>CM064341.1:27436614-37436614 GCA_032595735.1 Pelochelys cantorii | reverse complement strand
AGTGGTGTTGTGGGTTGTAGTGGTATTGTGGATGGTAGCAAGCGGGGTGATGATGGCAGGTGGGGAGGTGGTGACATTGTAGGTGGCAGCAGGTGGGGAAGTGGTGTTGAGGGTTGTAGTGGTACTGTGGATGGTAGCGAGTGGGGTGATGATGGCAGGTGAGGTGGTATTGTAGGCGGAGGTGACATTGTAGGCAGTGGCAGGTGGGTTGGGGCTGGTGTCAGGGGTAGCAGAAGTCCCAATGCTAGCTGTTGTTGTTAAGACTGGCTCTGGCATTCCCCCGTGCAGACCGATGCCCAAAACGCGGTCCAGTTCCGACTGGTAGCGCCTCTGGATCCAGTTGGCCACTGCTGGGTGATTTTCGGCTCGTTTCAGATCAGGGAGGTTTACCCTAAGCAAATTTTTCACATGCTGGACACTGAGGTTCTGCAAGGCACAGATGCAAACGGTTCACTCTCACAACCAGGTAGGGTTACCAGCGGCTAACTTTTCTGACAGGATTACTGACAAGCAATGACATTTAAAAATGTATTCAAGACACCGCACCCCACATCCCTCCCACACAGCTCCACTTGGGCAAGAGCCTTGGAGAGAACTCTTGCTAAACATAATTGTGCAGCCTCTTTCCTGTTAAATGTCATCCCGTTTACATAGCTCGTCAGCTTCTCAGGGCAGTGAACATACATCAACGGGGCTACCCCGTTTCCCTGTGGCTCCCTCCCTCCACCGGCTGTTCGGTAGCATCGCATGGATGGCCACTCCACCAGAGGTCCCGGCAACACCAAAACAGCTGGTACAGTCAGTAGCAATTTAATTGGGGTCTTCTACTAGGCAGTAGTCTGTAGTTTAAGGTGCAGGCAACAGATTAGGCAACAGACCTGCAGTTCGCTGGGTTTTAAGGCCATAAATGTGTCGATATCCATGGCAATAGTCGATCCCGCTAAGTCTTCCAGGTCCTTCTGCGGAGCTCCACCTAATAAAAATAGATGGTGCAGTTCATAAACATAGAGACGCCCTTGCTTTTTCCAAGAAGGGAGCAGGGTTGTTGCTGCATGGTTTTATAAATATTAATAGTGTGTCTAAAAAGCTTCCTCTAGTCCAGGGGTGGGCAAGATACAGCCCGCGGACCGGATCCAGCGCACCAAACCGTTTAATCTGGCCACGGCCCACCCTGCCGCACCCCTGCTCCCAGGCCGATCGAGACCAAGGGGCAGGGGAGTGAAATCTCCTCCCGCCATGAGGGAACCGCCAGCTGTTCAAAATGGTTCCCGCTAGGTGTTGTGTGCCCCAGCTGGGTGGGGAGGTGGGGAGAGGGGAGAGACCGTGCGTACTCCTCCCCCGGCCAGGGGCATGCAGCACCAGAGGGAACAAGCGCCGTGTGTCCCTGGCGGGAGGGAAAAGGGGAAAGAGACGCAAAGTCTCCTCCTTCCTCTGCACGTGGTGCTTAGAGGGAACCGCCCCTTCCGGTTGAGGCCCCGCCCCTTCCGGGACAGGCCCACGACCACTATCAACATGGATGAAGCGTCCCCCCCCCCCCATAAATGGTTGTAGGGCAGTTCTGTATGGACTGCACTGGAATGAAAGAAGGGAAACGTTTACATACCTACCTAAATATGGCTGAATTAAAGGGTAGTAAGCACTAGTTCCCCTTTTGCTAGCAAACGCATCACGGGCTTTTGCATACAGCCGATCTTTCTTGCTTTGTGAACAAGAAGAAATGTCGACCTTCCCAGCATTCCTAGGTGAAGGAAACGTCGCACGTTACAATCGGTAGATCCTGCTCTGAATGAGAGAAAACCAAGGCCCGGTCCTGGGAACCTATGAACCTTCCCAAGATTTATTCCTTGACCCTAAAGAAGGCAAGCCATGTGAGCCTGTGAAAACGGGCAAATAAATGGAGAGTGGCTGCAGGTCAGCGGCTCCCTTTGGCCACGCGGCCCAGCAAAGAGTCTGACCCATGATGTTTCTGCATGAGCAGCCCAAAATGGCAGGGCCTTGTGTGCACCTATACCAGGGTGCAAGCATGGATCTCGCTTATTTTCCAGCATCACCCCAGGACTCTGTCCGGACAACTGTTTTCCAGTCACCGCCCTCCCATTGGTTTCTGGCATTTTTCATTCCTGCCTGTAGTTCTAACCTCTCGAGCAGGCCTGTCGTGACTGGGGGTATCTGCCCCTCCCCCAACCAGTCTTCAAGGGGCCACAAATTGTTGTCAAAAAGTCCAAAATATGTACAGTTCTCCAGTGTTACGCAGTGGCCCAGAAGCCAACTGGCAAGTCCTCATCCCTTACAGAAATCATAAATCACAGCAAATACCAACACAGTATCCACATTTTACTTTTTAAAGCTCTTAAAATCCAAAGTTTTGTCATGGTCCAACTAATTCTGGACTCAGAAGATTGTCTGGTTTTTTTTTTTTAAAGAGCAACATCCAGGACCCCAAAGTACCCACATCCTCCTCCCCTCTGAATCAGGCAAATCTTGCATTTCTTACTAGCACAAGGTTAAGTGATTTGCCCAAGACCACACAGTAAGTCGGTGGCAGAATCAGATCCGCGCCCCCCCCCCCCCCCACCAGCCTGCCTGAAGCCCAGTCTTATGTTCATTCTACTAGTGCCCAGCGGCAAGCTGATTCTCATGAGATCTCCAGCTCCGCTTTGCAGACCCAAGAGGTGTCCGAAATCAGGCGGGTTTTCAGGACTGCTCACTACCCCAAACCCTGAACCAGTGGAGTTTGGTCCAACACTGCTCAGCCCTAATGCTGAGTCTAAAGATTCACTCAAGAAATACAAGCGCCTCTTCCATTTCTAACGGTGATTTACCCAATTGCCTCTGGGCTTATTGTATTAATCTGATCATCCTCCAGACCGCACAGATCTCTCCCGCCGATCTTCTGAAGTAAAGGTCCAGTTAAGGTGCCCCCCAGGTCCATGTATCTAGTGATCAGTTGCTTGGCCTGGAAAACAGAATTAAAGAAGGTGAGTGTATGGAGGGACTCTCAATAAAACACACGTGTAGAATAGTAACTGCTACAAACACTGCAGAGAAACCGACTCCTTCCAGCCCACGCAGCCAAAGGAATGTAATCCAGATCTGTACATATGCTGGCCAATGCACGTTGGCTCTATACAAGCTGTAGAAGCTGTTCCCTCCTTCAAATACCTCTCCTCAGAACTCCCCTCACCCACCAGGCCTGTGAAATCAAACCCTGTGTTGTAACCATCTTTCTAAATATGAGCTCAGACATGGGCGGTAGGTGAAGGTCGGACTGGAGGAGACAAGCCCCCACCCCCTAGCCCCACCCCTTTTGCTCAGACTCTGCCCCCATGGAAGCTACGCACCCCCTGAGCACCACGAGGGGGTGGCACATGGCCCCAGCCTCCCCGGTCCTGGAGCATGGGAGAAGGAGGGCGGTGGGGGTAGCAACACTCCACCCCTCCAATGCAGCTAGAGCAGGCGTTCTGGGGGCAGAGTGAGGGCAGGGCCAGGCTGACGGTTCAGGAAGGCAACGTCTCCCCCTGCCTATGCTACCCGGCGCCCCTGGGCTCAGAGTCTCTGCTGATCTCCCAGGCACATTGCTCTGCTGCGTCTGCCCAAAACGGGAGACTCGGCCCTTTAAAATTCTCCTTGTGCAGAGGAAACCAGCCCGCCTGGCTCTTGCGTCCATTGCCCCTCCACAGCCCGGTCTAGGGTGCGCCCTGGGGGCAGGAGGAGCCAGGAGGCAGTGAGCCTCTGCTGGGTCTGTGCACCACGGGCCTCACGTTGCATGGAGGCAGCTGCCAGCTGGGATGCGGTCGAGCAGCCTGTATGCTGCTTTGAAGCCCGCTGGTGCCACTGTCTTTAAGAGAGTGCAACTAGCAAGAAAACCGCGAGGCCGGAGATTTCACCTCCCTCGGCAAAGGACACAGCCTCTCTTCAATTTGCAACCCCTTCCGTCTGCTTAACACCACCCTCTCCCTTCTCCCCGGTCTCCTCTCTGCCAACGGGGGCATCGCACACGGTTGCCTCCACCGCGACTGGCGTTTGTACCTCAGCGGCCTGCCAGCGTCCGCCTGACGGATCCAGCAAGGCAGACAGCGTGTCACTGGAAGTCACTCTCCACTTGCTGATCTCGCTTCCCTCGTAGCGGCGGGATAACTGCCCGAGCAGCTGTAACTGGTCCTCTGGGATGCCAGCCGGGTAAATCTGGAAGGTCCAGGGTGACTCGTTAGCAAAAGGAGTGTCAGGGAACGTGCTGATCCACGGGGTGTATGTGGAACATGGCTACAAAGAGCCAGGAGGCTTAAAGTATAACTAGAAAGCCTGGTTTTACCCCTCTCTCTCTACCAGACAGCATCCTCTCGGCTTCGCTACCCTCCTTGTTGTTGTTCCCCCTCCTCTTTGGTCTCCCTGTGAAAGCTTCTGCTTGATTTCTGATGGTGAGCCCCTGTATTGAGCTGAAATGCTGGAGTCACAGGGCAGGCAACACCCCGAAATTAGGCACAGGCGCACCACAGCTGAATGCTAACATCTACCATCATTTAATACCTGCCATTAAGTGGGAGGGATAGCTCAGTGGTTTGAGCATTAGCCTGCTAAACCCTGGGTTGTGAGCTCAATCCCTGAGGGGGCCATTTAGTGATCTGGGGCAAATCTGTCAGGGAGGGTACTTGGTCCTGCTATGAGGGCAGGGGACTGGACTCAATAACTTCTCAAGGTCCCTTCCAGCTCTATAAGATAGGTATATCTCCATATACATACATACACACACCTGGTTAGACCATTCATGCCCATTCTCAGCACTGAGTCTGTCTCTGACTTCTCTTGATTTAACCATTTTACTTCCTTTCACATCACCGTGCTTCTCTCCATGAGACCCTCTTCCTTCCCCAGCAGGCATCATTCCCTCTTCTTTCTCCGACTAATTCTCACAGCCCTCCTTGCTTCTCGCCTGCATTCTCTACCACACATTCCTACCGGCCCTGACCTCACCCCATCTCTCTGGGGATGGAGCCACGGCTGCCAAGTCTGAGCTCTGACATGCTGCTCTTGAATTGTTTCTGCCTCTCTGGCATTTTGCACGATCACTCGGCTGGTGCAATAGCACCGAGGGGTGACAGGAGTAGCTTATGGCAACTGCGTAGCCTCCAGCATGGTGTCTGATGTCACGTGACCTGTTTAGTAGTGCTGAGCACAGGTGGAATAAAGGCCCAGACCCAAGGTCAGTTAACAACAGAACCACGACTATTTATGAGGGGAAGAGGGTACAGAGGCAGCTCCCTTTATGCTTCTGGTGTGGCTATTTCCAAACAGTTTCCCTTTCTCCCAGAGGCAGGAAGCACAGACAGAGCTCTGACCCTACCCCCAGAGTGACTGCCTGAGGACAGCGACACCCTGTGAGGGTGGGCTATGGATGTGCTAGGAAACCCCCAGCCAGCATGTTGACTGACACAGTACTTCAGGGGGTAGAAATGAGCTTCCCTACACCACCTGCTCAATTAGGGACGTAAAATCCTGCGTAAATTGTTAACCGGTTTAACCGTAGGTTTCATCGGTTAACCGACCACTGTGACACGGGCAGCGGGAGGATGCTGGAGCAGCCCCCCACCTGCGGTGTGGTGGGCCTGGCTGGGTGTTGTGGGAGAGGGGATGCTCCGGCTGGGCCGGGCCCACCACACCACGCCACGGGCAGGGGGTTGTTCCTACCCAGCTAGGCTGGAGCGCCCCCCCACAGTGCAGCGTGGTGCAGAGGGGCTGGCTTCGCTGGGCAGGGCCTGCCACACCGCACCACAGGGCTCAGCCAGGCTGCTCCATGTGGGCCAGGCACCAGTTACCCGAGTAAACATGCTGGTAAGGCAAAGCTCGCCGGTTAAATGGTTAAACCTTTACATCCCTGTGCCCAATGCTTATGTACTTTGTCGTGGTCAGAAATCTTTCCCCACAATGCTTATTCCACAGGCTGAGAATTGCCTACAAACAGCGCACTCCCTGCCTGAAAAGGATGCGTTCACTTACATAAGAACAGCCATACTGGGTCAGACCACAGGTCCATCCAGCCCAGTATCCTGTCTGCTGTCAGTGGCCAATGCCAGATGCCCCAGAGGGAGGGAACACAACAGGGAATCTTCAAGCAATTCCTCTCCCGTCACCCATTCCCAGCCTCTCACAGAGGCTAGAGACACCATTCCTACCCATCCTGGCTAACAGCCATTGATGCACCTAACCTCCTTGAAATTATCTAGTTCTTTCTTGAACCCTGTTAAAGCCCTGGTCTTCACAACCTCCTCTGGCAATGAGTTCCACATGTTGACTGTGCATTGCATGAAGAAAAACTTCCTTTTGTTTGTTTTAAACCAGCTACCTGTTCATTTCATTTGGTGACCCCTAGTTCTTACATTATGGGAAGAAGTAAATCACTTTTCCCTGTTCACTTTTTCCATACCAGTCATAATTTTATAGACCTCTATCCTATCCCCCATTAGTCTCCTCTTTTCTAAGCTGAAAAGCCCCAGTCTTTCTTCATAGGGGACCTGTTCCAAACCCCTGATCATTTTTATTGCCCTTTTCTGAACCTTTTCCAATGCCAAAATCTCCAGGAGCTCACTGGCCTGTTGTGACTCGATTTCATGATATTCTTCCTTACCTCACTGAGTTTTCCCTTCATGACATCCAGGTACTCCTCTGGGAGAGGGTGTGCCAGCAATGGGACCAGGTTGGCTTTCAAAACCTCGTTACTCAAGCAGGCCTCAAACTGCCCCTTCGTGTCATAATGCGCAATGAAGAGCGGGTCTCGGATAGCGCTGGCGGTGATTGGGTCAGACTTGCACTCTGTTGACAGAATTGGAAAACGGGGGAAATTCGCAGATTGATGTATTCCCAGGCCACCACAGGGCCCGTTGCGATCATCTAGTCTGGCCTCCTGGATAAGCCAGGCCAGAGAATTTCCTCCAAACAATACCTAGCCCAGACCTCTTAGGAAAACAGCCAGTCTTGACTGAAAAATTGCTGGGGGTGGAGAATCCCCATGATGCGTGTGAAATTGTTCCAGTGGCTAATTACCATCACTGTCAGAAACGGAGCTTCATTTGCAGGCCAAATTTGTCTAGCTTCCACTTCCTGCCCTTGGATTGTGTTAAGATCTTTCTCTGCTAGACTGAAGTGCCCAGTATTAAATATTTGTTTCCCATGTAGACACTTAGGGTATGTCTAGACTACATGGCTCCGTCGACGGAGCCATGTAGATGAGTTTTCTCGACATAGGGAAATGAAGCGGTGATTTAAATAATCGCCACTTCATTTACATCAAAATGGCCTCCGCACTGTGCCAATCAGCTGTTTGGTGGCACAGCATGGTAGTCTGGACGCTCCGCGGTCAACAACGGAAGCCTTTGTTGACCGCCCGTTATGCCTCGTGGAATGAGGTTTACCGGGGTGGTCGACAAAGGCTTCCGTTGTCGACCGCGGAGCATCCAGACTGCCCCGCTGTGCCGCCAAACAGCCGATCGGCACAGCACGGCGGCCATTTTGATGTAAATGAAGTGGCGATTATTTAAATCGCCACTTAATTTCCCTTTTTCGAGTACACTAATCTACATGGCTCCGTCGACAGAGCCATGTAGTTTAGACGTACCCTTAGGGTACATTTAGACTGCAAGGGTATTTTGGGATACCAGAAGTATCCCAAAATAGCTACTCCATGTCCAAGGAACGTGTCCATTATTTCAACATAATTTTTGAAATAATGGACGTGCTATTTCAGCATCCCTGTAAACCTTGTTCCACGAGGAATAAGGGATGTCTCGAAATAGTGCTTTATTTTGAAACTAGCTGGAGTTACCCGGCATTGCCCGGGAAACTGGAGGAACAAAATGTAGAAAAACAGTAGTCCGTGATCTTGTTTTGAATGTTAGAAAAGTTGCACTGATTTCTATAGGGATTAAAATATAGGTCTGCATCATCCCCGAAGGGGGAGTGGCGGCAGGTGGGGAGCAACCCCAGGTGCAGGGGAGGTTACACGTGGGAGGGGCACCCCAGCTCACGCCCGGGGCTGCAGGTGCCGCAGGGGACAGGGCGGGTGCCCGAGCCATTGTGAGCATGGGGGTCGGGGAACTGTGTGCTGGCGAGGGGGGGGAAAGAGGGTCGCGTATGTAACCTAACGGGCGGGAGGGGGCGAGTCCCGGATGGTGTTGGGGGCTGCAGGCAGCGGGCACGGGACCTAGGGTGGGCAGGGCGGCCCCTGCAGTGCAGCGCGGCGGGTTACTTTTTGATTTTTACAGCTTGAGCTTGGGCCCGATCAGGTCCAAAAGTACCTTAAAATCTTCTCCTGGATGAAAGGTTATTCCATGCAAAGTTTGGTTGCAGTAGCTCTTATAGTGTCCAAGTTATTAGTGCACAAACTTACAAACATTCTCCTTTAGATATTGGATTTGGCACCGTGTAGATGCACCAGATTTTGAAATAGCCGGTGACTGCAGCTCCCATTGGCCACGGATCACTGTTCCCGGCCAATGGGAGCAGTGGAAAGTGGCATGGAACAGGACATGGAAATTCCATAAAATTTTTCCCATAAGGGAGAGATTTTCCTCCACTTGTGCCTAAGAATGACCTTGGGATGGGTATGCTGGAGTTAATGTAGGCCTGGGAGGTTAACTGTGCATCTTAGTGGTGGATCCAGGCTTGCTTGGAGATGCCACCCAGGTGGGAGAGGCCTGGCATTCTCACCCCAATTAGGGAGGCGCCAATGGTCAGGAGAGACACAGAACAGCACTGGAGTGGAGGAGGAGAGCAACTTGACCGGGCAGGAGGGAGCCCTGAGGGGCACTGAGCTGAGAAATGTCAGCCCAAAAGAGAGCGGAACTGGGTTGGGTTTAGACTTTTTTGTGTTGGGATTTGCTTGGGGAACTCTGGATAAGGCCCTGAGAGTCCCAGCCCTGAGAGGAAGGTGACTCTAAAGAGGTTGCATGGGGAGAGGGCCTGAGAAAGGCTGGGCAGGAAGCAGCTCAGGAAAACCGTGGCAAGGACAGGGCCTAAGCAGACCTTGGCTGCTGGTTGTAGGGTCCCTCGGCCCAGCGTAGCGGGAAGGAGCAGAAAATGGTGGTGGGCTGCCCCACAGAGAAGCCTGAGAGAAGGCTGAGAGGACTACATGGCTAGCAGCTGGGGCAGAGGACCTCTTGGTGAAGACGTTTCGATTGTGAATTTGTTGGGCCCCGTTAGCCTGGAGAGGGCGGACTAAATCGGGACCTGGCTGAAGGGCTGAGTTACGGCACAAAAGACCACTGCAGCACCAGGGCAATCCCTGGCAGGCAGCGCTGGGCTGAGAGAGACCCACTGTGCCACGTCTGGCCACAAGGAGACGCTGCGGTGGTGAGTGAGCTCTTTCACAGACCTACTAGTGCGGCGGGAGTTTTCAGCCCAGACAGTCTCCAGTGTTGGGAGCTGGGGCGGGTATTTCTTTTTCTTGCCATTTTCTTGCTGTCGCTGCCCTTCCTGGTTCCAGAGGGACTCAGAGCAGCCTAAGTGTCATATGAAATTCTACTCTTAATGATATTTCTGGCCCCGCTGAATACAAGTCCCGGAAATGTTGGGAGGGTCTCTTGTTCTTGCCTTCCCTCAAAATTTCCTGCCCAGTTTTTCTGACCCTAGGAGAACTGAGAGAACAGGGTTTGGGTGCTAAGGTCATGGAGAAGCTCTGGAAAATGCTCCCCCAAACCACTGTGCGAGTTTCCGAACTCATCCAACCCCACAATCACCCCGTTGCTAATTTTAGCATTCCTCCACTTACGTTCGATGGCACGCTTGGATCTGGGAGATGACGGCGACGCGACTCCAATGGATTTTAAGAGGAGCCTGGTTTTTTCCTTCTGAGCGGCACTTTGGTTTTGGTATCCAGCCACCACACTTCTGAAAAAGGCCTTCCTCACCCCCTGGGGACAAGGAAGAGGGAGAATTCTGAAGTCACTGAGGAAGCTGAGGAAAACACCAGCAAGAGCCCAGAAGCATGCTGCCCTTAGTCACTAGAAGCATAATCAATTGCCCACTGGAATCGGTGAGCGTCTACCCGGTGACTTCCCTGGATCAGGCCAAGCAGAGAAGAATCAGGGTCTGGCAAAGAGGCAAGGGCATGTCCGAGATGCCAAGACACGCAGAGGAGAAAACGCACCGGCAGAATGGAGAGAGCGGTGAAGGGAGAGAAGAGGCCGGGGACAGAGGAATGAAGGGAGCAGGGGGAGAAAGACCAAGTGCATGAGCGTCTCCAGCTTGCAGAAGGATCTCCCCATGTGGAACCAAGTCTAGACCAACTGGGTTCTAAAATCCTGCTTCCCACAGGGTGAGCTCAGCCAGGCCTGCCGGCGGGGCGGACAACAGGAGCAATTGCCCCAAGGTCCGGTGATTCGAAAGGGCCTAGCAGCCGCCGTTGCTATGGTATTGGTGGTGGCAGCCGGAGCCCCAGGACCTTAAAATCACCGCTGGAGCACACCACGCCCCGTGCGTCGAGCGGCTCTGAGGGCTGGAGGGGTGCGGCACCTTGTGCTCCAGGTGGCACGAGGGCTGGCTGTCCCCGCTCCGCCCCCTGCACCTGAGGCCCCGCCCCTTCTGGGAGCACAGAGCTGCCCCCCCCCACCTGGCCCAGGGGCCTGGTGAGTCCGTCGCCCCTCCCAAACTCAGCACCTCTATCTCCCTGATAAGCTCCGGAGGTGGGCGGCCTACCTCACCGACTGAGCGCCACGTCGTCCGGTTCAGATACACAGGGAGCGGCCCAAGCCGCTGCAGACTCCCTGCGTCCCAGGAGGCGGGAGCCCTGCCCCACCGGGGAAAAGGCAGAGTTTAGACAAGTCACAAACCGTGGTCACCAGCCCCCAAGAGCCCTCCGTCTCAGGGCCGGTCTTGTCCTTTCCAGAGCAGCCGAAGGCAAAGCCCCTACCCGTAGTGGCTGTCCCCGCGGCTGAGGCGAGCGTTCAGCGCCGCTTGCTGGGCCCCGGCTAGATGTGGACAGAGCTTCAGGTTCTCCAGGATCTGAGGGTCGGAGTCTGTGATGGCTCCTGGCTCCATGTCACACACCAAGGCGCCGAGGCTGCCGAGCTGCTCCTGGCCAAGCGTGTTATTCAGCCCTCCCTGGGGGAAAGGACGACACAGCAGAGGTCAGAGCTCGCATGTCCACAGGCTGCTCCCCAAAGCCGGGCGAGGGGGGGCCTTCAGCGCCACCAACCCGTCTGGCCGTGTTTGGTCGCCTTCCTTCAGTCTTCGCTGGGCTGGGGGAATAGCTTGCACGTAAACCCTTCACAAAATGTGTATGTCAGGCCAAAAGCCGGATCTGACCCTCCCGACTCACCACAGAGAGGCACTGACTCTGTTACTCAGTGAGTACGCCAGAACTCAGCGTTACAGTGGCAGGCTCTGGCCCCAAATATTTGCAGCTAATATTTGCAAAGAAAGGAAACCAACTGGACCTAGTTTGCTCTGAGAGGCTGTTGTCGTGCTTATAGAGCAGGGGTGGGCAATAATTTTTGAAGCGGGAAGGGGGGCACTTCACAAATTTCGGAAGTGGTTGCGGGCTGCCCCGGAAGGGGTGGGGCCTCAGGCAGAAGGGGCGGGGCCAAGAGACTTCGTAGCTCTTCCACCCACAGATCCTGATTGTCCAGGGGGTGGGGGAGCACATGAAGTAAGCTTATAAGTTTGCAGATGATACCAAGCTGGGAGGGGTTACAAGTGCTTTGGAGGATAGGGCCATAATTTAAAATGATCTGGACAAACTAGAGAAATGGGCTGAGGTAAATAGGATGAAGTTTAATAAGGATAAATGCAAAGTGCTCCACTTAGGAAGGAACAATCCGTGTCACACATACAGAATGGGAAGCAACTGTCTAGGAAGGGGCACTGCAGAAAGGGATCTAGGGGTCAGAGTGGACCACAGGTTAAACATGAGTCAACAGTGTGACACTGTTGCAAAAAAAGCAAACATGAGTCTGGGCTGCATTAACAGGAGTGTTGTGAGCAAGACACGAGAAGTAATTAATTCTTCTGCTTTACTCTGCACTGATTAGGTCTCAGTTGGAGTCTTGTGTCCAGTTCTGGGCACCACATTACAAGAAAAATGTGGAGAAATTGGAGAAGGTCCAAAGAAGAGCAATAAAAAAGATTAAAGGTCTAAGAAACCATGAGCTAGGAGGCAAAGCTGAAGGAATTGGGCTTGTTTAGTTTGGAAAAGAGAATACTAAGAAGGGACATGATAGCGGTTTTCAGGTATCTAAAAGGGTGTCAACGGGGCTGGGGGGGGGGGAGAGAGATTGTTCTCCTTGTCCTCTGATGCTAGGACCAGAAGCAATGGGCTTAAACTGCAGCAAGGGAGGTTTAGGCTGGATGTTAGGAAAAACTTCCTGCCTGTCAGGGTGGTTAAACACTGGAGTAAATTGCCTGGGGGGGGGGGTTGTGGAATCTCCATCACTGGAGATATTTAAGAGCAGGCTAGACAGACATCTATCAGGGAGGATCTAGATGGTGTTTGGTCCTGCCATGAGGGCAGGGGACTGGACTGAATGATCTCTCGAGGCCCCTTCCAGTCCTAGTGTTCTATGATTCTATGGAGTCTTTGCCCCCCACCCCAGCCCTGCCAGGGGTACACAGCATCTAGAGAGAAGCACCAGCTGTTTTGAACAGCTGGTGGTTCCCTCTAGGCACCACATGCCCCGGGCGGTGGGAGGAGACTTCACATGCTTCCCCCACCCCCAGGCCAATCAAGTGCCACACGTCCCTAGCAGGGGGAGGAGACTTCGCATGCTCCCCCATCTCTAGGTCTCGATTGACCTGGGGGCAGGGGAGCAGCAGGGTGGATCAACTGGCTTGGTGGGCTGGATCCGGCCCGCGGAGGCTCTTTTGCCCGCCCTGTTGTAGACGCTACATCTAAGGCACTGAACCAGGTGGGTATCTGCAGCCGAGGCCTGTATGCGGCCCGTCGTGGGTCCATGTGAGGCCCACGAGATATTGTGTTTACCGCTGCCCAGATTCTGCTGGTTTTTGTCTGCATCGTTTTTTCCCCTACCACGATTACAAAAGTGAAATGCACAGCAAGGGCCTGTGAAGTGATGTGCATGCTGAGTGCACCCTATTGACTCTGAGAGCCGTACACTCCCTCTGCATCCAGTCCGTCACTTGAAAGGTAAATTGTCACTTACCAAGCACAATAGGGCCTTATTCAGGAGTTGCATCCTTTGGGCTGATCCATTTGGCAGCAGGTTGAGATTCCCTTGGGAAGCCAGACTGTAAAACTCTTTGCAGGTGTGATTACGCACTTGGGTAAAACTGTAAGGAACGGAAACAGCTAAAACTGGGCAAAAACAGGCCTCAGAAATGACAAAAAATGGTGATTTGCCACATGTGTATCTTTTTCAGCCACTTGTCCCAGAGGAGGTCCATGGCATGCTGGGACAGGAACACCAGCAGTTCTCCTGAGAAATGAGCTAATGAGGCTCTGAGAGGGATGGTCCAGAATCTAAACCCTCAGAACTCACAGAAGAACCAGGTTCATCCACTTCTGCTCAACCTGTGGAACTCCTTGCCAGAGGATGTTGTGAAGACTAGGACTTTAACAGGGTTCAAAAAAGAGCTCGATAAATTCATGGAGGAAAGGTCCATCAATGGCTACTAGCGAGGCTGGGTAGGAATGGTGTCCTAGACCCTGTTTGTCAGAAGCTGGGAATGGGTGACAGAGGATGGATCACATGATGATTTCTTGTTATGTTCATTCCCTCTGGGGCACCTGGCATTGGCCACTGTCGGCAGACAGGACACTGGGCTAGATGGACCGTTGGTCTGACCCAGCGTGGCCATTCTGAGGTTCTTACACCCACACTCTGCACTCCCATGGAGAGGGCATGCAGTGCAGCAGGGGCTGGTGCCATCACATCCTACACTCTTGCAGGTGCTAGACATGCTCTTGTTGCCAAAGTCCCGGCCCTGCCGCAGGGAGCCACCTGCCACTTGCGGCCTGTGACCCTCCGAGTGCTACACTACAAGAGAGGCTCAGCCTTGTGAGGATTAAGGTTCATTCAAGCATTTAAGCATGTGCTTAGCTTTGAGCCTGGGGGTACTTCTAGTGACTTCAATGGGCCAACGTTTGTGCTTAATGTTAAGCACATGCTTAATTACTTTGCTGAGTCGGGTTTGAAGTTCTCCATCTTGTTGTCCTTACTCCGAAAACACTCCCCCTGAAACCAAGGTTTTAATTCTCACCAAGTATTTCCTGGAACTCCCACAGGGGTGAAAATATTTCCTGGAGCTCCGCCCCGGATGGCTCCAGCTGGATTTAAGCCCTGCTAATGGGGATTTTTAACGAGAGAGGTCTGTAGGATTGGATGTGAGGGCCCAACGCCGCAAACCTTCCCTCCCACGAATAACCCCTATCTCCTTGCAAGGACCTTGCTGAATTTGAATCAGGGCCCCTGGCTCAGGACCTACGGTTGTTTTCTCCCATGAGCAATGAGTCCTTACGCCACTCTGAGACACTCACTCAAAGAAAAGGAGCACGTCCGGTGGGTAGCTGGTGATGTTTGCTGTCAGGTTCTTTGCAGCCAGTATTTTAGCCAGGCAGGACAACTGATGGAAAGAAACAGGCCGATGACTGTCAGTCTCACCTGCTTCTCACACAGCATTTCAGCACATTAACGAGCCAGCAAAAGATGAAAAATAACCCTGCCTACTCAACAGGGGAATATTGGGAGTGCTTGTTTTTAAATGACGTGATTCATCCCCCTAAAACTTCACAGGAACATGTTCATCAGGCCGGTTGTGCTCTCCGCACTCTGCGTTTCTCCCCACGTTATTTTGGGCCTGGAAGGCCACAGAATCATTGGATCCCTGGGCAAGGTTGGGGCGAGGGGCAGGCTCTGCGCTCGGAAGGGGGTGGGGCCTTAGGCAGGAGGGGCGGGGCTAGGGTAGCCTCCTCCCACCGGCCCCTCAGCACCAACCAGAGAGCACCTCCGGCTCCCTGGCAACAATTTAAAGGGCTTGGGGCTCCGGCCACTGCTGCTTCTAAAGTAACGACGGTGACAGCCGGGTGCCCCAGGCCTTTTGGAATCGTTGGGCCCTGAGACAGTTTCCCCCCCCCCCCGGCAGGAGGCCTGTTTTGGTCTTTGGTGTTACGGATCAAAGCAGCTGAGCTCTGCCGGGAGTGAAGGGAGCTGCCCTGAGGCTGTCAATGGAGCTAGATTTCTGCTGGTGCCAGCAGGGCGGGCAATGCTGCCGTTCCAGTAATGCACACTTGGCACGGGTGCACATCCCGTCGCCTGAGAGCCGGGCACGGGAGAAGCAGGCCTGCTGTTTTAAAAATCTCTGGGGGAGGGAGGGGCGAGGTAAGCCCCATTTCAGCCAGCTCCCGTCGTAAGGCGCGCAGAGCCCCTCGGGGTCAGGGGCACTGTGCCTACCACAGAAACACGCCCCGGGGGATTCGTTAGGAACCAGGCCCCTCTCCACGCTATGCCCCTAAACTTAGGAACGACTCTGTTTCAGCTTGCTAGACCAGGAAAAAAGAGCCAGTGAGCACATGGCCCCCCACCACCCCTTACGGCTGAGCTCTTCCAGGTCTGTCTTAGGGTGGGATGTCTCTCTAAACGGACCGGGCTTAACCCCCCACTTGTGACTGATCGGCTGCCTCGCCGCCGCTGAGGTAAGAAGGCCAAGGAGCGTGTCACTGAAGGGAGATGAAGTGCGGAGCGCAGGGAGGTGCCTGCAGGAGACTCTGGATCTGGGAAGGGGGCTTATTGTACCAGTCGGGTGGGTCCCGGCTGACGACAGCTGCTGTGTCAGGGACAGGAGAGGGAGGGCAGCGGTGGCAGGGCTGGTGTCGAGCTGTGTTTGAACGCATCCCTCAGGAAGGGGAATGAAACACCCGGGAGCTCTGCTGAGGGGAAACTGAGGCTGGGGGTTGTTTCTGGGCTTGGGAAAACCCTGTTCCAGGATTCGTTTCTCCTGGAGTCAGGGTGAAATCCAGGCCCCTCTCATGGGACACCGCGATGGCAAGGCAAGGTGGGGGCCTTGTGCGTTTCTCCCCACTCTCATTTTCCGGGGATCAGTCCCCCGGAATGTGCTGTGCACCTGAGAGGCAGCAACGTGCGATGCACGTGTTAATCACACGCTCTGCTGCCTCTCTACCCCGAACCAGCGTGGCTACTAGGAACCTCATACCTGCTGAGCGCTCAGCACCACCTCCTTGGTTTTCACTTGTTCCACCAGTGACGAGATCTTGTCAGGCGCCAGTCGGCTGGCTGCGCTGCACTGGAAACCCTGCAGCACGGAGGCTGAAAGGCTAAATTCAGGGCGGGGGGTTAGTTCTTCCTGGGCGCAGGGCATTTGAAATGAGGCTTCACGCCAAGAGGGAGGCCAATTGCAAGCTGGTGGGAAGTATAGGCTGCTTCTGGCCCCTGGGATCAATGGCTGTGGGTCTGTCTATGTGAGAGACAGTGAGCAGAGCTTTGGGGAGCCCTGCGGTGGCTGCCCTAACCATCCTATGGACAGGAGGGACCTGGAGATTATGGGGGTCTGGTGTGGGGTGACAGCCGGAGAGGCCCAGCCGCCTATTCTGTCCTGTCGCACCTCCCTATCCTGGCCCTGCTTCGCTCAGCTTCTCCGCAGCAGCAAGGAGCAGACCGCTCCCACCCAGTGGCGTAGCGAGGGTGTTCTGCGCCCGGCGGGGGAGGAACGGAAAAACTGCGCCAAACTGTGCAGCGGGGGCAGCAGCGGCTCCCGAGCCAGGAGTGCTGGGCTCCCGGGCAGGCCTTTCAAGTGCCTGCTCCCGCCCCCGGCGCTGCCTCGGCAGCTTGTCTGCAGGAAGCAAGTGGCCCGGCAGCTAAATTGGTGTGCCCCCCTAGCATGGTGCCTGGGGGCAACTGCCCCCCCCCCGTGCCTCTCCCTCGCTACGCCACCGTTCCAACCCGAGGGCGCTCTGCCCCAGCGTGGCTCTCTCTTCCAGCCTGCTCCGGCTCCTGTCGCCTGTATAGTGAGTCGGGGGTACAACTCTTGCTGTCGCCCTGTGCCAGGCCCCCAACATTTCCCGGGTCCCTCCCGTCCATAGGTCGGTTGGAGCAGCTGCCTCATTGCTCGGGGGACAGAGCAGAGCGGGGCTTGTGGAAGGGGTGGGGCAGGGCCAGCTGGGTGAGGCTTGCGGGGGATTTCCCTGGGCCCCATGTCTGGGGCACTGCATGGGGTTGCCCCTTGCCCCGCACCCTCCGCAGGACAGCCCTGTCTGTGATCATAAACTGTCATGATCGGAGAGGAAGTACACAACACATGAACCACGCTTTAGACTTTTGCTTTGACCTTGCATGAGGCAAACAGAGTCCATACCTGCATTTTGGCAGAGGTCAACCCTGGTATTTGTGTTTGGACTTAAAGGGCAGGGCATTTTTTATGCTTCTGTTGTTATTCTACAATAAAACACTACACAGAGGTATTTCCGCTCCACCTAGGCATTCAGGACCAGACGGACAAAGGCATTTAGGTGCGTAGACACCTTTGAAATAGGGCACCCATCCAAGCAGCCTGTCACGCTGCTCCTTAGCCCCGCCAAAAATAGACATGCTGTACCTCCATCCACAGTGATTATTTTACCTACCCACAAAGCTTGGGGTTCTGAAAACAGTACTCACTCAGCATAATTATTGGTAGCATTCAATACCTCCACAAAAAACACAGCTGCCTGCAAAGGCAAACAATACAGGCTCAGATACAGATGGGCGAGACAACCCAGAAGCACGTGCAACTAGCCCCACAGAGAAAAGAAGAAAGCTAAGATTACTGCATGATTAGATGTCTGGCTGGGGGCAGTGACTCTCCATAAATCCTTTTTATAAGTGGCAAGGAACTCCCTTAACGTTCACACCACTTGAGAAGGTCACGGAGATGCCTGAGAAACCGTGGGAACCATGTAGACACAATGACAGCACACCTTTATACAGCGCCTCTCACAAAAGTTCCCCCGGCCCTTCACCTCCCAAGATGTAGCTAAATGCAGCCTTAAATTTAACCGACTCGTCTGTGAATGCAGAGATCCGCCCTCTGTCAGGCCAACCTCGCATTGACTTCAACGCCTAGGCGGAGGCTGGTGACCTTCCATACCCTTCTGGAAACAAAGAGAACGAGACAAGCCCTTCACGTCACCTGCTGTGGTGCCCATTGTTTCTCGCTGATTTTGCGAAGATCTAGGAGCTTGTCTGGAAATGCCAGCAACGGGATTGGAACCTGGTCGACCAAATCATCTGGCACGTTATTTAAAATGGCATTCAGTGATGAGGAATTGGAGACGATCTGCCAGGGATAGAGACACGGTATTAAAATGCATGGCCTTCATCTCCTATGTGTCTTGCCCCAAACATGACCTTAAGGCATTGGGGGAAAGGGGGGAGAATCAGCCAGTAATCGCCACATACCCAAATTTTCTGACGGCATCTCCAAATCTCGAAATTCCAGCTTCAGATAACCCAATGGCTTGCTTTGCAGATCTAGGTCTCTGGCTAATCCAGACTACATTTTGCTCTCCACAGAAATACAGAACTCAAAGGGACCTTGAGAAGTCATCTAGTCCCGACTCTTGTATTGATGTATGACCAAGTAAACCCCTATACCATATGTAAGAGGTGTTTATCTAACCTATTCTAAAAACCACTCTTGGGATCCTGTTCCAGATCTTAGATATTCTTATATTTAGAAAGTGTTTTCTAATTTCTAACCTAAATTATCCTTCTTGCAGATTAAGCCTATTAGAACATAAGAACATAAGAACGGCTGTACTGGGTCAGACCAAAGGTCCATCTAGCCCAGTAGCCTGTCTGCCAACAGTGGCCAGCGCCAGGTGCCCCAGAGGGGGTGGACCGAAGACAATGATCAAGCAATTTGTCTCGTGCCATCCCTCTCCAGCCTCTAACAAACAGAGGCCAGGGACACCATTTCTATCCCCTGGCTAATAGCCTTTTATGGACCTAACCTCCATGAAATTATCTAGCTTCTCTTTAAACTCTGTTATAGTCCTAGCCTTCACAGCCTCCTCTGGCAAGGAGTTCCACAGGTTGACTACGCGCTGTGTGAAGAAGAACTTTCTTTTATTAGTTTTAAACCTGCTGCCCATTAACTTCATTTGGTGTCCTCTAGTTCTTCTATTACTTCTTCTCCTACCTCCAATGGACATGGAGAGCAACTGATCACAGTCCTTTTTATAACAGCCCTTAACATATTAGAAGACTATTAGATTCCCCCCAGTCTTCTTTCCTCAGGAATAAACATGCCCTGTTTTTTAGCCTTTCCCCCGAGGTTGGGTTTTCTAAACCTTTCACCACTCAGGCTTCTCTCCAAATGGTCTTTCCTAAAGGTGGCCCCCAGAACCAGACACAGTTCTCCAGATGACGCCTCACCGGTGCTGAGGAGAGTGGCACCATTTCTCCTGTTAATACTCCCCAGAATGAGGCTAGCCTCTCTCACATATTCGATTTGCAATCTACTACCCCCCAGAACCTCTTCAGCAGCTCTGCCATCTAGCCCATTATTCCCCATTTTGTACTTGTGCATTTGATTTTTCCTTCCTACGCTCACTACTCTGCACTTCTTCATCTTGTTGAGTTTTGACCAACTCTCCAATTTGTCAAGGTCATTTTTAATCCTAATCCTGTCATCCACGGTGCTTGCAACCCCTCCCACCTTGGCATCACCCATAAACTTTGAAGACTCATAGAATCATAGAACACTAGAATTGGAAGGAACCGTGAGAGACCATCAAGTCCACATCCCTGCCCTCATGGAAGGACCAAGCACCCTCATGGCAGATCATCCCTGATTGATAGATGTCTATCTAACCTGCTCTTAGATATCTCCAGTGATGGAGATTGCACAACCTCCCTAGGCAATTTATTCCAGTGTTTCACCACCCTGACAGATAGGAAGTTTTTCTTAATGTCCAACCTAAGCTTGCCATGCTGCAATTTAAGCCCATTGCTTCTTGTCCTATCGGAAATTAAGGAGAATAACTTTTCCTCTCTCCTCCTCATAACACTCTTTTAGATACCTGAAAGTTCTTATCATGTTCCCTCTCAGTCTTCTCTTTTCCAAACTAAACAAACCCAATTCTTTCAATCTTCCCTCATAAGTCATGTCTCCTAGACTTTGAATCATTTTTTGTTGCTCTTTTCTGGACCCTCTCCCATTTCTTCGCATCTTTCCTGAAATGTGGTGCCCAGAACTGGACACAATACTCCAGGGTTACGTCTACATTGAGCTCTCTTGCGCAAGAACATATGCAAATGAAGTGCGGCATACTTAATGAGCCGCCATTTTTGCGCAAGTCTACACTGTTCCTTCTTGCCAAAAACTCCTGCTTATTTTAAGGCAGAACAGCTCTTGCACAAGAGGGGGTTTTTGCACAAGAAGGAGCAGTCTACACCTCCTTCTTGCGCAAAAGCCCCTTGCGCAAAAATGGCGGCTCATTAAGTATGCAAATGAGGCACGGCAATATTCATCACTGTGCCTCATTTGCATATGTCCTTGTGCAAGACAGTGCAATGTAGATGTAGCCTAGTTGAGATCTAATCAGCACAGAGTACAGCAGAAGAACACCTTCCCGTGTCTTGCTCACAAGAAGTCCCAAATTTATTAGCATGCTCTTCACTCTGCACACGCTTCACTCCATTTTCCAAATCATTAGTGAAAATATTGAATAGCACCAGGACTGAAGCCTGCAGGACCCTGCTGGAAAAGTCCTCCCTGTTTGACAGCGAATCATCTCTAACTTCTCTTTGAGCAGCATTGTGCACCCACCTTAGAGTAATTTCATCTAGATCACATTTCCATTGTGAGACTGGCTTGGGGGTCCTCAATCTGCCCTCCGGCTGTCAGAGGGACAGAAGGCAGGTTTCCACCTAGCAGCGTTGCTCACCTTGTCCACAAAAGCTCTCTTTAAATAGCCAGGAGCCTTCCTGATGGCTCTGTGGAAGATGGGATTCTTAGCCAAATTCATGGCTGCAGCTGCTGTGATGTTCCTGAAGATGTAACTGGAGAGCCCTGGGACCAGTGTTCCAAGTCTCTGAAATGCCTCTTCTGTATCAAACTGTGAAGGGGGAAAAAACCCCACAGCAAACCCGATTAGAACGCTATGGTGCAGCATTTAGTGGCCACTCCCCCACCCCAACCCCGCTGCTCAGCCCCACAGGCATTTCCTGTTCAGCTAAAGGCCAAGCCAACGGGAAACGCACCAGTTCTACTAAGTAGTGTGCGAAGGAAGGTAAAATCAAACGCACAACAACAAACTGGGGAAGAACCGGCAGAGCGGCTGAAAAGATTCCGGGGGTGATGGCGAGTTGCAAGTCTGCTATATATACGTCTGTCTGTCCGTTTGTCCCAGAACTCCTCCTAAACGGGAAGCGCTAGGACCACCCAGTGTGGTGGGCAGCTTCCTCTGATCAGAACTTAAAGCCACGTCAGGGTTTGGTTGTGCCAGGATAATGGCATGTGCCTGGAATGGGATTGTGGCTCAGAAAAGTGTATAGAGAAGACACAGACTCCCCAGGACTGCCCCAGCCCAGACCGCCTACCCCAGAGGTGCCTTTAGGGCAGAGTTGAAGCTCCCCACACCTCCATTCATAAGGGAACATTGCTGGCTGCTCCCCTTCATCAGGGAGTGAGGGGGAAGCGCACAGTTTGCTGCATCCCTCACTCTGGATGGGGAGTACAGGGGCAGATGAACCTGGACTGGCCCCGGCCGGGGGCATGCACCCCTCCCGCACTGTGCCTGCTTGAGCTGCAGCAGCCATGGAGAGGCGCTTCTCACCTGGCCCCAAGCTGCTGCAGTGAGAGAAGGCTGGGGCAGCCTGCACCCCGAACCCCTCCTCCCCAGCCCCACCCCAGAGCAATGATTTAAATCAGGGGTGGGGAACCTAAGGCCCAGGGGCCGGATGGAGCCCCCGGCTTGCCTGGATCAGCCCCTGAGGCTCAGGACTCCTCCCCAGCATTGTGGAGACCCTGCTGGTGTTCCAGCCCCCCACCTCCCTGCGGTCCCCCCCAGTTGGGCTGGAGCACCAGAGCCAGCTCCCTGCTGCAGGGGTGGAGCCCTGAGCCTCGCAGGCCGGAGTCAGGCAAGCCAGGGCCAGATCCGACCAGGGGCTCTGCCTGGCAGAGGGAGGAAGTAACTCCGAGTGCCGCTGCTCCCCCTCCTCCCGGCTGCTGCAGCAAATTGCTGCCTGGAGTCTTTTCCCCTGCCATGTCGATTGGCTGTAATTGTGGCCAACAGGAGCAGCAGGGGGTGGTGCCTGGGAGCAGCAGGGGACATGGAGCCATGTGTGCCCCTGAGGAACTGTGCCAGGTAAAGCACCCCCACATCTCCCATCCCAGCCTGCTCCTGCACCCTAACCCCTAGCCAGCCCTCCCCCCACCCTGCTTCAGCACCCTCCCTCCCGCCCAGACTCCCACCCTCAGCCTGCTTCCCAGCAGCCCCCTCACACACACTGATCCCCTCATTTTTGGCCCTACCCCAGAGCTTAGGGGGGGGACCCACAAAATCTACTACACCATAGGTTCTGCTGTGCAAGGGGAACATTGGGAGTGTCTTTCTGCTTCTCAGTTGGGGGCCACATCAGTGTGAGAGGTTGGGGGGGTATTTATTTATTTGCTTCTCACTTTTTTTGCAGCCCCCGACTGATTTTTCTGTGGGTCAGCAGCCCCTGACCCCCAAAAATGTTCCCCACAACTGATTTAAGTGAAGCATAGACATTTTCATTTAATTTTCCAAAAATTGAGTTAAAGACCCTGAGCAACGCTGGGTCAATCTTCTAGTAGAATATGAATCAACAATGTGATTCAAAATAACATCACCCCCAGATGGTCTTTTCAGTCCCACTCAGGGAGAGGACCAATCCCTACCATGAAATTACTGTGGATTAACTTGTTCATCAGCCCTTGTGATTGTCCCCTATCCCAGCCGTCAACGCGTCCGAGCGACTGCAAGGCCAGCGGATCTGCGATATCCTGTGGCCTCAGTTCTAAAATCTGCCCAGAGGTCAGCCCCACGGCTTGCTGCCCCAAAGCAGCCAGGGTCCTTGCATCAAAGGTAGTGACCTGGGCCACCAGCATCGTTGCAAGCTGGAAGGAAAGAGAGATGAAAATCGTAATAACAAGAGGCCGATCGCTAATAACGCCGGCCACCCGGAAAATGCCACGGAACATTCACCTGGGACAAAATTCTGCTCAGGAATGTTGGTGTTTTATGACAGTGATGTGGAGATTGGTTTCGAGACCTTCATTCAGACTCTGAGGTTGGACCTCCCTGGTCCAGCACCCTTGGGCATGAGAGGTTCTGAACCAGGGAGTTTGCTGGACCAGGGGATGTCAGTCTCCTCTCTGGGTTGTGGGGGTCCCTGGAGCCTGGGCTTCCTGTCCTGCTGCCATGCCAGGGCTTGGGGGGTCAGTCTCCTTGAGCTGGGACTCTCCAGTCTACACCAGCCCCGCTACTACCAGGGTTCCCAGCCGGGGTCAGGGATTGCCCCCCGTTGCTGCTGGCCCCGCTGCCATTGGGGATCCTGGCCAGGACTGGGGATTCCTACCAGCCAGCGCCGGCCCCGTTGCCGCTGCACCAGAGTTCCCTGCCAGGGCTGGAGATTCCTCCTGGCTGCCACCAGAGCTCCGTGGCTTGGGGCTCCCGGGGGCTGGACTCCCCAACCACTGCAGAACCAGCCCCTGCTGACCCAGCCAGGGCTCCCCAGCACCCACAGGATTCCCAACTGGCTCAAACTCACCTCTGGGGTGCTCTAGTCCAGCAACATCTGTGATCCTGCTGGACCACAGATGATGCCAGACCAGAGAGTTTTAGATTTGGGAGGTTCAACCTGCATCTCCCATCAAGGGATCAAACCAAACCCACAGGCATGCCTGGCGCAAAAGCCAAATTTTCCTGACATTCTGGGCTGTTGGGATTTGAACTGTCAGAGAAAGGTTTGAACTTCAAGCTCCAATTCAACACTTCCCCAGAGCCCGATCCCTGACCTCTGGAGTCACGCGCTGATGGGCAGCTAATGACTCGAGCGCTGGGTATTTACCTGGCGGTCAGTGGCGGAGGAGTCTTTGAGTTCGGACATGTTTGAGGGGCCACAGTGGAGGTTTATCCGAGCAATGATGCTCAGTGAAACGTTGGCGCTGAGCAGTCGTATGGCAGTCGAATGTCTGGCGAAGCAGAGGAGCTGGTCTGGAAGGCTTTGAGTGATGTGAAATGAGAAGCGTGTTATGAGGGTGGATGAGACAGAGAGAAAATCTCCCATTGGCAAATATTTACACTGCCGGTCAATACTTCTCATTTGAAACTCTTTTTCCCATTAAAAACTGACTTTTAAAAAAAACTGAACCTTTTCATATAGAATCTGGTTGGCAGGGGAGTTTTTCCAAAAATTTCCAATTTTTCAACCCCATTTGGATCTTTTTTTAGTTTTAAGGTTTCATTTTTGTTTGTTCATTTTTTGTTTCTCCTCTTTGCCTTTTTTCACCTCCCTCCTTCCTTTTTTTCCAGGGGGATAAAAAAAGGCAAGCAACAAAATGAAAAACATGAAAAGTGAAAAAAATTGTTTTAAAAAAAACCAGAATTTTTTTGTAAATATTCACCAAATTTTTTTTAAAAAATGCTTTTTGCATTTTTCATGAAATTTACCAATTTTCAGCCCACTTTCATCTATATATAAAGCAGGAAGAAAATTGGTAAATTTATATATATATATAAAAACAAGACTGTGTGTGAATTTAAATAAATAGCTGCCCTTCTACAAATGTTTGCAAAGTACACAGAAGCAAACAGGCCACCCTAATTCCTTTCCTGTGAATGTGCTTTGTTTTTTGTCCTAATACATATTTCTTACTCACTTGACAAGACTGAAGTTTGAATTCTTGGCAAACAGCGCTGTGGCATAGAGCTCTGCGAGGTCCTTCTGGATGTGTGTGTGGTTGATGAGTCTCAGATTGTCGGGGTGTATGGCTAGATCCTGGAGCTAGGAAAGGACGAATGGGTCGCGTCAGTCCACGCTCAGCTTGATTTTCAGAGATGCAGAACATTTGCTGCCTCTGTAGACTTCAACACTGATTGACAGCGCTCAGCAACTCTGAGATCAAGCCAGTAGCTTTTTGAATGCCCACCAGTGAGTGGTCTAAACACAGTAGTTCTGAGCACTGGCCATGCCTGCTGAGGTATGCTACCCAGAATGCTTCATAGGAAGCTGGTGTATCCACTTGGAGAGGGAGAAGTAAGGAATGGTGGATTTTTAGCAGCAAAGATCTTTGCCTTTTGCACCCAGGATCCTGAATAGCTAAATCTCACATTTGCACGGTGCCAGAGATGGATTCAGGACAGATACAGACTTACTAAGGTGTCTTCATGGCAAATAGGACAGAGGTCCCGTGTGTGCAAGTCTGGCAGGATGCTGAGTTTATTTTCCAGGCCCGCTACGCTCTGTGAGTGTGCTTGTCCTTGACCCATTTCATCCTCCACGCACCAGGGAATTGGTATCCTGGAAGGATCTGTCTCCCTGCACCTTACCTACTAAAGCAGAGAATTTACCCCTCAACCCTCATAGACTTACTCCTATGGGGCAGTGCATTCTACCCCTGCTCACAGGTTCTGCTGTTGTCTGGTGCCCAGTTGGGGATGGCAGAAGGAGCCTGGTAGCTACCTTGACCATGCCACCTAGGGGACCTTGTGCACTTCTTCTTAATGGAACCTCTCCCACACACACTGAATTCAATGGGAGTTTTGCCTGTAACTGCTGTGGGAGCCGGATCCAGGCCCCGAATCTCACGCTGTGGTTATTTCCAGGCTGGCTTGGCATGGCAGGCAGGTATCACGCTGATACTTACAAAGGTCACATTGTGGTTGAGGAAGGATCTGACATCGGCGGCACTGCTGTGGCGGAGGGAACGCCCCAGGTAAGTAGCGAGCCAGTTTGCGGCGCGCGGGTCGCTGGCATTGTAACATCTGGGCCTGGCACTCGTAGCTGTATAACAAATGACGGTTTAATCACACACCAGGTAACGTAGATAGTGATGAAGCTCTATAGCAAGGGCGATTTAAAAAGGCCTGGGGTTCTGGATCGCTGTTACCATGGCAGCAGAAGTAGCTGGCGCCCCAGGCCTTTTAAATTTCCTCTGGAGCCTCACAGTCCAGGTGATGCTGAAGGCTGGGTGGGGCAGGCAGGGGTGCCATCTGGGGGCGCTGAGGGCTGGCTGCCCCTAGCCCCGCTCCTTCCACCTGAGGCCCCATCTCTCCCAAGGAGCCCCGAGCCAAGCCCCCCTCCCCACACTGGCTAGGGCCCAGTGAAGTCTGTTGCCAGCCCCATCTATATCTCTAGATATCTATGCTGTCTTGACTGTTGGAAGCTAAAATTTCTTGCAGCTCTTTATTGAGATGTCAGATTGCAAACACATACTCAGCCCAGATTCAGCCTGGGACCTGACCTCTGAACTTCACGTGCAACCAGATCCAGGTCCAATTCAGACATTATCCTCTCAATGTATTTCTCGTGCCATTGGGCGCTGTATTGTCAGAAGAGAACACAGGCTATTCTTCAGCAGACCCTCTGCTCTTAGGCCGGACGTTGCGACTTACCTGTGAGATAGGCTTTGGTGAAATCATAGATGTCTTGCTGGCTGACAGTGAAAGCCGTAATGTTATTGCTCAGTTTGGCCACACTGAATGGAGGAACAGAAAGAACGGTTAGACAGCAAAAGCAAACGCATGCTAGACAGGGGGACAGGAGTAGCTATGCAGCTAAGCAACAAGATGGCTTCCTCATATAGACAGGGAAACTGGTACTGGCAACAAAGATGGGACAAGGAAAATTTAAGAAATATTCTGTGACACTGAATATTTTGTAACAACGAGTAGTCCTCAGGCACCTTAGAGACTAACAAAAATATATATATTATCATGAGCTTTCGTGGGCAAAACCCACTTCCTCAGATGAGCTGGAGAGGAATAACAGAAACCCGGAATTTATAACAGAAAAAGAAGGGTGGGGGAAGTACCTGTCAATTGTAGGACCGATGCTAATGAGGCTAATTAAGTGGGCATGGACGTGTCCCATAGTTCCCATGAATATTTTGTGTTACAGACACATAAATGTCAAGAAATGTGCTCTGATAAGGATCAGAACCGCTTGTGAAGCAAAGACTAGCCCCGCGGAAGGCACGGCGTCAGAATGGCTTACATCTGGCGGAAGGCTGTGCAGCTGGCGTTCAGGGTACCGCTGAAGTTCAGTAGGCTGCCTTGGATTAAACTGAAGTATGGCGACAGACGCGGCCCGAGCCACGTGCTCACCACGGTCTCATTGTCGCTCCTCAACACTACAGGCCACACGCCAGTCAGAATGGCCACCCTGGTGCCACTGGGGAGCATGTTCTAGAGGGAAGGCAATGGAAAATGGCAGGTTCTCCAGCTAATGTACACCAGTTCCAGAGATTTCTGCTGAAGAAAGGGTGAAGTTCCACCTTCCACCCAAACCCACAGAGCAAGTCTCAGAAGACTTTTAAGAAGGCCTTGTTTAGCCTGTCTCATTAAAATCAAGGGTTGTACTGATGTACATTTCATACCCGCATCATCCTCTTTTTGGAGACTCTGGTTTGTTCTGACAGTAGGGCGCGAGGAAGGAAGATGGAATGTACTAATATGTATTTCCTGTTTCTAATTTCTGGTTCCTACCACACTTTACTGTTGATCTAGGTTCTTGTACTGACGCCCATCACTGTGATATCTGAGCACCTGAGAGAAAATGGCCTGTTGAGACCAGCTAATGCTTTTGGATAACAGAGATTTAGGTCTCAATCTTGCCATTGGAGCACAGGGATATAAGAGTTTAACTGGTTAACTGGTTAACCAATAAGTATCAGGTTATCTGTTCCTGTTAATGGTTAAACTCCTGCAGAGCAGGGGGTGCCAGGAGCCTGTGAGGCCAGCAGCCCACAAGACTAGTGGCACCAGGAGCCACTGGGGTTGGCAGTCCACAAGGCTAGTGTCACTGGCAGCCCACAGGGTCATTTAACTGTGTAACCAATGGAATTTTAATCAGTTACACAGTTACTATTTTTAACCCTTTTTATATCCCTACCTGCAGATGAGCGCTATTGCTCTAACTTCCTTGGGAAAGTGTCTCTACTGTCCGAGACTACTCTAAAAGGAAAGGTCGAATCAAGATGTACAACTCCAGCTATGTTAATTACATAGCCGGAGTCGACGTACTTCATTTTGAGTTTCCCTGCTCCCATCGGCTTCCCTTACACTTTGCAGAAGCAGGATCACCGGACATCAATGGGAGAGCCCTCTGAGTTTGATTTAGCAGGTCTTAACTACATCTGCTAAATCATACTCCAGAAGATCAATCGCGGTAGCGTTGATCTTCCATTCAGTGAAGACATGGCCTAACTGGCCTTGCTGCTGTAAAGAATTTTGGAATCAATAGGTGCACGTATGGTTGAGTAGCTATGTCTCAGAAGAAAGTGTTTCTCTGACAGTGATACTTTTTAATTACACTAAAGGTGGAAGGAAAGCCCAGTGGTTAGGGCATTAGCTCAGGATGTGGGAGACTTGAGTGGGTTCAACCCCCTGATCTGCCACAGGTTGCCTTGGGCATGTCACTTAGCCTACTCCATGTCTCAGTTTCCCATCAGCAAAATGGGAATAATACCCCCCACCTTACAAGGGCTTTCTGAGGATACAGATTGTAAAGTCCTTTGAGAACCACCCATGACAAGTGCTGTACAAGAGCTCGGTATATACATTTGCAGAGCCCAGGTTACTAATTTACCTAAATTATAAAGCAGATTAGGAGCTGATCCTGCAAGGCCTTGCATCATGACCTTGCAGAAGGCTCATAGTCCCTGGGGTGGGATCTTTCAATATCAATTTTCTGAGTGTTTGTAATACACCCGTTTTTGTTCTACTCTCCACTAGAATATTCATATTGCACCTTGAAAGATATTAATAGAGCTCTTGGTCCCATAGTCATTCTTAGTTGTTATGTAATTTGTTCTCTCTCTTTTTTGTTTTGTTCCTTCCTACATTACAGCCACTCCCCGACTTATGAACACACCGACTTATGACCATCCGTACTTATGACCAACCTCCCACTAACCCCATTATAATATTTTTGAGTTGAGAACCATGTACGTCAAGTTTTTCAAACAGCGCGGGCAGCGTGTTTAAGGGTATTTCTGACTTACGACCAAATCGAGTTACAACCAGGTGTTCGGAACGTAACCCGTTCATAAGTCGGGGACAGCCTTATATAACCCAGCAAAATACTGTCAACTTCCAAAAACACTCTGCAATTTCTAATAGACCCCCAAAGCGAAAATTTTCCTGATTTTTCGTGATGTGCAATGTCGGGACACATTTGGAACTCTCTGAATTCTATTGATTTGGACACCTCTTAGTTCAGCTCTCTAATAGTGTGTTTCTGTGCAAAACCCTTTGCAATCTGGGTGTTCATTTGAACCTTTGGAAAGTGAGAAGCAAACCTCTGACCTACCACAATGCTCCTCATGTTAAACGAGTCAAGGAAGGCCCCTTTCTTGTTATAGTTCTTCAGAAGAATGGTCAGGAAGTTGTCGTCATTGAGAAAGTCAGAGCTGGATAATAAATCAGCCAGTGCAGCTGGGGCCACTGTATTCACAATCTGGGATGAAGAAAGAAGGGTTAGGATGGAGAAGGCAGATGGTCACAACTCTTGGACAAAAGGAACTGTTTGCTGTGAATGTTGTATTGATGCCGGGTGTGGGGCTCACAGGAGTGTAAAGTCAGTTAGAAACTTTCACAAGAGTTCATTGCACTTAGAATCATAGAACACTAGAACTGGAAGGGACCTCAAGAGGTCATCAAGTCCAGTCCCCTGCCCTCATGGCAGGACCAAGCCCCATCTAGATCATCCCTGATAGATATTTATCTAACCTGCTCTTAAATATCTCCCGTGATGGAGATTCCACAACCTCCCTGCGCAACTTATTCCACTGCTGAACCACCCTAACAGGAAGTTTTTCCTAATGTCCAACCTAAACCTCCCTTGCTGCAATTTAGACCCATTAGTTCTTGTCCTATCGTCAGAGATCAAGGAGAACAATTTTTCTCCTTCCTTCTCATGACAGTCTTTCAGGTATTTGAAAGCTGCCATCATGTCTCCTCTCAGTCTTCCCTTCCTTAACTAAACAAGCCAGATTCTTTCAGTCTTTCCTCAAAGGACATGTTTTCTAGACTTTTAATCATTTCTGTTGCTCTTCTCAGGACCCTCTCCAACTTGTCTACCTCTTTCTTGAAATGTGGTGCCCAGCACTGGATACAGTACTCCAGCTGAGACCTAATCAGCGCAGAGTAGAGCAGAAGAATGACTTCTCGTGTCTTGCTCACAACACTCCTGTCAATGCAGCCCAGAATGAGTTTTGCTTTTTTTGCAACAATGTCATACTGTTGACTTGTGTTTAGCTTGTGGTCCACTATGACCCCTAGATCCCTTTCTGCAGGACTCTTTCCTAGACAGTCGCTTCCCATTCTGTGTGTGTGAAACTGATTGTTCCTTCCTAAGTGGAGCACTTTGCGTTTGTCCTTATTAAACTTCATTCTATTTATCTCAGACCATTTCTCCAGTTTGTCCAGATCATTTTGAATTAGGACCCCTGTCCTCCAAAGCACTTGCAGCCCCTCCCAGCTTGGTATCAACTGCAAACTTTACAAGCGTACTCTCCAGGCCAATATCTAAATCCTTGATGAAGCTATTGAAGAGAGCCGGTCCCAAAACTGACCCTGCCATTAAGCAATGATGAAAAGAGAAGTGGAATGGGAGAGCTGGCTCATATGCTACTTTGTAAATACGAAAGAGAGAGAGAGAGAGATATGCAGCTAGTGCTTGGACTAGTAACTGAAAGACACTCTGAAAGGGAACTACATCAGAAGGGCAGAACACCACTCTCCTGCATTTGGCGTTTGGAGTCCGCGATCTGAACACGCGGGCAAATTCACTGCATTGTGTAGGTGGGTGATGTGCCCAAAAGGGGGTGGCAGCAAGATCGCACACGCATTTCATCACTAAACTCCAGTACCTGTTGGAGTCTGGATGCCGGAATGATCCAGGCGAGATCTCTCAGATTCAGAAAAGCAGCAAAGCCCTGCAACGTCTTGCTTAAATAGACGGCAAAGCTGGCGTTCGTGGCGTAGCACCGCAGGGAGGAGCCTGAAACAGCCAGAGGGGGAAAGGACAATGGCTTCGCAATAACGCACGGGAGCGGGGCTCAGAGGAGTGGAACGAGCCAGTTTACAACAGCGGCCCTGTAAAAAACCCATTCTGCACATGGACACACGTACGTGCTGTGGCAGGGTCAGGCCAGAGGGACTGAGTGGGGGAAAGGCAGCCCCAAAAGGGGAAGAGACCTGTAAATAGAAGCAGAGGCTGCAGGACAATTAGATGCAGTTGGGAGCGACCTGGCTCAGGCAGATTGGGGCCAGCTGACTCCCCTGCTGGCAGGCTGAAGGCCTTTAAAAAGCCTCAGCAGGTGGAAGCTGGGGAGGAGAGTGAGAGGATGGGAGGAGAGGTGAAGGAGAGACAGAGAGTGAAAGGTTAGAGAGCGATTCATACCAGCATTAGAACAGAAACAGCCGGGGGAGGGAGTCCCACGAGAAGCAGCCGGGCTCCCTACCACAGAGATCCACTGCAAACCCCAAACTCTGGGGTTGGGAGCGAGAGGCTGGCCCCCGAGGTGGCCTGGGTAGGAGGGGCCCTTACCACAGTGCACAAATGAAAGGTCCATGTTTCCTCAAAGCGCCGGAAACATTTAGTGAATCCTTTGTGGGCACCATGCGTCGTACCTGCTGTCACATGCAGTATCCGGCGGTAAATGCTCTGTCGCGTGGTGTTGCTGAAGTTGGGGATGGTGTTATTAAGCACGGTTACTCTGGAACACAGCAGATACATCACGTCACTCATTCCCATTCAGCAGCATGGCAAGTTCCCATCCCGAGTCCAAACTGACCTCAGCGGGATTTGGCTGGGACCCTGGGGCAAATTCATCTCAAGTACAGTGTATGCTTGGGAGGTTTTTCACCCGCCTCTCCAGCTGGGTTTTGACTCAGGCACAAAACCCGGGAACTTGGCTGAGCAATTCCACCAGGAGCCAGCAGGAACAGCTTAAGGCTAAACATTGCTTGGATGGACCCAAAATATAGCTCTGCCAATCTGCTTGTGTATTTCATGGGAGATGAAGATGAAAAATTGGGAGACCCCTTGGAAACAGGGAACCCTTCCCCTGCTCAGATGTTCTGGAATGAGGTGGGGGCAAAGGGGTTGGATGGAGAATCAAAAGATGCACATCGCTACAGAGCTACAGTCTGGAATAGCCAGGGACTCCCAATTTTTCAATTTCATCACCCAAGAAATACACAAGCAGATCGGCAGAGCTCTATTTTTGGTCCATCCAAGCAATGTTTAGCCTTAATCTGTCCCAGTGTGTCCCAATAAGGATATAATCAGAGGATGTAAAACGACGTACTGGTTAGATCAAGGGAATAAGTATCAGAGCATTTGGGTTTGATGCTAAGCATCTATTTCTCCATTGGAAAAGTGCCAGCTCATGTAAAGGATTAATATTAGAGGTGGTCAGAAATGTTCTGTCCAAACTGGTTTTGGACAGAAAATTGGCTTTTTGAGGAACCATCCAAGGGTGGGGAACCTCAGGCCTGAGGGCTGGATGCGGCTTCCGGCTTTTGCCTGCTTCCAGCCCTGTGGTTCAGGGTCCCACAGCTCCAGCCCTCCCTCCCTCCCCACCCCCCACCCTCCCACTGCCCTACCACAGGGCTGGAGCACACAAAATCTACCAGGTTTGGCCCCCCTAGGCTCTGGGGTGCGAGGGGAATGTGTGGAATGTTTTTCTCCTTCTTAGTCGGAGGCCACGTCCGTGAGGCTTTGTTTTGTTCTTTTTCTTGCTTCTCACTTTGTGTGGCCCCCAAATTGATTTTTCTGTGGGTCAGCAGCCCCCCACCCTAAAAAAGCTTCCCCACCCCTGAGGGACACCTGTGATGTACCACACTGGTTCACCAAAAGGTGCATCATGGGAGATGTAATCCAACCTGGCAGCCTGGCGTATAGAAGACAATGGGAGTACGAGGCACCTGAACTACAACTCCCATGGGGCACTGCAGCAGCATTTCCGAACCACATTATGGCAGGGCTTGGCTGACATCTTGTGGGCTGAGGTGTTTTGTTGAAAGAGCAAAACTTTCCATGGGGAGGGAAAACAACATTTTCCAACCAGCTGTAATTGATGCAGATAATAGTCTGAGCCAGGCCTATGATAAACGGGAAGGAAAGTGCTCCTACACGGCATTGATGGCAGAGCAGTTTCTAGATTCCAGGCCATCAAACATGAGTGGGACGTCGGTGCTGTTCAGTCCCGAGATCAGGCCTGCGAGGCGAGGCCCCATCCACCGTAGCAATTCAGCATCATCTGCCCGCTGGAATATTGGCTGGGCTGCAGCGAGGACGTGCTGTAGCAGGGTGGCTCTGACGCCCCCCTCCAGACTCACGTTGGCCTAAAGCAAAGGGAATGAGAACTAGGGAGCTGTGCCGGCTGACACCAGTGCCGGATCTGGCCTGAGCGGTCTTGGATTCAAACCGCCAGGGAGGGAGCTGGTTATGTCATTCCAATGGGTCTCTAGACTCACGAGGCGCTGGGTCCCCCTCTGCCTCGTTTCCTCTCCCATCTTTGCACCCTCCCTTAGACTCCCAATGGACACACACCACATTGAAAATAAAAGCCCAGCTCCCGCTGTCCCAAATTCCTCCCACTTCTGCGTCCCGCCTGGGGACTCCTCCTCTCTCCCCAAATCCCTACGTTCCTTACGGAGCAGTAGGGGATATGTCACCCCTGGACGGAGACGAGGAACAGATACCGTAGTGCTGAACCTCCACATCCAGAGAGCACCCCAACATTTCTGAGGAGGCGGAGCCTATCCAGGCTATGAATCCTCCCGTGGGTTTTTGCGCAAAAGTTTCATGGCCTTCAGTGACAATTCCTCCGCACTGGACTCTGGAAGGACTCTTACCCGCCTGACCTGTCGGTCCAGTTCATCGATGTACTCGGTGACTGTTGAGGTGGTCACAAAACTCATCAGTTTTTGAACATCTTCTGGGGACTGCAAGGTGGCTGACAACTGCGCACGCTGCTTCACGGTCAAACGACTAAGCACCTCGAGCTAAGAAAGAGGCAGAGGGAAAAGGGCAGGAGGGAGAGGGATGATACATCTGCTTTAGGTAGGAAGGATGCACAGGGTGGCCATTTTAGTGACTTAAGGAAAAATACACATTGCTCTGGTTTTTAGAAACCCTCCCACTACTGGGAGGGTGGGGTTGGGTTGATGTTCCGTAGAGCTGTTGTTATCACAACAGGCCTCCAGGATGCAGTCTTGTGTTTGTGCACACAACAGGTACTACGTGGACAGCAACATCCCCCTTGCTCACTGATGTTGATGTGTTTCACCCACTGGCCCCGGGAACCACTTCTAGAGCAGAGTTCCCTCTAAACTCTTCCATCCATGTGCGGACATTTTCCATCCATGTGCAGAATAATGTTTATGTGCACCAAGACGTGTGAATGTGCACCACTAGTAGAAACGGAACATCTAGCTGTGGGTGCTCTGCTGAATTTGGGTGGCATCTGAATTTCTCCTGAGTGGCACACAAGTGCCCAGCTTACAGGGAACACTGTTCTAGAGGAGTTCATCTCCATGACACAATGAAGTGCTGACCTCTCCACCAGGGAGCCGTTTGGTGCTAACCGGGACAAGATTTTTAGCACCTGCCCAACTAGGAAGTGGCCTGAAGCCAGCAACTCATAACTTTCACCTTCCTCTGTATGCAGGAATAACCATAGCCACTACTCACGCCATGAAATCTGGAGTTCAGAGAGACCAAGTCTTGATAGGCAGCGTATTTTCTGAAGTTTCCAAAGTTAGCGGTTAGCCACGCGGCACTGGTGTTAAAGCCCTCGGCACATGCAAATCCTGCAAGAGAACAAGGAACAGACATGCCACACCTCCTGCAGCTCCAATCAAAGGGCATGGTGAAAACAGGAGACTTCATTAGAAATTGCCATGAGATCACACACTGCAGAGGCTATTCAACAGGCTGTGATCTGCCAGTGGGAGGTGTTAAAACGCTCCCTCCCCACACACCCCCACCATTCAATAAAACTCAAAGACTCTTCCAGGCCTAAGTCAGCACTGAAAAATGTAGTGGTTTCTGGGCTGCCGCTGGTTGTATTCCTGGGCTTTCATGGCCTCTTTGCCAGGCAGCTGTCTGAATAAACTGAGCTCTTCAGCAGGAATCCCTGCCCACTCCACCACTATGAAAGCAGCCAGAGATGTGCTGGGTTTGCCTGGTGCCATCAGGGGTTTCCTTACCTGCAGCGTTTAACCCTTTCAGGTAAGGGAGCTGGAAAGCACTGTAGACTTCCTTTTGGGTATTGTGGTTCATCTTGTTGAACTCCAGATCCAGGCCCTTAACTCTGCAATAGGGAATGATACATCCCAGAGAGAGCGAGAGGGAAGATGAGGTAGGACAGGCAGGATGTCTCCTTCAGCTCTTTGCTCCCCAGCCCTTGATTTCCATATGGCTATTTATCATTGTTTCCACTTGACAAGGAGAGGTCACAGAATCTCCCGACCTGACTGTGTATGTTGTGCACAGATCAGTACATACAGCTCTCTCACTGGGGGGCTCCAGGCTCTGAACCACTGTCTTACCGGATCTCTCACTCCCCCTTTCCCTCACTAATCTCTCCCTCTCATCAAAGAAGCAGGTGTTACAAAAGCTAAGGTATCTCTTTCTCCCCACACTCTCTATCTATCTATCTATCTATCTATCCCCACACACCCCATCCACTATCTATCTATCTATCCCCATACACCCCATCCATCTATCTAATCTATCTATCCCCATACACCTTATCTATCTATCTATCTCCATATACCCCCTGTATCTATCTATCTATCCCCATACACCCATACACCCATCTATCTATCTATCTAGCCTGCACCCGTAAGCAGGGAAGATGTCAGACTCAGGACCTGATCCAGCGTGCTGTTCAATACTTATTATCAAGGGCACCGACAGCCTCTGCGGGTCCCTGGGCAAAGAGGGGAGGTTCCCACTCCACACTCTTGAAGGGGAGGGGCCAGGGGCAGCCATCCCAGAGTGCTGCCCAGAAAGCACATCACCAGCCCCCAGGCAGCCCTCAGAGCTGCCTGGAGCATACCATGTGGTGCTCCGGCGGCGATTTAAAGGGCCCAGGGCTCCAGCCACTGCCACAGTAGCAGCAACAGTGGCTAGGAGCCCAGGCCAATTTGAATCACCAGACCTCAGGGCAGTTGCCTTCTTTGCCTCCCCTGCCTCCCCCTCCCCACATTGATATAAACAGCAGCAGATGCCTCTTGATCCCTCGTAAGTTCAGGCCCTCGGAACACCAGTTGAATTGAACGCGCATCATGGCTCCATATCAAATGCAGAGAACTGAGAGAGGAGAGATTTCCTGTGATCCTAGCTATACCCAATTCAACATACATCGCCTGGTACTGCGCGCATCCCAGGGTCTCATTGCGAAGGCACTGGAGTATGTCGGCCGGGACTGCTGCTAAAAAGGGCCTTAACCTCTTCTGGAACCACGGCCCCACAAACTCGGTCTTGTTATAAAGCTCTTCGTGCCTCAGCTTCCCATGCCATAGTGCCTCCAGTGCAAACCCTTTCCATTGTAGTGGGATCAGCGAGGAGTTAGCAACCTGCGCAGAAATATTTTAGCTTTGATGTTGCATAACAATCAGCATCCCGTACATCACATGGCTAGAGCTCCAGTCAGCCCAGGATCCCAGAGGGTTTTACCAGTGCCAATTCTTTACTCCTCCCAACCAACGACGGACCAGCTAGCTGTCCCTCGTGATACTAGTTCTCAATGTAGCTGGTTTTGGTGCTGGGCAATTATTTGTGAGCTGAACTGGGCTTGTCCATCTGCCAAAATAGTCACACATAATGTTCTTTCTGTTCAAACTGCCTTGCTGACATTGAGAGGAGGCAAAATGTTATCCCTACTTTACAGATGAGAAAATGGGACACAGAGAAATGTAGTGACTTGCCCAGAACCAGAGAGCAAGTCAGGGGAGCAGGCCCGTCGACAGGAGGGGGCAAAGGCAGTAATGGCCAGAGCTCTGGGCCCTTTAGATCACTGCCGGGTGGTGCTAAGGACTGGCTGGGGGTCACGGCTAGGCCTGGGTGGTGCTGAGGGCTGGCTGGTCCCAGCCCTGAACATTCAACCCAAGGCCACACCCCTTCTATACAAGGCCACGCCCCTTCTGAGAGCATGGTGCCACCCCACCCCCTTACTGGCAATTCTGTTGGCCCCCTGCAGGGGGGAAGAGAACCCAGGAATCCTGGCTCAGTCTTCGATGATATTAATTCTCTCTACTGAACTGCACCTTGTTATAATGAGAGCTGCTTTCTTTCCACTCATGTAACAAAGTTTAGAGAAAGTAAGAAAAGTTTAACAGCCCACACTGAAGAACAGTATCATAGGGATTAGGGGTTTGGATCGGGTCCTATATGAAGAGAGATTAAAAAGACTTGGACTTTTCATCTTAGAATACAGGAGACTAAGGGAGTATGAAAGAGGTCTATAAAATCATGACTGATATGGAGAAAGTGGATAAGGAAAAGTTATTTACTGGTTCCCGTAATATAAGACAGGGCTACTCAAAACGTGGCCCGCAATTTGTCTGCGGCCCGCGGTGCAGTTTGGGTACACTCAGCAAGCAGATGGGAGCCAAAACAAAAAAGTAGTCAGTATAATGGTCTTCTTCTTATATGCGTTTTAGTAGTTAAATTCCTGGACTGTCATTGCTCATTAAAGGTGTGTCTAGACTACAGGGTTTTTTTTTTTAAAAGTAGCCTTTTTCGAAAAAATTTCCTCTGTGTCTAGACTGCTGCTGCGTTCTTTCGAAAGTAAATCGAAAGAATGCGGCAGTTTTTTTTACCGTGGAAAACCTCGTTTTACGAGGAAGAACACCTTTTTTCTAAAGTGCTCTTTCAAAAAAAGGCGCTATATAATGCAAACTGTGCTTTTTCGAAAGAGAGCATCCAGACTGCCTAGGTGCTCTCTTTCGAAAAGCGGCTTGCTTTTTCGAAAGTACTGGTTGTCGTCTAGACGCTCTTTTTTGAAAGAGGCTTTTTCAAAAGTATCTTTCAAAAAAGCCTCTTTCGAAAGAGGCTTGCAGTCTAGATGTAGCCTAAAAGCTGCTGTCATATGAGTGGAAATTGGGTAGCTATTACATTTTATTAATATCAGCAGAACTGACTTATAAGGACCTGCGTGTTGTGTAGTCTTGCCTTAATCTTTGTATTCATGCCTGTCAGTGTGAAAGAACTATTTGCATATATTTGCATATATATGCAACCACACATAAGTTGCGGCCCTCGGCATGCACTGTGAGTATCATTGTGGCCCCAGATCTTCCAAAGTTGAGTAGCCCTGATATAAGAACTAGGGGTCACTAAATGAAATGAATAGGTTAGAACATAAGAACATAAGAACGGCCGTACCGGGTCAGACCAAAGGTCCATCTAGCCCAGTATCCTGTCGGTTGCCGGTTTAAAACAAACAAAAGGAAGTTTTTCTTCATGCAGTGCACAGTTAACCTGTGGAACTCCTTGCCAGAGGATGTTCTGAAGACTAGGACTTTACCAGGGCTCAAAAAAGAGCTAGATAAATTCATGGAGGTTAGGTCCATCAATGGCTATTAGCCAGGATGGGTAGGAATGGTGTCCCTAGCCTCTGTTTGTCTGGAAATGGATGACAGAAGAGGGATCACATGAGGATTACCTGTTTTGTTCACTCCCTCTGGGGCATCTGGAATTGGTAGATGGACCTGGGCTAGATGGACCTTTGGTCTCACGCAGTATGGCTGTTCTTATGTTTTTATGACAAGGAAGGAGGGAGATGGTCATGTTCTTTCTCAAAGAACTAGAGTAAGCAGCCTGCTTTAACCAACTCCTGCACGCTCTTCATGGATCCTAACGCAATGTGCTCTTTTACCTTGCCATTAAATTCTTCCAATGCCTCCTCTAGTTGTTTCCCGTTCACTTTGCTGACAAGGAACTTCAGAACACTTGGCTGCAAATCTGCATCTTTCCTCAGCAGGAACTCGAACGCGGCACTAATAAAGGAACTGTTCCACGTTGACAGGTTGTGTAGCTAGAGAAGAAACAGCACCCATTGACCTAGACAATACATAATTCTTTCTTTTTTCTCATTTTGACTTTCTCCAATCTGACAACATCACTTCCTGCCTGACATGAGAGCAACTAACTCCAAGTTATTCATAGACTTTAAGGCCAGAAGGGAGCTTAGATCATCTTGTATCTGACAGACCCGATGGTTTATGTTTGACTAAGGTGAGTCTTCCAGACAAGGAGCAGTCTTGATTTGAAGACAGTGCCATGTCCCTTGGCAGTTTGTTAATCACTCTCATTGTTACACAACTGCCTTGCTTCTATTAGAAGTTGTCTGGTTCCAGCTTCCAAGCTATTGGTCCTTCTCGTGCCTTTCTCTGCTAGATTGAAGAGCCCTTTTGTACCAGGTATTCTCTCCCTGGGAAGGTTCTTACACCTTGTACCTTGGCATGGTTCTGTATGGCTGTTACCTAAATTTACACTACTACTTTGGGAAAGTAAGGAAGAATGAGGCCTCTTCTAGTTCCCTAGTATGTGCTAAGGGCTTCTAGTTCCCAAGTGACTTCTCTGGGGCTTCTACTTCCCACTCCTTCCGCTCAGGTGGACGAGGGGAAATGTGACTGCAGATAGTCTTTTTAGGCCCACCAGTGCACTGGCCAGTTGGGAGGGAAACATTCTGATAAAGACCCTCCTCTTGGAGCAGGGGGCGGGCCAGACAGGGGACAGTGAGGCTTAGGTCACATCTCCACTTGTGGGAAGATCGATGCTCTGCCGATTGATCTTCCGGTGTTTGATTTAGTGGGTCTAGTAAAGACTCACTAAATCAAATGCCGAGGGTGCCGTACTCCTAGCAGTCGCAAGGAGTAAGGGAGGTTGACGGGATCATTTCTCTCATCAACCTCCTGCTGTAGAGACGGTGCCAAGCTCGACTTAAGATACATTGACTCCAGTTATGTTAATTATCTTAAGCCAACATTCCTGGCCTTAGACTGATCATTTCCTTGTTAAAATGCCCACAACATCCTAGTAAACTCAACCTGTTTGAAATGATGGAAGTGAGCAAGATGGGAACACTGCAGTGAAATAAGGCGGAATGGCATAGAAAGGGTATTTGCAACCTCTTGACCAGCACTTTGTGATACTCACATTGTCACAGATTAAATGAGTGAAACTGGAGGGCCCTCCAACATCATTACTGTGAAAAGAGAGGAATAAACCGCAATGTACGGCTTAAGAGCAAAGACGGGAAATGAATACTAATTCAGTTTCTTTTAGTGACTGGTTAACGAACTGCTTCTTTTTGAGCTCAGGACATACGGCATGCCAGTTCAGCTCCCTTTGAAACCACTGGTAAAGCATCAGTGTCCACAGAGAGTCTATAAATACTTGTTTTCTAACTGCTAATATAGGATACGCATTGAGTGCGAACTGCCCAGAGATAGGCTCTAAGGGGCAGGGGGGCAGCATTAGATGTCCTAGTCTAATAAATCTGTTAGTATATAAGGTGCCACAGGACTCCACATCACTTGTCCTAGTCTAGTTTTCAATGGGGCACAAATTTTGCTTTGGCCTTCGCAGGTGCAGCTGCTGCTGTGGTCTGTGGTTGTGTCTGGTGCCATCGGGGCAGAGCCAAATGTGACCTTAGTGGTGGTAGGGATGGTGTGGGACACAAGATAGTGTGGGGAGGAGATCCTGCTTCTTCCCACAACCTCCTGTTTGTTGTTTTTCCCATTACACCCTCTCGGCATGCAAGTCACACTCATTTTGCACACTGTCAAAATGGTGCGAGTTCCACTAACTTGGCAAATGGGTCCATCTTCTGACCAACTTACACCCAGTGTGTAACACAGGGGTGGACACAGTTTGCCAGGGTTAGCCCATGGTGGGTCTCTGGTGCTTTATTTACCTGTGTGGCTGCAGGTACAGCTGTTGTGCTCCCATTGGCCACAGATGCCCTTTCCCAGCCAATAGGAGCTGTGGGAAGTGGTGACCTGGTCTGCGCTGCTTCCCGCAGCTCCTATTGGCTAGAAACGGGGCTCTGTGGCCAATGGGAGCTGCAAGCAGCTGTACCTGCAGACACACAGGTAAATACAGCATCGGGGGCCTGCCAGGGCTAACCCCTGCGACTCGCATCCGGCCTGCAGGCCACTTATTGCCCATCCCTGGTGTAACTCACTGCTGTTTGGGTCACCAGTTAGCCCAGCCGAGGGACTTTAATGGGATTTGCACCCACGTACTGCAGCTGGGATTTGCTCAATGTCGATGCATCAGCTCTTGCATTGGGCAGGGGGTAAGGCTTGGAGGACTCGTGGAGGTTTGGAGGACTTTACAAACAAGTGCTTCTCCAGTGCAAGGCACCTGGTTTTACTTAGCTGGGAGCTGGCTCATCCTGAGATGTTTCATCCCACCACAGTCCTCCAGCACAAACTCTGGGCACCAAATGAGCCAGAGCAGTTTCCCATTTGATAGTTACCATAACGCAGAGCTGAACCTTTAATATAGGGGTTGATTATGAACCAATCTCTGATTCTGAAGGGCAGGGACAGGAAGATAATCTCCTCCCATCTCTGGTTAAGTCAACTTTGAACCTACTCTAGGAAAGCAGGCAACAGCCAGACTAGGTTTTAAAAAAGATTTTTCCAGTCAATTTCTGTAAATACAGGTTGAACCTCTCCAGTCCAGCACTCTCTCGTCTGGCACTCTCTAGTCTGGCACTCTCTCGTCTGGCACTCTCTGGTCCGGCAACATCCATGGTCCAGCATGATTGTAGTTAGCTGGATGGCCACTTATCATGGGTGTGGCCAAGTTTCCCACAGTCCCATAAAGTTTGTTTACAGACACTAGTCCTAGCTCTCTGTGCTGTGTTCTGTGTTCTCTGTGCTGTTCTTTAGCTCTAATTTACCCTTAAATATCTTCTAACAGCCCAGTAAGCAATGGAAGTGTTGGTGATGCTGCCGGACAATATCAATCTCCCATGGTCAGGCAAATTCCCTGGTTTGGCACCAATCAGATCCCAAGGGTGCCAGGATAGAGAGGTTCAACATGTACCTGCATGGGTGGCAATTGGTAGCAATTGGGGGGTGCACCACCCCCACATGCCCTCCCCTCCTTCTGGGTGGCCCTCCCTGCACCCCTTCCACTTGTGAGCACCGGTCACCAATGAATACCTGGTTATGTTCTCACAAACTTCTGTTTCTGATAAAAAAGGAAGACAAAGAAAATAATTAATGTTTCCTCCCCATGGCAAACCTTAAGGCTTGTCACAAAATACAATGACAGGGTGTACATAGCAATCACATACCGTTTATAGGAATGCCAGGCGCAGGACACTAGAGTGGAAGGGGGAAAAAAAGCACACAGAGAAATTTAATCTTTTGCTTTCTTATATGAATGATTGACATGGTCCTATCGCAGACATTATGGTTACAATGCCCTATTTTAATATAATACCAAGAAGCTACTATATAGTTGAAAGAGTCTATATGTCGGTCTGTCTGTTCAAGAACTCCTCCTAAATGGTAAGAGCTAGGACCAGCACATTCAGCAGGCAGCTTCTCTTAGCCTAACTTAAACTTTAAGCAATATAACAGTTTGGTTGAGCCAGGAAAATGGGATGTGTCTGGAATGGGATTGCTTTGCAGAAAACCATACAGAGAAGAGACAGAATCACCAAGCCAGTGAAAGGGGCTGGCTGGGGGTGTGCCTTCCCCCTATCTGGGACTGCCTCAGCCCTGAGCCTCTCACCCCTCAGGAGACTTTTAGAGAGAGAGGGGAGGCTGAAGTTCCTCCCCTCCCCCATTTGTACAGGAACATTGATGGCTGTTCCCCTTCGTCAGGGAGCGAGGGGAAAGTGCACAGTTTGCTGTATCCCTCACTCTGGCTGGGGATCGCAGGGGGCAGATAAACTTGAACCTTGGAGATATGCACCCCTCCCCCGGCTGTGCCTGCTGGAGCTTCAGCGGCCATGGAAAGAAGCTTCTCACCTGGCCCCGAGCCGGTGTGGTGAGAGAGGGCTGGGGTAGTCCCCTCTCCCCAGAGCAGCCTGCAAACTGAACCCCTCCACCCCATCTTGAATTTTCCAAAACATGAACATTGCTTGAGTTAAGGACCTGAGCAATGCCAGGTCCATCTTCTGGTATCTTATATTGTAGGACTTCTTGCCTCCTTCAAGATGGCAAGTCATTTCACAGACTGTGAGCTGGACGCTCTGGTCTGTTATAGCCCCTGGAAAGGGGCTGTCTCTGACACAAGGGGCATGGCTGGAATGTCACTCGCTATCAGCATTCTGCAACAGCTGGGATGTGGTCTCCTGAGGCTGCAGAGAGCTGAGAGAGAAAAAAAATCGCAGCAGCCTTGAAACTGTTCAAAGTAGGGCTGTCAAGCGATTCAAAAATTAAATCATGATTAACTGAGTAATTAAAAATTTTAATCGTGATTAATCGCATGATTAATCACTTGCACTGCCCTCTTTGAAGTGCCATTTTGGTGCTTTAAAAGGGCAGCATATTAGAAGCCGGGGATCAGCTGAAGTCCCCAGCTGATCCCCGGCTCCGCCTTGCAAAGCCCCTTTGAAGTGCTGCTCTAGCATCCAATTCCTTTTTCTATCCTCTTTGCTTGCTGCATTGGTTAGCACCCAGCCAGACCCAGGATCAGGCCCTCTCTGTACAGGACTGACGTCACCCCCAAAATGCAGCAGCACCGCATTCTTAGCATGTCTCTCCACTGCAATTCTCATGTGGCATTCCTCAGACATGACGCATCCATGAACCCAGCCAGTCTTGCTCCTCACTCTGCTTACTTAGGGCTTGTCTTCACTGCCCTGCAGAGATTGATCCATCAGCACTCAATTTATTGCATCTGCTTAGACACGATAAATCAATCTCTGAGCACTCTCCCCTTGTCGCCGTCATTCCACCAGGATGAGAAGAGTAGCTGAAATCGATGGGAAAACAGTCCCTGACAATCTTCCTGCACTGAAGATACTGCAGTAGAAGATACTATTTGCGTAGCTGAAGTTGCGTAGGTTGGATTGACAGGGGGTGTTTAGTGTAGACAAGGCCTCAGAGATGGAATATACTGTACCAAACAAACCAACAATATAGTGCACTTGATTTTTATTCAGGTTGCAAATATGTGTGCAAAATTAAGTGTGTTTTTGTATGCAGTTACTATCTGATTGCCTATGCAAATTAGATCATTACGTAGGATCTGTGTTAGTACAGCTCTGGCCTACGATCATAGTTCAGAAACACTAAGATAGTATAATAAATAACAATAATAACTAGGCTCTTACGACGTCTCAGAGGGGTCACCGTGTTAGTCTGTAACTTGAAAAACGAGTAGTCCTGAGATGCCCTAGAGACTAACAAAAATATACAGGGTCATGAGCTTTTGTGGGCAAAACCCTCTTCATCAGATGAGTTGCACCTTGCACTTAGAGGCACTGGGCCTATTTCAGATGTGCAACTGCATGTTCGTTTATGCAACTATGCTATTTTAAAAAGTCAGGTCTAATACAGTTCTTTTCCTTCCAATTTTTACAACCCTGGCATTACCATTGGTTCCTATGGGCTAGTTTCGACATCTTATCATCCTTATGTCTTATTGGCCTACATATCACCTTCTTTCAGAGGTCTCTGCTGATCCCTCTTGCACTGGACTGCCCGGAAGGATATGCCGAGTGACCTGAAATACCTCATTGTTCACATTCCTTTGGAGCTGTGTTAGTATCTTGGTGAGATTTAAGCAGATAGCAAAACAACTTACTGATGCAGCTGTCACCAGGTCCATTGAACATCCTGTGAAATGTTTGTTAAAATAACATTAAAACTGGCCCATGGTTATTTCAACAAGATCAAATACAAATTCTAAAACTCTCAGAGGAGTCCTATAAAGCATCCCTTCCTTTACAGTCCGTGACAAGGAGTCTTTTCTTCATCTCCTTATTGAGCCGTCATTTTGATAAGCTAATGCAGATAGTATACGCCGGCAAATACTGCCTGAAGGATCAACAGAGCATATTCTAAAAATTCTGCAACTGAGAAGGCTGTAGTCACTTTCAAGAGAGCCTGTCTCTGATAATCTAAGGCATCCACTGACTGTGTGCTGGCTAGCTGAGAAGAGAGTGAGATGAGTGTACATAGGGACAAGGTGGGCATGCTCTCCTTTGGAGGAGAGTGTACAGTGCAATACATTTCCTCTCCCGCATGGCGGTGGGTAATCAAGGCAAGGGGAGGCATTGCCTTCCCAAAACTTCATGACAGCCCCAGCCCTCCAGGTGGCCAGGAAGGATCGTGCCTGAGGGCTAGGTTTGGGCAGGGCTTGGCTGGGGGGGGGTTGTTGAAGGGGCATCATCTTGGAGGAAGGGGTGTGGCTTTGGGCAGAAGGGGCAGAGCTTGGGCTTACCTTACCCTGCTGGGCCTTCACCCATGCTCTCCCTTGACCATTTAGTTAATGGAAAGATGCCCTTGGACTTCAATAGGGTATTGGATGGAGCCCTTAGCTAGAACTTGACAGTTCCAACGAACTTGGGAGCAATGTGGATTTGTAAAACAAAAGCCTATGGCTGTGTGGAATAAAGCAGAAGACGTACTGTTCCAATCCATGGGTGAGAAACTCTGAATGGACACGCTGATTATACATTGAGAAAACAAGTGACTCACCCAGGTAAAGGGCAAAAGCCAATATGTAGGAAATGCAGCTCATCTTGGCTGTGAAATGCCTTTGTCTTCCGATTAGAGCTGGAAAACACGGAACAGAAGCAGAGCACTGAATAAGCAGCTATCACACTGCAGCTCACTACGTCGGGTTCAGTCCCGTGGTCCGGATGCACCAGTCACCTGGAATTGCATGTACTGTGTAAACTAGTAACACTCCTGACAACAGATTCGTGTCTCCTACCTTAATCAGGGAATACGTGCAGAAGCAAGACCAAAAGCAATCTGCATTACGTAAAAGTACAGGTTGAACCTCTCTAGTCCAGCACCCTTGGGACCTCACTGGTGCCAAACGAGAGAATTTGCTGGACTACGGGAGGTCAATATTGTCTAGCAGCATCACCCACACTTCCATTGCTTACTGGGCTGTTAGAAGACATTTCTGTGTCAATTAGAGCTAAAGAACAGCCCAGAACACAGAGAGCCAGGCTGGGGGCTGTAAACAAACTTTATAGGACTACAGGAAACTTGGCCACCCTCATGATAAGTGGACAAGGGTTCACTTTAAAATCGTGCCGGACCACGGATGTTGCCAGATGAGAGAGGTTCAATCTGTAATTCATCTTATATCTTAAGGACCCACAGGACTCCTCGTTGTTTCACCTTACAAAGGAGCGGGTGATATCTCATATACATTAGCCCAGGGTGGGCAAGATCCAGCTTGCGAGCCACATCCAGCCTGCCAAGCCTTTTGATCCAGCCTGTGGCCTGCCCCGCCGACACCCCGAGGCAGGCAGTTCCCTCTAGCCGCTGTGCCTCCCTCTAGTCCATCGACTGTGCCCTAGAAGCAGCCAGCAGCAGGTCCAACTCCTAGGTGGGGGGGAGGGACAGAGAGCACAGGGCTCTGCGCACTGCCCCTGCCCGGAGCATTAGCTCTGCACTCCCATTAGCTGGGAACCTGCTACTGGCTGCTTCTGGGGGCAGCCTGGTCTGCGGTGCCAGGATGGGCAGGAAGCTGCCTTAGCCCCCCACTGCACTGCTGCCTGGGAGCCGTTCAAGCTAAGCCCCTCCTGCCCCAGCCTTGCTCCCCACAAAGCTGGAGCCCCTCCTACACCCTAAGGCTCCCCTCCTCAGCCCCAACCCAGAGCCCACGCTCCAGTCAAATTCTGTTCTGCATCAACCATTTTCTTCAACTGGGTCATGAGACAAAAGGTTTGAAACCCCCGGGCTAAAGGGTGATGCTTTTTTCCCACCATGAGAGTATGTCTGGCCTGGCTGCCGTTCAGTGCCCCATTCGCAGAGAGGATCCTCCAGAACAGTGGTCACCAACCAGTCGATCGGGATCGACTGGTCGATCTTGGAGCCTCTGACAAGTGATCCTGACTGGTTTGGCCAAGAGGCTATCAAGTGCCAGCACTTCAGCTGCCCCTCCCCACACTGCTGCTCATCTCCTGTCCTTTGCCTTGGAGTTGCCTCCCCCAACCCCCAGGAGCCTCCTGCTTGCTGGGCAGGGCAAGGGAGGGAGAAGAGGGGCACTGATGTCAAGGTGCCCCCTCTCCCACCCTGTATCCTATCACAACAGGATTTGGGATGGAGTTTGCTGGCTGCTTTTGAGAGTGGCGCAGGGCCAGGGCAGGGGTGAGCCTGCCTTACCCTCACCACCAGGAGCCACCTGAGGTAAGCAGTGCCCAGTCAGAACACACAACCTGAAACCCTACCCCATTCACAAACCCCCTCCTGTACCCCAAGCCCCTGCCTTAGCTCTGAGCTCCCCTGCATCCAAACACCCTCTCAGAGCCTGCACCTAGAACCCCCTTTGGCACCCCAACTGCCTGCCCCAAGCTCAGCTCAGAGCCCCTCTCACACTCCAGATCTCTTAATCTAAGACCAGAGCCTGAATCTCAACCGTCTGCCCCTGCCTGGTGAAAGTAAGGGAGGATGGGGGAGGGAGGGAGGATGGAGTGAGCAGGGGCGGGGCCTCAGAGAACGGGCACAAAGAAGACGGGGCCAGGGTATTTGGGTTTGAGGTAGATCTTGGATTGCACTTAAATTCAAAAAGTGATCTCATTCTTAAAAAGGTTGGAGACCATTGCTCCAGAAAGACCCTTTCTGCTGCTCACTGGGCATAACAAGCAAGATGTGTTTGATTCCCCCCGTGAGGGTGCTAAAGAGTCTTTCTATCGACATCACTCGGCGTCAGATCAAGCCCTGGGAGCGGGAAAGAGGCTGGAACACTGAGGCTGTGCTGTCAGCGGCACGACTCCTCCAGGAACCGACAATAACGAGGGAAAGCAAATCACTGGCAGCCTGCAATCCTTTGGCGTGAGGAAGAACACGCAGGGATAACTGATCTCGCTGAGACAAAGACAGCAGGGCACAGTCACAATTTGAGTTGTCTGAATCCAGGATTCAGACCGGTGCCAGAACTCAAAAGAAAGCTCACCTGAACTCAGGTTTTCCCTGTGTTCTATCCAAGCCATATATCTGCCCGGGTTCACACTAGGGATGTAAAGAGTTAACCGGTTAACCCAGTAAGCGTTGCCTTCCGGGCATGCTTACTGGAGTAACAATGGGCCTGTCTACACTAGGAAACTATTTTAAAATAACTAAAATCGATTTAATAACTCCCAAAATCGAAATAGCGTGTCCCCACTATGGGGAAGTCCGAGGCAGGCTCCATTAATGTAGACGCGCTACCTCGACTTAGAGCCGCAGAAAGCACTGGGAAGTAATTACCGTAAATTAGGGCATATTACCCGCACCTGAGTATAACTCGCGGTTTTCCCCGATTGAGTAAAAAAGTCTTGTATACCCCACTTATGTGTATAGCCCGCGGGAGATGGACCGCGGGTAACGTTAATGCAAAGCACCTGTAATCAAGTGTTAATGAGTCGCTAAGTAGCACGAAGTAGGCTACAACCCTTATTGCTGGTTTTTAACCCCTTTGAACCACACCGCTTTTCCATTCATTTATTCCTTCAGTGTTTTTAACGTGTATTTTAAACTTTTTAAACTTTTATTCTTTTACTAGTAGCACAGTAAACTAATGAATTTTAATGTATTTTAATTAATTTTAATATAACTGCCTCTATTATTAAATTAAAATATGCTGCTTTTCTCAAGTAAAAGTCAGTCTCTTCTTCCTTTCAGTAAAAAACCCCTGCATTACACGTGGACGAGTATAGCCCGTGGGGGCAGGGGTATGTAAAACTTTGCATAACCCGCAGGTTATATTTGCTAAAGTACAGTAGTTCGAATGACTCTGGGGAATAGTTATTTCAAAATAGCAGCACCAGTGTGTCCACACGACCGCTATTTGGAAATAACAATTTGGAAATTAGTGTTATTCCCCGAGGAAAGCAGGAGTACAGATTTCAAAATAAGCAGCCCGCTACTTCGAAATAATGGTCTGACTAGTGTGGATGCGCCGCTTATTTATTCTGCCTGAGGGGGGCTATTTTGAAATAAAACCCTAGTGTAGACCAGGGCTAAATGTTTAACCAGTTAACCAGCCTGCCACTGCTCCAGAGGCCCCTCACCCACAGCGTGACGCGGCCGTCTGGTTAACCAGTTAAATGTATAGTTTAACCAGTTACCAGTAACATTTTAAAGGGGATTTTACTGGCTAGTTCACACAAAGCTGGGAGTGTGTGGAATATTTATAATGAAATGACAGATGGCTTGAGGTCAAAGGATTTCTCATTCTGGAAGGAACTCAGACAACGAGGAGATGTTCAAGGCAAAGTTGTGTCTCCTGCAGGCAACAACAGCATTGTTTTTTGAACAAAGTTGGTGACCTTCCCATTGCAAATGGGATCCTTTGTGTTTTCATGGGGTTTCTAGGAGAAATTCGACCTTTTGTTTCCACTGCTCATACAGGAAAGGAGGGAATTTGTGCAAAAGAGAATAGGAACGAACTTGAATGCAAAATCTGCAAAACAAATATTGTGAGATATTTTGTTGCTTGTGATAGCTCGGTCTCTCCGGCAAGTGGCTTTTTTGTGAGCCTCCGGGAAACCTGGAGTGAATCTGAGCACGTTACAAATTGGTAACTCAACCAAAAACCAGCCAGCTTCTGGTGTTTTTGTGCTGTTTTCTTTCTACAGAGTTTGCAAAGCTCTACTCGGAGGCTTTGAAGAGGATTGTTTATACTACCGTGTGCCGGGTATTGTGCAAACATAGAGGAAGAGACAGTCCATGCCTTACAGTCTAAGACAAGTCACAACCAAGGTGCGTAACAAGCAAACAGAGGGAATGTAGTAAGGAGGATGAGATAAGAGACCTGTGGTTATATAAACAGAGTGGGCACACCTACACTATAAGGGAAGGGCGAAGTAAGAGACACAACTCCAGCTACATATATTACGTAGCTTGAGGCAACTTTTCTTAAATCCCTGTCCACACAGTGGGAGCTTGACAGGAGTAAATGCTCTAATCGACTTCCCTTACTCCTCACAAGAAGCAAGAGTACCCGCACCAATGGGGCACCCTTTGAGTTCGATCTCACGGGTCTGTACTACACCTGCTAAACTGAATCCCGGAAGATCGACTGTGGCACCATCCATTTTCCATGTTGTATAGACGTGCCCTGTAGGCGACACTCCAGCACTGTGGCTGGAGTCACTGGGATGCCTTAGTTGCTCTGTCAGTATAACAGAAATGTAAACCCTGTGTAGCTGGCCAATGTTGTCAGGTTTATGACTGCTTTGTACTCCTGGAAGGCTACAAAGCAGGCAGGGTATGCTGGTGAATCTGGCCCCTCAAGCTAGCAAGAAAATAAAAATACTCAATTAGGAGAGTGTAAAACTAAACAGAACTGTATGAGGATACAGTTTGGCTGGCGGCATAACATGTGGCATAGAATTTCAGGCGGTGATCCCTGCCTCAAGCCAGTAAGTACGAGGTGGGCTAGTGCCTGGCATTGAGATGGTATCACAGGGCGGACTCGCCCTGCCGGTAGCCCTGGGAATTAGCTCGTCGGCTCACTGGACGCCTTCCTCTGGCCGGGGTCTCCCGTGTCCTCGCTTCCCTTTCCAGTCTGGACCCACACCACTCTTGGAGCACCGGGTCCTCTTCAGGACGCTGCCTTTCTGCAGTGCCCACTCCAGTGTCCCTCAGCCCCCCTTCCGGGGGGTGGGGTGGGGTGTTTATCAATCTCTGCGCTCCAGGGAACACCCAGTTCCCCTCTGTTCTCCTGGCCTCAGTGACCCACGGCCAGTCTTCATCTAGCCCCTGACTCGGGGCAAACTTCCGTCTGTAATGGCCACTGCTCATTGGCAAGAGGGTGTGGACCTGCTGCCCTTGCTGCCTCTCTGCAGCCCTAGTAGCCTCAGGCCTTGCTTCAGCTTGCCTGGCCAGAGCTTCCCCAGCTCTGCCTTCCTTCCCCAGCTCTGCCTGCTCGAGCTCCAGGAAGCCTCCTGCTTCCCAGGCAGCCAAGGCCCCTCCTGCTCTCCAACCAGAGCAAGAGTAAGTCCCACCTCCGTCCAGGAGCCCCTCTTTATACAGCCCCCAGCTGGGCCCTAATCAGCAATAACCGCCTTGGCTGGGGCTTCGCTCTCAGTCCTCGCTCAGGGCTGGGGTTTTGCCCTTAAAGGGCCAGTGCAGGGCAGACGCCCTGTCACAGGTGGCAACAGGAGTTACAAGGACTCACTTAGGGTAGGTAGTACCCTGGATTTTACATGCCCTTTGCTTGCTTTTGCGTGGTAGCAGCAGCATCTCCCAGACCTTCCTTGGTCCCCTTTAAAGGGCCATCTTGGATACAAATGCAGAAAACGTCCATGTGTTAAGCGAGGTGAGCTGGGTGGTAATGATGCTTTGAAATCCTTTTGAGCTGGGAACCACACTCTCCCCCTCTCTCAATCATACACATACAGCAGCGGTCACCAACCAGTCGATTGGGATCGACTGGTCGATCTTGGAGCCTCTGACAGGGGACCCTGACTGGTTGGGCCAAGAGGCTGTCAAGTGCCGGCACTTCAGCTGCCCCTCCCCGCACCGCTGCTCATCTCCTGCCCTTTGCCTTGGAGCTCCCCCTCCGCCCCCACCAGGAGCCTCCTGCTTGCGGTACAGAGCAGGGAAGGGAGAGGAGGGGGCACTGATGTCAGGGTGCCCCCACTTTCACACTGTATTCTATCTCCACAGAACGGGGGTGATGGGGGGACACAACAGGGCTTGGGATGGAGGGAGTTTTCTGGCTGCTTTTAAGAGTGGGGCAGGGGCAGGGGCAGGGGCAGGGCAAGGGTGAGCCTGCTTTAGCCCCACTGCACCACCACCCAGGAGCCACTGGAGGTAAGCAGAGCCCAGCTGGAGCCAGCTCCGAACCCCTGCCCCAGTCATGAACCCCCTCCTGCACTCCAAGCCCCTGCCCTCATCCTCAGCTCCCGGGACCCAAACTCCCTTACAGAGCCTGTACCCTAAACCCCCTCCTGCACCCCAATTCCCTGCTGCAGGCTCAGCTCAGAGCCCCCTCCCTTAGCCCAAGACCAGAGCCTGTGCCCCAATCCTCTGCCCCTGCCTGGTGAAGAGGAGGGAGAATTGGGGAGGGAGGAATGGAGGATGGAGTGAGCAGGGACAGGACCTCGGAGAAGGGGCACAAAGGAGGCCCAGCAAGGGCCTTTGAGGTCGATCTTACATTGCACTTAATTCAAAAAATGATTTTGTGCTTAAAAGGGTTGGAGACCACTGACATATCGGAACCTGTATGAAACTTGGTGGGAGATGCACAGGTTGCAGGAGGGAAGAGTTCGGAGGGGGCACCAGGAAGTCAGTCTGTGAGCACATGGCTGGAATGCTGACAACAGCGTCCGCAGCACTTCTATAGATTGTTCTTTCTCTAATATTCTGGGACTGACACAGCAACAACGACACTGCATCATCTTAATAAAGAGACCATTTAGTTTAGAAATGTGAAATCCACTCACATAATTACCCCAGCACATGAGAGATAAAACATAGTGGGAGCAGGTTAGAGAAACCCACAGCAAAGAAGAGGGTGTAAATGACAAGAAGACAAAGCAGCACTTAGAAACAGAACAAACTGTTTAATAAGAGTGTTGTGAGCAAGACACGAGAAGTCATTCCTCCGCTCTACTCTGCGCTGACTAGGCCTCAGCTGGAGTATTGTGTCCAGTTCTGGGCACCATATTTCAAGAATGATGTGATGAAATTGGAGAAGGTCCAGAGAAGAGCAATAAAAATTATTAAAGGTCTAGAGAACATGAACTATGAAGGAAGACTGAAAGAATTGGGCTTGTTTAGTTTGGAAAGGAGAAGACTGAAGAGTGCTCTTCCTTCAACTTCCTGCTGTGCGGACAGCGCCAAAAGCTGAGTTAAGCTACTTCGACTTCAGCTACACAATTAATGTAGCTGAAGGTGTGTAGCTTAATTCGACTTTGTCCTGTAGTGTAGACGCACCCTTAGAGATTAGCTAAAACCTTGAAGCATGAGGTTTCCTATCCCTTCCAAAAATAACAATAATAATTAATAAAAAGCATGATCTCTTCTAACTCTAGACAGTCTTGATATCCATATCAGTGTCCAATCCCTCTTGGAATCATGCTAAGTTTTTGATCATATTGACTTCATGTGGCAATGAGTTCCACAGTCTACTTACAAGTTGAGTGAAAAAGCATTTATTTTATTTTATTTTGATCCATTTTGAATCTGACTCCCTTTCATTTCATTGCCTAGTCCCCTTTTTCTTGTCTGACAAGCCAGGAAGAACAGAAGTTGCCAGCCACTCTGAACAGTTTCATCAGGTCACCTTTTAGGGCATGTCTACACTGGGAAACTATTTCAAAATAACGAAAATCAAGTTAACTCCTGAAATAACAAAATCAAAATAGCGTGTCCATACTGGGGGGGGGGGGGAGCCTCGAAATTAGTCTGAGGCAGGCTCCCTTAATGTGGACACACTACCTTGACTTGGAGCCCCAGGAAACACCAGGAAGCAATTACTGTGAATGACTCTGGGGAGAAGTTATTTCAAAGTAGTGCCACCAGAGCATCCACACTACCGTTAGTTTGAAATAACTATTCCGGAATTACCGTTATTCCCCAAGGAAAGTAGTACAGATTTCAATATGAGCAGCCCGTTATGTCGAAATAACGGGCTTGGTAGTGTGGACATGCCGCTTATTATTTTGACCTAAGGGGGGGTTACTTTGAAATAAAGCCCTAGTGTAGACCAGGGCTTACGAGCCTCCCTTGTCAGCTAAACAAGCCAAATCTTTTCAGTTTCCCTGTAGAGCAGTGTTTTTCCATGCCCCGAGCTCAGAGGCGGGGAATAATGTGGCGGTCACTCCAAGATTTTGGTAAGTGGGCAAGAGCTGCACTGTTCTATAGAAGGGGGGCAGGGTCTGGGAGAGAGGCTGGGTGCAGAAGGGAGCTTGGGGGAGGGGACTGGGGTGCAGGAGAGGGAGCGGGGTCCAAGAGGGAGTTTGGTGAAGGAGGGGGTCTCAGCGCATGAAGCTCCTCTCCCCGCCCCCCAGTGCAGAGAGGCAGATGGAACAGCCAGCCACTCTGAACCCTGGGGCTGCTCCCTGCCTGTAGCTCCAGTGGGGTGGGCCAGATTGAAAGGCTTGGCGGGCCGGATCCGGCCCCCGGGCTGTATCTTGCCGGCCCCTGCCTTAGACACTCCAGTCACTCATCTCCCTGGTTCCACTGAGGAGGCTTGGAAGGTCTCTGGCTTGTGAAAGGATGGTCCGTGAGAAGGGACAGGGTTACACGGCCTTTCATTGGAGTTCCTGCCTCCCTACCCATTCCCTCAGCTGCAAGAGCCTGTGCCTCTCAAAGGTGTTTGTCGTGGCCCCCAAAAGGCCATTTTGCTTTTAGCGCCCAGCGAGGGAGCCCAAGAATTCCTGCCAAACCCCACAAACAGGCTAAGCACCTGCAGGTTGCTCACGAGATCCCAAGGCAGATGTTCCACCGACCGGTGCCAATTCAGACCAGCTTCATCTCTGGCCTCCCCGTTTCCCTAACACACGAGAAGACTCAGGGTCTCATCCCTGGAATTCCTGTGTGAATTTGTGCAGCCTATTTTCCTGCTCAGCCAGTCGGTCATCTGAATCAAAATGAACAGTGCAGATGCTGACCTGCGTCCAAGGGGTGATTGTTTCCCCTTCTACAGCTTTAAAGCGATGGGACAAATCCAGCTAGCACTCTTGGGTCAACGCATCTACGCTCAGAATCTTGCTCAGCCTCTCAAATTCCCATGAACTCATTTCTCAGCATTCCTCATGGAACAGACAGAAATAGTTATCCCCCTTCTGATGGGAGAAGGGCCCCCCATGTCCTTAAGGACCGCCACTGGGTCTGGCTCTAAACGGCAGATCAGAAGGAATTGCCGTACAATTAAATCTGTAAAAACCAGCGTGAGACCAGTTCAGTGTCATATCTTCTCTCTACCCCAGCCACAGACAGAGACAATCAGATCAGCTAGAAATAGCAGGTAGAAAATAAAAAGCTCATGAGCAGATCGATAGGCTGTTCACACAATCCACAGCATCCATGTTTGACTGAGCCACATGACAGTTAATAAACTTTCAGCGAAGTCTGGGTACATTCTAGCTATTCCATGGTATGATTAGCTATCAAGTCAATATCTTTTTCATTTTCCTCACTGCTCCACTCTGGGCATCTGTTTTCTCCTGCAGTGATTAAAGTGAAATTTCTTTAACTCAAATAAAGATATTGACTCACCTGTTACCAGGAGGGCTGAAAACTCACCTTCTGTTTGTGCCTGGTGTCCCTGACCCTGGGATGAGTAATGTTAAGGAACAGGTCTGTCCCGGTCTTATCACTCCAGGGTGGGGGATATTGCTCTCAGGCAGGGGGTGGGACAAGAGTTGGTTTCTCAAATGGTGCTTTGGAAAAGATCCTTTAAAAAAAAAAACCCTGTTAGTCTGAACTTCCTTGTGAGTGAATTAATTCCTTCAAGGAACAATTCAACAGATGAGAAAGAGTTTGGTTCTGCTTCCCCTGCTAAGTCAGAACTTTCTTTGAAGTCAGTGGAAATTCTTTACACTGTGTCAGAGATACAGTTTATATATTGTAGATAGTCTACAAAACAGAGCAGCAGGCTGGTACTGCATTGTATTGTATTCTCCTGCTTAATAGTTTCTTTCTTTCTTTCTCTCTCACTGAGAATTCCTACTCTAATTCTGGAGTAGACTACATGTAGTATCAGAGGGGTAGCCATGTTAGCTTGCAGCTTTAAAAACAACTCATAGTCCTGTGGCCCCTTAGCCCTGGTCTACATTAGGGACTTATTTTGAAATAACTTACCTTATTTCGAAATAACAAGTGGAGTGTCTACACTACCAACCCCATTATTTTGAAAGAACGGCTGGTAATTTCGAAATATTAACTCCTGCTTTCCTTGGGGTGTGAGCTTATTTTGAAATAGTTATATCAGGAGTTATTATTTCAAAATAAGTTATTTTGAAATAATTTCCTAGTGTCGACATGCCCTGAGCACATTATATATAGTACCATGAGCTTTTGTGGGTAAAAGCCACTCGCAGATGAGATAGTATGTTGTTTCCTGGACTAGCATCCCAGAGCTGAAGTCTGAGCTAATTTCCACTAGTGTAAATACTGTTACTCCACTATTGCCACCAAGACCCAAATGCATCTCTGATTTGGATTATTAGTCCACTACATTGAAGTCACCATGTTAAAGAAAAAGGGTTAAATTCTCAGCTTAGGCCTCTCAGACTGTCCGTGCTCCCTGTGTCTACATGCTCAAAACCTGCATCTGCTAACTAGCCATCCGATTACCTCATCTGCATGTCAAGGCAAACGTGTGGGGGCAATTGAAAAGGCCCCTACAAGAGGAGGGCTTGTCAAGTTACACACTGGCTGGAAGCAATTGCAAATTGTACAGACAGGACAAATACACAATTCCCTGCCCTTGCTAAGGCACCTGGAGCCATTCCCCTTTGTTACCGGTGAGACCCTGCGGTGTCTGCTTTGCCGGAGTGTTACACACAACAAATGATTCTAAATAGAAAACGGTTGCCATGGCAAGGAGAGGGGATTAGCCTCTCCCATGGCCCCACCAGTGCCAAGAGCTGGCCCATCCCCCCCTCCTCCAGGTAGAGCAAAAAGGGGGTTTACAGCTGAAATGCAGAAGCTGAGAAAAGGGTGTGTCGGGGAAGGATGCCAATCCCTCCCGCAGGCCAGCCCGTGCTCCCAGGAGTTATTTTGGATCAGAGACCCTTAGGAGTCCATGTTCCTCACCAGTCCAGCTGCAAATTCATCCAGTGAAAGAGGAAAATTACTTGGGGACTGCGGCACATTTTGCTGCAGCCTGAGAAGGAACAAAGTTGGACATTAGGAAAAACGTCCTAACTCTCAGGGTGGTTGAGCACTGGAATAAATTGCCTAGGGAGGTTGTGGAATCTCCATCACTGGAGACATTTCAAAGCAAGTTGAACAGACATCTGTCAGGGTTGGCCTGGTGCTTGGTCCTGCCGTGAGGGCAGGGGACTGGACTTGATGACCTCTCGAAGTCCCTTCCAGTTCTGTGATTCTCTGAAGTCTTAATAAAGCCACCTATTAATAAAATATAATAATGATTATTATAATGAGCTAGCCCCAGAGGTTTCATAGATTCCAAAGCCAGGAGGTACCATGGTGATCATCGACTTGTCTAGCTTCCTGTGAAACACAAGTTCTAAAACTTCCCCCAAGTAATTTCTAGAGCAGATCTTTTAGAAGCACATCCGATCTTGATTTTAAAATTGTCAGTGACAGAGAATCCCACAAGCCCCTTAGTAAGTTGTTCCAGTGCTTAATTACTCTCACCGTCAAAAATACAGTCTGATTTGTCTGGCTTCCACTTCCAGCCACTGCATTGTGTTAGACCTTTCTCTGCTAGAGTGAAGAGCCTAGTATTAAATATTTACTCCCCATGTAGGTACTTATAGATTTTAAATCAAGTCACCCCTTGACTTTCTCTTTGTCCTTGCATTTACTCAGGCAAAACTCCCACCAAAGACAACAAGTTTAGCACATCAGCATTAACAATGATGAATAAGAAAGTTATAATAATACAGGCTGAACCTCTCTTGTCCGGCACCCTCGGGACCTGACTGGTGCCAAACCAGAGAATTTGCCAAACTACAAGAGGTTAATATTGTCTAACAGCATGACTGACACTTCCACTGCTTGCTGGGCTCTTAGAAGACAATTAGGGGTAAATTGGAGCTAAAGAACAGCACAGAACACTGAGAGCCAGGACTGGTGGCTAGAAACAAACTTTATGGAACCTCAGGAAACTTCAGCCATATGATAAGTGGACATCCAGCTAACTAAAGTTATGCCGGACCATGGAAGTTACCAGACCAGAGAGTGCCGACTAGAGCGGCTCAACCTGTATTTGTCATTGCAAATATACAGTATTTCAGCTGCATTTTGGGTTAAATAGGCTTTTGTGAGCTAGCTTGGGAATATAAATACCATTTATAACATTGATTTTATGGGAAAATGCATTCACAGTTCCAATGTGTTCCAATTTCTGTTCACTCCCTCTGGGGCACCTGGCATTGGTCACTGCTGGAAGACAGGACACTGGGCTAGATGGACCTTTGTTCTCACCCAATCTGGCCGCTCTTATGTTCTTAAACAACTGACTTTCAGAGGAACTTTTGGAACTAGGGATGTTAAATTTAGTTTAATCAACTAGTCGATGGATTTTCCATTGACTAGTTGATTAGTTGGTAAGCGGGGAGCCGCAGTGGGGTTAGCCTGTCACCTCTTAATCCATCTAAAAGGCCAAAGCACAGCACGAGGGAATCAGCTGTCCCAGCTCATGCTGTGCCCCCCCCCGTTGTGTTGGCTCTTAATACATTTAAAAAGCAGAGGTGCATCTGAGACTAGGCGCGAGCTGGGATTCAGCTGATTCCGGGCTCATGACCGGTCCCCGCTACCTCCCTGCCTCTCCTGCCCTCCCATGGAGATGATGCTGAATGGGGGGAACTGGCTTTTAAGCCGGCTCCCCCCAGCACCAGCTCCTGCTCCCTGCCCACTGCCTCTGATAGAGGCAGCAAGGGGCGGGGAAGCGACTAGTTGAGGGACTAGTCGATTATCTGATAAGCTTTTGCTCGTCGACTAGTCGCTTATATCCCTATTTGGAACACAACCCATTTGTACGTTGGGGACTTTGTATATGAGGCAACAGTGTGGCACTGTTGCCAAAAAAAAAAAAAGCCAACATCATTCTGGAATGTATTAGCAGAAGTGTTGTAAGCAGGACACAAGAAGTCCTTCTTCCCCTCTCCTCCGCACTGATTCGGCCCCAACTGGAGTGTTGTGTCCAGTTCTGGGCGCCACATGTCAGGAAAGATGTGGAGAAGTGGGAGAGGGTCCAGAGAAGAGCAACACGAATGATGAAAGGTCTAGAAAATGTAACTTATGAGGGAAGATTGATAAAAACCTGGGATTTGTTTAGTCTGGAAAAGAGAAAACATAGAGGGAACATGACAACAGCTTTCAAGTACCTACAAGGATGGAGGAGGGAGGAAAATGATTCTCCTTACCCTCTGAGGATGGGCTCAAATTGCAGCAAGGGAGGTTTAGGTTAGACATTCGGAAAAATGTCCCGTTAGGGTGTTGAAACGCTGCATTATTTTGCTGAGGGAGGCTGTGGAATCGCCCCCACCGGAGATACGTAAGAGCAGGTTAGACACAGGGCCGTCAGGGCTGGTCTAGGTGTTACATCGGCTTTGACTACAGTTCTAAGATGAAAGTGTAACCAATGCTACTGTGGCTGTTAGGGTTGCTAGGTGTCCGGTATTGAACCAGACAGTTCAGTATTTGCGCCATCTGTCCGGTAAAGAAATTGAGAAAATACCGGACATATAAAATGTCCGGTATTTTCTGCTTTTCCCGGCTCGGCGCCCGACGGACACGCAGCAGGGTTGGAGAGAGTGGCAGGGGAGCGGCCCGTCAATTAAAGGGGCCACGACTGAATTTCAGCGGCCTGGCGCTTTTTTTTTTAGCTCAACAAAATTTTCCCCACACTTTTTTGGGGGGGGCGGGGTCTGGTATTTTGGGTGAAACCATCTGGCAACCCTAGCAGCAGTGTGGTCACGGCAGGAGCGCGGGAAGGGAGTTCGCCCAGCGCTCTCGATAAACAGCTTCCAAGGGGAGTAGTGAACAGCACTGTGAACCTGTTTACAAGTAGCGCTTTACAGCGCTGTAATTGCTGCGCTGGGGGGGGGTGCGTGAGGGGGGGGGGTTTCCTACCCTTGAGCCAGAAAGTTGCAGCGCAGTAACTTGCCAGTGTAGACAAGCCTTTAGTCCAGCAGGGGTTTCAAATAAGGGTTGTGACCCAGGATTGGGTGGGGGAATGTCGGGCGCTGTGCCCCATTGCTGCAGGGGGGTCAGGTGAGCAGCGGGGGGGCTAAGGCAGCTCCCTGCCTGGCCTGGCACCACAGACTGCGCTGCGCCCCAGAAGTGGCCGGCAGCAGGCCCAGCTCCTAGGTGGGGGGGAGCACACAGGGCTCCGTGCACTGCCTCTGCCCCGAGCACTAGCTCCCCACTCCCATTGGCTGGGACCCAGCTGCTGGCTGCATGGTCTGCTGTGCCAGGAGATGCAGGAAGCTGCTTTAGCCCCCCTGCTGCACCGCTGAATCGGAGCCGTTCAAGGTCAGCCCCTCCTGCCCCAGCCCTGTCCCCCCAAAGCTGGAGCCCCCTCCTACACTCCAAAGCCCCTCCTGCCCCAGCCCAGAGCCTGCACTCTAGTCAAATGATGTTGGGTCGCGGCATCAATGATTTTCTTCGGCTGGGCCAGGAGAGCAAAAAGTTTGCGAACTGCTGGACTAGACGATCTGCCGAGATCCCTTCCAGCCCTGGGATTCTGTGATCCGCGCCTCCGGTGTAGGGTTCCTAGTACAGTCCCGCTAAGCCAGAGCACGTGGCTCTCATTCTTCAGCTTCTTGTTTGTCTGGGGAATGACTCCCAGGCAAAGGGACATCAAACCTGCCCGACTGGTTCCCCCCGCAGCAGCGCGTTAGTCAGGCCTGGCATCGGCATTTCGGGTTTCTATTTTAGAATGATCTCCCGTAAAGATAGCGGCCTGCCAGAGTGATTTGGTACAGAAACCTGTTTGATGCAATAGGATCTACAGGAAAAGGCCTTTGACTGCCTAAGGCTAGCAACCCGAGGTCAGGTCTCGTATTGGGAACGAGAACACAGCCCGGGGAACTTGACAGCTCATTGCTTACACGGCAGGGGCTTAACGCGCGTGATACTGAGTAGCCATCGGTCAGCATCCATGTTCCCTCTCATCTTCTCCATCCCTGGGCGGATTTTCCCATCCACGTGCAGAATACATTTTGCTGTGTGCACGAGGCATGTGTGAATGGTCACCACCAGGAGAAACACAAACCTAGCAGTGGATACACTGCTAATCAGCTGGGCAACATGGGAATCTCTCCCGAGCTGGCGCACAAGCACACCACTTATAGGGGTCACTGGTCAGAATAAACACTGCAGTCTTAACCAGGAAACACTTGCAACACCATGTGATTCAGACCCTTTTAAAGATGAGTGCCCCTTTCTGTATCTCGGTGGGGAAATGGGGAAAAGCAAGTGGAGAGTGAAAATGGAAAGTAAGGAGTTGGGGGGGGGGATAGAAAATATATTCAGCCCCCTAAAGAGACTGGGGTTTGGACTGGAGGGTAAGGTCTGGGATGGGGTCCTATTTTATCCCAGCTGTTTCTCCTGCTCTTATAAACGATGTGTCAGAAGAGACCTAATCAAGACTTCCGCCCCAAGGTTGCCTATGAAGCCTGCCACAACCCCAAGAAGTATGAATGAAACCCAGGAAATGACACTCATTTGTGTCACTTTCCCCTGAATAATGAACTACAGCTTGAACCTTTCTAATCCAGAACTCCCTCATCCAGAAACATCCGTCATCCGGAATGATTTTAGTTAGTTGGATGTCCACTTTTCGTGGGTGTGGCCAAGTTTCCCACGGTCCCATAAAGTTTGTTTCCAGCCACCAGTCCTGGCGCTCAGTGTTCTGGGCTGTTCTTTAGCTCTAATCAACCCCTAAATGTCTTCTAAGAGCCCAGTAAGCAGTGGAAGGGTTGGTAATGCTGCTAGACAATATGGATCTCCCATAGTCCAGAAAATTCTCTCGTTCAGAACCAGTCAGGTCCCAAGGGTGCGGGACTAGAGAGGTTCAACCTGTAGTGATATACCCAAAGCGTTACAAAAAAAGACTATTATCAATAACATTCCTGTTTGCAATTTCCTCCCTGACCTAGCTGAATGTAAGTAAAACAAACCTCTCACCTTTCTATGCGGTTACCTGTGGAATTTCCAATGGGCAAATCACCACATCTGTGCCCCAACGCATGGCTAGTATGTTTAAACCCTAAGGGTGTATCTACACTGCACTGTAAATCGAAATAAGATACGCAATTTGAGCTACGTAAATTGTGTATCTTATTTTGATGCTATTTCAAAATAGCTTATTTTGTCATTTGGCGCTGTCTACATGGTGCCAAATTTAGAAATAAAGCACGATTTCAAAACGTCCCTTACTCCTCGTAGAATGAGGTTTACAGGGACAGCGGAATAGCGAATGTGAAATAACGGGCTTGCTGTGAAGACACGGGCTAGCTATTTCGGGATACTCCAGCATCCCAAAATAGTGTTGCAGTGTAGATGTAGCCTAAGATGCATCTGTCTTGTTTGGCTCAGGAGAACGATACCATGTGGGCATTGCCCGGGAGATACTTCTCCTTCCAGCAAAGTCTGATTATTACAGAAATAATATTAAAGGTTATTAGTGAGCAAGGACCTCATCCTCCAGGTGAGGTGAAAGAACAGAAAGTGCTGGTCACGGGGAACAATCTCGTGGCTGCACATGTACCAAATCCAGAGATAAGCTTCCAAATAGCTACACCCGTAGATGCCTATCAAGGAGATGTGAGCAATGTTCCGTCTAATTTTTTCCATCTGTGTGCAGAATAAATTTTGTTATGTACACCAAGGCATGTGTAGATGTGTACCACCAGTAGAAACACACACTGCCGGTGGACAGCACTGAAATCTCTCTTGGGTGGCCGCCAAAGTGCTCCGCTTACAGGGAACGCTGGTTGTGAGCTGACTGGACACTTTGGGGATGCCCCAAGACACCGAGGACCACCTGTGTTGCAGGCTACTAAATAAGGGCCAGTTTCTCCACTGCGGTAACTCCAATGACTTCAGTAGAATGACACCAGGAGGGCATTTGGCCTGTAGGGTTTAGCACTATGGCCTATTCCTGCTGGGGAAAGGCTGGTGCGAGAAATGGCTGAATCGCAGATGTTTGGCCTCCGTCAGCAGAGTTGAGCAAATGACTCCATGAGGACAACTGACGAGTCCATCTCCGTCTCTGGGTTCTAATCCCAGTTCTGATGTTGACCTGCTCCTGTATCGCTTACTTTCTCTGAGACTCAGTTTCCGCACCTGTAATACGGGGGACTATGATTTGACGGGCTCACAGAGGCGCTGTGAGGCTTAGCCCAATAACGATAATACAATTCTGCGTAAGCACAACGTATTCAGGAACGAGGCGGGGGCAGCTCTTCTGACAAGACTCAGGAGTTTTGGACTCTTTTTGAAAATATGGCCTCTCTTCTCGTCGCTTCCCTGTGAACAATGCTGAGTCGCTTGTCAATTTCATTCTCCCTCACCTCCAATAATGTAAATCTGTAAGGTAAAGATTCCATAGAACCAGCTGGTGGAAAGTTCCACACATGGCCACCCAAGGGATCGGTAGCCAGATTCGGAGACCTTTCACCGACAGGTATCTGGGCCCACCCCCAAGCATGGCCACAAGATGTTTGTAACACCTGCTACCCCCTCTGACAGCCCCTCGGCAGCCTGTGTCAAACAAGCAGGGGGGAGTCGCAGGCCAACGCCTAAGGGACATGCTGTCAGGTTACTACGAGCTCTGTCGTAATTGGTCCCCCCCACTGACCAGATCAGCAAAAGGCCAAGGACTCTGTAGATCTGAAGAATGAGCCGCTCCCAGCCCCGACACCCTCTCCTCAATCAAAAATAGAGCAGTTTTTTAAAGGCAGCGGGGATGTGAGATTCAATCATTTAGTACAGGGGTGGGCAAAATACAGACCGTGGGCCAGAACTGGCCCACCAAACCACAGGATCCAGTCCACCACTGTCCTGTGACCCAGTCGGTCCCCTTAACCCTCTGCCTCCCATCCTGCCCCCCTGCCCCAGGTCACAACCCTCTCCCAGACCTTGCACCCCCTACTACCTCTCCTCCAGGTGAGAATCTTCTCCTGCACCCATACCTCCTCCCAGAGCCTGCACCGCAGTTCCCTACCCCAGGTCACAACCTCCTCCTTCACTCAAACTCCCTCCCAGACACCCCCTTGTGCACCCCAATCCCCTACCCCAAGCTCCATGACATTTATGTGGGGCCTTTGACCCCTTACCAAATTCTTGGAGTCCCTCCCCCCCCCCAAAAAAATTATATTGCCCACCCCATATCTAGTGACTGGAAGCATTAATAGCGCCCTGCAGATATATGAAATTTGGGCTTGCATCCATCCGTGACCTGCAGGCTCCGTGCATGGTGAGCTGCAGATTAGCAGGGCTGTAGGCATTAAGAGTCTGAGCTAAGTGTGAGCATCAGATACGATGAAAATCCCACAAAGAACCTAAATCCCCATGTCTCCCTCCCAGTGAGGTGAGGACGGGATTTTCTCCTTAAATGCTTAGGGTCAATTTCACCTCCCGGTGGGCCTTGTCGGCCTTCTTCTCCTCACAATTGACTAAACGTTCGTTAGCGGTGAAGCCCCTTGCTCCATATTTCTCCCTCGAGTCGCTACTGACGAGGGCCTTCAAAAGCATAGCCTGGGCACTGCAATGGGTGGGATTTCCCTGCGAGCCGGAGCCGGACGAAAGCCTGTGTTCTCATAGCAGATAGGAGAGACAAGGAATTCCAGCCGGGCCAGTCTGGGCTCATTCCTTAAGCCCCTCCTGGCTGGCGTTGCCTTTCTTGAACTGCCAAAAATTGCTCTGCCTTCCAGTCGCTGGGCTGAACGCAGCCCTGCTGCAGGGTTTAATCAGGGATCTGTGGGGAGGGGGGCGTTGAATCTCCTGTCACTTGGCATCCAAACCTGCTTCTAACCCACTCCAGGGAACCTCCACCTGAATGTGCTTGGGCTGTGCGTTGGGAGACTCAAAGGCAAATCAGCACTAGATGGCTTCAAGCGAAGGCGGGGCCAAGCTCCGGAGCAGAGGGGGCTGGAGAGTGCAGCGGGACCTGCCGCTGCAAGGAGGAAGTCGAGTCGGCTTGCGGTGGTCACATTTCGGGCATTCGGAGCTTTAGGCGCGGCCCGGGCGAGGCAATGCCACAGGTGGTGCGCAGAGAACATCCCTGCTGCCCCCTTGCTTGCAGCTCCGAGGCACGGAAGCAGCATCTGAGCGGCACAGGGACTGAGCCGAGCTCAAGTCTGAGCAAAGGGAACGTGAGCTTGGATGGGTCAGACTCCACCGTAAAGAGCCCGTGAAGTTCTAGAGCAGGTGGGGGAGACACGTCCCTTCCCCACCTGTCCCAGGTGGCCTGGGTCTAGGTGACTGGTTTAGGCAACTCATAAAGACCATCAAAAGTCTCACTCATTAGAGCAGCCAGACTGGGTCAGGTCAAAGGTCCATCTAGCCCAGTATCCTGTCTGCCGACAGTGGCCAATGCAAGGTGCCCCGGGGGAATGAACAGAACAGGGATTCATCAAGTGAGCCATCCCCTGCCACCCATTCTCTCTTTCTGACAGAGGCTAAGGACACCATACCTACCCATCCTGGCTAATAGCCATTGATGGACCTATCTATCTTCCATGAATTTATCTAGCACTTTTTTGAGCTCTGTGAAACTCCTGGCCTTCACCACATCCTCTGGCAAGGAGTTCCACAGGTTGACTGTGTGCAGCGTGAAGAAAAAACTTCCTTTGGTTTGTTTTAAACCAGCTCCCTATTCATTTCATTTGGTGACCCCTAGTTCTCGTGTTATGGGAGCAAGTAAATAACTTTCCTTATCCACTTTCATATCACATCCACAGAGTGACAGAGGTGTGAAGAGAGTGTCTGGTTTCAGCAAGTGTGAGTGTGTGGAGGGAGTGTCGGATTTAGGCTATGAATATTGGTGAGAGCATAATTTCCAGCCCCCTGCTAGGGAAGATTATAAAGACAGTAACTGGTCTGCAATGAACAAAGCACTTTAAACTATGCTTCATCCTTAGTCTTCCCTCCAAGATCACCATGGAGGGAATGGCTTATCTCCCTAAGGTCCTTAGCTGACCCTCGCCAGGCAGACCTCCCAGTTTTCATGTCTCCTCCCACCTCCCCTGTAGGGAAGGGTAGTCCTGCTGCCACTACTCCGGTGGGGAACTGAGTCACAGAGCAACAACCTGACTCACCCCAAGGTCACACAGGCAATGAGGGGTGAAGCACGGAATTGAACCTACCTACTGGACTCTCCTTGGTGCTCTCCGGAGTCTGTTCCTTTTGCAAAGGAAACTTGTTCAGTAGTGTTTGTCAAATGGAGATAGCTATGCATCAGGATACCAGGAGGAGCAGTGTAGAAAGCTTTGCCTTTGTTTAAGGGGCTAACGACACTGGCTGTTTATTTTTTAATATGACAGCATCCCTTTCGTGCAACACCCTGTGTGTGTAAACTAAACAGGCCTTGGGTACAAACACGGTGCACAATTAGTGGTTTAATACAGGAATGTCCACAAATGCATTAACAATAAATAACAACGGTTATCCTGAGATTTACAAAATGTCACAGAACACAGCCACAAGAACAACCCACCACGCATTAAAAATACATCACTAGATCAACTTAAGGCATCTAACAAATTTCCCAACAGAAGTGAACGTCAAATCTCTACCACACAATAAACACAGATGAGGATTTAAAAGAGCAAACACTGTCCAACAATGTGCCAGGGTGGAAGCGTGTGAAAGCGTTATTGCAAAATATATTTCTCAATCCACAATTCGGAAAATATCAGGAGAAAAATATTCATCTCTCATTCCTGCAACCTTGGATAAAAGTGCAATACAAAAAGCGTCAGTCCTCCCAGGTGTGCAGAGCAGGCAGAATGTGCTGTGGTCTTTGCCCCTACATTTGGTCCCAGGGTTCTGGATGGAATGTTTTCAAGATTTCAAACATTTGGGACAAGTTTTGTCGGCCAACCGGTGAACGAACACGAAGGGGCGCTCAACTCACCAATCAGGTGGCCCAGACAATGGCTTAATTTCCTCTTTGTGTGTGTGTGGGGGGGGGGGGGGAGGAGACAGCTAGGACAAATTGAGATCTTTGTGGGCAACAGGCAGACATGCTCCAGTGTGAGCCAAATAGTCCCCACCACACATGCTGATGCTAAGCTGGTAGGACACTCTCTACATCTCTTACAGGGTACAATTCTCCCCAGTGTACATGCCCTGTGCAAGGCCCCAGGTTGTCCAGGACTGTGTGTGCCTTCTCTCCCCCACAGTGAATTTCCCCTTCCCATACATGTCAGAGAAGTCACTTACTCAGCAAACAGGTGCTCATCTTTGGCTTACAGTTTAAGGAATCTCCTCAGACTATGGTACTTCCCAGCAGCCTCCGCTCTCTACGCTTCCCCCCCCATACGCACTGTGTGCGGCGTGGGTGTGGCTGGGACCTTTAGTGCCAAAATACAGTTATTAGTAAAAGTCTTAGCGGCTTTGTTCACAGAACTTCTCATCCTTTGGTCCTCTACTTCCACAAATACTCCATCTCCTTCCAAACAGACAGGTAACATCCGCCTGTGCAGTAGGGATGTCACCAGTTAACCTTAGCAGGCGATGCTTACCGCTTACTAGTTAACTAACAGCCTGGCTGGGAGGCAGCAGCCCTCACCTGTCCGCGATGAGGTGGACCCGGCCCAGCCCTCAGCCCCAGCGTGGTGCAGTGCGGCAGGCCCGGCCTGGCTGCAGCAGCCCATGCACAGCTGCTCCTGCCCGGCCTAGCCTGCCACGGGCAGGGGGGCTGCTCCAGCACAGTTAACCGCAGTGTTTAACTGGTTAACCAGGATTTTACATCCCTATTGTGCAGGCACGGTACGTAACCTCCAGCCAGTAATGCTGAGAATCAGGAATGCCCACAGCCAATGCTATTCCGTGCAGTGCTTCTCCAGCTCACGATTCTGACAATCACGCCTCAGCCAACGGACGCACGTCACGTCTTCTGACTCACCCAATCTCCAGCAGTCTCTGGAGCAAGAGAGGTGTTCTCTGCCGGATGAGGCTCTGCCTGCCTGGAAAACAGCAGCAGCTGAACTCGGATACTCAATGGGGAGGCTAAAGCAAACCGAGCTGGAGTCTGCTTCCCGTAGCTATTAAAATTTGCTCCACGCTTTGCTCCTAACGAATGTCTCTCAGGGTCAATCCCCATTCATCCATGGGCTGATCACTGCTTCAGGCTTGAGCGGGAACAGTGTAGAGAAGACCCATGAAAAATAATGACCCGGGTGTTCTCAAGCCCTAACTGTTGGTGACACCTGCACAAAATATCAAGCAATAAAGTGCCAAAGAGGCAGATTCTCCTATTAACGCATGAAAAGCTGACGGAAAACGTCTCTCTCAAGAACCCATTTCGTGGCAAGTCTGTACAAGGAGTACTCCTGTGGCACTTTAGAAACTAACAGATTTATTTGGGCATCAGCTTTCATGGCTCAAAACCATCAGTATTATGCATCTCGTGAAGTACAGTAATTCCTCATTTAACACTATAGATGCGTTTCTGAAAATGTTCGTGCTATGCAGGGTCAATTTTCCCATTAAAAAAAATAATGGAAAAGGTGGGGGTTGCATTTCAGGTGGTGGTGGCAAAGTCAATTTTTTGTTGGTGCTGGATCGTCAACGTCAACATTAGATATCTAGCAACACAAGACGCCGCAGTTTGTTAAAACACAAAGATAAACACGTGAGTGAGCAGAGGAGCACTGTGACCACATGTATTCATCCAACTTATACCGCCGCACAAAGTAGTTCGCCACTTGATTATTTTCGTGTTATTTCGGGGACGGTCGTGTTATTCGAAAAACGTTGCCAAAAAAAATCATGCTATTGCAAAAACGTGTAAAGCGGGCACGTGTTAAACGAGTAGTTACTGTAGTTTTTACCCACAAAAGCTGAGGCCCAAATGAATCTGCGCGTCTCCAAGGCTATGTCTACACTGCAGTGCTATTTTGGTAAACCGAAAGTATCCTGAAACAGCTATTGTGCATATTTTCAGCTCACCCACTATTTTGAAAGATAATGGGCTCGCTATTCCGACGTCCCTGTAAACCTCGTTCCACGAGGGTTAAGGGACATCTCGGAACAGCGCTTTATTTCGAGGTAAGGGTGCGGTGTAGACGCACCCCAAGGTGCCACGGGACTCCTCATTGGCTTTGCAGACGCAGACTAACCCAGAGCCCCCTGAGGCAAGTCCACACAGCGATGGGAAGCTGCAGAAACACACAGGCATCCGGTAGTGCAATGAAAAGTAATCCGATAAGACACAAACCCTCCTTCTAGCGGGTGTGGCAGTCTGAGCTCCATGTGGTCCAGAAGCGGAACATACCAGCCACGGTGCAGGAAACAAGCGGGCCAGTGTGCATTATTTTTGCAGCTGAGACTGTACTGAGGCCATATCCAACGGTGTCTATGGAAACAGGTGACCACAGCCATTCTAAGGGGCAAAAACACAAGTGTGCAGCCAAACCAAGCTTGACTGAAGTCAGTGGTTGTCCAACCAGGGGTCACAACCCAGCACTGGGTGGCAGAATGTCAGGGCCTAGGGCTCGGTGCTGCAGGGGGGTCAGGAGAGCAGTGGGGGGCCTCAGGCAGCTCCCTGCCTGTCCTGGCACCACAGGTGGGGCAGGGGGAGGAGAACGCACAGAGCTCTGCGCACTGCCCCTGCCCTGAGCACCAGCCCCGCACTCCTATTAGCTGGGAGCCTGCTGCTGGCTACTTCTGGGCACAGCCTGGTCTGAGGTGCCAGGAAAGGCAAGAAGCTGCCTTAGCCCCCCTGCTGCATCACTGACCGGGAGCCACTCAAGCTAAGCCCCTCCTGCCCCAGCCCTGACCCCTCCCCCAAAACCAGAGCCCCTTCCTACAGCCCAAAGCTCCCCTCCTCAGCCCCACCCTGGAGCTCACACTAGTCACATTATATTGGGTCACAGGCACCAACAATTTTCTTCAACTGGGTCACGAGGAAAAAAAAGTTTGAAAACCGCTGACTGAAGCGACCCAACAGAATGTCCGTTTCCACATCTCATGGGTAGCGATGGAGTTCTTTCACCTCTCCCCGTGGACAGATTTCTCATCTGGGGCAACAGGCAGGTGGATTCTCTTGGGCATGAGAGGGTGCAGTGTTAGAGAGACAAGGTGGATGAAGTAGTATCCTTAACTCTGACCTTAAGAAAAGCTCTGTAGACGCTCAAAAGCTTGTTACTTTCACCCAAAGGTTGGTCTTACCCACCTGGCCTCTCTCATACCCTGCGATTAGTATGGCTACAACAACACAATCGGTTCGCATGGTCACTTGCACAATAGGCTGGGGATTAAGGGACCCTACAGGCGTGCACTGATGTGACAGCTCAGGGCTTAGCTAATAAGGCGACAGGTGCAATATAAATACTAGGATGCACAGGGCACAGTAGATCTAAGTGGGCTATCATGCTTCACAGAATTCTAGGACAACGTTATCCCATTATTTTAAAACTTCCATTAAACCGCTGAAGAAGAAAATTTTTAAAATGGCCCCGCAGAGGATGTGAATTAGATTTGCAAAGCAAGGAATTCCTCGGGTGAGGCATCCCTCTCAATTCTCGACTCTCTCAAAACAGGGACACCGCGTTCTCCCCTTAAATTGGAGCTTCCTCGCTCTTGTTCGTGAGCATCCTTCCCTTAACATTCCTTCGGTTTTGTGGGTTTTCCTCTAGTCTCACTGCTGGAATCCCAAGACAATTTAAACACAGGGTCTCTGATGCCTGACACTGCCTCTGGCACCATCTAGTGATGAAAGCCGGGCAGTGCCTGGTCACAGACATTAGGAGAAAGGTGATTTTTCATGAATTTACTTCAAGTTGTGATTTCCTGTTGAGAATTGCCGAGAATGCCCATTTTGGTTCTAAGCAAAAGTCAGATATACATCGCCAGGCACGTGCCGGCTCTAAGCGTAGCAGTGCAGGGTGTAATAAAATCTCACCACCCAGAGGAAAAAGTCTGGGGGTGTTGGGTATTTTTAAATCTGCTCCTGCTGCCACGGTACTAGAAGTGTGAGGGTTACAAACATGAGACTGATCGCCTTGCGGAACTACTAAAGGACTATCCTGTGTCGAATTTCCATAGAAAGTTTAAAATTCATCAGTGTTCATTCATGTAAAACCTTTTAAAAATACAAATGGTCTAAATGCAGCGGTGACAGGCCCAGACTTGGGAAAGCCAGAGTCTGATGCGCCCATCAAAGGAACCTCCCAGCAGCGGTTTAACTGGGGTTCACCTGCATGGGGAATTAGTGGCAAAGCATACTGCTGGTTGACACGACTCTCATTCTTTTAGCCGGATCAGTGCAAAATGCTACATGCTCCTTCTTCACACCCTGCACTGGAAGACAGCAATAGCTAGTAGGATTCAGCGAGTGGATGCGATCACTCCATAGACGGGAATGGGGAAGCAAAAGCAGATCGAAATATTCCAGCCAGAAAGGAATCAGGTTCACACCTTCTCTTCTTCATGACCGATTCCCTTTGGATCTTGGCAATGTTTCGGACTACGGGCTTGAAAGAAGCGCCACCATTTTCTGCCCAAGCTCCATAATGGCTGACATGCAGAGAGCAGGTTTAGCGCTAAAACAAAAGTGCCAGGGCTCCTGCCTCTTTTCGGATACGATGCACGACATTCCAAACCTATCACTGAGTTGCAGAGCAAGGAAAAGTGCCTCCGGGGGGGCGCAGGGTGCTGTTTGACTCAAGAAAACCAAAATGCCAGGTGGTGCTAAAATTCAGTCCAATTTCGCTCCCAGACATGAACCCCTGGAGGCTCCATTCGGAGAGAGGCATAAAAACGTGCTGACGCGGCGACGTGTTGGTTGCTGGGGGGACAGGGATCAGCCAGGTGCCACTGTGATCAAATGGGAGAGCAGGTCTGAAAGGCACAGCACCAGCAGCAGCTCATTCCAGGGCCCACTCCGCCAACCACTGCTCACACTTCGCTCGTTCTTCCTCCGTCTCCAGGCTCTTGGGTTCGCTCGGCGTCTCCCCTCCGCCGCTACTAAGCGACGCTTCCTGGTGCCTTGCCTCTTCCTCTGCCCAGAGGGTCTTATCCTTCAGTTCCTGGATCATCTCATCCAGTTGGTGCACTACACGGTGTGGGACCCAGTTGCTATCCAGCGAGGTCAGGAAGGGGTCAGGAGCTCTCACCTCAATTAGTTCCTTGCCGGCAGGGATCCGCAGGTAGTGGGCATGGAGCATCATTCTGTACGGGCTGCTGTCCTTCTTCAAGCTGTAGGTGAAGTCCCCCACGATGGGGTGTCCGGTGGCACTGCAGTGAACTCGGAGCTGGTGTGTCCGGCCTAAATGGAACACGGGAATCAAAGTGTTAAGGACGCAGGGTCCAAACACGGATATCGAATCCCTGTGTGGTTGGGAGAGAATGCGCTGTAGGCTTTGACCATTGGAGACCCCATTCAGGTCATGACTGACACGGAGTTTGGTTTTCGTCTCATCCTAGACCCCCATCGGTTCTGCTCCTCGGTGCAGAACCAAGTCCTAACCGTGTAGACGAGGCCCAGGGCTGGAAACGCCAGATGACCGGGGCTTCTCCGGGCAGGATCTCCTGCTCCTTCCCTCCAGCTTTCTTGCCTCAGAGAGACTCTGTCTTTTAACAGATGAGACCCAACCATCCGCACTGTCAGGGTGAGTCAGCAGAATAGCTCTGCACCCTACTCAAGGCTCTAGAGCAGGGGTCGGCAACCTTTCCGAAGTGGCATGCCAAGATTTAACCCTCCTGCCCTGGTCTGCGCCGCTTTGCCAGGAGGGGCTCTCTCCACCGCGCGCCCCGCCTGGTCTCTTGCCCTGGTCTGCGCTCCGGCTTTTCCTGTCATGCTTTCAGTTTTGCCTTTTTTTTTTAAATAAACAATAACGGTCCATCTACACTGCACGGCTACACAAGCTGCCCGTAACTTCGAAATATTTTTTGAAATAACGGGCGCGCTATTTCGCCATTCCAGTAAAACTCGTTGCACGAGGGATGAAGGATGGCTCAAAATAGCATGTTATTTTGAAATTTGATGCTGCGTAGATGCGCCAAATTTCAAAATAGATTCGAGATAAGATATGCGATTTGCGTAGTGCACATTGCATATCTTATTTCAAGTTTAAGGTGCTGTGTAGATGCACCCTAAGCGATTTATATTAAACATAACATCAGTAAAAATAAAAAGAGAAACTCAAAGTAAACACCCTAAATCCCTTTGTCAATAATAAAGCAACTAAAACCATAAAAAATAATCATTACAATAAAAATTTAAAAATAATGATAGGTATTCCTATAAAATACAAAAAATAATACTTCTTACTCAAAATTGTCTAAAAGCTCAAAAAAGGCCACCAGCTGGGTGGTTTAAAAACAAAAACCAACCTAGCGTGCACGCACGCACGCACAAATATAAAACAATAAAGCCCGACTATTAAACCCCTCTTCGAAGCAGGGATGTGACTGGTTAGCGTCGCTCTTACTGGGTGATGCTTACTAGTTATGGTCAGTGACTGCTCCAGCTCTATGGGGCCCGGCGCACCACAGGGAGGGACACTCCAGCCTGGCAGATCAGCCCCTACCCCGGCCGGGGCCACCAGAGAAGCTGCTACCCGCCATGCAGCCTCCGTACACGTGGGGGAGGGGAGCAGAGCTCCCACCGCACGCCGTAGGTTGCCGACCCCTGCTCTATAGTGCGCCATGCTGGGGCCGTCTCAGCCCTCTAGCTCTTACCCGTCAGCGGCTGCAGAAGCACTTTAGTCACTGGGTCGCCGCTGTATGATCCATGCTCCAGGACGCTCAGCTCGGACTGGCACGGCTTTGGATTTTCACAGCCTAGAACAAGGTGGGAAATAGGAGTTCAGGCCAATCCGCCCCTGCTGCCCGTCTCCTGAGACAAGCAGCGACAACAGTGCACAAAAAGGCCCCCCCGCGTACCTTCCGTCCCTTCGATACACATCATGTGGGTCATGCCCTCTGTGGTGTTCTTCCCTATGGCATAGCGGATGGTCATTCGGCTTTCCCTCACATGCCCCCTGACCTGCAAGACAGAAGAGAGTGGGTTCGTTCACAGGACAAACCCACCCCTGAAACTCACTTCGGAACAGTTCCAGGACCCTGAAACCAAAACTTGGAACCTCTTCTGGGTCATCAACTCTGGGTGCAACTGTTCCCCCATGAAAACGGAGCCATGACACAAAAATCACGCTGACACCAAAGGGGGGTCCCACCCCAAAGCGCTTACAAGCTAAGGTCCCCATCCTGAAACGGACAGTGCGCACGCAGGCCACTGCGTCTCTGTATTGGACTCCAGTGAATCTACCTCTCTCTGGCAATTTCCAAATCATAACCTAAGTACCTGATTCGAAACAGTAGCAGCAGACGGCTGTTAATATGACACAGAAAATACAATTCAGACACACGATTCCCACAAAGACGATGCACTCTCACAGCAATACTCATATATCCATGAACTGACTCTCTCACAAGCATATATAAAATCTTAGGTGGGTTACCAGAGAGGCTTTTGCACTACTGCTTCCTAATACCTGCAACACAACCAGTGGGCATCGATATCTCTCTCCACAAACACCAACAGTACTTCCTGTGATGCCTCTGTGAGGAAATCCCTCAGGTCTGCTGGACAAACGGATTCTGTCTCTGAAGCAACGTGAAGCGACATTTATTCAACGCATGTTTGTTTTCTCCTGCGACGCTAAAGCCGTTTGTCTGAAATAGGAATGTCCGAGTTTAACCAATAAGTGGAGGCTTATCCGTCAATGGCATTGGTTAAACTCAGCCAGCTCCCGGCAGGGCAGTGAAGCCTCCTTCCTGGGAGCCCAGCAGGCAAGAGCTGGCAGCCCCACTCCCGGAGAGGCTTCGCTGCGGGCTCTAAAGTATAATGCTAAGCTTTACACTGCAGAGCCCGTGCGTATAACTGCTGACAGGTTTTTAGCGGTTCCACGTTTACTGCATTAAATGATTTTTAACATCCCTAGCCTGAAAGTGGCTCTGAATTAATATGTCTCAGAGGGGTAGCTGTGTTTCTCCATTCATGCTTGTTGGAAGAAGTGGGTTTTGCCCACGCAAGGTCATGATACTATCTATATTTTTGGTAATCTCTATGGTGCCACAGGGCTACTCGTTGTTTCTGAATTAATCTCGGCCAAATTGCTAGTGATACGATTCCCCTCGGTTCATATCTATAAACACATATCTATTCCCACAACAGTTGTCTCTGAAACGTCTGGGGCTAACAACAGCAGGAAAGGATTTCCTGGCTCAGCTGAGACAAAGTGACATTGCACCCACTGTTGCTACATTGGACCAGAGCTGATCTCTTTGGGGCATTTATCTCCCTCCTCTCTATTCTTATCTTATGTGTACGGTTAAATCCCAAAGTTAAACACATGCTTCAATGCTTTGGTGAGTCAGGGTGCAAGTTCTGATGCCCATCTCTTCTCCACCGTGTTCGTCATTGTTATTAAAAAGAAGAGATTAAAAACATTTCATGACACGAGATTCAAAAGGGAATAACGCACAAGGGCACAGGAAATCACCCACATTTCTCCTCGGCTACTAAGACGAAGTAATCCTTGTCCATCTGTCCATGAGTCTGTTTGTTCAAGAACTCCTCCTAAACGGTAAAGAGCTGGGACCACCAAATTCGGTAGGCAGCTTCCTCTTCTCCTAACTTAAAGCAAGGTCAGGGTTTGGTTGCGCCAGGACAATGGGATGTGCCTGGAATTGGATTGTTTCTCATAAAATGGAAAGGGGGGGGGGTTGGGTAGGAAAGACAGTTATACTGCAGAATGACCACAGAGGGCAGCAAGGGACCAGAGATGGGCACGGGACAGCTGTAACCCCATTGGGCCAGCAGGGGTGAAGAAAGGGACAACTATTTACTATATATTTCCTTTCTGAGACCCTTTGTCTGGAAATGATGCTGCTCTGGGCAGGGGGGTGGGGAGAGGTTGTGTGTTGCGGGGGGGGTTGTGAAGGATCAGAGAAACCAGTTTGGGTCTTCAAACATGGAGCAAATAGGAAGAGGGGGAATTAGAAGGTTCCAAAACTAAGCCGGTCACCCAACTTTATTTTAGGTGTTCACTGAGCCTTCTGGTTCAGCTTAGCTCTTAATAACCGGTGCTGCTCCTGAACAGCTGTGAGCCAGATGTGCCTGCAGAATCCCAATCTGCAGCAGACAAACTACCGGTTTATGAACCTTGGAGAGTAACGCTGTCATTAAAAAGGCGGGATGCCACAAACGATGGCCAAAGGGTGTAGGACAGGCAGAGAGGCCCACGCTTACCAGAGCAAGGTAGGCCTTGGTCACCATCCGCTCCTTAAAACACTTGTATGCGCTACCAGCAGCGGCTTTGTTGAGCGCAACACAGAGGGCCCCACTGGTGGAAAAGTCTAGCTGGTGGCAAAACCTAGGAGAGACGGGTAGCACAAGAGAGAGTCAGAAACACCCTCCTCGGGATGCTGGGCAGCCACAGCTGGCTCTTTCACCCATACTGTCGGAGTCTGGTGTAGCGGTTTGCACGCCTAACTCCCATAGGCTACTTTGAGAGTCCCACCCCAATAGGCTAATTCACAGAGCTGGTACATCTTGGCAGATGCTGGGGTTTGGCCCAAGCCCAGGCACCATTTCAAAGGGACGTCTTTTACCAGGTTTAGCTATACTTTTAATTCTCAGTTCGGTTGCTGGGTAGTGCCCATTATCACAGCGGCTAGGGAAAGCTGCTCAGAGAGAGGCTTTCCGCTGGCACGGAGCTCTGCTAAAATCAAGGGATTCCAAACGGCTTTGGCGTCAGCCCACAGGATCTGCACGCTGAAGTCCGGGCTGTCCTTACCCAAGCACTGAACACGCAGTTGCGTAGGGGCACTGGAAAATCTGGGGCCCTGCTGGGTCTTAATGTCCACCCACCCGCCTCTTCCTCCCCCTGTTCTGTGGCTCTGCTTCCTCTGCAGAGGATCTGGTTCATTTCCAAGCGGAAAAAAAAAAAAAAAAAAAAAAGCCTGACAGAGCAGCACACAGCACACAGAGCCCAGGAAACAGCCATGCCCATGGGAATGTAGCTGTTTCACAGGCATTTGAACCCCAGGCACACACTGTCCAGTTCTGGATGTTCTGTGTTTGTCGGCAGGACCCGTGTTTAAAATTGGCGTTAAAACTATTTCATTCTTGTGTGGCTCAAGATTATAAAATGGCATCTCTAAACAATTGTCTTCCCTCCTCCCCAGACTGCCCTTGGGCCTAGGGACCCTAGTTTAATAGTACTGCGTAGGGCCCCTTAAAACCCAAGGACATCCCTGACTTCGGCCTTGATCCTCACAGGCATGTGACTTCTCATGATTTCAGTGGGAATTAGGTGTCTAAATACCATTGAGGATCTGGGCTTCCAGGGATTCAACTTGATCACCCACTGTGACGTAATGGGGGTGCTGTCTGCTCTGTAACCCGGTGTCCCCCTGCACTGTGATGTGTGATTCCCACTGACTCACCACATGTGTATTCGCCCCGACACCTAGGACCAGCCTGACCAGATAACAAGGCTCTTCCCCCAGGGGAGAGACAAAGAGAGGGAGGCGGAGACGAACACCTGGTTTGGGGGCAGGGTCTGGGAGCGAGGCAGTTTCTGGCTGGAAAACATGAAGGGAACAACCTAAGCTGAGGGTCTGGGGGGCGGCGGGGGGCCGTGATGGACCCCCTAACCTCAGAGGTCTGAGGCATCCTGGCCTTGACTCCTGAAGCCACATCACATCTGTGCTGTGCTGTATCCTGTAGAAGCAATAAACCCTCTCTATTCTACTGGCTGGCAGAGTCTGTTTTTGCTACTACGTGGATCGAGGGGAACCCCGACGTGCCATCACACCCACCACTTATCCTTTTGGGTGCAAGTGTAACCACCACCAGGCAGATTTGAACCTGGGACCTCTGGAGCTTAGTGTAGGAGCCCCTAGTGCTTGAGCTATAAAGCCAGCTGGCCCTAATTCATATCCACCAAGCATTGTCTGCATGGGATGCGTTCTGCTCTTCGCCTGTGTGGCAGCGCATCGGGGTTCCCCCGCCTCCTGCACCCCGTAGTGGCATGAACAGACTCCACCAGCCAGTAGAATAGAGGGAGTTTATTGCTTCTCCAGGAGACAGCACAGCACAGACGTCATCTGGTTACAGGAACCGGGCCTAGGATGCCTCAGCCCCCCTTGAGATGGGGGAGACTGGGCCCCTGAATCCCAGCCCCTTTCTTAGGCTGCTTCCTCCATGATACCAGACAGAAAAACCGAAACTCTCTTCCAGCCCTGCCCCCCAGCCAGGTGCTGGTCTCCGCCCTCCTTCCTTTGTCTCTGTCCCTGGGAGGCTGAGCCTGGGTGTCTGGGTTAATACACATTTGGGAGAGTCAGTGAGAATCTCCCATCACAGCGCAGGGGGACCCTGGGTCACAGAGCAGACAGCCCCCACTACGCCACAGCCTGTCCCAGGTTTCAGGAGCTTTAAATGTTCTCTCTTGCCCCTTCTCCTGGCTTTCCTGTCTCCCGTTACAGCGGGTCGGCCTTGGCAAACGGTCACAACTTGGAGCACGTTCTGAAGGGTTTTCGTGGGGACGAATCTGCTCATTTTAAAGTCAACCGTCCTGGCCTCTGAACGTTTCATCCCCCAGCTCTCTACATCCCCCGTTTCTGCAAGCTGCCTGTTCCTGGGACATCACGGCTGTCTCGGAGAGGGCACGACTCTAGAACCGTGGGACACCACCTCTGTTGCGGTGAGGGGGCGCTGCCCTTCCAGCTGCACCTACCTGAAGCCGTAATACGTGTCTGGGTCAGCCAGCTCTGGGAACCGGTGCTTCAGCTGGCTCTGCAGGGTCAGTTTCTCGTACCACATCTTGCTGTCGATGCGAACGTCCCAGTGCTTGTTGACCACGATGAAGTCCGAGCTCTGGTACAGGATGGACAAATTATCGATGCTGCCCGGCTCCATGGCGTTCTGCAGGGAAGGAAGCGGGTCACGCTCCTTCGTTTGTAAAATCCTGAAAAACAAAACAACCCAAAGCATCAAAACAGGTCAAACATTCACTGGACTGCTGTGGTGCAGGGTGGAAGCACTGCGTTGCGCCAGCTGGTGCAAACGCCATGCCTCCCTTGGTCCAGCCTCGTTTCCGCAGTTGTTTGTTACAGCCACTTGACGGGTCCTTTCATAGAAAGACATCAAGCTCCTTGGGGCAGGTTGGGTGGCCGATTCTCCTGACCAGACAGACCGGATGCCATTTGCGGCTATGGCAACTGGTTCATCTGGTCCAGGAGAGTTGGCATCCCTGTCTTGTATTGGGTTAATACTAGGGATGTTAGAATTTAACCCAGTGTTTCTTAAACTTTTTAAGACCGAGGAACACCAAACAAAAAATTTTTTTATGTGAAGCACCAAGGATTTTTTTGTTGAGCAAAAAAAAAAGTCGCCTGCCCCTTTAAGGAACACAGTTTAAGAAACGCTGATTTAACCGATTAGCTGATGCTCATCAGTTAAACTCTGCCCTGCTCCCAGGAAGGCAGGGACTGGTGGCCCCACTCCCAACAAGGCTTCACTGTGGGCTCTGCAGTATGAAACTTATTTAAGCTTTCTCCTGCAAAACCTACGACATGTGTAACCACTATAATTTTTTTAGCAGTTACATGGTTACCTTCTTAAACGTCTTTTAACATCCCTAGTTAATACAGCAGCGATCGCAATGCAACCCTGATGGGCACAATGACAACACAATTAATAGTGTGTGCACTATTATTGTTCACATCTGCACACACTGGCTAATCTCCTGCCCATCTGTCTGGATGGCACAACGCCTGCTCTCAGGCCGTGCTCCACTGTGCAGTAGTGTGGGATGTGAATGGACTCCCCACTTCCAGTTGTGTATATAGGAGGGATGTAAGAGTTTAACCAGTTAACTGATAAGCATTAACTTGACTGGTTAACCTTGCTGGTTAAACTCCTGGCCACTGCTGGCACCCTGTGGGTCTGGCTGCAGCTGAGAGCCTGTGAGGCCGGCAGTCCATTGAGTATTTAACCATGTAACTGACTGAATTTCAATCAGCTGCACTTTTTATTTTATTTTTTTTAATTTTTACATCCCTACTACATAGGGCAGCAAACCCTCTCACTTCCACTTTCTATGTCGCATTTGGGACTTACAACACACACTGTGCTGAGAATTAAAAGCACATACCATTAAAAATGTGTACAGAGCCTCGCATAACCGTGTCCTGCGGCTCTTAGATGCTCCCACAATGCAAATAATGAATGCCCCCCTTTGACGTGGAATTTACAACTAACACCGTCTGGGGGGCAGATCAGAAATGTAGATGCTGTAAAGCAGAGCTGCTCCAAAACAAATAGAAGCATTACTGTGCCATTAAAAAATTATAATCCCTGGGAAGTAATGAATTTGAAATATAAATATGGATCCATCTATTGGCTCAAATTGAAAAATTGCAGCCCTAAAAACCTGAAACAAAAATGACAGTCCCAGCTGCAAGCAAGACAAAATGCAAAGACCATAAAGAGCGAAAGGTAACTTGGATTTTTAAAATCCTTTTAATTATTATAACAAAGGCTCTGTCTTTGCACTAGACAAATGTCTGGTGACTACAGCAGTGTTGTCGGTAATATAGATAATGAACAGTTTGTTTACAATAAATGATGTTAAATACACCAGTGTGCATTTAATGACAGCCGTCAATACAATCGGGACACAGCACGGGTTGTGTTCTTTCATCTCAGCACCATGTATCCATTGTTTAGATGAAAAATAAAACACCTGCTGTTCAGGCTGAATGACTGAAAATGGAAAAGAGCCTCTCCGCTAGCCCATTCATCATCTCCAGGCCAATGTTCCCTGTAATTTTTTTCCTGTCCCTGTGCGGAATAAATTTCATGACTCTTGCCTGGGTGGCTGCCCAAGCGTTCAGTGTACCGGGAACACCGCTCCAGGGCACGGTACAAGATTATCCCCTCTATACGTGTATTTTCTCCTATATCTTGGATCGTTTGAGCGCGCGTCAAGCAATGAGGCTTCCTTTGCTCCCACTCAGGCTCCAGTGATGCACAGCAGGAGGAAAAAGGATGCAGGCCGCAGATGTGGGTACCCACATCCCCTTGTGGCCCCAGCTCCCACCACTATTTCATACTACCCCCCCCCCCCCCAACAGCAGAGGCGCCGGCAGGGGGTGGCTGTTCATTTGTGATGAGGTCAATTTACGAATCACGTGCCAGCAGCAGCCCTTAGCCCAGGCAAGTGCGTCCTTCCTCTCGCCCTCCGCCGGGCCTCAGCAAGGGGGGGGGGGGGTGTCCAGGCCACTTACTCGTGCTCCCGCTGCCCGCACAGCCCAGGGGTGGCCGGTGCAAGCAGCGAGAGAAGGGAGGAAATTCATGCAACCCCCTCCCTCTGCCCCGGGGGTTGCTTTGCAGCGAAGACCCGCCTCCAGCATCGCCCCCCGACGCCCCGAGCGCCACCGACCTGCGGCTGCTGCAGCCCCGCGCTCCAGACCGGGCGGAACAGGCGCCGCGGCTACATTGTAGCCATTCCAGCCGGGAGCCGCACGAGCCGGAGCCCGCGCGGCGCGTGAAGGGGCCAGGCAGCCAATCAGCGGCCCCGCGAAGCGGCCGGATGGAACGTTCCCCGGAAGGGCACGCGAGGCGGAGGAGGCGCGCGCGCGCGCGCGGCGGGTTTGCAGCTGCGGGGAGCCGGCCGGGCGTTGCAAGGCGGTGCTGGGCCCATGGAGGAGCCGGAGCTGTACGGCATTGAAGATGACTTCGAGCAGCAGTTTGCGGACGAGCTGGAGGTGCTGGCGGAGCTGGAAGGTGGGTGGCGCGGGGCTGCCTTGTTTTCTCTGCGCGGGGAGCTGTGCAGGCTGGAGGCAGGGGCGGTTGCAGTCATGCTTGCGGGGGGGGGGGGGGAACAGCTGCCCCCCCACCCCCCCCAGGCCTCTGACAAGAGTTCAGCCTGGCAAAGCCGGGGCTGCCTGGCGTCTCGGCAGATTCAGCCTGGATCCATCAGGTGCTTGCCCCAGGAGCAATGAGGAGTCCTGTGGCACCTTAAAGACCAGCAGATTGATGGGGGCATAAGCTTCTGTGGGCAAAGACCATGCTAAAAATGTGTGCTGTGGGTCTCTTAATAGGATCTACCCATACTTAGGGTCCATCTCCCTGGGGCAAACAACTGTGTTTAATCTTGCTTGGCGCTGGACTGACCTGGGATGTGGTGTGATTAGCAAATGGGATTTCAAAAGAAGGGATCTTTACCCAGGAAAGTCCTCCAGACTAACAGGGCTGCCCTTCCGAGACTTGCCCCGGAAAGGGGGTTACCATGTTACAGCGGGTACTTAATGCCGTTGTACATCAGGTTGGTCGTCTTGAACCTTGTCTGTGCTCCCTAACTAACTGAATTTTCTCTGGCAGGGTTTGATGCCCTAAAAATATGCGCTGTATGTGTCTTAATAGGACCCACCTGCACTTAGGTTCCATCTCTTTGGGGCAAGCAACTGTGTTTTAAACTTGTTTGGAGCAGGACTGACCTGGGATGAGGTTTGGCTAGTAAATAGAGATGGGATTTCAACCTGTTAAGCACAGCAGGGCGAAAGGACTGGTTTAGTGCTGTGTGTGCCGGCTGGCGGTCTGTGTGGCACCTCCTCTGCTAAAATCAGGCTCACTCATGGCTTCTTCCCCCATGCAGAGGGGTCACATACATCACTGTAATTTCTTTTCTAGGTAGCTCGTCTCAGCCATTGGTCCCGAAAATCTCCCAGCTCCGAAGCAAAAGGCAGACATTTGAAGAAGCCATCTCAGCCGGGGATGTGCTTAAGGATTCTGCTGTTTCCTATGGCAAGCCATGCCAGGGAAAGGACTCTCAAAACCCAGGGGACGCTGTGGAGAGCCTTGTGGAGCCTAACTCTAAGAAGCGGCACCTCCTGCATGAATCGGAGGAGGAGGAGTGTTTGGAGAACTGGCCTCCTCACGAGCCTTCTGCTGCGCTCAGTATGTCTTGGAATTGTTCTTTGGTTAGTTGTACAGACATGTAGGCGGGGTCCTTGTGTGCCTCTCTTTGGCTCCAGTTGGTGCTGTACCTCAAATGCCTTTTGTAGCTGCTGTTCCCCTTTCCAGCTCCGGCTGTTGGCGTGAGGCTAGTTTGGCCCTGTTTGCTCTCATCTAGAGGCTAAAGTGGACACTTGCCACCCATCTCCCAAGCCCGTGTTCATCTCTGAGGCAACTGAAGGTTTGTTCTCAGGGTGCTGCAAAGATGGGCACGGAGCAGGCCCCAGAGGCACGGCCTTTCGCCGGAAAAATTGACTGCATGGAATCGCTAATTCGGGAAATGTTTCTGTGTCTTAGCAGGATGGGCTTGGTAACTTGGCCGACGACTTCCATTCCTGTCTCTGTTGTTGACTCACTGGGCGAGTCAGTTGGCCGCACTGTGCCTCAGTTGCCCATCTGTTAAACGGGGATGCACAGGAATCATTTTAAAAAAGAACAGAGAATAGGACAGAGAATATCTTATTGCCGCTCTATCAGTCCATGGGATGCCCACATCTTGAATACTGCGTGCAGATGTGCTCGCCTCATTTCAAAAAAGAGACCTTGGCATTGGGAAAACTTCAGAAAAGGGCAACAAAAATGTTTGGGGGTTTGGAATGGCTGCCATATGAAGAAGGATTAAAAAGACTTGGACGTTTCAGTTTAGAAATGAGGAGACAAAGGGGGATATGATAGAGGTTTATAAAACCATGACAGGTATGGAGAAAGTGAAGAAGGAAAGGTTATTTGCTTGTTCCCATAACATAAGAACTAGGGGTCATTAAATGAAATGAATAGGTAGCAGGTGTAAAACAAACAGAAGTATTTCTTCACACAGTGCACAGTCAACCTGTGGAACTCCTTGCTGGAGGAGGTTGTGAAGACCAGGACATTAACGGTGTTCAAAAAAGAGCTAGATAGCCATTGATGGACCTAACCTCTATGAATCTATTAGCCAGGAGGGGTAGGAATGGTGTTCCTAGCCTCTGTCAGAGGCTGGGAGTGGTGATGGGTGAGATCACTTGCTGATTACCTGTCCTGTTCACTCCCTCTGGGGCATCTGGCATTCACCACTGTTGGAAGACAGGACGCTGGGCTAGGTGGACCTTTGGTCTGACCTAGTATGGCGGCTGTTATGCTTAAGTGCATTGAGCTCCTCAGATGAGAGGCGTTGTAAATACCTTTCTGTAAATACATTGCCTTTTGTAATCGGCATTACCCCCCCCCCATTCCCTTTTGTGTCAAACAGCTCCTAAGCCAAAGCGACGAAGACTTGAAGCTGTTAAGAAGCTAAACTTCGGGGCAGAGGACCAATTGGCCGCTTCTGATTCCCCTCAGGACGATATTACCCCACCTCCTTCCCCCGGAGACTGCTCCAAACCGCCGAGTGCCAGGTGAACAGGGTCGGAATCCCTTTTCTCATTGTTTTGTCACTGTTACGAGGAAGGCCCTGGACAGTCAGTAATCTTAAGTCTTGGACCGACACTGTTGTGGTAAATTAGAAGTCTTTGGAAGCCGGGGGTCAAATCTCCATTTTGGGTGCAAGGGAAAAGTGTTTGGGTGGTTTTATCCTAGTCCTTTCTCTCTTCCTCTCCTCTCCCTGCCCCCTTCACAGAACTAAGAGCACAGGCAGCTTCTTCCCTACAGGGGCCCAGGGCTGGACTAGCAGAAGTCTCTCTCTAAATTTTGATACCATGCTCACTGCAGTGATATTTGAGTGTCACTTGGGCATGTTGGGTGCACTGGGTCAGGTTCAGGGGCCTGGATAAGGAGGGAAGAGCAGGACTGGAATTACTAGGACATGAAGAGGGTCAAGAGGGAGGGTCAACCGAGTGGTGTGCAGAGGGGCCTGCGATGTCCGCATTCAAGGTGCCGCAGGCCGGCATGTTGGTACGTTGGCGGGGCTGCGTGAGGAACCACCAGCGCTAGAAGAGCGGGGAACGCGGCATGGCAAGCTTTGGGTGGGTGACAGAGCTTTGTTGGGGAACTTGCCCAGCGTTTTCCTGCTTGGCTTTGTTGCCATTTCCCGGTGACTTAGGCCATGAAACCTCCTTTTGGGCGTTTGAGATTGGAAGGTTTCCATTTGGAAGTAAGTTTTGCTGAGGCTATCTTGCTGGGCATCTAATTTCATGGGCACTTGTGTCCCTGGTCTATCTTAAAGGAACACAAAGATCCTGAGCCCAGATAGCCTGGACGTAAGCGACATGGCTCCCCTGCACATGACGCCACCCCCTGAAAAGGACCCCAAACGGGTTCTCAAGCGCCCGCCCATCCTGGAGGACTATGTCAACGTGACGTCTACTGATGGCACCAGAGTGTTCATGGTTCTGAAGGAAGATCACTCCAGGACAGGAGTGGAGGTAGGATCTGGCAAGTGGGGACTGGGTTGGTTAGGTTTGTTTTGTGGCCTCCAGTGCAGTGATGAAAGCTGAATACTCCATGTCTCTTGCTAAGGGCAAAATGAGAACTCGTGCATTGTAAATATGATCTTTACAGCTCCCTGACTCTCTGGACTGGAACGCGCGAAGACCACTTCATTTACTGGGGGTGCCTTTTTCCTACCTGAAGGAGCAAGTGTCTGAAGAGGTATGGTGCCCAGTTCCGATTTCTCACTCTTTTCTCGGCTAACGATTGACATTTCTAGGGTCAGGCAACAGTTCTGAGTGCCTCAATCTTTAAGTTCAATATGGTGTAGGCTTCTGCAATTCTCTTTTGGCGTTTGTGAAAGCTGTGAAAGAGTCAGCCTGTACATGTCTTAAGCTACGTACCCAGAATTAGTCACACCTGAAAATCAAGGTGTCAGATGTTCTAAAGTATTGTCCACAGCTGTATTTTTCTGATCTGCTGCTTGCTTCCCATCTGATGGTGGAAATTAGAGATGGGGAAAAAGACTGGAGTAACATTTCCAAAAGAAAGTAAGTGGCATAGAGCCAAAGTCCTATTGGCTTCCAGTGACACTTAGCCACCTAAATTCCTAGGTCATTTTTGAAAGTGGAACGTAGTCACTTACATGCTTTTGAAAATGTCATTCCTTGTAAATTTATTCCCTGCGTTACATTCTCAAGTGCTTTGCCCAGCGTAATGTGCAAGATGGCTTCCCCCCACTTCGCTTTGGCTGAACTAATCCTTCTCCCTCCTTTCACGTATGATATGTTTGGTTTCCAAGCATCGATCACCATCAGCAAAGCGGATCCCTAACCAACATGGTCTGCTTAACGAGCATCATGCAAACCGATCTCTTGCTAGGTGTTTCAGATGGCCTGGCTGTCCAGTCTGTGTCCGTCGCTGGTGATCCCAGGGGTCCTGGATCTTGCTCGTTTGGGTTCCCAGGACAATTGACCAGATTGTTACAGACGGTCCGTTTCACTGTAAACACCCTCAGGATGTCAGTGTTCCAACCCCGAAGGACCATATAGATTATATCCAGGAACAAATTTACAGGATGAATTTTTCTTGTGTGGCTAGAACATGGGGACCAAAATAAGGCAGGAGAGGGTCACACGTTCTAAATTAGCTCGTTTTGTAAACAGTAGATTGGAAAATCTGGTTCTTCAGACTTGGCAAGGTGGCCTTCTTGAGAAACAAGTGGTGTTTGAGGGCCAAGCCTCATGCATATTTGCTTGGAAGGATCCATCAGGTACCCACAGATTTTTTTACTGCAAATGCAGACAGAGACCTTTTGAAAATGTGGCCTTAAATACCATGTCCCTGAACAGTCAGGTCTGAGGACTGCCCCCCCCCCCCCCCCCGGAAAATGCTCTGTTTTAATATATGGATTTTAATTCTTGGAATAAAGCAAAGTGACGTTTTCTCGGTATAACCTCTATGCTGTCCTGCTGGGCAGAGTGTTCCTTACGAAATCCCTGCTAAGTCATCAGCTGTGTATTAGAGTGATTCTGATTCCCATTCCAACACTGTTTGTTTTTAAGCGCCAGAGGCGGGTTTTGGAGGCATCGCAGCGGCTGACAGAAATATTAAACAGGTGGGTCATTTTGCAGTTCTCCTTCTGCCCTTGTACTATTTACTGCCAGGGGTCCCAGCCGACACACCCTGGTGCCGCTTCCATCACCGCACAGGAAACTTCAGTCAGGACTCAGCTCCTGACGCATCCTGCTAATTGGAGCCGTGCTCCAGGGTGTTTCTTTACGACGAAGGCTGCTCTGGTGGTCCGTGGAATGACCTGGAAGTCAGGAGACTGGGGGGGGGGGGGAACTGTTCCCACCTCTGCCAGAGACATCCTGGGGCAGGTCACTTAATGTTGGGAATAATTCTTGGACACCCTGGGTGCAGGTGAAAACAAGCAGAGGATTTATTGAACACACAGCGCTGGTGGAGTGCGGACCAGGTGTTAGCCCGGAGAGCACTGACTTAACCAAAACATACATTAGATTACATAGGTAGCAGATGGACGGAGGAGAAGTGATTTGATAGGTCTAGCAGCGGAAATGAGATATGCACATAAGCCAATGAGCTACAAAGTTACACAGTATCTCCGCCCATTGCCAATTAAACATATTATCACTAATACAAGTAGTTATTTCTAACAAGCTAAATGAGCCAACATAAACAAAGGCATGTTGATGGTTATTTTGTCGGCCGGAAATATAATGCGTCTCCTGCGGGGGTGGTATTGCCTTGGCGCGATCTTTGGGATCCAAGCTTATTTTCTAGGAACAAAGCAGACAATGAAAAACAATCCCGTGTGGTTGTTTGGTTGTTTGGTACCGGCCTTATCAAAGTGAGGCCCTTTGGAATGTAGTTGTCAGGGGAACCAGGGTCACGGTAACTGTTGAATTGTATACTTGCCAGGCTTGGCCTGATACTTTCAGATTTGAGTTTGTCAGTTCTCAGCAAGATACCACGGGCTACCTCCATTTACCCTACACTTAATCATGCCACGCCTCAGTTTCCCCATCTGTACCCAGATGATCCTTTTGTTCACCTGCTGTTTGCTCCTCCTGTCTGTGTAGACCAGTGTTTCTTAAACTATGTTCCGCAGCACACTGGTGTTCCATGAACAACTCGCAGGTGTGCCGCGACCTCTTCTTTGTTTTTATCTTTTTTTTTTTGTCTGACTTTTTTTTTTTTTTTTTTTTTTGAAGAAAATTTTCATAGGTGTTCCACATTAAAAAAAAATTATTGTTTGGTGTTCCATGGTCTCAAAAAGTTTAAGAAACACTGGTGTAGACTGTGAGCTCTTAGAGACCGGGGTGGTCTCTTACTCTGTGTATGTACAGCAGCTAACACAAGGGGACTCTGATCACAGATGAAGCCTCCTGGTGTTACTGTAATACGGAGTTTCCAAGAGGGTCCAGCAGGCATGTATTCTTGGCCCTGTGCTGTTCAATGATTTTATCAATGACCTGGAAGGAAACACGAAATCACCACCAGTTAATGCAGATGACACACCCATTGGGGGAGCAGTAAATACTGAAGAGACCTGCTGATACAGAGCGACCTGGATCACTTGGGAAGCTGGGTGCCTGCATACGGTGTGTGTCGGTATGGCTATATGTAAACAAATCCATGGTGGAAGGAACTTGGCCATACCTACAGGATGGGGGGCTGTAGCCAGGGCAGCAGTGACTTGGAAATGAATTTGGGGTGGTGATGGAGAATCAGCTGAACATGGGCTCCCAGCACAACGCTTTGGCCAAAAGAGCTAGTGTGATCTGGGGCGGCATCAACAGGGCAGTAGGAGCAGAGTGGTTATTCTTACCTGGGTGTTTGGCACAGGTGTGACTGCTGCAGGAATAGTGTGTCCTATTTGGGTGTCTACGATTCAAAAAGGATGTTGATGAATTGGAGGGGGTTCAGAGATTAAAGGGTTAGAAAACCCTTTGTTCCAGTTTCCTCAAAGGCCATGTCTACACGACGCAGAAGATCGATGCTGCCGCGGTCAATCTGGGTTTGATTTAGCGGATCTAGTATAGACCCGCTAAATCGAACTCCGAGGGCACCTCTGTCGATGACAGTACTCCTCATGAGGAATAAGGGAAGCCAATGGGAGCATTTGCTCCTGTCGAACTCCTACGGTGTGGATGGCACGGAAATGTGATTTAAGAGATGTCAACTCCAGCTACATAATTAACATAGTCTCCCTTCTGCTGTAGTGTAGACCAGGCCAAAGAGCTCAATCTGTTTAGCTTGTCAAAGAGAAGTTTAACAGGTGATGTGATTACAGTCTATAAGGACCTACATGGAGAACAAATATTTAATAGAGGGCTCTTTGTGAGCAAAGGGTCTAACACGCTCCAGTGTCTGGGAACGAGACAAATTCAAACCGGAAATCAGATGTAACATTTGAACAGCGAGAGTTATTAATCACTGGAACAATTTGTCCAGGTCGTGATGGACTCATCCTCACTGACAATTTCTTAAATCAAAATCACATGGTTTTCTAACGGGTCTGGGAGTTATTTGGGGGCATTTTTCTGGCTCCAAATGGCTGGATTTTCCCTGTGGTCTAAAAGTTAGCTGGGATTAGGATCTCTTCTGTCCCTTTGAGTGCTGGATGCTTGGAACTAAGCTAGCATTTTCATGTATAGGTGATATTGAATGCCTGATCTTTGCTCTGTCTTGTACAGGCTCTCATGGGTTGAGCACTTCTGTGCTCTGAGGTTTTTAACCTCTGCCTTTTTTCTTAGTCACCTCCACGGAGAGGCTGAAAGTGAGGCCCCAGAGGCTAACGAGGAAACAGACGGTGCTGACGATGAGGATGAGTCTGCGCTGCACTGCCTGTGGGTCGACCGATTTACGCCTCGACGCTACACGGAGCTGCTGAGTGACGATGTAAGAGCCCTATGCACATTAGACCCGATGGATTGTTTTTTTAGGATAGTTCTTTAATTTTGGAGATGTCTGGTGTCAAATTTTGGTTATGGCAGCTTCTGGAGACCCCAGCTGAGATCAGGGCCCTGTGGTGCTAGGCGCTGTGCGTACATACAGTGAGCGGCAGACCCTGCTGTTTAAATGGCCAAGAGAGACACGGGCGGGAGGGAAAACTCAGAGATGGGCAGGAACGTGCCTGGAGTCACCCAGCAGGCCAGTGGCAGAGTGGGGCATACAACATGGGTCTTTTGATTCCCAATCCAGTGCCAGGCCCTCTAGATCAGAGGTGCATAACCCATGGGTCGCGACCCCCAAGGGGGTTGTGGCTGCCTTCCTGGGGGATCACAGTGCTTGGATCCAGCCGGCTGCTTTTCCTGGCTTCTTGGCTTGGTATCCGACGTATACAGGGCCAGGGGAGTGGCAAGAGAGTGGCCACGGCCCCACAATTAAAGATGCCGCTTCCTTCCCCTCCCCCGCCCCTCGCTCCACCAAATTCAGCAGCCCCCGTGGGGGTCGTGAATGAAAAAAGGTTGCACACCACTGCTCTAGATGGTGCTGCCACCTCGGAGCCCTCAGGGCATCTTTCAAGAAAGAAGGTTAAAATGTCAAATGCCTGAATGTAGTTAATTCACCTCTAATGGGGCTGAGGGCGTATTGGGCGTCCAGCTGGGGGTGGGGAGGAATCCCTCCCAAAGGCTCAGGTCCAAGCTGCTCAGCTGTTTGGTTGTTTCGTGTGGGCGCCCAGAAAAGATTCCCCAGCTGAGATCAGGGCCGGACTAAGGAGTGGGCGAGCCGGGCAGCTGCCCGGGGTGCCAATTGATGGAGGGCGGCGTCCCTTATAGCTGCCATCAGGCGCCACGCGCCCGGCTCCTGCAGCGCCGGCCAGCAGTGCCCTTCCCCCCCACGGCCGCGGGGCCCTGCATGGCCAGGCGCTGCATGCCAGCAGCGGTGGCCGGGCCGGGCTGGGCAGCACATGTGCCATGCGCCCCGGGGGCGGGCCTGCGCATGCACCGTGCTCCTGGGGAGGCGGGCCCGTGCTCCCGAGGGGGCAGGCCCGTCCGTGCGCTGTGCACCCGGGGGCGGCGCCCGGGCCTGGGATGCCAAAATGGCTCGGGCTGGCCCTGGCTGAGATCTTTGCAGGCCATAAATTGTAGCTTTTTAAGCTACCGCAGAGGATGCTTTCAGCTCGGTATAGGGGTACCAGGAGCCTCCATGGGCAAGGTGGAGGGATGGCTCTGCACTCCCAGAAGGGGCGGGGCCTCGGCAGAAGGGGCGGGGCTGGGGCAGCCTCACTGCCCGGAGTGCGCCATGCTGGTCCCTTCCAGCCCTTCTTGCTGCTCAAAGTGCACGGCGTGATGGTCAGGCAACTATTTAAAGGGCCCAGGGCTCTGGCCATGGCTGTTCCGTAGCCCCTTTGAATCTCCGGGCCCCCCGCCCTTCGTGGTCCGCAGACCTGCCTCGATACACGGGAGTGTCTTGTGCGCACCTCTCTTTCGCCTCTCCGGCAGCTCCTGCAAGCGCTTTCGATGATGTGTCCTGCCCTTTTTCCTCCCCTGCCGTTCAGTACACAAACCGCTGCCTTCTGAAGTGGCTGAAACTATGGGATGTGGTGGTGTTCGGGAAGGAGAAGCCCGTGAAGAAAGCCAAGCCGAGCGCCGACGCCCGCCCGTCCTTCACGCAGGCCAAGGAGCCGCAGAGCAAATGGAAGAGCAAAGCGCAGTTCACGGAGGAGATTCTGGAGGCTGAGCTGGACCAACACAAGCGACCCAAATACAAGGTGCTGATGAGCAGCCTGGCCCCTTTACTTGCGTGCATTTCAGTGAATTCTTGGGGGCTTCCTGCCTGCCTCTGCTTGCACTTGCCTTTTGCACGTTTCAGGGGTGGGCTAGTGGCTGGGTGAAAGGAGATGGTTCCGCGCGTGGGCAGATTAAATATGCGAGCTGCAGCGTGGCACGTGCTTACGCCTGTCCAGCTCTTCTAAAAACGGCTTCCACTAGAGGGCGACATGGCATGCACTGAAGCAGGCCCAGCGTTACCCACTAGGGGGCAGCGCTGCGCAAATACATTCTAGGCGGATGCAATCACACATGCATCTGATTATTTCATCACCTTAGTTCTGTTCCGTACCATGTTCCCTATAAGCTGGGCGCTTGTGCAGTCGCTCGGGAGAAATTCCAATGCTGCCCAGCTGATGAGCAGAGCACAGCTAGATTTTTTGTTTGTTTGTTTCTACTGGTGGTGCCCATTCACACATGCCTTAGTTCACATAAAATTATTCCACACATGGCTGGAAAAGATGAGGGGGAACGTTGGTCCCGTGAATGGATTTTACAGGGCAAATAAGAGTAGAAACTCAACAGCCCTACATGCATCTCCTCTGTTGCATTAAACAGCAAGTGAAGGGATGTAAATTAGGGTCATGGCAAAGATTGCTTTAAATAAATACCCTGCTGGGATCTTAACCACTTAGACACAATTGTTGTCGGTCAGGATTGGGGTTTGTCCTGATGGGTTCCTGACAGGTCCTCTACTCCGTTAATGATGATAAACTTTTAGCTGTGTGCATGTGCTCCCCTGTCTAAACATGTTAACTAATTGCACAAGGATAACACAGACTCCCGAGAGCGCCCCCAGAGACCACAAATCAGATAAGGATCGAAAGCACCAGAGTAGGTTTATTGTCAAGTGACACACAATAATAGTTGTCAGCAAACAGACTCGCCGCTGCACCTCTACACCATATGTAAGCCATGGCAATGGGCTAACGCCCGCCAAGTGCCCTGGATTTCCAGCGACCCTCACCATGGTCAGTCGATCACCCTTTGGGCTGCACTTTTATACGCCGGTACAAACAAGTTACACATCACTCCTGACCTATCAGGTTGCCACCCTCTGTTGCCTAGTTACCACCCCTTACTTCACAGAAGGGGGGTTTACTTACTATCCATCATGTTGTCAATTTAGACCTGGTCCTGATCCTAGGTCGGTACGTATGTTGTTGGCGGGGAGGCGGTTTGGTACCAAGATGTTTCTCAGTGAGGCTTCCTGTTACAACCCCTCTGGAATGTGCTTACAGACTGTGCCTGGTGCCTTTTGACGTTCTTTGTGCTTGACTATTTCTCTTTAGCCCACCCTCTTTCCTGCTCGCAGTTCTGCTGAGCCAAAGTCTTGCTTACTCTATTTCGGGCCTGCTGATTTTATGTGGCAGACCCTCAACTTACTACAACAGTGTATGACCCGGAAGGGATCCCAAAGCACTCTCCGAAGTTAAACATACCACCATGCCCCGCTGGCACTGATGCCGACAGGGGAGGCTGCCTAATGCATTCCATTAATGGACTCTCCCATCCCTTTGACGAATAAGTGAACTGTTTTCATTTGTGTTTATCACTTTGCCAGACTTGGGTATGAAAGACGTGCCTCTCTAGCAATCCGTGCAGCCGCCGCTAGGGTAGACCGAGGCTGATGTTTAACAGAAGTATCACAGGGTCATTTAGGCCAGGAAGAGAAGAATGTATTTTCTCTCCAGTTGAAGTGGCAGGAATTAAAAAGGCACAGTTACCGGGACCCAAACAGGGATTTGATCAGGGTCCTGGCCTGGGGTTGCTTTAGAAAGCACTATAGGAGTTTAAGGCTGAGTGGTTCCCAGAGCTTTGGGAGGTAGAAGATGGGGTCGCTTCAAAGACAGACCAATTTTCAGGTGGTGGAGCTGTGGCCCCTTGCAACACAGCCCTTGTTGGGGATTGAGCGGTTGTCTCCTGTGCTGGGTGCGTTGCTCAGCGTTCCCATTCTCCGCTGCAGGTGGCGCTGCTGTGCGGCCCGCCGGGTTTGGGGAAGACCACGCTGGCCCATGTTATCGCCAAGCACGCGGGGTACAATGCCGTTGAAATGAACGCCAGGTGAGTCAGTTCTTCTGCCCAGCCTGGCCTGCCGGAGAGCTTCGAGGCAGTATAAACTCGAGAGGGACATAACCGGCTCCAATTGGCTCTTTGTTTCAGCGACGACCGCAGCCCGGACGTCTTCAAAACGCGGATTGAAGCTGCCACTCAGATGAAGTCCGTGCTGGGGGCCAATGAGAGGCCCAACTGCCTGATCGTTGATGAGATAGACGGTGCGCCGACTGTAAGCCCTGGGACTGCTGAGGGAAGGGCTCAGCCTGGGCTTTCATAGCTGGGGAGGTCCCATGATTTCCTTACCACTTGTGTTGGGGGAGCAGGAAAGAGACCAAGACACTTAGCGCCAGATTTTGAAAGTTATCTAAGCACCGGCGTTCCCTGTACGCTGGGCACTTTTGCGGCCGTTTGGGAGCTTGATTAGCAGAGCGCCCACAGCTAGGTTTGTGGTGCACATGCCTTGGGGCACATAACGTTATTCTGCACATGGATGGAAAAGATTAGAGGGAACGTTGCTAGGCACCCTAGAGTATTTCAGAAAAACTCCTGCTTGCCTGGCACCGTTGAGATCAGTAGGGTTTGGTGCCTAGAGGCTTTTGCAAATCCCACTGTGTGCTTTAGGCAGAGGGGTGGTGGGCGGGCAGGCTGCTCTATGCTAGCTAAGACAGCCAGCTTCCCACATGTACCAGCTCCTGGCTGCCCCCCTCACCCTCTGTGCTGCTGCCTCTTTATCAGAGGCAGCAGTGCTGGGACGGGGCAGGTAGCTCTGTGGAGTCTGATGCTTGTGGGGAGCTGGCTTAAAAGCCGGCTCCTTCCAGGCACCAACTCGCCTCAGGAGGTGGGGGGAGGGCGTGTGGTCATTAGGGCTACGTCTAGACTGCAAGCCTCTTTCGAAAGAGGCTTTCGAAAAAGAGCGTCTAGACGACAACCAGTACTTTCGAAAAAGCAAGCCGCTTTTCAAAAGAGAGCACCCAGGCAGTCTGGATGCTCGCTTTCGAAAAAGCACAGTTTGCATTCCATAGCGCCTTTTTTCGAAAGAGCACTTTCGAGAAAAGGCGTTCTTCCTCATAAAACGAGGTTTTCCGCGGTCGAAAAAACTGCCGCGTCCTTTCGATTTGCTTTCGAAAGAACGCGGCAGCAGTCTAGACGCAGGGGAAGTTTTTTCGAAAAAAGGCCACTCTTTTCGGAAAAACCCTGTAGTCTAGACACACCCCAGGATTAACCGATAAGCCCAGGCTTATCGGTTATTCGTTTACACGACCGAGTGCGAATATCCCTAGGATAAACACAGGACTGTAGAGTTTGGCAGTTGCCTCGCAGCACCCATCCCTCCACGAGGCCAGCATTGGGTCCCCCAACGATGGACACCTCTTGTACACAAGCCAGTTCTGTGCTTGATCTTGGGCTAAAACCCATGAGGGAGAGAAATCCGCTCAGGAAAGCCCCGCCCTACAGTAAACTGACCGACCCCCAGTTTTCCCTGCTGCCAAGAATTAGCTCAGCTGTATTCCTTCTTTCCTGCATCCCTCAAGAACGTTCACTCCTTTTTCCCTCGCCCAATTCTTCCAGGCTTCCATTAACGTGCTGCTGAACATCATCAACCGTAAGGACACGGAGACTGAGCCAGCGGCTAACCCTGGCGGCGCAGGTGGCAGAAAAAGGAGACGAGAAGGAGGGATCTTATTAAGGCCAATCATCTGCATTTGCAATGACCAGTTAGTATCTTTCACCTGGGCCTCTCCCTCTGGGTCAGGAAACTGGAGGAAGGATGGGGCATAAAACCAGAACCAAGAAGCGGGAGTTGCCAGCTGGCTGCTCCGGGCCTTGCAGGAGGCTGGGACCGGGATAAAGAAGGGTGGTGGCTTAGTTTTACTTCTGAATGCTTTGCTTCCTTCTCGGCACCCACCCGGGGTCCGTGGCTTGTGTGGTGTGACTGGGAAAAGGCTGGCTGCTTCGTTATGGGGACGCAATCCCCACCCCCGCTCTTCTCTCCCTCGGCGTTCGCGTCTTGGTTTCTCCTCCAGCTAATTCCAGTGGGCGGGAGAGATGCTGGCACGTTCGGTCAGCGGGCCGCAAGACACCCCTCTCCTGTGAGCACCTCTTCCCGCCATCGTGTTCCCATGCCAACCTCTTACCAAACCTCCCCAGAGAAGGCGCCTTTCAAACCTCCTCTCACCAGCCTTTCAGTCACCAAGTTCTCTCTGTCTGACTTTCAAACCCTGAGCGACCCATGACCCGTCCAGCCAAGCAGGTATTAGGCATGTGACTGTATCCACGTTTCAACCTTTAACCCATGGGCCTGGCCTCATCGGTTATTACACGCAAGGCCCCCCACCCCCCCGCGCTGCTGCTGCCTCTGTATCAGAGGTGGGAGCCGGTGCTTTCGGGAAGCTGGCTTTTAAGCAGCACAGGGTGGGGGGCGGGGGGCAGCAGCTCCGTGGAAAGCGATATGCATGGGGAGCTGGCTTAAAAGCCGGCTTCTTGAGCTCACAGGCTCCTGTTGAACCACGTCCACTCCCCTGCCCCCCCCCCCCGCCCGCCTGTAAACGTGTAACTGCTGAAATTTTCAGCAGTTACACAATTACTAACCCCCCCCCCCTTTTAACATCCCTAGCCCGTGTCAATGTATGCTGGGGTCTACAGCTTTTCCTATGGACAGAGCTTCTGCTGAACAGAGGCGGCAGACCTGGGCCGTAGCTACCAGCCCATTATTTATTTAAAATATTTTTACCCAGCCTCTCTATTTAAAATATTCAAGGCGGCTTACGAAATAAATGTATAGAAAGTAAAATACAAAGGGCGGGGGGGGGGGGACAGAAAACCTGCTACAACACCTCAAGGGGAGGTATTTCCTCCGCCATCAGGGTTATCCTTAAAAGGCTTCTGTGTTCCCCTTTGGCAGGTACGTCCCCTCTCTGAGACTGCTGAGACAGCAAGCTTTCCTCTTACATTTTCCTCAGACCGCCCCCTCCCGGCTGGTGCAGAGGCTGTATGAGGTCAGTATGTGCCCAAAGTGCCTGTCTGCCCAGGATTATTTCGCGGCGAGGCCTGTGTGGTCTGGGAGCTAACGCCCTGCCTTGCGTTTCCGTAGATTGCCATCAAGCAGGGCATGAAGGCAGATACGGGGGCGCTGGCGGCGCTGTGTGAGAAGACGGAAAATGATATCCGCTCGTGTATCAACACGTTGCAGGTACGGCAGAGCTGCCACCGGCCTCTTCTCTCATGGCACAGGTGCAACAGGAGTGCCGGCTGTCCCGCCCAGCACACCTCGCTCGCCGAGTCCTGGCTGTTCTGCTGCAGCTGCTAATGAACGGACTGGCTGGAGGAGCTTATTAATGCTGCCCCACCTCCCATAGGCGGTATAGACTCGGCCGCTCTTGTTACAGGGCCAGCTTCTAGCTGGCAGCTTAGAGGAAAAGCTCAGTATCCCCATCACTGGCCCTTGAAATGTCCGTCTGCTCCACTGAATGTCTTTAAGCTCTCCTGTGAAGCAGCTCTCCCCTTTCTGAGCTTGTGAAGGCCAGGACTCGAACAGGGTTCAGAAAAAAGCTAGATAGATTCATGGAGGTTAGGTCCATCAATAGCTATTAGCTGGGATGGGTAGGAATGGCGTCCCTAGCCCCTGTTTGTCAGAGGCTGGGAATGGGTGACAGGGTATGGATCACTTGGGCTACGTCTAGACTGCAAGCCTCTTTCAAAAAAGAGCGTCTAGACGACAACCAGTACTTTCGAAAAAGCACAGTTTGCATGACGTAGCGCCTTTTTCCAAAAGAGCACTTCCGAAAAAAGGCATTCTTCCTCGTAAAACGAGGTTTTCCGCGGTCGAAAAAACTGCCGCGTCCTTTCGATTTACTTTTGAAAGAACACGGCGGCAGTCTAGACGCAGGGGAAGTTTTTTCAAAAAAAACCCTGTAGTCTAGACACACCCTTGACAATTCCCTGTTTTGTTCATTCCTTCTGGGGCACCTGGCACTGGCCACTGTTGGCAGACAGGACACTGGGCTAGCTGGATCTTTGGTCTGACCCAGTCTGGCCTTTGTTTTTATTCTGGGATGATCCTCATTTCCCGAGTGGGTCACCTGAGTGGCCCTCCATCTAAGTGGGCCGCAGGAGAGTTTCACAGGACCGGGTAGGTTTGCTCTCTGTACTTGCGTCCCTCGAATGTGCCGGGGGAGGGAGGTGCCAACTGGACCATAGCAGCACTTTGATTGGATGCAGAGGGAGCGCCCAGCTCTCACTGTCGACGTTATGTGCAATCCGGTACCTCGCTTCACATGCCCTTGCTGTACGCGCGTGCCGCTTTAGTAACACCGGTAGGAAAACCCCAGCGGAATCCGGTAACCCTGCACGTGGGCAGCGGGAGACAAAACGTCTCGTGGGCCGCACATTGAACCCCAGTGGGCCGCCTGCCAGCCATGGGTTACTCCCCACTGCTTTGGACAGAGTGTATGAGATCAGCCATCCCATTCACTCCCATTCAGATCAGCACAAGCTAGGAAGGGTGAATGGCCAAATGCTACCAAACGCCTCTTCCTGCCTTAGCCCCCAATCTCCTTCCGCTACAGCCAGGCCCCTCCTTCGTGTTCGTCGCGTTGCCCGACTTTCTGCATGTCTTTCCAGTTCCTTCATGGGCGAGGCAAGAAGGAACTCAGCGCACGGATGGTGCAGACAATGAAAATTGGCTTGAAGGACCACAATAAGGGCCTCTTCTCCATCTGGCAGGAGATCTTCCAGCTTCCAAAGCTGCAGAGGTGAAGGGGGTTATGTCCCCACCCGGGGGAGAGCAGGGTCGCGTGGGAAACGGACTCTCGTTTGTTCAGCATGGGGGTGGGGTTCGCCTACCACTGAGGCTATAGAGGCAAGTCGCTCTTTGCATTTGCTTGCAATGGACACATCTGAAATCTCCTTAGGATTGATGGGGCCCTCTGCGGTACTGTTAAACAGGTGCCCCATCTTATTGCCCTTGTATAAATCCATGGTACGCCCACCGCTTGAACACTGCGTACAGGTGTGGTTGCCTCATCTCAAAACAGATATGTTGGCATTAGAAAAGGTTCAGGGAAGGACAACTAAAATGATGAGGGGTTTGGAACGGGTCCCATATGAGGAGAGATTAAAGAGACTGGGACTTTTCAGCATGGAAAAGAGGAGACTAAGGGGGGATAGGATAGAGGTTGAAAATCATGAGTGCTGTGGAGAAAGATAATAAGGAAAAGTTATTTACTTGTTCCCATAATATAAGAACTAGGGGCCACCAAATGAAATTAATGGGCAGCAGGTTTAAAATAAATAAAAGGAAGTTCTTCTTCACACAGCGCATAGTCAATCTGTGGAACTCCTTGCCAGAGGAGGTAGTGAAGGCTAGCACTATAGCAGGGTTTAAAAAAGGGCTAGAAAAATTCACGGAGGTTAAGTCCATTAATAACTATTAGCCAGGATGGGTAAGGAATGGTGTCCCGAGCCTCTGTTTGTCAGAGGGTGGAGATGGATGGCAGGAGAGAGATCACTTGACCATTACCTGTTCGGTTCACTCCCTCTGGGGCACCTGGCGTTGGCCACTGTCGGCAGACAGGGTACTGGGCTGTGATGATCTTGTAGCAGCCTGGGGGAGGGGGCGGATTTTTTTTTTAATTAAGAGAGATGATTTGATAATCTTCAGCCACACATGGATGAAATATTTTACGCAGATTTTACCCTGAGGCCCTGTCGACGAACACAGTCAATTCAGAAACGGACAGGATAGATCTGGGGTTGGCAAATGCCTGCAAAATGGCTTCGTTACCTCTTGAATGCCTCTTTCCCAGGCTCTGTGCTGCTAACTGCTCTGGCCGGCTGTGTCACTTGCAGGTTTGCTAGATCCTCTCCGGAGGAAGCAGAGCCACAGCGCAGGGCTAGGAAGAGGCGGGTGGGTGGACTTTCACGCCCAGCGGTGCCCCAGATTTTCAGGTGCCCTATGCAGCTGCGTATTCTGTGTTTGGGTGAGGACCTTCCAGTCTCCTTTACAAGCCACAGGCCATAATCCATATCCTGCTGCACAGACGGCTTCATTTAGGCAGCTCTGGGGTACCTCGTACTCTTATGCTGTGCCACCTTCAGTGTTGGCTGTAAGTTGGATAGAGGGCAATGCTAAAGCCATTTGGAACAGCCCCCGACCCTGCCAATTGATTTATCCTTGGACCCCACCATCCTTTCTTTAGGAGCGGATGAAGTTGATTATTCATCTGTGTTCCCACTTCTTTCTTGTTGTCTCCCCCAGACAGAGGATCGGAATGGACCCTTCCTTGCCGAATCCGAGCCTCTTGGGAGGTGACACTGATGGGTTAAATGTGTCGGGGGGAAGAGCCGGCCTTAATGCAGCCACCCAAAGGTTCCACCACATCCTGCATCTCGCCACCTCTTCCGGGGAGCAAGAGAAGCTCACTCAGGTACAGCAAGAAAGCCAGAGGCTGTTGCCTCCGGTCCCCATGTGTTTTGGCTAACACCAGCTCTGGCTGGCATCACACCAGGGGGTCCTGCTGCAGTTTGAGTCTATAGAACCACATATGTGCCGGTTGATGGTACTAAAATAAGACCAAACCAGAGGCTATAGAGTGGAAGAAAGGGAATATCCAGGTTTTACTATGGAACGACAGTGACTGAAAATCACTTCCTTGGTAAACGAGAGGGTCTTGGTCACTTCTGCTTTATTAATCTCAGCCCTGGCAGGTAAGTAACCACTGGACACCACCGTAACGCCATGCACGGTGTCGAGATAACGTACGGTAGCTAGGAAGTGGTGGACTCATGCCACCTTCCTGTGGGGTTACACTGCAGGATGTCATGACTGAACTCAATAGAACAGGGTGGGACGCCTCCCAGTTGCTTATAATGCATCCTGGGGCTCGAGGGAAGTAAGTCTGATGCTAGTCAACACAGAAAAGAGGGGGATGAATTCTGTGAGCCGGACCGGGTGCGTAGTTCTGCTGAGTTCTCAGTAATGTTCTGCCTTCTGGTAAACACGTCCTTTGTGTGCTGGACGGTGACCTTGGCTGAGAATCACTTCCTGATGAGTAAAAACATTGAGGAGTCTTCTGGCACCTTAAAGGCTCACCGATTTCTTTGGGCATCAGCTTTTGTGGGCAAAATCCCACTTCACCAGATGCATCCCGAAAGCTTACCCCCCAATAAATCTGTCAGTCCCAGAATTCCTTGTTGTCCTTGCAGATACAGACTAACACAGCCACCCCTCTCGCTCACGTCACTATTAAGCAAGAATTAGTGTTTCCATTAATGTCAGGAACGTTACTGGCTGAACTTCCAACGCAGCTGTTCTGATTGTGAAATTTAAAGCAAGTTTTTGCAGTCGGGCATTTGTGTGGAAGCGAAGCCAGGGAATTGATTTCTCCTTCTGTTAACTAACACAAATGATAAACCTTTGCCATTCCCTTTTGGGGGGCAGAGGGCACCAATGCCTAAAAACTGCCAGGCATCCTTTAAATAAATGTTTTTGAAGGTACTGCAAACACCTGCGGAGGGAAATACCGACGACTCCATATTGCTCTAATTGGCTGAAGATCTGAAGCGCCTTTATTTTTGTTTGCACAAATGTGCAAACATTTAGATGCTACTTTTGCGCACACAATGGTTGAAATCACATATTTGCACAGGCAAATACAATGCTTGCACATGCAGTTGTTGTACAGGAGCCATACTTGTGTGCCTAGCCTGCACACGTAGAAATCCAGTTATGGAAACGTGACTTTTAGCCTTCTAAAGGGGGAGAAATAAGAAGCGTGGCAATTCTCGGCTTTGTGGTATGCCGACTGGGATGAGACATGGGATCGGGTAAGGGCAGCTGATCTGACTGGTCGTCAGACATCCTTAAAACCGTTTCGGTGGCCGGTGTGTGTCTAACAGGCCGATGCTGCAAGTAATGATTTGGTTGTTGCTTCTGGACAGTGCAGCAGGCTGATCCGAACTGCGTATTAGCAGGATGCTTGAAACCCAGACTCATGGTGGCGATAAGCTGTCTAGTCGGGATCGGTGCGTAACTGGCGCTCTGCTCGGCTCCTTCCAGGGCCTGTACGACAACTTCCTGAACATGAAGTTAAAGGATTCCAGTTTCAGCTCAGTGTGCCTGGCTCTGGAGTGGCTGGGCTTCTCCGACATAGTCACCAGCACCGTGCAGCATGGCCAGAACTTCCAGCTGATGAGATACCTGCCCTTCCTCCCGGTGGCTTTTCATCTGCTCTTTGCCGCCTCCAGCATCCCCAGGCTAGCCTATCCCAACAGCCAATATGAGGCAAGTACTGAGGCTGAGGACTAATGGTCGGTGGTTTGGGGCCTAGGCAGGCGGGTTATTGACTTCCTTTGCGTAGGCGAGAGAGAGTCCTTCTCTCACTGACATGGATGTAGCCTTTGACTGCCATTGGGGCAGGGGATCTGGGCTTGAAACACCTCGGTTCTTAGGTTATTTGCCTCTGGATGTGATGGGTGGTGGGTAATGCAGGCAAGGGAAAGCACTGCCTTCTCAAAACTGCCCACACTGCCCAGCCACCCCGGGAGGGGCTGGGACCGTGCCATGCAGCAACTCCAGCTCTCAGCTGGGGCTGGGGCGGGGGGCTTGGCTGGTGGGTGGGGGTGGGGGGGTTGTGAAAGGGGCATGGTCTCGGGGGAAGAGGTGTGGCTTCGCGCAGAAGGGTTGGGGCTTTGGCTTGCCTTCCGCAGTTGGACATGCTGTTGGCACCCAGTGGCTCACAGCGTTCCTGCTCTGTCCCAAGCCAGGCTCTGACCAAGCTGAACCAGATGCAGAATCTCGTGGCATCCATGATCGCAGGGATCGCGCCCAGCTCTCGGAGCCGCGCGGGGCCGCAGCCCCTCATCCTGGAGGCGCTTTGCCTGCTCCTAGACATCATCTCCCCGAAGCTCCGGCCGGTGAGTGTCTGCGTATGTCTCCAAGCGGGTGGCCGGTGTTGGGGGCTTCTCCATGGGGCAGTGGGAACCCTTCTCTTTGGAAAGTCTCCCTCGCAGGAGCGGGGTCCCCAGACGCACCGAATAACTCCAGCAGATGGAGTATGAGCCTAGTGCCCCAAACTTTGGGTGAGCTGCAAAGTTGGGGCTGCTGTCGTAGGCTGTCCCAGTTCTGCTGCTGGACGTCTGGGGTCCTCGGGGAGGTGTGTAGGGCTGATGGCTGGAGTCAATGGGAGCTGCAAGAACTCGGCACCTCTGGTAATCAGAGAGAAGGTGTCCGTGCGCCCATCTGTCCTCATGCATGTAAGGGTCAGTTTGCATTTCCACAGATGGGACGTCGCCTGTCCTGGTAAGTCCCCAGTGTTACGGGGTCCAGCCAAGCCACGAGGCCAGCGACGCTGGGAAGGGAGCGGAGCAGTACAGGCAGCCGAAGGGAAGGCCGCTGTCTGTGAGGGGGGGAGAGACAGGTAGCAGCAGCTGAAGGCGGGGCGCTGGTACAAGCAGAATGCACAGAGGCTGTGAGCAGAGAAGTGGGGCCCAGAGCAAGATTTGGTCTGTGATAGGAATGCGAACAGGTAACCGGTTAACCTAACCGGGTAGTGGTTAACCATTACCCAGGAGCAGCCCCCCGCCTGAGGCCCGTGGCGGGGGGCTGCTCCAGTCCCAGGGGGCTGCTGGCTCCCAGCTTATGCAGGCTCGCGTGGGGCGGGCGGGGATCCAGCAGGCGTGTGGGGCTGGAGCAGCCCTCCCGGGTTTAGTCAGTTAACTGGTTAAACTTAATGCCTTCAGCCCTAGTACCCCTCAGCACCATGTATCAGGCCCTGCAGCCTGGGAGCTAGGGCAGGCCAGAGCCCCCCAGCTCTGCCTGCCATTCCCCAGCCTTCTCTGTCTCAGATACCCTTGGTAGCCCCCCAGGCAAGCAGGTCCCTCCTGCTCCCAAGCTGGAGCAAGAGTGAGCTTCTCTCTGCCCTTGCAGCCTTTTATAGGGCCCAGCCTGGCCCTGATTGGCTGACAGCTCCCTGCTCTAATTGGCCAGGGTTGCACAGATATCCTCGGGCTTGTTTGCAGCCCCCCCTGCTGGAGTGGGCTACCGTACCCGCTAGAGGGATTCTGCCATAAAGGTGGCAAGGCCCATCATTTTTGTGAGTGGGAGAGGGGAGCTCAGGAGTACCAAAGGGAGGCAGCTTGCCCCTCCGTGGGAAGGGCTTGCGGGCCCTGTCATGTGAGGACAGAATGTGTCTCCCAATCCTAGCTGGGAGGGGTTTGTGGGGTGTTCCCGGGCCTGGTGTATCTGGGGGTACCTGTAGGTCGGGGCTGAGGTGCGTCCGTCGGGGGAAAGGGAAGGAAGGGGGATAACCGTGCTCCATGAGATGGGGCCTGGCTTGGGATGTTAGAAACCGTTTCGTTCTGTAATCCCGTAGCCGCAATCACGGTTACTTAAAAGCTCCTCCCATGGGCGGGGCCAGCAGCCAGTGCGCTCCCGCCTCCCCTCCCCCGCATGCTCTTCATTTAAAACTCGGACCGCCGGGCTGGGACTGAGCTGGGACCGTTAACCGATAAGCAGTCGTTTATCGGTGAAACGGTTTGCCAGCTAGCCGCTAACATCGCTAGGCCTGGCCACTGTGCGTTCTCACCTCTGGGCGCGGGGGTTCGGGCGCCAGTTCCCTTGGCTTCAGGGAGCCGCGGGGAGCCGGCCTGCGCCCCCCGGCTCTGGTGCCGTTGAGACGGGCTTTCCACACCTCCGGCTGAGGGGGAGAGCGCCGCTGTGAGAGGAACGGGTGGCGGCTGGCCTAGGCCACGGCCCACGAGAGCAGTGGGGTGGGGGCCATATTGTCATAGAATCCTAGGGCTGGAAGAGACCGCAGGAGGTCATCAAGTCCAGCCCCCGCCCGAGGCAGGACCAATCCCAGCAGTTAGCGCCTGGGAGAGAGGAGACCTGATCTAAGCTGCCTGACAAGCCCCACTCGGGGTGGCCGCCTCTGCCCGCCGGCCCCAGCCCTGAGCTGCCGGGGCCGGGACGGAAGCGCCTCTCCCCTGGCCGCGACTGCTCCATGCTGGGACCGTCGGGGAGGGGCACGTCCTCCCCCCTCAGCCACGACTACTTCGTGCTGGGTCTGGAGAGCGCACCCTCCGCCGACCACAGCGCCCACCCCAGAGCTGCCAGGGGGTGCTTCCCTTTACCCCGAGCTGTTGTGGGTAGGGAGGGCTGGAACCGCCTCATCCCTGGCCCCACCCCAGAGACCGCACCCCTAGCCAGAGCCCTGACACTGCTCCCTAACCTTCTGCCCCAGCCCTGAGCCCCCTCCTGCACCCTGATCCCGTGGCGCCACACCCCCGGTCACACCTGGTCTGTTTATGGGAGCAACTTTGATTATGCGATACATCCCCTCCATGTTGGTGCACCTACCGAAAGCCTTTCCACACCTGGACACAAAACAGCAGAGGGAGCTGTGGAGTTGGTGTCTATCCCAGGCTCTGCCACTGACCCCCTGCGTGACCTCAGTCAAGTCACTTAAACTCTCTGCTGCTGTTTCCCCATCTGCAGCATGCCACCGTCTGCAGGTGGTAAATCTCAGGTGGTCAGCACAGAGCAGTGCATCTCATGGTTACTTCCTCAGATCCTGGCGGTGGCTCTGCCAGTAGAAGTAGATTTAAAAAAAAAATTGCTGTCACCTCAGCTTTTCTTCCTTGACATCGATTTCTGCCTTTACACACTGGGACTTTCATCGCCTCCCTTTGTAGCTTCCCTTTGTCAGTTCTCTGCAATGCATCTTCCTCCCTGTCTGGAGAGGATAGAGAAGCCCTTTGTCAGTTTGTCACTTTTAGATGCTGCAGAAAAACAAACACATACATACCCACACACATAGAGTTGGGCCTTTTTTTTTTTTTTTTTGCAAATATCTCTGCTCACACTCCCATTTTAAACACAGCTGCTGCTTTGCCAGGCTGCGTTATATTCTGGTTATCTGATGCCAAGGTGCAGTAAAAATTGTGTTCTCACTCATCCTGCGTTTTTCCCTTGAAATAAACTAGCTGGGAAGTGTATGTTGCTTATTGTCCCCCATGTGCAGAACTCAGGGAGTGATGGAAGAGTCTCTTGGATTGATCAGCATTCAAGCATCTGTAAAATTTGTTCCATTTAGCACTTACTTACTGTCTTCCTTCAGCAATCCCAAAGGAATGAAAGTCAAAGTAGCTTGTGCGTGTTTCCTCCCACTTCTCTGAGAGGTACCCTGTGATTTACCCAACCAAACACAGCCCATCGGTGACAGAACCCAGGAATCCTGGCTCCCAGAAGCTCCTCATCATGTACTAGCTGCTAGATCACGCTGTATGGAAAGGCCTTATGTTCTTGAGAGGCAGGTCTGTAACTGCCAGTGATACAAATACGGGAAGGGGTTCTAATCAATCAAAGCCGACTTCCCAGAGTCTTTGGTGCGACAGGTTGCTGTATTTTTAGAAAGGCCTTGATCAGGATCCCATGCTAATCATAGGCCGCCACTGTGGTGCATTTTCATGCAGTAGTGTCTAAAACGCACATGCGGGGAAAGAAAAGCACATTTCTTCATGCAGCGCACAGTCAGCCTGTGGAACTCCTTGCCGGAGGATGTTGTGAAGACCAGAACTTTAACAGGCCTCAAAAAAAGAGCTAGAAAAATTCATGGAGGTTAGGTCCATCAATGGCTATTAACCAGCACGGGCAGAGATGGTGTCCCTAGCCTCTTTCAGAGGCTGGGAATGGGTGACGGGGAGGGATCATGTGAGGATTACCTGTTGTGACCCCTCCCTCTGGGGCACCTGGCATTGGCCACTGCGGGCAGACAGGACACTGGGTGAGAAGATGGACCTTTGGTCTGACCCACTCTGGCCGTTCTGATGCCTGCGCTGTACATATCGTCTCTGCAGCCCTCCACAAAGGTGTTTAAAAATAACCCTGAAAGCAGCATCGTGGTGCATGTTGAGCTGATCGGCTCAGCTTGAAGTTCTGTTGCTCCTTGGAAACCAGCTGAAACCAACATTTGGGGCCTATGGGTTCATTAGCTCAGTTTTGTTTTTCCTTCTTGCAACACACAAAAAGGCAGGAATCTGTCCCCGATAAGTTAAAAACCACAGCACGGCAGCAGCCACTGCTGTCTTATGATTCCACGAGGGGGGGAAAAGAGAGGGCTGGGGAAAGCTGCCGGGTGGATGCCTCTGGGGAGTGAAGTAGCCTGGACAGCAGTCAGAAAGCTTTTTTTTTCACTATCCCGTCAGCTGTGATTTATAAATTCCGAGGCCAACTGGGAGTCTGATCTCCTCCGTAGTGCAGACCGGAGACCCACCCTCCAAATAATTTCTGGAGCAGAACTTTTAGAAAAACATCCAATTGCCCATGCTGGAGAATCCACTGTGATGCCGATTGTTCCCATGGCAAATGACTCTCACTGTTTGGCGTTTACACCTCATTTCTGGTCTGAATCTGTCTAGCTTCCACTTCCAGCCACTGGCTCGTGTTAGACCTTTCTCTGCAAGCTTGGAAAGCCCTGTATTAAGTGTGTGTTTTCATACGGTAGTGTCTAAAAAGCACATGTGGGGAAAGAAAAGCACATTTCTTCATGCAGTGCACTGTCAACCTGTGGAACTCCTTGCCAGAGGATGTTGTAAAGACCAGAACATTAACAGGCCTCAAAAAAGAGAGAGAAAAATTAATAGAGGATAGCTCTGTCAATGACCATTAGTCAGCATGGGCTGGGTTAATTCTCCCCCTCCCCCCCCCCCCCATTGGCTGGTGAAATTCCTTTGTAGAAGAATGGCTACTTTTTAAGTCCAGGAACAGGTGCCCAGATGGGTTAAAATGTTCCCCTCCAGGTTTGTGTCTGTTCCCATTTCTGATGTCTGACATATTAGATAATCACGTGACAACCAATTATACCCACCTCCTTAACTGGTTTACACCCAGCAAAATGAATCCTACAGGAGACGGAAATGGGGGGGTGGAGATCCTTACCACACAGAACGCTCTGGACTTAAGTCTCTAGGCTCTTTGCTGTATCTGTAGGGCACAGATCACAGCCCCTCATGGTTGGCATGGGCCTTATTGCAATATGAATGCTTTGGGCTGGTTTGGCATGTGCCAAAAGCCGTAGGTTAAGAACACGGCCTCAGTCTGATGGACTTCGTTCTTGTATAGGCCTTTACAGGCAGGCTGGAATATCTGTCTCCTACCATTTCACCCCACCCCCCCTTTTTTTCCCTGGCTGTTTAGCTGGACGCCAACTTTCCAGCCATCAGTGCCAGCGAGGTGCAGGACGGCTCCTTCTCCATAGAATAGCTGCCCTGCCCTGGGCTGTGTGTTCTGTGTTAGGTCACGTAGCTGCTCCGTGCCTCGGTTCCCCCATCTTTCCATGGAGGATAATGGCGCTTCTGAAGGCGGTAGGCGCTCAGATCCTATGGTAGAGGGGGCCAGAGAGGCACGGTAGAGGGGTAACTAGCTGTCCCGTGTGTGAAGGAGTCTCAGCTGGGGCTGTTTTTTTACAGGTGAGCACACAGCTGTACAGTCTCAAGGAGAAGCAGCAGCTGGCTGACCTGATCAGCACCATGCTGGCCTATAACCTCACCTACCACCAGCAGCGCACTCCCGAGGGGCAGTACGTCTACAAGCTGGAGCCGTGAGTATGCGCGCAGCAAGGGGGGGCAGCGAAAGGTCTTTGTGACTCAAGCACTTACCTGTGATTGCCCGGGGCCGTGAGGCGGAAGGGGAAGGCAGCCGCTCAGATGGAATAAGAGGAAATTGTTCTTCTCTCACACACAACTAGCCCTCGCTGCCCATAGCCATGAGAGATTGGCGAGGATGCAGTGTGGTATCAGACCAGTGATGGGCACCCGAGGCTAGTGAGTGGGCCGCGAGAATGGCCCTCCATCATCTCAGTGGGCCACAAGATTGGCCTAATCAAGCCAGGCTGCTGTTAAAAGAACAGCAGCTGTTAAAAGTCATCAAGAGTTTATTTTTCCTGTTCCAGAGCAAAGGCAGCCCCTGATGTCTGGAGATCAAGGTTCCCCGGGGACGCTGCGTATTGCTTTCCTCAGAGGCAGCTGATGCCGGCCACGACCGGCAACAAACTACTGGCTTGATGCGCTGAGCTAGTAATCTGGCAATCCATTTGTAATACAGTAGAACTCAGAGTTATGAACATCTCAGAAATGGTGGCTGCTCATAACACTGAAATGTTCGTAACACCGAACAAAAAATAAGAGTTCTTTTAAAAGTTTACAACTGAACATGAACTTGATACAGCTTTGAAACTTTACTAGGCAGGAGAAAAATGCTGCTGTTAGCCATCTTCTTTTAAATGAAACAAGCACAGAAAGTTCCCTTAGTTTATCAAACTTTTTAGTTTAAACTTTTTAAACTTTTCCTTCTTTTAGTAGCTTACATTGAACACAGCATTGTACTGTTTGCTGAGCTGCTTTTTTTTTGTGTGGGGGGGGTGTCTGCTGCTGCCTGATTGGCTAGTACTAATTCCGGTTCCATGCAAGGCGTGGTTGACTAGTCAGTTCGTAACTCTGAGGTTCTGCTGTAACATTTCAGATGAATGTGTGGCACTTGGCATTGGTCCAAAAGATTTCCCTCTGTTAGAGCAGAACTGCATTAGGTCTGTGTTTCTCAGCCAGTGGTACGAGTACCCGAGAGAAGTCTGAAGGGTCCGTCAACACAACTGAAATTTGGAGAAAACTGAATTTTTGTTTTTAAGTTTTATAGCGCTTCGTTATTTTTGTACTTTTTACACCCAAAAATTTCATCGCCCACCCGGCTACGATTAAGTTGTTTAAACAAATGTGTTGCAATGGTAGAAAAAAAAGTGTGTGTCTGAAAACTGTAGGTACTGGGGGTACTTATAATTTCTTTTTAAAGGGGTAGTTTATTTAAAAAAAAAAAGGGTTGAGAAACACTGGATTAGATCACCCAAAAGTTTTAAAAGGCCATCCAAGAAAAATGCTGAATTGATAATAGTCAAGAAACATCCATATTTTCAGCCTGGGTGTTTCTGCAATCAGTGAGCTGTAGGCTGGCTGGGTTGGGTTTTTTTTGCTGCATTTCCTTTCTCTGTATTCAATGAAACTTGATGAAATGCTCAGCAGCATCCCCTTGAGATTCAGACCAGTAATTGCAAGAATCAAAATAGTGACGGAGGACATCACAAATCGGCTCTGTTATGTAAGCAAGGCAAGAAAACTCCAGGATTAGGCTAAGCACTCGCTCCTGGCTGCCGTGTTTGGGAAAAGCGGGTATTTCAGAGGTCAGGAGCAAATGGAAAACTGGCTAAAATATCACCATTCATTTCTCTGCCTGTTGACTTTAAACAGTACCCTCTCCTCGCAGTACAAATGCTCTTCCAACCCTTCCCGTCCTTCCCACTTGCTAATCAGACTTCATTTTATCCTCTTTAACTTTCCTCAATCTGTCTTGTCTCTCTCTTTTTTTTTTTTCTCATTTCTGTAGAAGGTACTTTCATGGGTATTTCAGGGTCATGCCCTCTCTCTGCTGCAAAGCAGAGTTTCTAAATCTAGCAGCTGATGCTTTGCAGTTAACAATTTAATAGGCGGATGGGTGTGAACAGCTGCTTGTATCTCATCCCTGGAAACAAAACCCCACTTTTGTGAGCAGGTGGTTAATGGGTGTTCTCTCACTGTTGTGAGTGGCTATTCCATTCTAATTGTCATTTGCTAGACTTCCGTTTTTTTTGTTTTTTTGTTTTTTTTAACCTGCAATAAGAAGGAATTGCTTGCAGTCTGATGGGCAAGTCAGTCCATGGGAAGAATATACTCACTGGGAAAGTTGTGGATCTGAAAACTTTTAATTCCTTTCTTTAGGGGTGGGGGGACCCCATAAATAGGCAGGAAAGGATTTGATGGAAATGGTAAATGTTGATTTTTTTGCATGACACACAAATCAATGGGGGGGTGAGGGGGGGAGAATAACTAGGGATAATAGCCTGTACGGGTGGGTTCCCCTGCACCTGATGCCTGAAGAGATCCAGTATCCCAAACCCTCCACCTGCCCTCTGCAGCTCTCCCCTCTCACTGGCTAGTCACCTCCAGTCAGACTCAACAACCTTTCCCCTGGAGTACTGGCACCTTTTTTTAATACAAAAAAAGCACTGCTACATCCCTAATCACAATGGTTCCTTCTGGTTTTATCGATTAAATCTCTTCCCAGTTCTGCCATTGGCTGACTTTTGGGGGTGGGGTCACGTCCCTCTACCTATTTCTGTGTCAAATGGAAGTAACAGAAATGCCTCTATAAAATGCTTTCAAATCCACTGATAAGAAATGCTATGAATACTGTGAACATATTTTTGTTTCTATAATGTGTTTAAGCTTTCACCACTCCCCAATGAGGTAGGAAAACATTATTCCCATTTCACAGGTTGGAAAAATGAGGCACAGCTAGGCTAAATGACTTGCCCATAGTCTCAAAGTTGCTCATTGACAGAGTGAGGGCTAGAACCAAGGTCCACATCCCTCTCATTTGGCATTCCATGGGAGCATGGATCTTTTGATTGGCCAGAATTTCACAGGGAGAGAAAATGGCTTAAGAAAGTTAATTTAAGCAGTTGAATTAATTGTAGAAGTTGGATAAAATGTACATGCTGACGTGCTTCCTGCCTTATCAACTTTGATCATACTAATACTCGTGAATTTTTTTTTTTAAGTCCAAACCATACATGGCACTAGTGCTTGTGAGTTACAAATGGGTGGAGGGAGTGTCTGAAATGGAGAGATTCACAAAGATTTTCAAAAGCACCTACTGCATGCGGGAGCTGACGTCCCATGGAATGGACCTGTGCTTCTTTACCCCCCCATTCAAGAAGTCTTTTGGCAAAGCACTTCCAAGGTTCATTCTGCTAAAATGCCCTGTCGTTCCAAATCCCTTATGTATCTAAGGGGCTTAGTGATATTTTTCAGTGTATTCTCCTCCCCCCTTTTTTTGTTGATGGTCTTATTCGCTTTGTGCATCACTGGACCATCTCTTCCCAGGAATATATTAGTGTCACTAATCCCCACTCTCCGCACATAAAGACTTGTGGTTTTTCTCCCTTCTTGAGATGGGAGAGTGGGCAACTCTGATGCGTTTTCCCACCTGTCTGATGTTCAAGTTTCCACTTTCTCCCTGGGCATCCACTCGCGCTAATACCAGAGCGAGATTGTTTTGCTTTAATCGGATTAAAGGAGGGGAAACAGCTGCCTGCCAGCTTTCAACAGAGAGGCGTGAAGAGCCGGCGGAGGGGAAAACCCAAGATGCCTGGGGCTCTCCTTTTGCCCAAGGATCACTCGAATGTGGACACACCTCTGCACGTATGTTCCAGGCGCGCTGCCATAAGACCGTGTTCATCACGGATTGGGGGGTGCCGCTGGAAATCGCGCTGTTCCTTCTCGGGCTGCTCTATCTGTTTGTTTACCTGCCGGCCACGCTCCAACAATCCACCGGCGAGGAGGCCGAGAAAAACTTCACCACGGTGCACCGTTACAATGGCCTGACTGGCCACCTGTGAAAGGCTCCTTGCTCTTGGCTGCGTGTCTGTAGTGTGGATGGGTGAGCGACCGGTTTGGCAAGAGGCAGGTCTGCTCCACATCTCGTTCAAGGAGATGGGATGAGGCAGCCGGTGTGTTCGGAGAGAGAGTTTTGCTTTATTCGGCTCTGTTCCGAAGGGATGATCTGGAAAGGAGAATCAGATGCAGCCAACTCCAGGAGAGCGGCTTTCCCAGATGGAGGATTTTGTGCACTGTGCTCTCAGAGATTCTGCATGGTGTTTCCTATCCGGCGTCTCTGGCTTGCCATGTTCTCGGCAGGAGCAGTGCACTGTTGTCTGCCTTGATTGGTCTTCTGGGCCGTGTGACTTTTTAAACCTGGCTGCTCCTTAAAGACAAGTTTGTCCAAAGGCAAGTTAGCATCATCTCATCAGTGCAAAGAACATAAGAACGGCCAGACCGGGTCAGACCAAAGGTCCATCTAGCCCAGTGTCCTGTCTGCTGACAGTGGCCAATGCCAGATGCCCCAGAGGGAGTGAACAGAATAGGGAATCATCAAGTGATCCCACCCCTGTCACCCATTTCCAGCCCCAGACAAACAGAGGCTAGGGACACCATTCCTACCCATCCTGGCTAATAAGTATTGATGGACCTAACCTCCATGAATGTATCTAGTTCTTTTTGAACCCTGTTCAAGTCCTGTGTTCACAACATCCTCTGGCAAGGAGTTCCACAGGTTGACTGTGCGCTGCTTGAAGAAAAACTTCCTTTGGTTTGTTTTAAACCCGCTATCTATTCATTTCATTTGGTGATCCCTAGTTCTTATGTTGTGGGAACGAGTAAATCACTTGTAAGGAAAGGACGAAAGGCGACCGCATGCATGGAAAAATCAACGCTCTATAAAGCGAGAACTCAATGCAAGGACAATGGTTAGTTCTCGCTGTGAACTTTGTGGGTTGGGTTCCATGTTGGGAGTGCGTCTGGAAATCGAGGCCGGTTTTGGCGAGAGATGAGGACAGTACTTTTGAAGATGGCTCTGCCTAATCCAACACAGGCTGTGCTTGGTCACAGATTTACAGCACTAAAAACGAGGACTGTGTCTTAACAACCTGGAGATTTCTCTCTGCATCAGGGCCATTCCCACCTTTAAATTCTCATCCACGCTCTGCACATCTAGGAAAATGACATCCTTCTGTTTGCCAAAAACGTGTCAACTTCCCTAGGCTAACGTGCAGTAAGTAGGTTTATAGCAGAGGTCTCCAGAAGAATACAGTGTAGTGATGACTGGGATTATTGGCCTGGACATGGTCTTTAGCTTTGCAGCGCATCAGTGTAGGCAGAACTAAGCGTCTAGATTTCTGTTGCTTACAGAGAAGGTTATTAATATGTGACTGACATCTCTCTTCATGTGCACGCAGGACATCAGATTCTATTTGACTGCACCAGGAGTAAAGCCAGTCTTTCTTTCTTTCTTTTTTTTTTTTTTTTCTTGGCAAAATTGCGCTGGTGGTTCACAGCCTTGCCTAGGATTTGGGTCCTGTCCATCTTGGTTTGTGTTACCACTCGATGTGAACTCACGGATGTCAACGGGGCTGCACCAGGAACGAATCTGTTCCTTGTTATATTTTTATTTTCCTGAATATTAGTAATAATGGTATCTTGTTCCCAGGCTAATCATTTCAAAATCTTGTGCTTTAAGTGCAGTCCACACATGCGAGGTGTGGAGTGTGCATTACAGCGTAATAACCTAGGACCCAGACGAAATATAATGAGGAATTGTGCTAATGCAGTCTCCAGGGTGTTGTTTTGTGGAGGTTTTTTTAAGCCGAGTTCAGTCAAAGACTCTATTTAAGTACAATGAAACCTTTTTCAGGCGACAGCCCAAAAGACTGGAAAATTGGAGTTGGCCTTCTAATAGGATGCTTAATGGACAAGTATTATCTAGTGAGGGAGGATTGGAAATGTTCTTGGTGTGTCTGAGGATATTGTGTGTGATCTTTTAAGACCAAACACATTTTGTCCAGGTTTTGCTTTGTGCATCTTCTGACTGGCAGTCACACTGTGCATGAGCATTTAGATTTTGTTTCAAGTGATTTCTTCACCGTCGTTGAGCTGCACACGCATGTTGTGAAATCTACATATGGAAAACATGTAGAACACGTCAGTTGTGCAATGGTACACTCTCCCCCATTGTGCCTGGTTTGGGCTTCTCATGGAAAATGTTGCAAAATGTGGAAACCATATGACATTAAATGCACCATTTGGTGCAGGCGTGTGCCGTGATAGCTGATCTTATGTTTTCAGTCTGGACCTTGGTTTGTTTTTGTTTTGCAGGCATTTTCTGTAATGTACTGTAATCGTTACTATACTGATCTGGAAACGTGTGGAGGTGTGTGATGTCCTATTTGCACTTTAGGTTGTGTGATTGTGGGTCACTGGGAAGGCAAAAGTGTACAGTGCGGCCGTTTCACAAAAGTGCCTGTGGCCATTCCAATTTAAAACAGTAAATTGTCTATTAGTCTTGTCTCAAGTCTCTCAGCCATGTCTCAGACCAAAGGATGTCTAACACAGAGCTTGTGCTTTAAAATGTTGTGCCTGTCGTTTCAAATATTCCTCTCCTTTAGAAGTCCTTATTTTTTCCTGCGGCTACAGATTCAGATGTCTGTCTTCTGTCTTTGTTGCCTGTCTCTGAAGGCAGCAGAGACACAATGGGAAAACTGGAAAAAGGATGCCTTTTCAAATGGCAAATTGAACGAGAGATGGTCCCTAAATCAGAGCGAATTTGTCTGATGCATGGTTGGTTGGTTTGTTTTATTGTTTCCAAGAGTAATAGCAAGTGCAAATAAGACATAGAATATTTATAATTGTTATAGAAGGATAATCCAATGTCTAAGAGAGTCTCTGGCTGTGTTTATTTTAACTGCGCTGAAAGAGGCCTTCCCTCCAAATCCAGCGCTCCAATCCCGTGAAGAATAAAACTGCTTTGCTTAGCCAAAATGACTGTGTATGGCCTATCTTAATCAAATAAACAATTGGAGTTGGTTATAATTAGGGATGTAAATGAGTAGTTGACTACTCAACTACCCGATAAGTTTAAATTTATTGGTAGTCGAGTGGAGTACTCGACTACTTGCACGCGCACGCGCGCGCGCGCGCGCTCTCTCTCTCTCTCTCTCTCTCTCTCTCTCGCGCACACGCACACACACACTTTCTTTCTGTCTCTGTCTCTCTCTCTCGCTGCCTCTCTGTCTCTGTCTCTCTCTCCCTGTCTCTGTCCCGGCTCATGCCAGTCTAAACATTTAAAATACAGAGCTACAGCGGTCCAGAGCCGGTGGAGCTGGATCCGCTCGGTCCTGGCTCCTGCTGCGGCTCTTCCGAGGGCCCCCTTATCGACTACTTGCATCGATTACACGATTAGCCAGATAACTGCTATTTAACATCCTTCGTGTTAATCCTTTTCTCTCGTTTGTTGCATTCAGCGCTGGATAGGAAATTTGTGGCAGGCGATTTCCCATGCAGCTTATGGGAAGGATGCTTTAATGAAACCCATTCAAGTGGAATGGGTAGAGATACTTTGATACAATAGGCAGCATTTTTTTAAAAGGCTTACAATGCAACAGGAAATGCTCCCGCAGCTTCCTCTCACATGAAGTGCTTTGTCTCTGAACTGACCTTGGTCTGCCTTACATGTAGGGAGCTGGTTGACCAAACTGATGAAGAGTGATTTGCAGTCTCTTCGCAACCTCTGTGTGAGTGTAAGGAAGCGGGGGGAGGAGGGGGGGGTAATTTCTCCAACCGGCAGATCAGACAATACTGGTCTTTTGCCAGTGTGCTGATTTATTGGGGAAGACGCAAAGGCTGCCAGTTAAGACAGTGTTTCCCAATTTTATTTGGCCACGGAACCCTTTTGAACTCGAAAGAATTTTGCAGAACCCCTAATAACAGTCTTATCTAAAGAGCTAAAAAAGTAGACCACAAATAAGTAAGGATAATAATAAACAAATGCTAAACAAGGTCATGAGATCAACATTTAGTTTAATTGCACATATTTAAAAACAAAAATTACATGATATGTGTACAAAAAAAATTTTAAATCAAAATGTGATTGTAACAGAATTTTCTTGCGGAACCCTTATTTTCACTTCGCGGAACCCCAGGGTTCTGCAGAACACCCTTTGGGAAACACTGAGTTAAGATGAAGGACTAGAAATGGTCTCGTTGAATTCTCTCTCGCGTGGCTGTATGACACTGGGGAGTTAATTCTAAATCCATCCGTTGCTGAAAGCCATTGAAAATTGCCGGACTTAATCTGCAAGTGTGTAGGTCTGCTCCAGCGTTTTATTAAATCCTGAAACTGTGCGTGTGCTGTGTATGGGTTGGGTCTAGGGTCCAAAATCCTTGGAAATGGGTGATCGATCCCTTTGACTTTCCTGGACTATGGATCAGGAACCAAATTCCCATTAAGGGATCTAAGAGGAACTGCCACCGCAGACCAAATCTCTCTTCTCGTCCCTGGTTCTGGCCTTGTCGAGGATTAGCTGCACCCCTTGTGTTTTGCAGGATGGGGTGGGAAGTGTAGTAAATAGGCAATAGGTTGTTGAAGTTATTTTTGACCGAACTGCAATAAAATCCATCTCCTGTGTTGTTATATTGTCTATTCCCTTGTCTAGTCCACCCTTCCCCCTCTATTTCCTTAATCCTTTTAATCCGGGATTTCTCACTGAATAATCTTCAGAAAATATTTGAATGCCAGGCGACCTGCTTTATTTCAGCTTCTACAGCTCGACGGCAGGGCACTGGAACGAGAAGGAACAATACTGAGCAAAGCTGGCTCTGATGTTGAATAATTGACATTTCTCTCCGAGATACTCAGTGCGTGCAGAAATCTCTTTTATTGGGTCAATTTTTGGCGGTGAAAGAGACGAGCTTTTGAATTTATACCGCATCCTTTTTCAGGGAGCTGTCACTGCCAAAAAATGGATCCAGTAAAAGAGAATACTTGCCCAACCTTGCCTCCCTAACATCCTGTGGTCCGCACGGCCCCACCTCACTGCAAACAACAATGGAAGATGTCTGTCAACTGCCGTTGCCATAGGTCCCAGCCTTGTGCATTTCAGGTGTCTGAGCTCTTACAAATGTTGTTCTTTGTACAGTCGGGCTGTATATATGGGAGGAGGGAAGGATAATGGTTCCTGAGATGGACTTGATCATTGCAGACAACTTCCACTCACGCATGCACTTAGCTACTAAAGTGCTCTGCAATTAGACAGGCAAAGATCTGATGGCTGGAAGTTTGAAGCTGGACAAATTCAGATTAGACATCACAGTGAGGGTGATCTAAGCATTGGATCGGGTTACCGAGGGATGTGGTAGAGTCTCCATCACTGGACATCTTTCAGTCTGAATCAGCTGACGTTCAAAGAGAGGCACCGTGGATCAGCCCCAGCTGATCGTGCTCCGTATGGGAATTGCCGGGTCACTGTGTTAAGTAGAGGCCAGACAAGAGCATAACAGTCCCTGCTGCGCTTAAAATCGGCCTGTGTGCAGAGAGGTGTCTATGTGAAGATTTGCCTGTGCAGGGAAGATTTGGTGGTTTGGAGGTGGGAACAGAGTGCAGTGCTTTGACCTGCCAGGTCATTGGGTTCAACACTGCCCAGGGTCATTGGTCTCTGAGAATCAGTTTCACACCATTAATAGGGACTGGCGTCTCTATTCTGGCATGCCTGTTGGCCCTGCAGGGAAAAGGCGAAAGACTGGGTTGATTGTGACAACAGCTGCCCTGGCTGCTAAAGGTGGCTCTTTCTGAAGCATGTTGACAGAACAGTGGGCAGAGGGTCCTTTCCCTGTTGACAGCCCCAGGGCTCTCAATCTGGCTTCTTGCGCAAGCATTAAATTTGCTGCCTTCATGTTGAAACAAATGTGAAGATGTACGTCACCTGTATGAACTTCGTACTGGTTTGGACTCCCTTGAAACGGTCCCTGCTCTGACTTCTGGCTGGCTTCACTATGTGATTTCAAAGTGCTTCTCGGCTGGGAGGCTGGTATTTAAAGATGGGGAAGCCGAGGCACAAGGAGACAGCTACTTTGGCCAGGTCTACGCTAAAAGGGAAGGTCGAATCAAGGTACGCAACTCTAGCTACATTCATTATGTAGCTGGAGTTGATGTAACTTGTTTCGAGTTTCCCCGCTGTCCTCATAGCGGGAGGTCGACAGGAGCAGAAGCAGGAGTACTGGCTGACGGGGGCGCCCTCTGAGTTCGATTTAGCGAGTCTTAACTAGACTCGTTAAATTGAACTCCGAAAGATCGATCATGGCAGCGTTGATCTTCCATTTAGAGAAGACATGGCCTTACCCAGAGTCACCCACAGAAAGTTACAGTCTTCGGGCTAGAGCCAAGGTCTCTTGACTCTACCTGCCATGTGACCCCAAGACCACACTTCTTTCCAAGTAAATAAAGGAAAGAGACTAAAAAAGCAAGTCGTGAATGTTGAATGAGATTAGGATGAAATGAAACCCAGCTCCACAAGCCTGCAGATCAGTTTAAATCAGTGGTTCTCAAACTTTTTGGCCCACAGCCCATCCCAGTCAGTCCAGATGTTTTTTGCAGACCACCGGCCAACCTACTATGACGACAGGAGGGGCTGAGGGTGCAGGAGCAGGCTGAAAGGGGGGTTTGGATGGGAGGGAGGGTGCAGGATCAGTCTGGGGGTGTGGGGGTCTCGGTGGGAGGGAGGTGCATGAGGGAGATGGGGGCAGGAGGATGATGGGGGGTGCTTACCTGGCTCTGTGCCTCCCACTGCTCCCATTGACCATGATTCAGGCCAGCGGGAGCCGCAGGGAAAACCTGCAGGTGAGCAGTTTCCTGTGCTACTGGGGGAAGGAGGAGCGGCAGCGTGCGGAGTCACTTTCTTCCCCCTCAAGCTGGATCCGGACCATGAGGCTCGCCCCCTCCCCCGCCCTGCCGTGGGAAGCTGGCCCTGGTGCTCCGACCTTGTGGGGGCTGAGGTGGGGCTGGAGCACCAGAGCAAGCTTCCGACTGCAGAGGAGGGGGGAGCCTGGAGCCCACGGGCCACCTGCAAGACAGCCATGGACCACTAGTGGTCCACGGACCACTAGTGGTCCACGGACCACGCTTTGAGAACCACTGGTTTAAATGAACCGTTGAGCCTAGATTTTCAGGGTAAGATTTTCAAGGTTCAAAGGGGAGCTGCCTTTCCCACTGCCCTCTGTTCTTTTCTAAAAACCTGCTTCTTAGCAGCAGCTAAGGGCTGCCAGACAGGACCCGCCAGTGTTAACCCGCTCGGTTTCATTCCCCCGACTCTGTTCTTTTCTCCCCTAGAAATGTGGAAGACGTCTGCAGATTCCCGGACCTACCGGCTCGGAAACCATTGACGTACCAGGCAAAGCAGCTGATTGCTAGAGAAATCGAGCTGGAGAAATGAGGAGGACAGAAGCTATGCTACAGGCCCGGAACACCAGCCAGGTAGGAGAGGGGCGCCGGTAACGAGAGACGGCCCACAGCCGTGGTTGTGGCTTGAAGGCAGCAAACGTGACAGACTCCTTGAGCTCTCTGTGGCATGTTGAGCGTGGGTAGGTTGCCCGGATCATAGGGCCAATGGCAGCGTCTCTCCTATGCTCAGAGGCCAAGACTAATGATCCCAGATGGCTCGTTACATGGCACAAGCCCTAAACGAGGGGGTGATTCTGAGGCAGGGTGCCTGCAATGACTTTAAACCAGCCCCCTTTAAGGTGATGCAATGTGGGGACCTCGGATTCACCTTTGGAAAACCTTAACTACAGGTGCTGGTCTCTTCTGTTGTAAAACTCCTGCTGCCTCTGCCCAGAACCTCGCTCTCGCCTTTGTGGGATTAGCTGTCTCTGCCCCATGATGGCAACGAGGAGAGGAAAGGCTTTGACGGGCGACTTCCCTCTGAAGCAAAGTGCACTGAGAGAGCTCTCCTTTGGCAAGTGAAAATCCCAGAGTAAGCATAACCCACACACATAGGCTATGTCTACACTGCCGGGGGGGTTTCAGCAGAAGATATGCACATCATGCTCTCATTTGCATATCTTCTGCCGATCCTTTTTGCGGAAGAGGTTTTGCCGCTAAAAAGCCCCATGTAGACAGGGCCATTTGTTGGGAAAAAAACCCTTTTTCGCAAGATCCTGTAAACCTCATTTTTTGAGGAATAAGGGATCTTGCGAAAAAAGGGGGTTTTCCAATAAATGGCCCCGTCTATACGAGGCTTTTTAGCGGCAAAACCTCTTCCGCAAGAAGGATCAGCAGAAGATATGCAAATGAGAGCGCGATTTGCATATCTTCTGCCAAAAAAACCGGCAGTGTAGACAGCCTTAGTGTGGTTCACCGTCCCATGGAGTGGCACTTAGACCACTTGCAGCGAGAGATGAGATAATAAGGGAGCTCTACAGCCTAGGCTGGGAGTCAGCTGGTTTTATAGCTCAAGCTGTAGAAGCTCCTACACTAAACTCCAGGGCTACGTCTAGACTGGCATGATTTTGCGCAAATGCTTTTAACGGAAAAGTTTTTCCGTTAAAAGTATTTGCGCAAAAGCGCATCTAGATTGGCACGGATGCTTTTGCGCAAAAGCACTTTTGGCGCAAAAGCGTCCATGCTAATCTAGACGCGGTTTTGCGCAAGAAAGCCCTGATCGCCATTTTCGCGATTGGGGCTTTTTTGCACAAAACAAATCTGAGCTGTCTACACTGGCCCTTTTGAGCAAAAGCTTTTGCGCAAAAGGACTTTTGCCCGAATGGGAGCGTCAAAGTATTTGCGCAAGAAGCACTGATTTCTTACATTAGAACGTCAGTGCTCTTGTGCAAATTCAAGCGGCCAGTGTAGACAGCTGGCAAGTTTTTGCGCAAAAGCGGCTGCTTTTGCGCAAAATCATGCCAGTCTAGATGCAGCCCAGCTGTCCCAGGTTCAAATCCACCCGGTGACGGGTACATAAGCCCTCCCGCTAATCTTTTCCACTTGTGTGGAATAATTGTATGTGCCCCCGGGCAATTGTGCACCACCAATAGAAACTCAAAACCTAGCTGTGGGCACTTTGCTAATCAGCAGGGTGGCATCTGAAATTCTCCCGAGCGGCCACACAAGCGCCTATCTCACAGGGGGACACCACCTGTCCTCCCACCCGAGCGATTTACAGGCTGTGCACCAGCAACTGTAAGCCTGTCCTTGGTTTGCACCATGTGAAATGTGCCCCATTAACATTGAGGCTGATCGCTGTTTAGGCTTTGAGCATCTCCGGACACAAACCACACCGGTGTTCTCTGCAGCACTAGAAGCACGGTTGGCTCTTAAAATCTGTCCCAACTTCCTCCCTTCTTCCTCCACATCAAGGCAGCCCTTTGCAAATGGCCCATCTTCCTGCTGGGACTCCAGTAACGAACCCTTAACCAAAACGTAAATCGCTGGAAACAGTAGCCCGAAGTCGTTCGGAGTTTATCCCACCGCCATGCAGCTTGCGTGTTTCCGTCACACGGCTGTCTGTGCAGAGAGATGCTCCGGCACCTGTTTGCTGAAGGTTCGTCGGCATGGTGTTCTTTATTATCAGACCTTCTGTCCCACCTTTGTCCCAACACCCACCAGGAACAGGAAGCCATTTCATCCCTTGCTGAAACACAGCTGCCTCTGCAGCTGGAAATAGTCTTCTCACAGCACCTGTATCCTCAGGTGCCTCCAGTCTCCCTCTCCCCTTCATCTCTGTGACTAGGAGCAGCTCCCAAACTCAGCCAGGAGAGGGACCCGGTAAATCCCCCATTGGGCCTGACACGTTCCCGCCAGTAGAGGGCAGCAGTATGCACACACGTCTGTCTCGGTGGCTGTAACGTATTGCTGATGTGCCTTTTGCAAAGGCTTGCCTCCGTGTGAAGAGGGAATGGAAGGAGAGGAACCGAGGCACAGCTGGGATGGCTAATCAGCGCCAGCAGTGCTTCAGAGAACACTGAGCAAGTGTGGTTTGTGTCCTGAGAGGCTTAAAGCCTATATAGCTATCGGCCTCATCCCTTGCATCCCTCCGCTGACAGCTGGTCCCCTCTGTGATGTTAAAGTTCTGCCCAGTGCGTTGGTTTTCCCTGCCGTGCTAGCAGCGGGAAGGCCTGGACGCTTTGACCTCGGCCCCGCATATCGGTTTCCGCTCTCGGGGCATTCGTGCCGTGGCCGGATTCAGCCGAGGAGTTGCCCCCTCACCGGAGACCTTGGCTTGGGGAGGTGAGGAGACTCAGAAACGGCTTTACACCGAGCCCTCGCGTGGTGCCGCGCGGCGAGATAATTAATCCTTGAGAGCCGGCGGCTCCCACGAGAGGGTGTTTTTCAGGGAGGGTGAGTGGGGAAAAGCGACGGTGTACCAGTCCCTGCGGGATTCTTGTTTACATGACTCTCCCACGATCGAGAGGAGGAGCTGGGCTGAGATGTTCCGAAGACGATGGCAAATAATTGCCAGGGTGTTAGGGTTGTGGGGCTTTTTAATTGTCACTTTTGTTATTAATCATGTTTATTACAGCAGTGCCCAACCAGCACAGGGCAGCACCGACACAAACCCTCGAAGAGCTGTCTAAACAGAAAAGCCAGGCACTGAGTTCTGAGAGCTCCAATTGGGCTCCTTTAGGGGGACGGCAAATGGGTCTCTGCCTAGCTCTTGAAAACTTTGATTCCCAGCCAGTGGAGTGAAAAGTCTGACGATCAGAAGGGAAACTGCCACTTGAATGAGCAGGGAAGGACTGAGTTCTTGGCAGGGATTTGGGGTACGTCTACACTGCCACTAAACCATGGGTGTGACTCCGGTTTGGGCCCAAGCCCCCTTTTTCCTCACACACAGATCAGTCTGACTGGAGTAAGCAAACACTCCAGACCCAGGCCCGAAGGACCAGGCTGAGGGGGCCATAGGTCAGAGCCTGGGTCCAGCTCCTGTCATTTTGCAGTGTGGACTCAGCTGAAGCCATAGACCGGAGCCAGGTCAGCACAGTGCAGGCTGAGTGTATCAGCATGGCCCTGAGACTTGGGTCCAGCAAGTGTGTGCCGTGTGGACGCTCAGGCGTGGGACCACCGAGTCCACAAGCCTGTGTCCCACCGACAGGGCCAGGTGGACGTGCCCTTAAGGGGAGACTTCCCAAGGCACTGGGGCTGGGGAAAGGTCACAGAGGGCATATCCGGAGTCCGCTGGGCGCTAGAACTCTGAACGAGCATGTGTTTGGGGCTGGTTCTGAAGCAGGCCTAGGGGGGAGGATGCTGGGATGCCCGTTTTGTCTGGGCCGCTCAACAGGACACGACGGGAGCCCTGAGATGCCTCATGTTGTAGGGGGGCAGGGGCAGGCGGAGCCCTTGTCTCGCCTACGGCCTTCGTGTGGCTGGTCCTGGTGGCAGAGAGCTCATGGAAAAGAGGGGTGGTCTCCTGGCCAAGCAGCTTGGAACAGCTGGTCCCCTCGTTGTGTGCTCATGCCACAGAAATGGGCATGGAGTGCCAGGGAGAGTTCCGGGTACCCCCCACCCTCTCTGCTAGGCCCCCTCCCGTTCTAGTGCCTTCTCCAGCCAGGAGAAGAGCGACACTTCAGGAAAGCCAGCAGCGTGCCATCTGAGGGGCCGAATGGGCAATTGGAGGCTTGTCCCCTGGGGCGGCCGGCTCTTCCTCCACTTGGGACCCACAGGCAGAGCTGACCGCTGGCTTCACTAAACCAAACCAAGTGAGCCCTGTTCCAAATGACACTGCCCAGCAACTTCTCTTCGCTCACCTCCCAAGGAGGCCAAAACCCATCGAAATCCCTTTCCGGAGAGGTGTGTCCTTGGACGTTTCTTCGGTCCCTGTTTCCCCCCCCAACAGCCAGGCAAGGGGGAAAATCATCCAAATTTAGGGTTTTTTTATTTCCAGGCTGGTAGAAGCATGTTACAAACTCACCTTGTACGGCAAAAGCTGGACTTCCCAGCGTAGCTTCCGGTTCCATTCTGCTCGGTGCTTCATACACACAGTCCAGATGCTAGAGAACTCTCACTCTAAATAGACAAGCCAGACAAGGGGTAGGAGAGGCAAGACCGGCAAAGCAATTGGCCTCAAGTCATCACAACAGAACAATGCCAGATCTGAGCCTGGACCTAAGGTCTCTTGGCAACTGGGTCAGTGCCCCAGACTCCACCGTCTTCTCGTTGTATCTGCACCTACAGCCCACCCAAGAGCTATGACAACAGCACAGTGGGTTGGCTGGCCCTGGGGCCTTTGATAGGGTGATACATGAAATTCGCACTCAGATGTTGTTCCAATGCAGAGGGTTCCCATAGCAAGTGCCGTGTGAAAAGGTGACCTTCAGAGCTGAGGCCTAGTCTACACCAAATGGAAGATCGCTGCTTCTGTGATTGATCTTCCAGAGTTTGATTTAGCAGGTCTAGTTAAGACTCGCTAAATCGAACTCAGAGAGCGCGGTGTCTGGGCGTCTGGTACTCATGGGTGGTATCACGGGCGTCTGGTACTCCTGCTTTTGCGAGGAGTAAGGGAAGACATTGGGAGCATTTGCTCCCTTCAGCCTCTGGCTTTGGGGACGCCGCCAAATGGAATAGTGCGTACAGATGTACTTGAATACTGCGTACAGATGTGGTCTCCTCATCTCAGAAAAGATATACTGGCATTAGAAAAGGTTCAGAGAAGGGCAATTAAAATGATTAGGGGTTTGGAACGGGTCCCATATGAGGAGAGATTAAAGAGACTGGGACTTTTCAGCTTGGAAAAGAGGAGACTAAGGGGGCATAGGATAGAGGTCTATAAAATCATGAGTAGTGTGGAGAAAGTGAATAAGGAAATGTTATTTACTTGTTCCCATAATGAAGAACTAGGGGCCACCAAATGAAACTAATGGGCAGCAGGTTTAAAACAAATAAAAAGTTCTTCTTCACACAGCGCGTAGTCAATCTGTGGAACTCCTTGCCGGAGGAGGTTGTGAAGGCTAGGACTATAACAGGGTTTAAAAGAGAACTAGATAAATTCATGGAGGTTAAGTCCATAAATGGCTATTAGCAAGTATGGGTAAGGAATGGTGTCCCTAGCCTCTGTTTGTCAGAGGGTGGAGATGGATGGCAGGAGAGAGCTTGCTTGATCATTACGTGTTCGGTTCAGTCCCTCTGGGACACCTGGCATTGGCCACTGTCGGCAGACAGGGTACTGGGCTGGATGGATCTTTGGTCTGGCCATTCTTATGTTCAAATTCGGCTTAAGATAAGCCAGCTCCCGCCATGTATTTTAGGTGGCTGGAGTTGCCTACCTTAAGCCGAGCTGCTGGGTCTAGTGTAGACCTGGCCTGAGTTACACCCCTTGACTATCTGGATTTGTAACCAAGTATGTTGCTTAACCTGCTGTTGAACTTCCCAGGGAGAATTGTGGTCGTTTCACACTGCATTTTATGGGTGAAGAAGGAAGAGGTTGCTCCTAGAGAGCAACTTTGACCTTCAGAAGATCAGCGGTTTGTCCGCAAGAGATCAAATGAGAAGGAGGAGCTGTAAATACAGTGTGGTTTGTCTGAGTAAACCTCCCTCATCGCAGGTGTCAGAAGAAAGCCTCGGTGAAGCTCAAGGTAAACCAAGTGCGAAGCCAGGAATGCCCACGTCCAACGTCCGCAACCACGAGCAGCGTCTCCAGCATATCGTGAAGAAAGCTGCTTTTGATGAAAAGGTGAGACATAAGCCCCTCTGCGAGGAACGGAGGTGAAAGGAGGTTGGCTGGCCCAAGGCCTGGGTCAGTGGCACATGGAGTTGTTCCTATGCTGAGGTCAACAGTTCAAATCTGGCCTGGGTAAAGTTGTTCTCATCTGGCAGCTGCTTGTTGAGTGTGTTGAAATACATTGTTGGTTTGCGGTGAACAGTAAAAATGAGGGGTTTGAACAGCTGCCATGTGAAGAGAGATTAAAAAGACAGGGAGTTTTCAGCTTAGAAAAGAGGAGGCTAAGGGGGGGTATGATAGAGGTTTACAAAATCATGTAGGGTGTAGAGCAAGTAAATAAGGAAAAGTGATTTACACATTCCTGTAACCTAAGAACTAGGGATCACCAAATGAGATGAATAGGTAGCAGGTTTAAAACAAACCAAAGGAAGTTTTTCTTCATGCAGGGCACAGTCAACCTGTGGAACTCCTCGCCAGAGGGTGTTGTGAACACAGGACTTGAACAGGTTTCACAAAAGAACTAGATACCTTCATGGAGGAGTGATCCCTCAATGGCTATTAGCCAGGGTGGGTAGGAATGAGTGCCAGAGGAGGGATCACTGGATGATTCCTTCTTCTGTTCATTCCATATCGGGCACCTGATATTGACCACTGTTGGAAGACAGAACACTGGGCTAGATGGACCTTTGGTCTGACCCAGTCTGGCCGTGCTTATCAGCACAGGTGGGTATCTGTGCTGGCTGACTGTGCTTCCGAAGGCCTGGTCTCCACCTAAAACTTATGTCCGCTAAGCTGTATCACTTAAGTCTGTGGAAAATTTCACGCCCTGCATACACCTTGCAGGTGTAGTTAAATTAACCTAAGTCCCACTGTAGATGTAGCTGGTCTGACAGAAGAAGACTTCCTTTGGCCTAATTACTGCTTGTCAGGGGCAGATTAATTACAGATTGAACCTCTCTAGTCTGGCACTCTGGTCCGGCAACGTCCGTGGTCCAGCGTGATTTTAGTTAACGATATGTCCACTTCTCACAGGTGTGGCCAAGTTTCCCGCAGTCCTATAGAGTTTGTTTCCGGCCGCCAGTCCTGGCTCTCGGTGTTATTTAGCTCTAATAAGAGCCCAGCAAGCAGTGGAAGTTTTAGCAATGCTGCTAGGCCAGTGTTTCTTAAACTTTTTTAGACCGAGGAACACCAAACAATATTTTTTTTATGAGGAACACCAAGGATTTTTTGTTGAGCAAAAAAAAGGGGGGGGGGGCAGGGAAAAGTTATTGACCAAAAAAAAGGGGGGGGGCAGCCATTTTGAACTCTACTGTTCTCCGTGGCACACCTCCGACTGCCTCGCGGCACACCAGTGTCCCATGGAACACAGTTTAAGAAACACTGTGCTAGACAATATTGACATTCTCTGGTTTGGCACCGGTCAGGTCTCGATGGTGCCGGATGAGAGAGGTTCAGCTTGTACAGTGAAAGGAAAACTCCGTCTGTGGCGACAGTGAGTGTCTACACCACAGCAGAGTATGTGTAGACGTACCCTAAAGGGGCTCCATTTTTTCATGGCACGTAGGTGACTCTTTGCCCCTTTTTTGTTTAACAAAAAAAGGTCTGTTCTTTGGTACCAAGGCAACCCCTTTCCCCGCTGTTGCCCACCTGGAAACATCCCCCTCTTCCCTGACCGATCAAATCCCTCAGTAGGGCTTTGGCACAGGTCCATAGCATGGCTAGACATGTCCTCTTATAAAGGAAACACTGAACCAAGCCCCGCTCCGTGTCTGACTGAAGATGACGAGCCCAAGGTGCCCTTTGAAAAGAGCGGGGAGTAACCCTCCCATGGTAGGCACATGAGCTATGGTGCAGCCTTGGGGTGGCTCCTGCAGCAGCCTCCTGGCTCCACGTTGCTTGGCACCAAGCTTTAGGAGGGTAAGAGGCCATGAAGGTGGAGGCTCTAGAGGCGCCTACTGGTGTAAATTGGCCTCGCTCAGCTGGCTTTTTTGGAGCTAGGCTGGATCGGGCCCCCGGTATTTATAAGGCCTGTACATGTTTTGGGTGGAATGAACAGCCGGGCCTGCTTGCGCGCTCTTGGGGGTTTAGCTCAAGGAGCTGTGCGTCAGAGGGGTCGCTAAGTAACCCGGCATCCGTTGCCTCTGCCAACCGGCCTTGGGGATTTTCATATCCTGGGAGCCAGGAAACAAGCGATCTTCCGGGAGGCTGTTGCTACAGCCGGGACCTGACTAAAACCCCATTTCCTGAGGCGGCAGGCGGTGTTGCTGGTGCCTGAGCAGAACTGCATGTGAAACTGCGGCACCCGCTGCAAGCAGCCTTCTCCTCCGCCCCGCTCCGTCCTTCGGCAGCAACGAAGGCCTTCGGCTAGTGCGGCGAGTCCTGGGGAGCAGGGAGGGTGTCGTGACGAGCCTGAGGGAGAGAGGTCGATCGCAGATTTTTATAAACCTCTGCTCAGTGAAAACAAAGGGATTCGATACCCGGCTTCCCTTAAATGCCTCAGTGATTTTTTTTTTTAATAGTGCGCACAGCAGCGTGATTAAATATTGATGGCAGAATGACCGACCGACCATGCAGCAGCTGCATCGGTAGCCCTGTCGATCAGCCTGCCTCAAAAGTCTTCCAGGCCGCATCCTCACACGGCATCAATCCCTGCCTCGCCTTCGAATTGTGCGGCGCTCGGCTGACTTGCGCCAGCTGGGGAGGTGGGCCTTCCCCTTCCTGGCATGGCCAAAAGTGGGAAACCCGGCCGCTGGCGTGAGGGGTGGGAGACTTGTGAAACAGACCGTTGGAGGCTTTGGGAGGCCGGAGGTGGGGGTACGACTGTGGGAAGCTTGTTCTGCTGTTACCTGAAATACATTGTAGCTCAGCCTCCCTGCCCGGACCAGCGCAGTGCCCGGTGCCGAGGCTCCCCCGTTAACCCCAACTTCTGTGTGACATTGTGAGGCTCACCCAGAGCCGTCAGGTTCTCTCACGGCCTGCTTACGACTCCCGGTGCCTTCGTGCCATGCTGCTATTTTATGTTGTTTTATTTTATTTTATTGATTTATTTATTTAAATATTTTTACCCCGCCTTTCTATTTAAAATATTCAAGGCAGCTTTGGCTATGGCTCAGGGCTCTGTCCTCAGCGACGGCCTACAGGGGTGAGGTTTCACTCTGCCTCCCACCAGCCTCGTGACCTGTTCCAGCCCCACGTCTCCCCACATCTGCCCCCCCAAGTTCTGGACTGGGACTTCTCCCCTCTGGGCCCTCTCCCGCAAAGGCATCACCGGTTCATTTCGGAACGTCCCTGGTCAAACGCCACGCGCCCTGCTTACCCAGAATCACAGGGCTGGCTTTAAACACCTGAGGTGCTGTAAGAAGAATAGATCAGGGGGCTCTTTTCATTTGCCTTCTGCGCCGAGCCGTCAGGGTGCCCCCAGGTCGCGTTCTGATGCTTTCTCCGCCCCATGCGGGCGAGACGCTTCCTTTTCCTTGAAGAACCAAGCCTGACCCTTGCAGCTCCGCTTGGCTCTGGGAGCTGGGCCTTTAAGGAAACCCACAAGTATCATGAGACTCATGGACAGAATGAGGAGACTTGGCCGTACTGAGTCTGCGTAGCTCACACACCAGAGACCAAACATAAACAGCAAGACGATTTGGTAGGAACATCATAGACCCAGAGATGAAATAGAGACTGGGGATGTAAATGGCTAACTGGTTTAGGGGCTGGAGCAGCTCCCTGCCCGTCCCGGGCTGGTGGCTGCTTGGGTCAGCCAGAGAAGCCCCTGTCCGTGGTGGGCCTGGTCCCCCCCCCCCTCAGGTTACATGCTGGCCCCCAGGAGCGGAGCCAGCAGGGGTTGCTGGGCCTGTTCCCGGGGAGACTTTGCTGCGGGTTTATATATAAGCTTTATACTGCAGATCCTGCCAATTTTTAAATGACTTTTTACATCCCTAGTGCAGGTTGGACCTCCCTGGTTTGGCACCCTCGGGACCTAGCTGGTGTGGCGTGGTGGTGTGTTTGGTGGTTTTTTTTGTTTTTTGGACCAGGGGAGGTCATTTCTGGCTCCCCTGATGCTCCCCCCCTCCCCGATCCCCTCACCCCAGCTGAGCCACATGCTGGGCTTCCTGGCTCCCAGTCCCTCCCCCCCTTGCAGCCCAGCTGGGCCATACGTCACCCCCCTTCCCCGCATAGTGCAGTAGGCTCCCCGCACACACCCCCTGCAGTGCACTGGGGCGCTCTGATCCTGGAACATCCGTGGCCCTGCTGGACCAGAGTGCACCGGTGTGTAGAGGTGTGACCTGTAGTGAGGAAAAGCAGCTCGTGCGCAGTACCCAGAACATCAGCACAGAGCTGCACCCTCCAGCTTTTTCCTCCCCTGTCAGCGAAACTCTCTGTTCTCTGCAAGTCACCTCTTGCTTCTGGACACTTCCTCGCGTGCCCTCTGCCCTCATGGGATGCATGGGCAGCGCCATGGGGGGGATGCATGGGCAGTGCTCCATAGCAGCGCCCTGCTTCGGCTTCTGGCTCCCCTTCCCTTCAGCCCCCCTTGCCTTTCACCAGGGGCTGCCGTTTCTTCTTTTCTTTCTCTCAGATCATGGCCGTTCCTGATGCCCCAGAGCGGGAAACAGCCTCCTTCCTCATTCATGCCTTTCCATTAGCTTTCACGTCTCCACCACGGTCTGTCCCTGGGATCTACAGTGCCTGGGGCCTGCAGTTAGTGTCATGTAAACAGTGAATCTGGGACAGGGGCAGGGGGAGGCCTTCCTGGCCTCTTGGTTTCCTGATGTGGGAGTTCAGGGATGGGCACCGACAAATAAACGGTGGGCTGCAGCAGCCCACAGCCACTGGGGGTTGCACCCTCGGCCCCCTGTCTGCCCCACTCGCCTCTCGTGCACTGGGGCATCGGAGCCCTGCACCTACCTGCTCCTCCATCTCTTTCCCAGCACTTTCAGAGCGTGCAAATCGCCTGATTTGAACGCTCAGGAGGGGGAGGAGCAGTAAGTGCAGGGCTTCGGGTGCCCCTGTGTGCGAGAGGCGCGTGGCGGGGGAGGAGACCGCAGGCCACAAGTGAAGCCCCCCAGGGCCGCAGGTTGCAGCCTGCACCCCCACCCCCTCAATGGGGCCACAGAAGTTGCACCCCTTCCCCCGCCAGCTATAATTACAACTCTCTACGTGATGATACACGCCTCCGTTCAGAACCCAGCTCAGAACAGCACAAGCTTCCCTACAGCACAGCCCCTGGCCTGTCTTTATACACAGGCATCTCGTCTACTGCCAGTGGATTCCAGGGCCACCTCTTGGGGGGTCAGCCCCCGCTGGGGCGTCTGCATGCTGATGGTCACTGGGCCTGGACGCTGTGCTGCGAAGGCTGCCGCTGTCTTGAGGCCAGGTGGGGTTTGAATCAGCTGTCCATGGGGGAGAGGCGCTCTTTCCATCTGCCAAGCTCCCGAGCCAGCCCCTTCCCCTCCTGCTCTGCCGTTGGCTGTGTACCTGGGAAATGCTGGTCCTAGCCAAACAGGCTGGGCAAAGCTTTCCGGGCGGCAGCCACGCCCAGGATACGAGGCTGTTACCCACCGGCGAAATGCTTGGAGTTATTTCTAATCCAGTGGATTGTGATGCACCAGTAATCTCATCTAGGGGGAAATCAAGTTAATGGCAGATAGAGCATGTAAGCCGTAGGGAAGATAAGCTCCGTGGCTTGGAGGATGTAAAATAAAACCAAGAACCAGAGACCACATTTTAAAAATAACGAATAAATACGTTCCGGGGCCTCTCGGCTCATGGCATCGTTTTTTCTTCTTTAGTCTTTTGACCTTGTCGGCTGTTGCAGCAGGACCTGGCTAATTCACACTAAACACTGAGAGATGCATCGTGAACTGGTAGATTCGGGGAACGAGGGAATCGGCGAATAACTAGAGCAGGGAAAAGAAAAGCGAATGCGTCAAAATCGGCTTTGCTTCTTGCTAGATGGGCTGTGTTGTCAAGGGCACCTACTCTCCCAATTATTGCTGTTTGCAGCCTCGGGCTCCGTGCTTGCTGCTCTCCGGCTCCATCATGCAGCAAAAATCGTTCTCATCTGTCCAGCAAGAACGCCGCACTCCAATCTCTCACAGCAGCTGGGGTGACCCATATATTCACAGCCTCAGACTGTTTGTTGTCACTCTATATCCAGAGATGTAACTGAGGCCAGGTCCACACCGGGGGAGAAATTCAACTTGAGATGTGCCACTCCAGCTACGAAAATAGTGTCGCAGGAGTCGATGTGCCGGAAGTCCAATTTCCATGGCGGCCCCAGTGCTGGAGGTCGACAGGAGAAACTTTCCCATTGACGTCCCTTATTCCTCGTAGCCTCATGGAGTCCTGGGGTGGACAGGCAGGCGCCATCTAGGGATGTGAAAATTAGATTAATCAGCTAATTGAATAGTTGATGGAATTTCTCTCAACTATTCGATTGGTCAATAAGGGCGCTTCTACTTTGAAATATAGGAAGAGCCTGCCCAGCTGTTGCTATATTTCAGAAGAAGTGCCGTGCGGCGTTCTGCCTTTGAAATGTACAAGAGGCCCCCCCGCTGCCTCTTTCCGATAGAGGCAGCAAGGCGGGGAGCGATGAGTCGACTAGTGTGTTGACTATCGGATAAGCTTTTGCTTATCGCAGCGGTCACCACCCAGTCGATCGGGATCTCCTGGTCGATCTTGGTGCCTCTGACGGGGGATCCTGGCTGGTTTGGCCGGGAGGCTGTCAAGTGCCGGCACTTCAGCTGCCCCTCCCCGCCTTCCACTGCCGTGCTGCTCCTGCCCTCTGCCTTGGAGCTTCCCCCTACCCCCGGGAGCCTCCTGCTTGCTCCTAAGGCGTTTTGCTCCTCCCAGCTGTCAAGCGGATTTTGAAGCTCCCTCAGCACATTGCCGTGAATTAGGCTCCCACGGTGCCTTTCTGTCCTCACACCTGGGATGCCAGAGGAATTCTTCCGTCCCTCCTGAGGCGGTGACAGTGAAAGTGGCGGGAAATACACCCCAGTTGTCCGCCCCTCCCTTTCCGCAGTGAGGAGCTACAATAGCATGTACACTGCTTGGCCCGTAAATCCCCTTTAATCAGTTAACCAGTGAAATGGGGTGGGTGGGGGGCTGACTGGACTGGAGCAGCCCCCTGACATGACAGGGGCTTCTCCTGCCTGACTGGAGCACCCCTCGCCTGAGGTGGCCTGCTCTGGCCAGGCTGGGGGCCCGCTGCGGCTGGTACCAGCTGAAGGCAGGGAGCTGGGGTGACTCCTCCAGTGGCCTAGTGGATAAGACATCAGCCTCCAGAGCCTGAGGTTGTGGGTTCAAATTCCGCCCCCCTCTGGCCACCCCAGGAGTAGCTGGGCAGCTGGCCCGGGGTGGGAGCTGGCACCTGCTGAAGGTAGGGAGGATAAGGCAGCAGCTGGAAGTAGGGAGGTGAGGTGGTTCCTCCAGCGGCCTAGTGGATAAGGCATCTGCTTCCGGAGTGCAGGGTTTGGGGTTCAAATTCCACCTTCCTCCCCTCCCCCCCAGCAGGAGCCAGGTAGCCACCACCAGCCTTCTCCTGGCTGGAGCTGGCACCCACGGGAGGCAGGGAGGTGGGCTGGGCCCTCCACCTACAGAGCAGCACTGCCGCTCCAGCTGGGCTGGAGCACCCACAGCACAGCGGGACCGGCTAGGCCGGAGCAACCCCCTGCCTGTGTCGGCAATCGGTTAACTATTAACATCCCTGTACGCTGCCGCCTTGGACTGGCGTAGCTCCAATGACGGTGGAGAAGCGAGAGCAGCAGAGCACAGAAAGTGCTTCCCATTGATCCGACAGCCCCGGCTCACCCCTGCCCCCTAACCAAGCTCAGCCCAGTCACGCGCCGCTCAAATCCGAGGCGGGCTGTTGAGCTGGTACCTTTAAATAACTGGCATTGGGCGTGCAGCATGTGTAGAGCATCCTACCGGTGCGGCCTGGCCCGTGCGAGGCTCCTTAGGCAAACCAGACTGGTGTCCTCTGAGCTCAGTAGCAACATTCCCATTGAGTTCAGGGGAGCCAGGGTTTCACCCCATTATACCTGCGCATTGTATCCTGTCTTAGTATGCAGAGAACTTGTAACGTGTTTCTTACAGGGATCTGGTTATGGCATTTCTTGTCAGCAACGAAATCCCTCCTTTTTTCTTTTCCTGTTACTAGCACCAATTGGAACGTCCATTCTTTTAAAAAAAAAAAAAATTTAATTTGTCTCCACTTCTGCTTTTTTGTTCAGTGTTTGCATTTCACTGCGGGAATCAGATCCGTCTCTTTCACGCTTTGCTTCTAATCATTTGCATTCTCGTTCCCATGCACGCAAAGATTTATTGCTCTAGTTTCCGGTCCTGGGCAGGATGTTAGAATGAATCAAGAAAGGGAGCTGAAAGAGAGGGTGGTCTAGGTTAGTGTTTCGTACGAGTACCCTTAGGGGTACTCGAGAGAAGTCTGTGGGAGTACGTCAACACAACTGAAATTTGGAGAAAACTGATTTTTTAAGATTCACAACGCTTTATTATTTTTGTACTTTTTACACCCAAAAATTTCATTGTCTCCGATTAAGTTGCTTAAACAAATGTGTTGCAATGGTAGAAAAAAAATTTGTGTGTCTGAAAACTGTAGGTACTCAGGGTACTTACAATTTTTTTAAAGGGGTGCTTTATAAAAAAAGGCTGAGAAACACTCGTCTAGGTCTTAATTCATCCTTAGTGAGAGGAAGACGTCTAGACGACCTCTCCCTTCCAGCTCTCCATTTCTGTGACAAAAGGACATATTTTGAATCGTGTGAAGGAAGTCAAGCTCTGGGTTTAACTAGATCAAAATCCAATCTGAGGTTGAATTGGGCTGGCACTGCTCTTTGACTGCACACTGTAATTAACGTGTATCCAGAGATCTGCCAAGGGGGAGTAAACCAAATCCATTCTGATTTCTTTTCACAGCCAGAAACTGACTTCTTTGGGCGCCAGCTTGTTAAGAAACCGGTGTCTCCATCCACAGGTATGTGCAGAGGAGACCTGATACTGGTCGGGAGAGATGGAAGGAAGCTGGGAACATACGTTGTAGTGGAAAGCTTTGCAGTATCTTCTGTGGTTTCCTTTTGCTGAAATCAAACTGACTGACTGGTTCATCGAGAGGGTGGGTGGAGCAGGGAGAGCAGTTTCCACATTGTGTTGCGCAACTGTCTGAAGACATTTATGCATGGGGAGGATTGGAAAGAAACCTGGGCCATCAAACCAGTCCAGTCTCCTCCACGGAGCTGCTAGGGTAGAGTGAAGTAATAAATATTGCATTACAGAAGCACCCAAAGGCCCAATTAATGAGCAATAAAGATGGCTGCCGTTCTGCTCCTGCAAATGTTTTAAGCCATAATTTTATTTAGGGCATGTCTGTGCTACAGCTGCTTAGCGTAGACACTTCCTACGTGGAGAGAGGGAATTTTCCTGCTGCTGTAGCTCGTCCATCTCTCAGAGAGACAGGAGCTAGGTCAATGGAACAGTTTTTCTGGATGCAGTTAGGTGAAGGCGGTTAGGTTGATCCAACTGCTGTGGTCAGGGTGTGACTTATTTCACGCTCCTTAGCGACATAGCAAGGGCGATGTCATTCTGAAATGTAGGCCGAGACTTAATAAAGTTACGTGAGATGCTGAAGTGGGTGTAGGATCAGGGCTTTGGAACATAGGAACCTAGTTTTGAATGCACTTAATGTGGCATCGTGAATTGACTGTGGGACCGCACATAGGAAGCACCGTGCCTAGCAATAATATTTGCAGGGGCCGTCCTTTTTAGTGTCCTATTGGTTCTTCCTTCAGAGTCTGTTGCCTTTGCTTTTTAAGACTTTCCAATTTTAAATCCCTGGATTTAATTTTATTATTGTATCTTTCCTCCCTCCCCCCCCCCACCCACTTTCTCCGGTCACCATCAGCTAATCAAACATCTGAGCAAGACTCTGTTGAAAAACAAATTGGAAAAGCCGTTGGAAAGAGCGATGTTTGGTTCCGATTTAATGAAGGGGTTTCGAATGCCGTCAGGCGGAATATTTACATTAAGGATTTGCTCTAGTGTTCAAGGAAAGAAATAAAAGAGAAGAAACAATACATACAGAACAGAAAGAAAAGCATGACTCAGCCTTCTAAAAAAATGTATGGCTCATGAGAACTTTCCTACATTTATTTTCTATTCAGCTGTTTGTAAAAAAAAAAAAAAAAAAAAAAAGTAAATAAATAAGCAAAATAAAAAATGTTAAAAACATGTGAAGTATTGCTTTGTTTATTTCATTTATAAACCCCGTCGTTCTCATATTTCGCTAGTTGTGCTGCAAAATTGTATAGTCTACAATATACAAAAAAACTTGAAATTTTTTTTATAAAAGTTTTTTTGTTTTTCTTTTACAAGTTCAAAAAGGCTTTGTAAGGTTCACAGAAGCAGAGTTAAGCAAGCGCGTAATTGAAAACTACAGGATTAATCAAGAGACAATTTCTGCCTGTGGTATGACTTTGCTTTTCAAGTTCCCATGCTGATGCTGTGGATAAGCTATTCTCCAATACATTGCATCTCTTACCAATTTACTCTGATGCTATGTGCTTTTTTTTTTTTAAGTATAAAAAAAGAACGGCTTCTACTAATAAAAATAATAAGACCAGATGAGGATAGTGTTTGTTGAGTTAGTCATATTAGGACACTAATTAAAAAATGTACATTCAGAGTTAATGCAAACTTGAGTATCTTGGATGGAAGCATTTTGTCAGCCACTGCCGTTTGGGAGCGAGTTGGACTTAGGTACATTAGAGGATGCTACATTTTCCTTTCTCCACCCAAGGGTTGCTTTTCATCAGCTCTGGATTCAGAAATGGGTCTTCTGGAATGTTATCGTCTATCCACTTAATCAACCTGCGGAGAAGAGGGGAGAGGAGGGCCATTAGCTCTGTGGGTTTCTCATTGTCTTATTCTCACTGGAGTAGAGACAGAACATTTCTTTTCATGGCTCTGCAGTAATTATACTTAGCGTTTCCATGGCATCTCTTAGCTGACCAGTGTTCCCCATAAGCTGTGCACTAGGGCAGCCACCCTGGGGAGATTCAAATGCTGCCCAGCTGACGAGCACAGCACCCCTAGCTGGCAGCATGTGTTTATATTTGTGGTGCACATCCACATATGCCTCAGTGCACAGACCAAAAGTTATTCCACACATGGGTGGAAAATCTTAGTCGAAACCTCACAGCTGACCCATCCCAGGAGATAGGTAAAATAACTGCCTCCTCAAGAGACGAGGGGGCTAAACAAATTGCCCAAGGGCGCAGAGACAGGAGTGTGACTGTGAAGAGAACCCAGGAGTCTAAAACTGTGGTGTGCTAATAAACCCTCAACCTCCAGCGTCTGAGTGTCCCAATGCTGTGGGGTTTCTGCTGTTAGAGTGAGTGGAATTGGGTGCCGGGCACAACGTGGTCCAGAGCGTTTTGCTGCGGTGTCGGGAGCAGGAGACTTAGCAAGGGAGCAGTGAGTCTCGCGTTCCCCTGCCATTCACGATCCCCTAATATCTCCACGCTACAGGGATGATACGGGAAGGTAACAACAGGGAAGCCTTTCAGGCCCCCTGAATTTCTGCAAATGCAAATCAGCAGCTGAAAATGAGGAATCGGCATCACATGACCTGCCAGCCTTCTGCAGACCACAGCTGGAGAACCTCTGTTTCAAAATGCCTTGGCTTTGCACCGCGGCCGCTCACCCATGCAATCGGTTGCCCACCCAGGAGGTTGTTTTTTTTTTTTTTTTTAATACGAGGGGGGTGTATTCTAAAGCTCAGCCCGCTGCCTGGAATGTGAAAGGCTTACACAGATGGCACGGACCGGGGCTGAATGCACTTCTCGCCAAGTAAGGGAGGCGCGATGCATTTTCACTAGCGTTCTCTTCTGCTGCGTGAAACCTGCTCGATTCGCCATCCTCCTCCCACAATGCAGCAGTCGGGGACACCAGCACTGTCAGTGTCACCCGACCTGAGCGACTGTCCGGAATGCTGCATTCTGGGCTACAGTAGGAAGGTGTCAGCATGTTAAGGAAGGAGTTGGAGGACAAGTAAGATGGCTTTCGGGATGCTTACAGAGTGACTGGAGAAAGTGGAAGGATTTCAGCCTCGGAGGCATGCAGGCAGAGAGTAACTGGGCCAGGTTATGATGTGGACTCTCGCTTCTCCCCCTCCACGCTACAGCTAGAGAGAACAGCAGTGGCCGACTCTCTCGATACTGGATTTTGGTTCGAAAGCCCCCGCTCCGAGAGTCAGGCGATTTTTTTTTTTTTTTTTTTTTTTTTTTTTTTTTTTTAATGGGCGACTTTCAATAAATACACGCGCTTCTTGCGGCTCAGAAAGCTGACGGCCCAGAAAGAGCCCAGTGTTTATTATCGCTCACATGCTCTGGGCTGCCTCCATGTTCCTTGGCGCTGATGTTTACTCCCCTCTGGGAGGGCAAAGCTCGAGGGGGCAAGGGACCAGGGACAGCACTTTGCTAGCTGGCTAGGTCTTGAGTTGGATTAGTAGAGCTCTGGGGGTTTCAGTGAATGGTGCCGGGCTCCTTTCTCGAGAAACTTTGCACAACAAAATGACAAAGGCTTAGACCATCAAGTCATGAAGGTGTGTAGATTTTTTTCCCCAGCAGAGGTGCCTAGAATGGAGTAGGTCCGGCCACATGCCCTCTGGAATTGCATCAGTATTAACTCCCAAAAGACCTGAAGGCACAGATATTCAAATGTAGATGCAAATTCAGGGCCAACCCTCCCCCTGCCTCTGCTCTAGCACCTGCCTTTACACACTCATTTTGCACGAGTGTTGCCGAACACCTTGTCCGTGCACTTAGCCTCACTGTTAGCGTGGAGACGGGAAGTGATGTTTCTAGGGGCGCTTCCAGTCTGGCTCTGCAGGGAAGTGTATGTGGAGGCTCAGTGGACAGGGAGAGGTGTGTGGGCACCATTAAATATAGGCCAACGTCAGAACCTTGCAAGTGGCCACAGTCTTAAAAGCAGGTTGCTAAAGAGGAATCGTCTTTTGCTTTCTAATGCAAGGGGAAGGCTCTGAGAAACAGACGGGAGTGGGCTGGATCAGCTAAAGGTAAGTTAGATAGACATCTGTCAGGGATGGTCTAGATGGTGCTGGGTCCTGCCATGATGGCAGAGGACTGGACTCGATGACCTCTCGAGGTCCCTTCCAGTTCTAGTGTTCTGCGATTCTATGATAGTTATAGACCCATGTAACCCAGCTTTATCCTCGGTGAACCATAGAATCCCGGGGCTGGCAGAGACCTCAGGAGTCATCGAGTCCAGCCCCCTGCCCAAAGCAGGACCGACCCCAACTCAATCATCCCAGCCAGGGCTTTGTCTAGGTGGGCATCAAAAACCTCTATGGATGGAGATTCCACCCCCTCCCTAGGGAACCCATCCCAGTGCTTCCCCGCCCTCCTAGGGAAATAGTTTTTCCTAGTATCCAACCTAAACCTCCCCCATTGTAACGTGAGCCCATTGCTCCTCATTCTGCCATCCATCACCACTGAGAACAGCCTCGCTCCATCCTCTTTGGAACCCCCCTCCTCTTCATCTTTTCTGCTGGCTTAGAGCCCCAGTAGTTGGGCTTCCTGGAAGCTTGGTGACACTGCGCACCTCTCTATAGGCATTAGTGCGCCGATCCTATGGTGATAACAGGTGACCCAGAAAGTCAGGGCTGGAGAAAACTGTCCAGGCTGAAAGCTTGTGGCTCTGCAACCCTCCCACAGCATTGGTGGTCTCGATGCCTAGACAAGATGAGGCATTTCAGCCACGATTCTCGGAGCGAATCAGGCGCTCCCCCCCCCATTGGTTTCAAAGCTTCTAAGTACTTTAGAGGATCAGGTCCCAAGTATTCTTGGTGCCAATTTATTTCTGGCAAAGGGGGCTGGATTAAAGGCCAGGGAGCCTGCGGTCCTGTGCAGGGTAGACTTTCCCCCACAGCCTGCCCATGCACCTCACGCCTGTTTTGCATGTGTGTGTGTGTCTGTCTCAGCCTTTCCGCTGAGGCGGCCACAACAGAAAGTTCAAGGTTATCAGCGGGGCTCCATTGACCTGAGTGGAGCTACACCAGCGCTGGGCAACCTGGGCTAGTGAGTGGGCCGCATGAGTGGCCCTCCATCTCTGTGGGCCGCGAGGTGGTCGGACCCACGCCAGTCTCCTCGGAGAGGGTCGTTTTGCTCACTGCGCTTGCGTCCCTAGAATGGACGGGGGGTTGTGCCTACCGAACTAGAGTAGCACTGTGGTGGGAGGCAGAGGAAGCACAGGGCTCTGCCCATCAATGTTGTGAACAACCACCCCCACCTCACTTCACGCAATGGCAAACAACATTTCTCATGGGCCACACTTAGAACCCCGTTGGGCCTCAGGCAGCCCCCTGCTCGGCTACACCACTTTAGGTCAGTGTGGTCCAAGGGGCCTGTTTGAGAGGAGGGTGCCTGTCCACTGGGGCTTGGGCTGAGACCCACCCCCTTGTTCCTTGGGAGCAGCTGAAGGGGAGAGGGGAAGGCATCGACTCACTCGGGTATTGTTTTAGAAGACATCTCCCGCTTGTAAGCCAGTTGGTATTTCAGGCTGTCGACTTCCTTCTTCCACTGCGGAAGTTCCCATTCATCCATGGTGGCAGGTCTTCCTGAAAGTCCTTTTCAATGTGGCAGGAACCGGGGCTGAAAAACAAAGGCAAATGGGTGCACGTTAAGACTCTCACCTCCCGTTTTTTCCTCTTGGGATCCCTTCAGGGCTGAACACCTCAGGGTTGGGCGGCCGGGCACCTCTATCCGCTGGGGAAGACCTCCGCTCTGGCGTTGACCGAGCGAATGGCTCACCGAAAACACAGCATGGCCCTCTGCGCATCCCCGCCCCCCGCTGGGCGTGGCAGTTACCTGGCGAGGGCGGTGCCACACGTCACCATAAGAGAATGTTACCTCGCAACCTTCGATGAATCGCGCCCTCTGGCTGCCATCACTGCTGGTCAACAAGGTCATGCCAGGAAGCTGAGCTCTGGCTACCTTTCCCTGTGGCCCATCACGCTCATCCCCCAAATCTGCTCCTGTCACCGCCCTCAGATGTCGTTTCAAACCTCTTCCAGGGGCTTGTTGGCAGCTCCTTCGCTACAACCAAGACCCCCTCCCCTTCTCTCTATACAGCTGCTATCCTAGCACCGGGCCACCCTTCCCACCTGGGAAAAGGCCACCTGGTAGGCCAGAGCCAGCCCTTTTCTGTCTCCTATGATGCTCCTGTGGCACATCGGGGCCCCTCACATGCATCACGGGTCCCTCCCATGGTTGCTCCTCGGTCCAAGGCGACTGGCCAGGATCTAGGTCGGGCTGGTGCCTTCGTTTGAAAGCAAAGCTCTCCCATGCTGGCCCCCCTCCCCTCGGTAATTTGCATAGTGCATCATACGGCATTATCGTTTGACTAGCAAATCCTTCTGAGTGCTGTGTGGGGCACGGGGAGGGAGAGCTGGCAGCTGGTCCCGCCCGATGGAAATGAAGGATTTAGGCTTGATGCAAATAGCGGCCTTGCAGGAGCGGTCTGCCAGCAGGCGAAGCTCTGACGTGGGTCGGCTGCGTGGTACTTCCCTGGGGGCAGGGGGAAGAGGCAAAACGTGACTCCCAAGGGAGACAAACCCAACGCAGTTCCTACTGAATGAGCTTGGGGGGGAGTTTCCTTTGGACCCCCCAGTCCAGCCCCACCAAATGGTCGGACGTGGGCACCTCGCTCTGATGTGGTGCCTGATCAGTCTGGGTGCGAGAGGCAAGACCCATTTCATCTGAGGGGGCTTTTGGACACGGGGGGAGAGGACCTAGGTCAGAGGAAAGAGTGCTGGCTAAATCTCCGAGCCAAAACTGGGACTGCCTTGCCACAGGGCTAATCCGCCATTGGACACAGAGAAGGGCCGACCACAGGACCGGCCGTTCTCCGGCCAGCTGTTGGCAAAAGCCACCAGGGCCCGTTTCCTATTGTCTAATCTCTGACGAGGGCAGTAGGCTGGAGGAAGGCTAGTCCAGGGGGCAGGGTATGGGTTTGGGACTCGGGACCAGTGCGTAGCTGCTGGCTCGGCCACAACCTTCCTGTGTCCCTTTGACCTGGGTTCTCATCGGTATTTCACTACCCGTCTCCTGTTAATGTCAACAGGCGCGGAGCACCTCCCTCCCATTGAGGGTCTGGGTCTTGGTGCCTTGCTGCATCCTTTCAGCACAGGGGTAAATACATCAGAAGCACTCGGATACTGGGGCGTTGCAAGCTTCATGGATGCTGGGAGGTCGGGTTACCAACCCTCCAGGCCTAGCCTGGCATCTCCCAGCATCAGCACCAACCTCCTGGTGACTATTGAAAGCAAACCTGAGGCGTTTAAATCGAGTGTTTTAAGACACTATTTCTTTTCGGCTACGTCTAGCCTGCACTGTAAAATGGGAAAAAAGATGCACAATTGGCGGCATGCAAATTGCGGTCTTTTTTTTCGATGTAATTTCCGAAGAGGCTATTTCGAAATTGGGCGCGTCTGCAAGGCACCAAATTTGGAAATAAAATGCTCTTTTGAGCCATTCTGCATCGAACGAGGCTTCCAGGGATGGTGAAAGAGCGCGTCGGCTCTTTTGAAAATGTTTCTGCAAGAGCGGACGCGTTCCTTGGATGCAGCATTGCTACGTTGGGCTATTTCCAGAACCAATGCAGTCTAGATGTGTTGGGGGAAAGAAACCTCCCAGAATAGCTTCTGTCAGCATTGGCAGCCCTCTTGGAGGCTCTTGGTATCTTCCTGACCTTTCAAGCCACCTCAGAGGTTCAAGCACAGAGGTGGCGCCCGTAGAGTTTGTCTCTCTAAACCGTAACAGGTGGGTTTGTTTGCTGGCTGCCTCACTTTCTGATCTGTTGTGGTCACCTCTCCATGCCCCTCTTTGCTGCTTTGCATCCCACTCCCAGCAGCTTTGCTCTCCTGCACCGGCTGAAAGGAATTGTTCGGTGCTTCCTCCTGCGAATAGGACTTGAAGGGCCAGGGTCTGTTACTCCCTCGCCTGAGTCAAATGTGACAAGCTCCCTTAACTGAAGCGGGTGGGACTTCGGCTGCAGTGAGGTGCTATTCAGTGCCCTTACCACTCTCCGAATGTGGCCCCAGGTTGCCAATGCTGGGCCCAGACGCCAGCCTGTCTGCTGCCCCCCGAGCCTGCAACGTTGCCTTTAGTGAGGCTGCAGCAAGTTAGATCCCGTGAGGAATAGGCCCGTTGGTGGAACCCTCGATGGAATGATCCATTTTCTCACAGCAGGGCGTCCCCGGTGTGCGCATGAGTGTTCGAGCTCTGGCCGTGGCCCTGGGCGGCAGGCATGAGACACGGTGGGAGCTGTGAACCCCTTCGCATCTCGGCTCTCCTCGCCCACGCTCGCCTTGGTCCCGTTTGTGGGCACAGGTAGGGTGGCTGAAAGGTGCTGGCTTGATGGCCCTGGTCCTTTAACATCCCTCTCGCCCTGTCCTACCAAAGCGTGTGACCTGGAGGGGAACCTCACTCGGTCTTGCTGGGGTGGAATGGGCCCAGCCCCGTCAGGCCTTGCTTTCTCTACCACCATGAGTGGTGTGATGGGCCCGTGGGCAGGGTGACAGGCTAGTGAGGTAATGTGGAAAGCTGAGAGCAACCCATTGCCCACAGGTGGGCTTGGCAGCAGCGTTCCCTGTAAGCGGGGTGCTTGGGCGGCCACCCAGGAGGGATTCAGATGCTACCCAGCTGATTATCAGAGCACCTACCGCCGGAAGCCTGTGTTTCTATTGGTGGTGCACATCTGCACATGCCTCGGTGCACAGAACATAGGAACGGCCACACTGGGTCAGACCAAAGGTCCATCTAGCCCAGTGTCCTGTCCTCTGACAGGGGCCAGTTCCAGGTGCCCCAGGGGGAATGAACAGAACAGGGAATCATCAAGTGATCCATCCTCTGTCATCCATTTCCAACCTCTGACAAACAGAGGCTAGGGACACCATTCCTACCCCTCCTGGCTAATAGCCATTGATGGACCTAACCTCCACGAATCTATCTAGTGCTTTTTTTGAACCCGGTTAAAGTCCTGGTCTTTGCATCATCCTCCGGCAAGGAGTTCCACAGGTTGACTGTGTAAAGAAATACTTCCTTTGGTTTGTTTTAAGCCCGCTACCTGTTCATTTCATTTCAAACAAAATGTATTCTGCACATGGATGGTGAAAATTAGAGGGAACATCGCTTGGTAGCATTGGATTCTTGTGTTGTGATGATTTTGACAGCAGACATCCATAGTTTTATTTTTAAGTGTTATTTTTAACCTTCCATCTATTTTAATTTTCACCGTGGCAGGAAGTTGTGGGAGGAAGGTCATCCAGGGGTGGGGAAGGGTCAGACAATTGTTTAAGACAGTGTGTGTGTGGGGGGGAAGAGGTTCCAAAAGCTTTCGCTCTTGAGCTTGAGCGCCCCGTGGCCCGATAAATAACTGAAAAATCAAACATGACTCATGTCGCAAGCGGCGTTTTTCTTACTTTGCCGCCCTGTACGTTTCAGCCACAGCGGCGAGAGATCTGTGTGTGCGTGTGAGGAAACGGACGGTGCTTGCTATTGACAGCTACAAATCTAATCCTGGCACATCGATCACAATCAGCCGCCGGGGGAGAACAACTTTGTCTAAGGCCAACCACGCCTGAGGAGTCACCAGTGAACGAAAATTGAAAAACTCCTTAAACAAGCACCAGTTTGCTGAGTCATCATGTTCCCTGCCCCCCTGCCAGCGCCGCGTCCGGTTCCCCGGCTCCCCTTCCACCTTGCAATTAAAGGCTCCAGCCGCCGCTCGGGAATGCAGGCAGCTGGATACCCGGCAAAGTGCAATTTCACAGGGCCCAGCCCCTGTTCCCAGGCGCAGCGTGTGTCTGCTACCACGGAATATTTGCTCTTCCCCTGCATTGGGCACAGGTGCAAGCAAGCGTTGCTTCTGCCAGTCCCACTTTGCAGGGAGGCGTTGTGTCCGCCGGGGAGGGCGCTTCCCGTCTCTCGCACCGGCCCTGACTGGAAAGAGCCTCTGCCCCGGAGGGAAGCGTTTCATCTGACCGCGTGTTACGCAGAGGCCGGGCCTATGCCTTCCTGCCTGCTGTGTTTGTCTCCCCGTCACCCGGGGCGCCCCGCACCTACCTCTGCACCTCGCCGCCGCCTCTGCCCGAGTTAGCGCGCAGCAGCACAAATCACACCCCTGCCTCTCGTTTTATAGCGCGGGCTGGCCGGCCGTGTGCTTTGCATGGGCTGCCCGCCACATGAGCATTCAAATACTCCGCTTTGATTGCCATTTGGCTTCTCTTCTGGCCTGAGGGGCGTGGGGCGTGTAACAAATTGGACACGCAAAACCCGGCGGGGCAGCGGGAGCGGGGCTCTGTGACTCCTGTTTTGCATTGGTGTCAAATCAGCATCGGGGCCAAAGGTCTGTATTCACTGATAGGCCATCGCAGGCTGCAGTGAACCCAACTACAAGGCCTGGTAGGATTATTATAGGATTATTATTACCATCCCTAATGTCGATCAGGGATGGTCTAGACAGTATTTGGTCCTGCCATGAGGGCAGGGGACTGGACTCGATGACCTCTCGAGGGCCCTTCCAGTGCTAGTGTTCTAGGATTATCCCTGCTGGGCAAGGTGGGACGTGTCTGTGCCCCTCGACCTGCCCGCACTGGTCCTGCATCTAACAGCTACTGCCCTTTTCCGGCGAACAGCACCCGACACAGACTTAACGCTAGCAGCACGGCAGCGAGAAAGGGGCGCGCGGCAAGAGGGGGCAGAGACGGAGAGAGGAGAGGCTGAGAGGAGAACGGGAAGGGCTGCGCTGGGGAGAGGAAGGAAAAACGTTACAGAACTCGAATAACTCGGGGGGGGGGGGGCGGGAGGAACATCAGTGCAAAAAGCCAAAGGAAACGGCCCCAGCAGTGGCTGCCTCTTTGCTCTCAGGCTGCACCTCCAGATCGCATGCCCGCCCGCCAGGCTTTGCCAAGGGGAGGAAGGAAGCATTAGCCGCCCGATCTTACAGCTGGGGAAACCGAGGCCCGGCTGGCGGTGACACAGCAAGTCCATAACAAACCCCAGTGGCGCCCCTGGGAGTCCTGGCGCCGAACGCCCCACTGCTAAGCTGCTTCACAGACGAGGAGAGGGGCGGCGTAGCCAGCCCCCTACAATGCTGGCTTTGGGGTGGGCGCAGCCCCTCTGCCCCACGCATCCGCCCCAGTTGCTGCCTGTCCCCGCGGGGCCCCTTGCTGCCCAATAGTGACCCGAGGTGCCCTGGCCCAGGAGCGAGGCGGGGGGGGGCTGGGCGGTATCCATCCAGCTCAAGCTACCCTCGGCCGCGCCGGTCCAGGACCCCCTCGGTGCCGCTAGAGCCGACATGGGCGTCAAAACCGCCGGCATCCGTTGCAGTCATCCGTGGGGGGGTCACAGAGATCTCCCCCTGCCCCCCGGCGCCACGAGTCAGGGAGCGCTGGGACCCAGGCCCTCTGAGGCGCGAGAGGGAGACCTCGGCCTGCGGGAGGGAATTCAACCGGCGGGGGGGGGGGGTGGTACCAGGTGGGCCGACCTACCTGAGCCAGGTCACTCCTCAGCCAGCCAGCAGCAGCGCCGGTGCTCAGGGCGGTTTTGCCATCTGCCTGGGGCCGGCGTGGCAACCCAGCAGCCTGTGCGTGGCACTTGGCCCCCGGGGAACAGCCACCTCCCTGTTCACCGTGGTCAGCCCTGCCCCCCACTGCATTGTGGGTGGCCGGGGCATTTGTGGGGGAGGTCCTCAGACTCAGCTAGACTGCTGGCTGCAGCAGCATGAGATACACCCTCACTTTCTCCCCACAGCCAGCCTCCAGCTGCCCCTGCCCCTCAACACCACACTCACTCCCCTTGCAACATAAGAACGGCCACATTGGGTCAGACCAAAGGTCCATCCAGCCCAGGGTCCTGTCTGCCGACAGTGGCCAAAGCCAAGCGCCCCAGAGGGAGTGAACAGAACAGGGAATCCTCAAGCGATCCCTCCCCGTCACCCATTTCCAACCTCTGACAAACAGAAGCTAGGGCCACCACCACCCCTCCCACCGTGGCTAATAGCCATTGATAGACCTATCCTCCATGAATGTATCGTGTTCTTTTTTGAACCCTGTTAAAGTCCTGGTCTTCACACCATCCCCCAGCAAGGAGTTCCACAGGTTGACAGTGAGCTTCATGAAGAAAAACTTCCTTTGGTTTGTTTTCAACCTGCTACCCGTTCATTTCAAGGGGTGCCCCCCCCTCCTCATTCTTATGTGATGGGACCAAGTCAATCTCTTTTCCTGAGTCACTTTCTCCGGACCTGTCCTGATTTTATAGACCGCTATTGTATCCCCCCTCCGCCTCCTCTTTTCTAAGCTGAAACGTCCCAGTCTTTTTAATCTCTCTTCACGTGGTGGCCGTTCCAAACCCCCCGTCATCCAAAACAGCGAGCTCTGCAGTGAACGTCCCCCCGAAGCTTCTTTAACGCAATTAGGAGGCTGGTTTGGCCCGGAAACAGCCTTGCCTGAGAGGAGGTGGGTGCAGTAACAGTGCTGACTGCCCCAACATCTGTTGGCGAGCAAGAGAAGCTTCCGGGCCTCGGCAGAGCTCTTTGTGCCAATCCTGGTCGCCAGCCGGGCCCGGTCCCCTCACACACGTCCCTGCGCAGTGCTCTCGGAGCATTACTGCGGGGCCCCCCCCGGGCCCATCCCCCGCCTGCCTCAGCAGTCCAGAGGCACCCCCGGCTTTCTCCCCCTGGGCAGCCCAGTGCGACAACGATCGGGGAGCTACCCCCGGACAGCAGCTGTGAAGGGCCCATGGCGCAGGGCAGTGCCTGCCTCCCTGGACTTTTCCAACCAGCAGCAGATGCCGTGCCAGCGAGCGGGAGCTGTGGGTCCCTGCTGTGGTTACAGAACGAGGCTGGCAAATCAATAGCAGTGCATGCAAGACGGCTTTGATTTAATCTCTTCCCCTGCCGGGAACTGGGGGGAGGAATAAATCCCCCCCCTCCTCTTCCAGGGCTGCTTTTCCAATAAATCAAATCTGCCACCTACCTTGTAAGAAAAACGGGTAGCGGGAGGGGCTGGGGGGAGGACAACGCAGGTCCCTCCTAAAGGATGCGTCCTCCGCTGGCTCCGCGCGCCTCGGTGGCCTTTTCCCGGAATGAATCCCACTCCGGCACGCTTTCCCGTTAACAATCGCAAATCCTCAGTGTAATCTATTAATGTACAGCCAGTCCAGCTGCCTCCGACACAGCACCGGGCAGGATAATGAGACCGGCTTTTCCCCAGCCCCCCGCCCCACCCCACCCCACCCCACCCCGGGGGATTTTGCTCTGTTTTACGGTTTGGTCCTGAGCGGAGCTGCGCGCAAGCGAGTTTGCATCTCTGCCTCTCGTGCAGATCACAGCGATGTCCTCTGCGCCGGCTAACGGGTTCTGCAGAGAAGGATCTGAATGCTGGGGACTCGTTAGTTCTTGACCGGTCTTTTTGCTACGGCTGGCCACGGCTGGTAACAGCAAACGTTTGGGTGCCATCGTTACCTTTCTCGAAGCTGGTGCCTTAATTGTCTCCCGAAGGGATCCAGGAGCCCGAGGGATGCTTGATAGAACAACACAGCGTGCTACAATCGTTACGGTCCCACTCAGCCACAGGCTTTGCTGGATACGTTGCAGAAGGATTTCTGGTTCGTGTCTGCAACGTGATTACACCAGAAAAAAATCTCTCGCTCTCTATTTCCAGCGCTGGCTTTGCCACTGAGCCCTTCACACAACTGTTGCCAGCGTTGTCTCGCTGTGTGCACACTGGTTCCAGGCTTGTTGTGGTCACATCTGTAGGGCTGAGCGGTCCACCTTGCCAGCAGAAAGAAATGGCTCCGCTCCCTTTTTAAACTCGTTAAAATGAGACACAGGGCAGGAACAGAAATGATGGCAGATTTAAAAAAAAAAAAAAAAAAAAAAAGACCAAAAATTGTAGTGCTAAGAATTCAAGTAATTCACATGGTCACTTTTTTAATTACTGCCAAACAAAATCTAAAATCACACACACACACAGACACAGCAAGGAGCAGTGTATATATACACACACGTGCACACACACACAGAGTGAGGTGCAGTGTATATACACGCACACACACAGAGCGAGGAGCTGTGTATACACACGTGCACACACACACAGAGCGAGGAGCAGTGTATACACACACAGAGTGAGGAGCAGTGTATACACGCGCACACACACACACACACAGAGCGAGGTGTAATGTATACACATACAGAGTGAGGTGTAGTACACACACAGAGCGAGGTGCAGTGTATACACACGCGTGCACACACAGAGTGAGGAGCAGTGTATGCGCGCGCACGCACGCACACACACACAGAGCGAGGAGCAGTGTACACATGCACACACACAGAGCGAGGAGCTGTGTATGCACACACACCCACACACACAGAGCGAGGAGCAGTGTATACACACACACACACACACACACACACACACACACACACACAGCAAGGAGCAGTGTAGCCATCAGGTAAGGCACCTGAAAGACTAGTGTTGAGGCAACATGGTCTTGAACAGAAACCGGATTCAGATTTCGGGGGTCCAGACTGCTCTGGGGCAGAGGATGGGAGAAGATGGAACCGGAGTGGGCAGCAGTTACTGCTTATAATGAGGTCTCAGCGGGGGAGCCGTTAGTGTAACTTTAAAAACAAGTTGTCCTGTGGCACCTCAGGGCACGTCTCCACTAGACAATCATTTTGAAATAACTAAATTTGAAATCGTAACTCCCGCAATAACTATTTTGAAGTAAGCGTTATTCTCCGAGGAAAGCAGGAGGACAGGTTTCAAAATAACCATCTTGGTAGTGTGGATGGTCCATTTATCATTTCAAAATAAGGGGGGTTATTTTGAGATCACTGCCTAGTGTAGACCAGAGTTAAGAGACTAACAAAAATACCTAGTGTAGCACGAGCTTTAGTGGGCAAAACCAACGTCTTCAGATGAGGAGCTGGAGTGAAACTAACAGAACCAAGATATTTATAACAAGGGAAAAAATATCTGTACCTTGCAGGACCAGTGCTAATGAGGCTAATTAAATGGGCTGGATGTGTTCCAGTCTTAGCTTTTGATGCAAAAATGCAGCTGTTGGAGGCAGGGGAGACTGGCTTTGTAATGCGACATCCAATTAAGTCTTTGTTCAAGCCCAGGGAAACAGTGTCAGATTTGTCAATGCCAATTCCGCACTGTCTTGCTGTCATTAGCTGGTGAAACTCCTTTGTAGAAGGACGGCTACTTGTAAATCCATGATTGAATGCCCAGGCGGGTTAATATGTTCCCCTACTGGTTTATGTGTGTTCCCAGTTCTGATGTCTGATTTGTGTCCATTAATCCTTCGGTGCAGAGACTGTCCGGTTTGGCCAATATCCCTGGCAGAGGGGCATTGCTGGCACTTGATGGCATAGATCACATCAGAGAATGGGTAGTTGGATGTGGGAGTTGATGTGGTTAGCTCCTGTGAGGGTGTCGCCTGTATCAATGTGTGGGCAGAGTTGGCAATGGGCGTTACTGCTGGGGCAGGTTCCTGGATGAGTGTGTCTGAGGTGTGATGTGCGGCTGCTGGAAAGAATTTGCTTCAGGTTAGGGGGCTTGTCAGAAGCCAGGATGGGCCTGTCCCCCAAGGCCTGTGAGAGGGAGGGATCATTTTCCTAGCTAGGTTGTAGCTTGTCACTGATGCACTGGGGCGGGTTAAGCTGCAGGCTGTAGGTGATGACCAGCGGTGTCCTATTACTCTCCTTCTTGGGCCTGTCTTGAGGAAGCAGATTCCTGGGTACTGGTCTGGTTCTGTCAATCTGTTTCCTCGCTTCCCCCGGTGGGTAGTTCAGTGTTACGCATGCCCGATGGAGATCCTGTAGCTGTTTGTCTCCGTCAGTGGGATTGGAGCAGATCGGGTTGGATCGTAGGGCTGGCATAGACAACGGACGGTGTGCCGTGTCCTGGATGGAAGCGAGAGGCATGTAGGTAAGAAGAACAGTCGGCAGGTTTCCGGTGTAGGGTGGGGTTAACGTGACCTCCAGCGTGTCATTGTCAATCTGCAGCGATATATTGTTGTTCAGCGCTAAGGTACCACAGGATTAATTGTCGCTTGTTAGCACGGTTGCCTGAGACCCTACGACAACACAAGTGGTCCAGCTGGTTCCTGAGATGGCGACAAGTCTGGCCTATGGCTCTTTGCAAAGCACTGCTGCACCCCGGCTGTGGAGCAAGGCCGACCTAGCTGGGACTTAGGAGAATTTTTGGAGCTAGACACAGATGCTTCTGCCCGGGGCCACGCAGGACTTGCCCGGCCATGGCAGCGACCACCCACTGTAGTGGAGTGTTGCTGCCCCGAGCACCCATCCTCCCTGTTCTCCAGGCCCAGGCCCCCCCTCCTCCTTTCCTGGTGCTCCGGGCTGGGAAAGCTGGAGCCGTGTATCACTTGTCCTCCCCATACTTTGTGGGGGGGGGGGACGAGGGGGCAGGGCACTATGCACTGGTCCACCTCCCTGTGGTGGGCAGCTTGCCTCCTAGGGGTGGGGCCTCTGCAGAAGGGGCAGAGCTGAGAGCTTACCTCCCCCAGCCCTACCTTCACCCACCACCCATGAGCGGGGGGAGGGCTTTGGGGGGGCCCTCACTGGAACCACGCCAAGCAGGGCTTTCTCGTAAAGAGAGCGGATTCTTTTTACGGGGACACCAACACCGGGCTTCTCTTTGAGACGCTGCGCTCCCGCCATCGGCAGCCTCTTGTGGTCCCACCTGTTCCGTGGCGTCCAGCCTTGCCTAAATGACACCGCCTGGCCACTCACGAGGTCAGTGATACAGGATTCAGCAATACCAGATTATGGAGCTATTGACATCAATTGTAATCTCTTACTGCCGCCTCGCCAAACAAGTATGGGACAGGATTGGGGGGGTTTAACAAGAAAATGACGCTGAACGTGGATGATTGGATTTTCAGGGCTTTTCAGATATCTGACTAGAGCAGACAGCTAAATAGGGCTATGCACATCTGCAGTGGCACCCAGAAAGCCCCCCCCACCCCCTTAGAAAAGGAGCTTTGTGATGGACAACGTCATTCGCGTTGGGCTGGCCTGGGGCTCTCTCGCTATTTATCCTCCCATTTAGAAGCAACTGGGCAGCAGTGAGGCTCCTGTGAGTGGTTTGCCAGCAAGTTAAAGGCACAGAAGCGACTGACAGTGTAGGGAGGTCACCTTTGCTGTTGGCTTCCACAGTGTGAAAATTTTCCAGCAGGGGCTGTTGGCCAGGACCTCGAGCCATGGGCCAAATGCCTGGCTCCAACCTAGGCCTATTTGCTAACTTCAGAACAGTCTCTTCCTCTCTTCGCTCGTGTTTCTCCCAGGGCCGTCCTTGGAATTGATGGGGGGGCCTTATCCAGTACTCTCACAATGGTGCGCCAGTGTCTGATGGCAGCTTGGGGGGGGGGGTGTGTGTGTGTGCGTGTGAGAGAGATTATTTAGAGAGGTGCTGTTATGTTCCGCAGCCACACACGCACGAAATATTCTAAACCAAATGTTAAACGATGGGCCTGTCAAGTAACAGTAAATGCACAATCTGATGGTGCAGACCTGGGCTCTCGCCCAGGCTCCGTGTGCTGCTAACCGCTCTGGCCAGCTGTGTCACTTGTAAGTTCGCTAGATTCTCTCTGAAGGACGCAGAGCCATAGCGCAGGGAGAGAAAGCGGCAGGTGGGTGGACATTAAGAGCCAGCAGTGCCCCACATTTTCAGGTGCCCCTGTGCCACTGAGTATTCTGCTTATGGGTAAGGACAGCCCTGGTTTCGCCCATCCACAAAATGAAGCTAAGGCTGCCACCTGCCTTCAACCAACACATTGCGCTGGACGGCTGAAAACTGCGGCGCAGCAGCTAAGCGTTAATAGAGCACGGCACCCGTTGCGCTCTGCCGCACATCAAGATTGGTCCGAAGTGGAGCGTCAGCTCCCCAGCCGAGTAGCCCTCCCTGGGGCTACTTTGGAGGAGCACACGGCCCCCTTCGTTAGCGTCATGCACAATGGCCACCGCTCTGTTGGACTAACCCGAGCGCATGGCTCTGGCCACCGGCTCACACGGAAATAGCAACCGGGCCAAATTCTTCAGCTTGCGGGGGGGGGGGGGGGGGAATGATCAAATTTACATAGGACTGTCCCCAGCTTGGGGGGTGGGGGTGTCACCCCAGCCAATGCTTCTGGGCCAGGCCTGGCAGATTGCAGGCCCAGCTTTATAGATTAGGGCATTAGGAATGCCTGAAGTTTTGCAATATTAATGATTGTAGGCCATCTGTTAATCTGGCAGCCAGCGACAAGCTGCTGTTTAGCCCAATTAATTAAATATTATTTTTGTGGCAGGCAGCTGGAAGAAGGAAACGCCTGTGTTGCCCCTAAGTAATCGTGCAAGAGTTTAAATAATGGCACAGTGACTGAAAGTAAATGTTATAAGGGTTCAGTCATGCCTCAGACTATAGGTCTGAGATTACAGCCCTGTCGTGCCAGGTGCTGTACAGACCAAGCGTGAGGCAGGCTGGTCCCTGAAAAGTCTTACTAGAGAAGGCGAAGCGAGATACAGGTTCAACCTCTCGCGTCCGGCACCTTAAGACCAGACTGGTTCCGACCAAGAGAGTTTTCCAGACCATGGGAGGTCAGTATTTTCTAGCAGCATTACCAACACTTCCACTGCTTACTGGGCTCTTAGAAGCTAATTAGGGATAAATTAGAGCTAAATAACAGCACAGAACACTGACAGCGAGGACTGGTGGCGGGAAACAAACTTTATGGGCCCGTAGGAAGCCGTGGCCACCCCCATGAAAAGTGGCCATTGGGCGAATGCAAGTCATTCTGGCTGACAGCTGTTTCTGGATAAAAGCGTTCTGGATGAGAGAGGTTCAACCCCTATTACCAGTTTACAGTCAGGGCCAAATTCAGTGACTTGCCTACAGTTGTGGGGCCCAGGTATTCCCTGGCTGAGCTGGGAAATTGATCCCAGCTCACACACATCCCAGACCAAGGCCTCCATGCAACCAGCCACGCACCATCTTGTTTTAAAGCTCTGCATGCCCCATTCAGCTTCCCTGCTCCAGCCCATCTTCTGAGCCCAGCCATGTGATGAACTAGCCTTGCCCTGGCCCTCTGGCGGACAGCGGCTTCGGCAGAATGTCTCGCCTGTATCTGGCTGGTGCTTGAATGTATTCACACCTTAGCCCAATGAGTATGGACATGATGTCCCTTCTACTGGCGAGTTGTGCATGATTAAGCATGGCTTCGGAAGTGACTACGCATGCACTTCCGGCTAGATATCCACAATGGGCATAGCACCGTCTACCCACCCAGCATGCTCATGTTGCATCCACTCACAAGTCACTTAGGATACGTCTCCATGGTGCAGCTTTTAGCAACAAGCAATGGTCCCTTTCATCTTTTCCATCCATAACATTTTACGTGCAATGTGGCCTGTGCAAACAGAAACACAAAACCAGCGGGCCCGCAAAGCTGCAGGGCAGCCCAGCTTCACAGTGATTCATCAGCCCTGCCCGGTTGGTCAGCTCCTGGAGCCTGGCACTGGGCAGGGGCGAATGAATCATCTGCTAATCAGCCGGACAGCGCTGGAATCTCTCCGGAGTGGCTGCACGAGCACCCGGCTTACAGGGACCACCGATGCCAAGGCGGTAGTGCCACCACCTTGTTGCTAAAAGTCATCATGCAAAGGGGCACGTTGGCAGCAGGCGCAATGAAGCAGCATTCGTGCTTTCACTTGCTGCGGCAAAACTGGTTTGGTTTTTTTTTTTTTTTTTTTTTTTTTTTTAAAGCAGCCGTTTATGAGAAAAGTTTTGTGGCTCAAGTGCCAGGGTCGCTAGAGCCTGAGACTTGGCCAGTAGCTTTGCAGTTCTTCCACTGATTGGGGGGTTGGAATCGCAGGCTTTTGCCTGAAAACTACAAAGGCCTCTAACAGATCGGGCCAGCTGGAAAATAGTAAATGCCCTCCATGCTAGGAAAAGCGCTACTGCTACACTTACAGTCATATCACTCCTGTTCACTAGCAGGGCCACCCATAGAATTTATGGGGCTCTATGCAGTGCTATTAAAAAAGGGTCCCCATGCCCAATGGCAGCCAGGGCAGAGGGACGACAATCCTTTAGAGCGGTGCGTTTATAATCTTCAGCAATGCACGACTGAAATAGTTTTCAAGCTAATTTTAAACTGTGGCCTCACACAGCAAATTCAGAAGCTGACGGTACCTCCCAGGGGCTGGGAAATGGCTTCGTTACCACTTGAACGGCTCCTTCCCAGGCTCTGCGGCCTGCTTGACAGCTCTAGCCGGCTGTGTCACTTGTAAGTCTGCTAGATCTTCTCCGGAGGAAGCAGAGCCACAGAACTGGGATGGGTGGAGGCAGGTGGGTGGACAGTAAGACCCAGTGGTGCCCCAAATTTTTGGGTGCCCTAAACCACTGAGTAGTAGTAAGGCTGGCCGGGTTCGCTAGCTGCCAAAATACACTGAACCAAAGACAGAACAACGTTACAACACTGCAGCTGTCAGAAGCATCGAAACACAGCGTGTTGAGAAGGCCAGGGCTCTTGTGAGCACTTGTTCCAACCCATTTACTGCTCTAGTCACTGGGGGCACGTCTAGACGACTTTTTTTTCCGAAAGGAGATATGCAACTTTGGCGCTAATTTACATATCTTCTTCCAATTGTATTTTCGAAAGTGGGTCTTTCGCCAATGAAAGTAGTCAGGATGTGGGGGGGTTTTCTTGGGGGGGAACCCCCTTTTTTGAAAAAAACCACGTAAACCTTTTTTTAGGCAGCGCGGGGGTTTTTTTCGAAAAAGGGGTTTTTTTTCCCCCCGAAAAAACCTGCGTCCAGACGATGTTCACTTTTGAAAATGTGATCGGCGTAAGATATGCAAATTAGTGCCGAACTGGCATATCTCCTTTCGAAAAAAACCCCATAGTCTAGATGTGCCCTGAGCTGAGCAGTATGTAGACCTGGTTTTGAAATGATCTGATGTCAGGTCTGACCCATGGGTGGTGGGTGAAAGTAGGGCTGGGAGGGGCATGCCTCCAGCCCCGCCCCCTTCTACCTGAGGCCCCGCCCTCCACAGGAGCCAACCCTCCCCTCACCACAGGGGCAAGCCTTCAGCCCCTCCGGGAGTCTCCCCAGGCCTAAAGCACCGCAGGGAGGGTGCACTCCCCTAGCGTCTACAGCCTCAGCCTGGCTGAAGCCGGGGGCAGCTGCGCTCTGCCCCCAGGAGGCCTAGTGTTTCAGGGAGCCATGCTGAAACAATTGGTGTTTTGGGGGCAATGGTGTCCACCCCCCCGCCTCTCACACCCGCACCCCCCCCCCCCGTCTGACCCCACACCCAGCGGGGTTTCTGCCACTAGCATCGGTGGCAAGCTCAGGGCTGCGGCACGTTTCTAAAGAGGTTCCGGAGCCTAGCGCCGCAAGGACGCTGCTGAACGCCTAGTGCGTTTCCATTCCCCGGCTGGCATCTTCTCTCTCACTCTTGCCACTGTGTCTGGGGGCACCTCGAGGCCGGGGGAGAGAGAGGGGCGGGATAAGACTGTTTCCTGGGGACCAAGCTGGCTGCTGGCCTCAGCGTTTTCGGGCTTCCTAAGCCTGCTCCTAAGGTCCCTAAGCCAGACACAGGGGAGGCCCTGCGGCCCGTGAACACCGCTCCAGGCAGGGAAAGGGCACTGGCAGCTCTGCAGAAACAAGCCCCCCTCCCTCCCGGCCAGCTCCCACAACACACCCACAAAGCAAGCCCAGCCGCATTAGGCAGAGGTCACCGCCGCCACTGACGGTGCTCTCGGAACAGGCGGCTAATTATGTCTCTTTTGAATGGTATTTCAGAGACTTGAGCTCTCTGGTGCCTGCTCTGAAAAGCTCATCTCATTTAGCAGGTTAATTAGTGTCCTTGGTAGAAATCGTTTCTGGGTGACTGTCCTACCCTGCTCAGCGCAGAGAGCTGAAGGGCATCACACTGAATGTCCGGACTGCAGGAAACACCAGAGAGACTTTCCCTGGTGGCTGCATATGGCACCACACGGCCAGCTATGATTTTGCTTGGGCAGTTTATTGCCCATTGAACGTCTTAGAGCATGACCATACTTGAGTGGTCTCAAACTTTTTGGCCCACAACCCCCCCCCGCTCAAAGCACCCCTTTCTACAGACCACCAGCCAGCCACCCATGATGACAACATGGGTACAGGAGGGAGTGTGGCTGGGAAGGCAAGGGGCAGGAGCGGACTGAGGCTGAGGTCTGGGTGGGAGGGATGGTGGAGTGGGGTGGGGGAGAGGGGGCTCTGGGCATGAGGGGGTGCATGAGAAGGATGAGGATCCGGGCATGAGGGAGATGGGGAGCACTCTGTGCCTCCCACCACACCCAGGCACCACCCCACCACTGCTCCCATTGGCCATGATTCCGACCAATGGGAGCAGTGGGGAAAGCCTTCAGGCAAACCGTTTCCTGCGCTGCCGTTACCCCAACCAGGAAGCTGACACTGGTACTCTAACCTTGCAGAGATTGGGGCGGGGGGGGGGGGGGGAGGTGGAAGGCTGTGGGGCTGGAGCGCCAGTGCAGGCTCCCCACCGCAGGAGGGGGGCGGGCATGCCTCAACCCCACGGCCCACCTGCAAGATGGTGGCGGAGCTGCACTTTGAGAACCACCACCTTACACAGAGATTTCCAAAGCTGGCAGGAGGGGGCAGGTTAGATACCTAATCCATGTCCAAACAGAACATCTCAAATCCTGCCTGAGTCGTAAGGAGGATCTGTGCAGGGCTGAAAGGGGCCTGGACTCCTATTGTGTCAGGTGCTGTACGTACACACACAAAACCCTGCCCAGAGAGCAAATGCTGTAATTAGAACCACAAAGAGGGAAAATAAACAAACAGGGGTGGGGAAGCGAGGAGGGGGGCTGGGGTAAGACACATCACGCTTACCTGCTTTGGAACACACAATGCATCTTCCTCCCCTCTCCCTCCCCGCCCCCACTTGTTGTTAGACAGTAGCACTCGTTGCCAGAGGAAGTAACCGAGTGCAAAGACTTAGCATGAGTCCAAGAGGGAATGGGAACTAGATAGATAAAAAGAATATCCATCCACCGGGGAGGGGGGAATGCAACCTTGTGGTTCATGATGAAGCCTCGAACATCCTCTTAGTTTAGCCCACATCTGCCTATTGCAAGGTTTCTTGGACCCACCTGTGAAGCATCAGGGGTTGGCCGCTGTCAGAGACAGGATACTGGACTAGATGGATTCAGGCACTGGGTAACGGGGCTCGGCTCACCGCCGCAGCCCCTGTTGCCGGCCACTCTGGGAAGTATCTCAGCCCTCAGCCGGGCACCCCCTTCTGGCTGGTGTCTTGCCTGCGGTCGCTCTGTGCACTCTCCACCTTCTAGCTCTGGACCCGCGCCACTCTCAGGATTGCACCGTCCTCTTCAGGACCCTGCCCTCCGATCTCCCACCCCTTCCTGGGCGTGGGGTGGACCAGCAGTTCCCCATCTCACGCCTGCCACCATAGGCAGCTGCAGCCAAGGGCTAACCCCGGGGCAAGTTGCAGTCTCGCAAGACTCCACGCCAGTGGTGGCTAGATGCAGTGCAAGGGGGAGGAGGGGACTCAGGCCTGCCGACTACTCAGGGTCCCGGCCCAGGGACCCTCTAGCAACAGACTTGTCCTGCCCTCCTGCTCTCCCCGTTTCTGCCTCTTGCCTCCTGGGCCACTTCCCCATGACAGCTTCCCCCTTCTCCACCCTTGTATCAAGGCCACAACCTGGGTGGTATCAGCCAAAGCTCCCCCCCCCCAATATCTCTGTTCCCCTGAGCCTGTCAAACATGCACCTTGGAGAGAGCATTCTTCCTTCCCTAGGAGCTCACCCTGCACCCTTGCTGGTCAGGACTCAGCTGCCCACTGCTCTACAGAGCAGCTCCTTACAAAACAGGGTGCTCCAGCAAGTGGCCCTCCGCGGTCATGTCTAGACAGCAGGGCTATCCCTAAATAGCTACCCCGTGTCTTTGAAACATGCCCGTTATTCTGAAATATTTTTCAAAATAACATGCACGCTATTCCGGCATCCCTGCAACCTTCATTCCCCAAGGGTTAAGGGATGGCTCGGAATAGCACGTTACTTCAAAATTTAGTGCTGTGTAGACACGCCAAATTTCAAAATGGCCTATTTTGAAATAGAACCGAAATAAGATACACAATTTGCGCAGCACAAATTGCATAGCTTATTTCGAGTTTAGGGCGCTCTGTAGATGCACCCCGAGCGTGTTGATACCAAGATGTCTCCTAATGATGTCATTACCGTCTCTCCGGCATGTGTGTGTAGCCTGTGCCTTGTACCAGTTAGTGGTTGCGCACTCTGAGCCCTGTTCGTGCCCAGTTGCGGGAGCAGGGCCTGCCTCTCACTGACAGCTTCACTTTGCTTAGTGTAGGCAAAATCTTGACCATTGTTGTCTACACATCAAGCCTCATACAACCTGTGGATTTGTGGACTTACATTTCAGGCCCTCCTCTTATTACACATGTTGGCTATGTCTACACTGCAGCACTATTTAGGGGTATGGAGGTACCCCAAAATAATTATTCCGTGTCTTTTGAGCGCATCTGTTATTTCAAAATATAACGGGCTCGTTAGTCCAATGTCCCTGTAAACCTCATTCCACAAGGAGTAAGGGGCGTTGTGGAATAGCGCTTTATTTCAAAATAAGTGCTGTGTAGACAGCGCCAAATATCGAAATAAGCCATTGTGAAGTAACATCAAAATAAAACGCCATTTGTGTGGCTCAAATGGCGTATCTTATTTCGACCTACGGCGCAGTGTGGAGGCACCCTAAGCAAGGAGCTGTTGATGCTTCAGACATGCTTTGTTCTTCAAACTTTCATCGACTTCCTGGGACCGGCTTGTCCTCGGGGCAGTGGATTTCACAGCATCACATACGTAGTTGGCCTTAAGAGACAACCCTGCTGAACTTTTCATCTTAAGGTTTTATTTACTGCAAAAGAGAAATTGAGTTGTCCCCAAACAGCACTCAGATACATGCTAAAGCCTGCTATTGGTCACAGAACCTGTTTGACAATGGATTTGGGAATAATCCCTATCAGGGAGTAAGAACAGCTGTTGGGATTGTACAGTTTACTATTCATTCTTCTGTCCGTCGCCGGCACAGGCCGAAGTTAAGCTCCAGTTGCAAAGCTTAGGGATCGTTACCTAGGAATTGACAGGCAGGGTGAGCAAATGGCATGAGACAAGTAGAGACACAAAATGGATGAAGTAAAATTTTTCCTGGACCTACCAACTTCTGCTGGTGAGAAAGACATGCATTTGAGCTTACACAGCATCTTCAGGTTGGGAAATGTACTCAGGGGGTCCCAGCCCAATGCAGGGTGAAAGGTTGTTTAGCATAAGTAGTTAACACTTTCAAGAGACCATTCCAGCTGAAATGGTTCATTAACACTTCATAATCCCTAAATATTTACACCTAAGGAAGATACCCTTCCCTCTACCACTCAAGAACTCTGGGGGCTGAGCAGTAATTAATATTGTATGTATTTCCAAAGCTCCCAGCCCCTTACGAAAATGCTCAGGAAGAATATTTTCTAGCTGGATAGTGGTTTTAACCAGGTCAGCTCAATTTTACAACCACGAATAACTTTATCCTCACTAGCCAGGTAGCGTATGGAAGCACCAGCCTAGAACTGATGAAAAAACAAGAGGCAAAGGCAGGAACAGAACCCTGGTTTCTCACTTGACTCTTGTGCTAGTCACAAGACCAATTCTTCTGCCCTGTGAGGTTAGTCATTTGTTAGGCATCCATGCAGAAGGGCGCGGAAACAGGTTTCTTGACATGCCAAAGTTCAATGATCCTCCACCATCTTCAGCTCCAATTAAAGTGTCACTTCCTTGACACTCTGTATTAGAACGGAGCTAATTTTCAGATGAAATATGACTTCACAGACAGTCACATTTGCACTTTTATGGCAATACAGTGGTGTCTGTTAAAGGACCAACCGAATTTGGGTAACTAGGAAATTTGGATCAGAGAAATATCAGCAAAAAATGCAACAGGTTTTGATCGGATTGAACTTTCTATCTCTGAAATGAAACTCTGCTTATCTTGATTACATCTACATTACAGTTGATTGGGCTTTAACCCAATACCCTACATGGACCACTGGACTTAAGCTTTTGAGATTCTCTCAATGTTGGTCTCCCAGGAAGGCTGGGAAGAGGTTTTTCTACTTTTGATGACAATCCAAAGTTGGCTTAACAGCTCTGCTGGTGTAAGATGAAACACTGGTCTTCAAAGAAAGTCAGTGCTTCATACACAGATTACACCATTATCTATAGCATAATCCACTGTACAACTCTGCTCATCATCACTGCAATTCATTAAAATGCAAAACAAGATAAATAATGAATAGGCATGCTATTTACTCATTAAAATTCAAGGATCCTTGTTCTCCTTTTGATGATTTATTCAGTCCCCATGCATCTGAGGAAATACATCCTCCAGCCATACGCCCCAGCTCCAAAGACTTTCTATTTCCTTCTGCAGTGCAGACTGCCAATGGCACTGGCTGACAGAAGAGGCGCTGTTTTGTCTGAGATGCAGTCGAAGCATTTTGTTTGAGGGCTTCCACGAGTGGGACAACAACGTCCTTAGAGACTGTGAGGAAGGCAACCAGCAGACTTAACTGGGGTGATCAGTAAATCCCATCGTGTGTTACTAGGCGCGAAGGCCCTTTTCGCGTGGCAGGACTCTTTTGGTAATGAATAACCCAGAGGTTTTGCATTTAGGGGGGATTCAGTTTGAGGCCATTACAGTAGCAGGGTTTGACAGTCAGGGTTCATTTAAGTGAGGGAAGTACTCCTGCACCCCCATTAGTCCTCTCCCCAAGGTAGCATACATTCTGAACCCCTTGTTCCCAAGCAGTGATTTAAATGAAGCAAGCATGTACATTTTTTGGTTTTTGTTTTGGAACATAAACCACCATTGTGGTTAAGGACCCGAGCAAGGCCGGGTAATCTCTGGGAGAATATACATGTAATCCGGTGAGTTAGGACTTAATGAGGTGTGATGACTCCCTCCCCACAGCTCTGAGTTTAGGTGGCAGGTTTTGTAAGCTATAAGAACGTAGACTGAATAAGACCCCCGACTGGCAGTCTTTCTTGCGGACCTCCAGCACTGGAAATCGTTTATTTCAGGCCAGGATCCAGAAGCATTGGAGAGAAGGGAAACTTGAATAAAGACTGCTTCTAATAAGGAAATAGGCAATTAAGTAATCTTGGAAGGATGAGATGTGTCAGTAAACAACCATTTCACTGCACACAAAGTGATGAAAAATACTTCCATCCACAACTGAAACTGGCAGGCAAAGTAAGAAATGCTTCTTGAGAGCTCAAGAGTTTGAATCAAGGATACTTCGTATATTTTGACATGTTCTGCTGACAGTGTGTGTTTTAACTATTCACAAAGCTGGCTTTTTGAATGTCAATGTCTGAGCCATGGCCCATAATTTCCTGCAACAGTGAAAATTCAAATACAAATGTTTTTAAAAAATGATACTTAGTGAAAGAATAAAAAATAAAATTCTGCCCAGCCTAATACCTACTGTAAATTTTATTTGAAGTAAGCAAATGCACACCAGAAGAGAGCACGACAATACTTATGATTTTTTAAACATTTTATAAAAGGGTTTAGATACATTCACTTGTAAAGAAGTGACAAAACTTGTATAAAAATGTTTTTGTAAAGAAAAGACTGTAGCCAAACTTGACACGAATAGGCAGGAAAAGCCATAAGAAGTCTTAAATGTGCAAAATAAAATACATGGACATGCCAAAATTTCTTGCTCTTCACTCACACACTTGAAAGATGTAGTCTGGCTGTCCCTGATTACATTTCTCTAGTTCTACATCCCAGTTTTAAAGTCAACTGTTAAACTACAATTATGACAGCAATTCAAGTAACCCTGAGGTTTTAGCACCAGTCAAGTAGCCATTAACTGCAACACATCAAAAAAAAAAAAAAAATGGAACTCAGACTGACAAACCTGAAAGTTAAAATTTCTCTTTACAAACTATTAATTTACAGCATTAGAACCATTTCAAGTTTCTGTATGAGCACTTGGGATTGGAGAAATCGAGGAAAATGGAGAAAATCTAAAACAAGTGGTTCATAAACATAATTTGATGCTACATACAAGAGGCATTCCAGAGGGGACACACTATTATCAAACTTTTGCAGGACCATGAATTAAAGTTTCTGTTCTTCAGGAGCTGTCTGCTCGCTCAGCAAGTCCTCTGCTGCTGACTTCACAGATCAGCATGCATGTTTCATGGCACAGACTATGTCTGTTGCTTTCCCCGCACTTCCATAAGCAGCCCAGTAAGCATGTTCATTTATATTCTAGAAAAGCCAGATAGCAAAGAACTGCTAGAGCACACACCATCAAGCAAGTGTTTAGCACCCTTTGGCTCAAGCATCTCCTCCATTCAACACCTAAGTTTAGGGTTGCATGGGGTTTTTACAAATTTGTTTGCAAAATCAGTTCTTTGGCTGAGTATTTTTATTGAGGGGGAATAACAAAAGGCAAGTGCATGGGAGGTGGCACATGGCCTGTCAGCGAGGTCTTGAGAACCTCGAAGAGTGTTACATTTTTTCCAAAACAGCTATGAACTTGGCAACTTCGTGATCAGTTGTGGTGCCAAGAGGCAGCCTCCTTAATCCCTGCACAGAGAAGAGGTTGGTTAGTAGTTTTTATTGAAGACCAGGGTTTTCTTTTTTAATTCTATAAAAAGCCATGTGGGTAGATAGCCAGCCTTACATCTCCCAAAATGTCTCCCTCCCAGGATCCCTGACTACCTGCTGGATTAACTATTCTCTTTGTGCCATTCTCTCACTCACACCTGTGTGGCCCCCTATCTGGTCCCTTTAAACCTGAATCCCACCCTCTCCTCTCACAGTCCATGTTGCTCTCTTCCCTTGAGATTAGTTCTTCAGAAAGACCTACAATGTTAGGACTCCCTTGAGAGATGTGTTCAGCTAGATGAGACGAGGACTATCTTTCTCTACAAGCGTTTTAGAAATCCCAACAAAAAAAGTCCATCACTAACAAGAAAGGTAGTAAGCTTTATCATTCAGTATGCTTTCTGTTCCTTTCCAGTCTGCTTTGGGAGACTGTCTGTTCAGTCTCTTAGTGCTCTCAGACAAAGGTTCAGCATGCTTCATGCTGTAGACAGATGGCACTATGTAAATTAACAATACTGTATTCGTTCAGCAAAGAAGAAAACAGTCCATCTATCCTGGTTTGTAATGCTGTTCTAATCAAGCACTAGGAAATGCGACACACTGACACCCTGTAGCCCAAGGAAATTCTTCCAGCATTAGAACCAACAGCCATAAATCCAATCCATGGAAAGAAAGACAGACAGGAAACCTTCTATCGTTTCCAAGATTTATTGAGACCCACAAATTCCTTAGTATTGGTGCTAGCTTCAATCTAAGTATACTATATCAAGTATTTTTTCTTCAATTTGCTTACAGAGAATGTAATGTGTGACAACAAAGTTGATATTTGAGAGCCACTGTGAGGGCCGGCAACCTGAGGTAGACACTTACTGTATTCAGAAAGCTCCAAAGATGCTTTGCCCATGGACACCTGAAAACAGATTTAGATTCTTAATCCACTTTCCAGGTAGGGACAACATCTCTACCTATGTTAGCTACTTTATAATTAGTGGAAAGTTACCCTCTGAATGAGACATTCCCAATACTTCGTTACACTTGCTAGTCAAATGCTCAAGCTTCAATTCCCAAATGTGGGAGAGGTCACCGCTGAAGTCATCTTGACATCTGAGGAGAACTTTGAACTTGAGCACATGATGAGGCACATTAAGAAATTGCTAAATAAACTCCTCTGCCAGCTGATGACATCTAATAAACAAATATAGCAAGCTTGACAAAAAAGGATGTATCCAGACTTTCCCCTTGCAAACATCATCAGGCTGTCAGGTAGTGATCAGTCACCCTAATCCTTGTGCAATGTAAAGTGGAAACAAAGCAAATGAGAATCTCTCTAAGAAGCCAGTAACTGAAGTGTCCCCGATTTTCATCTCAGAACAAGATTATGGGAAATGCAATTGGAACATTATACTGCAGCCATCTGCTGTATGTTTTGCACGTGAATTAAGAATAAAAAAAATCTGGAGCAGACAATTGCCCTTATCTCCTAAATCACAAACATTTGGCTACACTGTGTTAGAATTATTTAGTTCTTACTGTCTGGTATGAAAAGGCCAAAAAAGAGTCCACAATCTAAAAACCTGAATGTTTTACTACAGAACCTAGAAATAAAATACAGCAAACATACCAAACAAGGCTTACACTTACCTGCGAAACCACTTCCTTTCTGTAACACATCTGAAGCATTCATAGCAATAACGGTATTCTAAAAGGATGACTATTTTAGACACCCTTTCCTGCTGCTATTAGTGACCATCACTGTTCATTAAAGACTAGATGGCCTTCCAGAGTCCATAGCTCCATAGACATTGTTCCCGGCCAGGGACTCCATGTCTTCTGCACAGGACCAGTTGGCTCCACAGTTTGCATGACCCTGTCTCATAGCCTGGGAAACTAGCTTCTCTGATAGTGTCAGGCAGTGCAAGGACTCAGCTGGCTTAGGAACATGGCAGTCCTGGGTCCCCGGCCACAGACCTTGGAAGCTGCTAACTGAAACTGACATGATGTTTGTCAGTTTCACTGCTGAATAGCAGCTGTGCATGTTCTGATTCTGAAACACCACATTTGTGATTCTCAAACAAAAAACTCGGCATTTCCAAGTTTGGGCCATTTTTAAAATGTTTCCATCTACTCCGCCGCAAGTTGGAAAGTACCTTAAAATTGAGACCAAAGACATTACCACTGCACTGAAGACTTTATTCAGGTGTGGTACAAGAGAGACAGCTATGCGATGTGGGGAACAGGTTTCCAGCTATGTTTTAAGGAAGACTGTGTGTTATGTTAACCACACCTTTGTGCAGCATTAAGTCTTCTTAGGAACCAAATAAACCCAGGAAGAATTTATTAATCACATTATTTAGCTCATCAAAAATGCCTTCTACACAGGATGAGGATGATGCCTACTAATGGAAGAAACACCCAGATGTTTTCCCAAGGCAAATAGAAAATTAGCGAATATTATTCTAGCCATTGTCCATGCTCCCAAAAACAGGCTACAGACTTCTTTGATGACAGATGCCTGTGGGAATGCAAGAAAGCTAGAGGGGTTTTATCAGGTAACAGGGTTTGTCACTGAAACATTGATAGCAGAACAGTTTTAAACCCACCAAATACTGAATCTCATTACTGGCTGTAAATGCAAGGATAAAATCTTGCAAAAAAAAAACAAAAAACCCTAACAAGTCTGTGTGAATGTTAATGGAATTACAAGTAACTCAGTGTGATTTGTCTTGCTACAATGAGTCTGAGGTTTCACTCTGAATGTTCATACTTACATATATAGGTTCTCGCTAATGATACGGATGATGAGGATGCCAACGGACTGTATCTTTTTATGTCTGCAAGTCAGGTAAAGGCAGAGCATTTCACCCACATATTGAGGACCAAGTTTTTTCCACCTGACCAGGAAAGAACATGAGAGTAGCAGGTGATGACACTGATACTAAAATCTAAAAACTGAGGTGGCAGCATCTCTAATGTGGCCAGCTTGTTTTGTAGACTATTTCCTGTCTTTGATCCAAGTCAGCTCACCATGGAAAGGGGAGTCTATTGAGTAATGTGGCTCAGCGGCAGAGCCAGCAGAACTTAGAGTCCTTGACGGAATCTCATACTGCGATTAGGGATGTTAAATATCAGTTAATTGAATAGTCAAGTAATTAATCAATTCTTATTGGTTACTCAACCAATCTATAGTCCCCGGGGGCAGGACCAGCAGCCAGCGCGCCCCAGCCCCATTCCCATGTTGCCTCCTGCCACTCTGCGCTGCTGCTTTTCTATCAGGGGCAGCAGTGTGGGATGCCAGGCAGGAGCTGGTCTGCAAGGGGAGCCAGTTTAAAAACCAGCTCCCCTTGCGGACTGGCTGCCTGTCCCCCTGCGCTGCTGACCCTGATACAGAGGGAGCAGAGCAGGAAGGCAGCAACCCCTGTCCAGGCGGGGCAGAGGGGGGAGTGTCTGAGCTCCAGGACCCAGCACAAGCCGGAATTGAGCTGGGCTGCTTGCCGGTCTGGCTCCTAATACATTTTAAATGCAGAGCCATAGTGGGGGTAGGTCCCGGACCCAACGCAAACCAGGACTGAGCCAGGCTGCTGGCCAGCCTGCTAAAAAATTTACTGGTGGCGGAGGGCTGGGGGGAGCATGTAGTCTATAGCATTAACCTATAAGCTTTTGCTTATTGGTTAATCGACTACACTATCACATCCCTAATTGCCACTGTGTGGAATACATTTTTTTCCCAGTCTTATAATACTTCCTCATGCTTGAAAACCACTTTGAAAGCGAAACCCACAACCCCCCACATGTAATAGAAGAACACACATCCTCGATGATAAGTCACTTGGCAATGCTTTAGCAGAGCATCAAGAATGATGAAAGGTCTAAAGAACATGACCTATGAAGGAAGGCTGAAAGAATTGGGTTTGTTTAGTTTAGAAAAGAGAAGAGTGAGGGGGGACAGGATAGCCGTTTTCAGGTATCTAAAAGGGTGTCATAAGGAGGAGGGAGAAAACGTGTTCATCTTGGCCTCCTAGGACAGAATGAGAAGCAATGGGCTTAAACTGCAAGGGAGGCTTAGGTTGGACACTAGGAAAACGTTCCTAACTGTCAGGGTAGTCAAACCCTGGAATAAATTGCCCAGGGAGGTTGTGGAATCCCCATCTCTGGAGATATTTAAGAGTAGGTTAGATAAATGTCTGTCAGGGATGGTCTAGACAATATTTGGTCCTGCCATGAGGGTAGGGGACTGGACTTGATGACCTCTTGAGGTCCCTTCCAGTCCTATGATTCTATGAAATACAAAATGTATAGCTGCCGATTCAGGTATCTGCGTAGTTGCAGGGCCCTAACAACAATGACCGAGACCAGCTGGGCATCAGGCTTACTGGTTGCTATACCTGGTCTCATTGTTACATAAGTATGGCCAGACTGGGTCAGACCAACGATCCAGCTAGTCCAGTATCCTATCTTCCAACAGTGTCCCAGAGGGAGTGAAAAGAACAAGTAATCAGCGAGCGATCCCTCTCCTGTCACCCATTTGCAGCCTCTGAAAAATAGAGGCTAGGGACACCATTCCTACCCATCCTGGCTAATAAGTATTGATGGACCTAACCTCCATGAATTTATCTAGTTCTTTTTTTAACCCCTTCAAGTCCTCGTCTTGTTGCTAGAGCCCTGCAACTCCACAGATGTATTGTTTTTTAAATCTGCGCAGGGTTCTAGTCTTTAGAGTAGCTTTTAAAAAACAAGTTTGGCCATGTCTTAGCTGGTTGTCGACAAAAAAAAACCAAACAAAAACAAGACACACCCACTGCCCCAAACACAGACTACAGGCTGAACCTCTCTAGTCTGGTAGCATCCGTGGTACAGCATGATTTTGGTTAGCCAGATCCATGGGTATGGCCAAATTTCCCACAGTCCCATAAAGTTTCCCACAGTCCTGACTCTTGGAGCTATTCTTTAGCTCTAATTTACCTCTAAATGTCTTCTAAGAGCTCAGTAAGCAGTGGAAGTGTTGGTCATGCTGCTAGACAATATTGACCTCCCGTGGTTTGGCAAATTCTCTGGTTCAGTCCGGAGGGTGCCAGATTAGAGAGGTTCAACCTGCAGTTACATCTTGGGGGGCAGGGGGGAAGAGAGGAAGGGAACCCCATAGCCTTGGCATTTAGTTTTTTCCACAGACAAAACAATCAGACCTCAAACAAAATGTTTACTCACAGGTTCAACAAAGTCATCTTCTGAAAATTCAGATCTCTCAGAAGCAAGCTAACAGTGCCATGGAGAATGTGTTCTTCATAGCAAAGGCCATTTAATAATAGCCTCAGAGCCCAGAAGTTATTCTAGTAGGTAAAGGAGGAATACATTAGTGAAGGAATTCTATGCTACAGTACCTCATTTCATTAGAAATACCTGAAAAAAAATAAACCGGTAAAGTTTAAATATCAAGAAAATAAAATATAAACTGTGATAAAATGTGCCTAGAATTCAATATGCTGTTAATTGCATTTTAAGAATCACTGGTTTCAGTTTACTAGAGTTGAAGAATCCTAGGACTTACCCCGAAAGCTAGTGTTATTTCTAGAAAGGAACTCAAGTATGAGAGATCGTTCAGAAGCATCTGCTGCACTGCTTGCACCGTGAGAATAAGACTTGCCTCAAGCTGTAACTGAAGGAATTAGAAAAGACGTTAATAAATATTTAAGGCCAGATTCTCCATGGTTTTGTGCTGGGTGTTGTCGTTTACAGCTGCTCAAATCAGGTATAAATCACTGTCATTCTAATCTCGTGGTGTCTCACATTGTCTTTGCACAGGGGTCATTGATAACCGAGGGCCAGGTTCTCCTGCCTGTTCACACTGAGCAAAATCAGTCCTAACTGAGTCTGCTAAGAGCTTTCTGGACAGACTGACAGGAGAGCAGATGTTACCAAAGTCACGGAAACAGAAAACAACTAGGGATTGGCAGAAAGACTTGTACATGGGAAGGGAGAACAGAATGCTTTGCACTTTTGTGGTACCTTTTACCAAAAGATTCTGTGAGTGCCTTCAACATGAAGGCTCATAACACCACTGTTAAGTAGGACCAATGCTGTTACATGGACCAAGGAAATCTTGACATTTGAGTTATGCAATTAGGAAAGAAGCTCAACGTGATTTCCTCATAGAAAAGGAGAAGTGTTAATCAATTGGCCTAGGCAAATGAACAGATGCTAATTACGGATAACTTTCATCATGCTCACTTTCAACAAATCAGGCACGGGAACACCTCACGTGTTTGTGAAAAATGCTACTTTAAGCAAGAGGATGTTAAGCGAATCCAATTTCCCCATAAGAATTCATGTAAACGGAGGAGGGAGGGAGAAGGTTAAGTTCTAGGGAACTTTTTTTTTCAGCAGATAAAAGGCAGAGTGTGCACACATGGTGTAAGTTTTAAACCACTTAATACTGTACACAGCAACGATGATTGTGAAGCTTGGTTGAGGTGACAGAGTCAGAGGGTGGAATATTCCCCACTCATGAGCTGAGCCCTCAAGGGTTAATATGTTGTTAATGTAGCCTCACATTCTAGAAGCAGCATGGACTGAGGCAGGGAGGAAAAAGAACAGACACACGGCAGTGGCTGCAAACACGTTCTTGCAGAAACTGAACATGATGATGAACTCACACTACCCTCTAGTGTGCACCACACACTTCTCCGGACAATGCACACACAGCTGCACAGTGCTAAGGGGTGTGCATGTGTGTGCATGAGTGAGACACAGGCAGGCAGGTGTGCATTGCCCCTTTAAATATACTGACCCCAATTCAAGTACCCTGCCCTTCTAAGTAAACTAGAAAGTCAGGACCACAGAACCCTGTAGGTTAGACATCCTGCTTTGTGGAGATGGGGTAGAAAGTGGGGGGGCTTGACAGGGGAGAAGGGGGAACATCCTGACATCAGCACCCCTCTCCTCCTCTGTGCAGCAAGCAGGAGGCTCCATGGAGCTGCTCCAAGGCAGTGGGCAGGAGCAGCATGGTGGGGGAATGGGGGGTGGAGCTGCCCAGCCACATCTCTTACAGCAGGGGAAATTTTTGAAGTGGCCCCAGGCCGCCCCAGAAGGGGCCGGGCCTGAGGCAGAAGGGTGGGGCCAGGACACTGCCGTGCTTCTCCACCCACAGACCCTGATTGGCCTAGGAGCGGCGGGGGCAGCAGGGCATCCACAAGCCACATCAACTCGCTTGGCGTGCCGCATCCAGCCCGCGAAGGCCCTTCTACCCACCCCTGTCTTACAGGAAACGTAAGGGAGCTGATGGGAGGTTGCCAGCCCACTCTGGTTCCAAACCCTGACAAGGACAGGCTGCTTTTCCAGAAAGTCCTGCCCGCAGTGGACAAAGCAGGCAGCCAAACGACATAAGGGAGCATTGCACAACTTTAAATGAGTACGTGCTCTAATAGATAAGCAATATAAGAATGAAACCAGGACAATACTACGTGAGGAGACACGGTGCCATACACAGCTCTCTGCTTTCTGATGATTAAAGTACAGACAGTCAGGCTTTCCAGCTAGAGTAGATTTTGCTTATTACCAACCCATCAGTTGCCATCAGAAAGTTGCCTTCTCCAGCAGCAGCCAGTAGAGCGGAAGGAAGGTTTATGGGGCTGTAGCCAGAGAAGTAAGCACTGGGGCGTACCTTCCCTGGCCGCAGCCCTGCAAGAGCGCCTGCAGCAGGGGCCTTTCTTCCAAAGGAGAGTGCTCAGCCTCAGTAAGTGACCTGCCTGTTGCTAACGACTGAACCCCATTAACATTAAAGGCAACGGGATGGGATTGGTTCCCAGCCAAATGTTGACGTTAACGTAAGCTGCAGCCACTGCCTCTAACTCCGGATCAGCTAGTTTGAAGACAGTCCACTATGCTTAAATTTATGGTCAAAACAGAGATTCCCACATTTTTCTGCCAAAACTATTCCTAAAGATATGAAATAGCAGAAGTTGACTTCTGCTGAGGCAACCATTTCTCAATCTCCACTTTGATTCAAGCCACTCTAACCTTCATGGCCAACTAAGCCGAATACAGAAATTGAAATCGATTTTATCCCCTTTTATATATGGGTAAAATTGGGTAGAGTAGGGATGTTAAGTTACGTTTAATCAGCTAATCGAGTAGTTGATGGAAGTTCCATAGACTACTCGATTAGTCGATAAGGGGGGAAACTGCAGCGCCACAGCAGGGTTAGTTCCTGGCCCCAGGAGCTAACCCCACTGAAGCTCTGCCTTTTAAATACATTTAAAAGGCAGAGGTGTAGCGGGGGAACCAGGCACGAGCTGATTCCTGGCTCGTGTCCGATCCCCCCACTACACCTCTACCTCCCCTGACCCCCCTGTGGAGATGGTGCTGGGGGGGAATTGGCTTTTAAGTTGGCTTCCGCCGCCACCACCGGCTCCTGCTCCCCCTTTGCTGCCACACTCTGATAGAGGCGGCAAGTGGGGGGGAAGCGACTAGTCAAGTCACTACTTGACTACCCGATAAGTATATGCTTACCAGGTAGTCAACTAGTCGCTTACATCCCTAGCAAAGAGAGGAGAAAGTTATCCAAGGTCGCAAAGTGGGCAGACCTAGGAATAAATCGTCAGAGTCTCAGATCCTAGTACTCTGCTCTAACCACTGGACTGTGCTAGGAATTCATATGCTACTTCCAAAAGATTTTTTATTCTCTCTCAAAAGTGCACTATTCAAAACAACCACCTCCCTCATTAACCATTACATACTTACAGGCGCAGAAAACACCTTTGGCGGCAGAGAAACGTTGACTTTTGTCTTCAGTTCATTTAAAAGAACTGACGATAAGGACACCACCATCTGCAACAGGAAGTTACGATAGTCACAAGCAGAGCCACGTGCTCAAGTATTCAACAAATGTCAAACCGTGTCCAAAACTTAATGATTTGGCATACAGTTCCTTCATGTTTTCAGTCCCAGTTCTGATCACTATGTGGTGACTTGTGTAATTATATCAGGAATGGGCAGTTGTATGGTCCATCCTCAGCAATCCCCCCAGAATGTGCTTGTATTACTAGACCTGCTTTAGGGTTACTGTGTTTAGAAAATATTCTGTTTCATAAATGTTGACTTGTGTGTTATCCCTAAAGCATCTTCTTTAACAGAGAAGACTAAATCCCTCCCTTCTTCCCTCCCTATTGGTTTTATTATTATCCAGTGTGCTTCAAAGCTAAAAAGATCTGGATCAGCACCAAATGTTCAATAGCAAGAATAGTTCACTGCCATAGTGAATTAAATGTTATAGCCATAATAATAATGAATAGAGATTGCCTATCTCCTAGAACTGGAAGGGACCTTGAAGGGTCATCGAGTCCAGTCCCCTGCCTTCACAGCAGGACCAAGTACCATCCCTGACAGATTTTTGCCCCAAATGGCCTCCTCAAGGATTGAACTCACAACCCTGGGTTTAGCAGGCCAATGCTGAAACCACTGAGCTATCCCTCCCTGCAGCCATGTTGGTCCCTGGATATTAGAGAGACAAGTTGGATAAGGTAATATCTTTTATTAGATTGACTTCTATTGGTGAGAAAGAGAGAAGCTTTTGAGCGCGTCTTCAAACCTGTGTAAGCTCACAAGCACGCGTTTCCTGCCAACATAAGCCAGTCCAATAACAGATATTACCTTCCCCACCTTGTCTCTCTAATGGTGAATTAACCAACGTCTATGCATTTACCAGATGGGACACAAATAGCTTACTGGAGGAAGGCGAACACAGGTCAACATTTCCATATGAAAAGGTTAAGACTTGGCAAGCAAAATGTTCTTTTGACATGTGCCAAATTAAACTGATGGTGTAAAATAATGGGCATCCACTCCCAAGACTCCAAAATGAGTTCATCCCTAAACAGAAGAAATTACAACAATGCAAAAGGTGTCAGTTACCTCTTGGAAGTCAGGTGGTGGCTCTTTCAATGAGACAGCAAAAAGATGCCCAGTTTTCTCGAGAGTGGTGCTACTACCCAAAACCAAGATGAGGGTGCTCCAGCATTTTGCCTAAAACACAGCAAAGACCTTAAATTAACAAAACCACTGACTTTTGTGAAGTTTGCTGAATTAGTCTTTAAATCTAAAGAAAGGTGGAACAAGGCGAACATTATGAGGTTTTCAAGTAAATACAAAAGTACATAATATTTGGGACAAAAAAGGGTCTCTGGCAAGTACACATTTCAGAATCTGTGCAAAAACTTTACGTATCTCAAACCAGAGCGAATGAGACAGAACGCAGGGGTTTCTTCCTGCGTGTGCCTGTGGAACTGACAGGAAAATGGTAACATCTGGCCTATCAGCAAGAAGTGTCAGTGTGCCCAAGACATACCACTGTCAGAGTCATTGTGCTGACCCTGGTCCAGCGTTATACCTTGGAGTGTACAGGGCATGTCTTTTCCCCTCTCAGGTTATACAGACACAATCCCCTGAAACAAAGGCTGCTCCCCCACAACTATCACACTTTGTTTACACGTAAAACTACAACAAAGGAGTTGAGGCAGATCTTCAGCTAGTGAAACTGTTATAGCTCCACTGAAGTCAATGCCATGGACCAATGACGACGTATATCAGCTGAAGATCTGGCTTCAGTGATTATAAGTGATTATATTCTTTAATACACTGAGCATTCAAGCATAGTAAGTTTTATTTGCTTTGCTCTTGGTCAGGACACTACGGTAAAAGTGGTCAAATTATTTAAAAGTCACTTTGCTTGGATTGCTTTTCCCTTTTACACAGGGTCAGAGTGCTTGCAACTCTTTGCTACTCATTCCAGCCCATGGCTCAGGTTCATAAGTCCTGGAGTTCCAGTCTTTTTCCTCTTCCAATTTCCCTTAACAGTCTTTCCAGCCCATCCTCAGTCTTCCATGTTCGTTTTACCCGTGTATTACCTGGTGGTCATTCTCATCACATGTCCAGCCCACCTCATATGTGCACTTTCCAGTCTATCAGAGTTCCAAAATCATCTTCCCCTAATTTCTTCCAGCACGCTGTCTACCCTCCACTAGCTGGCCAATCTTCTCAATATATTATTTTCTACCACCTGCATCATGTTTTCTTCTATACCCATAAGATCCTCTCTTTCCAAACCTACATAAGGCAGGGGAAACCCCGGCCTACCCCCCAGCACAGACTCCTCCTTTCAAATTTGGTACCTGATTGCCTGTCCCCCCAGTTCTCATGCTGTCCACATACACTGGGTTCTTCTTTTTCATTTGTGATCTTTCTTGACGGCATTAAGCATACTTCACAGGCACACATACCCTTTTTTGATTTGGCTTCTCTCCTGAAATGTCAGCCAACAGCTCTTCTTTCATCTTCCTTCCATAGTTGTCTTTGTGTTTACCCTCAAACCATGATCTTCAAATAGGGGCCCACTCCAATACCATATTTACTAGAAGAGCTGGATTGTCAGCATGCATTTGTTTTCTCTGTCTTACCACAGGCTCCGTTCTCCTACTAATTTTAACTCCAAAAACTAGGATGAAGAGAAGCGGATTCAGCACACCGCTTTCCCTCAAGCCCACTGTCACCTCAAAACTCTCCCAAATTTCAGTGTCATCAGCTAAGCATCTGACCCTAAATACAGCTGCTCTATCACCTCCAGACTGCCTACCATTCATCTCCATATGCCAAACACCAGCTTGCACTGTACCAAGTCATAGCTGTCTCAAGATTAATGACGGCTACACAGCGGTAATGCCCTCCATTTATCATTCTTTCAAGTGACTGTGTCCCTGCAAATACTGCATTTATACTACTCCTGCCCTTCCTAAGCCATGTTGGTTGTCTTCTATATTTTCCCTCACCTTGCCACTGAAACCCTCTCAAGGCCTTCAAAGGGCTGACTCAACATGGTGATGCCCTGGTTGGTGTTTGAATCATTGGCTTTACTCTGACCCTCCCACCGAGGCACAACCAAGACTGTTCTCCAATCATTTGGTATCTTTGCACGAGCCCAGCGAACACACAGTGAAGCCACTTTGCTCCAGTGCCTCCAATTGCCTAGATCATAGCAGTTCTCATTGTCACCAGCTACTATACCATCCTTCATGTTATTCAGTGTTTCTTCTACCTCCTCTATAGAGATCTGTACCTTTCGATACTTTCCCATAGCTGTCAGCAGTCTTGCATTCACAACTCACTTCTCATTTAATGGCCTTCAGAAATATTTTTTCCTTATGTCTGCCATTAGTTGCCACATCGTTCCCATCCTTCACACAAAGGAGTTCTTCATCTTTTGTTTCACTGTTTCTCTTTCATCAGCCCAAAATCCAATTTCCTGCTAACATCTTTCTGTGTAATTCCTTTTCAACCTCCATTCTTACCTCAGCAACTACCTTTTTTAGCCTGTGGGTATGCATTTTTAAATGCTCTCCCTATCACATTTCCTCAAACTCTTCTTTAAGTTTGTTTTCTATGCCAGACTTCCACCACCATCCTTTCTCTGAAAGCACCCCCCTCTCACCACTCACCATGTTACCTCCACTGCCATAATGACACATTCTTTAAAGTACCTCTGTTCTTCCTTCACTGACTTCATTGTCTATGGCAAAGGATGAAAGCAAGCCTTCCTTACTTTCTGGCAGAATTTTTCCTTATTACCCTGCCTCCTCCCTTACATAGCCACCAACAGAATTTCATCTTCTTTCATGTCAACTCACTGACAACTGAACTACCGGTTTAACGGGACATCTGACAAAACTGATCTAACAAGAGTCTAGTTTAATCAACCAACCCTTTGTACCAACTTGCTTTTACAGCTTCACTCTGATCTCCACTTTGTCACAATGAACCCTTTTGTACCTCTGACAGACTGATCTCAGGGTTACGGCCAGCTACCCTCAAGTCTGACATTGATTAATATAAGGTCTTGGGTAAATGACAGTTCTCCTCTGCCTCAGTTTCCCCAGTTGTGGAAAGGAGCTAGTGCCTGCCAAAGTATTGAAAGGATGATGTTTTTGCAAATGTTTCAAAAAACATAAGTATGGTATTAAAATTTTGGGGAAAATCTAGCATAAAGTCAGAAAAAAAAAGACGCTGTTCCACACTATAGTCCTGTATTAGACAAACAGTGGCTGTATGGAATAGAAGTGTATAGAAACTCCAACAGAAGCATAAGATTAATACAAAACACTCACATTCCTGTATAATGACAGATTGCAGTAAAGGAGTTTGAATGCATGCTTAATTAGAACAGAGATCTTCAAAGGAGTACCTAGAGGAGGCAAAAAGAAGACAACTCCTTAGAATGAACATAACTATCAGGTTTAAGTGCATATTTAAAAAAAACAGGAGATACAATGTTACTGTGTTTAAATCTAATACATATTTAAGGTTAAGATTTTGTCATGGTTATTTAGTTATGGACAGATCACAGGCAATATACAAAAATTCAGGGGAGCCCATGACCCACCTGTGACTTTACTCAAAATAACTGGGGGGGGGGGGGAGGAGGATGTTTTGGGGAGGGGAGGCAAGGAGCCTGATGCAAAGAAGTCAAGGAGGTCTGGTAAAGTCATGGAATCTGTAATTGTCATGACCTCCATCACTAAATCACCTCCCAACACATAGTTAAATACCAGTAAAACGAAGAGGGGATGAAAATGAGAACTGTCCATACTGCTTAACAGTATTTCACATCACAATTCTAGGTCCCAATCATCAGTTTATAATATGCTCCCCCAAAGTCCTTGGGAATATGTATAAGCAATTAAAATAGAATTAGTGTAAGATACTAAAACATATCACATGGAATAAATCCTCTCATCAGGTACTGAATGTTTACAATACATGACAATTGCGTTAAATAGCCCATGCGCCTACAAATATCACCAACTAATAGCTATTGAGTAGGGTTGTGTGAAATAAGATTATGGTATCAGACTATTCCCGTGGGGCAAGTCCGGATACCAGACTCATCTCAGCAGAAAACCTCTAACGATGCCCTCATCACCCTGATGTTTCAGCCATGACTTTGAGCAAATGCCTTTGGTGACATGACCTCAGCATCTGCATTGTCCAGTCAATAGTTTGCTCGAGGTCACAGCTGACACATTGTGACAGTGTGGGGCACATATACGTGCCGTTGCGTTTACAATGAGGTTTACAAAAAGGTTTGATACTCAGCACTTTGTAACAAAGCAGTCCTCTAGGGAAAAAAACAAAGAAAGGAGCCGAATCACAAGGGTTTGCAAAGTTGCTTCCGCTTGATACTAAAACTTAAAATGGCTGTTCCTGACTCAGACTTATGTACTGTGCTTTAACCCAGATAATTTATGGCTGAGTTTAAAGTCACATAAATCTTCTGTTATTAGATTTAATCCAAATTGATGCCTAGGGTGGTACATAGTTAAGTGGCTACCAAGTGGATAGAAGCAAGAAGCACTTCAATGAATAATACTTGCCAACTGAAGTCCATTCTCCAGCATCATGAAAATTATTTCCCGAGGGAACACTGCCAGTTCTGAACATCTTTAGGTAGCTCTCAAACTGGAAAGGGGTTATCCGGCAGGCAGTACAGCATGCAAGGTTATTGAAGGGAAGCAACAATGAATGTACAGCACTAACGAAGTCTCCACTTTTGCACAAGTAGAATGGGATTTTATCTCTAAGCTTTCTTAACCTGGATACAAGAAAGGATTGCAGATTTGATTTTTGTGGATTCCATTAACATGGATGCATTATTGGAATTTCCTTTGAGACCTTTTTCCACTTGACTTCCCAAGAACTCAGTTTGACTACAGATTTTGTCACTCTGGTATCTTTATCATACAGCAATGCTACATTGAGTTGACTCAATTCCAGCTACGTAAAAAAAATGTAGCTAGAGTCAATGTACCTAAAGTCAAGCTTTAGGAGGATGACGGGAGAAACGATCCCATCGACTTCCCATGCTCTTTGTGAGGAGGAGGCACCGACGGGGGTGCCCTCAGCATTCAATTAGAGAGTCTTTACTAGACTTGCTAAAATCAAATGCCAGAAGATTGACCATCACAGCACCGATCCTCCCGCAAGTGGAGACATGGTCTAAGATTACTGAGATACCCTCTTCCTTTATGTACATTTACAGATTTCGTTACATTTACTATAAATTGCATTACATATTTTAGGACTGGCTTGGTTACTTTGCAGGAATCAATCTCTGTACAGCATAGTTTGCCCACACACGGTTCATGTTCGACTTTCTCTTTACATTCTTGACTTATCTTGTTTGTTGTTATTTTGCTCTTTCTAAATAGTTCCCTGGCTGTTCCTGTGCCACAGTGCACCCCATCATTCACCACAGTGATGATGATTTTTACTATAACATCGTTGTGATGCAACTTATACAAAAACAGGTCATGTGAGGTATCAACAGATAAGTTATGGTTTGCTCAATATGATTATCCTATTGGTAGGTGTATATCATTTTTGTATCTGGCATTCCAAATATAGACTATATCTGCATTTCAAATGTGTTTGCTCCTGGGTAACTCCCATAAAGTAGTTTTCATCCAGTATAACCAGTATATTGCGAATGAAGTATTTAAGACAATGGCCCATCAATGAAAACAATGGGCCACAGGAAAAGGTTAGCCTCACTAATAAGCTTTCCTGTGTAGCAAAAATGTAGGTAATGGCTGCCGTCACTCAAAGCAATGCAAGGGCATGTAACTAATCCAGGGGATATTGGACTCGATTTTGGCACCTATACTTTTCCACAAACTGTACTGGGGGCTTTGCTTGAGACAACAAAGTTCCCCTCACATAAAAAGCTATAAAGGCGAAAGTGACATCACTTGGCCTCACTCCCCCTACAGCACACCAGCACAGGTGAAGGACAAAGACTGAACTGGGTAAGAATCACAGAACGCTGGAACTGGAAGGGACCTCGAGAAGTCATCAAGTCCAGCCCCCCGCCCTCACCGCAGGACCAACCACCATCCAGATCATCCCTGATAGATGTCTGTCTAACCTGCTCTTACATATCTCCAGTGATGGAGATTCCACAACCTCCCTAGGCAATTTACTCCAGCGTTTAACCACCCTGACAGTTAGGAAGTTTTTCCTCATGTCCAACCTAAACGTATCTTGCTGCAGTTTAAGCCCCTTGCTTCTTGTCCTAGCATCAGAGGCCAAGGAAAACAATTTCCCCTCTCCTCCTTGTGACACCCTTGTAGATACCTAAAAACCGGTATCATATCCTCTCTCGGTCTTCTCCTTTCCAAACTAAACAAGCCCAATTCCTTCAGCCTTGCCTCACAGCTCATGTTTTCTAGACCTTTCATCATTTTTGTTGCTCTTCTCTGGACCTGCTCCAATTTCTGAAGGAAGGTCCCAGGTAGGAAAGAAGAAAGCCTGCCTGCATAGAGAAGCTTGATAGACTGTTTGTACTATTACACAGGGTGAGACACTTCTTGATTCATATCGTGTCTAGTTTATAGATCTTAGACTGTTTTATTTCTTAAGTAATCTGCTTTGATTTGTATTGCTCATTGCTCACTACTTATCACCATCTTTCTGTAGTAAATACATTTGTTTTATATTTTTTTACCTACAACAGTGTGTGTTTTGCTAGGAGCATTCAGGGAATCAGTTTTCAGCATGTTGGTCTATTAACCCTCCTAATTTGGTCTTGCAAGAAACATACCTCCTCATATGCTTAATTATGCATGTCAAGTCAGGCCCACAAGTGTTATTAAAAAAAAAAAAAATCAAAACTGGATCCAACTATGTTTACCAGCTAATATTTGCTAGAGATGCAACACTGTGTTCTTCAACTATAAAAGGCTGTCAACCGGAATCATTCCTTTTCAAGGTGTGATTTTACTGAAGATTAGACATACATAGGGAAATCTTAAAGGAAAGATTAAAAACTAAAAAAAGCCACTTACCCTTGAGTGTCATTGCATTTCACAGCTTTCAAGTAGCGAACTATTTCCTTATAGCTAAGGAAGGGAGGAAAAGAGAAAAAAAAAGCAGGCATTAAATGGGGAATAGATCCATCAAGAATACCAATGAGAAATAGTGAGACAAAGCAGGTACTCCCATGTAGAAGACATTTACCTACAGAAAAAAAACCAAGACGTGAGTGTTAAATAAAACTGCTGTTATCTCATTGCTTTCCAATAAACCCCCAAAACAACAGAACTCCCTGGGTTTTTTAAAAAAAAAAAACCCTTACCCGACCATTACAGAGATATTCAATGTTTAAATCTAGAAATGTCACCACTGTGCTACTGGCCATGGGAATTCAACGGAAATGCCAGCTGTGTAGTCAATAGGAATTTGCCTTCTCTCTCTCTCTGCCATGAAGTGTTGAAGAAAATGAAAGCAACAGAAATTATACATGTCTCCTACATGAACCTTCAGTCCTGGTCTTCTACTTTTTCTTTCATGGTTGCCATGCTATACAAACTACATGGAGCGAACATGATTTGATTAGTGCTAAGGCTATTCCCCATGCAGCAACCACTGAAAAACAGAAAATAAGCTGATACATGTGAATGCACATTGTGTGTCTCTGTTATAACAATGACTAGTTTCAATAGCACCTACGTTATGCTTCCCCCATGGGCTTCCCAGTGGAACAAATTCCAAAAGAAAGAAACCATGAGCAGAGATCCCAGACAATGAGGGCTGCAATCTGGGTTCTGGTAGGAAATGCTATGGTGGAATATCAAATGAGAGGGCTGACTCTCATGGCTCAAAACCACTCAGGTCTTCCTTTAATGCAGGGGTGGGCAAAAGGGCCTCCACGAGCTAGATCCAGCCCGCCAAGCAGGTGGATCCAGCCCGCAGAGGGCCTGCGGCTCCCCCGCCTCCAGGCCAATTAGGGCCTGGGGGCGGGGGAGCACCCGAAGCTCTCTCTGCTCTGTCCCCGCCCTGCGAACAGCACACGGCAGGGGCAGAGCAGAGAAGGCTTCACACGCTCCATTGGCCCCAGGCCTTAATTGGCCTGGGGAGCGCGGGAAGCCTCTTCCTGCCCTGCCAGGAGCACGTGGCACTTTGAAGCGCCATGTGCTCCACCGCCCACAGGCCAATCAGGGCCTGGGGGCAGGGGAGCTGCGCGAAGCTTCCTCCGCCATGCCCCGGCCCTGCAAGGAGCTTGCAGCACTTCAAAGTGCTCTTTTCAGGGTGGGAGGAAGCTTCCCGCGCTCCCCCGCCCATAGACTCTGATTGGCCTGGGGGTGGGGGAGTGTGCCAAGCCTCTTCCAGGGCATGGGTGCCTAGTGGGAAGGGGGGGGGGGCTCCCACACCCTCAGACCAATCATGATCTGGGGGTGGGGCAGCCCCGCCTCTTCCTGTTCAGGCCCCACCCTTCCTGTTTAGGCCCTGCCCCTTCTGGGGTGGCCCGGGACTACTTCAAAAATTTTTGAAGTGGCAAAAATTATTGCCCATCCCTGCTTTAATCAGGAAGATTTGTTCATAAGATCCATGAACATCAAATACCTTGAACTGCCCTTAACATTCAAAATGGATAAATATATAAAAGAGGAACAGAATTCTCCTACAAAAATGGATACAAAGTTTTAAATGAACCCAATTAACATTTAATTGGAAAATGCTTCCATTCTATCCCCGACGGCAGCTGCTATTAAAGGATCTAACCTTTACAAAAGGTATAGTCAGTACATACAGCAATTTGCCCAGCAAGAAAATTTCTCCTTGAACACAGTTTGACAGAGTTATTTTGCACGGGTTGCAAACCTATTAACGGTATGTTCACAGACTATTAAGGTTATCAATACTGTAAGAGTTTTCAGAGACAAAACCAAAAAGGTAGTTAACATCACTACTTATGGGTTTAAAAAGGAATCAGCTCAAGAATCTCTCTACTCCCTTGGGAGATTGATATCCCCGTTTTACAGGTGAGTAGAGGCAGAGGTCACAATCAGTGGGAGTGGCTGGCTCACTACAAAAAGTAATTTTCCCCTTTTGGCATTCTCATCAACTGTTTGGAGTGGTCCACACTAACCCTGATTGGATTACCCATTTAGCATTGTCCTCCCCATACTAATGTAACAGTCCTATCTTTGCATGTTTATCATAGAATCTTAGAAGTTGGAAGAGACCTCGGGAATCATCGAGTCCAACCCCCTGCCCAAAGCAGGACCAACCCCAACTCAATCACCCCAGCCAGGGCTTTGTCAAGCTGGGATTTAAAAACCTTTAGAGATGGAGACTCCACCACCTCCCTAGGGAACACATCCCAGTGGTTCCCCACCCTCCTAGGGCAATAGTTTTTCCTAATATCCAACCTAGACCTCCCCCACTGCAACTTGAGACCCTTGCTCTGTCATCTGCCACCACTGAACAGCTTCTCTCCATTGTCTTTTGAACCCCACTTCAGGTAGTTGAAGGCTGCTCTCAAATCCCCCCCTCATTCTTCTCTTCTGTAGATCGAACAAGCCCAGATCCCTCAGCAGCTCCTCATTAGTCATGTGCTTCAGCCCCCTCATCATTTTCATTGCTCTCCACTGGGCTTTCACCAATGCGTCCATATCCTTTCTGTAACGGGAGGCCCAGAATTGGACAGAATACTCCAGGTGTGGCCTCACCTGTGCTGAATAATCACGTATCTAGATCTGCTGCCAATGCTCCTCCTAATGCACCCTAAAATGCCGTTAGCCTTCTTGGCTACAAGAGCACACCATTAACTCATATCCAGCTTCTCATCCACTGTAATCCCCAGGTCTTTTTCTGACGAACTGCTACCTAGCCAGTCGATCCCCAGCATGTAGCAGTGCTTGGGATTCTTCCTCCCCAAGTGCAGGACTCTGCACTTGTCCTTGTTGAACCTCATCAGATTTCTTTTGGCCCAATCTTCCAATTTGTCTAAGTCACTCTGGTCCCTGTCCCTACCCTCTATCATATCTACCTCTTCCCCGAGCTTAGTGTCATCTGTGAACTTGATGAGGGTGCAATCCATTCCCTCATCCAAGATGTTGAACAAAACCGGCCTCAGAATGGACCCCTGGCACACTCCACTCGACACTGACCACCAACCAGACATCGAGCCATTGTATATCCCTGCCAAACAGAAATTTCCACTTCACCCATATGACCCAGGAAAGCTTATGCACTAATACATTTGTTAGCCTTTAAGTTGCTACAGGACGCTGAAACTCACTACAAGCTATGCCAGTCATCAATCTTTACCTTTTTTTTTCTTTTTTTAATAGAGCAGCAGCAATTTTAAATCTTTGAAAGACTACACAAAGCTGTTATGATGCAGCATGCAAGTCCTGAAAAGATAGATAAGAACTTACTGTCTCTGGTTTTCCATTTTTTCTACTCGAGCCTGTATGACAGGAAGTACTTCCCACAGAAACACTTTCTTCCCTTTCTGTGTTCTTTGACCAGTGATGTTCTGGCCTTTTAAGACCGTTGTTAGTAATCCATGATCCCATGGCACTACATTTAGGCTGAAAATTAAAAGTGAAAATGATATTTTTTCTAAAAACTATTGCAAAGTTCTATAACAATTCACATTGCACGGCAGACACTCATATCAGTGCAAATACAACAACTTAAAAATATAATAAGGCTTGGTGCAACACAGACTGCTGTAACATTTCCAAAGATTCTCACTCACTTCAGAAAGTGAACTCAGTGGATTGTACGTTAGTCATGGCTGCAGAATGAAGCTATTAGCACAGTGGTGGGCAACCTGTGGCCCACTGGAGTTCTGTGTGTGGCTCACGAGACATTTTGTTTGCTGTTGTCACAGGCAGGGTTGCCAGATTCCGCTGGTTTCCATCTATGTCATTTTTACCCTACTGACGTGTATTTAAAGCCAGGGCACATGAAGTGAGTTGCGTGCTGATTGTACACAACATTGGCTGCGAGAGCCGTGTGCTCCCTCTGCATCCAATCAACGTGCTGCTACGGTTCAATCGTCACAGTCTGCAAATTCTAGGTCCACAAGCACAGTTAGCAAAACTACCCTAGCCTGGGAAACTGTCTTTGGTTACGACAATCTTGCAGCCCTCTGCAATGGAGGCCACTCATTCAGCACACTCGCTAGCCTAGGTTGCCCACTGCTGTACAAGCATCATCATAAAGTAGTGATCTACTGGCAGTAAATCAGTTAATGGCAGACTTCGGTGCAATACTTCCCCGGTATTCAGGACAATTAGTTTTTAGAAGAAAATTATGTCAAAGAAAATTGTGGCGGAATGTATATTTGCGTACAATGATTGTGTTGCTACTGTCTGTATTGATCATGCCAGACTAATTCTTCTTGCCAAGTTTCACAGTCTATTTGACTCACTAAATCTTGAGTTTATTAAAATAAACATCTTAGAAACTAGACTATACAACCGTTATGTCTAAAAATGACTGTTTGCCCCCCGAGTGCTGACAGTTCTAATTTAGAATGTCCAGAAACTACACACACATGATGCCATGTAGATTTTGCCACAAAATTTCAGCAATTTTGTTTGGAAATAGCAGAGCACTTGCCAGTCAGTGTTTTGAGACTATGACATTATGAGATGTAGTGAATGACTGCCGTCTCTATTACAAACAATTCCTATTTCCTGCAGTGATTTCTAAAGGCAAATAAAAGGAAGCCTGATGTAGCCCTGTTGTTTTAAGCTTCTAATTTCCCAGGCTACCATTAAAAGGAATACTTAGGAGGTTAACTATAACTAGTTTCTATTAAGACACATGCCAGGTTTAGGCTCTGGACAAATTTCAAGTTGTTGATCACTGGTCACAGTCTATATAGATAACAGATGGCTGGGACATTATCAACCTAACATTCAATGAAGGTGTCAACAGCTCTTTGTCTAAGTAGATTCTTGCCTTAGTACCCTTCCTATCTAATTGCTATCCTATGATCCTTATCTGCTTCTTTTAACTATCCAATCTTTAGGTGCTTATAGGTTACCAGTTCTGCCTACTTGTTCTTCCCTTTGATATTTTCATACCTTCTGCTCCTTGTTTCCTCCCCCCCCCCCCCCCACTTGCCCTTCTCCCTTATTTATTTTGGATCTGCACATCCTAAACTCAAAACTCCGGTCATCTGAAGAAGTGGGCTGTGCCCACGAAAGCTCATAATACCACCTACATGTTTTGTTAGTCTATCAAGTGTTACCAGACCATTTATTGTTTTTTAAGTTTATACTAAAATAGACTAGATTATTGTTTTACATTCTAGTCAACAGACTAGAAATAATGTAAAAATATACCCTTTCACACTTAAATGTATGAAAGTCCATTGAGTAACAATATATAATTTATAAAAGCAAGAACATACCTATTTGAGAAGGCATAGCAGTGACAAGGAAGCGTAATAGCCTGGAAAAAACTAATGAACTTTTCATACAGAACTTTTGGAAAGTCACACAGCACAAGCATCCTCTGAAGTTGTGTTGTAATCCTGCATTCATAAAAATAAAGTATTTTTAAAAGTGAAAGCAGCAAGTAAAAGCTTTAAAACAGTTCAATTGTTTCTAGATAGAAAAGCATGCTGACCTAGTGAACAAGTCTTTAGTGTTTAGAAAATCACCAAATGGACATTTTGGATTAAAATTTAAGTTTGTAAAAAAAATTTTTTACCAACTTACCAGTGTAAGTTATGTTTTTAAAATTCCAGGAAAAGTATTTGTTTTTTTAAATCAAAGATCCTCGCAGTGTTTGAAACATAATACTAAACATCATGTCAGTGTGTACCATACTAGAGCGATCATTTGTACTCAAAATTAAAAAGCCCCACCAACCTAGAACAGTAGTTTACTATATATATTTGGACTTTATATACACTTTAAAATAAAGTCCAATGAATTTTAAAAACCTATTTTAAACTGACCTTAAATAAGTAAGTAACTTCTAGAGAGCCACTGCCATATGCTTAGTTTTTAATAGGTGTGTAGCAGTGAGCAGGAAGCCTATTCCAACATGACCCATTAATACTGCAAGCGTGGTAGCGCAAATAACACTGAAACAGTGAAATCAAGTGTATCAAAAAATTCTGTCTCAAGTGGGAGCCGCTAAACAGAAAAACCCTATTTCATGTTCTTTCAAAATCACATTGTTATGCTCCTGAAGATACAGCTAGGACCCTATTGTGTTAGGTGCTATGCAGACATAGAACAAGATACTGCCCAGTCACATACAGTATACAATTTAAGTGATAATGTAAAGAATTATTTCCTTAATGTAAAAAAGCAATAATTTAAAATCAAGACAGATGTAGGCTGCACCTGGCCATTGGTTTAAACTAGAGAATTAGTGGGAGGGATGGGATTTAAGTCTTCCTGAAAATCAGTTCTTATCTTTGTGGCTGGTGGACATACTGTTAAAAGTAAACTAAAAAGCTCAAGTAAGAACTGAGTTAAGCAGAGAAATGTGTGTTACATGTCCCCATTCCTTAGGCTTTAGAAGAAATTTAGTAGAGAAGTAAATACTGATTATCTTGGTTTACATAATATAAAATTACCTTAGTGTGAGAGCTATATAATCAAAGAATCTACACCAAAAAATTTTAGATTTCAAGCACCAAAGCTATGGTAAATCCTTTAGTAGCTGAAGGTGGCCTTTGTGGATTGGACATGTTAACGTACTTTGTAACAACAGGAGAAAATTTGCAGCCAACAGCATTCCACTGACTTTAACTGAGGTCTTACCTTTCCATAAGGCGAGGTACAGCCACCCTCAAAGATGCAGCATGACCAAGATTCTGCACGTTCCTAAGACAAATGTATTAGTTTAGTGCTTATAAGACAGAGATGGAAAATTACCCATTTTAAAGATGGGAACCGAGGCCTTGTATACACGGCGCAGTTTTTAGCGACATGGCTGTGTCGACACAGCCGCATTGCTAAAAATCGGGCAGTGTAAACGCTATTTATTGGCACTTTTGCTAATATTTCCAGCCCCTACGAGCAGGGTTGGCGTTGTCTACTGGAGAATGCTCCTCTTGACAACAAGCCATTTACATTGCCACTTGCAAGGCTTTTGTCTTTTGGGGGGCTTTTTTAAGCACCTGTGAATGACAAAAGATTTGTCCTGCATTTGGCAGTGTAGACAAACCCTGAGGCAGAAGAGTGGAGTTACTTGCCCAAGCTCATAAAAGTAGTTTGCAGCAGGCCACAAACTGAGCCCAGATAGTAGAAGTTGCAATTTTGGTTTGGGGGATTTCCAACATCTCTCCCCTTTTGATTTAAAAATTCATTTTAAGATCTGCCACTATTCAGTTCTAAATCATCTAGTGATAACAGCCTCCTGTAGCCAAAGAGGTCCGGGATTGGATGGTGAGTTGGGATACTTACTGAACAGGGTCCTTATGAAGTGTTATTTCTTTGGCTGCTCCCAGGAGCATGATAGCAGCAGCTTTAGGATTCTCTTTTTCTGCCTGATTTACAAATGTCGTTACGAGTTCAAAAATGCCAGAATACCTAGGAGAATTAAAGGAGCGAATGGTGAATTATTTCTGTTGGACTGGTTTGTCAACATGAAAAGCATTAACACAAAAGGCTACAGATAGCAATTAAACTGACATATCACCAAACTTCAGATTCTTTCAAGGAAAAGACATAAGTCACCAAATGAACAGGAGTATTTTAAAGGAACATATTGGGACTGGAATTGGGTCCAAATGCCAAGAAAAAAAGAATCTAGTCAGAAAAAATAATTTAGTTGTAAGCTTCCACAAATTATAAGAAAGGAGGAAAAACTATTAAATATCTGGAAAAACTTAAAAAACAATCAACAGACTAGTAGCACCTTAAAGACAAAACATGTAGATGGTGTCATGAGCTTTCGTGGACGCAACCCACTTCTTCAGATGACTGGAGTATTAGAAGTCCAGACTCCAGTCCTACGAAAGCTCATGATATCATCTACGTGTTTGTTAGTCTTTAAAGTGCTATTAGACTATTTGTTCTTTTTAAGTTTTTTCTGTTACAGACTAACTCGTCTCCCCCTCTAGTCACACAAGGACAGATGCTAAAGCTAAGGGGTTTGTTTGAATTCAATCCTGGTCTGGTCCAATTGGCCAGTGGAACATACAGTAAGGGGGAAAGAAGTGAGTTTTCCGCTGCATGGTTCTAGTTATTAACCTCAGGTTGTCATGAGTCTAACTCAGCCCTAATCACCAGAAAGTAAATCCCTGTGAATCAGAAGACATTCCTAGCAAATCCACTGAACTCTCATCAGCGTTACCTGTATATAACCTCCATATGGTGCTGTCTGCAGGTATTACATTGCCCGGATCCCCGTTTTGGATGACAGAAACATTCAGATGAACTGGGAGGCACTCTTTCGCCAGCCAGGTATTTGTTATATTCCACTGAAAGTTCATGGACAAATTTTATCAGAAGACTTCCTGGGGGTTGGAGGAGGAAAAATGTTGAAACATGCTTTCTTCATACATATCTCATAATAGACCTTGCTGATTCTGGGACAGCACAAGAGCATAATGCTTACCACCATGGCGAAGGTCTGCATCTATATCCGTGAGCTCCAAATTGAACATCACGAGAACACCTGCTAAGGCCAGACCACGCTGATCTTTCCAGAACATGCTTTTGTTATGTGCATTGCAGTGACAATGAGAAGGGGCCGTCCAGTCCTGGCACTGTTTTATAAGTGCGGGGGGAAAAAAGGAAGAGGAAAAGCTGCATTCAAGTTAACTAACTTCCATGTTAGTTATGATCGCTTGCTTAGTGAGATCAGTATTGTATCCATATTGCTGTGTTTCTATACTGAGCTACTGCATATCCATGTGCAAACTGTAGAGTACCACACCTGTGCCCATGATGACCTAAACTATACTAAACGCCTCTTTGATTAATCTATGCCAAAATTATAAAATAGTGCTTGTCACACATCACCAGACCTAGAGTAAAATACAAAAACAGCCATGGTCTGACTGGCTGTGAGTATGGAGACTTGAGTTTCATTTACTCTTCAGTATGTTTCTTTCAGTTGATTGTTCCCAAGATACTCCAAATCCAAATGTAAGACGATGGTGCATACATACCAATCAACAACTGGAAATACTATTACACGAGAGGAACATGAAAAGCAGACTAATCTAGAAAGAGTGAGAACTGAATCTTAGAAACCTGAAGCCTTTATACCGTTGTGAGGCTTTTGGTACACTATAACCGCTGTACTTTGGGTGTCCCTAATGCAGGAACACTTGTGCTATGGGCCCTGCAAGTGGCTCTGGGCGCTGCTGCTTCCTCTCCCCTGCAGCGAGGGGAACAGCAGCGCAGCGAAGCGCTCTGTTGGATGGTACCTGGGAGCAGCAGGAGATACAGAGCACCAGAGAAGTGCCCCACCCCAACCATCTTAACTGGCCCAACAAAATCTTTAATCCAGCAAACCTAGTTTTCGAGGGTCGCCAGGTTAAAGAGGTTCAAGTGTATCTGTAAGGTACGGTCATCCTTGGATGACAGGCAAATAGTTTAAAACCTGCAAAGGTTTAGTGAGGTGGGGGGGAATATTTGAAGCCACTTTTGCGCTCATGAACCATTTTCTATAGAATACTTGGCTCCATGTTCAAAACTTGATGTTGAGCTAATTAGTAAAAAGAAGGACTCGGACGTGACAGAAACCATAATGCAAAGCAAACAAGAGCTACCCCACAAGTTGGCAAAACCTGCTTCTAGTAAGTTGTTTTAGTGGTATTAAGAAACAGATGATTACTAATGTTTAGGGTATTATGTTAAAGTAGTGAAGGTTATGATATTTATTGTTTTAAGCATACCCTGTATAAGTGGTTTCAACTACACAGCTCACTTTGGACAACTCAAAAGGCTGTGTTTCCTAACTTACCTCAGATGCCAGCTTATCACAAATGTAGCAGTAACACTGATCACAGATATTGGCGTTGTTCGCAAGGGGTGAACACGTTTCACATTCTGCTCGCCTATATGTTAAATAAAGCAGAACATTAATTATGGTATGTGCTAAATAACTGTTCCATTCCTCTTCTATTTTGTGACAATAGTTTTGAATATTAAAATCCTGTTATTTAACAAAATAAGTGGGGATGCCCTGTAGCTGTAAGTTACCCTGGTATACAGCCGTTCCATACTAAAGTCGTTGACGCTTGTAGGAACTGATGCATTATAAGTCCTCCCATTGCCTGCTCTTAAGTCGTGCAAACCCCTCCCTCCCCAATTTGCGCAAATGGAAGTCAGCTGCTGGAAAAAAATTCCCCACTAAGTTGTTTTGCTGTAAGCCCAAGGTTTTTGGAATGTATCTTGGACTTAGAGAGAGGAAGGCCTGTATAAAACTTACACCAATAAAACTTAATCTTGTCAGTTTCAAAATTGAAAAATCAGAAAGTTTAAATAGCACTAAAATGTGACAGTTTGAAGAGGAGAACCAAGAATCTCCAAAACTATTCGAAGAATGGTAGTTTAGAACAGCGTGAGGCCCCGCAGGAAAGTTGAGGCCTTGTTGTGTGCCCTGATTACAACTATATTATTTAAATTTTCGAACCATAAAAAAGAGATCACTGATACTGGACTTTTTCAGACTTCTCTACTGAAGTTTAGTACAAATTAAATGCACACAAAATATCAACAATAGAGCTAGTAACACTCCCTAAAAAAGAGAAAACCCATGTTACCCATTATTCTAATGAACATACTCAAACGGGTGTGTCATACAGTCATATCTTGCATGCGGCATCACTTTCCCTTGTTTACAGAATGTCACCACCAGTTCACATTCCTCATCCACCACCTCTTCAGTTTTCTTGTCTTCCAGAATGGGATTTTCTACTAAAAGGGAAATACACTGTGGTTGGTTTCAGGGAAAACAGAATTTCATATTTAGTTAAAAAGCAAAACTGGCTATTGGCTTTTATTCATGAAGCATTTTGGGGCAAGTTTGATGTTTGGAGTTTGAAACAGCACTTGGAACAACCCTGGTTTACAACAGGCTCCTAGGCACTAGCACAACAGAAATTAAAAACAGTATTAACACTGATACCTGACAGGCACTGGAAATCCCACTAATACTTTGATACTACACCAGCCATATTTAAAGAAATTTGTTATCAACTGAAAGCTGCTAAGTGCTTTAAAAAATGTTAACATTTCTGGAGCTCTTATATTGAATTTCTTTTTAAATATGAATTACTGGAAGAACCTCATGCATTCTGTTTTTTAAAAAGTTCTCATTTTCTAGAAGCATAAGCACTAATATCATACAGCTCATCCTTGTATTAGGCCTCGTCTACACTATGCTATTCTCCTCCTCCCTCTCCCCCGATCTAAGCTAAGCAGACACGATAAATCGACCCCGATGGGTGAATTGCTACAGTGTCCATTCACCTTGTAGTGATGACAAGCCCTTACTGACCACCTTGATTCTCCTCCCCAGTTTGTTCACCTACGATACACCTGAATCTCAGTAATCCAGGTTTCCGTGATCCGGGAACCCCTGTAGTTCGGACCCTGGCAGGGGAGAAGGAAGCTGCTCTATGTGCTGCTGCTTCCCCTGACTCACAGCAGGGTGGGGGAGGGTGAATGACAGTGAAGCACTGATCTGGAGGCCCTGCCAGACCCCGCACCTCCACTCCCAGTATCTTTCATTATGCCAAGCACCATGGTCTGGAAAATTTCACAACCCGGCATAGCCTATTTCCCAAGGGTACCGGATTAAAAGAGGTTCAAGTGTAACAGCTTCTGCTGCTAAAGCCTGATCAGCATTACCTGCATTTCCACCACCTCCACACATTTTAAACGGAACAAAATGAAGGATCACTAAATGGCACAACTTGAGCATAGGCCAATGGTCCCTCTATTTTTGTCCATCCTTGTGTGGATTGAATTTTGTTACACGCAGTGCCAATATCGAGCTAATGTGCAGATACACCACCAGTACAAACTGAAAACCTAGATGTAATGTATATTAAAGGGGGTATGGGGTAGGGAGTCTGGCCAGGAGAAACAGTACAGGAGCAAGGGGGGGGGATCTTGGCAAGGGGAAGTAGTGAGGGGGATGGGGGTACAGTGCTTTGGCACGAGGGGGAGGCTTACCAGTGTGTCACTGCGCTGCTGTTCTCCTAGTGGGGTGGGGGGGTGATCAAGAAAGCGGTGACCTTCCTTGCCAGACCGGCTCCAGGAGCCAGGCAGAGCAAGTGGCCCTGTGCTGGGGGAGCAGCGCACAAAGCCACTTCCTCTGCCTCTCTCTGCAAGCTGGGTGCAGACGCCTCACACGTAACAGGGACCAGCCGGAGACAGGCAGTCCCATACACGGACATGGTGTCACCCCACCCCACCCCTGCGCTGCAGGGCTGAGCGTGGACAGGAGGGGTCGAACCAGTGACAGCGCTGGGGGGCTCCCTGCACCCAGAGATGAGCGCAGCTCCCGGCCCCACCGCCCGGGCAGCTTCAGGGGAGGTAGTGTGTCCCCCCGCACTGAAATTCTGAACAGGATGCCCTGCACCTCCTCCCTCCCCTCACGTGTGCAGTGAACAGGGGAAGGGGCATCAGGAGCAGCCTGTAGCACATGCAAATCACTCACAGAGCCGCTGTACACAAGCGCTGGTGACTGACTCTCATGGGGGAAGGGGGGGGGGGCGAGGAGTATGGCTTGAGCCTTCTCTGCATCCATAGCTCTAGCTCCTGGGATGGGCCAGACACCGTGCCTCAGCTAAGTACAGCTGCCCGGGGTGTTTGAAAGGGCCCAGTGTGCAGGAGCCAGAGCTTGTTTTTGTGCCTCGTGGTTGTGCAGTGACCCCCAGGCTGGAACAGCAGTGCGAGTTCCCCTCTGCATGGGAGAGGTGCGGGGGGGAGGGGCAGGCTGAACTCGAGCAGTGGACTGCATATGCCACTCAAAATTGGCTCACATGCCACTTATGGCACACGTGCCATATGTTGCCAACCCCTGCGAGAGACCTTGCTGCATATGAGTACTCTGAAGAGCCAGAATTACACGAGACAGCAAAAGATCTAGCCTGAATTGTTTCCAATACCTCTCCCCAAACAACATGTAAAACTTAATGGAAATCACTTCTTTGGAATCCCAGTGATATCCATTAAGAGAGGTGGCACTTTAAAGACTAACAAATTTATTAGGTCATAACTCACTTCTTCAGATGCAAGAGAAAAAGAAAAAAGGAAGAGATACAGAGATGGGAGTGTAACATCAGTGCTAATTAAATCAGAGTGAACGTGGCTCGCTTCCAACAGTGATGAGAAAGTGAGAGTACCTGAAGGGGAAATTGCTTATTGTAATGGAGGGATGTTAAGTAATGGTTAATTAGCTATTTGATTAGTCGAGGGGCGGGGGGTAGGGCGCTCGCTACCACCGCTGCAGCTCTGCATTTTAAATGTAGTAAGAACCCCCTGGGTTTTTACTACATTCAGGCTACGTCTACACTGCAGGCTTTTTGCGCAAGAATGGCTGTTCTTGCACAAAAACTTGCCGGGTGTCTCCACTGCACGCACGTTCTTGCGCAAGTAAATTTACAGTACAGTGTTGGAAAACAGGGCTTCTTCCGGAAGAGTTATTCCTCTCCCCACAAGGAATAAGCCCTCTTGCGCAAGAGCTCTTCCACAAGAAGGCACTGTAGACAGGCAACATGAATTTCTTGCGCAAGAAAGCCCTGTGGCTAAAATGGCCATCAGAGCTTTCTTGCGCAAGAGAGCATCCACACTGCCATGGACACTCTTGCGCAAAAGCACATGGCAGTGTGGACGCGCTCTTGTGGAAGACCTTTTGCACAAGAACTCTTGCGCAAAACAGTTCTTGCGCAAGAAGCCTGCAGTGTAGACATAGCCTCAAAGTGCAGAGCTGCAGCGAGGTTAGCTAACAGGGGCGGTGCAAGCCAGGACTAAACTTTCCTGGCTCGTGCTGGTTCTGGGACCACTGCAGCTCTGCCTCCCCCAAGACGGTGCTGGGGGAAACTGGCTTAAGCCTTCTCTCGCCAATGCTGGCTCCTGCTCCCCATCCTCTGCTTGCCTCTGATACAGAGGCAGCGGGGTGGGGGGTTGGGAGATGAGAAATCTAGTCATTCAACTACACGATAAGCCTGTGCTTATCAGGTTGTTGACTACTTGACTAGATCAGTGTCTCTCAACTTCTTTTTTTTTTTTTTTTTTAAATAAAGTACCCCTTTTAAAAAAAAAATAAGTACCCCCAGCATGTACAGTTTTCAGACAACAAATTTTTTTTTCTACCATTGCAACATATTTGTTTAAACAACTTAATTGTAGCCGGGCGGGTGATGAAATATTTGGGTGTAAAAAGGACAAAAATAATATAATGCTGTAAAACGTAAAACAAAAATTCAGTTTTCTCCAAATTTCCGTTGTGTTGACGTACCCCCCAGACTTCTCGAGTACCCCTAAGGGTACCCATACCACTGGTTGAGAAACACTGGACTACCTGCTTAACATCCCTATTGTAATGAGAGCCATTCCATATCTCTATTTAAAACTTCTTTTGACGGTGTCAAATTTGCATATGAATTCCAGCTCAGTATTTCCCCATTGCAGTCAATTTGAGGTATTTTTGTCTGAGAATGGCAACTTGCAAGTCAGTAACCATGTGTCCAGGGAGGTTAAAGTGCTCCCCCACTGTTTTTCATATGTTACCATTCTTGATGTCAGATTTGTGTCCATTTATTCATTTGCGTTGAGACAGTCCGGTTTGGCCAATGCCCATGGCGGAGGGGCTTTAGTGGCACATGATGGCATATATCACATTAGCAGATGTGCACGTGAACAGGCCTTTGATGGTAAAGCTGATGTGGTTAGGTCCTGTGGTGGTGTCAGTAGGGTAAATGTGTGGACAGAGTAGGCAACGGGCTGGGTTTTTCTTTCTGTTGTGGTGTGTTAAGTTGATGGCATTTGTCTCAGGTTGGGGGGCTGTCTGTAAGCGAGGATGGGCCTGCCTCCCAAGGGCTGTGACAGCAAGGGATCATCATCTAGGGTAGGCTGTAGATCCCTGACAATGCATAAGAGAGGTTTTAGCTGTGGGCTGTAGGTAATGGCTAGCGGCATTCTGTTGTTTTGTTGGGTCTGTCCTCATAGACACATAGACTTTTAAGGTCAAAAGGGACCATTATGATCATCTAGTCCGACCCCCTGCACAATGCAGGCCACAGAATCTCACCCACCCACTCCTAGAATAATCCTCTCACCTATATCTCAGATATTGAAGCCGTCCAATAGTTTAAAGACCCCAAGATGCAGAGAATCCTCCAGCTGTGATCTGTGCCCCATGCTACAGAGGAAGGCGAAAAACCTCCAGGGCCTCTGCCAACGTACCCTGGAGGAAAATTCCTTCCCGACCCCAAATATGGCGATCAGCTGTCCTGTAGTAGGTGACTTCTGCGTACCTGCCTGGCTTTCTCAATCTGTTTCTTCAGCTCTCCAGGTGGGTATTGTAGGTTTTAAGACTATTTGACAGAGATCCTGTAGATGTTTGTCTGAGAGACTACCACAAATGGAGTTGAATCTCAGGGCTTGGCTGTAGACAATGGATCATGTAAGGTGGTCTGGATAAAAAGCTGAAGGTATGTAGATAAGTAAAATGCTCAGTATGTTTCCAGTATAGAGTGGTATTTATTTGCACTGTAATGTCCAGGAAGTGGATCTTTTCTGTGGACTGGTCCAGGCTGAGATTGATGGTGGGGTGGAAATTGTTGAAATCCCCATGGAATTCTCCAAGGGCCTCCTTCCCATGGGTCCAGATAATGTAGATGTCATCAATGTAGTGCAAGTAACACACCTTCTGCATCATTTCTGTCACTCTTCTATAAGCGCCCTCTGGTCTGTCAGTATCACTGCCTCATTGTCTCCCCCTGAGCATTAGGCACCAGAGCATTTAATTTTTCCCTCCGGCCCAGCATCCCAAAATATAAATAGAAGTGCAAACACATAGACCCGAAGTAAGCCCCACACTCCAGGCACAGGGAAGAGGTTGCAATCAACCTGTAACTGTCAATCCTTACGACTGGGCTCCTGCTCCCAGGGGTTCCCAAGTCAGCTCATGCCTTAGCAAACATTTGTGGAAGTGGTACTCAATGGGCGGGGTTAGATCCATAGCTAGCTAAAAGAAAGAAGTCTCAGGGAGCCCAGCTACCCTCACATAGTGATATTCTGCACTGCAGGAAATGGATTTGCTTTCCCAGCCTCCTCCCAGCTGCAGCAACTGGAGCCTGAATGGTTGGCAGTACTACTCAGGCCAACAAAGTGCACCCGAGCGACCTAGAAGCCAGGGGTTTACTGACAGTGGCTGTCACTGCAGCTCAGTTAACAGGTCAGGGGACAGTACTAGCAGAAGTGACACGGGCTCCCAGCCCCCACAGCTGCGCTGTAGCTGGGAAAGCCAGAGAGTAGGACTCTCCTCCTCTCTCCCTGCCACTGCAGCACAGGTAATGCTGCGGAAAGTGTCTGACTTAGCTCACTTTCCACAGGGAGATAGACCAGATAACGTAACATGCCATTTCCAATTCTAAGTTGTCACTATTCAACAGAAGACTCATCCTCCCCCAAAAACAAACAAAAATGTCCCTTTGACATACCAAAAAAAACCAAACTAAACCAAGAATTACTCCTTCTCCCTACTCCAAGGGGAAAGGCTCCACTTTTCTTATCAAAGTTTAGCTTCTGGGGAAAGAGTTAACAAAACCACTTAAATATCATTCCTTGAGCGTACTTTGCCCTGTTAAGCATAACAGACACCAATTTAAGAGGGACAAGGCCCACTTTAAAGAGATGAACTTTTTACCTGCTTTTGGAACTTGCCAGAGTCAATATTGCCATGACAGATACAAGAAAATTATTTTTCTAGTTTGCAAATTAACTTTGCAAACATTTTGTTTCTAGCCTGTTTTATTATTGCCCCAGTTAATCAACTTTCCTTTTTGTTTTTGTGGTGTTTCCACATGAAAACAGGACAGTTGAAATACCCTCACGCTCCGATTGTTTTAGAACAGTAGCCACCACCCCATCAATCGCAATTGACTCGTCTATCCTTGAGCCTCAGCCAGTTGATCACACTCTCCAGGCCACTAAAATCAAGTGGCACAGAAGGACTCAGACAGGTTGCTTGCATGCCAGGACCCCCAGAAGCAGCTGGTTGCTGGCACATCTCTGTGCACCTCTTGTGGGGAGGGTAACAACGTGTCTCCACAAACTGCCTACGCCCACAAGTGCCAGTTTCCAGCCAATGGGAACTGCAAGGACTGTACTGAGTATGATGGCAGTGCAAGGAGCCACTCCCCCCTCAACAGCTAGGGCCATAGAGACATGCATACAGCTGGCTGCTTTTGGGAGCAGCATGAGGCCCCAACATGTAGCAGTCAGTCTGAGTTCTGCTGCAATGTCAGCTGGGAGCTGTCTGTGGTAAGTGCCTTCTGGCTGGAGCATGCACACTGCACCCCCTCTAGCACCCCAAAACTCTGCTCCAGCCTGGAGCCAACACTGGCAGGGACACTCAGGATCAATACCTGAAACAAATCTGAACTAAAAAAAGTCTCTTTGCAGAGACATACATAAGGTAAAGGCACAGCACTTACGCAACGGTTCAACCAACAGGACTGAATTCCCCAGGGGACTCTCAGCTTCATCATCGCTTATCACGATCACACTTTCCTCCTCGTTATTTCCCATGATGCTTAATCTCAAAAAGAAAAACAATTTGAGACTAGGAGTGAGAAATGAATTTTGTACTTAAGGTACAAGATTAAGCTGTCTTGCTCTTAAAATAGACCTTTTCATCAAAAGATTTCAAAGTGCTTTACAAAGGAGAGCAGTATCATTATCCCCATTTTACAGATGATGAAACACGCAGGGAAAGTGATGTGTCCAAAGCTGTCCAGCAGGTAAATGGCACAGATGAGAATAAATCTCAGGTTTCCTGAGTCTTTGTGCAGTGCTCTAGCACCCCATTCTATTAAGAAACTTGAAATCCCAAAGATGCTTTGGCTGGCAGCTCACATCACATTATACAAACATCACCCACAGCAGTGAAAGACCCAAATGAGGGTCACTAGAAAGTAAGTTTAAATATATATATGTATGGACTTCTCACTAGTTATTGAAACTCTCCCACCAGAACTATCCTGGGAAAGCCAGAAATGAGCTCAAGAGACAATTTCCTACCTCCCCTCCCGCCCCCCCCCCCCATCTCTGCTCTCCACCTCCCTGCCTCACACCTTCCCACCCACCTCTCTGTCTACCCATACCACAACCTCTCTACCCTCTTCCATCCCTCAGAGATCCCGGCCTGCCTCCCGACCCCACACACCTCCTCCCCCACCTGTCTGCCCCCCAATTGCCCCACAAACCTCCCTACCTATCCACCCACACCCTCCACCTCCACACACATCCTCCACCCTCCCTCCTCGGCTGCCCCCCAACTCCCCAGCTGCTCCCCACACCTACCCCACTTGTCTGTCCCCCAACTTCCCCACAAACCTCCCTACCTACCCACACATGCCTCCCCGCCTACCCCCACCTCACCGCCTGCCTTCCTGCTCCAAACCTCCCTGCGTACCCGCCCCACCCCACACACCTCCTCCCCCTCCTGTCTGACCTCCCAAACCTCCCTGCCCCCCCCACACACCCTCCCCCATGTCCCCAACTGCCCCCCAAACCTCCCTGCCCCCCCACACACACCCTCCCCCATCTGTTCCCCCTCCTCCCCTCCTGTCTGCCCCCCAACTGCCCCACAAACCTCCCTGCCCCCCCCACATCCACCCCTATCTGTCCCCCCTCCTGTCTGCCCCCCAACTGCCCCACAAACCTCCCTGCCCCCCCCACATCCTCCTCCTCCCCCCGTCTGCCCCCCCAACTGCCCCCCAAACCTCCCTGCCCCCCCACATCCTCCTCCCCCCGTCTGCCCCCCAACTGCCCCACAAACCTCCCAGCCCCCCCACATCCTCCTCCTCCCCCCGTCTGCCCCCCAAACCTCCCTGCCCCTCCACATCCTCCTCCTCCCCCCGTCTGCCCCACAAACCTCCCTGCCCCCCCCACATCCTCCTCCTCCCCCCGTCTGCCCCCCAAACCTCCCTGCCCTCCACATCCTCCTCCTCCCCCGTCTGCCCCACAAACCTCCCTGCCCCCCCCACATCCTCCTCCCCCCGTCTGCCCCCCAACTGCCCCCCCAAACCTCCCTGCCCCCCACATCCTCCTCCCCCCGTCTGCCCCACAAACCTCCCTACCCCCCCACATCCTCCTCTCCCCCGTCTGCCCCCCCAACTGCCCCTCGAACCTCCCAGCCCCCCCACATCCTCCTCCCCCCCGTCTGCCCCCCAACTGCCCCCCGAACCTCCCTGCCCCCCCACATCCTCCTCCCCCCGTCTGCCCCCCAACTGCCCCCCGAACCTCCCTGCCCCCCACATCCTCCTCCCCCCGTCTGCCCCCCAACTGCCCCCCGAACCTCCCTGCCCCCCCACATCCACCCCCCGTCTGCCCCCCCCCTCACCCGCTCGCGCCGCCCGCCCTCCTTCCGCCCACAGCGGCCGCCGCTTTGAATTCCCGCGGCTCAGGCACCCGGCAGCGCTTCCGGGGCCGCGGCCCGCGCGGCAGGGCCCGCGACGTGACAAGGGCGCCGGCGCTTCCGCCCGGACTTGCTGGGGCCGCGGCGTGCGGCGGGGGCGGGCGCCGAAGCCGCGGCGGCCATGTTGGCTCCTGGCGAGGCGGGGCGGGGCGGGGCGGGGCTGCTGGCTGGGCCCGGGGGAGAGTGCAGGCTGCAGTCCCGCCCGACGCCCGCAGGGGGTGCCCCCACTCGCCACCTCCCCTGCTATGGTGGGCAGCTTCCCCAGTGGGGCTCCTGCCCCCTTCCTCCCCCCAGCCCCAGGGCCCTGCCCTCGGCCTCGGGGGTCCCGCCGCCTCGCCCCGCTGCTGAAAGGCCGAGCCCTGGGGCGCCCTACAGCAGAACACATTTAGTTGGGCCTTAGCCCTTCTTTGGGGGGGGCCACTGTGCCACATTAAAATCAGGTGGGGGGGGCCACACAAAAATGCAACCCAACCCCCCCCCCCAACCTCCCCTAAAATAAAGCCTCCCGCATTCCCCTCACACCCCAGAGCTGGGCGGCAGGGGGAGGGGGCAGGCTAGTAGATTTTGTGGACCCCCACCCCCCACCCCCACTTGCACTCCTCATTTGTGGCCCCACTCCAGAGTGTAGCATATGGGAGGGGACTGCCAGGAAGCGGGCCTGGGGTTTGGGCAGGAGAGAGGATACAGGAGTGGATTTGGGGGTTGGGGGGTGTGGAAGGCTGGTGGGGTGCAGGAGTGGGCTGGGGTTGGGAAGACGGGGTGGGGGAGGTAAGGTGCAGGAGTGGAGGGGTAGGGTCTGGGTAGGAGGGAGGCCACAGGGCTGGAGCGCCCAATGCTGTGGGGAGGGAGCCTCAAGCCTCAAGGGGTTGGATCTGGGCAAGTCAGGGGCCGGCTCCGGCTCCCGGGCCGTAGGTCCCCCCGAGTAAGCTTTCCTGGCCTAGAGCTCACTGCGGCAGAGAGATGCGTGAAATGGAAGCTTCCGTTTGGCCGAGATATGCACACATGCAAAGATGGAAGTGTTAGGGCTGGGGGCCACAGCTTCTTCAAAGTTCTTAAATATCCTGCTAGCGTGGGCCAGGCTCCTGGCGACGGTTTCCCGTGGGCTCTGCAGTATGAAACTAACCGTGTAACCTAGGGGTTCTCAAACTGTGATCCCGCAACCCCCCTCTAAGTTGCTCACGACCCCCTGGGGGGTCGGGACCCACCATTTGAGAAACGTGGGTGTAACCAGTAAGTTTTTTAGCAATTACATGGTTACCTTATTAAACAATTTTTAACATCCCTAGTAATGATGGCCTTGCCCCCAGCCCTGGTAGATAAACTCACACTAAATTAGGGATGCAAAAGTGTAACTGTGTACATGGTTAACCAATTAGCTTGAGCTCATCGATTAACATTCACAGTTATACGCAGGTTCCTGGTATGTGCAGGGAGCTGGCTTAAATACTGGCTCCCTGCACACACCAGCTCCCAGGGAGCCGCTTGCCCTTCACCCTCCCCCACGTATAACTGTGTGTAACCCTTCTGCCAGGTAGCACCAGCAGCAGCCAGAGCTGGGTTCAATATCTCTAGGGGTTCCTCTCCATCCAATCCAACATGGAACTGGCTCGAGCCCCCACCCAGTAACCTGGGAAATTCACACAACACCGTTGGGTGCCTCTGAAAGGCAATGCTTCCCTACTCGCCAACACAGAGTCTGAGTGTAGAAAAGAAATCTTTAATAAAAGGAGAGGGATGTAACATGGCATTCATTTGGGAAAACACCACAAACAGAGTTCATAACCAAAACCATGAGTAAATGTCCCAGCTCAAGCAGGTTGGGCAGTATCCTTTTCCTCTTAGGTTCTTAAGTCCAGCAATGTAAATGACCCCTTCACATGTCACAGCTGAATATTTAACACATCTAAGCAAAGCAGGGGCAAACTGTTTTAACATAAACACACTCAAGATTTCTTTCCCATTCCAGCTGGCTGCAATGGAAGCATTGATTCAGACCCTGCTTTCATCTGTAACCACAGAAATGTTCAGTGATTACACGGTTACTTAATTGGACACATTTTAACATCCCTAATATACACCAGCCTTTTGTAAATCTCAGCAGAGTTCGGGCAAACTCACAGATAAAGATCAACAGTAAAAACAAGTTTACTGATTACAAAAGATAGATTTAAAGTGATTATAAGCAATAGACAAAAAGTGAGAGTGGTTACCATAAGAAAAGAAAAGAAAAAAGCACACAATCTAAATTTTCAATCCCATTAGACTGGGAAACTCTAGATTAAGCAGTTTTTCTCACTCCACTAGATATTGCAGCTCATCCTGGACAGGTTTCACCCTTGAATAGGGTTGTCAGATGGTTTCATCAAAAATATCGGACACACTTGACATTACATCACAATTTACATTACATCTTATTTAGAAAATACCGGACATTTCTATTTTCTCAATTTGTTTCCTGATCAGAAAGCTCAAATACCGGACTGTCCTGTTCAAAACCGGACACCTGGCAACCCTACCCTTGAAACTAAGGCCAGTCTCCTCTGTTGGAGGCGTCAATCTTCTGATTATTCTTATTGCTTGCAGCCTGGGTGGAGGGGAGCAGAAAAGGCCAAGCATATGGCCATGTGTTTTGTTTTATACCCTTAGTCCATGTGCTTGGAGACCATAAATCAAAGTGTGTCTAGTGGGCATTGCTGAGTCACCAAGCAAGGTTCAACAATTCCCTGGGGGTGGCCTTGTGTGGGCGCGTCATTGCATTATTAAATTAGACCTGCCCTTCTGGACAATGGCTCTGCTGATGGTTGTTCGACACCTGCCTGGGCCTGGTTATCACCCTAGGTATTATCTAGGGGAGCTAGGATCGGGGTGCTTCCCAAACTCACAGCATATTTTAGTGACAATCATACAACAGTTTTCATAACTTCATATGCATTAACGCTATACATATTAAAATGGAATAGTGGATTTCAGCAGAGCATAACCTTTCTCACAATACCTCCCGGGGCATGCTTTATAAGAAATATCACAATTATGTACAAATGATGGATATGGGGGTTATAGGGCGCACCCCTAGGATATAGAGTGTCACAAAGATTTTCTTCGCTTTAGACTCTAATGAAAAAAGTGAATACTTTCCAGTATCACCACCCTCATGCTTGCCTTCCACTGGGAATTGCGAAGTAGTTGTTGAGAAACACTAATCTGCTATGACTTCCTCCATAACGGGGCCTATCACATTTCACTCAGTGATTCCTAGAGTTCAGGGAATTGTTCTTCCCCACTATAATTTTGTGAGGATTTAGCCCGTGAGTGGAATATCTTTCATTTTGCCATGTTCTTTGCTTTGAAAAGTGTCTCAGAAACAAATGTTGTTACAGAATATTGTTATGCTAATAGAAAGCATATGGGCTCTTTTCTAGGGGAAAAGGCAATATGCCGTGTTTATTGAAAATACAAAATGAAAAGAGCATATGCATTCACACACACACACACACACACACACACACGGGTCCTGCAGATGTTGCATAGTTACCAGTCCATCGTGGCTCAAGTCTGTTTTACTGGCCAGGCAAGATTGACTGAGGGAGGAGTCAGGTTCTTGTTGATCGTGATTTAAGGCTCCTCTGAGCTTGCAGGACTGAAGCCAGAGTCCTAATGGCAAGAGGTTCCCACTTTATACATGTCAATTCCCATTGGGGTCTGTGGGTTTTGCAGTGTCATGCTGCAATCATCCATCCTTAGGAGGTGTTAATCTGTGTTTTCCAGAGTTACCCTCTGATGGTGATTGTCAGGCTTCCCAGCATTGTTTCTCACTTTTGGGGGTCTCTGCCTGTCTGCAGGAGTCTGTCAATGCCACTAATTCAATTCAGCCTCAGACACAATGGCTGTTTCCTGGTCATCTTCAAGATTTCCATTTCTTCTTGACCACCTGGGCATTTGTGAGGGCTTTCACCCAATAGTTTTACAGAGTGTCAGACAAGATTAATAGTTACTAGAAGACAAAACTTAGTTTACAATGCAGACATGAGGTACAACTTAATTTGTAATGCTAACTGGGAGCAAGACCTTACAGTAAACATTATTCTAATTAAGAAATCAGAGGGGTAGCCCAGTTAGCCTGTAACTGAAAAAACTTAAAAAACAACAAATAGTTTAGCAGCACCTTAAAGACTAACAAAACATGTAAATGGTATCATGAGCTTTTGTGGGCATAACCCACTTCTTCAGATGAAAGAAGTGTTTTGAAGTGTGATAGATATTGTTTTGTTTACTCTAGTTTGCTTAAAAGTCTCTGAGGGGAAGCCCTGTTAGTTTTTAAGGGGTTGCTCCATGCATCTGAAGAAGTGGGTTGTGCCCACAAAAGCTCATGACACCATCTACATGTTTTGTTAGTCTTCAAGGTGCTGCGGGACTATTTGTTGTTTTTTAAAGTTTTTCTAATTAAGAGAAACCAGGTGAAATAGAAGCATACAGAACTTATAAGCAAGTCATTATACATCAACTAATTATGCATCATACTTACATTCTTATACCAATACTAAATTACAATTTGGCTACAATATTTCATTATGTTTAATAAATGAACTAACCATAGCAAACTTTTCTCCATTAGAAATCTGTCTGGCAATGGGAGAAAAACAAACTAGAAAAAAATTTAAAAAGAACAAATGGTCCCAAAGCACCTTAGAGACCAATAAAAAATGTAGATGGTGTCATGAGTGTTTGTGGGCACAGCCCACTTCTTCAGATGAATGGAGCAACCCCTTTTCAGTTACAGATTAACACAGGTACCCCTCAGAGACTTTTAAGCAAACTAAAGTAAACAGAACAGTATCTATCACACTTCAAAACCACCTTTCTAACACTAGATGGTACTATAGCTCTTTGCTGAGCTTTGAAATTGACAGTTTCTTTTCTAGGAGCTTGGCAAAGTTGTGCAGTGAAGCAGTTTTCAAAGCATGAAAAAGCCATAGAGAGAATGCTACAACTTCTGATTATTAACCTGGCACCTTTGAAGCTATTGAAACTCAACTGCCACATATTCTCAGTTCCTTCTAGGGGGATATAAATATAGAGAGATTATGTATCAAATGGGCTATTCTTAATAATCAATCTTCTGATTTTCAGGATTAGGAATGTAATGTATTATTTGGGTTTAAAAATGAGCAGGATGTGTGAAAGTATGCCATCTGGTCGGGGAGGATTTAAGAACTAATTCCTGAGAAATTACTGGTTACCAGCAATTAGTTAATAACTCAAGGAAAATCTAGGGACTGTTTTGATTTGACCAGAAACAACATAACATGTTTTGTTAGTCTTTAAAGTGCTACCAGACTATTTGTTGTTTTTTAAGTTTTGCCTCTGGAATTGTTATTAGAAGATTTGAGGAAAAAACAAATAATAATAGAATTGGTACTTTGTTCAAATGATTCTACATGTAGTGCAGTGTCTTGTCTAAAGGTTAGTACTATGCATTAGAAAAAAGCGTTCATGAGAATAATCACCATTCTATTAATAATAGGACTGGATACATTTAATGTCTTTATATCTTTAGTACACTCTTTCAGTCTTGGATGCCTAAAATTATGCATCTAAATTATGCACCTATTCTGACACCTAAATAAATATCCTGATTTGGAGCACTCTTTGTATGTATATTTCATTTCAGCGAAATGCTGCCACCCCTGCAACACAGCAGCACTTTAAGAGCATACAGTAACCTTGCACAGAACTTGTGGGCAAGAAATGAAGGCCTGACACACAGCTACACTGGCATTTGTCACCCATGAAATGGAGAGCTGATGTTCTGTTTCAACTTGTAGTTTTGTGGGCGTGTCAAGGCCGGGGCAGGGGGAGAACGGAGGTTCTGCACAGCCTACCTCCTAAGAGAAACTGAAGTTCCATTTCCGGCTGGGTTTCAATCTCTCTCCAGAAAGAGGGTTAAAACAGTCTGAGGGTTCCTTGCAGGAAGGAATCCCCAACTGCACCTTCCTGGGTTCTTAAAAGAGGTTTTGCATTTGGGCCGCGGCGCTATCCATCCAAGGCCCGGAAATCTGTGACCTCGGGGAGTTTTAATGCAAGCCTTTAGTGGCAAGGTATTTCCAAGTCCTTTGCAGGCCCCCACCTTCCACACTTGTAGGGCCAGAGTGGGGAACAGCCTTGACATGGTGACACAAGCAGTTGGATTTTTGAACCAGGAGCACAAACCTCAGGATTTTAAAAGGACACATTTTTTTTTTCCTTGCTGGCTGTTGGAAGTTTCGGGAGTTTTCTTTTCCTTCTTGTTCTACCCCCCCACCCCCCACCTCCAAGCTTTTGGTGCCTGAGGGTTGTGGGGAAGGTTTCAACCTACAAAGCTAGGGAGTAGGGTTGCCAGCTGTCCAGTATTGAACCGGACAGTCCGGTATTTTTCGCCTCCTGTCCGGTAAAAAAATTCAGAAAATACTGGACACCTAAAATGTCTGGTACTTTCTGCTTTTTTCCCAGCCAGGAGGCAAAAATCCCGGGCTGTCTGGTTGAATACGGAGGCAGCCTGGCAATCCTCGTGCTTACTGGGTTCTGCAGGGGAACAGTCTGGCCCGGCGCAGGGAGGCAAGATGGTAGGCGGCCGCTGGCAGCCTGTTAGGGCCCAAAAGCCTCACCATGCGGTTTTTAAAGGGCCACGGCGGATTGGGGTTTTTTTTTGTCTTTTGTCTTTGCTTAACGAATCTTGGGGTCCTTTTTCCTGGCATGGTTTATTTGTTATTATTGTTCGGTATTTTTTCTGAAATCATCTGGCAACCCTAGTGGGAGTCCAAACAAGCAATTTACATTTTTCTCTAGCTTTCGTGGCAACAGGATAGCTAAGCTAGAGTGGAGCAGGAAAGAAGCCCCATGCGTGTATTTGCAGTGGGACAGAGCAGCCCTAAAGCAGGGGTGGGCAAATATCAGCCCGTGGGCCAGATCTGGCCTGTCAGGGTTAGCCCCTGGCAGGCCTCCTCACTGCCATATTTACCTGCACCTCCACAGGTACGGGGGATCACAGCTCCCATTGGCCGTGGATTGCTGTTCCCAGCCAACGGGAGCTGTGATCGCCCCTACCTGCGGAGGTGCAGGTAAATATAGCGGCAGCGGGCTAACCCTGCTGAATCGCCGCTGTTTTATTGCCCACTCCGGCCCTAGAGCAACCAACCAAAAGCAGTGCGCCGAAGCGAAAACAGCCCCAGAGCGGTCCCAGACATCCAACTCCATGGCAGACTGGTGGAGCGGGGCTGACGAATAGGAGAACGACCCTGTGGAGGCAGAAGCAGATGATGGCAGCGATACCAGTCTAAGGCGGGGGACTCTGTAACCCTGGGGAGTTTTAACACGAGCCTTTCGTGGCGCGGTGTTTTAAAGTCTTTCGCGGGCCTCCAGCTTCTGCACTCCAAGCGGCAGAGTGGGGAACAGCCTTGAGGAGGTAAAAAATGGAGTGAATTTGACACAGACTGCCTTCAGGCTACCCCGTTGCTCCATGCTGGGCTTCGTAGTTGTATGTGTAAATGCAAATGTCTTGGCAAGTTTGGAGAACGGGGCTGAAACCTGCTTCGCTTGGCACCGGTGGCACCTCGGCTGGAGTCCTGTGCCCAGTTGCAAGAAGCAATGCGCATAAACCGCAGCCAGCAGGAGCAGCAGGTTTCCAGAAAATTGGGTGGTGCCCAGAATGCCCAGAGCCCGCATGCCTCTCTTCCCCCACCCGCCTAAAGCTTGGGGGGGAGCAGTCTGGAGTGCGGGCTCTAGGCTGGGGCAGGAAATTGGAATGCAGGAGGGCAGTGCTGGTGAGGGACATAAGGTGGGCACTGGTCACGTGACCGTCCCCATGTGACTCCTCCCTGAGCCTATCCTCAGTGGAGAGCCCACCTCTTCCCGCCCCACGTGCACTCCACCCCAGCCCTGCCTATTCCTGCCCCCTCCTTGCCCCCACCCCACCCCTTCCTCTGAGCCTATTCCCCCAAGCAAGGCAGTCATTGTCTGTCTAGCATTTTAGTGGGTCCTGACCTCGCCAGTACTTTTTATGTAGCCCCTTGTAAAACTAGGCAAATATCTAGATGATTTGGCGTGCCTCCTGGCAGACCTCTGCATAGCCCCAGGGTGTATATATCGCTGACTGAGAACCACTGCGCTAACCCATCCTTCTCACTTCTCTGTCTACGACATCGCCTGCCCATCAATTCCGTCCCACAGCATTCCTCCTTCAGTCGTCTTCCTCTGTCCCCCCAGATGGAGTGCACAGTAATGCTGTTCCCACCAGACACTCCATCCCATCACTTCTTCCTCCTCTGATGCCCCACCCATAGCTGTTCTCAGTCCCCCAAGACACCCGTCCATGACTTCTCTCCCTCTCTAGGAACATCTCCTGCTCGCTCCCATGAGCTCCTCCCTGTTCGGCCTCCTCCCTCAGTACTTTGCACACAGGCTGGGCTCTCCTTCACAACTAAAGCAACACCTGCCCTCAGTCCATCGCTCAGCACTCCTGGTGCTGGACTCCCTCCCAAGCTTCTTCGAGGTGTCTGATTGGAGGAGGAGAGGATCTGTGATCAGATTAAATTGGGTGATACAAGGAGGCAGGAGAGCCAACCCCTAGAGCCGATCACTGTCACAGCCAGGAGCTGGGGGCAGGCCAGGAAGCAATTATTCCACTTTATTCGGCACTGTGAGGTCACATCTGGAGTGTTGTGTCCAGTTCTGGCCCCCCGTTACAGAAAGGATGTGGACACACTGGAGAGAGTCCAGTGGAGAACAGCGAAAATGATTCGGGGGCTGGGCCACACGACTTATGAGGAGAGGCTGAGGGATTTGGGCTTATTTAGTCTTCAGAAGAGAAGAGTGAGGGGGGATTTGATAGCAGCCTTCAACTACCTGCAGGGGGGTTCCAAAGAGGCTGGAGAGAGGCTGTTCGCAGTAGTGACAGATGACAGAACGAGGAGCAATGGTCTCAAGTTGCAGTGGGGGAGGTCTAGGTGGGATATTAGGAAACACTATTCCCGTAGGTGGGTGGGGAAGCACTGGGATGGGTTCCCTAGGGAGGGGGTGGAATCTCCATCCATAGAGGTTTTTAAGTCTCTGCTTAAAGCCCTGGCTGGGATGATTGGGTGGGGGTTGGTCCTGCTTGGCAGGGGGCTGGACTCGATGACTCCTGAGGTCTCGGCCAGCCCTAGGATTCTCTGTGTCTCTCTGTTGAGATTCCTGATGTTCTGTACCTCATTGCTTCCCATTGTAAAATCATGGGAATGAAGAAGAGGGCATCCCCACAATAAAGAAGAGGGAAATAGCCAAGGTTGAGCTGCTTGGGGTGGAAGAAAAATGAAAGAAAAATGTACGTCTGTGCAAGGTATACAAGCATAATGGGCAGTTTCAGCATACTCGGGCATGAGTCAATGCCTGAAGAGAGTCTGATGTGCTCCTTGTTTATTGTATACCAGTGGGGCCTATGCCACGTAATAGAGCAGTAGTGTTGTCAGGGGAGCCTGGATCGCCCTGTCTTGACAATAAATTGTGATGTCTGCCTTGACCACAGTGTAAACCTCTAAAAAGCAAAACCCAGCCTCAAGTCTGGGGCATATAAGCACGCAGGCAAGGCTCGGGAGGCAGGAATGCTTTGCATAACCATGCCGCTTACGCGTGGTACAGCGAGACCACGTCAAAAACACACGACAAGCAACCTTGCACTGGTACTTCTGTTTCTGACAAGCAAAAGTTACAGATGCAGCCATAAAACTGTAAACTACGCACACAGGTTTTGTAACATCCTGAGGAGCAAGCTGTACCCCAGATAGGGTATTGGGCATTGTAGGTACCTTACACAATACGTAATCAATTGGTAAATATTATTAGAACGACCACGTCTCGCTTTGCTATAAAATGGGTTTAGTAAGAAGAATCGATGGGCGAGAGTGAGCAGCCGTGCCCCACAGGTCCTGCTCGTTGTAATTAGAAGTGATAGACCCTTCACACCGGCTACAGCAGTGTATGGCATTCCGATGGGTGGGAATCAAAGGAACCATGACCTCCTGCCTGGTACTGTCGGTGGCATACGGGTGAAGTGTAAGTGAACTAGGCTTTATTATTGTATTATAGTAGATCATCTATTAATTGCTTTTGCGTTGCTTTGTGCTGTATTAATTGCTTTAGAATGTATAGTATTTAAGGTTTAAATGGTAGAGTAATTGTTTTTAAGGCTTGTAAAACTTAAACAACTATGTTAACTGCTTAAAGCTTGTAATAAATAAGAAAGTGGTTAAGTCTCTCTGGAGTGTCCTGGTTTCCCTTGGATCCAAAATAAATCAAACCACATGACGAGTGTCTCAAGCAGGATCAGTTAAGCAACCCCATCTAGTGAGACACAATGTGTCTGCAATAGACCATTGTGTGGTACCTAGCACGGCATGGGCTGGAGATGCTGGAGCCTTCGATCCTAGAATCCTAGAATCCTAGGGCTGGCAGAGACCTCAGGAGTCATCAAGTCCAGCCCCCTGCCCAAAGCAGGACAAACCCCAACTCAATCATCCCAGCCAGGGCTTTGTCAAGCCAGGACTTAAAGACTTCTAGGTATGGAGATTCTTCCACCTTCCTAGGGAACCCATTCCAGTGCTTCACCAGTACTCCTCCAAGTGAAATAGTTTTCCCTAATATCCAACCTAGACCTCCCCCAAGGGCAAGTCATGCCTGACCAATCTGATTAGCTTCTATGATGAGGTAACTGGCTCTGTGGACATGGGGAAGTCAGTGGATGTGATATACCTTGACTTCAGCAAAGCTTTTATGGTCTCCCACAATATTCTTGCCAGCAAGTTAAGGAAGTATGGGTTGGATAAATGGACTGTAAGATGGATAGAAAGCTGGCTAGATTGTTGGGCCCAACAGTTAGTGATCAATGGCTTGATGTCTGGCTGGCAGTTGGTTTCAAGCGGAGTGTCCCAAGGATCAGTTCTAGCGCCGGTTTTGTTCAACATCTTTATTAATGGCCTGGATGAGGGGATGGATTGCACCCGCAGCAAGTTTGTGGATGACACTAAGCTAGGGGGAGAGGTAGATACATTGGAGGGCAGGGATAGGGTCCAGAGTGACCTAGACAAATTGGAGGATTGGGCCAAAAGAAATCTGATGAGGTTCAACAAGGACAAGTTCAGAGTCCTGCACTTGGGATGGAAGAATCCCAGGCATTGTTACAGGCTGGGGACTGACTGGCTAAGTAGCAGTTCTGCAGAAAAGGACCTAGGGATTCCAGTGGATGAGAAGGTGGATATGAGTCAACAGGGCGCCCTTGTAATCAAGAAGACTAATGGCATATTAGGGTGCATTAAGAGGAACATTTCCAGTAGACCTAGAGAAGAGATTACCCCCCTTTATTCGGCACTGGAGAGGTCACATCTGGAGTACTGCGTCTGGGCCCCCCATTACAGAAACGATGTGGACGAATTGGAGAGGGCCCAGTGGAGGGCAACCCAAATTATTAGATCCTGGGACACAAAGTATACTGGTGTCAGAGGAGTAGGTTTCCAGTCGCCGGCTTATGAAGCAAAAATGGAATGCGTTTCCAACCGCAACAGCAGCAAACAGACCATTAAACATGTCCATTCGAAAAAATGCTCATGTCCCATTTATATTTACTGCGGCGCCCTCCTGCTGAAAAGTCGAAGGCCCATTTGTACCTGATGAAAAGCTCACTGTAGATCAATGGACTGCAAAGGGCTCTGAGGACTGAAACCGACAATTCCATTGGGCAAGTGTTAATCCAACAGTCCACTGAACCCAGACAAGGAGCTGTAGATCTTTCCTGGAACACAGACTCGCTGACGCAGAACTCGACTGCTTGTTTGGCCCAGCCTCGGACATTCAGGGCCGCTGACTAGGTTTTATTGCCTTTCAGTCTGCAGAGAGTTTCTCCTGATGGAGCTCGGGGAATGAAGGGTAGCCCTGTTTTGCATCCATCTCCAGCGTCTCTGTACAGTTGATTGCATCTGTCAAAGGCGAACTTTCCCCGGTAATGTAGCTGAGATTTTCCCTCCTTTTAACCCTTTAAAGTCCCTTTGCATGTATTATAATGCCCTGACCATGTGGATGGAATCAGAATTGTGCATTTGTGTGTCATAGCACCCATAGTGCTGACCGGTAATGCAGAAGTGACAAGAGGTCATGCCCCTGGAGCAGGAGCCTCTGTGGCCATGTGGTGAAGAGTAGCCACGAAGGCCCTAAGTGGCCACATATTTGTTACAGTGTGATTGTATTGGTCAAGTAAAGCCATGTCTACACGACGCCGGAAGATGGAGGCTGCTGCGGACGATCTTCCAGGGTTCGATTTAGTGGGTCTAGTGCAGACCCGCTAAATCAAACTTAGAGGGTGCCCCCATTGGCACCGGTTCTCCTGCTTCTCACGAGGAGTAAGGGAAGCCGACGGGAGTGTTTGCTCCCATTGAACTCCCGCTGTATGGCCGGTGATTAAGATACGTCGACTCCAGGTACCTAATTAACATAGCTGGAGTTGTGTATCTTAAGTCAACCTTCCCTAAGTCCAGACCTAAGAGTTTACAGCTTGGGCTCTAGAGAGGTAGCATGTTCTAGAGGTGGTGGATAAAAGAAGAACTGACTTAGCCTTTCACCCGTATTTATTATTGTTTGGAATTTATATTACTGTACTATGCATGGGATCTAGGCCTTACTGTGCTGGGAGCTATCTAGCTACAAGACAATTCCTGCCCCAAAGAGCTTATGATTCAATAGGGGCCAGGCATGTGGGATGGGTGTAGAACACAGGAGATGGGGTTTTGAGGAACACCATAGTGACAGTGCTAGGAACAAAGAGTGCATGAGTAGCTCCGTGTACTAGTTGGTGGCTTCACACCTCAGCCGGAACCAAAACAAACCTTTGTTTTTATGCTTGAAAGAATATCAGAGACTCCCAGGGCAGGAAGGGACCTCAGGAGGTTATCAAGTCCAGCCCCCTGCCCAAGGCAGGACCAATCCCAACTAAATCAACCCAGCCAGGGCTTTGTCAAGCTGGGACGTAAAAACCTCTAAGGATGGAGATTCCACCACCTCCCTAGAGAACCCATCCCAGTGCTTCCCCACCCTCCTAGGGAAATAGTTTTTCCTAATATCCAACCTAGACCTCCCCCACTGCAACTTGAGACCATTGCTCCTTGTTCTGCCATCTGCCATCCCTGAGAACAGCCTCTCTCCATCCTCTTTAGAATCTCCCTTCAGGAAGTTGAAGACTGCTATCAAATCCCCCCTCACTCTTCTCTTCTGCAGACTAAATAAGGCCAAATCCCTCAGCCTCTCCTTGTAGGTCATGTCCTCCAGGACCCTAATCATTTTGATCGCCCTCAGCTGGACCCTCTCCAATGCGTCCACATCCTTTCTGTGGTGGGGGGCGCAGAACTAGATGCAATACTCCAGACTGGCATCCCTGGGTGGGCCAGGGTATATGCGTAAGTTCTCTCCTTCCTCTCCGATCCAATAAACCAGAAATGAGACACCAGGAGGAAGACGCTTGCCAGGGTATTTCAGGCCCCATGAGAATGATTCCATTCAATGTGGGGCTTTTCAGGGGACAGAGGGGGGTGGGGATTGCAGGGGAGCCCTTTGAACTAATTCCCTCCCTCCCCAGTTTGGCTGTAAGTCAGCTGGTATCCAGTCCAGGAGCTGGAGGAGGTGGAAAATGCTCCCCACCCTCAGCAACGTGGCAGCCAAGAGCTCTTGATTCAAGGACCAGGTGACTCCGAGCTGTGGTGAGTGCCTTCGAAGGTCTGCCCGCATGCTCCTTTCCACGAAAACAGGGACAACGCTGCTGGACGTGTCACGTTCCTCTCAAGCCCCTGCAGTAGCGTCCCTGCTCTTTGCTGCTCTCCCTGCCCTGTGTAGCTCCTGGTTCTCCATACAACTCATTCCCTCCGCTTTCCAGAACCAGAAGCATTTGGTTCATTCAAGCCCTGACACTTTTATACCAATGGAGGCTTCTATATTTTATGTTTGGTATTTCCGCAGGGTTTTCTTGTAGACTTATAAGGAGTTCTGTGTATCAGACGCTTCAGGCTGCCCGACAATTTTACTGACCCCATGTGGAGTAATATGAATGGTCAGGACAACCATTGTTTTCCCTGCGGCATGGTTCTCTCTGCCAACACTTCCTGTTGCCTTCCTCCTCGCCGATGTGTTTTGACCACACTCCTCGCCGACGTCTCCCCACCCTAGCCCTCGATCACTGGCAATTCCTCCCCCGCAAAAGCAAGAACAAAACCAGCCTTACTCTCCAGCATTCCCCACTCTGTTTTCTTTCCCGACCAAGAACCACAAAACGTGGAGTTCAGCGCCTCTGGCTCGCGTCGGTGGCTTTCACCTTCTTAGTTGGGGCCACGCCAGTGAGAGTTCGGGGTGTTTTTTTTGCTCCTCACCTGTGTGCGGCCCCCCAACTGATTGTTCTGTGGGTCCGTGGCCCCCAACCCAAAAAGGCTCCCCACCCCCAATGTAGACCTTTGGCAAAGGAATGTCAGACATTTTTAAAATAAAAAGCTGGGGGGCTGAGGCAGTAGGTTCTATCTTCTGGCTAGTGCAAATCTGTGAAGATTGAAGCCTTTTCAATACTTCTCATGCTTCGTTATCCGGGTTCTGTGAAGTTATCTAATTTTGAAAACACAAGTCATTAAAATGTGACCTGTCACCAGCAGCCTTATTTTTTGACAGTGCAGAATGCTTATGCTCATCTGTGGAGAATTCTGAGGTTATCATTCTTGCGGCCGCTAATCCAAATTGCCCGTGATCCATAGGCAGAAACTTAAAGGAATCCTGAAGCCCATTCCCTGGATGACAGACTTGGTGGCATAACTTTGAATCCAGCAGTATTAGCATTTTGCATTTGATAGCTGCCCATAATATGAGCCGAATATTTTACATCTGGCATTACTACATATTGCCTGGTTTAAGCAATAACTTTTTCTCCTGTTTTGTGCTGGGAGAGCTTTGATTACTAAAGCCCTTCCTAGGACAGATTTAGTTGGTGCTTTAACATTTGTGATGGGGTTGCATTTCGATTCAGTTGAATAACTGGCAGTGATTTGGGTATTAAATTGATTCATGATGTTGATCCAGGCCCTTACATAATTTAACGTCATTGTATTGAATAATTATGGCTTATTTTGTCCCATTAGAAAATATTGCAAACAGACTAGTGATCTGCTTTGGTCCGGGTGCAGACAGCCTCCACGAGCCCCTAGACAGGGTGGGGAGGGCCCGTTTCCGTGTTCCCAAAAGGGGCGGGGCCTTGAGCGGAAGGGGCAGGGCTGGAGGCAGCCAGCATTCCTTGCCACCAAGAGCGCACCTTCCCCAGGCTTCTCCAGCCCTTAGAGCTTCCCGGAGTGACGGTGTGGCACTCTGGTGGTAATTTAAAGGGCCTGGGGTAGCAGAAGCAGTAGCGGTGGCTGGAGGCCCCGGTCCCCTCTGAATAGCAGCCAGCAGCCCTGTCTCTGATTAAGGAATACATTGTTGGGGATGGATGACTCTAGGCCAGTGTTTCTTAAACTTTTTAAGACCGAGGAACACCAAACAATAATTTTTTTTATGAGGAACACCGAGGATTTTTTTGTTGAGCCAAAAAAAAAAAAAAAAAAAAAAAGGGTCGGGGGAAAGTTATTTGTTGAACACAAAAAAAAAGTCGCCTGCCTCTTTAAGGGCGGCCATTTTGAATTCTGTTGTTCTCCGCGGCACAGCTCCGATTGCCTCGCGGCACACCGGTGTACCACGGAACACAATTTAAGAAACACTGCTCTAGGGGTTAGTCATGAGAGGCTGTCAGTCTCTCATTTCTGACACATTTCAGCTCCAGTCTGGAGTCCCCTGGGAGGTTCAAACACAGCAGGTCAGCACTGGTGAATTAACCCAATTTGGGGGCATGCACCTGAACTTAACTGAACCTTCCAAATCTTTGCACCTATTCCCAGCCATTGGTTTAGTCCAAGTTACTTGATCAGTATTTGTATAACCGAAAGGAAATGACTAGGGCTGTCAATTGATGTGCGTTAACGCCTGCGATTAATGCAGGGCAGGATTAACACGTTAATCGCAGGTGTTAATGCTGCACTGCCCCTTTGAAGTGCTGTTCCGGCGTCTCTCAAAGGGGCAGCGCATTAGGAGCCACAGCGTTTCCAAGGGGCAGTGCTGCACGGAGCCCGGGATCAGCTGGGAACTCCAGCTGATCCCGAGCTCCGCCTTGCGCTGCCCCTTTGAAGTGCCACCGTGGCTTTTCCAAGGGGTGGCGCTGCACAGAGCCAGGGTCAGCTGGGGACTCCAGCTGGCCCTGGGCTCCCGCAGTGCTGCCTTGGAAATGCTGCCGCAGCGTTTCAAAGAGGCAGCGCACGCGATTAATCGTGATTAATTTTTTAATTGCTTGACAGCCCCTAGGAATGACCAACCAGCCAACGTGGTTCAGAGGAAGTGTAATCACAGTGGGAGAAATCCTGACAGCTGTGAAGTCAACCACAAAACTCCCATTGACGTTAATGGAGCCAGAATTTCACCCAATGAGAAAAATCGTGGCTGGTGGAACTCCATTGGATGGGTTTGACTCTGGGAGTGGTGAAGTCCGTTAGAGCACTGGGACTCTGTGATCCAGGGAGTCCGGGTGCGAAATTAAAATCTGTCCGTTTCACACTCAACCTTTTCTCCCTCCTCAGCGGGGCCATGACATAACAGGTTTTGTGTAGCTGCTAGACATCTTCCTAATAGTATCCCCTGTGAATTCTAAATTTCAGTCACAGCCTCTAAATTTTCATTAAGAGCAGTCACCCAGAGAGAATGATGGATTAGATTTTATTGTTGGAAAATCTCCAGATAAAATTAAAGTGCTTCTTTCTTTTTTAAAACTTTTACCTTTCCCCCGTGGTGCTCTATAAATAAGGTATCAAATAATGTTTATCCTTCTGAATTCTACAATCTTCCATGTTCCATGCTTCCTTCTGACCACTTTTCTGCCTCTTCAAAGATTCTTCTGTTAAAGCCAATGACCAGTCTAGACACAGCCACTCTGGGGCTGTGTCTAGACTACAAAGTTCTATCGAACAAAGAGACGCAAATAGCGGTTTGCAATTTGCGTATTTTTTCTGCTTTTCTTCCGAAAGAGGCTTTTCCGACAATTGGCCCATCTACACTTGGCCAATTGTCGGGAAAAAAGCTTTTTTCAGAACATCCCTTCTTCCTCGTTGAATGAGGTTTACAGGGATGCCGAAAAAATGCGTCTGCTTTTCCTAATTTTTTTTTGGAAAAGCAGACGCATTCCTTGGACGCGACAGAGCTTTTCCGGGGTACCTCTGGTATCCCAGAAAATCTCTGCAGTCTAGACGTACCCTGGGTAATATGCTTAGAGTTGGGGATATTATAAAATCTGGTTGTTTTGTTTCAGTACAATTTAGGAGATTTTACATAAACGCAGGTAAATCTTTTAATACAGTGTTGTCTTCACCATGAGAACTAAATTGTTTATCACTTTACCAGAAGGCTTTCTTTTATTTCTTCCCTCCTTTTGTTTCCCCCTTTCTCTCTTTTTCCCGTGCCTTGCACTCTCCTTTCTTTTTCCCTAAATACATTTCATCTGTTCGGATTGTAGACAGATGAGACCACATTCTCGTAGCGCCCACAATCACATGACCAGCAACGAGACAGTTTCTGTTTAAAACCAGCCACTGTTTCAAATTGCCAAATTTCGATAAGTTGTTATCCGCTGTTGCTGCCCCGGCCAGTAGATTTTTATAACAGATGTTATTTCATATTACATCGAAGGAAGAAAGAAAAAAAAAAGATTACACCCTGGTTGGGGTGAGGGAAAGTCTCAAATACAGTTCGAGATGCTTTTAGGCTGTCATTTTGAATGCAGAAACAAAGAAAGATGCAAGTGTTTGGTAGGAAGCGTTCAAAAGCCGGTAATGATGACATGATTCATATTGGTGTCAGCTTGTTTAAATTAAATTCCACGGGGATTTATCCTGCAAAGACTCCAAAGAAATTTCAGCACCCTCCCCCCATTTATAGCATCTTAAATAAATGTGGTGTGGCATGAGTGGGATTGCATCAAGACAAAGGTTCCTCGGCAGAAACTGGAATTTTCTCAGCTCCCTCCACCATGGCTGAAAGGAAAGATCTTTGCTTCTGTTTGTCTGGCTGCTTTGTGGCTGAAAGTTAACACTGGTTCCGTGTACCAAACAAGTGCCGACCAGGGAATTTCCCACTGCGGAAGAGATGGGAAAAGAGATGTCTGTTGCATTAGCCAATCTCGTTATTGTTATTTTGCATCACAGCAGGGCTCCCAATCAAGTTGTATAGTTACATAGTAAGATACCCCCCTCCCTCGCCTCAAAGACATTACAATCTACCGGTAAATGAGTATAGTGAAATGTGGGAGCTTGGATCAGAAGGGGAAATGTCTTCTAAAACCACGCTCGAATCTTACAGCCCCTTTGTGGAGGGGTCAAGTCAGCGAGATCCACCACCTAGTCCAGGCAAGGGAGACTTCAGGGCTTATGCCTTGGGAAGTGCAAGAGGGCTACGTGGGCAGGAGTCACTCTGTCCTCTCAACAACCGCATAGCAGTGTTTCTTAAACTGTGTTCCACGGCACACCGGTGTCCCACAAGACAGTCAGAGGTGTGCCGTGGAGAACAACAGAATTCAAAATGGCCACCCTTAAAGGGGCAGGCAACCTTTTTTTTCTTCTCAATAACTTTCCCCTGACCCTTTTTCCCCCAACCCTCAACAAAAAATCCTTGGTGTTCCCCATAAAAAAAAATTATTGTTTGGTGTTCCTCAGTCTTAAAAAGTTTAAGAAACACTGGTGTAGCAAATGCTCAAGGAAGCAAATCAGGGAGCGCATTAGCCAGTGGTCTAGCAGGGCCAGAACACTGTTCCAGCACTTGCACAGAAACACTGGGCCCTCCGTGTGGCCTCATGGAGGTCACTGCTCTGCAGAGCAAAATGGTGGCCTCCATCCAGCATGGCCTCACACGTACAGGATCATGGCAGAGGGGTGGGGTCATACTGGTACCTCAGCAAACCAGGACAGCACTGCTGGGATTAGCCTTCTGCCCCTCACCCTTGACTCTGGAAAAGTCCCTTTGAGGACGTGGGTCTATCTATCTAGGACATATATGGCCCCTATAAGGCTTGTCTCATTGGAGGGCATTCTGAGAGAGTAGCACAAGCAGCCACTGACTGCCTGAAGACTTTCTGTGATCATAGGGTCAAAGGATTCATGGGGACAAAGGATTCACCTCAGACTTACATTTGTTTTACTCCAGTATCACTCAATCGACTTAGGTAGAGTTACTTCTGATCTACCACAGTTAAGTAATGCCAGGTCTGCACTAGAGAATTAAGGCATGCAACTCCAGATACATAAAAAGCATAGCTGGAGTCGGCTTACCTTATGCCAAGCTTAGTGCCACCTTCACAGAGGCCACGTCTCCACTGCAGATGTAATCGTGTAGTTGATTAAATGATTAACCGATAAGCAAAAGCTTATCGGTTAATGCTATAGATTACACGGCAGTACATTTTTTAGCAGGCTGGCCAGCAGCCTGGCTCAGTCCTGGCTCGCGCCAGGTCTGGGACATACGCCCACTGCGGCTCTGCATTTCAAGTGTATCAGGAGCCAGGCGGGCAGGCAGCCCAGCTCAGTTCTGGCTTGCACTGAGCTTAGTCCTCATCCTGGATGGGGGCTGCTGCCACTCTGCATTGCTGCCTCTGTATGGGTACGTCGACACTAGCCCCCTAGATCGATCCAGGGAGGCTAATGAGGGCAACCAGAATTGCAAATCAAGCCCGGGATTTAAATATCCTGCGCTTGATTTGCATGTTCCCGGCCGGTCGCCATTTTAGAAATTGACTAGCCCGAAGTAACTGCCTGAGTCTACACGCGGCAGTGAAACGGGATTCCGATTTAAAGCCCCTAATTCGAATTAGCTGGTATTCCTCCTGCAATGAGGTTTACCAGCTAATTCGAATTAGGGGCTTTAAATCGGAATCCCGTTTCACTGCCGCATGTAGACGCAGGCAGTTACATCGGGCTAGTCAATTTCTAAAATGGCGACCGGCTGGGAACATGCAAATCAAGAGCGGGATATTTAAATCCCAGGCTTGATTTGCATTTCTGGTCGCCCTCATTAGCCTCCCTAGATCGATCTAGGGGGCTAGTGTAGACGTACCCTATCAGAGGCAGCAGCGCAGAGTGGCAGGGGACTCCTCGGGAGTGGAGCCAGAGTTCACTGACTGTCAGCCCTGCCCCCAGGGACTATAGAATAGTCAAGTAACCAATAAGAATTCATGAGGTCAATCGACTATTCAATTAACCGATATTTAACATCCCGAGTCTCCACTTGCTGCAGCAGAGATCGATCTTCTGGTGTTCAATTTAGTGGGTCTAGTTAAGACCGGCTAAATTGAATGCTGAGGGTGGCTCTGGTCAGCACTGGTACTCCTGAGAATCATGAGGAGTAAGGGAAGCTGACAGGAGTACTTGTGACAAGTGAAGACATGGCCTAAGAGAAAAATCCGGCGCACACTAAGAGGGAGTCAGTTAGCGCTGCTGGGGTCCAAAAGCCAGTGTAGCAGTACAAAGCCTTTATGCTGATAGCATGATGCCACCAGCAGATCTGCTGGTTTCCATCCCAGCTGTCTTCTCTTCTCTCCCAGGGGAAGATTTTGGAGGGCATTCTGTGAGAGAGGAACAACATGGAGTGTTTTTGTGGGCCTCACAAGCCAGAATACAAATGGGCTCTCAGGGCCGGGGTCTTTAGCTGGTATATACTAGAGCAGCTGCATTAAAGACAATAGATTTTTGTGAATTTACACCCCACTAAGAATTGTGCTCTCAGTTTTACTCCATCCTCACTCAGACAAAATTCCTATTGATTTCAAAAGGGAGTTTGCTGGAGTAACAATCCCAGCATTCAGCTCACAGAAGCCATGGCCCATCCTGATGCCCCCCCCACCGCATCATCTTTGAACCTGTTTTCCTCCTACAAAAATTTCTCAGAACTTTTTTTGCACACATAGAAACATTACCGTTGAAATGGGAAACAAAACAAAAATAGTCTCCTTCCCTCATTGCCATGTTTTAACGTCATCCCGAAGGAAGCGCCGCTGTCTTGGCAGCTCCGAGTAAAGGAAAAAAAAATCACAGTACTTTCCGGCTACTTTTATGGGTTTCTCTGCCCCAGGTTCCAAAGGTGGCAGTGCCAAGAAAACACCACGGCTCTGTGGAGAAGAGGCCTTGGAGAGTCACAAGCAAGTCTGGGAGAGAAAAAAAATGGGAATGAGAAACCTTGTAAATCTGGTACCAGCGATGAAGGAGAGCTGCCAAAGCTGACAGAAACCTGCCATGAAACAAATCACATTGCAGACTTCCCTGCTCAGAAGTCACAACGCCCACAGCTGGGAGAGAGTCCAGAGTTATTTTGGGGCAAGGTTTCTGTCAGTTCCAAGCAAAGTTTCAGTCAGAAGAAAGAGTGGGGGAGCGAAACGGAGGTTTTGTTTTAACTAGAGATGTTGGAACAACATTTAAAATGATGGGTACGGTGTTGACAAGCCTACAGTAGGGAGCAATCACATCCTGCCTGGGGCAGACCACCACAGATACGACTTAGTGGGGCTCTAATGTCTATGATGCTATGAAAGGTCTCTGAGATATCTGAAAGCTTGCGTCCCACACGGCAATGTTTCTCACTATAAGGTTGGGTTCTAGATTCCTTGTACGACCCAATTCCTTGTACTTCAGTGAGAAGTGCATGCTGGGGGGGCCATACATGCGGGGGAAGGAGGCTGCACACAGCCTATCAGGGTTCTATGTATGGCCCAGGATACATTTGTTTACTGTTGCCCAAACGCAGGATTGCCAGATTACTGTAGCTTTATGTCTATGTAATTTTTTTCCCACCAGTATGACTAAAATAACAGGGGACATACAGCAAGAGCACATGATGTGAGGTGCCTGCTGATGGCACACAACACTGATGGTGAGCGCCGTGCGCTCCCTCTGCATCCAATCAACGCGCTGCTATGGTTCAGTTGCCCCGCCCCCCGCAAATTCTAGGTATGCAAGCACAGTGAGCAACATTGCCCCATCCCGGGAGACCATCTTGGTTACAACCATCGTGCAGTTCACTGAGGCTGTGTCGACACAGCAAAGTTATTTCGGAATAACGGCCGTTATTCCAAAATAACTATGCGAGCGTCTACACGGCTATTCCGTTGTTTCGAAATAATTTCGAAATAATGGACGGCTTATTCAACTTCTGCACACCTCATTCTGCAAAGAATAACGCCTATTCTGAAAGAGCTGTTTTGAAATAAGGCGTGTGGAGACGCTCCACTGCTGCTATTTCGAAATAGCCCCTCACCAGGCCCATTCGATGTTATTTCTCCTGGGGCTCCAAATCGAGATAGCACATCTACATTAGGGGAGCCTGCCTCGGACTCATTTTGAGGCTTCCCTGCAGTGTAGACGTGCTATTTAGAAATAAGCTGTTTTGGAATCACTATTCCGGAATAGCTTATTCCGAAATAATTGTGCGGTGTAGACACAGCCTGAGATGAAGGAGGGACACTCCTCTGGCCAAGTCAATAGCCTAAGTTGCCCATTGCTGATTTTGAATGTGCAAAGGGTACAAGGCCAAATCCTTTTAAAACCATACTGTCGTGGATAGGCAAAGGGAGTGGGATATGTTTAGAACGGGGGAACCGTTTTTGGATCGGGGGCCGCTGACTCACAGAAAAATCAGTCAGGGGCTGCACACAAGTGAGAAGCAAAAAAAACAAACCAAAAACAAACCCTCCCTGAAGTGGCCCCCAACTTAGAAGGAGACAGACACTCCCCACCTTCTCCTCACACACCAGAGCCTGGGGCCCAGGCTAGTAGATTCTGTGTGCTCCAGCCTCACAGTGGGGTGGCGGGGGGGCTGGTGTACCAGCATGGGTCCCCAGTGCTGGGGGGGGAAGCCCTGAACCACCTTGGGGGACCAGATCCAGGCAAGCCAGGGGCTGCATCCGGCCCTCGGGGCTTAAGTTCCCCACCCTTGTTTTAGAAAATTCCAGAGACCAATTCCACATGACCTGGTGGAGAGACGGGGTGGGAGTGCAGGCTGATTTATGGTCTTCACCAGTGCCGGACCGAGCCATACTTGCGCCCCGGGCAGCGGGTGTGTGGCGCATGCACGGCCCCACCCCCGGGTGCGCGGCACCCCTTACCACTTCAATCAGGCGCCCCCCATAGGTTGGTGCCCCGGGCAGCTGCCTGGCTAGCCCTCCCCCTTAATCCGGCCCTGGTCTTTACCTCCCTGCATCCTAAGCCAGCCAAGACTAACTCACACCCTCAGCCACCAGTCCCAGCCTACAGGTAGCCCCGCCTGCTCCTTCGTCCAGCTTCCCAGGCAAAAAGGTGTCACATGATGTCACCTGGTTGCTCCTCCCACTCAGGCGCAGGTTACAAGAAAGCCAGAGCTATTATTGTGTCGCTGCTAAGATGGGGCAGCCTCCCCTCAGTGAGAGTCACACCCAAAACTCCCATCCCCAGCGGGGCTCCGGTGCAGTGCCCAGGGAAACTGAGGCACGCACACAGTTACAACAGAGCCGCACAGGAGATTAGAAATCACATACAACATAACAAAGCAAACTGAGGGAACACAATCCCCACTGTGTCGCAGGACCACATCTTGGTCCCAATACACAAGCCCTTATTTCATTTCTTCACTTTTCAAACCCAGGTTCTGACTTTTACCAACAACGACCATGTTTAGAAAAAAGACCCCCTGAGATCTGAATGAACTCTAAAGTGATTTCACTTTCACGCCATTTCTTTTGTCCCTCCCCTAAGCAGGGCACTGCTTTCAAATGTTAATGAAGAACAGCCCTCTTTCTGTACCTCGGAGGGCCCTCTTTCCCAGTGAACATCCATAAATATTCCTTTAAAACGGTTTTGGAGACGCTCCCGGAAGGCCCTGATCACAGCCGATGTCAGGAAATGTCAGCCGTTTCTCCTCCTCAAGAAGTTGGTAGCACGGCTGGGAAAGAACAGATGCATTAAAGGCAAGGAGATTTACAACCGCCGCCCCACGCGGGAACCATAAAACGACAATTTGTTCAGTTTCAAAAGCAGACCTCTTGCCCCTCCCAGGCACTTTCCCCACTGTGGATAAAGCTGGGCGTAACAAGTCCAAGATCCTTAATGATGAAATGGATACAAACGTTCATTTTTCAAACTGGGCAATGCAGGAGAGACAGGATTGTAGGCATCCGAAAGTAAAGGAGAATCGGTGGGGGATATGCGTTAGCATCCTCTATAGACCTGTCTCCGCAGAATCTCTCCTCTTATCTTCCACAGTGGGAAAATTATTTAGATCATAAGCTCTTTGGCGTAGGCGCTGTTTCTTACTATTTACACGTACCGACTATAACAGAGTCCCCATTGCAGTTAAGGCATGTAGCTGGTACCATACCAAGAATGTAGCAATAATCGCTGGTGTAATTTTAATGACTTCCCTGGAATTACTACTGATTTGCACCATTGAGAACAAAAGGAAACACCCTGTTTCTTCAAACTGCTTTGGCAATGTCTTCATCGAGGTCTGTCCAAGTCCTTATGCAGATATAGGTTGAACCTCTCTAGGCTGGCAACATCCATGGTCCGGCATGATTTTAGTGAGCCGGATGGCCACTTATCATGGATGTGGCCAAGTTTCCCACAGTCCCATAAAGTTTGTTTCCAGCCACCCATCCTGACTCTCAGAGTTCTGTGCTGTTCTTCAGCTCTAATTTACCCCTAAATGTCTTCTAAGAGCCCAGCAAGCAGTGGAAGTGTTGGTGATGCTGCCAGATGATATTGACCTCCTGTGGTTTGGAAAATTCTTTGGTTTGGCACCAGGAAGATCACAAGGGTGCCGGACTAGAGAGGTTCAACCTGAATAGAAAATATCTTCCTTTTTCTACATTCTTACCAGAGCACAGGCAAAATGCAGTGTCCATGCTTCAGTGGACATTTGCTGAAGTTCTTCATGCCAGATGGTTTCCTTCTCTAGCTAACCACAAAACAGACATTGTATTTACATTGTACATCAAGTATGGGAAGTAGCAGCACACATTTCTTCTCACTGCCCTGTCAACAGGTCTCGAGCCCAAATGGGACAGCCCAACTCTTTCATAACTCTGAGAGGATGAGTTCAGAAGGTAGGAAGGACTTCAGAGTTCTTTGCTGGGGCTCTCGAGGAGGGTTCCAGACGCAGAAGTGGATTTTATGATGTAGGCACCTCCCCACAAGGAACTGTAAGGACACCCAACAACTTTTTCCACATATGCTAGCACCGTTTGGCTGCTACCAACCTGGACTGGATGCGAACAAATGACCTAGAACTAGGGATGTGATGGTTTAACCGTTTAACTGGTAAGCATCACCATAAACCAGTAATGCTAATGCCCTCGACTCCCTGATCCCGATCATATCCCAGGGTTCTGGTAGCCATCAACGACTGCCTGACCCCGAACCGCACTCCCAAGCTCCAGAGGTCATCCTTGGCCACCCAACCTCGATCATGCCCCCTGGGCAACGGCGGCTGCCAAAGACCCCTTGATCCCAGTCGCGCTCCCCCGGGCTCCAGCGGCCGATCACGGCCAGCTAACCCCGATCAGGCCCCCCGGGCTCCAGTGGCCAACCTCTGACGCCTGACCCCAATCACTCCCTCCCGGACTCTGGAGGTCGACGTTGGCCACCTGAGCCAGATTACACCCTCCTGGCTCCGGTGGCCATTCTCAGATTCCCAAGCCTGAGCACGCCCTGTGGGCTCCGGCGGCCGATGTCAGCTGACCTATGCAGATCATGTCCCGCCAGGCTCTGGCGGCCGACCTCGGACGCACGAACCCGATGATGCCCCCCCTAAGCTCTGGCAGCCAATCTCGAATGCCCAACTCCGATTAGGACCGGCTGGGCTCCAGAGGCTGACCTCAACCGGCAGATGCGGACTCCAGCGGCTGACCCTGATCATGTCTCCCGTGCTCTGGAGGCCAACCTCAACTGGCTAACCCCAATCACACACCCCTGGGCTCTGGCGGTCGACCTTGGCCGGCCAACCCCCGTCATGTCCCCCTGGGCTTCGAATGCAGACTTCAGATGCCTGAACATGATCATGCCTCCAGGAGGCTCTGGCAGCTGACCTCAACTGCCCAACCCCTATTAGGACCCCCTCCCCAGGCTCCAGAGACCAACCTCAGCAAGCAAGTGCCGATCACACCCCCTAAGCTCCAGTGGCCAGCCTCATCCGGCCAGCCCCGATCATGCTCCCCAGGGCTCTGGTTGCCAGCTTCCGATGACTAATCCCAATCATGCCCTCATGGCCTCTGGCGGCCAACCTCAGATGGCCAACCCTGATCATGGCCCCACGGCCTCTGGCTGCTGACTTCGGCTGACAACCCCCCCAGGCTCCATTGGCTGATGTTGGCCATCTGACTCGGATTATGCCCCCCTAGCTCCGGTGGCCAACCTCAGATGCCCCACCCCCATCATGGCCCCCTCAGGCTTCAGTGGCCAACGTCAGCTGGCCTATTAAGATCATACCCCCCTCGGCTTTGGCAGCTGACTTTGGATGCCTGACCCCAATCACCCCCTCTGGGCTCCGGCAGCCGACATCGACCGCCCAACCCCGATTAGGACCTCCCAGGCTCTGGCGGTGCAACTCGGACAGCTGACCTGGATCATGCCCACTCCGGTTCCGGCGGCTGACCTTGACCAGCAGATGCCCATCAAGCCCCCGCAGGCTCTGGATGCCGACCTTGGCCAGCCGACCCCGTTCACAACACCACCTGGCTCCAGCGGCAGAACTTGGATGCCCGAGCCCGATCATGCCAGCTCCCGGGCTCTGATGGCCGACGGTGGCCTTTGGAGCCGATCGTGCCCCCAGAGCTCCAGCAGCTGATGTCGGCCTCTTGACCCCCACCACGGCCCCTGGCTCCAGAGGCCGACCTCAGTCTCCCGAGCCAGATCATGCCTCCCAGGCTTCCATGGCCGACCTCAACCTCATGAGCCCAATCATGCCCCTTGGGCTCCAGCAGCCGACCTCAGCCTCCTGAGCCTGATCAGGCCATCCTGGGCTCCGGTGGCCAATCTCGGCCTCTCCGGACCAATCACGCCCCAGTGAGCTCCCACGGCCGACCTCAGCCTCCCGAGCCAGATCATGCACCCCCGGGCTCTGGCAGCTGACCTTGGTCTCCTGAGCCCGATCACGTCCCCCGGGATCCAGTGGCCAAACTCGGCATTCCGAGCCTGATCACACCCCTCCGGGGCCCGGCAGCCGACCTCAGACTCTGCAGCCCCAAAAGACCACCTGGCTCAGGTGAGCAACTTCCGGCTCCCCAGCCTGATCAGGGCACCCCGTGCTTAGGCAGCCGATCTTGGTCTCCCCAGCTCGATCACGCCCCCCGGGCTCTGATGGCTGACCTCAGCCTCCGTTGTCTGATCACCCCCCTGGGCTCCGGCAGCCGACCTTAGCCCCCCATGCCCGATCTCGCTTCCCTGGGCTATAGCCGTTGACCCCGGCCCCCCGAGCTCAATTACGCCCCTTGGGCTCTGGCAGTCGACCTCCGCCTCCTGAGCCCAATCACACCCCCCACACTCCGGTGGCTGACCTCAGACTCCCGTGCTTGATCATGGCCCCCGGTCTCTGTCGGCCAACCTCCACCTCCCAAACTCAATCTCACCCCCCCAGGCCTCGGAGGCCAGCCTCGGCCTCCCGAGCCCAATCATGCCCCTACGGGCTCTGTTGGACAAAGACGGACTCCCGAGCTCGATCATGCATCCCCCAGGCTTTGGCAACCCACCTCAGCCTGCCAAGCCCGATCATACTCCCTGGGCTCGGGCAGTCAATGACAACCTCCCAAGCTCCATCACATCCCGCCCTGGGCTCCAACGGCTGCCATCAGCTGCCCAACCCTGCTCACGCCCCCTAGGCTCGGACAGCCCCCCTCAGCCATCCAACCCTGATCATGCCACCCTCTCCGTGTGCTGATGGCTGCCATCGGTCCCCCGACTCCAGCCATGCCCACCCAGCACAACCGTCTCTCTCGGCTATCTCATCCCGAACCCACCCCTTGGTGGCTACCAACGTCTCTCTGACCCCAATCACGAGGACCGCCAACAGCCCACCGACCCTGATCACACCTCTTGGGGCTCTTGTGGCTGCCCTCAGCTGCCTCACCCTGATCACACCCCCCTCCGGGCTCTGCTGGCCACCCTCAGCCACTCGATCCCGATCACAAGCCCCAGCTTACGGTGGCTGCCCTCCACTGCCCTACCCCAGTTATGCCCCTGGGCGCCGGCTCCGCCCTGGGCTGCCTGACTCCAATCGTACCCCCCGCAGGGTATAGAGGCCGCCAACGGCTACCCGACGCAGATCACCTGCCCCCCCACCGGGGTTCAGTGGCACCCTGGACTCCCAACCCCGGTCATGTCCCCCAGGGCTCTGGCTGCCGCCTATGGCCTCCTGATCCAGATCACACACCCTCAGGTTCCAGAGGCTGCTCTCGGCCCGCCAACCATGATCACGCCCCCCAGGTTCTGCTGGCCACCCCGGATTTCCCAATCATATCCCCCTGGTCTCACTGGTTGCCTGAGCCAGAACGCACCCTCCCGGGCCCCGTCTGCCCCCATCAGCTGCCTGAGCCCAATCCCACCACCCCCTAATCCCACCATCTTCCCTCAGGTGCCTGAGCCCGATCACGCCCCCCCAGGCTCTGGCAGCCACCCTCTCGCTTTTCCGGCCGACTAGGCCCCGCTGACCGCCCTCAGCCATCTGAGCTGATCCTGGGGCCTTGGGGCCCTGTGGCCGCCCTCGGCCACCCGAGCCTGTGGCCGCCCAAGCCCAATCCCACCCCTTTGGGATCAAGCAGTCACCCTTGGCCACCCGAGCCTGATCCCATGGGCGCCGGAGGTCTCCCTCAGTCACCTGATCCTGATGTCCCCACCCGCCCAGGCCCACGTGGTCACCCTCACTTGCCTGAGATGACACCTGTCCCCCCAAGTCCCGTCGACCAACCTTGGCTCCCCCCAACTCAATCCCCCCCCCCCCGGTCTCCTCGGTCGCCCGACCCAGAACCCGCCCTCCTGGGCTTGCGTGGCCACTCTCAGCCATCCGAGCCTGGTTCCCCCCACCCCTCCCAAGACCCCACCAGCCTCCCAAACCAAAACCCACCCCTCTGGGCTCTGGTGGCCACCCAATCTCTCTCCCGTCCGCCAGGCTCTGCCAGCTGCCCCACCAGAGCCCAATCCCAGCCCTTCACACCCTGCCAGCCATCCTTAGCTGCCTGAACCTGATCCTGCCCTTCCAGGGCCCTGCTGCTGCCTGAGCCCGATCCTGGCCTCCTGGTCCCACGCAGCTGCCCTTGGCCACCTGATCCTCCGCCCTCCATCACCGGAGCCTGCCCCCCTTGGGCCCAGTGTTCGGGCTCGGGCATCTGAGGGTGACCAGTGGGACCTAGGGAATGGGTTTGGGATCGGGCGGCAAGGGTTGCTGGTGGGGCCCAGAGGGGTGGGATTGGTAATGCAGCCAGATTTACTTCTTATATACAGTGCTGTACTTATTAAACTTTCAGAGGAACTCTTTAAGCTGTCATTTAGGGTCTAAGTGCTTTATATAAACTGTCTGCTTTAAAAAAGCCACTGTGAAATAGCCTTCGTTTCACTGAAACCATGCTTTACTGTCCGGGAGGAAAGAGAGCCTCTAGCAATTCAGAGGGCTAAAGTACTCCCAAAAAACCCACCTCTGATCTGTCTACTCCAGGACTCCCCGTCTCTCTCTTCCCCTTTCTGCAAATATTAGAAAGAAAAGGCTTCAAGAACAGAGATTCATGGCCTAGCCCATCACACTTAGAGAATAGGGGAACAGACTCAGTGTCACAAACGAGCAATAAAACATGCCCACTAGTAAATTCCACCTACTGGGAAGAGCTAAATCCCCCTTGGATTATTTAAAGCTCTGAGAGTCCTTGGAGAGAAAGGCTGCACCTTTTTATTGCTGCACTATTAACACAAAGCTGGTAAAACACTTACTGTCGCTCTGTAAATCTTCCAAACACAGAGTCAGTTGCGCAGTCATTGGGGCTGGAAGGAAACTTAGGGGCCATGAAGTTTGACTCTCATCCCCATAGTCTCCTTTCCCAATCATGGAGAAACTTTTCTAAAGCACTGACATGCTAGGATCCCAGCTTCAGATCATCAGAGCTTCAGCATGTAATAGGCATGTTTCTTGGAAGAGGATAGCTGTGATCTTAGGGTCATCTACAAAGACACATAGGCATAGAGAGTGATCTTCCACAAGTGTTGAAAATCTCTTTAAAGAATCCCCCCACCAATTAATCCCCTGCCGCCACAGTCAACAATGAGAAGATATCTTCTGGAGAAGGTCTCTTGTGCAGAATGTATCCAGAGTACCCACTGGGCTATGTTTGAGGTCTTGAAAGCTTCCTCCTTTATGCCAATCACCTGGCCTGAAACTAAAGCTGGGTGGGAAATCATTTCCTCATTCTGCAAAATGTTTCTAGCTTTCAAAGAATTTTCCCAGTCCAAATTGGGATGTGACATTAAAATTTCAAAAATTGCCCAGAAATGAAAATATTTTAAAAAAATCAGGTTCAGCCAATCAAAACATTGGGTTTAAATAATAATAGAATCATAGAACACTAGAACTGGAAGAGACCTTGAGAGGTCATATCTTCAGAGATGGACCTTCCACAACCTCCCTAGGCAATTTATTCCAGTGTTTAACCACCCTGACAGTTAGGAAGTTTTTCCTAATGTCCAACTTTGCTGCAGTTTAAGCCCATTGCTTCTTGTCCTAGCATCAGAGGCCAAAGAGAACAATTTTTTCCCCTCCTTCTCGTGACACCCTTTTAGATCCTGGAAAACTGCTATCCTGTCCCCTCTCAGTCTTCTCCTTTCCAAACTAAACAAGCCCAATTCTTTCAGTCTTCACTCATAGGTCATGTTCTCTAGACCTTTAATCATTCTTGTTGCTCCTTTCTAAACCTTCTCCAGTTTCTCCACATCTTTCTTGAAATGTGGTGCCCAGAACTGGACATAATACTCCAACTGAGGCCTAATCGGCGCAGAGTAGAGCAGAAGAATGACTTCTCCTGCCTTGCTCACAACACTCCTGTTAATGCAGCCCAGACTCATGTTTGCATTTTTTGCAACAGTGTCACACTGTTGACTCATATTTAGCTTGTGGTCCACTATGACCCCTAGATCCCTTTCTGCAGTACTCCTTTCTAGACAGTCACTTCCCATTTCTGTATGTGTGAAACAGATTGCTCCTTCCTAAGTCACTTTGCATTTGTCCTTATTAAATTTCATCCTATTGACCTCAGACCATTTCTCCAGTTTGTCCAGATCATTTTGAATCATGACCCTATCCTCCAAAACCCTTGCAACCCCTTCTAGCTTGTTATTATTTGCAAACTTAATAAGTGTACTCTCTATGCCAATATCTAAATCATTGATGAAGATATTGAACAGAAACAGACCACTGCAGAACCCCTTGTTATGCCCTTCCAGCAGGATTGTGAACCACTAATAACTACTCTCTGAGGCTACGTCTAGACTACATGACTCCATCGACGGAGCCATGTAAAATAGTTTATTCGGCATAGTCAAAGAAGCAGGGATTTAAATAATCCCTGCTTCATTAAAATAAAAATGGCCGCCGCACTGTGCCAACGATCAGCTGATCCGGCACAGCGCGGCAGTCTAGACACGGCGTGGTCGACAAAGGAAGCCTTTGTCGACCGCTCCGGTAAACTTCCCGGAGCAGTCAACAAAGGCTTCCCTTGTTGACCACGCTGCGTCTAGACTGCCGCGCTGTGCCGAATCAGCTGATCGTCGGCACAGCGCGGCAGCCATTTTTATTTTAATGAAGCGGGGATTTAAATAATCCCCGCTTCTTTGACTATGCTGAATAAACTATTTTACATGGCTCCATCGATGGAGCCATGTAGTCTAGACATAGCCTGAGAATGGTATCCAGCCAGTTATGCACCCACCTTATAGTAGCCACATCTAAGTTGTATTTGTCTAGTTTATTGATAAGAACATCATGTGAGACCGTAACAAAGGCTTTACTAAAGTCTAGGTATACCACGTCCACTGCTTCTCCCTTATCCACAAGACTCGCTCTCCTATCAAAGAAAGCTATCAGATTGGTTCGACGTGATTTGTTCTTTACAAATCCATGTTGTTACCTATCACCTTATTATCTTCCAGCTGTTTGTAGATGAATTCCTTAATTCCTTGCTCCATTATCTTTCCTGGCACAGAAGTTAAACTGACTGGTCTGTAGTTTCCCGAATTGTTCTTATTTCCCTTATTATCTGAAATCAATTGTTTCCATGCTGACTTTTTAAAACCTGTACAGGTTGGCCCTCCCTGGTCGGCATCCTCAGGACCTGAGCAGTCCGGCACCAGGGAATTTGCTGGACCAGGAGAGGTCTATGCTTCCTTGTTGGCTGCCCCCCTCCTGGGCTCCCAAGGCTGGAGCTCCCACCCTGCTGCAGCTCGCGGGTGCCAGAGGTCCCCAGGCTCTGGACAGGACCTCCTGGCTGCTGCTGGCCCCGCTGCTGCTGGGGTTCGCTGGGGTTCTGGGACCACCCAGCCACCACCAGCCCTGCTCAGAAGAAGTTCCCCCCACTGGAGATTCCCCAGGGATCCCGGCTGCCTGGCCCCACTGCTGCTGGGGTTCTCTGGCGAGGGACGCCCAGCCATTCCTGCCCTGATGCTACCGGGGATTCCCCGGGTTCTCCAACTAGGCCACCCCCCCCCCCGCATTGACACTGGGAGTTCCCTGTCCCGTCTGGCCCAGATAACACCAGGGAGTTCCAGAGTGTTCCCTGGCCTGGGGCCACCTGGCTGCTGCCTTGCCCCGCTGCTGCAGGGAGTTCCCAGCCAGGCCAGGGGCTTCTCATTCACTGCCTGATCCCACTAATGTTGGGGCTTCCTCAGCTGGACCAGGGTTCCCCAGATGCCACCTTGCACCAGCTACTGCGGGCCCAGCCAGAACTCCCCAGCCCTGCATTCTCCAGTTGGCTCCCACTCCCGCCTCCAGGGCGCTCTGGTCCAGCAAAGTCCACGGCCCTACCAGACCACCGATGTTGCCGGAGCAGAGTCCCTGAGTTGGGAGGTTCCACCTGTCATTTAAAACCCTAAACGAAAGGTCATTTTAAAACAAAACCCGTTTTGTTGTGAAAACGTTGAAACGGGAACTTTTATCAGTTGCTAAAACCTTTTTGTCTCCAGCAACATTTTGAAAAGAGACCTGCGTCGAAACGGACATGTTCCTGCCAAAACATTTCTGTTTCGATGGATTAGCATGTGCCAATGAAAACACTTCAGCTGAATAAATCCTACCCTGAGCTACATGGCAGCCCACAGCGGAGGTGTGGAATGGCAGAGGTTGCTGGAACAGGCGCTGTGAAGAACGCTGTGGTCTGCCTGTAGGTTGGGAGCTGAATCCCCCACTTAGTTCCTCACACAAAATGTAATTACTTGTGGTTTGTGTGACGTAGGATGAGTTTGAACCTTATTTCATTATTGATCAACGGCCATTGCAACACTGTCTTCCAAGAGCCCGCCTCCCATCTCTGCTCTTCCATAAGACCTTTCAAAACAGGATCTCAGATCTCTATAGACTTTAATTAAAGGTCACAGTAAGAGCTGGGCAAAAAGTTTTTGGTGGCTCATCCTCGTTCTCCTCCCCCGTTTTGTGAATCTAGTCATCCTTTGCTTTCGTCAAAATGCCCAGCATTGACATGAAGCAAATTTTGACCTTTTTGACTTGTTAATTTCATGGTCAGTTTGACCCAAAATAAAACTCTGGGTTTCAGAATTTCCAGTGAACAAAACACTCAATGATGACACCGCTTTACTTTCAACACCACTGTGGAGTGAGCTATTATTATTGACACCTATTTTACTGAGAGGTGGACTCACAATCTCAAAGAACTTGGTACGTTTGCAGATGATGAGACTACTTACAATGGCAATGACCTAATCTACAACTACTAGCAGCAAACATCACCAACCACCGGTGATGGGACACTAGATAAGAGGGCTTTGAGTTACTACGTAGATTTTCTTTCTCGTGTCTGGCAGGTGGGCCTTGTCAACATTGTCGAGTTCCACTGACTACCATATCTGGATCAGGAAGAAATTTCCCCCGGGTCAGATTGGTAGGGACCTACGGGATGGGGATTTGCCTTCCTCTGCAGCTCGCTTGCAGGTTTAAACTAATGTCAGTGGTGAAACCTCTGTAACTTGAAGTCTTTAAATCACGATGGGAGGATTTAAGTAACTCAACCAGAGGTTTGGGGTCTATTGCTGGAGCGAGAGGTTGCCGTTCTGTGGCCTGTGATGTTCAGGAGGCCAGGAGAGATGATCATCATGGTCCTTTCCAGCCTTAAAGTCTGTGGGCACATCTACACTACACAGAAGATTGACGCTACCGCGATCGATGTTCCAGAGTTCGATTTAGCAGGTCTAGTGAAGACCCTCAAAATTGAACTCAGAGGGCACCTCCATTGTGATATGCTTAAAAGAAGCACATGAGATCTTTTTCAGGGGGATAAGGCAACACGCCTCATTTACTGATAATATAACAAAGTAGCATATGCAGTTATACACACACGCATCCACACACACGCATCCACACACACACACACACACACACACAGAGAGCTGATGGAATAGTTAGCAGTCTGTTGCTCAGCCCAACCTATGGGCCAGATAGGTCAGGTGCAAGGAAGGAGCCAGGTGCTTGTCAGTCCGGACTGATGTTCCATGGTGTTATCAGGACAGGAACCCAAAGAACCATACAAGCAGTATGGTCTACAAAATGACAAGGCTACAGTTGGTGCTGGTGCTCTTATTCCTCATTTGCTTCCATCAGCTTCCCGCTGTGTGGACGGGGATTTAAGATACATGGACTCCAGCTACATAATTTATGTAGCTGGCGTTGCGTATCTTACTTCGAACTTCCTATGTAGTCTAGGCTGGGCCTTTTAGTCTATGAGGTTGAGTAACTTTCCCAAAGTCTCGCAATGACACAGTGGTAGAATAAAAGCTAGAGTCTGACACTTCCCAGCTCCCAGTGCTTTGTTCCAACAACTTTGTGCACGTGCGTGCACACGCACACACACACAGATGCATACACATTTGGTCTTTCTTGTGAGTGGCATTTCAGTGTGCTGAAGTTACTAACTAGAGAGCAGTTGCAATTAAAAATAGGTGCAAAACCAACTCTCATCCAATCTCTCACACCTCCTCCTCCAAAAGCAGAACTGGATGGGAGCCCATTTTGCAAAACCAAAACTCAGCCTGTCCTTAGTTGCAATGTAATGCTCTTATTCTTGTTCATATCTTGGGGCCCTATCCTGAAAGCCAATCTAAGCCCCTGGGGGCTTTGCTCACTTCACAACATGCTAAACACCGCGGACAGAAGAAAGAATGTCATTTACGTCTTCTTCAGCATCTCCGTTTTCAGTCTCTCAGAAGTCAGCAGCATCCATATGAACAGAATAGCTCGCAAGGGGTTCAGAATACACAGAAGGCCGAATTTGTCTTATAAATCAAAACAACAAAGAAAAAATGTTTCCTTCCTAATTTAGGTCTTGCCAGAAAGTTTTATGTAACAGCATGAAAACTGCATGGTCAGAACAGGGGGTTTTAATAAAAGTCACAGCTGATGTAATATTCGAGCCAAGGTGTTTTATGAGCCAGAAGAAGAGACAGCAAGAAACCCAGAAGGAACATAATTTTCCTGAGCTCCTTCCAGAGATAAATTTCACTTTCACCATCCTGGGGACTCTCCTTCCTCCTGATGTAGAGATTTTTCCCCTCTCCATTTCCTTGTTCTGCCTTATGCTATTAACACCATTCATTTCCAACTATTCATTTCCTTTGCATCTCTAAGAGGATTTGTTTTAAATGTTTATACTCTTAGCTCTGGTCTACACTAGGGCTTTATTTCAAAATAACCCCTTTTAGGTCAAATTTATAAGCAGAACATCCACACAACCAAGCCTGTTATTTCAAAATAAAATAACGTCTCACTTTAGGTCAGGCATTTGATACGGTCTCGCATGACCTTCTTATCAATAAACTAGAGAAATACAACCTAGTTGGGGCTACTATAAAGTGGGTGCATAACTGGCTGAATAACCATTCTCAGAGAGTAGTTATTAACGGTTCACAATCCTGCTGGAAAGGTATAACAAGTGGGGTTCCGCAGGGGTCTGTTTTGGGACCAGTTCTGTTCAATATCTTCATCAGCGATTTAGATGACGGCATAGAGAGTACACTTATTAAGTTTGCAGATGATACCACGCTGGGAGGGGTTGCAAGTACTTTGGAGGACAGGGTCATCATTTAAAATGATCTGGACAAACTGGAGAAATGGTCTGAGGTCAATAGGATGAAGTTTAATAAGGACAAATGCAAAGTGCTCCACTTAGGAAGGAACAATCCGTTTCACACATACAGAAATGGGAAGTGTCTGTCTAGGAAGGAGTATGGCAGAAAGAGATCTAGGGGTTATAGTGGACCACAAGCTGAATATGAGTCAACAGTGTGATACTGTTGCAAAAAAAGCAAACATGAGTCTGGGCTGTATTAACAGGAGTGTTGTGAGCAAGACACGAGAAGTCATTCTTCCACTCTACTCCGCACTGATTAGGCCTTAATTGGAGAATTTTGTCCAGTTCTGGGCACCACATTTCAAGAAAGATGTGGAGAAATTGGAGAAGATCTAGAAAAGAGCAACAAAAATGATTAAAGGTCTAGAGAACATGATCTATGAGGGAAGAGTGAAAGAACTGCGCTTCTTTAGTTTAGAAAGGAGAAGACTGAGAGGCGACAGGATAGCAGTTTTCAGGTATCTAAAAGGGTGTCACATGGAGGAGGGAGAAAAATTGTTCTCCTTGGCCTCTGAGAATAGGACAAGAAGCAGTGGGCTCAAACTGCAGCAAGGGAGATTTAGGTTGGACATTAGGATAAACTTCCTAACTGTAAGGGTGGTTAAGCGCTGGAATAAGTTGCCTGGGGAGGTTGTGGAATCTCCATCTCTGGAGATATTTAAGAGGAGGTTAGACAGACATCTCTCAGGGATGATCTAGATGGTGCTTGGTCCTGCCGTGAGGGCAGGAGACTGGACTCAATGATCTCTTGAGGTCCCTTCCAGTTCTAGTGTTCTATGATTCTATGATTCTAAAATAATGGGCCACTTAATTTGAAATCTGTACGCCTGCTTTTCATCAGGAATAGTGCTAATTCTGTGATAGTTATTTCAAAATAAAGGTTGTGTGCATGCTCTGGTACTGCTAGTCCGAAATAACAGCTTCGAAATTCAGACTAATTACTCCCCAGTGCTTCCTGGGGCTCTAACTCAAGGTAGCATACGCACATGAACGGAGCTTGCCTTGGACTCATTTCGAGGCTTCCCTGTAGTGAGGACATGCTATTTTGATTTTGTTATTTTGGGAGTTATTAAATCAATTTTAGTAATTTCAAAATAGTTTCCTAGTGGTGAGAAGGCTTTAGAAAGAGAGGAATGGGCAGACCTAATGAGACCAATCTAGCCACAGTGCTATTACCAACAGTGGCTGCTACCAGCTGCATCAGAAGAATGCACAAATACTCTGCAGTAAGCTGTTATTAGATAACCTGCCCCTGGGAAAACGTCTTCCTAGTGTCCAATAGCTAGACATTCTAGGACTGCATTTTTATAGGGCCAAGTTTTCATGCAGCTCCACTCCGGCCTCTCCTTTCGCGTGCCTACTTTGAAGACAGCTCACCCTATGAAGTGATTATAAACAGAGGCCGGGCCTGAAAATATGCTCTATGACAGGGGTTCTCCAACTTTTAGGCCCACAGCCCACCCTGCTCAAAGCAAATCTTTCCATGGACCATCAGCCAACCATCCATGATGACAAAATGGGTGCAGGAGGGGATGGGAGTGCGGGATTTGGCTGGGAGGTAGGGTACAAGAGGGGGTTGGGGCCAGGGCTGGGGCCTGGCAGGGAGAGACGGTGCAGGAGTGGGGTGGGGGCCTTTGGTGCTCCAACCCCACGAGGAAGGGGCTCGCTGTGGGGGAGGGGGCGACAGGGCCGGCCCACAACATTTTGGCACCTGAGGCAGGGAGCTTAAATGACGCCCCCATTCCCCCTTTTCTCCTGCCTGCCTGTTATGTCTCTTGTGCCCTCCTTCCTCCAGCACAGCACTCCCCCATCTCTGGGCATCTAGAGCAGACAGAAGACATATGCACCAGCAGCAGACACAATTTTCTACACCCTGGGTCCTAGTGGCGCCCCCCCCCACAGTCTGGCACCTGAGGCGACCGCCTCAGTTCGCCTCATGGTAAGGCCAGCCCTGGGGGATGAGCCCCGAGCTCGCAGCCCACCTGCAAGATGGCCGCGGACCACTCATAGACCACACTGGGAGAACCAGAGCTCTCTGAGGGAAGTGACATCAGATGGCGTGGTTGCTTTTATTTCTTTAACGCTTCAATTCCTCTGCTTCCCTAGCTGCCCACCAGACCGACACTGAGCGCGCACGGGAGGCCCAATCATTAGCTAAACCCATTTCAGCGTGGTCCAGGGTGTGTCTCATCCTTTCCACCGGCAAGCAGGTCACGCCTCCTTTTTTTAAACAACAACATAAACTAAACGACGTTGGAAACATGCCACCCCGCCCACTTCCCAGTCACAGTGCTACCGAGACCTGCCAGGGCATCCTGCTCCAATAGCATCTCCTGTGTCATCCCAGAGGAAGCGAGGCAAAGACCCGGGCAGGGCTGAGATTCTTGCCCCATGTCACAGACTAATAATGCCTTGTAAAGAGCCAGCAGCAAGGCCTCGGAGCCTGATGAAAAATGACTTCCATATGCCTCTTGCACTGGGGATTGTACTATACAGGAAGATGGATCTCCTATCTGTTTTCCCTTCGTCTTCATTTTTCAACTCTTGACCTGCACTGGGAACATCTCCCTCCCAAGTATAGCCCGTAGGCAGAGGAAATGCTTCCTGCAGCTAATTTGTCTTCAGACGTCTACACAGCTGAAGGGAGGCAGGTGGTCAAATAGACTTTGCTCTTCCCCCTCCCGCTCCGCCCTTGTCTGCCCGGCTGGGGGGGGAGGGCACGTTTCAGCCTGACCTCTCCCCTATGCCTTTCAAGTTGGAAAGAGGGGAATTCAAGTGACCTGAGCCCCACTCCCGGGACAGACTCATGCCCCAGGAAGAACGCCTGCCGTTCCTTGACTTACTGATTTACCTTTTAAAAAAGCCGATTCCATAATGTCACAGGCTCAGATGGTGGGTGTAAATTGGTACAGCTGCATACACTTCAGCTGAGTCACACCAGTGGAAGAGCTGGCCTGCAGAAGTCAGAGACAGAAATGGTATCTTAGACCGTTTCCACCTATGCTCCTCAGCCAATGGCGAGGATGGATTTAGCCATAATTATACTGATTAGGCCTCCATCTGGCCTACCTTGGAGCATCTTTTCTCTAGGGACAGAGCATGGCACGAGCCACATTTCAAACACCCCCCAAATGTCCCAAACCTGGGCTTCTGCTGAAAACAGGGACCAACTGCCAATTCTGGTTCTGAGACGGAGTTAGGAATTTGCCCCTGCCACCAAAATCCTGACCAAGATTTTGCAAAACCAAAACCAGGCTTGTTTTTTCCTGGTCTCCATTCCACACATAAAGGAACTCGTATGACCAATCTTGTCTCTGCTTCTAGCTCTGGAGGAGAGACACGCTGGGGGAGATGATATCTTTTGTTGGACCAAGGTTTCTTGACCAGAGAGAGATGGTTTTGAGCTCACAATGCACTCTTCAGGTCGGGGAAATGAACGGAAAGAGCTCGTCTTCATGCACAGTGCTACAGCAGCACCGCTGTACCGGCACAGGAGAAGCTATCCTGCCGCTATAGCACTGTCTACACCAGGAGGAGTCAAGTGCGTATAACTACATTGCTCAAGGGTTTTCATTTTTACCCCTGAGTGACAGGTATACCCATATAGGTCTGTAATACAAACCAGGCTGCAGTGGAAATACCAGGTTTGCATAGATTATTTATCATAAACAGGGGGCGCTGACAGACTTGTCAGGCCCTGGGCCAGGGTAGAGCTGGCTCTGTACTCCTGGAAGAGGTGGAGCTGGGCCTAGCTTCCCTACTGCCAGCCCTTCAGCGCCTCTGAAGGGTCCGGTGGCAATTTAAAGGGGCAGTTGTTTTGACCATTGTCTTCGGTCCACCCCCTCTGGGGCACCTGGCACTGGCCACTGTCGGCAGATGGGATACCGGGCTAGATGGACCTTTGGTCTGACCCAGTATGGCCATTCTTATGTTCTTATGTTAATATATATTTTCTTCCACACATATGGACAGCTTTCTATCTATCTATCTATCTATCGATCGATCGATCTATCTATCCTATCTATCTATCCCCATACACCCCCTCTATCTATCTATCTATCTAACCATCCCCATATACCTCCTGTATCTATTTATCTATCGTGATAGATATGTATTAAACCTTTGTACCTTGAAATGTCTGATGTGGAGGGCGTTGACTGTTGTGGCAGTGGAGATAAGTCTTCAGGGTGTGCATTGTTGTTCTAGCAGGGTCTGGTGCTGCATTAACTTGGTGTGTCCTAGTTTGTAGGAAACTTGCTTCCGATGATAAGCTTGGAAAACCATTGAGTGGGAAGAGACCTCAGGAGTCATCGGGTCCGACCACCTGCTAAAAGCAGGACCAATCCCAACTCACTCATCCCAACCAGGGATTTGTCAGGCCAGGATTTAAAACCCTCTAGGATGGAGATTCCTCCACCTCCCAAGGGAACCCATCCCAGTGCTTCCCCACCCTCCTCGTAAAATAGTTTTTCCTAATATCCAACCTAGACTTCACCCACTGCAACTTGAGACCATTGCTCCTTGTTCTGTCATCTGTCACCACTGTGAATGGCCTCTCTCCATCCTCTTTGGAACCCCCCGTCAGGTAGTTGAAGGCTGCGATCAAATCCCCCCTCACTCTTCTCTTCTGTAGACTAAATAAGTTCAAAGGTTGGGAGTTGATGGAAGGCCAGAAAAGGAGGATCAGGAAAGATTTTTTTCAGGAAGTGGGCCTTGCTGAGTACAGGTTGTAGTTGTTTGATGATGCTCCTGTAGAGATTTCAGTGTTGGATAGGTGACAAGTAGTGTGGAACCATCAGAAGGGGTTTTATTTCTGATGGAAGCAGGTTCTCTCAGGGTTTTCAGGAGGCTGGTCCATGATGAGATTTTCTCTCTGGTAGAGTGTCCTTGTCTGGTGAAGGTGGTTTTGAGTGTGCTAAGGTATATGCCTTGGACTTTCTTCTCACAGGATGTTCTCTGGTATCTGAGTGCCTGTCTGCAGATAACAGATTTCTTAGGGCACGTACTGAGAGATAAGCACTGTGGCAATCAATCCGCTGGGGATTGATTTTGTGGGTCTAGTAAAGACCCACAAAATCAACTGCCAATTCTCTCCACCAGAATGAGAACCGTAACAGAAGTCAACAAGAGCGCTTCTCCAATCAACTCCCCTGCGGTTGACACCCCGTGGCAACTTGATCTAAGATATGTCAGCCCCCGCTATGCTATTCACATAGCTGGAGTTGTGTACCTTAGGGTGACACTGCCCCGTAGCGTAGACCTGCCCTGAGTGTGTTTGTGTTATAGCTGCATTTCCATTTTGATCACCTCAACTTGGACTCTCTTCACCTTCAGTTCTATCCATCAGGGGCCACATGTAAAATTCAGACCTAGAATTGGGTCTGTACTGTATTTAAGAGCTTTGGGTGAGTAACTTGGGATCCAGAGTTCTCCAGTTCCGGACCAACAGCAAAGGCGCTCTTGCAAAGGAGGGATAAGAGAAGCATGAAATGACAACTCGCCCCATTCCACACAGTCCTGACCTTCAGGAACCTCGGTTCGGAAAACGGGCTTCTTTTGATATTGTTTTTTAATTGTTTTCAACATTACCAAGGATTCAAGCCGAGCTGGGAATTCTCCGTTTGCGTTTGAACGAGTGCAATCCGCTCAGGCGCGCACAGATCTTTCACATCCCAAACAGGAAACAATTGATCTTCAGCATAAAGTGATTTATCAGCAGCTGGCAACCTGCAGTCCTGAGACCCGGTCGCACTTGTTCATCTGCTCTGTAGCAAAGCTAATGAAATAACCAGGGAGCCGCGCAGATGTGAACGGCTCTGCCACGGACAGCAAGATACATGATATCTGGGGTGGCGGCATACAGTGGAAGTCCCCTTAATGTTTTCAGTGCACGCACAGCCAAGCCTAAATGACTTTCAACCTGATGCTGTGGAATGGTGCCACAAAAAGATGTGGAGATGGAGAAAACAGGGGCAGGAGTTCACATTATCTCCCAGAATTACATTAGTGGGAGCATCTGGAAATAGAGCGAGGCCAGAACAGCATCCCAAGAAGCTGGATGTGCTGAACTTTGGCAAGGGCGTATAATGTGGAAGCTAGAGTGGAAACTCACAAGTATCTTTTCCTTTCTTTACAATACGGGAGAGGTTGAACCAAAGTTGTCCCAAACAAGCATTAGCAAAGGCATAGAAGGAGAGGGCTATGAGCAAGGAGTGTTGTGAGCAAGACACGAGAAGTCATTCTTCCGCTCTACTCTGCGCTGATTAGGCCTCAGTTGGAGTGTTGTGTCCAGTTCCAGACTCCACTTTTCAAGAAAGATGTGGAGAAATTAGAGCAGGTCCAGAGAAGAGCAACAAAAATGATTCAGGGTTTAGAAAACATGAGCTGTGAGGAGGACTGAAAGAATTGGGCTGGTTTAGTTTACAAAAGAGAAGACTGAGAGGGGACATGACAGCAGTTTCAAAGTTCCTAAAAGGATGTCACAAGGAAGACGGAGAAAAATTGTTCTCCTTGGCCTCTGAGAACAGGACAAAAAGCAATGGGCTTAAACTACAGCAAGAGAGGTTTAGGTTGGACATTAGGAAAAACTTCCTACCTGTCAGGGTGGTGAAACACTGGAATAAATTGTCTAGGAGGTTGTGGAATCAACCACACTGAAGATATTTCAGAGCAGGTTGTCTAGACATCTATCAGGGATGATCTTGACTATGCCTGGTCCTGCCGCGAGGGTGGGGGAATTGGACTCCATGACCTCTCAAGGTCCCCTCTAGTTCTAGTGTCCTATGATTCCATGAAAACCTGGATCCAAATCTCTCTGAACTGTGAGGTGGGAAAGGATTGGAATTGGCGCCTGATCCAGATTTAAAAGTTATGGCTACATCTCTGTGTGATCCAAAGCTACATTTCACAGCTTGCCCCGGGTTCTGTAACAGGCTGAACCAACCGGTTAAGAGGCTTGAAATCTCAGTGAAAAATTCACAATTTGGGCCTCTCTCTCTCAAAAAAGTGTTGAATGGAAGCACTTTTGAGGAGAAGATTTGTTCCTCTGCACGGGGACTTGAACTGCTCAGGAGCAAGGGTGTTATGCGCCCGGCGGTAAAGGCAAAATTTGCACACACACACCCGCTGCTGCTGCACGGCAGGACCCCAAACCTGGTGCATGACCCTGGGCGGGGGGGAGCTTGTACCGCACCTTCTCCTGCTCCCTCCAGTTTGGGGCTAGTCCCCTGCATGTACTAACCCGCCAGTGGAGATGGAGGTGGGTAGGGCTGGGGGCAGAGAGGCGGGGAGGAGGTTCCAGCCGGCAGCAGCGGGCGGAAGAGGAGCAGGCGAGCTGAGGGATGACAGGGGGCATGGAGGGGGTCTAAATTGGCATCCCCTAATGTGGCACCCGGGGGCAACTGCCCCCCTGTGCTCCTATCAAGACAGCCCGCTCAAAGCCATTTTGGATCGCCATTTATGGACGCTTTTGGCCACATCCGCAGCTCCCTACTGGAGCCGCATCAGTTTATAGCGGCCCCGAGTCCCACGACGAAGTCACCATCTCAAGGCTGTCCTGGCTCCGTGGCTACCATTTTGTAACTTCACTCGGTGACTTGAAACCCTGCAGCCAGCAGTTCCTGGAATCTGCACACACCATTCACAGCCTGTCAGACTCTGGTCTCTTTTGCCACGGCACCCATCACAGTAGAGTTTCGTAGTGAGCCCGGCCATGCATTTTCTTGCACCAATTCTTTTACCAAAGAAGCCAAATGCTCATCGGGTGTAAATCTCCATGGCTACATTCAAGATGACGGAGCTTCTCCAGACGCACAAGCTGGGGTGGGGGGGGGCAGCACTGTCAAGTGGTTAGTATGTTGTCACAGAGGAGCAGGGCCGTCCTTAGGATTCATGGTGCCCTACGCAAGATTATTAAACTGGTGCCCCTATGCCTGACTTGCTCTTCCACCCCTACTCCCTCCCCTTCCCAGAGACCCCAGCAGCCAATCCCTTCCCTCAGACTGTGCAGCAGGCAGCGCATTTGGCTCTCTCTAGGACCCAGCCCTGCTGTTACATGCGCCACTGCTTCCCGTCACAGGCGTGCGCAGCACATTTCATTAGGGTGTGCACCCAAAGAATTTTTTTTAAATGTACTTTGACCCCCATTAGCCACACCCCTGACCCCGGTTAGCCACGCCCCTGACCCCCATTAGCCACGCCCCGGCCCCCATTAGCCACGCCCCTGACCCCCATTAGCCACGCCTCTGGAGGCAACACTCTCAGGGCAAGATGGACACATGACCAAAAGTAAAAGGTATCATGTGACACCCCCCCCCCCAAGGACTTTTCCCACCATCCTCCTACCAATAGGGATTAGTTTGGCCCCCTCATGCAACTATCCTGCAATTGCATTACCCCAATGTGTGAGACATTAACTCGGGGGGGAGGGGCGGAGAGGCTGGGGGAAGGGTTCCCTCTCAGAGTTTCCTCCCATGAGCAGAATGAATTTTGTGCTGTGCACCAGTACTGAGTTCATGCGGCTTGTTTGGATGTGCCACTGTGGCCCCCAAGTTATTAATAAATATCTCATAAACATCTACCTTTTCCCTCTGCTGCCACATCTCCTCCCCTTGCTCAATCAGCTCCCCAGGTGCCTGCTGCCCCCCAACCCCTCACCCTCCTCTGCTGTCCTGACTCCTGCCCTTCTCACTGCCCTCAGCCCTCCTGCGACCTGCCCCCCTCCACCAGCCCTTCTCTCCCCCCTGTGCCCACTCCTCCAGTAGCCCCTGATCACGTGAGCTACCCCTCCTCATCCCCTCTCCTAACACCTCCCTCTACACACCTGCCCTGCCTCTCTCCTCTGGTGCTGGTCCCTCCCCTGCAGGTGTCTGCCCTTCTGCTTCACCCCCAGAATCCCCTGGCACCTGCACCTTCCCTTAGCCCTACACCCTCCTGGTGCCTCCCCCTTCCCTCACTGCCCCTGCCCCCTTTGCCCTCTTTTTCCCTGATGCCCACCCCCTCACCACCCTCTGCCCCCGTTCCCCTCATACCCCTGTGCCCTCACACATGCCTTGCTCCATCCCCACCCCTTCTTTCAAGTCTTCTCCCAGCACACACCCCCCTCTAGTCCCCAATGCCCTTCCCCTCTCCTCTCCTCTCCCAGCATCACCCTGTCCCCCCTCCCACTGACACCTCCCCTCCTGCCCTTTTCCTCATTGTCTCCACTTGCCCCCCTCCCTCCGGCATTTGTCTCTCCTCCACCCCTCCCTTGGTGCCTTCCCCTTTCTTCTCCTCCTGACCTGCCCCCCTCCCATCAGCACAAGCACCTTCCTCTCCCACCCCTTCGCCCTATTTCCCCCTCGCCCTTGCCCTCGCCTACCTTCTGCCTTCCCGTTTGCAGGGCTGGAGTCTGCTGCGATCGGGCCCCAGAAGTCCCCGCAGCCCAGGCTCCAGACCACGTGCCAGAGCCGGAGCCGGAGCCGGAGCTGGGCCGCTCGGCGCTCGCAGCCCACCCCATCACAACACAGCCGGTCCTGCCCTAGTGAGGCTCTGCTCCCCCACGCCCCGCTCGGCACGTCTCCTTCCGAGGCACGGCTTGGCCAGTTTTAAAAATGGCGCCGCAACGCCAAGCCGCGCGTGACCCCACCCCCTCCGGCTCGCTGTGCATGACCACACCCCCGGCGCAGCCCCGGCTTCTCCCAACGCTGCCGCCCGGGCTGACAGCCTCCCTTCTCCAGCCGGGGTCAGCTTGCCGGCCTCCTCGCCGGAGTCCCTCGGCCTGGTGGGGTCTTCTGGCGGGGCCATAAGTGCCGGCAGCGCCCCTACTGGCTCCGGTGCAGAGCGCACGCCTATGCTTCCCCTCCATCCCGGGCCGGCAGAGTGGTGCCCCAGAAAGCGTGGTGCCCTATGCGACTGCGTACTCCGCGTATGCCTAAGGACGGCCCCGTGGAGCAGTGGGGAGTCTCTGAGCCCTGCACCCTCATCCACAGGCAGACGTGACTCTCAGCCAGCAAGTGGACCAGAAGGTTTATTTGTTGACAGGGACACAGCGTAGCTCAGACTTGTTGTTAACCCCAGAACCAGGAGGAATCAGTACAATCCAACTTGGGGAGAGGGGCAGGGGCCCGGGCCCCCTCTCTGCATCCTAAGCCAGTCCAGACTAACTCACTCCCTCAGCCACCGCCCTGCCTGCTCCTTTGTCCAGTTTCCTCAGCAAAAGGTGTTACCTGATTGCATCTCCCACCCATGCTCAGGTTACAAGAGAGTCTGAGCCACTGTGTACATGGTGGCCTGGGGCAGCCTCCCCCCCAGTGAGAATCACACCCATCCTCAGCTGGGCACCAGTGCAGTGCCCAGGGAAACTGAGGCACAGCACACACACAGTGTTACAACAGAGCAGCACAAATCATGTACAGCATAACAAGCCAACAGAGTGAACACAAGACCCACAACATCACACATGCCCCTCTGGCTGCTGTCACGTTTGACAATGTGTTAAGATTTCGACCATGTGTGGGATTCCGACCACATGTGGAGTCGGCAGAGTATGGCATTTTTGGAGCCATGTCCACCTCTGGCAAAGTCAGTTCTACACGTAGCGCCCCCCCCCCATCTGCTGGGGTCTTCCCTTTTACCCCCTTTGCTTTCAACTTGCTTCTGGCAGGAGTCATTTTTCGTTTAACGGGTCTACGTAGAGCCTGGCGCAGGTACAAAACTTGCATCCGCATCTGAGCCGCAGAGCTCTGCATCCACATCTATGGATGCGGATATAAAGCAGCTCTCCATGGTTTAGCAGAGCTCTAGGTCTATGATTGTGCCACAGATTTGGAACAAGAGGCCCGTCTGGATTCACAGGGCTTTAAAGAAAAGGCCACATACCAAATAGAAACCCTTTATTTTCCCCAGCCCCTCGCTTTGCTCTTTAAAAAGAAGTGGCCGAGAGCACAGTTTGCCATCTTAGGACTCTTCAGTGTGCGACTCTGCCCGAGACAAAGGCAGCGAGAGGGGTGATCCTAGGAAGTAATGCCAGCCAAAGAAGCCCACATTGTTACCTTCACATTTGGAAGCAATTACCTGCCTGTTATGTAAAACTTTTATTAAACAACTGGAGAAATTCAGTAACGTGTTAATCATCGGTTGAATGACATCTGCCTAATACCAGAGATTTTTTGAACTGGAGCAGGCGGGTTCAACAGTTCAGCATGATTACCAAAGCATATTGCTCCTTTTTTTCATTCTCCTACGTGTTAATTTTTCAGATTTATTATTTTAGGCTCCTGCGTCTCGTATGTTCACGACACGTCAACATCTGTTATATCTCTGCATTTCACAGCTCTTTATTCTTTGCCCTGTTAAGCTTTGGGCACTCGGCTGAGACAGCCAGCCAGTGGCTTATGGAGTGTTCCAAAGTAGCCCAAAAGAAGATTTTTCCAGGGACATATGGCATGAAGGCGCACCAAAAAAAAGGGGTGGGAGTTGATAAATGGATGCAGTGATATGGGAAAAGAGGAGAAGCCAGTAAGAGTAAGGGACAGACTAAGGCTACGTCTACACTACAAAGAAAAGTCGGAAAGAGATACGCAATTTGTGTCTCTTTTCCCACTTTTCTGTTGGAAGAGGCTTTTCCAAAATTTGGCCCATCTACACAGCACGCAATTTTGGAAGAACCCGCTCTTGCAAGCCATTCCTTCCTTCCTTGTAAAACAAGGTTTACAGGGATGGCGAAAGAACGTATCTGCTTTTCCGAAAGATTTTTCAGAAAAGTGGATACTTTCCTTGGACGCGGCAGTGCTGTTCCGGGATACGTCCGGTATCCCGGAAAAGTGCTGCAGTCTAGACGTAGACTAAGAAGAGAAAATGGTGTCTAGAGAAGACTTTGAACGTCTGTAGCAATGCACGTGATTGCTGTTTGAGACACATTTGTGGAAAGATTTTAGTGTCTCCCTCCTCTTTTTTTAATACATTAATGCAAACCAGGGAGACACTATATTGTAATGGATGCAGTAGAATTCTCCAAGGCCCACAGAACAGATGTTAGTGCTTTTGAGATGCAGTTTAAGGGAAGGAAGGTAGATTATATCCACGGGGTTACAGCCAAGGCTCTCTGGGAATGTTTGGTCCAGAGCACTTGTCCGGATCAAACTCTCTAGGACTTGGCTGGGACATTCCACTCCAGGATGACTCTTTGCACATGAGCTGTCAATGGCTGGGGAGAAGAAGGGTGAGAGGGCAAGAAAGTTATTTAAAAATAATATCCGTTGGCCACTTGGACTGCGTGGAGGCCAGCGGCCAGCTGGAGAACGGAGAGAGTGAAGGAGTCGGATGTGGACAGCAGCAGTCTGTGCTTCCCACGCACACACCTCCTGCAAGGCAACGCAACTGCGATCCACCGAGCGACCGAGTCTAGGGGAGAAATCAGTGCTTGGGATACGAACAACGATCCCGGAGGAACTTGATTGGGACTCACCACCAGACATTCCGCATTAACCACCGAACGGAAACAGCCTTCGCCTCTCCCACGTAGAGCAGTCAGAAATGTGTCTCTGACCAGATGGTCTTCACTCTTGGCCTCCCTTCTACTGTCCCGCCATGCATCTAACCAGTGGTTCTCAAATTCATTTTATAAAGTACCCCTTTAAAAATATATATAAGTACCCACAGTGCCTACAGTTTTCAGACACACAACATTTTTTTCTACCATTGCAACACATTTGTTTAAACAACTTAATTGTAGCCAGGCGGGCGATGAAATTTTTGGGTGTAAAAAGTACAAAAATCATAAAATGCTGTAAAACTTAAAACGCAAATTCAGTTTTCTCCAAATTTCAGTTGTGTTGACGTACCCCCGCAGACTTCTCTTGAGTACCCCTAAGGGTACTTGTACCACTGGTTGAGAAACACTGATCTAGACTAGCAGTCTGACCATAACTGCATCACCTCCTCGAGGCAAAATTTCAGCCGGTCCCACATCTAAGTAATAAACACATCCAAGTAATTGAAATTGACTCCCAAACTCCCTTTCACTCCAGGGTATCAGATCTCTTGCAGGGGGTGGGGGGTTCAACAGCCATTATTTTATAACGTGGATTTGGTGCCCCTGGCTAATATTCATTTGGGGAGGAGGATGTGACGGGCGGGGGGGGGGGAGGGCAGAGTAGAACAGAATGGAGCTATTGGGTTTAGAATATGAGCCATTACAGAGGGGCAGAGACTTTTTACAAGTTGCTGGTTTAATGTGGTGCAACTATGGAAGGTGTGATATTTACAGTACTAACCTATGTACATAGGAACGGCCATACTGGACTAGACCCAAGGTCCATCTAGCCCAGTATCCTGTCTTCCTACGGTGGCCAATGCCAGGTGCCCCAGAGGGAGAGAACAGAACAGGGAATCATCAAGTGATCCCTTTCCTGTCATCCATTTCCTGCCTCTGACAGAGGCTAGGGACACCATTCCTACCCATCCTGGCTAATAGCCATTGATGGCCCTAACTTCCATGAATTTATCTAGTTCTTTCTTGAACCCTGTTAAAGTCCTGGTCTTCACAACATCCTCTGGCAAGGAGTTCCACAGGTTGAGTTGCACTGAGTAAAGAAAAACTTCCTTTTATTTGTTGTAAACCTGCTGCCTCAATTTCATTCGGTGACCCCTAGTTCTTATGTTATAGGACATAAGTAAATCGCTTTTCCTTATTCACTTGCTCCATACCTTTCATCATTTTATAGATCTCTATCATATCCCCCTTAGGGCACGTCTACACAGAAGGGCTAAAGCAGAATTAAGCTACTCAATTTCAGCTACGTCAATTGCGTAGCTTAAGTCGAAATACCCTGTTTCGGCTTTTGGCGCTGTCTACACAGCAGGAAGTCCAAGTTAGAGCCCTCCTCCTCCGATTTCCCTTCCTCCTCGTCCAATGAGGGTTACGGGAGTCGGAGTAAGACATCCTACAGCTTGCCATTGTTTTGACATTATGTCAAAATAACTGCTTGTAGTGAAGATGCCGACTATGTTGTTTCAAAATCACATCAGCGATTCCGAAAGTAGTCTCTGGACATGCAGTAATCTTGGCACCTATGTACGGTGGGGATGGGATCTAAAGCGCATACTCCCCAAGGCGGCTGTCTTTGAGCTATGCTGCCAAGAAGAAGACATGGTTCCCATACAGGATCAGAACAGTCAGCAGACTAAGGGTATGGCTAGACTGCGAGGGTGCTTTCGGGATACTGGAGGTATCCCGAAAAAACTCCACCGCGTCCAAGGAATGCGTTTGCTCTTCCGCATTTTTTTTTGCAGAAGAGCAAACATGCTCTCTCGGAACGCTCTATGAGGAAGAAGGGGGCTTTCGAAAGAGGGTTTTCCCCTGACATTTAGCCCAGTCTAGATGGGCCAAATGTCAGAAAAGCCTCTTCTGACAAAAGTATCGGAAAAAGCTACGCAAAATGTGAAGTGCATTTTGCGTAGCTTTTTCCAACAAACAGATGTAGTCTAGACGCACCCTATGCAGCCAATATTTAATGCTTTAGAGGAAAACTAAACTCCTCTATAACTCCCTGATGAGTTATGCAGTGCTTTAAATAGCATACAACAATCATTCCCAGCGGAGAGCTGGCAGAAATCTTACCCCTATTGACTGCCTATATCTTTTGTCTTGGATAGTTACAAATGTACTGATACTGCAAATGCATCAAAACCAGCCCCGGTGGCACAGACTGGATCCCATCCGTGCCGAAACTGACACTCTCGTCCAGTGGCTTTCAAACTCGATTTCTCATGACCCAGTTGGAGACAATTGCCAAGGCCTGTGACGCAACTGTCACGGAGTTGTGGGGAGTCACCAGGCCCTGCCCCCCTCCATCCACAGCCTGTTGGGACTCTCAGCTGGCTGGTAGAACAGAAGGTTTATTTGTAGACCAGGACACAGCGTAGCACAGACTTGTAACACAGGAACCAGAAGCTGCCAGTGCAATCCAACCTGGGGAGAGGAGGACCCGGAGCCAGCGCCCTGGACCCCCTCTCTGCATCCTAAGCCAGCCAAGACTAACTCACACCCTCAGGCACCAGTCCCAGCCTGCAGGCAGCCCCGCCTGCTCCTTCGTCCAGTTTCAAAAGGTGTCACCTTTTGAATCTTTCACCTAGGCCAGGGGTCTCCAACCTTTTGAAGCATGAGATCACTTTTTGAATTTAAGTGCAATCCAAGATCTCCCTCAAATATAAATCCCCTGGCCCCGCCTCCTTCCCACCTCTTCTCTGAGGCCCCGCCCCTGCTCACTCCATCCTCCCTCTCTTGCCCATCCTCCCTCACTTTCCTCAGGCTGGGGCACAGGGTTGGGGGGCAGGCTCTGGACGTGGATTAAGGGGTCTGGAATGTGAGGGGGCTCGGAGCTGCTCTTAGGGCAGGCCGTTGGGGTACCGGAGGGAGTTCTAGGTGCTGGTTCTGGGAAGCATCTGGATGCAGGGCTGCTCGGGAGTGGGACAGGGGTTGGGGTGCAGGAGGGGGTTCGTGACTGGTAGGTTTTCAGGACGAGAGCTCCAGCTGGACACTGCTTACCTCAGGTGGCTCCTGGGTGGTGGTGCAGTGGGGCTAAGGCAGGCTCACCCCTGCCCTGGACCACTCCCTAAAGCAGCCAGCAAACTCCATCCCAAGTCCTGTTGTGGCCCCTCTCTGCTTTGCAGAGATAGGATACAGAGTGGGAGGGGGCAGCTTGACATCAGCCCCCCTCCTCTCCCTCTCCTGCCTGCACAGAAAGCAGGAGGTTCCCCAGGGGGAGGGGCAGCTCCAAGGCAAAGCGCAGGAGGCTCACAACAGCTGAAGTGCCCACACGACAGCCTCGTGGCCAAACCAGTCAGCATCCCCTGTCAGAGGCTCCACGATCTACCAGTAGATCCCGATCGACTAGTTGGTGACCACTGACCTAAGCTCAGGTTACACGAGAGTCTGAGCTACTGTTGTGTGCTAAGATGGGGCAGTCTGGGGCAGCCTCCTCCCTCAGTGAGAGCCACACCCAACCTTCTCATCCCCAGCTGGGTACCAGTGCAGTGCACAGGGAAACTGAGGCACACACACAGGGTTACAACGGAACAGCACAGGGCAGTAGGAATCACACACAGCATCACAAAGCAAACAGAGCGAACACAATCCCCACTGAGTCACAGCAACGTAATTTGACTGGAGTGCGGGCGCCAAGGCGGGGCTGAGGATGGGAGCTTTGGGGAATGGGGGGCTCTGGCTTTGGGGGGGGCTAAGGCTGGGGCAGGAGGGGGCTGATCTTGAACGGCTCCGGTGCAGTGCGGGGGGAGCTAAGGCAGTTTCCTGCCTCTCCTGGCACCGCAGACCAGGCTGCGCCCCAGAAGCAGCCAGCGGCAGCTTCCCAGCCAATGGGAGTGTGGAGCGAGTGCTCAGGGCAGGGCTGTGTGTCCATCCATTCCCCCCCACCCCCCGCACCTAGGAGCCAGGCCTGTTGCTGGCCACTTCTGGGGTGCAGCACAGTCTGTGGTGACATCCCACCCTGGGTCATGCCCCGTCATTTGAAAACCCCTGGTCTGTAAGGTTCCTAACCCTCAGGAGCTACGGATCTCAGTATCACTGGGGCAAGAGTCTCAGAAGGTGGAATGTCCCACCACCCTGCTTCCTGCATCTTCCCTTGGGATGGCATTTATTGGGGGGGGGGGAAGGGAGTCCATTCTTTTTCTTTATATTATGCCCCTTTGAGACCATTCTGCAAAAAGTGCTTTGACACCCTCCCTTGAAATCAGCCCCGATATTAACATCAGTCAAGCCTTTGCCGCCAAATTGCCCTTTTGGTTCTGTGATTCAGTCCCTAATAAAAACCTCATAAATAAAGTGTGGCAGGATCACCAGGGACACAAACCTTGCAGGCCTCCCTCCCTTCTTAATCCAGGAAAAATCCCCCTCATTTCTGCACAGGCTGTGTACGAAGGGAGAAAGGGTTTGCCCTGAGTGTTCAGAAGTGGCTGCTTCACCCGCTCATCATTTCAGATGTCAGTTACTTCCGCCATCCTTTGTAAGTGGAGGAATGAACACGTGTCGTTCATAGCCCCAATTTGGCTCACATATCGATGCAGCGCCATTGACTGCCATGGACTTTCTCCTCGTTTACGCTGGTGAGAGTGATCGGAATGAGTGCTTTACATTAATGCTTTCCCTGATTTCACTGCTTCCCTAAACTCACATCCCTTTATGCATTCAAGAAAAAGCAGATCAAAAAGTAAAATATAGGCCCAACAGCAGAGCCCGTGTTCTATTGCACAGCTTCATCATATTTAAACGCCATAGCTTTGGAGAGAGGGAGATACGTTGGAGGGCAGAGCAGGGCCCAGAGTGACCTAGACAGATTAGAGGATTGAGCCAAAAGAAATCTGATGAGGTTCAACAAGGACAAGTGTAGAGTCCTGCACATGGGATGGAAGAATCCCAGGCATTGTTACAGGCTGGGGACCGACTGGCTAAGTGGCAGTTCAGCAGAAAAGGACCTGGGGGTTACAGTGGATGAGAAGCTGGATATGAGTCAACAGTGCGCCCTGGTAGCCAAGAAGGCGAATGGCATATTAGGTTGCATTAGGAGGAGCATTGCCAGCCAACCTAGAGAAGTGATTATTCCCCTTCATTCGGCTCTGGTGAGGCCACATCTGGAGTATTGTGTCCAGTTCTGTCCCCTCTCCCCCCACTATAGAAAGGATGGGGACACATTGGAGAGGGTCCAGTGAAGGGCAACCAAAATGATGAGGGGGCTGGAGCATGTGACCTACGAGGAGAGTCTGAGGGATTTGGGCTTCTTTAGTCTGCAGAAGAGAAGAGTGAGGGGGGGATTTTAGAGCAGCCTTCAACTTCCTGAAGGGAGGTTCCAAAGAGGACGGAGAGAGGCTGTTTTCAGTGGTGACAGATGGCAAAACAAGGAGCAATGGTCTCAAGTTACTGTGGGGGAGGTCTAGTTGGATATTATTTCCCTAGGAGGGTGGGAAAGCACTGGAATGGGTTCCCTAGGGAGGGGGTGGAATCACCATCCCTAGAGGTATTTAAGTCTCGTCTTGACAAAGCCCTGGATGGGTTGATTTAGTTGGGATTGGTCCTGCTTTGGGTAGGGGGCTGGACTCGATGACCTTCTGAGGTCTCTTCCAGCCCTGTGATTCTATGATTCTAATGAGCAGAAGTCTGTAAAAAAATTCCCAGTTCTACCAACGTCAGCTATTACTTAATCTCCATCAGTGGAGGGGGGATATGATCGAGGTCTATAAAATCCTGACTGGTATGGAGAAAGCAAATAAGGACAAGTTATTTACTTGTTCCCATCACATAAGAACTAGGGGTCACCAAATGAAATCAACAGGTAGCAGGTTTAAAACAAACAAAAGGAAGTTTTTCTTCATGCAGCACACAGTCAACCTGTGGAACTCCTTACCAGAGGATGCTGTGAAGAGCAGGACTTTAATAGGGTTAAAAAAAAGAACTAGATACATTAATGGAGGATAGGCCCATCAATGGCTATTAGCCAGGATGGGTCGGAATGGTGTCCCTAGACTGTGTTTGTCAGAGGCTGGAATGGGTGACAGGGGTGGGATCACTGGATGATTCCCTGTTCTGTTTACTCCCTCTGGGCACCTAGCATTGGCCAGTGTTGGAAGACAGGATGCTAGGTTAGATGGACCTTTGATTAGATGGAGCAGTATGGCTGTTCTTATGTTCTAATGGATGAAGGGATGTCCTTCCCTGGAATCTTGTAGACCTAACAACAGGACAGCACACTAGAAAGGGGATTCTAAGAGCCGTTGGAAAGGGCTTTTTGTCTTTGTCTCTTTTCCTTCCTCTCTCTCTCTTTGGGTACATCTACACAGCAGGGCTAAAGTTGAATTAAGTGGCACAACTTCAGCTACTTAATTGCATAGCTTAAGTCAAAATAGCTTAATTCGGCTTTTGCTGCTGTCTACACAGCAGGAAGTCAAAGGAAGAGCACTCTTCCGTCGACTTCCCTTACTTCTCATGAAATGAGGGTTAGCAGGAATCAGCATAAGAAGTCCTTCATCTCGACATTACTTTGAAATAAAGGCTTGTAGTGTAGACACACACACTGTTATTCCGCAATAACGCTGCTGAGCAGACATACCCTTTGATTTAAAGAACAAAAATGGCAGCGCTTCCCCTCTGATAAAATAAACTCCCCCTGCTCTCTGGGCCTGACTGTTTTTGCTGCCCAACATGAGAAGATGCTTTTGGGACGGGAAGTCCACGGATGCTGCAGCTGCACCAGGGGAAGGTCCCAGGTTATCCTTCAATGGAAAAATCGAACCACCTGGAGCTGACATAACACCCTGAGTGCCAGGCCACTAGTGGTACAAGCCACCCGAGAACGCCTCAGCAACTCCACGCTGGTATAAGCGGGCACGTGGCCGGCTTTGCGCCTGTCTCGCGCTGTCCATCTGAGGACCTCACAGCTCCTACCAGACCCTCAAATGGTGAGAACCTCTTTGGTCCAGAATCACACAAGCACCCCGGCAGAGCTGGGAACAAAGCTCAGGTCTCCTTCCACGCCTACTCTGACCCTTGGTCCCTATGCCGCTGGACAGAGCTGAGACCACAATCACCTTTGCCAAGGGCCAATATATGGTATGGCATGGATGGATGTAGGCTGGTGTCATGGGGCGGGATGACCTGGGTCTGTTGGCTTTACAAGTTTAAGGGCACTTGTAACGAGGGCATGCGATGGTCGGGTGCATGTTATAATCAAAGGGGTGTTTGGTTTAGGATATGGTTCAATAATGATAGGCAGCAACTTCACTGGACGGATCAGCTTACAGCACCATTTCGGAGAAAGTACAGCACAATATGACTTCCTAGAACATCTTTGTGCAGGTCACTTCTCTGCACTACAGTGGTCTATGGGTCACTGGCATTCTAGACGAGCCAAACACTTCCCACTCCTCAAGCCATGTTTCCAGTTCATGGGGGTGGGGTATTTCATTCACCCCCACTGATAAAAATGACAGCCAGGGCTGGCCCTACAATGAGGCAAACTGAGGCAGCCGCCTCAGGTGCCAGGCTGTGGGAGGGGGCGCCACTAGGACCCAGAGTGTCGAAAATTGTGTCTGCTGCTGGTGCATATGTAGGGAGCAGAGCAGTCCCACGAGAGGAGTAGAACAGGAAGAAGGCAGAATTGAGCCCTTTCAAAATTTTGGCCCAAGCGAGGGGGCATGGGGGCGTCATTTGAGCTCCCCGCCTCAGGGGCCAAAATGTTGTGGGCCGGCCCTGATGACAGCATCTCTCTATCACTTTTTCAGAAAGAGATGCTATCCGGTTAGTTGTGTCCCATCTCCACTGAGGCTACGTCTACACTGCAGGCTTCTTGCGCGAGAAGCTTTTTGTGGAAGAGATCTTCTGCAAAAACGACTTGCACGAGAGTGCGTCCACACTACATGGACGCTCTCTCAAAAGTAAGCGCTGATTGCTATTCACAGAATGGCCACCAGGGCACCTTTGCTTCTTTCGATAGGTTGTTTTTGCGCAAAAAAACTCCGTTTCCTGTTCACACACACTTTTTTGCGCAAGAGCTCTTGCACAAAAAGGCTTATTCCTCATAGAAAGAGGAATACTTACACCTCAAAAACCCCTCTGTTCGTCAATTCACTGTAAATTTTCTTGCGCAAAAACACGCTTGAGGTGTAGACACACCACGAGTTTTTGGGCTATGTCTATCCTGCAGAGTTTTTGCGTGAGTAACCTGCTTAATCTAACACAATTTCCCCCTTCTTGTTGCTCTTCGTAGCAGGTGTTATTTCTGTCACCTTATACAACCCCTTTCCGCATCCTCCTCAGGGGAAAAAAAAAATCTTTAAAAGGCCATCCCCAAAACCACAGAAAGGCTGGCCTGAAGTGCAAATAAAGCTTGTGGCTTCTAACAGAGGGAACTTCCTGCCTCATTTAAAGGCATTAAATAATTAGCCACAGCTTGAAAGCTAAGTCAGGGACACTTGCTGCATTCTGAATCTTGGCAAAAGGTATCACTTCTGGAGTCTATTGTAAAAGTTGCTTGGAGATAATGTGCAGATTTGATCTGTGAGGGAAGTGGACATTTGGGGGAGGCAGGGTGTGCCAGGGAGAAATGTGTTGCCACAATAAAACTCCCATTATTTTTTAAAAACAACCTATAGACTTGCCACGGGATATAGGAAGTTACAAGGAATCGTATGCACATAGAAATTGCCACGTTCTATTTATCTGGTTGGTCAGTATCTTATCACCAACACTATGCAGTACCTGCTGCTCCAGAGGAAAGATCAGAAATCCCCAATTAGGCAGTTAAGGGATAATCTGCCCCAGAAAAAGTTTCCTCCTGACCCCCATAGTTAGCGGTTTACTTCAGAGACTTGAAGCATGAGGGTTATTATTCTATCCCCTCCCCAAGGAGAAATTCAGATGAGAACAAAACATTTTTGTTAACATTTTTCAGGCTTTGTTAAAAAAAATCAAAACCATGAAAACTATCCCCCCCTCCCAGTTTTCAGCAACTGAAAACATTTCGGTTCTTCAATAAACATCTGAAAAAGGGATGAAAATGGATTTTTTTACCAGTTTTGTTAAAAATCCACTTCCCATCATTTTTTTGGCAACCAATTCTATTTATGATATTCCCTCCAAAATCCATGGGATTTAAAAATAAAACAAACAATTATAATTACATTATTTATATTGTTGGGGTTCCTAGGTCAAGAACCAAAACCCTACTACACTAGGCACTATACAGAGAACAAAAATATGGTCCATGCCCCAAAGAGTTTATATTCAAAGTATGAGACAGGAGATAAAGGATGAGGACAGACAAACAGATGGGAGAGCACAAGGAAACAATGAGACAACACTGGTCATCATGACAGCCTTAGTCACTCGCTGACTGACTGTTGTCAAGCGTTTTGTACATATCCCAGCACATCTCATAACATAAGAACTAGGGGTCACCAAATGAAATTAATAGATAGGTTTAAAACAAACAAAAGGAAGTTTTTCTTCACGCAGTGCATGGTTAACCCATGGAACTCCTTGCCAGAGGATGTTGTGAAGACCAGGACTTCAACTTCTTCAAAAAAGAACTAGATAAATTCACATAGGTTAGGTCCATTAATACTTATTAGCCAGGGTGGGTAGGAATGGTGTCTACAGCCTCTGTTTGTCAGAGGCTAGAAATGGGTGACAGGAGAGGTATCACTCTCTGATTACCTGTTCTGTTCATTCCTGCTGGGGCATCTGGCATTGGCCACTGGGCTAGATGGACCTTTGGTCTCACCCAGTATGGCCGTTCTTATGTTCTTATGAGAGTTTTAAGGAAGGGTTTGCATATTTATGGGGAACAGGACCAGCCCATGGTTTTTAGCACCCTAGGCAAACTCTGACTTCAGCACCCCCACCCACATTCAATAGAGGGGAAAAGGAGAAGTTATTGCACATATGATGACATAATAGTACCATCAGTCTAGTGTCTTTTAATTTATTTTATCATTTCAATGTTCACTTAAAACTATTAAAAAAATTAAACAGAAGGACGGAATTTCTATTATTATCAAACACTATTGTATTGGGAACGGAGGGGAATGTCTGCGTCAGGTGGTATTTGGTAACATTAGCAGTCAGGCGTTCCGAAAATCAGGACTTTGCTATTACTTTAACAGTACTAGTCTACAATAAACACACAATCTTAATGCTACACGCACGTGTGATTCTCCTTTTACAGTCTCGTTAAAACCTCTTTCCAAATTTTTCAAGTCTCACACAACACAAATTCTTGGTGGGCACGGCATCTTCGGGATCAGGGCTCATAACATGTTGCGGGGCTCTGACGGGCCTTCACTATGTGGTGAGCATCCAGACAACACTGGGCTACTGAGAATGACTGAACTGCCAGACCTCACCCGCAGGTGGCTCTCTTTGGAAGCTATCCTGTGACACATTTTAACTGTACTGGTTGGATCTCCCTGGTCTGGCACCCTTGGGATCTGAGCTATCCCAAACCAGGGAGTTTGCAAGGTGGCTGGGATTCCCCTAGCTGCTATCAGCCCTGTGCCCACCAGGGGTTCCCAGTCAGGGGTTCCAAGTCTGAGGGTCCTCAGGGATGGACTCCCCAGCTGCCACTGGCCCAGACCTTGCCGACCCAGCCAGGGCTCCCAAGCATTAGGGTTGCCAAGTGTCCAGTTTTCTCCCGGACAGTCTGGCAATTGTGTCTTCTGTTCAGTAAAAAAAACCCCAGAAAATACTGGACATGTAAAATATTTTTCGGTTTTTCCTCGGACGGAAGGCCGGCGTGGACATTCTTCCCTGCTGCGGGAATTTAAAGGCACAGCAACCTTTTTTTTTCCCCTCAACCAATTTTTTTTCCCCGCCATGTTTGAGATTTTTTGTGAAAGTATTTGGCAACCCTACCAAGCACCCATGGGACTCCCAGTTGGCTCAGGCTCCCAGCCTCTGGGGCTCTTTGGTCAAGCAACATCTATGATCTTACCAGACCACAGAGTCCCAGATTTGGGAGGTTCAACCTGTATTTACATGCTCCACAATGTGAAATAAATAATGTAACAACTTCTGATATGGCAATGATGCACTGTTTTAGAAGTACAATATTTGATACTTTCATTTACAGGAGATAACATATTACTATATTTTTAAATTGAGAAAAAAATGCACTTCCATCTAATTTGGCATCCCTTAAAACACGGAGCCCTAGGTGGCCGCCTAGTTCACCTATATGGTCAGGCTGGCCACGATGGGGAGCTCTTTCCATGCATGAAAGGCAGATCGGGAGAAAGCCCACAGGAGTTTCTTTGAACATTTACCCAATGGGTGACAACTCTGGATATTCTCGCTAGCCATATAAGCCTCAAATCTCTTTTTGATAAAGATGTTCCTCTTTCCGCTACGATGATTTTAAAATGTAAACTCTGGTACAGGTTGAACCTCTCTCATCTGGCACTCTCTGGTCCGGCAACATCCATAGTCTGGCATGATTTGAGTTCGCCGGACAGCCACTTATCATGGGTGTAACCAAGTTTCCCGTGGTCCCATAAAGTTTGTTTACATCCACCAGACCTAGCTCTCAGGGTTCTGTGTTGTTATTTAGCTCCAATTTACCCTAAATGTTGTCTAAGAGCCCGTAAGCAGTGGATGTGTTGGTCATGCTGCAAGACAATACTCACCTCCCGTGGTTTGGCAAATTCTCTTGTTCAGCACTGGTCAGGTCCTGAGGGTACCACACTACCAGGGCCGGACTAAGGCATGGGCTAGCCGGGCAGCTGCCCGAGGCACCGACCTCTGGGGGGGGGCACCTGATGGCAGCTGTAAGGGGTGCGCAGCGCCCCTTATAGTTGCCATCAAGCGCCATGCGCCCGGCTCCCGGATCGCGGGCTGCAGCAGCTCCCAGCGTCCACCCTGCAGCAGTCGCCTGGGGCAGGGGCTGCGTTAACCCCCCCGCAGGGCCGGCCAACAGAGCCCTTCCCCCCGTGGCCATGGGGCCCTGCACGGCCAGGCTCGGCCTGCCCCGGGCGGCCCCAGGCTGTGCGCCAGCGGCAGTAGCCGGGCTGGGCCGGGCCGGGCCGGGCACGTGCTTCCTGCTGCCACCAGCTCCGCGCACCCTCGCCCACATGCTGCGCACCCTCCCCCAACCTGGGGCGCAATTAAACCGTCTGCCCGGGCACCAGAATGGCTCGGTCCGGCCCTGCACACTACAGAGGTTCAACCTGTAGTGGCGCGAGCTTGGATGACCGTGATAGGCAAAAAAAATAGGTGTTGCTGATATTTATTTATTTTCTGTTCTGTTTCTTCATTCATCATCAGGTAAATGTGGCTTTGACAGCACCGACTTCCTAAAATCCAGCGAAGGTGACTAGTACAACGAGCAGCCAAGCAACACCTTACATCATGTGCATGTTATTTTTCACTGGACATAAATTGTTAGCTAGTTTTCCTTTGTTTTGAATCCCCGAGGGGTAGAGGTGGGGAAGGCCATTCAGTAATACAAGCATTGATCCACAGTGAGTAACACAACTGGGTAATGGAAAAGAATCCAAACCTAGACATTTTTTGTTTCACTGGGGAAATTTTTAAGTGCCTGCCAAGCAGGGTTACTAAAATGGTTGAAGAAACACCGCTAATTGAGATCTTAGGCAGCAAAGCATAATTTTGATCCCCTGTCATAAATTCTTGCTTAGTCAAAAGTCCTCAAAAAGCATACTTCTCCAATAGAACCACACACACACACACACACAGTGTGCACGTGACCAACACCGTGAAGGCTTGCTATACCTAAAACAACCAGATTTTATTAAACATCTGTGTCCAGCTTTCATTTAGAGACTTTTCTCCCCGTTAGGTCTATGGGGGTTAGAAAGCAGAGGACTGCTCAGTAGAACAAGAATTACAGTGCAGGGCACGTGAGATTCCATAGTGAGAAGGTTTTAACGACTCTTCTGACAGAACGTTTTAATAGCAGTTGAGTCTGAAAACTGACACTGCTTTTCAGTCTGTGCTATTTTCGCTCAATTTCAGTCCATGTTTATTATTATGCAAAATATTATTTTTGTTGTTACGCGTCTCAGAAAATCGGATCACCAATCTTCTGACATCTTATGAGAGAGCAGCAAATTTGCATGTTGCCACCAAAAATGGCATTATTGCTATTCTCTATTATTTGTATTCCCATCATGCCTGGAAACCATAGACATTGACCCTAGTGCGCTAGGGGCTGTACAGAACAAAAAGATGGCCCTGCCCCCAAGTGCTGAGGGAGCATGGCAGAACATTAGAGCATCAGATGGCTCTGCCACTGAATCACCATGTAGCCTGGTAAAGTGGCAGGGCAGAGCCTTGTAAAGAGGAGATAACTCCATCTCTCTGAGTAACACCGAGAGGCTTAATTCACTAAATGCTTTTAGAGCGGCCTAAGGGCTTGTCTTCACGATCCACAATCCATCTTCTGGAGTTTGACTGAACAAGTCTAATTAAGACTCGCTAAATTGAGTTCAGAGAGCGCCCCTGCTGGTGGCCAGTACTCCTCCTTTTGCGAGGGGTAAGGGAAGCCAACGGGAGCATTTGCTCCTGTTGACCTCCCACTGTGGGGAAGCCACCACGCTTGGCTTACGGTAAGCCAACTCCAGCTACATATTCTACGTAGAATTGCGTACTTTAAGCCGAGCTGCCAGGTCTAGAGTAGACCTGGCCTAAGATGACATACCTTGAACATGTCAACCAATATTCAGAGAGGTAGCCATGGTACTCTGTTTCTGCAAAAACAACAAGGGGTCCGGTGGCACTTTAAGGACTAACACATTGATTAGGGCGTATCCCTTCCTTTTTTCTTTTCTCTTCAAGCATCCGAAGACGTGAGTTGTATCTGATGAAAGTTTATGCCCTAATACATTCGTTAGTCCTTAAAGGGCCACCGGATTCCTCCTTGTTTCAGCCAATGTTATTCTTCTTCTATGCAAGAGCCAGCAATGCTTTATTGTTCGCTGGGTAGGGGATTCAGAGCTGATTTGTTGTTTAATGACGAATACGATCATGGTTTGCATGGCATGGCACCGTGGGGCCAAGGGATTTTCTTACGCTGGGGTGAAACTCATCCCGACGCACCAGTGAAGGCCCATTGACGCTCTCAGAACAGAGTTTAACTTGTGCTTGGCCCTCTGTGAATGGTGCCCATTCATGAATTAATCCTTACCACCCACTGTGAAGTATAGGTTTTAGGCATCTAGCTGGGCCCTGTGAGTAGCCCAGCACTCAGGATCATTAACGCCTCAGAACTCGCCTGTGAGGGACGCTCGTGTTCCTCTCCCCATTGTACAGATGAGGAACCGAGGCAGAGAGGGACTAAAGCCTATATGCTCCAACGACATATAGTGTGACAAAGCTCCGATGAAAACTCGGAGGGGCCTGCGCTTCCGGGTGGATTTTGCTTGCCTCAGAGGCTCACAGAAGCCCCCAGTTTTAGACCCCACGCCTAGGGCTTTAGTTTGCTGTTTGTTGAACTCTTTTCATCATTGGCCAGACCTAGAGAAGTGATTATTCCCCTTTATTCAGCTCTGGTGAGGCCACATCTGGAGTATTGTGTCCAGTTCTGGGTCCCCCACTACAGAAAGGATGTGGACGCATTGGAGAGGGTCCAGCGGAGGGCAACCAAAATGATGAGGGGGCTGGAGCACTTGACCTATGAGGAGAGGCTGAGGGATTTGGGCTTATTTAGTCTGCAGAAGAGAAGAGTGAGGGGAGATTTGGTAGCAGCCTTCAACTTCCTGAAGGGGGGTTCCAAAGAGGATGGAGAGAGGCTGTTCTCAGTGGTGATGGATGACAGAACAAGGAGCAATGGTCTCAAGTTGCAGTGGGGGAGGTCTAGTTGGATATTAGGAAACACGATTTCCCTAGGAGGGTGGGGAAGCACTGGACTGGGTTACCTAGGGAGGTGGTGGAATCTCCATCCCTAGAGGTTTTGAAATCCCGGCTTGACAAAGCCCTGGCTGGGATGATTGAGTTGGGGTTGGTCCTGCTTTGGGCAGGGGACTGGACTCAATGACTCCTGTGGTCTCTTCCAGCCCCAGGATTCTATGATAGTAAAATGGAGAATAAACTCCACAGTCCTTTTCCCCGAGTGGAAATGGGGAGGTGGATGTTGGGGGAAGGGAAACTGGAGCCCACCCTCCACTCCAGGTTCCAGCCTAGGGCCCAACATCTGCTATAAGACAGCTCCAAGACCCCTGGGCTACTTCCCCACACCTTCCTCAGCACCTTCCTTCTCTCCAGTTCTCCCTCCTAATTGTAATCTCCTTTCCTCCTTCTCCCACTGGTGCCCTCCTCCGTCCTCTCAGCTACATGCATGCCCCAACTGCAGGCAAAGCTTCTTTTATAGCCAGTCTGAACTGGCTTTCTTAATTACCCCCAGGTGTCCTAATAAGCCTAGGCTGGCCTGACTCTGCAGGCCTGGCCAATTAGGCCCCCCCTGTTCCACTGCCCCGATTGCCTCAGCTGGTTCTAAACCAGCCCTTCTCTGCTACTCTGGGAACAGAGATCTCCTCAGCTCTCTGCCCTCCACTTCTTTTTTATAGCCTTCTGTTCTGACTCTGTCACAATAGGCTTGAAACTCCTAGGCTATGTCTACACTCGCGGCTTCTTGAGTGAGAAATATGCAAATGAGGCTAAGCGTGGAATATCGCTGAGCCTTATTTGCATACCTAATGAGTCATTTTTGCAGAAGAGGCTCTTGCACCAGAAGGAGCTGTCTACACTGCCCCTTCTTGCACAAGAAAACCCTCTTGTGCAATGCTGCTATGCCGATTATTTTCAGGAATAACGGCATTGCGCAAGAGAGGTTTTCTTGCACAAGAAGGGGCCGTGTAGACAGCTCCTTCTGGTGCAAGAGCCTCTTCTGCAAAATGGTGGCTCATTAGGTATGCAAATGAGGCCCGGCAATATTCCACACTTAGCCTCATTTGCATATTTCTCGTGCAAGAAGCCATGAGTGTAGACATAGCCCTAGAGATTTCCAGGGCATGCTGGAAGCCTGTGGGGAGACGGATGGATCAGTATCCAGTTGGTGGGTCAGTATCACTACAGATGGGAAAACCAAGGCACAGAGAGGGGATGATTTGATGGTGCGGGAATCCAAGACTCCTCTCTGAGGGTGTGTCTACACAGCAAAGTTATTTCGGAATAATGACCATTATTCCGAAATAACTATGCGAGCGTCTACATAGCAATGTCGAAATAATTTCAGAATAATGGACGGCTTATTCCAACTTCTGTACACCTCATTCTACGAGGAATCATGCCTATTGAAATAGCTATTTCAAAATATGGCGTGTGTAGACGCTCCACTGCTGCTATTTCGAAATAGCCCTTCACCGGGGCCATTCTAAGTTATTCCTCCTGGGGCTCTCCATCAAGATAGCACGTCTACATTAGGGAAGCCAGCCTTGGACTTATTTTGAGGCTTCCCTGCAGTGTAGATGTGTTGTTTCAAAATAAGCTATTTCGGAATCACTATAATGGAACAGCTTATTTTGAAATAACTGCAGCGCAGACATATCCTGAGTCACCTATCCAGGGACACTCCACGGAAGGCAGTAGGAAGTGGGAGCCAAAATATGCAGCACTATCTATAAGGCTATGTCTACACTGCAGGGGTTTTTTTTTTTTGCAGAAGAGGATATGCAAATGGAGCTCATTTGCATATCTTCTTCCAATTCTTTTGGCGGAAGAGGTTTTGCCGATAAAAAGCCCCATTTGCAAAACAAAACCCCCTTTTTCGCAAGATCCTGTAAACTTCGATTTTTGAGGAATAAGGGATCTTGCTAAAAAGGAGGATTTTTCCGACAAATGGCCCCGTCTACATGGGGCTTTTTATTGGTAAAACCTCTTCCGCCAAAAGAATTGGAAGATATGCAAATGAGCACACTATTTGCATATCCTCTTCCGCAAAAGAAAACGCAGTGTAGACACAGCCTAAGGGAGACTCTGGATCAGGAGTGCATCTCAGTGCCCAGTTTATCCCAGGCCACAGCAGGGCAGGGGGCAAGGCTGGGATCCAACCAAGAGTAGAAACAGGCCTAGAAGTCACCCTCAGCAACATCCTCTGCTGTTTCCGTTAGCCCCCCCCCTTTTCCTCCACCCCAACCCAGCTTTCCTCCCCGGGACCCCCAAGCTTCTCACAGAAATGAGGTGAGTTCAGACACAGCCCAAGACAGACAGTTTAAAAAAAAAAACGGCTTTGGAAAAACAAAACACCTCACACTTTCCTGTCTGCGTCTGGAAAACGCACCTTCGCACACACACCCCGGCTGTGTTACACACGAGCCCATTAACCGCGGCCATCTCTGGAGACGGCCCATTCCCTGCCAGACACCTATAAATAGCCGTGTCTGCGAGTGGGGCCCGCAACTTGCAACAGAGGTGGGGCCTGAACCAAAGCCCCCAGACTTGGGGGAAATTTGAATTCTGATTCCCATTCTGCTTGTTGGGACCATCCTTGTTGTGAGCTGTCTGGTGGGATATCGGGTCCTAAGGAAATAACCCCCTGAATGTCCCCCACCGCACACACCCGCTCACTTCTCTAGTCCACCTGCAGTTTCTCCTCCTTCCCGAGTCTCTCAGAGGTCACCTCTCCCCCAGTCCCCATCTCATTCCCTGATAATGAGGCTTCGCCCAAATGCCTTTTCCTTTGGATCAAAGGCTCAGGGAGCTGCTGCTAGTAATTTATTACCTCAGCCAAGGTTTTTAATCAACACATGTTCAGTGCAAAGGTTAACACCAGGGTCTAGTCAGAGTCCAGGCCAGAGCAAAACTCCCCATCGCAGGGGAAGGCAGACGCACCAGAAGTTCAGCCTGGGATTTACCCACGATGGTGGAAAACGTGAGTTTAATAAAGTCTTCCTTAATAGCCAAAAAGCAGAGCAGGCCCAGGGGCAGCAAATCCACCTGGGACATGGCGGAGAAAACCTGAACTGTCCCATTGCATCAAGGGCTGCATGCCAGCAGAGGGTGCAATAGAGTGATGCCAGGAAAGTTTAAGTCCGTGTTTCTCAAGCTTTTTTTTTTTTTTTTTATAAAGTACCCCTCTAAAAAAAAAAAAAAAAAAAAAATTATAAGTACTCCCAGTACCTACAGTTTTCAGACACACAATTTTTTTTCTACCATCGCAACACATTTGTTTAAACAACTTAATTGTAGCAATGACATTTTTGGGTGTAAAAAGTACAAAAATAATAAAACGCTGTAAAACTTAAAACAAAAATTCAGTTTTCTCCAGATTTCAGTTGTGTTGATGTACCCCCCTGTAGGGGTGCATACTCCCCACCATGCCTCAGTGACCCACTGCCAGTCTTCATCTAGCCCATCTCCAGGCAAGCTGCAGTCTGTATGGGCCACTCATCACTGGCACAGGGTGTAGATTTGCTACCCCGCTTACCAGGGCTGCCTCGCTGCTGCCCTCCAAGCCCCGGGCCTTGCTGCCCCAGCTCTGTTCTCGCTCTTGAGAGCCTCCTGCTTCCTCAGCTACCAGCTCCCTACTGCTCTCTCCCCTCAGTAGTAAACTGTTCTTCTTTATATAGCCCCCAGCTGGGCCCTCATTAGCCCTAACAGCCTCAGCTGGGTCTTTTCTTTCAGCCCCTGCTCCCGGCCTGGGTTTTGCCCTTAAAGGGCCAGTGCAGGGCATGAGCCCTGTCACACACCCTCCCTCTCAGACCAGGCTTCCCCTCCCCAGCCGGCCCTTGTTCCGGGCCTCGGGTATACTTTCCCGCTGGCCCTGGTCCCTCCCCCCCCCGGGCACTAGCTATCCTCGGGTTCTCTCTAGCCGCCTCTGAGCATGCGCGGCAGAGTCAGCATGACAGCCAGCGGGCTCCCCAGAGGATCGCCACACAGATGTCAGTGTGGGGCAATGGTGCCCCGTCACACCCCCCCAGACTTCTCTTGAGTACCCCTGAGGGTACTCATACCACTGGTTGAGAAACACTGGTGTAAGCAATACAACCTGAACCTCTCCTATCTTCCAGGTAAGCTCTCAAGCTGTGCCAAACAGCCACTGAATAATTGGCAAGAAAGACTTCTCTCAATGAATAAATTAGAGGTCTATAATTAAATAGCTCTCTGCTGAATGGAAGGCATCAAGGCGAGGAAAGAGAATTTTGCAGGAGGCTGAAAGATTCCCTGAGTTCTGTGCAGCAGGAGTATAAACTTCCTGCCAGCCACACATGTACCAGATTCATTGGTACTCTGGGCATTGGTGACAGAACATGCTGCTCCCAACTGCGGAGAAAACCCAGATCTTCCAGCAGAGACAACGTGTTCTCCACAGGTTGCTGGCATGGTTCGCAAGCTTGTAAATAAATGTCACATTCATTTCCCCAGCCTGCTGCATGCACATTGGGGTGGGGGAGGAAACACAGGGTCTCCTCTCTCTCGGGGATGAATCAGCGGAGAACAGAGAGAAGCCTTCATCGTGAATCACGATGAATCACCCATTCGCCTTTTTCTGCTTGTGACCACAGTTTTGAGTGGTCATTTGGAAGCAACTGACCTTATTTTGGGGGCTACCCTATGGGTTGGCTACTAAAAGTGCTCTGTGTTCTAGACCCATGTAACTGGTAAGAGAAGCCCCACGGTATATTCCCTTTTCCCGATGGGGAATGAACCGGCCCTTCTAGTGCTGTTAGTTGTGGGCGTGGAGTTCAGAATCTGGGCTGTGCAAATACTCAACACTGCCCAGCTCTGAATCTCATTTCCTGCCATTATTCAGGCGTTATGCTTGTAAGAAGCACATGGGATCTTTGTAGGGGAAAAGGCAATTCTCCGCATTCATTGAAAATACAATAGCAAAGCAGTTAGCTCATGCTTACGTAGACAGAAGCTATGTCCAAACTACAGGATCCTGTATTCCGTTCCTTTGAAAAAGGATATTTTGAAAGTGACACCACTGTCTAGACATGGTTCTTTCGAAAAAAACCTTTTTTTAAAAGGTCCTGTACTCCGTTCCTTCGAAAAAGGGTATTTTGAGGAGTACAGGATCTTTTGAAAAAAGGGTTTTTTTCAAAAGAACCGCATCTAGACAGCGGTTTCACTTTCGAAATACCCTTTTTCCAAAGAACGCTGTGAGGCGATTATGCAAATGAAGCACGGGATATTTAAATCTCCACTTCATTTGCAATTTCGATCTGCCTAATTTACATTCGTCTTTCAAAAGAGGGATGTAGTTTAGACATGCCCAGACAGACAGCGCTCCCCCCCTCAGGGTACGTCTACACTGCAAAACTCTTTTGAAATAACTCACGCGATTCCAAAATAACTTAGTCTGTGTCTACACAGCAGGCAGTTCTTTCGCAATTGTGTCAAAATACTGTCAAGTTGGAGGACTTCTTACTTTGACTCCCCTAACCCTCACTGTGCGAGGAGTAAGGGAAGTCGGAGAAAGGGGGCTCTATTTCAAAATAAGTGCTGTGTAGACGCTCCCTATTTTGGAATAAGCTACACAATTGACGTAGCTCAGTGTGCATAGCTTATTTCGACTTAAGCCCTGCAGTGTACAGGTGCCACCCTCCCCACAGTCCCTCCTACCACTGATGGTATCGTTACCAGTCTGTCACTCATGTTAGCCTGTTGGCCAAGTAGGCTAAGTGTGAGGGAGGAACCAGCCTCACTTTGGCTCTGGGCTGATAGTGGCAGGATGAACCCAGCTCTTGTGGGAAAGCCGTCCTCCTTGATAATGCTTCTTCTCCTTCATGATCAGCTGGTTTTTCATTTTTGGACAGATGCCAGTTACCCCGCTGGTTGTTCTTGCTCCTTATCGTCTTTGTTTGGCCATGCTAAGCTGGTTTCGAGCAAAAAGATCTTGTCCCAGTTGATAAAGGCTCGCTCTTTCCCTCCGGGACCTGGGCCACCAATCTGCCCTCTTCTGTTCTGCTTTGGAGTCCGTAGTTGTTCAATATCCCTGGTTCAGGGGTGGCCTTCGCCCATCTCTCTCACACATTCCTTACTCTCCCATAGAACAAGAACAAGGGGGCCACAATGATACTCACAGCACATTCTGAGAGCCGCAACTTCAGTGTGGTTGTATAGACGTATATATGCAAATAGCTTCTTTCACACTGACGGGCATGAATACAAAGATTAAGCCGGACCCAAACAGCCAGTGTGAACCAGTCAGCACCTCTTAGGCGCTGCCCACAAGGCTAAGCAGCCAGCACTTCCCACAATGCCCTGGTGCTCCCAGCACCTCCTCCCGGGGGCTGGAAATGCCGACACCCTGGACCTGTCTGTTCCAGCCAGCCCGTCCGCTTGAGGCTTTCCACGCTCACCCCACCTGGGAGACACTTCGCCGTTGTGGAACGTGTTCCCAGGGGAGGCCATATTCCAAGGATCCCACCCGCAGGCCACACGCTGAGCTCCACGTAAACCCAAACAGCACCACAGGCCACAAACGGGCCACATGTTGAGTAGCCCTGTAATATAAAATCTACTTTAAAAATCAAAACAAAACAATAACCATAAACATTGACACCTTTCAGGTATCTAAAAGGGTGTCACAAGGAGGAGGGAGAAAACTTGTTCATCTTGGCCTCTGAGGACAGAACAAGAAGCAATGGGCTTAAACTGCAGCAAGGGAGGTTTAGGTTGGACATTAGGAAAAACTTCCTACCTGTCAGGGTGGTTAAACACTGGAATAAATTGCCCAGGGAGGTTGTGGAATCTCCATCTCTGGAGATATTTAAGAGCAGGTTAGATAAATATCTATCAGGGATGGTCTAGACAGTGCTGGGTCCTGCCGTGAGGGCAGGGGACTGGACTTGATGACCTCTCAAGGTCCCTTCCAGTCCTAGTATTCTATGATTCTATTTCTACAAGAATTCCAAATCACATCATTCTAAATCATTTCTACAATAATAATAAACCTCGCAAACTATTTCTACCCTGTGGCACTAAAAGAAGAACTAAGAATTTTTCTACCACACAGGTGGGTCACACACGCTCGTGCATGGACACAAGAGGGCTGGGATGGTGTGGGGAACCAGCAAGGCCCCCTCACCAAACCAGAGCTAATCTGCCCAGAGAGGTTCCAAAACCAGACACTGGACTCCATTCTCGGCTGACACGAGCGAGTAAAACTCCCTGCCTAGAAGCGCCCAGCACTCCGGCCCAGCAGCCAGGAACACAGCCTGGGTTGGCAGCATTTGACCTATGCCGTGGCCGGGAGTGGGAGGGGACACTTGACGTCTCTGACAGCAGAAGAGGAAAAACGCCAGACAGCAGATGCTGTGGCTGCCAGACCTGGCATTTGGGCTGTGGGCTCTGATGTGCACATGTCCCTGCCTGTTACAATCCCGATTTCATGCTGCTAAATGGAGCTGACATGGACACAGCCGGCAGGAAATCAGGGGATGGCTTCATGCGCGCAGGGAGGAGATAAGAGGGGCTGTGCTGGAAACCAGAAATCGGCGTAAGCTGTGAAATTGCAGGCTTGGGCTCCACCATTGGCATGGGTCTGTCTGAGGCCCAGCGAGAGGGCTGACACTAGGGGGAGCTGTTGCCTGCAGATTGTTAAGGGTTTCATGCACAGGCGTTTTGTGGGGGGCGGTTAAATGACTTTTTTTTCCCCCTCCTCTTTGGCTCAGTGCTTGCTCCCTTTGCTTTTCAGGGGCAGATGTGAAACCACCAAGAGCCCAATGCTCAAGGTGAGGATGCCTCCGAGGGGGTCGCTTTGATCCTGACGGTTTCATTTCACTTTCACGCCCGGTGTCCCACACAACTCGGACACAGAATCAATAACCCTGTGACGGCTGTCACGTGTCCGGCCATTGCGTCCTCCCAACTGCTTTCCCCTGGGGTGATGCTCTGAATGCCGTGTGAAACGGGATCAGAAGAACAACAGCTCCTTGAAAACGATGGGCATTGGCAAATCAAAAAAATAATTTTAACTCTCAAGGTTTCCAGCTCATCAGATTCTCTCTCTCTCACACCCACACACACATGCTATGGGCTCGATACGGGAGGGGCTCTGAAAGGCCGTTGGACTAGAATCATAATTGTTCCTTCAGGCCTCAACTCTGGTCTTTGCGGATCTTTTTCTGTGCCAAACAGAATCCCACTAACCCTCCCTTAGCTCTGTGATTTTAGCAGGGCCCGGCAAATGTTTGCACCAGTAAAAAGTCAGAAGATCCAACTCAGAGACATGCAGGGAGCTGGTATGCAGAGCCAGAAGGGACCTATTTTTACATGGTCACTTTAGCTTTTCCACACCGGTCATGATTTTATAGACCTCTATCATATCCCCCCTTAATCTCCTCTTTTCTAAAAAGATTTGGACTTTTCAGCTTAGAAAAGAGGAGACTAAGGGGGGATAGGATAGAGGTCTATAAAATCATGCCTGGTGTGGAAAAAGTGAATAAGGAAAAGTTATTTATTTATTCCCACGATATAAGAACTAGGGGCCACCAAGGCTGCGTCTAGACTGCAAGCCTCTTTCGAAAGAGGCTTTTTTGAAAGATACTTTCGAAAAAAAGCATCTAGACGACAACCAGTACTTTGGAAAAAGCAAGCCGCTTTTCCCAAAGAGAGCACCCAGGCAGTCTGGATATTCTCTTTCAAAAAAAGCACAGTTTGCATGTCATAGTGCCTTTCTTCAAAAGAGCACTTTCGAAAGAAGGCGTTCTTCCTCGTAAAACGAGATTTTCCACGGTCGAAAAAACTGCTGCATCCTTTCGATTTACTTTTGAAAGAACACGGTAGCAGTCTAGATGCAGGGGAAGTTTTTTTCAAAAAAAGGCCACTTTTTTCAAAAAAACCCTGTAGTCTAGACACAGCCCAAACAAAATTAATAGGCAGCAGGTATAAAACAAAAAGAAGTTTTTCTTCACTCAGCGCACAGTCAACCTGTGGAACTCCTTGCCAGAGGATGTGGCGAAGGCTAGAATTTTAACAGGGTTCAAAGAAGAGCTAGATAGATTCATGGAGGTTAGCTCCATCGATGGCTATTAGCTAGGATGGGTAGGAATGGTGTCCCCAGCCTGTTTGTCTGGAGGTGGGTAACAGGGGAGGGATCATGTGAGGATTACCTGTTATGTTCCCTCCCTCTGGGGCATCTGGTATTGGCCACTGTGGGCAGACAGGATACTGGGCTATCTGGACCATTGATCTGATCCAGTATGGCCGTTTTTATGTTCTTGTCCCAGAGACGGGGGCAGGGGCGGGTTCATAACACAATATGTGCATTTTGCAGCCTCCACCGTCCTGACTCCAGGTAGCTGGGGTCCGGGTCCTCTTACCCCACTCTGTTTCTCAATGAAGGCTAGAGGAACCAGGCTGCATTCTGACTTTAGTTACACTGACGTTAACCTGGAATTCCTCCAGATTTATACTAGCTTCACTGAAATCTGAATCTGGCCCCCGGGGTTCCCAGGACAGGAAAAATCAGTCTGTCAGGAGGGCAGAACAAATCTCGACGACTTGCTGTTTGTATTCATGTTGACACTTTGCATGTTCATTTTGCCTCCAGAACCAAAATAACATGACAGAAGAAACAGGACAGGTGGGACCTCCCTAATCTGGACTGCCCTAGTCCGGCCTCATCGGTGACCCAGTGAGTGCTCTGGGGCTGGGGCACTCACTGGGAAAACTCAGCCGTCTGGGGACCAGGGAACAGCAGGGCCTGGCAGGATGGGGGAGTGGAGACCCGGTGCCCCAGGGACTGACAGAGTCGTCCCAGCACCCTGGGGGGCCTCAGCGGGGGGCTGGCACCCTGGGGACTGGGAGATGAGGGGTCAGTAGCCAGGAGTGGAGGGGCTAGCATTGACCTCCCGCCGTCCAGCAAATTCCCTGGTTCGGGACCAGTCAGGTCCGGAGGGTTCTGGACCAGGAAGGTTCAACCTGTTTTAGAAATGGGAGAATTGCTGTTGCTTAGGCAAAGAGAGGCTGGCTTGCAGGAAGCCAATGGGGAACAATCCCACCAATTACACAAAAATCCCTTCCGCAGGCCCCTGAAATGCAGTCCTCTCTGGGGCATGGCACTGCGGCCGTTTAACAGTGCCCAGCAACATTCCATGGGAGCAAAGAACGCTGCTGGATGTGTCTGAAATGGCAGGAGAACGTCCAACGGGAGAATGTACCTACCCATGCTGGAATGTGGCCAGGCCCCTCGGGCGCACACCGCAGGCCTTGCCAACATGGAGGCGGTCAGCATTTGGGGTTTACATCAGACCGATTTGTCGAGGAAAAGATGAAAGGCTTTTCAGACTCCTGCGCTTGTGAAATCCCAGTAGCTACTGCTCTGTGGGCTGGAGTCAAATCAATTCCAGACCGAGGCACGACATTAACGGATGCCCTTTTGGAAAAGGAGAGCGTTTCCTTCGCGTACCTGGAATGGGGATTTCCCTGCTGGAGTTGCTGCTCTTCAGCTCAACAGCATGCACAGGCTGGCGTTATACTCAGACTAATTCCTGAGTACCCTTGCTCATACATTAGGCCTGGCCTCTATTAGCATGGGCAGCTCGTGGTGACTTGGGGTTTCCCCCCTCCCCAGAATGTATCCCTGATTCTTGGCAGGTGGGATGCACCCTGCAACCCAGCTACCCTCGGGGCCTCTCTCTCTCATGACCAAAAACCAAGAACAAACTTTCTCACAAGCCGGAATTAAGGCCTCATTGTGCTGATGACATGTCTTAGCAGAAAAAAAAATACAAATGCCCTTGGCAAAGCATTTTCCTAAGAAGACAGTGTTTATAATAGGCTAGAAAGGGGAGGAAGGGCACCAGAAAGCTCCCCTTAGGACAGTGGTTCTCAACTCGTTTCAGTCCACGGACCACCAGGCCAATCAAAAAATGTTCGTGGACCACCTCCAGTACATACAGCACAGGACGAATGACACAGCAGCCGCTCAGCACGGCGGCGGCAGCTACACTGACGCTCAGAGCCTCAGACGGAAGTTACTGGCAACACAACGCAGTTGTGTCCTAGGTGACGCCGTGGATGACACGCCGCGTGCGTGTGAACACGGCGTAAAACAGCCTGATGGTGGCGCCTGCTCACGCCGTGTGACTTTGGACAGTGTTCCTGTGGACCACTGAAAAAGTCACCATGGACCACCAGTTGAGCACCACAGTGTTAGGAAGTGGGAGGTGGGGGGAGATGCAAAGTGTCACCCCACAGGTATTTTCTCACCCCACGTGCAGCTCTGAGCCACAAAGTCCCTAGGATGTCACCTGAAAGGGGAAGAGGTTAACCCTTCATTCCCCAGAACCCCCTGTTGAATCATCCAACTCTATCTTCTCCAACACAGAAAGTGTCTCTTTAGGGGACCAATTTGCTCTCCTCTGGTCAAGACATGATGTTAGCATTCTAACAGCCTAAGGCAAACCCTGGACCAGTCACTTAGTTCCTTTGTACATTGTTTTTGCATGATTAGGCATGGAACGGAGAGATGGAAAAGTCCCATTAGATCAGCCCCTCTCCCAGCCAAAGCAGGGTTGCTCCCTAATACGTCTTGCCTGGCGTTTCGGCCAGTCTATTTTTAAAAAAGCCCCTAGTGGCCCAGGAATACTGACTCATAGGAGTGAGAGAGGGGAAAGACCGACTGGTCATGCTGTCCGTCTCCTGGCCACGACGGGGCTGCTCCCGGCAGCCTGGTTTCTGGTGTTTTAGCTGCCCGCTTCCCTTGGACTGACTCTCAGGTTGCTACTTCACGGCACACAGGAAAGCAGAGCTGTCTCGGCCCATGCTAGCGGCACCGACAGCTAGCGAGAGTGTTCGTGCTGCCCCTCGGTGTTGACCATCCAAGGGGAGAAAACCGAGCACGTTGGAGAAGAAGAGAAATAGACGCACTGAAACATAAAGTCCAATGCTTAGCAAAGAAACAACAAGACGGCACAAAATCCCAGCTCGGCTGCGGGCAGAGGAATTGGAACCTGCTCCCCAAATCGCTCATTTTGGGGAAGTTTGGCTCTGCACTGAGAGCTGAGTGCTGGGCCATGGGCTTCCCCACCGCCTCCAGCTTCCGCAAGCAGTGAAAGGAACTTCACATTTCTTCCAGGACTGTCCTATTGCAACCTGGGTCCCTGACAGCTTTTTAAACAGTTTCCCACTGGCACCTCTGGCTTTCACCTCTGTGCATGTCTCTAGTTGCGACGTGGATTTGGGATTTAAAAAAAATACAATTAGGGTATTTAACAGTTCACCCAGCTCTGTGGTCGTCCTTCCCCGGCTCGGTGGTGCAGACGGGACAACAGAGCACAGAGCTCCACATCAGCCATTTTCTGCCTCTGAGGGAAGGGAGAGGTGGCACTTGGCCGGGGAGACATGAGGGAGCCTGAGACGTTGTCTCCTCCCGCATTGGGGGGGGGCGGTTAAGCTCTGTCTGCGGTTACACAGAGTCCCGTGTTGTTCGTTTGCCCTGCCCCTGTCCCTTTGGCCTGGCTCAAGCAGGAGCTGCTGGAGCAGGAGCCGAGCGTGGAGGAGAACCCGAGGTGTGAGCTGGCTGAGTTGAATTAGGCCTGGATAATCCCGCTGGGCTTGGACTGCCCGGCATGGCAGTGCCCACGTGATACTGTTCATCAAGGGCGCCAGGCGCTGCTCTGCCGGCACGTCGCAGCCGAGTGAGAGGGGGCCAGTCAGTGAGGCGGGGCCAAGACGGCACCAGCCTGGCGTGGGCATAGCCCTTTCGCACGCTCCATTAAACAAGGTCACACCCGCCTTTCCCAGAAACGTATCTGCTTGTGCGGGCTCAAGCTGTGCACCAACTGACACAAATGTGAGGGCACACATGCTCATGCCCCCCCCCACTCGTGCACCCGTTCTTACTGGTGCGTACCCACCAAAACACCACCCTTTGCACGCACAAGTTCATGCTGCCCGGGGGTCCAGAGCCACTGACCCCAACCTCCCCTCCCCCCCCCCCGCTCTTTCGCTGCTGGCCCACAACATTTGCCCTCCCTGGGGGCCCATTCAGAGCGTTGCTGGAGTCAGCCAGGGCACTATCAACCCAGTGCACCAGTCCCCCGTTGCTGGGAGTCTGTGTTTCGACAACCCCCAACCTCAGCAAGCGGTGCAGCTGACGCACAAATGAACCCCGTGGTCCATCCCAGCCAGCCTTTCCCCCTGCCCCCCTCCCCCTAGCCTTTTGGCCTTTGGTTTCCAGCTCAGCCCTGGCCTTATCTGCCTCCAGTAATCAAAGATAATTGGTTGCTCCCCAGTGGGCTGATCTAATAGCCGACCGAATAAAGTTATTTTGAACAGTTGTCCATGAGTTCATCTCCTGGAAAGCCTCCACCCCAGCTGCTGCTGGCCTTTTTATTTACTCCCCCCCCCCCCAAATTATTAAACTTCTCCTGCAGATTAACAGGGCTACACACGTTCCCCACCAGCGTCAGGTGCCTGCTCAGCCTTATAAACCTCCCTTTGTGCGCAGCCTGTGCGTCCCTTTCTGGCAGAACTGGCACCCGCCCACGGAGCTTCGGCACGTCCCTGTTGCCAGCCAGAAGAAGCGATCCTGGCACTGCCCGCGCGCTTCTGCTCGCTGCTACCCTGGGCCCTGGCTCAGAGCACCAGCAGCAGGTTTATCATGCAAATGGCCCCGCAGGCCTCGGGCCAAGTCCATTTGTTAATGATCAAACTATGGCAGGCCGCTGGCAGGGGGAGGGAGGGAAGTGAACTGGGAGGTTGTTGGATTAGGTTTTTTTCAAACCACCCTTCCTTTTAGCAAGTGGGTTTGGGGATGCGAGGGAGCGAGCGTGCATGGGAATGCTCATGCAACAGGAGAGGGAGCAAGCATGCATGGGAACGTGTGTACAATAGGAAAGGGAGCGAGCGCGCATGGGAAAGTGCAACAGGAGGGGGAGTGAGCATGCACAGGAACGTGCAACAGGAGAGGGAGTGAGCATGCACAGGAATGCACGTGCAACAGGAGAGGAAGTTAGTGTACATGGGAATGCACGTGCAACAAGAGAGGGAGCGAGCGTGCACGGGAACGCATGTGCAACAAAAGAGGGAGCGAGCGCACACGGGATCACGTGCAAAAGGAGAGGGAGTGAGCATGCATGGGAATGTGCAACAGGAGAGGGAGCGAGCGTGCATGGGAACGTGCAACAGGAGAGGGAACGCGCGCGCAACAGAATGTGCAACAGGAGAGGGAGTGAGCACACACGGGAGTGTGTGTGCAACTGGAGGGGTGAGAGAGAGGGACTGGGCCAGCCTGTGGGAGTGCACACATGTGTGAGCACACACCAGGAAGAGATACAGAGTGCCACATTCTCAAGGGGGAGCGATGGGAGAGCCGGGTGGATGAATGCACGAGCAAATGTGAGTGCGTGTGTGCTGACCTCATGGCTCTGGCAATCTGGTCAGGTAATCCATCCTCTGGCAGCCCACCACCTTGCCTCCAGGCAGCACGACTGCAAACCCCATTCAACCAGTGGCTGCACCTACTTCTCGGAGGACTGGATTGAGCCCTGGGCATCTCTTGAAGACCAAGCCCCCTGTTCTCATGCAACCAGGGCAAGGGAATTGTGCGTTTTCTTTTCTTTTAATGTTTGTAACTTACTTTGATCTGTTTGAATAAGAACACTTTTATTTACCATCAGGCCCAGTGTAAATAATTGTTACCTGGGAACAACCAGTGTGCATATCTCCCCTTCAGTGATAAAAAGGCCAAACAGCCTCATGAGCTTTCTTTGTGCAACAGAGGACGATGGATTTATTTGGGATTTTGATCCCTTTTGAGGGCTGGTCTCCTGGATTCTGTGCTCTAGATTAGGGAAGTAAGCAACTAGTCGACTATCCAATAAGCATAGCTAGTGATGCGACCAGTTACCTCCCCCAGCTTGCTGCCTCTATCAAAGAGAGGCTGCAAGGGGGGGAGAGCAGGGTCAGTGCTGGGAAGAGCTGACTTAAAAGCTGGTTCCTGCCAGCACCGTCTCTGCGGGGGGCAGGGGAAGTAGAGGCACAGCAGGCGCCACGTCTGCTGTGATTCTGCTTTTGAAAGACACAAGAGCCCCATTGGGGCTCTTGTACATTTCAAAGGCTTAGGTGCCACAGGGAGCATGGGATCAGTCCTGCGCTAGCCCCCGCGCTCCCTGCGGGGCTTCCGCTTTGGAACTGTAGCCAGAGCCCATCATGGCTCTGGTGACAGTTCAAAGGTGAGGCGGCCTTATCGACTCATCGAATAATCGATGGAAACCCCATCGACTATTCAATTAGTTAATTCATCTAAATGTAACATCCCTACTCTAGAGCTGCATCCTCCCAGAGATGAAGTGGTTCAGTGTCTGCATCGCTCTTCAGGGGGGTGGGGACTCCAGCTTTGTGCCTTGTCTGGGGGAGATGGGAGAATCTGGCCCAGTGGGACAGGGTGGTGGGGAGCCCCAGAGAGCCAGAAGGCGGGTGTCAGTGGCATCATCAGCACACTGGGGGAAAATCCCAATAAGTCTTCTGTGACCAAACTCCATCACAGGCTCATCTAAGTCATCCCTCTACCAGGGCAGAGTTTTCCAGTCTAGTCCTTTGCTCCAGTCCTCTTTTTAAATGCCTCCAATCTGCCTAGTCTAGCAGATTTCACTCGCAGGAAGCTTATCTTGGATATTTAGCATACGAGTATAAGCAGGGTCCGGGGCAATGTTCCCTCTAATTTTTTTCCATCCACGTGTTGAATAAATTTTGCTACATGCGCCAAGTCTTTTGCAGATGTGCACCACCAGGAGAAACACATGTTGCTGGGTATGCTGCATCATAGTGGGCCCAGGGTCTGCATCAAGTACCTCTCAGCTCAGTGGCCACCATTACCGTGTCTTATTTCATTCAGTCTACTTGCTAATGTGTGAGATGCAGGCAGAAGGCTATGCATGTGCATGTGTGAGCAGAGGCTATCAGTGGAGCTCAAGGAAAAAACAGAGTAGGTGCTTCACCGTGTGGCCTAGTACTTGCTGAGCTGAGAGGCGCTACGGACAATAAAGAATATTTTCACACATAACTCTCCTTGTCCAATCAATTCCATAACGGCAGAATTGTTCGCTCTGACTCACTCTTGCTTCCTGTTAATATAACAAAGGCATTTTTAAAAGTGCTGAGAGGATTTCACAGCAATGCACCAGAATGGCTCGTAGTTAGAAAAACGGTGCCGGAAGAACAAAAAGCTAAAAAGGCAAAACTCACTCCAGAGATACTATTAATATTCAGAGCTGAACTAACACAGAGCATGTGAGTCACTGAATTTTGCCACTATCTGATGGGTAAATTGTTCAGTCACATTTATTTTATTTATTTTTTTTGCCATATGTAGGTAGCTGGATGTTGCATGAATCACGCAAAAATTAATTCGGTGAATATATTGATTCACAATATTTGAATCCTTTATTCAGGGAATAGTTTTCCCCTTCATGTTTGGAAACTAAAAGAACTCACCCAAATCACAGCATGTTTTTACAGGTTGAACCTCTCTAGTCTGGCATTCTCCAGACCTGACCAGTGCTTAACCAGAGAATTTGCCAAACCAAGGGAGGTCAATATTGTCTAGCAGCATGACCAACACTTCCACTGCTTGCTGGGCTGTTAGAAAACAAACAACTACCAGACCATTTGTTGTTTTTTTCTGTAACAGGCTAACTTGGCTACCCCCTGAAGCTGTTAGAAAACATTTAGGGGTAAATTAGAGCTAAAGAACAGTACAGAACACTGAGAACCAGGACTGGTGGCTGTAAACAAACTTTTTGGGCCCCCAGGAGACTTGGCCACACCCATGATAAGTGGACATCTGGCTCACTAAAATCACACCGGACCACAGATGTTATGGACCAGAGAATGCCGGACTAAAGAGGTCCACCCTGTAGAACCGACCCTCGAAATGTTTGGTTAACATTCCCCTCCAACTTTTTTCATTTCTGCAACGGCATCTAAACTTCTGCGTTCTAGCTGAGTCTAGAGTAGGAAATGGCCAAATATGGCAGGTGAGGATGATGTCAGCTGTATCAAGCCAAACCAGAAACCCATTCACATTTTTATGACGGCCAATTTTTCAGCCTTCACGACCTGGCAGTGTTCCTTTGAAACAAAGAAATCCTCACATTACATTTGCGATGGCAAAATCCGGCACAGGCTGCTTTGCTGGAGTGAGGGTGGAATGAAAACGAAAGCCAGTCAAAAAACAGGAAAACCACTGGGAAAATGTGTTGCACCTCTCCCTTATTCTTTCCCCCCTCCAAAAATTGGATTTGAAAATCTCCTAACACGTGGGTCAGAAGAGGTAGGGTGGGAATAATCTTGAAATCCAGAAAAATTTTCCTCAAAAATATTTGTTCCTCCCTCCCCCAGAAACTCAGGAGATCTAGATTCTCTCCCTAGTTCTGCCCCTGAATGAGTGGATGACCATGGGAAAGTCACTTCAATTCCCCATGCCTCGGTTTCCCCAACTGTAAAATGGTGTTGCTGCAATGCATGATGTGTATGGACAAGAAGCTGGGTATTGTCTTCATTAACCTGATGATTATTCTTCTTAATCATCACCCTGACTGGAGGTCGGATATGCTAACTTTTTTGCTGGAAGGGAGTGCAAAAATCCCAGATTTGTCATGCCCTGACATCGGAAATCATGGAGGTCAGAGGGCTGGACCTGGGGCAGGTGAGACTTGAAGTACAACCTAAGCCGGAGTAGGCAAAAGGGCCTCTGTAGGCCGGATTTGGTCTGCCAAGCGGGTTGATCCAGGCCGTGGAGGTCCTGCCACTCCTCCTCCTGCAGGCCAGCCAGGGCCTAAGGATGGGGAAGCACGCAGTGCTTAGAGTCAACCCTGACAGTTGACTCTCATAGGTTCCCAAACTGGGGGGCGCGCCCCCCTGTGAGGGTGTGAAGAAATTCCAGGACGGGCGCGAGGTGACCCAGCCCCCCGCTGCCCTCAATAGCCCCCAAGAAAGAGCCCAGTCCGTGCAACTCGGGCGGGCTGGGGCAGGAGGAGGATGAAGCATCCTGGGCAGATTTCAAAATGACTGCCTTAAAAGGGCAATGCCTGCTCTGCTCTTAAAAGGGCAACTTTTTTTTTTCCTCAACAAGGTTTTTTTTGGGGCGGGGGGGCATGAGGGTTTCTCAAAAAATGAAAATGTGGGCATGATGCCAACAAGTTTGGGAGCCACTGTTAGTGCTGCGCACCAGAGGGCAGTGAGCAAGAGACTTCATGCTCCCTCTGTCCCCAGGCCAATCAGGGCCTGGGTGGGGTGGGGGGAGCATGCAAAGTCTCCTCCCACCCTTCAAGGGGCTTGGCACTTAGAATCAACCGCCAGCTGTTGCTCAGCTGGTGGGTGACTCTAAATGTAGCAATCCCTTGCAGGCTGGGTGCAGGCTTCGCGTGCTCCCCCCAACCCCCAGACTCTGATTGACCTGGGGGTAGAGGGGGAGGTGCCTGAAGTCTCCTCCCACTACCAGGGATGCGGGTGCCTAGAGGGAACCGCCAGCTGTTCAGAACAGCTTGCAGTTTTCTCGGCCGGGGGGGGGGGGGGGCAAAGACTTCCCCACTCACAGACCAATCAGGATTTGTGGGCGGGGAAGCATCAGGGCTCCACCCTTTCTGCCTGAGGCCCCGCCCCTTCTAGGGTAACCTGGGGCTGCTGCAAAAATTTCTGAAGTGGCCCCCGGTTAAAAATTATTGCCCACCCCTGACCTAGGCCAGTCAGCTTTTCAGAAAGAACGAGGTCACAGCCCCAAGCTCTCCCGTGCCTTCTACCATGGTGATCTGGCTCCTTGGGCCCATGGTGCACGCCGTGTCTCCATGGCAACGCCCCCAGCAGCACAGTGCACTTCTGTGCCAATCACCCACAGCTACCCACGGGGGAGACTCAGTGGGAAGAAGAGGGGGAATGCTGGGCACGCCCTGTGCTCCAGCCATCCCCAGATGTTGGCTGCCCCGCGGGGGCTGTTGCCAGCTGCAGTACAAATCCAAACAGGGATTGAACTGGCCAGGAATCACAGACCCACAGCCAACTCCCTTGTGGCGACTGCCACACTGTGCCGAGAATCTTGGCAGCTGAGAATCGAATCCTGTATTATTTATATTGTAAGCTCCTTGGGGCAGGGACTGTCTACTGCTCTGTGTTGGTACAGTGCCTAGCGCAGTGAGGATCCACTGGGTTGGCCCCTACACCAAGGGTGGACAAGATCTGGCCCGCCAAGCCATTTGCACCAGCCTGTGCCCTGCCCTGTGGCTCCCCCACCCCCCAGGCCAATGGAGACCTGAGGCGGGGCAGTGCACAAAGTCACCTACTATTCCAAGTGGCTGGGGGTTCCCGCCCCCTGCCAGGGGCGGGTGGTGCCTAGAGGGAGCCATCAGCCATTCTGAACAGTGAATGACTTCAAGCACTCCCCCGCCGCCAGGTCCTGCTTGGCCGAAGGCTGGGGGAGTGTGCCAAGTCTCCTCCCCCCCGCAAGGGGCGCTCAGTGCTTAGAGGGAACCTCCCCTTTCCGCCTGAGGCCCTCAGTGGGGCCGGCCAGTGACCACAAGCCAACATTCATGGAGCAGTCCCCCCGGCAAAATTATTCCCCACCCCTGCCCTCTACCTTACTGTAAGAGACGTGATTCAATAATAACTCTCTGCCCCTGAAGAGAAAGATCCTATAGAGAAAACACGAGGCTGGTCACGTCAGTACCAGTCTCGGCTGGCGAGTTCTGCAGCTCGGAGAGCAGCCCGTAGATTTGCTAGAGGAGTCAGGGGCAGGAGGGCTCACAGGTGCCCTGCTGTAACAATCGAGGCTTCTTTAGGGAGACACTGCCCGTTGGCGCCAGAGGCCCCGAACGCGGCGCCCCCCAAGGGCTGGCTGGAACCCCGAGTTGATCCCGCCCCCCCTCGTTTGTTGCTCATCTGGTCTGAGGTGCCATCCGGCCCTTGGCAAACGGGAGTCTTCTCCCCACAGGCCCGAGGCAGAGCAGACAGCCCCGATGACATCAACGCCGCCCGGCTGCTCCTTCCCCCCCCGTCCCTCGGGATTAGAGGTTATTCCGGACTCACGTTAGCTCAGCGTTGAATCTGCTCGGGAGGGGAGCTGCCAGTGCTGAGCCGCCCTGCCAAGCCCTCGGCGCGTTGATTGTTTTCGGAGGTGGAGTCCGTCTGCGCAGGACTGGCCTGTAAGTTCGACTGGCCGCCGTTCAAATGCGTGCCTGTGAGCTTGACCAAAGGAAGCCATACGCCATTTCTCATGTCACAGCTCCCTGCGGTTAATCCCCAGCTGTCTGGGGGCAGCTCTCCATTTCCCTGCTAGGGATAAATTCAGGAGCTGGCACCTCCTGCCTCCTTAGAAACGCACACATATTGGCCAGACAACCCTCTCCACTTGCCCCACACAGAAGCCCCTTACATGTCCCTGTTCATGTCCCTCCCCCCCATTGAGCCCTGGGGTTGTACCTGCATTCGTTACTGCGTTGGAGAGAGGAACCTCAACTTGTAGTAAATCTTGTCGCTTCCTGTGTCCTGTCCCACTGCTGGTAGAATATTCGGTCTCTCTTTAGGTCTGAGTCTTTGCGCCAGGGCAGGCATAGGCTCGAACCCAAAATACCTGACCCAATCACACTTGACTTCTGAGCTGGATCCAAACCAGTCTGTGTGGGCTCGCACGCTTTCCTGGGTGACATCTGTGGGGAAGAATCCGTCGCCGCTGGCGTTTAAGGTCCTTACATTGCTGCATGCCACGGCTGCTCAGAATCCACAGCAGGAGTGGAGCTAAGATCTTTTCACTCCGAAAGCACAGACCTCGTCCACTTCTTTTAAGGGAGCGCGTGGCAGTAGAGGGTTTAGGACACACACACTCCAGAACCATTTGGATCCCAACCAACAGAGGACAACGCCGTCCAAGCCCATCTCTCGACACGATAACCTCCATGGTCCCAGTGCACAACAGCATCCGGGACAGAACCCGACAGAAACAAGATCTCGAGAGCATGCAAGCTGGGAGCAGAACTTGATTAGGTGGTAGGTGTGGGAAAACCAGTGCCCACCCAGCGGCTCACTGAGAACTCACTGTTCCCTGGCATTCCCCTGTCTGTCTGTCCCCACCTGCTCGCCCGGGGGGGGGGGGGGAAGAGCGGAGGAGGCTTTTACACTTAGATTGGAAGTTCTCTGGGGCAGGGACCGTCTCTTTGTTCTGTGTCTGTACAGCCCCTAGCACAAGGGGGTGCTAGTCAGAGAGGGGTTCCTCAGCACATTGGCAATACTGCGACTAACAGCATCAGGGGCTCCCAGTGCTCCTGTAAGCTGGGCACTTGTGCAGCCACCCAGGAGAGATTCAAATGCCACCCAGCAGATTAGCTGAGCGCTCACATCACCCAAAACCCGGCAGCATGTGTTTCTGCTGGTGGTGCCCATCTGCACTTGCCATGGTGCAAATAACAAAATTTATTCCACACATGGATGGAAAAAATGAGAGGGAACACTGCTCCCAGGGCTACCCCCAAGCCTCCTCTTGCTTCCTGCTAAGCATCGAAGCATTCTCATGCCTCACTCTTCTAGATCAGGGGTGGGCAATCATTTTTTTCCGGGGCCCACTTCGGAAATTTTTGAAGTGGCCCCAGGCTGCACAGGAAGGGGCGGGGCATTGAGCAGAAGGGGCGGGGCATTGAGCAGAAGGGGCGGTGCCAAGATATTTCCAGGTTCCCTGCCCTCAGACAACGATTGGTCTGGAGGTGAGGGAGTGCCTTTGCCCCCACCCCACGTTCCCCCAAGGTGCCCATGCCCCTGGTGTGGGAGGAGACTTCCTTCGCTCCCCTGCCCCTAGGCCAATTAGGGCCTGGAGGCAGGGGAGCGTGCAAAGCCTCCTCCACTTTTCTCCCCCGCCCTGTGAGCAGCGTGCGGCACTTCAAAGCGCCAAGTGCTCCTGGCAAGGTGGGAGGAGGCTTTGTGTGCTCCACCTGCCCCCAGAGCCTAATTGATCTGGGGGTGGGGGAGCAGCAGGGCCTCCACGGGCCAGATCTACCCGCTTGGTGGGCCCTTTTGCCCACCCTTGATTTAGATACTAAGCTAGTCTGGTTGCTAAGCATTCTCCAAGAAGGGCTGATAAGGCCAAGGATCGGTGTCACTTAAGTGTGGTTGCATAGATATGCAAATATATATGCAAACAGCTTCTTTCACACTGACGGGCATGAATACAAAGATTAAGGCAGGACTACACAACATGCAGGCCCCATTTAAGTCAGTTCTGCTGATCTTAATAAAATGCAACAGTTCCCCGATTTCCACCCATCTCACAGCACTTTTCATGAGCAATGAGAGCCCAGGAATTTAACTACTACAACACATATCAACAGAAGACCGTTATAGTGACTCCTTTTTTGTTTTGGCTCCCACGTGCGGGCCGTGTGTTGAGCGCCACGTAAACCCAAACCACACCCACGGGCCACACACAAACAGGCCGTGGGCCGCATGTTGAGTAGCCCTGATTTAAGGAAAACTCTAGTGGCTTTATCCCCAGGGCTGTGCCGGTAGAGAAATTCGTTGGCCTCATGGGAGAATGAAAATTCACAGGCGACATCCAGGGGTTTAATACCTGCAGGGGTGCCAGCCTCCCAAAGGCCGGGGTTGTCCTGGAAACTGACTTCACGGTGGCTGCCAACTTCTAGGAAAGAGAGAAACCTGCGTTAGGCTTATCTCCTTCTCCCACACCACATCAGGACGTCTCTGGCCACACCCTCTTCTTCCAGAGCCACTGGGGCAGCCTGCCAGCTGCTCCCCCGGACTTCTCCCTCGGGTTACTGGGGGATGATTAGGTGAGGAGAGGGGGAGGGCGGTGCTCCCAGCTGACTCCCTTGGGGTGCTTTCGAAGAGGAGAAGGGAAAGCAAGGCCCTGGGCGCGCCAGGAGGCTGCCAGCTGGGATTAAGTCAGGCTGCAAGAGGGGAGGGGTTTACTCAGGTGAACTTTGCCCAGGGGGTGGGACGCTCCCCTCCAGTAGCACGAGAAGCTGAAATAGTTCTGAGTGCCTGTGCCATGGGCCACTGCTAAAATGCAGCACTCTGAGGGAAACGCCCTCTCACAAGAAATGGGGGGGAGGCAGTTGGCCCGGGGCCAGTGATTCTCAAGGGCCCGGGGCTCCTGGCCGTTGTGGCAGTGGCCAGAAGTCCAGACCCTTTAAATCGCTGCCAGTGCGTTGATTGGCTCTAAGAGCTGCAGGGAGCTGTCGCGCTCCCGGTGACACTGAGCGCCAACTACCCCCCTGCCCTGCTTCTTCCGACCAATGCCCTGCCCCTTTCGGGAGCAGAGAGCCAGGCCCCCCCCGACTCTGCCCCAGGGCCCAACATGGCTGCCGGCACCCTGGGCCAAGGGACTTTGTTGTTTAACACACCTGTCCAACAAACCCTGGGATTGCAGATCTGCAAACCTCATAGTCATCCCACTCTGGGACCTGCAGCACGGCAGCCCCAAGGGAACTAAAGCGTTCCTTGCCCCTTTCACTGGGAACAAGCAGCAAGGTGTAAGCCACGATCACCCACACGTATAGCTCAAAGCACTTTATAGTTGTTTCAGATCTTGTCCTCTCTTCTCAGCAAGCTGCATGGAAGAGGCAGGCAGGGGAACATATTTTATTATATACATAATTTAAAAAAACCCTCTAGTATTCTAGATTCCCAGACAGTAAACTCAGCAGACGCTTTCTACTGATGTAATCTCAGAGCAACTTCCCTAGGGCCCATCCTTGGTAACCAGAGACTGGGCTGAGAATTAAGCATCAGCCCATAGATATGTTCAGAAACGTGGGACATTTTTCATCTGAATCTTAAGACCCACAGTACTGCAGCTTTAGGATATTCCAGGGGCATATTTTATGGCACCATTGAAACACTTCTTGGGTGTCTAAAAATCCCCAGGTCGCCTCCCGGAGCATTAATAGCTCAGTAACACATGTCCTGCCTTGGCTTTGAGAATGTTATCCTCCGTTTTCAGCTGCAATGATAATTAGCTGTGAATAAAACCTAAAGGGTGCTAAGTACCTGTATTAGATTCCTTTGTTATACTTGCAAAAGCAGGTACCTACGTTGAATACGGAAGACTGTACAGTTAAGGGGAAAAACATGAGCCAAATACAGAGAAGAAACGCCAAAATGAATCAAGGGAGTTTTGCCGGAGCACTAACTTGACCCAAGTTGCTTAAAAGTACAGCTGGTTGAATGATTCACTGCATAGTGCTGTTTTATTAAATTTGGTCCTGTTTTCTGTTTGCAGTTTGTCCCTGGACAGGCTGTTTTTTCCATGAATGTCTGGTTATTTGAAGAATCTCAATATGAACTTACTGGAGCATGTGGATTTTTGGTCAACCGTTCAGTTGCTACAATGTGTACAATAAACTAGCCACTAGGGGGAGCAGGCAGATAGTTAAACGTGTGGCTGTTCTAATCTTGTGCTGTACCGTTGTCCTCAACTGAGGAAAAGTATTGGATGGTGGAACTACTGCCAAGATATGTGTGTTCGCCCAAACAGAAAGAAGTTGGAGTATGTTTGGTTTACACAACGTATAGATCAAAGAATCATAGAACCAGAAGGGACCTCGAGAGGTCACCGAGTCCAGTCCCCTGCCCTCATGGTAGGACCAAGCACCATCTAGAATACTCGTTCCCAAACTTTTCGGCATCACGCCCCCTTTTTGATTTTTGAGAAACCCTCATGCCTCCACCCCCCCCCCCCAAAAGCAGCAAAACTTGTTGAGCGAAAAAAAAAAAGAACTGACTGGGGCTGAAAAACAAAAATAGCAGCAAAACTTGGGGGGGGGGGGAGGGAGCTGGGTCGCCTCGTGCCCCCCCCCCCTGGAATTTCTTCATGCCCCCCAGTTTGGGAACCCATGGTCTAGAATCATCCCTGACAGGTGTCTGTCTAGCCTGCTCTTAAATATCTCCAGTGTTGGAGATTCCACAACCCCCCTAGGCAATTTATTCCAGTGTTTAATCACCCTGACAAGTAGGAAGTTTTGTGTGATGTCCAACCTAAACCTCCCTTTCTGTAATTTAAGCCCATTGCTTCTTGTCCTATCCTCAGAGGCCAAGGAGAACAATTTTTCTCCCTCCTCCTAACACCCTTTTAGATACTTGAAAACCACTATCATGTCCTCTGTCAGTCTTCTCTTTTCTAAACTAAACAAGCTCATTTCTTTCAGTCTTCCCTCATAGGTCATATTTTCTAGACCCTTAATAATTTATGAGGTGATGAAGTGGAGTTGGAAACGAAAAGAAATGAAAAGAAACGAAAAGAAACGAAAAGAAAAGAGGAAAAAATGATCGGTAAGCAGGGACTACCCACTCATGCAAATACAAGGGAAATGGCTGCACCATTTGGAAATATTTCATCCTTTAATCCACAACACCAAACTTGGGAAGAAAATTGTGAAATAATATTTTTTGTTGTACTGCTAATGGCATTCAGAAGAAAAGAAGAAGGAAGCGATCATACTCAGCAGCGTTGAACCCAAAACAGTTTAGTGAGAAACCCCTAAAAAGCCTGGAGAGAAACTTTTGATGAGCTAGTAAATCTGTTAAATTTGTTTTCAACCCAACACCCTGTGAAATAGGAGAACAACTTCAGTTTAACTCTCGGTGGAGGAAATCCGGGGAGACAGTAGGAGAATTTGTGGCAGCACTAAGGAAGCTCTCTCAAAGTTGTAATTATGGTGTAACTCTGACACAAATGCTAAGAGACAGATTATTTTGTGGCATTAATGATGACAAAATGCAAAGGAGATTACTGTCTGAACCACAGTTAACATTTGAAACAGCTCTAAAATTGGCCCAGGCAATGGAATCTGCAAATGAAAATGTACAGGATTTACAAACACAACCCACAGGAGCCTGGGAAAGATAGAAATAGCTTATAGAAAACACAAGGTACTATACACAAAATTGCAAAGTAAACTGGGGAAAATACCTAGTCAGCTAGCCAAGTGTGTTATTGTAAATGCAAATGAACCCCGACGTGCTGTCGATTTAAAAAATGATACATGTCACATTGGCAGATGGACTGGGCACGTTTGACGAGTGTGTCAAAACAAAGCAAGAAAGCAGACACACAAATCCAAGATGAAAAGCAACCCCATAGTCATTCTGCTTTTCATATATTGGAGGAAGAAAGCAATGAAAAAGAGGAGGAAGAAGTGGCTAATGCTTTCTATAGCATACCAGAAACAAATATTCCTAAAGTAGATCCCATTCATATAATTAGACTAGAACCCAGTTCCAAAAACTGAGACTCTGTTTGCAGTTTTAGCAGAAGGGCAATTGTTTGTAAGGTTAGAGATGAGCTGTACTTATCGACAAATAGCTCTGGAAGAAGATTTCAAGCAGGTTTGTCATTGTAAATACTCACAAAGGACTTTTTACTTTTAACCAGGTACCTTTTGGTGTGTCCTCAGCCCCCGTTCTTTTCCAAAGAGACACAGCGGGATCTGCTCAGCTTTGTTTGTTTTTAAAATGATAATGGAATTCCACATATGGCGGTGTATTTGGATGATATACTAAACATAAGCTCCACAGAACCAGAACCTTTGCAAAGCTTAGCAGAAGTACTGACTGGACTAAAGCAAGCAGGTCTGTGCCTAACATTGAATCAGTGTTCTTCCTGGCCCATGACATGATATACTTGGGATATAAAGTGAATGCCTAGGTGCTATGTCAAGTCACTGGGGTATAAAGTGAATGACAGGTGACAACGTCAAAGTAATGCACATAGGAATATTTCAGGGCTGAAGACTTATGCTGAAGTACCACAGTAAGTTTTCACCATCCCAATCAACTTCTAATGCTTCTGTATATGTTACTGAGGCCATGTCTATAGTTACGTGCCAGAGATTTATCTTCCGGCGTTCCATTTATCGGGTCTAGCAAAGACTCACTAAATTGAATGCGGAGGGCACCCCTGGTCGGTGCTGGCAGTCCTCACCATCTCAAGGAGGAAAGGAAGCTGACGGGAGTATTTGCTCTTGTCGCCCTGCCACCGTGAAGAGGGCACCACGCTTGGGTTAAGGTACGTCGACTCCAGCTATGTTATTTATGTACCTGGAGCTGTGTACCTTAAGCCAACCTTCTGGGTCTAGTGTAGACCTGGCCTTAAAAAGAGCTCTATATGGTACTGGAAATGAGCTCAAGAAGAAGCATTTCAGGATTCTTAACTATTGCTGCAACCCTCAGACATCCTGATCCCTTATCAAGCGGAGAAAGAAATGACCCTGACTTGCGATGCACCTCCCTCTGGAATTGGAACGATTTTTAACTCACCCAATGGCAAACAGATCAGAGTAGCCAACTGGATTTGTCTAAGGGAGTCTGCCTTCTGCTGAACACAGTTATTCACACTTAGATCGAGAAGAATTAGCTGTTACCTCTGGCGTGCAGCGGTTTCTCTCTATTTAAGATCATATATATGGACCTACGCTTGTATTTACGCTGATCACATTGTATAAAGAGACAAAGTCCATTCCCTCAATGGCATCATGTAAAATCCAGATGAGCGGTGACATTAACAGCCTATGAATATACTATTGTATATAAAGTTGGTAAGAAGGTAGGAAGTGCAGATGCTTTCAGCCATTTGCTTTTACGGGAGACATATGAAAATACACAAAAGGGAAGAGAGCATGTTACAAATGGACTATCTCGATACCCCTTCAGTGATAACATTCCAGGTAAAATCATGGAACGGTAAATATCCAGTTCTCACAGAAGTTAGACTTGGTGCTAAGGAGATGGCCCCAGACCAAAGCTGTGTATTATGGAGAGGATGGGTCATCATTTCAAAGCAAGGACAAAGACGTGACGTAACGATGGATGAAATGCACCAGAAACATCCTGCTATGACTCAAATGAAAGGGTTAGCCTGGACTTATCTGTGGTGGCCAAAAAATGGACACTGATATTGAGAGTAAGGTCAAGAGCATCACAAAGTTCCTACTGTGATTCCACCTCATCCTTGGAAGTAGCCATAAATGTGTCAGAGGAGAGTGTATAGTGGTTATGCTGAATCTTTCCTGAGGAACACGTTTGTAGTGCTAATGGATGCACATTCCTAGGGGGTAGACATCTATCCCATGAATACATCCCCTAGCAAAGCCACCAGAGAAAAATTAAGGACCAATTTTAGTACCTACGGCTTACCGGTACCAAATAATGGAAGTTCTTTAGCTGAAGTTCTTTGGAATTCCAAAGATTTTTGAAGCAAAACAGCGTTCAACATGTTACAAGGAGACCTTACCATCCATCCTCAAAGGCGTTAGCTGAAAAACTGAGTCATTTAAAGAGGGCAATTAAGAGAATACCTCTAGGCACTATAGACATGAGTTTTGTTACTTGTTTTGTGGAACAACCCCACAGTGGCCATGGGTGTGACTCCTGAAGAGATGTTAATGGGACAGAAACTCAGATTAAGGTTAGTTAGACCTCATGCATGTATACTTAATGGGAAAAATGCAGTAAAAAATAATAGATGTGAAAGGAGCTACATGAGAAACGGTTGGAGAAGCTGTTTATACTAAAAAATTTGATCCTGGTCTCAACTGGATGCTCCAGCTACCATTGCAGCTATTACTGGACCAGTCTCCTACCAAACAGTTCTGGGAGTGTCCAGATTTGTAGATCAAAGGATTGTGATTAACTCTGGAGATGTTCACATAAGAACACTGGAACTGCCACCTGAGAATGTCCAGTTAGGCTCCAATTTCCAGAAATTGGTGCTAGAGGGGAAGTCACCAAACACGATGTCGACTGCTACAAACAGGCCTCAGGGATGGCCTGTTCAAGTTACCATATCAGAGAATGACAAGTTGCCTCCGGAAAGGCAACATTGATGGTGGAATTATCTTTTGTGGAGGTTGAAACGAGGCATTCTGTCTGGGAGAAAGAGCCACCTTCCCATTTACAAAATAGGTGACCTGCATTAACAGGAGTGTTGGGAGCAAGACACGAGAAGTAATTTTTCCACTCTACTCTGTGCTGATTAGGCCTCACCTGGAGTATTGTGTCCAGTTCTGGGCACCACATTTCAGGAAAGATGTGGAGAAACTGAAGAAGGTCCACAGAAGAGCAACTATAATTATTAAAGGTCTGAAAAACATGACCTATGAGAGAAGACTGAAAGAATTGAGTTTGTTTAGTTTGGAAAAAAGAAGACTGAGAGGAGACATGATAGCTTTCAAATACCTAAAAGGGTGCTACAAGAAGGAGTGAGAAAAATTATTCTCCTTGACCTCTAATGATAGGACAAGAAGCAATGGGTTTAAATTGAAGCAAGGGAGGTTTAGGTTGGACATAAGGAAAAACTTCTGTCAAGGTGGTTAAACATGGGAATAAATTGCCTAGGGAGGTTGTGGAATCTCCTTCATTGGAGATATTTAAAAGCAGGTTAGAGAAATACCTGTCAGGAGTGATCTAGCTGGAACTCGGGCTATGTCTACACTGCAGAGCTTTTCCAGGATACCTCCGGTATCCCAGAAAAGCTCTGCCGCATCCAAGGAATGCATCCGCTTTTTCAGAAGAGTTTCCAAAAAAGCAGATGCGTTCTTTCGGCATCCCTGTATTCCTCATTGTATGAGGAAGAAGGGATGTTCCAAAAGTGGAGGTGTTTCTGAAGTTTGGCCCCGTGTAGACAGGCCAAATTTTGGAAAAGCTTCTTCCGAAAAAAAGCGGAAAAAGATAAATAAATTGCAGTTTGCAATTTGCGTATCTTTTTCTGACTTTTCTTTGCTGTCTAGACATAGCCTTGGTCCTGCCATGAAGGCAGGGGACTGGACTGGATTGGTCCCTTCCAGTTCTAGTATTCTATGATTCTATGACTGATTTTATTTATTATGATTATTTACCATTTTAAACTCATTACTAATTACTCTTGTTGGTTATGTAAGCTGTGGGGCAAATATTTAAATGGGGAAATATTGTAATGTGTGTAATATATCAGCCACTCAGGGGAATAGGCAGGTAGTTAATCATCTACCCCACTGAGTCCTGTATTTAACCCAATGGGCTTAAACTGCAACAAGGGAGGTTTAGGTTGGACATTAGGAAAAAGTTCCTACTGTCAAGGTGGTTAAACACCGGAATAAATTGCCTAGGGAGATTGTGGAATCTCCATCTCTGGAGATATTTAAGAGTAGGTTAGATAAATGTCTGTCAGGGATGGTCTAGACAGTGCTGGGTCCTGTCTTGAGGGCAGGGGACTGACTCGATGACCTCTTGAGGTCCCTTCCAGTCCTAGTATTCTATGATTCCAAGTTCTTGTGTCCCATCCCACGTCTGCTAATATTTTCTGTCTCCAGATCTGAGTCTTTGCCCCATGGCAGGCATGGGCCTGAACCAAAATTATAGAATCATAGAACACTAGAACTGAAAGGGACCTCGAGAGATCATCAAGTCCAGCCCTCTGCCCTCTTGGCAGGACCAACTACAATCTAGATCAGTGGTTCTTAACCTTACTGCAGCATGCACCCCTTTGGTTCTCAAAATATGTAGGTCAGTTCTTTAAACCTAAGATATATCATAAAAATCTGGCATGTTTCGCACCCCCAGAAAGGGCATCTTGCATCCCCAAGGGGTGCGTGCACCCCAGGGTAAGAACCACTGATCTAGATCATCCCTGATAGATGTCTATCTAACCTGCTCTTAAATATCTCCAGTGATGGAGATTCCACAACCTCCCTAGGCAATTTATTCCAGTGCTTAACCACCCTGACAGGTAGGAAGTCTTTCCTAAAGTCCAACCTAAACCTCCCTTCTTGCAGTTTAAGCCCATTGGGTTAAATACCTAACCCAATCACACTTGACTTCTGATCTGTATCCACACCAGTCTCTTTTGTCTCACGCTCTGCTCTTTTGGGGGTGACATCTGTCGTGAGGAATCCGTCACCACCCCAGAGTTTAAGATTGTCACACTGCGGCTCAGAACCCCCAAGGAAATGAGTGGCTGTTCTAGGGTTGTGTTGTGTGCGCCTGACAATTGTTGAGAAGGGCAGGTCTGCGGAGCTACTGCCAAGATAGGTACACGATACCTCCCTAAAAAGAAGTTGGAATACATTTGGTTTCCACTACAACTGTAGTGAAAATTGACTAGATTCATCCATATTTGGTGCTGGCTTCCTCAAGCATTGTGGCTGGTCACCCAAGTCACATAGCATTATTTCGGTTCCTTAATCAGAGGGTCTGATCTTGGTGAGGTGCTATCACTTGTGCAGGTAACAAATAGGTGCTTCTGCTGTCTTGACGGACACGATGGAGGAATTCAGATCCTGCAGTGATTGGGGCCATAAGCACATAGATCCTTATGGTGCCAAGGGGGGGAAAAAAGAAATAGTTGGCTCATTCGATAGCTTGATCAATAGATTGATTAATCATTCCATAGATCAATGAATCAATTGATGCCATTAGGACCCTTGTATCTGAGGAACACATGACATGCAAGGATCACTGTATGAAAGTTATTTCAGTCTCAGGCAGATCTCCCCCTATGTATGGAAAATGGAAGTCCCCTTTCCATCTGACGGGTAGTTTCTGATGCAACTCGGCTGCATTCACACTGATCAGTCAAACCAGGTTTTGACCACAGTAGCTGTAGCCATATTGAAGTTACTTCCAAATAGATTCAGAAATATCCTAGTGCATTCTCAGCCTCAAAATTTCCTCTCAGTTAAAAACAAACCACCCCCCCCCCCAATTTTGCTGGATGCAATCAGAGCTTGGGATCAATTTTTTAAACCCAATTAGTGGGGAAAGAGTCTGTCTGTGTTTCAGAGGAGGAGGAGGAAGGGAATGGAAAACAATTAGATACCATCTGAGTTGCTATTGTGTGCCCTTCCGGTTCAAAATTGGCTCATTTTTCTCTATGAAATTTCCATAATGTGGCCTGCGGCCCTGAGGCATTTTGGAATCACAAAACAAAAACAGATTCAGGGCTGTTGGAGTCCCTGTTACAGAGAAGTGGAATTCCTGTGAGTCTCAGAAGTTCCACAAAAATATCCCACATGACAGATTTCCATTTCCATTTGCTCATATCTGTAATGCACAGACTCAGGCATTCTTGACCCTTTTCGTTTCATTTCTGGCACCTTTTTTTTTTAAATAAAAAAAAAAGCGGTTTCATCAAAAATGGACATTTTCACAGGAAATGGCCGACTTTGAAGCCAGTTTTCATCAAGCAAACTAAAAACATCAAAACGGGTCTTTTGTATGGCGAGTGAACTATTTTTAGCTTTTAGGATTTCCACAAAAAAGCCTGAAGCCCATTCAGGGGCAAATGAAAACTCGCAACCCAGGGTTCCATGGTTGCCAACAAACTGATTGTGATGTCACAAATGCAGCGCTTCGACCTCAGTGTAAGAGCAAGCAGACGGGGACGCAGCTCTGCCGGTTTGAAACAACACATTTCCCTTGGCCAATGGCAAAAACCACAAAGAGCATTTGAAGCAGCACATGAAAGGGGAAAGAGTGGCTGGCATTTCCCTTCTTTAATGCTACTTGAACATAGCTGAATGCATTGTCCATTTCTATGTATTCCCTCTGCTCCCGCATAAATCCGCAGGACCATACCTCCTTCTTTGAAGTCACATTGGTTTTTCAGGGGCCACCCGCAGCAGAGAGCTAAGTCGAGACAGGTGGGGGTGGGAGGAGAAACACAACACCCTTTCTCCATCACAGCCCAGTGAATTAACGCTTTTAGAACGATTTAAAATTTTAATTAGGGGGGTTTACTGCTGTCAGTGGAGTGGAGCAGCTGATGGGCAGCAGGAGAGAGGTAGGGCAGCTTGACTGGGATACATTTCTCATCAGCTGCATTATGTCCCCATCAGCAAGGAGATTACACTACTGGGAGATGGGCTGCGGCCAGTTTCAGAAATCTCATGTGCTAATTTCCCAGGATAATTGCCTTCAAAAGACATCACATATCCATGAAAAAAAAAGTGAAGTATTTATTGATTCCCACTCATATAATAACACTCAGCTAGCACATTTCACCCGGTGTTAGGGAGGTAGCTTACACACGTTAATTCTAAATGATAGAAAGACTTTAAAGGAATCAACATTTCTAAGGAGGCCGGGAAGATCCAGAGGTCTGATAACCATGCTGCCAACCCCAAAGCATGGATCAGCACTCCTCCCCTCACCTCCAAAGCTCACGAGATTCACTTAGAAACCAGATTAAAACACACATACACACACTGGGGTGAGTGTGTCTCTCTCTCTGTTTGCCTTCTGTTTTCTGAGGTTTTAGGGTGTGCTCACATCACACCTGCCATTTTTCTCCTCCGCTCGGAGGGCTAGAAATTTCTTATTTGTTTAAGTGAAAGCCGAGATTCTCGCCTAAGCCCCTGCCTCCAGCCGCTGGGGCATTAAGGAAAACTACCAAGTAGCACAAGAAAGTTGTGAGACGCAGAAAGGGGGACGACCCCATCAGTTTTAAAAATGAGAGGGCTATGGCCCTCCACTGTTAATGGGCCAGAAGGGTGAGTGACCGAGGAGGTGGGCGGAGAAGAATAAGCGGGGGACAGGGTCTTGGGGAGAAGAGGTGGCGAGGGAGCAGGGCCTTAGGGAGAAAGGGCAGTGCGGGGGTGGGAGTTTGGGTGAAGGGGCAGGGTGGGAGCAGGGCCATGACTGGGGCACCGGTGGTCTCCCACTTTTAGGGAGCTCTGCTGCTCCTAGTTAGAAGCCCTGGCATAGCATAGCTACTCGCACCCAGGAGTTTTGTGGGGTCTACAAACCCACCCACTTCAGGACATAAGCCCGTCTCTAGCCAGCGGGGACTAGTTTCCCTGGCGATGGCTTGTCCCACCACTGCAGGGCTACTTGCATTTTTTGCAGAATTACCTGGCCCTGCTCGCTGCAGGAGACAGGCTCCTAGATGAGGTGGTCCCTGGTCTGATTTGGCATGGGGACATTTGTGTCGTACAAATTGCGTATCTTAGTTCGAGCTACGAGTGTGGTGCAGACGCCCCCTAGAGGTCCTCCTTCAGGGCATGAAATCTCTTGACAGGTGGGATTTTCAGGGCTGAGAAGTAGGACAAGCTGACTCCACAGGGGTCTTTATCCAGTCCAGTCCCCTGCTCTCACGGCAGGACCCAGTACCGTCTAGACCATCCCGGATAGATGTCTGTCCAACCTACCTGCTCTTAAATATCTCCAGTGATGGAGATTCCACAACCTCCCTAGGCAATTTATTCCAGCATTTAACCACCCTGACAGATAAGTTTTTTCTGAATGTCCAACGTAAACCTCCCTTGCTGCAGTTTAAGCCCATTGCTTTTTGTCCTATCCTCGGCGACCAAGGAGAACAATTTTTCTCCCTCCTCCTTATGACACCCTTTTAGCTACATGAAAACTGCTATCATGTCCCCTCTCGGTCTTCTCCTTTCCAAAATAAACAAGCCCAATTCTTTCAGTCTTCCTTCATAGCTCGTGTTCTCTAGACCTCTACTCATTCTTGTTGCTCTTCTCTGGACCTTCTCCAATTTCCCCACATCTTTCTTGAAATGATTCAATAACAATTCAGTAGTGGCCTAACACCACTCTCATTGGAGACACTGGCAGTTAAACCAGTTCTGGTATTTTTGAAAAATCTCATTCCCCACATCCCACAGCAAGCCAAGGGAGAGTCAGGGCTAGAACGCCTGTTCCCTGACCTCTATTCTATTACGCTGCGCTGTCGATCAGGTTGCCTCAGGGACGTGTTAAGAGTAAACAATAACACATCATTTCAAGAACATGTAGTCTTGTGGCATCTTAGACTATGTCTACACTACAGCATTATTTCAGAATATTGGAGGTACCCCGAAATAGCTATTCTGTGTCTTTTGAGCGCACCTGTTATTTCGAAATATAATGGGCTCACTATTCCGACATCCCTGTAAACCTCATTCCACGAGGAGTAAGGGACATTTTGGAATAGTGCTTTATTTCAAAATAAGTGCTGTGTAGACAGCACCAAATTACAAAATAAGCTTTTATGAGCCCCTGATGTTGTGGCTGATGTGGTTAGGTGCTGTGATGGTGTCGTTGGGATAGCATTTAGCTGTATGCAGTGGAAAGCCATCAACAGCTTAAAGAAACTTGCATACACTATATATCTGTACTTTCCACTCCAATTCATCTGATGAAGTGGATTTTACCCACGGAAGCCCATGAGTCTATATATTTTTGTTAGTCTCTACGGTGCCACAGGACTCCTTGTTTTTCAAGTTACAGACTTCTGAGACTTTTTTACATCACGTCAAGGATAACAAAGCAGCATTGGGTACCCAGAGCAACAAAGACCTACTGACACGACAGCTTGAAGTCAGCGACACATTTAGCACATTACGCCAACTAAAAGGCAGGCAGTGGTGACATGCGGAAACACACCACTTTGCCTTCCCGTAGCTACTGTACTGTATGAGGAGCCTAATGAGACTTTTTTGGATGAGGGGGAATATGATCTCACAACCCTTCACTTCCCCCAGCATGGTCCATGCAACGGAAACAACCACACTTTTAATATCTTGCTTAGCTCTTAAGCCTGTGGTTCTCAACTGGTGGTCCATAGTGGCTTTTTCAGTGGTCCACAGGAACATTGTCCAAAGTCCACGAACATTTTTTGATTGGCCTGGTGGTCCATGGACTGAAACGAGTTGAGAACCACTGTCTTAAGCCCATCAGAACATATGGGAGAAAGCAACCATGTCGTGACTGCATCACAGGATTCTGTTCCTGGCTCAGTTCTACTCCCTTATCAAGGAATATGAATGGCTTTCATCTAGAACCAGTAATTAATCTCCCTAGACTTTCAAGCATAGGCCTCCACAGCCCTGCAGAATTAACTCACCAATTAGTTCTGTCCTGTGTGAGCTTCCTGCTTAAGTATGAACGATTGAATTTCACAGACTCGTATGTGCAGCACTGGGGAGAAGCCATCATGGCATCTCTTTCCTTGTCTTAGAGAGACTTGCTGTGGGGATATTACGGGTTTTTATTTCCAGGAGCTGTCAAAAGCCTCACCTTTCACGAGCACTAAAGTGGCCAGGGGGAAAAAAAAAAAAAAAAAAATATATATATATATATATATATATATACACGTGGAATAATGATTTTTAACTCATAAATTTGAGCTCGTAAATCAAGGTTTGAAGGAGCAGTCGTCATAATGTCTTGTGAATTAACATTCTACGTTTTCTTTCACCTGAGGAAGGGGGGGGGGGGAAACCCCGCTCTACCCTGTGCCCTTAAACTCCATGGACTGTCATAAATCACATTACTGTTACAATCTGGGGCATAAATAGAGCAAAAATATGGGTGGGGAGAGAGAGCGAGGCTGGGTAATTTTTAAAGTACAGTACCAGAAAGAAAGTTGTTGGTTTTTTTCTAAATCAAGCCAATATCCTCCCAGCTTTCAATGGGGCAAGCTGAAATTTGGGAAATATAGCTTCTAGGGCTGAGACGATTCCAAGTCACTGCTCCCGCTGGCCCCACCTCATTTGATTTAGTTTTGAGGCCTGACGTATGTTGAGTCCACGCACAGAAAAAGGAAAGACAAGGCAGTTTCTAGCCAGAATCCAGCCTAACGGTCTCTGACTGACACACATCTCAGGCCTAGCAAACGTTGGAGCGGCATTGTTTAGAATGAAGACTCCCTCAGCACCAAAAAGACATCATAGATTTATTCAGGCACAAGCTTTGGTGGGCAAAAACGATACAACCTGAGGCAATGGGGGTTTCGCCCACAAAAACGGATGCCCAGATAAATCCATTAGCCTTTAAGGTGCCCCAGGGTTCCTCGTGGTTTTCGCAGATACAGACGGACACAGCAATCCCACTGAGGCTGTTTAGAATGTTATCGTCCCACGCGCCAAAAGCAAAATAGGTCATTCTGTTCCTGCAGTTTGTTGCACGCAGGTGGAATACTGCATCCACAAGGAGGCGCTGCGGTGAATTCTACAGAGTTCTGCTTGGGGGCAGCAGACTGTCCACACACAACTGGGCTTGGGGTATGCCTGGTTTTAAATGGGAGAGTAGAGGACACAGCAGACTAGGGTTGTTAAATATCGGTTAATTGAATAGTCGAGTAACCTTGTGAATTCGTATCGGTTAGTCGACTATTCTATAGTCCCCAGGGGCAGGGCTGACAGCCGCTGTATCAGAGGCAGCAGCGTGAGGTGCCAGGCGGGAGCTCATCCAGGAGAGAAGCCAGTTTAAAAACCAGCTTCCCTCCCTACCTGTCGCTCAATGCTGCTGCCTCTGATACAGAGGCAGCAGCACAGGGTGACAGCAGCCTCTGTCTAGGCATGGTCTGAGCTCCTGGACCCAGTGTGAGCCGGGACTGAGCCAGGCTGCCTGCCCACCCGACTCCTCACACACTTCAAATGCAGAGTTGCAGCAGGGGTAGGTCCTGGACTCGGTGTGAGCCAGGACTGAGCCAGGCTGTGGCCTGCCTGCTAAAAAATTTACTGGGTTGTGGGAGGGAAATGCGTGTTATCTATAGCATTAACCTATAAGCTTTTGGTTATCAGTTAATTGACTACATCATTACAGCCCTACACTGACAAAAGAAAAAACCAATATAATGATCTGAAAGATAGATAGATAGATAGACAGATAGAGCGGGTGTATGGGGATGGTTAGATAGATAGATAGATACAGGGGGTGTATGGGGATGGATAGATAGATAGATAGATACAGGGGGTGTATGGGGATGGTTAGATAGATCGATAGATAGATAGATAGATAGATACAGGGGTGTATAGGGACAGATAGATAGATAAACAGATAGATAGAGGGGGTGTATGGGGATGGACAGATAGATAGATAGATATGGGGGTGTATGGGGATAGACAGATAGATAGATAAATAGAGGGGGTGTATGGGGATGGTTAGATAGATAGATAGATAGAGGGGGTGTATGGGGATGGTTAGATAGATAGATAGAGGGGTGTATGGGGATGGTTAGATAGATAGATAGATACAGGGGGTGTATGGGGATGGTTAGATAGATAGATAGATACAGGGGGTGTATGGGGATGGACAGATAGATAGATAGGCAGATAAATAGATAGATAGAGGGGGTGTATGGGGATGGTTAGATAGATAGATAGATACAGGGGGTATATGGGGATGGTTAGATAGATAGATAGATACAGGGGGTATATGGGGATGGTTAGATAGATAGATAGATACAGGGGGTATATGGGGATGGTTAGATAGATAGATAGATACAGGGGGTATATGGGGATGGTTAGATAGATAGATAGATAGATCGATCACAATGTGTGGTACCCACTATAACACAAACCTCCTGAACTCATTCACAGCACTGTCCTGAGATGTCAGGATGGGTTACGTTTAAAGGTGCAGCACACAGAAAACCAACTCAGAACATGTCCCATGCACTGCAGAGAGACACACCCAGCAGGCAGACTGACAGGGGCGGGAGGGAGCAGGAGATAGAGGGTTCTATTTCCCATCACTGGATCGACTCTGGTTCAGGCTGGCAGTAACTGAAAGCCATTCGAATCGTCCAGTGGCCTCAGCAAAGACTGTCTAGCCATCGTGGTCCTGGTGAACGGATTGTTCACGTTACATTTGACACCTTTGTTGGGTGTCTCCAGAAAGCGACAAAGGACTGGATGGATTGAGAATTGGAGTCTCCTCTTATTAACTCACAAAAATCCGTCAGTCAGGATTGATTTGGGGATCCCTGCAGGGGGAAAAAATTGCCTGTGTTACATACCTGCCCTGGGCATAGAAAGAGGCCTTCAGCCTCCATAGCCCTGTCAAGGTTCAGGAAAGGGCAACAAAAATGATGAGGGGTTTGGAATGGCTGCCATCTGAAGACAGATTCAAAAGATGGGGATTTTTCAGCTTAGAAAAGAGGAGACTAAGGGGGCATATGAGTTCCATAAAATCATGACAGGTCTGGAGCAAGTGAATAAAGAAAAGTGATTTACTTGTTCCCATAACATAAGAACTGGGGCTTACCAAATGAAATTAATAGGTAGCAGGTTTAAAAAAACAAAAGACTTTTTCTTCACAGAGTGCATAGTCAACCTGTGGAACTCCTTGCCAGAGGACATGAAGTCCAAAACTATAACAGGGTTAAAAAAAAAAAAAGAAATTCATGGAGGATTGGTCCATCAATGGCTATTAGCCAGGATGGGCAAGAATGGTGTCCCTAGCCTCTGTTTGTCAGGGGCTAGAAATGGGTGACAGGGGATGGATCACTTGATGATTTCCTGTTCTGTTCACTCCCTCTGGGTGCACCTGGCATTGGCCACCGCCGGAAGACAGGATACTGGGCTAGATGGACCTTTGGTCTGACCTAGTGTGGCTGTTCTTATGTTCTTAACAGGACACCTTTCCCAAGCAGCCGGTTCATTGGTCATTTGGCTACAAACACTGCTCCACTTTCTTACAAAAGGCCATTTTCTCAAACACTCTATCACTTAGTAAAACACAAGGAATGGGCATTGGCCCCTGCATGCTGTCGTAGCCAGTGCATGCAGCCTGAGGAGGGAGTAAGCCACCAGGCTGGAGAGGATGGGGAGATGCTAGGACTGGCGAGACAAGCTTTTTCAATGGCCTAATATCAGAGCTGGTCGGAGAAGCCAGGAAATCGTGCTCAATAATTGGGGATTAGATGGAGAGCCGGACAAGGTTCATTATCCTCGCAGCTGCCTTTTCATCGCCCACTTCCGACTCCTTTTTCTTTGATAACCGTCCTATAGACAGCTCCCCAGGCCCTCTTTCTACTTACCGACTACTCCGGCCAACACAAATAATTCCCTGTGGGCCGCATTTCCAGTAGCTGAACTTTCCAGTGCCGTTTCTCATCGTTTGATTTCTCCCCCTTCCTGCCACCCAAGCTGGATGCCCAGGGCAATATTTTCGAATGCTCAGCCAGTGACAGCTGCCCGTGTAGCTAGGAACCGTTTTGTCCTCTGAGTATGACACTGTGACATTCCAAGGTACAGGCAGCCCCCGACTTGCGACGCGATTGGTTCCCAGGGAAGCGTCACAAGTTGGGGGCATCGTAACTCGAGCCCTCATTTACGATAGGCGCCGTGTGCTGTCGTAAATGCGGGCCGAGGATGTAAGTCGGGGGTTTTTGGCCCCTTCCGCACTTACAAAAACGGTTGTAAGTGCAGGGGGTCGGAACTCAGGCGGTCACATGTCGGGGGTTTCCTGTATATTATTTTTCCTGCAGGAGGCAGCTGTCACTTCATCCTCAGTGCAGGCACAGACTTCCATGGAAGAGACACACAAACTGTGGCCTCTCAGAGAGTTGATTCAGCTTCACCTACCCTGCTCTCGGGGAAGTGTGTGCTAGGACCATGAGGTCTCCATCACAGAGCCTCAAAGGGCCTGGTCCACCCCATCAGAGAAACGCTCTATCAGGCCCCTCAGAACCCCAACATTTAAAGTGAAACTCATCAGAATAAGTCACATTTTGCCTGGTTTGGGGGTCGAAACTAGACGAGAGCTCCAACTTGGGCATTGGATCTGACACCTCCCCTCTCCCCCACACCAACTCTGAGTGTCATATCTCAGCCTTGGCTCCATACCAGACGAACGTGCAATGCTGAATTCAGGATGGGGGCTAATTTAGCTACAACTAATCAGGAAAGAGATCTTGGAGTTATCGTGGACAGGGTTCTGAAGACGTCCGTGCAGTGTGCCGCGGCAGTTAAAAAAGCCAATAGGATGTTAGGAATTATTAAAAAAGGGATATAAAATAAGACAAAGAATATCTGACTGCCCCTATATAAAACGTCCACATCTTGAATACTGTGTACAGATGTGGTCTCCTCACCTCAAAAAAGATATTTTGGCATTAGAAAAGGTTCAGAAAAGAGCAACTAAAATGATGAGGGGTTTGGAATGGGTCCCATATAAGGAGAGAATAAAGAGACTGGGACTTTTCAGTTTAGAAAAGAGGAGACTGAGGGGGGATATGATAGAGGTCTATAAAATCATGAGTGGCGCGGAGAGGGTGAATAAAGAAAAGTTATTTACTTGTTCCCATAATATAAAACTAAAGCACACCAAATGAAATGAATGGGTAGCAGGTTTAAAACTAATAAAAGAAAGTTCTTCTTCACACAGCGCACAGTCAACCTGTGGAACTCCTTGCCAGAGGAGGCTGTGAAGGCTAGGACTATAACAGTGTTTTAAAAAGAGCTAGATAAATTCATGGAGGTTAGGTCCATGGGGGTAAGGAATGGTGCCCCTGGCCTCTGTTTGTCAAAGGCTGGAGAAGGATGGCAGGATACAAATTGCTTGATCATTGTCTTCGGTCCACCCCCTTTAGGGCACCTGGCATTGGTCACTGTAGGCAGACAGGATATGGGGCTAGATGGATCTTTGGTCTGACCCAGTACGGCCATTCTTATGTTCTTATCCCCTCCAAGTTTGGATCTCGAGAGGAGGTTGATTATTTGGCCCCATCGCCATCTGGAGCCATTGCAAAACTGGAGTTTCTAACTGAAACCCAAACTGACCAAGATTTGATCAAAATATGGCCCCCAAGCACCTGTGAGTTACTGAGCCTTGACAAAACTGATCATGAACCAGGCCTGAATTTCAGTTCAGTAATAAGATCAGAGCCCAGAGGGCTTTCGCCAAATTTGGTTTCGCTAGGAAATTTTTGCATAGCTCTATTGGTGACCCCATCACTAGTCTAGGCCAAAGCAGCAAAGTGAGTGAAATAATCTATCAACAGCTCCAAGGAAGTTAAAACAGCCTCATTTCTAAATATCCTGACAGAGCCAAACTGTCGCATGAAACTTGCGGGCTGGCCAGTGAGTACTTACGTCAGCGGTGGGCAATAAAACAGCAGTGGATCCCCCAGGTTAGCTCTGTCTGGCCATCGCTGATATAGTTACCTGTGCTTCTGGTCATGGATCTCCGTCCTGGCCAATTAGGAAGTAGTGCAGACCGGGACACCATTTCCCACAGCTCTCATTGGCCAGGAATGATTAGCCACAGCCAATGGGAGCTGCAATCACCCATACCTATGGAGGTGCAGGTAAATATAGCAGCAGTGGCCTGCCAGGGGCTCATCCTGGGCAACCAGATCTGGCCCATGGGCTGGCATTTACCCCCCTCTGACTTAATAGATAGTCTTTATAAAGGCCCAGACATGCTGTAAAGTAACTGCCACCTTTCCCTAAATTGACAGCACCCATGTAGGGGAAGTGAGTCTGGTCTGTCATTTTAGTTAAAGCTGAGACGTTCAGAAGTGAGTCTCACCCGTTAGTAGCTATGGCGTCTCTCAGGATCCTGGAGCAATATAAAATCTAGCTCCCGGTGCCAGGCAGCAGTCAAGACGGAGCAAGCATGGGCACGGATCGCCTGTATCCGCATAGTCCCGTGGTCGTCTCGACTTGCCAGCAGCGAGCGTGCCCCAAGAGAGGCTATTGGCATTCCGATCACAAGCGTGTTGTTTTTCTAATCCGGCAGGGTTCAAAGTGGCGGGGCTCGCGCCGGGCACAGCTGCGGCTGTCTGAACTCTCAACAGGTGACGGGCGCAGCTGTCATTTCAACTTAGCTGTTCCAAGAGAAGGGGCTTCTGTGATTTCATCGCTGTGGTGGTTGTTAACCCTTGAGAGTGTTTGGCACATCGGCCTTCGCGTCCCAGCGGCTTCGCCCAGGAACAGAGCAACGGGCGACTTTTCCCTTACACACGTCTACAGACACCTCCAGATTTCCCCTGACTCTTCACGGAAAGAAATGACCCTGGGTTCTGTGGAGTCTTTTTCTCTCACGTTTCTCCCTGTGGTGATGACGTGAGCAAGACAGCACACGCCAGCGATGGGACGTCTTCACTGAGCATGATGGCCTTATAATCCCAAGAGCAATGTGACCGCTGGGGAAAGGTGGGGTGGGTTCAAAGTTGCCCTCTTCTGACATGCTTTTGACAGTGGTGGGAGGAATGCGCCGGTTCCTTGGCCTTGGCATGGTAGCACTGCGAGCTACCTGTGATGTCCCCCAGTCACCCACCACCCCTCAGCCTTTCCCACCGGGGTACAGTCCTTCGAGTGACCCATGGTTCCTCCGCACAGCTACTGTGACGGCAACGTACAGGGATGGCCCACGAGGTAGGCGGCATGGGAAATTCTCATACAGCAGGCCCAGAACTGGCAGCCTCCGACAGCAGGGGTATTGCGCCACTAGAGCCTTGATTAGTCGGGACGTGCATTTAGCCAGGAGAGCGGCTCTGGGAAGGTGATGACAGGATGCCCCTTCCCCAGCTAGAGTGAGCTTGATCTTTCCATGTGCAAGCAGCAGGTGCGCAAAAATTCCTCCCTGCCCCCTAATGCTGCCTAGTGTAGGGCCAGGCAGAATTGCAGCTCTGGCATCCCCCAAGAGGGTGGGAGAACATGAGAACGGCCAGACTGGTTCAGACCAAAGGTCCATCTCGCCCAGTGTCCTGTCTGCCCACAGTGGCCAATGCCAGGTGACCCACAGGGCGTGAACAAAACAGGGAATCATCTAGTGATCCCTCTCCTGTTGCCCATTCCCAGCCTCTGACACACAGACACCATCCCTGCTCATCCTGGCTAATAACCTCCATGAATTAATCTAGTTCTTTTTTTGAACCCTGTTAAAGTCCTGGCCTTCACAACATCCTCTGGCAAGGAGTTCCGCAGGTTGACAGTGCGAAGAAAAACTTTACACCTGCTACCTATTCGTTTCCTTTGGTGACCCCTCATTCTTCTGTGATGGAAACAAGTAAATCACTTTTCCTTATTCACTCTTTCCACCCCCATCATGATTTTATAGATCTCTATCATATCTCCCTCTTTTCTAAACTGAAAAGTCCTAGTCCCTCAGGCGGGCGATTCTGCCTTGCCCCCAGAACAGGGCCTTGTCTCAAAGGCATGTTGGTCCAGCATGGGCTTCAGAGCAGATGAGCTGAGCTGACAGGTCTGGATGTGATGAAGCCCTGAGATGCAAGTGGAATATGACAAGGGCTATATTTTGCTTCTCAACAGGTGCCAACAAGAGTCCTTGAAGGTGCAGGAGTGTCGTGGGGGTGAGGATTTGGCCCCCGAAGACTCCATCTGAAGGTCTTCGAGGAATTGGTGGTTGCAACTGTGTTTCTTGCCAAACTGTCGCATTCGGTCAAACTTCCGGTAACGTTTTCGACAAAGCTACGAGCTGACAAGGGAACGCAGCAACACAAGGTACATCTGCACTGCATCATAAGCCCAGGTGTGCGGGTTTTGTGGTCCCACGTCCTGCTTGAGTGTTCACATTGCTCTGTAAGCCTGGGGTTGAAATTGCCGGACTTGGGTCAACCAAGAACGAGGCCAACATATTCATCTTGCCCTTCTGGCCCAGGTCAGCAGCTAGACCTGCATCCACACAGCAAGGACAGGGTTTGGATCTGGCTCACACTCATGACCCTTGCTCGATCTTAGGATCTTGGGCCACAAACACTTGTTGACCCAAACTAGACTGAGTTGCATGTGGAGAGAAGGGGGACTTGGGCTCAAACCTGAGTCAGACCCTAGGATTAATGTGCAGCAAGCAACTCCTCCCCATGCACATTTCCACGCCCAAAGGTCTGCCCCACGAGACAATAAAATAGTTCCTGCAAGTTTCCATTGTCGGGTCTATTGGGATGCTCTAGTAATAAGGAGGAGCAAGAGCCAATCCGCAGGTGCTAAACTCAGAGGCTTTGTCTACACTGGCGGCTTCTTGCGCAAGAACATCTTGCGCAAGAAAACGTCCACACTGCCATGTGCGAGCTGTGCTTTTGTGCAAGAGCGCCCATGGCAGTGTGGATGCTCTCTTGCGCAAGAAAGCTCTGATGGCCATTTTAGCCATAGGGCTTTCTTGCGCAAGAAATCCCTGCCGAGTGTCCACACTGCCCTCTTGCGCAAGAGCTCCTGCGCAAGAGGGCTTACAACTGTTAAAAAAGAGCGTAGCTCTTGCGCAAGGAACCCTCTCTTACCACGCCGTACTGTAAATTTCCTTGCGCAAGAGCGGCAGGCAGTGTGGACGCTCTGCGGCTTCTTGCACAAGAACGGCTGTACTTGCGCAACAAGCCGCGAGTATAGACATAGCCAGACTGTTTCTGCACTTACTCATCGCTAACCAGATGAGATCCTAAGCAGGGATGATCCCAGATGGGACCCGATTCCTTTGGAGGTTTGGAAATCTTTGGGCTTAAATGGACAATACTTTGTTTCTAATAATAATCAAGTCTGGGGAACACGTGGAAGCTGGAGAACATTAGAACGTAAGAACGGCCAGACTGGGTCAGACCAAAGGTCCATCTAGCCCAGTGTCCTGTCTGCTGACAAAGGCCAACGCCAGGTGCCCCGGAGGGCATGAACAGAACAGGGAATCATCAAGTGATCCCTCCCATCACCCATTCCCAGCCTCTGACAAACAGAGGCTAGGGACACCATTCCTACCTGTCCTGGCTAAAAGCCATTTCCTGGACCTATCCTCCATGAATCTATCTAGCTCTTTTTTGAACCCGGTTAAAAGTCTTGGCCTTCACAACATCATCTGGCAAGGAGTTCCACAGACTGACTTTGTGTTGCATGAAGAACTACTTCCTTTTTGGTGGGAAGGTTTAAACCTGCTATCTATTGGAGGCATCATCCGTGCCTCAATGCCCCCAAAGCCCAGTGGGCTCACCACGAAGAACGGGAGTGACCACGACATGCAACCCCAACCAACCATCCCAACCGTCAATAAAGCTGATGGGATGTTGATTTCCACTCCCAAATGTTTGTCTGCAACAACAGCAAAGACCATCTGTCACCAGCAGAGTAAAAAAAAAATCTGTCGACGCTCAGCTGGCCAAGTGTGCGAGAAACACTTTGCTAGGACTGAGAATGCATTGACTCAAGTATGCACCGTTAGTGACAAGTGTTCTTTGGGGCAGCTTGTGCCATGACAGTTGCACGGACAGGGCGTGTGGGAGGCTACAACCATGGCCTCATTTGACCTGGGATAACAATAGCAACACACGAGCTATTGCAACCCCGTATGTGTGGCAAGCAAAGGGCCACATTCATCACCGGTGCAAATCAACCGAGTCATAACCAGGGAGGGATTTTGCTCAAGGCACTGAGGAAAATTTAGACTCTTGCTTTACAGCTTCCCTGTCACCAGTTTGATGCAGAAGAAAAATATCGGCTCTTTCCCTCCAGGTTATTAAAAAAAAACCTCTCTAAACTGGACTTAGAATCTAGCCCTTAATCCTGCAGTTCAATAAATAGCCCTCTCCCCTCACTATAACCGGGAACTTACATCTTTAAAACAACGGGCAGATTTTTCACTCTACAGGTCTGAAGTAGCGCTCATGGGCCAGACACAAATTACACTCTTGCAACCAGGCTGGATTTGCCCAGGTGTAACTGCGGGAATACAGCCCCATTTTTGGAAGGAGCTCCAGCACAGACACAGCACCATCCGCTGATATAACCCAGGGCCTGCTTAGCAGCAGTTAAGACTGCAAGGAAGATCATACTGTGTATGAACCGACTGCACCCCAGGAGCACACAGGAATATAAATGACGCTGAGTTACATTTCTCCCCAGACAGAATCCTAGAACTGGAAGGGACCTTGAGAGGTCATCAAGTCCAATCCCCTACACTCATGGCAGGACCAGGCACTGTCCAGATCAGTGGTTCCCAAACTTTTCGGCATCATGCCCCCTTTTTGATTTTTGAGAAACCCTTACCCCCCTCCCCAGAAAAATAGCAGCAAAACTTGTTGAGGGAAAAAAAAGGAACTGACTGCAGACAAGAAACAAAAATAGCAGCAAAACTTCGGGGGGGGGGGAGGGAGATTGATGGGGGGGCTGGGTTGCCTCGTGCCCCCCCTGGAATTTCATCATGCCCCCCAGTTTGAGAACCCATGGTCTAGATTAGTGGTCCGCAACCTTTTGGGGCTGCCGGGTGCCCAGGGGCGGGGCCACTCACGCGCCCTGGGGCGGGGCCACCCATATGCCACGTGTCCGGTGCCGGCATCACCCATATGCCACGTGTCCAGTGCCGGCACCACCCATGTACTACACTCCCAGGGCCAGCGCCGCTCCTGTGCCGCGTGCCCAAGGGCAGGGAAGCCCATACGCTGCATGCCCAGGAGCCGGCAGTGCCCATGTGCCGCGTGCCTGGGGCCGGCGCTGCTCCTGTGCCACATGCCCAGGGGCGGGGATGCCCATACGCTGCACGCCTGGGGCCGGCACAGCCCATGCACTGCGCGCCCGGGGGCGGGGCCGCCCATGTGCTGCGCACCCGGGGCTGGCGCCACCCCTGTGTCGCGCGCCCAGGGGCAGGGCCGGCCCTGATCACTCGGCGAGCACACAGAAATGGCCCGGTGGGCGCCATGGCGCTCACGGGCACCACATTGGGGACCACTGGTCTAGATCATCCCTGACAGGTGTCTGTCTAACCTGCTCTTAAATATCTCCAGTGGTGGAGATTCCACAACCTCCCTAGGCAATTTATTCCAGTGCTTAACCACGCTGATACGAAGTTTTTCCTAATGTCCAACCTAAACCTCCCTTGCTGCAATTTAAACCCATTGCTTCTTGTCCTGTCCTCAGAGGCCAACGAGAACAATTTTCCCCCCCTCCTTTTAACACTCTTTTAGGTACGTGAAAACTGCTCTCATGTCCCCTCTCAGTCTTCTCTTTTCCAAATTAAACAAACCCAATTCTTTCAGTCTTCCCTCATAGCTCATGTCTCCTAGACCATGGTCTGGTGTATTGGGATGACCTGAGCAAAGATTGTCTAAACACGTCCATTATCCCTCTCTGCCCAATTCACTGAAAATTAAAATTAGTTTGCCCTTTTCCCCACGCCTGGTTAGCAACATAAATCGTTCATCCAGGTCCTACTTGACTCCTATGAGTCCGGACCACGAAACTTCTGCTCATTTAGTACCATTGTCCCCGGGAGATGAAACTGGATGAGTGGATGGGTCCTCTCCAGCCCTAACATTTCAGATTCTCAATCAAGGGCTGTCACTTGAACTCCCAACTGGCCCAGAATGACGTGGAACATGTATGCAAGGACCATAGAAACAATGTACATTTTATGTGGTATATTGGACACATATAACAATGCAGGATTGCTCCTTGCTGTATTCTTACTAGCGCTTACTCCAGACTAAGTCCCAAAAGGTCCAGAAGCTCCTTTTCTATCCAGAAACCCAAAGGACAAAAATATTCACCCTAAATGAGTCCTTTCTGAATTTCATCCCATTGTGTCAAGTCTACCCTCTGATCTCCTGCCCTGCGGAATTACTCTCCAGCTGTGGTTCCTCTTATACAGCATGGCACCTAGTCTGACTGTACATGGAGAGCAGATGGACCCCATCTTTCTCCAGGGGCGAGGAGGGCTGCTTTGGGCTGGATGCAAGACCCAGGCTGAAAGGAAGAAACCCAACCAGCCGCAAAGAGAAAACCTTGACACTGATTCTGATGCCTTTGGAGGCTGGCCTGGCACTTGCTTTTGAGGTCTCCTGCTTGCTTTTAGCCATCCTAGCACCTTGCTCATATCAGCTCAACCTCGCGGTGCTCTTCCTCCCAAAACCCACTCGACACAGCTGCAGCTAAGACACAAAAGGACTGAGAAGCATTCAAAGGGACCCAGCCAATTCGCTGATTAATGACATTTCATATTTTTTTTCTGGACACTGTTGTTCTTGTGGTGTGTATGGGGAGGCGTTGTTTGGTTCTCCCTCCCCAACAAGAACATGGGATAAAAATGAAGCAAACTTGATCAAGGCCAGTAAGTGTTATCCTTAAAAAAAACAGGGCTCTTTTTTTTCCTTTTATAGGTGGCTTGGACAGCTGGCTCTTTAAATATTAATCAGGGTCTCATTGATATGCAAATATGTTAACACCAAATAATGCTCTTGCAGCTGCAAAGAATCAAACCAGGCCAGGGAGACTGTCAGCCGCCTCTCGAAAATGAATGAAAATATTTGAGGACACAGGTGCAGGGAATGGGCCAGGAGCATGATCCTTTTTAATAAAGTAATTTGTCTACCAGGCGCTATATGGGGGGAGCTGGAGCAATCTTTCAGCCACTTGACGATATCTGACCGCTAAACAAGGTGTTAATCTTATAATTGTTTTGTTTACTGTTCCCTGCCACAGCGTTCTTGGCTTCCTGCCCTGACACTTGGCCAGTTAAAATCAAGCTTACTGACAAGCCAGAGTCGTGCCAGCTAATCAGCAGTAAATTATCAATTGTTCTATTTCCAAAATAGCAAGTAAACAGGAAAGACAGCGCAGCCCAAAGAAATAAAATCAGGTCGGAAATCCATTGTTTGCCCAATTATCTTGTTTTCTTCAGTCCGTGAAGCTTACATTTCTCCCGTTGCCCTCCCTCCTTTCCCTTGTGAAGAGCCATCTCCTCACTGGACCAGAACCACCGAACTTAAAGAGCGTTTTGAAAGAAGTTCTTACTTCTCCTGCCCAGTTCTTACCTAATTATTGTGGTCTCCGGCTTGTTGGACAGGTAAACAGCTGGCCCCATGGAAATGACAACTACACCCAGTGGTCCGAATTCATCGCCTGGCTTTCTGTCTTGGAAAGGCATCTTGCTGTGGCAAAGCAAACCATCTCCAGTTCTGGGCACCATATGTCAGGAAAGATGTGGAGAAATTGGAGAAGGTCCAGAGAAGAACAAAAATGATTCTAGGTCTAGAAAACATGAACTATGAGGGAAGACTGAAAGAACTGCGTTTGTTAGTTTGGAACAGAGAAGACTGAGGGGGGACATGATAGCAGGTTTCAAGTACCTAAAAGGGTGTCACAAGGAAAAGGGAGAAAAATTGTTCTTGACCTCTGAGGATAGGACAAGAAGCGATGGGCTTAAACTGCAGCAAGGGAGGTTTAGTTTGGACATTAGGAAGAAATTCCTAACTGTCAGGATGGTGAAACACTGGAATAAATTACCTCGGGAGGTTGTGGAATCTCCATCATTGGAGATATTTAAGAGCAGATTAGATAGGCATATATCAGGGATGATCTAGATGGTGCTTGATCCTGCCGTGAGGGCAGGGGACTGGACTTGATGACCTCTCGAGGTCCCTTCCAGTTCTAGGGTTCTATGATCTCTGGTTGTCATACCACTGTGGATTGTGGCCTTGTAGGTCTGATTCACAGAATCAAAGAATCCTAGGGCTGGAAGAGACCTCAGGAGGTCATCGAGTCCAGCCCCCTGCCCAAAGCAGGACCAATCCCAACTCAGTCATCATGATTCTCACCCTTCAGGTCCCTTTCTCAAGCCACTCTTCTTTGACATCAACAAGAGGCCAACAGGTGGCCTGTTATAAGCATGTCTCATGCTCTTTGCTGCTGTCCCACTGTGTTTGCTTGTTGTGCTAGGTTTAACACAGAATGGGCCTACACAAGCACAGTTACAGCTATGCCAACACTAGCCCTCAGGGCTGCCCAGGCCGCATCCCCCACAGCCAGCCCTCAGGGCCACTACCACAGCAGCAGTGGTGGTGACCAGGAACTCTGGAACATTTTGACTCGCTTGGCCCTCAAGCAGTTGCCTCCCCCTGCCCTCGTTGGTGGGCCTGAAGCATGTTAATTTACCTAGCCCGTGTCCTCAAGCCGGGAAGCTGTAGCTCTGTGGGCTAGCTACTCGAGTTATTGGCAATTGTTTCACTGGACTGCTGGGCGATCAATGAACATGGAGTTTAACAGCCAAAAGAGGCCCCAGTAGGTAGGAAAAGGTGTAGGAAGCACTCCTAGGGAAGACTCGATGATGCAGAAGCTAGACTAGATGATGTCCAACCTAAACCTCCCTTGTCTATCTAACCTGCTCTTAAATATCACCAGAGATGGAGATTCCACAACCTCCCTAGACAACTTATTCCAGTACTTAACCACCCTGAAAGTTAGGAATTTTTTCCTAACGTCCAACCTAAACCTCCCTTGCTGCAGTTTAAGCCCATTGCTTCTCGTCCTGTCCTCAGAGGCCAAGGAGAACAATTTTTCTCCCTCCTCCTTGTAGCACCCTTTTAGGTACTTGGAAGCTGCTATCCCATCCCCTCTCGGTCTTCTCTTTTCTAAACTAAACAAGCCCAGTTCTTTCAGTCTCAACCTCATAGCTCATGTGTTCTAGGCCTAGAATCATGTATCCTGCCAAGATGGTTCTGACACAAACCCCTCACCAGGGTGTAACCCACACACCTGCTGGGGTGGGGGACGGGGAGTGCACAGTGCCAGGTAGTGGCACTTAGATTGTTAACAGCGAGAGAGAAGGAGTCTGCTCTACAGCTTTAGTGGACCAGCCAACCGGCTTTTAGCTGAGGCTGTAGAGCAGGGCTACTCAACATGCAGCCCGAGGCCTGTTTGTTTGGGTTTACGTGGGGTTCAACATGCAGCTGGCAGGTGGGAGCCAAAACAAAAATGTAGTCAATATAATGGTCTCCTGTTGATACCCATTTTAGTAGTTAAATTCCTGGACTGTCATTGTTCATTAAAAGTGCTGTCATATGGGTAGAAATCAGGTAGCTATTGAATTTTATTAATAGCAGCAGAACTGACTTAAATGGGGCCTGCGTGTTGTGTAGTCTTGCCTTAACCTTTGTATTCATGCCTGTCAGCGTGAAAGAAACTATTTGCATATATATTTGCATTTATATGCAACCACCCTTAAGTTGTGTCCCTCGGCATGTGCTGTGAGTATCCTTGTGTCCCCTGGGGCTTCCAAAGTTGAGGAGCCCTGCAATAGAGGCTCATGCATGATGCTCCAGCGATCCCCGGTTCGGTTCTGCCTGTTGGCATTACACTGCCAGGAGGAGCTGTTGTGAAGCTGGAGGTGCCACTGTCAACATACAATGTAAAACCGAGGACCCACCAGACTGGGGAGCCAGCTCTGAACTTCAGATGATCTGACGCAGTGCAGGGGTATTACCAATGCAACACACACAATGGATCTGGGCCGATTCTTATGACCCCACTGAAGCCAATGGATGCACGTGGCGAAAACCCACCAGGGTGGAGCCGTGCGATTTCCTCAGTGCAGCGTCACGTGCTGGCCCTCTACGGCTACTTTGCACCGCCAGAGCAGCGCAGAGGGATCAGCACATAAATGAGAAGGTGAACCAGGCCAAGAAAACCACCCTTGCCCATTGCATTCCTATTCTACCACTAGCCATGGCACCCGGCTGGTCGCACGCGCTGGGCACGACAAGGAGTTGTGGTCCCGATGCAAACTGCTTCCTTGTTTCTCTGCCTTGCTGGTGGCAGAGGAAAGCGAGGCAGCTCTGGCTCACCCTCCTACCTGCCGGGGGAAGGATTTGTGCAGGTGAGCCGCTCGCTCCCTTGTCTGACGGGACAGCTGTTGGGACGGGAGTGTGTCCAGTCGCTGTTTCAGTCGCAGCTGAAACACAACTGTGAGGATATTTCCCACCCCAGCAGGGGTGCCTGTCGCCCCATGAATAACACAAACAGGAAACGAGTTCCTAGCCCACAGATACAACGCCAGCCGCAAAAGCCCTGACAGTTGTGATTCATGAGATACGTTTTTTCTTTTCTAATTTGCCCCGCCGTCGTCCTTTTTCTTCCCCCTGCCAAGCCTCATTGCTTGGGATCTCTGCAACGAATGATCTCGGCCGGGTACCCTGGTACCAGGCAAATGCAGCTGTGAGCCCTTTTTAAAGACAAAGCCAGCTCTGCAGATGGCAGCGCCGTCTGCTAGCATCACAGCTGCACAGAGGAGAGCAGGCAGGCACGGGGGGAGGGGGGAAAGAGAGAGAAAAATTAATTAATTAGACTGGGAAAGAGTGTACGGGCGGGAGAGACGCCAGCCTGCAAGTTCCAGCCCCACCGGTGGTGCATTGTGTCACTTGCCTTAGGTTGCATGTTTCCACAGAGCGAGACGTCACAAGAGACGTTGCTCCCAGCAGCACTTTGAAAGGAGTTATAGTGCTGCTGGCTCTTCGGGATACATCCCCCGATGGGGTTTCATGGTAGGGGGGCGTGCACCCCACTATTGGCAACTGGAGCATTTTTAGAGTAATTCAGGGTGCATGCTCCCCGCATGGGAGCCCCTATAGGGATAAGGGTCCTGAGTTAAGAAACCAGGTTTAATTGTGACGCTTCATGGCCCAAAGCATTTCACATGATATTAGTCCGATCCTGTGTGGTGCCGAGTAACCGTGGTTTCCAAGGAAATCAATGCGAAGTCGGGGTCAGTTAGCAACTCCCAAAAGGGGGCGGTCGGCATCTAGCCTGAAAAAGGCCCTGGAGAACGGCAGATCTGAGGGTTCACCCAATTTGAAAGGCTGCGAATCTGAGCCTAAACTTTACCACTCTGACCTTTTACACTTATTCCAAGTGCAAGGAAAAGCTGGAGGATAAGGCTTCCCCAGGAGCTGACGACTGCTCTGGATTTTTTAAACTAGGTTACTTATTTGGAACCTTATATACAGAGTTAGGACAGGGATGTTCAGGACAAGGCTGGGCGTTGCAATCCTGGAGTGGGGAGACAAGAGGCCATCTCTGTCTTTGAAAATCTCCCCCTTGGAGCTAAAGCTTTTGGTTCCCCTGTTGGAAATTCTCGGCCTGGGGTCTGGCTCATGTCGCAAAGATTGGACGTTGGCGCCACCAAAGTGGTTCCCCCCTCCTGATTTTGTTCCCGAGAGCTTTTCCCATCGGGAGAGCTCCAGACAAACCCACTGGCCTTGCCACGTGACAATGAGGTGGCTGGTCTCATTCGAGTCCCCAGTGGGCTATTGTGTTCCAAGCCACCACAGAGTTTTGGCATCGGACCGGAGGACCGCAGGCCAGACCTCCCGCCCCTCGTCTCCGTCGTGCTGAGGAGCCGATCACCAGGGGCATCCAGCGTGGGAGCCGAGCTCAATGCCAAGCAATCCTCAGGAAATGGATGTTTTACTGCATTGCGGAGAAATGCCAGAAAACACCCGTCGGTTGTTTTTGGCAAAATGCAGATTAAAAATAAATCAACCCTAGGCATCACATGAACATTAGGTAACCACACGACTAGCAGCCGTTGGGCCGAGGCCAGATGCTGATCTCATTTACACTCAGGACATCTGGAGGAACGCCAACCGAATCACCCTGATGAAATTGGAATCTAGCCCCTTTGCTGCGTCTCTTGCACTCACTTCCGTAAGGTTCTGTGTGTCCAGGGAACAAAGCCTGTGAATTGGTGTTAGTCTGGGTCTTGTGCCTGTTGAATTGCACCCTCCCTGGCGAAGTCAGGAGGAGTCCTTCTGAGGTAAGATGCTCCCCAACACAAGCAAAGGGATCAGAATCAAGCTGTCAAGCCACATGTTTATAAGGGGCCTTCAAACAACAGCTTTTGGCTACGCGTTGCAAAATCATCGGACGCCAAATTCCCATTAAAATCACATCCATCAATCTCAGCGCCTATATAATGCATTCAAAGGGAAAGAAAATATATTTAGGTTTGGAAAGTTACTTTTTTTAAAAAAAATATATAGTCCTTCTGACAGTATCTTCTTATTAGTCTAAAGCGGGTTACAAACCGCACTACTGAAATCAGGGGAAATTTTGATCTATTTGCCAGTCGAGTGGGAGCAGACCTGATGAGTTGGAACTTGCAGACCTTCCTCACTCCAGACTCCCACTGACTTCAGAACTGTTACAGGCAGCAGGATCCGGCCTACCGGTCCTGACTTACATCCTCCACTGCTGAAATGCAACAGCTCTGGAGTAGAACACAGTAACTATTTAACAGCACACTGCAACGCTGTGGAATGATTTCAGACAGGAAGCAAACAAGCATATCCTATACCAGGGCTACTCAATACACGGCCCGCAGGTGGGATCCTTTGGACATGGCCTCCACTGGGAACATGTTCCACAACAACGAGTCAATATAACGGTCTTCTGCTGAGCTGCGTTTTAGTAGTTAAATTCCTTGACTGTCATTGCTCATTAAAAGTGCCGTCATATGGGTAGAAATCAGGTAAATATTGCATTTTATTAATAGCAGCAGAACTGACTTAAATGGGGCCTGTGTGTTGTATAGTCTTGCCTTAATCTTTGTATTCATGCCCGTCAGGGTGAAAGAAGCTATTTGCATATATTTGCATATACATTTGCATGTATATGCAAACACACTGAAGTTGCTGCCCTCGGCACGTGCTGTGAGTATTATTGTGGTCCCCAGGGCTTCCAAAGTTGAGTAGCCCTGTCCTATGCAATAGAAGCAACCAGGCTTACATGCATTGCAATAATGATTGTCTTTCAGTGGGGCAGCACCTTTCGCCCTAACTGGCTTTAAAGGAAAGAATTTGGAGTTAACTGTAATGAAAAGGGCCATGGTGTCTTAATGACCCGTGAGGGTTCAGAGCTAGGTTTCATGCCTGATCCAAAGGACATACTGGAGCATAGATTCAGAGCTGACTTACAGGGAAGAATACCTCCCCGCTACACACACACACACACACACACACACACACACTGCCATTATTTGAGGCATGGAGCCCGGCTGAGTTTTCTCAGCAAAAAATATGCTAATGAGGGACTCATTTGCATGAGTCATGATCTCATTTGCATATTTTCTGCCAATCTGTTTTTGCAGAGTGGTTTTTTTTTGCAAAAACAGGCTGTATGGATGTTTCCCTTTTGTGCAAAAACCCTTTTTCCCACCAGATCCTTATGCCCTCAAAAAGGAGGCTTACCAATTTGGTGGGAAAAGGGTTTTTTGCGCAAAAAGGAAACGTCCACACTGCTTGTTTTTGCACAAAAACGGATTGGCAGAAAATATGCAAATGAGATCACAACTTATGCAAATGAGCACCTCATTAGCATATTTTTGCCGAGAAAACTCGTAGTGTAGATGTCGCCTACGTGTGTGGGTTATACATCCTCCTGCTCCTCCTTGTTCCTTCCTATGCTCTCAGACTTTCAGTCTCACATTACAGCAATTTATATGCTCACCTATTGCTCCTAGAATTATCTGTGCCTATTGCCGTCCCAGTCACTAACACAACCGTTTGTAGATACAACATCTCCATTCCAGGTCCTTCCAGTTGGACAGGCACTAGGCCTACCACACAAGCTTAAAACTAGAGCTGTTGCTAGAAAAAAGCTAAGCAAGACATTCCCATGCACACCCGGTGCGGGGTCCTTAAGTCAGTTAGAAGGCTGGAGTTCGCATTTGGAGAAATATCCGTGGCAACACAAAAGGAAGCAGGTCTGTTGAAATGATAAATTTCACTCGGCTGCTCGGGGAACAGCTCCCAGTCTCTATAAACTGCAGACAGCTGAGGCCAAGGTATCTTCTTACCCCCAGACCTCATTAATGAACAAAAGCATAGGACAGCGTGGGCGTCGGAGCCAGACGGAGCGTAAACAGGGGATTAGCTGCGCACACGCCCCTAGCGAGGGTGGGCCTTTCTTCCCCCTTCCCCCCTTGAAACGTTATTCTTCACAGCAACAACGGGACGGGTCATCGATAAGCAGCGACGGGCTTTCTCCTTCCTCAGGCTGGTCAACAGCATTGCAGCCTGGTGCGGAATGCTAAGCTAGCGCGCTAGCTCCATTGCGCTGAATAGCCAAGCTAGGGTATTTGTACATTACAGCGGGTGGGGGGAAACCTCAGTAGATATGCCCACGCTAGGCCGCATCACGCTACAAACAACAGTGCAGTTGTGGCAGCAAGAGGGGTGGGAGGGGCGACCTAACCCATTTATAATCCCGGTTGAGTCCATAAACACATATTGCAGGCTGGTAGCCCTGCCCACACCGCTCCCCCGTGGCTCTGTGCTGCTTTATGTTCCTCAGACAGAGCTAGCAATGGTATGTCTCCTCAAGATGAGGCGGACATCTTCCAGCTTCAGTATAGACATGTCCCTCCACCAGCTGAGAACCCGACCTTATTTTCTCTTCTGGGGCCACATGGGCAAGGGCCATCTCTCTTCACTCACCGTGCTGGAAATCGGTGCTCTGGCGCTTGAACGCTGAGGGCAGCTCCAGCCAGCGCTGGTACTCCTGGCAGTCACGAGGAGTAAGGGAAGCCAAGGAGAGCGTTTGTTGTGAGGGTGCCACTGAACTCGGCTTAAGATAAGCCGACTCCAGCTAGATAGTCTACTGGGGTACGGCTAGACTACACCAGTTTTTCGGAAAAAGCTACACAAAATGCGCTCCACATTTTGCGTCGCTTTTTCCGATTCTTTTGTTGGAAGAGGCTTTTCCGACATTTGGCCCATCTAGACTGGGCCAAATGTCAGAAAAAAACCCCTCTTTCGGAAGCCCCCTTATTCCTCGTGCAACGAGGAAAACAGGGGCTTCCGAAAGAGCATTTGCTCTTCTGCAAAAAAAGTGGAAGAGCAAACAAGTTCCCTGGACGTGGAACAGTTCTTCCAGGATACCAAACTGTCTAGTCTAGCCTTACCCCTGGAGTTGTGTACCTTGTGTCGACCTTCCTGGTCTAGTATAGACCTGGCCACAGTGGCTGAAAAATACCTAACGCAGCTGGGCCCCAATCTTGGTCTGGGCCTTTAGGTTTTACTGAAATACACATCATAAACCATAGTGCGGCTAGCTGATGCAAACCTGGTGTTACTCCATCGAAGCAAACAGATTTATACTGATGGATGTGGCAGAAATGAGGCCCGCAGGTGGTGGGATGGCTAGACCGTTCTGAGGGGAGTCGAAATCCTACCCTCAAGTTGAGCAAGGAGCAAATATCTTGTAGACGAAGCGGAGGGAAACTGTCTGAATGTGTTTCCCAAAGCTAGTTCCACAGAAAGGATTTGACTGAAGCCACAATGTGATCTGGTGGTATATGACCTGCAAAAATGGGGGGGGAAAAATAACATAAAATGAACTCTCAGCCCTGCGCACCCACCCGTGCGAATATAGGCCCAAAACACTGAGGGCACAGAGCAATAAACAGCTCGTTCTCCATCCGCGCTGCACAGGTGGGAAGGTATTTCCAGCGCCGGAATGATGTACGTTCTGTGAGTCATTGTGTCGGTGCAGCGTGCTTTCTATACGCACACCATAAAAGTAATGGTTTGTGAAGGATATATAAGCATTCACCTCAGCCAGCGGCGTGCGAGGACAGCAGCTGGGAGGGGTTCCGCTAGCAGCAGTACAGACTTCGGTGCCTACCTAACTCGGCACAGTTGCTTCGTAAACAGGGCACGTCGGTCATGGTTTCATAAGGCTGCTTATTGTTTTCAAGCTAGGATGCAAGGGGGGCTTACAGGGAAAATAAGCAATCCTCCCTCCTACAGAGACTTCTGCTGCACACTCCACATGGGCTTCCCCAAACCTTCTGCCCAGCTGAGAAACGTTCAGGTCAGTTTTTAAGCCTTTTTGTTCGAAAGTGGCTTAACCCTCCTCCCCCGCTTCAACATCTCTCAAGTGTGGAGGGTCGGAATTCCAGACCCATTTCTGTCCCGTTCCCTGACCCTCTATTGGCATTACAAGCAGCATGTAATGTAAAAGGAGGGAGACACCTTTTGCCTGTCTCGGAGATAGTAAGGATTTGGTTTCACGCTGCTTTTTGGCAGGGCTGGCCTTACCATGAGGCGAACTGAGGCGGCCGCCTCAGGTGCCAGACTGTGGGGGGGCGCCACTAGGACCCAGAGTGTAGAAAATTGTGTCTGCTGCTGGTGCATATGTAGGGAGCAGAGCAGTACCATGATAAGAGTAGAACAGGAAGGAGGCAGAATTGAGACCTTTCAAAGTTTTGGCCCAAGCGAGGGGGTCTGGGGGCGTCATTTGAGCTCCCCGCCTCAGGGGCCAAAATGTTGTGGGCCGGCCCTGCTTTTTGGGGGGTTTAATCCCATGTCCATTTCCAATGACAGTCTTTTTCCTGATCCAATGGAAGAAGCTCTACAGCACAAGGCCACCTCTGCCATCTCTTTTCTCTTCCCCAGGGTTAGCACAGTTTCTCCTCAGCTCAGATCTGGATCCGAGATTAAGCAGCGGCCCTTGAGTTCCTAATGACCTGGGTCAAACTCCTAAATTCAAACACTTTCTTCAGGTGTGCAACATCTAAATCCAAATGTAGGCACGTGAAAACATTTGAAATAAAATCCCATTGGCATCTGGAGCAAATGAGTCTAAAATACCATGAAGCTTGTTCTTAGTTTCCCCCTATTTCCCAAGTCCTACAATAGGGTGAGAGGGTCCATCCAACTCCTTGCAGACTCAAGAGGTCGGGACAAGTTCAGAGATAGTTCAGGACATCTTCTCTTGACCTTCCATATGTTTTGACATGCTCCCATCCCTGGAAGTTCCTCAAAGTGCCATTGACTGTTATCACAAGTAGACTCACTGTCACATCAAGTGTGTACACCTCACACTGCCATCTCTTGCCATTTTTATCCCCTATTTGGCCAGGAGGGCAGGTATGAACGCCTGTGATTTTATGAGAATCTCAGCTTATATATTTACAAAACATTTTAGCTTTCATGGGACACTTGAAACTGCGACCTGACCACTAACCCCTCAAAACCCACGAAGTGCAGTTGATGATGAAATGAAACTTCCATCCTGCGAGAAAGTTAGGCATTTTGAAATGTGTTTGCACTCTGAATTGAAACATAAAATGAATATTTCAAAATTTACCTGGAATTAGTACTCCACCACTATCTGACTCAGAATAATCAAATTGCTTTGTTCTGATAATGTCAAAATTAAGATATAATACAATACAGTATTAATATAATATAATGTTAATGTTAATATTTCAGTGCAAGGTAAAAATAGTAAAGGAACCAAAATGACATAGTATCACATGTTGAGAGCACCTACTCCCACTCTGGGGTGGAACAAGGGCATTGCATCCCCGTGGTTGAGTCTGCCCAACTACCCTCCACCTCAGAGCAGTAGGACCCAGTGGTCAGAGTAAACATGGCTGCTCGTGCCTTTAGGGCAGTATGGCACAGTGGTCAGAGTCAATAGGGGTGCTCTTTGCTTCAGAGCGGTAGGGCCCAGCAGCAAGAGTCTTTGGCAACAGGGGAGTGGGCCACCAGGTAGAGGTGGGTGGCAGCCAGGGTGGGGAGCCTTGGCCTTCCCTACTTGACCAGTCCCAGCCCCAGGCACTCTCTGTGGCCATTGTGATCACCACTTACTCAGCAGGGATCCATCTGAAGCAGTCTCATGACACTGGGACAATAGCTAGGCCCCCTTTCTCCCAGGGTCCTTCCCACCATATCTCTCATGGCTGTTGTCCGGACATCATCAGGGCCTCCGGCTACCTCAACCTGGGCGCCGACCTTCCTTGGGCTTCCCAGGTGTCTGGGCTTCTGCCTGCGTCTTGGCGCCTTTGCCTTCCCTTGTCTGGGGCTTCAGTTGCTCCCAGGCCTGCAGCCTGTGTCCTTCCTCCTGGGTAATTAGCCCCCACAGAGTTGAGCGGCTCCCTTTTATCCTGCAGCTCCAGCTAGAGCAGGTGGGGCAGAGTCTAGGGGGCGTGGCTTCCGCTGCCAGGAGTGAAGGCTTAACCCCTTCCTCTCCAGTGCAGGGCAAAGGGCAAGCACATTCCCTCACACACTGTCAAAACAGGATCAACGTGAGAAAGCGGAAACAATTCAGTGAGGCTTTTTCCTTTAAAAAAATTCAACATTCACACATTACAGTGAAATATTTCAAGAAAGTTGCACATTCCACTGGAAAAGGCACTGAAAAAATTTCAACTCACTCTACCAGAAAATAAATTTTTAAAAAAACAGAACTTTTTTTCCTCCTCCACAAGCCAATGCCATGATTGTGAGGGCCCTAAAACATTATTTTTGCATCATTGGGGTGAAATCCTACCTCCACTGAAATCAGTTGGGCTGAATTTCACCCAGAGGGGTAGGTAAAACAAACTGGCTCATACTGATATTCATCTTCACTTTTGGTCTAATTTTTTTGGTTTTAACGTGGCGAATTGTTTAAAAGCATCTCGTTTCCACCCCACAGCTGACCACACTTCAGTATGGGTGAAAGTAAGTCCTGGATGTAGCATTTGTTAATCCCATCGGAGTGAAGTGCAATGTATCAATGGAAGATGTTTTTACCATAGACCTCTTTTGGCTGTGATGCATGCTTGAGTAGATGGATGAGGTATACAGGGTTCTTTCGAAACCCCCCCATTTAAACTGCTTTCACTTTCAAAAGAACGCTTTCGAAAAAGCAATCGGAAGAAGATATGCAAATTAGCGCCAACTTTGCATATCTCCTTTCGAAAAAAGAATGTAGTCTAGATGTAAGATAACCAGATTTTTGACCCAAAAGTGAACGCTAACTCATGGTCTAGGTTATCATTTGCTGCTGTTTTCTACCACAGCGTCTGCAGGGCTGTAGAACCCAGCAACTTTCTTGCCCTTGTGACATCAACACTTCCAAGAGGATGTAACCCGATATGGAACAGGGCCGGTCCACCACTGCAGCACTTCAGTGGTTAACAGTACCATCACACCAGCCGTACTGTATTCATTAGCTATACGGCGCACACCCAGTCCTGAGATGGAGAGAGAGGGGTAGGAGTCAACTTTGGAGTCTCATAAGATTTAACCCCTTTGACACCATCGCCACTAACCCCTTTTAAGATGCACCAATCTCCGTGGGCCAGATTTTGGTGAGTTTAAATGGTGGGTAGATTAGAAGACGCCTCAGTTTCTGCATAAGGATGCTAGGACAGACTTGGGCTGGACCATGTTCCATCTAAGAATGTGGATGTGCAACAGGCACTTGAAAGGGGGCAGGAAGCAGGGACTTTCTGACTGTATTTAAAGGATTCACCGTCTTCCCTTTTTCCCTTCCATTCCCTGTAGTACAAACCGCTCCGAGAGATGCCAGGCAAAGATGCCCACCTCCCAGCAGGCGTCGAGGGCTGGTGGGCTCCATCATGCTATTGGGGGGCATTCCCTACAGTCCCTCCGCCGCTCCGTTTCGTCTCCATCTTTGGCCAGTGCACAGAGAACCAAAATGAGGTAAGTCTTCACGCAGGGCTAACACTTAATAAATGTTCGGAGGTATTACCGCAACATGACATTCCACAGCAGGATTGGTGGGACAGTCTCACTCTTGCCTGAATATCGCTATTAATGGCTGCAGCCGGCAGAGCAGATGTACTCTGGTGGAAAACGGAAGGCCAGATGGTAAACATTTGAAAGAATTCCAATGTATACACCCCTGACTACTTTTTCAGATGATCAGATTTTTTTTTTAACTTGGATAATCAAAATGTGTATGGCTATAAACAGTAGATATCTTTCATTTAGAATATCTAAGTGCCAGCCATCTGTGTGGGGGTGTACACCGATACGCACATTTTACTGAGTTTATTCCAGCTCACTAAAGAGCCATAAACCTGTTTGCTCAGAAGCCAAAGCCAAACCTGTTCTGAAGAAGAGCTTGGGGGAACCTTGAAATCTTGCATCTTTCACCAATACAGGTTGGGCCAATGAAAGGCAAGGCCTCACCCGCCTTGTCTCTTTAATATCCTGGGGTAGACATAGTTACAGTGACACTGCATACAAAGCCAAACTGTCCATTCCATGCCTGAGGTGGGAGTAATAAGTATTTATTTGAATTGAAGCACTGTCCAGATGCCCCACCCATGACTGGAGCTCCTTTGTGCTAGGTGCTACCCAGACATATCTTGAGAGACCATCCTTGCCTTGAAGAGCCAAGGCCTTGTCTACACTGTGCGGTGGATTGATGCTGCAGCAATCACTCCACCAGCCGTTGATTTATCATGTCTGCTGCAGACATGATAAATCAAGCACCGAGGGCACTCCCGTCGATGCTGGTACACCACCATGATGAAAAGTGGAGCTGGTGTCAACGGAACAGCAGCCCCCGCTGACCTTACCACGAACAAGACACCAAGGTGAGTATGTTATCTTCAGCTATGCTATTTGCAAAGCTGACATAGATCAACAGTGCAGGTAAGTGTAGACAAGGCCTTAGAAATGTAATAGATTTAGGTAGAACTGTGATGTCAGTTCTTCTGAGAAAGAAATTACAACCCCCTGCTTTACTTTGTACACAAGGTTTCTGGTGGGGGGTGGTGTTAGAAATGGTCAAATAGTTTCAATTTTTTTTCATTCAATTGTTCTTTCTCGTTTTCAACCAACCCAACATTTCAAAGGAGACTGAAACAACAGGGGGTACTCTCCCCCCACCAATGGAGGAGGAGGAGGAGGAGGAGGAGCTGTGATTAGCACACGCCCCCACTTCTAATCCCTGCTTCTTGTCCCACCCCCGTAACGCCAACATGCGGGCCATACAAAATGCAATTGCTAAGACCATCTTTGCCCATCGCTTTGGCCGCATCACCCCCTTGGATCCCCTTCACAAGTGCGTTGGCTTCCCCTTAAAGGTTGTTCACAACCCCCTTCCATCTGCTTTTACCACCTCTTCCTTTGCATCGCAGGTGACACCGGCCTCTCCTGCCGGTGTGTCAGTCTCTCTTGCAACACGGCCTCTTGCTTGTGACCTGCTCTCCCAGATGAATGCAGAAGGCAACCACCCTTCTCTTCCAGCTCCCTGCCCCAGCGCTCCTTTGAGCAACACCTACAGGGAGGCAGCCGGTTAATGATGGCTTGAGGGACAGATTGGGCTAGACAGCACTTACCTGGCCTAATTGTTTTTGCAAATGTATATAATACATAGGATAGTATTATTAACTCTTTGTGTTCAACTCGTGGCTAGAACTCCTGATCACCCGCTGCATCGGTCCCTGTGCCGAAGAGCTCACATTCTCAGGTGACGAGATAGACACCTTTTTTTGGGGGTGAGGTGGGCAAATAAAGTGCTTTTATCCACATGGTACAGAAGGGAAACTGAGGCACAGAGCAACTGCTCAGGAATTCTGTGGCAGGGCAGGGAGTTGCACTCAGCTCTCCTGCACTCCCAGCTATAATCGCAATATTTGATTGTCTCTCTCTCCGCCCGCTCTGTCACTTTACTCACTTCACGGCAGGGATTACTTCCTTCCTAGGAGCACGTACAGCTCCAAGCACAATGGGGGTCTCTGAACTTGGCTGCGTTCAGTGGCTGCTACTGTCATACAAATCCCACGAGCTGGAATACTTGGCTCTTGTTGTTTAGAATGCACATGCTGGGCAGTTTTAGTGGCCTGTGATATCCAGGTGGTCAGGCTAGGTGATCTGGTAGTCCCTTTTTGGCCTTAAATTCTGTTATTCTAATTAGCTACACTGCCATGTTATGGGTCTGATTCTGCCCACCTTACTCAAGGAGTGAAATGTTCCTTATCCGCGTACAGGTGAAAGAACTGGGTGGAATTACAGTGGTAAAATTAAGCCCTGTCTATTCCTATCAGCCGAATGCTAACAGTTCTTTCTTCGTTCTCCACAAAGCCGGTCAATATCAAGTCCAGATCACTTCACGCTTTATAATGAGCAATTTTTTTCAAAAACTAAATGAAATCAGAACCTTCCATAATAACCTACTGGATTTTATCAGCATGTTTAGGCTCCGTGTTTGCCCTTTAGCGAACGCGTAATTGATTCTTTAATCCTGACAACTTTTTTATGGACTGATACAAGAGCCGTTTAGCCGATCAGCTGCAGGAAAGCAGCCTCCGGCCCCCATAGAGACCCATGACATGGTGCTAAAATGACCTCATCTGAAGTGATTACTTTATTTGATAATCTATCACTTATTTATTATTCTAACTAACTGCTTGCAGGTGGTGTGATTTTAGTATAATGGAGCCAGCCACATTCACACCCAGAAATGTGGAATCTTATCCGCAGCAGCTACTGGGGAGGAAACAAGCTATACTCAAAGGAGAAGGGGGAAGGAGGGGAATCAACCTTGAAATAATGTGAAGGGCATGACAAAAAGCCACCGCCTGCTGTAAATTTGCTTTGGAGGCCAGGATTCCGCCCTGAACTCGTGTTTTATGGGAGAGAAACTGGCCAGGAGGGCAGGTATGAAAGAAAAGGAAAGTCTCAAGCTGTGAGTTGAAAAGATCGGGACATTTGGGTTTCAAACTAAAGAATGACGCTGCAAGTAGTAGGGACGCCGACTCGGAGTTTTGTCATTTTTCCACATGGCTCCATCAACATAATGTCTGAGTCAGTAGCGATAATTAAGTAGCTCACCTGCCTGGCACTCCTAAAACATAAGGTGGTATTATGGCCCTTTTGAAGAAAGGTGAAATCTTGTCTTCTCTGAAGTCAGTGGCAAAACGCCCAGGGAGTAAAATGGACTTAGAAGCTGGGAGTGAGCAACAGAGAAGGGATCGCTTGACGATTCCCTGTTCTGTTCATTCCCTTTGAAGCACCTGGCATTGGCCACTGTCCAAAGACAGGACACTGGGCTGGATGGACCTTTGGTTTGACCTAATATGGCCATTCTTATGTTCTTACCCCGCTAAGGGACTTGCCAAGGTGGCATGTAGGCCTTAGAGGTGAAATCCTGGCTCCACGGAGGTGGATGGCAAAACACTCATTGATTTCAAGCCAGGATTTCCCTCCCTGCACCCAGATTTTTTTGATCCTTTCAAAACCAAATTCATTCCATATGGTTCTGGATCTCACAGCTGCATCTCAGGTGAGGTTGGGTGACCAAGGGATGCAAACCTGCTAGCAACCCAGGCAGTTTCTACAGGTTGTACCTTCCTTCACTGGGACTCTCTGGTCCAGCAACATGTTCCTGGACCACAGCGCCCAGGTATAGAGAGGTCAGGCCTCGGGGCAGGAGCGCAGCGGTGCGGGAGGGGCAGGTGACTCAGCCAGGAGCCCTGTGTCTGATGGGGGCATGGAAGGGCAGGTGGCACAGCAGGGAGTTCTGCCCCCTGTGGCGGGGAGGCTCCAGCCCTGGAGGCAGCCAGAGGGCTCCAGCCTAGGAAGCCATGGCCAGGCAGGTAGCAGCAGTGCCAGGCTGGAGCGGTTCAACATGGGCCATGTTGGGCGGGACCTCCCCTGGTCTGGCAAATCTCCTCGTTCAGGACCGGTCAGGTCCCAAGGATGCCAGACGACGGAGGTCCAACCTGTACTACACCCAAGGCACGTTCTGGCCCTTTAAAACACAGGATGGTGTGATAGTTAAATTCACAACCCCTGAAATACTTTGGAAATTCCTTATCTCTGCATGCTGCGGCAGGTCTGAGTGTTGGGCAGGGTTCACTGCCATTAAGTACCCAGAAATATTCGGAAGTGCCGGGAAGGAGAGAGAATAAAAAACAAAAGAACTGCTTTGTAAGTTTGACATTGTGACTCTGAGCCATCCAGAAATGCGCTTTTAAGATCTATTAGCTCTGCATTATTGACTCAGTGCTTTGGACTCAAAACCCCCCTGAGGTTCCGGATGCGGAGAATGTCTTCCAACTGAGAGAAATCGCTGAGAAATACACACAGGAGAACTGACGCAGCACTCTTAGTGGAAGAAGAAACTCTCGTCTTTAGTTTTAGTCCCCTTTTTTCCATTTTACTCAGCCAAAACCCCCCTCATAAGATGAAGACCATGTGGCACTCCGGTGGAGCAGTGCGATCCGCCATCTTTGTGGCTGCAATGGGAAAGGATGCTTAAGATTTTCACTTTGCAGGACTGTACTTTTGAAACACTGGGACTTTGGTGCACCGAGAAAAAATATTGTCGCCCCAGCTTTGTTGCTTGGCTCTTAGGGCACAAGGGACTGATAACCACTGGCTCTGAACTGCGAAAGCAGTGGTTCTCAAAGGCTATGTCTGCACTGCAGAGTTTTTGCGCCAAAACTCAGAGAGCATTCACACCTCAGGCACGTTTTTGCGCAAGAAAATTTACAGTCAATCGACAGAACAGAGGGTTTTTTGCGGTGTAGGTATTCCACTTTCTACGAGGAATAACTCCTTTTTGCGCAAGAGCTCTTGCGCAAAAAGGTGTGTGTGGACGGGAAACAGGGGTTTTTTGCGCAAAACCAGCCTATCAAAAGAAGCACAGGTGCCCTGGTGGTCATTCCGTGAATGGCAATCAGAGCTTTCTTTCGAGAGCATGTCCATGCAGTCTGGAGGCTCTCTTGTGCAAAAGTGCATCACTTTTCCGATGCGCTTTTGCACTGTGGACGCTCTTTTGTGCAAGACGTTTTTGTGGAAGATCTCTTCCACAAAAAGCTTCTCGCACACTAAGCCTGCAGTGTAGATGTAGCCAAAGTGTGGTCCACAGATATCTTGCAGGAGGGCTGCAGGTTCTGGGTTATAGACTGACCAGACAGCAAATAGCAGACGTGATGTCGTTGCTTCATTTCTGAGGTTGGCTGAGAAACAAGGGGATGGCGAGGTCAGCTTTTAATTCAAAATAAAAATCAACCCATGCTGGAAAAAATAATCCGCATGGGAAAAATTCCAGTGCAAATGCAAGCTTTCAAAGATGCTTTTTGACTGACATTAACCTGAAGAACTCCAGCTAGGCGTAATCAGATTAAACAAAAAATGAGATACGATCCTGAAATGTATCCCATGTCGGGCAAAACGTATAGCAGCTGTGCAGCTTAGCCTAAAGGTGTCTGCCCCATGCCCGGCATTCACTCTGAATTGTTTAGCCAAATTCATCCACAGGGAAGGATGTGTGTGAAAGCCGGTCCAGCTTCAAACAGTAGCTTCGGGTTGAGGAGTGATGTGAAAAGAAAGATGTCGCTTTCACTGGCACTTGTGGAAAAGAGCAAGATTATTTTAAAACAGCTCGGTGCATATTATGGATCATTCAAAATGGGAAATAATAGTCTTTGGAAAGACTAGCATATAGTCATTTCCAGGTGTGGCCAGAAAGGCATTTGCCAAAGGTTATTGCTCGTATTTTCACAGCCTGCTTGTTGTTATAACTATGTCGGGTAACAAAGCTGCACCCTTTGCTGGATGCTATAGATGAGCAGCTCAACTTTGTCCATGCCACAACCCTGTGTTGCAGCAGAAAACGAGCCAGGACCTTCCATCTAGCACAACTCCTCGGTTGTGACGCTGGGTGCAAAATGGAGAACTCGTGCTCTGCCTGGCTTGCCCACTTAAGCCTCAGTCCTGCAAAGTCATAGAACCCTAGAACCCTAGGGTGGGAAGAGACCTCAGGAAGCATCGAGTCCAGCCCCCTGCCCAAAGCAGGACCAATCCCAACTCAATCATCCCAGCCAGGGTGTTGTCAAGCAGGGACTTCAAAACCTCTAGGGATGGAGATTCCACCCCCTCCCTAGGGAACCCATCCCAGTGCTTCCCTATCCTCCTAGTGAAATATTTTTTCCTAATATCCAACCTAGACCTCCCCCACTGCAACTTGAGACCATTGCTCCTCATTCTGCCGTCTGCCACCACTGAGAACAGCCTCTCTCCAGCCTCTCTGGAACCCCCTTCAGGGAGTTGAAGGCTGCTTCAAACCCCCCCCCCCCACACCCTTCTCTTTTGTAGCCTAAACAAGCCTCAATCCCTCAGCCACCCCTCATAAGTCATGTGCTCCAGCCCCCTAATCCTTTTGGCTGCCCTCCACTGGACCCTCTCCAATGCGTCCACATCCTTTCTATAGTGGGGGGCCCAGAACTGGACACAATACTCCAGATGTGGCCTCACCAGAGCCGAATAAAGGGGAACAATCACCTCCCTAGATCAACTGGCTGTGCTCCTGCTAATGCCCCCTAATATGCCATTAGCCTTCTTTGCTACAAGGGCGCCCTGTTGACTTATAAGTCATACTGTTGTCAAGTCTCCACTCCCTTTGCACCTCTTCACAGGAAGGCCCGGTCTTACAGCTGTCCTGCCTCAGTTTCCCCAATAGGGTTTCCAGCCTGCTCTGGCAGCTTATGGCTCAGCTCTCTGCCCAGGTCTCCACGAAAAGTCGCCATCCCCAAAAGAAAGACGAAACGAAGGAGATTTTATCCCAGTGGGGCTCAGCTCTGATTAACCACCCTCAGGACGTCCCTGAGAACGTGAAATAAGGTTGAGTGGTAGGCTGCCCTGCTTTCTGGGGAAGCTCTGACAAGCTGTCGTGCCACGCGGGACCTGGCTCCAGAGCGGCTTCTCACCCCACATGCAGGCCGTCAGCCTGCTCTCCTTCCCCAGGCAGCCACAAGCGAGCAAGCACATCCCTTTCCAGTCCCTTCTCACAGGCTGCAGACCCACCGCACACATAGTGGGCGGGCTGACTGCATGCACCACCCTTCATTCACCCTTCCCTGTCCGGGATGGGGTTGCATCTGCTTTATTTTCTACAATGTGCATACTCCCATTGACTGTGGTGGAAATCAGGATGTGGTGTTGATTTTTAACTAAGCCCCAGCTTCTGGAATCCCGTGACTACAGGAAAATCTCAGCTTTCGTTACAAGAAGCAAGGAAATAAAAATCTCCCCTCCAGTAACTTACTGCCCTCGTGACTGCTGAGAAAGGGTGAACATGTGACGCGTGCCCTAAAACCAAACCAAACAACTAAAAAGAACCAAAACGAAGATTTGAGGGGACCTGACTCAGGTTGATTTCCACACTTGAGGTGGATGATAAAGGACCAGGAGCAGTGGAAGCTCCCTAAAAGTGTGTGTGTGTGGGGGGCACAGACACCCCAACTCTGGGCTCTCATGGCATGCTGCCCCCCAAGGTCCCATAGCTGCACCTTCCCCCAATGTCCTACCCTTATACCACCCCTTATCCTCAAGTCCTTTCCTGGCATTGCACCTTCTCCAAAGACCCCACTCCCGTGCCAACTCTTTCCCCCAAACCCTGCCCCATTGCTTGATCCTCTCTGCCCTGCCCCCTACATCGCTTGCCCTTACAGATGATAAAAAGCAAGGAGATCGTGCACCTCCCAGCCCCTTCTCTGTATAGGACCTTAGATGGTAAGTCCCCTGGGGTAGGGGCTCTCTCTGTGTAGGTCCAGCGCCTGGCACGATGGAACCCTGACGATGGTGTGAGCTTCTAGGTGCTGCCGCAAAATCAATCCACAAATTGCCACCAACGGAACAGAATCAGAGCACTTTGTCTCAGTTATCCAGCTGAGTTCACGGCATTTACATTGAACATTAACCTGTTCCTCCTCAGCAGAGGAGAAAGTTCAAAGCTGTCCTGACAAATGCCCTTTCCAATGTTTGGAAGCGGCATGTTAAAAAAATCATTTCACTGGTTAAAGATTTTCTAGCTGAGTCTTGAATTCCTATGGGAAGGTAAACACATTGCGTATTATTAACACGCGGCACATATTTTCGTTTTACTCCCCCATGGAGAGCTTTCCTGGAAGAGTCTTCAACAGGCAGATGATACATAAAAACTCGAAGGCCCTTGGTTTTTTTTTGTTTTAAATCAGGTCCAAGCCGAGAAATTACATGCAGTTAAGAATTTAGCATCATTAGAGACCATTAAAAGGCACAACCCAACCTCAGTTCCCCACTTGATGTAGCCCTCGTTCCCGCTCAGCCTGCCAGATTTCCTTCCCATCGTAGTTATGCATGTACAGATTACGGATGTTAAATATCAGTTAATTGAATAGTTGAGTAACCGCATGAATTCTTATCGGTTAGTCGGCTATTCTACAGTTCCTGGGGGCGGGGCTGGCAGCCAGTGTGCTCCGATCTCACTCCTAAGGAACCCCTGACACTCCATGCTGAAGTTTAAAAACCAGCTCCCCTCATGGACCAGCTGCCTGTCACCCTGTGCTGCTGCCTCTGATAAAGAGGCAGCAGCACCGGGTGGCAGCAGCCCTTGTCTAGAGGGGTGGACTGTGCTCCCGGACTCATCACAAGCTGGGACTGAGCCGGGCTGCTGGCTGCTAAAAAATGTACTGGCAAGGTGGGGGGAGGGAAATGCGTGTGGTCTATAGCATTAACCTATAAACTTTTGCATATCGGTTCATCGGCTACACTATTACATCCATAGTACGGGTGCTCTGAGCCCTCCCCCGAAATGCATCTAGCCCATATGTAGGCTGTTTGTATTCTACAGCAGTAATGACAGCAAGATTGTACGTTTGTAGGCGGCCCACACCTGCATTATAAAGCACGTCCTGCAGAAATCACATCACACCCCATCGGAATGCAGCCACTTCTGGGGAGGGAGGTGGATGCTTCTGCACAGAGCACAGCAACCCATGTTGTAGTTTGAGGGAGCAAAGGGCAAATGAAGAAGAACCTTGTATCCCACTGAGAAAGCCAGGGAAGCATTAGGGAGGCTAAATTTGCAATTTGACCCAAACCCCAGCATCAAGCTATTAGGATACAGTAGCATGTAGGAAACCCACATAAAGCTCAGAGCCCCACTGTGCTTGGAATCATGGCTGGTCTTCCAACACAGGAATCCTAGGGGTCTGCCTTTGGGGGGGAAGAGTCTGGTCAGGTGACCAAGTGCAGTGTGGTGGCCACCCAGATGTAGTCGTTCCTTCATGAGGGAGCCAGTGCAGATCAGGGGAAGGGCCTCTTGGCGCCAAACAGGTGAAAGGCTGGTGGGAGAGACCTGCCGGGAGGAGCAGCAGCTTTCTTTGAGTTGACCTCTCCTGCGTGACTACACAAACCACACCCCATGCCGGAGGTGTATTCAAGCCTACAAGTCAATGTGCACACTTCAGCGTGCGGAGGCGGGGAAACTGAGGCAGCGGACTCACACACAGGGGAAGCCGGTTTCATTGCAGCGCTGTACGAACGCACGGCAAAGACGACAGGACCTGACCCAGAGAGCGCCCCCGCCAGGCATTTGCCAGGACTGCGCTTGGAGTCTCGGCAGGGAGCAGGAGGTAACGATGAAAGGAAGAGTTGAGCTCATCTAGAATTCATGCCTCTGTTCCTGCCGAAGTGCCCAGGCACCAGTGAGAGCTGCACTGCGCTTTGTCTCTTCTCTGAGCTGCTCGCGGCAAAAGGAGCCTGCCCCGTTCGCTGGCTTGTTTCTCTGCACCATGGCTTCCTCCAGAGACCGCTCCCGTCTGCCTACTGACTTGCAAGACTCGACTAGCGCGTGGCCATAAAGAAGGATTCAGCGGCGCAGCCGAGGGGCGACTGTACTTTTGAAACACCGTGACCTTGGTGCGCTGAGAGAGGATATCGCCGCCCCGGCTTTGGTGCTTGGCTTTTAGGGTACAACAGACGGATACCCACTGGCTCTGACCCACTAACGCAGGGGTTCTCAAAGTGTGGTCTGTGACCATCTTGCAGGTGGGCTGCAGACTCAGGGCTCCTCCTCCTTCAGTGTGCCTCCCCCGTGAGGTTGGAGCACTGCGATCCTGCACCCCGCCTCCCACTCAGACCCCCCCATCCTCAGCCTGCTCCTGCACCCAACCGCCTATCTGGACGCAGCACTCCCACTCCCTCCTGCACCCATTCTGTCATCATGGGTGGTTGGCTGGTGGTCCACGGAAAAGTCTGCCTTGAGCAGGGTAGGCCATGCACCAAAAAGTTTGAGAACCCCTGCACTGAAGTATGGGCAGAACGGACCTCTTTGTAGGCCCTCTTTTCAGCCAGGTCCATGGCATGGTCCTCAGAGCTGGATTAACCCACCACTGGCCACTGAGAAATCCCAGCTGCTCCCAGGGGAAGGTGAGGCAGGGAGGAAGGCAGCTGTCGGGAAGAGAGGAAGCGGGGGAGTGTAGGGCTGAACCCCTGCAGACCAGTTCTCCTCAGCAGAGGTGTCCGCCATCAGAGAAGAAAGGGACAGTCTCATTGGGGGGGGGAGGGCTAGTAGGGGGAGAAGAGAAGGAAACGGGACCAAAAGTGCACTACATAATTTTTCCTTCTGATGATTTCGGCCCCTTGGATCCAAACCCCGGCTTGAAGGGGCTTCAAGGGGAAACTTCCACAGCCCCTGAGCTAGGGAGCAGCGGCTCCGAAGGACCGGGCACCCCGGTCTCTGTACGGAGTGCGCCAGCACCGACCCCAAGAGGGAGAGACAAGGGACGGCCAAGAGGTCAGGGACGGGCCCTGATCAGTAGCGAGCCTGCAACCCACACAGGCCTGAGAAACGAGCCTCCGCAGAACGTTCACGGGACTGGATTGGCAGTTTGCCACAAGAACAAAGGGCCAGAGGGGTCCAGACCGGGGCAGTCCAGCTAGCGTGCCGCCTCGCCTCCGACAGCGCCAGAGAAAGAGGGACAAAACCACCCCCTGCTGCCACTGGTTTTGGAATAACCTGCCCCCAAGGGAACGCCCCGTCCTGACTCCCAATACACAGCAGCTGCTGTAAGTCACCAGCCAGGAGATCGGGATCTATTGCTGGATCTTGGAGCCTGTGACGGGATCCTGCCTGGTTCGCCTGGGAGGCTATCAAGTGCCGGCACTTTAGTTGCCCCTCCCTCGCACTGCCGTGCTGCTCCTGCCCTCGGCCTTGGAGACATGCCCTCCCCCGGGAGCCGCCTGCTTGCTGTGTGAGGTGGGGGAAGGGGAAAACAGGGGTGCTGATGTTAGGGTGTCCCCCTCCCCGCATCTCTGTACTCTGTCTCCACACTGCAGGGGGAAGGAGGCGAAACAGGGCTCAGGATGGAGGGAGCTTGCCGGCCGCCTTCAGGAGTGGCACAGGGCAGGAGGTGAGCCTGCTTCCCCCTTCTGCACCACCGTCTGGGAGCCGTCTGAGGGAAAAAGTGCCTAGCTGGAGCCTGCATTACAAACTCCATCCCCAGTCCTCAACCCCCTCGTGCATCTCAACCCCCTACCCCAGCCTCGAGCCCCTCCCTGCACCCAAACTCCCTCCCAGAGCCTGCACCCGGATTCCCCCATTCTGCGTTCAAACCTTCTGCGCCGGGTTCAGCCCAGCGCCCCTCGCACACACCGAACCCCGTGGCTCAAGGCCACGTTTCCCCCCACTCTGCACCCCAGCTCCCTGTGGCAGCCTGATGAAAGTCAGTGGGGATGGGGGAGCGAGGGAGGATGGAGTGAACAGGGCAGGAGCTCAGAAAAGGAGTGGGATGGGGGAGGGCCTCAGAGAAGGGGTGGAGAAGTAGATGGGGCAAGGATGTTTAGGTTCGAGTGAGCTCATGGACTGCACTTAAATGCAAAATATGATCTCGTGCTTACCAAGCTGGGAGGTCACTGGCGTACGATACCAGGCGGGCGGGGGAGGGTATATGCGTGAGCACACGTCTAGAGAAGAGAGGTGGACATTGAGCATTCAGCCAGCAGTTTCCCAGCAGCGGACATTCGATTGCCCACTGTAGATATACACTGGCAGGGGGAGGGAGGGGGAATGCTAAATCTATTGGTAGCCGCAGGGAAGGGAAGGGAAGGTTGTCATGCCTGGACCAGACAAAGGAGGAGATTACACGCATCAACATTATGAGGTATCTGAGCCATCATCCAGCAAGAATACGTAGCCGTTCCACACAACCTCCACGGCTTTCATCTTTGCCTAAAAAATGTTCCCCTCAGTCTAAAACGCCTGGGGGGAGCCTGAGAAAGCAATCTAGCGTGGGAAGTAGCACCAAACATCTGAATCACCTGTCACAATCCACTGGACATTCAAGCATGACCTCAAACTAACTCAGATAACATCTGCCTTCATGGGTGAACACCAAGACACTCACCAATGGCCGAGAGTCTAGAAGGCCCATTGGGCAGGAAGTGTGTGGAGAGCTATCAAGTGGGAGGGGTTAAAGTTTTCTGCAGCCCGCCATCTCGGAGTGAGTATTGAATATGTCAGAGCACTCAGATTTCAGCAGCAAAGAATGACGTGTGCCCAGAGAGTACCAATGTCCCAGAGGGGAACATGTGCAGAACTCATCTGGAGGTGCCGGGTGACACAATTACCCTTCATGACTTGTGAAAACAGACGGCGGCTAACGATCCAGCTCGCTAGAGATTAGGCGGCTGGGATGGCCTCGACGTTGGCAAGGCAACAATCGTGTGGGGACTAGCACTTGCATAGCCGCCCACGCTTCCAAGACCAGTTCTCACAGGAGTAGAAATCCGCTTTCAAAAATTCACGGCGGGGATATAGACTGGCATGCTACGTTATTGTAGGCATTGGCGCTGTCCCGGTCACCAGATCGCTGTCGCTCACTTTCACATTTCCTTTACTGCTCACCAACGGTCTCTCTCACACACACTTGTTCATTGTACGTTAATACAGGCAACGTATTCACCAAGATTAAGGCCAAACGGGACCATTAAGGCCATCTTTTCTGAGATCCGGCATAACACAAACGTGCTCAGTTTTGATTGAGGACTCTCAATAATGACAAATCCACCACACTCCTTGCTAGTCTGTTCAAGGGTGAACGGCCCTTACGGCTAACAATTTGCCTCGTTTCTCCTGTTTGAAAACCCCGGTTGAGATGTATTCATTTGTGGACCTGATGGAAGCCTCCCTAGCTGAGCCATTTAAATTTAGAGTGACACAACTCTCCTTAGAGGCCCACCTTGCAATTAATGGTCAACGTGGCCTATGAAATCTTTTTCCATCACTGACTTCTAGGAGAAAGCTTTGACCCATCTGGGCCTCAAGAAGAATAGGAGACATTTCAATTAGATGAAGCTGAAGATCTCTAGGTCAGGGATAGCCAACCTGTTACAGGCAAAGAGCCAAAAAAGTGGTGGATACAGTGCAAAGAGGGAAAGAAGTTGTTGAGCAAAAAAAAAAAAAACCCACCGCTGCCCCTTTAACAGCCACGTGTGGCCCCAGGCCCAAGCAGCCGGAAAGTTGTTGAGTAAAAAAAAAAAACCCACCCCTGCTTCCCTGCTCTATGTGACCCAGCAAAGCATAAGAGCTTCCAGGACTATAGGAAACTCTTTTAACCAATGGCTTTTTTGAGTGACAGGGACTCCGGCTAAATACTGCCACATTTTGTATCTGACACCTAATCCCTATTGCTTGGCAGCATGTGGGTTTCTGCTTCCTACTCTCAAAACCTCAGACGGAGAAGAACCTGGACAAACAGCACCTCACAGTGACTTGTCTTTCAAATGGATTTATGTCACCTGCAATAGGGTGCACCACAAATGTATATTTCCAGCGTATGGCTCGACAAAAAGAGCCTCCAAAGGACACGTCTAGTCACAGAGAACACAATGTGGTTCAGACTTCCAGCAAACCTTCAAATAATTATTGCTTTTCTTCTTCTTCGGTCCCAGGGAGCATTTCTATGCCTTCACCATTGCCTTTGAATCTATATCGGCTTCCAGCCGTTACGCCAAAGTGCAACTGGACTTGTGTGCGTGCGTTTGTAAAGACTTAACAAGCACAATGCACCAACAAAGAGGAATGCAAATGACGGTCTGTGTTCCATTACTCCTGACCCAGAGGCTGGAAACCAAAAGAAATCAATTACAATAAGGAGGCTGCGGGAGAAGCCAACCCAAGAGGCAGCTTATGACCAGTCTGGGAGCACAGCGCCTGTGAGACATGTCAGTCACTCAGAACAAAGGGGCACCATGGTAGGAGAAATTGCACAAGAATTACATTCCAGGCTACATAATCTTTCTGCCGGTGGGCAAGACTCCCCTTGTGCACGATGACCCAGAACTCCCTAACACATCTGCTGCTGGAACTCTTGCTCAGATGTCTTACCGTCAATCAAGGAGACAGATAGAGTTCTGCCGAACAATGCTTTCCTGAGGACATCTTGTTTGCATTAGACCTGCCAAGATGACGGGAGGTAGAAAGTGGTTCAGCGGTGGGGGTATGGCCTGCTTTCAGACTCCCAGCCAGGCATAGAAACAAATGCTCTTCAAAGACGTTTATCTTGAAGGGAGAGTGACAGCGTGGAGGTGAGACTGAATTTCCTTGCTGACCTAAAAAGCCAGCAAGCAGGACTGGCATGAGACACAGGTAGGCTGAAGAGAGCAAGAGAGAGAGACAGAGAGCAGCCAACCTCATACTAGCAAAGAAACTCCCTGTGGGTCTTCAAGGTAAGCAAAGCTTAACGTGACTGTAGTTGTCATCATCTTTTGGAAGGGGCAAGAAACCTTGATTTGGTATTCCCAGGAGACTTCATCAGCCTGTTAGTTACAGAAGAGGATCTGCATGGTGGGGAGGGGGAGCTTATGATTTACCTTCTCCTACAAAGGAAAAAACAGACAGCCTCAAAGCTGCCCACGTGCCCCGCTGCCGGGCACGGGACAGCTGGCAGAGATAGATGCCCCGCTTGCAAGTGTTACATTTGACCTCCGCCACATAAAACCTGCCATGTGCAAGTAAAACCACAACACAGCAAAGAACATCTGGCAATGCGGTAAGTACAGGCCGCTCCTGTCCCGGCCTCGATGGCAGGAGCTCTGTGTGAAGTTACGTTTTCAAGAGGGGGGAGGGGAGCTGGAGGATTGTGTTGCTTTGCAATGCAGCAGCTGGAGCATCTCCCAGGCAAATCAAATAATGCACAACCGGTCGCACGAGGGGGAGAACGTGTTTCTCCTTTAACCTTTGCTTTCTGCCTTCCCTTGCTTGGGAGAGACACGCTGGGCCAGAACCTCTGCTGGAGCAAATCGGCCTGGGATCATTCGCAGCCATGGCGCGACGCCAGTTTGTGCCAGCCGAAGAGCTAACCCCGGACTTGATTTTCTCAGTGATTCAGCCAACTAAACAGTAAGATGAGGAGAGTGACATTCAGCACCTCAGTGTTCCCCGGAGCACCTTTCCAGGGGAAGAGGAACAAAATGTTCTGCTGTTCTTCCTCGAGTCATCGCTTGAGAAATGTGGCCAAGTATTTGAGACCACAAGTGAGCCAGCAACTTTGTTTACAGGCTGGATGTCCCCCTACATCACTCAGAGCCCTGTCGTCCTTGGTTGGAACATGCCCATGCGCCATATTGGACTTTCCCAGCTGCCCGATAAATGATTTTGTCTCGTGTGGACGACAGACAGAGCCTTAAAGGGACAAAAATGGGCGGCACTGCAAAGCGAGGCCCTGCCTGCCTTGTGACGCAGATGCAATCATTAGATGGGTTTGGGTGGGCGTGCCCCTCCCCCCACGTTATGACCCTCCCCCCACATTTTAGTGAGCTGTTGATGCCTTCTGCAGAATAGCCAAAGCACTAATGCAGGGCTGGCCAACCCATGGCTCGTGAGCCACATGCTGCTCTTCCCCACCTTAAATTGCGGCTTGCGAAGACTTCCCCGTGGCTAGTGAAGCTGCCCGTAATAATGGTCCCCTGGCGCCCAGTTCCTTGTGCTCACTGTCCAGCACGGCGAATCAAAATGGCACCAACAAGATGGCACCGGCCGACGGGAGCCTGATGTGGCCAAAAAGCCATCCAGTTTTGTTTAAAGGGGCAGCGTCCTTTTTTTTTTTTTTTGGTTGACAAATTTTTCCCTTGGCCCTTTGCCCCAACTATTGTGGCTCTTTGCCTTTAACAGGTTGGCCGCCCCTGAACTAATGCAATGGAACACCTGGCTTACCTCTGTTTTTCTTCTATGCAATTCAGCTCCTGCTCTGCAAGGGCAATAAGATGCCCCTGGCATTTTACATTTCAGTGTGTGCCCAGCCTAAGCTCCTCCCAACATGCTCAGCACTATTTGGCCAATGCCCCAGAAGTGGCTGCATTTCAGTAGCCTCTGCGTGGATGGTTTGAAAAAAAACCACCACCCCACGCTTTGGGATCATTCCAATATTCTAACACTGGCTTATCTGTATGGTCTACCCAGATGCTTTGTAACCCCCCTCCGCGGACCGACAAGGTTTGGATGTCATCAGGCCTCTCCGTCCCTTCTAAACCGATCTGTTCTTGCTGCTTAGTCCCACACTGAAACCAGAGGCTTTGTGTCTAAAGAAAAGAGCTGGTTAGCAGTGAGCTTCAAGTTACCTGATCATTCAGGGTCTGATCCTGCTTCCGCTGGAGCCAATTACAAAACCCTCACTGGACTTCAACAGCAGCAATATTGGGCCCCATGTATCTCACAGCTCATCTAACTTCCCACTAGGAGACAAGCTTGCGTATCTCAACCTCCGGGAGTGCCGGCCCGACAGGAGAGAGTTCTGGTTGTGGTGAAGTCATCCTCTGTGCTGAGGCCTCTCAGAGGGAGCCACTGTATCCTTAACTCAGAATTACCTTGTGTCCTGGCTTGGAAGACAGGTGGTTAATGTCCTTCTAACGTAGCATGGCTTTTATGTAATTAGAGGGCCATGCATCTCTCAGGCAGGAGATAGATGATCCCATTTGGCTTGTTGTTTGTTCAGTTCTGCAGCTAGCTTGGACGAAGCCTATTCGCTTTTGCAAACAGTTTACGTTGACCATTCATGAATCTGCCCACCTAAATCACATACTATTGTTTATGCTCCCAGAGTGGCTGAGCAGGAGAATCACCAGTGATATAACAAACAGAGAACGGTCTTCTCAGACTTCCACCTTTTGCCTGGGAGGGCAACACACACCTATTCAAGCCTTCAGATATTCATGCCAACAGAAAGCCTTTCATCTGAATGTCAGGAACAGCTCCCAATGAGCGGGCACCAGCATAGTTCAGTTGATGGGTGTGTGTGTGTGTATAATTCTGGCAAGTGTTTCTGAATGTGTCCCCAACCCAGCACCACTCATTCTTCAAGAGTATTTCATCGGGGGAGGGGGGGGCACCATGTAGATGGACATCCATCAGAGAAATATGCTTATTTAACATAACACCCAAGTGTTCAGAGATTAAGCCATGGTGCAGTTTAGAAATAATAATCATAAAAAATCCCACATGTGCAACCACTTGGACACACGCAGTAGACATGAAAGCAACTCCATCCCTCCCCAATCAAACCCACTCTCACAAGTAAACGGCACCCCCAAGCCGCCCTTCAGTCGTGCAACCTTGGCACAAATAAGGCAGTCTTCAGACTCCAACCCATCTGAGGAAGTGGGTTTTGTCCACCAAAGCTCACGATACTATATATATATATATATATATATATATATATATATACACACACACACATACACACACACATTTGTTAGCGTCTATACACACATATTTGTTAGTGTCTCTATACACACACACATATTTGTTAGCGTCTATACACACATATTTGTTAGTGTCTATACACACACACACACGTTCGCATCTATAGACGCTAACAAATATGTGTGTGTATAGATGCAAACGTGTGTGTGTGTGTGTATAGACGCTAACAAATATGTGTGTATAGACGCTAACAAATATGTGTGTGTATACACACATATTTGTTAGTGTCTCTATACACACACACACACACTTGTTAGTGTCTATACACACATTTGTTAGTGTCTCTATACACACACACACACATTTGTTAGCGTCTATACACACATATTTGTTAGTGTCTCTATACACACACACACATATTTGTTAGCGTCTATACACACATATTTGTTAGCGTCTATACACACACACACGTTCGCATCTATAGACGCTAACAAATGTGTGTGTGTATAGATGCGAACGTGTGTGTGTGTGTATAGACGCTAACAAATATGTGTGTGTATACACACATATTTGTTAGTGTCTCTATACACACACACACACACACACACATTTGTTAGTGTCTCTATACACACACACACTTGTTAGTGCATCTATACACACACACACATTTGTTAGCGTCTATACACACATTGTTAGTGTCTATACACACACACACACTTTGTTAGCGTCTATACACACATTTGTTAGTGTCTCTATTACACACACACATTGTTAGCGTCTATACACACATATTGTTAGTCTCTATACACACACACATATTTGTTAGCGTCTATACACACATATTTGTTAGTGTCTATACACACACACACACACACGTTCGCATCTATAGACGCTAACAAATATGTTTGTGTAGAGGTGCGAACGTGTGTGTGTGTGTGTGTATAGACGCTAACAAATGTGTGTATAGACGCTAACAAATATGTGTGTGTATACACACATATTTGTTAGTGTCTCTATACACACACACACACACACACATTTGTTAGCGTCTATACACACATTTGTTAGTGTCTCTATACACACACACACTTGTTAGCATCTATACACACACACACATATTTGTTAGCGTCTATACACACATATTTGTTAGTGTCTCTATACACACACACACACACATTTGTTAGCGTCTATACACACACTTGTTAGCATCTATACACACACACACTTGTTAGCATCTATACACACACACACATATTTGTTAGCGTCTATACACACATATTTGTTAGTGTCTCTATACACACACTTGTTAGCATCTATATACACACACACATATTTGTTAGCGTCTCTACACACACACACACACACACACACACACACATATATTGTTAGTGTCTAAGGTGCTACAGGACTACTTGTTTTCTGAAGATGTTCAGCATTTGTTTCTCCTTCTCCACTGGAGATAGTCTCAGATTACCACCCCTGGGTAGCTTGTCCTGTCCACACACAGCCATGGGACACTCTGTATTACTTCCTTTGGCAATCCCCCAATGAAGTCATGGAGAGAGGTGATTGGAGGGGGAAAAAAGAGCCCTCTGCAAGCACCCTCTGGAATTTATAGGCGAAAAGAGGAAGGAAGTTCTAGTTTTCTATGATGAGCAGTATTTTTATAGCCTTTGCATCGCTGTTTGGAGAACGATCAGTATTTGTCTGGAATGCTTCCGTTCCCCAGCTAGCCTCGGCAGCGGTTCGAGTTCTTGTCTGTCTGTCCGTCTCTCTCCCCCACCTCCTCGCTACTGAGCCAGTGGGAACGGAGCATGGGACAAAACACAACACTCCACAGCTGCGAGGCTCCTTCCTCCAGGACCCTGAGCTCACTTCAGAGGATAATGGGTTTTGCAGAAGAGGTGAAGCGGCTTTCCCAGAAAGGGAACGAGAAGCAGCTGAATCAGGAGGGTGGGCTCGGGGAGCTAAGGAAAGGATGAAGCGGAGCAATGTTGCGGAAGGGGCAGAGGATCTCATGGAAGCCGTAGTGGCTTTCCATCAGCGAGACACGCCACCAAATATTGCGTTGGGCACAAATGGACTATGGGAAACCCAGAGTTCACCTTATTTATTATCTGTCGCCTTTGGAAGCGGGAGGTGAGGCGCCTCCACGGGGCGTGTGTGGCCCATCTGAGGAAATGCACAGCTGTTTTCTTTCGTACTGGGACACGTTGCGCACTTGCTTTTTTAACCCTTCGGTACAACACAGAGCGAGGCCCCTTCTAATTATTGAAGGGCTGTTTCCCTTAATCCCTGTCTAGAAATCGGCTCTCTACGGAGTTCACGTGGTCTAGGCTGTCAAAAGAGGGGCGAGAAAACACAAGATGGAAATGTTTATATATACATATCGGTGTGTCTCTGGGGAAGCCCAGAGCCATCGTTGTAGATGGCAGCTTTCGCCTGCCTTTGTGTGGCGTGTGTACACGCCCACACTCTACAGGACAAATGGTCAGAGATTCGCAATTGTGCTTTTTTTGCTCATTTTCTTATCCCAGTTGGGCTGCTTGACATTTGTATTTCTCAACAACAGCGATACACTTGTGTGCCAGCAGGAGATGCCTCACTGGCAGGAGTGGAAGGGCACTATAACCCTCCCCCTAACCCTGCAACTCTTAACACTCCCTTCCCTCAAGAGGTGAGAGACACTTTGATTTTCTGGGGGGCTGGTCAGCCATGGACTCTGGCAACAGGGATGCCAATCAAATCTGGTGTTTGTCATCTGGACACTGCTGGCCTGAGGTCAACCAATGTTACACAGGCTCCTCATAGTCACCGGGAGGCAATGCCTTTCCCTCACGAGTAGCGTGGGCAGGGTTTGAAACTGCGACCGAGAGGTAGGAAGATCTATCGTGCAAGTCCAGTCCACTGAGTCATCCGGGCCCTGCGTCTTAAGAATATGCCAGATTGCGTTTGTCCTTTCAGCCAGGTCTTTTTGTTGCTCTTTCCCGAGCTTGCAAGAGGCGCTGGCCAACCTGGGCTTGCCGCGTACATGGCTGGCTGCTGACACTCCCTGCCTGTTGGCACACCCACCAATGGAGGAGAAATCTAACACCAGAAATCAGGCCTCATCCTGCACGGTGCTGAGTACCCTCGAGCTAGTGGGCATTAAAGATGCTCTACACCTTTAGCTCATTCACACCCTCGGAGGGGACCACCAGGCTCCCTGGGTACCTCCCTCACAAACAGAACCGGCTATAAAATCCCAGGGTAAACAGGAAAGGAGTAGTGCGCCGGGCCACGTTAAAACAAAACCGGTTTAAACTTGGTGAGGCAGAAGCCCGTGTCAGACTCCTTTTAGAAACCTCACTGGATCCTGCATCGCTCCATAGAAGGCCCTGTAATGAGGCGCATCTGATTCAAACGTGGTTTTTTTTTTTTTTTACACTGTTGCTGCCGGCAAAGGAAGCAAAGGAACGGCTTGCCGGCTGGGCCTATCTTGTTTTTGTGGGTCTGACTCTCTAGTCGGACCAGTGAACTAAGACTCATTAAGCTCACCAGGACTGGGCCACTCAGTGCTACTTGTTAGCCTTGCAACGTTCCCGGCAAACTGCTGGCCTTTTGAATACCTAGCACAAAACTATTTGCCAATTTGGGTAATTTGCTTAATTGGTTTCTTTTCAACTTGTCTTCTCTGCATGATAGCTGGAGAACCAGCAAATCAGGATTAGCAAGACTGATATGGAATCATTTGTTTTCTTTTTCTGAAGACCTTCATCCCCAACATGACTTTGTTCTACTTTCTCTTCTCTGATTCATCCACACCAGTCAAACAAGCCATATTGTAGCATAAACCGGTTTGAGCTGGACCATGTTTAAGGGCTGTGATAGATGAAGGTCTAAATCAAAGAGATGGTTTATTAGGTGATGAGCTATCATTCATGCTTAAATTTGACACTTTACGAATGGGCCTTAACAGAGATACTAACCCATTACAAAGATAGCTTCCCCAGTTATCACCCCTAATATCATTATCTCATAGACACTAACCTCCCCCGCTCACTGCCCCCCCGCCCCGTTCTAAAATCTGATTTGTCAATTTTATGTGTGTTCACTTTTTTTTTTGATTGTATCCCTTTGGTATATATGATCATGCCAATTTTCTTCCACAATTTGATCTGAGGAAGTGGGTCTGGCCCACGAAAGCTCATCACCTAATACACCATCTTGTTAGTCTTTAAAGTGCTGCATAGTCCTGTCTTTTGTTTCAGCAAGAGCAGACTAACACGGCTACATCTCTATTACTAAATCAAAGAGAAGATAGGAAACTTTTTTTTTGAGGGAGATTTATGAGGATTAATCTAATCTCATCTAACCCATTGAACGGTTTTTTTTAGACCTCATCATTCTAATACTTACGTATTTCCCAATCCCAGTCTTTTCTCATCTCTGATTCTGGAAATGGAATCTAGATAACTGATGACAATACTGAGTGTTAACAAAACTGGTTACTTAGAAATGTCTCTTGTGAAGGATTAACAACACCCAGTTAAGACAGACATACAGAATCAGACCTGGTCATTAAATCTATGGGAGGAAGCCAGAGACCATTTCCTTCTACAGGGTGGTGAGAGCACATAGTATAAGGACAGGTAGATTCAGAATAAAGCAGCTTTGATGGATTACCATAAGAATGGCCATACTGGGTCAGACCAAAAGTGCATCTAGCCCAGTATCCTTCTTCCAAGAGTGGCCAATGCCAGGTGCCCCAGAGGAATGACCAGAACAGGGAATCATCAAGTGATCCATCTCCTGTCACCCATTTCCAGCTTCTGACAAAGAGAGGTTAGGGACACCATTCCTACCCATCCTGGCTAATAGCCATTAATGGACCTATCCTCCATGAATTTCTTTTGTGTGTGTGTTTTTTTTTGGAACCCTGTTACAGTTTTGGACTTAATACCCTGTGGCAAGAAGTTCCACAAGTTGACTGTGTTGTGTGTGAAGAAGTACTTCTGTTTGTTTTAAACCTGCTGCCTATTAATTTTGTTCGATAACCCCTAGTTCTTGTGTTATGGGAATTAGTAAACTCTTCTTTATTAACTTTTCCCACACCAGGCATGATTTTATAAACCTCTATTATATCCCCCCTGCGTCGTTTCCTTTTCAAGCTGAAAAGTTCCAGTCCTAGTAATCTCTCCTCATAGTCCCAGTCTTATGATCTTATCTCCACCTTAGCTAGACTGACACTCATCATACTGTAGTGCAGAGCTGGGCAAGATGGGGCCTGGGGGAACCTACCACTTTGATCCAGCCCGTGGACAGCATCTGGCATCTTTTTATTTAATTCCTGCTGCCTGTGCCACTGAATTTCCAGGCAGTGGCTCAGGCAGCAGGATCCTATTTAAATGGCTCCGGGTTGCGGTGCTATCCCAGCAGGGGCTGGAGCCACAAGTCTTTTAAATAGCTGCAGCAACCCAAGGCAGCTGCCGGGCAATGCGGTAGTGGAAGAGCTGCAAGCCCTTTGCTGTGTTTTTAATTCAAAGCCTCTGGCCTAGACAAGTCTGGGAGAGGCTAGTCCCTAGCCCCGCCCCTTCTTCCCCAAGCCCCGCCCCTTCTGGGGTGGAGCCGGCCCTTGACCACGTACCAAAATTCATTAAGTGGCCCCCCTGTGAAATGTATTGCCCACCCCTGCCGTAGTGGATTGGGGGGGAAGGGTTAAAGTGATAAATGAGAGCGCCAAAGTCCGCCAGGAGGGTCTCGGAGGACTCTTGCTGGAGCTAACGTGACATGTTAGAGTTTAACACAAACTAGACTGAGCAGTGCCCACGGCGCTGGCCTACCAACATCAGAGACCAAACTTGTAACCAGCATGATAAAGATGTTTTGCGTTTATGTATCATACTGTTGACCTTCCAAGGCATCTCTGCAGAACATCACTTCATAGTGGCATCCTAGGCCATTTAACCACAGGGCAGAACGATGACGTAAGTCCTAGCCAGCAACTCTGAGGGAATCAGGGGCAGCTACATCACTGCACACAACTCACATCTCCAGGCACGGACCCTGCATGTTGGATCAGCCTTGTGACCTATGAACCGTGTGCTGTGTTCAGTGCCAAGCCAGCTGCTTGGCCCCAGGGAAAACTGGTTCTGCCTGATAATTGTTAGCAGGCATGAAAGTAATGGCTAACACAGAGGGAGGGGAAAGTAAGTGTAACTGGGGCAGGAAGAGTTGCTCCTTCAACTCCTGTTTCAACTAATGGTCCCACGGGCTGCTAGCTATTGTGTGCAGAAATCCACTCGAGTTCTGCATGTCTCACTAGCAAAGAAACCCCCTTTTACTGCTATTCCCTAGCAGAGGAGGAGTTATTCCATTTCCTCCCTCTACATCTGTCTGGGCCCAGCTACCTGATACGGTCATGTGTTAAATATTTGAGCAGAAGAGGGACACATATGCCAGTGTCGTACTTAGAGGGTAGGAAATCCACCTGCCCTTTCAAGGAACCTGAGCTTCCAAAGCCGGAAGGGCCATTATGGTTATCTAGTCTGACCTCCTCTATAACCCACACTGAAGAACTACACCTAGGGTACGTCTAGACTACAGGCTTTTGTCGACAGAGGCTTTGTCAACAGATACTGTCAACAAAGCTTCTGTCGACAAAGAGCGTCTAGGCTACATCCATTTCTGTCGACAAAGCAAGCTGCTTTGTCGACATGAGAGTGTAGACGCAAAGGACAGCGTAGATACAATAACGCCTTCTGTCGACAGAACTCTGTCGACAAAAGGCGTTTTTCCTCGTAGAATGAGGTTTACCGCCATCGACAAAACTGCCGAATTCTGTCGACGTTATGTCGACAGAACTCGATGGTAGTGTAGACGCAGGTATAGTTTTGTCGACAAAAGTCCCCTTTTGTCGACAAAACCCTGTAGTCTAGACACACCCCTAGTGTTTCCTGCATCAAGCCCATAACTTCTGGTTAAACTCAAGTAGGGATGTAAAATCCTGGTTAACCTGTTAAACGTAAAGGTCGACCTAATGTTTAATCAGTTAACAACTAAAGTGGGATCTGGGCTGGAGCATTAAGGGTCACACATTGACATAAAGGGTACGTATACACAGCACCCTAAACTCGAAATAAGATACACAATATGCACTACGCAAACTGCGCATTTTATTTTGATTGAATTTCGAAATAGCGTATTTTGAAATTTGGTGCATCTGCACAGCGCCAAATTTTGAAATAACGCAAGACCTCCCTTAACCATCATGGAACAAGGGTTACAGGGATGCTGAAATAGCGCAGCTGCTATTTTGAGACCAATCTCCAAAAAGCGGGCGCGTTCAGAAGATGCAGGGCAGCTATTTTGGGATACTTCTGGTAGACATACCCAAAGAGTATAATGGACAAGAGGCAGGGCCATCCGATCCCTATGATGGAAGGGCAAAAATAACCCATTTGTGCCTTCAAAAAGTCTAGAAAATAGTTAAGAGGGAAGTTCTTGTAGAGAGTGTAAAGAGGTCCCATGACAGGATTTTTGTGGTGAGAAAAGATTATCTTCAATTAAAGATTAGCTTCTATGTTATTATCCTGGTCTGTTGGTTTTATACCTCCAAGGGGTTAGTGGACGTATCCTTTGAGGACTAGAGTTTTGCTCAGAGGAAGAAAGTCTGTGCAAAAATAGCAAGCACTGAAGGAAATATTAGAGTCCTCCTTTATACAACATTGCAGCAAAATGTCTAGAGTCTTCCACGAGGAAGGCAAGAGACCAGCATAAGCCCTTTTTGAAAGAAAACACTTCAGCTTTCTCAGGATTTAAATGCTTCCACCTTTCTAAACCCATGTCCAAGCCAAGCAACAATCCCCGGCATGTTCCATATTAAGTTGGGGCACGCTGAGTATGTGCTGAGAGACCTCACTCTAGGCAGAGAAGCAGGATTATTTAGAACAACTCTGCTTCACAGGAAAAAACTCTGGAACTATTGCACATCTCCACTTGTAGCATCTACACTACTAAGTTCACTGTAATTGGTAGATGAGCGAACACCAAAACCATCAAGTGATACTGGAATTACATTTCACTTTGAATCACTTATTGCCACAATCCTGAAGTGTTTTCTAAGCCATGTGTTACATAGTCTTATGGTTAACTTTGTTCCTCAGTTATGCAGGTATCAGTCAAGATTTAAACCTGTTTAACAGCACAGAATTTGGCCCTGACACTTTGAAAAGTAGAGAGGATCTGCATTTTTGTTCAGGTATTTCACAAAATTTAAAATTGTATCATTGTGTGTGTGCGCGAGAGTTTCATCTGCCTGAATTTTAGATAAACCAACTTTCATCCAAACTGTGTGGCCCATTACACAGAAATTCTCAAATGTCTGTTGCAAATCTGAAACTGCCAATATATATAGTATCGTGAGCTTTCGTGGGCAAAACCCACTTCCTCAGATGTATTTGTTAGTCTTTAAGTCTTCGTCTACACTAGGGCATTATTTCGAATCCTCCCCCCCCCCATAGGCTGAATTTATAAGCAGAGCATCCACACTACCAAGTTCATTATTTTGAAATAACGGGCCACTTATTTTGAAATCTGTACTCCCGCTTTCCTCAGGGAATAACGCTAATTTTGAAATAGTTATTTTGAAAAAACGGTAGTGTGGATGCTCCAGTGTCGCTATTTCAAAATAGCTACTCCCCAGATTAATTTGAATGAATGACTTCTCAGTGCTTTCTGGGCACTAAGTCGAGGTAGCGCATCCACATTAACGGAGCCTGCCTCAGACTAATTTTGTGGCTCACTATTTTGATTTTGTAAAATCGGGAGTTATTAAGTCAAATTTAGTTATTTCAAAATAATTTTCTAGTGTAGTCATGCTCTAAGGTGCCACAAGACTATTCATTGTTTTTAAAGTTACAGACTAACATGGCTACACCTCTGAGACTTTTATATATGTTTAAAATCTGGCTTCGCTCTAGAGCAGACAGTTTGGTTGGATTCCTTCAAACAGACCGGCTAGATAAAATACATCAGATAATTTTAAAGGTAGATGTATGGATAGGAAGCTAAAGAGAAAGGAAGCTGGGCAGGCAGAAACAGAAAGACAGACAAACAAACAAAGACAGATACCCTGGCCTGATGACTTTTACTGTAAAATAAGTATTAAAAAAAACACATAAAAAAACCCCAACAACCCTGGAAATGAGAATTATAAACTCTAAGGAAACTGAGTTGCTCTTGGTCAACGTTTATTACTTTCCTCTTGTCAATTCTTCTCTGGGTAAGGCCAGTCCCTCGCATTATAAAACATCTTCAGCCCCTGGAGGTTGACCGGCGGAAAGTACGGCCCGATTCTCTTTCGAATCCACCATTTCCCTTCTCTGGCATGTTTGCCTCCTGGTTGGCTAAATTTGTACTTGAAGTGCTCTCCTCTGATCCACCTTTGAATAAAAGAAACCACACAGTGCAGTCAGAATGAGGTTGAAGGCAAATATACACATATTCAGTGAATAAGGAAAAGTTATTTACTTGTTCCTATAGCATAAGAACTAGGGGTCACCAAATGAAGTCAATAGGTAGCAGGTTTAAAACAAAAGGAAGTTTTTCTTCACGCAGAGCACAGTCAACCTGTGGAACTCATTGCCAGAAGATGTTGTGAAGACCAGGACTTTAGCAGGGTGAACCGAACAGGTAATGATCAAGCAATCTCTCTCCTGCCATCCATCTCAACCCGCTGACAAACAGAGGCTAGGGACACCATTCCTTACCCATCCTGGCTAATAGCCATTTATGGTCTTAACCTCCATGAATTCATCTAGTTCTCTTTTAAACCCTGTTATAGTCCTAGCCTTCACAACCTCCTCAAGCAAGGAGTTCCACAGGTTGTCTTGCATGCAGATTGTCTTGAGGGCACTTCCTCTCCCATTCACGTCGCTGGCCTCCTACCTTCCCTTGTGTTTTCCATCACCTGCCTCCTCCTCCGTTCCCACTCACGATCACACAGAGCTCCTTCACGCCTCAGCACAGACTATCCCGGCGGCAACTGCAGAGCTTGCTGACATGGTAAAGCAACAGTAGGAAAGCAGCGATACTGTTTTTGCTCCTTGAAGTGCTAGCTAGGAGTAGGAGCCACCATCTTCTAAGCAGATCATCAGCTACACCGTAGGCCTACCCTGGAGCTGGAGGTGTGATTGCCAGTCCAGCTGGACACACCAGTGCTTGCTCTGACCAAGCAAGAGTGACAAAAATAGGCATGTAGCGCAGTGGGATAGACAAACAGCCTCTACTAGAACTCTGTTGAACACCCTACGTCAGGGCTACTCAGCTCTGGAAGCTCCAGGGGCACACCACATGCCGAGGGCCGCAACTTAAGTGTGTATGCATATACATGCAAATGTATATGCAAATAGCTTCTTTCACACTGACGGGCATGAATACAAAGATTAAGGCACGACTACACAACAACAGGCCCCATTTAAGTCAGTTCTGCTGATCTTAATCAAATGCAATATTTACCCGATTTCCACCCATCTGACAGCACTTTGAATGAGCAATGACAGTCCAGGAATTTAACTACTAAAACGCATATCAACAGAAGACCGTTATATTGAGACTTTATTGTTTTGGCTCCCACCCGTGGGCCGCGTGTCGAGCCCAGTGTTAACCCAAACTACACCGTGGGCCGCAGGTTGAGTAGTCCTGCCCTAGGCAATAGCTGGGCAGCTAGCCTGGCCCACCACCATGGCTATTCACATTTCCACAGCACTAGTTTGACCTGGGCGGACACGCACCCTTGGAGTCATGCTGTAAGACACTGGTTGTTTTTCCTCCTCAATAAAAGAGTTTGCGGAAAAAACCAAGGAGCTTTCGATCGATCCCCTCAAATTAGTCACCTCCATGCAAATGTTTCATGACAGCAGCCTCAAGTCTCCCTCCACCCTCAGCCTACTCCTGCTCCGTTTCCTCCACCACTTACTAGCGAGGCTTAGAGCGCGTCTGTTTTCTGACTGCCCTGACAGCCGAGAGAAAAATAGATTTTTTTTTAGGAGCGCGGAAAGAAGCATTCATCAGTCAAGCGCCACACATTGGGAGGCTGCACAGGGCGTTTTGTTCTCCAAGTCTTGGGCTTAGACTCACCCCTTTCTCCCTCCCCTTGATATAGGGCATGCTGACAAGAGAGAGAACACCACAGCAGCCCTTTGGCGTGGAGGGCCCTATTTGCAGAGGGCATGACAGTATTTGCCGGGTAGGTTCATAAAATAATGGGCAATAAAAAATGTCACAGTCGTGTCAATGCTCATTTCAAACGGCTTTGCTTCGCTACGAAAATACAAACCTTGCTCCTGAGCAGGGCAGCTGCCTGTTCTTATCAATGGGTCTTCCGCTGCTATGAACTCAGTTCCTACTGGTAAAACGATCATGAAGGCAGCTGCATACTGGGTGTGTTCTCTTCGGACCTGAGGCACTCAGACGTGAAGCTCCGCTTGCAGCAAAAGACCGAGAAGGATCCTAGCCCCATTTAAAAAAAAAGGGTGTGCTGTGATCCAGCCCTGAACGTCTCCGCGTAAGCCTTGACTGGTGCCCCAGTGCCGGGCAATGGGCAATAAATGCTCCCATTAAAAACACAGCACCACGTAGCTATCAATAGTACCTCTCTCTGCAGCTGGCTACCAGGGTTTGCCAATATCAGTGCCCCTTGTTCATTGTTCTAACTTAAAAAAAAGCAAAACAAAATCAAATGCTTCGAGTCTCTGTCTCAACGGGGAGCGAGTGAGCATGTGTGTAGCTGCATAGTATTTAAGTGAAATATTAACTAGTTTGCCGGTTATGGAGAAAAGGTAGGGGCTGGAATAGCCCCCCCACCTGCTGCGGGCTGCTCCAGCCCCGTGGGGCTCACCACAGGTAGGGGCCACTCCCACCCGGCCGGTAGGGTTGCCAGATGGTTGAAACAAAAATACCGAACACCCTCCCCCACCCTTGGTCGAAAGCCATTTTGTGCTGGCAGCCTTGCAGAACCAGGTAAGCATGGGGGCTGGGGGTGTTGGGAGCTGGGGGGCGGGGGGAGGCCGGGTGCTGAGTGTTTGTAGGGTTGCCAGGTGCCCGGCATTTTCACCTCCTGGCTGGGGAAAAAATCAGAAAATACAGGACATTATAAGTGTCCGGTATTCTCTGAATTTTTTTTTACCGGACAGGAGGCGAAAATACGGGACTGTCTGGGTGAATACCGGACACCTGGCAACCCTACCATCCTCCTTCAATTGGTTAACCGGTTAAACTTTGTGTTTAACCAGTTAACTAATTCAATGGGATTTTACATCCCTACTGCATCAGTGATGCGCCGGGGAGCGGGGACAAAGGCCTCTCAAAGGGCATGAGTGGGAGAGGCAAAGTGCCGGCCAGCAGCTGACGGGGGGACTAGCAGGACCGGTGGCTGGCACTGCCGGCCCTCCCTCCCCACACTTGCAGGCAATGGCAGGGCAAGCGTAGTAACGGCCCCAGGTCTCGATGTTCCTCCGTCAGCACCACTTGGGGGAGGGGCAGGACCACCCCGCACTCACCCGCGGGAAGCCCACACCACCCCCTCCTCTTTCTCGCATCCCTCTGTGCCGGCCCGTCAGGACGTCGCCAATCCAGCATCACCACAGGGGCTCGGGCAGCCAGACGTAGGGGTCAGAGCCAAAGGCAAGGGGGCCAGGAGCAAGCTGAGAAGCACCAGGCCCATCACGACACCTTGTGGCAGATACGTTTCTGGGAGCTCCTGGGCTTAAATAGGGTGTCCTGACCAATCAGGGGCCTCATGGAAGCTGTCAGTCATGCTATGTGAGGCGGAACTTCCTGTAGTGTTTATCTCCACAGGGTTTATACGATAATGCACACAGCCCCCTCACGAGTCCGGGGTAGCAGTGCAGAGGCAGAGGTCCCCCCGCCCCCCGAGGCGCACCTCATATCCAGTCACTCCTGACCAGGCAGTGCCCTGAGGGGTCTGAGTGGGTTTTAGTGATGCATTGCCCTGCCAGGACCCTTGCGTTGCACATTTCAGGGGAAGGCTGTGGAATAATTGTTTTCAAAGAGGTCAGATCTTCATCACTCCTCACGCTCAGCGCCGCAGATTGGGCTGCGTTTGCTGGCGTACAGAAACCTGGATTGTATCACTGCAAATGCGATCCTGCAGCTGCTGTTTTAATTATAGTCAGGAGTAGGGTTTTTTTTTTTCTTTTTAAAGGCTGGTAAAAGTCAACTGGGGGCTGAAGTGTTACTCCCAGAGTGTTTACTTCGCAGGAGCAGAAAATTTCCTGTTCATAATTAGAACATTACTAACCATCTAAGTTTACATAGGCCCAGGTAGCCCGCAGGCTTCTGTCTGAGGTACTTATAGATTTAAAAGCTGTGCTGCTGGATTGCTTGTTGTGATTCTGAAACCCAGCCACCTTTCAGAACAGCTCCAATTGTTTGGGGGCCAGCCAGAAAGCAGTGCCCCCTTCACTGACCACGAGTGTGCTATTCTTTCAGGGAAGCTGCAGCAAATACCAGCAGATCAAAGCTCCAAAACAGAGCTGGGAAATAACATCCGAGGAGGAGACTGGGAGACAGTGTGGCCTAGTGAATAGGACACAGGAGAGGTGTGAATTGACCCCTGGCTCTTCCAATCACTTGCCAGGTGAGCATGGGCAAGCGACCTCTCCTCTCTAAACCTCTTTTCCCCTCCCACCCTCTCTCTGGGCAGCTGTGATGGAAACTTTTTTCGGAAAGGGGTTATTTACACACTATGCGTCTGCACCAAATCCATCGCAGTGAGGCCTTGGTCTCAAATGGGGAGCGTAGGCCCCGCAAACATAAATGAAAACATATTCGGTACTAGGCCCTAAACATCAATCTTTGCAAAATCCCCGTGTGACAGGAAAGCACGAGAATCCCTCTTTTATACACGTGGAGCTGAGTCACAGAGGGATTGAGGGATGTGGCCAAGGTCGCACAAGGAAGCCTGTGGCAAAGAGAGCTCCCGCATCCCTCCCATTCATTGCTCTGACCACAAAGTCAAGCTGGCTGTTGGGCGAGCCGTTTGGAACAAAAACTTCCCCGTCCCTTCCAAGTAGGCTTGCCTGCCCTGTTTAAATAAGATCTATCATCTGATGTGGCATGATCTTTCCCATATGTCGTCTGTCTATTAAAAAGTTTGCTATCAAAGGAGTCGGCCTGTAAAACTAGAACCGTGTGAGCATTCAGGCAACCGCACACAATTAAAGCTGCATTTTTGTGGCAGAAAGCTTGCGTCTGAATACATTTCAAACTCTTCCATGGAGAGTCTAAATAACACAGCAAAACCCCTCCAAAACTAACCAAAAAACCCAGCCAGGCCCTCTCCCGTCCCCCAAACCTCTACCTGAATCTGGGGGACAGAAGGGAGGGGGATTCCAAAGAGGCTAAGTGATCTAGGAGCATAATTCTCACTCTCAATGAGACTTGGGCTCCTAAATCACAGAGGCACTTTGAAAAATTCCACCCCATATACCTTCTGGCTGAGATCCAGACCCGCCATTACTACAGTGCCAGCGGCTGGATTCCTGGCCCCTTTAACCCAAATTACACGTACTACATGATGGGGTCAAATTTAGCTACGACAGATCAGGAAAGGGATCTTGGAGTTATAGTGGATAGTTCTATGAAGACATCCACGTAGTGTGCAGCGGCAGTTAGTAAGGCAAATAGGATGTTAGGAATTATTAAAAAAGGGATAGATAATAAGACAAAAGATATCATACTTCCCCTATATAAAACTATGGTACGCCCACATCTCGAGTACTGCGTGCAGATGTGGTCTCCTCACCTCAAAAAAGATATATTGGCATTAGAAAAGGTTCAGAAAAGGGCGACTAAGATGATTAGGGGCTTGGAAAGGGTCCCATATGGGGAGAGGCTAGAGAGACTGGGACTTTTCAGTTTGGAAAAAAGGCGATTGAGGGGCGATATGATAGAGGTATATAAAATCATGAATGGTGTGGAGAAAGTGATTATAGAAAAATTATTTACCTTTTCCCATAATACAAGAACTAGGGGACACCAAATGAAATTGATGGGTAGTAGGTTCAAAACTAATAAAAGGAAATTTTTCTTCACACAGCGCACAGTCAACCTGTGGAACTCCTTGCCCGAGGAGGCTGTGAAGGCCAGGACTCTATTAGGGTTTAAAAAAGAGCTTGATAAATTTTTGCAGGTTAGGTCCATAAATGGCTATTAGCCAGGGATAAAGTATGGTGCCCTAGCCTTCATAACAAGGGCAGGAGATGGATGGCAGGAGATAAATCACTTGATCATTGTCTTCTGTTCTCCTTCTCTGGGGCACCTGGCATTGGCCACCGTCGGCAGATGGGATGCTGGGCTCGATGGACCTTTGGTCTGACCCAGTATGGCCATTCTTATGTTCTTATGTTCTTTAAATAGCCACTAGAGCACTGGGCTATGCATTCTGGGTGATGCTAAAGGACTGGTGGGAGGAGACTAGTTCCCAACTCCGCCCATTCCACTCATGGCCCCACCCTTCCAGGAGCATAGAGCCAGAACCCCGTCCCGGCACTGAGATCTCCCACGGGCACCTCAGGATCGGAGTGCCTAACCCCCTTAGGCACCTTTGGATATCCCAGTTTGTCCTTCTCTCCCTTTGGGATGGGCTCAGCCTCCAGTACTGCTCCTCGTTCCCTCCTCTCTACCTCCCCCCTCCTTCCAGATTATGTCATTCTGGCTGAGGTGGGCTGGACGAGGTCCCTCTCAAGCCCGTCAGCCCCATCCTGAGCACCCCAAGGAAGATACCATGTGCCCCTCCCCTCCCAGGTGGTCCCTGCACTGCTCCCCTCCTGGGCTGCATGCTCAGTTATGAACCACAGACCGCTGCTGGCCTTCATGGGGGAGACACTTAAAAATGCCGGAGTGCCCCAGGATCGGGTCTGGCTCTGTTCCGTCTCAGGGGGTGTTGCCATCGAGCCCAGATATACCACCGTGGCCTGGGATATGGCAACGAGCGCCTTAAAACCGCTCCCAGGTTAGAGACGGACAGCTGGCAACAGTTGGGCCTTTTTGATCACTGCGTGTCCACGGTCACTAGAACGGGAGGAAGAAAAGCTCACAGCACCCTCCGATGGGGATCGTGGAGGATCAACTCCAAGCCATTGTTTGTTTTCTTCCCCCCCCAAGCTCTCTTATGGTAAAAGAGCTTAGGGTACCCTTCTGGAAGAAGTTCCCAAGTGATTTCTTCCTTGGTTAAAGAAGAAAGGGGTTGTTTTGTTTTTCCACTTGGGTGGTGGCAGCTACCTCCCAAGGTCAGGGAATCTGCCTCTTGGGGAGTTTTTAAAACAGAAGCCTCTAGAGATGAGGTATTTATAAGTGCCAGAGTGGGGAACAGCCTTGCCTCTCTGCTCATCCGAGGAAGTGGGTTTGCCCACAAAAGTCCATGATACGATATAAATATATTTGATAGTCTCTAAGGGGCCACAGGGCTACTCGTTGCTTTTAAAGTTACAGACACACACGGCGACCCCGCTGAGACCTCCATGCCGTTGGTTAACCAATGGAAACCTGGCCCTTGTTTTATTTGCCATCGGGGAGTTCCCCGCTGGGTGAAGATGTAGTTTTATCACGGAGCCGTTGTAGTGAGTGCCGCGTTGGGGCAGCTCAACACGATCGACTCCATTCCCGCCGACCAATTTAAAAAAGAACCCCATATCCAAAAGAAGAGAAACATTTCTGATTGAAATTTCTGCTTGCCTCTAGGCTAGAGGAGACACCCCCGCTCCCGTTGGGATGTTGAAAAAAACAATTAGACAAGCCAAGTGACCACGCTTTGGAAAAAAACCTGGTGATTTGTCACTGCATGCAAAGCCTGGGTTTTTAAAATTTTTTTTGCAGGGGTGGCTAACGTCTCTTTTCAACTTTGCTTTTGTTTTATAAACGTTTCCATAATCAGCTCTCGGGCACCCAATAATTCTTTACGGAGGAGGGTTGGAAGAGGCCGGTTTATGGATCGCTGATGTTGCCAGGTGTCCGGTATTGACCTGGACAGTCCAGTATTTTCGCCTCCTGTCCAGTAAAAAAATTCAGAAAATACTGGACACCTAAAATATCTGTTATTTTCTGATTTTTTCCTGGTCAGGAGGCAAAAATCCCGGGTGCTTACCTGGTTCCGCAGGGGAGCTGTCTGGCCCGGAGCAGGAAGATAAGATGGTGGATGGCTGCTGGCAGCTTGTTAGGGTCAAAAAGCCTCAAAAGCATTTCTTAAAGGGGCCACACTGGCTTCTAATTAATTAATTAATTAATTTTTGCTTAACTCTAGGGGTCCTTTTTTTTTTTGCTCAACAATTTTGTTCTCCCCCCTTGTTTTCCCTGGTGTGGGTTTTTTTTGGGGGGTGGGGGGGGGTAAGAGGTGTTCGGTATTTTTGGTTAAACCATCTGGCAACCCTATTGCCGATATGAAACCCGGTGTCTCAGCAAAGCGCCCCCCCCCTTGCTTGAAACAGATGAGGTGGCTCCCAGGGTTTACACACGCCACAGGCTGTGACCACGGAGCCTTAAACCAAAGCGAGTCCCTTTACAGAGTTGGGAAGCTCTCCTGGCGGCGTCTGCAAAGCTACTCAACTCCTTGACCCAGACTACGTGCACTACTGAGTTCACATGGTCTCTTGGGTCTACAAGGTCAGCAAGCCGCAAGCACGATTCTGATCACTGGGGACCTCCAATAGCCCTTACGCTGCTAAAACTTCAGAGCCTGCCTGAGTCTGAGGACCTACAAACGTCAGAGGAAATGCCCCCATTGGAACATATAATAACCCCTTAGTCCTTCTTTTGTGGCATTTACAAGCTCTTCTGCTAAGGCCGTGGTATCTCCAGAACCATAGGACCTCCAGTACCATGCGTTTCTGTGCTATGGGATTGTAATGCTGTGTAGGCAACACTATAATGCCTATGAATGTCTCTCTTCCAGGCTCACATATCTAAAAGCTGCTGGACTTCACACTCGCTGGGAATTCTCTGTTTCTGCTCCAGAAAGGTGCTGGATTTATTATCTAGCTAGTTGCCTCATTTCAGGGTTCGCCCGTTCCTCTGGTCAGATGAACAACCACTGTCACACCTTGTCATTGCAGGGATTAGAGCAGGGCTACTCGGCAGGCTACTGTTTGTGGCCCGCGGTGCAGTTCGGGTTTACCCAGGGCTCAACACGCAGCCTGTGGGTGGGATCCTTGGAACATAGCCTCTCCTGGGAACACGCTCCACAACGGCGAGGTGTCTCACAGGCAGGGTGAGCACTGCACATACGAGCACGGCGACGTCTCAGAGATGTCACCATGCTCGTACGTGCAAAAACAATGAGGTGACCTGCGGCACCTTAAAGACAAACCCATTTATTTGGGCATCAGCTTTCGTGGGTCGAAACCACGTTGTCCGGTGCAAGACCCTGTAAGTCTGCGTCTGAGGCTTGTAAATGCTGAGCCCTAAAATAGTGGACGCGGTGGCATTAATTCTTTTGCTGTGTTCCTGGAAGAGCATGGTCACCCTCTAAAGTTTAGAGGACTACTCAACTTTGGAAGCCCCGGGGGTCACAATGATACAGCACATGCCGAGGGCCACAACTTCAGTGTGGTTGCATAGACATGCAAATATGTACACACATTAATGCAAATAGCTTTCACACTGACAGGCATGAATACAAAGATTAAGCCTTGAGCCACGGTGCTGGATCCAAACGTGGCCAGTGTGAGCCGGTCAGCACCTCTCAGGCTCTGCCCACAAGGCTAAGCAGCCAGCACTTTCCACAATGCCCTGGCGCTCCGGGCACCTCCTCCCTGGGGTTGTTCCCTGGGGGCTAGAAATGCCGACACCCTGTAGCCGTCTGTTCCAGCCAGTCCGTCCACTTGCGTCTTTCCATGCTCACCGCACCTGGGTGACGCCTCGCCGTTGTGGAGCGTGTTCCCAGTGGAGGCCATGGTCCAACGATCCCACCCGCGGGCTGCGTGTTGAGCCCTGCGTAAACCCAAACCGCACCGTGGGCTGCAAACAAACAGGCCGTGTATTGAGTAGCCCTGGGTTAGAGCCAGCTAAGATGAGACCAGGGGGTTGGACTTGATGACCTCCCAAGGTCTCTTCCAGCCCTAGGATTCTATGATTCTATGCCAGCAAGACACCCAGGAATGAACTCTGAAGTAACTCAGAGCCCTACCCATCTAATGTCCCATCTCCAGCCCCTGGGGATATTTGCTATTTGTGGTTACAGATGCTACCTACCATTGTAGGCAGTCTTATCACAGCATCCTCCCCTCCCCCCCATAAAACTTATTAAGCTCAGTTGTGAAGTGGTTGGGATTTTTGCCCTCCACATCTCCCCTGGGAAGGGTACCCCAGAACTTTATGTCTCTGATGGCTAGAAATATTCAAAGCCCCCTTCTAACCTCAAGACACTGACTATCAGGGTGAGCCTTGCTCACTGCTCCAGAGAAAATCCCTAGTTAGATCATGAGGAGGCTAAATATTTTCTCTTACTTTAAAAAGAGACAAATGACTTTGGTGGTTCTACGCAACAAGGAAAGCCTGATCCACTCTCATACTTCAGGGAGGAGAGTTGCAAGGGTCAGGCAGGAAATTCTCTCTTATAAATACAGACTTTAACGACTTACTAAGTGAAGGATGGTTTGGGTTATTTTTATTCTCCCTGAAGCATCAGGTGTTAAGTACTGCCAAGGGGTGGAAAACCAGAGTGCACAGCTTAACTGCATCATTCAATTTGGCAAAGGTAGCGTCCTTCAAGAGGTACCCCAAAAGAACCACAGTTCATCAAACCACCAGGACATAATAATGGGAGGAACACAGCCAGCTGAACAGGAGCCCACTGGACACTAAACTATGAGCTGGCAAAGGGCAATAATGCGTGAATAACGCAGGCTCCTGCCTTTCTGTGCAAACACATACACTCCATCATCCTTGCTCGCTCTCCGTCCATGAAATTATATGGCCTTGGAGGGCGGGGGAGGGGGAGAGGCTAAAAATAATAAGCATGATTTCTTAAATCAATATTCCACAATGCATCCTGCCAGATGCCCAGTAGCAGCTGTGCCACAGCACTTTTAAGATTCTATCATATATCAGCCTATTATGACATCTTCCAACTGTATGTGTTAAAAATTAGCAGCAATATTCAAGTTGTTACGACCAAGGCCTAAATCTCCCAGACAGCTGTAATTAGTTCCAGAGCGTGCAGCTGTCTCCTTGCAACAGCTGAGAGTTTTTGGAGGGGAAAAAAAACAAAAAACCAGGAACGGTGTTTTCTGATGGAATTAATGGCCTGACAGGGCACTTGGGGGTGGAGAAAAGAAACCGAAAAACACGAGTTTTCTTTTCAGTTTGTTTTTGGTTTTTTTTTATCTTAAAGTTTCCTGCTCGGTTGTAAATCTGAGGAGTATGCCATGCTGGAACGTATACATTCATTAAGCCAGCAAAGCCTCTGCTACAGGCTTTCTTGCTTATTCTAGCACTATTAGCAAGTGAGATCATAATTCATCTTGCATCAAAAGCCTTTAAAAAAAAACAATGGCAGCTTTATAAGTTGTTTTCCTTATTCCACTGCCTTCTTTTTATCTAAGGCACTGCTATGGCAGCCGTTACCCTCGCATCTGAGCGCTTCAGAGTCTTTAATATATTTATCCTCACAAACCTGCTGGGAGGTAGGGCAGGGCTATTCACCCCGTTGTACAGAAGGGAAAACTGAGGCTTCACGAGATTTGTCACAGGTCACACAGGAAGACAGTGGGGAATGGAACCCAGTTGTCCAAAGTGCCAGGATGGTATGTTAGTCACTAGAGACTAGACCATCCTCCAAGAAGGACGTATATGATCGGAGTCATTAAGCTAATGGTTGCAAGATGAGGGGTGCACTCCTGCGGCTGGGACGAGATGAAGGACTATCAGGAGGGTTGCAGAACACTGGCCTTGTGGTTGAACTAGAGCATGTCTAGCACCAGTGGGACCCTTTGTCCACAAGCACTGGAGGCAGGACCCGGACCAGAGCTTGCCTGAGGCGCTGAGAGAAGTGATGTTATCCAGCTTGGCATGTCTGTGGCTCTCAGGACAGGTGCTGAATGCAGACGGGGTGACCCGGTGCCCTGGTATCAGGACTGGCCCAATATTAGGGGCTTTATCTTACACAGACAACTATATGACCCCTGGTCACAGGGTGGACTCACTGTCACGGCGCCTCTCCCGGTAGCCCTGGGAATGAGGTCTTGTCGGCTCACTGGACGTCTCCCTCCGGCAGGGTCTCCCCCTGTCCCTACTTCACTCTCGGACCCGCGTCCCTCGTGGACCTCTTCAGAACACGGCTCTCGGGCAGGGCCCGCTCCAGTGTCTCTCAGCCCCCTTCCAGGGGGGTGTTTATCAGTCTCTGCAGTCCAGGGTCCCTCCCTCCCAGGGAACACCCTGCTCCCCTCCCCGCAGGGGTCTTCTCCTCCCAGGGAACACCCAGTTCTCCTCCCCTCCCAGGTTTCCTCCCCTCCCAGGGAACACCCGGTTCCCCTCCCCTCCTTGCCTCAGTGACCCACGGCCAGTCTTCACCTAGCCCCTGCCTCAGAGGCAAACTGCCGTCTAGAAAGACCACTCATCACTGGCAAGGGGGGAGGGGGTGGACCTGCTGCCTTCGCCTACCCTGGCTGGCTCTCTGCAGCCCTTCTGCACTCGGGTCTGGCCTCAGGCCCTGCAGCCTGGCCAGAGCTTCCCCTGCTCTGCCTTCCTTCCCCGGCACTGCTCGACCTCCAGGAAGCTTCTTGCATCCCTGGCAGCCAGAGCAAGAGTAAGCCCTCCTCTCTCCCTCCAGGAGCCCTTCTTTATGTAGCCCTCAGCTGGGCCCTAACTAGCAATAACAGCCTCATCTAGGCCTTGCCCAGGGCTGGGTTTTGCCCTTAAAGGGCCAGTGCAGGGCAGACGCCCTTTCACCCCCGCCCCAAATAAAAGTATCCTTATCTTCACACTTGCTATCTGGTCACCCCAATATATGCTACAAGTTGGAACTCCCTAGTCTGGCACCCTCTGGTTCTGCCGGGTCCCTAATGAGGGAGTTTGCTGGACCAGGGGAAATCAATTCCAGCTCCTCTGCTGACAGCCTCCAGGCTCTCCTAGCAGGCCACCATCCTCCCAGCCGGGCTCCCCTCTGAGCCACGGACCTCGCTGCTAGCCCCAGCCACTGGGATCCCTGTCCTCAGACTGCTGGCCCAGCTCTGCTGCTGGCTCCACCCAGGCTCTGGGCGGCTGGCAACGGCCAGACTCCCGGCCACTGGATTGACTTCTTTCCCAGTCCTGGCCAGCCTCCCAGCCGCTGGTCCCCTGGATGCTGGGATGGCTGTGCTCCCAGCTTCAGCCAGCCCCCCATCTGATCCTTGCAGCTGTCTGGTCCAGGGACTGTCTGGTCCATCCATGGTCCTGCTGGACCAGAAAGTCCCAGAGCAGACAAAGGATCTTTTCTCCTCTCTCATTTGCTTGCTTAATTCAAATGGGATGCATAGGAGTTACTGTGATGGGGGTTACAGAGGCAGTATTAGAGTCAGAAACTGGAATTTTCCATCCCTCTGTAAATTCAGCTATGTCAAAATTCGTTTTTGTTCCTGGAAAACAGGAAAGTGGATAGAAAAATTCTAAAAACACCTTTGTTTTGGAAATATCAACTCATTTTGCTTTGATAATGTCAAAACCTTTCATTTTGAGAATGCTGAAACATGACATGACAGATTAAATATAATATACAGATTTAACTGGGTCTTTATATTAATAGGTCAATCTCACCGAAAAGTCAAATCAAAATGAACTGAAATAATGAAGTTTGAAATGAAAGATTTCACCTTATCAATACAAAATAAGAAAGTCAAAATGGTTTGTTTTGATTTCTTTTTTGGTTGAAAATTAAGTTGAAATTGACATGTTTTCACAAGACACTTCGCTTTCGACCAAATTGCGAGGGTGTTTTTGGATGAAAAACTATGTTGATTTTTTTTACAAGCTCTACTACTGATAGAAAGGGAGGAAGCTGTGGTTTGAGTTTATTCAGACTGACTTCCATCCATACGTTCAGCGTTAATGTTGTGTGTCTCCCATGCGCTCAGAGATTTTATAATGACCACATTTTTCCAAGTTACAGTATAAATCAAGAATATGTAAAATGGAAGAATTATCATGAGAAATGCAGTAAAACATGCAAAGGAACCATCTGGGGAGGAGTCCCACTCCACCCACCATCCCGAGTTTCCTACTAGAGGTCTGCTCGTCCTAGCCTCAGGCTATGTCTAGACTGCAGGCTTCTTTCGAAGAGATCTTCCGAAAAAAATCTTTCGAAAGAGAGCATCCACACTGCAAAAGTGCAATGAAAAAGCGATGTGCTTTTTTGAAAGATAGCATCCACATTCATTAGACGCTCTCTCTCATTTCAGTTGTGATTACTGTGGCCGGAGTGGCCACCAGGGCACCTATGCTTTTTTCTTGGAGGTCTCTTCTTTTGAAAAAATACTCTCTTTCACGTCCACACACGCCTTTTTCCGAAAAAGCTTTTTCGGAAAAAGGCTTCTTCCTTGTAGAAAGAGGTTTACCACTGTCGAAAAACCCCCTCCGTTCTTTTGACTTTCTGTCGAAAGAACGCAACAGTAGTGTGGACATAAGTGTAGTTTTTCCGGAAAAACAGCCGTTTTTCCAGAAAAACTCTGCAGTGTAGACATGCCCCCAGATGGAGCTTTTACCTGCAACACAGCTTTAGCATAAGGTTTTGTCTACACTGAAAAGTTTAAAGCGGCTGGCACAGCAACCCTTTAACGTGGCATTATGACCACGGCAGCAGCGCTGAGAGAGGGTTCTCCACATAAACCACCTCCACGCAGGGAGTAACAAACAGCACTGGGAGCATGGCTCCCAACACAGTAGCCTGGTTCACACTGGCACTTTACAGCTGCGCCCGGGGTGTGTTCTTTCACACTCCCTAACCAGAATGTTCATCTAACATAGATGAATTAGGAAGCTGGAAACAGCACAAATTTTGAGGCAGGGATTCCGGTTGTAAACAGAGGCAGATAACGAAAGGGTTGTCAGTCAAGTAAATCAGGGATCGTTAGGTGATCCTGGCAGCACTGGCAAGCACGCCAGTTACAAGGTAGGAAACAAAGGTAGGAATAAACGGTGAGAACAGAGAGAATTAAAGACTGGTGTTCCCTGGAGGTCTGTACTCGGACCAGCGCTGTTCAACATATTCATAGGGTAAAACGGTCTGGAAAAAGGGGCACGCAGAGAGATGGCAAAATTTGCAGAGGATACAACATAACTCAAGAGAGTTAAGTTCAAAGTTCAGTGCAAAGAGCTGCAAAGGGATCTCACAAAACTGGGTAACTGGGCAATGAGGTGGCAGATGAAATTCAATGTTGTTAAATGCAAAGTATTCACATAACAAAATAGAATCCCTACCGCACATACAAAATTATGGGGGTCTAAATTAGCCAAACCCATCAGTAAAGAGATTTTGGAGTCATCATGGATAGTCCTCTGAAAACGTGTGTGCCATCAAAAAAAGCGAGCAGAATGGCGGGAATCATTAGGAAAGGGATAGATAATAAGCCATAAAATATTGTATTGCCTTTATGTAAATCCATGCTACACCCACGTTTGCGTACTGCAAGCAGATTTGGTCACCCCATCTCACAGAGGATACACTGGGTTTGGAAAATGCAACAGACATGATTAGGGGATATAGGGCACCTTCAAATGAGGTGAGATTAAAAAGACTGGGACTTTTCAACATAGAAAAGAGGTGACTAAGGGGAGGGAGGGGGGAATATAAGTCTATAAGATTATGAACTGCGTGGAAAAATTGAAGGATTTATTCCTTCCCATAACACAAGAACCAGGGGCACAAACCAAAGAAAGTCTTTTTTCACAGTCAACCTGTGGAACTCTTTGCCAGGGGATATTATGAAGGCCAAAAATATAACTGGGTTCCAATAAAAACTAGGCAACTTCATGGCAAATAGGTGCATCATTGGTTATTAGTTGGGTTGGCAGGAAATGGGCAACAGGGGATGGATCACTTGTGAATTACTTGTTTTGGTCTCTCACTCTGAAAACACCCGGTATTGGCCACTGTTGGAAGACCAGATACGGGGCTAGATGGAGCACTGATGGCCATTCTGATGTTCTTATATAGAAAATCCAGATAAAACTTCCCCCAGCTGTAACTCACTAGACCCCACTTCCCTCCCAGTACTCAGACAGAACCTGGGATTTGACGGTATCTCTCTCCCCGCAGGGTTAACAACAAAAGTTTTAAACCTAACCAGTGTCTAGTCGGTGACTTGCTACAGGATGGGAGAATGTGTTATTAGTAGAGATGAACAGATCTAATATGTATTTAGATTTCTTTTTTTATATAGGAATAAGATACAGTGCTCCTGTCAGCTAACTGCAAAGTTACCTGCTCCCAAAAATAGAGCTCTGAAGTGCCTAAGTATCCCTGGAATCACAGTAAAAGTTGCCCCCCCTACCCCAATCTGAAATGGCACCGTTGATTTTTGAGTGAACTCCGTGACACATGGGCAAGGCCTTTTGCTCGTCCAGAGTATGTCAGAGATGTTCCTGCAGCCTGACAGGGAGAACCCCAGGAAATACCTGCCCAGTTTTTCCTCTTCACTTGAAAAGAACTCCATTACAAACTTGTGGTGTTCAGGACACTTCAGGAGGGATGGGGAGGAGCAGAGATGGGGCGCACTCAGGAGATAAGGTGGGAAGAGATAGGGTGGGGACTTGGGGGAGGGTAGAATTGGGGTGGGGGGTAGAATGGGGACAGGATCAGAGCAGGAGAAGGGGTTTGGAGGAAGAGGATGTTATGGGGCGAGGCAGAGTGGGGCAGGAAGAGGCAAGGCGAGGGTTTGGGGGGAAGGAGATGGAACGGGGGCGGAGCAAGCGTGGGAAGAGGCGGGGCAAGAGCTTGTGGGGAAGGGCCTGGAATGGGGAGGGGGATTGATTCCCCCTCTGATTTGAGAGGAAGTTGGCTCCTATGGCTACACATGCCACATATGCTGCCAACACAGATGTGTAGTGTTGCTACTGCCTAAGATCTTACCTTGCATTAGATTCAATGTTAGCTAACACCACATCCTAAATAGAGCCATGCTGATTTATGCCTGCTGAGGATTGGATCCATATATGTTAAGGCCTGTGGCTACTAAAGAAACAGGAAATAAAACAGACCAACCATGACTACTATGTAATACTAACCTCTAACACTCCTCTAGTCCGATTAAAAGATATTGCCTAAAGGAATAACACTGGGTTTCAGGTTCCAGGGTTTATTTTTAAAACTGTGTTTTGAGGCTGCAGCAACAAAAGTTTACAATGGACAAAACTCAAGTGAAAACCCACAGTTTTCCAAGCAAGCGAGTCTAAGAAATTAAAAAAGCCGGGCTGTCATTTATCCTGAGAGTCACTGAACATTTAAAGTCAGAAATGAAAACATTTTCCCCTCTTTCTGTAAGCAAAATCCATTTTAGTTGCAATTCTTTTTCCATGATGGTATGTTAAAGCACTTATTAATTTCTTAGCTGAAGTCCTACCATTTAGATTTAAGTTGGTTAATGTTTTATGAACTATCCGCTGAACAATAATATTTTGTACATCTACATTCCAATAACATCACTTTGCTTGAAGTAAAGTTTCACACTCAATTAGGCCGTGCATTCAACAATGCATTCATTTGTAATCAGTCACCTGTTTTTCATTTTACATTTATCACACTTGAAAAAATACTATAATTTTTAGAGTTGTAAAGAAGCCTACAAACTTGGGTCTCAGAAATTTCATTTCGAAGGCATTAACTCATTTTGAAAGTCCCTTGGCTATTGGAGGTGTAGAGTTTCCATTAGCAGAATAAACTCCACAGAGTATGGAACTTAATGTTCTTATGGAAAACAGTCCCTTCCCCTAATTATTTAGTCTAGCAGGGAATGAAAATAATTAAGTCTCAAAATTCCCTTTAGAATGGAGGGAAAATAGTAGGAAAATGAGAATTTTTCCACCTAGCTACTAAAGTGGAACAGAGACTTGGTGGGCAGAATAATTAGCCCTGGAGGTGGAGAGAGAAAGTGAGTTAAAGATTTGTAGCAGTCAACGGTAGGCGAGCGCTTATGGGTTAGTAGGTGCCCTCAGTCTGTGGGAATCACTGGAGCCTAGGAGACTAAAAAATTTTATTTCATTTTCAATGATTGCTGTTGAGGTTGAAATTAAGGTTGGGCAGAGATGGTGTCCCTAGCCTCTGTGTGTCAGAAGCTGGGAATGGGTGAGAGGGGACGGATCACATGATGATTCCCTGCTCTGTTCATTCCCTGTGGGGCACCTGGCGTTCGCCACTGTTGGAAGACAGGAGACTGGATTGGACAGCGCTTTGGTCTGACCCGGTGTGGCTGTTCTTATGTTCTAAGGTTTTGTGAAGAAAAAAACCAACCTGTTATAAAACCAAGAAAGTAACTAGTGGTTTTCCCAAAGTGCCTAGTAATTTACAATGCCTCAGTGTTTTGCACCCAATTTGAGACACTTCAGAGAAGCCTGACAGATTCCTACAAATCAGACCTCGTCAAGAAGTCCCATGAAACCAAAAATGACCACACCCAATGTCACCAGTGACTTTTTAAAATCTTGTCCAATATGAACTGAAGTATGATTAGAAATTAATTTACAATTTCCGTTTGGATTACAAGGAGCAAAAGCCAGTTTACAAATATGTATTTTTGAAAGAAAATCATGACTCGTGTTCCACCACCAATAATATAATTGAGAGAATTAAACGAATATGTGTTTCATTATTTCTGTTCTTTTCCCTTTCAGTTCAGCTGGAACAATGACAATAGATTAATCAGTTTCTGGTAAGTTTCTCTCTCAGGTTCTCTTGCATGAGAGCATGGTTGGGTCTCAGTCCGAACTGCATAAAGATCTTACTATATAATTAAAATAAGAACATAAGAAGGGGCATACTGGGTCAGACCAAAGGTCCATCTAGCCCAGTATCCTGTCTGCTGACAGTGGCCAATATCAGATGCCCCTGAGGGAGGGATCACAACAGGGAATTCCCACGTGATCCCTCCCCTGTCACCGACCTCCAGAGAAACAGAGGCTAAGGATACCATTCCTACTTAGATTCATGGAGGTTATCTAGCTCCTTTTTGAACCTGTTAAAGTTCTAGTCTTCACCGCATCCTCTGGCAAGGAGTTCCACAGGTTGACTGGGCACTTAGTGAAGAAAAACTTCTTTTTGTTTGTTTAAAACCAGATGCCTATTCAATTTCATTTGGTGATCCCTAGTTCTTTAATTGTAAGTAAATAACTTTTCCTTATTCACTTTTTCCACACCAGTCATGATTTTATAGACCTCTGTCATATCCCTCCTTAGTCTCCTCTTTACTAAGCTGAAAAGTCCAAGTCTTTTTAATGTGCATCTGTTTGTCTGTCTATCCATCTGTGAATCCGTTTGTTCAAGAACTCCTCCTAAATGGTAAGAACTGGGACCACCAAATTGGGTAGGCAGTTTCCTCTTAACCAACTTAAAGCAAGGTAGCTGGAATTGCCTACCATAAGCCGACCTTATTCAGATCCAGATCTTTACTGTGGCCAAAAGAGCGTAATGCCATCCTGGAAGCATGGTCACAGGAATCTGGAGTAGGAGCAGAGAGATGATTTTACCTCTGTATTTGGCACTGGTGTGATCTTTGTTGAAATACTGTGCCCAGCTCCAGTGCCTCCAACTCAAGAAGGACATTGATAAATTAGAGTTCAGAGAAGAGCCACAAGAATAATTAAAGGATCAGAAAACCTCGCCTCACAGTGACAAACACAAGGAGCTCAACTGACTTAGCGTAGCAAAGAGGTTAAGAGGTGACTTGATTATAGTCTATCAGACTCTACACAGGGAACAAATATTTAATAATGGCTTCTTTAGTCCAGCAGAGAAAGGTATAAACACAGACCAATGGCTAGAAGCTAAAACTAGACAAACTTACACTGGAAATAAGGCATAAAATTTTTACTAGTGGGAGTAATTAATCAGGGGAACAACCCAGGGATCATTACCCTGGGTCCTGGTGGTTTCTCCATCACTGACAATGTTTTGGATTGGATTAGATGTTTTTCTAAAAGATCTGCTCTAGGAATTATTTGGGGGAAGTTCTCAGGCTTGTGTTATGCAGGAAGTCACACTACAAGTCCATAATGGTCCCTTCTGGCTTGAGGTTCTACGTATCTTTTATCCTCACAATGGGAGAACCCAAATCACAAATCTGAACACTCCTGAAATTCAGGAAATCCAGATCCAAACCCAAACTTTGGCCAATTTCAGAGTATTCTACTTTGGATCATTAAAGAGAAGTTCAAGCTACAAATTTGGATCAAGTTTTTGGATTTGGACCAAAACAAGAATTTGAATTACTCTTTTGCATCACCCCAAAGTGTATTGGACACCTCAGAGCACAGTTAAAAAGCACACAATCTAGCAGCCATTTATACTGGGGACAAGTAAAAATGGCAACTACACTGGTATACAAGTGGCATCATTCAGTGATGAATAAAGACAGCGCTCTATAAGACATAGTATTTAACAGATGGCATCAGAGCAGCTATATAATCACTTCCTGGACCCCTTAAGGATACAAAACCATCTACATCCTTTCATCCACTATGTGCTGACCATCAGAGAAGTGTTTACAAAGTAAGAGAGATGCTAATGTTGATCATTTAAAAAAATACATAATTCTATTTTCTCACTTTCTGGAGAACCAAGTAACTGATCACAGCCTGGAAAAAAAAATTAATTAACCCAACCACATTTCCCACAATTATTTTCTGGTTTTTAAACTCAGTTACATTTTTTTGTAATGCAACAATTCTAGAAAGTGCATGGAAGATGCAAATATACCGCCCATCCTTTATGAATACCCAACAAGGCGAAAAACAACACGCATTTTTCCTTGATTTTTTAAGGTTGTTACTCCTTGCTGTAAGGAGGTTTTTGAAACCATCTTGGTGTATAATAGGAACAATGTTTATGGCACTGGGGGTATCCTGGCAATAAACAGCTTTTGTGATTATCAAACCCTTTTGCTGTTTAATCAACTGCAAGAGCTGTTTATTGCCCACAGCTGTCAGATGGTAACAACTTTTGGTTGCTGCCAATGGGGGGTGCCTGATTCAAACCAGTGTCTAAAGGCTTTAGATTCTCTTCGCAACCCCATGAGGCAACCACCTTTCAGGACCCTTCTGAAAAGAAATAATGATTGAGAACAATAAGGAAGGCCTACACTTAACCAGAGATCAGTACTGCGGCGATCAATTCCCCTGGGGTTGATTTAGAGGGTCTAGTAAAGACCCACTAAATCAATCGCCGGTGGCTCTCTTCTCGACTCTGGTACTCTACTGGAATGAGAGGCATAAGGAAAGTTATGAGTTTCTCCTGTCAACCTTCTAAAGAGGAGACCCCGCGACAACTCAGCCTAAGGTACGTTAACTCCAGCTGTGCTAGTCATGCAGCTGCAGTTGTGTAGCTTAAGGAAAACATGGCCTAAGGGTACATCTACATTGCAATAAGACTCACGACATGACCACAGACAACACAGCTCCACTGACTTTGCAGTGTTGATGTTCTGACTCTGGCCAGAGCCACGAGGGGGAGGGAGGGTCCCAAGCCTGAGCCTGAATGCTGGCACTGGAATTTTATAACCCCGCAAACCAGGGTCAGCAGACCCCTCTCTCAGTCAGTTCTGAGTCCCAGCGCCGTGGGCTTTTTTACTGCGGTGTAGACGTACCCCGAGCGTGATGACCATTCAGTTCAAGCCCAGGCATTCAGATTCTCTGCAGGCGGAGTGGGGTGAGATCAGGGATGGGAAAGCCACCTGCAAGAACAAGGCCCGGAGAGCCGGGTTGCCACGCAATCCTCTGGTGGCAGCTATGTCAGCTGATTCTTGCCAACTATGCATAACATGAATTCAGCTTCTCCCCATGGTCCCCTGGCAACTTCTCCCCATGGTCCCTGTTGCAGCCTCCCTGTGAGGCCAGCTAGCCAGTGGTGCCCCATGCAAGCCAGATACAGGCCGACATGGTGGTGATGGAGTCATTGACGGCTACGGCAATACCCTTAAAAGCCCTTCTTGAATGAAGGGAAAGCATCCTTGGAGTCCAAAGGGTATGGGTTACTGGGAGCCGCAAGATCATAGGACTACGCCGAACAACGTGGCCGATGAGAACGGTCTTTTGGGACAATGCTTGGGGAGTGGAGTTCCCGGGAAATACTGAGGGGAAGGTGAATGCAAATGCCTTCCGCCTGTTATGCAAAACCCCGACCTTTCGAAGCTACGCCCACCATCAGCTGATTGCCTGTTCTGGAAGGCCGGAGATTAGGGGTGGAAAAACATGTAAAAATATTAACCGTCTAATCGATAAAAATCCTATCAGTTACATGATTAATCACGGAGCTGCCAGCTCCCATGTGCCCTCGCAGAGTTTAACCGTTAACAGGAGCTGATCAGCATCAGTTTATCAGTTAACCAGTTAAACGCTCACATCCCTACTGGAGATGAAAGGGCCAAGCTATAGAGAGAGCCAGGCTTGAACTGCCCAATTTATTCTGAGGTGACTTATCAGCTAGTAACCCCAGAAAAACCCTGGGTGGCATTTATAGGAGTGACTCCTGCCAGAACCCCCGTTGGAACATCCAGGTGACCTCTGGTATGGCTATTAGCATGTGTTTCGGCTCTTTTATTGTCCTGAATAGATTGTCTCTGCACTGCTTTCACCTTAAGAACAGATGCGCATTAGAGTGCCGAGTGGTAACTTGTAACGTCCAGTAACGCGCTGTTCACAGCCCTTGAAGTGTAAGCAACATGCAGACGCTGGCCTGGTCAGGCAGCCTGGCTTGCTGGCAACAACACAGTATAGACAGGGCACCAGGCAGACCTGCAACCCGCCCCAGTCAGGAGAATGAGTGCTGGGGGTGCTGCCGTACTCCCTGGCTCGGGGTGGTTTCCAGCACGTGCAGAGTGTGCAGTTCGGTTCCATGGCGCTCAGCACCCCCACTGTACGACCTGTTCCAGAGCCCCCGTCAGGAGCGGAGAGAAAAGAGGGAGAAGGGATGGCGGTGGATTAGGTCGCCTGAGTGGCAGACCCTTGGAAATACAGACCCGTGAGAGGCCCCTCCATACCACGTGGAGCATTTGCAGCTGGCAACCTGCTCCGTGTTATTCATTCGCATCAGAGGCTGCACAAATAGACATGCACCTCCATGGCACCGTCATGGTTTTCTTAAGGAACACCTAGCAGAGCCGAGTGAAAGTTCACAACCTCCTCCCCCCAAGGAGTGATGGGGTAATCAAACGACACCAGAAAACAGGCTACACCTTCCACTCCACGTTCCTTTTAATAGTGCCCGGGGAGACTGGTGGGGCAGGCGACACGAGCGATCTGTTCCTCGTTTGTAAAGCTAATGCAGGCTGGGCTAATCAGAGCCAAGGACCCTGCAGTAAACATGATTAAAGCTGCGTCATTCGGTGGCAAGGGGCGTTCTCCGATATCTCGGTGTGCCTTGTGCCGGGGTAATTAATGGAAGTGCCCCAAGAGACTGCTTGGATGACATCCAACATGCAATTATTTTGGTCTAACAAATCTATCGATTGTGTAACGGAACACACCGTGATATTAGCCAATAATGTGCCTCGAACAATAAACTGGAATTTACGGGGACTCTGTTACATTTGTGAGTCTCCTGGCTCAGGATAATATTCCATGCCCCGTGCAACATAGGAGCCTGTTCTCTACCAGAGGGCACTGCTGTTCTGTTTGCTTCACACTGCTGCTGGGAAGGGACAGGCAGAAGCTCTGAAGGGAATACATTTAGATTTCCAAACCATGGCTGTCTTCCATGGAAAGCTTGGACTATAATGTGGTGACCCATTTTCTGGGCTCTGCAAGGCAAGTAGATAGTTGGATCAAATTCCTTCTGAATGTGACCAAACTGCCCGAGTGTTTTCGATAGCACCTGTCTGTGCAATCGCCGTTTGCGGCCAATGGGAGCCGCATGGTTTCGTGGCTGCGGAGCCAGTAAATAAACACACCGGAGCAGCCAGTGAGCAGGTTTCTCAAAGTGGTTTCTCGGCTCACTTTGAGAAACACTGATATCTATTCAGGTGACTGATAACAGAACAGAGTTTGGTATTCCAATGGATAGTCTTGGGAAGTTAAGTGTCCCTTCCTCAGATAATTTGGGGGTACTCTGTGTCAGACTTGAAAAGCATGAGCTCTCCCTCAGAAGAAAGGCTGATTTCACATGGCTGTTGTGACTTTTAATCCCTGTGTATTACACATTGACAGTCTCAAAGTATTAGTGAAAAGCAAAACAGACTAGTGAATAGCAAACTGAGAGGTCATATGCAATTTTATTTTCTATTTTTTTTTTAATAAACAAAAACTGCTCTTTTGAGACCACAAACATTTTTGTGAACCGTGCCCTTTGGTAGCCGTTTTTCAGTTTTTCAATCGAAAAGCCCAAAATTCTAACCAAACCAAATATTTCTTCAGGAAAAAAAATAATTGATCACCCCATGATTTAAATGGCCACCGGAAATGGCATTCGCGAGTTGACCACGCAACGCGAGCCTGACATCATGATCTAAAGCGCACAGGCAGGACAACTGTACAAGATTTCTGTTCAAGGGAAGCCATGCTGGGCCCTTTATGCAAACACCTGGGCACTGTATCTACCTAAGGATGTCTGACTTACTCTAAGTCAGCCCAAAAGGGAGTAGGAAGGCGGCAAAGCTGTTTAGAGTGTAAAGTTTTCATCGGGCACTGCTCTATTGGCAGGATCCCAGTGTCCTGTTAAATAAAATACACCATAAAAAGAAACAATATTTGTATCTTCAAGCTATAAAGACACACATTGTAGAGGGAGTCTGGATACACCTGTCAACTTTCTAGAAACAGCTTACCTTGGTGGTGCCTTGCCCTGAAACGGATTGAGTGCTATCAGTGACAAAGCTCCCTCCTCGTTGGCCAGCAGCTTCCCAGCCAGGTGGATTATCCATTCATTCTGTTCGTAGGTCTGGTGGGAGAAGGGTATGCGGGGAGCAGAGAAAAGCAAAGCAACAATGTTAGATGGTTGGACAGAGAATAGACATGAAGGAATCTCCACCAGTTGCTGGACGTGCTGGGTCTCAAGATGGAAATCTGCGGCGTCTGTACTCACCTGATCTACCTGGTTTGTCAAAAGTGGCACTTTCTGATGGAGTCAAACCAGTAAGCCTTGCACTAGGCTCTTTCCACCTAGAAGCCATTCTTCGGAGGTTGCTATGCAGGTCAAATATGGCACTGCTGCTTCGTGAAGGTCAGTAGCACTTTACTGGCTACCACAAGAAACTGCACGAGTTGTTGTCACATATTGCGCTTAATGGATTTAATAGCAAAATTGGCGGCTTAGGAATTAAGTAGTTAAATGTATAATAGCCTACATAGAATCATAGAACACTACAACTGGAAGAGACCTTGAGAGGTCATTGAGTTCAGTCCCCTGCCCTCATGGCAGGAGCCAGTACTGTCTAGACCATCCACGAATGACATTAATCTAACCTGCTCTTAAATATCTCCAGAGATGTAGATTCCACAACCTCCCCTGGCAACTTATTCCAGTGTTTAACCACCCTGACAGTTAGGAACTTTTCCCTAATGTCCAATCTAACCCTCTCTTGCTGCAGTTTAAGCCCATTGCTTCTTGTCTTATCCTCAGAGGCCAAGGAAAACAATTTTTCTCTCTCCTCTTTGTGACACCCTTTTAGGTACTTGAAAGCTGCTGTCATGTCCCCTCTCAGTCTTCTTTTCCAAACTAAACAAGCCCAATTCTTTCAGTCTTCCTTCATAGGTCATGTTCTCTAGACCTTTAATCATTCTTGTTGCTCTTCTCTGGACCTTCTCCAATTTCTCCACATCTTTCTTGAAATGTGGTGCCCAGAACTGGACACAATACTCCAACTGAGGCCTAATCAGTACAGAGTAGAGGGGAAGAATGACTTATCGTGTCTTGCTTGCAATACACACCTGTTAGTCTTGGACACTACAGGTTGAACCTCTCTAGGGGTACACCTATACAGCAACATTATTTCAAAATAACTAGCGTTATTTTGAAATAACTTAGTCCGCATTTACACAGCAGGCAGTTATTTTGAAATAACTGCCAAGCTGGAGGACTTATCCTCATTGTACGAGGAGTAAGGGAATTTGGAGGAAGAGTGCTCTATTTCGAAATAAGTGCTGTGTAGGAGCTCCCAATTTCGAAAGAAGCAATTTCGAAATAAGTGACACAATTGACATAGCTCAATTTGCATAGATTATTTCGAGTTAAGCTCTGCTGTGTAGACACACCCCAGTACAGAACTCTCTGATCTGGAAACATCTCTGGTCTGGACTGATTTTAGTGAGCCAGATGTCCACTTTTCATGGGTGTGGTCAAGTTTCCTGCAGTCCCATAAAGTTTGTTTACAGCCACCAGTCCTGGTTCTCAGCGTTCTGTGATGTTATTTAGCTCTAATTTACTCCTAAACAAACAATGGAAGTGTTGGTGATGCTGCTAGACAATATTGACCTCCCGTGGTCCAGAAAATTTTCTTGTTCGGAACCAGTCAGGTCCTGAGGGTGCCAGATTAGAGAGGTTCAACCTGTAGAATCAGGAACTGTTGACTAGAACATTGGGGCTAACGCCTTCCACTTTCTGAATCTATGAATTCTTAACCACCATCGGCAGCTCTGCTAGACATGGGACTTATTTGAACTTCTGGTCTGAGCAGTGCATCTCTGCTAGCGCAGCCTTCTCGCTTCACATTTTGTATGTCTCTGTGTCCCATACAGCTATGAAGCCTACACCTGACACTGTTGCATAACCATGTTGCATTACACGACACAAGATATATGAGGACTGTAAAGAGGAAGACAGCATCTCATGCCCTCGGAGACCCAACAAGAAGGTTCATTCTAAAGAGTGGTTTTATTTCCCTCCCTGTTTTCCCATCTTTCACACGGTGGTTTAGAATTTGTGGCCTTTGCACAAGAAGTGAGTTTCAAAGGAGAGGATGTGTGCTTGGCACATCATATACAATCTCTAGTGCCAGCTGTAATTTCAAACAGATGTGTGGGGTAAACATTGGACAGCCTCGCACAGCATGTTTTGACAAATCCCGCGCATTGACATGGGCCTACAAAATCTCTCCAAGGAAATATATATTGAATACTTCCTCGGTGGCTGCAGGAAGCAGAAAACAGCGGAAGAAAATTTTGCACGCAGAAAAGTGAAAACATCCGGCCTCATTTAAAACTCCAGTGGCAAGGGAGTCCACATGCACATGAACTAGATTCAGAGTGGCACTGAACGTGTGGCATCACATCTAAACGGGCACAAAAGCATGCAGCAGGCTCAGCCGATTGCAGGCAACGTGCAAAGATATCACAGTTACAGTACCCAAGTTTGTGATGGTGATAAATGCCCCTGCCTTCCCATTCAATGTACTGCATCTACAGTCACACAAAGCTACAGGTTGAACCTCTCTAGTCTGGCACTCTCTGGTCCAGCAACATCCGTGGTTTGGGATGATTTGAGTTAGCCGGATGTCCACTTATCATGGGTGTGACCAAGTTTCCTACGGTCCCATAAAGTTTGTTGAGAGCCACCAGTCCTGGCTCTCAGTGTTCTGGGCTGTTCTTTAGCTCTTCTTCTAAGAGCCGAGCAAGCAGTGGGAGTGTTGGTAATGCTGCTAGATACTCCTGACCTCCCCTGGTTCGGTAACAGTCAGGTCCTGAGGGTGCCTGACTAGAGAGATTCAACCTGTACCAGAAGTAGGTATGGATTTCAGTGTCCAAGCAGTAACATGCTTGCCTGCTCTTTGCTCACCCCTGCTTTTCTTATGAGATACGATAACATACTACTTTGCACTCAAACCTAACTTAGCTGAAGATCTCAAAAAGCTTTATAAAGAGGGGGATGGGTAAGCATCATCATTCCCATTTTGTATGTAGGGAAACTGAGGCAGAGACCTACAGCAACTCGCCGGTACCAGCCAGGAGTCAGTGACAGAGCCAGGATAAAACCTGGGTCTCCTGACTCCCAACCTGGCACCCTCACCAATGGATGACACACTGTTTGGAGAAGCATAAGAACATAAGAACGGCCATACTGGGTCAGACCAAAGGCTCATCCAGCCTAGTATCCTGTCTGCTGACAGTGGCCAATGCCAGGTGTCCCAGACGGAATGAACCGAACAGGTAATGATCAAGCGATCTCTCTTCTGCCATCCATCTCCACCCTCTGACAAACAGAAGCTAAGGACACCATTCCTTACCCAGACTGGCTAATAGCCATTAATGGACTTAACCTCCATGAATTTATCTAGTTCTCTTTTAAACCCTGTTACAGTCGTAGCCCTCACAACCTCCTCAGGCAAGGAGTTCCACAGATTGCAGCAATATCCATTTGTGCTCCTGTGTTAGGAGAGGTCCCGTTGGGTCTCTTCACTAAGGTGCACTCATAGAATCGTAGAATCTTAGGGCTGGCAGAGACCTCAGGAGGTCACTGAGTCCAACCCCTCCTACCCAAGGCAGGACCAATCCCAACACAATCATCCCAGCCAGGGCTTTGTCAAGCCGAGACTTAAACACCTCTAGGGATAGAGATTCCACCACCTCCCTAGGGAACCTATCCAGTGCTTCACCAGAGTTCTAGGGAAATAGCTTTCCTTAATATCCAACCTAGACCTCCCCCTCTGTAACTTGAGACCATTGCTCCTTGTTCTGCCATCTGTCACCGCTGAGAACAGCCTCTTTCCATCCTTTTTGGAACCGCCCCCCACCTTTCAAGTAGTTGAAGGCTGCTATTAACCCTCCTTCCTATGCTTCTCTTCTAAAGACAACAAGACCAAATCCCTCACCCTCTCCTCGTAGGTCATGCGCTCCAGCCTCCTAATAATTTTTATTGCCCTCCGCTGGACTCGCTCCAATGCGTCCATGTCCTCTCTGTAGTAGGGGACCTAGAACTGGATGCAGTACTCCAGATGTGGCCTCATACTCTAGATGTGGCCCCTCGAGTGCTGAATAAAGGGGAATAATCACTTCTCTAGATTTGCTAGCAATCTCCTCCTAATGCACCCTAATATGTCATTAGCCTTCTTGGCTACAAGGGCACACTGTTGACTCATATCCAGCTTCTCATCCACTGTAATCCCCAGGTCCTTTTCTGCAGAATTGCTGCTTAGCTAATCGATCCCAGCCTGTAACAATGCTTCGGATTCTTCTGTCCCAAGTACAGGACTCTGCACTTGTCCTTGTTGAATCTCATCAGATTTCTTTTGGCCCAATCCTCCCATTTGTCTAGGTCACTCTGCACCCTGTCCCTGCCCTCCAGCGTATCTACCTCTCCCCCTAGCTTATCGAGCCGTTGATCACTACCCACTGAGCCCGACAATCTAGCCAACTTTCTATCCACCTTACAGTCTTTTTATCCAACCCATACTTCCTTAACATGCTGACAAGAATATTGTGGGAGACCTAAAAGCTTTGCTAAAGGTATATCACACCCACTGCCTTCCTCAAATCCACAGAGCCAGTTACCTCATCATAGACGCTAATCAGGTTGGTCAGGCATGACTTGCCCTTTGTGAATCCATGTTGACTATTCCTGGTCACTTTCCTCTCTTCCAAGTGCTTCAGAACGGATGCCTTGAGGATAACCCCTCCAGGACTTTTCCGGGGACTGAGGTGATGCTGACTGGTCTGTAGTTCCCTGGATTGTCCTTTTTTCAAAGATGGGCACTATATTTGCCTTTTTCCAATCATCTGGGACCTCTCCTGATTGCCACAAATTTTCAAAGATAATGGCCAACGGCTCTACAATCACATCAGCCAACTCCCTGAGCACCCTCGGGGTGCATTAAATCCGGACCTATGGATTTGTGTATGTCTAGCTTTTCAAAACAGCTCTTAACCTGTTTTTTCTCCACCGAGAGCTGCCCCCCTTCCCATACTGCATTGCCTAGTGCAGTAGTCTGGGAGCTGACCCTGTCTGTGAAGACAGAGGCAAAATAAGCATTGAGTACTTCAGCTCTTTCCAATCATCTGTCACTAGCTTACCTCCTTCATCCACTCAAGCACTCAAGGCTTCCTGCTCCAGACAGGATGATACCCACAAAATGGAACAAAAGCAAGAGGTTTCACTCAGCCTGGAATGCTTTTGTTATTCCCATGTGCATTCTTCCAGCAGGAAGAGTCTGGATTTCATTAGCCTAGTTGTGCACCTGGGGAAATTGTCATTACACATTAAGAAAGCCAGGTTTGCAGGCCTGGAGAAGGGAGCCTTCTATGGATCCACGTCTCAGGTCAAGCACAGACAGCCACGCTTCATGTACACCGAACTCCCCACTCCTCCAAACCCTTCCTAGGGCCTCAGCAGGGAGAAGCCGCACTGCCCCGGTGAGACCAATCTGCAAGGTCAGGGTGTTTTAGTCTCATTAGTGAGGTACCGGCAGTGACAGTGCAAAGCCAAGTGGGGGCTTCTCCAAGGTCCATCAGGAATCGCAGCCAGACCTGCAACTCCTCCCAGGCTGGCTACCAAACAGACTTCAGCTGTCCATGGCTTTCAGCTGCTCCTCAGTGGATGTGAATGGGAGACCCAGAGGCTCCATTTTCCTGTTACCAACAGCCCCTGTGCCAGGCAGTCCCTATCTTCTCATTTCAGGAAACAAACACTGGGGTCCTGCCATTGCCCCATATGCAAATATCTAGGGTTGCCAGATACTTCCACAAAATATCCCAAACATGGTGGGGAAAAAAACTGGTTGAGCACAAAAAAAAAAAAAAAAAGGGGGGGCGGGGAGAACCAAACTTGGTGAGGAAAAAAAGGGAAAAAAAAAGTCACTGCGCAGGGGAAGAATGTCCCCACCAGCCTTGCGTCCGAGAAAAACAGAAAATACCAGTATTTTCTGGGTTTTTTACCAGACAGAAGATGCAATTACTGGACTGTCTGGGTGAAAACCGGACACCTGGCAACCCTACAAATATCTTCCAGGCTATGTCTAGATTGCAGAGTTACATCGGGAAAAGATACGTAAATTGTGAACCGCAATTTGTGTATCTTTTTCCGGTTTTTTTCGGATGAGGCTTTTCCAAAATTTGACCCGTCTGCACGGGGCCAAATTTCGGAAAAACCTCCTCTTTCGGAACATCCCTTATTCCTCATACAATGAGAAATACAGGGATGCCAAAAGAACGCATCCACTTTTTCGGAAACTGTTCCAAAAAAGCGGACGTGTTCCTTGGGTGAGGCATAGCTTTTCCAGGATACCAGAGGTATTCCAGAAAAGCTCCCAGACTTTCCCCGGCCTCCAGATGGGCCAAATCCAGGGATGATGTAAAACGCAGTGGAAAGTTAAACAATTGAGGCCCAAATTATTCTCTTGGGGCACGTCTACACAGCAGGGCTAATGCCGAAATAAGCGATGCAACTTAAGCTACGTCAGTTGCGTAGCTGAAGTCAAAATAGCTTATTTCGGGTTTTGGCGTTATCTACACAGCAGGAAGTCTGAGAAAGAGCACTCTTCTGCCGACTCCCCTTACTCCTCGTGAAACAAGGGTTACAGGAGTCGGAGTAAGAAATCCTCCAGCTCAACATTATTTTGACATGATATCGAAATCACAGCTTGTAGTGTGGATGCGGACTATGTTATTTCAAAATCATGTCCGTTGGTCCGAAATAACGCTGCCGTGTAGACGTGGCCTAGCTGACATGGGAAGTCAATGGGAGCTGAACACACGTATCTGAGAGGAGAACTGAGCTTCAGGCTGGTCAGAAAACCAGCATCAGGAGCCATTATAGGGTGATGGGCCCCAATCATGCATTCCACGGGGGACAGGGGGATGCAGAACAAGGGTAACTCCCACCCATTTGGCACCCCACAGGGACCAGTTTCAGTCTTGATATAAAGAGCCACACTGAAGTGAAAAGAACCTGTTTTGCTCTAACGCACACTGCCATGGCTGCTGAGATTCTGCCGCTGGAGTCAATGAAATTACACCAGATTAAGAGTAGAACTAGAACCTGGCCTGGCCTGGGCCTTGCACCACAGTTTTGCCTAGGAATACTAGATTTTCTCTGGGAGTGAAGGGGATAGTACAGAGCACGGCAGAGATCACGTGTTGGCAGCATCATCTTTAATCTGTTAGTTGCTTTACTTGCTATGTGATATTCCTCCGAATTTTTTTTCCATACATGTACGGAATAAATTTTGTTACATGCACTGTGGCACGTGTGGATGTGCACCACATGTAAAAGCACATGGTGCTGGCTGTGGGTGCTGTGTCAATCAGCTGGGTGGCATTTGAATCTTTCCTGGGTGGCCATCCAAGTACTCAGCGTACAGGGAACACTGCTGCTGGGTGCTCCTTCCCACCACCACGGTCGTAGGTAATCCATTTGCCTCTCAGTGGGTGTGCAAAATGAATGTGATAGGGGGATGGCACAGGAATGGTGAGTATTCAAGAGATTTTCATGTAGCAATAACCAGATTTGGCCCAGATATCCAAGCCTGTCTCCAACAGCATCCCAAGCTAGATACTTCAGAAGAAAATGTAAAAATCCTTGAAACAGTAATTATGGATTAATCTACCTATGGGGAAGCTTCTTCCTAACCCACATCCTCTAGCGTTTGTCTTATGCCTTTGGCTTCCATCTAAATGAAAATGGTTTCCTTTTATTACACATCACATCCTGCCTTGGACGGCTGGAGATGTTACTATTTATATAAGTATCAAATTCTTTTTCAACTCATAAGTTTGCAGCTTCAATTTTATCATGTAGCAGCGAGTTCCACAGATTAATGGTGTGCTATGTGAGCATAAAATTCCTTTCATTGTTTATTAATGTGTTGCTTTTTGATTTAATCGGCTGTCACCTTGGTATTAGGCGAGGGGGAAAACAAGAGCACCTGCGTAATGATGCTTCTCTAAACCACTCATTTTGCGCACCCGTTTTATGTCCGTGCTTATTCCTTGTTACAACCCTTTGTTGACTAATGTACAATTTACACCCTTATTTAAATGATCACTGAATTTATCTCACAGATTTCAAGGGTGTTGCACCCACTCACTCCAAGCAGCAAGGGGTGAAATCTGAATCTCTCGATTTACCGCCTTCTCCGAATTAATGCAGCTTGTGTATTTAGTATGGACAGCCAACAAGCCTCCGTCAAGAGCATTTCACCTACCCATGGTTTTATAAGCTTTCTTGTTCCATAAAAAAAACTTTCATATGTGGGCATCCAAATGGATGTTTTAAGCAAGCAGTAGGGGACGCTGTGGGAAAGCGAAACCCAGCAGCTGTACCTGCAAGCCTGTGATTACCACAGAGCAACGATAAAATTCAAGGTTACTCTACAAATCTTCTCTCATGGCAAAGTTTGTTATTTCCGTTGCTAGGGGAAACATCCAGAGAACCGAGTGGCTGGAACATGCCAAATATGGATGGAAAGCCGTTCAAACAGCAGCAGATACTCTTGGGATCTTGTCCCACGCTCATCTCCACAGAGAGGAAAACCACAGCAATTGACGCTGACAACTTTTCAAAAAAGGAAAAAAAAAAAAAAAGATCACCCCCGCCCCATCTGTCTGATTCTGTCTCGCACGCATTTCAATTCATCCAATCGACTGGCTCACACACTATGGCCAACCCCAAGCCTTCAACAACCAGGAGCAAACCAGGAGATACATAATCCGCCAGAGAGTTTTGAAAACCTGAAACGCACAAATGCAGGCTTCTTTGTTGGCTGTGTGGGTATAAACTCTCCTTACCCGCTTGTAACCCCTGCCATTTTCCCACTTCCCCCGCATCCGTCCTGTTCCCTTGTCATTAACTTTTCTCCTTGTCCAGCCCATTTACTGCAGAGCACAGACGGGGGGCATTTCCCTAGGAGACAGTCTTTGGCTTCTGTCTAATTGAAAACAGTGAGAAGTTCGGTGCAACCTCCATTTTGTATACCAAGCTGGGATGGAATGTCGGCCATCTTGGCTGCAGGTGGGTTTCAGCCCCTGTGAAAGTAATGGGAGATGGCAGCCAACTTGAATTAGCAAGTCACGAAGCCAGGAACCAGAAATCATGGGAGACGTGAATCCAAATCTTGCCGGGCTCACAAGAACATCACCAGAGCTGGCAAACCAGGCGACTTGTCTGCCAACGGCTTAACGCTTCCTGTAAAGATATAGGCCAAGATTTCCAACAGCCACTAGCAATTTTGGGTAGCTCAGTTTCTCAGTGCCCAATTGGAGGTTCCTTAAAAGGGCCTTATTTTTGGAGGGTGGCTCTTTCGCTAGAAACCGCAGCAGCCTTAGCTTGAGAAAAATCTCTTTGTGTGAGACATAAGAAAAGTGAATTGGAGATGGGTTCTGAGCCTTTAGCCTGCAAGCTTTTCTCGACAGCAGCATGGGCTAAAAAGTTAGGATTTTTTTCTTATGATAAGTGAAATTCTCATGTAAGCACCCGATTCCATGTGCTGGGTTTCTGACACAGTAATTAACTGCAGGAAAAGCGTGTGGATTGTGAATAGGGTTGCCAGACGGTCTCCCAAAAAATACTGGATATGAGGTATTTTTTGGTGGAGCAAAAAAATAAAAAGGAACACGGGATGATAACCGCCCCTGTTCTGGGGCTCCCAAAGCAGCGATCGCAACCCCGCCTCCCAGCTGAGAGGCAGGGCCACATTCGGTGCTGGTAGCCTGCGATTGTGCAGAAGCCTTGCCCCGGCTAGGCTTCTGAAGCGCCCAGCCACTCCCCCTGCCCCTGCCAGGCTTCTGTGCAATCACAGTCTCCTAGTGCCAATCGTGGCCCCGTCTTCCAGCCGCGCCCTCCGCCCCTGCCAGGCTTCCGTCCGGTGCGCAGCCGGAAAAATCAGAGAATACTGGACATTGCACATGTCTGGTATTCTCTGATTTTTTTTACCGGACAAAAAGCGCAAGTACCGGACTGTCCGGTAGAATACCGGACACCTGGCAACCCTAAATCGAGAAACATGTTTCTTTTTTGAAATTTCCACCAGATCCTGGGCCCCGGTGAAGGCGATGTGGAGAAATTTCCGCTGAAAGCCCTCCCCAACACAGACAGCTTAAAGACCATGTGCGGCTGCTGGCTGCAACATGCAGGAGCCCCCGGCATTAACGACTGTGCTGCTGAACTCATTACTCTGTAAAGTGAGACAGTGGCACAGGAGGATAACAAATAGGGAAGGTGATTTGGTTGGTGCCCAAAGAGGCAGGCCAATGGCTGGGAATAGAAACCATGTCTCCCAGGCCATACTAGGGATGTTAAATATCGGTTAACTGAATAATTGAGTAACCTTGTCGACTATTCTGTAGTCCCCAGGGGCAGGGCCGGCAGCCGCTGTATCAGAGGCAGCAGTGCAGGGTGTCAGGCAGGAGCTGGTCCATGAGGTGAACCAGTTTAAAAACCAGCTCCCCTGGTGGACCAGCTGCCTGTTGCCCAGTGCTGTTGCCTCTGATAAAGAGGCAGCAGCGTGGGGTTGCAGCAGCCCCTGTCTAAGGTGCTCTGAGCTCCCGGACCCGGCACAAGCTGGAACTGAGCCAGGCTGCCTGCCTGCCTGGCTCCTAATACACTTAAAATGCAGAGCTGCAGCAGGAGTAGGTTCTGGACCCTGTGTGGGCCAGAACCAAGCTGGGCTGCTAGCCAGCCGGCTAAAAAATTTACTGGCAAGGGGGGGAGGGAAATGCGTGTGGTCTATAGCATTAACCTATAAGTTTTTGCTTATCAGTTAATTGGTTAATCAACTACACTATTACATCCCTAATCCATACTAGTCAACCTATTGAGTGCAAACCCAAATATACCACAACATACACCTGCGGAGTGTCCCCAACGCCAACTAAAGCCAACGTGGGCAGCAGAATTCAGTGCTTCCAAAAATCAGGTCCTGGATATAATGCAGGGGAGGCAGTTTGGTCTAGCTCTATAGGGCCCTGCGCTAAGAGTCAGAAGAGCTGGGGTCTGTTCCCAGATGGGCTACCGACCTGATGTCTCTAATCCATCCCTTCTTTCCTTTGCCTGCCTTGGGGTGCAGGGACTGACTGTCACTAGGAATCTGCACCAAAGCTAACACAATAAGGCTTCATCTCCTCGGGAGGAGCGGGGGCATTTTGATGCTATTGCAGTATAAATAACTCCCAATAAGGCATGAGTGAGCTCATGCAACCACTAGACGCTCAACTCTTTGTATTTCCTGACTTTATGTTGTTTAACCAGGTAACCATCAGATTGCATTAAAATAGCACGTTTGCTTTTAGTATATTGAGGTGCACTGAAAAGAACCTACGTGCTTTCCAATATTTTAAAAAATGGATTCTAGTTTAAGACAGGAGAGGGCTGTAGGAAAAACCCTGGAATCTCCAGCATCCATGATGCACTGAAGAGATAAAGCAGCATCATAAATACAAATACAATAATACAATAAGAATACAATGAATAGTCATAGAAAATTTAAAAAATTAAGAAAACCCTGCACAGAACGACAGGGTGCATTTTTCCAAGTGAAATCAGAAGAATAAGACCCCTATTCCGCTAGCATTAACAGGTCGTGCAATAAAAAGGCCTGTGGATTCGCGTGGCATTTTATTGAACCCCTTCGTCCTGCCACATACGCTCTGGAGGCGGTAAGGAAGAGATGCACATGTGGAAACAGCTGGAAACTTGGCACAGGAGCTCAGCATTATTATTGTGCACTGTTGGCGAGGTGTGCACCTCTGTCTCCCCCCTGCTGGACTCCGTGTGTTAAAGGATGATAAAGGGGCAAAGGTGGTTTGAATTTGCAAGATTTTGGCCACAAGGGGGCATTTTTAGCTCTCATGGATCAGAAGGGAGCCATTTTTGGTAAGTAGGGGTAAAAGATAACTTTGCGATCCTGGATGCGTCTGCTGGCTAGGCATTTAGAAGGCTAACATCCCTGCTGCAACTGAGTGCTTGGAATAGCAGGTGCTAAAGGCATTTGGGATGTCAGCGGGACGGCTACATGCTGTATTGTGGAAAAGGAAGCCTAATTAATAAAAATAGCATGACTTAGCACCATAACACCTTCCACAGCGCCTTCCGCCTCAAGGACATTTGCAAACATCACTGACCTCTCCACCCCAGTGCACGTTATTGCCATTATACTGGTAAGAAACTGAAGCGGGGAGAGGTTAAATGACTTGGCAAAGGACACAGAGTAGCTCTAAGGCAAAGACAAGAATAAATCCCAGTACTCCTAACTCCCAGTTCTTTTCCTTGGGCATATGATTATCTTTCCTATTGTTCCCAGATTAGGTTGATTCACAAGGGAATATTACTGTCTCTCAAACCCCAGTTTACGGGTGCACTAATGTCCCATATGGGCCCCACTAAACTTCCAAGCAGTTGTATGCCAAAGTGCACTCTTAGACACCCATTGTGAGGTGCCATTGTCCCCTCTCTTCCCCGGACATCACTGCACCGCAAGCTGGTGCATTGTAGATTCACAGGCTGGCTCATCACACAGTAACTTGCCATGTAGACAAGCCCTAAGATACATAAAGGAAGGGAGAACAATGGAGAAATAAGAAACAAACCCCCCAGCACCAACAGTGTTGCCTCCAGTTTTTGGCAGCTTAACCAGCACATCAGATCCTACACAGGACTCTGTTTTCATGCACTAACCCTTCACACCATTCCCAACAGCGCTGACCATGCAAGTGAGGGAGGCTGGAACATTTAACCATACGCAGACAATCACAGCTTGCCCCACCATTCCGATATTCCAGGGCATGATATGTTATAGTCTGAACAAGAGAAGAGGCTTTACAAACCAGGATCCACACAGCAATTGCTTTGTTATGACTAGATTATGTGCTAGCACCAACAGTGTGCTCAGCATTTTCCAAACCAGCCTGCTCTGAAGCGTTTACACCTCAACTACAACAAACTGCCCTAATTTCACTGTAAAAACCCAACAGGCCTATCGCAACTCTCCAACTTCTGATTTTTCTTCATTAAGAACAGCTAGGACTGCTGCCCAAAGCTAGCATCCGTATTGTGAACAACTGGATTTGGTTACGTCTAGGCTATCCTAGACCTATACAAAACTGACCCACTTTGAAACACAAAATACGCATGCGATGTTGTTGTCTGGTGAATCCAGCATGCAAGCTGCCACAACACTGAGTATGATATCTTTTGTACCATAATGTCCCAACACAGCTTAATTCACAGAATCCTAGGGTTGGAAGAGACCTCAGGAGGTCATCAAGTCCAATCCCCCGCTAAAAAGCAGGGCCAATCCCAACTAAATCATCCCAGCCAGGGCTTTGTCAAGCTGGTACTTAAAAACCTCTAGGTATGGAGAGGCCACCCCCTCCCTAGAGAACCCAGTCCAGTGCTTCCCCACCCGCCTAGGGAAATAGTTTTTCCTAATATCCAACCTAGACCTCCCCCACTGCAAGTTGAGACCATTGCTCCTCTTTCTGTCACCACTGAGAACAGCCTCTCTCCATCCTCTTTGAACATAAGAACGGCCATACCAGGTCAGACCAATGGTCCATCCAGCCCAGTATCCTGTTTGCCGACAGTGGCCAATGCCAGGTGCCCCAGAGGGAGGGGACACAACGGGTAATCCTCATGTGATCCCTCCCGTCACCTGTCTCCGGAGAAACAGAGGCCAGGGACACCATTCCTACCCATCCTGGCTAATAGCCATTGATAGACCTAACCTCCATGAATCTATCTAGCTCTCTTTTGAACCCTGTTAAAGTCCTAGCCTTCACCACATCCTCTGGCAAGGAGTTCCACAGATTGACTATGCACTGAATGAAGATCTAGAACCCCCTTCAGGGAGTTGAAGGCTTCTATCAAATCCCCTCTCACTCTTCTCTTCTGTAGCCTAAATAAGCCCAAATCCCTCAGCCTCTCTTCATAAGACATGTGCTCCAGCCCACTGATTTGATATCGCCCACTCCTTGTATGTGCATTCTCAAACTGAAGTATCAATTTATTCTTTCCACATAGAAATGACGTTTCGACCTAATACATGTAGCATTCCATTGGGCCAGATCTTGGCTTAAGCTGGCTTCAGTAGCACGAGGCCAACTTACACCAGCCGAGGTTCTGACTTGCCAGAACAATTCTAAGCAACAGAAACAGGAACACCTGCTACTTTGACCAAAGGGATATACCCTCTTGTCCAGTCCCCAAACAAAGGTCTCATTGGTAGCGAGCATCTCTTCATTTCACACCATTCAGCCTTGACCGTACTGCATTTGGCCAAGACCAAAGAGGGGGAAAAGCAGATGTTCTCCCATCAACATGATGGCATAGTCCATGGCCTTACCCTTCCCTCTTTGGGAAAGCCAACGTTACAGCTGGTGGTTGGCCTGAATACACCTTTTCCTCCCTGAATGCACGGACTCGGATTGTACCTGGCTCCTGCTGCTACCTCATCCTCTCCTCCCTAATGTCTCCATGGAAACGGCAGCCAGATCCTGACTCAGATTCTTTCTAAAGTCACGTGGTGGTCTAGAGATTATTGCACAGTTGTAATATTCTTTCCTCAGCGGATGGAGAATCTGTTGAGGCAAGTACTTCAGGACATGAGTAGCTTTACTCCTGCGAGTAGCTCCAAAAAAAAAAAAAAAAAAAAGTAATTGCCCCTGCTCAAACAGGTAAAATGACTCCTATGTGCATAAACGCTTGTGGGATTCAGGCCCAAAATATTCTTGAGACGTTTATCGAGTCTAGCATAACTCATACATACTCATGGCCATGTTATCAGCCAGAAGATGGTATAAAGGGAATCCCAGTCTGAGTGGCAGCTAAAAAATAAACGAAAAAGAAAAGCCCACTGATGTCTACAAGTCATTGCCCCTGGCGGATTGTAGGAGATTTTTCTCTTCTGCAGACAGGAAGAAGAGACGCAGACACGTTACTGGATTGGTTACATCCCTGCCAACACTAAATGGAGAACATTAATTCAGAGCTACAGCACCCACGGGATGCCGAGACATTCAAAACAAGGAAGGGATTTAGAAACCAAATGAAAAGGGATATTGTATTTAGATAATAAAATTAAGATCATAAAAGCGATTTCCTGGAAAGTAATGTCACATTCTATTATATGCAATTAAAGCAGGACGAGGACAGTCATTAAGTGGCAGCCAACTAATAAATTGTGCTTCAGAGTTAGAAGCCCCAGAACAAAATCCCCGAGCTTCTAACATTTCGGATATGTCAGCTATTCAAACATGTGACAAGTGAAGGCCTGTGTCAGCCATGACAGGCTTTGGGCCTACTTCTGTCAACATGCCTGTGTTTCCCTGGTACAAATCCTCAGTTATGCTCCGTAATGGAAAGTTTCTCAGGAAGCCCCAAGTGAAAGAAGGTGCCATATGTCAAACGCGATGAGGTGCAAAGAGGAACCTGTCAGAGGCAGCACAAAGGGATGGTAAATTTCTTCCCCCAAGCCCCACTCGCTTTTCTGCAGCTTGTCAGGCGTTGGATCTCTCAGTTCCTCAACTGACCACCTTCAATAAAGTGCAAAGCCAGCTCTCAGCCCTGCTGCTCTAAATGTCATTGGGCAGACTTGGAGCATTGGAAAAAAATAAAATAAAAGGAGCAAACTATAATTCAGAGACAGGAGGAGCCTGGTTTTATTTGAGCAAACCCAGTTTGAATTCCAAAACTTTTTTCCTGGAATACAAGCCCCTAATTCCTCATCCCCTCCCCCTTCCCACGCTATCTACCTAGGGCAATCTAATGAAAAAAACAACAGCAACAACCAAGCCCAACCTTTTCCTGGCTAAACTTTTTTGTATTAAGGGCAGAAAAAACACCCCTCTCTCCAAGAGGTAGTCTAGGACATGTGGGTGCTCTGTATGGGTACGTCTAGACTACACCTCTCTGTCGACAGACTACACCTCACGTCGAAATTGCTAATGAAGCGGGGATTTAAATATCTTGCGCTTTCATTAGCAGGGCTCGACGACCGCGGCAAAAACCCACTCGCCAGCCCCGCACCGCGCATGCGCCAGCCCCACACTGCGCATGCGCGCACCACCGGTAAACGGGGCGACCGTCTGAAATCTACTCACCACGGGCGAGTAGATAAGTGGTTTTGTCGAGCCCCGTTCATTCGCATAAACATGACTGCCACTTTTTTCCGAAACGGAGCTTTTTAAAAAAAACAAAAACAAAAAAACCCAGCAGTCTAGACTAAAATGAGATTTACAGGATCTTTCGAAAAAGGGTAGTATTTTCAAAAGATCCACGTCTAGACTGCTGTTTTTTTTCCAAAAAAGCTCAGTTTCGGAAAAAAGCGGCGGCCATGTTTATGCTAATGAAGCGCGAGATATTTAAATACCCCCTTCATTGGCAATTTCGACGTGCCTAATCTACATCTCTCTGTCGACAGAGAGGTGTAGTCTAGACACAGCCAATATGTTATATATAATGTCGATTATTTTTAAACATAGTTGCTTAAGGTTAGGCTCTTCAATCCAGTTAGGCACCTAAATAAAGGTAGGTCTACACCAGGGTTCCCTGTAAGAAAGATTCTAGTGTTGCCCAGCTGATTAGCAGAGCGCTCCCAGTTAGGTTTGTGTTTTACTTTGTGGTGCACACTCAAACATCCTTGGTGTACATAACAAAGTTTATTTTGTACATAGATGGATAAGATTAGCTGGAACACAGGGACTATCCTAGCACAGCAACATTTTCATAGCCTGAAGTGCAGACATAATGGTGACCATTTTTTTTTTCTCCTGGTGGTGTAGGAACACCACCTCCCTCAGTGCAGCTAGCTATGTCCTCTAAAGCCCTCTTCCAGGGTTTCCAACCACACAGCTGTGTCTACACTGGAGATTATGTCGGCATAGCTGCATCTCTCAGGGATTTTTTTTCAACCCCCTGACCAACGTGATTATGCGGCCGTAACATTGCAGTATACACCAGTCATAAGTGGTCTTGTTTTCAGAGGTGCTGAACACCAGAACTTCATTTGTTCAGAGCAGGGAATCTGGAGCCAGGGTCAGGGCTGCGTCCCAGGCAGTCTGAAAGAATGGGGGTTATCTGCTCAGCATCCCGACTGAGGAAACGAAGATCAGTCTAGGGCCAGGCCAGGTCAAAACCACAGAATCAGAGTTTGTTACCAAATTGAGCATGTGAGGCAAGAAGAGGGGGCAGGCTGGGCTAAGGTCTTGTACCGAGGTCAGTAATGCTTTGAAGCCAATAACAGTAAACCAAGATCAGGGTCAGAAGTCAGGGCAAGACTGAGACTCTGGAATTCAGGCACGTCACAGCAAGGAAGAGTCGGAGACAGAAGCACACCAGAGCTCTGCATTGCTCAGACAACCCCCAGAAATGGCCTCCGGGTTATATGGAGAATGCCAGCCAATCAGGGAATCACAACGGTCTGTCATTCATGTCACATAGGGTGGGACTTCCTCCACGTCTTAACCTCTCAGTACTTTTTTGTGGCAGCACTTCATAGCCCCCTGATGGCAATAAGGAAGCAGAGCCTACAGTCCCCAGTTCCAAGTCGGGAGGTTCTTAGAGCCAGAACCTCTGGGTTCTACATTCACCTTTAACTTTGCTGTGGGCATTTGGTGCCTTTGAAAACCAGACCACTGATTTAAGTACCTCGCAATATATGTTCAGGTACCTAACTTTGGACATCCACAGATGAAACTGCTGACCGCTGCATTAACATTATTGGTGATGACTTACCCTCCCTCCCTCCCTTCCTTCCTTCCTGTAGGTCTAGACTACAGAGCTTTTCTGGGATACCGGAGGTATCCCGGAAAAGCTCTGCCGCGTCCAAAGAATGCATCTGCTTTTCTGAAAAAAAAATTTGGAAAAGCAGACGCATTTTTTCGGCAGGAAGAAGGGATGTTCTTAAAGAGGGTTTTTTTCAGACGTTTCTTTGTAGTGTAGACACAGCCTCTTTCTTTCTTTCTTTCTTTTCTTCCCAGAATCTGAACCCACTTCATGCAGACCATTTTCCCAGGGCCCGCTTGCTTTGTTCCCACTATACAGATTGGCAGACAGGGTATTGCAGGAGCAATTTACAGGGGGCACTAGACACGCAGGGTGGGATTGCTGAGGAAGGCAGACTATGATTCAGCTTCTACAAAGTGTCAGCCCCGTTGTGATACCGTTACTTCACTCAGAACGAAGGATGCTAAGAAGCGGGTAATTGACTAATCGTGTCGTCGATACAATTTGTATCGATGACACGATTAGGCGACAAGGGGAGGCACTCAGAAGGCGCTATCCCTGCTGCGACTCTGCAGTTTAAATGCAGTAGGAGCTGGGCGTGTGGGCAGCCTGGCTCCTACTACAGTTAAACTGCAGAGCCGCAGCGGGGGTAGGTCCAGGACTGGTGCGCCTCTGCCTCTCCTGCCCCTTTCCCTGCAACACGGTGACGGTGCTGTGGGGAAGCGGCTTTTAAGCTGCCTCCTGCTTTCCCACCTTTGCTGCCTACAGAGGCAGCAGTGGCGGGCAGGGGAGGAGGAGGAAAGGGAGTAGTCGAGCAGTGCCTCGGTTTACTGGGTGGTTGACCACTCCACCAGTCGCTTACATCCCTACTCAGAACACATGCAATGTAGCTGGACAATTCTAGAAAGCTTTAAGGAGCTGCAGCAGCAGCTGAAATGGAAAACATTGGGCAGTTTCCAGCATCTTCCACTGGGCACTTCAATGTACCCAGAGTTCAGAACAGAGTGGAAGTGAGAGGGCAAAATCTGTGGAGAGCAAATATGGTCTCCTGGCGACAGCAGAGATGTCAGGGTTCTGCGCTCAACCATGTGATACTGGGGAAATGGGGGAATGTGTGAAAGCTGCCATTTTAGTTGACATGCGGGGGGTGTCAACCAGGGACCCCCAGAGCTAAAAGCAGAAGTCTCCACAGTTTGAGCTAATGAGCCAGCCTTGGTAGCTGGGGATAGTAATAAATTTACACCTTCTGTGAATCAAGTGTGGCTAGGGTTGCCAGATGGTTTCACCAAAAATACCAGACCCAGGAAAAAAAAAAAAAAGTGCCCGGAAAATTTTGTTGAGCAAAAAAAAAAAAAAAACGTGCTGGGCCGCTGAAATGCAGTCGCGGCCCCTTTAATTGCCGGGCCCCACCCCTGCCACGTGTCCATCAGCTGCCAAGCCGGAAAAAGCAGAAAATACCAGATATTTTATATGTCCGGTATTTTCTCAATTTCTTTACCGGGCAGAAGGCGCAAATACTGGACTGTCCGGTACAATACCAGACACCTGGCAACCCTAAGGGTGTGTCGAGACTACATGGCTCTGCCGACAAAGTGTTCTGGGGTTGGCAGATCCCCGTCTAGACTGCTGCGCTGTGCTGACAATCAGCTGATCGGCACAGAGTGGCAGCCATTTTGATTTAAACGAAGCGGCGATTATTTAAATTGCCGCTTCATTTCCCTTTTTCACATAAACTAATCTACATAGCTCGGTTGACGGAGCCATGTAGTTTAGACGTACCCTAAGTGTGGCGGGGTGGTGGGGGAAGGGGAGAGCTGTGTGCAGACACAAGCACACAGCGTCAAGTAGCCATTTACACACCAGGGCATTTTCCTACTGCCAGTGCGGGGGGGAGGGCATGAGGTTTAATTAGTGGAAGCGTAATGAATGGACGTGTGCTTGGAGGGCTTTGAATGCCCAAATACAACTGTAACTCCATGTGTGACAACATAAGAGACACGCCTTGGGGACCTCTTGCTGAATTAAAAGAAAAAAGATGCAAATAGGCCTGCATTTATTCTTTCTTCTGCTCCTCCCCAAGCTGTTTGGATTGATCTCTGTCACTCGACATGCCAGGTCTGTGTCAGCTGACAGATCTAATGGGTGTGTGGCAGTGTCAGTCAACACCATCACTGCCAACACCTGCATACAATGCACCAGTATTTACCCCGGCCTCGCTTGTTTTCAAACCTGAGAACACTTTGTGTATTAAAGCCTGAGGGACATTCCTATCTTGGAAAGAAACAGACGTTCCCTCACCTCAGCGCTGTTTCTTGCTTCAGCAAAACTCCCCATTATGCTCGGGAGTGAGCAGGATTGATTCTCTCTCGATGTCCACAGCCCTTCCAAAATACAATGAGATTTCAACCAAGCACTTCCACTCAACCCACTGCAACTTTATTTCAAGCAATGCACTGGCTTGAGTTTTAAACTTTGCCATCTTCTTGCCGCGAGATAAGCATGCCTAAAACCGATTAAATGAAATTCCAGCCCAAAAACAGAACCTGAAGGCTACATATAAAACCATTGCCAAAGAGAGCTGCTTACACCATTGCGGTAGAACAGGGCTACCCAACACGTGGCCTGTTTGTTTGCAGCCTGCGGGTGGGAGCCAAAAAAAAACATAGTCAGTATAACTCTTCTGCTGATATGTATTTCAGTAGTTAAATTCCTGGACTGTTATTGCTCATTAAAAGTGCTGTCATATGGGTGGAAATCGGGTATATATTCCATTTTATTAAGATCAGCAGAACTGACTGACTTAAATGGAGCCTGCGTGTTGTGTAGTCTTGCGTTAATCTTTGTATTTATGCCTGTCCGTGTGAAAGAAGCTATTTGCATATATATTTGCATGTATATGCAACCACATTTAAGTTGCGGCCCTCAGCATGTGCTGTATCATTGTGGCCCCCGAGGCTTCCAAAGTTGAGTAGCCTTGCTGTAGCATCTAAATGAAAATTCCACAAAGATAGAAAATGGAAGGGAGGAAGCAGGTGGAGGAGAGACAAGAAGAAGATGGAAAAGGCCTATAACAACATTTTCTGGGCCGGTTCATGTTAGGTAACTGTTCCCAAGCTTAGATTTTGCAACTTATGTTGTAAATGTTAATGGGAATGTAAATAACACTTGGAAGAAAAGAGTAAAAAGGCTCAAGAAAGAAAAGAATAAAAAGGCTCAGTTCTAGGCACCACATTTCAAGAAAGATGTGGAGAAATTGGAGAAGGTCCAGAGAAGAGCAACAAGAATGATTAAAGGTCTAGAGAACATGAGCTATGAGGGAAGAGTGAAAGAATTGGGCTTGTTTAGTTGGGAAAAGAGAAGACTGAGAGGGGACATGATAGCAGTTTTCAGGTATCTAAAAGGGTGTCACAAGGAGGAGGGAGAAAAATTGTTCTGCTTGGCCTCTAAGGAGAGGACAAGAAGCAATGGGCTTAAACTGCAGCAAGGGAGGTTTAGGTTGGACATTAGGAAAAACTTCCTGTCAGGGTGGTGAAACACTGGAATAAGTTGTTTAGGGAGGTTGTGGAATCTCCATCATTGGAAATACGTAAGAGCAGGTTGGATAGGAAACTATCAGGGATGGTCTAGATCAGGGGTTCCCAACTTGGGGTACGCGTATCCCCAGAAGGTACGAGAAGCTTGTCAAGGGGGTACGGGGAATATTTGGTAAATAACTAGATTATCCTAATTGAAATATTCCAAAAGTAGTAGTGTTAGTGAAAAAAGTTGTGGATTCTAGAGTCTAGAATTTATTTCCTTTCATATTGAATCGGGGGTACGGGAAGGTTTACTAAAAGCCAAGGCGGTACGGGGACCGAAAAAGGTTGGGAACCCCTGGTCTAGATGGTGCTGGGTCCTGCCGTGAGTGCAGGGGACTGGACTTGATGATCTCTCGAGGTCCCTTCCAGTTCTAGTGTTCTATGATTCTAAGAACCCATATTGCAATTTTCCCCAGTAATATAATAATACCACCTGTTCACAGGTGACATGGGGGGGAGAGATACTGGGAGGAATTCTGAAGTTCTTACTCAGCAAAACTCCCCATTAAACCAATTGCCTGGATTGCAACTCAGGGAGAAACGCAAGGTTTAGTCCAAAAGGGTTGGCAGAAAGAAGGCACTAGAGTCTCGCCGTTAGAGCAGAATGGCAAAACTGGGTTCCAGCCTTGACTTTCACTGATTCATTGTATGACTTTGGGCAACTCATGTAACTTCTCTGTTCCTCAGTTTCTCCATTTTTATAGTAAGAGTAATGATGCTTGCCCATCTTAGTAACACTGTGGGAGATCTTTAGGTGAAAATCACCATATACATTCAAATAGTTAACAATTATTATCGCTGAGAAATAAAACGTTTACCTAAAAGTGAGCCATCCGCACCCCTGAGCTTAAACCTCTGTTCAACCACATTCATTTTTCCATTTAATTTTAAAAAGCGATCTCTTATTGACACGTACATACATTCCTTGAGGGATGGACACACAATATTTTGGTTGGAGGTACCTCTCTTCCCAGTCACAAAAACAACTATTGAGTGACTTTAGCAGTATGCGTTGCTAATTTATTCTAATTCACCAGAAACAAGCTGGAAAGCTATTTTTAAATAAACCAGGGATTCAAATATTTGTTTTCCCATGTGAATGTGCAATAAATCCACAGTAGTTACTGTATATTCTTTGTAGTCCCTGGACTGCTCACTTATTCAGGTAATTAAAAACCTTATCATGTTGTCCTAAGAGCAGAGCTTACTTATCCTGATAAAACTCCAAAACTGGACAGTCACATTTTACCAACCTACATTCCCCCTGCAGTTCATCCTTCTTTACTGCCCTAAAGTGCTATGAAGTGTTCCTGTAAGCTGTAGTGTTCCACCACAGAGGTGGGTGCATTTCAGTGATGGGAGAAATGTTCTCTGCAAGGATACTATCTGCAAACTATATGGGGTTCTTTGGAATGAAAAGGCAAAATATGATGCAATGTTAGCAATCAGAAATAACAAAAATGGAGAATGTTTTCAAAATGAAACGTAATGCAAACAAAGAATAGTTTACCCAGGAAACACTGGCCTCTTTGTGCTGCCTCAGAGCAGTTTACAAGTGTGGACAGGTATGATTATCACCACTGTATGAATGGGGAAAATGGGGTGCACAGAGGTTAAATGACTTGCCCAAGTCCACTCTCTAAGCCAGTAGCAGATATGAGGTTAGACCCTAATATCCCTGACTCCAAGCCCACTCTGCTACTGCACTGACCCATGTTACCTCTATTGGCCAACAAATTATTAATCCAGAGTGGACATTCTCCCCGTTTGCGAGTCATTAGAAAATACAAACGGGTACCTGTTTGTCTTGCTATGTAAATGTGGTCTGTTGATTAGCACAGTGGACAGAGAGATAGAAGAGCTGGGTCCTGTCCTTGGCTTCACCACTAACTCCCTCTGTGAGTTTGGCAGAGTCACTCAACTACTGTGCCTCGGTTTCCCCATCTAAAAAATTGGGGATAGCTCTATACACAGGAATATTGCTACTTTTGAGATCCGTAGCTTAAAGCCCCTCTATCTAAGAGCAAGGTGTTACCCTCTTTCTGTAATTTTACCACCACCAACTACAACACCAGATGAAACAAACAGGGGGAAAAAAAAAAGAATGTCTATTCCAGGGGGCACAGCAGTTTCAAATGGCTTGTTCCCTGGCTTTCCATTGTTCTTTCTAGGCCACAGAACTCACAAACGTCAGTTCATTGAAGGTACGCACCTGGAACGCAGCAAACCACATGAGCCAGTCCAGACGATAGTGGTACGGTGTCATAAGGCACGGCCTTCTCTTCAAACCCCCAGGCTTACATTTAAATTCATACTCCTCCCAAACTGCAGTGGGATCATTGGGGTCCAGGCTGGACGTACCTTGGAAAATGACCTCGGTTCTCTCCTTCGTGATGCTGTGGGAAACAATCATTGCATTGTTATTTCCTCAGGCTGTGCCAGATCTTAGCTACTGGCAGGTAGCAGTACGTACTCCATTAGCCTCATGTTTCTTTTAACCTGCCTTTGGCCTTTTTGGCTACAGAGAAATGAGGCGGCAGCTTAACATTTTGATTTTGATGAGCTGCTGAGCATCAATCTATGTGAGGTACTTCTAAGGCCCCTGCCCGTACCATCGCATTGGAGCATTTCACCATCTTCAGTGCGTTTACCTCCCCAGGCCCCGGTGACGTAGGGCAGTGCTACGCCCGAAGTCTCACAAGGCCGGGCCATCAAGCGGCAGCAATGCCCCTCTGCCAGGGATACTGGCCAAACCAGACAGCAGAGGCGTAGCAATGGTGTTATGTGCCCGGGGGGCAAAGGCAAAATTTGCTCCCCGCCCCCGCCGGGGCCCCGAACCTGGCACAGGGCTGAGCCCAACCCTGGGGGGATGAAGGGGAGCTTGTACCGCATTCTCCCCCGCCCCCTCCAGTTTAGAGCCGGGTCCCCACACGCACTCACCTGCCGGCGGAGATGGAGGAGGGTTGGGCTGGGGGCAGAGAGGTAGGGAAGAGGCTCCAGCCACTGGCTGCAGTTGGAGGAGGAGCAGGCGAGCCGAGGGATGACAGGGGGAGTGGAGATGGACTAAATTGGTACCTTCCTAGTGTGGCGCCCGGGGGGAACTGCCCCCCATCCCTCCCTCGCTGCACCCCTGCTGGACAGTCTCTGAGCCAAAGGATAAATGGGCACAAGTCAGACATCAGAAACGGGAACACACACTAACTGTAGGGGAACATTTTAACCTGCCTGGTTGCTCAGTCATGGATGTAAAAGTAGCCATCCTTCTACAAAGCTAATGACACAGAGAGAGAGCGGAAGTGGCATTTATCTACAAATTTGATACTGTTTCCCTGGGCTTGAACAAAGACATTAGCTGGGTGTCCCATTATAAAACCAGCCTTCCCTATTTTTAACACCCCACTGACATCAAAAGCTAAGGATGGGACACTTCCAGCCCACTCAATTAGCCTCATTCTCATCGGCACTACAATCGACAGGTACATTTTTCTCCTCTTTCTCTTCTTTTTCTGTTATACATTCTGTGTTCCCCCCTTTTTTCCCCTCACTCCAGCTCATCTGAAGGAGTGGGTTTTGCCCACGAAAGCACATGGCTCTATACATATATATTTGTTAGTCTCTAAGGTGCCACAGGACTACTTGTTTTTAAAGTTACAGATACACACAGTGACCCCCTCTAAGGCAGAGCAGGGAATCCAATCCCAGTCCAACCATATGATAAGATTCTCTGCCCTCCTTCATTTCCAGTATATCCCTTTAGCTCAGCCAGTCTGACAGTCTAAGGGCAACATGTGTTGCGGGGTGAAAGGCTTTGCTTTGTGACCGCAAGACTCGTGTGGCCCAGCAGAGATGTGGTCAATCACAAACGTGATCCAGATTTTCACAATGCCCCAGGTGCAAAAATGCACATGTGCCATCTGCACATGTGGCTGCCCCGAGGGTACCTCCGACTTTGGTATTTGCACGTGCCATTCCATGTGCCACTGTGACAAATGCGTGCACAAATTATCCACGCGCATTCTGCCAACCTCGCTGGTGGCCTCCAGCAAGAGAGACCCCAGCCGCAGGGTCAGCCAAGAGGCTCCCAGCTAGGACGAGCTCTGCACAGCCCTTGTGCGGCCGGCCTCCTTGAGCTGCTGGCCACGGAGCATGAGAGTTCCAGGCTGAGCCTCGGCTGGGGCAACAGGCAGGATACACACATGGCGTGTCCAGCTTACCTGGTTAGGTCTGCTCTGGAATGTGGCAGCCAGATGACATGCACAACCCACCCCCTACGGAGCACCCCCTTGAGCAGATGATTCATGGGGCACCTTTAGCAGCTGTCTGTGCGTGCCCAAGCATTTCGCCAGCCTGGTAGGAGCAGGAATCTCACGGAGCCACTGCCGGCAGCAGGGAAAGATGCCCTGTGAGCCATTGCAATTGAAGCCAAGAGAAACAGAAAAAGAAAACAAGCTTGCGGTACCCTAATCAGACCTATAAAAACCACCCCCTCCCCACGGCACTGCTCAGTCTTACGATCCACACGGCAAGGCAATCGGACAATGCAGAGCGCAAGCCCTGAGCCACAAAAAGAGACCTCTAGTGAGGCACCCATGTCAAATCCATTCTGCAAGGTTCCTGCCCTCCCCCAAAGACCTGTCAGTGACGCTGCTTAACAAAGGAGCACCCTGTTTGCCATGGTGCAAGCAACACAGCATAATTCCATCGCTCAGACTGGTCCTACATCCCTCTCGGTCCTGCCACCGCCCACCCATGACACTGAAAGCTCGGACAAGCAATTCCCTTCCCCGTAGCTTATTGCCAGTGACAGACGCTTGCAACTAACAGACTGCCATTCATCTCGACTTCTAATTGTTACCTCCGTGTAATAGATTTCTGGACCCTTCAGCCAAGTTACGTACTCTCCCCTAAGCTGAGTTATGAGCCGTGGCTAGCTGCCCAATGGTTAGAAACACACTGTAAATCAGGGACACCAAATTACTAATAAAAGTATGTTCCTACTGTGTGATTCAAAATATGTCAAGTTTCACATAATCGTATATTCATTATGAGCTGCAATCCTCTCTTTATTGGTTTACATAGGCTGGAATTACAAACATGTTACAGCAGCATTTCATCACATGCTGTTTTGGTTCTGGTAACTGTTGAAGCACAAACCCTAGACTGCAGCAGAAAAAGAAAAAAAAAAACAAACCCTGCAGCCCAAACACAACCAACTCCCGCAACCCCAGGATGCCGCCAGCGTCAGAGGTGTGAGGATTAAAACGACTTTGTCCTCTTCCAACTTTCCCCCCGCAACAGGACTTGCACACAGTGCACAAAACACACCTGTGCTGCAGAGTGCAGAGGGCGGGGTTTGTTCTTTTAAGTCCCACCTGTTCTAAGCTTCCCTTTCTGCCGAGGTTGAATAGAAATTTCGGCTTGTTTGAAAGGTGGGGAAAGAAAGATTGCTTCAAAGGCACGTCGGGCAGCTTTACTGCTCACAGCATGACGTGGCTTTGACAAAGAGCTTCAAGGTTACATCTTGGTAACAAGGACGGGACATACCTGGGTACTTACACGGGGTACCTGCTCAGCCAGAATCCTCCTTTTATAATGCCTCTTTGACAACAATTGGCTAGCCCTCTGGGTCTGATCCTCAACCCACTGAAACCGTTCCCATTCTTTGGCTCCGGCCTCTAGAGCAACTTTTTGGGGCTTAGCAGCCCTTTGTAAACATTTATGGCCTGGCGTGACCCAGTCCATAGTCTGGGGGTGCAGGTTCTGAGGTGATTTCAGTCAGATCCTGTCCTACCCTTCCAGGGGAGGTTGTGTTGTGTCTGGTACTCACCCTAAAATGGTGGCTTCTGTGCTTGGAGTCTGGCTGGGCTCAGCTCTCCGCTCAGGCCTTACATCCTCCCGCTTCCCTGGACTGGACCAAATCTGAGCAAATGGCAGCGTGACCTAGCTCCAGGGTCTTTCACTCAAATTTGGCCAACCTGGACTCCCATCATCATCACAGCTGGGCCCAGCCTGAGTGGTGCTGGGTGCCTGGAGCAGGGAGATGAGCCCAGCCAGTACCCTGGGACAGGAGCTGCTGCCCCACGACGCCTGGAAATATTCTGGTGCCCCATGGGTGGAGAAACCCTGCTCTAGAGAACATCTCAAGGCAAGCACCATGTGGCCCCACAGCAGGCAGAAGTGGAGGTCAATCGTAGAATCACAGGGGTGGAAGAGACCTCAGGAGGCATTGAGTCTAGCCCCCTGCCCAAGGCAGGACCAACCCCAACTCAATCAGCCCAGCCAGGGCTTTGTCAAGCTGGGACTTAAAAACCTCCAGGGATTGAAAGCCCACCCCCTCCCTAGGGAACCCATCCCCGTGCTTCCCCACCCGCCTAGGGAAATAGTTTTTCCTAATATCCAACCTAGACCTCCACCACTGCAATGTGAGACCTTTGCTCCTTGTTTTGTCACCACTGAGAACAGCCTCTCTCCATCCTCTTTGGAACCCCCCTTCAGGGAGCTGAAGGCTGCTCTCAAATCCCCCCTCACTCTTCTCTTCTGCAGATTAAATAAGCCACAATCCCTCAGCTTCTCTGTGTAGGCCATGTGCGCCAGCCTAAAGTGACTCTGGTGGGATTTGAACCCACAACCTTTGAAGAATGGACTAGGCTCACACCAACCACCACTGCTTTCCATTGTGCCACAGAGCCCCACCAGTCAATCACACTGTGCTCCCCAATACCCTGCCCCAGGTCACAACCCAAACCCCTGCACGTCTGTCCTCTGCCTTAGGTCACAACCCCCTCCCAGATCCTGCACCCCTCCTCCCCGTCAGAATCCTCTCCTCCACCCACACCCCGCACCACTCCTCCCGGTCAGAATCCTCTCCTCTACCCACACTCCTCCCAGACCCCACACCCCTCCTCCTGGTCAGGATCCTCTCCTCCACCCATACCCCCTCCCAGACCCCACACCCCTCCTCCCCGTCAGAATCCTCTCCTCCACCCACACCCCTCCCAGACCCCACACCCCTCCTCCCGGTCAGAATCCTCTCCTCCACCCACACCCCTCCCAGACCCCACACCCCTCCTCCCGGTCAGGATCCTCTCCTCCACCCATACCCCCTCCCAGACCCCACACCCCTCCTCCTGGTCAGGATCCTCTCCTCCACCCATACCCCCTCCCAGACCCCACACCCCTCCTCCTGGTCAGGATCCTCTCCTCCACCCATACCCCCTCCCAGACCCCACACCCCTCCTCCAGGTCAGAATCCTCTCCCCCACCCACACCCCTCCCAGACCCCACACCCCTCCTCCCGGTCAGAATCCTCTCCTCCACCCACACCCCTCCCAGACCCCACACCCCTCCTCCAGGTCAGAATCCTCTCCTCCAACCACACCCCTCCCAGACCCCACACCCCTCGTCCCGGTCAGAATCCTCTCCTCCACCCACCCACCCCCAGGACCCTGCACCCCCTTCTGCACCCCAGGCTCCTGCCCCAGATCACAATCCCCTCCTTTATACAAACTCCCTCCCAGACTCCACAGTCCCTCGTACACCCCAGTCCCTTACTCTGAGCTCCCGTCTGCACCCAACCTCCATCCCAGACCCTGCACCTCTGCCAGTAACATCACAGAAGAGTGCGGCCCTTGACCACTTACCAAATCCTTGGGAGTGGCACCCCACCAAAAATGATTGCCCACCCCTGCCCTAGCAGATGGAAACTGGCTGGCTTTGTGGCAACAGCAGAGGGGTAGGGCAGGAGACCCTCACACAGCATGTGCAGTCTTTGGTATTACAACAGCACGCAGGGGCTGACAGATACTGAGGCCCCATTGTGCTAGGCTAGGTTAATACACATGCCCTGCCTTGAAGGCCTTGTGATCTGAACAGATGAGACAGAGCAAGGGGAGAAGGAAGGGGTGGAAAATAGGGGCTGGGCTGCCAGAGGCAGGCTGTGGCCAGGAGACACTGACCTGGGGGACTCCCAGCCAGCAGCCCTGCAGGCTCCTCAGTCAGGCTCCCTTCCCCCGCAGGTTGCTCAGAGCGGCTGGATGCATGGGCCATGTGTGCTGCTCTGAACACCGCAACCCCATGGGGTGGGGTACTTTGCACACAGCTCCCACTGAGATTGCGCTGGGGGTGGGGGGCAGCACGCAAAGCTTCTCTCCTCCTCCCCCCGGGCTTGCAGCTGTTCACAGATGCACATGGCCCCACAGCCAGCTTTTCTGAGCAGTGTGTGGGGGTGGGACAGGCAGGGAGCTTGGCTGAGGCTCCTGCTAGGCTGCAGGCCGGATCTGGTGGCTTGGTGGGCTGCGTCCAGCCCACAGGCTAGATCAGTGTTTCTTAAACTGTGTTCCACGGCACTCCGGTGTGCCATAAGGCAGTCGGAGGTGTGCCACGGAGAACAACAGAATTCAAAATGGCCACCCTTAAAGGGGCAGGTGACCTTTTTTTTTTTTTTTTTAACTCCCCCCGGCCCCGACCCTTTTTCCCCCCAACCTTTTTGTTTTTCCTCAACAAAGAATCCTTGGTGTTCCTCATAACAAAAATTATTGTTTGGTGTTCCTTGATCTTAAAAAGTTTAAGAAACACTGGGTTAGATTCTGCTCCTCCCAGTGTTAGATAGCGGAACAGGTTAAATGTGGTTGAACGCAGCAACAAGTATTTAGTCTGAGTGGACATCTGCAACCAAACAGCCTAATGCCGAACCCTGTAGATGGTATCACGCAGCAGGCTCCTTTTCAGGGCTGCCCGTCTGAATTTCCTCCTGCCAGAGCAGAGAGGCAAGGCCGCTTCGTGGAAGAGAGCTTCCCAACTCAAGGAATGAACATGATCGCAAGAGGGAAGAAAGAAAAAAGTCACCCTGAGTACGATCCATATGAAACCTCACCTTTTCTGGATATAGTATCATGTTTTAATGCCCCAGATATTTTTCCTCTTAAGAACAGTTATAGATTTAAAAAACGAAGCTATCGTCAAATGATAATGTGGTTGGGAAGGATTTTCTGATCGCTCTTTCAAGAACTCTCTTCTCTCTCATCCCCAAACAACAGCTACTCCGAACCTATCAGCTTCCAGAAGGATTTAAAAAAGTGATAAGATACAAAGGGCACATCTAAACTACGTTCTAATTTCAAAAGAGGATATGCAAATTCCGCGGGAATTTGCCTATCTTCTTCTGATCGCTTTTTCCAAAGTGGGTCTTTCGAAAGTGAAAGTAGTCTGGATGCATTTTTTTTAAGGAAAAAACCCCTTTTTCGATAAAACCCCCCAAAAAACCCCCCCCCAACAACAAAAAACCCGCTCCTCCTAAAAAAAAGGAGGTTTATGCGGTTTTTTGAAAAAGGATTTTTTCCCCCGAAAAAAAATCGTGTCCAGACTACTTTCACTTTCAAAAGATCTGCTTTCGAAAAAGCGATCGGAAGAAGATATGCAAATTCCCGCAGAATTTGCATATCCTTTCGAAATTAGAACATAGTCTAGACATGCCCAAAGACTGTCTGTCTGTGTTTCCTCATGTTGATAAATAGAATAGAATAGAATAGAATAGCTCTGGGACAAGTCAAATGATTAGTACCTTCCAAAAGCGCCGTATGTGTTTACTATCCTGAGCGGGTTGAAGGAGGTGTTCATGACTTGTCTGGAATTAAGCAGGTTGAGAATGACAGGAATACTCAGGTAGGCGATCAGGAGTCCAAAGGAGATGTTCACCACTTTGCGGACGTAGCAGCCTGGTGAGGACACAAACAGAGCCAGAAAGGAAGTGACTTCACTGCGGGTATGCCTACACTGCAACACTATTTCAAAATAACTAGCGCTATTCCAAAATAACTTAGTCCGCGTCTACACAGCAGGCAGTTATTTCGCAATAGTGTCAAAATACTGTCAAACTGGAGGACTTCTTACTCCCATTCTTGTGACCCTCATTGTACGAAGAATAAAGGAAGTTGGAGGAAGAGGGCTCTGTTTCGAAATAAGTGCTGCGTAGATGCTCCCTATTTCGAAATAAGCAACGCCATTGACGTAGCTCAAGTAGCTTCGCTGATTTTGAGTTAAGCCCCGCAGTGTAGACGCCCCCTGTCTGAAGTTCCTCATTGTCAGCTTAGATCCTGCCCCCTCCCCAAACCTTTCCTGTCCCCTGCCAGGCAATTTCAGAGGGCTGCTATCAGCAGATGTCAGCTCCCTTTCAAGCGCAAGTGGGTGAATTCTTACACATGATCAAACAAACCCGTGCCAGTAGGCCATGTCGTATCTCTCCAAAGATCTACCTTTCTCTAAATAGTCTGAGAAGGGGCTAAAAAGAAAAATGTCTGCAATGTGAGAGCAATAACAGCTTTAGTGTTGGAAAAACCCACCGATGGCATTTAGACATTGTTCAAAATTGCCCCTCTTGTTTTCCATGGACGCTCTCCTGCTGATCTTAAACCTTCTCTGCTCCCCATCACGTTCCTAACACCAGCCTTTTCTTTGTCCTCCTTCACCACTGATGCAAGAAACACGTGTTCTCTGCCGCTCTTACCCCTGGAATTGACTTTTCTGCGTCTTCCTGCCTCTGACACAAAAACTTCCTTTGCTTCTCATCTCTTTCCTGGCTAGCGCCTCTGTACGCGTCCCTCCCCTTTGGCTATTATTTCAACTTCAGAGCTGCATTATTTGACACTGTGGAGTGCTTTGGGATATGGCTTGCATGAAGGACTCTGCAAACCAGACTGGTGTGATATGGGATAAAATGCGGCATTTCAAGGCTACAGAGAATCTAAAGTTATCACCATCGGACAAAGCAGCAAAGGCTTCTGATGGTTTTTTTTGTGTGCTGATGATTGTTTTTAATTTAATGTGGAGAAGGAGAACACTCAAAGCAAATGCACGCAGCTTTCCTCTTATCTCTGCAGGAGCGGGATGTTTATTTAAACCTCTCACATAGTATGAATAATTGTTTAGTCTGGGAATATTTTTGGAGAATCACTTGAGTTGGAAGGGCGCTCGGGGTGGGTTATCTAACCCAGTCCCCGGCATCGCAGCAGGGTTGCCTCTGTGATGCGGCAAAGCAATACATAAGTCGCCCGGGGGGTTTGTTTGTCTTTTGACTGGCCCGAGGCTTCTAGCCTGCAAGGAAAAAAAAATATCAGACGAACACCAAAGTGCAAAGTTTTACTGCCAGTCTCGGTGCCCCCCTAGGGTCATCCTTTTGTCTGAGTGCTATGTTGGGGCTGGATTCTGCATCTCTCGACTCCTCAGACTTCTCTGACATTGAAAGGTTGAGTGAGGGTTTGCAGGACCTGGCCTTTCCATGATCAGCTGCACCCTGGACACCCACAGAACTGTGCACCATAACCAGAGTCTGCAAGGTGCACCTATCTGACCTTTCCGGGCAGTGACAGTAGAACTCCTGGGGAGAATGGCACCCGAAAGGAGCCAAACTGGAGGAAGAGGTGCAGTGTTTGCTACTGACTTTAATGGGACTTGAATCCGATGCATAGATAGCAAGCAGCAGATCCTAAAAGGTATTTAGGCACCTAAGTCCCATTGCAATCAATCAGAGTTGGTGTCTTGGGAATCTGGCCCCATGGGACAAGCTCCATTAATCTTAGCATGAGCAAAAGGGCCATACTGTGTTCTTCGGACTCTTGGGATTCACGTTCCTCTAGAACTTCTGCTTCATGGCACTCCTGTCCCAGGCTCCAATTCAGCAATCCAGTATTATCCAGCATGTGCCTGGGTGCCTTCTGGAACACGGGTGGATTTAAGCCGGGTCTGAGACCCAGGCCTGTAGCAAATATGGGAGGGTTCTTTTGTCTGGAGCATTGTCCAGACGACTGCAGGCTGCCAACCTAAGTTACGCAACTTCAGCTGCATGGATAACTAGAATGTTTCCCTGGCATTGCTCAGGTCCTTAAGGGGGGGCTGAGGATGTAGGAGTCGGTTTGGGGTGTATGTGTATGAGGAGAGCCTTTGGCAGGGGACTCTATGTGCGTGGGGGGGAGGGGAAGGAGGCTGAATGTCCCTCCCCCCGCCCCGAGATTTGTACCAGGGCTGCTTACTCTTCCCCTTCCTGTGCCAGCCAGGGAGCGAGAGCAAAGTGTGCAGTTCGTCTGCCCCCTGCACTCCCCAGCCACAGTGAAGAAAGGAGCAAACTGTTTATTTTTCCCTTGTTCCCTAACAAAGGGGAACAGCCAACAATGTCCTTATACAAATCGGGGGGGGGGGAGGGGGGGAGCTTCAGTCCATCCAAGCTGTCCGTAAAGGGCACCTGGGGGGTGGAAGACTTGGGGATGGGGCGGTCCTGGATGGGGTGGGAGATGCACCCCCTGCCAACCCCTTTCACCTGCCCAGTGATTGTTTCTTTTTTGCTTGGTTTTCTGAGATGCAATTCCATTCCTGGCACATCCCGTTTTCCTGGCACAACCAAACAATTATGTTGCTTTAAGTTAGGACGAGAGGAAGCTGTGTACAGAATTTGGTGGTCCTGCCTCTCACCGTTTAGCAGGAGTTCTTGAACAAACAGACAGACAGACAGACAAACAAACTCCTCTCAAATATATAGTAGATGTATTTGAAGTTGACATACTTAGGTCTGCTTATGGCGGTATCTTCACTGTGTTAAGTCGGCAGCTGACACTCTCCCACTGACTCCACTTACGCTTCTCGTTTTGGTGGAATATCAGAGTCGACAGGAGAGGTCAATCCATTCTATCATGAAGTCATGCCCTAGGTAACCCTTAACTTGTGGTCTGTGGGAATGTGTCTGAGAGTGTCGGGGGAAAGGCTGGGAAGGTGGGTTAAAAGAGGATCTCTCTCATTCTCCAAGTGATCCAAGACTGGGAAACTGAACAACCACTCTTCCGTCTTGTCTCCAACAAACCAGGAACAGGTTTACTCAGAGTGACCGAAAATCCCAACTTCACATGAGATCTCTCGCGCCACTCCGATCACTGCATTCACCAGCCCTGCCAGAAAGCTCTTGGGATTTGAAATGCTGCTGCTAAAGAGATTTCTCGTAAAATATTTAAAATAAATACATAGAAAATGCAATGACATTTTACTAGCAGGACTGAAACCAAACACTTCAGTTTAACAAACAGCTTAATTTGGGGGTGGATTGGGCTTGCTTCAAAAGAACGTTTTATCTTGTAAACATTCTTTTGTCTTTCTGATGGACGGTTGGTATATTTAAAAACAAGCATCTGCAACTGATGTTGATACTATGTGCAATGTGTTGCTTACATGTCACTTATACAAATGCTAGAAAGAGCTCTACATCTGTTACCCAGCCCCTGTAAAGAAATCCCCCTTCTCACTATGCTGTCAGTTCTCGTTGGGGATATTATTGAATTTTTTTTTTAAATCTTAGCAGTGTACCTTAGCCTCATGCTTCGTTGGTTTTTTTTTTCAGGTTAACAAAACTTCTTTTATTTACATTTTCATGCTAGACCTGTTGGCCAAACTATATACCCAGGGCAATTTGACAGCCAAGTTCTTGATGCTCAAACAAAGCTAGTGTTCTTAAGAAAATCTGAGAGCACCACTCCTTAAAAATTATGCATTTGTAAGAAGGATTTTTTTTTTGCCCTTCCCCCTCATTTTTTTTTTTTGGCTTGGCGCCACAATCAATTACTGATTTTATTACAGAAGCAAAATGTTCTGTTCATGTTAGAACAATTAGGGTTCCTCAACAGTCTAAAGACAAGTGGACAGAGCTATTACGTTCATAGCGTCAGTGGCAAATGGTGGAAATTGGCAAGTGTGATCCATGTAAAACACGTTTTCCATGTTTGAATGTGAAAAAATACTGGTGAAACTCCAGCCCCACTGCCATCAACGGGAGTTTTGTCTTTGACCTCCGTGGAGCCAAGTTTTCAGCATATCTGTTGCTTACTTTTAATACCTCTGAACCCTTTCCTCATGCAGAAGAGTACCTTAAAGCAGCGGTTTTCAAACGACGAGGCATGACCCAGGACTGCGTGGTGGGATGTTGGGCCCTGAGTCTCATTGATGCAGGGGGATCAGGTGACCAGTGGGAGGGGCTAAGGCAGCTCCCTGCCTATCCAGGCATCACAGACCGAGCCAGAAGCAGCCGGAAGCAGGCCTGGCTCCTAGGTGGGGGGCAGAGTGCACAAGGCTCTGTGCACTGCCCCTGCCCTGAGCACTCGCGCCGCACTCCCATTGTCCGGGAACCTGCTGCCGGCTGCTTCTGGGGTGCAGCCTGGTCCGCGGTGCCAGGAGAGGCAGGAAGCTGCCTTAGCCCTCCCGCTGCACTGCTGACCGGGGCCCACTCAAGGTCAGCCCCTCCTGCCCCAGCCGTGACCCCCCTCTCAAAGCCAGAGCCCCCTCCTACAGCCCAAAGCTCCCCTCAGCTCCACTCCAGAGCCCGCACGCTAGTCACATTCTGTTGGGTCGCGGCATCAACAATTTTCTTCAACTGGGTTATAAGGAAAAAAAAAAAAAAAAAAAAAAAGCTTGAAAACCGCTGCCTTCAAAGACCCCTCAAGTCAATGGAGCGGGTGCCATCCGCCATGAACAAAGATGCTCACCCAAAGTCATCAGCAGGCCAGTGGCTGAGCTTGGAGGACCAGTGCTAAGTGCACCAGGTGGATAAGTCCGTAGACATGCTAAGGGAGGGCCCTTAAGGGCATCTCAGAAACTTGATGGCTCCTGGCTAAGGATCTATAAATGGGCTTGTTTTTCCTACACATGCGTCTGTAGAAGGGGCTGCAAGTCCCCGCAAGGTCACTGGATGCTGGGACCTCTCTTGGTCCTCGCACTTGCACACTGAGGGTTAGGAAAAGTTGAAACTGGACATCTACCGTATCTCAAAGGAAGCCTCTGTCCTGCCGCCTGTTCGGCTTGTATCTTCAACACTTGGTCCTTCACACGTCCCTCTTTGGCGCTGAACAGGAATCCCACGCAGCGGTCATCAAAACAGGCAACGCTGGGCACGATCGTTAACCAGTTGAGGAAGCTCAGGTTCCCACTGATAATTAAGACCACCTAGAGTAGGAAAGAATGAAAGCACCGGGCAGTTGCGAGTACAGGTAGGGAAATGAATGGAAAACATGTCGTCTGGCTAGGTTTCTGAGCAAGGGGGCCCCAGCCTTACTACAACAGCATTTGCCTCTAGGAGGAATATGGGGGGGAAGCTCAATAGTTTGAGCATTGGCCTGCTAAACCCAGGGTTGTGAGTTCAATCCTTGAGGCGGCCATTTAGGGATTTGGGGCAAAAATCTGTCAGGGATGGTACTTGGTCCTGCTGTGAAGGCAGGGGACTGGACTCAATGACCTTTCAAGGTCCCTTCCAGTTCTAGGAGCTAGGCAATCTCCTTTCATTTCATTTCAGGAAAGGAAATGTCTCTCTGCACAACAGTTTGTTCCCTGGAAACAAAGTTTGGTAGCGTGGTGACTACAGCTGCAGTGACTGGTTTGGAAGTGTACAGCTGTAACAAACCATCTGGGAGTGTGAACACACCCTGCCAACCTGCAGAGAAACCTCTGCGGCCACTGTGGCCATCCTTAGGTGACAACCTCAACTCTCAAATATCATTTCACTTCTGATGTGGGTGGATCTCAAAAATAGGGCCAGACAGCCCTGCATCAAAGGGGCTTTCAGCTGCTCCAGCTCATGGAAACATTGAGTGAATCAATTTTTTAAAATTACTTGACAAATATCGATAAACATTCATGCCCTGTACCTTCTGTACTGCTGAGGGGGTTTCCCTTGCACTATTTCCTGGCTTTGGGGGACCATGCATATCAGATTTTAACAGGGGACCCTAGTGCACATTGTCACTGCCTGATAGTTGCAATCCTACAGCTACACTAAACCACTGTGTGTGTATGTGTGGCAGGCAGGGGGAGTGTTATGAAAGAGAGTTAGCTAGAAGTCTGGCACATCAGACAGCAAAGAAATGGCCGAATTTCCTCCTGCTGCAGTCATGGAGGAGAAACTGTGGATGGCAATTCTGTCTGTGGATGGGCACTCAATGTCTGGTGACACAAAGGGGTACTCATCATAGAATCATAGGACTGGAAGGGACCTCAAGAGGTCATCGAGTCCAACCCCCTGTCCTCACGGCAGAACCAAGCATCATTTAGACCAGGGGTGGCCAACCCCCGGCTCTTTGCTCAAAGAAATGCGGCTCTTGCTGGTTCTGAGCCGCGCGCTCGGACTGCTCATGGCCGGCCGCTCTGTGCACATGCCCTAGTGCCTGGAGGGAGAAGCGCGTGGTGGTGGTGGTGGCTCTGGTGAGACCCAGGCATTAGGTTAGAGTGTGTGTGTGTAGGGGGGGAGGAGGGGGATTGCTTGGCTCTGGTGGAGGGGTGGGTGCATTGGGTTAGAGCGGGGGGCTGGGGTGCCTGGCTCTGTGGGAGCGGGAGGGCATTGGGTTAGAGCACGGGGGCTGGGGTTGCCTGGCTCTGGGGGAGAGGAGGGAGGCAATGGGTTAGGGGGGACAGCAGGGGAAGGGGGGGCTAAGCACCTTCAACTCAAAGTCTTCATGGATGCAGAATAAGGCAGCCAACACAAATGTCATATTTAAATTCCAGGGCAAAAAGAGAATCAGCATGTACCTGGTTTACACTGTGTTTCTTTAAAGAAAATTCAAATGGTATTGTTTGCCAGGCTGAAGCAATTATTCTGAGATATGAGTCTCTCTCTTATTGTTTTTGAACCTCTCATATTTGCAGTCTGGGACAGACCTGAATTTTTAGAATTATAAAAAAGCCATAATCTTCATAAGTTAAAAGAGGAAACCATACCAGACACCAACAAGCTGGAGTGAAACAGGCACTTCAAATTGTGCTGATTTACTTCTCAGTTCAATTTAATTTTTAAAAAACTCACAGGACATAATAGGGCAGTAGTGTTAAATTTAAAATACATGTTGGGATGCTTATATTTAGTATGAGAATATTACTGTTTTTTTTAAAGGGTTGTTGTTTTTTTAATGTGATGTTTGTTCCTTGTCAAGTTCTCTGAAGATCTATGGACTGGCTGTGAATTTTTTAAGCGACTAGAGACTTTTTTTATTGTTTTTTGTCTGAACTATCCTGTAATGTTATTTTTATCACTGCATTTTGTGTTCTCTCTCTCTCTCTATATATATATATATTAAAAATATGTGGCTCTTTGTACTCTATTCACAGCTATTTTGACTCTTTGTCTCTGGTTGGCCACCCCTGATTTAGACTGTCACTGACAGATGTTGGTCTAACCTGCTCTTGAATCTCTCCAGTGATGGAGATTCAATAACCTCTCTAGGCAATTTATTCCAGTGTTTACCCACCCTGACAGTTAGGAAGTTTTTCCTAATGTCCAACCTAAACCTCCCTTGCTGCAATTTAAGCCCATTGCTTTCTTGTCTTATCGTCAGAGGTAAAGGAGAACCATTTTTCTCCCTCCTCCTCTTCCCTCATAGCTCATGTTTGCTAGACCTTTGATCATTTTTGTTGCTCTTCTCTGGACCTTCTCTAATTTCTCCACACCTTTCTTGAAATGTGGTGTCCAGAACTGGACACAATACTCCAATTGAGGCCTACTCAGCGCAGTGTAGAGCAGAAGAATGACTTCTCGTGTCTTGCTCACAACACACCTTTTAATGCAGCCCAGAATCATGTGTGCTTTTTTTACAACAATTTCACACTGTTCACTCATATTTAGTCTGTGGTCCACTATGACCCCAAGATCCCTTTTTGCAGTACTCCTTCCTACACAGTTGCTTCCCATTATATGGGAGAAACTGAATGTTCCTTCCTAAGTGGAGCACTTTGCATCTGTCCTTATTAAACTTCATCCTATTTACCTCAGACCATTTCTCCAGTTTGTCCACATCATTTTGAATTTTGACCCTATCCTCCAAAGCACTTGCAACCTCTCCCAGCTTGGTTTCATCTGCAAACTTAATAATCGTATTCTCATCGCTAATATATAAATAATTGATAAAGACATGGAACAGAACCAATCCCAAAACATACACCTGCAGAACCTCACTTGTTATGCCCTTCTAACATAACTGTGAACTGTTAATAACTACTGTCTGAGAACGGTTATCCAGCCAGTTGTGTGCCCACCTTATAGTAGCCCCATCTAGGTTATATTTCCCTGGTTTATTGATAAGAAGGGCATGCGAGACCTAACGAATGCTTTACTAACTAGGTATACAACGTCCACTACCTCCCCCTTATCCACAAGGCTTGCTATCGTATCAAAGAAAGCTATCAGATTGGTTTGACATTTGTTCTTTACAAATCCATGCTGGCTGTTACCTATCACTTTATTATCTTCCAGATGTTTGCAGATGAATTCCTTAATTACCTGCTCCTTTATCTTTCCTGGCACAGAAGTTAAACTGACTGGTCTGTAGTTTCCTGGGTTGTTCCTATTTCCCATTTTATAGATGAGCACTAGATTTGTCCTTTTCCAGTCTTCTGGAATCTCTCCTGACTTCCTTGACTTTTCAAAGATGATAGCTAATGGCTCAGATACCTCCTCTCTCAGCTCCTTGAGTATTCTAAGATGCATTTCATCAGGCTCTGGTGACTTGAACACATCTAACTTCTCTAAGCAATTCTTAACTTGTTCTTTTCCTATTTTAACTTCTAAACCCACCTCATTTCCACTAGCATTCACTATGTTAGGCATCCAGTCACCACCAACCTTCTTGGTGAAAACCAAAACAAAGACATCGTTAAGCACCTCTGCCATTTCCGAATTTTTTGTTATTTCTCCCTCTTCACTGAGCAATGGGCCTACCCTGCTGTTGGTCTTCCTCTGGCTTTTAATACATGGGTAGAATGTTTTCTTGTTACCTTTTCTCTCTAGTTAGACTGAACTTGTTTTGTGCCTTTGCCTTTCTAAGCTTACCCCTACATACTTTTGTTATTTGCTATTATATTCATCCTTTGTAATTTGACCTAGTTGCCACTTTTTCATTTTTACATCATTTAAGATCTCTTGGTTAAACCAAGGTGGTCTCTTGCCATACCTTCTATCTTTCCTATGGAGTGGAATAGTTTGCTCCTGGGCCCTTAATAATGTCTCCTTTGAAAAACTGTCAACTGTCTTGAATGGTGTTTCCTCTTAATATTCCTTCCCATAGGACCTTACCTACCAGCTCTCTGAGCTTACCAAAATCTGCCCTCCTGAAATCCACTGTCTTTATTTTGCTGTTCTCCCTGCCACCATTCCTTAGAATCATGATCACTTTCATTCAAGCTGCCTTCCGCTTGAAAATTCTCAACCTGTTCCTCCCGATTTGTTAAAATCAAATCTAGAACAGCTCATACAGCCACTTCCCTAGCAACAGTCCTGGCTTTCTGCACAGCTTGAGAGGCAACTGCCTCAAAGAACTACAACCTCCACTAAGTAGCCTCTTTTTCTTCTTGCGGTGACCACCAGTGTTCCCTCTAAGCTGCCCAGCAGCACAGCTTCACAGGTGATTAATCAGCCCTGCCCAGTCAGTCAGTTCCATGCAGGGAGCCCTGAGCCTCTGACTGCGCGGGGCTGATTAATCACCTGGGAAGTTGTGAGCTGTGAGTAGCTTAGAGGGAACACTAGTGGTCACCCCAAGAAGAAAAAGAGGGTACTTACCAGAGGTTGTAGTTCTTTGAGGCGGTTGCCTCTAGAGCTGTGCAGATAGGGGAAACACCCTGGAGGGCATACTGTACTTCCATACCAAGTATATCCCATAGTAAGTGCTTGATGCTGGCGTAGATGGACATTGGCTCTGATCCACTCTGGCAATGCCCATGTATTTGCCTCAAGACCATCCAAATGTGCATTCTCGCTACCCATCACTCCTCACCATAAAAGAAAAAGGGTTAAGAAGGCCAAACATTCAGCCTGCGTGTGGTGTTGCACTGAAGCCAACGATGCTATGCATGTTTACCCCAGGTGGAGATTTGGCCCGTTTATCCTGAAAGGACACTACAACGCAATCCAGACTCTAACCCTATTGGAAGATGCCGTTCAGTGCATTGCTTCCCTCTCCTACACAAAACACATGTTTCTCAGCCTAGAACAGTAAACATATGTAATTGTTCCATGCTCCTGCACAAGAGTTACACCCTGCCAACCCAGCCTTGCTGACACAATCTCACACCAGAGACAAGAGTTGACACTACAAAGTTGCTCCAATGCCAGCATAACAACATGATAAATGGAGCCAATCACAGCACAGTTGCCATTAAGACACATCTGGGTTTTCATGGGACTGATTGCCTGGCTGAAACGCCCAGCCAGTTCATCAAAACTGGAAACATTATAAATGATTTAGCATGTCGACATCACACAATTTATAGGACTCCACACAAAAAAGAGCAGATGATGCCTATTTAAAACTGTTTGAGTGTTGAGACGGATTTGGATTCTTGTCCCATTAGTCATGCTCTTTAGGATTTACCCTTTTTATGCTAATTAACCAGCTGAGCCTTGAACCAAAAATCCCAAAACAAAACCCTCAGCCCCAGCATCTTACCCATAAAAAACAAAGGTTATAATGTTGACTTCATGAATCATGTGTTGAAAAATAATGCCCTCCAATGTACTAAAGTCACTTGATTTACCAGACTTGAAATCAGCTCATGAGAATTTTCCCACACCCTCTAGCTGGCTGAAAAGTAAAATTTTGATTGGTACTGTTACTTTTAAGCACATTTCTCTATTCATGCAGCCATGTTCGATCTTCCGGTGAATTGTTTACTTGCCATTTTATAGCATGATTTGCACAGCGGCCAAAGCATGCTTTCGAGAGCCTGGTAGACCGAGGTTGCATCACATCACCACCACATCTCTAAAAATGGGAGTAGCTATAAAAACAATGAGGAGTACTGTGACACCATAGAGACTAACCAAAATATATAGAATCACGAGCTTTCGTGGGTAAAACCCACTTCCTTAGGTGAACTGGAGTGAAATAACGGAAACCAAGATATATATATATATATAACAGCTGAAGAAATACCTGTCAATTGTAGGACCCGTATTAATGAGGTGGGCTGGATATGGGAGTATCTAGTGTTGGGGTATGTAACAATTAATAGGTCTGAAATGACTCTACGTGAGTGGTTCAGGGATCAGCCACAGCATTACCCTTTAAACATGCTTTTTCTGTTTGTTTTGTAGTTTGGGAAGACAGATTAAGGGTCCGGTCAAAACCAGTATTAGCCTTTCTGATGTATAAACATGTTCTCTCTTTTTGTTCTTGTAGCCTAGGAAACCAGATAAGTATGGAGTTGCTCTATTTTGTTATGACTCTTGCTTATCTTCATTGGCTATGCATAACACGTTTAGGGTCAAATTCCTTGTAATCTCTTTAACCTGTCAGTTTGTAGCATAGGAAAGTGTTGATTTAATTAGAAATTATGTAAATAATAATTAGGGGCAGGTATCATTGTATTAATTATTTGCTTATTAACATTTATTTTATGGGAGTTAACATTACTAAATAAGGTTTTAGAAAAAGTAGTGACAGACATGTGAATTAACATACTAAAATAGATAAAAGGGTGTGATTGGCACCAGGTTGTTGCCATTTGGACATTGTGTTGAATGTCCGAGTAAACACGCGTGGGTGATAAAGCAGTTCCGTTTACCCCATCTGCTCCTGGGTCACCTGTTTCTTCTCTAACATCTAGTGATACTGAATGTATTGTCTTTGAAGTTTCTTTCACACTGCCCTCCAACATCTCAACCCCCCTGGAGATGGATTATTTTGGGGGTGAGAAGTTCTGTTTTCAAGGCCCATTTAATCCTTAGCCCCTCCTGAAAGTGTTAGCAAGGATTCCAGTTAGTGCCAATGATGCAGGTATATTCAGTGACAAGGAGTGTGAGCATGTTAGATGGATTCTAGGGCATCATCAGATGAGAAAAGCTATCAACATGGGCTAGATTTGAACTGTAGACTGAGAGGTCATTATTATTATTAAGCCAGGCTCTCCTGGCACCTAACAGGTCCAACTTACATGGGGGCCCTTATACAGATGCTATAGAGCTTACAAAGAAAATACACAGGACAAAGGATGGGAGAAATTGACAATTATCTCCATTTTACATAGGTCAGGTCTACACTAAAGGGGAAGCTCAAATTGAGATACGCACCTCCAGCTATGTTAATTACGTAGCTCAAGTTGATGTACCTTGATTCGAGTTTTCTTGCTGGCCCCACAGCGGGAGGTCAATGGGAGCAAAAGCTCCCATCAGCTTCCCTTACGCCTTGCAGGAGCACCAGCGCAGATGGAGGCGCTCTCTGAGTTCGATTTAGTGAGTCTTTACTAGACCCACTAAATCAAACTCCGGAAGATCAATCATGGCAGCATCCATCTTCCCCGTAATGAAGACATATTGTTAGACATAAGATGATTAAGGGCTCACCCAAGTCACCTAGGCAGTTTGTATCAGGGCCAGAAACTAGATCTTCTGAATACCAATCCAGCATCTTCACCAAAAGACCATCTCAATTAGAATTACAGGAATATCCTATCACTAGCATACTCACTCTCCTGTTGGGACCGTTCTTTCTAAAGTCACAGGAGATCTCCAAAAATGCTGTTTCACCATCAAAACATTCATAAAACAGGTATTTTTTGGTCTGAGGCTTTTCAGCTGATGTTTTATTAAAATAATTTAACTGTAGGCATTAAAACAAAAACAAAATCATGTCATTTGTTTGTCTCTGAATTTGGCACAGTTCTGATAAGTCCATATTTGCACGTTGCAATGTTGGAAAATGCTGGCAGGATACTGAAGGAGTCCTGCCACAGAATTCTAAAGGGGCAAGCCACACTCAGTGAAAGTACATCTTAAAAGTCTGAACTGCTATTTGGTAAACAAAATTACTTCACTTAGCCCAGGCTGGATAATTACCCAGAATTATTTAAAAAAATAAACACTTGATTCTGAATGACACACACATGCAAATTCCTGAGTACTGTAACATGCAGTACTCAAAGCAGCAAATACGCACACAGTTCTCATTCTGATCCAGGAGTAGCTGAGCTTAAAGTTCAATACATATTAATTAGCTTGTATTCATTAACGTCTTTCTCACGTAGTGACTTTGTTAGGAAACCATGTTCTTGGATTTTATTTGATTTTCCTTGCACTACTGTGGTAATATTAAGAAAATAATGCTCTGGTTTGCCAATTTGACACAGGATCACTTTACAGCTTTATAAGTAACAACTGGGTGGTCTGTTGCATGTATTTTTCTTTCAGTAGTGATTCACCTCTCTTTATTGCTTGGAAGTCAGAAGCAAAGATATCTAATTTCCACCAGCCCGCAAAAATCAGGGGATTCAAAAATAATATAAGTTTGGCTGGTTTTGGTCTGTGGGTGGAATCATGAACCTGACAAATTTTGTAACACAAGTTATTCATGTTGAATTTTACGGATCACAAATGAGTATTTGATTAATATAAAGCATCAATGGACAAATTCAATAAATGGTTAATATTATTCTCTTCCCAGGGGACACCAATACAAATGAATTAGCCTTAAAAAACAACAACAACCCCCTCCACCAACCCAACTACTTCCACTTGAAAGTCAATTAAGTGAAGAGTGAAACTGTCATTTCTTCCAGTTCTATAACTGTTGACTTGGCTTGTGGCCACTTCTGGAAAGAGGTTATGTTATGTGACAGGTAGGTGTGGCCAAGACTGAGAAAAGCGCTATACAGATTTTATTCTAACTATGAGCAGAAATGTCCATTTGTCAGACATGTAAAGAATGGCAGTTCAATATGCATCCTCCACAACAACCAATACTCCTTTTACACTATTTAAAGGCTTATAAATACTACGCACAACTTTTAGTAAACAACATCATGTGGCTTCCACTCCTTACCCACTTCTGTACTGATGTCCTATGCCATCTTTAGCCTGGTTTTTGTATTTGACTTGTACTTACAAAGTGTCCACCTCTCTTTTGCGGGACAATATTGCAATGCACACTTATAACAAACAGATGGTACCAGCCCTCGTGGTGATTTTTTTTTTATTAAAGCACAGTATTAATCATGGTAATTGGGTAGGAGCTTTAAGGTTATAAAACTATAGCATGTCTAATGAGCGAGCTCCTTATAAGAGGAACTGAGGTTTTTAATCTAATAATGTCAGTTTTATGGATTATGACTGGAGTTTTATGAAGTGTGATATGAAATACTGTGGATTCATGGCTCTCACCGGATTAATTTGGAAAAGTAGTTTTCCTGGTTCTAGGCCCAAAAACAATTATTCCTTATATTTCTGTCCCCTGCACTGTTACCAAACCCCTCTGTCCGAAAATGGCTATCTACCCCTATAATTCTTTTACAGGTTACACTTTATAGGGCTGTTTTTTTTTTTTTTTTTAACGTCTCAGATTGTTGTAAACATACAGTAGGTACCAGAAGGATCATGAGATGCCGTCACTCGTTTGTACTGGAGCTTATATATATAGATATTTTGTAATGTACACGTTTGATAGACAGATCATGACGTACAAGTATAATTTTTAAGAGACAGAGCACAAATTATATTTATCAATGGGGGAAAAAAAATCCACATTCTTCTCTTGCCTAACATAAATGACAAACTGCTGCCTGCTTTGCTTCAGCAAAAGGCCTGCAAATGAAGAGACTGCCTCATCTATGCATTGGTAGGATATACCCTAGCTCTGAGATAGCACTTTTCATCCACAGACCCCTATGCCACACAGATCAATGCAATCGGGCTATTGAACCAACCAGGAGCCCCTCCCCTTGGAAGATCCTGGGAGTGTTCTTAGATCTTAGGGAGGGTTCCTCAGCTGACTTCAAATGTCACGACGGGGAAGGAAGCAGATTCCTTAGGCACGGCCCCAGCCTCACAAGGCTTTATAGATCAGTGCCAAGCCACGGCACACACAGGGGCCAGGAGGCAGCCAGTGTACTCCTCAGAGAACTGGCTCATTGCACTTCCTGCAGCTATCACAGGCCGACAGCTGCATGTTGTTTCAGCTGAAGCTTCAGAATGGTCATTCTCGAGCGCCTAACTCCCTGGCTTTTCACTGTCTCAATAACTCACTGCCAGGTTTCCGAGGTCACCACCAGTGTTCCCTGTAAGCTGAGCACGTGGATGGCCACCGAGGAGAGATTCAGGTGCCACCCAGCTGATTGGAAGAGGCAGCATGTGTTTCTACGGGTGGTGCGCATCTGCATACGCCTTGGTGCGCAGAACAAAATTTATTCTGCCCATGGATGAAAAAAAGCAGAGGAAACATTGGTCACGAGAGAGGTGTTATGCATTGATGAGACAAGGCAGTTGTTGGACCCCAGGCTGCATCTGGGAGTTCCAAGGTATCGCCAAAACACACCACCTCTTGGAGAAGAGGTAGGTGAATTCTCCTTGTCCTGGGTGAAGAAGAAAGCAGCCCTCCAGCTCACCAAGCTCAAGGTACTTTCCCATCTTACCAGCATCAGCTGTAGCTTGTCAGCATGGACCTTCGGCCAGCTCACGCTTTGTTGTGCGTTCGGGATATTAGATATGAAAGGAGCCAGTAAACACCAAAGATAAACTAGATCTCTAACTTTATTAGACACAAAAAAGTAAAGGAAAGCAATGCTGAGGTACATAAATCCATTCCAATACATGGGCTAGGTAGCACAGACAATATAACACCACCTACACCCAGGACAATACACACGATATTTAACTTTACAGATATAAGCACATGTGCTTATTTCTATGACTCACACACAGTTCCACCGTTAGCAACTTACAATTGTCAGACGGAAGGTTGTGGCCTCTTTCTTTCCCCACGCATAGAGGTGTCCACAATGCATTTGTCGGTAGGAACAGGCACCAACTTCTTAATTGCAGTGAGTAAGGTAGTGGGGACCCCTTACCCCATCCCTTCCACCAATTATGTTTTCTACACCTACATTTATACTCAATTTGGTTGTTCTAATCATCTCTACCAATCGATTACGTATTGTGTAAGGCACCTATTATGCTCATATTTGGAGTACATCTTGCCACGTAGGATATTGCTAAAACTATATGCGTAGTTAACAATTTCATGGCTGTACTCTGTAATTTTTGCTTATCAGAACAGAAGTACCAGTACAGGGTTGCCTGTCGTGTGTTTTTGACGTGGTCTTGCTGTACCAGGCTTAATCCGCATTGTTATGCAAAATAATTCCTGCCCCTCAAAGCTTCTCCCTCCCAAGCCTTGCCTGTGTGCTTATGTGCACCAGACTTGAGACAGGCCTGGGTTTTGCTTTCCCTACACTCTTCTACTCCCAAGTCTCTGCGTGCGGCAGGGAAACCAGACACAACGCGCCAGCCAGTGAAGAAGATGGCGGGTGAAACCCTGGCTCCACTGACGTCAACGGGAAAATGTCCATCGGCTTCCTTAGGGGCAGGATGTCACATCGAGAGCTGTGTCTCAGCTGTGTCCTAATGGCATCACCGCCCAGACTCTGCTCCTACCTCCCTCTGCCCCCCGACTGAGTGTGGGAGGAGCGCCTGGAGAAGGGCTCACAGAGGGGGCAGTCTATGTACAGCCCCAATAGGAGAGCAGCTGCCCAGTCATGAAGCTGGGTCTTTATCCAGCATTAGGAAATTCACCCCCAGCGAAACCAGGACTGTCTTCTTGCCAAACCCAGGCTGGAAGCCAGAGTGAAGCTCTCAAGAGAAACGAGGGAACAAAGTTGTTTTACCAACAGCCACCAAAGGTGCAGGAACTAGGGTGTGGCTGATGCTGTGACACCCCTTGGTTTGGAGAGGTTTCTACTGCAGACAGAGGTGCCAGTTTGGTTCAAAGGCCCCGAGCACCCCCACGATATGAATTATTCCACTGCCCCTGAAAACCACTGTTCTCGCCTTCTCTTCCATGCCTCTTCGTGGGCTGGCCTGCGCAGTCGCTACCCTCTCCTCGTTCACACCCCTCCTGGAGAGCCACTGCTCCGGTGTGTCACGGAGTGTGGTGAGCCACCAGCCGTGGCTCTCAGCCAGCAAGTGGCCTCTTTCTTTCCCCACGCATAGAGGCCTGGTGAGGCCACATCTGGAGTACTGTGTCAAGTTCTGGGCCCCCCGCTATAGAAAGGATGTAGACGCATTGGAGACGGTCCAGCGGAGGGTGACCAAAATGATTAGGGGGCTGGAGCGCATGACCTATGAGGAGAGACCGAGGGATTTGGGTTTGTTTAGTCTGCAGAAGAGAAGAGTGAGGGGGGATTTGATAGCAGCCTTCAACTCCCTGAAGGGGGGTTTCAAAGAGGATGGTGAGAGGCTGTTCTCAGTCGTGACGGATGGCAGAACAAGGAGCAATGGGCTCAAGTTGCAGTGGGGGAGGTCTAGGTTGGCTATTAGGAAAAACTATTTCCCTAGGAGGGTGGGGAAGCACGGGGATGGGTTCCCTAGGGAGGGGGTGGAATCTCCATCCCTAGAGGTTTTTAAGTCTTGGCTTGACAAAGCCCTGGCTGGGATGATTGAGCTGGGGTTGGTCCTGCCTTGGGCAGGGGGCTGGACTTGATGACTCCTGAGGTCTCTTCCAGCCCTAGGATTCTAAGCAGAACAGAAGGTTTATTGGTTCACAGGGGGCACAGGGTAGCACAAACTTGTTATCACAGGAACCAGGAGCAGTGAGTACAATCCATTTTAGGGACAGGGGGGCCCAGGACGTGGGCTGCCTCCCATATCAGCTAGACTCCCTCAGTGAGAGTCATACCCAAAACTGCCATCCCCAGCCATCCACCAGTGCAGTGCCCAGGAAAACTGAGGCAGTGCATGCACGCACACGCACACACACACAGAGTGACAACATAGCAGCAAAGGATAGTAGGAATCACATACAACATAACAAGCCAACTGAGCAAACACAACGTCACACTATGACACCCACAAGAAATGGTCTGAATCAAATGTCCTATAAGTTCAGTCCATTTTATCAGAAGGGGTAAAAAACGTCCTGTGTTCCAACATAGGCTGCTTTAGCCAGAGCCAGAAAACGGTGTCCCTAGCCTCTGCTTGCCAGAGGATGGAAATGGGTGACAGGAGAGGGATCACTTGACGGTTACCTGTTCTGTTCACTCCCTCTGAGGCACCTGGAACTGGCCACTGTCAGCAAACAGGACACTGGGCTAGTTGGACCTTTGGTCTGACCCAGTATGGCTGTTCTTGTGTCTTACTGGCTTAGCAGAGGTTATTGCTGTTTTTTCCCGGTCCACAGTGCCTTATCACCTTCTCCTTGCATCCCGTTTGAGATTTGTTCATCAGCTTCTTGTGGCAGGGGTCATATAATTTATCTGCATTGAGAATGGTCTCAACATCCTCAACATCCTGCTATCTCAACAAGAGCAGTAAGTGTACAGGCCTTTGCCCAGGACAAGTTGGGAAGGGGCAGTTCAGGGCAAACTTTGGCCTTCCCCTACTTCCATCTTTCACTTTTCCTTTCATTAAACAGTTAACGTTCCTCCTTTGAAATCTCCAGCTCCTCCTCCAAAGAATCCCTTCCCACTGCGGCAATCTGAAATTCATAACATCATGAGTCGGCCCTTCCTGCAAAAAGATAGGAAGGACAAGCCTTGAAATCCAAATTTGATTTTAATGTGCCTCCAGTTACTTGCGGACCATGAAAATATAGCCTCCCACAAAGAAAAACAGACTAAGATTCCCCCATCTGGTTTCAGTTTGAAAAATACTTATATATGTAGTTTTTTCCCAAAAGTTGTTGTAGGCACAGTCAAGAAATTCCCATTAAATGACAACAGCACGACCATTTAATTTTCCCCTATTATTCATTTAATCTCTTGTTCACTTTTTTGACTTTCTATCTTCATGAGGATTTAATCTCTATTTTGCAGAACTATTTAGTGCACAGTAACACATCGGAAAGTAATTACCTCTCTCTGCTTGTTCTGTTTTGTACCGCAGATAAGTGTGTTTTGTGAACCCCAAAGAAATTCAGAAAGCTATCAGAACTGCCAGGAGAGGGAGGAAAAAAAGGGCTAAATAGGTCACCCAGATAAGGGTTGAAAGAGGGATGCTGGCTTAAATCCAGTTTACATTCTTGCATGGAATGAGTTTGATGATCTCAGTTTAATCTCCATCACAAAAGCAACTCACAAGACTTTTACACAATATGCTTTTTCTGCCATAGCTCGGAAAAATCCTGCTCAGCCAGAGAAAGGCTGAGTCCAAAGGTTGACTCCTCTCTGACTTAGAGTTTTGGGGGTTTTCAAACTCTAGATCACGGCTTGTAAGGACAAGTAGCCAGCTGGCTGTGAAACACCTTGTTTACTTGTGACTCCATGGGTACAGGTGATGACTGCTCCCATTGGCCGCAGATCGCTGTTTCTAGCCAACGGGAGTAGCGGGAAGCGGTACAGACCGGGACACAGATGTAGGTAAATAAAGTGTCTTGCAGCCAGCTAATGGCTTGCTCTTACCGAGAGTTTGAAAACCTCGTGCTGCTACCACGGTGTACTCAGAAGTATTCTAGGAGCAGGAAGTGTCTCTCCTATATTCACAGGGCAAGAGAAATGCATCTCAATGACCTTCTCACTAGCAAGGCAAAGAAACAATTTAAAATTCTGTTCTCCTCTGTATGATTACAATAGCATTTGTTTATTTGCTCTCTCCAAAGAGCTTAGCAGTTATTTCCTCATTGCCCCCTCCCCCCCCCTCCACTTTTGAAAGGATTTGAAGTAGGGCTCCTGGGTTCTCTTGCTAGCTCTCAAGGTCTGTCTACACTGCAACCAAACACCTACAGCCAGCCTGTGCCATCTGACTCAGATTCATGAGATTCAGGTGAACAGACTGTTTAATTGTTGTGTAGATGTTCAGGCTCATCTATCTCAATTAACCAGGTTTCCAAAATGGACCCAAGAGCACTCACCAATCTCACATGGGGCATTATGAGATGGAGATACCACAAATAATCAGTCATAATTAAAGTAGAGCCGTGTAGTGGACTCCTTTACATACTGACTTGTATAGCCAAGAACGAGGAAGTTTCCAAGAGTAAATGCTGATGAACAACAAAGAGAACTTAACTTAATGTAACTATTTCACTGGTACTTCGAAGTAGGATGAGTTCAATGCTAAAGGAGTTAAAGACGGTCTCTCGGCCTTCATTCACAACATGCCACATGAATTTACACGGAATGTTTTTATGTCAGGAAATTGTATACATTTAACTCAATTACCGAAGTATTTTATGTGACTTTGGGATCGGTTGCTCACTTTGGGTCTGAAATACAAGTCGCCTCCCACTTCTGCCCTTTGCCTTGCAGAAGGAAGACACGTCTCCAGATTACTGGCTTTGACTGCTTGTTACGCAATCACCGCTGGGGGCTGATTGAAACACAGACTCTTTTGCTAAAAGCTAGTGTTCCCAATTAGTGTATTTCAGGCAAAATAACAGCTGACGGACCATTTTTGTAAGTGTTGGGACAACATAAAATGAACAAATAATGATACGGAAAGATGCAATTTATTGCTGCTCTGCTCTGGACTATCAACAACTTTCTAGCATTGGTGGCAAAGTTACGTCCTACAGAGAAAGCCGTCACAAAGATATTTAATAGCAAACGCTTTCAGTGCAACTTCTGAGACCTTTTTATTTATTTAGCTACTGACCATGGGCTGCTTCTTTGGACCAGCAAATCTCAATAGGCATTTCTGTAGCATCTTAAACGGTCTCCTCAGCTCTCTCAAAGGAAGGCCCTGTTTCTGACTCCTTCACTTGTGTGGAAGAGTAATGTATTCCCAGGAATGGACCTGTTCAGTTTTTGGACAGGAGGTTCCTCTGGGGATATCCCCAGGGGCTGCAGAAAGTGAGAATGGTGACACAGGCTTTGTCTATACCGGCAATTGAGCGACAAAACTTTTGTTATTCCCGGGTGTTTAACATCCTCCTCTTCCGAGTGACAAAAGCTTTGCTGCAGCAAATACTAGGTCTTGTCTACACTGGCACATTTTGTCACCAAAAAAAAAAATGCCTTTTGACAACAAAACAGTGAGAGTGTACACACGGCACTGTGACTTTTGTCAGGAAAAACACCCAGAATTGGCAACAAAAAACTTCCAGCCCTGCAAGACTTTTGTCTTTTCCCCTCCCTTTATTGTTGACAAAGAGCCAATGTGGACTCTGTTGTTTGTTTTGTCCAGAGAACTGGCTTCTGCCAGAATCCCACAATGCCTGCCCTGATGGCTCTGCTCAGTGTTTTGTGATCTCTGCTGCCCTGCAGGCATGCGCCCCTCCCCACTTTCATAGTTCTGGGAAGTATCTGACAGCTGAGTGAGCTGCTCCGTTTGGGGGGCAAAGAACAAATCATTGGAATGCTCCTGTTCTGCCATGTTAGGAACCCAGTGGCAGCCAGCCTGCTGCTGCCGGGGGAGGGCTGTAGAGACTGGTGTGCTGCTCTGACATTCCTCAGCACGGAGAGCTCCCAGAGCTACAAGGGAATCCCAAGAAGCCCAGGGATCAGCTCTGCCTTCCCACCACACTGCCCTTTAGGATGCTTACCCACAATGCTTTGCTCTAGCTGTTGACAGGTCGTTAACAATGTGGCCATGACATTTTGACAATGGGAGGAAAAAAAGTGATTTTTGCTTTTGGTGACTTTGGCACATTGACACCACTTTCATTGCCAAACCTTCCCAGTATAGACATATCTCTAGTGTAAACAGAGCTTTGTTGGCAGGAGTGCTTTCTTGTGGACAAAGCAAATGCTGCTCGTAGGAGGTGGAAGTCCTTCTGTCAGCAAAAGTGCCGACAAAGTATTTGCACTGCCTGACTTCTAGCGACACAGCTGTATCGCTAAAAGCTGTGTAGTGTAGACACACCAAGTCGGTGAGGGGTAGAGCAGAAAGAGGTGGAAGCATTTCAGACCCAAAGCAAATCACACTTGATTTGCGCCAGCATGAGATCAGAATCGGGCCCTGAGACAGCACCGAAAAAAGTATGTAATTAGGGGGCCCTGTGTGGTCTTTGACATGAGATGTAAGACCAAGGCCCATATTACTCATGGTCATAAAAGATATCATGGAGGGTGGGAGTTAGCCACATTCACCTGTCCAAACTACAATCGAGGTAACTGCATTTGGCACACCTATGCTGTTTCAAATGGATAGGAGACCCTTCCCACCCTCTCTCCCAGGCATTGTACAGCACTGAGGAATGCTGGTGGACAGCTGCTACATCCCACCCCATCGATGAGTGCATTTCAGCATTGGATGAACAGTATTGCGTGTATGTAGTTTGCAAAGCACTTTGGGATCCAGCTAGATTAAAAAAAAGCGCCATATAAAAATCAGACAATTCTTGCTATAAACCACTCCTGGCTTTCTTCATCGGGCACAATGAAAAGTTTAACACCTCGTATTACGAGTTACCCAGAGGCTGGGTTCAGCCCACTGTGGGAGCAACTGTTTGTTCTGATTAGCTCATTTAATCAACGAAGTTCAAGAGCGTATTTCATTTTTTCCACCTCGACTAACAATCCAAGCTTTCCGCTAATCAGCTCGGTCCTGACCATTTAAACATAAAGCTTTTAAAGCCAATGTCGAAGTAATGCTTCATTCCGAAAAAGTAACGATCTGGAGAATCATCTCTCTCAGTTAAAATCCAGGACAAGTGCTCTGTTTCACTGGCATCTCCCAGTCTGGGAGACACATCTTGCAGTCTGGAGAGTACCGCCTAGGTGGAATTCCCTATCAGAGAGCTGGTCCGAAAAATTTAGATGAAATGTTTTTCTCGTCAGAATTTTCTGGTCTTTTGAAATAAAAAAATGTTTTGTGGGACCTCCATCTTGACAAAACTCTGCTGGACAGCAGGCAGGATTCTGCCAGAACCCTGCCTGTCAGGTGGGGTTCAAAACCTGTGTGGCCTCCTACCAGCTCATCTGCCTAGTCCTCATCAGCCTCATTGGAGTGTTGACGGAGAGTTGAGAGCTTGGAAGTCTTCACATCCTGGTTCCACGTTCTTGAGCAGTCCAGGCTCCCAGGGTCCCTGGATCCAGGGAAGCCCACCATGACAAGAACAGTGCAACGTAGTTTCCACGAGCAAAGGCCGAAGAACAGTTTTCCAGCCAAGAGAACTTAATGTTACCTCCTCACTCATACTTTGATTGAGGATGAGTTCAATGGTCCCTCTTTGGGGCTCTCAGGAGAGCTGGGATTTTGTTTTGTGTAGAATTTCAACATTTTGGATGTACCCTCCAAATGGGAATGAAAATCTCAAAACCCTTGGTGAAACGGGATGACCCGGTCTCCACCCAGCTCCACCTAAGAGTCTTTCTTTCTGCCCTAGCAGCTGCAATCGAATCAGTCTGTAGATTGAAGTAAAACCCTCTGGTTAAGCTTCGACATTTTCACTCATGGTCTCCTGAAATATTGGGAAACAGACATCGGCTCAAGCAGACTTCAACCACCTGCAAGCCAAGAGGAGAACACAGATAAAACAGAACTGTAGCTTCTGTCATCTGGGAGGGTGGCTCAGGGCCAACCAGAAGCAAGTGAGAAACAAAGTGAACTGATATTGCCATCTCGTTTCTATTAGATGGAGTTACACAATTGGGTGTAATTGAAAGTCTCGGCTCGCAGTGGGCATTGACCCAAAAGCTCAATTTCCTCTCTCTGCCAGATAAGGAAGAGAAATCCATTTAGGTTGGAGATGGGGACAGGGCTAAGTGACTCATGCTACTGCTGTACTTGCTCTGCCCACTAACTGATAAAGAGCACAATTAAATTTCCCTTGCCACTGGCTTCTTAATCTTAATGAAACCAGCTCTTGTTTGACGGTCATTCCCTACAATGCATTATGTTAGAGTTGGAAACTATGGAAATGTAAGTGAAACCACCCTGGGGAAAAAAACTGAGTAGCCAAAGTTTTGCTGATTTCTTTCTCCTTTTCTCATCTTCCTATTTTTGCCATCTTCTCCGACTATGAGACGTTTTGTCAAGTTGTGGAAGGAGGAAAAGAATACTGAAGAAGGATGGTGTCCCAACTTCTCACTTCCTTAGACTGTATTCACTGGACTACTGGATTGGTTTTTACTTTAACCAAACAGATTTATCCAGCCCAAGTATTGAATTTATCTATTTCCAAACAAGAGGCCATTCATTAATTCACAAGACCAGCCCAGAGAGTACAGCTTGTATCATGTCCCTGTGTACCCAGTGTACGTCTCATTTCTTTTTGGGTGTTCTCCTGAGTAGGAAACCAAACGAAACAGTACAGAACACTACCACTAGGTTTTTCCTATAAAAGAGCATTCGTTACAGCACACAACACCACTCACTGAATGTCTTCGTGAAATTAAAAAAAAAAAACGAACCACATATTACAGTAGCACTTATCCTAAATATCCCATAATTCCATGCAGAAGTGAGCATTTGGCATAAGCATATAGGAAACGTGTCAAAATTAAGCTTCATTTGTTCTATGTCTTGGTCCAAGCGAGGGAGGTACCTTCATCGTCTTTTGCTCTGGATACTAGCATTCTAGATAGTGGTCCATGAATGTACTTCCCTAGCCTGGACCAAGGCATAAAACAAATGAAGGTTAATTTTGACACGCTTCCTATATACTCCAAATGCTCACTTCTGCATGGGTTACGGTTTATTGGGCATAAGTGAATAGAATTATGGTTTGGGCCAATTTAGGCAATATCACTGTTATAGTATTTGTGCTTCATGGTGCTTAAACACATCCTTTATACATACATATGCAAGCCACATATATTACTCAAAACTTACAAGAACATTCTCTTTTCACAGATGAATTCCTTTATATCTAACATCACTCCTGTTTTCAAGTAAAGCCAGCCTTGGAAGAAAGGTGTACAAGGGACAGTGCCATGGAGAATTGACCCACAAAACCGAGGAAGTGGGAATGGTGCTTTTTTGCTTGCTGGAAGATTCCCCTTTTGGGTTGGAACCCTCGTGCCGGAAAGGGCCAATCCCATTCCATAATCTAAACTCAGTCACAGACAAACATCATCAGTGGGGGAAAGGAAATTTGGGCTTTTCAATCCCTCCAGTTCATAACCAAAATGTCTGCTTCTGCAGCTGCTTGAGAACCGACAGACTGCTAGTTGAGCTGCCTTGGCTCAGAACTTTATTGCAAGTCTCACACTGTTGGGTGTTCTTCTTGAAGTCCCCGCTTCTGGGGTACTGTGAGAAACCTAGCTGGGGGACAGACAGACACACAGACATGTAAACAGACAAATTCTCTGAAATATATAGCAGACAGCTGTCCCTTTCTCCACCCCCACCCCTGCTAGCCCTGGGGGTTGCAGCAGTCGTAGTCCCCATCTCTGGCCCCTTGCTGCCCCCTGTGGTCATTCTGCAGTATTACTGTCCCTCCTACCAGCCCCCTCCCTTTCCATTTTATGAGAAACAATCACATTCCAGGCCATTGTCCTGGCACAACCAAACCCTTATGTTGCTGTACGTTATGATAAGAGGAAGCTGCTCTTACTGTTTAGGAGGAGTTCTTGAACAAACGGACTCACAGACAGACAGATGCACATTGCCAAAACATACAGTAAGGCGACGACTATTTCTTAAGTTCATGATTTTGTGGGGGGCCAACTCATGGTTTCTGAACACTCGGGGATTGAGAGACCTGCTGTTATACCAGCATGGAGCGTTGCTGGAACCAGTGTAGCGAGACAGAGGTTAAGTTAGTACCAGTGACATCAGCACAAAAGCATCTATGAAGCAGGATTTTTAAAAATCATTTTATGGCTTTGTTTTCAAACAAAGAATGAGGCAGTTTTCAGCCCTACAAACCAAGCAGCTAAACTTCAGTTTTCAATTGTTTAACTTATATCTTCTGACCATAAAATAACCTGTCTGTGCTTTGCACTGCCAGCTCTTAATTAGGTCTTTTAATTAATCAAGTGCTCGTAAGACACCTACTCCACAGGCTCCTGGTTTGAAAACTGAAAAGGAGAGAGATTGGTTAGTAACCGCAACATGTCTTTCCTGAACAGTTTGACAGCTTGTAAAAGTATAATGAGGCAGGCCAAAAAAAAGAATTTCAAGAGCAACTAGGAAAAGACTCAAAAACTAATAGCAAAAAAATGTTGAAGTACATTAGAAGCGAGAAACCTGCCAAACAATCAGTGGGGTCATCGGATAATCAAGATGCTAAGGGAACACTCAAAGAAGACAAAGTCAAGGTGGAGAAGCCGAATTCATTCGCTGCATCTGTCTTCAATGAAGAGGACGTGAGGGAGATTCCCACACATTTGGTGGCAAATCTGAGGGACTGTCCCAGACTGAGGTGTCAGTACAGGAGGTTGTTAAAGTAAGTTGGTTAATTAAACTGATTGAAACCATGGTAAACAAGAGAATTATCAAATACAGAGATTAACATGATTTATTTGGGAAGAGTCAACGTGGTTTGTAAAGGGAAATCATGCCTCCGCAACAGACTAGAATTCTTTGACGGGGTCAACAAATATGCACACTAGGACAATCCACTGCGCATAGAGTACGTGGACTTTCAGAAAGCCTCTGACAAGGTCCCTCACCAAAGGCTCTAAAGCAGAGTAAGCAGTCGTAGATAGGAGAGAAGATCCCCTTATGCATCGGTAATTGGTTAAAATTCAGGAAACAAAGGGTAGGAATGAATGGTCAGCTTTCAGAATGGAGAGAGGTAACTAGAGGTGACCCCCAGGGATCTATACTGAGACTAGTGCTGCACAACATATTCATAAATGATCTGGGAAAAGGGATAAACAGCGAGGTGACAAGGTTTCCAGATGATACAAAATTATTCAGGACGGTTAAATGTAAAGCAGACTATGAAGTGTTCTAAAGGGATCACACAAAATCGGGCGCCGGGACCACAAAGTGGCAGATGAAATTCAATTCTGATAAATGCAAAGGCATTCACATTTGAAATCATAATCCCAAATACACATACAAAATAATGGGGTCCAAATTAGCAGTTACCAAGTCAAGAAAAAGATGGTGTCACAGTGAAGAGTTCTCTGAAAACATCCGCTTTGGGATTAGGGACAGTCAAAAATGCTAAAGGAACGTTGGGAATCACTAGGAAGGGGATAGATAATAACACAGTAAATGTCATCATGCCACTAGAGAAATCCACGCTACACCCACAAATGGAATACCGACGTTCTGGTTGCCCCATCGCAAAAGAAGATACATGAGAAACGGAAAAGGTACAAAGAAAGGCAACAAAAAGGATTAACAGTTTGGAACAGCTTCCATATTAGGAGAGATCAAAGAAACTGGGATGGTTCATCTTGGGAAATACATAATTAAGGTGGAAGACAACAGAAGTCTATAAAATCAGGAACAGTGAGGAGAAAGTGAATAAGCAACTGTTATTTACTCCACACAACAGAAGAGCCACGGTTGCCCAATTAAATTAACAGGTATCAGGTTTCTGTCGTACAGCTTCAAACAAACAAAAGGAGGTACTTCATCACACAACACACAGTCAAATCCATGGAACTCGTTGCCAGGAGATGCTGTGAAGGCCAAAACTATATCTGGGTTAAAAAAAAGAAAGGAATTAGATGCGTTCATGGAGGATAAATCCACCAGTGCCTATTAGCCAAAATGGTCAGGGAGGCAACCCCAAGAAGCAAGTGTCCCTAAGCTTCTGACTGTCAGATGCTGGGACTAGATGACAGGAAGAATTACAGGTTGAACCTCTCTAGTCCGGCATCCTCAGGACCTGACCAGTTCCGAACCAGAGAATTTTCTAGTTCACAGCAGCAGCATTACCAACCTTTCCACTGCTTATTGGGTTGTGAGACGACATTTAGGGTTAACTGGAGCTAAACAACAGCACAAAACACTTAGAGCCAGGACTGGGGGCTGTAAATAAATTTTACAGGACGGCGGGAAACTTGGCCACACCCATGAAAAGTGGACATCCAGCTAACTCAAATAATTCAGAACAACAGATGTTTCCAGACCAGTGTGTTCTGAACTAGAGAGGTTCGACCTGTACTTGATAATTGCCTTCTTTCCTTCTGAAACATCTGGCATTGGCCACTGTTGGAAAACAGGACACTGGGCTAGATGGACCATTTTTCTGACCCAGCATGGCCCTTCTTATGTTCTTCAATTCCAACTGGTACCTAATTTGAACCGAACGGGTAGAAAATAGCATTGCATCCTAGGAAAAAAAATAAAGAGGAATGTAATAATCTCTTTTGCAAGCATGTATTTAGGGTGGGAGCTACAAGCGAGTACATGTCTAGTCAAACTGTCCATGAGTATTCTGTTACAGATTTTTATTTCTCCTCTCTGCTATGGTCTGCTGCATATTCAGATATTAAGACATCATAAGAAGCATTCCAGAGCTGCAATTAATCACTGACTGTCAGAGTTTTCCATAAGGTGCAAATGTAGAGTTATAAAACTGTCAAAACAGAAAAAGTTACATGGGCTGGTTGCATCGATGAGATTCTGAAGTCATAGAGACAAACTCTGGTGGCCAAGTTGGCCTGTGGGACCTTTGGAACAGCAGGGGCAGAAGTTGCAAACAAAATACACTTCAGGGGCTGTGTGAAGGAAAAGGGGACATAAGAAGGAAAAACTCCTTCGTGCAGGAAAAACTAGTTTTGAACAGTGATCGGCTGTAGCTTGGAGCGATTGGCTGTAACTAGGAGTGATTAGCTGTAGCTTGGAGCGATTGGCTGTAACTAGGAGTGATCGGCTGTAGCGTGGAGCGATTGGCTGTAACTAGGAGTGATCGGCTGTAGCTTGGAGCGATCGGCTCTAGCTTGGAGTATGGTATTAATGCAATTCGCATGCTCAGAGTGGAGATATCTGGAGCCTCATCCAAAACTCAGTGGGAAGAGCCTTTGATGGGCTACAAAGCAGGCACTTGGCTAAATAAGGAGGGAATTTGAAAAGATGGTGCTAGGCTGTGATAAGCAGTGGACAGCAGTGTCAGGCTTGTGAAAAACCTTCATGAGCTCGTGTTCCATGTATCTTCATTGTGGATGAGGAGAGCCTATTTCCATATTGCTAAGCCAGTCCCAGGAATTCACCTGGAGACAGCAGTTGATTTTTTAAAATCTACTCTGCTCAAAAATACAATCAAAGGAGATTTATTGCAATGGCAGTCATGGATCTTCTGCCAGACTCAGCCACCGGGGAGGCGGAATTCATTGGCCATAGCACTGACGCTAGTCTTTTCCAAAAAGTACAATCATGTTTGGTAAACCAATGTTCACAAACCAAAGGTTCTGAGTAATAAAAGCATAATGGCAGTTTTCTACTGACTTCAGAAGACCACAATGCCACCTCAAATTCCTAGGCTACATCTGGGGCAGAAATTACCTGCCCTCCACAAATCTTGGTTGGTTTTACCCTTGTGCTGGTCAAACTGAAAACAACACTTCATTTACTGGGTTCCTTTGATTTCAAGCTTTCACTTTGTGTCTCCTTCCACTTACTGATGGAAAATTTGCCCTCTGGTAATGGATTTCTCTGTCCAGTAGAAGTGGAGCAGTGGGAATAACTGATTTTTGAAGTTTGCTGGCAGTTCTGAAAAATTGGTAAAAAAAAAAAAAAAACCCAAACCACCCCAACCTATTGGGTCAATCCAAAAGTTTTTTTTTTAAATGCATGATGATTTGAAAAGTCAAAAAAGCTTCATGTCATTTCCACTTTTTAAAATGATTCAATTAAAAAAAACAAAACAAAACTGAAGTGCATTTGGAAACCAAACTCAATTTGAACAGAAAAATCAAAATGTTTCAGCAGAGGCTGTAAAAAATTATCTTTTTTTTCTTCTTCAGAATCTTCCCCTCCCCAAAAACTGTTTTTTGGCAAAACTATGGGTTTATAAAAAAATCAACACAAATCCTCAAAATATTTTGGTCATTCTCAACGTGCATATTTCAGCCAAACATTTTGTCTGGCTCCGAATAGAAACAACTCATTTGAGTGCTGTCCCATTGAGGGACAATCTAATCTCTGGCTATGTCTACACTGCAGAGCTTTTTCCGGGCTCTCAGAAATATCCTGGAAAAGCTCTACCGCCTCCAAGGAACACATCCGCTTTTTTGTAACAGTTTCCGAAAAAGTGGACACATTCTTTCAGCATCTCTGTATTCCTCATTGTATAAAGAAGGGGGGATGTTCTGAAAGAGGGGGTGTTTCCAAAATTTGGCCCCATTAGACGGGCCAAATTTTGGAAAAACCTTTTCTGAAAAAAAAAAAGCAGAAAAAGATACGCAAATTGCAATTTGCGTATCTTTTTCCATTTTAACTCCGCAGTCTAGACATAGACTCTATTGTAAGGACAGGGTGAGCCAATATATGTTTATTAAAGAAGCACAGGTGAATTAAGAATAGAGTACCTCCGTGATCGGAACACGAGAAACATACGACAGGAAAGTCCCTGCGTCGAAAGCTTACAATCTAAGTAGACAGGGCAGACACAAGACGGGAAAGGAATGGAACAGACTGAGAGCTGCCAATGTCCCGACAGTGCCGCAATTTGGGGCAGAAGCATGTTGTTATAGAAATCCTTTTGGCGGCATTAGGGCAAGAGGACATTAGCTAGATGGAAAGACAAAGAAAGGGAGTGTGCTGGCGACCCCGTGGGAATGGTGAAACAACGGCCAGCACAGGGGAGGGAAATGAGCAGAGCAAAAGCTGCAAACAGCACAGCCGTCTGATGATGTCAGACCCGTCAGACCGAGTGTTTGAACTGTTTTCTGCTGCGGCTGGATTCAGTCCCTGGTTGGCTGCTCCTAGCAGTCTCTCCCCCAAAGGCCACAGGGATGGGGGGGGAGGCAGGCCGCCCCATGGAAATACATGTTCTCAATGGATTTAGCTTCTTTTGGGGGCATACACGAGACGGTTTCTATTTCCTCTAATGTATTTCTTACGCGCTAATATCTCGAAACACGTTTTGCTCCACGATTTCATCATGAATATTTGAAACTGGAGCTGCACGGTGCAGCTGCGCTTGGTCAGAGGTCATCTGGAATTGTTTCTGTTCCCTGATTAGTTAAATGCTTAAATATTTTGGGCAAAAGCCCCTCGCGCGTGCACATTTTACATTTACTTTCCACAAGCAACCGGCAACCCTGAAATTCACGTTTTTTTCCAGACCATTTTGCTAGCAAAGCTTGCGGAACCTAAGAGCGGCAGAAAAGGAAAGCCAACGGGTGAAAATGCATCAGGAACAAATTCACTAGACCAAGGGGCATTGTTGGCAGCGTGTGCCCTGTTCTTGCCAGAAACCTGAAGGTCACGATGATGGTATCTACGTTAGGGGATATAGCTAGGCCCAGATGATGCGGGCCTCCCAGTTCTGGGGGGCGTACCATCTAATGGGGAGAACATAACATTGCTCCTCGTATCTTCTCTGGCCAGCGACCTCTTGGCCCTGTGCCCAGCTCCCCCACCCCACCAGAGCTTGGGGAGGGGCTCTGTCCTCCTCTCAGTGTGCCTCTGACCTGGCGTATTCGGCTGCTTTCCCTGGCAGCTGGGCCTGGGCGGGAAGTGGGAGGAAGCCGCTTCCCACATAGCTGAAGCCGGCCGCTGCCTCTGTGCAGCGTGGCAGCTCCCTGTGCTCCACACCCAGTCCTGGCTGTCCAGGACAGGGGCTGAGTAAGCCGGGGACCCCCTCCTCCCTGGCATGATTCTGGCTCACAGGGAGCAGGAGAGGCCACAGTACTGCACAGAGCAATGACTCAGAGCGGCCGGCCTGAGAGCTGGCTGGTCCTGACCCTTCCTGCCTGCCAGGGCCAGAGTCAGGAAGAACACAGCAGGCTCCCTCCCTCCCCCACCAGTTCAAGCAGAAATCTGGGGAGGGGGCATTTCAACCCACATGCTGCCCCCCTTGCATCACCTATGCCAGAAAGCATACTGGAATACTTGTAATCAGCAAGGAGCTGGAATCTGCCTGATCTGGATTATGACTCCCTTCCAAAGTGATTCAGATCCAAGATTTTGATGTGACCAACGACACAAACAGTAACTGGCTGCAAAAGCTGGATCTAGACCCCTGGAATTGACCCGTATTTGGATCTTTGGTTTTGTTTCAAACCCATCTTTTCTGTCACACTAACAATCCAGGGCACAATCATATCCGCAGGCAACGGGGAAAGTCAGTGTCTCATCGGATCAGCTTGACACATGGGTGGAAAATACTGACAGCTTCTCTGATTTATATCTTTCTGCAGCTACTTTTTTTTTTGCCTCATTAAAGCACATCATTTTAATAACGCTAAGCAACATCTGCAGTAAAATATTTAACTTGGGTTGCCTACTCACAGTCCCTGGAAGCCAAGGCTGGGTGGGTTTCAAACACTGGGATGACCTGGATTTTTCCACCAGACCAACCCTTTTCAGCACGTTCTGAAGCTAATACATATACCAGTTCAGATTTGGTATTATTCATCAGCGGGCTTTTGCAAGCTTAGCTGAAATAGAAATCAGTTGTGGTATGAAAATGCATCAAGGAATAAATATCCGATGCCTTACTCGAGTTGGTTCCAATTTGATTTTAATAAAGAAAATCTGGAAAAAGCCACAGGGGCCAAAAAAAAAAAAGATTGAATGCAAGTTTTTAAAATAGAAATTAAATACTACCCCCCTCCCAAAGATGAAGCCTATTTACCGTCCTGATTTCACAGAGATTCTCATAAAGGTATCTTTGGAAAGTAAATAAATCTAGCAAGTCATGGTAGCTTGACACTGAATCTTCATGTAAGTCGAAAGTGCTAAGGGCCAAATCATGTGATTGGTGGCACAGACAAGGGTAGGGCTCCTGGGAGTGGGTGGAGATGTAGTATTAGCGTGTGCCACACAGGAAGGGTACGTCTACACTAGAGGACAAAGCCGAATTAAGCTACGCAACTTCAGCTACGTTCATTGCGTCGCTGAAGTCGGGGTAGCTTAACTCGGCTTTTGGCACTGTCCACACTTAAGGAATTTGAAGGGAGCACACTCTCCCTTTGACTTCCCTTACTCCTCATGGAAGCAGGATTACCCCTCTCAGTTTGAATTAGCTGTCTTCACCAGACCCGCTAATTCGAATCCTGGAAGATCGACAGTGGCAGCTTCGATCTTCCTCTGTAGTGTAGATGCACCTGAGATGTGCAGGACCTGGGTGCTACAAAGTTCAGCTTCATAGGTCATCCCTATGCCCAGGATCTCAGGAGCGTCTGGGTGCTAAGGGCAGATTGGGAAGAGGATATGAGAAAATGAGGCAATACAGTCCAATCGACAGTGCATCAAACTGGGACCGAGGAGACTAGTTTCTGTCCCCCTGCTCAGCTACTGACCTGCTGGGTGACTTTGGGCATGTCACTTCCAGGCTCTGTGCCTCAGTTTCCCCATCGATAAAACGGGGATAATGAAAGTGAGCTTCTGTGTAATGTGCACTGAATTCTATGGATGAAAAGTGCTATGCAAGAGGGATGTAGAATCATTATCTAATAGGCCAGGTCCACACAATGGGGGAAGGTCTGTTTAAGGTACACAATTCCAGCTATATAAAAACATAGCTGGAGCTGATGTGCCTTAAAGCGAGCTTCAGTGTTGTCCTCATAGCAGGAAGTCGACGGGAGAAATGCTCCTGTCAACTTCCCTGACTCCTCATGAGGAACAGGAGTTCTGGTGTCGTTAGGTTGCCCTCAGCATTCGATTTAGTGGGTCTTTCCTAGACACGCTAAATCAAACTGTGGAAGATTGATCACAACACAGTCGATCTTCTAGGAAGTGAAGACGTGGCCCATGCTCCTTTACCCTTACCCGGGGAGGCACCGCAGACTTACTGGAGGAAGATGCTGAGGGGTTATGCTGCAAAATCATAGCATCAGACCCTAAAACTTTCAGCTAGTTGCTTACAAAAGGGGTGGACTCTGGATAATACGCAATCTCTAGACTTGCAACTTACCCTCCATAGCCCCTTACTCTCTAAGGAACCACATGGATTTCAGTGGCGTAAGGTAACACTTAACAGTAGTAAAGGTCTCACCCATTTCACTTAGCATGAATCCTTACCCGGTTCAGCAGAAAGCACTCTTGCACAAGTCTTTCCTTTTACTCTATCAGACAACGAGTTGAATATTATGACAAATATACGATGTAACCAGCCAACTTGCTGACACACGGCACTGCATGGTTAAAATACGATTTGAAATGTCCAACTGGTGGACATTAAGCCTTTGTTACGTTTTCTTAGGCCAAGAGAAGGGAGGGGGGGAAACTAGTTTTATTCACGTCCCAGATGGTAATTTAGCAATCCACATGCTGTCAGTGGCCGGGACTTAAGTAAACAGCAAATGAAATGTACTTTGGACAAAATCAGAGATGCTTAAGAAAACATGGAAAGTGTTAAATAACACGTTTTTATGCTGCCGTTGGCAGCAGTTTCTTTTCATAGCCCTTGCTTGTAATTTAGGTTATAACGGGAAAGAGGTATAAATTATTAAATGATCAAAAATGGAACCCTGGCAACTATTTCTCCCCAGAATAGTTCTTATAGACAGGGCCAGATTACGTCTGTGGACTGCTGCTGGGGTGGGGAGGGATTTGCAGAGCTTAAGAGGAACGAGGAGATTCATTGGGTGGACCATGTCATATAGCACACTCCTTATACTCACATCGATGCATACATTTGGTGTGTATATACGTATGTGAAATACAGTTCTACTAGAAGCTGATTAAAATCATTTTCTTGTATCTGATTACCACTGATGATTAATTCTTTTTTTAAACTCAGCTTTCCAGCTTAACATGGCGAGATTGATCAGTTTTGTCTAAAGGACAGGCAGACACACATACACAGCAGTTTAACTAACGGATGGTTGCCCCGAAATGTGCATTGGATAGGATTTCCAAAGGGACACACACTAGCGATGTAATAGTGGAGTCGATTAACCGATAAGCAAATACGTATCGGTTAATGCTACAGACTACACGCATTTCCCTCCCCCTCTGCCAGTAAATTTTTTAGCAGGCTGGCCAGCAGCCCGGCTCAAACCTGGCTTGTGCCAGTAGTGGAGTCTCCATCCCTAGAGGTGTTTAAGTCTCGGCTTGACAAAGCCCTGCCTGGGTTGATTTAGTTGGGATTGGTCCTGCCTAGAGCAGGGGGCTGGACTTGATGACCTCCTGAGGTCTCTTCCAGCTCTATGGTTCTATGATTCTAGGTCTAGGATCTACCCCTGCTGCAACTCTGCGTTGAAAGTGTAATAGGAGTCAGGCGGGCAGGCAGCCCAGCTTAGTTCCGGCTTGCACTGGGACCAGGAGCTCAGATTGACCAGCCCCCGTGCCCCAGACAGGGGCTGCTGCCTCTATCACAGACAACAGCATGGGGCGACAGACAGCCGGTCCACAAAGGGAGCTGGTTTTTAAACTGCTCCCGTCTGGCACCCCACGCTGCTGCCTCTGATACCGAGTGGCAGGGGGCTCCTCAGGAGTGGGGCCGGATTGCACGGGCTTCTGGCCCCACCCCCTGGGACTACAGAACAGTCAACTAACCTATAAGAATTCATGAGGTTAATCAACTATTCAATTAACTGATATTTAACATCCCTAACACACACACACGGGCCTTTTGAAATATCCCAGCCACAGAGAGGTGAACAAAGTGGATCTTCCGGTAGTTTGACTTCTTTTCCCACTGTAGATTTGCTCATGTCAGAAGGGACCCCGTGAAACTGACATCCTGTGGGATGCCAGAAAGGAAATGTAAAAGGCCACCCACTTGCAAGGTCACAGCTGTCATGGGATTCCGGTTTGTGCCACTGTGCTGATCATATGAGAGGCCCCGTGGAAGACTAATAAAAAAATAAATGAAAACGTTCCATGAAGAGCTGCATTGCTGCTGGTATGAGTAGCACAGGCTGAAATTAGCCTTTGGATTAACAAAATCACATTGGCAGCTGCAAGGTTATGGAGAAAGAATGTGCTGTTGGAAAGGTTGGAGGTGGACGTGAGGTTTTCTGGCTTAGAACCGTTTACAGAGACAGGAGAATATATTCACCCCTTATGGGGGTAAATCTCTGTGCACTGTGGCTACCTCTACACTACGAGTTTTTGCGGCAGAAAATATACTAATGAGGGACTCATTAGCATAAGTCATGATCTCATTTGCATATTTTCCACTGATCCATTTTTGTGCTAGGGGTTTTTGTGCAAAAACAAGCAGTGGGGACGTTTCCTTTTTGCGCAAACCCCCCTTTTTGTGCAAGATTCTGATGCCTCAAAAAAAGGACGTATACTGATCTTGTGCAAAAAGGGGGTTTTGCACAAAAAGGAAACGTCCACACTGCTTGTTTTTGTTCAAACCCCCCCCAGCGCAAAAATGGATAGGCAGAAAATATGCAAATGAGATAATAACTTATGCTAATGAGTCCCTCATTAGCATATTTTCTGCCGCAAAAACTCGTAGTGTAGACGTAGCCTGAGATAAGAATGTCGCCCCATGCTAGAAAAAGCCATTCTATTAATGCTGGTTCTGGGGCTGATCTTAAATTTACCTGCTGTTAACCTGCACATCAAAGGCACCAAGCAAGCAGCTGAGGTAAAAACCTGACATTGCCTGGGTCTACATTTCATGTCGTCTCACCTGACAAAATTAAATAGTGAGACCGTAGAGCAGGGGTGGGGAACCTCTTTTGGGTCATGGGCCGCTGACCCACAGAAAAAATCAGTCGGGGCGGCAAATAAGGAACAAAAAACCAACCAACCCAACAAAACCATCTCATGGACATGGCCCCCGACCTTTCCTCCCATTCCTCTCTCACACCGGAGCCGAAGGGGGGCCCGGGCTTGCCGATTTTGTGGGGGGGAAGCCTTCAGGCAGCACTTTACTGCACCTGCTAGGAGGAAGGGGAAGCAGCAGCATGTGGAGCCATTTCCTCTCCGCACCAGGCGGAGTCTGTGGGTCAGATCCGGCTCTGGTTTGCCTGACTCCGGCCCATGAAATTTGGGGCTCTTCCCCCTACAGTGCAGAGACACATGAGAGGTGGGGGGAAATTGTAGAATGGGGTGGAGATCTGGGGCACCAGTGTGGGCTCCCCAATTCTGGAGGAAGAGCCCCAAACCTCATGGCCTGGAGTCAGGCAAGTTGGGGGCCAAGTCCAGCCCCCGGGCCTTAGATTCCCTACCCCTGCCTTAGAGGCACTCGGTGATAGTCAACATGGAACGGCGGGGGAAGAGACGTGTTCGCACAGCACCCAGCACAAAAGCACCCGATCTTGGTTGGGACACCTAGGTGTTCCCACAATTGACATGTTAACTCAGATTGGAGGCCCAGAGAGGTTGCGTATATGCATGCTGTAACATAAGGTCTACGTGCAATGGGTTATTCAAACCTCCAGGCTAGAAGGCCTGGACTTTGGTGGGTTAAGAACCTTGAGATTACATAGTTGGGACCTACACTGCTTCTGGTGGCTTAAGATTTTGGAGCAACATTTTTTTGTTGATAGCCTGGAGGAGCCTTTAAGGCGTCTGAAAACCACAATGTTCACAAGTGAGTGCCAGAGGCAGAGGGGAGGATCCAACCCTGTTTACAAGCAATCGGCCCCTTCGCAACAAAATTATATGACGGCACACGGGAAGCGCCACAAGATATTCATCGCCCACTTGAAACGGACCGTTGAAACCCCCTGCTTCTGACAGATGCCTGAGCTGCTCCGACATGACTGAGGGAAATGTAATGAAGCGGCAAATTATAGCTCTGCCCAGGATTTTCCACCCAAGATGCCACATAGGTATTTCACAGCCCCTGCCCATAGGCATTTGTGGTGGGAGCAGTTCCTTTCTGGCGTCTTGTGGTGGCACTACTGTTGCCATGGCACTGGTGGTCATGGGTCCCCTTCTCCGGACCAGAGCTCAGTCACACCACGACACTGGGACTGGGGATACAGATGAGGGATTATACTTAAATCCAACAAAGGGTACTTAGCTCCGTGCGTATCAGGCCCTGGAGGGGGGTCGGTGCTGCTTCCGCTGAAAAAAATGTTTCCACGTCTTTTACAGAAAGGAACAACATCGGGGCCTGGAGTCACTGGGATACAACTTGTCTATTTACCGGCCCGTCACAAGACCGTGAGCTTCTAGGAGCAGGGACAGGTCTCTTGGTGCATTTGGAAAGCTCCTAGCACAGCAATGGGCAAGGCAGGCTACTGGGTGGACCGTGTGAGTGGCCCTCCTTCCCCTCATTGGGCCGCAAGACTGTTCCAACCAAGACGGCCTCCGAGTAGCTTGCGTCCCTAGAATTTGTGGGCGGTGCTGACAATCATAGCAGCGTGTTGATTGGCTGCTAAGGGTGTTGATTGGCAGCTCTCACAGCCCATGTTGTGTGCAATCAGCCCACGCCTCCCTTCATGGGCTCTGGCTTTAAGTGTGCGTCACTTTAATACCACCGATAGGAAGAAAACTAGGTAGATGGAAACTGGCAGAGGATGGCAGCCCTCCGCATGGGCAATGGTAGACAAAACATCTCGTGCGCCACGTTTAGAACCCCGATGGGCCACAGGCTGCCCGCCGCTGTCCTAGCACGTTGTGGGGGCCACCGCAAATACACAACGATGCTAAAAATCAGAGCTGCTCTAGGCTTGTCATTATAAAATGTTCTCTGAAAATCATCCCTTTTCTGAAATGAAAAAAGGTTTGTAGATGAAAAGAATTGAAAGGAGGGGTTTGTTTTTAATATATCCTTTCTTCCCTGCCACTGGAAAAGGGAGAGAAAAGGGGGAGGCAAGCAGACGGAAAATGAGAAGACAGTTGTGGGCCACGACCGACTTTTCATCACCAAAGCACATGAAGAATCAGGGAGAGAAATAGCCTTGTCAATAGCACAGATGGTACCCATGCCAGACTGGGCCTTCCATTTTCAGTGCTTTATCCACGTCCAGCCATAGAAACATTTGTCGAGTTGCCATATGTGACCGAACCATTCACCTACCAGCACATTCTCATCACTTACTGCTCAAGCAGACAAAGAGCAAGATACCAAATGGGTCTTATCACAGTATTGGACATGTGTGGAGTATTTCATTTGGCACTCACTGGAGCTTGAATAATCTTTTCCTTTATGATTAATATTAAACAAGTCATATTCCTTATGGAATTTCCTAGCCATGTCTGTTTATATTTTGCTCTGCATCATAGTGATATTTTGGGATTCTCTCTCTCTCTCTCACACACACACACACTTTTTAAAAAATCTTTCCTGCATTTCCCTGCATTTTATAAAGGAAGTGTCTTGTTTGGTAGCCATGACAACATCTTCTGACTATACTGGTTCCACCACAAGCTGCTTTTGATTTCTCTTTCTCCTTCCAGGCTTGGAATAGAGAATTTTCTCAAAATAAATAAAATCAGAAATGTTAAGGGCCAACTTCTGTACTGTCTCCCCCTCTTCCCTTCCCCGACAATCCCACAGTCTTCAACCAGGTCTTACAGTGCATCAGGGTGCTCAGAATACGTTCCTGATTCTGTGCCCCCTCCACTTGCTTCAAGTAAAGGACTGTGAGTAGACGTCAGAGGGACGGTTTATAGTAGATAACGAGAAGCATGTATGCAAGATTTTCCAGGATTGGGGCCTAAATCTTTAAGAGGTAAAGCCTGTGTCAGATTTTGTTTCTAGTTTGGCAGTGGTTTTCAACCTGGGGCTTGCAGACTACATCTACAAAGGATGTCCAAAGGAGTCTGCATTCTCATTGGCAACATTTTAGGGGCCTGCTGAGAACCACTGTAGTAGTGTATCGTCATTACACGCTAGGCAATCTCGAAATGATTCTGGTGCTCTAGTGATAATACTCAGATGTCGCATTGCTCAGTAGGGTGTCTGGAAAAAAAAACCCTATCCATGAAATGCTGAATTTAAATAGTTAAAATAGGAAATGGGTTTGATCATGCAACTCGACTGTGTTTTGGCATGACTATGGAAGGCGAAACTCGCCCGTCCACTGCGGAACGAATGCCACGTTCCGTACTTCATGGTACAGCGAGGTCACAGAACAAGAAGGGAAAGGAACACAGCGAGACGTTTTCCAAGAGGGATGTTAGATACGGGGATGCTGTCAGCAGACATGGGATGAACACGCAATATTCAGGTTCCGGGTTAGGGTGGGCTTATGGTCAAATAAAGGCTAAAGGAATCTGATGCAGACTCAAAAGCCAAATTCTGATCCCCCTTCCTTCCAAACTGGAAAGGATTTCACAGCCAAGGCCCCAAGCGTGGCTCATCCTAGTTGTAAGTGAACAAAACCACTGTGACTAGAACAGTTCCAGTGGCTGTACGTCAGAGAGCCCATCGCAAGCCTAGCCCCGGGAGTAGAACAGAGCTTTACTGCAGAGCTTGGGTCAGTGTTTCAGACGAAAACTCCTTTGAACCAGAAGCCACAAGGGCTTCACAACTGAGAGATCACCCAAGTTCCTGCGTGGACGCCTGATGATTTTCGGCACCTCTTTCTGGGCTCCTTTTCAAGTCCAAAACCTGTTCTTCTCTGAAGTTACAATTGGCAAGGGCCTGTCTTCACCGACCTGATGGATTCCGAACAGTCTGCTTAGCAGCTGTCTCTTTCCTTCCTGTCTGAGAACGAGGCCCATCAGCAGGGTAAGTAGGTTGCAGGACTCTTGATTTTGGGTTAGCAGGAAGAAGCTCATGAAATTCTGCCTACGGATCAGGCTGACCAAAAGTTCAGTGCACTTTAAAGCGCTACTGATGCAAAGAGGAAACAAATAAAGGCGACTATGCTACTATACCCCTTGGAGGGTACGTCTACACACCATTTTTATTTTGGGAGAAGGACGCAAACAGCGCTGCGCATTTGCATACTTCCTCCGGGTTTTTTTCGGAAGACACTCTTCTGGTATTTACCTGCATCTACACGCGGCCGAATTTCGAAATAAACCCCTATTTCGAAAGACCCTGGTAAACCTAATTGTAGGAGGAATAAGGGGTCTTTCAAAATAGGGGTTTATTTCGAAATTCGGCCGCGTGTAGATGCGGATAAATACCGCAAGCTCATCTTCCGAAAACCCCCCTGGAGGAAGTATGCAAATGTGCAGCGCTATTTGCATCCTTCTCCTGAAATTAAAAGTGGTGTGTAGACATACCTGGAAGGTCTTTTTTCCCCCCACCAAAGTATCCAACATATTTTAATGTTAGAGGATGTTGCCTCCCTGGGTTTGAGAAGGAATCTATGCTTTAAAAAAAAAAAAATCAGGACATGTATTTCAGCCCTCTCTTATGAGCACAGTGAATCATGTTGTGTCATATAGCTGCGCGTAGCCATTGCAAAAGACATCTACAATTATTCCATGGTGCATTTTATTTATAGCACTCAAAATCCTAATTATACACAAGGCCAACCACATTGAAAGCAACAGCGAAATAAGAGGCAGTACCGGGCAGGGGGAAAAAAAAAAAAGATAGGATGTCAACAGAGGAAGGTGAACTTGGAATACGGCAGGCCCTTTGGGAGCCAAAGAGATGTTGAGTCCAGATGTTCTGAGGTCGATGTAACATGACTCCAAGAAGGAAGAGGATGTGATTCTTAAAACTCCCTGTGGTGTTTTAATTTACTGCCGTTTGCAGAGGACGCATGTGGTGATCACAGGTGGTGTTTTAGACTGACCATACACATGGAGATGGGGCAGAGAAGAAAAGTTATTTGACTGCAGAACTGGACGATCCTCGGGAAGTTGGTGGGTCCATCTCCTCCCACACTCTGTATCTTGTTAGCTGGGATCCAGAGCAAAAGCCTCCACTGAGGATGGCATGGTACCTTCTTGCTTACTGCAGATGGCATTGGGAATTGCCGACTGCGCGATTTCCAGTGACGGGTATAAAACTCCCTTTAATCAGTTAAACGTTACATTTAAATGGCTCCCTGCCCATGAGCTGGGTGGGGCTGGAACACTTCCAACCCGGAGCCCAGCATGCTGGGCTCAATCGGGCTGGAGCAGTCTCCTGTCCACCTTGGGCAGGGGGTTGCTCCAGCCCAGCTAGGCTGCTGGTTAACCAGTAAGCATTACTGTAAGCTGGTTAACCAGTAACCACTCCGGTAAGAGTGACATTTACGGGTTACCCGGTGACCTCCCTACTTGCAATATAGGCAATGAGGCTGATCAGTTTTTAAGGCTGAGGGAGAATACCGCACCTAAGGCAACATCTAAAGCTGGAGTTTCTACTTCCAGTTCCATCTTTTCAGCTTCAGAGCCAAAGCAAAGCAAGCACTACCTTGCGTTTGGACTCTTAGGCCTGGCCATACCTACTTGGGAAAAATTCCCTCGGGCCATTGGCAGCCTCACATCTTCCCACTAAATTGGGAAAATGATGGTGGTTTTGATGTATGCTAACGATGACCTCCTCCAGTCCTGATCCTTTTACGTTCGCCGTGCTTCCTTTCTGAGGTTCTGGTCCCCAGCAACGACCAAAGTTTGGCTGGGGGAATTGGCAGATCTGCTTCTGCTGTTACACACTACTGTAGACACGGTGACCTGGGCTGGCCCTCCATGGTTGGTTCTTCAATGAATATAACTTGGTGCAATAAACAGCAACCAACATCCTGTATCATGTGTACACAGACACTCTAGCAAACCAATCAAGCAACATCATTTGGTTTTTTAAATCATTTACATTTTGTTGGATCTTGCTTTGCATTTCCTCTCTTCCCCCAGCTTTCTTGTTCTTCCTGCAAGAGTCTCTTAGCAGCGTGAGTGGCCTGACACTTTTGGAGTAACACCATCACCCTGATCTTCATGTTAGGGTCTTTGGGGACACTGGTTCCGCCCAATCACTATCACGCCACTTTCTCTTGTAACTTATTTTGCTCTTGAGCAATTCAGGAAAAAGGGACTGAATTTGCTTAATTTTAACCTCTTCCAAAAAGAGGCTGCCCCAAGGAAGGCAGTTCATTTGGAACTGATTAAAGGAAATACCTTTTAACGCGAAATATACGTAAGCTGTGGAACTCGACAGGGAATGTGTTAAGAGTCAGGGAATGCGACACAGCTCTTACTCAACCTACGTGGGTCCTGCACTTTCCGGTGGATTTGCTTGCCTCAGAGGCTCACGGCAGCCCTCAATTTAGGCACCACACCGAGGGCATCAGCTTGCTGTTTGCTGAGCTCTTCTCATCATTGGCCAGCTTGAGGTACAGAGGGAAACCAAACTCCACAGTCCCGGTGAACATTCCAAATGACGCAGGGCTGGGTAGACTCCTTTCTTCTCCTCAGCCAGTCCTTTCCCCAGGTGGAAATGGCGAAGTGGGTGGTGGACAGAACCCGACCCACCCTCTACAGGTTCCAGCCCAGGGTCCTGTAAAAACACCGGCCTGTAAATGTCTCCAACACCAGCTGCATGACAGCTATAAAAGGGGTTACTTCTCTAGCACTTTCCTTCCCTCAGGCTCTTCCTCCTGGTACCTGCTTGTGCTTGCTCCTCCTAGATCCTCTGCAAGTCTCCCGCTGTCCTCAACTCCCCGCGCACTAACTGCTGAGAAGCTATTTTTAACCAGTCTCAACAGGTTCTTTAATTGGCCAGCTGTTCCCTTTAGCCTTGGCTTACTTGACTCTGGAAGCCCACTTAATCAGCTCCAGGTGCTTAATTACCCTGATTGATTCTGGCAAGTTCCCACTGGTTCTGGACTAGCCCCTGGTAGTTTAACCTGGAAAGAGAGATTTACTCAATCTAAGGCTAATATAGCTCTCTTCCATCACTCTCTTGTACCCCTCTGGCCTGACCCTGTCACAGTAAGTTAAAACAAGGGACACAAAATAGCATTTGCAGCTCCACTAGTTAGGATAAATGTGACAAAGATCAGTCATGATGTGCTTCAGAAAACAATGAGTCCAGGCTGGAGAGGAGGAGAAATGTTTCATAACAATGGATACAATAGGGTTAGCTGTGGGTTGCTGTGTAGGTTTTTTATTCAGCTAGACTTTGGGCTGCCTGTGTGACAGTCCTACAAGAGGGAATATCTTGAGTTCACAGCTCTACATAGTATTTAACACTATCTGATGAGCGCAGCTGTGTTCTGGTGGCACTAGTAGGGATCTTAAGGACTAGTCGACTATCCGATAAGCAAATGCTTATCAGATAGTCGATAGGATAGTCGACTAGTTGCTTCCCCCCCACCTTGCTGCCTCTATCAGATAGAGACAGAAGGGGGGGGCGAAGAGGGAGTCCTTCAAAGCAGTAGCACCGCATGGAGCCGGGTTCCTGGGCTCCATGCAGCACTGCTGCTTTGAAATGCCACTGAGGCGTTTCAAAGGGGCAGCGCTGCACGGAGCCCGGATCAGCTCGGGAGGATCAGCTTGGAGCCCAGGATCAACATGGCAGCGTTTCAAAGGGGCAGCGCTGCCCTATCGACTAATTGATGCAAAAATGCATCGACTATTCGATTAGTGAATTACACAATTACATCCTTAGTAGCTGGTACTCAAGACAAATACTGTCCTAGAAGGAACCCTTAGTCTGTGCCAGCATGCTGGCTCTTCTCTTCCTGTGAAGGAACCACCCAACAGGAATGCAGACGCCATAGAGCAGTGGAGGCGTGCGTGCTTTGCGAGGGCAACTCATTACCTTTCAGCTTCCTGGGCTTGATTGTCTGATGTTTATGGTTCACTCAATCCTGCAGGGAGAAGAGCATGGCAGACTACAGCTCTTGCTAGAGTCGAACTGCAAAAACCCCAGCCTACGTCTACACTGCAGGCTTCTTGCGCAAGAATGGCCGTTCTTGCGCAAAAACTTGTGGAGTGTCTACATTGCACTCGCCTTCTTGTGCAAGTAAATTTACAGTAAAGCATCAGAACAGAGGGCTTCTTGTGCAAGAGTTATTCCTCTCCCCATGAAGAATGAGCCCTCTTGCGCAAGAGCTCTTGTGCAAGAAGGCAGTGTGCACGGGTACCAGGGGTTTCTTGCGCAAGAAACCCCTATGGCTAAAATGGCCATTAGCATGGCTTGACAAACGGCGACGAAAGCCACTCGCCAGCCCCGCACTGCGCATGCGCAAGAGCCGCATTGAGCATGTGCACGCTGCCGGTAAACGGGGCGTGCGGCTGAAATCTATTCGCCACGGGTGAGTAGATTCTTTGGTTTGTCGAGCCCTGGCCATCAGAGCTTTCTTGCGCAAGAGAGCATCCACACTGCCACGGGCACTCTTGCGCAAAAGCACAACTCTTACGCAAAAGCACATGACAGTGTGGACGCGCTCTTGCTCAAGACCTTTTGCGCAAGAACTCTTGCACAAAACGGTTCTTGCGCAAGGAGCCTGCAGTGTAAACTTAGCCCCAGAGTTCTATTCCATCAGTGATATGAAATCATTCATTGAACACGAGCCTCTTCTCTCGCCAGCCAAAGGGATGGCCCGTCGCTCCCAAACAGGGCAGCTCAGCATCCCAGGTTTCAAATCCGGGAATAATGGCCGGGGAACAATCCACAAACGAGAGAAAAAAGCATCTGTTTACAGAGAGAGATGTTTCTCTGAAATATCTCACCCCGCCCCGGACTTTCACCATTTGCTGACATGTACAGCAATAAAAATATTTTTTGTCTCTAGTCCTAGCAGCGTGAAACCAGCCTCCCAACCCGCAGTCTAAGTGAGACTTGTCATAACCTGGGACTAAACATGTCCAAGCTGCTTTTAAGGATTTACTGTTTATATTCTGAAGATTCCTGCTTCACTCTCCCCAATGCCCTGTTGCACAGCCTTCCACTCACAATCTACCACCACGGAAGTAGAATCCTCTGTACGCAGATGTTTTGCCCAGCATTAGTATCCACTTAACAGATGCATGTGTAATGGGAGAGTAGGGTTTTCAGGTTTTTAGAGGATTCAGATCTTTGCAGTTGATTTTTTTTTAGCTAACAAAGAAGCAGAGGCCCAGTCAGGCTTCTGGACTTGGCTTTTTAATCTCTCCTCCTGCCAATGCCACTCAAAAGAAGTACAGCTGGTGATGGACAGGGAATATTGATTTAGGCTGCTGTGCTTCTGGGTCTATGAAGAACCGATATTGAGCTGTGGGTTTCTGTACAGTTGAAAGTGGTCTCTGATGAAGGCAGGGTGTGAACTGAAAGCACTCTAGCTCTTTCTGAATAATTCCATGTGTGGACACTCTTACTCTGGAATTAGGAATAACTTCACATGTAGACAGCCGTCAATTTACACTTAGATTCATAGAATCAGAGGGTTGGAAGAGACTTCAGGAGTCATCGAGTCCAACTTGCTGCCCAAAGCAGAACCAATCCCAACTCAATCATCCCAGCTGGACTTTGTCAAGCCAGGACTTAAAAACCACTAGGGATGGAGATTCCACCCCCTCCCTAGGGAACCCAGCCCAGTGCTTCCCCACCCGCCTAGGGAAATGGTTTTTCCTAATATCCAGCCAAGACCAACCCCCTCTGCAACTTGAGACCATTGCTCCTCGTTCTGCCATCTGTCACCACTGAGAAGAGCCTCTCTCCATCCTCTTTGGAGGCCCCCTTCAGGGAACTGAAGGTTGCTATCAAATCCCCCCTCACTCTTCTCTTTTGTAGACTAGATAAGCCCAGATCCATCAGCTTCCTCTCATATGTCATGTGCTTCAGCCCCCTCATCATTTTGTTGCCCTTCGCTGGATGGTCTCCAATGCATCCACATCCTTTCTGTCACTGGGGCCCCAGAATTGGACATAATACTCCAGCTGTGGCCTCACCAGAGCCGAATAAAGAGGAATAATCACTTCTCTTGACCTGCTGGCAATGCTCCTCCTAAGACCTAATGCACCCTAATAGGCTGTTAGCCTTCTTGGCTACAAGGGCACATTGTTGACTCATATCTAGCTTCTCATCCACTGTAATCCCCATGTGTTTAAACTACTGCAAGTGAGCCCTTTAGGGGCAAGCAAAAGAGTTGCAGTCTAGTGACATGAACATAGGGCTGTGAGCGAGGTACTCCTAGGTTCAAATCCAAAGTTGTCTGTGTCAATGTCTCATGGTGTGCCCATGTGCAAATCCCTTAACTTCTAACTTAGTTTCTGCAGCTATAAAATGGAAGGTGGTGGGATTAATATTTCCAAAGTGCTCCGCACATGAAAATCAGTATGTAAGTATTATGCGCTGCTATTATTATTAAGCCTCATTAACAAGTAGGAGGTCTGACTGAATCACATTTTTGTCCCGGATGCATGCAGGTGACTCCTACATAAACTGATCTGTGTGTGTATTCCAGGGCAAAAATCACTCACTTCAACTAACAGGGGAAACAAACCAGAACTGCTGTAAGGTCTCCATTCACTAATCGCCAAATTCTCTGAATCACCACTTCTAGTTCTGGGAAGCCCAGTTTTAAATAGGAAGATGAAAGCAATGAACGATACAGGTTTCCTGCAATTTCCAACAGTTGCATCACCAACGAGATAATGTATCTACTGGTGGCAGGGGAATCAGGCTACTACAGCTGTGTAAACTCAGTGTGGGCTGACGCACCTAACGCAGCGTGCTCATCCCATTGCTTCCAAATCAAAATAAAATATCTTGGGAGGCCGCCTTGTTGTTGGGAAACATGAAACCAAACAAGGTGGCCCAGGGAGAATAATGGAATTATTTTCATTGAAGAAAGACACTATAAAATTATCCTTTATCACTGCTCTTTGAGCAGCATGGATAGCATCTCTTACGGTTTGTCTACACACAGCAGAAGTTACACCAGTATAAGTGAAATCAGTTTAGTTAAACTTGTGTGCCCAGACTCTCACACGTCAGTCTAAAATGGATTCTGTTCATTTAGCTTGTGTCTTCGAATTTGCAAATGCGTTTACAGACGCGCACTACACAGATAAAGGGAAAGTGAAGGATGTGAAATAGCTTGACTTTAGCAAAGCTTTTGATATGGTCTCCCACAGTAGTCTTGCCAGCAAGTTAAAGAAGTATGGCTTGGATGAACGGACTATCAAGTGGATGGAAAGTTAGCCAGATTGTCAGACTCAACGGGCAGTGATGAGCAACTTGATATCTAGCTGGCAGCCAGTAACAAGCAGAGTGCTTCAGGGGTTGGTCCTGGGACTGATTTTGTTCAACATCTTCACTAATATCTGGATGAGGGGATGGATTGCACCCTCAGCAAGTCTGTAGATGACACTAAGCTAGGGGAAGAGGTAGATACACTGGAAGGCAAGGAGAAGACCCAGAGTGACTTAGACAAATTGGAGGATTGGGCCAAAAGAAATATGATGGGGTTCAACAAGGACACGTGCAGAGTCCTGCCCTTGGGATGGAAGAATCTCAAGCACTGCTATAGGCTGGGGCCGACGGGCTAAGCAGCAGTTCTGCAGAAAAGGACATGGGGATTACAGTGGATGAGAAGCTGCATGTGTGTCAACAGTGTGCCCTTGTAGCCAAGAAGGATAACGGGATACTGGGCTGCATAAGTGGGAACACTGCCAGTAGATTGAGGTAAGGGATTATTCCCCTTTATTCGGCAGTGGTGAGGACATATCTGGAGTTTGGTGTCCAGTTTGGGGCCCCCATTGTAGAAAGGATGTGATCAAATTGGAGAGAGTCCAGCGGTGGGCAATGAAAATGATTAGAGGACAGGGACACATGACTTACGAGAAGACACTGGAGGGAACTGGGCTTATTTAGTCTGCAGAAGAAAGAGTGAGGGAGGATATGACAGCAGCCTTCAACTACCTGAAGGGGTTCCCGAGAAGGTGGAGCCCAGGGCTACCAACAGAGGGGTAAAAGGGACAGATGCCCAAGGGCCTGGTGGTTTTAAAGGGCCCGGCAGCAACAGCAGCCGGAGTCCTAAGCCCTTTAAATTGCTACCACAGCCTGTGACAAGGTGTGCTCTCCAACCCCACCCCTTACATCCAAGGCCCTGCCCCTTTTGGGGGCCTGGAGCTGGCCCGGTGAAGACTTTCATCAGCCCTGATGGAACCAGGCTATTCTCAGTGGTGGCAGATGGCAAAATGAGGAGCAATGGTCTCAAGTTGCAGTGGGGGAGGTCTAGGGGTTGGATATTAGGAGAAACAGTTTCCCTAGGACGTTGGGGAAGCACTGGAATGGGTTCCCTAAGGAGGGGGTGGAATCTCCATCCCTAGAGGCGTGTAAGGCCAGGTTTGAGAAAGCCCTGGCAGGGATGATTTACTTGAGGTTGGTTGGATGACTTTCCGGGCCTCTTTCAACCCTAGTCTTCTATGATTCTATTATATAAGCTAGGCTTAACCCACAAATGCATGGCTACGCACAAAGCGGCATTAGTTTAATTAAAATCAATAAATATGAATTTTTGTGCTAGACTAGGGCTACATCTAGACTACAAAGGTAAGTTGGCAAAAGATACGCAAATTGCTAATCTCAATTTGTGTATCTTTTTCCGCTTTTCTGTTGGAAGAGGCTTTTCTGAAATTTGGTGTGTCTACACTGTGCCAAATTTTGGAAAAACCTGCTCTTTCGACACATCCCTTCTTCCTCGTGGAACGAGGTTTACAGGGATGGCGAAAGAGTGCATCCGCTTTTTCGAAAAAAAATTTCGGGAAAGTGGACGCATTCCTTGGATGCGGCATTGCTTTTCCGAGATACCGGAGCCTAGGTTTTAGCAAGGATCTAGCTGAAGACCTGGGGACGGATCAACCACCATATAGCTTCATGGTCTTCAACACTGATACCGTGAGTTACATCAATGGAGGAGTTTTCTCCTGATTTGTTATTCCAGGCTCATTTATTTGGTGTTCTGCAGCAGAAAGCTCAGCAGTATTGGAATCAATCCACAGCTGTTGTTGATAGTCATAGAGCAGTAATGAAAATGAAATAATGCTCTGCATTTTCAGTATGTAGTGCCCTTCGCTAAGGATTACAGTTCACGTCCTCCTGCTGGTAAGGCAGATAAGCAGAGTTGCCTCCATTTTTTACTTTGGGAAACTGGGTTGCAGACAGGCTCAGAGTTAGATTCATAAGAGAGCTCAGCTCCCATCTGGCACCAAAGCCTGTGACCAGATTTTCCCCAAGAGTTCTCTGCCCTCAGGTTTTCAAACCCGGCTTTGCCTGTCCACACCTGTGAACTGATGGAAGGGACAAGCACTATAGTTGTAATGCAAATGCATTGTGAGCTTCAGAGTTCTTGGCATTGATTCATTTAGGGAAAGCATTAACAGCAGGAATTGAGGAACTACCTCCCGGCTGAAGCTGGGAAAGTTTTCATGAGTCATTGAATAAGCAGTGAAACCCTCTTTTAAAAATAAAATAAAATAAAAACAACCCTAAAACTTGTCTTCTGCTACTTTCTTCTTGCACAGACACATTTTGCTTTCACACATCTAAACAAGTCACTAATAAAGAATTTACTTTAAAAATGTATTATAGCCTTTAAAAAACACATTTCTAATAGGCCATCTGTTACCAGCGGTGGTAGTGGTGGTGGTATATAAGTATGTATTAAAGTTAACACGCACACACAAACTCTTATTTAAAAGGGTGCCGCCAAGGAAATTTGGGCCCCAAAATTTGGACTTAAAAATGAATATGGCTACTATTAGCGGATATACTGTTAAAAAAAATCAGTGTAAATACCAGGAAAGAGCATAATGAATTACAGCAGTTAGAAGCTGACCCTAGACAAATGTTGACTTGAAATAAGATGCAAAATTGTAGCAGTAACGGTAATTAACCATTGGAACAACTTACAAGAAGACATGGAGGTGAATTCTCCATCATTTTAAGTCTTGCAAGCAAGATTGGCCATATTATTATAAGCTGTGCTACAGCTCACACAGAAGTTATGGGCTTTAAGCAAAAATTATTCAGTAAGATTTGCTGGCCTGTGCTCTACAGGAGGTCAAACTCGATGGTTACAAATGGTTCCTTCTAGCCTTACAATGTATCAGTCATTATAAAGGAACAATTATTGAGGTAAATATCTCACTGGTATACATTTGGAATAATTCCATTGCCTTCAGCAGCGTTACTTAGATTTACACCTATGAGAGAGAAGAATCTGGCCCTGATTGGACAGTTTGTTTTTAATATTTCCCTGGAGCGTTTCGAACCAACACACAACAGCCTTCCGCTAGCACGTCATTCCCACAAAGTGAAGCTAAACAGAAATGAATTCAGTGCTGCTATCGCTCACATTTTTATTTCAAATCTCACAATGTTTTGCATTTCTCGTCGAGCCCCAGCTCCCGGAATCTCATGAATACAAGTGAACTACAGATTTTGTTTTTAAATTCCTGTTGTTGTTATAGAGAAACAACTTGGAAAATCAGAGGTTAAGAAAGAAGCCAATCCTGCCCTCCCTCACAATATCCCAAAACAAACAACATCCTCCACCCCCCCCCAGAATGCAGAAACCTAAACACTACACTGCACATACAATACCCCCAGGGAATACACAAACCACACATGACTGACGTTAGCCATGTGGTGTAAAGAACAACTGGAAGATGCTAAGATACTGTGGAGATAAGGGTGTCAGAATCAATATAGCATGGGATAGAATAAAAAGTGTGATTTGGGTGAACCCTAAGGACCTGAAAACCAGAAAACACATACTAAAAACTCACAAGGCATTTATTTATTTATATCTCATGATTTTGGGGGGCTGACTTGTCATTTTTGAACACACGTGGCTGGCAATATGTGCTAATGCAAACCAGGCAGTCTGCTTTCATTGGCTAAACTCAGGGAAATGCAAAAAAAGTCAACAGCCACTGCAAGTGATAAAAATTAACTTTGGCCTTAAAGCTGCAGTCATATTTTCACGGGCGGTTTCCTGCACACATGCAGCCCATATGGGACATATGGGACTCTCCCCTCGGCGTTCACCCCCCCTGGATCCTATTGCAGGATCAGGGCCTAAGATTTTAATTTTTTTCTCCCAAGTTTAACAATATACAGTGCAGGCAGCAGCACAGATAAGGCCAAGGGAATTCTGAATGACACACTTGAGACTCCGTAAAGGGACTGGATTTTCAGAAAGTGCCAAGTACTCAACCTTTTTGAAAATGAGACTCGTTAGGCTGTTTCCAGCTGAGCCACCAACAACAGAAGCATCCAAAACCACTAGCCACTTTCGAAAAGCTTGGCCGTGAATTTTGTGTCGATGGTGTCCCGAACCGCCAGATTTCATTTTAAATAAAAAATTCCAAAAGCCGGGGCTGTGGTTTTTCTTCTGTGTTTTTCTCCAAGTGCAAGCAGCATGATTGATGGTATATCCCACCAGCTCGTAAGCTACATTTCAGAAGACTGCCAGGCAGCCCTGCCTTTTGGAATCACTGACGGTCCCCCTTCCAATTAATCAAGTTCACATTCTGATTAACTGCATGATTCATGTCTCTTGTTAGGCGCATTCTGAAACAAACAAGGCTGTATTTCAAGGCAACTGGCTTGCTGGTTAAAATAAATACCTTCCAAAAGTCTATTTTCAAGTAGCTGAACCTTTTCCACCTTTACAACTAATTCAAACTTCCTTCAAATTATTTTTCTAAGTAATATAACAATTTGTTTTTCATTAGAGCTTGTCACAGCCAGGCCTCGGTTTATTTTGAGAGAAACCAGCACTCGCTAGAAACTGTTTAGTACAATTTGAATAATGCCCAAAGGAGTTAGTGCAGCCACAATCAAAATAGAGTTTATAGTGCTGGGTAGGGGTGACACTTTATTTAATGATTTTTTTTTTAAAAGAACTCTGAATCAGAAGCTAATTAAATGAACTCCTATGGCTAACAGTAAGCATTTCTAAGTCACTCCGACTACTGCAAAATGAAAGAACAGAACTTATTGCTAACTAATGCCAGACACCAGTGTCGGACTAGTGCTTTTTACCCACTTCAGGGTGGTATGAGCTGATATTTGTGCATCTGGTGTGGAAGCCTTTCCTTGTAATAGTTATCAGGCTGTAGGTGAAATCCACTACAAAAATGCTGAAAGAGTTTGGATGCTGTCTGTTTAAATGGAATTGCTTTTGATCAAGTTGGTATTTAATGCAAAATGGCTTAAACGTAAACCAAGTTCCACACTAACTCCTTTGACTTCAAGTAGTTTTGTTTTGAATTGGAATTCATCTACAGATTTGACACTGTAACCTTGGTCTGGAATAAAGACTTGAACTGATTAAAGCACTACAAAGTCAATTTCCTCTACCTTCAATACCTGCGTTTTCAAATCAAAAGCTAGGAATCGGACATGTCCAGCCCACTTACCCAGCCTCATTAACATGGGTCCTACTTCTTTTGCTGTGATATATATATATTTTGGATTCTGTTATTTCTACTCCAACTCATCTGATGAAGTGGCCTTAGCCACAAAAGCTATATATTTTGGTTAGTCTCTAAGCCTTGGTCTATACTAGGACTTTAGTTTGAAATACCCTCCTCCCCCCATCGAATTTATACGCGGAGTGTCCACGCGAGCAAGCCAAGTCCACATTACCCGTTATTTCGAAATAACAGTCCGCTTAATTTGAAAACTTGAACTTCTGCTTTTCATCAGGAATAACACTATTTCCGAAATTGTTATTTCAAAATAATTCTAGTGTGGACACTCCAGTATCATTATTTTGAAATAACGACTCCCCAGAGTAATTCGAACTAATTCCCCAGTGCTTTCCAGGGCTCTAAATCCAAGGTTGCGCGTCCACATTAACGGAGCCTGCATAGGACTAATTTTGATACTTCCCCATAGTGAAGACACATTATTTTGAATTTGTTAAATCGTGAGTTATTAAGTCAAATTTAGTAATTTCAAAATAGTTTCCTAGTACAGACGTGGCCTAAGGTGCCACAGGACTACTCATTGTTTTTAAAGTTACAGACTAACACAGCAAGCCCTCTAAGACTTTTTGTGTTTTGGTCAACAAAGGCAGTGCTGGAACTGTGTCAGGGATAAGTCCTGGAAATTTAAGAACATGCTACGGGATCTTTCTCAATGCCGAGTCAGACAAAATCGAAATGGGTGCCCATCCTGAGTTCTGGCAACCATGTCCCACCGCTGGGTAAGCTAGCGTTATTACTGACTCAGCAACCGCCTACAGGATATTGGAATTTTGAGCACTGTTATCTATTTTAGTAGCTCAATCCCAGCCTTAATCCCCTCCCCCTCCACACACACACTCACAAAACATCTCTGACCCAGGGTCCAAATTCTGAGCAACATTGAGAGCCCTTATTTATGCTGGTGAATTGGGCTGCAAGTCAGTTTTCCATAGAAATGTTTGCTCTCCTCTTCGCCCCTACAGGGAAACTCATGATGAAAGCCCCACCCCCTTATTGTTATTTTACAAAAAACGATTCTCTCCCCCCATCCACTCATTTTTCTCAAAAATTTTTCACAAGGAAATGATCATTCACTTCTAGCTCGACTGCTGACCACCTACTGAAATGTTCCCAATAGGCTACATGGAGCTCCTCCCATGAGTTAAGTGGTCCCTGGTGGGGGTAAAAGGCTCCATTACTTGTCCTATGATCCTAGAAGTAAATCTGGAGTAACTCTAGAGTTACAAATTGTAAATCTGAAGTTACCCCATCGTAAGCGAGATTAGAATCCAATCGCAGGGCATTGGATCCAGAATTACTATCTGAGCTTTCTTTTCAGGCCTCACGCACAACAGTCTGTCCCTGGTGTAACCTCAGATACTTCTGGTTTGCACCAGCAGGAGTGAGAGAAAAATCTAGCTGAAGATTTTGAATTTTTGACAAATGAAAACGAATGCTGGATTCAGGTACTCTCTATAGAAGAGGGGCTGTTGGAGGCTGTTTAATTATTCTTTTCCTTTTCTCTTGGCTGTTGCTGTGACCTCTGCTGGCTCCGAAGTTAGCAACACAATACGTTGCAGATGTGACATTGCAACAGCATGACTTAATGTGTGTGTATGTGGCTGGACAGCCCGCTTGTCCCTGCATTCTTGTATGCCAAGGAAGAGATCCCGGGTGTGTGAGGTGAGCAGCAGGGTGACGTGGGCACTGAAAAAGGTCAAAATGTGCTTTTTATTTTCTGCACATAAATCTGAGGAAAATTAAATTGAAAAAAAATCACACCAAAAACATCTCTTTTCATCAACATTTCTTTGGCTTGTGCCAAATAAAAAGTGAATTTTCTGTGGTTTGCAAAGATCTGAAAAAAAAATTGACAAAACCAGACATTCTTGTGAAAATTTCCATCCACTTAAAAAGATGTTTTCTGTTGAAACTAATGTGTGACAAAAGCCTGATCAGCTCTAACTTAGACACTCCAAGAGCAGATAACAACTAGGGTGGCTGGATGACCTGTCCGCATAGGTAAGCCTCTAAAGCAGGGGTGGGGAACCTTAGGCCTGGGGGCCAGATGCGGCTCCCGGCTGGCCTGGATCCAGCCCCCGAGGCTCAGGGCTCCCTCCCTCTTAGCCCTGGGGAGCCAGCGCCTACTGTGGGACTGGGGCACACAGACTCTACTAGCCTGGGTGCCCTTAGGCTCTGGTGTGTGAGGGGAATGTCTTTCTCCTCCTCAGTCAGGGGCCACGTCAGTGAGAGTGAGGTTTTTTGAGGGTTTTTTTTTGTGTGTGGCATCTCACTTGGGTGCGGCCCCTGACTGACTCTTCTCTGGATCAGCAGCCCCTGACACAAAAAAGGTTCCCCACCCCTGTTCTAAACTAAGATATGCAGTGTATCCAAATGTCTAGGTCCTGTTTTTGAGGCAGGACCCTCCTTGCTCACAAACCCTTCAATGAATTTTACTACCTCACAGGGGGGCATGTTCTTTGGAGAAGTCACACTAATCTCTGGAGTCAATTTTTATTCTTGGCATTCCCCTTCTTTCATAAGGTGTACTTTTTCCTTTTTTAGCTGCTTACACAAAAGGTCAGGGATGTGGACAGTTCCCTGAGGAATTTAAGAACTAAGAACTAGGGGTCACCAAATGAAAATAATAGGTAGCAGGTTTAAAACAAACAAAAGGAAGTTTTTCATCATGCAGTGCACAGTCAACCTGTGGAACTCCTTGCCAGAGGATGTTGTGAAATCCAGGACTTTAACAGGGTTCAAAGAAGAATTAGATACATTTATGGGGGACAGGTCCATCAATACTTATTAGCCAGCATGGGTAGGTCCCTAGTCTCTGATTGTCAGGGGCTGGAAATGGGTGATAGGAGAGGGATCACTTGATGATTCCCTGTTGTGTTCACTCCCTCTGGGGCCTCTGGCATTAGCTACTTTCGGAAGACAGGATATTGGGCTAAATGGACCTTTGGCTGGCCCAGTCTGGCTGTTCTTCTGAGGACAGTCTGAGGAATGGTTTTTCTAGGTACTCTGAATTAGAACAAATATTGGCTGCTAAGGCTTTAATCGTTGCCCTTCACAAGGCTTAGACGCCTGCTTTGTTTGCACTGTAGCTTCTCCTTTATGTACAGGGCCCTTTCCCCAGCGAGGCCCATCAAACTCCCACAGTGGTTAAGGGCCCAGCTTTCTTGGGAAGAAGGGTCGACACACAATGCTTCCAAGGAATCATCGACCACTCAATGGATCGATCACTTTCTGTTCTTTAAGGCACTTGAATTTCTTTCAAGTGTAGGCCCCTCCCGGTCTGATCTCAAACCAGTGTACCCAAGGGTCACTGTTTTGAAGTCAGTGCGCTAGACAGTGTGTGACTGCGGCGCGGGTTGAGGCCTCAGGGAGTTAACTGCCCAAATCCCATTCCCCAAATCCCTGAGGCTGCTTTGAAAATCCCAGCCTGTCTCACTACTGCTATGTTTCTGAGAACTCGGTCCCAGAAGTTAATTATCTGCCCTGATTTTCCAACACGTCCCTTTGCCCAACTTTCCCTTTATTATTATTATTTTTGTTCTCTTGGGAGGCTTCCCATTGGCATCACTGAACACCACCCTGCTATAACCCTCCTCCTCTGGCAGCTGAAACCTGCTGGCGTCGCTCTCGAATCCGACGCTACCTGCCAGTGCACCAGGCAAGGTGGCTTTTCCTTTACATCTTGGCTTTCCTCTCACTTCCCCTCATGAACTCGGTTGCCAAATGGTGTAATTTTACAGCCTGGCTCCAGGAGCCAAGAAATACGTTTGCTGGTAAAAGCCGTGCTTTGGACATTGTAAGAAACATGCAACCTCAGGGTTTTGGGAGCCAGCTGCACCGAAAAGCAAGACACCCACAAAGTAGCTTGGACGTGTTTTTCTCCCCCCTCTCAGATTTCCATGGAGGCCTGTTCTGGACCGCCACACATTGCTGTGGGTGGTTGGGAGCCAGGCATGTGAATACACATAAAGGAGAGAGAAACTCAAGGGAAAGGGAATGGAGGGGAACAATGCACGAGAGACATGGGCGGCAGCGTGACCTCCTTGATAGGGAAATTGAACACAATCAGTAGAAACAGATGCTGGCCCCGCCACTGCCCTCTTGTGCAACCATGATGATGTCACTTCCCTCTTCCCCCCCATGTTTCTCCTCCCCATCCACTGCCTTGGTGGGTCTTGTCTATTTAGATTGTAAAGGACTCTCTCACTATGTGAAGTTAAGTACGCCGGGGCTCTGATCTCAGCTGTGTCTCCAGATGCTAAAATATTCCTGCTCAGAAGATGAACATCAACAAACATGACTTCCGGTCTGACTTTCCCTGAATTTGCATGTAGAACCAGCTAAGCGCTATCTTCCAATACAACGGGTGAGAACCACTTACCAAAGCTGTTGTCAAAACATATGAGCCAACCACCTTTAGCTGGAGGCTGCAGAGTTGACCAAAAATGGTGTGAACCTCTGTCTGTCTGATTCACCTTTCACTGTGGTTTCTGATGCCAAACGTGGATTTGCCAAAAGTTTGGATTACAGAATTTCCTCAAGTTGTACCTACTTTGAGCACATTGGACAAGTGGCAGGTTTGAAAAGGGGCGTGCCCACCAGAAACAGGACTAGTGGTAATTTTTATAATACAGTAACTGTTTATAAATCCCAACTGGGGTGGCCCCGTATAACTAGGAACTGTAAAAATAAAATGAGAGATGCAGCCCTTGCTCCAAAGGGTATTGTTCATAGATTCTAATGTCAGACAGGATCACTGTGATCATCTCGTCTTAACACAGCCTGTAGAACATCCCCAAAATAATTCCTGGATCTGGTGTTTTCGAAAAACATTCCATCTTGATTTAAAATTTGTCACCACAGCAGACTCTGCTCTGATTCTTGGTAAATTGTTACAATAATTAACTACTCTCACTTTTAACAATTTACACCTTATTTCCAGTCTGAATTGTCTAAATTTCCAGCCATCGGATTGGGCTGTATCTTTCTCTGCTGAACTGAAGAGCTCACTATTAAATATTTGTTCCCCATGCAGGTATAGACTGTTAAGTCACCCCTTAACCTTCTCTTTGTTAAGTTTTCCAGCCAATTGCACACCCACCTTAGAGTTGGTTCATCTAGGCCAGTGGTTCTCAACCTTTCCAGACCATGGTGCCCCTTTCAGCCGTCTAATTTGTCTTGCGTACCCACAAGTCTGGCCTCACTTAAAAGCTCCTCACAAAAATCAGACATAAAAATACAAAAGTGTCACAGCACAATTTCTGACAAATTGCTGGCCTTCTCTGTTTGACCACATAATTGTAAAATCAATCAACTGAAATATAAACATTGTACTTACATTTCAGGATAGAGTATATAGAGCAGTAGAGACAAGCCATCATCTGTATGAAATTTTAGTTTGCACCAACTTCACTAGTGCTTTTTAGGTAGCCTGTTACAAAACGAGGCAAATATCTAGATGAGTTGATATAGCTCCTGGAAGATTTCTGTGCACCTCACTCCATGTACTGGTCTAGGCTACATTTCCCTAATTTGTTTATGAAATAGTCACCTGAAATTGTATCATAAGCTTTACTAAAGTCAAGGTATATCACATCTACTTCTTCCCCCCTACTCCCAAGGCTTGTTACCATATCAAAATAGGCTATTAGGTTGTGATGTGATTTGTTCTTGAAAAAAATCCATGTTGACTACTACCGTAATTTAGCAAATATAACCCGCAGGTTATACTGGTTTTTACAAACCCCGTACCACCCCCGCGGGGTATACTCGGGTGCGGGGTATACAAAAATTTTTTTACACACCACCTGGTTCCTGCGCAGCCTCCAGCCTCTGGGCGGTGAGCGCTCCCCCACCCAGTTACTGCACAACCTCCAGCCTTTAGGGGGGGGAGCGCTCCCCCTGCCCCTTCCTACAGCTGTGGAGGAACCGGGCGGTAAGCGCGCCCCCGCCTGGAGGCTGGCGGCTGCGCAGGAACCGGGTGATGAGTGGCTGGCTAATTCCTGCCACCCCCACACTATAAATATGCCCCCAGCACAGCCTTGTATACCCTGTGGGTTATACTCGTGTACAGGATATACAAGATTTTTTTTTAAACTCAAAAAGAAAAAACCGCGGGGTATATTCGGGTGCGGGGTATATTTGGGTGCGGGGTATACTCACCACCTTATTAACTTCTAAAAGCTTACAAATGGATTGATTATTCACTCCAGTAGTGTTCTGGGTTCTGAAGTTAAGCTGACTGGTCTATAACACATGGGTGAAGCCTGTATCTATAGATCTACATCTATTCATCTTGAGTATCTCTCTATAAGGCATGTTTTCTCATTGATTCATCATTCTGTTGGCTCATTGCTGAACACTGTCCACTGTGTCCACATCCTTCTTGAATTGTGTGCACCAGAACAGGGCACAGTATTTCACCAGCGGTTGGACCAGGGTCAGACGCAGAGATAACATACATGGTCTATTCTCACTTGAGAGTCTCATGTTTATGCATCGGAGGATTGCCTCAGTTACTATGGTCATGTTTACACTAGGAAACTATTTCAAAATTAGTAAATTCGACTTACTTCCCAATTTAACAAAACCAAACTAGCGTGTCCACACTATGGAGAAGCCTCAAAATTAGTCCAAGGCAGGCTCTGTTAATGTGGACTCGCTACCTCAGACTAAGAAGCCCAGGAAGCACTGGGGAGTCAATTCGAATTACTCTGGGGAGTAATTATTTTGAAATAGCAGCACCAGAGCATCCACACTACTGTTATTTCAAAATAACTATTTCGGAATTAGCGTTATTCCTGATGAAAAGCAGGAGTACAGATTTCAAATAAAGCCACCAGTTATTTCAAAATGACGGGCTTGGTAGTGTGGACATTCCGCTTATAAATTCGACCTAAGGGGGGTTATTTCGGAATAAAGTCCTAGTGTAGACCAGGGCTAAGGGAGCTCATGTTCAGCTGCTTATACCCCACCGCTCCCCAAAAATCTTTTTTCAGAGCTGCTTTATCACAGAGTATATTTCCCAGGACACAGTCTCTACTCCTGTAAGCATGGCCTATCCTTCTTGTTCCTAGATGTACATATTTACATTAATAAATATGTAGTCTAAACAGAGAAGACAAAGGCTGGGAGAGGCACAGCAATGGAAAGTGACGCGCCAAAGTTCATGCAGGAGATCAACAGCAAAGATGGGAATAGAAGGGAGGTCTCCTGATGGCCAGTCCAGTGCCCTATCCACTGTGCCACGCTACCTCCAGGGGATGTTTCTTTTGTCCCGTGTGAAGTGCCTAAGTGAATAAGGTACAGACTCCGAACAGCAGACTCAGAACGTTCATGTGGATCCAGAAAGAGCAAAAATAAATGTCTACGAAAAGCTCTGCATCTTTAGTCAACCCCGGAAATGTTCTAAAGAGTCAACATTTATCAGGTTAAACAAACTCAGGCCTCTTCTGAGAACGCTGTGGCTCAAGATGGACATTTTGCACCAGGCTCCTTTTAAAGGGCAACAGTACAGGACTGTGCTGAGACCAGGCTGAATTATAAGCCTCCGCTTTATTTTTATTCTTGGCAGAGATGATCCGCAGCAATGTGGCTCGGCACGTCAGGTCTGGCACCTGCTCACAATAAATCTGTAACGACGTTGAAAAGTTCACCATATTATTTCATTTTATTTCTGGTTTGGATTTGAATTTCTCTGTTCCATAAATGCGAGAACCAAGGTTTTTTCAAACAACAGCATGCACATACCTTGGAAATTATTGGTTCCCCTTCTTTTGTGATTTCATCCTGAATGCAAAGCAGCCCACACAACATTAGCACCTGATAGTATCTGCATGCCAGCTGAGATGGTCAAAATAACGTATCCTGCATGTGAGCTGGGTTAATGCACTCGTGTTGGGTCTTAGAAACCCGAAAAGTTCTGATGTCAAATCCTGACAGAAGCTGAAGAGAGAAGCAGACCTCCTAGCCTCATCTTAATTTCCTTTTCTGCCCAGCAGAGAACGGGAACCCAGTCTGATAATCTGCGTAAGCTAGCTCCCAGGCCTGGAGCCGCCTGACTGGAGGTACATTGGCAGGAAGAATGGTGGCCCAGAACTGGAACCCTGGAGGATGTGGATTGAGGAGCAGTGCTGCAGGCATGTGGAGACCAGCACTGCAATGGTAGGGGACGCTGCAGGGCAGGAAAGAAGTGAAAAGCGTGGATGGTATCTACCCATCGTATGCCTGGGTCCCACTACCACCAAATTCCTACCCGAATTGCCATGGCTGTGCTATGATCTCGGTGGAAACGAACACATGACGTTTGGGCCATGAGAGAGGGCTCTTATGATGCTGCTCTGGAGCCCACTGCAGAGCGAACGCCTGGCAAGCAACACGTGTCACAAAGTCTGCATGCAAAACGACACTGCTAGGTATGAACACAGTCCCACTTCCAGCTCCATCCTCCCCATGGAAAACCTGGTACGGGCCCTCTCGGGTTGGAATGATCTGGGCCCCCTAAGCTTCGAATCCACCACAATCTCTTCAAGAGTTAAAGCCTCTTGTCTCTGAGTTTTTGGTTTTCAGCGGCAATCAACCAAGGGGGCAGAATGGTCTTTTTTTTCAATCCTTCCCAGCATCAGGGAATCATGGACACACACGAGACGTGGCCAGCTGTCACGGGACACGCCTGCCAAGTGGTGGAAGAGACTCTTCCAGCAGAGGCACCTGGCCCCTTGGCAGACACTGTGAGCAGCTGCATTTGCAGTGCGAGAGCCGCATCTGAGCCTGCCAGGGGGATGAACTGCTGACGAGGCTGGCTGGGCTGCTCTTAAATCTTGGGCGCTGTTTTTTTTTTTTTCTGGACTCACCTTTGATCCTGGACAAAGAGGCTCTGGGCACCGTTATCTGACTGCGACTATCTCTGTGTGCAGACGCCTGCAAGGCGTTACACCCAGAGCTGTAAACCTCAACGCCTTTTTCTTGGCAAGCGGGTGTTTCCTCATGACGGGTAATGATTTTTCTAATGGGAGCCTGCCAGCATTGATCTCACTCATCACTTGCTTTGTAAAATGAGGTCTGTTTACATGAAGAAGTTCCTGACAAATAAAGCCGCCTGACTTATTGGGGAGTGCAGTTCAGGACAGTCAGAGGGGCCTTAAAAATGTGGGTGCCTTAAAACCACTTTGCTGCCATTTCTCCCTGTCTGGACGCTCCCAGCCAGCATACACGAGGTGTCGGCATGAAGAGCAACTCTGACTCCAGCAGCCTGCCACAGCCACACCTTAGCCACATCCTGGTCTCCACCAGCTTCGGTTCCTCCTGGCCAACCGACCTCAGCACACCCTCATGTCCCAAGTTTCCCCCAAACCATCTGCCCTGAAACATCCAGGCCTCTCCTAGAACACTCCAAGGAGTAATAATGTCCATTGCGTCTCTGACGAGAAGAAAAGCTTGCTGTTTTAACTGACGATAGCCATCACACCAAGGCAGACGCGGTGCTGGGTTGGTTTGGAATAAAAGTAAAACAAGTCTGCGTAATCCCAAAGAGAGGCTCTAAGGGAGCTCAGGTGTCAGGGAGAAACACAGAAATGGTTACGAGCAAATAAAACTGAAAAACGCTTTCCAGGGTCTAAGACTTAATAAAACTACAGTCTTGGCCTAAAGTATGAGTCTGCCCACACTTCCTTCCCTCAAGATGGCTGACCACTCCCTCCTCAAAATCTCCCACAAAGTCCTTTGTCTTCTGAGGCAAGTGCTGATGTGGGGTTCTTTGCCCGTCTCTTTCATGGCCCACTAAACTCCTGAAATGTATCCTTCTCCAAGACCAGTGGTCCTGCTGTGGGGAAAAAATGCCATGGCAGCTGCTGGAGAAGGTTCCATGCTGGTTTCCAACCCTCTGGGGCTTTGTACCATGCAATCTGACCTGTCCCTGTAACCCCTGATATGCCAGTGAATGGCCACCTATCTGTGATTGCCAGTTACTTGTCACTGCACCTGCATGGGGTGCTGGCCTTTCCCTGGGCTGGAAAAAGCCTGTCCCTAGATCTGTCTAATTCAAACACATTTCAGTCCCCTATTTCCTTCACATTTTCAGCCCTTTGAGCTTTTTCCGTATACGCACAATGCAGGAACAATACAGACTGGTGGGTTGTTTTGGCTTTCTAATGAGTACTCCCACAACACCGGCTAGAGAGGGGTTACGGCATAAGTGAATCAGGGTCCACTGAACAGGTCAGGCAAGAGGAAACTCACGACTTGACACCAGCGAGCCCCTTGTCTCTGGCACTGGGATGTTCACAGGAATTACATCCCTACGTAGGCACCAGCCAGAGAGTGAAATTCGGGCAGCGTTCCAGGGACATTAGTCAAGGTGGAGGGGCCCAAAATTGACTCCCGTTGCTCCAGAAAACACGCTCAAGGCAGGAATAACAAACCCAACAGGAAAAAAAAGAAAAAGACAAACACATCATCATCTGCAACTACAAGGCTGAAGCATTCTTAAAACCGTAGCTCTGCGGCTGGCTGGCTCACACTAATCCGGCAGCTGGGTCACGTTCTGTGAGCTGACAGGGCAGGCTGGTGTCTAGCACAGGCTACCCAACTGGGGAAGCCCCGGGGGCCACAATGATACTCATAGCACATGCCGAGGGCCGCAACTGAAGTGTGGTTGCATATACATGCAAATACATATGCAAATATATGCAAATAGCTTCTTTCGCAGTGACGGGCATGAATACAAAGATTAAGGCAAGACTACACAACACGCAGGCCCCATTTAAGTCAGTTCTGCTGATCTTAATAAAATGCAATATTTACCTGATTTCCACCCACATGACAGCACTTTTAATGAGCAATGACAGTCCAGGAATGTAACCACTAAAATGCATATCAACCACAGACCATTATATTGACTACTTTTTTGTTTTGGTTCCCACCCACAGGCCGCATGTTGAGCCCCACGTAAACCCAAACCACACTGCAGGCTGCAAACGAATGGATGTTAAATGGCCCTGGTCTAGCACATACAATTCCCATCAATTTCAACCTCCCTGACTTGCTCACACAAACAGAGCCATGATGAGGAACGGTTGGTGCTGCATCAACGTATGCATTTGCATTTTAAAAAAGATAGTCAAAGACGGGGCGTAGGTTAAGAGTGACGCAACCCCTGGTTTCAGAAGGGAAGAAAACTCTTGGTGAGAGTGAGGTGGATATTTGGAAAGAAAGAAGCATTTTTAGTGGGAGGGGTGAGAGATGAGGATAACATATGGGCCTGGCCAACGCTGTCAATTTCTCTTTAAATGCAGTGTATAGATCACAACAAATATTTGAACAACAGAGGAAGAAAAATGAACCGATTACGTATTTACATTTACAGGAAAGACTGCATGTTTCGTTCATGTTCAGACAGATCGGATGCATAGCTTTCCCACCCATGGGTTGCCTCTGGGCATACTTTGTATTATAAAAGTTAAATGCCCAACACAACTGGACTGTAGCTCTGAAACGAGTCATACTTTGGGAGTGTCGTCCTTAGTTCTGTTGGGCTCACAGGCGCCTTACAAGTTGCTTCAGGATCGGCAACACTGGAAGCCTCTTCCCTAAACCTTTGCATTACCGCGTGAAAGAGTCAGAAGAATAATTCAGGTGGTTTCTGGGGCGGGGGGGGGGGAGGGGAGAAGACTCCGGACAAAGCAATATTCTCCAGGCCTGTTGGAATCTGGAAAAATACATTCACTCAGCCTAGCCACCATGACTCCAATAACAATTATAAAATGTCCAATAAACCTGGCATGTAATGTCAATTCAAATCTTGAAAAACAGAATTAAGTGGTATATCAACATTAAACTTTATGGCTTCCTTTGCAGAGCAGAAGTATTGTCAATAAAAGTCATTCTGAATGAAGAAAAGGGCAGTAAATATTAAATAAACAGGTTTTTGTTGAAATGCTATAAAGACTCCAGGGCTGCTTATTACACTGAGACCCTTTTCCCCCTCGCAGACGCCCCTTGTGATAGAAATAGGTCGGTAATTGCAAACTATCAATAAAGTGCCAATTAAAGGGCGGTTGGATGGACACACTTATATTATGTCATTACGAGCCTTTATTTTACGTACCTTGCTTTCTCAGATCCCAGTGGCTCCCCCTTTTAAATTCTGTAGCATACAATGGCTGCATTGCCCATTAGCGGGTCCTCTGAGAAGTTGCGAGCTCTGTTTGTCAGACGCTGGAAATGGGCGACAGGGGAGGGATCGCTTGATGATTCCTTGTTCTGTTTATTCCCCCTGGGACCTCTGACATTGGCCACTGGCAGAAGACAGAACACTGGGCTAGACGGACCATTGGTCTGACCCAGTGCGGCCGTTCTGATGGTCTTACGTTTTTCGGCTCAGTCGGGAAGGCTGAATTAAGACCATTTGTCTCCAGGTTTGATTCTGGCTGTCGAGTGGGCAGCATTTGTTTCCTTGCTACAATGCTCAGCATTTGCTGTACATGTAAGAGGGCCCCAAATACACAGCAAGCCAGAGACAGCAAATAGATAATGCAGAGCTATTTGTGCTTCTTTCTGGTTCATGAGGGACAGCTGGAAGGATGGAGTTGAATGGCAAAATGGTGTTTTCTCAGACTGGTGCGAAACATTGAGATCTTGGCAGCCAGTCTTGACAACCAGACAAAACTGACCTGGCTCAGAGCTTTGTTACACACACAAAACGCAGTTTAGGTTTGACAACGGGCCCAAAATTGAATGTATCCGTGATGACCTGGGCTTCTACAGCAAATGCACAAAGCTCACCGCTCTGCGTATGGTTCCAGTGCAAAGTGATTGTTTATGGCATGTGAATGTTTAACCCAGGGGTGGCCAACCCATTTAACAAAGAGAGCCAAAACAGCGGAGGACAAAATGTGAAGAGCTGCACCAGAATTGTCAAGAAAAAAAAAAAAGCCTCCCAGAACAGAATTGTCGAGCAAAACCAAAAAAATTAAAAATAATTTAAAAAAAAAAAAAAAAAGAGGCTGCCCCTTTAAGACGGCTGCCATCTTGGGCACCATTTTTAAAACCCCACAGCTCCGACCCAGCAAGCACAGGGAAGCCAGGGACCACGGGGAGCAAGCCAGGGGTAGGGGTCGTTGGGGGCGGGGGGGGCGCAGGAGCGGCTTCGCAAACCACACTTTTGGGGGGCAAGAGCCGCATGTGGCTCGCAAGCCATGGGTTGGCCACAGCTGGTTTAACCAGATAAGGTTAACCGGTGGGGACTGGAGCAGTTCCCTGCCTGCCACCAGCCTGCAGGGCACCCTGGCCTTCGAAAGCAGGGGCTGCTCTGACTCGGCTAGGCTAGAGCAGTTCCTCCCTTCCCCCCCGCCCAGCCCTCCTTTAACCAGTTAACCTGTTCACCAGTTAAATGTGATTTTACAGCTCTGCTACCTCATGGTTGAATTTCAACAAGCCAATCTAGTGCTAGTGCCTGAATATCAATACTTAGGTGATCCCACGTATGAAGGAGCTCTGTACAAGCCATTACTTACGAAGACCTGGTTTTCTAGCAATGCTCTGTATAGAGAACCACTTAATAAATTTGTAGTGTTCACCACAACAGGAAAAGGGGCCGCCCTTATCTGATTTACCTAGGCAGTTATCGGAAAATGTCTTGTTTTCAAGCAATAAGGTCTATAGATCAACTACATTTCTATAGATCAACTGGGCCCTTACACTGTAAAACTGGAAGAGCGGAGCAGAGTAGCACCTGTGCACCAAAGCATGTGGTATTCATTTCTCCAAATGCTGTAGAGTGCTCAGGTTCTGAAGGAACAGGCACCTTAGAAATGCCACAGCGATGGGGAGTGAGTCTGAAATTATTCTGTTGAGCACACTGAAGAACACACAGTAGCCACCGCAGAAGATCTCATGTAACCACATAAATCGAGCCGATGCTACCGTGACGCACAAAGGTTAACACCAAGAGAAGGGATTCCAAAGGGTTGCCTCGAGGCTTGTATATTTGCATAGCACATGTGACAGGATACCGCTCTTAAATAATAATCCACATGTGGGTAAAGGAGAGGAGACACAGCTAACAATCTCCTTGGCCTCCTAGGGCATCATCATTTTTATAACAATCTCGCTTCTCCTCCAGAAACACTGACTACTTCCGTATGGGTGTACTGCCGGGTACAGCATGCAGAATGACCTATGCCTGGGCACTACGTTCTGACAGATCAAAGACTCCCATCTGGATAGGATTTATTTTTTTAAAGTGAGATGCTTGGATTGTCCCAGGACAGAGACAATCACATCAATTTCTAACCCATTGCACCACGTCCCGGTTTTGGTTCCCACTTGCCACTGAATGTAGCACCCAAGAGAGACTTCACAATGCATCAAATGGCATCAGAAATGCACCACGAGGTGTGAAAGGAGAGCAAACAGGCCACATGTGCCTGCGGTACTTGCAATAGGATGTGACTGGGGAGGTGGGGCATTTCATCACGAACCCACAACTCCCTTGCTTTCACGTCAGTCTTTTAAAACCCAATCAGCATTTTCCTGATTTACCCAGGCAGTTTATACCTGTGGTGGTTCTTTGGGATTCTACTTGTGTCCCCAGAGACATTTCGTTTACCGTTGCCCACGCACAGGGTTGCCAGACTCCGCTGGTTTCCATCCGTGTAGGTTGTTTTTTTTTCCCCGACTGGTATTACTAAAGTGACACACATGCACAGCCAGGGCACGTGAAGGGAGGTGCGTGTTGATTGCACACAACGACTGAGAGAGCAATGCAGGGTCTCTGCAGCCAGAGCGTGGCTACCATTCAAACAGCACACCCCACAAATTCTAGATATGCAACCCCAGTTAAAACACTACCCTATGCTGGGAGACTCTGGGTTACCTTGGTTACATAAGAACATAAGAATGGCCATACTGGGTCAGACCAAAGGTCCATCCAGCCCAGTGTCCTGTCTGCCGACAGTGGCCAATGCCAGGTGCCCCAGAGGGAGTGAATTGAACAGGTAATGATCAAGCGATCTCTCTCCTGCTGTCCATCTCCACCCTCTGACAGAGGTTAGGGACACCATTCCTTCCTCATTCTGGCTAATAGGCACTGATGGACCTAACCTCCATGAAGCTATCTAGCTCTCTTTTAAACCCTGTTATAGTCCTAGCCTTCACAGCCTCCTCAGGCGAAGAGTTCCACAGATTGACTATGCGCTGTGTGAAGAAGAACTTCCTTTTATTTGTTTTAAATAACAATTTAACTGGTTACAACAATCCTGTAGCCTACTTCGATGACAGAGAGCCACTCAAGTGGCCCACTCACTAGTTTAGGTTGCCCATCGCTGATTTATACGTTGTTCTCCAGTTTACCTATCACATGTATTTACTACAGATATAAAGGGTTAACGGGTTACCCGGTAAGCATTCGCCGTAAGGGCATGCTTGACCAGTTAACCGGCCCCCGACCCCACTGGAGCAGCAGGCTTGCAGGCCACTTAATTGGTTAAATATACAATTTAACTGGTTAGAATTTTAAACAGGATTTTACACCCCTACTATTCACAAAAGCTCTAATAGCTCCAGTATATGAGCTTCCCCCTGCTGAAGAGACATTGAACAAAAGACCTGGGACCAGTCCTATTCAACTTCTTTGTAAATGATCTGGAGAAAGGGGTAAACAGGGAGGTGGCAAAATCTGCAGGTGATACTCAACTGCTCAAGATACAGAGAACACACAAAAACCTGCTGAAGAGCACTTTAACCTGCCCGGGCCCCCCAAACCCCAGCCAGACCGCCCCCTTGCCTGTCCCACCGCCACGTGGGGCTCCCTCCTGCGCTTAGGGCCAGTCTGCTTCCAGCCAGACTGATGCGCCCTCAGGCCAATGGGCGGCTGCGGTTTCTCGGAGGGGCGGGCTACAGGCAAGGACCCGGATGCTGCAGCCCAAGGGGCGGCACCTTGGACCAACTGGCGGCGAAGGAGATTATGGGGGTTGTAGTCACAGAGAGGGCCTGTGCACCAGCTGCATTCTGCGCATGCTCAGCCCAGCGCCGCCCCTGCTGGGCGCTTCACACTCAGTTTCAAATTCCTGCAGGTGCAGAAGCAGCTGGCGCCCACGGGGTCCTAGCGCCGTCCTTCCCGCCGCTGTCCAGCCGGCGCCGGTGGGGTCCTAGGACTCCTCATGCCATCCTTCCCTTCACTGCTAAATTGGTGCCTCTCTAGTGTGACTATTCTTTGCTTTTTAAGGTTTTCCAGTTACAGACTAACCCAGCTACGCCTCTGATGCTCAAGATAGTGAAGACCAAAGCAGACCATGAAGAGCTTCAAAAGATCTCACTAAATTACATGATTGGGCAACAAAATGGCAAATGAAATGTAATGTTGCTAAACGTAAAGTAATTCACGTCGGAAAAAATAATCCCAACTATACATTCAAAATGATGGGGACTAATTTAGCTACGACTACTCAAGAGAGAGATCTTGGAGTCACTGTGGATAGCTCTCTGAAAACATCCACTCAGTGTGAAGCAGCAGTCAAAAAAGCAAACAGAATGTTAGGAAACATAAAAAAAGGGCTAGAGAATAAGACAGAGAATATCTTATTGACTCTATATAAAACCATGGCACGCCCACATCTTGAATATTGCGTACAGATGTGGTCGCCTCATTTCAAAAAAGATATATTGGCATTGGAAAAGGTTCAGAAAAAGGCAACAAAAATGATTAGAGGTTTGGAACGGGTCCCGTATGAAGAGAGATTAAAAAGACTTGGCTTTTCAGTTTAGAAAAGAGGAGACTAAGGGGGGATATGATAGAGGTCTATAAAATCATGACTGGCATGGAAAAAGTGAATAATGAAAAAATAATTACTTGTTCCCATAATATAAGAACTAGGGGTCACCAAATGAAATTAATAGGCAGCAGGTTTAAAACAAACAGAAGGAAGTTTTTCTTCACTCAGTGCATAGTCAACCTATGGAACTCCTTCCAGAAGATATGAAGGCCAGGACTTTAACACGGTTCAAAAAAGAGCAGGATAAATTCATGGAGGTTAGGTCCATTAATTGCTATTAGCCAGGATGGGTAAGAATGGTGTCCCTAGCCTCTGTTTGTCTGGAAATGGATGACAGGGGAGAGGTAACGTGGTGATTATCTGTTCTGTTCACTCCCTCTGGGACATCTGGCATTGACCACTGTCAGCAGACAGGACACTGGGCTAGATGCACTTTTGGTCTGACCCAGTACGGCTGTTCTTATTTAACATAACCAAAAGTTGCACCTCAGATTCAGAATGGCTGCAGTTTAATTAAGAAGCAATTTACTTTGAGGGAAAAGACTTGGATAGGAATTAGCAAAGGAACAGTCTAGGATTTTCCACTTTGAATTTTTCATGGATTGCCTTATTACATTAAATATTTTAACTTTAAAATAGAGACCATTTTAAATTTCAAAATAAAGTGATAAAATCTGGTCTCGCAGAAAAATGAAACCAACATTTTGAACGACGATGAACAGGCTAAATTTTCCCATCCACATTTGTCAATATTCTTTAGAGAACAGAAACTTTTGAAAAAAAAATAAATGTTTTCAGAAAAATATCTATTTTTGATAAATAGTGAAATTTCATCCAACACTACCAACTCTATCAGCTGGAGCTATGACCCAACTGTAGGGATTATTTTAATCCCTCTATTAATGCTGGTCTCTCGGCTCACAACAATGCTAATTGTGATGTAGATAAATCTGTAGGGATGCCCTCAGACCAGACATGCACCCCCAGCAGCTTTGCAAAGAGGTATCAGTCACTGATTTTGAATAACCATCAACTTTGGCTGGATGTCAACGAGTGACCTAACCTGAACCATCCGGTGCCTCTGCCCTAGGTGTTAATGTATTCCCTGAGACCTTATACAGTCATGCTGCAAGCGTATAAAAATAGGAGGAGGCTTCCAGAGTCTTTCAAACGCCCCAGCAACCACTCACGAAGCTGCGACGCTAATCAGGCCAAAGCAGGAATGTCTCACCTGGAAGAGAATCTGTAGCACGCCGTGAATGATGCACATGCGCCGTCCCATGAAGATAAAAAACGGCACCACCAGCTCAATGAAGTGATTGCATAAGGTTTCAAACTGGTGAAACCACCATGGGGACCGATGCATGTAATAGGCAAGTGGGTTGGGTACAGGCTGGGTCTGAAAGAGAGAAGAAAAAGTGTCACAGGGCAGTAGACTTCCTCTGCAACCACTACCCCTACTAACAGGGCCAGTGGAACATACTGTATTGAAACGTTCTACAAGAAAACGATTTCCTCCTGCCACCCCCTCAATGCTATTTTTAGAAGACCATTTCCCTTGCATTCTCACTTTGGCGTTTTCTTGCTGTGAAACCAAAATCTGGGGAGACATTTTTTTTCCAAAACCCTGAATCCTTTACATATTTAGGTTCCATTTTTTTCCCCAGCAAAAAAAATTAGCCATTTTCACGAGAAGCCTCCCCACAGACAAAACTGGGGTTATCTGATCAGCTCTAATTCTGTAGACACCGTGTGATTGCAGGGGATGAAAAATACTGATTAATCAGTTAACCAATCTGTGGCAGCAACAGCTGACAGCCCCTGGGGTGGGGGGGGAGGGGCAGGCAGCAGCTTCTACTCCCCTTCCCCCATGCAGGGGGGCTGGCTCCCGACTCTTGCGGGACTGGAGCATCCCTCCACCCGTGGTGGGTTGTGAGCAAGTACCAGTTAACTGGTACCCAGTTAGCAGAACAGTCACTACGGGAAAGAACGAATGGACCCAAATCAGATATCCAAAAAGGCAACACACAGAAACTGGTTGGAGAACACGTTAACCTGTCTGGGCACGCATTAATGGATTTCCAAGTCACCGGGTTGTTTCAGGCCAATTCCACAAGCCAAATACACAGGGAACGGTTGGAACTTAACTTAATTTACAAGTTTAATTCTTATCAGAATGGAATGAACAGGGACATCAGCTGGCTCCCACTCTACCTTCCACATCCTAATGACTTAACCAACCAACGGAGGTGCGAATTGTTCTTATCTGCCTCTTGTAACTTGAACAATCTATCCTGTACAGACTAACTCGTCTGAAGAATCTATTCACTATCTTTTTTTCTCCTCCCTCCTCATCTTCCCCTCCGCCCCTTCCCTTATTTATTCTTGGATCTGGACTTTGAATACTTCAGTCATCTGAAGAAGTGGGTTTTGCCCACGAAAGCTCATGATCCCATCTACATGTTTTGTTAGTCTTTAAGGTGCTACTGGACTATTCGTTGCTTTTTAAGTTTTTCCACTTACAGACTAACTCGGCTACCCCTCTGAAACCAGTAGCTAGTAATCCATTCACATCCCTAGCGATTACTTAATGCTTCTCCCTTATAAATCCTCCTCTTCAATAGAGATCAAAACAAGTGGTAAGTAGCATAAAAGAGGCGATACAGCTAGAAGAACACAGGGAAAGAGAAAGGTGTTGCATTCCTGGAGATTACATCTCCTATTCAATCACAGAACTAGGAAGGAAAAGGAAGTCAGGGCTTCTGATTCACAGAGGCGGGCTCCATTTCAGCATGTTTACATTCTAACTAAATGACTCCAAAAGTGGGATGTCAATTTAAGATGCTAGTGTTTGCACCACATTATTTGTATAGCATCCTGATGTTTTCTGACACCGGGAACTTTTCCATGCAGTGCACTAAACCTGCTTATTCCATCACTCAGACAAAAACAAACTCGTGGCAGTGAATAACCTCCCCAGATAAAAATGCTCCATTAAAAAAAAGTAGCTAACAATTTGCCTTTGCATGTCTAGCAAAAGTTCATATTTATTAGCCTTGTTTGAAAATCCTGACAGCAAAAACAATAGCTGAAAATCGCTGTTTTAATTGAAGGAGACACAACACATCTTTAAATTATTTGTAGCAAAATCCAAACGACAAACAAGGGAAAATATTGTACTATGCATGACAATGGAGTCCGCGCTCCTGGCCAAATCCCACAACTATTGTAATTCCCTATTAGCAAAGCTGGAATTAATAAATCTGTTGCTTTATCTGGGTTTAAGGCTGTTGTAACCCGCCCCCACCCCGCCCCAGGACAAAAGACCGCATCCTTCCTTCCTTTAACACTAGGACAGGATGGAGCAATCCAAGGGGTCAAGGAACTCTGCCAAGGCCAGTACAACCAGGGGGCTGAAGGTTATGGTATTCATATATCCTGGTTCAGCAGGATGATCAGTCTGAAATGCGTTGGGGGCCCCTTTCCCCTCCTCCCCCTCACTTGGGAGCTGTTTTAAATTAATCTGGATGTTTGAGTCTTCACAAGCAATCCCCACTACTACAGAGAGATTCATCAAAGGTTGTTTTCTTTTTTCCACCTTGACTCCAAAACTGCTAGGCAATATTTTTCCATTTGGAAAGGAGAGCAAGCGAGTGTGGATTATGTAATCAAAACCAAACTGGATATGGTGTCAGCTTTACAGGGTGTAATTATACCCAGCAAAATTGGGGAAGGGACAAGTGGGTTGAAGGCCTGAAAATTGTTCATTTATTGAAAATAATTTTACCCCACCTCTCTATTTAAAATATTTGAGGCAGCTTACAAAATATTTTTAAAAGACAACAAAATATTTTTAAAGGACTATATAAAAGTAAAATACAGAACCCCAAAAGGGGGGGGACAGAAAACCTGTTAAAACACCTCAAGAGACACACCTAAACAACAATACAAGCATGGGTAAAATGGTGGCATTGGCCTGGCGCCAAAACAGTGCCAATGTTACCACCAGGCGACTGTCTAGGGGAGAGAATTCCATAGCCTAAGGGCAAAGGCTGAGCAGGCCCTGGTCGGTGTAGATGTCAACCTTGTCTCCATAAGCAGAGGAACACAGAGCAGAGCCTCCCCAGCGGACCTCAATCCCCGGGTGGGTTTGTATGGGAGGAGATGGTCCTTTAATTCTGAAATTAAAACAACAAAGTGAGGTAAAGATGAGACACACCCACCTGCACCCCTCTTCCATTTTATCTCGCAGTCGGTGTGCTGTGAAGACATGCCCACATCTCTTTTTGCAAGAACCAGAAGTGAAGATAACTAAACCCTTGAGAAAGGCAGCGACAGTGGGGCCCAACAAACCCAGGTGTTGAGAAACATGTTCCCATGGGATTGCCGGACCGCAGAGGTTCTGTTCAGAGAGGCATCCACACTTTCCTACGTCTCTGAAGCTCCCCCTTCTGTAGGGGAAGAAAAGGGACATGGGCGAGGAGTCCCATGCAAAACTACGACTGTAAATCTCGTCCATGCTACGGAGCCTTTGCTGGCCTAGTTCTGCTGGCATCACGAAAGCGTTGTGAACACTGGAAAAGGGAGGTCTGCCAGCATAGGCACGGTAGCTCTCAGAACGACATTGGCTAGGCCAATAAAAGCACTCTTCTGTTGGTACAGTTGTGCTGACTCTGAGATTTTGCTGGCATAGCTGTCTCTGCTAGGGGGCGGGATTTTTTTTCTCCACACTCCTCACTGACACAGCTATGCTGGCAAACCTTTGTAAGCTTTAGGGGTAGCCGAGTTATTTTTTCAGTTTACCTGTACAGACTAACAAATAGTCTGGGAGCATTTTATAGGGTAACAAAACATGTAGATGGTATCATGAGCTTTTGTGGGCACAGCCCACTTCTTCAGATGACTGGAGTGTTGGATGTCTAGGACCAAAATAAATAGGGGAGATGGGAGGAGGGGGGTGGAAGAAGGGAAAACTGGGAGTGGGGGGGCGGGACAAGAAAAGGCAGTGGGTAAAAAATATTTTCAAGGGAAAGCGGAGCTGGAAAACAATAGGGAAAACGAAATAGTCTATAAGCACCTAAAGACTAGAGAGTCAAAGGGGGCAGATAAGAACCATTAATTAGCAAACAACAAAGAGTCAGGAAACACTTAAAGACTGATGAAACATCTAGATGGTATCATGAGATTCTTCAAAGACAAAGAACTATTGTTGCCTTCATTGTTTGATAGGTAGGCAGACCAAGCTTGAGTCCTTGCTTAAAAAAGACATTTGTATGCGTGTGAAGATAACCCAGAAAATGCAAATGGATTTTGTGATCTTTATCCCAGATCCTCATCAGACTCAGGAAAGCTCTACGCTACTGGAGAAAGTCAACCTAGGATACGCAACTCCATCTAGAAGAATAGCATAGCTGGAGTTGACTTCAGCAGAATTTCTGCAGCATCCCCACTGCGGGAAGTCAACGGAAGAAACTCTCCCGTCGACTTCCCTTACTCCTCACAACCTTGTGGAGTTCCGGGATCAATGAGTTCCGGGTTGATTTAATGGGGCCTAACTAGACATGATAAATCAAACCCCAAAAGATCAATCTCCCAAGTGTCCATCTTGGGGTAAGTGCAGACCCGACCTAAATGGTGAGCAGCCATTATTGTTATCAATAATCGTCATCCCAAAGTACAAAGCAGAGAAAAAAAGACGAGATGGAGCTCAGCAATTTGTCATGGAGTCAGTAACACAGTTCATGCTAGCACAGTGCCTTTTTCCTTCCTGTTTCTCAGTATCTACATGCAGATGTTGGTAGAGGAGAAGACGTACGATAGACAAGAGGAGTCAAATAAGTCCCCAACCCAAGAGCTCAACATTCTAACACGGCAGCAGCTCCACCACAGAGAATACATGGCTCCTTGGAGGATTTGTTGAGGGAGGGAAAGAAGTGTTTTTGATGGGAAACGGTTTTAGGCATATGGAGCCTATCAAGGCATTATCAATAATGTAACCTTCCTCTCCTACACTGTAGCCACCTTTCAAAACCGTAAATCTTGTGTAAGTCAACTATGGGAAGTAACAGGAAAGTGTGTGTGTGCGCGCACACGTATGTGTGTGAGTGAGAGAGAAAGAGAGATTAGTTAAAAAATAGGTGAGGAGAAGAGGGGGAGCAAAAGAAGTGAAAAGCCCAGAGGAGCGTGTGCTGTGTGTGTGTTCCTTCGGAATGCGTTCCATATGCTTGTGAAGCACGGGTGTAGCGCTTTGTAGCTTTCCCAGTGAGAAACAAGCATTTACTCAGGGGAGGGTGTTGAGGCTAAAGAAGAGGTCCAGAGCAAATCTGAGACACAGAGTTGCCCCCAGCAACCCTGACACACAGGCACCTGTGGCGCTGGGAAATCTCTCTCTGTTTTCCTTTTGTGTTCAAGTCAACAGCTGCCCACAGGAGCGTGGAGTGGCTTCCCCTCCACTCCTTCACCCCACCTCCTGCATCTCATTCCACCTGTGGAATACCCACATCGGCACTGTCAAGGCCGGGGGAAAGGTGTATGGAGCATGTGCTGGCATTTAAGAGGAAAAAGCCTACCGAGCTGCATAATTCTGGCATGCCGAGTACTTTCCTAGCGCAATTGTTTCCTATGAAAACATCTCTGCTGTGTCATGAAGAGGCGTCCATGTCAAACCCATCGGAAGAGGGAAACAGTCCATCTTTTTAATGAGTTTAGTTTGGGGGTGTTAGTAAATCTCCAGCTCCGCTTCTTTGCTGAGTCACAACCTTGTGCCTCCTAGAAAGCTTCCAAGAAGTTCTACGTGGGAGAACTGCACAAGGGATAGGGCTTGTGATCCACTTCAGTATCTGCAGCAGCCGTTTATGAATCAAATTAACCAGCTGCAAGACGAACTCACAGCTGACACGGAGAGGAATAAGCCTTGGAATGGTAGATAAACCCACAAAATGCTTTTAAAGCTGTTTGCAACAACATGGTTGTGTGGGTCAACCCACCAATGATTATAATAAACCTACGGACCTGCTTCGCTTCTCCGCAAGTAAGAAAAAACACCACACCCATGTTTTTATATTGAAGCACCACACACACACCACATATACACACATTCTTTCAGATCTCAGTGAGTTAACACCTGCAGAAAATTTGACTAATTGAAACAATATCAGAGAAGAGAAATAAAAATGAATAAAGGTCTGGAGGGACCTACTGACAAATAAAGATGAATAGGATGAATTTGGATGATTGTTGGATTAATAGACAAAATAACTGTGTTCACACATATGAACAGTACAAACATTGCAAAGACAGAATAGTAGAGGGGGCACAAAGAGAAGTAATGGAACGAAACTAGGGAATGGTGAAACTCAGGGTACGTCTAAACTATGTTTTTTTCTGGAAGAGCACATGCAAATTCCTGCGGAATTTGCATTTCTTCTTCTGATCTCACTTTCGAAAAAGGATCTTTCAAAAGTGAAAGTAGTCTGGATGTGGTTTTTTGGGGGAAAAACTCCTTTTTGGAAAAAAAAAAAAAAAGCGTAAACCTTGTTTTTTAAGGAAGAGTGGTTTTTGTTTTTTTTTTTCGAAAAAGGGTTTTTTTCTGGGAAAAAAAAAAAACGTGTCCAGACTACTTTCACCTTCAAAAGATCCTCTTTTGAAAGTGAGATCGGAAGAAGATATGCAAATTCCCGGGGAATCTGCATATCCTTTTTTGAAAACAGAATGTAGTCTACACATAGCCTCAGGCTGAGAATCACAGGAAAATGTCTTTTCTGGCCCTCTACCCCTGGCATTACAGTGCTTTTGTTTTCAGGTGTTTTTGTATATCCTCTTGAGGTGGGGAAGCAATCTGTAATGCCAGCTGAAGACAATCACTGTTTCCTTCCCTTGCCTTCTATAGAATTTCCCTTTGTCCAATACCACCACACCCTTGTGGGAATGTATAAAATTCAAGATGGATTCTGCCATCGGGTTACATGAACACATATCTTTTGTAGCATGTCTGCAGGAAGACAATTCTCCCCCACTCAGTTGTTTCTGGTTAATGGGCTATTAGCTCTGTGTCTGGCCTCTTCACTGTTGTTCCTGATGGGCTGGAAATAGGTTTTTCTCAACACATTGGTAATAAATCTACAGTCAATACACAGATACAAAAATGGCACATGCACACATGTAGAAAATGCACATTCAAGGGAATACAAGCTTTCCAGTGATCAGGTGACATGCAGTATTTTGCATAAAGCATATTCAAGTCAGGCATAGTCCTATTCCTAAGCATGTTTCCATAAAGAACACAGAGTGCTCCGTCAGAGACAACAGCAAACACCTAGCTACCTAAACAATCAAAAGAATCTTTCACAACTATCATTTGTTAAACTTGTGAGCTAAACAGTATCATTTCCACACAACATCCTTTCTAAGGATCACATTGCAGGTATGTCTCAGGTGCGTCCGATCTGCATATCTGTATGGAGGCTTTTACTATGATGTACACCGCTGAGAAGCTGGAGGAGGGAAGCGGCATGCTCCCAGAAAGCCCCTTTCACATGCCTGGTGATTCTGTCTCTTTTCTACATCTCATTCCAGGCACATCCCATTTTCCTGGTGCAACCAAACCCTGACCTTGCTTTAAGTTCTGGTAAGAGGAAGCTGTCTACTGAATTTGGTGGTCCTAGCTTTTACCATTTAGGAGGAATTCTTGAACAAAGAGACAAACAAACCGTCCAACAAACTCTCAAATATTCTAGATATAACAATTTGTTTTTATATTGAAACACCACACACGTACCACATATATAATCATTCTTTCAGACATCGGTGATTCCAGTCTTTAACCACTCTGACAGGAAGTTTTTTCTTATGTCCATCCTAAACCTCTCTTGCCACAATTTAAGTCCATTGCTTCTTGTCCTATCATCAGAAGTCAAGGAGAACAATTTTTCTCCCCCTCCTTGTAATACCCTTTTAGGTATTTGAAAATTGCTATCTTGTCCCCTCTCAGTCTTCTCTTTTCTAAACTAAACAAACCCAGTTCTTTCAGTCTTCCCTCAAAAGTCATGTCTTCTAGATCTTTAATCATTCTTGTTGCTCTTCTCTGGACCCTCTCCAATTTCTCCACATCTTTCCTGAAATGCGGTGCCCAGAATGGGACACAAGACTCCAACTGAGGCCTAACCAGCGCAGATTTTGTATCAGGTATATGACATACAAGTGCAGCAACCTTCACTGCTGCACAACTTAATGGTTTGGTGTGGAGGATCAACACATGGACTAGGATTTTCCAAAGAAATACAGTGGGAATTGGGTGCCTGTCTTTTAGGCTGCTTTTGAAAATTCCATCCTTAACACACACACACACACACACACACACACACACCCCACCCCTTACACACACACAGTATACTGTGTGTAAGAGCAAACATAGATAAATAACCCCTCAGAAAACTTCCAATTATTAACGCCAGCCAATTAAATATAAAATCATATCCAAAATGAAAATGTTGTGTCTACTTTAAACTGCAGAGCTCTAACATCAGAGTGGTTCAGAGGGGGGTGATTCTTTAGTAATGAAACATCAAAATAATTAAGTCCTGGTAGGACTATTAATAAAAAGGAAGTTAGCTACAAGTTAACTGGCTGGGCAGGGCTTTCCTTGTCCAGTCAATAGTAATATTCAGTGAACAGAAAAACATACTGGAATTTGCCTGCTTTAAGACAGCAACACAAGCCAAGGAGATGTGTGTTTGACTCGGTGCCAGCACAACCATAAAATGTTGGCAATTTACTAGAGACGTAGAGCCGCGCCACTGTCCCAAAGGACCTAAATAAACTTCAGATGTAGAGCATATATTTTTTACTTTATATGTATAAAAAAAAATCTGCTGGTTCATTTTTAACCCCTATCCATGGCCTTCTGCATGGAGAGGGTTTTCAAAGGAGAAACAGGTCTCTGCTCCATGCCCAGCCAGGCTTGGAAACAAACGTTAAAAGTAAGAAAAATCAGAGAAATGCTTCATGCCTGGGCATTGGGTTTCTTATAGAACGATGGCTACAAATGGTGGAGGGGAAAGGGAGAAATTCTCCCATGAAACATGCATCTGTGGTCTAAAATATCCCAGAGGATTTGCATTCAAGTTCCCAAAGAAAAGTCATTTATGTAGGTGAAAGCTTTCCATATGGGACATTTATTTACCCGGTCAAACTCTGCTCAAGATGAGACAGCCCCGATTTACACCAGGGTAAATGAGAAGAAAGAGAGAGATGTCCATTGGTTTATATTTTACCAGAGGTACGTTTAAGTGGCAGATTTTGGATTCCAGAAAATTAGATGGGGGGAAGAAAGCAGATCTATAATTGAACTGTTTACTTTTCCAGACAGCACCCTCGCGCATGGTCAAAACTTTCCTGCCCAACTAATAAAGACCACATTTCCATGGTCCACAGCATACCTGTTTATTGACATTATTCCTACATAGCAAGCCCTGGGGCGGCCTGCTGTACATAGAATTAATTGTAGATGTATTACAGATTCACTTATTCATCTTGTACATTCTTGGAGGAGCACAGAGCTAAAATTACGGCCGAAACGGCTGAGCCATTTGGGCTATTTATTTGTTCAGAGCTGCTTTCCAATAACTAGCAGAGCTTGCAACAGACATCTCGACTCTGATGGCCTAAGGACTTGGGGAAGTTATAGGATCTTGTTGCAGTTGGCTGTTTGAAGGGGAAAATGTCTGTTATTAATGGCATGAGCAAAATGCCACATTGGCTCAGTGAGAATGGGTCAGAGCCTGATTTCAGTTACACCCAGCAGAAATGGGACTAATTGAGTTACATGAAAAAAGCAACAAATGGTCTGATAGCACTTTATAGACTAACAAAACATGTATGTGGTATCATGAGCTTTTGTGGGCACAACCCACTTCTTCAGATGACTGGAGTTCTGAGTTTAGGATGCGCAGACCCAAAATGAGGTTGTCTGAAAGCAGAATTGGGAACCACCGCTCCCTCTGGATACAAGGGGGAGCATTAATCAAATAAGGGGAAGCTTGAAGCCATTGCACATCACAGTAACAAGCCATGTGTCCCCTCCCTGGGGACAAGATGACATGATGTTTAGGACCTGATCCTGAGAAGTCTTGAAAGCTTAGTAGGGATAAAGAATGGATGGCATTTCGCAGGTTCTACGGTTCATTTTAGGAGGGGGCCTCTTCTATCTTTATTTTATTTCTAATGACTAAGCCTATGTGACACATGACCAGAATAGGTTAAGCATCCTGCAGGATAAATTATTCAAATTCAGCCTTTATGGCGAGGGAGGTTGTGGAGTCTCCATCTCAAGAGATATCTAAGAGCAGGTTGGATAGATGTCTATCAGGGATGATCTAAAGTAGTGTTTCTCAATCTTTTTTTAAAAAGTACCCCCTTTTACAAAAAAAAAAAAAGTACTCCCAGTACCTACAGTTTTCAGACACACAAAACTTTTTTCTACCATTGCAACACATTTGTTTAAACAACTTAATAGTAGCTGGGCGGGCAATAAAATGTTTGGGTGTAAGAAGTACAAAAATAATAAAGCGCTGTAAAACTTAAAAACAAAATTTCAGTTTTCTCCAAATTTCAGTTCCCCAGACTTCTCTCGAGTACCCCTGAGGGTACCTGTACCACTGGCTGAGAAACACTGATCTAGACAGTGCTTGGTCCTGCCATGAAGGCAGGGGACTGGACTTGATGACCTCTCAAGGTCCCTTCCAGTTCTAGTATTGTATGATTCTGTGATTTATGGACAAACTGGTAGATAAAGTTTGTGTTCTGATGTGTTCACACTGATTATTCCAGGTTAACAATGTAGCCAAATGGTTCCTATTCACACCACATTCCTCTCTTTTTGAACTATACAGCAAATCATGTGTGAATGACAGAGAATTGTTTTATATTACTCTGTGTAGCTAGTTACCAATGGTGCTTAGGAAATAAGTCTTGAGGTTTTCCTATTGTTCAACTAAAGGCTCTGAATGGTGCAGAGAAGCCCGGGATGATATAAAGATCCTTGGGACCTGATCCTTTTTATCTGCTTAAACTTCATCGGGGGAAGTCTGAGTTGCAAGACTCAGATTTCCAAGCGTGCTTGGACTCAACCCTGAATATGGATATTGGACTATAACCTATGGACTAATTCTGTAAGAATTATTTGCAACTAGAAAGCTTATCATCTCTACTAGGAATCTGATCTCAGAACTGCTCTCATGTCTGTACGTGGGCTGTAAGCATGTATTTGGGGTAGGATCTGAAATATTCATTAACCTGGCAGCTAATGTGTCTGATTCATTGGGATTGGTAGAAATTGCTGATATGATGAATAAAATCGTCAGTGATCCTCATCATACAGTGCGCCCTTGTAGCTAAGAAAGCTAACGGCATATTAGGATGCATTAGTAGGAGCACTGCCAGCAGAAGTTATTATTCCCCTTTATTCGGCACTGGTGAGGCCACATCTGGAGTATTGTGTCCAGTTCTGCCCACCCCCCCATTACAGAAAGGATGTGGACACATTGGAGAGAGTCTAGCGGAGGGCAACAAAATAATTAGGGGGATGGAGCACATGACTTATGAGGAGAGGCTGAGGGATTTGGGCTTATTTAGTCTGCATAAGAGAAGAGTGAGGGGGGATTTGATCGTAGCATTCAACTCCCTGAAGGGGGGTTCCAAAGAGGCTGGAGAGAGGCTGTTCTCAGTGGTGGCAGAATGAGGAGCAATGGTCTCAAGTTGCAGTGGGGGAGGTCTAGGTTGGATAGTAGGAAAAACGATTTCCCTAGGAGGATGGTGAAGCACTAGAAAGGGTTGCCTAGGGAGGTGGTGGAATCTCCATCCTTGATGGTTTTTAAAATCCAGCTTGACAGAGCCCTGGCTGGGTTGATTTAGTTGGGGTTGGTCCTACTTTGGGCAGAGGGTTGGACTTGAAAACCTCCTGAGGTCTCTTCCAACCCTAGGATTCTATTTTTGACTTGGGTGCCTCGGTAGAGGCCTAAGGCTTGGTCGCTTTAAGGAAACTGTGTTGTTGGCTTCTGCGTAACCAGTAAAGTACCAGAGAAGCTGTTTTGTGCTGGGCTGGTAAAGCTAAGCACTGGAATAACCACCAGCTTTGGGGAATGGCTCCCCCATTCTTTGCAGATCAACCTACTTGAGTGACCTCAGTTGGCTCCCCTGGGATCCTAGTATAAATAACCACTCTCAAAATGGCCCCTACACTAGATTGGGAATAATACCCTTCCTGACCCAGGTGTACTGAATCCGGGGCCTCACATTTGGGTGATGCTGAGAGAAAGAGAGCCACTTTCATGGTACCTTCCTTTCACCATCCCCCACCTTCTCGATGAAGTTCCCTTAAGGGAACTTCAGCGATGACTGACACTGAGGGACCCAGGAGTCCAACCAGATGGAGGTTAGGGATGTAAAATCCCATTTAATTAGTTAAACAGTTAAACGTTACGTTTAACCAGTTAACAACTTGAATGGGGGCAGGCAGGGACTGGTCGGGCTGGAGCACCACTGCTCTGTCCAGGCCAGGCCCACCGTCGGCTGAAGCACCCCCACGCCCTAATGGATGTGGAGTTCAGAAGGAGCCAAGTACCATGGCATGACCTCTCAGTGGCCCCCAACACATCTGTGCATACGTCCAAGGGAGAATGGATGCACCAAAGGTTAACATTACCTCATGTAGAGCTCCCTCTCTGGCAGCAATTGTCCAGCCACAGAGGAGGCAGCCAATAGTAGCACACAGCCCTGAGAAAACTTGGTTTCTGGTTGGGGAGCAGCTGAGGCAGGAAGTCGGCCTTTGCATCCACACTTCTGGCAACTGCCTCAGGCCTCCCTTCCCCCTGGATTTCCATAATCCGTAGACACATCCAGTGTTCCCAGATACCCCTCCTTTGTGGACAGCTGCCTGGCCAACAACATCCACCAATCTATCCTTTGGCAGGTAACATCATTCTGCAGCTTTCTTTCACTTCCTCCTTTCTGTCCTGTTTCCATTGCCTCCGCGAATTGGCCAACAGAAGACCCTGTCTGAGTTAAGTCGCTTTTCCTTTCTCTTGAGTTCCCCCACCCTCTCCCCTTCCATGGGCTTTCACACAACATGCCCGCATAGGCGCTGCCAATGACAACTCATAGCCTTTCAGCCTGGTTCCTCCCTCAAACCTGGCCTCAAATGCAGGCACCTCCGTTGTGCCCTCAGACAGAGCCAAACATTGGTTGCCAAAATCAAGCTACCGCACGTTAGTGTTTTTTGCTCTGGGACATCTCTTACATTGGGATTTGCTCCCTGTGTTGCCCCTTCTTTTGTTTGCAACAGTGACAACAACATGCGGAATGGACTGTGATATGTCTTAACAACAAAACTCACATTCCTCACCAGAATACAAGGCAAAATGATACTCCAATATTTTAAATTGCCAATTATGAGCATATTGCAAATCTGATCCTTTAACTGGTTGCTGTTATGACGCTCTATTAAAGAAGACAAGCTTTTCCACACAGAGTAAGCCCTTGCAAAAGCACTGAAAACATTTAAAACCAACCAGCCATGATATATTTATTATATTTTTATATATATAATTTCATGAAAAGGAACGTACTGAGTGGAAACTCCATTTAAAATGTGATCCCAGATGGTGGCAAAGCTCTGAAATTGCAAGGCAACATGTAAAGAAAGATTAACGACCTAAAACAGGCACAAATTTATGAGGTGAAAGCCCCCGTAATCCTAGAGAAAAACGATACCAAACGTTAGACTGGACAGCTAGAAAATACCTCTGCTCAGTTCATATGGCCTTTGCTATTTTACATTTTGCTTTAATATATGTCACGCTGGGGCTCGCTTAGTCTTTTCTGCTACAAGACAGGGGGATCACTTTGGTACAAGAGTGAGCAGATAGATTTGCTGGCTCCCAGCTGGCACCCCCTCATCTAGCAACAAACGGTTGATATAAGCAGTTATTCTATTCCAGCATCTTTCAAATGGGACATACCCCTCGATGCTTCCCATAGGTAAATAATGATAGATGGACAGACGTCAGGATTTCAAGGCACCGGTGTCAAGAATCCGGAATCACCATAAAGCATCAGGGTCTGATTAAGTGAAACAGACGGCCTAATGCTAAAGGATCACAGGGAAGTTTCAGTTGTCCATACCGGACAATTCCAAAGCAGTGATGACCTGTAAGTTAGTCAACGTCCATCCAGAGGCAGTCTGGTCTGACCACCCAGCTACTAGGGCCAGCGATTCAGGAGTCCTTAGTTCCAGTTCTTACCTGCATTGCTGCTGAGCCTTGGGGGCCGGATCCAGGCAAGCTGAGGGCCATGCATTGCCGCTGTGCCCTTGGGCAAATCACTTAACCTCTCTGCTTTCATTTACATCATCAGAGGAGCCGTGAAATGGGATAGGAGGTGATGTGAAAATTTGGGGGGGGGGGCGGGGAAAAAAGGGACACGTAAGTGAGAACTGTCACCATTCAGCAGCACATTTGAAATCCACGGAGCTTCATGGCTCATTTGAACACTTGGCAGAACTGGGGCCAAATCATTTACAAATTGTAAAAAGAAAAAAAAATCATCCAGTGAGAAGCCAGCTCCATATTTAAAGGTGCAGGTTGCACCTCCAAAATCGGGGACTCCCTGGACCAGCAACATCTGTGGTCCTGGATGTTACTGGCCAGAGAGTCCTGGCAGCTGGGAATGGGGCTCACTGGGAGCCCAGTGGTAGGAAAGCTGACAGGTTGGCTACAGCGAGGCCAGTGCTGGGGGGGCCGCTGGCAGCCGGGAAGCCCTGGGCCGGACCAGCTGTGGATCGGCTGCAGCAGGGCCAGTACTGGGGGCCCAGCGGTGGCCGGGAAGCCGTAGGCCGGGCTGGCTGCAGAGGGGGAGGCGGCAGCTGGGAAGCCCGAGGCCGGATCAGTTGCAAGGGAGCCCCAGTCAGGCTGGCAGCTGGGGAGCCAGGAAGCTGCAGCCAGGAGCCCCGGCCAGGCGGGAAGGTGCAACCCCAGTGGAGGGGGGGAAGGCAGTGGCGTGACGGGGTGGAGCCCACAGTGGGGCTGACGGCCAGGAGGGGAGATTTGACCTCCCCTGATCTGGCAAACTCTGGTTCGGGACCACTCCGGTCCCAAGAGTGGCGGACCAGGGAGGTCCCACCTGTACAAACAACTTTTTATTAACCTGACTGTTCTTTGACTGCTCTCAGCGTCAGATGTAGCAGGTCAGCCGAGAGCACCTGACATTGCGCTGAGTTGGTGCGTAGTGCGTGCAACAGAGGACATTTACAACGATCCCTTGGCAGAGAGTGACGAAGTCGCTGCAACCAAACGCTGCCGCAGGATCGCTGACTCCTGCTTTGAAGAGAAATATTTCTGCTTCCTCTCAAAAATTATCGAGCAGCAAACCAACATCTCGCCGGAGCAATTTTCCCTTCCCAAAGGAGTCAGTGATTTTACTATCAAAAGGGTCGCCGCAGCTCGACGTGTCATTTAAAAATCTTGTTTATATTTCAATAAGGCGTGAGGAACTTTTCTTGGGTCTGGGGCCGCTGACCAACAGGAAAATAATCAGTCAGGGGCCGCACACACGTGAGGGGGAAAAAAAACTGATGTGGCCCCTGACTGAGGAGAAAGACACTCCCCACATTCCCCTCACACAGCAGAGCCTAAGGGGCCGCAGGCTAGTAGATTTTCTGAGCTCCAGCCCCATGGTAGTACAGCAGGGGGCTGGAGCGCCAGTGTGTGCTCCCCATTGCTGGGTGAAGTCCTAAGCCTTGGGGGCTGCACCAAGGCAAGCCGAGGGCCACATCTGGCCCCGGGGACTTAGGTTCCCGACCCCTCATTGAAACACTAGAAATATTTTTAAAAAGGCATTAGATTTCTACAGACAGCTAAAGCTCAGCCCTACAAAGACAGAGATGGGCAGAGGAGGAAGAGGGTGGGAAAATCCTTGCCAGATGTGAAAGAACACCAAAACGACCTCAAATTCAATGTGCAGAGAACACATAACCCAGCCAGTACAGACTGCCAATGATTTCAAAGCACACCATGTTGCAAGTCTCCGTGTACCACTCTGATACAGCTAAAGGCCTGATCAAACCAAAACAAGTGTAATAAAAGGTAATACAAGCACTAAGAAACATAGTCTTCAGCTGCCCGCTGCCCCTGAGAGGGGAATGCGACTCACGTGGGGGAACTTGGCAGCCGACAGCCTCACTTTGTTCTCAGTTTGTTAAACGGAGTTCCTGATTTATTTTTAACCTCTATACCCTCATCATAAGGTTTCCAGTTCTCTTTTTTCCAGTAGTGGAAAGGCTGTAAAATGCCTGACACGACGAAAACTCAAAATGTAAACACAGTTGGAGGAGAGGAAAAGGGGAAAGTTAAGGGCCGCATACTGTGAGGTGCTGAGCTGACTCCCTTTGACTTCAGCAAGAGCAAAGGGTGCCCAGAATTCCTGCAGGATGAGAGGTTAATTCTAAAAGACACACACGCAAAGAGGCCAGAGGCACAATTGTTGACTGTGCTGAAGCATCTCATAAAAATCGCCCAAGCACCGGGCTGCATTTGTGTAAAGGTGATGCTAGAAATAATTTTACCAGATTCACACCAACAGATGCCCGTGGGAAAAGAACTGAATACAAAAGTCCCATACGTATCCATTAAGATTACAATTTGTTTGCAGAGGATTTTATTGTGTTGAAACGTTGCAAACAGGCTAGTCGAACCTCACTTCATTCTCATCTGCACAGACTCTATGTGATCAAAGCTGGTCTGTAGACCCACCTTATATCTTATATTGGCTGTACGCTGAGGCCATGTCTACTTTATACGGAAGACTAATGCTACCGCGGTCGATTTTCTGGGATTTGATTTAGCGGGTCTAGTGAAGTCCCACTAAATCAAACCCAGATGGAGCCAGTACTCCTGCACCTCACGAGGAGTAAGGGAAGTCAACCATTGTGAGGACGGCACAGAAACTCAATTTAAGGTACGTCAACTCCAACTACGTAATTAATGTAGCAAGAGATGCACATCTTAATTTGACCTTCCACTGTAGTGTAGACCAGGCCTGAGAGAGGCCCCAACTAAACCCCCAGATCCACATACACACAGACTCCAGAAAAGAGTGGAACCGAACTTGGTTCAGACCCATCTTCTTACATATCATGAAGACGAGAAGACGTTCAGCAAGAAGTCAGTTGTGGATGCTCTCGAAGGGATGAGATTTTCAGAGGGCAGTGTAGTCGGTTCCTCCTCCTCCGGCTCAGTGGGAGGCCACTCTGACCCACTGTGCTGCCCCTTTAAGACCGACCCCGTTAGTTCACCGGGAGCGGTCCAGCCCTTAGTTCAGGGTGTGACAGCAGCAAACCACTCACAGTTATAAAGAGCGGCCAGGCCCTCAGTCCAGGGCGTGGCACTAAACAAACACAGTCCGTTGTCAGGCGTGGCCAGGCCCTCAGTCCAGGGCGTGGCACCAAACAAACAAACAGTTATAAAGGGTGGCCAGGCCCTCAGTTCTGGGCGTGGCAACCACAAAAGGTGGGTAGCTCCTTGCTCAGGAGGGGTGCAGGTGGATCGCCTGTGGCACTGGCAAGGAGGGAGAGACTGCCACCCAATAGGTGGGTGGTGGGGGGGCGCAGGCCCACCCACTCTACTGCGCCCCGGCCCAGGGCCCTAGGGCAGCCGTGCAGGCTGCTTCAGCTCAGTGGGGGCTCCGGCCCAAAACGCGCCGGCCTAGGGGCCTTTAACAGCCCCCACTACCCCTGGGCCACTTCCGTTCTCCCCCTCGGGTGGTACCTGGATGTCGGGCAGTGGAGGCTGGGAGTCCAGGCGGGTCTCGTCCCACCGGGGTAGTCCGGTCCAGTCCTCGGCCGCTTGCAAGTCACTGGGGCTCAGCTGGGCTCCAAGGGCCAGCAGTCTCGGGCAGTTGAGCCAGGCCTCCGGGTCAGGGTCCGTGGAAGTCCCCGGTGGTGCCTCCGGTCGAGGTAGCTGGGGCCACAGCTGGGGCCGCTTCTCCCGGTCCCGGGGCTGGCGCTGGGGCACAGGCTCAGGCTGGCCTTTCGGCTCCTCCGTCGCTTTTGGGAAGGTAGGCTGGTTACGCTGGGCCTCCGCCTCCCAGGCAGGGAGCCAACAGTCTGCCTCTGGGCCCCGGCAAGTAGGAGGCCCGGGCCAGGCCTCAGTCCCTACTTCCCAGGCTGGGAGTCCAGAGGAGGCCTCTAGCCTCTTGGCAGGCTCAGCACTGACTGAGGCCGCTGCCTGGGTTTTTATAGTCCTGGGCCCGCCCCCGGGCTTCCGGTCAGGTGATAGGGCGGGGTTAGCCTTAGCCCAACATGGCGTCTGGAGGGGTTCCTCCTCCTCCGCCTCAGTGGGCGGCCACTCCGACCCACTACAGCAGGTACACAACACTTTGTGAAATTCAGGTCTGAAACTGGGAACCCAATATCACCATGCAGTGTTCCCTATAAGCTGAGCACTTCAAAAGAGATTCAAAAGCCGCCCAGCTGCTTAGCAGAGCACTCAACTGGTAGCATGTGTTTCTATGAGTGGTGTACACCTGCACATGCCTTGGTGCGCATAACAACATTTATTCTGCAAATGGATGGGAAAAAATGGGAGGAAACATTGATCACAAGGGCTTTTTTCTTAGAGTCAGTTATTTAAAAACAAAATTACTTGTCCCCTAATTTTCAGATTACTGCAATACTTGTTTCATAGTCCGAGACCCGCCTTTTCCATAGTATGGATGCCTTTTCAAGAATATGAACTTATCTACATGGTGCGTGAGTGGACTGCAGGCCAAGCTGTGACACTATAGCGTACAACTTTGCTGTGCACAAACTCGCCGGGTGGACCCTGGGACACTGCACTAAAAGTTCTGTGGCAGGCTTTGGCATACTGCTTTTTGACACAAATCACACTTGATTCACACCTTGGCTGGCCTGCAGTAACTCTCTGGGCAGACAAGCCCTTAGTCTGCCACTGTGGGATGGAGGTGATAGGAATTATTGTAACCTGCCAGACCCGCTTGTTAACAGCAATGGAATCTGGCATTTAATCTACCATTCGCCACACTCAAAATTTATTGCCACCACCTCCTCCCCAAAAAGCCCCACACCGCTTCACAATTTTTTTAAACTCCTGTGTTAAAAGTAGACCCATATCTCCTTTGGATTTTTTTTTTTTTTGCATGCCCATCAGCGTGATGCGTGGTACAAGGCCAAAACACACAATGCTGAAATCAGAGAGCAATTTTTCTAAGGAAAGCCCGTGGCTCGTGCCTGTGTTTAGATTAGGCTGGTTTGGGACCTGGATTTTTTTTTAAACACACAGAAGAGTTAAAACTCACAACGAACAGTGAGCTCTTTCATTAAATGTGTTCATAAAGGGTAAATTGTGTCATTAGGAACTTGCTACCTTGTTGAACATTTAAATTCTCCAAACTGGAACGCCACTTTGCTTTAAGCCAAATCAAACTAAAAGAGGCGAGGGGGAATCTTTAAACGTGTAGGCTGTACGATTTAACTTTCCAAATAAATGAACGGCACGTTGAAAATGAACATTGACCTCAATCAGCCTGTTTAAACAGGCCTTCTGGTTTGAGCAGTCAACGCTACAAAGAGCATTTCCGGAAAATGAAAGAAGATGCGAGGCATTTTGGTGCTGGTTAGTTTTGAGAACCACATGAGCAGATCTTGGAGAACAGTACGGAAAATCAATGCGAGTACATTGTAACTTTCTTAATAAAAATCACAAACTCCCAGGGGACTTCAGACAAAAAGCCAACAATTTCACCTCAGAGATCTTCGCTGAAAATCCAGCCCCTGTGTACAGCTATTGCCAACCACTCTGATTAGATGTTTTTACAAGACTTGGAAGGGTGAAATGAATTGATGAGTATCAACTCCCATCATAGAATCATAGGGCTGGAAGAGACCTCAGGAAGTCATCAAGTCCACCCCCCCGCCCAAAGCAGGACCAATCCCAAATAAATCATCCCAGCCAGGGCTTTCTCAAGCTGAGACTTAAAAACTTCTAGGATGGAGATTCTACCACCTCCCTAGGCAACCCTTTCCAGTGCTTTACCACCCTCCTAGTTGAATAGCTTTTCCTAATATCCAACCTAGACCTCCCCCACTATAACTTGAGACCATTGCTCCTCGTTCTGCCTTCTGCCCCCACTGAGAACAGCCTCTCTCCATCCTCTTTGGAACCTCCGTTAAAGAAGTTGAAGGCTGTTATCAAATCCCCCCTCACTCTTCTCTTCTGCAGACTAAATAAGCCCAAATCCCTCAGCCTCTCGTCATAGGTCATGTGCTCCAGCCCCCTCATCATTTTGGTTGCCCTCCGCTGGACCCTCTCCAATGCATCCACATCCTTTCTGTAGTGTGGGCCCCAGAACTGGACGCAGTACTCCAGATGTGGCCTCACCAGTGCCAAATAAAGGGGAATAATCACTGGATGTTTGCATGAAGAACTGCCATGGGTTCCTGGAAAATCTCTAGCTTAGAACAGACCCTGAAAGATAGGAATGGCATCTGAAATAATGCTGTACCCTATTCCAGGGGTGCAAAGGTGGATGGACTACAGATAAGGCTCTGGACGGGGAATAAGGAAATCTGGGTTCTCTTCTGTAGCTCTCCGAGGGCTGGTAAATACGTAACAGCTATGCCAGCAAAGCTGTCAGGAGTGTGAAAAAACCCACACCCCTAGCTGACCTAGTTTTGCCAGCAAAAGTCCCAGCGTAGATGTAGGCTGTGTCTACACTGGCACATTTGTCTCCAAAAACTGCCTTTTGGCAACAAAACAGTGAGAGGGTTTACACTGCAACGTGACTTTTGTGGGGAAAAACCACCCAGTTTTGGCAACCAAAAACATCCACCCCCGCGAGAGACTTGTCTTTTCCCTTCCCTTTATTGTTGAGAAAGAGCCAGTGGACTCGGCTCCAGTTATATTAGCAAGAGACATTTTGCAAGCCTGATTCACGTTGCTCAGGGAAAGGCAGTGCACTATGCCGAGAAAAGAACCTTTGTACCTGTAGAGCTATATGGGAAAACTCTTTCTAGTGTAGACAGTAATGCTTCGCTCCCGTCCTCTACCTCATTGAACAACTTTGTTCCTTAAAGCCAGAGCAGTAAGCCAAATTTGTAAGTTCTTATTCATTTTCTATTCAGGCCATACTTGGGTAAAACTCCCAGACTGAGGGAAGACTCCAATATCAGGTCTTTGAGATCTGAGAAGGCTCTGGGAAATTACTTGAATAGGAACTACAAGACATCTTTATTATTTATCAACTACAGTACAACTCCAATAGCCCGGCACCCAATTGTTCGGCACTTCCGATAGTCCGGCATCAAAATGGCGGAACCGGGATGGAACCCCTCAGGTCAGCCGCTCTCACGTGGGTTATAGCAGGGAGGGGAGGTGTTTGGCTCTGGGGAAGGGGACGGAAGGGGAGGGGGATTGGGTTACGCACCGTGTCCCAGCCAGCTCATTGAAAAGCCGGCCACTCGGCGCATGTGCCCCAGTGCCTGGAGGGAGATGCACGGCTGTACCGGCAGCTCCGGGACCCGAGTATAAGGTTGGGGGCGGGGAAGGAAAGGGATTGGGTTGGGAGTATGCAGTACCTCCTGATACTCTGGCATATCTGATAATCTGGCACCACCTAGGTCCCAAAGGTGCCGGATTATCGGAAGTCTACTGTACTACCATAATGTGGGCTAAGACCCTCTTGGGACAAACAGAAGGCCCAGACCCTGCACCAAACACAATTTAATGCCCTGATTTTTCCATCCGATCCATATATGTGGAAAGGGGGAAGGTTCCTTCGATACAGATCTAATTGGAGAATTAAGCCTCATTGCAGAGAACAATAAGCAACAGGAAGGAGGAGACACATTTTGCAACCATAAAGAAATCACATGGTAACTTAGCTTTGGTTCCCTGGGCTACGTCTACACTGCACCTCTCTTGTGCAAAAGCCTATGAAAATGAATCGCGGATTAGCATATTGCCACACTTCATTTGCATAAGTAATTAGGGCCATTTTTGCGCAAGAGGCATTTGCGCAAAAAGGAGCTATGCAGACGGCTCCTTTTTGTGCAAACCCCCTCCCCCCCTTGCGCAAGAGCCATTCTTCCTGAAAAAAATGAGCACTCGTGCACTCCAGCTTGACTTTACAGGAGATTACAGGAGAAGTTTGAATAACTCAGAAGCCTTTGGGTATCCATCCAAAACTAAGCAAACCTACGGTTTACCTGGTACTATTTCAGATCTTCACTTCTTACCTGGATGAAGGAAGGGCTTTCAAAATGGCACGTCCGCTTTGTGCTCGTGGCACAGATGGGCCTGGTCTGTGAATTCTGGGTCTCGGTCAAGTTTGCTGAAAATACAGGGGATTTCCCTTTTGGAATGTTGGTTCAGTTCGTTACGGGTACAGACACTAGCTGCATAGTTTGGATGGATTTTATGGAAGCTCCGGTGGGGGGGGGGAGGGTGTCGATCTGGGTTTTCTGTCCAGACTTGAATCTAATTTGTTAAAAACAACACTTCCATAAATAAAATTCAAGACATTGATTATGCAAATGTTTACTCACGTGAATAATCCCCATAGTTCCATTGCAGTCAATGACCTTCATGTGTATGGATTAAGGATGTTAAATTTTAACTGATTAATTGATACGCTGATGCTTATCAGTTAGTGATATCGGTTAAACTCTTCTCCGCTCCCAGGGAGGTAGCCCAGGAGTGGAGCCGGCCGGGGGAGATTTTCAGCGGTTAAACTGTTACCATTTTAACCGACTTTTAACATCCTTAGTATGGACAGTTCTTTAGAGTAAGGGACCGGTTCTGGTCCTGCAAAATATTTAAACTTCACTGAACAGGAATGAGTTTAGGCACATGCTTAGCGCTTTGTTGAACGTTAAGACTATAGCAATACATCTCTGCACAAAAGAAAAGCAAAAGAAACCAATATGCCAGCAGTGACGCTCTTTGGAAGAAGGCTTTGTGAGATTGAAGCAGATTTTTAAACACATTTAAAAGTTGTTTTATGAACTATTTTATACCCTTTTGCATTTTCACTAAAATAAAGTGTCAGTAATCACAGTGAACTAAGTAAGAGTTCAAATGAACTGTTATAGAATGGGGAGGCAGTCTCAGAGAGGGAGCCGTGTTAGTCTGTAACTTTAAAAACAACACGCAGTCCCACGGCACCTTAGAGACTAACAAATGGATTAGGTCATGAGCTTTTGTGGGTAAAACCCACTTCCTCGGGTGAGTTGGAGTGGAAATGACAGAATCCAGGGTCTACAGAACAGCAAAAAGTAGTTATGCTGTCAACTGTAGGACCAGTGTTAATGAAGCTAATTAAGTCAGGCTGGATGTGTCCCGTTCATAGCATGTGATTTGGAAATGCAAATATCAAAGGCAGGGAAGTTGCCAGAGAGCAGTAGTACTAGGGATGTTAAATATCGGTTAATTGAATTGTCGAGTAACTTCATGAATTCCTATTGGTTAGTCGAGTATTCTATTGTCTTTGGGGCCGGGGTCAGCAGCCAGTGCGCTCTGGCCTCGCTCCCGAGAAGACCCCTGCCATTCCATGCTGCTGCCTCTGTATCAGAGACAGCAGCACAGGGTGCCAGGTGAGAGCTGGTCTGCGAGGGGAGCCCGTTTAAAACCCAGCTCCCCTTGTGGACCTGTGCTGTCGCCCCGTGCTGTTTCCTCTGATAAAGAGGCAGCGGTGTGGGGTGGCAGCAGCTCCTGTCGAGGGGGTGGTCTGAGCTCCCGGATCCAGCGCGAGCCGGAACTGAGCTGGACTGCTGGCCCGCCTGCTAAAAAATGTATTGGCAAGTGTGTGTGGGGGGGGGGGAGGAGAGAATGCATGTAGTCTATAGCATTAACCTATAAGCTTTTGCTTATCAGTTAATCGACTACGCTATTACATCCCTAGTCCCTACTCTATGCACTAGCCTCAGCCTATTTCAATCAAACACAGTGAAAAAATAATCAAGACATTTTTTATCCCCTTCCCCCAAGAACAAATAAAACTCCAGACAATACACCAATTACTATTAGTTACTTTTTGTGTTACCGTAGCACCTAGGAGCCCTAGTCACAGGCCCGATCTCCATTGTGCTAAGTTACACACACACACACACACACACACACACACACAGTCCAACACACACACACACACACACACACACACACACACACACACAGTCCAAGGCTTTCTCCTCCTTTACACTCAAGTCTGGTTTTTGTGTACAGGCTAGTTATGAAGTAGCTCGACTAGTGCAACTCTAAGTGTGATCACAATTATACTAATATAAAGATGGCTTGCACCAATGCACCTGACTCTCCTACCTGTATAGGAATAAATTGTATTGTTACACTCACCTTTATAACTATATTACAGGTTGGACCTCCTTGGTCTGGCACCACTGGGACTAGATGAAGGATTTTTCTGGACCACGGAAGGTCATTTCCGGCCCCCCTGCTGCCGGCACCCCTGCCCTACCCTGCTCCCTCCCCACCATGCTTCCTGGCTCACCCCACAGCCCAGCTGAGCCATCGCTCCCACCCTTGCAGCCTGCCCCTCCCCCCCTTAGCCCAGTTGAGCCGCGCTCTGACTCCTGGCCCCCTCCCCACCGCAGCCCATCTGAGCTGCGCACTGGTCTTCCCAGCTCCCACACACCCACTCCGCACTCCAGCTGGGCCGCGCACTGCCCCTCCCCCCGACATAGCACCGAAGTCCCTGCCCCCCACAGCGCACTGGGACACCCTGATCCTGGAACATCCATGGGCATTCTTGACCATGGATGTTGCTGGACCAGAGAGTTCCTGTTTCTAGAGGTGCAACCTATAGTTGATTTACCTGGCGTTGCCTGGGTCCTTAACTCAGTTTAGGGTGGTTTGTTTTTGGAGGTGGGAGAGATAAAAGGGAAAAGTACACACTTCATTTAAACAATTGTGTTTTTCAAAAATATGGTGTTTATTTTTATGAAGTTAATTTTTATTTCGGATTTCTTAAAAAGGGGGTTGTTAAAATTTGTCCATTGAATTTTTCTTTAGTGATTTTTTTTAAATGGGAATCCCATCGAGTGTATTTTCCCTTCATCCCTATAAACTCTAATCATTCCCTATGTTACAACAAAAATGGGTTATAGTCCATTCGGTTTCCAATAACACTTTCTTCTAGTTTTCAAACCTTAAGCATTGATTTAGCTGTGTCAAAACAGAACACCGCTCTACATTTCTCCATTTTATCTCTTTTCTGTAAGGTTTATTGAGAAGCAATACTATTCTAGGTTCATTCTGTTTTTCTGGCTCATCGTGGTTCAGCCTCTTTCAACGTTCACCCAGTTACATAAGTTTTGCAGACTGTACCTGATTTGGTGATGTTTGGCTTCATGAGAAGCAATCCCATTCCAGGCACATCCCGTTTTCCTGGCACAACCAAATCCTTATGTTGCTTTCACTTCATGATCAGAGGAAGCTGCCTACTGAACTTGGTGGTCCTAGCTCTTACCATTTAGGAGGAGTTCTTGATCAAACTCTCTAAAACATATAGATTACTGCATCTGTATTAGAGGGGGTGTACTGCCTCACTTGGAAGTGGCAGGGCTCCGGTTGTCGTCAGCAGCACAGAATCAAGCACAGCAATGGGGTGCCGAGTCCGCCGTGAAAAGCGATATTGACAAATCTCATTTTTCACAATGTCGCCCTTACTTCTGCGCTGCTGCTGGCACTGCGCTGTTTTCAGAGCTGGTTGGTACAATGTGACTTGCCTTTGCTAACGTGTGGGGGTGTAAACACAAAGAAGGGGGATCCATTCAAATAAGAGCGAGAACCACTGACCTGTATGTAACTAAAGTGGTATAACTTTTAAGTGCACACAAAAGCCAGGACTGCATGCTGGCAGTGTAAAGGGGAAGTCAGGTCTACACTAGACCTGGAAAGTCGGGTTAAGATATGCAACTCCAGCTATGTAAAATACGTAGCTGGAATTGTCTTAACTTAAGCTGAGCTTAGTGTCTTCTTCAGAGAGGGAGACCAAGGAGAGCAAACACTCGGGCTGGCTTCCCTTACTCTTCGCAAATGCCAGCAGTACCAGCGCAAATGGAGCAACCCTCAGCATTCAATTTAGTGGGTCTTAAGTAGACCTCCTAAATTGACACCAGATTGATCGATCTCCAGCACAGCAAGTGAAGATACCACCTCAGATATGAAAGTCAGCTCATATTGCCATTCATGGTCAGGCTATACTGTCACAGTACTGTACAGAAGCCTGAAAAGAGAAAAGTAAAAGAGAATGAGATGCTTAGGCTAATTTTCTCACTGTATCTTTAACTCCTTTTGGCCCCCCATAGAGCAGGGCATGAATAAAAATAACCTATTTGCATCCTAGGGAAAAAAAAGGTCAAAGCGTAACAACCTGGAAAAGAGCAAACTTCACTTTTACCCTTTTAAATCCTTCTTTATGGTAGTAATAAAACAAGAAAAACAAGTAGTTGGTCCACATATGCAGTCACAAAGCTGGCCTCTGTTAGGAATTTCTGCCGTAGTATTTTAACATTTCTCCCTATCAACAATGATGCTGAATGAAAAAGGTTAGGATGGACAAAATTCATTCCCTTGAAATTTTGAGGTTTCTCTCCAACTTCTAGTGAATTGCACCCTTTAGAAGTAATTAAACTTGCTCATGCTGAGGTAATTCACAGCAAAATTAAAAAATATATATTTAGAAGGTTAAAAATAATGGGTGTTTTGAAAGATATGCACATTTGCAATAAGGATGCATGGTGGAATTCATAGATGATTCAAACATTTCCGTTCATGCCAAGAAATGAGTCTGGACCTCTTTGTTATTAGCAAACCAAATACGTTGAGGAGGGAAATCGACATGCTCCGGCGAGTGGAAAACGGAAAAGTGGGTTTACAGCTAAGTGAAAACTTTCAGGGAAAAAGGGTTGACTTTTTGTTAAAGATCCCAAACTCGTTTTTCTGAGGAAAAGTTGTTGGATTTTTTTTTTTTTTTTTTTTTTGGAACATCCCTCAGGCCCTGCGCCCCTACTTTCCGGACAGCTCTCCTATCATTTCCCTGGCACATTCAGAATGGTTAAGCAGAGCTTTAAGGGAGAAAACAACTTCAATGCAGGCAATGAAACAGTGGGTACTTCACTAAAGTTCACCGCCTTGCAGACACGTATTACACGCAGCTGTGATAGAACAGGGAGCCGTCCAACCCCACCCCCCATCATGTTCTAGATAAGAGGCCAGGTTTTCCGATCTCACAAATCCCAACTAGAAGTCGACGGGGATCAGCTTTAAAAATCAACCTATACATTTGCAATAAGTGTCTGGACCTTGTCCTGGGCTATATGAGAAACTAATAGGGTGGGGGGAAGTACCTAACACATAAAGCTGGCCTATATTAGGCATTTCTGCAGACTCATTAATGCTACAGGTCAGCAATCCATCCCTTTTCAGCTAAGCACTTAAGCCCATTATACACTCCCATTGCTTAATTTTAAGCAGAGAAGGTTATGTCGACACTATGAGTTTTCTCGGCAAAAAATATGCTAATGAGGGGTCCGTTTTTTGCCTAGGGGTTGTATACAGATCTTGCGGAAAAAGGGGATTTTGCACAAAAAGAAAACGTCCACACTGCTTGTTTTTGTGCAAAAACCCCTAGGCAAAAACAGATTGGCAGAAAATATGCAAATGAGATCACGACTCATGCAAATGAGTCCCTCATTAGCATATCTTTTGCTGAGAAAACTCGTAGTGTAAACGTAGCCAAAGGGAATGGGATGTAACCCCTTGCTTAAAGTTAAGCAAGTGCTCAAGGGCTTTGCTAAAGAGGGAGGGGATGTAAAGACAAAGCATTGCTGAACTGAGGCCTAAAAACTTCATGCATTGGGCAAATAAACTATTTGTATTATTTTGCCCTGATGTTGGTATCAAGGATTGTTAGGCTCATGTCATTGCCTGGCTCGTTGTATTGTACATATGGCTTGTTTTCATGCTTCTCTTTAAAAAAATATACATAATGAGTCTGGTAGACAACTAAATTTGCTCCATTATCCCCCTGGACACAATAATGCCCTCACGCGCCTCTCAAATTGGACAGCGGACAACTCCCCATGTTCAAGAAGAATGTCGTTTCGTGCCAAGCTTTTCTCTCTCTCTTTTTTAAATACAGCCTTTCCCCGCTCCATCGCTGTGAACAAATAACGTCCTCAGGCATGAAGTCAGAGGCTGATTAACTGAAGGATGCCCGGGCTGCCAAGAAGGGGGCTGTTTTCAGGACAAGGAACACGAACAACACAACCAGATAAGGTACCTCACTCAGTCTGGGGAGCATTACAGCTTTGGCTTCTCAAGGTACATTCTCCCTCCCCCATTATTTCTTTGCCTTTTTATTACAGTCGCGCTCCATTTTGGCGAAGGTCTCTCCGAGAAGCCTCTATAGAGCGCTTTCCTCTCTGTTCTGCTGCTGAAGACACAGTAGCCAAACTGCCCTGTGGTTCCCGGGCGGCGTATTTACAGAATTGGTTGAAGGGCTACATTTCTAGCATATTCCCCCCACCACTGGCACCAGACCCTAACCCCATGAGAGGGGCACACGCCTACCCAAAACAGTGCAGCCTTTGAGGCCAACGGGCTGGAGTGATACAGTCCGGAGGGGGTGGGATTGTTTGTCTTATGAAGTTAGGTTCTTGCAGCGTATTTAATATTCCCCGTCAGGCAGGCCTGTTTCTCCTTGAGTCTGCCTGTCAGTTAAGCCTTGGGATGTTTATTTTAACGGCCACTTGTGGTCGAGGTGGTGCCAGTTGTACGGCATCGGTTACGCAGCGTTAACACTGGGGACTCGGCCCCTGTGTCCCAGAGCGCATAAGGCAGCCCGGGCCGTCCTGTTCTAATGTAAAACAACTGAGCTGTTCTAGAAATCCCTGCTTAACCCCTTCAGGGGAGAGGGCTGTTTCTCTCCCCACAGAACAGGGCCGTCTCATGGGCCTCCTGGCTCAGGCAACTTATCTTAACTGAGAGGATCAGCGCAACACAGAGCATTCAGGAGGGAAAGAAATTTTTCTCCCCCCTCCTCTTTTTTGCCGACTATTTATAAGATGAAACTTTCCGAGTGCGCAGCACTGAAAGCGGCAATCCCAGGGGTTGGCAAATGCCCGCCTGGAAACGCAGAGGAAAATGGAAAGGTAAACTCCCTCAAGCAGCAGCGTGGGGGGGTATGTTCGTTTTTAGGGGGGTGGCGTTCATTTACTGCTATTTCAGAAGATGGGAGAGGCCCAGCATTAGTATTTCTTTTGGGGTTACCAGGCTCAGGGTGCAGAAAGAAATTCTGCCCACATGGGAAGAAGAAGAAAACCGCTACAGGACAGATCTCTCTGGTCTGGCCCCCTTGGGACCTGACTGGTCCTGGATGAGGGATTTTGCTCTGGACCAGGGGAGGTCATTTCTGGCCCCCTTGCTGCTGGTCCCATCCTGTCCCCTGCTTGGCTTCCTGCTTCCTGGCTCCACTGGGCTTCCTACCCCCCTGTGAAGCACAGCTGAACTGTGCTGGGCTTCCCAGCTCCTGGCCCCTCACCCACCTGCAGCCCAGCTGGGCTGTGTGTGGGCCCCCACCCCACTGCACTGCACTGGGCTCCTGGCTCTCTCCCTCCTGCCACACCATGTGGGGACTCTGATCCTGGACCATCCATGGTCCTTCTGGGCCACAGATGTTGCTGGACCAGAGAGTTCCAGTTTATAGAGGTGTAACCTGTAGTAACACAAATGCTCTTCATTCTGCCCAGGGTGAACCCCATCAAATGGGTGGGAGGCATGCACATGAGGCACCTTGCTTGCTAGATGGAGACATACCTATCTCATAGAACTGGAAGGGACCTTGAGAGGTCATTGAGCCCAGTCCCCTGCCCTCATGGCCAGACCAAGCACCATCCCTGGCAGACTTGCCCCAGATCCCTAAATGGCCCCCTCAAGGATTGAACTCACAACCCGGGGTTTAGTAGGCCAATGCGCAAACCACTGAGCTACCCCTCCCCCCTTTATGTCAGCAACTGCAAACTCCACAAGAGCAGCGCTTCATTGTGCTGTCACTCCACCAGCTGGGAGAGAAGGAGGAGCGGCAGCATGCAAAGCCGCTTCCTCCTCCCCTTGTCAGGGTCCAAATCACAGGTGTTCCCAGAGGAGGGAAACCCGGATGACAGAGGTTCAAGTGTAGCTACATGACAAGACACCCACAGCCACCCCAGATCCTATGTCCTTCACGCCCTATTTATGAAAGGATGCCAGTGAAATCCGGTGTGATATGTCCTAGCTTAAGATCAAACTTTTCATTCCATCAAGAGCTACTTTTGTGGCTGAGCGCATATGCCCTCAAGGAAATAATCATCGATTCCTCTTTACAGATTGGGCATAAAAGCCAACACAAAGTCCTTCTTCAATGAAGTATTTCCACTTGTTCTGTACTCCTCGCTCACTTCCTATGCCAGTTTTTACAGCCATCAGAGGCAGTACAACCATGTTCGGTTCATCCTCTATTGTGCGTTTAATGGGCAGGCCAAAACGATGCTAAAATATGACACAACGACCTGCAGGAAAATGATGTGTCATTTGTGACTGCCTGGGCTGTCTCCAAGATGCTAACGAGCCACAGATTAAAACCCTTTAGCCCAGCCACTTCTCAAACAAGACCCAATAATCTGTTACTGCAAAGAGGCCTTCTGGCCTAAATGGTTCATACAGATGATTCCACCACACCTGACAGCCACCAGGGAGATGAAAATGCCGGGCATGTTGCAGGATCAAGGCTTATGTTCTCCTGACACCAGAGGTACGTCTAGACTACGCTGTAGTTTCGAAATTCCCGCAGAATTTGCATATCTTCTTCCAATCTCATTTTTGAAAGCAGGTCTTTCGAAACTGAAAGTAGTCGGGAAGCGGGTTTTTTTTTTGGAAAACCCTCCTTTTTCGAAAAACCACGTCAACCTCATTTTTTAAGGAACAGTGGTTTTTCGAAAAAGGGTTCTTTTTCTGCGGAATTTGCATATCCTCTTTTGAAACTACAGCGTAGTCTAGATGTACCCTAAGAGCTACGATTGTCTATCTGAGCCACCATATTGTGGCAATCCAACCAGCTGGCATTACGTAGGTCTGGATCCTTCGCTAATCACGTCAACTGGAATTTGGTCACTGACCAAGCCCTATGAAAGGAATTTGGGAAGGGCAAAAAGGAAAACGTACACAAGATTGGGGTTGCATTGGGTTAACTGAGACCTAGGAACCTTTCTCTCATTTTTATCACAAGCTTTCATTCTGGGTAAAGTGATTAAAATAGTTAGTGGGATGACTCGTGTTTAAAGGTTTTGCAGGATTAGGGCCTAAATGTCTAGAGATCAGCAACTTTTTCTCAAAAATGTTTTATTGTTGTAAATATGTAAGAGCAGGTTAGACAGGCATCTATCAGGGAAGATCTAGACGGTGCTTGGTCCTGCCATGAGGGCAGGGGACTGGACTTGATGACCTCTCAGGTCCCTTCCAGTTCTAGTGTTCTATGATCTGTCCAGTATAAATTCCCATAATACTGTACAAGCTACTCTTCATTATAGTGAAGTATAACGAACACTCAGAATGTTTCTATGCATTACTAGGTTCAAACCCAATCCCTTTTCAACCTATTTACACACCTGTCAATGGGTTCAGAAACTTCCCCATCATCTGGAGTAGCCCCTCTCAATATGACTTTCGTGGGTTTGCAGAACCATCACTAAGATCAGAACGTGGCTTGCGTTGTTTGTTGGCCAGGAAATCAATTAGCATATAAGGGGATTCAGCTGTCCACATCTAATAAGGATATGAAACAAACCATTTATTTGAAAATAACTATTATTCTGTAGTCTCTCTTTCAAAATAATCAAAATAGAAAAATAGAAAAAAATAGAAAGGCTGGCAAAATTTACGGGGGAAAGAAACCTCAAGTTTTATCTCTTATCAGTAATAATAATAATTACATAGTATACAAAGAAGAACAAAATAAATCAACCAGATTCGCTATTAGGGAATCCCTCCTTTCCACACATTTTAGAAATGGCTCTACCACCTGGCCCCCAAACAATTCCCTCCCTGTGTTTTTCTCATCTACATCAATTTTTCCATAACTAATACACTACACACTTTATCAGGCCATATTGAGATATTAGAGTGCTTCAGTTTTCTTCCAACACATTGTCAGCAACAACACACATCTGGCTGCCATGAGCGAGTGAGTAATCTTCCACCCCACATCCATTCCTCCGTTTTTTACAAGTAGATCTCTATAAAGTGATGGTCCTACCAGAAAGACCAAGAGGTGAGAATGTAATTCAACCCCGACAACTGAAAATCTCCAGCATATATTGCACTTACTTCTGTAATCCATACATTCAGTGAAACCCTTCACTCTCAAAGTAATATAACAGTCTAAAAAAAAAATAAAGACAACTCATTCTCTTGTAGTATGCTAGATGATTCCCACAATGCAGGTATGGGACCCCTCTACTTCTCTAGTTTAAATTGGTCTAAGTGCCACATTGCCAGTTTCCTCTAACAAACAAGGCATTTTGCTACTTCTAGCTAATTTCTTCATTGCTTTGGGGAATCATTACAAAATTATATATAAATATGAAGAAACAAACTAAAAACTCAAGTAAAAGAATGAGCATCTCTGCTTTCTCACCCTACTAGCCTCCTTAGTGGCACGTGTTTTCATATAGTTAAGAGATAAATTCCTACAATGTGGCTTTCTCCTATTTTGTCATGAGTCTTACAAACATATGAAGCAATTTCTGCCATACCAATATATATAGAGCCCTGTGTGAATACAAAAATTGTTGTATCCGCATCTGTAGCCACAAAAATGATGCAGATAACCGCAGATATAAGGCAAATATCTGCAAATTTGCAGGGTTCTAGGTACAATTTTTGTATCTGCATCTGTATCCACAAAAATGAGCCATGGATATCCACATCCGTATCCACGGGATACAGCTATAAAGTGGACATTAGTGGATTTGCAGGACTCTACCAATATACCAAGCTATCAGAGCCAAGACTTGAGAACTTTCTGAATGACGGAAAAGATTTGTGCTTATCTCTGGTTCTTGCAATAATCTCAAATCCTTCCATTGTTCCATAGAACAAAAACATATTCCAGACTCACTTCTTTTTTTTTATTAGTTGTATTAGCACATCTGCATCTGGCCAGATCCTCATCTGGTCTAAACTAGGGATGTCAACATGTAGTCGACTACATGCTTAACCGATAAGTTTATCGGTTAATTCTATTGACTACATACACTCCCCCACTTTGCTGTCTCTGTATCAAGGGCAGCGAGGGTGGGGGGAGGCAGAAGCCGGTGCCCATAGGGAGCCCATTTTAAGCCGGCTCCCCAGAACACCATATCCCACAGAGCTGCCTGCCCCCCCCCATCCCCATGCTGCTGCCTCTGATAATGAGGCAGCAGTGCAGACAGTGAGAGGGGCAGGTGGGAGCTGGTACACGCAGGGAGAAGGCTCCCATGGAGTCACTTACCCACCGCGTGTTGCTGCCTTTCTAACAGAAGCACAGTGTGGGGGGGATGGGAGCAGTCTGGGGGGGGAGGGCAGACAGAGCCAGTTGCCCCGACACCTTGCTGCCTCCCACAGCTGGCTTCCCCCCAGCACCAGCTCGGCAGAGCCACCTGCCCTTTCCTCCCCCGTGCTGCTGCCTCTGTTAGAGGCAGCAGCATAGGAGGGGACAGGGGAAGCTGCTCCGTAGGATGCCGGCACAGCCTCTGTGTGCTGGGGAGCTTGCCCCCCTCCCTCGTGGACAGGGGCTGCTGCTGGCCTGCGCTACTGCCTCTGTATCAGAGGCAGCAGCATGGGGTGGCTGGGAGCTCTCCGGGAGTGGGATCGGGAGCGCACTGGTTGACGGCCCCACCCCCAGAGACTATTGAACGATCATGTAACTACTAAGATTTGATGCGGTTACACAATTATTAAATTCATCGATATCTAACATCCCTAGTCTAAATAAGAATAGATTGGATTTCAAAGCCGTTTTTAGATGAATACCAGCTGGGTGCCCAACTTCCTTCTCCTAACCCGGGGGTGGGCAAATATGGTCCCGCGGGCTGGATCCGGTTCACCAGGGTTAGCCCCTGGAGGGCCACCACTACCTTAACCTGCACGTCCGCTCGTTTGGGTGACAGTAGCTTCCGTTGGCTGCAGATCGGAGCTCCAGGCTAATGGGAAGTAAGGGAAGCGGCGTCCCAGTCTGCACTGCTTCCTGCAGCTCCCATTGGCCGCTGATCTGTCACCAACAGGAGCTGCAGTCGCCTGTATCTGCGGAGGTACAGGTAAACATAATGGTGGCAGCATGCCAGGGGCTAGTCCTGGGAAACCGCTGACGTTTTATTGTCCACCCCGTCCTAACCCAACTTCTGCGGCTGTTCATCCGACCTCAGATTTACCCGCATCTTTTTTCTTTTTCTTCCATCCATTACTTGTAAATTGGTTTTCATCAGTATGTAAACGTTCACTCCATCCCCCACCCCGGCCTTTCCCCTCACTCCTTTCAGATGCAGCTTAGCTTGGGAAATGGGCATTATGACCTCCTGGAATTCCATTTGATCTTCCTACACGTTCACCATGCTTCTCGCTCTGGTGTGGCCTGGGTTCTTAAAGTGTTCCAAGTCTACAGGCTTGTTAACCACATGAAGCCAAACCCAAAAGACATTATTCAGCTCTAATGCCTATCACGTCAATGGGCGTTCTGATCAAGGAAGAACTAAAAGGATGATCAGAGAAAGATCTAGAGGTCAGAACTGCTAGTTTCTACTTCTTGCTCCATTGACCTGGGGCAAACTAATCAACCCCTCCGTATCTCTGTAAAATGGGAGCAGTATCTACCGCCTTCACAGCAGTGGTGGGAGTTTTAGGCCTGATTGAGCAAAGCACCTGAGCATGCGCTGAAAGCTAAGCATGTGCTGAAATCCATCCTATTCCACCAAGCACTGTAGCATGTGCCTAGATGATTTTTTGAACAGGGGCATCACGGAGAGGATGTTGGTAAGCATGTTGGGAGCCCTGGATGAAAGACACAACAAATGGGGACTGGTTTAGACCAGTTTTTCTCAAACTTTATTTATAAAGTACCCCTTTTAAAAAAAAATTGTAAGTACCCCCAGTTCTTACAGTTTTCAGGCACACAAAACTTTTTTCCACCATTGCAACACATTTGTTTAAACAACATAATCATAGCCGGGCGGGCGATGAAATTTTTGGGTGTAAAAAGTACAAAAATAATAAAACACTGTAAAACTTAAAAAAAATTCAGTTTTCTCCAAATTTCCGTTGTGTTGACGTACCCACCAGACTTCTCTCGGGTACCCCTAAGGGTACTCGTAACATTGGTTGAGAAACACTGTTTTAGACTATCCCACTGCAATAGTTATTCTGTGATGGTGCAGGGGCAGCGACAGTAACCAGTTTAAAGCAACAATTTCATGCCACGAGGACACAAATCTATCATGCACAATGTTGTTGCTTCTTGCAACCAGCGTTTCCGGTAGGCTGTGTGCTTGAGTGGCCATCCAGGTGAGATTCAAATGCTACCCTGCACTGCTGCCAGCATGTGTTTCTACTGGTGGTGCACATCTGCACATGCCTTGGTGAACATAACAAAATTTATTCCATGCATGCATGGAAAAATGAGAGGGAACACTGCCTGCAACCTTTTTTTTTTTTTCCCCAATGCATTGTTCTAACAAAAAAATTGAAAGCCATAATTTCCAAACAGGTGAGCAGGCTCTCACTGAGGCATTTCAGAGAGCAGCCACAATGCAAAGCTGTATGGACACTACAGAGATGCAAGTTCCAATGGTTCCTAATAAAAGACTGAGCCTAAGACTGCAAAGCTGCATTGGGTTCAAATTCAGGATTAATTCAAAGTCCTGTTCCTTAAGGAAAAATCTGGAAATGTGCCCAAATGAGAAGGGGGGAAATAATAACCAGACCAATTGTATATTTCTCCTAGAAATTCCACGTCAGAATGTACCTAGCAAGTTACATTTTCAGGGTCCAATTTCAATAAATCAACATAGTGGGCAGAATAACAGCGGTATAAGTCTTTCCCTGTTTCCAGAATACACCCAGGTAAAATCACCGTGAAGCAAAGAACAAAATGCCCATTCTTTCTGGGGTTTGGCAATGGGACAAATTACTTTCTACACCTCTCTGTGTTGAAGTACTAGTTATTAAAAACAGCGTAAGCTACCTTTCCAGCTGTACTTAAATCAAAGGTAAATAAGGCTCACAAGACTGTGTGTGTATATATATATATATATATATATATATATAAATAAATAAAACAGAAGCAAAAGAGCAATCTTAAAATGAAGCCTCCTTAACATATGTCGTTATCTCTCACGGATCAGCTATTTCTGATTTGTAATGGATATCAAATACCTTTGGCTTTCAATTATTATCTAAAAAATAACTGTCACTATGCAGGAAACAGAGGCAATCATCAGGCACTAACTTTGGTAAAGAGTTCTCAAAGATCCAAACAACTTTCCTACAGTACTTTGTGGGGTAATGAATTTTGTGTACAGATGTGGTCGCCACATCTCAAAAAAGATAGCACTGGAAAAAGTCCAGAAAAGGGCAACACAAATTATTAGGGGTTTGGAATGGCTGCCATATGAACAGAGATTAAAAAGACAGAGACTTTTCAGCTTTGAAAAGAGGAGACTCAGGAGATATATGATTGAGGTCCATAAAATCATGACTGGCGCGGAGAAAGTGAAAAAGGAAAAGTTACTTACTTGTTTCCATAACGTAAGAATGAAGGGTGAAATGAATAGCTAGCAGGTTTAAAACAAACAAAAGGAAGTTTTTCTTCATGCAAAGCATGGTCAACCTGTGGAACTCCTTGCCAGAGGATGTTGTGAAGGCCAGGACTTCAACAGTGTTCAAAAAGGAATTAGATAAATTCATGGAGGTGATGTCCATCAATGGCTATTAACTATGATATGTAGGAATGGTGTACCTAGCCTCTGTTTGTCAGAAGCTGGGAATGGGTGACAGGGATGGGATCGCTTGATGATTACCTGCCCTGTTCATTCCCTTTGGGGGCACATAGCATCGGCCACTGTCGGCAGACAGGACACTGGGCTAGACGGACTTTGGTCTGACCCAGTGCGGCCATTCTTATATTTCTATACACAGTAATGAGAATTTTCTCTTGCGCACGCGCACACACACACAATGATCATCCGTCTGCCAGTAGGTGCAGGTATTTTAATTCATAGCACAGACTTTTCTCACTTTGGGATCTATTGATGAAAAAATGCTACACAACAGGTAGGTATATTTATTTGTTGTTACTGTGAGAATCTTGAAATAAAAGAGAAAATGGGGAAACACATGGACTGAATTTAGTTGCCTTTAGTCTACATTTCCTTACCTTAGCTTCTTGAGGCTAATTACTAGTGTAGAGCGGAGTGGGGAAAAAAACCCAAAAGTATCACAGTACAGAGACACAAGCAATTACAATAATAAAGATCACCTTCATCTCTCCCTTCCTTTGCTGTCTGTAATTTCTCATGAAGGCTCAGTTCTGACCTCATGAGAGGTTGAGGACTGAACTGTCTGGGAGATGAGAGAATTCAACAAGTTGCAGACCCAGTGCCACAAAGGAGTACTACCGGTGAACTGAAATCATTATTATAAGCTGAGCATTTGTAGGGTCTCACACTTGGAGCAGGTACCCAAAAAGGAGGGTAGGGCTCTGGAGCGGGTGTGGTTAATGTTTTCCCTGCCAGCTACCACAAGGCCAGACTTTTACTGGCTTGTGTTTTCCTCTCCAAGGTGCCCCTTGTCAAAACTCTCTTGGGAACATAGACCGATGAGGGCAAGAGTTCTGAAAACCCTTGAGGGCATTAGGTGCCTGATTCCCATTGATTCCCATTCTGGAAAAATGGGAGGGTGGGATTCTGGAAGTCAATGGGAATTGGGCACCTAACTGCTCTTTTTTAGTTTTTAAAATTCCCTCCCTACATGCCTAATGCCCCTTGGCACTTCTGAGAACCTCACCTGAAACATGTAGCAATGGAAGATGTTCTAGAGCCAACCACCCCTCACAGCAGAACAAAAAACTTTCCAAGTCAATGTCTCTCATCAAGAGCATATTCCAATCAAATACAATTGTTCCTGGTAGGGTTCCCAGATGTCCGGTTTTGAACTGGACAGTCCAGTATTTGAGCTCTCTGTTTGGGAAACAAATTGAGAAAATATAAATGCGAAAATAGAAATGTCCAGTATTTTCTAAATCAGATGTAATGTAGATTGTGACGTAATGTCAAGTGTGTCCGGTATTTTTGTTGAAACCCTCTGGCAACCCTAGTTGCTGGTCGGTTCTGTCCATCTATTTTATTTTTGGAAGGGGGGAGGGGCAATGAAAGCCAATCTGCCATGCAGTGACATTTTGGAATTTCCATTCAATTCTATAGCACTTCCGCACCCTATGGACTGCCTCAAAATACTCCCGTCCCATGACTCTTTGTTATTATTTAATTATATCTGTAGCCTGCTATGGAATACACATCAGAGACCAGTTCCTGACATAAAACATTTTAAACGTGAGCATTTCACTCACCACAGCGCTTGAAAAGTACGCAGCAGCGCGAAGAGAAAATATTTGCACTCGCGTGTCGGAGACTGAAAACATTTTCAGATGGCGAGCGAACTGAAATAAAATTACAAATAAGTAAATAAGGTGGGAAACCATTTTTCTGACCTATAGTGGTCACCCTTATAACAGCAGCATTTGCCAAGAGCTACCACACAAGGGTTGTCTCAGATGCCACAGGTTCCTCCTATATTTAGAAGAGCAAATAAATGCGGCAGCTAGCTCTCAGTAGCTCCGTGTGGGTCCTTGTTAAATTGGTGCTCATTGGAGATAACAAGCTATTCATTCAAAACCCATTAAACTTGCATGGATTTAGATGAAGCAGTGGACTCTTAGACCTCATCCAACCAGGTGTTTAAGCCCGGGTCTAACTTCATTTACGTGAGTAGTTTCACTGACTTTATAAAGACAACGAGGAGTCCAGGGGCATCTCAAAGACGAACAAATGTATCAGGACATAAGCTTTCCTGAGCTGCTTAAAGGCAGGCATTCATTTAAGTATCTTGCAGACTGAGGGCCATCAAACTCTCCATGAGTCAAATCCTCAACAGCATCCAGCTTTCACTGAGGAGGCCAAATGGGAGCCACTGATAGCTCCTCCGAATTGGGGCTGGTTCTAACAAAATCTGGGCTGTTCCTCACTATACCTCTTACTACCCACCCAGAGATCACCAAGGGTACCAAAGTTAAATACATCCTCTCCTTGCCTCAGTTCTGGTCTCCAGATGATGGTACTGGGGCTGGAACCAGTGATATCAGCTGTACACTGCTGGTGAGCCCGCCATGCCGGGGGGAACCTAACCTGGCACTTGGGTCTCTCTTCACTCCCTTGTGCAGTGTATGAGCAGTGCAAGGGGAGTGCAGCGGAGGATCTGCTCCCTCCACCCCCCCATTTTGGATCTGCCCCCTCCCCATTTTGGCCAAAGTTCTCAAGACAGCAGGTAAGGAGAGACCAAAAGACAAGGTTGGCCAACACTACCAACCAACATCCCCCACCCTCAACTAGGGATGTTACATTTAGATGAATTGGCTAATCAAATAGTTGATGCAATTTGCACTGATTATTCGATGAGTTGATAAGGGTTACACTTCAAAGGGGAAGCCACTGTGGGGACCATGGGTCCAGCAGGGGACTCAAGCAGTCCCCTACTAGTCCCATGCTCCCTGCGGCATTTCAAAGCGGCAGCGCCTCATGGGGTCAGTGGGGGAGTCCCCAGCTGGCCCTGGGCTCCACGTGGAGCTACCGCTTTGAAGCATCCTTCCTCTTTCCCCTCCCTTGCTGCCTCTTTCTGATAGAGGCAGAAACGGGGGGGGGGGGGGGGAGTGACTAGCTGACTAGTGTGGCGACTGTCCGATAAGCATTTGTTTGTCGGCTAGTTGACTAGTCGTTCACATCCCTACCCTCAACCCTAGGTAGCTACCGCTATGTGGAAGGGAGGACACCGTCAACATAACTCCTTGGAAACGTGGAGTACTGAGAGAAACTCTCCCATCGACATAGGTAGCACCTTCACTGAGCACTACCATGGCACTGTAAGTGTAGATGAGCCCCCACGTCAGCAGAAATTCAGAAGAAAGGAAGACTAGCCCTGAAATGTGACCTTGGTTCCCACTGGATTGAATTTGATTTGAGAGCCCTCAACACTTCCTCCGAGGCACTCAGCGTCTTGTAAGAGCAGGGCAGTATTAAAGAAAGCTGAAAAGTTCTGGAAAGGAATCTCTTTAATACCACATTTTAAATGAGGATCCTGCTGTAGCCTAATAATAATGATGTCTTGCAATCTGTCATCATCTTTTCGCAGATGTGTCTGGGATATAAACACTGCTGGGTTTATATCATCACCATTTAAGATGTCTTTATTGGTCTCCCAACAATGCATCCACGATTAACCATTTTTTTCCGTTTCCTTCGACACGCTGCCAACATATGTATCATAATTACATGAATACATTTTCGCAATATAAATGTTGTTGTGGTTGACCTTATAAAACTCATTTATTTGGAGGCAATCCCACACAAGGGAAGAAGTAGACCAGAATTTTACAGTTTTAAAAGGCCCAGCATTTTCAGCCAAGAGCAAAGCATCTCAAGATTTTATAGGCTGCACACATGAAAATGATTTCTAATGTTCTCGGCCTAAATAGAACAAAAAGATGTTATATAAGTAGGCACGCATCCTTCTGATCTTCGGGTGACAGAACGAAAATCAGAATATCAAGTCTCGGTCCAACTACTGAATCTCATTCTATACACAAACGGATTCCTTTAACAGCTCTACTTGTTGCTGATGTAACTTAGGGCTTGTCTCCACTTACCAAGATTGATCCCCCAGGGTCTGATTTGGTGCATCTAGTAAAGACCCACTAAATCAACTGTTGATTGCACCCCCAACAACTCCAGCACTCCACAAGATTGCACGGAGTAATGGAAGTCGACAGGAGAGTTTCTCCCATTCATAGAACACTAGAACTGGAAGGAATCTCGAGAGATCATTGACTCCAGTCCCCTCCCCTCACGGAAGGACTCAGTACCCTCTAAATACATCGATCTCTGATAGATGTCTATCTAACCCGCTGTTAAATAACTCCAGAGATGGAGATTCTACAACTTCCCTAGGCAACTTATTCTAGTGTTTAACCACCCTGACAGTTAGGAAGATTTTCCTAATATCCAACCTAAACCTCCCTTGCTGCAATTTATGTCCATTGCTTCTTGTCCTATCCTCAGAGGACAAGGAGAACAATTTTTCTCCCTCCTCTTTGTGACATCCTTTTAGATACCTGAAAACCGCGATTATGTCCCCTCTCAGTCTTCTCCTTTCCAAACTAAACAAACCCAATTCTTTCAGTCTTCCTTCATAGCTCATGTTCTTTAGACTTTTAATCATTCTTGTTGCTCTTCTCTGGACCTTCTCCAATTTCTCCACATCTTTCTTGAAATATACAGTGGAGATGCCATGAAAATTCAACCTAAGGTACTATGAGTTACGTATCTTAGGGTGACTTTCTCCTCTAGTGTACTGAAGACTGGGCCAAATGTACCTATAGAACTGTCGGTGTGGTTTCTGTGCATTCATTATCATATCTGTAATGAAACAAATGTATCCAGGGCCCACTTTCCAAAACTATCAACCCCCCTGGCACCTGGACAAAAATGCATTTACACCTAGTGTAATTACAACATGTAGTCCCTGCAACTTCATGTGCAAATCTGATATTTTTGCGGGACAGCTGTCATGTAAATACCTAAACAGCAATAGCTCACAACATCCAACTAGCACGCACAACTGTGCACACAAAATAGGCATGCAGTTATACCCACAAAAGTGTGCTGCAGCCTTGGATGTATGCCCTTTAGAAAGTCAATATGATGGAATGCATAACCTTGTGTGACAGGGTCAGAACAGAAGGCTATAAAAAGTAGTGGAGGAGAGATGTATAAACCTCAAACTTAGGAGATCTCTGTTCCCAGAGCAGCAGGGAAGGGCTGGTTTAGAACCAGCTGAGGTAATTGGGGCAGTGGAACACCGGGGGCTAATTGACCGGGACTGCAGAGTCAGGCCAGCCTAGGCCAATTAGGACACCTGGGGGTAATTAAGAAAACTAGTTCAGACTGGCTATAAAAGAAGCTTTGCCTGCAGCTGGGGCACGTGTGTGGCTGAGAGGATGGAGGAGGGCACCGCTGGGAGGAGGAGGAAAGGAGACAACCACTGAACACTAGGAGGACGAACTGGAAAAAAGGAAGGTGCTGAGGAAGTAGGCCGGGATCTTGGGGATGTCTTATAGCAGGTGTCGGGGATTCACACAGGCAGCTACTATTACAGGACCCTGGGCTGGAACCCAGAGTGGAGAGTAGGCCCAGGTCCCTCCCAACACCCACCTCCCCATTTCCACTCAGGGAAAAGGACTGTGGGGTTTATTCTCCGTTTTACTGTACACTGACCAATCTTGAAAAGAGCTCAACAAGCAGCAAACTAAAGCCCTGGGGCATGGTGCCTAAAACTATGGGCTGCTGTGAGCCTCTGAGGCAAGAAAAATCCGACAGGACGCGCAGGACCCATCGAGTTTTTACAGGAGCTTTGTCACACTTGGAAGAGGTAATAGCATCGCACTTCAGATGGTGTTATATAAAGCAAGAAGTCAAAGGATGAGTGATAACCATGCTGTACATGTGCTAATGACATTGAAACGTACACTTCTAATCAATCAATATTTTGAAGCGAAGCAGCACTCTTTCAGCTAAGGGGCGAGAGCTGAACTGTATACATCCTTTGAGACCCACACCGAGTCTCCAAAGAAAGCATGGAAGAGTCGAGTTGACTTTCCAGATACTTTTAAAAGTTTTCAATAAAAACTGTCTGGGAGGGCAGAAAAAAACCCCACACCCTCATTTTTTCAGGTGACCTAAAGAAGCAAATGGGAACAGACGTGTGAATTTTTAACATACATGCACTGGGTGATTGCATTACTTGGAAGACTGCACTGTAATCCCACTATAGAGTAGTTTTCCGCCCAGGGAATGGGTGCCTGTCACAGGTATGTGTGTAAGCGGGCAGCTGCCTTGCTGAATAGGTCAATGTTTTCCACTCGCTCTAATCTTGGTACCTCATGTTAGCCGCACGGAATGTTATTGTAAGGAACTGGAACCCTTCACCTCCTCCCACCTTGGAATTGCTTTAACGAGCGTGGTTCCTGGTGGATATGGAAAAACTAACACAGACGGCTGCTGGAGGGAAAATGGACACACACAAACTGGGCTCCTGTCAGGAGGCATTTTGCAGTGACTGTGTAGCCAGGCACTGAGGAAAACATTCGGCCTATGAAGCAGTGTGTGCTACTCTAGCATATGCCCATGCCAGTGTTGTTTAAAAGACCCTCTGCACAAATACGTCTGTATCTTCTGTGACTCTCTTTGCCGCATGGCAGTAGTTGGGTTATTGTTCCTGGAAGGATGGTCTTGAGATTAAGACAGGGCCAGAAGTCAGGACACCAGCGTCCTGCTCCCAGCTCCCCCATGGACTCACTTCATTTCCTTAATTAAGTCACTTAAAGGAACTCCATTGACTCGATATCTGCACGTCTGCATGGAATGTAGTTAGCTACCGTTACTACAAGTAAGCCCATAGTTACTATGGGTACGTCTAGACTACAGGCTTTTGTCGACAGAAGTTTTGTCAACAGATACTGTCGACAAAGCTTCTGTCAACAAAGCGCATCTAGACTACATCCAATTCTGTCAACAAAGCAAGCCGCTTTGTCGACATGACAGTGTAGATGCAAAGGACAGTGTAGATGCAATAACGCCTTCCGTCAACAGAACTCTGTCGACAAAAGGTGTTATTCCTCATAGAATGAGGTTTACAGCCGTCGACAAAACTGATAAGTTCTGTCGACGTTATGTCGTCAGAACTCAGCGGCAGTGTAGACGCGGGTATAGTTTTGTCGACAAAAGTCCACTTTTGTTGTCAAAACCCTGTAGTCTAGACACACCCTATGACTGAGAAGACCACGCCTGTGAGGTTTAGGGGTTAGGGAGAAGGAGCAGTTGCTCTGTTTCCAAACCTGTTTACTTTGTTTCCCTGCACTCTACGTACAAGCAATTTCACTTCTCTCCTTGCAGGGTCAGTGCCAGTCATTGGCAACATTCCCTGTTAGCTGAGTGCTTAGGCAGCCACCCAAGAGAGATTCAAATGCTGCCCTGCTGATTAGCAGAGTGCCCACAGCCGGAAGCATGTGTTTCTATTGGTGGTGCACATCTGCACATGCCCGGGTGCACATCACAAAATTTATTCCACACGGGGATGGAAAAAATTAGAGGGAACATTGGTCATTGCTCCCGGTAAGATCTTTCGCACAGCACCAGAAGAGAACTGAAAGGAAATACGACTGCAAATTCACACACAAAAAGTGGGCAGGTGACGTATTCAGCTCAGGTGGAGGTTTTTGGGAGGGTGGCGGGGGAGAGCTTGAAACTGACTAGATGTCACATCCAAATGTACATTTTAATCCATGTCCAAATGTCAGACGTGGACAATGCGTGAGAGGCCATGGTTTGCAAAACTCCTTGAGAGGAGCTGTCGGGATACCAAACAGCCCTGAGAACAATGAAAAAATCTATGCGATACCAGTAGCAGGAACTCGCTTTTGGGGACCAAATCCCCCTGGGGAAAGGGAAATAATGAAATCTCATTCATCATCCTGATGAATTTATATCAATGGTAATTTGGGGAGCATGACTCCAACAGGAGTAAGCTAATCAGTGCATGCTGACTCATTCTGTTAGCTAGACAGTTTTATTATTCACCATCTGAAGGAATTAAAAAGAATTTACCAAGGGAAGAATTTCGGCTTGGGATGTAATGACCAGTCCTTGATCTAAACGTATGAAAACCTGGGTGGGAAGTAGAGAGGTAAAATCCTGTTTCATCAGTTAACTGGTTAAATGGTACGTTTAACCTATTAACTGGTTAAACTAGATTCTGCAGGTGGTGGGCTGCTCCAGCGGAGCCAGGCCCACCACACTGCGGGCAGGTAGGAATCTGCTCCAGTCTGGCCCACCGGTTAACTGGTAGGCGGTAAAGGTGATGCTTACTGGTTAACCACTGACATCCCTAGTGGGAAGTCTGGGTAGGGAGTGGGGTGGACTTTTCCTGGTTTACCAATCACCAGCAGGAGAGCGGCTCACTTAAAGATGACAACATTGGTGCAATTCACACCCCTAAAGTCTACCACAATCATCTGTTGTGGTTGCTTTGCCGAGCGCTGGTTCAGGAAGATTTAGAAGCAGCATACGGCACAGCGCGCAACAACCAGGCAAAGACCCACAGAGCGACAGGGCTCGCTACAGGTCATTCCTGGGGCTTCCTGGTAAAGATGGGAGAGAAGCTGGTCAAAGCGGACAGGGCTCGGAGCTGAGATGCGGTTGAGCGATCTATCTGGAAGATGAATGGGAGGCTCCCGAGGCCAGATATTAAAGAAGGGGAGACTTCCAAATGGTGTTTCCAAGATGCTGGGCTAGCAAAGACGACTCTTTAAGAAGCAGCAGGTCAGGTGTAGAGCCAGGCTGCAGGATGACAGGGCCTGAGGGAGTCACTTAGGCCACGTCATCACTAGGGATGTAAGTGACTAGTCGACTATCCGACGAGCATAAGCTTATCGGATAGCTGAGTAGTGACTCGACTAGTTGCTCCCCCCACTTGCTGCCTCTATCAGAGAAATTCCATCGACTAGTCGATAAGCTAATTAAACACAATTTAACATTCCTAGTCATCACTACTGGGAAGACTGATGCTGTGGCAGTCGAGCTTCCGGAGTTTGATTTACCGGGTCTAGTAAAGACTTGCTAAATCGAACACTGAGGTTACCCACATGGATGCGAGTTCTCCTCAATTCGCGAACAGTCCCATCAACATCTGTTGTGGGGACAGCACTGAAGGTCAAATTAAGGTACATCGACTCCAGCTATGCAATTAACATAATTGGAGTTGCGTATCTTAATTCGACCTTCCAGGTAAGTCTAGACAAGATCTGAGTCTGAGAAGACTGGTCTGTAGTACGTGATGGACTGAATGTAAGAGCACCAGAGGGACACCCTGGTCAGAGCAGGCAAAGTCAAATGCAAATCGGAAGTCAATGAGACTATCTGGTTCCAGAAGCTAGCTGAAGTGGAACTGGAGGTAGTTTGGCACTCTGTGTTTGGCTGGAAGGGGCCAACAAGAATCCTCATCTGAGTAGGTCTGCCAGACTTGAGAACTCCATCCCATTCCAGGACATGAGGACTCCATCCCATTCCAGAAATGGGAATGGAAGTCCAAGAACCAAAGGTTTCCCTAAGCCAGTTGGACTGAGATCAGACAAAAATCCAGGCCTAGACGTTAGTCCAGGTCTGCTAAGGAGATTCTTGCACCCTTTAATGGATACAATCCAGTTTTGCTGAGCTAATGAAGCAGTAACTTTTTCCAAAAAACAGGAAGGTCAAAAATGTCAACATGCAAACCTGCTGGACATGGACATGAAAGGCAGCAGCTTGGAGGAGAGAGCATGGAACTTGCTGACTCCCTTTCACCACTATCAGCATGTGAGGGAGGGGGACTGAGAATAGATCAAATTGCACAAGATAATCTGCAAAAGACAGACCCCAGGTCTTTGGCATAGTTCATACATTTGTTCATCGAGAAAACTTAAGAGGTCCAAAACCTAAACTCAAAGGCCTCTGAGACTGGGTCACACACTAAACCATACTGCAATATGTATGTGACCTTCCATCTAGGTATCTTGCAAGCAATATTATTTTGCTATTCACTCCAACTATTTGTTATTTGTCATGTATGTTGCAAACAGTCACCTAAGCCAGAGGATATTACATCTTCTCCTTGACTGAATGGCAGATTCTTACGGAAAGGAGAAGAAACCACCAAAACAATTCTCAAACTGCTGCATGCTACAAACAAAGGTTGCACAAATGTTCACAAGATTTTCCATAGCATTCTTGTGAAGAAGAAAAAAATGTACAGGTTGAACCTCTCTAGTCCAGCACTCTCTGGTCCGGCAACATCTGTCATCTGGTATGACTGTAGTTAGCCGGATGTCCACTTATCATGGGTGTGACCAAGTCTCCTGGGGTCCCATAAAGTTTGTTGACAGCTACCAGACTTGGCTCTCAGTGTTCTGTGCTGTTATTTAGCTCTAATTTATGCCTAAATATCATCTAAAGGCATGTTTACACTAGGAAATTATTTCAAAATCACTTATTTTGAAATAACTCCTGAAATAACTATTTTGAAATTGTGTGTTGTGTGCACACTACAGGGAAGCCTTGAAATGAGTCCAAGGCAGGCTCCGCTAATGTGGATGCGCTACCTCGACTTAGAGCCCCAGGAAGCACTGGGGAGTAATTACTTTGAATGATTCTGCGGAGTAGTGATTTCGAAATAGTAGCAGTGGAGCATCCACACTGCTGCTATTTTTGAAATAAACATTATTCCTCATGTAAAGCAGGAATCATTATTTCGAAATAACCAGCCCATTATTTTGAAATAACGGGGTTCGTAGTGTGGACACTCTGCTTGTTATTTCTAAATAACTCCCTGGTGTAGACCAGAACTAAGGGCCTCGTAAGCAGTGGAAGTGTTGGTAATGCTGCTAAACAATATTGACGTCCCATGGTTTGGCAAATTCTCCGGTTTGGCACCGATCGGGTCCTGAGGATGCTGGACTAGAGAGGTTCAACCTGTATTAAAATTAAGGACAATGAATTAAGCATGTTTTAAATATTACCAAATTATATTTAAATTTTGCATGAGTTTTTGCACCATTTCTCAGCAATATGTATGAGGTGGAAGAGAAAGGAAAGCTACTATAAAGTTTATTATAGATGGATTGGAGCGGTTTCTTTGCATGGGGCTAACTCACATCTCCCCCATCTCCAGACACACACATACTCCAGCTCCTTTCTTTCTTTGATCCGGGATTTGGGGGGGGGGGGGCCTTCCAGTTAGCAATATGGGAAAAGCCAGGTGCTTATAACCTCCTGATACCTGTCTGCAACGCCCCGCCCCGCCCCGCCCCGCCCCCCCCCCCCGATTGAGAAACTGTGGATTACAACATAGCATGAAACAGATTTTTTTAGCTCTTGAAAATTATTCCCAGATATTGTGGGGTTTGTCTAATAGGTATTTAACAACAGGGAAAGGACACTGTCGTATGGAACATGACACACAAATCACATATGAACACTGGGGAATGTGTCTGTTTTAGTTTTCTTCTTGTGCAGAAAACTTGGGGTGATGTTGTTTGGTAGTTTTTGTAATAATAAGATTATCTGAAAATCCGTCCTGCAAAATATAGTGAAGGGCTATACAATTTATAAATAATTATACACAAACACAGGGAGGGAAAGAACAGCCGGGAGTGAGTCAGAAAGATGGGAGTAGGAGAGATATAACAGATTTTATACACAAACGCAAACATCCCTTTCTCTACCTGGCCCGATCCATATGAAGAATTCAAGCTGAGCAAGCTAAATTCCTACAGAGGGCAGCATTGTACACCTCACATCCCTAGAGTAAGGGCCACCAATCCAAAGTAACAAACCACTGCCCCAGAAATGTGACCTGCAAACTTTGGTTTGCCTTCTTCAGCCTTGAAATGATCAAGGAATAATTCTCAATAGCTTAGCAATTCAGAAACAATACTTCAAGGGGCAGAGCTCTGACACCTTCCCCCACACAGTCCTCAACCAATAAACCACAGAGACGAGGCCAAACAAAATCCCAGATACGAAAGCAGCCAGATTTTGAAAATGGAGATCTAGAATGCCCTTGCTCACACTGAGCCAGCTGGACGTCCCTACACCTAATTGTGCCAATCCACAAAAGACTGGAAATATATCCCAGATGATCAATTAGATGATGTGTTTTTAATTTATGAAGAGGTAGAGTCATGTCTGGATGACTTTTCTTCCATGTTTGGAAAACTAACTTGAAATCGCTGATACCAAGACAACGATTGTGGCACTCAATACTTAGTTTGATTGAAAGATTGTTAGGTTTTCAAGTCTGTTTGAGGGTGGGAGGGGAGAAGTTTATTTTGGTAAACATCAGGCTAGGCAAAGAATTGATACCCTGATCTCTTTTGGAATTTGTTTTACAATCAGGCAGTACAGAGGATAGTGCCTTTGGAAGTCAGCATGCTGTGCAAGGTATTTGCTTTATCTCAGCCTCTTATTTTTTTTACTTGGAGTATGACTGTGCACCGTATATGAGTGTATAAACGGATTTGTGATAAGTTTACGCAATCTATCTACAATCTTTGTGATAAAAATTCCTGTAAGCTCATGATACTCAGATATTTTGGCCTTGGAAAGGGTTCAGAAAAGGGCAACTAAATTGATTAGGGGTTTGGAACGGGTCCCATATGAGGAGAGGTTAAAGCGACTGGGACTTTTCAGTTTAGAAAAGAGGAGACTGAGGGGGGATATGATAGAGGTGTATAAAATCATGAGTGGTATGGAGAGGGCCGATAAAGAAAAGTTATTTATTAGTTCCCTAAATAGAAGAACTAGAGGACACCAAATGAAATTAATGGGTAGCAGGTTTAAAACTAATAAAAGAAAGTTCTTCTTCACACAGCGTGTAGTCAGCATGTGGAACTCCTTGCCAGAGGAGGCTGTGAAGGCTAGGACTATAACAGAGTTTAAAGAGAAGCTAGATAATTTCATGGAGGTTAGGTCCATAAAAGGCTATTAGCCAGGGGATAAAATGGTGTCCTTGGCCTCTGTTTGACAGAGGCTGGAGAGGGATGGCAGGAGACAAAGCGCTTGATCATTGTCTTCGGTCCACCCCCTCTGGGGCACCTGGTGCTGGCCACTGTCGGCAGACAGGATACTGGGCTAGATGGACCTTTGGTCTGACCCGGTACGGCCGTTCTTATGTTCTTATGTTCTTATGTATATATTTTTGTTAGTCTCTAAGGGTACATCTAGACTACAAGCCTCTTTCGAAAGAAGCTTTTTTGAAAGAGTTCTTTAAAAAGCCTCTTTCGAAAGAGATCGTCTAGACAGCCCCAAGGGTTTTGCAAAAGCAATCTGCTTTTTCGAAAGAGAGAACCCAGGCAATCTGGACTCACTCTTTCAAAAAAGCCCTGTTTATGTTCAAGAATGCCTTTTTTTGAAAGGGCTCTTTCGAAAAAAGGGGTTCTTCCTGGTAAAGGCAGGTTTACCAATTTCGAAAAAACCCACTGCGTTCTTTCAATTTAATTGTGAAAGAACGCAACGGCAGTCTAGATGCAGGTGAAGTTTTTTCCAAAAAAGGCCACTTTTTTTCTGAAAAAAAAAAAAATCAGTAGTCTAGACACACCCTAAGGTCTTGTCTACACTAGATTAGTCCAAATTCACTAAGTTCAACTTCTGGGCACCCAATTTTACAAATTCGAAGTTCCATGTCCTCACTATGGGGAAGCATAGAAATTAGTGAGAGGCAGGCTCTGTTAATGTGGACGTGCCACCTCAGAACCCCAGAAAGCACTGGGGAGCTAGGGAAGACTTCACGGAGGCCAATAATTAGCAGCACTGGAGCGTCCACACTAACGTTATTTCGGACTTGCAAGTTCAGGAATAGCGTTATTCCTCATGAAAAGCGGGACTACAGAGTTATGACAGGTAGGGTTGCCAGGTGTCCGGTTTTGAACCGGACAGTCCAGTATTTCAGCTTTCTGTTCGGGAAACAAATTGAGAAAATAGAAATGAGAAAATAGAAAGGTCCAGTATTTTCTAAATCAGATGTAATATAGATTGTGATGTAATGTCAAGTGTGTCTGGTATTTTTGTTAACCATCTGGCAACCCTAATAATGGGCTTGGTAATGTGAATGCATTGCTTAAAATTTGACCGGGAGGTGGGGTAATTTCAAACTAAAGTCCTAGTGTAGACCAGGCCTAAGTTGCCATAGGACTACTCGTGTTTTTTTTTAAAAGCTGTATATTCCATGTTCAACACCATTTCAGTGGTCTTAACTTGATCATCTAGAATTGCCTTATTTACGATGTAACAAAACCAAACCAAAAACATACCCTCTTTCTGTAAAAGCATACCTGGGCAAAACACCCTCCACGGTCACATGCGGCCCGCCAAGCCATCGGATCTGGCCCACAGATGCAGCAGGGAGCCTCAGGCAGGCAGACTCCCCTCCTTGCCCCGCCTCCGCAAGCTGCTCAGAAAAGCGGCCGTTGGTGTTCCACACACTGTCAGTCCAGAGAGGAGGGGGGAATGGTGCTTCACACATTGCTCCCACCCTCAGTACAATCCCATTGGCTGGTTTCTGGCCAATGGAAGCTGCCTGTTTTCAAACAGGCAGCATGGGAAGTAAGGATGTTATATACTGACTAACTGAATAGTCGATGCATTTTGCATCGACTATTCGATTAGTTGATCGGGCGATTCCCCCTTTGAAGCTTTGCAAGAGCTCTAGGGCTTTTGCTACACTTCAAAGGCGAAGGTACCGCATGGAGCTCGGGATCTGCTAGGGACTCCAGCTGATCCTGGGCTCCGCCGCTTTGACTTACACCGAGCTGCCCGGGGCATTTCAAAGAGGCCACGCCACATGGAGGCCAGGATCTGACCCCAGGCTTCAAACGATGCTGTCACTTTGAAGTAACCCTTCCTCTCCCCCGCTTGCTGCCTCTTTCTAACAGAGGCAGCAAGGGGACGGCGGGGAAGCAACCAGTAGACTAACCTGTCGACTGTCCGATAAGCATTTACGTATCGGAGAGTCGACTAGTCCTTCGCATCCCTAACAGGAAGCACCAACCCTCCCTCCCCTCCTTTGGCTCTTATTCACAGAACACATGGCCCTGCAGCCTGCGCGGGGACGGGGAAAGCTCCTTCCTGAAAAATGTGCAGGGCTGCTGGCCGGGAGTCTCACTGGTAAGTGTCCTGGCCAGAGCCTGCCTCTAGCACTCCAGCTCCCTGCCCCTCCGCATCCCACATAAGTCAAACCCTCTGCCCTCTCCTAAGTCCCCCCAGACCCTGCACCCTAATCCTCTGCCCTAGATCACTACCCAAACCCTACACCTCAGTCCCCTGCCCGAGGTCACAACTGCCTCCTTCACCCAAACTCCCTCCCAGATCCCACACCCCCTCCTGGACCCCACTCCTTTACCCCAAGCTCCCTTCTGCACCCAACTTCCATCCCCCAGACCCCGTTCCTCCTTCCTTAATATCCTGGCAAAGTGCGGACCCTGGCCACTTTCCAAATTCATGGAGTGGCCCCCATCAAAAATGATTGCCCACCCCTGTGCTACAGCTCGCCCCAAGAATTCTTGAGATTTCCTGGGAACCTGGTCACAAAAGGGGAGTTACATAACCTGTAATTCTCCAACGTAAAATGCATGTTCTCAGAAAGACAACAGCTGCAGCAAGTAATCTACTGCCCTGAAAGCTGCTAGTTGGCAGGAAAAGGGTTAACATGAGAAAGTTTTGCGCTTTATCGTGCACACAGCTAGAATTAGCTTCCACTCCAAAATGAAACACCAGGAAACCTGTACTGCATTAAAGTTTGTGGAACTACATAATAATTTATGAACTGGACTATGGTTTACACCACAGACAAACAATCACGAAGCAGGAGGTCTTAGGAAACTAAGGGTTAAAGGTGGTTGCATATTACCTGAACTTCCCTTCAATAACTCAACACATGACTATTAGCCTGGTTTATCTGGCTGTATTAAGAAGAGCCGATGAAAACTTTTAATCTAATTCCAAATGACTCCAGGCACTTGGTAGATATTAGTTTGTTTGTTACGAGCACTGAAACAGAAAAAAAAAAAAAATTAGGAGCTCCACTTCACTGTGTCTCATTAGTGCTTTAAGAAATGTGGAATTGTAGTGGGTGATTTACTAGGGGAACTATGGTTTTTACCCAAAGTGGAACAATATTTTCGCATATGCCTTTATGCAACGTTTAGTGCAAACACCCCTTCAGGCCCTGGACAAACTTTGTTGCTTGAGTGTGTTCACACGAGTGTACAGTGCACCAAATAAATTAGGGATTTGGCGTTAGAATTTTTCTATTTTGGAATTGGAGTGCAGGCTCATTTTGTGCTCATAAGCCGGAATTCTAAACGGTTTTGTTCTTGTATCTTTCCTGATGCTGTTCGTTAAAATCAGCACACCCGGTGCTACGCCTAACAACGAGCCCAGAATGATCAGGTGTGTCAGAGAGGCACTTTACACTTTCAAAGAGCATCTTCACAGGAGATGCTTTTTACCTTGTCGTATCAGGCTCCCCAAAATTGTGTTTGTGAGGGTGGGGGTGAGGCAAGTACCTAATACTCTGTGATTTTAGTACACTTCATGTGGAAATCACAACGATTCGGAGGAGGGTAAATAAGAAATGTGTGGTCTTGCCAACCAAGTTTCTCAGCATGGTCTTTGAAAGCATTTTACTGGATGGCAGCTGAGTTTCAAAGCACTAGCATAAACAGGCCTTCCCTCTTCCCTGCCCCCTTTTAATTTTGACAATACCGTAGTTACATTCGAGCAGGTTTTGAACACAGGCTACTGCTTAATTGCAGCACTGTACGTCTCTCTTTTAGGGTACGTCTAGACTACGGGTTTTTTTCGAAAGGAGATATGCAAATTCGGCACTAATTTGTATGTCTTCTTCCAATCGCTTTTTTGAAAGTGGGTTTGTCGAAAGTGAAAGTAGTCTGGACGCTCTTCCTAAAAAAAAGGAGGTTTACATGGTTTTTTCAAAACAGGGTTTTTTTCCAAAAAAAACCCTGCGTCCAGATTACTTTCACTTTCAAAAAACCCTCTTTCAAAAAAGCGATTGGAAGAAGATATGCAAATTAACGCCGAACTTCCATATCACCTTTCGAAAAAAAAAAATCTAGACGTAGTCTTAGAGGTCTGATCCATAAAAGCACTGATGTCAGTGGAAACGATGGACTTCAATGGGCTTCTGACATTTTTGTCCATAAACATACTGTCACTTTAATCATGATACAAGGGATATACCTAGCAGCACGTGAGGGCAGGTGGCTCGTGAAATGACCTTCCAGCTGTAAATATACCTTGTTCTTTTGGTTCTCTTAGTATTTCTAAGACCGGGTATCTATTAGAAAAGGTTTGATGGCGCAGCTACACTGACAGACCCCTAATGTCGACAGCTTACAATGGCAAAAGGTACTTTTGTTGGTAGAGCCAACAACAATTCCCAGCTAAGTGGTTCCATGCTGGTAACACAGCAGCTATACTAGGACTATCACCAGCACTGAGAAACAAGTCTCTCAGACTTACCTCCAAAATGATCATGCCTGCAAACGTTTCTTGTGCAGACCTGGCTCAAGGCTCCTTCATCACTTTGGCATCGAAACACCACAATTATGCAAATTGCACAAAGTGCACAAAAGAAATGCTCTCACGGGTTTCACTAAATGTTGATGCATATGAGTCATTTGAAGTTTTCCACCCCTTAGGTTAGTTGCTTTCAGAAATTTATAGCGTAGCCAGTGGGAATTATTCATATGTTTCCCTGTGGGGTGACACGGGAAATTGATTCTGCTATCATCATACATGGTGCCCAACATCAAGTGATTTCTTCTGGAGGAGCCAGATGATTACAAAGTGATACCTACCACTTTAAAGAAGAAGAAAGCCAAATTCATCATGTATGGTAACGTTCAGAAAAGTTGCTATCTTTCCACAATATACATCTGCTTTCACCAAAAGTTGGATAAAAAAGTTTCATTTCTTTAGAAGCTGCATCTATGCTTGTGTGTCCTCCTGCTCCTATAGTAATTTAATTTACCATGCTTTTAAACAGCATTAACCATATCAGTCGTCAGCATTCAGCTCTGGGACAGTATCATATGACTTCCAAACAAATCAATGATGAAATTAACCAAATACATCCCCATGCTGTGTAGCTCCTGCTATTTGAATACACACACATACACACACACACACACACAATTAAAAGAAAATAAACACAACTAACTTGGAACCAAGGGAAAGAAGCCAAGTTATTTATTTAATAGTACTACAAGCAATGAACAGTTTAAGGCATTAACTCTCCTAAATATTGCACAGTGAAAAAGGGGGATGGGAATGCAATTGAAAAAGTTGTTTTAAAAGGACACATTTGGGCTCCTTAAGTGTTTTCCAACAGACATAAACAGTTTGGGTCCAAAGTGGAGTGCAAATATCGAGCAATCGCCAAAATCTGTCACATGAAATTTAACAAATGAAAGGCCTGCTGAGATAGCAACTGCACAGTCTCACGCTTGCTTGGTCTACACTTCAGAGTCTCCGAGGTTAGTTTACCTTTCCAATCAAATTCATCATCCCTCCCTTGACGTGCCTACCGAATAAGAAAACCCAGTTTCACTGCTCCCTGCTCATAGTCATTAAAAGAATAATAACAATAAACCCGGCTCATGTTTAAGAGAACCAGTTACAGTCCTAGGTTCTTACCTTACCTACCTCTTTCTATCGGAAATGCCCTCTGCTAGGAAGACACATTAAATGCATGGGGAAATGGGAGCCAAAAAGGCCCTGAAAGGAAGACCCAGTGGTGGCCAATGAAAGACATCTTGGTCACGAGTTACCATGAGGTATCTGAGATATCCAGGTATTCCTCTCTACTAAGAACAGCACGCACCTGCCCCGGCCATACAAATGACAATGCATGGACAGAAACCTGTACTTGCCTAGAGTTCAAGTGACCTCACCTAGTATGTTGTAGGTGGCAGGACCAGGGCCTGCAAGAGGCAGCTCAAATACCAGGTTGAGTTTGAAGGGATGGCCACTGAAGGTTTGCTACAAGGCCTCTGCCCTCGTTTTGAGTAGCGCATGCTGCCAGCCACCAAATGGCGACTAAAACCGCAAGGGTAGCAACTAGTGAGGATGGGTGCCAATCCAAAGGGAGAGCACACACCACCTCAAGGCAGCTTCCTGAAATCACGGACAGCACAGGAAATGTGGAAACAGGGAAACCCCCCTTTTGCCCTCCCCCCTTCCCCCACCACAAACAGATCAAGGAAATTAGAATGGGAAATGTTGGGGTAGCAAACCAAACTGAACTGGGTAATAATAATGTATGAATTTGGGTAAAAACTAAGGGGGCGGAGGGAAGGAGGACAAAATTGGTGCAATTTGGAGGGACTCGCAACAAGACGACTCACCTACCCCTTGGTCTTCTGCATCCTTTATTAGCCCCCTGCCTCACCACCGGCATCCGCCCATCCACAACCGTGCCCACACTTTTTAGTCAGTTTGAACTCTCCCATGAGCTGGCCTGGGGGAAATCACAGGCAGGAAGCAACTGAGAGAACTGGCTGAGGCGCCACGAATTTTTTAGGACAGGGACCCATAAAAACATTAAAATATGAACCTTGATGATTAAAACAGACATCAGTCGCCGGGTGTATATATTTTTCATTTTATAGCTGGCCTTGCCCGTATCAATAAGAGAGTCACAAGACAAGGGAACTCTCTTCATCTGTTCTTATTCTGAGCAGGTTTGTGCTAACTGAACACATGCGCCCCTCTTCATAGCCCCATATTCGGGGTGTAAGCAACTAGTCAACTAGTTGACTACTCAATAAGCCGAGGCTCATCAGGTAGTCAAGTCCCTATACAACTAGTTGCTTCCAAACACACTCCTTACTGCCTCTGATGCAGACGCAGCAAGGGGGGGATGAGCAGGAGTTGGTGCTGGGGGGAGCCAGCTTAAAAGCCGGTTCCTCCCCAGCACTGTCTCCGCGGGGGGCAGGGGAGGCAGAGGCGCAGCAGGGGAAATAGCGCAAGCTGGGCCTGAGCAGTCTTGGTTCACTCTGGGTCCTAGACAACGCGCCTCTGCTCTCCTAGACACCTGGCGGCTCTTACTACATTTAAAAAGCAGCGCTGCAGCAAACCCCCGTTATCGACTAATCGAATATTACTTGATTAGCTTCCGAGCTGCTATTTAACACTCCTATCTCACAGACCAAACATTTTTCCTTTTTGTACTAAAACCCCCTCAGCGGGAAGAAAAACCCTGCTTCAAATTAGGCTATGAAATGCAGAAGCCAGGACTGGCGAATCACACCCTCTAAAACAGGCTAGGTGAACCGCAAAGTGCTATCAAAGTGCTGGCACACCGAGCAATGTTTGTGCAAACAACGGATAGGCAACTTGTCTAAGAGAATTAGGCATGAATTCCACCATAAAAATGATACGCACAACACTGCTAGACACAAGCTGCAAACAAGGAAACAAACAGAAAAGGAAATTAAAAGAAAAGGAATTAAAAAAAAAAAGAGGAGGCCCCCTCCTCTAAGCAGACAAGTGCTAGAAACTCTGTGATGTCCAGTGGAGAAGTCACTACTATTACTGATTTCAGGAGGAAGTGGCTCAGATCGTAGAGAGAGGGGCAGCAGGATGAAACCCTAAGAAAAATGAATTTCACAGGACATTTGGGTGCCCCTGAATTTGCTGCATGTTGAACACCATGGTTTAAATGGACGGTGTAGCTCTCCAAATTCTGAAGCTCAGTTTTCATGTATTGGACATTCATAAGCCCAGAGGATACAATTATTTTAGATTTTCTTTTTTGATTTTTTTTTTATGGTTAATAACACTACTGGGCATTTTTCCACTAATATATGCAATTATTTAAATTACCCAGCCCATATAGTCTCTAACCATAAAAGGGCATAATTGTCATCATTCTTCTTTACTGACTGGGGCACTAAAGCACAGAGATTAAGGGACTTGCCCAAAATGACATAGGGAACCTGCGGGAGAAAATGAAACTGAATTCACGTCTCCGGGCCCTAGTCATATCACTGTCCTTTGACCTAAATCAGGCAAGCAATATCATGATGTGCTGAGACAGCTGTCCGTCATGCTAATCAAATCTGTCTCATTCCTGTCAGTTTCTCTCTGCCTGTTGTCTTTTGTCTCATATAGAGATTGCAAGCATTTTGTACAGCACCTTGCGCATTGAGGTCTGGTTTGTGGTTGGGGTACCGCATGTTCCTATAGTAATACAAATAATCTACACCAGTGTTTCTCGACCTTTTTTGATAAAGTACCCCCTTTAAAAAAAATAATTATAAGTACCCCCCAGCACTTACAGTTTTCAGACACACACATTTTCTTCTACCATTGCAACACAAGTTGTTTAAAAAACTTAATCGTAGCCAGGCAGGCAATGAAATTTTTGGGTGTAAAAAGTGCAATAATAATAAAACGCTATAAAACTTAAAACAAAAATTCAGTTTTCTCCAAATTTCAGTTGTGCTGACGTACCCCGCCAGACTTCTCTCGAGTACCCCGAAGGGTACTCATACCACTGGTTGAGAAACACTGATCTACAGTACTAATATCCCCATTTTACAGATAGAAAATAAAAGTACAAGGGGGTTAAGGCCTAAACCTATGTGCTTCAACCTACGTGCAGAGATGCCACTGGCCACCCAGGAGGATTCAGGGGATGTGCTCCTTGCCTCTAGCCCTAGGCACAAGAAGAGATGGTTCACTGAGGAAAATGATGAAAAGGTGAGATTCTGGATGCGGTTTTCAGCTGCAGCCAGAGAGAAACCCATAACTTAGTGCCTGAGTTGGGGAAGGGAAGAGGGGAGGAAAGGAAAGTTTACGATTTCACACCTGGAATAGGTTTAGGAAATGTAGCGAAAACAACTCTTGATCCCCGTTACTAAACTAATACAACAGTTAGAAACTTCTGACTCTCTTTTGCTACGTGAGTTCCTCTGCCATCAGTTTCTGGTTGAAGCAGCAAAGAAATGCGTTCCGGTGAATGATGAAATCTTAGGACCCTTCGCACACTCCATCCACTCCTGGGCTCTGTGTGACACAAACACAACCTTTGCAAATAGCCATTCCCAGTCATTTCAGTCGCTCTCTGTGTGAGAGGGTGAGACAGACAGCCTCAAAATTAAGAACTGCAAATAAAATTAAGGGAAAAAAGTTGCTACGTGGTGCTGTAAATTGTGAAGTAAGTGGAAAATAAAGGGGGTTATTATAATAAGGGGAGAACAGGGAAGGAAGGAATTTGACAGCCTGGGGCAAAATGGAAAAAAAAAAAAGTCTGAAAGGGACATAGTAAAAGTTGCAGGAAAGCAGGGCAGAAGGGATTCTGATGAGAATGAGGGGAGAAAGCTGAAGCAGAAAGATGACACAAGCAGTAAAGCAACAGGGAGAGCTAATATGGCACAGCCATGCCGGCATTGCAAGAAGCCACGGTAATGAGTGGTGGGTAGAGGGAGGATCCTGTTTTCATGCCAATGAATAATAGAATTTAAAACTGCAGACTGAAAATGATAGACAATCACCTTTGTTTTATGTGGCTGTAACGCCTCTGTTTTCAGTGGGCTTACAGCTAGCTAGTGCTGGTGTAACATGGAGAAGACGCCGCTGCGAGACATGCCAGTGCATGGAAAAATTATCAGAAATGCCCCTTTTGGGGAATCCTTATCAAAATTATCCTTATTTTTCCTTGCAACTAAATTTTGGCACTTTGCCATGCGGCACGCTATAGGAAGCAAGATATTGAAGAATAAGCCCTTCCACGCCCTCCAGTATTGATCACTATCAGAGTTACCAAAGAGAGATGATCAAGCAAACGTAGCCCTGGGTTACTCAGGTCCGTCTTTCATCACATCCAAAGGAATTTGTGTTCACCTACACCAGGGCTAGGTTTCCCTCAACGTGTTTAGCGCAGGGGCAGAGAAGAAAAAGGGTAACAAAGTTACACACGGCAGTGGATCATACTGTGGCATGGCAGTTCTCAAACTGTGGGTCAGGACCCCAATATGGGTCCCGACCAGTGTCCCCTGTACGCTGGGCGCTTGTGCGGCTGCTCAGGGAGACTCCAATACCACCTGGTTGATTAGCTGAGCACCCAGAGCTAGGTTTGTGTTTCTCCTGGTGGTGCACATTTGCACATGCCTCAGTGCACATAACAAAATTCATTCTGCTCATGGATGGAAGAAACCCACACATGGATGGAAAAGATTAGAGAGTACATTTGTCCCAACCACCTTTGAATGGGGTCGCCAGGGATGGCTTAGACTTGCTGGGATCCTGGGCTGAACCCTAAGCCCTAGAGCTTTAGCCGAGGGCAGTGGCACTCAGGTTGTAGGTTCCCTGACAGTGGTTGAACCCTTTGAACATCAGCTTTAACTCCCCACCCCACCGCCCAGAGCGTTGAGGTGTGGGCCTTGTCCCTCCCCTCCCCGCCCCCCGCCATGTCTGGGGGGCAGGGTACAGCAAGCTCTGGCTTCAGCTCCTCCTTATGGGGTCGTGAAGTAATTTTTGTTGTCATAAGGGGGTAGTAGTTCAATCAAGTTTAAGAACCCCTGCCGGGGTAGGATGATATGTGGGTACAGCTCAGGCCTAGGAGATGTTCCCCTCTCTGCCACAGACTCGCTACCTGACCATGGGCATGTCTAGGGTTGCCAGGTGTCTGGTATTAGACCAGACAACCCGGTATTTGCAGCATTTGTCCGGTAAAAAAAAAAACAGACAATACCGAACATGTAAAATGTCCAGTATTTTCTGTTTTTCTCGGACGGAAGGCCGCTTGGGACATTCTTCCCCTGCCTGGTGGGTGGGAGGAGTGTGGGAATGGGTGGAGATTTAAAGGGGCCGTGACTCTTTTTTTTTCCTCAACCAATTTTTTCCCTGCCTTATTCGGTATTTTTTTGTGAAACTATCTGGCAACCTTAAGCATGTCAGTTAAATTCCCTGTGTTTCACTTTTTCCATCTCTAAATGGGGATCTCAGTAGCCCATCCCGGATTCATACGGATGACGTGAAGCTTACTTAATGCCTGGAAAACCTCCCATGCAAAACAACAAGAGTTAGTTGCAACATGAGAGGAGGACTGTTCAAACTTGCTTCTGATCAAAGAAACCCCTCGTTTTCCCTCAACGGATGGAAATATAAACAGAAACAGGAAGTGGAGATTGACCAAACCATGTCAGATTCCAGGTTACAAAATTGACTCAATACATTCAGTTCAGCCTCTCTCTCTCCCTGAAACCACATACAATCCCTAAGCAGGTAAGGAAATTGCTGCTTAATTAAAGCTACTGTAGCACCACAACTGTTTGGACACAACTGTCAAAATAAAATAAAGGACTTAATTACTAGTACCACCAAAATGAAAGGCGTATTTGAATAAACATGCCTCTCCTTCAGTCAAAAGCTATTAGCATTTTACTTGATAAGAACAATCCCAGTTGGCTGCAGATGTTTTTAATAAAGCAAATATTTTTTCTATTTATAATAATTAAAACCACTTTTTTTTTCTTTTGTAGAAATCCAGTATGTGTTTCTTCGAGAACTTTTCCTTCCATCCTAGCTCACGGCAATTTTCTATGCTTGGGTGAATTTGGCTATAATTATGGACACTGTCCTGAATAATTTCATAAGGGCTAGAGTTTACAGGTATAGCAGAGATAGGGGGTTATTTATTATAATGTTTATTATTAATAATATCAAGGCTGCCTTTGCAATCAAGGCTTTCTTTGGCCAGGGAAGCTGTCTGATCCCTCTATGAATTTAAAGTTATGAATTTAAAACATAACAGAAGGATAATTATTTCAGTTCACCTTCTTTTGTTTAGCTTTTACGGTTGGGGTTGGTCTTGCTTTGGGCAGGGGGCTGGACTCGATGACTCCTAAGGTCTCTGCCAGCCCTAGGATTCTACTTTGGTTCTACACAACACCCCTCAGCCATGCCAATTATTAGAGCGACTCCCCATTTAAGTAGAAAGAGGACTGAACCGAGCCGTTCACACAGCTTTTAAAGCATTTTCAACCATGCATTTGAGATAAGGAGACAGAACGTGTTGCTGGTGACCCGCATGAGGTAACACAAACACACACTCCAGGACTTCTTTACTGTGATCTGTCAACAGGAACAGATTATGGGCCACGTACAAATGTCCCTGGGGGGTGCAGGGTGCATCTTCTGCTACGGGCATGCGGCAGGCCTCGTAGGCTGAAGGGGATGTGTTTTGCAGTGCCCTCTGCGCACAGGGTCCATGGTACACGGACTGGCAGATGCCACCTCTCGGCTGGCGTTCTTTGGAATCCTACAGAGAGATTTTTTCCCCGTGTTGCATTGGCCGTGGGGTAGGAAAATCTGCTCCAGTTTCTTTCCATCGGTGGCGAATCCAGGGTGTTATGCGCCCGGGGGCAAAGGCAAAATTTGCGCCCTCCAATCATTTGTTACTACGTATATGTTATTTATTTCTAAGTCAGCAAAAAATAAGAACGTAAATTTAAAAAAAAAAAGAACAATCCCCAGCCGGACTCCTCCCGTGGCCTGTCCCACCGCCACGTGGGGCTCCCTCCAGTGCATGGGCTGTTCCGCTTCCAGCCAGATTTACGCGCCCTCTGGCCAATCGGCGGCTGCGGTTTCTCAGAAGGGCGGGCTACAGCCGAGGACCCAGATGCTGTGGCCCAATTGGCAGCACCTCGGACCAACTGGCGGTGAAGGGGGTTGTGGGAGTTATAGTCGCAGATGGGGTCTGTGCGCCAGCTGCATTCTGCGCATGCTCAGCCTGCACCCTTGCCCTGTGTGCGGCTCCCGCCGGGAGCTTCACGCTCAGTTTCAATTTCCTGCAGGTGCGGAAGCGGCTGGCGTCCGCGGGGTCCTAGCACCATCCTTCCCTCTGCTGTCTGGCTGTCAACTTTTGGCAGCTAAATTGGTGCCCCCCCTAGCGTGGTGCCCGGGGGCTACTGCCCCCTCGTGCTCTCCCTCACTGCACCACTGCTTTCCATAGTCCCTGCAAACCAGGATGGAACTCTGCCTTAAAGAGACAAAGTCAGCTTTGGTTTACTTAGCTGTGTTATTAACGAAACTGCAGAGTATTAAGCAGGAGCGATTTTGATGTCATTTTCTCCACATTTTGTGTCACTGCATTACTCCATTTATGTCACTGCATTTTATGCCAGCAAGTCTCGGAACATCAAGCAAGGAGCAAGACCTCAGAGCATTAGGCGTTGTACACACAGAACAAAGAGGATGTCTAGGTGATTTTTTCCCCCTCTTTCATCCGCTGTGACAAGGAAATTCACACTGATCTGTTGACAAGGTAAGTCCCTTTCACCTCCTGGTGTTCACGCACTAGTACAACAGTGCCATGGCTGACTTGCAAACAGACGGGGGGACATATTTTAATGGCATTTAAAAAGAAACCACCTCTTCAGCTATTATAGTTATTTTCACTGAAACATCGCGAATAAGAATATATTTCATATTTAATATATTCAGCCTAAATTTTGGACCCATTTGTCAGCATCGACCTGAAGTAAAGTTTCGTTTCTTTAATGCTTCTGTTAAATGCTTGCTCCCATCATTTTTCCATTGAGCCTTAGTTGCACACAGAGAGTTGAATGACTACACTTGAATGAAAAGTTTCAGGGAGAAGCCTGCAGCACTTAAATAGAAAACCTGCTGCTATTTACCATGTTCACTGAAGAGCATGATCGTATTATAATTCTTGAAAATTTTACTCTTGACAGCTATTAATGCTGCATCAGTCCTTAAAGCCATTCCTATATGTGAACAGAACTCAGCTTAAAATAATTTTCTGGTGTCTCCATTTGGTAAAAGAAATAAATCAGAGAACGCGAGACCACACAAGGCAGACACCACGTCACATGTGTCCCTAAACCGTTTAAATGACAAGGGATAGGGAATTCATATATTTTTAGTTTTGTTCTCTACGATTTGGAATTCTGTTGTCTAACCTGAAACACATGTCAGAAACCAAAACCAGCTCTTGCGTAAAATAAAAGTAGCATATTCTTTCTAAACGGGTTTCTCCATGTGAACGGCCTCAGGCTCAAACTGACCATTTAAAAGCAAAATAAATAAATGAATAAATAAATAAAGGACCAAACGTGCTTTATTTCACCCTCTTACTTTTAGCAAGACATGACAATTGACTCGGTCTAAGTGAGCGAAAGAATTGTATACATCACGCGTAAGAAATCCTCCATAGCCACAAGAGGAGAGTTAAACGTATTATCTTAAACCTGGGAATGAGAACTATGAAATTGTTTAACATCAGATAAAACAGAAGAGATAAATTAAGTAAATTTGCACTCATTATTTGATTTAACCATCAAAAAGTTATTCGACCAGACTACACTGGTTTTCTTATTAAAGTCTGTGTGCCAGAAGTCATGATTTCCTCATACTAAATGCTAATGAAAAATGAATGGAATTTATGGGTACTTTTGAATTTAATTAAAGCAGGATCTTTATAGCTCTTAACTTTATTCTTGATATGAAAGCCAGCACGACAGTGGTATTTAGGGTCTGATCCAAAGCCGGCCAAACTCAATGGGAATCTCTCCACTGACTTCAATAGATTAGGCAGGTTTTCAGTAGCTTTTCAGGAGCCTGCGATTCACATCCCAACCTTGTGACATCAAAACCCAACCAGGAAAATGACGGGCCTTTGTTCACCTCACAAAATCACTTTGGTTTGTGACAAATCTGCAGGATGGGCAGCCAATCTGGAGTGAACTGAGAACTGAAACAGCAGGTGGGCGTTATAGGTCAAGATTGAAGCATATGGGCAAAGATGCAAGATTCGTAGTGTTTCCTCTCAGCTGTGCATTTGAATAGCAGAGCACCCGCAGCTGGCAGCATGTGTTTCTACTGGTGGTGCACATCACACATGCCTCAGTGCACGTAACAAAATTTATTCTCCACATGCAGGGAAAAAAATTAGATGGAACATTACCTCATGCTATGCCCGAGTCTAATCCATATTAGGGACCTAACAGTGTAGTTGATTAACCGATAACCGATAAGCAAAAGCTTATAGGTTAATGCTATGGATTACACGCATTTCTCCCCTCCTACCCCGCAACAGTAAATTTTTTTGGCAAGCTGGCCACCAGCCTGGCTCAGTCCTGGCTCGCAACGGGTCCAGGATCTACCCCTGCTGCGGCTCTGCATTAAAGTGTACCAGAAATTGTAGTTTCAGCTCACACTGGGTCTGGGAGCTCAGACCGCCCCTCAGAAAGGGGCTGCTGCCATCTCACGTTGCTACCTCTTTATGAGAGGCAGCAGCGCAGGGCGACAAACAATCAGTCTGCAAGGAGAGCTGGTTTTTAAACTGACTCCCCTCACGGACCTGCTTCCTCCTGGAACCCCACACTGCTGCCTATGATACAGAGGGAGCAGCACAGAGTGGGAAAAGGCTGGCTCTGCCCCGGGGACTATAGAATAGTCGAGTACCCAATAAGAATTCATGAGGTTACTACTCAACCGATATTTAACATCCCTAAGCCATACCGTTAGCCTCTGACTTTAATGAGTGCTGAGATTCTTTGCATCTACTGCCATCTGAGAAATACTGGGGATTGATTAAAACCTGGCAAATAAAATGGATTGGCGAAACCACCAGTCCCAGGTTATTCTCTAAAAGTCAACTTGAGTCGTGCGGGGTGAGAGGAAATATACTGAAGTATTTTTGATCAATCTGAAATTAACTCTTTAAAACACAACCAACTACTCTGTCTTGCTCTCTCACCCCAGCCTCCGATAAACATGTGTCTTTACAACAAACCCACCCCTGTCCCAATTCTTCATTTTTACCCCAACTAGCTGAAACGTCAGCATTAAATCTGGTCTTGAACCAGGCACCAAACTTAAACCGCCCATCTGTCATCCCCATGCTAACATGGTTTATAGTCTTGGCCTTGGAATTTAACATCTGCAGTAACGAAGGAAACTACTGGGAAAGAGTTCAAGAATTCCCTAATCAGTGTATTAATGACTCCTGCTCCACAGAAGCAAATTAAAAAGGGCCATTCTGCTAACCAAAAACCACATATTAAACAATGTCAGTATTAATGATAAACAGAATCAAGTGGGGTGTTCCCCCTCCCACTTTTCACATCTGTCTGCGTTCATCGATAAAAGACAACACCAGCAGTTGCTATACTTGGGAATTACTTGACGCAGAAAACTCCTGCTACATTTTTCTCAGTAAGCTCATAATCTGCCCTAATGGCTGGTAAAAGATAAGAGTGCACCAGTCAACCATCAATCTTTGGAGATCATCTTAGGGACTCAGGGAGAAAAACAAGGACCCATTAGTAACACACCAAAGGCAGAATTCCATTATCTCATGCCCATACATCTACCTCATTGTTATTAGATTTGCTATAACCTAACACAACCTTGCCCATAATGGGGATGTTAAAAATCGTGTACTAGAGTAACGAGGTAACCTCTGAAAATCTGAGCAGTTGCATGGTTATCCCGGCTCCGTGGCAGGGGCTGGTGCCACAGTGAAGCCACCTCCAGGAGCCAGCGGAGCGTAACCGAGACCATTAACCGATAGGCATCAGCTTATCAGTTAAAGGGTTAGCTGGTTACGCTCTAACATCCCTTGCCCATGACAGACCAGAAATGAGCATGAGCAATGACTGACGGGCTGGAGAAACTCAAATTGCTGCCATCTTTTTTTCTGGTTGCCTTATACTTCTCTTATGGCTGTGGTGTCCAACACGCTAGCCACGAGCCACGCGTGGCTATTTGGCCGCTTGAGTGTGGCTAGTTGGCTCACAAAATTATTTACTAGAGCAGCTACTGTTTCAGAACTGGTTGGACACCATGGTCTTACAGTACTAGGAAACTGTTGGAGCCCTCTGCTGTAAGAATGGGCGGCTCAATGGACAGGAAACATTGACCTGCCACGTTTGTGTTCAGAGCTGAATTTTAGAACGGATGTACCCAGAGCCTCTGCATAATCTACCCTAGCGGTGCGTCTACACTGCAAATTTTTTTCGGGAAAACGGCTGTTTTTCTAAAAAAAAACCCTTCACTTACCATCCACACTGCTATTGCGTTCTTTCAAAAGAAAATCGAAAGAACGCAGGAGTTTTTCCGACATTGGTAAGCCTCATTCTATGAGGAAAAAGGCGTGTGTGGATGGGGAAGAGGGAGTTTTTTTGGAAGAAGAGGAAAGAGGAAAAAGCACAGGTGCCCTGGAGGCCACTCTGTCCATAGCAATCACAGCTTACATGAAAGATAGCATCCATTCAGTGTGGACGCTGTCTTTAAAAAAAGCAGATGGCTTTTTCGATGCGCTTTTGCTGTGTGGACGCTCTCTTTGAAAGAAGTTTTTCTAGAAGATCTCTTCTGGAAAAACTTCTTTCGAAAGAAGCTTGCAGTCTAGACGTACCCCAGGCGTGGCAGACGTCTTGGTGCATTCTGGAACACGCCGGATGAGAGACAATTGGTGAGGTCTAGATACCACAGAAATGTAAGCCAGGATGGGTAGGAACGGTATCCCTAGCCTCTGTGTGTCAGAGGCCGGGAATGGGCGGCAGGAGAGGGATCACTCTGGGGCACCTGGCACTGGCCACCATCGGCAGACAAGATGCTGGGCGAGATGGGCCTTTGGTCTGACCCCGTCTGGCCGTTCTTATGGTCTTTCTGTAGACATTAAAATACATTTACAGAATTTTACAGGGCAAGGTCTCTCTTTTTGTTCTGTGTTTGTACAGTGCCGGGGACCTGACCCACGACTGAGGTTCCTAGGCGCTATCAGTCACACACAACCGCAAGAGACAGATTACTCCACACAATACTTCGCATGCATCATATGTGACTCCAGAACACATCTCATCCTTAGATCGGCAGGTGCTACACATTCTCCTCATTTCACCGCAGGGAAACGAAGCTCAGAAAGGGGAAGCACTTTGCTCATAAGCAAGACTTTCTCTATTTTTTTTTAATTTACTCCATTTTCTGGAAGCTTCCAGTCGGGATAGGCATCCCGAGTAACACTAAATAGTTATTTATCTCTAAGTGAATCTTAAGGACCCTTGGCTCACATGAATTCACAGACCTGACTTCATTCTACCCAGGAAAAAATTCTCAGCGTGATCCAAAGCCATGAACCATCTCTGGGCCCAGGAAGGAAGTCATCACACATGACACCACAAAGCATCCACAGCACCCTGCCCCATTCTCTCTCTGATTTACATCACGGCAGCCCATGATTTTGCATGTTGTCAGTTCTCCTTGGCAATGTGTCTCGGGGATAAAACCAGGTGCAAGTACTCAAACTTTAATACTGCTAGTGGGGTGGACAGAAATCTATGGGGCAGCTTCAGGCAAAAAGAAGGAGAAGAGGAGACACGCAACAGGCGCTCTGAAGAATTCTCAAAAGGCCAACTCTACTTGGCAGTGTAGCTGGGGCAAGTTTTCAACAATTCGCCCTATGGATCACCAGGAGGCTAAAAAAGGGAGACACTTCACAGTGCAGAAACAAATACCCACAAAGAGACGGCAACTTAGTTTAAACTGTTAAGCTGTGAAGATCTCCCTTTCTAAGGCAGAGGTGGGCAGGCAGCTGGAGATTTCATCGAGGCTGAAAAGGGAAGGTTTTCACTCTGCCTCACAACTGTAACAGCTCCACGTTTGTACAGGCGAAGAAATAAACCCCGCCCTCAGGATGTAAAAAACAAAATGCGTAAATTACTACAGCAATCAAATGGTATCTGCCCAGCAGATGCAGAGCCATCTCCAAAATACACATTTCAGCATTTTTTTAAAAATAAATAACCACCATGCTACCAATTATGCGTACAAATCAGTCATGTAATTATACACTCCACATAGGAGCAAAATAGTATTTCACAAGCCAAATCCCTATTAAACTGCTATTTACATTTGATTTTATCAGCACTCTCGAAACTATGGAATACAAAATATATGGGCACTCGGCTGAATGGTCTCCATTAAGCTGGCTTTGCAGGATAGCTTCAATGCAGCTGTTCCCTTGTAAGTGTGGCCAGCCCTGCACCCCCTCCTGACCACCAAAAAAAAAAAAAAAAGAGAAGAAAAAGAAAAATCTGAGACTTTCTGAAGACAAATGGCGCAACGCTGGTTTCATGGTGAATGCCAACGCAACATACTCACTGATTCCGCTAGCGGTTTATTACTAGTGATGAAATCCCTTGAGGCCTAAATTAAGTCATTTTTCTGCTACCGGATTCAGTCCAGCAGGATACAGTAGAGATTTTGAAGATCAGGTTACTTGGTAAGATGAATAACAGGAAAGTGAACTAGCACCGTGCTCGCTTCTGGACTACAATGAGTGAAAGCCATTTCCAGTGACACACTGCCTTCATTTGCAAGGAGGTTCTTTCATCCAACTTGAAACTCCTGTGGAAAATGTGTCAGTGCATGAATGAAGAGAGTCGCTGACCGTTCAGCATGTGGGCCAAAGCAGAAAAGACCATGATACTACATTGGGAGGAAGAGTAACTGAGTACAACCGGGCTAGATTCCTCACTCAGCTAGCATTCAATATTGCTGAGAAAGTACAGTTGCCACATCCAAGTTCATCAATACCAAGCCCTCTTATATATCAGCTACATTTATTGATTCATCCCACTGTTCCCTCTTCGGTGCTTTATGAAGTTGCTCGTTATTCATATTCTAATAGTGTTCACCCAAGATCAGTTCCCCATCATGCTACAAACACGCAGCAACAGGCAGACGCTGCCTTCCCCTGCTCATAGTCTAAATCAGAGATGGGCAATAAACAGCCCGTGGGCCAGATGTGGTTCGCCCAGGTTAGCTTATGGCAGGCCGCCAGATGTTTTATTTCCCACACGTCTATAAGTACAGCCAATCGCAGCTCCCATTGGCTGGCGTTTGCTGTTCCTGGCCAATGGGAGCTGCGGGAAGTGATGGCTCAGCCCGTGGCACTTCTTGCAGTTCCCATTGGCTGGGGTTTGCTGTTCCTGGCCAAAGGGAGCTGCGGGAAGTGATGGCTCAAGCACACGGTGTTTCTTGCAGCTCCCATTGGTTGGGAATGGTGAACCCTGGCCAATGGGAGCTGCACGTGGCCGTACCTGCAGAGGTGCAGGTGAATGAAGTGTTGGGGGGCTGCCAGGGGCTAACCCTGGTGAACCAGGTCCAGCTCAAGAAGGGCTTATTGCCCACCCCAGTCTATATAGAAAAGGGTGGGAAAGGAGGCAGAGGGGTGAAGTGATTTGCCCAGGATCGTGCAGTAGCAGCTCTCCCAGTCCAGCCCCTGTCTACTCAGCCGCCATGTCTCCTTAGGGACAGGCATTTTACCTTTTCAATAAGCAAACACTCACCCGCAGCCACACACCACAGAAACACTCACTCTGGAACCTCCCCCAGCAACAAACCCCAGTGCCCACCTTGTCCGCTCTTTTATCCAAGCGACACCATCCCAGGATCTGACCACATAACCTGCCACATCAGGGGCTCATACCACAGGACATCCACGAATGTGACATGTGCCATCAAGCGCTGGCAATGCCCCTCTGCCATAGCTACTGGATGAATCAGACAGTCTCTGCGCCAAAGGATAAACAGACCCAAATTAGACATCAGGAAAGGCAACACATGTAAACCTCTGTAGGGGAACATTTTGAGCTCCCTGGACATTCAATAATGGATTTAAAAGTAGCCTTCCTTCTACAAAAGAATTTTATCCCCCGATTACAGAGGGAGGCAGCGGAACTGGAGTTCATTTACAAATTCAACACTCTCATCTTAGGACTGAATTAGGATCTCAACTGGTTTATGCATTACAAAGGCAATTTCCCATCTCTTGACAGCTACATCAACAGCTGTGAATGAGCCATATGCTTCCTGCTTAAATTAGCCTCATTTACACAAGTACCTGCTTTCTTTTGTTGTCTTTATATATATACCCCTGCCTCTGTAAAGTCCACTCCGATTCATCTGAGGAAGTGGGTTTTACCCACAAAAGCTGATGCCCTAATAAATCTGCGAGTCTCTAAGCTGTCACAGACTCCTCATTATTTTAAAATGCAGCACTTAAAAAGGTACCAAATGAGCTCTGAGGGAGAGACCTTTCCAGACCCAAAGTAGAGTCTGCTTCCACCAGTAGCATCCAATTCTGACCCAACTTTCCTCCCTCCATCGCAGCTGCCTTGGAAAAGCCAATGAGAGGAGACGAGTCTTGCAGCATGCCCCCACGGCTCAGCAAGGAAGCAAATTCCACCCCCCTCACAGAGAAGGTCCCCTGCCACTAGCATTCTCCCTTTCCAGCCAGGGGAGAGCTAGCTCGAGTACCCGGGTTGACTACCATCTTGGCTACCACTGGGTGAAAAGTGATCTCTCAAACAGCAGACACCCAATAAAGCCAGGGCTTTTCAGGGCCAAAATCAGCATCTTAAAACAACGATGCTCTTCTCTGAATACACTGAAAAACTATTGTTGAATGATTCTTTCCTAACACATACCTCAACTCTTTGCTCCTCTAGCCAGGAAGAGTTCTATAGGAAATTATGTGGCATCTCATTAACAAAATGTAAAGACCCTCTTACGAGCAGAATGTTCACAATCTCAGAATTCCAGCCGATACCTCAAGCCACCAACTTTTCCCTGTGGGCGGAGGAAATGTTCAGGTAACCGGAGAAGTAATTACAGTTGCATTTCAAGTCTCGGAGTTTTACTAGCCCAGAATCTTTCATTGAGAAGGATGCCTCTCGTTTGCTTTTGGAAAAAGGGTCATGCTGTGCCGAAGAAACCGTCAACGTGGGTTGCTTGAGTGTTACAAACTTTCATTGGAGGTCTGGCTTTTATTTAAACTGCAAAGCGCCGGGGATTCTCCAGAACCACAGAAAATTATCTTGAGAAAGCCCCTACTGAAGCCACGCTGTTGAAAACGCAAGCTGCCGTATTTCTAGCCAGAATAGAGACTACTGCACAGAGCGCAGAGTGCGGTTTCACTATAATCCAGGGAAGTGTTTTCAGGGCTGACCCATGATTTAGCTGGACTCTCTAGGCGTTTTCTCCAGCTTAATGGATAGCTTTGCTACATTGACATTGCTGTTTCTTTTACCAGAGCTCTGGCTAGATCAATTATACACTGATAAGCGCTATACCATTTTATACACTGTTTTGGAATGGTTCCAAGCAGCACTGTCTCTGCCAAGACGTATTAACTACTTGCCTGGTCAGGTTAGGCAGGAAGGATGGTACAAAAGGTCTCCAACAAGGGTCTCCTGGCATCTTTGTGGATTTCCCGCTGAGCAAGCGCAAATGTAACGTCAGCTTCTGATTAAGATTTTCAAGCTTTGCGGTGAGCATAGGGTTGCCAGATGGTTTCAACAAAAATACCGGACACACTTGACATTACATCACAATCTACATTACATCTTATTTAGAAAATACCAGACATTTATGTTTTCTCATTTATATTTTCTCAATTTTTTCCCCGAACAGAAAGCTCAAATACCAGACTGCCCAGTTCAAAACCGGACACATGGCAACCCTAGGTGAGCACAACTCCCCAGTGACGGCTAGTGACATGCTCAGATATAAAGTTGGATACTTCCAGAAAGAAAACAGCGTGAAAACAGCAAAGCAACGATTTTTTAAAACTGCAGAATTGCACTTCCTCAACACTTGTGCGGTTCGATGATGTCTAAGCGGATTTTGCTGCAACTGCCTTTCTTTTTAAAAGGGCATCTAAGGACAGAATCAAAATATGGAACACTGCAGTAAATGTGACGATTTAGAAGATTTAAATGATCAGAGGCCACAGTGCAAATGGCCAAACCCCAATCTTTATCAGTCGCTAGGAGGTACGGATTAGAGGAAGACTCAGAAAACTGCAATGCAAAAAAAAATTACACACTGAGATCTGTTCGATGAAGCTCAGATCTGACAGTTTATGCTCCATACTCTTCTAGATCCTATCTATCTGTGACCCCCGTGCTACACAGATTTTTGTACATGTGTGGTCACATTGTCTATGCATGGGTAGCTCACACATTGCCACATGAGTACTTAAACTAAGAGAGCACCTGGAAAGGGTTTTTGCCTATAAGGAGCAACGTTAGGGAATAATTTAAACTTCCCTGTTCTGATTTTAAATTAATTTTATGTGAGCTCTGCTGTATCTTGGAAGTCAAACTCAAGACTGATAGTAGAATAAAAGCAATCAGGGAATCTAAGCTAATTCTGGCTCTTTTCCTGACTTGCTTTTGAATAGGGTAGTTTCCACATGATCAGTGTTCCCTATAAGCTGTGTGCTCGTGCGACCGCTCAGGAGAGATCCAAATGTCACCCAGCTGATTAGCAGAAGGCCCACAGCTAGGTGCTTGTTTGTACTGGTAGGGCACATTTGCACATACTTTGGTGCACGTAAAATTATTCCACACATGGGTGAAAAAGATTAGCGGGAACATAGCATGTGAGTTCATGAATTCCCTCCCTTTGGCCTCCTCTATCTGAACACAGCTCTGACTGCTAGTCAGGTCAACCCTCACAAAATGAATCTAAAGCACAAATAATAATAATCCATAATCATAATAAAACTGTCGGTAGACAAAACAAATAAACCATAACTACAAAACGGTCTGCTGCTCCTTTGGCACCAACTGCTATAAAATTAACGTTCACAACCTTGACTGGCTCTTCAACCTGGGTCGAAACGATTCTCAAAGTCATATCCCCAAATATCTAAGGGCAGCCACTGACCCTCAGCCAATTATTTTAAGCAACAGCACACCTCCAGACATTACCATTTAAATGGGGTTCACAGTGGCCTAACTCACAGGATAGAAATGTTTCCCCTCTGATTTCAGATGCAGGATTTGGAACAGGGTGGAGAGATTTGCTCTTTTAATCCATTCACTGAAATCAACCATGCACAAACTTTCACAGCGAGGCAGGGTGTTGTGTGTTGTTTCTGTCAAGACACAAAAAAACAAATAAAAAAACCCAGCGTGCACATTGCTGGCTTTAATTTCCTTGAGTAAACACTAAGCTGCAACCATATTGGGGAGAGCTGGGGAAGAGTACGCATACCTGAGAATTTAGCCTCATTATGGCTGTATGAAATATGTCTCCAATGTCAGCTCTCGCTGGGTTGACTGTTCTATTTCAACATGAATTACTACAGTTACTCAATCAAAAGTGTCAGGGCACAAGCGACTGTGGAGTTTAATTAGCCTAGTCTGCTTGCAACAACATTGCACTGAACAGTAAAATAAGATTATACTCATGCTGAGCAGATTTAGCTGAAAAGGCCCCAAAAGTATTAAAAAGGGTGGTGGAGTTTACAACTGGAACGCATTATTATCAGGTTCCCAGAGTGTACGAGTTGTGTTGACTGAGGGTGACCTGCTATTCAGTGGATTTAGTTCTCTTTAAATTAACCACGATTTTCGAAATGGGGAGAGAGTCTCAGAGTAGCAAAATCTTTTTCTAACAGCCTGGACCCACCAGGAGGAATGGACCCAGTCCTGCGAAATGCTGAGCAGAAGACAATGGAAGCCGCAGTTGATTAGCACCTCTCAGGATTCGGCCCAGTGTTGCCCTGTGTTCCCAGCTAACAACTGCTGAGGGCCTTGGCTGTTCTTCACCCATATTTGAGGTGTTACTTTTAGCTCAGTTTCAAAACCCAAGAGGAAGGTGAACCCAGTAAGAAGGGGATACACAAAACCCTATTTTGAAATATCTGAACCGCCGTTCATGGGGAACATAAATAAACGCTCAGTTATTGATGTGCGACATGCAGAAGAGACACGTTCTGGTCTCTGATACAGTCTCGTTCAATTTCTCATTCCCCCTCTTTGGCTTGAGTGCGCAATGGCAGCTTGTGGAAACAGCTGGTAGGTTAACTCACTGAGAGAAACGTCCCATTTTGAACTAGGTTTCAGATTCGGGTTGACCTCTTTCTTTGTCTTCCAGCGATCTCCGGTTTTCAGATGGAGATGGGGAGCTGCCAACCCAAGTTCTACACACACGTTTTCTAAATGCTACCGCACACAATGGATTTGCACACACACAAAAAAGTTCTTGGCTGAAATTTGGCCCCCTCCCTATGAGTTTGGAATGTGCATGTGACTCTGAAATATGGCTATGTCTTGCAATTATTATTAGAAGTACTTATAAAGGCTCCAGTCACTATAGTATGCCTTGTGGACAGAATTCTCTATAGCATTTAAAAGACTGACTTAGACTAATCTAGCATGCTTTCCCTTAAATTCTGTGAAGCACTTTACATTCATGTACCAGCATTCTTAATACCAACACAAGTAGTTTATCCCCCAAGGGAAGAGAGAGCATAACAGTAGTCATGCATGGTGAATTATTTAGTAGTAGTACTAAAACAAAGATGAATTAAGACACATCTAAATGTCTGCCTTTCTTTCACAAGTTGATGGTGAAATGGATCTCTCGGATTCCCTTCAAAAGAGAACATAATGAAGAAAATTATCATCCCGCAACCCACTTATAGGGCCAATACCTACCCAGTCTGTTTTTGCAGTGAAATACTCTCAGCAGAAATGTATGATCTTCATGTTTCACAGCTATGGATGTGTTCACAAAGAGCCACAAAACTTGTTTGAAGCAGCCACTTAATCGTTGTGTTACTATACAACATCATTCCAGTAGGATGACTTAACTCCCCCAATATCACCACTTCCCCTCCCCACCTTTAATCCGTCTAGTCCTTTCTCTTTGGCGAAAAGAATGCCTGGCACTATGTGTTAGCAAAGTGGGACCCTGAGCCAGGACGGCCGCTTGGCCCCATCACTAATTTCCAAATACACATTGTCCCACGTGGGTTCTGAGAGCAGCATTCGAGGGGCATGGCTGGGAGATCAAACAACTTGGATTTTTGTCAGTACTTGATCACAGCAATAAGGTGAAAATTCTGCCCTCAACTGTGGGCAGAAGTTGAGCCTCCGTCCCAGAAGGCAGAATTCTGCCCACAGACACGAAACTAGGTTAATACTAGTGTGTGTAACTGTGTTTCAGAGGCAGTAATGCAGGGGGCAGGCAGGAGCCGGTGCATGTGGGGAGCTGGCTTTGAAGCCGGCTCCCCATGCATGCCGGATCTCGCGGAGCCGCCTGCCCCCCTCGTGTAACCATGTAACTGCTCAATTAATTAACTACATGCACTTTAACATCCCTAGTTCATACAAATCTACAAGGGCAGCTACGGGGATACGAGCCCTCTGTTTCCAGTTCTTCACCCCTACGCTACACCCGGCCGTATCTTTTTTTATTAATGGCCCCGTCTTTCCTTGAATGGACAAATGACCAAAAAACAAATGCGACTGTTGACCTGACCAGCACTGACTGCAACGAAACATCCCTGACGAGCAGTACTGGGAAGCCCTTCCACCCAAAGAAGTTGAAGGGATGGGGCGAAGACGGTCTGGAAACTGGAGACGGTGTAAAAGCCCCTGCGTATTACCCTCAGGTATTTCATGTGCAGATCCTGGTCGGACGGCCTCAGGCCACGATGGACAAAAGGAACCCTCTTCCCAGCAGAGAAAGCCACGCAGAACATTCACCATAGCTAATTCATTTAGGGTCCTCAATTACAAAAAGGATCTTGTGACCCTGGCTTATTTGTAGCTTCTTTTTTAAAAAAGAAAAAAGGCAAAAAGCAGATAACGGGCGTGACACCTTTAATGACTTTACAACGGCTTTCCCTAAAGCGGGGCAAACCTAGGAGCTTCCAAAAGGGTGCTTGCTTGGAAAACGCTTGGTTTTGCCTTTGAGAGCCTTAGTAACTACCGTCCACTTCTAATCAAAGCAACACAGCTAACTGCCGTCTAAGAAACCCCCTAGAAAATCGCGACAAAAGGGCTACTTCAAACGGGAAGGATCGGTATGTCATTTTAAAGCTGGATTTTTCACTGCCGTGCACTAGATAACTAGCGTAGTTGGGTAGGAAGAGAGGGAGAAACAAAGCTGCATTTCAGCAGATCTGCAAAGGGAAAACTCAATTGTTTATATCCCGCAATAGGGACAGATTTATACTCTAATGACCACGCCATCGCCGGTCTAACGCAAGCTTCCCCAAAGCCACAAAATCCAAAATTTACTCTGATCATGTCAATAGGAAATCAGGGACTTTTAAATGTGAATTGAGCAGAACCCATGCAAATGTGAAACATGCTAATAAAAATTTAGGGTGCAGAAAAAAACAAGGTAAAAAGAAAAGCCTCACCCCAGGGGAAGAAGAGAAAAAAAACAACCCTATGCATGCTCAGTTAACCATGTCCACATGAAATAATGTGATCATTCTTCCACCCACCTTCACCCTCCCACAAAATAACCCAGGGGGCACTAGTTCTCCCTATCGACAGCACAATTTTATTTTACAAAAACAATGGGCATTTCTGAGTGAGAAGCGTGCTACTAAGCATCCAAAGCCACCCATTTCACCCAGCAACGTTAACACCCAAGAACAATCTTGCCAACCTAAGAATGGCCAGCCTGGGTCAGACCAAAGGTCCTTCTAGTCCAGTATCCTGTCTGCCAACAGTGGCCAATGCCAGATGCCCCAGAGGGCATGAACACAACAGGGAATCATCAAGTAATCCTTCTCCTGTCACCCATTCCCAGCCTCTGACACACAGAGGCTAGGGACACCATCCCTGCCCATCCTGACCAATTGCCATCGATGGACCTATTCTCCATGAATTTATCCAGCTCTTTTTGGAATCCTGTTAAAGTCCTGGTCTTCACCACATCCTCTGGCAAGGAGTTCCGCAAGTTGACCATGCGTTGTGTGCAGAAAAACTTCCTTTTGTTTGTTTTAAAGCTGCTACCTATTCATTTCACTTGGTGACCCCTAGTTCTTGTGTTATGCAAACAAGAAAATAACTTTTCCTTATTCACTTTCTCCATACCTGTCACTGAGACATCACAAGAACCAGATGAACCACGTTCCGAGATAAAAAGAAAATGTTGCCCAGTAGCTGCCAACAGAACTAAGGTTGCTCGCTAATATGTTTACAACAGCATTAGCAATATGAACTATAAATATGGAAGCAAAACACGGGAACTCGTTTGAAAACTGATGATGATCTAATCTTACTTACAAAGAGTGAAATGCATGCCTGTCAGCAAGAACTGTCTTTGATCTATATACTCAGGACTAAACATTTGCAAAAAGGATGGAGGGGGGACTTGGCTGCCACAATTCTGGCTTCCCCAGCAAAATCTACAATGAAACATCTCAGTAGCAGCAGGCCTTAATGGGGACAGGATATGGTCTGCATGTGCGTGCATTTGTCCTGATCCTGCAGGGATTGTGGTGGAGAAATAACTTCTGCTAGGAGTAGAAATAAACGGGCATACCGAAAGTGGATTTGCTACCAGACATCAGAACAAGCATAAATGCTGCTCTTGCAACATGCGCATAAACCAGTTTGATAGGGCAAGTCTCGGCTGATGGCCCACACTTGTCTCCTTCAATGTAAAAATCAAAAGAACATAAACTGGCGAACTCTATGGACGCTAGGAAGGGACCAATTTCCACCTCTGTCACATCAAAGCAGTAATGAAACGGTCAATGTTATGCATCGCATTTATAAAAACTACGTATAAGATCAAAGCCGGACTGCATTTCTTCTCCAGTATTACCTGGGTTTTGGTTGTTTATTTCAAAGAATGTATTCATTGAACCATCTACATTGTTTTGGTAGTCTTTGGAGTGCTACTAGACTAATGGTTGTTTTTTAAGTTTTATCTACTCACTGTCTCTCTTTTTCTCCCCTCCTCCCTTCCCTTATTTATCCTTGGATCTGGACTCATTATACTCCAGTCATCTGAAGAAGTGGGTTGTGCCCATGAACGCTCATGATACCATCTACATGTTTTGTTAATCTTTAAAGTGCTACTAGACTATTTGTTGTTTTTTAAGTTTTTCCTGTTACAGACTAACTCGGCTCCCCTCTGAAGTTTTTAATTATTACTGTTAGTGAAAATCTAAGATTCCCCCACCCCCACCCCAAAGATTCATTGTTTAGCTAGCAATAATATATGGGCTTAGGCATAAACGAAGGCCTGTCAGCATCACCTCCATTTTAATCCTTTCAAATGAGGATTCTGAAGCTCAGCTGTAAAAATGGATTCTGCTGGCCTGCCATTTCTCTTTCAATTTTGGTCATCAGATTTGAAGGGCCTCCTCAGCTGTTCTCAAATAATACAATTTGGATTAGTTTCACACACACCACGCTCGTCAAGTCCCATCTCTCAATATGATCCCTCCTCATCAGCTTTCCCTCCAGTAACACAAGAGAAGGCCTAGACCCGTTCCACTGAAATGGATAGCAAAACTCCCAATGTCATTCATGAGGGAACAAGGTTAGGCCACAAATCCTTGTCTCGCACTTCCTAAAAATGCACTCATTCCCTCTGAAACAAGGCCTCCTTCCCAAGTGGCACTGTTACAGACAGACAGCACTGCTTGTTCTTTTACACTGAATGTTAAAAACAATCGGATCTTAAATGCCGTGTTGTTGACTGTGGCGAAGCTCTTTGTGGGAATGGTCGACTATCCCAAGTAATCTCGGCTGCCTGCGCACAACCCTCTCTGACTGAAATAATTCTGTAGGTGCAGAGCCATGGCAGGGAGCATGAACCTGCACAACGAATAAACTTACAGGGCGTCAAAAAGTTTGCAACTTCGTTATTAGCTATTGCGTGTTAATTGCTGCCAATGAATTGGCACTACACGAGACACGAAAATCAAGAGACTATATAGTCTAGAAGACAGTAGGGATGTGAATGGTTAACCGGTAAGCATTACTCTTACTGGCTGATGCTTCTCAGTTATGGTTAACTGATGGGCAGAAGCAACCCACCCACCTCACCCCCCATTTAATCGGTTAACTATAACATTTGACCAGTTAACTGATTAACTGGGAGTTTATACCCCAAGAAGCCAGAGAAGGCAGGACACCCTGGAAGACAAGGAAGAGAGTAACTATCTGCCTTGTTCAATGTGAATTCTATTCTATATGCATTATTTCCCTTATTACCAAAATATCAATCATAGAGTCATAGAACTGGAAGGGACTGCTAGAAGTCAACAAGTCCAGTCCCCTGCCCTCAGAGCAGGATCAAGCACCATCTAGGTCATCCCTGATAGATGCCTGTCTAACCTGCTCTTCAATATCTCCAGTGATGGAGATTCCACAACCTCCCTGGGCAATTTATTCCAGTGTTTAACCACCGTGACACTTGGGAAGTTTTTCCTAATGTCCTACCTAAGCCTCCCTTGCTGCAAATTTAAGCCCATATGTATAAAAATGTACCTAAACGCCTTTGCATAAATACACACGTTTATATCTCTACAAAAAAAATCGCACAGAAAAGTTGGAAACCTTCACATATTCAAGTAGTTATTACACCACTAGTCCCACTGCCTCTAGCAAGACGACTTTCATGAGTAAGGCTTACAGGATGGCAGCCCTAAATTGTATTGTATATTAGGTGCTAATCTAACAACCACATGGCTAAGTGCTCCATGGTAGCTCTCAATTATTTTTATTCAATAAAGATAAGCCCTGGTTCCTTATTGAAAAAGTAGATACCTCTGCAGCCCTCAACCAGACATCTTTAAAGATTAGTGACTCATGACATGTCGGTCGCTGTTGGCTTTTAGACCAAAGACAGCTTTAAATGAAAAATTAAAAAGGAGAGATCTTTCCTGCCACACACCAAAACCTAAAGCACATTTTTGACTGAACTTCTAAAGTTTTAACCAGCCACTGAGCATGGGGAAACTTGGGTACAGAAGAAACTGACACTTGGCAAGTTGCGAGCTGTTCTGTCCTTGGAATTGAAAATAGACTCCATACACTCAACAGAATGCCGGGGCTGGGAGATTTATTTCATTCTTTTGCCCTAATAGATAAAGTATTAAATTTCCTCCAAATCTCTAGCAATAAAATTAAATTCAAACGTGGGGGTTGGGGGGAGAGAGAGAAGGGCTGATGCATAATTGTTTTGTAAAACTTCTGTTTGATTGACTTGAAACAGGGCATTTTCTCTTGTATCAAAAACAGCTGGTGTGGTATGCGCGCGCGCACGCGCACGCACACACACACACACACACACACACACACAGAGACAGCTCTGTAACATTTAACGTATTCCATTAAATCTGTAAATGAAACAAAACACCTTTTATAAGAGAGTTTTTTCAACAGGTAATACTGAATCCTGGAGGGTTTTTCCCCCCCAAGGGAGAACAATGAACAAATGTTAAAATAAGAGTCACTCCCACCCATCCGACATCAGAAATAAGTTGAAAACATGATAAGGTATTAAACGTTATTGGTATTCTGAAGAAGAATGCAAGTAGTAAGTCACTTGGCACTGAGTCGGGTGAGATTATTTATATTCATTTTAGGTACAGAAATATACACGAGTTCATCATCTTTTGGTCTGGCAAGAGAGGTAATTAACAACATTCACAGAATCCTAGGGTTGGAAGAGACCTCAGGAGGTCATCAAGTCCAACCCCCTGCCCAAAGCAGGACCAACCCTAACTAAATCATCCCAGCCAGGGCTTTGTCAAGCCGGGATTTCAAAACCTCTAGGGATGGAGATTCCACCACCTCCCTAGGTAACCCAGTCCAGTGCTTCCCCACCCTCCTAGGGAAATCGTTTTTCCTAATATCCAACCTAGACCTCCCCCACTTCAACTTGAGACCATTGCTCCTCGTTCTGTCATCTGCCATCACCGAGAAAAGTCTCTCTCCATCCTCTTTGGAACCCCCTTCAGGTAGTTGAAGGCTGCTGTCAAATCCCACCTCACTCTTCTCTTCTGTAGACTAAATAAATCCCAATCCCTCAGCTTCTCTTCGTAGGTCATGTGCTCCAGTCCCCGCACCATTTTTGTTGCCCTCCGCTGGACTTCCTCCAATGCATCCACATCCTTTCTGTAATGGAGGCCCCAGAATTAGATGCAATACTCCAGCTGTGGCATCACCAGTGCTGAATAAAGTGGAATAATCACGCCTCTAGATCAGCTGACAATGCTCCTCCTAATGTACCCTAATGCGCCATTAGCCTTCTTAGAGTCAAGGGCACCCTGTTGACTCAAACTAAGTAACTACTTCAACTAACCAAGTCCATTTTACTGAGCTATTGGACAGTGTTGGAAGTGTCTTGGTGCAATTCCAAGTAGGTCTGTAAGCAAGTAAAATAATCATATTAATCAGGAGATTTTTAAAAAGTAGTCATGATTCATCTCAGAGGTGTGGCCGTGTTAGTCTGTATCTTCCAAAACAGCAAGGAGTCCTGTGGTACTTTAAAGACTAACAAATGTATTTGGGCATCAGCTTTTGTGGGTAAAAATAACATAACATACAAAAACCAGTTGGAGAACACAACCCTCAGGCCAGGTCCATACTACACCCAAAGGTTGGCTTAAGGTAGGCAATTCCAGCTACATAAAAGATGTAGCTCAAGTCGACGTATCTTTGGCACCGTCCTCACAGCAATTTCCCTTACTCCTCACTTCCTGTCAACTGCCCTTACTCCTCACAAGGAGCAGGAGTTCCGGCATCGACAGGAGTGCCCTCAGCACTCAATTTAGTGGGTCTTTATTAGACCCACTCAATCAAACACCGGCAGATCGATTGCCACAGCCTCAATTTTCTAGGAAGTGAAGAGGTAGCCTTAGTAACAGATTTAAAAGGAGCCATCCTTTTACAAAATATCTTCAAGACCAGACTACAAAAGGAAACAGCAGAGCTGCAATGCATTTGCAAATTTAACACAATCAAATTAGGACTGAATATAGGATATGCTGTCTGCCTGCGGGCTCAAGGCACTGGGCTCCCTCCTGCCCAAAGCTGTGGGCTAGCGCCGCTTCAGATCCACCCACAGGTATGTGATTAGCAAGTTTAAAAAATTAAGGTGTTCATTTTGCTTTCAGTTACTCAGACATTAACTGCAATTCACTGACAGTCCTAATTCCAAGATGTTCACAGCACATGATCAATGTGGGCACATTTACAATGAGGCCCATAGTCTGCAAGTCGGCGTACCAGCCACATTATGCATTGTCTCTCACCTTCCCAAGGGGTAAGAGGTGCTAGTATCTGGCATGTGGTGTTCTGAATTGTTCCATGTGGACCAATGTTGCCTCTAAATGTTTCCATCCATGTGTGGAATAAAGTTTGTTATAAGCACCGAGACATGCAAGCATGTGCACCACAATTAGCAACACATGCTGCCGGCTGTGGGCGTGCTGCTAATCAGCTGGCCAGTACCTGAATCTCTCCTCAGTGGCTGCCCAAGTGCTCAGCTTACAGAGAAACTGGTGGGGGATCCCCACTATAGGAGTAGGTTAGGCTCTGGACATTCTTTTGCGGGTTGGCAAGCAGGTGTTTGTACCATTAGCATAATCCCTTGCCTCAGGGTAGAATGAGGACACTTTTAAGAGCATTAGGCTAATCCCCAAAAGATTTGGCACTTTCAAATGAATCTTCAGAAAGTTCTGGAGGGCCTTGTAAACAGGTGACTTCCAAGTTGCCAATGGTTTGGTTGTACTGGCTGATAGATGGTTGATTGTGAATATGTATCACTGCAAACATGGACCAAACACGTCTCCTGCAAGCCAGGCTTCGCCAGACAATCAGTTGACTGCAGAGAATCAGAGCGTGTGTGGGTGGACAAAACATTCACAATGCTAGTTTGCTTTTGTCCCATACCACTTTGGGTTCCAAAATTTAACCAAGCCCCCGTTTTACAGAATGACACTTTAAGAAAGCAGCCCCGTTGTGTATCCTTTCCGCACGCTTTTTATAGTGCAGCTTTCCAGCCACAGCCCTGCATGGGTTGAAATGGCCAGAGTGTCTTGGGCCAGAACAGTTGTCATTATACGCAACTGCGTACAACATACCCATGTGGTTGGAGGAGATGACACAGCTTATTGCATGGGAAACAGCCATCCCATATTGTGCTGTGGCCTCATTAGCGAGCCCCACACGTCGGGGATCAGACTGGAGACCTGGCTTCTGTGTCTGGCTCTGAGGTTGACTGAACGTGTGAGCTGGGCTGAGTCACTCCATGCCTCAGTTTCCCCATGTGTAAAATGGAGACAAGAAAGGGCACTATTTATTAGCACCCTGGTCATCAATGGACCAATGAGGGAGGGACGTATGTGGCAGGCATGCAGGCTTCTCTGGAGCCAGTTTCCACAGGGGCCTACTGACAGGCGGGTAGCAACCGACTGGCCAATGGAGCGACTGGTCCAGTGATTGACAGGATATTAGCAGGAGGACAGGAAAGACGCTCGGGGGATAAGCTTCCTGGGCTGAGGACAGAGGGTCCCATGGAAGTCCCCGTCAGCTGTCGCCTGTAAAAGGGTAACAACCTGGTCCACATGTGCAGTTAGAAGATCAAAAACAAGGCCAGGCAGCGTGACACACTGGGTAGCGCCAGAGGCACCCTGTGACAGGCGATAATGCTGTTTACCCACCTCTGTAAAAAGGCTTGGAGAGCTACAGAGGAGTGGTGCTAAGCTTCCGCAGGGCTGGACTCATTTGATGCAATACCTTCAAGAAGCACCCAGATGTGGCCGAAAGTACAGTACTGGCGAGTGAATATGTGGAACACCCTGGGGCATGGCAGAGGGCATCACAGTACAGCCGGTCCCCGAGTTAAGAACGCATCAATTTACGACTGTTCGTATTTACTACCAACCTCCTATACAGCTGGTCCCCGAGTTACGAACCATCGACTTACGACCGTTCGTATTTACGACCAACCTGCTATATAGCCGGTCCCCGAGTTACAAACGAAATCCGCACTTATGAACAGCACGGCCATACGTAAGTGAATGGAATCCGACTTACGAACAGATCGAGTTTCGACCTAATGTTTGGTGAATAACTCGTTCGTAAGTCGGGGACTGGCTGTATTGTGGAAAGTGCTGTCCTGCACTGGCAATGTAAATGGAAAGCCCCAATAACTGATTAAAGTCCCCAAAAAAACTTCTGCGGGAGGAAGGGTGCTGATCCTCGTGTCCCAGTCAAATTTCAGTGCTGGTAATTACTTTCAGGCTCCCTAAATTCATCCTGCATTGCACAGAGTATTCATACCATTGCTTATCCTAACCTCCTGCCTAGGGCAGCCGCGCACGCATGAATCACGCCGTTTCTCGCTACCAGTGGCGGCATTCCAGTGGAAAGGGAAGCGATCCCTGGGGATGATGCAAATGGTCCTCCAAATGGCTCTGTATGGGCAAAGCACGGCTCCTCGGCAGAAGACGCAGGAGGGTGCAGGGGCCTGCCCATGCCGGGTTAATTGCAGGATCAGGGCCTGCGATTTTCAGAGAAGCCGAGTCAATTCACGTGCCCAACTCCCACTGGACGTAAATGGGAATTGAGCACGCAAATCTCCTAGAAGACCTTCGAAAGTGCCAACCTAAGTCTATGGAGTGTGTTCCTTGGCACCGGAGGCACTGTTCATATACAGCACAGGGAAACCAGCTCTCTCCCTTCCGCAGTGTGTGAACACTGGGATGGGGAAGGATGCTGCTGCCACCACCGTTCCACAGCAGAAAAAACTCCTCGCCCGCCACCATGTATCCTCTGGTCGTACACGGCAGCGCCAGCGTCTGGCAGCAGAATGGCGGTCGTGCCGTTTTACAGCGGTTTCCACTCAAACGACACATTTCTGGAAACAAGGAGGAAGGAGAAAGTGCCACTAGGCCATCTGTCCCAGTGGGACCCTAAATCCAGTTTCGGCGCAGCCGGGCCCAGTATCCATAGAAACAGCATATTCGGCAGCCCACTTAGAGAGGCCAGAGCATGCTACCCTGTGTATGTCTGCAACCCGAGCCCAGGCGGAGGGGCACGGCTCTGCAGGGAATGAGAAATGCAATGAACAGGAATCAAGAAGACAAATACATTACGTGAACCTAGTAGCGTGCGTCCTGGTGAATCTCAAAGCACTTTGCAGACCCTGGACAGGGCTCCTCCATTACTGAAACCCAGAGCAGCTTTTTGTGACCCCGCAGCTCTTTCAGATCGCCGGTGACCTCGCACGGGTTAGGACAAGAAGCGAGGAACAGGGTACCCAAGGGGGGGGGGGGGGAGGAGAGAGAATGTTGTTACCCACGTGGGAATGTGGTCAGGACAATGGGATGAACGCACCGAAAGAGGAAGCAACTTCCAGAGTCCACCTTGCGGAAGACCGTTCGGCAGTGGTATCCGAGTCTCTCGGACGCACAAGAGACTCTGTAAAGCAGCGGTCACCAGCCAGTAGCTCAGGATCTCCTGGTAGATCTTGGAGCCTCTGACGGGTGATCCTGACTGGTTGGGCCAAGAGGCTCTCAAGGGCTAGCATTTTGGCTGCCTCTCCCCACCACTGCTGGGCACCTCCTGCCCTTTGACTTGGAGCTGCCCCCCACCCTGGGAGCCTCCTGCTTGCGGTGCAGAGCAGGGGAGGGAGACCGGGGGGGCGCTGATATCAGGGTACCTGTATTCTATCTCCACAGAATCGGGGGTGGGGGGACAACAGGACTTGGGATGGAGGGAGTTTGCTGGCTGCTTTTGAGAGTGGGGCAGGGGCAGGGCAGAGCCTGCCTTAGCCCCACTGCATCACCACATAGGAGCCACCTGCGGTATGCAGTGCCCAGCTGGAGCCAACTCCAAACCTCTGCCCCAGTCATGAAGCCCCTCCTGAACCCCAAGGCCCTGACCCAGCCCTGAGCCCCTTGGACCCAAACACCCTTACAGAGACTGTGCCCTGAACCCGCTCCTGCACCTCAACTCCCTGCCCCAGGCTCAGCTCAGAGCCCCCCTCACACTCCAAATCCCTTAGCCCAAGACCAGAGCCTGCACCCCAACCCTCTGCCCTGGTGCAAGGGAGAAAGGATGGGGGAGGGAGGATGGAGTGAGCAGGGGCGGGGCCTCGGAGAAGGGGCACGAAGGAGGCAGGGCAGGGGTATCTGGGTTTGAGGTAGATCCTGGATTGCACTGGAATTCCAAAAGTGATCTCGTGCTTAAACAGGTTGGAGACCCCTGCCGTCGAGTAACACATCAACTGAGGGAGCCTCTTCCATGTCCTGCCAGGATTATAACGATGGCCCAAAGCCATCAGTGGAGCACAGCACTGAGGGATTCCATACAGCCAACGGTGGAGGAATCCTCTTTCTCGCTGGCCTCAGGAGGAGAGCAGAGCTGACAGGCCGTGGAGCCGGCCTACGGATGGAATTAACCTCTGTGACCCTAGCGACCCTTCTCAGCAGGTGAAGGCCGCAGAATAGGCCCAAACCACAATGAGCTCCTACACACAGCTGCTGTCGGGGTCTGGGCAGAGACAGGCTACGCTGGAGGCAGAGAGAAGGGGGACTCGCAGGAAAGCTCCTGTTCCATCTAGAGAGGAGATGGCCATCCCGTTGGGTCAGAGGCCTTCCAGGGCTGCATGGGTGGGGAAAAGGATTTGCGCCTCAATGAATTATAAACAAGAGAACAAAATATCTCTCTGGAATCATTCAGATTAGGGATGTTAAGGACGTGTCAACTATCCGATAAGCATTTGCTTGTCGGATTGTGGACAGGATAATTGACTAATCGCTTCCCCCCCTTCTATCTGATAGAGGCAGCAAAAGGGAGGGAAGAGGGGGTACTTCAAAGCAGCAGCGCCGTGTGGAGCTCAGGGCCAGCTGATCCTGGGCTCCGTGCGGTGCTGCCCCTTTGAAGCCCCATGGCGGAGTTTCAAAGAGGCAGCGCCGCCCTATTGACTAATTGAATAGTCGATGCAAACACGCATCGACTATTCGATTAGTGAATTACACGCTACTTAACATCCTTAATTCAGATGGCTTCTGAGCTGCTCGTGTGTCGCATCATCAATTGATGAATGAGGGATGGACGGATATGCGAGGATACTTGGATCCTTCAAAGGCACGGGAGACTTCTCTGGCACGTGGGCTCTGATTTCTTTTTAAAACACGTCCCGTTCTGGAGAAGAACAGATGGAAGCAAGCCCACAGCCTTGCAGCACAACCAGCGGGTGATGCCGAAGAGGAGACGTTCCTTTTAGATGCAAACCATTTACATGTCAAAAATGAAACTGGCAAAAATGACTTCACATGGCAGCCACCTGTAACCCTGATGTTACCCAGTTACACAAGTGCACTGTTGTTAGCAAAAACTTTCTAGCCCTGTATGCGTCTTAGGCAGAAGCAACTGACACAACTAATGCATTAAAGAAGTGTCATACCAGGTCCAAAATTTGCTACGACATGCCTCATAAAAACGAGGGTTTCTATTTTAGCACGTAGCCTTTCGGGCAACGAAACAAAACAAAAAACTAGCAGGCCCTTCTAACACCAGGACTGCTAGAATGATACCAGCGCAGCTCCTACAATGAGTAACCCTCCAGTGACAAATCAAGGATGTTGGGTTTTTTCATTTACTATCATGTGCACAGACATGAATATTTTAATTATAGAACCGAGGTCAGGAAATGCTCGAGAACAGGAAGAACTCCTGCCAGGAAATGCACACACAACAGCTGACTTAACAGAGGAGCACTAAACAAGCCCCTCCCCATTCTCCCCATCGACCGATTCTCTAGCGCAAGCAGGCAGGTAGGCAGGCAGGACCATCCACAGGATTCCTTTACTTTAGAAAAGAAATTGACAATGTCCTTTAACAAGTTCCTGTCTCCTCCTAAAAACTCAGTCAAGAGTTAGGAGTCAAAAGGCACCCTTGTGCTCTTGTTCCCAATGAAGTCAGAGGCAGCCCTCAGATGTAGGTGGTGGTGGATGATAATTTGTACAGCAAGCCCCAACTTTTTTTTTTTTTTAAACCAGTTAGGAAACCTGGGGGATCTGTCATCCCTCCGCATTGTCCCTTTAAAAAGAGAGCTCTCAAATACGACATCTGGCAATCTGCCCATATGCCAGTGGTCCAACGCTGCCCACAATCAGAGCATCTCCAAGGAACGTGATTATGGAGTCACGGGAGGGAGATACAGATGGCACGGCCATTCCAGCGTAACATGGATTCGGGAGCTGGGGGAGGAGGGGTTACTGTCCTTGAAGCATCTGTCCCAAAATCCACGTGGGTTTCAATTTCTCACGGTTCCATGTGCAGCCTCAGGATTTGGAGCACATGAGAACCAGGAAAGTAAAGTGGTTGTTTTGATGTCTCCTTAAGATCTCATAGTGCAGCAAATTTGGTAGATACCTTAGCCAGTCAGATATGGCCATTGCATCTCCCTAGGGCCGGGGTGGGGAACCTTTTTTTGGGTCAGGCACCGCTGACCCATAGAAAAATCAGTCAGGGGCTGCCCACAAGGGTGAACAAACCCTCACTGATGTGACCCCCGACTGGGAAGGAGAAAGACACTCCCCACGTTCCCCTCACGCGCCAGAGCCTAGGGTGGCCCATGCTAGTAGATTTTGGGTGCTCCAGCCCTGCAGGGAGCAGAGCTGGAACTCCAGCACAGACTTTGCATTGCTGGGGCAGGGGGGAGCACCGAATCTCAGGGGCCGGATCCAGGCAAGCTGGGAAGCTATATCCGGCCCCCAGGCCTTCGTTTTCTCATCCCTGCACAGAGAGGCAGCTGAGGGAATAGCTCTGTGCAAATCAATAAGGGAACCAGGCAGCCCAGCACAACAGGTGTAATCTGCAAATACGTGGCCTACCTCTTCCAACTGGCCCCGGTACAAAGGGGAGTCACAAAGGCCCCACTTACAATCGCACACACCTGGAGCAACTGAGCTTTCTCCAAAGGTGGGGTGAAGAGTAAAACCAGGGGGCATCCCTGTTGGATCCCTCACAAGACTGACACCGGAGGTGTCTGAAGGTTCTTTCTTGCCATCCCGGATGTTAACTGGGAGGTAACATGAAGATTCCTTAAGATGGGGTGGGCAATAATTTTTGACGAGGGGCCACTCCAAGATTTTGGAAAGTGGTCGAGAGCCGCACTCTTCCAGGATATTAATGGAGAAGGTTGGGTGCAGAGGGGAGCTTGGGGTAAGGGATTGGGGTGCAGGAGGGAGACTGGAGTCTGGGAGGGAGTTTGGGTGAAGGAGGTGGTTGTGACTTAGGGCAGGGGACTGGAGTGCAGGGGTTTCGGATGTGACCTAAGGTAGGAGGGGATTGTGATCTGGGACAGGAGACTGGGGTGCCAGATCTGGAAGGGAGTATGGGTGTAAATGGGGGACAGAGGATTTGGGTATGTTAAGTGGGGGGGCAGAGGGTTGAGGAAGGGAGGGGTTGGTGCGCCAGAGGCAGGCTGTGACCAGGAGACCTAACAGCCGGCAGACAAACCAGCTGGCAGAACTAAGGCTTGCAGCTCTTAAAATGTTTCCCAGCCAGCCAGCCTACCTGCTTGCCTGGTCATGTGCTTCATTAAATAACTTAGTGGAGGGGAGAGGGTGTGGTTCTTCTTGGCTGCCTGTTATTCAAACAAGCAGCTCCCGTTGGCTGGGTTCTGGCCAGAAACCAGCCAATGGGATTGTGCTGGGGGCGGGGCAGCTCCTGAAACTTCCCCCCCTCCCCTCCAGTTTTGAAACAGAAATAGAACCCAGCAGCCGTGTTTCTGCACAGCGCGTGGGGCAAGCAGAGGAGCCTGCCTGGGGCTCCCTGCTACATCTGTGGCCCCGATCCGGTGGCTTAGCGGACTGGATCCAGCCCGCGGGTGGTATTTTGCCCAGGCCTGCCTTAAGGGAATTGTCCAAACAAGGTGCAATGAGCTGAGATTGTGACTTGGTGGCTTACACGCACCTAAAGCAGAAGTAGATGGGGTTTATCTTATGCCTCATGGAGCAGATTCTGCCAGGTGATTGGCAAGGCTGGACCGACCTGACCGCGAGGGCAAATTGGTCTGTCTCCTTGTACTTGTCATGCCATCTATTCTTCTGTTCTGCTGCGTGTCTACAAGTCCCGGGTGCAGAGTCCTGAGCCAGATGCGGAGCAACGCCCTGCTTCATAAGAGCACACGGCAAACCCAGAGTTCCTCCATGTCTGCACGGTGGGGCCACAGGCACGCACAGCTGGTTTGCTGATCGAGTGGTTTCCTGTCTTTATTTTCAGCAAGGGTGAAAATATTTCAAGTATGGTGTTCCCTGACAGACAAGGTAGGGTCCAGTGTAATACTTAGATACAACAATCCTGGGTTGCGATCTAGCCTCCATCCACTCGGGAAGATGTCTTCCTGTTTGCTGGGTCTATAGTGGGGTCCCACTCACCTCCCATGAGTGCCCCCGTTTGGCTGAGTGCGTGTGCCTGCACTGCCCTTGGTCTTCAGACTTTTCAGCTATTCAGACCTCCAGCCGAGTCACACAGCCTGGTGTGAAATCATGACCCCTTCCGAGCTACATACTTTACAGGGGCCCATCCCGGCACCCCCTGTAGTCTCTCAGTTTAATCCATTTCCCCATTCAGTACGCGAATGGTGCCTCCAGGGCTTGTCATCCTGGAGACAATGTTCTAAACAGCTCTCCACTCTGACCTCTACCTGGTTCTCGCAGCCAGCCACCCCTGACCTTCTCCCTTCCAGGTCTGGGCTGCAACTAAGCTGTCTCTAGTCCTGAAGCTTCTTATATAGTCCCTCCTGGTCCCTGATTGGCTGGTTTCTTCCTAGCCATTCTAGCCACCTGGAGGACTTCTCCATGGCCCTTTTGGACTTAGGACCTAGCCCTGTTACATGGTCCTTGTGTGGTTTAGATAGAAGTAGCTAGAAACTGTGATTTATCAGCAGTCAGGATTTCTTCTAGGGGATTGAAATCCTGATCCTGTACTACCAGGTGGATGTCAGCACTGCAGACAAAATGCCTGGCAGCAGTATAGGAGTGGTCACTTGTGAGAAGTTTGAAAAGTGTCATTGCTAGAATTGATGCCCAAAGGAGACTGTTGTAGGACCTCTAAGAGCTGGTGATTTGGCTGATATGAACCTGGCAGCCTTTCAGTAACAATCTCACAACCACTACAGTTCAATTGGTCAGAGTTGAAGACAGTTGGGAGAGTAAGTCTATATGTCAGGATGTGTCATATGCAGCTGGGAAATCTAGAAACACTGCACATGTCTCCTGCCTAATCCAGAAGCCATTCTCAAAGCCGGGGTTGAGCGCAGGCATTCAATCACACATCCTGCCCTTTGGCTTGAAGCTTACCTGATCTGTGCTCAGGATAGCCCCAGAATAAAGGCAGCTCTTTGAAGGATAAACTTGTCAAGTAACATGTTCACATAGCTGAGCAAAGAGATGGGATGAAAACGTGTTGCAAAGTTGGCAAAACGATTATTTTTGCTCTGCACCACTGTCGAGATATTATTCTCTTGGATACTCCAGATCGATGACTAGATGTCGCCGGCTAGTTTTTTCCCCCAGGTTCTTCAGAACTTCAGAGAAGGTGGTATCCAGCCCACAGGCTTCACTTCTTTTCAGTATTTTCATCCATTTGTGTTCCATCTATGATGAAAGGCAGGAAGGTCCCCTGAAACGTGCTAATCAATTCTAGTTCAAGCCGCATTCTGAAACTGGCCAAGCACCTTCTGAGAGGTGCGCAGAGAGGCCAGACTTCACCGGAAATAAGCACAGTTAGCAATTCTGCACATTTTACGGCCACAGTCCTAAGAGGCTGTAACATTTAGAAAACTTTCACTGCGCTTTTCTCCTCAAGTCAAGAGCTTTGTGTGTGTGTTAAATTTAGTTTAATCAACTAATTGACAAGCTGATGGATTTTCCATCGACTAGTTGATTAGTCGAGAAGCAGGGAGCCACAGCGGGGTAAGCTCCCAGCCTAGGAGCTAACCATGCTATGGCTCTGCCTTTTAAATGTTTTAAGACCCTGGTCCGCAGCAGAGGGGAGACCAGCCCGAGTTGGGAATCAGCTGTCCCCACTCGCACTGGGTCCCCCCTTCTGTGCTTTAGCCTTTTAAATGTATTAAGATCCTGTTGGCTCTTAATACATTTAAAAAGCAGAGGCACATCTGGGACTAGGCGCAAGCCAGCAATCAATTGATTCAAGGCTCGCGCCCAGTCCCCGCTACCCCATCCCCCGTGAAGATGGTGCTTGGGGGAAAACGGCTTTTAAGTGGGCTCCCCCCAGCACCAGCTCCTGCTCCCTCCCCTGGCTTCCTCTCATAGAGGCAGCAAGGGGGGGGGGCGGGGAGTGACTAGTCAAGAGACTAGTCGACTATCCAATAACCTTTGCTTATCAGATGGTCAACTAGTCGCTTACATCCCCAGTCTGCGCGTGTGGGTGTGAGTGTGTATGTGTTTAAGAGACTAGTTGATCAATATGGCGACATATGACTTTCGGGGTGAACTTTTTTTGAAATTTCCTAAATTCGCCCCCATGCAACCTAACTCATTCAACTGGAATCCGCATTTACAAGACCCAAGACTGCCATCCGTACATCCGTTGCCATGAAATGGCCATTAAAATCAACTGGAGTCTTAATCATCAAATTGTGTTTGTCGTTTTTCAGTATCTGGTGAGGTTGTATGTGTTGGTCTGATGTTTTTCTCGCCACTGTATTATAGCTGCTGGTGCAGCATCCCAATTGTCTTAGAGGGGGGAGACGTGTATTTTATTTTTTTAAAAGTATTAATAGTAAGGTGGTCAGAAATAAGCAAAACCCAAAAATCTAAAATCCAGACTCCTTTGAATGACCATAAAAGATTCTTATTGCCTGTCAAGACCTTTTTAACGTTAAAAGTATAGGGGAAAATCTATATTATATCCTCACTGTCTGCAACATCACCTACTAACTTATAAATTCATAGACTGTAACAGACAGCCCTTTGTTCTTCCACACAGGAGGGACTGTAACCTAGCCTAACCTAAGGGGAACTATTTCTTTAGTGTACAGTGTAAATTGAACTAAAAGTGCCAAAGGAATAATAAGAAATTCCAGAGTATTCTCTTAAACCCCCCAGCCATAACGGCTCTGTTATAGGCGACATATAAGATTTCTGAAGAGGGGAAACATGAGAAATTGAAGAGAAGTCAGTAATATCTTAACTAGTAAATTAAACCCATACCACACTCAACGTCAAGAGAGGGAAACCTGCTAAAAGCCCGTATTATTGCAGTTCCCCAGGAAAATACTCTCAGAGGGACTTGGTCGCAAAACCTGGCATAAGTTTTTCTAAGACATGCTTGAGCTAAATCATATGAAAATTACAACTCATCCCTGAGACACGCAGAAAGCTGAGGAGATATTACTTAGCTATAAGTGCAATAAGCCAAACCTATAAAGCTTAATCATCTTCACAGTGACTTCCGCTATCTCCACGCTTTTTCTCTGCACATTTTTACGATACAGCAGTGATGGGCAGCCTATGCTAGCGAGTGGACTGCCGGAGAGGCCCGCCTTCATCTCAATGGGCCTCAAGACTGTTGTAACCAAGATGGCCTCCAGCATAGGGTAGTTTTGTATGTGCGCTTGCGTACCTAGGGTACCAACTGAAACATCGCAGCATTTTGACTGGATGCAGAGGGAGCGCAGGGCTCGCACAGTCACCTCTCTTCACATGCCTTGGCTTTACATGCATCTCACTTTCGTAATACCGGTAGTAAAAACAAACAAACAAACCCAAAACCAAACAAACAAAACCCCCAACAAATGACTCACTGTGACGGAGCGCAAACGCCCCGCCACCGGGCAGATGCCGCAGCGGGGAGTCGCGGCCACCCAGCCCCGCCCCCACGTCCCTGCGGCGCATGCTTGCACCAGACGCCAGGCAATTTAAACGCCAGCGGCACGGCAAGTGGGGGGGGGGAGAGGAAGGCCCTCCGAATCGGAGGGCAAGGGGGAGCCGGGTGCTGGGGAGAACCTGTCCCCGTTGCCAGGCGAGGAGCGGGAGGGGCAAACCCCGGAGGGGAGAAGACGGACCCCGTGGCCGGGGGAAGACCAGCCAGCAGCAGCCCGACAACCCGGAGAGGCGTTGCCCGGGGAAGCAGCCAGCGTCCCGGAAGGAGACGATCGGGACTCCGGCACACAGTGGTGAGTGGGGGTGGTAGGAAGCAGCCCAGGGCGGGCAGGAGTCCGTGTGGTTGGTGGGTTGGGGAACAGAACCCATCTCCAGTCTTTAAGGGTCAACGTTGCTGACCCCTAGGGCCCTGGGCTGGGACCTGGAGGTGAGGGCGGGCCCGGGTCCCCCTACCCTATCCTCCATGGGATTGGGTGGAATCTGCCCGGGATGGGCCAGAGCTGCACCGGGTGTAGCGGCCAGATAGTGATTTGATACCCAGCCATCCCGAGGGTGGGGCATTGGACCGGAATGAGGAACACTTGAGGGGTATTCGGGGTAGACTGTGACCCCGGAGTGGGGTGAGTGGGTCAGAAGGACCGGATCGGGAGCGGGTACGCCCAAGTGGGGGGCAGGCCGTCAGGGCGGAAGCATTGGCTTCCAGTGTTCCCTCCGGACGTCCCTCCCGCGGGCCAGAGCAAAAGGGCGGCGTAGCCCTGGGGGAGCCCCCTTCCTGCCCAGGGTGGGGGCGAACACAAAGGGCACCCGCGGTACGCCTCCCGACACTCACACAGAAAACAACAGAATCTGGCAGCCCTGCCCATGTGCAATGGTAACCAAAATATCTCATGGGTCAGACACAGAACCCAATGGGACGCATATGGCCCGTGGGCCACAGGTTATCACCACTGTGTTATGGGTAGGGATGGAACAGGGTAACTGGTTAACCAGCTACCCCGTAAGTAGCCCTTTGAGTAAGGGTAGTGAGAGGAAGGAAGAATTGTTCCACTGTCCTAGCTGTGCCGACAGAGGGGGTAGGACCAACTAACTGCAGCTAGGTCATCCTCAGTTTCAGGTGTAGACAGGCCCGCTGACAGGAAAGGCAAAGGGGGCAGCTGCCCCAGAGACCTGCAATTCAGAGGGGCCTGGGTCTCCTGGCTGCTACCTCTACTACTGGGCAATGGCTAGAGCCCCTGGCCCTTAAATCACCTCTGGAGCATCACTCTGTGTGGCCCTGCGGGGGCCATTGTGCTCAAAGCCCCACCCAATCTGTGAGCGAGACACCTCCCCCTCCCCTTGCCCAGGGGTCTGTGGAGGTTGTTGGCTCCCCTGGAAGTAGGCCGGGCCTCAGGCACTTTACCTCGAGGCACGCAATTTTTATCTTTCCGCGCACACAACTACACTTTTTGCCCCTCAAAAATCACTTCCAAAAGCAAATTTGAGCTCAGAGGAAATGTTGGCTAAAGTATTTCTTAAGCACTTTATTTCTGAAGGCATATTCATGGCCTTTATAGCCTCTCTCCTTTACCTACACCTCACGTCTAGTTTCAACATCTCACAAACAAGAAAGCATCCAAGTTGCCACACTTGGCATTTGCAAAAAAACCTTTGCATTTACTTACCTAATGCAACACCCATGACTCTCAGGCTTTGTCTACACGACAGTTTTTGCGCAAAAACAGCTGTTTTTGTGCAAAAACTCGCAGAGCGTCCATACCTCAAGCACGTTTTTGCACAAGAAAATGTACAGTGAATCGACAGAACAGAGGGGTTTTTGCGGTATAGGTATTCCACTTTCTATGAGGAATAACTCCTTTTTGTGCAAGAGCTCTTGTGCAAAAAGGTGTGTGTGGACGGGAAACGGGGGGGGAGAGTTTGCACAAAAACAGCCTATCGAAAGAAACACAGGTGCCCTGGTGGCCATTCTGTGAATGGCAATCAGCACTTTCTTGCGAGAGAACGTCCATGCAGTCTGGACGCTCTCTTGCGCAAAAGCGCATCACTTTTCCGATGCGCTTTTGCAATGTGGACACGCTCTTGCGCAAGACGTTTTTGCAGAAGATCTCTTCTGCAAAAAGCTTCTTGTGCAAGAAGCCTGCAGTGTAGACGTAGCCTCAGTTATGTCTGTTATCGGACTCCTTGTCAGAAACTCCCTCTTCTCCCCCTCCTGACACATTTAATAAATCTCTGCAGCAATTATGAAGAAAAATAGGTTTTCTACATGAGTTATACTACAGGGCATTACAGAAGCTATAAAATAATATAAAGTAAGTCTAATATTTGAGAAAACTAAAATACCATGTTTGCTAACCCCCGACGACCTTTACATTCCCCTAAGGTAATCAGCTAATGATTGTCTTCTGTTAGCACAGTCCTGTCATGTGGTGTTTACTACTGCGTATTTGGCACAGATAATTGCAAAAGGGAGTTATAAAAAGTATTGTTAGACTCTGTTGGTGGTTAGCAACATGTACAGCATGGTTAGCATTATAAAAGAAAAAATATATACCATAATGAGCAAAATGCCCTGAGATGAAGGGCAGCATTAAGAGAGGAAATTACCTTTGAAAGCAATATTTACCATGGCAACTGGCTTGAAGTATTTCTTACAGTTCTCCCAAAGTAAATTCTGAATTATGGCACTCTCCATGGCAAAATTTGGAGCAGTATTTAGAAGTTACTCGGTTACAACTTTGTGCGTGCAGATTTCTGAAAACCGAAGGGCTCCACCCATTACAGGGGCTCAGCATAGGTGCCACTTAGCCCCCTCACAGATTCATGCCTCAAAGGTAGCACCAGAAAAGACCGTGTAATAATTATCCATATCTGTGATAATTTAATGATTCATTTCGAGGCTTCTCCTCTTGAATTGAGACACGGGGGCAAGGCTAACTTAAGAGAGAGGATTTTCACGGCAGGAAGGCATTTCCAGAGACTTCCTGAGCTTTACTTTAAGAACAGATGGAAACATCTTGAAAGTAGGCAACAGTAAATTACATGTTGGCATAGTACTTGCCGGAGGGATTACACCACCAAAGGAATTAGGTAGCTCAGCTCAGAAGAGGCAGTTGGATGAGCAATGAACACTAAAAAAGTAACAGAGGTAGTTGTCAAGATAAAAGAGTGGAAGGAATCTAGAACAGTATTTCCCAAAGTGTGGTCCGTGGCCCAACACCGGTTCTTAGAAAAAAAAAATACTGGTCCTTAGAAAAATTATCGCACACAATCCTATTAATTTGTGTGATGGGGTAGCAGCAGCCCGCACTGCCGAGCGTGGCGGCGCAGCCCTCTTGGGAGAGAGTCCGCCGCCACGGCATCTCTGCCGGGCATGCTCCTGGGCAGCAGGGCTAGATCCGGCGGGCACTAGGACCCAGGGAGAAGGCCGTGCGCACCGATGCAGAACACCTGGTGCCGGACACAGCTGGGGGAGCCAGCACTGGCCAATAAAGCAGCCGGAATTGGGGCCAGGAGGGGGGTGGAACAACCCACCGGACAGGTAGGGCCAGCGACACAATTTATTTGCATATTCATCATCTGCTTAATGAATATGCAAATATACAAATAAATGCTACCGGTCCTCCAAAAGCTTGTGAATGGGTTTACTGGTCCCCACTATCAAAAAGATTGGGAACCACTAATCTAGAAGATACATCAACATGAACTTCCATCTCAGTAAGTAGCAAAAAATAGCTGTCTCACTTGTAACGAAGCCGAACTTCAATTTGAAAGGCCTAGGTTTGACTGCCTCCGACAAAACTGCCCTTTGAAAACACACTACATTAGTCTTTCACTTTTTTGAGGGTGAGGGGCAGGAAAAAGCAGCTTTTGCCGTTTTCTGTTTTCCCCTAGATATTTCAGGTTTGGTGTTCAAAAGGAGGAAAATTTCCATCAATTTACCAAATGAATCATTCAATGAGGGTGGAAGAACAATCAAAAGGACTTTGGAGTGGTAACCAATATGCTGAGATCTTAGGGTATGGCTCTAATAGCTGGATTGCCCTACAATCTGTATCAGTGGTGGGCAACCTGCCGCCCGAGGGCTGATATGGCCCATCTGGGTTCTGCATGCGGCCTGTGAGACATTTTGTTTACTACTGTCAATGGGCAGGGTAGCCAGACTCTGCTGGTTTTCTTCCATGTCGTGTTTTTTCCTACCAGTGTCAGTAAAGTGACACGCACCAAAAGCAAAGGCATGTGAGGTGAGGTGAGGTGAGATGGGGTGTGGGCTCACAATGCTGACAGAGAGCCACACGCCCCCTCTGTGGCCAATCAAAGTGCTGCTACAGTTCAATTGACACCCCTCGCAAATTCTAGGGATGCAAATGCAGTGAGCAAAGCTGCCTTATCCTGGGAGACTGTCTTGGTGAGAAAACTCTTGTGGCCCTATGAGATGACAAAGGGCTGCAGCGGCCCACTCACTAGCCTAGGTCACCCATCGCTGATCTATTTGCACTGGGATGTTCCTTCCACCTCAAAAAGTGCAGCTGCAACCCTAGAAAACTCTCTAATTAGCCACACACGTATTCGCAGCCTACACTTGTTCACATTTGGCTACAAAAACCACTCCCACTGGCCTAAAGCAGTGCAGGACAATGTTCTAGAGCAGGCCTACTCAACATGTGGCCCACAGCCTGTTCGTTTGCGGCCCGCGGTGCACTTTGGGTTTACGCGGGGCTCAACATGTGGTCCGCGGGCAGGATCCTCTGCACATGGCCTCTACTGGGAACACGCTCCACAACGGCAAGGCATCTCCCACGCAGGGTGAGCACTGAAAGATGCAAGTGGACGGGCTAGCGGGAACGGATGGGTACAGGGTGTCGGCGTTTCAAGCCCCCGGGGAGGAGGTGCAGGGAGCACTGGGGCATTGTGGGAAGTGCTGGCTGCTTAGCCTTATGGGCAGAGCCTTAGAGGTGCTGACTGGCTTACACTGGCCACATTTGGGTCTGGCGCCGCAGCTCAAGGCTTAATCTTTGTATTTATGCCCGTCAGTGTGAAAGAAGCTATTTGCATATATATTTACAAGTGCAATCACACTTAAGTTGCGGCCCTTGGCATGTGCTGTGAGTATCATTGTGGCCCCCGGGGCTTCCAAAGTTGAGTAGCCCTGTTTTATAGTGTCTGCCACATTAAATACTGAGAGGTTGCTAAACCTGCAATTAACTCTTAAAACTGAAATATTTCACCTATTGACTCTCTCCTCGGCCACAAGGGAAACACATTCCAACTGATTTCCGGCATCGGTTGCTTGCAAATTATTCGCTGCACCATTGCGCCAAGGACGGTAATTCACCTTTCAGGCACAGTGTGGTAGGTTATCTCAGTTCCATAATACTATTGCTACTACTGAGCCACACTGCCGGAGGGTTTGTAAAACTACTGGTATCAGCGATAAAAGCACGCACATGTGAATGTTTGTACGACGTGGGGGGGGGGAGTATTTAAGAGCACTGTCACAGCTGATGCAAAGCTAATATACCAACAATGCTTACCAATTCTTTCATTCCCTCCCCCCCCACCCCTTTCCCATAAAGTCACATGGTTCCCTTGATTACCATCTGAACTCTTCTTATGTTCTATCTACTCGATATGGGCTGGCTACAGCTACAGTGAAACAATGGACAAAAACTAAACAAAACTGATCACAAACAGTACTGAGCAAAACACATACGCCATCAAGCGCCAGGAATGTCCCTCTGTCATGGATATTGGCCAAACTAGACAGTCTCTACGAGAAAGGATTAGTGGACACAGATCAGATATTCAAAATGGCACCACCCAGAAACCTGGGGGGCAACATTTTAACCTGCCTGAACACTCATTAATGGATGAGCCATTCTTTTACAAAGTAATTTCAGGAACTAACTGCAGAGAGAGACTGGAACTGGCCTCCATATGCAAATCTGACACCATCACCCAGGGACTAAACAAAGACATGAACTGGATGGGCCATTATATTCAACACCCAAATGACATCAAAAGCTAAGAATCAGACACTTACAGCACATGCTATTAGCCTCATTTAGCACAGACACTATACCTGACAGGGGTTCCCCCCCCCCTTTCTCCTCTCCCTTCTTTTTCTGCTTAAATGTGGGGTTTCTGCGTCTTTTGCTCCACTCATCTGAAGAAGCAGGTTGTGCCCACGAAAGCCTATAATATTATACAGTAATTACTCGTTTAACACATGCCCGCTTAACACGTTTTCGCAATAGCACAATTTTTTTTTAGGGAACGTTTTTCGAATAACACAACCGTCCCCGAAATAACACAAAAATAATCAAGTGGCGGACTACTTCATGCAGCGGAATAAATTGGTGAAAACAGTGGTAATATGCATGAGCAGATGAATACACGTGGTACAGAGCTCCTCTGCTCACTCACGTGTTTGTGTTTTAACAAACCGCGGCGACTTGTGTTGCTAGTTATCTTGCGTTGCTAGTTATCTAACGTTGACGCTGATGACCGAGCACCAACAAAAAAATGACTTTGTCACCACCACCTGAAATGCAACCCCCCACCTTTTCCATTATTTTTAATGGGAAAATTGACCCCCACATAGCATGTTTTCGCTTAGCACAAACATTTTCAGAAACACATCTATAGTGTTAAATAAGGAATTACTGTATATATTTTTTTGTTAGTCTCTTAGGGCATGTCTACACTAGGAAACTATTTTGAGATAACTAAAATTGACTTAACTCCCAAAATAACAAAATCGAACTAGCGTGTCCACACTATGGGGAAGTCTCCAAATTGGTCCGAAGCAGGGACTGTTAATGGGGATATGCTACCTTGACTTAGAGCTCCAGGAAGCACTGGGGAGTAATTAGTTTAAATTACTCTGGGGAGTCTTTTCGAAATAGCAGCGCAGGAACGTCCACACTACCACTATTCCAAAATCACGATTTCAAAATTAGCGCTATTCCCCCAGGAAAGCAGGAGTATACAGAGTTCAAAATAACGGACTTGGCAGTGTGGATGCTCTGTTTATTAATTCAACCTAAGCAGGATTAGTTCGAAATAAAGCCCTAGTGTAGACCAGCGTTCAGGTGCTACAGGGCTATTTGTTATTTAAGTGTTGCTAACAGGGGAAACTGGCTTGTTTTAAGCAGCGGATGAAGCCAAACGTTTCAAGCACCGAGCCTGGAAAAAAAGCAACTGAAGAACCCATATGTAAGCAAGTATCCTTCTCTAGGAAGGAGAGAGATCAATGCATAAAAAAGAAAAGCCTACTCTCTATTCATCCATCCAAAGTGGTTTTTTGGTTTTGTTATGTTTTTAAACAATGCTCCTCCCTGATTCAAACTGAAACAGGGCAAGGGCAATTTGGCTAATCTCAATTATTTTACATCGATACGGGGGGGTGGGGGGGTGGCCACATGCATCCCTTGGGCCTAGATTATCTACGCCAGTGTTTTTCATCCTTTTTTTTTTATAAAGTACTCCTTTTTCAAAAAAAAATATAAGTACCACCTTTAAAAAAAGAATTATAAGTACCCCCAGTACCTATAGTTTTCAGACACACAATTTTTTTTCTACCATTGCAACACATTTGTTTAAACAACTTAATCGTAGCCGGGCGGGTGATGAAATTTTTGGGAGCAAAAAGTACAAAAATAATAAAGCGCTGTAAAACTTAAAACAAAAAATCTGTTTTCTCCAAATTTCAGTTGTGTTGACTTACCCCCCAGTCTTCTCTCAAGTACCCGTAAGGGTGCTCGTTCCACTGGTTGAGAAACATTGATCGAGTCTGCCTACTGAGTGCGGAAACGGCAAATCTTGTGTTACATTCAAATGGATCCAAAGTGACAGATTGGAATTCAGTAGCGTCTCTGCCTAGTGCAATGAATCCAGTCGAGTTTTTGCCAAACGCCTTAATTAATGCTAAAGGCAATAATAAAAAACCCCGGTAGCCTGGCTGAGAGGCAAAAGGAATAACATGAATGCTAGAAAATTATTAATAGAGAGGTACAAGCACATGATCAAGAGAAAATCTGTTTTAGCACACAGATTCCCATAACATTTACAAAGAAAAGAGTCCACGGTTATCAGCATCAGTGTTAGATTGTGCTAAAAACAACTTGTGCAGTTAAGAAAATAATGAATGTGAAAAAACTGCACGGCTATTAAAATGTTTAGCCTCTTCGCCTCTCAAGGCATTTCAAGTCATCCCCTGGTAATGTGAAAACTCCCACTGACTTTATTGGGCTCTTACCTCTAGGTATTTTCGTTAGTCATCAGGACATGTTTAATGTAGGAAATGGGCCTGAACACTTCTAACTTTGGGAAGGAAAACCTTGGATGTGGATCTAATTCCATAAAGGAATCTTATGCCGTGGGCCTATAACTAATAAATATAAAATTAACTTTTAAGCAGGAGAAAAGCTGTATTAATTCTAGCAGCTGTCACTTTTAACAGTGAGGTCAGGATTTTTTTTTTTCATTACAACGTGGAATTATGTGAAAGATGATGGTATAATTGTACGCACAAAAAAAGACAGAGGCAGCATCTTCAAATCTTCATATTGTTCAGACAAAAGTAACATTTTTCCCTATCTCTCAAGTTTTGCGGGTTGGAAGGATTAAATTGTCTTGAGTTGTCCTCTCAGATATTTGCATAATATAATATAATATAATATATGAAAAAATAAGCACATTTTAATCTATTTTCTTATATTGGTATAATTTTTAAAGCTTCTAATTAGAACATAAGAACGGCCATACTGGGTCAGACCAAAGGTCCATCTAGCCCGGTATCCTGTCTTCTGATAGTGGCCAATGCCAGATGCTCCAGAGGGAGTGAACAGAACAGGGAATCCTCTATCATCCATTTCTAGCCTCTGACAAATAGAGGCTAGGGACACCATTCCTACACACCCTGGCTAATAGCCATTGATGGACCTGTCCTCCATGAATGAATCTAGCTCTTTTTTAAACTCTGTTAGGCTTTGTCTACACTACACGTTTTGCCGGAAGAGGCAATGCAAATGAAGCGTGGATTAGCATTTTCTCGCACTTCATTTGCATAATCTATCCCAAACCGTTTTTGCATAACAATCTTCCACAAAAAGGGGGTTTTGCGCAAAACGGCCATGGCCACGCTGCTTGTTTTTGTGCAAAAACCCCTTTTGCATAATCTATTCTGAGCCATTTTTGCACATGAAGTACGAGAAAATGCTAATCTGCGTTTCATTTGCATTGCCTCTTCCGGCAAAACGCATAGTGTAGACAAAGCCTTAAAGTCCTGGTCTTCACAACATCCTCTGGCAAGGAGTTCCCCAAGTTGACTATGCACTGTGTGAAGAAAAACTTCCTTTTGTTTGTTTTAAACCCAATACCTATTGATTTCATTTGGTGACCCTTAGTTCTTATGTTATGGGAACAAGTAAATAACTTTTCATTATTCACTTTCTCCATACCTGTCATGACTTTATAGACCACTACCATATTGCCCCTAAGTTTCTTCTTTTCTAAGCTGAAAAGTTTCGGTCTTTTTCATCTCTCTTCATATGGTGCCCGTTCCAAACCCCTAATCATTCTTGCTGCCCTTTTCTGAACCTTTTCCAATGCTAATATATCTCTTTTTGAGATGAGGTGACCACATCTGTACGCAGCATTCAAGATGTGGGCATACCATGGATTTATATAAAGGCAATAAGATAGTCTCTGTCTTATTCGCTACCCCTTTTTTAATGATTCCAAACAATCTGTTTGCTTTTCTGACTGCCGCTGCACACTGAGTGGATGTTTTCAGAGAACTATCCACAATGACGCCAAGATCGCTCTCTCGAGTGGTTATAGCTAAATTAGTCCCCATCATTTTGTAAGTATAGTTGATAATTACATATCACCATTTTTAGACTGTCCAGGAAATGTAATGTTTGCTCGCTACTGATTTGAAACTCTAACCTATACATTAAATTAATAAGAGAGAAAGGCCTCTTTTGTGCATTTGCAAACCTATAGGATTTTGCAAATAATAGTACTGGACCATGATTTATATTCCTTGATTAAAGGTCAGTTTTGCGCACACAACTTTGGAGCAAAACAACACAGCACAGACTACTATTAACTCATTCATGCAAAATCATAATGCCACATTCTTTGTTCTTTATAGGCATCAGGAAGTTATGAGAGTTTGTTACAAGTAACATGCTGCTTGCCAGGCAAAAAAACGACACCAAAAAAAAAAAATAAATAAGTGGAATACTTCCAGTTAATACTGTGGGGAGAAAAATATCTGTACTCTATATTATCTATGCAGCATTACAAAAACATTGCCATCTTATAGAGGGAGAAAGATACATTATAATTCAAATGGAATAATTAAAGTGTGAAGTTTTAAATGATCTAGTTATTAATCTTCGTAGACACAGTATGCTAGTTACAAAGAAAACCACACAAAAAAAACCCTGGAATGTAATCACATGATCCATTGCAAAAGGTTAAATCTTGAATTTCTAATAGTAAAAAGGAGGAATTCTTCACTGTTGTGAAATGCTGCTGAGAAACGTTTTTTTGTTGTTTTTTGGGTTGGTTGGTTTGTTCGTTCCCCTGTATGGAACAACTAGCACCTTTTGGAGTGAATTAAGCCAAATGAATGTAAAACTGCTCAATGAGAGATTGAAAGTCTGTACGCATACCCATATAACATTACTGAAAAATGCAGACATCTGTTATGTTTTTTCCTGTATGAATATCTTAGTGAAAAGCATTAAAAAAAAGTTGTAAAACAATCAAATACCATTCATGGAGCCTAGTTTGTTAATTAAACTGCTTTGTGTATATTATTTCCTAGGTAACGATTCTGACATATGATTCACTAAGTAAGAACAGGCTTATCATATCTCTGCTTCATGAAAATTCGCTAAACAAATGAATTAATTAATATTCAAAGACAAAGATACAATGTTCACATACTTTTCATATGTTCTGGCCAAAACGTCATTTGATATTCAAAGCAGGGGCGTATACTACTAGTCTGCAATAGGGATGTAAACGGGTAACTGGTTAACCGGTTACCCACTAAGCATCATCTTTAATGGGTGATGCTTATGGGATAATGGTTAACTGGTACCTGGGAGTGTCCCCCCCACCCCCACCCGTAGCTTACTGGATTCCAGCCTGCATGAGGCTGGCAGAGCCCTCCTGCCCAACTATCCCCCTGGGCTGGAAAGTTCCCTCCACCCCTGCCACAGTACAGCATTTAACAGTACATTTAACCAGTTAACCAATTAAACGGGATTTTAAATCCCTGTTCTACAAATAATGTAATTAACAGCTTACACTATAAGATAGACTAGGAGGTGAAGTGCATAATTCCTTTTCCAGAGCAAGGCAGATGCCATAGACATCAAATATTTTAAGTGCAGTTAAATTGCACTCGCTCACTAGCATCACCTTCCCAGTGTTTCGCAGAGGGTAGCATTAAGTTGCAGATATTTCCGTATCAATTTCAGGGGTAGTTTTACACGTCTCTCTGGACAGGAGCAAGGCAAATGTTAAGTGGCTGAAGATCACTGTAATACTTGGCAGCCTAGCGGTTTTGCACCCCAGGAGTCTCCCATGCAAAGGAACTGGAATGGCTATCAGTTCCAAAAAACATATCCTCTTTGGATCACAGCTGATTTAAAGCCCTTTGGAGCACACTAATTGGACGCAGCAAAACTTCTACAGCTCTGGTTTCTTCTTGTACATAGTGCAGGAAGGGAGGAGTTTCTCTAGCACAACTGGTAGGTCAAAGGGCAAAAAGCTTGATTTGGGTGGCCAAGGAATCTGACAGAGAAGAGGAGCACGCAGGAAGAGTGGTTGCTGGCTCTGACAAGTATGCCACAAAGAGACAGTTCCTTTGGACAGGAAGGGGAAGATCATTCCCTTCTTTTCCTATACTTGGAGGCTACATCTAGACTGCAGGCTTCTTTCGGAAGAGCTCTTCTGAAAAAACCTCTTCCGAAAGAGCACATCCACACAGCAAAAGTGCATCGAAAAAGCGATCTGCTTTTTCGAAAGATAGCGTCCACAACAAGTGGACGCTATCTTGCATGTAAGCTGTGATTACTATGGATGGAGTGGCCACCGGGGCACCTGTGCTTTTTACTCTTCTTCCGAAAAAACTCCCTCTTCCCCGTCCACACACGCCTTTTTGCAAAAGAGCTCTTTCGGAAAAAGGCTTCTCCCTCGTGGAAAGAGGTTTACCAATGTCGGAAAAAAAACCCTGTTCTTTCTTTTGAAAGAACATGATGGCAGTGTGGACGTAATTCAAGTTTTTTCGGAAAAGCAGCTGTTTTTCTGACAAAACTCTGTAGTGTAGACGTAGCCTGAGAGAAACGTAGAGGGGGAAAAGGAAAAATGTACAGGAATTAAACCCTGTGCAAGGTGATAAATAATTGGCCTAGTTACCCATGTAAGCCTGCAGGCATCATTGCACGGTGGAGTACTTAATAGGCTTTTCCCGGTAAACAGAACGTCTTAATCAGAGCTTGTCAGAATTCTAAAGGTAGTTTAGATGACACACTCGAGCTGCAATAGAAGGCGATGAAAAGCAGGCTGTAAAAAGATTATTTCACAAAGATTGAAGACATGCTTATGGTGAAGGGAACTGACAATTCTGCATGATCAATAATCGCCCTATATCAGAGAAGTGCACTTACTGAGAGAGTATCTCTTTCTCTCTCTCAAACACGCACTCATTAGAGAATATGAGCACAATTTGCTAGTCCTGATATAACACACAGAAACCACGTATTAGAATCACAGGGATACAGTGACATTCTGAGTATAAGTACCATACTGTGGCAGGTTTCAGAGGTAACCGTGTTAGTCTGTTTCAGCAAAAACAAGGAGTCCAGTGGCACCTTAATGACTATCAATTTTATTATGGCGTATGCTTTCACGATTTGCAACTCACTTCATCAGATGCATGAGGTGAAAGAAACCAATGATGAAAATTACTACGGAGCTGCTCATGATCCCACAGACGTCAATGGAACCCTTAAATGTAATGGGTTAGAGTGTGATGCCCTTCACGCAAAGTGGCCACAATGATTTCAGTGGGATTATCTGTGGCATAAAATCCTGTTCAGCATGAGGACGGGCATGACAGTCTGTACTGATGAGTGAAGGATCATGCTCTGCGAAAGGGGACTTTTTATCAGCTGAGTCATCCATGTGTAAAATCTGAGCCCCCGTTTTCACGTCTGCCGTGTCAACACACAGCGCATGCTCCACACAAGCCCTTCAACCAATCATGCGTCTTTCCTGTAAAATGGCAGTAACTTCCTATGAGGTGATTTCCTGCTGTATCAAAATAAATGAGGTAACACTGGACAATTTACTTACCCACGTAATAACACTCATGGCATTTATGAATTCTCCTATCCTGCTGCAAACAGATACACGTTGGGTTGGACGGAAAACACCAGCTGAAGTGTTTTTAGATTAAAAAATGGGAAAATGTTAGCCCACCCTGGAAGACACCCTGATTCCACATCTGAATCACTCTGAGAACTACACCTTGCTCCCAGCTCCACAGACAAAATCCCTACCCTTAGGCCAGGTCCACGCTACGGGGAAAGGTTGGGTTTAGGTACACACTTCTAGCTATGTAAAAACATAGCTGGAGTCGGTGTTCCTTAAGCTGAGCTTCGGCATTGTCCTCACAGCAGGAAGCTAATGGAAGAAACACTGTCGACTTCCCGTACTCCTCGCAAGGAGCAGGAGTACCGGTATCTACAGGGGCACCATCAGTGTTCGATTTAGCGGGTCTTTACTAGACCCACTAAATCAAACGCCGTAAGATCAACTGCCGCAGCCTCAATCTTCCTGCAAGTGGAGACATGGACTAAACCTAACATCCCTTGGCCAACCTACTTTGGAAAATGATCAGATGCTACAGTGATGGGCAGCAACACAGAGCTGTAAGGCCCTGATCTTGCAACGACTGCAATGCAACTACTCACAATGTATAATGTAAAACACCTACTGAAATCTCTGAAGAATAAGGTCCCAGGACAGACAGTAAACATCTTCTCATCATCTACTCTTCTCACTCATCCACTTTCATCATTTGAGCCTCCTTTGGGAGACATTTACTTCTGAATGAAACAACAGGAGATGGGAAAGCAAACTGTAGCAATGTATGTAAAGCAGCAGAGATGGTACAGGGAGTTAATCTTGCTCCCTTCTGAGGCACCTTTGAAGTGCCCGATAAATTATCTTGACACAAAGCAACCCCAAAAAATAAATATTGCCTTGTTTGCCACAGGTATAACAAACACAGCCAAGTTGTTACAGCAGAGCAAAGATTTGCTCACTACCGTTTTATGTATTTACCAACCGTTAAAGCAGATTCCACTCCACTGTAAAGGCATAAAGGTGGCTAAGATCCTAGCTAACACCCTCTCCCGGCCACCCACTAAGACTGCTGGGAGGGGAAGCCCATTTTTTTGTGCTTGGGAACCCTGGGGTATGTAAACTTCTGAGCTTCAAGAAGCAGGAATACTGGATCCTCTCAGGAACACTTCCTGGGTACCAACATCCCACCTGCTCTGTCTCGGAAATGGAGTTCCTCAGTCCACCGGTCATGGGTGCCCTGCACCACTACTGACCCAATAAACACCCAGTTACTTAAACCCATGCTCAGAGAAGAGCCACATGGTGCACTCAGCCCACGAGCCTGGGACTTCAGCAGACAGCCTGCCTCAGATTCCTGCAGGACTGCTGGCTGGGAGCTACACCTAGGTAAGCGCATCCCAGCTGGAGCCTGCCTCTGGCACCTCACCCCTTCTCCCTCCCCCCCACCCTCCCCAGGCCACCACCAAAACCCTCTGTGTCCCCTCTTCCACCTCCTTCAGGTCACAACTCCCTCCCAGACCCTGTACCCCCTTCGAGAGCCCCATCTCCAGACCAGAATCCTCTCCTGCACCCATATCCACACCTGAACCCTGCACCCCAAACCTCTGCCCCAACTCACAACCCCCTCCTTTACCCTAATTCCTTCTCAGACCCCACACTCCCTCCTGCACCCCAGTCCCCTACCCCGAGCTCCCTTCTGCACCCAACCTCCATCCCAGACCCTGCTCCCGCTCCATAGAAGAGCAGCCCCTGACCACTTGCCAAAATCTTGGAGTGGCCCCCCCACATTAAAAATTATTACCACCCCTGGTACAGATCATACCAATCAACACATGTGTGTACCTTTCCATCTCACCCTTCCCTTGCGAGTCTTTGGTGAATCATCTGAGTCCAGGAAGACAGGCAGGTCTCCTGCTGGGTGGTGTCTCTACCTCACGGAGCACCTTCCCCATTTGTCACCTTGCTCTCTCCTGCCCCTTGCGTCCTCTTCCTATCTGGCCCCTTTTTCCAAGTATTTCTTGATTTAAACCCCTCCTGGTCATGTGGGCTCTTTGTTCCACTTCTGGAAAGTTTCCACTGACCCTACAGTTCCCCCCCTTCCCTTCAAGGAATAAGTTAAACTGGATTCCCATGGCTTGAGCTGCTGTATGGCATAAGCCTTAGGAGATCGAAGTACCACTCTTCTTCTGGATGTCCCTGTGATCTTAAAACAATATCTATTTGTATGGGAAACAAGTGTGGCCCTCAGGCACTGGGCTCCTTGCCTAGGAAGCACTTGCTCTCTGGGCTTCCTCTCCTGCAGATTTTTGATTTGCCAAGTCCTCCAAAGGGTGCTAGATGGAGACTGCCTAGAAGAGCTCACAATCTAGGCTCCAGAGCTCCCAGCTCTTGTGTGTGTGGATAGCCCCTGACCAGGCCATCCTTAGGGTTTATGGGGCCCTAAGCAGAACTTCTGACTGGGTGCCCCTGTGCGCAACGGAGGGCACTGGGGTGGGTGATTTTTTAGAGATGTGACTTTATAATCTTCAACAACACTAATGAAATATTTTTAAAGAAAATTTTAAACCGAGGCCCTGTTGACTAAGCCAGTGTTTCTCAACCAGTGGTACGGGTACCCTGTGGGGTACTCGAGAGAAATCTGGGGGGTACGTCAACACAACGGAAATTTGGAGAAAACTGAATTTTTATTTAGATTTTACAGTGTTTTATTATTTTTGTACTTTTTACACCAAAAAATTTCATTGTCTGCCTGGCTTCAATTAAGTTGTTTAAACAAATGTGTTGCAATGGTAGAAAAAAAAATTGTGTGTCTGAAAACTGTAGGTACTGGGGGTACTTATAATTTTTTTAAAAGGGGTACTTTATAAAAAAAGGTTGAGAAACACTGGACTAACCCAGTCAATTCAGAAACGGACAGGACAACCTGGGGTTGGCAAATGCCTGTCAAATGGTTTCATTCCCATTTGAATGGCTCTTTCCCAGGTTCCGTGTCCTGACAATAGGCCTGGCCAGCTTTGTCACCCTTAAGCTAACTAGAACCTCTCTGAAGGGAGACTCACCAGGCTGCAGCAGCCACAGAATGGAGACAGGAAGAGGCAGGCGAGTGGACATTAGGACCCAGCGGTGCCCAGACTTTTGGGTGGCACACGCCACTGCATAGTCTGTATGTGGGGAAGAACAGTCCCGAGCCCCGCATCTGCACGGAGCAGCTTGCTGATCGGGGCCTGAGTTTCAGACATGACTTGACAGAGGAAGGCGCTGCAGTCAGAGGAGGGTTGGGGTAAGCACAGACTTATGCGCCATTTGGTGAGCTAATCTCCACAGGCAAATGAACTAGACAGACCTTAGGAATTTGCATTTTAATACATGGCATAGAAGATACAGACTGAGTCATTTACTATCCTACTTGAACCTCTTTAATGCAGCAATGCTGGATTAAAGTCATTTTTTTACCATTTTTTCCCCTCTTTTTTGAAACAATCACATCACGTGAACACGTTCCCCCCACTCTAACCATTCCAAAGATATTAGAGTGGTGAGAAAGGTTTCGTTGGGCTGCTTGCAAAAATGGATCGGTGGAGCCAATAAACTTTTATTCAATAAAAATATTTGCCATCTCAATGTTGTTACATTTCAATGTGGACACACTGCATTATCTCTTGATACTATTATCTTTGTTTAGATAATAAGAACTAGGCTACATTTCAAATGATTATCAACTAATGGAATGTTTGAAATTAGCTACACTGTTTGGGAGGTCTGTAAAATTTTAATAGACTGAAAAAGCGGCCATATGCTCAAAAAGTTTGGGAATTAGGGTTGCCAGGTGTCCGGTATTGACCCGGACAATCTGGTATTTTCTGATTTTTTTTCCCGGCCAGGAGACAAAAATCCCAGGTGCTTACCTGGTTCTGCAGGGGAGCTGTCTGGCCCGGAGCAGGGAGACAAGATGGCGGATGGCCGCTGCCAGCGTGTTAGGGCCAAAAAGGCTCAAAAGCGTTTCTTAAGGGGGCCACGCTTTTTTTTTTTCTTTTTAAAAACCAACTCTCGGGGTCCCTTTTTCTTTTTTTTTGCTCAACAACTTTGGTCTCCCCCTTTTTTTTCCTCAACAGAATTTTTTCCCCGGTGTTTTTTTTTGGGGGGAGGGGTCGGGGGGAGTGTTCCGTATTTTTGGTTAAACGATCTGGCAACCCTATTGGGAACCACTGGTATTCTATTTGACTTCTGAAGATCTCTTAAGAGGAAAGGCCTGTCCAAAGAGATGCAATATTAATGTTTCACTCCATGTCTTTTCGACTTTTATGTTTATTCAGTTTTAACAAGGTAACCACCAGGATTTTGCTTGTGAGACAGCAGGTGCAGTCATGGTTTAATATTTATTATTACAATTATTACTAGGGACTGCTTTTTCCCAAGCCAAGTCTAGCTTTGTGCTTTCATCTCAAAGGGTAATCAACTGAGAGGAAATGATCAAGCTCCCTATTAATTATTACAATGGGCCAATGAGGAGCCCCTTGAAATTATGTTTATAATAAACTGTTTAACTATAGTTGCCTCCAAAAGGGACGAGACGTACAGAACCATGATTTATCTCTATTCGGAGATTCATGGAGTGCTATCATCGGCAAAACCCAGAAGAGAGAAATATGAAGAAAACCTTTACATTGGTGGTCTGAATTTATTTCATACTATAGTCAATACAGAGGACTTATCCAAAACTAGACTGGACGTCCTATGATGGAAGGCTACTTCATTCCACAAGGGAAAAAACTGCTTAGCAATTAGAATCAACAGAAATTCAGATGATTAACTTTGTCACTACCATGGATGCCAGGGCACCTGCCGTAGAAGACTGGCCAGTCCTTAAATTCTTCTTTATCTATTTCTCTTTTCCCATTTCTGTCTTGTTGGAGGCTCTGAAATTTGTCATCTTTACTTCCTTCCCTGCATGTTCCTCAATACATACCTTTCCCATGCTCATAAAATGACAATTGTACAAAGCGCCCCCTTCTATCTGCAAAACTGACAAACCTCATGGGCCCCTGAAACTTTCATAAGCTATAATCTTATTTCCAGAGTGTTGGACAGGGACAAGGATGAGATAGGGCTCTCTGGTTTTTGCGCATGTTTAACAAGCTGGCCAACAGGATCAAATCCACTTAGGGTTGGGGTAGAGAGTTGATTAAGTGACTGCGAAGTGGGTTGTAAGGATTAACCTGATTAGTAGTGAAAAGGGGAGGGAGGGAGAAAAGAGGAGAAAAAATATTCAAGGCAAGCGATGAGGGTCCTGGGTGGTCTGTAAGCCGGTCCGAGACAGAGGGAGAGTGTAATGAAAAGATGAAATCCAATCATTGTACAGGAAGCTTTCACAAGGCTTAAAACAAATCCTTAAGAAAACAGAAAAGAATCCAGGAAGAGGAGTTGTATTACTGCTGAAAACGGTATTGGCATATTACCAATGCATTTATACTGCGTGAGTGACAGTTACACTTCTGATCTCCGCAGCAGAGGGAGAATAATTCCTTCCTACGCTGCAAACCTCTAAGGACTTGTAAAGGAAGTTCCCTGTAGGACTTTCATGCCAAAGTTTTGCTAGTTTCCGCATTTGAGTTTAGTTTCGCTAGAAAGAAATCGAATGAACTGAAAACGGGTTTTCTAATGAAAAGTGTTAGGCAACCTTGACTGCAGGTGTCTTCAAGTACAATATACAAATCTCGGACAAAAGTTAGATTAAAACTAATGAGGTTTATATTAGGATATAAATTCAGCAGAGGAACAAGGGCATAGAAAGGTAGCTGTCTCAAAGCTGAACTGAAAAGCTTCAGGGGAAAAATAATTCAGAGTTAAAAAAAGCTGATGGTAAATTAGAAGGCATTTGAGGAATATTTGCTACACCTTGAAATCCCCCTTCCACTTCGCTTAACTTTCATTCAAGGCTTTGAATGAGAAAACAACTGAAGCACATGCTTAACTTTTAGAATACGTTTAAGTCCTATTTACTTCAATAGAATTTCAATCCTAAATCCAGGCCAAAGACATGCATCATAAAGATCTCAGCCTATTTACAGTGCCATGCATTTTTATTCCTAAGAATAAATCCCGTTCCACATTGTAACTTAAACTGATAAACAACTTCTTCAAACTGGAAAAAGCCTGGCAGACAAATCTTGGGCTTCCATTTTATTATTTGTGAGTAAATAGACGAGGAATAAATATGTACCAAGGCATAACTGGGATGAAAAAAACAAAGGGAAAGTTAAGCATCAGAGGGGTAGCCGTGTTAGTCTGGATCTGCAAAAAAGCGACAAGGAGTCCTGTGGCACCTTACAGACGAACAGATGTATTGGAGCATAAGCTTTCGTGGGCAAAGACCCACTTGTGTCAGCCCATGCATCTGACGAAGTGGGTCTCTGCCCACGAAAGCTTATGCTCCAACACATCCGTTAGTCTATCAGATGCCACAGGACTCCTTGTCGCTTTTAAAAGGAAAGTTAGCAGCATTCTTCCCAGATAATCAGGCACATTGTGTGGTGCTGGGAGGTTAAGTAACCTGACTACGGTCACACAGGATCATAAATGCCTCGCTCGGCTCCTCTGAGTAATCCTACTGAAGGCCCAGAGGAAAAGATTCCTATCATGGGCAATGCTTAAGCATATGCTGAAGTCCTGTTGAAATCAACAGGGCTTGAGCAGACACTGAGTACGCAGAGAGTTAAGTGCTTTCCTAAACTGGAACCTGGGGGCAGGATCGGGAAGGAGACAACGGCTAGTTGACCACCCCAAAGATGAATGAATAACAGTTAAAAAGAGAGATTATCTGAGCCTACCATATGCAAATTCCTTAATTTCATATTAAATAGTTAGACAGTTTGTCTGATTGCTGCTTCATTTCTTCTGGCCTGCGAAGCCCCAAGCCTGTCCCTGTGTCCCCTAGGGGCAAGAGTTATCAGGAAAGCATCTCCCTGTCCCACCCCTCCCGCCAGGCCGGTTCCACAATTCCTATAGGTCGCATGGCCCTTCCAGCTAGCTGTGCAGAGCCAGAACAGGCAGGGAGCCTGTCTTAGCCCTACAAACAGAAGCTGCCTGAGACCAGCTCAAGCACCGTCCTGCTGGAGCCTGCCCCCAACCTCCTGTCCCATCTCACAACCCCCTCATACATCCTAAGTCCCTCCCAGACCCTGCACCTGAACCCCAGCCTTGAGCCCCCTCTCGCATCCCGTACCTCCTCCTGTACCCAAATCCCTTGGCCCCATCTTGCAGATCCCTCCCACATCCCAAGCCCCTAATCTCCAGCACCAACACAGAGCCCTCAATACCCCTCATTTCTGATCCCAGTCCAGAGCCTAGAAGTAGACCCAAGTCTCCACGCTTCCCTGTGGGACTGTGTGGGGGCCGTGATGATTTTTTTTTGAGGGTCAAAGGCCACTGATACAAAAAAGATTTCCCATCCCGATTTAGATTGTTACCAATTACCAGCCCAGTTTAATGGCATAAACACACCCATCCAAGCTGCTTTTCTTTCACTCTGCCTACTGTCCCGTTCAGAATGCATTTCCAGATTCGCTTTATATAACCATCACCTTCCACAGCCACTTTTAGACAATACAAAATTGTTCCCTCCACTATAAAGATCGCCTCCAACTGTTGCTCCCATTGCCCCAATATTGTTTACCTTGGGAAATCTGCAAACAGAGCTTCTGTTTCCATTGCAATGAGACGTGAGCGAGGGTGAGGATTTCAAAGAATTACAAATACCTTTAGGTTTGGCATCGCTAGAGCTAGATAGCAACAAATTGCAACCCCAAAGCCTCGCAACAGTAGCCTTGGTTTGGATCTGGAGCCTGCATTATCATCAGACCATCACATTTCCCTGGTTTCCCAATTTCAGCATGAACTCAGAATCTGTCTATTCCTGCATTTTGCTTCCGAAGTAGCCCTCAACTTTATAACATCCAATTACAGCAATCTGAATCCACGTGCCACAACCAGAACTGAAAACAAGAGACGTGTTTTGATTTGATCTCCTTTGTGTGACCATGTCACAAATGCAGTGCTTCAACCCTATCCTGCACTGAGTTTTCTACACCTCTGCAATTACAGTGCCTGCGTCTTCAGTTTAAATATCTACTGGCCCTCTATGTCTTTCATTCGACTGGATGTCCATTCTTGAACTAATTCCTTCCCTTATAATTAGCTACAGTGTCCATCATCCTCTTCTCTATCATGCGTTGAATGATATTTCGCTGAACTCTGACCCTAAAGAAATACAAAGATCACACGTGTCTAATTCTCAGTCAATCCATTTTAACGTCATTGTCTTGCAAAGTGCTGGGACATGAGAGGGACTGATTACTAATGGGCTGTCCATATTTTATCGTGGATGTCTAATTTTTCCCATTTCCCTTTGATAAAACCGGTGGCAGGAGCGGTGCATGTAAAAACAGCTTCTGTATCTCAAGGGTCAGGGAACCGTTAAGAAAAATACTGTTTTCCTGATTATAATGATGCTAGGCCCTAAGGCCAGAGAAGGACCATAGAGAAGTCCTCCCAGTAGGCTAAAGTGGCTGTGGAGGAACCAGCCAATCGGGGGGCCAGGAGGGACTATATATGAAGCTGCGGCACTAGAGGCAGCTGAGACTCGGAAAGGAGAAGGTCAGGGTAGCTGGCAGAACCAGGGACAGCTCAGAGTAGGAAGCTGTTGAGAACATTGTCTCCAGAAGAAGCCCTAGAGCATGGGTAGGGAATCTTTTTTGGGCCGGAGGCCACCAACCCACAGAAAAATCAGTCAGGGCCGCACACAAAAATCCCTCACTGATGTGGCCCCTGACTGAGGAAGAAAGACACTTCCCACATTTCTCTCACACACCAGAGCCTAGGGGGGGCCCAAGCTAGTAGATTGTGTGTACTCCTGTCACGTTACTGAATTTGAGGGAAGCAGCCAGATCACTGCTGCACCCATGGGAGGGGGGATGTTGGCCCCAAAAGTAGTACAAAGGGGGCCATGCGAGGTGTCAAATAGAAGCTTATTTTCTTCTGATTCTATATATGCTATTCATGTGATTGTATAATGTCTGTGTGTGAAGTTATAAGCATGTACTTTGTATGAGTACTGAATGTTTCTCTGTATGTGGTTGAACAATGGGCAGAGCTCGGCCTATGGACATGCTAATGAGCAAAGATCTATGTAACAATGGCCCTCTATAGGCCAAGGACACACCCCAAGAATGGTGACTGATACCTAAGGGCTACCAGCAGGGGACACAGGGATAGGCCGCTGGCCAGATGACCTGCTGCAGCCAAGAAGAGACCAGAAAGGAGGTATAAATATGCCATGTGGCCAACTCCATCTTGGTACTCAGCTCAGCCCTTCATCCCAGAGGCAGCAGTGCAGGGATCGAAGAGCCGGAAAGAACTGTGGACCCATCCTGACGTAGGATGTTCATCAAAGACTTTTAAGCCAGCAGTTATAACATCTCTGCTGCAAGCCTGCACCGAGAACTGGGAGATTTGATGCATGTAATGTATGATACTTTTAACAATCTTACTCTCATGCTTTTCTTTCTTGTAATAATAAACCTTTAGATGTTAGATTCTAAAGGATTGGCTCAGCGTGATTTGTGGGTAAGGTCCAGAAGGTAAATTGACCTGGGATCTGTGGTTGGTTTTTTGGAACCGGAGAGAACTTGTATAGGGAAGGTGAGATTGGGCTCTAAAACCCCTCAACTATGTATGAGGCCCGGGGCCATCTGGGGCATGGATATTGCTGGGGTGTCGGAGGGGTTTTGCTCGTGAGGCTTCAGGCAGGCAGCTGAAGCGCTTTGTGGGACTGGTTTGTGGCCTGTTGGGAAGGTCTCCAGTCTGGGGGCTGTAAGGAGCCCCAAATTTGAGCAATTTGCCCTGAGCGGACGCCCTCAGCTGTGCCCAGACCCAGCCCAGTCCGTCACAACTCCAATGCAGGAGGGGCTGGATCCAGGCAAACTGGGGGCCGCATCTGGTCCCCGGGCCTGAGGTTCCCCACCCCTGCCCAAGAGGCACTTTTATACTGAGTGGGGAAGTAGACTAAATTGAGAGATTACTGGGGCCACCAGGATGGGCCCCTGGTAAAGTATGTACCCCGGAAGGGGTTTGTGATTTCACACAAAGCAGTGTGACTCAGGCAGATGGCTGAGTAACCGAAAAAGGCGAAAGACCAAGGGCAGTGCAGGCACATGCACTCGGCCAGATGGGGGTGCTCGCAGGAGACGAGAGCCGCCCCGTTACACTAACCATAACCAAGGAAGGTAGCAACAAACAGACAGTGAGCTGAATTTTTCTAGCAAAGCTACAAGGTTCTTGGGTTTGGGTCGGGTTTTTTTCAGCACTATGTCTAACCCAAGCTGAGGGTCTGGCGCTCTAGCCGGAATAAATTATTCTCAGAAAACTTTCCTCACCTTACCTTCATAAAGTCATTCGCTTCCCAAAACATGAGCCTGAAAAACTGAAGTTAGAGCTTGAGAAGGCTGTTTCTTGGGTTTAATAATTTACTAACCTAATCACCACTGCTGCAGCCATGGGGTTTTCACACCCAGCCCCCCCTCCGCCGCTGCAGCTGAAGCTGCATGGTCCCCCCACCACAGCCCCCAAGACCCATGGCCTGGCCCACTGGTCCCGCCACCAAAGCTGCCCTGGCCCAGCACATCTGGCTATTAGGCAAAGGCCGATTAACACCCTTAATTCAATTACTGAGCCTCTCTAACCCCCCAAACTTTTTTAGCAGTACTACTGCTTGGCCGGGCATTCCCCATTTTGTAGATGTGCATTTGATTCCCCACCCCCCCAAGTGTAGTAATTTACTCTTGGTCTTTACTGACTTTCAGGTTATTGATTCATATCGTCAATTTGTGGACTTCATTTTGAATTCTAGTCCTATCCACCAGAGAGCTCTCAACTTGGTGTACCTGAAAATGTAGAAACATGCTCTCCTTTCCAATATCTTAAGTTGTAAATGAAAATACTGAATAGAACTAGAGCCAGGATTCATCCCTATAGGACCCCATTAGCTACATGTTGCCAACTGACGGCAAGCCATTGCTAACTACTCTTTGATTATGGTCTTTCAACCAGTTGTGTACCCACCCGATAGTAATTTCATCTCGGCCACATTTCCCTAATTCGCTTATGAGAGCGTCATGTGCACCTGTGTCAAAAGCCTCACTAAAATCAAGATTTATCGCATATATCACTTCTCCTCCTGTCACTACACCGCCAACACTGTGAAAGGAGGAAATTAGGTTGGTTTGGCATGACAAATCAACGCTGGCTATTTCTCATAATCCTCTTATCCTCTAGGTGCTTACAAACCATTTGTTTAAGCGTTTGTTCCAATATATTTCCCGGTGTTGAAGTTACTAAGGCTGACCCATAATCCCCTGGGCCCTCTTTGTTCCCGTCTTTAAATATAAAGAGTATGCTTGCCTTTCTCCAATCCTCTGCTACCACACCCATTTGCCATGAGTTCTCAAAGATCACTGCTAATGGTTCCGAGATTGTTTCAGCTATTTCCTTAAGTACATTCTGATATATTTCATTGGGCACTGCCAACTTGCATATACAGCCGGTCCCCAAGTTACGAACGCGTCGACTTAACAACCGTTCGCACTTACGACCAACCTCCCATTAAGCCCATTACAGCCGGTCCCCGAGTTACAAACGCGTGATCCGCGCTTACGAACAGCGCGGCCACATTTAAAAGCATGTATTCTGACTTACAAACAAATCGAGTTACGACCAGGTGTTCGCAACGTAACCCGTTCGTAAGTCGGGGACTACCTGTAGCTAATTTATCTACATATTGTTAAACTTGATCTTTCTCTATTTTTCCCCTCCTTAATATTAATTGTGTTGAGCATTTAAGGAAAACTGAATCAAAATAGGCATTAAGCCCTTCAGCCTTCTTCATCTCATCAGCTATTAAGTTCTTCTGCTTCAAGAACCACACTTGCCTTCATACTTCTCTTGCTTCTACCATATTTAAAGAACCTCTTGTTGCCTTTTATGGCCCTTGGTAATTCATTTTGTGCCTTAGTCGTCATGGTTTTGTCCCTATATGCTTGAGCTATTCTTTTGTACTCCTCTTTAGCATTTCATCCCATGTGTTTTTGTGGGATTCTGTTTTGATGTTCAGGTCATTAAAGATCTCCTGAGGAGCCATATTGGCTTCTTCTTATTCTTCCTATCTTTCCTTTGCATCAGGATAGTTTGCAGTTGTGCCCTTAATATTGTACTATGGAGAATTTGCAAACTTTCATGAAGAACTTTTTCTCTTAGATTTTCTTCCTATGGGACCTTGCCTACCATTTCTCTTGACTTTGCTGAAGTCTGCTTTTTTGAAACCCATTGTCCTCATTTTGGTCCTCCTGCCCCTTCCTTTCCTTCGAATAATGAATTCCAACATTTCAGGATCCCTTTCGCCTAACTGTTCTCCACCTTCAAACACAACCAATTCCTCCCTGTTGGTCAAGATCAAGTCTAAAACAGCTACTGCTCTAGTTATTTCCTCTGCATTCTGAAACACAATGTTGACCCCCAATACATTTTCAGAACTTATGGGAGATTTTGTGTTGTGCTGTATTATCTTTCCCCCAGATGTCAGGGTGGTCAAAGTTCTCCATCCATTGCTGCTGCTCCTGTGTCTTGGACATTCCTGTTATGAGCCCTCGAAATGCCTCATCCAACTCTTCTTCCTGATTTGGTGATCTAGAGTAGAACCCTCCCATGACATCAGTCCTACTTCCACCCACCCTGTATGTTTACCAGGAGACTTTCAACTGGTCTGCCTCCTACCTCCTTCCGAACTTTAGGAATGCTTGATGGGTCTTGTGACATCTCCTCCCTTATTTTCCTGCCTAAACAGGTAATACCCCTCTATTTCAAGACTCAGGTTATGAGATTTCACTTACCAAGTCTCTGTGACCCCAACTAAGTCATAATTTAGCTTCTGTACTAATGTTTCCAGATCTTCCTGTTTATTTCCAATATGTCTTGTGTTTGTATACAGACATCTAAGATATTCAGCATATTCCACCATTGATTTCCAAATTGTTGCTCCTATGCTCCTACTGTGATTTTCCATCCTCCCATCCCCCAGCTGTTAAAGTCTCCTTTTACATGCTTACTGGCAGAATGTTGTCACCCACCCTCTTTGAACCTAGGTTAAAACTTTCCCTACTAGGCTAGCTAGTTCTTGGTCAGATGGAACTCATCTCTTCCTGGAAAAGCATCCCATGACAGAGGAAGCTGAAGCCCTCCCATTTACATCTTGCATAGCACCATCCCCAGAAATGTACAGTAATTCCTCATTTAACACTATCGATATGTTTCAGAAAATGATCATGTTAAGTGAAAACGTGTTATGCGGGGTCAATTTTCCCATTGAAAATAATGGAAAAGGTGGGGGTTGCATTTCAAGCGGTGGTGTCTGTTTGGACCGGAATATAAGGCTGGGGGAGAAAGGGGACTGAGTTACAGCAGGGAGGGGAGGTGTTTGGCTCTGGGGAAGGAAAGGGGAGGAGAGGGGAGGGGGATTGGGTTGGGAGTATGCCCCTGTGACGGGTCTGCCGGGACCCGCACTGCATCCGGCGAGGGGGGGGGGGTCACCAGGGAATGACACGGCAAGTGGCAAACCCTCCGCCGCTTTGCAGGGAGGCGGGGGAAGCCCTGCACAGCCGCTGGCGACAGGCCGGCTGGGGAAACCCAGCTGCCGGCCTGCAAGCGGGGGCGAAGGAGAGGAGGCAACGCGTCCGGCAAGGGGGAGTCAGCAGGGAACAGCGCGGTGAGCGGCGAACCCTCCACTGCTTTGCAGGGAGACAGAGGAAGCCTCGCGCAGCCACCGGCAACGGGCCGGCTAGGGAAATCGTGTTATTCTGGGGATGGTCGTGTAATTCAAAAAACGTTCCCTAAAAAAAAATCGTGCTATCACAAAAACGTGTTAAGCGGGCACGTGTTAAATGAGGAATTACTGTATTCTAAATTCTCCTCTTCCTTATTTTCACTCTGCTCCAATTCCAATTAATCTGTAACTTCAAAAAGATGCTTTGGATTGGAGGTCTGACTCCTAGCTTCTGTAAACCCCAGAAATATGTGAGTCCCCATCAGCATAGAATGGCTTAGCATATAACCTACCCAAGACACTAGTGATCATAGAATACCAGAACTGGAAGGGACCTCGAGGGGTCATCGAGTCCAGTCCCCTGCCCTCATGGCAGGACCAACCACGGTCTAGATCATCCCTGACACATGTCTGTCTAACCTGCTCTTAAATATCTCCAGTGATGGATTCCACAATCTCCCTAGGCAACTTATTCCAGTGTTTAACCACCCTGACAGTAAGGAAGTTTTTCCTAATTTCCAACTTACAGCTCCCTTGCTGCAGTTTAAGCCCATTGCTTCTTGTCCTATCCTCAGAGGCCAAGGAAAACAATTTTTCTCCCTCCTCTTTGCAATACCCTTTTAAGTACTTGAAAACCGCCATCATGTCCCCTCTCAGACTTCTCTTTTCTAAACCAAACAAGCCCAATTCTTTCAGTCTTCCCTCATAGCTCACGTTTTCTAGACCTTGAATCATTTTTGTTGCTCTTCTCTGGATTGTCTCCAATTTCTCCACAACTTTCTTGAAATGTGGTGCCCAGAACTGGACACAATACTCCAACTGAGGCCTAATCAGCGCAGAGTAGAGCGGAAGAATGACTTCTCGTGTCTTGCTCCCAATACTCCTGCTAATGCATCCCAGAATCACGTTTGCTTTTTTTGCAACAGTGTCACACTGCTGACTCATATTTAGCTTGTGGTCCACTATGACCCTTAGATCCCTTTCTGCAGTACTCCTTCCTAGACAGTCGCGTCCCATTTCTGTATGTGTGAAACGAATGTTGCTTCCTAACTGGAGTACTTTGCATTTGTCCTTATTAAACTTCATCCTGTTTACCTCAGTGATGACACACACACAGATAATTTTCTGTCCCACCAAAATTAATTGCTAGCTATTGAGTTTTTCATTACTTCCTAGTTCATAAAAAGTTTGACAAAGGGAGGCCAAAAGTCTAATGGCGATTTCTCTTGAAGAAAAAAGGAAATCAAGAGACAGTTAAAGAAAAACTGGATCTAACCAGCGAGCTTCCTTCTCATCATTATCAGCATGGCTATCTGTCAGCAAGCACCTAATTAGGAACAAAGGATACTATCAAGTAGAGATCTGCTGTATGCAAAAGGTTAGAGTGCTGACTGATGAGCTCTGTTTAAGAAAAATGGTTATAGAATAATTAGCAACAATTTGTAGAAATTGGAAGAAGTGACCTCTTATGTTCTGGGCAGTATCCAGCGTAAACAATGACAACGCTTTTCCCAGGGGCACTGTGAAACTCAGAAGGCCCAAAGCGCGACTCCATTATTTCTCTTCCAATACCTGTTTGGCAAAGTTAAAGCGACTCTGTAGCACCTTAAAACTTCATGAGGCTTGTGTTTCCCATTTAGAAAATAATTAAGGCATGTGTAGCATTTACGAGTGCTTAGATAGCAAAATGCCATACAAGAAAAATGGTCTTCTAGAAAGACAAAAGGAACTCAGGATTCTTTGGCCACAGACTTTCTGTCTCCTTGGGCAAGTGTCTTTACAGCGCTATGCCTCAGTTTCCCCCATTTGTAAACTTGCCTTCTTCATAAGGGATCACGAAGCTTAATTCAGCAATGGATGTAGAGCACTTTGAGATTCTTGGGCTGACGGTATCAGAGAAGGACAAACCATGATAGATTATCTTGTGTGTATTGATGGGCAAGCATTTGTGGATGGGAAGAGGTGCCATATCCACACACACCCTATTTCTGCAAAGGAACGTCAATCCTGACCTGCAATAACACTTGTTATTCCCACGTTGGCTCTACCTCACAGCTATGGACGCCTCAAACTCTGCTGTTCGAGTGCTGGGTCTTCTCTCCTTAAATCTTGATACGTGGTATTAAACAAAGGCAATTTCCTCACACAGATGACTTGTGTCCCATATATTTCTTCTGTGCTATGGGTGATAGTCACCCTCTTCTCGTGGGTCACCACACAGACTTAAATCCCACTATGCGATCTTCAAATCAGGGATGTAAAAGTATAGCCGTTGAAACACTTTATTGGTTACTGTAACAGTTATACGTTGGCTTCCAGCCCAGCTCCCAGGGAGCCAGCTGCCACTCTGGGCTTCTGGCTCTGTCTCAGAGCCTGCAGCATGGGACAGCAGCTAGCTCCCTGGGAGCGGGGCCAGGAGCCACCTTAAAAGCCAGCTCTTGGAATGCATCAGCTCCCAGGGAGCCAGCTGCCACCCCACGATGCTGTTGCGCCATGGGCTCTGCCATATAAGCTTTATATTGCCAAGCCCACAGCGTGTAACCACTAAGATTTTCAGCAGTTACACGGTTACCTAATTCACCACTTTTTAACACCGTCGAGGGGCTCGTCCCCCCCTCAGCTGCGCCACAAAATCAATGCCCCTCTGCCGGGGGTAAACACAGCTCTAGCAGCCTAGTCCCGAAGTCAGTGCCCCTCTACCAGGGTCCATACGGCTTTTGAGGCCTAGCCTCTCCTGGGTCAGGGGTTGCTTGCCCAGGGTGCGGAAAGGGGTGGTGGGGGGACCCAGGCCCTCCCTCTCCACCGGGTCCCAGCCCAGGGCCCTGCAGGCAGGCACTATGGCTCCTGCCCGCTCGGCGGGGAATCCGGCCGATACACACCACGCCGCTGTATCGGTCCTGTGCCCTGGGCTGCTTCCTACCCCGCCCTGGCTCCCCTGTGGCCTATTTGCCTCAGAGTCAGTACTTGTCGGGGCTGCGGATGCGCTCCTGCCTCCCTGGGGTTGGCGGCTGCTGACTCTGCCTCAGGGTCGGGCATGGGCAGCGACTCCAGTCTCAGCTGCTGCAGAAACACCGGCCCGGCCCGGCCCGGGCTACTCCTTCCCCCTGCGGCCTCCCCTGCTGCAGGGCTCTCTCTGCTTTTATACCCTGGCTCTGCTGGGAGCATGCCCAGCAAGGCTGCAGGGGTAGGGCCTTCTCGGCCAGCTGGGCCTGGGCTACTCCCTGCCCTTCAGCGCGGGGCCTGTCCGCCCCGTCACACACCCCTACCTCAAATCGGGCACCAATGGTATTCAATCTGCTTCACAGATCTCGGGCCGATGCTCTGTTAACGTTCAGCCGGCATGGACGTTGCCCTGTTAGGGCTGTGGAAAGCAATGGATCATCTTTCTTTCTCTGCCTGATAGCAATTCCTCCTTCATTTCCCGGTCTCTTTCCAACTGCCACGTCTGTGGCGTTTGAGAGACACGCGGCGGTCTAACCCGTCTCGAGAACATAACATCGCTGGAGCAGGACACAGCAGAAACGTTCGGCATGTTTCAAGGCGTCAAGCGCCAAGGCACGCGCGTGTGACGCTGCAAGTTTCAAGTGACAGCTACCAGTCCATCGCAAAAGGGTGGCTGCACTTCAGAAAGACAGTTCTTTTTAAAGCAGGCAGTCCTGCAAGGTGTCTTTCTGTGTCAGCTGTTGTAGGCGACTGTTTAATCCAGGGCTTCTCAGCATGAGGCCCGTGGCCCATTTGTTTGTGGCCCGCAGTGCGGTTTGGGGTTACACTCAACACTCAGCCCATGGGTGGGATTCTTTGCACATGGCCTCCACTGGGAACATGCTCCACAATGGCAAGGCGTCACCCATGCAGGGTGAGCATTGAAAGAGGCAAGCGGAAGGGCTGGCTGGAACAAACGGGTACAGGGTGTCGGCATTTTTAGCCCCCTGGGAGGAGGTGCCGGGAGTGCCAGAGCATTGTGGAAAGTGCTTTGTATTCATGCCTGTCAGTGTGAAAGAAGCTATTTGCATATATATTTGCATGTCCACGCAACCACACTGAAGTTGCGGCCCTCAGCATGTGCTGTGAGTATCCTTGTGACCCCCGCGGCTTCCAAAGTTGAGTAGCCCTGGTTGAATCAGAAAACCAGCAATGCACTGACCATCACCACAGCACCCAAACGACAGACCTGAGGGAAACATCCTGCGCTGGAGCACAAGACACAGGAGAAGTGTGATCCAGTTGGACTTTCCCATTTCTAAGATGACCTCACTGTCCTACTCCACGGGGACTTGTGCTTGAAATGGAAAACACAGGCTCCGTTTGTACTAGACTTGAGTTTACACATGCAAATCCCCCTTCCCTCCACGCCTTTCAAACTGTTCACGTGCCAGAACATATGGCTGCAAGGTGTTCCACAAAACCAGAGCATGGGTTGGATCTCTGAATGGGGCTTTCGAATACAGGCCCCGTGCTAGGATTCACCCCGACAGTCGAGGCACCATGTTATGTCAGCTGAGCGGCACACGTGGAAGAAGCCGACCACGGGCCAGCTGAGTGTGAGTCTGGCGACGCAGGGGATGGGAAGGCAACATGGGGGGGGAGCTGGTTACAGCTCCGAAATTCTCTGCCTGACCATCTATGCCAGTGCACGTCTGGAAGGCCGCTCTGACCTGTGCCAGCTGGCAACTGTCCGCAAGCTGGGCGCACACCAGAAACAGACCCAAGCTCGGCGTGCACCAGCGATGTTCCTGCCCCTCCTTTCCCTGCCCGCTTCCAGAGGCTGCAGGACAGGGAAGCCAGCTGCAGGGCCCCCCACTCACTAGAGATTCCCCCATCCCTGCTGGGAGGATGTAGCCAGCCGCTGCTCCGAAGCAGGACAATGGGACTACAGAAGGGTGGAGAATCCACCCCACGGCTTAGCTCCATGGGGGGTGCTTCTGCGTCAGCTCAATGGGGGGGCGGGGGGAGCAGCGGAGTGATGCCATGGACACCAGTGGGAGCTGTCTTTTGGCTACCCTTGTGTACCCAGTAGACAAGTGGCTAATAAAAAACCGGCTCCATCCACGGTACGTGCAGAGTAAACAGGTTTCACTAAATGCAATTCCAAAGCAACCAATTTCAAAAAGTAGCAAAAGGATTTCTCCAGAAAAAAAAGGGGGGGGGGGCAACCCACCATGCAAAATTAATCCAACCTCAGCCGTCAGTGCTGGAACAGCTACATGAATGAATCATAATAAAGCAGGAAGAGACTTTCAAGGCTAAGTGTGCTACGGCCATTCTGTGCCTGCCTTTTCACGGGCCTCTCTTACGTGTGCTAATACCTTGGGCAGGGTCCCCCTCACCGGCAGCCTGTACATGCTGCCCTTGAGCAGGCCGGCGTGTGCAAACTGGCGTGTATAGCTTTGGGACTCTGGCCTTTTCAAAACGCCGTACGAGCCTTTCAATCAGGGGTGGGGAACCCAAGGGCCAGGGGCTGGATATGGCCCCCAGCTTGCCTGGATCCAGCCCCTGAGGCTCTAGGCTTCCCCCTCCACTCACCCCCACCAGCACTGGACAGCCCATGCTAGCACTCCAGCCCCACCCCCAAGGGGATGGAGCACACGAAATCTACTTGCCTGGGCCCCCCTAGACTGTGGTGTGTGAGGAGAATGTGGGAAGGGACTTTCTCCTTCTCAGTCAGGGTCCACATCAGTGAGGGTTTGAAATGGGGAGGCGGTTGTTTTGGGTTCTTTTGTTTTGTTTTCATTTTTTGCTTCTCACTTGTGTGTGGCCCCCAACTGATTTTTCTGTGCATCGGCGGTCCCACAATCCAAAGAAGTTTCCTCACACCTGCTTTCGCCATCATAATTCTCCTTTGCCATATCCAATCACAGCCCCACCTTCAGAACACAACTCCCTTTCCTTCCACACATGGAGACAGCAAAACTAAAAGCGTTAAACACCTTGCTCCAGGCTATTCAGTAACTCATCGCAGGAGCTGGGATTAAGAATTTAGCATTCCTGGCACTTCTATTACAGCTGCAAGGGAAATCAAGTAGAGGTCAAAACTGCCAAACTTTGCTAAGGTCGTTCTACATCACCTTCCACCCCTATTTGAGCAAATCAACTCCAACCCTATCACCTCACGAGACGACAGAGCAACACGTGAAGGCTGGAAAATACCATGTCTGTATAAATTATGCAGTCTGCCATTTCCCTCTTTAAAATACACAAATGTGAGGGTCAGAAGCCTTCCAAACAAAGAACTTTAAGCTGAGGAACAGATCTCCATAAAGACTTTGGTTAAGGCCCAAGAGGGGCAAAGAGGGGCAAAAAAATATGTTCTCTGTTTAATTACCGAAGCCATAACAACATGTTATTTTATACATGATTTCCGACAAAAGTGGAAATGTTATTTTCCACGAGCGTAGCTGCTGGTTCTACTACAAATAAATAGTACAGCGTACGCTCAATAGGCAAGAGACGGGGGCCATGTGTTTTCATTAATTCCCTTGGCAAGGGAGCACATGTAGATTTTGGATTGGAGCATCGCATTGGAATATGAGAGCTGGGGTGGCCAACATACATCACTGCAGACTAAATTTGGCCTGCATCCATTTGAAAGTTGGTCCGTTACCTAGTTTTATCATTCTAATTACAAGCAGCCTCCTGAATAATTTCCTCCCTTCCAGAGACATCTTTAGCTACAGCCTGTTTCTCCTCCCCTTTTCCTCCCACTCTTTAGATGGATTCTGATTTACTTTCCCGAATTACAATTCTGTAAACAGCTTTCTCCTTGTCCTACTCCATGACAGAGTCAGGTTCTGGGTAACCATGGTGCTATATGGGGTAGCAGCTGGCAGGTAGGCATGAAATGACTTGGCCAATGGAGTGGGTGGAAAAAGGTCTTCCTTCAGATCTCACCGGCTGGGAAATATCCATGGTGGATGCGAGGGATAAAGGTGGATGTGGAAGAGCTTGGCTATGAGATCACCCAGGGAAGGGAGGGGTCTTGCGTCTGGTGGCAATTTGTCTGTCTGCTTTGTTTGTTTTTTTACATGGGCACATGCCCAAAATTACATACAGGACATGACGGCTACGACCCATCTGCAAAGCTGCCCAGGATCAACTAACCAACCAGCGTTTTCCCTGAGCTGGAACGGACTACCCTTCCCCCTCAATGAACTGAGGAGTACTGTGCCGTGAAGCCTGAATGACCCACAAATGAACAGGACTGTGCTTTTCCATCTCGTCCAAAATATGGAACACGTAGGAGCGTGTTCCTTCCAATCAGCACTGGTTGCCTGAGGAGAGTTTTGTCAAAACCATTTCTCCCACATACAGAGCGAGGAAAATGTTCCATCAGCAGGTGTGTTTTGGCTTCTCATCTGCAATTGCCAGGGTTTGACCTCTCTTTGGTGTGGATTATTACAATAACTGATATTGATGACGTGGCCTTCTTTGTGCGCCTGTCCCTAACGACTTCTGCAGGCTTTGCATCCTGCATTATGGATAGGACAGGAGTGGTTTTAATTAACTTTCTGGGCGACAGAGCTGACTCTGGCTTTGATTTCAAAAATCGTTACATTCGGCTGGATGATTGTTGTAGGTTAGGGTCACCTGAGGGAGCTGAAAATGGAATCCCAATGTTCTCTGTTCTGGGTTGGGTTTGTTTTTTTTTAAACTACTTCCAGGTTTAGAAAAGCATACAGGCCAGAGGAGCGTGCCTGCTATTAATCCAAAATGATGTGGGTAGGTACGGCTATTTTGCCGTGTCTGCTTTTGTGTTATAGAACCATAGACTATTAGAACTGGAAGGGACCTCGAGTCGTCATCAAGTCCAATTTCCTGCCCTCACAGCAGGACCAAGCACCATCTAAACCATCTCTGAGCAGTCTGTCTAACCTGCTCTTAAATATCTCCAGTGATGGAGATTCCACAATCTCCCTAGGCAATTTATTCCAGTGTTTCACCACCCTGACAGTTAGGAAGTTTTTCTTAATGTCCAACCTAAACCTCCCTTGCTGCAATTTAAGCCCGTTGCTTCATGTCCTACCATCAGAGGCCAAGGAAAACAATTTTTCTCCCTCCTCTTTGCAATACCCTTTTAAGTACTTGAAAACCGCCATCATGTCCCCTCTCAGTCTTCTCTTTTCCAAACTAAACAAATCCAATTCTTTCAGTCTTTCCTCATAGCTCATGTTTTCTAGACCTTGAATCATTTTTGTTGTTCTTCTCTGGACCTTCTCCAATTTCTCCACATCTTACTTGAAATGTGGTGCCTAGAACTGGACACGATACTCCAACTGAGGCCTAATCAGCGCAGAGTAGAGCGGAAGAATGACTTCTCATGTCTTGCTCACAACATTCCTGTTAATGCAGCCCAGAATCGTGTTTGCTTTTTTTGCAACAGCATCACCTTGCTGACTCCTATTTAGCTTGTGGTCCACTATGACCCCTAGATCCCTTTCTGCAGTACTCCTTCCTAGATAGCCGCTTCCCATTCTGTATGTGTGAAACGGATTGTTCCTTCCTTAGTGAAGCACTTTGCATTTGTCTTTATTAAACTTCATCCTATTTATCTCAACCCATTTCTCTAGTTGTCCAGATCATTTTGACCCTATCCTCCAAAGCACTTGCAACCTCTCCCAGCTTGGTATCATCTGTAAACTTAATACGGGTACTCTCTCTGCCATTATCTAAATAATTGATGAAGATGTTAAACAGAACTGATTCCAAAACAGACCCTGGAGGAACCCCGCTTGTTATGCCCTTCCAGCATGACTGTGAACCATTAATAATTACTCCCTGAGAATAGTTATCCAGCCAGTTATGCACCCACCTTATAGTAACCCCATCTAGGTTGTATTTCCCTAATTTATTGATAAGACGGTCACACGAGACTGTGACAAATGTCTTACTAAAGTCTAGATATACCATGTCCACCTCTTTTCCCTTATCCACAAGGCTTGTTATCCTACCAAAGAAAGCTATCAGATTGGTTTGACATGATTTGTTCTTTACAAATCCATGCTGGCTGTTGCCTATCACTTTATTATTTTCCAGATGTTTGCCAATTAATTCATTAATTAATGATTGAAAATGCTAGTATTCAAGGGCCTTTGTCTCTGAAATCTGTACTCTAGATGTTCCTGATGCAGTGTTCAGGGGGCATAAGTTTCTGAATTCATGTAATGCGAACAAGTGAAGAGCAGTCACTGTATAGTGTCGTCACGCCATATACATGCACAACTTCACTTCTTTGGGGTATTTAGAAAGCCCTGCAAATCCACAGATATCCACTTTATACCTGTGGGTAACCACATCTGCGGATGTGAATGCGGCTATTGGTAGCTCATTTTTGCAGATATGGATGCAGATACAAATTTTGCATCTAGAACCCTGCAAATATGCAGATAAAATCCGATTTATATCCACAGGTACCCGCGTCTGTGGATGTCAATGCCGGTATCTGTGGCGCATTTTTACGGATACAAAATTTGTATCCACGCAGGGCTCTAGGTATTTATTTATTTTAAACAGCAAAGAGACAAATTCAACAGTTTGGACCAACACTCATAAATCCCAAAAAAGAAAGTAAACCTCTTTTAAAAAGCTTACGAGAGCAAAAAGTAAAGGCTTCAGAGGATGGTAAACTTCTAATTTTTATTTTATTTTTCATTCTGTGGAAAGTAAGGCCCTGATCCCTAAATAGGATTGAAGTGGATCGATGGACATCTCTTATGGGGTGGAGTCCCTTTGTCTTAAATGGCTGAGGATGAGGGAAGATACTAAAATAACTTTCCAATTTATTATTCTCCCAATTAAACTCACACATCCCTAATGAAAAATGAAGGCACACACATTCCTTGCAACACATTCTGACGGTCAGAAAACTCAGGCTCTACGAAACCTTCTGCGGAAGGGGACATGATTCCAGAGATGATGGTCCACTGAGAAGGTCTACCCAGATGTCAGACTCATTATTCCACCTGAGACCAACTGGTGGATTAAAAGTGCAAGGAAGCAGATCTCTCAAATTCTCTAGATGACAATTAGACAAAGCCAACATCAGAAACTGCTCCGGGAAAGCAAACGCGAGCCCTTGCAAAGCTGAGCAAACAGGTACATGATACGCCACTGCTAAGCAAGTAGAAAAATGGATTCTAAGCAATAGATCCAATGCCTATTGAACACTGTGTCATCAGAGGTATTAGCTACAGAGAGGAAAGGAATGTTGCCTCAGCAGCTTCCTTGAGCATGCAACCAAGGAACCAGATTACTTGACTGGCTTACTGTCACAGCTATCTGCTCTTCTAATCCCAGGCCCCTATCACACGCGAAGGCCAAATCATGACCACAAGAATGCAAGACAGCATTGCTCCATCTCTCCGCAATCTAAATGGTGGTAATGCTTGGAGCCAGAGTGCAAACAGCTATTTATTACCAAAGTGAAAACTACACACTAAGATGGGTTTCAAAAGACAAAAGTATACAGGGGGGAGAACTTGATGATTGATGTGCCGCATATTTGATCGGACTTTGTTTCCAGACCCGACTCCTGCTCAAATAGGTCTGTCGTTTGGAAGAGTAAACAGAAAGCACCCACTTTCTGAAAAATCAAACCATTTAAGGAAAGACAACCCAAACACCCAAATGCTGAGATATCAACAGTCACTAGCATTTTAGAATGTCTTGGGCCTGGATGAAGGGAATAAGAGCTTCCTGGGAATGTTAAAAGACAAGCAAAGTAGCAGACCTTCTCTCTACCTGATGCTGACTATAGTGTTTCAAATCCCATTTTTCTAGCCCTGCTTTGGTGCATCAGTATCAATTCTATGATCGGTTTGCAGCTGGCTCTCCCAAAATCCTAAGCAGGGAGATGGCTCATTGGTTCTTCCACATATAACAAACTTTTGGCTCACTCATTAACAAAAGCTTGCCAAAACCTTCACCGTGTCGCGTGGAGATAAAATTGTCTTTGTATCTTTAAAGCAAGTTCTGAAGACAGACCCCCCCCCACCCCCCTCTGCAAAAAAAAAAAAACTTTAAAAAAAACCCAACACCTTGTAAAAGTCAGAAACTGGGAGGACTTAATTGGACCATTCTGAAGAAAACCAAACTTTTTTTTAAAAACCCAGCACTTTCTACAAGTCAGAAATTGAAAGAGAGGACTTAATTGGATATTAAGAGTCGACGGATTTTCTTGCACCATTTTCACACAGGGAATAACCTAGCTGAATCTTTTGATGTTAGTCCTGAGAGAGGGCTATGAGGAAGAGGTCCCATGGGTTTCTTGGATGGAAAAAAAGTTGCATGGCACATTGATAAAGTTATCTGGAGATCCTTGGACTACCCCAGTGGAGGTGGGCTGGGTTGGAGGAACAATAAGTGTAACCCAGCTGGAGAAGGAGAGAAAAGATGTAGGGAAAAGAGAGATTTACTAACAAGGTAAAGCAGACAGACAACTAACGGTGTTCTGAATGCTCACCTCATAATGATAATCCATACAGGTCAACTCTCTCCAGCAGCGATCACCTCGGATTTTAATCAAGCCCTGTAAGGAAAAAAAAGTTTATTTTCCTTTGCACGTCAAGATAATACCTCAACATATCATGCCACAGTTAAGGCCCAGGGAGAGCGCCACACATGAACAGAGGGAAACAACACAGATTTCAACAAATAACTTCTTAAGCCTCCCTCCTTCCTGCACCCAATTTCATTTATGCAAAGTTAGAGAACAGAGCAAATGCCAGAGTGCTCAGAAAAAGTGTTTCTAGGCAACGGACACTTTCCACTTTCTGTTTGTTTAAAATAAGTTGACGTACGAATCTTACCAGAATGTGACACATCGTTTAAAATGTGACAGATAAGCTGGCAGGAGATACCATGGCGATGGCTGCCTGGATAGATAGAGAAAAGCTCGCGATTTGTCAAGGAAACAGAATTACTTGAGACCAAACTGAGGGACTCTTCCTACATTTGACCCTCCTCAAGAGCTGATGATATTCAGCACCTTACAAGTTCATGAATGTACCTGAGATGCTACGGTAATTAGGGATGTTAAAATGCATGTAATTTGCTAACGGTGTAACATTGAAGATTTCAGCGGTTATACAGTTACCTTCAGGGTGGCAGCCATCCCCCGGGAGCCGGTGTGCACCAGGGAGCCAGCTTTTAAGCCAGCTCCCGGTGAGTACAAGCTCCTACCTGCCTCCCTGCTCCCGGGGAGCCGGCTGTTGCCCTGTGCTGCTGCCTCTGTACTAGCCGGCTCCCCAGGAGCCAGACTGAGAACCGTGTGTAAGTGTCTGAATAACAGCTACTCATTTACACAGCTAGACTCTTGCATCCCTAATGGTAATATACAAAGGGTAAACCGGCCATTGCAGGTGCCTTACACTCACAGCACCTCAGCCATGGAAAAGGCGGGGATACATTGCCGATGCCTGATAACATTCTCTTATCAACGGCTTCCAAGGGGACACGTGCACTGCTCTCCGAGGGCAATGATTTGTATAGTGCAGGTGCTCAGAGGCATTGAATCAGCCTGTAAACCTGGGATATAGTGGAATCCCCTTCATGCCAGGGGGGCGGCAGCAGCACCCCCCCCCCCCACACACACACCCCTAGTTCCAGCACCCAAGCCGAGGAGGGCGGAATAAAAGACGGGAAAAGCTAGGCTGCAAAATGGCATTATTTATTGTCTATCTGGTGACTTGTTTAGACAGACTTGAAGCCCTCTAAGGCAGGATCCCCTATTTCATGGTGTGTCCAGCACAATGTGGCTCAGATCCCTGATTAGGGGCACAGAGCCTGCTGCAATGCAAAATACCAACAAGAGTCTTGACAGCAACTATGTAGAACACAGAAGCCAAGCCCAAGGGAGCCAGCGAGGAGCCCAGGGAACAGGCTGGACGTCTCTGTAGATACATCTGAAAACCCACAGCTGGCACTGCAAGGCAGGGGGTGAGGGGCAGCGTTCCCTGTAAATGGAACACTTGGGCAGCTACCCAGGAGAGATTCCAATGCTGCCCAGCTGATCAGCAGAGTGCCCACAGCTGGCTGCATCTGTTTCTATTGGTGGTGCACATCTGCACTTGCCTTGGTGCACCAAACAAAATTTATTCCACACCCAGATGGAAAAAAATTAGAGGGACGCTTGCGGGGGGGGGGGGGGTGTCCCAGAGCGGAGGCTGCAACCCAAATGTCTAGGCCGCAGAGAAAGCCTCTGAGGGCTGGAATAAGCTGAGAGAGCTTCCCACTCCCAAACTGGTGAATGGCTCCAAAGAGGCTAACTAACATAGACCCTGTCCCCAACAAAGGCAGGGGGAGCACAGAGCATCCATGAAGCAGTGGGAAGAGTTTGAAATCCATTTCTGAAGTTAGGGACTCTCCCTGTAAGGAGCTGGAGAGCAGCCTCCAAGCCTGGACCCACTCCAAGTTGGGGGTTCAAGACCGAGACCCAGATTGTCCCCTGTCCCACCTGACTGAGGCCCACTTCTCCCTCTTACCATAGGATGCCTGAGCGGACAGTTCATGCTGTCTTTGGAACCAAGCAGCAGATCCCGGCTGGATATGCTGATGCAATCAAAGTAATTAGGGGAACAAAAGAAGAGAAGGGGAAGGAAGCGGACAGGCTTAAATGCAGGGGGAAAGGCTAATGACCAGTCTGCTCTACCTGAGGTTAGAGGTGGGGCCTTGCAATAGGCAGGTATCAGATATTGATATTTCATGGCCACCACAGAGGGACATTTCCAAATCAGCGGGTCCCTTCCATGGCTGGCAGTCCTACTAGGATTACATTTCTTTGCCTCTGCACTGAAGACTAAAAAGGAATCAGTCGTCCACAGCGGAAAAGACACCTGGCCAGAGATGAGTCTGTTAGCCGGAAACCATGCAATCAAGCCATGCCAGCCTGGAGGTATGCAGATGAGGAGAGTCTGCTTTGATGTATGGTTAAAAGGTCTCTGATTAGGATCACAATATCCCAAATTGAGGAAAGCTTCACTAGTCAAAAGACTGAGACAAAGTCTGTATACAATTAGGGGAGATTTGCCTACCTTCCTAGGTTACCTAAATTATACAATTCCCTCCGTCTTTTGTAGAAAAATACTTGTATTTCCTCTACCAACCTGTGCTCGGGGCAGAGCAGAGGGCGTGTTAATGTCCCTCCCTCCCCCTTTGCAATACAAAACGTTGAGGTCAACGTGTTCCACAAATATTTAGTGATTTCTGGTGCCCCATTCCAGACACCTAAAAGAGACGTGATTTCCTGAGAGTGGATACTCAACGTTTTCTAAAAGTCAGGCTCCCTTCAAGGCATTTCAAGTTGAAGGCATCCAAAATCTGAGCCCCCCAAAGTCACCAGTGCCTTTCAAAAATCTTTGCCTAAGCCTCTTCATCCAGGACTAACTGAAGTGCATCCTGGCCTACTTGAATTGTTTGCAACTCCTGGATGGACATTTAGAAAGAAACAGTTTAAGAGCCAAATATGTATGAGTACAGGAGGCTCCCGACATGCGACTGCCCGAATTCCGACCCCCCGCACTTACAACCATTTTTGCAAGTGCGGAAGGGGCTGAAAAACCCCAACTTATGGTGCATGGCACCTATCGTAAATGAGGTTCGTGTTACGATGCCCCGACTTGCGACGCTTCCCCCGGAACCAATCGTGTCGGAAGTCAGGGGCCTCTTGTACATTCATGCTACAGTAAGGTTAGATCATTCAGTCTTAATTTAATGGACAGTTTAATTTAACGTAGATCCTTCCCTTCGCTAACCTTACACACGCTCATAAAGGTAGCGAGTACTGACTTTGCAAAGGCCTTGCTGTCATCATTTGGATGGTATTTTCAAAATCATTTGATCCTTTAGAGAAATTGATCTTTTGGGGGGAGTTCTTGGACAAAAAGATCCATACAAATAAAATCACTTAAGGAAGCTGGCATGATATTCTACAGATTGGGAAACATATTAGGTCTCCAGTTATAAAAATCCCATAATAATTAATAGAAAATTAAAGAACTTTAGTTTAAAACCGTTGCTCAAACATTCACCCATTGGCAAAATAAAGATGAATTGATTTTTGACATTACATTGCCATCTTTCTCCCCCTCCTCCTCATTATTTTACAAACAGGGCAACTACAAAGATCTTTCCATTTGGCACTCGGCTATGGTTCTTAGGCTTGCTTCCAAATGTAAGTCTTAACAGAGCAGTGTTACTTTAAAACATTTAAAGTTTAAAAAAGGCTCATCTGCCTGCAGAAGCTATTGTCTTCAGTAAGAGCAGAGTAACTCACTAAACACACATGCAAGTGTACTCCTGCTCTGTTTTCATCTGTGTTTCTAGACAGGGAAAAAAATTCCACTGGAAAAACTAGAACTGTTTTGCTAGTTTGTAATTTCCTTCATCCATGGCAGGAGATGCACTCCCCAGTCATTTCTACCCATGCACACTAGGGCTCTGTCTAGACTGCAGGCTTCTTTTGGAAGAACCTTTTTTCGGAAGAGATCTTCTGGAACAACTTCTTCTGAAAGACAGCGTCCACACACAAAAGTGCATCGAAAAAGTGATCTGCTTTTTTGAAAGATAGCATCCATACCGAATGGACACTATTTCACATTATGATTACTATGGACGGAGTGGCCACCAGGGCACCTGTGCTTTTTCCTTTTCTTTTGAAATAACTCCCTCTTCCCCGTCCACGCACACCTTTTTCCGAAAGAACTCTTTTGGAAAAAGGCTTCTTCCTCGCAGAAAGAGGATTACTAATGTAAAAAAAAAACCCCTCTGTTCTTTCGATTTTCGTTCAGAAGAACGCGATTGCAGTGTGGACGTAACTCAGGTTTTCTCGGGAAAATGGCTGTTTTTCCGACAAAACTCTGTAGTGTAGACATACCCTAAGTGAAAAGGGCTACCACATTAGAACAGTTACATGTTCACATTCACTTGGTACAGATTAAGTGACAACACATGGTGCCAAGCACTCAAGAATCAGGTACACTGTGATGAGATCGGAAGTAGAAAACAAATGCAATAGGATGTTTTCCATATTTTTTTAAAGACAGAAAATCTGGAAGGAAATTAAGTCCTGTGTATTTTAAATCTTTCCTGGAATTAAGGCTCCTGTTACAGCTTCTCAGACAGTGAAAATCTGTGGCTGCTGCTGCTGAAGTGACATTGGTTTACCACAGTTCACAATGTGGCCCAGGGCATGAGGGTTTTTTTTTTTTTAACTGGTTTTCATTTTCACTACAGGTTGTACCTCATTTTCACTACAGGTTGTACCTCTAGAAACTGGGACTCTGGTCTGGCAACAGACCATGGATGTTCCAAGATCAGACACTCCTGGTACTGCAAGAGCCCAGCATGATGCACAGTGGGGTGACGTGTGGCCCCGCTCGGCTGTGGGAAGGAGGAGGAATGGAAACCCCCACGTGAGGCTCACCTGGGATGTGGGGGGTCTGGGAGCCAGTGCGCGGCTCAGTGGACTGTGGGTAGTGGGGAAGCCAGAGGGAGGCAAGGCAGGAGAGCCAGAAATGACCTCCCCTGATCTGGCAAAATCCCTCATCCGGGACCAGTAAGTTCCCAAAGGTGCCGGACCAGGGAGGTCCAACCTATAGTACCTGAAGAGACTGCATTTATCTGTCAAACTTAGCAGTTGCAGGGCTAATACGACATAAGAACATCAGAACGGTCATACTGGGTCAAACTAGGGATGTTAAATATTGGTTAATTGAAAAGTCGAGTAACCTCATGAATTCTTATCGGTTACTTGACTATTCTATAGTCAGTATCAGGGGCAGCAGCTTGGGGAGCCAGGTGGGAGCTGGTCCATGGGGGAAGCCTGTTTAAAAACCAGCTCCCCTCACAGACCGGATGCCTGTCACCCTGTGCTGCTGCCTCTAATAAAGAGGCAGCAGCATGGGGTGGCAACAGCCCCTGTCTGGGGCCTGTCTGAGCTCCCAGACCTGGAGCAAGATGGAACTGAGCCGGGCTGCCTGCTTGGATTCTAACATGCTTTAAATGCAGAGCCGCAGTGGGGGTAGGTCCCAGACCCACTGCTGGCCAGCCTGCTAAAAAATTTACTGGCAAAGGGTTGGGGGGGGGGGGGAGGGAATGCATATAGTCTATAGCATATAGTCTATAGCATTAACCTGTAAGATTTTGCTTATTCATTCATTGGTTAATCGACTACACTATTACATCCCTAGGTCAAACCAAAGGTCCATCTAGCCCAGTATCCAGTGGCCAATACTAGATGCCCCAGAGGGAGGGATCACAACAGGTAATCCTCATGTGATCCCTCCCCTGTCACCCATTTCCAGACAAACAGAGGCTAGGGACACCATTCCCACCCATCCTGGCTAATGGCCATTGACGGACCTAACCTCCATGAATCCATCTAGCTCTTTTTTGAACCCTGTTAAAGTCCTAGTCTTCACCACATCCTCTGGCAAGGAGTTCCACAGGTTGACTGTGCACTGAGTGAAGAAAAACTTCCTTTTGTTTGTTTTAAACCTGCTGCCTATTCATTTCATTTGGTGACCCCTAGTTCTTATATTGTGGGAATAAGTAAATAACTTTTCCTTATTCACTTTCTCCACACCAGTCATGATTTATAGACCTCTATCATAGATTTTATGACATTCCAGTAGACTGCAAACCACAGGGAGTTAGAGTCCCTTTTGTGACTGTCCAAAGTTTGGCATAATAATAATGATAATAACTATTAGCAAATGCTGCTTTTCTAGTTTCTGTCTGCCAGGAAGAGGAGGAACAAGAAGAAAGGGAGCATCATTTGTGCTCTCCACCTGAGGGACAAGAATCCCAGAAGCACCCTCACCAAAGCTATAACAGCTCAGGATCATCTCTCACGCACCCACAAAAAGTGACACACAAAAGGAAGCTAAACCACGAAAACCACAAAGTTACATCACAGAGAGGCGGTGGGAAAGCAAAGCCGGTACTGGTTTGGCAAAGGGCGTTGCTAGGTTTGTTGCTTTGTGATTTTACACTGAAGTGGGTTATAAATTGTCACTTTCTTCTCCATTATTTTTCTAGAGGGTATGAGGTAAAAAAAAAAAAAACAAAAAAAACCCAACAGACTCCCTGTCAACAAACAGGGCTTAATTTCCTTAAACATTGTCTGCAGCTCTGCTCTGGAAACTTGACTAAAATTACAGGATATGTTGATACCATCTCTCACAGGATGATCCATGGGCTGACAGCCTTGTCAGTGGGGGGGAGAGGACATTAGAAGAACTCTGTCCAAGAATGCAATAGTAATCATAAAAAAAAAAAAAGTCTATCTTGATGACCTTCTCTCCTACCTTGTCCTGGCTGTTATCAAGTTCTATCATCCAGCCAAGATACTTAGAACACATATATTACAAGAAAACAAATAAGTTAAAACCAAAATCTCTTCTGCAATAAATCATTGAACAAAATATAGCTGAATATATATACATATATATATATATATACATATATATATATATATATATATATATATATATACATATGAATATATATAGGCGCTACCAAATTCACAGTCCATTTTGGTTAATTTCACAATCATCGGATTGTTAAAATCATAAATTTCATGATTTCAGCCACTTAAATGAGAAATGTCAAGGTGTTGTACCTGTACGGGGTCTTAACCCAAAAATTAATTGAGGGGGGGTTGGCAACGTTATTGTCGGGGGGGGGGGGTTTGCAATACTGCTAACCTTAATTCTGTGCTGCTGCTCACCGCGGCACTGCCTTTAGAAGTGAGCTGCTGGAGAGCAGCAACTGCTGGCCAGGAGCCCAGCTCTGAAGTCAGCACCTTGCCAGAAGTTGTACAGAATTAAGGATGCCCTGATATGGTGCTACCACCCTCACTTCTGCGCTGCTGCTTGCAGAGCTGGGCTCTTGGTCAGCAGCCACCACGGTCCAGCCACCCAGCTCTGATGGCAGCAGCGCAAAAGAGTGGCATGGCATGGTATTGCCGCCCTTACTTTTGCACCGCTGCTGGCGGGGCCCTGCCTTCAGAGGTGGGCTCCTGGCCAGCAGCCACCACCATCTCTACCTGCCCAGCTCTGAAGTCAGTGCAGAAGTAAGGGTGGCAATGCCATGCCTACCCTAAAATAACCTTGTGACCCCTCTGCAAGTCCCTTTTGCATCTGGACCCCCAACTGGAGAAACGATAGCCTCCCCTGTGAAATCTGTATAGTATCAGGCAGGGGAGGGGAAACTTTTCTGGGGCGGGGGCTCCAAGCCTCAGGGAACGGACCCAGGCAGTGTACACTGTACGCCCGCCTACCACAGGCAAAAAGAGCAGCAGAGACAATAAGGCACTGGTTAGGTGAATAAAGACACACCAGAACATACATGGCTCTCCAGGCATCTCCGTCTGCACTGCTATTATCAGCAGCATCGTGTCCCACTGCCAGAGTTACTCCCTGCTCTCCAACAATAGGGAGACAGCAAACGGCTACAGACTCTTTCCTCAACACAGAGAAAGGTTCTTTCTGGCAAGAGGCGGAAGGGAAAGGGCCTGGCAGTTCTCCACTGTGAACCCTCCAGGCCACCGCAAGTGTAGACAAGGCCTAGACAAGGACTGGCAAATGGTTGGGGATGAGTTTCTGAGAGGGCCAAGAGATGTACCTAAGTTCACACAGCAGCTATGTGGAAGAGCTGGGAACAGAACCCAGGTCCTGACCCTGTCCAATGCACCATGCTACCTCAGTCAGTCACATTGTGTGTGGAATCAAACTTTTAATCTAACCCGAGGCTGTGGGTGGGAATGTTTTATGTTTTTCTAGCTTGAACTTCTCTGCTGTTTGTTTATTTGTAGCAGGATGAACTCACAAGACCCGTTCAGATAAGGGACCACATGTTCTGATTTGGTTTCAGGTCTGGTTTGCAGCAGAGGAGGAACTGGATCTGAGGTTCTGGCTCAGGCCCAGCTACACCTGACAGGTATAAACCTGTCTAACAAAAGACCCAGGGGACATTCGCAGAAATCAGGTGGTGGCAAAATTCTACCTCTCCTTTGTAATTAAGCTTTGGAACTCATTGCCACAGTTAAGTCACAGAGGCCAAAATATCTGAAGGATTCCAAAACAGATTGAATAGTTATATGAACAACAAGAGCATCCAGGTATCATAACAAATACACAATTTGGAAGGACATTAAACCTCATGCATCAGAGCGTAAGCTGATCTCTAATCATAAGCCGTCAGAATGATTTCGCATAGGTTGAGATTGTTCCAAAACTGCTCCGTGGGGTTTTGGCAACGTCCACTGAAACATCTGGCACTGGCCACTCTTGGGCCTGGTCTACACTACGACCTTAGTCTGAAATAACTCCTCCATGTTGAATTTGTAAGTGATGCAGCCACACTACCAAACCCATTACTCCAGAATAGAGGGCCTCTGAATTCGAACTCTGTACCCGTGCTTGTCATGAAGAATAATGCTCATCCCGAACTGGTAAGTCCGAAATAACGTTAGTGTGGATGCTCCAGTGCCGCTAATTCGTACTAATTGGCCTTTGGGAGGCCTCCCACAGCTCCCCAGAGTGCTTCCTGGAGCTTTGAGTCTGAGGTAGCGCGTCCACATTAACAATTCTTTCCTGTAGTGAGGACACGGAAGTTTGAATTTGTAAAATCGGGTGTCCAGAAGTCGAACTTTGTAAATGAGAAATTATCTCCCAGTGTAGACATCATCTTGGAGAGAGGATACTAAAATAGATGGACCACAGCTCCGATCCATGATGGCAATTCCTCTGTTCCCATGACTCTTGCAACAAATTTAGGTTGAGTTGCAAGTCTGTGACCAAAGCAGGGATCAAGTGAGTATGAATGGGCAGCTTTTCTAATGGAAGGTTTGCACAAATCACTTAATAATGTCTCTGCGCAGAGGCAGTAGGAGCAGTCTGCCTTCTACAAAACCAAAGCAGCCAGAGAGGTTTGTAAGCTGATCCCTCGCCTCCACGTGTAGGAGGCCATACGACAGGAAGGTGAAATGCTGTTACTGCATTTGCATGCCCAGCTTTGAACATATTCCAGCTGACTGTCCGCAGGACATGAACGTCCTGTTCCTCACGCTGCTACCTTTGGTCAGTGTCTGTATGCAAAAAAGCAAAACAAAGGAACTCTTCACTATGGGTGTGGGGTGGTTTTATGCCTGTGAATTCAAATTGCTCAGCTAGATGAACTACAAGTGCAAATCGGATTACCCACAAAACAGCTAATGTTAGGTGGCATGCCCGGGTAGCAGCAATGAAAGGTTAAAGCACAGCAAGTGAACGTTAACTTTCTTTTTTGGTAGAAAGAGCGTTGAGGCAAAGAGCACCTTCTCCTAGAGCCAGCCCAGGACAAATTAACCCCAAGAACCAAGGGAGGCACAACCTAGCTCCTGATTCTCTGATGTCAACTGCTCGGCCATGCAGGTCTCCATGCAATAGAAATCTGGGTCTTGAAGTGTAATATCTCAGACCGATATGCAGGGATTTCTGGGGGGGGGGGAGGGGAGGGTGCGAGCTGTGGGAGGGGTTGATGGCTGCCCCGCCCTCATGGCCCAGCCCCGCCCGGCCCAGCCCCCAGCCTCACTCTTCAGCCCTAGTCTTCCCCTGGCTGGCTGGAGCATGGGGCAGGGAGGCTGGGGCACACTTACTTGAGGGAACTTGGAGTGGGGGTGCGTGTTCGCACCCTTTGCACACACTCCCCGTTTACGGGCCTGTATTTCTGAAGACAGGAAATGTGTTTCTTTCCACCAGTGTGAATTGTCCTGGCACCCCATAAACTCCCCTTCGTAAAAGCTACTCTTTGCTTTCTATGTCTCCATTGGCAACTTAACGACAAATGTTTTGTCTTTCAGAAGTGTTAACAAATGCGTGCGCAAAAGACAAACGTTTTGCCAACCACAAGCACGGGGGAGGGGAGGGCAGTACCGTGGGGCATTCTCCCACTGGTAAAGCTAATGCTGCTCACTGGGGGATGGAAGTTTTTTTGTCAACAAAGGTACATCTAGACTACAGGCTTTTTTCGACAGAGGCTTTGTCGACAGACACTGTCGGCAAAGCCGCTGTCGAAAAAAAGTGTCTAGACTACAGCCAGTTCTGTCAACAAAGCAAGCCGCTTTTTCAACAGAGAGTCTAGACGCTCTCTTTTGAAAAACCACAGTGTAGATGCAATAGCGCCTTTTTTCAACATAACTGTTGAAAAAAGGCGTTATTCCTCATAGAATGAGATTTACCACCATCGACAAAACTGCTGCGTTCTGTCGACTTACTGTCGACAGAACATGGCAGTAGTGTAGGTGCAGGTATAGTTCTGTCCACTTTTGTCGACAAAACCCTGTAGTCTAGACACACCCCAAGAGAGACAACAAACAGCGGCTCTACTGCGCAATGTTTAAGGGCGCAGAGCGAGCTGCGCTGCTAAGAGCTGCATCAGGGGTAGACAAAGCCACAGAGAGCTCAGCTGGTGTTTCAGAATATTCAGTTCAACAAACGGGCCTCGTGAACCACTCGCATTCGTTACCCGTACTGGAAGGCATTGCTGTTTCATTGAGCAATTGCACTAATAGAAGTCACCTGCCAATGTGCAGTGGGTGCTGTGTGAAATAAAGGGCAGGGCACACAAGGCCTTGCCACGGTGTGACAACACCTGGAAAAGCCACTGGACATCATGTCATCACGGTGCCCCAAATGTCACAGTGCTGCATGGCACCAAGGCATCGTAAGGCAATAGATAACGTTTCAAAGCCCCCTTGAATGACTCATTAACAGGAGGGTTGTGGGCATGACACGAGAAGTCATTCTTCCACTCTACTCTGCGCTGATTAGGCCTCAACTGGAGTATTGTGTCTGGTTCTGGGCGCCACATTTCAGGAAAGATGTGGAGGAACTGGAGAAGGTCCAGAGAAGAACAACAAAAATGATTCAAGGTCTAGAAAACATGAGCTAGGAGGGAAGAATGAAAAAAATTGGGTTTGTTTAGTTTGGAAAAGAGAAGACTGAGAGGGGACATGATGGCGGTTTTCAAGTACCTGAAAGGGTGTTATAAGAAGGAGGGAGAAAAATTGTTCTCCTTGGCCTCTGAGGATAGGACAAGAAGCAAGGGGCTTAAACTGCAGCAAGGGAGGTTTAGGATGGACATTAGGAAAAACTTCCTGCTTGTCAGGGTGGTTAAACACTGGAATAAATTGCTGCACATCTAACCATGTTACACCATCCCAGTTTTCATGACCCTTCTGAAATACCCTGACGTTCTCAGTCCAATAATACCACACCATCACACAGTCACAGAATCACAGAAATGTAGGCCTGGAAGGGACTTCAGGAGATCATCTAACCCTCTCCCTGGCTCTGAGGCAGGACAAAATGTGATTTTGACCATCCCTGACATGTGTTTGTCTAACCTATTGTTAAAAACCTCCAGGGATGGAGATTCTACAAGCTTCATAGATATTCTGAGAGGCTCTGTCACGTGATCTTCAACTCTCTGTCCAATATAGTCTCCATGGAACTTTTATTAAAAAGTCAGAGTTAAGAATGTGTGTGTGTCGGGAAACAGACCCAACCAACCAGTAATACAGAATCACAGAGTCATAGAATCCTAGGGCTGGATGAGACCTCAGGAGGTCAACGAGTCCAACCCCCTGCCCAAAGCAGGACGAAACCCCAACTCAATCATCCCAGCCAGGGCTTTGGCAAGCCGGCACTTAAAAACCTCTAGAGATGGAGATTCCACCACCTCCCTAGATAACCCATTCCAGTGCTTCCCCACCATCCTAGGGAAATCATTTTTCCTAATATCCAACCTAGACCTCCCCCCACTGCAACTTGAGACCATTGCTCCTCGTTCTGCCATCTGCCACCACTGAGAACAGCCTCTCTCCAGCCTCTTTGGAGCCCTCTTTAGGTAGCTCAAGTCTGCTATCAAATCCCCCCTCACTCTTCTCTTCTGCAGATTAAATAAGCCCAAATCCCTCAGCCTCGCCTCAGAAGTCATGTGCTCCAGCCCCTAAGCATAATCTCCACTGGACTTTCTCCAATGCATCCACATCCTTTCTGTAATGGGGGAGGGGGACGCCCAGAATTGGACGCAATACTCCAGAATATTGTTATTTCTTATATGTTGGTAAACCGCCAAATCCATACCCAAAGTGAGGAAAGCAGCCCAACTTTTTAAGCCACTCTGAAATAGCACCTGACAAATAATAATAATAAATATAATAACGTCACAATAGGTCTATGGAGGTTGCACCTGGGCCTCAGTTGTGGGACAAGACCCTATTGTGCTAAGTGCTGTACGAACAGCAATACAAAAATACAAAACAACAAAAAGGAGATCCCTGCCCAAAGATAGGCCCTTCATAGGAGTAAGGCAGGGGGTTCTCAAACTTTTTGGCCTGCAGCCCACTCTTCTCAACGCAAACCTGTCCGCAAACCACCATCCAACCACCCGTGATGATGAAATGGGTGCAAGACGGGGGAGGGTGAGGAGGTCTGGCCAGGAGGTTGGGTACCGGAGCAGGCTGGAGTTGGCCAGGAGGTTGGGTGCAGGAGCAGGCTTGGGGAGGGGTCTGGCTGGGATTCCGGCTAATGGGAGCAGCAGGGAAAGACTGCAGCTGAGTAGTTTCCTGCGCTACCGTTTGCCCAGCTGGGGGAGAAGGGAGGGGAAGTTCACAGAGCCGCTTCCAGCTTGTGGGGGGAGGACCTGGCCTGCAAGGCTCAGGGCTCTCCCCTCCCACCAATGGGAAGCCAACCTCGCAAGGGCAGGGGGGCATGCAGGGCTGGAGTGCCCACACACGCTTCCTGCTGTGGGGGGAAAGGAGGAGCCCTGAGCCCACAACCCACCTGCAAGATGGTCACAGACCACTGGCGGTCTGCGGACCACACTTTGAGAACAATTGGAGTAAATAAACCCATATTTTACCAAATGCTTTCCACCTCAGTCCAAAGCATTACTGTTCTGAGGGTCCCAATGGTGGTGTCCCTGTTCTCACTGAGAAATGTAAGTACGATTCAAACGTACACGTCCGTAAGAACATGTCTACTGGCACCCTGATGAATAAGCACACCATGGGCAGTTCTGAACCAGTTCTTGGAGAGGAACAAATGATCAGAACAGCCACAGAATGAAATGGAGCACAGAAAGCTTAGGGTAGCATTGAGTTTTTCATTTCAATAGCATTCCAAAACACATTTCAAGTTGTTTCAAAATTCTCTGTTACAATTGACACGTTTAGTCAATAATCTTAATTGTTCACCAAGGGAAAAACAGACCATCAACAGAGAGGGTTAAAACTCTTGAATTTCCCAGTTTAGAGGTGGGGGAAGAGAACGGGAGGTGGGTTTTAGGAAGAAAGCAGTTTTTTGGGGGGGTGTTTTTTTGTTTGTTTTGTTTAAACCAGCTTTAATCATTATACAACACTAAGTGGAAAAGGGACCAATTTGGCCTTTGGAGCCAACATTCCTATTTCAATGACAATATTGATAACTCCCTCTCTCACACACACAGCCCCCTCCCCTTCCCCATCATGTCCTCACAGAGTGAACAAGGAAAATAAAGCAATTGGCTGTATTTGCAGGGAGGGGGGAGAGGGGGAAGGAGACGACTTTCAAAGCTTTGCCTATCAGCAGGGAAAGGTACTCAGCAATACAAATGAAATAAAAGCTAAAGGGAAGGAAACAGGTGGCTAAGTGAACTGGCAATTGGCCTTTCACCTCCATGGCCTTGCTTTGAATCCAGCTCCAGCCAGAATTATTAAATTGGTATTGATCAGATGGTGGTTACAAAGAAACGGGGGCTGAGCGTTTCAGCTCAGCTCACGGCAACCAGAATGTAAAATAAGCCCTTTGGAATAATAAGAACCTCTACCTTGGAAAAGACAAGCTCTCTGTCATATTAATTTCCAGCTGACGACGTCTGCAGGCCATTCTATGCACTCAGAAATCTCACAACGCCGCCGTCCGTATGAGGGCTATAAAATGTTAACCCTGGATTGAATTAGGATGGAGAGTGAAATATGTTCTCAATACCGGTCTCCCCTGCTAAGTTTGCTCCCTTTAGGGCACATTGCGGAGCAGAAGGGAGGATGGACTAGAAGCACCTGCTTATACTTGGAAAGCCGCAGCCTTCGGGGCTGTCAGCCCCTTAAAAATCAGCAGCATTTTTGGCAAAAGAAGAAAACATACATTTAGGGTTGCCTTTTGACAGCTGTCCATAAAATGCAGGTTTTTAATGCCTAGAGTCGCTCTCCTCCTTGTACACTGGTTTGTAAGCCTTGTTTTTAAATGTACTATTATGCACGATCACATAAAAATGGCATTTTCCAACTCAACATGTCTGCATCTTGGGTGCCTTCTGGGAGCCAGCTCCAAAGTTTAGGGACAAAAATATTTTCCAGCTTGTTTTTGCTGCGGAGCTGACACAACAGTGGGACAGGAAGCTGGATTCCACTCCAGCTCATGCACCCTTAACAAAATTGCGGAGTCAAGTTTTGCACTTGGTTAGATGCATGCATTTTGCGGCAGACAATGAAACGTGTAAGACAAGGCAAACGCTCAGGAAAAGACGAGTTCATGGAACACCGTGAGTTTTAGGTGCAATACAAATGAAAAGGGAGAGGCACCTAGTATATTAGAATAGGAATAGTATAACAGATACAACCTGATTCTGATCTCATGTACCCCAATGCTAAACAGGGGTAACACCACTGAAACTTACGTGATAGATCCAAATCAAGATCTAACCGCACATCTTAGATATGGACTCCAATGCACACCAACTTTTGGAGCAGCTTGCATTTTAGTGTAGTTGGTTCACGCTTATCACTGCTTTTAAGGATATTCAGTGGTAACATACCTCAGGGAGCATTATTTTAGCCACTTGGAGTACAGTAATTCCTCATTTAACACTATCGATATGTTTCAGAAAATGATCGTGTTAAGTGAAAACGTGTTATGCAGGGTCAATTTTCCCATTGAAAATAATGGAAAAGGTGGGGATTGCATTTCAAGCAGTGGTGTCTGTTGGGACCGGGACATAAGGTTGGAGGAGAAAGGGGACTGGGTTACAGCAGGGAGGGGAGGTGTTTGGCTCTGGGGAAGGGAAGAGGAGGAGAGGGGAGGGGGATTGGGTTGGGAATATGCTCCTGTGACAGGTCTGCCGGGACCCGCACTGCATCCGGCGAGGGGGAGCCAGTGGGGAATGGCGTGGCAAGCGGCGAACCCTCCACCGTTTTGCAGGGAGGCGGGGGAAGCCCCGTGCAGCTGCTGGCAATGGGCCAGCTGGGGAAATCGTGTTATTCTGGGGACGGTCGTGTAACTCAAAAAAAATTCCCTAAAAAAAAATCGTGCTATCACGAAAACATGTTAAGCGAGCACGTACATGTTAAATGAGGAATTACTGTATACTAGAAATTTAAGTAACATGGAGGAAAACCAGCCAGAGTTTAACTCATCTGCTCTCTTGCCTGCATTGTGGTTAATGCATGGGTCACTGACCAGCTGTGAAGTATTATTAATTTGTCTCCCCACAACTAGCAGTTGTGTGACAGCAACTAACTCAACTGAAGACTTGATATTTATAAATAAGAAACCGCCTCAAATGCAAACAGACTGTCAAATCTATTTGCAGAAGTTGGCCCGGGGGGGGAAGGGGAGGGGGGAAATGCATCTGTCTCCAAATGAATCAATTCCAGTTTTGCTTGATTAAATAACCTCTCTTACCCCTTACCGTAAGAAGATCCAACAAAGGAGATTTCAGCGGAAACAAAGCCATAAAGAAGAAATTCAACAAGAGCTTTCCATTTCTACGTTTTGTGAGTTTGACTGAATCATGGCACAAATCCCAAACCGAAGGCTGCAGCAGACAGTTCCCCATGAAACATTCACACTGATCTAACGAGCGCTGTGAGATGTGGAACTTCAAGTGAGGTCAGTTAATCTTCTAAAGATGAGGCATTAACGTAGCTCCAAAATTTGCACGGGAGGGTACTAACGCATTGGTGACCCTGTTGTGGTCTGTCACGCAGCAGCAGCACTCCACACCACTAATTGTGCTCAGCATCCCCCATGAAAACACTGTCACCTACACATGCTGTTACTACTCTTCTGAGAACCAGGATCACGTCTCCACCCTAGAGGGCACAACTCTGCTCTGATTTAACCAGGTGAAACTGCCACTGAAAAGCCACGTGTGTCAGTTTATAATCTAGTGCTATAAAAGTTTGCTCGGTTTTCTTCTCCACTGCCTCAAACAAAAGGAAGTGGTTTTTTACACAACATACTGTCGACCTGTGGAACTCCTTGCCAGAGGATGTGGTGAAGGCCAGGCTATAAGAGAGTTCCAAGAAAGAACTCAACAAATTTGTAGAACATAGCCTCATCAACGGCTATTAGCAAGGATGAGCACAGATAGTGTCCACAGTCTCTGTTTTCCAGAAGCTGAGAATGGGTGACAGGGGATGGATTAATTGATAATTAACTGTTCTCTTGAAGCATCTGGCAGTGGCCACTGCTGGAAGACAGGATACTGGGCTAGATGGACTTTGATCTGACCTAGGGCTGTTGCTACACTTCAAAGGCGGACTCGCCCTATCGACTAATCAAACAGTCGATACAAAATGCATCGACTATTCGATACTTAACATCCTTACACTCTTCCCCTCCCCCCGTAGGAGTCGGGCCTGCTGCACAGTCTGTGGTGCCAGGCCAGGCAGGGAGCTGCCAGACCAGGCAGGGAGCTGCCTTAGGCCCTGCCGCACCCCCCTCTCCCCCCGAAACGGTTCACCTCATCCCCCTGAAGCAATGAGACCCAGCGCCTGACATTCCACCACACAGTCCTGGGTCATGCTCCCTAGTTTGAAACCCCCTGTGTTCAAGGGTTTCAGAGCAAACACTATTACCCCCATTTTATGGACGTGAAAGCACAGAGGCAAAATGGGGCGATGCAGTCTTTGACTCCAGCTCTCCCCCCCCCCCCCACCATTCACTTTACCCTAGCACCACCCTTGCTTGCAAAGATTTACACACCTATCCTTCCCAAGTGAGAAATACACTCCCGCTTGGTTCTGCATGCAGGATGGCATTGTGTGGGCTGTGTGACAGCCGGACACACTGCGTTTCCTCCTGGCTACACAACACCACACACAATGGCTCAAGTGTGAAGAATTAGCGATCTGGCCAACAACATGTTTAGCACATCTATTTTATCCACAGTCTTAACGTAGTAAACTGTAACTTTCCAGTGATCACTTCTTCTATCACAGCTGACATTAACATATGGCCTTGAAGTTAATTTTGTTATACTGGGGTAGAAGAATATAACACCTCCCAGCACGATCTAACGCAATGCAGAGAACAATGAATTGTTGGTATGATGAACGTGAAGCGGTTCTGTAATAACTGATTAATATGGCATACTGCCCCAGTTATTGGGATGTTTACTGCAGGTCTACATTGGGTTAAATCAACACTGCAGCTGAGAAACCAGCAGGAAGGTGAAGTAGTAATTCAAGATAAGACCCTTCTCAGAAAACACAGGAGCAGTTGTTAAAAAGAAAATGGGAAACTCTGGGGACACTGATTTGACCTTTGAACTTATGTAGCTGGTTTGTGACAAGCAAGACCGAAACGTTTGTGCTAGCCTCATCCACCTAGCTCTTATACTATGCTTTCACAGGTAGATAAAACACTTTACACAGGTAGGCATGGTCTCGCATGACTTTCTTATCAACAAACTAGAGAAACAGAACCTAGATGGGGCTACTATAAGGTGGGTGCATCACTGGCTAGATAACCATTTTCAGAGAGTAGTTATTAATGGTTCACAGTCCTGCTGGAAGGACATAACAAATGGGGTTCAGCAGAAGTCTGTTTTGGGACCAGTTATGTTCACTATCTTCATCAACAATTTAGATATTGGCATAGAGAGCACAATTATTATATTTGCAGATGATACCAAGCTGGGAGGGGTTGCAAGTGCTTTGGAGGTCAACATTCAAAATGATCTGGACTAACTAGAGAAATGGTCTGAGGAAAATAGGATGAAGTTGAATAAGGACAAATGCAAAGTACTCTGCTTAGGAAGGAACAATCCGTTTCACACATACAGAAATGGGAAGCGACTGTCTAGGAAGGGGCACTGCAGAAAGGGATCTAGGTATCTTAGTGGACCACAAGTTAAACATGAGTCAACAGTGTGACACTGTTGCAAATAAAGTAAACATGACTCTGGGCTGCATTAACAGGAGTGTTGTGAGCAAGACATGAGAAGTCATTCTTCCACTCTGCTCTGCCCTGATTAGGCCTCATTTGGAGAACTGTGTCCAGTTCTGGGCATCACATTTCAAGAAAGATGTGGAGAAACTGGAGAAGGTACAGAGAAGAGAAACAAAAATGATTCAAAGTCTATAAAACAGGAGCTATGAAGGAAGACTGAAAGAAATGGGGTGGTTTAGTTTTGAAAAGAGAAGACAGAGGGGGCACAATAGCAGCTTTCAAGTATTTAAAAGGGTGTTACAAGGAGGACGGAGAGAAATTGTTCTCCTTGGCCTTTGATGATAGGACAAGAAGCAGGGGGCTTAAATTGCAGCAAGGGAGGTTTAGGTTGGACATTAAGAAAAACTTCCTAACTGTCAGGGTGGTTAAACACTGGAATAAATTGCCTAGGGAGATTGTGGAATCTCCATCACTGGAGATATTTAAGAGCAGGTTGGATAGACATCTATAAAGAATGATCTAGATGGTACCTGGTCCTGCCGTGAGGGCAGGGGACTGGACCTGATGACCTCTCGAGGTCCCTTCCAGTTCTAGCGTTCTATGATTCTATGACTTCATCCCAGAAGCCCAGTTTCTGGGTTCAGTGCTCCTCTGTCCCTTCCCAGTATTTCTGAGTGCACCCACCTCAGATATCGGGCCTCACGCTGCCTTTGCCCCTCGGGTATCATGTGGTGTATTGTCCCTTCGATCAGGTCGTGGGGAGAAGAATGACTTCTCCTGTCTTGCTCACAACACTCTTGGTAATGCCTCCCAGAATTAAGTCAGAACGACATAAATCAAGGCCAACTTCGTTATCCTCCAAGGGGTTCCAAACTTCTTCTTCCAGAGCAACCGCATCAGCATCAAAGCTACATTTCATCCTCTTTTGCTTTTAAACGTCTCCTACTGGAGATGTTCTTATCCCCTAGTCATAACTCTGGTCATCTGAAGAAGTGGGCTGTGCCCACGAAAGCTCATGATTCCATCTACATGTTTTGTTAGTCTATAAAGTGCTACCAGACCATTTGCTTGCTGGTTTTTTCTGTAAGGGTACGTCTAGACTACATGGCTCCGTCGACGGAGCCATGTAAAATAGTTTACTCGGCATAGTCAATGGAGCGGGGATTGAAATAATCCCCACTTCATTCAAATAAAAATGGCCGCCACGCTGTGCTGACGATTAGCTGATCTGGCACAGCCCGGCAGTCTAGATGCAGCGCAGTTGACAAGGGAAGCCTTTGTCGACCGCTCCGGTATGCCTTTGTCGACCGCACCGTGTCTAGACTGCCGTGCTGTGCCGGATCAGCTGATTGTCGGCACAGCGTGGCGGCCATTTTTATTTTAATGAAGCGGGGATTATTTAAATCCCCGCTTCATTGACTATGCTGAGTAAACTATTTTACATGGCTCCATCGATGGAGCCATGTAGCCTAGACATACCCTAACAGACTAACTCGGCTAACCCCTGAAGCTCCTACTGGCGGAGTCCTAAATGCTACACTTGAGCGCCTTGCGGTTTCATAGCTGTATTGGACCCAGGATCCAAGAGCGACCATCTCTTTTACTGGACCAGCTCCTGTTGGGGATAGGGATGTGAAGTGGTAACCAGTTAAACGGTTACCTAGTAAGCATCACCCTTAATGTTACCTAGATGTAGTCCCCGCCTGCTCCCATTTAATTAGCTAACCAGTTAAACATGACGTTTAACCAGTTAACTGATTTAATGGGATTTTCCATCCCTAGTTGGAGGAAAACGCAAACTGTCGCTCTCCACAGCACTCTCTCCCTGACGCTCAAAAGCTTGTTTCTGTCACCGAGGTCCACATCACCTCATCTCTCTACACCACGGGTGGCCAACTAGTGGCTCGCGAGCCGCATGTGGCTCTTCAAAGAAAAAACTGCAGCTCCCACATCCACGGTTCTGAAAGGGGCAGCGTGTTTCTGTCTGAAAAAGACAGAGCTGGAGTCGCGGAGTCCCGTGGAGAGTTCAAAATGGCTGCCTTAAGGGCAATGCCTGCTCTGCTCTTAAAAGGACAGCAGCCAGGGCCTTTTTTTTTTTGTTGTTTTTGATCAACCAAACGTTTTTCCCTCGGCTCTTTGCGCTGTATCCACCACTATTTTGGCTCTTCGACTGTAATGGGTTGGCCACCCCCACTCTACAGGGTTCCTGCTATTCACAAGCCCTTCTGAGGTTTCCTTGAGGTGATGTGCTCCAATACAATGGGGCTGTCGTCAGAGAAGCAGCACAACTGTTCTCCGTGCAGACTGCAAACCCTCCTTAGGGTGAATCATTTCTATGGGAAACAGAAGCCCCCAACGTTGCACATAAATAAAAGACCTTTCCCTGTCTGTGATAGACAACCCTACAACCACAAACACTTATTATTTGTATTGCAGCAGCACTTACAGACCCACAGCAGAGAGCAGGGCCCCATTGTGTTAAGCTACAAGGAAACTTATTCTCCTCCACCACCCTAACTCTGTTCTAATATTCACAGCACAGACGAAGGAAACATCTGTGCAGAACACCACTGCATTTGTACCTCATCCTCGCTCCATAAAGGAGCCCGTCCAAACACAATTATTAGCGCACGAGCTCCTAAAGAGTCACTAATTTATACAAACCCCCTACATTTTTCTCCATCATGTAAGGAAGAAAACATCTCAAAAGAAGAAAAACTGTTTCTTTATTTCCTCAATGCCTGGCAAAATGATTCATAACTCGTCCAATGATTAATCATCTGCTACTAGGAAACCATCAGAGAGACTGTGGTGGGAATGTCTCCGCAGCCCCTCGTCATGTGTGTGTTTGATTCATATAAATGCACCACTTGGGTTTAAACTAAAAGAGGCTGAACTTTGGCACGTGAAATTCTGCACTTATCTTGCACAGATCGCTCCATCCGAATGTACCCCTTTCAGGCTGATGCATTCTGGGGATTCAAAGTGAAAAAGCCTAAATCATTAAAATGTCATTCAAATCCTAAGCTGATGTGAGTCACGCTACAAAAAAAAAATCTAAAAAATTCTTTCAGGAGTGGGGGATAATTATATTCCTCCCCATCTATTGATTTTTCTCTACAATGCAGATGTCAGATTTTCCACGGATTTTTTTTTCCAGAGTGAGTGTCAAAGAGGAACAAAGCCGTCTTTGAGACTTTTTCAACCCAAAATTAATTCTGAAAAAATGGTACAGACAGACCAATGGCATGGCAAGCTGAAAGAAAGCTGGGTGACTCCAGGCGATATCTGTAAAATTCTATTGATATGTGCTTTGGAAAGGATGGGGAGTGGGCATACCATGAGGGTTATAAATGTAGTTAATCCCAAGACTTTTTTTTTTAATGTGTCCAAACAATATGAGGAGTGAAGTGGGGAGGGAGAGAAGGAAAAAGGGAGAAACTTCAAAGAACAGCCACAGTTCCAGATTTAAAATGTTTCTAGGGATGTTAACATGCGCAAAACAGTCACACTTTTCTGAAATTCAACCATTTACCAACCTGTGGAAGCAAAATAGATTAGCTGCTAATGTACACTATTCCCCCCACCTTGTTACACCTGAGATAGAAACAACTGCTACATCTTAGAAACACCCATAAATAAACATTTTAAAAGGAAACATGCATCCTGCCCAAAAATCATGCTTGGGGAGATAGGACAGCTTTACAAATCTAAATTGAACAGGGATGCTGAAGAGGTTTGGGTATTTTTTTCTCCCAAATGCAATATAACTTATGTCACTCAGGGCACGTCTATACTGCAATGCTATTTTGGGATACTCCGGTATCCCGAAATAGCTATCCCGCATCTTCAAAGCAAGCCCATTATTTTGGGCTCGCTATTCCGACATCCCTGTAAACCTCATTCTACAAGGAGTAAGGGACATTTCGGAATGGCGCTTTATTTCAAAATTTGGCGCTGTGAGAAACCGCCAAATGACGAAATAAGCTATTTTGAAATAGCATTGAAATAAGATATGCAATTTGCGTAGCTCAAACTGTGTATCTTATTCCGAGTTACAGCGCTGCGTAGATGCACCCTCACAGATATGAATAAGCCACGCCCTTGAGCAATGTTACTTACACCAACATAAGCGCTAGCTTCAACAGACGCGCTACAACTGTGCAGCTCCATTGGGGTAGCAATTGCAGTGCAGACGCATTCTTAGTGTGTTACAAAAGTCCAAATACAACTACCACAGCTGACAGGCCTAGAAAACGAAACTGCCTAAAAACAAAAGCGAAAGAGACGGGTCTATTTTCATCAGTCACTCCGAATGCAGCTCAAACTCACTGAGGGACATGAATGGTGGCAAGTAAATCAGCTTCCAATATTTTTGCCGTTTCATAAGCTATTCACAGAAGCACAAATAGGCACATTTTTAAAGTTAAATATGATTATTTATTCAGAGATCAATGATAATGCCCATTGCCTTGGCAACAAAGGACTACTCGCCAAATAAAATAGCCTTCAGAATAAGAGACTCAAAACTCTTTGCTCCCTGCTGTTGAAATACCTTCGCAGTGTGTAAAAACCTGACTGAAGAGGCTCTAGAACAGTGGTCTCCAACCTTTTTAAGCACAAGATCACTTTTTGAATTTAAGTCAGTCCAAGATCTACCTCAAACCCAAATACCTGCTCCACCCCTTCGCCAAGGCACCACCCTCCTCACTCTGAAGATGGGGAACAGGGGACGGGGTCAGAGTGACATCAATGTCCCTCTGCCTCTGTCTCCCCCCACTCTGAACAAGCAGGAGGCTCCGTGGGGCACTTCTGAGCAAGAGTAGCAGGATAGTGCAAGGAGGGGCAGCTGAAATGCAGGCACTTGATAGCCTCCCAGCCAAACCAGTCAGGATCACCTGTCAGAGGCTCCAAGATCTACTGGTAGATCCTGATCTACTGGTTGGTGACCACTGCTCTAGAACTTCATGTCCTTCAGCGAGAATACTTTAGCTCTGGTCCAACAGCCACTGAAGTCAATGGGAATCTTTCTATTGACTTCACTGGACTTTGGATAATGCTCTCCGTGAGCAGCTCCCAGACAACCAGAATTAGGAACCGTGAGGAAGTGTGTGTTCAATGATCCTCCACTATTGTTGTAATGCATGGAAAGAAGAGGAGACATCCAAAGCTCAGATGGTTACAGAAAGATGGATATCCACTCCACTAGTGAGGCAAGCTACACCTTAGCTTCCTGGGTGTTCGTACTATGACTGTTGCTGGGGAAACCTTGTTCCACATTCTCCAAATCATGGCCTACATTCTACCAAGTGGAATCAGCCAACAAAGACCACAGACTCATAGGGTTGGAAGAGACCTCAGGAGATCACCTTTGTCAAGCCAGGACTTAAAAACCTCCAGGGATGGAGATTTCACCACCTCCGTAGGGAACCTATTCCAGTGCTTCACCACCCTCCTAGGGAAATAGTTTTTCCTAATATTCAACCTAGATCTCTCCCACCTACAATGAAAGATGACAGCTTTGAAGAAGACCATGTTGACTGCAGAGTGAATACGGCAAAATGATCTCTGTGCTCTTCACAAACATCCAGAAAAAACAGAAAAGCTCTGATTTACCCTCGCTTTACTGAGTCCATATGTCCAGGCCGTAAATTCCCCCATGCAGTCTGCTCGCCAATCCAGTGATGCTACAATGTAAATAATAAATGATGCTACAATGGTATGAGTGGTATGGTCTCAGTTTAAAACAACACATGTATCTGGGAAAGAGATTATAGATATTTCAAGGCCGCAATCTGCAATTTTATGTGCAGAGCGTGACTCACACTGGGAAAAACAGAAAATAATAACATACCTGCATGAAACAGAAGCATGGAAAAGCACAAAAGATACTGGAGAGAGGCAGTGTGGTCCAGTGGACTGGACAGGATTCCTGGCTGAATCACTGGCACAGGAAAGCCACTGCATCTTTCTGTGCCTCTATTTCCCCTCTACCCTTGACAAAGGGGGCAATCGTCCTGGGGCTTGATGTTTCAAAGGGGCCCGGCGCTCCCGGCTCATGGTGGCTGTCGGCCCTGCTGCCCTGACCTATCTTGTTGATTTAGAACAGAAGCTCTTTGGGATAGAGACTGTTTATCACTAGATCTCTGCAGAGTACCTAGCTCAACAAGTCCTCAATCTCATCTGGGGCCCTAAGGCACTACAGGTTGAACCTCTCTAATCCAGAACTCTCCTCCAGAAACATCCATCGTCAGGAATGATTTGAGTTAGCCGGATGTCCACTTTTCATGGGTGTGGCCAAGTTTCCCGCAGTCCCATAGAGTTTGTTTACACGCACCAGTCCAAGCTCTCAGTGTTCTGTGTTATTTAGCTCGAATTGACCCCTAAATGTCTTCTAAGAGCCCAGTAAGCAGTGGAAGGGTTGGCAATGCTACTGGACAATAATGACCTCCTGTGGTCCAGAAAATTCTCTCGTTTGGAACTGGTCGGGTCCCAAGGGTACCGGACAAGAGAGGTTCAACCTATACTGCATCACAGCGTTTTATCGAGCATCTCATTGAGATTTGGCCTTCTTTGATCCCCAACTCCTGGAGTCATGTGACCAAGTGAAAATTTCAACTACCATTTAAAGTAAAAAGCAACTAGCCCCTACAGTGGCAAAGAAAAACTGGAAAATGCAAACCCTAAAGCCTCAACAACTAGAAGCTGAATGAAAGGAACCACACATTATTTTTCTTTAACATTCAATTATTTTAAAACCAATTTCGTGAGCGTTAGGAGCCTGATAATATTTGAACGCTTGCGATTAACTCACTGTGCTGATCATACAAACAGTAAGATTTACTACACACCAAAGCAGCTTTGCAAAGGACTTTTAATTAGTTTTTAAAGATCCATTATTTATGTCTGGCTAATAACTAATGAGGCACAAAATTCTTTGTCCTTTCGCTATAGCAGTATTCGTGCACACTGGCTCATGTTTATATTCATATGTAGTCCTTATGCTCTGGGTTGGATAATATATCGACTCTATTACCAGATGCAACTTCACACCACGTTCCCAAACCCTTTTGTTGCTTCTCTGCTCCAGGGATTCACTAGTATTTTTAAGGTAAAACAGGAAACATTTCCACATTTTACTTCTGATTCAATATTTCGTGTCGCTATTTGATGCTTACTTTACACAGCGCTCATCAGCAAAAGGCTGCTTTAGAAATCAATAACGATGTTATCATATTAACTCAGTGCTGTATAATTGGAACCTCTCTAATCAGGCACTCTCTGATCCAGCAACATCTATGGTCTGGTATGAGTTTAATTAGCCACGTGCCCACTTATCATACGTGGCCAAGTTTCCCACGGTCCCATAAACTATGTTTGCAGCCACTAGTCCTGGCTCTCAGGGTTTTGGGATGTTCGGTAGCTCTAATTGACCCGTAAATATTTTCTAAGAACCCAGCAAGCAGTGGAAGTGTTGGTGATTCTGCTAGACAATATTGACCTCCTCTGATTCGGCACCAGTCAGGTCCTGAGGGTGCCTGGACTAGAGAAGTTCATCCTGTACAACACTCTGCTAGAAGTCTAGCCAATGGAATTTAGATTCTTTTCTGTAACTTTACTGGTTCCGAGGCCACACTGTGGCTATTGGAGTCCCTTGTTTTGGTAACATTCATGGTCTCAATTCTGAAAGTTGCTGAGCACTCCGACCCTGATCCGGCAAAGCTCATCAGCATATCAAGTAGTCCCATTGGCTTCACGTGCTGGACTGAGGACAGAATGCTTGGCCACTGGCAAGATCAACCCTTCATGGAGTATTGTAACCAAACAAAATATTTTCAACAGCGACATTTACTTTTTACCATTTATGCATCTCATTCCAATTTAAATACCAAAGGCGGACAACGGGAGTTACACTTCTGATTCTAGCCAGTTCATTTTCTGGTTCAAAGGTACGGCACCATGAGCACAGAGGGTGTTGCAAACGCTGCACGGTATTGCTTTAGAAAATGTGTCGACTGAGATTTCTAAAACAAGAAATCTGGAAAACACTAAACAGATACTAGATCTTGTCAAACTTTTTACTCTGGCTCCAACAGTGACTTGGCCTTATAACAGCAGATACAGCTTTGCTATTTTACAAAGCCACTTAACAGCTGATAATACGTTGGTATCTACGTGAAAGCAAAAAAACAACCACAAGTTACCAGGAAAATGAAATGGGCTCTGAATACAATTTTGTAACCATATGGACTTGTTTAAAATAATGGTCATCTGCTGGTCCTACCAGTTAAATAACTTCTCTTTGTAACAGGAACAGGACTATGAACATATTAACATGGCATTGTTTCATGGCAAATCCTAGGCCTTAATGTGTGTCAGACCAGTGCCAAGAAAGCCAGAATTCTCCATTTTCCAACCATTCATCTCTATCTAACCTTAGCAGGTTGTACTTCATAGCTTTAGTACCTCCCTCAAAGACCATGACAGTCAGAGACTTATAGCGCATTATGCCATTTGAATGCTAGCATGGCAGGCATTTTCACCCAACGATACTCCAAAAAGCAGCTGTAAAATGGTATCAAAATTGTAGGATGTCAGGACTATAAGGGTGCATGTAGACTACATTCCTCTTTCGAAAGAGGAATGCAAATGAGGGAAATCGAAAATGCAAATGAAAGCATAGATTTACAAACCTCACGCTTCATTTGCATAATTGCGACCAATCGCTTTTTCAAAAAAGGTTTTTTCGGAAGAAAAAAGCTGTCTGGACGTGGTTCTTTCAAAAAAAACCCCACCCTTTTTTGAAAGAACCCTTATTCCTGAAAAAATGAGGTTTGTAGTCTAGACGCATCCTAAGAAAGCAAGACAGTAATCAGACGGAGATGATTGTGAAGTCTTGCCTCTCACATCCTTCCAGGACTACAGAGATTGCGCGCATCATTTCAGGACTTGGACTTTTCCAAAGATACGTTCTAGACCAGTGATTACAACGGAGGGAGGAGAGAGAGGATGGGAATGGAAGAAGTGATCAATGTCTGTGCTCTGTTGCAGCAGGACACGCTAGTCAGACACCATAATGACGAGCAAATAAATGCCTAGATAGGTACGTAAGTAGATAATCCCCACTTTATGAAATTTGCTCTTTCTTTCGCTTTAGTTACAACGGGAGCATGCAGATTAAAAACAAAGACACTGTGAAACACTAAAGAAAAAGCATCACCACTGTCTATGTACAATTCAGATGGGCTCAAAAGCGCATTTGTGAAAGAGAAGTCACTCATGTTGCTTTTTGTTTTGTTGTATTTGTTGTTCTTTCTTTCACTGCTACCAGAAAGATCCTTTGAAAAACGACCATGACTGCCTTAGCATTTGATTGACTTTGAAGACTAGCTGTAAGGAGTGGGTGAAAGGGATTTTGAAAAGCACTTGGCATTAACGGCTCCATGCCTTTTTAAGCTACTGAGGGAACAACAAGTCTTCCTGCCAAGGGCTATTACTAGACAAATGGAGAGAGATCAGAGGCACAAAGGAGGTTGCTAAGGAGTCAAGTGTGGGATCCCCATAGAGAGGAGGAGGGCTGCAGCTGGAAGGTCAAAGGTCAGAACATTGTAGACATCATTTTCCAAAAATTCCCATGAAGCCCCAGTGCCAGAGTCAGATGTCTGTCCCTTCTGAGTTCTTCTATGAATAATGATAAAGCCATAAAAGAAAGCCCCTTTTCTTCCCTTCTACCCACGCTAATGTAATAAAACAAATTAGAATAATTACTCTCAATTTCAGAGCTATAATGCCCAGGATCAGGGCATGCCTGTCAATGAACTGACAACTACATCCGTCGGACTTTTTTTTTTTTAATTATTATTTATTTACAAGGATCTGTTACATTCCAACGTTTGTTTCATTACGGCTAATACGATTTTACTACAGGCATCCAGATTCTGTTCACTTCAAAGTCTTCCTTATTTTTCCAGAAAGCTCATCTCCCTTCTTAGCGAATCACAACCCCACCCTTTTCCACTAACCTTGTGAAACCCACGTGATGACACCACAAAATCTAGGGGATTTTGGCTCAGCCCGCTCCTGTTTTTAAACTTATTCAATATCATGTAGTTAAAGCCGGTTTAATCTATCTGAAAATGATAATGATGAAAATGCTCAATGCTGGAAAAGAGGAATCTTTTTAATAATAATATGCCTCATTTGACGAGGGAAGGTAGCACTAGAACAAATGGTGAGAATGCCGTGAAAAAAAGTACTGCTCATTATTCCAGGTCCTTTTGCAATCTCTGTTTTACAGACTGCCACATGAAATGAGCTCTGTTTTCTGAGACAATCGCAAGAAAAAACAACCTCACAATTTTCTTGTAAGTATACCTCAAATACCAGAGGATTTTAATTATTTCATAAGCCTTCATCAGCCAAACAAATGTCTTCGGGGCTCCCCTGTTCCAAAATCCATTGTAGCAGACTTCCCTTTGAAACGTTTTGCTTACACAGCTCCGAGGAGCAGAGTTAGCGGCCTTGGATTATCAGACTGTACGCACACACTGCATGCGAAAGTCAGAGGGGCAAAAAAGAGGAGCTTTGTTTACTATCAAAAGACGGTGTGCTAGAATAATATGGATTATGCTTGGGAACGGCCTCCCCCATTCAAGTGCATTTTTCTGTATTGTAGCTCAGTCTGTGTTCTAAAATGAAACAGAGACAGGTCGAGAACCAGGGGTTCCAAGCCAAGTGCGCCGAGTGCATTCATTTGCGTGAGCACACGCAGATCGGGTTATTCCAGCGGGCACGGGCATTTCTTTTGCTCTTTTGATCTCCATTTCGAATATGAATAAGATAAGCGAGGGGGGCCAGGGTGAAGCCAGCAGTTTCCAGGAAGGAAGTGAAGGGGAATGAGCCAACACCAAAGCGAACATGGGCATATCTTCCAGCCAATGGGTGCAGCGGGGAAAGCCTCCAGCCAGTGCATCCATGTGCAGCGGTTCCCCCGGTCGGGGAGTGGCAGCACACGGAGCCACTTCTGACTCTGCTTCTTCCCCGCAAGCCAGGTCCAGGGGGGAGGCTCGGGGCTCTCCCCCACCTCCACAGGAAGCTGTGCTGGTGAGCCAATCTTGCGGGGCGAGGGGAGGAGGAGGAGGCGAGAGGCTGGAGTACCAGCGCAGCGGGGGGGAAGGAGAAAGAGAGGAGAACTGAGCTCGAGCTGTGGATTACCTGGGAGGTCCACAGTTTGAGAGCCACCAAGAGATGACGCTGGCACAGCTATGTGGCTGTAGCTGTGCCTGTGTAATCCCCCCACGTAAAGGCAACCTTCAAAAGGAGGGTTCTGTCAGTGTAGGAAAACAACCGCCAACTGAACACCAAAACCAACGTCAACGGATGCATTCTTCCAACCGCGCAGCCACATCTACGCTGTGGGGCAGGCCTATTAATCTGGGGTGTCGTTCCCCCCCCACGACATGTATTTACATTGGCCAGTCTTTTCACTGTAGACCCAGCTCCATTCTGAGCTAGGCAACCAAATGCTGAAACCCACGGCTGCCCGGAGCCCTGCCTATATCAGTGCTCACCCCATTTCTTCTACCAACGGGACTCCCCCACCCCCACCAGGCTTCTGCGCAATCACAGGTTCCCAGAGCTGATCGCGGCCCCGCCTCCCAGCTGGGACTCCCAGGCTGGGAGGCAGGGCCGCAATCGCCGCTCTGGGCACATCAGAAGCGGAGGGGACAGGGGGTGGGGGGAGTGGCTGGGAGTCCCAGTGGCGGAGGGGACAGCGGGTGGGGGGACTGGCTGCTAGGCTTCTGATGCGCCAAGAGGGGAGATCGCGGCCCCACCTCCCAGCCTGGGAGTCCCAGCTGGGAGGCGGGGCCACGATCGGCGCTAGGAACCTGTGGTTGCGCAGAAGCCTAGTGGGGGTGGGAGAGTCCCAGCCACTCCCCCCACCTCCCGCCAGGCTTCTGCACAGTCACAAGCTCCTAGCGCCGATCGTGGCCCCACCTTCCAGCCCCGCCCACGCCAGGCTTCTGTCCGGTGCACAGCCGGAAAAATCAGAGAATACCAGACATTGCACATGTCCGATATTCTCTGATTTTTTTTTTTACCAAACAAAGAGCACAAATACTGGACTGTCCAGTAGAATACTGGACCCCTGGCAACCCTACGACTTAGCAGACATCCTGCCTGCGGGTGAAAAGCTGATGATGGGCCCCCACCTGCTAAGGCAGGAGAAGACTTTATGAAAAGGGATTACCCTTATCTGTACAGTATAGGGACGCAGCGCCTCCAGCCGAGACTGCAGTCCTGCCGGGCTAGGGTAGGGGACCATTCCTGCCTCAAGGAGTTTGCCATTGAAGCAGCCGTGACAGACCATGGAAATATCATCCCCGCTTTACAGAGAGGAAACAGAGAACCAGAGTGCCTGAGTGACTCGCCCAGAGTCCCACACTAGCACTTTTGTCCCAACAGAAGAACGGCCACACTGGGTCAAACCAAAGATCCATCTCACCCAGTATCCTGTCTGCCGACAGTGGCCAATGCCAGATACCCCAGAGAGAGGGAACAGAACAGGGAATCATCAAGTGATCCCTCCCCTGTTGCCCATTTCCAGCCTCTGACACACACAGGCTAGGGACACCATTCCTACCCATCCTGGCTAATAAGTATGGATGGACCTAACCACCATGAATTTATCTTGTTCTTTTTTGAACCCTCTAAAAGTCCTGATCTTCACAACATCCTCTGGCAAGGAGTTCCACAGGTTGACCGTGTGCTATGTGAAGAAAATGCGGGGCCTGGGGAATGAAGGGCCAGGCAGAGTGTACCGTGACAGCAGGGAAGGAGATGCTAAGTCGGGGTGGGCAACAGGCTGCCAGTGGCCCGGATCTGGCCCAACAAGCCACCAGATCTAGCCCACGGCTGTCTTGCCGGAACCCTTAAGCAGAGAGCATCTCACACTTTAAAAAGCCAGCTGTCCTCCATTCTGGACAGCTGGGGAGGGAGGAAGGAGACTTCTCATGCTGTTCCTGCCTCCCCCAGCAAATCTCTTAGCTCCCATTGGCCAATCTCTCAGTTTCTGGCCAATAGGAGCTGAGAATTTTTGCTGGGAGCAGGGATAGTGTAGGAAGCCTTCTAACTCGATTCCCTCAGCCCTCTCTCATGCCCAGAGCAGAGCCACGTTGAGCAGCCTGCAGCAGACAGTCTGCCTCAGGTTTCTGCTGGTAAGCAACTCCCAGCCAGAGCCTGCCTCTGGCACCCCACCCCCTCCCTTCCTCAATCCTCTGCCCCCACCTCCACATACGCAAAACCTCTGCCCCCTGCTGCACCCATGCCCCCTCCCACATCAGGCACCCCAATCTCCTGCCCCAGATCACAATCCTTTCCTACCCTAGGTCACATCCCAAAATCCTGCACCCCAATCCTTTACCCTAAGCTCCCTTCTGTACCAATCTCCATCCCAGACTCCGGAATTCCTCCATTAATACCCTGGAAGAGTGCAGCCCTCGACCACTTTCCAAAATCATGGAGTGCCCCCCCCATCAAAAATTATTGCCCACCCCATGCTAAGTCCTCCATAGCAAAAAGTTCCCCCGGGATGGCTAGCCCAGTAATTTTTCTCCTAGGCTATAATACGAAGTGGAGTTAGTGTAGACTGCAATTTCCTACAGCAGGAGGACTAATCCTGCTTTCCTGAGCACATTCACAGAGCCGCCTATCAGCACCGCTTGACATGGCGATGTGGCTCCTTCATTTTTAACAAGGAACTGCAGCGCACAAGCCACAGCATGGACATTAAAGAGACACACTTGGGTTGGGTTAAATTTACATCCATGGCCCCTAAGAGGGTTTTTTCCATTTCCTCCATTGTCTCATTTATAAAGTGAAAGCAGGAGCATGACTCTATGCACAGAGCAGTCAAATGCACCAAGTAGGGAAGGAAAAAAAGACACCCTCTTTTTCCCTGATCTCTTCCCCCATTAATCGTCTTGAAATGGTCCTCATTACTGCCAGTAGCATGTATTTTTTCCAGAGAGAAGCGTGGTTACTTTAAAGTTGACAGTGTCCCCCCTGAGCTTTCATGCATCACACAAAAAAGATCAGAAAACAGCTCCCCAAACGCCCCGGTAATCAGAAAGGGAAAAGGAAGAAGTGGAATAGACCTGAGAGGTCACCTACTTAACTCCTCAGCCAATGTGGGACTGCGCCGTATATTACATTTCCAATGCTCTGCCCAGTGTGTGACACCACATTCCTTGTGAGACCCATCTGACTGGTTGCCCACTTTGCTGTCCCTCTTTTGCCTCTAACTTTGTATCTCTCCTCTCCACCATTGTTCCCTCCAATTCCATTTCTTACGCCTTCTGTCCATCCCTTTCTTCATGCAAATGCCCTTGGGATCCTCACCAAATGTTTCAGAAGGACCCTAAAAGCTCCAGCAAAGCTGGAATCACTGTGCTGACCCAACCACCGCCCATGCCTCTGCTCTGTGTCCGCCAGTTCTTTTTCAGAGATGCAGTCTCCAGTGGCACTGCAAAGATAGCCCAGATGTTCAGTGGCAGGGAAGTCCCCGGGGGCACTGGTAATACAAAGGTTAGGGTTCTCCATTGGGTTTTCAGGGACTCGCACTTGGATAACTGATGGGGAGCCAGGTTCTTGGCATCAACTGGTTCATACTAGGGATGTAAAATCCCATTTCATTGGCCACTTACTTTTCTTTTACTTTCCTTTTCTTTTTTCTCCTCCAGGGAGGGGGGTTCGTGAAATGTTAATACAGTAGAGTCTCAATTATCCGACCTAAAAGGGACCAGACGATGGTCGGAGAGCGGAAATGTTGGATAATACAGAATAAAAAAAAATGAGTGATTGGGAATTGTTTTTGGGCGTCCTTACTTTTCTTTGCAACAAGATCACGCCAGCGTCTGAACAGCAGTAAGTCTGTAGCAGTCACTTCCCTCTGTAGCTCAAGAGAGCCTTCATTCCCTCACGGTGACTCAATGTAGCCAATTCCTCTAGTTCGATAATATCGTCTTTATAAGAATACAGCACTGGCGTCATCACACAAAAGCACGACTGCACTCATGTAATCATAGTCGCTAACAAAAGCACACTCGGTATATATGGTGTGGGTGCACGGCGCTGATTGTGATTGGCTGTTGTACATGCTGCATTCTTATTTGTCAATTTGTCACGTCGGCGGGCGGCACGTTGGATAAAACGGAATGTTGGGTAAGCGAAGGTAGAATAATCGAGACTCTTCTGTAGATTGAAAAGGGGTCCATATGCTTTAAAAAGGATGGGAACCACTGCGTTAACCAATTAAAGGGAGGGGGAGGGGCTCTGCTGGTCGTGCACAGGCTGGGAGGCTCTGGTTAACCATTACCCAGTAAGCTTCACCCAGTAAGGTTAACCCCCTACCCGTTCACATCCCTAGTTCATACCTAGCTACTGCAGAAAAGGTGGACACCAGTGTGAGTATCAGCTTGGCAGCCTTCAATCTGAATGTCCTTGCTTTGGGCTCTTTACTACTTTAAATTAATGTGCTTTATTAAAACTGATAAAAGAAAGTTCTTCTTCACACAGTGCATAGTCAACCTGTGGAACTCCTTGCCAGAGGAGGCTGTGAAGGCTAGGACTATAACAGAGTTTAAAGAGATGCTAGATAATTTCATGGAGGTTAGGTCCATAAAAGACTATTAGCCAGGGGATAGAATTGGTGTCCCTGGCCTCTGTTTGTCAGAGGCTGGAGATGGATGGCACGAGACAAATTGCTTGATCATTGTCTTCGGTCCACCCCCTCTGGGGCACCTGGCGCTGGCAACTGGGCTAGATGGACCTTTGGTCTGACGCAGTACGGCCATTCTTATGTTCTTGGCAGCCTTAAATCTGAATGTTCTTGCTTTGGGCTCTTTACTACTTAAAATTAATGTACTTTAAATCTCATTTTCCTGCTTTTTTTCACTGTGCGCCAGCATCCCCTGTAAGCTAAGCACTTGTGCAGCTACTCAGGAGAGATTCCAAATGCCACCCCGCTGATTACCAGAGTGCCCACAGCCAGGCTGATTGTTTCTACTGGTGGTGCAGATTTGTGAACATAAAACATTTATTCCGCACACCAATGGAGAAGATTAGAAGGAACATTGCCACATGCCTCAATCCCTTCCTCCCAAAACCAGCCATGGTGCTTCAGACTGACTTGTACTCGCTGCTCCAGTCACCCTCCTTGATAACTTTCTGCATACGTCTCTGATTCTTCAGAAGACTTAGTTCTGCCTTAATTCCTTATTTCCTCGTTTCCTGATGTGTAGCACACATATCTCGGTTCTTAAGTGCTTCTGCCAGCATGACAAATTGCCTTTACAGTAATGACAATTCTTAGCATTTTCCATCTTCCATAAACTTTGCAAACGTTATCCAATTAACTCCACCTCCCACATACATGGCTCATGCAACCACTCACAACGGACCATCCCAGAGTCATTTTTTTAGAATGTGCCCTGATTAATGAGGAGTTGCAAGTTGATCCCAATATGAAATAAAATGGCCAAGTTAGATCTATCTTTGAAAAATGGCACTGCGTCCATAAACAGCACAAACCGATGGTGTTATGATTTATTAGCATAAACAGGTTTATGATGCATCGCACTATATCTAAAGTGCCATAGATGCTATAAAAACAATCAAGCCCTCAGAAGCTTACAGCGTGTTCTACTGGGATGCAACAGAAGTTGGCGTAAAAGCAGTGAAGATTGGGTGCTACTATTATTTTTATTATGTGAAGTAACATTTGTAATATTATTATTATTATGCAAAGTAACATTTACAGAGGTCTCTTTACGGAAAAGACTGGAAGAATGACGGGCCATCAGATCACGCTGAGTAGCAAACACAAGAGCAAGGAATTAACTATAGCACCTTTATATTATATAGTAATATAAAGATGTATCAAATAAATCTCAGGACATCTTGAAGACATAAGCAGCCCATCACTGTTAAAGGATACCAGACTGCCTGTTCACACTGAGTTTTATCCCTGCCGCCAGGTTTGGACACCATTTCCCCCACAACGCATACCGTTGACACTTTGCAGGTTAAAATGGTTGTGTTTCCTGTACCCTTTCATGTGCCCACAACACAGTTTTGAGATAACCCACCTCCCCAGAAACGTCTACCGGGGGAAGATGACGGGAGCAGCAAACCACATTCACAAGTCTGCGGCCTGCCATGGCGGATAACCAACCTGAAGGGTTGCACAGTGCAGATGCAGGGGCATAAAGCAGACAGCATGTCAGTTCTCCGTAACCGTTTGGGATGCATGCTTTAAAAAAAAAAAAGTCTCCTCCTCTGGAATTGTCCAGGTCACAGAACACATGGAAACCATGCTACTGGCTCAGGTCCCAGAAATTTAGCCGTCAAGAGATTTGGACCAAAATCCTCAACACCAGGCATTAGCCCATTATAGATCAAAACGAGCGAGCCACCGGGCCGGCCCAAGAAAGCTGCTGGCAGAACTTCGCCCCGTCGCCCTCAGACAAGAACGCAGCAGGCCTGCACAAACAAAGCAGGCGGGAATCCGTAAGCATTTAACCTTCTCCTTGATCACCGTTTCTGACAGATATTCGCACTGACACCCATCTTGCTCAGACAGGAGAGTTTCAAACACAGCAATTAAAAGAATCCTATTGCATTTAACACGGCGAACCAGTCTTGCCATTGTCCCCCCCCCCCCCAAAAAAAGCTGGAGGGGGTGGAAGAGATGTCTTTGGTCGGACATGATAGAAATCAATAAAAGATTGAAACAGAACAGTCAGCAAGACAATCACTGCTGTCCAATTCCAAAGGGACCATCTGTTTGCTAATACGCATTGGAGAGGGTCCAGTGGAGGGCAACCAAAATGATTAGGGGGCTGGAGCATATGACCTACAAGGAGAGGCTGAAGGAGTTGGGTCTGCTTAGTCTGCAGAAGTGAAGAGTGAGGGGGGATTTGATAGCAGCCTTCAACTTCCCGAAGGGAGGTTCCAAAGAGGATGGAGAGAGGCTGTTCTCAGTAGTGACGGATGGCAGAACAAGGAACAATGGTCTCAAGTTGTGGTGGGAGAAGTCCAGGTTGGATATTAGGAAAAACTATTTCACTAGGAGGGTGGTGAAGCACTGGAATGGGTTACCTAGGGAAGTAGTGGAGTCTCCATCCCTAGAGGTGTTTAAGTCTCAGCTTGACAAAGCCCTGGCTGGGTTGATTTAGTTGGGATTGGTCCTGCCTAGAGCAGGGGGCTGGACTTGATGACCTTCTGAGGTCTCTTCCAGCTCTATGGTTCTATGATTCTATGACAACATGGACCTATGTAAGTAGCCATCTCTAGCATTCGTCTTGGATCACAGAAACCCTCTTGGCACTGGCAGACCTCAGAGATTTGAGGGCTGCTTCCCCAGAGTCCAGGCAACCTAAAAGCATCTCGGCACAAAGGGGGTTTGTCCTGGTTTTAGGAGCCCTAGGTCTCAACTTCGGAACCAGGTGCAAGACTGCTGCCGAATCCTGTGGGTGCCGAAACTCACTCAGCGCCTACGTTTTTGCAACCTAAAAATTGCACCTCTGGATATCGCCTGGCAGCCCCCTCGTGCCTCTCTCCTGCGTGAGCCACAGAGCGATTTACGAAGCGGGGAAGATGACCTCTCCGTGGCCTTGTGGGACCCACTCCAGCAGAGGTGCTCAGAAGGCACCTAGGCGGTGAGTTCACACAGAAAATTCAGCAAGGGGAAGAGGAGGACTTCCCCCCCCGGACCTTGTGTCTGGTCTCACCTGGGCTGTGGGAGAACCCAGGGTTCGAGTTCCCCTGCCCCCCCGGAGGCACTGAGAGGATTTGAACAGGGAGCTGCAACGACTGGTCTCTGGGATAGTCTGAGGGGGCCTCTCTCAGTCTCTCCTGTCACAGCTGTGGCATGCTAGCTAAATAACTGAGAGTCAGTCTGGGGTCTGGGGTCTGGGACCCCCCCCCCGTGGATGCTCCAACACCAGGCCCCAAGGCAGCTGTCCGCTTTGCTGCCCCCTGTTGGCGGGCCTGGGCTTAGCACATATCCTGTCACTGGGCTCTCCCACTGGCATGCTGCCTTTTGAGAAACTCCCCCACCTCTGTCGACTGTACTGGCGCTGAGGCACCTAACACCAGCTTTGTGAATCGCCGGGATTTCCTAGGGACCCAGCTCCTTCTGCGCATTCAGGCCTTCCAGCCTGCCCCGCCTTTTGACAGGACGAACGCAAGTCATGACATTTCCATGCTGCTTTGAGCACCAACCCTCAGAATGCCAGTTGTACGGTTACAGTTCCGCAGTGACGCGATAAAATTGTGCCAGCTAATGCTTCCAGGCATGACTCCTCTTAGGTACTTCGCCCTGCTAATTTCTTTTGCAGCACCCACAATGTGGATAAAGTCATAAAAACGATACACACATACTCTGAATATCTCCACAACCTGGGGAGAGAATATTCTCTCCCACACACACATTTTATGTTAAATTAAAGTTCACTTACTAGAACAAAGTTAATTCTCCACAGGCGGAGTAATATCCCAATTACATGAAGGTCCCTGACAGACGCAGGACAGTCATGCAGTAAAAGGCACTCTGACACTACAGTGGCTACATAAAAACTTGAAAAATAAATCATATGCATTTGATTCTCTCGGCACCTAAATATTAATAAGTCTCAGAGGAGTCGTGGTGTTAGTTTGTAACTTTAAAAAAAACGAGAAGTCCTGCGGCACTTTAGGGACTAACAAAAATATATTTAGAATCATGAGCTTTAGTGGGCAAAACCCATTTCTTCAGAGGAGCTAGAGAGGAGTAACAGAAACCCAGAATTTATAACAGAAAAACAAGGGGGGGGGGAGGCGGAGTCCTGTCAATTGTGGTGCCAGTGCTAATGACACTAATTAAGTGGGCTGGCAGTGTCCCATACTTAGCTTTTGATATAAAAATGAGGTGTTAATGGTTAATATTCGTCTGGTACTATTCACCCTACTCTTGGCACAGTCCACACAGGAATACCCAAAAGTCTCACAATCTAATAACAGCAGACGAATGTAGCTATAAATAACGACTGATGCTGTACTGCAGAGACGTTCTGTGAGGATTCATTTTTCGGGTCTCCAGTGCCCATCTCAAGCCCGAAGAGACGCCCAAAATTTAAAATGCGCACGTTAAAAGGCTGAGGTTTTCAAGCCTTATCATCAGGGCTCGACAAATAATGTAATCTACTCGCCCGTGGCGAGTAGATTACAACCCGGAAGAGCTGGCGCAGAGCGATCCGTGCATGCGCAGAACCGCACGAAACTGCATGGCTGGCGAGTGGGGCTCGCCGCCGCTTGGCGAGCCCTGCTTATCACAGAATCCTAGAATTCTAGGGCTAGAAGAGACCTCAGGAGTCATCAAGTCCAGCCCCCTGCCCAAAGCAGGACCAACCCCATCTAAATCAACCCAGCCAGGGCTTTGTCAAGCCAAGACTTAAACACCTCTAGGGATGGAGATTCCAACACCTCCCTAGATAACCCATTCTAGTGCTTCACCACCCTCCTAGGGAAATTGTTTTTCCTAATATCCAACCTAGACCTCCCCCACTGTAACTTGAGACCATTGCTCCTTCTTCTGCCATCCGTCACTACTGAGAACAGCCTCTCTCCAGCCTCTTTGGAGCCTCCCTTCAGGAAGTTGAAGGCCGCTATCAAATCCTCCCTCACTCTTCTCTTCTGCAGACTAAATAAGCGCAAATCTCTCAACCTCTCCTCATAGGTCTTGCGCTCCAGACCCCTAATCATTTTGGTTGCCCTCTGCTGGACTCTCTCCAATGCGTCCACATCCTTTTTGTAGTGGGAGGCCCAGAAGTGGACGCAATACTCCAGATGTGCCTCACCAGAGCTGATATTCAGTTCCCTCATTGTTCCAGTTGCACATTTTCTAATTACTAAATATTCCCACAAGAACTTGATCCTCATTGTTTGCTGACTATCACTTATCTAGTCAATCACTGAACTCAAGTGTAACATGAGTTTGCACCTAAGTCCTCTTGCAACCTCCAGCCCTATCACCCTCTAACGTCTCTGGGACGCCTTGTCTGGGCTTTAGTGGGTCCCAGAGGTTAACAAATCTGAAGCAGAAGGGAACAGAAGTCCAGAGTTGAAAGGGCTGTACAGAGAATGCTCTGTCGGCAGCTCTCTCGTTTATACCAAAGGAACTCCAATAAATGCAACTCTGACTGATGGCAAATGCGGCAGCAAGGTCTGGTAGGAGAAAGGGATGTAAATACTGATCAAAACTGTTAACCAGTTAAATGATTAAAATTACATCATTTAACCAGTTAACTGTTGCTGGGGACAGGACAACCAGTGCAAGGGAAGCCTTACTGTTGAAGGGCGGGGGTGGGAGGGCAGATCTCCTGGGGTCAGGGCTGTGGGAGACAGGCTGGGTCTGGGGTTGCTGCAGGCCAGGGCCGCTGTCGCTCAGCCAGGAGCTGTGTCACTGAGAGCCGTGTCAGGGAGCCAGGGACGCGGTGCAGCTAGAAACTGGGGCTGGTGGGAGACAGGTCTGCTGAGTGGCCGGGAGCTGCCGGGGCCACAAGAGCTCGGGCCACTGGGGCTGCTGAGTGGTTCGGAGCTGGGGCCACAGAAGCTGGGGTCACTACAGCATGGCCATCGTACGTGGCCCCACCTTGGAATCTATGAATATGCATGCTGAAAGCTCTTATACATTCATCTGCTGAAGGAGCAGAAATAATACCACGTGACTTGTCTATCCAATCACAACGGATAAACAAGGTTTGAACAACAAAGTAAGTGGCGGGAGATAACAGTTTGCATTACGACAATTTGCCAAGCCTCCCTGCCCTCTCAAAACCCATCCCAGGGTTTCACAAAAAGAACAAATCTGAGAAAGCTGACATCAGCTTTGAGCTCCTCCACGAATAGAGAAAGGGGCTAAGGTTTGCTGACATTATTTTACCGGTTACAATAAAAAGAAGGTGCATTGTTGCTATCTCAAAAAAATAAGTCTCAGAGGGGTAGCTGTGTTAGTCTGTAACTTTAAAAATGGGCCAAAACCAATTTCTCCTGCCATTAAGATCTGCATTTCCACATCAAAAGCTGTGAATGGGAGAAATACAGCCCACTTAATTAGCCTCATTAATACAAGTCCTACAATTGACAGGCTCTTCTCCTGCTGTTTTTATTTTTATATATCTACATCTGTATCCACATCTATATCTAAATCTATATAGTGGTATAGCCAGGGCTCGACAATCTATTGAATCTACTCACCCGTGGCGAGTAGATTTCAGCCTGGCGCCCCATTTACCGGCGGCACGTGCATGCACAATGCGGCTCTTGAGCATGAGCAGTGTGGGGCTGGAGAGCGGCTTTCGCCGCGGTTCATCAAGCCCTGGGTATAGCTATACCTAGATTTCTAGATAGATAGATAGTATGGGGAAAGAAAGAAAGAACGAAAGAAAGAAAAAAAGAAAAAAAAAAAACTTGGCTTCTGTTATTTCCATTCCAATTCATCTGACAGAGTGGGTTCTGCCCATGAAAGCTCATGATTCTATATATTTTGATTATCAATTAGTCAGAAAATAAAACCAAACAAAAATTGCAGATCTAAGAGACACAGCTCAGTATTTGGCCTTATTTAGAGCTTAGAAGTATCCCGAGCAGCATGAGGAGAGTATGAATTCCAAGCCGAACAGGTTTTAAAAAGTTATGTCTTGTTTAGAGTAGTTGGGTAGCCCGAGGTGGGATAAGGCTTGTGCTCCTAACTGATCACATATACAGAACCCAAGAGCTCTGGGGGAAAGTGGAAGAGCTAGAAACCCATGCCAATGAAGTACACCAGGGGAGACATGTACACAAGTTAGCAACAATAACAATTCACGATGCAGCTCCTTTCTGAAGACCCAATATGTTCCTCCGGCCCTAAAAATCACCCCTGATAGCGCTGAGTGTCTCTGTGCATACAATAGCACCAGACAGCAGCCTGGCAACAGAATGCAATGCAGAAGGCAAAGACTTCTCCCCCTTCCATTAACGTTTGAAAGGCTGGAACCAAAACAGAGGCAGAAACCTCGACAGACCAGCAGTTTAGTTTCAGTGAAAACAAGTGCAACATTTTGCATCATCCTCAGCTTTAGCAGCCAAAGCAAGAGAGCTTTGGTTAAAACGATGCAATTTCAAGTCACGGCACACGTCTTAAGCAAATCAATTGCATAAATGTCTGTTTTTATTACTTGTTTCCTAATAACCTCCTCACTCACACAAAGGGACTGAAATTCTGTTGCCACTGCATGTACCTAACAAGCATCCATCTTTATACCCTGTGTTAATGGCATATTAGGAACATAAAACATGTAGAGTGAATCAAATAATTATGCTTTTAAAAAGCCAGCAATATTTGAGATCAGGCTAGAGCTTGCTGCCAATCAAACTCCAATAAGTGAAGTGAGAAAGTGCTAATGCCTTCTGGAATCATGTAGGAGGCAATTTAAAAAAAAAATTACTTCAGGTTTCTTGCAAGTTCTGTCTTTTGGAAAAAAACAATCCATCCAACAGCCTACCTCTCCACCCAACCACGGCATGCCATCCAAAATAAGGCCTGCTCCACACGAACACATCTTAGGCCCTTCATGGGAAGACCTTCGCAAAGCGGTCATGCATAGCTTTATTATTAGCCACCAGAGGAATGGATTTAAAACGAAGTTGTCGGATGACAGCACCACCGAGACCCACCCACTAGAGCCCACAAGAAGGTGGGCGTCAGGCTCTATGGCAAGAACTCTTGTCTCTTAGAGCACGTGGCAATGTAAATGAGTCAAGGTTAATGCTAGATATCATCAATCTTCCTGCATCATCTCCCTGCGGGGGTTCTCCTAACCACTCATATTTCTCTCTGACTTTCTCTTCTGGCTCCTCACTCATCTCAAGACCTGATCCAATGATCAGACCAGGTATTTCTGGACACTAGAATCATAGACTCATAGAATACTAGAACTGAAAGGTCATCGAGAGGTCATCGAGTCCACTCCCCTGCCCTCACGGCAGGACCAAGCACCATCTAAATTAGGGCTACTCAACACGTGGCCCATGGGCCATTTGTTTGCGGCCCACGGTGCAGTTTGGGTTTACATGGGGCTCAACACATGGCCCACGGGTGGGATCCTTTGAACATGGCCTCCACTGGGAACACGCTCCAACTCGGCGAGTCAATATAATGGTCTTCTGTTGATACTCATTTTAGTAGTTAAATTCCTGGACTGCCGTTGCCCATTAAAAGTGATGTCATATGGGCGGATATTGGGTAAATATTGCATTTTATTAATACACTGGTCTACAATTTTTTAGAAGTTGTCTGCTTCAGAGATAAAATGTGCTATTTATTATGTATTTTGATGTGCTGAATTCAAATATGACAATTAAAACAACTGATTGGCTACTGTTTCCAAGTTATTTAAGTTTTTACATTTTACGTCTATGTATATTGTGTAGATAGGAGAGTTTTAATCATAAATTGTAAACCTAGCTCTTTTCATGTGTTTATGGTTGCTTTACATGATAATATTTCACCTGTCCTGTTTATGTAACACTTTAAAAATCAGCAAAAGGGTTATATAAATAAAATTTATTATGAAACAAAAGGCAAAAAACTATTATGTACATAGTTTAGTCCTATTCAGTGTCTACTCGGCGCTTCTTGGCTTGTCTCTTGTATTCATTAAATGGAGCACCTTCCATGAAGAAGAATGGAACAAGATCCTTTTGACGGTCACGGAACATGGAAACCCTAACATCACCTGCCAGGAGATTCCACTGCTGTAGTCTGGAGCCCAACAGCTCTGCCTTACTCTTGGGTAGTTCCAAATCCCTGACAAGGTCATTCAGTTCACCTTGTGTTATGAGGTGTGGTTCAGAGGAGGAGAATGGGAGAAAATGTGGGTCCTGTGACATTGATGGCTCAGGACCAGAAGTTTCATCCTCTTCCTCTTCCTCGTCTGACTCAAGTGAGAATGATTCTGGTGCATCAGGAACCGGCAGTCCTTCTCCGCGGGGTACTGGGCGTATAGCTGATGGAATGTTTGGATAATGCACAGTCCACTTTTTCTTCTTTGACACACCTTTCCCAACTGGAGGCACCATGCAGAAGTAACAATTGCTGGCATGATCTGTTGGCTCTCTCCAAATCATTGGCACTGCAAAAGGCATAGATTTCCTTTTCCTGTTCAACCACTGGTGAAGATTTGTTGCACAAGTGTTGCAGCATATGTGTGGGGCCCACCTCTTGTCCTGATCTCCAATTTTGCAGCCAAAATAAAGGTGATAGGCTTTCTTAACCATAGTGGTTATACTGCGCTTTTGTGATGCAAAAGTCACTTCACCACAAACATAGCAGAAGTTATCTGCACTGTTCACACAAGTACGAGGCATCTCTGCTCACTTTGGCTAAACAGAAATGTGTCCCTTTGCAAAATCAAACACTGACAAATAAGAGAGCACGACACTGTATGATTTCTAGAGCTGATATAGGGCCATTTGTTCAGCAGAGTGATGTAAGCTTCGTTATGATTGCATCATCCATGACTTCTAGGAATAACGTGATGCAATTCATATCATGTATGACGCAATACCAGCTTCAGATTGCATCATTCATTGTTTTGCCTAAAAAGCAAGTACTGTCCAAACCCAGTCATAGATTTATTCATAGATCCAGTCAAAGATGTATTTTAGTCATTTCTGGTTTAAATTGAGATCCCTTCCCTTTATAACTCATTTATCCTCTGCCATTCCCAAGTCAAGGATCATATATACTGACCCAATAGCATATCTTGAAAACTAGAGCCAATCAACAATTTTAAGCATCATTTTCCTTCTCAGTGACCCAGAATTAGTAAAGTTTGACTACATTTATTTCAGAAGCATTTTGGCTGTAGAGCAGTGATATCAGCAGAACTGACTTAAATGGGGCCTGCATGTTGTGTAGTCTTGCCTTAAAGAAGCTATTTGCACATATTTGCATATGTGTAACCACACTTAAATTGCAGCCCTCGGCATGTGCTGTGAGTATCATTGTGGCCCCCGGGGCTTCCAAAGTTGAGTAGCCCTGATCTAGATCATCCCGGACAGATGTCTATCCAGCTTGCTCTTAAACATCTCCAGTGCTAGAGATTCCACAACCTCCCTCAGCAATTTATTCCAGTGTTTAACCACCCTGGCAGGCAGGAAGTTTTTCCTAATGTCCAACCTAAACCTCCGTTGCTGCAATTTAAGCCCATTGCTTCTTGTCGTATCATCAGAGGCCAAGGAGAACAATTTTTCTCCCTCCTGCTTGTGAAACCCTTTTAGACATCACTGGAGACATTTAAGAACAGGTTGGACAGACATCTCTCAGGGATGATCTAGAACAGTGGTCTCCAACCTTTTTAAGCACAAGATCACTTTTTGAATTTAAGTGCAATGTAAGATCTAACTCAAACCCAAATACCCTTGCCCCACCTCCTTTGTGCTTCTTGCTCCATCTCTCTCTGAGGCCCTGCCCCTGCTCACTCCATTCTCCCTCCCTCCCCCCACCTTCACTCATTTTCACCAGGCTCAGGCAGAGGGTTGGGGTGCAGGTTCTGGTCTTGGGTTAAGGGATTTAGAGTGTGAAGAGCTCTGAGCTGAGCTTGGGGCAGGCAGTTGCATTGCAGGAGGGGGTTCTAGGTTCAAGGTCTGGGAGGGTGTTTGGATTCATGGGGGCTCTGGGCTAGGGCAGGAGCTTGAGGTATAGGAAGTGCTTCATGACTTGGGTAGGGGTTCAGCATTTGGACTCCAACTGGGCACTGCTTACCTTAGGTGGCTCCTGGGTGATGGTGCAGTGGGGTTAAGGAAGGCTCACCCCTTCCCTAGCCCTGCACCACTCCCAAAAGCAACCAAGAAACTTGCTCTATGCCTAGTCCTATTGTGCCCCCTCTCTGCTCTGTGGAGAAAGGATGCAGGGTGGGAGAAAGGGGCACCATGACATTAGCACCCTTTTCTCCCTCCCCTGCCCAGCAAGCAGGAGGCTCCTGGGGGAACAGCTCCAAGGCAAAGGGCCAGAGATGCGCAGCCATGGGAGGAGGAGCAGCTGAAGTGCTGGCACTTGATAGCCACATGGCAAACCTCTCAGGATCACCTGTCAGAGGCTCCAAGATCTACCAGCAGATCTCGATCTACTGGTTGGTGACCATGGATCTAGAAGATGGTGCTTGGTCCTGCCATGAGGGCAGGGGACTGGACTTGATGACCTCTTGAGGTCCCTTCCAGTTCTAGGAGTCTCTGCTTCTACCTGTTTGAGGTCTGTTTAAACAAAAATAGACTCAGGTCCAACATTAGTGAAGCACCTGGAAAATACTCTGTGCTGTTATTCACAGGACGGCACAAAAGGAGAGGGAACGGCATATTTTGCAAGGCAAAATGTTCCTGCATTATATTTCCAAGCCCGCCAAGCTCACTAAGATGATGCACTCAGAAGTCTTCCTCCTGCCTGGTAGGTTTGTGTGAGAGAGATTAAATATTTCAGGCTGTGCCAGGGGTTCTCAACCTGGAGATTACAAACAGGCTTGCGACTGCCCCATTCTTCTCTTCTTACGAAATGGGGGACCACTAAGATGGGAACAGAGTTTTGGGATGGAAACAGCTGGTCATTTATTGCCCTCTTTTTAACCACATCACCAAGTTGTGGAGGATGGAATGGAATAAGACCCAACTACATTAAATATAGTTTTGAAAATTTAATAGAGAACGAAAATAGTTCTCAATAGTTGAACTTCTAGCTCTCAAAACATTCTTCTGGGGTACAAACTAAGAAACAAATTTTGAAAGCTGACAAACAAGATGGAACCACAATGGCATCCTATCACAAAGTTCTGAATTCACTTTTAGCCCAAACAATGCTCTGACATCTCTTTTAACCATTTAAAGACAAACCATAAAGTATCAGAGGGGTAGCCAAGTTAGTCTATAACTGGAAAAACTTAAAAAACAAGGAACAGTCTAGCAGCACCTTAAAGATTAGCATAACATGTAGATACAGTAAAACCTGTGTTACCCGGCACACTCAGGGATCAGGGTGTTCCGGTTATCTAAAAATTCCAGTTATCTGAGGGTCCCATCAACCTAGAAAAAACCAACAGACAATAATAGTAAAACTCAAGTTTTTAATATTCAGGGCTTGACAAACCGTGGCGAGAGCTACTCGCCAGCCCCACACCGCGCATGCACCAGACCGACACTGCGTATGCGCACAGCGCTGGTAAATGGGGCGCACGGAGCAACCAGCTGAAATCTACTCACCACAGGCAAGCAGAATCAGTGGTTTGTCGAGCCCTGTTAATATTGGTAGTTTTGTAGTGTGAGGCAGTTGGTCTCACATTTCTGTTTTGAGTTAAAGATGACTAGTACTTCTTAAATAAAAAACTGTTAAGCCAATCATGGTAAACCAAGCCAGGCCTGTGCTCCTGAAGATGTGACAGTATTGTGCCTGGGGGCAATGCTGGTTAACAAAGTTTTCTGGTTAACAGAGTGCCAGATGATAAAGGTTTTACTGTAGTATCATGAGCTTTCGTGGGTACAACTTCAGAAGTGGGTTGTACCCACGAAAGCTCATGATACCAGCTTCATGTTTTGTTAGTCTTTAAGGTGCTGCAAGACTATTTGTTGTTGTTTAAGTTTTTCCATAAAATACCAACCTGTCTTTTTTCAGCTGGAGAGCCAAGGGAAGTAGCATGATTCACTGGATCCCTACAGACCGTAACAGACCCAGACCAGCTGGCTGCTGCACTCTAATGGAGGGCAGGGATGCAGGATCTGGGCAAACCATTTCCCCTTTCCTGAGTAAACAGGGCTGAGCCTTGTGCAATATAATCAGGCAGGCACCTGGGGCCAATTCAGAGCTTGCCGAAGCGGCAGGCTAATCAGAGCACCTGCAGCCCAGTACGACCTGCTGGGGCTTGTTTATAAGGCCTCCCTGCAGGGAGGGCAGGAGCCCAAGATCTGAGAGTGAGGAGGTGCACTGTGTGTGTCAGCTGAGGACTGCAAGCAAGGCAGAGTGCTGTGGAGGAGCAGGACAGGCCTGCTCAGGTACCAGAAGAAAGGTGGTGGGAGGGATCATTAGGGGAAGTGGCCTCAGGAAGAAGCTGCCAGACGGGGAGTAGAACAAACCCTGTTTGTTGCTGCCACCTTATGGTTCCGGGGCCGGAACCCAGAGCAGTGGGTGGGCCTGGGTTCCCCCCTACCCGCCCCCACACCACTACGGAGCCTGGCCCTGAAAGGGAGACCAGGATTACAGAGAGGTTTTACCCTAGACTGAATAAAACTATGATGAGTATGGCTCAGGAGGCTGTGACCTCTACCTCTAGTAAAGAGAAAGAGGCCATGTGGAGGGGCACAGAGAGTCTCTGAGGCAAACACTATCCACCAGGAGTGCAGGACCCGAGGGGGAGGGCGGGGGGAGCGGTCAGGGCTTTGCCACAAGACCCATCGGGCTGGGACTTCAGAGCCCTGGACTCTACTCCCAGCTCTGAGGCTCACCTGCTCTGTGAGCTAGTCACAGTATATCCACTTTGTGCCGATGGTTTCCTCCTCCGACAGTTTCTGTGTCATCTCTCTTGCAAGCTCTTCAAGGCATGGACTGTCTCTTATGATATGTTTGTACAGCACCACTCACGACTGATCTCTGATCTCAGCTGACTTCTCTAGTTGCAAGTGCAATACGTGTGAGCTCAGCTAAACCATGGTGTACTACGACAAGGGATAGGTTTTGACTGTTTTGATATCTGATGTTTAACGAGGCTTCACATTCATGGCCCATCAGTTACACGGTGTCCTCTTCCAGACACTAATTTTTCTGAGCTTCTGACGCTTTGAGCTCCGAGGCGCATTAAAACTAATGTTTGCATTAAGACAGTTCAGTTTTTTAAAAAAAAATCAAAAAGACGATGTAGTGCAAACTAACCTCACTGAGCTTTACAAGACACATTACTGAGTTTTGGTTTAAAGCAGAAAGTTGTCTCTTTTGGTTTGCTTTACCGTTCTTGCTGCACCACTGGCAGACCTCCTTCAGGAAGTCATTAGACGGGGTGAGTGCTTACGGGAAGTGCTGGAGAGTGTGGTTCATACGTTCTGGCAAGATCAACAATCATGAACATGCAAATTCAGGGGGAGCAAACAATGCATCTTTCACCCTCTGTTCTTTTAGTTCACAATTCCGTGGTACCCAGTGACCACAGAGCAAGCAACCTATCTGCTCTCTGAAGCAACTGATACAGAAAGGTTGCCATGGATTTAGGGGCATCAACATTTGTTTTGGCGCAATGTTTTTAAGTGTTTACATGTGTGCAAGCACTTGAAGTGCAGCGGATGAATGATGTGTGGTTACTGGAGCCCTGTTCTGAAACAGAGTATGGAAAATGTAGGCAAACAGAATACACTGGAGGGGAAAAACCTTGGAAATGCAATTCACACCCTCGTTTCTTGAACAATATAGGAATCGGTCACACGCTCTCCCTATTTCGGGGGGGATCCTACTGAGTGGAAAACATGCTACTGACAGAGGCCATCAAAAAGATCTGCAACAAGCAAATGTTCCTGAAATTACGAAGGCAGATCATCCTTTCGGGTTGGCGGGTGGGAACGGTGCTAAGGGCTAGCAAGAGCAAATGCACAAAACTCCAAAAGAAATAACCCTGTTGCAAGCCAGAGGACTCCTTTTCAAAGCTGGCTATCTTGGCTCAGCCTCAGACAGATGCCAGGATATGTGGGTCACTTAGGATAAAACAAGATTGGACACAGTCCCCTGGACAGCCACCGCTGTTTTTCAGTGCAGCGCTTTGGGTTATCGGGAAGCAAGGAGGTGTCCTGGCAAACATCAAAGCTGCTGGCCATCCTAACAACCAAAGCTACCTTCTTGATGGAGCATCTTCTGTCATCAGAGGTAACGGCTTTGATTTTGATTCATCCAGGCATGCTGCATCAGATCGCTGAACTGAACCCGACTTTCAGAGACAGTGGCTTCACCTGTGGCACTCGGTGTCACTGGTCTTCAAGCAGCAATCCTTCGCCAACTCCCCTAGTATAGAAATTGAATGGGATGGGGAAAAGGATGAAACCCTGGGGGAACTTCACAGGTGAGGGCTCTGGGAGCTGGGGAGGGTCCTTCTGCCCTCCTCCCCAAGTCAAAACGTCCACAGTAAACACTGCAGGAGGCGGAAGACAACTCCCTGGGGAGGAAAGAGGAATAGGCCGGCGTCTGGAACCCAAACGGCACAGAACTTGGCCAGAGTCTGCTGGAGACCAGGGTTATCTGTACCGCACCTCAGTATTCCCTCAAGCTCCCTCTTGGACTCTATCACACCGCTCCAGTGAAGAGAGGCTGTCCACTGCTCCCAACTTCATGGCTAGAAGGGGTCAGTGAAACAGGTAATAGATTTAGGGGAGCCCTCAGAGGAATGGAAGTTGCAGCAGACCCCTCAGCGCTCCCCCCTCACACACGGCACAGGTCTCTACTTCCTGGAGGACTCACTGAAGGTCTGTCCCAAAGGAAATTAGCCATTCTCAGCACTCTCTCTTCACTCTGCATAGGAAGCTATGGTCACTCATGAACACCTCCTACTCCTTATTCAAGAATATTCAGCCAATTCTTTATGGCTTTCCCTCATTACTCTTCCTAACATGAAGCCACGGCCCCAAAACCCACAACACAGAGCCACTTATAAGCAAATGCTCTGGGCTGAAATCCAGCACACCCACTCCACGGAACTGACTTGGCCACGTAAGATCATTTTTTAAAACAGCACTTTGGGTGATAAAGTCAAACATGTGATAAGAAATACAAAGGCAGCCCAAAAGAACTCCAGTTGCTCGGGAGACAGGGTTTTAGACAGATTTTTTTTCTTGGTCAGCTAGAGGCAGAAGTGAATAACCAAAGAGGAAATTCTAACGTGAATTTTTTGTAACATATAATCTGCAACCACACCCATGGGAACCCTTCATTCGGTCCACATTTAACGTGTTTCAGCTCCTGCCTGGATGAGAGCAGAAATCAAACATTGTGCTAGAACAGGTGCACATATGGTCTGGGAGGAAACATTGGTTTCAGGTCTTAAACTTGCTTTCCAATGCCTGTCAGCTTCATTATCCCAGCCCAGAAGGAAATGTACATATGTTTGGGCACTGAGACATTAAAGGTATCATCAATCACTGATTTCCACTTGCTTGGATTAGATCCTTCTTTTAATGACCTTTCCATCTTTTGCTCTAAGATGCCTGCTACTTATATATCAACAAGCAAGACGTAAAAAGTCACTCTGGGGGCAACATCTACTTTGCTCGGGACTCCTTTTGTAACTAACTGGAGAGTTATTACTCTCTAGGTAAGAGAGAGAAATAGCACAGAGATTACTCAGCGATATCAAAGAACATTCAGCTTTTCCACGATGCTTTGTATCAAATCATGTCACATAAGGCAAACTACGTCATGCAATTAATATGAAAGCAACAGAGTATTCACAGAAATGAACTGCCATTTTAATTGAAAAATGGGAAACAAACTTGAAATTGGCCTGCAATTCCCATGACAGTGACTCTGTCAAGGTTTTGAAAGCCTAAGTAACAGGAATCTGAGAGGATGAAAGCATTAAGACCTAAGAAAAGGAGTAACAATAAGGGCCCAGGAAAGAGATTTGAGAATCTGTACAGATAAAAAAGGCCAGATCTTTGTGATACAATAGAGGAAACGCTCCCACCAGCTTCACTTATTCCTTATGTCTCTGAGGAATACCAGTGTGGATCAGAGCCACCCTCAGTGTTCAATTTAGCAGGTCTTAACTAGACCAACTAAGTCAAACACCAGAAGCTCAAACTCCATGCAGCAAGGAGAGACGTGGCCTAAGCAAATAATAATGCCATTGCCCCAATCCTTTTGTTCAAAGGTCATTGTTCTAAAAAACTCTCTAAAAATTATTCCAAAAATCTTGTGTTTGGCCTTTGAAACAGTCAAAACTTCACCAAGTGCTTTCCAAAGATGACCTCTGTCAGACCAAACATTTGTTTAAGTTAAGTTCTTGACATAAAGATAAATAGGGTTGGCAGAACTCAATCTTTTTAAAATAATTTCAATGAATAATACTTACATTTATTTTTAAGATTTTTTTTTCAGATTTGTATTGATTTAAATTTTCACAGTGGCTGGAAATTACGGAGTTGTCAGGCTATTTAATGACAGATGTTGAGATTCAAAAATTGAAATCTTTATAACTGTTAAAACACAAACTGTCAACATCATTTGTCAAAATACACCAAGTGAATGTCTTTAAATCAACAAATCATAATCTTTTTCTACTATTCATTCTCTTGCCCCTTTGTAAAAAGCTGCATTCAGAAGTCTAAATCACTGGATTTTCAACTTAAGTAGTTCTCAAGCAATATTTTTCTTACTTTGCCTATCTATACATTTGTATTAATTATCTATGAAAATATTTTTTATCATCAGTTTCTTGGCTACAGTGATACCAACAGTCATGGATAAACAATCAAATCATTCCAAGCCTAGCGATAAAGCATTATATCTTAGGACCTATTCCAGGTACAAGAAGTAGCATCTCCCCCGTGAAATACAATAAGACTAGTACAAAGCAGGAAAGAAGCTATGAACTGTTAAAGTTTTGTCTAGCATTACAGTTACAACCTCTGAGATGCCTGTAGGGAGGAATTGTTATTGGACTCCTTATGTTACTTTATGTATTTCAGCTACCAATCTTTCTGGTGGCTTACCTCCACCAGGTTCAATAAGTCTTCGGAAACCCTTGATTTACCATCTCTTTACATTTTGTGACTGGATTATGTAGGCAGTAAATATACACATACCCAAATATATACATTGTAGGCTTTACTGTAGCCAAATGCTGATGGCAGTTCTAGTTGTTGAACTTCTTTCAGGAAGTCACAGAGACTTTGGCTGTGTCTACACTGGGAAGATTTAGCAACAAAAGTGCTGTTGACATGCAAAAGTCAGCAAAAATGAAAACCAGTCAAATCCATTTTCTGCCTCCCGCTGTTGATATTTCAAGGCCACACTGCTAGCACCCTGTCAACAGCTGGAGCAAAGCATTGTGGGTAATCATCCCACAGTGCAGTATTGTGGGACAGCAGAGCTGATCCCTGGGTTTCTTGGGATTCCCTCCTAGCTCTGTGAGGTCTAAGGAATGTGAAAGCTGCACAACAGTCTCTCCAGCTCTTCCCCCTGCAGCAGCAGCTGGCCTGCCACTCTGTTCCTAGCAGGGCAGAACAGGAGCATTCCAATGATTTGTTCTTTGTTCCCCAAATGGAGCAGCTCCTGTAGCTGTCAGATACTTCCCAGAGCTTTGAAAGGGGGGGGGGGGGGTGCAGGCCTGCAGGGCAGCAGAGATCACAGAACACTGAGCACAGCCATCAGGCAGGCATTGTGGGATACTGGCAGAAGCCAGTTCTCTCAACAAACCAAAGAGCAACCACACTGGCTCTTTGTTAACACTAAAGGGAGGCAGGGGGGAAATACAAAAGTCTCACAGGGGTGAAAGCTTTTTGTCGCGAAAACAAGGTGTTTGTCCTGACACAAGTCGCAATGCAGTGTAAACACTTCCATGGTTTTGTCACCAAAAGGCAGTTTTTGGCAACAAAGCATCCCATTGTAGACAGGCCGACAGCAAAAGGCTCTGCTAAACCACTCCTTGGCATTTCCTTTTCATTGGCTTCCCACTGTTCTAGCATCCCATGCTCCACAGTGACAAAGCTGCATAGAGTATCTTGTTCAATATACTTTAGAGCCTCAAAACCACCTTACTCCAACCACTGAAGAATACCCTCTGATGTCATGGAGGCACCAAAACTGCTCCTACACCATCCCTAGACCTTGCTAGGGGCTAGAGAAAAGGGGCATAGGCAGAGCATCCTTACATTCCAGGAGTCTAGCTCCTAAATTCACCACCGGGAATCATCGTTTAGAGCTGCAGATAGGACTAGGGATGTAATAGTATAGTCGATTAACCGATATGCAAAAGCTTATAGGTTAACACTAGACACTACACTATACGCATTTCCCCCCACCCCTTGCCAGTAAATTTTTTTAGCAGGTTGGCCAGCAGCCAAGCTCAGTCCCAGCTTGCACTGGGTCCTGCACCTACCCTTGCTGCAGCTCTGCATTTGAAGTGTACTAGGAGCCAGGTGGGCAGGCAGCCTGGCTCAGTGCTGGCTCGTGCTGGGTCTGGGAGCTCAGACCCCTCCTCCCCAGACAGGGGCTGCTGGGGACTACGGAACAGTCGATTAACTGATAAGAATTCATGAGGTTACTCGACTGTTCAGTTTAACATCCCTAGATCGGACTGAACAGGCTGCTCTTCAGAGCTCCACCTTGTCAAATCCAGGAGTGTGTTTGGCTTCTTACAGCCTCTCCTCAGTCCTTCCCTAGGCTGTCATGGAAATATTATTTCTCCTTGGAAATATTTTGATTTTCCAATTGCCTCCCTCCAACATAAGGAATCCATTATTGGCCGCTACAGAGCAATGAATGGAGGGGCCTACATCACATAAGTCACACTGAGGTTCTCTGCAGCAAGACAACTCTCACCACACAGCCACGAATTCACAAAACGCGCAGACTGGATTTGACCAGCGGACGCGCGAGCCGATTAAGCAACAAGGCCCAATCCTGCTAGATGCTGAATATGCTCGGCTCCCATCAACTCACCTTGCCGGAGACACTCTGCACTTCAAGAGAGTGGACTCTTTGATGTCACGGGACAGATATGCAATGCCAAAGAATTTCATTAAAAGGTCAGTCAGCACCATGTTATTACACTTACTAAACTTTAATAACCTGCACCAGGGCTGCTTGCACCAGACTAATGGGTAAACCATGCTGGTCAGGTACTAAAGGAGTTATCATTTTATGTTTATAAAAGGAGAGTACAGGAAATTTAATTTGTAATAAAACTTGGCTGGATATTTATAGTAGGGTGGGAGCCTTCATCTCTCTTTCCCAAACGGCTGCTATGCGTACCTGAAACTATTCTAAAAATCACACTCCAGGGCTGTAGATTGTATTTCATCTTCAGTTCTGCTTTGAACTGACACAAATCCTGACAGCAGGACAGCTGCTACCCCTGAGAGTCTTATCTTCCCAAAGCCATTGAAAGGATCCCAAGACACAGCTCCCACCCAGGTTAATGGAGCGTGGCAGCAGGGGCTTTCGAAATAAATTGGGGTTGGGCTCTCTCCTTTAAAAAACAAAACAACCCCAGCCTGGGTGTCTTCGGACACACTGGTCCATTTTTGAAGATTCGAACCTCAGCCAATTTGCAATAAAATAGGGTTAAAACAATGCAATGTACGCAGTATTTTCTAGAGTCACTAGGGATGTGAATGGTTAACCGATAAGCATCACCCTTACCAGGTGATGCTTCCCGGTTATAGCTAGCCAGAGGGGCTGGAGCAGCCCCCCTCCAACGCAGATGGACCTGCCATGGATGGGGGAGCACACCAGTCTGGTGGGAGCAGCTATTAGGGATGTAAAATCCTGTTTAATCAGTTAACGTTAAGTCGAACTCTCTACATCAAACTCGGGGCGCCTCCGTCGGTGTCCGATATTGCCAATGGGCGTGTTTGTTCCTGTCAGCCTCCCACTGTGGGGACGCCGCCAAGCTCAGTTTAAGGGAAGCCGACTCCCGCTACTCATTCTACGGAGCTGGAGTTGAGTACCTTAAGCTAAGCTGCCAGGTCTAGCGTAGACCTGGCCTAACAGGCACAGGAAAATTGCTGCAGACTGCAGAATGTAAAGGGTAGTCATTCCCTTTACACTTGCTTTCTAGATGAGGTTCGCTAGCACATGCCAGACCTAGCATTTGCTTTAAAAAAAAAAAAAAGTCATGTCCACATCTTGGAAGGAAAACACCATACTTGATTCAAAGTTCCCAATTGGCAAGCGCATGCATACGTGTGTGTGTTTCTTTGGTTTGCTCTCTGGTTACCCCCACTCTCTCGAATGTCTAGCATCTCATTATACAGACAAATGATTCCAAGTTTTCTTCACATCTTTAACTGATTTGACAGCCATTCGTGTGTTCCTGGCAGTCTTGGACGCTGGCGACAGAAAATAACCACTCTGGATCGCTTTAGTTTTATGAGACAAAGAAATTTCTCAAGGTCAATGTGTGGGTTGATGGAAATTTAGCAAATAACTTTAGTCTCTGCTCCCAAATTCAAATCTATTTGCACCAACTGACTGACCTGTGAACTGCTTCCCTCTTAATTCATTTCAAAGGTTTCTTTACGCAGGAATTTTCTCAGCAGGAAGCCACAGAACACACTTAAGAGCAGAGAGAACTTCTGTTACAAGCTTTTGAAAAGAGAGGTGGGAATACAAAAAAAAAAAAAAAAAGCACGGCCCAGGCTGTTTGCAATTAAACCTGATTAAAACAAAATGACCATCCACATAAGAAACTTCCAATCCCATGTTCCACTTCGCTAAGGCCTTCCCTCCTCCCATTTGAAAAAAAAACCATGATTTGGACAGGTCTGGACTGGGCTAGGTTTTGGAGGGAAACAAATGGTATCTAACAAATGGTACTTCTGGAGGATGAATCTGCACTGAGGCTGGGGCCTATAGCTAGTATCTACAAGGGTGTCACAAGGAGGAGGAAGAAAAATTGTTCTTCGTGGCCTCTGATGACAGGACAAGAAGCAAGGGGCTTAAACTGCAGCCAGGGAGGTTTAGGTTGGACATTAGGAAAAACTTCCTTACTATCAGGATGGTTAAACACCAGAATAAATTGCCTAGGAAGGTTGTGGAATTTCTATCACTGGAGATATTTAAGAGCAGGTTAGACAGACATCCATCAGGGATGGTCTAGATAATGGGTTCCCAAACTGGGGGGGCGTGAAGACATTTTTTGGGGGGGAGGCAACCTAGCCTCCCCTCCTGCCTTCAATTCGCCCCCCCCCCCCCAAGTTTTGCTGCTATTTTTGTTTTTCAGTCCCGGTCAGTCCCCCCCCCCCTTTTTTTTTTTTTTTGGTGCTCAACAAGTTTTGATGCTATTGGGGGTGGGGGGCATGAAGGTTAATCAAAAAGGGGGCGTGATGCCGAAAAGTTTGGGAACCACTGGTCTAGATGGTGCTTGGTCCTGCCGTGAGGGCAGGGGACTGGACTCGATGACCTCTCAAGGTTCCTTCCAGTTCTAGTGTTCTACGATTCTATGAAACGTAAACAGTGACACTGCCGTTTCATTTGTGCATTTTGTTACAAGTTCCTAAATCACAGGGATGAGGAGAAACTCCATCGCACAAATCACTGATATTTGCAATGAAGGCCAGCACCTCCGACGCTCAAGAGACACCACGGTCAGTTCAACCAAATCAAGTCACATGACTACTTCCCTGAGCTCCGAGGGTGATGAAAGCAGTGTCCAACCTCCCCTTTCCCCCAGCTTGCCCCAGGTCCGTATGCTATGGGAGCGTGGAGGAGGAGAGCAGAAGGATACATTTCCTGGAGGAGGACAGGTCATTTGCCCAGAACTAGTGTGTGTATTTGTAGAGGGTATTAAGTGCTGAGAGGGTCTCAAACAGAAAGGAGGGAGCGGGGGAGGGGAGAAATTGGTGAAATTACACAGATGAACCACCAGAAAGAGGAGAAACTTCGTGAGCCCCAAGGAAGCTTCAGTTACTGCCATGACAGCCCAAGGTAGCACATACATTACACTCTCCAGCAAGAAAGCTGGAGAGTAAACAGCAAAGCAGCATTTCCACCTAGATCTGACGTGTCTAGATGGGGCCTCTGTGCCCTGGGGGGGCTGCAGCAGTACCCCTCCTGCAGCTCTGACTGCCTTGCTTTGCTCCAGGATGCTGACATTCCAGCAGAGCTGTTAATTACACATTCTGGGTTGATGGTAGGTAGCTCATAGATGCCCTTTCCCCCTTCCGCAATCTGGGAGACGGCGCGCTAACTTCCGCTTGGATTTCAGACATCATCAATGCCAATTTTCAACAGACAGTAGGGAAACCACTTTGTTTCAGTCCATTGCCACTCTCTCCCTTATCCATCTGCACTCTTGTTAAGAGTCACTCCAGTCATTTTTGTGATAGCGTTTCTCCCATCTGTCAGTAGTGGGAAGACTCCACAGAACCCACTCTGCAAGACTGCAGTCTTGTTTTCATCTTTCTACCTAGGTACGCCCAAGTCAGAATACCTCCTTTGTTAGGAATGTCCTGACTCTTTGTTCAGCTAAGCAGAGATCTTGACATTCGCTTTGTCTTTCCCATCTGATAGGAGACACTGCCAAATAAGACTTCAAAGCTTTTTAGTCTGCAAAAGCCAGCTTTCTTAGGAGCCCAAATCTCCATCCTTTAAAGAATAGTTGAGATTACACATAAATCAAACGGCCTTAACGTTGAGATAAGGTCGTCTTTAAAGCTGCGTTGAGCTTGCTCTTGGTGCCAACATCCATGCTTATCCATCTATCCAATTTATTTATACACGACTATATTTAAAGACTGATTTCTCAAAATGGAGGTAATCTAGTATGCTCAAAACCTAACAGTGAATAATGGCATTATTTACATTTATATAGCATATTTCAAGGTTCTCAAGATACTTGAAAGGCACTACTAACATGACTCAATTCTATAAACCCTTATTCAATTGAGCAGTCCACCCCTTGAGATGCAATTGCATTAAAGTCAATAGGCTAACTCGCTAGAATAAAATGTCTCAGAGGTGTTTCTGTGTGTTAGTTTGTAACTTTAAAAACAACAAGCAATCCTGTATTACATCATGAGCTTTTGTGGGTAAAACCCACTTCATCAGACGGGTTAGAGTGGAAATTACAAAATCCACAGTATTTTTAACAGCAAAATCAGTGACCTGTCAATTACAGGACCAGTGCTAATGAGGCTAATTGAGTCAGGCTGGATGTGTTCCATTCATAGCTTTTAATGTGTAAATGTGAATACTCAAGGCAAGGAAATTGCCTTTGTAGTGGGTTAACCAGTTAACATCTTTATTCAAGCCCAAGTTGCTAGTGTTGCTAGTTAATATCTTTATACAAGCCCAAGTTGTAAATGAACTCCAGTTCAGCTATCTCGCGCTACACTGGGGTCATAGAATTCCCTTATAGAAGAATGGCTATTTTTAAATCCATGATTGAAAGACATTTAATAAAGACAAATGCAAAGTGCTCCACTTAGGAAGGAACAATCAGTTTCACACATACAGAATGGGAAGCAACTGTCTAGGAAGAAGTACGGCAGAAAGAGATCTAGGGGTTATAGTGGACCACAAGCTGAATATGAGTCAGCAGTGTGATGCTGTTGCAAAAAAAGCAAACATGATTCTGGGATGCATTAACAGGTGTGTTGTGAGCAAGACACGAGAAGTCATTCTTCCGCTCTACTCTGCGCTAGTTAAGCCTCATTTGGAGTATTGTGTCCAGTTCTGGGCACCGCATTTCAAGAAGGATATGGAGAAATTGGAGAGGGTCCAGAGAAGAGCAACAAGAATGATTAAAGGTCTAGAGAACATGAGCTATGAAGGAAGGCTGAAAGAATTGGGTTTGTTTAGTTTAGATAAGAGAAGATTGAGGGGGTACATGATAGCAGTTTTCAGGTATTTAAAAGGGTGTCACAAGGAGGAGGGAGAAAACTTGTTCATCTTGGCCTCTGAGGATAGAACAAGAAGCAATGGGCTTAAACTGCAACAAGGGAGGCTTAGGTTGGACATTAGGAAAAAGTTCCTAACTGTCAGGGTAGTCAAACACTGGAATAAATTGCCCAGGGAGGTTGTGGAATCTCCATCTCTGGAGATATTTAAGAGTAGGTTAGATAAATGTCTATCAGTATTTGGTCCTGCCATGAGGGCAGGGGACTGGACTCGATGACCTCTCGGGGTCCCTTCCAGTCCAAGTATTCTATGCTTCTATGACATCACATGAGAATAAGGCTTCCCACAATAGGGCTGACTTGATATGAACTGGGAAGTCTCATTTGGATGCAACAAATATCCAGTATGTATTTCCCAACACAAAACAACACCTGCAAAACTCACTGCTACTACTGTTGCACTCCTTGTAAGGTATCAGACCTGAAACAAGCACAGGTGTGTCAAGTTTCAAGATCATCTCAAGATCCACTTCATCTGAAGCAGCAGATTTTGCCCACAAAAGCTCCTGATGCTATATATATATTTGTTAGTCTCTAAGGTTCCACAGGAATACTCATTGTTTTTACAGTTGGTGTCAGGTTTTTAAGTCCGGGGTGAAGATCTTAACTTCATATTGCCTACATATGAAGTTACATTTGAAGAGCAGGTTAAACAGCCATTTTAAGAGGCGTTGTTTCAGGCCAATTCCACAAGCCAAATACACAGGGAAGGGTTGGAACTTAACTTCATTTACAAGTTTAATTCTTATGCTAATGGTATGAACAGGGACATCAGCTGGCTCATACGCTACCTTCCACATCATAATGACTTAACCAAGGAACCAAATAATGGAGGTGCTAATTGTTCTCATCAGCCTCTTGTAACTACCTGAACCACCTACTCCCTGTCTCTCTCTTTTTTTCCCCCTCCCCTCTTCCTTCCCTTATTTATTCTTGGATCTGGACTTAGAATCATAGCATCATGGAACACTAGAACTGGAAGGAACCTCAAGAGATCATCAAGTCCAGTCCCTGCTTCTAATACTCCAGTCATCTGAAGAAGTGGGTTGCACCTATGAAAGCTCATGACACCATCTACATGTTTTGTTAGTCTTTAAGGTGCTTTTTTGTTGTTTAGACTGTTTGTTGTTTTTTAAGTTTTTCGTGTTACAGACTGACTCAGCTACCCCTCTGAAGATTTTAAGAGCAGGTTAGACAGACATCTCTCAGGGATTATATAGACCATGCTTGGTCCTGCTGTGAGGGCAGGGGACTGGACTTGATGATCTCGCGAGTCCCTTCCAGCTCTAGTATTCTATGATATATTCTGGTATCAGTTCCAGGCTCCCTTGAACTGTAGAGCACGAGAGCTTTTCAGAAGCTGGACACAAATGGGAACCCCACAAGTCCTGCCTAGCCTCCAATCTCAGAACCGTAGGGTGTCCAAAATTCCATTTCGACTCCAAATGTTGTAAGTAGGCTCCATCTTTAATTTTAATAAAAGAAACATCAGGTGCCTAAGGGTTCTTTGCTTTCGAGATCCATTGGCATGTCTGGTTGGCGCTGACGGTGGGGCAGCAAATGCTACATGGACAGCGTCAGACCTCAAGAGTGACATTTCAATAACGTATGCAGAGAAGCAGGGGTAGAGCTCCGGGTTGGAGATTTCACCCTGGAATTCTCACCCAACATGCTGAAAATCATGTTTCAGTCCTTTCAAAATCACTTTACAAAATATTTTTAAGGGACCAGCTTTCAAAGCTAATGATTTCCTTCCTCCTCCCATTAAAACTGTAATAGCAGTGTTAAAATGTTAATACACATTCCTTGTCCTGTATCTGTTGATCTCGTTAAAGGCAGACACCGATAACAAGCTGAAAGATTCAATGAAACAGAACACCAACTATTTCCTCTTGCATTCTCCTTGGTTATAACCAGAGACCATCCTAAACTACAGCACATAAAAATGTTATACTGCTTGAAGGATATAAGTGACTTTTCGGCCAGGATTAAACATTTGGAATTAGCTTCTGTAATAAAAATTTAAAGAGATAATCTTCTTTTGCTACTATGATCTCCAAAGTCTACAGACGCAGAAGTGCTAAGTAGTTCCACTTACCGCTCCAAGCATGATTCTGAAAATGAGCCATCGAAATCCCCAGATCACAATTCGTGAAGGCGGAGTGTACTTAGGTAATCGGGAGAGAGTCCAAAGTGGGCACAGGAATATTCCTAAAAACCCCGTTTCCAGAAGCTGAGATTCCCATCCTGAAGTGCCACCACACATAGGAAATAAAAAGAAATGGGTTGCGGTTAATTACCTGTCAAGGAATTTTAAGCATATGAGAAGTAGAATATAAAAATCCTATTAAAGTACTAATTTAACCTGGTGATCCTCAACTCTCTCTGAACACACTTTACATGCAGCTGCAACTGAAGTTACATACAATTAAAACTGTTAAAGGGGCAGCACAACCTTAAAAACAATCAGATCACACTTCCGAATGAAAGTGTTACCAACTAACATTAACTATGCGTCTGGAACTGAAAGCAATTCGAAAGGAAAAACAAGAGAATGGAGATTTTTATTTCTATTTCTACCCCATGCATATTTTGTGGCTATTTAGCTTTTCTGTATTCCCTCTGTAACTAAGTCTGTCAAAATTTCTCCTTTAATAGATTTTTTTTCATAAGCATGAGAGAAATATTTTTTTAAAACATGGGAAAATATGATTACAAAAGCATTGGAACTGGCAGTCAAACCCAAGAACAGCAATAATGCCTGCTGTATTTTATCTATTCCCATTTCGAATTGGCCATGCCCCTTCTAAATAGTAACTCACAGAGCAATGCTGCAGTCTCTATTTTTGGGGAAGCGGGGGGAGGAATACAAGAGAATAAACAGCATGCTGAGGATTTTTGAAGCAGCTGATTGTTGGTAGGAGGAAAAGTCATATTACCAGACTACTATAATCCAGAACAATCTCAACTTCCCAAAATCTTTACAATTTAGCAAATGTGTGTAAAATGTGCTCCTACACTGCTTGTTTCAAAGCCTACTCTCCAGGGCCTCTATGGAGATCAACATTTGCTTTTCGTTTTATTTATTTGTAATAGTTGAGGTTGCGCCGTTCTTGTACAGACAAATTGTGATTCAAACAATCAAAACGTTTCTCAGCATGGGCCTGACAAGTCACCTCAGACGTCGGCAACATCGAGCTGATTTGGTTAGAACAAACGATTACACCTTTCCCCAGAGCTGGTCTTAGAGGCAGGCCGGGCAGTTGCCCAGGGCCGCCATTTTCAAGGGACCGCCAAAATGTAACACAATGAATTGTATATATAATGGGAAAATTGCATGAGCTTTGGCCAGATATTTTTCATGTTTTCTCTGCAGCAAAACTGCCCCGCCCACCCTGCCCAGCGCTCTGCCCTGCAACTGAGGCTGCTTCTCACTCTCTGGTGCCGGGAACCCACCTCTGGCTCCCCACATCTGGGGCTCCCTCCCCACTGGACACCACCAGGAGAGACTCACGTCTTCAGACAGCTCCCCCTAGTGTCTGTATTTCCCAGTTGGGCCCAGGGTGCGAGGCAGTAGGTGCGACTGGAAGGTAGGAACCCTATTAATTGCATAAAAATCACTGTGGCAATTTTTCGTCGCCTTTCTTCAAAAAGCAAATCAATCAACCATACTAGATAAGTTCTCATTCTTCAGAAGTGATATCAGCAGTGCGCCTCGTCCAACAGTCAGAAAGGTGTAGGTGAGTGTCTCTAATTCTTTTAAACGAAAATGAGATGCAATGCCGTAGCAAGGAATTTTGTCGCGCAGGGCGAGACCAAACCTTAACTGCCTTTAATAATTAATATAGCTATACAAATAATTTGAAAATGCTTCTTTAAAATATTTCATTACCATATATGCAAACTGAAGGACCAAAGAACATTTTTCGAATATTCGGGCTAACACGGCATATTGTTGTAAGGGCCGCAAAAAGAAATTTGCCCATGGCTGCCAATTGGTTAGGACCAGCCCTGCCTTTCCCCTCTAACACATACATACAGAAGGTTCCCTGTTACTGAGCTATAATGTGCCCAGACCCACTGACACGGGAAGGGGTGGCAAAGGGGAAGTTATCCCAGGAACCAGTGTTACCCAGAAGCTCTGAGAGCTTGGGGAGGGGGGGGAGAGTTATGCCATGCTCCATGCAGTGCAAAGGGCTGGCTGTGCCCGGCTCTGCCCAAGGCCCTTCCCCTTCAGGAAGTGCAGAAACAGCTCCTCTTCCCAACACACACACACATCTTGCCAAAGGCACGTGGAAGCCATCAGCTCCCCTGAACGTGCCCAACAAAGTCTCAGGACTTTAAGTCACACAGTCGGTCCTCTACGGATGGAGCAGAGATCACCTTCAGCGATTCTGAAAGGGCCCCGAAGGCTTCATCCGAAAACTGGAGATGAGCAGAAGGCTGTGCCTGAGCAGGTGGCCCCTTCAGGACTTCTGGTTTTCCGAACACTATTTTAAAACGCATCTGAAAGTCTAATCCGAAACTTGCGCCTTGATCCCACTCTCCTATTGCTTAAAGCCCACAGAGTTGGCTAACCTCACGTGGAAGGCTTTTCTTTCTGAGGGCTGGGCCCCTGACATCATGAGCTACGTTCTCCTCAGCCCATAGGTACGGCAAAGTGCTCACGGACTTTAATGGAGCTCCGCCAGTGAACTCCCACAGCGTTCCCAGCCCAGTATTTTGAAGAGAATAGGATCAAAAATCCCAGTCATGCATAAGCACCTTCAACTTCAGTGTACGACTCTTAAGGTTGTGTTTCTGACCCATAAGGAAAATCCTTCCTTAACCACAGCTCTATGAATAAAGCATAAAGGGTCCACATCTTGCCTCGGGCCTGTTTTATACTTGACCAGCCTCAGTGGAATTACTCTGGATTTATACCAGCATAATGGAGCTCAAAATCCATCCTTGTAAACACACCATGAACCGGTCACCCAAGTTTACACTGGAGACAATCCGGCCCACCTAGGGCTTTGAGCCAGCCTGCGCGGCTGTTCCAGGCCCCACCCGCTAGCGCGTTGCGTAGGAGCCGGAGCCACACGAGCCCTTTCAACTCGTGTTGACACCTTCCCTGTGCCTGTCAGGCAACACATTGCCTGCCAGCCACAGGGAAGGCGCGAGCCCTTTAAATAGAAGCCATTGAAAGGGCTCCCGCGTCCCCAGCTCCCAGGCAACGTGCTCACAGTCAGGCCGGGAGCAGCGAGGTCTTTAAATAGCAGGAGTTGAAAGGGCTCGCAGCTCCCTTCCCCGGCTAACGTGATGCCTGGGAGCCGCAGGGGAGGTGCGGGCCCTTTCAACTCCTGCTATTTAAAGGCTCCGCCCCTTCTGTTCACAGCCCCGCCCCTTCCAGGGCGGCCCGCAACCACTTAAAAAATGTTTGAAGCGGCCCCAGCTCAAAAATGATTGCCCACCTCTGAGTTACAGACTCCTTTACGCAAATGTGGATTATGCTTTCTGGTTTTGCAGTAGACCCAGTATAAATATTGAAATGATTATTCAGAAAGAGCAAGAACAACAGAGCTATTACGTTTTCACAAATGGGAGTCAAACTCTACTGGATCTTTTGCTAAGAAGTAAAAGACACTATTAAGCAACAGCACATCAATGCAAGAACCAACACAAAGTCTGTTCTCGTAGTTTTACTCTGAACCACAAACATATTATTTGCAAGTTTTTTCCGTGTGTTATAGCTCTATGTGGAAGCACAGAAGAATGCTAAACGACTGAGTCAAAGCAACTTTTTCTTGTACCCATGTTCCTAGAATTGTGAAAGTAAAACTGTTCTTGGTAACCACAACTAATGTGCTACATACCTCCAGTTTTCATCCAGGACACATCACCCGATCCATTATTTACAGCCAGATACCACCGGATTTGCTCCAATCCCACTAACAGAGACAAACAGCTAAAGGATCCCTATCAGGCATACTTAAAAATTGACTACCCACCCAGGGAAGTAGAAAAACAGACTGACAGACCCAGATGAGTGCCCAGGCATTCGCTTCTTGAAGACAGGCCCAGCAAAGAAAACAACAGAACACCACTGGTCATCATCTACAGGCACCAGCTTAAACTCCTCCAATGCATCATTGGCAATCTACAGCCTAGCCTGGAAAACAATCCCTCACTCTCATGGGCCTTGGAGCACAGGCCAATCCTGACCTACAGACAGCCCCCTAACCCGAAGCAAATTCTTTCCGGAAGCCGCACCTCACACCTCGGATACACTCACTCAGGAACCTGCCCCCACAATAAAGCCCGTTGCCAACTCTGCCCACACATCGATACAGGCAACACCCTCACAGGATCTAACCACATCAGCCACCACATCAGAGGCTCATCTAACTGCCCATCCTCAGATGTGATCTACGACATCAAGTGCCAGCAATGGCCCTCTGCCATGGATATTGGCCCAACTGGACAGCCTCTACAACAAAGGATTAATGGACACAAATCGCATATAAAAACCTGTAGGGGAACATTTTAACTTGCCAGGACTCTCATTAATGGATTTAAAGGTGGCTATTTTGTTACAAAATTTCAGAGAGATTTAGTAGAACTAGCATTCATATGCAAATCTGATACGATCTCGCAGGGTTTGAACAAAAACCATGAACTGGATGGGCCATTATATTCCATACCCAAATGACATCAAAGGCTGGTTATCAGGCACTTACAGCCAAATCTATTAGCCTCATTTAGCATGGACACTTTAATTCTTTCTTTCTCCTCCCTCCCCTCCTTCTCTGCTTTATGTTTCAAAATCTGGGCCCCTTGTTCCATATTTGTCATCTGAAGAAGTGCGTTGCTCAGTATCCACGAAAGCTCAGGATACTATTTATGTATTTTTGTTAGTCTCTAAGGTGCTACCAGACCATTGCTGTTTTTCATGTTGTTTTCTTTTAGTCACAGACAAACACGACTACCCTTCTGAGACCTCACAGCTAATGAGTTATGGCAATCAAGGTCTACATCCATTTAACACATACCTCATATACATGCCTAGTTATGCATGATAAAACAACAGTCACCTCTAGAGATCACCAAGGTTTGTGGATCAGTACAGTTATGGACTTCTGTGGATGCCGGCTCCACAGCTGATCTGAACTACTTACCAATGCCTGTGTAGTGATGTGTAGTGGGCGAAGTCTGAAGAGCCCTAGGTATTTTTCCCAGATCTGCTACTTCTTTGCTGTCCGACTCTGAGGAAATCACTTTAATCCCTCTGGGTACCACTTGATAGGCAAAACAGGTGTGGGTTTTCCATAATGTTAACTCAATCAAGTCAGTCTGTCACCACTGAAAAGCTTGCGCTCTGCCTTCAGGCAACCACATGGCCCTCTACCACGGCTTCAAACATGTTACCCGGAGGTGGGGCAGGGGCCGGCAAATGGGGCAGTTTGCCCCAGGTGCCTCCCTCCATCAGGGCGCCCGGAGTCACAGCACCGCCCAGAGAAATTTGGCCCAGCAGCCAATGGCGCTGCGACCTTGCGTGTCATGTCGCCATGGCCAGATGCAAGCCCAGAACTGCAGTGCGGGCTCACCCTCCAACTGCCGTCCCCCCACCTCGCCCCTTCCTGCCCCCCCCCGTGTCTGGAGGAGGTGAGGAGGCTCAAATTCAGACACAGAGCTAGGCTCCCCAAAACCTCTTTGCGGTCCGGACATTGGCCTGCATCTTAATGAGCATTCAGAAGGGTTATAAACCATGTCTAACCATGCGTTGGGTTCCCCAGCTTTAAAAGGCGAACAATACTTACTATCTGTGGGTGAACAAGACAGGAGGCTGCTTTCTGCCTGATGGGGATCATCCACCGTAGTGATACCATAAATCTCTGAATTATTATTGCCCATTTATATAGCAGGAGCACTCGGACGCTCATCGGAATGGAGGCCCCACCGTTGCGGGTGATGTACAGACACATGAGCTATGACAACTCTGGTTTCAAAGAGTAGATGGGCTTGCAAATCGACCATGCGGATGGACAGGGCGTGGGGATTGTCAAGAGTTCTTTTTTTTAAAACTTTGTAATTCCACCTCTGATACAATAGAATGGGGCAGCTAGACCAGGTAAGTCAATGCAAGGAGCAGCTTTAGAAGATTAATGAGGACAACACGCAGCTAAACTTTGCCGATATAGCTGCACCACATTAAACCCTGGGGGGTAGGGGAGACCAGCCATAACTTGATTAGCTGTCCAGGGACGTGCAAGGGGAGAGTTAGGTGAGGGTTTATTATGGGACACAGTGGGGGAAAAAATGCTACGGATGTGCCCATCACACCGACTACGGCAGCTATGCCAGGAAAGAGCATGATTAATACTCTGCATAGAAAGGCTTGCTCCCAGCAAACTTCTATAGGGCAGTATATCTCTCAAAGGCGTATTACCTCCAGGCAGGGCCATTTGGGAAGAAGTCCAGACACACACACACATATCCACACATCCTGGCTTCATTAGAGTTTCGCAACACTGGTAAATATGTTCAGAAAGCAGATATAGCACCACGATCTACTCCTAGGGATACTGGTATGAATCTGGAGTAACCCCTTTACAGACAGGGATGTTCTGGATTTACACCATTGTGAGCAGAATTTGGTACATCCTCTTTAGCAAGACTTCTTTCCTTCATCTTTGGTTAGCCAGATAAATAAGGCATGTGTTTTTGAACATAAGCTCATTATTTCTGGCTTTGGTGAGGTATCTGATTGTAAATCAGGTGTAAGTGGCTTAAATTCAGGTTTTGGCAAAAAAGCAAAAATTGATGTTGAATTCACCATAACATAATCACAACAATAATCATAGAAACCGCTGTTGTGTTCCTAACATGTAATGGGTTTTTTAAGTGATTGTGCTATGAATGACTAGTAAAAAAAATCCCCTTATTTCCATATAACCTGTGGTTTCTAGGATAGATACAGCGCTCCCCAAATGAGCGCTTCTGTTGAGAGAAGTGAAGTATATTATAAAAACAGCTGCACCCAAAAAGCAATGGCTAATGCAGAATGTGAAAGGTTAATTGTTATGAAACCCAGCAACAAATAGCAGTTATGGGTCTAACTGGCACCAAAATGGTAGTATATCTCGTTAGCGTCAGCCAGCACAAGAATCCCACTGTTATCCGTGTTTTCATATGTTAATCCCCACGCTCCCTTGCAGAAATACACTATCCATGGTGGATCTGTGGGTGAGAGGGCATAAGACTTTACATTTCTAAATGGCCTTTAGATCACTCTGTCTGCACTTTCCTCCATTCAGTAATGTAACATTTTACCAGACAGCTTGCAAAGGAAGGTTACTTAATGTACTGGTCACTAAAATGCCAGAGGAAGAGGCACTAAACCGACAAATAATTCAACATTGTGTAGTTCTTGTGTATTGTATATGGTGATACAAAGACACAAAGGGTGCTGAAGCCATCGTGGTGTGCGGCTAACCCCCAAAGTGTGTCAATACACCCTGCGCCTGTGTTTCTTGTTCCAAAAGCTGCAAGTGTGAATCCTGGCACCACCATCTGGGTACAATTCCAACAGTATCATCTGAGCTGAAACATGCCAGCAGAGGGGATGGCACAGTAACACAACCACAGGGAGAGACATCTTCTTGATGAACAAGAGCGGCGTAAACAACGCTCTCCCCTCCCCACCCCCCCACCCCCCCGCCCCCAGCTGTTGTTTGAAAACTCTTAAATTACCCACTGCTGACAGCGGGTGCAGCTGAGCCAGCGTTGAACACGGTTTAAGAACAAGTGCAGCCAAGGACAAACAGCGGCCAGCACCGTTTCAGAGGCTCTCTTTAAAACCGTTTGCCATTCAATTGCGTTCAGCTCCAGCTGACCTGCAACCTTTGAGCGCAAGGAACAATTTTGTTGGTGCAGACTGAGATTTCCTGTCACACTGTGGTTGCCATGGTCTGATATTAAGATTAGAAGCACTGGAGTACGAGAGAATTATTACTATAATCAAGTATCAGAGGGGTCACCGAGTTATTCTGTAGCCGCAAAAAACAACAAAGAGCCCTGTGGCACCTTGAAGGCCAAGCTTTCAGGGCAACTTTGTCAAATGCACCTGACGAAGCAGGTACTATAACCAAGATACCCACAGACGCCGATTTATCACCCCTTTCTGACACCCTGAATATCGATAGCTTGGTAACCCGAACACCGAGTTTGGTTTTCTTGCTCATCACACACAACCACATCGAGCCCCAGGCCTCAATTCACCATCATCCCCTTTTCAATGTAAATCCAATCCCCCACAGCGGCCTTAAGCTGCTTCCTGCAGGTAAGTGGGTACTAAAGACGTGTGCAATTGGCCACTGTTGGCAGATAGGATACTGGGCTGGATGGACTATTGGTCTGACACATTATGGCTGTTCTTATGTTCTTGTGAGACTGTAACTCTGGTGCAGTGTTGTCCTCCATACCGTGACCTGACCAGTCCTCTCCCCTCTGGTTTGGATCTTTGGTGGAAACTGTCTACATTTTCCCCAGGTCACTTCTGTTTTCAGGTGAAGCAAGGTGTTCCACTTGGTCCCCTTGTCATCTCCATTTAGCTTCCCCTACCAGGACGGTTCCCTGCTAGCTCCAGTCTTGCCTCTCACATCTTTAAAAAGGGAAACCAAGTGTGTTCCTTCTTCTACCCTGTCTCTGTGTTGGACATGTTCTCTCTTGGCTGCTACGTGACTCCATTCCTCCAAGATGTCCCACAGACTGAAGTCCTCCTGGATAAAAAAGGGATTATTTCATCCCATGTCTTTGACTCCGTTGTCTCTTGCCTTAACTTGGTTGTAAAAACCAGAAATCATCTTTGGACACCGAGTATTCATTTTTCCTTTACGTTGTATGTTGCATTTCCTGTGCTCATGGCCACCTCCTGAATGTGACTGGAAGTCACCTTGGCCTTGTCACCCCAGAAGTTCTCGGTCAGTTCCCTCTTCTATGATCTTCCTGGATTCCTACTTGTACTGCCCCTATCTACCTTTCACCTTCTCTCTGCAAGCCAGTAAGTCACTTTATTATCCTGGTGAAACTTCAGCTGATAACAACAGATAGCTCTGACCCAAAAAACACAGACCCGAACAAACCCTTATGCTTAAGAGAGAGAACAGATCCAAATGTGACCTGTATGACTTGGATTCATCTCTACTCACTCCCTGCCTTTCCTCTTCGGTGCATAATTGGTTCTGCCCATAACACATTTAAGTATGTATAAAGTGGCATCAAAAATAGGGCAGTAGGGCAGGATTAACCCTGACTCATGCACTTCATTCTCCACTTTTAGAAATCAGCAGCTAAGCCACGCAGACACTGAAAACAGTAACTCTGCTCTTTTAAAGCCCACAGCTCAAGTGATAAGTACAGGAGAGTGTAAAAGGGGAAAGTTCTGTTCTCTCTCAGACTCACTTACTGTAAACTGATAGCGCACAGCAAGATTAGGAGCTCCGTCAACAGAACCTCCACAAACGGCTTCCATGTCTCCGAACAGCTGACTTTACGAGCAGTCGTTCTCGTCTACATCCTAAAAGCTTCCACCAGGCAAATTCACAATTCGGATCACTTGCCATCTCCAAAAGGGTATGAGACTGTTCCCAAAGGACCATTGGGCTATGTGGCCTACAACAGGGATGTGAACGACTAGTTGACTATTCAATAAGCAAATGCTTAGTCAACTAGTCGCATCCCCCTGACCTTTGCTGCCTCTATCAGAAAAAGGCAGCCGGAGGGGGGGGAGGGGGAAGGAGAGGAGGGGGTACTTCAAAGCAGCAGCACCACATGGAGCTTGGGGCCAGACCCCGGGCTCCATGCAGTGCTGCCCGTTTGAAACACCGCATGCAGCCCAGGGCCAGCTGGGGTGTCATCAGGCTGCACATGGCGTTTCAAAGTGGCAGTGCCACGTGGAGCCCGGGATCAGCTGGGGACTCCTCCGCTTTCCCCGGGCTCCATGCGGCGCTGCCGCTTTGCAACCCTAAAGCTGTTGCTACACTTCCAAGGCGGAACCGCCCTATCAACTAATTGAATAGTCAATGCAAATTGCATCGTCTATTTGATTAGTCAAGTACTCTAAATGTAACATCCTTAGCCTACAGTGGGAAACTTCTGTAGTCAGAGATAACACATTGTCTTCAGTATTGCTTCCCTGACCTATGTGGGCCATATGTTCTCTGATGCCTACGAAAAAATCAGTCAATTAATAAAGTCTAAGCTGGGGGCCGGTTAGGGATCGCTGATCTTCAAAATGATCTTTTTAATTACATCCGTCTCCCTCCTCTTCCATTGGTTTCTTGTCAGACTGCAAGCTCTTTGAGACGAGACCTGGGCGGTATTTTGAGTCGAGATGCCCAAAGGCTTCTAAGGCTACGTTGACATTTAAAATGCTACAGTGCCACCAATGTAACTTTTCAGTGTAGACACACGTTATGGCAAGAGGGGGTGTGGTCTCATTGCTGTAATTCATGCAGCTCCCCATGAGGCAGTAGCCAGGTCAATGGAAGAACTCTTCCATCAGTGGAGCGTTGTCTACACTGGGGATTAGGTCAGTGGATGGATTTTTCACCCCCCGAGAAACGTAGCTATACCCATGTCGCTTTTCACTGTAAGCCAGTTTTCCTAAGGCAATAAGGTACAAAACGGTCATTAAAATTACAATGGAAGTTCCGTTTCCAACTCCTACCGCCCCTTTGAAAATCAAAGCCTGCCTATTTGCTTGGACAGTGCTAGGACATGAAAGGCACAAGTCTGACATAAATAATCTCTGATCACTTATAACCTGGGACAAAAAATTCTCTTTGGCCTTTGTCGAGTTTACAGATTAAACAGCATACACAAATACCAGCTTTTTTTACAAAACAAAAAACAAAAAAAACCCACCACACATAGCAAACCAAGAGTAAGAAACTAGAAACAAGACACTGATCTAAATACCAGCAACAAATCGGGAGGAAGAAAATGAAGTTGTCAGCCATCAGTAATGCTAATTTATCATGTAAATTAATACTCGGCAAGCCTGGCATTTTAGGAAAGAAATCCAGGCCTCCTCGAGTCAGTTCAATGTGAACAAGTGACAACAAATGCCACTAATCCCACAATCTTTAGAAACATTGGAGGGTCTCTTACACATGAAACCCTAGTCCCCAAATTGTGTGCCGTCCTATCCTAGTTGCCGTGGGTCTCACATTAGGGCTAAAACTTGGGTCTCCCCTCAGCACAGCGACCCCTCAGGCCCCCCAGTGCATCCTGATACTTCTGGGAACGAAAGGGTCGCCTTGTTGACCCACCTGCTCCTGTTTGCTTCGGTTGGATCTAGTCAAATTTCAGCAGCTGTGCAGCCCGCACAATGAACGCCATTGTTATCTCCACAACACGGCGGGGGATGGATCCACATTTGAAAAAAAAAAATCAAGGGAGCTGCCAGTGGCATGGATTTCAGTGGCTGCACTTGCCTTGCGTGCACTGAAAATGTCTGTTACATTCTCCAAACTCGCTGCAGCAAAATAAGCAGTTTTGCATGTTCTGGGAAAAAAGCATTGAATGGTCCCCTCCCCCTGACTGATTTTGCTTTCTCTGCTTTCTGCAAAGACTTTTCTGTTCCAGAATTACATATAACTCCTTGCATCCATGTGCTGCTAGGAAATCTAGCTTGCTTTCCCCCTTTCTACAGCACTAAAAACATTTCTTGCTTGAAAGGAGAACCACTTAATGCCTGTACATGTGCCATTTTTCTGGAAAGACCATACACTTTGGCAGGAACATCTGACATCCCGTTGAAAACATTACGGGTACTTACTGTATAAAATGTCAATTTGGGATGAATGGTCTCCGGAACCGTCTGAAGCAATGTCATTACGGCTCCCTGCAGAGGGTATTACTTCTAATGGAATATAGATTATATGGTCTTATATCACTATGGCTTCCAATTTTTGGCTTTATATTGTTATTTACCAATAAATGCATGATGAGAAAAGCAGCTGAGTTATCAGCAACGATGAACCTAAAACATATATCAGTGGATCTGGAACAAGGCAATTCTGAAAAGTCTCCTATGCAACCATTGGAATCTGTGTATTCAGCTTCCCTTTGGACCTCGCCCATTTTATGAAGCATGACGCAATGAACAGCCAGTGGATGGCAGCTGGGAAAAAAAGGGCTGGGAGAAGACCCTGAAGTTGCACAAACAACAGCTGAGAAAATTAGAACCTGATCCAAAGTTAACAACTACAGAAAGACTTACACTACTTCAACCGGTATTGCATCAAACCCTTGATTACCTTCTATATGGCAGTGGTCCCCAACCTTTTGGGGCTGCCAGGCACCCAGGGGCAGGGCCGCGCATGCGCCGTGCGCCCGGGGCCCAGGGCGCAAGAATGGCTTGGGCCAGCCCTGATTACTCGGCGGGCACACACAAGTGCCCCAGCGGGCGCCATGGCACCCACGGGCACCACGTTGGAGACCACTGCTATATGGTTTATTTTTAGAGCGTGTCTACACTGGGGAGTTATTTCGAAGTAACTCCCCTTGTTTCGAAATAACAAGGTGGCGCGTCCACACTACTAAGCCTGTAGACATAGCCTTAATGTAAAAGATGATCTCTTGGGATATTTTCTATCACACTCACACACACACCCATGACAAAGATATCATTATATTATATATAATCAAGTTATTTTTAAAGTGACTCATCCCAAACATGACCATGGACACTATATAAAACAATTAATCCAATTGCCTAGTACAGGAATTGTTTTCTCAGCTCCCAAATCCTTACTGGGTCTTTTGGACACTACCATCAAAATTAGAACTGGTCAAAACACATGGCTGTTCTCCACGCAATTCTGAATGCAACATTTTTGTTTAATGTGTTTTCCCCCTGGAAAATCTGAACACAAAACAAAAACATTCAATTCTCATTAAAATATTTTATTTCTGTTTTTGAAAACGGAAATGAAAAATTCCAGTCAACATGAAAGGAAGCTTTCCATATATTCAAAGAAACTCCTTTTTTCTAATGGGACAATTTCAGTCAATACATTTTGGCCAGCTATAACAGAAGCAAAGGTCAGAAGAGTTTATTTGCATTTTCTCACTTTCCTTCCTACTGCATGACAAGGTAGACGGTTGTCTGGTTTTGTACACATGACTACTCTCATACATATATATGCATTACAATGTGTGTGGATTGGGTATACACACACACACACACACACACACAAACTGGTGCACTGTCTTTTGGGAAAGTTTGGAAATGCACCTTGGAGCAGAAATGAGCAGCGCACAGATGACTGAGGTCAAATTCCTCTCCTGCAACTTCCTCCATCCCATCCCCCCATCTGTATTCCATAATTTTCATGCCTTTTGTTTATTAATTGCCACAAAACCAGGTGGCACTTCTTGCGGGTCCACCATCTGACAAAATCATGGAGCCCATACACCTCTGCGCTATTGTCAAGAGTAGTGCAAACACAAAAAGGACGATCCTCATGGCTCTGCAGAGCCGGAGGGAGAACTGCAACAACAGGAGAGGTAACAATTTTGTAGAGAGTAGATTCTTGTGGGAAACAGCAAAACCAAGTCATGGTTGTTGGTAGCATTCACAGAGCAGGTGAAGAAGTAAAGCACCTCTTCTGGGCATGAAAAAATGACTGGTTGGAAGGGATCATAATGTGAGTCTGGGTCAATGGGTAGTGGCTGCAGAACTTTCTTTTGAAAAAGGCCAAGTCATTGGATCTTTGTGCTAAGCTCACCCCATCCCTCCAGATGAGGAACACACATGCACCACTGGCATTGACTGTCAAAGTAAAGACTGTCAACATGGACTTACTCAGAATAGAATTAAATTAACTGCTTCTGAGCCTCTCCTCTGTCTTCCTGAAAATGCATGATGACATACTTTACGTTACAGTGAAACCTTTGTTATCCAGTACTCTGCTAACCAGAAAACTTTGTTAACCAGCATTGCCCCCAGCCACAATACTGTCACATCTTCAGGCGCACAGGCATGGCTTGGTTTACCATGATTGGCTTAACAATTTTTTTTATTTAAGAAGTACTAATCATCTTTAAGTCAAAACAGAAATGTGAGACCAACTGCCTCACACTACAAAACTACCAATATTAAAAACTTGAGTTTTACTATTATTGTGCATTGTTTTTTCCTAGGTTGATGGGACCCTCAGATAACCGGAATTTTTAGATAACCGGAACACCCTAATTCCCGAGTATGCCGGATAACACAGGTTTTACTGTATATCTCTTTTTGACAGGTGTCAAAAATAAAACATATTGTGCTCACAATTACAACGTATTATGAAGCTTCAGGGGGTAGCGGGTTAGTCTGTACAGGATAAACTTAAAAAACAACCAACGGTCTGGTAGCACTTTATAGACTAACAAAACATGTAGATGGTATCATGAGCTTTCGTGGGCACAACCCACTTCTTCAGATGACCAGCTGTGCTCACGAAACCTCATGATACCATCTACACGTTTTGTCAATGTATTATGAATACAGGGCCTCAGGCTGCAAACACTTATTGACTCATGCTGCAATCAATGGATTCACTACAGCAGTCAGCAAAAAGTCTGACGAGAAGCATTTCCATTACTGGTAGGTAACACGTCCCAGTGGATTATCAAAAGTCCCGTGTCATATTTCCACCAGCAAGGCATTTCTCCTCTCTGGCCTCCGTTTCTCCTCTCACCTTTTGTCTGCTTTGGCTACTGAGATTGTAAGACTGTGCAAATATGGAGAAAGTTATAAGAAGAAGAAAAAATACTTAAAAGAGTAGTGCTGGGTTGAGCTGAGCCTAACTTTATATTATATAAAAATAAGTCTTTAAAAAAAGTCTAAAACCAATAGAAATATTTCCACGAAAAGAGACAAAAAGGAAATTGCTAAGGAACTGCCTGTCACGGAGTGTGGGGGAGTCACCGGGCCCTGACCTCCATCCATAGCCAGACATGACTCTCAGCCAGCAGGTAGAACAGAAGGTTTATTGGTTCACAGGGACACAGCACAGCTCAGACTTCTTGTTACAAGAACCAGGAACATTCAGTACAATCCATCTAGGGGAAGAGGAGTCAGCCCCTCCCTGGCCAGCTGGGCTCCCTACTCCCCCAGCCAGCCGAAAAACTGACTCGCACTTACAGCCACTGCTCACAGCCCCCCAGACAGGCCCATATCCTGCTTTGTCCTGCTTCCAGGTCCAAGGTTTTATTTGCTGTCACCTAGTCCTCAGGAGGTAAGAGACTGACATACTTCCACACTGAGTCATGCCCAGCCTTCCCCTCCTCATGCAGATAGTGCTGCAGTGCCCGGGGAAACTGAGGCACGCATACACACAGAGTTAGAATCATAGAGCTGGAAGAGACCTCAGGAGGTCATCAAGTCCAGCCCCCTGCCCAAGGCAGGACCAACCCCAACTCAATCAACCCAGCCAGGACTTTGTCAAGCCGAGACTTAAAAACCTCTAGGGATGGAGATTCCACCCCCTCCCTAGGGAACCCATCCCAGTGCTTCCCCACCCTCCTAGGGAAATAGTTTTTCCTAATATCCAACCTAGACCTCCCCCACTGCAACTTGAGACCATTGGTCCTCGTTCTGCTGTCTGTCACTACTGTGAACAGCCTCTCTCCATCCTCTTTGAACCCACTACCCTGTGCTCCCCAGGTGAATGTGCTATCCCCTAGGCCACCCCAGAGGTAGCTGGGCCCATGCCATCTCCCTACCTTTGGTGGGTTCTGTATCCTCTGTTGGCTGTCTGGTTGGCTCCCAGGATGGAAGCTCCAACCCACAACCCTGTCCTCCTCAGGCAAGTGTCGTGTCTCCTAGTCCACTCGAGAGCACCTCCACCTCCCTGCCTTTGGAACCTCCCTTCAGGAAGTTGAAGGCTGCTATCAAATCCCCCCTCACTCTTCTCTTCTGCAGACTAAACAAACCCAGATCCCTCAGCCTCTCCTCATAGGTCATGTGCTCCAGCCCCCGAATCATTTTGGTCGCCCTCCGCTGGACCCTCTCTAATGCATCCACATCCTTTCTGTAGTGGGGGGCCCAGAATACTGGACACAATACTGGACAGTTACTCCAGAACAGCACAGGACAGTAGAATCACACACAGCACAACAAAGCCACCAAAGTGAATACAAATCCGAGGGAATACAGTGACTACAGGAGCCAACACAGTCCCTACTACGTCACGCTGCCCACTACCGAATTTTAACATTTGTAAAAATCCATCATCATTTCGGTCATTCCGCGCAAAAAAATGTGTCCTGTGACAGCAGAAGTTACATCTACAGTAGAAAAAGGTGGGGGTTGTAAACACGTATTCGTGATTAACACAAAATGAGAAAGCGCTCATGTTGATAAGTCACTTGCCATTTTTGTGTGTGTTAGCTAGTCCAGGCAAGTCCTAAGGGGGAGCCTAGGTTTACCTCAAAGAGCGATAGTTGTTGAAACTAAAAAGTGCCATGGGCCTACGCTAGGGGTGAAATTCTGGCCCTGCTAAAGTCAATGGCAAAACTACCACTGACTTCTGTAGGGTCAGGATTTCGCCACAGGGTTTCAATGGGGGTTATTTAATGTTTGGTAGCTACCCGCTTCAATGAAGACAAGATCTATGTGGATGTTACTCTCAACTGTGGAGATTTCCCAGCAGCACAACACAGAACAAAAAGTAAAAAAAAAAATAAATACATAAAAAACGGGTGCAGAGAGGCGAATCATCATGAACCTCAAGGCCTGCAGGATCACTCAGCAATCAGGCAATTTCCAGGAGAAAGGACAGAAAACTGGCATCCAAATGGCCAGGGCTCGACAAATACGCTTATCTACTCGCCTGTGGCGAGCAGATTTCAGCCGGTCGCCCTGTTCACTGGCAGTCCGCGCATGCACAGTGCGGGTCTCATGCATGCGCGGTGCAGGGCTGGCAAGTGGTTTTCGCTGCAATCGTCGAGCCCTGCAAATGGCAACAGCCAATACCCCAGTGGATTGTTTTACCTTCAGTGTTCAGTGGATTGCTTTACCTTCTTGTGCAGCTGAACGTTGCTGAAAGAGTATTTACAGGTTCTAAACCTCAAAAATAGTGCACACTCCCAACTTACAGCTACAAGTTATTCCATATTCCCTCAGCATCTCAGCACCCAAAGCTGCTGCACTAGGGATAGAATAGTGTAATCAATTAACCGATAAGCAAAAGCTTATAGGTTAATGCTACAGACTACATGCATTCCCACCCCCCCTTGCCAGTACATTTTTTAGCAGGCTGGCCAGCAGCCTGGCTCAGTCCTGGCTCGCACTGGTTCCGGGACCTACCCCCGGTGCAGCTCTGCATTGAAAGTGTATTAAGAGCCCGGTGTTCAGGCAGCCCAGCTCGGTTCTGGCTCACGCTGGGTCCAGTAGCTCAGCACCCGCTCCGGACAGGGGCGACTGCCACCCCGCGCTGCTGCCTCTGATATAGAGGCAGCAGCATGGAATGGCAGGGGGCTCCTCAGGAGTGGGGCTGGAGCGCACTGGCTGCCAGCCCCACCCCTGGGGACTATAGAATAGTCGAGAAACCAATAAGAATTCATGAGGTTAATCGAATATCCAATTAACTGATATTTAACATCCCTGTGCTGCAGTGCAGTGCTTTCCTCTCTCCTCCAAAACATCAGCAGGTCCATTATGGGGAGAAAGACACACACGGCACATTGTTAAACTTTCCAATTGCCACCAAAAAGACCCACACACAATATATAGACAAAGGCAAAAAAACCCAACACTGTCAAGCCATAGAGTGGGTTTCAAAGGCTTCTAGGGATCCTTGTGGAAAGTATTCCTGATGATTCCTAGTGGAAATTCCCAATTTCCATGAAATTACATGGGTTATAGACATGAGAAAGCCTGATAAAAATGCCACATATTCCACCCCAAATTCCATTTTTCCCCAATAGCCTCAGCAAAGCTTGAGTATGAATTTAAAGTTTGATTTATAAGAGGTAACTTCCCACTCAGGATCTTGCAGCATGAATTTCTGACTTCAAAAAACTAAAGCCCAGAGCAGAAATACTTCACTAAATTTCATTAAAATGCATTTTGCCATCATGGAGCGCTAAGAAAATAGCCTCACTTTTCATCAAACACATTCCTGAGTATTTCTTCTTTGAAGTTCATTGGTGCCTCTTGCTCATGTAAATTGCATAGTATATCTAGAAAAAAACAGATGGCCACAGACAGTTTACACTATGGATCCATTTCAGAGACAGTTAACCTTGCATCTCTAGGGTCCCCTGTACTGGGTTTCTGCTCCACAGTAGGAATGTAACAGTATCATCGATTAACCAATAAGCAAAAGCTTTTAGGTTAATGCTATACGAGTGGTCCCCAACCTTTTGGGGCTGCCGGGTGCCCAGGGGCGGGGCTACTCACGCGCCAGGCACCCAGGGGCGGGGCAGTGCATGTGCCTGGGGGTGGGGCCACCCATACAGCGCACTCCCGGGGCTGGCACCGCTCCTGTGCCGCGCGCCTAGGGGGTGGAGCTGCCCATGTGCCGCACGCCCAGGCCGCCACCACCCATGTGCTGCATGCCCGGGGCTGGCGCCGCTCCTGTGCCGCGCGCCATGGGGCCGACGCCGCCCATATGCCGCGTGCCCGGGGCTGGCACAGCCCTTGCGCCGCACACCCGAGGGCGGGGCCGCCCAAACGCTGCACGCCCGGGCCCGGCACTGCCCCTGTGCCGCGTGCCCGGGGCCAGCACAGCCCTTGCACCATGCAGGGCCACCCAAATGCTGCGCACCTGGGGGCGGGGCTGTCCATGTGCTGCACGCCCGGGGCTGACGCTGCCCATATGCCGTGCACCCAGGGGGATGGCACCGCCCATGTGCCATGCGCCCGGGGGCAGGGCCGGCCCCGTTCACTCGGCGGGCGCACAGAAATGGCCCGGTGGGTGCCATGGCGCCCGCGGGCACCGCACTGGGGACCACTGAACTACACCCATCGTTACCAGATTTGCCCAATACTCTGGGGTATGCTCATTTATTAGGGTTGGTCCTATGGGGTTGGGGGGAATTTAACAATTCTCTCAGTGTGCTGCTTGTGCTTACTTGTGCTCTCATACGGGGCTGAATTCTCCCTGCTGCCAATTCCCCCTCCCACTGGAGCTCTCCTGCAGGAACGGGGTTCTTCCCACCTTAGCAGCACACACAGACACTCACACCCACTAACAGAGCACGCCTGAGAGGACTGGGTAATCAGCACTCACAAGCTGACCCCTCATATGTCCCCGGACTCAGCTGGCTGGGTTTAACAGCAATGCCACACTGCACCCTCATGAGCTTTTGGACTCCATAGGCTGGATTTCACAGCACTTGAGCTGCCATCCTCATATGCCCCCAGGTTCGGCACTTCCCTATCCTCACTTTCACACCACAATCATTCACTGGTAAACCATGTGATGAGCAAACCCCACAGGATTTTGGGCACTACAGGGATCTTTAGCTTGGGTACAAGAAGCGTTGTTGCAGAGCGAATGGGGAAGCCAAAACAACGCCCCTTGAGGAAGAGTGAGAAAAAGAGAGAGAAGCAACCAGCTTAACAATGGAAGTTATTTATTTCTGGGTAGTGAATATATATATGTATGAGGAGCCAAACACACAAGACAGTTACAATATTAAATCTAACAGTTAATACACTTGATCTTAATATTAAATCTAAATTGAAACCGATTACAGATGTTAGGGTTAGCAAACAATATAACAGTTTACCTAGGGCAGGGTGAGGAGGCTAGGCTTAGAGAGAGGTAGTTGGGGGAGAGGGGGAAGAGAGAGAGAGAGAGAGAGAGACCTCACCACTCCGTGGAGCTTGCACTGATTGGGGTTCCCAGATGGTGATGGGAGCCGGGGGCAGGAGACAAGCAGAGCAGAGCCCCCAGCACGATCAGACAGGAGATAAAGAAGTCTCAATGGAACCGATGCAGTTTACATCCAGCTATCAGAACTGTATTTCTTGGGCAAGGGTAGGAGTTTTTGTAGGGACAGGACGATAGTTCGAAGAGATCACTGGATTTGTTTATGGGTAACCAGAGGTGGGACAATAGAGACCGATCACACCTGGTTATGGGTGATGTTCCTTGAAGGAGCTCACAATGCAAGTAGGCAGTTTCAGTATTTTGGATGTCAATAGGATCCATTACAAGATTGGTCTGATTATGACTAATTTGGGTGTGAGCAGGCCTAGGTTCATTAGCATTTGGAGCAGAGATTTCCCATCAGGCTGTGCTTCTCTGCTTTCAGTATCCCATAATTCAGTGCGGTTCCTGCTTTGGAAGACCTGGTCTCCATTCTGTATGCTAATGGAGATGTCTCTTTGTTCTGTCTTCCATGCAGATGAGGCTGGGGTGTTTCCTTAATTCTATCATCCTTGTCTGGAGGAGTTTAGGTGGGTCTTCCCTGGCCTTTTCATTGCTTTGTCTGTGATTCAAGTAGAGGCCGGGGGAGGGGGATGGTTTTCTGTGCGTGTCACTCCCTGGCTCCCCAAGAGCACAGGGTGGACAGGTGTCCATGCTCTGGTTCCCCCAAAACACAAAGCTGGTGGGTAACAGCATTACCCCTCCCCTCACTTGCCAGTCAATTCTGTAGCAGGCTGGCCAGCAGTCCAGCTCAGTCCCGGCTTGAAACAGGTCTGGGACCTGCTGCGGCTCTGCGTTTAAAGTGTATTAGGAGCAGGCAGCCCAGTTCAGTTCTAGCTCGCAGCGGGTCCGGGAGCTCAGACCCATCCTAGACAGAGGCTGCTGCCGCCCCATATCAGACACAGCAGCACAGGGCAACAGGCAGCTGGTCCGCGAGGGCGGCTGGTTTTTAAAATGGCTCTCCTTGCGAACCAGCTCCCACCTGGCACCCTACATTGCTCCTCTGATACAGGCAGGGGGCTCCTGGGGAGTGGGGCTGGAGCGCACTGGCTGCCAGCCCCACCCCAGTGACTATAGAATAGTCGACTAACCAATAAGAATTCTTGAGGTTACTCAACTATTCAATTAACCGACATTGAACATCCCTACGCTACAATCGAGACAAAGTATTCTATCAACTCGGATTGACTCTTGAACATGTTCAAGGTACTAGGTCTTGGCAATCCTCCTTCACTCGATGAAAGGGAGAACGTCTCCACTTTAAGACTTTTAAAAACATTCAAGAGCAGCAAGAAAGCTTTACTCTAAAACCGCAAAAAAAGAACGCTTTTCTTTCCTAACATGTAAGCTTCACACAGAAAGATGGTGCATAAACCCAGAGGCAAACCTTTCCTGTGATAGCAGGAGAAATAAGGAAGACAGAGAAATATCAGCTACAACTTTGGAGAAGGACAATATGGGAGAGGAGGGGGAATTGAATGAGGAGGAGCAGGGTGGTTAATACAGGTGGACGCATTGGAGAGGGTCCAGCGGAGGGCAACCAAAATGATTAGGAGGCTGGAGCATATGACCTATGAGGAGAGATTGAGGGATTTGGGTTTGTTTAGTCTGCAGAAGCGAAGAGTGAGGGGGGATTTGATAGCAGCCTTCAACTTCCTGAAGGGAGGTTCCAAAGAGGATGGAGAAAGGCTGTTCTCAGTAGTGACAGATGGCAGAACAAGGAGCAATGGTCTCAAGTTGTGGTGGGAGAAGTCCAGGTTAGATATTAGGAAAAACTATTTCACTAGGAGGGTGGTGAAGCACTGGAATGGGTTACCTAGGGAAGTAGTGGAGTCTCCATCCCTAGAGATGCTTAAGTCTCGGCTTGACAAAGCCCTGGCTGGGTTGATTTAGTTGGGATTGGTCCTGGCTAGAGCAGGGGGCTGGACTTGATGACCTCCTGAGGTCTTTTCCAGCCCTATGGTTCTGTGATTCTATGAATACTGTAGTGTCTTTCATCTAAGGCTCACAACACCATTTACTAATATTAATGAGGTACATCTCTCCTCAGAGGTAGACAAGTTGTTATTCTCATTTCACTGGTATGAAAACTGACCCACAGAATGGTTAAGAATGCACTTGCCTAAGATCAGATGTTAATTCGTCAACAGGAGTTCTAACTTTCCTTCCTCCACTCTAAGCAACTAGAATACAGAATGATAGACCTAACCTTTGACCTACCTTGTAGTAATGAATATAAATTCATTACTACAAAGCCAACACAATTCTAAAGGTCCAATCCCATAACATAAGAACTAGGGGTCACCAAATTAAATTATTAGGTACTAGGTTTAAAACAAACAAAAGGAAGTTTTTCTTCATGCAGTGCACAGTCAACCTGTGGAACTCCTTGCCAGAGGATGTTGTGAAGACCAGGCCTTTAACAGAGTTCAAAAAAGAACTAGATACATTCATGAAGGTTAGGTCCATCAATGACTATTAGCCAGCGTGGCTAGGACTGGTGTGCTTAGCCTCTGTTTGTCAGGGGCTGGAAATGGATGACAGGAGAGGGATCCCTTGATGATTCCTTGTTCTGTTCATTCCTTCTGGGGGAGCTGGCTTTGGCCACTGTCGGAAGACAGGATACTGGACTACATGGACCTTTGGTCTGACCCAGTATGGCAGTTCTTATGTTCTAATCCTGTGAACACTTATCCCATTCATAGTCCCACACAAGTCCATGGAACTGCTCATGGTAGTTATAACAGCAGGAGAAATAAGGCATGGTAAGTGTTTGTAGAGGCCCCTCAAAATATATAGAGGAGGGGGGATTCAGGCTTTAACTTTTACACAACCGTCCACTCCCAATCTCAACTCTGTGTTGCACCCATTTTCTTATTTAACATATTCCTGATTTCGCTTGTTTGCACTGAGAGACAACAAACCTGGCGAGATTTGATATTTCTGTAGCCAAGAGAATAGCTCTTGATGTTGTTGAAAGATTTCAGAATGTTACCAATAACTTTTGTTCTTAAAGTATAAACCACACGGAAAAAAAAAATTTAGCATAAAAACTTTTAAAAGCTTCCAAGTGCTCTCCAGGGTAGTCATTAGAAACTACTTAGGTAACGAGAGGGCGATACCGAGTTAATGCAGCATTAAATTAGCCCTCTTATGTAGAACTTTAAGTGACAGAGGAATTAGTTGGGAAGATTTTTTATTTTATTTTTTAAATAGTGAAGTTAATGGATTTCCTGTTTTTAGCTCTGTGGGCGGCTGTCATTGTGAGGGATCAGTATATACTGTATTTAATTACTATGTCTTAAAGAAACTAAAATAATTTCATATACGTTAGCATGATCTCACTGGTATTCAGCACCTGTCTAGTGTGACCACCGAGGTAACTAAAATATTAAAATGCTACTACCTTTCAGTTGGGGATGTAAAAAATCATTTAAAAATGTAATTATGTAACTGCTAAAAATCCTAGTGGTTACATGCATTGTGGGCTCAGTAGTTATACAGCTTAAAAAAGTAAACTTAAGCAAGGGGGGGGGGGGAAATGGGCCCACCACAGATAAGGACTGATCCGACAGGGGCAGATTAGCAAACCGCCCACAGCCGGCAGCATGCATTTCTATTGGTGGTGCACGTCTGCACACGTGTTGGTGCACAAAACAAAATTTATTCTGCACACAGATGAAAAAAATTAGAGGGAACATTGGTCCACAGTAGCTTCTAATACTGCCTCTTCATTCAGTGGTTCCCAACCTTTTTTATACCGCGGACCGCCAAACACAGTCACAAACTCGTGGTGGACCAGTAACTTTTTATGTGGCCTGTTTATGATGCAAATAATGAAATGCAAACATGTAAATAAAATGTTACCTGTCTGCCAAAATATGTAGCCCAACCCCAGAGCTGCCACACAGCAGCTGGCTTCAGTCCCGGCAGCCGCCACACAGCTGAAGCTGGCTGTTTGCAGTGACTCTAGGGTCCAGGGCTGGGATACACCCCGGCCCTCTAGCTGCCATGAACAGTCAGCTTCAGCTCTGGCTACCACCGTGGCCTGACGGTGCGAACCGGCACCGGTCCTCAGACCAGCATCTAGGAACCCCTGGGGAGAAGAATAACCCAGTGTATAGCAGTGTTCCCAGCACAGCTTCACAGGTGATTAATCACCCCCCCCCCCCCCCCCAGTCAGAGGCTCAGGGCTCTGAGCAGGGAGCTGACTGACTGGGTGGTGCTGATTAATCACCTGTGAAGTTGTGCTGCTGAGCAGCTTAGAGGGAACACTGGTGTATAGTGTGTCTGTCTATAAAATAGTATACAGGAAAACACCAATCTAACAGGCATACTGCACCGCAGAGTGGTTGCTTTCTTGAAGTACTTAGGTGTATACAGCAAGAATCCTGTGGTACCTTATAGACTAACAGATTTATTGGAGGATAAGTTTTCGTGGGCAAAGACCCACGAAATATGACGAAGTGGGTCTTTGCCCACGAAAGCTTATGCTCCAATAAATCTGTTCGTCTATAAGGTGCCACAGGACTTTTCGTTGTTCGTGCAGATTCTGACTAACATAGCTCTGATAGGTGTATACAGGTAACTTTTTCTATATGGCAGATTACCTTATTACACTACATATTCGTGGTGAGTAGTGCACGGCATATATCCACATCACTACAAGTAGATGTAGAAGGTGTAGGAAGCGGGGCCGAATCTGTAATGATCCTATGACACACACAGGAAGTTGCTTTTTGGAATAAATCCCTGATTTCAGCTTGCTTACTTGTCTTCTGCCTCTCTTGCATAAAAGCAGAGTGCTGAATATGCAATCGCGTAACATGCTGCGCTGTATCCTGGTCCCAGTTACGACACTGAAGATCTGTATTTGGAAGATACCAGAAATGCCAGCTAATTGAGTTTTCTGGTTAGCTGAGTGCTGGATATCAGTGCTTTTACTGTAATAAGCAGTACTCATTAAGAGGCAAGACGATACAATGGTCCAATATATGGAAAAGCAAAGGGTGGTTCTGTGGCTAACACACAGGACTGGGAATAAGGTATCCATGGGACTTCTCACCACTTTGCAGAAGAAAAACTCATTCATGTCTATAAAGCCCTTAGAGAAGGTCAGATGGGGAGAGTGGGAAGTGATGTGAAGAGGCATAAAGCTTGTGGAGAGAGAGTTTTGTGTTTTAAATATTGAAATGGCAAAATTTCATCCTCCACTTTTCTGTATTAAGTTCTCTCTTACTTTGTGCATTGTTCCAACCCCCTACCAACGAGGCCCTATCATTAAAGTAGAACACCAACTATATTCCACCTTCTGGAGCAACCTGTTGTACTGACGTTAACTCTCCTTTATGGACAGGACCCCTGCAGAACAGCGTCATGCGCCCGCAGAGCGAAATTGCTAAAAACAGGTGTCTGCTGGGTGTTAAATGCATCTTCAGACTGCTTTGGCAGCTTCAGAAACCATTAGCAGCTGTTAACATGGTTAACTTAGCAACACAGGCCAGCAGCTCAACTGCCTTGTTTTCTTCACCCCTTCAACAACCACCAATTCCAGCGTGCAAGTTTTCAACAAGGCACAAATTAAAACCAACACCACGAAGGCCCCTGCAAGACGCCCTTTGCTAGCAGACCTAACGCAAGACTTAAAAATGTGGTGTACTTCATGAGGGAGGGTTAGTGCACAGCCCCTCCAGGAACTAAAAACAGTGAGGACGTGATTCATAGAAACAAAATGACTCCCAAGCAAGTGCACCTCATGGCATGGTCTGTGTAGTCCAGTTCAAGTTCTCCAAGCCCTGGTCTACACTAGAACTATGTCTAGACTACAGGCTTCTTTCAGAAGAAGCTTTTCCAGAAGAGATCTTCCAAAAAAAATTTCTTCCGAAAGAGAGCATCCATGCTGCAAAAGCGCGTCGAAAAAGCGATCTGCTTTTTCGAAAGAGAGTGTCCACACTGAATGGATGCTATCTCGCATTTCAGCTGTGATTACTATGGACAGAGTGGCCACCAGGGCATCTGTGCTTTTTCCTCTTTCCTCTTCTTTCGAAAGAACTCCCTCTTCCCCGTCCACACACGTCTTTTTCCGAAAGAGCTCTTTCATGAAAAGGCTTCTTCCTCATAGAAAGAGGTTTACCAATGTCGGAAAAACCCCTCTGTCCTTTCGATTTTTTTTTCAAAAGAACGTGACTGCAGTGTGGACGTAAGTGAAGTGTTTTCAGAAAAATAGCCGTTTTTCCAAAAAAAACTCTGTAGTGTAGACATAACCTAGGGCTTTATTTCAAAATAACTCCACTTAGGTCAAATTAATAGGCGGACCACCCACATTACCAAGCCTGTTATTTCAAAATCTGTACTACTGTTTTCCTTGAGGAATAATGCTAATTTCAAATACTTATTTTGAAATAGCGGTTGTGTGGATGCTCCGGTGCCTCTATTTCAAAATAATTATTCCCCAAAGTAATTCAAACTAATTACTCCTCAGAGCTGCCTGGTGCTTTAAGTCAAGGTAGGTCATCCACAGTAACGAAGCCTGCCTCGGATCAATTTCTAGGCTTCCCGGTAAGGAGGACATTCTATTTCGACTGTGTTATTTTTGAAGTTATTAAATCAGTTTTGGTTTTTTCAAAATAGTTTCCTAGTGTCGACATGCCCCACAAGACTAGGGGCCAAAGAAAGGGTTCTTGGTTGAAAAGCATGAGCTTGAACGGCTCTGAGGGCCTTCTCACCGACCAAGCAAACAGACAGGACCTTCTGACCAAAGGGACAAAAACCCTTGCAGAAGGACTGGAAAAACTTTAGCCTGATAGAGCCTCATAAGATTGAGGGGAAGCTGCTGGCAAGTCCCGTCTGGATTTATTGCTTTGTGTGTGTTTTCCCTAGACCCATCTGACCTTAACAGGAGCAGTCAGGTAGCTGGCAATTGCTGGCAAGACACACTTTAAAAGCCCCAAAGACAAAACAAACATAGGGCAGGCCTTTTGGCAAGATGACTTGCTGAAGTATCACAATGTAAGGTAGCCTTACAACCACAGGTCAGAAGGAAGTGGATAAGGGTCACAGTTCAGAGACAGGAGATAGCTGGAAACCTGACTGGAAAAATCCCAATGCAGTGATCATGAAATGGTGACAATCATTGGCACACTCCATAGTTTCTTCAGCTATTGCTAGTAGAGTATTGATGAGGGGACCTAATACAGGAGGCCCCCGAGATGCGACTGCCCAAGTTCCGACCCCCCAAACTTACAACCATTTTTGTAATGGAAGGGGCCAGAAACCCCCAACTTACGTCCTCGGCCTGCATTTACGACAGCGCACAGCGCCTACCGTAAACGTGGGTTCGAGTTACGACGCCCCCAACTTGTGACGCTTCCTCCAGAACCAATCACGTCGCAAGTCAGGGCCTCCTGTACTGACAGGAGGACAGAGGGGGATAGTTATAGCTCAGGGATTTCCCCCAAACATCTGTAAGCTCTGTGCAAACAACATGGAACGGGATGGACCCCAGCCAACCCAATGTACCGCGGCTCCAAATTTCTCTGCAGGGCCTGGCCCTGGAGCCATGTTCAGGGCCTCACTGTTCTACACACTTTGCACAGTTCATCCCTGCCCCAAAGAGTTTACAATTTAAACAGACACAGGCTGGGAGAAAGGAAGTATTATTCTCCCTATTGAACAGGTGGGGAACTGACACCCAGAGAGATTACATGTTTACATAGCCCTGGTCCCACTGACTCTGCTCAACAAATAGCAAAACAACAATAGCTGAGCCAACAAACCATCAGGAGATGGAGTACAATGAAGCCCGTTTCTTTTAGCGGTGTTTAAGCTCCAGTAACCCAGTTTAACCCTTGGTTTGGGCTTAAACAGATGGTTAGTTCAGCTTCCCGACCCCAATTTCCTCACCTCCTACCTACCATGCATACAGCGAAGAAAAAAAATACAAAAACAAAAGCCTTCGGGGTGCTCTGTTGAAACAAGAAGGCATGCTAAAGTGATTACAGCATCTGACTAATTAGTCACATACGGTCCTTTACCAAGCGAGCGCTTGCTGATTCTAAGAAGGGGTTTGCTTTGTCCAAAGTAGGGATGTTGGCGTATAGTCATTTAAACGATTAACTGTTAAGCCTGTGCTTATCTGCTAATTTACACAACTACACACACTCCCCCTTCCCCCCCGGTACCAGAGGCAGCAAGGTGTGGGGAGGTAGGAGCTGGTGTCCATGGGGAGGGGGCTTTTAAGCCAGCTCCCCACACATGCCGATTCCCGCAGAGCCGCCTCTTTCCCCTCTGCTGCCTCCCACAGAGGCAGCAGCACAGGGGGCAAGTGGGAGTCAGTGCTTGGGGGGCAGCAGCATGGGGAGGAGCAGGTGGGATGCCAGAAGAGCCTCTGCCGATGGGGAGCTTGGGCCCTCCATGGATCGGCTCCGCCTGCCACCCTGAACTGCTGCCTCTGAATCAGAGGCAGCCGCGTGGGCGGCAGGGGGCTCCAAGGAAGTGGGGCCAGAAGCTGGGAGTGCACTGGCTACCGGCCCCGCCCCCTGTGGGAGCATTTTAGTAACCAAGAAATTGCTAAAAATTGTGGCAGCTACATGATTACTAAAATAACTAATATCTAACATCCCAAGTCCAAAGTTAAGTCTGGTTTTCGGAGATATAAGTAAAATCAGGGAATGGATTTTCTGTGCTCTTTAGGATGCACAGTTCTCTGACCCAATTAGCGGGCTAGATTCCTGGTTCAGCTACATCAGTGTAAATTTGGAGTAACTCAAATGAAGTTCATGAAGCTACAGCAAGTGTAAATCCAGCATCACTGGGAGAATAGTTTGGCCCACTCTGGTTCTTAACATAAAAGGTTTAAGATTAGCCAAAATGACTAATGGGACCATCACACCCACAGCATTCATCTCCAAGGACAAAGGAAGAATGTGGGAATACGAGGCAGGAAGACTGAACACACATTTCAGGAAATCAAAAAGCAGCTTTCACTCTTGTTAAATCAGATGGGTTTTGAATGGATCTGTAGGAGGGAGCAGCCGTTTTTTTGGCAATGATGGGAAAAGTGTGAGAAAGTCAACTGCATCCAGAAGTTGTTCTCTCCCTCTACGGGGTACAAAGATATGAACAAACAAACAAGCAGAAATACCCATGTGAAGAAACCTGGACAGGGTGCCAATTATTGCAGTCAGTCTGGTGATTTCATGGCTGAAACAAAATAAAATGAACTAAATGTAAACCCCCCATTTACTCTGGGGCTGAAACAATCAAACCTACATGACAAAGCAATGAGGAAACTAACAAAACAAAAAAAGCAAAAACAACCCTCCCCCCGAAGCCCTCCCCATAACTGTTTCCGTAATAATGGAGCCCTCGCTTCCAAACCTCGATCTGACCATTTTGATTGACTGTCAATTTACATGGAATAGCAAACCTTCAGCATGAGAGATACATTTCAAACAGTCCAGTGCTACACAGATGAGCTCGCTGGAACAGACTTCTTACCCAAGAGAGACATGGAATACCTGAAATCATGGAAGAAATGTATGTTGTTCTTAATGTAGCATCTGTTTAAGCCGGGGGGCGGGGGAGGAGAGAGCAATAATTTTTGCCCGGGGGCCACTTCAAAAATTTCTGAAGTAGCCAAGGGCCACCCTGGAAGGGGTGGGGCCTAAACAGGAAGGGGTGGGAGAGCCCCTTTGCCACCCCTTCCCACTAGGCACCCATGCCCTGGAAGAGGCTTGGCATGCTCCTCCACCCCCAGGCCAATCACGGTCTGGGGGCAGGGGAACACGGGAAGCCTCCTCCCGCCCTGCAAGGAGCACGTGGCACTCTGAAGTGCCACGGGCACCTCGCAGGACCAGGATAGGGCAAAGGAAGTTTCATGCAGATCCCCCAACCCCAGGCCCTGATTGGCCTGGGGTCAGGGAAGCGCATGAAGCCTCCTCCGCTCTTCCCCCCGGTCCTGTGAGCAGCGCCCGGCGCTTTGAAGCGCCACATGCTCCTGGCAGGGTGGAAGGAGGCTTCGTGCACTCCCCTGCCCCCAGGCCAATTAAGGCCTGGGAGCAGGGGAGCAGCAGGGCCTCCGCAGGCCAGATTCACCCGCTTGGCGGGGCCGGATCCAGCCTCCGGAGGCCCTTTTGCCCACCCCTGGTTTAAGCTGAAGTCTCTCTTCTAAATAAATGCCTACAGTTTTGATTTAAACTGTTAAGAGACTCCACCATCTATCTACATAAAGTAGTTCAGGTGGTCGGGGCAGCCCGTCCATAGAGGCAAACTAGGCAGTCGCCCAGGACGCCAAGTTAAATGGGGCGCCAAATGATGGCGCAATATCATTGAGGGCTTTGCAGGGAGGGGCGCCGATTGCATGGTTCACCTAGGGTGCAAGTTGCTGGCAGCTAGTCTAGGGCCACCCCTGCAGATGGTTAATTACTCTGTTACAAATTTTCAGCAGTTTCAGAGGGGAAGCCAAGTTAGTCTGTAACGGGAAAAACTTAAAAAAACAACAAATAGTTTGGTAGCACTTTAAAGACTAACAAAACATGTAGGCTATGCCCACGAAAGCTCATGATACCATCTACACGTTTTGTTAGTCTTTAAAGTGCTACCAAACTATTTGTTGTTTTTTTAAGTTTTTACAAATTTTTAGGTTATTTCTAGTCTGATTTGTCTAGCTTCAGCTTCCAACTACTGGGTCCCATTATGCCTTTTTTTCTGCTAGATTAAAGAGTGACCTACCATCAGAAATCTCTCTCCTGTGTAGATCCTTGTGGCTCATGATCAAATTACTGTTAGCTTTCTCTTGGATAAACTAAATAAACTGAGGTTCTTAAGTCCCTTATTATGAGGCAAGTTTTTCAAACTCTGACTTACTGGTGAAGCTCTTTTCTGAACCTTTTCCAATTTTTCAACATCCTTTTTGAACCGTGGACACCAGAACTGATTACAGAATTCCAGTAAGGGCCTCATTAATGCCATGCACAGAAGTAAAACAATCTTGGGACAATTACTGTCAAAATAATTTGAGTTAAATACAGTTAGAATATTCTGAAATTTGATGACAATTGAGCAAACTGGCTTGTATTTACCATTTACGTTTTAAAATAGCAAAAAGTCACAGCACTCATTAAGCATTGCTCTTATTAATCTTTCATCAACTAGGTTTCTTTGCAATACCTCTGATTCTTATCAACTTTAAAATCCTAGAATGCTGACAGAACATACATTAGACCTCCATTAATTTGCACTAGCAGCTGAGAGAACCATTGCCAAACACTAGTTTTAAGAATGAACAAGTTTCAGACTCACAGCAACAAAACTCACAATTCAACACAACTTGTACTTTATTTTGACAGCTGGGGTTTAGTTTTAATTATTTATGGCCATACAAACAAAAGCACTAAAGCCTGTTTTGTAAAAATAATGAAGCTGTAAGTAAAAACCTGTATAGAGTTCATGACTTCAGTGTACCAGCAGTTATTTTACTTGTAACCTATTTGGGGTAAGAACTAGCTTTCTGTTATCTGGGCACGGTGCCTGGCACAAAGAGGTCCTGACCTCCGATGGGTAGCCTCTAGCTGCTACCCAAAACAAACAATAACTAGCGAGGTTCTGCTGTAGAATGCAAGTTAGACATGGATCAGTTTGAATGAGAGGTAATAAAAATGTGTATGCTGCAAATAGTTGTGACTTAATGCAAAAACAAAACAGACCAGTTATAGCGGTGTAAATCCAGGGCAACTATAAACTTCTACATCCTTCATTCATGACATCTTAGGAGTTGCAATGGGTTTAAACCAGCAGAACAGAGATCAGAATTTGGGCCTATATAAATTACTCAACTGGCTCTCTCAGAATCACATGCCCCTCATTATGAAGCGTTTAGTGGGAATTTGTCCCCTAAAATCTCACTGAACATTGGATGGAATTAGGAAGTGACCTATGTGACCGAGACACCCACTCCAATGACCCCTCAGGACATACAACTTGTGTCATGGTACTTGTTAGTGCTTAGTTTCCATGGCAACCTGACTTCCCACTCACAGATGGCTTCTATTGCTTAAATCCATACAGGTGTCACTGGCCCGGCCTGAGAAAAGTATCCATAGTAATGACCTTGGTTAGCTTTATTGGTTTAAAATAAATATGAACATGCTTCCCTTCAGCGGAAATTAAACCTAGCAATACAGACTATTTAGCATTAATATATTCCAAATATTTAACCTACATACTGCTGAAGGGCGCAATAAATTACCTTTCAGGCCTTTTATTTCCTGTGCCCGAATGCAGGTTATATCTCGATGCTCCTCAGAATTACTTGCCAAACGCTCAGTACACCTAACGACATTTGCAACTAAGGATGGACAGACTTGTTCTATCCTCTTCCACAGACACTCCCGCATCATAGGTTTGAAAGTTCAACTCCCACTCAAATATTAAATTTTAATTTTAACTGTTTTGGGAGACACAAAACAGGGCCAACGAGTGATGGGTGCCAATAAAAGGATACAGGGGAAAGTGAAAGCGAGGCAGAATGAGTAATATAAAGGCCGTAACAACATGCATGCAGGGAAAATTTCCAATGAAGTGAAAACACAAATGGTACAAATAAACCCTAAATTCCCAAACCTCACATATCTAAAATTGATTCCATGCCTGTTGTTTGCAAAAGCTTTTATTAAGATTTCAGACAGTTCAAGGCTTTTACATATAGGTAAAAACCTCCTGTTTGTTGTTTTGTATAGCTATGATATCGGTGGGGTTTTTAGCAGCTCTCAGTGTCTGCTTAACCCTGCTTGCATTTAAGCCAAGAGTCTGGTCAACAAGAAGCAATTTCGACAAACCCACTGCACGTGTGTGTGTATGCACCCGCTGTATGTGTGTGTATAAACATATAAATATAAAATCCCATTATACATTACACACACACGTTTATTTTACACACATACGAATACACCATATCCACATATGCCAAGTAAGTTTTCAGGTTCTCCTTTTATTCCTCCTGTCTATGGCTATGTTTAGACTACATTTTATTTTCGAAAGAGGATATGCAAATTTCCGTGGAAATTTGCATATCTTCTTCCGATCTCACTTTCGAAAGCGGGTCTTTCGAAAGTGAAAGTAGTCTGGATGCGGTTTTCTCGGGGGAAAAACCCTTTTTCGAAAAACCGCTCTTCCTTAAAAAATTAGGTTTACGCGTTTTTTCAAAAAAGGGAGGTTTCTTCCAAAAAAAAAAAAAAAAAAACGCATCCAGACTACTTTCACTTTCAAAAGACCCGCTTTTGAAAGTGAGATCGGAAGAAGATATGCAAATTCCCACGGAATTTGTATATCCTCTTTCGAAAATAAAGCGTAGTTTAGACGTAGCCTATATGTATACTGTTCTATATCTCCAGGGAACTGTTTTCTAAACCGAATCCCCTCACCTGGAAACTGAGTTTAAATATAAAGAAAAATGGTTTCTAAACTTGTCAGTCTTGCACGCATCAAAAAATGGTTGAGCAAAGAAAACAGCCGATCCCCTGCATGTTCACTCGTAAATATTAATACCCATAGCAAACCCCTTTTTTTGGTCTGATCCTGAATTCTCTACTCAGACAAAAGCCCTGCTGGGTAACAATGGATATTCTTCCTAAACATGGACAAAAGCAAGGATTTAATGATGCTTAAATGGGAATGGAGCATGGCCATTTACTCTGCACAACTCAAACGGCGCAGCTGCTTGTTTAACAGAGAGGGAAACTGAGGTACAAACTGATTAAGCAACTTCCCCAAGGTCACACAGGAAGTTTTTGGCAGAGCAAGAACTAGACCCCTTGGCTCACAACTTCCTGTCTTGCGGGGATTTTCAAACATCTTTCCGGTCAGGAGCAGTCCCCATGTTTTTAATGCTACCGTGCACAGCTAAAGTCAAGAATTTCCGCTCACACAGAAAACATTCAACATTTTCAATCACTGAAACCATGGGAAAAGCAGAAAAGGTCACACCACACATTGGGTGTGTATTTTTTTTTAATGAAGATGCATCTTTGATCTGGTATTTGTGTGTCATGAAGTCTGCGGCTGCCCTGTCAACTCTGTTGCATAAAATTGAGCATTCAAGTCATATCCTGAATGTACATTAGTACCAGTGATTATAAACAAGATGCACTGAGGCTAGACTGTTCTTCCATTAGCACAACACTTATTGTTTAGGTTGTTGGATGAGATGTGAATCCACGGTCTTCGCTACTTGTGGATTACTGCTTGAATCACTGTTCACGAGAGGAAGGTGTGAGAGCCACCCCTGTACATTCCAGGGTAGATAAAGTTCATTCTACATGCCCAAACTCCTCTTACCCTTGAAGGAATCAGTCTTCTTTATTTCCTGACTGTATTGCAGAAATAGACAGCGCTGTTCAACAATCAATTCCATGATGTGCTAATAAAAAGGTAAAAATAAATTTCTCCCAAGACTATTTTGCCGGTTGGACAAACAGACCTATTTAATTTGACTGAACTGCTTTCTCCTATTACCATCAACAGGAAAATGAAATGCTGTAATTGGCTTTCCACTACTAATGATAATTAATCTTGGAAACAAATTCTGGAACTTGCTTCCATATGGCAAACAACTGTTTGGCGCCTTTATTTATTTATTTTTTAAGGAGAGTACATTTCTCCTCTGCCTTGAACACTGCACAGGTGTGAACACCACCACAAAGTGAGTGAGACGCTACCAAATCCAAAACTTCTTTGTTCACTTGCACCACTGGTAGCGTTTGACATCTGCTTTGCAGGAGGCTCTGGGAGGATTCCAGGTACCCAGGCATCAGGAATCAGGTCTCATCTTGGTCAGTTCAGAACCTCAGAGACTTTTGCTCTTTGGGGATTCCCTAAGAGGTATGTACCATCTTCAGCCAACAGAAAGTATCGGTCAACAGTCATAACACTGACCGCACAGGCTGTGAATTTGGGACAAGCCTCCAAAGATACCCAGAGGGGCCCTTGGATGATTGAGATACTAAAGGAGCACTCAAAGATGATAAAGTCATTGCGGAGAAGCTAAATGAATTCTTTGCTTCAGTCTACACATCAGAGGATATTGGGGAGATCCCCAAACCCCAGCCATTCCTTTTAGGTGACAAATCTGAGGAATTGTCCCAGATTGAGGTGTCATTAGAGGAGGTTTCGGAACAAATTGATAAACAGTAAAAAGTCACTGGGACCAGAGGGCATTCACCCAAGAGTTCTGAAAGAATTAAATGGGAAATTGCGGAACTATTAACTGTGGTTTGTAACCTATCCTTTAAATTGGCTTCTGTACCTAAAGACTGGAAGATAGTTAATGTGATGCCAATATTTCAAAAGAGCTCTAGAGGTGATCCTGACAATTACATACCGGTAAGTCTATGTTCTTGACCTACAAAACTCTGCTTACCTCAGAGTTAGTAACCACCTTTGAAATGATTATATGCAAGATTCATCTAGATGCATGTCTTACGTTATGCTGTACACAGCAAGCCTTACCCAGTCTGCTTGGGACCTACCACTGCCCCTCAGTCTACCTCCTGTCTCACATCAAATATAAACTATTGCATCTGGTGTTTTCGTAACACTGCTTCCCGTATGTGTGTGGAGTTTTACTACAAGTTGAACCTCTCTAGTTCAGCATTCTCTGGTCTGGCAACATCCAGCATCATTTTAGTTAGCCAGATGTCCACTTAACTTGGGTGTGGCCAAGTGTTCCATGGCCCCATAAAGTTTGTTTACAGCCACCAGTCCTGGCTCTAGGTGTTCTGTGCTGCTATTTACCTCTAATTTACCTCTAAATGTCTTCTAAGAACCCAGCAAGCAGTGGATATGTTGGTAATGCTGCTAGACAATATTGACCTCCCGTGGTTTGGCAAATTCTCTGGTCCAGCATGAGTCTGGTCCTAAGGGTGCCGGACTCAAGAGGTTCAACCTATATAAAACACTCAAAACCTTCAGTTTTAGGACGTTTTACCTAATGTTCAACCTAAACCTCCCTTGCTGCAGTTTAAGCCCCTTGCTTTCTTGTCCCATCATCAGAGGCCCCGGAGAACAATTTTTCTCCCTCCTTCTTGTAACACTCTTTTATGAACTTGAAAATGGATATCATGTCCCCTCTCAGTCTTCTCTTTTCTGAACTAAACAAGCTCAGTTCTTTCAATCTTTCGTCATAGCTCATGTTCTCTAGACCTTTCATCATTTTTGTTGCTCTTCTCTGGACCTTCTCCACTTCCTCCACATCTTTCCTGACACATGGTGCCCAGAACTGGACACAGTTGCCTTGGACTCATTTCTCATCTCCCAGGCCTTTCAAAGCTCTTGAGAGTGGTCACCTCTCGTCTTCTGAAAACTTGGCCTCACGCGCAACTGAAACTTCTGAGATGCAAAAACCAGGGAGACGTGGGATAATCCAGAGATCCAAGTGGATGGATGTCAGTGCACACGGAGCAAAAGAACGATCCTGGAACATCCTTGGCAGGTGGCGACTCTATAGATTGCTCTTATATTCCCTAGCAGACTTGGACTGCAGACATGTGTGCTCATCTGGTGACCCTCAGCCTCGTTCTCTTAATCTGGGGAGGTGGGCTGAGCCTAGCATAGGTGCCGCTATGCCCCAGATCCCTTAAAGCGCCAGCTCACCCTCTAACAATGAACTATGAAGCAGAATGAAGGGCAGATAAATCAGATAGAAATAAATCACAAGCCAGATTAAAACCAGAAGACTACCCCAAGTGGTGTGACCACAAAAAAGCTAAGCTCTACATAGCACGGCAGGAAGAGATGAATAATTTTGGAAGCAAGGAAATGAGGCATTCACCATTCATTTTGCACTGATAACAACAACATTTGCACCAATCTGTAAAGTTGCACAACCGCATGCAGGCAAAGAGGCATGGGATGACAGGGATCGACACACCATGGTGCGTCCATCCCTCTATAAACAACAACAAAGCACCAAAACAAGTCCACCCTTCCCCAGCTGGACGTGCAAGTGCAGAATGCCAGGCCAGAAACTCCAACTAAGCACCACAACAGGGGGGAAGGATAGCTCAGTGGTTTGAGCATTGGCCTGTTAAACCCAGGGTTGTGAATTCAATCCTTGAGGGGGGCCATTTAGGGATCTAGGGCAAACCTGTCAGGGATGATACTTGGTCCTGCTGTGAGGGCAGGGGACTGGACTCAATTACCTCTCAAAGTCCCTTCCAGTTCTATGAGATAGAGATAAAATTTTGGAGATGTACCTAAGCAATGCTGGCCACGCTGTTTGCCAGCCAGCTGGCTGCTCCAACCACTGAGCATGTCTCTGCTCCTTCCAGATTTTCCCCCTCACGTCCATCAATATTCATCAGTCGGCAGAACAATCCTGGCCCACCAGTCCAGGCTGGTTTCCAGAGCCCAGAAATGGAGCTACGCACTGTAAAGCTGCTCCAGGAGTCGCAGGGGCTCAAGCGGGTTCCTCGTTCTCCTCGGTCACGTCCTGTTGCCGCCGTCACAGAAGCACCTTCAACCATGGGAGAGCCAGCAGCCACCTCATCTGTGGTATGGCCAAGGGAATCCAAAGCCGGCTTCATCCAGTTCTGAGTGCTGAGCTACCAGCCCAAGCAGCCTCAGCATGTTCCACATTGCCAGCACAGCAGCATGATGCATTGCTGACCCCATGCCGGCTGACAGCAATTCAAAAATGGTGCTAGCCTGCCCAGAAAGGAAGAACCGGCCACAGACACATGAATCATAGGATTAAAAACACACACACACACACACACACACACACACACACGATCTTGCCTGGCTTTGGTTATGCGTCCCACAATGCACTGCAAGAAAAATCCTCGAATGCACACTGGTAAGCCACAATGCAAAGGAGTACAACAGAGGGCACGTCGGCCCATGTACACACTATTAGCGCGACCTGTGTAAGGCGTATTAAAGGACCTGCAGTTTTTTGCTGCGCATCTGTGCAAACAAGCCCTAGTGCAACAGGAAAAAAACACTGCATGCTCTCCGAGGTTTTATTGTTGGTTGTTTCTATTTTCTATTTCTCTCCCTCTATCTAAAAAGAACATCATTCAGGCTGAAAATACACTCGCTCTATAGCTACTAACATAATACATAATAGATCAGATAGTTCTTGAAGTGTCTGGCAAGGAAAAGCATTGTGGAAATGCAAAATAGTAGCTGTTATCTGTGCAGCTCTCACCGCTAATAGAATGTTATTATTCTGGCAAAGTAGCAAAAAATCTATCTATCCCATGATGTACGTTTTACTGCTGAAATCAGAAAGGAACGGAAATACCTCTAAAATTGTCACTCAGAGAAAGTATCCTTTTTATTAATAAAAATAATTGTCTGGACTTTGATTTGAACTTTCTGTAATTAACAGAAATGTTGTCAGTAAAGCTCAGGGCTGAAACGTGTGTAACTGAAAACATCTGGGAAGGTAGTCGGAACATGAGCAGAGCTTACGCTGGTGATTTATCATACATCTGAGATTTCAGTACACTTACACCAATAATCCCTGAAGGTAAAGAAAAAAGATGTTTTATTTAAAAACTTGAAATGCAGTCATGGAACCAAAAGCAACTCTGAAGCATCTGTAGTTGCCAAAATAGTTGTTCCATAAAATAGCTAATATTTTAAACTGTATTCCATATATAGTAAATTTGATCTAAAAATTACTCCTCTTTCCACATTAGAAAAAAAACACCCTTCTGTTACTTCGTTTGTCTGAAAACCCACTTAAAAGAGAGAGGTCGAGATTGCCTTAATGCAACACGTTTTAACGCTTCACTGAATGATTTGGTAGAGAGATTAAAGATAAAATATTGAAGTAGGAAAAGATCCAGAGTTGTGGAAATAAAAGAAAAACATAAGAAGTAAATCAGCTCTTTCAAAAGAAAAAACAAACCCTCTAAATCTATGAGAGATGAAACACATTCTACATCTAGAATAAGGAGTCGTTTCTTCACTGAGAAATAAAATATCTTGCAAGAACTACCATGTCACAGCCCATAAACTAAGCTATCTGTAACCAAAATGAATTGCTCGTATTTTCCGCATAAATGCAAGCTGAAAATAGCCACAAAAGGGAGGTAAAGTATATTTATATCTAACAATGAATTCTTCCCAAAAGAGTGAGTGCAACAGTGATACTTTTTGCACATCGCACATGTATAACCTATCTGAATTCAGTGATGAATGATCTACCCACACAACTCTTCATAAAGGATTGGGGCTTTTTGTAACAGACTGTTTGGCCCAAGATGGCATACACTGCTCAAGAAGAAGGAAATGCTAAACATCCTTAAATACCCACCCCTTTGTCCCTCTCATTTTGTTTAATTTCCTTTACTGGAAAATTAAATTTTTCCAAGTCCATGGAAGCAAAGAGACTCTTAAGTTTAAACACATTTCAGCTAGAAGAGATGAGATAAACAGAAATTAATTAAGAGAGAGAGTTTCTTCTGAAGAAGTGGGTTGTGCCCACGAAAGCTCATGATGCCATCTCTCAGGTGCTACAAGACTATTGATTGTTTTTTTAAATCTATTCAGTTACAGACTAACACGGCTACTGCTCTGAAACTTTTACAAGAGAGAGTGTGTCTGCTATTTTTTCGCATCTAAAGTAGCTTTGGTCCACTACAGGAAACGTAACGGGGGCGGAATTTTAGATTGGAAACAAAGCGGTGAAGCATACCAGAAAAAGAAAGCATCAATGAAAACCTAACAGATTTCATGTTACAACGGAGCATACTTCCCCTCCCCTGATCATCCAATGGCCTATGCTTTCTGCTGAGGTGAGCAAGATATGGCCCGTGGGCCAGATCCGACCTGTCAAGCCATTTGGTCCATCTCATCCCGCCGTGCCCTCTGCCTCCAGGCCAATAGAGTCCCGGGGGAGGAGGAGTGTGCAAAGTCATTCGCTGTTCAGAGCAGCTGGTGGCTCCCTCCACCTGCCGGGGGCGTGCGGCGCCTACAAGGAGCCACCAGCTGTTTTGATCAGCAAATGACTTTGTGCTTTCCCCTGACCCCAGGTCCCAAATGGCCTGAGGGCAGGGCAGCACACAAAGTCACCTCCCCCCCGCCAGGGTACCTAGCACCTAGAGAGAGCTCCCAGCTGTTCAAAACAGCTGGCGGTTCCCTCTAGGCGCCACATGCCTCTGGCAGGGTGGGGGGCAAGAGACTTCCCGTGCTTCCCTGCCTCTGGACCCTGATTAGCTTGCAGGCAGGGGATTATGTGAAGTTTCCTCCCCCACCAGGGGTGTACAGCACCTAGAGCAAACCACCTGCTGTTCACAATTCATGAAGTGTCCCCACTGCAAAAATTATTTCCCACCCCTGCCCAGGGGAAAAACAGCATCATTCCACCACAGTCGCAGCTCCAATAGCTACAGGCAGAGAATACTGATTCTCTAGGCCACGAAAGAGGCCCAACACAATGCCATTACAAAAGGACAGGCAGGCTGCTTTTCCAGCCATCCAGCCCTTTTAGGGACTACCTAACTACTCGGGGTGTGCTTATCAGCACACAAAGCTCCTTTGTATTGTGAGCACGGCAAAGAATGACACACGGGGTCTACGGCTGTACAGCTGACCTGGGTGAAGTCATAGTTGCTTAATGCACTACTGGAAGGCACTCAGAAGCTCTGATGATGATCAACGCGGGAAAGAAACTTACATAGAACAAAAGAGTTTTAAAAGGGTGGTTACAGGAATTCCAGAAGCAGAGTGAGAAGTCTGCTCAATTTACTTGCCGGGCAATAAAGTAAACTTTCTAGTTTACAGCTCTCTGATACATGGGGCTGTTCTAGTAACCCGTGAACTATTTCAGCGACCTCATGTATGCACCCTACTTTGCAAACAGAAAGGTCTACAAACGTGTATGTCTTATCCAAGCCTGAAAAGAAGCATGATTGCAAACCATAATTTAAACGTGAAATAAAACACTCACAAAGCATCTATATGCAGGGTAGTTTTCCAAACGAAGGAAAAAATCACTGACCCCTAGAGTGATGTGTTTCAGGGTTGGGGGTTTTTTTTCTTTTTTTAATTTTATTTTGTTTTTAAACTCATCAAGCAAAAGTTCAAAACGTTGCTCATAATCATAGGTTGGAGCTAAAGAGTACTCAGTAAAAAAGTACACCATTTTCTTTTGGACATAAATCAAAGAGGTAAGATTGTGAAACTTAAGTACTTCGTATTTAATAATAAACAGATGGGGAAATAATATAATAAATTGTAACTGTCCACGCTGTATGCCAGGAAGCTTTAGCTAAATTCCACTATTTAACAACCTAAGTACCATTTTTATTATGAATATCTTCAAGGATTCAACAACCTCGGACAAATGAAAACAAATACAGGTTGGACATCTCTTCTCCGGCACCCTCAGGACCCGACTGGTCCCAAACCGGGGAATTTGCCAGATTAGAGAAGGTTCCCTGCCACAGCCCTCAGCTGCCAACGTGTGGGGACTACCTCCAGCCCCTGCCAAGCTGCCTGCTGGGTTGCTGGTCGAGCTGCCAGAGGTTCCGGTCCCAGCCCCATGGCAGCCTGCGGGTTCTAGTCCCACTTTCGCGGGCTGTCCAGGGCTCCCACCCGATGCTGCCATGTGTTGCTGCTGCCATCACCAGCCTTGGCCCCAACCCCTCGCTGTCACTGGCGCAATACTGTGCTGCTGGGATCTGCCCCAACCCAATCCCAGTGGCACGGGCTGTCAGGGGCTGCTGCTGGCTTTAGCCCCATGGCTGCAGGCTCCTGCCAGCCCCTGCTCCTGCCCCATCCTGCTGCTTCAGCCCAGCCCCTCCTGAATTGCCCTCCTGCCACTAAGCTACCCGGGTTCTCTGATCAAGGACCACGGATGTTGCTGGACCAGAGAATTCCAGGTTTGGGAGGTACAACCTGTACCATGCTAGTTTGCTCCCAAAAACCAGGTTTCTGAATTATCTTCTAGACCGGGGGTTCTCAAACTGGGGGGGCGGCCCCTCTCGGGAGGGGGCTTGGGAAGTATTTGGAGAGGGGAGCGTGAGAAGTTTTAGGGGAAATTTAAAAAACAAGACCCAAAACGTCCCGCGCACGTTTTACCCACAGCAATGATTAACTAGCAAAGCTGAGTCTTGTGTATATCAACAGGGCCTCAGATGGCACTGTGCATTTTGTTGGGTCGCTGTTAGACTTGCATCGCATTATGCAACATCACTGCCACACATTAATCTGCTTGCCATGATGCGGTGTGCACATTTCATTGTGAGCATGGACCACAATCATAATTTTGCTCTTGATCTTCTTGGAACGGATCGTTGGCTCAAACAAAGAAGCCAAAACTGATTCAAGTGAAACATCGCCACCACATATACCGGTATCTGTAGTCATGGGACGGAAGGGTAGAAGGGGTGTAAACTACTACAGACAAAAAGAAGGGGAGCAAAATCAAATACGTTTCAGAACTACTGTACCACACATGCTCTGAACAGAACAAGGAGAAATAGAATACAATATTTTGTGTTATGCAATAATAAGTCCTTAAGTGTTTAGAGAAAAGGACTGAGTTAGAAAGTTGATGAAACCACTTCTGTGAAGCCTAGCACAACTTCTTTCTTAGGCCAGGTCTACACTACAGGGGAAGGACGAATTAAGATACGCAACTCCAGCTATGTTAATTATGCAGCCGGAGTCAACATACCTCAATTTGAGTTTCCCCACCATCCCCACCGCAGGAGGTCAACAGGAGCAAATGCTTCCGTCGGCTTCCCTGACTCCTTATGAGAAGCAAGGGCAGCAGTGACAACAGCGGCGCCTTCTCAGTTTGATTTAGCGGGTCTTTACTAGACACGCTAAATCAAACTCCAGAAAATCAACCATGCAGAGTCAAACTTCCTTGTAGTAAAGACAAGTGGTTAGATTCGCCATCAACCAAATGAAGGAATACAGCTTCTTTCCCGTGGGCGTTATGAGAATTAGACAGCATTTGCAACGCTCTGAGATTTGCCAATGGGTCTAAGAGAGCTGGGCCCAACTCCAACTGGAATTCCAACAAATACACAACCACTGCTATACAAACACCAATTACAGTCACCAGAACATACCACTGTATCCCACACACAGACTTTTTAGCAAGTTTCTTTTAAATCTAAATAAAGCTAGATACATTCCTGGAGGATGGGTCCATCAATGGCTATTAGCCAAGATGGGCGGGGAGAGTTTCCCTAGCCTCTGTTTGTCAGAGGCTGAGAATGGGTGCCAGGAGATGGATCACGTGATGATTCCCTGTTCTGGTCATTCCCCCTGGGGCACCTGGCGCTGGCCGTTGTTGGTAGACAGGACACTGGACTAGATGGACCTTTGGTCTGACCTAGTGTGGCCATTCTTACATTCTAGGACAAAACAAGGGTTCACACTGAGAGGTGAGCGCTCTAAAAAAGTGTGTAACTTACACATTCGTCAGCTGGTGAGTGCAAAGTGCTAATTTAAAGGCCGACAGGAGCAGCAATGGAAGGGAAAGGTGTCAACCTTCTCTCCCCCTTTCTTACACCCTCCTAGAGGTCACTTTTCCTATTGCCATGTGTCCTTCCAAGCCCTTCAGCATGTGCATTATGACCCCATTTTGGAGGAGAGAGTTCAATGATCTCACATACAGGAGTCTCCTAACCCTCCTGGTTTGCCCAGCACTCCGTAGGGCCGGACGACGCTCTCAAACACAGCAAGCTAAATCTTTGCCTGCGGTGCAGTCATTCCAGATTGAAACTGGTGCAACCAAGCAGAAGTTGGCCCGTGTGTTTACCAAACTGTACATTTAAAAAAAAAAACCACGACAACGTTACCGCTTCTCAGCCTGCATGACAGCGAGCGCTAACATATGGCTGTCCTGCATTATAATAAAACACTCCCACTTCTGACTGTGTTTCTTCAGCAGCTGGGAAGCAAAACAGAGACATCACACTGGGGACCGAATCTCTGCCATGTGCTTAAGCTTTATATTCCAACCTAACAGGATTACCTCAGCCATCAGACGGCCATCATAGCCTAAGAATTGTTTTCCCATCCGCTTCTGGCCCTTTATCTTTCACCTTTATTGCTGCTTCCGTCCCCAGAAAAATAAAAAGTCTTCCTACCATCTAGCCCCTCGTCCACCGGACGTCCCTCCCTTTTACCCCTCTCCGCACACAATATTATTTCATTTAACTTTTAACCGCAACTAGCTCTACTCCTTCTGTTTCCCGTTCAGGAGACACAATGCTTTGGATTTCCTTTCATCTCTCCCCAATGAAGCATAACATCTATACCAGTTAGACAGCCTGTCCATCCCCTCTCAAATTCATGTAGAAATCCTGCTGTTCCACGCAAGCTCCCAAAACGGACATCCGACCTCCACACATGCATGCCCCTAGACACTTTAGGAAGAAGCCAGAAAGAAAGAAAGGGCACAAGACAAGGAACACAGAAACCTGGGTTCAACTCACTACCTGTGTGATCCTGGGCAAGCCAGTTACTCTCCATGCCTTATCGCCATTTTACAGATAAAGAACGGACAACACTTCCCTATTTCCCGGGGGGTGGAAAACAGAAACTCTTGTTAATCAGCTGGGCAGCATTCGAATCTCTCCTGGGCGGCCGCCCAAGAGCTCAGCTTCCAGGGAGCACTGGCTCCAAGTGTTCTCTCTCTCAGGTGCTCCTCCAGCTGCCTCTCGTTCACATGCTCCGGTTTTAATCAATCATTTAATGGAGGGGGAGAACAAGCTAGAAGTCCCCCTCCGGTGAAACTGACAGCAATCTTTGGGGGGGGGGTCCATCTTCCTCTGCAACATGCGGGTGGAAGCCACTTACCCAGATCATCTGGGTAGGTCCCATTTCACCATTTTCCTGCCACCACAGGGGCATGGAGCTTTGGTACCCTGTCCGTCTGTCCTGTTCTCTGTTTGTAACACAGAATAGCCTTGTCTCCCTTGCGCTCACTTTGGTTGTTGCATTAAGCATGAACATGCTGGTGGACAGAAGGTCAGATTCAATGATCTAGTCCCCTCAGGTCATACACTGTATGGCCAGGTCTATACTAGACCTGGAAGGCAGGCTTAAGGTACACAACTCTAGCTACATAAATAACATAGCTGGAGTCGACATACCTTCAGCCAAGCTTGGCACCATCTCCACAGAGGGAGGCTGACAGGAGCAAATGCTCCCCTTACGCCTCGTGAGGAGTAGGAGTATCGGTGTCAACCAGGGGTGCCATCAGCATTCGATTTAGTGGGTCCTTACTAGACCCACTAAATCAATGCCAAAAGACTGATCTCCGGCGCAGCAAGTGGAGATATGGCCTATGACTCTTACCTGACTGAATCCTGATTTTAGATAGACAGATAGGAAATAGGTAGAAGCCATTTTGACTCCTGTCAGTCAAACGAGATGTCATAGATAGATAGATAGATAGAAGCCATTTTGACTCATGTCAGTCAAAAGAGATGTCAGATATCTGGGGAGGGTGCCAAACACACCCACCCATCAGGGAACTGGACACTTTCCTTGGGGTTATGGTTCCCCACTGAGAGAAGACATACACCATCTTCATTCTCTTTAAGCGATAAATAAGTGGCATTGCAGTCCTTCCTGTTAACTTCCATTCACAATCTCACGTTATCCTGCACCGTACATCTGGCTTCAGACCTGCACTGACTGGATAATAGCCACCGGCATATCCCCACATTTGCGGTTTTCATTTGGGGATTCCGAGACAGACAGACCATCTTGGCACCAAAAAAGAACTTAAAATAAAGCACCAACTGTTGTGAATCCAGGCCTGGGAGCCAAGCGATAAAATAAAAGATTTCAGCACTGGATATTGCATAATGGTATTTACTTTGAAATTCTGACATCTCTTTTGACTGACATGAAATATGAACTTGGCTTCTACCTATTTCCTATATATTACTGAGAAGAGCCTGGTTTCATACTGTGGTTTCACCCAGCTTAAAAAGGAAAAAGAGCCTTATGAGACAATTATTTCACCAGACTAACACACACATTTCTGAACTATCAAGAGAACATGGCGGTTTCTCCAAGGAATTGTTTGGAGAATGCAGCAAACTCTTCAATGCAAAATTGTCATCATGCAGAAAGTAATAGTTAATGCTGGGATTTTAAAAAGGGGCCTTAGAGAATGAGCTCCCTCTGTAAACTCTTGCTTAGAATGATGCTTAAACTTGCAAGCTTCAGGAGAAAGCAGACATGCCAACATCAATCACTGGGTAAAGACACCATCAACAACCGCAAGTAAAATATTACAGTTGCTGCTTGCAGAATGGCTAAGGGAAATGGAACTGATCTGCAGCTTGGACCACCCCAACCAAAAGACTTTATATTAACTCTCCATTTGCACCATGCTTTTTGCACTAGATTTTTTGCACAACAATGGAAGACGGCTGAAGAGAACATTTCAGCCACTCTGCATCTAGAGTGTGTCTCCTAAAACAGGACCGTAACATTCGGCTCTTCAGTCATTCTGTTATTCCTGGTTGACAGTGCTTAGTCAGATAACCATGCTGCTAAAGCTAACACCAGCTGAAATGGCCAGGAACACTCAATCTTCCTTTTGAAATGTCATGTCTGCAAGGACTATTAATTCTTAGCGGTTCTTCCACATTTGTATTTCCAAGTGTAGTGCTTTACAGTCATTTTGCTGAAGTTTTAACAACTTCTTTTCATAGGAAAAGCATTGGAAGGGCTTTTTAGAACAAGTACAAGGTATTCCAAGATCTTAATTTGGTACAACTGGCATGCCTTTTTCATGCATTCAATACTTCTAGCGTGAAAGCATCAGAACCGTGCAATAGCAACTTTGATCCCTACCATCTCAAAGCCTCCAAATTCAATTCAATCCAAGGAAAGCATAAAGAAATTAACTGAGTTTCAGTAGCTTTAGAGAGGTAGCCGAGTTGGTCTGTAACTGGAAAAACTAAAAGATAGTCTAGCAGCACCTTAAAGACTAACAAAACATGTATATGGTACCATGAGCTTTCGTGGGCACAACCCACTTCTTTAGATGACTGGAGTATTAAAAGTCCAGATCCAAGAATAAATAAGGGAAGGTGGGGGGAGGGGAAGGAGGGGGAAAGAAAAAAAAAAGAGGAAAAATTAGTGAATTAGATTGTTCAAGTTACAAGAAGCTGATAAGAACAATTTGCACCTCTATAAGTACCCATTGGTTGGTTGGTTAAGTGACTAGGATGTGGAAGGTAGTGCGCAAGCCAGCCAATGTCTTCATTCATTTCTCTCTGATAGGAATCAAACTTGTAAATGAAGTTAAGTTACGGGTACATAACTCTCTCTGGCCACTCTGAAAATTCAAGACTGAAGCTTTCTCTCCACTACGTCTTGGACTGATTCTGTGGCAATCGATCCGCTGGCGTTTGATTTATCGTGTCTGCTCAGACTCAATAAATCAATCTCCGAGCACTCTCACGTCGCGTCCAGTACTCCACCAGGATGAGAAGAATAGCCACGGTCAACAAGAGAGCAGACCCCACAGACCTTGGCAGCTATTTGCGTAGCTGAAGTTGCACAGGGTAGATCAACGGGAGGGTTTGGTGTAGACAAGGTCTAACACACATTAAAGCCATTACTCATTATTCTAGAAGCTTACCGGGGGATGGTCAACCACAAACAAATTTTAACCACCACAAAGGCCGGTCTTTTGAATGTTCACAGTACCAGAACAAGTGATGCTCAAGCTCTATCATCCTCTAGAAATGACAGCCGGAAAACATTTAGGTGGAGCTCTGTCAGGTCAAAAGAAGGGTATGTGAATGGTTAACCAGACATGGTAAAATCAGAGGCCTGCTGGAACTCACAGTGAAATTAATGGAAGAATGAACATGCCAGCAGTTCCTTGGCCGTCTTTCAGATTTTTGAGTCTTCAGAGGTTATTCTGCATGTCAAGGTTAATTTAACTCTTTTATTTTTCAAGTCACTCTGCCATGACAAAGCTGCACTTTTGATCCAAGTGGGGCCGGAAGACAGCCCAACCCATCTCTCATCTTCCCTCCATCCTGGCGAGATCACAATGCATTGAAACAGCCCTGTGCTGAGAAATGTCAGTTTCCCTCACACTGGCACTGTCACTGATCCACTCCGTTGTTTTCCCTGGATCCTCCCCAATTCAGCTAACTCCGCTTAGAAAAACATCTCTCATCTTCCACTTCTCAAGTACACGACAGTCTTAGGATTGCTTTTTGGACTGTCACTCTTAGGCCATTAGAAGAATAGATTCTTTTGTTAGAGGGTATAACTGGGTACGCGGAACAGGCCTGGATTTTACTATCGCAAGCTAGGGTATGCCTATTCTTTGGTACGTATGCGCCAGCAAATGCTACAAAACAAAAAAATGCAGGGCGCCCCAGAAACAGACTGATTTATATCAGCATGATTGAGAATCTTTTGACATTGCAATAGACCTGGGAGTGCTCCAAGCAGATGGAAGAGGCTCCCCCAAAAGACGCTGCAACCTTTTAGTTTGGGTGACAAACTGAGGCAGAGCCACAAAACCTCAGAACGCTTCTTAACATTCACACTTGGAAACAGGATTCTTTGATGCAGTGAGAATATGCAAAGTTTAAAAATAGCCATGGCGCACACATGCCAATCATCCCTATTTAAGGGCAACAACTGTGGGAGAATACAGGGATGTGGCTGAACTGCATGTATACATGGCCACTTTGGTAGATAGCACCCATTTACTCTGGAAACTGAAGTACTTGTTGCTTCCCTACCACTTTAATTCAGCTCCCCTTTTATAATCAGCTGAGCTATTTCCTGGGTATTCTAAGGCCAGGTCTACACTAGACCTGGCAGCTCGGCTTACATTATGCAACTCTAGCTACGTACAATACGTAGGTGGCCATGGCTCTCCTTAAGCCAAGCTTGGCAGCATCCCCACAGCAGAAGGCCGACGAAAGCAAATGCTCCCATCGGCTTCCCTTACTCCTCGCAAGAACAGGAGTACCGGTCACCAGAAGGGATGCATCTCTGAGTTCGATTTAGCAAGTCTTAACTAGACTGACTAAATCAAACTCTGGAAGATTGATAGCAGCAGCAGCGATCTTCTTTTTAGTGTAGACAAGGACTAAGTAATTAGTCTTCCCTACACATTTAGTCCCACTGTTACTGTTACAGAAGTAGAGATCTGTGACTTTACACGGTCGATAATTAGGCAGCTAAAGAGGGAGCAGGTTGAACTGACATTGATCAGCATATGCCGCAGGCCTAAAACCTAGCGCTGGGATTCCTTCCTAGCTCACAAGCAACATGGGATCAGAGTAGAGCTGTTTGCATGGCCTACCTTTGAGAAATGCCTACCTGCAGCAGAGAGTGGGGCTGCTAATTCCGCAAGAGCACTCTTCCCTTTGAGTAAGTAGGGAACCAGAAACGTACAGTGTTAAGGAGGCGCTACTTTACTGGAGGTGCCACTGTCAAAGAATCATAGAACACTAGAACTGGAAGGGACCTCGAGAGGCCATCAAAACCAATCCCCTGCCCTAGCGGCAGGACCAAGTACCTTCTAGAGTTCTAGACCATCCCTGACAGATGCCTGTCTAAGATGCTTTTAAATATCTCCAGTGTTGGAGATTCCACAACCTCCCTGAGCAATTAAAACCAAAGGCTGTGTATGTCAGGGGTGTGATTTGAACCCACACCTCCCAGAACACCCAACTGAGGGAAAAATAGCATCTTGAGTGTAGCACCTTAGACCACTTGGCCACTCTGCCTTGCTGAAAGATACATCAGAAGGAGGTCCTGACGACTTGACACCATGAAACTGTCCGTGTCACTTTTTGAAAAAAGAGGGGAGGTAATCCCATTGTCCTAGCCACACTCCATTTAGAAAATTACAATCTACCTCTCAATAATCACCCCCACCCCCCACAAATGATTCTGATGTTCAACATTCCCTGCCCTGTAACTCCCATGTGTTCTCCACGTCACTGTTAAATAGCTGTTGAACTGCACCCAAAAGGTGTCTGTATTATGCAGGTGAGCAAAAGCCATCCCTGCCGATAGTCTGAAGAAAGCTTCTGAATCCTCTGGCACAGAAGGTTCTAATCCGCAGATAAAATGAACTGAGTCCAACTGGGATGTCTGGATGTAAATCGGAACATCCTTAAATTCAGGTGCATTGTGATCAAGAGTGTTGGTCCACAGCCACACTTCTCTGTTAAAATATCAGTTGTATTACATTATTAAAATTTTTAAACTGCGGTGGCATTACATCTCAATCCTAGTCTTTTTTTTTTTCCTCTCTCTCTCTTTAACAGGATGCCAGAATTGAGCAGCTTCACTAACCCTCAGAATGATCCGAAGATTAAAAATACAGATCCAATTAAGCTCACAACCGTGAGTCGTGGATTTCAAACTGCCAAATCAGAAGGGCAAGGGCTGACTTTACAAAGCACACAAGAGCACCAAATGGTTAGTGTATGTGTGATAAGCGCTGAAGTCTTATTTCAACTCAGGTTATACAAGTTTTGTCTGCATAGTCCAGCTCTGGCTAACAGGGATACTCAGATCCCGAAAAGAATCCATACCAATTACAAAGATACCAGTGCCCTCTAGCCCCATGAAAAGGGTACAGAGCTAAGCAGAACCGAAGACCACTACAATGAATAAATCCTTCTTTTAAAGAGAAACGAAGGCATCCAATGTCTTTTCATTAGTGCTGCAACTGCAGAACTTGCAAGTCGGAGAGGTTGTTTGGTTGGGGGGGAGGGAGCAGGATTATATGTAGTTTTCAACCATACAAAGCAGTTACCTTCATGAAGATATCACCAATATCGATTTCGCATTTCTATGGCACCTTTATACACCAGGGTCTCAAAATGGTGGATTGACCCAATCTCAGAGCTCCTCTGAAACAGGCAAGATGTACAGGCAGGTATGTGCAAGCACATGTGGGCTCCATCTCTGAGGTAGGATGTACTCGTGTAACAGAGCACAACCGACCACGTCATTCTATAAAGGAAGACTGAAGGAAGGAAGACCTATGAAGGAAGACTGAAAGAACTGGGCTCGTTTAGTTTGGGAAGCAGAAGACTGAGAAGGGACATGAGAGCTGTTTTCAGGTATCTAAAAGGATGTCACAAGGAGGAGGGAGAAAAATTGTTCTCCTTGGCCTCTGAGGATAGGACAAGCAGCAATGGGTTTACTGCAGCAAGGGAAGTTTAGGTTGGACATTAGGAAAAACTTCCTAACTGTCAAGGTGGTTAAACACTGGAATAAGTTGCCTAGGGAGGTTACAGAATCTCCATCACTGGAGATATTTAAGAACAGGTTGGATAGATATCTATCAGGGATGGTCTAGACGGTACTGGGTCCTGCTGTGAGGGCAGGGGACTGGACTTGATGACCTCTCGAGGTCCCTTCCAGTTCTAGTGTTCTATGATTCTCAACACTGATGAGGAGGGTTGGACTCCATGACCCCCTGAGTTGTCTTCCAACCTTGTGGTTCTATGATGATTTGTAGGAAATTTGGGAAAGTCATTTATCTTCTTGGCCTCATTTTAGTCGCTCTAAAACGGAAGTAAAAATACTTCCCCAGGGAGTTGCAAGGCTCAATCAAGTTGATAACTGTACCGTGCTTTGAAGATCCCTGTGCTACCATATACCCCTTGTTATCACCATAGTTAATGACTCTAGTCTAGAATTAGGGATGTTAAAGGCTAACCGGGTAACCTTCCAGGGAGAAGGAAGGAACTGTGTCTGAGGACTGAAGTCATACACTCAAAATGAAACTCAGGGAAGCAACAGCTACCCAAAGATGTAATGCTTTACCGTCATGTTTACCAGCTAACCAGTTAGCTGGAGCCTCCCCCCACCCATGGCGGCTCAGACAGCAGGGCTGATTAAACAAATCATTTAATCGGTTAACTATTCTGGGTGGTTTTTACATCCCTATTTAGAATCTTTTCCTGTACTATCCTCAGAATGACTTATCTCAGTGTCTGTAAAAGGAAAGAGAGCACTTATGATACCCAAATGTCCTTAGACCGCAAGCTCTTTGGGACTGGAAGTATGTTTTTGTTGGGTGTGAGCAATCCTCTGCATGCTGCGGGGGCTCCCACAATGCAACTAGGGATGTTAAAATGCATGTATTTTTGTAAACATGTAACCGCTGAACGGGTAACTAGAGGCGGCGGCAGCAGGGCAGGGAGGCAGGAGTCTATGCTCGCAGGGAACTGGCTTAAAAGCAGCTCCAGCCACATAAGCTCCCCACGAGCACCGGCTCCCACCTGCTGCCTCTGTATCAGAAGCAGCAGCATGGGAGGGGAGGGGGCGGACAGCTTCGTGGGAGCCAGCACACGCGGGAAGCCAGCTTAAAAGCTGGCTCCCGCCTCTCCCACTCCAGGCTCATCGGTTAACCGTGTACACAAGTACACATTCACATCCCTAAATACAGCTATTTCCTAATTTCTGGTTAACAATCTGCTCAGCTCAAAGAGCTTTTCAGGGAGAAGGAAGGAACTCTCTGAGGAATGAAGGATCATTCCTACACACTGAAAGAAACCCAGGTAAGTAACAGCTGCCCAAAGAATGGAAGAAGCAGAGCACCACAACCAGTAGCTACTGGACTATGACGCAATCTATAAAAGTCAGTGCGGGAAAACGCTTTGGTTATTCTATTAAAGCCCGGACATACTCATGAACAAAGCCTTAGAGAACTTCAAAACTTAGTGAAAACATTTTCTGCCAGATCAGCTGACTGGCGCCACATACTAATATTTCTATACCAAGACACAATCAAATAGCATCCTCAGGCCAAACACTGGTTACACAGATTGACTTGGCAAACCGGTGCAGAAAATTACTTGCAAGAAAACGATCTGTTTCAAAAAAGTTATGCGCTCATTCCAGCATCGCCATTTGCATCAGCCCTTCCTAAGATGTATTTTATCCCTTACATTCATTTGCATAATTGCTGCAATCAAAGACACTACTTTACAGTAATAACTTTAATGGCAGATTTTTCCCAGAGTATTCTCTTTAAAAGATACCCAGCATGTTTGGTGCACCCGTTTTGTTAGCAAGAACAAAGAAGGCTCTGCTATATCTCATAGGAAATTACTGGGGTCGAAATGGACAGGCGCTTTTTTTGGTTTTGTTTGTGAAACTGTATGGAGGCCCACAATGTCAATGCTGAATACACTCAGAGGGGTAGCCATGTTAGTCTGTATCTGCAAAAAACAATGAGGAGACCCGTGGCACTTTAGAGACTAACAGATTTATTAGGGCATGAGATTTTGTGGGTAAAACCCACTTCAGAAGATGAATTGGAGTGGAAGTTACAGTGGCAGGGGCGTATATATTGTTGTATGACATTCCAGGCCACGAATCTTACTCATTTAAGGGACTGTCAACCACCTAGTTTTCAAAATGATTTCTACATGCTGGCTTTGGGGAGGAGATGCTGGCATCTTACCAATTTAATATCTGACCTTCTAAACCTGAGTACTTGTGCATCTTCAGGTTTTCTTCTCCATTTATAGTCTAACAATAAAAAGGTTCACGAAAACATCTGACATACACAGCAACGATTCAAGGGGCACTGGAACAGCCTCGTTAGTGACTAATGAGGATGGAGTTCCAAAGGACTCCCACAAACTAAAATGAGATTTAGAATATGTGGAGGTGACACGTTTATAATTAAACATGTATATTGCAGTTCTACTTAGAGATCTCAGCCAGGTGAGGGGCTGAACAAGCACACAAGAAAGGACTGTCCTGACTAAGGAACGCGTCCACATTTTCGGAAAAATTTCCGAAAAAGCAGACGCATTCTCTCACCATCCCTATAAACCTCATTTTACGAGGAAGATGGGATGGCTCGAAAGAGCAGGTCTTTCCGAAATCTGGCGCCGTGTAGACGTGCCAAATTTCGGAAAAGCCTCTTTTGAAAGAAAAGCTGAAAAAGAGACGCACATTGTGGTTTGCAATTTGCGTATCTTTTTCCGACTTCTCTTCGTTGTCGAGATGTAGCCTAAGTGCCTTGAGAGAGGTCAGACAGCAGGTCAGTGGCAGTACCAAGTTGAGAAGCCACATCTTCCAACAGCCGGGCCTGTCTCCTTTCCACCAGACCACACGCAGCCACACCTCGCCACCCTGTGTGAAACCGCCCACGCTTTGCCACGCTCCCTGTGGAAATCTGTGAGGAGATTTGGAACCAAAGGCCGCAAGTTGAACATTACTGTACCTCATCCATCTGGCCTCCTCATCCATCTGGCCTCCAAAGGACCAACCAGCCCATAAGCTCACCTCTGGCTGGGGTCGGTGGAGAATTCTGAGGGCTACTTCAACACGTTTGAGGCTCTCAGAGAAGTCAGACCTAGATAAAGGGAAGTGGCCCCTTATTGAGAGCATAATTAAATTAAAACAAAATGTTTTTGTGAACACGGGGGGGGGGGACTATGGGGGGGGGGGAAGGGTGAATCAGACAAGCCATAAATTAAACCAGAGGATATGAATACCATGCAAGCTGCAGTGTGAGGGTTAACATGGGTCTGGAAACAGTTTAGAGAAAACCTGGTGTGGCTAGGGGCCAGTTTGAGTTTACTTGCTTTGGGCTAATCGTTTCCTTCAGGCAGGCTACTCTAGTGCACTAATAGGTTTTAATAAAAACTTCCAATTGGGCCAGTAAACCCCTCATTAAGCTGTTTTTAAAGCATGAATTTAAGAGCGGTGAGGGGAAGAGGTCACGAGGAGTATTTAATTCACAACGGCTGGCAAGAGGTGCTGTTGTGATTGAAAACACCAGAGTTCAAGTGTCCGGGGCCACATAAACATCCGACTCTGTCACTAGACCTGGTTAAGTGACAGCTTGAAAAATAGATTTAATAAGGCAGAGGGAAAAGTTTCCCACTCTTACACGAGAAAAAGGAACGCCAGATCACAATGTTAGCCCAGAAAAGGAATTATCAGCATGCAGCCACCTCCCAAAAACCAGAAATCTATCACTATATGAGGGACCAAATGGGTATTTGCAGAGATTTGCTACAATTCTTGCAGACTGGAACTAGACTCTGCATATCTGCAAACAGAGAGCAAATTCCACAGAACTAAAAAAAAAAAAAAAAAAAAAAAATCATCTCCTCTCCACCAGAATGCATTACACACAGCATGCCTCAGATACGCTGAGGGTCACAGTAAGCTACTGCTATAACAAGTGCTACTGTACGCTACTATAATTCTTCTGTGCTCTTTACCCATAGACTCAACTTCTCCCTTTGGTGCATCCTCTCACTCTGCCACTCTGGGTTTGAACGTGGCATCCAAAATAGACTGTTTTAATCAGAGTTGCACCCAAACCAGAACAAACGCCTAGCGCTGGGCAAGCTGGGGTCCAGATGCAACAATCCCAGCCCAGGCCCACCTCCAGTTTTAATGAAAATGGCTTACAGCTGTGCTGCATTTCAGTTTATGCTTTGGAATAAGGCTGATATGGCTTCTCCTTCACGCCTGCAACTTAACCACATTCTTTCTTCCATGCCCACAACAACGCTAATGGATACTGGAGGACAAATAAGAAATAAACTCAGCTCTGTTATGCAGATAAAATATTCCTACCCTTTCCGCAGAAACACTCCCAAAGGAAATGTGCCTTAATCCAGCACAGGAACATCCAAAACTCTACCCATGCACTTTAACATTTCATTTTATGTCAATGCAAATCTAAAATTCAAGATCCCTAAAGACCTTTTAAAAGAAATTCCTCCTCTCAGAACAATTTGCATTGAAGTTAAGCACAAGTGAGGATTTTACCAGGAGTGGAGAATTATGGCTCTCAACTTTTTATTCCTCCTCCTTTAATCAAACACTTCATCTGAAACGATGAAATAACACGTATGCCGAGATAGAACATAACATCTGGAACAGGCATAAGCATGGCCTTATTCAATTGCAATTCTGTGTTTACAAGGAAGGTAAGAAGAAATGCAAACTGAAGAGTAAATACAATGAAGTTCTAATGGTCTGACCTCTCCACCAGAATTTACTAAGGTTTTCTGCAAGACTGAAAATTCATACTCTAATAATACATATTCAACTTCAACTGTACAGGTCACTTACAGGGACTGTGAAAACTAGACTATGAACTTTCTCCAAGGAACCATTTATTTTGGCTTTAAATTAGGAGCTCTTTCTGCATCAAGAATCAAACCAGATAAATTGTCTCCTCTCCCCTCCCCCCCCCCCCGGTCTATCAGTTAAGGGCCATGTTGATAACTGCACACAATTCCTGAAAGACAAATATCTGCTTTTTTGCCTTCAACAGCTCCAAGTGTTCCTTGTGAAAAAAAGCAAAAACGCTACTCCAAAAAGGTATCTTATTACATGGAGATAGGTTCGCATGGAAGCTATCCACCCTCCCCCCCCAAAAATGGCATCTTCCTGACCTATGAATTCGGGATAGTGTAGTCGATTAGCCAATTAACCGAGGAGCAAAAGCTTATAGGTTAATGCTATAGACAACACACATTTCCCTCCCCAACTTACCAGTAAATTTTTTAGCAGGCTGGCCAGCAGCCCGGCTCAGTCCTGGCTTGTGATGGGTCCAGAAGCTCAGACCCACCCCCCCAGATGGGGCTACTGTCACCCCACACTGCTGCTGCCTCTATCAGAGGCAGCAGCACAGGGCGACAGGTCCATGAGGGGAGCTGGTTTTTAAACTCCAGTGCCGAGTGGCAGGGGCTCCCCAGGAGTGAGGCCGGAGCGCACTGGCTGCCGGCCCCGCCCCCGGGAACTGTAGAATGGTCGACTAACCGAAAAGAATTCATGAGGTTACTCGACTATTCAGTTAACCGATATTTAACATCCCTACTGTGGTCTGCAGGGAGACGTCCCTTACAAATCCACTGGAGGCTTCCAACCTTCCTCTAATGGTGACTGTCTTTTCACCCCGCTGACTTCTCATTCTGCCAGCATTTCCCCAGCAATAAGCAACATGATGCCATGTGTTAGCCTATCAAATTGCTGATTAAATGTCTGGGGTACTAATTAATACACGAGGATGGCAAGACAAATGAAACAAATCCTACACAGAGCCCGCATCTCAGTGTGGCACCTCTTTCAATAGTTCGCTTTAGAGCAAAGGTGAGGTAAAAACACCAGGGGTAAAAAAATCGCTGTGTTCATCCACTGAAATCAGACTCCAAATGAAAAAAAACCACCCATGTACGGGATTAGTTTAGGAGACTCATAATGGGATTTGGAGTGATGAGAATCATAGAAATGTAGGACTGGAAGGAACTTGGAGAGGCCATCTAATCTAGTCCCCTGCACTGAGGCAGACCTAAGTACACCTGAACCTCCGTAATCTGGGTGCCCCTGATCCAGGAACACCCGTGGGTCAGAGGCTAGCAGGGGGAGGAGGAAGCAACTCTGCACACTGCTGCTCTCACTCCCCACAGCTGGGGGAACGGCAGTGCAGGGAAACACTGGTCTGGGCAATTTACCACACTCCTCTTTCATAGAATCCTAGGGCTGGAAGAGACCTCAGGAGTCATCAAGTCCAGCCCCCTGCCCAAGGCAGGACCAATCCCAACTAAATCAACCCAGTCAGGGCTTTGTCAAGCTGAGACTTAAAAACCTCTAGAGATAGAGATTCCATCCCCTCCCTAGGGAACCCATCCCAGTGCTTCCCCACCCTCCTAGGGAAATAATTTTTCCTAATGTCCAACCTAGACCTCCCTCACTGTAACTTGAGACCATTGCTCCTTGTTCTGCCATCTGCCACCACCGAGAAAAGTCTCTCTCCATCCTCTTTGGAAATTCCCTTTGGGAAGTTGAAGGCTGCTATCAAATCCCCCCTCACTCTTCTCTTCTGCAGACTAAATTAGCCCAAATCCCTCAGCCTCTCTTCGTAGGTCATGTGCTCCAGCCCCCTCATCATTCTGGTTGCCCTCCGCATTTTGGTTGCCCTTTTACGTACAGCCGCTCCCCGAGTTACGTCCACCTCCACTTACGACCATCCGCACTTACAACCAAAGCGGTCATTTGAGAGATAATCTGTTTTTATTCAAAACGGATCCATAATGACAGAAAATTATACCCAGCCCAGGGCTGGTCAGAGAGCTATGAAATTAACTTGATGGTTTTGATCTCATTCCAAACCACCAGGAGAGGTGCCTTGAGAGAAATCACCACCAGCACCATCACGGAGCCCTGCACCTGGCTGGGAAGAATCTTCCCTTGGCCTGCTGGGGGGGGGGGGGGAGGGTGGAAATTAGGGATGTAAAATCCCATTTAATCAGTTAACCATAACTGGTTATGTTTGACCCATTAACTGCTTAAATGGGGGAGGGCGGGGCGGCCGCTCCAGCCTGGCTGGGCTGTCTGAGGCGCCAGGCCCAAAGACGCCATGAAGGGGAACCCCAGGGACAGCCAAGTGCAAGGAGGCTCAAGATGGAGTTTCAGGGGCTGAGAGGCCACGAAAGCCCCGCCCTCGAGGAACCGTAAGTTTGGGCACTAAACCAGCGTGTGCGCGCTGAGAGCAGGACAGCGACCCCACCTGTTCACAACAGCCTTCGGAATAATCTACCGCTGAGCAGCAGCAGAGAATTAAAACGAACCAGAAAGCAGCTTAGAGTTCAGGTACGCTCGCTGGGTGGTGTGGGAGAACCTCTCAGTGCGCTGCCTGAGGCGCAGAGGACTTCAGAGTCCTCGTCCTCCATCATCGACTCCCTAAAATGTGTTCCTTTAAATCTGAAGTCATCACTTCTGAACAAAGACAAAGGCCGAAGAATTCCTGAAACGCCACCCGGTTTCAGAACAGGGCTAATTTCCCAGGCTGCGGCAGTCCGGGGTTTGCACGGTAACATATTCCTTTCCCCTTTTAACGCTAAATAGCAAAACGCAAGCCCGTGCACTGCGAAGGCGGCAGTGTGTCTATTTCACAGTTCATTGCCTGAAGCAAGGAGTGTTTTTAATAACTGCGTTACCTGACAGCCGTAAAGAGAGCAAAGAGCAAAACCTGTGGCAATACCAGTTGATCCTATTTGGCCTAACAGCTTGTGGTTGTTTCCAACTCTTGCCAGAGGCTTGAGTTCTTTAAAATTCATAGGGACAGCCTGCAGTTTTCAAGGAGGCTACCAAAATCCATCCTAAGATGTCAAAAAAAAAAGGGGGGGGGGGGGGAGAAGAAGCAGCACACTTCCTGCAGGAGAACAGCAATGGTCAGCATTTACAAAGATCACTCCGGGAATTTTCCAAGCTAATTCTTTGAAGTAGATGCTACCAAAATGTGGAACAGCTTTCAAAGCTCAGCAATTTTTAATGTATTTCGGCAGCAAAAGAAATGGATCACAAGGTTGTTGTTTCAGCTATATTATAACAAAAATATTGTGGTTTTCCTGTGCCCTCACAAAAGTAGCTTACGATTTACATCTCATTCATCTTATTCAGAAATAGCATTTTATCCAAAAATGAAAAGAGAGATCCCACTGCGTACAAAGGACTTGATTAACCAGAGCAGGGTGTTTGTCCATGCAGGAGATAATGCAGACAGTCAACGCTTTTGGAAGCAATGAGTTTCCGCTACAACCAATAAAGAAACGGGTAAAAATACAGAAGACGACAAGAGGAGCTCAAACTGTGCTCAGGGTCCTCGGTAACTTTATGGAAGTAATCAGGTGCTTAACAAATCTTAAATAAGAAAAACAGTTGTTACCATACAAATCTAAACTGGACCGAGAGGAGTTATCTAAAAGAGAGCTGGCGAGGTTTACGTGCAAGTAAATAACAGACGTAGAAAGTAATATTTCTCCCCAATTCTTCAGCTTTCCATAGCCCAAACTGTCATGCCGGATGGTGGCTACTTATGTCCCATAGGCTGTTTCTAGTTCTATCTAGTTGCATTCCCTCTTCTAATCCAATAAAATTCCAGTTGGACCTCCCTGAACAGTCCCACACAAGGGATTTTACAGGACCAGGGAGGTCAATTCCAGCCCCTCTGCTGATGGACTCCAGGTTCTTCCAGGATCCATCAGTAGTCGGCCTGGCTCCCCTCCTGGCTCCATGCCCCTACCCGACTCCTCTGCCAGTCGGTCTGGCTCCTGTCCTGGCCACCAGCCTGGCCCCGGACCCCAAGCGGGACTGTGCTGTCGGCCCTGGCCCTGGGCAGGCTCTCTGCCTCTGACTGTACCGGGGTGCTCGGTCTGGCCCTGGTCTCCACCGCGCACCCCTTCCTGGGAGGTCTCTGCTGCTGGGTCCATCCCCAGCCACCAGACTCCGGGCTGCCCGCTCCCTGCCCCCAGGCTGGCTTCAATGCCAGCCCCGGGCTCTTAGCTCCTCTCCACAGGCTCTCTGGCCCTGTAACATCCATGGTCAGGACCAAGAGTCCCAGACTACAGAGGTTCAACCTCTAATTAGCAAGTAAAGGAGGAATCAATGCACTGAAAGGGGACAAAGAAGTCTTCTGTCAGTTTTGAGGAGTAGCTGATCATACATACATACATAATGTATTTTGGTAAGGATACTTAATCCTCAGAAAGGTGTCCATTCAAAGCTCTGTATGGACATTAATCCATCCCCTGACCTCTCTGAGGTAGTATTTGCCTTTCACGGCAAGAGAAAAAGGGCTTGTCTTCTCTGCCACAGAGATCCATGCTGCGGCAGTGGATCTTCTGGCATTCAATTTAGCTGGTCTAGTAAAGACCCGCTAAATCAAACGTAGAGGGTGGCCCCCCCGTCAACCACAGTCGTGAAGAGTAAGAGAAGTCGATGGGAGCATTTCTCCCATTGACCTCTCGCTGTAGGGCTGCCCCAGAAAATCAGTGTGAGGTACATCGACTCCAGCTACGCAACTGTCATCACTGGAAACACGTATCTTAGATCAATTTTCTCTGCCCGTGCAGACCTGGCCAGAGGCAGAGGCGAAATAGCTTCCCTAGATTCAACCAAGTCACTGGCAGAGTTGGGTCTCAAAATTTCCCCAAGACGCATTCATTATCCAGCCCATGGTCTTACTTTCCGTCTCAGACCTGATTTACCCCTTGGCATTGTCATGGTCAAAAAATGAGCTCATAGCAACTGTGGTCATGTGACATGTCCAGGAGAAATTACAATTAGATCAACCTACAAGACTTACTTTATCAAATACAGGATCTTTCACTAAGCCTATTTCAACACAGACATCAGTGCAGTTTCCCATTGCTTAAGGTAAGTAAAGAATATACAGAAGATTTCTTTTAGTTTCATAAAAGACTGGGATAATCATAACTATAACATTCTTTTGGAAAAAGGAAGTGAGAGAGAGAAAGAGAGTGAGAGAGAATAATTTAAAAGCTACCTACCCACAAAAGGGACCAATAAATAATTAGTGCCGATATTTTTTCTGATTTACATTCACTTACCGAAGGAATACCTGCAAAATAAAATGAGAAAAATTAAAATCTAGGCTCATCAGTCTTACAGACCTCTCTCTCAAATTATTTTTCCCTCACATGAACTCTGATTTTCAAAATGTCAACAGCAATTCCTCTGTACTAATGTCAACATTTAATACCTAATGTAACAAATGCACTAACAGTGAATTTCTACTCTCAGTGGCTAGAGAAGTAGGTCTTTGCCCACGGAAATTTATGTCCAAATAAATCGGTTAGTCTGTAAGGTGCCGCGGGAGTCCTTGTGGTTTTTACGGATACAGACTAATACCACCTTGATACTAGAGGCTAGAAATGTGTATAAATACTGAATGTGCATCCAATCACCAATTATTTATTTAGATGTAAAGTAATTAAGATGTCTGTGCAAGGCTCCATGCTCCCTAAAATAATCATAAAAATAAATGCAATTAAATTAAACCTCAACAGCTTTGAAATCAGGTCTATTGAAATTTGGCAGGCCAGCCACCGACCCCTCCGTCACCTAGGAAACACACCCTTGTCCTACTCCACAGGCCTTCTCCCACAGGTATCTTTTACAGTACGTCTGGAAATTAGTCTATTTTAGCCTGGGCGGGCGGGGAAGACAATTCTACAATCTCAGGGCCCTCACAGAGGACACACTGGCAGCTGCCTTTTCTTTTATTGTACGGGGAATCCAGCATGAGCGTCCAGAGAGTGACACTGCAGTGAAGAAAGAAAGGCTAGTCCCTACTGAATTCTAGTCCCTACTTCCATGCCCATTCCTAGAATCACAGGGTTGGAAGAGACCTCAGGAGGCCATCAAGTCCAACACCCTGCTCAAAGCAGGCCCAATCCCAACTAAATCATCCCAGCCAGGATTCTGTCAAGGGTATTCCCTCCGTGCAAAATAGCAGTAATGCTTCCTTGTGGTGCTCTCTGAGAAAGAGACACATTTAAAGCACCGTCCAAATATTTTTAGTCACAAAAATGTGGCGTCTTGCTAACAAGTGGGGAACGTGTACATCCTGTCGAAGCTAATTTATCAAGGTTGGCAGGTTTCCAGAAAGAGCCAAGATGAAATGTATTTATTATTCTTCTGTCTGGGTTTAATGGCAGAACAAGCCACAGGCGGGAATGGTGAGCCTGCACTGATCCCCAGGTCTGCAAAGATGGTCTGGGATGAAAAAAGATACTCTGTATTACAGGAGTGCCCAGGGCCAGATTAAGGGGGGGCTAGCCGGGCAGCTTCCCGGGGCACCAACCTATGGGGGGCACCTGATGGCAGCACGGCGCCCCTTAAGAGCTGCAATCAGGCACTGCGTGCCCGGAGCCAGGGGCCGCACGGCACCCCTTAGATCTGCCATCAGGTGCCGCGCGCCCGATTGCAGCTGTAAGGTGCGCAGCGTGCTGGGGCCGCGCATGCGCGTGTGCCCAGGGGCGGAGCCATGCATGCGTCACACGCCTGCTGCCCGGGGCACAGGAATGGCTCGAGCCGGCCCTGGGAGTGCCTATCAGATCCCAGTGTGCAAGGTGCTGGACAGAGCTATCTCTAAATAGATGAGAGAAACAGAGGCATAGACAGTTGGTGGGTCTTGCCCAAGGTCACAGCCAAGCCACGAATACAACCAATGATGTCTAGTTCAGTGTTCTAGCCACTAGACCAGACTGCCTCTACCATATGCAAGACTAAATGCATTCTCCTGCAAGTCCTGCTAGAGTAAACACCAGTGGAAGGTGTTCACTCTTTAGACTCAGCTACCAAGACACATTTTTACTGCAAAGTTCAAACCAGCCTAGGGGATTCTAATGCTCATTCGTTATTAACTCAATTCCCTACCATCTGATAAGGTCCAGTACCACTAAATACACAAAACTGTGGGAGTTTCAGGTGGTGAAACAAATAGAGTCTGGCTTTTCTTTTAAGAGGATAGGGCTATAGAGGTCTAGAGCAGGGGTGGGCAATAATTTTTGGTGGGGGGCCACTCCAAGAATTTGATAAGTGACCAAGGGCCACGCTCTCCCATGACACCTGGAGGAGCTGCGGGGTCTGGGATTGGGGTGGGTGCAGAAGGGAGTTTGGGGTAGGCGATTGGAGTGCATGAGGGGGTGCTAGACCCAGAAGGTGGAATGGGTGCAGGAGAGGATTCTGACCTAAAGAAGGGATGCAGAAGGAGTTGCCGGAGAGGGTGTAGAGGCAGGTTTCCGGCCAAGGGGAATTGTGAGATTGTGCTGGGGTGGGGGTAACACACAAAGGCCCCCCCCCAGGGGTATGTGGTGCACAGAGAGTACATGGCCCACATAGCTAGTCGCTTTGGGGGTCCGGCAGGCCAGGAGTCTGCCCAAAGGCTCCTACTAGGCCGCAGGACGGAGGTGGGCCATATTTTGCCCGCCCAGGTCTAGTACAAAGACCTTCCACCTCAAGACACGGGCTTTAACTCCTACAGTAAAACCTTATTAATGCACAGAGCAAACTACTAGTCTTCCTGCCTGTCAGTAAATGTGCTATAGGGAGGTCTCATACAGCATGTCCTAAGAAAGGGAGCGTGAGCTAATGCCTAAGGCACTGAAGTCATGCAAGTCACTTACCCAATATTTGCCACACATGGTAAGTTCACCTAGGCTATGTCTACACTACGCGATTTGCTGGAAGAGACAAGGCAAATGAAGTGCTGATTAGCATTTTCTCACGCTTCATTTGCATAATCTCTTCCGATTCGTTTTTGCGCAAGAGGTTTTTGCACAAAAACAAGCAGTGGGGACATTTCCTTTCTGCGCAAAACCCCCTTTTCGCGCAAGATCCTTATACCTCTCCAGAGATCTTCAGAGGCATAAGGATCTTGCACAAAACCCCCTTTTTGCACAAAAAGGAAACACCCCCACTGCATGTTTTTGCACAAAAACCTCTTGCGCAAAAACAGATCGGAAGAGATTATGCAAATGAAGCACGAGAAAATGCTAATCAGAGTTTCATTTGCATTGCCTCTTCCAGCAAAACGCGTAGTGTAGACATAGCCGTAGTGTAAAGCTGGCCGGTCGTCAGCAGGTGGGATCGAACCTGGGACATTAGGGGCTAAAGTCATGAGCCTCGAGTCTACAACATGAGATAAAAGCCAGCTCTTAGGTAAGGCTGTAGAGCAGACTTCATTTTCCCTTTTTCAGTGCCTTTGGGTTACACTGGTAAAGGAAGTGTTAATTAGTAGTAGTAGTAGTAGTAATTAATAATAATAATATACATACATATTTACTAGCCCATTACAAAGCATGATAACACTGAAAACCAAAGTACAGCTGATAAAATAAACCTACAAGGATGCATTCATTTTTTTTTAAGGGCCTCTCCTCACTTTGTACCTAGACTGCAAAAGTCAGCAATCCAGAGGGTGCAACATTCTCGTCATAATGGCCAATCCATCAGGTTGTAGTGTCTGGTCATTTATCAATATGGTATAATACCCTGAGCACTTTTCAAAAAACGATAAGGACAACCTCCATAAACAGTATTAAAAACTTTACTAAGCAACCATTTTCAGAGTCTAAAGGATATCAGTGTAAAGCCAATAGCCATTTATCACAGGTGGATTTCATACTCGGTTGATTTGAATTTTTTAAGCAAACAACAGGAGTTCCTCAAACACTCCAGCTGCTATGGGATGTGCAATATGAACGGTGCTAACGAGAGCTGATTGGAAAGCAGCACTTCCCTTCTGCAGGAAATTACAACATCTCAAAATGGATGTTCAGCGCACACTGGAACAAAAGCCAAAATTAAAGAAGTTTCCCATATGAATGAAAATTCCCAACTCAATACAATGTGAAACCATTCCACATTTCCTTTTGAGAAGCCGCCCGCATTTTCTTTTGACTCATTCTTGACTTATTTGCGAACGCATTAAACAAGCATACATCTTAAAAAACTATGATTTTGAATATACTCAAGTCAAACTAAAACATTTTGACAAAAACTAAAACAAAACAAAGAAGCAGAAACAATTCAGTCATTCATTTCAACTTTTTCCCCTCCAAAATTTGCTAAAAGCAACGCATTCCCATGAAATATTTTGATTCCCATGAAACTGCAATTTCTGACAGTAAAAACGCTGAGCACACTAGCTCCAGGGGGCTTGCATGAGTCTATTTCCTGGAATGGAGAGGCTTAATGCCCAGGTATAACATACACAAACTCAACTGGACTAGAAACGTGGGTAAATGCCGGCAGGATCATAGTGCTGCTTTCAGGATGAGGCAATAAAACATGGTTTCTCCTGGGGATGCAAAATCCAGTTTAATTGGTTAACTGGTTAAATGTTAAGTTTAACAGGTTAAGCAACTAAACAGGAGGGCAGAGGGGGGGACTGCGGACAGGCGGGAGCAGTCTCCCTGCCATGAATGGGGGCTGCAGCAGTGGGGCTGGAGCACTCCTCTGCGCAGTGGGTCCCCCAGGGCTGAAGCAACCCCCTGCGCACTGGAGGCAGAGGCATTGCTCCAAGCCCTAACAGTTAATCAGTTAACCATTAGCATCCCTAGTTTCTTCTGTGGTTTTCGCTCCCATTTAGGTACAATTAAAACTGAGATTTATTTTATTTATTTAAAATATTTTTACCCTGGCGCTCTATTTAAAATATTCGAGGCGGCCTACATTTTTTTTTAAAACAATGCAATATACAGGTTGAACTTCCCTAGTCCAGCACCCTCGGGACCTGACTGATCCGAAGCAGAGACCTTTCCGGACCAGAAGAGGTCAATATTGTTTAGCAGCATTACCAACACTTCCACTGCTGATTGGCTCTTTGAGGACATTTAGGGATAAATTAGAGCAAAATAACAGCACAGCATTCTGAGAACCAGGACTGGCGGTTGTAAACAAATTTTATGGGACTGCAGGAAACTTAGCCACCACCATGAGAGTGGACATCCAGCTCACTAAAATAATTCCAGACCATGGATGTTTCTGGACCAAAGAGTTCAGGACTAGTGAGGTTCAACTTGTATCACATACTGCTTTTTTTAAGACCAAATGTGAAATGAGAAAAGTAAAAAAAAATAATTGTGTGTGCTACTGGCCCGCATCCTACTCTGTTGCATACATGTTTACTCTTACACGCATGTGCACACAGACACATGCTTCCAGCACCTATAAAATCAATCAACCCAAGCATTTTATTGCAGATTTAAACAACATTTTCACACAGGGCTACTGGTGCCTAGACGCCCTTATTTTAAAAAGCACAATATGTTTTAACATTCTTAATAAAAGTGGTTCTTTATAAAAGATATCTGTAGGTAAGGGTAACTCTACTTCACTGCGCTCCACCAGAGTTTTGGTGCAGTTAAATATAAACTTGTACGAACGATTCCTTTTTCCTTGGCTGATGTGAAGAACCCCCCGAGGCCCGTTCCAAAAAACACACAATCAGGAATTAATAAAAAATTGTATTCTTTTCAACCACATTAAGTTTTCTGACGTGTGTCTGTTGCTGATTACATCAATCTAGGCTCCATAACTTGTCATGTGATGACAGGCAAACACTTGTGAATTTATTTCTCTGAAGAAGCTCGTGATGCAAATGCCAAGGAAACTAAACCAAATGGCTCACTATGAGTTCATGAACACAGCGGGGTCTCTCATGGAAATGTCAAGGCCCAAATGACAGGAAGGTACCTAAAGCCCATTGACTTTGAACAGGAATCTGGGGGCTTACCTACCATTTTGGTTTTTGAAAAATTTTCCTCCTTACCAACAGAGGACTCTTTTTTACATAGTGCTTTCTTCTGCCTCCTTAGAATTTGGCAGAAATGTTTAATAAAAACAGATTACAGAAAAAAGAGAGTTAAGTAAAAGAGTGGGTTTGGTTTTGCAAATTGCAACAGTGAATCATTTTCGGTCTGCAGATTGTCAGGACTGGGAATATCACAAACTCAAGATACTATTTTCAGTTCCTGGTGTATGGATTACATAAATCACATTATATTTCTGTTCCCTAACTGGATGAATTATGTCATTAGGCAACACCATGTGAATTACCTATTTAAACGCAAAATGGCAAATTGTGACTTTTACAATTGAACATACAGTCAAAACGTATTGTTAAGCAAATACGTGAGTTAAAATAGTGCTAATCACGGTGGAGTACTGCAAAATTCATGGAACACAGAAAGGGTATGAACATGTTTTTAATTAAATTTGCCTCAGATGAAAACATTCGTGAAAGAAACCAAACATTCCAATATTTATACATCTGTTGTTGCTACAATTCAGTGAACTTGGAAATGCAACATTTTCCACACAAAACAAATTATATGGATAGCTAATTGGACACTGCTCCGTCTTTCAATAATTGGTTTTCTTTAAATATACAAACCTGACTAACCTACAGCCATATTCAGATCTATCCCATGGTGGTGACCTTCAGTAACAGAAGCACTGGATAACCTTCATAAAAGGAAGTGTAGACTCAGGAATGGATTTGAGGTTTCCAAAGTATTTTATTAGGAAATAAATGAGTGTGCAGCAAAAGTCACCTGTCTCCGCTAGGAATGTGAACGACTAGTCGACTAGCCGATAAGCATTTGCTTATCAGCCAGTCGACACACTAATCGACTAGTCGCTTCCCCCCTCCCTTGCTGCCTCTATCAGAAAGAGGCAGTGCCAGGGAAGAGGGAAAAGGAGGGGGTGCTTCAAAGTGGCAGAGCCGCGTGGAGCCTGGGGTCTGCCGCTTTGATACGCCACGTACAGCCCAGTCCCCAAGAGGCCCCAGGCTACACACAGCATTTCAAAGCAGCAGTGCCGCATGGAGCCCGGGGCCAGCTGGGGACTCAGAATAAAAGAGTCAGAGTCCTCTGCGGGCCCTGGGCTCCATGCGGCACTGCCGCTTTGAAATGCCGCGGGGAGCAATAACTGCTTGAGTACCCCGCTGGCCCCATGCTCCTCGCAGCACTTTCGCCTTTGAAGCATAGCAACAGCCCTGGGGCTCTTGCTACACTTCAAAGGCGGAGGCGCCCTTATTGACTAATCGATGCAAACTACACCGACTATTCAATTAGCCCATTAATCTAAATGTAACATCCCTAATCTCCACGCTGTAAAGGTACTCTGCATCTAACGTGGTATAACCCAAGTTACCATTCACTGCGATTAGCACTAGCCCCTCACCATCTATTTAGAAGGTGATGCAATCTGGTAGGGAGGATTTGCAAACTCAGCCAAAACTTGTAATCTCATCCCCAAAAAAATCCTGTCAAATTAAATTAACGTATTTCCCAAAACTCATGCCAATCTTCATCACATTATCTCTTTTAGTTCTTTACTGAACCAGTCCTGTACCAGCTGCTCCATTAGCTTTCCTGGGATTGATGTCAGACTAAAAGGCCCATAATTGGCCCAGTCCTCCTCCTTACTTTTTTAAAAAAGAAAATGGCCTTACATTAGTTTTTTTCCAATCTCCTGGAACCTCCTCAGAGCTCCAAGAACCTACTGAAAATAACCAGTAATGAGTTTCCCAGGCCAGCCCTTTTAAAACTCTTGGGTGCAAGTTACCCGCACCTGCTTATTTTAAACTGTCTAACTTTGGCAATTTTTGTTTGACATCCTCCAGAGACACTAGTGGAAGGGAAAGAGTGTTATCACACATCCTTTGGGGCTTTCCGTGTGCTCCTCAGGTCAGAAGCAGGATCATTCCTGAAATTCTGTCATCCGAAACAAGGTATATCATAGGGATGTAAGTGACTAGTCACTTCCCTCCTCCCCCGTGCCGCCTCTATCAGATAGAGACAGCAAGGGGGGGGAGCAGAAGCCAGCGCTGGGGGGAGCCAGCTTAAAAGCCGGTTCCCCCCAGCACCATCTTGGTGGGAGTCAGGGGACTTGAAGTCACATCCGGAAATGGCAAGAGCCGGGACTGTGATTCTGCTTTTGATTCTGCTTCCCTGCCAGGCTCTTGTATATTTCAAAAGCAGAAGCTCTGCAGGGAACGCGGGGCCAGTTCCCTGCTGGCCCCACATTCCATGGGGCTTCCACTTTTCAACTGTAGCAAGAGCCCGGTAAGGATCTTGCTACAATTCAAAGGCAGAGGCGTCCTTATAGGTTAATCGACTAGTCAATGGAAATCCCAACGACTATTCGATTAGTTAATTAATCTGAATTTAACATCCCTAGTACATTGCGTATCCTGCCCATAAGGTCATGCAAAAGACTTAGAATCATAGAGCTGGAAGAGACCTCATGAGGTCATCAAGTCCAGCCCCCTGCGCAAGGCAGAACCAATCCCAACTAAATCAACCCAGTCAGGGCTTTGTCAAGCCGAGACTTAAAAACCGCTAGGGATGGAGATTCCACCAGCTCCCTGGGTAACCCATTCCAATGCTTCACCCCCCTCCTAGGGAAATAGTTTTTCCTAATATCCAACTTAGACCTCCCCCATTGTAACTTGACTTGTGGAACACCAGCATGAAGAATCTGATGAATGTATGTATTGATGACCACGTGGCCACCTAGCAGGTCTCAATAAAGGAGACATGATTTCTCTACTCCTACAGGCTGGACTTTGACACTTAACCAAAGGAAGAAGATTTCCTGAATTCAATATTTGAGAATGGGTGCAGATGGGCTGGCACAGCATTTCCTGGGAGTAATCTCCCCACTTCAAATAGGGCCTGGCTGGAGAGGGCAGCTATTGGGAGGTTATTTTCATGGATCAGATGTATGAGAAACCCTCCTGCAGAGTTTTTGTTTGGCCTCAAAATCCTGCTTCAGAGGTGAAAATGAAATCAGGTACAGAGATGGCTCCAGAGACATTTCCAGTGGCTAACTCCTTCCCTCCCTTCTCCCTCTAGCTCCCCGTCAGGGTTTTTCAAAGCAGGCTCATGGATGGACTCCGCAGAAGATCTACCAAGAGCTAATGCAGATGGGTCTCTGTTCCCGCATCCACCGTGAATGGCAAAATCGGTCAATACTGGGTGTTGTGGCTCCCTGCACCCCCCCCCCCCCAGTGAGCCCCCTGCAGCTCCAAAACTCTCTGCAGGGAGCTGGGAGCCACCGTGAGGAACTCAATGTGGGTACTGGGAGCCACGGTGACTTCCTCTGACGCCCCCCCTCCAGACCTGTGAATACGTGGAACCACGAATAGCAATTCCGCAAATCACGTGGGGTTTCCCGCAACATGATGAACACAAGTAATTCCTGATTTAACACTATAGATGCGTTTCTGAAAATGTTCGTGCTAAGCGAAAACATGCTAAGAGGGGCCAATTTTCCCATTAAAAATAATGGAAAAGGTGGGGGTTGCGTTTCAAGAGGTGGTGGCCAAGTCAATTTTTTGTTGGTGCTGGGTCGTCAATGTCAGCATTAGCTATCTAGCAACACAGGATAACTAGCAACACAAGTCACCGCGGTTTGTTAAAACACAAAGATAAATGCATGAGGGAGCGGAGGAGCGCTGTGACCACGTGTATTCATCCGCTCATGCGTATTACCACTGTTTTCACCAACTAATACTGCCGCGCGAAGTAGTCCGCCACTTGATTATTTTCGTGTTATTCGGGGAAGGTCATGTTATTCAAAAAACGTTCCCAAAAAAAAATCGTGCTATTGCGAAAACGTGTTAAGCGGGCATGTGTTAAACAAATAATTACTGTGCTCTAAATTGCAACCTCGTGATTAGCGCGAGCTTCCTGCATTGCCTCCATCTGTTTGTCTCCTCCCAAACTCAGACTGTCAGCTCCTTCGGGCAGGGACTCACTTCACTCCATGTCCAGCACCAAGCACAACGGGGCCCCGTTCCTGTAGTGGGGCCTCTAGGCAATATTAAAAAAAAAATTAAGTCATGATTAAAGTAACCCCAAGTAATGCACTTGGAAGCCACAAAAGCCAACAATCCATCACAGGGAGAGAACGGAACCACTCCCGTTCTTCGTTAATTCAGGGTGCATCAGTAAATCAAAACCATGGGGTAAGTCACATCTTCGAGAGCTGGTTTCAGTTGCTGCCAAGCCTTAGTATTCCACAGCGGTCGTGGGGTGGGGGAGGAAACAAGCTAGAATGGTAATAAGTGAAACCACTTGTCTTGGTTTCTGGATTCATTTTATTGTGGTCACAGATCTCTAAAAGCTGGGATGCCTCGCTCTGTAATTACAACATCCACATTTAAATGGACAGCTATATTTTAAAAAGCAGGCTTGGAAATTAAGCTGGTTCCTCTCTTTCTCATGGTAGTGGTAGAATAGGTACTGACGAGGGAGAGTTAAAAAGGATTAGAATGAAGGACTCCACAAAGCCTTCTGGCAAGCTGAAAAATGCCACCTAATAGAACAATCCTATAAAATTGCTAAATGACAGGGGTTTTCACAAAGTTCCCTGCCCAGTGTAACATCTATCAGTTCCCATAGTCCTTGAGAGCGGTGATGGACCACTTTATTCTACAAGGTTTGGTTAAAAGCCACCCCAAAAAAAATGAATTACCTAACTGAACGCGGGCGTAAGCCAAGGCTTCTGTTCTCTTTGGGCTCATTTCCAAAGCGAGACGTTGTTATGGGACCTGGCTTAGGCAGCTACAGACGTAGCCAACTTCAAGGAAGTCGACTTTGGTTAAACTGTTCCAGTGCCAAGACCATTCCCTGAAATGGCAGCCCACGGAATCCCACTTGAAGCTGCTCTTTAAATTGACTATGAATCAAAAGCAGGAATCTTGCCTTCGGTGCAGCAAGCAAAGAGGAAAAGTGAAAGGAAGTCGTGCTAACTTTTCCCCACGCTGGGGTAGATCTGACTCCCACTAAAATGAATGGGAGCCGTGGCACTGACGTCACCGGGAGCTTGACTGGGCTGTTCTCCTTTTAGAGAAATCAGTGCTTATTGAGAGAGGTAAAACACACAAGTGAACACAAGCATTGGGTGGGGAAAAAAACAAAAAACCATCAGTTCAAACAAGCTCAAGCCCTGAACAGTTGGTTCCAGTGGAGTATTTTTGTGTCGATCTATGCATATGCACACACGCAGTAGACAAGAGAAGAAAGGTGCATTGGATTTCAGCCTCCATATAGAAAATACTGATCAGAGAGTTACATGTACCACCTATTAACACCCTGCGTGGCAGATGTTTTCTGCCTGTCTGGGTTTCTGTTCCTTGTTTTAGTCTTAAGGAAATACAGCCCTGCAAATCCATAGATGTCCGTATCAGATCCATGTGTATCCACAGCTGTGGATGAGGATATCCGCGGCTCATTTTTGTCGATATGGACGCAGATGCACATTTTGTATCTAGAACCTTGCAAATGTGCAGATATCTGCTTTATAGCTGCATTTATCCACATCTGTGGATATCCATGGCTCATTTCTGCAGATATGGATACAAATGTTGTATACGCCGAGGGCTCTATAAATAAAAGTCTTCCTTAAACCTTCAGGATTTATGTAAAGTCCTATCGCTTTTAACAGACCGACCTGCCTATCAGGGTGATTTGATTTAAATCAAATTGATTTCAATCACTAGTCAGAAAGACTCGATTTAATCATGGTTTTCCACATAAAAGTGCATTCTAGTTGGTTGTCATAACCTGAACACATATTCTTCACAACTGAGAGATAAATGTAGGTTTCACTTTTAGAACGTATGCACTATATATTTTTAAACAGTGATTTATTTTGAAAACTTTTCAACTTAGTTCATCTCGCAATGACTTCATAAATATCTGCTTCAATTACCTTTGATAAATGAAATTACCAATCATTCGTTTTCTGATATAGCTGTAAAGCTATCTCTAGTTCAACAGGTTAATCATTAATATTTGGAGAATTTTCTTGCCCTGCTGTACAAAGAGATCGCTGCCAGACAGATATTTAAATTGCTTTATTTAACTAAAACAATGTTATGTATTCTGGATTTGTATTTCTTCATCAGCAAACATACACAAAACAAGCACGTGAACTTCTGAACTGAGTTAAGCATTCAAGTTTTTTTTTTTTAAACCAGGTTTGCTTTTGTTAAATTTGTTTTTAACTAAAATGGGGTTTGACTCTGTGTACGCAAATGTGTAGAGGGACAATAGGGGTGAGGTCTTTTATTTCTCACCTCTCTTTATTATGTATTCATTTAAAAATATTTTTGCTGTTAGCAAGCATGTTATCTCTGGAGACACAAATCCACAATTTGAGAACTGCAAAACTAAGCATCTCTGATGGTATCTTCTATAGTGAGCACTGAGTCCCATTGGGTAGACAGAAAGATTAACCTAATCTTATACAGAAGCCTCTGGAACTCCATAAATTTGTGTCCCTAATCCACAACTATTGGAACTCATATACAAAACTTTTCTTAAACTTTATATGAATATGTTGTCTCATACTATAGAATTAGAATTTATAATCCCTATTCCATGATGAGAAATCTTTGAGCTATAATGTATCTTAATTAAAACTATCGTTAGATAAAATGCTTTTTGAGGGGAAAAACTATCAAATATCCGATTTAAATTTAAAAATCCAATTTTTTGCTTTCTTGTTTAAATTGTTTATTTTTATCCTCCCTGCTTCCTATAGTTTTGTTTTTAACGATCCTACAGATGGACTATAATTCCCTATTAGCTACAAACTTATAAAAAGGTTATCATTTTCTACCACATTCTGTAGGTTTTACATTGGTTTCCATACAACCCTTTCGGTTTCTTCCATATTCAAGTTCTATAATCCTTCAATCCCTTATTCTGAAAGTACCACATGTTTCCATAAACCTTCTGCTATTGATTACGGGGAGAGGGGGAGACAGGTCCCCAGGGGCATGACTCCACTCACTCTCAGAGAGAGAACTTCCGTTTATTCAAATATTTCTGGAGCGCTCATCAAATAACATGGCTTGACCTTGCAAATATTTACTCTTATAAATAGTGCCAGTCCAACTCAAGAGCTTATTCTCAGTAGTAAGAGCTTCCAGAATCAGGTCCTTAGAGAAATTAGCGAACACAAAGATTCTGTAGAGAGATTGGACACTTCCCTAACCCTTGATTGCTTTTAATGGTTACCAATCAGAGCATTAACTTTCTTTCCAACCACAAGGCATCGGGCAGCTTTAGAAAGTGAGATTAGTTAAGCAACAGGAACATGTTCTGGGATGGACTGGCTGCATGAAGATATTTGGCAAGTTACAGCTTTTCAAAAGCATTCATTAAAAAACAATATTTATTCTTTTCTTAAAGTCATTCAGCCATGGAACCAAGACCCAAACCTACATACTGAATACAGCTGAAAATCAGAAGAGGCCAATAATAAGCAATTAAAAATAGTCATCTGGGAGTACCACAGGGCTCTGCCAAATGGCATTAGAGACTGTGAAATCTTCCCACTAGCTAAGCAAACATCTGATGAGTTTCTTTCACTGCAAACACGCCGGGAGAGGGACAGCGTATTACAGGTCTGGGTAGAATTTAGAACACTGTCGACACTACCAAAATGTCTACAATAAAAGCCACTCCTTCCCTGATGTGTGACCCCAACGCCCGCTTTTATTGATGGCCAATTTGCCCTTTCCATCAGATTAAGTTTAAAATAAACGGGGTCATTAACACAGGTTATTTTCCTCCACTTGTTACAAAGCTAAGCAACTGATACACACCACCAACTTTCTACATCAGCAATCTCAGCTTGGGAGCGGGTCACACGAGGGGCCCTCCTTCATCTCTGTGGGCCACGGGATTGTCATAACCAAGACAGTCTGCCAAGACAGGGCAGTCTTGCTAACTGGGCGCGTGTGCCTAGAATGTGCAGGATGCGCCGACCAAACCATAACAGTGTAGGGATGTTAAATATCAGATATTTGAATAGTCGATTAACCTCATGAATTCTTATTAGTTAGTCGACTATTCTATAGTCCCCGGGGGCGGGGCCAGCAGCCAGCACGCTCCAGCCTCACTCCTGAGGGGCCCTGTCACTCCGTGCTGCTGCCTCTGTATCAGAGGCAGCAGCACGGGGTATGAGGTGGGAGATGGTCCACAATGAGAGCCAGTTTAAAAACCAGCTCCCCTCACGGACTGGCTGCCTATTGCCTGTGATAAAGGGGCAGCAACATAGGGTGGCAGCAGTCCCTGTTTAGAGGGGGTCTGAGCTCCCAGACCCAGCGCAAGCTGGAACTGAGATGGGCTGTCTGCTACTTTAAATGTAGAGTCGCAGCAGGGATAGATCCTGAACCCATCACAAGCCAGAACTGAGCCAGACTGCTGGCCAGCCTGCTAAAAAGTTTACTGGTGGGGGGGACGGGCAGGGAGGGAAATGCGTGTTGTCTATAGCATTAACCTATAAGCTTTTGCTTACTGGTTATCGACTACACTATTACATCCCTATAACAGTGGATACAAAGGGAGCACACAACTCTTGTGGTCAATGGTGTGTGCAATCAGCATGCATCTCACTTCACGTGCCCTGACTTTACGTGCGTGTCACGTTAGTAACACTGGTTGGAAAAACTACACAGATGGAAACTGGCAGAATCTGACAACCCTGTGTGTGGGCAATGGGAGACAAAATGTTTGTGAAGACCAGAACTTTAACAGTGTTCAAAAAAGAGCTAGATAAATTCATGGAGGTTAGGTCCATCAATGGCTACTAGCCAGGATGAGTAGGAGTCCTTAGCCTCTCTTTGTCTAGAAACAGATGACAGGGGAGGGATCACATGAGGATTACCTGGTGTGTTCCCTCCCTCTGGGGCACCTGGCATTGGTCACTGTCAGCAGACAGGACACTGGGCTAGATGGATCTTTGGTCTGACCCAGTCAGGCTGTTCTTATGTTATGTACACATAAGAACCCCAATGGACCACAGGCTGCCCAACACCATCCTATGTGCTTTCTTAATATTACAGAGACAACGTGTAGGTCCAATAGAAGCTATTACCTCATTCATTTTACCTATGATATTCTGGGACTGACACAGCTACAACCCAACTTCTTAATACAGGTTGAAACTCTCTAGTCCGGCACCCTCGGGACCTGACTGGTGCTGAACCAAAGAATTTGCCGGACCACAAGAGGTCAATATGGTCTAGCAGCATTACCCACACTTCCAGTGTTTACTGGGCTCTTAAAAGACATTTAAGGGTAAATTAGAGCGAAATAACAGCACAGAATCATGCAGGACCACGGCTGTTGCCAGACCACAGAGTGCCAGACTAGAGAGGTTTAATCTGTATTAAAAAGACAATGGATTTGACATGTAGGTAAAAAAATGCTAAGCATGACAGAAATGGTTGTAAGCACAAATTTTCAAATAGGTGACTGAAGTTGTCGGGCACATCAAGGGATCACACTGGGGCCAACTGTACACTAGGGCAGGGCTACTCAATACATGGGCATGCGGCCCACGGTGAGGTTTGGGTTTATGCAGGGCTCAGCAGGTGGGATCCTTTGAACATGGCCTCCACCGGGAACATGCGCCACAATGGCGAGGCGTCTCCCAGGCAGGATGAGCATGGAAAGACGCAAGCGGATGGGTACAAGGTGCTGGCGTTTTTAGCCCCCAGGGAGGAGGTACCAGGAGTGCCGGGGCATTGTGTGAAAGAAGCTATTTGCATATATTTGCATGTATATGCAACCACACTTAAGTTGCGGCCCTCGGCATGTGTTGTGAGTATCATCGTAGCCTCCGGGGCTTCCAAAGTTGAGTAGCCTTGGTCTAGGGGATAAGTTCAAATGAAAACAGGCAACTCCAGCTATGATAATTGTATAGCTGGAGTCGACGTACCTTAATTTGAAGTTTGGCGCCGTCCCCACAGCGGGAGGTCAATGGGAAAAACACTCTCATCGACTTCCCTTATTCCTCGTGAGTCGTAGTAGTACCAACATTGATGGGGGCACCCTAAGTGTTCGAGAAATACCTCTGGAACATCTGGAGCCATTTTATGTACAGACACAAAGGATTTTTAGAGGCATTCCAGGTGCCTGAATAGTCACTGGAAACGCCAGATTTTTCTAGCATGGGCATTGTCATGGTACCTTATAGAAAGATAAGTGCTATACAATGTAAGCTACCTAGAGGAATTACTAACTGATGAGACAATGATTTTTAATAGATTTTACTTCCTTATACCAACATAGCCTTTAAAAAGGTCATTTTAATTGAAGGACACCATCTATTTGACCAACAATATTATAAATCAAAGGAAGAGAAGAATTTCATCTAAGATCGGTTTTGATTAAAAAATGCCGGCTCACACAGTCATGGATGTTTTTCTACAGTATTAACCCTTCAGTCCTCTGAAACAGATACCAACCACTTTTGAACCCCCGGCCCTAGCAGTAGTCCTATAATTTCTTAGAGTATCTTACATCAAAACGAGCAGCACGAGCACAAATGGTTTTTGAAATATTTGTATTTAAAAAGACAAAGTGAATGTATTATGACTCTAGCATCTTGTGAATGGCAGCAGCCAATAACTAGACTTAATGCAACTTTAAGTCTAACTGAAGGCCAAGAAAAAGCAACAGTTGCTAACTGTACCAAAAAAGGAGTGAAATTCCCTTTGATCGCTGCGGCCAACAGTTTTCACCATTCAGCATGACATTTGATAACTCTTCTCCGACCAACAAAGGCTCTTTCAGTTCTGAGCTGATCTGGTGCAACTTCATAGATTAGTTTACACCATGGATATATTTGCCCGTTAGTAAAATGTCAAGTCTACCTGGTTTTTCAAACCATTTCATCATCATAGAATAAGCTGAAATTTTCAAAGGATCTGAAGGCTGCTCGGTGCCTAAATACCACTAATTTACAATAGGATTTATATTCCTAATACTCTGAGAACCTTTGAAAACCACAACCTAAATCATTTACAAGTAGCTAATTGCCTCGTCACCTTCTTCTATTAAATGCTACTTATTGCTTCAAACAAACAAACAAAAAAACAGGGGATGGGTGGAATCCCTCTCTTTACTTGGAAATACCCAACACTTAAATATCTAAAACACAAAGGCATCTGCAGGATTAGCTTTCATTCATAAGGCACCAATACCTATCAGGATTGGAGTCCCACTGTTCTGGGCAAACATATAAATTAGCAACACTCCCTTTTTAAAGGAGGTTTGATTATACTAATATGACAGACATGGGAAGGGGGAATGCTTGACATTTTGAGGAAAATATTAAATGATTCATTACTGACATCAGCCATCGTTACATTTTTATCTTTCAAATGAAAACCTGCTTTTCATTAGCGTCATTAGCTCCCAATTGTATTGCAAAGCAATAGCGTCACATGGTAATAATCTTTGTTTCATTAGTATGTCCTATCAACTGCTTGCAACATTCTTTGAAACCGATACGCTCGCTCTTTTCTGTATGAGTAGGAAGTGCCAAAAGCAGCTTCCTCTACAGGAAGGATGACCCCCTGAGATCCCTTAACTTTCGATTTAAGTTTCTAGAGATAATCCTTTCTTTTTTTAGGGGAGAGGAGAGAAGGGGGGGGTGTCAAGCAGCAAGCCTTAATAACAAAGAAATTCCTGAGGTTTATTGCCAAAGCAAAGAACAGATAAAAGAATAAGATTTAACTTTTGTTGTTGTTGGGCTATTTTTGAGAACTAGAAACACACACAGAGCCAAGCTGTAATAAAGCTTCCTTACAAAAATGTAAGGCTCCTAAAAGGATTCAAGTACAATTGTCAAAATAACATGTGTTCAATTACACTGATTTTTAAGCTTCAGGGGGTAGCCGAGTTAGTCTGTACAGGATAAACTTAAAAAACAACAAACGGTCTGGTAGCACTTTATAGACTAACAAAACATGTAGATGGTATCATGAGCTTTCGTGGGCACAGCCCACTTCTTGATGGGCTGAAGAAATGGGCTGTGCCCATGAAAGCTCATGATACCATCTACATGTTTTGTTAGTCTATAAAGTGCTACCAGACTATTTACTGATTTTTAAATTCAGTGAAATCTCTGGGCAAGTAGACTTTATAATAACAATATATGGAGATATACCTATTGCATAGAACTGGAAGGGACCTTGAGAAGTCATTGAGTCCACTCCCCTGCCCTCACAGCAGGACCAAGTACTATCCCTGACAGATTTACCCCAGATCCCTAAATGGCCCCCTCAAGGATTGAACTCAAAAGCCTAGGTTTAGCAGGCCATTGCTCAAACCACTGAGCTCAAACCCTCCTCCCAGCTGAAACTTACAAGCGCAACTGCGTGTCTAGAGTATTTTTTAGGCGGGCCTGAAACAGGGTCACACTCACCTCTAGCAAGCGCCCCCTGGCAGAGTGCGTGTGCCTGCGTGCCCCTTCTGTCGGTGGTGGCTTTTTGGTGACTCCGCCCTCCGGCCGAGTGGCACGCAATCTGTTAAAACACAGCGAACCAAGATCCGGGGTACAAGTCCAACAGAGCCCTCTACTATCTTTCAGTCTGTCCCCACTCCGGAATAATGTGGCTCCTTCCCTGGAGGCAACACCTTGCCCCCCCCCCAGAGCCTTTCTGGCCCATGTCTTCAGACAGGCTCTTACCCTCTGGGGTGCCTCACTATCCAGGCCACTTCCACCAGTGGTTAATGGGGTTAATGACTCTACTCTGAGTCCCAGCCCAGGGGCCCTGTAGCTAGCAGCTGTCTACAAAGCCCCTTTAAATAACTATGTTGCTGCTATAATTCCCTGGACTCCAGCACATTCTTTACCCTTATCTCAGGGCCTTGACCCGGTGGAGTCCCAGCAGCCAGCCTGGAGCACCGGCTGCTCTCCTTCAGCTGTAGCAAGGAAATGTCCTTGCTCTGGCCCTGCAGCTCTTCTTATACTGAGCTGCTAGCCTCTGATTGGCTGCCTCCCACACCGCTGCTCGAGGCAGCTCGGAGGACCTCTCTAGTGCACTTTTCTGGGGCGGGGTGTGGCAGGACCACACGGCCTCCAGCAGGGGGCCTCAGGGCCCAGTCCACCCCATCACGTGGCCTAAAAGTGCTTTACTAATATGAAGACGCCCAGTACTTCTGTAGGATAGGTGTGTGATAGAGATGCAGCCATGTTAGTCTGGTCTAGCTGAAACAAAAGACAGGACTATGCAGCACTTTAAAGACTAAAAAGATGATTTATTAGGTGATGAGCTTTCGTGGGCCGGACCCACTTCCTCAGATCAATAAGTGGAAGAAAACTGGCACAACCATATATACCAAAGTGATACAATCAAAAAATAGGTGAGCATTCTTACCCCCCATTTAGTAGATGGGTAAATGAGGAACAGACGGATGGAAGGGTTTGTCCCAGGTCACAACTTCGTGGGCAAACACACACTTCCCGTCTCTGCAGCAAAAGATGGTCAATGGGGCATGCGTATATGAGTCAAGGTGCAAGGATTCTGGGCCCACTTCTACCACTGACTTTGTGAGCAGCTCACAGTCTCGCTGGACAGGCAGGAAAGAATTAAGCAATGGTGAACGAAGGCCATTTCACTTCTGAAGGAACATCCACACATGGGAATAATGCACCCTGACTTCACACCTTCAATCAATTCTATCAGCCCCAGGGAGATGTGCCCTCAATTCTTCACGTCCCGACTGATAAAAAAGGGAATAATGTTTAGCTACCACGTGAGATTGTTATGAGGCTATGTGTATGCCTCACAGAACGCTGACATCCTCAAATGGAAGCAAATATAAATACACAAAGTATTAAGTTCACACTTTGTATAATGCCATTGTGATGGACAGGAGCAGTGCCAGCCAGCACTTCATGACTAAAGGGTTAAACTCAGGTAGCTAGCAAGGGTGTTGGCAGGGGGCCAGAAGAATCAATGGGAGACAGTGCTGAAATGTGAACTGTAGATACTTGGTCTGTTCTTCCTTTGTGTGACTTCTAAATTAAGGGCTGGAGGGAGCAACACGCAGTAATCAGAATTACCATGCCTACAAGGAAATTGGGGCATGGAAATGGACTGAACCAGGAAGGGATCATGAGTAAATAAAGGGAAAAGGTGTATTTAGACATGATCAGGGATTTTTCTTTGTTTTGGTTGTTTTGTTAAACTTCTCTGTGTGAGTCTATGCCTTCCTCCCCCATTCACCTTCTAAGAGCGTACCCAGAAATGTTCTCTGTGTTTTAATTTTTTTCCACTCAGTCGCTCTGTAATACCTAGCAACCCAGCATGCTTTATCAAGGACATCTTTTTGTTTTGTTAATAGAATCACCCTTTTTAAGGCGATTTGATTCTTAGTGCCCTGGAAAGAAATAGGAGGTCTGTGTGTGTGTGTCTGCCTAGCCTGAGAGGTCAGCTAGGAAAGACACGGTTTGTTTTCTTTTGTTTCTTTTCCAAGCTCTCTTGTGGCAGAGGAGCTTGGGGTACAACTGGGGAAGGAAGTCTAAATGCTTTCTGCCTGGGTTCAGGAAGAAAGAGATTTCTTTTGTTTCACTTGGGCTTTATCTACACTACGGCTTTTGTCGGCAAAGAGTATGCAAATGAAGTGCTGATGAGCATTTTGTTGCACTTCATTTGCATAATCTATTCCGAACCATTTTTGCGCAAGAGGTTTTTGCGCAAAGACTCCTTGTGCAAAAACGGCTCAGAAGGCATAAGGATCTTGCACAAAAATGGGGTTGTGTGGAAAAAGGAAACATCCACACTGCTTGTTTTTGCGCAAAAACAGCTTGGAATAGATTATGCAAATGAAGCGCAACACAATGCTAATCAGCACTTTATTTGCATACTCTCTGCCAACAAAAGCCGGCAGTGTAGACATAGCCACAGTGGTGGTGGCTACCCCCAAAGTCAGTCAATCTGTGATGCTGGGGAGTTTTTGTAAGCAGAGCTGGTAGAGGCAAGGTATTTCAGGTCTTTTGCAGGACCCCATCTTCTGCACTCAGAAGGTATGTCTAGAATGCATCCCTCTGTCGGCAGAGGGATGCAGATTAGGCAGATCGACATTGCAAATGAAGCGGGGATTTAAATATCCCATGCTTAATTTGCATTAAAATGGCCACCGTTTTTGCTGACGCAGCACTTTGTCAGCAAAAAGAGGCAGTCTAGAGGGGGATCTGTCAAGAAAGAAAGCCTTTTTCGACAGATCCCTTATGCCTCCTGCAGGGAGGTTTACAGGATCTGTTGAAAAAGGCTTTCTTTCTCGACAGATCCCCCTCTAGACTGCCTCTTTTTCCTGACAAAGTGCTGCGTCAGTGAACACAGTGGCCATTTTTATGCAAATTAAGCGCGGGATATTTAAATCCCCGCTTCATTTGCAATGTCGACCTGCCTAATCTGCATCCCTCTGCCGACGGGGGAATGCAGTCTAGACATACCCAGAGTGCCAGAGTGAGGAACAGCCCTGACAGCCTTTTCTCTGCTTTCACATAAAATGCATTGCTTTTTCATTTCCATTTTCAACCCTCAGTCGTCTTGTCCTAGCCGACTCCATCAAGAAGCCACCTCGTGACAGAGGGGGAACCTCTCGCCCTTCCTTCAATTCTCTCCCTCCCTGTCTAAGAGCACGGACAGGAAAACCTGATTAATTTGGAGACGGTGCTACTATGCTCAATGATGCAGCTGCAGACCCCCATCAAGCTGGAAGACTTCATGGCCCAAGCTATAACAGGAAACTTCAAGTTCTTCCCCAGGAGGAGTTGAATGAGAGGAGAGGCTACATTTCTGCCATTTTGCTCATTTTGGTTTTGATCTTCACTCATCCAGTTTTCGAACCCTAAACAGTGCTGGTCATCTTGATTCATCTTGCTCTAAACTCTGTAGCACATTGGCTTCCAGTGTTTACATTTTCCTTTTATTCAGAATAAGATCTGAGGCGAACAAGTCAAGTGTCTGTATTAATTAACAGCTACACTGAAGAGACTGTAACACTTGTTTAATAAAAACTTCAGCTGTTGTACCCCATTGCAGACAAATGTGAAAAGGGAACGTGAGCACAAAATCTCTGGTCTGCAGTGCATCCCCTCAAGATAGTAAAAGAAAAAAAAAAAGGACAAGTATTCTCCATAAATGTAATATGTGAAAATAGGAAACTATCCTTTTAACTGAAACAGTTTGGGCTGGTCAGAGTTTCTATTAATACGGTGGTGTCCCCATTTAAGATAAAGTATCATTTATAGAGAGCAATCACAGCGATGTAACAAAGGACTATTGAGGTGCCCGCTGTTCGTTAATCTCGGCCATGCAAAGATGTGGGCACATTTCTCAGCAGGAATAGGTACAAGGGATAACCTGGATACCATAGGCCTGTCAGATCCCAGGCAAAATGGGTTTACAGAAAAGAGCGCTGGTCTAACTCACTTGATTTTTTGTTTTATGAGATGACAAATTTGGTTAATAAAGGCAAGAGTGTTGATGTAATAGACATCTATAAGGCCGATGACTTGGTTCCACAGATTTTGATTAAGAAACAAGAACACAAAATCAACATGGCACACATTAAACCGATTAACAGCAGGCTAAACGATAGGTCTCAATGTGGAACTGTAAACAGGGGATCATTCATCCCGCAGGTGTGTTTCTAATGGAGTCCCACAGACATCAGATCTCGGCCCTACGCTATTTAGAACTTTTATCAATGATCTCGAAGAAATCAAAATCATCACAGATTTCCAAATGACACAGGAGGGACCTTTCTGCCCCCTTCATGCTCAATATTAGTCTGTAATCATCAGTACTAGTTCCCCATTTTTTCCCCCCAAGGTCTACTTCTCTCTCCTGGCCCCTTTCCCTGCTACCTCCATTAAAGCTACGTGAATATACTGAACACACAGGCACTGTGGAATAAGCGATTTTTCAATAACTGTTCCAAAATAACTCCCCGTGTAGACACACTAATCTGGAATTAAAGTCATTTTTATTCCAGAGTCATTAGAGTTGGCTTCCAAAGTGGAGTAAACATTCTAGAATAAAAATCACATGTATTCCAAAATAGTGTCCACATGAGGGAGCCATTCTGGAATACCCATATAAACAAGCCCTTAAACCAGGGGTGGGTAAGGTATGGCCTGCGGGCCGAATCCAACCCGCCAGGCCATTTGATCCAGCCTGCGGCCACTCTGCCACTCTCCCACCCCCAGGCCAATCGAGAACTAGGGATGAGGGAGAGTGCAAAGCCATTCACTGTTCAAAATGGCTGGCGGCTAGGCTTGCCAGATGCTTTCACCAAAAATCCCTAACATGGCAGTAAAAACTTGAACAAAACAAAAAAAGGTCACTGTGCCTTTAAGAATCCCCTGCGCTCCTCGCTGCCCCCGCCAGACGCGGCAAGGGAAGAATGTTCCCGCCAGCCTTCCGTCCAAGAAAAACAGAAAATACCGGACATTTTACACGTCCGGTATTTTCTATTTTTTTTACCGGACGGGGCCAGAAATAACTGATTGTCCAGGAGAAAACTGGATACCTGGCAACCCTACTGGAGGCTCCCTTCCCCCACCAGGGGTGCACGATGCCTAGAGGGAGCCACCGGCTGTTTGAACAGCAAATGACTTTACGCACTCCCCTGGCCCCAGACCCGAAATGGCCCAGAGGCAGGGGAGCATGTGAAGTCTCCTCCCCCCACCACCAGGGCCATGTGAGACCCAGAGGGAACTGCCCCTTTGTGCCCGAGGCCCCGCCCGCTTTGTGCCCGAGGCCCCGCCTGCGACCACAATCAACATTCATGAAGTGCCCCCCCTGCCAAAATTATTGCCCACCCCTGCCTCAAACTAATCTAGCTCTTGCCACCTATCCACCCCTCTGTGCTTCCTCACTGATCCTTCCTATACTATATTTTCAGATCTTACCTCAAAACCACTTTTTTTCCCTTCTCTCCTCTACCTGGGTCATTTACAAAATTAAAAAGACAGCTAAACGCCAGAAAGGAAGGCTGGGATACGGTTTGTAAGATACTTGCTACAAAAGTTACATGGCATTCCAAATTCTATTCTTTTTATCCCACCCCCCCTTTAGAAACTAAGATTCTGGTGGAGTTACAAGAACTCAAGGGAGTATGTTCTACAAGCCAATAAATACAATGTTACAACACTGCATAGTTACAACATTCTTTTCAATCTGTTCCTCCCCTGTGGAAATGTTGATGGAGCTACTGCGAACAAATACTTGGGCTCACATAAGAGCGGGCGGCACACTGGTTTCCACAAGAGAATGTGAAACTACACTACTGTATAAACCCCTGAGGTTGTTGGTAGAGTAAATTCAATTGGATTCATACTCACATGCCCTGTGGAACTACTATGCCAGATGGTTTCCAAGCATCTGCAGATGCTGTAATATTTAGCCGGGGTTTAGGTGAAGAGGACGCAATTCCTTTAGTCCTGGCCCCAGATACACAATTTTTGGTCCTCATTAGCTGATTGAGCATAATATTAACGGCTTTTGATTTAGTACTGAGGCCTAAGTTACAAGGACAGTTATAATGCAGGTCATAAAAGCATGTCTCAGGGGCATGTAATTTAACTGCAGTTAAATTGCCATTCTTTGGAGTGCCTTCATAGCGGGGAAAAAAAAAAGAAGAAAGGTTTTTTTGTCATGAGAATTTTGTGGGTTTTAAGTCTCATTAAAAACCACTTGACCTACGTAGGACTTTAATCAGTCTTGGATCTTCGGGCAGATGGACGGGCAAAGAGCTGGCGGCTGAACGCCATTAAATACAGAGAGGTTGACAAGATGATCAAGGTTCAGTTTCCACTCAAGGGGGCCTCTGCGGCATTCTATCCGTTGGGTTGTCCGGTTTGTTTCCCTTTTCTTTTTACCAGCTTGATCCTTCAGTGGACGCCCGGCGGCCCCCCATCTGACGCGGGAGGAAAACGAATGTCCTGTGAGCCTCACAAATCAGCTAGAGAGCGAAATGGGGAGTGGATTTAACCAGCTCCCTTTCCAACGCCGGACTCTGGATGGAAATGGACTCTGCATCAGATCTGTGACTCTCCAGGGCCAGAGCAGGGTACTCAGCTATGGGAAGTGACCCAGCCCTGGGTCGTACCATGTCAGGCCCTAGGTCACCTTGCTGTAAGGGGACCCAGTGACTAGTAGGGGTGCTAAGGCAGGTTTCTTGGCACTGAAGACCACACCGCATCCTGGAAGAGACCAGCAGCAAGGTGAGCTGGCTCCTGGGGAGGGAGGGGGGGGGAAGGCCCGGGGTTCTGTGTGTTACCCTGCCCTGAACTCTGGCTCCACAATCCCATTGGCCAACTCCTGGCCAGTGGGAGCTGGGGGCAGGTCTGGGCCTACGGAGCCAGACCTACTGCTGGCTGCTTCCGGGGCACAGCATGGTCTGCGATGCTAGGAGAGGCAGGAAGCTGCCTTAGCATCCCCATTGCACCGCTCACCAGGAGCTGCGGGAGGTAAGTCTGTGCCCAATTACAAACACCAACCTCCAACTGCCCCCCTCCTGCACCTCAGACCTCACATTCCTACACCCCACCAAACAGGCCACCCTCTAGTCAAAAGATACAATTCTCTTGCAGCATCAACAATTTTCTTCAACTGGGTCGCGAGAAAAAGAAGTCTGAAAACCTCTGGGTGAGGGCGCAAGATTCATAGATTCGAGGCGCTACTGTGCCCATTTAGCCTGACCACCTGGTCGACAGCATAGTCCATGAGTCTTCTCTAAATTATTACGTCCAATAGCTGTGGTCCAGCTAGAACTTTTCTTCTAGAAAAATGTCCAGTGTGGATTTTAAAATGTCCAGTAATATAGAATAAGGATGCAATAGCATAGTCGACTAACCAATTAACCAATAAGCAAAAACTTATCGGTTAATGCTATTGCCTACATGCATTTCCACCTCTTCCCCCCGCCAGTACATTTTTTAGCAGGCTAGCCAGCAGCCTGACTCAGTCCCGGCTCACACCAGCTCTGGGAGCTACCCCTGCTGCGGCTCTGCATTTACAGTGTATTAGGAGCCAGGCAGCCCAGCTCAATCCCGACTTGTGCTGACTCCATGACCTACCCCGCCTCTCTGGGTAGCTCCCAGACCCAGTGCGAGCCGGGACTGAGCCAGGCTGCCAGCCCGCCCGGCCCCTAATACACTGTAAATGCAGAGCCGCAGCGGGAGTAGGTCCCGGCCCAGCACGAGCCAGAATTGAGCTGGGCTGCCAGCCCGCCCAGCCCCTAATACACTGTAAATGCAGAGCCGCAGCGGGAGTAGGTCCCGGACCCAGCACGAGCCAGAATTGAGCTGGGCTGCCGGCCCGCCCAGCCCTTAATACACTGTAAATGCAGAGCCGCAGCGGGAGTAGGTCCCAGACCCAGCATGAGCCGGAACTGAGTTCTTTATCGACTAATTGTGTAGTCGATAAAAATTCGATCAATTACATGATTAGCAAATTGCCCACTTCTTAACATTCCTGATGCAGAATCTACCACTCTTTCTTAGTAAGTTGTTCCTGAGGTTAAATACTCTCACCATTCAAAATTTGTCTCTTATTTCTAGTCTGAATTTGTCTAGCTTCGCCTTCTAGGCACTGGATTTTGCTATCCACTTAAACCTCCATAGTCGGGGTGTCCCGACACCAGGAACGCCCATGGAAGGGAAGAGGAAGCCGCTTCCCCTGGGGCATTTCCCGCCCATTCCCTTAGGGATGTAGGAGCAGCATGGGGCGCAGAGCCTCATGTGCTCCCCTAGAGCAGGATGGCAAGTAAGTGTCCCACCCCCTCACACCCAGATCTCACAGCTCCTTCCCGGGCCCGGCAAAATCTTTCATCTGCCATACTCTGCTTCCCAGGGTTGCCAGATTAAAGAGGTCTGAGTGTAGTCAACTGCTAACTTAAAGAGCCGTCTAGTGTCAAGTAGCTATTACTAATCAAGTCACGCCGCCCCTCCCTTCAACCTTCTCTTTGACAGACAATTTGACCTCCTTGAGTCTTTCACTCTCGGGCCTGTTTTTCAAACCTTTCATCATTCTCTGAACGCTCCAATTTTTCAATCCGTTCCTTGCTGTCTGGACACCAGAACTGCACATAGTATTCCAACGCAGCCACATGCCAGGGCCCAAATACAGATGGACTACAACCTTTCTGCCCCCACTCAAGAGTCCCATATTTATTCAGCAAGGATCTCATTAGCCCTTGAGGCCACAGCGTAGCACTAACAATTAACACGACCCACCCCAAGTCTCTTTCAGAGTCTCTGATTCTCAGGATAGAGTCCCTCTTGCATTCTTGGTTCTCAGGTGTCTGACTGTACATTCAGCTACACTGAAATGTGTGTGGCTTTGCCTGAATGCAGCTTAGCCAGCAATCCAGACTGCTCTGTATTACAGGTTGCACGTCTATAAACCAGAATTCTATGGCAGGACCATGGATGTTCCAGGATCAGGAGCCTAGGCAGGTGGCCCAGCTAGGCTGGAGGGGGAGGGGAAAGCTGTGAAGACTGGCAGTGGCACAGCTGTATTGAGAGTTAGTCAGAAAGGGGGACAGGAAGCACGGCACCCAACCAAGCTGGGCTGTTGGGGGAGCCGGGAAGGCCAGTGAGGCCAGCAGAAGGAGGGCCAGAAATGACCTCTCCTGGCCTGGCAGAATCTCTCATCCGGGACCAGTCAGGCCCCAAGGGTGCAGGACCAGGGAGGTCCAACCTGTAAGGGTATGTCTACGCTACCACCCTAGTTCGAACTAGGGTGGTTAATGTAGGCATTCGAAGTTGTAAATGAAGCCCGGGATTTAAATATCCCGGGCTTCATTTGCATCTTGCCGGGCGGGCGCCATTTTTAAATGCCCTTAGTTCGAACTCCGTGCCCGCGGCTACACGCGGCACGGAGTAGGTAGGTCGAATTAGGATCTCTAATTCGAACTACCGGTACACCTCGTTCCACAAGGAGTAACGGTAGTTCAAATTAGAGATCCTAATTCGACCTACCTACTCCGTGCCGCGTGTAGCCGCGGGCACGGAGTTCGAACTAAGGGCATTTAAAAATGGCGCCCGCCCGGCAAGATGCAAATGAAGCCCGGGATATTTAAATCCCGGGCTTCATTTACAACTTCAAATGCCTACATTAACCACCCTAGTTCGAACTAGGGTGGTAGTGTAGACATACCCTAACTGACCGGTCTTCCTCATTATTTACCAATATCATGAATATGCACAGCAGCAGTCTTCATATAATGGAATGTTTGAACCTGGGACATCTGGACCAGAAAGAAAGGATGGAAAATACTGAGGGTTTTCCATACACCCACACCCTCTCCAATTCTTTAGCTGGTTCAACAGCATTTTTATTTTTTCTCCAAACAAAAACTAAGTAGGCAGCATATTCCTGAAATCAGGGATACAGTGTACCATTAAATAAAATACTACAGGTTAAACCTCTCTAATTCGGCATCCTTTGGACCTGACCGGTTCTGAATGAGAGAATTTTCCGGACCATGGGAGATCAATAGTGTCCAGCAACATTACCAACACTTCCACTGCTTGCTGGGCTGTTAGAGGACATTTAGGGATCAATCAGAGCTAAAGAACAGCACAGAACCCTGAGAGCCAGGATTGGTGGCTGGAAACAAACTTTGTGGGACCGCGGGAAACTTGGCCACTTCCATGAAACATGGACGTTTGGCTAACTAACAGCACGTCGGATCATGGCTGTTGCCAGACCAGAGAGTGCTGGACTAGAGAGGTTCAACCTCTATTAACTGTCCACATGGGTCACTCCAACCAACTCATGAGTCACCTACTTCATCTTTCATTTCATTGGCAGTTTTTTAGATTCTGTTTAGCCTCATTCGCTTTCAAAGGATGAAGTCAAAGCATGTTGGAGGGAATAAACAAACAAGAGCGCGGTCTCTTTGAGCATCGGATACGAGTGTGATCCACTATGCCAGGCGTAGGGAACCTAAAACCTGGGGGCCGAATTTGGCCCCCGAGGCTCAGGGCCCACCCAGCATTGGGGACCCTGCACTGGTGCTCCAGCCCCCTACACAGCCCCAGGGTGGAGCTGAAGCACACAAAATCTATTAGGCGGGGGGGGCCCCTAGGCTCTGGTGTGTGAGGGTCACATGGGAAGTGTCTTTCTTCTCACTCAGGGAATACCCCAGTGAGGGTTTGGGTTTTTTCCTCACTTGTGTGTGGCCCCGAATGATTTTTCTGTGGGTCAGTGGCCTCCGACCCAAAAAAGGTTCCCCTCCCAGAACTATGCACATTCCCAGCCCACTCAGTCAGACACTAGTGGATTACTCTCGGATAACAAGTGACTGTATACGTGACCTGGTACGTGACCTGAGTGCAAAGTCACCAGAGTGACTCTAATGATAAAGGTCCCTTATCAGGTTGCATTTTTAAATACAGGCAGCCCCCAGCTGCCAGACGGGGTCTGTCCCAAAAGGTCATCGGTAAGTCGGTTGTTTGGAACTCGGAACACATTTTCCCATGGCAACAGCATTATAAATGGCAGTCAGAGTCCCAGGCTAGACCACAAATGGGGGGGGGGAGGGTATTTAATCTTGAAGGCTGGTACTCAAGGAGAGGCAGGTTTAATCTGAGGAGGATGAAGAGCTGGGTGGAGATTCTGAAGGGGTCTTCTGGGCATTTCACAGTCACCTCACCCCCCTTCTCCCAAAGGCTCTGCACCAGCTCCTGTGATCAGCCCCATCTCTCCCTCCCCACCCGGTTGCACCCAGCCCCCCACTCACCAGGAGGCACCGAGTGGCATGAGTGTTGTCCAGAGGACTCGAGGAGCCGGGGGGGCGGCCATGCAGCCAGCGGCTGGAGAGAAGCAGCAGTTTCCGCTTCAAAGCACCGCTTCTCTCCAGCCACTCACTGCACGACCGCCCCCTGCTCCTCTGGAGTCCTCCAGCCAGCCCTGGCGCAGCTCACCATCACCTGTGCCTCTTGCCTGTACCCCAAGGCTGTAGGTGAGCTTGTAAGTCGGTTGTTTGTAACTTGGGGAGTGTCTGGCTAGCCAGGATTCATACTTGGCCATACATTTAACCACCCCTGAAATCAACATATTTGTTTCGGTGAACGCCAGACTAGGGAACTCAACACCCCGAATGCACTGATTCAGAGAGAGTCCACAAGCATTGCCCCAGCACCTACAGCAGTCTGACAAAGTTAAGTATTTCTTTCCCGGTCAATGCGTGGTTTTAAAATTCACAAATCTGACTCCGTATCCTGGGAATCCAATCACAGGCAGCGTATCCAACCTCAAGCAGAGGTCCCAAACCTTCTCATGCCTTAACAGCAGCGTCAGTAACTTCAGGTTGAAGCTAGAACAGTGGCAGAGTTCCAGGAAGTAACAGAAACCAGAAATTAAATTAAATCACCAGCATTCCTTGTAAGCTAAGCGCTTGGCTAGCCAGCCAGGAGAGATTGAGGTGCCACTCAGCTGGTTATCAGAGCACCCCCGGCTTCCCAGCATGCATTTCTATTGGTGCACATCCACACATGCCACGGAACACAAAAAATGTATTCCTCACCTAGAAGGAAAAAGTTAGAGGGAACAGTGAATCAACCAATTCCCAGCTTGTGCCCAGTCCCAGATGCGGCGCCTCTGCTTTTTAAAATGTATAAAAAGCCTACCGGCTCTTAATACATTTAAAAGGCAGAACCACAGCGGGGTTAGCTCCCAGAAACGGGAGCTAACCCCGCCGCAGCTCCCCCGCTTATCGACTAATTGACTAGTCGATGGAAAATCTATCAACTAGTCGATTAGTTGATTAAACTAAATTTAACATCCCTACTCCGTTTCCTATTGCTATTACCCATTTCCTAAACTAGCCAGTGGGCTCTCTCCTGAATATTTGGTTTAAGCCATTTTTACCATAGACGATGAGAGATGTTCATGATGCAGGTAAAGGCCTCTAACTCTTCCTCCATTACAGTGGTGGGTAACCTGCAGCCCGCAGGTCATAAGCAGCCCATCAGGGTTCTATGTGCGGCCTGTGAAACATTTTGTTGATCGTTGTCCATGCACAGGGTTGCCAGATTCCGATGGTTTGCCGCCGTGTAGTGTTTTTCCTACCGGTATTTCTAAAGCAGCACACACCCAAAGCCAGAGCACGTGAAGGCAGGTGCATGCGGATTGCACACAACATGGATTGGGAGCGCCGTGCGCCCTCTCTGCATCCGCACACCTCACAAACTCTAGGTACACATGCACAGCGAGCAAAACTACTCTATCTTGGGAGACTGTCATGGTTAGGACAATGTTGTGGCCCGCTGAGATGAGGAGGTTCACTCATGCCACCCACTCAATAGCCTGGGTTGCCCATCACTGCTCTACTGTGTTACCATAGCGAACGTCTCCTGGAACACAACATTCTCCAGCCCCTGTATTTCAAAGAAGTGACATCCAGTACACCTAGTGCATGCGACCGATGCCTTCCTGCCTTTCAAAGAGACAACTACTCTATTGAAGCTCCCTCTGTATCCAGAGCACAAGCCAGCTGGATTGCAGTTGAAAGAGTCACTCGGTCAACAACGTCTGAAGACTACAACCCAAAACAAAGAGACACATTTAAAATTTAAATTTTTTTGTTAAAAGGACATAAAAAGAATAAATTGTCCCGTACTGGCATAGAGCACCAGCAAATTGTATCCCTCTTTAGAATCCAGCATCCCCCTTAAAATGGCTTCCCAATCAACCATCTCATAGGAGTTGATAGACCACAGGCCTGTCTTATCAGAGACAGGATACTGGCTGACAGTCGGTGCCAGGTGATTCATAAACACCGCAATGAGCAATGATGGCATAAAAGCACCCAGAGACACCGGTTTGAGAAACTAGCACACAACTCCTACTGGGGACCTAGTAACATAAGTCTTGGGAGAAGACTCAGAGAAGAGTCCTTCTCAGAGTCTCTGGATTCTCCCCCCTAAGCATCTTATCAACCCCTCACCCCAAACTTCCCACAACCTGCCAAGTTCCAAGGGTGGAACACACTGTGTCCCCAAAAAGTGGAGGGCGCACAAAAATTTTCCATGCAGGGACTTGCTGTGAGGTTCCTTCCTTTATCTTACCATATATTTTAAAAATGTCTGAGAGTCTGTTTGTTCAAGAACTTCTCTGTAAGAGCAAGGAACCCCAAATTTGATAGACAGCTTCCTCTTATCACAACTTAAAGCAAGGTAAAGGTTTGGTTGAGCCAGGACAATGGGATGTGCCTGGAATTCGATTGCTTCTCATAAAATGGAAAGGGAGGGGCCTGGTAGGAGGGACAGTTATATGCAGAATGACCACGGGGGGGGGGAACCAAAGATGGGGGCTGGGACAGCTTATAGCCCCATTGGGCAGGTGGAGTGGAGAAAGGGACAGCTATCTACTATATATTTCAGAGAGTTTGTCTGTTTGTGTGTCTGTCCTCCTGCCAGGGGACATGCACCTCTCCTCCGGCTGTGCCCACTGCAGTGACCATGGAGAGACGCTTCCCACTTGGCCCCAAGCTGCTGTGGTGAGAGGGGGCTGAGGTTGTCCTCTCTCCCCAGGGCAGCCTGCATCCTGAACCCCTCATCCCCAGACCCACCTCAGAGCAATGATTTCAATGAAGAAAAAGCTTATTTGAGTTAAGGACCCGAGCCAGGCCAGGTAAATCTTCTCGTTTTGAATAATGGGCTATAACCTAAGTTTCATGGTTATTTCTGAATTACTTAGTTTAAAAAAAATAGTGAGGAAACCACGTTTCTGTGGCACACAAGGAACAGTGGCACAGCAACAAGAGACACTGCACATTTGTAACCAAGCACGACCTGCCTGGGACTATGTTTCATGCTGCCCCGTACCTATCAGGAACCCACCCAGGACATATGAAAAGATGCCAGTGCCTCTTACACACCCAGTCACCCGAAAGTAATCCCTGAAGTTAACGATTTTCCTGTGGAACGGGGGGTCCTACCCCGCTAGGGGCCAGAGGCCTTGGGCCAGTACAGCGCAGTTCCACTAGCCCCACACCGCCCCACTGTGCAGCACTGGCCTACAGCAGGGGTGGGCTAAAGGGTTGCGCACTCCTCTCAGGGTGGGGGTAGGGCGGAGGAAACTTCACGTGCTCCTCCCGCCCCCCACACCAATCAGGGCTTGAGGGGCGGGGGAGCTCGTGAAGTCTCCTCCTGCCCTGCCAGGAGCGCGCGGCGCTTCAAAGTGCTACGTGCTCCTGGCAGGGCGGAGGAAACTTCGTGCACTTCCCCCATCCCCAGGCCCTAACTGGCCTGGGGTGGGGGAACGTGTAAAGCCTCTTCCCGCCTTGCCAGGGGCATAGGTGCTTAATGGGAGGGGGGCGGGGGCCGGCAAAGGAGCTTCCCTCCCAGACCAATCATGGTCTGAGGGTGGGGAAGCTGGGAAGCATCATGGCCCTGCCCTTCCATTTTAGGCCCCACCCCTTCCGGGGCAGCCCAGGGCCACTGCAAACATTTTTGAAGTGGCCCCCGGCCAAAAATTATTGCCCACCCCTGGCCTACAATAGGAGTGATAAAGTAGATAAAGGCCCATGGAAGATTCTAGGCAACAAGGCCTGAGTGTGGCTGCCCAAAAGAGACCAGGAAGCAACCCGAAGCAGCCCCAGATTTGCCAAGGGAAAAGACAAAAAAAGAGCCAGGAAAGGTGAAAGCTGAGTCCAGAGGGTGGGCAGAAAAGACCTGAATCAGAGGAGGGAGGCTGCTCTTCCTAAAGGCAAGGCTGAACCCAGTTTCAGACTAGGGAACAGACTCTGCATTTAGTGGTTGTTTTGGAGTTGCGCATCCCTGAAGGAACGAACTAGAATGGCTTCACCGGAGGGCCAAGTCCAGGATGGGGACCACTGCAGGGCCCACCCAAGAGAAAATGGCATCCCTGTAACTGTCTACAAAAAAAAGAGAGCACTTATTTTTTTGTAAACGGAGCCCCTCTGAATACAACTGGCTAGCAGCCGTTATAAGGCCTGACTTTGCTTCCACTGAGGTCAAAGGCAAAATCCATTCAGTTTCAGCAGGCACAGGTCTATATTGTGCATCACACGAATTGTTCATATCTTGGGGTTGGGGAGGGTGGAGAGAGGAAATCAGTTCAATTCCCCCCTCCCTGATCCTGCAATGCTTCGGAAATACCCCGGCACCCAGCATCGGCTTCCCTGGGGAACGGAAGGTCACAGTGGGTGCACAATGACAATATGGGTTTGACCACGCAGCATAGAATCGAATGAAAAATGTGGCCGTGGTTGAATGAACTGCAGCACTGGGCCGCTTTGATTTCCCCCACCCCTCAACAACAGGAGCCCAATTTCCTGCTCCATACAGTTCGTGCCATAACTAAGCTGAGATGAAATTGAGACAACACCTATTTTCCTCCCCTGCCCCCATTAACTCAGTCCATTCGACCATGTGCCATAAATTACCTGTGTATGTATGACAGGGTCGCCGACAAGCGGCGAATGAACTAGCAAAACAAAGCAAAGTACAAGCTTATCTCAAAAATCAGGAGGCAATTCCTTCAAACCACAGCATCCGCAGAAGGCAAGCTCTGGGCTTGGCTTACATTCCTCCAAGACAATTGTCTTCCAGGGTGCAGCAGGACCTAACTTGGCCATGAATGCCCGAGCCATCCACCCACGCAGGAAGAGACATTTGGATCAAGTCTGCTGGGCAGTGGCTGTGGTTCCAACCATTACTGGGGATAAAAAGTCCCCACCCCTCCTACCCATGTTCATTACCACCCTCCTCCTTGCCATGAAAGACTTGGAAAAACCCAACAGTAGACTCTGGGCAACATTTAAAGTGCAGCCAGATTTATTCTTGGCAGAAAGTTACTCAAAGAACTCTAGCAGATTAGTAAGGCATGATTTCCCTTTACAGAAACCATGTTGACTTTTCCCCAACATATTATGTTCATCTATGTGTCTGACAATTTTATTCTTTACTATAGTTTCAACTAATTTGCCCAGTACTGACGTTAGACTTGCTGGTCTATAATTGCCAAGATCACCTCTAGAGCCCTTTTTAAATATTGGCATCGCATTAGCTATCTTCCAGTCATTAGGTACAGAAGCTGATTTAAAGGATAGGTTACAAACCAGTTAATAGTTCTGAAATTTCACATTTGAGTTCTTTCTAAACTCTTGAGTGAATGCCATCTGGTCCTAGTGACTTATTACTGTTACATTTATCAATTTGTGCCAAAACCTCCTCTAATGACACCTCAGTCAGGGACAGTTTCTCTCATTTGTCACCTAAAAATAATGGCTCAGGTTTGGAAATCTCTCTCATCCTCAGCCATGAAGACCAAAGCAAAGAATTCATTTAATTTCTCTGCAATGACGTTATCATCTCTGAGTGCTTCTTTAGCATCTCGATCGTCCAGTGGCCCCACTGGTTGTTTAGCAGGTTTCCTGCTTCAGGTGTACTTAGTTTTTGGCTAGCTGTTCTTCAAATTCATTTTTGGCTTTCCTTATTATATGTTTACACTTAATTTGACAGAGTTTATGCTCCTTTCTATTTTCCTCACTGGGATTTAACTTCCAGCCTGTACAGGTTACAGTTTTTAGTTTATCAGGGTGAGCATCATTACTGACACTAATTTTATCCAGTGCTACATTAATGACTACATCCCATGATGTCCAACTGCAAACAAAGGGTATGATGCAGGGCAGAGAGGTCACTGAATTTGGTAGTAATACTTTCAGAACTAACTAAAGAGCTCAGGCAACAATCCTTTCCACTGCAAGGATACCCTGTACAGGACAAGCTGTGTTCTCCAGCAGTTTAATATCCGGCAAACTCGGTTAAAAGGCATCTGTCATAGATGGCAACACAATTCCCCCTTCAATTAACCGGAAAAATTCTGATAGCTATCCAGCTTCGTTTTTTGACTTTTTCCAGTGCTTGCGGAAGTCCAGTTTGTAAACTCATGGCAGTAAAGTTTGTTTGTATCATGCTTCTGCGCAGAATACCATTACTGGATATTATCTAACCCAGCCTGTAACTATAGCTAGTATACAGTGAAAAATTCATGAACCATCAGTGTAAAGCTCGAGTAACCGGCACATTTGATCAACCAACAACGCCCATTCCCCAAGAATGCCAGTTAAAAAAACTTATACTATACTACAGTTACGTTACTGGCCTGATTCTGTTCTTACTCACATTGATGTCAATCACGAGGCACTCTGCTAAAATGAATAGTGTTACTCCACTGTAATATTCAATGTAATTACCATGCCTCCATCTTTCAGGAACACAAAAGCTTATTCATACAATGCACGGTGAGACATTACAAAGAGAAAACCAGAGGAGAAAGCTTGTCAACCTACCAGATCTGTCCCACGTTCACCAACGATAGGTAGAGAATCCACAGAATGCCCATGAGGATCATGTTTGCACATCCAGTGACCAACACGTACGCCGCAACTCCCAAGCCAAGGCCAGCAAGGCAGTCCAGGGTGCTGTCCATATCAGACCAGTCCAGGAACCAGATAATCGTTGGGGCATAGCTCAAGGAATCCAGGTTAATCTTTCCTTTGAAATACCGTTTAACATTCTGCAAGTAGAGCTTACACGGCAGCAGTCCCTTCTCCCCAATCAACTGCTTGTTTTGATGGTAAGCCACCAAAAAAGCGACAACTAGGAGAAAAAAAATGAAAAGATCATTAAATCCATCACAGGATATCTTTCAAGCTCAGCATGGCAGAGGTGTATCTGTGCACTGGAAAGGCATGCATTAACACCTCCTTCTCTCCAGTAGTATACTACTGATGCTACAAGGAGGAGGGAGAAAAATTGTTCTCCTTGACCTCTGATGGTAGGACAAGAAGCAATGGGCTTAAATTGCAGCAAGGGAGGTTTAGGTTGGACATTTGGAAGAACTTCCTAACTGTCAGGGTGGTTAAACACTGAAATAAATTGCCTAGGGAGGTTGTGGAATCTCCAACACCGGAGATATTTAAGAGCAAGTTGGACAGACATCCATCAGGGATGATCTAGATAGTGCTTGGTCCCGCCTTGAGGGCAGGGGAGTGGACTTGATGACCTCTCGAAGTACCGTCTAGTTTTAGTGTTCTATGGCTCCCCGAAGCACTGTCCCGTTTAACATAGGGAATTCACGCAGAGTCTGTTTTGAGGGAAACAATTTTCTCTAAAATGGATATTTCATTAGTTGCTAGAATCAGCCACTGACTAAATCTACTACAGAAACAGCACATGCAGACATAGGGAGCAAGTGATATTCTTTTGCACTTGCATAGCGTCTTCCGTCCAAAGGTCTCAAAAGAAAAGTTTTACACAACAGTGGGTAAAGGAGACCACGACAGGAGGGGGAGCTCTCAAGGTAGGGAAGCGTCACTTCCCCAAGCCAGGGAGAGGACAGACAACACCCCAATGTTTTTCACAGGAGAGGGAGAGTCGCACCATCCTCTTTTCCTACTTTCACCCAAGACGTTTTCATTATCTGAAGGCAACATTCAAAATAGTGTATGGAAAATACTCAACATCTCCCTAATCACCAGCACCAGTTCTCTCATGTTCAGGGAAATACTTAACCCACAGCTCACAGACAAGAGGTTCTATTTGCGGTATTATAGTCGAGCGTTGGGGGAAAAAAATCACCTATAATAATTGGCGTGTATCATCAGCATAAAGCCCCCAAACACTGGAATTTTTCCTTCACAGAACAGATTTTAAAATACTCTGCTACATGAATGTGCAGGCTCATGAGATGACATTCAGTAATGAGGGTGCGTCAAGTTAATTTGGCCATCTGACATTTAATGCTCAAAAAAATGCAACTGTTTCAGTAGTAAGAGACAGCAGTTATGCCATGGGTTGGACTCCCATAGCCTCTCACAGACTGGCATGTTCAAAATGTAAAGACTTAATATTTTCTTGTCCTCAAAATTGCTACTTCTACATGTCACGACAGCTCTCCCACTTATAATATTCTACATCCTTAAGCTGGACAATCTAAGAACAGCCAGATGCTTTTTTTAACAGCATAGAAGCAATTTAATTACAGATCATAGACCTAGAATTTGATGTACTGCAGAGAAAGTCGGTCAGTTTCTAGGAATTATCTCATATTTTAGGAATCTCCTCCAGTTACCAGCGTGCAGTTTGTAACTTCAGTAATCTCCCCTGTCAGAAAAATGAGGAGGGCCAACATTTCGTGATTAGACTTCATCTATTTCACTCCCAGCAGTTAATTTGCCCCTGTTCCGAGCATTGTCCGATTACTGGCCACGTCACTTGAAGACTTACACAACGTTACACTCCTGATTATTTTCCCCCTCTTAAGGGAAGCCATGGTAGGAGAGCAATTTTTATGTCCACTGACAGCAACATATCTAAAAACAAATGCATGCATTAATCCTGATGTCAGTAAATGCAACTGCACTCACTGTGCTATTTTTCAGGTTCCCCCTGCAAATCCTGGATAGGAAGCCACGGCTTGCTAAAATGTGGAAGCATTGAGACCTGGAGGTTTAATTAACTATACCAATTGGACCTCAATCACTACATCGAGGATGGAATTCAAACTTTGCCATCATTCAGGGGGTCAGAATAGTGGGGCTTGCGTCAGAAGTTTGTAAACCCAGAGGAATTTGTTATTTCAGTGTCCATGCTAAATGGAGGATCTGTGCTGTGGATATAAATGGAGGACTGATGCTGCAGAGATCAATCTTCCGGCATTTGATTTAGCAAGTCTAGTAAAGGCCCGCTAAATCAAACGCTGAGGGTGCCCCCATCGACTCCAGAAAGCTGCAAGGAGTAAGGGAAGTCAATGGGAGAGTTTCTCCCGTCAACCTTCCACTGTGGGGCCACTGGAGAAATTCGGCCCTAGATACATCAACTCCAGCTACATTATTTACGTAGCTAGAGTTGCATCTCTTAAATTGACTTTCCAGATTAGTATAGGCCTGTCCTGAGATTCTGGTGGTCTGGGTTCTAGACTGCACTCTGCAGCTCCCGCCCTCTGTGCATCAATTACACGCAAACACCAACCCCACTACTTGTAAAAAAGGGCCAGTGATATTTGCCAAGTTTGTAATCTCCGTGAGCTGTGTGAGTAAAGAGCATCTGGGGTTAGCACTGAAATCAGACACCGGAGCTTCCAAGTTGCTTCTCAAAGTCTCATCCTTTGGAAGGCTCACAGCAGCATGAAGGTTGGAGTCAGTGTACAATCCATCTTCCGGCAGGAAAAATCCAGGTGTGGGATGCTGCAGCCAGTCCAGAGGTACTCAATGACTCATAGGATCAGGCTCTTGACACACTCCAGTGTCCGCATTCAAACCTTTCAGCTTTGAAACTGGTCCTCAATTGATATTTGAGACCTAAACTAAATCCACTACTCATTTGAGAAGGAAAGAAACAGTTCCGATCAATAATTTCCAAAACACCACACCATCTCCTCTCAAACACACACAATGATTTCCAGTGGCATTTTGGTTAATCCCTTTTAAAGTCATCATTCTGGCATTACACCCAAATTTATTTTCTTATATTTCTTGAAAGAGCACTAAGGGCCTATTGGAAGTTAACTGACGGCTTGCCATTGACTTCAATAGGTTTTGAATCAAGACCTTGAGAACTATTTTGCACAAAAATGGATAAAGAGAAGCAAAACATTTCATTAGAGTATAGCTAGAAAAGAGAAGGAAGGGACATACTGGCCATAACGCCAGTATGGCTTCTGATGACAAGACAGTAAGCTAAATAACCTAAAATTTAAAATACATATATTAAAAGTATTTCTTATGCTGGCTTTTTTTAAACCAAAGCTCTTCTCAGAACTGTAAAACTAAAAGATTCAGTACCCAAAACCAGTAGGATTATAATGCTCCCCAATGTGAGACAACTTAATATATTTGCTTTGGTTTAAAAAAAAAATTCCCTGCCTTTAAAAAAAACCCTACGTGGCCTCATTTACCTTGATTAGTATTGCAATTTGCTGCACAGTTTTCAAAAAGTGCTAATCAAATTTACCTCTAAACACTGCACAAACTGTTACCCCGACCCATAACTGCTAATCAGTTTAGGAAAACATCTAAATTAGGCCCCTGCACTGTAAGCAATATAAACAAGGAAAGGGTAAATTAGGAAAAATATATACTGCAGCAATTGAAGAAAAGTATACACTATCTATGCAGAATATTGTACGGGGTATTTAAGTTTAAAAGCAGCACAGATCTATTATAAGTTGGCATGAACTGCATATCTAAGGACTGTACAGTTTGGGGAGGGACCCTCTCATAAAATAAAGATTTCTTTTAAACAAGCGTTTGTATTTCTGGAACTCCGTAACAATTTTGCAACCAATTTGTATTAGCACAGTGGTCCCCAACATGGTGCCCGCGGGTGCCATGGCACCCGCCGGGGCATTTATGTGCGCCCGCCTAGTGACCAGGGCCAGCCCGAGCCATTCTTGCGCCCCGGACACGCAGTGCGTGCGCGGCCCCCGCCCCGGGCGCGTGGCGCATGCACAGTGCTGCCCCCGGGCGCCCGGCAGCCCCAAAAGGTTGGGGATCACTGCATTAGCAAGTTTTCTAACTTGTTTAAAAACTCATCTTCCCCAGATAAATGCTTACATCCCTCCGAAATGTCAGTCCATTTATCACACCTCCCAGCTACGAAGACCCATGTCACCACTAGATCAGCGCATTACCCACAGGCGTGGAATACTGCATAGGCGTACATTTACAGAGACATACGGAAAGGCACAGATCTTGCAGTTTGCGGCATACAATCAGCCAGACTTTATTCTTCCCACAACACACAATCAAGGCTGATCCTAGGAAGACGTGAGGCCTGGTGCAAACCCCCACTCCAGTATCCCAGGTGCAGGGCCCAGGGTAACTCCCCTGATGCAGGCCCCGCCCCCACCCTGCCTCTGCTCCACCCAAGCCCCGCCCCTTGCTCCCGAGCAACGCAGCTCAGGGGTTACAGGGCCTGGCGTGGGGCACCAGCAGGGGTCGCCGCCCTCTCCTGCACTAACCAAGATGGCGGAAAGCCAGAGTGGCCCAGCAGCCTGATGCACCCTGCCCCGCTGTGCCACCCTCACAGCGCGCTGCACCCTGCTTCTCTATGGTGGCAGGAAGTGGCGCATCCTAGAGCTAGAACACTCTACTTCCGGCTGCCACGGAGAAGCAGAGCGCAACTGCCCATGAGTGTCAGGAAGAGGGGGAGCAACCCCTGCGCCACCCCGCACAGGTCCCATAATCCCCCGGGTCCCTCCCACCCATTGCACAGTTGAGGCAGCTGTCAGAGGGCCCCCCAAAGTGTGGGGCCTGAGGCTGCCATCCCAAATCATCCTATGGATGGAATAGCTCTGGACACCATTATATTCCATTCCCTGTTCAGATTTCTGGTTCTTCCCACACTCATTTCCAGCACTAAGTACCCTAATTAGAACTACCACGAGAGGGCAATCAATAGACAACAAGTCCACATGCTCTTAGCCAAACGGCTGCACAGCAACTATATTAATCCTCGGTCTGCCTAAAGACAAAGCACATACGTACGTATGTGGCACTGAGACCACTGAGAAAGGGAGAGTGAAGTTTGTGTGACAGCCCTATCTGAGAGGTCACTGGCTTTTAGCTCACGCAGTAGGAGATTCATGGCTTTGGCCCCTAAGGTCGCAGGTTCAATCCCATCTGCCCACGAGCTGGGTCCGTCGGCTTTCCATGTATAAGCAGTGCTTTTTTTGTGGCGGTACTGCCCGGTACTCAGTACCGGCACCTCCAGATGCAGAACCGGCACCTCCAGTCAGAGCTCAACAACTTTTCCCTTGGACTACCGGCATCTTTTTTTTTTTTTTTTTTAAAACACAAAAAAAGCACTGGGTAGAAGATACCAAAATTCACTAGTACACCAGTCTTCAGTCAGTTGGGAGCATGACTGTGAGGCCTCCCATCTCCCTCAACTATGCTACATTCCCCCCACCTCATCCCAAAGATGGACCCCAGTGCTCTCCAACTCAACCAGCTATGGAAGCAAACAACTGGAAATCTAGAGCCAAACAAAGGCACAAAAGTTTGCTCAGGCCAGTAGCCAAACTACCATGAATCATGGAGATCCTTTGCCCTTCTCCAGTGCCTTCTCTTTGAGCATTTCAAAGCACTTGACAACTATTCAGGAACACATCACAATGCTCATGTGAAGCAACCTTCATTCTCCTGAGGCAGACAGCTCAAGAGACTCACAGTGTTAAGACTGGAGACAGCCGCCTCCCTCACGTACTTGCCTGTCTGGTGTCCTATGCACAAGATTTCTCCCCCCACCGTCCATCCTAAAGGTGGTATAGGATGATTGACGCAACCTCGTAACCAGGAAAAGCCCCTCCCCCATAACAACCACCACACTAGGTCAGACCAAAGGTTCATCTAGCCCAGTGTCCCATCTTCCAACAGTGGCCAATGCCAGGTGCCCCAGAGGGAATGAACAGAGCAGGGAATCATCGGGACATCCCACCCCTAAGTGATCCCACCCCTGAGCGTGCCTGGACAAAGCCCATAAAGCCAGGCTTTCTGCAGGGAAAAGCGTTTCACCCTTTACCAGGGACCAGCATGGACAAGAATTCATATGCCCTTGACATTTTCACACCCTTAACACATCAATAAACTTCTGTGACAGGATACAGAATTCTTAGGCTAGGCTGCCCACCACCAGCTCCCATGTCCAGGTTGGAAAATGCTTAGAATTCCATTGACTTTCATGGGCCACAGGACACTTAACTTAAGCATTTGCTCCAACTTGCTTGTAAATGCGGATGTAATATTCATTCTGATACGCCAACCCTGTACTCTGCAAATTGTTATGCCACCAACTACCACAGTGAACCTTTGCCAAAAGACAAAGGAAAAAATCTCCCTAGACGTTGTGTATCGCTCCTGGTGCTACACAAATGCGATAAATCTCGCATTATGTTCCAAACTCTTCTACAAATCCATGTATACAGGTTGCACCTCCCTTCACCGGGGACTCCCTGGTCTGGCAACATCTGTGGTCTGGCACAGACCACAGATGTTCCTGGACCACAGCGCCCAGGAACAGGGAGGTCTGGCAGCAGGGAGGGAGCACGTAGGAGGCGGGGGAGGACAGGCGGTATGGCAGGGAGTTCTGGCTCCAGCCAGGGAACTCTGGCCCCAGCCTCAGCTGCGGAGCTTCAGCCGTGTTCTAGCTCCAGCAGCCAGACAGCTCCAGCCCCCCAGCCTCAGCAGCAGCCTGGGAACTTTGCCCCCGGCTGCAGAACTCTGGCCCCATCCCTGCGCCCCGTCCCCGTAGCTCCACCCCCAGCTGCAGAGCCAGATGGCTACAGAACTCTGCCCCTATTGAGCAGCTCTGGGTATGGCGCTCCGGCCCCGGCAACACCTAGAAAGCCCCAGGGGACTGGAGCAGCAGTGGGGGCGGGTTGGAGCCCTAGCCTGGTGGCAACACAGGCCACGAGGGGATGGTCCTTCCCTTGTCTGGCAAATCCCCTCGTTCGGAACCAGTCAGGTCCCCAGGGTGCCAGACCAATCAGGTCTCAGCTGTACAAGGGTTCTAGTATTCTAGGAGTCTATGTTTTCCCCCTCTTGCTTCCTCCCCATTTTAAAAAAAAAAATCTTAACTTCGACACAAAGCCCAAACCACAAGAAGCAATTACCCGAGCACACAAAATCTTTACACAAAACGCAAACATTTTACTTCACCTACACAAATGGGTCTAAGACAGCCAAACAGCAACTTCACTTTTGACCTGTCAAAGCATTCTAGAAAAGCTGAGTGGGATTTAGTTTAGGCCTGAACGTTACGATTTGTTACAGAAAGAGAGAATTTTTTTTTTAAATCACAATTTGTATAGTACTAATGAAATGAATGAAACATCTTATTGTTCATTGACACACTGTACGGCGGGATTACAAACCCGAACACAAAAGCACTGTGCCAGAAAGTGAAACCAACCAACGTGGTTTTATCGAAGTTGAGATAAAGGTAACTATACGACAACTATATGATATCTTAAAGTGCTTCATTTTATTCCATGTGACATTAATACCACAGTTAATGACTATCTAAAAAATGATTCTCTCACTACTTTGTTCAAAATAACATGAAGGTAAAGAAAACATGCCACTGTTCATTAGGGATGGTTAAGCCAGCTCCCGGCACGTACCGGCACCCACCTACTGGTCCCGCTCCGGGAAAGCCGGCTGCCGTCCTGTGCTGTTGCCTCTGATACAAAGTGTACTGGCATGGGGCAGCAGCTGGTTCCCCGAGAGACAGTGCGTGCCCAGAGCTGGCTTTTAACCTGGCTCCAAGACCCACGCTTGGCCCTGCTCCCAGGGAGCCGGCTGCCACCCCATGCTGGGAGTGGGGGGCAGCCTGTGCATAACTATTAACGGTAACCAGTAAGCCTCAGCTTATTGGTTAATGGTTTAAACTGTTATGCTAGTAACCCCCTACTGTTCACAGCCCACAGGTCTCTGAATACGGTAATTTTTGAAGCGACTCACATAACAGATTAATGTCGGGTTTAGGGATGTAAAAGAGTAGCTGATTAGTTGACTACCCGATAAGCCTAGGGTTATCAGCGGCAGCTGGGGGGGGAGAGCAGGAGCCAGTGCTGGGGGGAGCTGGCTTAAAAGATGGGTCCCCTCAGCACCGTCTCCATGGTGCCACTTGCCCCCCCCCCCGACACGCTGCTGCTCTATCAGAGGCAGCAGTGCAGGAGAGACTGGGGAGGCTACTCCGGCAGCAGCTCCTGTCCGTGGGGGGGTCCCAAGGGGGCTGCTGTGCCAGACAGGGGCTACTGCACCGCAGCTGCTCTTGTCCGCAGACAGCCCCGACCGCCGCAAACAGGGGCTTCTCCGGTAGCAGCCCCTGTCCATGGTGGCCCGGGCTGGCCACAAACAGAGGCTGCTCCGCAGCAGCTCCTGTCCGTGAGGGCTCCCAGCCCACCACTGGGACCCCCTGCAAGCCCAGCTCAATCCCGGCTCATGTCGAGTCCAGTAGCTACCCCCTCTGTGGCTCTGCAGTTTAAATGTAGCAAGAGCCGGGCTGCCTGCCTGTCCAGTTCTTACTACATTTAAACTGCAGAGCCGCAGCAGGGATAGCTCCTTCCGAGTGCCTCCCCTTATCGACAAATCGTGTCGATTCCCCATTTACCCACCTCTTAACGTCCTTAGTTGGGTCTCAGGACAACTCTTACTATCCTTCTACTCCAAACCATATCTAGCTGACCTTAGAGAGACAAATTCTCTCTCATTCTGATCGTGTTATCATTCCCTGGAGCTATCAATGACTGTTATTAATGGAGCCATTTTACTCCAGGGAAAGTGGAGAATGTGCCAAATGCACGTCTATCTTCCTCGCGGCGCTCCTCCTCCCACCACTAAACTGGTGACATCCTACTTGCTAAAGGGAAACCGCGCTAATGCCTGGTCTTTGTTTTATAGAGTTGTTAACTCAAGTCCAAGTGTGTCAATTACAATCGCACAGTGGAAAAAAAATTCAAAAGCTAGCACATAATCCAAACGAGATGGTCGGAAAACGACTGCAAGCCTTTTAAAGTAAGAGGATCGTGGCGTGGAATCTTCCAGGCAGCCAGGTCCTTTTGTAACTAGCACCCGCTGCCTGAGAAGGCTTTAGATTTGAGATTGAAGGTGTAGGAAGAATAAAGTAAAAACCTTCAAGTGCTTTTGAGTAGGTTTCTTACTTATCAGGATTAAAAACAGTGCTATTTAATATTAAAGAAGATCAGTTGCATTTATATGATGCCTTTCATTTCAAAGCACTTTACAGCATCTGGGTCACATTACCAAAGGTTAACTCATTATTATTTCTAAATAATACCCTGAAATCCTAAATGCCCAAAATCGATATGACATGCAAATGCACCTATCTGGGCATCCACCAAGGTAGATTTGATTTACAGGAAAGCCCCAACATGAGACCGCCCAAATTCCGACCCCCCCCCCCCGCACTTACAACCATTTTTCTAAGTGCGGAAGGGACCGAAAACCCCCAACTCATGTCCTCGGCCTGCATTTACGATGGCGCATGGCACCTATCTTAAATGAGGGTTCAAGTTACAATGCCCCCGACTTGCGACGCTTCCCCGGGAACCAATCACATCACAAGTCAGAGGCCACCTGTAAATCAAATGGATTTAAATCATGATTTAAATCTCTAGTCAGGAAGACTCGATTTAATCATGGTTTTCTACATAAAAGTGCATTCTGGTTGGTTGTCATAACCTTAATAATATTCTTCACATCTCAGAGACGGATGAAGCTTTCATTTTTAGAAGGTACACACTATATACATTTAAACAGTGATTTATTTTTGAAAACTTTTCAGATTCGTTTTAAAGCTATATCAGAAAACAAATGATTGTTTGGTTATTTCATTTATCAAATGTAATTGAAGCAAATAGTTCACCTCCCAATGGCTTCATAAATATCTCCAATTCAACAGGTTAATCATTAATATTTGAAGGATTTTCTCCTCTAGGAGGAGAACATCACCAGACAGAAAATTATTGTTTTACTTAACTAAAAACAACAATGTTTTGTGTTCTGGATTTTTTAATTCAACAACAAACATAATATTTAAACAAAACAAGCATACGAACTTTTGAATTTAGTTAAACAAGTTTTTTTTTAATCCAGTCTGTTTTTGTTAAAATTGTTTTTAACTAAAATAGTTAAATTAATTAAAACAAAAACAAAAATTAAATTGACTGTGTCAGCCAGGTCAACATAAGAAACTTAAAATATTGGCCTCTACACATCAAACTTTTTGAAACTTTGCACTTTCAGGGTACGTCTACACAGCAGCATTATTTCAAAACAACAAAATGCATGTCTACACAGCAAGCCATTATTTCAAAATAACGCTGAGCTGGAGGACTTCTTACCCTGACTGCTGTAACCCTCGTTTCATGAGGAGTAAGGGAAGTCGAAGGAGTGTTTTTCCTTCAACTTTCTGCTGAGTAGACAGAGCCAAAAGCCAAATTAGGCAATTTCGACTTCAGCTACGCAATTGCATAGCTGAAGTTACATATCTTAGACTTTTGCGCTGCTGTGTAGATGTGCCCTTAACGAGAAGTAAGGGATTGACTCCATGTATACAAATTTGCAAGAGAAAATAGGGTTGAAGTCTGTTATTTTTCCTCCCTCTATATTTTTTTTATTTGTTTTAAAACATTTTTGCTGTTAAGAAGCACGTTAGCTCTGGAGACACAAATCCACCGCAAAACTAACCTACCTAATCTATACCGAAGCCATCAAATTGGGTGCCTAATCCATGTACAATTGGAACTCATTTATAAAATGTCTCTTAAACATTACATGAATTACAATTTATAATCCCTATTCCATGATGAGATATCTTTGAACTATGATATATCTTAACTAAAACTATCCTTACACAGGTTTTTTCCTCAAAAAAATATTTTATCAAAAAAAGTTCAATTTAAATTTAAAAATTCTGATTTAAATAACAAAATCCAATTTTTTTTTAAATCTTTGATTTTTATCCACCCTGGCATCTGAAATAAGTGAAGGGCGAGGAAGGGAGCCACTGCTGTACACCCGATCTTAGGACCCATAAACTTGGTACTGAACCATTCAATACCTGCTCGTTCATGTATTTCCTTAATTCAGGGGTGGGGCCGCACACAAATGAGAAGCCATAAAAAAAAAAAAAAAACCTCAAAAAACCTAACAAATCCTCACTGACATAGCTCCTGAATGAGGAGGTAGACTCTCCCCCGATTCCCCTCAGAGCGCACGGGGGCCAGGCTAGTAGATTTTGTGTGTGCCAGCCCCGCGGAGAAATGGCAGGGACGGGAGTGCTAGCACAGGCTCCCCAATGTTGGGTGGGGCACCCCAAGCCTCAGGGGCTGGATCCAGTCAAACCAAGGGCTGCATCCAGGCCCCGGGCCTTAGGTTCCCCACCCCTGCCTTAATTAGTAATAGCCACTGCAAGTGCACTTCCAACAAAATCTCCTCAAGAGGGCTTATTGTAAAAAGTGTGGTCAATACAACAGTTGGCAAGCAAACAGGATCACACAAAGAATATAAAAATCAGAATGAAAAACCTACTCTGATTAGCTAGCAAACCTACTCCGCAATGCCTCTGCCTCCCACTTGTGTTCTTGGACACGTCTAAATAACTTTTTTTTTTCTAAAGAGGTTAGATCTCACTTTCGAAAGAGGATCTTTCTAAAGTGAAAGTAGTCTGGACACGGTTTTTTTCGGGAAAAAACACCTTTTTGCAAAAAAACACGTAAACCTCCTTTTTTAAGAGTGGGGTGGGTTGTTTTTTTTTTTGTTTCCAAAAAAGGGGTTTGGTTCCAAAATAACTGCGTCCAGACTACTTTCACTTTCGAAAGATCCTCTTTCAAAAGTGAGATAGGAAGAAGATATGCAAATTCCCACTGAATTTGCATATCCTCTTTCGAAAATTATACGTAGTCTAGACATAGCCCTTGATTGCTATTACTTCTTGTATTATTTCTCCCCGGTCTAGCACCCTTGGGACGTGACCAGCCCTGAACCAAGGAATCTGCTGGACCAAAGGAGGTCAATGCCGGTCACTCTGCTGCTGCCAGCTTCGGGCTTTGGGGTCCACTCCGGCAGCAACAGAGGGGCTGGCATTCATCAAGCATGGAATACGGGGGCCACCTGGGGGAGGAGAGAGGCAGGATGGCCGTGGAGTCCCACAGGGGAGGGAGGGAGGCCGAAAGCGCACCGAGTTGCAAGGGTTATCCTATTCCATGATTTTTAACATCTCTACTTCACATGCCCTCGCTTTACATGCATGTCACTTTAGTAACACCGGTAGGAAAAAACAACGCAGATGGAAACCAGCGGAATCTGGCAACCCTGCATGACCAAATGGTAAAAAAAAATATCTTCTGGGCCACACACAGAACCCCAATGGGCAACAGGCTGCCCACCGCTGCCATCAAGTCCTACTTTTATCTGGTCCTTCCTAGAGAGGTTGTAGAATCTCCATCACTGGAGGTATCTAAGAGCAAATTAGATAAGGCATCTATCAGGGATGATCTAGGCCAGGGCTACTCAACTTTGGAAGGCCCGGGGGCCACAATGATACTCACAGCACATGTGGAAGGCTGCAACTTAAGCATGGTTGTATATACATTCAAATATACATGCTAATATATGCAAATAGCTTCTTCCACACTGATAGGCATGAATACAAAGATTAAGGCAAGACTACACAACACAAAGGCCCATTTACGTCAGTTCTGCTGATCTTAATAAAATGCAACATTTACCCGATTTCCACCCATATGACAGCACTTTTAATGAGCAATGACAGTCCAGGAATTTAACTACTAAAACACATATCAACAGAAGACCATTATACTGACTACATTTTTGTTTTGGCTCCCACCCACGGGCTGCATGTTGAGCCCGCGTAAACCCAAACTGCACCGCGGGCTGCAAACCAATGGGCTGCAGGCTGCATGTGGCCCACGGGCCCTGGTGTGGAGTAGTCCTGATCTAGATGGTGCTTGGTCGTGCCATGCGGGAAGGGGAGTGGACTTGATGACCTCTCAGGGTCCCATCCAGTTCCAATATTCTGTGATTCTATGATCGTTCTAATCAATCAGTGTTTCACATATTTGACCATGTTTGACATTTCCAAGTATCTGATTAGTCAACTGACCATTTATTTTTGGACCGGTCCAATGCCCAGCTTTGCACAGATCTCATTTGATCTGTGGCAGACAACGGGCCACCCACACAGCAGGGACTCCGTGCCTTCTCCTCCAGCCATACGGCCCTTTGCATCTTCCTTTCCCCAGCCTCCTCCCCCAACAGCACAGCTCCAGCGCAGCTGCCTTGTTAGGGACTTCCCAGCGTGGGGCCATGCCTTGGAAAGCCCCTTTAAACGTACAGGAAGGTTATCCACTGCCCTTTGTGCCATACGGCATTGTACACAGATTTCCTGTCGGTTGTCTGGGAAAGGGAAAAGAAAAGAGAAGCCAAGAGGACAATGAACAGTTTATAGAACCCACCTCAGATGCCCTGCCAAAGCACATCCTAGACCTGGTGCCAGGGGTGAGAAAAACCTTCTTCCCCCCTCCTAGTGAAATAGGGGAGATCCCTTCCCAGGAAATATCCTAGCCAAGATCCTTCCCCTCACTTGCTTGTTTGTTCCATAGTTTTCCTTCACGCAGGGGAAGATCTCACACCCACGCACGCCAGCCCCCGGCCTCCCCTCTAGCATGCTAGACAGTGCAGTGCTCCATAAGCAGAGCTGGGCTGGAATGCGGGAGCTGATAGCTGTCAGAGAAGGACCAAGTTTCCACCACATTTTACAAGCCCCTCCGCTCAGCCCAAGATGCATTCTTCAAACCTGGCGTTGACGAAAGTGGTATGGTTAATCGGTATCAGAGGGCTGAAATGGAAGAAGGCGAAAAAACCCACCACTGAAGAATGTCAGTCTGTCATAACGGCATCAGCCATTTCCTCAAGAAGTCTGAAAAAAACAGCACAGTTTACTAAGTGTAAGCAGAAGGGGACGGGGGGGCGGGGAGAGAGAATCTGAAATGACAGCAGTCAAGCACCTAAAAGGATGTTACAAGGAGAAGGGAGAAAAACTGTTCTTGACCTCTGAGGACAGGACAAGAAGCAATGGGCTTAAACTGCAGCTAGGGAGGTTTAGGTTGGACATTAGGAAAAACTTCCTAGCTATCAGGATGGTGAAACACTGGAATAAATTGCCTAGGGGGGTTGTGGAATCTCTATCACTGGAGATATTTAAGAGCAGGTTGGACAGACATCCATCCATCAGGGATGATCTAGATCAGGGCTACTCGACTTTAGAAGCCCCAGGGGCCACAATGATACTCACAGCACATGCGGAGGGCCACAACTTCAGTGTGGTTGCATGTACATGCAAATATATATGCAAATAGCTTTCACACTGACTGGCAGGAATACAAAAATTAAGCCTTGAGCTGCGGCGCTGGACCCAAACGTGGCCAGTGAGAGCCAGTCAGCACCTCTCAGGCTCTGCCCACAAGGCTAAGCAGCCAGCATGTTCCACAATGCCCTGGTGCTCCCGGCAACTCCTCCCTGGGGGCTAGAAACGCCAACACCCTGTACCCGTCTGTAACAGCCAGCCCGTCCACTTGCGTCTTTCAGTGCTCACCCCGCCTGGGAGACGCCTCACCATTGTGGAGCGTGTTCCCACTGGAGGCCATGTGTAAAGGATCCCACCCGTGACCACGTGTTGATCCCTGCGTAAGCCCAAATTGCACTGCGGGCCGCAAACAAATGGGCCACGGGCTGCATGCGGCCCATGGGCCGTGTGTTGAGTAGCCCTGATCTAGACAGTGCTTGGTCCTGCCGTGAGGGCAGGGGACTGGATTTGATGATCTCTTGAGGTCCCTTCTGGTTCTAATATTCTATGAGTCTACGATTCAGTAAGTTGTTCCATCCTCAGAAACAAGGTCTACATCACTGCTTGACCCTGGGGCTTAAAATTGTTTCCCACTCTTGTTAACCCAGAACCCCAACTGTGCTCAAAAGGCAGCCAAGTCTCCCTTGAAAGTGTCCCACCCTGAAAAGATACCTCGCTCTCTCTTCCTTTGGCAGAAAAGCGAGTAGAGATCTGACATGGCCCAGGGATTTTGTTGATCGCAAGCTGATTCATTTCAGCCCCACACTGCAAAATTCAATTCGGAGGGGCACCTCCATATGCTGCCGAGGTATCAGTTGCAAACACACTTCCAATTATACTTGGGCTCAAAACGTAACAGGGGCCAAACTTAGCTTAAAAATTCAGATTTTAGTAACACTGCGAATTTTTCAAAATATAAGACCGGGAGGAGGGGGATATGTCCACTACTGCCCTCTTTAATTCTAATCAAAGAGGGGTTTTCTTTTAACCAGATGAACGTCATCAAAACGAGAGACTAAGAATTAAACTGGGAGCTAGACTACGCCAAAAGTAAGAAGAAAAAGATTTTGAAAACCTCTTTCCATTACAAAAACCTGATTTTATTAGTAATGCAAAGTGTACAGGATATCGGGGTTTTAGAAGCCTGGTTTTTAAACTGAAGAGCATCCACTTAAACATACAATAAATACTAAAACCTGAGAATGAAACTTCTTCCCTCTCTCCGTTTGTCTGTCTTGTCTATTAAGGTTCTGATCCTACATGGTGGAGCATTACCCCCATGCCAAAGGGGGCTATGGGCAAAAAAAGCATCCTGCCCATATACGACAACGCAGAATCAGGGTGCGAGGGCTGACTTTCACTAGGTTTGTCCACTGCCTAGCCCAATAAAGTCCTCCAAGCCTTAAGAGAAACAATAAAACAAAATTTACAGCAGTACATGCTGTATTTATAGCTCCATATTAAAGTCCAGAAAGCAACAGGCTACAGAACCAGAGAAGAACACTAATTAACTTTGCAGAACAGCAAAGTGAGCTGTGAAAAACTCAACTGTCTGTATTTCCACAGACATTTCTCTTGTTTTAACAGGGGGAGTCAGACCCTTGGCTTTCAGAGCTAGTTCCAGTGGAACCAGAAATAAAACATGCCTCAAAATCACACAGAACTGCATGGTTTTGATGCAGAAAAAAACAGCACCCTTAAAGCTCCACACCAAGCAGGTTGGCAGTCTGCAAATCTTAGTGATCTTGCAGGCAGCTCTGGGACAAATTTAGAATTTGTAACAAAGTGTGATATGAGTCTGGGTTTTACAGTGAATATTTTGCACGGCACTTAACACTGACGCACGCTGCTTTCAATGTTATTTGCTGAAGCCTGAACAGAAAGAGTTTCCGTCTTGCACTAACTGGTTACTCCATTCACCATTTTCATTAGTAAGTGAAAGATATGGTCACTGCTAACACTGTTGCTCTTAGCAACACTGCTGTCCTTTAGGACAGAGGCAAGGAACTTAAGGCTCGAGGGCCAGATGCGGGCCCCGGCTTGCCTGGATTCGGCCCCCGAAGCTCAGGGCTCCCCCCCACCATGGGGAGCCCGTGCTGGTGCTCCAGCCCCACCCCACCACCACCCCACTGCAGGGCTGGAGCCTACAAAATCTACTAGGCCGCCCCGCAGGCTCGGGTGTGTGAGGGGAACGTGAGGAGCGTTTCTTCTCCTCAGTCGGGGGCCACGTCAGTGAGGGGTGGCTGTTTTATTCCTTCTCACTTGTGTGTGGCCCCCGACCAATTTTTCTGTGGGCCTCCAACCCAAGAAAGGCTCTCCGCCCCTGCTGTAGGGACTGCTGGCTCTCCTACAGCAAATCCACAGGTCTCAGCAATAAGAAGAATTTCCCTCGTGAACAGCATTATCGGTGGCAAGGGGAAGATTTCCCGATGCCTCCAATCATGACAGACGCGCACAGGCCTCCTGCTCCCAGCCGGCTCTCCCTGGAAGCTTGCCGACACCCCAGGCCTATCGCGAAGAAGACCGTGCACAGCGGTTCGGTACCCAGGCCCTCAGATCAGCTGGCGAAATCTCAGTGCCAGACAGGTCTCCGAGACTAGAGTCCCAACATCCATCTACCACTGAGGAAGTGCTCAAAGCTGCTTTTTCCTCTGTGTTTCCTATCTCCAACCTCGCTGCCAGGGGTGACACTCCTATCTAGTGCTCAGCAGGGAAGCCCGTCCTTGGGGGAACAGAAAGTTCTCATTCCTCTGCTATCCTGGGTGAGCAACAAAATGGGCTGCTTTTCAAGGGGAGGGGGAAGATGAGGCACGCAGCAGAGATTAAGATAGAAGGTTTTTATTAAAAGAATTTAGTAAGTGGATAGGAGCAAAGGAAATGGCACCTGAAATCAACTAGACAAGTGTTTCTCAACCAGTGGTACGAGTACCCTTAGGGGTACTCAAGAGAAGTCTGCCGGGGGGGGGGGGAGGCAGGAGGGGTACGTCACCACAACTGAAATTTGGAGAAAACAATTTTTGTTGTAAGGTTCACAGCGCTTCATTATTTTTGTACTTTTTACACCCAAAAATGTCATCACCCGCCCGGCTATGAGTAAGTTGTTTAAACAAATGTGTTGCAACGATAGAAAAAAATGTTGTGTGTCTGAAAACTGTAGGTACTGGGGGTACTTTTTTTTTTTTTTTTAAGAAGGTATTTATAATTTTTTTTTTTCAAAAAAGGGGTACTTTATAAAAAAAAGGTTGAGAAACACTGAACTAGACTGTGTGGACTGCTGCCATACTAGAACATTCGCACAAAAAAGTTGCATGCTAGCCTTGTGTAAAATGTATCAAGCATATATGGGGGGGGGAGATTCCCCCAAAGCAATAAAAAGCTTTGCTAAAATCCAGCTAAAGATCTTCAAATGCCTCCAACACAACCAAATAAAACAGAACTCTGCTTTATACTGAGATGCAGACATTTGCCATCACAGTAATCTTTTTGCTACAGGAACCAGAGCCTCCATTATAAAGGCAGCCGTCTGCACAAGACCTCAATCCAGCAACACTGAAAGATGCGCCTTGCTTTTACTCACGGGACATGAGTGAGCAAGTTAAAGGTAACAGGACTACTCCTGCAAGTCAAGTTATGCCCGGGCCCATTTGTAGAACTGGGGTCTCGTTTTCATTTCTCCTCCCCGGGTCTAAATGTTTTGCCCGAATAGCACTGTCTTTGTGATTAACCAACATCGATGAGAACCTGCACGCTTTTTAGGGTGTCATTTTGAAATGCAAAGCCCCACTTCCACCTCTGGGAGCGACACATTTGTCCAAAGGACAGAACTTTCACCGCAAAAAAAAAAAAAAATAAAAATAAAAAAACTCACCCTTTACCGGTACCTGCAACCATCCACGCAAGGCAAGAAAAAAAGTATGAGTCGGATGAAATACGTGCCCTCATGGGGTATTTATTGAACATAACTGGTAACATTTATCAGAGGCGGTGAGGGATTCAGAACAAAAGACGCCTTGCAACACAGCGGACTGTAGTAGTTCCCACAACACTTGAGATCCAGTCTATACTGCAGCTATTTCTCAGGATACTGTAACTACATCGTACAAAGGTGTGAAAATACACACACACACACAAACACCCCCCAATGACACAATTACACCAATCTAACCATCCATGTGTGGAATAATTTTATGTGCACCGAGGCATATGTGAATGTGCACCACCAGTAAAACCACAAAACCTAGCAGAGGGCACTCTGCTAATCAGTTGGGCAGCATTTACATTTCTCCTGAACAGCTGCACAAGCGCACAGCTCACAGGGAACACTGAATCTAACGCCCATGTAGACTGCACCATGTCCCCAGAAGAGCTTCCCCTGCTCCATGGCAACCACCTCTCAAGGAAATGGGTTAACTCTGTGCCAGCCTGAGAGCATCTTCATTAAAGCTCTGCAGCTGCACGGGTTCACTGCCCCAATGCAGCGTTTAAATGTAGGCCTGCCCTGAGGCTGGGAGCCGACAGAGCAAGCATAGGAAGGACCCTAACACGCACTGACTAAAACCTGGTCTCCATCTAAAACAAGACAACCCAGTTAAGAAACCCTAAGCCCCAGAATAGACGCTGCTCAGCCAAGCGAAGAATTCCTCCACTGATCTACCTACCGCTTCTTCGGCAAGGGGGGGTGCACTACAGTGACAGAAAAGAAGTCCTTCAGTCACTGTCAAAGCGTCTACACTAGAACTACGTCGCTGCAGCTGGGTTGTAGTGCCTGTAATGCAGACAGACCCTGAGCTGGACTGTGTGCCAACTCTACATAGACCAAGGGAGACGAAGCTTGGAGGTTGAATGGAGCAGGCCACAGGGTATCCAATAAGGACACTGCATAAGGGCCTGGCAGAGCTGAGAGCCCTATAAAAATCACCTATAGAAAATAGAAGAAACACAAAGTCTGAAACGGGAGCTTGTTTATCTGGCATGATTAGAAGTGGATAAATGTAATCACTGGAGAAGATTACTCATTAAGGTCATATTCAAAGGCTACTCTTTTTCCTTCTAGTGCACCCCTCCCCACACACGTCCACATAAAAAAGTCTAATTCCCCTACACTGATCCAGCAACTTGCAAACCCCATAGTAGGAGGCCAACTGAGGCTACAGCCATTCCCCACCCCAGGGCCTGGAGTAGCAGCCAAGAAGAAATTGCAGGGTGGATTCCTCTCCCCCTTCCCTCAAGCACCCTGTTTTTGATCAGCATATTATTTGTATTCGCAAAGCACCTACGAGGAGGGTGGCCATTCACACAACTTCTGAAACAAGAGACATTTCAGTTCCTCCGGGAATTGGGTTCAAAAGCATCACTGGATTCAAAGAAGAATTAGACAGACTCCCAGAGAACAACTTCGTCAAGTACCATTCCTCCAGAGGGTCAGAAAAAACTCAGAGGGCTCGCCATGTTTGTCTGCGCCTTTAAAAGCAACAAGTGGCCCTGTGGCCCCTGAGAGACTAACCAAAATACAGAGAATCATGAGCTTCCATGGGCAAAACCCATCACAGGACCCCATGTTGTTTTTCCAAGACGGTCAGATACACACCCCTGTGCTGTGGGTGTCCCTAAGCGTCTGACTGCGAAAAGCTGGGGCGACAAGACAGGATCGGGACCACTCGATCAATGGCCCTGTGCCGTGATTTTTATCTGAAGCATCTGATTTGGTGCTAGGGTAGCGGGATGATTGGTCAGGCCCTGTACGCCTGCTCTTACGTTCTTAAGGGGCTTCTTTGCCTGGCAGCCCCAGCCAGAGCCCTGTGTGCTAGGTGCAGTACAAACCCAAAGACGGTCCTGCCCAGTGTTCCCTGCAAGCTGGGTGCTCGGGAGGCTGCTCAGGAGAAAGTCAGATGCTGCCCAGCTGATAGCGGAGCTCCCACTGCTAGGTTTTATTTCTCCCGGGGGTGCGCATCCGCACATCCCTCAGTGCACGCGATAAAATTTATTTGGCACATGGATGGGGACAATCCACACGTGAACAGAAAAGAGTAGAGGGAACATTGGTCCTGCCCCCGCCCCCAACAAAGGCCGCTTGCTTGGGCACCAGGTGTGTGACCCACATGGGGGAGGGGGTCAGTGGGTGGGAGTCCATCCCGCCCTGAATCTCCCCCTCCCCTTACACAGCCCTGCAGAGGGGAGCTAAAAGGCAGAACCAGGGAAAATGGTGGGCTTGTTGGTGGACCAGGGCAGGGGCTAGACATGGGTGGGCACCTACAGAACAGGATGCAGAGACCTCCCCTCCCCCCCCCCCCAACAAGAGGGCGCAGGTGAGCAAAGTTCCCTCCACGTGCTTGGGGGGGGGGGGTGGCCCCCGCATTGCCAGCAGGGCTCCTGCTTGCAGGCAGCCCGGCCTGCGGGGCGCTCCCTGCGCGCTCGGGAGCTGCGCGCTGCCTGCGCTTGGGGTGGGCGCAGAGACTCACAGTAGAGCAGCGCAACGCAGCGCAGGAGCACGATCCTGCTCAGCCAGAAGGTGCCCGGGCGCAGCGGGAGGCGGGCGGGGGGCGCCTGCTCCCCCTCCTCGTGGCTGGGCGCTTGGGGGGGCTTGGAGGCTCCCTCCACCCCCCTCCTCTTCCTCAGCGTCTCCCCCGGCGCAGCCATGGCTGGAGCATGCGCCAGCCGCCGCCTGGGTCCGCCTCCTCGGCCCGCGCAATGGGAGCCGCGCCCGGGGTCCCGCCTCTGCCCGGAGCGCACGGGGCGCGCTGCTCGGAGCGCGGCGCTGGAGAGGGGGTTGCGCCCCACGCAGAGGCGGGACAGGGCTCGGGAAGACGGAGAGAGAGGCCCAGCTGCTCGCCGTGCCCGGGCAGCGTTGCACCAGCCGCCTGGCTCCAGGGGCTCCCGTCGCCAAGAGGCCCCAGCGTGGGCGCCCATCCACTGGCGGCTCGCTTGGGGAGGCTCAGAGGGGGTGTCCCGCCCTCTCCCCCCCCCCCCCCGGTGTTAGGCTGTCACTTTGCAAACCGCGAGCAGTCCTTCGGCCCCTTCCCGACTCCCAGCTGTGTAGGATCGTGGGCTTTCCTGGGCAAAAGCCACTTCCTGAGATGAGCTGGAGGGGAGGAAAAACGGGGGGGAAGTGGCAGTGTTTTGCGACAGTGTTTCTTGGGCCAGTTAAATAGCCATGGGTATTCTTGGGCCGGCAGCAGTAGACCAGAAATCCAAAATCAGTAAGGAGGGTTTAAAAAAAAAAAAAAAGACGAAAGATCCAAATCTAGGCTAAACGCAGCTAAAAAGCCTCCCCCTTTTCTAACTTGGGTGCTCTGCGGAATCAGTACTACTCTGTACAGCCACCTCACAAGAATTGGCTGAGCTGTGGCAAAAGCCAGCAAGAAGCTAATTAAAGAATTGGCAGGGACTCGAGTTGCAAGTACCTGTAAGAGATTGAAGTTCCTTTCACACCTGCATAAGCCCCTCATATCCATGGGTATTCACTTTATAGCCAGGGGCATCCGTATCTGTGGATATGGATTCGGATAGCCATGGCTCATGTTTGTGGATGTGGATTTAGATTTTGTATCCAGGCCAGGCTCTAACTATTCATGGTGTTAAAGTCAAGCACATAGTTACATGTCTGCTGCTCAGAGGGGTCACCGTGTTAGTCGGTGACTTTAAAAACAACGAGTAGTCCTGTGGCACCTTAGAGGCAAACCAACATATATAGAATCATGAACTTTCATGCGTAAAGCCCACTTCATCAGATGAATTGTAGTGGAATTAACAGAAACCAAGATATAGATATATATAACAGCACAAGAAGTACTTGTCAATTGCAGGACCTGTGTTAATGAGGCTAATTAAGTGAACTGCTGTATTTTCACATCAAAAGCTATGTTGGGACACATCCAGTCCACTTAATTAGCCTTGTTAACACAGTATCAGGGCCATGAGCTCTAAGTATGCTAAATGGGAGAAGGCATTGCCTTCCCAAACCCCACCCACAGTCCACCCCCAGAACACCTGGCTGATCTACATACTGAAGTTGTTTATGAAAAATGCTATTTTAAAGGAAATTATCAAAGAATTGCATCTTATACCTCATTAAAGCAGAGATGAGATAGGGCCTGATCCTTCAGTCCTGACCCAAACAAAATGTACATTGTAGTCAATGACTGAGGACTTGCAGGATTGGGCCCTATATTTTTTTAAAGAAATGTGGTACATGGTTTATTGATTGCACTACCTATTTACAAAGGATTGATCCCTTAGGTTCTGCAGAAGATAATGTATGCACATTAAAAATGTTTGTTGGTCTGCTCCTTAATTTATCTTTAAATGTAATTATTTACCCTTCACCAGTATGGCAGGTCCAATTAAATATAGAAGACAACACCTGTAACAGCATTAAAAGAACACCTCTGTTCTCTTTAGGAAAGGCTCTGACATTGCCAAATGGATTCACGCAATTAAGTTTACACACCATGCCAACTGAAATCATGAAGTCCTGGAACTGTTTACCAGGTGTGTGTGTGTTCCTCTTTGCAGGATGAGAGCCTAAATCTGTACTCATGTCTATTGCCAACAGAAATATTTCAGGCCACCACATCAATTCTAATAATTAACCCCAAAAACAAGGTACATGTGCAAGTAAAGCCACTGAGAAATGCATTTATCTTGGAAAACCAAAGCAGCTCTTCCAGACTTTGGAGATATAGATAGATAGAAAGAAACTTTTGTAGCTTTTCCATTTTACGAAATGAACATAATTTCAGCTTAGTATTTTGTATCACAGGAAAACACTTGACTCCAGTTCAAGCTTATATTTCATAGTATTTAAGAAAAGTCTTTCAACAAAACAGTCTGAGGCTAAACAACCATAATTTGTATGTTTAGAATCGCATTCTGGATCCCATTTAAGTAAATATTGTGGCGTTAAATTAGCTGAGGTCCTCTTGCTATCAGGTGTAACTTTATTCAGTGCTTTTCAGACTGCAAATCAGTTTCTTATCAATGCCTCTTTTGTTTTTGCTGTTTCCCATCACTGTTGCTTGCATTGTTCCCGTTAGAAAAAAAACAAGGAGCATAATAGTGCATTGTATAGGCAAGGAAAAATAACCTATTTGTTAAAGGTGGCTGATATATTATGATTGCTCTCTCTCCCTTTGGATTAGCCGCAAGGTTTTTGCTAGATAAATGTAAGTAGATGTAAGCTAGTGATTTCCGTTGTGAGGTCTTTATGAAACTTTTACAGCAAATTCCACATTAAATATAAATGTCTGTAAAGCAAAGTGGCTAATCGAGGAAATTACTGGGAAAAGCAGGGGATTTAGTTGCACTCTTCAAGAAAGGGGCGGCGTGGGCCTGAAAAGATTTGTGTCTAGCAGAGTACTGAATCCATCCTTTTTTTGCATAAGATCACTCCAAAATCTAGTAGGGAAGTGGAGCTGGACAGAAAGCAAAGGTGATTGAAAAAACAAAACCAATCTTAGAGGGTCTCTGGTGTCAATATCACCTTTCAGCCTCATGAGCTGCATAGTTTCACATAAATTCAGCAACATAACAGTGTCGTGGCTCTTATCATAGAATCATAGCACAGTAGAACTGGAAGGGACCTCGAGAGGTCATCGAGTTGAATCCCCTGCCCTCCCAGCAGGACCAAGCACCATCTAAACCAGGGCTACTCAACTTTGGAAGTCCCAGGGGCCACAATGATACTCACAGCTCATGCCGAGGGCCGCAACTTAAGCGTGGTTGCATATACATGCAAATAGCTTCATTCACACTGACAGGCATGAATACAAAGTTTAAGGCAAGACTACACAATACATAGGCCCCTTTTAAGTCAGTTCTGCTGATCTTAATAAAATGCAATATTTACCCGATTTCCACCCATATGAGAGCACTTTTAATGAGCAACGACAGTCCAGGAATTTAACTACTAAAACACATATCAACAGAAGACCATTCTATTGACACCTTTTTTGTTTTGGCTCCCACCCACAGGCCGCGTAGCGCTGGTCTAGACCATCCCTGAGAGATGTCTATCTATCTAATGGGCAGATCCAACTCCCATCACAGCCAATACAAAGCCTAGGAGACTAAATTAAATTTAAGAATGGAGAGATGGAAATGTCCGATTCAATTCTCCCTCCCTTGTCTGAGTTTAAGATGGCATGTGGGCGCCCTCCCGTTTTGTGACCATGTCAATTTGGACTATCCTCTACATGCGATGAGCTGCACAGTGATTTAGGTATTGCCCTGTGGAATCATCTTTTCAATGTTGTCTTTTGTTGGTGGTCTTTTTTGTTTCCCGTGATGGTTTTTGTACAAAAAGAGAAGAAGAAAGACAGAGGATTGCTGGTCACATTGAGTCCTAATGTCTCAAAAGGAAAGCGGTTAATAAATGTAAGACATGTAGGCAGGCATTGAGATTGTTTGTGCTGGTCCTTATTCAAGGAAATACAAGTCGCTGTCCCCCAGCTCCGTCCAGGCCCCCTCCCCCCATTTTGCTGTGTTCTAAACAGCTGCAAAAGGCAACAGAGAAAAAAGGCTTCACTGTCACAGCACCAGGCAGCTGTCCTCAACCCTGCTGTTTGTGGCACCCTGGATTACCCTGTGTTCATTCAGGTCTAATCTTTGGCCTTCATACTACCTGAGATGGAGTTAAAGTAACAAAAGAAAGCCTGAATTTGGGCAGGCATTTATTTAAATAGACATTCAATGATACATTTGGAAATCCCTGCCCAGTACTCAAGTGTGTTTGAAGCAAACAGGAGATGGGGCTCCGTCAGCCAACAGGGGGTGCTGCGTCCAGCTGTTTGACGAGTTTGCATGGCAGGGAGCTCTCTTCCAGGAAGGGTATGAGCCTGCCCCATTGTAGCCAATTAGAGTGTTATCACTGACTTCAGTGGGAGCGGAGTTCGGTCCTGAAAGGCTCTTCTACCAGTACTATCTCTTTATACCTTTTGCACATGGGACTCCTGGCCTATCACAAGGGATCCCATGTGCTGCAGTGAAACTGATATTAAATCATTAATACTATGGACCCAAATCAGACATCAAAAACGGGAACACACACTAACCGTAGGAGAACCTTTTAACCTGCCGGGTCGCTCAGTCGTGGACTTAACAAGCAGCCATTCTTCTACAAAGGAATTTCACCAGTCCATGACAGAGAGAGAGGGTGGAACTGGTATTCATCTGCAAATCTGACACTGTTTCCCTGGGCTTGAATGAAGACATTAACTGGAAGTTGTATTACAAAGCCAAGCTCCCTTGCCTCTAACAGCTGCATTTTTACATCAAAAGCTAAGACTTGGACACTTCCAGCCCACTTAATTAGCCTTGTTAGCACCGGTCCTACAACTGACAGGTACTATTTTTTTCCCTCTGCTATAAATACCTTGGTTCTGTTATTTCCACTCCAGCTCATCTGATAAAATGGGTTTTGCCCACGAAAGCTCATGATTCTATATATATTTTTGTTAGTCTCTAAAGTGCTACAGGACTACTGGTTGTTTTTAAAGTTACAGACTAACACGGTGACCCCTCTGAGATTGTCAGGTTAGACATTGTTTAGCAAAGATGTGCTCCAGTTTAAACACAAGTTACCAGAGTTGATGCAGGACTTACTAGCTGATATCCTTTGGTCCATGTTAAATAGAATATCAGACTTCATTGTAATGGTCCCATCTCGCCTTAAGATCTGCATATGTTTGTGTTCACAAATGCACATTTTTTTCTTATCTATGTTGCTAATAATATCTGACATTAAAAAAAGGAATTTTTTTTAAATATCTCATTTCCTTTTCATGATTTCTGCTCTTGGTTTATGGGGTTTTTGTTGGGTGTGTGTGTGTGTTTTGTTTTTGTCCCAGGCTTCACAAAGAAAATTGTCAGTTTCACTTTTATGATCCCTTTCACTTCGGGAGGCTAATCCCATGCCCTCCCACATGGTTGGTCAGCAAACAGTGCCAGGAAATGTTTATATATTTTTTCAAAAACTTGTTATATTGTTTAAAAAAAATCACGCCAACATTTCTAGTGGTACAAACCTGACTTGGACAAAAGCAGCATTTGGGGCCAAATGTAACATGCCGATATCTCGTTAGAGTTCAAGCCAGCCTTCCTGGTTGGCCCCATTGAAATTAGACATTTATAAAAACAAACACTCTTTCCCATGTTACTAAATCTCATGTGTTGCTCACTTTCTGTTAAGCAACAGCAAGATTAGCAAATGGGAGTCAGATACGGCATCTGCCTAGCACAGGTGCAGAGTGTTACATGCAAGGTCAGAAAGCATTGACTAGACAAGGAGTGAAAGGGACTTATCCCTGCTTTGGGTTTGCCCGGCAGCTGCCAACTTATTCCTGCTGAAGCAAGAGGAAGGCCTAAAGGGACAGCATGTAGCTAAGCACCTCATTAAAACAATGATGAGTGTAATTAAACCTGTGCAGCCACTTAGTCCCGGCTGCGGTTTTGCCCGGCTCTGTTCAGCCTAAAAGAACAGCTGTGAAAGGTGTTTCAGATTTACTTCTACTCACTGGGAACGTTCTCCAAGATATTTAAATGCTTACCTCCCTTTGATTTCAATAGGAGCTAGGCACCTTGAGATTTTTAAGGCTCTTGATTCCTTGATTTCAGTCCTAGGGTTTTGACCATTGGCTTGAATCAGGCCTGTGTAGCTTAAATAGACTTGCCCCCACGCCGGTGGGAGTGCACAAGAACCTTTCACGCCTGTTCTCCAGGTGATACAAAGCATTCTGGAAGCCAGGCTGTTACCATGCCTGGAGCAAAAGAAATGCCTAGAATTACAGATTGAATCTCTCCAGTCCGGCACCCTGGGGACCTGACCGTTTCTGAATCAGAGAATTGGCCGGACCACAGGAGGTCAATGTTATCTAGCAGCATCACCAATACTTCCACTGCTTACTGGTCTCTTTAGAAGACATTTAGGGGTAAATTAAGAGTTAAATAACAGCACAGAACAGAGAGCCAGGATAGGTGTCTGGAAACAAACTTCATGGGACTGTGGGAAACTTGGCTATCTTCATGATAAGCGGGGCATCCAGCTAACTCAATTCACGCCAGACCACAGATGTTGCCGGACCAGAGAGTGCCGGACCAGAGAGTGCTGGACTAGAGAGGTTCAACCTGTAAAATGAAACCGTAAGGGCGTTTATTAAAATTAAGGGCCAGCATCTGCCACCCTCCACTGCCCAGGGTGCAGATCCTTACACCTTTGAATAGCCCCGTTGCCTTCAGCAGGATTACTGGAGGAGTAACATGCTACTCAGGTGAGTACGAGTGGCAGAATCCAGCCCCAAACGGGGGACTTTCAAGTCATAAAACTGCACAAATGAAGCTGCGTGAGACGCCATAACGCCCATGACATGAAAACGGGATGGGACAATTTTACGTGATTAGCGCGTTGGCAAGCCATGGATATAACTAAGGCCGTGCGTCCGCGCCCAAGCTCACAGTGGCACCTACATACAGCTGCGCCACTGGAAGAGCGCTCGTGGGAGAGAGACGTGGACGTACTAAAACCAGCTCAATGAGGGGTGGGAGTCAGGGCTGTTCCGAGGGGGGGTATGGCACCTGGGGTAACCCCCTCACCACAGGTTCCGCCTCTCACTCCCGCTTCACCCCTAACCTAAGCTCCACCCCCGCCCTGTCTCCTTAGCCCTCCCCGACCAACGTGGCCCAGGGGATTATGGGGCCTGGTGTGAGGGGAGCAGGGTCGCCTCCTCATGGGCACACTCAACACATGAGCAGTGGGAGCCGGAGCAGCCTGGCAGCCTGTCCTGTCCTGCCCTGCTGCCCTCTTAGTTTGCTGCACCTCTCTTCTGCACAGGTGGTAGCAACCAGAGTGCCGGAGGGCAGGACAGTCGGCTTCCCGTCACCATGGAAACACTGAGTGCAGGCGCGTGGGAGAGGGTGGCGGGTGAGCAGTGATGAGGGGGGAAGGTGGGGAAGCAATCCCTACTTCCGCCACACCAGGCCCCTGTAATCCCCTGGTCCCTCCTGGATGGTTGGGGCAGCTACCGCAGGGCCCCCAAAAGAGCAAGATCTGGGACAGCCACCCAGTTTGCCCTATGTTTGGAAGCTCCAGAGGTCCCAGCTTTGGTATTGCCACGCTCCTAAAATAACCTTGTGATCCTGCTGCAACTCCGTTTTGGGTCAAGGTCCCCCCCCCGTGAAATCTGTAGTGAGTAAAAGCACCCAAAAGGCCAGATTTCATGGGAGGACACCAAACCTCATGGTCCATGATGGCTGTGAATTTGGTAGGGCCCTCCTCATAGAGGACTGACCTACCGGCATTGTAATGCTTCCCCTCAGTAGCAGCCAGTGGGTGCATTTATCATCCTCCCTCCCTCCCAATGTGGATGTCAGATGTGACTTTAGGTGATATCCAAGAAGTTCTCCCACTGCCCCCCTCCCCCATTTACACACACACACACTCCTCTGCTGAAGGCAGAGCTGTTACTTTGGGGGCCAGAACCAAGGAAGAGACACATGCCCGGACACGCACCTCTGATATGCTAAAAAATTACTCAGCCGGCCAGCTCCTTGCCAAGAAGCATAGCACCATCTGACAAGTGCACAACTTGCTACGTTTGCAGCTGACACCAGGGTCAGTCTGAGAACAACCAGGGGTTCCAGCAAGCCAGAGTCCGTTAGCAGAGCAGCTGCAAGGAAATATTACAAGAGGAATTTCCTCTCACGTCCTCTATAAAACACCTGGTTCGCTTAGATGGCCTGTCCTTAGACTTCCAATATTAGGCGTAAGGATTTGGAAGTGACATTTCAGCTTAGAAACCTCTTGGGTAAAATGACGGATGAGATTCGAGAAAGGTTGAATTCCCTTTGCATGCAAATGTTTGGGAAGGGGAGTGGTTTCTATGCTCGGTTTTTGTTTCTTTCTTTTCCTCCAGTGAAAAGAAAAAATCTTTCATGGGTTTAGCATTAGTGGAGGGAATAATTGGGTGAAATCCTATGGGTTAGGTCATACAGGTGATCAAGCTAGATCAGGGGTCGGCTACCTTTTCAAGCCAAAGAGCCACATTACATCAAAGTTCAGAACAAGTGGCCAACAAAGAGCCGGATAAGAATGCCCATTTGCAGGACTGAAAATATACAACTTGGTATTACGGATAATTGTCAGGATGATGACTAACAGCCGAAATGAAACATTGTACTCGCAGATTTAATTTAGTGGGACTTCTGCTGCTGCCTCTTTCCATACGTGTTTTGGAAGTTTACATCATAACTAGCTGAATCCGGCTTCATGCATACCTTCAGGCGGTCTTCTGTCAATCTTATGGCAGGGGGCCAGAGATGGGGAGGTGCAAGAGTCTGGGCTGGAATGTATGAGGGGCTCGGGGCAGGGGGTTTGAGCCCTGCCCACCAGAGGGAGCAGGTGGGCAGTCACCACCATCTTGCCCAGGGTGGCAGCTGGCACCTACTGAAGGTAGGGCAGATAAGGCAGCCACTGAAGGACAGGCAGTAGGCATCAGCCTCCCAAGCCAGGGGATGTGAGTTCAAGCTCAGTCCACCCCAGAAGCAGCTAACCAGCCACCCGCAGCTCACCCAGGGCAGGAACTAGCACTTGAGCCAAAGGTGGTGTGGCTCATGCAGGTATGTGGGGTGAAATTTTCTTCTACAAGTGCGCAGCTTAGAGGGAACCCTACTGCAGACTGCTAGTGGTCTGCAGCCACCTCCCAAGTGGTTCGTGGCTCAAGCTCAGCGCCCCCTACCCCACGCAGCAGGAAGCTAATCCAAGAGGCTGCAGCACCAGCTCTGGTTTCCCGCTTGAAGGGCAGGGTGAAGAACTGGCACCTGTGCGGAAGGTAGGGTCTCCAGTCTCACCTGCCCCCAGATTAGGTGCTCAACCACCATGATTTTGCCCAGGCAGCCACCACCATCTTGCCAGGGCAAGAGCTGGCACCTGTGGAAGGTAGGGAGGATAAACCAGTGGCTGAATGCAGCCAAGTGGCATGGAGCCTCCAGCAAAATAACAGCTCTAGCCTCTGCTTCTCAAGCCTGTGGCTGGCAGTTCAAGTCCAGCCTGCCACAGGTGCAAACAGGGAGCCCTCCCACTGCCCCTGTAGCTTGCCAAACACAGAGGCTGTTGGAGCTGGCACCTGCTCAAGTTAAGCAGCATAAGACAGCGGCTGGTGGTGGGGTAGGTTCTCTGGAGGCCTGATGGATAAAGGCATCAGCTTCCCAAGCCTGGGGTTGGAAGTTAGAGCCCCACCTGCTGGTGGGTGGGTGGGTGGGCAGGCGGGCAGACCCCCACCAGCTTGCCCAGAGGAGGAGCTGGAACCCTGGGAAAGTAGACAGCATAAGGAAGAGCCCTAAATTAGGGTGGTGGGGTGGGTCCTTCTGTCACCTGAGACTGGCAGTTGGAGCCCCCCCCTGCCCTGGGAGCAGCTAGGCAGCCACCAACATCTTGTCCAGGGAAGGAGCTGGCACCTGCTGAATGTAGGTAGCATAAGGCAGCAGCTCAAATGCAAGGGTGGGTTCTCCAGTGGCTTGGAGTCCTAGGAGCAGGTGGGATTCCACCATCATTGTGCTGGTGTGGGAACCTGCTGAACTTCAGCAGCATAAGGCAGGGGCTCAAACACAGTGGTGGGGGAGAGGGGGGTCCTCCAGTGGTCTGTTGGATAAAGCATCAGTCTCCTAAGCCTTGGGCTGGAAGCTCAAATCCCTCCCACTCCAGCAGCATGTGGGCAGCTAGCACCCACTGAACATAGGCCACAAGGTGGGTCCTCCAGTGGGTAAGGTATCAGCATCCCAGGGCTGGGGGCCCAAGCACCACTCACCCCAGGAGCAGGTCAGTAGCCACCACCACTTTGCTGGAGCTGGCACCTGCTTGAATGTAGGGCCCTCCAGTGGCCCAATGGATCAGGACCTGCAGAGTCTGGTTGCCAATTTCTTGGGTTGTTCTGTGGACAACATAGATTATTCTGGATTTCCATGATTAATTATTGTGACAACGTGTCAGCCCTGCACCCCCATCTCTAGCCAGATGTGACTCTCAGTCAGCCAGTAGAGTAGGCAGTTTCTTGGTTCTCTGGGACACAGGCGATGGTAGCAGGATACACTGAGAGCAGACAGCCTTATCCCTCCTGGGGGGAGGGATTCAAAGGTCCCTGAACCTCCCCTGTCCTGGCTTTAGTCTGCCTTGCTCATCTTCCTCCCCCAGACTGCCCCTTCTCCCAGCCACCGGCCACTCACTCCCCCCAGGCAGCCACACCCTTTCCTTTCTTCAAACTCCTTGCTCAGGCCAGGTGAGAAGCTGCCAGGCCATTGTCTATGTCAGTGGTTCCCAAACTTTTTGGCATCACGCCCCCTTTTTGATTTTTGAAAAACCCTCATGCCCTCTCCCCCCCAAATAGCAGCAAAACTTGTTGAGCAAAAAAAAAAGGAAAAAGGAACTGAACAGGGCAGCAAAACTTGACGGGGGGGAGGCTGGGTCGCCTCGTGCCCCCCCTGGGATTTCTTCATGCCCCCGGGGGGGCATGCCCCCCAGTTTGGGAACCCATGATCTACGTGTCTTGGCTCAGGAGACCCCCAACCCCTGCTGGGCCCTGCACAGACAGACACAGAGCAGCACAGGATCACAAAAGCAGACAGCACCCCCACTACATCACAGTTATGCTAGTTGATGCCCCAGTATCAATAATAAATGAAAAGTGGCCGCTCCGCTCCCCACTGTGGATGGCCAACAGAAATCACAGTGCAAATTGTGAACTGTGCTCGACTTTTGCGAGTGGGAGCCAAGCAAAAAGGAGAGGCTCGGAGATTGGGAGGCAGCGGCTGGTCCACCAGAGGCTCTGTCTGGGGTAAGGTGCCCTGCACAATCAATGTAACAGCTTCACTTCAGCCACCTGTACCCTGGGTCTGAGGTTATTTACCTAACTCAGGGGATGCTGTGAGACTGAAGTCATGAATGGGACTCAAGTGTCTTGAGGGCCTGACATGACAGGCATTATAGAAATGTGCATGATTAGTAGGAAAAGCCCAGCGTTTCAGGCTGAGTATAGGATAGGAGGAATCCAAAGCCTCTGGAAATCAGAGGAAATCTTTCCATTCACTTCAATGGCCTTTGGATCAGGCCCTTACTGAGGACTTCTGCAAAATTCCCAGACTGCAGTTCTAACCCCCCTGACACGGATTGTTTCTGTAATACAGGGCTACATCTCGTCCAGTTGATTTTTTTTAAACATTTGATGGTTCCTATTTTTCTACAGCCCACAGGATAATTTTGTGCAAACTGAGAACTGTAGCCTTCTTGGGAAATGACATAAATAAGCAAATGGGTCCATTTTAGAAAGAAAAAAAAAAAAAACCCTGAATGGATCAGCATACACCGACATTTGGAGTGATAATCATTGTGAGATTTGGATTTTGATGGACACCTAAGCAATTCCTTACAGTGTGTGTGTGTGTGTGTGTGTGTGTGTGTACAGATACATTCATGATTCCAATTACATTTACTGCAGTTTATACTTTTAATTTCAAAATGTCTGTACATCACAGTTAATAAACAAGAACACTAACAAAACATGTCACTGGCTGGGGTTTTTTTTTTTTTTAAACCTTTTCATATTGGAAACATTCACACATTTTGTAATTTCCCTTATAAATCTCAATTGTTCTGTATTCCACTTTATGGAAGAAAGCAGCAGCTATAAATGTAATTTTTCATTTGATCTCTTTGTGATTTATAATTGCCAACCATAATTAGAATCAAATGCTTCAGTTTTATTCTGCCCGGGGGATGGGGGAAGGGGCTTAGTTGGAAAGACAGGGGGAAATGGCCAAACGGACGACTCCCACCTCCCCAAACCCCAAACAAACCCCAAACTCATTTTAATCAAAATGAGAAACCATGTGGATCAAATCAGAGGGTTGTTTGTTTGTTTTTATTTGAACTCTTGATGGAACACTTGATCTAACATGATAAAAGAATAACAGCCAACAGTGCCGTCCCTTAAAATAAATCCACCGCAATTTGTCTTTAGGATTGTTACAGAGAATTCCTTTGAAACGAGGGAAGGAATCCAAGACTCCGGCGAGCTGACCACCGAGTGAAACTGACCTGATGAGAAAGCAACACTGGGAAAGCCACGGGTTCCTGGCTTTCTCGCGTTTACAGGTGTCTTTCTGGACTCGCCCATCCCCGGTAATTAATTTCATCCCTTTCCAAGCAGGACCAAGCCCTTGGACAGACGCCAAGGTGTGCGTGTGGGGTTGTGAGGCGGGGGATGGGGAGAGAGGCAGTTTGTTGTCCGATAGTCTCCAGTGTGATGGGATTGTGTGTCAGTTTCTTTTGTCGTGTCTTCCAGAATGAGGCGAAAGTCTATTAGCGTTCCTAATTGTCACTGCAAGAATAACAGCAAAGCGTGACAATCTGGTACTTTGAGGTTGTATTGTGGCAGTCCAAGTAGCGATCATTTCAGACACAGAAACGGGGAGGAATTTTGGGCAGGGGTGTATGTATCCAGTATTGGTCTAGAGGAGAAGCAGGAATTTAGCCCCACCAGATACAACCCAGGAAACAGCAAGTGGGTGTCCTAGCTCGAAAGTTAACTTTAAACACGTCCCAGCCATGTATTATGCCGGAACTCTGGGTCATGGCATGCCCCAGATTTGTCTAGGATGGAATGGTGTATGTTAGCCGTGTAATTTACAATGTCCGCGCAGCGCGGTAGGTTTGTGGGCGCGCACATTTACACACAGCGATCTCACAAATCATTATAAAATCGCACCTGCTCGAAAATCCTTAAGCATAACAACTCTGTGAACGTCCCCTTTTTCCTTAAAAAGGGGCTAGACATTAATAGTGGGCCAGTGAGATCTCCCAGTGCTATTCTTTGAATCCTACTGGCAGCTGAATGCCCTGTAAATCATTCTTACCTTCAGGTGATGGGCAAGCCTATAATGCAGCGTGGCGTTCTCCTGTTTCTGATTTGTCTCTCTGGGGCCTCTCTGCGCTCCAGATTCGCTTCCCACACCACCCGGAATTTAAGGCACAGGTAAAACCCGTGTGCACGCAAAAGACCAAAAATGGGACGGGGCTAGAGATCCCCCCTGTATTTCAAAAGCCACTTCTGAGTCAGGACACGTGTGAAATACACATATTCGTTGGAAGTGAATTGGTGTTTTCAAACCCTAAATTGTGGCCTTCACTCGAAAAAGCGGACCAAAACACCAGAAGGTGTAAACAACCAGGCAGCCCTTTCCCGTATGACCAAACCCTCCCGTGTATCTAACCAAACCTGGCAGCTGGGCTCTATCTGAGCGGAATGAAATTCGCGAAGTTTTCGAAACCACTCCGAGTTTTGAATCCCCAAGCGTCTGGAAATCCAGAGCTGCCTTTTATGTGAAGCGCTCATGCCTGAGGAAAGTGGTTCGACAGCGAATCGCCTCTGCCCTGCTCCCTAGGTTGCAGCAGAGGCACTTATCTTACTTTCAAAGGTGTATACGGCCGCGTTTCTGTTTGCGCGTCTATTGGTGACTGAGTAGTCGCATTTTCCCAGTACGGGCACAATAGCTAGGGAGGCGTACGTATTTTAAGAAGGGAATGGGTCCGAGAAGCGTCTAAACGAACAACTTTAGCCACAAAACGATGTTTGTGCCTAGAAAGGAGCCCTCAAACTGAGGCAATTTATTCGAGAAAATTAATTAACCGTCTATAAACAGAGCCAGGGGTTGCAGCCAGCGGTGGCTTTTCTAAATCCAGCGCCGGGACTTGGGTTAATATTTGCTGTCGTGTTTAAACAAACCATCCGCCTGGTTTTGCTTTCGCACAGATGCGAAATCCACCAACTCCAGATTAGCCGCTTGAGGTAGAACCGTCTTCCCTTAAAAGCCTTGCGAAGGCGATTTTTTGTGGTGTAGGGGATGGAGGTGAGATTTGCTGGAGACGCTGGCATGCACATTACAGCCAAACCTGGCCAAAAAAAAAAAAAAAAAAAAAGGAGAGAGGGGTAATTAACCCTCCTCCCCGCCCCAGAAACCTCCCCTCCCCCTCCGCGCTTCTCTTTGTAAACAGGAGTCACCCCCTGTGTAAACACACCCCACCTCGCCGCGCCTTGAAACGATCAATGACTTCGTTTGGCTGGATTTCGTCCCTGAAACCAACAGCTGGACGGATCGATAGGTTTTCACGGGGGAAGTTTTCACTCCCAGGCGCCCAGGTCCGATTTCCAAAGAAGATCGGGCCCTGCTCCTAAGGACCCTACCCCGGCCACTTTCTGCGGCCCCGTGTCGCGCTCCGTGCCTGGCAAGCTGGCCTCTTCGCTGGGCGCCTGGGAGTGCCACACGCCGAACGCCAGGTATGATTAACCCTTCGCGCGCCTGCCAGCTGGGCCCAGGGTTCCCGCGTGGAACCTTGGACACACACGGAACATTCCAAAGTGTCCCGCAGACGTTCTACGGGACGCCAACATTCCACCCGCCCCCCCATCGATGCACCTTTCTGCGGGGGCCTCTGCGGATGTGACCATCCTATAGCCCAATGGCGGAGGTGGGGGTTTTTTTTTGGAGTGGGGGTGGAGGGCTAATAGACGGGATCCGTTCGATTTAGAAAGGCTCTAAATTCGCATCGAAACGTGTCCTCACTCTGAAATCTGTAAAATCCACCCCTCACACACACACGATAAAGCCCCCCCCCCCCGCACAAGGAAGCCAGATCAGTGTCTAAAACACCATGGCACTAAGTGACTTACCACCGGAGGGGGGAAACCTTCTTTTGCCCCGCTCTTTTTCATACAATAAAGGGGATGGTGTCCTGGTTGCTGAGCCTGGACATGCCTGGAGTCTAGCTTTCTGCAGTGTCAGGGACCCCATGCGCCGGACCCCTCCAGGGATGAAATCAAAGTCCCTTCCGGCCACGGGGGAGCACCCTGGGGCCCTGCTTTGGGAAGGCGCGAGGTGCTGCGCCAGCCTGCAACATCTCCCGTCTTTGCCACTGCCACTAGGGCAGTGAAATGAGCCAAACCAGAGGCTTCCTATCTCTACCTTCCCGCATCAGCACATTCCTCAAAGCACTTCCCCAGCCCAGCTGCTGGGACTCCTGCACCCGAAAACCCAAAGGAGCCCCCACGCCCCGCTCGTGTGACAAGGCCCTTCCTCCCTTGTTCCCAGAATCATGGCACACTAGCACTGCAAGGAAGCTCCAGAGGTCAAGTCCAGTCCCCTGCCCTCCCGGCAGGACCCAGCACCTTCCAGACTCTCCCTTTTAAAAGCCAGCAGGGCACACGCCAGCTCGGCGCACTCACATGGGGAGAAGGAAAACCATCCTAAGGAGAAAGGGGCCGGGGGGGGGGGGGGGGGGGGGAAAGGAGGAGAAGACGCTGTCTCTTTAAGAGCGGAGATGGGGCGTGGCGATGCAAATGAGAACGCCTCCTCCGTCCAATCGGGGCGGGAGGCGGGGCCGCTCGCCCGCCGCTTAAAGAAACTTCTTGCCCGCAGCTCCGCAGTGGAGCGGAGCGCGGCGGGCCGGGCAGCGCGGCGCATCTGGGGCGCATCTGGGCAGCGCGGCCGCGTCCCGGGGAGGCTGCGCCGGGACCCTGCGGCTGCCTTGGGGCCACAGCAGTGGGGAAAGGGGGGTCCCAGCCTGCAGCGCCCCCTCTTCCTCCCCTCCCCCCCCCCCCATGCTCGCCATGACCGAGGAGCGCGACAAAGCGCTGGAGCCGCCCTGCAGCCCGGCGGGCACCGCCAGCTCCATGTCCCACGTGGACTCGGACTCCGACGCGCCCTTGTCCCCCGCCGGCTCGGAGGGGCTGGGCTGCGCCCCGCCGGCCCCCGCCCCGCGCCCGCCCGCCGGCGCCAAGGGGGAGGCGGCCGAGGTGGACGAGCGCTTCCCCGCCTGCATCCGGGACGCCGTGTCGCAGGTGCTGAAGGGCTACGACTGGAGCCTGGTGCCCATGCCCGTGCGGGGCAGCGGGGCGCTTAAGGCCAAGCCGCACGTCAAGCGGCCCATGAACGCCTTCATGGTGTGGGCGCAGGCCGCCCGCAGGAAGCTGGCCGACCAGTACCCGCATCTGCACAACGCCGAGCTCAGCAAGACCCTGGGCAAGCTCTGGCGGTGAGTGGGGCCGGGCTGGGAGGGGAGCGGGCACCCCTGCGGGGCTGCGGGAGGGAGCGGTCCGTGCCCGCAACGTGGCCACCTGGGGCCTCGATGGGCAGGCATAGGCGTGGACCAGGCACTGTGCACACACAGCCTGGCATAGCTCACACGCACAGGTGTGCACACACGTGTGCCAGGCACAGAGGCACTGCACACCGTGTGTACACACACTTGTAACATACCCGCACATGGTCCGGCATGGCTTGCACACACAGGTGTCTCCGGCATATAGGCACTGCAAACCATTTACACATTAACACAATGTACCTATACATGACCGATGCATGCGCTCACCCCCACCAGACACATAGGCTCTGTACACCGTTTACACACACATACAACACACATGCACATGGCCTAGCATAGCTTGCACATATGCGCACACACCAGTCACATAGGCACCGCACATGATTTACACACACAACATATCTACATAAGCTTCAGATTTGCACATGCTCTAAGCGCATAGACACTGCATACAGTTTACCCACACAACATATCTGCATACAGTCCAGGCACGGCTTGCACACACACACCATGGCCTGTAGAGAGCATGCATCATGCATGTACGCACCACACGCAACATCCATCCCAGGCATAGCTGGCACCTACTCATCATGAGCTACACACAGCCACGCACAGACACACATGCACCAGACACACAGTAGGCATCACGCTGCATGTGCATATGTGCGGCAATCTACATGCATAATGAACTCATGCAGCACAGGGGCCATGTCCAGACACACACACAATGTACACACCCTCCACAGCGCTCTGTATGGGGGCGGTTTTCCGTAGCACCACATTGCTGGGAGTGGTAGAGATCAGACAGGAGACGCTCCCATTTTAGAATCTAGCAAACAAAAGTGGGATCATTTTACAGTAGAAAAGGTCCAGAGGTCCCAGTAGCTCCTCTCTAATGCAGGGCACAGCTGTCCCCCGTGGCTGCTTAGTGGGAAGGCCAAACTAGCTTTGAAAAGTCATAGACCAGGGCTCCTACCCCTGCCTTTCTTTGGAGATGCTTGCACAGTATAACCACTGAAGAAAGCTGGAGAATGGAGCTGGCTGCCCTGCCATGCTCAGAGGGTCTGGTTTATAAGATCTGCACTTTAGAGTAAGAGTTTAGTATCCCCGTGTTGTGCAGCAGGGGAGAATTGTCTTTATTAATACACCCACAAGAGAGGGACAGTCCAAGAACGCAGGGGAACAAAGTTACCTATAGCTACCCCTGCTCTTGGACAATTGGCTATCTAACTTTCTTCAGTAACAGTAGGGGGAAATATCGGTGCAAAAAGCACCAGTCTTTCTGCTACTTGTAGGGTTGTAGACAAGTCTACAAGGTTAGATTCTGGTGGAATTTTTCAGGCTGGACCTATCTGAGGGACACAGAGCTCTCAAGCCACAGAGCCTCGAAAAAAAAACGGTTGCTGTTCTGCGTTAAGTTTCTCCCTCTGACCAAAACATTTTTGTGAAACTTCAAGGCAGTGAAAAAGGAACTGCCTGCGATCGGGGCGAACAAGTAGCAAAGAACAAATACCGGTCACTTGGGTTACGGGGCCCTAGGACCAAATACTAATAGAAGGCCTAATCCCTCAAGGCATCAGTGAGGTTTTTTTTTGCTTGAACGCGACATGAAGTGTGAGCCCGATCCTACTCCACTGAAAGGAATGGTGGAATTCTCGGCAATCACCGGACTGCTGTGAATTCTTCCACGAGGCAGCCATACGAAGGGCTGGGTTCATTCATTAGCACGTCCTGTTATAGAGACACGCCGAGTCTACCGGCTGGAAGTCTGAGAGCATTATTGCAACGTAACCATTACAGACATGCCCTTTCAGTAGGAACAGTCTGCCCCAGCTGTGGCCATTCCTGCCGATTACGGGTGCAGGATTCTTCTTGGCGCTCAGCAGCATAATTAAATACTTGGGAGACTTCTGTCTGTTTTGCTCCTTTTCCGCCAACTTTTTACGATGGGTGGATTCTCTGTATTTCTACTACAAGGAAACACTGAGGGGTTTTTTAGCTGTAACTTTAGTGGCTGTTCTTTATAATATTTGTTGTGCTCATTTACATATTTAACGAGCTTTAAAATGAACTATGTAATGCAATTAACCTTTTATATTTTTTTTTAACGGACAGCTCTTTTCACGAGCCTTTTTTTGTTCTTTCAACACAAACATATTTATATTCTCAACATCTATGTTTAACTTTGTCTAGTACTAATAGTTTCCTGGAAAGCATCTAGTTTAAACTTTGTTTATGCTGCTTTTGGCAAGTTGGACTACAACTTTTTTTTTCTTTGTGCCCATCAGATTCTAAAAAAATTAGTTATTTAAGATTACACACAAAGTGAAACATTCCATGTATTTGTTCTGATGAGCAGTATTTCTACATTAAAAAAAGCTATGGTTTAGATATCCATGGAAAGTTTTCAAAAAAGAGCCCAGAAGGGGAAAAAAAAAATCTTTAAATGAAATATTTGATTCGCCTTTAAATTGATTGGTTCTTCGCAAGTCTGTGGCTTGTGATCAGAACTGGAGATGATCAGAAGTGATTAAGTCATAATGGTGCAACATGATTTACATATGAAATATAGCAGTAATATTTAGGAACAGGATACTTGCATTTAAAATAAAAACCAACTACTGTGTTTTGCCCAGTGATTGATACCCAGAGTGGATGCTTTAATAGCTGTTTAGCTGATATTTGCAATACATGCAACAAGTAAAGCAAATTGTTCTTGTTACAGTTGAAAATATATGTTGTGATTTAAGGTATTGGTTTGCTGAATCAGCGCCTGTATGTTAGAGATATAAATGTCTGAAAACACGATGGACATTTGCATTTTGCTTTTTAAGCAATGTATACATTACTATTTTTTTTCCTTTCTTAAAATATAAAACAGTTTGCTAAGTGAAAACGAGAAACGTCCCTTTGTGGAAGAGGCCGAAAGACTCAGAGTTCAGCACAAGAAGGATCATCCGGATTATAAATACCAGCCGCGGAGGAGGAAAAGTGTAAAAGCTGGCCAGAGTGATTCTGATTCAGGAGCGGAGCTCAGCCATCATGCAGGGAGCCAGATCTACAAAGCGGATACCGGGCTAGGAGGTGTGGGGGATTCTCACCATCACACTGATCACACAGGTAGGAAGTCTGGATTTGTACTGCGGCGTCTTGTAGCTTGCAAAGATTTATGATCTCGGCAGACGAACAGTCAGCATTTGTCTAATAAACAAAAGGGAAAATTCCTGCTTTCACGTCTAGCCCTGCGACTGTTTCCACGCACACTTAACTACTGCAAGTAGCCCTTAGAATCCTACACATGTTTGAAGGAATGGGGCCCTCGAGTGAAATCCTCTTACGTAGTTCTGTTGGAGATAACGGAAAGTCCCAGATACCTTAGTGATGCCCGTGATATAAGAACACCCATTGATGGGGCTAAATCTTATTACTTAGAAAATAAACAAATGTGCATTTTCAAATGGTCTCTAATGTATCAATATGGTGGAGGCAGGAGGGAGCGTTAATTGTGATATGATCAGGGATCATTATGAATTGGTAATGTTGAAGATGCCTCGAGCAAGCCCGAGAGATCAAGACGATTGATCTCATCCCAACTCTTCTGGATTCTGAATTGGCAAACTTTTTCTGTTGACAGATTCCAAAAGTATTGCTAATGTCCTGTAATTTCAGACATGTTTGTTTTCTGAATTATGAACCCTGTCTGCAAGGTTTTCCTCTCCCACTCCCTTTGCTTTAAGTTTGCACTAGTATGGAGGTTTATATACAGAATAACTCGTTTTCATTTGCTGCCCTGTAAATGAAAATCCGAGTCATTTCCATTGCAGTGACCCTCACTTGCACTTTCTGGCCAAGGAATTGGTTTTAGATGTCTGTGCCACTTCAAAGATTTCATGGAGCCCCACAAAAACATTTAGCTTGGGATCGGTGGCTACTGAGTCCTGGTTCACTGGCTCAGTAGCTATGATGACTTAATCTACCCAGCATCTGAGTGTTTTCTTGATTCAGTGTTTTATTTAAAGATCCTGTGTTTGAGTGTATGAATAGCTAAACGATGCTATGCTGCCTGTTTTCCACCCTCCCAAATGTCCATCCCGTCCCTGAATTTTCAAAATGTGCTTTTGTCTTTAGGGCAAACTCATGGACCACCCACCCCTCCTACCACCCCTAAAACGGACCTCCATCATGGGAGCAAACAGGAGCTGAAACACGAGGGGCGCCGCCTAGTGGAGAGTGGCCGTCAGAACATAGACTTCAGCAACGTGGACATCTCCGAACTCAGCAGCGAGGTCATTAACATGGAGACCTTTGACGTGCGGGAGCTCGACCAGTATTTGCCACTGAACGGCCACTCCGCCATGCCGGCTGACCATGGGCAGAACGCTTCCACGGGACCGTACGGCCCTTCTTATTCCCATTCAGCCAACGGCAGCAGTGGAGCAGCCCAAGTTTGGACTCACAAAAGCCCATCCTCGGTGTCCCCGACTTTAAATGAAACCGGCCAGCAGAGACCCCATATTAAAACGGAGCAGCTCAGCCCCAGTCATTACAGCGACCAGTCCCACGGGTCTCCATCTCACTCCGACTATGGTTCCTACAGTGCACAGGCGTGTGCCACTACGGCATCCACCCCAACAGCTGCGGCCTCTTTCTCCAGCTCACAGTGCGACTACACAGACCTCCAGAGTTCGAATTACTACAACCCTTACTCCGGCTACCCCTCCGGCATTTACCAGTATCCATATTTCCATTCCTCACGGCGCCCCTACGCCACACCCATCCTGAACGGCTTATCCATCCCTCCTGCTCACAGCCCCACGGCTAACTGGGACCAGCCTGTCTACACAACCCTGACGAGGCCTTAGAGGCTGGAAGGAACCTTCCCAAAACTATATGCACTAATGAAGGAATGAAGAAAAACAACGTGGAGTGCCGTGGCAAATTCTTAAGTGCCTGCTGAGCCACTGGGAACTCTATTCACTGGGACTGGGTGTCTGCTTGCTTCGAAATCGCCAAACTTTAAAAGACAGAGTTCTATTTTTCTTTAATGAAAACAAAAAAAAATTAATGGACGGGAAATTCCTTATTGAGTAAATGAAGGACAAAACTGCTTGACTCCTCTGTGAGGACTGAAGCGAACTTCTTAGTTTTGAACGTCTTGAGTGCAAAACCGGAAAGATGTATGAGACTTAAGGGTCTATTGCAATGTGAGATACGGACCAGCCTTGGAGGCAAGAACTCACTAGGACCAATTAATATATACAAAGTATTTCCGCTATTCCATATAACAATCTTGTGGGAACATAGCCGAGTCGGCTAGGACCAACCAGTTAAATGTCTGAGGTGTGTGTTTTAGTCAAGAGTTCTTTCTAAGCAAGGTTTGGCTGTAGTTAACATTCATTTTTTGTTTTTTTGGAAGCTTAAAAGTGTTTGGGGTTTTTTTTTTTTTTTTTTTTTTGGAAATCTGTTTAATATGTATTTATGTTCTGTATTATTTTGTCTTTTTTAATTAATGAAGTAATTTTTGTGCAAAAAGTAGAATTTTTAAAAAATTTAAAGATGGGGCAGAGGGGGATATAAAATTAGTGGAGATGATACAGTAAAATGGTATTATGAGTATTTTTTTTTTTTTTAACCACTGCAGAACATGTTTGAGAGAGGGGCTGAAATACTGTCACACACAACCAGTCATGAACGTGAAATTGACACACACATCTAAAACCATAAAAGGAAGGGAGGGACGCAAAGTTATGGGCTTGACGCAAAAGTTATTAATTAAATTCAATGGCGAAATGATTGGAAAAAGGAGCAAGGCAGTTTGGATTCTGTTTGCCAGCTGCTTTCAAGATATTAAATTGGATTGAAGGCGTCACTGAATTTCTGAACACTTTCGGAACCAAGACGAGTTTACAGAAAGGTGTAATTTAATGAGGTATTACGGACTGAGTTCCACTTTAATTTTGGCTTCTAGGGACCAGATGTTATCCATCAAGCTGTGAAACTAAAACCTTCTCCACTAAATTTTTTTAGGTACTTAGTTTTAGACTAATATTTCATTGATATATTTCTACTTCTTCCATTGTATGCTGAGCATATAATAACCATCTATTTTATGGTAACTTGTGCCTTTTAAAAACTTTGTAAATCTTTAAACACATTTCAGAGATTATCTTCTTTTTACCTTTTCTATGTTTCCTACTCCTTTTTCTAAAAGTATTTTTTGCATATTTCCTTTTGGGTTTGTGGGACGGGGGAAGTTACAGAAAACTCATTTTTATGCAATCTATTTTTCTGTATAAAGTTTGAAAGATTTTCAGCTGTTACTTATCTGTTCTGTTCACTAGCTTCTGACTAAGCAATGCTAACTTTTGTACAGATCAATTTGATAAAATTAAACAAATGGCTTTTTATCAACCATGGTTTTTTTTTTGTTTGTTTTCATTATATTAAAAAAAAATCTTCACTTAATAGAAACTTGGAAAACAAAACTAGAAAAAGAAACGTTTTATTGCGATTCAAGTGAAATAAGAGACCTAGGGATTTTGTTGTTGTTGCTTTCACAAATCTCTCCCGCTCCTACTGCTGTTTCACCAGTATTTAGAAAGGATGGGACTGAGTCTGGAAATCTTTGTGTAACCCTTTCTCATACAAAATCATCTCAAGGATTTCTGTGGAAATACTCACAGGAGTAAAGATTTTCAGGATTGAATGCCATGGTTTTAAATCAAGTTTATTTCATTCTCTACAGTGTATTGGAATTTTAAAAAGCAACAGATTCTGTTGTCTGGCTGGCGAGCTCTTAATTATAATGGCAACAAAATTATATGTTGCCTGCAGTGGGTTTTTTTTAAAATACAGTCATCAACATAGTTACATTTTGTGACTTGGTTTCAGGCCAGTGCTGGAAAATCTTTTAACCCAGGAATATAAATGTGATGACAATTAATGAACGTAGAGAATATTAATAAAGTCTGTGAAGAACAAAATCCCAAAGTGAATTTGCTGGTTGTAAGATGTGCCAAGAGCGATCTTGCCAAAGCGTCTGTAACAGGACACCGTTTTCTCTGTGCTCATTTACAAAACTGCTGGCAAAATTACTTTTTTACACTGGAAGCCAAAGTTCCTCTGCAGCTTTCGGAAGAGAAATTCCCCCTCTCTCCCCTCCTGATTACAACACGAGCTTCGAGCAGTAGCCTAGCTCGTTAGCTCTGAGCAAAACCGAGATTGTTCAACTCCACAGAAAAGAGATGCCGTTGCTTCCTGCAGCCCCTTCCTAGAGTTCCCTTTATCCCCCCCAAAAAAGTAGCATCAGGTGTAATAGCACATCTGAGGCTGTGCTATTATCTCAAACATCTCCCGGTGTTGCCAATGGCAAAACCACACCAGGCTCAGGCCCCCCACCTTTAAACAGCGAAGTCTAAAAAATGCCTGTGTCTGGCCAGAGCCTTCTCTTCTGTAAATCACAGCACCACTGAAGTTAATAGATTTGATCCAGTGGCCGATCTGTCCCACAACACATAATTTACAATGGGAACTTGGAACACCACTGGAACTCACCATGCGACTGAAAACATGGTGGTGGCCCAGAATGGGAGCAGTAGGAACATTTGGTCCTAAGGACCCAATCCTGCAAAGGGCTGAGCAACCTAAAATCTCACAGATTTTTAGGACAGCTCATGGGACTCTGCTCTGTGCAGGACTGGGCCCAATCAAACTCGCAGGGCATGTTTTTGGGGTGTAGAGGTGAAAGTGATGACGAACCTACCCCTCTCCTACACAACTTAATTCGTATGTGTCTTCTATTATGCTTCTCATCAGTAGACCTCACAGCACTTTACAAATATCAGAGGGGTAGCCGTGTTAGTCTGAATCTGCATAAACAACGAGAAGTCCTGTGGCACCTTACAGACTAACAGATTTATTGGAGCATCTGATGAAGTGGGTCTTTGCCCACGAAAGCTTATACTCCAATAAATCTGTTAGGGTACGTCTACACTAGCCCCCTAGTTCGATCTAGGGAGGCTAATGAGGGCAACTGAAATTGCAAATGAAGCGCGGGATTTAAATATCCCGCGCTTCATTAGCATGTTCCCGGCCGGTCGTCGTTTTAGAAATTGACTAGCCCAAAGTAACTGCCCGCGTCTACACGCGGCAGTGAAACGGGATTCCGAATTAAAGCCCTGAATCGAATTAGCTGTTATTCCTCCTGCAATGAGGTTTACCAGCTAATTCGAGTTAGGGCTTTAATTCGGAATCCCATTTCACTGCCGCGTATAGACGCGGGCAGTTACTTTGGGCTAGTCAATTTCTAACATGGCAACCAGCTGGGAACATGCTAATGAAGCACGGGCTATTTAAATCCTGCGCTTCATTTGCAATTTCGGTCGTCCTCATTAGCCTCCCTAGATCGAATTAGGGGGCTAGTGTAGACATATCCTATGTCTATAAGGTGCCACTGGACTTCTCGCTGTTTAAGCACTTTACAAAGGAGGTAGATATCATTACCCCATGTTACAAACTGGGGACACTGTGGCACAGAAAGGGTGAAGTGATTTGCCCAGGGTCATCCAGTTGGCCAGTGGCAGGCTGGAAATAGAAACTAAGCCTCCTGAGTCCCAGTTGAGTGCTCCCACAGGCCATGCTACCTAATGTAGGACTAGATAGTCTCATTTAAATTTCTCTGTCTCCACTTTCTCCCTTCCTGTGGGTATATCTTACTACCTGAAGCATAGGGGTGACTTTCTGGCATTGAAATACATCTCTGCAAACTCTGCAGTTCAGCTTGAATCAAATCCCCTTGACTGTCAGAAATTCTGTCTGTGTCTTGTCTAAAAAGGGATAGAGAATGTTTTATTGCCTGTGTATAAACCCATGGGATGCCCATATCTTGAGTACTGCATGCAGAGGTGGTTGCCTCAAAAAAGATACCTTGGCATTGGAAAAAGTTCAGAAAAGGGCCACAGAAATGATTAGGGGTTTAGAACAGCGGCCATATGAGGAGAGAGTAATACAATTTGCACTTTTCAGCTTTGAAAAGAGGAGACTAAGAGGGGGATATGATAGAGGCCTATAAAATCATGACTGGTGTGAAGAAAGTAAATAAGGAAAAAGCTATTTACTTGCTCCCATAACACAAGAATTAGAGGTCACCAAATGAAATTAATAGGTAGTAGATTTAAAACAAAGGGTACGGCTAGACTATAAGTTTTTGTCGGAAAAAGGTACGCAAAATGCACTCCGCATTTTGTGTATCTTTTTCCGAGTCTTTTGTTGGAAGAAGCTTTTCTGACATTTGGCCCATCTAGACTGGGCCAAATGTCAGAAAAAAACCCTCTTTCAGAAGCCCCCTTCTTCCTTGTCGAACGAGGAATACATGGGCTTCCAAAAGAGTGCGTTTGCTCTTCCACAAAAAAAAGGGGAAGAGCAAACACATTCCGGTATCCCGAAACCCCCCCGCAGTCTAGCCATAACCAAACAAAAAGGAAGTTTTTCTTTACACGGTGCATAGTCAACCTGTGGAACTCCTTGCCAGAGGATATTCTGAAGACCAGGACTTCAACAGGGTTAAAAAAAAAAAAACCTAGATAAATTGATGGAAGTTAGGATGGGTAGGAATGGTGTCCTTAGCCTAGTTAGGATGGGGAGGGATGGTGTTCCTAGCCTCTGTCAGAAGCTGGGAATGGGTGACAGGATATATCACTTGATGATTCCCTGTTCATTCCCTCGGGGGAACCTGACATTGGCCACTGTCGGAAGACAGGATATTGTGCTAGTGGACCTTTGGTCTGATTGTATGGCCATTCTTATGTTGTAATCATGGGTATATGAGCTTCTGCCTCAGAATTAGATATTCTAAATTAGTGAAAGCAAACTCGATCCATGCAGGGATATGTGTTGTAGGGCACCAAGGCACCCAGTAAAAGCCAAAGGACAACATGGGGCAACACAAAGTCTTTGTTTCGTACCATTGCCTGTGAATCAGCGATCGAGGATTCATCAGAAGCGACTGACTGGGCAGCTACCATGTGATGCTTCAAAGGCAATGTTTATTCTCATGCAAACAACAAGAAAGCACACAAGCGAAACCCTAAAACAGGGACTAAACCTGTTCATTCCACAAAATGGGTAAGGCCAGATTCAGAATCACTGTGGAGTGCCTTTTCTCCAGTTCAGGCCAAGAGCAGGCCTATTGAAATCAGTGGGGCTGAGTAGAGTATAGGTCTACTTAAAATAAGCCCTGGTCCGAGAATATTTTCAAGACTAAAAATAAAAAAACCCACCGGGACAAATTAATTGGTTTTGTTTTTGTTTTTGCTTTTTGTTTCAGTGTCCGAGGATGAATTTGGCACGTGGCTTTTAGCTAAATAGCTCCATTTACAGAGGTGCGTGTATTTAATGCCATCCTGAAAGTTTTGGTTTGGTTAAAAGTGTGCTGCGTGAGAATGATCAGCAACTAGAAATGAGCCCCAACAGTTTCCTCCTTGAGCAGGTAACTCCCCTTTCGCTCATGCCTATGTTTGTGCTGAACATATTACCAATGCACCAGTCAATGGGAGTTTTGCCTGCATGAGGGTTGGAGGAGCAGCGGGTCATCAGGGGTGAAAGTACAGCCCACTCCCAAAGAGAATGACATCACCGCAAATATTGATTGGTTGATGCTTTGGCAACATTCTGGGAAGTACCATCTTCTAGAGCAGAGGTCTCCAACCTTTTTAAGCATGAGATCACTTTTTGAATTTAAATGCAATCCAGGATCCACCTCAAACCTAAAACATTCTTGCCCTGCCTCCTTCTGGCCCCTTCTCCAAGGCCCCGCCCCTGCTCACTCCATCGTCCCTCCCGACCCTCACTCACGTTGACCAGGCTGGGGGTAGAGGTTTAGGGTGCAAGGGAGGGGGATGTGGTCTCTGATCTTGGGCTAGAGGATTTGGAGTGTGCCAGGGGTTCTGAGCTGGGCCTGGGGCAGGGAGTTGAGGTGCAGGATGGGTGCAGGCTCTGGACGGGAGTTTGGGTTCAGGGGGACTCAGGGGCTTGGGGTGCAGGAGGGGGTTCAGGACTGGGGCTGGGGTTCAGAATGCAGGCTCCAGCTGGGCACCATTTACCATAGGTGGCTCCCTGGTGGTAGTGCAGGGGGCTAAGGCAGGCTCACCCCTACCCTGACCCTACCCCACTCCCAAAAGCAGCCAGCAAACTCTCCATCCCTGCCCCCCCTCTGCTCTGTGGAGATGGGGTACATGGTGGAAGGAGGGTCACCCTGATATCAGCACCCCCTGCACAGCAAGCAAGAGGCTCCCGGGGCTCGGGGCGGAGGGGAGGGGGCAGTTCCACAGCAGAGGGCAGGAGCAGCATGGCAGTGCTGAGAGGGGCAGCTGAAGTGCCAGCACTTGGTAGCTTCCCAGCCAAACCAGCCAGGATCACCTGTCAAAGGCTCCAAGATCTGCCAGTCGATCCCGACCAACTGGTTGGTGATCCCTGTTCTAGAGAAGGACATAAAGGGTGTGTGTGTGTGGGGGGGAGGGCATGCTTCCAGACAACTTGGATTCCTCCTCTTTTCGTCTTTTTCTTATTCGTAGAGTCAGGAAAGTGACACATGATGGTCCTCCACGAATATTCATTCGCCTTTTAAAACGAATCAGCGAGACATGCGCCACGTCCCTTTGGTTTCCACAAAGGTTTCCCGGGTCGAGTGTGCCTTCCCTTGTGTTTGGCAGGGGGCCAATTTTAAAATTCACACTCCTGAACAGTCACACCTGAAAGTCGTCACTAAGTCACGATGGTGTGGCTCCTCAAAGGGAATTAGGCACTTCAGTCCCATTGATATTAATGGGGGTTAGGCACCTTTTTTGTATCTGAGCCATGTATCTAGCCATGGAATGGAACAATACCATGTGACTTGGATAACCAATTATAATTGACCAATACAGCTCTAATTTAGAATATCAAGTGCTGAATATTTATGTCAGACTCTTCCTGGTCAGTCCATAATGTCAGAAAGATTCACACCCCCCTAAAGCTACGTCTGCACTGCATTGCTTTTTTGGGATATTGGAGGTATCCCAAAAAAGCAATGCTGCGTCCATGTCCGCTTTTTCGATTTTTTTTCCGAAAGAACACACATGCTCTTTCGCCATCCCTGCAAACCTCGTTTGATGAAGAATAAGGGATGGCTCAAAAGAGCACTTTCTTTTGCAATTTGGTGCCATGTAGACGCGCCAAATTTCAGAAGAGCCTCTTTCGAAAGTAAATCGGAAAAAGATACGCGATTTGCATGCCACAAATTGCGTATCTTTTCTCAATTTAACAGTGCAGTCTTGATGTAGCCTAAAATTCAAAAACTTAAAAACCAACTAATGGTCCTGCAGCACCTTTGAGACTAACAAAACATGTAGATGGTGTCATGAACTTTCGTGGGCACAGCCCACTTCTTCAGATGACTGGAGTTTAAGGGGCCTAGGTTCCAAATAAATAGCAGAGAAACAGAGGGGATGGGAATGGGAAGAAAAGGAGTGCTTAGAGCCCTCTCTATCAGCTTCATTTAGGATGGAAACTCTAATTGATTATTCTTTTCCCATTTTTTTCTCCTTTCCTTTCCCTCCCCATCCCTCTAAGGTGCTGCAGGAGTATTCGTTGTTGGTTTTTTGTTTTTTTTAAATTACAGACTAACACAGCTACCCCTCTGAAACTTTACAACATAAAATTCCAGGAAGTTGCAAGATAGTTGTTTGTCAAGCTGCTGAACAGTCTGAAGTCATGGGATTACTTACTTATTCCAAGTGAATTACACAAAATACTATAGTCAAAGGGCTACTTTTCAGCACACCAAAAGTATATCCTCCTACCTAGATTCACTCTCAGCAATATACTATGCACATTAGCAATCAGCGAAAGAACCAATTACTTGCACCGAGTCAATAGTTCAATTCATATCCGTGAAGACCATTGTCTACCTAGGGCTAAATTCTGACCTCTGTTACAAAGCTGGAGCCATTCCTCTGAAGTCAGTGAACTCAGGTGTAACAGCTTCAGGTCAAAATCTAATCCCTATTATCATTAAAAGAGTTCTTGAGTTAATCACAGGAAAAATACAAGATACAAGTTCCTCATTTCTTTGTACTGACAACAATGATTGTTTGCTATTTTATCTGAGCTGGACAGAAAGTACCATTAAGGAAGAAAGAGGAAATTAGTTTTATGGACCATACCCACATTTCTCTAGATGAGAAAAAAATTCCCTTCTAGTCCTCTGCATTATCATTTTTCCTGGCATGATATCAGCTTTCATTGCACGTTTTTTACTGTTAGGTATTAAGTTTATGGCTAAGAAATGTGACTTCTCTGGCCAAAGATTTCTATGGCAGCCTTCAGTGGTAATAAAACAAGGGGATGTCTTTGTGAGAAGTGTGGGGTTTTTTTTCAAGGAAGTCCCAGGCAAACCAACCTGCAGTCCTGGAAGAAGAGTGACAGCCACATTTCAAGATATTCCTCGGCCCTGCTCCAGGGTTGTCACTCTGGGGTGACTCCTGGGGCCACGACAAAAGGGGAAGGGAGTGCCTGGCAGGAGAGCATTTCTTGGACATTGGAATCTGATGTAGAAAATTTCCCTAAAAATAAAGGGAGTGGGTGAGCTCTTGCAAGTCACCCGGCATTTTGCGGTTCTGCTTTCCTTTTGATTTGCATTTGCACCTGGTTCTTCAGTGCTCAGGCAAGGAGTGCTTGTTAAGAAGATGGAGTTTTTTTAATCCGGGGGGGATTACTTTTTCCCACTAGCCATTTTGAGGCATTAAACTGACGAGGGATCCCTGCCCCTCTGTAAAGAGGGAACAGTAACGACATCTGCACCCCATCCTCTCCCTGCACCCTCTTCTTGCCTTATCCAGGCTTGTATTAAATGCCCCTTGCGAGGGTTCTGTCTTTTTCCCTTACGTGCAGGGATGGGAGGGGGAGGGGAAAGTGGCCTTATTGCACACCACAGTGTAATTGCTACAGATATCAGGGTCCAGCTGGAGTGGAAGCCACACACATTCCTACAGAAGGTGTCACTCACTCACTCTTTAACCCTTTGCACGCTGGTGGCGTCCAAACAGCCGGCCGGATGAATACCTTGGGGGGATGTTATGTCCGTTCAGATTGCCGAAGGGCTGACCGTTGATGCGGCCGTTAAAAATAAGACACATCCTACAAAGCCCTCAAATCGCAGAGTTCCTCCGTCTCCCTTGGGGACCACTCGATGTCCTGGGTTTTCCTGCATGGGTTTCGTAAAAGACTCTGAGGTAGGAGCGGAGAATCGCATCTCTCTTGGCAGTGGCCCCATGGGGAGAGCCCTCTGGCCGCAGGGTCACAAACTGCAGGAAAAAACCCAGCTGAGTGACTCCCAGTGGGGGCATATTATTCAAGCCACTTCCAGGCCAACAAAGGGCTTTGGCGTTCGAACTGGCAGACTCCCGCCAGCTCCCTGGCGGGCCAGGACTAGGCAGGTCAGAGGTCGGTCCCAGTTAGCCCAACCGCAGCCTGAAATCATGAGCTTATAGAGTCCCACCCGCAAACGGGCCGAACCATTTGGGCTTCTGATTTTCGGCTGGATGTTCAAACCTCCAGAATGTTAGGACAGTTGCTGGGAGGGTAAAGGCAACGCCCCCTCAAATCCACTAGGGTTCCCTACATCTGAAGAGGCTGGACCCCCAAGCGTTTCTTAGACTTGATTGGCCGGATTTTCTTCGTACAGCAGATTGACACCAGAGTCTCTGCCAGGCTGGGCTGATCGCCCCAGTATATAGTGGCTGCCATGTCCTCCCATTGCCACCCTACCTTATGCGTGGCACAGGAGCATGGCGGGAGGAAAGAGAATGTAGCCAGGTTCTCGCTGTTTGCATATATATTTGCATGTATATACAACCACACTTAAGTTGCGGCCCTCGGCATGTGCTGTGAGTATCATTGTGGCCCCTGGGACTTCCAAAGTTGAATAGCCCTGATCTAGATGGTGCTTGGTCCTGCCGTGGGGGCAGGGGACTGGACTTGATGACCTCTCGAGGTCCCTTCCAGTTCTAGTGTTCTACGATTCTATAGTTTTCAGGCTGCCTGATTTCGAAAGAACCCACTATTCCAAAACATCCCTTACTCCTCGTGGAATGAGGCTTGCAGGGACGTCGGAACTGCTAGCCCAAAATAATAGGCTTGCTGTGAAGATGTGGGATAGCTATTTGGGGGTGCTATGGTATCCCGAAATAGCGATGCAGTGTAGATGTAGCCTGAGAGCTGGCAACACCCCTTCCTTTGACAAAATGAGTCTAGCTTAGCAGCAACTTTTGCAGATTGTGCAGAGGGAAGGCGCAAAACAGAGACTGATCCTTCTAAAAGGAGGGAGAAAAATAGAGCGGGGCAGTTTCCACCCTCTGTGACACTGTTCTTGTCCTGCTACCAAATGTGGTCACAACTTGTTGCCATAGGCAGGAGGACTGGGTTTTTCTTTTGAGATTTAATAATGCCAGGGTTTAAAGTTCTGACTTTCTGTCATTGGATTCATCAAAGCATCGAATTGGGCTTTTCAAGCTTTTCCTGAACCAAACTTTCCTACTGTGTGAATGCAGAGCAGTCATATCTCATATGTAGCCTTGGGTCTATTGCAGGGGCTGAAATTCAGCCATGGGATTTAATTCTGCCCCGACACTAACTTACTGGATGACCCTGGGCAAGTCACTTTGCCTCCTTGTGGCTCATTTTTCACAAAGGTAAATCATGTTACTCACTTTCCAAGTGTGGTCATGCTGTGGATAACCTGAGTGCTTAGCTGACATCTGGGGACTGACGGTAGCATATATCCCATGTGCTGCACTAAGAGGCTGGCTCTGGGTCATTGAGAACGACAGCGTGCACTGTACCGCACAGTCTGCATCCGCACTGAAGCACAAAGTGCCTGATACTTTACCCCGGCTTCTGCAGCCAACAGAGAGACCCTGTTCCATTTAAAGGAGCAGTACCCAGAAAACTGAAGGACATCTCCTCTTCGGTTCCCTAGTCCTGTGGGCAATCCCAAGTCACCTCCCCCCGCCCACTGCAGCCGAGTTGCATAGTGCCAGTCGGGTGAGAAGCACTGCTGTCAAAGCTGCCTCTTTCTGACTGACCCTCCCCTTCATCTCCCTGCTTTCTCTAGCATTCCCTTTTCTCCTCCTGAAATACACAGCACTGCCATTCATCAGGGAGGAGGAGAAGTGATTGGAACAGCTTGCCAAGGGAAGTGGGAGATTCTCCATTTCTTGGCGCCTTCAGATCCGGACTGACTGTCTTTCCTGGAGAGATGGTTTAAGTCACACGGCACTTACTGGTCTCAATACCGGAGCAGCTGGATGCAATTCTATGGTCTGTGTTATACACAGGGGCTACGTCTTCACGGCGAGTTTTTTTCCGGCAGAAAATATGCTAATGAGGGACTCATCAGCATGAGTTGTAATCAGGAGTAACTCCATAGACGTCAATGGTGCTCCAGTCAGGGACATGAACCAGTGTACAGGAGAGGAGAATCTGGCCTACTAAGTCTCACACAGCTCGGGACGTAGCCAGGGAAACATCGTGAGCTGAACCTATGGTCCCAGCATATGGTCCAATTGTGGCACCAAACTGAGCAGCGGTTACCTTCTGCAAGGAAGCTTTTGTTCTTGGCATCTTATTCCTGGAACTGTGTTGACTGCACTGCAGCTTAACCTTCAAGGAGATAAAATAACAGGAATCGTTGTTCGCCTTGGTGCTGGTATAGAACATCTGTCAGGCTCCTTCTGCACTGCAATGCTATTTCAGGATACCTGAGTATCCCAAAATAGCTATCCCACATCTTCACAGCAAGCCTGTTATTTTGGGCTCACTATTCCGACATCCCTGTAAACCTCTTTTCACGAGGAGTAAGGGACGTTTTGGAATAGCGAGTTCTTTCGAAATCTGGTGCTGTGTAGATAGCGCCAAATGATGACATAAGCCAGGGGTGACCAACCCATTCTGGGTAAAGAGCCAAGATAGCAGTGGATCCGGCGTGAAGAGCGGGGCAAAGTTGTTGAGAAAAAAAAAAAAAAGGCACTGCCCCTTTAAGAAACTGCGGTTAAATGCATTTTGAGGCTTTTTGGCCACAGCAGGCTCCCGCCGCCTGCTGCCATCTTTATTTCTGCAGCTTTCATGGCCGCGCTGGACAGTTCCTCTGCCCAGGTCAGTACAGGGAGCCGGGAGGAGCGGGCCTTTTTTGGGGGCACGGGGGTGGCTTTTGAGCCATGGGTGGGCGGGCTTCGCAAGCTGCACCCAGGGGGGAGGAAAGAGCCGCATGCGGCTCGCGAGCCTCGGGTTGGCCACCCCTGACATAAGCCATTTCGAAATAAGATTGAAATAAGATACACAATCTACATAGCTCAAATTGCCTCTCTTATTTCGAACTACGGTGCAGTGTAGACGTAGCCTCACAGAGTATGGAGGCACAATTTAGGCTCAACATTAAATACCATTTTTGCACTCACTTGCTACGCTGATGTCAGCTTAGACGAGGTCCATGCTAAAGGTGAAGGGTGACTCAAGATACGCAACTCCAGCTACGTTATTTACGTAGCTGGAGTCGACGTACCTTGATTCAAGATTCCCTGCCGTCCCCACAGTGGGATGCCGATGGGAGTAAATGCTCCCATCAGCTTCCCTTACTCCCCACAGGAGCAGGAGTACTGGCTGCTGCCAAGGGTGTTCTCTCAGTTTGATTTAGCAGGTCTTAACAAGACCCACTCAATTGAACTCTGGAAAATTGATTGCAGCCGCATCAGTCTTCCACAGAGTGAAGACATGACCTTTGAATCTCATAAGGCTTTATTCAGTCCAGTGGAGCTCATTACCAGAGCATCTAAGGCCAGGTCTACAATACGGGGAAGTTTTGTTTAAGGTACGCAATTCCAGCTATGTTAAAAAACATAGCTGGAGTCAATATACCTTAAGCTGAGCTTCAGCATGTCCTTACAGTGGGAGATCAACAGGAAAAATAGTCCCGTTGACTTCCCTTACTCCTTGCGAGGGCTGGGGCGCCCTCAGCATTTGATTTAGCAGGTCTTTACTAGACCTACTAAATCAAGCGCTAGAAGATCAACTGCCGCAGCATCGATCTTCCTGCAAGTGGAGGTGTGGCCTAAGTCACTTTAGTGAATTAAGCCTCCCTACTGTCCCTTGACATATGGAAAATATTGCTCCTAGTTTGCCAATGGGAACACTGAGGCACCCAACTCCTGATTCTCTGCTGCCTTGCATCATTACTTACACGTGGGGAAAGTGAGTGCGAATGGGACCCGAGCAGTAAAGTGAGTGCAGGGGTAAATGATCACATGAAGTTGAGGAGAATCCAGCCTGGAGAAGCAAAGTGCTGTCCCCTGTGATTCAGCAGTGGAGTGGAAAATAGGACCCAAGAGGCCATATTGCAGTATCTACTGAAAACTGGCACCTATGACCAGGCCTGTCGATGGGGGCAGAGGGAGGGCAGAGGAAGGAAGGGGGCAGTTGCCTCCAGCTATTCAAAGGCTCCGAGGGCCCCCAGGCACCATTGCTGCTCCTGTGGAGGTGGCTGGAACACCGCACCGTGTGCTACGGGCAGCTGTAAGGGCTGGAGGAGGAGGGGTGATGGGATGTGCTCTGGGTGGCACAGAATGCTGGCGGCCTTTGGCCCTGCCCCTTCTGCCCAAAGCCCTGTTCCTTCTGGGAGAGATGAGCCGGGCCCTCCCGACCCTGCCTAGGAGCTGGTGGAGGCTGTTGGCGCCCCTGCCTGTGACATATCTCTTTTCTCTTTTGCATGCTTGCTGGTAGAACAGCCTTTTCCTGCCAGACCAAAGGGGGTGTCCAACTAGAACGATGGAACACTAGAACTGGAAGGGGCCTCGAGAGGTCATCAGGCCCAGTCTCCTGCCCTCCCGGCAGGACCAAGCACCATCGAGATCACCCCTGAGAGATGTCTGTCCAACCTGCTCTTACCTATCTCCAGAGATGGAGATTCCACATCTTCCCTAGGCAACCTATTCCAGTGTTTCACCACCCTGACATTTAGGAAGTTTTTACTAATGCCCAACCTAAACCTCCCTTGCTGCAGTGTAAACCTATTGCTTCTTGTCCTGTCCTCAGAGGTTAAGAAGAATAATTTTTCTTCCTCTAACTTATAACAACTCTTTAGGTATTTAAAAGCTGCTATTCCTCTCTCTCTCTCTCCCCACACACACACACACACACACACACACAACTCATTTGCTTTCATATATGCATTTTTTTTTGGTCTGTGCATGTGATACTGTGATTGACAGGTAGGTATGTATTGACACGTAATACAGAGTACACCTAACTCTCTCTCACTCTCTCTCTTTCTCTGTCACACACACACACAAAACACATTCACTTTCATATACACATTTGTTGGTCTGTGCATGCGATACTGTGATTGACAGTGATTGCGTTGTAATACATAGTACACACAACTCTCTCTCTTCTCTCTCTCTCTCTCTCTCTCTCACACACACACACACACACACACACACACAATTTCCTCCCAGCAGCAGACCATGCTGCCATGCAACACAGTGGGCTCTGCTCTAGAGACTGGTTTTCGTAACCCAGCTTCCAACAGGTGTGAAACAAACGTGACCCCCAACCTTTGCACTTCCAGGCGTGATTGTTCCAACTCTGCACCGCGTGAGCCTGTAGAAGTGACTGGCCCCGGTGCAGTGTGCGGCAAGGTGCCGGGCCAAAGCGTTTCTCTCTGTCAGCCGATGGGCTTCACAGTGCATCTGCCGTGAAGGGGGAAGGGCTGCTTTCATCACAGGGGCTGTGGCGTGTGCAGAAGCAGGGTTTGTGGTTTAGGTGTATTGTTCTTTAAAACCTTGCTAACGAAGAAGTAAACCGAGAAGCAATAAACTAAAGAGCCAGGCTTAATACTGTATTTGCTATAAAACTGAGTGTAGAAAATCAGTCTCTCTCTCTCTCTCCTCCTGCCCTTCCCCCACACATAATCTCTTATATTGGTAGGCCCAGGGCTCCTGTCCTAGGTTTCGTGCAAGCTGACAAATCCTCTCAAACCCAGACCTGTTTAGGTGCCTTTAAAGGTCCCACTAAGTTTTCGTCTCCATGGTTAGGCAGGAAACACCATTGAAAATCTTTCCTCCTGCTGCTTACAGTGGGTGGAGGGGAAGGTGGGGGGGGGGGAAGGGGGCTCCCAAGTTTACATTTCCTCAGCTCCAGAAAAGATTCTCTTCACAGCTCAAATCCAGCCTGTCTGGGGACCCCGCTTGACTTCACTGGGCTTTGACCACGGTGCCTCAGTGTGGATTGCGGGCTTGTCTACATGCAGCGTTGCACTGCTCTTAGGGAAGAGGTGGGTTTGGCCTCCTGTGTTAAACCTGTGCAGAAGGCTGCATGTGGACAGGTTCTGGTTTAAACCAGGTTCACCGTAGTTTGGCACCTGTCATAAAATCATAGAATCATAGAGCCTGAAGGGACCTCAGGAGGTCATCAAGTCCAGCCCCCTGCCCAAGGCAGGACCAACCCCAACTCAATCCTCCCAGCCAGGGCTCTGCTAAGCTGGGACTTAAAAACCTCCAGGGATGGAGATTCCACCCCCTCCCTAGGGAACCCATCCCAGCGCTTCCCCACCCGCCTAGGGAAATCGTTTTTCCTAATATCCAACCTAGACCTCCCCCACTGCCACTGTCGATTATAAGCAGGCAGGAAGTCCCTTGCAATCCAAAGTGAGCATCCACGCAGGGGGTTGCAGTGGCTTAGTGTAACCAATGCAAAGCTGTGTGTTGATCACTCCTTAGAGGCCTACTGCTCTGCAGGCTGTACCATTTTAGTCTACAGTCGTACAGTCACACACACACACACACACACACACACACACACATTTCCTACATTCACTCTCATATATACATGTCTGTGTGTATGTGTACATGCAATACTGTAATTGACAGGTAGATATGAGATGTTCATATATAATGGACACCTCCCCATACACACACTCCTTTCTAATTTTTTTTTTTAAATTTGCCATGGGGTAATCGGATGCTCCACACAGGAAAGGGTTAAGTCTTTTCAAAGGTCTTGTTTGAGGTAGAGTGAATTTTAACCACCACACACATAACGAATGCAAAACAGGCTGAGTTGCTGGTGAGACGCCAGGAGCACAAGAGAGGGGCTGCTGAATTTTAATGATTCATTATTGCATGGAAGGCCTTTGTCTTCCTTTATCCGGTGCACAATAAAAGAATTAATTGGACAGAAAATGGCAGGGCAAAGAACTGACAAGTCATTAAGAGGTTCTGAATGGCTGATTAGATGCACATTGGGGGTGGAATTTCAACGGCACTGTTTCGGCGAGGCCTGTAGAATAATAATGGAATGGCACAGTTTATATTTTGTATGCAGTACCAGAAAGGCCTTTATGTTGGCATTGTGATGCTATTTATTATGCTGTCTATTTAGCCATTGTCGGCATTGTGTTTGCAATGAGAATGCACAAACAAAGTTGGATTTTTTTTTTACCGTCGCAAAGGCAAAATAATTGGGAATGAGAATCTCCCTGAACAAATAGTTTTATTAATTTTTTTTGTCTCGAAACGGCAGTAAATATTTGGACTGGGGAGAAGCAACTCCTTAAAAAAAAAAAGAACTAATAAACGTCTTTCTCTGCCCCTCCTCCCAAGCAGTACCCATTTGATGGGAGCCGTAGGCAGCTGGTTGGATCTCTCTAAGCTGTGGGGAGCAGAGCACAGGAGGCAGTTGAAGAAAATCCAGCCAACTGGAATTATTGGTAGCTAGGATGTTCACTGAACATCATGTCCATAGCCCCTGCAAGTCAGTTTCTGCCAAGATGGTGGTGGTATTGCTGTCAAGGATTTGCCTATGTGTTATAATAAAAACACACACATGCCGAGAGGGGACCGTATACAAAATCCCAAGCTTGCCAGGTATATTAGATTCGGGGATTCTTAGAGGACAACACATATGACTGTGAAGTTGGAGGAGAGTCCCATGGCAACATTTTGTTTGTTGCTTGTGTGAACACCACGGGTGGGGGGGGGGGAAGTAATGCTAATTAAGATGTATCAGCCAGTTCTCCTTGTAAGTCATTGAAGCATTTTGAAAGTGGAAGGTTGCCGCCTTTAAATAACCCAAAGGTCTGTACAAGATAAAGATAATATTTTTTTCTTCCAGGTCTCTCCTCAAAAGCTCATGGAGGATAATAATTGCTGGCAGCTTTCTCCCCATCTTTACAGTACAGGCTCACCTTGGTTTTGATTGCCAACACACACAGCAGGGGGTCTTCCTTTCTTACGTTGTTTTCATGGAATTTTGTTAGCTTCACGGTGGTTTTTCTTGGCTAACGTTAACTACTCAGAACTTCCACAATATGTAATGATGCAATAGTACTTTGCACTTACATGGTGTTTTCCATCTCAGGGTCTCAGGGCATTTTCTATGGAATGATTTAAGCCTGGGGAGGTTGGTATATACTGCTATTCCCACGAAACAGATGAAGAGCATCAGGCACTGAGCTATGAAGAACCAGATCTGAAATCCATAGAAAGATCTTCTGCTGACTTCAGCTGGATCTGGCTTTAATGACGTGCCCAAGGTCATAAGTGGCCTGTGGATGCAGTTCACCAGATGTAGCCTCTGGCGGGCCCCCAGCACTTTGTTTACTAGCATGTTTGCAGGTATGGCGGCTTACAGCTCCCATTGGCTGCAGATCGCCATTCCCGGCCAATGGGAGCTGCAGGAAGCAAGAGCTGTGAATGGCTGTACATGCAGGTAACTAAAGTGCTGGGGCCATTATTGCCCACCTCTGTACTGCGGCTAAGTCCAAAAAGACTATTATGAGGATTTAAGTGCCACAACTTCTTGTCCAGTTTGTTGACTCACCAAGTGAATCTCAGACGTGCATTTTCTGGAAGAAATGTCTCTTTCACGGTTATTGATAGGAAACGGGACATAATATCCATATTTAAGATGCCCCTCACCTATCCTGATCAACTACGTCTTGATTGGTAGCAACGGTCTCTTCCTTCTGGCCTTCAAGCATAACCCTGGCTGTAGTGCTCAATGGCTATGTCACTGCCGTGGAAAATATGCCATGCCCGGCCAACACATTGTCAGCAAGAGGGTGTGGAAAGAGAGAGAGAGAGAGAGAGAGAGAGAGAAAGAAGCACCCAGGAGCGCAACAGGAATCTGAATAGTTTCAGAGGGGTATCCATGTTAGTTAGTTCCAGCAAAAACAACAGTCATGGAGCCCCTTTGAGACTATCACATTTATTAGGAAAAACTTAAAAAACAAGAAACAGTCTTGCAGCGCCTTAAAGACTAACAAAACATGTAGATGATATCGTGAGCTGTCGTGGACACAACCATCTGAAGAAATGGGTTGTGCCCACGAAAGCTCATGATACCATCTACATGTTTTGTTAGTCTCTGAGGTGCTGCAGGACTATTTGTTGTTTTTTAAGTTGTTCCAGTTACAGACTAACTCGGCTGCCCCTCTGAAGCTTTTGAACATTGATTAGGGCAGACGCTTTCCTGGGCTGGAGCCCCTTGGTCAGATGCATGAAATGGGCACTTCAGTTTGTCCGGGATAGACACGCATGCGAAGATGGGAGTGTGGCATTACTCTGCGGAGGACGAGTGCTAATAAGATTAATTCAATCGGGGGGGGGGACATGGTTCACTCCCAAGAGTGGAGGAGAAGGTCAGAAGACAAAAGGGGGAAATTACTTTTTGTAGTGATCCAGCCACTCCCAGGCTCTACTCAGACCCAGTTTGATAGTGTCAAGTTTGCACATGAATTCCAGCTCTGCAGTATCCCACTGCAGTCTGTTTTGGAAGGTTTTTTTTGCAGAAGGATGGCAACTTTCAAGTCGGTCACTGAGTGTCCAGCAAGGTGGAAGTTCTCCCCTATTAGTTTTTGTACGGTACCATTCTTGATGCTCCCCTTGTGTCCATTTATTCTGTTGCGTAGAGACCGTCTGGTTTGTCCGATGTCCATGGCAGCGGGGGATTGCTGGCACATGTACAGATGTGCCGGCGATGGAGGGGCTGATGCGGTTAGGCCCAGTGATGGTACCTTGGGGAGATGTGCTGTTCATTTACACCAGGGAAGGATCTGGCCCATTCAGGCCCACCAATGGGGTGAGGGTGGGGGCAAAGGGGACAACTGTCCCGGGGCCCAGCCATTCTAAAGGGCCCAGTGCTCCTGGCTGCCACCGCTGCTATGGCAGTAACAGTGCCCAGAGCCCCGGGCCCTTTAAAATGCTGCTGGAGCACCATGTGGCACATTCTGGGTGGCTCTAAGGGTTGGGGGGGCAGCGTGGTACACGCCGGGTTGGGCTGAGGGCTGCCCCTTCGCCCGAGGCCCCGCCCCTTCCTCCCGAGGCCCCACCCCTTCCTCCCGAGGCCCCACCCCTTCTGGGACTGTGGAGCCACTCCTCCTCACTTTGTCCAGGGGCCCGGTGTGGCTGTTGTCCCCCCCCCCCCGGGCCCATTGTTATGCTTATGTCTTCCTTTTATCAGTAACGTAGCTAGGGGTTCCTAATATCTGGAGCAGGAGAGGGATTTGGACGTCAGTTAGATGGATGAGCTGCAATCTGAAACTTGGTAGCTAAAAGTAAAAAGGAAAATGGGACTCTTTGAAAAAAAAAGGCCAGTCTTCATAGACTAAAGCCCCTTGCATTTTCTGGGATAATAGTTTCAAAAGCAGTTAGGAGTACCCTTTGTTCTGGAGAGCAAAGGCATGTCAAAAAACCAAAAACGCGTGGGGGGAAAGGTAGCTGGTTCCACTGGAAATTGCGACGGTCCCCCGGAGGCTTCAGCGTCTTAACAGTCGGAAAGAAGAGAAAATGCAGCCGTTGGCGTGCCTCAGTTCACGCTGCAGTGGATAAAGAGCCAGATGGGAAAGCTGTTCCTAACCTAAAGGCAAAGGAATGCCATTTCAAAGGCCACTTCTGGGTTGGGTGGGGAGGGGCCGTGGGGGTGAGCTGCAACTGAACCCCACTGGAGGCGACCCATACGTTATGTCACACGTCTTTGCAATTTTTGAGGCCCCTCTGTCACTTGCGGCACTGAAACATACAAAATGAAAGACCCCCCCCCCCCCCCGCCATCCCCATGCAGGATGGAATTTCCAAACAGCCCATTTCGGTTGTCCTTGCCATTCTAAGTCAGTGCTCATGATGGCTGCTAGAATGAAGCCCCACGAAACACCAAGTTCTGCGTCCAAGGAACTAGCATATGCCTAGGATCCAGCATGCCTTGCTTCCTGACACCATCTTGGTCACAGAGTTGAAGGCTGCAAGGGAAGTCAGAGTACATGATCTGGTGGCCTCGTTCCAACCCCATCAGCACACCAAGCCCGACAACTGTGCGTCATAGCCCTGATCTGGCCACCGATATCTACCGAGACGGGAGTCCGATTTCTACACACCTCTGGCCGCTGAGCTATTTCGGCCAAGAAGAGAGACAAGTACGTTGCTAGTTACTGTGACATGACAACTTGTCCAGTAGGAATGGAACTGAGATGAATCTGTCCATGTCTCACAGGCCTCTGAGCAAGGTTTGCTGGATAAACGATTTTCTAGCACAGCTCAAACAGGGTGGATTTAGTAGAGTAACCCACTGGTGAAAGGCTTTATAACCACTTATCAGTCCTTTGGGAATGACCCTTCTTACCACCAACATGGCCCCTCTGCCAGGAAGCACTAGGGACTTGGAACTCCACTGAGAATCTCGTAGGGTTTTAAACCCTTTTATTGGTTAAATGTTATGTTGAACCCATTGAACAGGAGGTGGACGGGGGGGCCCTCCAGCCCGACTGGGCCTGCTCCAGCTTGGCTGATCCTGCCACAGATGGGGGCTGCTCCAGCCCACCAGTTATCCATAACCGGTAAGCATCACCTGGTAACAGCGATGCTTACTGGTTAACCAGTTAACTATTCACTGCCCTAGAATCTGATGCTACAAATGAGGAAATGTAGATTGGAGTAAAGCGGAACCCAAGTAATGAATTAAAGATTGTGGAAAGTTTGGAAGAGCTGAAATCTAGGTGGGGGGGAGAGGGGAGAGGGTTGGGGTTAGTCCATTAGACAGGTGAAATCAGGTGAGATATTCAGATCCAGAATCTAAACTTCCCCAAAGTTTGTGTGTGTTTGGCTCTAGGAGGCTAATGGGCTACGAAACGGTTAAAAATGTATCCTAAAAAAGAAACATAAACATACAAAAATCCCCTTAGGCAAGCATGTTTATTTTTTTAATTAAAAGAACATTCTAGTGGTGGATGGTTGTATGCTATTCCTGGCCCATGCAGAGAAGATGAAGGGCAGTCCTTTCTCTGAACCACTGGAAATGAAAGGCTATTGTAGCTGGCTTTGCCCAGGAGCAGTGTTCTCAGTAAACTGGGTGCTTGAACTGCCACTCAGAAGAGATTCAAATGCCACTCAGCCGATTAGCATCCACAATTAGGTTTTATGTTTCTATTGGTGGTGCACATTCAGACATGCCTTGGTGCATATAAAATTTATTCCACACATGGATGGAAAAAGATTAGAGGGAACATTGCCTGGGAGGAATTGCATTGATCAAAAAGTTCCTCCTCTACTGCATAAAAAGGTGAGTTTGTTAAAAGTAATTAATAAAATATAGTTCAGTTGCTTAGCAGAATTGACTTTCATTAGTGTGAGATGACTTAGTGTTACGGCTCAATTCCCCAACCTGGCACTTCAAGTGTAGATATAGGGCCGGCTAGTAGAATAAACTCTGTAAGAACCTGTCTCTAACTCCCAGAGACAAACTTGTCCAGTCTCAGTTTCCCTGAGACCCAAAAAGAAAGACGATTGGTTTGTAGCCACCACCAAGTGTAAATAAAAAATATAAAATAATCCCTTTTCCAGAGGAGAGATCACTTGGAATCCCCTTTCTGAGGCAAAGCTCTCCTCCTGCCCCAACTTCCATTTTGCTTGGAGTTGGGAAAACAAACAGAGGTAATCCGCAGAAAACAATGGGGCTGTGCTTCTCCCAGGTAACTTAGGCACGTAGGTTTAAGGACACACACACACACACACACACACACAAAATCAACCAATACTGGTTAACCAAAACAAAAAGAAAACACTTTTATTATTAAAATGAGACTACTGTTGCAAGCATAGTAAATGACTGGGTGTTAAAAGCCATGGATTAAAATAGACTCAGGGAGAATTCCTGGGCTATAATCCTTAGTTACAAAAAAGAAAAACAATTAACCATCTTAGATATGATTTCCATACCCACAAACAGTGAAAATAATGATAACCTGATGGACTAGCTAAACTTTTCCCTACTTACACATTTCAAGGAATCTGTTCCCAGGAGAGCCTGTCTCTCCTGTTACCTGGGGAAAAACTGCTCTGACCCAAAAACCAAGAAAAAAACTCCCTCTCTTGGTTTGAAATTCCTTATCTGGATTTCATTGGCTGAATGCCCAAAGCCCCTTCCCTCTGGTGCATCTCCAGAATTGCTTAACCCTTTCCTCAATCGCCAGGAAAGTCAGACTCTAGCAGCTCCTACTCATGACACTTAGCTTGTTAACAAACCCCTTTAATTCCATTTACAGTGGTCAAAATTATAAGAGATTTGGGGGAAATCTTTTGTTGACAGTTCACATTTTTCAAACATTTCCACAACCCTATTGGCAGGTCAGAAACAACTTTTTTTGCAAATGTTTTTGCTGAAATTTTGACCATCCAATTTTTTAAAACCAACTGTAATTCCATATCTGCCACAAACAGTGTTCTCTTCATTGAGCCTTTCCATTGATTTCAATGGGTTTTGGATCAGGCCCCATGTGACTCTCACAGTTCTCAATAAAGCTATGGATAATTAGTTCTCACTTGCCATTTAACTGTGCCTTGTCTACATTGGCATGTTTTGTCACCAAAACCTGCCTTTTGGCAGCAAAACAGTGAGAGCATTTATAAAAGTTGCTTGAAGGGCCTGATCAAACCACTTTTTCTCCCTATCAACTCACCTGATCAATTTTTCTAAACAATCCCAAAGCAGACTGGCCACCGGGAGAACTTAATGGGGCATCTGAGTGAGGGAAAGTAACATCAGGCTGAGTACTCACACAGGCACTTCAAGAACCATGCCCAGGTCTGCCATACAATAATACTGCCAGCTCACCTTCAAGGAGCCATTTTGTTGGGAAAAACACCCAGTTTTGGTGACAAAAAACTTCCATCCCCCCAGAAAGACTTATGTCTTTTCCCTCCCTTTATTATCGACAAAGAGCCAGTGTGGACTCTGCCATTTGTTTTGTTGAGAGAACTGGCTTCTGCCAGTATCCCACAATGCCTGCCCACTTGGCTGTGCACAGTGTTCTGTGATTTCTGCTGCCCTGCAGGCATGCGCCCCTCCCCTTTCAAAGATCCAGGAAGTATCTGACAGTGGAGGGAGCTGCTCCATTTGGGGAACAAACAAAGAACAAATAATTGGAATGCTCCTGTTCTGCCCTGCTAGGAACACAGAGGCAGGCAGATGCTGCTGCAGGAGGACGGCTGGAGAGACGACTGTGCTGCTTGACATTCCTCAGCCCGGAGAGCTCACAGAGCTACGAGGGAATCCCAAGGAGCACAGGGATCAGCTCTGCCTTCCCACAACATTGCACTGGAAGATGCTTACCCACCTTGCTTTGCTCTGTCGACAGGGAGCTAGCAATGTGGCCCTGAAATGTCGACAATGGGAGGCAGAAAAACTGGTTTGACCGGTTTTCACTTGTGGTGACTTCTGCATGTCGACAGCCCTTTTGTCACCAAACCTTCCCAGTGTACACACAGCCTATTAAACTGAAGCTTTAAATTTGAAGGGCTCATATATTCAGGGTGAAATCCTGCCTCTCTTGAAGTTAGTGGTGAAACTCCCACTGATTGTAGAGGAATCAAGGTTTCACCTTCAGATTCCTGATATTCTAGTGGGTTCATAATTTTTTTAAATAGCTACATTTAATTATATCTTGAGATGGGCCCAACCCACAAAGTTTGGAACCAAATGTTCACAGATCTCCAGCATGTTGAAAAATGAACCAGAATCAAGAAAAACCCAAGATCCAGTTAATTTTGAACTTTGAGCCAGATCTACGCTACAAGGGAAGGTCAAAACAAAGTATGCAACTCCAGCTTCGTTAATTATGTAGCTGCAGTCAATGTATCTTATTTCGAGTTTTCCTGCTGTCCTCGCAGCGAGGCAGATGGGAGCAAACACTTCTGTCAGCTTTCCTTATTCCTCACACAAACAGGAGAACCAGATGCCAACAGGGGCACCCTATGAGTTTGATTCAGCGAGTCTTAACTAGACTCGCTAAATCAAATTCTGGAAGATCGATCACGGCAGCGTCAATCTTCCATTTAGCAAGGACATGGCTTTAGGGACCTCTGTCTACAACACCAAATAGCACTTGGTTTAGAAGCACAATAAGTACAGGTCCCAGGAAGATAACACATCTATCCTATGCATGTTAAATGTGTGATGCATTAGAAATGATTCAAGGCAGTTCTACTTTTCAGTCTTTCAGGCTCTTTTATGAAGTTTCTGTACTTCAGAGGACTTGCCTGAATTAAAACTATTACAAATCCTTCTGGAAAGTAGAGAATAAACTCTGATTGGTCATATTATTTGCATGGCAGGTTTCCCAGCTGGGAACAAGTCCTGTATAACACCTTAGAGGAAAACGGTCACAGTGCTGGGCAGCAGAACAGTGGTTCCTGACAATGCCTGGTGTTCAGGAGGAGGTTTTTCTTTCTTTCAGCAGATGAGGTATGGGGGAGTTTTGCCTTGGGGATCAATGGCGCCACTGGGACTCAGGTCAGCTTTATGTTGCTCAGGAGTGTGGATTTTTCATACACCTGCTTGACGAAGCTTCGCCAACCGAACTCCAGCGTAGGCCAGGTCTTTGTGGGGACACAAGGCCGAGGATGTTCTAAACTCTGGTCAGAATTCCTCTTTTTCTGCTAGTGCGTGACGTCAGTTATTGTGACTCATGGCCAATGGGGACCAGGCCACCGTATTAACCTGTAACTGAGGGCAGGATTGTGATTCAGACTATGCACCGGGCCAGAGTCAATCTGGAGACCTAAGGACACCATGTCCCGGATAGAGAGGCAGGGGCATGAATCCCCTTGCTCTCCCCAAGAGCAGCAGCAGAAGGGGTCCTCTCCTCTCCTTGGGAGCAGGGGCTCCCCAGCACTTATCTCAGCAGATGGCACGTGTCTTCTTGGCTGGGCCATGCCCTACGGCCACACACAGAGCTCTTGGCTGGGTTCGTATTGGCAGGGTGCACAGAGCGGGAGGTCTTGGAGTTACCACTCCATTGAGATTCTCCCTTCTCACAGCTGTTGTTCGAAGGGCTGTCTGTGGACTCAGGCCGACACCTCTGAATTAATCATCTTGAGATCTCATTTTCCAGGTTTTCATTGCACCATGAGGACTAGAAACCCGCTTCTCATAAGAACATAAGAACATAAGAATGGCCATACTGGGTCAGACCAAAGGTCCATCGAGCCCAGCATCCCATCTGCCGACGGTGGCCAATGCCAGGTGCCCCAGAGAAGGAGAACAGAAGACAATGATCAAGTGATTTATCTCCTGCCATCCATCTCCTGTGAAATGAAAGCTGCAATTCTCCTCATATTCATGTAACCCCGGGAGTCAGGGCCCTTGGCATGGACCTACAGGGCTGCAGCTCTTGGGGGGAGTGGGGGAACCCGTACCACTGTCTCTCTGAGGTGGGAGAAGTCATCCTTTCCACCATCCTTCTTTGGGGTATGGCGCAGTGTGAGGGCAAGGCCATGGGGGTGGAGCTACAGGTAGCCACAGGACATGGGGTGCTTAGGGCCCCAGATTGACTCTGGCCCAGTGTCACATCCCACTTTGACAATTCACCGACCCAAGGGAGCAAGACTGGGAGTCAGACATGACTCTCCTCCCCCTTATCTTGTGTCCCAGTTAGGCTATCCACACCCTGGGGCCAGGCAGGCAGGAGTAATGCCAGGCTAATCTTCTGCTTCATCCCTCCTGGGTCAGGAGAACCAGTGATGTAGCGAGGGGAGGACAGGGAAGGGCAGTTGCCCACGGGTGCCATGCTAGGGGGGTGCCAATTTAGTCCCCCTCTGCTCCCCCTGTCATCCTTCAGCTCGCCTGCTTCTCCTCCTCCCGCTGCTGGTGGCTGGAGCCTTCTCCCTGCCGCCAGCCCAACCCTCCTCCATCTCTGCCGGTGGGTTAGTGTGTGCGGGGGCTGGCCCCAAACTGGAAGGGGTGAGGGAAGATGGAGTACAAGCTACCCCCTCTCCCCGGGTTGGGCTCAGCTGTGTGCCAGTTTTGGGGCCCTGCCACGCAGTGTCGGAAGGGGGAGCACAAATTTTGCCTTTGCCTCCGGGCGCATAACACCCTTGCTACGCCTCTGAGGAGACTGGACAGAGGCAAGGCATGGGGTCCAACATTACACTACTACCCATAAAGCCAAAAAGGAGGAGGGAGAGAACTTACGGTTCAGAGGAGTGTTTCTGAGGATGGGCTGTAGCTTATAGCTTACATGTCACCTCTGTGCAGGGCTGTGCTACAAGTCCCGCTCTGCTCCTACCATCACTAAAAGTCGTCTCTGTCCCTGACTCCGTTTTTTTATGTACCATGCACTTTTCCTCAGCTCTTGCCCCACAAACTATTAATTTTCCAAACACTGTAGCGCATATGAAATACTTCATGAGTTCCTGTGCCAAGACACGCCCTTGTCCCATAGCAGCAAAGATGCGACTAACACAAGTCACCCACGCAAGGAAACCTTAGCAGTGGGCCCCATATATGTTCCGGAAGAGTCTGTCAGACCAACGGGAGTACGATAAAGATCCCTTAAGTAATTCAAAGAAACGCAGATGAGAACACTTTGTTTCCACTCTCTAGAAAGCGTATCTGGAGTTGGCCAGCTCAGATATTCCTCATGTTCTCAACTGCTGACAGGGCTGTCCCAAGGGGGTGCAGTGCTTCGGGTAACCCATCCCCAATGCCTCCAGTGTGAGGCCAGAGGCAATCCCCCCACCACAGGCCCTGTCCTGCTCCACCCTTGCTCCGCCTAGCCCCTTTACCCCCTCCCCTGAGCAGCATGGCCTGCGGGATTACCAAGAGGACTGACAGACGGCAGCAGGGTTTGCCTCCTCTTCCAGTCACTCTTCCCTCCCAGCCCACTGGGCCCTGCTTCTATGTGGCAGCAGGAACTGGGGCACCCTGGGGACGGGGCACTCTGCTTCCCATCGTCATTGAGGCTATGTCTTCACTTGCCACGCTGGAGCTCAATCTTCTGGCGTTTGATTTAGCGGGTCTAGTTAAGACCGGCTAAATCGAATGCTGAGGGCATTCGTACTCCTGGCAGTTGTGAGGAGTAAGGGAAGCTGATGGGAGCATTTGCTCCTGTCGGCCTCCCTCTGTGAAGACCGTGCCAAGCTCGGCTTAAGGTATTTTATGTAGCCGGAGTTGTGTACCTTAACCCAACCTTCCTGGTCTTGTGTAGACCTGGCCTGAGAAGCAGAGTGCAGTGGGGCTGGGAGAGGGAGGTGTGTTGGAGTGGAGCAGGCTACTGGACTACTCCAACTCCCGCTGCTGTGCTCAGCCAGGCCCCCCATTAATCCCGTGGGCTGCGCTGCTGTGGTCCTGAACAGGACACTCCCTGAGCGCCCCTGCTAGCATGACCTTGCGCACACAGGCGCGATCCTCGCACAGTCTGTGGAGGTTGCCATTTTGCTCTACGAAATGGCAACTTCCATGCAGCAGGACCCTGGCTGTGCGGTGAGTGTGCTGTGAGGAGGGCAGGTCCTTTGTGCGCCAGGCGGCAAAAGTATTGGAATGCTGTCCTGGTGCCTTCCAGGACCACTACATTTCTACAGCCACACAAGTTAGCCCTCAAATTAATTCTGCAGTGAGGCCAAGACCATGGTCACATGATTTCCCATGATGCCGGGGGGAACCTGTTCTCTTCAATCTCAAATAAAGGCCGTTCCCATTGACAGTGTGAGTTTGTTCTCCGGCTAAGTGCATAACAACTTCCCAGAGCTCTGTATTTTAATCCTACGCATTAACAAGCCTTCCTAGCCCTCCTCTGCACAGAGGTTTCAGAGTTAATTGAGGGTCTGGCATAAGATTTTTTTTTATTAATATGGCACCTGTCCCTCATAGTAGAAGTTTAATGTAGTGCAGCTTCCGTAGTGCCGTGGTTAATATATGCATACTTCTGGGCTGCCTCATTAACATTTCAGTTGCCTCTTTTACATAATAACACAGAGCAAAGGATCATTTGCATAAAATTAAAAAAAACCCCAAATAACCAAATCCTACTGTTATGCAGAGGACGGGGGAGAGAAAGTGAGGGAGCCTATGATGTTATTTGGATCTTGGAAAGGCTTGTGAAAACTACACAGCAGGCATCCGTGCGTTTGGAATAAAATGGGACTTGACCACTTCAATTTATTCATGAAAAATTTAGCTCACTTAATGGAGGAGTTTTTTAAGCAGCTGTGTTGGAACTGATGGGAAATCCCCTCCCAGCGGCAAAGGGATCAACACTCCTTGGAATCGTACAACCTGATGTTGCTGTCTGAGTAACGGAGAATCGGTTCAGTTGTCAGAGCTGAAATTTGCCATTTTTGTCCCGGCGTGGCAGCTAGCGAAGTGGAAAGTTTAATCCTGCTGCCCATCAGCGTAGGCACTGAACGCCTTCCACGCTAAAATCCTCTAGCACATCTCCCTGTTGTTTTTAAATCTCCATGGCTAAACGGTCCCAGCTGAGCAGAATGTGCAGATTCTCGATAAAAAGCCAAATCTGCACCTGGTGCAATAACGTAATGACTCTGGGTTTTTTTTTTTTTTTGCACCAGTGCAAGTGACAGCAAAGTGGAGCTCACTGATTTCAGCTGCATGGATGCCTCTGGGCCGAAGTCAGCCCTGACATAAACAGAAGTGTCAGTTACATGCTGGATAGATGCGGACCGCAAAGCGTGCCAGCGTGGTGTGCATTCATCTGGCGGTCGCTCAGCAGGCAAACTGGAGGGCTGTTTACAGAAGGACCGTCAGCAGACGACACCGTAGGCCACATCTTATCCTCATTTAGAGCAGTGCAATTCTGGGGTCGCTCCGCTGACAGGGAAATGACTCCAGATTTACACCGGAGTAAATGAGAGCCGAATTTGGACCTAAGGAGTCCTGACATCACGTCCCTCGGCTCTCCACGGGGTCTGTGGAGAGCAGCTCTCTGTGTTACAGCCGAGCCAAAGCCCCAACTCAAATGGGGATCGTTCCAAGGCCAGGCTGAGCAGGTGGCCTCAAGGTCTGACAAACTCAAACTTAATCTTCCCCTGTTGTGTATCCTGGCAGGGACGCGCTGCTGGAACGCAGGAAGCTTTGGGCCAGGGAGACACAGGCTGTGCCAAAGCAAAACCATCCTGCAAACCAGTGACAGGCTGCACCCCTCCCCCCCCCCACCGCCTGTATCCCATGATAATCTACAATGTTGGGTTTGGACCAGGCAGGACTCAGCACTGCTTGTCTGTCGCACACGGCTCCTTCCCCAGAGTTCCCATGGCCTAGATCATTGTATTCCCTTTCCCTCCTATATATCCCTCTCCCCCATCATGGCTTCTCTTCCACACTGAACAGGCACAAAATGGCCGCTCAGGAGCATCCGGGCCGGAGAGGGGCAGCGTTCCAGATCACGTCCCAGAAAATTGCTTGGGAGGGAGCTGGGTTGGGGAGAAGGAAAAAACTCTGCATGAGTCCCCTACAGGACTTGGCTGCCAGGCCGCTCCTACAGGTGGATGGGGTTTTACCCTGCTTCTGTGCAGACAGGGGCTCTGCCCTCAGAATGCAGAGCTCGTGTGGTGGGGCCCATCCATGCTCAGCCCAGGGCCCCTGTGAAAAGGCCTTTGCTTTCATGCTCCCTCCAGGGTCTCTCGACGCCTCCGCTCCATGGAACATGGACGTAAAGGACTTATACTGCACCAATGGGGCAATTTTATAGCCCTGCCTTGCAACCTGAGTCAGCTGCCATGTGCCAGCTGGGGGTGTTTTATTGCACTGCAGACGTACCCCCAGGGATGGAGGAAACAGGGTGACTAGCTGGTTAAGACTCTGGTCTTGTGGTGGCAGCTTTCAAGACCATTGGCAAATGATATCCTAGGGTCCAGGGCTGGCCCACAACAGTTTGGCACCTGAGGCGGGGAGCTCAAATGACACCCCCAATGCCCCCTTTTCTCCTGCCTGCCTGTTATGTCTCTTGTGCCCTCCTTCCTCCAGCACAGCACTCCCCCATCTCTGGGCATCTAGAGCAGAGAGAAGACATACGCACCAGCAGCAGACATAATTTTCTACACTCTGGGTCCTAGTGGCGCCCCCCCCACAGTTTGGCACCCGAGGCGGCCACATCAGTTCGCCTCATGGTAAGGCCAAACCAGCGGCGGATATAGGTCAGGGTGAGCGGGGCGGCTGCCCCGGGCCCCGCGCTTCAATAGGCCCCACACACGCGCTACTACCTGTCGGCTGTGGCTGTGGCGCATGCGTGAAATTGTGCTGCCCCGGGCCCCGCAAAACTCTCATTCACCCCTGGGACAGACCTGATAGGGTCTAGGACACACAGGCAGCCCGACAATGAGTAGAAACAGCCATGCACATTAAAGGCCATTTTTTTTTAGTCTCACCTCTCTTATAGATTGCTCTGCCCCTCTTCGGGTAGTGCTGCTTTACATGCACAATGTGGTGATGAAGACTTAAATTATGTCTCTTAAAAGGACAAAGGGGTCCCCCCCACACTCCAACTCTCCAGCCGTTATCTTATTGTTCAAGCCTAATGCTTGGCTAGGCCTCCCATGCATTAATATGGACTTTGCATGAATGGAAATATTTTGCACAAGTCGGCTGCTCTAGACACAGGCTCCCTCCACGGAGCATCTCACTCTGGGCTGATGACTCTGGGAACATGCGACTGATTTGCAAGGGAAATCATGTGTAAATAATCCTCATTACCAAGGAAGGCTGTCCCATCCCAGATCGAGTTCACTTGTTATTCTGATCAAGCCGATAAGCCTGATTTCCATAATTTTATCCCCTCTACCTTACGGCTCTGCTGTTATATTTAGAGCAGGTTTTTAAAAAGTTATTTGCCTGGTGTATTTTTTCCTTGGGTAACAAAGCAGGTCTCATTATTTAAAGTTGAATGACTGTATTAGTGACTACTGTCTGCCAATGGTCTAAAGATGCTGTTTTTCAGTGTTTGTAGCAGGTTTCCCGCCCCCCACTTGGTCTGCTGCCTCAGATCACGGTTCTCAGCTTTGTTTACCTAGAGTGCTGTTAGCTGCCATGTGAAAGCACCCCCAAACCAGTGACCAGGGTTATAGAAAGGAGAGGAGTTCTTTATTAGACCGCCTTTGTAGTAATTCCTAGGCAGCCGACACCTCAGAAAGAGGATTGTTTCCATGGGGGCGTGTACACACTATCAGTTATGTCGGTATAACTGAGCCCTGATCTACACTAGGGAGTTATTTCGAAATAACCCCCCTATTATTTCAAAATAATAAGCGGAGCCTTCACACTACCAAGCCTGTTATTTTGAACTAACGGGCTGGTTATTTTGAAATCTATCCTCCTGCTTTCCTCGGGGAATAACGCTCATTTCAAAATAGTTAATTCCCAATAGCGGCAGTGTGGACGCACCGGTGCTGCTGTTTTGAAATAACTACTCCCCAGAGTCATTCAAAGTAATTGCTCCCCTGGACTTCAAGTTGTGGTAGCACATGCACAGTAATGGAGCCTGCCTCAGACTAATTTCAAGGCTCCCCCATAGTGAGGAGAGGCTATTTTGATTTTGAGAGTTATTATTTCAAATTGAGGTTTTTTTAACAATTTCCTAGCATAGGTGCAATCACCACAAGGTGGATTTGAACCTGGGCCCTCTGGAGCTTAATGTAGGAGCCTCTATAGCTTGATCTATCAAGAAAGGGCCAGCTGTAGAGCTCCCTAGTTCTTATCTCTTGCTGTAAGTGCCACTACTTGCCACAGTGAAGCACCATAGGCAGGTGGGCTACATACCAGTTGAGATCCCAGACAAGCCCCCACTTGTAACCACCACCAGGCAGATTTGAACATGGGGCCTCTGAAGCTTAGCACTGGAGCCTCTACAGCAGTGTTTCTTAAACTTTATAAGACCAAGGAACACCAAACAATATATTTTTTTAAATGAGGAACACCAAGGATTTTTGGTTGAAAAAAAAAGGGTTGGGGGGGAAAGTTATTAAGCAAAAAAAAAAAAAAAAAACCAAACAAAAAGTCAGTCACCTGCCCCTTTAAGGGCAGCCATTTTGAACTATGTTGTTCTCCACAACACACCTCCAACTGCCTTGCAGCACACCAGTGTGCCATGGAACACAGTTTAAGAAACACTGCTCTACAGCTTGAGCTATAAAGCCAGCTGCCTTTCAGCTTAGGCTGTAGAGCTCCCTTGTTCTTATCTCTCCCTGCTATAGCAGTATAACTGCATTGCTCAGGGGTGTGAAAAGCTACTCCCCTGAGCAACATAGTTAGAGCAACCTAATCCCCTGAACAGACCGCTCTATGCCAATGCGAGGATGTGTGGCGGGGCTTCTCCCCTTGAAATAGCTTGGGGAGGTGGATTAGCTTCCCCGATGGGAGAGTTCTCTCCCGTCGGGCTAGAAGCATCTTCATTGATGTGTACCACAGCTGTGTTGGTGCAGCGTTTAAGCATAGGCCTGGCCTGCCCTCAGCTAGCACGGTGTTGTTGCTCCATGATGACGGCAGGTGTTGTGCCCTAGGAGAGACCCTTGGCTGGTCACACACCTCCGTGCTCAGTGAATGTACCTCTGTCTGGATGGGAGCATTTTATACCCCCTTTCCGTAGGCATGACTGTACTGGGTGCGACAGCCAGAATACGCAGCCAAAGCTCCGGCGATTCAGACACACATCCCATTTCTGCTTTTTGCCAGCAGCGGGGTTTTGTTCTGGTTTGCCGGCTTGGTTCTCCAGCCTACCCTGTCCAGTGACAAGTCGGGGAGCTTGCTTCGTGGTCTTTGCGGGGGGCTAATTCTCCTCTCATTTGGGCCAGTGTGGCACTTCATTGCCTCCCCGTGGGGCAGAAATAGATTTAACCCAGTGCAAGTGAGTGGGATTATGGGTCCCTGACCTGTATCGCCGTTGCTACGTGCTCACCCCTTCCACCCCAGAGATGGCTCCATAAGGTTGATTTACATAATAGGTCAGAGCCCACCTCAGGTGAAACTCTCTGGCCTGGGTAGTGCAGGGGGTCAGACTAGAGCTTCATAATGTTCCCACTTGGCCTTCAAACCTTTGAAGAAGAGGCAGGTGCTGGGAACCCGCAGGCTGACATGGGCATTTGGAGCCTGAACAGGGAGTTCAGGGCAGCTCCCACTGTTTACAAAACACATGCCGCTCTGCGAAGGTTGGCCGAAAAGCCAGCCTCTAAATCCCCAGCTGTACTCCTGTTACTCGTGTCTCTCTAGCTCCTCCTGAAGGACACCAAACTCCGTAGCTGCATGGGTGAGCAGGGTTCATTTATCCTCACTGAGAAACAGAGCAATAATCTTGGACAGAGTGGAAGTAGGAAGCCAAGGGACTGGGAGCCCAGCCTCAGGGAGGAGGGGGGTGGTTATTTTTCCTTTTTACCTACAGGGTGCTGTGGAAACCCGAGTGGCACACATACATAGTGTTATTTCCCTGCCTGGCAGGCCACTGTCTGCATAACAAAAGCTACCTCCCAGCTCAGCTGGAGTTGGCACCAGGAGAACCTTAGCTCAAAGGAGGCCCTGCTCAAAGAGGATGAAAGGGGGCACAGTGGAAGGAACGGAGGCAAGCCAAGATGTAGACACCGCTCCCAAGGAGGGACGTCCGCCCCTTTTGCTTAGGGAGAGTCAAAGAGACCCAGAAATTGGAGGGCCAGAGTTCAGCTCTGGTCTTCAGGAAACGATGCTTCTATCGACTCCTGTCATCCTTTGAGACAAGGAACCGAAGGGAACCAGAGACAAACCACAGAAACCCAGTCGCTGGTGATTTATCCTCATTGGAAACACTAACGGTGCGCTCGCAACAATAAATAGCCCCTCCTGTCTCATTAGCTGTAAAGAGTGGTTGGCTGCAGGCTCCACTCGCTCTGGTTGTCATTTGGCTAACAGCATCTTTTGCTCTTCTCCCCCCCTATCATGGAGAAAATAGTTCAGGTGCCTCAGGACCATGGAGCTGTGAATTTCTTGTCTGCTGTGAGCCCCTGGAGGAGGCGCCAGTCCCCATCTGCACGGAGCTGGAAGTCAACCTATTAACTCATTTGTAATAGATTGTCATTTTCCCAGGAGGCATTTTCTTCTTGTCACGAGGCTCGATCCAAAGTCCACTGAAATCCATTGGAGATTTTCCAGGTTTTGGTGCAGGTCCACAGTTCAGGCATTATGGGCTGGAGCAGTGTTTCTCAACCAGCGGTACGAGTACCTTCAGGAGTACTCGAGAGAAATCTGGGGGGGTACGTCAACCCAACTGAAATTTGGAGAAAACTGAATTTTTGTGTGAAGTTTTACAGCGCTTTATTATTTTTGTACTTTTTACACCTAAACATTTCTTCACCTGCCCAGCTACGATTAAGTTCTTTAAACAAATGTGTTGCAATGGTAGAAAAAAATTGTGTGTGTCTGACAACAGTAGGGGGTACTTATATTTTTTTTTTTTTTGAAAAAGGGGTACTTTATAAAAAAAGGTTGAGAAACACTGGTCTGGAGGGTGTTGCTAATGTGTTATCCTCAGATGATTTTTTGTGGTAATAACATAACACTACTACTACAGGCTGAACCTCTCTAATCTGGTCCAGCAAGATCCGTGGTCCGGCATGATTTGAGTGAGCCGGATGTCCACGTTTCATGGGTGCGGCCAAGTTTCCCGCCATCTCATAAAGTTTGTTTCCAGCCACCCGTCCTGGCTCAATGTTCTGTGCTGTTCTTTAGCTCTAATTTACCCCTAAATGTCTTCTAAGAGCCCCACAAGCAGGGGAAGTGTTGGTTATGCTGCTGGACAATACTGACCACCTGGGGTTTGGCAAAATCTCTGGTTCTGCACCGGTCATGTCCTGAGGGTGTTGGACTAGAGAGGTTCAACCTATACTAATAATAATCATGAGGACTAAAATTTAGCAACTCTTGTCAGGAACTGGGATGCGGGCAGTCATGCCAAGCAGTTAACGCAGGCATCAGGTCAAAACCAGCTTCACTGGAGTGAAGCAGGATGGGAACAAAGCTGGAAACTACAGATGTAAAGGATTAATCAGTTAACTGTTTACCCAGTAAATATCAGCCTTATTGGCAGGCTTACTGAGGTGATGGGTTAACCGGCAGCCCGGCCAGACTGGAGCAACGGATCCTGCGGGATCCTGGTTAACCGTTTAAATGTAATGTTTAACTGGTTAACTTTTAAAACAGGATTTTACATCCTACTGGAAACAAGCAATTGCAGGAGCTCTCTCAGCTACAGACAAATGCTTTGGGCAGCTGTTGTTGGCATAAGAGCCAGCCTGCTGTTTCTTCCAACCAATCCGGCAGCATTGCCAATTAGACAGCTGAGCTGGTTAGATCATCCAGAGACTGTCTCTATTGCAGGCCCTGCTTCCTGACACTCCTCCTTACATCCATTCCACTAAGGGCCTAACCACACAAGTACTTGCATGAGCAGTACCTCCTACCCTGGCTTGTCCCGACGATAGTAAGCATATTGCTTGGTAGTAAGTCTATGCAGGATCAGACCCTAAAATGACACACGCCAGCCTTTGATGCTCAGACTAAAAGGCATCGGCCAAGTTTACACAGAGAGAACTTCACTTTCAAGGTATCATTTTCAAGGTATCCACATTTTTGAGAAGTTTGGTCAGAGCCTTCAGTAGCTTCTGAAAGGGATCTGATGTAGGCAGTCATGCCTAGCAGTTAACACAGGCATCAGGCCAAAACCAGATCTCAGCTCCTCTGTGTGCCAGGGTGAGTCAGCCAAACAGCCCTGCACCTCCGCAGGGAATCCTGAAACTTGACACTTGCCCCCTGCCTCCATTTCCATGGCTGGAAATCATAGTTATTTCATATTTGTATGCTGGAGATGGTTATTCTCCCCTCTCGGCCTCCCCAGGTTCCACAACAGCTGGGGAAGTTTCTTTTCCCAAGCTAGAGCAGCCCCAAGAACTAATGTGATCTAGAGTGCAGGCCGACCAAAGTGGGTAGATATTATCCAAATCCTTTCACAGGCTCTGACTGTAAGATCTAGCGTCAGCACTTGGAGACAAGGTATTACCCATCTCCCCACCAACAGGGGAATGAACGGCTAAGTTATTTTAAAGATCATAAGAAACACAACCTGTACAATATTTAGCATCCCCTCCTATATTCTCTGATTACCCTAAAATGGAAGAGGATGTTTTTTATGGCTAGTTACCCGTTTCCCGAGTTGAAGTGGACTTAAAGGGTAAATTATTCAGAAACATAAAAAAAGAAGGATTTGTCAAATATCGAAGGGCCCCAGACAATATTCCCTCTAATCTTTTCTATCCACGTGCAGATTTTTTCCACAGAATAAATGTTTCAAAGTGCACTGGGGCTTGTGCAAATGTGCACCACCAGTCGACACAAAAAGTCCTCATTGCTGCTAATCAGCTGGGCAGTATTTGAATCTGCCCTGAGCGACCGCACCAGTGCACGGCTTACAGGGAACACTGGATTGATTCTCCTGTGAAACAAAGCTATTGTCCTGCAACATCTTCACAGGTGACACCAAACCCAGCTCTTGCTGGGACATCTCCAGGCCCAGAAGTACCTCAGTGTAATAAAACCAGAAAGACTGCCTGTGGAACGCAGGAATGCCCAGCGCCTGAGGTGGGCCTGAGATGTGAAACTGAGATCCAAGTCCTGCTAGGAAGCCAAGCGTCAGTCAGAGGTATAATGTGTAGGGTTTAGTACAGCGGCACCAGCTGCAACGAATTGTCTACGTGTCTTCAGAGGGAGAACATGCAGGGTACTGAATTGTTATTCTTGATCTGTCTTACAGGACCTAGGCACTTTCCCAGACGCTGCCCCTGCCCCAGAGACACATGTAAGGTAGGAAAAGGGGATTATCCCCAGGAAGTATTTATATGCTGGTAGTGACCAATGGGGACAGACTTGCTGGGCCCCTGGGCGAGGTTGGGGAGGGGTGGCTTCACTCTGCAAGAAGGGGAGGGGCCTCGTGTGGAGGGGGCGGGGCCGGGGCAGACTGCACCATGTCTCCCCACCCCGCCCGGCCCCCAGCGCTGCCTGGTCGGGAAGGGCCAGGGCTCCGGCTGCTGCCACAGTAACAGCAGCAGCAGGGAGCCCCAGGCCTTTTGAGTTGCCAGGCCCCAGGGCAGTTGCCCCCTTTGCTTTCTCCCCTCTCGTTGACAGGCCTGGCCTTAGTTAGGATCCGGGCTCCACAGAGAATCATAGAATACTAGGACTGGAAGGGACCTCGAGAGGTCATCGAGTCCAGTCCCCTGCCCTCATAGCAGGACCAAATACTGCCTAGACCATCCCTGATAGACATTTATCTAATCTACTCATAAGTGTCTCCAGAGATGGAGATTCCACAACCTCCCTGGGCAATTTATTCCAGTGTTTAACCACCCTGACAGTTAGGAAGTTTTTCCTAATGTCCAACCTAAACCTCCCTTGTTGCAATTTAAGCCCATTGCTTCTTGTTCTATCCTCAGAGGCCAAGATGAACAAGTTTTCTCCCTCCTCCTTGTGACACCCTTTTAGATACCAGAAAACCGCTATCATGTCCCCCCTCAATCTTCTTTTTTCTAAACTAAACAAACCCAATTCTTTCAGATGAGATGAGGAGGGGCCAGGGAAATAAGAGGTATGGGGCGCTGTTTTAAGCTAAACACCCGTCAGTCCCCGTCACCATCTAATCTCCTTGACTGTCCCCACAGCCCCCCTCCATGGCACTTCTGACATCCTTGTGCGTGGTTCCCTTTGCTCCAGATGCCAGAGCAGCTTACCCCTAATTTGGACCACAGAGGGGATGCTTTAATCAGCTAGTGGCTTATAGGCAGCCATAGCCAAGTTGCTGCCCCAAAATGGCTCCTTCTGGCTGCCTGGGGTGTTGTGGCACCACTTGCCTCAGTTTCCCCCCCCCCCTTCTGTTAGCCATAGGAGTGGCCAGGTCCTCTGGCCAGATCATATTACCCAGCCCAGATCCTTCAGGGTCTCCGTCTCTCACCAAATCACAGCAAGATGTACATAAGCCAAACCTTCAGCTGGCTGTCACCTTGGCTCAGGCATCCCTCTGTTGTTTTAGGCACAAACAACCACTGTCCAGGGGCTGGCCCACACCTCGCTTCACTCAGCGGTTCAGGAAGGCTTCAGCTCCTCAGGGACCCTGTCTCCAGTCCAGGGTCATCCCTACTGATAGGCAAAACATGCAGTCGCGTAGGACACCATGAAATTGGGGGCCCCGAATTGCCCCAGATTGCATGGTGCCCAATGCAGCTGCATGCAGCCTATGCTCTCGGTCTACCCCTCACCCCATTCCCCAGCCACTCCCTCGCTCAGCACTGGTCCGGCAGCCCCCGGCCCCATCCCCTGGCCACCCCTTTGGGGCTCAGCCCCCAGTCAGCGAGGGGGAGGAGAGCAGCCCCTGCAGTAGGGGGCAGCCGTGTGGCAGGCGGCTAAAGAGAAATGGCACTTTCCCCTTAAAACGCCGCTTCTCTCCCGCTGGCTCTGCGGCTGCCTACTCCTCTGGCCCACGCCTCCCTCCTGGTCCTGCTGCAGGTTGCCAGCTCTCCCAGACTGGACATCACTGCAGTAAATGGGGTCTGGTCTGTCCAGTCCGGGAGAGTTAGCAACCCCTTTCCCCACAGCTTCAGGCACCCCACGGGGTAGGGTACCAGTGCTGGACTATATAGGGCATCAGCACTGATAGGGATGGCTCTGCTCCAGCCAGGCTTCCAGCTTGTCCTGTTTGCTCCTCCCCCCTTTCTGCTTCTCAGTCTTCCTTTGGAAAAAAGCACTCCCCTCATTCCTCTTCTGGGGCTCCCCTCTCCTTACCCATCCCTTTGTGAACAGGACCAGCTGGGTCTGCTAACTACCCCAAGCCAATGGATCTCCAGCCAAGCAGGAGCATCTATGGGCGGGTGGCTGATCCATCAGAGGCCAAAAGATCTCAGAGAGCATACCCTCACTGCCGCTGGGAACAGCTCTCGCTGCTGTGCGGACAGTCCCTGATTGGCAGGCCCACGTTTGCGTGCTAAGAAGCTGTGTGGGGATTTCATAAGAACATAAGAACAACCATACTGGGTCAGACCAATGGTCCATCCAGCCCAGTATCCTGTCTGCAGACAGTGACCAATGCCAGATACCCCAGAGGGAGGGAACACAACAGGTAATCCGCACGTGATTCCTTCCCTGTCACCCACTTCCAGACAAACAGAGGCTAGGGACACCATTCCTACCCATCCTGGCTAATAGCCCTTGATTGACCTAACCTCCATGAATCTATCTAGCTCTTTTTTGAATCCTGTTGAAGTCCTAGCCTTCACCACATCCTTTGGCAAGGAGTTCCACAGGTTGACGGTGCGCTGAGCAAAGAAAAACTTCCTTTTGTTTGTTTTGAACCTGCTGCCTATTCATTTCGTTTGGTGACTCCCTAGTTCTTATAATGTGGAAATAAGGAAATAACGTTTCCTTATTCCCTTTTTCCTCACCAGTGATGATTTTAAAGACCTCTATCGTATCCCGCCCACCCTTAGTCTCCTCTTTTCTAAGCTACAAAGTCCCAGTCTTTTTCATCTCTCTTCATATGGAACCCGTTCCAAACCCCTCATCATTTTTGTTGCCCTTTTCTGAACCTTTTCCAATGCCAAGGTATCTTTTTTGAGATGAGTGACCACATCTGTACGCAGTATTCAAGCTGTGGGCGTACTATAGTTTGCTACATCAGGACTATCACCACCCCTAGGGTTTGGTTAGGTTTGGCAGCCTGGGCCACCCACGTGCACACTGCTATTTTTACTGCACTAGCTAGCGCGAGTCCGTCGATCCAGGTTGGGCTAGACTGGCTGACCCATCTTCCCTTATTCCTCAGGTCCCCAGCAACAGCACAGGAATGTTGGGGTTCACCCCCCCTCCCTGCTTTGTCTTGTTTGTTAATATTACAAACTCTTGGGGAAGGGGACTGATTCTTACTACGTGTCCGTATCTAGCACAATGGGGCCCTGCTCTCAGCTCCGGGCCTCTACCTGCGACTGTAGCAATGTAAATTCATCCCCGGTGTCATTCTCTCCAAGCCAATAGAGCTACACCAGGAATTCATCTGACCCACGTGTGGCTTTGCCTGTAAACCTTCCTCCATGTCAACTGCAAAGGGGGAGTCTCTCTACACTAATCCCCGCCGTCGATCTCATCTATGGGACTTCAGCTATGCCAATAGCATAGCTGACGTCGATGTACCCACTGTGGTGTCTTGTGTGCAGTGATGTCGGCGGGGGCTATTCTTCTTATCTTGGTGGAGTACCAGCAGGAGAACACTCGGAGATTGATTTATCATGTCCAAGCAGATATGATAAATCGATGACCTGTGGATCAATTGCTGCAAAAGCATAATGGAGACGACCCCCTTGAAGGGTTTTACTTGGAAAACACTTTTATTTTATTCGTGGTGATCCCCCAAATACCACTTCCCTGCAAACTTTGCCCAGGAGAGCGTTGGTTCCTGTCCCCTCTCACCCTCAGAGCACGTGTTGCCATTAAAGCGCTCCTGAATTCTTCCTTTCTGGAAGCCTTTTGTCTCCTCGGTGATACTACACCGGCTCTGTGTGACTCCACCCCGCTTTAATGATTTCCTCTGGAACGTTTTGTCTGCAATATGCCAGCGTGGTAGTAACCTGAAGTGAATCTCCTGCACAGCAAAAACCAACGGGCTAGGCTGAGCTAGAGGCCTCTCGCCAAGGCCCGCTACGCTAATTATCCCGTAGAAGGGCTTTTCACATGGCTACGGTCCCTGTGCATGGTAGGCCAAACACTGGCTGCTTCTGGGGCCTCTAACATTCGTCAGCCAACCTGGCTACAATAAGCAGCGACTGTTTGGGGAAAAACAAGGTCAATATTTTGAAACAACGGTCAGAAAGTGGGGAGAGGGGCAAGGAAGGCTAGGTTGTCCCCTCCCCCTGACCCCCGAGGGTCTCCAGATGGGAGCATGTATGGGATGGAACCAGAAACCAACCACACGCAGGGGCGCAGGAACTATTTGTACAGTGGCTGTGCTGAAAGCCACTGAATCAAACTGCAAACCTTATGTAGAAAGAAAACCAATTCAAGCCAGGGGGTGTGAGTGCACCGCTAGCACCCCTAGATGCACCCTTCATGCGTTATCTTCTCTTCCAAGCAAATCTCCCCTTGCTGGAATTTTGCTGGAAGGCAAAATGGAAGCTGCGGTGAAGCAGCAGAGGAACCGTTCTGCCACAGAATCCAAGAACACTAGGACTCAACGGGAGCTCGAGAGGTCATCGAGTCCAGTCCCCTCATGGCAGGACCAAGCACCGTCTAGCTCGTCTGTGACAAGTGTCTGTCCAACCTGCTCTTAAATATCTCCAGTGCTGGAGATTCCACAAGCTCCCTGGGCAATTTATTCCAGTGTTTCACCCCCCTGACAATTAGGAAGTTTTTTCTCATGTCCAACCAATTTAAGCCCCTTGCTTGTTGCCATGGGAGAGGCAGCCCATCTTCTGCATTAGGCTTCTTGGGTCTTGCCCCAGCAGAAGCCTCCTCAGTGCAGAAGGCAAAGAAACCTTCTTTCCACACCTCCCCTCCCACTGGTCTCCCATGAGGGGCAAGGAGAGCACTTGGTTCAAAGGGGATTGGTAACGGGAGCCTGGCTCATTAGTCTGCATCTGGTCAGATGTTCTTGGCCACTGGTTTGTAACCTGCAGGTGAAAATTCAAGGGTGGAGGCTATAACATGGGAAAGCACTGAAGCACGTGCTTCTGTTCCTCTGATTTTGTCCCAGTAGAGCAGGGATGGCCAACCCATTACAGGCAAAGAGCCAAAATAGTCGTGGATATTGCACAAAGAGCTGAGGGAAAGAAGTTGTTGAGCAAAAAAAAAAAAAACCTGCTGCCCCTTTAAGAGCAGCGTGTGGCCCAAGCAGGCTTCTGCCGGCTGCAGCATCAAACCTCGCTGCCCTAAGTGGCACGCTGACCAGACAAAGGAAAAAAGGTCAGAGCAGGGGAACGTAGAAACAGGTGCGGGAGCCAAGCCGCGGGTGTGGGAGCAAAAGAGACGCACACGGCTCGTGAGCCGCAGGTTGGCCACCCCTGCAGTAGAGCATTGAGTCTGACCTGCTGTGTCATGGGGGGTGGGGAGAATAGGCAATGCCTTCCCTGGCACTGCCATTGACCCGCCACTGGACAACTGGGCTGGGGTGCCCCCCTTTCCTGAGAACCCCACCGCCTCCCCCACCCCGAGGATCTCCACTGCTCACCGCCTCTCTCCCCTGGAGCAATGCAGAGAGCTGACAGACTGCTGTTGGGGCCGGTGGCTCAGTGGGGGGGCGGGGAATGTGACCTCCAGGGTGAGCCGAGCTGGGACTACAGGAGGCGGCTCTGTTCTGGGGCTGACCTGGCGCTCAGGGAGGCTACTGGCTCAACCAGGCACTCGGGCTGGCTCAGAGGAGCAGCTCAGGCCGGTGCTGGAGGGGCGGTGGGGAGGTGGCACCTTGGTTCAATGTGACTAGGGTGGGAAGGCTGGGGCTCCTCTCATCTGCGGGCCCCTCAGGGCATCTCCTTTTACAGGAGGGAGAGCTCAGGGGCGCTGGCATTTTGGGGCAGGGCCTTAGACAGAAGGAGCGGGGCTGGTAGGCCTGCTTCACCCTCTTCCCAGGACAGGCGGTTACATTTCATCCAGCTCCCCCTATGCTGAGCCCGGCACCTTGTGTGTGGCTAAGGCATGCTTTCCAGAGCAACACCCAGTCTCAATCAGAAGACATGGAAAGCTGGAAAATCCACCACTTCCCCTGGTACTTGGTTCCACTGGTGAACCGCTCTGACTGTTAAAAAGTTGTTTGTAATTTGAATTTGTTGGACTTCTGCTTTCAGCTCCTGGTGGGTCGCCCTGGTAGATGGAGACTTTACTTTTGTTCTTTTTTGTTTAGCTGTTTCACCTTAAGAAGAAAAGTCATTTAGATGGAAAATACCCCCATCTGCCTTTGTGTGTGGGAAGAAATGTCATGCTGGTTTCTCTGTCACTTGTGTGTGTGTGTGATGGTGGTTCTTTTTAGCATACTTGCACTGCCCTGGATTCAGTTGTGAATAGACAAACAAAACTGTGCATGGGGGAGAGGACTCGATCCAGTGCCAATGAAAATAAACTCACTGATTTCAGTGGCCCTGGGACTGTAAGTAGAAGTAAAATCACTCATATAGTTGAGAGCTGTAGCCATTCACACCTGCAAATTATTGTCTACAATCAAACCTACCTGTGCCGGACCAAAAAAACAGGTTAGGATGCCTTATCCTCATATTTAACCTGCTGCCCTTAATTACACACTCATGCATACACCCAGCAGTACCTGAACATGCCGCAAGATCAACACCTAATCTCCTTGGAAATTAAAGCCGCATAATCTCTGTTTTCATTATTTGGGGAGGAGCTGAGTCTGACTACAGTGCACACCGTTTGCTTTGTCCCAGGCCAAAGACTCGGTGGTGTCTCTGCTAGTCAACATCTCTCCAACGAGGACTGAAAAGCTAATGGAGACTGTGCAAACGAGCTAGCAAATATTCATAGGAAATGAGCCAGCGAGCAATTTAGATCCCCCTCAGGATTAATAACACAAAATATAAGGGAGTGTGTGTAAAATTCCAGCTCATTGCACAGCGCCCCAGTTAATGCTGCCGTGGGATGGGACGCGAGTGAGTTTTAGGGGCATTCCTCTTGAAGGAGGAGCCCATCATTGTGATGAGATCCTGCCATGGGGCAAACATTTGCCCCCATGGGTCATGGAGGACAACAGCTCTCCCAATTCAGAGCGCCCCCTGCAGGTCACTGTCCCAGCCTCTGGTGCAGGTTTTCTGCTGGTTCAGCCCTGTGTCCCTTCCCTCCTTGTACTATCCTAGGTCAGTGCCCCTGCATTCTGGAGTCCTCCCGTCCGAGGGAACCCCCAATGACACACGGCCAGTCATCATCTAGCCCCTGCTGTGGGGCAAACCGCAGCCTGAAATAGCCACTCATCCTTGGCAAGGGGGGGAAGGGGTGGACTGCTGCCTTTTGCTGCCCTGGCTGCCTCCCTGTAGCCCTAATACCCCTTGGACCTTGCCTCAGGCCCAGGGAGAGGTCAGGCCAGGGCCCTCTGCTCCTCCTGCCTTTCCCCAGCCCAGCTCTGTTTCAGGAAGCCACCAGCTTCCCTAGCAGCCGGGTTCCTCCTGTTCCCCAGCTAGAGCAAGAGTGTGTTCTCCTTGGCCTCATGAGCCCTTATTTATAGAGCCCCAGCTGGGCCCTAATTGGCTGTATCTGCCTCAGCTGTGGGCTCCACTCTCAGCCTTCTCCCAGGGCTAGATTTTAAACCTTATAGGGCCAGTGCAGGGCAGACGCCCCATCACAGACCCTCATCAGAAGGTAGAAATCTGCCTTAAAAAAAGGTTCTTTCCTGTGTCTCCAGCAGCCAGTTTTAGATGACAAAAAGGGAGAGGAAGGATGACCTAGTGGTTAGGGCATTTGCCAGCGATGGAAGTTCAATTACCTGCTCTGACACAACCTTCCTTTGTGCCCTCGGATGTGTCGACAAAACCGCCACATTCTTTCGATTTACTGTTGACAGAACGCGGCGGCAGTCTAGAAGCAGGGAAAGATTTTTCGAAAAAAGGCCACTTTCTTCAAAAAAATCCCAGTAGGCTAGACACACCCGGAGGGTTGACTGGAAGTCGAAGTGAGACACCTTCAGACTGGCAATGCGGCGTATGTTTTTAACGGTGAGCATTATTAACCGTGGGCACGATTTACCAAGGGTCATGGTGGGTCTCCATCACTGACCATTTTTAAAACAGGATTGGGTGGGTTTCTAAAAGATCTGCCCCAGGGATGATTGTGGGGACAGTCTCAGAAGGAGATCAGACTCACTGTCCCAGTGGTCAGTGGTCCGTTCCGACCTTGGGAACTGTGAAAGAGGCTGGGAATTATCCCCAGGGTACAGACGGGGAAATGGAGGCTCAGGAAGGTGGATAGGCCCCCAGGACACACCATGGCTGTGTCTAGACTGGCCAGTTTTTCCGCAAAAGCAGGCGCTTTTGCGCAAAAACTTGCCAGCTGTCTACACTGGCCGCTTGAATTTGCGCAAGAGCACTGACGTTCTAATGTAAGAAATCAGTGCTTCTTGCGCAAATACTTTGACGCTCCCGTTCGGGCAAAAGTCCTTTTGCGCAAAACCTTTTGCGCAACAGGGCCAGTGTAGACAGCTCAGTTTTGTTTGGCGCAAAAAAGCCCCGATGGCTAAAATGGCGATCGGGGCTTTCTTGCGCAAAAGCGCGTCTAGATTGGCCACGGACGCTTTTGCGCAAAAAGTGTTTTTGCGCAAAAGCGTCCGTGCCAATCTAGACACTCTCTTGCGCAATTACTTTTAACAGAAAACTTTTCCGTTAAAAGCATTTGCGCAAATTCATGCCAGCCTAGTCGCAGCCCATGAGTCAATGAGAGAGAAGGAAATAGAATTACTCCTTCCATTCTCACCTGAGACAGGGCAAGGTTCACGGTGCCACGGCTGTGGGTGTGAAGAGGCCCGCCGATGCGGGGGGGAGGGGCAAAGGAGGCAAATGCCCCAGGGCCTGGTGATTCAAAAGTGCCCAGGCAGTATTGCAGCGACTGGAGCCCTGGGCCCTTTCAATTGCTGCTGGAGCACCACACAGCAAGCTGGGCAGCATTGAAAGCTGGCGGCCCACAGCCCCACCCCTTTCACCCAAGGCCCCTCCCCTTCTAGGAGCATGGAGCGGGCCCTCCCCCCACCTCGCCCAGGGGCCTGGCAAATCTGTCGGCTCCCCTGGGTGTGAAAACCACACTGCCCGGATTATCAGTGGAAAAGGAGCAAGCGCGGTTTTTGGCTTCCCTCCTCTCCAGCTCGCTGCTAAACCTTCCCAAGAGTTTTAATTAACTGCAAAGGGGGAAGGGAGAGGGGATTCAAAAAAGGAACTGAAGCAAAGAATCAGGACAAAGTGTACTGGGACAGTCTGACCCTCCAACATGGCAATGAAGCAAACCATCAGCACTCTGAAAAGTATTGCTGCCCCTCTTCTCCCACGATTTCTGCACCAAAAGAAGTTCCCATCCTTGGCCACTCACGTTAATGCAACTTCATCCGCAGCCCTGTCCGAAGCATGAAAAATCGTGCCATCCGGGAGCCCGATTAGTCTGATTGCCCACGGCCCGGTGCTAACGATTAGACTCGTGTAACTCTGGACTTACGGCAGCAGCGGTTTGAAGCGAGCGAGACGCCGAAAGCCGTTTCTCCAGTGTTCAGTTTTTCTTTCAGTCTTCGAGCAGCCTTGCCAAATGTTATAAAAATATATCAGTGTGTGCCAAAACATTTAGCACTCCACTTATTACTTGAAGGTTATAGGTTAAACAAATTCCTTCTCAGGATTTACTATGCTCATTTTAGCTTCACGACACGGCCCAGCTAGTGGTGGATATATTTCACACTGTAATACCTCCCATAAGTATTAAGGGGTGTATGTGGGGGAGAAAGTGGCCGTCTCGATGTTTTATATGAACAAAAGCTACTATATAAACTAGCTGAAAACAAGTCCTTTATAGAAAATGGTTTGTAAAAGTTATTTTCCAGTAACCAGTAAACCCAGGGGTGTAAAGGAAATTCTGCTTTTAAACAGACTGATCATTTTCTTTTCTGCTCTCTGTGTTGTTTGCTAGATCAAAGCAAACGGTGGGCAAAATCCAGGCCTGGGGTAAGCAGGTGCCACTCCGCTGATTTCAACGGAGTTGAATCTGGCCTGTGCAAGCCTGCCGACAGGGTGGAGGGGGAGCAAAGGGGGCAGTTGCCCCGAGGTCTGGTGAGTAGCAGTGGTGGTGGCTGGAGCCCCAGGCCCCTTTAAGCCACTGCCAGAGTGCTGCATTGTGTGCTCTGGGAAGCGCTGAAGGTCTGGATGGGGGCACAAGGCTGGCTGCCTCGCTCCTTCCTCCCTGGCTCTTCCATCTGTGGCCCCGCCCCTCCACTTTTGGCCCCGCCCCTTTTGAGAGCTTGGAGCTACCCCCCACCCATCCACCCCTTCCCCAGGGTCCTGTGGAGGCTGTCAGCTCTGCTGGGCCCATGACGTATCTGAGTTGAACCGAGAGATGGAAACTGGGGCCACTTAGGTTAGAGCTATAGAATCGATCCAAGTGAGTAGTTAGAGGAGAGTGACGAGAATCAAAACTCCAAGGCTACGTCTACACTGGCGGCTTCTTGCGCAAGAATAGCTGGAAGAACTCTTCTTCTGGAAGAGTTATTCCTCTCCCCACGAGGAATAAGCCCTCTTGCGCAAGAGCTCTTCCACAAGAAGGCAGTGTAGACAGGCAACATGAATTTCTTGTGCAAGAAACCCCTATGGCTAAAATGGCCATCAGAGCTTTCTTGCGCAAGAGAGTGTCCACACTGCCATAGACGCTCTTGCGCAAACGCACATCTTTTGCGCAAAAGCACATACCAGTGTGGATGCGCTCTTGTGGAAGAATTTTTGTGCAAGAACTCTTCCACAAAACAGTTCTTGCGCAAGAAGCTGCCAGTGTAGATGTAGCCCTAGGGTCTCTTTCCAGCTTTGCCACCGATTCAGTAGGCCAAATGCAGACATTGGAATGAGAGGATCATAGAACTGGAAGGGATCTTGAAAAGTCATCCAGTCCAGTCCCCTGCATTGTGACAGGGCTAAGTGTTATCTGGACCATCCCGGACAGGTGTCTGTCTAACCTGCTCTTAAGTATCTCCAATGATGGAGATTCCACAACCTCCCTTGGCAATTTATTCCAGTGCTTCACCACCCGACAGTTAGGAAGTTTTTCCTAATGTCCAACTTAAACCTCCCTTGCTGCAGTTTAAGCCCATTGCTTCTTGTCCTCTCCTCAGAGGTTAAGGAGAATAATTTTTCTCCCATCTCCTTGTAACACCCTTTTATGTATTTGGAAACAATTGAATCTCCTCTCAGTCTTCTCCAGATTAAACAACCCACATTTTTCAGTCTTCCCTCCTAGGTCATGTTTTCTAGACTTTTAATCATTTTTGAGGCACTTTTCTGGACCTTCTCCAATTTGTCCACATCTTTCCTGAAATGTGGCGCCCAGAACTGGACACAGAACTCCAGCTGCAGCCTGATCAGCACGCAGTAGGAGTGAAGAATCACACTGTTGCCTCATATGTACCTGGAGATCCACTCTGACCCCTAGATCCCTTTCCTCAGTGACTCCTTCCTAGGCAGTCACTTCGATTCTGTATGTGTGCAACGACCGGTTGCACCTCCCTGGTCCAGCACGGTCAGGATCTGACCGGTCCCGAATTACAGGATTTGTCAGATCGGGGTGGTGTCCCCTGCCACGAGCCCTAAGCCAGCTAGTCCTCTGTCTCTGGCCATCTCTACCCTCTCCTCCACTCTGCTGCCACCAGCGCCGGCCCCAGGCTGCCTTTGGCGCCTGGGTTCTCCAGCCTGGGCCTGCGCTGCCATGTGCAGCCAGATTTCCCCACCGCTGCGCTGCTGCAGGTGGCCAGCCTCCAACCCCACACTGCCATGGGTGCCTGGAATTCCCCAGCCCCCGGCTCCATGCTGCCGTGGGCTGCCAGGATTCTCCGGTCCCTGGCCCAGCACTGCTGTGGGGTTCCTCCAGCCCCGGCCTCCCTGCCGTTAGGCTCCGGGGCTCTCTGGTCCAGGAGCATCCGTGCTGGAGCATGGATGTTGCCGGACCAGAGAGTACCTGTTTTCAGAAGTGCAACCTGCAATTGTTCCTCTGTAAGTGGAGTACTTTGCATTTGTCCTTGCTTTATCTGATTTACTTCAGGCCAGTTCTCCAGCTTGTCCAGGTCACTCAGAGTTTTAATCCTCTCCTCCAAAGCATGTGCAAACTCCCCCCCACCTTGGTATCTTCTGCAAACTTTATAAGTTTAGAAGTCTCTATGCCATGATCTCTAAATCAGTGCCCGAGCTGTGGCAGCCAAGACACACTAAGTTCTGCCTCTTCCAGGACTCTTCCAAACCACAAGGAGTCCTGTGGCACCTTAAAGACTAACAGCTTTTGTGGGTCAAAGCCCACTTTTTTGGATGCATGGTTTGGGCGTAAGCTTTCATGGGCTAAGACTCACTTTGTCGGATGCATACACAGGCTAACACGGACACAGACTAACACGGCTACCCCTTGGATAAGGCCCAAACAGAATCAGGAGAAACCACAAATCAAAACGAAGTTACGCAGTGAACCTTTGGCAGGACTCTATCCTTAATGTGGGGCTTGTCTTCAGAGCAGCAGTACTTCAGCCAGTCCAGTGCTTCCTCCTACCACATAACGTATCCGACCAGCAATGTACATTAGTTTCAGGGCTGCAATCCGACTTCCCTCATGTAGCGGGGCTGACCGCTGCCACAGGCCTGCGGTCAAGGTATGGGGGGGCCCCAGCTCAGTGCCCTGGAAAGGGCGGGGCCTTGGGAAGAAGGGGCGGAGCTTTGGGGGAAGGGGTGGGGCTGAGGGCAGTCAGCTCTTAGCTCCACCCAGAGTGTGGCACTGCCTCCTGCTCCAGCCCTCAGAGCTATGCAGAGCATCTCGCACGGCACAGCGCTCTGGCAGCAACTCAAAGGGAACCGGGGCCCAACCGCCAATGCTGCCACAGTGTAAGCAGTGGCGTTGTCTGGGCCCCTTTGAAATATCAGGCTTTCCTTCCAGGTCCGTCCAGAACTGAGCTTTAAACTCCCCTCTTCAAGGTGGACCTCTGCTGCATTGCTGCTTGGGTCCAGAGGCCCGGCTCTCTGCTGCAAACCCAACTTGCTTTTTGGTCACAGAAACGGGGTCCGTTTGTGAAGACGTCAGTGAGAGTTGCCAGGTGGCCTTTTAAACATGGCAGCTTCCTAAGATCCCGGCGCCCCTGGTTCAGCCGCTCCAGCAAAGCTATCTACCCCCACTCACTTGCCCTGAGTCTACCCCCAACGCGCCCCCTGAATCACAGCCCCATTGGTTTCTCGGTGAGTTGCCCGCCTTGGCTGAGAATGAGATCGCGCGAGGTGGCGCCATCTTAAACGCTGTCCTGTGTCACGATGAGGTGGCTGCATTCTGGGTGGGTGACACTATTCGTTTGGTCTATTAGGGTCGTCAGGTGCTCAGGATTTGACTGGAAAGTCCAGTCAAAAAGAGGACCTGATGGTGTCCAATCAGCCTGCTGAGTAGGAACCCAGAGCCTGGTTAATGTGAGTGGAAGGGGCAGGGAAGTACCATCACACACCACAGCCCTTACTCAGCTGGGGCCATCCCTGGGGGAGGGGGAAGTGGGTGGGAGGGGAAAAGCAGTGAGTGTTGGAAGAAAAGGAAGAGGAGCGGATGAAGTGAGGCCTCAGCAGAAGAGGCAGGGCCAGGGTGAGGCTCAGGAGAAAAGGTGGCTTTGGGAAAAATAGGTGGGGGCAGGGGTAGGACCTTGGGGGAAAGAGGCAGACCTGGTGTAGATCCACCTCATTGGTGTCCAGGTAACACCAGTTTTTAAATATTACCAAGTTGGCAACCTCGGTTTTCTATATATTTATGTGCAAATCCTGCCATCGATTTTCACATAAAACTCCCGATGATGGGAAGTTCTGGCCCATTCTTCGTGAACTCCTCGGAGAACCTTGGGTCTGTTTCAGCACCCCACCCAGGCACATACCTAGAATGTAGAAAGCCCAGCTATTCAACTCAGAAGGCCCCAAAATGCTTTTCAAATGATACAGATGGGAATGATGTCACATGTTTCCCTCTCTCTGGCTCGTCCTCTGTAGCTCTCGCTGCCACGTTCACACCCGTGATCTCTAGGCTACGTACACCCAGTGCTCGCCGCCATAAAGCGTAATCTCTGCTTAACAGATCGGAACGCCGTGCAAAAGTCAGTCAGAGAAACTGGAGAAGAAACACGCCGCCCTGCTGAAAATGCCCGGGGCATTTAGACAGGCAACCTGCTTTTGGAGTTTGCTCAGGAGTCTGGAACTAGCTGCCTGGGTCTCAGGGCCGGCCCACAACATTTTGGCACCTGAGGTGGGGAGCTCAAATGACGCCCCCGTGCCCCCTCGCTTGGGCCAAAACTTTGAAAGGTCTCAATTCTGCCTTCTTCCTCCAGCACAGCACTCCACCATCTCTGGGCATCTCGAGCAGAGAGAAGACATAAGCACCAGCAGCAGACACAATTTTCTACACTCTGGGTCCGAGTGGCACCCCCCCACCGTCTGGCACCTGAGGCAGCCACCTCAGTTCGCTTCATGGTAAGGCCAGCCCTGCTGGGTCTCACCAATGGAAGTCTTTTCTGACGCCTCCCCTGGTGGCAGAGTCATACCGAGCTAATTTGGCGCCTGACGCAAGACCGTCCTCGGCGCGGGCGGGAGTGCGGTCGTGGCGTGAGGCACGAGCGAAGACAGCATAGTAGCTGCCTTTTCTGCACCCCCTCACTTGTCTCGCCCTTGTTACGGCCCTGCCTGGCGGTTTCACGTTTCTTCTCTGCCAGGAGCACAGGGCCCACAGCACCCTACTGGCATGCAGGGTCACTATTGGCTCCAGAATGGAGTCCCATGAATGCCACTTACAGAGCCTGGGTTTCCCTTGGGCAGGCAAGTATGGCTCAAGTGGGGGATTTAAGGTTTGCTTCACGGAACTGGAGAATACAAATGCAATACCTGGATGAAGACACTAGAGGGAGCTTAAGGGAGGAGGCGGGAGAAGAAAACTGAAAGAGGAGATGGTGGCAAAGCTCGTATTTTGCTTGAATAACGAACCCAGCGTAAGCCCAGTGTTTGCTCAGAATGGCCATTCTTAGCTTGCAAGATCTGACAGCATTTCCCGTGTTTATTGGGACCTTCCTAGCATCAAAGTGCTGAGAGGTACGTAACTCGACACTTTACTTAGCCTATCCACACAGCAGGGGGCGCCAGGACGTTCCCAGAATTCCATCCCAGGAGACCCGGCGCTCCATGTAAACCCTCATCATTTGGGAGTGGTCTCTGCTTTGGTGGTGCCGAAGCCCCCGTCAGGAGTCAGGAGGGATGGTTTTCGACTCCTACGCATATGGCATCCAGCCCTCCGAGATTCTTACCCACCGGGCTTGTCTCCAGGGAGCAGCCCGTTTTTAAAAGTACAGTTTGGTCCTGTTCCTGTTTACAGCTTGGGTTTCATGGCAGGACGGGGAGTGGAAAATCAGACATCTAGGTGTCTTGTATGTGAGCTAATAAAACTGGGCCCATGGATTGAAGCCAGAGGCACGGAGGGACCGTTTAGAGGTATCCGTCACATAAATGAGGAGGTAGAGGAAGTCTGGATGATAGTAACCCCATATTAAAAAATTCTGCCCTGTCAACAAGCGAGGAGCTATATGGTGGAAATATGCCTGCGTCGAGCTGTGAAACCAGATGTCCTCAAGCAATAACCCTTGTAGAAGCAGGAGGGGACGGTGGAGGGGAATGCTGGTATGGCAGATGAAAAATAAAAAATCAAATCATAATCCTAACAAAAGCTCTCGCAGCCATGGTTTCAACGAAAACGCCCCCAAGAAAATATTGTTGCGATTAATGGCATGGCCAGCTGTGACACCGCGCTGCAAGATTCTGAGACATTTGCTGGAAACAACATCTGCAGCATAATCCCAGAAGCCATTCGATGGACTCAGGAATCCAACAGGCAGATCAAATTTTTCCTGGCGACTTGGGTTTGTGAAAAGGCCCCCCCAGTAGGAGGGAACCCTCCCACCTCCCCCCTTATGGGAGAAGAACCAATCTGCATTGCTGTCTGCTTATTTGGATCTCCTCTCTGCTCTTGACAGAGCAAGAGCTTGGGATAGTTGATTGGATCCTTTAGGGGTGTGGCAGAGATAGGAGGATCTCCACATATGAGTGTATGGGTTTAGAACATGAGGGACGGCACTGTTTTCCTCCAGACAAGGAGCAGGTGTTGGATTGTACAGAAGGGGCTGCACTTGGATGGACCATATATTGAATCTTAATCAGTCTTTAAAAATAACGAGCCCCAGTTCTGCAGTGGGTGCCAGTGAGGTACAAGTTTGCAAGACAGATGGCATTGCAGTAACACTTTAGAAAACGATGTTTTAGAGTGTGCAAATTCAGCCATTCACTGAAAGTAGCTTAACTCCCGGAGCAGAGCTTTGCATTTCGGTGCTCTTCCTGGGGAAGGAAACACAATCAAATCCCGTTTGCCTCCCTCGGATGGAAACTATTCATGGGGATGGGTGTGGGTAAAGTGAGGCGGATTTAGCCCACACTGCACAGCTTGTGTTAATAATGAACAAATTGGTGAACAGCCCCATCCTGTTAGATAAATGTCTATCAGGGATGGTCTAGACAGTACTGGGTCCTGCCATGAGGGCAGGGGACTGGATTCGATGATCTCTTGAGGTCCCTCCCAGTCCTAGTATTCTATGATTCTATGATCCTTTTAGAAGGTGTTGATCCTGCTGGGAAAGGGCTAAGCACTTTATGGAGGTGGGAGTGACTTTTTGGGAGAGAGGATCTAGGGTGTGGGCTGAGGAGTCCAGGGGGAGGATCATTAGGTGTAGCTCAACCCTGTAAGGAGGCTTCAGCTGATCTTTATGTCATCACTTTGTTTTATTTGCTATTAACGTTGACCTACATGAAGAGGACTTTAATATTGTACCGACTGTGTCTGTAGGGTAGGTTGGGAAGGCTGCCTGGTCACAGATTCATTGGATCGGCATAGTTAGCTTCCTGAAAAATACCCCAATCGAAGCAAACTATGTGTGTCTCTCACGTTTTCCGTGTTTTTTTCCTTCACCTTAATTTTATGGCTCAGGAGAATTGCAATAAAGCAGGATCTTTACTGTTTATTCATCACAGCTTTCATATCACCATAGACAGGGCAATGCAAAATGTCCCCGCCTCAGAGCGCTCACAGTAAGGAGAGCTGTTTGTAAAGAATTCATATCCGAATCTGTTATATCGTCCCCATCTGAAGCCACATTTCTGCAAGGCATCCCGGATGCTGTGGATTAAGATGCCATAAACTGATGACAACCAGGTCAGGGTAGAGTGAGGCAGTGGGAAGAAGAAGTGGGTTGTGCCCTTGAAAGCTCATGATACCATCTACATGTTTTGTTAGTTTCTAACATGCTGCTACACTATTCGTTGTTTTTTACGTTTGTCCAGTTACGGACTAACTCGGCTCCCCCTCTGAAGCAGTGGAAAGTGTTAGTTTTTTAAGGAATAAAGGCCCTAGGCCTGCAGCCACAGGCTTGACTTTATTCATGTGCATATTTTCATTAGGATCTGTGGGATGCTTCGCCTGTTAAAAATTAGGCATGTGTGGGACGGATTTGCAGGCTCACGGCCAACTTTTATATTGATGAAAATCCCCCAATAATCACAAACAAACATGCCAATAAGCCAGGATTCACAGACAGATTTGGGGTTCTGACCAGGTTTTTTCCCCCTGAAATCTCTTCACGAGGGCTCAGCTGTTCTTTACAAGACACCTTCAAGTGCAAACAACACTAACCTGGCAAGTAAGAAGTTAAACTCAGAAACCCGAAAGGGCTTTGAAGACATGTTAAAGAGCTTCCTGGACAAAAAAGGAAATGCTTGTCAGTGACACCAAGTGGAACTCTATTACAGTAGGAAACTCACGGAGACATGTTAGTGCATGTTAAATTAGGTGTAAAATTGATCTTCACCCTTTCCCTGTTGCTGTGCATGTCATCGGCTGAGAGGGGCTGCCATTCGGCGCATGTGTATGCTTTTGGAATATGATCCTGGATTGCAACAGGTGCTTTTCTATCAAAATAACAGCCACACAGATGCGGCGAGCCAGACTCTGAAGCACGGGAGCTTGCGGCTGCTGGTAATGCAGAATGGACAGCTATTCCAAGGGAGTGAGTCTGGTGTAGTCCACGTGTCCATCAGCTGGCCTGCAATGGTTTGTGTTTGCCAGGGCAAGTCTTCTCAGATCTTTGGTGCTGGGCAGCGCAGTGTCCAAAACGGCTCATTGAAACATGGCAGGAAAGAGTCCTTTCAATTGTCCTGATTTTAGGGAAGGGTCTGGTTCAAAGCACCATTCAGATGTCCCCAAATGTCTGGGGAAATCCATTGCCTCAATTGAATGTGATGGCCAACGCTGATTTTTCTGCAATGATCATCTCTCCTCTCCTCTATGGTACAGAAAGGACAGGCCTCATTGTGATAGAGTCTACAGAGGATTTTTTATTGCACTGTCTGGGCACAGTTCTCCCTGGTTGTCTTGCTCCTAGATTAACCAACTGGCATGACTTATCGTGTATTGCCACTCAGGGTGGATATGTCTTGGCCTGGACTTACCAGCCAGATCTACAAACTATGCTACAAGTTATACTTAAGCTCTTCATCAGGTCCTCCAAAGACTGTCTCTTTGACCAACAGAAATTGGTTTAATAAGCAAGACATCCACCTGTCCCCCAAGACTGGTTACAAACCTGAATATCTTCGCGCAGACCCCTTCCTCCAGCCTGTAGATTCACTTCCTTTACCATCACGATGGCTATTTCTTAGCCACCTGAGAAGTCTCTCCCCTGATGGGTTCTCCTTGAGGGTCGTCATCAGGTTTCTATAGCAACTGCTGCTAGTTTCTTAGCCTGCAAGGGTAACACCTAAAGAACCAGCAAAAGGGGCGCAGGGCTGGAATGCCTCTAAAACAGGAGAGAGAGACTGGCCTCTTGGGCTGTGTCTGTAGGAGTGGAAAAGGCCAGGTTTAGGCCAGGTTGAGTTCACATGAATGAGCTCAGGTGGAAATAAACTCAACCACCATGCCTAGCGTTCATCGGATGACACCTTCAGTTTGATTTTTAGCCAGAAAGAGCCTAGTTCTAAGGAGTTGCTAAACGTGGAGCGTCTTGCACCAATGCTAGGAAAAATGGGCAGCTTTAGGTGAGGCTTAACTCCTCTGCGTTAGCTACACTTGATCCAAGAGTGACCATTTTCCTAGGCTGGACACACCTATTGGATCTATTCCGGAAAACGAGTCTCCAAGAATAATATTCTGGGGTACCATGTTTATTCTCTCGCAGGCCCTGGTTCTGTAACTCTAGAGCATACACAAGTGGGTACTTGGGCAATCGGTGGGATGATGTGGATGCCATATGTATAAATCTGGCCCCCACGTCACCTTCCCGCCCCCGTAACATCCATTCCAAACGAGAAATGGTAAATGCAGACTGACTATCAAAATGAATGTAGATTTATTAGTTCTCATAGACGATGAGCATTTTTCAGTGGAGCTGGGCACCTAACTCCTCTAGGCCCCTTGGAAAATCCCCATCTAAATTCATCGCAAAAAACAACAACCTAAAAATGCAAACAGCTTCCCACCCCCGAAATAAATCATTACTAACCCCCCCCCCCAAACCTCCCTCTGTAGGATGCCTGTTGGCATAACCAACAGCACAGGTGGAGAGTTGTTTCCCTATAGACCCAGGGAGATCTCCCTCAGTTTTCAAGACTCATGCTGTTCTCATGTCAGTTTCACATCACGGAGCAAAGAGATTAGGCATGAGAAAAGGAAATTAACTTGGCAGTCTTGAGGCTGTTCTATGCCGCTAAAATGAAAGGACCCAGGCTCTGGGCTGTTGACAGACCTACGACTAGGAGGGGGAAATGGAGTGAAGGAATATTGCGAGTGAGAAGAGAAATAGGTCAGAAGAAGAAAGGGGCCGGAGATTACGCAGTAGAACTTTAGTTTCTTAGTATCTGTGTAGCATGGAGGTATACATAATAGGAGGACATATGTCACCGGGTGGCAATGGCTCTTTAAGAGGGAAGAGGCTAATGCAATTCGCCTTGTCAGCTGATCACTGTTGGGCTCAAAAGAGGGCACCAGCGGACATGAGAGACCTGGGGCGGCAGGGCAGCTGATGGCATCAGTCAGGAACAGGGCAGGGAGGGAGAGTTCTGGCAGGTGGGAGGTGCCTGAGATGAGAAGACAGCAGGAGGTCCTTGGAGAAATCTGTAGGTGGTTCCTGGGGGAAGGGTGAAGGCAGAGGAGCAGCCGCAGATGGACTTGACCTCCGCTGACTCTGTGCTGGCGGGAAAACCTAGGTGGGGCCACTTTGTCACAACACGTTGCTCCACAGTTGGAAAAACCACTCCGTGAGACGAGACGGTCACCACCACAAAGAACTAAGGGTATGTCTACACTACAGCACTAATTCGAACTAACTTAATTTGAATTAGTTAATTCGAACTAAGCTAATTCGAACGAGTGCATCTAGACCTAAAAACTAATTCGAATTAGCGTTTTGCTAATTCGAACTAGCATGTCCACATTGAGTGGATCCTGAACCGAAGTTAAGGCTGGCCGAAACCAGTGCCAGCAGGGCATCAGGTTAGGGCTTAGAGCGTGGAGCTGCTGCCTCAGGCTAGCCGAGGGCTGTGCTTAAAGGGACCCAACCCCCACCCTGGACAGACAGTTATCTGGGTTCCCCGCTTGCTTGTCTACCTCGATGAGGGACAGCAAAGCAGTCCTGACTTGGCCGAGTGCTCTGATGTGCCAAACGTGGGCACTCAGGGCACTCCATCAGCCTGGCTGCACTTGCCGCAGGCTGCCATCCGGGGGGGGGGGTCATTCGGGGGGCTGTCAGGATCCAGGAGGCCTTGCAGGAGAGCTTCTACCCCGAGGAGCCCGCAGAGCCACCCCAGTCCTCCCCATCGGGGGCTCGTGCCCCATTCCTCCCTCACCTCCTTCCACTTACCCTTCCCTAGCCCCCCTTCCTGATGTAAAAAATAAAGGATACGTGTTCAAGAATAGAAACTCTCTTTATTTAATAAAACTGGGGGTGGGGGGATTAACCTCTGGGGAGACTGGAAAAAGGAGGTGGGAGAGGGGAAGAGAGAGGGTGGGAGAGGGGAGGTGAAAACCTGGGAGGAGGGAGCTGGAAGGGGGAAGCCAGGGGAAGGAGGAGGAGGGGAAGTCTAAAACTATGGTACGCCATATCTTCAGTATTGTGTAGAGATGTGGTCTCCTCACCTCAAAAAAGATATTTTGGCCTTGGAAAGGGTTCAGAAAAGGATAACTAAAATGATTAGGGGTTTGGAACAGGTCCCATATGAAGAGAGGCTAAAGAGACTGGGACTTTTCAGCTTAGAAAAGAGGAGGCTGAGGGGGGATATGATAGAGGTCTATAAAATCATGAGTGGTGTGGAGAGGGTGCATAAAGAAAAGTTCTTCATTAGTTCCCATAATAGAAGGACTAGAGGACACCAAATGAAATGAATGGGTAGCAGGCTTCAAACTAATAAAAGAAAGTTCTTCTTCACAAAGCAAATAGTCAACCTGTGGAACTCCTTGCCACAGGAGGCTGTGAAGCCTAGACCTAGAACAGAGTTTAAAGAGAAGTTAGATAAAGTCATGGAGGTTGGGTCCATGGAGTGCTATTAGCCAGGGGGTAGGAACGGTGTCCCTGGCCTCTGTTTGTGGAAAGCTGGAGATGGATGGCATGAGACAAATGGCTTGGTCATTGTCTTCGGTCCATCCCCTCCGGGGTACCTGGTGTTGGCCGCTGTCGGCAGACAGGCTACTGGGCTAGATGGACCTTTGGTCTGACCCAGTACGGCCATTCTTATGTTTTTATGTTCTAAGCTCAGGGTCGGGGGTCTCACTGGACCAACTTGATTTTCATGCAAACCTGCTCCTGGGTTCGCATGTGGCCTTTGGTGGCCAGGCTGGCAGCTATCCTGCCCTAGACGGCTGCATTCCTGTGCCTAGTGCGGAGATTGTGGACGTCGGAGGCCTCCCCCCAAACCTCGATGAGGTCCACCATCTCCGCACTAGACCAGGCGGGCGCCCGCCTCTTGCGGCCCCGGGCAGGTTCCTGGGAGCCGCCAGCCTGGTCCTGGGAAGAGGGGGAGGGCTGGGTGGCAGCGGGTGGCTGGCTCATGCTGTGCCAGGTGCAGGGTCTGCTGGCTGGGTGCTGGCAGGCTTGCACCTGGCATGGGCACCGTAGCCAGACCGTGGCCCTTTAAGGGCTCCGGGGCTGGGAGGGGGGCAGAAGAGTTTCCCTGGCTTGGCCCAGAGTGGCCACCAGGGCAAGCTGGGAAGGGCTAGCCTCCAACTAGTTCGAATTAAGTGGCTACACAGCCCTTAATTCGAACTATTTAATTCGAACTAGGCATTAGTCCTCGTAGAATGAGGTTTACTAGTTCGAATTAAGTGCTCCGCTAGTTCGAATTAAGTTCGAACTAGCGGTTTGCGTGTGTAGCGCCTATGAAACTTTGTAGTGTAGACATGCCCTAAGAGAGCACAGAGAACTATTTCTTCAGAGTCCAGCTGTTCTGAATACTTGGGATTACATTGGCAGGCCCAGGTTCTGGAGAGTGATTTGGGAAGTGATATTTGCTTGATTTTACAGCCCTCTCCCCACAGCCCATACATTGTGTCTCTCTCTGCCCCTCTTATTTAGACACACAAATTGCCACGGCAGATTGGCCCACTGGCTCATCTAACCCTGTACCCTGTCATCACTCAATATGTTCATAGCACAATCTTGAACACTGATGTTACCAGGCTGGATCAGACCCATAAGCCGGGGTGGTCCACCCACGGCTCACGAGCCACATGTGGCTCTTCAAAGAAAAAATTGCAGCTCCCGCACCCGCGGCTCTGAAAGGGGCAGCATGTTTCTGTCTGCAGACTTCAAAATGGCCGCCCTTAAAAGGGCAATGCCTGCTCTTTTTTTTTAAAGGCAGAGGAGCAATGAGGAGTACAGTTAATTCGAAGTACAGGGTTTTCCCTCGGAGTACCGCGTCTACACGTGGCAAGTTAATTCGGGCTAGTCAATTTCCAACATTGCGACCGGACGCGACTATGCTAATCAAGCACGGGATATTTAAATCCCGCACTTGATTTGCAACTTAGGTCGCCTTCATTTGCCTCCCTACTTTGAAGTAGGGGGCAAGTGTAGACATACCCTGACTTCTTTGGGGTAGTCCAAGATACAACCGGATCTGCGCCAGTCCCACTGACGGAGCCAAACACCTACAGGATCTTTCTCAGGCATTCTTAATACAGTAATTCCTCATTTAACACTATAGATATGTTTCAGAAAATGATCGTGTTAAGTGAAAACGTGTTATGCGGGGTCAATTTTCCCATTGAAAATAATGGAAAAGGTGGAGGTTGCATTTCAAGCTGTGGTGTCTGTTGGGACCGGGACATAAGGGGACTGGGTTACAGCAGGGAGGGGAGGTGTTTGACTCTGGGGAAGGGAAGGGGAGGAGAGGGGAGGGGGATTGGGTTGGGAGTATGCCCCTGTGACAGGTCTGCCGGGACCCACACTGCGTCCGGCGAGGGGGAATCAGCCGGGAACGGCGCGGCGAGTGGCAAACCCTCCGCCATTTTGCAGGGAGGTGGGGGAAACCCCGCACAGCTGCTGGCGACGGGCTGGCTGGGGAAACCCAGCCACCGGCCTGCAAGTGGGGGCAGAGGAGAGGGGGCAAGGCGTCCAGCGAGGGGGAGTCAGCGGGGAATGGTGCAGCGAGCGGCAAACCCTCCGCCGCTTTGCAGGGAGGCAGGGGAAGCCCCACGCAGCCACCGGCAACGGGCTGGCTGGGGAAATCGTGTTATTCCGGGGATGGTCATGTAATTCAAAAAACGTTCTCTAAAAAAAAAAATCGTGCTATCGTGAAAACGTGTTAAGCGGGCACGTGTTAAATGAGGAATTACTGTACTTAAATACCCATCTGGGGCAATGAGGAAACAGATTGACCGAGCCCAACAAGGACCCAGAAATCTTCTTCAACAGCACAGGCCCAACAAGGAAAATAACAGAGTACCACTATCACCTACAGCCCCCAGCATAACCCGCTCCAGTGCATCATTGACCATCTACAACCTAGTCTGGAAAATGATCCCTCACTCTTACAGGCCTTGGGAGACAGCCACCCTGGTCTACAGACAGCCCCCCAACATGAAACAAACTCTTTCCAACAGCCACTCACCCCACCTCAGACACACTCCCCCAAGAACCTCCCCCTGCAACAAACCCCATTGCACACTCTGCCCACACATCTCTGCAAGCGACAGCATCACAGGACCTAACCACAGAAGCCACCACGTCAGGGGTTCATCCACCTGCCCATCCTCTGATGTGATGTGTGCCATCAAGTGTCAGCAATGCCCCTCTGCCAGGGATATTGGCCAAACCAGATAGTCTCTGCACCAAAGGATTAATGGACACAAATCAGACATCAGAAATAGGAACACACATAAACCTGTCAGGGAACATTTTAACCTACCCAGTCACTCAGTCATGGACTTACAAGCAGCCATTCTTCTACAGAGGAATGTCACCAGCCAATTACAGAGAGAGAGAGTGAGGAATTGACATTTATCTGCAAATTTGACACTGTTTTCCTGGGCTTGAACAAATACAGTAACTGGATGTCGCATTATAAAGCCAGTCTCCCCATTTCTAACAACTACATTTTTACATCAAAAGCTAAGTGTGGGACCCTTCCAGCCCACTTAATTAGCCTAATTAACACCAGTCCTACAAACGACAGCTACTTTCCCCCCTCCTCTGTTATAAATATCTTGGTTCTGTTATTTCCACTCTAGCTCATCATCTGAAGAAGTGGGTTTTACCCACTTTATTTCTATATTTGTTAGTCTCTAAGGGTGTGTCTACACAGCAAAGTTATTTCGGAATAACAGCCGTTATTCTGAAATAACTATGCGAGCGTCTACACACCAATTCTGTTATTTCGAAATAATTTTGAAATAACAGTCGGCTTAGTCTGACTTCTGTAAACGTCATTCTACGAAGAATAATGCCTATTCTGAAATAGCTATTTTGAAATAAGGCATGTGGAGACGCTCCACTGCTGCTATTTTGAAATAGCCCCTCACCAGGGCCTTTCTAAGTTATTCCTCCTGGAGCTGTAAATCTAAATAGCACGTCTACATTAGGGAAGCCTGCCTCAGACTAATTTTGAGGCTTCCCTGCAGTGTAGACGTGCTATTTCAAAATAAGCATGCAGTGTAGACGTACCCTAAGGTACCATGGGACTACTTGTTTTGAAAGTTACAGACTAACGTGGCAACCCCTCTAAGACTTCTTTGGGATAGAGTACAAGGTATCACTGAGGGCAGAAATTACCCACTTGTGTGTCTCTCCACTGTTGTTGTGACGTGCCTGTCCCACTCTCTTGGGCATGTAGTGGGCCATTCTACAGGAAGTGAGGCTGTTGTCGTTTTCAATGAGAATGCAGGTGTTTGAGTGATGGTTTAGAAGAGTCCACTAAAGAACCCCAGAAAGACCAGCACCATAGCAGACTTAGCAGACAGACCTAAAGGTGGTTAGAATTCTCCAGAAAGACAGAGATCCCCCCTTCTCTGCCAACCCCTCCCCACAGACTATCCATTTTCAAATACACCTCCCTTTTGGAACAGGTTTTCAGAGCAACCGGAACATTGGCCAGCTCAGGTTGGTGGTCCAAATTCAGTCGCTTGCGGGCAATTTGAGAGAAAACCACGGTGGAATTTCAAAACCATTTCCGCCCATCGCAGCCTGGCAATGAATAGACTGACAACCAAGGCTCACCACCACATGATAGCATCAACAGAGACATTAGCACTCTTTTTCCAGTTCCCAGGCGAAGGGGAGGGGGGTTGACTAAGTCAGGAATGATGTGTGGGAAAGGCGGCGGGCTAGCTACTGCCACTGTGGACAAAAGCACGAAAGGGCTTCCAGTTCTTGACTGTCTAAAGCTCAATACCCTGGAGAACATCCCAGTCCTGTAGATGACTTCCAGAGTGACCCCAGTGGGACTAGGGGAAGTTGAGAAACACCCACTCTCTCTTCCTCAACGAAGAAAATAACAGAACACCACTGTCCTTCACCTACAGTCCCCAGCTAAAACCTCTCCATCATCAGTGATCTACAACCCATCCTGGACAATGATCCCTCATTCTCACACACCTTGGGAGGCAGGCCAGTCCTCGCCCACAGACAACCCGCCAACCTGAAGCAAATTCTCACCAGCAACTATACACCGCATCACAGTAACTCTAACTCAGGAACCAATCCCTGCAACAAACCTCAGTGCCAACTCTGCCCACATATCTACACCAGCAACACCATCACAGGACCTAACCAGATCAGCCACACCATCACTGGTTCATTCACCTGTACATCTACCAATGTAATATATGCCATCATGTGCCGGCAATGCCCCTCTGCCATATACATCGGCCAAACTGGACAGTCCCTACGTAAAAGAATAAATGGACACAAATCAGATATCAGGAATGGTAATATACAAAAACCTGTAGGAGAACACTTCAATCTCCCTGGACACACAGTAGCAGATTTACAAGTAGCCATCCTGCAACAAAAAAACTTTAAAAACGGACTTCCAAGAGAAACTGCAGAGCTACAATTCATCTGCAAATTTGACACTATCACCTTAGGATTAAACAAAGACTGCGAATGGCTAGCCAACTACAAAAGCAGTTTCTCCTCCCTTGGTGTTCACACCTCCACATCAGCTGCTAGAAGTGGGCCTCATCCTCCCTGACTGAATTGACCTCGTTATCTCTAACCTTTCTCTTGATTGGCACTCTTTTCTTATACCTGTATATTTATACCCGCCTCTGGAATTTCCATGACATGCATCCGACGAAGTGGGTCTTTGCCCACGTCATGCTCCAACACGTCTGTTAGTTTATAAGGTGCCACGGGACTCCTCATTTTTTCTCTCCTCCATGACTCCTCTGTCTGGGCACCATGGCTTTTTACTCTCCTTTGCTCTGAGAAGAACACTTGACCTTAGATGATGGAGCCAGGCGCCGGAACGCTGCCTATGCATCAGGAAGCAGGAGCAGATAGTGTGTTCTGAAACGTGTAGTCCTGGCCAGTCCACCTCCACGTGGTGTCAAAGGCTTTCAAGGAAAAGGCCAGGCTTAAATAGCAGGAAGTAATTCAGGATCCAGGGGGTCGGTAGGAAAGAGGGGCAGTCTACACTGCAGGGGAAGTGATGTGTGTAAAAGAGGGATATCCCCAACACTATTAGAGAGGAGAGAGGGAGGAGATCCAGGCCAGAGGTACTCAATGAGCTCACAGGAGCACATATCTCACAGGGGACTGAGCACCAAGTCCTCTGCTGTGCCGAGCGAACACCCACAATGAGAGAGGTGTCGCGGGGACAAACCATAGCGACCTGGCGATAGACTCCCAGGGAGCTGGGAAAGTTGAACCTTCCCTGGAGAACGTGCCTCCAAACCAGACACCTGGTGACAAAAACGTACATGAATGAGTCCTGCCTGGTAGACGCACAGTATCAATGCAGCACTGCTAGGTCATTTAAAGAGCCATAGAGCCATGGTTCTCAAACTTTTTGGCCCGCGGCCCACTTTGCTCAATGCAGACCTTTCCGCAGACCACCAGCCAACCACCCATGATCACAATAGGGGTGCAGGAGGGGATGAGGTGTGGGGGTCTGGATGGGAGGTAAGGTGCAGGAGCAGGGTGGGCGGGGGTGTGTGTGAGGGCAATGGGCGCGCTTATGGGGCTCTGTGCCTTCTGCTGCTCCCAGGCCCCGCCCCCTACTTCTCCCATTGGCCACGATTCCAGCCAATGGGAGCACCAGGGAAGGTCTCCAGGCAAGAGGTTTCCTGTACTGCCATTCCCCCAGCCAGGGCACGGGGCCAATTCCTGTCCATGTGTGCCAGATCCAACCCGCGAGACTCACAGCAGGAAGCCACTGCTGGCACTCTCATCTCATGGGATGGGGGGGCCACAGGGCTGGATCACTAGCCCGGGCTTCCCGCTGCAGGGGGGATGAGCCCCAGCCCTGCGGCCCCCACCTACAAGATGGTTGTAGACCACACTTTGAGAACCCCTGCCATAGAGGTCCCCACGCTATCCATGCAGGGCCTGCAGAAACAGGCTGGTAACACAGTGGCAGCTTTCTGCTACTGACCTTTTCTCTCAGCAGGGGTTGAGCCCAGCTGGGCACAGCTGAATGAGCCATGCTATGTCGACATAACCTGCATTTAGATGCAGCTGTGTTGAGGGAAGGGAACTTCTGTTGATGTTTGGGGAGGTGGCGTTCCTACATGGACAGAAAAAACCCTTCACTCCCTGCCACTGGGCTGCTGGCAGCCAGGAGCACAGCCCGTCCAGGAGTGGAGCTGAGCCAACAGCCCGGGGGCAGACAGCCCGGCCAGGGCCTGGAGAGGTGCCCGAGGCCAAGAGTGGGGTCGGTGGCAATGAGGGGAGCCCCCTGGGAGAGCCTGGAGGCCAGCAGCAGAGGGGCTGGAATTGACCCCCTCTGGTCCAGCAAACACCCTCATTCAGGACCATTCAGGGTCCCCAGGGTGCCAGACCAGGGAGGTCCAACTTATCGCATGCTCTTAAACCACCTAGTGGTCAAATATACTTTGGCTTAGCAAACACGAATCAAAGGATACGGCTACACTGTAGCCTGATTTCGAAATAACTAGCGCTATTCCAAAATAACTTAGTCCATGTCTACACAGCAGGCAGTGATTTCAAAAATAGTGTCGAAATACTGTCAAGCTGGAGGACTTCTTACTCCGACTGCTGTAACCCTCATTGTATGAGGAATAAGGGAAGTTGGAAGAAGAGGACTCTATTTCGAAATAAGTGCGGTGTGGTCGCTCCCTATTTCGAAATGAGATATGCAATTGACGTAGCTCAGTTTGCATAGCTTATTTTTAGCTAAGCTCTGTTGTGTAGACGTACCCAAAGGGGAGGGAATACCAACATGCCTCTGTTTTATTTCTCTGGGAACATCCTAACTGAATACTATTAGTGAATAATGCCCAAATAATGCCTAAGCCCCATGCTGGTCTTCTGCACCGGTGTAAATTTCACTAGGCTGAAGGAGCAGCCCATAACGGTGACAGGATATCACAAGCAGAAGCGTGTCCCTGACAATGAATCCCAGTGTGAAAAGTTTGGATGTCTTTAAATGGAGGAAACCATGTCTCTCCTTATAGACTCTCCGTTGGTATAGTCCGGAAGCTCTCCTTGCCTGATGCCAACAGCAGTCATGCCTGAGTAAGGCCGGCAGGAAAGCAAGCCCTCGGCGGAGGGTTGAATTTCACTGCATGCAAATCAGCACATTGCCCCGAATCTCTGCCCAACTCAGGCCTGGCTTTTCAGAATGACAGCAGGGTCAATTTCTTGGGTTGCTCAGCATCCACCTGATTTCAGTGTCACGACTTAACCCACTTCAGATGTTGGGTTCTTGCAAGGGAATTTTCAGTCCAGCTGCGAGCGCAGCCGGAGAGTGGGTTGGGCGATGTGTTTCCCAGGCTCGACTAAGAGTTAAAGGAGAAGAAAACATTTGGCTTTTAGTGGTTTACAACAGCCTCATTACAGCTGAAATAAAGAAACCACTAAATCTTGTGTGGTTACCGAGGTCAGAGGAGCTCTGGAGTGCTGGCGCCATTGCCAAGACAAGAATTTCATTTTCCTCAGAGGAAACGTGCGCATGAAGAGGAAGCAATGGCAACAGAAGTCTCTCGCCACCTCGCTTGCAAAGGGAATGGGAGAACCCCAGGGGCCTTTCACGCAGCTCAGTGGCTGAGGTGCTTTCTTTAGCATGCCACCTTCCCGGCGCACCTTGAATTGTCTATGCACAAGAGAGACCTGTCTGAAGTCAGCCAGGAAGTTGCGTGTGGGTCCCTGTTAGAACCATGATAAACACGTGAGGGGTGGAGACAGTGCAATTACGAGGGACGCTTCTAGAGCAGCCTTCCTCCCAGGACGTTAGTGCGCTTTGCAAGCCTTTGCTGATGCTTACAGCACCCAGGTTGCGGATGAAGGCACTGAGGCTATGTCTGTATTGAAATCACAGGGTGTAGATCTACCAGAGCTAGCTCAAGGCTCAGGGAGGCCAGGAAAGCACTGACCTCATGGGTGGCAGGTGAAGGTACAGCTGGGAAAGGCAAGTCCAATCCCCGCGCCTTGCACCCACAGCCATACCCCTTCTGTGAGTCCATGCCCCTTCAGCAACCTTGCCCCCTCAACTAAGCCCCACCTAAGCGCAGCCCTCAAGCCTGATACTTCCTGGCCACCCAGAGGGCTGGGACAGTTGTGCTGTGGTCCCAGCCTTCCTGGGTGGCCAGGCAGTGTAGGCAGTTTTGGGAAGACAGTGTCTTCCTTTGTTGACATTACCCGCTGCCCATGACTGGCCTCAGCTGAGACAAGTCACCTAAGGAAATTATCAAGGGTTTTGGGCAGACTTGGACGGAGGAAGCATCACTGCTCTGATACCAAAGCTGGTGGAACTAGTTTAGACATGCCCACAGCAAGGAGGAGAAGTGGTGAAATCAGAAGAGCATGCAATAACGTTGACTAAACTCTGAATCCTCCAAATGAGACACTGGCCTGCGTTTACCCTTGACTACGCTACTGGTCTATACCAGGGATGCCATTTCAGATTTTGGCGGAGGGTGAGGGTGGGCTGACCTGTATATGCCGTGATGGTGGGGGAAAGAGAGTGAAAGCATGGGGGGAGGGGGGAGGCAGATGAGAACAGTGGCTTCAACAGTGCTACTGAGCATGCTCAGTACAAGCCAAGCAGCAGATTGGGGGGTTGACCCCATCCACCCCTCCCCCATGTTACCTCTTCCCAGGGGCTACTAAAGCGCTGGAAAATACTATGTTTTTTGGCATATAACTTAGCGATTAGCTGACAGGAGCACTGTATCTAAGTCCTATATAAAAGAAAATAAATTAAATAAATATTAGAGACCCACTCAGCTCTAACATTAACATATTCTGACATCTTGTGGCGAGTCACTTAAGGGGCACTGGTTAGCCTGACAGTTTTAATATATATTCTTACTTTGTTACAACTCTGCAAAGACAGCGAGAGAGACCCTAGCAGGATTCCGGGGCCCTATCCCAGCTCTGGGAGAGGAGTGGGGTCTAGTGGGTCACAGCAGAGGCAGAAACATTTGTCTCTATATAAGAACATGAGAACGGCTGTACTGGGTCAGACCAACGGTCCATCTAGCCCAGTGTCCTGTCTGCCGACAGTGGCCATGTCAAGTGCTTCAGAAGGTCTGAACAGAAGAGGCAATCATCGGGAAGCTAGGGACACCATCCCTGCCCATCCTGGCTCATAGCCATTGATAGACCTATCCTCCTTGAACTTATTTTGTTCTTTTCGGAACCCTGTTATGGTTTGGGCCTTGCCACCATCTCCTGGCAATGAGTTCCACAGGCCGACCGTGAAGTAATAACTTATTTTGTGTGTTTTAAATTTGCTGCCTATAAATGGGTGAGATTCTTGTGTTATGTTAGTGAAGGAATAGATAACATTTGCTTATTCTATTTTTCCACACCATTCATGATTTTCTAGATATATCCACCACCTGTTAGTCATTTCTTTTCCAAGCTGAAACATCTCCATCTTTTTAATCTCACCTCATATGGAAGCTGTTTCTTACCCCTAATCATTTCAGTTGTCCTTTCAGTGCCTTTTTCAAATCCAATACATACATGGAGTGACCAAATCTGCATACAGTATTCAAGATGTGTACGAACCACAACTTTATATTGACTTAATATGATATTTTCTGTCTTATTATCTGTTCCTTTCCTAATGATTTCGAATAGTCTGTCCATTTTTTGTGTTTTTGTTTCTAGACTGCTACTTCACGTTGAGTAGATGTTTTCAGGGAACTATCCACAATGATTCCAACATCTCTTTCTTGAACTAAACCCTATCATTTTTGTATGTATAGTTGGGAGTATATTTTTCCACACCATTACTTTGCATTTGTCAACAATGAATTCCATCTGCCCTTGTGTTGCCCAATCACCTGGTTTTGTGAGATCCCTTTGTAACTCTGCAGCCAGCTTTCGACTTAACTGTTTTGGGTAATTTTGTAGACTCCACACATTTTGCCACCTCGCTGTTTACCATTTTGTTTCAGGAATATTTATAAATTTAACCGGGCTAGTCCAAATGCAAATCTCTGCAGCACAACACTCATTCCTACTCCCCCCCCCTCTTTTAAGTGGAGTGCCAGGCAATGTTTTCATGATGATCTAACAATCCTTCAATTACTTGAATGACCAGCCTTTTGTTATTCTTAATCATTTGCCTCCCTGCCTCCCCCTACCCCAAAGGCAAAGCTGCAGGCAGCTCAGACTCTGTTGCAGTTAAAAGCTGCCTCTGTAGTCATGGGCTTTAAGCAGACCTCAGGTAGGAAATCCAGGGGTTCAAACTTGGGAGGGGGGCTACTGCCTTCCGCAGCCCCCCATAAATGTTGCCCTTGGTCTACATAAGTGGCAGACATACCCTGTGACAGCAGGTAGACATAGCCTGTGACCAAAGAAGTGAAGTGATTTACCCGAGCGAGTCGGGGCAAAATCCAAATGTCAAGACTCCTAATCACCTCTAACCACCAGACTGTTCACTCTCTTTGATGTGGAGCATAGAGTCCATTGTTTCACTCTCTTCTCTTACGGTGGGATAATCATAATACAAATAATCATATATATTTATTGTGGCAAGGGCCCCCCTTTTCCTGGCTGGTGTGTGGGCTGGCAGCCTTTTCCTCTTTGCCAGAGGTTGGGCTTGCAGCTGGTTTCTGGGGTAGGGAGCCCAGCCACTCCTTCTGGGACTCCCACCCCCCACCACCCCATGCTGTCCCTAGCTCTATAACTGGGGGTACTTCATCTCTCTCTTGCTCTTTCTCTGCCTTTTCTTCGCTCCCTCACCTTTTAACTGGGGAGGCTTTTAAAGGCTTCCAGCAGGCCTGAAGGAGCCAGCTCCCTGCCAGCTGCTTCTAATTGTCCTGCACCACCTCTAATTAGCAGGCCTTTTACCCTTTTTGGGCTGCTTTTCTCCACTCTGTAGCAGCCCTCTGGCCTAACCTTGTCACAATCTCTCTCCCTCTCTCTCTCTCTCTCTCTCTCTCCCACTCCCACTCCCTATCTCTCTCTCTCTCTCTCTCTTCCCACTCTGTATCTATCTATCTATCTATCTCTTGTCACAATACACACACACACACACACACACACACACACATATATATATACATACACACACTCTAGCAGACTTACCCAGCATTGCTCGTGTCCTTCAGGGTAATTAGAAATTAGTCCAAGGCAGGCTCTGTTAATGTGGACGTGCTACCTCAGACTTAGAGCCCTAGGAAGCACTGGGGAGTAATTAGTTCAAATGCCTCTGGCGACTAGTTATTTCGAAATAGCATCACCGGAGTGTCCGTACTACCATTATTTCAAAATAACTCTTTCAGAATTAGCTTTACTCTGGTGAAAAGCAGGAGCACAGATTTCGAATTAAGTGGCCTGTGATTTTGAAATAACGGGCTTGGCAGTGTGGATGCTCTGCTTATCAATTCGACCTAAGGGGGGTTATTTTGAAATAAAGTCCTAGTGTAGACCAGGGCTAAAAGAGAAAGTGACTAGTCAGTTCCATTTTAGGCTCCAGTCTAATTTCATTGCCTACTCTGAGAGAAATGCAAACACGGTAGCTTGACCAAGGACACTCAAGAAGTCTGTGGCCAGATGACCGTTCTTCCCTCTTTTTGTTAATTTGAGTGCCAGGGACAGGCTCCGCCACGGGGGCTGCCCCCAAGCAGTAATGAAGTGTAGAAAAAGGCAGGCAATAGCTTTCCAAACTAGGCAAGGGAAGGGGGGAAAGGCAACCCTGAAACATTGATGTGTCTTTCTTCCTTCAGATTTATGTCTCAGCAACAGAATCACCATCCCGCAGTTGCCCAGTGGGCATGAGGAGACATTTACTGGGGAGGAGGGAATCACCGATGGAATACTAATGGCAAAAAGAAGCACAGGGTTATGATTTTCATATCCAAATCTCTTTCTTCTCTTAAAACCCTGCTGGGATGAGATCAGCCTTGAGCTGCTGTTAAGGATGAGATAGACGTTCTCTCTTTTTCCCTTAGACCACAGGGCTGGGAGAACACATGGCGTAATTAATTTTGACTTACAGAAGCACTATTAAATTGGATAGAACCTGGTGAAAATAGGATTAGGAATGGTGTTTAGCCAAGAGCAAACAGAGCTAAAACTCCCGAAGAGCAGGTCAATACAGCTGATATCACTGATGCAATGGAAGTTGACAGCGCTGCACATTTTTGAGGGATGGTTTAATGGTGCCAGGCCAGAGGAGAATGTTAAAAACTGATTTTTTGGGGGGGTATGTGTGTTATTTTCTTATCTGCTCTGAGCCCACTTCTTTCTAAGGATTAATTTTGAAACCATTGTGCAGAACAAGCAAAAGTCTCAATAAACCCCAACCGGCCAAAATCTGACTGGTGCTTTCAACACACAAGCCAAAATCTAATTAGTACGGGATTAGGTATGCCAGAATTCATCAGGAATGGAATGATTCTTCCAGAAACCAACCTCTCGCCCTGCCCTTAAAAAAAACCAACAGTGTAGAGCATTTGATAACATGAAGGATAGGCCAGATATTCAGCTAGTGTAAATCCGTGGAGCTCTGCTGACTCTCGTGGAGACAGACTGATTTATCCATCAGAAGGTCAGAGGTTTTAAAGAACTGGGTCAATGCTTTCTTGGGCCAAGAGCAATGAGAATCCATTGAAGCTGTGTCTGGCGTCAGTTGGGCCTGTTGCGTTATGTTTCCGAGTTCTGCCTGGCACACGTGGGAAAAATCTGATGGGCCAACAAGACCAGAATTTGGCCCTGGGATACACCAGTGTAAACCCTGTGCAGCTACACTGAGCCTCGTCCTCTTCTTTACATTTGTACAACGCCACTGAAGTCATTCACGGTTTACACCACTGTCACTGAACTGAATTTGCCCAGTAGTGTGATAACCACACAGAGCCTGGTCAATCTACTCTCCAAAATGCTTTCCAAACATTAACTAATCCGCCTGGAGCTTGACATTTCTCCTCCTTCCCCCCACTTTAATAAATAGAAAATCAATTCAAGGCCACAGGCTGCTAGCTTGCGAATTTGTGCAGGGGTCACCAAGGGCTCTGTTTCTTGTCTGAATCAAATTTCGGCAGCTACTCGGCGCTCTGTGCATAAGCACGCATCGCCGTTTTTTGCAGGGTTTCCATGGTTCCTGCCTGGCACTGGCTTTCATCCTCTTTCTAAAGCAGATGCTTGGAGTTGTATTTGCTTTGGTTGAGGAAGCACAGAGAATTGCTAGGAAACCTTAAAAGTTATCCAAAAACAGGAACCATAGAGTAAAATCGCACACATAGGGCTTGTGATGTACCCCAATAATGCTGGGCTTCTGTTTCCCACTCCCTGTGGCTGCTAGAGCAGGGGTGGGCAAGATATGGCCCGTGAGCTGAATAGGGACCACTAAGCCATTGGATCTGGCCCATGGGCACCTGATATGGTGGTCTATGAGCTGTGCTGCCAGGACCCTGGGGCATAAAGCAACCAGCCACTTTAAGCAGCTGGTTGCTCCCTGTAGCTCTCTACTCCGGGTGGAGGGAGGGGAAGGGGAAGGCTTTGCAGAAACCAGCCAATGGGAGCTGAGAGATTTTGCTGGGGGCAGGGGCAGTGTGCAAAGCCTCCCCCCTCGCCTGGAGCAGAGAGCCACGGGGAGCAGCCAGCCATTCTGAGCAACTTGGGCCTGCGGCCAGCAGGGAGCCTGTCTCAGGGTCCTGCAGGGCTGCTGGCCGGGAGCCACCTAGGTAAGCACCTCCTGACCACAGCCTGCCTCTGGCACCCCAGCCCCTGCCCCCAACTTTCTGCCTCAGATCACCACCCTCTCCTGCCCCAAGTCACCATCCAAACCCTCTGCATCTCCTCTCCCCTCTTCCCCCAGGTCGCAACTCCCTCCCAGACTCCTAGGTCACAACTCCCTCCCAGACCCTGCCCCCACTCCTATACCTCTCCCCCAGGCCAAAATCCTCTCCTGCACTCATACCGTCTCCCAGTGCCTGCACCCCAATCCCCTGCCCTGGGTCACAACCCCCTCCTTCACCCAAACTCCCTCTGAATCCTCACACCCTCTCCTGCACCCCAGTCCCCTACCCCGAGCTCCCTTCTGCACCCAGCCTCCATCCCAGACCCTGCACCCCCTCCATAGAAAAGTATGGCCCTTGACCACTTACCAAAATCTTGGAGTGGCCCCCCATCAAAAATAATTGCCCACCCCTGAGCTAGAGGGTGGAGAAGGTTAAAGCAATGTCCGGTGCCTGTTTACAAATGGATTAACTGGGGTCTAGAGAAGCTCTATGACAGGAGGCCGTGTGCTGAATTGGGACTAGAACCAGGCATCCAGGTTCTCTAGTTTTCCCAGAAAGCAAAGTCTCGCTGTATTTTTTTTCTTCTTTTCCCATTTTTCTGACGTGTGGGCCAAACCCAACCAGCCAGACTCACAGTCAGGTGAAAGGGAAACTGATTTTTGATACCAAAAACCCTCACGAAGGCCCCGGCACTAGTTTGCCCGCAAAAGCACAGCCACTCTTAGACGTGAGGACCTGCATAAAGAGTCTGGGGCACAGCAGGGAGAAGACGCAACCGAACAAGAAACGAATGAGACAACGGAACAGAAAGATGTGTTGAGCTAAGGTCAGCGAATTAGTTTCAAATCCCTCTCTCGGGGCGGTTTAATAGCTAATGGGATTATTTTCATTTGTTACTGTATAATTCTACAGGTGTTACCTCACATATTTGGCTGGGCAGATCAAAGCTAAAATGCTGGCAATCTTACCAGCGTGCAGATTCCTTTATATTTGATCCTACCTGACCAGTCATGCATGCTGAATGCTGAATGAGCAGCCAGCAGAAACTTCACAGGGGTTCTGTCGAAATGAGGGTAATTACAACAGAGCCCTTGCAGTAAAGGCAGAGAGACAGTAGGGATCTTTAAAACGTTTTTTTTTCCTGGAACAGAGTATGAAAACTCTAGGGTACAGCATTATGGAGGAGGATTCTCCAGACTGGAGGCTGATCACACTTGTCACTAGTGCTTTTTTTGTGATGGTACTGCCCGGTGCTCAGTACCGGCACCTCCAGACGCAGTACTGGCACCTCCAGTCAGAGCTTACCTGGAAAGAATGGAGTGTAGGAGCACCTCTGTATGCAAATGTCCGACAGTCGTGTGTCTTAAAGGGGCCGCGTGTCTTAAAAGGGGCTCAACAACTTTTTTTTTTGGTTTTGTTTTGTTGCTCAACAACTTTTCCCCTGGAGTACTGGCACCTTTTTTTTTTTTTTTTTTTTTTTTACAAAAAAAGCACTGCTTGTCACAGTATACTAGTGAGGTATGTCTGGCACTCATACTTTATGATAGACCAGTGGTTCCCAACCTTTTCACTAGTGCGGACCCCGAATCACCTCCCCAAACTGTTCACGGACCCCTAATCACCCCTCTCCCAACTGTTTGTGGACCCCCATCAGAGCTAATTCTAGCTGCAATTCTAGTTGTCAGCCGAGTATTTTCTCACTTTTCATATACTTACGTCTGTTTGATTAGACGTTCCACTTATGGATGCTTCACTCTGCTCATCAGTCTCCTTTCTCTTCAGTGAGCCTGATTTCAGCCCCAGATCCATGTGGAATGTAGGGCTAACGTTTGTATGCTTCTAACCACGATTGTTTCATCACATAAAGGCGCCACAACATAGATTTTCGGACAGCAGTTAATGACATTATTGGAAGATATTTCATTTAAAAGTAATAATTGATTGCAACTTTGCAATTTATTTAAAACTTATAAAAGATAAATAAAAAGGATCATAGAAAATTTTTTTCATGGACCTGCTGCAATCCCCTTGTGGACCCCCAGGAGTCCATGGACCCCAGGTTGGGAACCATGGTGATAGACAATTGCAAAATGTAAGAACCAAATTCTACCTTCAGCTCCAGGATTGGAGGGAGCTAGTTGAACAGGTAGGGCATGTCTACACTAGGAATTTATTCTGAAATAACTAAATCGACTGAATAACTCCCGATTTTACAAAATTTAAACAGTGTGTCCCCCACACGGGGAAACCTTGAAATGAGCCCAAGGCAGGCTCCGTTAATGTGGACGCACTACCTTGACTGAGAGCCCTAGGAAGCATTGGGGAGTAATTAGTTCCAATGACTCTGGGGAGTCGTTCTTTCAACATAGCAGCACTGGTGCATGCCCTGTACTGCTATTTCGAAATAACTCTTTTGGCATTTGTGTTACTCCTGATGAAAAACAGGAGCACAGATTTTGAATTCTGCAGCTTGGGGTTATTGCAAAATAAAGTCCTGCTGTAGACCAGGGCACAGTGTAGAGCTTAAAGACTTGGAGGATATTGGTTCAGTCCCCTACCAGATTTGTTGTATGACTGTGGCCCAATCACTTACACCGTACCTCAGTTTCCCAGCTGTAAAATGGGGATAATAGCTGGGAGAGGCTTAGATCCTGTGCGGGGAACAGATTAATAACGATTTGATTTGGGACTCTTGAATTAAAACGCCGAACAGCTTAAACCAGGGGTAGGCAAGATATAGTCCGTGGGTCGAATCTGGCCCACCAAGCCACTGGATCTGGCCGAGACCAGTGGTGGGCAAACTGCAGCCTGAGAGCTGCATGTGGACCATCAAGGTTCAACGTGTGGCTCACAAGACATTTTGTTGGCTGTTGCCCACACGCAGGGATGGCAAATTCTACCCCTCTCCATCTGAGTAGTTTTTTTTTCTACCAGTGGTATTAAAGTAACACACATGCAAAGCAGGGGCAGGTGAAGGGAGGCGTGGGCTGATTGTACACAGCACTGACTGTGCTCCCTCTGCAGCCAGTCATAGCACTGCTACAGTCCAATCGGCACCTCCTGCAAATTCTAGGAACACAAGCAGATTGAACAAAACTGCCCTATCCCGGGAGACATGGAGGGCCAGTTGCTAGTCTACATTGCCCCCCTCATTGGATTTCTGCTGGTATTGGGATATTGGTGGTGGTGGCGGGGTGGAGATCAAGGAACATTAAGTTTAAAAACCCAACTTTTGGGTTTCTCAACAAAATAGCTGCCTAGAGCAGCCGCCCATTGGGCCAGCCCCATGCAAATGACATGGCACTAGACCACCAGGCACATGACGCTGAAAGGGCCAAAGGTTAGCACGCCGCCCAAAGGGTGAGAAGGGCGCTAGAGCCCAGAGGCTCCCTGATGCCCCAAGATTAGCTCAGCACAGGATGTGGAGCCAGTCTGAGAGCTAGTGATGGCACCTGAGTCTCTGGGCTACTCCGCACTGGCGTAAACCAGAGCTGACACACGTCAGCTGTGCCAGTTTGCAGCAGTTCCTCAAGAGTCCACACGACAGCTGGGGTTTGCTGGTGCACACCTTGTTCAGGTCACAGCCTCACACATGGGCCTGCTGCGGGGATGGCTCCGTTCGCTGGCTGGGGAGTTCTGTGTCAAGCCATTGGAGAGATGCAGGGCAGAAGACAGTCTTGGAGTTTTAAAAGTCGTGGACCCAAATTCTGAAGTCCTGACTCGATTCAGTGAGAATTGGCTACAGCAAAGATGGAGTAAAGAGGACAAGATTTGGCTTGTTCGGTTTATGAATGCTAGTGGGGTATTGTAATCTGATTTGTATCTCCAAAGCTTCTCATTGCTTTTGGAAAATAGAGAATTCCCAGCTCTCGTTTCCTTTGTTTGCACAATATACCAGCACTTCCACTGCTTGCTGGGCTCTTAGATGACATTGAGGGGTAAATTAGAGAACATCACAGAACACTGAGAGCCAGGACTGGTGGATGTAAACAAACTTTATGGGATCGTGTGAAACTTGGCCACATCCATGAAAAGTGGACATAGAGCTAACTAAAATCATGCTGGACCACAGCTGTTGCTGGACCAGAGAGGTTCAACCTATACTCAGAGGTATGAATTTTTCATACCCTTAAGCAACATAAATAGGTCAATCTAAGTGTTGACCGAGGCTCTGTTTGGGAGGAGGAGGAGAATATAGGGACATAGAATCCTAGAATCCTAGAACTGGAAGGGACCTCGAGAGGTCATCAAGTCCAGTCACCTGCCTTCATAGCAGGACCAAGCACCATCTAGATCATCCCTGACAGGTGTCTGTCCAACCTGCTCTTAAATATTTCCAGTGATGGAGATTCCAGAACCTCCCTAGGCAATTTATTCCACTGTTTCACCACCCTGACAGGAAGTTTTTCCTAATGTCTAAACTAAACCCCCCTTGTTGCAATTTAAGCCCATTGCTTCTTGTCCTATCCTCAGAGGCCAAGAAGAACAATTTTTCTCCCTCCTCCTTGTAACACTCTTTTAGGTACTTGAAAACTGCTACCCTGTCCCCTCTCTGTCTTTTCTTTTCCAAACTAAACAAGCCCAGTTCTTTCAATCTTCCCTCATAGCTCATGTTTTCTAGGCCTTTAATCATTTTTGTTGCTCTTCTCTGGACCTTCTCCAATTTCTCCACATCTTTCTTGAAATGTGGTGCCCAGAACTGGACACAATACTCCAACTAGTGCCTAATCAGTGCAGAGTAGAGCGGAAGAATGATTTCTCATGTTTTGCTCATAACAATTCATGCTGGATTTAGTTCTATTCTGTTTAGATTCTTACATTAAACTTAGCACCAAAATAATGAAGGCGGGGACATTTGGCAGCTGAAGTTAATCTGGGAGAAGAGAGAGGGCGAGATCCCTGGAGAGCCTCTAATTTACCCCTAAATGTCTTCTAGGAGTCCAGAAAGCAGGGGAAGTGTTGGTAATGCTGCTAGATAATACTGACCTTCTGGGGTATGGCAAATTCTTTAATTTGGCACCGGTGAGGTCCTGAGGGTGCCAGATTAGAGAGGTACCCTGTATCATAGTTAACCTGTGTGATAGTTAAACCAACCTCCACCCTGGTATAGACACACCTAGGTGGATGGAAGACTTGTTCTGTAAGCTTTGCTCCCTTTGTGTGAGCACGTCAGTTACCTACCTGGATGGAAAACAAACCCGTTCTTTAATGGAGGAAGCACCTACATCTATCACACGTCCATAGCGTAGATATGCCCGAAGCAGTCAGAACAGCTCCCATCCCCATCTGTGGTTAATCTAGCTGTGTCTGTGTGATATAGGATGTCTGTAACCCAGCTCCCAATGCTCACAGGGTGACAGCTGAGCCTAATCTCTGACCAGGATAAAACACCCGTTCAGAAATCAATGAGAGGATTGCCCCTGTCTGCAATGGGGCCAAGATTTCTCTCCCTCTCCTTAACTCCTACGGACAATCTGATGGAGATGGTGCTGCATGTTCCAGGGAGCCTCGTCTCGGCTTTAAAACTAAACCACCACCCACGCCATTGCCTCCGCTCCTTTTAAATCGCTCCTCGTCTGGTGGGCTTGGTTCCTGGGGTAAGAGAAGGGCCTTCCAGTTTCCGCACCTGCATAGCAACTGCAGGTCCGCACAGGAGGGGAGACCGAGCCAAGCCAGAAACTGACAGGGCGCATGAATGAGGTAATTAATGGCCGTGCCGCTGTGTGGGAGCTGAGGGCTTTTTATTTTTGAAATGACAAGTGGGCAGTGTGAGTGGGGTTTTGACATCAGCACTTCCTGTCTGATTAGCTCTTATTCAGCATGTGCTAATGAGCTTGAACTCTGACCTCTCTGGGAATGATTTACATATCTCCAGCCCGATACTGGGGGAATCTGCCTGGGAAGAGAGGCTGTGTTATCCATCAGACTGAAAGCTTTTCTTTGAGTTATTTATTTATTTGCACTCCCTCAGTATCATAACGTGGCCCAGCTGGGAAAGAGGGGAAACTAGCCAGGCCGATTAATTGGTCACTTGCATGCTCGTTCAAGCCTACACCAGGAACTGGCAGATGAATGCGGATTGTGCCAGATTAACCCATTCAGTGCTGGGCATAGGCATTGACATAGTTTCATGGGGCCCTATGAGTTCTATGAGTCCCATAACATAAGAACTAGGGGTGACCAAATGAAATGAATAGGTAGCAGGTTTAAAACAAATCAAAGGAATTTTTTTCTTCATGCAGTGCACAGCCAACCTGTGGAACTCCTTGCCACAGGATGTTGTGAAGACTAGGACTTTAACAGCCTAATGATTTAACCAACCAAACAATGGGTACTTAACAAGTTGCACCTTTTCTATCAGCTTCTTGTAACATGAGCACTCTAATTCACTACTTTTCCCCCTTCCTCCTCCCCCCATCCCCTATTTATTTTGGAACTGGACTTTTAAATACTACAGTCATCTGAAGAAGTGGGTTGTATCCACAAAAACTCACGATGCCATGTTTTGTTCGTCTTTAAGTCGCTATTACACAATTTGTTGTTATTTTAAGCTTTTCCAGCTGCAGACTAACTCGACTCCGCCTCTGAAGCTCACCCACCTTTGTTTCTCTTCCTCCTAATGGGCATGTGTCGGGTGCTTGCTTTTTGTTGTGCCTTTCTCTGCTGGAGCAAAACGTCCTTTACTACTCAATATTTTCTCTGCGTGAAGGTACGTAGCCACTCTCAGAAAATCCCCTTGTTTTTACAAATAAGCTCCACAACCCGAACTCATTGGATGAAGCAGGTGTGACCCTCAAGAGCTGATGCTCCAATACCTTGTTAGTCTCTACGGATGCCACAGGACGCCTCATCGTTCTTAAAAGAAAATCTGTCTTCACCGTGAGACTCTTGGTTTAAATGTACAAAATGAAACACGGATCTGGAAGCTGCTGGTGCTTCTGCCATATATTAATAGAAACGCGGTCACTACTCCAGCAGCCACTGGCACCAAAACTGGGAGGGCCAGTTGGCTACCTCCCCCCCCACCCCACTTCTTAACAAAAGAAATCCAAGCACAGAATTCATGTTCCCCACAGATTCTCCCTCCCCCCTGCAGAATGATAGATTCTGCTGGGGAGGCACTGCCATTATACCTTTCGCCCACCAGGGACTGCTGTGGCACCAACGCTCTGGCTGTTCTGGCACCCTTGCCAGCAGCCCAACCCTAGCAATCCAGTCAAACACTCCCCCAGCTTTTGTTCGGGTGCCCTTTTAGTTAAACAGCTCAAAATGCCTTCCTTTCTCACATACCCTCGTCCTCCATCAGATGCCTCCCTCCCCCAGGCACTGAGGGAAACTGTAAGTGCTGCAGCACGCCGGGACGGGAATCTAATCCCACTGTTGGAGGATCTGCTCACGGCACCTGTCCCAAAGAGCTCACCGTTTGCACATACCGCAGGATAACCACCCGTGAGAAAATAAAATAAAGGGGGTTACAGTGAAGGTTAACCGACACAGTCTTGGTGAGCCTCTTAACGAGAACCGACAGCCGACCGATTGCCAAGAGCACTACATTAGCGCTGTGGGGTTCGGAACTGGACTCGGCCTCTGTGCTAGGAGCTGTACAAACACCAAGTCCCCACTCCAAGCACCTTACAAGTGCATTAAGATTTGATGCCACAAGTGGGCACAACAAACAGGGTGGGAGCAGGAGGAGGAGGAGAACGGGGTTGGGAACTGTGGGGGCTGCACAGACGCCATTAGGCTCACAATACTAATCCCAAAGGAGCTCCAGCAATGGAAGAATTATTTATAGATGTGCTGGTTGGACTTCCCTGGTCTGGCACCCTCGGGACCTGACTGGTCCCAGATGAGGGATTTTACCAGACCAGGAAAGGTCATATCTGGCCCTCCAGCTACCAGCTCCCTTAGTGCTAGACTAGCTGCAGGCCGCACTGCCCTACTGGTGCCTGCCCTCCTTTGCCTGCCATGCCTGGTAGCCCTGCTGCAGTGTGCCAGGCTCCCAGCCCCTCCAGGCAGCCCAGCTGAGGTGTGCCCAGGTGCCCAGGGGATCTAGGCTCCTGGCCCTTTTGTTGCAACCCTGCCAGCTCAGAGGGCTCCTAGGTACCAGTCCTCCACCTGGACTCTCTGGTCCTGGAATATCCGTAGTCCTGCTGGACCACGGGTGTTGCTGAACCAGAGAGTCCTGGTTTACAGAGGTTCAGCCAGTTGTAGACTCTCCATTGCTTCAAACTGTCAAATCAAACTAAAAGAGATGCTGTAGCTCAAACAGAAGTCATGTGCTTGGTGCCGAAACTAGGGGGTGAGGTTCTTTGGCCTGTGTTAGGCAGAAGATCAGTCTAGATGATCATGATGGTCCCTCCTGGCCTTAGACCAGGGCTACTCAACATGAGGCCCGTGGCTGGTCTGTTTGCGGCCCGCGGGGTGGTTTGGGTTGACACGGGGCTCGACACGTGGCCCGCAGATGGGCTCCTTTGTACGTGGCCTCCGCTGGGAACATGCTCCACAATGGCAAGTCAATATAACGGTCTTCTGTTGATATGCAGTTTAGTAGTTACATTCTCAGACTGTCGTTGCTCATTAAGGGTACGTCTACACTGCATCGCTATTTGGAAATAACTCGCGTGATTCCGAAATAACTTAGTCCGTGCCTACACAGCAGGCAGTTATTTCGAAACAGTGTCAAAATACTGTGAAGCCGGAGGATTTCTTACTCCGACTCGGTAACCCTCATTGTACGAGGAGTAAGGGAAGTTGGAGGAAGGGGGCTCTATTTCAAAATAAGTGCTGTGTGGTTGCTCCCTATTTCGAAATAAGATACGGCAATCAATGTAGCTCAATTTGCGTAGCTGATTTCGACTTAAGCCTTGCAGTGTAGATGCACCCTAGGGGTATGTCTAGACTATATACCTCTGGCGACAGAGGCATGTAGATTAGGCTACCCGGAATAGGAAAATGAAGTGGGGATTTAAATAATTGCCGCTTCATTTAAATGAAAATGGCTGCTGTGCTGTGCAGATCAGCTGTTTGTCGGCTCAGCGCAGTAGGCTGGACGCTCTGCGGTCGACATCAAAGGCATTTGTCGACCTCCCCAGTATGCCTCGTGGGATGAGGTTTACCGGGAAGGTCAACAAATGCCTTTGATGTTGACCGCGGAGCGTCCAGACTACAGCTCTGTGCCAACAAACAGCTGATGGACACAGCACGGCAGCCATTTTAATTTAAACGAAGCGACGATTATTTAAATCGTCGCTTCATTTTCCTATGCCAGGTAGCCTAATCTACATGCCTCTGTCGCCAGAGGCATGTAGTCTAGGTATACCCTAAAAGTGCTGTCATATGGGTAGAAATTGGGTAAATATTGCATTTTATTAATAGCAGCAGAACTGACTTAAACGGGGACTTTGTGTTGTGTAGTCTTGCCTTAATCTTTGTATTCATGCCCGTCTTTGTGCAAGAAGCGATTTGTATATATCTGCACATATATTTGCGTGTATATGCAACCACACTTAAGTTGCGGCCCTCCGCATGTGCTGTGAGTATCATTATGGCCCCCAGGGCTTCCAAAGTTGAGTAGCCCTGGCTTGGATGCTCTGAATCTGTGCCAGAACAAAGTCCTTTGTGGGTGTTAACACAATAACTTCACTTGGGCCTTTCTGGAGTCTATTGCCACACAAGAGAGAAGTGACAAGACAGAAGAACAATACTTCACAGACCCATTCTCTGAAGGAATTGTTAAGATCATAGGAAAGAAAGGGGAAATGTCGGTTGCAGGTCTTGTTCCAACTTCCTGATGTGACTGGAAAATACCCTTAGAATTCACTTGGCAGTGGTTTGCATGCCTTTGATTTACCTTGCTTCCCTTTAATAAGTGACTGGTGAACACTGAGAAGCAACAATCAGCATTTTGTGGTAAGCAAAAGTTGGAATTCCCTGAAGTTATTGACATGGGAAGAGCACAAAGAAAGTCTTAATCTTTCACCTCAGTTTCCCATGAACAGGAAGAACTTCTCTATGTGACAGAATGGGTTTCACCCCTCCCTCCCCGACACTCCTTCAAACAAACTGTAGGCAAAGCTTTTTGATCACATGAGACCGATGCGACTGTAGTGTAACTCTGCTGATTTCAGTGGAGCTAATCTGGATTCCAACCAGCACGAAGGATTCACACCATGGTTGGTCACAGCAGATTTGCTCAGGTGACCCATCGAAAGGTGGTGTCTTCTAGTGATCTCTGCGACAGAATCAACCTAAGAACCCAAATTCCAATGGCAATCTTCATGCCTTTCACACTGCCATCCTGCAACCAAATTTCAGCTGATCGCTTTGTTTATGATGCAAGATGGAAGAGAAGCATCCATCTGCTTCAGCCCTGCAAGAGCTACCAGGAATAAAATGGAGGGTTTGAGAGAAAAATCAGCAGAGCTGATTCCAAAGATTCCCCTATTTTTTTTTTCTTTTTGATTATCCATTGATTTTCAGGAAAAAAAAAATAGGATGGTACGGAGGAGAAAACCTCTCTTTCTAAGGCCTAATTGTATACATACAGCAGCTGCTGTACAAACACCAGGCCAACTGCTGACATGGGACTCAATAAGTTGAATAGTTGCTATTTGCACAAGATGTCTTCTACTCATGAGATTTTCAAAACCAGATCAGACCACTGAGTCAGGATGTCCAGTGTCTAGCAGTAGCCAATCCCTGATGCTTCAGAAGAAAGCAAAACAAACAAACAAACAAAAAACACAAAAAACCACCCATCTCCCTGGAGTGTTTTTGTTTCCCTTGGATCTATAATAAATCCAATCACATGACATTGACCCATTATAGTCTTACGTAATGTATGATGCTGCAGCTGGGGTGGAGGGAGCCTTCTTGAATCCTAAGAGGAGCTCAACATGTGCACCGAAGCCTGGACTTTGATTTCCCTCCTTACAGTATCTACCAGAATCATTCAAGATCTTAAAATGATCGCTCCCCCCTTTTTACACCCAACCACATAGTGGCTGCGTCTAGACTGGCATGATTTTGCGGAAATACTTTTAACGGAAAAGTTTTTCCGTTAAAAGTATTTCCGCAAAAGAGCGTCTAGATTGGCACGGATGCTTTTGCGCAAAAAGTGCTTTTGCGCAAAAGCATCCGTGGCCAGTATAGACGCGATTTGGCGCAAGAAAGCTTCGGCGGCCATTTTCGCCATAGGGGCGTTCTTACGCAAAAAATTCCTTCCCTGTCTACACTAGCCCTCTTGCGCAAGAACACTTTTTCCCGAGCAGGAGCATCAGAGTTCTTGCGCAAATTCAAGCAGCCAGTGTAGACAGCTGGCAAGTTTTTGCGCAAAAGTGGCCGCTTTTGTGCAAAATCTTGCCAGTCTAGATGCAGCCAGTTAGTGTATAAGAACATACAAATGGACATACTCAGTTAGACCAAAGGTCCAGCTAGGCCAGTATCCTATCTGCCAACAGTGGCCAATGCCAGATGCCCCAGAGGAAGTGAACAGAACAGGAAATCATCACGGGATCCCTCCCCTGTCACCCATTCTCAGCCCCTGACAGAGGCTTGGGACGCCATTCCTACCCATCCTGGCTAATAGCCATTGATGGACCTAACCTCCATGAATATATCTAGTTCCTTTTTCAACCCTGTTAAAGTCCTGGTCTTCACAACATCCTGTGGCAAGGAGTTCCACAGGTTGATTGTGGCACTGCATCAAGAAAAACTTCCTTTGGTTTGTTTTAAACCTGCTACCTATTCATCTCATTTGGTGACCCCTAGTTTAGTGTGCTTTGATTCATTTAGGGCCTGATCCAAAACCCATTAATGCCCATGGGCCTTGGACCAGGTGCTTAATGGCATTGTTTTCATAAAAGCCAATTAGATGCTAAACAAATGTTTGGCAGAAATACAGAATTCATTCCTTCAGGGTGGATCCAGCCCAGATGGATTGTTTGTACAGCCGATTCTTATAACCAGGTATTTGTTATCTGAATTTCCTTGGACTTCATGCTCTTTTCACTCTGCATCCTTTTTTCAGTGGTATTAGCAGGAATACCATAATAGGAGGACTCTGAGAAGTCTGACCAAGGAGACTGGGGAAGGATAACCTTTCAGGGGGCTCACATTCTAATCTGGGTCCCTTCTCATGCATCCTGTTCACCTCAGTGTTTTTCATCACTTGTGTTCGGGTTGTAAGTAAGGTGTCTTTTTTTTCTCAACTCTTGCCAGGGCTGAGAATGTTCAATGCAATCAGGCCCATTAGCTCACTAAGCCCACTAAAATATTTATGAGTAGCCTAAACAGCATGGCCTGTTGATAATTTGATCTAAAAGTGTCTGGTCAGTGATCCCTTTCTCCCCACCCCGGTGTAGCGGTGCACGGTCATTGCAAGATTTGCTAGACATCGTTAATAATTCTACCATTGCTTTCCTGAGAGGATGGTGGCCAAATTATCAAGGCTGTCATCGCGGCAGATTCCGGCTCTTGAGTCCAAATCCCTCCCTTCGCCTTTTTTCATTTCCTGGCTGAGCATCGCGGGAAGGGATTATGTGATCGGATAGGTAAAATTATCCCATCAGAGGTGAGCCTTCTAATAAAAGGCTTTGAGGGCCTGGTTGTATGATATCCCTGAGAAGGCTATGTTCCTCTGGAGGTTTGTATTGAAGGGAACTGTCCGTCCCTATGGAAACCCAGCAGCACAAAAGCCTGCTTTGCCGCAGCAGTGGCAGAAGGAAGAAAACGAGGCACGCACAGCGAGGTAGAAGATGGCAAAGCGGCTGTGTTGCCTGTTTAGAAATTCAAAACCAGTCGGAGCTTGGCTGGAAATCTGCCTGGAGTTCTTGCAGCCGGTGAAAAGTTGGGATGCCGGGGGCCAGTAGTTCTTGGTGTATTTCTCAAAAACAAATGATCAGGGCTTGCAAGCTGCCTAGCATGGAAAAAACAAAAAAGCAACTTGCAGGAATCTTTTGCTGTAACTCCAATCCCTTTCTCCACTGTTTAAACAGATACCCTGTTTCTTGCCTAGTAGTTATAGATGGAAGCTTCAGCCAGGAGCCTCTTTATTGATACCTACAAATTGGAGAAGGTCCAGAGAAGAGCAACACAAAGGATTAAAGGTCTAGAAAACATGATGTAGGAGGGACAATTTGTTTAGTCTAGAAAAGAGAGGGGACATGATAACAGCTTTCAAGTACCTAAAATGTTTGATACAAGGAGGAGGGAGAAAAATTGTTCTCCTTAAGCTCTGCGGATAGGACAAGAAGCAATGGGCTTAAATTGCAGCAAGGGAGGTTTAGGCTGGGCATTGGGAAGAAAATTCCTGATGGCCAGGATGGCTAAGCACTGAAATAAATTGCTGAGAGAGGTTGAGGAGTCTCCATCAATGAAGCTATTTAAGGGCAGGTTAGACAGGAATCTGTCAAGGATGGTCTGGATGGTGCTTGGTCCTGCCATGAGAGCATGGACTGGACTTGATGAGTTCTCGAGAACCCTTCCAGATCTAGGATTCTATGATGCTACTTGGAGGGATTTTAAATCGTATGTTTAGCACCAGTAAAAGGAGACCTATTGGCAGCCCAGGAGTCTATGTGACAGGGAGAACATCAGCCAGGACAGTGCCGCTTCCTCCTAACCACACTGCCCCACGAATGTCACTTTCGTCTGGATGAGTCGTCTCCGTCTCTGTGCTTGCCAAGGGTGCCAGTCTCTGAACAGGACAATGATCCTTTAGAACAGGGGTGGGGAACCTTTTTTGGGCTGGGAACCGCTGACCCACAGAAAAATCAGCACAGATTTTGTGTGCTCCAGCCCCGTGGTGGGGCGGCGGAGGGGATGGGGGGCTGGAGTACCAGTGTGGGCTCCCCAAGGCTGAGGGGAGCCCTGAACCTCAGGGGGCTGGATCCAGGGAAGTCAGGGGCTGCATCCGGCTCCCAGGCCTGAGGTTCCCCACCCCTGCTTTAGGAAACAGAGCAACCAGAGACTAACAGCCAGCAGGGGTTAACAACGTGATGTCACCACCAGTCTATGGCCAGGGACTGTTTGGGCCTTTTTAAAAAGGGCGACCGACGCCCTTCCACCAATGGTGGCTGAGCAGCAGAGGCAATCCGAGCGCCTGCATTTCTCTCTCATGGCCAGACTTTGGAATCAAAACCAGACAGAGGCATTTCAGCTCCTTTGCAAACATCCCTACTGAACTCTTTGCCTGCCCCTTCCCTGGCTGTGTCGCTGAGAGTTTGGGGCAGGGCGTGGGGAACCTTCTTACCATATCTCACCCATGCCTCATTTCCCAGAAAAACCTATTTCGGAACTATGAGTGATAAACGTCCAACGGCCTTATTGCTTCTGTATTTCAGGCTCCTCTGTAAACCTCCTTTGGCCCCTGCCTCATTCCTTGACTTCTGTAAGGCCAGGATTCCACCCATGTAACCAACTCTATGGGCCTCAGAGGAAGAAGCAGCTATAACTTAAAAAAAAAAAAAAAATCAAAAGTAGCTTTTCATGGTCCAGTAGCGTTACAACGTCAAAGGTCCAATCTCTGAACCTTGGCGAGCTAGAAGCAAGTGCTATATGAATCGGTGAACTGGGTATCTTCTCTCTGAAGTAGTATGAAACTCCTGTGTGTGATCCCTCTGGGTCACAAGATATTTATCTAAGGCTATGTCTTCACTACGTGCTTTGCGTCATTTGTATAATCTCTTCCGATCCGTTTTTGCGCACGGGGTTTCTGTGCAAAAACAAGCAGTGTGAACATTTCCGTTCTGCGCAAACCCCCCTTTTTGCACAAGATCCTTATGCCTCCCCCCGGCATATGTCCACACTGCTTGTTTTTGCGCAAAAACGGATCAGAACGATATTATGCAAATGAAGCGTGAGAAAATGCTAATTCGAGCTTCATTTGCATTGCCTCTTCCGGCAAAGCATGTAGTGTAGCCATAGCCAAAGTGTCCGAGGGCTTGTCTATGGATTGCAGCCAGGCATGCTAGAGGGGCGTGGCTTCTAAACCACAGCCATATGCTGTACACTTATGGCCCATATAGACCCTGATGCCATGAATTAAAAGTCCCCTACAACACACTGTCCATGCATATTAGTGCCAAGAGCATTTGCATGGGCCAACATGGTGAGCAACATGGAATCAAACCCTTCTACTCATAGAAACCTAGGGCTGGACGAGACCTCAGGAGTCATCAAGTCCAGCCCCCTGCCCAAGGCAGGACCAACCCAACTCAATCATCCCAGCCAGGGGTTTGGCAAGCCGGGACTTAAAAACCTCCACCCCCTCCCCAGGGAACCCATCCCAGTGCTTCACCGTCTGCCTAGTAAAATAGCAATATCCAAGCTAGGCCTCCCCCAGTGAACATTTCTGCACTGTGTGGATAAGTCTGCAGACCATTGCCCATCAGGAGCCTTTAGCTGGGATCATTTGGTGGTGGGAGAATTCCACATGTGGAGCAAAAGGAGGACGTGTTTCTGCAACCCACTTTTAATAGGCAGGGCAGTGATCAGTGACTGGCACTGTGAAAAGCACCCCAGTGGAGATAGATTAATGAGCATTGGGACAGCCCACGGTACTGCTCAATGCAGCTCAGCAGGTAGGCTGGCCAATGTTCCCGACTGGATGGTTTCCGGTCCATCTGGTTGGCACATGACTCAGCCACTTATCCCTGGCCACTGCAATTTACTACCCCAGCACGTGTGGCTAGACCTATGCTTGCATGGAAAGGCAAAATCCCCAATCTTCCAGCTGTAGAGGGCACTTGCTTATGTTAGATTTGTTCTTCAGCAGCTGGAGAATGTGCCGGGGGGCGGTCACAGAAGACCCCTTTGGGGTGGTGCCACTGCCACTCACCCTCTGGCTCTCTGGGGCTTCTCACCACGCGGTCCAGCTGGGCCAGCTCCCTGGCCTCCCACAACCAAGGCACTGAGCTGAGATCCCTGCCCCGCCCCCAGAAGCAGCGCAGAACCTGAATCTCTTCAGGTCCAAGGCAAGTGCAGTTTTTAGGGCTTAGTTTCCCTGGGATACCACTCCCCTAATGGGATCAGAACCCCAAAGGAATTATTTAGGGAAGCCCCCTTTGACAACGAAACAGGGAATGGACACACAGATTGCCCCCCCGCCCTGCTAACAATTATTTACACAGGGCTTGGTAGAAAATAAAAGTGACTTTATTAAGTACGAGCAGTAGGATTTAAGTAGTAATAGGTGAGCACAGGCAGAGCAAAGTAGATTTACACACTCAAAATAACAGAAAACGCTCAGCTACTTCTACACTCAAACTTCAGTACAAACTTATCAGAAACTCCCCCTAAAACTGTTTCTTTTCCAGCTAAGCCTTCCAAACCAGAGAAGTCTTTTCCCCGAGGCCTTTGGTTCATTCCCTTGGGGGTGCCTGCCAAAGAGTAAGAAGCTCCTAAGTTTCCCATTGTTTTAAAGATTCCTATTTTTGCATGGGAAGCTACTTGACCAGTCCCTACCAGTTAGGGTGGTCATGTGACTTCCTAAAACCAGCCACAGCTAAGACTTAAGGACAAAAGGCTATTTGCATATGATTGCCCAGACACTGAGGCCTTCCAGTCTTGGAAACACCCTTCATGGCTTCCATTTACACATTTAAAAATCATAAACCATTCCGTCTTCCCTGTGTCTAATTTTACACACAAGAATGATACACACACCAGAATAAGATAAACAGATCCAGCCGATTAAGACATGAAGATTGATAGGTTACATGAGGCAAAATGTGCCAAGCATCTTTGAGTTATGCATATTTGTGTCCCTAAGTCCATTTCATAAAGCATGGTAGGGGGGGAGGGTCACAGAGAGATGGATACAATCCTTCACCTGTAGAAAAGCATGTTTTCAATTAAAAGGAAAATAAAATAAATCGGGGGGGAGGGGAATATTTCAGTAAAACGCAGTGAAGCAGCTCTGCCATTGAGATGTAACCAACAGTTTGTCTGTGACTATAGACAGGTGGTTCCTGTTCTTATTAAAAATGAGTAATCCAAGATCTCTAAGGAGGTTTTCAGACAATCTGGATAGACCTGGGAGTCCTATGTGCCTTTTAAACCCACAACTGTTTCCCCTCAACATCCCAAAATTCTCCTTTCTGAACATTTTAAGGGGCTCTCATCTGGCAGATCAGAATCCTCTTGCTGCACTAAAGCAGAAGAAAACCACCAAACATAAATCATTAAGTCTGCCTCCTTCCAGTCTGCAGGGAAATTCACGTGGAGCCCTTTAAGTGTGGGCGCATTGAAAGCATTCAGACAGTGGTCCCATTTTCTCTTCTGTTGTGCCTCCCCAGTCCTGTCTGGGGCACTCAAGAGGAGAGAATTTCACAGGGTTAGCCAAACTTCTGGGATTGTTAGAGTTCACTTACCAATTTCCCAGGAACAGGCTCCCAGGCAGGCCAGTCATTCAGCTCTGCCCAGAGGAAGGAGTCAACAATAATATTCATTAAAAAAAAATCGTAGTCTTGTTTGGACTTCTCAGTGCATCCGGTTTGGTTCAGAGGGTGAACTCTTGGCCCTTGTCTAGACGATGCGGTACTGTCAACCTACTTCAGCTATGTGAATAGCGAAGCTGAAGGCGACACATTTTCCACGCTGTCTTGTGTGCAATAAGGTCATGGGGGCTGCTCTCCTGGCAGTGCCAGCTACTCTTCTTGTCTGGGTGGAATACCGGCATCGATGGCAGAGTGCTCAGAGATTGATTTATTATGTTTAAGCAGACATGATAAATCAACAGGCGGTAGATTGATCAAGTGGAGACAAGCCCTTAGTAGTGGTGATTACTTGTTACCTGCTGTAGAAGGTTCTCAATAAAGGTAGTCTCTGATCCTAATAGTACTACTATGAGAACCACGCAAATTCTGTCCGTAGGCGTGGACATGTATGTATGTGAGGGCTATCTCCTGCACCCCACTGCCTCTTGGGTCCAGATACTTGCCTCCTTGGATCTCTGAAGGATACATTGGTGTCCTAAAAGCCTTACATCAGGGCTGCTCAACTTTGGAAGCCCTGGGGGCCACATTGATACTCACAGCACATGCTGAGGGCCACCACTTTAGTGTGGTTGCATATACATGCAAATATATATGCAAATATATGCAAATAGCTTCTTTCACACTGACGGGCATGAATGCAAAGTTTAAGGCAAGACTACACAACACGCAGGCCCCATTTAAGTCAGTTCTGCTGCTATTAATAAAATGCAATATTTACCCGATTTCCACCCACATGAGAGCACTTTGAATGAGCAACGAGAGTCCAGGAATGTAACTGCTAAAACGCAGATCAACAGAAGACCGTTCTATTGACTCGCCGTTGTGGAACGTGTTCCCAGTGGAGGCCACGTTCAAAGGATCCCACCCGCGGGCCGTGTGTTGAGCCCCTGCGTAAACCCGAACCGCACCGTGGGCTGCAAACAAACGGGCGGCATGTTGAGTAGCCCTGCCTTACATCGTGCTGTGTGCTTCTGGGATTCATGGAGCGTGCTGTGGAGCTTGGAAGGAGGCCGAGACGGTGATGCTTTCTCAGGGCCCCAAAACCAGAGGTCACCATGTCACTCCCCCACCCCCGCCTCTGCAAAAGGGACTGGGGTTAAACTATGTGTCACTTCTCTGACCCTCTGAAGCAACCTCCTTCAACAAGCTGCCTGCCCTCGCTTTGCCTTGCAGGTAACGTTTGGTGCACGCTTGTTCTTGAGGCCCTTGGAAGACCATGCCCCTAGAATTCTCAGCCTGTCACTGGACACTCCCAGCAATCACTGCCTCCAAAGAGACAGGGCATCCGCCAGCTTGTTTGGCTCAAGGAGGAATTCACACTTGGCTTCCGAGTGCTGATCCGAGTTGGCCCTCTGAGCAACCAAAGCAGATTATTAAGAAAGGTGGAGATTTAAGGGCTGTTGAGCAAGGACAGCGGGAACAGATAAAGTTACAAGTCAACCGCAGCATAACTCATTTCTAGGAGACGAAGCATACGATTTTTAGCCCGCTACAGAGTTTGTCTAACATGCTCAGGAGTTTTCCTGTCCCTACTGGCAGGCTAAGGGGCTATGTCTACACTAGAGGGTTTTTGCGCAAAAAACCCTGCGGAGTGTCCACACCTCAAGCACGTTTTTGCGCAAGAAAATGTACAGAAGAAGGGCAGAACAGAGGGCTTTTTGCGGTGTAGGCATACCTCTTTCTATGAGGAATAACTCCTTTTTATGCAAGCATTCTTGCGCAAAAAGGCGTGTATGGACGCTCAACAGGGGTTTCTTGCGCAAAAAGAGCCTATCAGAAAAAGCACAGATGTTCTGATGGCCATCCTGTGAATGGCCATCGGAACTTTCTTGCGCAAGGGTGTCCATGCAGTGTGGATGCTCTCTTGCGCTAAAGTGCATCGCTTTTGCGATGCGCTTTTGGGGTGTGGATGCCCTTTTGCGCAAGAAGTTTTTGTGGAAGGCAAAGTATAGACAAAGCCAGGGGCTCTGTGATGAGAAGCAGGAGGAGTTGTGCCTCGCTGCTTTCGAGAGCAGCCTGCATTTTCTCTCTCTCTGCATTTGAGTCCTTGTGTTTTGCTCCGAGTTCTAAGGCCCTAAGAAGCGTCACGCAGCAACCTGCACGCAACAGCATATAAGTGTTGGTCTATTATTGTTTCTGTGCCTATACCACGAACATAACAATTAGAAGTTCTAGCAATGTGTTTTGATGGCATCCTGTTTTTTACCTGGCCTCCCTCCCACCATCAGTGCTTTATGAGCATTTTAAGTTTTTCAAACTTGTTGCAGCACTGACTCCTTCGCACATACGAATATGTCTCACAACCCTCTGTGTTCTTTCCTCATTGTAAGAGGAAGAAGAAGGAAAAAAAAAGACTAAATATGCTTCCCCTTCATGACCACACCACAGTTTAACTTGATCTCCTCGGGGAATAAAAGAATACCACATGCCGCGATCTTTTACTTAACATTGCAATGTTTAATCTTGCAAAGTCAGCAGTTTTTGAACATATTCCAGGAAAGCTTTTAAGCTTGATAAAGCCAGGGGCTTTTGCATTTTCGAGTGATACTCTAGCTATAAATGACATGGTCTACTTACATTGTCATTTGGCTTCAAGGGAAGGTAATTAAAATCTTCCTAAGGGTTATAGGAAAGAATAATGTGAATGAAACAAAAAACAACAGCAACAACTAAAGAAACAAAAAAAAAAAAGGGGTTCAAAGCTAAAAGGATCAAAATGCACAAAACGATTTGGCTGAGGTGGGCTTGTGATATATGATGCTCACAAAAGCAATGCTAGCTACTTCCAACCCACTAGATTTGTACCTATCATGAGAGTGCCTGCTGGTACAATCCGGGCTGTGTTGTGCTAGGTGCTGTACACACACAGAGAACAAAAAAGACAGTCCCTACTCTAAAGAATTTTATAATCTAAGTATAAGACGACAAACAACAGCTGGACTGTGCACTCCGGCAGGGGATCACAGGGTACCAGTGAGATGATTCAGTGTACTAAGTAATGGTCATAAGAACATAACATAAGAACATAAGAATGGCCGTACTGGGTCAGACCAAAGGCCCATCTAGCCCAGTATCCTGTCTGCCGACAGTGGCCAGCACCAGGTGCCCCAGAGAGGGTGGACCGAAGACAATGATCAAGCGATTTGTCTCCTGCCATCCCTCTCCAGCCTCTGACAAACAGAGGCCAAGGACACCATTTTATCCCCTGGCTAATAGCCTTTTATGGACCTAACCTCCATGAAATTATCTAGCCTCTCTTTAAACTCTATTATAGTCCTAATTCGTATTAAATAACTAATTGTCCTTGAAACAGATAAATGTTAAAGGCAGAACAGTGTGGTGCTCTGCTCCCAGCTTCCTGGGCTGTTTGACAGCAGGAACAATGTCTCCAGAGATGTGAAAACCATCAGGGACAGTAATACTTAACATTTGTGCCTCCCATCTCAAAGCACAGTGCTCTAAAGCCTGATCCAGCACCCAGCAGGGCCAATGGAAAGGTGTTAGATCTGACAGCTGAGCCTTAGAACATCTCTGCAAAGGGAAAGCAAAGCAAGAAAGAACAAACATAAAGCACCGATTCAAGCGCACACAAGCAACGGCTTAACATTTATCTAGCTAAACATACCACATTTACCTTTTGCATTTCAGTGGTTGACTACTCTGAGGGAATAAAGGGAAACAAGAAGACTTTTTATAAATACATTAGAAGCAAGAGAAAGACCAAGGACAGGGTAGGCCCACTGGTCAGTGAGGAGGGAGAAACAGTAACAGGAAACTTGGAAATGGAAGAGATGCTTAATGACTTCTTTGTTTCGTCTTCACCAAGAAGTCTGAAGAATGCCTAACATAGGGAATACTAGTGGGAAGGGGGTAGGTTTAGAAGATAAAATAAAAAAAGAACAAGTTAAAAATCACTTTGAAAAGTTAGATGCCTGCAAGTCACCAGGGCCTGACGAAATGCATCCTAGAATCCTCAAGGAGCTGATAGAGGAGGTATCTGAGCCTCTAGCTATCATCTTTGGAAAATCATGGGAGACAGGAGAGATTCCAGAAGACTGGAAAAGGGCAAATATAGTGCCCATTTATAAAAAGGGAAATAAGAACAATCCAGGAAACTACAGACCAGTTAGTTTAACTTCTGTGCCAGGGAAGATAATGGAGCAGGTAATTAAGGAAATCATCTGTAAACACCTGGAAGGTGGTAAGGTGATAGGGAACAGCCAGCATGGATTTGTAAAGAACAAATCGTGTCAAACCAATCTGATTGCTTTCTTTGCTAGGATAACGAGTCTTGTGGATAAGGGAGAAGCGGTGGATGTAGTATACCTAGACTTTAGTAAGGTGTTTGATACGGTCTCACATGATATTCTTATCAATAAACTAGGCAAATACAACTTAGATGGCGCTACTATAAGGTGGGTGCATAACTGGTTGGATAACCGTACTCAGAGAGTAGTTATTAATGGTTCTCAATCCTGCTGGAAAGGTATAACAAGTGGGGTTCCAAAGGGGTCTGTTTTGGGACCGGCTTTCTTCAATATCTTCATCAACAATTTAGATATTGGCATAGAAAGTACGCTTATTAAGTTTGCAGACGAAACCAAGCTGGGAGGGGTTGTGACTAATCTGGAGATTAGGGTCATAATTCAAAATGATCTGGACAAATTGGAGAAATGGTCTGAGGTAAACAGGATGAAGTTTAATAAAGACAAATGCAAAGTGCTCCACTTAGGAAGGAACAATCAGTTTCACACATACAGAATGGGAAGTGACTGTCTAGGAAGGAGTACGGCAGAAAGGGATCTAGGGGTTATAGTGGACCACAAACTGAATATGAGTCAGCAGTGTGATGCTGTTGCAAAAAAAGCAAACATGATTCTGGGATGCATTAACAGGTGTGTTGTGAGCAAGACACGAGAAGTCATTCTTCTGCTCTACTCTGCGCTAGTTAGGCCTCAGTTGGAGTATTGTGTCCAGTTCTGGGCACCGCATTTCAAGAAGGATGTGGAGAAATTGGAGAGGGTCCAGAGAAGAGCAACAAGAATGATTAAAGGTCTAGAGAACATGACCTATGAAGGAAGGCTGAAAGAATTGGGTTTGTTTAGTTTAGAAAAGAGAAGATTGAGGGGGGACATGATAGCCGTTTTCAGGTATCTAAAAGGGTGTCATAAGGAGGAGGGAGGAAACTTGTTCATCTTGGCCTCTGAGGATAGAACAAGAAGCAATGGGCTTAAACTGCAACAAGGGAGGTTTAGGTTGGACATTAGGAAAAAGTTCCTACCTGTCAGGGTGGTGAAACATTGGAATAAATTGCCCAGAGAGGTTGTGGAATCCCCATCTCTGGAGATATTTAAGAGTAGGTTAGATAAATGTCTATCAGGGATGGTCTAGACAGTATTTGGTCCTGCCATGAGGGCGGGGGACTGGACTTGATGACCTCTCGAGGTCCCTTCCTGTCCTAGTATTCTATGATTCTGTGATACTCTGGCTTACATTTATTTTCTTTTTGTAGTAAGGAACACTATTCTCTCCTCATGCGTTAGAACAGTGCTGTGTCTGGCTTCTTAGCAACATAAGGGAAAGTTAAAGACGCCTTTAAAAAGTTTGTAGTTCATTTATTTTAGGGCTGGTATGGTTAAATGGGGCAGTGTGGTTGTACATTTTAAATAGAAAACCTAGATTTGGGGATGTCAAATTAACTTAAGAGCATTCCTGGAAAATTGTGTATTAACTATCTCCATAAGTGATTGTATCAGTTAGTATGAAAAAAAGGAGTATTTTTTAAAGTGCTTCCTGGTATGTCTGTGAGCCAGGAACACATTTCTCAGATGGCTAAAATGAAATAAGAGATACTTAAAGGATCACTCCAAAATAGAATGTCAGCTGAAGAAATGAGATCAGAAAATGGAGGTATTCCGCTTTCCTTCCTGTGCTGTGCTCTAACCATTGACCACTTCCTAAACGGCAGCAATATTGGCCTTACTTTTTCGATAGGCACATACTCCTGTGATTGCACATTCTGATCCTTCGGTGGGAGAAAGAGGAGTATGACAGAGGCACATCATGCGTAAAGATCTTTAACTTCCAACCAGCTGAACTAATTCAGCGACGCTCCAGCCACAAAAAGGGAGAAATGAACGTTTTCTCATAGGCCAACATCAAGTGTGTGTCATTCAACAGCCTCTGGCGGATTCAGCCATCAAGAGAGGGCGCTTGAGGAGTTCAGTGAAAACAGACGTGGCTCATCCTCCAGGATCAAATGCAAAATCAGAATCTCCCCCCACCCCTGCTTTTTTTTTTCCTGGTGAATATCCTGGTATGAGATAGGATTTAACAGCTGGTAAGCTCTTTGTAACCTGGAACTTCCTTTGGGACGGCTGCGTCTCTTGTGAAGCAAGGACAGTTGGCAAAAATAATATACATTTCTTGTTACTGATCTGGTGGTGTCACTAATTTTAGTTAATCTTCTCTGGGATCCTGAAGAGGGGTAGGCGTCTCACAAAGCAAAGGAGCATTCCTTGTCCTGAAGAGGGTGCAAACCGCAGCTGAGCTGCACCAAATGGTGTTTGTTAGCAGACAAGATGGGAGAAGGAGAGCTGGAACCAATCTGGTTGAGCAATCAACAAAGACCGAAGCTGGGATCCCCAGGCTCCAAGCACAGGCCTCTACCATTTGCGAAAAAGAGATTAAATCCATTTGCTGAAAGGAGTAATTACATGAGTGGTGGGTGAAGGCGGGGCTGGCGGACAACGTTCCCTCTAATTTTTTCCATTCATGTGCAGAATAAATTTTGTTATGTGTGCCATGGCAAGTGCAGATGTGCACCACCCATAGAAACACATGCTGCTGGCTGTGGGTGCTCTGGCAATCAGCTGGGCGGCACCTGAATCTCTCTTGGGCGGCTGCCCAAGCGCTCAACTTACAGGGAACGCTGCTTGGGGAGGCAAGTGTGCAGCCCCTCCTCCAACCCCACCCCTTCTGCCCAGGCCCCGCCCTCTAGCCCCATGGGGAGGGAGGAGGGCATGTGGCCCCAGGCTCTCTGGCCCTGGAGCATGGGGAGAGTAGGTGCTGCGGGCACAGCAGGCAGTCTGGGGGTGGAGTGTGGGTGGGGCCATGCCTGGTGGTTTGGGAAGGCAATGCCTTCCTCTGCCTATGATATCCGCTGCCCCTGAGGAATGGCCTGGAATGCTCTCATGAGGTCTAGCAATAAGAGGGCTACAGAGGCATTATTGGCCCATGGGGTTCAGTAGTGGGGCGACTGCCCCTCTCTCGCAAGGGAGGGGTTAAAAAGCAGGCGGGGCGGGGGGAATCCCGTCCAATGAGAGAGAGGCTTATAGGTAGCCAATCACAGGGCAGTTTGCTGGGGCAGTTCCGATATAAGGAGCTACTCAGTAGAGCAGAGGGCAGTTGGGTCCTGACCAACCCAGGAGAAGGATTGGTTACCTGAGAAGCACCTTGGGCTGAGCAGCACTGGGCAGGCTTAGGGGAGCCAGCGAGAGAGGGGCTTTGGCTGGGACTTGCCAGGCTGTGGTCTTGATACAAGGGCTGAGATGGTGCAAGGGTCATGGGGAAGTGGCCCAGGGAATGGGAGCAGTCAAGGGGAAGGAAGAAGGGCAGGAGATGGCTGTCGCCAGAGGGTCCCTTGTTTGGGACCTAGAGTAGCGGGTGGGCCGGCTAAGGACTGCTGATGCCCTCGCAATGGGGGAGAACAGCGCAGTCCTAAAGCAGACACCTCTGTCTAGGGAGTGACATGGGTCCACCAGAAGATGATGGCGCAGAGCGATGATGGGTGAGACACCGTCCAGAAGGTGGCGCCCTCCAAGGGACGAAGCTAATGCCCGGTGGGACCAGTAGGATTTACTCCGTGGCAGTAAATCGACCCCATTACAGATTCCTCTTCAGAAGACTGTACCTAGTCAGAGAAGGGCCTCCGCCATTCCTCTCCCCATCTGCCGGTGTGCACCACATCCCCCTACCGCTCCCTTCCCTTTTTGTAGGCCGGCGGAGGGGCGAGGGGGGAGGAGGAAATTTCAATAACACATGAGCTGTGCTGAACTGAAATGGAATCGCTGGCCAATGGCAACGCCCCACGGCCCTCTGCTCACTTCATCGGTCTAGCGCAAGCAGCAGAAGCGCCACAAAAATTGTGGCCGACGGACTCGCAGAGCCCCTGGGCAAGGCAGAGGAGAGGACCTAGCTCAACCCCCGGGAAGGGGTGGGGCCTCAGGCAGAAGGGGCGGGGCTGGAGCTAGCTGCCTCCAGGCAGCCTTCAGTGCTGCCCGGAGTGCGCTGCGCCCCCCTCAGGCAGCCCTCGGAGCCTCTCGGAGCGCACGGTGCGGGGCTCCAGCAGCAATTTAAAGGCTCGTCGCTCCTGCGGCTGCAGCGGTGAATGGAAGCTGTGGGCCCTTTTGAATTGCCAGGCCCCAGGGCCACAAGCTCTAAAAATAGCCTTGCATCTCCAGCGTGGCACAAAGCCGAGGGCCCGGGTAGTCTCACAAGAAAAACTGGTTTCCCGGAATGTGTCTGCGCCGAGGGATAAGGTTGCCAGGTGCCTGGCGTCGGAGCGGAAAGTCTGGCTGACAGGGGACCTGTACAATGTCTGATCAGACGTGCTGAGCCGACACTAAAAGTCTGGTTACCACAGGTGGGGCGGGCAAAGCTCCAGGGCTGCCTCCTCCCTCCTATCAGAGGCTGAAGCTCCCATTCCAGCCTCAGAGGAAAGCAAGCCCAGATGCAGGGGGAAGGGGGAAGGAGGGCTGTGGAGAGGATTGAGTGATAAGGAAGCGGGGGGAAGAGTCGTGAGCAATGGGGAAGGAGGGGCGAGGAGTGAGCAAGGGGTGGGGCCTTGAGAGAAGGGGCGGAGCAAGGGGCGTGGCCTTGAGAGAAGAGTCAGGGAGTAGAGTCTAGTTTTCCAACATTAGGAAGTTGACAACCCAACCTAGCAAGGAAGACCACCTGCACGGCCTTGCAATGCCTGGCACTGAAGGAGCCCCCACCAACAGAGGCTGATGATTGGCTGGTGACTCTGGCAAGGGGAGTTGGCTTCACCAGAGCCCCCGATCACTCATCACAGATGTTCGGTTTCACTTCAGGGCAGCTTCTGAAATGTCCACAGAGGTCTGCAGTGGCTCATAACGGGAATGGGCCTCTCCTCTGATTCTTTGCCTGCCTCCTCCTTTGCCACAGGCCTGAAGTACAATCCAGTGCTTCAGGCACTAATCAGATGACCTGGTTTCAATTCCCTGCCCTGCCACAGACTTCCTGGGTGACTTTGGGCGAGTCACTTAAGGCTGGCTTTTTAAGTGTATTTAGGTGCCCCAAAGGAGTTAGCTGCCTAGGTACTTTTGAAAGCCCCCCTGTAGGCACCTAAATGCCTTTAAACCAAATAGGCCCCTGCAGAAGCAAGGCACAGAAACCACCTGCAAATGCAGGAGAACAATGCTTCTTGGCCTCACAGGACTGATGGGAGTAGAGGCTATAAACATGGTGACGTGTTCAGATAGCATGGAGATGGGGGCCACATACGCACCCAAACCAGGCCTCCTTATATACTAATTCCAGGAGGTCGGGCGTGTTCTTCAGTCCCCCCTAGTTGCTTTTCCTACCCAGTGTCACTACTCATAATACTCCTCCTCTCTGGGTATGCCCTGCAGAAGCACCATCCTTTTATGTTGGGGCTCATCGGGGGAACGGCGAAACAAACTGGCTTCCTTTTTTTTTTGTTCAAAGCTACAAATATTTTTAATCATGGCAGATACGTTCCCGTTTCATTTAGCACACAAGAATCCCACGTTGGGTCTAATAATAAGCACATGGCTGCGTAATTGCTGGACTGGGACTCATGTTAGGTTCTTCAATCCCTTCTTCCTTAATTAAAACACACGCACACACACACACAACACAGACAACCCCCTCAATGTTGGTTTTAAAAAGCAGCTGACAACGTCCCTGTAAAATCCGAACGATCTGCCTCTCCTTGCGAATAAGCCGGTGAGTTATTTTTAAGCCAGGGCGAGTCATTCTAATGGGATGCTGTGGTCGAGAGAAGTTCGAAAATGATGGTACCCGAAATGCAGATTTATTTCCGGTTAATTGGCACAGTGACTCAGCAAACAGGTCATGGGATAAAGCAGGGGTGGGGAATCAGAGGCCCGGGGGCCAGATGCGGCCCCCGGATTGTCTGGATCTGGCCCCCAAGGCCCAGCATTAGGAAGCCCATGGTGGTGCTCTAGCTGGAGTGCACAAAATTGAATAGGCTGGCCCTCCGTAGGCTCTGGTGTGTGAGGAGAATGTGGGGAGTGTCTTTCTCCCTCTCAGTCAGGGGCCACATCAGTGAGGGGGTTTGTTTTGTTTTTTGCTTCTCACCCGCGTATGGCCCCCGAGTGATTTTTCTGTGGGTCGGTGGCCCCAGGGCCGGCCCACAACATTTTGGCACCTGAGGTGGGGAGCTCAAATGACGCCTACCTGTCTCCTCACTGCACCAGCAGCAGACACAATTTTCTACACTCTGGGTCCTGGTGGTGTCCCCCTTCCCCACAGTCTGGCACCTGAGGAGGCCGCCTCAGTTTGCCTCATGGTAAGGCCAGCCCTGAGTGGCCCCGACCCAAAAAAGGTTCCCCGCCCTGGGGATAAAGGGTGGGCGGAGATGATTTAGGGTGAAGACACCCATGTGTCCAGGCAAGAGTGCACCAGGTGCAATTTCATCCCGTTTTCACTTTGCTGTGCTGAATACGATTCCTCAAACTCCCTATTGAACGGTCCCTGGGATTAGCTCAAACCAAAGTCCTTCCTGACTTTGAACTATCAGAAGAATTTTAAGGCCTTCCTATCCCAACAGGCCAGTGTTAATGCCTTAAAGCAATTGCGTCAGACCAACAGGTGTAACATTTAAAAGTGGCGGAGAGCAAGAAAAATGAAAACATAACATATGTCGCCTCAGAGACAAAGAGACAAAGGCCTGTGAAGTTCAGTAGCTCAGATCAAAGATGCTGCAATGACTTTTTGCTGACATGTTACAAATGTGATCCTAGCCATTAACTTTAATGACCTACCATTATGTGAGGAGAAGGGCAGGGAGAGAGGGACCTAATTTATTGTAATTACCTTAATTACGACCCCATGGTCTCATTTGGGACCTCTGGTTTTTCAGTCAGGTGATTTAAAGAAACCCCCCCACAATAACACATCTTTTTTTTTGCACCAGGCCTTCCCCAATTAGATAAAATCATCCAGAAATGTTATAAAATATCTTTGCAGCTTTAAAAGCAACAATTAACGGGGAGCAACATGCGTCAGTATGACTTTAAAATGCATTAACTGGAGCAATAGACGTTTCTTCTTAATCCAAACATAACAACAGCCCCTTGGCTTAGGTCAGGCTTAGACAAAATATGGCCCGTGGGCCGGATCTGGATCGATTCCTCAGACGCTGCGGGGAGCCCCAAGGAGGCTCCCCACTTGCCTCGCCCCACCTGCATGCTGCTCAGAAACGCGGCTGTGGGGTGTTTTTCTTTTAAAACTGTGAATCCGGAGGGGAGGGGGAAGCTTTAGGAGCTGCTCCCACCCCCAGCACAATCCCATTGGCCAGTTTCTGGCCAGAAACCGGCCAATAGGAGCTGCCTGTTTCAATAACAGGCAGCCACAAAGCACAAGGGGCTCCAGAGCACATGGCTGCAGCCTGTGTGGGGGCGGGGCAGGCAGGGAGGCTGGTTCAGGAAATGTCGCTGGCTGGTAAGTCTCCTGGCGGAGCCTACTTCTGACATCCCAGTCCTTCCCTTCCCCAACCTTCTGCCCCCGCACTCCTGCCCCCTACTCCACATCCTCTGCCCCCCTCCTGTACCCATATCCCCTCCCAGAACGGGTACCCCAATTCCTTGCCCCAGATCACAGTCCCCTCCTGCCCTAGCTCCCAACCTAAATCCCTGCACCCCCTCCTGTACCCCAATTTCCTGCCCTGGGTCACAAGTCAACCCCCTCCGCCCCAGCCCCGTGCCCCAGGTCACAACTGCCTCCTTCAGCCAAACTCCCTCCCCTACCCCAAGCTCCCTTCTGCACCCAACCTCCATCCCAGACCCCTCACCTCTTCCATTAATATCATGGAAGAGTGCGGCCCTCGACCACTTTACAAATTCTTGGAGTGGTCTCCCGCTCCTGGCCTCTTTGTTCGAGTATGGAGACCTATGGAAATACCAGAGGCCTACAGAATACGTAACCAGTGCCTGCTTTCTATTACATAAGGGCCCAATCCTGACAACCTTTACTTCTGTGAGGAGCTCCATTGACATTCACAGAACTGCTCTCCGTAATAAAAATGACATGCATAACTTAGTTTGCAGAACGGGGCTGATAGCACTGTTTACTCTTCAGCATCTGCAGTGTTAATAAGCAGTGCACCCAAGTGTATTTAGGAGCTCGACAAATTATGAGATAAGGGCACAGTATATGAGAAATCATGTCAGCTCAGCATAGGATTGTCCAAGGAGGAATGTAAGGTTTCCATGATGTCTATTACAGGTTGAACCTCTCTTGTCTGGCACCCGTCTAGACCTGAACTTGTGCCGATCCAGAGAATTTGCCAAACCACGGGAGGTCAGTATTGTTTATCAGCACTTCCACTGTTTGCTGGACTCTTAGAAGACATTTAAGAGTAAACCAGAGCTATATAGTAGCAGAGAACACTGAGAGCCAGGACTGGCTGTAAACAAACTTTATGGAAGTGTGGGAAAGTTGGCCATACCCAAGATAAGTGGACATCCAGCTAACTCAAATTATGCTGGACCACGGCTGTTGCCGGACCAGAGAATGCTGGATTACAGAGGTTGAACCTGTGTTAGTTTTTTCTTCTTCTACCAGATTTGAGTATTATCACATGGAGGGGATTAATAGAGGTACAATGAAATAACTATATAGTTCTATATAGTATGATCATGAGCTTTCGTGGGCAAAACCCACTTCTTCAGATGAGCTGGAAACTGGACTGGAAAGCATAGGGACCCAGAATTTATAACAGAAAAGGAAGGGAAAAAATACTTTCAATAGCAGTACTGGTGCTAATGAGGCTGATTGAGTAGGCTGGACATGTTGTTTTTAAGGTTACAGACTCACATGGCTACCCTTCTGAGACTTAATAAAATAACGCTTATCAAGTGGACAGCCTGTTTCATTCAGAGATCTGGAAAAGAGGAAAGATGAAGCACTCAGTTTTACGCTAAGGAACAGAAGGGTGAAGGGACTTCCCTGAAGTCAAACGGCAAAGTTGGCCATAGCATCCATGGCTCTTCATTTCCAGTCCTTTGCCCCTGCTCTGGGCTGCCTCCAAAGGAGCTACTTCTTAGAAATGGACCCTTTAAAAGAGGCTTCACTGGTGGACTGACATCAGCTGGGGAAGGATGCACTAGCCTTTGGGCAGCTGTGCGAGGCAGGAGGAGATATTACATGGCTCCATCAGAGAGGATGCTACCTTGCTGGAGAGCAGCATGAACGGCGTGGTCGTGGAACTCCCAACAGGCCAACAGCTGGAGGGGAAGATTGGTGGTGGATGAATGAATGAATGATGGAACACTAGAATTGGAAGGAACCTTGAGAGGTCATCAAGTCCAGAGCCAGTATCGTCTAGATCAGTGTTTCTCAACCAGTGGTACGTGTACCCTTAGGGGTACTCGAGAGAAGTCTGGGGGAGGAGGAAACATCAACACAACTGAAATTTGGAGAAAACTGATTTTTTGTTTTAAGTTTTACAGCGTTTTATTATTTTTGTACTTTTTACACCCAAAAATGTCATCGCCCGCCCAGCTAGGATTAAGTTGTTTAAATAAATGTGTTGCAACGATAGAAAAAAACGTTGTGTGTCTGAAAACTGTAGGTACTGGGGGGTACTTACAATTTTTTTTTTGAAAAAGGAGTACTTTATAAAAAAAAGGTTGAGAAACACTGATCTAGATCATCCCTGATAGCTGTCTATTCAACCTGCTCTTAAATATCTTCAGTGTTGGAGATTTCACAACCTCCCTTGGCAATTTAGTCCAGTGCTTCACCACCTTGACTGGTAGGAAGTTTTTCCGAATGTCCAACCTCAACCTCCCCTGCTGCAATTTAAGCCCATTGCTTAAATGAATGAATGAATGAAAGGAACACACCACATGGCCTTTTGTATGCTGCATGCTCTCTCCTTGATCAGTTGGGTTAACCTGGGCACGGTGTAATTTGTAGCCTTTAAATGAGGCAGGATGATCTTGTAGTTAATGCGCAAAGGGCCTGATCTGACACCTAATGAAACCAGCGAAAGGCTCCCTTCCCTTCACTTCTGTGGGCTTTGGGTCTGGCTCACAGACAGGAGACAGGTGCCCTGCTCTTTCCCTTCCTCCCCTGCTAAGTCAGGTGAGTGACTTCTCCCCCCCCATGCTTCCTTCCCCTCCCCCTCCATCTGCAATGCAGGAATGACCCCTCAATGCTTGCTCGGAGAGGCTAGGCTGGAAGGCCCCGCTAAGGTGCACATCTGCACAACCATGCACAAAAAATTCTTTTCCTGCACATCTCCTCTGGAGAGTCTGCTCTGATGGCCAGGAATGGGACATGCTGCATGGCAGAGGCGGGGGGAGGGAGAGAGAGCGAGGAGGAGTGTTTCTGCTCCAGCGGCTGGGAATGTGTGTGTTAATAAATTGGGTGCCACGGTGGCACTCGTCCAAACCAGCGCACATGACCTCAGTATTGATACACTCGCTCCACTCCTGGTTGGAAAATCTTAGAGGGAGCGCTGCCCATGGTGTGAGTGGAGAAGAGCAGTGTTACTGCATCTCTCCCTGTGGGACGCTGTAAGCCGGCTGCTTGAGTCCTGGGTCCCTGACCTGTGCTCAGGCCTGTAAGTAAGGATCCATGGGTTCTGTTCAAACCACGGGCCCTGAGAGCAAGGCCGACAGCAATACAAACATGACCCCACCGTCAATTAGACCCCAGGTCCTGATTCAGGGTGGTGCAGCCAAACAAACGCAGTCCCAAAGTTAATGCGGCACAGGTCCTGATTCAGGGAGGGTTGCTAGGTGTCCGGTTTTCGCCTGGACATTTCAGTATTCGGGACCCCTGTCCGGTAAAACCCCCCCAGAAAATACCAGACATGTGAAATGTCCGGTATTTCCTGTTTCCCTTGGACAGAAGCCTGGTGGGGACAGCTTTCCCCTGCCACGTTTGGCGGGGGCAAGGGAGGAGTGCTGGGCCATTTAAAGGCACAGTGACTTTTTTTTTTTTTTTTTTTGCTCAACCAAGTTTGCCATGTTTGGGGCAGCCAAGCAAACACAGCTCCCCAGGCATGAGCAGGGAGGAGGAGACCGCCACCTGATATGTGGGGTGCCAGTGGGGACGCGGGCCCTCCTTACTCCACCATGTCCCAGCCCAGGCCCCTAGAAGTGGCAGCCCGGGCTGCCACTGGGGTCAGGGGTCAGCAGGGATCTGGCCTGCAAGACGCTGACACACCCTAAAGTGTTATGAGATCAGCCTGACAGTCGTTGGCTTCCCCTGGACCACTGCTTGACTCCCCCTCAGCATCTACCTGGCCCCACATGGACTGCCGGCTCTCGGGGTCATGGCAGTCTGCACCCTTGGGCAGGGTAAAGAAGTCTCCTTTTCAGTCCAGGGACCCAGCAGTCCAGGCCAGTTCTCAACCTCTGCAAGGTCTTCAGGGTCCTCCTAGTTTGGGAGCTCAGGGCAAGCCTCTGTTTCCTCCAGTGGCTGGGGCCTTACTGAGCTCCTGGGCTGGGCTTTTATCCTACTTGCCCTGCCCCTTGGCTTCTGGGGAGTTATAGGGGCAGGACCTGGTTCACCCTCCCCCCAGGCTTGGAGAGGGGTTCTTCCCCCTCAGGGTCAGTGAGGGGCCACCCCTGCTCACTACAGATGCAAATGGAAGCTGGGGACGAGCTGCTGGGTTTTTATGTTCCTGAGCCTCAGGCAGGGATAAACTCACACGTGTGATGGCTTGAAGCCACTAGCAAGCGGTTTGCTGCAGCCTCTGGCTGAGGTTTCTGCCGGCCACAGGCTTAGCCTGTCACACCTGTGCACCCCATTGCTGAATGGAATGGGGGCTACGCTTGCATGCTGTTCTGAAGTCTCAGCAAGCTTAGGGTTGGATTGGAGGTTGAGCTTTTATGGCTGCCGCAAGAGGGAAGCCATGTGTGCACTTTGAGTGGCGTGGCGGGTGTTAATCTCCCGCCTTTCACACGTGCTCTGTGGGGTAGAAATTGTAGAGACATGCAACATCAAAATCCACTCTTACAGGCACCTTCTGCCTCGCTCCTGAGCCAAAAGATTTTTTTTTTTTGAACAAGAGAAGCATTTAATAGCCCTTGCTCCTTTACGTGCGGTTGTCAGACTACTAAAAAGGAAATTCAAATGCAAAACTGGAAGGAATTTGGCTTTGCCAAGGAGTCTGTCAAAATGACTCTGCTTCTGCAGGACAAAGGGCAGTGGACTTTTTGGGGTTTATAGCAGGGCAAGCCTCTAAAAACCACCACGAGAGGTACCAGGGATGCCGCCAGCCCCCCTTGTTCGAAGCTTTCCCCCTCTGCTCGGCACAGTCAAGAGCTGTGGAGGTTTGGGCAGCATGTTAGCTAAAAATCCAAACGTTTAGTTGTTTAACCAACCCAAATGGGTGTTTCCATCACTAATATTTTCCATGGGGGATCTAGGGAGGGCCAGAGGATATTCTGCTGGTATGAATTGACATAGGTCTATTGACTCCATTGGAGACACACCTACCTTCAGCACAACCTGTTGTGTGTCTGCCACTCAGAATTTTTTGATTAACGAAGAAGCGAGCTCACGAGCTGATCTTTGTTACCTATGTATGACAGGATAACTCGTATGTCATTTCACAAGATCAGCTGATTCCTCCCAGACCCCCTGAATCACTTTTCCAGCCCCACACTATCACAGCACTGCAGTTAACTCTCCAGCAGAACTTTTCATACAAGGCTTTCAAAGCCCTCTACAAACAGTAACATATTTTCTCTTCTACCCTTCCTAAGGGAAACTGAGACAAGGAGTTGCTAAGTGACTTGCCCAGCATTATACACCAAGTCAGTAGCAGAGCCTTGAATGGCTCCAAGGAGACTTAAGCCAGGCAGATCTAACTCCAGAGTCACTCCTGGGAGGGGAAATGCCTTACACTAAACATGATCTTTGCCTGATGACATGAAGGATAAACCCGCAGCCAAACCCGACAGCCCGGATCAGAGCTAAGAGCAATGAAACAACAGCAATGACTAGACTGGCAGCTTCTTGCGCAAGAACATCTTGCGCAAGGGTTCTTGTGCAAGAAGTCTTGTGGAAGAAAACGTCCACACTGCCATGTGCACGCTGTGCTTTTGCCCAAGAGTGCCCATGGCAGTGTGGACGCTCTCTTGTGCAAGAAAGCTCTGGTGGCCATTTTAGCCACAGGGGTTTCTTGCGCAAGAAATCCCTGCCCAGTGTCCACACTGCTCTCCTGTGCAAGAGGGCTTACACCTGTTAAAAAAGAGCGTAGCTCTTGCACAAGGAGCCCTCTCTTACTGCACCATACTGTAAATTTCCTTGTGGAAGACCGGGCGGGCAGTGTGGACGCTCTGCGGATTCTTGTGCAAGAATGGCCATACTTGCGCAAGAAGCCGCCAGTGTAGACATAGCCCAGCAGTTCTCCATTCCTGGGCCTGGAGGTTAAGCCACCTTTGTTCACCCCACATTCCTGGGCTCTCCCGCGGCTTGCTAGCCACCCAGAGGATAAGGGCAACTTCACTCTTGAGTTCATTGCCCATCAGGCAAGAGCAGCTGCACATCCCAGCCACAGACCAACATGCAACCTGGATCTGCAAGGGGCACGTGGAGAATCATGGAACACGAGGACTTGGTTGACCCAGGGCTGGTCCTAACCAACGGGCGGCCCCGGACGACAGCCTGACTTGCCAATAGGGTTGCCAGATGGTTTAAAAAAAAATAGCGGACAAAAATTTGTCAAGCAAAAAAAAGGTCGGGGGGAGGATTCGGGAGGTCGGGCCAGCTCTATCGGTGGCCCCATGAAAATGGCGGCCCCGGGCGACCACCCGACTCGCCTGCCCTTAAGACCGGCTCTGGGTAGGCCTGATCTAAATGCAAACTGAAAAATGCCAGCACAATGGGACATGCCCCTGCAGGAAAGTCTCCGCTTCCTCCTTCTCAGCCAGACTGCTGGCCAGCTCTGAGCAAATCCCAGCTAGAACAAGAACAAAGAGCAATGGGTTAAAAAAAAAAGTGCCGTGTGGGCAATTTTTCCAAATGCCATTGTGCGCTCAGCGAAACCCACCTTCCTGTCTCCTGCCAGCGTTTCACAGACGTTCGTGGAGGGAAACCCCCCTAAAACACTTCAGAGAGTTTCCCAAGGAGAGAGCTGTTCTGCAGAGAAACAGTCGTTGGCTTGCTCCAGCTCCCTTCCGCCTTTGCCCCATCTTGCTCAGCAGCTGACGTATACGAGCCCTGCCTTTGCCAATGCCCCCCTACAGCACTAGCAAACAGAAAGGCAGAGCTTTCAGACCCATGTATGGACCTCAGCCCTCTTTCAGTGTGATCTTCTATTCTTTGGGGCCATCACCCTACTCCTCCCACAGTTGGGCTTTATCTTTGGTGAAGCCCGGATCACCCTCCAGATGCAGCCAGATCCCACATGAATCCTTCTTACCGGCGGGCCTGGTGCACATCCCATCACCAGGCCCGCCAATATGGGGGGGGCAAAGAAGGCAGCTAGGGCCCCTGGCCCTTTAAATTGCCTCCGGAGCACTGCGTGGTGCGCTCTGGGTGGCTCTTAGGGCTGCCTGGGGAGGCAGGGGTGCTGTGCTGCACGCTCTAGGCAGCTCTGAGGGCTGGGGAAGGGGGTGTGCTAGCCCTGCCCCTTCAGCCCAAGGCCCTGCCCCTTTTGGGGGCATGAAGCTGCCTCCCACACACACGCTGCCCAGAGGCCCGTGGAGGTTGTCCGCTGCCTTGCCCATCCAAACTGGGAATAGAGTTTAACTGGCGATGGGCAGATGGGCGGCAGATTTTTGACGGCACGACCCTTTTTCACAACCGCAGGTTCTGCTGATGGGCATGGAAAAGAAAAGAGCTTTGGATAAAATAAGAACCACTCTGACGCCTAATCCGCAATTCCAACCTAAAGCTTCCGGAGGTTGCAAAAAGTGGGCTGAAACTCTCCCCTGCATTTTTCTGACCCTCCCACCAGGGGAAGTTGGGGAGGAGGTGCGGGGTAAGAGACCACAATCACAAAATCTGCATGCCCGATGCTCCAGTATGATCGGCTTTTTAAGCTACTGCCGCCTGTCGGTGTCCTGCTCCGTGGGGGGCGGCTGGCAGAGAGCTGTAGGCAATCGGACAGGATTGTAAGAACTGCAAACACTCGGCTGCAAATCTCCAGGCTTCTCTTTGGCCCTGCAAGCGATTCTGCTCATGCCTAAATCACAACTTTTTGCACTGCGGTTGAACTCTTCCCCCTGGCTACGGAGAGGGGCATGGCATGGAATGGACAGAATTGTCTCTTGAGATGAGGGTTGTTTGTTGAGGGCGCTGTCCGCAGATAGAATCCTGCGCGGGTACCGAATTTGTAGCCACAGCCGAATTGCGATCTGTGGATGCCGGCAAATGTGCAGGGCTCCACAGAGAGCCCTTGAAATTCTCATGCCACTTGCACAGTCTGTTCTGCCTATTGTCACCGTACAGCAGGGCTACTCAACTTTGGAAACCCCGTGGACCACAATGATGCTCACAGCACATGTCAAGGGCCGCAACATAAGTGTGGTTGCATGTACATGCAAATATATATGCAAATATATGCAAATAGCTTCTTTCACACAATGCCCAGTGCTCCTGGCGCCTCCTTCCTGGGGGCTAGAAATGCTGACAACCTGTACCCATCTGTTCCAGCCAGCCCATCCACTTGCATCTTTCAATGCTCACCCTGCCTGGGAGACGCCTCGCCACTGTGGAGCGTGTTCCCAGTGGAGGCCACATTCAAAATGCCCCATGTAAACCCATACCTCACCACAAGCCGCAAACAAACGGGCCACAGGCCACGTGTTGAGTAGCCCTGCCGTATAGCATATCCTGTCCCTAACTCTTCACCTGGTCTGAGAAATCCGAGACACGATAGCGGACTACACTCCAGATACCATGGTGATACTGTATAAACTCAATCATAAACCTAATTTTTTTGGTAAAAAAAGACGCAGTGAAGAGTGAGGGTTGGCTTATGAACGGGTCATCGTGTTTTAACAATTTTTTTTTAAACTTGGGAAGGCTGGCAAACTTCAGTTCCCAGCCTCGCAGGGCAAGCCGCTGGCACACTGGGATGTTTTATGTTCCTGGAGTGCTGCAGGCACGGAGCCCCTCACCTCCCAGTGTTCGCCATTCCAGGTCAACGGGAGTGGCAGGAAGTGGCGGCCAGCACGTCGTTTGACCCGCGCTGCTTCCCGCAGCTCCCATTGGCTGGGAACAGCAAACAGCAGCCAATGGGAGCTGAGAGGCTCTGTGCTTGCAGATGGTCCAGGTAAACAAAACGTCCCGACGTGCCAGAGGCTTATGCCGATGCGCTGGGACTAGAAGTTTGCAAATTGCCGATATAGAGAAGAGATCATTGCATTTTTTACATTTTTTTTTACTTGGAGGGGGCTGGCTTATGAACAAACAGGCTTATGATCGCGTATATATGGTAGTTAGAGACTGTGGAAAAATAAAACCATAGCATGGTTCTAATGCAAAACCAATACATCCACTCAGGGTCACTCAGCCTGTGGAAAGCATGCTCGAGGGTACATTTTGAGCGCACTCGCCTTTAAGATCAAATCTGAAACCCGGGCAAGGGCTGGGCTTCGTGTCTAAAAATGTTCAAGCCTCTCCACAAATGCTCTGCCTTAAAGAGAATTTTCACACATCTCTGGGATTCATACTGGAGGGACTCCAGCTAATAAACCAAACGTGCTAGCTGTCTTCTACTGCTGGCTTCAATTTCAGATCGCATGTGTTAGGAATAATATATACATACATGCAGGAAGCCAACAGTTCCACACGCCGGGTGGTGAGACTTTCTGCCAGGAATCCCCTTGCCAGACAACTGTTTGAACATGGTGCCATGCTCCAGTAGCTATAGGAGTCAGTCCTGCCCCCCGGCTCTGGGTATATGTTACAACTAAATCTAGTCCCTTCCAAGGCTATGTCTACACTACAGGCTTTTTGCGCAAGAAGCTTTTTGTGGAAGAGATCTTCTGCAAAAACTTCTTGTGCAAGAGCGTGTCCACACTGCAAAAGTGCATCGAAAAAACGACACGCTTTTGTGCAAGAAAGCGTCCAGACTGCATGGACGTGCTCTCGAAAGGAAACTCTGATTGCTATTTACAGAATGGCCACCAGGGCACCTGTGCTTTTTTCAATTGCCTCTTCTTGTGAAAAAAAAGCCCTCTTGCCCATCCACACACACCTTTTTGTGCAAGAACTCTTTGTAGAAGGAGGAGTACCTACACCAGAAAAACTCCTCTGTTCTTTCATTTTACTTGCTCAAAAACACGCTTGAGGTGTGGACGCTCTGCGAGTTTTTGTGCAAGAACGGCTGGTTTTGCACAAAAACTCTATAGTGTAGACCTAGCCCAAGAAAAACAGTCCATTTTCAAGACTGTAGTTTGCTATATGTATCCAGAGTACCCCGTTTACATCTTTAGTGCAGAGACAAATCTGCAGAGCTCCTGGTTCTAGACTATATGCAGTGTAAACACTTACGTATTTGTAGAAAGGAAAGTCAAAGCTGCCTAGAGGAGAACTGCTTCCATGGCATTGAGATCTTCCACTGAGCAGAGCTGAGCTTTTGGGGGAGGTTTTAGTGATTACACACAAATTAACCCTGATCTTCTTTCACTCTTTCAGGTTCCAACTGCCATCCAAAGTCCGTGTTGTTCCTTCCATCGACTTCAGCGACAGCTGGATTGGGCCAGGGGGGCGAGGTTTTCAAAAGTGGGTGCCTCCATTTTCATATAGCAAAGTGGAGACATCGATGAGTTTCACCTGCCTTCTGAACAGCGAGACCCTTGAAGGTGTCTGTGGTTCGACTCTCGCCACTTGACCATCTTGGTGAAAATGAGCAACGACCATGTGGAGGAAGTCAGAAATTGAGCTGGTGGTGTTGAATGGAGTTTTGAAGCCAATCCAGCCTCTACCTCTTTGGCTAATTATGTCTGGGACGGGGCTTATTTTTTGGTTGCATTTTAAAAGGAATATCCTAGGCTATGTCTACACTGCAAGGGGTTTTTGCGCAAAAAGAAGCAGTGTAGATGCTTCCATTTCACGCAAAAAACCCCTTTTCGCAAGTTCCTTATGCCTCTCCAAACCCCTTGCACAAGAAGAATCGGCAGAAAATATGCTAATGACATCACGACTCATGCTAATGAGTCCCTCGTTAGCATATTTTCTGCCGCAAAAACTTGCAGTGTAGACAAAGCCCTAGAAATCAACCAGCCCTATTAGCCTGTAGCAGCAGGGCGAGGGCCCAGTGGATGTTAGCAGACCTGGTTCTGCATGCCTCAGAAAGTAACAAAGACTATACCATAGGTTCTCTGCAACCGGGATGGAACGTAATGGGATGGATAGTCTTAGAGCAGGGGTTCTCAAACTTTGTGATACCGCGACCTCCCTCTAAGTTGCTGCAACCCCCCTCTAAGTTGCTCGCAACCCCCCAGGGGGTCAGGACCCACAGTTTGAGAAATGCGGTCTCAGAGTGATGCTGTTGGAGGTAGGATCCAGAAGTCCTAGGTAATGTTCCCAGCAGGGTCGCAGACTCGCTTTGCAGTCTTGGCCCAATCCTTCTGCCACTCTGTGCCTTAGTTCCCTGGGTGTAAAATGGTGTGGACTGCACTGCCCTATGGGAGTGAAATTACAGACTGATGTGTGTTCAGATACTATTGTCATAGGGCCACATGTGCATCTGGATGGACAATGTATTTCAGGGTTTTGGAACAACACGCTCAGAATAAGATAGAATGTTCCTGAAGCTCAAATGTAATTTCAACAATCGACTGTTATTTATCGCATGTGCAAGACTGGATCGGTAGGTCTAAATGAAATGCACCATTAGATGGTAAACTCTCTGAGGCAGGGACTGTCTTTTGATTCTGTGACCGTACAGCACTTGACCGACACGTTTCTAGCCAATAACTCCGGCTCCTAGAAGTGACGAGTGATAACAATTGTTCAGTGAGCTTGGCCACTTCAAGTAATTGTCACTGTTATCCATGCAGTCCATGGGGTCTGTCCAACAGCTTCTTAGCTTTTCACTTGAGGAATTACAGGCCTAATCTCCCACGCTACATGACAAGGCTGGCGAAGCATGAACACAAGTTGTTACTCATCAGCCTGAAGCCTTCCACACACAAAGGCCTACCCTGAGTCAGCAGCGTGGTGACACTTCTAGAGATGACATCACGCATGGCCAACCAGTCATCTTTTCCAGAGTTGGAATGTCATCCCCAAAGTACCAGTCGGAATGAAAGCAAGAATGTAGTGGCAGGTGTGTGGTCCGACAGCAGCAAAACTAACAGCCACGAGGCTGGCAGAGACCAGCGGAGGGTCCAGCCCTGGAAGTCTAGTTCAAAGCAGAGAGAGGCCCCAGGACGATGGAGAAAGGAACATGCCAGTGCCACAGAGTGTCTTGCTTTTGGAAAACCCAGACCAGGCTCTGTGCTCGCGACTCTTCTATCCGCTCTCACTGCAGAACGTGCAGCTCCTGACATGGAGCACAGGGGCCAGTGCTGAGGAAACGGGCTCCTTCACCCGCTGGCGCCGGCTCCGTCCGTTCCTGCTTCCTTGCAGTAACTACGAGCGGGCGTCGAGTCAACAGGAAATAAAAACCTCACAGCTGGTGGCACCATCTGCGCCCTTCCCTCCATCCACCCGAAATAATCTCCTCCCCGGGGGCTTTTTCCAGTTGTGGAGCAGGGCCGAGAATCCCACCGTGACTCAGAATCAGGGGACAGGGCCCCTGGCGGGGTGGGGAGGGGGCGCCTCGGATTCCAACGCTGAGCCTGTTGTGAAGGAGGGTTATTAGTGTAATTAGTGCCGGTGGACATAGCAAACTCTCGGGGCAACAACTGCGGGTGTCTGCGCCCCTCCGCCCCCCCCCCTTCCCAGGGAATCTGCCAATCCAGCACGTCTCAAAGCCAACCCCTGTGTGTCGGATATGCACAGCTGTACATGCGCCGTGGCTAATCCGTCTGCACCACATGCCGGATGCCAGCTGCCTTGTTTAAGGTGGGTCGGGAGGAGAGCTCTGAAGGGGAAGCTGATGGCTTCATCCTGCAAGGGGCTAGACAAGTGGGTGTCCAGGGAGCTCAGCCCCTCGCGGGGGTCCAGTGCTTAAGAAGCCAACCATCTCTTTTAGGACTGGAGGGAATTAGGGGCTTGTAAGTGTGAAGGGGAGCTCAGTGTGGCCATTGTACAGGCAGGCTCTGTGGGAGATGCCCATGCAGGTCTTTACAGTAATTCCTCATTTAACACTAAAGATGCATTTCCGAAAATGTTCGTGCTAAGCAAAAACGTGCTACGCAGGGTCAATTTTCCCATTAAAAATAATGGAAAAGGTGGGGGGTTGCATTTCAGGTGGTGGCGGCAAAGTCAATTTTTTGTTGGTGCTCAGTCATCAACGTCAACATTAGATAACTAGCAACACAAGTCGCCGTGGTTTGTTAAAACACAAAGATAAACACGTGAGTGAGCGGAGGAGTGTTGTGACGACGTGTATTCATCTGCTCATGTGTATTCATCCACTCATGCGTATTACTGCTGTTTTCGCCAACTTATACTGCCACGCGAAGTAGTCTGCCACTTGATTATTTTCGTGTTATTTCGGGGATGGTTCTGTTATTCGAAAAATGTTCCCTAAAAAAAAATCGTGTTATTGCGAAAATGCGTTAAGCGGGCATGTGTTAAACGAGTAATTATTGTACTTATGATGTCCTCCTTTGTGGTTTGCAGTGTTGGCCCGAGGATATTAAGGAGGTCCCAAGCAGGCCCGGCCAAAGAGTTTGCGGGGCCCAAGGCGGCACACTGTGGTTGGTTGCGCCACCTGGCCGGGTGGTTCCCAGCCAGGGCAGGGAGCGAGCGGCCAGGCAGGCGGGCGCCGGGCAGTGCGGGGCCCTGAAGGCAACAGCCCAAGGCAACCCAAGGCCCAAGGCAACCACCTTGCCCGAAGGCCAGGCCTGGTCCCGAGGGAGAGCTCTGTCTAGCGTGAAAGCTTCTCTCTTTCGGCAGCAGAGCTCGTCTCTCGTGTCCTCCTGACAGGAAACAACCCCTCTGCTACGCCAGCGCTAGCCTGTCCTGCCGCTCACTGCTTGCTCACCTCAGTCATGACCCACAACGCCCTTTGCTGTCCAGTCCCCCCCACAGCTCTGAGGTCGTGCCACACTCCACCTCCATCCACCACTCTCCCACTACCCCAGCCCTGCTCCTTCCACCCTCCCAGCTCTGCCAAAGCAAACCCGCCGCTCTGCGGTTCCAGCTCGGGTAGACGCCTGGCTACCAAACTCGGGCACCTGGCCCGAGCGGCATGTTTGTGTTATGATTTCCTGCCCTTTATTTTCAGCTTGGACCTATGTCTGAATTTGAACTCTGGTGTCCAGGGCCAAAAGGCTGCTACATTTCCGGGCCTTCCACTGAAATAGCTGGAGGGGGACACTTAGCCCAGAGAGAACTCAGTGTCGGGTGTTTTGTGTGCGCTTGGCAACATTCATAACCTCCATGCGGGGCCGCCAATGGTGGAGGGGCAAAGCAGGCAGCTACTCCAGGGCCCAGCGATCGAAAAGGGCCCGGGACTCCCAGATGCTGCTGTTGCTACGGCAGCAGCATCAGCAGAGGCCGGAGGCCTGCGTGGCATGCGCCCTGCGGCCCTGGCAGTGCTGAAGGGCTGGCAGAGGGAGGCTCGTCCCTAGCTCCGCCCCTTCCGCCTGTGGCCTCACCCCTTCCAGAGGAGTCTCTCGTTAGCCCTGTCTCCGTGCCTCAGTTTCTTTATCTGTAATAAAAGAATAATAGCATCACCATCATGGGCCGGGGGCCAACACGACTTAGGAGAGATCTGGAGCAATGGCTCATAACTGGGGAGAACCAGATTCACGGACACAGTCTTCCAGTCTGACACGGAGCACATTAGTAGTCTTTGCTAGGTGAACTGCAGAGGAAGTAGGGGCAGGACCTCAGAGCCCAAGCCCCCCGTGATGGAGTGTGCATGGCACACCATGCCGGAAAGAGTCAACAAGGGCCTGAGATGCCATTTAGGTTCCCCGGTGACACTTGTAAGAGAGAGGCCCATGGTGAATTAAGAGTGAAACCCAGCTGGGGAGGGGCTGGGATGACACTGCAGCTCCAGAGAGACCGAGCAGGCAGGAGCCGGGGAAAGGCAGATACCCTCCATGGGATGAGGGAGGCCACCAAGGACAAGACGGAAATCTAGGGGGAAGGATAAGCCCTGAGATCCTGCCCTGCAGGAAGGTGTCTGGCAAGGGGACTGAAGTAGCCAGGGGAAGAGGTAAATGCAGAAACAGGTGGGGCTGATAGGGAGGCTGGGCTGGAAGGAGCCCAGGGAAATGACAGGGACAGGGGTCCTGTTGGACTTTGTAAGCTGGGAAGGGTGGACTAAATGGTGCCTGGGCAGAGCATCTCCAGGTACCAGGAGAGACACTACTGCAGAGCAAGCAGAGAACTGAAGCAGACTCTCAATGCCACACGACCTAGACACGAGGAGGCACAGGAGTGGTGAATGGGAACCCCGTTCCCCCCGCCTTTTGCCCTCGCATATCAGACTGAGTGGGCTCAGCAAGCACTTAGGACCCAGGCCCAAGGACCCTGCTGGTGAGGGGAGCAGAGGCAGAGTCCTGCTGTGACTTTGGTCCAAGCCCTGTCATTCTGCAGTGTGGACGCAGGGCAAGCCACAGACCTACATCAGAAGGTCTGCAATGCAGTATGGACGCAGTAGCGCAGCGGTGAGATCCACGCCTGGCAACCGAGTGTCCAGGGGGCACTGCAAACGTGGGCATGGAAACGCAGAGTCCACTGGCCTGGGCTTAGTGTAGACAGATCTTATCTACATATGGAGCCATTATGCTCGGTGCTGTACAAACCCAGGCATTACCCCAAGGAGCTCACAACCAAATACCGTACATCATCTAAGGGTTTCCCATTTGTAAAAGGGAGAAAATAATACTGCCTTTCCCCCACCTTTGGGCTTTTTTCAGAGGAGGAGTGACTCTTCTGAGATGTGCCCATGACAGCTGGGTAGGAGGTTCCCACAGTGGCCAGGCAGACAAGTGCCAGCTCTGCAGGTGTACTGCACTATGTGGTTGCAGCGAAATATACATGGGTGGCAAGCATGCTAGGCGGGGGAAGGCATTGCCTTCCCAAACAGCCAGCCTGGCTCCACCCTCGCTCTGCCCCCAGAATGCCTGCTGGGGGCAGGGAGGCTGGGGCCCCACCTCCCTGTGATGCTGGGGGGCGGGGCCTGGGCAGAAGGGGTGGGGCTGGGATGGGATTCACCTTCACCAGCCGCCCATGGTAATTTACCAGGCTAACTGCTCAAAAGCTCCCCACCCCTGGATTCAGTTAGTCCTTCCCCCTTGGCCACATGGCTGGTTTTAGCACGCTCAGGCATATCTGTGCACCTGCGCTGGGAAGCATGTTTGCCACTGCCGTGTAGACGCGCCCTTGCTGCGGGCACATACAGCGCCTAGCGCATCAGGTCCCATAGGCGCTACAGAAATCCAGATTAGCAACTCATCCTTGTCACGTGTTGTGAGAGCCTCCGAGAAAAGAGTTCCACAGCTTAGCCTTCAAAAATGTTAACGACGAATCCCTTGCCGTTTATTTCCCAGCCCCCCCGGGCCAGCAGATGGATTGCAGATTCTCTTCTCCTTCCCTCCCCCGCCGCTAAAGATCCCTTCCCCGTGTCCTGCTGAGGTTTCAGAATACTCAGCAGGCTTGCCGCTGATTAGGACCGCTCTTGCTTTCCAGCTTTCTGTCACCATGCTATTGTTTTATCACTCGATACCTAATTTATTTGAACGACAACAAATAATTTGGCCCACGTTCTCCATCCTCCTCCTGGCAAACACGTTCTCTGTCCTCCTCCTGGCGGCTCTTGGATTGATAAAGCTGTTACGATGGGGCTGACTTCTTTTTGTAGACACCCACAGACAACCAGGCAAGCTCTGAAAAAAAAAATATCCCACCACCAACCCCGCTTCCATCCCCTCCCTTTTGCCAAAGCTGTCTTTCAGACGACAGGCTTGCGTGCCAAACCCTCGCGCTGACAAAGTCCTGCACAACATGCATAACCAGGCCCCCACCCCGCTCGAAGACACTCAGGAGAAGAGGAGACGGGATGCTTAGAGCACAGACAAAAATGGATTTGTATTTTGCTCGTCTCTTACTGATGAGTTAGGCTCGTTTTCAGCCCTGGGCTGGGATCAGGGGAGAAGCAAATCCTTCCTTTAGAATATTTAGAGACGGACTTAACTGGGCAGAAGGATTTTGTACGTGTTCCGAGTAGCACAGCACAGATGGAAATGGAAGGGCTTGGGCTGAATCCATGATTGTTGGCTTGGGGTTTTCCCCCTCCTCAGCTTTCCAACTTGGCTTTTGATGGTGACTCACCCGGCTTGGGCCTGAAAGAGGGTCTGGGAGCGAGGGCTCTGTGACCCAGCATCTCCTCGTTCTTCAGGGAAGCAATAGCTCCAGCAGCCTTGGCTCAGAGTCTCCTCCCATGTTAGTTGGTGACATGCCTACGGGCAATTACCCCAGGCCTGGTGATTTAAAAGGGGCTGGAGATCTGGCTGCTGCCGCTACTGCAACAGTGATGGTGACCAGAGCCCTTTAAATTGCTGCCGGAGAACCAGGCAGCTCACTCCGGGTGGCTCTGAGGGCTGCCTGGGAGAGGGGGAGCATGGCGTGGCAGGCTCCCCCCCTTCCATCTGAGACCCCGCCCCTTCCAGGAGCACAGAATCCCCTCCCCCACCTTGCCTAGGGGCCCGGCACGTCTGTCAGCTCCCCTGCTCGGTGAAGAGAAGCCAGCAGGCTGGGCAAGCAGGCATTACGCTTCCGGAAGAGGAAGCCGCCTCTGAGCCTGTTTGAGATGTGGGCATGCAGTGCATGGGGGACTCCTCATTCTGAGGCCTGAGGCCATAGCCCTGTGCAAAGCTAGAATATAGTCCCAAGGCTGGTGGCGGAACGAGCGTCAAGCACTAATGCCAGCCGAGAGGGCACATCGACAAGGTGCATTCCAACAGCCTATAGCAATGAGTTCCACAGGTTAACTGCGCATTGTGGGAAACAGTACTTCCTCTTGCTTGTGCTGAACCTGCGGCTTAATCATTTCATGGGCTGGCCCCTGTTTTTTGTCTTGTGGGAAAGGGTAAATCTCTCTTCTCTATTCACTTTCCCCCACACCATCCGTGCTGATGGTGACATCTCTCATATCCCCTGTGACCGGGTCAGCCCCCCTCCTGGGACCCTGACCCCTTTGCCGTCCACTCTCTCACCCTTTGAGGGCTGCGGCGGGGCCCTCACTTGCCGAGTTCTTAGTCCCGGGCCAGTCACAGCTGAGTAGCGAGCCCTCTTCTAGCCCCGTGGGGATAAGGAGCCATTCAACACTCCTTGCTTGAGCCCCTCACCTCCCCCTGCAGCCTTTAGCAGGGCTGGGGGTTCCTCCTGTTCTGCTTCTCTGAGTCTCCTTACCCCTGGGTTGTTTGCTCCTCTCCACACTCCTCCTCCACTCTCTCTCCTCCTCCTTCTGCCCTAGGGAAGGCTTGTAAAGAGGCCCTGTGGCAGCCTACTTCAACTCACCTTGCCTTTAATTAGTTTGCAGCTGCCCTGTCTCAGGTGCCCCTTTTCCCTTTTAACAGGCTTTTTACCCTTCCCTGTCACATCCCCCTTTGTCGTCTTGTTTCTAAGTGGAACAGCCCTGATCCTTCCAGGCTCTCCTCCGCAGCAAGCCATTCCAGGCCCTTAATCGACTTTGTTGCCCTTCTCTGAACCTCCTCCAGTTCCTCTGTATCCTTTCTGGGATGGGGCAACCAGCAGGCACCAAGCTGTTTGGGCCAGGGACAGTCTGTCTGTACAGCACCTAGAACAATGGGGTCACGGATGGTCCATGTTTAGGACCTGTAGGCACGACAACAATAACAGCACAACAAGCGTTTGCTGTTCACTAGGGGGTGCTGAATTGGGGTGAAGGAAGACTGCTCCAAGGGAGGGCAGACCTCTAGCTCAGCACCCTCCGTTTCCCCAGGCAACTGCCCTATCCTCTCGGCCACTCCAGATCCCATCCCACCTCCCTACCTTCAGGACATCCCTTATCCTGCCTTCCCAATGCCAGATCCTGTTCCATCCCTGGAGCTGTATCCCTCCCCCTTTGCTAACCTTTCCACTCCTGTTTTATCAATACCCTCCACTTACTACAATGGAGTACAGGTTGGACCTCCCTGGTCCGGCACTCTCGGGACCAGAGGAAGTCATTTCTGGCTCCCCTGCTGCTGGCCCCACCCCCTGCCCTGATGCCCCACTGGGCTTCCCGGTTCCCCCAGCAGCCAAATTTCCTCCCCCTCCCCCTAAACCTTCCCAGCCCAGCTGAGCCCCATGCCAGTCTTCCCGGCTCCCACCCCCTCAGCTCAGCTGAGTTCTGTGCTGGACTTCCCCCACCTCTGCATCGCACCAGGACTCTCTGATCCTGGAACATCCATGGTCCGGGAGGACCATGGATGTTGCAGGACTAGAGAGTCCCAGTTTGTAGAGATGCATCCCGTGATAGACCCCGCTGCCCAGGAGTGTCTGGCTTTCCATTTGAATCATGGCTCCTCGGTGACAGTGGAAGATCCCTACCCCACTGCGCCAAATTGGGAAAATTACAGGACTTTGGGGGCTGCATGAAATATTTAATGCAAAATTAACCTGAGGTGGGAAACACCAGTTGACAGGTCATGATCTTGGCCATGATTTGCCTCTCTCCCTCTCCCCCCAGGAATGTTAATCAAGGCTGAGCCTGATTGTTTTCCCCCTGCTGTCTAATTGCCAGCAAGAATGTCAGGGCACAGTTCAGAGACATTGTATTGATTCCATGAGGAGTGGCTTGAAGTCACATGGAATCTCTCTTGGTTCTGTGGAGGAAGAAGGAACCATGTTGACTCGCTTTCTCAGGAGGGGAGGCTGCCTCTGAGACCTTTGGTGGAGGGGGAGGAGGCAGGAAATCTGCTCTCGAGTTCCACCACTGTACATCCAGGGAAACTCCATGGATGTCATTGGAATTACAATGGTGTAATGGTGCAGAATATGGCCCCTACAACTGCTCATCTTTTCCCAGCAGCCTGAGCGCTGGAATCCTGGCTCACGATGGCTGTAAGCCAGGGGTGGCGAAAGAAATTCTACGTTGGCTATGAGATTCCTGGCCGTGCCTGAAATTCCCTGGCTGTGGAATTGTGAGTGAACATGTCCGATTGGCAAGGGCTCTGGGTTTGAACGGCTCCGCCTGTTATTAGCTCCAGTTTGTCATGGAACACCTTCCCTGAAAGGTCCTCCCAGTTCTTTACAAATCCTAAATGGCCACGGGGTTCCCATTCACACCCCGGTGAAACAGAAAAGTATTATGCCCATTTTACAGAAAGAACTCACATACAATACACACTCAGGACCTGATTTCCCAAAGTCCTCAGCTCCGGCAGCTCCGGTTGGCCTCAGTGCACCTCTGGAAGGCAGAACCAAGCTTCCCAAAGGGAGCACTGATTTTGGGTACTGCCTCTCTTTTTGGGTGTCTGAGGCAATTTTAGAGATTTCTGTGGGAGGGTGGAGCACTCCACACCTCAGTGTGAAATGGCTGGGTGCTGCATTGCTCAGCACCTCTGAAAATTAGGCCTCTGCTTTTTCAGGCTAGCCACTTGAAAAAAAATTAAACATGTAAATTCCGCAGCCACTGTTGAAAATTCAGTGGTCTGTCACTCACCTCACGTTTAAAACAAACAAATGGAAGTTTTTCTTCACACAGCGCACAGTCAACCTGTGGAACTCCTTGCTAGAGGATGCGGTAAAGGCTAGAACTTTGACAGGGTTCAAAAAAGAGCTAGATAGATTCATGGAGGTTAGGTCCATCAATGCTATTAGCCAGGATGGGTAGGAATGGTGTCTTGAGCCTCTGTTTCTCTGGAAGTGGGAGACAGGGGAGGGATCAAGTGAAGATTACCTGGTGTGATCCCTCCCTCTGGGGCATCTGTCATTGGCCATTGTCAGCAGTCAGGACACTGGGCTAGATGGACCGTTGGTCTGACCCAGCATGGCCATTCTTATGTTCTTATGTTCAGCTCAGATGGCGACGGAGCCAGGAATATGGCTCAGATGACCCAAGTTTCCTATAACACCCTCCACCTCAGGATTTAACCCCTAATTACTCTTCAGCACCTAGGATCATGCTTCCTCCTAATCTTTAATTAGCCTGACCAGAATGCTAGGGTCACTCTGCGAAGAAGTACCTCATCCATCACGCTTTGATAGGGAAGACAGTGACCCCGACTAATCTCAGTGACAACTCCAATGCCTTTGACAGGAATTTGAAGGAATCATTTTTCTTGTACCACGCGCAGCGTATAATAAACAGCCGGGCAGCTGGGGGCAGAGAGGAGCGCGCACAATGGCTCCTTGCACTGCGGAGAGAAGTTGTTTTCTGTTTTATGGGGGAACGTCTCAAACCCCAGAAAAAGTGAAAGCACCAGAGATTCTGTTGCTAGGGGAGTAACACTCAATGGAGTTTTGTGTCATCCACTTCTGAACACGTCCTATGGAGTCATGGTCCTAGCTAGGCCCTTGCTCATTTGATCCCGTACCCTTAACTCGGCCGCCCTGTAAGCATAGGGTAGCAGCCACAGTAAGATTAATAAAAGCAGTGCTTCCCCTCACAGGTTCTCGGAGTATGTTACAGTATATTCACCAGGTTTCACAACTGGTTTGGGGAGGGTTAAGATTTGTGACAAGTACAGAGTAAAGCGAAGGAATCAGGACGAAGGGACAGCAGAACTAAATGAGTAATCACTTGAGATTACTTTTCAGGAACAACGGCATTGCACAAGAGGGGTTTTCTTGTGCAAGAAGGGGCACTGTAGACAGCTCCTTCTGGCGCAAGAGCCTCTTCTGCAAAAATGGCGGCTCATTAGGTATGCAAATGAAGCTCGGCGATATTCCATGTTTAGCATCATTTGAATATTTCTGGCGCAAGAAGCCGCGAGTGTAGACATAGCCTCAGTATTCTGTGCTGTTCTTTAGCTCCAATTTACCCCTAAATGCCTTCTAAGAGCCGGGTAAGCAGTGGAAGTGTTGGTGATGCTTCTAGACAATATGGACCTCCTGTGGTCTGGCAAATTCTCTGGTTCAGCACGGTCAGGTCCCGAGGGTGCCAGACTAGAGAGGTTCAACCTATAATGATGCATTTAGGCAAAAAAGGGGCGGGTCTCTATTCTGCCTAACCTCTTGTTTATACCAATATGTTCAGTCCACAGGCTGGTTCATATTACCTCCTCTAGACATGGGGAATCCTTATCCTTACAGGGTCCTGAGGAACCTCCAGTCCTAGTTCTTCTTATGCTAAGTATGGGGAACAAACCAACCAAGGAACCCACCCACCACAGTGGAGCAAAGCATGAATTAAATAAATACAAACTCTAGGGTCTCTGCATATTTCCAATAAGAAATTGGATTCCACATTATCAAGGCATTTTGGCTTGGAAAGAATCGGGCTATCGCCAAAAATCTTTACATCCCTAATTCTATACTGGCTGGAGAATGGAACGCTTGACATTCCTGCTCCGAGGAGTGGGCAGGAAAAGAGAGCTGCCCACAAATATGCTACCCGTCTGCATACATTAGTGGCCCTTGAACAATTTCTCATTGTCCTGACTGGCACTGGACTGGCACACAAATCCGGTGTTGGGGGGAGGGGGGAAGAACCTGAGTGGGTCGCAAAGATGAAATCTCAGTTGTGTGGAGGCTGGCTTCTGAGAAGCGCACGGTGCCCTCTGCAGAGCCCCTGTGTAACTGGGAGGAACCATCTGCGGAGATGGTCCCCGTGAAATGTTTTCTTTACTGGGAGCCCAGGAAAGCGGTAGCTTTCCAGCTTGGGTACAACCAGTCTACTTACATGGCCTCTTTTATCGATTTTTTTGAGTACCTCACCATTTTTTAAACTCTCTGTAGTCTCAACACACCTGTGATGGGGGAGAGGGGAAATTGCCTTGGGGCCCGGAAATTCAAAGGGGCCCGGGGCCCCCTTTACATCACCACTGGAGTGCTGGGCCATGTGCGCCGAAAAGCTGGGCTGGAGAGGGCGCTGCACTCCATGGAACGCTGAGGTCAGGCTGTCCTCAGCCCCACCCCTTCCGCCCTTGGCTCCGCCCCTTCCCGGAGTGCAGATCCGCCCCTCCCCAAACAGTCTGCAGAGGTTGTTGGCTCTGCTGCCTGTGAGACAGGGCAGGGCTGTTCTCCACGGGGGAACTGAGGTACACAGAGGCTCAGCGACTTGCTCCGAGTCACACCCAAAGCATATGGCAGAACAGGGACCTGAATGGAGGTCTCCCAAATGCCAGGCTTGCGGCTGAATCACTAGACCATCCTTCCTCTTATACAGTGTGCCCTCAGTGCTCCTAAAATATAATCTCCCCACTAATACAGCTGACAGGACAACCAGCACGTGCAACCCAGAATGCATCATGGACACTTGACGGGAGTTATTGCCTTCCTCTACCCACTCACAAATCAAGGCTCACAATTAGCATACAGAGCAGGCCAAATACAGTAAAGGACCAGGCACCACTGCCAAGACTGGATTGCTGAGTAGGAGGGGGAATTGCTTTTAGTTTTTACCCTGGGACTCACCGTCTGTTTTTTAAAATTTGAACAGAGGATCCCGGTGGGCAATGTATGAAGGAGACAAGCACCAGTGCTCCTTCATGTGATGATATCATACAATTAGCTCCTCATTTAACTGAGTCACTTGGCATTGGAATCATCTGGGGAGGGATCCGAACGCCGTAGGAGGTTGGTGAGAGGGTAATTCCGACAGCACCCTTTTTAAAAGCAAAGAATGGGAGCGTCAAAGTCCTGTGAGATATGTACACAATGAAGGTTACACCAGCACAGCTGTATCAGTCTACGTTTGTGGGCTTAAGCCTGTAACGTAGCAGCTGTCTACGTGGACAGAACAGGATTTTCCATTACTGTAGGCATCTCCCTGAATAATAGCCACTGTGTTGACAGAAGCAGTCTTCCTTCAACATAGCCTTGCCTACAAGGAGGTTACGTTGTGTGGCAAAGGTCCAGCCATTCCCTGTGGTTCTCGCGCTACTGGTGGATAGAGTTTGCCTCAGTGGCTTGCTCCACACGGCCTTTTTCTCTTTACTAGAGGCAGGGGCACTGTTTATTGAGCCATACACATCACAGGCTAGTTCATGGTTTGGGGGTGAAAACCCCTCCATTTTCCTAGTCTCCCTTGTCAGGGGCAGTCTCCCTGTGGGGGAGGGTTGGGGGGGACCCAGGCCCAAGCACTCTTCCAGGTTTCGGCCCCAGGGGCCCTAAGGCAGCAGCCAGGGCTGGCCCGAGCCATTTTGGCGCCCTGGGCCCAGGCATGCGGTGCTGCTCCCGGGCGCACGGCGCATGAGCGGGCCCGCCCCTAGGGTGTGGGCCCGCCCCCCCCAGGAAGCATGGGCCCGCCCCCGGTGCGCACGGCGCATGCGCTGCCCAGCCCGGCTGCTGGTGTGCAGCCCGGGGCCCGCCCCCGGGGTGCATGGCGCATGCGCTGCCCAGCCCGGCCTGGCCACCACTGCTGACATGCAGCGCCTGGCTGTGCAGGGCCCCGCGGCCGTGGGGGGAAGGGCGCTGCTGGCCGGCGCCACGGGGATGGGGGGGCGCCGGCACTGCGGGAGCCGGGCGTGCAGCGCCTGATGGCAGCTATAAGGGATGCCACGTGCCCCTTACAGCTGCCATCAGGCGCCCCCCATTGGTTGGTGCTCCGGGCAGCTGCCTGGCTCGCCCACCCCTTAGTCCGGCCCTGGCAACAGCTACAGACACTGGCAGCTTTTTCCCTGGGCCACTTTCCCAGATGATCCCTCCCAGTACCTTCCTTTTGGTACCTGCTAGTTCATCCTCAGCTCTCACACATACACACAGCTCTTCTGTACCAAACTTCATCTTCCAGCCCATCACTCTTTGTCTCCCCCTCACCCCCCAGCCTTACCTGGGGGAAACCTTTTAAAGCAGCTATAATTGGCTGCAGGTGTTTGATCAGCTTGCTCCTTCCGGCAAGTCATTAACTAGCCCCAGGAGTCTAGTTAATTTCATGGCAGCAGTCTCTGGGAGTTTATTTGGGGAAGAGAAAGCTATTTACCCAGTGCCCTGCATACCTGCCCTCCATTAGAGTGCGGCAACCAGCTGGTTTGGGTCTGTCACAGTTGGCATAATGTGTCACTCACAGATGCAGTTTTTTTCACACCCAACCATTGTAGCTATAATTGAACTAACTTCTACGTCTCAGGGGGTAGCTGTGTTAGTCTGTAACTTTAAAAAAACCAAGCAGTCCTGTGGCAACTTAGAGACTAACAAATATATTAGATCATGACCTATTGTGGGTAAAACCCACTTTATCAGATGAGTTGGAGTGGAAATTACAGAATCCAGGGTATATATAACAGCAAAAACAGTTACCTGTCAATCGTAGGACCAGTGTTAATGAAACTAATGAAGTCAGGCTGGATGTGTCCCATACATAGAATCTTAAGTAGCTTCATTAACACTGATCTGATAATTGACAAGTAACTGCTTTTGCTGTTATACATACCCTGGATTCTGTAATTTCCACTCCAACTCATCTGATGAACTTAAAAAACAACAAATGGTCTGGTAGCACTTGATAGACTAACAAAACATGTAGATGGTATCATGAGCTTTCGTGGGCACAACCCACTTCTTCAGATGACTGGAGTTTCAATGACCTAATAAAATTGTTAGTTTCTAAGGCTACGTCTAGACTGCATCCCTCTCTCGACAGAGGGATGCAAATCAAGCACTTTGAAATTGCTAATGCAGCTGGGATTTAAATATCCCACGCCTCATTAGCATAAACATGGCTGCCACTTTTTTCGAAACAGAGTTTTTTCGAAAAACCCCCAGCAGTCTAGACATGGATCTGTCGGAAATAAAGCCTCTTTTGACAGATCCTGTTAACCTCATTTTTTGAGGAATACAGGATCTGTCAAAAAAGGCTTTATTTTTGACAGATCCATGCCTAGACTGCCATTTTTCTTCAAAAAAACTCCGTTTAGAAAAAAAGCAGTGGCCATGTTTATGCTAATGAGGCATGGGATATTTAAATCCCAGCTTCATTAGCAATTTCGATGTGCCTAATCTACATCTCTCTGTCGACAGAAAGGTGTAGTCTAGACACACCCTCAGGTGCCTTGGGACTGCTTGTAACTTCTAAGCGTGCACCAAACCATAGGCTAAGTCTTAGCACAAGGCTTGCCACCCATTTCTTAAGGCTGACAATTGAAGGTTTATTCACATTTGAATGTTAAACTGGCATAGCTCTGTTGGTCAAGGATATGAAAAAATGACTCCTCTGTCTGACGTAACTATGCCAACACAACCGCACTGTAGTGCAGTTACGCTGGTAGAGGGGTGCTTCTGTCGATGCAGCTCATGTCCTTCAGGGAGGTTTATGTTCTAACATAAAATCCCCTTCTGTTGGTGTAGGCTGCATCTCCACTAGGGAGCTATGCTAGCATAACTTTGCCACTATAATCTCCATATAAGAACATAAGAATGGCCACACTGGGTCAGACGAGAGGTCCATCCAGCCCGATATCCTGTCTTCCAACAGTGGCCTATGCCAGGTGCCCCAGAGGGAGTGAACAGAGCAGGCAATCATCAAGCGATCCCTCTCCTGTCATCCATTTTCAGCCTCTGACAAACAGGACAACATTCCTCCCCATCCTGGCTAATAAGTGTTGATGGACCTAACCTTCATGAATTTATCTAGCTCTTTTTTGAGCCCTGTTAAAATCTTGGTCTTCACAACATCCTCCGGCAAGGAGTTCCACAGATTCACTGTGCACTGTGTGAAGAAAAACTTCCTTTGGTTTGTTTTAAACCTGCTGCCTATTCATTTCATTTCATTTGGCGACCCTTAGTTCTTATGTTATGGTCCAAACATAACCTATGTCTAGGTCCTGTAGTGCAATTGTTAAAACATTTGACTTAGGCTACTGCACTGTAACGACAGGGGCTACAACTCTTATCTGAGTAATGGGTGCTTTTTTCGCTTCAGTGACAGGAAGTATCTCTATATATGGGAAAATTAACATGTCCTATAGCTGTTCCTGATTCATAACTCAGTGATCCATAATCACTGGCCAGGCACTCAAGAAGATCAGACAGTGATTGGACCGTGGAAGGAACTGGGTCTCGATTCTAGATCTTCTTGCTCAGCTGTTTCTGTTCTGAGCTGGGCTTCCTGCAGCATTCTTATGCAAATAAACTTGCTATCAAGTTTCTTGTGTTGGCTTATCTTAGTAATTTGAATAGGCACGGACATTTATGTAGGCCAGAATAATGAAATGAGCATCACATTTGAATGTGGCTAAGTCATGTCTGAAATTGCTAGGTTCCTAGTATGTCCTTGTAGGCACGGGCTGCTTGTGGTTTGGTGTTAGGCATAGCTCGTAACTGCTGCTTCGTATGGAGGGGAAATCATTATGATCTAATACCGAGCAGCTGTGGAGACACACATGTCAGCAAGTCTAAGACGGAGTAGTCCTGTGGCACCTTAGAGACTAACAAAAATACATAGGATCTTGAAGTTTTATGGGTAAAACCCACTTCATCAGATGAACTGGAGTGGAGAACTAAGTCAAAGGTTATAAAAACACTCTACACGGCACCTTCTATCTACTTGTTTCCTAGAGTATCCAATGCCATGGTGTCTGGTTGTGATTCCTTGTATTCCATTTAAAATAGGAGCAATGGCGTCTTGGAAGCTCGAGTTAAGGTAGTTGCACGGTAGGTTTAGTGTTAGCTGGAAGAGGAACCATGCCTTGGAACTGATTTCCAAGGGGCACAGCACAAGGCCCTTTGGAGGGTCAGTGTGGAAAAGCTTGCCCTTGCTGTAACCAAAGACATAGCGGAGGTGGATGGGCTTCCAGTTCTCATTCCGTCACCTTCCCTCTACACTCAACTTAAGAGACATTCAGAAACTTTTCAAGGCAGAATTGGTTTCCCTGTATCTACTCAGTCCCACAGTTGCAAGGAAGCAAGTCAGGGTCTTACTCAGCAAGTTCTAAGCCTGGATGCTTCACCAGGGGCATCTTCATGGTTGGGTGGCGAGTACTGGGGGAAGTGAGTTTCTGAGATGGGCTGGCCCACTGCCCAAGCCTTATCTGAGAAATGCGTGAAGCATTCGTTTGGCCTGGCTTTGTTTCTGATGCAACATAGACGTCAATATGTCATGGGGTTTTCCTCATCTACTAACAACATATCCTGGGGGTGCAGACTTGGACGTCACAATGTTATTCCACTGCCGATGGAGCCAATGATGGTTATTTGGGTTACAGTAGCATCTAGAGGCCCCAGCTGAGATAAGGGACCTGCTGTGCCAGGTGCTGTACATACACATAGCAAGAAACGGTCCTTTCCCCAAAGAGCTTACAATGTAAATGCACAAGGTAGTCCAAAGCCAAAAGTGGGTAACAAAGCCACACCCAGAGTGAAAGTGGGTTTCACACACAAAAGCGCATGATACTATATATATATATATATATATATATATATGGATTTTTTAGTCTCTATGGTGCCACAGGACTACTTGTTTTTGCAGCAGGTCTATGGCGCACCCCAAAGGACTCCAGGCTGCTGATTTGCAGACCAGCAGTTTCTCACTATTCCTTTATTCCCCACCTCTGAGATGTTACTATCCAAGTGTTAGGCTTCTCCTTAGAAACCAACCAGTCTTTTGGGCTCAAGACGAGGGATAAATGAGTGAAATACTGTGGCCTGTGAGGCCTAACAGGTAAGACTAGATGATATAATGATTCCTTTTGGCCCTGAAATCCACAAAACCCCTGAAATCCACCTCTATCAGCTTCTGCCTCTTGCTCCTGCCTAACCTCATGGGCCCAGAGGAGGGACAGTAGATATTTGGATAGACCAGCAATGAGCAACCTAGGCTAGTGAATGGGCCGCATGAGTAGCCCTCCTTCATCTCAGTGGGCCGCAAGCTTGTAACCAAGAGGGTCTCCCGGGATAGGGGCAGTTCTGCCCAATGCACTTGCCTCCCTAGAATGAGTGGGGGGTGCCATATGAACCATAGCTGTGCTTTGGTTGGACGCAGAGGATGCACACGGCTCTCACGGCCCATGTTGTGTGCAATCACCACCCACCTCCCTTCACGTGCCCTGGCTTTACATGCGTGCCACTTTAGTAATACCAGTAGGGGGAAAAAAATCCTATACAGATGGAAACCAGCGGAACCTGGCAATCCTGTCTGTGGACAAGGGTAAACAAAATGTCTCATGGGCCACACACAGAATCCTGATGGTCCGCAGGTGGCCCCCTGCTGGGGTAGACAATGCTGTCGTTTTCCTCGCACGCATCCTTTTGCCATCCAGCTGGGAACGTCCAGGCTGTCCCTTTGACAGGCAGTGATTTGGAGACCCTTAACTGTTGCAAGGCAGGAAGGCAATAATGGTTTTAAGTGGGGAGTCGCCGGGCCTAGACGCAGCTGATTTCAGACAGCATGTCTTGCAGCTATTTGCCAGTTCCTGGAGCATGTAATCTTCCCATTTCCTACACTCAAACTCCTTTTTTTTTTTTGCACACTTATAATTAGGCGTGTTTTTTTCTTCTTTCTTCCCTTAACCTCAGGCTCCAGGCTTACAGCTTCCGAAAGCAGCTCATGTCGCTTCCCTTCACCCCCCTCCTGCCCGGGGGGGGAGATTATGCAGAGAATCTGAGGGAAATGTTTTGGTCACAGCCTCCTGGAGCCTCTCTGAAATTAGAGGGAGCCAAGAAAGTGTGGTGGAGAGGGGTCGGGGGAAGGGCTCCGCTGGGTTATGCTGAAAATGGGGGCGGGAGGAAGGGAGCCCTTGGCTGGGAGTGGGCTGGTCCCTTGGGAACCATATCTGCCGTGAAAGACTCTCTTCTCCACAGTTAACCCCTTGGTTTCAAGCTGCAAACCCTGAAGCCGAAGCAATTTCCCCTCTTTATTACTTCATGGCTTTAACCTGATTACACAGGTGAACTTACATCTTTCACGATATAATGGCTGGTCCCAGCCCAGGCACATATACTCATAAAACAAGACACCTGAATTCAAGACACTTGGCATTTCCTACCTCAACTTCAGCCACGCAGATTGTGGGGTGTTGGCCATATGGTCACCTTCCCCCCCCCCCGAGCTGTGGGTCTGAAGCCCCAGAGAACATAGCAATGTTGATGGGCCCATCGATTGGTTGTGTTTATTGGGTGTCCCTTGCCATTGTGTCTGGGTGCTGAGTCTGAGGAGAACAGTGTAACTGGCAAAAAATCCATCACGATTCTTGGAAAACGATTCTCATGGTTAACTGCCCTCACCGTTACACATTTAAGGAGGGGAAAACAATACCTATGGTAGAGCAGGCATGAAGAAGTTCTGATAATCCCCAGTTTATGCCTAGGGTCAGGAGATGGGGCAGGAGATACTTCAAGTGGTGGACAGACAAGAGGTCCAGGTGATTACCTTGGTTTATGCATGGGGCAAATAGGACAGCAGCACTGTATTGAGTGTGTGTCAAAAGCCAAACATTTTGTATAAAGATCAGCTGGGCACCAATTATCTTAAGACTAGAACATTTTCCAGGTTAATCCAGCAACCTGAAGCAATAGTATCTCCCCAGTACTGCACAAAAATAAATAAGATGAATCACAAGGGGTGTTCTTAACATGGGCTAGCTTACTTGGGCTCAAGTAACTGTGAAAATGCAGCAGCTCCATTTTTTTACTCCGTTTGGTCGCTCAAGTTCAACACCAGGCTCCCCTACAGGTTTTAACAGAAGCTGCTAACTCCAGTAAAAAGCAGAGTTGCCGCCGTGATTTGAACCGCAGTTAACAGCACATTGTTTGCACTGTAGAGATACTTTCAAAGATAGGACTAGAGACAAAATCAAAGGAGTAGATAGTGGGGTGGCTGCCCCACTCTGGCAGGGAAGGGGTTAAAGCTGGCTGCAGACAGCCCCGGCCAATTAGGAAAGGGCTTATAAGAAGCCAATTGGAGAGCAGTTTGCTGGGGCAACCTGGATATAAGGAGCTCCTCAGCAGAGCAGAGGCAGCTGTGCTCTGACCAGTGAAGGGTGCAGGACTGGCTCCCGGTGAGGGAGAAGTACCTTGGGCAGAGTGGTGCTGGGCAGGCTAAGGGGAGCTAGAGGGAGGCTCCAGCCTGTTACCTCCCAGGTTGTGGCCTTGATGCAAGGGCCAAGAAAGTGCAAAGAGTCATGAGGAAAAGGCCCAGGAGTGAGAAGCAGTTAAAGGAGCATGAAGGAGGGCAGGACAAGGCTGCCACCAGAGGGTCCCTGGGCTAGACACAGAGGCTACGTCTACACTGGCGCGTTCTTCTGCAAAAACTCTTCCAGAAGAGAGTGTCTACACTGGCATGTGCTTTTGCGCAAGAGCATCCATGCCAGTGTAGACGCTCTCTTGCGCAAGAAAGCTCTGATGGCCATTTTAACCACAGGGCTTTCTTGTGCAAGAAATTCATGTTGCCTGTGTACACTGGCCTCTTGCGCAAGAACAGTTGCGCAAAAGGGCTTATTCCTGAGCGGGAGCGTCAGAGTTCTTGCGCAAGAAGCCCTGATTTCATACATTAGAATGTCAGTGTACTTGCACAAGAACACACGGCCAGTGTAGACAGGCAGCAAGTTTTTGCGCAAGAGCGGCCGCTTTTGCGCAAGATCGCGCCAGTGCAGACACAGCCAGAGTATTGGGCCAGTCTTTTATTTGTGTGTCTTTTTCAGGGGCATGACGGTTGTCTGCTTTGTGTCAGTTAGAACGGGGCCTTGCTGATGAGATAAGGCCTTACATCAGGGATGGGGAACCTCCGATGTGCCGGCCGCATGTGGTTGGTCAGGGTTAGCCACTGGCAGGCCACAAGACATTTTATTTACCTTGCACGCCCGCAGGCACGGCTGCTCGTGGCTTCCAGTGGCCTCAGTTCTCCATTCCCGGCCAGTGGGAGCTAAGGAAAGCAGCGCAGGCCTGGTCACCGCTTCCTACACACCCCCTTGGCCGAGCATGGTGAGCTACAGAAGACAAAATGGCTTGCGGCCCACCAGTAGCTAACCCTGACGAACATGTGGCCCCCCAGGCCGGAGGTTCCCCAACCATGTTTACATAAAACCCTTAGAAGTCAAGAATAACCATTGGATGTGACATCAAATTAAATGTGTTGGCACATTGGAAAAAATACTGCACGTTGCGGTATTCTGTATGCGCTGTGAGCACTCAGGAGCAAGGCCTGTTCATCACGGCAGACAGCTCAATGGAAACCTGTGTCCAGTAGGACGTTTTGAAAAACCCTCCCCAACCCCGAAATATTAGACCGAATAAAGAATATAGGCTCTGGTCTTCAACATTACCTCAGGGATATCAGTGCCCAATTCCAATTAAAAATAATTATATGAATTAATTAAAATTAATGGCAATTGGGAATCCAAATCCCATAAGCACCTTCCAAAATCCTAGCTTTCCTATATGGTTGCCCTTTCTTCCAACACCACAACCCTGTTCTGATGACTTTGGCACACCTCTCCCAAGCAGTTGCGGATGTCCAGGACAGTTTTCCTTGGAGAAGTCTAGGTGTTTTCTTAGTGTAACTTGTTTGTTCAAGGACACATGGATATCTACAAACCAAGTCAATCCCTTCTTTCAGGAATTGTAGCCCAACACCAATGCCTGATTCCTAAAGGGCAACCCTGCCTCAAGAATTAACTTTAATCCGAGACCAAGGGACAGAGCAAACTCTCGTGCTGCTCTAAAGATTGCTACCTCTACACCGAATTTTGCTGCATGACCAAAACCAAGACATCTTCTCAAGACTGGACATTTGCTTGCACACTGGGGCTACATCTAGACTACAAAGAAAAGTCGGACAAAGATATGTAAATTGTGAACCACAATTTGCATATTTTTTTCCCGCTTTTCTTTCTAAAGAGGCTTTTCTGAAATTTGGTACGTCTACATGGTGCCAAATTTCAGAAAAACCCACTCTTTCGAGCCATCCCTTCTTCCTCATAAAATGAGATGTACGGGGATGGTGAAAGAATGAGTCTGCTTTTCCAAAAATTTTTTTGGAAAAGTGGACGTGTTCCTTGGATTTGGTATTGCTTTTCCGGGATACCTCTGGTATTCCGGAAAAACACTGCAGTCTAGACATAGCCTAAGAAAAAGAACTGAGAAGAGTAGGAGCAACATGTCATAGATGCTTGTGGTATAGATACATTTCATTAATCTCTGTATTAATCATTTTCTCATTGAAATTTTTATTTTAACTTAGTCCTTTTACAAGTTAAGTCCTTTTATATAGAAACTTTGTATACTTTCATATAGAACATAGAAACTTTGTATTAAGTCTTTTTACATAGAAACCTTGTATTTTGTAGACTTTGTACCCCTTTTTGCTTAATTGATTGTCCCGTTGAGTGAATGAGGTGTGAATGGATAAACTTAAAAAAACAACAAATAGTCTGGTAGCACTTTAAAGACTAACAGAACATGTAGTTGGCATCGTGAGCTTTCATGGGTACAGCCCACTTCTTCAGATAAGCATGAAAGACAAGCACCTCTGGACACTTGAAAAAGTTGGAGAGGGGTAGAAGCCAGATCCAAGAACAATGGGACCTGTGAAGTGGGCTCATTGAAAGAAGACTGGACATATGGACACCTTGGGAGTCAGCAGCAAGTGCCTACTTTTGGAAGCCCCCTCTTTGAAGGAGAATGTGGCAGCATTGAGACACCAGCCAAAAGAAGGTGCCACAGATGTCTGACTGTATATATGCATCTGATGACTAACTGGTGGAGATCTACAGGAGAGGGAAGACACTATAAATCTAAGGATCTTGCAGAGGGACCCCGGGTTTTCATCTTGTCAACATGAGAGCACAGATCCAGATCGGCAGAAGCCCGGCTCCACCCCTCCCCCACCTAACTCACCTGGCCAGTGCAGTTAGGGGGAGCAACTACTGGCAACAACAACAAGACAGGGTGTGCTTGTGTGTGTGTGTGTTTGATATCATAGGCATATGATAAGTGTTGATTGATCTATGTGCTTCCAATAAATGTGGCGTTTTGCCTTTCCCCCCAGAAAAGACCCTGTGCAGTAGTTTTAAGTACAACAGTGGGACGGTAGCACCCCCCCTATACAAATTGTGCCAGCACCCCTGCAATACCACCAGGTAGATGCCACATATGTAATGTTTAAAGAAAATATGGTAGAACTGCAGTTACAAACTCTTTGGGAACGGAGGTTGTTCATAATTCGGAAATGTTGTAACTCTGAACCAAACATTATGGTTGTTCTTTCAAAGCTTTACAACTGAACAGTGACTTAATACAGCTTTGAGATTGTACTATGCGGCAGAAAAAAATGCTGCTGTCCCTTCATTTGGTAGTAGTTTATGTTTAACACAGTACTGCACTTGCTTCTTTTTCTGCCTCTGCTGCTGCCCGGTTGCATAATTCTGGTTCCAGCTGAGGTGTGTGGTTGACCAGTCAATTTATAACTCTATTGCTTGTAACTTTGAGGTTCTCTTGTCAGACCACTGGTATTTTAAAGTCATAATATATATTGACCAGTGTTCAGTTCCAATTACTGTCTCCCGAAAGAGGAACAGTAAAGATGGAAGAGGCTCAGAGCCAGGTAATGAAAATGATTAAAAGTATGGGAAGGTTTCCACATGAGGGGAAATGGAAAAGGCCGGTTCAGTTTAGAAAAGAGATGAGTAGAAAGGCACAGGACAGAGGTACATAAAATGATCCAGAAAAGATCATGTGGATGCTCTTGGTGATTGAACAATGAACTTAAAACACGCCACACTATAAGTAGTCCCGTTAAAGTTAACGGGGCCTGCTTAAAATCTGGCACCTGCTTAAGTGTCTTGCCGAATCGAGGCCTCAACTATTGGACCATTTTATTTTGCTTATTTTTTAATAGCTCCTTTATTTTTAACAGGTCATTATAAACCATTCACACCCCTATTAGTACAATTTCCGAAAACCAGGCGCAACAAAGCAATTTCCTTCTGTTATACAAGAGAACAGCACAACTAGATTTTTTTTAAGATACAGTTAACACTTACACTGTTGAATATGTGTTACGGAATCAAACCTGGGCCCTCTGGCACTTAGTGCATGAATCTGTGCCACATGAGCTAAAAGCCAGCTGGCTCTCAGTTAAGAGTGCAGAGTAGACTCATTAGGCTCTCTGTAAGTGGTCTCCAAGGCTACGTCTACACTACAGGGGTTTTGTGCAAAAACCCGTGGAGCATCCACACCTCAAGCGCATTTTTGCGCAAGTAAATTTACAGAGAATCAACAGAACAGAGGGCTTTTTCCGGAGTAGGTATTCCTTTTTCTACGAGGAATAACTCCTTTTTGTGCAAGAGCTCTTGTGCAAAAAGGCGTGAGTGGACGGGCAACAGGGTTTTTTTTGTACAAAAACAGGAAAGAGGAAAAAGCAAAGGTGCCCTGGTGGCCATTCTGTGGATAGCTATCAGTGCTCTCTTTCGAGAGAGCATCCATGCAGTCTGGACGCTCTCTTGTGCAAAAGTGCATCACTTTTTTGATGCGCTTTTGCCGTGTGGACACTCTCTTGTGCAAGAAGTTTTTGCGGAAGATCTTGTCCTCAAAAAGCTTCTTGCGCAAGAAGCTTGCAGGATAGACATAGCCCCAGTGCCATTAGGTAGGACAATGCACCATACCCAGAAGGTATGTGGATTGCATATGCACAGATCAAAATGATGCCAATATTTAATAATCCATCAACCTATATAAACAGACAAATGACAAAATTCAAATGACCACTGACAAATAATGGACAATATATATAAGTGTATCTAACAATCTGCTCTGAATCTTCAGGTGGCAAAACTCCATTAATTTCTTATTATTAATATTATTTTTGAGAAAAATATTATTCAATATTCTTTTGGGACAATCTTTAATTCAACTGTGCAGCTTTTACTGGGGAAAGACGGGTTGTGTCAGACACCAAAAGTTCACAACAGTACGGGTTATTTTCAGATCTCATTTCTTTGACTGCATGGTGCTTGATTTTTTTTTTTCATTGAAACATTGTCCTGATGAAATCTGGGGTTTCACAGAACTAGAAATTGTTCAAGGGAAAATGTTGAGGGCAAAAGTTTCTGATTTTTTTTGACGGGAAGATTATAAAAAAAATATGTTTTGTATTGGATCAACATTTCAAAATGAAAAAGTGACAGTTGTTAACATTTCTAAAGGAAACATCTCTTTTTGATGGAAGATGGCAACATTTTTCAGGGCAACATTTCCAAGTTGTTATTTTTGGGGAACTTTTATTCCAAGTGATTTCTTTTTAATATTTTAGTTTTTCACCCCATCCCTGCCCCCTCCAAGCTGTCAGAGAACTGATCTGAGAATGGTCTCCCAGGAATTAATTCCTTCTGAGAAGCAATTCACTTAAGCCCATTGATTTCAGTATTGGGTGAAAGACTGACCATAGAAATCAGAAGGTGGTCTTTTGGTACAGCCATTTGGGAGTTGTTCAAGCAAATAAGAGGCCATCAGCAGATCACTTGGTCAATGATTAAATGACTGAGTAGCTTTGTTCTGTGTTTTTTTCTTCTCCAATACAGTGGATCTTTCAAGGTCAGCCAATTGCCCCGGTTTTATAACCTAATTGCTGAACTTCTCTTTTTTACAGTTTACGTCAGGGTCAGAGGAATGCCTTCGCCAAAGGCTAGAAAGCTACAACTAGATACAAGGTGGGCCTTTCACATGAGCTTTGGTTAGTCCCTTTCCTATACAAGAAGCAAACATTCGCCCATAGCTGGTTGTTCTCTGCTGACCGGAGCAACCCTCCCTTCTAAAACGTCTGGCTCGTACCACTCTCAGTTGATGGATAGCTGCGGATAGCAACAGAGGCAGATGGCTGATAAGGGAAAGCCTTTTACAACAACAGATTAAGAGTCCTTTGGACAGCTCGCCACTGGTATGTACTTTACTTAGACAACTTTTAAATGTGGGTTAATTTGTTTGTTCAGTGGACCATAACTAGCTCCAGGAGCCCTCTGGATCTGCCCTCAGACTCAGGGTGAACCAGCTGGGGGCAGAGACTGTAAAAATGACCTTCCTTCTCTGAATTTTTGCCCCAAATTTCAACTAAATCTGAAACCTCCCCAAATCATCATTTTCCCGGCGGCCTTTGATCCACAGAATCCTTGGGCTTCGAAATGGAAAAGCCCCATGAGCTCACCCAGCTGCCTCCTGGGCCTAAGGCACAGTTATGCATTTTCTTTAGTCATTGATTTACCAGCCAGCAGAGAACAGGCCTCATGGCCAGCGAGGGGAAGCAGGGAGTCCCAGCTCCTTGACAGTGCTGGCAGGGACTTTGCTCAGGTTCTCTAGTGAGCCGTCTAAAGCCTGCAGGGTGTTTTTGGAAAAGTGACAGCGACGTCAAAAAGAAGCAGACGAGTGACAAGTTACTCCTGGATTGCTTGTGCTGGGGCCTCAGTCCAGGCATGCAGTAATGAGGAACAGAGGCGGTTTTCATTCCCCGCCCCCCCCACACACTATATTTTTCTTTCCACAGTTCTCTTTCTGCTGCCTCTCCTTCCTTGTGCTGGCTCTGGTGGGAATTGTCATTGGCCCCGGCTGTATTTCATGGCCCTGCTTGGCATGAGGGAGCAAAACGTGTGCTTTGCAGCTCGCCTTCCACAGTGAATTGGCCCTCTTAGGCGATACAGAAATGCTTGCAGATTGCTATGGACCTGTCGCTCTCAAGGTATTTTAGCTGAACTGTGATTGCTGACCGGGGTAGGTCAAATTTGGGAAACATTTTACTCCTCCTATTTTTCATCCTTCTATAGCAGGGCTACTCAACTTTGCAAGTCCCGGGGGCCACAATGATACTCAGAGCACATGCTGTGGGCTGCAACTTAAGTGTGGTTGCATGTATATGCAAATATATATGCAAATATATGCAAATAGCTTCTTTCACACTGACAGGAATGAATACAATGTTTAAGGCAAAACTACACAACATGCAGGCCCCATTTAAGTCAGTTCTGCTGCTATTAATAAAATGCAATATTTACCTGGTTTCCACCCATATGACAGCACTTTTAATGAGCAGTGAGAGTCCAGGAATGTAATTACTAAAATGCATATCAACAGAAGACCTTTATATGGACTCCTTTTTTGTTTTGGCTTCCACCTGTGGGCCACGTGTTGAGCCCCGCATAAACATAAACCAAAACAACACTGCGGGCCGCAAACAAATGGGACATGGGCCACATGTACCCTGTGGGCCGCCTGTTGAGTAGCCCAGTTCTATAGCTACCATTAATCCCTCTGGCATCTGCGCACCTCACAACTTTCATGTGTTTATGAGGATCAGCACCTCTGTGAGCAGAAGGGAATCTGCAGCACAAAGATTTAGGCCAGGTCTATACTAGACCCAGAAGGTCGGCTTAAGGTACGCAACTCCAGCTACATAAATAATGTAGCAGGAGCTGACATACCTTAAGCTGAGTTTGGCATCATTGACTTCCTTTACTCCTCATGACTGACCAGGAGCACCATCAGCATTCAATTTAGTGGGTCTTTACTAGACCCGCTAAATGGAATGCCAGAAGATCGATCTCTGGTGCAAGAGGAGACGTGGCCAAAGTGACTCACCCAAAGTCACAGAGTAAGTCACAGAGAACACTGGTCTCTGCCAGCACTAGGTACCCAAGGTGCTTCCATAAAATACAAATAAATAAACAACATAGACAATAAAGAAATACCTGTTTACACATGCACTGACTATCACTGTGGCATGAGTACTGGACCCAATCCAATGCGCAAGTGGTGTCAAGGACAAAACTTTTATTGAGTTCAATAGGAGTTGTACACACATTTTTTTGCATATGGAGCGTGAGCCTTCGTTTTTCAAAACACCAGGTGTTTTATCTTTATCTTTCCTCCCTTAATCCTTTCCTTCTGGTTCAGATCCCCTCCAGCTCAACATACAAAAAACACAAAACGAGAAGAGCATTCATACAATATAATTGTCCCTCTGACCAACAGGTTGAACATCTCTAGTCCTGCACTCTCTGGTCCTGCAACATCCATGGTCCAATATGATTTTAGTGAGCCGGATGTCCACTTTACCATGGGCATGGCCAAGTTTTCCACAGTCCCATTAAAGTTTGTTTACATCCCCCTCAGTCCTGGTTCTCAGTGTTCTGTGCTGTTATTTAGCTTTAATTTGCCCCCTAAATGTTTTCTAAGAGCCCAGTAAGCAGTACAAGTGGTGGTAATGCTGCTAGACTATATTGAGCTCCCATGGTCTGGCAAATTCTTTGGTGCCAGACTAGAGAGGTTCAACCTGTATTACTAATTGGCAAATGTTCATTTTGAACTGTGCTTCAACACTTTCAATCGCAGCTTTTAATGCACAGTTGACTCCTGCATATTTCTATCTTACCCTTCTTTAAAAATTCAGTGTTTCATTGATTTTGGTTCCAGTTTGGAATCACTGTTGAAAATGCCTCCCCAGCTTTTTTAGCTTTACCTTCAGCTCTTTGATATTTCTTCATGCACCCGAGACTCTTCATCTCAGTCTGTAGTCATCTCCCTCCTCCTCCAGGCTTCCTAGACATCTGCTGCTTCTCTAATACTCATAGCTTCTTCATAGATTTCACCATGGTGATCATCTAGTCTCACTTCCTGTAAGACACTGGCCATAGACTTTCTCCCAAATAATTCCTTTTTAAGCTAGAGCTTATCCTTAAAAATAGCTTCCCTGACCTTTCTTCTCTCCCAGGTTTCTTGGATACCCCCTGAGTCTCTCCTAGTTCCCATGGTCTGCTGCCCATTTGTGGTTGCCTGAAATAGCAGTGTCTTGGGTTTGATGGCCCTGAAAGTCCCTTCCAGCCTTATGGTCTTACGTTTCTGTTTGGATGTGCTGCTATCCACCTTTACAGTTACTTTTATGATCTTTCCTTCTCCTCTACCACCTTCTACTCATCCCCCCTAAGACCCGAAGCCTCCTTTGGGCAAAGATGGTCTCCCAGGGCTTGTAGGCAGACACGTCTCAGGAGCTGTTGATGCCAATACAAATCACAGCCAACCCTCCGTTGGACTGGCCTCTGACATGCCGAATGGGTGCAGAATAGAAAGGGATTTCATTATGGTGGGCTTTCTTTTTCTAAGCAGTTAGCTGACGTCTGAATGGGAGATATGAATATAGAAATGATTCTTTGCTGCAAGCTGCAGAAAAGCCACAGGCCTCCGATCAAACAAGTTTTTGTGCCACAGCAAAATTAAACCCTCGCGATTTCCATATTCTTCAGTCAACAGGCCGGCGCCCAAACAGTTGCCATGGCGACGTAAGCACAGCCTGTCAGGAGCAAGGGGCGAGCACAGGGAGATGCACTGTCCCAGGGTTAAGTAGCTTTTTAATTATTCAGCCTGATATGTGGAAAGCACTCCAGCTTGACAAAAGGGGAGTGTCCTGTGATCTCCAGCTTGATGGATCACTTTAACCCTTTCACCGCCCGTGCGGTTCGCTAGCCACCTGAGGAATGCGAGCCATGTTTTGAGGAGAGGAAGAAAATGTGGATTTTTTTAAAAAAAGATTTGCCAAGACTTGCTGAACACCCTCTTCGGTCCAATGGGCCACTGGGGTAAAAAGAAGAATGCGAGATTTGTTAATAAGAATAATAAACAGTGATGCATTCAACCTGGCACATCCGACTGCCAATGACTTCCATTCAGGTTATGGGGGTATGAGAACTTCACCATCAACATGCATCTCTTCTGGGCTGGAGCACAGAGCACCCAGACAGATTTTGCTGAGTATTCCATTTTAGCCACTGGAAACAGTTTGAAACAAGGATATAGATTCAGGTTCAGACATTACGGCCAGAAGGGACCATCATGGACTGACTAGTCTGACCTCCTGCACATTGTGGGCCAAAGAACCTCATCCACTCACTCCCGTAGTAGGTCAATAACTTCTGGGCGAGCTACTGAAGTCCTCAGATCTTGATTTAACAGACACAATGACAGAGAATCCACCCTTTAGTTCAAACCAACAAGTGACCTCTGTCCCATTCTACTGAGCAAGGTGACCCCCCCCCCACCCAAGGTCTCTGTAATCTGACATGGGGGAAAATTCCTTCCTGCCCCCAAATAGCAGGCCTCAAGTTAGGAGGTGATTAAAACGTTGAGGTTTCCAGGCTCTGTTTTGCAACTGAGTATTTTCAGTGCGGGATGGAACGTGGGTTAGTGGTTAGAGTAGGAGACCAGAGCCAAAACCTTTAGGTCCTCTCTTGGGCAAGTGACATACCCTTGTGATGCCTCGGTAGAGGCAAAGGAGGGCTAATAATCCGCTCTCGCCCAGGGGAGCTAAGAGGGTCAGCTTATTAATCTTTAGAAAATGCTTTAAGAGCTGGGAACAAAGGAGTGCAGAGAAATGCAAAGTACTGTTCCTGAGAATTGCAAAACACTCAGTGAACTGGCAAGAGGAATCAGCTGCCTTGAGGACTAGTCCAGTAATGTTTTTCTCGGCTTTGCATGAGCAGCATATTGGGAACACAGGCCTTTTTTTTTTAATGGAGAAAAACAATGAAAGTACTTGGAAGAAGTACAACTGTGCTGGTCGAGTCTCCCTCATTAAGGAGACTCTTGCCTTCCCATCGCCTTTCCTCCCCCTATGCCCTAGCAATTTAACCTCAGAGTAGCCCAGACCCTCTCACACCAGGTCCTGGGCTTTTCTTTTTAATAGCTCTTTAGTTTGAAAATGGAAATCAGATTAAAAGATCTGCCCCATCAAACCCCTTTGCCAAGCTGGTAATTGTGCTGTCCCGTGATCTGAGGTAAGACAAGGTAACAGCCCCAGATCCATCATTTAGTTACTGCTGGACACAGAAAAACTGCATCAGTGATCAAACAAATGTGTCGAAAGGTAATATGGACGGCCTCTAAGGCTTTGGCTACCTGGCTGGTGCCAACAGAAAGAGACAGATTGATGATGTCTGTACTCAGTTGCTTCTGTATTCTTTTCTTAACCTTTATTTTCCAGAGTAGACTTTTAGACAGATAAAGGACAGCGCCTGGTTAATCATTTATCCATCTGCATGTCCAGCCTCTCTTTTCCTATTCCTCTCTCTGGCCTCAGAGGGAAAATTAACATATTTATTTTCTGGTTTCTCTACCACAATTCTACAGAAGTGATTTTGGTCACAATAGGAAGTCTGGACTCATCCAACTCAGTTAAAAAAAAAAAAGAGAGTTGAAGAGTGATTTGAAGAGTCCAGAGACGATGGGGAGCTTCTTCCTTCAACTGGCAGCATTTGAAACGCTTTCTGCCTCTGTGTATTTTTAGCTACTGCAGCAAAAATGATCCACTTACTGCTCTGTCTGGCTGAGAAGCCAACTTGCTGTGCTGCAGACCTCCAAGTTAGACAGGGTTTCACTACAAACTTTCCTCCTGGTGCTTTTACATTTGCTTTGGGCCAAATATGAAATCTTTGCTCAGTCCTGAGTCATGCAAGAGTGCCACGGAGTCAAATTTTTGTGCCCTTTGCTCATTTAGCCTTCCCATGGAGTACAGAGGACATCTGGGTATGAACCACTGACTTCCACGACATGGCTCATTCAGGGGTGCTGGAACAATTTCTATAGTGGAAATAGGGTTGCCAGATGGTTTAACCAAAAATACCGAACACCCCTCTCCCCCTAAAAAAAACACCGGGGAAAAAATTCTGTTGAGAAAAAAAAAAGGGGGGGGGGGAACCAAAGTTCTTGAGAAAAAAAAGGACCCCGAGAGTTGTTAAGCAAAGAAAAAAAAAACCAACCCAGCATGGCCCCTTTAAGAAATGCTTTTGAGGCTTTTTGGCCCTAACAGGCTACTGGCGGCTGTCCACCATCTTGTAGCCCTGCTCCAGGCAGGACAGCTCCCCTGCAGAACCCAGTAAGCACCCGGGATTTTTGCCTTCTGGCCAGGAAAAAAATCAGAAAATACAGACATTTTAGGTGTCCGGTATTTTCTGCACTTTTTTACTGGACAGGAGCCGAAAATACCAGACTGTCAGGGTCAATACCGGACACCTGGCAACCCTAGGTGGAAACCATATATGTGGTGTTTGAGATTACTACTTGAAGCCATGGGGTGTGGAAGCATTTTCAGCATCTCTAGTTCCAGCATCACTGGGCCCGTTGGTCACTTCTGCTACCTTCCAAAGACAAATCACTAGAAACGGAGACTGCACGAAATCCAGTGAAGGTCTCAGTCTGTTGATCAGCCATGGTGGCCTGAAAGGACAGGCAGCGCCATTCTAATGCATCATGGAGAATGGTGAAATAGGCAATACCCAGAGCTGCAGGAAGACATGAACGTGCACCATAGAAAGGGGAGACAGATGGATGTGCAGTACCAGAATTTTTCACGGATGTTGGCTACTTGGTCCAGGTCTACACTAGACCCAGAAGGTCAGGTTGAGGTACGTAGCTGGAGTTGACTTATCTTAAACTGAGCTTGGCACTGTCTTCACAGTGGGAGACTGATGGGAGCAAATGTTACCATTGGCTTCCCTTATTTGTCATGACTGCGAGAAGTACTGGTGCTGCCTGACCGGAGCCACCCTCAGCATTTGATTTAGTGGGTCTTAATTTTTTCTGCATTTACCTTAGATTCTACCTTGCAACTCATCTTGATGGCAGACTCTTGGCTCTCAACCGTTGCCTGGCTCCTCACCTTGATCTTGCTTTCCCATTTTTGGATTAGGACTGTTTCCAACCCTGGTGCAAGACCCCAGCCTGACCTCAATTCTCACCTCTCTTTGAGGGTACGTCTACACTGCAACACGATTTTGAAATTACTAGCACTATTCTGAACTAACTTAGTCCTCATGTACACAGCCGGCAGTTATTTCAAAATAGTGTCAAAATACGGTCAAGCTGGAGGACTTCTTACTCCAACTCCTGTAACCCTCATACGAGGAATAAGGGAAGTCGGAGGAAGAGGGCTCTATTCTGAAATAAGTGCTGTGTAGATGCTCCCACTTTTGAAATAAGATGCGCAATTGACATAGCTCAATTTGCATAGCTTATTTCGAGTTAAACCCTGTAGTGTAGACACACCCTCAATTTGGTAACTGACTGACTTGTGCTTTAGGTCTGGCCTGGCCGTGGGTTGATCTTTAGCCTGTATATGGAGCAGATCACCCAGTTCCCACAAGTTCCCCCTATACTCACAATACTCAGTTTAGCCAATCAAATAAGCTGATTCTCAATCTGGGTGATGACAGGGAATGATATTTATCGAGGAGAATTTGTTATTATGCAGGAGAATGATGAGAATTTATTATTATTATGCACATCCACCGCCTCCCCATACGTTTGCAAAACATGAAATATATTTCTTATACTTAATCTGAATGTTGAAATATATTTATTATGCTTAATCTGAGTGTTGAAATTGAGACGACAATGGCTGGCTCTCTTGTTTCAGAGGACTTTTCCTACAACCTCTTGGAAAACAACGTTTTCTGAGAACGGATAACACTATCTGTGATATGAGTGGCTGTCAAATTTGCATGATGGACAGCTTAAATAAGGAAAAGTCACGGAGCACAGTGATCATCTGTGGTTTAACAGTTCATGTCCTTTTGAATCACCGATATGTTTATTGTATAATTTTGGATTTAGTTAAGGTTGTCTGAATTTTGGGTTTTTGTGCCTTGGCCTAAGGCTAAATAAATTACAGGTTGAACCTCTCTAGCCCTACACCCTCGGGACCTGACCGGTGCCAAACCAAAGAATTTGCTAGACCATGGGAAGTCAATATTGTCTAGCAGCAGTACCAACACTTTCATGGCTTGCTGGACTCTTAGGAGACATTTAGGGGTAAATTAGAGCTAAATAGCAGTATAGAACACCGAGAGCGAACTGGTGGCTGAAAACAAACTTTATGGGACTGTGGGAAACTTGGCCCCACCAATGATAAATGGCTAACTAAAATCATGCTGGACAATGGATGTTGCCGGACCAGAGAGTTCTGGACTAGAGAGGTTCAACCTGTACTATTAATAATAATAATAACCCTTCCTTCCAGAATAAGCCATGCATATTTATGGCCGTTACTCATGTCCTAGTAGTAACAAACTTCAAAATGCTTAGTGAATTTGGGTGCCCAGCTTGGTACACCAAAGAAGTCTGATGTAGGGAAGCACTGAGCCCCCAGCCTCTGAAAATCAAGTCCCTTTATGGCATCTCGAGTTGATCACCCCAAAAATGGAGGCACCTGAAATTGCTATTCACTTTGGAAAATGTAGACTCTGTGCAACACCTTCCCTGTTCCATGTGCTCGCATACATGGAGTCTAGAAAGAAATCATAGGAATAAAGGCAGTGAAGGTCAATCCAGCCCTTTTCAATGGGGACCATACCAAACAAGGATGCAACATACCCCCAAATAAAGGCCACATACTGAAAAAAGAGTGCTTGCCATCCAAATGAATATGCAAAGACAGGTCTGTTAATAGAAGGAGCTCTCACTATACTGAAGAAGAAACACGAGTAATGTAAGGTTAAATCAGAGCTCCTAGCCACTAGCCCTGTTGCCTTCTAAGCCAAGACTCCAAATCTTTCTTGGTTCGTATTTAAGGCTCGTCAAAGTGGATGGATATTTCCTAGGGGCAAAGCAGACAGCATAGAATTCAACCAACAGCAAGTTCGCTCTGTCTGCAATGCTAAGTAGCTACTTGATAGCATCTCCTACGAAACACAAGATCATATCTTTGAGTTGGACCCATTCTGACAGATCTTAGCCTGCTCTCAGGAGGGACGTTTTTGTATGGAGCATAATGCTGTGAAGCCGCCCTGCAGATTGCTTCCAGTAATTCTGAAGTCAGTATGATTTTGGAAAACAAATCAGCCTTATTTATGCCAGGAAAACAACAAGCAGTCCTTTGGCATCTTAGGGTGCATCTACACTGCACTTGTAGCTCGAAATGAGCTACACAATTTGAGCTATGCAAATTGCGTAACATTTCGAAATAGCTTATTTTGAAATTGGCGCTGTCTACACAGCACTTATTTTGAAATTAAGTGCTATTCTGAAATGCCCCTTACCCCTTGTGAAATGAGGTTTACAGGGATGTCGGAATAGCGAGTCCATTTTATTTCGAAATAACAGAAGCTCTGAAAAGACGTGGAATAGCTATTTCGGGGTACCTCCAGTATCTGGAAATAGCTTCTCAGTGTAGACATAGCCTTAGAGACTAACAAATATATTAGATAATGAGCTTCCTGGGTAAAGCCTACTTCATCAGATGAGTTGGAGTGGAAATTACAGATCTAGGAGATGAGGTGGGTTTTACCCAAGAAAGCTCATGATCTAATATATTTGTTAGTCTCTTAGGTGACCCAGGACTGGTTGTTATTTCTAAAGTTACAGACTAACACAGCGGCCCCTTTGAGAAAAGAAAGAAAGAAAGAAAGAAAGAAAGAAAGAAAAAAAATCCTTCTGATTTCACAGTGGAAGTCAGACTAACAGGCCTGTGAGCACAACAGCATGTGGCTGTGTTGAGATTAATTTGCTTAATTGTTGCATGCTGTTAGCAACAGTCACCATGTTTACCGGATGAGTCAGTAATGCTTGTTAAACACTAATTCAAAGGGACCTCAAGTAATAAAAAACAGCCTTGGAATTATCTTACCCATCAGCTACTGTTACTTTGCTCCAACAGCCCAATCTGGATAAAAGTCTGTTTCATTCTAAGAAATTATGTCCTCTATGGAGGAGTCCAGGAGAATTTAATTGTAAAAAAGCATCGCTTCTTTTACAACTAGCACATCCAATTTAATGGAAACTGTGCTCTAGAATTCTATGGAATGGTTCTAAAACCGACAGAAAGATCTGATTTGCTCTTACATTCCCTGATCCTGATACTCCACTCCATTTCACCACTGTAAAGCCAGCTGGTGGGAAAGGATCAAAGGCTAGGCTCTGCTGGTGTTTAGTTTTCTACAGAAAAGAAATGACTATTGCATTTGAATAGGCACCTGTCATTTATAGCTTAGGGAAGGCAAAGGGGCCCATAATAGTTACTCCCTTCTATATAACTTTCCTCTAAAGACCTTTGCATCTAGTCAGTTAAGCTGGGACTTTTCAGCTTAGAAAAGAGGAGACTAAGGGGGGATATGCTAGAGGTCTATCAAATCATGACTGGTGTGGAAAAAGTGAATAAGGAAAAGTTAGTTACTTGTTCCCATAACATAAGAACTAGGGGCCACCCAAAGAAATCAATAGGTTGCAGGTTTAAAACAAACCAAAGGAAGCTTTTCTTCATGCCGTGCACAGTCAACCTGTGGAACTCCTTGCCAGAGGATGTTGTGAAGACAGGACTTTAACAGGCTTCAAAAAAGAACCAGATAAATTCATGGAAGTTAGATCCATCAATGGCTATTAGCCAGGATGGGTAGGAATGGTGTCCCTAGCCTCTGTCAGAGTCTGGGAATGGATGATGGGAGAGGGATTCCTTGAAGATTCCCTGTTCTGTTTACTCCCTCTATGGCATCTGGCTTTGGCCAGTGTTGAAGGATGGGACACTGGGCTAGATGGACCTTGGATCTGACCCAGTATGGCCATTCTTACATTCTTATAATCCAGAGAAAAGAGTGTGTGACCAGTTGGGTTGTGCAAATTAATAATGCATATAAAATATGCCACTAAATAGTGCATAATTTCTGTGCATTTACTGGTCTCTCTGCTTCTCTGGACACTGTACATGAAGGGATTTTCTTACAGAAACAGGCAACAATGAGGTGGCTTTTGACCCTGTACAACCCACACTGGCAGGAGGTTCTAATTTCCCCAGACAACCAAAATACACAGTGCTTATTTTATTCCTCCTCCAATTTTCTTGCCATCCCCTTCCTCTGCCAACTCTCCTTCTCACTCTCGACATAGATATGCAGAGACTCAGTTCCATAAACATGAACCAGACTGATAACTTCATTCGTGGCCTGTCACCCATAACTAACTTGTAGAACGGATCACCACAAGAAGCCCATGATGGCAAAAGCTTAGCAGCATTCTAAAGAGGATCAGCTATTTAGACGGATAACAAGAATGTTCCCAGTCATGATACACATTACATGAACATCGGGGTTATAAGCCCCTTTGGTTCTGGATGTTCAGCGATGACTAAACTGCTGGGAATATTTTTCCCTAATTATCTATTCGGGGGGTTCTTGCATCTTGTGTAGTATCTGGCACTCGCCAGTTGTCTGAGACAAGATGCAACACTGGTCTGATCTGATATGGCAATATCTCTGTTCCATAAAGGCAGTTATATGTCGAATGGAAATTACCGAGGTAGCAGGAAATAAAAGAAGAGAAGGAAAAGAACATGAAACAAGGAAGCAGAGTGAGTGGAAGAGCCAGGAAGCTTCCAGGTGACGGCGTTAAGTGCCACAAAATAAAGGCAACCTTTATGTAAATGTGAGGTGCGGGCTGATTGCGCTGGTTTCCCTAGAATTTGCAGGGTGTGCTGACTGAACCATAGCAGCACTGTGCTTGGCTGCAGAGGGAGCACCCAGCTCTCACAATGCTCTGTGCAAAGAGCAAAACGACCTTGTCCCGGAGCCTTTCTTGCGGCCCACTGAGATGAAGGATGCCCACTTATATAGCCCACCCTCTCGTCTGAGTTGCCCCTCTCTGGTGTAATCTGTTCCACCTCTCCTAACTCTTGCATGCTGGTTGCTAAGCATGGCATGGCAGGTATCAGCCACTTTCTGTTGGGTTCCTCCAATGGACATGGGGTTTGTGCAGGGGATGGAATGAGGTTTTGGAGAAATGGTTTTCAGGTGGAAAAAATCAGGATCATGATGAGATCACCTGGAGGCATCAGCCACATTCACATCCCTCTCCCTTAGTCCCCAAATCATTATAAAAGCAAACTGGTGTGCACACCACAGGCTAGTGGGTTCGCGCCCCCCCACCACCACCCTGGGAGCAGCCGAACAGTCAACACAAGCTGCCCCAGAGCAGGAACTGGCTCTAGCACTTGGAAGGCCAAGCCAAGCTAAAAAAGAGACCAGGGAAAGTTTACAGAATGTGTAAGCACCAGGAGAAGCAAATTATAGTAGGAAATCAATGAGTCAACCCGTCTACTCAGGTAGCAAGAACTCTGACTTTCAGCTGATGTTGCTCAGTGTTATACTGAAAGGAGTCGAGCAAACAATTTGCCACCGACAGGTTAGCCATCACGTGTCATCTTTTTGTGGTGGTGGTGGAACACTCTCAGTCTGTTCCCAAATTCACCCGTGTACGCTCCTATTCGGGATGAGATGCCAATTCCTTTCACAAATTTCTCCCCAGCCAATATGACTCAAATTCTTTTCTCCGCAGGGTTCATACCATGTTCATCGCTGTGGCATTTGAGTCCTGGTTGTGAATGCTCTGTGACTAAGCTTACAAATTCATGCTGTGTGGGTTGTAGTTATGTAAGCCATATGGTCTCATTTCTGTTATCTGATTGGAAGAGCTCTGTAACTAATTCACACAGCTCGCCTTTGGAACACAGTCAAGCATTCTAGCTTATAATTCACTTTTCATGCTATTAAATATTGACTGCTCAGATGTCCTATCCTGTCCTTTGGCATCCATTATCCTGGGGCTCTAGCAGGAATCCACTGTAATGGGCTGGAAGGCCTATTCAGAGACTCCAGTCTCTGGGGCTGGAGCAGCCAGAGCAGGATGTCTGTGCTGGCGTGGAAGAGGGGGTGAAATGGGGCCCAGCTGGGTCCGCCCAGCACCACCCTGGAGCCAGAACTGCCTCTCGGGGGGCAGTAAGGACAGCTGGTGCCTGCCTTCCCTCCTTCCCACATGAGGCCTTGAGAGAAAACCGCAGAAAGGAGCCAGCCGGAGACGCCAGTCCGTCGGGGCAGATGCAGCCAAAGCAGGGACATTGGGTCCTTTGAACAGTTAGAGATCTTGCTACAGTTTTGCCTGGACTTTCTCTGTGCTGTGCTGCTTGGCTGTTCGCTCCATGCCTTCAGCTCCTGCTGTCAGCCTCTTCACCTTGGCTTCAGTCCATGCCTGCCTTCTTCTCCCCTGCCACTCCCCTCACCCCCTCCCTCCATTTTTCCTTCCTAAGGATGCCCTCCTTCCCCAGATATGTGGTGACGCTAATTAGGCTACGTATAGATTACACCCCTCTGTCGGCAGAGGGATGTAAATAAGGCACTTTGGAAATGCAAATGAAGCGGGGATTTAAATATCTCGCGCTTCATTTGCATAATTGCGTAATGGCGCTCTTTCGAAAAAGCGCCATTTCAAAGTAATACCGTGGGCTAGACACAGTTCTTCAAAAACAGCAGGCTTTTTTGAAAGATGAGGTTTACAGGATCTTTTGAAAAAGCCTGCTGTTTTCGAAAGAACCGCGTCTAGACCATGGTTTTACTTTCAAAATGGCGCTTTTTCAAAAGAGCGCCATTACGTGATTACGCAAATGAAGTGCGGGATATTTAAATCCCCGCTGCATTTGCACTTTCGACATGTCTAATTTACATCCCTCTGCCGAAAGAGGGATGTAGTCTAGACACAGCCTTGTTTGCTGCCATCACCGTGTCACTCTGCTTGAGTGTTACAGCCCTTTCCCCACCTGGGGTCTCTCGTGGCTATTTCGACTGGCAGGGCTACAGGGCAGAGACTGCCAACTACTCTCCCTCCTGGCTGGACACAGTGTAGCGTCTCTCCTCCTCCATTGGCTCTCCCTGCTGACAGCTGCTGTGGCCCTGAAGCAGTCTGCCTCTTCCAGGGACTTGGCCAAGTCACTTTTAGTCCTGCCCCTTCTGGGGAAGCTCAAGTCCAACATGCCACAGGGCTGGTGGCATCATGCCAGAGCTCCAGCCCAATGTCAGTTTTTTTGTGGCCTGCCAGCCCTTGGCTCTGGAGCTGTCACACCCCTGTGCTTGGTGGGCCAGTAGGGTAACCCAGGCTGGCCCTGTCTCCTGGGCTCCAGCCCAGGAACCCTACACAAAGAAGAAGAGGTCTCTTTGTTCAGCCCCTCTGCTATATTCTTGGGCTCCTTCCTCCTGTGGACAGCAGCTAGGCCTTCCTCGGCTAACGTTCTGCAGGCCTCAAACCGGCAATGTAGCTGAGGAACAAATGAAGCAAAAATGTCCTTCACTGGGCCTATTGGTCCCAAGGTAGTGGAGGAGTCTCCACCTGCAAATGAGCCTTCCTCGCATGTACCTTTGAGGCAGTCTCCAGTGGGGCTCTGGCCCTGGCCCTGGCCATCCTTCCGACCCTCCCCAGACAGCTATTCCCTCCCCAGACAGCCACCACTGAGCTGGGCTTTTGTCTCCTCTCACCAGGCCTGACAACTGGAGCCAGTGGAAGGAGAGGGGGCTGACAGGGCTGAGAGGCTCTCGATAACCCCTTGCTGGTCAGTGGGATGTCTGAATATTCACATGCCCCTCAGGTCTATGGCTGAAGGCAAGTCCATCACTCTAAGGAATAACTATCATGTCCTAACTTATATTATTATTACCCATGGGTGCTACCTGATTGCCCACAGCAGTGCAAACAAACCAAACCAAAGATGGGTTCCTATTGTAATTGGTACTGTACAAACACTCTCCGGACACTTCCTGTGCCTGATGTCTCATTCTCTTCTCAGCACACAATAAGTCAGGGTGGGTGTGTCTCCTTCACATGCAAACTCCCCACTTTTCATATTCACATCCTCACATCCAATTAGGCACATCCAGCCTGACTTAGTTAGCTTTGTCAACACTGATCCTACAATTGACAGGTAACTTCTTTACTGTTATATATACCCTGGATTCTGTCATTTCCACTCCAACTCATCTGACAAAGTGGGTTTTACCCATGAAAGCTCATGACCTAATAAAGTTGTTAGACTTGAAGGGCACGTCTACACAGCAGGGCTAAAGCCGAAATAAGCTAAGCAACTTGAGCTACATCAGTTGTGTAGCTTAAGTCGAAATAGCTTATTTCGGCTTTTGGCGCTGTCTACACGGCAGGAAGTCTGAGAAAGAGCACTCTTCCACCGACTCCCCTTAGTCCTGGTAAAATGAGAGTTACAGGAGTCCGAGTAAGAAGTCCTCCAGCTTGCCATTATTTCAACATTATGTCGAAATACACGTTCTTGCTGTGTAGACGTGGACTATGTTATTTTGGAATCACATCAGTGATTCCATGCATGTAGACTTAGCCTAAGGTGTCCCAGGACTGCTCATTGTTTTTAGAGAGGAATGGGGTGGAAAGAATCTTTGCTGGGTTCTAATGTCTTCTGTCTCTAACACGGTGATATACAGACTGAGGCTCACAGACCACAAGTGGCTCTTTAATGTGTCTCCAGTGGCTCTTTGTGGCACGTGATGTAATTATTAACCAATCAGGATGCTTTTACTATGTTACTAATCAATTGCAATTGATAAAATAATACTCCTTGGTCAGTCATTTTGCTGTGAATAGATAAACAGACAGACAGATAGATAGATAGAGGGGGTGTTTGGAAATAGCTATCTAGATAGATAGATAGGGTGTATGGAGATGGATAGATAGCTAAATAGATAGGGTATATGGGGATAGATAGATAGATAGAGGGGGTGTATGGGGATAGATACATTTATCTATCTATCTACATACACCCCCTCTATCTATCTATCTGTCTGTCTGTCTGTCTAAAAGATTCACACACTCTCTAAATATTTCACCTGTCATCTTGTTTAAGTACCAATATATTGTACTATAGTACATGAAACAATCAATTCACAGTGCTGTGGTTCTTCTGGGTAAGAAATTTCAGAGGGGGAGCGCATTAGTCTGTTTCAGCACAATCAATGAGGCGTTCGGTGGCACCTAACAGACTAAGAAATGTATCTGGGCGTGAGATTTCGTGGGCTGGAGCCCACTTCATCAGATTCATGATGAATCTGGGTAATGTTGATTCCTAATTTGTCTCCTGAATGACTGAGGCCTGAGTATCACTGCTCTGAAGTCTTAAGGAGATGAAGGCGTGTTCTCAAATTCCCAGTAGATATACACACAGGGGGAAAATCTTGTTACACAGAAAAACAAGGCTGGATGTTCGGCATTTATGGCCAGATTTTCACTTACCGCCACGTCTGTGCAGTGGAGTAAAGAGGCTTAATGCACTTCCTTGTGCTGCTGGGTGGTCTTCTTGCATGACTAGTAGCTGGACAAGAGACGTCATACTTGTATTTCTCCTCCCCATCCATGTGAACTGGGGTTGGGTAATGTGGAAAGTTTTGTCTCCATCCGAAAGGACTGGCCAGAACAGCTGAGCTTGTCTGGAAGGGTAAGAAATCTGCTACCAATATGGTCCAGTAGTCTAATGGTTCTTTCTTGAAAGCAGTGGGAGACTCCCACTACTCCACTCCTTCAGGGCTAGAAGATCAATAATATTCTCACACCTCGTTATCCCTCATGGTCGCAACCAGGCTTTTTATTTAATGCTTTGCTATTATATTTTCCACTGAAGTGACTGAATAAGTACAAGTCCCGGCAATGGTGGCGGAACCAAGATCTCAGATAGATAAGAAACTATGGGCTAAATACCCAACTGGTACGCGTCAGAAGTAGCTGCCATGACTTCCACGTGCCATCGCTGGCAAGGATCCTTCCACGTTCAGGTGTCTTGGAAAAGCAATTCTATTTCCATGTGAATAATAATAAAAGGGAAACAGCGATAGGAAATATATGTGAACCATCCCTAATCTGTCAGGAAACCAACTCTGCTAGAAGCATGTGTCTCATCTGGGCACAGAATGGGAGCGAGAAGAAACTGAGAGAGAATCAATTTTTACCACATTCTGTGGCGCAAACCCTGCCACTGACGGACGTGAGCCAGCTGCTAATATCAATGCAGAATTCCTTCAGGACTAATCTTTCAGAACCATTCTGTACTCCTATTGTCTGCACACCCACAAACTTGGGGGGTGGGTAAGGTCTATATGGCCAACAGCAAGTCCCTTATTACTAGTGGTGAGGAACAAAAGATCAGCGGAACCTGAGGGTGCTGGGAAGAACCTGGAGCTCCTAGCGGAAAGGGATACTGGGACATGTTCTCCAGCAACATTCTTCACCAGACGATGTAATCACCAGTCACTTCTTCTACCCAAGTAGGGCCACCAAGATACAAAGCCTAGCCATGATTCTCTACCCATAATTCCCTTCTCATGCTGCCCTGTCCCTTTATTCCTTGCACATGCTCACTTCATCTCCCCCCCTCACATTCCCTGCGTTTGCTGCCCAGCTTCAGGGTCCTGTCTAGGAAGGAGTACTGCAGAAAGGGATCTAGGGGTCATAGTGGACCACAAGCTAAATATGAGCCAACAGTGCGAGACTGTTACAAAACAAGCAAATGTGATTCTGGGAGGCATTAACTGGAGTGTTGTGAGCAAGACACGAGACCACATTTCAAGAAAGACATGGAGAAATTGGGAGGGTCTAGAGAAGAGCAACAAGAATGATTAAAGGTCTAGAAAACATGAGCTATGAGGGAAGACTGAAAGAATTGGGCTTGTTTAGTTTGGAAAGGAGAAGACTGAGAGGGGACATGATAGCGGGTTTCAAGTATCTAGAAGGGTGTCTCAAGAAGGAGGGAGAAAAATTGTTTTCCTTGGCCTCTGATGCTAGGACAATAAACAATGGGCTTAAACTGCAGCAACAGAGGTTTAGGTTGGACATTAGGAAAAACTTCCTAACTGCCAGGGAGATTAAATACTGGAATAAGTTGCCTAGGGAGGATGTGGAATCTCCAACTCTGGAGATATTTAAGAGCAGGTTGATAGACATCTATGAGGGATGGTGTAGGCAGTGCTTGGTCCTGCCATGAGGGCAGGGGACTGGACTCGACTCTTGAGGTCCCTTTCAGTACTAGTGTTCTAGGATTCTATGATTCTTTGCATCAGCAACGCCAAGCTATGCTCATTCCCTGTCTTGCTCTATTGTGCTTACCGGGCCTGTCCTCACCCATATGCAGAATACACTGTTGTGCCGGTCACCCAAAGATTTGGGGCACCACTGGGTCTTCATGGCCACCCTCCTGCCCCTTCCTGTCCCTGTGTTGTGGCTCTGCTTCCTCCAGGGAGGCTCTAGTGAACTGAAACGTGAAAACCGTGCCAGAGCAATTCACTGGTCTACAATTTTTTAGAAGTCATCTGCTTCAGAGATAAAATGTGCTATTTATTATGTATTTTGATGTGCTGAATTCAAATATGACAATTAAATATCTTGGAAACAGTAGCCAATCAGTTGTTTTAAGTTTTTACATTTTATGTCTATGTATATTGTGTAGATAGTAGAGTTTTAATCATAAATTGTAAACCTAGCTCTTTTCATGTGTTTATGGTTGCTTTACATGATAATATTTCACCTGTCCTGTTTATGTAACACTTTAAAAATCAGCAAAAGGGTTATATAAATAAAATTTATTATGAAACAAAAGGCAAAAAACTATAATGTACATAGTTTAGTCCTATTCAGTGTCTACTCGGCGCTTCTTGGCTTGTCTCTTGTATTCATTAAATGGAGCATCTCTTGTCACTGTCCAGCAATAGTCTGCAAGCATTGATGGGCTCCATTTGCCCTGATAGCGTTTCTCCATTGTTGCAATGTCCTGGTGAAATCACTCGCCGTGCTCGTCACTCACTGCTCCGCAGTTCGGTGGAAAAAAATCTAGATGAGAGTGCAAAAAATGTATCTTTAGTGACATGTTGCAACCAAGGCTTTTGTATGCCTTGAGGAGGTTTTCCACCAACAACCTGTAGTTGTCTGCCTTGTTGTTTCCGAGAAAATTTATTGCCACTAACTGGAAGGCTTTCCATGCCGTCTTTTCCTTGCCACGCAGTGCACGGTCAAATGCATCATCTCGAAGAAGTTCATGAATCCGAGGACCAACAAAGACACCTTCCTTTATCTTAGCTTCACTTAACCTTGGAAATTTTCCACGGAGGTACTTGAAAGCTGCTTGTGTTTTGTCCATGGCCTTGACAAAGTTCTTCATCAGACCCAGCTTGATGTGTAAGGGTGGTAACAAAATCTTCCTTGATTCAACAAGTGGTGGATGCTGAACACTTTTCCTCCCAGGCTCCAATGACTGTCGGAGTGGCCAATCTATCTTGGTGTAGTGGGAATCTCTTGCACGACTATCCCATTCGCAGAGAAAACAGCAGTAATTTGTGTATCCAGTCTGCAGACCAAGCAAGAGAGCAACAACCTTCAAATCACCACAAAGCTGCCACTGATGTTGGTCATAGTTTATGCACCTCAAAAGTTGTTTCATGTTGTCATAGGTTTCCTTCATATGGACTGCATGACCAACTGGAATTGATGGCAAAACATTGCCATTATGCAGCAAAGCAGCTTTAAGACTCGTCTTCGATGAATCAATGAACAGTCTCCACTCATCTGGATCGTGAACGATGTTGAGGGCTGCCATCACACCATCGATGTTGTTGCAGGCTACAAGATCACCTTCCATGAAGAAGAGTGGAACAAGATCCTTTTGACGGTCATGGAACATGGAAACCCTAACATCACCTGCCAGGAGATTCCACTGCTGTAGTCTGGAGCCCAACAGCTCTGCCTTACTCTTGGGTAGTTCCAAATCCCTGACAAGGTCATTCAGTTCACCTTGTGTTATGAGGTGTGGTTCAGAGGAGGAGAATGGGAGAAAATGTGGGTCCTGTGACATTGATGGCTCAGGACCAGAAGTTTCATCCTCTTCCTCTTCCTCGTCTGACTCAAGTGAGAATGATTCTGGTGCATCAGGAACCGGCAGTCCTTCTCCGTGGGGTACTGGGCATATAGCTGATGGAATGTTTGGATAATGCACAGTCCACTTTTTCTTCTTTGACACACCTTTCCCAACTGGAGGCACCATGCAGAAGTAACAATTGCTGGTATGATCTGTTGGCTCTCTCCAAATCATTGGCACTGCAAAAGGCATAGATTTCCTTTTCCTGTTCAACCACTGGCGAAGATTTGTTGCACCAGTGTTGCAGCATATGTGTGGGGCCCACCTCTTGTCCTGATCTCCAATTTTGCAGCCAAAATAAAGGTGATAGGCTTTCTTAACCATAGTGGTTATACTGTGCTTTTGTGATGCAAAAGTCACTTCACCACAAACATAGCAGAAGTTATCTGCACTGTTCACACAAGTATGAGGCATCTCTGCTCACTTTGGCTAAACAGAAATGTGTCCCTTTGCAAAATCAAACACTGACAAATAAGAGAGCACGACATTGTATGATTTCTAGAGCTGATATAGGGCCATTTGTTCAGCAGAGTGATGTAAGCTTCGTTATGATTGCATCATCCATGACTTCTAGAAATAATGTGATGCAATTCATATAATGTATGACGCAATACCAGCTTTAGATTGCATCATTCACTGTTTTGCCTAAAAAGCAAGTACTGTCCAAACCCAGTCATAGATTTATTCATAGATCCAGTCAAAGATGTATTTTAGTCATTTCTGGTTTAAATTGAGATCCCTTCCCTTTATAACTCACTTATCCTCTGCCATTCCCAAGTCAAGGGGAATGGCATATACTGACCCAATAGCATATCTTGAAAACTAGAGCCAATCAACAATTTTAAGCATCATTTTCCTTCTCAGTGACCCAGAATTAATAAAGTTTGACTACATTTATTTCAGAAGCATTTTGGCTGTAGACCAGTGTTAGCAGAACCTGTGCAAGAGCCAGTCACGTGGCAATGAAGCCATTTAACAGGCATTTGCCAACCCCTGTCAGTTTCTGACTTTACTGTGTTAGTCTACAGCACGGGCAGCAGGTCAAGGCCCAACTGGGGAAGGCAGCCGAAGCCCCTCCCCTTCCACCCAAAGCCGCACCCCTTCCCCTGAGACTTTCCCCCTCCCTCTCCAAGCCAAGCCCCGCCCACCCTCAGCTGAGGGACATGGATGCCGCTTGGTGTGGCCCCAGCCTTCCCCAGCTACCAGGGAGCAGCACGGCACGGCCCCAGCCTTCCGAGGGAGCTGGGTTGCCGCGTGATGCGGCCCCACCCCCTCCTGGGTGGCTGGGCAGTGTAGGCAGTTTTGGGAAGGCAATGCCTTCCCTTGCCTGCATCACCCGCCACCCATGGTCTATAGGACCTGTTTTAAAAATATTTTATGAGCATATTGATGAAGATTATAAAATCACATCTCTAAAAAATTGTTGTCTCCCGGCTGCCATTGGGCATAGTGGCACCTTGCTCCAAGAACACGACTTTTCTTTTTTCCATTGTCTCCTCAACTGCTGGTATCTTCTGATGTGGCGAATAGTTCTAGACTTGCTAGTGGCTGGCAGCTCTGCTCCTGCTTCTAGACCCAGTGTCTGAAAAAAGCTCCATATCCTCCTATCCTCCTTTTATTCAGAAATGGCGCCTGTAACGAGTCAGGTAAGGCTCCTCCTCCTTGTATCAGTTCCTCTTCGCATAACCTCTTCTAGAAGGAGCCAGAAACAAGGACGAGCTGAGAGCCCCACATGTGACCTGCCAGTTCTTCTCCTTAGACCACCAGCAAATTTGCTGGGAACGGCTACTCTGGGGTCTGTGGAGATACATCACTGAGGTGGGACAGTGACCAACCCAACCAGGAGAGTGCAGGAAACAACGGGCCCTCTACAAAAAGACAGTGGTAATTAGAAATCATTGGTTGGATGTAGCCTTCACAATTAAACTTCATGAGAGGTCCTGGGCAGTAAACCCACCCAATAAAAGTGGCTTGAAAACAGGGTTCTTGTTCCACCACATAATAGATATTAGGACATAACAACGGCCATAATGGGTCAGATCAAAGGTCCATCTAGCCCAGTATCCTGTCTGCCGACAGTGCTCCCCTTGGCCTCCCGCCGTGGGGACACCACCAAGCTCAGCTTAAGGGGTGCTGACTTCGTCTACGTATTCTGTGTAGCTGGAGTTCTGCCCCTTGAGCCGAGCTGCTGGGTCTAGTGTAGACCTGGCCACAGGCTTGCAAGACTCAGCCTGTGGGGCTGTTTAATTGTGGGGTAGACATTCCGGCTCAGACTGCAGTCCAAGCTCTGGGACCCTCCCAATTCGCAGAGTCCTAAGGCCTGGGGCCCACCCTACGCCTAGACAGCTACACTGCAGCCCCGCAGTGTGAACCCTGCAAGCTGAAATTAGCTGACCCGTGCCAGCCAAGAGGTTTTAATTGCAGGGTAGACAAACCCTGACGTACCAGGAAAAGGAATAAGCTACTCTACCATGCGCTCCCATTTAAAGCAATTACAAAGAACAGAACATAAGAACGGCCAGACTGAGTAAGGCTAGGTCCATCTAGCCCAGTATCCTGTCTGCTGACTGTGGCCAATGCCAGAGGCCCCCAGAGGGAATGAACAGAACAGAGAATCAAATGATTCCTTTCCTGTCACCCATTCCCAGCTTCTTGCAAACAGAGGCTGGGGACACCATTCCTACCCATCTTGGCTAATAGCCATTGACGGACCTCACCTCCATGAATTTATTTTTGTATATAAAATCAGTATGGACATTCACTTCAGCACTGGGTGGTATATTTTATATTTGTCAATTCTAAATTATGTGGAAAAATCCTGATTTACCAACCATGCTTCTACCTGGTCCCAATGCAACAAAAGGGTCTATGGAACTACCTGCTACTGAAATGAAGCAATCTCTACAGACCACAGGGCACTCCAGCCACATGGGACCTCTCAGACGGGGCTGAGACTGCGCTGGAGGAGGAGATATGGGACTCAGATGCCACCGTGATGGACGGCAAATAGGAAAAGTCTCAGGTGTTTCAGAATCCCGAGCCAAGGGTCAAACATATTGTAACGACAAGGAACCCTCTTTTATGAGCTTTAAGTGGTTTGTGCACGAGAAGGATCTTTCTTTTCTTTTTTAAAAATATAAGTAAAATGTGCTGATTTTTATGCCAAAAAATAAAGAAACAAACATGGATCCAGTTTGGGTGGATTCATTACCTGATAGGAAATGTGCAAATGAATTGGAATCCTCATTGAATCAGGATGCTCTCTTGGTTCCACTATGGGGTCCATAGGAGTGTGCACAGGGTGTGCCGGGTGAGCCCAGGCACACCCTAATGTCTCAGGACGGCTAGCAGCTGCTGGAGGAGGAAAGGGATTTGTGACGGGGCGCCGCAGCCCCTCACTTTAAATTGCCCGCGGCCATCTACGGGGCACTGTGGGGCAGAGAGAGCGCATGCGCGGTGCGCTCAAACGCTGCGCAACAGGTGAGAGGGGAGACTCCCGGGCGTGGCGTGATGTCATGGCCCGGGACTTTCAAACCGCGCGGCCCAACTCCAGAAGCAGCTGGGGCCCGACTACAAACGACGGCTGGCCCGAGTCATTTTTGCACCCTGGGCCCCGCAGCACCACCTCTTATGCACCTGGGGGCGCCCCTGCCCATCCCAGCATCACCGCACAGCCCCCCTGAGGTGCCCTGTGGGCGCTTCCACCTGTCCCGGCAGCACCACACGGCGCCCCGGGGGCACCCCGGGCTAGGACCTGGCCGGCCTGTAGCTTGGGCCGGCTCTGACTCTAGCCCTGTGAATAGGAAGGCAGAAGCCGAAGGGGAGGGGAAGGGAAGGGAAGGGGGAAAAATAAGAGGAAGGGGTGGGAGAGGAAGGGGCTTGTGCTGAGGGGAGGGGGGCAGGTCAGGAGAAGAAAGGGGAAGGCACTAAGGGACAGGGTAGAGGAGACACAAATGCCAGGGGGCCAAGTGGAGACAATGAGGAAAAGGGCAGGAGGGGAGGTGTCAGGGGACAGGGTGATGCTGGGAGAGGAGAGAGCAAGGGCATTGAGGGTTAGAGGGGGAGGGGGAGGTGCTGGGAGAAGGCTTGAAAGAAGGGGTGGGCATGAGGAAGGCAGGGATGGAGCAAGGCATGTGTGAGGGCACAGGGGCATGAGGGGAATGGGGGCAGAGGGTGGTGAGGGGGTGGGCATCAGGGAAAAAGAGGGCAAAGGGGGCAGGGGCAGTAAGGGAAGGGGGAGGCACCAGGAGGGTGCAGGGCTAAGGGAAGGTGCAGGTGCCAGGGATTCTGGGGGTGAAGCAGAAGGGCAGACACCTGCAGGGGAGGGACCAGCACCAGAGGAGAGAGGCAGGGCAGGTGTGTAGAGGGAGAAGTTAGGAGAGGGGATGAGGAGGGGTAGCTCACATGATCAGAGTGGGGCTACTGGAGGAGTGGGCACAGGGGGGCAGGTCTCAGGAAGGCTGAGGGCAGTGAGAAGGGCAGGAGTCAGGACAGCAGAGGAGGGTGAGGGGTTGGGGGGCAGCAGGCACCAGGGGAGCTGATGGAGCAAGGGGAGGAGATGTGGCAGCAGAGGGAAAGGGTAGAGGTTTATAAGATATTTATTAATAACTTGGGGGCCACAGTGGCACATCCAAACAAGCCGCATGAACTCAGTACTGGTGCACAACACAAAATTCATTCTGCTCATGGGAGGAAACTCTTAGAGGAAACACTTCCCTCAGCCTCTCCGCCCCCCCGAGTTAATGTCACACACATTGGGGTAATGCAACTGCAGGATAGTTGCATGAGGGGAGTTTGGGGGGGTGGTGGGGGCAAACTCATCCCTAGTGGTAGGAGGATGGTGGGAAAAGTCCTTAGAGGGGGGTCACATGACACCTTTTACTTCTGGTCATGTGTCCATCTTGCCCGGAGAGTGTTACCTCCAGAGGTGTGGCTAATGGGGGTCAGGGGCGTGGTTAACAGGGTCAGGGGTGTGGCTAATGGGGGTCAAAGTACACTTTTAAAAAATTCTTTGGGTGCACACCCTAATGAAAGGTGCTGCACACGCCTATGATCGGGTCTTTCTTCAGGGAGCAAAGTTGTGATTTTCTAGGAAAATTGAAGACGGCTTTGCAAAGACAGCTATGACCTAAGGGCAAGTCTGACGTGCTCCCATGATCGCTGGGGTGCTTGCAGCACAGAGTTAATGTTCACACTTCTTTGGGGTATCCCAAACAACCCCTGCAGGCTTGTGGCCAAATTTTGTTTTGACTTGGATCCAAGCATGCAAGCCAACTGTTTCTGCATTTCATTTCTGTCATATCCTGCACATTAAAACGCCATTAATTCAACCCTTTTGTGTCGAAGAACAACTGTGCTGTAAAGCAGCACTGAAAAAGCTGCCAGAGTTCTTTTTAAACCAGTGTAAGATCACGTTCATTCACCCAAACAGGGACCCCAAACCATAGTTTGGTCAAATACATATTGCAAGTAACAACTTTCTCCCCCTTTAAAAAAAAAAAAAGAAATTAGGGGGTCAGCCCAGAAGCCAGTTTCTCCCCCTGACCGTTGGAATGTCGAGGTTCTTTTCTCCCTCTTTTCCTTTCGCCGTCAAAGAAAACAGAACAATCTGTTAAAAAAGTCTTGTAGCTGTTGTGAAATAGATTAACCTTGGACTTGTGATGTAAGTTGTCCCGTACTACTTGTGTTGGCTTCCCATGGGTAACATGAGACTCCTTTTCGGATTTGTTCTTACCTACCCGTGTGGCGAACTCATGAAAATCTATACTATCTAGCTACACGCATACGCTCACCACACTATAAAACCCATGCAGGAGATACCTTCAGAGACATGCTCTAGTGGTCTGACCCCAAATTGGAGCCAGCGAGTAGAAATACAATCCTGATTCTAACACGGTGGCCTTTGGCAATTCCCTTAATCTCCCTGCCTCAGTTTTCCCCAACACTAAAATGGGTGTTACGTTACTTAATACCCAGGGTGCTGGGTTTAATTAGCTCATGCTCTGAAAAAGGAAAAGTCTATAAAGTGCATCTCTTGAAAAACTGCGTAATGAAGTCAGGCCATGTAGCCAGACATGAACTCCATCTTGTTCCCCCCCCGGAGAGAGCAAGAGAAAGGCAGTCAGCCTTTGATGCCCTGGGAACACAGGTGTGCTGCCTGTCCCTGACTCTACCATAAACAGAAACCAGACAGTAAATGGGCTAGCTGACGACCCGGGGGCCTCCCGTCGCCCTGATGGCTAGTACCAGTAATTGACACACCTGCACTGTCCCAGGAGAGGAATCTTCGCCCATCACATACCAGAGGTGCCCAGTGTCTGCATTTTCCCAGGTGTGAATTACGCTTTGCACCCTTCGTGGGAAACTTGGCATTCAAAGCCATTTTTCCTAATTGGCCACTTGAGACCAGAAAGAAGCCTACGTGACCCAAGTGGTATAAAGAGGGGTTTAGTAGCCCACCCCATCTGAGCTCCAATCATCTACACCTGCTGGCAGGTATTGGTTGTCTCCCAAGGTCTGTGGGATGCCCAACCTCGCCCTACTTCTTCCCAAGGGGTTGAGAGAAAGACGCTGGCCACGCCAAGTCTGGAACGCAGGGGTGAGAATATATACCTGCTAGGTGTCTATTTTGCATGCATTTAATAAGAGCTCAGAGAACCAAAAGGGTTTCATGGTACCTGTAAGTGACTTATTAGTGTAATTTCTGTCCTGTCCTTTGTAGTGGCTGTGTTATCTGTAACACAGTAGTAGCATTTAACAGCTAAGTTTACCCTGTAACAATAAAATAGTAACTGTTTAAGCTGTGACCTGACTCCTTCAGTTGCTGTAACAGAACCAAGCACAGTTTTAAAAAGAACTCCAGCCGGTCATAAGGGACAGATATAGGGAGAGCTTGAGCATTGGATCGTGTCGCTTCCAAGGGACAGATCCGTTGGGGCATCTCTCAGCCTCCCCAGGCTGCCCGCTGCGAAGGGATCGTGTATCCTAGCAGTCAAAATCTGAGGTGTAATAAGCTCTCCCTGTAAACTTCTTGGGGCGCCCGTCAACCTCCTCCAGGTTGCCCGCTGCTAAGAGACCCCAGTCCTAGCAGTTGAAGTCTCGGGTGTATAATACACACACACCACTCACTGCCCTGACCACTGGCTGACAGGCCACTGCCACCGAGACACAATTGAAACTCTTTTTTCTTAGCATGAATATCCAGTGCTGCACCATTTGGTCGTACCAAGGCATAATAAGGCATTTGTCAGACCCTCTTGGCGCAGTGACAGATTGCGCTCCTGGGGTGAGGCGGGAAAAGAAAATTAAAAAAGAGACACGTCCAAATCAAGGCTTTGAATTTTTTTGATGGATTTGGCCTGGGTTGCATAGAAATGTCCAAATTCCTGTTGAAAATGGATAACTTGGTACCCAAGAAAAGTGGCCTAGAAAAAATCTCCCCCATGGTTTTAAAAAGGAGGTCGCAGACTGATGGATTAATTCCCCAGCCCAGGTAGGAATAAGACCATACGTAAGGTATGGCTCAGAACCTTTTTCTCAGGGCATCAGCTGTAATTCCTTCCACATAAAACTCGTACTACGCAACATTGGTCCTTTCCCTTCACCAGGCGTCTTCTTTTTTCTGCACAGGTTTAACTCTACAGGACACTTAGGCCAGGTCTACGCTAGACCTGGCAGCTCAGCTTATGGTACACAACTCCAGCTACGTAGAATACCAAAGGCTGGATTTGGTTTGGGAACAAACCAAAGGAAGTATTTCTTCATGCAGCTCACAGCCAACCTGGAGAACTCCTTGCCAGAGGATGTTGTGAAGAGCAGGACTTTAACAGGGTTCAAAAAAGAGCTCGATAAGTTCATGGAGGTTAGGTCCATCAATGGCTATGAGCCAGGGTGGGTAGGGTTGGTGTCCCTATCCTTTGTTTGTCAGAAGCTAGGAATGGGTGACGGGGGATGGATCACTTGATGACTCCCTGTTCTGTTCATTCCCTCTGGGGTACCTGGCATTGGCCACTGTTGGCAGAGGGCGATGAGGAGTCCTGTGGCACCTTATAGACTAACAGATTTATTGGAGCATAAGCTTTCGTGGGCAAAGACCCACTTCGTCAGATGAAGTGGGTCTTTGCCCACGAAAGCTTATGCTCCAATAAATCTGTTAGTCTACAAGGTGCCACAGGACTCCTCATCGCTTTTGCAGATGCAGACTAACACGGCTACCCCTCTGATACTTGTTGGCAGACAGGATACTGGGCTACATGGACCTTTGGCCTGACCCGGTGTGGCGGTTCTTATTGTCTTATGTTCTCAAGTTCACGTTCTCTGGCCCAGATTCACAGGGTGCATCTACACTGCAGTGAACGACCTGTGACTGGCTGCGATCAGAGGACTTGGGCTAACAGGGCCATACATTTGCACTGTAGACATGCGGGGTCAGGCTGGAATCCGGGATCAGACACCCCAAGGCGGGGGGGTGGCCTCCAAGCGTTGGCCCAAATGCCAGCACTGCCATTCTTTGCCCGGCAGCCTGGGTCAGCTGAGCCAGCCACGAGACTCGGGGCAGTCCTGTTGTTTGGTAGAGCGGATGCACCACCCAGTGCTTCCTGTGCTCATCTGGATTGGCCCCTGTATGCCATAGGGCACAATGCTTCCCGCTGGCGATGGGGCAGTGGTGGGATTCTCTGGGTGGCCCGCGAGACATTTTGCAACATGCAAGGTTGCCAGGTTCTGCTGGTTTCCATCTGTGCAGGCTTTGCCCTCTGGTGTTACTCACGTGACAGGCGCGTCAAGCCAGGGCACGTGAAGGGAGGTGGGGGTGGATGACACCCAGCACGGGCCGCCAGAGCCGGGCACTCCCTCTGCACCCAATCCCCGCACCTCTGCGGTTCAGTCGGCACCGCCTGCACCCTCTAGGGGCACCAGCGCAGTGAGCAACACTCCCTTCTCCCGGGAGACCGGCTTGGTTACAACCACCTTGCGGCCCATGGAGGGCCATTCACGTGGCCCACTTCCTAACTGGGCTTGCCCATCACCGGGATAGAGCTTCCCACAGGCCCCCTGGGCTGCAGAAAGGGGGGGGGCAGGGTTAGGAACGGCATCCAGCTCCTCTAATGGAGAGGACGCCGCCTATTTCCCAGATGCAGGGACTGTGCTCACGAGAGGCCCTTGACTGCAAGGCAGTCGCTTCTGGGGCCTGAGTCCCCCTGGACACCCGAAGGGCTCGGCTCATCTGGTCCATTATAATGCACGCCGCAACTATGCACGTGGAGATCAAAGAGAAGCTAGAAGCTCGGGGCAGGAATTGCTGAGTGAGTTTCTCTGGCCTGTCTCATGCAGGTGGCTGGACTGGCCCAGGGGTTTTCCAATGACGGGGCGCACCCCAGGACTGGGAGGGGGATGTCGGGCGCTGGGGCCCATTGCTGCAGGGGGATCAGGTGAGCAGCGGCGGGGGGGGGGCTAAGGCAGCTTCCTGCCTGGCCTGGCACCACAGACTACGCTGCGCCCCAGAAGCCGCCGGCAACAGGCCCGGCTCCTAGGTCCGGGGGAGCGCACAGGGCTCTGCGCACTGCCCCAAACACTAGCTCTGCACTCCCATTGGCTGGGAACAGGCTGCTGGCTGCTTCTGGGGCGCAGCCTGGTCAGCGGTACCAGGAGAGGCAGGAAGCTGCCTTAGCCCCGCACTCCCTGCTGCACTGCTGACTGGGAGCCATTTGAGGTAAGCCTCTCTTCCCCCCCACCAAAGCCAGAGCCCCCTCCTATGCCCAAAGCTCCCACCCCCAGTCCATCTCAGGCCCCACACTCGAGTCAAATTATACTGGGGTTGCGGCATCAACAATTTTCCTCAACTGGGCCATGAAAACTGTTTGAAAAACCCTGGACTAGATCAAGGTTTCTCAGTGACCAGGCTGATCCCTGAAATCTCCCTGGCAGTTTGGCGAAGCAGCAAGCTGGCCCCTGGTACCCAAAGGGCTGAGAAACACTGGGCTGGATGCTCCCAGCATCCCTGCTCCGGCCTCAGTATCTGTGAAGACACAGGTGAAAGGCACAGCAGCGGCTCTGCTTATCTCAACGAGGCCACCTCGGTGCTTCTTTCCTAGCATGATGGTTTTTTAAAGGTGTGTTGAAGCACCTCTAAGTTAAACCACTGAAAATCGGCACCTGTCTGATTCCCAGCCACGCAGCCTAGGCCCAAGATCCACCAGGAAATTACAAGTCCATGATGGCTGTCCAGTAGTGTGGTCTGAGCGGGAGAGGGGACTTGAACCTACCCCACCTCCCTGCCTTCAGCCTGTTTCTTAGCCTGCTTTCCTAATACAGGTGCCAGCCAGCTCTATCAAAGGGTGTGTCTAGACTACATGGCTCTGTCGATGGAGCCATGTAAAGTAGTTTACTCGACATAGACATACTCGAGGTTTACCGGAGCGGACAACAAAGGCTTCCCTTGTTGACCGCGCTGCGTCTAGACTGCCGCGCTGTGCCGGATCAGCTGATTGTCGGCACAGCGTGGCAGCCATTTTTATTTTAATGAAGCGGGGATTATTTAAATCCCTGCTTCATTGACTATGTCGAGTAAACTACTTTACATGGCTCTGTCGACGGAGCCATGTAGTCTAGACACACCCAAAGAGGTTTGTAAAAGCTTTTTAATCACACACGCTCCACCCCTCTCCTTGGGGCCGACCAGGGAGCCGTATTTTCAATGGAACTAAAAACACTGTGAGTCCTACATTGCTAAAACTCAGCTCAGAGAGAAAAAAAAGAACAACCCCGTCCCACCTGGAGAGAATGAAAAATGCTTTCTCAGGCTGCAAAGCCTTAAGAAACCCAATGAATTTATGAGCTGGTGGCTAACCTAGGGCTTCTGGCGTCCAAGACACACCGCGGAACAGGCTAAAAGTACAAATGAGCGATGTTTGGGGTAATTATGCCCCCATTTGGTCTAGCCTGGTTTCTAAAATTTCCCAATCATATCCTGATTTTTTTCCCCCTTCTCTCTTTTCTCTGTGGTTTAAAAACCCTTGCTTTGGCTCTGGTTGCAAAGAATCAGGCAATGTAGACAGGGAGAGGAAAAGAATCCCTCTCAGCTGCTAAATGTATAAACCTGCAGATTTATTTAGTAGTAATCCCTGAAGGAGAAACATATTCAATACTTCATCATCTGAGAAACTGCCCACATCTGTTCCCAGACAGCAACAGGCGGTCAACTGCATGTGCCAGCAACAACAAGACAACCTGTTGCTATTTTTTCCTCCTTTCCTAACACTGAACCTTGCAAATAAGCCCAAACACAATATTTCTACATATTTTTCTCTTTACACAAATTCCAGCTCTTTCAGGAGGGAGACTGCCTCAGTTTGTTAAGTAGTGTCTTTCTCTGTCCCCTAGAAAGTATAGTTCCAGCAAAAAAGCATTAGAAGAAAATGAGTGAACAATCCCCTCTCTCTTAAGCTATTCTCCAGGGCCATTCATTCCCCAGGGGAGTCACAGAAGCCCCTCATTTGTTTAGATTTCATTTCCAGCATTGGTTGCAATGTACTACAGGTTGCGCCTCTATAAACCGGAACTCTCTGGTCCGGCAACTGGACCACAGATGTTCCAGGATCAGAGAGTCCAGTGCACTGCGTGTGTTGTGGGGGGAAGCCGGTACACGTCTCGGGGGTGGGAGGGGGGGAGGGTGGTAGTTCAGCTGGGCTGTGGGGGCAGCCAAGAAGCCTGTGGTGATGTGGGGCCAGAAGAGACTTCCCCTAGTCTGGAAAAATCCCTCATCCAGGATCAGTCAGGTCCCAAGGGTGCCAGATTAGGGAGGTCCAACCTGTAGACAGTCAGTCACACCAATAACAAAACTCATCATCCATCACCATTTTAGCTTTCCCAGCCAGGAAAAGCTTTGGATAATATGATCTAGGTCAGTGGTCCCCAACCTTTTGGGGCTGCCGGGCACCCGGGGTGGGGGGGCCGTGTGCCTGGGGGGCGGCACCACACTTGCACCGCGCACCCGGAGCAGGGGCTGCGCATGCACCGGGCACCCGGGGCCCGGGGCACAAGAATGGCTCGGGCCAGCCCTGGTCACCAAGCAGGCGCACATAAATGCACCAGCGGGCGCCATGGCACCCATGGGCACCGCGTAGGGGATCACCGATCTAGGTACTGTATATTGTGGTGGTGAGACATGTCCATTTATTCTTGTGCGACCCCCTACTGGTCAAATTAAAGATAAGGCAGATGGAGCAGGAGGTTGAGTTGCTGCTTTGATACATTTGGTCCACAGGACAGATTAGTTGCATGATGTCACAAGTCACAAACACAGTCTCGTGTTGCAGACTTGTGATGCCATTGTGCAGTTGAATTTTGTGAAAATTATGAGTATTTTCCAACCGTTTTATCTGGATGCCCCTGAAATGTTTAGATTCTTCATTAGATGATTTTTTTAAATAGCTTTGAATTTTCAATAGTGCTCAAACACAATTTTAGTTCATTTTTGCTTGGAATTGGGTTTTTGGTCTCACTGGAAAATGGGATCTTGTCTATTTTAATGCATTCCCTACAGAATAAAATGAGGGTGAAATGGAATACACTGAGAAAGATTTTGAAAGACAAAAGCAAGAATTTTCACATTCTAAGTAAAGAGAGGTTCATGTGAGCACTTCGGTATCCATCAGTGTCCCCTCTAATTTTTTCCCTCCAGGTCTGGAATAAATTGTCTTATGTGCACTGAGGCAAGTGTAGATGTGCACCACCAATAGAAATACATGCTACCACCTGCAGATGGCTGTGGGAGCTCTGCTAATCAGGTGGGTGGCACTTGAATCTCTCCTGGGTGGTTGCCCAAGAGCTCAGCTTAAAGGGATCACTGGTATCCATCTCCTTCGGACACTGACATACAGGGTGTGTCTACACTGCACCGTTACTTTGAGATAACTAGCGTTATTTTGAAATAACAATGCGAGCACCTACACAGCCATTCCGTTATTTTGTAATAATTTCAAAATAACAGGCGGCTTATTCCGAAATCTGTAAACCTCATTCTACGAGGAATAACCCCTATTCCGAAATAGCTGTTTCGTAATAAGGTGTGTGTAGATGCTTCACTGCTGCTATTTCAAAACAGCCCCTCACCAGGGCCATTTAAGTTATTCCTCCCAGTGCCTCCTGGGGCTCTAAATTGAGGTAGCACGTCTACATAGGGAAGCCTGCCTTGTACTAATTTTAAGGCTTCCCTGCAGTGCAGACATGCCTTTTTAAAAATAAGCTATTTTGGAATAACTATTCCGGAATAGCTTATTTCGAAATAAGTGTGCAGTGTAGATGTACCCTTAATGTCCACTTTTTCTATCCTCAAAGCCATTTTTGCATTGCTGAAGTTGGCCTCCAGTTTTGTCATTAACTCTTAAAATCTTTCTCTTTGGCTGATGCCTTCCAGGTCATCTCCAAAGGCAGAAACTGGTAGCTGCACACCTAGCCAGGCTGATGTGGTGTTATATAATGACATAAGCCACACTGGAGGAATTTATAAAGATTTGGTTTTGGGAGTTGGCATTGTTACGTCAATTACGTTGCTTGGATAATGTCGGGCCTGAACTCTGAAAGAACTGATCTCATGTGGGAGAGCCCTCCTTTGGGGCATGTATGTTTATGAAGATCTTTCTTTCTTCATTTGCTCCCGATATTAACCTCCTTCCATCCAGATGAGCTGTATAATGGCTGATGCAATAGAAGCACATTTCCTAAACTACACATGACTTATTAATGGCATCCTGGTACCTCTGTGTTGGGGTCCAGAATCTATTGTGTGCTATGAACAAAACTTGGAACATTCACGGGTAAATATACTTTTTCGTTGTATATAGCAAGCTACTTAGTCAAGCACCTAGTCTCAGCATCAAATGTAAAGTTTTCCTCGCAGGGCAAGAATCTGACATCCCAGCAGCTCCGTTACTGACAGTAGCAATAAGAACATAAGAACATAAGAATGGCCAGACCCGGTCAGACCAACAGGCCATCTAGCCCAGTGTCCTGTCTACTGACCATGACCAATGCCAGATGTCCCAGAGGGAGGGAACACAACAAGTAATCCTCACGTGATCCCTCCCCTGTCACCCACTTCCAGAGAAACAGAGGCTAGGGATACCATTCCTACCTATCCTGGCTAATAGCCATTGATGGACCTAATCTCCATGAATCTATCTAGCTCTTCTATCTAGCAGCATTGCCTAGTGGGTAGGACTCTGTGTCCACTCAGAGGTTCCCGGCTGACACTGACACTGGAAAGCTGTCTCCCTCTTTACGTGCCGATGCTCCCCTGCCCCCGTCTTTGATGCATCTTCCCTTTTCAGCTGTCAGTTCATTGGCGCAGAGGCTGTCTGTTGCCCTAGGTCGGTGCAGGAGCTCACGCGGCCATGCTCTGCTTGTTGGAATAACAACCGAGAAAAAGAAAAATGCCAAGGACTGATTGACATCTGTCCCTTCGGGTAGGCAAGATGCTCCATGCAATGTACACGCAACGTTTCAAGTTTCTCTGCATACAGCATTGGTTTGCATCCCGCTGTGTCGAGTCCCCGTTTCCATAGATTTATGAGGCTTCTCACATTTTCTCCTGGCTTCCTCCTCCCTCCTACGACTCCCCCCCAGCCGCGCCACTGAAGCGTGTGGAACTTTACACACCGGGCTCGCGCACGCCCACACGTTAGGGGGCTGCTGTTCTTTAACAAGACGTGGCAGCCACCTGCCTGTAGTTTGATCCTGCGGACATCGGATATGTCTCCACCGCAATGAAATACCTGTGGCATTGAGTCAGTTGACCCGGGCATGTGAGGCTTGGGCTGCGGGGCTAAAAATAGCCTCCCAGACATTTGCGTTCAGTCTGCAACCTGGGCTGTGAAGCCTTCCCCCCCCCCTTGGGCCTCCAAGCCCCCCGACTGACTCCCTGCAGCCTGCCGGTCAGAGAGCACACACGTTTGCAGAGGCACAGCACTTTATTTCCTCCTGACACCGGCATGTGACCACGTGGGGTCTTGCCCACGGAAGTGGATGCCCAAACCCATGGGTGAGTTTTGAAGGTGCCCCGGGATGCTGACCCGCACCGCGACCCCGCAGAGACGAATTTCCTCTCTGTTTGCTGTCCTGCCACCCACAGTCAAAGTCTTGTTCTTCAAATTTCAATGAACCCCCTGAACCTGATTACCGGCATGAGCGGCGCCCCTCCCCGACTCGGTGGGGGAATCAGGATTTTTCCAGCTGAGGGAGGGGGAGTAGCTGCAGGAGACAGGAGGTTCTGTAGTACTGCTTGCGTGGGGGGAGCAGGGAGGAGGCCGGAGGAGGAGACGACTCCCGCCAGGCCTGTCCCATCCATGCCTGCCTCCCTTTGCCTGTGCCCAGCTCCTACTTCTGGCTGGAGACTGGCCCTGCTGCCTGGCCCCAAAGAGGTCCCACTATTCACTTCTGGCTGTGGCCTGGGCTCCCTGCAGATCCAGCCCAGCCAGGCCCGGCGGCAGCATCCCCGGCCAGAGCTGCTTCTGAGCCCCCAGCCCGGCCCTCACCTGCCTGGGCTGGCTGCAAGGATGCTCTGAGCCACGGAATGCAAGAGGCCACCTGGTCGGGGAGTGCCAGGGCTGGAGCTACCTGCAAAGGGCTTGGGTGGCCGTCAGCTGTTCCGTCTTGCTCCCCTACTTTTCCTCCCCGCCTGCAGAGTGTCTTCTGAGCTGGCAGGTGCTGGCCTGGGCAAGGGGGACTTAAGAACATCAGAACGGCCAGACTGGGTTAGACCGACAGTCCATCCAACCCAGTGTCCTGTCTGCCGACAGTGGCCAATGCCAGAGGCCCTAGAGGGAGGGGACACAACAGGGAATCCTCACGCGATCCCTGCCCTGTCACCCACTTGCAAAGGTGGGGCAGCATGAGGATGGTGGGGCCAGGGCTACTGGGAGCCTGGGGTGGAGCTAGAACCGGGTCACGGGGTTGCCTTTTACAGTGAAGCTCCCAGTGGGGAACAGGGCGGATCAGCTGATGCCCCACAAGCCAAAATCTATGCTCTGGGCTGCTAGTTGAAGAATACTGACCTGGCCTGTCTCTTCTTCCTTCCCTGTTCCCTTGTCTTACCCGCTTCTGATTTTTGATTATTTGCGATAGCACCTGCGAGCAGAGGTATCAAACCAGGCCTCATCATGTCAGGAGCTGTCCAAACAGAACAAAAGAGAAGGTTCCTGCCCCCAGGAGCAAGTGCTCCTCTCAACACGCGCTGCTGACAATGCAAGAGCCTTCTCCCGTGCAGCCTCTAGCATCTGGACAGCTCATGGTATCTCTCTGGCCAGGTCTACACTACTGGAGAAAGTCGAGCTAAGACATGCAACTCCAGCTACAAGAAAAGCCTCACTGCAGTTGACATACCTTAAGACAACTTTCTGTGGTGCCCGCACAGTGGGAGGTTAATAGGGGAGTTTCTCCCATTGACTTCCCTTCCTCCTGGAGGCCCCAAGAGGGTGGCATCAGTGGTTGATTTAGCTGGTCCTTATTAGACCCACTAAATTGAACTTTGAAAGATTGATCTCTGGAGCGTCAATCTGCTGATAAGTGTAGACTTGGACTCTGTCTCATCTACTTTCCAGCTCATTTCAAATCTCACCTGTGAGGAAAATCTTTGCTCCTTTGCATGTTCCTCTCTCCCTCCTGATCAACTTTGCATTAAATTTTGACATATATAAAGAAAGAAAACAGCTACTGAAAATTATACATAAGCTCCTCAGAGTGTGTTAATCGTCTACAACCTAGCTTTAGCTATACTTAAAACATTGGTGATTATGTACAATATAAAAGGGTATTATGTTGAGCAAGTATTTTTCAGTGAAGATCTGTTTATAAAAATCCAACTAGCCTTTGAACTTATATTCTACACTGTTCCCCTTTTAGGTACAGAGATTGGTTAATAATCGAGAAGGGAAAGGAATACATGGAGATAAGAAACAAGAGAAGAAAAAATTCTTGAAGTAAAACAGATAGCAGAGAAGAAACACAGAAGAAGGGGCTAGAGATCAGCCTGTTCCTCTGAAGTCCCTTCCCTCTATGTGAAGATTTTTAGTTTAATTGATTCTTGTATTTGTGTTACAGACCCCTGTGAAGCTACTCTAGGGATGCAGTTCATATGAAAGATGCTAAATAAATTCAAGGTGGAGGTGGCTTGGTTCAGTGGGACATAGGAGACCTGACTTTTATTCTTGGCTCCGCCACTGACCTGCTTTGTGTCACCTTGGTCAAGTCACTTCACCTCCCTGTGCCTCCTTGGCTTCCCAGCCTTTGTCTCTCTGAGCTATGGAGACTTACAAGCTCTTTATTGCCTAGCGCTATGGGGCCTTAATCTCATTTAAGGCCTCTGGGCCTTCACAGAATACCAATAATTAATAATATTATTGGACTGTAGAAGCTAGAAGCTGGAAAAAGAAATATCTGCTCAGGCAATCAACTGGTACCGTTTCCAAATGGCTGAGCTGTGAATATAAGTGAACAGCTCTTAATCGCAAATGAAGTTTTGTGTCCTACTCCTGCCGGATCGTGTGTTTACAATTGCCGGTTCATATTTTGAAGGTTCCCAGCAATCCCTAAAGCTGCCCACAATCCAATAATGATCCTTAGAAGGACACACACAAAAATCAAAATTACACATGCCATCCAGGTCGAGCCCTTTTAAGAACTCTTTTATTGCAACTTTGCAAAATCCATTAAGAATTTTAAAGAAAATCCTCCAAAAGATTACACCTTTGAAACGATAGCTACCTACATAGTTCTAACACAGTAGTTCAAAGTGTTAGAAAAGGCACTTTTACATTTTGCAGAGAACAGCAGGTTTCAATCTATTGTGTTTCTCCACCCGCCCCCAGCATGTTTCTAGTCTGTTACATGAGTGTTATCTGTCCGGTTTCCAGGTTTTTATAATCCACTGGGGCCTATGTAAATCTCAGGATTTCCTCTGCAGACTCGGCTCATGTTGCACAGCTGTGCTTGAGCACATGTGTGAGGAAATTAGAAATGAAATCAGCTGATCCAGTGCGGATTAGGGCTAGAAGATCAACCAAAGACTCTAAGACTGGCTGTCCTGTCTGATAGGGTCATCTGGAACCCCCCAGAAACGTGTCTCAGTTAGGCTGAAGTCCCCAGAAAAGCTCGCTGGCTTTTCCTGAAATACTGTTCTAAGAGAAAACTGGACAAACACGCAGGACATTTTTCTTGTTGCTTGCTTGTCTGGCTGCTGGAAATTTGCACGATCACTCAGTTAAGTTAAATACACATGTCTGCGGGAATAATGCCAGGAGGTGTCAGCTTGGAGAGGCCTAAAAGCAGTTCAGCGAGGTCACAGCTTCAGCTGGGTGAAAATGGCAGCAAGCTTTCTGGTTTAAACGTCTTAGCAAAGTGGCTTGGCATGGTTTGTCAACCCTCCTATGCCTGGATTCTCATAGGTATTCTAGCAAAGGGGCTGGTAGGGGAGAGAAATTTGCCACGTGACCAATGGATGAAATTTACTCCCTCTCACACAGCGAGCCAGCAAAAGGCCAGCACACAACCAGGCTCATAAGGCTGCCTTCACCATCACTTTGCAATGTGTGTACAGACGGTCCCCGAGTTGCGAACGGTCGAATGACAACCATTCACATTTACAACCAAAGCTCCCATGGAGCGGTTGTAAAGGCGGTCCCCGAGTTACGAACGCGACCCGCGCTTACGAACAGCGAGGTCGCTATGTAACTCAATGGGGTCTGAATTACGAACAGATCGAGTTACGGCCAAGTGTTTGGTCCATAACTCGTTCGTAACTTGGGGAGAGGCTGTAGTCAGTTAGGGTGCGTCTACACAGAAGTGTTATTCTGGAATAACAATGTGAGTGTTTACACAGCAATTCTGTTATTTCAAAATAAATTTGAAATAATGGCTTATTCCGACTTCCGTAAACCTCATTCCACAAGGCATAATGCCTGTTCTGAAATAGCTATATCGGAATCGCAGTAGTGTGGATGTGCCACTGCTGCTATTTCGAAATAGCCCCTCCCCAGGGCCATTCAAAGTAATTACTCACCAGTGCCTCCTGGGGCTCTAAATCGAGGTAGCACATCTACATTAGGGGAACCTGCCTCGGTCTAATTTCAAGGATTCCCTGTAGTGTATTCCAGCCTTTTTTTTTTTGTGCCAAGATTTGATTTGAATTCAGATCGGTTCTCATTCTGTCTCCAACACTGCTCCCAGCCCTAATTAATACTATGAAAATTCATGCCAATTTGCCTTGTCCCTCTCTGCCTTTCTTTGCATCAACTGCATGCAGATGATCTCACAAGTCCGGAGTCAGATCCACAGAATGCCCAACACTGATGCTGACCGAGATGCCACATACTCTGGGAGTAGAAAAGAAGATCCCTAAGCCCTGGTCTTAGCACACAGTCAACCTGTGGAACTCCTTGACAGAGGATGTGGTGAAGGCTAGAACTTTATCAGGATTCAAAAAAGAGCTAGATAGATTCATGGACGTTAGGTCCATCAATGGCTATTAGCCAGGATGGGTAGGAATGGTGTCCCTAGCCTCTGTTTCGTCCCTAGCCTCTGTTTCTCTGGAAGTGGGAGAAAGGGGAGGGATCATGTGAGGATTACCTGTTATGTTCCCTCCCTCTGCGGCATCTAGTATTGGCCACTGTTGGCAGACAGGACACTGGGCTAGATGGATCTTTGGTCTGACCCAGCCTGGCCGTTCTTATGTTCTTATAGCACTTTATTTTGAAATAACCCCGAATTTATAAGTGGAGCAAGCACGCTATCAAGCCCATGATTTCAAAATAACGGGCTGCGGAATTTGAAAACTGTACTCCTGCTTTTCATCAGGAGTAATGCTAATTCCGAAATAGTTCTTTCGAAATAATGGTAGTGTGGATGTGCCAGTGCCAGTATTTCAAAATAATTACCCTCCAGAGTCATTTGAGGTAATTACTCCCCAGTGCTTCCTGGAGCTCTACGTTGAGTTAGCGCGTCCACACTAACGGAATTTCGAGGCTGCCCCATATTGTGGACACGCTAGTTTGATTTTGTTAAATCGGGTGTTATTAAATCGAATGTACTAGTTTCAAAATAGTTTCCTAGTGTAGCCCTGGCCTTAGAGAGAAAGCCCGCAACACCATGAAGAAACAACATTGTTGCCGCTTTCTCTTTGCAGGCCTCATTTCTCCCCCCTGCCCTCTCCCCTGGCCTTAAAATTCCTCGTTGATTGTAATTAAGCTTGACCCATGGTTATGAACCTGATTAGAGAGACGGCACTGCTGGTTTTCCCAAGCTAAATCAGCTCTCATTTTCTAGGTGATTGGCTCTTTCGGGATCTTTTTGAATTGAGGCAAGGCGGATGTGCCTTATTATAGTGTCGTTCCAGTGAATGTTACAGAAGCACCAGCTCACCCAGTCGCAACTCAATTAGCAGCCATTGAATTTTTTTTCCTCCCCTCCTTGCGATCTCCCCCAAACCCAGAGGGCAACGAGGCTGCTGCCAGCCCACACAACCCAGTGAAGCTTGTGCCTGTCAAAGGGGCAAGGAGAAACATTCCATTCCGGCTTTATCTTAATGAGCTGAGGAATCGGCAGATGCCCAGAGGAAGCCAGAAGGATGCCAATACGAATGTCAATGAGCCGGCAGTTGGTACGCGCTATATTTCTAATCACGTCACCCCAGATAAACCCTTTGTCAAATATTTTCCACAGGCCCGGGGGCTGCAATTTTTCAAACTGTCATGATCTGAGATAAATCAGGGGAAAACACGCTGCTGTCCCTGTTCCACACAGCCCTCCTCCCTCTCCTCTACCAGTACCAAACCCCTGGGCTTGCTCATTTCTGTTGCCACATGCAGATCCAAACGGATCTAAATCCGCAGAGCTTCTGTGAGTTCAGGGGCGCTAGGGTGATTTATCCTATCAGAGGCTCTTGCCCGCAGGATCTGACTGAGCAAGAAAATAACCACGTGGGGCCAGACTTTCAGACTTTGGGGCTCCCTGTGGGGCACCTAAATTAGGGCCAGCACTAGTCAGGTCCCATAGCAACACTTCAAGTCCCAGGCAATCAAACTAATTACTAGCCTAGTCTTCCTATGCTAGTGCAGGGGAGGTGGTGTGTCCTAGCGGATAGAGCACTGGATTGGGGCACAGGATAAATGGGTCCATTTCCATCTCTTCTACTGGGCTGTTGGGTGAGCTTGGGCAGGTCACTGTGGCTTTCTAGCCTCAGTTTCCAGCTGCAAAATGGGGATAACAATATTGACCTCCACTGTTCCCTATAAGCTGAGCACTCGGAAGGCCACCCAAGAAAGATTCTAGTGTCACCCAGCTGAGTAGAAGAGCACCCACAATGCCGGCAGTATGTGTTTCTCCTGGTGGTGCACATCCACATGTGTCTCGGTGCACAGAAGGAATTTTACTCCGCACACGGGTGGAAAAAAATAGAGGGAATACTGCTGCCCTACCTTGGTAAAGCCCTTTGAGATTAACTGATGAACAACACCAGATGAGAGAGTTGGCTAGGGTTATTCATCCTTGTTGTTGGCTTTATTGTAACGCTGGATGTGCCGGGCACATTCCAGACATCCCAAAGTGATGGCCTGTTTCCCAAGGAGCTCCTGGTTTGAGGAGTAGACAGAAGGATGGGTCAGAGAAATCATAAACAGCAATTTTTTAGTATAAGTGATGTAGATCTGGTGCAACATAAGAGAGGGTCTAGAGGAGAAACTTAATGTGAGCTGATTTTATGAGTGAACTCTGCAGCATGACAGACATGGTTTAATATGCCAATTATCTGAAAGCTAGCTAGTTCCTATGCCGATTTCTGGGATGCTACACATACCCTCTGGTCTCAAGAGCTACATGGAGCTGGCATTTAGTGTTGTGGAAATGCCTTCAATTTCGCAGGGATTTTTTTTTTAAAAAAAGAGGTAAATGTTGCATTCTGTAGTCTGGTTGTAGAGTCTTCCCCTTTCCTGGAGCTGGAGACAAAATTAATGAGGCATGAAAAGCAAGTTTCCCGCAATGCTGCAGTGCTGCCATGCAACTATCTTGCATATGTGGCTGGAAAACCTCTTTCTCATTGCGCTCAAATGCGGTGGAGGAGCAAAACCAGGAATCTGGCTCAGGTGTCTTTTCCCCTCACGCTGAGTCTCCTCTTCTAGGCCACAGGCTTTGAATAAAATGAAGGTAAAAATGTTATAAGTGGAGATATGCAAAGTACTCTGCTTCGGAAGGAACAATCCGTTTCACACACACAGAACGGGAAGCAACTGTCTAGGAAGGAGTACTGCAGAAAGGGATCTAAGGGTCATAGTGGACTACATGTTAAACATGAGTCAACAGTGTGATGCTGTTGCAAAAAAGCAAACATGATTCTGGGAACAGGAGTGCTGTGAGCAAGACACGAGAAGTCATTCTTCTGCTATGCTCTGCACTTATTAGGCCTCAGTTGGAGTATTGTGTCCAGTTCTGGGCTCCACATTTCAAGAAGGATGTGGAGAAATTGGAGAAGGCCCAGAGAAGAGCAACAAAAATGATTAAAGGTCTAGAGAACATGAACTATGAGGGAAGACTGAAAGAATTGGGCTTGTTTAGTTTAGAAAAGGGAAGACTGAGAGGGGACATTATAGCAGTTTTCAAGTATCTAAAAGGTGTTATAAGGAGGAGGGAGAAAAATTGTTCTCCTTGGCTTCTGAGGATAGGACAAGAAGCAATGGGCTTAAACTGCAGCAAGGGAGGTTTAGATGGGACATTAGGAAAAACTTCCTAACTGTCAGGGAGTTAAACACTGGAAAAAATTGCCTAGGGAGGTCGTGGAATCTCCATCTCTGGAGATATTTAAGAGCAGGTTAGAGAGACACTTCTCAGGGATGATCTCAACAGTGCTTGGCCCTGCCGTGAATGCAGGGGACTGGACTTGATGCCCTCTCAAGGTCCCTTCCAGTTCTAGTGTTCTATGATACACTTTCTGCAGAAATTAGGCCAGAAAGACGGAGTCAAGCATTGTAAAGTGGGGCCATATATCGTTCAGCCACTAGATGTCTCCAGGTTGTATAGAACTCAGCATTTGGTACCTGATAAAGGGGACCAAACTGGGAGCCAGGCTTGGTGGAAAGCCGGTTGGTTTCTGTTTGTAGCTTGCAGCTGTTTCCTTCCATGAGCGTGTCGTATTTAAGACGGGCCATGATGGCAGATGTCCTAGCAATTACTGACTGTGGCCCTGTGACCGGCTTCTGCCACAGGACGCTGTTGCCTGGATTTGCAGGCTGCCCTGCAAAAAGCAGCTTCCTCTATGCACCATCATCTTCAGGACCAGGCAAGCGTTTCCAAAGGGAGCAAGAGAACTCGGCAGGTGTGGGAATGAACGCTGTTTCTACGAGCATGTCACTCTGGTGCCTTGCAGGGCAAAAAATATTGCAGACAGGCCAGGGAGCAACGTTCCTCTGCATCTGGGGAAGGAAATACCATGGATCCTTTTCCTCATTAGCAAAATCAAACTAGTAAGTGATCTCCAGGCCCAGCTCTTGTCAAGCGCATGCCACATATGCAGAGGGCCAGATTGTCTCTGGTCCTAACAGGAACAACTGAACGCAAGGAACTGCTGCTCCTGCTTGCCCCCTGACCCCCGGCAATGCACAGACCAAGGCCAGATGCAATTGCAGTCCCTGGGGTTGCAATAGATCCCTAAGGAGGCAAAGAGGGGCAAGGAGATGGGGGAAAGGCCTGGCTGGGTTCATCCATTTAAAGGGATGGTCAGCATTAGCTCAGGGCTAGGGTTGCCAGGTGTCCGGTCCTGACCTGGACAGTCTGGTATTTTTGCCTCCTGTCAGGTAAAAAAATTCAGAAAATACCAGACACCTAAAATGTCCGGTATTTTCTGTTTTTTTGCCCTGCCAGGAGGCGAAAATATTGGACACCTGGCAACCCTACAACACACTCAGCAACTGGGCCCGGCCCCACCTCCCCTGCCAGGTCCCCCACACGCCCTCCCATCCCCCCACTTACCTGGTTCTGCAGGGGCTTGTCTTGTGGCTGGAACAGAAAAATAAGATGGCCGCCAGCAAAAAAGCCTCTTCTTAAAGGGGCCATGCTGATTTTTTCCTTTTCTTCTTAATAACTGCTGTCGGGGTCTTTTTTTCTTTCTTTTTTTTGCTCACAACTTTGTTCTCCCCCCTTTTTTTTTCCTCAACAGAATTTTTTTCCCGGTTTTTTTGGGGGGGGAGGGAGGCTTGGTATTTTTGGTTAAACCATCTGGCAACCCTACTCAGGGGTCTCCAGCTTTTTAACGCACAAGGTCACTTTATGAATTGAAATCAATCCCACCCCTACCTCAAACCTAAATACCTTTGCCCCGCCTCCTTCCCCGCCCCTTCTCCAAGGCCTGGCCCCACCTCTTCTCCGAGGCCCCATCCTGCTCCATCTGTGGAAATGGGCTATAGGAGCGGGGGGAAGGGAACACCCTCACATCGCACCTCCCTTCTGCCTCCCCCACCCTGCACAGCAAGCAGGAGGCACCAGAGCAGGGAGCAACTCCAAGGCAGAGGGCAGGAGCAGCACGGCAGTGGGGGGGTGGGTGGTGGGAAGGGGAGGGGAGGGCAGTTCCCAGCCAAGCCAGGCAGGATCTCCGTCAGAGACTCCAGGATCTCCTGGTTGGTTACCATGGTGAGAGGTGTACCCATGCGGCCTGTATGATTCTACTTCCAGAGGCTGCATCTGCTGGGCCAAAGCCGCTTCATCTGGCCCCTACGAGGGGGCCCCGGCGTGCTAACAACCTGGGGCCAGTGCACATCATCACCAGCCACGCTTATTCGCACGCAGGCCAGAGGAGGGACCCGCCTTTCCAGTCAGGATCCTCGGCTACTGCCTTTGCTCTGAGCTCCTGGGCCCCCGGCGAACGGTGCGTGCTCGCCGTGGAAATGTGAACTCGGCCCCTTCTTGCTTAGGTGGCAAAGACCGCCCGAGAAACCGCACTTGCTGCCCCTTCCGGCAGGAGGGAAAGAACATTTCATGCCCCTTGGTTTCCAGAATTGCCTTCTCTTCCGATCCGGGACAGTACCAACCCCGTCCTTTCGAGAGGCCCGGGGAGTCTACTGGAGTTTATATCTACCAGCCACAGCAAATCTCAGAACCTGGGTCAATCGACACAGGCTCATAGAGCGCCTGCTACGAGGCTAAAAAGAGCAGTGTAAACGGGTGGGTTTCAGATCCTGGTCTCAGCCTGAGCCTGACCATCTACACTGCATTTTTAGCTCTGTAGCATGAACCTGAATCAGTTGATCCAAGCCCTGAGACTGGCTGCCATGGGAGTGGGGGGTTCCCTCGCTGCATGGCAGATGTAGAGCTAAAGTTTTCATCTCAGGCAGCCCACAAGCAGGTGGGGTGTGGAGCCAAAGCAGGGGCATTCTGAGGGGGTCTGGGGTTTGGGATCACCCCGCCGTGACCCAGGTGCAGGGCCCGGACCAGTGTTCCCTCTAATTTTTTCATTCCATGTGAAAAATAAATTTTGTTATGTGCACCAAGGCAAGTGCTGATGTGCACCACCAGTAGAAACACATGCTGTGGATGGCTGTGGGTCCCCTGCTATTTAGCTGGACAGTTTACAGGGAACACTGCCTGGATCACCCTCCCCCCAGCCACAGGCCCCGCTGGGCCCCAACCCACCTCTCTCTACCCCTTCCCCCAGCTCCATCCACCCCATCCCTTCCTACTCCTGTTCTGCCTCCTCCCATCCCCATTGCACCCCTTGCCCAAGCCCCCTCTCCCAAGCAACCTGAGCCGAGGGATTGCAGGAGGCTTGGTGAGGGGTGACAGCAGGGGTTGGGGGCGACCTTGCAGCCTGCTCCATCCCGCCCTGCCGCTCATCTCCCAGCCCGCTGCGCTCCACTTCACCATGGCAACGGGAAGCAGAGTGCTCTGGTCCGGGGTTTGGCTGGGTCACTCTGGCTCCTGCTTCTGTGAGGAGCTGCCCCCCAACCCCTGTTGCCGACCCACACTAGGCCTCTGACCTCGGTGGCTCCGAGGTAATCCCCTGGGCTCACCTGGGCCCTGTGGGTCCCGTCCATAGGATGGTTGAAGCAGCTGCCCTGGGCCCCCACACAGTGCAGGGTTCGGGGGAGGCACCCCAAATCGTCCTATGGACAGGATGGCTCTTTATGCAGATTTAGGAATCTGCAGACGTGCGTGGGGTGCTTTAGCAGCACTTATGATTATGACGGCCCCTAAGAATCCCAAGCAAGGATTAGGGTCCCTTTGCAAGAGGGACTATCCAGTGACACCCTAAAGAAGACAGCCTTTGCCCCAGAAGGCACACAAACTCCATGTCCCAAGATATGTCCCAAGATACACAGCAAAGGAGCTAAGCAGACGACTGGGGCAGGACTGGGTCAGTGCACTGCTTGGATCTGCAGCCATGGGAGCTGAAATAACACCACACTACAGAAGTTGCCGCTTGTCAAAGGCCTAATCAACCGCTCTCCTCAGCGCTTCCACCTCCAGCCCTGGGCAGGAGGGCCATAAGAACAGCTCTTCCCACTGCTGGTCTGGGCTAGAATCTGAAGGTGAAAAAAACTTTCCAGAAGGGTTTAGAGGCTCAGCAGAGGTTCAAATTTAAAATCCCGAGTAAAGGTTCAGAGAGGTTGTTTTCCCCCCTAGAAGTGTTCCGCCAGCCAGTGGGGAAAGTAACTTAACATGTCTTACAGGTGCTGTCCTACTGCACCCCAGGTCCCTGCCAGCTCTTTAGATAGCTCCTTGCTGGCTTTTGCTGCAGCTCGGCCAACTCTTGCCGGAGCTGCGCAATCGGGTGCAGCCGCTTCCTTTCACCTCTGCGCGCCAGCCCTTAGTTCATCGTGTTTAGTTATTTTTAAGTTGGCGCTATGGTACCTATGGTGCACTGCCTGGATCTGCAGCCATGGGAGCAAAAGGTTTGGCAAAGTGGTGGCGTATACATGGATTTGATCTGCTATGGACCTCTGACTTGTTATGTGACTTGTTATGTAGCTTGTTCTCTCCAACGACAGGCTAGATCCCATGCAGACTTGCATAGAAAACTGTTACTCCCTCGGGGCTAACAGACCTGCCCTTCTGCGTCAAGCAGGAGTGTCTCATGTTTTTATAAAACCCTGAAAATCCCACGTCAGCTTCCTGCAGGTGACTCAGTCTAGGTCATCATCCTTACTTAGGTCTCCACTGCTGGACTGGACACCATGGCCACTCGTAATGGCACACGGACGGCAGGGATAAAAACCTCTACTGCAAAAGCACATGCCCAGAATCAGCTGAGCCAGTGAGAATCTCCTCTGCTTTTTTGCAGTACAGGAGCTATGGCACACAGTTGAGCTGGTCCATCTCCATCCAATCAGTAGGAAAGCTACCCTATTGGACAGCTCATTAATGTGTATGCTTTCCATACATTCTCCCCCTACTGGTTCCTTTCCAGGCAGGGTCTACTGGACTGATCCCTGGGCCAGGAGCCAGGAATGCCTTAGCATTAATCCCATCTCTGCCATTGGCTTGTTGTGTGGTTTGGGAAAAGCATAGAACATCCCCATCTCAACTTCCTCCTGGCCTGGAAGATGAAGATAAGGTTGCTGATTTACCTACCTCATTGGGGTGTCATGAGGATTATTAGCTCATGCTTGTGCACAGAGGGTGCTACGGTAGGTGTATTGTAAAAAGAAAACATTTGAAACAATCCACAGCCGTGAGAGCAGAACAGATGACTTTCTCCTCATAGTCTCGGAAGGATGGAAAGGAGCGAAGAAAACAGCATCAGCCAAAATGTTATAAAACAGCAAATGTTGTAGGGATGTGTGAGTATATAGAACAGCAGCCTGGATCCAGCTTGAATTGATTCATGTGGTTTTTTACTTAGATTAGCCAAGCTTTCATGGAAAGAGGCTCACATTTCTGCTCCCGATTCCCATCCCTGGCTCTTATTTTTTTTTTCCCTGGAAAGAACACTTCCGAATCCTCCTGCGATAGGTGGTTGGCTGGATCAGCATGTCCTGTTTTTCATCCCTTTGCCCCCAAATGGCACTCTATCTCACTTCATTTAAAACCGAGGGCTAGGGGATTAAGCAAATGACTTAAAAAAACCAAAACACAAACAAACCGTGCAATGCATTTCTCCGGCCGCAAAAGCAGGAACACATCTGGAGAGTGTTTCGACGAGGCTGTTCGAGGAATTACCAGACCAGTCTCCTTTGCTTCATATTAGTATGTGGCTACCACATTAAAAATGACTGGGGGAGGGAGAGAAACCCAGAAGAAATATATATATATATATAAAAAAAGAACTACAGTAACAGGAAAAAATAAAAAAAAGCCAAAAAGCCGCTGTGCTATAAAGAAGAATTTCCATTTGGTCAGAATGAGAAACGGCTTTGCTAAAAGCGATACTGCTCAGGAATTAGTCGTTACAGAACTTGCTATTTATTTAATCCTGCTTTTCCCATGAGGACCGTTTGAGCAATGCACTGAAGTATGATTAGGCTGGGGAGGAGTCCGGCTCATGCTAAGCAAAACAAAGCAAAGTGTGCCGCAGCTCCAGAGCATCACACAGACTAGCAGCCAAGGAAATTATGAAGCTATGGAGAGGGGCAGAGCAGAGCAAAGACCAGTCACATGGGGAAGAGCCAGTGAACTCAGCTGAACTGGGGCAAAAAGGAAGTTTTTTTGGCCTGCGCGGGTATTTTTGTGTACCAGTGGCTGAGGGTGGCAACCTTTGCATCTGAATTGTTCTAGAGCTTTGGTTGGGGGCCGTTTTGAGATTTCCTTTTGAATCACTGAAGACCTGACTCAAAATGTGTTGATGTCAATGGGAGTTTTTCCACTGAGGGCCTGTCTTTTTGGTCTTTGGTTGTACAGCGCCAAGCACAAATAATACATAATAATGTCAGTGCTCTCTTGATCAGGCCTCTAATGCAGGAAGGAGCTGAAAAAGCTGTCCCTTGCAGGTTTTTAATATGGGTGGCGGGTGAAAGCCCGGGTGGAGAAGGCAAGCCCCAACTCTGCCCATCTCCCTGTGCCCAAGGCCTGCCCCTTGAGCCAACCCACCCACCTCCAGCCTGATCTTACGTGGCTATGTGGTGGGCTGGAATTGCGGTGCAGTGGCCCCGGCCTGGCCCTCCCCAGCAGCGGTCCCAGCCTTTGGTGGTCGGGCATGTAGGCAGTTTTGGAAAGTCTGCACCTTCCCTTGCCTGCATTATCAGCTGCCCATGGTTTTTAATTAAGATACGCAACTTTACCAAAGGGAAACAGTGAGGGATCTAACATGTAAATGGGACCAGAATTCCACGGACAGCTCTGGCAACACCCCGAGACCGATATGCATATAACTAGAGCCCAGCACAGATATAATATTGGTATCTGCATCCACAACTGCAGAAATGACCCATGGATATCTGCATCTACAGCCACGGATGTGAATACCTGCGGATATAACGTGGATATCCATGGATATGCCTGGCTTTACGTGTAACCCAGATAAAAATCTGGCCGACTGTTCCCCCTGTCACTTAATGACTGTGTAACGCACAGCCAGTATTGCCAACCCCGACTGTTCAAAAAATCACAAGTCAGGGCCCAAAAAGCATAAGACTGCCTTAAAAAAAAAAAAATCACAGGATTAACCCTCCCCCCTCCCCCCGCATTGTGGAGTTCTTTTTCTTTGCCTTCTGGTGTCACATTTTCAAACTTCAGTGCCACAGCTCGGGTTAGAAACGTCCCTTTTTAGAATCGAGGGGTGAACGTCTCGTCTAATCCCATGACTCCAGGACTTGAGGCTTTCAGAAAAACATCAAATAAGCCAAGACACCTGATAATATAGTGAGAGGGTGGAATTCCAATGTCCACCGGTGGGACAGCTACTTGGTGTCACCCCCTACTGGGCCAAGTGTGGTACTGCAGGTCTTGTGCTGTAAATTTGGTATCAGTCTTTAAACTGTTAAATGGCAACACCCTCAGATTCTGGCAGTCTACCCCGGTCAATGAACAATAGGCAACAAAGGCCGGCACTTAAAGGCAAAGACTTGGGATTCTGACCTCATAGTGAGGAACCCATCCTCCATCCTCCATCCCAGCCGCCAGTGGCAGATTTAGCCTTGGCCAATGGAGCCTTGGCCAGTTGGGAGGCTCTTGGAAAAATGGGCTCCCTGCACCCCCACTTTGCTACCTGGCAGAAGCACTGGGCAGGGCAAGCTCTCGTGTCCTGACACCTCTCTCCACCAGGAGCATCAGGCAGGCAGTGTGGGGCAGCTTCCGTGCCCCAATTCAGCTTGCCAACAGGAGCATGGGGTGAGGGTGGGGGAGACGGCAAGTAGAAGGTGTGGGAAGGGGCCTCACAAACCCCTAACCCACTCTGCCAGTCTCCCCTATGAGAAGAAGCAGGCAAGCCTGCTTAAGTGGCCGGGCAGCTCCTGGTTGGTCCATGTCTCTTCCTGACCCTTCCAGGCCTATGGAGGGTTAAGTCTTGTTGGTAGCATGGACAGAGTGGGTTTTCTCTGAGCAGGGTGTGCCAGGGTGCCCACACCTCTAGCAGTGGTCAGGGAAAGCCTGATACAGCCCATTGCACTATACTATCCCTCTTTCCAATCTGTCTTATGTTTCTCTGGCCCCATCCCCTAGACTAGTGTCAGACCCTGCATTTATGTTCACCACACCGCTGTGTGGCAGGAAGTTTTATCATCCCCATTTTGCAGAAGTGAGAGTAAGGGTCCTATTTTAATGGTATTTAGGCTTGTAAAGGTGCAGACAGGTGCTTTGTGGTGCAGTCAGGCCAAAGATCTATCTAGCCCAGTATCTTGTCTGCTGACAGGAGCCAATACCAGATGCCCCAGAGGGAGGGAACACAACAGATAATCCTCACATGATCCCTCCCCTGTCACCCATTTCCTGACAAACAGAGGGTAGGGACACCATTCCTACCCATCCTGGCTAATAGCCCTTGATTGACCTAACCTCCATGAATCTATCTTGCTCTTTTTTGAACCCTGTTAGAAGTCCTAGCCTTCACCACATCTTCTAGCAAGGAGTTCCACAGGTTGACTGTGCGCTGAGTGAAGAAAAACTTCCTTCTGTTTGTTTTAAACCTGGTGCCTCTTAATTCCATTTGGTGACCCCTAGTTCTTATATTGTGGGAATAAGTAATAACTTTTCCTTATTCACTTTTTCCACATCAGTCCTGATTTTATAGACCTCTAGCATATCCCCCCCTTAGTCTCCTCTTTTCTAAGATGAAAAGTCCCAGTCTTTTTAATCTTGCTTCATATGGGACTCGTTCCAAACCCCTCATCATTTTTGTTGCCCTTTTCTGAACCTTTTCCAGTGCCAATATATCTTTTTTGAGATGAGGCGACCTCATCTGTATGCAGTATTCAAGATGTGGGAGTACCATGGTTTTATATAGAGGCAATAAGATATTCTCTGTCTTATTCGCTATCCCTTGTTTAATGATTCCTAACATTCTGTTTGCTTTTTTGACTGCCGCTGCAAACTGAGTGGATGTTTTCAGAGAACTATCCACAATGACTTCAAGATCTCTCTCTTGAGTAGCTGTATCTAAATTAGTCCCCATCATATTGTATATATAGTTGGAATTATTTTTTCCAATGTGCATTACTTTACATTTATCAACATTATGTTTCATTTGCCATTTTGTTGCCCAATCACTTAGTTTGGTGGGATCTTTTTGAAGCTCTTCACAATCTGCTTTGGTCTTAACTATCTTGAGCAGTTTGGTATCATCTGCAAATTCTACCACCTCACTGTTTACCCCTTTCTCTAGATCATTTATAAATAAGTTGAATAGGATTGGACCCAGGACAGACCCTTGGGGGACCCCACTAGTTACCACTCTTGGTTTGGAAAACTTACCACTTATTCCTACCTTTTGTTTCCTGTCTTTTAACCAGTTATTAGTCCATGAAAGGACCTTCCCTCTTATTCCTCTTACTTTACTTAACAGCCTTTGGTGATGGACCTTGTCAAAGGCTTCCTGGAAATCTAAGTCTACTATACTCTGGACCCGCATTTGTTGACCCCCTCAAAGACCTCTAGTAGATTAAAAGCTTCAGAGGGGTAGCCGAGTTAGTCTGCAACTAAAACTTAAAAAACAACAAATAGTCTAGTAGCTCCTTAAAGACGAACAAAACATGTAGATGAGATCATGAGCTTTCGTGGACACAACCCACTTCTTCAGATGACTCGTTGATTAGTAGGGCATGATTTCCTTTTAAAGAAACCATGTTGACTTTCCCCCAACAAATTATGTTCATCTATGAGTCTTAAATAGATTCGCTAAATCGAACTCTGGAAGATTGATCGCAGTAGTGAAGAGTCAGTCCTGAGTCAGCTGACCTGACATACCCTCAGAGAACAGGTCACATCAGCTGCCTCGACTTCCTAGGACAAATTCATTGCCAGTGCTACTCAGGTTAAGTCACCAAGGAAGTCTGTCTCTTAGATGGGCATAGACTCCCTTACAATTTCTCCCCCGGTGCACACTTTATGCTCCTTTTTTGAAAGTGCCCCAGGACGATACACCCCTTCGTATGAATTTATCCTCCCAGCCCTATTCTGATTTGAGGCTGAATCTCCGGTTGATTCTCAGTTAAAAAAAGGAAAAGTCTGATGGGACATCACGGAAATGAGAATGAAACTGGGATCTAAACACCACGTTGGTAAATAACATGTGTGCCAAAAGCCTTCTGCTTCCTGCCTCTGTCTTCGGCACATTTCTTGATGAGCTGCATTTGGCAGAGCAAAAAGCACCTGAAATCCTTTATTGGATTGTTCTGGGGGGATATAAAGCATTTCTAGGAACCAATAGCAAACAGACTATTAAGAGCCCTGGTGACAGCTGCATTCCAAAAGCAGACTAATAGCAGAGAGACAAAGGAATGGTAGAATCATCTGTGAGAGAAATAAAGATTTTAATAGCAAAACCAATTCTTCAGAGAGCAAAAATGATCCAAAGCAAAGCATAGCCTTATATATGGGGATCTGGGAGAGAAAAAAAATCTGATTTTTTTTTTCTTTCAGAACCCAAATTACTCCATCCGGAGCCGTTTCAAATATTCTGCTAAATTATTAAACTCCTGTGCCGGGGGAAAAGAGATAAAATAAACATCCACCATTTCAATCGTCTCATAAAGGAGAGATGCTCGGGTGAGTGGAAAAGCAGATTGCCCATGAATAACCAGGCGATTGAAATAATATCATCAGATGCTGGCTGAGCCTGGGAAGATGGGGAGTTCCAAATAAATCAACGGCTTTATTCTGGTTTTTAAAAGGGAGTAAGAAAATCACTGCCCCGGGTTAGCAGTGCCCAATTTCCCCCAGGTCGGTGTCTACGGTTGGAGGAAATGGACCACAAAGCATTTGATGTAGGAGGTGAAGAATCTGAAGGAGTCGAGTTGGAGGGTCAGTTAGGAGGAAATAAGCGGTAACCGATATCGGATTATGTCATGCAGCACTGTGGAGGGGTTAGAATGCATTTTGTGGCACACGTGAGCATTAATTTCCAACCAAGAAGACACCCTGCCCCGTGCTAGGGTGATATTGTGCACACAACCATTAGGTGAAAAGGAGCCATACAGACATGGAACCTAATCTGTTTATTTGGGCAGAGTTATGCCTTGCCAAGTTATTTCTGTCTAGGAGCAGAATTAGGGACAAGTCTGTAGTTAAGTCCTTTGTTAACATGGTGTAGCCAGACATGAACCCCATCTTGTTTCCTCCCCCCCCCCCAGAGAGCAAGAGAAAGGCAGTCAGCCTTTGATGCCCTGGGAACGCAGGTGTGCTGCCTGTCCCTGATTCTACCATAAACAGAAACCAGACAGTAAATGGGCTAGCTGACGACCCGGGGACCTCCTGCTGCCCTGATGGCTAGTACCAGTAATTGACACGCCTACACTGTCCCAGGAGAGGAATCTTCGCCCATCACATACTAGAAGTGCCCATTGTCTGCCACCTTTCCCAGGTGTGAATTATGCTTTGCACCCTTCGTGGGAAACTTGGCATTCAAAGCCATTTTTCCTAATTGGCCACTTGAGACCAGGAAGAAGCCTACGTGACCCAAGGGGTATAAAGAGGGGTTTAGTAGCCCGCCCCATTTGAGCTCCAATCATCTATACCTGCTGGCAGGTATTGCTGGTCTCCCGAGGTCTGTGGGACGCCCAACCTCGCCCTACTTCTTCCCAAGGGATTGAGAGAAAGACGCTGGCCACGCCAGGTCTGGAACGCAGGGGTGAGAATATATACCTGCTAGGTGTCTATTTTGCATGCATTTAATAAGAGCTCAGAGAACCAAAAGGGTTTCATGGTACCTGTAAGTGACTTATTAGTGTATTTTCTGTCCTGTCCTTTGTAGTGGCTGTGTTATCTGTAACACAGTAGTAGCATTTAACAGCTAAGTTTACCCTGTAACAATAAAATAGTAACTGTTAAGCTGTGACCTGACTCCTTCAGTTGCTGTAACAGAACCAAGCACAATTTTAAAAAGAACTCCAGCCGGTCATAAGGGACAGATATAGGGAGAGCTTGAGCGTTGGATTGTGTCGCTTCCAGGGGACAGATCCGTTGGGGCATCTCTCAGCCTCCCCAGGCTGCCCGCTGCGAAGGGATCGTGTATCCTAGCAGTCAAAGTCTGAGGTGTAAAGCTCTCCCTGTAAACTTCTTGGGGCGCCCGTCAACCTCCTCCAGGTTGCCCGCTGCTAAGGGACCCCAGTCCTAGCAGTTGAAGTCTCGGGTGTATAATACACACACACCACTCACTGCCCTGACCACCGGTTGACACATGGCGAAACAGATGTGTTCATTCGTGCACTGTGCCCCGCCCCTTTTTAGATCATGGCCACTTGTGGGAGAAGACGCAGAAGAGGTTGGAGAGCAGCTTCTGTGCAGTGCAAATTGCACATTTCAGTATGTCGCCTCGGCTTGCGCTAGCTCCGCAAAACATCCCGGGGCACCCAGTTCAGGGGTTAGTCGCCTCAAAGGCTACATGAGTCTCCAGCATAGGCTATTGGTCGTGCATGTGACCTCTCATTATGTGGAATTGCTGCTCTTCATGGACACCGACTGAGAGATGATTGGTGTGAGCTTGGCTGGGCTGTCCTCTGAATACAGGGTCTGATTTTCAAAGGTAACAAGGGGACTCATGTACTCCCACAGTGGCTTCGTTTGGAGCTCAGTGTTTCTGAAAATCAGACCTTCAAAAATACTGCTCCCGTGGTGATGGGGGAAAAGGACTTGGTGGCATTTCCTATTCAGAAATCATCAGGAATCAGTGGAAAACCTGGGACAAGCCACCTACTTCCATCCACATGTGATTTTCTTCTTGATTTCCTAATGGGGTGGATGAGCGTAGGTCTGAATGACCATCTGGGATTCAGATGGTGCATCAAAGCAAAACAAAGCCACCTGAGGACTGCTGGTCAAGAGCAAAGATCGAAGGTTTTGCTTCGTTTCTATCAGTGATTCTGTCTACACAGCCTCCATGAGAAAGCCTTGATGCGATCATTATAGAGAACAGCCCATATCATAGAAACATAGAATTCTAGAACTGGAAGGGACCTCGAGAGGTCATCAAGTCCATTCCCCTGCTCTGAGCGGGACCAAGCACTGTCTAGACCATCCCTGATAGATGTCTATCCAACCTGCTATTAAATATCTCCACGACCTCCCTAGTTCAATTTATTCCAGTACTTAACTGCCCTGACAGTTAGGAAGTTTTTCCTAATATCCAACCTAAACCTCCCTTGCTGCAGTTTAAGCCCATTGCTTCTTGTCCTACCATCACAGGTTAAGGAGAATAATTTTCTCCCTCCTCCTTGTGACACCCTTTTCGGTTATTGAAAGCTGCTACCATGTCCCCTCTCAGCCTTCTCTTTTCCAAATTAAACCAAACCAGGTCTTTCAGTCTTCCCTCTTAGGTCATATTTTCTAGACAGTTAATAATTTGTGTTGCTCTTCTCTAGACCCTCCCCATTTTCTCCACATCTTTCCTGATCTAATTGCAGTCGCCAACAATAATACGGGGATAATATTCCCAGTCACAATGTTAGGGCAGCCTGTGATGATGAAACCAGTCACTCAGATGAATTTGCCCAAGCCAACTGACTCAGTGTGGGTGTTGGGTTTAGGATTTGGGCCCAGATTCACAGATTTTTAAGACAGAAAAGACCGTTGTGGTTATCTAGTCAGATCTCCTGTAAAAACACAGAGAAGAGGAACTTTGGTTTAAATTCTGCTATGAGACTAGTTCTGGAATGTTTCATTATAGATGTTACATTTCAAACTTTAAATGTCATGCTCTTTCGCTTAGGCCGTGTCTACACTAGGAAATTATTTCAAAATTAGTAAATTCAACTTAACTCCTGATTTAACAAAATTGAAATAGTGTGTCCACACTACGAGGAAGCTTCCTGATGGGTGGCTTACGAGGGTAACCAGTGCAATGCAAATCTGGAATATTGTTACAATCTGTGGAACTCCTTGCCAGAGGATGTGGTGAAGGCTAGGACTTTAACAGGGTTCAAAAAAAAACTAGATAGATTCATGGAAGTTATGTCCATCAATGGCTATTAGCCATGATGGGTAGGAATGGTGTCCCTAGCCTCTGTTTCTCTGGAGGTGAGTGACAGGGGAGGGATCATGTGAGGATTACCTGTTGTGTTCCCTCCCTCTGGGGCATCTGGTATTGGCCACTGTTGGCAGACAGGATTCTGGGCTGGATGGACCATTGATCTGACTCAGTATGGCCTTTCTTATGTTCTTATGTACAATCAAGCAGACAACTTGAAATCTGCTTTCCGCAAATATCCATGCTTAACATTCAGTTTTCACCGGTAGCATTGCTGTCAGACTTCAACCACTGGAATGTTCAGTGAGCAGCACGAAAGGGTTGCAAAACACCATCAAACTGACATTTCTTTTTGAAGCTGGACAATTTCTCCCCGACTATCGCCCCCGCTTTTCTTGCACGGACAAAGGCAGAGAGAGAGTCCAGTGTAAAGGGAGCTGGGTACAGATCTTTGAATTGCTGCGGAGGAGAACTGGGGCTGAAATTCAGTCTGGAATCAATACGGTCAGAAAGTAGAAACATTCCGCATGACGTGAGAAACCCAGCACATGGTTATTTCATTACATGTTCTCCATAAAACCCTTTTCTTTCAAGTGGGATTAAAATAAGCTCAGAAGTGGTCTTTGATAAAAGATGAGTACTTGAAAACGCCTTGGCAGCTAAATGTGGATGGTGACCAATATTTCGTCTATTTTCTTAGGGCAATAATTTTACACAGAACGAGTTGCAGTAGGAAATTAACTTTCTCCAGCTGCCTATTTTGGAAAAATATAGAAACATTCTCTACTTTACCCTAAGTCACTCTCTTAGAGGAGACAGTTCCCACCTCTCCATCAATCTTAGCCTGGGCCCATCCACACAGGAGAGCCACTCCCTTGATACTACAGTACAATTAAATGATAGTCACATTAATGCTACCCTATACTGGAAACCTACTTACCGTTCTACTTATCTACATACCTCCAGGAGTGGTCTGAGGCCGGCTGCGGCAGCTGGTGCCCCAGGTGGAAGGCACGATCGGCGTCCCCGCCTGCATGGCCTTCAATGGCCGTGACGTAATCACAGGATGCACGGGCTGGTGGCGCCCTAGGCAACCACCTAGTCTGCCTAGGCTCATGGGCCGCCCCTGCATGCCTCTAGCTTCCATCCAGGACACAGCACACGTTTGATTGTTTGCAGGCAGACCCTAAAATACAACCGGATTAGATCCAATCCCACAGACAGAGACAAACAGCTACAGGATCTTTATCAGGCATCCGTAACACTTAAATACCCACCTGGGGAAGTGAGGAAACAGATTGACAGAGCCAGACTAGTACCCAGGAATCTGTTTCTTCAACACAGGCCCAACAAGGAGAATAACAGGACACCGCTGGTCATCACCTACAGCTCCCACCGTAACCCCCTCCAGCGCATCATTGACAATCTACAACCTCCCCTGGAAAATGACCCCTCACTCTCACTGGCCTTGGGGGACAGGCCAGTCAAGCCCCCTAACCTGAAGCAAATTCTTTCCAGCAGCCGCACATCACACCTCAGACACACTCATCCAGGAACCTACCTCCTCAATAAAGTCCATTGCCAACTCTGCCCACACATTGATACAGGCGACACCCTCACAGGAGCTAACCACATCAGCCACGACATCAGGGGCTCATACTACTGCCCATCCTCTGATGTGATCTATGACATCTAGTGCCAGCAATGTCCCTCTGCCATGGATATTGGCCAAACCAGACAGTCTCTACGACAAAGGATTAATGGACCCAAATCAGACATCAGAAATGGGAACACACATAAACTTGTAGGGGAGCATTTTAACCTGCCTGGGCTTTCGATCACGGATTTAAAAGTAGCCATTCTTCTGTAAAGGAATTTCACCAGCCAATTACAGAGAGAGACTGAGTGCGAAATTGACCTTCCTATGCAAATTTGACACTGTTTCCCTGGGCCTGAACAAAGACATTAACTGGATGTCCCATTGGGGAACCTCTTCTCAGCAGGACTAAAGCCGAAATAAGTGACACAACATGAGCTATGTCAATTGCGTCGCTTATGTCAAAATAGCTTATTTCAGCTTGTGGCGCTGCCTACACAGCAGGAAGTCCGAGGTAGAGCCCTCTTCTGCCAACTTCCCTTACTCCTCATAAAATGAGGGTTACAGGAGTCAAAGTACGAAGTCTCCAGCTCACCATTATTTTGACATTATGTCAAAATAACGGCTTGTAGTGTAGATGTGAACTATGTTATTTCGGAATCATGTCAGTTATTCTGAAATAACACTGCTGTTAAATGTAAGGAAGGCTGGCTATATAAGGTACATCAAACACCTCATTGACATCCAAAGCTAAGTATTGGACGCTTCTAGCCCACTCAATTAACCTCATTAGCATTGGCACTACAATCGACAGATGCTTTTTTTCCTTCTCCCTTCTTTTTCTGTTATACATTCTGGGTTCCGCCCTTGTCTTCCACTCAAGCTCCTCTGATAAAGTGGGTTTTGCCCCCCAAAGTTCATGATACTGAATATATTTTGGTTTGTCTCTAAGGTGCCACAGGACTACTCGATGTTTTTAAAGTTACAGACTAACACGGTGACCCCCCTGAGTCTTATAGGAGAAAACATATTGATTTAAATTTCAAAGAGGCATTTTGTAAACATGCTCCTTTGCTATTACAGACTCTCAAACACATACAATACATTCCGAAAGAGAGAGCCGGACAGCGTGAAATTCACATTGCACGTATCCTGCGGGATGCAACATTGATTCACGCTGCTGATCAGGGCTAGAACAATGATAGCTGCAAATCTCCTCGCAAGCAATTTGCATCAGTCGCCTGTCATTTCTCCCCCAGCCCCTCGAGGGAACATGCTTAGGGTGAGTGAGAACATTGTGGAAATGCTAGAAATGTGAATGTGGCCTCTCCTGATTTTAGTTGCCAATCGGGTGGGCATTGCCAGAGGCCAGGGGTGGGCAAATACCGGCCTGTGGGCCAGATCCGATCTGCTAGGGCAGGGGTGGGGAACCTAAGGCTGGGGGGCTGGATGCAGCCCCTGGCTTGCCTGCATCTGGCCCCCGAGTCTTGGGGCTTCCCACTCCCCCCCCTGCTTCAGGAAGTTGATGTTGTCACTCCAGCTTGCACTTCTCCATCTCACCCCCCCTTCCTTCCTGCACCCTACCTCCCGGGCAGACCCCTAACCTCTAGCCCACTCCTGCACGGACCCCATGCTCCCACTCCATCCCTGCACCCTCCCACCCTCTCAGACCCACTAACCCCAACCACTCCTGCATGGTCCCTTCTGCCCTGACCTCAGACCCCAAACCTGCTTCCCAGCATCCCTCTCCCACGCACTGAACCCCTCATTTTTGGCCCCACTCCAGAGCTTAGGGGGCCCACAAAATCTACTATACTACGCCCCCCAAAGCACTGGTGTGTAAGGGGAATGTGGGAAGTGTCTTTCTGCTTCTCAGTCAACGACCACATCAGTGAGGTGTTGGTTTTTTAAAAACATTTGTTTGCTTCTCACCTGTGTGCAGCCTCTGACTGATTTTTCTGCGGGTCAGCGGCTCCTGACCCAAAAGAGATTCCCCACCCCTGCCCTAGGGTTAACCCCTGGTGGGCCCCCACACCGCCGTATTTACGCCGTATATCACAGCTCCCATTGGCTGCAGACCACTGTTCCTGGCCAATGGGAGCTGCAACCGCCCGTCCCTGTGAAGGCATAGATAAATACAATGGTTGCTGCCCACCAGGGGCTAACCCTGGTGAACTGCTGCCATTTTATTGCCCAGCCCGGCCATAGGCATATGGGCAGGAAATGAAAGGAAAGCACAGATCCACCTCCACAAAAGATATAGTCAGAAACAATTTTATCTCCGCAAACTGGCTCTGCGGCTTTAGAAAGTCCCTAAGTTCAAGCGCCCCTACTGTATAATAAAAGTATAGAATGGAAAAGTGCTGTTAAATGCTTTATTCCCTGGCCTTAGTCACCTGACCAGGAGAATCACATGACAGTAGAATCACATGACACCACAGAGGTTCCGCATTGAAATAGAATTTTCATATTCAGACGCACGTAAGGAAGGTCTACACTGCATGTGCCTCCGGGCAGCCTGTGGAGTACACACATGGGGTGCCCCCTAGCATGGGGAGAAACAGCAGGGCAGTCAATGAGGCACTGCTAAGGCGAGTAAAAACACAGTAGAACACCCCCTCCAGCTCTCTCTATGCCCAAGCCACGCCTCCCCTGTCTACACGGCTATTTTTTAGCAGTGCCCTGCTGCTTCCCCACTGCCAGAGTCATTCTATTCTGTAGGGAAAGACTCCCACAATGTTCTGTTCACAGGTTTTGTTGGCAATTTTTGTTGTTTGTCCAGCTCCCATTATCACCCAAGATCTGTAGCCCTTCTAGTCGGAGAAACTCAAAGCGCCTCAGTTCAAACAGGAGTGACTGGGGGACATTCGATGACCTGTAACACACCAAAGCGGTCCGAGTCGATGCTTCTAGCTTCTGAAGCTATGAATGTACGAGTATACAAACACGACTGATTCAGACTCATGCACAACCACCTTTCTCTGAGCACCAGAGTTTTTGGAACAGGCAGGCCAAGATGTCCTGCAAAGTTCAGCGGATACAGGCCATCCTCGTTCTAAGTCCAAGATACATTCCAAAAAACATATCGCAAAACAACTTAAAGCGGGGCATTTTTCCCCTGTGGCTGACTTCCATTTGCACAAATTGGGAGGGGGGGGAGGGTTGCTTGACTTTAGAGCAGGGAATGGAAGGACTTATAATGCATCAGTTCCTACAAATGTCATTGACTTTATTGCAGAATGGATGTATACCAGTGCGGATGAATATAGATGTATAGCGGGGATGCCCTGTACCTAGAAGATATCTTCATTGTAGTCATTCATTCCTGCTCTCTAGTAGCCTACGCGGGAAAACACTGCTGCTATGTCCCAGGAGGGAAGTGCGGGGGTTGGGTGGGGGTATAAGACAACTGCTGAACAGGAAAAAACAACTTTCACTTTGCGAGCCCGCAGCTGTCAAGCTAACTGACGCATATTCCATCCATAACAACAGCTGGAGCAGCCAAAAATGGAATACCAACGGAGGGCTGCTGATTACGAGCTACGCAACTTTGGGAGGTATCTGTTACAGCCAGCACCTCGCAGATGCCACTTCCGTTCAAAAAAATATAAAATGAAAAAAAAAAAAGCGCCACAGATGGAAAAATTATTTGCCTGACCATTGAAATTCTTTTTGTTACACGAACCCGGACATGTGTTGTGCTATAAAAGGCAAGAGGGAGAGAGAAAAAGAGACAAACTGGAGGGAAACATTCCCCATGAATTCGATTTTCACCTGTTGTCTCAGAACGCAGCCCCTGGCAGATGCAAGTGTATTTCTGTCATCGGGTTAGTAAGATGCTGAGTCTCAGAATAACAGAAAGGAAAAGAAAAGTTTGGGATTTGGATGATCAGGCAGCTAATTTATTAGTTAATCTAATAACAAAATAATACACCTCTTGGTTCCTATTCATTCACATACAAGAAACTTGACAATAGAGTTTTTTGCAAGCAAGGTCTGTATGTTAAACACAGAGCAGACAGCTGCTGGAAAGAAGCTACCGGGTGAGTCAGTCAGAGGATCATAAAGTTGGAAAAGATGTGCCAGAGTGTCAGTACAATCTTGTAATATAGTGTCTCATGGGCCTACCACTACCGCCCATCCTGTTGAGTGTCATCTCTTATTTTACACTTTTCTCTCACCACTATCGCTGTACCTCTGCTTAGAACAGCACTGAAATCTCTGCAGCAGTGAGCTACAGATCATGTTTCCCAGTCCACATCCACGAAGGAGGACAACAGCTTCCACTAAAGAAGATATGAGTATGGAGATGTGTTATCTAGGAAACCTTAATAAAAACCCGTAAGCAACGCTTTACATTTCTAAAGAACTCTGCAAACCATGATTACCTACAATACAGGTTGAACCTCTCTAATCTGGCACTCTGTGATCTGGCAACATCCATGGTCTGGCATGATTTTAGTGAGCCAGATGTCCATTTATCATGGGTATGGCCAAGTTTCCCGTGGTCCCATAAAGTTTGTTTACAACCACCAGTCCTGGCTCTCAGTGTTCTGTGCTGTTCTTTAGCTTGAATTTACCCCTCAATGTCTTCTAACAGCCCAGCAAGCAATGGAAGTGTTGGTCATGCTGCTCGACAATATTGACTTCCCGTGGTCCAGTAAATTCTCTGATTCGGCAGTGGACAGGTCCCGAGGGTGCTGGACTAGAGAGGTTCACCCTGTACTTAATCACGGTGCTTTTCCCTTACTGTAGTTTGGGTCAATGTTTGTGTGCCTGGTTCCGTGCACATTTTTCAAGTCATCCATTCAATAAAAGCCACAGTCGCCCTGAATCCCATGAGCTCTGAGGGCCTCTCTGAATGGGGACGGCGGCTCGGTAAGCACAGTTGTGTTGCCACTGGAGCGTGAGCCAGTGGCGCGTTAAGTGTTAGCTCATTAAAACTGAACGCTGTCTAAGCAGAGTGGGAGTCCATTTACCTCACTGTGGGGATGGTTCCTGCATTGACAGAGGGCTGGGTTACTCACATTATCGGCTGTTTCCAAAGCAATGGCCGCAGGCTTCTCTACCGAGATAGCCGCTCTCGTTTGGGTGTCCTTGTGCTGCAGTTGGGAGCTCAGCTCAACTCACGGCTCCAGGAAGGTTGCTCTACATGTCCAAAAGTTCTGTAGCCCCTGGTCTTCGTCCCACACCTGAATGACAATGCGGTCCCACTGCTCCGAGCTGGTTTCTCTAGCTCCCAAGGAACGATCCAATGAGTGCCTCAGGCATCCCCTAGCCTGACGATATATCACTTCTTCATCCTCTAATTCTGATGAATCTGAATTGGATCTTCAAAAATCCGAATCCAACTCTGATGAGTCAGCGTCGGCGCCCACTAGGAGATCCATAATTAGGTATGTTGCGACGCGGGATGTCTCTGCCCAGTGCTCACGATACGGGCCTAAAGGCTGGGATCCACGATTTCTCGCCTCGATCGCTCAAGCTGGCATGAAAGCAGGAAAACCAGGGACTTCTGGGAAGAAAAGAGATGGCTGATGGGATGGTTTTCAAGTTCCCAACATGCCTAGTGTTATGTTGCTCTTTCCCACACTGCTTAGCAGGTGAAGATGACGCAAGGCACTGTGGGATGCATACCCACAATGCTTTGCTTTTTCTGCCGATGAGGAGCTGCAGATGTGGCCATGAGTTGTCGACAGCGGGTACCAGACAAACCGGTTTGGTGAGTTTCCAGTTAGAACATAAGAACGGCCATACTGGCTCAGACCAACGGTCCACCCAGCCCAGTATCCTGTCTGCCGACAGTGGCCAATACCAGATGCCCCAGAGAGAGGGAACACAACAGGTAATCCTCATGTGATCCCTCCCGTGTCGCTCACCTCCAGACAAACAGAGGGTAGGCCCACCATTCCTGCCCATCCTGGCTAATAGCCATTCATGGACCTAACCTCCATGAATCTATCTAGCTCTTTTTGGACCCTGTTGTCATCCTAGCTTTCACCACATCCTCTGGCAAGGAGTTCCACAGGTTGACTGTGCACTGAGTGTAGAAAAATTTCCTTTTTGTTTGTTTTAAACCTACTGCCTATTCATTTCATTTGGTGACCCCTAGTTTTATATTGTGGGAATAAGTAAAAAACCAGTTCTGGCGATTTTTGCCTGTCAACAGCACTTGCGCCGCCAAAACGTGCAACTATAAACATAGCCTAACTCTAATTTCTGTGGCCTTATGAAAATCTTCTTATATATGTCAGGACGTGAGGCTACAACCAGGATTCAAGGGGTTACCCAAAAGCAAGGAAAACCTGTCCCCTTTCCATGTGTTGTCTCCTTACATACAGAAGTTCAACTCAAGTCCAGGGAATCTAATCTTTTCCCAAAAGCCACCACGACCAGCTTTGGGGTCCAGTGTTAGAGAAATAAGCCCATGCTATGACTTGACTTTCAGGTGACCAGATAGCAAGCGTGAAAAATCAGGATGGGGGAAGAGGGATGTAGATGCCTGTATAACACAAAGTCCCGAATACCAGGATTGTCCATATAAAATCACGCCATCTGGTTGCTAGTGTTCCTTGCATGCTATGCACTTGTGCAGATACTCAGGAGAGATCCTCATGACACCCAGCTGATTAGCAAAGCACCCACAGGTAGGTTTGTGTTTCTCCCGGTGGTGCATGTCCGCACATTGGCGCTGGAACTAGGAGTGTGTGTGTGGGTGTGCATACCCCCCCCCCCCCGTCTTGAAGTAGTTTTCATTATATACAAGGCTTACAGTTGGGTTCAATGGCTCTCAGCACCCCCGCTATCAACACTGTTCCAGCCCCTCCGCATTCACACATGCCTCGGTACACATAAAAAATTTACTCCGCACACAGGTGGAAAAAACCCACAGGGGGGTGAAAAAGATTAGCGGGAACGTTGCTGGTCGCTCTCCTTGGATCTGGGGTGGTTCAGAACTTCCCAAAGCTTGGTTCTGTCCTTCAGGCCCATTTCCACCACCCGCCACTTATTTATTTTTACACCAGGGGCCAGTCCCTCCTGGTCCCTCTCAGCCCTGACTCAGTTGATTCCTTCCAGCTGCCTGACATGCAAGAGCCTGTTGCTACTTTCTCTTCTGCAGGGGGAGGAAAGGGCTGTAAGTGAGACGGAGGAGGTGCAGAGGTAACTTTTGCCCGGAACCTCAGCCTCCCCACTAACGTGTGTGGGAAACGTGTGTTCGTGGGAGAACGTCCTGGCGACAGGTCCTAAAATAATTCTGGAGGGGAGCGGAATGAGCGACATTCATAATGAGCATGAGTTGGTGGATCTGGCATCACTTGTAGAGGAGAACTGAGCTCTGGGGGGAGGCTGTTAACGCCCCCACTGGGCCTAATTTAACAGAAAGTTAGGGAGTTTAGACTTCAGCTTGAAGCCAGCCAGCTTGCTTTAACTTTCCCCATTACTCTGGTAAAAGATAAATATTAACTCTTGGCTGATTTAAGTCGAGATTTAATGTCTGACTCTTGGCAAAAGCCTTTAGAGAAACATAACTGTGTTGTGAATCACCTCCACCAGAGTCACAAACAAATGTGGACAGCGCGGCTGGACAGGAGACGTGCTGTTTCCACCACGGCCTGAGTGACATCATAGAAAGTTAACCCTCATCAGGCAGAACAGCGAGAGTATTCCTCGACAAGGCGAACCAAAACGACTGATTCCTTTCATCTGGGGGTGTTTGAGTACCGGGTTTTTTTCCCCCCCAGTTGTAATGGCCAGGTCAGAAAAATGTACCTCGGTCTTCATCCCCGAAATGTAACCCACGATCACCCCGGCTTTGGTTTTCGTTAGGGCTTTAGGAGATGTTTGTAGCACAGCAGGAAATTCACAATATTTGCCTGAGAAACATCCAGATCTATAATCGCAAGGCTTAAACCAACCAAGGGTATTGGAAGGGATATGAATTCGCATGCTTCTAGGTATAAACCAACCTCTCACTGAGGGGGTCAGGAAGACATTTCCTAGGAGGCAAGTTATTCTATAACTGCAGGGTGACCGTATTTCCTTGCGGTGAATACGAGACACCTGGAAAAATTGCTCAAATTCGAGTGTGTTCAATGGCAATCAGACAGAACGATGTGGTAGCTCTACCCCTGCAACATACAATAAATACTTCATGGCCCAGCAGGAAAAGGGGGCCCTGGAGGTCTGGGCTGGGGGTCTCAGGTAATAGCTGCAATATGGCTTCTATTTTGGGGGCAGCAGGCTCAAGCCAGCTCCATATGGCAGGTCTAGGGAGGCAATGCCACCTCCACCCGGATTCACCTCAGCAGGTCACCTGGCCTGTCTTAGCTGTGGTGGGGGGGTGTCACATTATTGGATTTTAAAGTGAGCAGGCAGATCACTGCTGTGCCCATGGAGGGGAGTGTGTGTTTGCCCAAAGTCTATACAAAGGGGGCCATGTGAGGTGTCAAATGAAAGCTTATGTTCTACTGATTCTATATATGCTACTCGTGTACGTGTGTGATGTTTGTATGTGGAGCTATGAATACGGACTCTGTGCTTGTACTGTGAATGGTCTCTGCCTGAGACAGAGCAATGGGCCTGGACTGCCTGTTGTAAAGAAGGATTGTTCAGTCAATGACGATGCTAATTAGCACAGCTGCAGGGACAATATATTTCTGGCCACTGTCGGCAGACAGGATACTGGGCTAGATGGACCTTTGGTCTGACCCAGTACGGCCGTTCTTATGTTCTTACGTTCTTATGACAAGGACTCTTAGGGTGGCCCAATACACACCTGAGGAATGCGTCTGGAAGCCTGCAAACCAGTCAGTATCTCATGGCTGCTGCCATGTGAATCATGCCATTATGTGACCAGCTCCAGTTTGGGAGACACCAGAGATATAGAAGTGGCATGAGGCAGACCCCATTTTGTCTTTCGTCTTGCTACTGATCCCAGAATCAGCCTTACGAGGGACAGAGAGCTGGGAAGGATTGTTGACCCATCCTGACATAGGATGTACACCAGAGACTTTTAAGATAGAAGTTTGTAACATCTCTGCTAAGAGCCTGCATCAAGAACTTGGTGGTTGGTGCATGTAATGTATTCTCCTTAACAACCTTGCTCTCAACCTTTTCTTTCTTTATTAAACCTTTAGATTGTAGATTCTAAAGGATTGGCTCAGTGTGCTCTTGTGGGTAAGATCCAAAGTGTAAACTGAACAGGGATCTGTGGCTGGTTCTTTGGGACTGGGAAGATCTGTTCAGGGTAGGTGAGATCGGGTTCTATAACCCCTCACCTGTGTGTAGGCCCAGGGCTGATTGTGGCACAGGGAGGGGTTTTGCTCATGAGGCTTCCTTCTGGACGGATTGGCAGCTGAAGCGCTCCGTGTGACTGGTGAGTGGCCTATTTGGGAAAGGTCTCCAGTCTGGGGCTGTAAGCAGCCCTGGTTTTAAGCAATTCACCCTGAGCGGACGCCCTCAGTGGTGCCCAGACCCGACCCGGTCCGTCATAGAGGGAGGGGAGGCGCAATGAAAAAAATAACTCAAATTAGGCACCGGTCAAGCACATTTTCAAATCCGTATGGCCAATGAGCATGCCACGATTTGGCCAGGCTTGACTTATAAAAGCAGAGTAAGGGAAGCCGGTGTGCTCCCATTGGCCTCCCTCAGTGTAGACGCCGCAGTGGCTTGGCTTAGGGTCAGCTGATTCCAGCGACATACCTTAAGCCAACCTGTCTGGTCTAGTAGGGTATGTCTACACTAGCTCGTTAGTTCGAGCTAGGTAGGCAAATTAGGGAACCGGGGTTGCAAATGAAGCCCGGGATTTAAATATCCCGGGCTTTATTTGCATGTTCCCGTCCGGCCGCCATTTTTAAATCCCCCTTAGTCCGAACTAACTGCCCGCGGCTACACGCGGCAGTTTAAAGTTAATCCGAACTAAGTCCTAAGTTTAAAGTTAATCCGAACTAAGATGATAACAGAATTATCAGATTATAAAAAATAGCAATTTTACAGTGACTATTTATACAGGGTTGTGTGCATATTTTTTCCCCAAACATTCATTCCAGAACCACTACATTTTTTATTGATTGCTGTATTAATCTATATCTATAGCTATAGCTATATCCACACACACTGTATATTGAGTATCCAAATCTGAAACTGTTTCATTAGGAAAAAATATTTTTGCTAGTGTCTGGATTGTCCCTTCAGTTTTCACCCAGGTTCAGGGGTTTTTAACAACCCTGGAAACAAACCAGGGAAGGAACAATATTTGCTGTCTTCCCCCTTGCTAGTAAAAGATGTGACTAATACATTTTGTTCGGTTTATCCTTTGCAACAATTCAATCCAATCCCCAGACAAAAAAATTAATAATCATACATGTGTTGTCAGTACAATACTTTTAGGGGGATAATCAATATCTTGTGACCCACCGATTATAGGTCAAATTTCAGGAGTCTAGGAAATATTATGGGTCTTTGTTTCCCTCTAGTGGCTGGTCCTCATAAGACATTTAAGAGTCTGCTATACTTCTCACTTAAAGCTTTAAACCGTTAGCTCAAGTTACAGTGAGGGAGGTCTAGGTTGGATATTAGGAAAAACTATTTCACTAGGAGGGTGGTGAAGCACTAGAATGGGTTACCTAGGGAGGTGGTGGAATCTCCATCCCTAGAAGTGCTTAAGTCTCAGCTTGACAAAGCCCTGGCTGGGTTGATTTAGTTGGGATTGGTCTGGATTTGATGACCTCCTGAGGTCTTTTCCAGCTCTATGATTCTATGATTCTATAAAGGCTCTCAGTTTTAGTGTAGTTGGTTCCGTGTTCAAATTATGTTATAATTCCAAGCCGGATTATTACAATATTGTGGGTCTTCTGGTCCCTTATAGCAGGGTGGGCATTTGCATCTGACTTTTCATTCAAAATTAGCCAATCTGATGCAAATTGCTCAAAAAGCTGCGGTGTCATCAGTCATGGAATTGAGTCACTGGTCATTGAATCTGGTGTAAATCAGGAGTCAATGGAGCAACGTCACGTTGGAGAATCATTTAAAATCAACGGGAAAAAAATGAGTGTAAATGAGCGACAGGTCCTAAAAATTAGCATACAATACCAGAGCATGGGAGAACGTGGAAACCGCTGACTATAGCTCAACCAGAAGAACTATTGTGTGTGAGCAGCACCACCATAGGTATTCCAGAAAAGTTTTCTCTCTGCACCCATGAAGACAATGCTCCAGGATAAAGTGATGTTGATTCCAGAATAGTAGGTGCCTTTCTGGGATGCTTTCATGTAAAGAAACAAAAGGAGGCGTGTTAAAAAATTGTCAAGGGGGGCGGGGGGGGGGAGGGAAAAAAAAGAAGAAAATGCCAAAGAGTGCTCTTAAAATATTCAATTTTCCAACCTTGTGAGCATTGCTGTTTGGGCAGCATCTAGCTAAGGCTGAGAGCCTGAAGAAAGTATGCAACAAACTGCTCGGTCATGACCGACTCAACCAGCAAATTCATGGTAGAGGATTGTCCTTAGCACAGCTGGATCACTCGCTTTCTCTCCCTGGAACAATTGTGAGTTATCCTTCATCCTCTTCTACACCCGTCCCAGACACTTGAACCTACACAAATCACTGGGTACATATGTATGTATGATAACTACCCATCTGTGCAGAGCAAGACGGCCATGTGCAAGTTATGTTAATCTCTGCAGGTCAGAAATGAGTATCAGCCACATCTGAAAGGCAGCAGGTTTAAATCAAACCGAAGGAAGTATTTCGTCACACAACACACAACCTGTGGAACTCCCTGCCAGAGGATTTTGTGAAGTCCAAGACTATACTAGGGTTCAAAAAAGAGCTAGATAAATTCATGGAGAATAGGTCCATTAATGGTCAATAGCCAGGATGGGCAGGAATGGTGCCCGTAGCCTCTGTTTGTCAGAAGCTGGGAATGGTCAACAGGGAAGGGGTCACTTGATGATTCCCTGTTCTGTTAATTCCCTCTGGGGCACCTGGCATTGGCCACTGTCAGAAGGCAGGATATTGAGCTTGGTCTTACCCAGTATGGCCATTCCTATGTTCTTATGTTCAGAATTTGGGGAAGAAACCTAGCTGGCAATGTTGATGGCCGATAAGTACTTAGTTGGTAGCACCGGTTAGACACATGCCCTGTTTGTGGGCACAATCCTTGGCATTGCTCATTAGAGACTATGTGCAGGAGGGCAATCAAAATCTATAGGATTGAGTTATCCTGATGATCCAGATGGCTAAAATGCGAGCTTGGGTTCTTATATCAAAACTGGGCCAAGGTGGCACAGGAATATTGATTTTCTTCCTTTGCTTTGTTTAGCATGTCAGGAAGTGCCATTACTTCCAGAGGGCAAGCCAGAGTTATTTGTTGCATTACTTACCCCCCTCCCCGCAGCTGAATCAATACCTTGGATGGGCCTACACACACCTGATTCGGAGTGCTGTATGTGATTCAGTGTTCCAAGGCCAGCTTCTCCCTAAAGCCAGGCTCTGCTAATGGATGTAGGTGCATTGATCATCAAGAATTAATTAAAGCAACCACGCACCAGATCCTTAACACAATTTTTAAAATGACCAGTTTGTTTGGACTCCACGCAAAGCCTCCCCAGAAAATTATGCACGCTTACTCTTTAGTCAAACAGAGGGAACACAAATGAAATCCATTGTGATAGCCTGATAGTCTGTTTAAAAAATCATCACTGGTAAAGTTAACACTGACGTTTTCCTTAGCAATATCTCCTCCCCTCCTCTTTTTTTTCTGATCTAAATTACAACTGTGACCTCTACTGGTACAACTTGTTATTGTTTCATAGAGTTATGCTCTTGAGTGAAAATTATACCCAGAGAAAATGTCTAGCATGTTTTGGCATTGAATAGAATTTAATAGACTCAAGCCTCTATAAAGAGTATATCAGTTTTCTATATAATACATAAGGTCCCTATTTCCCCTGTATCCAGATATGAGAACTCAACATCAACCTTATGCCCTTATAAATTTGTTAGTCTCTAAGGTGCCACAGGACTCCCCGTTTTGTTACAAAATAGAGAACTGTTAATAAATCTCTAGTAGGCATCTCACTAATAGGGATTTTTGGTTCTGAATTGCGAGAGGACCCAAATCTGCTGCCATTACAAATAAGACTGATTGTTTTTTCTAATGATCAGCTTTTCAATAGAAAATGGAATGAAATTTTCAGGATAATGTCCCAGTTAACAAGCATTCTGTTTTTCAGCCATCTACATAGCCAGTTAAAACAATTTAAAATTTTATTTAAAAAATATGGGAGATTTTTTTGCCATGTTCATTTTTGTTTTTTGACCAACATTAATTATTACTTCAGAGGGGGAGCCAAGTTAGACCGTACAGGATAAACTTAAAAAACATCAAATAGTCTGGTAGCACTTTAAAGACTAACAAAACATGTAGATGGTATCATGAGCTTTTGTGGGCACAGCCCACTTCTTCAGATGACCGGATTGCTAGTAGTCCTTTGTCATCTTAGCCCTGGTCTACACTACGGCTTTATTTCAAATTAACCCTCCTTAGGCAGAATTAATTAGTGGAGCGTCCAAGCCTGTTAATTTGAAATAACGGGCTGCTTATTTCAAAATCTGTACTCCTGCTTTCCTTGAGGAATAACGGTAATTTTGAAATCATTATTTCAGAATAGTGGTAGTGTGGATGTTCTGGTGCCCTGTATTTCGAAATAACTGCTCCCCAGAGTCATTCGAACTAATTACCATCCCCCCCAGTGCTTCCTGGAGCTCTAAGTCTGAGGTAGCAAGTCCACATTAATAGAGCCTACCTTGGACCAATTTTGAGGCTTCCCTGTAGTATGGTCACACTAGTTCGATTTTGTAAAATCGGGAGTTAAGTTGAATTTAGTTATTTTGAAATAGTTGCCTAATGTAGACATGCCTATATATATCTCGTGAGCTTTTGTGGACAAAACCCACTTCCTCAGATGAGATGATCTCAAGACAGGACTACTAATTGTTTTTAAAGTTACAGACTAACAAGACTATGCCTCTGAGACTGTTAATTATTACTTAGGGCTCAAGAAACGAGTTTGTATAAACCAACCACTGATCCGAGTCACAAAGCAAAACTCAAAGTAAATAGCTACGTCTAGACTGGCATGATTTTCCACAAATGCTTTTAACGGAAAAGTTTTTCTGTTAAAAACATTTGCGGAAAAGAGCGTCTAGATTGGCATGGACGCTTTTGCGCAAAAGCACTTTTTGCGGAAAAGCGTCCGTGCCAATCTAGATGCGCTTTTGCGCAAGAAAGCCCTGATCGCCATTTTAGCCATCGGGGCTATTTTGCGCAAAACAATTCTGGGTTGTCTACACTGGCCCTCTTGCGCAAAAGCATTTGCGCAAGAGGGCTTTTGCCCGAACGGGAGCGTCATTGTATTTGCGCAAGAACACTGACAATCTTACATTAGATCGTCAGTGTTCTTGCGCAAATTCAAGTGGCCATTGTAGACAGCTGGCAAGTTTTTCCGCAAAAGCGGTTGCTTTTGCGGAAAAACTTACCAGTCTAGACGCAGCCAATGTGTTTTGGAAAAGTTTGATGAACCGTATTTATTTATTTCAATTTCACCTGATCCTGTACTTCCACAAACAGGCTCCACCACAACCAGATAGAAACTTGTCCAGATTGTTACGACTACCTCATTTCTCTGTAATGGGGCAGCTCATTTCCTCTGGGCTGGGGCGAGCCAACCCTGGTTACTGAATGAGCTACACTCGGAAGAGATCAGGGTAAGCACTCCCTTATAAAGAGCAGCAGGAGGCTGTAATGAAGGTGGGCAGGGGATCCTCCAATGGCAATGTATGTCTACTAAATGTGCACAAAGAAAGTTGAAGAAACAACTGAACATTGGCTATGGCAACACAAAGAGAAAGATGTAGAAAGTTGAAAGAATACACCCTGAAGGGCCTGGCATGAGGACTGGGAAAATGGTGTAGCGGGGGAAAAGCATCACTGTGTTTTGTTAAGGATACAGGACAGGGTAAGAGGATCCATATTCTGATTCTATCAAAATTGCAGTAGGCGACTGTCAGGGGCAAAACAACAGGAAAAGGAGTTCTCAGGGGTCAGCAGCTGTTAGGAGACAGCAACCTCCAGGAGAGAGTCCTGGAACTAATGATGAAGACTTGGGAGTGGCCTGCCAGCAGGAAAGACTCCTGGCAGGGTGGCCTGGGTGGAGGCAAAAGAGCACTTAGTTGTGGGTTGACTTTTGAATGGACTCAAAAATGTTATTTTGAATGGGTGTTAAATGAATGAAGCACAACCTGAGAAGAGAGCAGAGTGGACAAATGTGAGAGTATTTTTTACAAAAATTATTGAACAGTCCAAAGGGGAAACCGAGGCAGGCTGCCTGTAGCATGACCCTAGACTATGGTGGGGGTGGGGGTGGGGAGGGCACATAGGAAACAGCTGGTCCTGCTACACTCTCATTTCTATATTTTCCACCTGTTCTCTTGTGGGTTTTTTGAATCCAGAATTTGGAGGATAAGACTTTGTGTTTGGTCTTATTTCTAAAACCTTTCCAAGGTACTTTTATGCAGGGCTGGCCATACCATGAGGCAAACTGAGGCGGCCGCCTCAGGTGCCAGACTAGGCGCCACTAGGACCCAGAGTGTAGAAAATTGTGTCTGCTGCTGGTGCATGTGTCTTCTCTCTGCTCGAGATGCACAGAGATGGTGGAGTGCCATGAGAGGAGTAGAACAGGAAGAAGGCAGAATTGAGACCTTTCAAAGTTTTGGCCCAAGCGAGGGGGTATGGGGGCATCATTTGAGCTCCCTGCCTCAGGTGCCAAAATGTTGTGCCAAAACCAGGGACGGCCCTGCTTTTATGGCCCCCGTTACCACAGTTCATAAGCACCGTACAACTATTACATATTGTTCCTAACAACTCCGTTGTGAGGCAGAGCAGGGCTGGTCTCCCCACTGTTCAGATGGCACACTGCCCCAGACTCCTCCTGGTGTGGCCTTCGAAAAGTCTCTGCCTCAAAGCAGGGATCTGACCTCTGTTCCTTGTAAACTGAGCACGTGGGCGGCCACCCTTGTGAGATTCAGGTGCTGCCCAGCAGATTACTAGAGCGCCCACAGCGATCCACAGCCGGCAGAATGTGTTTCTGTTGGTGGTGCACACCTGCACACGTGTCGGTGCATGCAACAAAATTCATTCTACGCATGGATGGAAAAAAAAGTAGAGGGTCCATTGGACCTGACCCCAGGTCTTCCAGCTCCCAAACTAGAGCCCTCGCTACAGGGCAAGTATTGCTCTGTTAGGAGCAATGTGCAGTGAAGGCACCAACAGAGACAAACCTTAGAAATGAGAATTGAGGATGCCTATGGCCTGTCTGTGTTTGAAAGGGGAATATCGGCCCTCAAGGTTCAATCTTTCTAATAAAACAACAGTGCCCCTCCTTGCCAGAAACCAGGAAAGCAGAGGAGAAAGTTTCTTCTCATGATGCGTGTGAAACAAACCAGACCAGAGGCATTAAGGATGCCTACCCCAACAGTACCTCAAAACTTTTTAAGCCTGCATTAAGAACATAAGAAAATAAGAACGGCCATACTGGGTCAGAACAAAGGTCCATCCAGCCCAGATTCCTGTCTGCCAACAGTGGCCAATGCCAGATGCCCCAGAGGGAGGGATCACAACAAGTAATCCTCACATGATCCCTCCCCTGTCACCCACCTCCAGAGAAAGAGAGGCTAGGGATACCATTCCTACCTATCTAGGCTTATAGCCATTGATGGACCAAACCTCCACGAATCTATCTAGCTCTTTTTTCAGCCCTGTTAAAGTTCTAGCTTCACCGCATCCTCTGGCAAGGAGTTCCACAGATTGACTGTGCTCTGAGTGAAGAAAAACTTCCTTCTGTTTGTTTTAAACCTGCTGCCTCTTAATTCCATTTGGTGACCCCTAGTTCTTATATTGTGGGAATAAGTAAACAACTTTTCCTTATTCACTCTTTCCACACCAGTCATGATTTTATAGACCTCTATCATATCCCCCTTAGTCTCCTCTTTTCTAAGCTGAAAAGGGTGCCCTCAGCATTCCATTTAGCGGGTCTTTACTAGACCCGCTAAATCAAATGCCAGAAAATCAACCACCACAGCGGTGATCTTCTCTGTAGTCTAGACATGGCCCTCGAGAAGTGAGGCCGAGCCAGTGACAGGAACATGTTCAATGCAGGAAGCTTGCATGGCTGCACCTGTATTGTGGATGAGCCAAGGACTCCAGCCTCCAGAGCCACCAAATAGGGACTTGTCATGAGCTTTATGCTCATCCAAAAATATCCTCCCTTAGTTTCCTCTTTTCTAAACTGAAAAGTCCAAGTCTTTTTAATCTCTCCTCATATGGGACTTGTTCGAAACCCCTAAATCACAAAAACAAAAACCCTTTCTCCAGGGACAGGTTCTACTAGGGCTGCCTACCAGAGGGTGTCATGCACCTTCCTCTCAAGCATGTGGATCTGGCTGCTGGATACCTAATTAGAAAGCTCCCTGCTCTGACATGCTATCACATTCCCCATGTTCTCCTGTAAAAGCTGTCCAGCACTAAATAAAATATCTCCCCAGTTTGATGATGGAAATTGACTGTCCATGACATCTCCCTCTTCTCAGTTCTTAAGTCTTATTCAATCAGGCATTCCTCTCTTTCAGTAGCTCAGCTCTGTTAAATGCCCATTTGTAAAAAGAACTCTGCGCTAAGGCGTCTGACAGAGCCATAAAACCAGACCCGGGCTGGCGGTGTTCACATGTTCCTGACCGAGGACAGTGAAATTTGTTATGATTGCTCTTGCAGGTGCTGATTTCATTATTCTCGGGGGATCTAATGGCAGGTTTCACAGTCAGTGTTATACACAAACCATATGGCCTGCTCACTACTGGCTTTAAGACCGTCTGTGTGAAAAAAGAGTAGGCTGACACATGTAAAGCTGTTACCATCCCACTGCGGTCTGGAAGCAGACAGAAAGTTACAGAACTATGAAAGCTATAAAGAATAAAATACAATTATATGAATACCGCGGACGGTATAATTTCGTGGAGTACAGACCTGTGGTTACAGGCTATAAATATGGGAGTTTATTGCATTAACATGATACAATGCCATTCTTCGAGTGAGATCATGTGTATTATGTATGGGCTAGAATCACACAAAACGTATTCATGCTAGGCACCATTCAGTTTGTGTGCAAAGGCCAATTGAAATGACTTCTTATGTGAGTAAATACTTACTAAGGCCAGTCAGGATTTCACAGACTGTCAGATAGTTAGCTGGTGGAAATGGTCACAGTCAATTGCTCTTGGTGTCCCTAAACTTCTGATTGCTGGGACTGGTGGACAGGGGATGATGGATCAATCAATGATTACCCTGCTTTGATCATTCTTTTGGAACACCTGGCATTGGCCCCTCTCAGAAAACAGACTGCTGGGGCCACATCTCCACTTGCGGCGCCATAGATCGATCTTCTGGCATTCGATTGAGTGGGTCTAGTAAAGACCTGCTAAACTGAATGCTGAGGGTGCCCCCTGTCACCTCTGTTACTCCTCAATTCACGAGAGTAAGGGAAGCCAATGGGAGTGTTTGGTATATCAACTCCAGCTACATTATTTACGTAGCTAGAGTTGTGTACATTAAGCCGACTTTCCATATCTGGTATAGACCTGGCCTGGGCTAGATGGATCATTAGTCTGACCCAGTGCGGCCATTCTGATATTCAATTGAGCGACATTGATTTCCCCCTGCTGAGGGTGGCGTTCCATGGAATTATACTGACTTATATTAGTGGAGTTTGATGCCTGAAAATGTTTTGATGCCTGAAAATTATTTCTTTGTTCTTTGGTTCTATATGCAGCCAAAGAACCACATCAAACTTTTCTGAGAAAAACTGGTAGGGACCCCGCATTTGTAAAAATGCAAGGCTACCCCAGTGTGTTGCAAATGTTTTCTTGCCCCAGATCCCACATTTTTACCCAACAGCCTTTTTTTAATTCGTGCCTAAGGAAGTGCTGGTTTTCAGTTTGCATTCTCTGTGACAGCTCCCTTTGGGACAAATGTATGAATTTTCTCTTGCATTTGGCATGTGTCCTGATTTGGTTCTGGTTCAAGTCATGATTCTCTTCAGAGGTAAGGGCAGGCTGCCCATTTGGTTTTGCTGAAAACTGATGCTGCCATCCACCTTGCAGGCTCGTGGTGTATAAATGACTGGGCTAGGGTGAAAAAGGCGCCCCGCAGTTCATCTTCGCATGCAGCAGATGCGACGTGGGTGATGTGTGTTGTGACTAATGGCTCCACATGGGTTGGGACTGCTAAGCAGGCGGCATGTTTTTGTGCCTCTTTTTAGCTGTTCCGGAGCTACGTGGGGGGCTGTGCTGTGGGGCTCATGTTCCAGCTAAGGTCTTCCAAACACTTTACAGGCTGAGTTAACCCTCAAGCCAGCTCCCCCGAGAGGCAGACACTTGGCTCTTGGGAAAACCAAAGTGAGAAAAATGCCCGATTCTACCACAAAAGCCAAATCCTGGGGCCTGGCACCCGACCCAAATAGAGGGCTGGCTGATGTTATCTCTGTAGGGTACTGAGAATTAAATCCTTCCCCAGAGCATGGGGTGCCTGCAGTATCACTCTAAAGCCAGGTCTTCACTCAGCAGAAGAGCGCCACCACCACGATCTATCTTCCAGGTTGATTTAGCGGTGTGAAGGGCTCTGCCCTTCTTGTGAGCGCCCCTCGGTGGCCGAGGGGAGTCTTGCAGTCTCTCTACCCGGCTGTCTGCGGGAGGGGAAGTGTCCGGTATGTAGCCTGGCACTAAGCTTCTTCTTATCCCTGTTCTGGCTGCTGGAGGTTGGGGGGGGATCCAGGCCTGCCCACTCCTCTGGATCCCAGCCCAGGGACCCTATAAGTAGCAGTTACTTGGTGAGTCTCAAAGAGATTGGTTGTGGTCACGTTCCCTGGACCACTTCTTTGGGAAGCTGCTCTGTCCAGCCCTTTCTCTTGGGCCTTGTGGTCATGTCCTCCCTGTCCAGGGTTCTGCAAGGGTTGCCATTGGCTTACTGGCTAGTCTTCAGCTCCTGGACCTGGTTCTGACCAGGTCTGAAGTCCAGCTCCCACTCAGAGCTATCCGGAGTGCTGCTGTTCTCCCAGTCGGCCCCTAGGTCTGCCTGGGTCAAGCTCCAGTAAGGAACTGCCAGGCCCTAACCCAGCTGCTTCTTTTATACCGGTCTGCTGGGTTAGCTCCTATTCCACAACACCTCTAGGAAATTTATTCCAGTGTTTAATCACCCTGACAGGAAGTTTTTCCTAATATCCAACCTAAACTTCCCTTGCTGCAATTTAAGCCCAATGCTTCTTGTCCTGTCCTCAGAGGCCAAAGAGAACAATTTTTCTCCCGCCTCCTTGTAACACACTTTTAGATACTTGAAAACCACCATCATGACCCCTCTCAGTCTTCTCCTTTCCAAACTAAACAACCCCAATTCTTTCAGCCTTCCTTCAGAGGTCACATTTTCTAGACCTTTCATCATGTTTGTTGCTCTTCTCTGGACCTTCTCCAATTTCTCCACTTCTTTTTTGAAATGTGATGCCCAGAAAACTGGGTGCAATACTCCAGTTGAGGCTTAATCAGTTCAGAGTAGAGCGGAAGAACGACTTCTCTAAAATATTAGCATAAATAACCAGTCCCAGCCAAGAGCACTGGGCAAAATGATACCTAAGGGGAACTTCAGAAATCCCACCTTTCTACCTGCTCCAGTGCAGCCAGATGGTTGTCAAACACTGTCACTTTTCCTGAAGGTGGGGAGTTTCGAAGGATGAGGATTAAAAGGTTTATGGAGAAGAGAGATTTAGCTGTGGAAGCGGGAAACAATTTCCTTATTCACTGACCCTGCGAGATGCAGAACTTTTTGCCACGAAAGGGCTGCTTCCCACCCCGCATGGCTGAGCCGGCGCTGAAACACAGCATCACACAAAGATGGTCTGGGTGACACGAGCTAGCGGGTGTAGGCCAGCTCTCAGCAGACAGTCTGCACAGCTAGACAATACTTCCAGTCCCTCCTTGAAAACTCTCCCCCACCGTGAGGCCTGCACAGAAAGTTTGACATTTGTGAGGCAGCTGTAGTGCTGCAGATCTTGTTCATCACACTGACGAGTTTTGCCTCCTTCTATCCCTGTGTCTCCTTGCCCGCCTGTAGTATCCACCGGTTGGCTCTTGCCTTTTACTCACATTGTAAGCTCTTTCGGGGACTGTGGGTACGTATGTGTACAGCAATGGGACTTGGATCCGTGATCGTGGGCTCCCCCCCTCAGCTGCTACCACAATACAAATTAAAACTGCAGCTAAGTACTGGATGTATTACCACGGAGATGGGCTAGATTTGACCTCTGTTTGCAGTCTGGGCAGAAAGCTTGAGGACTGCGCTCGCTCTCCCTCCTAGGCCAGATCTACATGACAGCTGAAGGTAGGCAATTGTCAACGTGCCTTAAGACAAGCTTTGGCCGTGTCCTCACAGAGGGAGGGCGATGGGAGAAATGCTCCCGTCGACTTCCCTTACTCCTCACAAGGAGTAGGAGTTCCAATGTTGATGGGGGTGCTCTCCGCATTCAATTTCATGGGTCTTTACTAGATCCGCTAAATCAAATACCAGAAAATCAACCACCACAGCGTTGATCTTCTCTGTAGTCTAGAGGTGGCCCTCGAGAAATGAGGCCAAGACAATGACAGGAACATGTTCAATGCAGGAAGCTTGCATGGCTGCACCTGTATTGTGGATGAGCAGAGGACTCCAGCCTCCAGAGCCACCAAACAGGGACTTGTCATAAGCTTGATGCTCATCCAAAAATAACAACACCCGTAATAAAAATGTTAAGTAACGGAGGGATGACAGTAAACGCACCATTTCCTCCCTGCTATTTCTCAGCCTCCTGTCCTCCTCCATCTCACTAATGCCTGTCGGTGGCGAGGAGACGGCCCCTGCATTCGGACACAGCTCAGTCTGAAAATGGGGCTTCTTGCGCACACACTTCAAACCCTGAAGCTGTTTCTCTGGAAGTTCCTGTGCAGGCGGAGTCTGTTGCTCCAGCAGGTGGCCTCTGTGAGTCATTCACTGAATCGTTCCTCACCTTTTCACTAGCTCCCAAGGCAACCCTGAGAAAGTCGCTGCCACTCCCGGAGCCTCAAACACCAGCCCCGCACGGAGCCAGTGCTTCCTCCAAGGCCTGGTGTGAAAATATCTTCTGCCGCTGGCAGACTCTGCAGGGGGAAGGAGGGCCAAGAGCTGGGAGAGGAAGGGGCCCAAGAGCTGAATTCCCAGCTTGTTCACGTCAGTGGCAAGAAACCTGCTGACTGCAGGGTGGGTGATGGGTCAGGCCCGCATGAGGAGCAGCAGCAACACCTCAATGTAGGGAATCTCTAGGCAGGGAAATGGGAATGAGGATCATCCATAGGACCTGGCCTTTCTCTGCAGGACCCTGGGAGAGCTGCTCAGGGCTGTGGTGCAGGCAAGCGACGTACAACCTGTCCGGTGGCAAAGAAAGAAGGAAATCCAAGAGGAGCAGCACCATGACGAAAGAGGAGGGGGGTTGGGAAGAGTCCTTTCCGAGGCCTGATAGCGATTATATGGCCCTCTATACGGCAAGGAGGAGGGCCCAGCCGAGGAGCGCTCGACAATCTCTCAGAAAGGAATGGCACTGATGGATGAGTCAGGCAGGCCCGGCCAAAGAGTTTGCGGGGCCCAAGGCAGCATGCTGTGGTTGGCTGAGCTGCACGGCCAGGAGGCTCCCAGTCAGGGCAGCGAGTGAGCGGCCGGGTGGGCGGGAGCCGGGCGGTGCGGTGCCTTGAGTGCACAGGGCCCAAGGCAACTGCTTTCCCCAAAGGCCGGGCCTGCGTCAGAGCCATTCAGCGTGCAGGCTGGAGGGGTGTGTTATGTAGGTCCCCCAAGTCATCGACAGCTCTCAATCACTGACCGGAGTATGAAGGTTCAGAAGTCGCAACTTGACTGAACTCGTCCACCTAGGCTGGAGGTTGACCCAGATCCATGCTACACACCTTCCCATGGGCCCCTGTCCCGCTAAGGCGAGGGGACGGATTCTGCTGTGCTGGTCTCATGCTGTCGTGAAGCATATGAAGGGGATGATCCCAGCCGCTGCCGCCCTAATGTCTCATACCATCTGCATTTCTCAGCTCCTTCAGTCTCGGCCACGTCCGTCTGATGGTTTGTGCTCCTTTGGTCCATCATGGTACAGAAGAGCTACTGCATGACTTAAGCGGAAGTGGCCGCGAATTCTTCGCTCCCTGTGTGACGTAATGGGAAGCGGGGGCTGTCTGCTCTGTCACCCCGGGGTTCCCCTACGCTGTGATGTGTGATTCCCACTGACTCACCCTTGTGTATTGGCCCAGACACCTAGCCCCAGCCTGAGCAGATAACAAGGCTCTTCCCTGAGGGAGAGGCAAAGGAAGGGAGGCAGAGATGGTCACCTGGCTGGGGGGCAGGGCCTGGGAGCTGGGCTGTCTTGTCTGGAAAAACATGGAGAGAAGAGACTAAGCTGAGTACTGGGGGTTGAGGGGGCAGCGGACCCCTACCCCAAGGGGTCTGAGGCTGCCTGGCCACCCTGTAACCACATCACGTCTGTGCTATGCAGTATCCTGGAGAAGCAATAAACCCTCTTTATTCTACTGGCTGGCGGAGTCTCATCTTGTTGCTATGGGGCTGCAGGATTGGGGGGGGTCCCCGGTGCACCGTCACACCCTGGCTCTGCCGTTAGCAAATGGACAGATTCTAGGAAGTCCACTCCTCACTCCTACCCTACCAGAGGGGCCCTTTGGTAGGGTAGGAGTGAAGGATGAGCTGACTTAGAATCATAGAATCCTAGGGCTGGAAGAGACCTCAGGAGTCATCGAGCCCAGCCCTCGCCCAAAGCAGGACCAACCCAACTCAACCATCCCAGCCAGGGCTTTGGCAAGCCGGGACTTAAAAACCTCTAGGGATGGAGATTCCACCACCTCCCTAGGGAACCCATCCCAGTGCTTCCCCACCCTCCTGGGGTTTCTCCTAATATCCAACCTAGACCTCCCCCACTGCAACTTGAGACCATTGCTCCTCGTTCTGCCATCTATCACTACTGAGAACAGCCGCTCTCCATCCTCTTTGGAACCTCCCTTCAGGGAACTGAAGGCTGCTCTCAAATCCCCCCTCACTCTTCTTTCCTGTAGACTAAATAAGACCAAATCCCTCAGCCTTTCCTCATAAGTCCTGTGCTCCAGCCTCCTAATCATGTTTGTTGCCCTATGTTGGACTTTCTCCAATGTGCCCACATCCTTTCTGTAGTGGGGGATCTGAAAATGGATACGATATTCTAGATGTGGCCTCATCAGTGCCAAACAACGGAAAATAATCACTTCTCTAGATCTGCTGGCAATACTCCTCCTAATGCACCCTAATATGCCATTAGCCTTCTTGGCTACAAGGGCACACTGTTGCCTCATATCCAGCTTCTCATCCACTGTAATCCCCAGGTCCTTTTCTGCTGAACTGCTGTTTAGCCAGTTGGTCCCAGATCATGTCCACCATGCTGTGTATCCAGGCACTTTCATGGTCCTCACTTCATATCAGAACTGTGGACTGGATTTTGCCAAGAGTCCCTGGTGTTGACTGGCTTTCAGCAAATGCTGCATGTGTTTTCAAATGCCGTGCATTTTCTTAGCTCACCCCACACAAAGTAAACCCTTTCACTACACTGCAACATAGATCTCATTCTTTTCACCACCACCCAGCACAGGCTATCATCCGTAATAGGTTGTCTTTGTAAATTCCTGTACAAACTATTTTATCAAATGGAACTCCAATCTACTATGTAGTTGAGAGAGTTTGTGTGTCTGTGTGTGCATCTGTCTGTGTGTCTATCTGTACAAGAACTCCTCCTAAACGGTAAGAGCTAGGACCACCAAATGCGGTAGGCAGCTTCTGCTTTTCATAGCTTAAAGCAAGGTCAGTGTTTGGGTGTGCCAGGAAAATGGGATGTGCCTAGAATGGGACTGCTTGTTAGAAAACCAGACAGAAAAGAGACAGGATCACCAGGCAGGTGAGCCAGGGGAAAGTGCAGTTTGCTGCACTCCTCATTCTGGTGAGGGAGCCCAGGGGGCAGACAAACCTGGACCTGTGTCAGCCAGGGGACATGCTGCCCTCCCCTGGCTGTGCCCACTGGAGCTCTGGCAGCCATGGAGAGGTGCTTCTCACCTGCAATCGGCTGCAGTGGCAGAGGAAAGGGTTAGTCCTCTCTCCCCAGGGCAGCCTGCAAACTGAACCCCTCCTCCCAGAGCAATGATTCAAATGAAGAAAAAAAATTAATTGAGTTAAGGATCCGAGCAATGGGGGATCTTATTTTGTGAAGTAGGGAGCCATCTGCTGGCAAAAGTTTGCAACATCTCTACTCTATATGGGTATGGCCACACTACAAAGTTAATTCGAACTAACAGCTGTTAGTTCAAATTAACTTTAATAGGGGCTACACATACAAACCTCTAGTTCGAATTTAAATCGAACAAGTGGAGCACTTAATTCGAACTAGGTAAACCTCATTCTACAAGGACTAATGCCTAGTTCGAATTAAGTAGTTCGAATTAAGGGCTGTGTAACCACTTAATTCGAACTAGTTGGAGGCTAGCCCTTCCCAGCTTGCCCTGGTGGCCACTCTGGGCCAAACCAGGGAAACTCTTCTGCCCCCCTCACGGCCCCGGAGCCCTTAAAGGGGCACGGTCTGGCTACAGTGCTTGTGCCAGCTGCAAGCCTGCCAGCACCCAGCCAGCAGACCCTGCACCTGGCACAAGATGAGCCAGCCACCCGCTGCCACTCAGCCCTCCCCCTCTTCCCAGGACCAGGCTGGCGGCTCCCAGGAGCCTGCCCGGGGCCGCAAGAGGCGGGCGCCCACCTGGTCTAGTGTGGAGATCGTGGACCTCATCGAGGTTTGGGGGGAGGCCTCCAACGTCCATGATCTCCGCACTAGCCACAGGAACGTGGCTGTCTACAGCCACATGGCTGCCAGCCTGGCCACCAGAGGCCACATGCGGACCCGAGAGCAGGTCCGCCGCAAAATCAAGGACCTGCGGCAGGCCTACTCCAGCGCCTCCCAGCCAGGGGCCGACTCAGAGGCATGCCCTCATTATGAGGCCCTGGACTGCATCCTGGGGGCTCATGCAGTCCATGCCTCCCGGGTGGTGATCGACCCCGGGGCAGAGGGCCCTGTCCCTGACACTGAGGAGGAGGAGGAGGATGCCGAGAGCCAGGAGCCTGCAAGGAGCCTGCCCAGGACCCAGGACCTCTGAGGCATCCCGCAGAGCACATTGGCTGTGTCGTCCGAGGCCGGGGAGGGTCCACATGTGAGTGCCATCATACTCCCCTTACGTGTACGGGGGGGTGGGGGGAGAGGGAGCCCAAGGACCGTGTGCCTGGGCCTTGCCCACCATGGAGCAGCAGCTGGGTGTCATGCAGGGGCCCTGGCCCGTTCCCCACATGCCGACCTCGCCTTGCAGAGCGGGGCTGGGTTTCACCCACTGTGCCCCCAGGGAGAACTGACCACTGCTCTTGTTCCACCACAGCCGCAGCACCTGGGACTGCAGGGTGCACCACCCCGCCTGCAACAGCCACCCGCACCCGGGCCAGCAGGCGCACCAGGAACCTGGAGGACTACCACCGGCGGCACCTGCGGCTACTGGAGCACCAGCTCCGCACCCAGGACCACTGGGTCCGGGAGGACCTGCGGCTGCGGCAGCGGAGCTTGGAGGCGCTGGAGGAGCAGGGCCGTGCCCTCAGAGGCCACCTCCAGACCCTGGTGGACAGGTTCCTGCCTCCTCCTGCTCCAGCCCCTGCGGCTGCCCCAGCTCTCGCTCCTCCTCCCACCCCTGCTCCCCCTCCCGCTTCCTCCACACCCCCGTCCCTCCTGCCCCACCCTCCACACCCACTCCCGCCCGACGCCCCCGCCCCCGCACCCGCAGTGCTACGAGATGGGAGAGCCAGCAGGACCCCCAACCCTGAGCTTTCCCTTCCCTTCCTCCCCTTCCTCCCCCTTCCAGCTCCCTCCTCCCAGGTTTCCCCCTCCCCTCTCCCACCCTCATTCCTCCCTCCCCCCACCCCAGTTATGTACAATAAAGAGAGGCTTTTTTGGCAAAACAGGTGTTTTTATTTTACATTGGGAAGGGGGGTTAGGGAGGGAAAAGGGGAAGGAGGAGAGGGTGGAAGAAGGCCCCAATGGGGCATGCAGGGAGAGTTCAGTCCTCCTCCACCTGGAAGCTCTCCCGCAGGGCTTCCCGGATCTGGACGGCCCCCCGCTGGGCCTCCCAGATGGCGGCGGTGCGGGGCTGCACGTACTGGCCAGCCATGTGCTCAGCTTCAGCCGTCCAGGCTGGCAGGAAAGCCTCCCCCTTCCGCTCACATAAATTGTGCAGCACACAACATGCTGCCACGGGAGGGATATTGTGCTCCGCGAGGTCGAGGCAGGTGAGGAGGCATCGAAATTGAGCTTTCAGGCGTCCGAAGGCCCCCTCGACCACAATGCGGGCCCTGGTGAGCCTGGCATTGAAGGCCTGCTGGGAGGGGTTGAGGTGCCCCGTGTACGGCTTCATCAGCCAGGGCAGACGGGCATGTCCACGTCCCCGACCCTGATGTAGCGGTCGGGGAAGAAGGTCCCGGCGTGCAGCCTCTGGCACACGGAGGAGTTGCGGAACACCCTGGTGTCGTGTGCCTTGCCGGACCAGCCCACATTAATGTCCGTGAACTGGCCCCGGCGGTCAGACACGGCCTGCAGGAGGACGGAGAAGTACCCCTTGCGGTTGATGTACTGGGAGGCCTGGTGTTCCGGGGCATGGATGGGGATGTGTGTCCCGTCGATGGCCCCCCCGCAGTTGGGGAAGCCGAGGGCGCCGAACCCCTGGATCGGCGAGGCAGACCACTCTGCGGAGCAGCACCCGGTTGATGGCCTTGACCACCTGCAGAGAGACACAGCAAACCGCGAATCACTGGGGTGCCTGGGTGGCTGGGAGTGTTCGTTCCCTGGCACTGCCCTGCGCCCCACTCCCGGAAGCAACCCCCGCTGCAATCCTGGCCACCACGGGCGGCGTGTAGTACGGGCGGGACAGACCGAACCCTCCCGTGCAGGGCACTTTCGCCTCCTTCCCCCCCGTTTTCCCTGGGGCGGCCCATCCCCTCCTTGCAGCCCCCCTCCCCCCAGCCCAGTTGCCGGTGAGTGCCGTACCTGCATGAACACTGCTCCAACGGTGGATTTCCCCATGCCAAACTGGCTCCCGACAGATCGGTAGCTGTCTGGCGTGGAGAGCTTCCACAGGGCGACGGCCACACGCTTCTGGAGGGGGATGGTGGGCCTCATGCAAGCGTCCTGTTGCCGCAGAGCAGGGGCGAGCCACTCGCAGAGCTCCAGGAAGGTGTCCTTCTTCATCTTGAAGTTCTGGGTCCACTGTCTGTCTCCCCAGCTCTCCAGGACGATGCAGTCCCACCAGTCACTGCTGGTGTCCAGATGCCAGATGCGGTGGGGCACGCTGGCATCTGGCCGCTGCTGTGGCTCCTCCACAATCCCCAGAGAGGCCAGGGGGAGAGGCAGGGGGCTGACGTGCACCAGGTGGTGCCAGGCAGCCTCCAGCCATTGCTGGCAGGCTTGCAGCAGAAAGTCCAAAAACTGGAGCAGAATGCCCAGGGCGAGCTCTGGCTCCATGGTGCCAACTGCGGCGACGTCCCCAATGGGAACCACCGACACAGGCAGGCGGAGAGGAAAACGCTTTGCTGTCCCTCGGCGAGGTAGGCAAGCAAGCGGAAAAGCTGAGAACCGGCTGTCTAGGGGGGGTCCCTTTAAGCACGAGCCTCAGATAGCCTCAGACAGCAGCCACACAAAGCAACTACTGACCTGATGCCCTGCCAGAACCCGTTTCAGCTGCCCTTAAATGTGACCCAGAGTCCAATCAGTGTGGACGCGCTATTTCGAATTAGCAAAACGCTAATTCGAATTAGTTTTTGGGTCTAGATGCGTTAGTTCGAATTAGCTTATTTTGAATTAACTAATTCGAAATAAGCTAGTTCAAATTAGCGCTGTAGTGTAGACATACCCTATTTGAGAGAGTAAAACAAAAATTAATTGAGTTAAGGACCCAAGAAACACTGGGTAAATCTAGTAACAAATATTTAGATTGTCCAAGACTGCCCCTTAACATAATAGTGACCTACTCTACTATTGCTTGATATAACATAGGAGTGTTTGACATGTTACTGGTGCACCATAGTCCTTTGGTATAATGCTGGAAGAGGTGGGGGACTTCAGCACTGAATATTTCGAAGGCTTGAGTAGTTTAGGACTAAGGGATTGGTGTGGTCTCATCTCTGAATACCGACTAAGAAACCATATGAACATTGCACTGTGAGTATACTCAAGTCTGCATTTCATGGCAAATAAAAATAATTCTATAACTGCTGACAGGAATGACGGTATCTGTTACCCAGCAACACAAGAGGGTATAAATAGATTAATAGAGAATCGACAATAATAGGCAATAAAGTAAGCCTCTCTCTATATCACAGGAGGTAAATGAAAAAAGTTACTTCTCACAGGTGTTTCTTCAAGTCTGGTGCAGTGAGAGAAACTTGGGAAGCCTCACACTTCTTCGTGTGGGGGTCTAAGAACAGGAGAAAAATATAATTTAATCTAATGTTATCTGGGCAAGTTCATGCCTGAATATTGTCCAGTCAGAGGATGCTTCATCGAGCTGTAGAAATGTAGGGCTGGAAGCGAACTCAAGAGGTCACCTGGTCCAACCTCCTGCACTGAGACAGGACCAGATAAACCCAGAGTGTCCCTGTCAGGGATTCTACACTCTTTCTTGGCCACTTCCCAAGGCAGGAAGTCTGGATTAGGCAGCAGACAGGTTCCTAGGACAGAAAGTCTGAACAGGGGGGATCCTGGAAATAGAAGCTCTCTTTGGTGGAGCCTGGGAGAAGAGCTTCAGGAAAGAACAGGTCTCTAGGAGACGAGTCATGCTGGGCAGCCAGCCTGGAGGGGATTTCTAATTCTTTTTATCATTTTTGTTGCTCCCCTCTGGACTGTCTCCAGTTTCTCCACAGCTTTCTCAGGGCTGGTCTATACCACAGGCTTAGGTCCACATATTCAGCATTGGGTCGAATTTGTAATGAGTCTGTTTGTACTGCCTCCTGTCAACTGAATAGGCTTTTAAATCGACCCCTGTACTTCACCTGAGCCAGTGGAGTAAAGCCAGGGGCAACATTCACACCTCGAATTAAGGGCAGTGAACACACTTTGGCCAGGTCGACACTAAAAGGGAAGGTTGAATTAAGATGCTCAACTGCAGCTATGTTAATGACATAGCTGGAGTTGATGTACTTTGTTTTGCGCTTTCCCGCCATCCCCACAGCGGAAGGCTGACAGGAGCAAACGCTCCTTTCAGCTTCCCTTACTCCCCACACACAAGAGCAGAACTGGCCACCAATGGGAGTGCCCTCTGAGTTTGATTTAGTGGGTCTTTATTAGACCCACTAAATCAAACTCTGGAATATCAATTTGGAAGCCACCGGTCTTCCCTATAGTGAAGACACGGCCTTTGTAATTCAGAGTTGCTGGCTCTCAGCTGGTGACCCCAGAGTACTCCATTGTGAATGCTCTGGTGAGCACTTTGAACTCCAAAGCTCCTCAGCCGGGTGAGCAGGAAAAGCCCAAGGAACTTTTGAACGTTCATTTCCCATTGGAGCGGTGTGGGGCGCTCCCCAGCCCAGCTGAGCATGCCCAGGGTCACAAACGCCTCCAGCATGGAGCATTCAGGAGACAGGGGATCTGATTGCTGTGGGGGTGGGGGCAGAAGAGTCTAAATAAACAGAATTCCCAACCAGCCAAAGAAACGCTGATATTGGTGCCAAAATCGCAGAGGGCATGGTAGATAAGGGCTACCCCCGGGACACACAGCTGTGCTGTGTGAAAACAAAGGGTACCACAGACACAGGAAGCTGAAGACTTGCACCGATCACCACCCACAACAATCTTTTCATCCCAGGAGGCATTGGGACCCTAGTCCAGAATTCCAGCCTGCTGCAGGAATGTGGGATAGCTAACCACAATGCATCACTGCTTGCGTCACTACAACTCCTGGCAGCCCGGATGTGCTCCATCGATCAAAGCCACCTAGTGGGGACTTGCAAAATCGCATTTGTTACATCAGATGCTCAAAGTTGAATTAAATAAAATCGACCTACTTGTAGTATAAACGTGGTCTAAAAGTGTAGCACCCAGACCTGGACACCGTACTCCAGCAGAGGCTCCACCCCAGAATGACATTAGCCTGTTCTGCAACTGCATCATTTATTGGAGGATGTTCAATTTATTTTTCAGGTATCTAAAAAGGGTGTCATAAGGAGGAGGGAGAAAACTTGCTCATCTTGGCCTTTGAGGATAGAACAAGAAGCAAGGGGCTTAAACTGCAGCAAGGGAGGTTTAGTTGGACATTAGGAAAAAGTTCCTAACTGTCAGGGTGGTCGAACACTGGAATAAATTGCTCAGGGAGGTTGTGGAATCCCCATCTCTGGAGATATTTAAGAGTAGGTTAGATAAATGTCTATCAGAGATGGTCTAGACAGTATTTGGTCCTGCCGTGAGGGCAGGGGACTGGACTCGATGACCTCTCGAGGGCCTTTCCAGTCCTAGTGTTCTATGATTCTATTTGGCAGTATTGCTACTTATCCTGTTATTCCCCTTCCTGCTGTGGTGCATTTGATTTCTTTTCTCCTCCCAATTGTCAGGCTTCAACTTATCTTCACTGAATTTCATCTAATTTATTTCAGACTAATTTTACAATCAAGGTCCTTTTGAATTCTAATCCTACCCTCCGGAGGGCTTGCAACCTCTCCCAGCTGGGTGTCATATGCAAATTGTATATTTTGTGGAATCATCTTCAGAACTTCAGAAGTAATTCTTTCGCCATTTAAAAACCATCATCATGAACTTATTGATCTCACGCGAACAGCTATTTTGTTCCGCTGCAGTATCAATGTTATTTTAAAATGCATTAGTCCTTATTTGGATGTTTCTCACATATAACACTGAAAAGCTGCCAGAATTAGAGGCTTCCATCAAGTATGACTATAAATGACACAAAAATAAACCTATATGAAATTGGTACGCTTCTATTCATGGAGAACTGTAATAGCAACGGGATGGACAAACTATATAAAAATCCAGCCCATCAAAGAAATGTTAAATTTGATATTTTGTTAAGATGAGGACAAACGTGATAATCATAGCAAACTTGCATTTGAAAGTCAAGATTGGCAGAGCGTTAATGAGATTTTTTTAAACCTTTTTCAGTGCGTTCTCACACAGAAAATGTAATTATTCTTGTTCTTCTTGCGTAGACGTTTCACTGAGAGGTAGAGACTGAAGCAGTTTGAGTTGTGGGCCTTGTGTTGAAGATTCCTTAAACTAAGGCACAGACTCAATAAGGAGATGAGTAAACACCCCAAGTGTGAGCTTTATTTTTCAGCCGTGCCCTGCATAAGGACCTCATTTAACTCCCATCTTTACACTCGGTGAAAATAGTGGAGCAGTTTAAAGGGGCCCTAAAAGCCCTAAGTCCAGCGGGGGGAGAAATGTCAAAATCCAGGCTACTGACAGCTGGAGGCCATCTTTTAAGACCACCAGGGGGCAGGGCTGGGTTAGGAAAGGCATTTAGGGTGGAGCCATGGCCTATGCACCTCAGTGCTAAATTACAGCTCTTGAACCTGGACAACCCAGGTTTGGGAGGGTGCAAAAGTAGCTGAAAGCAACCTCAGTTCTCCCCCTTTGTGGGCAAATTCTGTGCTGTGCCTCTTAAAAGCTCACCCCTGGGAGGCCTGCTCCTGCATTCCTGAGCCTAGCGTAAATCCTCAGAAGAACTGCCTCTGCCAGGACTCTCTGGAGAGGATGTCCCCAGGAGCTGGGATGAAATATAGCTTCAGCTCAGTTTAAGCGGGGAGATCACCATTGAGAACTTCCCCCGACAAGTTCTAGGCACTTGCCCAGTGTGGGAAAAGGGACTCAAGAAGAGTTATTTACGTCTTTCCATGACACAAGAACTTGGAGTCACCCAATGAAATCAACAAGTAGCAGGTTTAAAACAAACCAAAGGAAGTACTTCTTCACACAAAATGCACAGTCAACCTGTGGAACTCCTTGCCAGAGGATGTTGTGATGTCCAAGACTATAACAGGGTTCAAAACAGAGCTAGATAAATTCATGGAGGATAGAGCCATCAGTGGGTTGGCTGGGGAGGAATGGTGCCCCTAGCTTCTGGGGAACGGGCAACAGGGGACGGATCTCTTGATGTTTACCTGTTCTGTTCATTTCCTAGGGGGCACCTGGCACTGGACACTGTGGGAAGACAGGGTAATGGGCTAGATGGACCTTTGGTCTGACCCAGTATGGCCGTTCTTATGGAAAGAGGCAGCTGCCAGCGTCCATCATATGCAGCCAGTCTGAGCTTGCATGGTAATCAGACAAGACTGAATTATGCAGAGCATAATCCAAAGTGACAATTTTGGATTATTCATATATTATTTCCCTTCTACAAATCATTTATCACCCCATTAATATATGGAGTTCCGCCCTGACTCTTCCTTGTGCTTTCTTCCCCATTCAGCTGGAATTAAAATGAAGATAATAAATACTATTAAAGATGACAGTGATGGGGACGACATAGGAGATTCAGACCCAGTAGCCAATCATACATTGTACTTCCCCAACTGAAATAAAAAGCAGTATGATCTAGTGTTAACGTGGATATTTCCTGGCAGAATGACAAGGACACACACAGCTTCAGAGGGCTAAAAAGGTGTCATTTATTGCTGATTTAATGTGCCGTACTCTTCAATAATATGATTAAATTGAGGTCTTCCACCAAGGGCTTGGACTTACAGAAACACTGAGATGTTACCTGGGATGCTCAAAATGTGATTGTTTCTTTGTACAGTGTGAACCTCTCTAATCTGGCACCCTTGGCACCTCACCGGTTTCAAAGCAGAGGATTTTCCAGACTACGGGAGGTCAATATTGTCTAGCAGCATTACCAACACTTCCCCTGCTCACTGGGCTGTTAGAGGACATTTAGGGGTAAATTAGAGCTAAAGAACAGCACAGAACACTGAGAGCCAGGACTGGTGGCTGTAAACAAACTTTATGGGACTGCGGGAAACTTGGCCACACCCATGAAAAGTGGACATCCAGCTAACTCAAATCATGCCGGACTATGGATGTTGCCAGACCAGAGTGTGCTGGACTAGAGAGGTTCAACTTGTGCTATTGCTACACAAAGGCTTTGTCATTCTTTCCATCAGGTTGCTGCTATTTGCCACCAGGACAAGTACAGAGGGACTCATTTTCACTGAAAGAAACTGGCCAATAACCAACCTTACGGAGCAGCCCTCCACTTATAAAACTGTGTGTAAAAGCCCACTTTTGGGCCCGGCCCGGTTCTCTGGAGTAGGAAGCCGTCTTCCGAACACACCAACAAGCGTAAAGGATTGGCCTTTTACCATCCACCTGCCCTGGATTGGCCTTTTACCATCCGCCACGGGGTGTTTCCCACAAAATATGGAATCAGCATCATCTCAGCACGGCCACCAAATTCAGGAGCCATTCAAGCTGGATCCTCTCTGCATTGCTGGGCGGTTGCGAGACACGGACGTGGTACTGCTCAGCCTGAAGAAAGCTGGAGGCTTCCCCCACAAAATGTCCATGTGGTATATTGGGCACGAAGGGGAGCAACTTCAATTGTCATGCAGATGTGAATGGCCGCGCCAGTCGACAGACTCCGGGGGCCATTGTCCGCAGACAGTGTCTTCGCTTTTCAGACGCATCGCAAGGATGCCGTGAGACATTTTGTCAAATGCCGTTCTCTGGGTGGCTTTCAGCATCTGAGGTAAAATTCTGCCCACCATGGAGTGGGGGTGGCCCAGAGACAGAGCCCCTATTACATGGGTGCATCAAATCTGCACCGACATTGGGCTCTTGGCCTGTCTAGTCCTTGTGGTTGCATAGGAACCGACCAAGTAGCAAATGATCATTATGGTCGACTGTTTGGTTAAGTATTGAAGATGAAGATAATCCCTGGCCCTGTATTTACCACAGCCCCAGAAAGGGGCTTTACTTCCCCACTGATGCTGTCTGAGGCCTATACTACAGCCCTCACCTCTAAGCGCCATAGTGACACCAACCTAAGCCCCCAAGTAGACAGCACTGTGAGGATGGGAGCTCTTCCCTCGGCACAGGAAGGTCTTCTCACTACTGAGAAGACAAGCTCTGAATTCTACGAGCCAGCAGGAAGGGAAGGGGGATAGCACTGGTAGCGGAGGAAAATAATAGACTCCGCCTACTTCCTACCCACTTGCTCATGGCGCGGTTCTCCAAAGAGCAGGTGTTGGCCCCAACCCAAGATCCCGATAGAACCAGGAGTTTCTTTAGCACACCCATACTCCTTTAATCCTTTGCTTGGGTGGGTCAAACAAAGGCAGCACGATTATTCTTTGCATTAATCGTTGCAGAATGGTACAAAGTCCTGTTTCTAGTAATCCTCTCATCTTCTCTCTCTGCTTCTAGGGTTCTGGTTTGCCTCCCCCCTCTCCCATGCCCTCTTTCCTGCCTTAGACACTGCAAATTTGATCCTCCTCAGGCCAGCCTGGATTTCAAGTCATTTCAGAGACTGAGTCATGCAGCAATTCTTTCCCAGGGGATTCAGGCAGGTTTTTTTGATTTCGAACGACTGACGTGATTTTAAAGTTGTCCAGCTGCATTACTCACTGGCCAGAGAGTGTCTGCCAACCTCTCCGTCCAGTTCTTAATCCACTAATGATTTAGTGAGAAGTAAATATTCTCTCCGCAGAACGAACATCATAATCAACCCCGGTGCCAACTCTGCCCACACATCTACACAAGTGATTTCATCAGTGGAGCCATCTACATCAGCCACCAAATCAGGGGCTCATTTAACTGCACATCCACCTATGTGATCTATGCCATCAATTGCCCCTCTGCCACGTATATTGGCCAAACTGGTGACAGTCTCCATGGGAAAGAATTGATGGACACAAATCAGATATCCAAAAAGGCAACACACAGAAACTTTTCGGAGAACACTTTAACCTGCACGCATTAATGGATCTCAAAGTCACCGGGTTGTTTCAAGCCAATTCCACAAGCCAAATACACAGGGTAGTGTTGGAACTTAACTTCATTTACAAGTTTGGGAGCCATCAAAAAGGCATGCATAAAGACATTACCTGGCTAGCACGCAACCGTCCACATCCTAATGACTTAACCAACCAAACAATGGGTACTTAAGAACAATTTGCACCTTCTCTATCAGCGTGTTGTAACTTGAACACTCTAAGTCAGGGCTACTCAACTTTGGAAGCCCCGGGGACCACAATGATAGTCACAGCACACGCCAAGAGCCGCAACTTAAGTGTGGTTGCATAGACATGCAAATATATATGCAAATAAATGCAAATAGCTTATTTCACACCGCTGGGTATGAATACAAAGCACTTCCCATAATGCCCAGGCACTCCCAGCACCGCCTCCCTGGGGGCTAAAATCGCAGACACCCTGTACCCATCAGTTCCAGCCAAGCCGTCTGCTTGCGCCTTTCAGGGCTCACCCTGCCTGGGAGACACCTCACCATTGTGGAGCGTGTTCCCAGTGGAGCCATGTTCAAAGGATCCCACCTGTGGGCCTCATGTTGAGCCCCATGTAAACCCAAACCTTATTGCGGGCCACGTGTTGAGTAGCCCTGCTCTAAGTCACTATTTTTTTCCCTTTCTTCCTGTGACGGGGCTTGTCAACCCCGCACTAGACAAGGGGAAGAGGAACATGCCTATTGGGTAGAAGACGCCCCTCCCCCGCAGCCCTGCTGGGCATGCTCCCAGTGCAGCCCAGGTATAAAAAGCTGCAGAGCTGCTCAGTTGGGACTGACCTCCAGAGGAGATGGAGCCACTGTCCAACCACCCGAGCCACAGCCGCTGCAGCCGGAGCGAGAGACGCCAGACCAGCGGACCACGCCGCTAACACCCCCGGGCCGAGCTCGACCGCAACGCAGGCAGTGCCATGCAGCCCCCCAGATGCTGTTGCTGCACCAGCTGCTGCTGCACCCCACGCCGGGCCTGCCAACGTCACGACTGCCGCCAGACCCGCATCTACAGGTGGGACCGCCGCCGGCCAGGGGGCTGGGGTAGGAAGCAACACAGGGTGGGGAGCAGGAAAAGCCCGGGCGGGCTCGGCACATTTCGGGGAGAACTCCCTGCTGAGCCAGTGGTGGGAACCACCTGCCACTGATAGGGCCCTGGGTTGGGGCCCGGTGGAGAGGGAGGTCCAGACCCCCCTACCCCTTCCTCCCAGATCCCGGACGAAGAGGGGATCTCATAAAGGACTAGGCCGCTGGGCCAGCATTTGAAAGAGTGGGCCGCGGAGCCTGCATTTAAAGGACCAGGCCTCAGGGCTGAAGGGTGGCGGGGCTAGCGTTCCCACCATACTCCCCCCCCCCCCATCCTCTATTTATTTTTGGAACTGGACTTTTAATACTCCAGTCATCCGAAGAAGTGGGTTGTGCCCATGAAAGCTCATGATCCCAGCTACAAGTTTTGTTAGTCTTTAAGGTGCTGCTAGACTATTTGTTGTATTTTAAATCCAAAGGGGGAATGGGGTGTGTAATGCAAGCTGGGTGTGGATTTACAAAGATCACTTTAGCAAATCAGGCCCTTTTTATATCCACTTTGCCTTGGTGTAAACACCACAACAGGGCACTGGAGAATCAGGCTTGGAATTCTGCACAGAGCATTTTTACATGAACATTGTCCAAAGAGGAGACATGCTTGGTTCTCACTGGGGGTAATGACCAATGTTCCCTCTCATCTTTTCCATCCACAAGCAGAATTTTTCCATCCATGTGCAGAATAATTTTGGGGCACACTGAGGCATGTGTGAATGTGCACCACCAGTAGAAACAAAGTGCTCTGCTAGTCAGCTGAGTGGCATGAGAATCTCTCCTGAGCGGCCGCACAAGCACCCAGCTTATAGGGAACACTGGTCATGACTATCACGTTCACTCTTCGGTCTTCCCTATACGCTAACCGAGGGCTGCTTTCCCCACTGCGTTCTGCTCTTGGTGCCTCTGGCGCTAAGTATTTTGAAGCTCCCTAATGCTTTTCATGCAAAGATTTCTCAGTTCTTTGTGAACATCAACTGCACGATATCTTGGAGAGGTAGGGAAACGTTGCTTATTCCCATTTGAACATAACATAAGAACGGCCATACTGGGTCAGACCAAAGATCCATCCAGCCCAGTGCCCTGTCTGCCGACAGTGGCCAATGCCAGATGCTCCAGAGGGAGTGAACAGAACAGGAAATCGTCAAGCGATCCCTCCCCTGTCACACATTCCCAGCCTCTGTCCAACAGAGGCTAGGGACACCATCCCTGCCCATCCTGGCTAATGAGTATGGTGATAATAAGGCGGAGACATGGCCACACAGCGAGATTCTTGAAGAGCCTGGGAGTTGGACCTAGGAATCCGTTCTTGTGCAGATCAGACACTGAGCCTTTCCCTACTGAGAGATAACTGCAGCCAGTCTTTTAGCTCAGGGGTGGGCAGTCATTTTTGCAAGGGGGCCACTTACTGAATTTTGATACATGGGCTGGCTCCACCTCCAGAAGGGGTGGGGCCTGGAGTGGAAGGGGAAGGGACTGGTGTGCAAGGGGCGGGGCCTGGAGTGGAAGGGGCGGGGCTGAAAACTAGCCTCCCCGCAGAGTTGTCTAGGTTTTGAAGTAAAAACACAGCAAAGGGCTCACGGGTCCTGGCCCAGCTACTACTGCGTTGCCTGACAACCGCCTGGGATTGCTGTGGCTAATTTAAAGGGCTCACAGCTCCGCCTCCTGCCAGGGTAAGGTTGTAACTGGGAGCCCTTTTAATAGCTGAAGCAACCCCAGGCGGCTCTCCGGCGATGCGATGGGGAGCTTGCGAGCGCTTTCCATAGCGGCAATTTAGAAGGTTGGTGGCTCCAGCCACTGCCAGGAGAGGGCTGAATCCAGGAGTGATGAGCCATTTAAATAGGACCCTGCTACCACCTGGAAATTTGGTGGCATGGGCAGCAGGATATCACTAGAACAGGGGTGGCCACGTTTTGGCGCCTGAGCCACATGCGGCCCTTCAGAAGTTAATATGCGGCGCCTCCCATCGGTACCAAATCCAGGGCTGGAGCTACAGGTGCCAGCTTCCCACTGGGCCGGAGGGTGCTCACTGTTCAACCCCCTGGCGTGGAGCCCTTCCACCCTCTCCCCCGAGGATCCTGCCACTTCCCACCCTCTCCACTGAGCCTGTCACACCCACGCTTCCCCCCTCCAGTGTCTCCCACTGAGACAGAGCTGATCCCAGTGGGCAGGAGGAAAAGGCGGAGGTGGCACTGACCGGCGGGGCTGCCCGTGGGCAGGATGTGTGGGGTGGCGAGGAGATGATCGGGGCTGGTGACCTAGAACTCTTGCTCTTTGGCAATGTGCATTGGTCAATTCTGGCTCCTTTTCAGGTTTAGGTTGGCCACCCTTGAACTAGAAAGTAACCAGATGCCATCCATGGGCCGGATCAAAGTATTAAGGGAACTGGATCTGGCCCCCGGGCCGCATCTTGCCCTGCCCTGTTTTAGCTTCACCCATCTTCCTAGCACGGGGTGGGCAATAATTTTTGGTGTGTGGGGGAGGGGGAGGAGAGGGAACTCCAAGGTTTTGGAAAGTGGCCAAGGGCTGCACTTTTCTGTGGAGGAGGTGCGGGGTCGAGGGTAGAGGCTGGGTGCAGAAGGGCGCACGGGGTAAGGGACCGGGGTGCAGGAGATGGTGTGAGGTGTGAGAGGGAGTTTGGATGAAGGAGGGGGCTGTGACCTGGGTCAGGGGATTGGGGTGTAGGGTCAGGGAGGGAGTAGGGGTGACGGAGAGGATTCTGGCCTGTGGGAGGAATGTAGGAGGGGGTACAGGGTGTGGGAGGGACTTGTGACCTGGGGCAGGAGGGTACAGAGGATTTGGAAGGTGACCTGGGGGAGGGAGTTAGGGTGCAGGAGGGGCAGGGGTGCCAGAAGCAGTCTGTGGCTGGGAGGTGCTTATCTAAGCATCTCCCAGCCTGCAGCACCCCCAAGGCAGGTTGGGCTCCCTGCCTGCTGCAGCCCCAGAGCATTGAAAATGCAGTCTGCTCCTCCACGCGGCTCTCAGCTTGTGCTGCCCCCATGCCCCAGAGCAATCTCTCAGCTCCTGTTGGCTGGCTGTTTTTGGCCAATAGGAGATGAGATATTGGCTGGGGTCAGTTCCTATTGGCTGGTTGTTTCTGACCAATAGGAGCTGAGGATTGGGCAGGGGGCAGGGAGAGAGCACCCAAAGCCTCCCCCTCTCACCAGAGTAGAGAGTGTCACACGGAGCAGCCCTGTGTTTAAAACGGTGGCTGCTGCGTGCCTGAGGGTCCCAGGAGGGGTGTCTGTGGGCTGGATCCGGTGGCTTGGCGGCTGGATCCGGCCCATGAGATGTGTCTTACCCAGCTCTGCCCTAGCACCAAATATTTGCTGTATGCATAAGCATTTGCATGAGAACAACTCCACAATGAGCCTATATATGTATATATATCTTGAGTTCTGTTATTTCCACTCCAACCCCTCTGATGAAGTGGGCTTTGCCCACGAAAGCTCATGATCCTATATTTCTTTGTTAGTCTCTCTGGGTATGTCTAGACTACATGGCTCCGTCGACGGAGCCATGTAGACGAGTTTACTAGACATAGGGAAATGAAGCGGCAATTTAAATAATCGCTGCTTCATTTACATCAAAATGGCCGCCCTGCTGTGCCGATCAGCTGTTTGGCGGCACAGCGGGGCAGTCTGGATGCGCCGCGGTCGACAAGGAAAGACTTTGTCGACTGCCCTGGTATGCCTCGTGAAATGAGGTTTACCGGGGCGGTTGACAAAGGCTTTCCTTGTTGACCGCGGCGTGTCCAGACTGTCCCGCTGTGCCACCAACCAGCTGATCGGCGCAGCGCGGCGGCCATTTTGATGTAAATGAAGCAGCGATTATTTAAATTGCCGCTTCATTTCCCTATGTCTAGTAAACTCATCTACATGGCTCCGTCGACGGAGCCATGTAGCCTAGACATACCCTAAGGTGCCACAGGACTGCCCACTGTTTTTATGGATACACCTTCTGAGAGGAATCACCTTTTCAACTATCCAATTCTGGACCAATGTTACTTATGGGAATACGAATAACGCCAGCAGTTTCACTTGCTAAGTAAGGGGCCTCAGTCCTTCTGCTTGGGGGTTGTACTTGATTAGCCTGAGCACCAGCTGGGCTCGGGATTCCCACATAAAAATCATTAGCCATCCATAACACCAGAAACGCCATCTCAGTGGTTTTGCAGAGGACAGAAGGGACATGGAGAGTGGGTGAGGGACTGGGAAGCTAACCTATCAGAAGCTGTTAGAATCTTAGAACCGTAGACTCCTAGGGCGGGACGAGACCTCAGGAGTCATCAAATCCAACCCCCTGCCCAAAGCAGGACCAACCCCAACTCAACCATCCCAGCCAGGGCTTTGTCAAGCCGGGATTTAAAAGCTTCTAGGGAAGCTCCCGTCCCTAGGGAACCCATCCCAGTGCTTCCCCACCCGCCTAGGGAAATCATTTTTCCTAATAGTTCCCTTACACCTCCCCCACTGCAACTTGAGACCACTGCTCCTCGTTCTGTTCTGTGGTATAAACAACACCCATCTCAAAGGTTGCCACTGACGTGGCTTTCACCAGCACTCGGCTCAATTCAAAATGTCGAAAGGAAAAACCAGCGCATTTCATTGGTGCCTTTGTTGTTCTTTAATTAAAGTTACTTTTACAGGGCACCTACTTCAGTAGCTGGTCTCATTTCATGTTCTCCTCCTCTCTTCAGGATAATAGTGTTATGTAAAGTGCACTCACAATAAGAGGCAAAAGATGTAAAAAAGCTTGAACCGATCGTAATCTCCCTTGGGCATAAACTACATTATGATGCAGTCATATTGTCGTGTAGGTTGGCTTCCGAATCCCAACGCTTCTGTCTAGACACTCTCTGAAAGGGAAGGAGCATTTAAATGGTAAAGATGTGAAGCCTACAATTATTATCCCTGTGCACATCCTGTTCTGATGTCTAACTCTAGATTTCTAATGAAATAATTGCAAACATCACCCTCCCCCCTATTTTAAATATCGTTCTCTTAATAAACACTGCTCGCTGGGAATTAAGTCTGATGTCAGGCTGCTGCAAAGATAATTTTAGTGTCAGCCTTCATTACCACATGGCATTTTGCTGCAGATGCAAGGGGAGATAAAAGCTTTCTTTTACAGCTCTTCCTGTTTTGTTATTCCACAGCCCTCACCAAGGTAGTTGGACAAACCTATGTAAATTTCAAGGCTGGGTGGCAGGACTGTATGTTTCTATGCACTGAGGCTTGGTGCTACTTCAGAGGCTGAGCGTTAGGATTTATTCTGGCCCGAGGATTGATTTGCTGAATTCAAGGACAAAAGAGTTGGGCACATGGCTAGAATAAAATCGTGGTTAGAGGCCAGACCGTCAGTCTCTTCAGAGCTCTTTCAGGCTGTTTCTACAGTCTTTTCAGAATGCAGTACATGTATTCCAAGTAAATATAGAAGAGCAAACCTTTTACGAACTCTTCTCTGCTCTGCGCCAATGTTCGCCTCAAATCCCAGTCATTTTATAGGGATTCCACCAAAGTCTGAGTTTTGATTGCAGATGAAAATCAATATGAAGCACAACTCTCTGCTGGCCAAGATTTGGGATCAGACTTGGATCAGGCAATAACTTCTGTGGTTTAGACAAAACAATGAAATCATGTGCTATCCCCCTCTCTTCGTTGCATTCAGCTGTCTTCTGTAATGACACATTTGTTGGCAGAGAACAGTCTTTTTATTATATACAGGTTGAACCTGTCTAGTCCGACACCCTGGGGACTTGACTGGTGCCAAACCAGAGAATTTGCCAAACCACAGGAGGTCAATATTGTCTAGCATCATTACCAACACTCAGTGCTTTTTTTGTTAAAAAAAAAAAAAAAAAAAAAAAGGTGCCGGTACACCAGGGGAAAAGTTGTTGAAAAAAAAAAAAGGCGGTGGGGCCAGCATTGCCTTTTTAAGAGACACGGACCCTTTAAGAAACACGGCTGTTGGCCATTTTCATAACAGAGATGCCGGTACGCTCCATTCTTTCCAGGTAAGCTCTGACTGGAGGTGCCGGGCAATACTGTCACAAAAATAGCACTGCCAACACTTCCATGGCTTACGAGGCCCTTAGAAGCCATTGAGGGGTAAATTAGAGCTACAGAACAGCACACAGAGAGCCAGGATTGGTGGCAGTAAACAAACTTTATGGGACTGTGGGAAACTCGGCCACACCCATGATAAGTAGACATCTGGCTAACTAACATCATGTGGGACCACGGATGTTGCCGGAATAAAGAGGTTCAACTGGTGTAATGATGGAAAGTATTGCATAAGAACTAGGTATTATTGTTATACACACAGTGCCTCATACCTGGGGGCTTCTAGGAGCTACTGTAATGCAAATAAATACTAGTTCTAAGAATAAAAGATGAATGGTTTTGTAGCTACAGTACAGGGCTGGAACATGGATGATCTGGGTCCAGTTTCCAGTCTGACCTTTGGCAAGTAGTTTCATCTCTCTTGATCCCTCATGCTCACAGACTTTGGGAGACAGGCCAGTCCTTGCCTACAGACAGCCCCGCAACCTGAAGGAAACACTCACCAGCAGCCACACACCCCACCCCAGAAACACTCACCCAGGAACCTAACCCTGCAACAAACCCCGGTGCTAACTCTGTCCACAATCTAGACAAGCAAAATATCACAGGACCATGGTGTCCAACCAGTTCTGAAGCAGTAGTCATTGTAGTGGCTACTGCTATAGAGAACTAGCCACATTATTCTGAAAATGTTATTAATTTTGTGAGCCAGCTAGCCACACTCAAGTGGCCAAATAGCACATGTGGCTAGAGGCTAGCATGTTGGACACCATGGCTCTGTGCCAAAGGCTAAATGGACACAAATCAGACATCAGGAAAGGTAACATATGTAAACCTATGGGGACACATTTTAACCTCCCTGACATTCAATAATGGATTTAAAAGTAGCCATCCTGCTACAAAAGAATTTTATCCCCTGATTACAGAGGGAGAGAGCAGAACAAGAGTTCATTTACAAGTTCAACACTAGCAACTTAGGACTGAATCAGGATCTCAACTGATTAACGCACTACAAAGGCAACTTCCCCGCCTTTGATATTCACATTTCCACATCACATGCTATGCATGAGACACAGCCAGCCTGATTTAATTAGCCTCATTAACACTGGTCCTATAAGTGACAGGTAACCGCTTTTGCAGTTCTATATACCCTAGATTCTGTCATTTCCAGTCCAACTAATCTGATGACATGGGTTGTACCCACAAAAGCTCACAACCTAATACATGTGCTAGTCTCTATGGTGCAAGAGGACTGCTCATTACTACAGATTGGACCTCTGCGGTCCGGCACCCTCGGGACCTGACTGGTCCTGAATGAGGGATTTTTCTGGACCAGGGGAGGCTATTTCAGAGCCCCCCAGATGCCCCTCTCCCCATTTCCTGGCTCTGCCAGCAGCCTAGCCGAGCTGCGCACTGGCTCCCTGCCCCCTCAGCAGCCCAGCTGAGCTGCATGCTGGCTCCTGGCTCCCTCCTCACAGCCCAGCTGAGCTGTGTGCCAGATCCCGGGGCCCCACCGCCCTGCTGCACGCTGGGACTCTCTGGTCCTGGAACATCCATGGTCATGCCGGACCACGGATGTTGCCAGACCAGAGAATCCCAGATTTCAGAGGTGCAATCTGTATTCCCCCAGGTCACAGGGGTGATGTGCAGATCAATTCATTGATCTGTGAAGTGCTCAGCGGCTAGTGTGAGTGGGCTAATAGCGATGCTTAGATAGGAGAGCTATAAGACAAAGAACATACTGCAGATGCTGAGGTCTGGCCTACACTACAGACTTATATCGGTATCTGGTGTGAAAGAGCCACACTCCGGAGTGATGCAGTTATGGAGTGTAGTGTAGGCCAGGAGTAAGCAAACTCAGGCCGGGGGAGCCAGATCCAGCTGGTCAAGCATTTCTCTTTGGCCCGCCCAGCTGATTAGCAGAGGTACAGCCATACCACCAGCAGCTTCCCCTCCCCCGCCTTGCTCCGTCCTGCGGCTGAGCTGTTCCCAGGGTTCTCCTGCTGGCTGTGCAGAGTGGGAGGTGGAGGGTGACAGCAGGGTGCTGAAGCCAGGTTGTTCCCTTGCGCCGAGCAGAGGTTGTACATGGAGACACACAGTCAGCAGAGCTGCTCCAATTTGAAGGTGGGGGGAGAAAACTGAGCAGGACAGATTTCCCTTAAAGAGACAGCACCTGGATTCTCTCAGAAACTTAGCCAGCAGCAGCTGCCAGCCCACACTCTCTGGCTACGTCTACATTACAGGGTTTTTGCACAAAAACAGCCATTTTTGCACAGAAACCCGCAGAGCGTCCACACCTCAAGCGCGTTTTTGCACAAGAAAATTTACAGTGAATCGACAGAACAGAGGGGTTTTTGCGGTATAGGTATTCCTCTTTCTACAAAGAATAACTCCTTTTTGCGCAAGAGCTCTTGCGCAAAAAGGTTTGTATGGACGGGAAACAGGGTTTTTTTGTGCAAAAACAGCCTATCGGAAGAATCACAGGTAACCTGGTGGCCATTCTGTGAATGGCAATCAGTGCTTCCTTGCGAGAGAGCGTCCATGCAGTCTTGTTTTCTGATGCGCTTTTGTGTGTGGACGCGCTCTTGCGCAAGACGTTTTTGTGGAAGATATCTTCTGCAAAAAGCTTCTTGCGCAAGAAGCCTGCAGTGTAGACATAGCCTGCGTGTCACTGTCACCCCCCCCTCCATCTGTGCCACACTGTCTCTGTGCCACACGCACACAGTCACTGCCACAAAGTCCATCTCTCACACACAAAGTGTCTCTCTCTCTGTCTGTCTCTCTCTGTAGCTCTAGTCCCACTCCTTCTGCCCAAGGCCTTGCCCTTTCTGGGGGAGGAGGCAGACCGGCCCATGACCACATACCAATATTTGTGAAGTGGCCCCCCCCTGTGAAAATTATTGCTCACCCCAGTGTAGACTGCGCTAGGTTGGCAGGAGAACATCTCCCATGGACACAGCAATTGCCTCTCGGGGAAGTGGATTAACTGCACTGATGGGGACCCCTCTCTGCTCACCTTAAAGCATCTTCATTGAAGAGCTCCAGCAAAACAGTGGCATTTGTGCCAATGCCATTTTAAGTGTAGATTTGCCCCCTCAGAAAAACCTCAGCACACTTCCTGCAGCCTGGTTTGGAGCCAGTGGCTTTAACGAGTAGGAAATCCTGCGAGGAATGACTGAGCCCAGGTAGCCATTTTGTCACCATTTTACAGGCGAGATAAGTGAGGCAGAGTGAACACAAAACAACTGAGGAGGGGGGAGCATCTTCAGTGTGCTGAATGCAAAACCTAAGAAGGTCAGGAGAATCCCAGCTCTGGGCCTACTCTACTAGCTCAGAGCTGCCAAAAATGACATAGTATTGTCCTTGTTCATATGTTCCTCTTGCCTTTTTTTTTTCTAATCAAAGAAGCTGTCTTGATTTATGCCCCAGCTGATATGATGGTAAAAGCAGTGGCACAAGTCAGAGTAATAATAAATAAAACCCCAATAATAACAATCCCACCAACCCTCAAGCTTCAGGGCAAGAGCTGATCAGGAGTGAAGGTCAGGAAGGTATATCTCCCATAATATCGCATGGCACTTTCCCATGTTGTTGCACTTTCATTGCGACTTTAGTAGAGCAGACACCAGAATGAGCAGATCATCGCTCTGTTCTGGAGTGTGGGGGTAACAAGAGAATAAAAGGATCGGGGGAGTTCTTTCAGATGTCACCGACCAAGAGGATCCTGATGACAAGAACTTCTTCATCAAGATGCAGCATCACACATGAATGTAGGGCATTGCCCTGTTAAAACCATGAATGAAACCACTAGTGTAACCTTCTGACTGTCATTTAAATCACCTCCCTTCCTGATGAGGAGCAAGGTCTTACTCAGGTTGGTATGGAGCAGGCAATACTGCTCTGATATATTTTCATTTAGGGCCCAAGGTCAACTTGACAAAAGCCTCCTCCCCTCCCCTCCCCACCTGGCAGCATTCAGGTCTGTTTAATAAGAACATGAGAACAACCATACTGGAGCAGACCAAAGGTCCATCTAGCCCAGTAGCCTGTTTTCTGACACTGGCCAATGCCAGGTGCCCCAGAGGGAGTGAACAGAACAGGGAATCATCAAGCGATCCCTCCCCTGTCACCCATTTCCAGCCTCTGACAAACAGGCTAGCGACACTATTTCTACCCATCCTGTCTAATAGCCATCGATGAACCTGACCTCCCTGAATTTATCTAGTTCTTAGTTTCAGTCCTGATCCTCTGGCAAGGAGTTCCACAAGTTGACTGTGCGCTGCGTGAAGAAAAATTTCCTTTGGTTTGTTTTAAATCTGCTACCCATTAATTTCATTTGGTGTCCCCTAGTTTTCTGTGTTAGGGGAACAAGTAAATAATTGTTCCTTATTCACTTTCTCCATTCCTGTCATGATTTTATAGACCTCTATTATATCATCTATCATATCCTTCTTTAGTATCCTCCTTTCTAAGCTGAAAAGTCCGAGTCATTTTAATCTCTCCTCATATGGCAGCTGTTCCAAACCCTTAATCATTTTTGCTGCCCTTTTCGGAACCTTTTCCAATGCCAATATATCTTTCTTGAGATGAGGCGACCACATCTGTATGCAGTATTCAAGATGTGGGCGTACCATGGTTTTATATAGAAGCAATGATATTCTCTGCTTTATTCTCTATCCTTTTTTAATAATTCCTAACATTGTTTGCTTTTTTGACCGATGCTGCACACGGAAGGGATGTTTTCAGGGGACTATCCACAATGACTCCAAGAGCTCTCTCTCGAGTGGTTATAGCTAAATTAGTCCCCATCATTTTGCATATATAGTTGGGATTGTTTTTTTCCAATATGCATTACTTGGCATTTATCAACCCTAAATTTCATTTGCCATTCCTTTGTGTGATGGGGCTAATCCCATTACAGATGCTGATTAATGGGCTTTTACTGATATGAAATCTTACTTCTCCTTGTTCCAAGGGGCACATGTCTGGCTAAGCGTAACTATAACACCAGCAGACGCCAGTCATCAGCAGGCAGAATCAAACCTGGGATCTCCGGAGCTTAGTGCAGGAGCCTTTATTGCACGAACAAAAAGTCAACCACCTCGGAGCGAAGGCTGTGGAGAAGACTGTAAGTGGTCTCAGTGCCACTAGATGGGATAGTATAACACTCAGAAGGCAGGTGGGTTATACAGAGGCCAAGCAGTGGGAAACTCACAAATCAAATTATTCATGGCAGCAAATTCAAGTTAGTAAGAAATCCTGGTGCAGCCAGAATATAAAATCCTCTAAGCACCAGTGCAGTTTTGAGCAGAACTCAGGGCTCCTCCCCCGTCCTGTAGTAGTGACTTCTAGGTAGTTTGTTATTTGCTTTCTAATTTCCCCCCCACTGAATGCCATGCACAGGTAGTATCAGCAGTCCCAGTAGCAACACGAAAGAAGCCCTGATTTTAAATGTCAAGTTGAGCTTTTATTCTGAGCCCACAAAAGCAAATGGCTCTTACAATTAAAACAAAACTACTCAAGCTCCCTGCCCAATGCATTATGGATTGGTCCTGCCTTGGGCAGGGAGCTGGATTTGATGACCTCCCGAGGTCTCTTCCAGCTCTATGAGTCTATGGATCAGCTCCTAGTGGCATCAGTCACCACCCACCATGCCAACCGTACCTCAAACAAAAAGGAAAAGGGAGAAGCCCTCTGTTCTCTTATAGCCTCTCCATGTTAATTGCTCCTAGCGGATTCCCTTATTGCTGGGTTCTCTCACTCATCCTCACCTGGAGGTACTTGAGACCGCAGAAAGGGGAGATTTTAACCCTTTTATCACCAAGGGGCAGGGCAGGTTTCACCAGGAGTACCTGCTGAATTAGAGAAAAGCATCCCTTGATTCCAGCAGTAAGATGAATTGGTATCAGACAATTCTGTATTCAGGTTGGACCAAGGCCATTTACACCACTCCTACAATATTAAGATGGATTTGCTGCCAGCAGTGTATTGGCATTTCCCTAGCTAATTAAGTGCAAGGTGTAAGGGGCGCTGAAAATGCCAGTAGAGGTATGCACCGGGGCTAGAGTAAGCCAGGGCTTCCAGAGAGCAATCAGCAGAATGGGTTCTGAGCCCAGCTGTGCCTGCACACCTGTGTGCCTTTGACTGTTGACCTCTGAAGTGGTGATAATAGCCCTAGCAGTACAGCCCTGCCTTTGGAAAAGACTCTGAAGATCTTGGAGGAAAGGCAAACACAAGGTATTAGTCACAGAGATGGGTGGAGCAGCTGCTGCCTTTTGAATCTGGATCTGCGCTAGTCCGCAATCAGGAATAATGGGAAATAAATTATAGCAGGTGACAGTCTAACAACACTTTGGTGAAAGAAAATGTTGCCTTTGAAACTGATTTCTAAGGACGGCCCACCAAAAGTTGATGCCTATCATCTGAAAGCAATGTTATTTTTCAAGTACCTAAAAGAGGATTACAAGGAGAAGGGAGAAAATTTGTTCTCCTTGACCTCTGAGGATAGGACAAAAAGCTTAAATTGCAGCAAGGGAGGTTTAGGTTGGGCATTAGGAAAAATGTTGTAACTGTCAGGGTGGTTAAACACTGGAATAAATTGCATAGGCAGGTTGTGGAACCCCCATCACTGGAGATATCTAAGAGCAGGTTGGATAGACACCTGTCAGGGATGATCTAGATCAGTGTTTCTCAATTTTTTTTTTTATAAAGTACCCCTTTAAAAATATATAAATACCCCCAGTACCTACAGTTTGCAGACACACAAAATTGTTTTCTCCCATTGCAACATATTTGTGTAAACAACTTAATCGTAGCTGGGCGGGAGATTAAATTTTTGGGTGTAAAAGTACAAAAATAATAAAGCGCTGTAAAACTTAAAAATTCAGTTTTCTCCAAATTTCAGTTGTGTTGATGTACCCCCCCCAGACTTCTCTCGAGTACCTCTAAGGGGACTCATACCACTGGTTGAGAAACACTGATCTAGATGGTGCTTGGTCTTGCCATGAGGGCAGGGGACTGGACTTGAGGACTTCTCGAGGTGCCTTCCAGTTCTAGTGTTCTATGATTCTATGCGCTACCGTGGCATTACGAGGTTTCCTTTATTTGGTACCTGGCATTGCAGGGATTCCCTGTACTCTGTATCCAGCCTGGCAGAAATTAATATGTGGCATCCAATCTTGCCTTACACACCCACGGCTTTGAAACAGCAAACGAAAGCATTTTAATGGCACCTGCTCTACATAATATGGGCAGGATTGTCCTCTAAAGCAGTGTTTCCCAACTGGTGCTCCGCGGAACGCTGGGGTTCTGCGAAGCGAAAGCAAGGGTTCAGCAAAGAGCTGGCCCTGCCCCCTCTTAAAGAGACAGAATCACGGTGGCTGGGCTTTTTTTTTTTTTTTTTTTTTTTTCCTCGACGGCAGGGCCCTAGGGGTTCCATGGCCAAATAAAATTGGGAAACACTGCTCTAAAGTATACCACAACCTTTCAGGTTCGAGGTGCAGGGTCGTTTTTTTTCCCCCGATCTATGATAGAGCCTCCATCCAGCCATGGTATGCGAGCGCCTCACAAAGCTCCATGCATTTTTCTCCGCAACACCTCTGTGAGTTGGGGTGGTGCTGTTATCTCTAGGGCCTTACCGAATTCATAGATATGCACAGCGCGTCCCAGACCATGAAATCTGGTGTCCGCCGGCAAGATCTGGCGTTTGCTATACTGATTTCACGGGGCAGACCAGCACTTCTCAAACTGGATGGGCCTGACCCATAAGGGAGTTGCAGCGGGTCACAAGGTTATTTCAGGAGGGTTCCAGTATTGCCACCTGACCGCTCCACTGCCTTCAGAGCTGGGCAGCTGGAGAGTGGTGGTTTTAATGTTGGCTGGGTGCCCAGCAGCACAGAAGGGCGGCAATACCATACCCATGTCACCCTTACTGCTGTACTGCTACTCTGAGAGCTGGGTGGCCAGAGATTGGAGGCTGCTGGCTAAGAGCCTGCCTCTGCAGGCAGCTGTGCAGAAGTAAAGGTAGCAACTCCATACCAGGCCATCCTTAGTTCAGCGCTGCTGCTGGTGGTAGCTCTGCCTTCAGAGCTGGTCTCCCACCCAGCAGCCGCTGCTGTCCAGCTGCCCAGCTCTGAAGGTAGTGCTGCCACCAACAGCAGTAGAAGAGTAGGGCTAGCAATTCTGCAACTCCCCCTACAATAATGTAGCGACTCTCACCCAGCGCCTTTTTGGGTGAGGACCCCAACAATTACAACACTGTGAAAGTTCAAATTTAAATAACCAAAATCAGGACATGTACCGTTTAAAAAAATCTTATGACCATGAAATTGACCAAAATGGACTGTGAATTTGGTAGGGCCCTAATTATCTCTATTGTACAGATGGGAAACTGAGGCACAAACCACACCTCAGGTCCCCCAGGAAGCCTGTAGTGGAGCAAGGGAGTGCACCTGGATTTTTTGAAGTCTGGACTCGTGCCCCTGACCACTGCACCATCTTTCCTCTGCGTTGCTCCCCTGCTTAAATGATCCATTTATTTCCAAAGACCGTGTATAACTCTGCTGCTCTTAATGATAGACGCTCTAGTGATTCACTTAACGTGGTGGGATACTGACTGAGTAGGACAACCACATACAGAGAGGTGTGTTAAAACCATGGGGGAGGGATAGCTCAGTGGTTTGCCCATTGGCCTTCTAAACCCAGGGCTGTGAATTCAATCTTTGAGGGGGGCCATTTGGGGATCTGGGGCAGATCTGTCAGGGATGGTACTTGCTCCTGCTGTGAAGACAGAGGACTGGACTCAATGATTTCTCAGGGTCCCTTCTGGCTCTATGAGATGATATATTTCCATATATTATTTTTTATTATTATATTATACAATACACGCAGACCAATTAACACCTGCAATGTGCTTCCCTCTCAGCAAAATCCACAAAATATGTTGCCTTCATAAGAAACAATTGTATAAGCTCAGTCCAATATTTCTGCGCGCTGTGGGTGTCTTAAGGGGGGGTGACCTGCTCTTTACAAATCGAGGGAGAAAGAATGATGGTCCTTCAGGATTCATGATCTGGGGAGGAAGCATTTGGGGGTCTGAGGTGACTAAAACACAAATGAAACAGATCTGGCCCAGCAGGTGAATGGGAGGGTTTCTTCAGCAATGAGGCCACAAGGTTCCGGATTTAGAGAAAGCAACTAGGAGCCACGACTTTTTGTCACAATGCCACCAGTGCTTCTCCACGTGGTGGTAGGTAAGTCAGTCAACCTTGGGGTGCCTTGATTTCTGCCTTGGCAGGACGAGGCTGAGCATATTTTCCTGTCTTTGTAAAGACTTGGGAATCCTCTGATGAAAGGCACCATCACAGAAACTTCAGGTCATCAAATCCAAGCCCCTACCAAAGCGAGACCAACCCCAACTAAATCATCAGGTTATTGAAAACCAAGGCTCTAGGAGAGACTTGAACTCACAACCCTAGCATATATCTTCAGAATACTGCCCTATAAATACAGCATACTAAGCAGTTGTACCACACAGCTTACCTTCACTGAGTTTAGTGTTGCTACCACACTTTACACCTGCTGTGAGTACATTTAGCTCAAGGACAAGACTTCTGGGTCCAGCCAAGCCTGTCTCCATGCAAGACTGGAAGAGTGGAACAAAGGTGGTTGAATCATCTTTTCTCTTTCCTGATTCAAGTACTGCCCAGGAGTCCAAAGGCTGCTCTAAGTTACTTCCAGCTGCCTCTAGCTCGAAGGCTGTTGGTGTGTTGCAACAGCTGCCCTATAAAGGGGGAATCTTGGGAACCCAGCTAGGGGTGAGGTCTGCTGGCTCTGTGGATGCTTTGTGCAGCCAGAAGGTATGTCTACACAGCAATGTTATTTCAAAATAATGTCAAAATACTGTCAAGTTGGAGGACTTCTTACTCCGACTCCTGTCACCCTCATTGTACGAAGAGTAAGGGAAGTCGGAGGAAGAGGGCTCTGTTTTGAAATAGGTGCTGTGTAGACGCGTCCTATTTTGAAATATTCTATTTTGAAATAAGCTACGCGATTGACGTAGCTCCATTTGCATCGCTTATTTCGAATTCAGCCCTGCTGTGCAGATGCACCCAGAATGAGGTATAGCAATGGAGTAGGCCCCAACAACTGGCCCAAAGCCTCCAGGATGGTCTAAAATTTGAGCCACCGGATCCTGAAGTGACACTGTTAATGACCTTACACCCATTTCCACTTCCCAGGGCAGCGTGGCAGCCGGGACTCACCCGCCGTGGCTTCTGAAAGAGCCACAAAAGCTTTCTGCTGCTGAGATTTCTTATGCCTGGGACAAGTTCCCCAAGAGAAACACTGGGAGTCTCATAGCTTGAGGCATTGAAGAATAAGCAGACCAAGCATTAGCAAAAGGCATGGGAGGAAGTATTCCCGTATGGGCTCAATGCACTAATGGAGCTTTTCCATCTCTGTTCTGAGTCACACTGTCTTTGCATTCACCCGTGAAGCTCTCTTAGGGGTTCAAAACGCCCATGTCTGAGGATAGAATGGCATCTATCCAAGGTTATGCACCCTTCCCCCCTTTACCTGGGTAGTTGCGCACATCACAAACTTTATTTAGAACATAAGAATGGCCGTACTTGGTCAGACCAAAGGCCCATCTAGCCCAGTGTCTGTCTTCCAACAGTGGCCAATGTCAGGTGCCCCCAGAGGGAATGAACAGAGTAGGGAATCCTCAAGTGATCCAACCCTGTCACCCATTTGCTGCCTCTGCCAAACAGAGGCTAGGGACACCATTCCTACCCATCCTGGCTAATAGCCATTGGTGGACCCATCCTCCATGAATTTATCTAGTTCTTTTTTGAACCCTGTTAAAGTCCTGATCTTCACAACATCCTCTGGCAAGGAGTTCCACAGGTTGACTGTGCACTGAGTGAAGAAAAACTTACCTTTGTTCATTTGCTTTAAACCTGCTACCTATTCATTTCATTAGGTGGCCCCTACCTCTCTCGACTTTCATCTGCCTTTGAGATGTGGAGGTTTCTCATTTCTGACCTACAGAAACCTGCTACCTATTAATTTCATTCAGCAACCTCTAGTTCTTGTGTTATGGGAACAAGTAAATCACTTTGCCTTATTTACTTTCTCTGCCCCAGTCATGATTTTATAGACCTCTATCATGTCCCCCCTTAGTCTCCTCTTTTCTAAGTTGAAAAGTCTCAATTCTATTCCTCTCTCCTCAGATGGCTGCCATTCCAAACCTCTTTCCTGAACTTTTTCCAATGCTAAGATACCTTTTCGGAGCTGAGGTGACAGAGGTCTCCAAACTGTGGAGTGTGACCCCCGAGGGCAGGAAAGGACTTGTCGGGGGCACAGCCGGATTCAGGCTATTGCCCATGGGGGGTGGGTAGGGAGAGGGCACCCCCCCAGCTCTGCTCCAGCTCTAGCTGATAGCCCTGTGCCTGAGGCCCCACCAGCCAAACCTACACCCAGGGTCCCACCTGTGCTCAGGGTCAACGCTTCGCTCCCGGCCCTGTCTCCTTCCCTAGCATTGCCACAGCCTCAGACCCCTTACTCCTGCCTGTGCCCCACTCCCAGATTTGTAGACACACTCCTGGGTCCAATTCCAGGGGCGTGGACAGGATTGGGGGAGTGAAATAAAAATTTTGGGGACCCACGGAGTCAGGGTCTGTTTTCCTCACTGTACCTCTGTGGAGCAAGGCAGTGCTATTACAGCCATTGTACCAATGGGGAGCTGAGGTACACCGAGGCTAAGGGACTTGCTCAAGGTTGCCTAGGAAGTGTGTGGCAGAGCAAGGCATTCAACGTGGGTCAGTTCTCCCAGGTCAGACCCCTCTGGAGCACCCTTCCTCCCTCAAAGAAAGTGCACCTGTCCCTCGGGCCTTCTAGTGTATTTATATTCTGCTAGCTTTAAGCATCATGAAATCTCCATTTAAATCGTTTAAATTCCATTCTCAGTCCAAAGTACGTAACATCTGCTGCATCTCAAAGATGCGCCTCATTATGAAATCAGCGTTCCTTGGGTAGCCGCTACTTAAGGCTAAGTGGCCATTGATTTTTGACGCACAAGCAATCTCTGTATGTTCACAAAGTGGACAGCTGCAAATCGATGGGACCAGCGTAACTTTAAAAAAAAAAAAAAAAGAAAAAGAGAATCCAGCTTTATTCCGAAGGCAGAGCAAGTGCGTGAGCCCAGAAACCACGGTGCCATTTCCACTTGTTTGCCTGGACACTGGCTCTGAATCCTAATCTGCGTCTCTCCTTGCAGAGTTCAGTCTGTGCGGCGAGGGGAACCTGTTATGCAGGCTGCATTGCAAATGGGACAGACTGAAATGCTGAGGCCGAGAGCAGGAGGCAAGAGCAGCTCCCGCTGAACCCCTTGTTACAGACGCTCCTCCTGGCTCTCACTACCGTAAGCAGGAGGCCCGGCTGTGCTGAGAAGGGCCAGGTGCGCAGGGAAGGGGTTGAGTGACTGAGTGAGCACGCACTGGTCAGCAAAGACCTCTGGGCTAGACTCCCAACCACGGCAGAGCCCTTTTCCATCGGTTTGCCGCTTCAGCTCTGCAACCCCCCCAGGGCCACCTTCTGCCCCTTTTGCTCCTGGGGAATGGTACTTGACTTCATGACCGGTTCTACTGAACATGAGCAAGAATGTCTGGGGGCCTGCTCCCCCATCTGGGACTGCCCCAGTCCCCGAGCCTCTCGCTGCCCGGACACCCTCTAGGCAGGGCAGACGGGCTGAAACTCCCCCCCACTCCCATATCATACAGAAATGTTGCTGGTTGTTCCCCTTCATCAGGGAGCCAGGGGAAAGTGCAGAGTTTGCTGCATTCCTCACTCTGGCCGGGAGGTGCAGGGGGGCAGATGACCCTACACCTGCCCCAGCTGGGAGACATGCCCACCTCCCCCAGCTGTGCCCGCTGGAGCTGCAGCAGCCGTGGAGAGGTGCTTCTCACCTGGCCTTTACTAATCAGTTAAAGGGCTATTTTTCCCTGTGTCTTCCTGGATTATTCTGCTTGCTGCTCGGCTAGAACCAAGTGCTAAAACCTGGGGGGCTTCCTTCCTTTAGGCATAAAAACATGGGCACAAATAAGAACAACCAGACTGGGTCAGACCAAAGGTCCATCTTAGCCCAGTGCCCTGTCGGCCGACAGTGGCCAAAGCCAGGTGCCCCAGAGGGAGTGAACAGAACAGGGAACCATCAAGTGGCCCCTCCCCTGTTGCCCACTGGCTAGGGACACCATCCTTGCCCCTCCTGGTGAATAGCCATTTGATTTACCTATCCTCCATGAACTTCTCTAGCCCAGTGTTTCTCAACCTTTTTTTAATGAAATATCCCTTTAAAAAAATAAGTACCCCCCTTTAAAAAAAAGAAAAGAAAAGAAATTATAAGTACCCCCAGTACCAACAGTTTTCAGACACACAACATTTTTTTCTACCATTGCAACACATTTGTTTAAACAACTTAATTGTAGCTGGGCAGGCAATGAAACTTTTGGGTGTAAAAAGTATTAAAATAATAAAGCTATGTAAAACTTTAAACAAAAATTCAGTTTTCTCCAAATTTCCATTGTATTGACGTACTCCCCAGACTTCTCTCAAGTACGCCTGAGGGTACTCATACCACTGGTTGAGAAACACTGCTCTAGCCCTTTTCTTAAATTCCCTACGAGAATTGTTGCAAAGCATAGAAAGCCAAGATAAACAGAGCCCAGCTATGCGAAGATGTCAAAGACCACCTGGAGAGGGGTTAGAAGTACTGTACTACATGCACGCTCCGATTTCTTTCATGAATAATTAGCTTTCTGTCAAGGAGAAAAGCCCTCGTCTCAGGTGAATATATGTCCCGCAGTGCTGACCCAGAGAGTTACATTTTCTACAAGCATCCAAGAATGCATCCGGTGAAGTGTTGTGGGTGGTGCAGCCATTTGCATATAGAAGTATCTACATGTCTCAGATGCTGCTGTTTGCATGTACCCATGCGGGTGTCTTCAAGGCTCATTGGAATGGAGGCTCAGCACCTATGGGCCTGAATCCTGCCCTTGGGACAGAAGAATCCCAGGCATTGCTCCTCCGACGGGCTAAGCAGCAGCTCTGCAGGAAAGGACGTGGGGACTGCAGTGGATGAGAAGCTGGAGTATAGTGTGCCCTTGTAGCCAAGAAGGCTAACAGCATTTTGGGGTGCATTAGGAGGAGCATTGCCAGCCGATTTAGAGAAGTGATTATTCCCCTTTATTCGGCACTGGTGAGATCACATCTGGAGTATTGTGTCCAGTTCTGGGCCCCCCATTACAGAAAAGATGCAGGCTCATTGGAGACAGTCCGGAGGAGGGCAACAAAAATGATTACAGGGCTGCAGCCCATGACTTACGAGGCAAGGCTGAGGGATTTGGGCTTCTTTAGTCTGCAGAAGAGAAGAGTGAGGGGGGATTTGATAGCAGCCTTCAACTCCCTGAAGGGGGGTTCCAAAGAAGATGGAAAGAGGCTGATCTCTGTGGTGACGGGTGGCAGAACAAGGAGCAATGGTCTCAAGTTGCAGTGGGGGAGGTCTAAGTTGGATGTTAGGAAAAACGATTTCCCGTGGAGGGTGGGGAAGCACTGGGATGGGTTCCCTAGGGAGGGGTGGAATCTCCATCCCTAGAGGTTTTGAAGTCCCGGTTTGACAAAGCCCTGGCTGGGAGGATTGAGTTGGGGTTGGTCCTGCTTTGGGCAGCGGGCTGGAGCTGATGACTCCTGAGGTCTCTGCCAGCCCTAAAACTCTATGACTCTAAGTCTATATGAATTGCAGGTGGAAATTGCAGCCCTGGGGATATACCAGCAATTGTCCACACGTCGTCAAGAGGGCCTGTAGGGGGGAATGGCTGGTGGAGCCATATAGCTCTTCTGACCAACACCCTGTTCATATGATTGGGACAGTCACAGAGGCCACTGTAGACCAGAAATTTCTGCAGTGGAAGACCAGGGTTTGAACTCAGGTTCAAACCTAATTCCCCTGCCCATCTATACATTAATTGCACCAACCCCGGGCTCAGACCTGCAAGGGTGGAAGGTCTGAGCCTGCATCTAGCCAGGACCTGCAGTTCAAGTCCCATTGCTTTGCAAAATAGATGCAGAGCCCTGAACTTGTGGTCTGGAAGTGCCCCCCCAAAAATTCTGCCATCCCCCCAGTCTGGCTTTCTCCGTCTCCTGGACGGTCAGTTTGGTGGACAGTCAAGTTTTCCCATGCTGCCCCACGAAGCCAGGGCGAGAGGAGCAACATTTGGGGATGCTGCAAGGAGGTCTGGGATATGCATGGTTGGACTCAGGCTCACAGAATGCTGAAGCCCCAGGGTAGGACCCAGGGTTCAACAATCCCTAGCCGGGATTAGTTGCAGAGGCTCAAGTTCTGTGTTAATGACCCCAGGATCTGCAAACTCAAGTTCTATTAACCCTAATGCTTAAACTGTAGTGCAGCCTTATCCGAAGGCAACAGGACTAAAGCAGTGCCTAGCTACAGGGAGCAATCAGACCTGCCTCGTGGCCACCACCTAGCAGATTCCTAATCTGCTTTGCCAGTGAGAAACAATGCACAGAACAGCACAAGAATCAGGTCCTTCTAAGAAGCAGCCAAATGCAGGTGGCCTTCGAAGGTCTGATCAAGAGTCTTTCCCAGGACTTGAACAGGTTCAGGATCAGGTTGGTGGTGACCGAGCAAACGGAATGTATAATACAACCCAAAACAGCCTGCCCCGTGTTTCTGGTGCTCCCTCAAGTAGAGATAACTTTCCTTTAAGAAAGCAAAGCACGATCTGCTTGAGGAAAGCATCTACAGGATCCCAAATGAGAGGGAGAAAGAGAGAGAGAGAGAGATGAACCAGTAAAGTTGAACTATATTTCAGATAAGACAGAAAGTGCAGTAGCTTGTCCTGTCCAATTTGTTTTACAATTCTATGGATTTCATAGAATCCTAGGGCTGGAAGAGACCTCAGGAGGCCATCAAGTCCAACCCCCTGCCCAAAGCAGGACCAGCCCCAACTCAATCCTCCCAGCCAGGGCTTTGTCAAGCTGAGACTTAAAAACCTCTAGGGATGGAGATTCCACCCCCTCCCTAGGGAACCCATCCCAGTGCTTCCCCACCCTTCTAGGGAAATAGTTTTCCCTAATAACCAACCTAGACCTCCTTGTAACTTGAGACCATTGCTCCTTGTTCTGCCATCTGTCCCCACTAAGAACAGCCTCTCTCCTTCCTCTCTGGAACCCCCCTTCAGGACGTTGAAGGCTGCTATCAAATCCACCTCCCCCCACTATTCTCCTCTGCAGACTAAATAATCCCTCAGCCTCTCCTCATAGGTCATGTGCTCCAGCCCCTGAATCATTTTGGTTGCCCTCCTCTGGACCCTCTCCAACGTGGCCACATCCTTTGTGTAGTGGGGGGGCTTGGAATTGGACTCAGTACTCCAGATGTGGCCTCACCAGTGCCGAATGGAAGGGAATAATCACTTCTCTAGATCTGTTGGAAATGCTCCTCCTAATGCAACCTAATATGCCATTCGCCTTCTTGGCTACAAGGGTGCCCTGTTGACATATATCCAGCTTCTCATCTACTGTAATCCCCAGGTCCTTTTCTGATGAACTGCTGCCTAGCCAGTCGGTCCCCCGCCTGTAACAATGCTTGGGATTCTTCTGTCCCAAGTGCAGGACTCTGCACTTGTCCTTGCTGAACTCATCAGATTTCTTTTGGCCCAATTCTCCTATTTGACTAGGTCACTCTGGCCCCTATCCCTACCCTCCAATGTATCTACCTCTTTATTATGGGGATACCATTTCAGTGCTGAACACTGTGTTATGTACAGCCCTGGCTCCATGAAAAGGTTTCTTTGCTTGCAGAACACGCAGGTTCAGTCATTCCATGACTGGGGCCTTTAGTCAAAGATTTAACACTCACAGGAGGAACAGTTAGAGCACATGAAAAATGGAAGCAAATTAATTAATATGTCCATTTGTCTAGGAGAACAAATCTGACTCCTTGTTCAAAGTGAGCATTTATCTAATCTCTCAGGATCACAGAAATGCTCAATTAATATTCTCAAAGCACTTAGAACATTGGGCCTTCAACACACCCTCCCAATGGCAAAATGTGTCACAGCTGGTGGGCAGTGAAGCCAATCGATCGGAATAGGACTAAAAGTCAGAGCTGGAGTCAGGACTCAGGCAACAGAGTCAAAGTTCAGAGCTAGGGTGAGGAAAGAGGAGTCAGAGCGAGAGCCCATTGTCATGGAAACACTTCGTAAGCTTAAATTTGGCACCCGGATCATAGAATCATAGAATACTAGGACTGGAAGGGACCTTGAGAGGTCATCGAGTCCAGCCCCCTGCCCTCATGGCAGGACCAGTCGAGACCATCCCTGATAGACATTTATCTAACCTACTCTTAAATATCTCCACAGATGGAGATTCCACAACCTCCCTGGGCAATTTATTCCAGTGTTTAACCACCCTGACAGTTAGGAACTTTTTCCTAATGTCCAACCTAAACCTCCCTTGCTGCAGTTTAAGCCCATTGCTTCTTGTTCTATCCTCAGAGGCCAAGTTGAACATGTTTTCTCCCTCCTCCTTATGACACCCTTTTAGATACCTGAAAACTACTATCATGTCCCCCCTCAATCTTCTCTTTTCCAAACTAAACAAACCCGATTCTTTCAGCCTTCCTTCATAGGTCATGTTCTCTAGACCTTTAATCATTCTTGTTGCTCTTCTCTGGACCCTCTCCAATTTCTCCACGTCTTTCTTGAAATGCGGTGCCCAGAACTGGACACAATACTCCGACTGAGGCCTAACCAGTGCAGAGTAGAGCGGAAGAATGACTCCTCGTGTCTTGCTCACAACACACCTGTTAATACATCCCAGAATCATGTTTGCTTTTTTGCAACAGCGTCACACTGTTGACTCATATTTAGCTTGTGGTCCACTATAACCCCTAGATCCCTTTCTGCCGTACTCCTTCCTAGACAGTCGCTTCCCATTCTGTATATGTGAAACGTATTGTTTCTGCCTAAATAGAGCACTTTGCATTCGTCTTTATTAAACTTCATCCTGTTTACTTCACACCATTTCTCCAGTTTGTCCAGATCATTTTGAATTATGACCCTATCCTCCAAAGCAGTTGCAAACCCTCCCAGCTTGGTATCATCTGCAAACTTAATAAGCATACTTTCAATGCCAGTATCTAAATCGTTGATGAAGATATTGAACAGAGCCGGTCCCAAAACAGACCTCTGCGGAACCCCACTTGTTATATCTTTCCAGCAGGATTGAGAACCATTAATAACTACTCTCTGAGTATGGTTATCCAGCCAGTTATGCACCCACCTTATAGTAGCCCCATCTAAGTTGTATTTGCCTAGTTTATTGATAAGAACATCATGCGAAACCGTATCAAATGCCTTACTAAAGTCTAGGTATACCACATCTACCGCTTCTCCATTATCCACAAGACTCGTTATCCTATCAAAGAAAGCGATCAGATTGGTTTGACATGATTTGTTCTTTACAAATCCATGCTGGCTGTTCCCTATCACCTTACCACCTTCCAAGTGTTTGCAGATGATTTCCTTAATTACTTGCTCCATTATCTTCTCTGGCACAGAAGTTAAACTAACTGGTCTGTAGTTTCCTGGGTTGTTCTTATTTTCCTTTTTATAGATGGGCACTATATTTGCCCTTTTCCAGTCTTCTGGAATCTCTCCTGTCTCCCATGATTTTCCAAAGATGATAGCTAGAGGCTCAGATACCTCTATCAGCTCCTTGAGTATTCTAGGATGCATTTCATCAGGCCCTGGTGACTTGCAGGCATCTAACTTTTCAAGGTAATTTTTAACTTGTTCTTTTTTTATTTTATCTTCTAAACCTACTCCCTTCCCACTAGCATTCACTACGTTAGGCATTCCTACATCAGACTTCTCGGTGAAGCCCAAAACAAAGAAGTCATTAAGCATCTCTGCCATTTCCAAGTTTCCTGTTACTGTTTCTCCCTCCTCACTGAGCAGTGGGCCTACTTGGTCTTCCTCTTGCTTCTAATGTATTTATAAAAAGTCTTCGTGTTTCCCTTTATTCCTGTAGCTAGTTTGAGCTCATTTTGTGCCTTTGCCTTTCTAATCTTGCCCCTGCATTCCTGTGTTGTTTGCCTGTATTCATCCTTTGTAATTTGTCCTAGTTTCCATTTTTTATAGGACTCCTTTTTTATTTTTAGATCATGCAAGATCTCGTGGTTAAGCCCAGGCGGTCTTTTGCCATATTTTCTATCTTTCCTATGCAGCGGAATAGCTTGCTTTTGGGCCCTTAACAATGTCCCTTTGAAAAACTGCCAACTCTCCTCAGTTGTTTTTCCCCTCAGTCTTGATTCCCATGGGACCTTACCTATCAGCTCTCTGAGCTTCCCAAAATCCACCTTCCTGAAATCCATTGTCTCTGTTTTGCTGTTCTCCCTTCTACCCTTCCTTAGAATTGTGAACTCTATGATTTCATGATCACTTTCACCCAAGCTGCCTTCCACTTTCAAATTCTCAACCAGTTCCTCCCTATTTCTTAAAATCAAATCTAGAACAGCTTCCCCCTGGTAGCTTTTTCAACCTTCTGAAATAAAAAGTTGTCACCAATGCAGTCCAAGAACTTATTGGATAGTCTGTTATTGGATAGTTATTTTTTAAACTGTTGCTCTCTGTAACCAGCTGAAAGGTGGGCTAAGCAACCAGTAAGAAAGGGAATACTGTGCTGCTTTGATTTGTTTTTCTGTTACCTCATCAGGTGTAAAAGGACACCTGGCTTCAGAGTCAGAAATGTATAGAGAAAGGCGCGATGATGCATTAAATACTTGCAGTGAAGCACACCTGGAGGCATATCACCCTGCAGTTCTCAGGGCAAGCAGGATCAATCAAGGGCCCCAAGGGAAACTGTCAGTCTGGCCTTCTGAGGTGGTACTTCCTGTGGGGTTGATCTCCGGCCACGTGTAGACTACGGAGAGGATTGATGCTGCAGTAATCGATCTTCTGGCATTCGATTTAGCGAGCCTGAAAGATGGCTGGCTTATTATGGAAATTTGGTCCAGTGATAATTCACACCTCGACTCAGCCCTTCCTAACATAGCATTTGACCCCTAGCCCTATGCACTGCAGATAGGCTAAGGAGCTTTATTTTACTCCTGAGAAAACAGCCTGCAAGGACTGCTCCAAATCTCTACAGAGCTATGGGGGCTTTGCCCACAGTGATTGCTGTGATTCACTTTTTCACAGCTCTTATGTGGCCTCCCAGATTTTAATTTTCTCCACGAAGCACTTTCCATTCCCCAGCGTCATGTGGTGCTCCAGATATTTGATGTGCCACGGGGCTTGCAGTGAGCCCAGTGATGCAATTACTGTGCCTGTACTTAGTGCGGCCGACAGACTTGCCAGCCCCCGGACAAGGTGGAGGGGAGGGGGTCCAGGTCTTAGAAGGGGTGGAGCTTTGGATGAAAGGGGAAAGGCCTTGGGTAGAAGGGGTGGGGCTGGGGCTAGCCAATTCCAGGCAGCCCTCAGTACTGCCCAGAGAATGCTGTGTGGGGCTCCAGCAGTGATTTAAAGGGCCCAGGGCTCCAGGCCCTGGGGCAGTTGCCCTCTTTGCCCCCATTGGTGCAGATGCTGGTAATATGGTATAGAAACCATGGCGACAGTTGTCCTCAAGACAGTGCTGGCAACGTGGTGCAAAACCGACAATCAAGATGTTCAGCCGATATGTTAAGGAGCCATTCAGGGGATAATGCTGAAGTGCTGTCTGTTAAAAAAGGATTCTATTTTATGGGATATATTTTTATCCGCATCCAGATCAAACAATGGGACTTTTTTGCAACACAAAAGTTAGCTAGCAAATTAGCAAGGGCAGAACTCCAGGTCCTCTGAGGCCATGTTTACACTAAGAGATTAATTCAAATTTACTAAATTTGATTTCTGGACTCCTGATTCAACAAATTCAAACTTCCGTGTCCTCACTATGGGGAAGAATCAAATGTAGCCTGAGGCAGGTTCCCTTAATGAGGATGCTCTACCTCAGACTCAGAGTGCCAGGAAACACTCTGGGGAGCGGCAGAAGCCTCCTGGTGGCCAATTAGGCTACGTCTACATGACAGCGCTATTTCGGGATACCGGAGTATCTCGAAATGGCTATCCTGCAACTTCACAGCAAGCCCGTTATTTTGAAATATAATGGGCTCACTATTACGACGTCTCTGTAAACCTCATTCCACAAGGAGTAAGGGACATTTCAGACTAGCGGGTTATTTTGAAATATGGTGCTGTATAGACAGCGCCAAAGTACGAAATAAGCTATTTTGAAACAAGATCAAAATAAAATACTCCATTTGCGTAGCTCAAATTGCATATCTTATTTCGAGCTTCAGCGCAGTGTAGACGCACCCTTAGTTTGAATTAGTTGTACCTGAGCATCCACACTAATGTTATTTCAGACGTACAAGTTCAGACTTAGCATTATTCCTCATGAAAAGTAAGAGTACAAAGTTACAATTCTGCGGCCCCTTATTCTGGAATAACAGGCTTGGTAGTGTGGACTCACCGCTTACTAATTTGAACCTGGGGGGCTAATTTTGGACTAAAATCCTAGTGTAGACCAGGCCTGAGAGTCTGACCTGAAAGTGTCTGAGCAGAGGTTGCACGTCACTGGCTAGTACCAGAGCACAGACTGTCTCATCAACATTCAGCGTGGCTGCCCAACCTAGGAGGAGGAGAGAACAATCAACAGCAGGAGATGGGTGAAGATAAAAGAAGAGCAGGAAGCTAGGATGTTTCCTGCTGTAGCTGTAGATTGTCTCTCTAAGGGACTCCAAGGCCTAACTTCTGTCATTCAAGGAGAAGAAAATTGCTTAGAACACAACGGAAAGAAGCACAAATCAATGACACATAAAATAGGAACTGTCGTGCAGTTTTGTCCAAGGAGTGAACTATTACCCCAATTTTTTGTGGCTTTATTGTCAGTTTCCCCTGTCCCTTGCACTGCCAGGACATACTCAGGCTGGGATGCTGGAATTTCAGAGTGTGCTAGGAAAAACTGCTCTTGCAGCATTTCCATTCCTGTCAAAACTGGGACTCCTGGAATCTCAGGAGAAATCATCTCGAGAGATTTGCCAATTTTTCAATCTGGCACAGCTGCTGTTTGCTTTGTGATCATTCTACATGGGACTTCAGTCTCCAGGGCTGTCTAGCGTGATGTCACCTGACTTAAATATGGCCATGGAGAGCATTCTTGCTACCAACATTACATAATTGCAACAAATCTTATGCAAAGTTTGTCAAGTAACTGTCAATAGAAAAAGTTACGATTTGCTCAAGATGATGACGCTATTTGTCTCTGAAGTTATGACTATTGACCATGTGCCTGTATTTCAAATGTTTGCTCGTGTGGTAACACCTGTGAGGTGTTTAGCCAGCACAACGTGAAGGGACTATTCAGGTCGAATGTCCCAACAAAAATCCCTTATCTCACAATGGATTGTGGAAGACGCCCATTTACACCTGAATGGACTTTTATGTGAATGTTCTAATCAGAGAATGGCTATTGGCCTTGGACTAAGGGAAGTAGGCATGGACATTTGACTTGCCCATGTGACTCCAAAATCCAGCTTGTCAGCTGTTCAGAGGGCTTTGTTTGAAACAACGGGTTTCCCTCTACGTGGCAGAAGTTATACAAGGCCCTGAAAGAATCTCCATTTTCCTGCTCAAATTTTTGGACGATGAACTTACATTAATGGAGCATTCTAACCAAAGGACTGAGGACCTTCCAATGATTTGGAAGCAGCCAGAGACTTAACAAGCCAGCAATTTATTCTATCACTGTTACAAGCCTGAATTAAGAACTTTGCAATAATTGTATGTATTTAGCCAATTTTAGCTTTTCCTTCCTTCCTTCCTTCCTTCGGCTATGTCTAGATTGCATTGCTTTTTCAGGATACCTCCAGTATCCCAAAAAAGCAACGCCATGTCCAAGGAATGCATCCGCTTTTTCAAAAAAATTTTTTTTGAAAAAGCGGATGTGCTCTTTCACCATCCCTGTAAACTTTATTCTATGAGGAATAAGGGATGTGTCGAAAGAGCACTGTCTTTCAAAATGTGGCGCCGTGTAGATGCACCAAATTTCAAAAGGGCCTCTTTCGAAAGGAAATCAGAAAAAGATACGCAATTTGCGTATCACAATTTGTGTACCACAAATTGCATATCTTTTTCCAATTTAACATTGCAGTGTAGACCTACCTTTCTTTTTCTTTCTTTCTTTCTTTCTTTCTTTCAATTGATTTAAATAACCACTCATCATTTAGTGTTGTAGGTGGTGAGACAAGGATTGGAATACGCAAGGAGGCTGTATTTCTGACTTCTTGATAGCCAGGCTGGTGAGAGAGAAGTTGACTTTTGTTGCTGGATTGGCAGATCTTATGGGAGAAAATCTATCCACTTGGGGGCGTGTCTGTCCTATTTCTTAGAAGTTTGTCCTGGAGTTGGCATTCTCAGTTGCGACCCACTGAAGCATGGTAACATGTAGTGACAAAACAGCTGTAATCACCGATAGCATTAACATGACACATCTTGGGTGGCGAGGGAGTGCTTCCCTGAGAACATTCTAAATTTTCCTTGATCCTGAAAATGCTTTTGTGTCAGAAACGCGTTTCCCATGATATTGATTCAGCAGATTGCATTTGCCTGGATGGCACAACTCTCCTTCTTCTAGGCCAGTGTTTCCCAATTTTATTTGGCCATGGAACCCTTTTAAACTCAAAAGAATTTTGCAGAACCCCTAATAACAGTCTTATATATGGAGCTGAAAAAGTAGACCACAAATAAGTAAGGAGTAATACACAAATGCTAAACAAGGTCATGAGATCAGCATTTAGTTTAATTGTACATATTTAAAAACAAAAATCACATTTAATGTGTACAAAAAATAAAGCTAAAAAACTAATATGCATTAAATATTAATTTTTTTTTTTAAATAATAAAATGTGATTGTAATGGAATTTTCTCGTGGAACCCTTATTTTCACTCCGTGGAACCCCTGGTTCCACGGAACACCATTTAGGAAACACTGTTCTAGTCTATTGACAATCAAACACCAGCCTCGGTGTCCTAATGCTTGTGCTGCTGTTGTTTTACTGTCTCAGTAGCCTCAGTTCATATCCTGTGATTTTCTAGACCCACAAGTTCAGATCCCGCAACTCAAGTTTCTGTAGAATTAATTGACTGAGCTGGGAGCCAGAGAGAAGGCAAATGTGGATGCTGCGTTGGCCGCCGGCACTGCAGTAATGAGAATCTTCTCCAGCACACTGTCACCGGGAGATCTAATTTTAGTCTCCTCAGGGGATGTGGCACAATGCGCATTATTTTCTCGACCACATTTCACTCATTCAACACTTGTGGGGAGCATTTGGCTAACTGTGTGTCCTGCCACAAGCCCTGGTAGCCTAGTTTGGTTCAAGGAAGAGCCAAATCACTCCCGGGTAAAGTAGTAAAGCTGGGAGACAAAAGGGGATGATAGCTAGTGGAAGTCCATCCTCTCCACCACTTTGAGATTGTCCCTTTGATGCAGACGAATTGGAGGGCCTCTTACCTGGCAGTCTCACAAAGGACATGACTTTTCTGTAAAATGGCCATTGCCGCCAAGTGGCTCAGAGATGCCAAACATTTTCGCTGTTCCAGGGCACGGTGGTGCTTATGCCGAGACATCATAATGCCAGGCTGTATGCAACATGGTTGTAACCAGGCTGGTAGGCCAGGCCCAACTGTTATTGGACCAAGATTGGTTGCTGAGAGAGACCAGCTCTCAAGTTATGCAAAGCTCTTCTTCAGGATGGAGAAAGGTGCAGTTTGAACCTCTCTAGTCCGGCACCCTTGGGGCCTGACCAATGCTGAACCAGAGAATTTGTCAAACCACAGGAGGTCAATATGGTCTAGCAGCATCACCAACACTTCCACTGCTTGCTGGGCTGTTAGAGGAAATGTAGGGGTAAATTAGAGCTAAAGAACAGCACAGAACACCGAGATCCAGGACTGGGGGGTGTAAACAAACTTTATGGACCACAGGAAACTTGGCCACACCAATAAGTGGACATCCAGCTCACTCAAATCATGCCGGACTATGGATGTTGCTGGACCAGACAGTGAGGAATTAGAGAGATTGTACTCTCTGTACTCCAAATACAAACTCAAACAGGACCAATCAAGGTGAAGTGGGCCTTTAACTAGTGGTCCCTTAAAATGTGTGTTCACATAGAATCATAGAACCACAGAGCTGGAAGAGACCTTAGAAGGTCATCAAGTCCAGCCTCCTGCCCTAAGCTGGACCAATCCCAACTAAATCAACCCAGCCAGGGCTTTGTCAAGCAAGACTTAAAAACCTCTAGGGATGGAGACTCCACTACTTCCCTAAGTAACCCATTCCAGTGCTTCACCACCCTCCTAGTAAAACAGTTTTTCCTAATATCCAACCTAGACCTCTCCCGCCACAACTTGAGACCATTGCTCCTTGTTCTGCCATCCATCACTACTGAGAACAGCCTTTCTCCAGCCTCTTTGGAACCTCCCTTCAGGAAGTTGAAGGCTGCTATCAAATCCCCCCTCACTCTTCGCTTCTGCAGACTAAACAGACCCAACTCCCTCAGTCTCTCCTTGTAGGTCATATGCTCCAGCCTCCTAATCATTTTGGTTGCCCTCCGCTGGACCCTCTCCAATGCATCCACATCCTTTTTGTAGTGGGGGGACCTAGAACTGGACACAATACTCCAGATGTGGCCCTACCAGAGCCGAATAAAGGGGAATAATCACTTCTCTGGATCTGCTGGCAATGCTCCTCTTAATGCCCCCAAATATGCCATTAGCCGTCTTGGCTACAAGGGCACACTTGACTCATATCCAGCTTCTCATCCACTGTAATCCCCAGGTCCTTTTCTGAAGAACTAGAAACCTTTTCTCACGACTTATGCTAAATGCTGTTTGATCTTGTATTTAGCGGTGACACCTTCAGTACCTTTCCCAGACCTGAGGAAGAGGTGAAACTTGAAAGCTTGTCTCTCTCATCTGCAAAAGTTGATCCAATAAAAGATGCTACATCATCCACCTTAAGAACAGCAGAATGGCTACACTAGGTCAGACCAAAGGTCCATCTAGCCTAGTGTCCTGTCTGCCAGGTGGCCCCGAAGGAATGAATAGAACAGGCAATCACCCACTGCAATGAACTGAATGGAGCAACACCAGTTTACATCCTCTGAGGATCTGGTTCCGCTAATGGTCCAAGCCATTACTTTTACTCTAAATGGTGATAAAACAGAATCCTCTTATGAGCAATTCCATGGATACATCATGAAGATAACCCGTATTAGTGAGAAGAGCCTCAGAAAATCCTAGTGACACTTTAGTGCAATGTTGAAACCAAGAAGGGAAACGAAGCGCAGAAGGGGAATAGAAATAAGGAAAACAAGGGGTACAGCTAGGCCAGTGTTTCTCAACTTTTTTTTTAGAAAGTACCCCCTTTTCAAAAAAAGAAAAGTACCCCCAATACATACAGTTTTCAGACACACACATTTTTTTTCTATCATTGCAACACATTTGTTTAAACAACTTAATCGTAGCTGGGTGGGTGATGAAATTTTTGGGTGTAAAAAGTACAAAACAATAAAGGCGGTAAAATTTAAAATAAAAATTCAGTTTTCTCCAAATTTCAGTTGTGTGGATGTACCCCCCAGACTTCTCTCGAGTACCCCTAATGGTACTCGTACCACTGGTTGAGAAACACTGGGCTAGACTACAAGTTTTTGTTGGGAAAAAACTTTTTCCGTTCTTTTGTCAGAAGAGGCTTTTCTGATATTTAGGCTGTCTAGACTGGGCCAAATGTCGGAAAAAAACCCTCTTTCGGAAGCCCCCTTGTAGAACGAGGAATACACGGGCTTCTGAAAGAGCGCATGTGCTCTTCTGCAAAACAAACAAACAAACAAAAAAGCCGAAGAGCAAACGCATTCCCTGGACACAGCGGAGGTTTTTTGGGATACCGGAAAAAATCCACAGTCTAGCCGTGAAAGGGGAATAATGCACCATAAATTCAGGCTCCACTCTTATTTTGCCTGTGTGTTTTTCCTGGATGATACGATTGTGACAAACTCAGTTAGGTAGCTCCTTCTGCTCTCCAGCCACCTCTCTCCTGATAATCTGAAGTGGCATCTCAGAACAGCAAGATCAGCTGCGGCACTCAGAGATGAAGAATGTGCACTGAAGTCCTGGTGTGACACAGCGCCCGTGCTCTGTGAAATAATGTGCAGGGCAGTAGGGGTACGTCTACACAGCAGTGTTATTTCGGAATCACGTTGTGTGCGTCTGCACAGCAAGCCGTTATTTCAACATGATGGCGAGCCGGAGGACTTCTTACTCCGACTCCTGTAACCCTCATTTCACGAGGAGCAGGGGAAGTTGGGGGAAGAGTGTTCTCCCTTCAACTTCCTGCTGTGTAGACAGCGCCAACAGCCGAATTAAACTACTTGGACAGCAGCTACGTCAACTGACGTAGCTGAAGTCCGTCGCGTAATTCGACTTTTGCCCTGCGGTGTAGACGTACCCTAGGAGAGCATCTGTGCGAGAGCAAGGGAGAAGAAATGGAAAACGAAAGAGGACGGTGAGGGAGGAAACAAGACAAGGAAAAGGAGAAGGGTGGAGTAGAGGATGGGGTTGTGTCTCGAGCTCCCTCTGATTTCTTCCAGCCCTGAGCAGAATGAATTTCCTTCTGTGCACCAACGGAGAGGGGACGTGTGACATAGAGGGGACGTGTGCCACATCCCCTACATGTTGGTGCACATGACAAAATTCATGTGGCGGGAGGGGGCCAAGAGGTTCTGCATGTGGGAGGGGGAGTGGGGCTGGAGCAGAGGTTTGGGGTGCCAGGGCTCTGGCTGAGGGTGCTGGCTCTAGGATGGGTCTGGGGATGAGAGGTCTGGGGTGCAGGAGATGGACTGCATATTTGGGGAGTGCTTAGGGATGGGGTACAGGCTCTGGGCAGGGCTTTGGGGCACAAGCTGGGGGTTGGGTGCAGGAGTGGGTATTGGCTCTGGACTGGGATTTGGGGTGCAGGAGGGGTACAGGCTCTGGCCAGGGGGTTGGGAGCAGAAAGGGTACAGGCTCTGGGCTGGGGGTTGGGGTGCAGGAGGGGTACAGGCTCTGGGATGGGGGTTGGGGTGCAGGAGGGGTGCAGTCTCTGGGCTGGGGGTTGGGGTGCAGGAAGGCAACAGGCTCTGGGATGGGGGTTGGGGTGCAGGAAGGGTACAGGCTCTGGACTGGGGGTTGGGATGTAGGAGGGGTACAGGCTCTGGGCTGGGGGGTTGGGGTGCAGGAGGGGTACAGGCTCTAGGCTGGGGGTTGGGTGCAGGAAGGGTACAGGCTCTGGGCTGGGGGTTGGGGTGCAGGAGGGGTACAGGCTCTGGGCTGGGGGTTGGGTGCAGGAGGGGTACAGGCTCTGGGCTGGGGGTTGGGTGCAGGAAGGGTACAGGCTCTGGTGGGGGTTGGGGTGCAGGAAGGGTACAGGCTCTGGGCTGGGGGTTGGGGTGCAGGAGGGGTACAGGCTCTGGGCTGGGGGTTGGGGTGCAGGAAGGGTACAGGCTCTGGGCTGGGGGTTGGGGTGCAGGAGGGGTACAGGCTCTGGGCTGGGGGTTGGGGTGCAGGAGGGGTACAGGCTCTGGGCTGGGGCTTGGTGGGGCGACAGGCTGGGGGGGTTGGGAGCAGAAAGGGTACAGGCTCTAGGCTGGGGGTTGGGTGCAGGAGGGGTACAGGCTCTGGGCTGGGGGTTGGGTGCAGGAGGGGTACAGGCTCTGGGTGGGGGTTGGGTGCAGGAGGGGTACAGGCTCTGGGCTGGGGGTTGGGGTGCAGGAGGGGTACAGGCTCTGGGCTGGGGGTTGGGGTGCAGGAGGGGTGCAGGCTCTGGGTGGGGGTTGGGATGCAGGAGGGGTACAGGCTCTGGGCTGGGGGTTGGGTGCAGGAGGGGTACAGGCTCTGGGCTGGGTTGGTGTGGGGGTTGCAGGAAGGGGTACAGGCTCTGGGCTGGGGGTTGGGTGCAGGAAGGGGTACAGGCTCTGGGCTGGGGGTTGGGGTGCAGGAGGGGTACAGGCTCTGGGCTGGGGGTTGGGGTGCAGGAGGGGTGCAGGCTCTGGGATGGGGGTTGGGAGCAGAAAGGGTTTTTTTTTTTTTTTTTTTTTTTTTTTTTTTTTTTTTTTTTTTTTTTTTTTTTTTTGGGATGGGGGTTGGAGTGCAGGAGGGTACAGGCTCTGGCTGGGGGTTGGGGTGCAGGAAGGGTACAGGCTCTGGGCTGGGGGTTGGGGTGCAGGAGGGGTACAGGCTCTGGGCTGGGGGTTGGGTGCAGGAAGGGTACAGGCTCTGGGCTGGGGGTTGGGGTGCAGGAGGGGTACAGGCTCTGGGCTGGGGGTTGGGGTGCAGGAGGGGTGCAGGCTCTGGGATGGGGGTTGGGATGTAGGAGGGGTACAGGCTCTGGGCTGGGGGTTGGGGTGCAGGAGGGGTACAGGCTCTGGGCTGGGGGTTGGGGTGCAGGAGGGGTACAGGCTCTGGGCTGGGGGTTGGGGTGCAGGACGGGTACAGGCTCTGGGAGCGGGGTTGGGGTGCAGGAGGGGTACAGGCTCTGGGATGGGGGTTGGGGTGCAGGAGGGGTGCAGGCTCTGGGCTGGGGGTTGGGGTGCAGGAGGGGTACAGGCTCTGGGCTGGGGGTTGGGGTGCAGGAAGGGTACAGGCTCTGGGCTAGGGGTTGGGTTCAGGAGGGGTACAGGCTCTGGGATGGGGGTTGGGGTGCAGGCTGGGGGTTGGGAGCAGAAAGGGTACAGGCTCTGGACTGGGGGTTGGGATGTAGGAGGGGTACAGGCTCTGGGCTGGGGGTTGGGGTGCAGGAGGGGTACAGGCTCTGGGCTGGGCTTTGGGGCACAGGCTGGGGGTTGGGAGCAGAAAGGGTACAGGCTCTGGACTGGGGGTTGGGGTGCAGGAGAGGTACAGGCTCTGGGCTGGGGGTTGGGGTGCAGGAGGGGTACAGGCTCTGGGCTGGGGGTTGGGGTGCAGGAGGGGTGCAGGCTCTGGGATGGGGTTGGAGTGCAGGAAGGGTACAGGCTCTGGACTGGGGGTTGGGGTGCAGGAGAGGTACAGGCTCTGGGCTGGGGGTTGGGGTGCAGGAGGGGTACAGGCTCTGGGATGGGGGTTGGAGTGCAGGAAGGGTACAGGCTCTGGGCTGGGGGTTGGGTGCAGGAGGGGTACAGGCTCTGGGCTCGGGGGTTGGGGTGCAGGAGGGGTACAGGCTCTGGGCTGGGCTTTGGGGCACAGGCTGGGGGTTGGGAGCAGAAAGGGTACAGGCTCTAGGCTGGGGGTTGGGTGCAGGAGGGGTACAGGCTCTGGGCTGGGGGTTGGCTTCAGGAGGGGTACAGGCTCTGGGCTGGGGGTTGGGTGCAGGAAGGGTACAGGCTCTGGGCTGGGGGTTGGGGTGCAGGAGGGGTACAGGCTCTGGGCTGGGGGTTGGGGTGCAGGAGGGGTGCAGGCTCTGGATGGGGGTTGGGATGTAGGAGGGGTACAGGCTCTGGGCTGGGGGTTGGGGTGCAGGAGGGGTACAGGCTCTGGGCTGGGGGTTGGGGTGCAGGAGGGGTACAGGCTCTGGGCTGGGGGTTGGGGTGCAGGAAGGGTACAGGCTCTGGGAGCGGGGTTGGGGTGCAGGAGGGGTACAGGCTCTGGGATGGGGGTTGGGGTGCAGGAGGGGTGCAGGCTCTGGGATGGGGGTTGGGGTGCAGGAGGGGTACAGGCTCTGGGCTGGGGGTTGGGGTGCAGGAAGGGTACAGGCTCTGGGCTAGGGGTTGGGTTCAGGAGGGGTACAGGCTCTGGGATGGGGGTTGGGGTGCAGGCTGGGGGTTGGGAGCAGAAAGTGTACAGGCTCTAAGCTGGGGGTTGGGTGCAGGAGGGGTACAGGCTCTGGGCTGGGGGTTGGGTTCAGGAGGGGTACAGGCTCTGGGCTGGGGGTTGGGTTCAGGAGGGGTACAGGCTCTGGGCTGGGGGTTGGGTTCAGGAGGGGTACAGGCTCTAGGCTGGGGGTTGGGTGCAGGAGGGGTACAGGCTCTGGGCTGGGGGTTGGGTTCAGGAGGGGTACAGGCCCTGGGCTGGGGGTTGGGTTCAGGAGGGGTACAGGCTCTAGGCTGGGGGTTGGGTGCAGGAGGGGTACAGGCTCTGGGCTGGGGGTTGGGTTCAGGAGGGGTACAGGCTCTGGGCTGGGGGTTGGGTTCAGGAGGGGTACAGGCTCTGGGCTGGGGGTCTAGACTTTGGTGTGGGACTGGGGATGAGGGCTTCGGGAAGCAGGAGGGTTTTCAGAACTGGGGGGGCTCAAGGTGGGGCATAGTATGGGGCCCATCCTTACCTGGGCAGCTCCCTGCTGGGGAAGGTGAGGCAGGGCCCCTTTCCCCTGGCTGTGGCAGCTCAGTGCCAGTGGGGAGGGGCTGCTCTCCACCAGCCATGGCAGCTCCGCTTACCTGGGGGGGACCGTAGGTCATGGCATGTGAGGGAACCTCTGAAATGTGCCAGTCAGCACCCGGGGCCTCCCACGAGGTCATTTATTCAAGGTGATTGGGAGATTCCCCTGGGAAAAAAAAAGGGCCTTCCCCATCTCCATCCTATTATTGCATTACCTCCTTTGCTGCTTCACTATAGCCCTAGTGTAAAAGACTCGCCGCCTTTCAACTGTTCTGTTGCTGGAACTGAGCAAAACGGCTGGCTTGCCCATAGGCTTAAGTGAAGTTACGGTTGTGCTCCCAAGCTGGTCTTAGGCACCAGAGCCAAGTTAAAGAAGTTGCAACTTGATCAAATTGAAACCAACCCTCCCTGCGCATTGAGCTGTGAATGCCGAGGCCGCGTCTAACGTGGCCCGGGATTGCATTAGGTTTCACTGAACACCTGCTGCGGATGGCTGGTTGCCCTGGCATGTCCCACATCTGGAAACCAGAGAGGATCAAACACACACAGCTCTTTGGGACTAGACAAAACACCGTCTGCGGAGAGGGGGTAGCATTGCTCTAAAACATTATTAATGAAGGTTGAGTGGTAGCACTCTGGGAATACTCATTCCCTTTGATGGTGGTTGTGTTTGAAAGGCACACTTAGAATCCTGTGCCTTTGCAGATGTCCGCTCTTTTTCTGCCGATACGGCTGCGGATACAAACTTGGTATCTGAAACCTGGCAACTGTGCGGAGATCCGCTTTATATCTGCAGGTATCCGCGTCCTCAGCGCTCAATGCCGATATCTGCAGCTCATTTTTGTGGATACAGATGCAGAGGTGGACACCAATTTGGCATCTGCACAGGGTTCTAGGCCTAATCCCTTTACCAAAAGGGAGAAATTAAGGCACTAGCTAGTCCAGGGCAAAGCAACTGGGGTTCTCATGTTAGAATAAGGAAGTTAGGGGCATTTAGATCCATTGAAATTCAATGGTGCTGGACATCAACAAGTCCCACAGACTCTTGCAAATCTGCCTCTTGGGTTTTAAACTGCATGCCACACGTTATTTGAGGGCTCAGATACGAGCATTTCCGTTCTAGCCGGCCACACCCTCGACTGTTCCAGCCCTGGGACCTTCCTGTACAGATGCTGGGAGTCGCATGCCCAGCTAATGTAAATGGGCTTCAGTGAGGCATGGCAATTTCATAGACTCATAGAATCCTAGAACACTAGAACCGGAAGGGCCCTTGAGGGGTCATCGAGTCCAGTTCCCTGCCCCCACGGCAGGACCCAGCACCGTCTGAATCACCATTTGGGGAATCCGGGCCACTTGGGCTGTAAGGCTGCAGTGCACGTTGACATCCATTAGGAATTGGACAAAGCCTCTCAGTTAGTGGTCTCCCAACTTTATTACCTCAGGAGGGCCCTGTAAGCCAAGCACAACCTTGTGAGGGTCAAACAGATGCCATGTATTTTAATAACGTTTGTTGATTTATATGTTAGGTTCAGCTTGTGTCGTATTTCAAGAGGGTATGCCTATGGACGGCGTTGTCTGTTTACACACTTGCATAAATGAACATAGCGTAAACAGGACAACAAATGGTAATGGAAGGGGCATAAATATATTGTGTTGAAGCAGGCCGTAGGAGAAGGCGAGAAAAGGCCAGTGGAGGTGTCGATAAAGACTCCCACTGAAAGCCACAAAAGTGAACAAGAACAGATCTGTAAAAAAGCACAAAATGAGACGAAATCACGTCACCACCAAAGGAAGCAGACAGCAAAACGACTCCACAAAGTGGTGATGTGAAAATGGGGCCTACAAATTGACCCTAATTGTGAGCTCCGCTGTAATGGGTGTTCATAAGAGGTCAAAATAACCTGTACGAACACACGTGGATGGGAAAAGGCATGAGAGGGAGACGGAAAAACTGAATGAGTCCAAATAAAAAGACTTACTGATGTAGCTGTTGTAAGATCATGCTTGGTGAACAAGAACACGTGGGTCCAGAAATTCAGGAACCAAAATTGCTGGGTTGGATATCAGGCCTCGTTGATGAACAAAATAATGAGAGGAGGGGTTATTCCATCCATCGCTTCCTTTTCTGGGTTCTTGAGAAGAGACATTAGGGGGAAACTATGGAAGAACACATGGAAGCTAGTGGAGAGAGCTTCACCACTGTCTGCTAGGACACTAGGCCTTCTTCATCCTAATCCTGAGGGATGTCCTGAACAGACTGAGCCAGAGAGAGGGAGCCAGCTGACACCGCTACTTTCCCTGGCCCCCAGCTGAATCCCAAACACTACCTGAGATGAAATAGGATCAGACTGTAACAAAAACAACCACTACTGTTCATCTCAACTAGCCAGACAAGGGATTTTTCCTTCTTTCACCTTGCTCCAGCTAAAGGAAAAGGGAATAAGACGTGTTGTTGAAATGAAAGCCTGACATGGGCGGTTGCTACAGGTCAGGTTGGGGAAGGCAAGGTCCCAGCCCCACCTCCAGCCCTGCCCCTTCTGCTGAGGTCCCGCCCCTTCCTTGCTCCCCTACAGGGAGGCAGGGCAGCATGCTGCATGCATGCCCCCTCCCCAACCATGGGGAAGGGAGGTGAGCCAGTGGGCGTGTGCTTGTCCTAACCTCCCCAACTCTGGGGAGGGAGGAGGGTGCATGGCATGGCCCCAGCCTCCCCAGCCCCAGAGCACCGGGGAGGGAGGAGGGCACGTGGCCCCAGCTTCCCTGGCCTTGGAGCACAAGGAGGGCGGGCATTGGGGGCAGCAACACTCCACCCCCTGAATGCCCACAGCAGGTGTTCTGGGGCCGGAATGTGGGCAGGGTCATGCCTCGCAGTTTGGGAAGGCAAAGCCTTCCCCTGCCTTATATGCCAGATGCCCATGAAGCCTGACCTAATACTTTGCATTTCAAAGGCTGGATTTCTTTTTCCTTCTGCGTCTTCACTAAAAGGTCTAAAGGGTGGCACTAAGCAGGCTGAAGGCTCTTTATACCCAAGCCCACGTCTGACCATTGGCCCATGACTGGGTTATGTCACCGCCTTTGGCCAACACACAAGTTAACACGAGAGTGCTGAAGACCTGCTCTGCTTTTTCGACTCTAGTCCGAGCCCTTCTTGGAGCACCTGTGTCCCAGTTTGTCTGGGATGGTGAGTTTAATACACAGTCCCATTTTATAAGGGACTCTTTGTTGTAGTTCGTTGTTGTTGTTGTGGAGGTCAAGACAGTCCATAAAGTGTTTCTCATGGAAAGCATTCCAAAGGAGTTCAGTAACATAATTATGACTACAGATTTATCTGCCGAGGCCCTGATTCAGCAAGGTATTTAAAGGAGTCCTGGATTTTAATTGGAAGCCCACGTACCCAGATCATCGGCAGGTGGGATTGAATCTGCAACCTCAAGGGCGAAAGCAACGTGCCTTTATTGTGTGAGCTAAAAGTCAGCTACCGAATAGCTAAGGCTATAGAGCAGATGTCATGCTCTCTTCTCAGTACCCCCATTGCCTCTGGCTTACATAAACACCCACTGAAGTCAGCAGCGCTATATAGGTGCTTAAGCATGCTGCTAAATTCCTGTCACAATATGGCCTTTTCGCCTTGACAGACGGAGCCTGGCCATGCCCGTTCCTTGCAATCCAATTATGGAAAATGATCGTTGCTTTCTCTTTTGAGCCCACTGCATTTGGCAGGGACACAAAGGCTAATTATTTTGTTTTGATTGCTCAGCCATTGGGACTGACCCCTCGTTGAGCGAATTCGCTCTCGGGCGCTGCTAGCATGATACGCCTGCCGGGATCTGATTTCCCCTTATGAATCACAACCCAGTTTCATGCCATGTATGTAGCTGAGACCACCTTTCGCTCCTGCCATATCATCCTTTGCTATCGGTCTTTCTAATCCCTGTTATGGACATTTCATGCCAGGACGTATATATTCACCTATAGAAATCTTCCATAGTGTTTGTCTCTGCTTTGTTATGTACTCTAGTGTGTTTTGCTATGGACTTCCTATGGACAGAGACGACTCTTCTTCTGTTGCTTAACAGAGGAGCTCTTGCAAGTGGGTTTGTTGAACCGAATGAGGCAGAAATGTTTTAAAGGAGTAAAACCCATCAGGTACTGCTGTGTGTATCTTTCTCTCACATATCTTCCATCACCCTTTTTGTGGCACTCCAATGTGAGCCAGTGAAATGATGACAGCCTAGGCAGTCTTGGGGGATCAAAAGCATTGCCAAAGAACAGAATGTTCTAGAAAGCCTCACAAGCCCGCAGGAAAGCCCCGGAACATGCTTGAAAGCCCATTGAAGCAGGAGCATTGATTCCTGTGGGCTTTGTACCAGAGCCATACTCTGTGCAAGGCTCCACAACCGAAAGCAGTAAATCTACATCAACATGTGCACACAGGGGTGAAATTCCCATTTCCTCCCAGTTCCAAGTGCAAACAAATATAGCATGTAGGAGTCAGGGCAGGGTCTCAGGGAAGTAGAAGGGGAGGTGGGCAAGAGTGAGGGGTAAGGAGAGTCTCAGGGTAGGAGGTCCTATCCAGAAAGGTTTCCTCTCCTCCCTGTATATCAGGGCCTTTTCTCCCCCTCCCAGCTGACAAGGGCCTTTTCTCTCTCCCCAGCTTTATTTATAATATGGGGATATACCATCTCATAGAGCTAGAAGGGACCTTGAGAAGTCATCAAGTCAAGTCCAGTCCCCTGTCCTCACAGCAGGACCAAGTACCATCCCTGACAGATTTGCCCCAGATCCCTAAATGGCCCCCTCAAGGACTGAACTCACAAGCCTGGGTTTAGCAAGCCAATGCTCAAACCACTGAGCTATCCCTCCTTCCCCCCCCCCCTACCAACCAGGGACTTTTCTCTCCCCTCCCCTGCACCATCAGTCATGGCAGCCAATGGCCAGGGAGGAGGAGTTTGGGTAGAGAGACTACTTACCTGGTCTGGTGGCAGGCAAGATGGTGAGCCACAGCCCCAGCTGGCCTCTCTCTTGCCCCCAGTGGTCACTCTGCAGTATCACACCCCTCTAAACAGCAGCCCCTTCCCCTTCCATGTTATGGAAAACAATCCCATTCTTGGCACTTCCCGTTTTCCTGGAACAGCCAAACCCTGACCTTGCTTTAAATTATGATACGAGGAAGCTGCTGACCAAATTTGGTGGCTCTAGCTATTACTGTTTAGGAGGAGTTTTTGAACAAATGACTGGCAGACCGACAGACAGACAGACAGTCACAGAGGGTACATCTAGACTATAGGGTTTTGTCGACAGAGACTTTGTCGACAGATACTGCTGACAAAGTTTCTGTCGACAAAGAGCGTCTAGACTACATCCAGTTCTGTCGACAAAGCAAGCCGCTTTGTCGACATGACAGTGTAGATGCAAAGGACAGTGTAGATGCAATAACGCCTTCTGTCAACAGAACTCTGTCGACAAAAGGCGTTATTCCTCGCAGAATGAGGTTTACCACCGTCAACAAAACTGCCGAGTTCTGTCGACGTTATGTCGGCAGAACTCAGTGGCAGTGTAGACACAGGTATAGTTTTGTCGACAAAAGTCCACTTTTGTTGACAAAACCCTGTAGTCTAGACACACCCACAGAGACACTCTAAAATATATACATATATATACAGCCGGTCCCCGAGTTGCGAACGGTCGAATTACGACCGTTCACATTTACGACCGAAGCTCCCATGGAGCAGTCATAAAGGTGGTCCCCAAATTACCAACGCAACCCGCGCTTACGAACAGCGTGGTCGCTATGTAACTCAATGGGGTCCGAGTTACAAACACTTTGAGTTACGGCCAAGTGTTTGGTCTGTAACTCGTTCGTAACTCGGGGAGAGGCTGTATAGAGAGAGAGAGATTAGGAAAATTACTGGAGAGTATTTAGCAGTGAACAGTCTTGCCTTGAATGCTGGCAGCTGAACTCCAGATAAGGGCTATGACAATTTTTTAGAATGTTGTTCTTAGCTTAATAAGGAAGGTGCATCGAACTTATGTAGGAAAAGAAACAGAGCACCTAAAAAGCAACAAACTTGCCAGTGTCGCCACCTTGTTAAAAAGATTGATATGGAACCTGAGCTGAAGCCAAGCCCAGGGTATGTGCCGGGCTTGTTATAGGGGTTGGTGATCGGGGCGGTAGCCCTGGCTGCCGATTTCCAAGGAATGCTGTGCAACTTAGTCTGCAGAAGAGAAGAGTGAGGGGAGATTTGGTAGCAGCCTTCAACTTCCTGAAGTGGGGTTCCAAAGAAGATGGAGAGAGGCTGTTCTTAGTAGTGACAGACGGCAGAATGAGGAGCAATGGTCTCAAGTTACAGTGGGGGAGGTCTAGGTTGGATATTAGGAAAAACTATTTCCCTAGTAGGGTGGGGTAGCACTGGGATGGGTTCCCTAGGGAGGGGGTGGAATCTCCATCCCTAGAGATTTTTAAGACTTGGCTTGACAAAGCCCTGGCTGGGCTGATTGAGTTGGGGTTGGTCCTGCTTTGGACAGGGGGCTGGACTCGGTGACTCCTGAGGTCTCTGCCAGCCCTGGGGTTCTATGAACGTGCCTGTTTGTTCTGTTTTCTTTTCCCTAGGGGAGGGGTGCAGAAACACTTCCCACCCTGGTGCAGCAAAATGGCCAGGGCCTCTCCTGTGTGTGCACAGTCCTCTAATCTGCCTGTGAAATGCTTCTGCCTCTCAGACCCTGAGGTCAGTTGTGCAGCCTCAGGTCTCCTCAACCAAGAGCAGTTCAACATCCCAAAGTAGCTGGGGCTGATCAGAGCAGAGGAACACCTCAGGCCCGCCCCACGCCCCTCCTGCGTTATCCTGTGTGTTCGTGACCTAGCACAGCAGCTTTCAAACTTTTTGTCTCACGACCCAGTTGAAGAAAACCCTTGGTCCCCGTGACCCAGCATAATTGGACTGGAGTGTGGGCCCCGGGGTGGGGCTGCAGGAGGGGGCTCTGGCTTTTGGGGGGCAGGGAGGGACTTATCTCAAAAGGCTCCCGGTCAGCGGTACTGCAGGGGGGCCAAGGCAGCTTCCTGCCTCTCCTGGCACCGCAGACCAGGCTGAGCCCCAGAAGCAGCCGGCAGCAGGTTCCCAGCCAATGGGAGTGCGGAGCGAGTGCTCGGGGCTGCCACTAAGCAGTGCACTTGGAAATTTTACCTCCCCTCATGCCTTGCTCTGCTCCTTCATTCCAAAGACCCAGTCCTCAGCCGCAGGGTGCTCTCTGATAAATATGGGAGGTGATCTTCAAAGGCTACTGCAGGAAAACCCAGCCACCTATGGTGCCACTGTAGACTTCATTAAAGAACTCTTATTTATTAATCACAAGCCGGCCTGTGAATGAGCTAATTTAGAGTCAAGCCCCTATTAGTGACCAGAAAGACCTTTGCAAAGTTGTCACATGTTAATATATCTCATGTTCTACCATAGGTCTTACCCCCCAGAACCCCATACATAAAATAACATTCACTCAACACTTTATCTAGCATTCTTGACAGTTCCTTTTTGGAGGGGGGGAAGAAAGCAATAACGTAGAACTTGAACATTGTGATTGGATTTAAATAAAAGGAGGTTTTTCTTCACACAGCAAAGAGTCCACGTGTGGAACTCCTTGCCAGAGTGTTGTGAAGTCCAAGATTTACCAGGGTTTTAAAAAGACCTAGGTAATATCACGGAGGTTAGGTCCCTCAATGGCTATTAGCCAGGATGGGTAGGGATGGTATCCCTAGCCCCTGTTTGTCAGAAGCTGGGAATGGGAAACAGGGGTGGGATCACTTGGTGATTCCCTGTTCTGTTCCCTCCCTCTGGGGCATCTGGCACTGACCACAGTCAGAAGTCAGGATACTGGGCGAGATAGACCTTTGGTCTAACCTAGTATGGGCATTCCTATGGTCTTATGACATAGGAATCACTCAAAGCTCAATGGTTTATTCTTAATGACTTTCGTTTCATAGAATCATAGAATACTAAAAACTGGAAGGGACCTTGAGAGGTCATCAAGTCTAATCTCCTGCCCTCACAGCAGGACCAAGCACCATCTACACCATCCCTGACAGGTGTCTGTCTAACCTGCTCTTACATATCTCCAGAGATGGAGATTCCACAACCTCCCTAGACAATTTATTCCAGTGTTTCACCGCCTTGACAGGTAGGAAGTTTTTCCGAATGTCCGACCTAAACCTCCTTTGCTGCAGTTTAAGCCCATTGCTTCTTGTCCTATCCTCAGAGGCTAAGGAGATTGATTTTTCTCCCTCCTTCTTGTGACACTTTTTTAGGTACTTGAAAACTGTTAGGCGTTAACTGATAAATACCGATAAAGCATCTCACTACAAATCAATGAATGAACGAACGAACGAATGAACGAACGAATGAAATTGGTGTTTATCCAATAAAGTTTGGAAAAGTTGCTCTGTTCATTTTGACTTATCTTTTTTCCAAAGGCAGTGTGTTTATGTAGGGGATCTGTGCTCCCTGGCTTGTAGCTGATAATAGATTCAGCCTCATCTCATAGGGTACACCTAGCCTAAGGGTTCCTCTATTCATAAGAACAGCCATACTGGGTCAGACCAAAGGCCCAGTTTCCTGTCTGCTGACAGCGGCTAATACCAGATGCTCCAGAGGGAGTGAACACAACAGGTAATCCTCATGTGATCCCTCTCCTGTCATCCATTTCCAGACAAACAGAGGCTAAGGACACCATTCCTACCCATCCTGGCTAATAGGCATTGATGGACCTAACCGTGGAGATGGAGACCATCTCCGTGGGTGCTTGAGGGGGACAACATCCTCTGGCAAGGAGTTCCACAGGTTGACTCTGTGCTGCATGAAGAAAAACTTCCTTTTGTTTGTTTTAAACCTGCTACCTATTAATTTCATTTGGTAACCCCTAGTTCTTATATTATGGGAACAAATAAATAACTTTTCCTTATTCACTTTTTCACCAGTCATGAGTTTATAGTCCCCTATCATATCCCCCCTTAGTCTCCTCTTTTCTATGATGAGAAGTCCAAGTCTTTTTATATAAGACCTGTTCCAAACCCCAGATCATTTTTGTTGCCCCTCTCTGAACCTTTTCCAATGTCAATTCAGAACTATAATGCAGATGAGAGAAGGGGTTGATTTCTGAAGTATGTTAGCATGTTCCTCATTAATAGCTGCATGCTGGGAACACTAGAGGATTCCTGGTGTGCTTTTCTGTAGTGCTATCGGAACCATCTCGATGTGAAGAAATCGCTGAAAACCCCCGAATTTGGGACAGCTGCTTAGAACCGGAACTGCTAAAACACAAATCGTGAAACATGAAGTTCACACGTTGTAAAAGCCAGAAGCCCTCTGTATATATCCCAGCTGCTTTGGCATTTTTAATTATTTGGCTTGTTGATATTTAAAGGTCGCCTGTATTTATAGTAAGGTTCAAGGTACAGGAACTTTCACAACCGTCTTGACACAAACTCCAATCCATGGGTGTTTGCCACTGATGTCAACGGTGACATTTACGGGGTCTTAAATAACAGTCTCTGGATAAGGGCTGGTGGAACAGAGCTATTGCATGGAAGGGTCGCGCACTGTGGAGAGAGCTGGAGAACATTCAAGCAGCTGAAGCAGTGTGGTGCAAGTGTCAGCATCCTAAGACTGAGCAGGATACTGAGCAATTAGAAAACTGTCAGAAAAATTAAGTGAAAGGCCAGCCTAGCAATGTCTATTACAACTGTGTGTGGCAGGGGTCCGCTGGAGTACAATGAACCCTTCACACAAGCCTGATCCTTGTCTCATCAACGTCACTTAGGAGCAGAAACGCTGTACTTCCAAATATTTTTTCCAAGGCCAAATACCCAGGCTCCAGGGCTCCATGGCCATTGGAAAGGCAGGTCAAGTCTACTGTATAAACCCTCTTTGATCAGAAGGATTCGATTCCGATCTCCATCACACACCGATGGAGTTGCTACCGATTTAAGCTGCTGCCTTCGAGATCTGAATATGACCCCCGAACTTTAGGGTAGGATTATGCAAACCATTCCTCATGTTGTTAAGGATTTATTCCCACGCCCTCAGGAATGAGAGAAAGGCTTGTGCCACCAATCCTTTAATTTAGAATTAATTACCGGTAATTGTCTCTCGTTTGTTGGCCAGAGACTCAGTTCAGTTACACTTGTAATACAGGTTGAACCTCTCTAGTCCGGCACCCTCGGCACCTGACTGGGGCCAAACCAAAGAATTTTCCAGACTACAGGATATTGTCTAGCAACATTACCAACACTTCCACTGCTTATGGGGCTCTTAGCTCTAATTTACCCCTAAATGTCTTCTAAGTAGCAGCCCAGAACACTGAGAGCCAGGACTGGTGGCTGTAAACAAACTTTATGAGACTGCGGGAAAGGTGGTCACACCCATGAAAAGTGGACATCCAGCTAACCCAAATCTTTCCGGACCAGCGAGTTCTGGACTAGAACGGTTCATCCTGTACTTATATTTGAGATAAATGGTAAATCATCCTTTAATGCAGTGTTTCCCAATTTTATTTGGCCACAGAACCTTTTTAAACTCAAAAGAATTTTGCGGAACCCCTAATAACAGTCTAGTAAATGGAGCTGAAAAAGTAAACCACAAATAAGTGAGGATAATAATAAACAAATGCTAAACAAGGTCATGAGATCAACATTTAGTTGAATTGCACGTAGATTAATCGATCATAGTCCATTTATGTGTGTCACGGTTACATTTTTAAATTAAAAAACCACATGACTATATGGAAGTAAAGTATTTGCGAGCACGCCGCCTGCGCACTCCAGTACAAGCAACTGGTTTGATAGCGGAAGCTTCGTCTTTGTCTGACGCGGCACTAGTCTATTCGTATTCAGTCCCCCACGTGATCCACGCTCCCTGAGAGTGAGTCCGGGATTTACGGGGGTATATAATAGGCAATCGCACCACTGACTGTGCATGCAGCGCTGAGTAGTGACATCATCGTCCCCACTCTCTGGTGAAGCTGGTATTATACAGGGACACTTCTCGTGGCAAACCCAAATGAAAATTGTTGTCAATAAAATTCGTAAATGCTTAAATATTAATTTTTTTATCATGAAATGTGCTTGTAATGGAATTTTCTCGCAGAACCCTTATTTTCACTCCACGGAACCCTGGGGTTCTGTGGAACACCATTTGGGAAACACCGCTTTAAGGACTGACCAAGCCTCCTCCGTCTTTGATGATGGGCGCAGCAAACATCTCCACATTCCTGAGACAGAGCCCCTGACGGATTATGGTGATATGTTTTCAACTGGCACCCTCAGCCCCTGATGTCTTTATACAAATGACACAAGCATCTGCCATGGTCCAGGAAAAGACCCGCCTGACACGCTCTCTCTCATCATATTCTTTGACAGTGCAGCAGGAAGCTGCTCCAGAAAGCTCAGCAATTCATGTGAGGTGACTGATTCTGCAGAGCACGGATTTCTCCAAATTTGTCAATTTCCTCTGCTTCCATCAATCAATGCACCATCCGTGATTTTCTCCCCATTTGCTAAATATGCACCAGGCGTGTAGATTTGGTACCTAGTCCTTCAGAGCGTCAACCCTTTATTCAAACGGAGATGAGCGAAGCGCTGTTGAAATTACTAGTGAGCGGCGTTGTGGTTGGAAAACCGGAAGACCACTGTATTTTGAGGAGTTAGTGTATCTTCCCAGTTCCCATGTCTGCAAGCTAGAAAACAGGCTTTGGCCTGCTGTTAGCAAGGAATATTCCCAGCTAGCTCCCTCGTTAGAGAGATAGGCCATGTCCAGCATGGCTGAGCTCATGGCATAGTTGAGATAAGCTCAGAGGTAAACATCCTGTCTGTGGGAATCTTCTCAAACAGGCAGGTGTTTGGGTTTGGTTTTTTCCCCTCTGCACGTAGTTAGTTGCTGCTTCTAGAATTTAGTGGACAGGCTATATATCATTTACTGTTGCCAATGCCCTTTGGACTTCCTGAAGGACCTGAAACTCTACAGAGGTGCCTTTCGGACCCAGCCCAGAAGTCCATCCTTTGCTGAGTCAGAGTGCCCAGCAAGCCAAAGGGATGTTGTAAGCCTTCTCTTGCCTTTTCTGTTGATATCACCTGTAATATCTAATAAACCTTGCATGTATTCACATTAAGGGTGTGTCTAGACTACAGGGTTTTGTTGACAAAAGTGACTTTGTTGAGAAAACTATACCTGCGTCTATACTGCCGCCGAGTTCTGTCGACATAACGTTGACAAAACTCAGCAGTTTTGTCGACGGCGGTAAACCTCATTCTATGAGGAATAATGCCTTTTGTCGACAGAGTTCTGTCGACAGAAGGTGTTATTGCAGCTACACTGTCCTTTCCGTCTACACTGTCATGTCGACAAAGCGGCTTGCTTTGTTGACGGAACTGGATGTGGTTTAGACGTTCTTTGTCGACAGAAGCTTTGTCGACAGTATCTGTCGACAAAAATTCTGTCGACAAAAGCCTGTAGTCTAGACATACCCTAAGTGATTTGTGTCTCCTTGGTTATCCTCCAAACCTGAGAGCAGAGTCTGGCTGGCCCAGCCTCTGAAGTAAGACAAGTGGCAAATATTGTAGAGGCAGGGTGATGACATTGCAGTTTTCCCGTCGCTACATGGAACAATGATTTTGTGGACAGATTAAAGCAAAGTTTTGGCCATCCTGTTCCATTTCTAATTTACATGTTGGACCACAATGTCGAATGACACAGGTGAGGAAGCCGCTCAGCTTCCAAACGATCTGACCCTCTTGGCTCTGCAAACACTGGATGGAAATTTCAGAAAAATGGGCTTTGAGAGAAAAAAACAACCACTGCAATTTCCTCTTTTTTCTACTGGATAGAAGTATTATGAGAAAGGGCAGAACCAAGGTACAAATATCTTTATATATGAAAAAACTTTTTTAGAGCAACCAAAGTTTGACACAAATTTTTAGCCACGGCTCAAGTTCATTTTTATATCCTCCAGTGAGAGCTGCTTGCTCCTGGATGAGGTTACTCCTCAATCCAGGGTGGTTAAACACTGGAATAAATTGCTAGGGGGTTGTGGAATATCCATCACTGGAGATATTTAAGAACAGGTTAGACAGACACCTGTCAGGGATGATCTAGACCAGGGGTGGGCAATAATTTTTATAAGGGGGCCACTTAATGAATTTTGGTAGGTGATCATGGTCTGGCTCCACCCCCAAAAGGGGCAGGGTCTGGGGCAGAGGGGGCTGGGCTGGGGACTAGCCTCCCCCCCAGAGTTGTCTGGGCTGGAGGTATTGAATTAAAAACACAGCAAAGGGCTCATGGCTCCAGCCACAAGTGGGAACCGGGAGCCATTTAAATAGGATCCTGCTGCCTGAGCCACCACCTGGAAATTCGGTGGCACAGGCAGCAGGATATAAATAGAAAACAGCCAGATGAAGCCCAGGGGCCGGGTCAAAGTGTTGGGCAGGCCGGATCCGGTCCCCGGGCCACATCTTGCCCAGCCCTGATCTAGACGGTGCTTGGTCCTGCTGTGAGGGCAGGGGACTGGACTCGATGACCTCTCGAGGTCCCGTCCAGTTCTAGTGTTCTGTGATTCTATGACTATTGTGAGTGGGGAAAAGCCAGACACAATTTACAACTTCATAACTATTCACAAGAACACTGAAAGTGATGAAAAGAACGTGCTGAGTGCGGGGGAAGGTCAGGTGCCGGATTCTGAAACGTCATCAAGATTCCAGCCAAAGAGGGCCACAAACTCATCTCAGCGACATGGTGCTGCACACCTCTTGGGGGTGGCATGTAGACGGCATGTGGCCTTACACTGCAGTGGAAAAGCAGGCTGCATCCAGGATGCAGGGTGGATCTACACCTGTCAGTGAAAGGCTCCGGCAACAGGGAATGCTTGGTAGTGGGAAGTTCCTAGAACCTTTCCCCATTGCCATACCCTCTTCCTGCAGCCAGGAAAGGCTCCAGCAGCGGGGAGGCCACGGGACACTAGCCTGCTGAAAAGAACAGTGTAGATGGGGAAGCACGGACGGGGCGAGTAGAGGGTCCGTACCTGGGTCCACACCTGAGAATTCAGGAGTGGCTTCACTCGCCTAAAAAGTGCCTCATCTACCCTGCTCTTTATGCCTGTGCTGGCGGGGGAGGACTCTAGGGCTTCTATTTTACCCGCCACCAAAGGGAGAGGACCGTGTAGACGTACCCCGCTCCCCAATCTCCTGGATTCCACAGGCCACTAAACATCCCTCAGCCACCCCCACCACAGGTCACCCGAACAGAAGCAGACTGAAGGGTCACAGCCCTCAGGACACAAATCGGTTGTGTGCCCTACGCAGGCAACCATATCGACTGAGGCGCGCCGCTGCCTGCAGCTCTGGCTTTAGTCGGGAATTAAGTGAGGTTTAATTTGTGCGACAAGCCGCGGCTCACTGCTGCGGTGCCTCCCGCTGGGCCCTCGGGGAATTAGCTCGATTCAGCCTGGGGGAGCCTCCTTCTGGCCGGTGTCTCACCTGCTTTACCTCTCCACCTTGTATCGGGACCGATGTCCCTCCCAGACCATGGCACCCTCCCCACGTGGTACTGCCCTGCAGCAGTGCCCCCACGCTCTGGGGTGCTCCCCTCCAGGGAACCCCCGCCTCCCTACGCCCACCTCGCCTCAGTGACCCTACTTCCAATTGTCATCTTGTCCCTGCCACAGGGCAAACTGCAGTCTGAAATGGCCACTCAGCACTGGCGGGGGGATGGGGGGGGGAACCTGCTTCTTTTGCCTTCGACCTCCCAGCAGCCCTAGTACCCCTCAGGCCTCTTGTCACTGGGCCTCAGCCTGGCTCTACTCAGCCAGGAGCTCACCTGGTTCACCCTGCCTTTCTCCAGCACTGCTCTGTCTGTGGTACCCTGGCTAGCAGGCAGCCTGGTCCTTCTCCCACCAGTCTATAATAGCCTTTGAGTTATTAATTAGTCTATAGTAGCCTGTGAGTTACATGAAAAAATCCAGATCTTTAACATAATTTTAAACCAGAGTAGTTCATATTATACTATACAGCCTCTTCCCGACTTACGAACCGGTTACGGACCAAACAATTGGTCATAACTCGGTTCGTTCATAAGTCGGACCCCACAGAGTTACACACGACCGCGCTGTTCGTAAGCGCAGATCACATACGTAACTTGGGGTCTGCCATTTACGACAGCTTCGGTCGTAACTGCAAATGGTCGTAAGTTGACCATTCGCAACTTGGGGACTGGCTGTATAATATTAGAATACATTCGTTTACTGAATGATCAACTATTAGCAATAACACCTAACAGTAGTAACACTAGAAAACTGGCTGTATAATACGCTACTCTCAAAGGCATAATTGCTTTCAAGTTTTGGTCTCCAGTCTGCTTCTGTAACTCAGCCCAAGTCTACTGTGGCAGAGAAAATTGATGTAAGCTACGCAGTTCCAGCTATGACAATTTTGTAGCTGGAGTCAACGTACCTTACCTTGATTTTCTGGGGCGGCCCCACAGCAGGAGGTCAATAGGCGAAATCTTCCATTGACTTCCCTTACTCCCTGCGACTGCGAGGAGTACTGCAGTTGACGGGGACACTCTCAGCATTCGATTTAGCAGGTCTGTACTAGACCCGCTAAATCGAACCCCAGAAGATTGATCGCTGGAGTGTCAATCCTCTGGTGAATATAGAACAAGTCTCTAGACCTGCTAAATCGAACCCTTGGAGATCAATCACCGGAGCACTGATCCTCCAGTAAGTACAGACAAGCCCTTTGTCACTGTGATGCTGTCAAGGAAAAACTTCCTTGGCACGTTAAAATCTCAATCTTTTGAGATCCTTTTGTGAAAACACAATCAATTGCTTAAGCGTGTATGCAGGATGGGGGAAATCTAGGAAATAAAGATGTCATAGCTCATTCTCTCTAGATAGATGAAGCAGTAGTAGTGCTGATGCCCTAGGCAAAGGTGGGATTTGGCGTATCCCCATTCACCCCGTTTGCCTTGCTGATTCACCTGAACTCCAAAACTGGGAATTATAGATGTTCACCACTGGCTTTGTGCAATCATGCGCTGTGTTGGATTGGAGCCAAAAGGCACCCACTGTACTTAAGCAAGTGCCTCACTTTAAGCCTATAAGAGATCTCCTTGGGTATGTCTACACTACAGAGTTTTGTTGGAAAAACAGCCATTTTTCCGACAAAACCCGAGTTACGTCCACACTGCAATCACATTCTTTCTAAAGTAAATCGAAAGAACAGAGGGGTTTTTCTGGCGTTGGTAATCCTCTTTCTATGAGGAAGAAGCCTCTTTCGGAAAAAGGCGTGTGTGGATGGGGAAGAGGGAGTTCTTTTGAAAGAAGAGGAAAGAGGAAAAAGCACAGGTGCCCTGGTGGCCACTCCATCCATAGTAATCACAGCTTACATGCGAGATAGTGTCCATTCAATGTGGATGCTATTTTTTGAAAAAGCAGATTGCTTTTTCGATGCGCTTTTGTGTGTGGATGCTCTCTTTCGGAAGAAGTTTTTTCAGAAGATCTCTTTCGAACAAAGGTTCTTCCGAAAGAAGCCTGCAGTCTAGACATAGCCCTTGATTTCAGCTGGAGTTTTACCTCACTGCAACCTGGACATCAACACTGAATCCTAAAATAGCACCCATGTTTCAGGGTGGCTGCGGATTTCTGCCAAGCAAAAAACCATCTATCCCATATACATTGTACAACTGTCCAGGTGCACAGCAAGTTTTTTGTCTTCCTTGGAACTATCAGATAGTTCAGAACCACGGTGTGGACAGAAACTACTGGATGTCTTATCAGCCCTGGCAAAACGTAATGTTCTTGGAGCCCCAAACTTCTTCTCCTTCTATCAGCAAAGAAATTTGGCGTTACAGGAACTCGTTGTCTTTCCATGTTGGAACTCATGTTGTAGCATTGGAATTGTCCCTTCAGGACATTGTTTTCGCTAATCAAACTTTTTTCATTTCCAATTTAGCTCTGATTTAGTTCAAAAATGAACAATTAGGGAACCTGGAGGATTTCTTTGCCTTTTCCTATTAAATATGAGAATAATTATTGAGCTGTTAAATTGTCTACATTCTTGCTGGATTCAATTTTATTCCAGAAAGGGTCTTGGCACTTTTCCAAAAGCTGGAATCAATTCAATCGAATTTTCATGACAAGATGGATGTGTTGATTTTTCAGTCTGAGCCCTCAAAGCCCTGGTCTATAGTAAGACTTAATTTTGAAATAACCCCCCCAAGTCGAATGTATAAGCGGAGTGTCCACACGACCAAACCCATGAATTAACGGGCCACTTAATTCAAAATCTGTGCTCCTGCTTTTCTCGAGGAATAACGAGAAAATTATTAGGAATAATTATTTCGAAATAGCGGAAGTGTGGACGTGCTGGTGCTGCTATTTCAAAACAACTATTTCTCAGAGTAATTTGAACTAATTACTCCCCAGTGCTTCCTGGAGCTCTAAGTCTGAGGTAATGTGTCCACATTAACGGAGCCTGCCTCAGACTCATTTTGAGGCTGCCCTGTGGTGAGGACACGCTATTTTGATTTTGTTAAATCAGGAGTTATTAAGTTGAATGTAATGATTTTGAAATAGTTTCCTTGTGTAGACACGGCCCAAATGGGTCCATTTTTGCTAACTGTTTGATAAGAACAATGCCACTAAATCTAATCCTGCCTCCATATGTTATGTGAGACCGATTTCTGCCCAGCTTATTCTTGTTGACTAGTAATTTGATATGCATTTATCACTGCTGAGTTCCATGGAATGGCATAAATAGCGTAAATCTCATGTAGACCCTACTTTGACAGCATAAATAGGACCGAAAGAGTGGGTAGGTATTACACACTTCTTCTGGAAGGAGATGGATTTTATTCTATTGCTCACATCAGCTCTCTGAATATGAGTTCCCTTTTCTAGAACTGAAGAACTCTGTGAAGTTGGTCCAATAAAAAAATATTACCTCACCCATTGTGTCTCTTTCCTATCCTAGGACACACCCGGCTACAACAACACCTCACACATTGGTTACAATAGCAATTTTGCAGTGTCAAGGCCTCAGTGTGTGTCACTCACACAGTTGGAAGCATGGGATCTTCAGGGTAAGCATAAAATAAACTACCTCGTTCTATAATCAAGAAGTTGAATTTGACTTGATTCCACACAGGGTATGTCTACACTGCAGAGTTTTTCTGGAAAAACTATACTTACGTCCACATTGCTATTGCGTTCTTTCGACAGAAAGTAAGGCTGTCAGAATCTGCCCCAGAATTAATTGTACTTGAAGAAGTCAGACAGCTGGTGGGAAGCAAGGAATTCACTTTTAAAGAGCCTCATTTCTGACAGCTCAAAGCGAGTTTTGCACAGGGTACAAAACTACGCTGTACCGTTATTTCGAGATAACAATGCAAGCATCTACACAGCCATTCCATTATTTCGAAATAATTTCCAAATAACGGGAAGCTTATTCCGAAATCTATAAACCTCATCCCACGAGGAATAACGCCTACGCCAAAATAGCTATTTCAAAATAAGACGTGTGTAGACGCGCCACCGTTGCTATTTCAAAATAGCCCCTCCCCACGGCCATTCTAAGTTAGTCCTCTCCAGTGCCTCCTCGGGCTCTAAATCGAGATAGCGCGTCTACATGAGAGAAGCCTGCCTCAGACTAATTTTGAGGCTTCCCTGCAGTGTAGACGTGTTATTTCGAAATAAGCTATTTTCGAATCACTATTTCGAAATAGCCGTGCAGTCTTAAATGCGTCCAACCTAAATCTACCACACGCTCATCCTTGTTCTACTCATCATGATAACATTGATGGAAGATAATATTGAGGGTTCTTCTGTTAATATTGTCACGTAATTCTTTCATGGCCTGGCACCAAAGAATGATTTCGAGGAATGGTGCATGGAACATGAGGCCTAAGCAACGTCTGATGCTATGTCTAGACTGTGATCTTTTCCAGAAGAGGAAATGCAAATGAAGCGCTCATTAGCATTCCTTATGCTCTCATTTGTCTATCCGCTTCCGATCCTTTTTGTGGAAGAGGTTTTTGTGTAGACCGGGCTTTTTTGCACAAAAAAACCTTTTGCACAAGAATCTGTAAACCTCATTTTTTTGAGGAATAAGGGTTCTTGTGCAAAAGGGGGTTTTTGCACAAAAACCTCGTCCGCAAAAAGGATCGGAAGAGGATATGCGAATGAGAGCACGAGAAATGCTAATGAGTGCTCCATTTGCATTTCCTCTTCCAGAAAAAGATCACAGTCTAGACGTAGCGTAAATCTCATGTAGACCCTACTTTGACAGCATAAATAGGACCGAAAGAGTGGGTAGGTATTACACACTTCTTCTGGAAGGAGATGGATTTTATTCTATTGCTCACATCAGCTCTCTGAATATGAGTTCCCTTTTCTAGAACTGAAGAACTCTGTGAAGTTGGTCCAATAAAAAAATATTACCTCACCCATTGTGTCTCTTTCCTATCCTAGGACACACCCGGCCACAACAACACCTCACACATTGGTTACAATAGCAATTTTGCAGTGTCAAGGCCTCGGTGTGTGTCACTCACACAGTTGGAAGCATGGGATCTTCAGGGTAAGCATAAAATAAACTACCTCGTTCTATAATCAAGAAGTTGAATTTGACTTGATTCCACACAGGGTATGTCTACACTGCAGAGTTTTTCCGGAAAAACTATACTTATGTCCACATTGCTATTGCGTTCTTTCGACAGAAAGTTGAAAGAACAGAGGGGTTTTTCCAATGGCAGTAAACCTCTTTCTATGAGGAAGAAGCCTTTTTCCGAAAAAGCTTTTTCAGAATAAGGCATGCATGGATGCAGAAGAGACTGTGTTTTTGAAAGAAGGGGCCTTCAGGAAAAAGCACAGGTGCCCTGGTGGCCACTCCGTCCACAGTAATCACAATCGAAATGCAAGACAGCGTCCAATCAGTGTGTGGTCTCATTGTCTCCGTTCGTCTGTCTCCACCCGCCATCTCTTCTCTGATGCTTAGGTTGGAAGCTCTTTGGGGCAGAGACTCTTTTTGGTCCATGTTCATACAGCACTTTGGCATCCTGGTCCTTGATGGCGGCACCTGGGTGCTATTCTAATGCAACAAATCTACTAAATATGCGAGAGCATGTGTGTGCCTGTGTGTGTGTCCATCCATCCATCTGTGAATCTATTCCTTCAAGAACTCCCCCTAAACAGTAAGAGTTCGGACCACCAAATGTGGTGGGCTGCTTCCTCTTGCTATAACTTAAAGCAAGGTGAGGGGGTTTGGTTGTGCCAGGAAAATGGGACGTACCTGGAATGGGATTGCGTCTCGGAAAACAATACAGAAAAGAGACAGAATCCGGGTGAAAGGGGTTGGCTGAGGGCACCCCCCCATCTGGGAGTGCCCCAGAACCAAGCCTCCCACCCCTCAAGCATCCTTTAGGAAGGGAGGGGCTGAAGCCCCCCATTTCATAGGGGGACATTACTGGCTGTTTGCTTTGTCAGGGAGCAGGGGGAAAGTGCACAGTTTGCTGCATTCCTCACTTTGGCTGGGGAGCGCAGGGGGCAGGTGAACCTGGGCCTGCCCCAGCTAAGGGACATGCACCCCTCTCCTGGATGTGCCTGCTGGAGCTGCAGCAGCCATGGAAAGGGGTGTCTCCCCTGGCCCCAAGCCGCTGCGGTGGCAGAGGGTTGGGGTTGTCCTCTCTCCCCAGGGCAGCCTGCAACCTGAGCCCCTCATTCCCATCCCAGAGCAATGACTCAAATGAGGCATGGGCATTGTCATTGTATTTTCCCAAACCCCAATATTCATTGAGGTAAGGACCAAGCAACACTGGGCACATAAAGGGGGTCATAACCTCGCGGTGCTTCTATGTTGCGAAGGGAGAGGGACAGCCTGGCTAGATGCCAGCTAGATGGGGCAGGGTCCCTGGGGGAGGCTAGTATGAAAAAGGATGGGCTGGTATGCAAAATATTCAAATCCCCCCTTCTGCTAGGCAAATACCCATTTTATCCCCAGGGCAACATTATGCCCACTTTCTTAACTGTGATTTAGCTCAGCCACTTAAGGTTAATGAACGTTATGTCTGGAATAGTGACTGGCAACAAAAAAACAAGTCCCAGCTGCAAGCCCCGTCCCTAGACTTTGACTTTGGAAGCCCCGAGGGCCACAATGATACTCACAGCACATGCCGAGGGCTGCAACTTAAGTGTGATTGTATAGACATGCAAATGTATATGCAAATATATGCAAATAGCTTCTTTCACACTGACAGGCAGGAATACGAAGATTAAGGCAAGACTACACAACACATAGGCCCCGTTTAAGTCAGTTCTGCTGATCTTAATAAAATGTAATATTTACCTGATTTGCACCCACATGATGGCACTTTTAATGAGCAATGACAATCCAGGAATGTAAAATATCAACGGAAGACCATTATATTGACTCCTTTTTGATTTTGGCTCCCACCATGTAAAACCAAACTGTGCCGCGGGCCACAAACGAATGGGCCACGGGCCACTTGTTGAGTAGCCCTGCCCTAGACGCTGATGAAGTGACTGCAGTCTCTCGGCTCCTCCGCCGTGAAGCTATCACTCGTCTCGGGGTGTTGTACAAACAGCAGCAAATTCCCCATGAAAATGCCTCCAGTGCTCAAACCCATTGATTGCTCATAGCACAAGTGGTAACACGGAAGAGCCGCTGGCCTTCGAAGTAATTAACATTCCAGTGAGGAGAAAACGTTCATCACAGAGGGCTTCCAGGTACTAGCTCTTCCACCTTTGTCCCACGGTAGACAAAGAGCCAATTTCCAGTAGTTAGGGAGTCTATGTGGTCTGGGAAGCAGCACAGTTTCCCTTCCACGTTGAGGCTCCAAAATAGTTAAGCCTGCTCTTGAAATGGTCAGTGGCACTTAAGACTGTGTTTCAGTCCCATTGTCTATTTTAAGTATAACCCACACACCTTCTGGGCGTGATGCACTGTCCCATGTGGCAGCACTGACAGAGAGAAGGAAGGAGTCTGCTCCACAGACTTAGCTGAGAAGCAGCTGGTTTTTAACTCAAGGACTAGAGGTTCATGCACTGAGCTCCAGCGGTCCCAGGTTTGTTTCCACCCACAGATGACCGGGTCTGCTGGGGTTACGTTAGCACATGCTTAAGGATCAGATTCAACACAGCACCAAGCCTGAGAAGCCTAATTTACATTTGGAACAGGTTGAACCACTCTGGTCCGGCAACATCTGTGGTCCGGCATGAGTTTAGCGAGCTGGATGTCCACTTATATGGGTGTGACCAAGTTTCCCCCAGTCTGATAAAGTTTGTTTACAGCCCCCAGTCCTGGTTCTCAAGGTTCTGTGCTGTTCTTTAGCTCTAATTTATCCCTAATTATCTTCTAAGAGCCCAGCAAGCAGGGGCTAATGCTGCTAGACAATATTTGACCTCCCATGGTCCTCAAAGTTCTCTGGTTCAGCACCGGTCAAGTCCCAAGGGTGCTGGACTGGAGAGGTTCAATCTCTATTCAACTCCCAGTGAATATCAGGGAGACTTGGGCATCTTATTCCCTTAGAAGGCTTTGAAAAATCGCAAGAGTGGTCCCACGGGGTCAGACTAATGGTCCAATCAGCCCAGTATCCTGTCTTGAGGTAAAGCCCCGTGCCAGATGCTGAGGGCATGAACAGAACAGGGCAATCTATCGAGCAATCCATCCCTTGCTGCTCAGTTCAAGCTTCTGACAGCCAGAGACTTAGGGATACTCAGAGCCTGTGGCTGCATCCTTGACCATCATAAGAACATAAGAACATAAGAATGGCTGTACTGGGTCAGACCAAAGGTCCATCTAGCCCAGTATCCTGTCTGCTGACCGTGGCCAGCACCAGGTGCCCCAGAGAGGGTGGACCAAAGACAATGATCAAGCGATTTGTCTCCTGCCATTCCTCTCCAGCCTCTGACAAACAGAGGCCAAGGACACCATTTTATCCCCTGGCTAATAGCCTTTTATGGACCTAACCTCCACGAAATTATCTAGCTTCTCTTTAAACTCTATTATAGTCCTAGTCTTCACAGCCTCCTCTGGCAAGGAGTTCCACAGGCTGACTACACGCTGTTTGAAGAAGAACTTTCTTTTATTAGTTTTAAACCTGCTACCCATCAATTAATAGCCAGTCATGACCTCTCCTCCATGACCTTATCTAATTATTTTTTGAACCCAGATTACGCTTTGGGCCTTCGCCACATCTCCAGGTGAAAATGTCCCAGCATGAACCATCTGCTGGACTTTTAGCACAGGTGTAAGTAAGTTCTACGTAGCAAAGCGTTGAAATGTGTGGGTGCTCTGGCAAGAGGGCTTTGCTGAAGCAGGGCCTGCGAAGGCTGCCCAGAAGTTCACTCCCACGCAACCCACAATGCTCCTAGCTCAATTTTCAACTGCAGCCCCGGTTTCGAGCGCTTGTGTCACTTGAAACATGGCTGCAGTCCAGGGTGACTGTATTTCCTGCTGATGAATATTGGCCACCTGGTAAAACGTTTTGTCTTCAGGTGAGTTCAATGGCAACCAGTCAGAACTATTCAGTAAAAACATTCAAATGAATATCAAATTGACCGAGTCCCTGTTAAAAAGAAATACTGCACAAGTGAGTTGCTTTTATCCACCCCTTATCTTTAAGGCATTAGGGTTCACATGGGAAGAGGTGACACACACTCTCATACACCTTCTTACATGGTGTGTGGGGGAGGAGTTCGACTGACCCGGCCCTCCTAACCCTCTTTGCCTTCCATGCCTGGCTGGGGCCCCAGAATGGGCCCACCTCTCCTGGTACCTGCCGCTGTGCCATCCCCAATCAACATGTGGGGGATATGCAGGTCACATGCCCCTGTCCCCGGATTTCTGTGGAGGTTCACCCCAGAATGTGGCCAGCAGCAGCCTCTTGGAACTGTGTGGGAGGGAAGCTTTGCAGAGCTCCTCTCTTCCCTGCCCCCCCAGTCCTGTGCCCGGTGTCTCAAGGAACCTGACTGCAAGGGCCTCCGTGAACCAAGCCAGAGAGGTGTCACAGCCGGGGAGGGAGCCTAGGGGATGGAGCAGCCCCATACTCCCTGGGGGCAGGACCCAGGGCAGGTGCTGGGGAAGGTGAAGAGAGCGCTAAGCCCCCGCCCAAGGGGCTGCTGTGGTTGGGGCATGAACAGGCGGGAAATCGCTTCCTCCCAGACCCCGCCTCTCCAGGCCAGTCTCACACAGCTCTGGCACAAGCAGGGCTCAGCTCCTGGCTAGTGCCCCACACTGGAGGGTTTGGGGCTTTCCTGGGGCACCCGCCGAACCAGAGGCCGGGGGGGTGGGAGACAGAAGGCGCCTGATAGCCAGGCTGCAGGTGAGCTGAGCATGTCACCATGGGGCTGGTTCTCCGCGCAGTGCTGGGAGCAGGATGCACTGTGGGGAGGGAGGGATATGGAGTCGCAGTGGGGCTGGGAGGAGTGAAGGGGGAAAGCAAGGAGAAGGAAGCAAGAGGGGGAGCAAGTAAAGGGCCAAGGGATGGGCCGCTGAGGCAACTCGTACGCAACCTCTGCCTAGCGGCGGATCACTTTTAACACCTACCTCCAGGGAGCACCAGCCAGATGTGGATTGGGGGTGGGGAGGCCCTGCTGGCTGGGAGGCAGCGCTCAGTGGGGGCTGCACCGACAGGCCAGCAGGGGGCAGCCAGCCTCACGTGCTGCAGCTTTGCCCTGCCAAGTGCACCCCCATTGTAGCCACTGGACCCCCGCCTCCCCACACACTGCTTGGTGGTAGGCAGGTGACTGGTGAGCAGCACTGTTGCAGGGGGGGAGGGGACAGAAAATATGGGACAATTTGCCTATTTTTAAGCAAAAGTCAGGGTACCTGCAGGAGGGCATAAAAACAGGGCGGTCCCTTTAGAAACAGGACAATACTCACCCTAGTCCCATCAAAAGGCCCCGCAGTCCTCATTTAACTGACTTTGCTGAAGTCCACGGACGGCTCCCTTGATTACAATTATCCCTTTGCCGGCTGATTTCAGCCTTCAAGCCATGAGTAGGCTCTGCTATAGACACCCATGTTTAGCCAGAAAACGTAAAGAGAGAAAAATCATCTGAAGAGAAAGAATTTCACATGCCACAGGGACTTGATAAGTCACCCTTGGAGACAGAAGCAGCAAATAAAGTATCTGGTCTCAAGCAACTTTATGATGAAAAAAAAAAGTCTTTTAAAAATCTATAGGACTTTATTTCAACCTTCCATGGCTAACTAATTTAGCTGAATTTCCTTGCTTCCCTTCAGGGGACATCTCGCACTAGAAGGTGTGTTTAAAGTAGTCCTTGCTGGAAATGGCAGTGAAGGGCGCCATACTTCTAATCCTTAGTGTAGAAAATAACCCAAACATTGAAGCTCTTCAAACACGGGCCACATTTGGGAGACAAAACACTGTGCAGATGTTAAATGATGAATTGAATGCAATTGTCCATTGCCTGATGTTCTCAAGTGGATAGATTAGTGCAGCAGAAAGGGTATTAATAGTGAACAAGACACTGTGGCGACTTCTACGCTGCGTGTTTTTTTCGGCAGAAGATATGCAAATGGAGCGCACATTTGCATAGCTCGCACTCTCATTTGCATATCCTCTTCCGATCCTTTTTGCGGAAGAGGTTTTTGTGATAAAAAGCCCTGTGACGGGGCCATTTGTGGGAAAAACCCCTTTTGTGCAAGATCCCTTATTCCTCAAAAAATGAGGTTTACAGGCTCATGTGCAAAAGGGGTTTTTATAAATGTTATCAGAGAATTGTAGAACACTAGAACTGGAAGGGACCTCGAGAGATTGTCAAGTCCAGTCCCCTGCCCTCAGAGCAGGACCAAGCACCATCTAGATCATCCCTGACAGGTGTCTATCCAACCTTCTCTTTAATATCTCCAGAGATGGAGATTCCACAACCTCCCTCGGCAATTTATTCCAGTGTTTCACCACCCTTACAGTTAGGAAGTTTTTCCTAATGTCCAATTAGGACATTATGTTCTTGGGAGACTGAGAGACAGGAGAGGAGATTTTTATTAGCCTTGATGTTGCGATAGTGTGGATGAGATTTAGCTGGGCATGAACACATTTGAGGTTTCCAGGTATAAACGTGGCTTAAAGGAAACACTTGCATTTTCTAGCATCCTTCTTTCTTTTAATGTACTTAAACTGTGCGTGCATGTCAATTCAGCGTCTGCTGAAATGGAGCTACTTCTGGGACGCAACACGGAAGTTTAACAGAAGGGAGGTAAGGAACGCATAAAACAGAGTCCTGGACCATTGGTTGTCAGAGCACCATCCATAAGGAGAGAATCTCAAGTAACACAGCATCTCTCAGCCTGGGGCATTGGCTCAGGGCTATCATAGAGCAGAGTGCCCCTAAGGTCACCCAGGCCTGGGAGGTCTTCCCACCAAATATTAACCTGAGTTGACCCTGATTATCTGGAGGGAACTCCTGGTATCAGAGAAACTCCTCCAGAGGGCAAGGGGTGGGAGAGGTTAATTCTGCCTCTAGCTTGTGTCACCTCTTACTTCTTGTGTGCTCGGCAACTGCATAATATAACACAGTTTTTATTAACAGAATTCCCCAGAGGAGTCTTACACTTAATGAAAACAGAATTTAAGTTAGAAAAATAATATCGCTCAATCAAGTCTAACGTCGGCAAGCCCAAATCCCGGGCTATTCACCTCGCCGCCTCTAGCTAATGCAACCAACCGCCCGCATGGAGTGCGCTCATTGTTTATGCATTGACGTCATTAAGAAAACCACAAAGGTAGCTATCCAGAGACATGGCTATGTTTCCCACCCCCCCTTCACTGGTTGGAGCCCCTTTGGTGCCATCAGGCACAGACCACGAACATGTGTGTAAGGACTTTGGCAGGCTAAGTGCTCAGGGCTTCAGGGCAGGGGCTGTGTGCAACTCCGTGTCTGGCTTCCTGACTGGGCCCTTTGGCAGTTCTGCAAGAGGAACATTAAGGATGCAAGTTGGATAAAGTGTGTGGCTACGTTGGCAGGAGCGGAGAGGGTCTGAGGCTCAGATCTGAAAAATATTTAGGCCGGCAATGGCCGTCCCAAGCTAGTGAGGGAGTCACAAGGGCGGTGGGCGAACAGCTGGCCCCCCCAGCCATGCCCCTTCTGCCCCAGGCCCCGCCCATTCATCCCCACCTCAGCACAGCTTGCAGTGTGGCTGCTGGCCCTTGCCTCAGGCTAATGTTCCCTCCCCCCAGCCATAAGCACCAGGCAGCACAGCCACGTACACCCTGGAGCAGTGGGCAGCTCCTGTCCCTTCAGCACCAAGCAGTGCCTCCGCCTAGTACCGGGCTACACGGCCACCCCCCGGAGCACCAGACAGCATGGTTCAGCCTCCCTGCCCCAAGCACCACAGGGAGGGCAGGCGGCATGCAGCCCCAGCCACCCCGCCCTGGTGCGTGGAGAGGGCCCACTGCCCCAGTGTCCCCAGCCACAGTGTGGCTGAAGCCCAAGGGCAGCAACTCTGCCCCCACAACGCCGGGAGCTGTGCTGAAGCGGGGGGGGCATTCTGAGGCAGAGTGGGGGCGGGGCCAGGCCTGTCAGTCTCGGAAGGCAACGCCTTCCCCTGCCTCTTATCCCCACCGCCCCTGCCTGAAGGGTGCGGGGTGTGTCCACTGAACTGTAGCCAGGCTGGGATTGGCTGCAGAGGGAGTGCGTGGCTCTCACAGCCAGTGTTGTGCGCAATCAGCCCGTGCCTCCCTTCATGTGCCCCGGCTTTACGTGTGTGTCACTTTAATCACACCAGCTGGGGGAAAAAAGGCAGAAATCGGGCAACTTTGTGCATGGGCCATGATAAACAAAACGTCTTACAAGCCACACATAGAGCCCTAATGGGCTAAACTCAGCCCTTGCGCCCCCACTGGTATAGACACTGAAATACCTGTGAGGAGCCAATGGGAGTTAGGCGCCTTTGTGGCTCTGACCCCGAACACTTAGTTCTGGATGGAGAGAGGGGAGAAGCACTGATGTTCTGACCGACCCTGCTCCGGTGCCCATGGAAGCCATTCCCATTGACTGCTCAAGGAGTGAGCTGAGCAGTGAATTACACAGATATGCAGCAGCGGAGGACTCCCATCATGCAATTCTTCATCGCTTTCCCCAGTTGACAGCTGTCCCTTCCTGCTTCCTTTCACGCAGATTCCCATAAGCACATCCAACCCACTTCATTTCCCTGTGTCCTGCACAGCCATTTACACAATTGTTGCAAAGGCGGGCGAGGAAGAAGGGAGACCTGATATTGCACCAGCGTGATCGTATTTCATGCTCATATTGCTCGGGCGTGGCTATTTCAAGAGGCGCTGGGCAATGCAGAACCAAAGACTCAGCTGTGGCTGGACACTGCAGCTGGTTTGAAGCTACAACTCTGAAAAAGTCTGCTTGAGAAGGCAGTGTTAGCACAGCACCATGGACAGAGCTTCAGCAGCTGACCAGAGTGGTCAGTGGTTGTAACTCCCTGCTGCCATCCTTGACTCAAACTTTTTTTAAAATTTGTTGTTGCCGTTCACTGATGAAAAAGTTATTTGCAAGCCAGTTAGTTTGCTACCTGGCCCACTGTGCAGATGGCTGAACAATGGTAACCCAGGGTATGTCTAGACTGCATCCCTTTGTCGGCAGAGGGATGCAGATTCGGCAGGTCGACATTGCAAATGAAGCAGGCATGTAAATATCCCGTGCTTAATTTGCATACAAATGGCCACCACGTTTTGCCGGCTCAGCACTTTGTCCACAAAAAGCGGCATTCAAGAGGGGGATCTGTCGAGAAAGAAAGCCTTTTTCGACAGATCCTGTAAACCTCCTTGCAGGAGGCATAAGGGATCTGTTGAAAATGGCTTTCTTTCTCGACAGATCCCCCTTTAGACTGCCGCTTTTTGCCAACAAAGTACTGAGTCGGCAAAACGCGGTGGCCATTTTTATGCAAATTAGGCGTGGGATATTTAAATCCCTGCCTCATTTGCAGTGTCGACCTGCCTAATCTGCATCCCTCTGCCGACAGAGGGATGGAGTCTAGACATACCCCCAGTGAATCAGAGCTAGAGCACTTGAATAGGAGATGGGAAATATGGGTCCTACTCCTGGCTCCGCCACTGACCTGTTGACTGACCTCGGGCAAGTCACTTTGCCACTCCGTGCCTCAGTTTCCCTCTTTGTAACATAGGGATGGTGATCCTGCCCTCCCTTGTAAAATGCCTTGTGATCTATTCATGAGAAATAATATATCAGAGCTAGGAATTATTATTAGTGACTGTCATGAGATCCACTGAAGTTTGAAAGGCCTTTCCTGGCCACAAAGCTCAAATCGTATTTTGGGCTCGTGGAGAAAGGTTGATACAATCACAGAATTCAGAGATAGAAAAGCATGTATCTACTCCTCTCTACTGTAGGAGGTTGGCATTATATGACTATTATTATTGCTCTGTTCCTCGTGAGCATAATAGGGAACGGGGCCATAATAAGAATAGTATATAGCCTGCCCCCTTCATTCACAATTTCCCTCCGCCGTTGGCAAACAAATTACAGTGACTGCAACGCACAGGATTCCCGCTGCTGCCGAAGCCCAGAAAGCAGCAAGACCTGTACCCTCCTGCGGTTCCAAAAGGAGCAGGGTTGCTAGAGTCTCCGCAGAGGCGAGTCAGAACATCTTGGGGGTGGCCACCACATGCACTAGGGGGCTGGGGTGAGAATAAATTAGATGCTTAAGGGAAGATCAGTAGCAGGACTTCAAGTGGTGTACAAGTCTTCTACTGCCATGCGTGCAGAGGACTGGGCTAGCTGAACTCTCAGAGTATGTTTAGACTATACCTCTCTGTCGACAGAGAGATGTAGATTAGGCAAATCAAAATTGCTCATGAAGCAGGGATTTAAATATCCCGTGCCTCATTAGCATAAACATGGCCACCGTTTTTTCAAAACGGCGCTTTTTCGAAAAAACCGGCAGTCTAGACGCAGATCTGTCGAAAAGAAAGCCTTTTTCGACAGATCCTGTAAACCTCATTTTTTGAGGAATACAGGATCTGTCGAAAAAGGCTTTGTTTTCAACAGATCCATGTCTAGACTGCCATTTTTTTTCGAAAAAACTCCATTTTGAAAAAAACGGTGGCCATGTTTATGCTAATGAGGCATGGGATATTTAAATCCCAGCATCTGAGTCAAAGATTCGCCCAGCCTTCTGCACTAAGCTCCGTGGTGACCTTGCAGCTAAGTCTATCATCCAACAGACAGGGTGAGATAGCGCTAATTGCAGAAGAGGTGTAAGTGTCAGTGAGACGAGGAAAATAAAGCCCCGTTATGGATCTGTGGGGCCACGTTTCGTGGGTGCAGCTGATGGTGGTTTTACCATTCTGATTTTCACTCCTCTTCAACCTCTCATCAGGGAAATGTATCTTTTTCTCCTTCTGAGATCCACTTGACTTATTCCAGGGATTAAAAAAAAAAAAATACACACAAAATTGACTATAGACAGGTCATCCTGTTGCCAGCAGCTGAAAGAAAGCTCTTAGAAGTGCTTCCACACGATTCATTTTCTCTTCTAACCAGCAGCACTTACACACAAAATGCAGTGACATTCGACTGTAGTGTTGAATGGGATTTTAAAGCACAGACCTTCCATAAGCATTTGTTTTCATGATCTTTTAACTGAATATACATCCACTTTCTGCAAAACGCATAAATACACACTGACTAGTAGATTCCACTTGCAGTGAAACGGAACAACTCGTCTGGCTAAGATTAAATTGGGACTAAAGATCAAGGGAAAGTAAAAACCCTTTCCAGCCTTACACAGGCTACTCAGACTTGGGGTCCAAGCACATAGCCTCATAGGACCCTAGAACTGGATGGGACCTCAAGTCCAGTCCCCTGCCCTCACGGCAGGACCAAGCACCATCTAAGCCAGAGCTACTCAACTTTGGAAGCCCCGGGGGCCACAATGATACTCACAGCACATGCTGAGGGTTGCAACTTGAGTGTGGTTGCATGTACATGCAAATACATACAAATAGTTTCTTTCACACTAACCAGAAGGAATACAAAGATTAAGGCAAAACTACCCAACACACAAGTTCCATTTAAGTCAGTTCTGCTGATATTAATAAAATGCAATATTTACCCGATTTCCACACATATGACAGCACTTTTAGTGAGCAATGACAGTCCAGTAACTACTAAAACGCATATCAACAGAAGACTGTTATGTTGACTACTTTTTTGTTTTGACTCCCACCCACGGGCTGCCTGTTGAGCCCTACGTAAACCCAAACCTCACCCACAGGCTGCAAACAAAAGGGCCACATGCAGCCCACGGGGCCACACATTGAGTAGCCCTGATCTAGATCATCCCTGACAGGTGTCTGGCCAACCTGCTCTTACATATCTCCAGGGAGGGAAATTCCACAACCTCCCTAGGCAACCTATTCCAGTGTTTCACCACCCTGACAGTTAGGAAGTTTTTCCTCCTGTCCAACCTAAACCTCCCTTGCTGCAGTTTAAGCCCATTGCTTCTTGTCCTATCCTCAGAGGCCAGGAAGAACAATTTTTCTCCCTCCTTCTATACATAGGGATACAGGGGTGAAGAGTGGGGGACAAAGAATGGGCAGGGGCTTAGCTTCATCCCCCTGCCTGATGGCCAAAGTAGAAGGGGCACGCACCAAATTACTACCCCTGCTTCCCCAGGAGCAAGGCTGAAATAGGAAAAGGATTGTCCCCGAGAGGGGAGTCTGAGCCTTTTGGGACTACTCCTTGAGGAATGCTCCTGATGCACCATCCCTGGCTTAGGAGAAGCTGGGCCGAAAGTCATATGCAAACACTTACCTAGTGTTCCTCTTTAGAGAAGTGTAACGCATTGTCCAGCGGCAGAAACCAATTCCTCTTACGCCCTCTTCCTCGCAGAGACAAGGCTGACCAGCTGAGGGGGAGGTGGGCACACTTGGCGTGGGCTCATTTCTAGTCCTAATGTCTTTCTTTCCTTGGCACTCGCATTGAACATCATCTTGGAGTCTCATTCAACCGAGTTCCTCTTTACCCAGAATGAGTGCTGCCTCTCTTTGTCCCAGCCCCCCCTACTCCTCCCCTTCTCCTACCATCCCACCACTGCCCCACCTCCTTCCATCCCCTCTCCTGATGATGAACATAGGAACGGCCACACTGGGTCAGACCAAAGGTCCATCTAGCCCAGTGTCCTGTCTGCCGATAGTGGCCAATGCCAAGTGCCCCAGAGGGAATGAACAGAACAGAATTATCAAGTGATCCCTGCCTTGTCACCCATTTCCAGCCTCTCACAGAGGCTATGGACACCAATCCTACCCATCCTAGCTAATGAAAACAGATGGACCTATCCTCCATGTATTTATTGAGTTATTTTTTGAACACTGTTAAAGTCCTGGTCTTCACAACATCCTCTGGCAAGGAGTTCCACAGGTTGACTGTGTGCTGCATGAAGTACTTCCAACCCTGCTCCTCACCCTCCTTGCCAGTGATTCCCACATGCCTCTGAACAGCTGATCTGCGGTGGGCAGAAGGAGACAAGGAGGAAGAAGATCGGAAGTAACAGAAGCAAAAGGCTGGAAGACCCGGAACACCAAGAAGAAGGGAGAAGACCTGAAAAAGAAGAACTTACCTCTGAGACACAGCCTAAGACCAAAAAGACTGATATTGCCTGGCCAACCGGGGAAGTCTGCCTGTACCAGGATGTGGTGAGCATGGCACTATGTGCTTAGCATGTGTATTCTACTTGTTTGGGAATTGTCAATAAATAGAGGATAAGGATATTACTGCGTGAGGCTCTTTCAGTGGCTAAAGATCCTGCTAAACCCGCAGGAAGATGTGCCCTGAGCCCTAGGAACCGGGTAAAGGTGTGTCCTCCCACAGTGTGGAACGGATAGAGAAATTTGTGTGGGTAACAACCCCAGTAGAGGAGGGGGCACCTGGGTTGGAGCTCCCCTCGTAAACGTTGGCATCTGAAGCTGCTTGTTTTGGACTGAATACCTCATTCTTCCTCTGGGCTGCCCATTCCAGGGTAAATTCAGAGTGAAATGGGAATCTGACCCACATTTTTGCTAATGTTTTGGAAGATTCCTCTGAGATAATGATAGCAATAAATATTGATGCTTAATAACCCTCGTCCTGAAACACCCTCATTAGCTGTAACTTAGGGGTGGAAAATTTTAGGAGTTGTTTAGCACCAAGCACTTGAAAAACGAATATGCGCTTGGGGAATAAGCCGGCAAAAGCTAAAACTGGATGGACAAAATAGCAGTCGGTGGATTTTCTTGGCCCGATCATCCCATCGACATAATCTCTCTCCATTTCAGTGGAACTGCACTGAGTGACTGACAGTCCCCAGATTTATGCTGTCCACAACCCCTCCAAGCCTCAGTCTTCAAGCAAGGTCGGGAAGTCTTCAAGCAAGATCTGCTTGGCAACCTGAACTTTACAAACCCCAGGCCATTCAAGGAAAGGTTCAACTCGAAACAACAAGCAAAGACGTAGCACATTGAACAGCCTCTCAGAGCTGCCTTGCCGAGGCCTAGCTCAGAATGGCAGATCTCTTGCTTCTGTCTTCAGTCATGGCGAAGGTGGGTCTCTGTGGCTTCCATTAAAGGTTCAACAAGGACAAGTGCAGAGTCCTGCACTTGGGACAGAAGAATCCCAAGCATTGTTACAGGCTGGGGACAGACTGGCTAAGTAGCAGTTCGGCAGAAAAGGACCTGGGGATTACAGTGGATGAGAAGCTGGATATGAGTCAACAGGGTGCCCTTGTAGCCAAGAAGGCTAATGGCATATTAGGATGCATTAGGAGGAGCATTGCCAGCAGATCCAGAGAAGTGATTATTCCGCTTTATTCGGCTCTGGTGAGGCCACATCTGGAGTATTGCATCCAGATCTGGGCCCCCCACTATAGAAAGGATGTGGACGCATTAGAGAGGGTCCAGCGGAGGGTAACGAAAATGATGAGGGGGCTGGAGCACATGACCTATGAGGAGAGGCTGAGGGATCTGGGCTTGTTTAGTCTGCAGAAGCGAAGAGTGAGGGGGGGATTTGATAGCAGCCTTCAACTTCCTGAAGGGGGGTTCCAAAGAGGCTGGAGAGAGGCTGTTCTCAGTGGGGGCAGATGGCAGAACAAGGAGCAATGGTCTCAAGTTGCAGTGGGGGAGGTCTAGGTGGGATATTAGGAAAAACTATTTCCCTAGGAGGGTGGGGAAGCACTGGGATGGGTTACATAGGAAGGGGGTGGAATCTCCATCCCTAGAGGTTTTTAAGTCTTGGTTTGACAAAACCCTGGCTGGGATGGTTTAGTTGGGATTGGTCCTGCTTTGGGTACGGAGCTGGACTCAGTGACTCCTGAGGTCTCTTCCAAACCTAGGATTCTATGATTCTATGAAATGTGCAATATTTGGTGAAAGAGTATTTGTCTTGCAAAGAAAGCCGCATTCTGGGTGTTATCGATATCACTCAGCCATGAATTTATGGAAGCCGAGGTCTGTGCTGTGTATGTGTCCAAGGTCGTATGAACCCGAAACAATTAGACAGTTGTATGGCTAATCGCTATTTATGGGCTTTGTTCATCCCTGATGAGCATTTGAGTGGCTTCACTTACCACGATGAAGCAGCACCCGAAGGCATTTGCAAACCACAGTCCGTTTAGAAGAAGGGCAACCAAAAGGTCACCCTGTTCTTTCACAGTAATTGAGCCCTCAAGGCATGGTAACTAATTATAAGGATACTAATACTTTGAGAGCACTGATAAGATTGAAGCTACTTGTTCTAGTGGGCCGTTTCAGTGAGCGTATCGATTTAGTCATTTCCCAAGTCTCGAAAGCCCCTTCACAGAGAAGGAATGTAAAGGATCGAAATCCCAAACCTGCACCGGCCCATTCCAAAATCTACAGGTGCCCATTTGGTCCTCAAGATGTTTTCATTGTGCTTTGAGTTACGTTTTGTGGTTGTAGTCCGGAAGCAGAAATGTGAAAAGAACATAGAAGCATAGAACTGGAAGGGACCTCGAGAGGTCATCAAGTCCAGTCGCCTACTCTCACAGCAGGACCAAGCACCATCTAGTTCATCCCTGATAGATGCCTGTCCAATCTGCTCTTAAATATCTCCAGTGATGGAGATTCCACAGCCTCCCTAGGCGATTTATTCCAGTGTTTCATCACCCTGACAGGTAGGAAGTTTTTTGGAGATGTTTAAGAGCAGGTTAAATAGACATCTATCGGGGACGATATAGCTCAGGGGTGGGGAACCTCAGGCCTGGGGGGCCAGATGCAGCCCTTGGCTTGCCCAGATCTGGCCCCCGAGGCTCAGGGGCCCTCCCCCAGCATAGGTGAGCCCACACTGGTGCTCCAGCCCCCTTGCTGTCCCCCTGGGGTCTGGAGTGCACCAAATCTACTAGGTTTGGCCCCTCTAGGCTCTGGAGTGCAAGGGAAATGTGTGGAGGTTCTTTCTTCTTCTCAGTGGGGGGTCACAGTGAGGTGGTTTTTCCACTTCTCACTTGTGTGTGGCCCTCGACTGGTTTTTCTGTGGGTCAGTGGCCCCTGACGCAAAAAAGGTTCCCCACCCCTGCTCGAGGTGGTGCTTGGTCCTGCCGTGAGGGCAGGGGACCGGACTTGATGACCTCTTGAGGTCCCTTCCAGTTCTAGTGTTCTGTGAGTCAATTCTATAATAGAGCCAAGCTGATTTATAGCAGCTAAGGATCTGGCCTGAGGCGTCTCATTTAGGTCTGGGATTTTCAAAGATGCCTGAGGAAACTGAGCCCCCAAATCTCTGAAAACCAATGGGATTTAGATGCCTCGCTCCTTTGCACATCTTTGGGCACCGAAGCCCCAGCACTTAACTTGAAAACATTGGCCTGGGGCAATCATGGGGAAAACATAGCGAATGGCCAGCACTCACTGGCAGCCAAGCCCCGCCCTCTCCTGAGGAGGAGAGGAAGAGGTGGGGAATGGACCTAAGCTTGGGGGAAGGGGTGAAATGGGAGTAGGGCCTGGAGCAGAGGGGGTATTTGAGCAGTCCCCCTACCTAGCAAGAGAGGAACCTGGCACCTATGCATTGGCATCTATTCTTTTTTGCTAATGGATTGGTTAAATTCCAGCAATGCATTCACAACCTCTCGAAGGTACTTGTATTGTGTCAGGAAGCCTCTGAAACCAGGGAAATGTGCTTGAAAAGACAGCTCCTGGCCCCTCCCACGTAGTTCAGCAGCGGGACGGAGGGGAAAGTCCAATTACCTTTCAATGTCAGCCCAATAACGTGATAGAGGCAATCAAGGAAGGGGCTGTTGTCAGTTTCTCATGATGCGGAAGGGTGGAGGGGGAGGTTCACTGTGGGAAACTCCAGGGGCCGCCTGCAAAAGAAAAAGGAGCCTAAGTCAGAGCTGAAGTATAGACTACAGAAGGCAAAATAACCGAGGTTCTTCCGGACACATTTTCCTAACATCTTCAACTGACGTCAGCTGAGAATCTGGCCTCAGTCCAATGAACTCTTACCCGCAGAAATTCAGGCAAAGGGAAAACCTAGTGTGTATTCTGTGCATCACAGAGCTTCTTGAATGTATAAAAATCACACTCAGGACATTTGCTCACTACCAAAAGTCAAGTGTTTCTCAAAATCAAGCAGCTTTTTTGGCCAGCAACGCCTAGCCCTTCGATGAGAGCGCAGCATGGCATTGTAGAGATTTTTCTGAAAGTTTCCTGCGGTGTCATGGGTTTTTATAGCAGTCATTAACGTCTTCCTCTTTTTCGGTGTCGTGGGATTCTTGGTACGTAAGCATTTAGTGTGCAGGAAAGATGGCCATGACAGATAAATTCGTCTCCCCGTGATTTATCGCTGATATTTGACTGCTGTTGTTAAGAATGAATTATGAGACTCATACGAACCACATTGCTTTCTATGCAGGGCAGATTAAGCTTGGCTCAGTCTAACATCACAAACCAGAACAACTAAGATGTGAACATTGAAGAGCTAGGAGAGACCAAAGGCAGATAGCTCAAGAGCAGGCCTCATGGGCTACAGCCTCTGGTGTCATCTAATTCCTACCACATCCTTACAGTCAGCTCAGAGGTGCCTCTGAGGTATAGAGTATAGGTCACGAAGGCTATGTCTTCACTCTGTAGAAGATTGATGCTGCTGCGATCGATCTTCCGGAGTTCAATTTAGTGAGTCTAGTACAGACTTGCTAAATCAAACTCAGAGGGCACCCCTGCTCTTCCCAGTAGTAAGAGAAGCCGACGGGAGGATTTGCTTCCATCTGCCACCCGTTGTGAGGACACCGCCAAGCTCCGCTTAAGGGAAGCCGACTCCAGCTACGTATTCTACACAACTGGAGTTGCATACCTCAAGCCGAGCTGCCAGGTCTAGTGTAGACTTGGTCTAAAAGATCATTTGCAGCTAAAGTAACTTATGGGAGGGGAATGCGATGGGTTGGATAAACCCCATGCTGGAGAGAGAAGGGTGTAGAAACAACTCTGGGCCTGGGAAGCGCTGACCTGACAGGCCTACTGGGCATGCTCCAGTTGGAGTAGGGACTTGAAAGGGAACGTTGCCTGCCAATCAGATTGGTCAGGCATGACTTGCCCTTGGTGAATCCATGTTGACTATTCCTGATCACTTTCCCCTCTTTTCCCAGGAACAGGGGCCCTCCCACCAGATTCTGACTCAGGGACCTTTGAGAAATGGTTAGATTCAGTTAATTCTCTCCCCTGGATTTCTCCCTGCCTTCCATACCAAGAAGGAACTGGCTTATATGCGACAATTAGAATGGAAAGGAAGCAAAGGTATCTTAAAACCACCTTTGCTCACACACACACACACACCCTGCTGAGTTGTTCTGGGTGGTCCTTGGCTACAGCCAAATGTTTGCTGCAACATCTCCTGGACTTCTTTGGTCCATTCCTCTGCTTCCTTGTCATTGGCCTGGAAAATCCGTGGCGTTTTGAAACTGCCAGCCACAGCAGAATTGAACTACAGAGAACCCCACCCTTCAGATACTTGTAGATAGTTTTGCTTTTCACTTAATCCATCACTTAGATGAATGGTGCACAATGGGACTGCCCAAAGGTAGGGCCAAGTCACCCTAGACCATCCCTGACAGGTGGAAGCCATTCCAGAGTCCCCATGGACAGAAGACAGGAAATAAAGCGAAGGTGGGAATTTTTAAATCACTTTGGGGAAGAGGAGACTCTTTTTCCAACTTGGGTTTTTGGACAAACAAAACAAATGACCAAAAATGATTTTTTCCTCCCACAAGACATTTGTTTTTTGGGTGAAATCTCCATTTTATGACCCAAAAAAAAAATGAATTGAGGACAAAGTAACAGCTAGCACTAGCCCAGAGTCTGGAGCTAAATGATATGTGTTCCTTGGGTTTTTTCCCCTCAGCATTTCTTGTATAATTTTCCCATCCCTGTTGATATTTTGGGCTCTCTTGTGGCTTTTAAAGACAGACCCAGGCTAGGCTGCAGGAGAGACCTGGCAATGTGACACCTGAGCAGAAGTCGTTGGAGGCATTTTGCCTGTGCAATGCTGAGAGAAGGAGACCGTCTCCATGGATGCTTGAGGGGGACATGTTTAGGAACACAAGAATGGCCATACTGGGTCAGACCAAGGTCTATCTAGCTCAGTATCCTGTCTGCTGACAGTGGCCAATGCCAGGTGCCCCCAGAGGGAGGAATCACAACAGGTAATCCTTACCCGATCACTCCCCTGTCATCCACCTCCAGAGAAACAGAGTCTAGGGACACCATTCCTACCCATCCTGGCTAATAGCCATTGATGGAGCTAACCTCCATGAATCTATCTAGCTCTTTTTTGAACCCGGTTAAAGTTCTAGACTTCACCACATCCTCTGGCAAGGAGTTCCACAGGTTGACTGTGCACTGAGTGATGAAAAACTTCCTTTTGTTTGTTTTAAAAGGAGTGGTTGCTAAGTGTGCAGTGGGCACTCTTCCCACCCCCATACTGGCCTGATGTCACCCAGCCAAGTGAAGAGAGGGTGGGACCTCCAGCCTGCACAACCAAGTCCTTTGGGTGGGAATAGCGACTGAAGAGTTAGAGAAACTCTGCCACTGGCATAAGGTCCCTAACGCACCAGCTTCTGTGGCGCATCAATTGAACTGCGGCTGGATTGCCCCACCACGCCCCTGCCTCCTCTTTCGGATGCAGCTACACCCGTGTATATAGAAGAACTCACCTCAGGCACCTTTGGGTTCACTTTGTGCCACACCAGGGAATTTGCTGGACCGGAGAGTCCAACCCTTCATGTCAATACAGGTTGAACCTCTCTAAACCAGGATTCTCTGCCCTAGCAAGTTCCATGGTCCAGCTGGACCATGGATATTGCTGGAACAGAGTCCTGGTGGTGGGCTGGTGGCCGGGAGCCCTTTAGACCAGGAGCTGGGCTGCCCAGTATGTCAGGAAACGGGGGATGGGGAGCGGCAGCAGAAGGAGGCCAGTGACAAGTGGGGAGAACCAACAGTCAGGCCATGGATTGGGTGGCTTGCTAGCAGAGGGGGCCGGATATGACCTGCCCTGGTTGGGCAAAACCCGCATCCAGGACTGGTCAGGTCCCAAGGGTGCCAGTCCCAGGAGGTCCAACTTTTACTTGAAATGTGGCTTGGTATGTGTAATTTTCAAGTGTTTTAAAATCTATGAACCCATCAGAGGGAAAGGAAGCAAGCGTGAGTTCTGTAGGACACCTATGTTCCCTGACCACTAGAAACTTAGGGTATGTCTAGGCTACACACTTCTTTCGAAAGAGATTATTTAGACAGCCACAACTTTTTTCAAAAAAGCAATCCGCTTTTTCGAAAGAAAGCACCCAGGCAATCTTTCGAAAAAGCCCTGTTTGCGGTCAAGAATGCCTTTTTTCAAAAGAGCTCTTTCAAAAAAAGGTGTTCTTCCTCGTAAAATGAGCTTTACTGCTGTCGAAAAAACCACCGCATTTTTTTGCTTTGATTTCGAAAGAAAGCGGTGGCAGTCTAGACACAGGTGAATTTTTTTGAAAAAAGGCCACTTTTTTCGAAAAAACCCCCTGTAGTCTAGACATAGCCCTAGGGTTGCTTGTCCTGGGTGCAGAAAGAACTTCAGAACCGCCTCCCTGCTGTCTTGCGACAAGGATTTTTCACATCGCCTTAAGGCGAGCGGAAGCACTTTCAAGATGACGGATGGGAGATGGAAACAGACCGACGGAGCTCAAATGCTTGAGAGATTTTTCCCTGACTTGCCCTTCATTTCACTCTCTGGAGGCTCGAGCGGGGAGGAACAATGATTTTTCATCCTTGTAGGCATTTGCTTTGGCGGTTTCTTGCTTTTCTCTCTCTGCAGCTGCTCGTTGAAGATAAGCAACTGGGCAGCATATCCTCGAAATAAATTAATTAATGATCCCAATTCTGGGGAATAAAACCCGAGTGGATTGTATAAAAAACTAACGGCGAGTGAAGAGGCTGCTTCTTGCATGGGCTCGGTTGGAAATCTCTATGCAAATGTTGCCTTGGATGGATTCCACAGGCTTTGTCTAACCATGGTTATCAATCCCTATGGCCAGACATGTTTTCTCGCAGGGAAATCCAAACGAGGAATCAGTCAAACTGCCTGAAGAGTAGGACATGCGGGTGGCTACACGGCCAGAGAAACAAAATGAAGGGAAATAGCAAAGTCCTCTGGTGTTCACGGGAACGTCATCTTATTGCTATTGATTTTTCTACTCTTTGCAAGGAGAAAACTTGATTATTTTTGTTGCGCTGGGCTCCAGGAGTAACTGAGAATGGCCTGAGGGTTGCTCTCGGTAGGGCATATAGCCTGCTGATGGTCCCTAAAGACTGAGACAGCAGCTGGGAATCGGTGGGTATCGGGGAGCCCAGGTCATTTTGTGTCGTTTGCTCCAACCATGCGCATTATGCCAGCACCGGAGTGTGGTGGAGGCCCCGCAGTGCCAGCTGAGTATGCTGTTCAGTGGTTCCCTAACCCCAGAGCCACACAGGTTGAGTGACAGATTGAACCATCCATTAAACACTGGAATAAATTGCCTATGGAGGTTGTGGAATCTCCATCACTGGAGATATTTAAAAGCAGGTTGGATAGACACATAAGCGGGGCTTGACAAACGGCGGCGAAATCTACTCACCAGCTCCGCACTGCGCATGCACAAGACCCGCATTGTGCATGCACGCACCGCCGGTGAAAGGGGCGACCGGCTGAAATCTACTCGCCACGGACAAGTAGAAACAGTGATTTGTCGAGCCCTACACATAAGAACATAAGAATGGCCATACTGGGTCAGATCAAAGGTCCATCTAGCCCAATATCCTGTCTGCCAACAGTGGCCAATACCAGATGCCACAGAGGGAGGGATCACAACAGGGAATCCTCACATCATCCCTCCCCTGTCTCCCATTTCCAGACAATCAGAGGCTAGGGACACCATTCCTACCCATCCTGGCTAATAGCCATTGATGGACCTAACCTCCATTAATCTATCTAGCTCTGTTTTGAACCCAATTAATGTTCTAGCCTTACCGCATCCTTTGGCAAGGAGTTCCACAGGTTGACTGTGTGTCAAGTAAAGAAAAACTTCCTTTTGTTTGTTTTAAACCTGCTGCCTATTAATTTCATTTGGTGACCCCTAGTTCTTATATTGTGGGAGTAAGTAAATAACTTTTCCTTATTCACTTTTTCCCACACCAGTCATAATTTTATAAGCCTCTATCATATCTCCCCTTAGTCTCCTCTTTTGTAAGCTGAGAAGTCCAAGTCTTTTTAATCTCTCTTCATATGGGACTCGTTCCAAACCCCTAGTCATCTTTGTTGCCCTTTTCTGAACCTTTTCTGATGCCAATATATCTTTTTTGAGATGAGGCAACCACATCTGTACATAGTATTCAAGATGTGGGCGTACCATGGATTTATATAGCGGTAATAAGATATTTTCTATCTTATTCTCTATCCCTTTTTAAATGACTCCTAACATTCTATTTGCTTTTTTGACTGCCATTGCACATGGAGTGGATGTTTTCAGAGAACTATCCACAATGACTTCAAGAGCTCTCTCTTGAGTAGTTGTAGCCAAGTTAGTCCCCATCATATTATGTATATAGTATATTGTATATATACACCTATCAAGGATGGTCTAGAGTGGACAGTGCTTGGTCCTCCCATGAGGGCAGGAGACTGGACCTGATGACCTCTCAAGATCCCTTCCAGCTCTAGGATTCTCTGAATTCCATGGGAGTTAAGCACCTGACAACCTTTAAGGAGCTGGATCTGGGTGCTTAAGGAGCTTGCAAAAGACCTGCTCCATTCTGAGTCTGGTTCCAATGAGGTAAGAGTAACAAGAACTTCCCAGCATCCCATCCAGATGCTCTGGGAAACTCAGCCCTTTGAGGGCACCATCCTGGATACCATGCTATACCCTTGGAAGAGAGGGTGACCCGCCTGGCTGGACTGCTTTTTGGCAGCGTGAGGCAAAGCAGCTGCCCTGCACCCTCAGATCTGTCCCTGAGGGTTTCCTTCCTCAAATTTTGTATTTAAATTCCAATTCATGTGGAGGCTTCTCTCCTGTTTGCTTCTCACGAGGCCAGGGCTGGCCCACAACATTTTGGCACCTGAGGTGGGGAGCTCAAATGATGTCCCCGTGCCCCCTCGCTTGGGCCAAAACTTTGAAAGATCTCAAATCTGCCTTCTTCCTGTTCTACTCCTCTCATGGCACTCCCCCATCTCTGTGCATCTAGAGCAGACAGAAGACATATGCACCAGCAGTAGACACAATGTTCTACACTCTGGGTCCTACTGGCGGGTCCCCCCCCCCCACAGTCTGGCACCTGAGGCGGCTGCCTCAGTTGGCCTCATGGTAAGGCCAGCCCTGCACGAGGCTTCCCCTCTTATTTTCAGTTGCAAAATGGAGGAAGAAGAAATGAGAAGGAAGCCAGAGAGGGAGAAACTTTAAAAAAAAAAAAGCGGCTTTAGAAACGGAATGTTTTTGGTTGCAAACTTTCACAACATTTTTTCAAACAATTGTTCCCCGTCCAAAACCTACGGAGGGTGAATTTGTTGAAAAAAATGTCTGAATGTTCATTTTGCAAAGAGCATTAGCGGGATTTTCCCTGCCCTGTCTCTTGGACAAAGATGTCCCAAAACTTAAGGCTCTTCACAGAGCTCCTACCTCATGGAGTGCCTATCAATGAATCTACACTGTCTCCAATCCCCCTCTGTCAGGTGGGGATAATATTTTGCTGACTCCCATGAGTGTTGTGATGCAATGACACTCAGGCTGGCTATGTGTATACTGCCTCTTTTGCCAGCAAAGAGTATGCTAATGGAGTGCTCATTAGCAACTTCTCGCACTTCATTTGCATATTCTCTGCTCGAGGCTTTTTGCGCAAAAACAAGCAGTGCAAACCTCTTGTGCAAAAAGCATCGGAAGAGATTATGCAAATGAAGCACGAAAAGTTGCTAATGAGCGCTTCGTTTGCATTGCCTCATCTGCAAAAAAGAGGCAGTGTAGACGTAGCCTCAGGGTCATATATGGAGGTAGGCAGAGTCCCTGGATGAACAGATATCTGAGACTGTGTCCTAGCTTTTTGAAAACAGATAAGGAGGCAAAGCCTGAGAGCAGGTTAAATGCAATGTCTAAGGGAAAATAGAACAGTTAATATGCTGAGTCACTCATCCGTAGAGCTCTAAGTAATAGAAAGCACTTACTCATAAAAGTTATAGCACAGGAGGGGCTTTTGCATGGTGGCATGTTCTCAGATAACGCTGGCAAAGGTGACTGTCATAAACGCAAAGTTGTCTTATGTTTTGCAAGCACCACAACTCCTCCTCCGTTATCCCAGGGTCTCCACATTGCATCTACGGCTGCAGGATTTCAAAGAAGCTGTTTGACAAGAACTGCCATCAGGACTGTAGGAGAATCTTGTTTGGAAATCTGGGTCATCTTGTGTGTAGGCAGTGGTGTTGGAGCCGTGTTGGTGCCAGGATATTAGGCCAGGTCTATGCTACCCCAGAATCGTGTAGCTGGAGTTGATGTACCTTAAACTGAAATTCTGGGGTGGCCCCACTGTGAGAGGTCAATGGGAGAGACTCTCCTATTGACTTCCCTGACTCCTCATGACTCCGAGGAGTACCTGGGTTGATGGAGGTGCCTGCAGTGCTTGATTTAGCAGGTCCTTACTAGACCCGCTAAATTGAACCCCGAACGATCAACCTCCAGCATGTTGAGCTTCCCGGAAGTATAGACAAGGCCTTTGAGACACAAAGAGGGTGAGGTGATATCTTTTACCCGACCCACTTCTTGTTGGAGCCAGAGCTCCTCTTCAGGTCTGGGAAATGTATTTCTATGTGACATTTACTCTGAAGGTGAAAGAAAAACATAACGTTAAAAGTGCAGGGAGATAAACACTGGAGAAATTATACTTTGGCAACTGCTCCGTGACAGCTACTGAACTGGAAAAAAAAAAAAAAGGATGAAAGAAGACAATTTAGAGCAAACTCTGGACCTTTGCAGCATGTTATCACATCTGATTGAATCCAGTGGGAAATCGTCATTGGCAAGGAATGTTCCTTTTCATGGAAAAAAAAAAGTTCACTCTGATTTCCAAACCAAAGGGAAGTCTCACTGGAGTAAATGAATAGAGTTAAAGCCAAGAACAGGACAATCGCTTGCCACAAAAAAATAAAGTGGACCAGATTTGCAGATCCTCTACAGGAGCTTCGCAACCTTGAGTGGGCCTGCTGATGGGGGACAGGACAAAAGAGATAACTGACCCAGGCCTGGAGATTCAAAAGTGCCTGGGGCTCTCAGCCTCTGCCACTTCTGCATTAGCAGTGGCGGTGCCCAGAGCCCTGGGCCCTTTAAATTGCCGCTGGAGTACCGTGTGGCATGCTCCAGGCAGCGCTGAGGGCTGGAGGGTGCCATGTTCTGGATGGTGCTAAGGACCAGCTGTCCCAGCCTTGCCCCTTCCAGGAGCCCATAGCCAGCCCCCCTCCCCCAACCTTGCCCAGTGCCTGGTGAGGCTGTGGGCTCCTCTGCCCTTTGGTTTATGGCTGCCGTTTAAAGAAAGAGGTTTCAGGTGACGCAACGGCAGCCACAGGGTCTGGAGCATACCAATGAGTTGGACTCTGAATCTCCACCATCTCAGGGGGATTAGCATGGATTCTCCTCCAAGCCACCTTTAGTAAAGTAAGTGGCATGTTCTGTAAAGGGACTGGACCGTGGCACACAAACTCTATCCAGGCCTGTGATATGGTACTTGACACTTCGCCAAGAAATTCCCTCAGTATTCCCCGGAAGAATGGGGCATAGGAATTGTGAGCCTGGGCTCATCTGCTTCAACATTTTGTCACCGGCTGCTTCAGAGGAAGAGAACCCTTCAGCTGATGGAGTTGGGCTGATCTGCCCTCGCGCCTCAGGGCTCCGAGGGTGTGGCTACACAAGGCGCAGCAAGTCTCAGAGCCCAGGTCTATGGGCTTGGGCTCCTTCTCAGGGGCTGAAAATAGTGGTGTGGGCATTTGAACTAGAACTCTGAAGCCAACAGAGAGGGGTGGGCATCCCAGACCATGCCCGAATGCCCACATGGCCTTTTTGAGCACCAGTGTGAGAGCTGGTGTCTGTAAAGCAGGCTTTGAAATGCATAGTCTCATGGTGCTGTTTGTTGGGCTGACGCACCCTAATAGCTCGGAACGGTGTGAAGCCTGAAACACAAGGTTTAAGATTGCGATGGAGTGCGGGCACAGAAGACCCCTTGGGTCTGCTTCCGGGAGTGCTGATAAAGCCACTCACCCTCACCTCCTTGCTCTCTGGGGCTTCTCACCATCCTGTCCTAGTGGGCCAGATCTTCTGGTCTCCCCCAGCCCAGGCACAGAGCTAAGATCACTGCTCTGCACAGTCGGCCTGTGGAACTCCTTGCCAGAGGAGGTTGTGAAGACTAGGGAAAGAACTAGGTAAATTCATGGAGGATATGTCCATCAATGATTATTAGTCAGGATGGATAGGAATGGTGTCCCGAGCTCCTGTCAGAGGCTGGAAATGGATGACAGGAGAGGAAACGCTTGACAAATCCCTGTTCTGTTCACTTCTTCTGGAGCATCTGGCAGAAGACAGGATACCAGGCTAGATGGACCTTTGGTCTGACCCAGGATGGCCATTATATTCTTATGTTCCCCTGAAGAGCAATGCAGTCACTGAACCTCTTCCGGTCTGAGGAGGATGCAGTTCCAGGCACAGTATCCAGGAAACCAACTTACAGACAGGATCTGAACCTCAATAAATGATTCTGGCAAGCCCCCTTTAACAATGAAAGGAGTGTCCACACTACCATTATTTCAAAATAACTATTGCAAAATAAGCGCTATTCCCTGAGGAAAGCAGGAGTACAGATTTCGAAATAACCAGGCCGTTATTTTGAAATAACCGGCTTGGTAGTGTGGATCCTCTGCTTATTGTTTTTGAAATAAGAGTAGTTATTTCGAAATAACTCCCTAGTGTAGACCAGGGCCAATTGACCAGCCTGTAGTCCAAGCCAAAATTGGCTGAGCCAGACATTTTATTGCCGTATGGACATACTTCATGTGGCACTGAGTGAGTCACATTCTTTATGCTACAGTTTACCCATCTGTCAGATAAGCACAATAATCGTCAGTGACTTAATCCATATTGGCAAAGGTCTTTGAGACACTTGGACGAAAGGTTTCAGTGCAAGGCATTATAGCTGCTTAGGAAATTATGAATTAAAAGGAATGAAAGGTAAAACAGTCTGTTTAAAAAGCACAAAATGCCTGCTCTTCCCAAAGGAAGCCACGCAAACCGCCAGTAATGATACAAGAAAATATATTCCTCTGATTAGATAATCATTCTCGCTCTGAATAGATGGCCGGGCTAATGAGACAGGCTCTCTCCCATGATCAAGTAAATGTAACGGTATGATTTAATAATGTTGCTATATTATTCCACAAACATCACTAGCATTTAGGGTTTGCTTTTACATTTTATTTATTTTTTCTCTCATCTGCTTCTCATTAAATGCAAAGCTATAAAACCCTGCAAGTTTTGTCAGCAGCCTTCATTTTTAACAAGCCCAGACACAAGGCAAAGTATTTTACATTAGCACATGGTTAACTGTCCATTAACTAACTGCAAGGAGAAACAAAAAAACAACAAATAATAGACTAGTAGAGGGATATGTATAGAAAATGCTACTTGCTTCCAGGGGTGGGGGTATCAGGAAGCGCTCTCTGCAGGCTACATGCACGCACAGCTACAACTGTTACAAGATGGTAGTGTGTTGCTCCAAATACAGCCAATGAAATCTGCTGGCCAATGGACAGAGGAGGGGTTGTACTAGATTTGCAGTCTCCTCATCTCCTCTGAGTGTTCAGGTGTAGTTCAGGTGTAGTTAAGAAGCAACCTCTGGGTGTTCAGCTGTAGTTAAGAAGCAACCTCTGCTGCCATTTCTGCCTGCCTTCGGCAGCTTACACTAAGGCTATGTCTACGCTACACAGTTATTTCGGAATAAGCTATTCCGGAATAGTTTATTTTGAAATAGCACGTCTACACTGCAGGGAAGTCTCAAAATTAGTCCGAGGCAGGCTTCCCTAATGTAGATATGCTATCTCGATTTAGAGCCCCAGGAGGAATAACTTAAAATGGCCATGGTGAGGAGCGTCTACATACACCTTATTTCAAATAGCTATTTTGGAATAGGCGTTATTTCTCGTTTACAGAAGTCAGAATAAGCTGTCCGTTATTTCGAAATTATTTTGAAATAACGGAATTGCTTTTTAGATGGTTGCATAGTTATTTCGGAATAGCAGCTGTTATTCTGAAGTAGCTTTGCTGCGTAGACACACCCTAAGAGAGCACGTCTTGGTCCTATCTAGTGGCAGGTCCACATAAGAAAATATGGCCCAGATCCTTCAAGGTATTTAGACTCCCAGTTCCTAGGGATTTCAGTGGAATTTAGGACCCTATGCACCCTTCAGGATCTGTTTGTGGTGCCGTTGCAGCCCTGTTGGTCGCAAGATTGGAGATACAAGGTGTGTGAAGTCATATTGAAGGTTGGATCAAATTCTGTTGTTGAAAGGGACAAACTTTTGAATGCCACTGATCTCTTTCTCAGGCCTTTTTTTGAGAATCTGGGGCTGTCAGAGTCTACTACCATTGCTAGCTAATGGAGTCACTCCTTTAGCTCAAGCAGTTGAGCGTCATTCCTCTTGCTCTGTAGGTCCAGAGCTAAAGTCCCCGATGAAGTAGGTTCTACTTCCTCACTCTAGTCCCACTCAGGACAGGTGGAACCTCTCTAGTCCGGCACTTTCTGGTCTGGAAACCTCCATGATCCGGCATGATCTTAGTTAGCTGGATGTCCACTTTTCATGGGTGTGGCCAACTGTCCCATAGAGTTTGTTTACAGCTACCAGTGCTGGCTCTCAGTAACTAGAAAGTTAAAGTGTCTCTATTTTTGGATGTCCATCCTGAGACCCTCTGAAGGGCAAGATTCTTCAGGACGAGTGTTCATTACATGAGTGTTCAGACTTCTCTGGACAACCAAACGTTGAAGGTACCCAAAATCACTGATTGCTTTTGAAATCATGGCCTAGGGCTTGACTCTTGTCACAATTACACCAGTGTAAATCAGAGGCAAGTCCTATGAAATTCTGGTCTGTATGATGTATATGGTCTGGTCCTTTCTGGGCTTAAAAATCTACAAATATAACAAAGTTACCCCAGTGTTAGCTAATATATAGTTCTAAAAGGCTTTTGTGCTTATGCCAACCATGCACCAAAATCCCAGCATGCTCTTCACTTATTCCCTGCTCAGGGTGAACTGAATGTAAATTCTTCTGTTTGTGAATGCAGAACATTTCAGAAGGGATGCCAAATATAAACATTATGCTGGGATAATTAATACAAAGTCTTGGTGACCTTCACAATGATTAAAAACTCAGGAAGACAATAGGAATGATCAATACAAGTGCTACACATGAGGGGGATAAGTATTGCAGTATTCTGAAAAAAACAAGAGGCACAAGAGAGATACATGAAAATAATGGTTTGTGCTGACTGGAAAATTTTCCATATTGTTGTAGTGTGTGTGTGTGTGTGTGTGTGTGTGTGTGCCTATTTGTGTATGTAGGTGTACATATACACGCACACATGCTACAACAAAATGGAATACACACAAACACACACGTAAAATTATCTCTTATTGTTTGGAACAGTGAAAATGTAAAGCTGCAGATCTGTTCCCTGGATTGAGTAATGGTATTAACCCTTTCTGTAGAGTGCCGATTTATTTTTGACTGATAAACACCAATTGAACTGAGCTATCAACATCTTATCAATAAAATAATCTAACAAGGGTGAAAGTGAGTCAACTCTTTTTCAAGCCTGTAACCTTTTGGAGCCACTGTAATGTCCAGTTTATACATCTTAGCCCTGGTCTACACTAGGGCTTTATTTCGAAATAACCTCCCTTAGGTTGAATTAATAAGTGGCGCATCTACACTATGAAGCCCGTTATTTCAAAACAATGGGCCGCTTAAATTAGAAATCTGTACTCCTGCTTTTCATCGCGTGCATCTACACTGCACCCGTAGGTCAAAATAAGATAGGCAATTTGAGCTCTGCAAATTGCGTAACATAAGAACATAAGAACATAAGAATGGCCATACTGGGTCAGACCAAAGGTCCATCGAGCCCAGCATCCCATCTGCCGACGGTGGCCAATGCCAGGTGCCCCAGAGAAGGAGAACAGAAGACAATGATCAAGTGATTTATCTCCTGCCATCCATCTCCTGCCCTTGTTATGAAGGCTAGGGCACCATACTTTATCCCTGGCTAATAGCCATTTATGGACCTAACCTGCAAAAATTTATCAAGCTCTTTTTTAAACCCTAATAGAGTCCTGGCCTTCACAGCCTCCTCGGGCAAGGAGTTCCACAGGTTGACTGTGCGCTGTGTGAAGAAAAATTTCCTTTTATTAGTTTTGAACCTACTACCCATCAATTTCATTTGGTGTCCCCTAGTTCTTGTATTATGGGAAAAGGTAAATAATTTTTCTATAATCACTTTCTCCACACCATTCATGATTTTATATACCTCTATCATATCGCCCCTCAATCGCCTTTTTTCCAAACTGAAAAGTCCCAGTCTCTCTAGCCTCTCCCCATATGGGACCCTTTCCAAGCCCCTAATCATCTTAGTCGCCCTTTTCTGAACCTTTTCTAATGCCAATATATCTTTTTTGAGGTGAGGAGACCACATCTGCACTCAGTACTCGAGATGTGGGCGTACCATAGTTTTATATAGGGGAAGTATGATATCTTTTGTCTTATTATCTATCCCTTTTTTAATAATTCCTAACATCCTATTTGCCTTACTAACTGCCGCTGCACACTGCGTGGATGTCTTCATAGAACTATCCACTATAACTCCAAGATCCCTTTCCTGATCTGTCGTAGCTAAATTTGACCCCATCATGTAGTACGTGTAATTTGGGTTATTTTTTCCAACATGCATTACCTTACACTTACCCACATTAAATTTCATTTGCCATTTTGCTGCCCAATCACTCAGTTTGCTGAGATCTTTTTGTAGTTCTTCACAATCCCTTTTGCTTTTGACCCCTGGGGAACACCACTAGTTACCCTCCTCCATTGTGAAAATTTACCATTTATTCCCACCCTTTGTTTTCTGTCTTTTAACCAATTCTTGATCCATGAAAGGACCTTTCCTCCTATCCCATGACCACCTAATTTACGTAAAAGCCTTTGGTGTGGGACCGTGTCAAAGGCTTTCTGGAAATCTAGGTATATTATATCCACTGGGTGCCCCTTGTCCGCATGTTTATTAACCCCTTCAAAGAATTCTAACAGATTAGTTAGACACGACTTCCCTCTGCAGAAACCATGCTGACTTTTGCCCAACAATTCGTGCTCTTCTATGTGCCTTGCAATTTTACTCTTTACTAGTGTTTCTACTAATTTGCCTGGTACTGATGTTAAACTTATCGGTCTATAATTGCCAGGATCTCCTCTAGAGCCTTTTTAAAATATTGGTGTTATATTGGCCATCTTCCAGTCATTTGGTACCAAAGTGGATTTAAAGGATAGGTTACAAACCACTGTTAATAACTCCGCAATTTCACATTTGAGTTCTTTCAGAACCCTTGGGTGAATGCCGTCTGGTCCCGGAGACTTGTTACTATTCAGCTTATCAATTAATTCCATAACCTCCTCTAATGTCACTTCAATCTGAGTGAGTTCCTCAGATTTGTCACCTAAAAAGGCTGGCTCAGATTTAGGAACCTCTGTAACATCCTCAGCCGTGAAGACTGAAGCAAAGAAATCATTTAATCGCTCCGCAATGGCACTGTCTTCCTTGATCGCTCCTTTTATATCTTTATCATCCAAGGGCCCCACTGCTTTTTTAGCGGGCTTCCTGCTTCTAATGTATTTAAAAAACATTTTACTATCATTTTTTGAATTTTTGGCTAGCTGTTCCTCAAACTCTTTTTTGGCTTTTCTTACTACATTATGACACTTAATTTGGGAGTGTTTATGTTCCTTTCTATTTTCCTCACTAGGATTTGACTTCCACTTTTTAAAAGCTGCCCTTTTCTCTCTCACTGCCTGTTTAACATGGCTGTTTAGCCATGGTGGTTCTTTGTTAGGTCTCTTACTGTGTTTTTTTATTTGGGGTATACAATTAAGTTGGGCCTCTAGTATGGTGTCTTTAAACAGTTCCCATGCAGCTTCCAGGGATTTTAGTTTAATTACTCTCCCTTTTAGTTTCTGTTTAACTAGCTTCCTCATTTTAGTGTAATTCCCCTTTTTGAAATTAAATGCCAGAGTGTTTGACCGCTGCGGTGTTCTTCCCAACACAGGAATATTAAAAGTTATTATATTGTGGTCACTATTTCCAAGCGGTCCAGTAACAGTTACCTCTTGGACCAGATCCTGCGTTCCAGTCAAGACTAGGTCGAGAATCGACTCTCCCCTTGTGGGTTCCTGTACTAGCTGCTCCAAGAAGCAGTCATTTAAGGCATCAAGAAATTTAATCTCTGAATCCCGTCCTGAGGTGACATGCACCCAATCAATATGGGGATAATTGAAATCTCCTATTATTACTGTGTTTTTTATTTTGGTAGCCTCTCTAATCTCCCTTATCATTTCAGCATCACTATCACTGTCCTGGTTAGGTGGTCGGTAATATATTCCTAATGCCATATTCATATTAGAGGAATGAATTGTTATCCATAATGATTCTATGGAACATTTTGATTCCTTTAGGATTTTTACTTCATTTGATTCTATATTATCCTTCACATATAGTACCACTCCGCCACCCGCACGACCTGTTCTGTCTTTCCGATATAATTTATATCCCGGTATGATAGTGTCCCACTGATTGTCCTCATTCCACCATGTTTCTGAGATGCCTATTATGTCAACTTCCTCCTTTGATATGAGGTACTCCAGTTCACCCATCTTATTAGACAGACTCCTAGCATTAGTGTAAAAGCATGTTAGAAAACTACCACTATTTATATGTCCGCCTTTCACAGACACATTGGATTTTTTTATGCACGATTGTTTCCCATCTGATCTTGCCCATATATTATTTCCCACGTTCCCTATCTGACTAACTTCTAGGGAATCCCTACCGATGGAGCCTCGTGTAAGAGAAGTCTCCGTCCGATCCAGGTGCTCCCCCGCACCAATCGGCTTTCCCCCACCTCTTAGTTTAAAAACTGCTCTACGACCTTTTTAATGTTTAATGCCAGCAGTCTGGATCCACCTTGATTTAGGTGGAGCCCATCATTCCTGTATAGGCTCCCCCTACCCCAAAAGTGTCCCCAGTTCCTAATAAATCTAAACCCCTCTTCCCTGCACCATCGTCTCATCCACGCATTGAGACTCTGAAGTTCTGCCTGTCTATCTGGCCCTGTGCGTGGAACTGGAAGCATTTCAGAGAATGCCACCAAAGATGTTCTGGATTTCAGTCTCTTTCCTAGTAACCTAAATTTGGCCTCCAGAACATCTCTTCTACCCTTCCCTATGTCATTGGTACCAACATGTACCACGAAGACCGGCTCCTCCCCAGCACTGCCCATAAGTCTGTCTAGATGCCTCGAGAGATCCGCAACCTTCGCACCAGGCAGGCAAGTAACCATACGGTTCTCCTGGTCATCACAAACCCAACTATCTATATTTCTAATGATCGAATCCCCCACTACTAAAACCTGCTTCTTCCTAACAGCTGGAGCTCCCTCCCCCGGAGAAGTATCCTTGGCACGAGAGGATACAACATCACCCTCTGGAAGGAGGGTCCCAACTATGGGATGGTTTCCCTCTGCTCCCATTGACTGCTCTCCTTCCCTGAGCCTTTCATCCTCCGTAACAGCATCAGGACTGTCAGATTGGAGGTGGGACAGCCCTACTATGTCCCGGAAAGTCTCATCCACAAACACCTCTGCCTTCCTTAGCTCCTCCAGTTCAGCCACCCTGGCCTCCAAAGCACGCATTCGGTCTCTGAGGGCCAGGAGCTCCTTGCATCGAGCGCACACATACGCCACCCACCCACAGGGTAGGTAGTCATACATACTGCACTCGACACAATAAACAGGATAGCCCCCACTCTGCTGCTGGGCTTCTGCCTCCATTTCCTACTCTAATTATATATGAGGGTTAATTAAATGTTTCAGATAGAGGTTGTTATAAAGGATTTAGTTTAAGGGCAATAGAAGTCACTGGCTCCCCCCAAGCTCCCCCTCTAAACTCCCTCCTGTTAGCACTCACCCTGTTCGCGAGCACCTGGTCGCAAAGCTCCCTGGTCGCTTACCAGCAGGGTTTAAGTGCTCGGCCTCCCTGATAGCTCCTCCCTCTGCCTACAGCTCAGCCAATCAGCACACGGTGTTTCAATTCAAACCTAATCAGCTTCCAACTGCCTGCCTGCCTGCCTGAGCACACGGCCCCAAGGTGCTTTAGTTTGCTCCTTCCTTCTCCTCCTCCAGGAGAGCCTCTCAAAACTCCCTCCTGTTAGCACTCACCCTGTTCGCGAGCACCCGGTCGCAAAGCTCCCTGGTCGCTTACCAGCAGGGTTTAAGTGCGTATCTTATTTTGATCTAATTTCGAAATAAAGCGCTATTCCAAAAAGTCCCTGAGGGTTACAGGAATGCCAGAATAGCATGCCTGTTATTTCAAAATGTGTTTCAAAACAACGTGCGCATTTAAAGATGCAGAATAGCTATTTCGGGATACTTCCAGTATCCCGAAATAGCGCCACTGTCTCGATGTAGCCATCAGGAATAACACTAATTCTGAAATAGTTATTTCAGAAAATAATGGTACTGTGGATGTTCCGGTGCCGCTATTTCAAAATAACAACTCCCCAGAGTAATTCAAATTAATTACTCCCCAGTGCTTCCTGGGGCTCTACGTCAAGGTAGCGTGTCGACATTAACGGAGCCTGCCTTGGACTCATTTCAAGGCTTCCCCGTAGTGAGGACATGCTACTTTGATTTTGTTATTTTGTGAGTTATCAAATCAATTTTAGTGATTTCGAAATAGTTTCCTAGTGTAGGCATGCCTTTAGTGTCCTAACTAAGGAAATTAGAAGAAATGACTCATGAGTGATTTAAACTCACTACTGACCAAAGCCAGCAGGGGAGTAACAGGAGTTTTACTAAACAGATGATATCGTTTAACTCTGTTATGTGATGGCAACTGTTGTGCTAAATAAGTTCATGATCTCAGTCTAGATCCAAACCGATGGGTGTCCACATCACATCTAGCAGGCGTTGGCACCAAATTGAGCTGAATGGCTAAGGACTGAGATGATTAAAGACGACAAAACAGGGTAGGAATGTCCATTCACATACATGGGCTTCAATCTCCTAGTGTATAAACACCTGTAATGGCTTCTGTCCCCACGTCTGGTGAACACCCCTTTCTGGCTGGGTGCAGCTGCAGTCTTTCAGTTTATGGTGACCTCAGTCAATGGTTTCTCTGGTACTCGGCCCTCCTGCAGGTTCACACACACACAGTATGTGAGTCACCACAGATCCCCTCTAGGGTATATAGTCCACCAGGGGCCTATCTCCATTGGTGTCTCTAGGGCTCAGTCTTTAAGTAGTCCATCAGTGGTATGGGTCTGTAACTCCCGCAAAGCTTCCTCCCTGGAGAAAACGTCTTCCTGTGCCCTCCCTGGTCTTGGTTCTTACTCAGTCTCAGCAGTCAGCCGGGAGCTCCTTCTCCCCCCCACCCTGCTATTCTTGCCCACAATGAGCAGTCCATGATCCTGCTGCTCTGCCAGCCATTCAGGAAAAACCTACTCTCTGACCCAGCTCCAGGCAGCAAGTGACTGATGCAACTTTTATATGTCCCTGAGTGGCTGCTCCCTGCAGCCTCTCTCATTGGCTGCTCCCTCCTACCACTCTAGGACACTCAAAGGACTTCTCTTCTGCTCCTTTGGGAGTATGGAAGACCCCTGAGGCCTCCAACAGGGGGCCTCTGGACTGCCAATCCTCCATCACAGCCCCATGCAAATCCTAAGGGAATGTCTCCTCTTTGTGAGATGGGGAAGTGCTATTGACCCATGTTACACATGGGCCACCCAAGCAAAGAAAGATAAACGACTTGCCTGTGTTCATACAGCACATCTACACCCAAACGGGGAATTGGACGAGATTAAAAAAAACTGCTTAGTCACAGCCCAGTGCCTTCACGATGGGCGCATGCGTCCGCCTGTGAACAAAACGGTTTACCCAGAAGAAAATCCTTTTCAAGGACGTCTTGTGTCCCGTGATGTTACAGCCACCCAACGTGGTGCGTCTGGCTAACACTTATACATGCTCTTCAGCCTCGTAACTTTCCCACTGGAGAAGGTGGCAGTGTTTAATCGCTGCTGCTAAACGAAGTCTCCTTAATCTTCAGAACGCTTCGTTTGAGACCAGCGTCCCTGGCAATTTTGTGGACAGGCTTCAAGTGCAGAAGGATGTGGCATCAGAGCGTTGAAACTTTCCATTTAACAAAGCGGCCATCTTAATTGAATAAGGACTGCTCTGCTATACAGCTCACACGGGTTTAATGAGGAGTCTGGCAGAGAATCAAAGGAGGCTGGAGACGGGGAAGGCTAAATGGTTGCTCACATCGGTAGTTACAAAATGAACAATGAATCACTAGGGAACTCCGCTCCAGCAATTACAACGCAACAAAGAGTCACTCAGGAGGTCTCAAAGAGGCTGTGGAGAGATCCATCTGCCGTCTGCCACCTTTGGATAATAGTCTCTCTCTGTGCAGTGAGCCGGCACTGGCCCTCTTCACCATTTCAATCCCTTTAAATCTTATTTTGAGGGCTTGTGTGGTGCTTCTGCCACTTATTAACCTCTTGCTTCGGAGTAAACGTTATCCTAAGGGCAGGGTCAGCCCCAAAGGGGGCATGGGACCTGGGGCAACCTGCCCGCCAATTCTCCAGGCAACCCCTCCCGCTGCAGGCCATGCCCCGCCTCTTCCACAAGCCCCGCCCCTGCTCTGCCCCCTTCCTCCCTGACGCGGAGTGTGGGGGAGTCACCAGGCCCTGCAACCGCAACTGCAGCCAGACGTGACTCTCAGCCGGCAGGTAGAGTGGAAGGATTATTGGTTCACAGGGACACGGCGTAGCACAGCCGTGTTGTTAACACCAGCACCAGAAGCAGTGAGTGCAATGCAACCTGTGGAGAGGGGGGCCAGAGACAGCATCCTGGGCCTCATCCCTGCATCCTCAGCCAGCCAAGACTAACTCACACCCTCAGCCACCCGTCCCAGCCTGCAGGCAGCCCCGCCTGCTCCTTTGCTCAGCTTCTGGGGCAAAAGGTGTTTTCTGGTTACATCTCCCACCCAGGCTCAGGTTACAAGACAGCCTGAGCCATTGTGTACATGCTGGGCTGGGCAGCCTGGGGCAGCCTCCCTCAGGGAGAGTCACACCCAAAGCTCCTATCCCCAGCTGGGCACCAGGGCAGTGCCCAGGGAAACTGAGGCACACACAAACACACAAAGAGTTACTACAGAACAGCACAGGACAGTAAGAATCACATACAATGTAACAAAGCAAACAGAGTGAACACAATCCCCACTACGTCACCCCCGCCAAGGTACTGTGCCCCCGTCACCCTCTCCCCCCCCAAACTCACCCTATGGACAGAAGGAGCTGGAACAGTCCAGCCACCCGCTCCACTCCACTGCACCGTGCTGCCTTCTCCCTGGTCTGCCCCCTCAAAACCTAGTGATCCTGAACCAGGGAGTTTGCCAGACCAAAGAAGGTCAACGCTCCCTTGCTGGCCACTGGCCCTACTCCCAGCTGCCAGCCCTGGCCACTGGGTTCTCCTCCTGGTCTGGCCTCCTGGAGCATGGGGCTACTGCTTCCCCCTCCCCCTGCTTCCAGCCTGGCCTATGGCTTCCCGCCAGTGCCAGCTCTCTCTCGCCAACCTGGCCTGGGGTTTCCCAGAGGCTGGCACAGCCCCCCCTGCTATTGGCATAGCTGGAATTTCCTGTCTGTTGCTGTTCCCTCTGCCACTGGCCTGGCCCAGGGCTCCCAGCTGCTGCCAGCAGCCCCCCACCACCGGCCCCTGCTGTGGCTGCCCGGCCCCAGGCTGGGGCTCTTGGTTCCCAGATTCCCAACAAGCCCTGCTCCCGGGCTGTCTGGTTCAGCAACATCCATGGTTCTGCTGGAGCACCGATGTTGCTGGACGAAAGAGTCCCAAATGTGAGAAGTTCATCCGGTAGCACTATTCCTTTGCAATAGCTGGCTTTAAAAATAGCAGATCCCACACTTCCCCTGCAAGGGTATGTCTAGACTACATGCCTCTGCCGACAGAGGCATGTAAATTAGACTACCCAACATAGTCAATGAAGGGGGATTTAAATATCCCCCGCTTCATTAAAATAAAAATGTCCGCCATGTTGTGCCGGCTCAGCTGATTGTCGGCACGACGCGGCAGTCAAGACACGGATCGGTCGGCAAGGAAAGCCTTTGCCGACTGATCCTGTAAACCTCGTTTCAGGAGGCATAAGGGATTGGTCAGCAAAGGCTTTCCTTGCTGACTGATCCGTGTCTTGACTGCCGCGTTGTGCCGATGATCAGCTGAGCCGGCACAACACGGTGACCATTTTTATTTGTCTCTCTAATATCTTGGGACAAACTACACTGCAAAGAAGAGAGATGCTTACTGCATTGGTGAAATTCTCCCCCACAGTATTAGGAGTCTAGTCAGCGGTGTTCAATGAAACACAAAATAGAAGTAAGAGAGAAGTCCGGAGGGGTGGGGAGTTGTTCTCTTAAAAATGATAGTAGTTAATTTTTCCAAATCCACAGTCCATACGGATCATCCAGAATCACAGCCTCTGTGCTCAGGAGTTACAGGAAAGGGGGCAGAAGGAGGCAGAAAAGGAAGGGGGGGGAGAATGTAGAATTGGGTCACCGCCCTCCCCCTGTGCTGATTGTTTGTATAGCTCTTGGAGCTCACAGAAGCCTTAAGTAGTGGAATGATTTGAACATGGCCAGCTAGCAACCAGCAGTTAAAGGAGGAGGGAAGCTCAACCCATGTTTATGGCTGTTGTCACCGGTAGAGTTGGCAAAAAACGTGCCCTCCAAACTCATTTTTGACAGAAAGCTTTCCTAAAAAACTCAAGGCATGTCTACACTTCACGAGAAGATTGATGCACTGGAGGTTGATCTTCTAGTGTTTGATTTAGCTGGCCTAGGGTAGACCCCCTAAATCAAATGCTGAGGGCAGCCCCTACCAGTGTCTGGTTTTCCTTTTTCTATGAGGAGTGAGGGACACCAAGGGGGGCATTTTGCTCCTGTTGGCATCCTGCCACTGCTTGGCTTAAGGTAAACTGACTCCAGCTATGAATTTTGCATACCTCCTACAGTGACCAGCCTGGTCTAAAATAGACCAAGCCTCAATGCCCCTCAAATGAGAATCCTGCAGCTGAAAACAGAATGATTGTAGCCAACCCTCCAAATATTACACTTCTTCAACATCGCAACAGAAGGTTGGAATTTTCCAGGGAAAACAGACAAAATATGGTCTTTTTTAGGTCCCAATTTTCCATCAAAGCAAAACTCCATTTTTTTGACCAACTCCAGTCAAAGCTTTGAAGATCATGGATAGAGTCTTCTGGGTTTGAAAAGTGGGTAATGCTTTTGGAGCAGCCTGGCAATTAAAGGAATAAAACTCATCTGCCAACTGAAAAAAAACCCAACCTTGTTTTACATGATTTTTAATAGGGTATCTGATTATAGGATGTGCTCAAGGAAAATACATTTCTAACAAGATGACAGGGTGGAGAACTGCATATACTTAGCTCCTTGACAACCTACCTACAGAACCGAATATCAGTAAAAGAGGTTTCTCTTCCCTATCCACTGAAGGCAGTGGATTTGAAACATATTTTTTTGTTTCCATGGGATTTTCTTTTCAAGTCAGCTGCAAATAACCCAGCAACCTACGTCCAAGGTGGTATTGCGTCATACAAACTAAGCAGCTAATTGAACTCTGCTTCCTTCTTCTTCCTCTAAAGAAGGTTTTGAGTACAAAAGAGGGACCTCTGTGGAACATTGAGCACATTGTGCACAGTAACTGGATGCTAAGATAGTGAACAACTAACCAGAACTTTAGACCAATATTCCCTCTACTCTTTTCTATCCATGTGCAGATTTTTTTTCCACCCATGTGTGGGATAGTTTTTTTATGTGCACCAAAGTATGTGTGAATGTGCACCACCAGTAGAAGTAGAAACCTAGCTGTGGGCGTTCTAACCAGCTGGGCAGCATTGAAATCTCTCCTGAGTAGATGCATAAGAGCATGTGTTTTAAATTGCTTTGCCATAGGCTCTTCCCAGCAGGTGATTCAGCAATGCAGCAACAGATGGGCCTGTTATGAATGCTGTTTGGAAGGATCCCTAATGGACTAATTTGAAAGCCATTGATTTTTCTCCCCCATCAGGAAGGCCACAAAGAAAACCCAGAAACCATTCATGGATCCTGCTGCTCCATTCTTCACAGTACACTTCCAAGAAGAGAAACCGTGGGCTGATAAAACGATCACCTCCCTGCCCTTGAATTTTCATGCAGAATATGGAATGAGCCAGACCTTCTATGAGGTTGAAAAAAGTTTGATTAACTTCTTGTGAGTTATTTTTTAGTTCCCAGCTGCCTCTGAATTTCCTGGTAGGAACATGGGTTGGAGTCCTACCCAACTCCTGTTGCCTACTTCATCAGGGGTTGCATTGGGGTATAGAAGGAGAAGATAGAAGATGCTTAGATTTTTAAAGTTAATTTAATCTGACATTGTATATGTAACAGGGCTGCATTCACCTCCCAAGAGCACCCCCTCTGGCCAAAGGCATGTGCCTGCATTCTCTCTGTTCGTCGGCTTCAAACCTCTTCAGCAACTCAGCCCCCCCAGCTGAGTCACACCCTGTGTGAATCAATCACAAACCCCTTCCAGGATAAATATCTACCAGAGTCTCATCTTGATGTTCTCTGCTGGTGTCCCTCAGTCTGTTCCCTTCCTGAAGGCACCATCCTTGCCCTTGCCTCAGGGCTCTATCTGAAAGTCCCAGCATAGTCCATCAGTCTCAAACCAGCTCTTCCCATGAAGCTGTCTGTGATGCTGCGCGCTTGCTTGCTTGCTCGCTCGCTCGCTCAGTCAGTCAGTCAGTCAGCTTGCGTCACAGTGTACACCTCTTGAAGGCTCCAGAAACACTGACTGCTACTCTGTTCCCCACCTTCTTTTATAGGCCTACCTGGTCCCTAATTGCCTGCTTCCTCTGCAGCTGCTCTAGCCTCCTTGGAGGACCTCTTTATGGCTTCTCTTTTGGGGCAGGGTGTGACAAGGCCACAAGTCTCCAGCAGGGGGCCTCAGGGCCTGGTCCACCCCATCACAATATGTTACAGAAGAAAGAATTTACTAACTATTTTTTACAACAAAATCCAACAACATGCGGCTAAACTAGTGCACATATTTTAGAAAAAAAATCGATTCTTGATTTAATTATCTACACTGCAGCCCAAGGTGTAATTTCCAACTCGCGTAGCTGTACCCACACTAGCTGTAATTTTGTTAGCGCTCTAAAAATAACAATGATGATGAAGTGGGGTGGGCTTTAGTGCACGTTGGACACATTAGTACAGACCTTGGAACGTCATAATTATTGGGCTTAGCAATTTACCTGCATTGAAAAGTGGACAAAAGTTCACAGAATATTCCAATCACACAGGGACAGAAAAAAACAGAAAATATCTTATTGCCTTTATATAAAACCATGGTATGCCCACATCTTGAATAATGCGTACAGATGAGGTTGCCTTATCTCCAAAAAGATATATTGGCACTGGAAAAGGTTCAGAGAAGGGCAACAAAAATGATAAGGGGTTTGGAACGGGTCTCCTAAGAAGAGAGATTAAAAAAAGACTTGGACTTTTCAGCTTAGAAAAGAGGAGACTAAGAGAGGATATGATAGAGGTCTATCAAATTATGACTGGTGTAGAAAAAGTGAATATGGAAAAGCTATTTACTTGTTCCCATACTATAAGAACTAGGCAGTCACCAAATAAAATGAATAGGTAGCAGGTTTAAAACAAACAAAAGGAAGTTTTTCTTTGCTCGACACACAGTCAACCTGTGGAACTCCTTGCCAGAGGATGTGGTGAGGACTAGGACTTTAACAGGGCTCAAAAAACAGCTCAATAAATTCATGGAGGTTAGGTCCATCAATGGCTATTAGCCAGGATGCGTAGGAATGTTGTCCTTAGCCCAGGGCTACTCAACTTTGGAAGCCCCGGGGGCCACAATGATACAGCACATGTTGAGGGCCGCAACTTAAGTGTGGTTGCATCTACATGCAAATATGTATGCAAATATATGCAAATAGCTTCTTTCACACTGATGAGCATGAATACAAAATTTAAGACAAAACTATACAACATTCAGATCCCATTTAAGTCAGTCCTGCTGATATTAATAAAATGCAATATTTACCTGATGTCCCCCCATATGACAGCACTTTTAATGAGCAATGACAATCCAGGAATTTAATTACTAGAATGCCTATCAACAGAAGACCGTTATATTGACGACTTTTTTGTTTTGGCTTCACAAGAGTCCAGGAATTTAACGACTAAAACACAAAACTACCCACACTGCACCATGAGCCGCCTGTTGAGTAGCCCTGCCTTAGCCTCTGTTTGTCTGGAAATGGATGACAGAAGAGAGATCACATGAGGATTACCTGTTGTGTTCCCTCCCTCAGGGGCACCTGCTATTGGCCACTGTCAGCAGACAGGATACAGGGCTAGATGGATCTTTGGTCTGACTCAGTATGGCCGTTCTTATGTTCGTTTATCTGTCCTCTGGGAAATGGGACTGGACTTTAACACTAACATTAACAACAACACAACAAATAGTTTAGTAGCACCTTAAAGACTAACAAAACATGTAGATGGTATCATGAGCTTTTGTGGGCACAACCCACTTCCTCAGATGACTGGAAGTGGGTTGTGCCTACGAAAGCTCATGATACCATCTACATGTTTTGCTAGTCTTTAAGGTGCTACTACACTATTTGCTGTTTTTTAAGTTTTTCCTGTTACAGACTAACTCAGCTCCCCCTCTGAAGCGATTAACAACAGTTTTGGCCTGTCTCAACTAACTTCTCCCTTCCATCCCCATAAAAAAGGGACTGTTGTTACCAACTGTGACACCACATAAAACCCATCAGATGTGGTGTTACCAGATTTGCCCAATACTCTGGGGTATGCTCATTTATTAGGGTTACTCCTATGGGACTGGGGGGAGGTTAACAATTCTATCAGTGTGCTGCTTGTGCTTACTTGTGCTCTCATACGGGGCTGAATTCTCCCTGCTGCCAATTCCCCCTCCCACTGGAGCTCTCCTGCAGGAACTAGGTTCCTCAGGACGGGGTTCTTCCCGCCTTAGCAACACACACAGACATTCACACCCACTAACAGAGCACGCCTGAGAGGACTGGGTAATCAGCACTCACAAGCTGACCCCTCATATGTCCCTGGACTCTGCAGGCTGGGTTTAACAGCAATGCCACACTGCACCCTTATGTGCCTTTGGACTCAATGGGCTGGATTAAACAGCACTTTAAGCTGCCATCCTCATACGCCCCCAGGTTCAGCACTTCCCTATCCCCACTTTCACACCACAATCATTCACTGGTAAACCACACAATGAGCAAACCCCACAGGATTTTGGGCACTACAGGGATCTTTAGCTTGGGTACAAGAAGCGTTGTTGCAGAGCGAATGGGGAAGCCAAAACAACGCCCCTTGAGGAAGAGTGAGCAAAAGAGAAAGAAAGAGAGAGAAGCAACCAGCTTAATAATGAAAGTTATTTATTTCTGAGTAGTGAATAGATATCAAAGAGTTACAATATTAAATCTAACAGTTACAATATTAAATCTAAATTGAAACTGATTACAAATGTTAGGTAACCATATAACAGTTTAAAGAGGGCAGGGTCAGGAGGCTATGCTTAGAGAGGTAGTTGATGGGGGAGGAGAGAGAGAGAGAGAGAGCTCACCACTCCATGGAACTTGCACTGATCGGGGTTCCCAGATGATGATGGTAGCCGGGGGTCCAGAGGGCAGGAGACAAGCAGAGCAGAGCCCCCAGCACGATCAGACAGGAGATGAAAAAGTCTCAGTGGAACTGATGGGCTACGTCTAGACTGGCATGATTTTGCGCAAATACTTTTAACGGAAAAGTTTTTCCGTTAAAAGTATTTGCGCAAAAGCGCGTCTAGATTGGCACGGATGCTTTTGCGCAAAAGCACTTTTGGCGCAAAAGCGTCCGTGCTAATCTAGACGCGGTTTTGCTCAAGAAAGCCCTGATCGCCATTTTCACGATCGGGGCTTTTTTGCGCAAAACAAATCTGAGCTGTCTACACTGGCCCTTTTGCGCAAAAGCTTTTGCGCAAAAGGACTTCTGCCTGAACGGGAGCGTCAAAGTATTTGCGCAAGAAGCACTGATTTCTTACATAAGAACGTCAGTGCTCTTGCGCAAATTCAAGCGGCCAGTGTAGACAGCTGGCAAGTTTTTGCTCAAAAGCGGCTGCTTTTGCACAAAATCATGCCAGTCTAGATGCAGCCATGCAGTTTAAATCCAGATATCAGAACAGTTTTTCTTAGGGCAAGGGTAGGAGTTTTTATCGGGATAGGACAATAGTTCAAAGAGAAAGAGGCGAGACAATAGAGACCGATCACCCCTGGTTAAGGGCGATGTTCCGTGAACGAGTTCAAAATGCAACTAGGCAGTTTTAGTATTTTGGATGTCAATAGGATCGTTACTAGAATTGGTCTGATAATGACTAATTTGGTGGGAGCAGGCCTGGGTTCGTTAGCATCTGGAGTAGAGATTTCCCATCAGGCAGTGCTTCTCCGCTTTCGGTATCCCATAGTTCACTGCGGTTCCTGCCTTGGAAGAGCTGGTCTCCATTGTGTATGCTAATGAGTTCTATCTTCAATGCAGATGAGGCTGGGGTGTATCCTTAATTAGTTTAGGTGTGTCTCCCCCGGCCTTCTCATTGCTTTGTCTGATTCTAGCAAAGGCTAGGGGAAGGGGGGGGGAAGATGGTTTTCCATGAGTGTCACTCCCTGGCTCCCAAGAGAACAGGGCTGGTAGGTAACAGTGGGGGTGAGGGAAGGGAGAATGTTCCTTCTGAAAATGCTCTCCGGCAAGAGGGGTAAGGGAACACTGCCTGCTGTTCAGAAAAAAGCCTCAACTTAATACTTTCCATTTTAAATGCCTTCACTGGTTTCCTTCTTTCCCCTCCCCTATAACTGTAAGAAAAGGTTAAAAGGCTGGCCACGGATCCAAACCATGTGCACTTTCTGGCTACCAGCCCCCAAACCTTGTGGAACATTGCTTACTCTTAGACCAGTTCAGCATCAAGTTCACCCTCTGCCTCTTTGGGCCCATATATCCCATCTGAATTCATACGGCAGATGTCAGGCAAGCTTGCACAGCTATGGACATGATGTCCTTTCTTCCATTTTTAGCTAAATTAAATCTAGCATGAGTATGTCTACAGGCACCGTCATTCACACCCCCAACTACCGTGTCAAAGCCTCCAGCTGGTGGAGAACTGATCACGGGGACTCTATTCCTGCGATCAATCCCCCTCAGTATTATAAATTGCGTTTTATCTCCACGTTCATGATTTCCAACTCCATCTTCCCGTCATTGGATCTTGTTCTGTCTTGATCTGCTGGACTAAAGAGTCACACCCTTCGGTATCGACCCCCAAACAGGGACTATAAAGACCCTGATCAAGGAGCCCCTTAACCTTGGGACTAAGCTATGAGGAAAAAGGCTCTTCTGGAGAGATTTCAGAGTAATTGTCCAGACCTAGAAGACTGAAATTGACTCGGGCTAGATTCAAATGAGCATCCAAATATTTCTTCCGTCTGGCCAAGTATTTTTAGACAGAATCAGATATGTTTTGTCAGATTTTTTTTTTTCATCTCAGTGAGATGTTTGTTTGTTTTACAGGACTTGGCATTTTCTTCCCTGAGCTATAAGCCAGCATTTGAACCTACAAGAGGCTCACAGCTTCCACGTATCCGACTTGATACTAGGAGCTTCAAACCAGTGGAGATCACTGTGTTTCAAAGCCAGCCGTTCTGGTATGACAAAGCCACGTGGCTGAATGAATAAGGCACAGGCTGGGGAGTCAGGAAACTGCCTTCATTTCCCACTTCATGCCATGTTCCCGCTCTGTGCCTCAGTTTCCCATTTTTGTAAGAGAATTCAGCTCTCCCACTTCCACTGAGACTACTCGTGGCTTTAAATACCAAATTGCCTGGTGGCCTAAAAGCACTAAACAGTTTTGTGGTGGCTGCAGCAACCAGCGCGGGAAGGCACAAATTTGTCCCATGTTTCCTACTGGCCTGAACAACCTTTCATAGAATCCTAGGGCTGGAAGAGACCTCAGGAGGTCATGAAGTCCAGCCTCCTGCCCAAAGCAGGACCAATCCCAGCTAAATCAACCCAGCCAGGGCTTTGTCAAGCCAAGACTTAAAAACCTCTAGGAATGGAGATTCTACCACCTCCCTAGGGAACCCATCCCAGTGCTTCCCCACCCTCCTACTAAACTAGTTTTTCCTAATATCCAACCTAGACCTCCCCCACTGTAACTTGAGACCATTGCTCCTTGTTCTGTCATCTGCCACCACTGAGAACAGCCTCTCTCCATCCTCTTTGGGATCCTCCTTCAGGGAGCTGAAGGCTGCTATCAAATCCCCCCTCACTCTTCTCTTCGGCAGACTAAAGAAGCCCAAATCCCTCAGCCTCTCCTCATAAGTCATGTGCTCCAGCCCCCTCATCATTTTGGTTGCCCTCCTCTGGACCCTCTCCAATGCATCCACATCCTTTCTATAGTGGAGGTCCCAGAACTGGAGATGTACTTGGGCCGAGCGAAAATCTGCCTTGCTGTTCTAGTGATCGAGAATCACAGCTCCGAGGCCTCAACACCTCCAAAACGCGTCCGATCAGGAGCGGGTTAAAATAGGCTGAGCCCAAACAAAAGACGCGTCCTCATTATTCTGTAATAATATTTCTGTCCCCTTCACGCAACCAGTCTCTGCTCCTTCCTTTGCTGCTCATCAATTAATCCAGCAAGGAAAACAGCTGACACAGGTTTCCAGTGAGTTTTTCTTCTCAAGCAATCTCGATACCGCCTCTATTTTTCAGCTGAGTTTTGACAAGTCAATTTCAAAAGCACAAAAGGTGCTTCACCCGCAACCTGTTTTTATCGTTCGCTCGTAGCTGCCAACTCTCCCTCTCCCCCGCTATCCTTTACATTTTATTGCTAGCCAATATCATTATCACCATTGTCCTCATCATTCAAGAGTTTGCTAGGGCATGCATTGTTAACAGACCAGGCTTTGACACTACCTTTGGGTGTGAGCAAAGGCAAAATAAATGGAAACAGCTGTCAGACTTATGTTTCCTAGGTGGGTATTTACATTTTTAAAAAGCACAAGACTGAACTAGCCTGATCTTTATCAGCACAAAAGCACACCAAATGAAGCCATTGCTTATAATGGCAGCAAATACTATAAATGCTGTCTGCAAAAGTGATGAGCCCATAAGAGTGCAAAATCATGATTATGAATGTGAGACATCTCTTAGGCTACGTCTACACTGCGGGTGTTTTGCGGAAGAGGATATGCAAATGGAGTGCTCATTTGCATATCGTGCATGCTCATTTGCATATCTTCTCCCAATCCTTTTTGCAGAAGAGGTTTTGCCATTTAAAAGCCCCGTGTAGATGGGGCCACTTGTCAGGAAAAAACCCTTTTGCGCAAGATCCTGTAAACCTCATATTTTGATGTACTTGGGCTGAGCGAACATTTTAACAAAGTGCTTGTTTTACGTTACTCTCACACACACACACACACACACACACACACACACACGCGTCATCTGCTGCGTAATGTCACAAATTTGATGGGAAATGTGCTAGTGGTGCTTGAGGGCTCTATCACACCCTCCAGCTTGTGGTGTGTGGTCAGGAGGTCAGACTAGGTCAGCGGTTTTCAACCTTTTTTTCTCATGACCAATGCTGCAGCTAAGGTTTTCGATCCATGTGCAGAATAAATTGTGTTATATGCACCAAGGCACGGGTGGATGTGCACCACCAATAGAAACACATGCTGGCAGGCTGTGGGCACTCTGCCAGTTAGATGCGCGGCACCTGAATCTCTCCTGGGCAGCTGCCTAAGTGCTCAGCTTACAGGGAACACTGCTCATGACTCCACTGAAGAAAATTGTTGCTGCTGCAACCCAACATAATGTGACCAGTGTGCCGGCTCTGGGGGTGAGGCTGAGGATGGGAGTTTTGGGATGTAGGAGGGAGTTCCAGCTTTGGGGGGCAAGGCGGGGGCAGGAGGGGTTGACCTTGAGCAGCTCCTGATCAGCGGTGCAGATGGCGGGCTAAGGCCGCTTCCTGCCTCTCCTGGCACCGCAGACCAGGCTGCGCCCCAGAAGCCACCGGCAGCAGGTTCCCAGTCAATGGGCGTACGGAGCCCCTCTCCCCCTAGGAGCCAATCCTGTTTCTGGCCGCTTATGGGGCACAGAGCAGTCTGCCGCGTCAGGCCTGGCTGGGAGCTGCCTTAGCAACCCCACTGGTCATCTGATCCCCCTGCAACACCGACACCCAATGCCCGACATCCCACCGCCCAGTGCTGGGTTGCGACCCTAAGTCTGAAAAACACTGACTTTGTAATTGGCTTTCGTGGGGTCACCAGAGTTTTTTCTGGCCTTGGAATTTACAAGACCTGATCCTTTCAGCTCCAACACATGGGCAATGTCTGCATCCAAACAGAGCCCCGTGGATTTCAGTGAGACCGCTGGCACAGAATGGCTGGCAGAATCGGGCTATTCTGTGGTAATTTTTGTGAGGAAGGCACTGTCCTTTTTCCTACCTATCATAATGAGCCTCTGGTCTCTTACTGGGGTCTTTAGTCAAAAATAGTAACAATAATAGGTGAGTTTTTTCCCAGATGCTCGGTGTGGGCCTCACTTTGCTCCCATTGGGAGTTCGACCGTTGAAGTCAACAGGAGCAGAGATAGATCAACACTGGGTGTTTTTGAAAATCCCACATCGGGGCTAGAGCCAGGGCAGCATGTATTCCATTAGACCCAAGGTTCAGTGGCTCTCCCAGCACCACAATTATTCCAGCACCCCTGGGCTATGTCAACACTGGTGGGTTCCTGCACAAGAACTCTTGCACAAGAACACGTCCACACGGCCATGTGCTTTTGCACAAGAGCATCCGTGGCAGTGTGGACGCTCTCTTGCGCAAGAACGCTCTGATGGCCATTTTAGCCATAGGGGTTTCTTGCGCAAGAAACCCCTGCCGTGTGTCCACACGAGCTCCTGCGCAAGAGGGCTTACACCTGTTAGAAAAGAGCGTAGCTTTTGCACAAGAAGCCTTGTCTTCCAACGCCGTACTGTAAATCTTCTTGTGCAAGAGCGGGAGGGCCATGTGGACAGCTCTGTGGAAGAACGGCCGTTCTTGCGCAAGAACCTGCCAGTGTAAACATAGCCCTGGAGTCCCACCCAATAAGTATTTGCAAGATCCAAGTCTTTATGCAGAATATTTGTCTTATTTTAGAGAATCACGATGAATTCAGTGTGTTTTCAGACAAGTAGTCCTGTGGCATCTCTTAGGGCGCAGAATTTGCATATCTTCTTCCAATCTCACTTTCGAAAGCAGAGCTTTGAAAGTGAAAGTAATCAAGACGTGGGTTTTTTTCAGCAACTCCCCCCCATTTTTTGAAAAGTAGCTTTTCCTCAAAAAATGAGGTTTATGCGGCTTTTCCAAAAGGGGAGGGGGTTGCCAAAAAATGCATCTTGTCTACTTTCACTTTTGAAAGCTCTGCTTTCGAAAGTGAGATTGGAAGAAGATATGCAAATTGCCGCAGAATTTGCATATCCTCTTTCGAATCTTCTGCATAGTCTAGACATAGCCTTAGAGACTAACCAAAATATGGAGAAAATCATGAGCTTTTGTGGGGAAAACCCACTTCCTCAGAGGAGTACGTACCCACTTCTGCTCATCCGAAGAAGTGCGCTTTGCCCGTGAAGGCTCATGACCCTGTATATTCTGGTTAGTCACTTAGGTGCCCCAGGATGGCTCATTGTTTTTAAAGTTATAGACTAACACGGCAACCTTGCTGAGCGTGTTGTTTTCTTTCTTTCTTTCTTTCTGTAAATTCACCTATGAGAGAAGTTGACTTGAAATGAATCCTATTTTTATTCTGCTTGATAGTCCTCCCTCCCCATAGCCATTGTATTGCCTTTTGTCTGACACGTTTTCCAAGAAGGCAATCACAACCTCCCCTTCCTTTCTGGTTTTCCACCCAATGCTATTTTTATCAGCTGGGTGCCCCCTTGTCATGGCCAGCGCGGGCTGCAGCCTTCGTGTAACTAGGCGATACATGATCAGAAATACATCAGCGGACTATATTAGCAAGACGCATGCTGAAAAGAGCCCTTTTCTCCTTTATGGGTTGCATGTACGCTGCTGCCTCGGTGGCAGCGCCCTAATTGAAAAGCCGTGGCAGGGGGATTAAGATCATAGAACTTGTTATGGAGAAGGACAGTCCATGCATGCTGATGAAGGAAGGAGTGTCCGGCGGGGCCGGCCGCTCACTGAACAGGGATAGCAGCGCGGCTCTCGCCCACACCGCACACAGGCTAATGTATGTCAACATGCTCAGCTTCCCCGCAGCCCAAGGTCGTGTCTGCAGCATGCAGTGGCACTGTGGAGAGGGCTTGGTGAACACACGGGGCTGCAGCGGATGGCTGATTTAGGTATTTCAGCAGGCAGGGATGGGTTAGCACACTGGCCAAATCTGGACGCTTTTGAATGGATCCTAAAATCTTCCTCTTCTTGTTATGTTCTGTAGAGTCTAGCCTCAATTATGCCTTGACCGAGGCATTTGGCCCACACAAAAAATCATTGACTACCCCTGGCACAGGTGTGGGAGAGGAGGTGGGGCTGACATGGGAAAGAAAATATCCGTGTCTCATTTGTTCCCTTGCTACATTCGAAGAGTCAAATACGTCAGCTGCCTAATACCCAGTGCAGCCCCCGGGGAAGTCAAGGGGCTGGCAAGAGAGGAGTAGCAAAGTTTGGCCCGGAGAGTTCAGTGTTTCTCAGAATGTGTGGAGTAGGGGCCTGATCCCACCAAAGTCAGTGGAAAGACTCCCAAGGGTGCAGGGAGAGGGGGTGTCAGTCCTCAATGGACCTGATAGGGAGATGGACCAGAGGAGCTAACACGTCTGTTTCCATCCCAATCTTCCACATGATCTGCTCCTTTCTCCAGGAGGAAAAGGGAAAGAGACTCTCCAAGGGCCGGGAGGGTGGTGACTAAGCTGGGTCTGGGATCATGGTAAGTGAGAGAGAGTGTGGGTGTGTGCACTTGTGTGTATGTCTCTGTGTGAGTATGTCTGTGTGTGTGTATGTGGATGTCTGTGTGTGTGAGCACTTGTGTATATGTCTGTGCAGCTGTGTATATATGTGTGTGTGTATATGTGTGTCTGTCTCTGTGCGTGAGTGTATGTCTCTGTGTGTTTGTGTATGTGTGTGTATGTATGTATGTCTCTGTGTGCGTGCTCGTATGTGTGTATATGTGTGTGCGTATATGTGTGTATGTCTCTGTGTGTGTGCACTGGTGTGTATCTATGTATGTGTGTGTGTGTGCATGTGAGCGTATGTGTGTGTGTGCACACTCGCATGTATGTCTCTGTTTCTGTGTATATGTGTGTATGCTTGTGTGTATGTCTTTGTGCCTATATGTGTGTGTCTCTGTGTCTGTGTGTGTGTGTGTGCGCGCGCACTGGTGTGTGTGTGTGTGTGTGTGTGTGTGCGCGCGCACTGGTGTGTCTGTCTGTGTCTGTCTGTCTGTGTGTGCACTGGTGTGTCTGTGTGTGTGTGTGTGTCTGTGTGTGTGTGTGCACTGGTGTGTGTGTGTGTGTCTGGAAACAGACACAGCAGAGCCCCTGCCTCGTGAAGACGAGAGTGGGAGAATCTGCCCCAAAGCCTCCCCCACACCCCTGCCTGGGAGCGGGCCGGGCTGGGCTCCGCACGGCCCAGAGGGGGCGGCTGCTTCTGCCTAAGCAGGATGCGCGTTGCCTCCTTCCCCAGAGCGCTGGGAAGAGCCGGGCTTGGAGGGAGGCGGGAGACTCCCTGGGTAGCCCCCCCCGCAGGGACCCGTTTACCCGGCGCAGCCTCCAAGCCCCAGCTCCCAGGGCTCCAGCCGAGCCACCTGCCCGTGGGGACCCGGCAACCCAGCCCCGCTCCTCCACCCCCGCCCCCAGCTCTTTAAAAGCCAGGTGGGGGGGAGGGGGGAGCCCAGGGCTGCGAGCAGAGGCGCGCAGGTAAGTCTCTCTCCTCCTCCGTGGGGCTCCCCCCACACAAGCTGCCTGGCGCGGAAGGACCCAGAGGAGCCTCCTAGGCAGCGATGCCTAGTGGGAAGATCCAGGCTCGGCGAACTTACAGCGCGCTGCGGGCACCTGTCACCCCCCCCCCCCCAGCACCAGCCGCAGCCTGGACGGGGTGAACCCCAGCGCCTCGCCCCTGCACACACACACACACACACACACACACACACACACACCCCCAGCTTAGGATTCCTCTCCCGGGCGCAGCCCAGCCTCCTCGCTCCGGCCAGGGACCCAGGCGGCGCCGGCTTTGCTCCGCCACCCTCTCCCGCGCCCACAGGACTTTCGCCTGGCACCGCTCCTGATTCGCTTCGCTTTTCCTTGCAGCGTGTGGCCGGCGTCCATCCCCGCCGCTCCGGCAGGTAGGTAGCCGCTCCTCCTTGCCGGCCCCCGCACTGCCTGGCTAGACATGGGGCCGTAGGGGGGCCCGGGCGCCGCGAGCTGCTTCGCTTCCCCCCGTTCCTACGGCTGTTCGATCCCGGCGTGGCTGGATCCGGAGGCAGCGACTCGGAGTCCTTGGCCCCCGGGAAGCGGGGGCAGGTTCCTTCAGACCTTGGTTTTGCACAGAAGACCCCGTGGGCATGCAGGTAACCCTCCCCCGTCCCCTGGTGCGTTTCCATTTGCCAAAGGAAGCAGGGACTGGACGAGAGGCGGGGAGCGTGGAGATATGTACCGGGCTGATGTGCGTGTGGCATTCACTAGTGTCCATTAGCAGCAGTAGCTAGTCCAGGATTGGAGCCCAAGGTCTCTCTTTTGTTGCCCCCTTTTTTCGCCAATTTACAACTCGAAAGCCGCAGCAATTCTTTCCTAAAAGAATTAGGCGCCTCCTCCATCTGAGCTGAGCACCTAACTCCCTTTGGTTCCTTTGAAATGCCCCATTTTGCATGGACTTTCTTTTCCCCCTCTGCTTCTTGCAACCTGTCAGGAAGAGAAAAGTCTTAATAACCCCATTTACCTTGCAAGTGAGTCTGAGCTGACTTTACCTGAGAAGGATGGAAAATAGGCTGAGACCAGACTGGAATCCAGTTTGTATGAATAATATACCTTTTAAATCATACCCAGTCTAAAGTTCTCATTTCCTTAAAACTTTCCTTCTTAGGGAAGAGCTGAAATAATGGAGGAACTGTTTGCAAAGCTATGTGAAAAGGGGCCTCTCTGGGAAGGATAAATATATATTGATCCACCCCCCCCCCCGAAAAAGGGGATTTATGTATCTGTTTCCTTGTGGGGTCCTTCATCAGGGCAGGCGGAGGGGTTGTTTTCATGGCACATTTATATTATATACCAAAGACTTGGAAGTTCCAGCAGGCAATGTAAACAGCAGTCTAACGTTCCCACTAGAGTTAATAATCAAGCCTATTTAAAATGTGTGCGCTGAAACCAGTCTGAAAGTTTATCTTTCCTAAAGGACAGATATTGCCCCGTGTGTGTTTGTAGGTGATAAATAGCTCTGGGGATGGCTAAAAGTTGCTCCCAAATGCAGCAGGGACTGCAGGGGAGCTCCATCAAGGAATCTTAGCCTGGTTGTACATGTATGTGTTCATGCCCAGCCCTAAGCAATCACCTTGCATACAGCAAAAACTGCAGTGCTTGCCTAATAGAGGTCAGTTTTTAAGGGCAGCACAAAGTTGTATAGGGATGCTTTAAAGTGATCCCTTGGGGGGGAGGGAGGGGAGAGAATTGACTGTGGAGGTGGTTGTTGAAGGTGTGGATGCAGATCTGGGCATAGCAGACATGATCAAGGACACACTGTTTGATCTTTGTCATAAGCAATCACCTGGAAAGGTGATCGAGACACAAACAGTCCGAGCGGAGCAAACGGCTGGAGTCACCGTGATGAGGTTGTGTGAAGTGCAGTGGTTTGTTGGGAAACAAATGCATAGCATTTTGTTTAGTTAGGGCTACCATCCAGGCTGAAAATAACTCCTCTTTGAGTGTGAGATCCAGTCAAATATTATTAATAGGGTGCCTGCAAGCATAGGTGTAAATTCCTAAACATGGTTGCATTTACCACCTGTTTATGGATATTTGCATGAAAGCCCTTTCATTTGCATGAATTATAGAATTACTGAATCACTGAAATGTAGGGCAGGTGCAAGAACATTGACAGGAACAAGTGGTGCTGGTGGACAAAGAAAATTATTCACAGTTCCCTCATCACTATTCTTCTGCGTACAACATTTTAGGCCACTTGTCAGAGAGCAGAAATCGTGTCCTGTGTCTTATGCGGCCACTCACACACCACAAGCCATCACAGAATGAATAACTTATGAACACGCCGAAGTCTGGAAACATTTATATGAAATATTCTGCAAAGCCTTGCAAATTACAAATACGCATTCAGGAACAAATTATAAGCTGAAAAGGGCACAGTTCATTGGATAATTTATCACAATGAAATATTTGTCTTATTTTAATATGTATATAATAAGAAATAATGGCTGGACATGAGGGTAATAACAATAAAATTGTCATCAGAAAAATACAACTCCTAAAAATTTGTTATGTTACCCAAAGCTCAAATGGTAATACATTGTATATGTGCCCACAAAGTCAATCTGTATTTGCATCAGCAACAAATCAGGTGAAAAAAGCTCTATTTAAAAAAAAGAAAAGAAAGGTTGTATTTTGTGGAAAATGTAAAATGGAACGATTTTTTTAAAATTTTGTCAACAGGTTTTGAAAATATTTTTCTCATTTAAAAATATGTTTTTCTAATGGGAAAAAGGGACATTTTAAAAAGTGAGAAAAATGACTTTTTCTCATTGTTTTCAATCTTTCCATCCCCTTTTTCATGGGGAAGAGGGGTGGGAAGCAAAAACTGTGAAAGTGGACTGTCAAAAAGCTGTGAGTTGCTAAAAATAATTCTGATTGAAAAATGAAACATTTCCACAAAAGCAGAAGTGTCCATTTAGTAAAACAAAACAACAAAAAAGTTTTTTTATTGCAAAAATTTTGACCAACTGTTTATTAAGAGAGAGTCAAGGTTGGTGATGTAACAGCTTTTATTGGACCAGTTTCTGTTGGTGGAATGGGTAAGCTTTCGAGCTCTGGGGAAGGAAGACATGTGTGTGAAATACTTAAAAGGTGGGAGTGATTAACATAAGATATGGAGATATACCATCTCAGAGGCAGAAGGGACCTTGAGAGGTCATTGAGTCCAGTCCCCCACCTTCACAACAGGACCAAGTACCATCCCTGACAGATTTGCCCCAAATTACCCCCTCAAGAATTAAACTCACAACCCTTAGCTTAGGGGGCCAATGCTGCAAACCACTGAACTATTCCTTCGCCTCAATTAAGCAGAAGGGGTAATATGGGAGGAGGTCACCTGAAATGCAGTGGCAATTGGGAGCTGGATTGTGATGCATAAAAACTTTGAAGGTTGTTGGCAGTTCTAAGGGCTTGTCTACACTTCAAATGCTACCAAAGCCAACAGAAAGGTTCGGCTTTGCCATAGATCATCAGTCTCCTGGAGACAATAGCTAGGCTGGCAGAACAATTCTGTTGTCGATATAGCACTCTCTAGACTCGGAGTACGGTTGGTAGCGCTATGTCTTTCAGGGGGGTGGATTTTTCCCAGCCCTGAGAGACGTAGTTTTACAAATGTAAAATCAGCCAGCTAAAACCAAGCAACACTGGCCTTGAAAATATTAAAGCTCGGTAAGCTTTCTGGGCAGGTCACGGACCTTGGGTTTTTCCTCTTAATTAATAGCCACTTTTGGGGGTAGGTTTCTTTGGGGATGCAGGTAGCATGGCCTACCCCCTCGTTCAGCGTGATATTTACGAAGTCCTGTCCCTCACAGGATACAGGCCGTCCTCGCTAGCGGTCCAAGATATGTTCCAGAACACGTGGACTTATAGTGAAACAACTTAAAGCAGGGAATTTTTTCCTGCGGCTGACTTCCATTTGTGCAAATTCGAGGGGAGGGGTTGGCATGACTTCAGAGTGGGGAATGGGAGGACTTTTAACGCATCAGTTCCTGCAAGCGTCAACGACTTTCGTGAGGAACGGATGTATACTGGGGCGACTTAAAGCGGGGGCGCCCTGTAGTCGTAATGAGCCAGAGAATCAGTGTCCCTGTTAAGTTCACAGCTTTTGGTGTCTAGGAGTTTTATTATATTCTTTTACCCCCCTGCTGACTCCCATGCACATTCCTCTGAGGGCCAGATCATCAGGTACAGCGTATGGGCGTAGTTCATTTGACTTCAGTGAAGCTGCACCGGTTTCCACAGGCTGAGTGTCTGCTCCTTCATTTCAAGCCCCGCCTCTTGCTTCACCTGTTCAATGAAGAGGGTTTCCCTCCCTGCAGTCCTTGGTGGAGCTGCAAGAGGTCTGCAGCCCTGCCTCCCCGTACTCTTGGATTTGTCCTGGCTTCACAAAAGGAGCAGCCTTAGGAGGCAGAATAGTGTTTTCCCCAGGAACTGAAATGGGGGGGGGGTTGAATTTACAGTGGGGGTGTCAGGGCCGATGAGGGGTGAGACTGTGAGGGTGAAGGTGGGCTGTATGGCACCACTGTAAAAACTGAAAAATGTTTCATGACCATTTTATTAGATTTAACTCATGTTTTAAAATCACACAAATTAAAGTTGGCTACTCAAGCCTTCTATGAAGCACTACGTCTCCATCCTTCTTGGTTTCTTGTTATAATTTTGCACAACTCTGTTAATGAACTTCTCGAATGCAAGACGTTCATCTTCGGTGGCTTCTCGTGTGTTCGGTACTTCCATTCCTTCAACTGATATGCTCATTAGTTCATTCGCATGATCAGGCAGAAGGCGACTTCTTTCAGAACACAAAATCCTATTCAATGATGAAAAAGAACGCTCAGCTGTAGCTGTTGTGACTGGGAGTAGCAAGAGATGAATTCCTACTTCTTTCATCCCAGGAAACATAGCAGAAAAATCCAGTCGAGCCACTAGTGATGATAAAGAAGTTGAAGTCAAATCTTCATTCATTCGTAGTATGATATTCCACTCTGTGTTCAAATTCTCTATTCTGTCCTGAGCACATGGCAGCCCCATTGCTGGTCGTGCCTCACTCCACTCAACTGTCGGTGTTTTATAGGACAGGCATCTGTAAAAGCTACGTAGAGGTTGAGTAGAATCTAGAAGTCGCCGTTGTAGATTTTTAAGAATCAAGTTGTCTTAACAAACACTTCTTGTCCTCTTCACTTAAGGATTCAATATAAATGCCTTCATTAGTCAACTTCTGGACTGAAATCTTTGCTTCTTCCAGTACTTTTTCAATGGATAGCTCTCTGATTGTTCCAAATGTAGCTTTTATTGCTGGACAGAGATCCGCTACTGTTGTAGCAGATGCCTGGATGGCATTGTTTAATGACCCAAGTGGTTTCAACGGTAGATTTACAAGAGTGAGAATGGCAATAGTCTTCTCTGAACGTAGTAGCAAAAGTAACCCACCAGCCTCACTACTTAGATCCATCCCATCTTGTTAGATACTTTCCAAAGCCAGCAATAACGGCTGGAGTAATTTTAAGACAACAGCAAATAATGCATTTTAAAAATCTTGGCCTATTAGGAAACACATTGATATACGTTTCCATTCCCAGTCACAAATCTAGCATTCTGAAGCAAAGTCACTAAAATATAGTCCCACAAACAAAAGTTTATTTAATGTGCCCCTCATTTTTCCCTCCACCTCACCCCACTCGCCGGTGTTGTCCTTCGTCAGTGGAGACTCAGAGTTCAGAGGTGCTTTCATGTGAGTACACCTCCCAGGTGGGGGGCAAGAAGGCACCTTGCTTGTTCCTCCAGCTGCTCACTGTTCGCTCTGGCCACTGTTGTTCGTTGTGCCACCGTTCACTCCATCGCTCTGTTGCCAATGGCCCTGCGCTGTCACCTTCTGCTGCCACCTGCCACTGTGACCTCTGCGAGTTGGTCTCTTGAGGTTCCACCCAGCTCTCAGTGATTTCAGCTGAGCTCTCAGTGGGGGAACCTGGCTGCTAGTGCAGTCTGGGCTGTCTCTTACTCAAAAACACTGTACCCACAGGAGGACTAAGCACTTAGACCTGATTATCAGTGATTTCAGCTGTAGTGGTCACTTAAAAAAACAAAGGACTATATATGGAGCCTAATCAGCTCTGTCTTTAAACAGTGGAGAGGGGCAGGTCAAATAGTACTTGTGACTCAGACAGACCATCAAGCAAAACACCTGTCCCCACCCTCTCTCCTGATGCCCTCAATCAATACAGGTTAAGTACAGTTCTACTGCCCTTTACTCATACAATAAGAACAACAACATTTCATCCCCCCCCCCCCCCCCCCGACACCGCATTCAAGTGATTTGTAACCCAACCCCAGCCAAAATCTATCACTCGGGCAACACAGCTCTGTTTGCTGGATACCTAGGTAGATTAGTTGTGAATGTAAATACAATCTGGCCCTGAAGCATTTCCCCCCAACCCCCAGCTCATCACTAGCTGTCAGGGAGAGCTCATTTTGACTTTGCTTACAAATCATTATTTGAAATTATTAGGTTGGCCAACATCATCAAAATGAATGCACTGACATTGTCATAAAGAACAACAGCAGTATAAGGAAGCTAGTCTATGTTCATACTTTTCAAATCTGTTATACTTTTTCAGATACACATATCTTATCATACACTGTATATGCTTTTAAAGTGTGTATTAATGTTTCAATTTCAATTCAAATTTCCAAAGAATCACTAAATTGGCATGTAACTAGTTCAGAAAACTGGGGGGGGGAGGGTGTTGGGGAAATTCAGGGGGGGTAAACACCCCCATATGGGGGGTGTAGGGAAATCCCTGGCCATTTTTCTCCCCATCAAAGCCAGTAGCTGCACTGGAACATGGGGGCAACCGTAGAGAAATAATCAAATGAAGGGAGAATTCTACGGATGCTAGACATGTCCTGGGTATTTGCCCATGGGGGTTTTCTTTTGCTACCAGTATCACTTGCTTTAAAATAGGATCCACCTGGGTTTGTATTTCTTCTGCTTCTGCAGCTTATTCTCCACTTGAAAGCCATAATCTAGCTCTCTGCTCCCTTAATTGTCTTCACACCAAGTAAATTTGATGCTGTACAGAGAAGATTATGATTCCAGGTGGGAATAAGCTGCAGGAGCCGAGGAAATCCTCACCCACCGGTGATTTTGGGTTTTATGTGATGCCTTCCTGGTCTCAGTTGGAGGACAAGTTTACATCCTGAAGTATTAGGCTTGATAAAGCAGAGCTTTGTTATTGTAACTACGGTACTGTATGAAGTGCAGTTTGGCGTAAGTACACTGAGTGGCAAGCCTAACTTATCGATGCAGCTACCAGCACTGCACATTCAAATGGCACCTTTTAACGTGCAAATGGCCAACTATGCGTCGAAGCGACCATTTGCAGCACAAATATCTGATTTTATGTATGCGATCAAGGTAATTCAATGAGGTGTCCTGTGGCACCTTACAGACTACACTGCACCTGCAGCTCAAAATAAGCTATGCAATTTGAGCTATGCAAATTGCATAGCTTATTTGGAGTCAGTTTCGAAATACCTTCTGTAATTTGTCACTGTCTACACAGCACCAAATTTCAAAATAACCCTCTCTTCCGAAACTTTCCCTTACTCCTCATGGAATGAGGTTTTCAGGGACGTCGGAATGGCGAGCTTGTTATATTTTGAAATAAAGGGGTTGCTGTTAAGATGCGGGATAGCTGTTTCAGGATACCTCTATATCCTGAAATAGTGCTGCAGTGTAGATGTAGCCTAACAGATTTATTTGTGCATAAGCTTTCATGGGTCAAAGCCACTTTGTTAGATTCATGGGGGTAATTGTACATCCAAATTATGCACACAATTGGAAATGTAGAGTTTGAAGAATTTAGTCTTCTCTTATTCAAATGGAAAAAATATTTAAGAATCCTATTTACTTCTCTTCTCTCTTAGCTGTTTATTTACCTTCCACATGTCTCTCAGCTTGGAATATGAAAAGCAATAAAACCAGTTTTGCCTTTGTTTATAGTAATTTCATCCTCACTTTTTCAGGCCAGCAATGATTGAGTTTCAGATATCTATATATTCCAACCCCACATATATCATCAGAGGAGTTAAACCTGAAATCTCAGCATTGAAACCCTAAGGTTTAATGATGGAGTTCCAGGTGTAACTCTATTAGTTGGTAGCAGTAGTAGGTTCTAAGACCACATCTTCACTCTGCAGAAGATCACCCCACAATCAATCTTCCAAAGTTTGATTTGGTGAGTCTAGTTAAGACTCACTAAATCAAACTCAGAGGGTTCCCCCACTGGCTTTTCAGTACTCCTGCTCTTGCCAGGAGTAAGGGAAGATGCTGGGAGCATTTGCTCCCATCCACCTCTCGCTGTGGGGATGCTGCCAAACTCGGCTTAAGGTATATTGACCCCAGCTACGTATTCTACGTAGCTGAAATGGCGTACCTCAAGCCGAGCTGCCGGGTCTAGTGTACGCATGGCCTTAGTAATGGCAACATGTCTCCAAATCTGGAATGTGGGTTATACCAGCCTATGATATGAGATAAATCCTTGAAGGCAGCTTTCCTGAATCCTTACAAAACATAGCCTGAAGATGGATGGTGAGATACAAGTGACAGTACAGCAGAGAAGTGGCGAATCCAGGTGAGGGTGAGATGTTGGTCTTGCATGAGAGGAATATCAAGGAGGACCCAGGGGCGGGAGGAAGAGGGGAGCTATCTGTATGGGAATGGAGCTGGGAGAGGTCTGTCCCTCCTGGAGTGTAGAGGTTGGGAAGAAACATCTGTTAAGCTTTACTATTTACTCCAAATGTGGGAGTAAAGATTGGGCCACATTCATCCTTGGTGTGACTCTACTGCAGTCAACCCTCATGTGTTTATGGCTCTGTATTTTAAGCACTGGATGTCTGCAACAGAGAAAGGGCAGGAAAACAAAGCAAAACCCCCAATAATCTGGAAGACAGAAAACTCCCAGGAGCAGTGCATAATTTCCAGTGAACATGTTCCATTATTTAAAAAAAAAAAAAACACCTCACCATCAACAACCAAAAAACCAAGTAAACAACGAATCTGTCAGAAAAACCTTAATTATATATATATATAAATATATCTCCAACCCACGCAGAAGCTTGATTAGTAATTAATTACTGCAGCAGCAATGTAAGTGCCGGAGACTTAGCCCCTTCAATATCATTCTGTTAGCTCCATTTAGAGAAAAATGATCTACGCTTGCTGCATATTATTATCTGTCCTATCCAAGGCCCCGTAGGTTTTTGTTATGCTGTTTGAAGCCCAAATTGGCAGTCGTTACATAGTGGGGACAAAGGGATTCTTTATTTGGCTCAGTGGCTACAGTACTAGGGTGTCACACACTTGGGTGTAATTCCTGCCTCTGCCATTGTCCGGCTGGGTGACTTCAGACAAATCACTTCCTCTTCCCATGCCTCAGTTTACCCATCTGTAAAATGGGGATAATGACACTGGCTAAAGTGCTTTGAGATCTATTGTCCAGTGCTAGATAAGAGCTAAGTGTTATTATTATGGACTCATTAAAGATGCTGAAAAAGCAGATGGAGCTACCTGCGTCCACCAACAGCAAAACTCTGCTTTCTGTATCAATGTGCACAGAAGATCCCTGATCCCCCAGGGGTCATGGTTCCCTGAAGACCCCATGCTCGTCATTCTGGACTCTACGACTGTGTTTACCATCCCCAAATTGCACGCCTGACATAGTCTGCTGCTTCCTTTCCCAGACAGTTCTCAGACTGAAAGAGAGTAACTGGGACCCAATCAGGAAGACTGGTCACATCAGAACAATCCAGGGGCAAAGCACAGAAGTATCAGTTTCAGACTTTCACCACCATAGACTTGTGCTTTCAGGTCACAAAGCAGAGAGAAACTCAGATGTCGTCCGATATCACCTTACCCTCTTGAGGTCTTGTGATTTTCCCCAAGGGTGACATCTATGGGAGATTAAGGGGGCAGTAGCCTAACCCTAACCCTCTTGAATTTGAACCCCTGGATTTCATACCTGAGGTCTACTTAAAGCCCATGCCCTGACTTCAGAGGCAGTTCTTAAATGCAACAGAGTTTGAGCTGCCTGCAGCTTTGCCTTTGGAGCACGGAGTGTGTTAAAGAAAGAGAGAGACAGGGTAATTAAGAATAACAAAAGGCTGGGCATTCAAGTAATTGAAGGATCATTAGATTATCATGAAAACATTGCCTGGAACTCCACTTAAAAGATGGGGGATGGGAGGGGAGAATAGGAAAGAGTGTTGTGCTGCTGGGATTTGCATTTGGATCACTGTGTTAAACTTACAAATGTTCTTGAAAAAGAGGTGAACAGGGACTAATCCAAAGCGGACTGCAAAGCGTTCCAAAGGGATTTCACAAAACCGGGTGACTGGGCAACACAAGGGCAGATGGAATTCAGTGTTGATAAGTGCAAAGTAATGCACATGGAAAAATATAATCCTAACTATAGATAAAAAAATGATGGGGTCTAAAATAGCTGTTACTCCTCAAGAAAGAGATCTTGGAATCCTTGTGGATAGTTCCCTGAAAACATCTGTTCAATGTGCAGTGGCAGTCTGAACACTAAAAAGCAACCAAATACTGGGACTCATTAGGAAAGAAATAGATAATAAGACAAAATACCAAATAAGACAAAAATTGCCTCTATATAAAGTCATTGTATGTCCACATCATGAATACTGTGTGCAGATCTGGTCATCCCATCTAAATAAAAAAGATATACTGGATTTGGAAAAGGTACAGAAAGGGCAACAGAAATGGGTAAGGGTAAGGAATAGCTTCTATATGAGGAGATATTAACAAGACTGGGACTTTTCAGCTTGGAAAAAATGACTAAAGGGGAGGGGAATATGTTAGAGGTCTAGAAAATCATGAATGTGTGGGAAAATAGAATACGGAAATGTTATTCATTCCTTCACTAACATAACACAAGAAGCCCACCCAATTAAATTTATAGGCAGCAGATTTAAAACAAAATAAATTATTTTTTCATAGTCAACTTGTGGAACTCTTTGCCAAGAGATGGTGGAAAAGCCCAAACTATAATAGGATTCCAGTAAGAACAAAATACGTTCAAGGAGGATAGGTCCCTCAATGGCTACTAGCCAGGCTGGGAAGAGAGGATGTCCCAGGAGCTGTGAATGGGCGACAGGGGTTGGATTGTGATGATTGCCTCCTCTGTTTTCCTTCTGAAGCACCTGGCTCTGGCCATTGTGGGAAGGCAGGGCTAGAAGGACCTTTGGTCTGACCCATTCTGGTCATTCTGATGTTCTTATATAGAGGTGAAAGGTAGTTGCCCCCTTGCTGTAACCACTAGACCCCATTCCCCTCCCAGTGCTGAGATAGAGCCCAGAAGTCCTGATGGGGTCTGTCTCACCACAGAGTTAGTAACAAAGTAAGAATATATATTAAAATGTTAAGGCTAACCAGTGTCCCTTAAGTGACTTGTCAGAATATGTTAGTGTTAGAGCAGAGTGGGTCTAATATTTATTTAATTTTCTTTCTTGTATATAGGAAGTAGATACAGTGCTCATGTCGGCTAACTGCTAAGTTGCCTGCCAAAAAAAGTAGAGTTGTCAAGTGCCTTGATAGCCTGGATAGAGATGATGTGTGTGTGTGTGGGAGGAGGAGGAAGATGGGGTTGGTACCTCCCCTCCCCATTTGGTGCTTGGCTTGTACTGAGCATGCTCAGTAACACTGCTGAAGCCTCTGTCCTCATTCCATCCCCCCATGCTCTGATTCCCTTCCCCCCCCCATCACAGCATACACAGGTTACCCCCCCCCCCAATCTGAAATGGAGCCCCTGATTTTCCCACTGGCATTCCCCTGGCTTTCATTACCAATTATCTGGCTTGCAACCCACAGGAGGCACTGGGGGAAATGACAGAAGATCAAAATATTCCAAAGCTGCCTGAGCCAGCGCATGACCAGCTGTAGCTGGAGGGTTCATAAGAGTTAAAACTTTGCCCGCACATCTCCCCACCAGCAGGGCTGAGCCGCGCGATAGCTGTGTTTATGCTTCTCCCCCATTAAGGCATCAAGAGCCAAAATGTAGGTACGACGGCAGATCCTTGTGAATTCAGCCAGCGCTCCGGGTGTCACTGATTGATGGAAATTTGCGAAAGACTTTGCGATAAAAATTGCAACATGATGAGGTTAGCAGAAGCATTTTATCATGTAAGCAACAGCTACGTGGTTTCCATGGAACCGAAAATACAAAATGCATCAGAGGGAATTTAATCAGAGCACCAGGGTGAATGCTCCTGCTTTAAAAGAAAAAAAAATCTGTTGCAGAATCTCTAAAGAAAAAAGTCATTAGACCCTTGCCTCTCAACAGAGAGCTGTCCCTTCCAACTGCACAAGTTCCTTTTCCAACCAGGCAGGGACACAGTTAGACCAGTCAAAGAAGCCCCCACCCCACTTTCTGCAGAAGGTGGGTGATGATAATGTATTTGATAGTGTCTCAGCTAAGAAAGGGAGAATAGGGTCTGAGGGAAATAGGATGAAGTTTAATAAGGACAATGCAAAGTACTCCACTTAGGAAGGAACAATCAGTTTCACACATACAGAAATGGGAAGCGACTGTCTAGGAAGGAGCACTGCAGAAAGGGGTGTAGGGGTCATAGAGGACCATAAGCTAAATATCAGTCAGACACTGTTGCAAAACAAACAAACATGAATCTGGGCTGCATTAACAGGAGTGTTGTGAGCATGACACAAGAAGTCATTCTTACACTCTGCTCTGCGCTGATTAGGCCTCAATTGGAGTATTGTGTCCAATTCTGGGCGCCACATTTCAAGAAAGATGTGGAGGAACTGGAGAAGGTCCAGAGAAGAGCAACAAAAATGATTAAAGGTCTAGAAAACATGACCTGTGAGGAAAGACTGAAATAACTGGGTTTGTTTAGTTTGGAAAGGAGAAGACTGAGAGGGGACATGATAGTGGTTTTCAAGTACCTAAAAGGGTGTTAAAAAGAGGAGGGAGAAAAATTGTTCCCCCTGACCTCTGAGGATAGGACAAGAAGCAAAGGGGTTAAATTGCAGGTTTAGGTGGGACCTTCGGAAAAACTTCCTGTCAAGGTGGTTAAACATGGGAATAAATTGCCTAGGGGGGTTGTGGAATCTCCATCACTGGAGATATTTAAGAGCAGGTTAGAGACAAACATCTATCAGGGATGATCTAGACGGTGCTTGGCCCTGCCCTGAGTGCAGGGGACTGGACTTGATGACCTCTCAAGGTCCCTTCCAGTGCTAGTGTTCTGTGATTCTGATTCTAAATATTAATTTAGCCCTCCACTCTTTAGCTTGTGAGCTATCTGATCTCAGAAGCTATTTACCTACTGTATCTAATGAGACTTTTCTATCAAGACCATCCCTACTGTGTCTGAAACACAAGGTCGTGTTCATCCATTCATCAGTTACAGCCTCTGCAAATTCATCCCCAATTTCTTTTCTCCCATATTTGCAATTGTTGCATAGTGTTTAATAGCAAAGGGGATCATTAGAGCATTTAGCTGGATTGTCTATAAATCTCAGGCCCTTAAATTTCACGCATTTTCTCCTGCATGGGGCCCAGTAACTTGTGTTTGGCTAACACATGTCGTCCAGAAAGGGCATCCAGTCTTGACTGGAAGACATCAAGAGATGAAGACGCTAGCTACCTGCATGGACTCTTGTGCTCTCCAGCCACCACCTCCTTAGGTTTTCTGCCCTAATCCTTGTGCATTTTTGTCTTTGCTGGCCCATCTTCCCCCATTGCAAATGACAAAGCAGACCTTATTCTCCAGCTGTTGACTCCCAACCTGCAAACTTCAGCATCAGAACAAACTATTTCCTATTCCTCCTGAGAGCTGGAGAAACTCACACGATGGCCCACGGTGAAGGGAATAGATGAAAGAGTGAAGTGACCTGGTGAGGGACCCCAGAGCTAGCAATGTACAACCCGTCGCCGACTTACGAATGAGTTACGTTCCAAGCCCTTGGTCGTAACTCGATGTGTTTGTAAGTCGGACCCCATTCATTTCAATGGGACCGCGCTGTTTGTAAGCGCGGATTGCTGTTCGTAAGTCGAGGCCGCGCTTAATGGGAAACTGGTCGTAAGTGCGGTTGGTCGTACGTTGATGCGTTTGTAAGTTGGGGACTGGTGGTAAACTCTTCTATACTGGGTGTTTCACTCCTCATGGGTATGTCTACACTAGCCACCCTAGCTCGAACTAGGGTGGCTAATGTAGTCATTCGAACCTGCAAATGAAGCCCGGGATTAAAATATCCCGGGCTTTATTTGCATGTTCCCGGGCGCCGCCATTTTTAAATGCCCGGTAGTTCAGACTCCCTGCCCGTGGCTACACGCGGCACGGGCTAGGTAGTTCGAACTAAAGCCCCTAATTCGGACTACTGTTACTCCTCCTGCAATCAGAGTCAGGGTTCCCAAAAGGTCTTTCCTCGACACCAAGCTCAGATCATGGTTTGGAGTCGTGCAGAGAGGGCATGCCGGGGGGGAAAAAAAAGAATGGGCTTAGCATGCCGAGCTGGAAGTCAGCTGATCTGTTCCTTTCTAAAGCAGTTTTCTTTGCATTGGTGAGTGCCGTGTCTATTCTTAAATGTTCCACATTGTAGGGCTTCCTGCTGGAGATATCAGTGAATTTATATGAGGGCTTTGTTTGCTGTAATAGATGGTTTTATTTTTCCACACCTACACAGCTGTTGATGTTTCCCGTGGGTTTTTCAACAAGTTCAACCAGGCAGTAAGTGGTACCTGAATCTATCAGCTCAGTTTATTTCAGTGTGAGCAGGCAGATCTGGGAAATAGGGTGGTAGAGAGAGGCACTGATGCAAACATGAGACCTGGTGTGAATTTTAAAAACACCCTTCTCCCCTCTGGCACTTAGATCTGGAACTTGGGTTCACACCTGTTGCTGCTCACAGTGGAAGACTGCTTAGCCATTATAGGCCAGGTTATAGTAAACGAGACTGGGGTCGATTTTAAAGCATTCGGCAGCTACAGCCGAGTCCAGCCGTTCAAAGAATACCTCAGCCTAGCAGGTTCTACTGTGATGCTTTGGATGTTAAGCGCCCTTTGAAAAATCTGGCCCTAAATTAATGGCTAATCTCTTTCAGGTGGCGATCAGGTGGGGTTTCCGCACTGGAAAGCAGGGAATTTCACCTGTTTTGGCCCCTGGAAAGAGGTGAGGCATACGAGGGATGAGTTGTGGAATCATTCAATTGCCACATTGTCTTCTGAGGTGGCATGGGAGAATGCGCGGGAATGAGCATTTTGTTCTTTCTTGGGAATAGATTGTGCATGCTACCCACCTGCCAGCATGATGTTCTGAATCCAATATATACAACTCATTTTTGCTTTCTTTGTAGTCACCATGGGCTTGACTTAGAACTATGGACCCAAAAGCCCTGAATGTTGGAGCCTTCAAAATCTCCGTCTGTATTTGAATCTTCCCTCTCTGCCTTTGTGGTGCATTCCTCTACAAACAGCTCCCAAGACTGAAACGTAGATTTAGTTGCCCCTATTATGATGAGTTATTGGTCTGTTCCAGCGTGGTGATTCTTATATTATTATTTATTGGGCATGCTGGATGGCCACACAACACCTGCTTGATACAACAGCCGATTGTTGATTACACTTGTAATTATGTTTATGGTACACTGCGCCATGCCGGCAACAGATGTTTAATGTAAAATCCAGTTCTGAACACAACCCAACAATTGCTGGGTGTATAACAAAATAAAAATCCTTTAATTCATTCCTCTCTTTCTTCTTTCCTTTTTTTGTGTGTCAGGAACAAGATGCTTGAAGTTTAATCTAGCTCAGCTTTAAAAGGAGTGGGAAAAGGGAAATGGATCCTTTGTATTACCCCAAGGCTTTCGGAATGGAAGTCAGTGCCCAAGACGTCAATTCCTCCTCGCTAATCAACGTGACGGAGAATGAGACTCTGCCCAGCCTGCCTATGCCCAAAGATGTCCACACAGTTCTCATCCCCATCATATACCTCCTTGTATGCGCCATAGGACTCAGCGGGAACACCCTCGTCATCTATGTGGTTTTGCGGTATGCCAAGATGAAAACAGTCACCAACATTTACATCTTGAATTTGGCGGTAGCAGATGTGCTCTTCATGCTTGGCTTGCCATTCCTGGCTACTCAGAACGCCATCTCTTATTGGCCCTTTGGCTCCTTTTGGTGTCGTCTTGTTATGACCGTCGATGGCATTAATCAATTCACCAGTATTTTTTGCTTGACTGTCATGAGCATGGATCGCTACCTTGCCGTGGTTCATCCCATTAAGTCCACCAGATGGCGGCGTCCACGGGTGGCCAAACTGATCAGTACGACAGTCTGGACTTTCTCATTCTTGGTGGTTCTTCCGGTCATTATATTTTCAGATGTCCAGGAACACCTGCATACCTGCAACATGAACTGGCCGGAGCCTATCAACATATGGTCAGCGGCATTCATCATTTACACATCGGTCTTAGGATTTTTTGGGCCTCTGCTGGTGATCTGCCTCTGCTACTTGCTGATCGTGATTAAGGTCAAGTCTTCTGGGCTCCGGGTTGGGTCTACAAGGCGCAGGAGGTCCGAGAGGAAAGTCACCAGGATGGTGGTCATCATCGTGGTCGTCTTTGTGCTGTGCTGGCTCCCGTTTTACATACTGAACATTGTGAATTTGATATCCACCTTGCCGGAAGAGCCGGGGTTACTTGGGGTGTACTTCTTCGTGGTGGTTCTATCCTATGCAAACAGCTGTGCCAACCCCATCCTTTATGGATTTCTCTCTGACAACTTCAAGCAGAGTTTTCAGAAAGTGTTATGCCTCCGGAAGGGGAACGGCGTGGAAGATGGAGATCCAACCAAGCACAGGCAGGAGAACAGTAGTCGCTTGCAGGAAGCAATGCTAACCCAGAGAAACACAGAATTCAATGGACATATGCAAACAAGTAAGGTGTAAAATCCTGGCTTGAAAACTTGTAAATAAACTAATGAGCTGAAAAATGGGGGTCATGGGGGGCGGGGGGAGGATGAAAACAAGAGATGAAACTGAAATGCGGTAACTCACAAGCTCAAACAAATGTACATAGATTCCTCCCCCCATGAAACAATTATGGAGTATACTGGATTCCGTGAAACGTTTATGGCTCTCTAGCTAAGGCAATCAGATGTGTGATCACTTTCACGTTCTATGTGCTGGGGAGAGATTCACTGGTACATTCTGGCTGCCCTGTGCCATTCGGGTGATGCCAGGCAGCTGCGAGCCTGTTTTAACCATCCCGTTTGCTTTGCATTGCTGGATCAGCAACAAGGCAGAGGCGATATTGGTTAATATGTCCCAAAGTATTCTAGAAAGTATAGGTGCCTGATGGGGTTGCAGGGAAGCAGGGCGGGGGCATGAGGAGGCACCCCATTTAGCAACTGAAATTTTTTTGGGGGGGGACACAGGGAGGCAATGCCCCTCCCACCTGCTACCACGAGTCACCTGTGCTCGAAAGTTTAAGTTAATGTTTTACACTTTTTTTTTTAAAAAAGCACTATTTCTTAAGTGGCCGTTTTCGAAAGTCACAGAGCTCCCAGCACAGACGTACTGATCTTGGACGCATGTGTCTGCCACGGTTTTGAAATGCCGCTTAGCCATTTGCATTGTTTTGCTGTCATTAGTCCACAGAAAAAGACTCCGAATGTAGCACCCCAAAGTTTCGCAAATCAATGGAACGCCCCCTCCCAGACATAAAAACACCCTGAAAAAGAAATAAATGGCTGAAATGGAAAATTCATTCATACTGCATATAGCATTTAAAACCAAACTGCTTCTGAAATGTAACGCCATCACTATGTAAATGACAGTGATCGTGAAGTCCTAAAAAAACCCCAAAACCTGTTGTTTGTCTATTTATTAGTTCGGAATGTCCGTATGGAGCTGAATTTCAATTGTTATTTTCAGAAATTAAAACACGTTGAATTCCGTCTTGGCTAGTACACGCGTATCTTTCCCTAAGACACTGCATGCGGAAACCGATACAAATCCTTGATGCTTTGCTTAACATTAATAATAACAATAGCTGAATCTATGAATTTTATTACAGCAGGGCCTATGTGCTCCAGCCAGAATTAGGGCCCTTTGTGAAAGGCACTGTACTCACACCAACAGAGAACAAATAGGCTATGTCTAGACTACAAAGATAAATCGGAAAAAGAAATGCAATTTGCGGGCACGCAAATTGCATATCTTTTTCCAATTTACTTCCGAAAAAGGCTTTTCAGACATTTGGCCCATCTACGGTGGGCCAAATTTTGGAAAAAAACCCTCCTCTTTCGGAACATCCCTTCTTCCTCATAAAACAAGGTTTACAATGATGCTGAAAAAACGCGTCCGCTTTTCCGACTTTTTTTCGGAAAAGCAGACACGTTCCTTGGACACAGCAGAGGTATCCCGGAAAAGCTCTGCAGTCTAGACATAGCCTAACAGTTTACGTAGACAGGACAGCTAGGAAAAGGGACATCAGTGCAGATCCAGAAAGGACACCAAAATCTCCTGAGTCCCTGCACAGAGTCTTATCCAAGGGGCCAACTTGCTTCTCATCCAAAATTGAGATGGAATGCTGGCATGCTGTTTCCCTCTTTCCAGACTAGTGCCTTCATTTTTTAAAAATTATACAAGCACGCGATTTATTCTGCCTAGAGACTGCTTGCAGGCAGTACTGCCATTCACCGAGTCCATATAAACAGAGTCTTTGGAGAAGTATGTTTGTAGGATGAAATGAAAGGGCATGGAAGTGCAGAAGTAAGAGCTAGAAAGGATCTATTCCAACAGGCCTATGCCAGCCGTTCACCTTTACCGGATTGCTCCCTACCATACACGGGCCTTTTACAACTCATCTTGGGAAGTTTTGCTGAGCCCTAATGCACTAAATAAACGTCGGCATGATGTTTGTGCAAGCAATGAAACAGTCCATTCCAACAGCTGTAAACAGGGCATGGTGATAAATTGGTCCTATTTAGATTGAAAAAAAATATTAGAAGAATCATTGTAGAGTAAGAGGGTACATTCGGAGATTCTTGAATAGCTTGACACGCCCACACCTTGACTTTGTGCCTGTGGTTTTGCAAAATAGCTTGAGATGTAAATGTTTCCTTACTAAAATGTAAACATCAGGTTGTTATTGTAGGGTTTTAAGCCACTGGTGGAGGAGGGGGGGAAAGGGAAACTAAATCTGCGTGCAAAACAAGGTGTTTCTGTACAAAGCTAAGAGAGCACATGGGAAGAAAGAAGACAATGGCCCTTATGCCCTGCTGGCATAAAGAGGCGTTACCCCATTGAGCAATCTGGATTTACACCCGCTGAACAAGCATCTCGTGATTGTTTTCACAGTCGATCACTTTGGAACCCTCATCTCTTAGGCCACGCTTACACTATGACTGCCGCAGTCGATCTGCCAGGGTTTGATTTAGCCAGCGAGTCTAGTGAAGACCCACCAATGTGAACTCAGCGGGTGCCCCCATCCTCCTCCCTTACTCATGAGGAGTAAGGGAAGCCAATGGGAGTGTTTGCACATCACCAAGTAGGTTGGTGTCATAATCCGTATTTTACAGATGGGGAAACTGAGGCACTCATTGGCAGAGCTGGACACAGAACCAGGGTCTCCTGCAGCCCTGTCTGATGCTGTAACTGCTAGGCAATGCTGCAGGTTGGGTGTGGTCTGCCCCTGTAATTTGACAATGGCTCTATGCCAGTAGAGGCGCTGGGCCACATACAATTAATCATGAGCCTGTTTGGTTCACATCTGACGTTATGTCCAAGGTGCTGTGAGTGGATTTGGGGTCCAGCTGTGAGGCCCTCACCTTGATGTGCTTCATATCAATCAGCGTGACACACAGTCTAGGCTCCCAGGGTAAATAAAATCCAAATATTAATTGCTAATGAAGCTCAGAAAACTCTGGGTGATCCAGGCGCTTGCCCTGAGCATACAGACAACAGCCCGCCTGCCCTTGCCTGTCGTGTGGACTGTATCATCTACCACCCTAGCAAGCATATGGCTTTTTGTTTGTTTGTTTCACAAAAATATTATCAGTATATTACTTTGGGGTCTTCCAGAAACGCTCCTGCGGCACTGTAACAAGCCATTAAATCTCCTCAGGGCACAACTCACCACCACTTGTGCAAAGACAGCAATACCTGAGGAAGGAACCACCGGTGAGTTCAAAATCGAGAGTAATGCTGCTCCTCTCCATCCCCACATCAGTGCCCCATGAAAATATCAAAACTCCACAAACAATGGGCAAAATTCTGCCACACAGTAGGTCTTGGCTGGGTGCAGAATTAGAGATGTTGCCTTTGCTTTAATGGTTGGGAGCCTGTAAGCTGGGTGCTTGTACGGTCTCTCAGGAGAGTTTCCAATGCTGCTCAGCTGATTAGCAGAGCCCCCACAGCTAGGTGTTTTTGTCTCTGTTGGTGGTGCGCAGTGTGTATAGTGTCATACATAAATGTACATAGGCCACAGTTTGGTTCCAAATGTCCTCTCAGACAGATTTGAATTCTTGTGGACCTCTCATGAGCAGAACTAGCGTGCGGTAATACGTTGTGTGTGGCTCATTATGTCTCCTTCTATACTTGGTAGTTATACAACGTGGTGGTATGTCTCCCTCTAGTGGCTGGGCTTGGTAGTTATACAACGTGGCGGTATGTCTCCCTCTAGTGGCTGGGCTTGGTAGTTATTCAACGTGGTGGTATGTCTCCCTCTAGTGGCTGGGCTTGGTAGTTATACAACGTGGTGGTATGTCTCCCTCTAGTGGCTGGGCTTGGTAGTTATACAACGTGGCGGTATGTCTCCTTCTAGTGGCTGGGCTTGGTAGTTATTCAACTTAAGAACATAAACATAAGAACATAAGAATGGCCGTACTGGGTCAGACCAAAGGTCCGTCTAGCCCAGTAGCCTGTCTGCCAACAGTAGCCAGCACCAGGTGCCCCAGAGGGGGTGGACCGAAGACAATGATCAAGCGATTTGTCTCCTGCCATCCTTCTCCAGCCTCTGACAAACGGAGGCTAGGGACACCATTTCTATTCCCCAGCTAATAGCCTTTTATGGACCTAACCTCCATGAAATTATCTAGCGTCTCTTTAAACTCTGTTATAGTCCTAGCCTTCACAGCCTCCTCTGGCAAGGAGTTCCACAGGTTGACTATGCGCTGTGTGAAGAAGAACTTTCTTTTATTCATTTTAAACCTGCTACCCATTAACTTCATTTGGTGTCCTCTAGTTCTTCTATTATGGGAACTAATAAATAACTTTTCTTTATTCACCCTCTCCACACCACTCATGATTTTATAACTTGGCGGTATGTCTCCCTCCAGTGGCTGGGCTTGTAGTTATACAACTTTCACCAATGTGTGACAGGTGCAGCAGGTCAGTCTCCTTTAGCTCAAGTCATACAGGTCTCTGGTTTTGGTGCTGAGAGTTCTGGTTTCAGTCCTTCACCTCCCAGCAGCTCTGATGTCTGTGTGTGTGCATGGCATCCCAGTACTCATGTATATCTCAGCTGGGTAGATCCTCCCACCTAAGGAGCAAGCTGTTCTAACCACAACAGCCATGCCCTTCTGTGGAGGTACTGATAGATATTTTCCAGTGAATTTTACAACCCTGACAGATGTCAGCTTTGGAGAATGAAACCTTTGATTTTGCTCTAGATGGGCAGAGCAGAAACGCCTTAGCATAGTCTCCCTCCACGGCACCACCAGTCTGGAGCTTTCGAGGCATGAGGAAACAGTTCACCCTCCAGGCCCTTCCAGTCCTTGGCCTCTCAACTGGGGCTACCAGCAAATGCCAAACGTGCTGGCAGTTTGAGGAAAGGGATAATCGGTGTCGTGGAATCTGGATGGAAAACTACAGCTCCCATTAATGTCCATGTACCTGTTGAATTAGGGGCTCTACTGTGAATTGTACCATGATAGTGGGGACTTCATCTTCTACAGACAATCAGGGCTGGATTAAGGCACTGGCCAACAAAACATGTGCCCAAGTCTCAAATTTGTGCCCAAATCATGGGCCAGAAAGTAGGGCAGTTCCCAACCACCGGGGGGAAAAACCTGAGGTGCTCTGTGATCCTGTGCACCAAATCACCAGGCCATCCACTCAAAGTAGGCCCGGCTGTTCCTCCATCATAATGGAGGAGTGTCTGGGTCAAACCAGAGTGAGGAATGACACGACCTTGCACGCATGGTCATGGTGCTCCTCAGGTTGGGCTTAGCTCCTCGGGTTGCCAGCTGGTTGTTATCTTTTCGGCTGCCTGCCATGCAGTAATTGGTGTGTGGGTCACTAGGTCACTGGGAGCATTCTTGCGGTGGCACTGGGGTCTTCTCTGGCACACCGGCACCTCAGTCTGCTGATGTAATGGCAGAGACTCCTGTTCCTCTCAGTGTGGAGGACTAAGATGTGGGATGAATGGACCAAAGTCTCCTCAGGGAAAATGGGCTGCATGGAGCCAACGCTCACCAGCAGGGAAGACTAAGGGGTGAGGATGGAGTGGGGCAGGCCACGGCGACTGGGATGAGGTGCATGTAGGGATTTCTGGGGGCAGCGGGCTGGTGGGGGAGGGGGAGAAGGTGACAACCGGCAGCTATTTGTTTCTGTGCCTCGTGATGAGGCGCAGAAGAGGGTGTTTGCCTAGAGTTCAGTGATGGGTTCATCCGGCTCGGCGTACGGTGCACTCAATTGTGCCTAACCCTGCATGGCTGTGCGTGCTGGGGCAGGAACGTTTAAGGAGCCTCTCCTCCCTCCCACTTCTTCGACCTCAGACAGAAGCCAGGCAGTGCCTTGCGCTCCCCATGCACAGTGGTTGGGGGACTTTTGGGGCAGTGCTCTGGGAGCAGGAGGAGCGGGCTGTGCTTGAAGCCACGGCCTGGCCACCTGGGTGGAGCAGTACCACAGGGGTTGCTGTGGTTAGTCTGCATCCTCAAAAGCAACGAGGAGGCCTGTGGCACTGCAGAGATGAAAAGATTTGTTTGGACGCCAGCTTTTGTGGGCAAAGCCCCACTTCGTCACATGCCTGGCGCAGAGAAGCAGGCAGAATCATCTTCCTTCCTGAGAAGAAGGGAGTCACCTCATTGAGTGGAGGGCCAGTGCCAAGGAGGCCAATTCAGTCAGAGCAGATGTGGCTCACTCCCAGAAGTTGCAGGAGATGTGTGACTGTCACTGTTTTGTGTGGAACAGCGAAACAAGCAGAATACACTTCTCCCCATCCTGGGGGCAGCAGACCCAGGCTACGTCTAGACTGCAAGCCTCTTTCGAGAGAGGCTTTTTCGAAAGATACTTTATAAAAAGCCTCTTCTGAAAACGAGCGCCTAGACGACAACCAGTACCTTCAAAAAAGCACGCCGCTTTTTCGAAACAGAGCACCCAGGCAGTCTGGATGCTCTCTTTCGAAAGAGCGCAGCTTGCATGACATAGCGCCTTTTTTTGAAAGAGCACTTTCGAAAAAAGGCGTTCTTCCTCGTAAAACGAGGTTTTCTGCAGTCGAAAAAAACTGCCGTGTTCTTTTGATTTACGTTCGAAAGAATGCGGCAGCAGTCTAGACGCAGGGGAAGTTTTTTAAAAAAAAGGCCACTTTTTTCTAAAAAAACCCCCCTGTAGTCTAGACACCCCCCAATGCCTGTGGCAGCTGCTACCGTTGTGTAAACCAGGGGTGGCCAACCCATGGCTCGCAAGCCGCATGCGGCTCTTCACCCCTGAAAGTGTGGCTCGCGAAGCCTTCCCCGTGGCTTGCAAAGCTGCCCCATCTGCCCCTACAAATGGCCCCTGGCTCCCTGTGCAGGGAAGCCATCCGGCATGGCAAAATGGCGTCGGCAAGATGTCAGCGGCTGGTGGGAGCCTGATGCAGCCAAAAGCCTAAAGGGGCAGCGTCCTTTTTTTTTTTTGCTCGACAATTCTGGTGCGGCTCTTCGCATTTTTTCCGCCACTGTTTCAGCTCTCTTCGTTTAATGGGTTGGCCACCCCCGGTGTAAACCTTCCTCATGGCTCTTAGGCAGTAGCTTGACGCCACAACCCAGCCCTATGTCCACTAGTCACACAACATCTATACATTCCCTGCATTGTCAGGACACAGCAGGCACATAGCAACTCTCCCTTCACGACAATGTGTGAACACTATTTATTCCCGTTCTACCACATCCATCTGCTGCCACCCGTGGGATGTTCCTTGCCGGTATCCTACCCAGAAAACGCGCATACGTTCTACACATGTGTGGCAGCTGTCCTTCATTACCTCACCCAAGGCGGACAGGAGGCTTTGTGTCTGTAAAATGCTGTGCCAATGCACACGGCTATGGATGTGATTCAGTGCGGCATGGAAAGCCGGTGACTACAAAGTAAGAGCGGGGGAGGGAAGGGGCGGGTCAGCTTGACAGAGAGAAAGAAACAGAGCCTTGGGTGCACACGACTGGTACATTTGGGGATCTCTGGTGATCAGTGACGTGCCTTTGTGAAGCCAAAGACTACAATGGTCATAATAACTGGGCAGGACGTTGTTCCCAGCTCTGCCATGGCCTACGGAGTGACGTTGGGTACATCAGTAGGCCTGTCCATGCCTGAGGCCTACTGACAGGAATTTGGGCTCCCAGGCAGAAGTCAACTCTGCTTCCCTCCCTTGGCCGTGGTCACAAGCCTCTCCCCTTCCAGAGACGCTCCACACTCTGTCCCCCCCCCTCCTTTCCCTGGACCCAGCCTGCCTGCTCCAAGGAAAGGCACAGCAGCATGTCTTGACTGACAGATGCTTTTGAGTAACCCCGCTCAGGAACCTGCATGGGGCCTGCCCAAAGCGTCTTTCAATCAAGAGGTGCTTTTCCGCAGAGCTCGTGTGGCAGCAACCAGGGCCTCCAAGTCCTTCCAAATGGTCAGACCCCTGACAATTACTCCCATTTGCCCCGTTGTTGGCAGGTCTGATGACTCAACTCCTTGGTACTGTGTGTGGTGAAAAGCACTAGTAGGTGTAATGTACTGAGCCCCACCGATGGGCATAGTGTGCTACAAAACACAGCGAAGCCAAAGTCCCCTGCCCTCAGGAGCTTGCAGCTTCGGAGGCCAAGACAACCTGCAGGACCCAGCGGACCAGGGAATCGAAGCTGCCGCCAAAGGGCATGGATAGGCTACCTTGTGGTGTGGGCAACTCTTGTGATTTTTATCTTGCCAAGTTTTCCCTGCTGCTCCAGCTGCTGCAACCAGAGAATCCCAGCCTGCATTTCAAAGGAAAGGCAGGGCTCTAGCTCTGACGCATGTGGAGAAAAGCTTGGAAATGGGAAGCTTTCCAATCCTAAAGGGCAAGGAACCAGAAGGCAAATAAATTGAACCTCAGTGTTCAGTGTGGTTTTTAAAAAAAAAAATATACCCTGACTTTTAAGCCACTCTCATGATGTTTGAAGTCCTAGGTTGTGATTTTGATATGCTTGGGGATGGCCAGGACTGCTCACTGCAGCTGGGGAGGTTGTGGGGGGGAGGAAAGAGACAGTTGTCCAGGGGCCCAGTGATTCAAAAGGGGAGGCAAAGACAATAGCTGCCCCCAGACCCTTTGAATCACTGCCAGAACCCACTGTGACAGGCTCCACGTAGCACTAAGGGCTGGCTGGGCAGCTGAGGGGGCATGACTCACTCTGGGCAGTGCTGAGGGCTGGCTACTCCCCACCCTGCCCCTTCTACTCAAGGCCCCATTCTTGCCAGAAGCATGGAGCTACACCCTTCCCTCCACCTTGCCAAGGGGACCAGCAAGGGTGCCAGCTTCCCTGGGTGTGGCAATACTGGCTGTCTATGGGATTATGCTGCACAACTTGGAAAGCAACCACTTAAAGCAGCGTTTCTTAAACTTTTTAAGACCGAGGAACACCAAACAATAATTTGTTTTATGCGGAACACCAAGGATGTTTTGCTGAGCAAAAAAAAAAAAAAAAAGCCTGACCCTTTAAGGGCAGCCATTTTGAACTCTGTTCTCCACGGCACACCACCGACTGTGCCGCGGAACACAGTTTAAGAAACACTGACTTAAAGTGTTACGTCTGCCCTTCTACAGCTTAGGATAATACTTACAACTGGACAGGGGCTTTTATAAGGGCTGCAGTCATTACAAAGCAGAAGCGCGTCTGATACACAGGCCTGTTTGGATTAGAGGTGGGGCCATTCTACAATTTTCAAATCCCAAACTGGATCCAGATGTCACACAGTTCCAAATTTGGCCCTGGGGAAGGGAGGCGGGGGGAGGACTGGGACACTTGAGTTGGCTTATTACAGAGCAGGAAGGGGCCTGTTGTACAATTCCGAATCAGATCTGGATTTAAAACCCAGCTCTGCAGAGTTCAGGAGTGTTTGCGTCTGGCCTCGATCAAATGTAGACACATTTTGAAGTGGAAGCCTGGCCTTTCCAGGGCACTTCAGGAGAGTTGCTTTAAAAAAAAAAAAAGGAAGGAAACCACGAGGAATTTTTGCTATTGAATTTAAGCTTCGAGACACACATAGGGTATGTCTACACTACCACCCTAGTTCGAACTAGGTTGGTTAATGTAGTCATTCGAAGTTGCAAATGAAGCCCGGGATTTAAATATCCCGGGCTTCATTTGCATCTTGCCGGGCGGCGCCATTTTGAAATGCCCTTAGTTCGAACTCCGTGCCCGCGGCTACACGCGGCACGGAGTAGGTAGTTCGAATTAGGTTCTCTAATTCGAACTACCGTTACACCTCGGTAGTTCTAGGCCACTTTTGCGCAGAAACATGCTGCCTGTCTACACTGGCGGGGAGCTCTTGCGCAAGAACACTGACTTTCTAATGTGTGAAATCAGTGTTTCTTGTGCAAGAACTATGATGCTCCCACTCAGGAATAAGCCCTCTTGTGCAACTGTTCTTGTACAAGAGGCCAGTGTAGACAGGCAACATGAATTTCTTGCGCGAGAAAGTCCGATGGCTAAAATGGCCATCGGAGCTTTCTTGCACAAGAGAGCGTCTACACTGGCACGGATGCTCTTGTGCAAAAGCCCATCTCTTGCGCAAAGGCACATGCCAGTGTAGACGCTCTCTTGTGCAAATACTCTGACGCAAAAACCCTTGCGTTAAAGAGTATTTGCACAAAATCATGCCAATGTAGACATAGCCATAGAGTACTAGAACTGGGAGGGACCTCGAGAGGCCATCAAGTCCAGTCCCCTGCCCACCTGGAAGGACCAAGTATCGTCTAGATCTCAGGATGGGCAGGACTTGAATCCACCACCCTGCACTCCCCAGGAAAATGTTATATCTCCTAGGCCACTGAAGAACCCACACCACCTCCCTACCTTCAGCTCATCCCTGACACGTGTCTGTCTAACCTGCTCTTAAATATCTCCAGTGATGGAGATTCCACAACCTCCCTAGGCAATTTATTCCAGTAACCTTGACAGTTAGGAAGTTTTTCCTAATGTCCAACCTAAACCTCTCTCGATGTTAAGTGCCTCTGTCCCTTTCAGGATCTGAGTCATGACAACTGGGGACATGTGAATAAAAAAGATAAAACGGCTGGAAGAGTGAGTGTGTCTGAGTGAGTGACAGACACACACGCACACACACTCACATATCACAGGCAACCTCACCCCCCCCCAATCATTTCCTCATGAGAGTGGCCAAAAACATTCATAAGGGCCAGCAGCAGGGGAGGAACGGAAGAAACCTCATTCCATTGAGCAACAACAGCTGGGAAATGCTGGCTTCAAATGTCAGCCAATCTGGTATGTTTTTCCCTCTTTTCGTGAGAAGCCAATGTCCAACCGATCAGCCACTTTGAGCAGCGTGGGGCGCTAAGGAGGTGCAGTAAACAAAGATCCAGCTTTGTACGGCTTTGCACACACAGATCAAAGTGGTGTACCAGGAGATATCACTGTCACAATGGCACCAGGTGCTTACGCATAATCTGCTTATCTTTCCGCAGTAACACACTGGAAAGAAAAGCAAGTGATGCCTGATGCGAACATGCTTTATAAACATGAACATTGTGCCCGTTCTCTAGCTTTTATCCTAGAGGAAAGGAAAACCTTGGGTTTTAGGTTGAGGAACATGCTTAGTGCACATCCATAATTTTTATTACAACATTCCAGTCCTCAGTCTGAGAGAAAACTGGGCCATAGTGTATTGTAGTATCTCGATAACCTCCCGTATGTGCTTTGTTTCTTCAGACATATTTTAAAGACAGTCCTTTAGTCTTTCTGTCAAAGCACATTGTGGGAGAGAAGATTGTCAGAGGTAACTTGCCCGTCAAATGAAAAAAAACATTTTTGCTTGTGCTTTCTGGATTCTCGAGGCCATTTTCTAAACAATCAAACTGTTATTGTTGCTATTAGTGTCCCACTAGCACTGAGATTAAGGCCCTATTCGGCTAGGTGCTGTACAAACCCCAAATTAGAGACAATCCTTTCTCCACAACATTTACAATGTAAGTAGACAGTCCAGTCTAAAGGTGGAGAAAGAAAGTACAGTGAAACCTTTGTTATCCAGCACTCTGTTAACCAGAAAACTTTATTAACCAGCATTGCACCCAGCCACAATACTGTCACATCTTCAGGAGCACAGGCCTGGCTTGGTTTACCATGATTGGCTTAACAATTTTTTATTTAAGAAGTACTAATCATTTTTAACTCAAATTAGAAATGTGAGACCAACTGCCTCACATTACAAAACTACCAATATTAAAAACTTGAGTTTGACTATTATTGTCCATTGGTTTTTCCTAGGCTGGTGAGACCCTCAGATAACTGGAATTTTTAGATAACCGGAATGTGTGCCGGATAACACAGGTTTTACTGTATTATTATCCTCATTTTACAGACAGGGGAAACTGAGGCATAGACCAATAAGTGATTTGTCCAAAATAGGAAATTCGTTTCAGAAAAATTCTGTGGGCAGGTGGGATGGGGGAAGTTGTATAGTGTATAGAATGTTCTCTGCCCAAAATGGAACCATAAATGACAAAAAATAGTTAATGATTGCTTTCCTAATTACAGGTTCAACCTCTCTCGTCTGGCACCCTCAGGACCAGACTGGTTCCGAACGAGAGTGTTTTCTGGGCCACAGGAGATCAGTGTTTTCTAGCAGCATTACCTACACTTCCATTGCTTACTGTGCATTTAGAGGCCATTAAGGGGCAAATTAGAGCTAATGAACAGCACAGAACACTCAGAGCCAGGACTGGTGGCTGCAAACAAACTTTATGGGGTCGTGGGAAACGTAGCCACACCCATGAAAAGTGGACGTCTGGCTCACCCAAATCATTCTGGACAATGGATGTTTCTGGATAAGAGAGTTCTGGAGGAGACAGATTGAACCTGCACCTCACCCAAAATCCGGAGGAGAGATTTGGATGGGGTGCAGACAAAAACTAGAACACAACATAGAGCAGAGCTGCTCAACTTTGGAAGCCCTGTGGGCCACAATGATACTCACAGCTCATGCTGAGGGCTGTAACTTAAGTGTGGTTGCATATACATGCAAATATATATGCAAATATATGCAAATAGATTTGTTCACACTGACGGGCATGAATACAAAGAGTAAGACAAGACTACACAACCCAGAGGCCCCATTAAAGTCAGTTCTGCTGATATTAATAAAATGCAATATTTACTTGATTTCCACACATATGACAGCACTTTTAATGAGCAATGACAGTCCAGGAATTTAACTACTAAAATGCATAACAATCAGACCTTTGAAACATCAAGGGAAGGCAAACTATGGTTTTTGTACAACAACTCTCCTAATTGTCCCATAGCAAATGACATTCTGGTCCGAAGTCACACAGGGAATCCAAGGGAGAGCTGGGTCCAGACATGAGATCAGCATTACCAACATTTCCACTGCTTACTGTGCATTTAGAGGCCATTTATGGATAAATTAGAGCCAAAGAATAGCCCCGAACACTGAGAGCCAGGACTGGTGGCTGTAAACAAACTTTATAGGACTGCAAGAAACTTGGCCATGCCCATGATAAAATCATGTCGGACCACGGATGTTGCTGGACCAGAGAGTGCCAGATTAGAGAGGTTCAACCTATACTTAGTGATTATTGAGTGCAGTATCTTGATTATTCAAGGAAGAAGGCAAGAGATGCTTTCACAGATGCTTTCACAGTATTTTTTTAATTTACATAACACTAGATACTGTTTAGTTAGGAACACGTAGGCCCCCATCCTGTGGTGTATTGAGGATACTTTGCACCACTTCAGTGGCACTGCGGATAGAACCGGGGGAAGATAGCCCCATTAAAGGGCAGTCCTTGGGGAACCACTGTAGAATTCCTAAGCCATGCCCACACCCCCAGCTGCGATTACAGGGTGCAAGAGGGCAGCTATCCATTCACCTAATACATAGCTGATTCCACATCCCCCTCAGGGCAACTGAGGTCAATTACAATAGCTTGAAGGCTGTTCTGAGGAATTGATTTGGCTCCCAATCAAGTCAATGGGCATCTTTCCATTTCCTTTATTAGGAGCTGGATCGGACATTAATAAGCTGAGAGTCCAGGAACTGTCCCCGGATCAGCAAACAAAAGTGGACAAAGTCTCTCTGTTCCTCCTTCCAAGCTGCAGCCTGGGATTGGGGCTATGGCTTCTGTTACATTTCCCTGGAGAAGCCATGCAATGTGTTAGAAATCTTTGCACCATTTACCTACCAGACGAAGAAAAGCTTTTGATTAGGGAAATCTATTATCGATTTCCCATCTAATTTTTTTTCCTGTAAACTAATTGTATTTATTAAGGAGACTAATAGCTTTGGTCCGCTGGCGAAATACATATTTTAGAAGGAAGGTTAGCTGTGCTAACATATTTAATGCAGTGCAAGAGATCGTGCTACAGTCCCTTAATGCGTCATGACTAATGAGAAAAATATGGCTTGCCAAGATTCCCCGAGAGGAAGGATGGGCTTCTTATTAAGGCTCTAGTACAGGGGTGGACGATAAGCAGCCCGCAAACAGGAAGTGGGTCACTAGGGTGAGTCCCTGGCAGGCTGCCAGATGCGTTATTTGCACATCCACAGGTACGGCCTGTCGCAGCTCCTATTGGGTGTTGGATCGTCATTCCCGGCCAATAGGAGTGGAGGGAAGTGGTATCCCGATCTGTGCCACTTCCCGCAGCTCCCATTGGTTAGGAAGGATGATCTGCGGCTACTGGGAGCTGTGATTGGCTGTGTCTTCAAACATGCAGGTACATAAAGCACTGGTGGCCCACCAGAGGCTAACCCTGGTGAACTGCTTCCAGCTTGCAGGCCACTTATTGCCCACCTATGCTCTAGTACAAGGGTGGACAATAACATGGAGGCGGTTCGCCAGGGTTAGCCCCTGGTGGGCCACCACCACTATCTGTACCTGCAGGGCTGGCAATTGCAGCTCCCATTGGCCGCAGATTGTTGTTCCTGGCCAATGGGAGTGGTAGGAAGTGGCATGGACCAGGACACCACTTCCTGTAGCTCCCATTGGCCAGGAATAATGATTCACTGCCAATGGGAGCTGTGATTGATGGTACCTGCAGCCATGCAGTTAATTATAGAGGCAGGGACCTGCCAGGAGTTAACTTGAGTGGACCAGGTCTAGCCCACAGGTTGGTATTTGCCCACCCCTGCTCTGGTAGAACACAGGCAATCTGGAGTCAGTTCCTATTCTGGCTTGGCCTCCCTGTTTGCCCATAGGCAAGTTACAAGCACTTGGTTTTCCACCTTTAAAATAGGAACAATCAATTTCCTTTCTTCCACTCTATGACAGAGTGCAGGGGCTGCTAACTGATCCAGCACTCTGGTCACTGAGGAATTAGCTATTGAGGACTTAATTGGGAGATGGGTGCTCAATAGCCTAATTAGTCAGGAGGCTAATGAGTTCAGGACAGCAATCAACTCATCAGCTGGGAACAATCGAAGGACAGGAAGGAAGTGTAAGAGAAAAGGCTGGCAGGGACACGGAGACAGGATCTTGAGATGAGACAATTTTCCCTTCTCCCTTCCCAGAGACAACGAGGAGTCCTGTGGCACTTTCGAGGCAGATGTATCAGGGCATCAGCTTTCATGGGTAAAACCCGCTTCATCAGACGAATTCCTTCCATCTCCCAATTAAGTCCTCAATAGCTAATTCATCTGTTGAAGTGGATTTTACCCACGAAAGCTGATGCGCTAATAAATCTGTTAGTCTCTAAGGTGCTGCAGAACTGCTGGTTGTTTTTGCAGATACAGACTAACACGGCGACCCCTCTGAGACTTTCCACTCCTCCCCAGAGAGTGGACGTAGGGGGAAGTTTAATTGCAACTGTAAGGGGCAGCCCGAGGTGGTTCTGGTGGATGGGAGCCAAATGCTCACAAATGCATCAGCATTCAGGCTGCCAGTGGTGGTCCAGAGAGCAGAAGACACTGCCCGGCTATACATCTCTCATCTTATCAGCTCTTGGGAGTGGCTGCCTCTTCACTATGGCTGTGCTCAGTGCCTTGCATGACAGGGCCCCAGTCTGAGGTGTCTGGGCACGACTGTCATAGCAGTTTTAAAGGAATTATGGGCATTTGTTGTCTCTCGGAAATGATAGATGCCATACAGATCTTAGTCTTGTGGTTCCATAGCTGGCCAACTCTTTCCAATGCTACATTGGTCCAGGGCAAAGAGGATTGGGAAGATCAGGTGTGCTGATGCTTAACGGAACCGAGAAAGCATTAGCATATGGAATCATTGGCATGTCATTAGCATATAGAATCATTGGCGTGTCATTAGCATATGGAATCATTGACAGGTCAGGCTGGAAGGGGTGGTGAGAAGCCCTGAGGCAGGACCAAGTAACCCTACACCATCCCTGAGAGACATTTGTTCAACTCTTGCTTAAAAACACCATTGACAGGGATTGCACAATCTGCCCTTGTGTTGCCCACCAGCTCTGTGTTCTTGAGGAACCAAGGCACAGGGTCCAGCCTGTTTGACTCATGAAAGACCTTCCCACCCTCCCAGCCCCTGCTTGAACCAAAGATGACTGGAAGAAAGACTTACCAAGAGCAACGAAGAGGCAGGGGAAGTCACACCAAAACCCCTCTGGACAAGGGTGACAGGATTAAGGAAACTCTGCCAGCCTTGTTTACATCAAAGATGGGCAAGGGAGGTATCTCCGTTTGCATACAAAACAGACAGCTCCCATTGGCCAGTGTCTGTCCAGAAATTGGCCAATGGGATTGTGCTGGGGGTAAGAGCAGTGTCTGAATCTTTCCTCCTTCCCTCCGGACTCAAAGAGAAAGCGCCTCGCAGCTGTGTTTCTGAGCAGTGCACGGGGCTGCGGGGCAAGCAGGGAACCTGCCTGGGGCTCCCCACTGCCTCCATGGGCCATATCAGGTGGCTTTGGCCTGCGGGCCATATTTTGCTCAGGCCTGTGCTTAGACAAGAAGCAATGGGCTTAAACTGCAGCAAGGGAGGTTTAGGTTGGACATGAGGAAAAACTTCCTAACTTTCAGGGTGGTTAAACACTGGAATAAATTGCCTAGGGAGGTTGTGGAATCTGCATCTCTGGAGATATTTAAGAGCAGGTTGCACAGACATCTATCAGGGATGATCTAGACGGTGCTTGATTCTGCCATGAGGGCAGGGGACTGGACTCGATGACCTCTGGAGGTCCCTTCCAGTTCTAGGTTTCTATGAATCGGTCACCCTCCCTCACCACAAGGAGAGCCTTAGCCCATGAGTTGCCTCTTTGCAATGGATGGGGTGAGTAAGGACGGCAGAATTAGCACACACAACCTGGGAGGAGGACTTCCAGCGTTGTCCTATCTCTGCTCGGTCAGTGGTTCCACCTGGGAAATCCAAGCTCACTTTTCTCCTGGCCCAGCTTGATAAGTTTTGCCCTTTTCTTTTACATTTCCTTCCTGTATCTGTGCCCCCAATGTATTTCCTACCCGTTGGCTTCACTTAGAAGAGATATACAACGAGAATATCATTTTGCTCCTCATTTTAACCCAGGCCACTCAGAATCCATTAGCAGTGTTGTAAATCTGTTCATTTTTTTTTTAAACTGGGGGAGGGTGGAATGATTTTTTTTTTTTTAATTGTCAACATAGCCTACAATTGACCAAGCCTCCGGTCGTGTAAACTGTAAATACAATTTCGGCCCTTGCTCTGAGTTGTCACTGGCAGACTAAGATATTTCCTTGTACAAGCAGCCGAAGGCTTTCAGTGGGCGAGTTATAAAACAGCTTTCGCGGGGTTATCTTCACGATTAACGTCAAAGCAGCGCCAGCGAGAGGGTTCTGCCAGGGCTTTATAACCGACCACTTCTTATCTAAATAGCCCTGACTGGTTTTATTACCCGCTGGCTGCTAAAGATTGGCAAATAAAGGACTATGTGCTGAACATGCAGAAAGGATTATAAAGTGGAACTGCAATCCCTGAGACAGAGGCCTCTTCTGTGTTGCTAAAATGAGAGAAAATAGACAATGTTTTTCACCGAATTCTCTTTATCTTCTTTGAAAACATGTATTCTCTTTAGCATGGGAACAAATTCTCTTGGAAATGAAATGAACAGGGCATGCATTACGGCTTTCAGCGAAACTGACGCAGTAATGTTAAAACGCAGCCCAGAACAAAATTTGCAATCCCGCTTCAGGAGAAGTGCAAAATACTCTGCCTAGGCTGTTTTAGATCTGGAACATGATCGCCCGAGGCTAAGAAAAGGTTGTGAGATTCAGCCCCCCATTTACACTAGGTTAAATCCGGAGTAACTCCACTCCAGTCCTTGGTTGTTTCAGTGCAACTGAACAGAGATTTTGGCCTATTCGGCCAACATTTTCACAGCTGGGCACAGCTGGAAGGATCATTTTCAACCCTCCGAGTCTATTAGAAATGCAGTCTGCCTGGAGGAAACGGGGCTTCTGAGTTATTAGCAATTCCATGGATTAAAAAGAAAAGCCACCCCTCCAGTCTCAGAGCACCAGATCTTGTCAAGATATTTCCCTTCGGGCTATTGAGCCAGGACTTTAATTTGTGTAAATTGGCATAGCTTCACAAAAGTCAATTTACAACAGCTGAGGATTAGTGGGAAAGCAAGTCTGGCATCTCGCCAGCTACAGTCCAAGCCCCGTACATCCGACAAGTATTTATTTATAAAACTTGGGCTGCATCTCACAGAGTAGAGAGGGATGGTGGCTCTCTTGGTCAACAGAGGGGTTCTCGGGCGTTATACATGTGAGATTCTGCAGCTTGAGCTACAGATTGGGCACAGAGGGGAGCACGTTGGCTGCGTTAGCTAGGGCTGAGAACTTGTAAGCCCATTGGTGTTACCGTGGGCTGCCGTATGTTAATCCCTATCTATTGTTTTGCTTAACACAAAAGAGAGTTGGTCGGTATCTCAGAACAGGGCTGTGTTAAGGCAGGCGTGAAGCCTGGGGCAACCCCCCAGCTCCCCAGGCATGGGGCAACCTCCTGCTGTAGGCCCTGCCCCTGTCACATCCCTGCTTCACTCATCCCCAAACTCTGCCCCTGCTCCACCCTGTTCCCTTACCCCCCTCCCCTGAGCAGTGCGGACCAGGGGATTATGGGGGCCTGGTGCGGCGGGCCAACATTCACCATGCGAGAGGAGGGAGGCAAGGTGCCCCGGCAGTCTGTTCCACCCCACCCTGCCACGCCACCCTCCCAGCCCATGGCGGGAACTCAAGTGCCCTGGGGCACAGTGCTCAGCTTCCCGCTGCCGCTGGAAAGCTGAGCCCAGCGGGCCAGGAGGGTGGCATGAAGCGGTGGAGTGGAGCAGGCTGTTAGGCTGCTCCGGCTCCCGCCACCTGCGTAGTGAGTGTTGGGAGGAAGGGAGGCAGTCCCTGCAGATACCAGCTCGCCAAGCCCCTGTACTCCCCCAGTCCCTCCCACCCATAGGACAGTTGGGGCAGCTGCCACGGGGTCCCCAAAAGCTGGGACAGCCACCCTGATTCATCCTATGGCTGGGCAGCTCTGTCTGTGGAATCCTTTGGCAAGTGCCTTGCTTTTTATCAGCACTGGGAGGCTCCTAGCACACCTTTGGGCCCTGGAAAATAATACTACCAGGGCCCGATTGTGACGGCCCTTACCCAATCACAAAGGCAGGCAGGGATGGGTAGAAAATGAGGTTTACAAGCTCTTAAGCAAAAGGGTTTTTTTCCTGAAAAATGGCCCCATCTTCACAGGGCTTTTTATCCACAAAAAGCATTGGAAGAAGATATGCAAATGAGTGCAAGATATGCAAATGAGTGCTCCATTTGCATTTCTCTTCTGCAAAACACCCGCAGTGTACATGTAGCCTGAGTGCAGATGGTGAGGCCTGCAAGAGACCTTAAATTCCTTGCTTCTATAGCAGTGGTCTCCAACTTTTTTAACCACTAGCTCACTTTTTCAATTTAAGTGCAATGCAAGATCCACCTCAAACCCAAATACCCTGTCCCTGCTTCTTCTCCATCTCTTCTCTGAGGCCCCGCCCTGCTTCATCGCTTCTGCACATGGATGGAAAAATACTGCTTGTGGATGAAAAAGATTAGAGGGAACATTGGTCATTACCCTCAGTGAGAACCAAGTGGAATGTCTCCTCTTTGGGCACTCTTGGAAAGGGGTCTATGAACATGTTCGTGTAAAAATGCTCTGTGTAGAATTCCAAGCCTGATTCTCCAGTGCCCTGTTGTGGTGTTTACCCCAAGGCAAAGTGGATATAAAAAGGGCCTGAGTTGCCAAAGTGATCTTTGTAAATCCACACCCAGCTTGCATTACACACCCCGTTCCCCCTTTGGATTTAAAAAATAACAAATAGTCTAGCAGCACCTTAGAAACTAACAAAACATGTAGATGGTGTCATGAGCTTTCATGGGCACAATCCACTTCTTCAGGTGAATGGAGTATTGAAAGTCCAGTTCCAAAAATAAATAGAGGATGGGGGAGAAAGAAAGGGGAAAAAATAGTGACTTGAAGCAGTGTTTTTTCTACCATTGCAACATATTTGTTTAAACAACTTAATCATAGCTGGGTGGGCGATGACATTTGTAGGTGTAAAAAAGTACAGAAATAAAGTGCTATAAAACTCGAAACAAAAATTCAGTTCTCCAAATTTCAGTTGTATTGATATACCCCCCAGACTTCTCTTGAGTACCCCTAAGGGTACTCGTACCACTGGTTGAGAAACATTGACATAGAGTATTCAAGTTACAAGAAGCTGATAGAGAAAGTGCAAATTGTTCTTAAGTACCCATTGTTTGGTTGGTTAAGTCATTAGGCTGTGGAAAGTAGTGTGCTAGCTAGGTAATATCTTTATTCATACCTTTCTTATGGCTCCTGAGCTTGTAAATGAAGTTAAGTCCCAAAGCTTCCCTGTGTATTTGACTTGTGGATTTGGCCTGAAACATCAGGGTGACTTGGAGATCCATTAATGAGTGCCCAGGCAGGTTAAAGTGTTCTCTAACCAGTTTCTGTGTGTTGCCTTTTTGGATATCTAATTTGCGTCCATTAATTTTTTCCAGTAGAGACTGTTCAGTTTGGCCAGTGTACATGGCAGAGGGGCATTTGATGGAATAGATCACATGAGTGGATGTGCAGTTAAATGAGCCTCTCATTTGGTGGATGATGTGGTTGGGTCCAGTGATGAAATCGCGTGTGTAGATGTGTGGGCAGAGCTGGCACCAGGGCTGCTTGCAGGGGTGGGTTCCTGGTTGATTATGATGGAGGCTTCTATGTGGTTACTGGAAATAATTTGTCTGAGGTTAGGGGGATGTCTGTAGCTGAGGACTGGCTTTTAATACTCCAGTCATCTGAAGAAATGGGTTGTACTAACGAAAGCTCATGATATCATCTACATGTTTTGTTAGTCTTCAGGTGCTGCTAGACTATCAGTTGTTTTTTAAGTTTTTCCAGAGAGAAGGGTTTGCCTTAGGGCAAGTTCACACAGCCCCTCTTCTCTTTCAGAGGGGAGAAGTGAATGTATATGGGTGAGAGAAAGATTGTCTGGGCCCTGTTCTCAGCTATTGTCCTTTTTTTTTTCTTGGAGCTTTTGCCAGCTGCAAACATGGCCTCATGTGGTAGCAGCAATGAAATCCGGGGAAAAATAGAAACTGACATCTAATTACTACTCTTTTACTTGGCAACTGTGCAACTCGAGCAAAACTCTCAAGCAAGTCGCACAGCAAAGCCGTGGCCCTTGAATTACAGGGTTGCCAGCATGATAGCGCAACACATGGATTTCCGCTGGCGTGGGGGAGAACATGCTGCAGATATATCTTTATTCTGTGATTTTCCTTGCAGCCGGTGACCTCTTCATAGCTTTCTATCAGATGCTGCCTCTGCGCGGGACAAAGGCACAGAGCATGATTAATGACTCTCCTTTCCTTGCTGACGGGGTGATAGCAGGGAATAAGGCTCTGTGCAATTAGGCAATTTCATTAATGAATTAAACCATTAAGGAAATAATGAAGAAGGGGAGTCTTGGTTCAGGGAATATCACCCACTGAGTTGGCCAAAATTGGGAACTCCATTTAAATAGGGAAGACTTCATCCAGTTGACAGAAGCAGTTAGGGGGGAATTCGGGGTGAGGGGGAGATGAAAGAACTGGCACAACAGTGATGAGCGCTCAACGGGCAGGTGATAACCATGTAGGGCAGGGGTGGGCAATAATTGTTGCTGGTGGGAGGCAACCCAAGATTTTCGTAAGTGGTCAAGGGCTGCACGTTTTGATGGAGGGGGTGAGGGGTCTGAGATGGATGCTGGGTGCAGAAGGGAGCTCAGGGTAGGGGATGGGGGCAGGAGGGGATGTGGGGTCTGACAGGGAGTTTGGGTGAAGGAGGGGTTGTGACCTGGAGCAGGGGATTGAGTTGCAGAGTGCAGAAGGGGGTATAGAGGCAGGAGAGGATTCTGGCCTGAGGGTGGGATGTAGGAGGGGGTGCTGGGTCTGGGAAGGACTGGGGGTGTAGGAGGGGGTAGGTGCCAGAGGCAAGCTCTGGCTGGGAGGTGCTTACCTAAGCAGCTCCTAGCCAATAGCCCAGCAGGATCTTCAGTCAGGCTTCTCTGCCTGCCAACAGTCCTAGACCGCTCAAAGAGGCTGGCTGTTTCTTGGGACTCTCTGCATGATGGTGGGAGGCTTGACGTACTGCCCTGCTCTCAGCAAATTCTCACAGTTCCCATTGGCCGCTTTCTGGCCGATGGGAGTGGAGAGATTTTGCTGCTGGTGGGGGCAGGGTGCAAAGCCTTTCCCCTTCCCTCTTCACAGCACAGAGAGCCACAGGGAGCAGCCAGCCGCTTTGAGCAGCACTGCTTCCTGCCTCAGGGGTGGGCCATGGTCCAGATTAAAAGGCTTAGCAGGCCAGATGTGGCCCGTGGGCCATATCTTGCCCACCCCGACCTAGTCTAAAAATATCAGGCCAAATCTGGGTATCAGTCCAGATGAACTTCTCTGGCCTGGTCTCAGTTCCTTCAGGTTTACTCCTGTATTGGACTTACTCCTGATAAAAAAGAGTTCAGTTTTATGCCCAGTGGAGTTACTCTGGTTTTATACTGCGCAGCTTAAAGCAGTACTTGACCCTGCCATGTGTATACAAGAAGAAATGTACATGTAAATAAATACATCAAAGAAACAATGGAGGGTTGGGGGAGATAAAAAAGCCAAGCTTTGAAGACGCTGGCTACAGTTTGCACATTTTTCATCTTTCACATCCCCCCCTCCCAATACAGCGGTCGATTAACATCAGTAACCTACGACCAGCACATTGTGCATTGTTTGTGATGAGTAATGTCTTGAGCTTCCAAGCCACAAAATAAAGGCTCGATAAACTCTTTGTTTTGATCACAATATACATTGAGAGGAAATGGGCTTTTTGCTTTTTAAGTGTGGGTGGCCTTGGGGGTGGGGGTGGGGGGGAATGCAAACCTCCGGTTTAATTTTTCCTTCCCCCCTATTTTATCTTCTTGGAAATTTGAGATTTCAGCATGTGACTCACTTTGCCTGGCCCGATGGTTGGTTGTAAAATGGGAGCAAACACTGAGTATGTGGCCCCGACATTAAAACAAATGTTAGTCTTAAAGTGTCTCGTGTTGCCATTTCACTAAAATTTCTAAATTTAAAAAAAAATAAAAAATCACTAGCTGGTTTGAACAGACGACAGGCTCCTTGGTGGCTTTCAAAAGCAAATGTGCCATGATGAACTGTTAAAGGAAAACGCAAGGGATTGCTTCATGGATGCGAGGGCTAGACCGGACCAGTCAGTAGGAAGTTGTACGGCTGTTTTGAGGGTGAGGTGAATAAGCAGGCTGATTATGGGTTTCAGTGCCTCCTTGTCTAGGGTGACAATATTTGAACTTTCAAACAAGAGGACAACTGGGGCCTGCCGGTGCCGCTGTGGTGGCGGCTGTTCCACTCGCACAGGAGGCCGGGCTTGGGAGCCAGCAAACTCGTCCCCGCGCACGCCAAGCTTGGGGCTCTGGCCGCCACCTTGCTGCTGCAGGGGCTGCCTTCCCCCCCGCTGGCTCTCATGATGCGAGGGAACACCGCATGCCGGGCTCCTGCTTCCCTGCCGAATCGCCCCAAGAAGCACGACAGCGCGGGCTCCAGCAGTGCCGCCAACCAGCCAGCAGCCTGGGCTGCTGCGGGGCCAGGAGGAGAGAATGGGGGGGGGGCCAGGGAGGCTGCTGGCTGGGGCCCATCCTGGGGCATGAAGTTAAAGGCACGGAGGGGAGAAGTGGCATGGCTAGAAAAGGAACCCAGGAATCCTGCTTCCCAGAATCTTTCCTTTCCCCTGCCCGCCCCACCAACCACCACCTCCCACAGTCCTCACAGAGCTGAGACTGGAACCCCCAAATCTAACCAACAGCCCCACTGCCCACCGACGGGAAAGGAAAGAAGCCAGAAGTTCTAACACCCAGTTCCCTGCTCTAACCCAATGCCCCTGCCCTCCCCTAGAACCAGCCACCCTCCCAACCCCCCTGCTCTAACCCAATGCACCACCCCTCCCTCAGAGCCAGGCACCCCCAGCTCCCCTGCTCTAACCCAATGCCCCTGCCCTCCCCTAGAACCAGCCACCCTCCCAACCCCCCTGCTCTAGAGCCAATGCACCACCCCTCCCAGAGCCAGGCCCCCAGCTCCCCTGCTCTAACCCAATGCACCACCCCTCCCTCAGAGCCAGCCACCCTCCCAACCCCCCTGCTCTAACCCAATGCACCACCCCTCCCTCAGAGCCAGCCACCCCCAGCTCCCCTCCTCTAACCCAATGCACCACCCCTCCCTCAGAGCCAGGCACCCCCAGCTTCCCTGCTCTAACCCAATGCACCCACCCCTCCTGCAGAGCCAGGGACATAACCTCGTAGGGCGGAGGGTAATGTGGTGACTCGGTGGGAGGAGCCACCTCCCCTCCATCAGACCTGCCCTGGGTCTCACCGGAGCCGCCGCCGCCGTGGCCACATGCTTTTCCCGCCAGGTGCTGGGGCGTGTTCACAGAGCGGCTGTTAAAGGTCCGGGCGCGCAGCTCCAAACATTCAATTTGACAGGCACTTGCCCCCGCCCCCTCCCCGACCCCTTTGCAGGGCAAAATCCTGGACATTTTTAGCCATTTAGAAAACCCGTCCGGCCGGAGATTTACTAAGTGGAAAGGAGAACGTGTCCAGGAAAAACCGGATGTATGGTAACCCTGTCCTCACCTTGATTACTCTGTGTGGCAGACTGGAGGCAGGAGGCTGCAGGACCCTGGTGGAGGGCAGGTCCATGGGGAGTTGGGGGGCGGGTTATGTTCCCTGAACAGGCTGTGGCTCAGCCATCAGGTCAGACAGGCCCCCGGGACTCATTGAGGAATCCGCCTGGAGTGCAGCCTAATGAAACACCTGCTGCCAGGTAAGGCCTGTGGGCTCACTACAGAAGCCTTCCCCTCAGGCAAGGCTGGGGAAGGAGAAGAGGGACGGACTGGGGGAGCGCGGTTACTGAGTGAAGGCCAACACCACAGGCTGCAAGCCAAAGGGGCTTTTCTCCAAAACGCCAGGGAGGAGGTACCGAGGGAGGGGTTGGGGAAGCGGCCCAGGGCGGGTCCGCGATTCGGTGGAGACAAGGGCAAGAGTCCCACTAAGGGCTACCACATAGGGCCCTGGGCTGGAACCCAGAGCAAGTGGGTGGGACCAGGTTCCCGCCAACCCTCTCCCGGGCTGGTGAGCCACCAACAGTGGAAAAAGACCTGCGGACTGTTGGCGGAATCATCCTCCAAACTTAGCGACTGGCCGACGATGAAAATGACTCATAAAGAACAAGGAGGAGTGTTGTGTTTCCCCAGCATTTTTGAAAGTTCCAATACAAACCAAATCGTGTCTGAGATGAGACCAGAAAGATTTGTTTGAAGAGAATAAGGGATCCTGAATGACTGTTTAATGAACCAGATAAGAAAAAATGGGAAATAGACTCCACTTGGAAGTGTATTCTGCCCTTTGTCCTTCACCATCTCCTCGCAGATTCAGTCTTAATGGCAGATGCACGGAATTGCTTTGCTGTCCATCATCAGGCATGCTTGCAAAAAACAGGAGCAAGAGCAGGCTGGCAGGACAGATGGCACTTTTACCTGTGTCGCACAGTTCATGGCATTGCCATAAGAGTGCATAATTCCCACCAGCCATCACAGCAATCAGGTAATCATTAACAAATATCTGCTAAAGAGCCTGCTCATTAGATAAAGAAACCTTGGGCATTGGAACTCTTGGCTTTATTCCTGAGTTTGCCACGGTCTCACTCTAATTTATTATTAAAGCTGTGTGAACAACTAGGGTTTTCAGTGCTCCGGCAAGGCCACCGTAATAAATAATGAGAATCACACACTGAGAATGAAATATTGGCCCATTTTCACTGCACCGAAAAATTAAACAGCTTTCTTGTCGATTGGGAGCATTTTTAATGCAGTGGAAGGCAATTCTGATTTTTAAAAAAGTGGATTTCTCCACCTCCATGAACAAGTTGGCAAAAGAGACAACTTTTGGAAATGTTTTGGGGTTGCTAAACCTGCATTGTCATTGGGGGAAAAAAGTTTTGGCCAAATAATTTCACTCACCTCTTTTTTTTTTTCATCCCTGAACATCTTTTCACACAGAAGGAGCCAGTCCAGTGTAGGGTGCTGGAACAATATTTATAGTGGGGGTGCTGAGAGCTGTTGAACCAAACTGGAATCCCTGGATATAATGGAAACTATCTCAAACTGGGGGGAGGGATGCTGCAGCACACCTCGCTCCCCCCCCCCCCCCAGTAGTTCTAGCACCTATGGTGCAGTGTCTATTCCTGCCCATGCCTTTTTTCTCCACTGAACCTCATCTGGCCATTTCCCTGTGCAGGATTTCTCGCCTCTCGGTCACTCTGACCTTGGAAGTGTTTGCATTATTTTCTTTCACATCCTGGTTTGTGTTTGTCTTAGGCAGTGTCCCCACTCAATAAGCTCTACTTATTCTTAGTTAGCAAACGTACTTGGCGTTGCCCGGGTCCTTCAGGGCAGGGAGCTGGTGGGGGTGATGGTGCAGGAGTCAGAGCAGGGCCTTGGGGATGGGGGAGAGGGGCAGTGTAAGTGACTAGAGACAGGGAGGGGTGTGAGAGTGAGGGTTGGGGGTGAGGGGCTCAGGGTGGGGGGGTCCCATCCAGCATGGACATTTTTCTCTCAATTCCCTGCCCCATCCGCCAGGGGCGTTTTATCTCCCTCAACCCCCTGCCCGGCCACTGGGAGTGTTTTCTTTCCCCCCCGCCCCCTGACACTACAGCAAAAGGCTGGGAGAGGGGGAAAAGGTTTGGGACGGGGGCTACTTACTTGGGGTATGTCTACACTACAGCACTAATTCGAACTAACTTAGGGTATGTCTACACTACCACCCTAGTTCGAACTAGCGTGGTTAATGTAGGCATTCGAAGTTGCAAATGAAGCCCGGGATTTAAATATCCCGGGCTTCATTTGCATCTTGCCGGGCGGGCGCCATTTTTAAATCCCCTTAGGTCGAACTCCGTGCCCGCGGCTACACGCGGCACGGAGTAGGTAGTTCGAATTAGGATCTCTAATTCGAACTACCAGTACACCTCGTTCCACGAGGAGTAACGGTAGTTCGAATTAGAGATCCTAATTTGAACTACTTACTCCGTGCCACGTGTAGCCGCGGGCATGGAGTTCGACCTAAGGGGATTTAAAAATGGCGCCTGCCCGGCAAGATGCAAATGAAGCCCGGGATATTTAAATTAACCACGCTAGTTCAAACCAGGATGGTAGGGTAGACATACCCTTAGTTCGAATTAGTTAATTCGAACTAAGCTAATTCGAATTAGCGCATCTAGACCTAAAAACTAGTTCAAATTAGCATTTTGCTAATTCGAACTAGCATGTCCACATTGAGTGGACCCTGAACCGAAGTTAAGGCTGGCCGGAACCAGTGCCGGCAGGGCATCAGCTTAGGACTTAGAGCGTGGAGCTGCTGCCTCAGGCTAGCCGAGGGCTGTGCTTAAAGGGACCCAACCCCCACCCCGGACAGACAGTTCTCAGGGTTCCCCACTTGCTTGTCTACCTCGATGAGGGACAGCAAAGCAGTCCTGTCTTGGAGTGCCCTGAGTGCCCACACTCGGCACATCACAGCACTCGGCCATCAGCCCAGCTGCACTTGCCGCAGGCTGCCATCCGGGGGGGTCATTCGGGGGGATGTCAGGATCCAGGAGGCCCTGCAGGAGAGCTTCCACCCCGAGGAGCCCGCAGAGCCACCCCAGTCCTCCCCATCGGGGGCTCGTGCCCCATTCCTCCCTCACCTCCTTCCACTTACCCTTCCCTAGCCCCCCTTCCTGATGTAAAAAATAAAGGACACGTATGTTCAAAAATAGAAACTCTCTTTATTTAACAAAACTGGGGGGGGGATTAACCTCTGGGGAGACTGGGAAAAGGAGGTGGGAGAGGGGGAGAGAGGGTGGGAGAGGGGAGGTGGAAACCTGGGAGGAGGGAGCTGGAAGGGGGAAGCCAGGGGAAGAAGGAGGAGGGGAAGTATAAAACTATGGTACGCCATATCTTCAGTATTGTGTAGAGATGGGGTCTCCTCACCTCAAAAAAGATATTTTGGCCTTGGAAAGGGTTCAGAAAAGGGCAACTAAAATGATTAGGGGTTTGGAACTGGTCCCATATGAAGAGAGGCTAAAGAGACTGGGACTTTTCAGCTTAGAAAAAAGGAGACTTAGGGGCGATATGATAGAGGTCTATAAAATCATGAGTGGTGTGAAGAGGGTGCATAAAGAAAAGTTCTTCATTAGTTCCCATAATAGGAGGACTAGAGGACACCAAATGAAATGAATGGGTAGCAGGCTTCAAACTAATAAAAGAAAGTTCTTCTTCACAAAGCAAATAGTCAACCTGTGGAACTCCTTGCCACAGGAGGCTGTGAAGCCTAGAACTAGAACAGAGTTTAAAGAGAAGTTAGATAAAGTCATGGAGGTTGGGTCCATGGAGTGCTATTAGCCAGGGGGTAGGAATGGTGTCCCTGGCCTCTGTTTGTGGAAGGCTGGAGATGGATGGCACGAGACAAATGGCTTGGTCATTGTCTTCGGTCCATCCCCTCTGGGGTACCTGGTGTTGGCCGCTGTTGGCAGACAGGCTACTGGGCGAGATGGACCTTTGGTCTGACCCAGTACGGCCATTCTTATGTTCTTATGTTCTAAGCTCAGGGTCGGGGGTCTCACTGGACCAACTTGATTTTCATGCAAACCTGCTCCTGGGTTCGCATGTGGCCTTTGGTGGCCAGGCTGGCATCTATCCTTCCCTAGACAGGATAGCTTTCCTGTGCCTAGTGCGGAGATTGTGGACGTTGGAGGTCTCCCCCCAAACCTCGATGAGGTCCACGATCTCCGCACTAGACCAGGCGGGCGTCCGCCTCTTGCGGCCCCGGGCAGGCTCCTGGGAGCCGCCAGCCTGGTCCTGGGAAGAGGGGGAGGGCTGGGTGGCAGCGGGTGGCTGGCTCGTGCCGTGCCAGGTGCAGGGTCTGCTGGCTGGGTGCTGGCAGGCTTGCACCTGGCACGGGCACCGTTGCCAGACCGTGCCCCTTTAAGGGCTCCGGGGCCGGCAGGGGGGCAGACGAGTTTCCCTGGCTTGGCCCAGAGTGGCCACCAGGGCAACCTGGGAAGGGCTAGCCTCCCACTAGTTCGAATTAAGTGGCTACACAGCCCTTAATTCGAACTACTTAATTCGAACTAGGCGTTAGTCCTCGTAGAATGAGGTTTACCTAGTTCGAATTAAGCGCTCCGCTAGTTCGAATTAAGTTTGAACTAGTGGTTTGCGTGTGTAGCGCCTATGAAAGTTAATTCGAACTAACAGCTGTTAGTTCGAATTACCTTTGTAGTGTAGACATACCTTTGGTGTGCTGGCCAGCAAGATGGCAGAACCCCAGCCCTGCTGGCCGCTCCATTGCTGGTTCGGCTGTGCCCAGTCGACACTCTGTAAGCTCACTGTCCCCAGTGGCCACTCATATATTGTATCCCTTCAAAAAGCAGCCCCTCCCTTTGCATGGTATGGAAAACAGTCCTTTTCCTGGGGCTTCCGGTTGTCCTGGCACACTCAAGCCCTGACTTTGCTTTAAGTCAGGAGAAGAGAAAGTTTCATATCTTCGTATCAAATCTGAAGCTCTTACCATTTAGAAGGAGTTCTTGAACAAACTGATTCATAGACAGACACACAGACTGACTCTAAAATATGTAGACAGACAGACTGACTCTAAAATATAGAGAGAGATTATCAGTACTATAAGAGCACCTAGCAGATTCATTTAAACCAGGGGTGGGCAATTCATTTTTGCTAGGGGCCACTCAAAGAATTTGGTAAGTGGCCAAGAGCTGTACTCTTCTATGATATTAATAGAGGAGCTAAGGGATTGGGGAACAGGAGGGAATGAGGGGTCTAGAAGGGAGTTTGGGTGAAGGAGGGGGATGTGACCTGGGAGATACTGGGGATGAAGAAAACAATACATTTCATGGAATTCTCATTTTTTTAAAAATTACTAAAACAATTCAGTGGGCAAATTTTATCAATCCCCCCCTTTTTTTAAAGAAATCCAAAATACAAATGACCCTGTGTTTTTGGGAAAAAAACCCAACAAAACAAACGAATGAGGAATCCTCAGGCACCTTAGAGGCTAACAGATTTATTAGGGCATCAACTTTCGTGGGTAAAACCCACTTCATCAGATGAGTTGGAGTGGAAGTTACAGGAGCAGGAGTATATACAAGGGAGAAATTGCTTGTGTTAATGAAGCTAATTAATCAGGGTGGAAGTGGGTCATTTACAGCATCTGGTGTGGAGACGTGAATACACAGAGAGGGGAAATTGCCTTTGTAATGTATTAACCGGTGGAGATCCTTATTCAGTCGTAAATTGATAGTGTTGAATTTGCAAATGAATTCCATTTCAGCTGCCTCCCTTTGCAATCAGGGTTTGGAACTTCATTTGTAAAAGGATGGCTACTTTCAAATCCGTTACTGGATGGCCAGGAAGGTTAAAGTGTTCCCCGACAGGTTTGTGTATGTTACGCATTGCCAGCCTGACTTGATTAACTTCATTAACACAAGCAACTTCCTCCTTATATATGCTCCTGCTTCTGTGTGACAATATGGTTTTTCTATAGCCATATTGGTAGGCCTAAAGCCTTCCTCTGCAGCCAGAATGAAAAGCAGCAGCCATTAGCAGTAAAGCTTCATGTTACATACTCACATGCTATCTAAATTGCATTAAAATAGTACCACACCAGGCTGTTAAGAAGGGGATCCTGTCCTAATGGCCCCCACTGTCACCAGATAAAGAAAGAGATCTTAAGATGGGTAGAGAAAACTTAGCTGAACAGCATTTTGTCTGGCAAGAAACTGTTTATCAACAGTTGAAGTTGTGGAATCCTCATTCTATGATTATTGTCCTCACGTTCCTATTATTTGTCTGTGTGATCTCTGTCTGGTTTGTAACTGTTTCTATCTGCTGTATAATTAGTTTTGCTAGGTGTAAATCAACTAAGGTGGTGGGGTATGATTGGTTAGGTAATTCTGTTACAGTATGTTATGATTGGTTAGTAAAATTATACTAAAATAATTGGTTAAAGTATAGCTAAGCAGGACTCAAGTTTCACTATATAAACCAGGGTCCAAGAAGGAGACCAGGAGAGAAAAAGGGAAGAAGGAAAGGAAAGAGGAGAGGAAGAAAGGAACAGCAAGAAGAAGGAGGGAAGACCTGAAAGAAGAACTCACTTCCAAGACACAGCCTAAGACCAGAGCTGTCAGGACTCCTCTGCACGACCGTGACGTGCAGCAGCTAGGATCCTGAGAGACTTACCTTGCCTGGCCAACAGGGGAAGTCCGCCTGCCTTTATCAAGCTTGGTGAGCATGACACTGTGTGCTTAGCATGCGTATTCTGCTTGCTTGATAATTGTCAATAAATAGAGAATAAGAATATTACTGTGTAAGGCTCTTTCACTGGCAAAAGATCCTGCAGACCCTCAGGAAGTTTACGCCCTAAAGTGTGGAAGAGGTAAGAAAAATTGTGCAGGTAACTTCTGTAACTTCTATTCTATCTCTTCTGCTGAAGTGGGTTTTACCCACGAAAGCTTATGCCCTAATATATCTGGTAGGCCTAGTCTACACTAGGAGATCAGTTCAAATTAAGATAAACTACTCAATGAACGTACCTAGAGTTGTGTAAGTCAAAGTGTCTTAACTTGAATTTTGGTGCCACCCACGCAGCGTGAAGTCGACGGGGGCACACTCTCCCTTTGACTTCTGTCGATGCGGGTAGTCCTGCTTCTATGAGGAGTAAGGGGAGCGCCCTTTCAGTTCACATTAGTGTGTCTTCACTAGATCCGCTAATTCCAGTCCCGGAAGATCGACTGCGGCAGCTTCGATCGTCTCTGTAGAGTAGACCTGGCCTTAGTCTCTCAAGTGGCACAGGACTCCTTGTTGGTTTTGCAGCTGCAGACTAACATGGTGACCCCTCTGAGACTGGCTTCTTTGAAAAACACAAGCATTCCAATCAAGCATGTATAGTTCCCTTTTATTACAAAAAAATCCCCACAAACCCCCCCTTAATAGAGTTAAGGACCCACGTAACACCAGGTCAATCTCCTAATTTTCTACAAGACACGAGCTGTAAGTCCGTGCCAGTGAAAGAGAGCATCAGGCACAAAGACCCACGCGGGGAGGAATTCTAGACTCTTGCTCACCAACCTGCCAAGAGCCAAACTGCAGGCTTCCTTTGAAGCACACTCCAAAGGCCTGGAGCACTTGCAGAGGTTAAACTGAGTGCTCTAGACGAGAACAGAGCTGCAATCTGCTGTAATGAAACAGAGAAAACTTTTATTGCCCCTTTTAATTTTCACCTTTTGATGCAAAAAAAAAAAAAAAAAAAAAAGAAAGTAGCTTCCCAGCACAGCACTTTGGATACAGTACTGGATACAATGACAGCTGTTTCAGAGAGTTTAGTCTCCCATTATTTAAATGGTGGAAACCCTCTAGCAAGCTTTGATTCACATTCCGATCTGTTTCCTGTGGTCCCCAGTTAACATTGATCTTAATTATGTCTCGGCTAATAAGCCTCTAAGCATTTGTTAAACAGACTTTTGTGCTCCTTAATTGAAACTTACCACAATGCTTCACCATGTGTCTTCTTGGAGTCGTGCAAACAGCTTGACAAATCGCTGCACGGGGTTGGCTGATTGCGTTTATTTTTTTGCCGCGTGCTGGAGCTGCGCTGATCAAAAGACGATGCTGGAGAGGTTCTCCGCAAGAGCTGCAGCCGTGTCTCTCAAGCAAACCCCGGGAGTCCGAGAAACAATTGGGGGTGGAAGGAATCTCAAGAAGGCCTCAAGTCCAGCCTGCTGTGCTGAGAATGGTAGCATCCCTGGACGAACGAATGCCCAACATGTGTGCACATACATACAAAGAGATGCTCAGGATCTCTAAATTCTATTGCTAATGATCCACTATGGATAAAATTGACTGTAGTACAGAGGGCAAACACAGGGACTATGCGCTTCCTTTGTTACACTTAAACCACCAGACGCATTTTGCTGGATCAGAGCCTTAGGTGATGTCTACCTTTCCATTTATGTAGGCAAAACTTACGTCGCCTGGGGTGTGAATATTCCACCCCACTGAGCGACAAACTACTCCAGCACAAGTGTGAGTGTGCACAGAACTATGTCCAGGGAAGAGTTTCTGCTGGTGACATTGCTACCGCTCCTTGTTGGGTATGGATTGTTAGGGCTCATCTAGACTACGCTAAAGTGTTGAAAGAGGATATGCAAATTACGTGGGAATTTGCACATCTTCTTCTGATCTCACTTTCGAAAGCTCTGATTTTGAAAGTGCAAGTAGTCAAGGCGCGTTTTTTTCAGCAACCCTCCCCTTTTTTCGAAAAGCCACGTAAAACTTATTTTTTGAGGAAAAGCGGCTTTTCAAAAAAGGGGGGGTTTGCCAAAAAACCCACGTCTGGACTACTTTCACTTTTGAAAGCTCTGCTTTCAAAAGTGAGATCGGAAGAAGACATGCACATTCTGAAAGAATGTGCATATCCTTTTTCGACACTTTAGCATAGCCTAGATGAGCCCATAATGTCCCCAGGAGAGCTCTCTCCTGCTGGCACACAGCAGTTACATGGGAGAGCTAACAGTGGTGCAGCTACATTAGTACAGCTGTGCCACTCTAAGCCCTTTAGGGCACACATAGCCTAAGGTCCAGTCAACTCTACGGGAGAAATTCGATTTAAGATATGCAAGTGGTGGTGAAGCACTAGGATGGGTTCCCTAGGGAGGTGGTGGAATCTCCATCCCTAGAGGTTTTTAAGTCTTGGCTTGACAAAGCCCTGGCTGGGATGATTTAGTTGGGATTGGTCCTGCCTTGGGCAGGGGGCTGGATTTGATGACCTCCTGAGGTCTCTTCCAGCTCTATGATTCTATGAACTCCTATGAGAATTGCATAGCTAGAGTCGATGTACCTTAAACTGAATTTCTGGGAGAAATTCTCCCATCGACTTCCCTTACTTTTTTCAACCCAATGGAGTCCTGGGATTGAAGGGTGCACCATAAGCATTTGATTTAGAGGGTCCTTACTAGACCCACTAAATCAAACCCCAGAAGATTGATCTCTGGAGAATCGATTTTCCTGAAAGTATAGACAAGGCCTTGGAGAGTTCCTCTGTAAGGAAACTTCTCTTAAACTGGTTTGCCCAGTTCCCCAAGGTCTGTAATAGTTCAAAGACAGCAAGAATATCCCACAGAGAAAGGTAGGAGTAAGTACTGAAATACTTTGCAGTTATCTGGCAAGTACCATCTACTTTAAATATAGTCATTACATCTCGTGTAGGCTACAGGGTAATTATGCCTGGTGTTACCAAGATAGTAGTAGAAAGATTAATTATGAGTGTTTAGACTGGAATGGGAAACTGGTTTTGAAATTAGCAGGCTCATGTCCTTGCTGAAATGAAGGGTAATGATCAGTTGAATTTACAGAAAAGGTCAGAACGGCGTTTGCTCATTTGAAGAAGATGGATAAATCTCCACAGAGAAGAACTGTCAGATGGAACAATTTACAGTCATTTTTGTTCCCATCTGCTCCTCCTCTTCCTTAGACACCTAAGAACACAGGAACAGCTCTATTGCATCGGACCAATGGTCCACCTAGACCTTTCTCCAGTCTTCCGACAGTGGCCAATGCCAAGTGCTTCAGAGGGAATGAACGGAACAGGAAGTTATGGAATGCGCCATCCTCTGTCACTCGTCTCCAGCTTCTAGCAGTCAGAGGCTGGGGACCCGTAGAGCATGGGGTTTGTGTGACAACAACTTAAATAAAAACGGGAACTCAGTAGAGGAAGGAAGATCCTGGAGGGTGGCACAATATTGGGCTGAGGCCCCCACAGAGCCCTCAGCACCCATAAAAATGAGGGAGCTCTCCAGGGGAAAACAGCAGGTGAAAGAAAGCAGCGGGCAAATTCTCCTGGGGAAGAAGTGGTTCAAGAGAATCTCTGCTAGGGCCCAGCAATACAAGGTGTCAGTTGAGCCCAAGAGAGTCACAGGAACTATGCATTTGGACATGGGTTGTGAACTTTAAGTTGGACCTTTTGTTAACCCAGGAGAAGAGAGAACTGTTGTGACTTGGCCAGAGGGCTGAGACCCAGAGAGGGAGTCAGGATAAGACGCTGGCTGGGTCTGGCCACTGCATGGCCAAGAAAGTGGCTACCAGAGGAAGGGGATGAGAGGAAAAGTCCCGTGCAACATCAGGTCCAGGCACAAGTGAGTATCCTAGATGTGCGTTTACATTCCCTCAAAGAAGAAAATCTGGCTTCCACCCGGTGCTATTCCAGACTCATTTTCCCTCTCAATTCTTCCTCCCCGCTTTCTTCGCTCCATTCCTGCTCTCTTCTTCTTCATCTTCTGCCTTCTCTGATCCATCCCCCCCTTTCTCCTCCTGTCTCTTGCTGCCTTTTTATCCCTGCCTGGGAGTTATATAAATAATGCATCTTGAGCAACTAAAGAACGAAATGCCTTTCCCTTCTGCCACTGGAACGTGTCAGCTACCAGGGTCAGTCCCAACATCATAGACTATTAGGACTGGAAGGGACCTCGAGAGGTCAACAAGTCCCCTGCCCTCATGGCAGGACCAAGCACCATCTAGATCATCCCTGACAGATGTCTATCCAACCTGCTCTTAAATATCTCCAGTGACAGACAATCTACAGCCTCCCAAGGCAATTTATTCCAATGCTTAACCACCCTGACAGTTAGGAAGTTTTTCCTAATGTCCAACCTAAACCTCCCTTGCTGCAACTTAAGCCCATTGCTTCTTGTCCTATCATCAGAGGTCAAGGAGAACAATCAAGGACAAGGACTTGCAAAGGACATAAATAGAACAGTCTGTGCTTTGGATCCCAGGTCTGCTGCATATAGCGGGGGGCATGGGAGTCCCCAAGCCACATGTTGCAGGAACAGGCCTTTCATTATCAGGAAATTAAGGCTGGATTTCAAGTTTCAGGCCTCTCCATTAACATTTCCCATTATTATGATAATGTATCATGTTTAATTAGCAAGCTTAGGAAAGCTTTTACTGCATCAATTACCCGAGAAGACATCAAAACGACCTTTTGAGCAAGCAACCGTCTAGGGCATTCCATTTCAGAATAAATGGCTGCTCCTGGTAGCGAAACATAATGAGGGGTCTCTAGTTGGGAGAGCGGCCGTCTCAACAGTAGACGAAAGTGCCCTGCAAGCTGCAAGCCGGTCTCTTCAGTCCAGGAAGGGTTAAAGACTACACGAGGAGCCTGCTCAGGTCTTGTCTTCAGGCCACTGTGGATGGGCTGCACAAGCTTTAGCATATCCCAAAATAATACAGACTCAGCAGCGAGGCAGCCCCCTCTCTTCTTAAGTCCTCCAACAGACCATCTGTCCCTCTGCCACATGAGCCAACCTGCTTTCAAAAGCTTCTCTCCTTCCTCTGAGAATTTTCAGGCTTTGTAGCAGGGGCCTGGAACCTCAGGTCCAGGGGCTGGGAACCTCAGGCCCAGGTGACCCCCAGCTTGCCTGGATCTGACCTCTGAGGCTCCACATTGGGGAGCGCGCTCACACTGATGCTCCAGCTCCACTGCCACCGACCCGCAGGGCTGGAGCACACAAAATCGATTAGCCTGGGTGTGACATAGCGGGGAGGGGGGGGAGGGGGCTGTCTGCTTTTGTGATCCTATGCTGCTCTGCAGAGACTCTGTGTGCAGTTCCCAGTGGGAGATGGTCCTTGAGGGGAGGCACGTAGGCAATGACCCAGCCGCCTGACACCTGGGCTAGGGGGAGGCTATCTGAACAAATCAAGGGCTGTGGCTGCCTGGGGGCTAAGGGATGAGTTGCTGGGAGTGTCAGTCTTGGCTGGGGGAAGCAGGAAGAGAGCAGGCTAAGTCCTGCTCAGGGAGGTTCAGAGGCCTGCCAACCCCTTTCCCCCAAGAGGACTAGGCGGTCTGCCCTGCAAGGCCGGCCCACAACATTTTGGCACCTGAGGCGGGGAGCTCAAATGACGCCCCCATATGCACATATGCCCCAGCAGCAGACACAATTTTCTACACTCTGGATCCTAGTGGCGTCCCCCCTACAGTCTGGCACCTCAGTTTGCCCAGGGCCGGCCTTAGGCCGATTCACCCGATTCCCCCGAATGGGGCCCCACGCCTAAAGGAGCCCCGCGCCCTGAACCTGGAAGTGTGCCAGGCACTATGGGCGGTGAGTTAATATTCAGAGCCGGGGCCCTGCTCCAGCAATATGTGGAGCTGGGTCTCTCCCCCGGTTCTGCCTGGAGTGGGTCCTGGCCCCCCTCGCTGGTCCCCCTGCGCATCCTCCCATCCTGCCCCCAGAGCATCCCCCCCCAGCCCCGGAACGTCCCTGCCATGCGCAGCTCTCAATGCAGCTCCCCCTCACTGGCGCGCGCTGCTGCCACCATGCGCAGCGTTTGCAGGTGAGTGGGGAGGACGCCCGGGCATGACGTGATATCACAGCCCAGGACTTTAAAACTCCTCAGAGGCACGTTGCGTCGAGTGGCCTGGCTCCGGGTTCGGAGCCCGGGGCCTGAGCGCAGACTCCGTCCCCGCAAAGTGGAAGGCAGAAGGTAGGGGAGGGGGAAAACCAGGGGGAAGGGGCTTGTGCGGAGGTGGGAGAGAAAGGGGCTTGTGCGGAGGGGGAGGGGGAAGAAAGAGGAAGGCACCAAGAGACAGGGTGGAGGAGAGACAAATGCCAGGGGGCCAAGTGCAGACAATGAGGAAAAGGGCAGGAGGGGAGGTGTCAGTGGAAGGGGGGACAGGGTGATGCTGGGAGAGGAGAGGAGAGGGGAAGGGCATTGGGGGCTAGAGGGGGGAGGAGGAGGTGCTGGGAGAAGGCTTGAAGAGCTGGGCATGAGAAAGGTGGGGATGGAGCAAGGCATGTGTGAGAGCACAGAGGGGCAGGAGGGGAACGGGGTAGAGGGTGGTGAGGGGGTGGGCATCAGGGAAAAAGAGGGCAAAGGGGGCAGGGGCAGTAAAGGAAGGGGGAGGCACCAGGAGGGTGCAGGGCTAAGGGAAGGTGCAGGTGCCAGGGATTCTGGGGGTGAAGCAGAAGGGCAGACACCTGCAGGGGAGGGACCAGCACCAGAGGAGAGAGGCAGGGCAAGTGTGTAGAGGGAGGTGTTGGAAGAGGGGATCAGGAGGGGTAGCTCACATGATCAGAGTGGGGCTACTGGAGGAGTGGGCACAGGGAGGAGAGAAGGGCTGGTGGAGGGGGGCAGGTCGCAGGAGGGCTGAGGGCAGTGAGAAGGGCAGGAGTCAGGACAGCAGAAGAGGGTGAGGAGTTGGGGTGGCAGCAGGCACCAGGAGAGCTGATGGAGCAAGGGGAGGAGACATGGCAGCAGAGGGAAAAGGGTAAAGGTTTATAAAATATTTATTAACTTGGGTGCCACAGTGGCACATCCAAACAAGCCACATGAATTCAGTACTGGTGCACAACACAAAATCCATTCTGCTCATGGGAGGAAACTCTTAGGCTATGTCTACACTGGCGGCTTCTTGCGCAAGAACTTCTTGTGCAAGGGTTCTTGTGCAAGAAGTCTTGCGCAAGAACACGTCCACATTGCCATGTGCGAGCTGTGCTTTTGCACAAGAGCATCCATGGCAGTGTGGGCGCTCTCTTGAGCAAGAAAGCTCCAATGGCCATTTTAGCCATAGGGGTTTCTTGCGTAAGAAATCCCTGCCGAGCATCCACACTGCCCTCTTGCGCAAGAGAGCTTACCCCTGTTAGAAAAGAGCGTAGCTCTTGCGCAAGACGCCCTCTGTTACCACGCCGTACTGTAAATTTCCTTGCACAAGAGCAGGCGGGCAGTGTGGCTGCTCTGTGGGTTCTTGCACAAGAACGGCTGTACTTGCGTAAGAAGCCGTGAGTGTAGACATAGCCTTAGAGGGAACACTTCCTCCAGCCTCTCTGCCCCCGAGTTAATGTCACACACATTGGGTTAATGCAATCGCAGGATAGTTGCATGAGGGGGGTTTGCTGGGAGCCAAACTAATCCCTGTTGGTAGGAGGATGGTGGGAAAAGTCCGTCGAGAGGGGTGACATGACACCTTTTACTTCTGGTCATGGGTCCATCTTGCCCCAAGCATGTTACCTCCAGAGGCCTGGTTAATGGGGACCATGGGGTGTGGCTAATGGGGGTCGGGGCATGGTTAACGGGGGTCGGGGGTGTGGCTAATGGGGGTCGGGGCGTGGTTAATGGGGTCAGGGGTGTGGCTAATGGGGGTTGGGGTGTGGTTAATGGGGGTCAGGGGGTGTGGCTAATGGGGCATCACCAAAAATTATACACAGGAGGTGTGAGTTTAGCGCAGGGTTTTCCTGTGCCACGGGAGGGTGCATGTGTGTGTGCTGGCAGGGAATTTTTTTGTGTTGTTTTTTTTTGCTCAACTAAAATTGCTGTGGGGCCCCGTCGAAATTGTTCCAATTGGGGCCCGCACCTCCTAAAGCCGGCCCTGAGTTTGCCTCATGGTAAGGCCAGCCCTGCTGCCCTGGCTCCTGTGTTAACATTGAGCCTAAGCTGTGCTGTATCTCTGAGAAGCAATAACCCCCCCTAGTTTACTGGCTGACTGAGCGTCACATCTGGCTGCAGACGGGGGTGCAGGGTTGGGGACACCCTGACGCACCGTCACACTGCCCCCCCCAAGGTTCTGGTGAGCAAGAGGAATGTGGGGGGGTGTCTTTCTCCTTCTCAGTCAGGGGCTGCTCACTCTGCTTCTCACCGGTGTGCAGCCCCTGGCTGATTATTCTGTGGGTCGGCATCCCCTGACCCACATAAGCTTCCCTATCCCTGCTTTATCGCAACCACTGACCCCTAACCCTCAAATCACCCGTGCCCAGGTGAACCTCACTGGCCTTTTCCCAGAGCTTTTCCTCTCCCTGCCTCAAATACTACGTCTTTGTGGAGCTGTGCCTGAATACAGGGCTAGCTATCTAAAGACACAGAATATGAACATTCGGGAGGCCAGCCAAACCCCCGCCCATTTGGTTTACCCCTGTAAATTACACCAGCTCTCTATATTCCTGCTGTGTTGCCTTTTTGAAGGTCCCGTATTTGCATATCCTTCCTCATGTCAGAGTACTCCCTGATATAGCTGAGCAGTTCATCAGCTGCTCATGCAAATGCTCTGGTGGATTAAAAAAAAAACCAAACACCTGAAACATTTTTGATGAAAAATGCTTCCCTTTCTCCCCCCATCCAAATTCTTTCATCAAAATATTTTGACTAGCACTGGATCTGATTAACAAACCTGAATGCGTTTTTTAAAAAACCTTCACAATAGTCCAGCTCTCTTCCAGTGAAGTCTGGAATATTTTAACCCATTGTACTCTGGAATTGACTTCTGCATGCAGGCATAGGGTCATGAACAACATGCTGGACACAATTAGATCTGAAAAATTTGCACTGAAAAAATTTCACAGACATTTTGCATTTTTAACCAACTCTGAGCACATTTAGGACCCTCCTCAGCCAGACATTAATATTTATCACTAGGGCTGTGTCTAGACTGGCCAGTTTTTCCGGAAAATCAGCCGCTTTTCCAGAAAAACTTGCCAGCTGTCTACACTGGCCGCTTGAATTTCTGCAAGAACACTGACGATCTCATGTATGATCGTCAGTGTTCTTGTGAAAATACTATGCTGCTCCCGTTTGGGCAAAAGCCCTCTTGCTCAAATGCTTTTGCACAAGAGGGCCAGTGTAGACAACGTGGTATTGTTTTGCGCAAAAAAGCTCCGATGGCTAAAATGGCGATCGGGGCTTTCTTGCGCAAAAGTGCATCTAGATTGGCCAGGGACGCTTTTACATAAAAAGTGCTTTTGCGGAAAAGCATCCGTGCCAATCTAGACACTCTGTTCCGAAAATGCTTTTAATGGAAAACTTTTCCGTTAAAAGCATTTCCGGAAAATCATGCCAATCTAGATGCAGCCTAGAAGATTTATGGAGTGATGCTCCGGACCTGAACTCAAATACGTTTTGTTTTTCTTCATTGAATGGAAATGCTTATTGGAGAGTCGACTAGTCGCTCTCCCCCTTGCTGCCTCTATCAGATAGAGGCAGCAAGGGGGGAGAAAAGAGGGGTACTTTAAAGCGGCAGCAACGCGCAGAACCCGGGGTCAACTGGGGAGTCCCCAGCTGACCCCGGGCTCTGTGCGGCATTTCCATGGAACCTGGGATCAGCTGGGAACTTCCCAGCTGACCCTGGGCACCGCATGGCATTTCAAAGTGCACATAGCCTGGGATCAGTCCCCAGCTGATCCTGGGCTCCACTCAGCATTTCAAAGTGTGTGGAGCTTGGGGTCAGCTGAGTCCCCCAATGACCCCAGGCTCCATGTGGATGCTTCCACTTTGAAATGCACAAGAACTTTCTCTGGGGCTCTTGTACATTTCAAAGAAGGAATGCGGAAGTGCCTATCAACTAGTCGAGTAGTCAATGGAAATTCCATCGACTACTCGACTAGTCAATTAATCGATATTTAAAATCCTTAGTTCAGTATTCAGACTGCTCCAGGGAGAGGGGACAACTCCAGCCCTCTCCCAATGCAGCAGCTTGGCTCTCACCTGACCACGGCTGCTGAAGCTCCAGCTGGCACAGCTAAGGGACGGGTGCAGGTTTCCTGGCTGGGGGAAAGAGACACACAGACATGCACACAAAAGGATAAGCACTCTCAAATCTATAGTAGATAGATTTCTCCATTCTTGCCTCCTGCTGACCTGATGGGGTTATAGCTGTCCCAGTTCACATCTCTGGCCCCTTGCTGCCCCCCCTGTGGTTATTCTACAGTATAACTTTCCCTCCTACCAGATCCCTCCCTTTCCATTTGATGAGAACCAATCGAATTCCAGGCATGTTTCATTATCCTGGCACAACCAAACCCTGACCTTGCTTTAAGTTGTGATAAGAGGAAGCTGTCGACCAAATTTGGTGGTCCTAGCTCTTACCGTTTAGGAGGAGTCCTTGAACACATGGACTCACAGATGGATGGATGGACAAACACACAAAGTTTCTAAAATATATAATACAGTTGCATTGCAGTAGCACATTGAAGTCCCATCATGGGCCAGGACCACACTGTGTAAATACAGAAGTTTTAAAACCCAATCCTTGTCACAAGAAGAATTTGTCATCTAGGACAGACAACAGGTGGTGAGACAGATGGGAGAACAGAATAAGGCAATACTGACAAGCATGATAGCCACAGCCTATCTGCTGCCCAACCACAGTCAAGTTTCCTGCTTTCCCATCAGTGACAGTGGACAAAAACAATCTACTTACACCCACAGCAACACACTTTGAAAAAAAATTATATGCCTCATAATTACTGGCAGATGGGATGTGTGGTCTCTACTGAGAGCTAGTAACACACTGTCAAAGTCATTGCCAAATATACGGGATGGTATTCAAGGAGTTGGGTACCTATAGAAGAAATTATGTTCCTAAGGTCTAGAAGATAAAGCAGTTCACTAGGGGTACATCTACACAGCAGCACTATTTCGGAATAACGTTCGTTATAACGCTACTGTGTAGACATACCCTAGTGAATTGCTTTATCTCCTAGACCTTAGGAACATAATTTCTTCTATAGGTACCGACACAGCTAGCCCATTGTTTCAAAATAATTTCAAAATAACGGGAGGCTTATTTCTGTGTTTGTATACCTCATTCCACAAGGAAGAATGCCTCTTTTGAAACAGCTATTTCAAAATAGCTCCTCCCACAGGCTATTCAAAGTAATTACTCCCCAGTGTTTCCTGGGGCTCTAAATCGAGGTTGCACATCCATATTAGGGGAGCCTGCCTGGGACTGATTTCCAGGCTTTCCTGTAGTGTAGACGTGCTATTTTGAAATACGCTATTTTGGAGTATTTCTTCCAGAATAGCTTATTCCCAAATAATCATGCAGTATAGATGTAGCCTAGGAGAGGACAGACTTATTCCTTTGCAGTGTTTTCTAGCCATATTTGTCTCAGGGTATGAGACCTGTTCCTTTCAGACAGGCAGGAGACACTGATCTACCTGTCTGTCTTGATGCAAACTGAGTATTGTACACTCCACAGTGGGTACCTACTTGTATATTAAATCACTAGCTAAACAAGATTAAGAAATTAACAAGCAATTACAAAAGCCGCAGGAAGGAATGCACAGGAGAAGGGTGTCTCATTTAAGAATAAAGGATTGTTTTGATATTTCCAGGATCGCAAAGGAACATCCTGGGATCATTCACCCAGGAAGCCAGCTCAAAAATTGGGCTTGCTGCTTGCACGGAAGATAGCAGCCAATCGGACTGTAATATGTTAGAAAGATGAGGGGTGATCTTTTGCCCTTAAGACATAATAATGTCCCATTAGTTAAGTTTAGGCCCTAGCATGCGTGCTGTGATATTGGTTTAGATGTAATTCTTTGTTTCTGTTTGTGATTATTTGAATCTCTGCCCTTTGTTAAATGAATGTATGCATGTTTTCTCTGGAATCAAATTTAAGTGTGATGTGTTACGGGAGCTGTGGTTTGTGGGGTAATGAGGGAGCTGTGGTGTAGTCTTCCTTTGGGAATGAACTGTCTGGGAATTTTCTGAGTGTCTAGGGGATGGGGTTCTGCACAATCCAGGGAGATGAGTGGAAGACTTGTGGGGAGTCACAGTGTGTCTATAGCAGCAGTGGGGAACCTAAGGCCGGGGGGGCCAAAACTGGCCCCCTGGCTTGTCTCAATCTGGCCCCTGAGACTCTGGGCTCCCTCTCCAGTGCTGGGGAGTCCACTCACTGGTGCTCCAGCTCCATGGACTCTCCACCCATCTCCCTGCTGTGGGGGGAGGAGACATGAGTCTCACAGGCCGGAGTCAGCAAGCCAGATCCAGATCCAACCCACAGGCTCTGCCTGGTGTGGGGAAGAAGTGGCTGTGTCTGCTGCCACTCCCCTTGCCCCCGGCTGGTGCAGTAAAGTGCTGCCTGGAGGCTTTTCCCTCACAAAGTCTACCGGCCTGGGCTCTCCTAGACTCTGCTGCGTGAGGGGAATGTGTGGAGAGGGTCTTTCTGCTTCTCAGTCAGGGGCTGTGTCCGCGAGGTAGATTTTCTTTTCTTCTCACTTCTGTGTGGCCTCTGACTGATTTTTCTGTGGGTCAGCAGCCCCGACCCAAAAAAAGGTCCCCCACCCCGGTCTGTAGCTAACCAGTAACCAGAGGGAAGGGCCGGCCGAGGCCGGGAAGGCAATGCTTATGTTGCCAGAGGCAGGAAGTGCTACAGAACTGGCCAACAGGAGGGTAGGTGGCAGCGAGATGTCTCAACCCCAGAAAGTGTCCCAGTTGCTAATGCGTTTCCCACATTTTTTCATTCAGACTTATTAATTAGCCTCCTGCCACCGCCCTAGGAGCACAGAGCACACAGGCGGCCCAGGTTGGAGAAGTGGCCAAAGACTCTGGTTTCTGTCAGAACGTGGTCAAAACTGACATGTCCCCAGGCAGCATTTCGGTTTCAAAGAACCGGCACGTTTGGATTAAATGTTCCAGCTCGCCCTACTCGGAAGCCAGAAGGCATGTGAAAGGAACCCAACACTTACTATCTTTTGTCATGATTTTAAGCCAACCTCAAGCTTTCGGAGGGAGTCGCTTATGATTTTTGGAATGGGTCAGGCCAGGGAGCGCTCTAACTGAAAACTCCATTTGCTTTCTCTGCTCTTTGCCACCCCTGTACTTTGTGAAAGCAAAACAAATGCTAACAAACATGCTCCACTACCACAGACTCATTCACATATATGTAAATGAAGGTCAAAAGGGGCCATGCCCTGTGTCCCTCCAACTTTCATGAAATGTACAAAAAATATAGGTATAGTGCACTTTTCCTGTTTAACTCACAGATCATGAATATTCATCATGCCGATCAGTAGCTAAATAAAAAGATGTTAAATTGCCCAGTGACATGAGGCTTGCTAAAGGGTATATGAAAGGAGAAAATAAGGGATGAACTGGAACAAAGGGCCATTTTCCTTTGCAAATATAGCCTTCATTTTCTTTATTCAACCAATAACGTGCATAGAATTTAGCAGAGAAAAATTCACTCAGCCAATATTTGTAGAACACAGTAATCACTTTTTGCGCCTTCCAAGTGACCATTTCAAAGTGTTTTAATCAGCATCAGTTTGTTAAGGTTAGCAACTTTCCCGTGTCTTTTGCTCTTTACATAACAAAAAAACAATATGAATTAAGCACACATGCACTGTTACGTCCAAAGTACTGTATTCGCAGTTTCTGGGGCGGGTAGATATGTTCATCTGTATCTGCCAAAATAACCAGGAGTCCCGTGACACCTTAAAGACTAAGGGTATGTCTATGCTGCATGCTTATTTAGAAATAAGCTATTCTGGAATAGTTATTCCGAAATAGCATATTTTGAAATAGCACGTCTATGCTGCAAGGAAGCCTCAACATTTTTTGAGCAATACAGGATCTGTCAAAAAAGGCTTTATTTTCAACAAATCCGCATCTAGACTGCCATTTTTTTTCAAAAAAACTCCATTTCGAAAAAAAGTGGTGGCCATGTTTATGCTAATGAGTCACGGGATATTTAAATCCCGGCTTCATTAGGAATTTCGACATGTTTGATTTGAATCCCTCTGTCGACAGAGGGATGCAGTCTAGACATAACCAGAGTGACTGCGTAAGAGGCTTATCCATGATCACACATCCTGTCACATGCAGAGTCAGGTCTACAACCCAGAACTGATTCCCAGTTTCACCCCTTTGTATTTTCAGTTAGCAACAGGCCTGGTTCTCTTCTCACTGACACCGGAACAAGGATACAGTGCGGGAAGGCACTGAAGACATGTTTAACTTTCTGGGTGGAATTTTGCCATTGACTTCAGTGGGACCCAATTTCACCTTAAGCATGTGCTTAACTTTAAGCACAGGCAGAAGCGTTTTCCTGAATTAGCAGCTTAATCAGGAGCGATTCCACTGAGGTCTATGAATTTGCATGGACATAAGTGAGAGAAGAATCAGGATTGTGTTCCTAATTCCTTCCTTTCCCCTCTGCTGTCAAACTCAGCCTAATTTCCCTCAATCAGCATTGCTTATTCACACCTTCATTTAGACCTCAATAGAGCTGGAAAAATGTGGATTGAAAATACACTGTAACCATCTTCTCTGAGTATCACCATTGTGTCCCTCTGAGCCCTCGCACGTAGAAACATAGAATAGTAGAAGTGGAAGGGACATGCAGAGGTCATCAAGTCCAGACCCCTGAACTCATGGCAGGATCAAGCACCATCTAGATCATCCCAGATGGAAGTCTATCCAACCTGCCCTTAAGTATCTACAAGGATGGAGATTCCACAACTCCCTTAGGCAATTGATGCTAGTGTTTAACCACCCTTACAGTGAGGAAGTTTTTCCTAATGTCCAACCTAAACTTCCCTTGCTGCAATTTAAGCCCATTGCTTCTTGTCCTACCATCACAGGTCAAGGAGAACAATTTTTCTCTCTCCTCCTTGTGACACCCTTTTAGATACTTGAAAACCACTGTCGTGTGCCCTCTCGAAACTTTTTGAAACTAAACAAGCCCAATTCTTCCTTCATAGCTCATGTTCTCTAGACCTTCTCCAATTTCTCCACATCTTTCTTGAAATGTGGTGCCCAAAACTGGACACAATACTCCAAGTGGGGCCTAATCAGCATGGACTAGAGCAGAAGAATGACTTCTGTCGTGCTCACAACACTCCTGTTAATGCATCCCAGAATCATGTTTGCTTGTTTTGCAGCAGTGTCACACTGTTGACTCATTTAGCTTGTGGTCCACAATGACCCCTAGATCCTTTTCTTGAAGTACTCCTTCCTAGACAGTCACTTCCCATTCCCATTCTGTATGTGTGAATGGGAATTAGGAAGTGTGGTGCTGTCTCAAGGGAATTACAGTCTCATTTAGGCCCAGGTTTCATAACCTCAGGCATGCGCTTAATTTTACACATATGAAGGAATAGTCTCATTAATGTTGATCATCCCGGCTAAAGCATGGTGCCCCAGGAGTGGACGTGCCACAGATGTCTTGGTAATTTTATAGCCTAAAACAGCAGATTCAGCTGCATCTGAGCAAATTCAGTTTTCCGAAAGTCTACTTATTTCCTGTGATTTCCCAGGGGTTGGTCTGGTTCTAATTTCCAACACAGTCAATCTGTGGAACTCCTTGCCAGATGATGTTGTGAAGGGCAGGGCTTTAACAGGATTCAAAAAAGAAGTAGATACATTCATGGAGGATAGGTCCATCAATGTCTACTATCTTCTGTTTGTCAGATGCTGGGAATGGGCTACAAGGGATGGATCACTTGATAATTACCTGTTCTATTCATTCCATCTGGGGCACCTGGAACTGGGTACTGTTGGAAGAGAGAATACTGGGTGAGATGGACCTTTGGTTTGAGTCAGTATGGCCGTTTTGATGTTCTAAACACCCAACACAGCAAAACAATCACTAAAAAAGGGAAGGCAATCTATCCATCTCCTTCTCTCATTTTTAAACCATACTTTCCCCCCAGAACTGGTACTTTTCCATTCCCCTTTGCAGTCAACGCGGCACAAAAAGTTGCACATTTAAAGTCCATTGGAAGACGTCTGCCTTTTTATTAAAATGGAATATCTGCATTCTATAACTCACCCACCCAAAGCATCTTGGCCAGTCATCTCTGTATGCACTCATTTTCCCATCCCTTCCTCATGTCACATTTCTCCCTGGCTTTTTTTCTGTGTCATATGAATACCCCCGTCTTAGCCCAGCCTTGTTGCTATGAGATGGATAATGCTCAATGGTATCTGTGTTTTCTTTTTCCCTTTGTAATCTCATAACCCTTAATCCTCTGTATCTCTTCATCTTTCCCTGAAAAGTCACTACAGGTAAAAGCTTTCTCTCCTCGCTCTTACCATATATTATTCTGAGCCTTTAAGCCCTTTGATCCTGGACTTTGAGGTCAGTGGTTTATTTATGAGCCTCCCCAAACATCAGATGTGATCTCTTTCCTTGGACTCTTCTCTGTTTGCTGGAGGGCTCTTACCACATCCCCACAATGTTTTTCTCTCAGATATGTTTAATTGAAGAGTCTGGCCAATGCCCATTCAAATTAAGCAGGTGCAAGAGGATGAATATTCCTGTATCCTGGGGCGAGGAGTCATCCGGAGGCTAGGTGATCTAAGGTGAGCCGGTTAGTCTTCAGTCTTAATTCACCTCTTGGGACATTGCATCAGTGCAAACGATGTAGATAGAGCAAGGCCCGAATCAATCCTTGCAATAAATCTATTGACCTTGTAGAGACACCACAGAGCTCAGCTTGGCCAGGTCTTTGTGCATGTGAATGTATCTATAGCTGGAGCTGTACAGCCTCATAAAGGGCTCACACCCTCTCAATCGCCCGGTTCTGGTGGAGGACGTGTGTCCATCAGGTCCCCCCCTCTGGTGCCTGGCTCTGGGAGTGGAGGGTACCCCAGGTGCCTTTTCTGCTGGGTCACCTAGGACCAGGCTTCTTTCCTGCCCCCTTGAGGGAGACCCAGGCGCACTCACTCCTCTGGGTCCCAGCCCAGGGATCCTGTAAATAATAGTTGTCCGCTAAGTATCAGTCCTTACTGTTTCACTGCTGCTCACCCCCGGGCTACTTCCCCAAAGGTCTAGTCCATCCTTGTCCACTCTCAGGGCTTTATCTCAAAGTCCTTACAGCATCCTGTCCAGGGTTCTGCAGTTCACCCTAGCTCACCACACCCGGTCTTCTGCTGGGTTTGCAATCCCAGACTGAGATGTCCAAGGTACTTCTAGTTTCCCAGTCAGTCAGTCTATCCACCCATATGTCCGTCCGTCCGTCCGTCCCTGGGTCTGCCTGGCTTGAGCTCCAAAGAGGAACTGCCAAGGCCCTGCCCCAGCAACTTCCTTATACTGGCTTGCTGGGCCCTGATTGGCTACAGCGGAAGCAGCCACTCTAGCATGCCTGGAGGACCTCTCCTCTGCTCTTTTCCCTGGGTTGGAGTGCAACAAGGCCACCAGCCTACAGCAGAGGGCCTTCAGGCCTAGTCCACCCCATCACAAGCCCATATACTAGAAACCATAAGTTCTGGAGTAATTTTTATAGTGGGGGTGCGGAAAGCCATTAAACTAAACTGTAAACCCTGTGTATGATGGAAACCACTCCAAACCAGGGTCCAGCACCAACACTAGAATCCGTTGTGAATTGCAAAATCGGGCACTGGACATTATTCTCTTCCCAAATGTCAAGGATGTTTGGACCTGAGGTTTTGGCTCTGGCCCATCATTGATAAATAGCCTGCGGAGCCATTGCTACCGCTCCACTGTCGTTGGCTTTGTCCACACAACTCATCCTCAGCTACAACCCACATTGTTCCATGGAATTATCACTTCTGGGAGTCACAGGGGGCACGATCGGGATTTAACGTTCCATGCGACTCCCAAGGAATTACCCAATTCCCCCTGGATTTAAATCCTCCGGCTTCCAGAGCTGCTGAATTCCTGGCTGCCTTTTATTGTCAGCAGGGTTTGCATAGCCCATCAGCAAAGATTCTAAACTAGCTGGCTGAGCAGACTTTAAATGCCACAAGGCAGCATGCCTGTACTCGTCACGGTGCCAGCATATATACCCTGTGCACATCTCTCCCCGGAATGGGCTCTCGCCCATCTCTCTTTTGCAGAGCATCACAGACAGCTCTGTATTTGCTGTTCTATCCTTTCCTTGGCTGGCTTCACCGCCTTCCACTCCACAGTCTTAAAAGCAACGGCCACTGGCTTTTTCATTAGGTAGGAAGGCCAGATATATGCTAGTCACTCTCTAATTTCTTCTTCAGTGTCACAGTACTTGGAAAAGGACTTACCTCATGCAGCGGATAACTTGCTGCCTTGAGAGTGTTATTATTTACATTCCAATAGAACCTAAGTCCCATTGTGCTCAGTGCTGTACATGACAGTGAGAGTTTCCCTGCTGTGGCAATCTAAATAGGAAGAAGAGCACACAAAGAGTGGGAGGGAAATACATTCAGAGACATGCAGTGACTTCCTCAAGGTCACCCTGTCGGACGGACAAATAAAACTCTGCTGTCTGGAATCCCAACCCCATGTCCTAGCCAGTAGGCCACACTCTCTTGCTCGCGACAGCTTTCTCTGTCTCTCTCTCCAGCTCCAGTAGCCAGTCGTGGATATGCAGTCAGCTGGGAAGTGATAGAAAGCAAGAACAAGGGAAACAGATTTAATCCAATTAATAGAACGATTTGTTGCCCCTTATTTTCCTCCCAGTCTCAAATTGGTATTTATGATTCACCACCGTCGCTGATACGTCTGGGCTGAGAAAGGCTCAGCAGAGTGTAATAGATTTTGCATATTACAGATGCTGGCTCTTTGGCTGCAAAAGTACAGCCTGGTTTTAAATGAGCACCTTGCCTGGATGCCAGAGTCCCCTCCGAGTCCGAATGGTACCATCAGACACTCCTCGATACAGGTATTGAGATTCAATAAACAGAACCAAGAAAGGCTTGAAAATGTTGTCGGGGGCGCGACAATCAAAGGAAATGAAACATCACCTGGACCAAAGAATTAACAGGACTGTTCCTATCTCCAATTGTACTCAGGGCAGCCAACAGAATTGCTGGGCCCCTGGGCAAATTGGGGAGCCCCAAAGAGGCAGGTCTGAGGAAGAAGGGATGGGGCTGCGGCTACCTTCCCCCCGCCAGCCCTTCAGTGCCATCCAGAAAGCACTGCCCACGGAGCTGGTGGCGATTTCAAGGGCCGAGGACTCCAGCTGCCACCATTGCTGCAGTTCAGGTTGACTTCATTTTCCTGCGTTGTCTGTTTGCTTCAGCATCACTAAATTCACTCAGCGAAATGGGACAACTGGGCATAGACTCAGAGAAGATTAGGGCTGAAAGAGACCTCAGGAGTCATCAAGTCCAGCCCCCTGTCCAAAGTAGGACCAATTCCAACTAAAATCATCCCAGCCAGGGCTTTGGCAAGCCAGGACTTAAAAACCTCTAGGGGTGGAGGTTCCACTCCCTCCCTAGGGAACCCATCCCAATGCTTCCCCACCCTCCTAGGGAAATAGTTTTTCCTAATATCCAACCTAGACCTCCCCCACTGTAACTTGAGACATTCTGTAACTCCTCATTCTGTCATCTGCCACCACTGAGAACAGCCTCTTTCGAACACCCCTTGTGGTAATGGAAGCTGTCTTCAAATCCACCCTAAAACTTCTCTATTGCAGACTGAATAAGCCCAGTTCCCTCTGTCTCTCCTCATAAGTCACTTGCCCCAACTCCTTGATCATTTTTGTTGCCCTCTGCCAGACTCTTTCCAGTGTGTCTACAAACTTCCTGTAGTAGGGGGTCCAAAACTGGATGCCATACTCCAGATGTGGCCTCACCAGTGCTGCATAGAGGGGAATAATGACTTCCCCAGATCTGCCTGCAGTGCTCCTACTAATGCAGCCCAATATGCCATTAACTTTCTTGGCAACAAGGTCACATGTTGACATGTATCCTGCTTCTTGAAAGTGACCTGTGAAAGGATTGCCTTTTCCATCCAGGCACAGCAGAATGCATGACCTACCAGCACAAATGCTGGGCAGAGATGTTTCCAATTCATTCTCACACATTTTCAGCCAACATGGGCACACATGGTGATGTGCTAACATCTGCCCGGGTGGTCATGGAGGCTTGACTTTTCAAGCAAGCATCTTTTTTTCACACACCTGCTAGTTCATAATTTTAGTGAAGAGTAACCATGTATAAGATGCAGCCACATCCCTTGCATGCAAGGTCCAGAATACAGCAGTGAATCTGCAGTTACAATGGCTACATATGGAGTTTTCACAGGTATATAAGGGAATCCAGAGCCCAAATCCTGTTAAATGGCACCTAATTCCCTGTGTTTCTTTGTCAAGCCCAGTTTCTGCAGGTAGCACAACTCAACAGTTGTTTGTATCTGTCTGTTGTCTTATGTCTCAGATTACATACCTTTGGGGGCAGGAACCATCTTCTTTTTCTGTGTTTGTACAGCACCTTGCACGAGGGAGTCATAATCCATAGTTGTGGAATCTCCATCATTGGAGCTATTTAAGAGCAGGTTGGACAAACATCTGTCAGGGATGATCTAGATCAGCTGTGGCCAACCTGCGGCTCGTGAGCCATATGCAGCTCTTCCCCCCCTAAAGTGCAGCTTGCGAAGCTGCCCCTGCGCCCCTGAAATCAGCCCCCTGTGCTCACTGGCTCCCTGTGTCATCCGGTGCGGCCACTCAGAGTGGCGTCTTCAAGATGGTGGTGGCCGGCGGGAGCCTGATGCGGCCAAAAAGCCTTTAATCACGTTTCTTAAAGGGGCAGTCCTTTTTTTTTTTTTTTTGCTCGACAACTTTTCCTCCACAGCTCTTTGCACAACAGTTTCAGCTCTTTGCCTGTAACAGGTTGGCCACCCCAGTCTAGATGGTGCTTGATCCTGCCGTGAGGTCAGGGGTCTGGTCTTGATGGCCTCTCGAGGTTCCTTCCAGTTCTAGTGCTCTATGATTCTATGAGTAGGTCATAATACATGATGTAGGTGTTACTGTAACACAAATCAGACTTAACAAGGGAAATTGACCAGGCATTTTGGGATCTGTTAGTTGAACCCAGTGGCAAAGAGTTTATGTGGTTTTAGGTTGGTCATTTTTGCATCTTACAAAGACTGTCAGCCAAAATGCCTTACTTAGAGTTGCATGATGCCCCTTCTGATTCTGGTACTGCAGTAGCAAATCACATTTTGATGTCTATAACACAGTTTGGTCATTTAAATCTTTTTTATAACACACACATCACATATGCTCTATCAGATTCCATGGTCGATGCAAGAGGTGATTCATTTTGTTTCGACTAGTTGGCGTCATTCCTCTCTGCTCACCAATTACCCAAGACAGCCAAATTCCAATTGTGTTTATCCGTGTGGAACTGAAACCTGTTTTCAAGGTACAGACAGGCCTTAAATAATCAGAAGCCTTTTGAAGCACTGCCTTGGGTTCTCCTCCCAAGCATGCAGGGAGCAGGTCGGGAACTTTTTGTCAAAACTTTTTAAAAATTGGAAAATGTCAGTTTGTCAAAACCAAAATTTTACAGAGTTCTGGGGAGGCGGGAAGGGGAGGGCTTTGATTAAACTTTCTCAGGTCTATGAGGGTATTTCCGGTCAAAACCAACAAGCAAGAGACACCCTGCTCAATTAATGTCCTACTCACTAGTCTACATGAGATCCAGGTTGAAGTCCTTTCTCCAGATCGCACAGAGCTGGGATTTGGACTTAGGACACCCATACCGTCTGTGAAAAATGCCCTAATCACAGGTCTATTGGCTAATTCGAGATGAGGGGTTTGTAGTCTCTCCTGATGGATCTGCTTCACATTCCATAACTAATTAAACACTTCAATATCTGGGATATCATTTCTAATTTTCCTTGGGGCTCTACTGCATAGAAAATAGACTACAATGAGGCTGGGATTTATTATTCTGAGACAAGAGTCTTGTGAGATGATTCTAATCTCATTTACATCAGTCCAGCCATTACTCCTGATTTATACCAAGGAGGGAAGAATCAATTCTCTCTACACATCGGAATTTGCCCCTATCTGTTAACCAGAGCTAGAGGCTGGTGACTCTGAGAATGTGAGGTAAGAAGCATTTAGTTGATATAATTGAACGCAGCTTTTCCTTGATGTCACGAATTCTTATGGTAGGGCTAGTTTCCCTCTGGTGGGGTATGTCTAGACTGCATGCTTTTTTCGACAGAGGCGTTGTGGACAGATGTTGTCGACAAAGCCTCTGTTGAAAAAGAGCGTCTAGACTACAACCAGTACTGTCAACAAAGCAAGCTGCTTTTTCAAAAGAGAGTCTAGACGCTCTTCCAAAAAAGCACAGTTTGCATGCAATAGCGCCTTTTTTCAACAGAGTACTATCGAAAAAAGGCCTTATTCCTTGTAGAATGAGGTTTACCGCTGTTGACAAAACTGCTGTGTTCTGCCGACTTACTGGCGACAGAATGCGACGGTAGTGTAGACGGAGATATAGTTTTGTCGACAAGAGCCCACTTTTGTTGACAAAACCCTGTAGTCTAGACACACCCGTGGTGAAACCTCAGGCTCGATTTAACTCACGATTGTAGTCACGTTATTATGTTTGTTTTCTAAGTTCTGCAATGTGACCACTTACTAAGGGGAGGAGCCCCATGCAAAGTAGGGATGTTAAGTATCGGTTAATTGAATTGTCGAGTAACCTCATGAATTCTTATCAGTTACTCGACTAATCTATAGTCCTCGGGGGCAGGGCCGGCAACCAGTGCACTCTGCATCCGAGGCAGCAGTGTGGGGTGCCAGGCAGGAGCTGGTTCATGAGAGGAGCCAATCTAAAGACCAGTTCCCCTCACAGACTGGCTGCCTGTTGCCCTGCGCTGCTGCCTCTGATAAAGAGGCAGCAGCGCGGAGAGGCAGTAGCCCCTGTCTAGGAGGTTCTGAGCTCCTGGACCTGGTACAAGCCTGAACTGAGCTGGGCTGCCTACCTGCCCGGCTCCTAATACAGTTTAAATGCAAAGCCACAGCAGAGGTAGGCCCCATACCTGTTGCAAGCCTGGACTGAGCCGGGATGCTGGCCAGCCTGCTAAAAAATTTATTGGCAAGGCGGGTGGAGGAGGGAAATGTGTGTAGTCTAGAGCATTAACCTATAAGCTCTTGCTTATCGGTTAATCGACTACACTATTACATTCCTCATACCAACGTGGGTATCGATAGACTCTCACCGATAGCTAATGCTGATATGTTTTCTAGTTGGACTTGATTTCAAAAGGGAAGGAGAACAAAATCTACAGGCCAGCTGTGATACGAGACCCTTGACTATTTCATGAGTGTCACTTCAAAAGAGCTGTACCCGTACTAAGCACAAGCCACCTCAACAGCTCCCCTGTTAAAGCTTCATGTTCGGATGACACTGATTTGCAGGCTAGTTGGTACAACGCAATAAATCTTGAAACGCCGTCAGTGCCTTTTCAAAGGAGTTTGTTATGGCAGAACATTCAGATCTGAAGAGCAGAAAAATACCGGCGTTTGCTTGCAGGTATTAAAATGTGGATGAAAAAAGCTGGAATCCCACAGCTGTAGGACTTGATTTGCTAGATCCCTCAGCACCTCCCAGATTCCAAGGGCCGGCACAGGTCCAGTCCCAATGAGGAAGGCTAGCCATTGCCTATAATGGTAACAGTATCTGGCTCACTATTTGTAACGCATGGAAGAGGGAAAGAGGTTTGTCAGATGTAGGCTTTTATCTACTAGATATTTGAGAGAGTTTGTCTGTCGGTTCGTTCAAGAATTCCTCCTAAACGGTAAGAGCTTGGGCCACCAAATTCGGTAGGCAGCTGCCTCTTATATCTTAAAGCAAGGTAGGACTAGGAAAATGGGATGTGCCTGGAAAGGGATTTCTTCTCAGAAACCCATACAGAAAAGAGACAATCACTAGGCAGGTGAAAGGGGCGGGCTGGCTGGGAGCATGCCTCCCCCCATCTGGGACTGCCCCAGCCCTAATCCTCCCACCCTCCATGTGCCCTTTAGGGAGGATGGGGAAGGCTGAATTTCCCTCCCTCCCAACCTGAGTAATACGAGGACATTTCTGGCTATTCCCCTTCATCAAGGAACCAGGGGAAAGTGCAGAGTTTGCTGCATTCCTCACTCTGGCCGGGGAGCACAGGGGGCAGATGACACCTGGACCTGCCCCTGCCAGAGAACATGCACCCCTCCCCCAGCTGTGCCCGCTGGAGCTGCAGCATCCAGGGATTGGTGCTTCTCACCTGGGTCCAACCTGCTATGGGGAGAGAAGGCTGGGGTAGTCCTCTCTCCCTGGCACAGCCTGCATACTGAACCCCTCATAAGAACATCAGAATGGCCATACTGAGTTAGTCCAAAGGTCTGTCTAGCCCAGTGTCCTGTCTGCCAACAGCGGCCAATGTCAGATGCCCCAAAGGGAGTGAACAACAGGTAATCATCATGTGATACCTCGCCTGTCATCCATTTCCAAACAGAGGCTAGGGACACCATTCCTACCCATACTGGCTGATAGCCATTGATGGACCTATCCTCCATGAATTTATGTAGCTCCTTTTTGAACCCTGTTAAAGTCCTGGTCTTCACAACATCATCTGGCAAGGAGTTCCACAGGTTGACTGTGTGCTGAGTGAAGAAAAACTTCCTTTTGTTTGTTTTAAACCTGCTGCCTATTAATTTCATGTGGTGACCCCTAGTTCTTATATTATGGGAACAAGTAAATAATTTTTCCTTATTCACTTTTTCCACATCAGTCATGAGTTTTTAGATTTCTATCATGAGAACCGTAGATATAAGTGGTAAAATATAATGTAATGTAAATGTAAAGGAACTGTAAGTGATGGCAACATTAAGACAAGTCATGCGGTGCCACCTCTTTCTTTACTGTTACATTGTAGTGTTTTTGATAGTGTGAATCTGCTTAATAAGTTTCTCAATAAAAGGACGAATGAGAACGTGTAAGTACATCTGTGGGGGGTCCTTGTTCCTTGTGTGATGCAAGGGTCTCCAAACCCTGCCCTTAACGCCTCATTTTTACATCAAAAGCTAAGTATGGGACATTTCCAGCCCACTTACTTTGCCTCATTGCACCAGTCCTACAATTGACAGGTACCGTTTTTTTTCCTGTTATAAAATACTTCATTCTTCTCCAGCTCACTCTCCTGCGGTAGTGGGTTTTCCCCATGAAAGTTCATTATACGGTTTATATTTTTGTAAGTCTCTGCATCTACACTGCACCGTTTTTCCGGAAAAACGATACTAGTGTCCACACATCAGTTGAGTTATTTCAAAACAAACTCAAAATAAGGGAGGGCTTTTCCCAACATTGTTAAATTTATTCCACGAGGAATAATGCTTCTTCCGAAAAAGCTCTTTTGGAAGAGTGTGTGTGTGGACGCTCCACTACTGCTGTGTCGAAATAGCCCCTCGCCATGGCCATTCCTCCCCAGTGTCTCCTGGGGCTCTAAATCAAGATAGTGCATTCACAGTAGGGAGCCTGCCTCGGACTCATTTTGAGGCTTCCCTGAAGTGTAAGTGCTCTATTTGTCAATAAGCTATTCTGGAAGATATCTTCTGGAACAGTTTTTTTCCGAAATAAGCTTGCAGTGTAGACGTATCCTAAGGTGCCACAAGACTGCTCGTTGATATTCCTAATGGTGATTCTCACCTTGAGAATCCCAACTCTCTAATTGTCAGGCCAAACTCTTAACGCACATCACTGGGCTCTAATATAAAGCCAGTCAATACAGTAATCCAGAAATCAATAAGGTTACATGTGCACTGGCGATAGTTACATGATATTGGTCTTTCCTGTAAATCTAATTCATAATGCCCAAACCCTTCTGTTTCCAAGCTGTGACACATAGTGAAGCAGAGCAACTTTGTGTAGTTTTCCTTTCCTTAGCTTTGGTTAGTGAAGGATATAGGAGTTCACACAACAGACAGTGCTCCAGATCTGCTCAGTCCATCTGTGGAATTTCAAATCACAGGGAAATTTGTGCCCGGGGAAACACATCATGAGCCAATAGCTCCTGTTGTCGGATCATAGTCTGGTTGGCAAATGAATAGGTCATGCGATGGATTGGAAAGTGGTTCTGTGCCTCATCAGACTAGTCTGCCTATAGGTACATCGCAGATGCTGGCTTGCATGAAAACAGTCCAGGTCCTTCAACCGCTTTGCGGGTGTTCTGAGCCATCTGGCTGCATCCCAGGACACTCAGATACTATGGTGAGTCAGGCCAGAATTCCATTTGGTGAAAAATTTCCAGGCGCTAACATTTTTGTTATGCACTGGAACAAAACCAAGACCTTTCTAAATGATTTATATCACACACACACACACACACACACACACACACACACACACACACAGGTGACTAGGGTGTTAGCTACAACCCAGAATCAGTCTCCCTTCTCCTTTGGATGTTGGAGAGCCAGGGTCAGATCACTACTCTACTTGAGTCAAAGCAGGTTCAAACGTGGGCCTTCCCCATGCTAAGGGACTGCCATTGACCCATTTGCAATTGGCTTTTTTTCTTTTTGGGAGGTGATGGAGTAGATAAGGAAGCTGATTCTCTCTCTCAACCAGAAATTCCATCCTGGAGCTGGGAGACTTTTCCAACAGAATCTTTATTAAAAACTGATCCATCCTCCCCACCAAGTTTGGGTTCTGACAAACAAGCATTTTCCAATAGACACGTGTTTTGTTGAAAAATTCCTGACCAACTCTAGCGAAGACGACCTAGTAATTTACAGAGCTGGACAGAAAACATCTGCTACCAGAGCTTAGATGGCAGGGCCGGTCATAGACTCTTAGGTCAAAAGGGGCCAGCTTAATCATCTAGTCTGACCTCCTGAACCCTGCAAGTCACAAAACCGCACCCACTCACTCCCGTAACAGGCCCCTCCTATGGTTGAGTTATGAAAGTCCTCAAAATAGTGTTGACAGAAGTCACGTACTCAGTGAACACCCACTACGTTTTCCTCAGAAGCCCTAACAAATGGAATTATCTATAACTAATGAACACAACCAGCCGTTTTATGGCTACTAATAAGACTCTTGGTTTTCATGCGCAAAGAGACTCAATTAGATGACATTAATATCGTGAATAAATGAAATTTGCTCCACTTGAATGGGAATGGCTTGAACATCCTCTGAAGCGCACTCTCTTCCCCCGTCAGGGGACATTGAAGAGTAACATTCTTTAAGTACACACAGGCTCGGGACTGTATGTAACCCACACACCTAGTGTGGTTACTGAGCAATGCAAGTGGTACCTAGACCACAGCAACAATTAAGATCAAGAGACCTCTACAGCACAGGCTGGAAGGCACCTGACTTTTAACTCAGCGGGCAGAGGCTCCTATATTCAGCTCCAGAGGTCCTAGGTTCAAATCCGCCTGGTGGCAGTTACATGAACAATTAGGGGGACTTGTGTCTCAGGGATCCCAGATACTCCAAAGACTTGCTGTGCCCTCAGTTAATGTTGTTTTCCCAGTGCCAGAAATGATTTGTTGTGGTTACCTAGACATCCATTTTACCTGCTTTCACCATACTCTCATGTTCGGCACCATCGCACATAGCTGACCATGTGACCATTCTCTCATTTATCAGTGGTTGCAGCCATTTTGCTTTTTTTGAGGAAAGCTGACATGGAGACATGTAGTGAAGACTTATCCTCAGGGGCAGGCCACACAACACACCCTGCAAACAATGAGACAGGAGTTTGCTGCTAGAGCTGGTCAGGAACTGGCTTTTGTCCATTGAAAACGTGTCAGAAGCAACAATGTTTTCATTTTCCTCTGGATTTGTCTTCAGCAGCATTTGCTGGAAGTCTAGAACCCCTCCTCACCCTTCAAACAATTTCCTTGGACACATGAAAACAGTTTGGGCGTGGGCGGCCATCTTTCTGTTTGGGGTTTCTAACAAAGGAAAATGGTCGATATTGGGGTTTATATTTTTGGGACCAAAACCTGAAAAAAAAAATTAGCAAAAATTGGATATGTCTGGAAAAATGTCCATTTTGAAAACGTGAGGTGAAACGTTTCAACCAGCTCTCCTCTCCGCCCTCCCCAGCACTGTGAAAATGGCACCCCTTGAACAGCGAGAAGAAAAAGAAACCGTCACTGATGTGGCCCCCGACTGGGAAGGAGAAAGACACTCCCCACATTCCCCTCGTGCACCACAGCTTAGGTGGGCCCAGTCTAGTAGATTTTTGTGGGCAGGGGAGTTGGCACGCCAGTGCTGGCTCCCCAATGTTGGCGAGGCGGGGGGCTAAGCCACGAAGGCCGGATCCAGGCAAGCTGAGGGGCCACATCTGACCCTCTGGGCCTGAGGCTCCCCATCCCTGAGTCCTAAACCGTCACCTCTGATGAGCAGAGATGAGTATCTCTCCCTTCTGATTGAACCAGCTCCAGGTGCATGTCTCCTGCCTGCACGGGAAGCTCCCAGCAAGTCAGACTGCCTAGGTAGGCCTGCTTTGCTTTCTCCTTGGCTACAAAGGATGCAACTGCCCATATTTAAGCCATCACTAGCTCTCTTTAAGCAAGCCCATGCATTCTTAAGGTAGCATTACCAGGAAAACCCATAAAGAACAATAAAAGAACCTCCACATGTGTTAATAAGCTTGCCAGAAATCACCCCAGCCCCAGCTAGGGCTCCAGTATGTGTGCAGACTCCACCAAGAGGTTTTCCAGTGGTTACAGGGTTATACCTGTTTTCCCTCAGAGTACGCACTCCCACAAATCTTGATTCTCTCCTTTATACAATATGGATTTTTGATCCTTAAAGACTGTGAACAGGCAGTCAGGGTACGTCTAGACTACAGGCTTTTGTCAACAAAGGCTTTGTCGACAGATACTGTCGACAAAGCTTCTGTTGACAAAGAGCATCTAGACTACATCCAGTTCTATCGACAAAGCAAGCTGCTTTGTCAACATGAGAGTGTAGACGCAAAGGACAGTGTAGGTACAATAACGCCTTCTGTCGACAGAACTCTGTCAACAAAAGGTGTTATTCTTCGTAGAATGAGGATTACCGCCGTCAACAAAACTGCTGAGTTCTGTCGACGTTATGTCGACAGAACTTGGCGGTAGTGTAGATGCAGGTATAGTTTTGTCGACAAAAGTCTACTTTTGTCAACAAACCCTGTCGTCTAGACACACCCTCAGGGAACCTGTGGGTTTCCTCTCAAGGCATAGCTGCAAAAGACTGAGTCTGGAGATAAGGAATTTGCCTTCCCTCCCCTCGGTATTTCCTAGGAAACCCGGTTAACAGTTGTTTATCCCAAAAGTTCATCTTTATCTAGCCCATAGTTCTAAAATAGCCCTTTGAAGCTCATAACTCTTCCCAGGGTTTTACATTAGTCCTGTCTCCTGCCTAGAGGCACTGCATGCCCGGCTATGATAATATATAAAGATTTGCAATTTTAATACACCGAACTCCTAATATACTTGGGCTTAATTCAATATGGTTTAATTTGATCCAAATTTAATTCAGTAAAGTTTGGCCACGATATTGCAGGAAATTGCTATATCTGTCACATGGCATCCCAGCCCTCCCAAATGCTAATCAGAGGAAAAAAGGGACAAAATTTCTCCTCCGTTACCTGAATACAACACTGCAATGTTCAGGGCGGTCAGCAGAATGAGACTGATTTTTTTTTAAAAAGAACCAATGCGAAGTCACTAGACGATCACAGTTTTCTGACACTCACTTTAATGTCTTGGGTTAAATCCTGCAGGAAGGGCCCTTGTGAACAAGCTAGGAAGGCTATCCATATAAAGGCGCAGAACAGAGAAAACAGCCACTGTGTTAGACCACTGCCCTCACCACATTCAGCCACATCTGATTTGGGACGTGGCCAGGTTTTTCCAGTAAGGAAGTTAGCACGCTTGAATGTGAAAAGGCACACGAAGGCCTTTTATGATCTGATCATTGAGTCTTGTATAGAAATTCTTTTCAGGTAGATCAGGAATGGCAAATAAAATCTCAGATACAAACAAGGAATGTTAACCCCAAAGACCGTTAATGTCACTGGATGTTACTGCTTGCCTTAGACATAATATTCCCCTTTTCATTAGTGCATGCAATTTGCTCACAGGTTTCTAGCTGTCTTTTTAATCAAGAGAAGGAGTAAAAGGGTGAGGGGAAGATGAAGAGCACAGACAGAGAGATGGTAGGAAAATAACCTTGGACAGTAATTGATTTGAGCTCATCTTTGGTAAGGAACAGGACCATTTGATTAACTGAATAAGCATGGGGGAGTCTTCATTTCATACGTGACACACTGCATTTCTGGATGCATTACTTCCGACTAATAGCCCTGTTGGAAATCCCCCGAGTATGTGACCAGTTTACTTCGCACGGACATGCTGCAACTTTTGGCCAGTAGATGTGGCAAAACCTTGAGCAAGGCCACTCTTCATGGATAAAGCGGTCCAAAGATGTAAAGGAAGGGGGGTTAATTGTCCAGAGTGCTAGCTGGCAATGGGAAAGATCTAGGTTCAAAGCCCTGCTCAACCACAGATTTTTTATGTGACCTTCAACAAGAATAGATGGCTAGTTTCTAGACCCAAAAGGGATCATGGTGAGCATCTAGTATAATACAGGCCACGGACAGAAGAGTCGACAGCCTGCACGGGCCCCTGGGCTGGGGGGGGCTGGCGGGTGTCAGCTCTGCACTCCCAGAAGGGCTGGGGCCTTAGGCAGAAGAGGCTGGATGGGAGGTAGCCATCCCTCTGGTGCACCCCCAGGCCTCAGAGCCGCATGGAACGTGCAGCACGGTGCTCTGGTGGTGATTTAAAGGGCCCAGGGCAGCTACCACCGCTGTGGCAGTAGTAGGCCTCTTTGAACCGCCAGGCCTCTTTGAACCGCCACCCCCTTTACCTCCCTCCCATTGGTGGGCCTAGCCACAAAACTTCCCTGGAATCATTCTTTTCTGAGCCAGATATCTTCCGCATCTCTTTCCGCTGAGGCCCCGTCTGTAAAATGGAGATAGCAGCACCCCCTTACCTCCCTGGAGTGGCGTGAGGAGGAATGCACTAAAGACTGCCGTAGAGAGAGGTGAACAAAGAGTGGCCTTCTACATGGCAACCCATTGCAAGCACCTGCTATGGCACACCCCATTCTGCAGCTTGAACTTCAACAAGGGGGTAACCAGCGAATGTTTCTCCCAACGTCGGCAGTCGCACCCTCAAAAGCCAGCAGCGGGAAAGGCCCCATTGTGCCTGCTTCTTTTGGGTGTCCATATTTAGGTTTTTATCCACCGGTGCTGGCCAGGAGCAAAAAATGATTTCCCAGGAGGAGGGTGTGAAATGTTAGATTCAGCTGTGTTGTACAGGAGGGCTCCATTATGCTCCGAAGGCGCAGGGCCAAGGTGCCTTGACACATCACTTCGATAGGAGGAATCATAAAGCCTGTCAGGGCTAGGGAAAGCATAGCTGCTGTGCCATTCATTCAGAGATGGCCGGTGGGGAGGAGAGGTGAAGCCATCAACCCTTCCCCACCTGTTCCTGCCTCTCTAACAGCCTAATGTTGGCAGCATTTCTATCCGCATGCAGATCTTGCATTACGTGGACATAAGGATGTGCTTAGAGAAGGCTTTTGATTTCGGGGGTTGATTAATTTCATTTTGGGGGAGCTATTTGTAGCAATCTTTGAGGTCTGGGTAGGCATCCAATTATCTGGCATTTGGGGGGGGTCCCTTTCTACATACTGTAATGAGCAAAGTGTGTTGTATACGTTATAGCAGTGTTTTTCAACCTTTTTTTAAAATAAAGTACCCCCTTTTCAAAAAAAATTATAAGTACCCCCCAGTACCTATAGTTTTCGAACACACAACATTTTTTTCTACCATTGCAACACATTTGTTTAAACAACTTAATCGTAGCCGGGCAGGCAATACAATTTTTGGGTGTAAAAAGTACAAAAATAATAAAGCGCTCTAAAACTTCACACAAAAATTCAGTTTTCTCCAAATTTCAGTTGTGTTGATGTACCCCCCCCCAACTTCTCTTGAGTAGCCCTAAGGGTACTTGTACCACTGGTTGAGAAACACTGCGTTATACTACATATTACTGTAATTGGTAATCGCTTTGTAATGTTCCCTGGTGCGTGTTAATGTAATACACTTTCAAACAACACTGTTAAATTGAATTAGGAACCCTGTGGGCACTCAGACCTGTCGATGGGGGGCCGGGAGGGGGAAAGGGGGCAATTGCCTTGGGACCCAGAGCTCACGGCTGTCACTGCCACAGTTATCACAGCCAGGTGCTGCTCTGTGTGACTCTGAGGGGTAGGAGTGGGGGTGTGCCGAGGTCTGGGTGGCTCTAAGGGCTAACTGCCCTTGGCCCCACCCCTTTCAGGAGGAGCCGGGCCCCCTGGGAGCTGTTGGCCCCACTGAGGGCACTCCAGCATGGACCAATGAATGTGAGGTATGTTAATACACATAAGCAAGCACACCTCCATACGTCACGTGACTGTTTTGTGTGGACAAGCCCTTAGGTATAAGAATCCGGTTCCTGTGTTTTTCAGGTGCTTATTGAATAAACACCAATTTCATTTTTTCCCTGGGGGTGGTTTATCAGTGTTTGTCAGGCCAGACCTAAAATCAGAAGCTGTATGCCCAAGCCAACCAAAAGTGTGCAAGAAAGAAGGATAGAATCATACAACACTAGAACTGGAAGGGACCTTGAGAGGTCATCGAGTCCAGTCCCCTGCCCTCATGGCAGGACCAAGCACCATCTAGATCATCCCTGACAGGTGTCTGTCTAACCTGCTCTTAAATATCTCCAGTGATGGAGATTCCACAACCACCCTGGGCAATTAATTCCAGTGTTTAACCACCCTGACAGTTAGGAAGTTTTTCCTAATGTCCAACCTAAACCTCCCTTGCTGCAGTTTAAGCCCATTGCTTCTTGTCCTAGCATCAGAGGCCAAGGAGAACAACCTTCTCTGCTCCTCCCTGTGGCACCCTTTTAGATATTTGAAAACTACTATCATGTCCCCTCTCAGTCTTCTCCATTCCAAACTAAACAAGCCCAGTTCTTTCAGTCTTCCCTCATGTTCTCTAGACCTTTAATCATTCTTGTTACTCTTGACTGGACCTTCTCCAATTTCTCCACATCTTTCTTGAAATGTGGTGCCCAGAACTGGACACAATACTCCGAATGAGGCCTAATCAGTGCAGAGTAGAGCAGAAGAATGACTTCCCGTGTTTTGCTCACAACACTCCTGTTAATGCATCCTAGAATCATGTTTGCTTGTTTTGCAACAGTGTCACACTGCTGACTCATGTTTAACTTGTGGTCCACTCTGAGCCCTCAATCCTTTTCTGCAGTACTCCTTCCTAGACAGTCACGTCCCATTCTGTTTGTGTAAAACGGATTGTTCCTTCCTAAGTGGAGTACTTTGCATTTGCTCTTTTTAAACTTCATCCTGTTTACCTCAGACCATTTCTCCAGTTTGTCCAGATCATTTTGAATAAAAAAGAGTTTGAATAGAAGAGTTTAAGTCAAAGAGTTTAACCCCAAGAAGATGTTTAGCTCCTTGGCCTGAGGCCATTTCTTCGGTAACAGAAAATAATTGTGGCAATCAGTTAATTATGTTTTCTCTTTTAGAAATTCTTAAAATGCCACTTGAGCCAAAGGGAGATTTGCCTTTGCTGAGTTATAGTAGCATCTCTAACCTAGTGCAGGTGCCCTGTCCATCTGTGCCCCACAGAGGAAGCAAATCTTTGTACAGTAGCCTAATGCAATTTCTTCTGGAACAAAGCAATTGCAAACACCATTATGTCCCTGTGCCCAGGGCATGACAGCCATCCTTGTGGCGCCCGGATTGTCTGCCAGCTTGCTGGCTTTGTCTGTGACTTCTTTTGAACAGCGCTCACACGGCAGCTGGCGTCTATAAAACCTGCACTGATTTTTTTTAAGAAGGGGGAGAAAAGAAACCGACAGCATTGGCTCTTCAGGTAAACTGCGGAGAGGTGAGTGAAATCGTTGTGGGGCAAAACAAACCCAGGAGGGTATTTCCCCCTCCCCGCAGCTTGGCATGCCCTTCCTGAGATGCCAGGGCGAACAGATGGGACCCTGGATCTGCCATGAAAGCAAGGTGCAAAAGACACTTAGAACGGCAGGCTCCGTCAACGTGGCCGTTTGTTTCCTTGTGAGGGAGGGTATGTGACGGCGAGTTGGTGTTCCCCCAAATCCTGCAGCCCTGTAGCAGCAAGAACAGATTCCGCCAGTCATAGAATAGAGAGGGGTTTATTGGTCCTTCAGGATACAGCACAGCACATCTGTGATGTGGCTACAGGGGCCAGGGCCAGGATGCCTCAGACCCTAGGGTTAGGGGTCCATTGCCCCTAGGCCCCAGCTTAGCCTCTTCTCTCCATGCTTCCCAGACAGCAACTGCCTCCCCTCCCAGGCCCTGCCCCCCAAGCCAGGTGTTGGTCTCCGCCTTCCTCCCTTTGTCTCTCTCCCTGGGAGACTGAGCCTGGGTGTCTGGGTTAATACACATTTGGGAGAGTCAGTGAGAATCTCACATCACAGTGCAGCGGGACACTGGGTTACAGAGCAGACAGCCCCCCCACTACGCCACAGGGTATAAAGCCACCTGACTGTGGGGTTCTTTTCTCCATGGCAAAGGAACTGGCCCTCTTGTCGGAGCGGTGGGAGGTGACGCCGAAGAACTGTCCATCCGCAGAACGTTCCTACTTTTTTTGATCCCACGGGGGGGGGGGGGGAGGTACGATTCTGTCAGGCACTTGCTGCCTGGCCAGAAGTGTGCAGACCCTCACAGAATCAGGCCCTAGACAAAGATTGAGGAGGCCAGTGAGAGGCATTTGAGGAGCTTTAATGGGGACCCCATTAGGTCGCTTGGCAGCAACGGGGTCATATTTTTTTTTCAGCCTTTCTCTGGATCTTAGCATCGAGAGCCCAGGCGACCATGGAAAAGCGAGAGGGGGTGTGCACAGGAAGGGATGAAGCAAGGAGCCAGCCACCACAGAGGGGTCCACTGGCCCGTGCTCACAGGATCTTCTGTCCAGCTCACTCCAGCCTACCCCTGGGAGAAGGCAGTACAGTTTGATCAGGGGGCAGCCCCCCCACTTGAAGCAAATACTCACCAGCAGCCACACACCACACCACAGACATACTAACCCAGGAACCTCCCCCTGCCACACACCCCATTGCCAACTCTGTCCACACATCTACACAAGCAACAGCAGCACAGGACCCAACCACATCAGCCACACCATCAGGGGCTCATCCACCGGCACATCTAGAGTGCTCTATGCCATCACGTCCCAGCAATGGCCTTCTGCCACGGATATTGGCCAAACTGGAGAGTCTCTGCGCCAAAAGGATAAATGGACACAAATCAGACATGAAGAAAGGTAACAAAAACCACTAGGAGAACACTTCTACCTTCCTGGATACTCAGGAATGGAGGTAACAGTAGCCATCCTTCTACCAAAACCCCAACCCTCCAAACCAGACTACAAAGAGAAACAGCAGAGCTGCCATTCATTTGCCAATTTAACACAATCAAATTCGTTTCAGAGGGGTAGCCATGTTAGTCTGTAACTGAAAAAACTTTAAAAACAACAAATAGTCTTGCAGCACCTTAGAGACTCACAAAAAATGGAGATGGTCGGTACCATGAGTTTTTGTGGGCATGAAGTGGGTGGAGCCCATGAAAGCTCATGATACCATCTCCATTTTGTGGGAGTCTCTAAGGTGCTGCAAGACTATTTGTTCAGGTTTTTTGAAAAAAAGTGTTCACAATCAAATTAGGACTGCGTAAGGACGTAGAATGGTTCTCTAGCTACAAAGGCAATTGTCTCTGTCTTGGTATTCACACCTCATCATTAGTTCCTGGGAGCGAGTCACACCCACCCTAACTGATTTGGCCTTATTAGCACTGGTCCTGCATTTGATAGTAACTCCCTTCTTTTGATATGCTAGTTCAGTGGTCACCAACCAGTCGATCAGGATCAGCTGGTCAATCTTGGAGCCTCTGACAGGGGATCCTGACTGGTTTGGCCAAGAGGCTGTCAAGGGCTGGCCCTTCAGCTGCCCCTCCCCACACTGCTGCTCATCTTCCGCCCTTCGCCTTGGTGCTGTCCCCTCAGGAGCCTCCTGCTTGCTCGGCAGGGCACAGCAGGGGAGGGAGAGGAGGGTTGCTTATGTCAAGGTGCCCCCCTCCCACTCTGTATCCTATCTCCACAGAGCAGACAGGGGGCACAACAGGGCTTGGGATGGAGGGAGTTTGCTGGCTGCTTTTGGGAGTGGTGCAGGGCCAGGGTAGGGGTGAGCCTGCCTTAGCCCCACTGCACCACCACCCAGGAGCCACCAGAAGCAATGTGGGCTCAGCTGGAGCCCACATTCCAAAACCCTCCCCCAGTCATGAACCCCCTCCTGCACCCCAAGTCCCTGCCCTAGCCCATAGCACCCCTGTATCTAAAAGCCCTCCCAGAGCCTGCACCTAGAACCCCCTCCAGTACTCCAACTGCCTGCCCCAAGCTCAGCTCAGAGCTCCTCTAAGACTCCATACCGCTTAATCCAAGACCAGAGCCTGCACCCCAACCCTATGCCCCAGCCCGATGAAAGTGAGGAAGAATGGAGGAGGGAGGGAGCAAGGAGTGAGCAGGGGCTGGGCCTCAGAGAAGGGGTACAAAGGAGGCGGGGCCAGGGTGTTTGGGTTTGAGGTAGATCTTGGATTGCACTTAACTTCCAAAAGTGATCTTGTGCTTAAAAAGGTTAGAGACCACTGTGATAGAGATAGAGAGATCCCGGCCTCTGTAAATTTCCACTCCAATGCATCTACCAAAGTGGTTTTTATCCACAAAAGCTTATGCCCAATAAATTTATTAGGGCAGCTCTACACCGCAGACCTAAAGTCAAATTGCGTAGCTGAAGTCGAAATAGTTGAATTCGGCTTTTGGCACTGTCTACGCTGCAGGGAGTGGAAGGAAGAACACTCCTCCTTTGACTTCCCTTGCTCCTTGTCACATGAGGGTTACAGGAGTCGGAGGAAGAAGTCCTCCAGCTCAACATTATTTCAAAATAACGGCTGGTTGTATAGACACGCTCTTTGCTCTTTCGGAATAACGTCAGTTATTCCGAAATAATGCTGCTATGTAGATGTACCCTTAGTCTTTAAGGTGCCACAGGACTCCTCTGAGTCACTGCAGATCTAAACAGGTGGGTTTTGTTTCCCCAAATCTCCATGACAAGTCTCTGCGTGCAATGCATCTGCTCTGGGCAGGGGGTCCCGGTTTTAGCGCTATGGCTTTTGATGAAGTGCTGTTTAAACTTTCCCAATGCAACCAGGAGAAAGGTCAAGGGAGAGAATGGAGACTAATTTCTATATATCACGCACAGTCCAAAGTCTGTAATGTACCCTTTTAGCTGTATATTACCCCCTGATATATAAGTGGTTTCTGTTTGTTTTAACACTTACATATTTTATCTGCTACTTTAAATCCGTGTAAGCAAATAGGTTCATACTACAATCATTAAGCCCCATTCGATGCAGCTAATCACAATCCATTAGCTTTATCCGTTGCCGGGTTTCCTTATCCATATCAGTGGCATCAGGGTGTACCTGTCATAAAGCAGAGTTTCCTTATTGATGCCAAGAAAGTGAAAACAGCACACACACGAGAAAAACCTGAATTTTTGTTCCACCAAAAAGTTTTACAAGGGACCAAAAAAGAAAAAAAAGCCACAAACGAGTTAATGCAAAGAGATTGATGCCAGAAGATAACTAATGACAATGAAGGCAAAGAGAAAGAAAAATAGCTTGCTAATCATGTGCCTTTGTTAGAATCTCAAATAGTCCATCAAATGGCTGAGGTTTAAGATCTTATCAGAATTACTGAACACCTGCAATTCTCATTGGTTTCCACTTGTTCTCTTGGCATTCGACACCTCGCACACCGTATTGAATGGCATTTTTAAAAAACTGACCACTTATTTTGAGCCATTTAATTGGCCAAACCAAGACAGCAAAACTGAAGGACAATATATTAGTGGCCATGCTCTGAAAACGCTGGCTGTATATCTTTCAAATAGGCTGCTTAGTGCCAATAGACTGCACAGCTCCCTGTCGGAATGGAGGTTTTACGCCACTGGGATCTGGTTACTAGCAGATCAGAAGCATAATTACACATTGGGTCAACTTCCGTGTTCTGATACGCCCAAACTTTATTCTCAGTGGGCCAAATACCGCTCATTTGCAACCACACTGAAACAGAGTCTCCATGGGGGGACAATCGGGAATGTCCCATGAGCATAAATGAACATTGGATTAGACCGTCTGAATTCAGAACAATCCCCTGGCTCCACATGGCCTTTTATGACATAACATAAAACACCTTTGAAACTCTCGTTGCAATATTACACCTAGTAAATAAATAATCTTAAACCGCGGCCAACTCTGAAGTGCGCCCTTCCCTTCTTCCCCTTTCTTTCATGCATTAAAAATAACAGCTAAACATACAAGAAATCCCCTGAGGATGGCTGACTCATAAATGTTTAACAGGTATCGAAACGGCTGACAAATTTTGGCAAACTAACTTTGAAAAGTGGAAGGGCTCATGGTATGTATGTGCTAACATCAATATTTTAGGATTACACTTAGGCAGCTTATTGATTTTTTCCATAGGAAGATATCTGTACTCAAGAAGAGCAAATATTTAAGTTCAGAATACACAATGGTGTCACATCACTGTGATCCTGATATTGTGTGAGCAAAGTACCTCTTGTTCTTCCAAATTATTTTATTTTATTTTATTTTTTTGATGCAAGCAGGGAAGTCTCCGTGACTTCCCTGACAGGGCCCATCCGGAATTTTCTCACAGAATGAATGGGCCAGAAAATGCAAAATTATGTATCTATAAAGTGGGTTTTGCCCACAACAGCTCATGCTATTCATTTAATTAGTTGCATGAGCTTTCGTGGGCAAAAACCACTTTTTCAGATGAGATGATCTTGAGTGGGGAAAAAAAAGGGGGACCCTGAGAATAAGAAGGGAAAGAGAGGAAAAAATTACCTGTCAATTGTAGTCCTGGTGCTAATGAGGCTAATTGAATAGGCTGGAAGTGTCCTAGCCTTAGCTTTTGATGTCAATGGGGGATGAATGTAAGGAAAGCTCATGTTATAATACGTTAAAGGTTTCTGCATATTACCATCCCTAATATCTGTTTTGTGTCCATTAATCCTTTATCATAGAGACTGTCTGGTTTGGCCAATATCCATGGCAGAGGGGCATTGCTGGCACATATCACATTAGAGGAAGACCCAAAATCAGAATATTTCATAAGAGCATAAGAACGGCCATACTGGGTCAGAGTAATGGTCCATCTAGCCCAGGATGCCAATACCAGGTGCCCCCAGAGGGAGTGAATACAACAGGTAATCATCACGTGATCCCTCTCCTGTCATCCATTTCCAGACAAACAGAGGCTAGGGACACCATTCCTACCCATCCTCGCTAATAGCCATTGATGGACCTAACCTCCATGAATCTATCTAGCTCTTTTGTGAACCCTGTTAAAGTCCTAGTCTTCACAACATCCTCTGGCAAGGAGTTCCACAGGTTGACTGTGTGCTGAGTGAAGAAAAACTTCTTTTTGTTTGTTTTAAACCTGCTGCTTATTAATTTCATTTGGTGACTCCTAGTTCCTATATTATGGGAATAAGTAAATAACTTTTCCTTATTCACTTTTTCCACACCAGACCCCTATCATACCCCCCCCCCTTAGTCTCCTCTTTTCTGAGATGAAAAGTCCAAGTCTTTTTAATCTCTCTTCATATGGGACACATTCCAACCCCCTAATCATTTTTTGTTGCCCTTTTCTGAACCTCTTCCAATGCTAATGTATCTTTTTTGAGGTGACCACATCTGTACTCAGTATTCAAGATGAGGGCATACTATGGTTTTATAGAGAGGCAATAAGATATTCTCTGTCTTATTCTCTATCCCTTTTTTAATGCTTCCTAACATTGTTTGCTTTTTTGACTGCTGCTGCACACTGAGTGGATGTTTTCAGAGAACTATCCATAATAACTCCCAAGAGCTCTCTGAGTAGTTGTAGACAAATTAGTGCCCATCATATTGTATGCATAGTTGGGATTTTTTTTCCCACGTGCATTACTTTACATTTATCAACATTAAATTTAATTTGCCATTTTGTTGCTTAGTTTGGTGAGATCTTTTTGAAGCTCTTCAGTCTGCTTTGATCTTAACTATCTTGAGCAGTTTAGTATCATCTGAAAATTTTGCCACCTCACTGTTTATCCCTTTCTCTAGATCATTTATAAATAAGTTGAATAGGATTGGTCCTAGGACTGACCCTTGGGGGACCCCACTAGTTACCTCTCTCTGTTCAGAAAGCGTTCCATTTATTCCTACCCTTTGTTTCCTGTCTTTTAACCAGTTGTCAATTCATGAAAGGACCTTCCCTCTTATCCCATGACAACTTACTTTACTTAAGAGCCTTTGTTGAGGGACCTTTTCAAAGGCTTGCTGGAAATCTAAGTGTATTATATCCACTGGATCCCCCTTGTCCACATGTTTGTTGACCCCCTCAAAGAACTCTAGCAGATTAATAAGGCATGATTTCCCTTTACAGAAGCCGTATTGACTTTCCCCCAACAAATTATGTTCATCTATGACTGTGTTTAGATTACGCTGAAGTTTCGAAAAAGGATCTCACTTTTGAAAGCAGAGGTTTACACGGCTTTTCAAAAAAGGAGGGGGGTTGCCGAAAAAACCGTGTCCCGACTACTTTCACTTTCAAAAGCTCTGCTTTCGATAGTGAGATTGGAAGAAAGATATGCAAATTCCCGCAGAATTTGCATGTCCTCTTTCAAAACTTCAGCATAATCTAGATGAGCCCATAGTGTCTGAATTTTATTCTTTACTATGGTTTCAACTAATTTGCCTGGTACCGACATCAGACTTATCAGTTTGTAATTGCCAGGATCACCTCTAGAGCCCTTTTTAAATATTGGCGTCACATTAGCTACCTTTCAGTCATTAAGTATGGAATCTGATTTAAAAGATAGGTTACAAACCACAGTTAATAGTTCCGTAATTTCACATTTGAGTTTTCAGAACTCTTGGGTAAATGCCATCTGGTCCTGGTGACCTGTTACTGTTAAGTTTATCAATTTGTTCCAAAACCTCCTCTAAGGACACCTCAATCTGGGACAATTCCTCAGATCTGTCACCTAAAAAGAATGGCTCAGGTTTGGGAATCTCCCCAATATTCTCAGCCATGAAGACTGAAACAAAGAATTCATTTAGCTTCTCCACAATGACTTTATCATCTTTGAGTGCTCTTTTAGCATCTCGATCGTCTAACAGTCTCACTGGTTGTTTAGCCAGCTTCCTGCTTCTAATGTACTTAAAAAACTTTTTGCTATTACTTTTTGAGTTTTTGGCTAGTTGTTCTTCAAACTCCTTTTTGGTTTTTCTTATTATATTTTTACACTTAATTTGACAAAGTTTATGGTCCTTTCTATTTTCCTCACTAGGATTTGACTTCCACTTTTAAAAAGATGTCTTTTTATCTGTCACTGCTTCTTTTACCAGATTGTTAAGCCACAGTGGCACTTTTTTGGTTCTCTTACTGTGTTTTTTTTAAATTTGGGGTATACATTTAAGTTGGGACTCTATTATGGTGTCTCTGAAAAGTTTCCATGAAGCTTATAGAGGTTTTACTTTTATCACTGTACCTTTTAATTTTTGTTTAATTAACTTCCTCATTTTTGTGTAGTTTCCCTTTCTGAAATTAAATGCTACAGTGTCGGGCTGCTGAGGTGTTTTTCCCACCACAGGGATGTTACATTTTATTACATTATGGTCACTATTTCCAAGTGGTCCAGTTATATTGACTTCTTGAACCAGATCCTGTGCTCCACTTAGGCCTAAATCAGGAAAAGCCTCTCCCCTTGTGGGTTCCAGAACCAGTTGCTCCAAGAAGCAGTCATTTAAAGTATCAAGATATTTTTATCTCTGAATCCCATTTTCAGGTGATGTGCACCCAGTCAATATGGGGATAGTTGAAATCCCCCACTATTACTGAGTTTTTTATTTTGATAGCTTGTCTAATCTCCCTTTAGCATTTCATAGTCACCATCACTGTCCTGATCAAGTGGTTGATAATATATCCCTACTGCTATATTCTTATTATGGGAGCATGGAATTACTATCCATAGAGATTCTATGGAATTTTTTGGCTCATTTAAGATTTTTATTTCATTTCAGTTTATTTCAAGCTTGTTTGCCATTAAACTGCATATGCCTAAGATGCTGGGGGAGGGAGGGGCTCTTAGGAGTTGTCGTTTGGGTGCTTAGTGCACCATTACCCCCTATAGGCCATGCTCCTTGGAAGGACTACATCTCCCATGATGCATTGTGATGGATTCTTCTCAAAATGTGGTGCATCACGAAGTCACCTGATTTGGAGTGCCTCCTGGGAGACATTGCCCAGCCTGCTCCATTGGGGAGTCAGTGGAGGGTCAGGAGGAAACCAGGGTGACCTGCAAAGAGACTGGCCCTGCAAAAGCTGCAACCTCAAAGAGAGACTCCACTGTGAGTCAAAGCTGGTGAATTCAATTTCCTGCTGGTGCAGCCCCAGCAGAGGAAGAGCTGCACTCTGCTGTGATCAGCCGCTCACTTTTGCACAACTGTGCACCGAGAGGGTGACTGGCTCCGCTCAGCTCCCTAGCAGGGCTTGCTTTGTGCAGCCGGACCCGAACACCCTCTCAGTATTATGTACAATTGGCCATTCTGCTGGCAGCCTGTCCTTTTGCAGGAGATTTGAGGCATCCTGGCATCTGCAGGGCAGTCCCACTGACATGGGAGAGGGGGAGGTGCCACCATTGCCTCCAGCTGCTAGAGGGGCTTGCCATGCACCATGAAGGCTTATGAATAAACCGGTACCTGCAGGATTCTGCTTCTGCTGCATGTGAACTGCCTAAAGCAACACAGCGTGGAAAGCCTGCCGGGGAGAGCCACATGCACTGTCAGGACCTGCTCTGGTTACATAGAGGGGGACTATCAAGAGACAAAGACAAGGTTCAGAGTGGAGTGACCACATAGCAAGTGTGGAAAAACTGGGACCGGGAGTGGGTGGTAATAGGCACCTGTGTAAGAAAAATCCCTGAAGATCAGGACTATCCCCATAAAATCAGGACATCTGGTCACCCTGCTTCAGAGGAACATGGTAGAAGGGTGGAGAATAAAGCAGAATATGGATATGGTCCATCAGGGGTATATACTGCCTGTGCAGGCCCTGAGGAGAGCAGCTCTGTGCTCCTGGAAGGGGTGGGACTGGGAGTAGCCAGCCCTTGGTGCTGCCCAGAGTGTGAAGCATCCCCTACCCCCCGCTGCCCAGAGCACACAGCACGGTGCTCCAGCGGCAATTTAAAGGGCCCGGAGCGGCGGCTGCCACAGTAGCAGCTGGGAGCCCTAGGCCCCTTTGAATCACCAGGCCCTGGGGCATTTTGCCCATTTTGCCTCTTCCTGCCAGAAGGCCTATGGTCAGCCATTCTGAACTGATTCACGAGGCTGACCCACATCCATTTCCCATCAGTCGCTAAGCTCAGCACCCTGGCTCCTGGAATCAATATCCAGAATTTCCTACATCTGATGCTCAGTGATGCTGTGTTACCACAGGCTGAAATAAAGCCTGAAAGCCAAGCAGAACATGGCCTAGTGGGGAACCTTTTTTGGGCTGGGGGCTGCTGAGCCACAGAGAAATAAGTTAAGGGCCCCCACACAAACAAAAACAAAGAAAAAAACAAACCTCTCACTGATGAGGCCCCTGACTGAGGAAGAAAGACACTCCCCACATTCCCCTCACACACCAGAGCCTAGGCGGGTGCAGGTTGGTAGATTTTGTGTGCTCCAGTCCCGGTGGCAGAGGGTAGTGGGGGAACTGGAGCACCAACGTTGGCTCCCCAATGCTGGGAGGAAGCCCCAGGCCTCAGAGGGCCAGATCCAGGCAAGTCAGGGGCCTCAGCCGGTCCCCAGGCCTTAGGTTCCCCATCCCTGGCCTAGTGACTTGAGCAAGGGATGGTGAGCCAGGAGGTATGGCTCTGTGAGGGAATCAGGTCCAGTGGCTCAAGCAAGGGACCGGGAGTCACGACTCTTGGGTGCTATTCCCAGCTTGTTTTGACAATTCCCTCTGGGTAGGTAACCTGAGTGAATCAATTAACTTCTGTGCCTTGGTTGGTGAGATGTCATTTGGAGTGCCACAGTTTAGAAAGAAATCACTGGAAACAGAGAGCTTTGAGCAGTTGCAAGTGTCCATTTATTCCATAACAGAACTAACTAGAACCAGCCCAAACCAGCTGGGCTGACCCCTAGTGACCTAACTCAGTTACTATAACAAAAAGATCTAGATCTACAACCCCAATACACAACAGCTGGCTCACCTGTTACAAGGGAATCCTACCTGTTGTTCATCACCAGGCTCTTAACACTTAATATTCCTTAAGACTCCTGAGGTCTCTTCCAGCTCTATGATTCATTAACTACTTGGCTTCTCTGGTGGAAGTGGGCCAGTCACCACTGTTAAGGAGATCAGAAAGAGTTACTTTGAAATAAATGGCAGTAATTCAGATTTGGGCAGCACCAATCCTACACTCGACAGGGCCAGAAGAGGACTTGTCACTGCAAAACCCAGAGAGGTGCTAAGGGTGTGGTAGCAGGACAGGGAAAGTGGGGAACAGTGAGAAACAAGGGTGCTCAAAAGAAACCAGACTCCACAGTATTTAGCTTCTGTGCCATCATTCAAGTTCTGGATCACTTCCCAGTGGTTTGGCTCACACACGGTTCATCAGACGTCACAGGCCTGAGTTACAACAATTCTGTCCCCTCTAGTGCCCTATGTTTATTAGAGTTAGAATTACAATTCTTTCGAGTGCCTTCTGTGAGAGTATTTCAAAGTGAGTCACACACATTAAACAGGGAAGGATTTAGCACTTTTTTTGCACCAAGGCAGGCAGGAAGTTGAGAACCAGAGCCGAAGAGCTGTGGCGATCAGTGCTAGCTCTCCCTGCTGCCATGGTAGATTATAGAACCCAAACCAATGCCTGGGGAAGATACCCAGCAGTTCATGTGTGAGTTCATGAGGCTGGTGAGCTAAAGCTTGAAAGCATCACACAGAAAAAAAGCTTGATACTGAATTATGTTTTAACACACAGGTTGTAAAAAGAACATAAGAATGGCCACACTGGGTCAGACCAAAGATCCAGGATCCTGCCTTCTAGCAGTGGCCAGTGCCAGGTGCCCCAGAGGTAAAGAATAGAACAGAACAATTAGCAAGTGATCCATCCCCTGTCAGCCATTTTCAGCCTCCGACAAACAGAGATAAGGAACACCATTCCTGGCCAATAGCCATTGATGGATCTATCCTCCATGTATTTTTCTACATCATTTTTTAATCCTTTTAAAGTCATGGCCTTCACAACATCCTCTGGCAAGGAGTTCCACAGGTTGATTGTGTGCTGCATGAAGCAAAGCCTCTTTTTTGTTTTAAACCTGCTACCTATTATGGGAAGAAAGTAAATAACTTTTCCTTATTCACTTTCTTCACACAAGGCATGATTTTATAGACCTCTATCATATCCCTGCCCCCCTTAGTCTCCTCTTTTTTAAGCTGAAAAATATCAGTCTTTTTAAGTTCTCTTCATAGGGCAGTTGTTCCAACCCCTTAATCATTTTTGTTCCCTGTGTATAATGTCTCCTCACTTCTTCCCTTACTATATTACACACCATACCATTTTGCTGTTGCTGCTACCACATACCATCACAGCTTATCTATTCTGGGAACCTCACATTAAAAAAAACCTTTATAGGTGCCCATATATATATATATATACTCATCATGAAGAAGCCAGATCAGGTGTGCTCTGGTGGAGTGATGCCTCTCTATATAAATTGGGATTCAAGCCTTCTCTACCTACCTTTTAAAACAAAGGTTGGGGGGTGGTAGTGGCTTTCTTCAAGTGAAGATTTTTCCCCCGAAGTCCTGTTTAAGTCAGAGGGTTTTCTATGCTTAAAATAAACCAGGATTTCTTTTCCTGTGATTACTGCTTCATATGCACCTGGTAGAGGGGTAGGCTGTCTCTCCAGCCTTCCTCTGCAGGTGGGAGAATAGGGGAAATGGGGAAATAATCATAAGGATAAAGCTTCTGAGCACTATGGAATCACATACAACCATCAATGTAATTTTGCAACTGTGTACAAAGGGGTAATGCTTTGTCAAGTTTGCAAGTCAGAAGGCAGCCTGAGCATGGAATTCACCAGTGCAGCTAGGGAGACCTGTTCATTATCAAGCTATTTCCACAGGGGTTCAGGGTCTCAAGGCTGTACTTGGAGATGAGCGCAGGGTGACAAAAGGGGGCCTCTATTCTATTTCTCAGTGGGTGGCAATTCACCATGAGGGGCTCCGGCTGTGCTTTTCAGCCTCTCCTCAAAGAGCAGTTCACAGGCGCAGCAGCTGAAAGGTTTAATGCAATCCCAGGTTTTCTACACAACATGAGGAAAGCCAGTGCAGTGGTGAGTCAGACCTTGATCAGCCTGTGAATGATAGTAAGCCATTAACTCTACTTTGTACCATGAAGTGGATTTGGGATTTCTGTCTCCAAAGGAGCAGGATGAGTCTGATGAAGATAGGAAAGGATGTGGTTGCATTGGAGAAAGTCCAGTGGAGAGCAACAAAAATGATGAGGGGGCTGGAGCACAGGACTTATGAGGAGAAGCTGAGGGATTTGGGCTTATTCAGGCTACAGAAGAGAAGAGTGAGGGAGGATTTGATAGCAGCCTTTAACTCCCTGAAGGGGGTTCCAAAGAGGATGGAGAGAGGCTGTTCTCAGTGGTGGCAGATGTCAGACCAAGGAGCAATGGTCTCAAGTTGCAGTGGGGGAGGTCTAGGCTGGTTATTTGGAAAAACTATTTCACTAGCAGGGTGGGGAAGCACTGGGATGGGTTCCCTAGGGAGGGGGGTGGAATCTCCCTCCCTAGAGGTTTTTAACTCCCGGCTTGACAAAGCCCTGGCTAGGATGATTGAGTTGGGATTGGTCCTGCTTTGAGCTGGGGGTTGGACTCGAAGAGCTGCTGAGGTCTCTTCCCACCGCAGGATTCTGTGATATTTTGGCCCCCCTCTATGACATGGGGTCTTGTCCAATACAAACAAGCCTCAATCTCATCTTGTGTGGCTGCCATGTGTAGTCTGGAGGAGGTGGCACTGCTCCACCAATTGTTGTGCTTCAGCCACCTTATCTTTTGAAGCCCTCTTTTAACTCAGGCTTATGCCCACTGCTCACACATCACTGCCCTCTCTCTGGCGTTGGCTAAGCCCACAGGGAGCTGAGATGTCGGGCTAATTTTATTTCAACGTTACCAACACTGCTGCAGGTATGAACATGGGTTAAGAGTTAATAGATACAGTGCCAATCACTAGCACTTCTTAGCATATGTGCAAAGTGCATTCATCTGCTTGTTGGATCATTAACTTCCCTGGCCTGGGCCAGGTATTGACAGGAAAGTGACGTGAATACTGATCTATTCCCCATCCCATCCCCCGCACCCTCTAGCTAGCATGTGGAAATAGGTAGCATAGGTCCTTCATACCTTGATCCAATAAAAGTTCTTGTGCTTTGCAATGGCTTTCTCTGTGCAGTGAGCTACATCTAACAATTACCTCACCCTCCCAACCCCATTGCTCTGTCTCTTCCATCTTGTTGTAGCCTTCCTGGCATCGCCATTGTTCCTGCCCCAGGGCATTTGCTCTGCTCTTTGCTCTGTCTACACACTGCCTAGTTCACACTTCCAAGTCCTCAGCCAAAACTGTAATAGGATAACTCTTCTCAATTCAGCAGAGCCAAGTTTTTATAGTGGATACGGCAGTTGTAGTATTTGTGTGCAATAAAATCCCTCAAAGATTAGGAAGAACATTCTGGAAACCCCCAGAGAGGCATTTTTGTTTCTCCAGGGGCTGTGATTGTAAGTGGTGGATTGTCGGAGGGCAGATCACGAAATCTACTATGGCTACGTCTACACTGGCGCGTTCTCAAGCAAAAACTCTTTTGCGGAAGAGTTCTTCTCTTCCAGAAGAGAGCGTCTACACTGGCATGTGCTTTTGCGCAAGAGCATCCATGCCAGTGTAGACACTCCCTTGTGCAAGAAAGCTCTGATGGCCATTTTAACCATAGGGCTTTCTTGCGCAAGAAATTCATGTTGCCTGTCTACACTGGCCTCTTCTGGAAGAGCTCTTGCGCAAAAGGGCTTCTTCCTGAGCGGGAGCGTCAGAGTTCTTGTGCAAGAAGCCCTGATTTTATACATTAGAACATCAGTTTACTTGCACAAGAACACGCGGCCAGTGTAGACAGGCAGCAAGTTTTTGCGCAAGAGCGGCCGCTTTTGCGCGAGATCGCGCCGATGTGGACACAGCCTATATGTTTGGGAGAGTCTGTCTGTCTGTGTAGCTGTGTGTGTCTGTCTGTTCAAGAACTTCTCCTAAATGGTAAGAGCAAGGGCCATCAAATTTGGCGCACAGCTTCCTCTGATCATAACTTTAGAGCAAGGTCAGGGTTTGGTTAGGCCAGGACAGTGGGATGTGCCTGGAATGGGATTGCTTCTCAGAAAACTATATAGAAAAGAGAGGGAATCAGCAGGCTAGGGGCATGGCCTCCCTCTAGCCTGGCCCAGTGCCAAACCTCCCAGCCACCCTTTAGGGAGCGTGTGTGTAGAGGGGTAAATCTGAACCTCCCTCTCACAACTCATCTGGGAATATTGCTGGCTGTTCCCTTCCTCAGGAAGCAAGAGGAAAGTGCTCAGTTTTCTCCATTCCTCACTCTGGCTGGGGAGGCAGGGGGCAGACAAACCTGGACCTGCCCCAGGTGGGGGACATGCAGCCCACCCCTGGCTGTACCTAGAGGAGGGGATGGATAGCTCAGTGGTTTGAGCATTTGCCTGCTAAACCCAGGATTGTGAGTTCAATCCTTGAAGGGGCCATTTAGGGTTCTGGGGCAGAAATCTATTAGGGATGGTACTTAGTCCTGCCATGAGGGCAGGGGGCTTCTCTCAAGGTCCCTTCCAGTTCTATGAGATAAGTTTATCTCCATATTTTTTTTCTCATCTGGCCCCCAAGCTGCTGCAGGGAGAGTGAGCTGGGGTTGTCCTCTCTGCCTGATGCAGCCTGCATCCTTCACCCCTCCTCCTCCGCCTTGACCCAGAGCAATAATTTAAATAAAGAAAAACAAAAGCCAGTTAAGGACCTGAGCAATACTTTGCATCTGAAAAAAGAATAAAAGATCTGTATGACTATTAGGCCAGCTGCCAACAAAGTGTTTACAAATTGAGGCTGAGTCTCACATTTTCATGGCTCGGCTTTGCCTCACCAACCATTACAGATACGGGTGGTGGTCCTAACTTCTGAAGTCCAGGAAGCTGAAAGAGCAGGGACTGCTGCCCTAGGGTGGCCATTTTGATTTCTCTCTAAGTATTGTTTGCTTTGGATTCGGATTCTCTCTCTCAATATTTTTATGCTCACTTATAGCAATAACAGGATTTAGTGAGACACTGCATGTAACAACTCCGGTACCAAAGACTGACATCAGCTCTTGCTATCTCCTCCTTCTCCCATCATAAAAAAACCTAATAAGAACATAAAAACAGCCATACTACATCAGACCAAAGATCCATCTAGCCCAGTATCCTGCCTTCCCAGAGACAAGGAACAGAACAAGTCATCTTCAAGCGATCCTACCTTTGTCACCCATTCCCAGCTTCTGACAAACAGAGGCCAGGGACACCATTCCTACCCACCCTGGCTAATAGCCATTGATGGACCTATCCACCATGAATTTATCTAGCTCTTTTTTGAACCATTTTAAGGGCCTGGTCTTCACAATATCCTCTGGCAAGGAGTTCCACAGGTTGACTCTGCAGTGCATGAAGAAATACTTCCTTTGGTTTCTTTAAAACCTGCTACCTATTAATTTCATTGGGTGACCCCTAGTTCTTGAGTTATGGGAACAAGTAAATAACTTTTCCTTATTTACTTTCTTCACAACACTCATGATTTTATAGATCTTAGTCTCCTCTTTTCTAAGCTGAAAAGTCCCACTTTTATTAGTCTCTCCTCATATGGCCACTGTTCCAAACCCCTCATCATTTCTCTTGTCCTTTTCTGAACTTTTTCCAATGCCAAGATATCTTTCTGGAGATGAGGTGACCACATCTGCATGCAGTATTCAAGATGTGGGTGTACCATGGATTTATACAGAGGCAATAAGATAATCTCTGTCTTATTCTCTATCCTTTTTTTAAATGATTCCTAAATTATAACACATAAAACAGCTTAACTCTAGCATAAAGATACAGCACCATCTGTTAGTGGGGGTGCACTCTATACTGATCATTACAGTATTTCTAGATCCTTTCCAGATAAGAGGGTTGCATGCATCAGGAAGTTTTTATCACATCTATAACAAACCAATTAAGTGATAACTGAGCTGTTGTCATGAAGGAAATGTATTTCTGCTCTATGCAAAGTGTATTTGTAGCTTATATACATTCTGTTGGAGGCCTCACATCTTATAGATTACTTAGGAATCTTTGGTCATTTTAATTTTTAGAACATACACAGATACTCTAGCTTTTCCTTTGGAGTTCAAAGGAGGGGAAAATAACTGACAACTGTAAAAAGATAAGCCTAGACATTCTTAACACATAGAATCATAGAGCTGGAAGAGACCTCAGGAGGTCATCAAGTCCAGCCCCCTGCTCTAGGCAGGACCAATCCCAACTCAATCATCCCAGGCAGGGCTTTGTCAAGCCAAGACTTAAACACCTCTAGGGATGGAGATTCCACCACTTCCCTAGGGAACCCATCCCAGTGCTTCACCACCCTCCTAGTGAAATAGTTTTTCCTAATATCCAACATAGACCTCTCCCACTGTAACTTGACACCATTGTTCCTTGTGCTGCCATCCACCACTACTGTGAACAGCCTCTCTCCATCCTCTTTGGAACCTTCCTTGAGGAAGTTGAAGGCTGCTATCAGATCCCCCCTCACTCTTCTCTTCTGCAGACTAAACAAACCCAAATCCTTCAGTCTCTCCTCATAGGTCATGCACTCCAGCCCCCTAATCATTTTGGTCACCCTCCACTGGACCCTCTCCAATGTGTCCACATCCTTTCTATAGTGGGAGCCCCAGAACTGGACACAATATTCCAGATGTGGCCTCATCAGAGCTGAATAAAGGGGAATAATCACTTCTCTGGATCTGCTGGCAATGCTGCTCCTAATGCAACCTAATATGCCATTAGCCTTCTTGGCTACAAGGGCACCCTGTTGACTCATATCCAGCTTCTCATCCATTGTAATCCCCAGGTCCTCTTCTGCTGGACTGCTTAGCCATTCCATCCCCAGCCTGTAACAATGCTTGGGATTCTTCCATCCCAAGTGCAGGACTCTGCACTTGTCCTTGTTGAACCTCATCAGATTTCTTTTGGCCCAATCCTCTAATCTGTCCAGGTCACTCTGGACCCTATCCCTGTCCTCCAGCATATCTACCTCTTCCCCTAGCTTAGTGTCATCTGCAAACTTGCTGGGGGTGCAATCCATCCCCTCATCCAGGTCATTAATAAAGATGTTGAACAAAACCGTCTCTAGAACCGATCCTTGGGGCACTCCGCTAGAAACCAACTGCCAACCTGACATCGAACCGTTGATCGCTACCCGTTGGGCCCGACAGTCTAGCCAGCTTTCTATCCATCTTACAGTCCACTTATCCAATCCATACTCCCTTAAGTTGCTGACAAGAATATTGTGGGAGACTGTATCATAAGCTTTGCTAAAGGCAAAGTATATCACATCCACTGACTTTCCCATATCCACAGAGTCAGTTACCTCATCATAGAAGCTCATCAGATTGGTCAGGCACGACTTGCCCTTCGTGAATCCATGTTGACTATTCCTGATCACTTTCCCCTCTTCCAAGTGCTTCAAAATGGATTCCTTAAGGATTCCCTCCATGATTTTTCTGGGGACTGAGATAAGGTTGACTGGTTTGTAGTTCCCTGGATTGTCCTTCTTCCCTTTTTTAAAGATGGGCACTACATTTGCCTTTTTCCAATCATCCGGGATCTCTCCCGATCTCCACGAGTTTTCAGAGATAATGGCCAAAGTCTCCGCAATGACATTTGCCAGCTCCCTCAGTACCCTTGGATGCATTAAATCTGGGCCCATGGATTTGTGTATGTTTAGCTTTTCTAAATAGTTCCTAACTTGTTCTTTCCCCAGCAAGGGCTGCCCACCTCCTTCCCATGCTTCATTGCTTAGTGCATTTGTCTGGGAGCTGATCTTGTCCATGGAGACAGAGGCAAAGAAAGCATTGCATACTTCAGCTTTTGCCACATCATCTGTCACTAGGTTACTTCCCTCATCCAATAAGGCCCTCACACCCTCTCTGATCACCCTCTTATTGCTAACATGCCTGTAGAAACCTTTCTTGTTACCCTTCACATCCCTTGCCAACTGCAATTCCAATTGCGCTTTCGCCTTCCTGATAACTCCCCTGCATTCTCGAGCAATATATTTATACTCCTCCCTAGTCATCTGTCCAAGTTTCTACTTCTTGTAAGCTTCCTTTTTGTGTTTAAGCTCACCATGGATGTCCCCGGTAAGCCAATCTGGTCGCCTACCATATTTGCTTTTCTTGCTGCACATCGGGATGGTTTCCTCCTGTGCCTTTAATAAGGCTTCTTTAAAATACTGCCAGCTCTCCTGGACTCCTTTCCCCTTTATGTAAGCATCCCAGGGAATCCTGCCCATCAGTCCTCTGAGGGAGTCAAAGTCTGCTCTTCTGAAGTCCAGGGTGTGCATTGGTGTAAAAACACCTTAGATAACCAGTCAGTTGCCCTGCCTTATCCATCCGAATCAGGGGTCCTCCTTTGTTGCTCGTTCCTCCCTGTGATTCTTCCCAGTGTCCGACTTCCTCACTTACCTCAGAGCTTTGGTCACCATCCCCCAACGAACCTAGTTTAAAGCCCTCCTCACTAGGTTTGTAAGCCTGCCCGTGAAGATACTCTTTTGTTTCTTGGTTAGGTGGATCCCATCTCTTCCTAACAATCCTTGTGCCCGGAACAGAGTCCCATGGTTGAAGAAACCAAAGTCCTCTCTCCGACACCACCTGCGCAACCACACATTTACTTCCTCAGTTCGATGATCCCTACCCAGACCTTTTCCTTCAACCGGAAGGACGAGAACACCACTTATACTTCAAATTCCTTGATCCTTCTTCCCAGCACTACATAATCTGCTGTGACCCACTCAAGGTCATTCTTGGCCATATCGTTAGTTCCTACATGGAGAAACAGGAAGGGGTAGCGATCTGAAGGTTTAATCACTTTCGGAAGACTCTCGGTCACATCCTGAATGCAAGCACCCGGTAAGCAGCACACTTCTCGAGATTGCAGGTCTGGACGGCAGATGGATGACTCAGTCCCTCTTAGGAGGGAGTCCACCACCACCCGTCTTCTTCCTCTGCTGAGGAAGACACACTTCAAATATATTTAAGTATATTTAAAAGCATAGAATCATACACCTCCAGAAGTCATCAAGTCTAGTCCTCTGCACTCACAGCAGGACCAAACACTGTCTTGATCATGCCTGACAGGTGTCTGACTAACCTGCTCTTAAAGAATCTCCAGTGATAGAGATTCCACAACCTCCCTAAGCAATTTATTCCAGTGTTTCACCACTCTGACAGTCAGGAAGTTTTTCCTAATGTCCAACCTAAACTTCTCTTGATGTAATTTAAGCCCATTGCTTCTTGTCCTAGCATCAGGATTTATGGTGAATAATCGTTCTCCTTCCTTCTTATAACAGTGTTTTAGGTACTTGAAATCTATTATGTCCCCTCTGAGTCTTCTCTTTTCCAGACTAAACAAACCCATTTCTTTCAATCTTCCCTCCTAGGTCATGTTTTCTAGACCTTTAATCATTTTTGTTCCTCTTCTGTGGACCTTCCCCAATTTCTCCACATCTTTCCTGAAATGTGGTGCCCAGAACTGGAAACAATACTCCAGCTGAGGCCTAATCAGCAAAGGGGAGAGCAGAAAAATTACTTCTCATGTCTTGCTTGCAACACTCTCAATGCATCCTGGAATGATGTTTTACTTTTTCTGCAGCAGTGTATTTAGCTTGTGGTCCACTCTGACCCCTAGATCCCTTTCTGCGGTATTCCTTCCTTGGTAGTCATTTCCCATTTTGTATGTGTGAAACTGATTACTCCTTCTTAAATAGAATACTTTGCATTTGTTCTTGTGGAATTTCATCCTGTTTCCCTCAGGCTGTTTCTCCATTTTGTCCATTTTGAATTACAATTGTACCTGCCAATGCACATGCTATCATTTGCTAATTTTATAAAAGTACTGTCATAGGTCCAATCACAGGGATCCCCTTGGGCCTGTCACCTGGTGTGTTGATCCTGCCTTTTGGGGTGCCACATCACCCTGTCCTGCTGGGACAGAAGCTTTCATCTCCCCCAACGAAGGCACAGAATCCACAGTAACAGCCCCACAGTAGAGCAACAGACACTGAACCAGCTCAGCACTGGGAGAACTCAGCTAAAAGGCTATTAATAGAACCAAGAAACACAGCCCCAAACAGGACCAAAACCCCAAATAAATCTTTCTTGCTCTGTATAAAAGTTTTACAAGGAGAAAGCTCATAAACTCAGCCTTCTTTATCAATGGAAAAAAGATATGCACAGTGGTTGCTTCTCCCCAGGGGACAATTATTTACACTGGGCTTGCTAATAAACAAGTGTTTTTTATTAAGTATAAAAAGTAGGGTATAAATAATTTCAAATGAAAACAGACAGATCAAAGTAAGTCACTAAGTTAAAATAAGCAAAACATGCCAGCTAATGCTAATACATTAAGCAAGGTTGATACAAAAGCATATTCCTCAGCCTAGTTTTTATCTCCAATGCAGTTCTTCACAGGCCAGAGTTGATCTTTTCTCTGGCTTGAGTCTATCAGCATCTTTTGTATCCTCTTCAGGTCAGAAGGCAGCTTCAAAGGCCAACTGAAGACAGAAGCCTCGTTGCTTTCCATTCCTTAAATAGACTTTCTCCTGGGTGGGAATGCTTTGTTTAGTCTCCTCATCCCCAAGGGAAAATACCACATTCAAGATGGATTCTAGTACCAGGTGCAGGGCTGGCCTTACCATGAGGCAAATTGAAGTAGCCGCCTCAGGTGCCAGACTGTGGGGGGGTGCCACTAGGACCCAGAGAATTGAGACCTTTCAAAGTTTTAGCCCACGCGAAGGGGCATGTGGGCGTCATTTGGGCTCCCCACCTCAGGTGCCAAAATGTTGTGGGCCGGCCCTGACCAGGTGGCCTGGTCACATGTGCTCGTAGGGCCAACCACAGTTTCGGCTGACAGAAAAAGCAAAACCATTTACTGATTGTTACTTTGAGTACCAAGCTATTCAGTTTCCAGAGTGTCAGTAATATCACAGATTAGCACATTTAGAATTATAAACAGATCTGCATTTCATATTTCTAACTTCACATATAAGAGTGATACATGCACAGAAATTGAATATACACATTCAGCAGACTGTAACTTTAAAAATGTTACATGACAGATTTTGCCTAAAGCTTCTTTGAGTTATGCATATTCATACTCATAAGTCAATTTTCATCAAAACCTGGGAAGTGTGACAATTCGTTTCCATGTCATTATCTCAATCGTTAACTGGACCCTGAACTGATCCCTGCAGAACCCGACTCGTTATGCCCTTCCAGCATGATTGTGAACTGCTCTTGGATTGGTTATCCAAACAGCTATGCACCTGCATTATAGTAGCGCCATCTAGATTGCATTTCCCTAATTTATTAACAAGGAGATTATGAAGCGACTATGAGAGATTGTATCAAATGCCCCACTAAAGTTTAGGTATACCACATCTACTGCTTCCCCCTTATCCACAACACTTGCTACCCTGTCAAAGAAAGCTATTAGGTTGGTTTGACAAGATTTGTTCTTGGCAAATCCATGCTGACTGTTGTTTATCACTTCATTATCTTCTAGATGTTTGCAAATGGATTCCTTAATGATCTGCTCCATTATCTTTCCTGGTACAGAAGTTAAGATGACTGGGCTGTAACTCCCTGGGTTGTCCTTTTTTAGACGGGCACTACACTTGCCCTTTTCTAGTCTTTTGGAATCTTTCCTGTCTTCCATGACTTTTCAAAGATAAGAGCTAATGGCTTAAATATCTCCTCCGTCAGCTCCTTGAGTATTGTAGGATTCATTTAATCAGACCCTGGTGACTTGAAGACATCTAAGTAATTTTACCTTGTTCCATCCCTATTATAGCTTCTGAACCTATCCCATTTTCACTGACTTTCACTATGTTAGGTGTCCTAATCGCCATCAACCTTCTTGGTGAAAACCGAAACAAAGACATCATTAAGCAAACATGAAGAACTGTAGGTAAAAGTGGATTCTGTGTTTACACCAACCTATGGTTCAAGCTGGTAGTACGGCAGCTCATTACATGGTTTTCCTTTTGTTTAGTGTATGCTGTTTGAAGTAAGCTTTGATTAAAGAAAAGTTGTTTCCGGAGGTCCCTGTGGTATTTGCAAAACGGCACTGCTGACAGTTCTCATCCCAAGGAGAGTAGAGGAATCATCAAGCATCAGAAATACTGGAGCCAAGTCAGCCATGTTCCTTCAGCCTTGGGTCTGGGGCTGGACTATGCCAGTTATAAGTCCATCAGACATCGACACTTTTTCAGTGTTTAGATCTTTTGATTGAACCCCCCCCCCAAAAAAAACCCATCTTTATGTGACATAAAGCTATAAGTTATCATCCTGTATCCCATTACAGGCAGGCAGACAATTTCAAGAAGCCTTTCTTATCCCTATTCAATGCAATGAGCTGTTGACTCCGGTGCCTAATGATGGCACAAAATCATGTACATCATGCTTATATCCCCATTTATATCAGAGGAAATATCCAGGTGCTCTGGGGTTGGAGATGAAGACTGAGAAAACAGGAAGATCTTGGGTATGGCATGGCTGAGGTTTTCCCCTCTATCTTTGTCCTTTGTTCTGATCCAGAAAGTGAGAGAGGATGGAACAGGTGGCTTGAGGAAGTCTTCCTGCCGGCTCAGAGATAAAGCAGCAATGTGCAAATATGTTCTGGACAGCTTGGTGTTGGTGGAATGAAGAGTCAAGGCACCATGGATGAGGGCAGCGTGATGAAGACAAGGACATTCATGTGCTGAAACAGACTGGACAAATGAAAGCAGGCCAGATGACATGCTTACATTTCTGGACTGTAGCCAGTCACATTTGCTTTGTTGCCAGACTCCCCTGATTAATGGACTAGGTTTAGTTGACTTGTACTTTCCACAGTCTGACAGTGAGCAGCAGAAGACAGCAGAGAGACATTCTAGTTCTGGCTGTATATTATACCTCGGCACCAGTACACCATACAGGGCTGTGTCTGTATTCAGTGTGCACAGTGGTCATGAACCTCAGTAGGCATTCTGGTTCAGACAATAACATATGACTCTAGGCTTACAAAGGGTGAGTGGAAAGCAAGAAGTATTGACAAGAGATGTTTCAGTGGTCAATATTCTTGGGATCATATAGCATGGAACGAAAAGATGGTGTTTTGATTCTAGCACTGGGCTGGAACTCAGGAGGTCAGAGTTCAAAAGTTCCATTCTCTGCCACAGCCTTCCTGTGTCACCTCAGCCAAGACACTTAAGCTCTCTGTACCTCAGTTCTATATCTGTAAAATGGAGATACTTTTTCTCCCATCTCTTGTCTATTTTGTCTGCTTATGGTGTGTGTTCCAGAGGACAGGCCTGTGTGACTTTTTTACCGCACCTACCACAATGGAACCAGATTAATAACTGCAAAATTGGATCTTTTTGCTTTGAAGGGTTATTTTGTCTCTCAAACCAATGTGGCTTCATTGATGTAGCTAAGGATAGCATTGGCCCTATCAGTCATTTTGAAATTGCCCTGTCACAGACTGATAATCGGATCCTCTCTTGTAGTGTGCGTAGGTGTTATGGATTTACAAATGTTTCTGTTCATTTCCTGGTAGAAAGCAGCATTTGCGAAAGTCAAGGTGGGTGAACATTAGCAATCTCTGGGCATGTTTTCGCAGTGCTGGATTATATACTGTCAATAACACCAGCTGGGTTATGACATTTGAAAAGAGACTTCCATTTTTTTTTCTTTTTAAGTACGGTAAATGTGTTGAACTACAGGGAGGGGGGAGAGAGCTGTCGCTCGTGAAATCAACTGAATAAATGAAGCCCACTATACAGGTGTTATAATTTCAGCTTCACTGTGTAACTGCATGCAGATGTGGTTGCCTCATCTCAAAAAAGGTAATATCTTGACATTGGAAAAAGTTCAGAAAAGGACAAGAAAAATTATTAGGAGTTTGGAATGGATGCCATATGAGGGGAGATTAATAAAACTGGGACTTTTCAGCTTAGAAAAGAGGAGACAAAGGGGGGATATGATTGAGGACTGGTGTGGAGAAAGTAGATACAGAAAAATTATTTACTTGCTCCCATAACGCAGAACTAGGGGTTATCCAATGGAATTAATAGATAGCATATTTAAAACAAACAAAAGGAAGTACTTCTTCACACAATGCAGTCAACCTGTGGAACTCCTTGCCAGAAGATGTTGTGAAGACCAGGCCCTTAACATGGTTAAAAAAAGAACTAGATAAATTCATGGAGGATAGATCCATCAATGGCTAATATTAACCAGTATGGGTAGGAATAGCATGCTTGGACTCTGTCAGAGGCTGGGAATGGGCGACAGGAGAGGGATCAGTTGATGGTTACGTGGTCTGTTCATTACTTCTGTGGCACCTGGCTTTGGCCACTGTCGGAGGACAGGATACTGGGCTAGATGGACCTTTGGTCTGATGCAGTATGACTGTTCTGATGTTCTTATCCATTCCTTTCCATGCTTCTCATATTTTCCTTTTCACGCTGTATCTCTGCCCCTTGAATTTTGAAACCATGACTGTCCGACTGGTGAGCTCCCATTCAACTAGTTCAGTAGAATCTCACCAGCCAGCCAGTCCTGGCTACACAATTTATCCACAAGGGAGGTCTTCAATAGTACAACGGAAGACAAAAAAGACATGCAAAGCTTTAAAATTCTCCCGAACGGGATAAATAGCTGGGAGAACCTGAAAATGCCTTTAGTAAGTTTTGTGCACGCGGAGGGTTTTTTTTTTCTGTGTGTGTTTATACGTTTGAACCAGACTTCTCGGATAGGGCTTTCAATACTCAATGACACACTGCAAATAAGCAATGCAGCCATTATAGCTTTTATCACTCTGCTAATGGAAGCTGCTGATTAGAGAAGCCTTTTTAATGGCTTTAGGTGACTGAGACTTTTGTTTACTTCCAAGGAGCAATTTTTCGGACACAGGTCAAGAGATAATCTGCACAAATTCCACTCTCTGTCTCATGGGCTTTTCAAGGCTTACGAGTCTTCCAGTTTTCATTTCCAACAAAAAGGGATGGGGTCCTTCTGGGGGACTGGCAATAGGATATGGCACTTCCTTCCTGAAGGTAGAGCTGGTACCCGCTGAAGACAGGTAGGAGAAGGCAGTGATTGATGGTAGGGAGCAGTCTGGTGCTCTGTGGCCAATGGGAGCTGTGATCCCTCCCACCCGTGGAGGCAGTGTGGGGGCCCGCCAGGGGCTGATCTTGGCAGACCGGATCTGGCCTGTGGGTTGGTATTTGCCCATCTCTGGCCTACATGAATGAAATTGGTCTAGTTACTGGAGCCCTTAAGCATCCGTATAGCACCACTATTCCCATCAGAGTTGGCAATAAGGGCTAGAGTTTATGGCATTTTGTTCTGCTCCATGAAGATCAAGGGAAACAAATCCAGTGTGTTCAACAGGTGAGCTTTATTGCAGTTCATTCTCAGATTCAATGACTGGTAACAAGAGATGTGCAAACAACAAGCAACCACTACAGTAGCAAGACATGGTACAATGTAATTCAATGCGTCCTCCATGCAAACATTTCACAAGGTGGCAGAATAGGGCCCTTTCCTTTTCCTGGAGAATGTATTATTACGTACATTCTGTGTCACTGTCACCCCAGTCATGGGCGAGGATCCCATTGTTTTAGGCGCTGTACAAACACAGAGCAAAAAAGCCGCCCAGGTGCCCAGGGGGCCTGACAGACGTGCCAGGCCCTTGAGCAACGTGTGTGGGGGTGCAGCTCCATGCTCCTGGAAGGGGAGGAGCCTCAGGCAGAAGGGGCGGGGCTGGGGGCAAGTAGCCCTCCGTGCTGCCCAAAGAAGGCCACATGGTGCCTTTTTCTCCTCCACCCCAGCTAGCCCTTAATGCTGCCCGCAGAGTGACGCATGGTGCTCTGGCAGCGATTTAAAAGGTCTGGGTCTACAGCCAGCTGGGAGCCCTGGGCCGCCCTGGCAACTGCCCCCTTCGCTCCTCCCCCTCTACCCGTCTTTCCCCTGTGGATAAGCCTGCGTAGGCCAAACAGCTTACAATCCAAGAACAAGGCAAGAGACAACATAGGGATGCAGACCGGGCAGTACAATGTGAGACTATGTTGTCCACAGGAGAGGCGGTGTTCTCCACACACCCGCGGCCTCATCGTTGTCGTGCTCTTGGTAGGCATTGTGGAAGAGGAGAGTTTTGAAGAAGGAAAATGTTGGGGTTTTTTTGGATGTTTATGGGATGCTCTGGCCACACACCAGGGACAGCCTGGGCACGAGCACGGTGAAAAAGCAAAAAGCAGGTGACAGAGATGGGCCATCATGAGCTGATGGAAGGGAGAGGTCAATATCTTGATAGTGAATGGCTGATAAGCGCTAACATTGGCTTCGGTGAAGAACTGCCTTGAAAGCAAAGACATGTAGTTGATGGTGGGTGTGACAGAGAAGTAGGAGGCAGTGGAGGGGTGGAATGAGAGGACTGACGTGGTCAGAGCAAGAGATGAGGAAAACGACGCTGGCTGTAGCTGCAGAATGCCTCTGAGGATTGTAGAGAGAGGGATACTGCATTATTCAAGATGCAAGATAAGGAGGGTATGGATGAGAGTTTTCGGTGCGTGGGTGGATAGGAAAGCTGGAGGTGTCAAATAAAGCAAATCAGGGAAGTGCTGATATATTCTGGATGCAAGACCGGAGACAGGTCTGAGTCAAAGAAGATTGCAAGCCTACGTGAGAGGAAGGATGGTGGCATTGTCCATTATGGTCAAGAAAGGAGGTAGCCAGGAGAGCTTACCAGGATGGGCTTGGAGTGGGGGGAAGAAGCTTGAAGAGCTGGTTTGTAGCCTCGTTGAGCTTTTGCAGACAACTAGACACCCATGAGATGTCAGACAGCCAGGCTGAGATTGTGTTTTGGACAGACAGAGACTGGTCTGAGGTAGAGGTAGATCTGCTAGTGATCCACACAGAACTTGTAATTGAGTTTGTGAATGAGATTATCCAGAGAGAAGGTGTACAGAGAGAAGGGAAGGGGACCCAGGAGAGAGATCTGTGAACCCCCTCAGAAACTGAGAAAGGGGACAAGGAAAATTTTGGAAGGCTGTGATTAGAAGTTGGAGGAGACCCAGGAGAGGACTAAATCATGGAAGCCAAAGAAGGACAAGGTTTCCCAAGGAGGAATACACTTGATTAGGTCAAAGGCAGCTAACGGGTCAAAGATGAGGAGGACAGAGCACTGGTTCTAGCTTGAACTAGGAAAGAGTCCTTAGAGATGTTGGTGCCAATGATTTCAGTAGAGCGCCAGGCATGGTTCTGCAATGAAACTGGTGGACAGTGACTCATGAACAACAAAGAGATCCCATGCAGGAACAGCAACCCACAAACACTTGACTGTGACTGAAACCCTTAACCAGCTTGTCTAATATGCTCTCTAGTGACAGCAGACCTTTGGATAATTACAGATGACAAAAATAATTAGGCCTAAAACAGATCAGATCAGTTATATTTTTTTAATAGCTGTCCTATTATTTATCCAAGGTCACGTGCTGAAGGACTTGGCAGAGACGAATGTTACAAGGAAGCCAAGGAAGACTTCAGAATGTTGTCCGGTAGGTCTACACTACAGAATTTTGTTGGAAAAATGGCCTTTTTTCCAACAAAACTGCAATTGCATTCTTCCACAAGAAAATCAAAAGAACAGAGGGTTTTTCCGACATTTGTGTTCCTCATTCTACAGGGAAGAAGCCTTTGTGTGAAAGAGCTCTTTTGCAAAAAGGCGTGTGTGGACGGGGAAGAGGGAGTTCTTTCGGAAGAAGATGAAAGAGGAAAAAGCACAGGTGCCCTGGTAGCCATTCCGTCCATAGCAATCACAGCTGACATGCGAGAGAGCGTCCATTGAGTCTGGACGCTGTCTTTCGAAAAAGCAGATTGATTTTTCGATGCACTTTTGCAGTGTGGACGCTCTCTTTGGGAAGAAGTTTTTCCTGCCTAGCTAGCAATATGCAGCACATTCTATGGGTCAGAGAGATCTAAGGTCTACCATACAGGTGGCAGTCGGAGCCCGGGCCCTTAAAATCACCACTGGAGCCCCCATGATAGTCCAGCAGAAAGGCCAGCTAAGGGGTGCGTCTACACAGCAAAGTTATTTTGGAATAACGTCCGTTATTCTGAAATAACTATTCAAGCATCTACACAGCAATTTTGAAATAACGGATGGCTTATTCCAACTTCTGTAAACCTCATTCTACGAAGAATAACACCCATTCCAAAACAGCTATTTCAGAATAAGGCGTGTATAGACGCTCCACTTCTGCTCTTTCGACATAGCCCCTCACCAGGACCATTCTAACTTATTCCTCCGCAGTGCCTCCTGGAGCTCTAAATTGAAATAGCACGGAAGGAAGCCTGCCTCGGACTAATTAGGGAAGCCTGCCTTGGACTAATTTTGAGGCTTCCCTGCAGTGTAGACGTGCTATTTTAAAATAAGCTATTTCAGAATAACTATTCCGGAATAGCTTATTCCGAAATAAATGTGCAGTGTAGACGTAGCCAAGGGAAGCTATCCCCAACCCAGCCATTCTACCTGAGACCCTGCCCCTTCTTGGGGCATGGAGTCAGCTCCCCACATCTTTCCCAGGGTCTGGCATGTCTGTCGGACACCCTGCTTCTACAAAGTCATAAAGTTGGCACTCCACATCACTTCTGCACATTTTCCTCACTATGCCCATTCCCTTCCCACCCCCCCACTCCCCTCCACTTTGCACCTTGAGATGTTTGCATGAGAAATATCTCTGGGAGGATTATCAAGCTGAAACACAGCTCCGCTGGCTGCTAGCCACAATCAGGCCATGAAGCTATTGACTGTCTATTTATTTCCATATTGACATGGACACGGGCCCTTTTAAAGACAGGAGTTAGTACCCCACTCAAGGAGATCTCCTAAAGCACTGCACCCAGAGATACAGAATTGGCTATTCTGTAGCTGGTTTAATTAAATGGCCATTGAAGGTAATGTAAGTATCAGACTCCTCGCTGTAGATGCCGTTCTCCCGCTCTCGTTTGAACATTCTCACCCAGACCTCATCTCCTTCCCACAGCTCAAGCATGAGACTTTGGCTCTGCATAATGCTCCGATCGCTGGGCTGGGCGTAGAGGATGGCCACCTCCTGGTTGTTCTTCATTAAGTGCAGGTAGGTCTCCTTGAAGTTCCAGGTGTGGACGTTGAGGTTGAAGAAGTAGATCCCAGGCACGTAGCAGAAGAATTTCCCAGTGAACATGCTGAAGTGTTGGTAGAGGTTTACAAACTCCATATCGAAAGTGACATGCTGGAAGTAATCCGAGCTATGGAGGGGTTTTCTCCGGCCCACGGAAAAGGCAGCGTAAAGCAGCTTGCAGGAGTTGCCTGGTGGGCCAACGTGGCCTTTCTGTCCTTTCTGTCCGTGAAAGCCGCGTAGCCCTCGTTCCCCTTCCTTTCCTGACCCTCCAGCAATCCCCTTCTCTCCCATGTTACCCTTTTCACCTGTGATCACAAAGGGAACGGCAGTTCAAACATATGCACACACATGGCACGGAGACATCTGGATGGAGACAGCCGGCATCCCAATGAGTAAAATAACACTTTCTCAACAGGTGTACTGAGAAATATTTATCATTACCAAAGCACATCTAGAACTGAATTCAGGACACTCTTGGCATGCTACTAGGATGCCTATGCCATAGAGTAACCAGACAGCCAGACAACAAAGAAGAGAGCTTTCTCTGCTATGTTAGGGTACGTCTAGACTATAGGCTTTTGTCGACAGATACTGTCAACAAAGCTTCAGTTGACAAAGAGCGTCTAGACTATATCCAGTTCTGTCAACAAAGCAAGCCGCTTTGTCGACATGAGAGTGTAGACGCAAAGGACAGTGTAGATGCAATAACGCCTTCTGTTGACATAACTCTATCGACAAGAGGCGTTATTCCTCATAGAATGAGGTTTACCACCGTCGACAAAACTGCCGAGTTCTGTCGACATAATGTCAACAGAACTCGGCAGTAGTGTAGATGCAGGTGTAGTTTTGTTGACAAAAGTCCACTTTTGTCGACAAAGCCCTGTAGTCTAGACACACCCTTATAGATTCATAGATTCCCACAGGAAACAGGATGTGGCCATCGAGGGTGGGCAGTTTTACATTTGCACAGATCAGGGCATCTAACAGACTCCATGGGCCACTGGGCAAGGCAGAGTGTGTGGGATGGGAGAGGACCTGGTTTGCACCCCTGGAAGGGGGGGGGCCTTGGTGGAAGGGATGGGGTTGGAAGAGTCAGCCCTCAGCACTGCCTGGATGGCAGCGCAGCTCCCCGCAGCCCTCAGAGCTGGCTGGAGCATGTACCAATCCAATAGTGGTTCAAAGGGCCCAAGGCTCCGGCTGCCACTGCCCCCACAGCGATAGCAGCCAGGAGCCCTGAGCCCCTTTGAATCTTCGATCCCCATGGCAACCAACCCCTCCCCCCTGCTCCCATTGGTAGGCCTGGATCAGATTATTGGAAGAATTAAAATGTAAAGTTCAAGCATGCATGGAAATGTTGCCAGAGATAGAAGGCTGGAGTCCTACTTTTTTCATTAATGGAGCAATAATCAGTGTTAATAGGAGAGCTGAATGGATAGCAAGGACAATTATTCATGGACCCTTTGGTGGCTGCTAAGTAGCGTTCGTTGTTAGGATTGTCCATACCTCTTCCTTCATGTCAACACAGTTTTTTGTTGTTGTGGGTCTCCCTATTTACAGAAAGTGAATTTTGACCCCCTTCGCTAAGGGATTTATGATTCAGGAGACCAATTACCTAGCGTGAGTAAGAGGGATGATGGCAGAAGCAAAGGGATAAAAACATGGGATGAAATCCAGCCCCTTGACTTTCTTGTGCAATCACCATAGGTCTGTGAACCTGGCCTGTGTCGTTTACCTATATACAGTTGCATGCATACAGTCTTTCTGTGGCAGAGAAGAAGGGGGGAATTATGGCAAAGAAAACAGAATGTCCAAGTTTAATAGAGGTTGAACCTCTCTAGTCTGGCTGTCTCTGGTCAGGCAACATCTATGGTCTAGCATGATTTTAGTGAGCTGGGTGTCCACTTATCATGGGAGTGGCCAAGTTTCCCGCAGTCCCATAAAGTTTGTTTATAGCTACCAGTCCTGGCGCTCAGGGTTCTGTGCTGTTCTTTAGCTCTAATTTACCCCTAAATGTCTTCTAAGAGCCCAGCAAGCCGTGGAAGTGCTGGTCATGCTGCTAGACAAAATGGACCTCCCCTGGTTCAGCAAATTCTCTAGTTTGGGTGCCAAACTTGAGAGGTTCAACTTGTAGAGTCATGTCTTTTAATGCCAGAAGGAATCATTATTATCATCTAATCTGACCTGGATACCATAAAACCTCACCCAATCATTCCCAATCATGCCCATAATCTCTGTTTGAGTGACCCCATATCTTTTTAGAAACTTATTCAGTCTTGATTACAAGACAATACACGGTGGAGAATTTTCCATGTCCCTAGACATGTTGTTCCAATGAGTAATTGCCCTCTGGGTTAAAAATACAGGCCTGGTTTCTAGTCTGAATTTATTTAGTTTTAGCTTCCTGCCATTGGACCTCATTCTGTCATCTGCTAGATCACAAAGCTGTCTGCTATCAGGCATCTTTACCACATACCGATTGGTACAGCCTGGGACCAAGTTACCCCGTGACCTCTTGGATAAATTATAAAGCTGTTTTGCATCTCAAGACATGGGTGTTTTCCACCCTGGAGGAGGAATGTGACAAGTGAAGTTACAGTAAAATTCACAGCATGTGGTCCGAGTCTTGACTCACCTTTCAGGATGGTGATATCAATTGTGGGCTGGATTTTGGGGAGTGAATAGGCCGGGTTGCTGCTCATCCGAACATATCGTGAAGAGGCTACGGAGACTGGCTGTTCCGAAGGCCCACAACATCGCACACATGACAGCCACCGGGTTTCCCGCCTCAGTGAGCCCTTTTCTGGGAAGGTGCCAGCATTCACCGTGGATACCAGGAGCATCAAAAGCACAGCACTCATCTTCAGCCGAGCCAGCTGGAGCAGGAGAGTAATAGGAAGGAGTAGTGTGGTGATTTGAGGCCGAGCAATGAATCCCGGTTCACTTCCCTTGGGTTACACGTCTTCATTGTACTGGTGTAACACTTAGAGTTGAGGGACCCATCACAGTAGACACTGTAGACCCACACCCAAGAGAGAGCATGCACCTTAGAGTTTACAAACTCAGCATATCTGAAGAGACAATCAATGGATACAATCTAAGACTGGGGAGATCACGGCCTAACAATAAGATATTATATATATATGTATAGAGAGAGAGAGAGAGACTCATAATCATTTCTGGACAAACCCACTTCCTCAGAGGAGCATAGGAAAAGAGTAGAGAAAAAAGGGGGAATGCCCAAATTTATAACAGAAAAAGAAGGGAGAGGGAAAAAAAACCCTTGGATGGGGTGTTATATTCAACACCCAAATGACATCAAAGCTAATTATGGGACTAGCCAACTCAATTAGCCTCATTGGCACCTGCATTACTATTGAAAGGTTTTTCTTTTCCTCTCCCTTCTTTTTCTGTTATAAATTTGGAGGTTCCCTCTTTTTTCCCCACTCATTTCAGGAAGTGGGTTTTGCCCATGAAAACTTGTGATACCATATATATATATATAATTACTGCATTGCCATTGCCAGACCCATTATTATTATTTATTAATTACTATTTATTATTGGTGTACTTAACTAGTACAATGTCTAATTATTGCCATTCCAAAAACAAAAACAAACAAAAAAGCAAATGCCAAAGGTAAGGAACATAACTCCCCAAAACAAAGGGAGAGAGAAAGAGAGAAAGAAATTGTGATTTCAGGAAAAATCTTCAACCAAGGGAAAAAAAATCAATATTTGTTCCAGCAAACCTTGATTTCAGTGCATTTAGTTAACCCCTGTAAGACAGAGTGTGCTGGCCAAGCAGACTACACTTCTATGACTATATCTGTCTGTTGATTCCTGCAGAATTCTGCGTAGGCTTCCTATTTGCCTTGCTGAGTATGTCTGCTGGAAAGCAAACCAGCCACAAGGAATGCAGCCATCAGTGACTGATGCTTTGCACAAACACTGGTTCTTGAATTTCAATATTAATTTTTATACAGTGTTGTTGGCAAGTTCCAAAATCCTGAATTGCAAATGAAGAGGGAAGGGAATATAATTGACAGAGGATAGGAGACCAAGCATACAACTGTCAGTCTTCATACCAAGAAAGGAAGCCTAAACATCACCTTGCTGGGGAAAATCAGAGTTTTTGTCAGTTTCTGAGCGATGACACAGATAGTCTCTAGCTAAGAATCTGGCCCAAAGTTTTTGCAAAAATGATTCCTCTCTCCTGATCTTAAAGGGCAGTGAAGTCCAAGAAAAGACTTTTGCTGACTTCAGATCAGGCACTTCACAAACTCTTTAGTACTGTACCACCGCAATTTGTACTGGACTATGAGGGGAAAGTGGGAGAAGTGATGAATGGAGGCCCCAGCGATGGAAAACATGCCCACACCAACTACCAAACATGGTAAACCAGATTATTGCTTCTACACTGGAATCTCTATGCCTTTCCTGCTAGAGAATGGGGTATGCAACAGATTTTCAGAAGGGCTGTCCTGGCACTTTCTAGGAGACATTTTTTCTGTTTTTTTTTTTATACAGTCCCCAGCTGATCCCAGACTCCACTCAGCATTTCAAAGCATAAGCACCTGCATGGAGCCCAGACTCAGTGGGATTTCCCACTGGCCCTGGGCCCCTGCAGCATTTGAATTTTGAAATGCTCCTGGAAGGGGTGGGACCTCAGGAGGAAGGGGCGGGGCTGGTGCAGCTGGGCCTCAGTGCCACCTGGACCATGCTGTGTCATGTCCCCCCTACCTCAGCACCATCCAGAGCGTACTGCCCAGGGCTCTGATGGCTGATGGTGATTTAAAGTGCACAGGACTCTGACCTCTGTCACTTGGAATTGCTGTGCTCTGGGGAAGTTCTCCCTTTGCCCCTCCCCTCCCGGTCGGCAGGCCTGGATATTCAGCACTAATTTAATTGCAGCAAAAGTTGAAGGTTTTCTCAGGGTCTTGGCCTTTTAGTCAGTAACCTTGGGGCTATATTGTAGGACAATGTAATTTTGATCTCCAAGTACTGATCTTAGGAGACATAATTGCTTATACCTATTTTTAATACCTTACTGCAGGACTCTCAATGTTTTCATAAAAAAATTCCGAATGTGGATGGAGAAGAAAGATTCACAAATGGGGAGATGTTGACCCTGGTAATGAAAGTACACTGTTCTCACTGGGGAGAAGAATGGTAGTTAGAACCAAAAGGCTTAACGTGGTTTTTTTTCTATGTATAATGATCAAACTTATCAGCTCTATGACTCTTTTTCAAGTCTCAGAAAATGACCAATGTTCTGATGCTATGCACAGTATCACATGATTGGGGAAATCAACATAGTCCATGTTTTCTTCCATGATCTGTGAAGATTAAAAATCCTAGCATTTAGCTAGAATTTCCTTTTTGCTATGAAAAAAAACCACAGTCAAGTGAGAGAATCATCCATCCATAGACTGAACCCATTAGAAGTAAGCAGAAGAAAACATTTCCCATATGAAACAAAAGACAGAACTATGCAGCACTTTAAAGACATCTTGTTAGTCTTTAAAGTGCTGCATAGTCCTGTCTTTTGTTTCAGCTAGACCAGACTAACACGGCTGCATCTCTATCACTATTCCCCATACGGTTCTTGCATTCTCATGAAGTGTAGCCCACTATCACGGGAAATAGTACAATCAAGATTGGATTTTTTTAAAAAAAGAATCTACTGTAGTTCAGACGAGAATTCATTCTGAGGAGTCTGAGAGTCGTCTTTATGGGTGATCAGGCTAAATGGTCACAGTGGTTCCTTCTGGACTAAAAATGTAAAAATTGATTGACTCTAGGAAATCCATTTTCTTTCTGTCCTATGATCTTTGGGCCTAACCTAGGTTTTCTGCTGTGTCTCTCTGTGTGTATGCCACTGCTCTCTTCTGGATGGAATTTTTAGGCCTGATATAAAAGTAGACACCTGCAAATATGTGGGTATCCACTCTGACAGTGTTGGGCCAGAGGGCTACAGGAGGGTGGTGGAAGGGAAATACATTAGCTCCAGATTAAACAGGTCTCTGTTCCCAGGGTAAACTAGCACGGGCTAACCCAGAATCCTCAGGAACCTACTAGAATCAATCAGGCCAACTGAAACACCTGGAGCCAGTTAGGAAGTTTCCAGAGTTAAGGGAGTCAGATGAGTCAGAACACCTGGGGCCAATTAAGAACCAGTTGAGACTGGTTAAAAGAAGCTCCTCTGCTGTTATCTCAGGGTGTACAAGGAAGGAGCTGATGAGACTATGTGTAGGGGAGATTCTGGGAGGAGAAAATGCAAGCAGGTACCAGGAGGAAGAGCCTGCTCTAAGGAAGGTTCCGGGGAGGGCTGTGGGGAAGTGGCCCAGAGATTCATAGCTGTCACAATGTTATCAGAGACATTACAGACAGCTGCTATCGTAGGGTCCCTGGGCTGGAACCCGGAGTAGAGGGCTGGCCTGGGTTCCCCTCCTTCATCAGCTTCCCATCTCAGCTCAGGGAAAAGACTGGTTTTGGTATAGGGGTTTGCCCTGGCATGTATCAGTTGGAGGGGCCACAGAGACTATGAAGTTTGGTTTCCCCTCTTTTCCTCAGGCTGGCCAATGTTGAGAATAACTCAACAAACAGCAAGATGGTGTCTACACTGAGGGTTGCTGTGAGCCTCTGAGGCAAGCAATCCGCATGGAAGCGCACGGCCCACCAAGGTTAAGGAAGAGCTTTGTCACACCCCTTTGCATCCGCGGGTATCCGCATCCGCAGATCTCAGCACTAATATCCATGGCTCATTTTTGTGGCTATGGATATGGATACACATAAACATTGGCTACGTCTACACTGAGTTTTCTCTGCAAAAAATTTGCAAATGAGGGACTCATTTGCATGAGTCACAATCTCATTTGCACTGGGAACCCGACCACAAAAACGGATCGGCAGAAAATATGCAAATGAGATCACGACTCATGCATATGAGTCCCTCATTTGCATATTTTTTGCCAAGAAAACTCATAATGTAGACGTAGCCATTTTGTATCCAGGCAGGGCTCTCTAAAACAGAATGGGAGAAACCTATGTATCTGAATGATGCGTGTGGACCACGTGGTGAGACAACCGTGGTGTCAGAGCATGCATGTGGTTATAGATTGTAACAAGTAGAGAGGAGAGGAGGTGCAAAATAGAGAACTGGGAGAAAGAGGTAAACGGAGGGAGAGGAATAAACCAACCAGATAAAGCCACGGTAGAAAATGTGAAAGCTGGAACCCCATTCAGCATAAAGACACAGAGCAGCTAAAGGGAAAAAGGAGCAATGAAGGAAGCAGAAAGAGTGACTAAAGGGAGACCAAGCACTGAGTTACTGGGACGCAATGTAATACGGAGAGGAAACAAATAAAAGAAGAAAAGCAAGTCTAGAGATTGGATGGAAAATCCATGAGAAATGTGAAGAGATAAGAAGGTAAAACACAAGCAGATCTGTCCCATCCATAGGATGGTTCAGGGTGGCCGCCACAGGCCCTGTGCTTTGGAGGAGCCAGGGGGCATGACGGCCACCCCAACCTTCCTATGGACAGGATGGGTGCGGGGCAGTAGCAAGGGTCTTCCTCCCCCACCACCCCGCCCTCACAACAGCGGCAGGAGCCGGAGTGGCCCCGGCACACTGCTCCGCTCTGCCTTCCATCCTGTCCTAGAAGGCTGTGCGTGGCTTCACCATACCAGCCGGAAGCAGGGCACCCTGCTTCATTTGCCATCGCCACAGAGAAGCGGAGCACAGCGGGCTGGGAGGGCGGTGCAGTCTCTGGCTCCTGTTGCCACTGTGAGTGCAGAGGTGGGGGCAGGTTGACTCCTGCTGCTCTCCGGCCCCTGGTTATCCCCTGGCTTGAGTCACGTGGGGCAAGAAAAAAGGGGGCAGAGTAGAAATATGAAGGAATGTGATGGGTGGAGCAGGGGCGGGGCTTAGGGAAAGGTGGGGTTTGGGGGCGGGGCCTGTGGTGGGAGGGCTGCCCTGGGCCACATGGCTGGGGCAGTAGCTGGGGTTTGCCCCAGGCCCCATGGCCCCCGTGGGGCAGCCGTGAATACAAGAAAAGACAAATGTAAAAAAAGGGGAGAGAGCCAAAAGCAGAACAGCTGAAAAGAAAATCGAGGTAGAGAGACTTGTATGTTTTTTCTTATTAAAGACAGATATTGGGGTCTTATCATACCAAGTTTTTTGATAACCTGTTTTCACTCAACAAGGCAGGTTTTCTGCTGCACATCCAGCTCCGATTGCCATCACCTTCACTGACAATAAAGACCTGGCCGTCCGTGCGTCGTCAGAAAATAAATCAAAATCCTGCACCAGAGGAATGTTCGTCCTACTTTCTGATACTGATCTGACATGCTTGCTTGTGTCTAAAATGATATATTAGCTCAACCCCGAATGCCTGGAGACTGTAAGACTGATCTCTTCCCTATTTGATCACCCTTCATGGTACCTCTCGAGAGAGATTCATTTTCGAAGCAGCAGGTCAGAAATAGAAGTATTAATTAGCTTATTTCTTTGCTGTGAAAAATGTTTCCTTGCTGGGAATGTAAAAATCCCAAAATGTCTTGCTTAAGAATTTCTGTTTTTCAGCTGAATACAGGAGGAGAAATTCCAGACACGAGATCATTCACACAGTCGTCATATTTCTTAACACCTATCACTGAATGAAAAGGAAAAATATTTCACTTGTCTGTTATTCTTAGCCTCTGCTTGCTGTAGGCTCAAAAACAAAGGAAGACTTGTCCAAAATATAGTCCAGGGGGTTACAACCTTCCTGCACAATGACATCTTTCCTTCATTTTTTGCTGCACTTTCAATAATTCTAAAACAAAAGGAGCACAAGCCAAACCAAATCAAACTAAACAAAAATGGGGCTTGGGAGATTTCTTGGAGAGAGGGATCCAACCCGGAACTGACCTTTTCCTCATTTCAGGAAGCTCGAAGCAGAAGGTTTAAGTCTGAAAGTGAACTTTCAAAAGCTCAAAAATGTTGGACTTTTAACTCTGATTTGTAGCTCAGTCTTGCAGATGTCACAAGTTTAGAGAGCTCTGGAGAAGTATCTGAACTCTTAGGGTACATCTACACTGCAACACTATTTCAAAATAACTAGTGCTATTCTGAAATAACTTAGTCCGTGTGTACACAGCAGGCATTTATTTCAAAATAGTGTCAAAATACTGTCAAGCTGGAGGACTTCTTACTCCAACTCTTGTAACCCTCATTGTACGAGGAGTAAGGGAAGTTGGAGGAAGAGTGCTCTGTTTCGAAATAAGTGCTGTGTAGACACTCCCTATCTCGAAATAAGCTATATCAAAATAAGATACACAATTGACATAGCTCAATTTACATAGCTTATTTAGAGTTAAACCCTGCAGTGTAGACACACCTGTAGGGAGTTTGTCCATAAAATACCCAACTTGTAAACCTTTTGAGGTTTGCCCTTCTTGTGTTCCTTGCACATGTGAGAGCCATGTTCCCTGACAGTAGAAGTAACCACACTGTGTATGTGTTGGCACTGATATTCCTCATTTCGAGAGCTCCACATATTTTGATCTGCACATGTTCATTAACGAGCTCTTGCTACTTTCCTGGGATGCTTCCTCTCAGCTAATTTGATTCCAAATAGGCAATTTCAACCAGAGAAGAAAAGTCTCTTTCTCTCCTGATAACACTCCCAAATGCCCTGGTCTGGACCCAAGAAGCTGAGCATTAGCACGCTCAGACTTTAAACCAAAAACAAACAACCCTGAAATGTTCTCCCACAATGGGCAGAATGAAACTTGTTTGGATGCTAATTGGCAACATCTTGAAAATCTTTTGCAATTAAAGTGGGAACTTACAAACCATGAAATGATTCAACTATGACCCTTGGGCTTCTGTTTTAATTCCTTTTTCTTACAGTCTTGGTAAATCAATAAAAAAAAATAACAGGAAAGTGGAACCTTGCTGCCCGGGAGACCCCACGATGGATCTGGTACTCCAGGTCACTTCAGTGGGCTTATGATCAGGCTCCGTATGAACATAGTAAATGTGGCTACACTAAAGCCTTTTCCGCAAAAACATTTGCAAATGTTCCGAAAAAAATGCGGAAGAACGGCTCTTGCGCAAGAGGGTTTTTTTTCCCAAAAAGGAGCTGTGTAGATGGCTCCTTTTTGTGCAAAAGCCTCTTGCGCAAAAACAGAGCCTCATTAATTATGCAAATGAGGCATGGTGAGAATCCACACTTTGCCTCATTTGCTTATTTCTTGCGCAAAATGGTGCGGACATGGCCTGTGTCCGTGTTGGCTTTGCTATAAAATCTGACCAGACGTCCAGCAGGAACCCATTTCGATACACACTAAGAACCCGAGCCTGCTTGATGAAAGAAACCTTTGGCGAGGTTTGAAGAGGCCTGGTTTGCCCTTCTTGTCACTTTTCCTCTCCCCTTCTGCCCATCTGACTAGGATGACAATGTTAAATACCGTCAGAAGCTGTTCCTTAGGGTACGTCTATACTAGCCCCCTAGATCGATCTAGGGAGGCTAATGAGAGTGACCAAAATTTCAAATCAAGCCCGGGATTTAAATATCCCGCGCTTGATATGTATGTTCCCTGCCGGTCACCATTTTAGAAATTAACTAACCCGAAGTAACTGCCCGCATCTACATGTGGCAGTGAAACGGGATTCCGATTTAAAGCCCTAACTCGAATTAGCTGGTATTCCTCCTGCAATGAAGTTTACCAGCTAATTCGATTTAGGGGCTTTAAATCGGAATCCCGTTTCACTGCCGCGTGTAGACGCGGGCAATTACTTTGGGCTAGTCAATTTCTAAAAATGATGACCGGCCAGGAACATGCAAATCAAGCGCGGGATATTTAAATCCCAGGCTTGATTTGCAATTTCGGTAGCCCTCATTAACCTCCCTAGATCGATATAGGGGGCTAGTGTAGACGTACCCTTAGGTGTTTCCAGAGCTGTCCTGGCCATAGGATGGTTTGGGGCAGCCACCCCAGGCCCTGCACGTTGGGGGGCCCTGTGGTGGCTGCCATAACCGTCCTATGGGCAGAATGGTCCCCTACATCAAGGTTAGCTTGTGGGCTCAGGATGGCCTCAGGGGTCAGGCCACGGCACTCACCACTGGCAGGAGCCACAAGAAGTGGATCCCATCCCTGTCACTCCACTTCACTGTGGCAGTGGGAAGTGGGCCCCCGTCCCATCCCACTCTGCTCAGGGAGATGGTGACAGAGCAGAGCCAGCTGTAGAAATGCCCTGCTTCCCATGGGTCCTGACACCACACTAAATGTGGGGGGCCCCAAGCCCTGCTGCCCTATGCCTGGTCCCTCAGTAATCTCCCACCTACTCCCCACTGCATCTCTCAGGGAAGGGCTGCAATATGGTCAGAGCAGGGGGTGGGAAGAGGCGGGGAAGGGGTGGATTGGGGGCAGGGAGGGGCCAGAAGAGGCAGGTGGGGGCTGTCCCGGCCCCCCCCAGGGGCAGCTCTGTGTATTTCTGTCCAAACCAGAGAAGGAAGCACTACACTCTCATAAGAGTCTGTCTCCCCTGTAGCACATTCAACAGATTCTGAGAAATGTGTCCGCACATTTGTGTGCATTTGCAAACAGAACTTGAAATCTGAAACTTCCTTGCTGAGAACCGAGCTTCCTTACCTCAGGGGCAAAGCAAGTGTTCTATGACTGGTCATAGAGGAATTTGATTTCTATTACGATTTTGACAGATAACAAGGTTTATTTTTGAAAGTGGGAAGTATTTTTATTTCTATCCATTTAAATTTCCACAGTTGTCCAAAATAGGGGGGCTTAAGCAATAGGATTTAAGCATTTTTATTTTTATCAATTTTAAAAATAGTTGTGGGAAATGCGAGCAGGGTGTCAGACAATAATTCTTGAATGACAGCAGACATCCAGGTTGCTCTCTGGATAAGGTCATATCATTCATCAAATACCACAGGATAACACTGAATGCGTTTATGCAGCTGGGTCAGCTTTAATGACCAGCTGTTTCTTTTCATTCTGGAGGGGAGGATCACGCACAGGGGCTAACATCTGTCTGAATCTAGCTTTCTTAAAAAAATAATTAAGTGAATGCCATGTGAGGAAAGTGTGTGTTGGGGGCGGGGGGCAGGGGGCAGGGTAATAGACAAATAAACAGCTCACACTCCTCCAGTCTGACCATTCTGTTTGGTTTCTCTGCAAGCACTATTTGAAGCCATGGGAGGGGTGGATGGGCACAGCCCGTCCATTTCTCAAAGCCCCTTCCCCAGCCTAAGCGGTGACTAGACCTAGGCCCAACTAATTTCGGGGGAGAAATGATGACAAAAAGGTCAGGCAAGTCAGCCTCGGGAAAGGGGATTGCTTCAGTAACAAGATGTGATCTGTCTCGTGGTTAGAGGCAGGGTATTCTGGAGACATGGGTTAAATTTCTGACTCTGGACCAGACATTTTGGCCAACACTTAATCTAAACCTGTGCCTCAGTGCTCCATCTGTAAATGAGGATGGCACTTTATTTGCTCACCCAGGTGTTGTGAGGTCGGAATTGGAAGGTGTATGATGAAGGCCAGATTAGTGGGTAGGTCTGTTCTTGAGTCCCAGGATGTCTGATTCACTTTCTGCTAATATAGTCCCTTCCCTTTATTCCTAGGATATCTCCTGGCCACTTAAAAAAAAAAAAGAATTCTGAGATTACTTCTCCTTTAGCTTACTGAGCATCTTAACCCATTGCCCGATTCGCTGAGAATAAACACCCTCCCCTAAAAACCCCGTAGCTGATTTATGGTAAAGATTCCTCTTGTATGGTAAAGCTGGAAAACACACAGTGATTTGTTTTTCTGCAGGCTTTTGAACTGATCCAAGGATGGAATCCCCATCAAGTAGCAGAAATGTGCATTCTCTGCTATCTTTTTTAACCTTCTGTCTTCTTGGAAATCCTCAAGGTTGGCTAACAGGTTCCCTGCTTCTGCGGGGTGGAAATGGTTGGAAGCAATTGTGAACACTGGGCTCTGTTGGAAGTTATTTGATTTGCTGGAGGGGCTAAAGTTTCTTCCTGGATGATTTATAATGCAAAGGCTTTGCCACTCTGAGGTCCACAAATCCCAGCAGCTCAGCAATTTCTTCTCTAAGGGGGGATATGACAGAGGTCTATAAAATTATGACAGGTGTGGAGAAAGTGAACAAGGAAAAGTTATTTACTTGTTCACATAACATAAGAACTAGGGGTCACCAAGTGAAATGAATAGGTAGCAGGTTTAAAACAAACAAAAGGAAAATTTTCTTCACACAGTGTACAGTCAACCCATGGAACTCCTTGCTGGAGGATGATGTGAAGACCAGGACTTCAGCAGCATTCAAAAAAGAGCTAGATAAATTCATGGAGGTTAGGTTCATCAGTTCTTATTAGTCAGGACAGATAGGAATGGTGTCCCTATCCTCTGTTTGTCAGAGGCTGGAAATGGGTGACAAAGGATGATGGCTCATTTGATGATTCCCTATTCTATTCACTCCATCTGGGGCATCTGGCATTGGCCACTGTCGGCAGACAGGCTACTGGGCTAGATGGACCTTTGGAGTGACCCAATATGGCTGTTCTTATGTTCTCTGTGCAATGGTGAAATGGGTGGGCATTCATTCTTTGATACGACAGCATAGTTCTGGGATAGATTTCATTTCTCCGCACACGTGGAGTTATAATTAACATTCCTGCTGCCATGAATTGATTTACAAATCCAGGAAGAGTAAGATTCAGAAAGGCAATGTGGTTTAAAATACCAATGTGGTTTGGAACCTTGTGTCGATGGCCCACTGGTAACTTCCTCCGTTCATGATGTTTTCAAAACATTCGGGGATGAATCCGAGAAGGATTCCATAGGACCATGAGCGGAAGCCAACCTGGGCGAAATCCTTTCGCTGCTGCTGCTTATGGCTTCCTCCCTTTGTCTGAAGAAATACAGATACATGCACAAAGAGCTCCTAAGGAGCTGAAGCACCCAACCCCCACAAAACTGCTACACCCCAAAAGCTGGGCTAGCTTTGATCTGGATCTTAACACGGCGGAAGCTTGGATTAGACCCACACCCACTGGCTGGCTGGTCCCTCCTTTTATAATAGGCTAACCAAAGGTCAGATCCAAAATTTGCATCTCGACACATTTGTAACCAATTCCTGATCCAAGGGATCAAATAATTCTGTTGTTATGTTTCTATACCAGTGATTCAGACGCAGCATAAGGAGACATAACTCCTCTGTGATCTAGGAAGAAACACCTGCTTTTAAACCGGATGTCCATTGCCCTCGGGTTCATGAATAATTTTGGGACCTAATCAGTTATTTTTACATACTAAAGAAATAAAAATCCCTTTCTAGGTCACTTTTCCCCCGAGCAGTATCGGGAGTGTGCACCCAAGGCTGTCACTGGCTGGGAACACGATTGCAATGACTCGGAAAAAGCCTGGCTTTTTTTAGTCTGTGCGACCTTGAAAGGAATCCCGTTTCGGCAGCAGGTCCAGACAATGATTCAGCCCTGCCTTGTGGAGCTTGGAGACAAGTTACAGTGAAGTCATAGGCAGAGCAACTGCCCAGACGCAGCAAATTAACGGTGGGAATTGAGCCTAAGTCTCCTTTGCGCTTCGCTGGTGCAAAGTTAGCTGGGGGTCGGTGACTCACCAGCAGCAAGTCAGCTGCTCTTTGGACTTTCTGGATTTACAGAAGAACAGAAGAATGGCCAGACTGGGTCAGACCAAAGATCCATCCAGCCCAGTACCCTGTCTGCCGACAGTGGCCAGTGCCAGGTGTCCCAGAGGGAGTGAACACAACAGGTAATGAACAAGCTCTCTCTCTCCTGCCATCCATCTTCACCCTCTGACAAACAGAAGCTAGGGACCATTCCTTATCCATCCTGGCTAATAGCCATTTACGGACTTAACCTCCATGAATTTATCTAGTTCTCTTTTAAACCCTGTTATAGTCCTAGCCTTCACAACCTCCTCAAGCAAGGAGTTCCACAGATTGGCTATGCGCTGTGTGAAGAAGAACTTCCTTTTATTTGTTTTAAACCTGCTGCCCATTAGTTTCAGCTAAAATTGTCTGGAGCATTTGTTTGCGTTTTTCGGCAACAAAAAATGTTACCATGGCACAAATGGAAGTGGTGCCGCAGAACAGCGCAAATACCCCGCCGTAGATCGTCATGCCAATGGGAAATGGTCGAAAGCAGATACTGAGTCCCCTATAATTGTCAGTTCCCTCCTTCAGCCTGTGAGACTTGCCTGACTATGACTAATAACAATAGCAGTAGGAACTGTTCACTCCATTTCTCTCGTTTGGGACCAGTGCCTTTGTGGGCAGCCATCCAGAACAGATTCAGGTGCCACCCCGCTAATTAACAGAGCACCCTCCGCCAGCTTCATGCCTTGGTACTGGTGGTGCGCATCTGCACATGACTCAGTGCACAGAACAAAATTTATTCCGACCATGGATGGAAAAAATTAGAGGGAACGCTGCTTGAGACACACTGGTACCACCATTGATTCCTAGCTGAGGCACAAGCAAAATTGTTCTGATTCTCAGACAAAAGGGAGAAGCTGAATTCATCAGTGTGGTTATGGCCTCCATGTCTGGAGAGACCTCTCAGGACAGCTGCTGTCTGGCCCTTCTGTCTTCTATCACATCTGCCCGACCAGCGCAGCTGGCAGTCCCCACAGCTCGGGAAGCTTTCACCAATAACAGCAAGCCCGGCCAGTGGAAGCCTGGGTTGTATATAACATCATGGGTGGTGGGTGAATCTAAGGCATGGGGGGAGGCAAGCCTCCGCCCTGCCCCTTCCTCCTGAGGCCACACCCCTTCTGCCCGAGGCCCTGCCCCTTCCTCCTGAGGCCACGCCCCTTCTGCCCGAGGCCCTGCCCCTTCTGCCTGAGGCTACGCCCCTTCCTCCTGAGGCCACGCCCCTTCTGCCCGAGACCCTGCCCCTTCCTCCTGAGGCCACACCCCTTCTGCCCGAGTCCCTGCCCCTTCTGCCTGAGGCTACGCCCCTTCCTCCTGAGGCCACGCCCCTTCTGCCTGAGACCCTGCCCCTTCCGTCTGAGACCACGCCCCTTCCTCCTGAGGCCACACCCCTTCTGCCCGAGTCCCTGCCCCTTCTGCCTGAGGCTATGCCCCTTCCTCCTGAGGCCATGCCCCTTCTGCCCGAGACCCTGCCCCTTCCGCCCGAGACCACGCCCCTTCCTCCTGAGGCCACACCCCTTCTGCCCGAGTCCCTGCCCCTTCTGCCTGAGGCTACCTCCCTTCCTCCTGAGGTCACGCCCCTTCTGCCCAAAGCCCTGCCCCTTCTGCCTGAGGTCCCTCTGGGCACCAAGCCCCCACTACTGTAGATGCAGGTCCCCCAGTCATCCCCCTTTGGAGTGGGCGGTGCATGGCCCCAGCCTACCTGACCCCAGCACATGTAGTAGGTGGGCAACTCCAGCCTTCCTGGCCCTGGAACACGGTGAGGGCAGGCAGCCTCAACCTCAGTGCAGCTAAGCCTGGGCATCGTGAGGGGACTGGAGGATGCCATTCTGAAGCAGAGGCGGGTCTCAGCATGGAGTGTGGGCGGGGCCACACCTGGCAGTTTGGGAAGACATTGCCTTCCCTTTCCTCTGAGACCCGCCGCCCCAGAAGGATCATAATGACCATCCACCCCTTCCCAAACCCGAGACACGAAAGTGCATTCACGCCTCGCTGCCAGTGGGGACTAGAAACAGTGAGCATGAAGTGGGAACAAACCAGAGCCTGTTCACTGACTTTCTCAAAAGGCCGCCCTCTTCCTCTCCCATATTTTGCATGCGGCAGCAAGCAGAAAGCGAGACACGGTAGCATAACCGCCCCTTTACAGTGACTCATGAGAAGAACCTGCTTGGAATGATTCTCCCTCCAGATCAATATTTTTTTTTCCCCGCCTGTGCAGATCCAGTCAACTTACCTTGTGACTCAAAAAGCCCTTCTCCTCAGTTTCCTTGCTGTTGTCTAACGAACTTCATCATAGCAAAGCCCCTGTTCATTCAGCTTTTGGTCCGGTGGCTTCTGCTGCTGCCGCTTCCTCACCAGCATCCAAAGGAAACAGGGAGTGTCCGCCCAACTTCTCGGGAAACTCAGCAGCTACAGTGGCTGGCAGTGTGCGAGGGCGTTTTCTTTCTGCTTGTTTTCATCCCGTTGTGCTGAAGTGGGCGCCTGCTTTCTTGCTTTGCTGTCACCTCCTTAGCGTTCAGAGGAAGCCCGTCGGGCCACACAGCTCCTCTCACAACAATAGAGATGAAGAATTAAAAAAAAAAAAGCCCAAATAAAATCCACAATGGATCCTTGCAGCCAGGAGGAAAATGAAAGGGCTAGAAACGCATGAAACTAATACCCTTGCATAGACTCAGCATGTTCTCAGGATAAAAAAGAAAAGCAGCTCTGTCTTTTAGGCACCAGTCTCAGTGGGGAGGACAGAAAAACACCCATCCGGTTCTTCACTGGAATCAGCAGGTCCCCTTGGCTTTAGCCAGGAGGTGCTGCCCACAAAGAACAAATCCCAGCATATAAAGAGGCCAGGTTACTTGGATTTCGATGCATGCTCAATGTTCCCTCTAATTTTTCCCATCCGCATGCAGAATAAAATTTGTTACATGCACCAAGGCAAGTGCAGATATGCACCACCAGTAGAAACAGAAGCTGCTGGCTGTGGGAGGCTGTGGGTGCTCTGCTAATCAGCTGGGTGACATTTGAATCTCTCTTGGTTGGCTGCCCAACCGCTCAGTTTACAGGTGATTCTATGCCTGATGCAGGCATTCACCCCAAATCCTCCATGCAGATATTCCTACCTAATTCTCCAAATTCTTCCTAACATCCAAGAATGCATGATTATCATGTCCCTACAATAATCCCTCGATTGCTAAAAATAACCCAAAGCATTAGTGTGGTAACTAACAACTACAGAATGTCACTCATACCATCTATCGTTCCCAAACTATTGTCAGACCAGACCAGGGAGGGGAAGTGACGATGGAATAAATGGCATGTGTAAAGTGGCTGAATCTTTTAACTCTTAGTTCCTGGACTGGCTTTCAATTGTACCTGTTTCCTAACAAAGCATGCATCAGGTTTACAATATGGTGATCGTAATTACCCTGAAAGGACAATGTAATCACACTGGATTTGCTTTTCATCAGGTAATCACCATCATTTCAAATAACTTGCAAGTCAACCCATGGGACTCAATGACTTATTCAGCTGTCATTCCCAGTTATATTAAGATAACCCCTTCATTAGAAGTACATCACAGTTGCACAGGGAAGCATGTTAGGAAATGGCACAATTAAGCTGGCCCAGTCATTCAACCGCTTGCATGTTTTTGTTGAACTGTCCTAAAACAAAAGATGACCTCCTGAGGTCGATTCCATCCCTAAAATTCCATGATTCTATATCTTTAAAAAAAAAAAAAGTCAGCGTTTAGCAGGAAGGCAGCATGGAACCTTTCAGCCCAAGCAGCCAAAGTTTGTTAGAGGGGAACCCCATCTCTCCCTCCCCTGAAAACAGGGCCTTGTAATGCAAACTGTCAGGCAGCCTTAACCATATGCACTGCTACCTGTGCCATCTACAGGAAATACACTTCTCCTATGTTAACAGTTTGCTCCAACTTTCTCCTACCCTTTCCCTCACTTTCTCTTCATCTCAACTACCCTCATGCCATCTACCCTCCAAGCTTTCTCTCTCTTACCTTGATCCCCCCCATCCCTTTAATGATTCCTCCTTTACTTTGTCTCTCCATCTCAATACAGTAATTACTCGTTTAACACGTGCCCGCCTAACACGTTTTCACAATAGCATGATTTTTTTTTAGGGAACCTTTTCGAATAACACAACCTTCCCCAAAATAACACGAAATTCATCAAGTGGCGGACTACTTCGTGGGGCAGTATAAGTTGATGAAAACAGTGGTAATATGCATGAGCGGATGAATACATGTGGTCACAGTACTCCTCCTCTCATTCACGTTATTATCTTTGTGTTTTAACAAACCGCAGCGACTTGTGTTGCTAGTTATCTTGTGTTCCTAGATATCCAATGTTGATGCTGACAACCCAGCACCAATAAAAAATTGACTTTGCCATCACGACCTGAAACGCAACCCCTACCTTTTCCATTTTTTTTAATGGGAAAATTGACCCAGCATAGCACGTTTTTGCTTAGCACGAATAATTTCAGAAACTCATCTATAATGTTAAATGAGGAATTACTGTAATCCCATTGTAACAAATTCCCACACAAAAAATAAAGAAACAAGCAACACCTGCAACACCCGAAACACCCCAAAGTCAAAGAACTACCTATGACATTTGCAGCTCATTATCTGCTTGTGTCTTCTCTCCCTTTCCCTTAGCCTTTGTGGGTCTTGCATGCTTTGATGGTGAGAACTTTGGGGCAAGAACTGTCTTCTGCTTTGTACAGCATTCCTAGTCCCTGTGGACTATCAGAATACAGGCGGATACTGTTAGGAACAAGCGGCATTCATTACATTGTAATTACATGGGAGTTATTGTCAGTTGTGCAGTGAACTTTGCAGTTACCTGGCCTATTGGTAAATCCAGATGATGTGAGGTCTAACCACTATGTAACTGTGCTGTAATTGCTATGTGTTTGCAGTGTAATTGCAATCACTGTATGAACCCATGCAACCTAAAATGGTTTGTTTACTGATTTGTGCAGCATTAGGTTCAATTAGTAAAGTTTTGTGTCTCTGGGAATAACAGGTCTTTTGGGGATCTGGTGAGAGGGGTGTAGTAAGATAAAGGCCTAAAACATAAGCCAATCTAGCACAAGTCTGGTCTAAGGCCTGAGGCCTAGCTAACAATGGACAAAACATGGGAAGCGACTGTCTAGGAAGGAGTACAGCAGAAAGGGATCTAGGGGTTATAGTGGACCACAAGCTGAGTATGAGTCAGCAGTGTGATGCTGTTGCAAAAAAAGCAAACGTGATTCTGGGATGCATTAACAGGTGTGTTGTGAGCAAGACACGAGAAGTCATTCTTCCGCTCTACTCTGTGCTAGTTAGGCCTCAGTTGGAGTATTGTGTCCAGTTCTGGGCACCGCATTTCAAGAAGGATGTGGAGAAATTGGAGAGGGTCCAGAGAAGAGCAACAAGAATGATTAAAGGTCTAGAGAACATGACCTATGAAGGAAGGCTGAAAGAATTGGGTTTGTTTAGTTTGGAAAAGAGAAGATTGAGGGGGGACATGACAGCAGTTTTCAGGTATTTAAAAGGGTGTCATAAGGAGGAGGGAGAAAACTTGTTCATCTTGGCCTCTGAGGATAGAACAAGAAGCAATGGGCTTAAACTGCAGCAAGGGAGGTTTAGGTTGGACATTAAGAAAAAGTTCCTAACTGTCAGGGTAGACAAACACTGGAATAAATTTCCCAAGGAGGTTGTGGAATCTCCATCTCTCGAGATATTTAAGAGTAGGTTAGATAAATGTCTATCAGGGATGGTCTAGACAGAACTGGGTCCTGCCATGAGGGCAGGGGGCTGGACTCGACGACCTCTCGGGGTCCCTTCCAGTCCTAGTATTCTAGGATTCTAGGATTCTAAGATTCTATGGCTAACATAAAGCAAAACTAAGATGTGGGCAAGAGGCAGGCCCCTGCTCACAGAACTTGGCACAAACAGGGCTGAGAGTGCAAAACACTAATTGGTAATCGGCCCAGGTGTAGAACAGTAATTGGTACTGGTCATAAGTGGAAATCACATGGTACCACCAGCTCATTAAAAAAGGACCTTGGTACCCACTGCTCAGAGATACAGACCCAGGTTCAGGAAAGGGTCTAAAAATGACAGCATGATGGCTAGAGATGATCTAATCAAGCCACAAGGTACAGGGTGATGGTTGGTATCTAAGAAGTGTCAAAGGGTGGTAACCTGACAACATCAGAGGGTGGCAACGTGACACATCAGCAGTGAGGTGTGATTTGTTTGTACCTGTATATAAAGTGGTGTCTTAGGGGGATAGTCTTTGGATGACCTAGGGGGCAGTAGAAATTTCCCACCGATTGAGTCAATCCATTGTTACGGGGTACATTTGCATAGTGGTTCAGTAGAGTCTACTGACAACTAGGACTGTACTTCGCTTAACAATAAACCTGGCCTAGAACCTTCAGTCCTCATCTGATTTGTGGTCTTTGGGGGCTCTCTTGGGGTCTGCTGTGGAGACTAAGTGCACAAGTCAACACAGCCCACATCACTGAGCAAGCAGCCTTCTGGTTATCAGCAGCAGCAGAGCCAAAGACCTGTGAGGACACCTCGGCAGTAATTCCCGACCACTTCCTGAATAATTACAAGGGGATCAGGCATGCCTCCCTGAGGGAAATCCGGTGTGGGGGACCAGTCCAAAAGAAGGAATTGCTCCCACATCACTTGCTGAGGATGCTGGCTGTGTTTACTCTTGTAACTGCTTGCTCGGTCCTTCCGCCACCCGGTACGTTCAGGACAGCAAATTATGGAATCGTTTTGCGTATGCAGCTCCCCATGAATATCAGGGGGCAGGGTTGCCGTGCATTTTGGTGCCCTGTAATAAAGGAGAACAGTGGAGCATGACATGAGATGCAGGTGTGCGCTGGAGCGGGGCGGGTCTTTCACCAGAAATATGGCAGCAACCCAGCCTGGTATTTTCCATCGCTCTCTGGAGGCAGGAGCAACATTTCTCCAGGCCCAAAGGGATCCACAAACACCTGAACAGTGCAATAAGGATTCCACATCGCTGCAGGTTTACCATTTGATGAGGCAAACCTCCTGTAGGCTGCAGGCCTATTGCTGCATCGCTTCAGTCCGGTTGTTAGCATTGTCTGCAGAAGAGAAGAGTGAGGGGGGATTTGATAGCAGCCTTCAACTCCCTGAAGGGGGGTTCCAAAGAGGATGGAAAGAGGCTGTTCAGAGTGGGGGCAGATGACAGAACGAGGAGCAATGGTCTCAAGTTGCAGTGGGGGAGGTCTAGGTTGGATATTAGGAAAAACGACTTCCCTAGGAGGATGGGGAAGCACTGGAATGGGTTCCCTAGGGAGGAGGTTTTTAAGTCCTGGCTTGACAAAGCCCTGACGGGGATGATTGAGTTGGGATTGGTCCTGCTTTGGGCAGGGGGTTGGACTCGATGACCTTCTGAGGTCTCTTCCAACCTTAGGAATCTATGATCCTATGATAGGCTGTAAAGCAGCGTTTCAGGTTGGTGACCTTTGATATGATGTCAGAAATATTCACAACTCTCTGTAGTACAAAAGAGTGACAAATGGATCAAGTGCACAATGCTTATCCTATGTAACACAACGAGGAGTCCTTCATCCTTAGAGAATAACAAAAATATATAGAATCACGAGCTTTCATGGGCAAAGCCAACACTGTCTGCATGATTTGTCTCCATCCGTTTCCATTTGAGATTCATCACCTGTGTACATGCAAACAAGTTGATCAGCATGCTAGACTGTGAAGCTAACCCTCGTCTTTGCATTGCACGTGCTGGATTAAAGGCCCGGAGCCAGCAGTTGCAGTGGAAAAGTGTAACTGGTGCTTTTACAAACCTTCGGAGGCAGGAGAAAGAACACACAATGTGTCAGGGTTATTTTATAATAAAATTCAGGCCTTCCATTTGTGGAAAATTCCTAGGTTCTGTGAGAATGGCTATGTGTGTATATCTATATATACATTTTAAATAAAACCATTACAGCTGGTTGAAATTTTCTAAATTTGAAATTTAATTTTTCTTTGAAAATTTGCATAGAAATTTCAAATTTGAAGATTTTTTTTAAAGTGAAGGGAAATCTTGGGGGGGGGTTGTTTTCTTTTTTTCATTTTTGTTTTTTGTTTGTTTTTGTTTTTCAACCGGCTCTAGCAAGCATTAAAATCTCATAGGGCATCATAGAGAGATCAATCTATTTTAGGATCTGTGTGTGTCTGTTCATTTTCATCCTCAATATCCATATTTCAGAGAGCAGATTCTGAGGAAGGCTGAAAGGACATTTTCAGTTCTTATCATCTTCATCAGCCGCTGCATAGGCCTTGTTTACATTGGCATGTTTTGTCACCAAAACCTGCCTTTTGGTGACAAAAAAAGTGAGAGTATGCACACTATAATGCAACTTTTGTCTGGAAAAACACCCACTTTTGGCGACAAAAAACCTCCAGGCCTGTGAGAGACTTTTGTCTTTTCCCCTACCTTTGTTGTTAACAAAGAGCCAGTGTGGACTTTGCTGTTTGTTTTGTTGAGAGAACTGGCTCCTACCCGTATCCCACAATGCCTGCCTTGATGGCTCTGCTCAGTGTTCTGTGATCTCTGCTGCCCTGCAGGCCTGCAACCCTCCTCTTTCAAAGCTCCCAGGTAAATATCTGACAGCTGAGGTGGTCTACAGCACTTTTGTTGCCAAACCTTCCCAATGTAGACACAGTCATATTAAGTGGCTGGACAAGATCACCTATGAGAACTTTAGTTCCTGAACCAAGCATCTGTGTCCTTCTGCCCTGGTTTGGTTTTGGCAGCTTTCTTGATATGGAAGTATTGTTAGGCTAGAAGGACAGTGAATCGTGAAGCATGTTTGCCAAGAAATGATGCTACACAGCCAGCAATCACATAGTCACCCAGAGCTTTGGGGATGTGATAAGATTGCCAATGATGGACACAGACTAAGCATCAAGCAGTGTCTGAAGAAGCCTAACTGCAGAGCTATTCAGGTGCTGCTTGATCTGCAAGAAGGTTACTCCCAGCATTCCCTGCTTGTGTGGCCGCTCAGAAGAAATTCAGATGCCACCCAGCTGATTAGCAGAACTAGGTTTGTGTTTCTTTCTGGGGTGCACATTGACACATTCCCCCAAGCACATAAAATTATTCCATACATGGATGGAAAAGATTAGAGGGAACACTGGTTATATCTCTTTGGTATTTGACATGATGATGATTTATCTTCAACAGGACTACTGGCATCCCTAGTGTTCAGTGTGTCTTTGCAGCTTCATGGCCTCTCTGCTTCCCAGGTGAAGTAAATAGATACAGTGAAGTCCCTTGATGGCTTACACGAGTCTTCTCCTTTCCTCTGTTATCAGACACCCTGGTTAATATTTGTAACTAATGCATAATTAATACATAACAATGAATTCTGTGAGCACCACAGACCTATGCCATCTACAGTGACTGGTTGTAATACAGTTACTAGACACTTGTTCAATGTCTTTACTGGGAAAAGCACAAAAGTACCAGAAAGGAGGGATGGCTCTGAGGGTAAGGCAGTGGGCTGGAACTCAGGAGATTTGGGCTTAAAAGGCTTTGCCACCAGCTGTCTGTGCAGCACTAGACAAGCCCTTTCATCTCTCAATTCCCCATCTATAAAATGGAGATTATTCTGTCGGTCTTGCCTATTGATTTTTGTATTAACGCAAAAGATCAGTCTGATGACGGAAGTCTCCAACTAAGATCGGAGCTTCGTTGTGCTAGGCACTGAAAATCACCAGAGACATTTCCAACGCTCTTCAGGGTCGGAAATGTCTCTGGTGATTTTCAGCGCCTAGTGCAACGAAGCTCCAATCTTGGTTGGAGCCTTCCGTCATCAAACTGATCTTTTGTATTAATACAAAAAAAAAACCCCAAACAATCTCCCATCAATAGATTTCAGGCAACGTAAGGGGTGTTTTGTCCCCTGAAAACTCCTGGAGCTTAAAAGAAATTGGCAGAAATAGAACAAGTCTTAGACAGATATTTTGATTTTCTGCCTTCAAGCTTTGTACACAAGGAAAGCTGTTATGGTAACCAGCGTCTGGCATCCAAACAGTTCTCTGCAGACTAAACAGTTCCTTTGCCTACTGAATCGACAGCCTAGGTTTTTTTTTCTGAATAATCATATTCAAGCAAGGTGATTATTTCTGTATACACAGTTGATTTATAAAGCTTGGCTTTTGTACATGCAGGGAGCTGCTATAAGAAAAAAATATCAGCTTCCCAAACTGTACTCAGTTTGCAGCAAATAAGAAACTCCATATGTTTAACAAGAATGAATTTTTCAGGACATGCGTCCATGGGTGTCCTTCCAAAAACTGAGCTCTTCCTCTATGCTCTTTTTTTTTTTGGTAGAGTTTGGGGAGGCGATTGCAGTGCATTTTACCTAAAAAAAAAAATCAGGTGAGATTCCGTGAGACTCAGCTGGAAAATGCCCATCAAGAGAGCAAGAAAATGTTCCTCTTGCAAATCATCCGACGTTCTTTTGGCTATCACTGCCTGGCCAGGATGGCTTTCATCTAATGGGAAATAAATCTCTTTCAAGAGGGAAATACATGCGATCGATTATGTTCTGAGATGTTTACGGAGCGCGCCAAGTTCATTTTCAATGTAGGTTTTTCCCACCTGGCCTGGAGGACTCAGGCCTGGGTCGCTCACTCTTTCTCCCTCTATCGGACAAGGCACCAGACTCTTAACTGTACCACTGAAAACAGTCTGAGGAAATTCACACCCTTTTAGAGGTAGGGTTGCCAGGTGGCCAGTTTTCACCTGGACAGCCCAGTATTTGTAGCCCCTATCCAGTAAAAAAAAACCCAGAAAATACCGGACATGTAAAAAAATGTGCACTAACCTTGGTCCCCGTTTTTTTGAGGTTTTTTGCTCAACCAATTTTTTTTTCCCCCCGCAATGTTCGGGATTTTTGGTGAAAGTATCTGGCAACCCTATCCAGAGGTCCAGCCAAAGGTGTAGGCACCCTACTGGTCCTGTCTTTGAAGGATTTACCTGAGGTATGTGTTTGACCTTGTGCACAGGGCTTGATTTCACTGGGAATGTGCAGCTTCAAGCAACCTTCTGGTGTGACCTCTGGTGTAGGTTAGAGCAACCCTAGGGAATTCCAGAGGTTTCCTTACAGTGGGTCTCCTCCACAGCCTGGACTAGCCAGAGACATCTGCCATTCCCCTTTAGCCCCACTGCCCCGTCCCCCGCCCAACAAGCAGCCAGAATCCATCAGTGGTTCTAAACCCAATGTCTTAATGTGAAGGGACCAACCCAAGCAACAGTTTTGTTGTTAAAAACAAACATACCCTGGTTGAGTTTCCTCTCATTCACCTAGCAGGACACCAGATTTAATTGTTAGGTTCATAACATTCGTTTGGAAGGACTGGTGTGGCTCTCTGCTCTATCGTACCGAGTGCCATTTCTCCGATTTGGCATTTTAAAGGCTTTGTCACATCTCTGCCAGAGACGTTTGCTTTTTGGCCTCCATTGGGGACTCAGACCGTGGTGTCTGTAGTCTGGCGGTGTCTATTTTGGAGTTACGCAAGGCAGAGTGAGGAAACAGAAGTCTGGCAGCCTCGCCCGGCCAGCCAGATGCGGAAATGCCTTCCATCATTGCAGGCGAACTTCTGGACTCTTCAGCTGAATAATGTGAAACCAAGCAGGAACCCAAAACCTGTGAGGTACTGATCCATTTTATCACCCTCTGGGGTTTTTTTTGAGCGTGCCGGCCCTTCCTTTACCTGGAAGCATGCCACAGATAGAACCTTCATCTATCTGAGGAAGCAGCATTTATTTAAGGATGTATTTTCACTTTCTCTCTCCCTTTTTTTTTTCTGGCAACACTAAGCCGAGTGAATGTGCTCTCTCCATTGATTCTGCCTCTGTTCAAGGCCGAAGCCATGTACCATGACAACCTGCATATCACATGGCAAAACATACCCACCGGTTTCCTATGGAAACATTAAATATTAAACTAACTTTCCTCCTGGCCTTCGGAGAGGGAGGGATTTTTGGAACATGGCAAAACCCCTAGCATGCACTGAAATCAGACTCCTTCTGTGGCAAGTTGTCAGTGCAGAGGATGTAAAGAGGGATGCAAATCACCCGATTAATGCATTGAACGTCACCGAACTCCAAAGCAAAGTGGGGCAAATAAAGGTTAATTCTGTAAATATCATCACACCAGCATACAATCTGGGGACTGACCGCAAGTGGAATTTGCAAAGCCTCTAACAGAATAAAGACAAACTAGTGTGTGTATCCTTGGATGTGTAAACAGGGGACTGTCCTGGAGGTGCAGAGATGTTATATTACCTCTGGATTTGCACTGATGCAACTGCTATTGGAATACAGAATCCAGATCTGGTGACCACAGAGTCCCAAAGAGATTTGCTGGACCCCTGGGCAAGACGGGAGAGAGTCCAGCTCCATGCCCCCAGAAGAGGCAGGGCATCAGGTGGAAGGGGAAGGTGGGGGCTCTGGCTAGCTTCCCACAGCTAGCCCTTCAGGGTTGCCCAGAGGGTGCCATGTGGGGCTTGCCCAGAGTGGCAATTAAAAGGGCCTTGGGCTGTGAGGAAAAGTTATTTACTTGTTCCTATAACAGGAGAACTCGAGGTCACCAAATGAAATGAATAGGTTGCAAGTTTAAAACAAACAAAAGGAAGTTTTTCTTCACTCAGCGCACAATCAACCTGTGGAACTCCTTGCCAGAGGATGTTGTGAAGACCAGGACTTTAACAGGGTTCAAAAAAAAGAGCTAGATAAAATCATGGAGGACAGGTCCATCAATACTTATTAGCCAGGATGGACAGGAATGGCGTCCCTAGCCTCTGTTTGCCAGAAGCTGGAAATAGATGACAGGGGATGGATCCCTTGATGATTCCCTGCTCTGTTAATTTCCTCTGGGGTACCTGGCATTGGCCATTGATGGAAGACAGGATACTGGGCTAGATGGACCTTTGGCTGTTCTTATGTCCCTTTCAAGTTGCTGGGCCCTGCGCAGCTGGCCCCCGTTGCCCTCCACATCAGTGGCCCTCGATGTCCATAATAGAAGAAGGATGGTGAAAAATGGGAAAGGGTTCAGCGAGAGATTCAAGGACTGGAAACCCTGCCTTATAGTGAGAGACTCAGTGAGCTCAGTCTATTTATCTTATCAAAGAGAAGGCGAAGCAGTGACAGGATCACAGTCTGTTAAGTATCCACAAAGGGAACAGAAACTTGGTAATGGACCACTCTTTAATCCAGCAGCAGACAAGGATAAAAGAAAAGCCAGAGGGTAGGCATTGAAACTAGACACATTAAAACAAGAAATAATGGGCACATTTTTAACAGTGAGGGTAACTGACCACTGGAACAGAGAACTGCAGTAATTTTTCTGTTACCAGACATTTTTTAAGTCAAATGTGGATGTTTTTCAAAAAGACATGCCCTATTTTCATGCCCATCTATTGAACTTAAGGCAGGAATTTATAGAATGTGTGTATATATTGTAGCGGGTTCACTCACTTTTCCTTTTCGCCCAGCTCTTCCTTCCCGGGTGGCCTCCTGGGGGGGGGGGGGAAGTAGCTGGCTGCTCCGACGCGCCCCCTTTGGGTGTGGTGGTATTCTTCAGGTCACTGCCCTTTGGCAGTGACCACTCCATAGTTCGTCCGCACCCCCCTGCCGGGGGAGAGTCCATGTTGTTATAGTTCAGGGTCCTCCTTACTCCCGGCGACCCCCAGTTCTTCCTCTCAGGGACTCCTAGCTCCCCTCGCACCGTCCTGGCCTCCGGTCCCCTGCCAGCCCCTCTGGGCAGGCCCGCAGGATCTCTAGGCCCTGACTCCCTGGCCACAGGCACGCCTCTGCCTGCCCAGTTGCCTCCCGGACTTATGGCCTGCCTGAGCCTCCCCAGTCCTGCCCCCTCCAGGGAGCCTCCTTCTTCCCTGGCCGTCAGGTCTTAACTGCTCTCTCCTCCAGAGCAGCAGGAAGATAGCTCTCTCTCCTCCCAGGAGCTGTTCTTATAGCCCTCAGCTGGGCTCTCCTCCCTCCAGCTCCTTGGCCCCTTAAAGAGCCAGGGCAGGACAAAACCCTGACACTATATATATATATATATATATATAATTTATAGAAGGCCAATGGCCTTTATTCTGGAGAAGTTCAGCCTCAGTGATTGTGAGGGTCCTGTCGGCCTTCATATCGTTGTGTTTATGAACCTACTAGAAGACTTACCTGGCATTGCCTGGGGTTGGGGCTGGCCCGGGAAGGAGGAGGGCCGCACAGGCCTCCCTCCGGCTTCTCCCCAGGCTGGCCAGGGAAGGCAGGGGTCATGCAGCCCAGGATGGTAGGGTCCTGTTGATGACCTGGGGATGGGGTACTTGTTGCCCCCATGTGGTCATTCTGGGGTATAACTATCTCTGCGATCGCACCCCTCCCTTTCCGTATGATGAGAAATAATTGCATTCCAGGCACATCCCATTGTCCTGGCACATCCAAACCCTGACCTTGCTTCAAGTTATGATAAGAAGAAGCTGCATACCGCATTTGGTGGTCCTAGCTCTTACCATTTTGGAGGAGTTCTTGAACAAGTGGACTCACAGGCAGGCAGACGGACACACAGACAGACAGAGGCACAAACTCTCTAAAATACATAGCGGCTCATCTGTGCTATTTGGAAAGCCCTCTGCTGAAGTTTGGGGCAGTGTTACTAACTCCAGAATGTGGGTGACATACTGGCTGTGTTCAAGGCAATGGGAGTTTGACTCTGGCCTTCACTGAAGCCAGAATTTCAGCTTGTGACGATAACACTGAATCTCCTGCTTGGCCAATAATTCATCCACATGTTCCAAGGGATAGGGAACAAAGCAATATATTTGCAGATGTCAGGATCAATTTTGCAACAGGAGACAAACCGAAAAAAAGGGGAAATGAACACAGTGTTTATTACTCAGAATGAATCATTTTGTCCATCTTAGCGCAAATGGGGGCAGTATATGACAAGATGGGTCCAAAAATGAATGATGCCATTGCATTAATTCATGTTGTTTCAGTTTACTGGTCTGCTCCTTAGACTTCCTGAAGCTAGGCATAAACCCAAGCCTCCAAATCCACATTGGAATCTCCACAAAATTCAGGGGTGCTTGTAGTTAAGGGTGCAAGTTTGGTCCATTGATCTATAGAGGTCCAGTTCTGAAGCCTAGATTAGGATTCCCACATAGACTTTGAGTTAGTCCCGTTTGATGCTTAACAAACACACACAGTCACAAAATTTATTTTTCCCATCTCTCTCGTTCTCTCAAAGGTCCTTTCCTGGTATAGGAAATAGCTGTTCTTAAATCAACACTATAAAAAAATTGTCTTAAAATGTAGATTTTGTTTCAAAAGACAGTTTTGCTAATCCCAGTATAAGAGTATTTTAAATGCACATTGGAAATGCAGGTTAGCCGAGGCTGTGCATTTTTCTGATTATTCTTCCACTAATTTTGCAGCTGCTCTGTATATTTTCCAATCCAGCATCTGGGAAGTATATTTGCTCAGATGTATGGGACGCAGTATGTAGGTTTCCCACCATGTGGGAGAAGCAGCGGTTTTCAGTTGGTCTGCCAATTGCATTTTAAACACCCGTTCTAGTGCATGGCTCCTAGACAGACTCCCTGCTTTAGACACATGCTCTCCTTGCTTGACCATGCTCTTCTCATTAAAAATCATCCACAAATGCCAGGCGTTTTGGAGTGGGGCATATGGGGAATATTGCTGTTTACAGAACACAGCTCATCGGGGAAGCTACAATCTGCGGAACATGGACTGCATGTTCCTCAACCCGCCGCCTGTCATGCTGTCGAGAGTGGCTCACGACCTTGAGCGCCTGTCTCAGAGCAGACTGTCAAAGCCAGGGCAGCTACTTCAAACTGGTGGCATGTTCTATAATGAGAGAGTACCCAGCCGGTAACAGATGTGAACTCCTGGAGAATTATCACTGTCTCACCTGGTGTCACAGACAGATCCCTTCGGCTATCCAGTCTCTCCTGCCACCCAGACAAACTGGACTGAGTGAGAAATGGTCACTTACACCCAAAATCACATAATATTCATGTTGCTTCCAGTCCTGAGAGACCACTCACTGGTACCCTAGGGCAGCGGTGCTCAACCTTTTTTCATTCGTGACCCCCAGAGCCGGCAAAATTTTAGTTGAGGAAAAAAAACCCTCCCGGGAATATTTTGTTGCAGCCCCTTTAATTTAAAGTGCCGGTCTGCTCCCCTGCCACTCTCCTCACCCCCTGTAGCGTGAGCGTTGGGTGCCAAGCTGGGAAAAGAAAATACCGGCCAGCCCAGATCAAGCGCTGCAACCCCCCAGGAAGACAGCCATGACACCCAAGGGGGTCGCGACCCACGGGTTGCGTATCGCTGCCCTAGGGCTTACACCAAAGGCAGTGCTTATAGACAATCCTGTAATAAGGTTTATTAACTAGGAAAAAGAAAGGAAAGTTATTTACAGGTCCAAGAAAGCATACATACACCCAGATGAGTTGAAATCTGAACCCTACGACTGGCAGAATGGTAGTGGTCTGCCAGTCTCGTAAGGACATAACAATGGCCATACAAGATCAGACCACAGGTCCATCTAGCCCAGTTTCTTCCAACAGTGCCCAATACCAGGTGCCCCCAAAAGGAATGAACAGAACAGGGAATCATTAAGTGATCTACCTGCTGTTGATCATTCCCAGCTTCTGACAGACAGAAGCTAGGAACACTGTTCCAGCCCATCCTGCCTAATAGCCATTGATGGACCTATCCTCCATGAATTTATCTAGCTCTGTTTTAACCCTGTTATTGTCTTGGACTTCACAACTTCCTCTGGCAAGGAGTTCCACAAGTTGGCTGTGAGTTGTGTGAAGAAATACTTCCTTTTGTTTGTATTAAATTTGCTACCTATTCATTTGGTGACCCCTAGTTTTTATGGGAACAAGTAAATAACTGTTCCTTATTTACTTTCTGCACTCTGAAGCTTAAGAGTGACAGAATGGTAGTGAAAAAAGCTTCAGGGGGTAGCCGAGTTAGTCTGTAACTAGAAAAACTTAAAAGACAACAAATAGTCTAGTAGCACCTTGAAGACTAACAAAACATGTAGATGGTCTGTTAGTGTCTTTCAGGGCAGACCCCCCCTTCCCCCCAGGAGACAACCACTAGGGCTATGTCTACACTACAGAGTTTTTTTGGAAAAACAGCTGTTTTTCAAAAAAAACTTCACTTATGTCCACACTGCAATCGCGTTCTTTCGACAAAATATCAAAAGAACAGGGGTTTTTCTGACATTGGTAAACCTCTTTGCACGAGGAAGAAGCCTTTTCCCGAAAGAGCTCTTTCAGAAAAAAGTGTGTGTGGACAGGGAAGAAGAGGAAAGAAGAGGAAAGAGGAAAAAGCGCAAGTGCCCTGGTGGCCACTCCATCCATAGGAATCACGGCTTAAATGCGAGATAGCGTCCATTCACTGTGGATGCTATCTTTTGAAAAAGCAGAATGCTTTTTTGATGCGCTTTTGCTGTGTGGACACTCTCTTTTTGGAAGAAGTTTTTTCGGAAGATCTCTTCCGGAAAAGTTTCTTCTGAAAGAAGCCTGCAGTCTAAATGTAGCCTGTGAGTCTCTGGCTTCAGTCTGACTTCTCAGGCCCTGTGAGAATTGAAAGAACAAAGAGACGAAAAATCATCACAGCAATTATTTGTGTTTTCCTCTTCCAGCATTCAAAATGATGGGGCAAGACCTTCTGTGCTTACCGCCCCGTGGATGCATTAGGGACCTTAACTAACCCTTTGCGTGGTGAAATTCTGTGGTGGCCTCTCTGAGTTTTATCGATCTTCTGGAAGGCTGGGGCAGGGAGGGCCAACTCCAATGCCTGGGTTCACAAGTTCAGAACAAACATTTTCAAAGTTATACAGCAAAACATGCATGTTTTCTCCTAGCAGGGAATACAGACATTGCCAATGAGATTAATGTATGCAGCAACTTGCAAGAATTTCATAGAGTCTAAATACTAAATACATTCTTATCAGATTGATACCTCTTTTGAGTGAAACGAACATACAGGTGAAATGGTCTGGTCTCCAGCTATGAGTTTGTCAGTTCTTAGCTAATACCCGCACAGTATCAGCAAGAGCTGGCCTTTGGCCTATCAGTGTCACAATGCCTGTTCTGTGGTCCAGTCCTTGGTCATCTCAACAGATGTCAAATGCTCCATACAGAGGGAAACATGTCCAAAGAGAGCATAGACCTCTTCCTTGAAATGAAAGATACTTGTATTGCTTTAGTGTGAGCCGGAGAGCAAGTTCCAGGACCGGGCAAAGCTACCAACTGTGGTGACAGGGAGTCAGTCACTCTTTTCTCAAGGGTCACCATGTTTGCCAACATTTTTTGACGGTGTGGGGGGAAGCCTTCACTACTATGCAAAGCAGGGGATGGAGAGTTTCCCAGGGAGCCTTGGTTTTATTCCTGTCACGGCCACACGCTTGCTGTGTGATTCTGACCCTTTGCAGATCTTTACTTTTCAGAGCGCACCAGAAGCCAATGGGAGTCAGGAGCTTCATTTCCATTTGTGCCCAAATCTCCCTGCGAGGCCATTTTGAAAGGGCTCAGGCCATCTGGCTAGATGGTGGAATGCCCAAACGAGTCATGCATGAGACATACAAATTAGGTATGCCACTGAACTGCACCCATTCTGCACTTAGCTCAAGATCGATGCTGTGAAACAGGGTTCGATTTAGTAAGGACCTGCTCAATCAACTGCTGATGGTACCCCCGTTGACTCCGGTACTCCACTGCATCACAAGGTGTAAGGGAAGTCAACAGGAGAGTTTCTCCCATCAGCTTGCCACAGTGGAGAAGCCACAGAAATTCATCCTAAGATACGTCAGCTCCAGCGACACTATTCTTATAGCGGGGGTTGCATATTTTAGGTTGGCTTTCTCCCATAAAACCAGCCTTCCATACATTTTACACTTCATTTATATCAGAAGCTAAATACAGAACATTGCCAGCCCACTCAATTAGTCTCATTAGCACCAGCATGACAATCAACAGGTTGTTGTTTATTTCTAATCTCCCTTTTTTTTTCTGTTACAAATCCTGGGTTCCCTTTTTTCCCACATCAGCTCATTATGTGATGAAGTGGGCTTTACCCACGAAAGCCCATGATACTATAAATATTTTGGTTAGTCTCTAAGGTGCCACAGGACTAGTCATTGTTTTTTAAATTGCCGACTAATACGTCAACCCCTCTGAGACTTTTTCCCATAGGCTATGTCTAGACTGCATTGCTTTTCTGGAATAAAAGCAATGCAGCGGTATCTCGGAAAAGCAATGCTACGTCCAAGGAACACGTCCACTTTTTCAGATATTTTTTTTTTTAAAGAGGATGTGCTTTCACCATCCCTGTAAACCTCATTTTATAAGGAAGAAGGGATGTGTTGAAAGAGGACTTTTTTCCAAAATTTGGCATGGTGTAGATGCGCCAAATTTTGAAAAAAGCCTCTTTTGACAGTAAAGTGGAAAAAGTTATGCAATTTGCGTTCCACAAATTGCGTATCTTTTTCTGATTTAACTCTGCAGTGTAGACCTAGCCTATGTGTAGGCCTGGTCTTTGTTTCAAAATCTGGCCTAGTAACAGAGCCAAGTAAAATTAGCTAAGGCTAAGATGTTGGAATCAGTGGATAAATATCAATATTCAAGGTCATACTCTCATCCTTTACATTCATTTCTCACATCAGTTACATTTTCATTGAAGCCAAGGAAAAAAATTACCACTCTCTGTGCTTTTGTTTCCTGAACAAAGAAAGCTTTCATTATTCCAATTTCCTTTGCTGTTTTTAGATGAGTTGCTACAGCGTGGTATAGGGCAAACAATTGATGCTAAGCTTGATAGTAAATGACTGGGACTCTTGCTTTAATCCTTTGGCTAGGTTGGTTGTGGAGTATGATCCATCACTCACATCTCTGTCCTGTGTTCCAGCAACAGAATTAATTTACTTTTCTGGGCTGGAGAAAATAGCTTTACCTATTCATACAGAAGTAGCGATGGGCAGAATTCCTTAGCACATGTGACTGTTTTTCACAAAAAGGAGCCTGCAGGTTCCCAGGCAGAGACTAATCTTGAAAACCCTAGGAATGTGGCCGTGGGGTTCAGAGTGGAGAAAGAAAATGATTTAAAAACCGTGACCTTCTCCCGGTTTCTTTCTTTATTATTCCTACTTTTTAATCTTGTTGAAGGTTGGTGGCGAATGAGAACCAACCTGTCTCGCCGGTTTCTCAAAGCAATCTTGTCTGAGTCACCTTATATATGAAATGACAACCCCTTCCTGAATGCTGAGTCCAGGAACACTGCACTCCAAGTTCCCGGTCTTGAGAAGATCACATTTTCTAGCTCATTTGGACTGTTCTTCCTTTCTGGTCTTCCTGGCCTAATTCTGAGAAGGACTGTGCACCCGTCAACAGCTATTTAGCAAGCAGGGGTATTTAAGAGCTTCCCAGAACCTTCTAGGATTAAGCCCTTAATACACATGCCCTTAGCTGGCTGGCAGTTTTATGAAACCCAAGACTATGCTATGTGTTCCAAGGCCACGAAGGAAGCTGACAGTAAAGATTACCACGCTGTTTCATTGCCTGGCAGAGGTATGAATGCCGGGTTGAGGGAGAAGGGACATGCAATAGTGAATGAGATCTCTGAGCAAAACTCTTTGATTTAAAATGTGTGAGAAATACATTTCGATGCTGCCCGGAATCTTAATGATTTCCAACCACAGCAACACTTGGCCTTCACATCAACCAGCGTGTTGAATAAAGGGAATAAGGAAAAGTTATTTACTTATTCCCACCATATAAGAACGAGGGGGTCACCAAATGAAATGAATAGGCAGCAGGTTTAAAACAAACAAAAGGAAGTTTTTCTTCACTCAGTGCATAGTCAGCCTGTGGAACTCCTTGCCAGAGGATGTGGTGAAGACTTGGACTTGAACAGGGTTCACAAAAGAGCTAGATAGATTCATGGAGGTTAGGTCCATCAATGGCTATTAGCCAGGATGGGGAGGAATGGTGTCTCTAGCCTCTATTTGTCTGGAAATTGATGACAGGGGAGGGATCACATAAGGCCTCCCTGTTGTGTTTCCTCCCTGTGAAGCATCTGGCATTGGCCACTGTTGGCAGACAGGACACTGGGCTAGATGGACCTTTGGTCTGAACCAGTATGGAGGTTCTTATGTTCTTATGGTTGCTCTTATGATATTTTGAGCACCCTTTTGGCAGATCTTTCCCTCCAAAAAAACACACCCAGGTTGACCTTTGACTGAGAATTTCCCAGTCTTCATCCCCTTCCCCATCCTTTTATTTCAAACTAAATGTGGGTCTCAATGTTCTGTGGGGAGTAGTTTTGCTTTCAAGTGATTCAAAGTCTCTCATTAATGGCCAGAGTTAGTGATTGCTATTCAGCACTCATTGATCCCAACCTCTGAGATTCTACCGTGTTCATTCTTAGTCCATCATGGGAACTGTTGCTAAATATTGCCTACGAGTGATTTGTTGGGATGGTTTTTTTTAGAAGTGTAAGCAAAAGTAGGTCAGCCATGTGTCAGAGAGAAGACCACGGAGAGGGAGGAAACACTTTCCCAATTTAGGGGAAAAACTCAAAAATATTACTATAAACAGACCTTTATTCACTCTTTTTCTACTTTCTACTCTCAAGTGCTCGCCCAGGAGCACCTCCTCAGCCAAATGAGTTCAGAGCCCCATCCAACGAGGCACTGTGAAGACAGCCCTTCTGCCCCACGGAGCTTACAATCTGAATCAGGATGCCCTCTCTTCCCCAGGCAGGGGACAATGCCTTGCTTCCACCTCACATGAGTGGCTGGCATATGTGCTCTGAGTTCTTCCCCCAGCTGGGTATCTCCCTTCTGATCATAGAATTCTAGAACTGGAAGGGCCCTCGAGAGGTCATCGAGTCCAGTCTCCTGCTCTCACGGCAGGGCCAAGCACCATCTAGCCCACCCCGATAGATGTCTATCCAACCTGATCTTAAATATCTCCAGAGATGGAAATTCCACAATCTCCCTAGGCGATTTATTCCAGTGTTTCACCACCCTGACAGTTAGGAAGTTTTTCCTAATGTCCAACCTAAACCTCCCTTGCTGCAATTTAAGCCCATTGCTTCTTGTCCTAGCATCAGAGGTCTAAGGCTGTGTCTATACTGCACCATAGATTGAAATAAGATACGCAATTTGAGCTACGCAAATTACGTATCTTATTTTGAAATAAAGCGCTATTCCGAAATGTCCCTTATCCCTCGTGCAACGAGGTTCACCGGGTTGTTGGAATAGCGAACCCATTATATTTCGATATAATGAGCTTGCTCTTCAGAGGCAGAATAGCTATTTGAAATAGCACCACAGTGTAGACGTAGCCCAAGAGAACAATTTTTCTTCCTCCTCCTTGTGACACCCTTTGTGAATCAAAAGCTGCTATCATGTCCCCTCTCGGTCTTCTCTTTTCTAAACTAAACAAACCCAGTTTTTTCAGTCTTCCCTCACCGGTCATGTCTTCTAGACTTTTCATAATTTTTGCTGCTCCCCTCCAATTTCTCCACATCTTTCCTGAAATGTGGAGCCCAGAATGGGACACTATATTCTAGTTGAGGACTCCAGCTGACCTCAGGAGATCAATCTTATGCACCATGGCAACCACTCAGTCCCTCCTCCAAGTCCTGCTCTCCCTTCCGGGGATGGGGGGGCAGGGTGAACACCACAAAAGGGAGAAACATACATCAGTCTCCCCAGTATTTCTATAGTAGGGTCACTCGTCCCTCCTTTACCCCCTGCTTTGCCACCCCTAACTAGGACCCCTATGCACCCGGCTTTTTTTAACCCTTCTGCAGCATCCAAACTCCTGACTGCACATGCCATGAAGGGCCCTTGTGTGCCCCCTTGTTTCCTCACACAGGATAGGACAGATGGACAATCTTGCCCAGAAAAGAATTGTGCTTGTATTTGGATCAGAATCCCAAACTACTGGACCTGTGCAGGAAACTCTCCTCTTTCGGATCATTAGAGCTGGGTTTGCGGCATCCACCATTTGGCAAAAAGACCCCAGCAGCCTTGTTTCCTTCAAGTCCAGGCAGAGGCTGGCAACTTGAGTCCTGCCTAGAGGAATAAAAAATATCTCTGGGCTTGTCAACACTTACGGTGCCATGGTAGGGCTTAACAAAGATGCTTTGGATGCTGATGGGAGAGCTTTTCCTATAAGTGCAGTTACTTCACCTTCCGGAGAGGCAGTCGCTGTTATGACAGAAGATGCACACACACACAGCCCGCCGACAACAGTGTGCTGCCTGCACTGGGAGTTCGGTCATTATAGCAGCGGCATGTGGTGGTGTGATTTTCCACACCCTTCAAGCCACGTAGTTAAACCAGTGTAAGGTTATGAGGTGAAGCAAGGGCTCTGAAGTCTTTGCAGAATGTCAGGCTGACTATGCACCCAGCCTCCAGGGAGGTCATAGAGTTCTGGGCCTAGAAGAGATGACCAAACCAGCTAGTCATAGGCCGCCAAGCCGCACCCAGCCACCCGCACACTGAGCCCCAACGCCCAATGTGAGCCCCACACATCACAGCCCACGGGAGACTCGGCCAGAATTCATTGCACCATGACCCCCTTCGGACAACAAAAATTACTTCATGAGGGGGCCAAATCCTGCGCCTGTCCAAGCCTCAGTTCCCTGGTTGGGAGGCCATGGCCTGAACCCCACCACCCCAGCCAGAGGTACAAAAGCTGAAGTTTAAGGGCTTCTAACCTAGGGAGGAGACCTGAAGCCTGAGTCCTGCTGCCCAGGAGTGAAGGCCTCTGGGTTTGGTTTCAGCCCTGGGCAGAGGGGTTGGGGATTCAGCCCCAGATCCCAGCAAGTCTAAACCATCCCTGGCAACTCTATTCAAAGGCAGTCGGGACCCGCTTTGGGGTCCTGACCCACAGTTTGAGAACTTCTGGGCTCGATTATTCTACACCACAGCAAAAGAATGGAGTGGAGGGAGACCCAGGTGTACCCGTATTGAGGCCCTTGCCATGGCAGGGAAATGGTTTGGGGGTTAGATACTCTCAGTAATCTTTCTCTTTTCCTGTCTCTTCTTGCTGTAGTGCTGTCACTGGTGTTTCCTTCCTTTCTGGCCATGAAACAGATGCATTATACAAAGTTGTATATTCCATCTGCATCCCTGCTGGAAAAGAAAGAGCGTAGCTATTTGTAGTGATGTGAACAATTAGGCAAGGTTTCTGTATCACAGCTACAGGCACTATTCCTAAGGCAGGAGGTTACGAAAAGGAGCAAGTAACAGCTGGAAGCACAAAGTGGAACATACACACAACCAAAGCACAATTGTCTGGCTATGGAAGCAATCACCAGCACACAGATAGTTTCCTGGTACTAAATTACATCAACTGTAAGTCGGGATAAAACATCTTTTCTAGACTGACTATTTTCTGTGACATTATGCGTTCAGATCTATTATAAGGAAAACTGTTTTAATTAGAACTAGCCAAAAAAATGGAGATGGGTATTTTCTTTCCTTGTGGAAAGTTCCGGCAAAATGGGGAACCATTGGGTTTAAATTTTCCATGGGCAATTTCAACTTCTAATCGAAAAATAGAAAGGTCCCGAACCAGAGCACGTTCAGCTAAAACCGAAAGATTGGCAGAAAAGTTTTCGGGTGAACAGTCAAACTTCTGCACAGAAAGTGGACACTTCCCACGAAAGTTTGCTTTGACTCAAAACCCCAAGGTTCCATCAAAACCCAGTTTCAACAGAAAGTTTTCCATCAGCCCGACTATTAGCCCCGTTTTTCAGAGAGGGAAACAGAAGTACGTTGAGCTCAGAAGTGACTCTCCCAAAGTGCCATACTTGATGATTTGACATTAGAGCTCCAAACTCCCTGATTCCAAACCTGTGCTTAGTCCTCCAGATGGTCCCACTTCAGTAAATGTCACCCTAGAGAGTTGCTTGATGATTGACGGTCCTTTCTCCCTGCTAGCTACACATAAATGGTCTATGCCAGCAAAGTGGCAAATGCATTGACTTGAGCGGAGCATCAATATTTTGCAAGGTCAGCCCCACGCTCCTTTCTGCCGATTTGATCCTGCTATTCTTGCGTGAACAGGGGTGGTTGGACTGGGCCCTAAATCCCCGATAATTGATGTCATCATTTACTAATGGCACCTAGTTAACTGCTGTAGCCTGGTAAGCAGCAAGGAAAGGGTTAATGACTGGCCAAGCCACGCTAATGATCCTCATGCTAATGAGGTCTCTCCTAAATAGCTTGCAATGTTATGTCACTGCGTGGTAATAATGGATGCTTAGCAAAGTCACGTTTGCCAGATGGAGTGCTTCGTTAACGAGCTACCGCCAATTTATATCAGCTCCTGCTTGGGGAGATCACACTCCGGTTGACACAGACTTTGAGGCATTCGGTCTGCTGGGGCAGGAGTTGATAGTTATTTCCGCATATGGCACAGGCAGAAAAAACAAATGTGTCATTTAGCACTTGAGACTACAAGAGACATTGGGTGCGGCTCCTCTGGGGGCTAATGGAAAACATTCAGCTTTACAACTGAAGGTGATGGAAAGTTACAACTAGATTTAATTCAGGCAGCCTCATGTAGGGTTGCCAGGTGTCCGGTTTTCACCCAGTAATTGCACCTTCCGTCCGGTAAAAAACACCTGCCTGTTTTTCCTCAGACGGAAAGCTGGCGGGGACACATTTTTCCCCATCTGCTTCTGGTGTGGGGGAGGGAGTGGGGAGTGGGAAGCATGGGAATTTAAAGGCACAGCAACCTTTTTTTTTTCTCTCAACCAAGTTTTCCCCCCTACCATGGTTGGGATTTTTTGTGAAGGGATCTGGCAACCCTAGCCTCATTGTCTTCCAGAGAGGAGAATACCTGGTTCATGGCACGGAGTGGTTAGAATTCAACAGCTTGAATCCTGGGGTCCATTTCTGGCAACACAGATTGATAGGTTCTGTGGCTATTCATTGTTAGCACTTAAATTGCAAGAGGCCTTGGGGACCCTAATCCAGAGTCAGTGCCCATTTTGTTAGGTGCGGTACAAATACAGACTAAGAGAGAGTTCTAGATCCAGGGAAGCCAACAGCCTCACAGGACCCCTGGCAAGGTGGAGGATGGCAACTCCGTGCTCCTGAGAAGGGGTGGGGCCTCAGGTGGAAGGGGCAGGGCCAGGGGAAGCCAGCCCTCAGCATTGCCCAGACTGCAGCACACACCCCCTCCCAGCAAATAAGACTGGCAAAAGTCGAGGAAGGAAAGTGACATAATGAATCAATGGCAGGGGTGGGAAATCCTCCTCTAGCCCTGAAGCTCAGTGCAGTGTCCTATCCACTGGAGCACACAGGATACTGCCCTCCATCTTCATAAACTGGGGATCAGTCCGGGCTTCATAAGTTGACGTATCGTAACAACATTTTGAGATATTGGTCTTCCCCTCTTCAAACGCCGGGTCGCCGCCCAGTCCTGGGTGGTGGGATGTTGGGTGCTGGGTCTCTGCTGCTGGGGAATCGGGGGAGCAGAGGGGGGTTAAGGCAGCTCCCTGCCTATCCTGGTACCACAGACTGCGCTGCACCCCAGAAGAAGCCGGCAGCAGGCCGGCTCCTAGGTAGGGAGGGAGTGCACAAGGCTCAGTGCACTGCCCTTGCCCCGAGCACTCACTCAGCACTCCTAGAGGCTGGGAACCGGCTGCTGGTGGCTTCTGGGGCGCAGCCTGGTCTGTGGTGCCAGGAGAGGCAGGAAGCGGCCTTAGTTCCCCCGCTGCGCCACTGACCAGGAACCGTTCAAGGTCAGCCTCTCCTGCCCCAGCCCTGACACCTCCCCCCCAGAGCCAGAGCCCCCCCACATCTCCAAGCTCCCATCCTCCGCCCCACTCCAGAGCCCACACTCCAGTCAAATTATGTTGGGTCACAGACATCAACAATTTTCTTCAACTGGGTGATGAGAAAAAAAAAAAAGAAAAAACGTTTGAAAACCACTGCCTTTCACAAAGGGGTTTCCTCGTAAGTCAATTCACCACCTCAAGCTATTCGCCTCATTGGGTGTCTTGGGGGAGGGAGGGAAGAGACTGCGGATCTTCGTTCAAAAAATAGACATTTAGCCTCTGCCAGCTCACTGTTTTGTGCACAGTCCCGGTGTCTATCCTGTGCCTTTCTGAAGTGGGTGACTATGTCGCCCTACTATGTAGTTGCATAGGCTGTTTGTTCTGCTGTATATTTCAGGGTAGTTGTAAAACAAGTGCAATATTCTTATAGCAAATGTCCTATGTTCAATGAGCAGAGAGAGCCTTTTGTAATTTAGTATAATTGCTTTATTGCCCTAGAGAGCATTGAAGCTAATCTCAATAATGCAGCCAGCTTGATACTGGAGACAGAAGAGAATCGGCATAGCTATGCTATATGGGAGAGAGTTGACATGAAGGACAGTTTAGGTCAAATTCTCTTGCCGGTGAAATTCCACTGCAATTCGCAGTGATGATGGCAAATTCCTTGGTCATTCTGTCACAAAGATGCAGGGGCTTACATGACTCCTGTTGCCATAGCAGTACAGAGGCCCTCCCACTTAGGTCCCAAATTTAGGCACCAGTGTGACCCCCAGGAGGCCTGATGTCACCTTACCCCGGTGATCCCTACAAGCCTGCAGTGCCTAAATTTCAGTTGTTACAGATGCAAGTTCTTGCTTCAGTCTCACACCTTATCCCAAGTGGGATCCTCCAACCAGGTGGAAGGAGGTGGGGTCCCTCTTATCTCATCTGAGCGCCCAATCCAGTAGGTACGCTCACCACAGATCAAATGCCACACAACATGGCTAAGGAGGAGGAGGCCTTGGGAGGTGGGAGATTCTATGTTAATACCCCTCTCTGCCCCCATGTCTGTGCTGAATGCCCTAATCGCAGGGCTATCGAGTCATTCTCACTTGCTCTCTGATCTGATCCGTACTTAATTCCTAGAAGACTCAGATAAGATTTGGTTTTCTTCATTTAAATCATTGCTTCGGGGAGGGAGTGGGGATGACGGGTTCAGGATGCAGGCTGGCCCAGGGAGAAAGGACAACCCCAGCCCTCTCTTGTTGCAGCAATTTGGGGCCAGGTGAAAAGCACCTAACCACAGCTGCTGCAGCTCCCCAGTGGGCACAGCTGGGGGACAGACACACACACAGACAAACAGACACACAAAAAGATAAACTCCCTGAAATATATCGTAAATAGCTGTCCCTGTCCCCATCTCTGGCCCCTTGCTGCCCCCCGGTGGTCATTTTACAGTATAACTTTCCCTCCTACCAGATTCCTCCTTTTCCATTTCATAAGAAACAATCGTGTTCCATAAATTCCATAAATTCCCTCAGTTTTGTCAGTTTTGAAGACTGTACTTGACTTGGTGGTTCCGTCTCTTTTCTGTATGGGTTTATGAGAAGCAATCCCATTCCAGGCACATCCCATTGTCCTGGCACAACCAAACCCTGACCTTCCTGTAAGGAAGCTGCCTACCGAATTTGGTGGTCCTAGCTCTTACCGTTCAGGAGGCATTCTTGAACAAACAGACTCACAGGCAGTCAGATGGACACAGACAAAGTTTCTAAAATATATAGAAGATTTATTTAATGCACAGTGGAGCAGCTTCAAGAGGGCAGACTGAGAGACAGCCACATCCGAGTATCTCCTAGCCCGTTAATCTACAGACTTTTCCTTGCTACTGCTGTACACATAGTAATGGATATAGTTAACCTTTAGCTTTCCATTTGGGTTGTCCCATGACAAGGGATAGTGACGTGCCCAACTATGTCTTGGCTAGCAATTTGCATTGGAATGGCAGAATGTCCGGTGTTTTCGTGGCTCCTTTCGGCCAGATGCTGCACCGGCACATAGTAAAAGACAAGCTCTGCCCCAAAGAGTTTGCAATCTAACTACACAAAATAGGCCACAGCCAGGTGAAGGAACTTGCCCAAGGTCACAGTGATAGTCAGTGGCACAGCCAAAAATCAAGCCCAGCTCTCCTGGGTTCCAATCCAATAGCCTGTCTATGGGGCTGCTTATGGGAAAGAAGACCCGATGACAGCCATTATGTGATCTATACCTTTGCCGGGAAATGATCATATTCCCTTCGGCTCTTTCACCTTCTCCTGGACTTAGTGAGTAGAGGTTACCAAGTAAACAACCGGCTGTGGGAGGGAAAAAAAACGTTCATGACTGTAAACATGCCGAAAGATTCAATTTCTGTTGCATCTTTTGCAATATCCAGACGTTTTCTTGATGGATGACACCAAGTCCTCATTAGACTCCTCTGTATAATCACAGTGATGCCAGAGACTGATGAGAGAGCAAGTCACACTCGGAGCCATGATGGATTGTTAATACAGCTTTTGAATTCATATAGGCAGAGACTTAAATTAAAATTACACTGCAGGTGATGACGTGCAGAGGGGAAGGTGAACAATGGAGAGCAGAACGCTTGATGAACACTTGATTTGATTAATCTCCTATTTACACATCTAAGATCAGAGTTAGATTTTTACTTCTTTGTACATAATTACTCAGCGGGATCTTTTTTTCCAAACATATTTCAGCACAAGTGTGTGGATTTGGGAGCTTAACTGGGCAAGAGCAGAGAATTTTCATGATTTGCGTTAGTTTCAGTGAGTTTGGAATCCAGTGAATACAACACACTTTGGGGAAGAAAGCTACAATGTGCATCTCTCTAATGGGAAACCGACTTTCCCTAGAAAACCTACTCCTCTTTGACTTCAAATTCTTGGAAAAACACCCTAGTTACTGATTGCATTTTGCATTGTAGTATTTGAAGTACAGCTGAGTAGGATAAAGTTTTCTTGTCTCACAAATACTTTCAAGGTTTTGAAAAATTTTCCTTCCCTGCATCAGCACAAAAAGTAGAAATGTCAAATGTTTTCTGAACAGAAAATAAAAATGAAAAAAAAAATCAGATCCGGTCAATGGAAACATGTCAGTTTTGATCATTTTGAAGCATTTTGTTTGGCTTTGGAACTTATAGAAAATGTATCTTACTTTTTTTTTTACTATAAATTAACATATATTTCAAAATGGAAGGTCAATGTCATCTCAAAATATTTTGTTTCAAAACTGTCAAAATGGGGCACTTTGAGGCTATTAAAAACTTCCAAAATAAGAAACGTGTCAAACCCTTTTCCCACAAGGGGTTTTGGCTTTGAGAAGTGGGCATTTGCTGACACAAAAATATTTTGTCAAAAAAATTAACAACCAGCTCTCATGTAAGGTAACACTTGCTAGACATGGCTAACCTTGTTAGATGGGTCCCCACTTGGGAAGGCAAAGTTGTGTGCACACATGGAATGGGTATGCCACAGTTTTTGCACACTCTTGCATGTGCACATAAAGACATTTCCATGTTCCAAATCCAGTTGTACCTAACTTGCATGCACCAAAGGTTTTCAGCAATACAGCCGATCGTGCTCAGATGTTCTGTAAACTCATATTTATACATGCAAGAGCCCCACCCCCCCATGCAAAAAGGGAACACAATTGAGATTTCCAGGTGGCTAGTGAGGATGGATGCTGCCATCCCTAGAGGAGTCTCTATCCCTAGAGGTGTTTAAGTCTCGGCTTGACAAAGCCCTGACTAGGTTGATCTAGTTGGGATTGGTCCTGCCTAGAGCAGGGGTCTGGACTTGATGACCTCCTGAGGTCTCTTCCAGCTCTATGGTTCTACGATTCTATGATTCTATGATTCTTCAGTGCTCAGCTTGAAACATCTTTAATGGGGCTTATCGGAGGGCAGGTTCTCACCACTTCCTGAAAACCAGGTACCTTTAGACCTGATCTACACTATAGTGGGAGGGTGAAGTAAGATACAACTCCAGCTACGTAAATTATGTGGCTGGAGTCGATGTATCTTAAATCGTGTTTCCGCACTGTCCACACAGCGAGTACACGCTCCTGTCAGAGTCCCTTACTCCTCATATCGGCATCGATGGGGATGCCCTCTGAGTTCAATTTAGCGGGTCTATACTAGACCTGCTAAGTCAAACTCTGGAAGATTGACCACAGCAGCATAAATCTTCCGCGTAATGTAGACATGGCCTTACTGGTCTCGTGGGCACCCTGCAAGAGAAGACATCCAAAATTCCCTAGTCATGAGAGTGCGCTGAGCTGCAACCCAGCATGCAGTAAAAGTGAAACAAACCTGCCTCTTTTCAGCATAGGAACTATTTCCTTCTGGAGACAGCTGTATTTTCTCAGTAACTCCAGTGCCGTGCTGTGTAGGTGTTCAGAATGTTTTCCCATTCCTTGGTGCTCTTTGTGATTGAGTCAGATAAGGAAACTGAAGGTGTCGTGATATTTAGACAATGTTAAGCACTATTTACATGATTATAGCAAATGCTTCAGCTCTTGGAGCTCGCTGACAGTGATTGATTGTCATCTGTTTAAGGGCCGGTGTTTATGATGCCACATACAAGGCAACAGACAGCTTTGAAGAATGATAAAATGCGGAGACTAACATGCAATATTTTCAAACGGTAAAAGCCATTTCTTTCAAGCACACCCATAATTTCATGTTTTTAGAAGATTCAGTGTTCTGTGACATTTGAAAGCAGACAGAAAAAGTTGGCAGAGGAAGGTTGGCTTTGAAAATTCTTTTAGGCTTTTTTTTGGGGGTGGCTTGGAGGCGGGGTGAGGAATTTGAGCTGGGCCATCCTTAGGATTTATGGGGCTCTATGGGGTGCCATTAAACTAGTGCCCCTATGCATGATGGGGCAACTTTTAGAGATGTGATTTTATAATTTTCAGTTGCCCTATGTCACAGCGTATTCTGCGTATGGCTAAGGATGGCTCCGAATTTGGGGATTTATCCAAAGCTCACTAAAGTCAATGGCAGCTTTTCCTTTGATACCAGTGGGTTTGGGATCAGGCTACTGGTGAATAGTGGAGGGAAGGAGTTCAAATGGGGTGATTATATCATGGAGTGGTCCATGAGGAGAAGGAGGGATGCGAATGGACATATATAGTCTGATGAACATTTTTAGTGACCTCTGTAAAGCTACAATACCTCATTGGTCAAAAATGGCAGAGATTACACACTTGCCTCAGAAGTTTAAATCAAATTTACTCTACAAAACTGTTTCAAGGTAAGGCAGATTTCCTTTTCATGGTCACTAGACAATTCATACAATAGCTGGATGATCTAAGGTCTGAAGAACTGGCACGGAGGGGAAGGGAACTCCCCATGCGTAGAACCTCGTGCCTCCGCCACCATATCGTGCCGTCAGTTGCTAAGCAGAACTCGGCGCTTAGAAATCAATGCCATGCTATGCTTCCCTGTGCCCTCGCCCTCACCCTCAACTCTGTCTTGCCTTTATTTCCATTCAGAACAACCGATATGTAGATGCAGGGCCCAATCCTGAGGTAGGCAAATTGACACCATTCCATTGAAGTCAAAGTATGACGGTGATTTTCACCAGCTGAGATCTGGCCACAATATGCAAATTTCAAGTCACTGGAATTGTCCTGAGTGGACTGATCGAAAGAGTTATTTTCATATCATGGAGGATTAATGAATAATACCTCTCGACTGTTAAGCATCACTGGTGCCTGTTGAGATAAGCCCAACCTACTAGGTATCATTTGATCTGACAATGTGCCAGTCTGAATGGGTAGAAAGAAAGGGGGGGAGAGTTTGGATGGGGGTGTGTGTTTATACTCTGTAGACATCAGTAGCAAATCCATAGTTAAATTTGTATTGAGCTTTTTTACTTAAATAAAGATTAAAATCTCTCTATTTCCTAATGCGGTGGGTGATTGAATTTAGCCTCCAAATGCATTGCAATTTTACTGATCAAAGGACAAAGTGAATTTGAATCGAAACAGAATCAAGAAGGCAAATGGAGCACAATGATTGATCAGAGGGCAATTGCATTTTCTGTGATGTTTCTGGGGATAAAACAATTACTCACTGTCCCAGAGAAAACAATTAAAATAATGCATTGCTTAGATTTAACTTCAAGAGTAATCCTTCCCCTCCCCCCAAGCTAAACAACTATAGTTTGCACAAACTCAAAATTCTCACTCTCTCTCTCGCTTTTACACAAAATTGTGTCTTGGACTGTGTCCCTAGAAACTTTAAAACAGAAAACAGTTCTTCACCAAAACTCTTTTCTGCAGGGCTACTCAACTTTGGAATCCCCGGGGGTCACAATGATACAACACATGCCGAGGGCCACAACTTAAGTGCGGTTGCGTATACATGCATATTTATATACAAATATATGCGAATAGCATCTTTCACATTGACGGGCATGAATAAAAGATTAAGCCTTAAACCGCAGCGTTGGACCCAAACGTTGCCAGTGAGAGCCAGTCAGCACCTCTCAGGCTTTGCCCACAAGGCTAAGCAGCCAGCACTTCCCACAGTGCCCCGGCTCTCCTGGCAACTCCTCCCTGGGGGCTAGAAATGCCGACACCCTATACCCATCTGTTCCAGCCAGCCCATCCACTTGCGTCTTCCAGTGCTCACCCCGCCTGGGAGATGCCTCGCCGTTGTGGAGCATGTTCCCAGTGGAGCCATGTTCAAAGGATCCCACCCGTGGCCACGTGCTGAGCCCCACGTAAACCCAAACCACACCATGCGCCACAAATAAACGGGCCACTGGACACATGTGGCCCTCAGGCCATGTGTTGAGTAGCCCTACTTTTCTGGTTTGTGTTGAGAAAAGCTGGTGGATGTGTCACTGCCTGTGGGTACTTCCATTTTCCCTGACTTTTGCTCTCTGTCCTGGTTTCTCTTATGAGAACTCCGGCTGAACTTTGTCCCTGGGAATTAGCATCAGAGAAGAGAAGTGGTATTACTGATATTACTCAATAGACTGTGTGAATTGTGTGACCTTTGGTTGCTTGAAATCTAGCGAGCAAACGGAATTACTTCCAGGGATGGCAAACCCCAAAAGAGATAAGGCATCAACCAAACACCCCAAAGTTTAGATGCTTGCTTGACCTATTCAGATATTTTGACTTTGCACATCTGGATTGGATTAGCCAGGATATCTGTGTCTCTTCCTCCCTGGAAGTCAAATGCCTATCCTGCCGTGGCTCTTTTGAAAATTCCACCTAAACGTCCTTGAAAAGCTAGCTTTGAGTCACTTCACTCTTGTCCTCCTTCTTGTTCTGTTTTTCTCCGGTTGTTTCCTCTGGTTATGTGCTGAGACCCAGATTCTTTCTGCAAGTACTTAGGGCATGTCTATACTTACGACAAGATCAACCCTTTGGAAGTCAATCTTCTAGTGTTTGATTTAGCGCATCTAGTATAGACCAGAAAATCGAATGGGGCAGCCCCCCGCCGTCATCCGGTACTCCTCCTTTTGTGAGGGGTAAGGGAAACTGACGGAATTGTTTGCTCCTGTTGCCCTCCTGCTGTGTGGACTTGTTCCCATGATATAAGAAGTAGGGGTCATCAAATGAAATAAAAAAGTAGCAGTTTTAAAACAAACAAAAGGAAGTATTTCTTCACGCAGCACACAGTCAATCTGTGGAACTCCTTGCCAGAAGATGTTGTGAAGACCAGGACTTCAACAGTGTTCAAAAAAGAACTAGATAAATTCATGGAGGCTTGGTCCATCAATATTTATTAGCCAGGATGGGTAGAAATGGTGTCCCTAGCCTCTGTTTGTCAGAGGCTGGAAATGGATGATGGGGGAGGAATCTCTTGATGATTGCCAGTTCTGTTCACTCTCTCTGGGGCATCTGGTATTGGCCACTGTTGGAAGACAGGCTACTGGGCTAAATGGACCTTTGGTCTGACCCAGTAGGGCCATTCTTATGTTCTTAATAAGCTCACAGTAGGACAATTAACCAAGTGCATAAGCGGTTGGAGGTTTTCTCAGGAACTGAATGTTTTCTCAGGAACTTTTCTGTTAGACTGGGTTGGAAAATCCAAGGGGAAAACTTGGCCCCACTGAAGTCAATGGGAGTTTCCAAAAAGAAAAAAAAACCTAAATGGGAGAAAGGAGATCAGTTTTCCCTTTACTTTCCAGGGTTTTAACTTCTTTCTTCTCTTCCAAAGGAAATGTTCATTTTAAAATTAATTGAAAATCTCATTTTCAATGAAAATTGTCAGCCAGTTCTACTTTCTATTTCTTTTACGTGTGACTTCGCACAAGGAAACCCTGATCCTTACTTACGGCATCTAGATTGAGATCCCTGAGACATTTTAATAATAATAAAAGGAGGAAACTAAATGATTTTTAACATCAGAATTCAGGCAGCAGCTGTGTTCAGAGGGAATATTTGGTGCATGGGAGGACAAGTAGTTTATTCACACTGGTTGACTATCTCTAACTACGCGACCAACTTGAAAAAATTGGGAGATATAGATTTTAATGGCTAGGTCTGAGAGAGGCTGCTACAAAATTGGTACTATTTCTGTGTCTGCCCATTATTGTTAATAACCAAAGGCAACCAAAACAGTTTTGGAGAATCGTCATGGTGATGTCTACTCCCAGTACTACTTTTGTATTTCATGAGACCTCAGCTGATGTCTCTCTCCACATGCACTGGGCTTGTCCAGACTGAAGAGGGGCATCCAAGTACTGTATTTTCAAGTGCAATCAGAATGCCATTCAGAAGGAAAATTGCCTCTTGTTTCTTCCCTCTGTGAAGGTTAACTAGTAGGACTCACTTTTGATCATCTTCCAACGTGTCTGGAGACCTCAGGTGCATCTTAACCTCCCTTCTGTGGCACCACCATGTTGGGGTTAGACTAGAACGGAAGTGGGCATTATGGTCTAGATGGTGCTTGGTCCTGCTGTGAGGGCAGGGGACTGGACTTGATGACCTCTTAAGATCCCTTCCAGTTCTAGTGTTCTATGATTCTATGATTAGCGTGGCAGTGGTTTGTTAGGGTTCACCCTGGCAGGCCGCTGCCACTATATTTACCTGCACGGCCACAGGTACAGGCGATCACAGCTCCTGCTGGCTGCGGATTGCCGTTCCCGGCCAATGGGAGTGGCGGGAAGCGGCACAATCTGGGACACCACTTCCCATAGCTTCCATTGGCCGGTGACAGTGATCCACAGCCGACGGGAGTTGTGATTGGCGGTACCTGCAGCCGTGCAAGTAAACATAGCGATAGGGGCCCACCAGGAGCTAACCCTGGTGGACCAGATCTGGCCCGTAGGCTGATATTTGCCCGCCCCTGGTCTAGAAGATATTGCAGCCCCTTTCAACCCTATGATTCTATGATGCTTCAAACTAGATCAGCAGATTACAGGACATGGCCCTTTCTCAGCTCATGATTTGTCATTGTTGCCAACCAACATCATGCATCATTTATAAGCGGCTTGGTGGTTAGTCATCTGGTCATGGCCTCTGTATTATTTCCTTAGCTTTATATAAGCTAGCTACATGTACTGCTCCACCAGCCGCCTTTCATGTACTAGCCAAATAATGAGGGACGTCAACTGTGCTGCTTGTTTTGCTGCTTTGATCTGTGTTCCCCCCGCCCCTCAGGAGACATTTAAGACCTTTTTCCACTAGCTTTGTTATATTCCCCTCAAACCTCATCTGTCTGTCTCCTGAGTCATTTACATCATGCTCTCTTGATTGACACACCAGCTCCAGTTCCACTAGCAGGTGTGGACGGGATTGCTGGAACTGGTGGGACTGAATTGACAGAGCACTGGACAGTCATTCAGGAGACCTTGGTTCTATTCCTAGTTCTCTCACCTCCCAGTCTGCTTGGTAAGTTGGACTAGTCATTTTCTACTCCGGGCCTCAGTTTCCCCATCTTTAATATGGGCATAATGGTACTGCCCTCATATGTAAAACACTTGGCAGTTGGCTTATGAAAAATGCTGCCCAAGAGCTAGGTGTAAAGATTATCCCTCCGTGCCTCAGTTTCCTTACCCCTTCCCTCTCCATCCTGCTTCACCATTCCCCAAGTCTAGCATAGAGTGGTGAGTGGAACTGGAGAAAGAAGGTCTGATTTCAGGAGGGACGAACTCTGATGTGTCACCAGGGACTGAGTACTTCAAACCAAGAAGGCTTCCCAGGATGTAACACTGCATGTTCCAGAAAGGTCTCTTTCCGATCTCTCTGCCTAGCTGCTGCATCAGTAGTTCCTAACAGAAAATATAGGCCCTGGACTTAGGGTTACCAGATGGTTTAAAAAAATACCAGACACACTTGATTTCAGATTGCGGGGGGGGCGACTGGCTGCCAGGAAGCAGGGCTGGCTGGGAGGAGGTTTGAGGGAGCGGGGCTGGCCGGGAGAGGGGCGGGGGGAGTGGAGGGGGAACCAGCCAGTGGGAAACAGGGCTGGCCCAGGCGCACACAGATCCCGGGGTGCTGCCCATCCCGTGCACGGTCCCGGTGGGGCACATGGGCGAGTCTGGTCCCGGGGATTCCATCCAGCCCTACCCCCACCCTACTCCCACCCCCCTCCTCTCTACTGCGTAGTTGCATACTGCCTGGCTGGTAGACACGCTCACACAGTAAGCAACCACATACTGATACTCATGCTAATAATAAAAACTTAATTTGAAAATACCGGACATTTCTATGTCCAGTATTTTCTCAATTTGTTTCCCGGACAGAAAGCTCAAATACCGGACTGTCCGGTTCAAAACCAGACACCTGGCAACCCTACCCAGACTGCCTGAGCAAAAGGACGCAATCCATCCCTCATTGTGTTAGTCTGTATCCACAAAATCAATGAGAAGTCCCGTGGCCCCCTTAATTTGAGCCTATGCTTTTGGGCCGAAGCTTTTGGTGGGCAAAGGGTTGGGGCTGTGGAGTAAACAGCTGAGGCAGACAGCAGCTAATTAGGGCCCAGCTGAGGGCTGTATAAATAAGGGCTCCTGAGAGGCGAACAAGCTCTTGCTCATGCTTGTTCTGGCTGTGGAGCAGGAGGGTCCTGGCTGCCAGGGAAGCTGGAGGCTTCCTGAGACAGAGCAGGGCTGGGGAAAGGCAGGCAGAGCTGGGGAGCTCTGGCCAGGCAAACTCCCAGGCTGCAGGCCCTGAGGCAAGGCAGCAAAAGGCAGCGGGTTCACACTTCCTTGCCTATGATGAGTGGCTAGTTCAGTCTGCAGTTTGCCCTGGAGGTAAAGGGCTGGTTGATGACTGTCAGTAAGGTCACTGAGGCATGGTGAGTGTTGGGGTTTCCCTGAAGGGGAAGACCCCAGAGTGTGGGGGAACTGTGTCAGAGCATATTTTTTTAGTCCAGCATTTTGGAAATCTCAGGCTGAAAATGTCACAATTTGGGTTCCTAACAGTAGGGACCGTAATCCAGCTGGAGGATACCCAGCTGTGTGGCCTGAATTTCCAAAGGTGCTGACAATGGTCTCCATGGAAATCAGTGGTAGATCCACCATGGAGGCCACCCATCACTGGTACTCAAGGGTCTGGAATAAGAGGAAGATTCTCCTCCCCACACCCATGATATGCCCAGGATGGGGATCAGCTCCCGGGACTGGTGCCAGGGAAAGATTTGCCGTTCAGGTTTTAATGTTGAGGGGAAGAACTAGCAGTTTTACTGAATGCCATCTCTATGTTGCTGATGTTACCAGAGCCCAGTCAATACCAAGACCCCATTGCGCTAGGCACGGTACAGACAGAAGCAGATTAAGACTGTAAAAATGGGGGGCTCCTCCCTTTCCTTCTGCCTACAGTTCTGTCCCTTACCCCCCTTCTTGCCTATGGCCCCACCCACAGCCCTTCCCCTTTTGACCCCTTCCTCGGGCCTGCCCCTGTTCCACCCCTTCCTCGGGGCCTGCCCCTGTTCCACACAGGATTCCCCCATTTCACCCCTCCTGCAGCCCCTTTGGCTCCTTTCTGTTACCTCCACTCTGCAGCCCCAAAACCAGACAAGCTCTGTCCCCACACATTGGCCCCATGGAACAGAGGGGAGTGAGGGCCACAGTGGGGTTCTGGGTGCTGGGGTTTCCCTCACCACCCCCTGGGCTTCTGTGGGGGACCAGGACCAGGTCGCTGGGGCTTTTCCAACCCCATCTGCCCACACTTCTGCCAGAGAGTAGCATCAGGCACTGGGCCCCATGACTTCTGCCATGGATGGGTGAGGGGCACTGAGGTTTCCCTGCCAGAGGGCCTCTGTCAGGGAGGGGGCTGGGAGCTGCTGGGGGGGACTTCCTCCATCCTGGAGCTTCTGCCGGGGATGGGGTTAGGGCTGCTAGAGCAGGGCTTCCCCATGCTGCTTCTGCCACAGACACAGTCGGGAGCCAGTGGAGGGGATCCTTTGATTCTGCGGCTGCAGAGTAGTGGCAGGGCATGCGGGCTGCCCCTGCCACGCTCTGCCTGCCCAGTAGCCTGGGCTCCAAGCTTCTGCCACCGGGCAATGGACTTTTTCCAGGCCCCTGCACTTGGCTGGAGTCCCTGGGGCTCAGGGGCTAATCCACCTCTGTATAGACACATAATAAAGACAGCCCTTCCCTGGAGAGTTTCCAGCCTAAATAACCAAAGGGGGGGGAGAAGAACGGACCTCAAGTAATTTGCCTAAGGTCTTATAACAAGTCAGTGTCAGAGACAGGAATAGCATGCAGGTTTGCTCAGGTCTTAGGACCCAATCTGCTGACGCCACACGACTTCTCTATCGGCGTAGAAATCACTCAGACTCTAATTGTTCTAAAGGGTCTTTCCAGGACACTACAAAGCTGTCATGAGTCTTCTTTTTTATTATGCCAGCTAAAAATTCTTTCACTGACTCATCAAGTCAAACAATTATTATCTGGAAAATTGTCTGTCTTCCTGGAGAATTAAATATTAAACTCCTGCGACAAGCAGGCCACTGCTGTTTGGTTCATTCTCATAAATGTTGGGGGTAAATTAGATGTGCTTTCAAAAACAGGCTTATTTTTGGTTGTTTTACTTTTTATTCCTTTTGTTGTTTTCCTTACTTCCATCAGGACAGGAACAGTCAGTGAAGAGAGCTGAAAAAACACGCAACCATCATTGTTAAATGGGAAAGTACTTCTGTGAGTCAGGCAGAATGAAATAAACACATCCCTATATACCATACACTGTCTCTGCACTGCTTTTAAGAGTTATTTTCATCATCATTTTATTATTAACATCCTTCCCTTTGGATAATTAACCTCTCTCCACTGATGGGTTTCGAGAAATGTCAACGCATTTATAATGTTCCAGGAGAGAGAATATTTAGGTGTATGTTCTTTCAAAATTAAATTATGGGAATTAAAGATCATTTACAGGTGAAGGAGTTGGGGGTGGAAAAACTGGTCTTTTATGGGGGGGGAAGCATTCTGTGCTTTACCCTGGTTTGAGTTACAATGATGAAGGTAAGAGTAACTCCACTGATTTTCGTAGTTTCTTGAGTGTAAAATTCCACAATAAGTATTCTAATAAGAATTAGCCCTTATATCATTTCAAAAACACATTGTGATTTTGCTAACTATGAGTTCCATACCAGGTGAAACTAAAAAACCAAAGAATTAATTAGAATTATCTTCACAATGGGTCAGTTTGACTGACATGCTAAATAGAGCCTGGAAGTCCGGTGACACATTTTTCTTCAGAGCTCTTTCACAAGCCCTGGTCTGAGAGGGGATTTGTTTGATTTTGCTGGCACACTGCAAATTGGTCGCTTGGTGCTTTGAACCAGGGCTTCAGGGTTTGGACAATGAAAAATCAAATTATCAGTGTGTTGAAGCAAATGGTATTTTGCCATGGCAATGATCTGTATACGTAGTAGTCCTTCATATTTAATAATTGATTTTATAAGGAGAGCTGTCAGGATTGGTTATTTATTCAATGAATGAAGTGTCTGTTTTAACTGATATGGTTCTGTAACGGTTGCAGTGAAACAAAGGTAAACAGATTCAATGAGAGAGTGCTTTGCAATCAGTAGGGGCTCGGTGTGTGACAGGAATGCAGGATGATGGATATACTTGATCATAAGCCTGTTCATTCTTAAGCTGTCCCTCCACAAGTTTAAAAAAAATGCAAAAATCGCAATGACCTGTTCATAAGCCAGCTCTATATCAGTAGTTTGCAAACTTCCAGTCCCAATTCATCAGTGTAAGCCGCTGGCACGTCAGGAGGTTTTGTTTACCTTGAGTGTCTACAGGCATGGACCCTCTCAGCTCCATTTGGCTGCTGTTCGCTGTTCCCAGCCAATGGGAGCTGCAGGAAGCAGTGTGGGCCAAGGGATGTGCTGGCCGCCACTTCCTGCCTCTCCTGTTGACCCAGAACGGTGAACAGCAGCCACTATGAGCTGAGGGGCTCCGTGTCTACAGACATGTGAGGTACATAAAACAAATTGGTTTGCCCTGCTGGGCTGGGAACTGAAGTTTGCCAAATTAAAAAAAAAATGGTAAAACCCAATGACCCAATCATAAGCCAACCCTCGCTCTTTACTGCATCATTTTTTACCAAAAAAATGAGACTTATGATTGAGTATATATGGTATATTCTGTGCTAGATATCATAATTAACAAGCAGGTACTCTTCCAGAAAACCAGATTTACCATCTCTCCAAGGTATCGCATCTGTTCCAGTATGGGTTGTGAATTTTACCTGTAACAAATGGGGTATACTTTTGGGCTGCGTCTAGATTGGCATGATTTTCCGGAAATGCTTTTAACGGAAAAGTTTTCTGTTAAAAGCATTTTCAGAACAGAGTGTCTAGATTGGCACGGACGCTTTTCCGCAAAAGCACTTTTTGCGGAAAGCGTGCCTGGCCAATCTAGACGCGCTTTTGCGCAAGAAAGCCCCGATCGCCATTTTAGCCATCGGGGCTTTTTTGAGCAAAACAATACCACATTGTCTACACTGGCCCTCTTGCGCAAAAGCATTTGCGCAAGAGGGCTTTTGCCTGAACAGGAGCAGCATAGTATTTGCGCAAGAACACTGACGATCATACATGAGATCGTCAGTGTTCTTGCGGAAATTCAAGCAGTCAGTGTAGACAGCTGGCAAGTTTTTCCGGAAAAGTGGCTGATTTTCTGGAAAAACTGGCCAGTCTAGACACAGCCTTGATGTTTCCACTTCAGCTCAAAGCGCTTCAGATCTGCAAAGAAATCATACCTTTTGGTTTCCTCCGTCTTTTCTGAGTCAGGAACAGGGCGGCTCATCTTACTCTGCAGTTGCGAACCAAGCAGCAATGCCCCAAATAAGAAACTTGTGGTCCTGACCAATCATGCAAGCCCATGGCCATCCCAAGCCTCCACCGCCATGTCCCTGCTGAGCCACCCACAGCTTGAGGTTTTCAATTTGCAGTGTTCAGATAAATCAGAGGAGCATTCAGAAATATCGATCTCACGTGTTTCCCAAATTGGAGATGATAAATCATCTCTTGCAGAAGGGCCTGCACCTGTCTCAGCTGGTGATGTGCTCTTTACAAGCTGCTCTTTATGAGACGCGCTCAGAATTCGGCACCAGAGGATCTGGAGCTAATTTCAGCCTTGTGGGTCACGTCTCTCCCGCTGCCTGTGGAAAGGGCAACACAGGCAAAAGTTCATCCTGCGGAGAGTGATAAATGGAGTCCCGGACAGTTGTGTGTGTGTGGGAATCGTTCGGATGCGTCCTTAAAGTAGGAAACCTCAATTCTCTATTACATCTGAGCTGTGCTTGGAAACAGTGCGCCATGGCAGGCAACCCCGGGGAGCCAACTGCTGCTCCCTTATCCCTTTGACCTTCTGCCCTGGTGAAGGGTAGATCAGGAGGGGGGCTACTTTTATTTAGGCCAGGGGTTCCCAACCTGGGGTATACGTACTCCCAGGGGGTATGAGAAACTTGTCAAGGGGGTACGGGGAATATTTGGTAAATAACTAGATTATCCTAATTGAAATATTCCAAAAGTAGTAGTGTTAGTGAAAAAAGTTGTGGATTCTAGAGTCTAGAATTTATTTCCTTTTATATTGAATAGGGGGTATGGGAGGGTTTACTAAAAGTCAAGGGGGCATGGGGACCGAAAAAGGTTGGGAACCCCTGATTTAGGCCATTGGGAATGAGAGAGAGGTTTGCTTAAAAATGTTCCCTCTGAGTACAGAACACTTGGACTTTGATGGTGCCTCATGCGTTTGTGAAAAGTGTCTGCTATCTGTGAAAAAATGTTGACAATGTGTCAAAAAAACACCCGCCCCCAACTCAAAACATTTCTGTTCAGGAAAGCAACCGTAGAACTTCATGGAAGTTGTGGGTTGGCTGCCTCGTGGCCCCTTATGGGCTGTATTGTTCCATGATGCACCACAGCCAGGGATTCCCACAATGCATTGTGGCAGCTCAGCAAGATGTGGGACTATGGTACATCATGGGAGATGTAGTTTGACCAGGAAGCCCAACCCAGGGAGAAGTTGGGGGCATGAGGTAACTGGACTACAAGTCCTATAGTTTAGCAATGGCAGAGTTCAGGTTTTATTTTTTTTATAATCGTGATAGATGACATCTGTTTTATTTTGAAGCATTTTTTTGTTTTTTATCAATTTTAATTTTCATCGCTCTGGATGGGGGGGAGGGACAGACAATAACTATTTAATAACAGCAGCCAAAATTAAAAAATGTAAAGGTTTATAATAATTAAAACACAAATTATCAACACCACATCAAAATATACAAAGTAAATATCTTTAAATCAAATGCTAAGCAGCATATTTTTATCTCACGTTGCCTGTCTGTAAATTTCTGCTATCACCGATGGAAGTATGTTTCAAACAATTTGTGTGTGTTTGGAGAAACTGACATTTATTGACATTTACCAATAAAAATCAAATCCTTCCAAGCCTAGCTACTGAAATTGTTGATTTATAGCTCAATGTCTTCTGGTGAAAATGTTCAGTTTTCAACTTCTTGCTGAAAAATCAACATTTTCTGCAGCTAGGTTTTTTTCCTGGCCAGCTCTAATTAGATACACTGAGGCTTGACTATGTGTACCCCCTCTTCCTTAAGACAACTCAGCCCACCCCCAACATGTCCCCTTCTCACACTTACCCTGGTCGACACTAAGGCATTATTTTGAAATAACTCCCCGTATTTCAAAATAACATGTGGAGCGTCCACATGGCCAAGCCCGTTATTTCGAAATAATGGGCTGATTATTTCAAAATAATAACTCCTGCTTTCCATGAGGAATAGCCCTTATTTCAAAATTGTTATTTGGGGAGTTATTATTTTGAAGTAATTTCCTAGTGTAGACATGCCCATACAGGATGCAAAGAGAAAAATTAGTAGAGAATCTGCCCCTGATATTCCGACTGCTCTTTGTAAACATTAAAGAACCCAAGAGACTTTAAATAAGGGTAGGAACTGACCCCTCTCTCCCAGCCGTCCCATAATTATGTGCTCTGGTCTAGTTAGCTACCTGACTGCCTTCCTCCACCCCAGAAGTGGCTGCGTATCACAGGTGGTTGAAGTGATATCTATAAAACAACTGTGTAGGGCCAAAGGCATTAGCGAGAGCTTGCTTGAGTCAGGCTGGCAAGATTTGGCTCGCTGTTTGTACCATCTTTGCAAAATTACTTCACAGGCTCTCTATTGTCTCGCCACATATAAAGCAGGGATAAAGATACCTATCTTTGCACTGTTGCAAAGTGCTTTGAGATCCTTGCTCCACGAGAGCTAGGTTTCAGTATTATTTGCAGCAGTCCTATATCTGCAAGCTCATTAGCTGAGAACACCAACAAAAGTATTGCAACACCAACCTTTCAAAAACAATGAATCATCCCCCCACCCCTTTTCACTCAGCTGAAACCTTGTGTAGTTCTAAAAACAATCCCTTTTGGCATCATTATCCTCTTGCCTCTTGAATGTTTATGCCTCATGGGGGCCACAGTTTTTAAGCTTTTTCTCTGCAGTCAGAAGGGCCAGAAAGTTGACATTTTAAAAAAGAAAACAGAGTGTCTTGTGTTTTCACATGATTCCAAGAGCTGGGGCTTTAAGAGAGACATCCAATATCCCCAAACACACAGCAAACAAAATCGCAGGCTCTGGCAATGTGGTCTCATTGATGCTAGTGCACTTTTCACCCTTTTACACAGAGCCCATCCAGTTTCCAATCTCTCTCTGAAATCATCTTGATACTTCATTTCTGGATGAAAACCGCTACAGGCCTGGGGGCTGAAATAATGCGACCAATGCTCACCATGCAGAAATGGACGCCATTGCTGCCATAGTGACATGGGCACACTCAGTATTATGGGACCATAGGCAAGAGCCACCCCTGTCTCACACCAAAGGGAGGCTATGCTGCTGAAGGGAATGGAAGCTAGCACCTCAGAGGAGCCCAGTCTGCCTCAGTTATGGTGTCTCCTTCCTGAGGAAAGAAACCGGCATATCTGTTTATGCTTGGTCCTGCAGCAGGCTGGACTGGGTGACTTCTCTGGGTTCCTTCTTTCCATCCCTACATGTCTATGATGCTATGATCTGGTCAGCCGGTGTCTGAATGCATAGGGCTGTGGTGCCAGATACCATCTTGAGGGCTTCATGGCCCGTATCAGTTGTAGGAAGCTGTGGTCTGTTACCAGGCAGAGCAGGTCTCCTAGGTGATAACGTAGAGCCATGATGGCCTTCCTTACAGCAAGCAATTGGTTATCTATGGTGGAATGCTTGGTCTCCTCTTGTTGATGTTTCTGGCTCAAATAAACTATGGGATGCTCCACCCAGGCCCGGCCCTAGGGCAAGGCGAGCAAGGCAATTGCCTTGGGCCCTGTGCTTTCGGGGCCCCATGCTGCTAAGTATTCACTATCCACCAGCCGGGCCCACGGCCCCCTGCCAGCATCCTGCCTTGAGCCCCTCAAACCCTTTGGCCGGGCCTGGCTCTACCCCTAGGAAGTTTGGGGTCAGTCATAGTTCCTGAGGCATGTAACAGCTGGGCAGTCTCTGGGTCCTATAGCCCTAGTTGATGAGGTACTGGGTGAGGGTCTCAGATAACATTATATGTGGCAACTTCCCTTTTCTTGCACTTCAGGCCTTTCTTCTGCTCAAGCACAGGGCTCACAGGACAGAGGTCTCACACTATACAGAGTCACACTTCCGAGAGAGAGGGGAAGAGAGGTCATTAAAAACCAGTTAATAAGTAGAAACCAACCACAACCAGTATTTGAACAGGTTGTGAATATTTCTCACAACCCATTGTTACAGGAGACCCGTGTGTTCCGCAGAATCGCTATTGGTGGCTCTGTGTATTTGTGGTGGTTTCGTGGCCTGGCCGGGAGGGTCTGGGAGTTGCAGGAACTATGGGGAACCATGGTGGGTGGTAACCCTTTGGCATTTCTCACCCCAACTTTCACGCCTGCTGCTCCTATGCTGCTGAGGAAGTGGACACCTTGCGCCCACATGTTTCCCTCCAGCTTTTTCATGTGGTGAGTACTCAGACCTTCTTGTCATGTGGGTCTCACATGAAGGCCAAACCAACTGGTGCTCAGTGAGGAGGAGGCTCTAAACTGGGAGAATTTGAGACAGCCTGGGAGAACTGTACATATCTCTGGAGTTTCTGACCACTCGAGACCATGGCAGGCCCAGAGCCTCCTCCGAACACCTCTGTAGCTCTTCGGACAACAGGCGAACTCCCACAATCAGTGGCATTTTCTAGACTCTTCCTCTGGCTCCTAATGAGATCGTGAGAGTACTCCATCTGAACCCAAATGGATTGGCATAGACACAGAACTCATAGTTGATATCACCTATCTCCTTAGGCGTCCACTGCTGTGTTCTCAACCTCCCCCTCACTGACTTCAAGCTGTCTCAATCCTCAGGGGCTCACTCTGGGTGTGTCCTGACAGGCACTTGGCCCACAATGAAAACTTCCTCTATGGCTGGAAGGTTTAAAGGGCTAGCCAAGGAGTTTGATCATCACTGCCCTCGTATCCATTCGTGCTGAAATCATCTGGCTAATCAAATCTTCGGCTTCAGAGCAGAAGCCGGCTACCTGTGGAGACAGGGAGGAACATCTCACTGGGCAATTTGCCAGCCATTTGTGCAGCAAAAGGCTTCCCTTTTCCTTTGGTCAGAGCTGGGGTGGGGTTGGGAGGGGTATCCAGAGCTGGATGCTTGGCTGAAATGGTGCTCTCGTGTAAATGCTGAAGTTTCGTGCTTGAAGTGAGGCAAAACCCACTGCCTCAACACAGCCTTTCTTGCTGTTCGGGCGGATGGGTCAGTCCTGATGCAAACTGGGTGAGCTTTTCAAAGTAGCCGAAAAGAGCCAAGCCCCCCAATCTCTTTGAAAGTTGATAAGTGCCCCGCTCCCTGGAAAATCCCACCCATCGAAGTCGCCTCCCGTTGCCTCGAAATCAGCTCCCATTCTTGCCGGGAGCAGGGAAAGGCAGAGATGGGCTTATTCCACATGCGGAGCTGGGCAAGGCACACACAAGGGAGTGGAGGCAAAGATACTGGTGGGGTTGGCTCTGCGAGGAAGAAACCATGTCCCTTGGCCGGAGACATGGCTGTGCAGGGTGTCACGCCAAGGGCAAGAACTCTGAAGCCATGGTGAGCTGCCAGGGAGAAAACACCGACCGTGCGAAGGTGGGCAAAGGGCATGGCGAGCTGACAGACTCAAGATGGCAACAGAAATGGCTGTATGTGGGGGTGGGGCAACGGGGGGAGCTGTCCAGGCCCAGCGATTCAAATGGGCCCAGAACTCCCCATCGCTGCTACCACAGGACTGGTGACGGCTGGAGCACCGGACCTTTTAAATGACTATGGGAGCATGGTGCAGTGTGTGTCGGGGGAGACTAGGAGGGGTAACATTGTGTGTTCCGGGCAGCACTGAGGGCTGGGTGCCCCCAGCCCCGCCCCTTCTATCCAAGGCCCCGCCCCTTCTATCCAAGGCCCCGCCCCTTCATGGAGCATGGAGCTGCCCTTCACACCTCGCTCAAGGGCCCGGCAAGACTGCTGCCTGCCCCCCTGCACAGACATATTGGTGTTAGCTCTTCTCTGAGTTACCACACTAAAAACAGCCATGTTGCCAGGGTAGTGCAGATGAGGTGAGTAGTGAGAGGGGCTGGTGCCCCCCAAAACAAGCCAAGCTGAGCCCTGTGGGTTGGGGGTGCTAGGACATGCTGCTCTTGTCACTGATGTGTTGCTATTTTTAGCATGCTAGCACAACTATGTCTGGAGCAGGGGTCTCAAACTCAATTTCCCTTAGGACCAGAGCCAGTCCTCAAATCCTCCTAGTGGACCAGGGGACACCCCCTTCCGAGGGGGCCCTCCGTGCATTCCCCTCATGCATCTCTCGGCCCCTCCTGCTGGCCTGTGTGCTCCCCCTGCATGTCCCAGGCCCTACCTGCCACCCCTGGGTGATTTAAACCCTGCCAGGGACCCTGACCAGCACCACCAGCAGCACAGCGGGGCTAGAGTGGCTTCCAGCTACTAGCTTTATGTTGCCACCACCTCCCAGTGGCCAGGGGAGGTCTGGGTAGAGCCATCCTGTGCACCGGTGTAATCTGTGGAACTATTAACTCATTTTGTGAAACTGTCTGGCTATCAGTGTTGCCAATTCTCCCGAGTTGATCACAAACCTCCTGATAACTGGGGCAGGTTTTTGGTTTTTGGGGTTTTTTTTCTGAAAAGCCCAAGCCACAACCTCGTGCTGGGATCCCCCACTCCCACCTGGAATAACCGAAAGCAGAAATCACCAGCCCCGTCCTGCTGGCTGTAGAAGAACCAGCCTGGGCATCTCCCTGGCCAGCATGGTTCGCATCATGGCAGAGGCAGACAGAACGGCTTCCTGGACCAAACGATGCCTTCTGTGGCCGGGTCTATGTGGGTGCTGCTGCGAGCCATGCGTGCAGGTGAGTCCCCTTGTGGCGGGGTCACCAGCCCCACCCCCTTCAACCCCAAAAGCCTGATCCTTTAAGTGCAGGCCCAGCGGCCTAGTCTTTTATGGGATCCCCTCTTCGTCCAGGGTCTGGGAGGAAGGGGTGGGGAGCCCGGGCCCTCCCTTTCCACTGGGCCCCAACCCAGGGCCCTATCAGTGGCGGGTGGTTCCCACCACTGGCTCAGCGGGGAGTTCTCCCCGAAACTCGCCGAGCCCGCTGGGTCCTTTCCAGGTCCCCGCCCCGGGTTGCTTCCTGCTCCCTAGCCCTGGCCGACAGCGGTCCCACCTGTGGATGTGGGTCTGGCTACAGCAGCAACGTCGGCAGGCGTGGCCTTGGAGACAGCAGTGGCTGGGGCAGCGACGCTTCTAGGGTGGCTGCACAGTGCAGCCGGTGTTGCGATCTGGCTCGTCCCGGGGACAACAGCAGCAGGGGTAACTGGTCCAGCACCTCTTGTTCCAGCTGCAACGGCTTTGGCTCCTGTGTCTGGACAGGCGCGCCTTCCCCTCCGGCAACCAGCCCCAACTGAGCAGCCCTGCAACCCTTTATACCTGGGCTGCACTGCGAGCATGCCCAGCAGGGCTGCAGGGGAGGGGTGTCTTCTACCCTCTCGGTGAGCTTTCCACCCCCTTGTTCAGTGTGGGGCTGGCCAGCCCCATCACACCCCCCCATACCACCTGCCTCCCCTCCCCAAGACCGGCCGCCATGTGGGCCTGATTAAATGACTTTTTCAAAATATTTTGCTGGCCAGATTGGGGAAATGCTCGGACCATAGATGGACCCTGGGCTGGGAGTTTGAGACCCCTGAGCTGGGAATCACACCCCAAACCCATAGGCTACGTCTACACTGCAGGTATTTGTCGACAGAGAGTATGCTAATGAAGCACTCATTAGATGGGTCCATTTTGCGCAAAAAAACCCCTTGTGCAAAAAGTATTGACAGATATGCAAATTACAACGTGACAAATGCTAATGAGCGCTTCATTAGCATACTCTCTGCCGACAAATACCTGTAGTGTAGACGTAGCCAGAATGTAGAGATAGTCTCAAGGTCACAACTCTTGAAGGCACCTCATAAACTGGACACACCCAAACTAGAGGAACCCCAAGCCCATTAGTCACTTTTGAAACTCTTGGCCGTATTTTGGACAGCTGCAGCTGTAATGTAAGGAAAGCCAGTAGAGGAGAGAAGTAGGCTTGTGCTGCTTATTGACACAAAGATCATGAGCAGGCGTTTGTATAAAAAAAGAACATGATGTAGAGAAGGTTGAAAGCGGCATGCCGTGCTTTTGTGGATCAATCTATCTGACACCCACTCATTTTAAAGTAACACGTCGCAATTAAACTATGAGGCACTGTAGCACGGCTCTGAAAAAACCGGTCAGTTGCATTCCATTGTGCCATGAAGTGATACAAGCCTAAATGTTATAAAAATATCAAATATACGTGCCCATCCTTCTATACGTACACATGCTTCTATGCATACACATCTTTATTCTAAAGTACATGGAAGTGATTCTTGACTTCCAGCTGGAACCTAAGAGTAAATAAGGCAAAATTTCAAACAAACAAACAAACAAACAAAACGAGTAGTTCTTTTGCACCTTAGTGACACACAAAAATATAGAGAATCATGAGCTTTCCATGGTTCTACATTTTTTTTAATAAAGCTCATGATTCTACATATTTTTGTGAGTCTCCAAGGTGCCACAAAACTCCTTGTTGTTTTTAAAGTTACAGACTAACATGGCAACCCCTCTGAGGGATGCTATTAAGTTATCAACTTCCACCAAATTATTAACTTTTTTGCTGGAAGAATGATCTACACATATGTATGATGTATATTAGCTTATATATAGAAACTAAACATATCCCATCATACTGTTTAAATATTAAGTGGACGATAGTACAGGGAACAATAAATTTATACTTCTGTGGTTCTTTTGGGTAATGTTGGTCACTAATTTGGCTCCTGAACCACTGAGGTCTGAGTATGACTGTTGCAAACTTGTTGGAGGATGAAAGACTCATTAAGTCCCTGTTCTAGCATTTGTGTACATGCTTATGTCCTTTGCTGGTTCCAGGTCCAACAATAGGTGTAATTTAAGCTGCCTGGCCGCTACTAGATCCATAAGGCCTGACATATCTTCTTATCAAGCCCAAATCCTGCTTCTTTCTCCTGCTGTGAAAGGGTGTCTTGGTTTGGGTTTAACTACAGGTTGAACCTCTCTAGTCTGGCACACTCTGGTACGGCAACATCTGTGGTCCAGCATGATTTTAGTGAGCCTGATGTCCACTGATCCTGGGTGTGGCCAAGTTTCCCACGGTCCCATAAAGTTTATTTACAGCCCCCAGTGCTGGCTCTCAGCATTCTGTGATGTTCTTTAGCTCTAGTTGACCCCAAAATATCTTCTAAGAGCCCAGCAAGCAGTGGAAGTGTTGGTAATGCGGCTAGACCAGTGGTCCCCAACCTTTTTGTGGCCAATAGTACATTCATGTTTTCAGAAGAGTGTGGCGGGAGCCAACAAAAAAAGGCGTCAAATGTGAAATTGAAGGCTATTTTCATATTAAATGTGAATTGGGTAGATTTGATAGAAACTTAATTTAGTTGGATCATTTTTATTTTAATTATATTGTAATTCATTTTTTAAAAAAATTCTGCATTAATAAAAAGGGGGGGATGTCCAAATGTTGAGCAAAAAAAGCACCCTCCCCCCCCAAAAAACCATGGCACTTTTAAATCTCACACTCCCCATCCCCACTATGGCAGGGGGAAGAATGTCAATTTTGTGGGCCCCCTCCCCCATTGGAGAAAAAATAGAAAAAAGGCGTCAAATGTGAAACTGAAGGCTATTTTCATATTAAATGTGAATTGGGTAAATTTGATAGAAGCTTAATTGAATTGGATCATTTTTATTTTAATTATATTGTAATTCATTTTTAAACAAAATTCTGCATTAATAAAAAGGGGGGATGTACAAATGTTGAGCAAAAAAAGCACCCTTCCCCCCCCCAAAAAAAAATCATGGCACCTTTAAATTTCACACTCCCTTCCACATGGCAGGGGAAGAATGTCCCAAGTGGCTTTCCAGCTGAGAAACTGAAAATACCAGACATTTTACTGGGGGGAGAGGGGTCAGGCCAGGGTTTGGATTGTGCCTCAGGGCAGGGGATTGGGGTGCAGGGTGTGGGACGAGAGTTCTGTGGGTGAAGCTATCAGAGTGGGAGTAGCTGGGGGGCCGGACACTTACCAGCGAGATGCGCTGCTCTCCTGTTTCTCCTACAGGAGCTGCCTGGCCATGTGCTTGGGGATTGGTGGGTTCCCGCAGCTGCCAGTATCCAGGTCCAGCCAATGGGCTCGTGTGGGGGGGTGAAAGCGGCCATGAGGGACCCTCCCCTGCTGGCTTGCAGCTCCTGAACCACAAAGGGCCCCGTCACGGCTGTTTTGCTTGGGGGGGGGAAGGCTGTCGCTGCCTCGCAGCCAGACCCGAGCAGCGTGGGGCTTGCTCCGGCTACTGAAGCGCCTGTGCGGGCTGCCTGCTGTGGTGGGGGCGGGGCTCAAGCCTCCAAAGCGCCGCATCGGGCTCCCTCGCGGGCCCCAGGCTGCCGACCCTGCTCTAAGCAGGGGTGAATGTGAGTAGTTTTAAAATGCTGGCGCGGGCGCACATAAATGCCCCTGAGGGCGCCATGGCACCCGCGGGCACCGTGTTGGGGACCACGGTGCTAGACAATATTGACCTCCTGTGGTTTGGCAAATTCTCTGGTTCAGCACGGTCAGGTCCTGACGGTGCCGGATTAGAGAGGTTCAACCAGTAGTCATAGGTGAATCCATTTATCACTAGTTAAAGCCAGCTGTGCTGCCTCTGCCTCTTCCCACCCACCAGGGGAAGATGATGAAAATTTTACAAGAGGATAAAATATAATCAGACGTGATTTCGATTTTCCTTCTTCTTGTGTCGGGTATGAAAAAATGAAAGTAGATAAAATGGAACAACAGTTTCCAGTACCACTAATTCACATAACTGCTAAGTGCTTAGTCTGCGAGGAACTGTCAGGAAGAGAAAAAAAAAATCTAACTGCTTGTAGGTATTAAATCCAGACAAATAAATTGTAACAAATAATCTATTTGACAGATGTTATGCATTTTCTGTGTCATAGCGGATTGTGCTTCTCTTGAACACATATTTATTGTTCAAAATTAGTTGCCAAAGCCTTGTAGATCATTGAAGAGCAATTTGTCACAAGTATTCAATCTTCAAAGTTTGAAAGGGGAGCTGTGACCATTGGGAAAAGACATCTCATGGTATTTTTTCTGTTTCCTGAGTAAATTGCCCAATGGTAACTCTTTATTCAGGTTGGTGGTGCAAATACCCAGACTTATGAATTAAAACGTCACTTTCCACAAATGTCAGTCAATATCAGCTTTCATTGTTCTGTGACTGTGCTGTCCTGGGAACGCGGCTGCAGAAAGCAAACACAAAAGAGTTGATGGATTTCTTTCCTTCCCCGCGTGAATGTTCAAGGGGAGCAGGGGCGGGTTGGTTGCTCAATCTGAAAAGATTGCCATGTGCAGAATCTGTTGTGGAGAAAGCAAGACGATGCCTCACAGGCTGGGTCCTTCATTTCCACAGGAAAATGTTTAGCTCACTTCATAGGTGAGTGGCCTGTAGAATTGGTAGGCAGGCGAAAATGATTTTGCTTAATGAAATAGCCGATCTTAAGAGAGGCAGTAGCCATTTCCCGCAAGAGCCTCCTAGCAGTGTCCTAGTAGGGTGGTGAGTTGTCATGAATACCCTTGTATGATACATGTTTCGAATCGTATCTCTTTGTACATCTCGTCTTTGTGGTTTGCCCAGGTCCTGTCTTCGTGTGATCCCGCCACATGGACACTCCCTTGGTTTTCTGTCAATTGCATACACGTTAGCCTGGACCTCACCTCTTTGATCACGCCCATTAGTTTCTCTCTGGGATACATCAGCAGTCAGGTGGAATGATTTTGACTTGCAGAATGTGTTGTTTTATTCCCTCCCCCTACACATGTACCTTATGAGCCGCCATCTGACACTGTTGCAAAAAAAGCAAATATGATTCTGGGAGGCATTAACGGGAGTGTTGTGAGCAAGACACTAGAAGTCATTCTTCCGCTCTGCTCTGCTCTGATTAGGCCTCAGCTGGAGGATTGTGTCCTGTTCTGGGCCCCACATTTCAAGAAAGATGTGGAGAAATTGGAGGAGGTCTAGAGAAGAGCAACACAAATGATTAAGGGTCTAGAAAACATGAGCTATGAGGGAAGACTGAAAGAACTGGGCTTGTTTAGTTTACAAAAAAGACGACTGAGAGGGGACATGATAGCAGTTTTCAAGTACCTAAAAGGGTGTTATAAGGTGAAGGAAGAAAAATTGTTCTCCTTGGCCTCTGAGGATAGGACAAGAAGCAATGGGCTTAAACTGCAGCAAGGGAGGTTTAGGTTGGACATTAGGAAAAACTTCCTAGCAGTCAGGGTGGTTAAACACTGGAATAAATAGCTTAGGGAGGTTGTGGAATCTCCATTTCTGGAGATAATTAAGAACAGTTTGGATAGAGATCTATCAGGGATGGTCTAGATCAATGGTTCCCAAATTTTTCAGCATCACGCCCCCTTTTTGACTTTTGAGAAACCCTCACACACACACACACACACACCCCCAATAGCAGCAAAACTTGTTGAACAAAAAAGAAAAAAAGAAAGAACTGACGGGGGGGGGGCAAATAGGAGCAAAACTTATGGGGGTGGGGGTTGACGGGGGGGCTGGGTCACCTCATGCCTCCCCTGGAACTTCTTCACACGCCCCCCAGTTTGGGAACCCATGGTCTAGATGGTACTGGGTCCTGCCATGAGGGCAGGGGACTGGACTCAATGACCTTTCAAGTTCCCTTCCACTTCTAGTGTTCTGTGAGTCTATGATTTGTAATCCTGTTGTGACATCTCAGGTCCTTGCTGTCACAAAGATTCTGATGTCCCGCAAGGAATATCACGGCTCCTGGTAGGGAACAAATAGCAGATGCAGGTGAAATCTTGAGGCAGCAGGATCTCTGGGACAGAAGATAAGTGAAGTTAACCCCACAGGCATATAGAAGAACCACAGAAGCACGACTGTTTTCAAACAGAGCATTGATGAAAAGTTTACTGTGAGTCACTCCCTGCTTCTAAAGCAGACAGGTCAGCGTTCCCATCTCAGCCACACTAATCCCCATTGTTGGGCAGGTAGTGTGCCCATGAAGCATAGTGAATGGTGCTTACTGATAATTCAATAGTTAATAACATGCAAACAAGAGCTCTACACAGTTATGGTGATTGATGGGCAATAATTTACCAGCTCCATCACTCAAAACAATTCAGTGTAGCCTACATACTCACCAGCAGCTTGTGGGAACGGGCCACGATTATTCTTTTGTTTAGGTAACAATGGGAAACAACTAACATATACACTTGCTTGAGAGCAGGTGGTTAAAGTAATAAAAATATCAGGAGGCAAGCACTGATTGTTGTGAACAGAAAAATGGGATTTTCTGGCCAGTTGCTATCAGATGAATATTTTAAAATCAATTCTCTATATAAGAGGTGAAAGGAAGCCGGCACGCCTGAGTGCGCAGCTCCGGCAAGAGTTGGCGGAGCTGCAGCAAAAATCAGCAGGGAGTTATTTCAAGAGCTAGTAGGGACCCAGGTTGCAATAGGACAGTACCTCTAAGAAATTTTAAGTTACTTTTGGTCCCTCACCAAAGGCTCTTGTGTAAATTACATGGCCATGGGATAAGAGGGAATGTCCTTTCTTGGATTGAGAACTGGTTAAAAGACAGGAAACAAAGGGTAGGAATAAATGGTAAATTTTCAGAATGGAGAGGGGTAACTAGCGGTGTCCCCCAAGGGTCAGTCCTAGGACCAATCCTGTTCAACTTCTTCATACATGATCTGGAGAAAGGGGTAAGCAGTGAGGTGGTAAAGTTTGCAGATGATACCAAACTGTTTAGGATAGTCAAGACAGAAGCAGACTGTGAGGGACTCCAAGAAGATCTCACCAAACTGAGTGATTGGGCAACAAAATGGCAAATGAAATTTAATGTGGATAAGTGTAAAGTAATGCACATCGGGAAAAATAACCCCAACTATACGTACAGTATGATGGGGGCTAATTTGGCTATGACAAATCAGGAAAGAGATCTTGGAGTTATCGTGGACAGTTCTCTGAAAACTTCCACACAGTGTGCAGCGGCGGTCAAAAAGGCAAGTAGGATGCTAGGAATTGTTAAGAAAGGGATAGAAAATAAGACGCAGAATATCTTACTGCCCCTGTATAAAACTATGGTACGCCCACATCTTGAATACTGTGTACAGATGTGGTCTCCTCACCTCAAAAAAGATATTTTGGCCTTGGAAAGGGTTCAGAAAAGGGCAACTAAAATGATTAGGGGTTTGGAACGGGTCCCATATGAGGAGAGGTTAAAGCGACTGGGACTTTTCAGTTTAGAAAAGAGGAGACTGAGGGGGGATATGATAGAGGTATATAAAATCATGAGTGGTGTGGAGAGGGCTGATAAAGAAAAGTTATTAGTTCCCATAATAGAAGAACTAGAGGACACCAAATGAAATTAATGGGTAGCAGGTTTAAAACTAATAAAAGAAAGTTCTTCTTCACACAGCATGTAGTCAGCCTGTGGAACTCCTTGCCAGAGGAGGCTGTGAAGGCTAGGACTGTAATAGAGTTTAAAGAGAAGCTAGATGGTTTCATGGAGGTTAGGTCCATAAAAGGCTATTAGCCAGGGGATAAAATGGTGTCCTTGGCCTCTGTTTGTCAGAGGCTGGAGAGGGATGGCAGGAGACAAATCGCTTGATCATTGTCTTCGGTCCACCCTCTCTGGGGCACCTGGTGCTGGCCACTGTCGGCAGACAGGATACTGGGCTAGATGGACCTTTGGTCTGACCCAGTACGGCCATTCTTATGTTCTTATGTACTTTCACGGCTGTTCTATAGAGCAACACAAGAGAAAGGGAGAATGTATTTTTTTCCAAATACAGGCTGAACCTCTTTAGTACGGCATTCTCTGGCCTCATATAACTTCTTATCAAGCCCAAATCATGTTTCTCTCTCCTGCTGTGAAAGGGTGTCTTGGTTTGGGTTTAACTACAGGATGAACCTCTCTAGTCCGGCACTCTCTGGTCCAGCAACATCCATGGTCCAGTGTGATTTTAGTGAACCGGATGTCCACTGATCATGGGTATGGCCAAGTTTCCCATGGTCCCATAAAGTTTGTTTCCAGCCCCCAGTCCTGGCTCTCAGTGTTCTAGACTGTTATTTAGCTCTAATTTACCCTTAAATGTCTTTAACAGCCCAGCAAGCAGTGGAAGTGTTGGTGATGCTGCTAGACAACATTGACCTCCTGTGGTTTGGCAAATTCTTTGGTTCAGCACTAGTCAGGTCCCGAGTGTGCTGGACTAGAGAGGTTCAACATGCACATCCTTTGTGTTGCAAAGGAGTTCAGAATGATGGTACTCTTCTGCATAGAGGATTTGATTGCCTGACTCAGGGAATAGCTCTTTCAGAAGCATAGAGTCCTCTTCTCAGTGGAAAATACCATCGAGGGAGCTGAGGTGGGAGGAATAACGGTAGAGATGGCTTGGGTCTTGCAGGGCTGAGTTTTTTCCCACAAGTTTGTAGCTTGCAGGTATATGTTTCATTCGTAGGCGCTGCTTCTGTCCACACCAGCAGACTTCACTCTTCTTCAGAAGGTGGCCCGTTTCCAGTCCATTTCTGAATTCATCCTGGTGCTTGATGTGGGTGTTTTTCTGGCTGGAAACAGTTACAGCCATTGATTGAAATAATCCAATCAGAGCTCACACCAGGCTGACACAGACTCCTTCTGTTCTTTTTCTCAGACTGTAGGGAAGAGCTGCCGGGAATAGAAAACTGGAAGACTGCGACGGATTTCCTGTTCAGTTGCTACGAGAAAAAATGATTTCTAAACCAATCCTTGGTATAGTGGCATCCAAGTAAATTCTCTCCAACTGCCTCCGTTGGGTTGCATGAGGTCTCCAGGACAAATAGGACGTGCAGTTTAGGACTGTATTTTAGCCAGGCTATTGGGATGGTGTTTTCTGTGTGAATATTGTGGTTGAAAGTGCTTTCCCATGGGCCATCATCAGTTGCCCTGGCAGGAAAGAGGAGATGGTTCAGATGGGGTCATGATCAGCTTCTACTTAAGTGTCGTGAAGGAAGGATGCCAGAACCATTCACTCTGCTGACATTGGCCTACAGTACTGGTTTAGCCCATGCCTGCCAAGACTCCTGGGCTATGTCTACACTGGCGGCTTCTTGCGCAAGAACATCTTGCGCAAGGGTTCGTGTGCAAGAAGTCTTGCGCAAGAAAACGTCTACACTGCCATGTGCGCGCTGTGCTTTTGCGCAAGAGTGCCCATGGCAGTGTGGACGCTCTCTTGCGCAAGAAAGCTCCGATGGCCATTTTAGCCATAGGGGTTTCTTGCGCAAGAAATCCCTGCCCAGTGTCCACACTGCTCTCCTGTGCAAGAGGGCTTACACCTGTTAAAAAAGAGCGTAGTTCCTGCGCAAGAAGCCCTCTCTTACCACGCCGTACTGTAAATCTTCTTCCGCAAGAGAGGGCGGGCAGTGTGGACGCTCTGCGGATTCTTGCGCAAGAACCCGCCAGTGTAGACATAGCCCCGGAGGGGGGAGCCTCCTGGAGAACAAAGGATGTGGGAGGATTTAAAAGGACACATTTTAAGGGGTGCTGGGGATGACCCAGACTGAGATGGATTCCAGCGTAGGAAACCCCTCAGAGTGTCCGAACCAGCTAGGCCTTGGGTTGCCATTATGGGCTAGCAGCACTTTAGGTAAGCTAGATGTGCGTACAGACTTTGTCATGAATTCCTTTCCTCCCCTCGTGCTTCATTCTGGCTGCTAAGTAAAAACACTCTGCTTTAAGAAGGCGATTGGTCACAACATCACTGACTCCTCAAGGGCACAAATGGAAGGCTCCAAACCCAGGACAGGACGCGGCGGATCTACGTGACAAAGGAGACTCAGGATATTCCACCCTGAGATGCAAGACCTGAGCTGTGTGCTCTCAGAGAGACCATCAAGGATGACAGAGACGCAGCTAGGCCGTCCCTCTCCCCAACCATGACAAAAGGAGGCCAACAGTCTTTCAGTCTCTGTGGCCCACCAGGGCTCAGGGAGGGGCTCCTCCCCCACTGGGGCAGTGGGCGGCCATTCCACTTCACTTCACCCTGGCTCGGTCCCTCCTGGGGAATCAGGTGTACCATGACCGGGGGGGCTCTGGCCTCTGGTCAGTCCTCACCCACAGTCACTAAGTCCAGGAACTCAGGCCTATAGTTGGGCTGAGACAACAGTTAATTATGCTGAGCTCGTGCTGTGGACAGGCCACAATAGTCCAGGGGCTCAGGCGCAGGCTCTGGTTCAGGGTGGGGCGGCAAACAAACTGATAGGTCTCCCAGCACTGGCAGAGAGCCATCAAACACAGGCCTATGATCACAGAGGGAAGGAGAGATGACCCTCAGCTAGTTCCACACTTGCCCTCTGGCTCCCATGCAGGCCCTCTGGTTCCTGGGGGACTGGAACATCTGGTGGGGCGGGGGGGGGCAGTTCCTCCAGGTCATAGTCTGTCTGTGGGCCCGGCAGTCCAGGCCAGCCTTCAGCTTTTAGGTTCATCTCCTCCCAGCTTGGGAGCACGGGGCAGGCATCTGGCTCCTCTAGCGGCTGTGGGCTTACTGGCCCCCCAGCTGGCCTTTTATAGTTCTAGCCCCGCCTCCACTTCCAGTCAGGTGATGGGCTGGGGCCGGGCTCTGCCCACCAGGGCTCTGGTAGGGGCTCCTCCCCCTCCGGCTCCGTGGGCGCCCACTCCCCTGGCTCACTCCCCTCCAGAGGAGGAGAGGCAGCAGGGTGCAGGGGCTGCTCTCTTCCTTCTCCCCCCTGCCCCTGCCCCTGCACCAGCCGGAGCCCTACTCAGCCACCACCTGAGACCTCCGTGCTGCTGGACCTGCTCCCCCCCGGACACCGCCGCTTCCCACCACCGGCTGCTGCTGCTGCCTGAGGGGAGGGGGGGGCCCTGCCGGCTGCCCCCCCCTCCCCTCCTCCACTCCAGAGGAAGAGGACCCCACCAGCACTCACCACCCACAGGCCTTCCCCCACTGACTGCTGCCTGCCTGCTGCTGCTGTGCCCTGCCCTGCTGGGGGGAGTAGAGGAGAATTATCACCAAGAACTGTGGAGGGGGTTTGTTTCAAAGACTGAGTTTTTTTCGTCTGCTCCAGGGGTGGTGGTGAACTGAGCTGTTGAAAGGGGGGTTGGGGGAGGGGCTCAGAGCCCTCCCCCCAGTCCAGCTGCCCCCCCCCCACTGCTGCCACCACCCCCAACGCCCCCTCCACTGCCCCTTACCACCTGGACTGTCTCTTCTCCCCTTGGCGGGGTTTGCTGCCCCGCCTTCCACCTGGGACTTTGCTGCAGCGGTGGGCGAGGTTGAGCCCTCACAGCGCCCGTGGGCGTGCTCCCCCCCCCTTGGACTTGGCCCCCCTCCCTCAGCTACATTTGGTTGGGGGGCCTCCCTTATTCCTTATCCCTGGTCACTCACTCTATCCCAGCAGCTTATCTCCTTCCTCACTGCCTGCCCTGCCCCTCCCTGCTAGCCCAGCTCATTTTTCCCTCCCTCCCCAAAGTTACTCACCCGTCACATTCACTCCCAAAGTTTACCTGCCACGCCCCTGCCCCAGCTAGCCTAGTTGTGCGCCCCGCCCCTCTCAGCTGCTGTTTTGCCTCCTTTTCACCCCTCCCCCCAGCCGCCCGCTAGCCCTTTGAGCACTACCCTGTTTGCCTTGTGCCCCTCCCGAGCGCCTGTGTCCTACCCTCCCCTTTTTAGTTAGTTCCCCTGTACACTGCACTCCCCCCAATGATCCCATAGCCCCCTTTTATGCCCCAGTGCAGCTGGAGGAGCCGGCCCCTGTCCTGTACCCGTTGCTTTGTCCCTTGCCCATCATGCCAGCACCCTCCTCCTCTGTTCCCAGCCTTACAGGGAGGAGTGGTTGCTGGCTCCTTGGTTCCCTTTTTTACCCCGCCCCTGTCAGCGCCCTCCCTCCCTGCAATCAGTCAGCGGGAGAGAGTTGCTGCTTCCCCCTTCCTCCTCCCCCTCAACTCTATATCCCCTTACTCTCGCGTCCTTCCCCCCGCAATAGCACCCTCCTCCTCTGCCACAGCCTTAGCAGGGAGGAGCGGCTGCTAACCCCCCCTTCCACGATTGCCCCTTCCTCGAACCAGTGCCCTCCCCCTTTCTATCCCCCTCCTTTCATTGACGCCCTCCTCCCCTGCCTGTTGCTTCGGGGGGAGTGGCTAGCCCTTACCCTCCCTCCTTGCCATCTGTGCCTCCTTCCACCCTCTATCTATGATGGAGGAGGCCCCTGCCCCTGCGGGCCCTATGGTCCCCCCACTGTCATCGGCCCAAATAACTGCTGCGGCTGACCTCCCCACCCCTGGCCCGAGCTCCGCCGTGGCCACGGCCAACGCCCCCCCCCGATACGGGGGGGCCTTCTACCTCGGCCGGTAAGAAGGGCCGGGGAGGGAAGAAGGGCAAAGGCCCGGCCCGGAAGGTTACGCCTCCTGCGGCCGAGACCGCCCCGTCCATTGCAGCCCAAACATCTGCCGCAGTCCCTCCTTCCCTTGCTGTTCCTTCCACCAGCTCTGAGGGTGATCCACCCACAGCCCCCAGAGCGTACGCCCAGGTGGCCGCTACCACCCCCCCACGTGCCGGGTCATCCATCTATACTGCCGCCTCCAGCACCATCCCTGGTGGCCGGGGTCCCTTTCCCACCCTGACCAGGAGACATGGCATTCGCTGCCTCCTGGTCGCCGCCTCGCCCCACGTCGAAACTTACGTGCGGGCGTTGGCGAGGGTGGTGGGGGCCTCAGCCGTGGTGGCGGCCTCCAAAATGTATGGCAAGGTGGTGTTCTTCCTTGCCTCGGAGGCCGCCGCCCAGGAGGCGGTGGAGAGGGGCCTGGCGGTGGGGGGCGTGAACGTGCCCCTCGAGCCATTGGAGGACCTGGGCGTACGGGTGGTTCTCACTTCCGTCCCGCCCTTCCTCCCCAATGCCGCCCTGCTGCCTTCCCTCTCCACCCTGGGGAAGCCAATTTCTGTCATCAGCCCTCTCCCGTTGGGCTGTAAGGACCCCGCCCTCCGCCACGTCTTGTCATTCCGCCGGCAGGTGCAACTGCAAATGCCGCCGGCGGCACGTGGCGGGGTGGCACTCGAGGGGTCCTTTATGGTGCCCTACCAGGGGGCCCTCTACCGGGTCCACTATTCTTCGGGGAGGCCCGGTGCTTCCTCTGCCGGGCGATGGGGCACGTCCGGAGGGACTGTCCCTTGGCCCGGTCGGAGGAGGCGTCCGGGACCCCCGGGGCCCGGGAGGGCACCGACCCTACCACCGCCGGCCCCCCTGGAAGTCCGGCCTCCGCGGCTGCCCCTCCTCCAACCGATGGCTCTGCTCGGCAGCCGAAGGCGTCCCCTCCGGTGTGCCCGAGCGAGCAGGCGGGCCCTGCCTCTACCCGATCCGTTTCTGTGGGGCCCGAGGAGGAGAGGGTAGCGAGCCCAGACGGAGGAAATGTCCAGCACCCCCTCGGCGCTGGGAGCCGAGCTCCACCAATTCCTCACGGATATGCGTGGGGCTAAGGGAAAGGTGGAGCTCGCCCTTCAGCGCTGGGGGGATTTTCATTCCATCTTGAGGGCCACAAGGGCCCTCTTGCAGGAGGGGAGAGGGACCAAGAGGTGGGCCATCGCGGCCTACTGGCGGGCCCGTAAATTCCACGACGCTCTCCTCACCTTCGGGTCGAGGAGCGGCTTGTTGCGGGGCCTGCGGGAGGCCGACGATCACCCTGCCCGTGAGTATCCACCCCAGCCCTCATCATGAAGTACACCACCATCGTTACATTTAATGCCCGGGGCTGTAGGGCGGGTCTCCGCAGGGGCCGGGTGCTCTCCTTCCTTCGGAGGGGGGGTACTCGGTGCTTTCCTGCAGGTGAAACGGACCAAGAGGCAACAGACAGAGGGAGGACCCCAGCCCATGATGAGGGCTGGGGTCCTCCCTCTGTCGTGCAGGCGAGCCGTGCTCGCCTTCCTACCGAAAAAGGGGGACCTCCGCGACCTTTGGAATTGGTGTCCCGTCTCGCTTCTCAGCACGGACTATAAGGTCGTAGCAAAAGCCATCTCGCTGTGACTGCGGTCCGTGCTGGCGGACGTCATCCATCCCGACCAGACCTACACCGTCCCGGGCCGTAGCATTTTTGATAACTTGTATTTGGTCCGGGATCTCTTGGAGCTCAGGTGTAGGGACAGCTTGTCGTTCGCCCTCCTGTCCCTGGACCAGGAGAAGGCGTTCGACAGGATGGATCACGGGTATCTCCTGGGCACCCTGCAGGCCTTCGGCTTCGGGCCCCGTTTTGTGGGTTTTCTCCGGGTGCTGTACGCCCTCGCGGAGTGTTTGGTCAGGCTCAACTGGACCCTGACCGAGCCGGTCAGCTTCGGGCGGGGGTACGTCAGGGGTGTCCGCTGTCGGGCCAGCTGTACGCTCTGGCGATCAAGCCCTTCCTCCGTCTCCTCTGTAGGAGGTTGACGGTGTTGGTGCTCCGAGAGCCGGAGCTGCGGCTGGTCCTGTCGGCGTACGCCGATGATGTGCTCCTCATGGTCCAGGACCCGGGCGACCTGGCACGGGTGGAGGCCTGCCAAGCCGTCTACTCGGCAGCCTCCTCCGCCCGGGTCAACTGGGTCAAGAGCTCTGGCCTGGTGGTCGGGGCGGGTGGCAGGCCGGCTCCCTCCCACCTGCGCTTCAGGCCACCAGGTGGAGCGCGGGTCCGCTGCTCTATCTAGGTGTCTATTTATCCGCCACGCATCCTTCTCTGCCAGAAAACTAGCAGGGTTTGGAGGCCAGGGTGGGTGAGTGGCTGTGGAGATGGGCAGGACTGCTCCGGTGTCTCTCCCTTCGCGGGAGGGTTTGGTCAGCTGGTCCTGTCCATGCTCTGGCACCGGCTCAACACCCTGCGCCCGGCCCCAGAGGTCCTGGCCAAGCTCCAGAGGACAGCTTTGGAGTTCTTTTGGCTAGGACTGCACTGGGTCTCTGCAGGGGGTCTTGTCTCTCCCCCTGGAGGAGGGGGGCTAGGGCCTGGTTTGCGTGCGCAGCCAGGTCCGCACCTTCCGCCTCCAGGCCCTGCAGAGACTCCTCTTTAGTGCAGGTAGTCTGGCATGGAGCACTTTGGCGTGCACCTTCTTCCGCCGCCTCCGAGGGCTCCGATACGACCGGCAGCTCTTTTTTATCCACCCGAGGGGTCTTCCGCGAGACGTCTCAGAGCTGCCGGAATTCTACCAGGACCTCCTCCAGACCTGGAAGCTGTTTTCAGCGACCAGGTCCGTTGTGGCCGCCGAGGGAGCAGACCTCCTCGCGGAGCCCCTGCTCCACAATCCAGCCTTGTGTGTGCAGGTGGCGGAGTCTCCCTCAGTGCGCCGGAGGCTGATCCTGGCAGAAACCACCATGGTCGGAGACCTCCTGGACTATGCCAGGGGGGACTGGGTGGATCCCTGTGCACTCACTAGTCACATGGGGCTCTCCACCCCCCGAACCCCTCTGCGCCTACTCCAGGAGGTGAAGGCGGCCTTGCTGCAGCCCGCTCTCGACTTCCTGCAACGAGCCCTGCGAAAGGGTACGCCCCGCCCCTCCCTTCCTGCAAACCCTCCGTCCCTTATTATCGGGCCCCTGTTCCGTGGGCCCCCCCGGCCTTCCCATCCCTGGACTCCCAGCCGGCTGCAAAAGCTGCAGCCGGTCTGTTTTCGAACTGTGCCCAGGGAACATCTGTACATGCTCATGCTCCACACTCAGCATTTCCCCACCCTCGTGTCCCACCCCGATACCAAGTGGCGGGACTACTTAAGACCCGTTGAGGGTGGGGAACCCTGATGGGCCAGCGTATATTCCACCTTAATCCCGCGACCCATCGGGGACATCAGTTGGCGGCTCCTGCACGGAGCCGTGAGCACGGGCGTGTACCTGGTGCGGTTCACCCCCATCCCGGATACCTGCCCCTTTTGCGGTGTGAGGGAAAACCTGGTGCATGTCTACCTCGAATGCGCCAGGTTGCAGCCCCTATTCCGGCTCCTCCAGAACCTCTTATTGAGGTTCTGGCTGCACTTTTCCCCACACCTTTTCATTTATGCACACTCTATCCGTGGCCCTACAAAGTCGCGGGACCTCCTCGTCAACCTCCTCTTGGCCTTAGCTAAAACAGCCATCTATAACACCAGGGAGAGGATGCTAGGCGAGGGGGTTCCCTGCGACCGTGGGGCCTATTTTCGTTCCTCCCTAGTATCACGTATCCGGGCAGAGTTCCTCTGGGCGGCATCCGCTGGCTCCCTCGATAGCTTCGAGGAGCAGTGGGCGCTGTCCGGGGTTCTCTGCTCGGTATCCCCATCCGGTTCCCTTGTTTTGACCCTGTGACCCGCACCCCCGACTGTGTTTTTCATTATTTGTTCCAAGTATTTAGTTGAACCCCAGGTCCAGTCGTCCCTCCTTCAAGGCTGGGGGAGGGGCTTTTAGAAGTGGGCGGGCTTCGCCCACCCACTTCCTGGGTTTCAAATAGGCCCACTACAGGGAGATAAAGATAGAGATGGCATGCATAATATCCCCTTTTCCCCATGCAATATACTTTTAAGGGGGATGCGGTGGAAGGGATAAATATAGAGAAGTGGCTGATGTTTGGCCTTAATATAATGACAAATGGATGGATACATAGCAGGCTCTGTGATAGTGGTGTTGGGGACAATTTGACCCGCACAAGCAACGTAAACCCTGGATGATTTTCTGTGGGGATTAGATCCATAAAACTGAGCTGGAGAGCTCAAGAGAACTTGTCTTTGTTAGTCTTTGGGGTTTGTTAACCTTTTTAGTGGTTATGTCCAGAGCCAGGCAGGGGTCAACATGAAAAACAAAAGGGGAAGTGATCCTACAGAGGGACAGTAAGATAACAGGATAGTGAGTGTGGCCTACTATTTGGACACACATATAGGGAGCTTTGGGTTGGGCATTAGGAAAACCTTCCTAACTGTCAGGGTGGTTAAACACTGGAATAAATTGCGTAGGGAGGTGGTGGAATCTCCATCACTGGAGATATTTAAGAGCAGAGTAGTCAGACACCTGTCAGGGACGATCTAGATGGTGCTTGGTCCTGCCGTGGGGACAGGAGATTGGACTTGATGACCTCTCAAGGTCCCTTCCAGTTCTAGTGTTCTAGGATTCTATGTTAGAGAAATAGAAATGTTCTTCTAACATTTCTAAACCACATAAAGTATTTGGTTTAAGTGTAGCTCAGTATTCCTTTTTCCCTGAACAGATTTACCAAGATCTTAATGTGACCCCATCTATTTTGTATCTAAAATCTACCTGCCTTTCTTCTCCTCTTTTTTTGTATATTGGTCTTTGTTTATTTGTATCCTGTGCAAAAACTTCTTTCCCCTTGATTCTGTTTTGCCAGGCTCGGAAAAAACATTTAAAATACAATAAGACCTTTTAATTTATTTAATCCAAGCCATTATCAAAATGGTTCACATTTTTTCATTTGTTAGGGGCTCCGACAATAAAAATGTTGAATAATGTCAATAACGTTTCTCATTAAATATTGAAAAGGGATCTGTGCCAAACCCCATGAAACAGAAATAGCGATGAGGTTTTTCTCTAAGTTAAAAAAAATGTTGACGGGCTCCAGTAATTATGGATAGTGAATATGTGAAAAGACAGTAAGAGCAACAGCATGCAAAACAATCCAGAGGCTGAAGCTGATTTGCATAAAACATACTCTAGCTGAGATGAAAATCAAAGGAGTCATGTCAAATGGGCTGGCAAAGCTGCTAGATGAAAGCAGGACTCGGGGTAACCCCCACTGAGAGGGGGAAAGGGGTGCCACTGCCCCAGGGCTTGGTGATTCAAAAGGGCCCAGGCCCTCCAGGCATAGTTCCCACTAAGGTGTGCGCCTGTGCGGCCGCGCACAAAAAATTCGTCCCCCGCCCATCTCCTCTGGAGAGCTGCACAGCCGCACTCGCGCAGCTCCGATGGGCAGGGCCAGTCGAGAGGTAATGGAGAGGGAGCCACCAGGGCGGAGGCCGGGGGGCTGAGACATGCCGTGGATACGTGGCAGGGGGGAGGCCCGCTGTGGTGGCTGGGGCTGCCATGTGGCAGGGGCCTGCTCTGGTGGCCGGGAACATCCGGTGGCACACATCCAAACCAGAGCACATGACCTCAGTAGTGGTGCTCAAGCCAAAACTCACTCCACTCAAGGTTGGAAAATTTTAGCGGGAACCCGCCCCAGGTCCTTGAAGTCACTGCCAAAGCACTGCACGAGATGCTCCTGGCCTTGTTCTGATTGGCCTGGGGGCAGAAGGGGGAGTGCAGGAAGTCTCCTCCAATCAGGGGCCATGGGTGCCTTGGGGCAATTTCTGTGGGGGGCAAAGACTTCACATGCTCCCCCACCCCCAGACCATCACGGGCAGTTTCCTGGCCCCACCCCTTTTGCTTGAGGCCCCATCCCCTTCTGGTGTAGCCCGGGGCCACTTCAAAAATTTCTGAAGTGGCCCCCGGCAAAAAATTATTGCCCATCCCTGGGTTATAGGAACATAAGAAAGGCCATATTGGATCGGACCTAAGGTCCATCTAGCCCAGGATCCTGTCTTCCAACAATGGACAATGCCAGGTGCCCCAGAGGGAATGAACAGAACAGGGAACCATCCAGGGATCTCTCCCTTGTTGCCCATACTCAGCTTCTGACAAACAGAGGCTAGTGATACCATACTTGCCAATCTTGGCTAATAGCCATTGATGGATCCATCCTCCAGGAATGTACCTAGTTCTTTTTTGAACCCTGTTAAAGTCTTGGCCTCCACAACATCCTCTGGCAAGGAGTTCCACAAGTTGACTGTGAATCATGTGAAGAACTATTTCCTTTTGCTTGTTTTAAACCTGCTACCTTAGTTCCTGTGTTACGAGAAGGAGTAAGTAACACTTCCTTATTTGCTTTCTCCACGACAGTCATGATTTTATAGACGTCTAGCTTACTCTCAATCCCTAACACTGGAGAAGTCTATCTGGCCTCTTCCCCTTTCTGCCTCCCAGCCTCTTTTCAGGTTGCTTCCCAGAGCAGTGGATCCAACAGACTCCGCAGACCACTGGGCAACATGGAATGGGGGCGGCTCTGTGCTCTTGGAAGGGGCAGGGCCAAGGGCAGCAGGAGGGGCAGAGCCAAGGCAGCTGGCCCTCAGCACTGCTGCACCCCCAGCCCTCAGCACTGCTCAGAGCATACGGCCTGGCACTCCAGCGGATCACTCCGGCAGCAATTTAAAGGGTCCAAGGCTCTGGCCGGGACCCAGTGGCTGGAGCCCTCGCCCCCTTTGAATCACCAGGCTCTGGGGCATCAGCTCCCTTTCCCACCCTCTTTCAGTGGGCCTGCCCCAGAGAGAGAGCATGTCCCACCTCCACTCTTCTGGGTCTTTTCCCCTTCTGAGCTCCCTTAACTTCTCCCTAAGGCCCAGGTGCCTAATGATCCTTTTCTTACTCCTCCCCCCAGGCCAGGAGGGCTAATTGGCTCTTCCCTTTTCGTCTAACAGTGATGGTCATAAACCCGATCATACTTCCCTGCCGTTTCATTGCCATTGTTATGTGTTAGCCTTGAATAAGGGGAAAGTAATTCACAGAATCCCACGGCTCAGTCACCCTCACCCTCCTGGCAGGGTGGCATGGCCTACTCTCCTGTTGAGGTATTTTGTTGACATGACCACTCATGATGCCTGGTTGTGAATACCTTAATCAGCAGTATGGCCTCGAGCAGGAATGGGGAACCTAAGGCCCAGGGGCCAGATGAAGCCACCAGCTTGCCTGAATCTGGCGCCTGAGGCTTGGGGTTCCCCCCTAGTATTAGGGAGCTGGTGTTGGTGCTCCAGCCCTGCACTCCCCTATCTCACCAGACTCCCCACTTCCCTTTTGCTCCTGCACCCTACCTCCTGGCTAGATCCCTCATCCCTAGCCCGTTCCTGCACCCACCTTCCCACCCGGACCCCACACCCCCATTCTGCTCCTGCACCCTATCACCCTCCCAGACCCCAACCCATTCCTGCATCCTTCCTCCTGCCCAGACCTCACACCCCAAGCCTGCTTCCCAGCAGCCCCCTCCCACACACTGACCCCCTCATTTTTGGCCCCACTCCAGAGCCTAAGGGGCCCCACAAAATCTACTGGGCTCCCCTAGGCACATTCCCCCAGGGAAATGTGGGGAGTGTTTTTCTGCTTGTCAGACAGGAGGCCACATCAGTGAGGGGTTGGTTTTCTAAAAAATGTGTTCGCTTCTCATCTGTGTGCAGCTCCCGACTGGTTTTTCTGTGGGTCAGCAGCCTCTGACCCAAAAAAAGTTCCCCACCCCTGGCCTAGAGGTACAAGGAGAGAGTCAGGATTTCAGGAGCCGTGGGAACTACTGATGTTTGTGCCTGTTTTAATCTCCCCATCTATAACATGAGGATAATATAACAGGTGAAACTCACCCCAGTGTAGAAGGTCTCTGTGAGGCTTATCACCGCTCACCCAGTGCTGTAGGGAGTCAGCAGGCAGGGAGCTAACCCAGGATGAGGGAAATGAAAAGGTTTCCAGTAGTCACTGCTGTGTACATTTGCACCTGGGTTTACAGGTCAGAAGAGCTAAGACTGTTCTTAGTTCATCCAGGGCTAGTAATGGGTGAACAGCCTCAGAGGCAGGTAATCAAACAGGCTTTGGGGTGAGGGTTTGTGATATTGTGACATAGTCACAGTATTTTCAATGCTTTGTCATCTTTGGCATGCTTAGAACTGCCAGCGCCTGGCATAAGAACCGGAATGTGTGGCACTTCCGTCTTTACGTTTCTGAATGAAGCCAGAAAACAAGAGGCCCATACCAATGCTAAAACTGCAAGCAAAGAAAATGGATTGAACTTTTTTTGACGTTCCAACAGCTTTCAGCGTCGGTTCTCCGTTACTTGTGTATGCATGTTCATGTCAATTCGAGTTTCATCTGAACACAGCCAACCATCCAGAACGGATTTGTGATCGGCGTCTTCCACAATGGTTCACCAGCCAAGGTCAACGTAATAATGACAGCTTTTCTGCACATTCTGTTTGCCAATTTCAACTAACAACCTCCGAGTTGCCTGGCGGTAAAACTGTCCTGATATTGTCCCTGATATTCAATAGCCAGGATAGAACTGCAATTCTGTGGACTTTGACAGAGCCCAAGAGATGGTTTCTAAAGAGTTTCTAGCCAGGGTATTGTATGTCAGAAAAAAAATGTCATTCACGCACATTGTACCATTCTATTCCAAGCATTCCAGGAATGAGCCCACTCGAGGAAAAGAACAATCCACTTGTACTATCTAATAACCCTACACTGGAACATCACAGAGGGGCTGTATGTGCCAACTTCCATTACTGTCAGAAGCACATTTACACCAGTTTGATGAGCAGTGAGCATCAGAAAAGGGGTGAAAAGTGACTGTTCCATAGGAAACATGTAGTTCATCTCAATGGGATGGCACTCAGTGGTATGAAAGTATAACACTACTCAGGGCTAGCAAGCCACATGTGAAAACAGACGTGTCTGAGCTTTGTTTACACTGTCAGCTGCAATTTCAATACGGGCTGTTTGATAGCAGGAGCCTTGAGGAAGAGTATCCCCTGACACCACCACACTGGAGAGTTGGGGGCCGGGTAAAAGTGGGAGGGCCAAGGGGAGTGAAAGATACTCCCCCGATAATCTCCCAAGCGAGACGGACCAAATCTGGGATTGGCTGAGCTATGTGTTGATAATAAACCAGCCCCAAAGAGCAGCGGCATTAAGACAGGAGAACTGCTGTGGAATTATTGGGGAAACTGAGGCAGGCAGGCACGCTCATTCTGCTGCCGCCTGCTCTAGGAAGCCCCTCTAAGAGGGGCTGCCCTCTCTCAGAGAGATGGAAAAAGATGGGGAGTATATTATTTAGAGAGGGGATGGCTGGGAGGTGACATGAAAAAGGCATGAACATTCAAAGATGGGGTAAGTCGGGCACTCCCGTTTCCGAGAGATGCTTGGAAAATGGGGTTTCCTCTGCAGAAATGTCAATGGAAATGGGACCACGCCACATAAAAAGAACTGTCAGTTTCCCAGGGAGAAGTTATACTTTGCCCAAGAAGATTGTTTTGATTCAGAAATAGTGCTGCGCCCCATGGAACTGTAGTTTGGGGGCTTCTTGCTCTTTCTCCTCTATAGCTTGGCTCTCCAGTATCTGAGCAATACTAAAAACAATTAATAAATATTCATGAGCCTGACTCAGGAATGTGCTTAAGCATGAGGCGAGGTCTACACTACGGGGCTTTATCAGAAAAAGCTACGCAAATTGCGCTCCACAAGTTGTGTAGCTTTTTCCGATCACTTTTCCGGAAGAGGCTTTTCCACCATTTGGCCCCATTTAGATGAGGCCGAATGGTGGAAAAGCCTCCTCTTTTGGCAGAGCCCTTATCCCTCATGGAATCAGGTATACAGGGCTCCCCGAAAGAGTGCGTTTGCTCGGCTATGTCTACACTATAAAGTTAATTCGAAATAACAGCAGTTATTTCAAATTAACTTTAATAGCATCTACACAGGCAAACTGCTATTTTGAAATAAATTCGAAATAGTGGAGCCCTTATTTCGAATTTGGTAAACCTCATTCTACGAGGAGTAACACCAAATTCGAAATAGCTATTTTGAATTAAGTGCTGTGTAGACACTTAATTCTAAATAGGGGTCCTCCAGCCCTTCCCAGGGAGCCCTGGTGGCCACTCTGGGCACAACCAGGAAAGCTTACTCTCCTCTCCCCCAGCCCCGGAGGCATTAAAGGGGTAGACTCTGGCCACAGTGCCTGTGCCAGCTCCAAGCCTGCCAGCCCAGAGCCAGCAGTGGCCACCAGGGCCCCTGACCCAGAGGCCGCAAAACATGAGCCAGCAAGCCACTGGCTGCCAGCCCTCCACCGCTCCCCAGGAGCAGTCTGCCAGCTCCTAGGAGCCTGACAGGGCCCGGAGAAGGCGGGCGCCTTCCTGGTCCAGGGTGGAGATCATGGACCTTATTCAGGTTTGGCGGGGATGTCCCCAATGTCCATGATCTCTGTACCAGACGGAGGAATGCGGCCGTCTATGGCAGGATAGCTGCCTGCCTGGCCACCAAAGGCCACATGCGAACCCAGGAGCAGGTTAGCATGAAAGTCAAGTTGGTCTGGCAAGACCCCCAACCCTGAGCCCTGAGCTTCCCCTCCTCCTTCTTCCCTGTGCTTCCCCCTTCCAGCTCCCTTCTCCCAGGTTTCCCCCTCCCCTCTCTTCCCCTCTCCCACCTCCTTCTACCAGTCTCCCCAGAGGTCCATTCCCCCCCAGTTTTGTTCAATAAACCCAGTTTCTATTTTTAAACATACGTGTCTTTTGTTTGACATCAGGAAGGGGGGCTAGGGAGGGGTAAATGGAAGGACGTGAGGGAGGAATGGGGCACGAGCCCCCCGGTGGGGAAGACCAGGGAGGCTCTGAGGGCTCCTCTGGGTGGACACTCTCCCACAGGGCCTCCTGGATCCTGACAGCCCCCGATGGACCCCCCGGATGGCAGCCTGCAGCAAGTGCAGCCGGGCTGATGGCAACGACCCCACGAGATGCACCGGCATGCCCAGAGGCAGCTCTGGCTCCATGTAGCCGAGTGCTGTGGTGTCCCGAGTGAGGGCACTCCAAGACAGGACTGCTTTGCTGTCCCTCATCGAGTTAGACAAGCAAGTGGGGAACCCTGAGAACTGTCTGCCCGGAGTGGGGGTAGGGTCCCTTTAAGCACGGAGCTCAGTTAGCCTCAGGCAGCAGCCCCACACGCTAAGTCCTAACCTGATGCCCAGCCGGCACTGGTTCCAGCCAGCCTTAACTTCGGTTCAGGGTCCACTCAGTGTGGACGTGCTATTTCGAAATAGTTTTTGTGTGTAGATGCGTTATTTCAAATTAGCTTAATTCGAATTAACTATTTTGAATTAAGTTAATTCGAAATAGCACTGTAGTGTAGACATACCCCTCTTCTGCGAAAAAAAGGGGAAGAGCAAACGTGCTCCCTGGACACGGCAGGGTTTTTCCAGGATACCTCTGGGCACCCCTTATCCTGCCTGCCTAATGGGGCAGCTGGTGCTGGCCAGGGGGACACTCCCCAGGTGGGCAGGGCTCAAACCCACAACCCTGGGGTCCCCAGGTATCCTGGAAAAACCCCATAGTCTAGACGTAGCCTGAGTGACTTGGAGCATATGCTGAAGACACCCAGACTTAAGTTGAGCATGTGCTTAAAAGCTCTCCTGAATTGTCATGATTTCTTGAATTGGGTCCATATGAACAATAAAGACCATCCAAACTCCCATTAACTAGAACAAATATTTAAAAGGGGATCTAAACCATCATGCTTCAGAGCATAAACCAAGCTGTAATTGGCAGGGGTCAGGAAGAAATTTCTCCTAGGCACAGCAATAGCTGTACATTGAGGGGTTCCTTGAAGTTTCTTCCGAAGCAGCTGGTAATGACTTCTTTTGGATACTTTACTGTCTGGACCATTGGTGTGAGCCTCTCTGACAATACTTATGTTCTTAATATCACAAGGGCTGCCCAGGCAGGCTGGCTGAGTCCAAACGTGGAATTGCGAGTGGAGATACGGATTAGAAATGACGCAGGCTGTCAACGCTACGTGGGAACTCGGAACTGGTCTGGAACGGCAGAGAAAGGGGTTCAGCAGCGGAGGGTGCAGCAAGAGCCTCGGGGGGGGAAACCGCAGACGCACCATCTGTCAGAATGGGCAGGAGAGAGGCAGCTGGGCGGTGTGTTCGTCTCTGCACGTCGCTCCCATGAATAGGCGAGTGATGATCTAAAATTAATCAACACCCACTCCACCTCTTTAGACCTTCCCTTTTCAAGCTGCGGCGTCCTGGTGATTTATAATTAGGGGAGCTGGCGAGGAAGTACCTTGCTTGTGAGGAGGGTGACGGATGCCTGGGCATGAGCCGAGTACTCCCTGAAGGGAACGTTAATATTTTAACACCCGCACAGGGGCCAGGCCACACTTGGGATTCAAGAGCCATCTGTGGATGAAAGGAAGGCGTCGGGCGGTATGAAGGTCAGCTCTTGTGTATCCTGAAAAGCAACAGGGAAATTAACAGAACTCCCCAGTGGGGCTCCCCTCCGCTGCCACGCTTTTCATGTTCTCTCGCCTTTGCAAGCAGGTTTGGATGTTTGGCGAGGCCTGATGGGTTCGGGGGTTCTGCCAGGACGTGGAAAGGCAGGGCTGGGAAAAGGCCTCTCCAATTCTCGGCTCAGATTCAAGTTACTCCTCAAAATGGTGCATTGGGGCTGAGCATGGGCGGCAGATGAAGGCCCAGCTGGGGAAGGCAAGCCCCACCCCTGGAGCCAAGCCCCGCCCACCCTCAGCCAGATCTTTTCAGGCTACCTGGAGGGCCGGACCTGCTGTGCTGGGGCTGTGGCATGGCAGCCCTGATCCTTCCTGGCTGCCAGCCTTCTCACGCTGCTCACCATGGCTCCGACCTTCCCAGTGGCGAGGCATGTACGCAGTTTTGGGAAGGCAGTGCCTTCCCTGGCCTATATTACCAGCTGTCCATGGTGCTGGGCTGGGACCTGGAAGACAGGCTGGCCCTGTCTTCATGTGTGTATAAACAAAGCCATTGATCTCTCCTCGGGAAGCCAACGTCCCAGGCACTGGCTCTCCCATGCGGAAGGCCGGGAGGCAATGGCATCAGAATAGGATGCTGGTGCCAGGAGAAGAGGCAACCAAAAAGTCCTTCACTGCAGGTGGGCAGTGGAGTCATGATGCCTGCTCTGTTCAGTGATGCTTTCTTGTCTACAGGAAGCAATATACTTGTGTGATGGTCCACTTCGGCAGTCGGATCTTAAAGGGCTAGTACAAATAATGGTTACCCCAGCATGTCAAAGGTCTGCGTGTAGCTTACCGGTGTCTGGGTGGGTGCTGGCAGTCTGGGTCAATGGTGAGAGCCAGGCAGTGAGGGCCAGGTACTGAGGGCCAAGGATCAGGGCTAAAGTCAGGCACCAGAGCCAGGGGTCAGAGCTAGCAAAGGGAACTGGAGCCAGGGGTCAGCGCTGGAGCCAGGAAAGGAATGTGGAGCTGACGCAGGACAGGAACAAGGCTGGAGAAAGAGAGGAGCAGGGAAGAGCAATCACAGCTGCTGACAGAAGCACTGAATAGCTGGTGACCAGCTGCTGCCCGGCTTAAAAGCAGGCCTGCTGGCTCCCTTCAGCCAATCAGGCGGACCAGCCAATCAGGTGATCCTCCCACAACCCAGCTGGGCTCGTTAATCCGCCTGGAGGCTGGCCTGGCTAATCTCCAGGCTCAGCTGCAGGGGCTCTGTCCCGACAACAGGCAGGACTGACTTTTGAAGAGGAGCATGTAAACACACAGCGGGCAAGGGGAGCAAAGTCGCCTGCGCGCTCCGTGCAGGGGTAGCAAAGAGCAGCCTCACCTGCTTCCAGGCACGAAAACGGTATTCCCATTTCACTCCCGGCCAAGCGGAGGCAGATACCTGCCCGGGGTCGCACAGTCAGCGGCAGCGTTCTAGTCAGGACCTCCTATAGGTTGAGACTCCATAATCCGGAGGTCCCAAGGCCGGCAGCACCCCCCAGTCCGGCATTGTCAGGGTGACCCTGTGGGAGCACTCACGGGGATAAGCTGGCGGGCGGGGGCCAGAAGCGTTGCCAGACTCAGGGGCCGAGAGAGCGGAGCCGCAGGTGTGGGAAGCCCCCAGTCACCGGGAGTAGGTCGGCAGCCATCAGAGCAATTGGGTGGGGCAGCGGTTCTCCCTCCTCCCCCTCCCCCCCCACCGCCCCCGGGAAGCAGTGGGGCTGCTGGGGAGAGTCTCAAGCTCTGGGCAGCAGCGGGGGCCCCCGGGCAGCAGCAGAGCTGCTGGGGAGAGTCCCAAGCTCTGGGCAGTATTGGGGGGTGCCGGGCAGCAGCAGAGCTGCTGGGGAGAGCCCCAAACTCTGGGCAGTATGGGGGGCACCGGGCAGCAGCAGAGCTGCTGGGGAGAGCCCCAAACTCTGGGCAGTATTGGGGGGCGCCAGGCAGCAGCAGAGCTGCTGGGGAGAGCCCCAAGCCCTGGGCAGCAGTGGGAGCTGCCAGGGAGAGCCCCGAGTTCTGGGCGGCAGGGCGCCTCCTCCCCTCCGCTCCCCCAGGCAGAGAAGCAAAGCCGCGGAGAGGAAAGCAGAGCCCCTGGCGCGTTGACCTCCCATGGTCCAACACATTCCCTGGTTCGGGACCTGTCAGGTCCGAGGGTGCCGGACCAAGGAGGTTCCACCTGCATTCAACTTACTGCAGGGGCAGATTAGAGTTTTGCAGGGCCCAGGGCAGCACAGTTTCGCGCATGCATGCCGATGCGCACCAATGCCCGTTGCGTATTCACACTGGCGCTGGTGTGGGGCCTACTGAAGCGCGGGGCCCGGGGCAGCTGACCCGCTTGCCCTGCCCTATATCCGCTGCTGACTTACTGGACCCTTCCTGGGACACGGCGTGCCCCGGAGACAGCAGTTTGAGCTCTGGCTCCAAAGCAAAAGCTCTGAAGCCCACCCAGGAATTCAGCCCTCCATCTTGCAGGATCAGAGGCTGCCCACTCCGAAGGCCCAGCAAAGCCCAGGGGGAAGTTCTCTGTCTTCCACCCAAGGACACCAGGGATGGCTTTGACCTGGCGCATGTGGGGCACGGCCGCACATCGTGCCAGTGTCTTTCTCATCCTCAGACTCCTGCTGGCGAAAAAGGGAAGCAGCGACCCCCTGAAGGAGAGCCGTTCGGCCTTGTTCCAAGCGGAGCGTCATGACTGGCGGCAGGGGAAGAAGCCTTGGTTGCCATAGAGAGCAGTGACGCAGTCAGTGTGTGGTGAGTTCTCACTCCCCAGCTCACAAGACTCACCTTATTTCCTGCTTCGTTGGTCCTTGAACACCGATTGTTGGAAGTTCCCCCCTCTCCCTTCTACAGTGGTTAGAAAACGGGAAGAAAAGAGAAAAAAAATAGCCGCTGGTAGCATTCTTCTCCACTCTCCTAAGATTTACAAGATGCATGAAAAACAATGGCTGACTCAAGGGGTGTCTGCATAGCAGGGGACCTATTTTTTGCTTCTCACTTAGAGCAACTCCTATTCTTAGTTCAAACCTGGGGGTGTATGTAGGTGTTAGTTTCTAAATCAGGATGCCCAGGCTGGTGTAACACAGAAATTGCCTATGAACCTAGCCACTAGAGTACAATGCTGGGTGGCAAAAAGCCAAAGACACTCTCCCTGACTCAATTTTAGATTTGGGAACCTTGGTATTGCATGGATCTGTAACACTAACAAGCCCAGGGCATCAGCAGGTGGGATGGAACATGAGACCATAGGGGCTAAGGCCAGGAGCTGCTAACACAGTGAGCTGCCCAGCAGGGCTGTGTGTGTGGCCCATGAGACATTTTACTCACCGTTGCCTGCATGCAGGGTTGCCTGACTCAGTTGGTTTCTGTCCCTGTGTTTTGTTTGTCTGTTGGAGACATACCTATCTCATGGAACTGGAAGGGATCTTGAGAGGTCATTGAGTCCAGTCTGTTGCCCTCATGGCAGGACCAAGTACCATCCCTAACAGATTTGCCCCAGGTCCCTAAACAGCCCCCCTCAAGGTTTGAACTCACAACCCTGGGTTTAGCAGGCCAGTGCTCAAACCACTGAGCGATCCCTCCCACCAGATTAGTGCCATTAAAGGGACACGTGTGTCACAGGAGGCGTGTGCCGAGGGCAGACAGCACTGACCGTGAGAGCCGTGCGCTCCCGCTGCGTCCAATAGAAGCACTGCCGTGGTTGTCCCCCCCCCCCCCGCATTCTAGGCACGCAAGCGCAGTTTGCAAAACTACCCACCCCTGGGAACCCATCTTGGTTCCGACAAACTTGTGGCCCACTGAGACAAAGGGGAGGCCCCTTGTGCGGCCCATTCACTCGCCTCGGTTGCCCAACGCTGCGCAGATGCATCAGCTGGCTCTTAGCTAAGGCTGTAGAGCGGGTTACTCTCTCCCTAGTGGTCTCAGAGCCTCTGGGTTACATAAAATGGGGACAATGTGCTTGCAAAGCACTTTGGCCTAGATCCCCATAATATTTAGGTACCTAATCTCCGTGAAAATCAGCGCCTAATTCCCTTTGCCAGTCTGGAGCTTTGCACTAATCTGCATTAAGTGTGGAGCGTGGCAGGTTATTCCTTTTGGTTAAACACTGAAGACCACTGGGGCTGTCAGAGAATGTGCTGGCCCTTTAAGGGAGCGTGGCCTGATTTGCACCCACGCCAGGCTTCATCCACCTCCTCGGGGGAATGAAATGAGACTTGGGGGTCACCTGATGGGACCATGTGTCTCACAACGGAGCCTTCTGGGAGTTGTAAAGGGTGACCTGTGTCCAGGGAGAAGGCGATTGGGCTGCTGGGAGGAAAGGCAGAGTGAGCAACCTGTTTAGGGATAAGCTTCAGCTGAGATCCCTGTGAAGAGCAGGAGTCTCAGTTAGGAGGGCTGGAAAGGGTCTTGCAACTGGAGGGAAACTGAGGCAGTGGTTGGTGGCTACAACCAGACTGGCTACATCCTGCTACAGTGGTGCTCAGTGCTACCTGAACCCATTATAGAGTAGCATCCAGTCCCTTTCTATTGTTACAAGCCCCGTGGATGAGCATTTCCAAAGGGAGCCCAAATCCCACTAACTTCAAAGGGGTGGGGAAGGAGGGGAAATTTCCTTGGGGGCATTTGAAAATTCTACTCCATCACTTTAATTAGTGGAAGGAAGAGGAGAATGTGTGTTCTGAAAAAGGGGTGGCTGGGTTTTCATATAGACATCTCCTTAGCCAACATGGACACACACATTAGAAGTTTTGCTCCATGCACACACACATTAGAAGTTTTGCAAAGTGTGCACACACATATCAGAAGTTTCTCAACGTTCAGGTGTCTTTTGACATGGCGTTTGGGTGCAGGCCCCTCTCTAGGTCATGGGAATGGAAGGTCATCAGGGACTAATGACTCTTCATTGTTAGCCCTGCTCACAGGTAACAGGTGTCAAACAAGCCAAAGGAATAACTTCTTCACACAGCACACAGTCAACCTGTGGAACTCATTGCTGGAGGATGTTGTGAAGGCCAAAGCTATAATAGGGTTCAAAAAAGAGCTAGACAAATTCATGGAGAATGGGTCCATCAATGGCTATTGGAATAGGTAGGAATGTTGTCCCTGGCCTCTGTCACTGAGGGAAGCTGCCCAGGCCAGCATGTTCACAATGGCCCATGCATTGTAACATGAGCCTGGGAGGGGGTGCAAACAGGTGACACCTTTTGTCCGGGAAGCTGGACAAAGAAGGAGGCGGGGCTGCCCTACCTGCTGACTGACAATTACATCTGGCTGCGGATGGGGGTGCAGGGTCCGGGGACTCCCCACCACAATGTATTCCTTGTGTGCAACCCACATTACTATGGTTTGAATTCCTGATTACCCACTATCATTGAGCCACCCCGGCCATGAAACCCAGACCTGCCAAATTGCAGGCATCAGACGCACGATCCCTAGACCCTGACTCTGAATGAAGCCAGCACTTGCTGTGTCAAAGAAAGGTACAAGGGAGCAGTAGCAGATGTCTGGCAACCTGCCGCCCGGGGAAGTCTCATCCTAATCCCTGAAGGAGCTTCTCCTAAGTCCTGAAGCATGGAAGTGCAAAGGACAATCTGGCTTTTCATGTTTGTTAAGTGCTTTGTAGAGGAAAAGCCCCGCAGGAGAAATGCTGTAGTGACACTGTTAAGGGTTTGCACACAATGCCGTGTATTGAAAACACTTAAACAGTTTGCCAGAACCTTTCTGCTTTAGCGTAAACACACACACACACACACACACACACACACAAAACCACATGAGCTTGACGGAAAGGATCCGAGCTGTGTTGGTAATTCCCTGCTCTAATTACCCAGGCAAATAGCTTTTCAAAAGCTGCTACTTAAAAGGGGAAAAAAAAACCCCAAACATTCTCTTCTGAAGAAAATAGCCTGGAGAGAACGGGGGCTTGGATTCAAACAGCGGCCGCTCCAGCAGCTCAGTGCTGCAAAAACGACATGAGGCCATATGGTGGACAGTGACCCCGCTGTGACAAGTCAAACCTTGTTGCTGTGGCACAGAGTGTAAGTCGACTCAGCTGCACAATATGTGAGAAAGAACCATCAGGCAAGAAGCCATGGCATGTTCCCAAATCTGAGGGGTTCAATACGTATGTCTTAGATCCCTAACTCTAGGATAGAACAGTGGTGGGCAGCTTGCAGCCTCCAGGCTGCAGGTGGCTCATCAAGGTAAGCCACTGATGGGCTGCCAAACAGGTGTTTCCCTGCATTCCCAGGTACAGCCGTGCACAGTGCCTATTGGCCGGGGTTCACCATTCCCAGCCTATAGGAGCTGCAGGCAACTGAACCTGCGACTCCAAAATAAACAACCTGTCCCGCACCCTGCCAGCAGCTTATCCTGACAAGCACAGGTTGCCCACCATTATGCCTATTTCTCGATTGCTATTGCAATAATTAAAATCATTGCACTGCTCCGTACCTCACCTTCCCCATTTGTAAATCTGAAGTGCGCTCCTGGTTTGAATCAGCTGGTGAGCGGAATAACGCGCAGGTGAGATTATGCTAATGAAGCACAAGATATTTAAATCCCCGCTTCATTAGCAATTTTGGTTGGCTACTTTTGCATCCCTAGTCCAAACTAGGGAGCAAGTGTAGACATACCCTATGTTATTTCGGAATAATGGCAGTTATTTCAAAATAATGCTGTTGTGTAGATGTACCCTTTGGGTGTGTCTACACTGTACCCTTACCTTGAAATAAGCTATGCACTTGGCACTACACTAATTGCCAAGCTTTTTTTGAAGTAATTTTGAAATAAAGCACTATGCCAACAAGTCCCTTAACCTTCATGGAACGAGGGCTACAGGGTCGCCAGAATAGCGCACCTGTTATTTTGAAATATATTTTCAAATGCAACTGATGTAGCTCAATTTGTGATGCTCCTTTCGAGTTAAACCCAGGTGTATAGATGCACTTTGAGTGCTCAGGCAGGTTAAAATGTTCCCCTACAGGTCTATGTGTATTACCAGGGCTCGACAATTAGGGCAATCTACTCGCCTGTGGCAAGTAGATTTTAGCCCGGCACGGCACTGCAGCGCGATATGCGCATGCACAGCATGCCAAACCGCGTGGCTGGAGAGTGGGGCTTGTCAAGCCCTGCGTATTACTGTTTCTGATGTTTGATTTGTATCCACTGAGGCTATGTCTACACTGGCAGCTTCTTGTGCAAAAACTCTTCCACAAGAGAGCGTCTACACTGCCATGTGCTTTTGCGCAAGAGATGTGCTTTTGTGCAAGAGCATCCATGGCAATGTAGATGCTCTCTTCCGCAAGAAAGCTCTGATGGCCATTTTAACCATAGGGGCTTCTTGTGCAAGAAATTCATGTTGCCTGTGTACACTGGCCTCTTGTGGAAGAGCTCTTGCGCAAGAAGGCTTATTCCTCATGGGGAGAGGAATAACTCTTCCAGAAGAAGCCCTGTGTTACAACGCTAGACTGTAAATTTACTTGTGCAAGAACACTCGTGCAGTGTGGACAGCCGGCAAGTTTTTGTGGAAGAACGGCTGTTCTTCCACACGAAGCTGTCAGTGTAGACGTAGCCTGACTGTTCAGTTTGGCTACTATCCATGGCAGAGCGACATTGCTGGCACATGATGGCATAGATCACATTAGATGATGGGCAGTTGTATGAGCCCCTGATGTGGTGGCTTTTGTGGTTTTGTCCTATGATGTTCCTCCTCTTTGCAAAGAGCTTTGAGAGTGATGGACGTTAAGCACTGTATAAGATCTAAATACGTCTCCACCTAACCGGTACAACATGGGCGGTGACAGTACAAACTCCCCCACTGGGCTCTGTCAATGTACCTTAGGCCTATTCTGGGAAGCTACCCCACTTTGGGTATGTCTACACTACATGGCTCCATCGACGGAGCCATGTAGATAAGTGTACTCGAAAAAGGGAAATGAAGCGGTGATTTAAATAATCGCCGCTTCATGTACATAAAAATGGCTGCCGCGCTGTGCCGATCAGCTGTTTGTCGGCACAGCGCGGGAGTCTGGACGCTTGGCAGTCGATATCAGAAGACTTTGTTGACTGCCCCGGTAAACCTCATCCCACGAGGCATAACGGGGTGGTCAACAAAGGCTTCTGATGTCGACCGCCGAGCATCCAGACTCCCGCGCTGTGCCGACAAACAGCTGATCGGCACAGCGCAGCAGCCATTTTGATGTAAATGAAGCGGCGATTATTTCAATCGCCACTTCATTTCCCTTTTTCAAGTACACTAATCTACATTGCTCTGTTGACGGAGCCATGTAGTTTAGACATACCCTTTGATGGGCAACAGCATTATTTAGTCTGCTTGTCTACTCAGCCCTTGAGCCAGCCAGCAAGAGTGCAAAGTGGAGAGTTGGTTTTCAGGGGACTGGTACCCACACATTAGCTGATAGAACAAGTCCACCACATTCATTTCACATCGGTCTGGGACAGTCATCAAAAGGCTATGGTGACGTTTAATCACTACTGACCTAGACTGGAGTTGATCTAGAATGTAGAGACAAAATGTGGCTGGCCCCCTGAACCAACATAAATTGTTAGAAGAAGCTACTTCCAATGAATTTTAAAAGGCCCATTTATTCAAGGGTCTTTGAAACATACATATGCTTTGGAATGCCTCTGCTGAAAGTGAAATCGGAGGCTGATTCATATGTACAGGGCTAGTTAGAGATCTTTATGATCACTTTTCTGGTTCCACAAGTTCCATTTAACTTGGGAGCAGAAATTGGTTTCTGAGCATGATAAAATTCCAGACATCTCAAATCAAGACGAAGGCCACATAACAAATTCTCTTTTCCTGCCGTTTCTGGAAGAATAGGGCTCTCAGCTCATTCAGTGTATTAAAGGAATGCTTGCCACAAAAGGAGCTGATGCGATTGTTCTCACACAAAGGCTGTTCAAGTAAAATATTCTTTTGATTTCATTCCCATTGGTGGTATATCATTACAAGGTAGGGCAAAAGCGAAATATCAGTTTCTCCCTCTAGCGATCTCATTTCCTTCCTTTTCTTTTTTTCTTCAGTGTTTCAATCCATCTCCTTGGTATTTCCATGCTCCAGGTATTTATGCCGACAATGGACTGAATTAGTTCATGGGGAATGGTGAAGGGAAGTGAAATAGCATTTGCTGGTGAAAAGAAGCAGCAAACCTGGAGGAATGCGGTGTTATCCTTTATTCCAGTGTGCTTTGTGCAGACGTTATCAACTATACACGTCGGGCCCAGGTGGTATTATAGTTTCCCCACCTTGCATGGTATTGTTCACACAGTAAGAGGCTACACCAGCAAAACATGCAAGCCCCATTACCCATTCACGGAGAGTGGAGGCTACTTAGCATTTCAAAGCATTAAGTTATAAATAATCAGGAAGCGGCCTATTGGAGCAAATGCAGAGCGTTAGCTATAGCTACTAGGTACCTGAGCATATGAAAAAGTCTTATGTAATTTTAAAAGAATGAAATAACAGGGTTCTATAGAAATTAGTCTGAAAACCCCATTCTGACTGCATTCCGTAACAAGGAAATGCTAGTGGGTAGGTAAAAATTGACCCTACAATTGATTTACAAAGGGACTATTATTTATTATTGAATGTGCACAACTGCTGGAAAATATGATTCTCTCTTTCTTCATTGTTGGTGTATTTCTACATGCATTCTGAGTCTTCAATCTGGGTGGGGTGGGGGGGAAGCAATAGAAAGGTTGCAATTTCTGTTAAATCGCACAGGACTTTCCACCAAAGTAGTAATGTTCTGTTTCCTGCGTCTTCAAGGCGTTAGCGCGGAAAAGGCACACGAGGCTCTCCCTGGGGCGAGGATGAGAGAACAAACAGCACTGGCAGATATTAATCGCATTGTTTAATGTACTCTGGGAAGCCTCACAGGTAACTGTGGGTGAAGAGCGCAGTAGAAGAACCTATATTGAGTGGACTCGAACTATCGTTTTTATGGCAGAACTGCCGAAGCGTATTCAGAAAGACCCAGGCTGTCTCTGGTCTCCCATGGAGACTTGACTTCTGTCGTTTTCTTTCTCCTGGTCCCCTCAATGTCCAATAAAAGGCATATAGAGTATAAATCTATGATTGCTCTTGGTGCATGAAAAAATATCACAACCGGGACACTAAGGATTTTCATTCCGTTTAGGGCAAAGTCTAAGAGAAGGGAGAGGAAAATAGGTGACACATTATCCAGTTTCTCTTGCGAGCTGCCTTTCTTTAGAGTGACCCCTTGAGGTGGAATGGGACTGGAGGAATAGGGTGGAGGAAGCAGTCGCCTGGTATCATACCTCAGGGGCAATCATGACTGACTTTAAGAGGCATTCAGTCCAGCTGATCTGCAGACATTTGCAGGGAGACACTTTCCAAGGTCCTAGGCTGGAGGAGGTGGCCAGCTGGCTAGGTTTTTCTCCTTTGCAAGAGTAAAGGGAAGATAAATATTGATATTGGGGGGCGGGGTGAGAGTGGGTGGGAGGAAAGAGAAAGGGTGGTGAGCAGCGTTCCCTCTAATTTTTAATCATCCACATGTGGAATAATGTTTGTTCTGTGCACTGAGGCAGGTGCTGATGTGCACCACCAGTAGAAACACATGCTGCCAGCCATGAGTGGCTGTGGGATCTTTTCTAATCACCTGGATGGCACCTGAATTTCTCATCGATGGCCGCCCAAGTGCTTAGCTTACAGGGAACAACGGTGGTGAGCGGGAAATAAGTCCGGGTGGGGAGATGGAAAGAGCAGACAGGAAGACCAAGGAAAGAGAAAACTGGGGAGGGAAGAAATCTGTTTTGTAGGGGAGGCAAGAGGCATTAGAGGCTGTCTCTGGGCTTTGGTGCTCCTATTAACGCTAGGCCATTAATCAAATGAACACTGTAAAACACTGCACTTCTCAGTAAATTCCATTAACTCCTTAGGGGGGATAATTAATGACCACATCCTGCATAAACACAAATAACTCCTGGCAACAGACCCAGTTATACCATTAGGCACCAAAATATTTTGAAGTCACTAATTGTGTAACAAGCAGAGAGAGCAGCTTCTGCACGCAGCATGAGGTCATCTCCAGTGCAAACAAATAGGTGGGGGGAGCTGCCTGATTCCTGCCACACCTTTTCCAAAATACATTGTCTTCTAGCAGCCCTGCCATTTAGGCAGATAGAAACTTGGTGACAAAGTCCCAGTTTACCCCCAACTTTGCAGAGTACACTCGAGGGGTGAAATTAATCCAGGCACAGAGAGCCAACATAACAGTCAATTTACACAGACAGGGTTGGTGAGTTCCAAAGTCTTTTACTGGAGGTGAAAAAGGCAAGTTTTGGAGTTTCCACAGAGCTTTCTAGGACCTGAAGAAGAGCTCCATGGAAGCTCGATAACTTGTCTCTCTCACCAATAAAAATTAATCCAATAAAATCCCCGTCCCTCTAATAACCTGACTACTCTGCAAACTCTGTTTAGGTGCCTGTCGTCTCCATAGTAACTGAACACTCTGCGATCAGTGATGGACCGTAGCCTCGCAGCACGCCTGGGAGACGCAGGGAGGAATTAGCCCCATTTTACAGATACTGCACTGAGGCACAGAGCGGGTTCAGTGACTGGGCCCAAGTCGCACACAACTAACCCAGGACCCGAAGCGACACCTCCTAAATCGCAAGCCAGGGCCTTGTCCGGCAGTTTATCCTTCCAGCTGCCTTTCTGCCCCATAAAGTAGGCTGCAGTGGGATTTCCATGGCAGAAATGTAGGTGCCTGAGCAATCTGCAGTCAAAATCTCCCGCTGTACCTGTGACTTGGCCATAGTGAGTTGCTATAGAAACGGCTGCATAGCTCACCCACGGACGAAAAAAAAGCACAGGTTGTTTTTTCCCTCTGAGAGGTGGAACACGGCTGCTCTGTAGTCAGGGTGTGATCCTGCGAGGTGCAGGCAGCTTCTTGCACATGACTAGGGGGTTGAAGGGTGCTGAGCGGACAGCGGAAATGGGCTTTTGCTCTGTAGCCTCTGGGAGTTGAAAATCTTGTTTTTGGAAGCCTGTTACTCTGTCAGGGGCTACATCCAGAAGGCCTGCTGTAGTCCTCCCCCAAACTGTCCTCCTCTGAGGAAAGTAGCTGGTGGCTATGGTGAGGCATGCTGATGGGGTGGGGGCAAAGGGGGCAACTGATCTGGAGCCCAGCAATTCGAAAGGTCCTGAGACTCTTGGCTACGGCGGCAGCAAGTGGTGGTTGGAGTCCCAAGCCCTTTGAATTGCCACCGGAGCCCCATGCGACGTGCTGTCTGGGCAGCACTGAGGGCTTCTAGGATAGTCTAGCCCCAGCCCTTCCCCTTATGTTTGAGGCCCCACCCCCTCCAGGGTGAGAAGCCAAGTGCCTCCCCCACGCGTCCCCCATCTTGCCCAAGTGAGTCTGTCAGACCCACTGGATATGGTCCTGAATTAGATGCACTATGGTTCTGATCCAGTGCGGCAATTTCTATAGTGCTGTGGAAAGGAGAACACAAGAGACTATGACATTTTAATAATAAAGTATATTAGAGTGAGCAGAGCACGTCAAGTAATATTAAATGAACCAAAAGCCAGGAGAATTTAGAGCAATTTTGGTTTGCTAATCGGGCCTGGCCCTAGGGCAAGGTGAACAAGGCAAATGTCTTGGCCCCGTGCTGCTGAGTATTCACCATCCACTGGCTGGGCCCAGAGCCCCACTACCAGCGGTCCTGCCTTAGGCCCCTCAAACCCTTTGACCGGGCCTGTTGCCAATCCTTGGCGAATAAGTCCCGTTGGCAGAAAACATGTTCCTCATTCCTCATTTGCTGGTTACCTTGGCTGAAGACCTTTCAAATGATGGTTTGGTTCTAAACTATTCACTTGGACTAACATAAGAACATAGGAATGGTCAGACTGGGTCAGGCCACAGGTCCATCCAGCCCAGTGTCCTGTCTGCTGACAGTGGCCAATGCCAGGTGCCCCAGAGAGAATGAACAGAACAGGGAATCATCATGTGATCCCATCATTGTCACCCATTCCCAGCTTCTGACGAACAGAAGCTAAGACTGGTGGACAATTGGTCACATAGAATCTTTTCGAACTGTGAATTGCATCAAGGCAACTTTCTGACAGGCATATAGAGAATGAAAAAGAGCAAATAATGGATCGCTTTTTCGGTACAAATGTTGTTTGTTTGTTTTTTCGTTATCATCCATAGCAGCCTGTATCCCTACTCATAAGGTTCTGTACAAACACACAACAAAAAGACAACCCCTGCCCCAAAACACTTACAATCTATATATACGACAAGAGACAACGGAGGAATACAGAAATATTGATGTGTTTGCAGGGGAAGAGTTCAAGAAAAGGATACAACAATATTGGTCAACATGATAGGCACTGGTTTCAGCAGCCAAGCCATTGCCAATTTTCAAGAATCAGTGAAATTTCAAGAAACTTTCAAGGTTAATGGATGTTTCCATTGAATATCACTGGCTGTATGGATAGTCATAAAGGACAAACATGCTGATGACCCAAAAGCAGTAAGTCAAATTCAATCATTCACTGAGATGGCTGCTCTAAATTACACCGGAATACTGCGGATCAATTAAATACTCGGGCCCTAAAGTTGAATGAAATACTTCAAAATGCAAAAGGCAAATTCACCAACAAGACTTTTTAATGATTTACCAACAGGGTGCTCAGGCTGTGAGAAAAAGTCCCCTGAAAACCCATGTTTGGAAAAGATGAAAACACGCAGACATGATGGACATGGTAACCCCTGTGACTTTCTTACTCAAATAGAAAATAAGAGTTTCATTAATTATTAATTTAGGATGAACCACGTACAGACATGAAGAAAATTGCTGAATAGTAGACAATAAGGCCTAGGTGTGATTAGATCAATGAGGACATGTAGATAATTAATAATAATGTAGACTGGTGGATGAAAAACAAATCATGAACATTTGGATAACGGAGTATGTGTAATGCTAAATTATGTTCACCGGGGGAAAGCTAATGACTATGTAACGTGGAAATGTATAAGACCCAAATGAATGAGGGCCCAGCTCAAAGAAATACCAGACAGAAAACTGAAGGAATGAGACTGAAGGGCCAGAGCAGAGACAGAGGATGATCATGAATTGGAGAAGACCTCAGCAGTACCCTGAAACTTAGTAATTTGGCTCCCTAGATCTTCCTTCTTATCTATTTATTATCCGGCATAAGAACATGATCAGAAATGATGTGACAATAATTCTGTCTGAAATTTTATAATGAAGAAAATTGATTAGGCCTAAAGTGAGCAAACACATGACAAAAAGCACTGCGTTTAATTGCAGCAAAGGAGGTTTAGGTTGGACATTAGGAAAAACTTCCTAACTGTCAGGGGGGTTAAACACTGGAATAAATTGCCTCAGGAGGTTATGGAATCTTTATCGGGAGAGATATTTAAGAGCAGGTTAGACACACACCTGTCAGGAATGGTCTAGAGCAGTGGTCATCAACCAGTCGATCGGGATCTACTGGTAGATCTTGGAACCTTTGACAGGTGATCCTGAGAGGTTTGGCCAGAAGGCTATCAAGTGCTGGCCCTTCATCTGCCCCTCTCAGCACTGCCATGCTGCTCCTGCCCTCTGCCTTGGAGGTGTCCCTCACCCCTGGGTGCCCCCTGCTTGCTGTGCAGGGCATGGGAAGAAGAGGAGGAGGTGCTGATGTCAGGGTGCCCCTCCCTCCATCCTGTACCCCATCTCCACAGAGCAGAAGGGGCAGAGATGGAGAGTTTGCTGGCTGCTTTTGGGAGTGTTGCGGGGCCAGTGTAGGTAGGGGTGAGCCTGCCTTAGCCCCCTGCACCACCACCCAGAAGCCATCTGCAGTAAGCGGTGCCCAGCCGGATCCTGCATTCCAAACCCCAGCCCCAGTCCTGAAACCCTCCTGCACCCCAGACCCCTGCCCCCAGCCTGATAAAAGTGAGTGAGCAGGGGCAGGGTCTCAGAGAAGGGGTGGGAAGGAGACGGGGCAAGGGTGTTTGGGTTTGAGGTAGATCCTGGATTGCACTAAATTCAAAAAGTGATGTTATGTTTAAAAAGGTTGGAGACCACTGGTCTAGATGGTGCTTGGTCCTGCCGTGAGGGCAGGGGACTGGACTTGATGACCTCACAACGTCCCTTCCAGTTCTAGTGTTCTGTGATTCTATTACTCCATTTCCCATCTTCTAGTGGTTTGGGCAGGCCCTTGTGTGGACCTAGACTAGAGAGAGTACAAAGATGGCCCCCAGGAGAGGTATGGAATAACTGAGATTTGTTGCTTGTGTCTCTGCATGTGTTTCCATCACTAACATCCAGCATCAGACTCCATCACATGCTGTCTGCCATGATCAACAAGAGCAGAGAACAATAATGATATTATGATGATAAGCAATGAACTCTCTGCAATTAGCCCACTATGTATTCTTGGTACCAGTTACAGCTTGTGGATAAGCCACATTTTCCTTCTCAAGGAGAAATGTGCAATTAATAAGCATTTTACATGGGGATAAATGTTGTTTTAATCCCTATTATTCTTGAGACGGACATTCAAGATGTAATTGTACTTGAAAGGACCAAGAGAACCCAGAAACCACCCTGCAATTATGAAGCAGAACATTGCATAAACACGTCCCCTCTTCATGAAGGCTACTTAGTTATTACACAGTGAATCACCGCCTTCAGATCTCATCTTTCGTGTTCTAGTTTAAAACACATTTCGAACCACATATTGTAATCTTGAATATTCATGGCATAGGCAGGATCGGGGATTAGTAATAATAATGATCCTGATTGTAAAAGGTATTTAGGCACCTGAAGATACAGATAGGCACCTACTTTTATTTTTGAAAGCACTAGATTGGACAGACAGCCTCTCCTTAAGACCCACATCCACATTTTAAAAGTCCGTTGCAGTGCTGTTATTATGGGTTTATTTGTGATATGTGAAACAGTGCAAAGCTGAAATGTATCATGTGGTGGTTTTAAGCTGTACTAATGGATAATTGTAACAATAGTTATTGGTGTTATAACTACTCTGGCAATATGGTCCTTGCCTTACTTTGTTAGCTGACACAAACTTTTTTTTTTATTATAAAGGCAAGGCCTTGGACTGCATAGAACTGCTGAGGGAAATGTAAACCTGCATTTACATGCTTGGAACAGTGGCTCTCATTAGTATGTAAAAAGAAAATCAGTAATTAGGGAAACTGAAGCCCTTGTACACATGGTTCATGCTTCTAGCACTTGCATGTATTCAACCATTAGCATGTGAATATGACAGTGATTAAAGTGTTGCCGATGTGTTCCATTTACTGGAATAAGATTATCCTGCTGAGTTTGAAGTAAGTGTTGAATAATTGGTTCACAAAGGTAAATTAAACTATTAGGCGTTAGCAAGTGAAAACTCCATCTACGTCCACCGCAGGGCATAAAGATACTTGTCTTCTGCATTCTGGTTTAGAAAAGAAAACTGTGTATTTCATCTGTATCCCCGTTTAAAGAAAAAACAATAGCAATGCAATATTAAGTCTGTGCTTTCAGATCCAAATAGGACAGTTTAAAACTTGCATATTATTTTAAAAAATCCTTATCCAGTTATGACCCTGCCACAACCTCCACATACAGGGTGGCCCGGTCTGCATTAATTTCGAGTCCTGCTGCATCATTAACTCCAGATTTAAACCTCCCTACACTTAGGCTTGATAATAATAGGCCTTGTAAAATATGAGTGAAGTGAAGCAATTCAGAGGCAAGTTAGAAAATAACCCCAGGTCATGTTGTAAACACATTTTGGTTTTAACACGGTTTTTAGACAAAATGTGAATACTTTGAAAGAATGCTGTCTACTTGGGTAATTATTGGAATGATATTCACCCATCATTAATTTAGATGATGTTTATTATTAAACAGCCAATGAGATAGTAAAAATATCTGAGTATAGAAGTGGCAATACAGATATGGTAAAAGGGAGGTTTAATGCTAATTAATTAAGGGATGTTATTACAACCGATTATCGTAGCAGGCTCATTTTAGATTAGCGCTGCTCATCCACCCTCAAGGTGCCATTAGAGAAAGCATTATATAGCCATTCTTCTCATCCAGCAACCAATCAACTCGGGATGCACCATTTCATTTTGGAATGTGAATATAAATGGAGTGCATGGTGATATTGTAATGCCTGCTTGCTTTGACTAATTATTTAATTTTAAATACAATCATTCATTCTATCACTCACTGTGTCATTCACAGTCCTCCACTAAATTAAATGATCTTTTAACTGTCCTAGAGGCTCAAACCTTTTAGAGTTCCATCTGATTCTATTCCTTATCTATAAAGTATTGATTGGGAACACACAAATCAAAATCACACAGGGGTCATGTGGTCCTTTGGAATGAAACGTGGTACAAAGTTCTATTCTAGAATTTTAATGGTGAAGCAACTCTTCTCTAGCTTCAAACCTCTTTTAGGTCTCCAGGCAGACGGAAGGACTTAGAACCTAATGAATGAGAAAGGGACAACTCATGAGCTTGCCACCAATGGGTGCGGCTACACTGCACCATTATTTCGAGATAACTAGCGTTACTAGTTGGGATTGGTCCTGCCGTAGGCAGGGGGGCTGGACTTGATGACCTCCTGAGGTCTCTTCCAGCTCTATGATTCTGTGAAATAACAATGCGAGAGTCTACGCAGCCATTCTGTTATTTCGAAATAATTTCGAAATAACGGACAGCTTATTCCAAAATCGGTAAACCTCATTCTACGAGGAATAACACCTATTCCAAAATCGCTATTTCAAAATGAAGTGAGCATAGATGCTCCACTGCTGCTATTTTGAAATAGCCCCTCACCAGGGCCTTTCTAAGTTATTCCTTCCCAGTGCCTCCTGGGGCTTTAAATCGAGATTGCACAGGTACATTAGGGAAGCCTGTCTCAGACTAATTTTGAGGCTTCCCTGCAGTGTAGACGTGCTGTTTTGAAATAAGCTATTTCGGAATAACTATTCCGGAATGGCTTATTTTGAACTAATTGTGCAGTGTAGATGTACCCAAAGTGTTTCTTTCTGTAATATATTGCTTTAGCTGCCTATGTTTAGAGGTACGTGGTAGACAAACTCTCTCTAGTTTGCGTTATACCACTTCTACTTCTACTTCTAATGATTATGATTCAGGCTATAAAAATATGATTACTGCAAGGAGAATGTTTTTAAAAAGTCATGAATGCAAAACAACTGGAGCAATCAAAGCCATGGGCAGACTATGCTTTACTGATGTAGTTCTTTTAAGAGAAACAATGGTAGGTTTTTATTTCAGGATGCTAACAGTCCAAAGCTGATAGCCACCTCCTGTGTCAACATAACAGATGAAAAACACCTGTTAGAGCGGGAAATAGTTACATGAATGTACTTTCATACATAGAGTAATAAGGCAGAGCAATGTAGTGACAGTGACAGAGTTATAGGGTTTCTAAATAACCTTTTTAAAAATAAAAAAATGTAATGTAGAAGACAATTAATTTGCCTTAATGGACATCCATTTCATCTCACCCCTTTTATTCTGTACATCACAAATCCAACAGAGCAGCACCCATAACCTGATGGATGAATAATGTACGTTGCAAGGCTCCATTGAGGCTGATGGAATGGATGTGTCCTTTGATTGCCCATCATGGGCTACATTTCACTAGCTACCCACATACACTACTTCCGCTGAAGTCCAAGGGAGCAGAATTAAAAAATCAAAGGTTGCTTCTTGGCAGTTTGATAGAGGCATTGAGAAAAAGGAGTATTCCCTGTTCACAAGCCATTTAGCTTCTCTTTAGAAGTAAACTGGATTGTTTTTGTTTAACATCTTTTCATTCAATACCAGCTTGTACATCTGGTATCACGGGTTTGCTATTTGTAGTTATGATTCAAATTGTCACCTGAGTGTGCAAACTACAATTTTGCTTTCTTAACCCTTGGACAGCTTGAAACTAAAATCTATTTAAACTATTTCCTTACGGAAGTGTGTATTCTTTGATTTCCCAAAGCATACTTATTTGTAAGGTAGCTTGAAAACAATAGAGCTAGAAATACCCAAACCTCCATGTTCATGCATCGGATTTGAGGAAAAGAGCCCTGAAGCATCACATACTGTATGAACTATGAAAGAATAAACAAAATTTTACATGGAATGCAAATACAAGCACCACAGCCAGCCATTATGTTATACTTCTGTATTTTTATGTAATTAAAGGAAATTAACAGCAAATTATGTTTCTTATTGAATATAACATTGCAAACTTATTATAAAATTAAATATCTTAATCTGTGATTTCCTACCAATCTTCACATAGTTAATACAGCAAGTGTGACTACTGGTAACCTGCTAGTTTAAGAACAACAGGGTATCGCGTGCGATGGGCCATGCATTTCCGCCTGTCAATAAAAATGCTGTTCGATTTCACAGCTATCTCCTTCTCTAGACTCATCCGTGTGTCTTCTAAGTTCCTCAGAGACTGTTCAGCTTCTAGTAGTTTCTGCTTCAGAGACTCAATAGACTCTGTCAGTTCTTCAACTTCACTGATCAACCTGAATAGAATGAAAGAAGCAATCAGAATTAGAGGAAGTCCCCAAAGGCACATGAGCTGTAATACTTCTATGGTGAGTAGTCTTTGTTCTTCTGAAATTCAACAGCACTGTAATTAGGTGTTAGTCTGCACAACTGTTAGAGTACATCTACACAGCAACATTATTTCAGAATAACAAGTATTATTTCGAAATAACTTAGTCTGCATCTATACAGCAGGCAGTTATTTCGAAATAATGTCAAAATACTGTCAAACTGGAGGACTTCTTACTCCGACTCCTGTAACCTACAAAAGCTCATCACCTATTAAACCATCTTGTTAGTCTTTAAAGTGCTACATAGTCTGATCTTGCTAAAACAAAAGGAAAAACTAACACGGCTACCTCTCTATTACTATTGTAGGAGGAGTAAGGGAAGTCAAAGGAAGAGTGCTCTATTTTGAATTAAGTGCTGTGTAGACGCTCCGAATTTGGAAATAAGCTATTTGGAAATAAGCTACGCAATTGACATAGCTCAATTTGCATAGCTTATTTCCAGTTAAGCCCTGCTGTGTAGATGCCCTCTTAGTCTGCTAGTTGGGCCTGATGGGTGATCAAGATTTTGAGCGATAGGGTTATAAACAGAAGCTGCTTGCTGAGCTGTGGATGAAGTCTCTTCCAATAAACACGAAGCTTGGAATAATTTCAAAACCACTGCAATTATAAAGGTCTCCTAAAATTTAGGTTGTAAAAAATATGCTCAACAAACACCAAGATAACCTTTCCTCACTCGGAAGAGTCACAAAAGAATGATTCTTTGTCATAGAAACTATTCCATTCTGCAAGCCTCCTGTGTTAACAACTGAAGGGTTAAAGATGGGTTAGACAATTCATTGATTTTTGACTGGCTGAACATTCATGTAAGCTGGGATTTTTACCTCTGTTCGCTGGTGTACAACTAGAGGAACTACTGAAGCCAATGGCATTACTCCATCTGTACACTGATGTAAGTTTAAAAAACAATGAGTGGTCCTGTGGCACCTTAGGGCACCTTAGTTTCCTACACTAGGAAACTATTTCAAAATAACTACATTTGTTTAATGACTTCCAAAATAACAAAATCGACATAGCGTGTCCTCACTTTGGGGAAGCCTTGAAATTAGTCTGAGGCAGGTTCTGTTAATGTGGACTTGCTACCTCACTAAGAGCCACATGAAGCACTAGGGAGTAATTATTTTGAAATAGGAGTAGCGGGGACAATTTGGTGCCACTATTTCAAAATTATTTCAAAATTAGCGTTATTCCTTGAGGAAAGCAGAAGTACAGATTTTGAAATAAATGGCCTGTTATTTCAAAATAATGGGATTGGTAGTGTAGAGGCTCTGCTTATTAATTCAACCTCAGGGGGGCTATTGAGAAATAAAGCCTTAGTGTAGACCAGGACTATGGGTGCGTCTAGACTACATTCCTCTTTCGAAAGAGGAATGCAAATGAGGGAAATCAAAAATGCAAATGAAGTGCTGATTTACAAATCTCGTGCTTCATTTGCATAATCTCTTCCAATCGCTTTTTCGGAAGAGATTTTTTCAAAAAAAAAAAAGCAGTCTAGACGGGGTTCTTTCGGAAAAAACCCCTTTTTCAAAAGAACCCTTTAAGCCTCATTTTTTCAGGAATAAGGGTTCTTTTGAAAAAGGGTTTTTTGGTGTACAACTTTCATTTAAAGTTCACAGGAGTTCTCCAAAATGTTCATTTCATGGGAAAAGGGGACTCTACATAAGGCATATGTATTGAGTAAAGAGGAGTAATGTAATGTAATACAAAGCCCCATTTCAGCAAAACAACTAAATACATCTCTATTCAGCAGAACACTTGAGCATGGCCTTATATCCTATTCTAGCCAATACTCATGTCTGAGAGCTCTGAACAGGGATGATTTGCTGAATCGGGGCCTAAATGAATGTACCCGAGGTGGCATAAAGCATGTGAATGAAGTAAAACTATCGCATCACTCTACAGAGGAGAGAAGCAGCATGTTGGTGTATGGTTTTGGTATCAACAGCTGGGAAAGCTAGTCACACTTTTTCCTGAAGGCAAGAAAAAAAAACCCCAAATGTGGGAGAATCAATTACAAGCACTATAATGAGATCAAGAGTAACAAATTACATTCTGACCTTTAATTTGAAAGGATTTATTGCCCTCCAGTTTTTAAATGGATTATTACTGAAAATCGAATGCCATCGGCGTATTCTTTGGAGGAGCTGATGAGTTTTCTCAGCTTGTGGAAATGCACGGCCCGTTTACATTCACAGGGCTTGAGGCATAATTGATTCACCGCATCATCCACCTCACAGTGAACCTCTGCCAAGAGTGCCCGGGCTGCAAATTATCTACAACCTGTCAGGTTCTTTTGGATCAGCCAAATAAGTAAGGAACCCCGCTGATCAAAGAAGAAAGCCATGTTTATGGATTCCCTATTTATAAACAGGTTGGACCCAAATCAGATCTTGTTTACACTGATTGCAGTGGTGTAACATCCCATATATATCAGTGAAAGGTATTGGAATCAAGCCACCCCCTAACTAGGAGTTGAAGGTCACATGCTACAAAACTAAATGGCAAACTTTTTGTACAATGGTGGCTCGATAACGGATATTTCAATGATACACCCATCACATTAGCATGTTGTGGTGAGCAGGTAAAACATTTCTTTCTTAGACACTGTATGTCTCAGGCAGACGTGATCTAAAACCGTCTTTGAAATTACTGGGGTCTTTAAGGACTCTCTCTTTAATGTGTTTACCTGAATTGTGCTGGATCTCTGCAGAGCTCAACATTGGGCCTGAAAGATCGGTCATACAGCCGTGTCTGAGCCACTTTCATTGGCGCTTCTTTGTCCTTAATCGCTTGTTTGAGAGCAGCAATGTTGTTTTCTTGATCTCCAATCTCCTTGAGGCTCTGTTTGAAGAGAATGTGCATGAAAAAAAGACAAGTTTAAGACAGTACATTTAATTTATACAGTACTTCTAGCACTTTTACCTGGTGTTGCTCAGGTCCTTCATTCAATTTTTTGGGGGGCGGGGAGAGGGAAATGATAGGAAAGTGTACCAGCTTTATTTAAATTATTATATTTTTCAGCATAAAGTTAATTTTTACTCTGGATTCTTAAAAAATGGATTGTTCAAATTTTTCCATTTTTTTTGGTAATTTATTTTTAAATGGGAATTCCATCAAGTATATTTTTTTCTTCATCCCTAGAAACTCTTATCATTTGCTATATTTTAACAAAAAATGGCTATAGGTTATGCGGGTTTTTTTCTAGTTTTCACACCTTAAGCATTGATTTAGCTGTGCCAGAACAGAACACTACTCCCGATTTCTCCATTTTATCTCTTTTCTGTCAGGTTTATTGAGAAGCAATCCTATTGAAGGTTCATGCTATTTTTCTGGCTTATTTTGGTTCAGTCTCTTTCAACATTCACTCAGTTATGTCAGTTTTGAGGACTGTACTTGATTTGATGGTTCCATCTCTTTTCTGTTTGGTTTTATGAGAAGCAATCCCATTTCAGACACATCTCAATTTCCTGGCACAACCAAACCATTATGTTGCTTTAAGATTGTTAGGGTGCATCTGCGCTACACTGTCAATTTGAGATAACTAGCGTTATTTCAAAATAACAATGCGAGCACCTACACAGCCATTGTGTTATTTTGAAATTTCAGAATAACAGGCGGCTTATTCCGAAATCTGTAAACCTCATTCTACAAGGAATAACACCTATTCCAAAGCAGGTATTTCGAAATAAAGCATGTGTAGACGCTTCATTGCTGCTATTTCAAAACAGCCCCTCCCCAGGGCCATTCTAAGTTATTCCTCCCCAGTGCCTCCTGGGGCTCTAAATCGAGATAGCACATCTACATTAGGGAAGCCTGCCTCAGACTAATTTTGAGGCTTCCCTGCAGTGTAGATGTGCTATTTCAAAATAAGCTATTTTGGAATAACTATTCCAGAATAGCTTCGTTTGAAATAAGTGTGCAGTGTAGATATACCCTTAATGTAAGAGGAAGCTATATACCGAATGTAGTGGTCCCAGCTCTTAGCATTTAGCAGGCGTTCTTGAACAAACACACAAACACACAGACAAACAAACTCTCTAGACAAGAAGCAATGGGCTTTAACTGCAGCAAGGGAGGTTTAGGTTGGACAGTAGGAAAAACTTCCTAACTGTCAGGGTGGTTAAACACTGGAATAAATTGCCCACGGAGGTTGTGGAATTTCCATCACTGGAGATATTTAAGAGAAGGTTAAACAGACATCTATCAGGGATAATTGAGATGGTGCTTGATCCTGCCATGATGGCAGGAGATTGGACTTGATGACCTCTCAAGGTCCCGTTGACTTCTAATGTTCTATGATTCTCTAACGTATATAGTAGATTAGTGTGTATAGCACTTTACCGACATTAAATGATGGGGCCTCTTCATGCGCCTAAGGAATCAATGGTGGTTTGACTCTTGCCAGAATGGGAAGTGCCCTCTAGCTGAGGCCCTCTCGTTGAGGCCAGAATGGGAAGTGCAGAGGTTGCACAAAGCTCTTTTGTCTCCTTATTTCTGACACCACCCTGAGCAGACTGGAAAATCTGATGTCCGTTTTAAAGAGAAGCAGAAGAATTTTTGCAGCTGATTAAATACTACAGTCTGCTTGTATTCTCATCAGAACCTGTTCATGGCACAATCCATCTCAGTGAATCATTTCTGGCACTGCAATTAATGTAAATTACTCAACAAGTGACAGGCTATTTTGAATTAGATTTAAAAGATTACCTACCCTTATGTTCACCGATTTCTGGCATTAGTGACACTGGGATCACTATGAAAAAGTGTGAACTACTGACACTCATCTCCTTTACAAACACTGAACTCCATTGACTTTGATGGCATTACACCAGAATTAAATCAGTGTAAATGAGAGCAGAATCAAGACCTATGAATTTACATTTCTAGTTTTTTAGAGGCTATTACATATTTTCCCTGAATATTCAGTTGTGAGTTGCTGAATGTCAGTTTGTTGCACCTGCTCCTTGTTTGGAGTTCTAAGATGAAAAAACAAAACGGAAATTGACATTAATGCATATAGAACTGCAATAGTGCCCTTAGAAAACACGTGCCATACCAATGCTTTTGTCCTTATGTAATGCTGTAGAACTGAACCTGGGACCTCTGGAGCTTTAGTGCATGAGCTAAAAGCCTATTAGCTAGGGCAGCAGAGCAGACTCATTATTCTCTCTGTTAGCGGTCTTAGTGCAATGAGATGGGACAGTACATAACACCCAGAAAGTGTGTGGGTTGTACCCACACACCATAGGTAATACATTTAGAATGCACAGAGTAAAGCGAAATGCTTACTTATTAAAAGTATAATAATCTACCCATGTATGTTAGAAATGTGCATCAGTTGTCTGAGAGTTTGTTCAAGAATTCCTCCTACATGGTAAGACCTAGGACCACCAAATTTGGTAGGCAGCTTCCTCTTCTCCCAACTTAACACAAGGGCAGGGTTTGGTTGTGCCAGGAAAATGGGAAGTGCATGGAATGGGACTGTTTTCCATAATATGGAAAGGGAGGGGGCACAGAGAGGAGGGCCGCGATACCGAGAGCTATACTGCAGACTGATCACTGGGGGGCAGCTGCACCACCAAGAGAGCGGCCAGCAGGGCTGGGGCTTGCCATTTTGCCTGTCACCAGACTGTGTAAATAGCCCCCCGCCCCAAACTCTTTTCCCTCCCCCGGCTCTTGACTACAGCACTGGGGCAGGGGAAAGACCCTGCTGGCTGGGAGGGTTTGGGAGGAGAAAGAAGATCCCCTGCTGGCTAGGGAGGGTGGGGGAAGACCCATACTGGCTAGAGGCAATTGCGGGGTGGGGTGGGAGAAGAGAAGGCCCCTGCTGACTAGAGAGGCAGGGAGGGGGGAGAGAAAACCCTGCCGGAGGGGACCCCCCCCTGCCCCGAGCCCTTTCTCACCCCCAACCCTCACATTCGCATCCCCTCACATCCTGAACTCTGTCCCCAAGCCCTTCCTCAGCACCCACCCTGACTCCTGCACCTCCCATGCCCCAGCCTCCTGCCCCCACCCCAATTCCTAAGGCCCTGCCCTGACTCCTGCACCACTCCCCCACACTGCCATCCCCCTGCCCTCAAGGATCTGGCCGATCCTGGGCAAGTCTTCTAATATTAAAAATAATAATCCTGGGACGCAATAGTGGTTCTTGGCAGTTATGCACATGATACTGACTACAGGTAGGACCTCCCTCATCTGCCAACATCCATGGTGGTCTGTGGTGGCCTGCAGCAGCTAGGAGTGGGGGCAACCCAGGCATTCAACAGAATGGCCAGTGGGTGGGAGTGGAGTGTGGGGGAGGGGAGTGTCAGAGGCTGGGAGTGTGGCCAGGAAAGGAGCCTGGCAGCTGGGAAGGTAGTCCAGCCACCGGGAGCCTGGCAGCCCCCCAGGAAAGCCTGGAGGCCAGCAGCAGGGGACCAGAATTGAGCTCTTCTGGTCTAGCAAACTCCTTGGTTTGGGACCAATAGGTCCCAAAAGTGCTGGACCAGGAAGGTCCAACCTCTCCTGTAATCTTCCCTTGAAGAGGTACAATCACTGTAAAAATACTCTGAGGAGCACATTAGACTGGTTAGTTAGGACATGACTGTAGATGCTTCTATTTAGGAGTGATTTGTTCATAATCATTTTACCATTTCTCCCCTCCCCTCTGACCTTTCCTAACCCAGAGCTGCCCTTCAAGGGGATCCAAAGCTTTTTACTCTGTCTCCAACAACATCTTGAAACATCCCACCCCATTAATAGCTTTCAAATAGGAGGCTATGGTGCATGTGCATATGTCTTGCATGTACTGCGAGATACAGTGTGTATATTGTTCACATCTTGATACGGTGGGAGAAATCCACCCCGGGTTAATTCCACTTACTTCAGTGGGCTTACAGCTGAGATGAATATTGACCTAGTACTTTACAGCTAGGCTAGTGAGAAACACCTAATAAATCATAATGTCCAGCTCCTTGCCAGAGCAGGGTGCAGGCCTGGATTCAGCAAAGCTCTTAAGCACGTGCTTAAGTTTGAGCATGTATTTTAAGTCCACCATGATTTAGTGAAATAAGGGAACTTAAACACCCACTTAAACATAAGCATGTGCTAAGGTGCGCTGCTGAATTGAGGACATAATCCACAACTGGAAACCCTATCAGATACTAAACTGGCACTGACTGCTGTGAATGGACTAAGCAACTCTTCTTTCTTGATCACCCTGCGGTAATTATTTCAATATGTGTGAAAACTAACGGAAGCAGCTTGGCCAACACACTAAGGGGCGCCCGTACTTTTTTCAAATGATGTTCCAGTTTGTGTTTTGCATCTTCCATCTCTTCGCAGTGCTTAGCAAAAGCCTCATCAACGGCAGCACACTGCAAACGCAGATCCTCAGCCGTGTCATGAAGGATATTGTCGATCAATAAACGGAGGTTGATGGAAGCCAGGCGCTCACGCTCCGCCCTATAGATGTTGTCATGGCTGAATTTTGCCCAGGTTTCGGGTGTGGAGGCACTGGAAGGGACAGCACAGAAATCACTCTCTGGGCAGACTTTGTTCAAGTTGGGATGGAAAAGAAACACTAAAGCAGAAGAGTTCCATTTCCTGCGATGACATGCATCCTGTCGTGTTACCGTACCCAAAACAGGGGGGAAGAGTAGGTGGGAGAACTCTTCCCCATCCCCTTACTTATGGAACAGGGAGAGATACACAAAACAGAACCATCAGAAGTCCAATCCCCTTTAGCAAATAGGAATAAAGGCAAACCCCAAAATAAGAATCACTCCTACACCTTAAGTATGTCAAGAGGGGCAAATATTGGTAAGACATTGGTACATACGCACTAGGCTGTCTAGTTGATTAAGCTTTACAATCTATGTCTATGTTATTTACAAAGCAGTTTGAACTACGGTTCTGTGGTAATACTTTGCCATCTGTTGAGCACTGGAAGGAATTATAGAGCAGTCTGCAAACTTCAGGAATAGTGGCAGGAGGAAAAAAAGCAATATTTATACAGGTTGAATCTCCTTGGTCTGGCACCCTGAGGACCTGATCGGTCCTGAACCAAGGAAAGTGCCAGACCAGCGGAGGTCAATGTGCTGGGAGTTCCGCTTTTCCTCCTGGCTGTCCTGCTGTCGCCAGGGGCTCTGCTCTCCCCATAGTGGCAGGGGGCTCTGTTTCCCCCCTCCCTGCCCCGCTGCTCCGCACACTCCCCACAATGACTTGGCTACTGCCCAGAGGGCCCTGCTGCTGCCCAGGATTCGGTAGTCCGCCTGGTGGCTTCGCTGCTCTGCCCTCCAGCTCTGCTGTCACCCAGAGCTCTGCTGTCTCGGTCCCCTAGTCTGGCAACACTCCTGGCCCCAGATCGCCAGCTTATCGCCATGAGTGCTTCCACGGGGTCACTCCGATGATGTCAGACCAGGGGTCTTGCCAGACAGGAGAAGTCCAGATTACAGGTTGAAACTCCATAATAGCTTTGTAATAAAATTGTGTACTCTAGAAGAAAGTGCAACTTTCCTTTCACCAACCAACCCAGGGCCTTTGTAATTCAATCTGATTGTGCCTTTGCCTTGATTTGCATTAGTTTTGAATGACCCCAACATTTATAATAAATTATTCCTAAGAATTGATATGTTTGCAAACATAGTATATATTTATTAGTATGGAGAATATACTTCTATTCAAAAATAGTGTGGTGGTACCTGATACAGAGGATCCTTTACATCTCAATGGCTTTCCTTGTGCAGGTCAATAACAACAAGTCCTCACCTTTCCTCAAACTTTGATGAGCTGGGATGGAACTGGATGTTGGTGCTCTGATTATTGTATCGTCCACATTTGTCATCAATGTTGTACGTTTCGACCTTATCAGACCAATCCATTTCACAAGTCTGTTTGTGATCGCGATTTAATCTAAAAAGGTCAGGATTGCCGCAATCAGTGCTGGAAAAATAACACAGCCTCGAGGAAACACCTTGAAAATGTGTAAGACCAGACTCGGAGCCTAGGATTTTCAAAGGAAATTGGGTAGTTAATCTTCCTCAGATCCTTTGAAAATTCCAACCCCATCTTGCCCTGCAGCACCATGCTACCCACTTCCACTCACTCTGCCAATTCTCCTGTGTGCCAGCTGCAATAGCTGGAGCTCTGGGGGTGAGGTGCAGGGCTGAACTGGGGTTTCAGAGAAATTCTGGTGGAAAGGGGGCCCACATGAAACTCCTTAACATGACCCCCATTTTCTTAATCCTCTTTCCAACTGACCAAAGTTTTTATCATGGAGACAGCATGATTTGATCCTCAGAAAACACAGCAATAATAACATTCAAAATGAAAGCTTTTGCTTTCTCTAAATTAAATCCCTCCTGCCCACCACAATTAATTTAAAATCTTTAGCAACAGTTAGCTATAAAAGTACCATTTTTCTCTTGCCTATTACCACCAGATGTCAGTATGAACTAAGGAATCAAAAAGTCTACAGTAGCTAATGTAATGCTACAGAATACCAAGACAATTTGAAAACAATTACTAATAAAAAGAAAGCCTGCACTCAATAGGCATTATATTGTACACCGATGGTAATTAAACTATTTGAAATTTGTTGAGTGATTTTACTTTTTATAAGCATTCTTCATTAAAATAATATTCTGTTTTACATCTAATAGTATATGGCAAATGATGGCTGATAAAAATAAAATAAGTGAAATGTGTACTATGAATTAATTGTCTCACCTTAAAATACACCTTAGAATTTAGAAAACATCTTATTTCTAGACTGTTATATTACAACATAAAAGTAAACACTACTTTTTAAGAGCAAAAGACTTCTATACTATCAAGGATAGTGTCAATTTTCCCCCCTTCCTTAGTTCATACTAACATCTGATGACTACCTCTCAGGGGACAAATGATACTTTTTTAAAACAAATTGTTTAAAAAGAGATTTCAAAATAGCTACAGTAGTCTCAATGCAATAGAGCAGTAACTACAACAGAATAAAATGTTTTAACATACTTCTACTTACATGTAATTTTGAGCCATCTCACAAATAGATAGATACATTTGAAAGCAAGATGAAAAATGTGACCTAATGTTATAGAATAATAGAAACTATCATTAAAAAAAAGACATGGTGTTCTCTGACACCATCTGGCTTGCTTCCAATAATGCCTTTCCATATACATACTTGTATTTATTTTGAGGTCTTAAATAGAATAGTAGGTAGTGCACAGGTCTTGAGAATTTCACCTACTGACAGTTGTGTCCATGAATGAATTTGGTCCTATAAATCATTAAGTACTTGTGAACAGTGAAAAGCATCTTACTGCATCTGGTTAACAGCTTGCATCAAAGTTCTTTTCAGAAGTTCTTGGACATTTCTGATAAGTTCAACTTCCTAGATAAAGATATAAAAATTATGATATTCAGTTCATCCCATTTTCAGAGACCTTTGCTTTCAACAGCTACTGGTGTGCGGCTACATTGCCCACTAACTATTCATTTTCTCATCACACTACTTTTCATTATTGTTAAGACTTTGTCAAGATCTTCTGAGGATATGATTCAAATAGAAGGTAGGTCAATCAACACTAAAGTCACTCAACAATAAATTATAGATTTGTGACATTTGTCCAAAAAAGCAACTAATGCTTCAAGTAATTTCATTCCTTAAAATGTATTGTTTTTATACTGCATATATATTAAGAAGAAATAATGTGTTTTTATCATATTTAATACAAGATTTTCAACTAGGTAAGTTGATGTATAGAAGTTAGTAGTAGATCTTTCACAAAATTATTGTATGTTTAAATGACTTTAAGACACTAATTGAAAAATAATCTATTGAATGTCATAGTTTTGTCATATCAGATTAGACCAATTTAGGCCAGAATCCTGCACCTGGTAATGGACAACAAGGGATATGCGGTAAAAACCTCATAATGCATCTAGTCAATTAATCAAAGTTGTAAATGGAGGAACAATTGCATCCTAAAGCCAACAACTGATTAGTTTATGCCCTGAAGAGTTGACCCAACTCCTTGATAATGGGACAGAAGACTAAAGCATTTTATCATGTAGGGGTGAAAAAATTTAAAATCTTAACAAAATGCTTGTTTCATCACATTTATTTGGATGCGAAACTAAAAGTCTGTGTTTTTAATATCCTTTACTGAACAAGGAAGCTTCTTATATCATAGGAAGGCTTTTTTTTTCTGAACTACCACTATTCAGAGAAATGACATTTCTGATCCTGAAGCTTGTACGCTGTTATTAGCTGGTCCAATAAAAGATATAATATTTCCTATCTTGTGCACTTATTATCTGGGGCTAGAATGTAAAAAAGCTATAATATATATATAAAAAGTCCTCATTAATGTTACTATTCTGAGAAGTGTGCTTGCACCAGTTGATTATATAACAACGTTTTAGACAACTATGGCTGTACGCAAGGACAGGCATATCCCCAAAAGAAACAAAGGAAGAAAATAAAAAACATTTTCAAACATAAAAAGGACAAGCGTGTTCAGAGTAAAAATTGTAGTTGAACATTCAAAGAGAGCCCAGTGAAAACAAAATGTATTAAAAAACTTGACAGTGTCTTTTTAATAAAATGTCCTTGTAATCAGGAATACAAGGCCCATGTTCAGCAAGGAAGGAAATGTTACGAGGGCTGACCGGATAATAAAGTACTATTTTGCTAAACGTAGTTTAAAAGATTTAATAAAACCTAGCATTTGAAAAGCCATTAAAGAGCATTGATTTAACATTGTATTATGTATCCACAATATAAATAAGGAGGCAATAGTTTTACTTATGATAAATGTGCAATCTAAATGCACAGCTTTGAATTAGAAAAGCCTTCCATTACCCATTAATAGGTATCGCCTACTTGGAAAAAGAGAAACAGTACTAAAATAAAAGAGACTCTTGTGGAATGACCTACAATAAAAGTAACAGCATTTTTCCTGGGGAAGATGTGACCTTAAATAGACTACCTAAGAAATGCAGAAGCGGTGCCCATATCAATGCTTGCGGGAAGTAGATAAACCTAATGTGCTCCAGATGCAAAGGTTTAAATAGCAACCACTTCTGGATGCTGATCTGCCATATGATTTCTCATGACATTTAAAATAAACTCCATGCTAATTCTTAAACTGCATAAACTGGCATAGAAACTTTATGAAGCATCTAGCCAGGAATCACTTCAATAATCATGCCTTTTAGCTCTTTGGGACGTGTTTAGTACTCCTGATTTAAGTCTAAGCCTTAAAGTAGATGAATTACCCTCTTACCCTGAAGCAGTATGTGCAAAAAAAAAAAAAAATGTCAAGTATGTTCAAACTAGCAACATATTCTGCACTATTACTCAATTTCTGCATTATTACTCAGGTAAAGTTCAGTGGGAGTTTTGCCTGTGGGATTGAACACATTCCTTTTTAAGGCCCCAGTCCTTCTACATTTATGCATGTGCTTAACTTTAACCCACTATGCTCAGTGGGCCTACTCAGTGCCTAAAATTATGCACCTGTGTAAATCTTCATAGGTTCAAAACTGAAGCTTTCTAACCAAATAAGACACAGAGGGGTTGAGTAAGATTGAGCTATGTATGATTCAAGCTCACCTATGCACCATGCTTCCCTTCATATCTCTATATATAATGGAGTGGGTGTCTCCAAAAAGGCAAAGCTTTGCCTTTTCTCCTAACCCCAAATGTACTGAAGCTTCTCCATGTGACTCCAAGTTTGGAAGGGGCCAGCTAGTAAGGGCACAGGAGTTTCTCCCCAGGCCTATAGAATAGACAGCCTGAGGCCAGTCTTCACTCCACAGAAGACCAACACTGCCACAATCGAACTTCCAGAGTTCAATTTAGTGGGTCTACTTAAGACCTGCTAAATCGAACCCAGAGGGTGCCCCTTGTGGCAGCTAGTATTCCTGCTCTTGCCAGGAGGAAGGGAAGCTGACAGGAGCCCTTGCTCCTATTGACCCCCCAGCTGTGAGGGTGCTGCCCAGCTCAGCTTAAGATAAGAGGACTCCAACTACACATTGTATGTAGCTGGAGTTGCGTACCTTAAGCCAAGCTGCAGGGTCTAGAATAGACTTGGCCTGAGGCTGTTTGAAATTTCACTGTTTCCATGAGCATCCATGGTAGGGGGAGCTAGAGCCTGGAAGCACAGCTAATTAGGACCAAATCCTGCCATCACTCTGTGTGTGAATTCCCATGGGGAGAGGTTTATGGTTTAACAAGCAGCAGAATATATTTATAGAATGTCTATGAGGAAGGAAAAATCAAATGCACAGCTACAAAACAGGGAATAACTGGCAAGGCAGGGGTACTCCCAGAAAGGATCTGAGACTCACAGTGAACCCCAAATTGAATATGAGTCAACAATGTAATGCAATTATAGGGCAAAAAAAAAGTGAATGTTATTTTGGGATGTTTTAACAGGGGTGTATTAACTCTAGGAGGAAATTGTCCCACAGTCTCCAATTATGGGCACCACAATAATGAAAGATGTGGACAAATTAGAGAAGAGAGTGAGAAAAATGGTTTAGCAAACCTTACCTATGAGGGCGGGCTAAAAAAAACTGGACATATTTAATCTGTCAAAAAAGAAGACTGAGGGAGGCCTTGATAACAATCTTCAGATATTTTAAGGGCTGTTACAACTAAAAGGGTAGTTAAGCTGCGGAACAGACCTCCAAAGTAGCGGAGCCTCATCACCGGAGATTTTTAAGAACAGATTGGTCTGGGGTGGTTTAGGTTTACTTGGTCCTGCCCAGCACAGGGGGCTGGACTTAAGGACCTCTCAAGGTTCTTTCTAGCCCGACATCTCTATGATTCTATGAGTGTATTTTACCTTTATTTAGAGCAGGGGTGGGCAATAATTTTTTTGGGGGGTGTGCCACTCCGAGATTTTGGAAAGTGGTCAAGGGCCACAATTTTCTGTGGGGGAGATGCAGGGTCTAGGATGGAGCTTGGGTATAGACGGGTAAGGGACTGGGGTGCAGGAGATGGTGTGAGGTCTGAGAGGCAGTTTGGGTGAAGGAGGGGGTTGTGACCTGGGTCAGGGGAATGGGGTACAGGATCTGGAGGGTGCTTGGGTGCAGGAGAGGATTCTGGCCTGAAGGAGGGGTGTAGGAGGTGGTACAGGATCTGGGAGGGAGTTGTGACCTGGGGCAAGGGGGTGCAGAGGGTTTGGATGGTGACCTGGGGGAGGGAGTTGGGATGCAGGAGGAGCAAGGGTGCCACAGGCAGGCTTTGGCTGGGAGGCGCTTACCTAAGTGTCTCCAGCCAGCAGCCTTGCAGCACCCCCAAGGCAGGCTGGGCTCCCACAGCTGCAGCCCCAGATCCTTGAAACTGCAGGCTGCTTCCTCCATGTGGCTCTCAGTTCCAGGAAGGGGAAAAAGCTTCTGTTACTACCAGCCCCCAGCCAATCTCTCAGCTCTTATTGGCTGGTTGTTTCCAGCCTATAGGAGCTGAGGATTGGGATGGGGACGGGGAGATCACACAAAGCCTCCCCCTCCCTGCAGAGCAGAGAGCGGCAGGGACTGCACTTTAAACCGCTGCAGCTGAGGGTCCGGGCAAGGTGGTCTGCAGGCTAGATCTGGGCCCTGGGCCGTATTTTGCCCAGCCCAAATTTAGAGCATGCATGGAACTGTAGTATTAATCAGCTTGAAGGCCTTGAACATATTATGAGAGGAAGGGGATATTAGTCACAAATAGGACTTTTGTGGTTCAGACAGTGACATTAGATTTGTATTTCTCAGAGTTATAAGTATAGAACTTGATGGTCTGTATATTTTTATTCCAGTCTTTAATCTTCTCTTGTATAGCTTGTCATCTCATCTATTAAAATGAAATTTTATTAAAATCTAAAGTGATCTTGGTTAATTTTCAGGGGTTTTTTTTGTAGTTAATAACAATAACCTTCACAGCTATCATAAAATGATTGCCAATTTTAAAAAAGGAACATTTTACAGTTTAAAATTTAGTAGGTAATTTATTTTATTACAGTTCTTAGTTTTCATGGTGCTATAGATGGTGTTTTCCTTAGTGATAAATCCATCACAATGCATAACTTTGTGTATATCATTAATGTCATCCAGAAGAAATAATGGGAACATTTAAGAGCAAATGTATGTTTCTTAAATTTATAGATTTAGAATCAATTAACATAGTTTCTCTTCTGCACATGCAAATTGCAAAAGCAACTAATGTAACTTAGATGTATAACTACAGTATAGGAGTTAATGATGACAAGTGCACCTGAACACAACGTGGCACACAGATGGAGCTAGGATGAGAACCTGCATAAGTGGAGCCTTAAAGCAAAAAGGCTTAAAGCAAAAAGGCTACACACTTTTACAGAAAGAGGGTTTCTTTTTTAAGTAAAGTTGGAGGGGGGATTATTGTCCTTACATTTTTATCTCCCTGATTGTCCTCCTGTGGCACTGATCTGGCGTCACAATTACTATTTGAAAGCTCATATGTTGCTCTCAAAAGTAGCTCTATTTATTATTAATTATTATTATTTAAATCAGTCACCAATGTATAGGACTTTCTTACTGCAAAAGTAGACTGAGTGTGCACACCTCCCTTGACTACTAGTTTGTTCGGCAAAGCTATAGATCAGTGTTTAGAAATGTTTCCCATGGATTCTCTTTGTTCCATATTTTAATTAGGAAAAAATAGACCACACAATGGTATTTTTTTCTCATTTTTTTAAACTTGCATTTTAATGTAGTTGGCACAATCCTGGCAAATGCCTTTTGACCTCTCCATCAGACAATCGTGATGGCTAATTTTACTGTCCAGCAAAATCAAATCAACTGACTCCAAGGGTTGTGTCTCTGTCGTACTCCCTCTATTCCAAACTCAAACCCCACAGAAACTCCTCCATCTGGCTCCAAAGATTTCCAGTCTGTGGAGCTGAAGGTGGCAAGCTGGGACAGAGGGGAGGTGTTGGCTTCCTCAAGCTGCTTACACAAGCATGGTAATTGGCTCTCAGTTAATCAATCTGGATATTGCATGTGTAGAAATACAGTTTGACATGCAGAATGTACACACATGACACATGAGTTATACACCAATCACCAGGGCCTGATAAAATGCATCTTAGAATAGTCAATGAGCTGATAAAGGAAATATGTGAGCCATTTGCTATCATCTTTGAAAAGTCATGGAAGGTGGGAGAGATTCCAGAAGACTGGAAAAGGGCAAACCTAGTGCCCATCTATAAAAAGGGAAATAAGGACAACCCAGGAAACTACAGACCAGTCAACTTAACTTCTGTGCCAGGAAAGATAATGAAGCAAATAATTAAGAAATCCATCTGTAAGATAATAAGGTGATAAGTAACAGTTAGCATGGATTTGTCAAGAATAAATCATATCAAACCAACCTGGTAGCTTTCTTTAACAGGATAACAAGCCATGTGGATAAGGGGGAAGTGGCAGATGTCATATACCTAGACTTCAGTAAAGCATTTGATACAATCTAGCATGACCTTCTTATAAATAAGTGAGGGAAATACAACCTAAATGGAGCTACTATAAGGTGGGTACATAACTGGTTGGATAACCATTCCCAGAGAGTACTTATCAATGGCTCACTCTCATACTAGAAGGGTAGGTGTGGTTCCACAGGGATCAGTTTGGGGACTGGTATTGTTCAGTATCTTCATTAACTACGTAGACAATGGCATAGAAAGTACATTTATGAAGTTTGTGGATGATATCAAGCTGGGAGGGGTTGCAATTGCTTTGGACGAAATCATTAAAATTCAAAATGACCTGGACAAATTGGAGAAATGGTCTGAGATAAATAGGATGAAGTTTAATAAGGATGAATGCTAAGAACATGGGAAATGGCTGTCTAGAAAGGAGCACTGCACAAAGGGATCTAGGGGTCATAGTGGACCATAAGTTATGAGTCAACAGTGTGACACTGTTGCAAAAAAAAGCAAATATTCTGGGATGTATTAACAGGAGGATTGTGAGCAAGACATGAGAAGTAATTCTTCCAATCTATTATGCACTGATTAGGCCTCAACTTCAGTACTGTATCCTGCTGAAGGCATCACAACTCAGGAAAGACATGTACAAATTGGAGAAGGTCCAGAGAAGAGCAACAAAAACAATTAAAGGTCTAGAAAATATGACCTATGAGGGAAGATTGAAAGAATTGGGTTTGTTTGGTTTGGGTAAAAGACCCACTCCCCTGTTAAATAGAAGTGGGTTATTGCAGGTCAATCAGGATCAGCTGATAAGGGGTTCTCTCAAGCAGATCAGGATCAGCTCTCACAGGGCTACCTTGGACCAATTAGGGTCAGCTGATTCCATTTCAGGCCTGCCTGAGACCTTTTTAAAGCTTCCCCTGTTGGGTGGAGGGGCAAGTATACACACACAAAAGCAACTACTAAGCCCAAGACAGCAGGGGAGTGTGCAGCTTCAGGGGGAGAGGCTAGGTTCCTTATCCCAGGGGAAGACTAGAAGCTTAAACCTTTGCTGAGAGTGGGGCTGACTGCCAGGACACAGCAGATAGTGGCCCAAGGCCCATCTTGCCAAGGGGAAGGTGTATAGAGAATGAATGGCAAGGGAAAGAAGAGGCTTTGCCACAAAGGAGGTAACTTTTTCTCCTTATCTTCTGAGGACAGGACAAGAAGCAATGGGCTTGAATTGTAGCAAGAGAGGTTTAGGTTGGACATTAGGAAAATTGGGGAAGGTCCACAGAAGAGCAAAAAAAATGATTAAAGGGCTAGAGAACATGACCTAGGAGGGAAGATTGAAAGAATTGGATTAATTTACTATGGAAAAGAGAAGACTCAGAGGGGACATAACAGATTTCAAGTGCCTAAAACACTGTTATAAGGAGGAAGGGAAAAATTATTCTCCATAAATCCTGATGCTAGGACAAGAAGCAATGGGCTTAAATTACATCAAAAGAAGTTTAGGTTGGTCATTAGGAAAAAATTCCTAACTGTCAGGGTGGTAAAGTACTAGAATAAATCGCCTGAGGAGGCTGTAGAATCTCCATCATTGGACATATTTAAGAGCAGGTTAGAGAAACATCTGTTGGGGATGATCTAGATGGTGCTTGGCCTAGCCATGAGGGCAGGGCACTGGACTTGATGACCTCTCAAGGTTCCTTCCAGTTCTAGCATTCTATGATTTTTTTGATCATGTGGCAAGATCACCTTAGTGTTTATAATATAATATTAGATGCAGGCACACATTTCAAGTGCAGTAGTTAGATATTGGGAGAAATAAAAGTGATATAACTTAAATGGATTTATCACCTTTATTCATCATGAAATTGTTTTTAGAAAAAATGCTTCCTTCCTCCAACCTCCCTTTCCTTATCGGAACCACCCTTAAATTAAATCACTTTAATATGTCAGGAATGTTGATTCACTCATTTCTGAGTACAAGTCACATGAGCACTCCATAGCTGATTTATATTACTCATCTGAAGAACTTCCATTGAAATATATCCATTCCTCATTACAGTAGTAGTCAGGCAGTATTACATATAATCCTATGTGTTTTCAATATGATAATGCCACCAAAAACCACTAAGTGAGAAGTCTGAAACCTTCTATATGACAAAAGGAAGTAGCAGGAAATCTTCACTATTTTTCTTACTGGGATCATCTGCTGAAGTGGTTGCTGCTGGAAAGACTGGGAAACTTCCCTTCCATGCAAATATTTCCCCAGCTTCCATGTGTCTGTTTGGTGCTCTCTCTTTAGGCCCAGATCATCAAAGGTATTTCGGCTCCTAACTTTCAGGTGCCTAACTGCTACTGAGAAGGTGCTGATCTTTCAGGGATTCACATGACACAGGATTTGACCTTCAAGAACTGAGAAATGCTTTCCATTGCAATAGGAGGGGAGAGCAAAAGAACTCATATATCAGTGAAAAGGCCCAAAAATGGCAGGAAAGGGGAGTAGTAACTTGCCCTGCATGTTTCCTCCTCACCCTCACAACCTACAGTTGTGTGGATGGGGGTGGGGGGGGAGCAGAAAAACCACTCTACTTGATACAGCCCTCCTCCTAAATGACAGATTTCCTAGGAGGGATGAATGGGGCTCCTTGCCAAACATGTCTTCACGAGGGCTTCCCAAGGCTATTGACAGTAGGACAATAAGTAATCCACTTAGTCTGCAGCAAAAGAGTTTTAGGTTGGACATTAGGAAAAACAATCTGACTAAGGATTTAAGCACTGGAACAGATTAAACAAACATCTGTCAGGGAGGGGCCAAGTACACCCTTTGTGCCTCGACATGGCCTCCTCTGGCCTCTTCCAACCCAACAATTCTATGATTCTACAGAATTTAGTGCTCAGACACAGTGGGGATGCCAATAGGAATAAGACTCTTAATAGGAAATGTGCCAAGCCTGCTAATAGGAAAGGAGAGAGCATGAAATCAGTGAAAAGGAACTGAATCAAATTTGCCCATATTATATAAAAACAAAAAACCTCTGCTCAAGGGAAGATATGTCAGACTCTCCACACAGCTGACCAGGGAGTCTGTGGAACACTGTTGAATTTTTGCTTGGGAAAGGAACATATGGCCTATGATCCCCTTCCCATTTCTGAACAGGGAAACTCAAAACTAGAATGAACAGCTCTGATCCTCCATTGCTTGAGGGAAGTGTTAGAGTGGAAGGTGGTTGGACAGGTAAACAGGACTTGGAACAATTTAATAAAGCTGCATGAGTCTTCCAAATCAATAAGGAAACAAATATACCCACCGGGAAATTGAGTCATTAACTTTGAAATCTGAGCAATGGGAAGTCAAAACTCATTGCCAAGTGACAAGTATTACTATCCAGCAATTGGAAAGAGCAAGACATACAAGTTAGAGATTGATTTTGGAATGAAACTGGGGGCATTTAACATAACCAGGTTTTAAGAGCTGGCAAAGCCACAAAGAATTCATTTAAAATCATTCTACTTGCAAACATCTCTGCTGCGAAACCCATGTATTTCAGTTAAGTCTTCCATGGTTGTTATTCTTATATTATGCATTCCTTTCCCTTCATTCCTCATCACAGAGGCCATTGGCATGGTAACAGAATCTTAGCTTCTCAAGAGTTCCTCTGCTTCTGGTGCTTATGCCTCATCTGAAATTGTATCATTTTTTCTTTATGACATCCCCAGTTGGCTGTAGATGGTTTGTTGTGAGAAACAGAATTTTGATTTAAAGTGAAGAACTAGAAGCAGGAACATATGGATTCCTCAGAAATGAACGAAGTATCCTTCAAAACAGTGAGTAACAGGTGAGCAATACAGGAAATAAGCTTTGCCAGACACATATTTTTGTAAATGTATGTTTGACAAAGTTCTCCATAAAGCATCAACAGCTGAAAAGAATTTCTGCTTTGATAATCTGGGTATAACACAGTTAATGCTTATGGGGCAGAAAGACAGGCTACCGCCACTCCTTTGTGCTATCTAATACTAATCTCATATTTTTACTAGAATATTCCCATGAACACTAATTACAACATCTGCATGATCCCAGTAAAAGAATCCCTTTAAAATCATAATTGCTTCCCATCCACTCTGAAGCCCAGCTGTGTTTTTTCTGAAGTACTAGTATTGCCATTTCATTTGATCAGTAACTTGTCCTGAATCAGTTTTGGCACCTTTAAAATATATTAGTGATTGCAAACAAGTAGGTATTAACTGACTCCTTAAATGAAAGAATAAGGATCATTCAAAGAGTGCAAAATGGTTCCAAAATCTGTCTTCAGTTACACCCATGTAACCACAATTACACCCATGGAATTGCACATCGGAGAGCAGAATTTGGCCCAACACATTTCGCGCACACTATCACACTGAAAATCTCAGCATCTCCAAAGCAGGTGATAAACTTTTTGCTGGTGGCAAGAGGCTGTCTTTGGAGAATATGTTCTGAAACAGTTTAATTCAGGCTTGCTAAACTCAGTTTGTCAGAAAAGTACCATCTGTATATACCTTCTGCTTGCCTATTGCTGTTACTCTGCACAGTCTCAGTCCTGAAGTATGATAAAGATCCTGGTTTGTGTTGAGATACTGTATGTAATTAAGTGTTGGAACACTATCACTCTCTTTCTCTCCCTCAGCAAGACAAAAACAATCTCATGTGCAGGAAGGCAGTTATGAGAAAGGTGGCCAGACTTTCCCTGCCCAAGGGCTGCAACTGGCAACTGGCCAAGAACCTAGGGTAGCACTTTACTGTCATAAAATGGTTCAGCTGCACCTTATCTTTAATATAGAGCAGCAGCCTGTGCAGAGCATAGGTCCTGGCAGCTTAAGGAAGATAGAGGCTATGGATGTCTCATGGATCCTCCATGTCAATTTCAGAGGCCTCCATTCTGACCCTGCTTGTGTAACCCTTCTGCCAGATGGAGTTGGCAGCAACAGAGGCTGAGGTCACTATCAAGGGAGAGAGGTAACATTCAGCGACTTTGTCACATCCAACTAGAAGCAAACCATTCTGAACACTGCAGGCCACACAATGCCAGGGAGCAGAGCTAGGTCTGTTTGTGTTCTGCTGGGACATGTCTCCATGGGCTGTGACCTCCATCATCCAACTTAGGGTATTGCAGTGTAATGCCGGCAAGGCCAACAGCCTCACCAGGTCCGTGGTTGCGGAAGGGGGAGGGGAGAGCTGCTCCATACCCCCCAGAAGAGGCAGGGTCCTAGGCAAAAGGGGTGGGGTTGGGGCTAGGCATCCCTCAGTGCTGTCTGGAGCACACCACTCCAGCAGTGATTTAAAGGGCCCGGGGCTTGGGCCACTATCACAACAGCAGTGGTGGCCAGGAGCTCCGGGCCCGTTTGTATCACCAGGCCCCAGGGACAGTTGTCCCCAGGCGGGCCTGTGTAACCCGGACAGATCCTGGTTGTTGGGCCAGCAGGATGGCCCTTAGCTAAGGCTGCAGGGCAGACTCATTAAGCGGTCTCAGTGCCCTACATATGACAGGGCGCCACTCCCAGGAGGCAGGTGGGCGAAAGCAGCTTCCCCCATCCTGGTGGCCGCTGAGACTTGATTTTCAGAGAGGAGGGTGGCTGTGGAAGGGCCTGGGGTCCGGCCCTTCCCTCCCCACTTCACCTTCAGCAACTCCGTCTCCACCTGGTCGCGGACCAGGTCGGCCGGCTGCCTCCTCTCGCGGCACTGCAGGTTGTCGGTGGCGATGGTGTAGGGCACCTCGGTGGCGTCCAGGGCCCGCTCCAGCCGCACTTTCTGGGCCGCCAGCAGGTCGGTCTCGGCCGTCAGGTCCTCGATCTCCCGCTGCAGCTCGGACTTCCAGAAGTGCGTGTCCTGCAGGCGCTGGCCCAGCTTGGCGGTGGAGTCCTCCTGGGTGCGCTGGGCCAGGGCGGCGGTGGCGGCGGCCAGGCCCTGCGACTCGTGGCGGCAGCGCTCGGAGCCGTCGCGGTCGGCGAAGGCCCGGTGGTACTGGGCGTAGTTGTGCTGGTGCCACTCCTCGGCGAGGTACTTGGCCGTGCGGAAGCCGGCCGTGGCCAGGCCGCACGAGGAGTCCGGCCCCGTGTTCAGCGCCGCCTCGTACACCTTCACGGGCAGCTCGGACACCGGCACCGTCTGCGGCGCCGGCTCCCGCGTCAGCAGCACCCCGCTCTGCGCCATGCTCGCTCGCCCGCCGGCCCGGCCCGGCCCGGCGCGGCCCTGCCCCGGCGGCGGTGCTCAGGAAAGGCCGCGGCTCCAGGCGAGGCCTACCAACGGCGCCTCGCTCCGCGTCCTCTCGTTGCCCCGGCGACGGCGGGCCAGCCAATCAGGGAGTGGGGTCCTCGGCGGGAGGGGGACCGGCGTCTGGGAAACCCGAGACGGCGACGCGTCCGCGTCCGTTCCGCCCCCGTCGTTGCCACGGCGACGCTGTCGGCCAATGGGAGGGCGGATCCGCCTTGGCAACCTTCGACGCGGGAGGGAAACTCGAGCCTGGCCGAGGGGAGCGTCCCCGACCTCGGGTTGCCCGGAGTGACGGTGCCAACCAATAGAGTGGCAGTGCCGGAGGGAACGTTCCATGGGAGTGGGAGGGGGAGTGTCCTGCTCTTAAAGGGCCAGGGCATCTAGATTGGGAAGGGCAGAGATAGCCCTGCTTTGGCTGTGTGGAAGGGCTGACCCACGTGGCTGGCAAGGGTGGGCAGGAGCCCTGTGGTAGGGGCTCTCTCCTCCCCCTCAGAGACACATAGGGCCTGGGCGCTGTCACATTTACAGTGTGACATCACCGGTCCTCACTGTGGGCACCAAATACTGTCCGGCTGCAGCCCCCTTGCCCCTTTACGACCGGACATCGAGTCCACTAACCGTGGACAGCTCTTTGTTTGCTTCGTGGAAGCGGATGCATCCCACCGAGCTTTCAGAGACCCAATGCAATGCTGCATTTCATGGCCCCCATCGTCCTGTACGCTTGCAACTTGCTGCTGAAAGGTCAGCTTGCTGCCATGAGTCACTGGCACGACAGAGACCAGGAGACATAAGCTGTGTCCCCCCTAGAAACACTATCGCTGCACCCTTGGAGTGTAGATACTTAGCACAGTGATGGATGTAAATCACTTGTAGTAAATCCATCTCTCCGAGGGGTGGTACCTAGGTCAACCGAAGAATTCTACTGTCAGCTTGGCACTGTTTACACTGGGGCTCGGATCAGCTTAACTACCCCTACCAGAGGTGTGAATTTAGGTTGATCTAACTTTCTACTGTAGATCAGCCTAAAGCTTGAGTGTTTTCGAGTCCATCCACTAGAATTCAGGAAACACACGAGCCAGCTCAATACACTCGTCTGCTTATACTAAAGACGATCTGCAATAAAGCCTAAGGCAGCAGTTCTCAAACTGGGGGGCAGGACCCGAAAGTGGGTCACAAACCCATTGTAATGTGGTTGCTAGTATGGCTTAGACTTGCTGTGGCTTGGGGCCTGGGGTCTTCACCATTGGGCAGCAGAGCTGAGTTTACAGGCCCCAATGCCTGAAGCCCTTGGATTTTGGCTTTGGTCTCCCAGGAGGGCTCAGGTTTTTGCTCAAGCTTTCGTCCCCTCTCCTGGGGTTGTGTAGTAGTTTTTGTTATCAGAAGGGCATCACAGCACAATGAAGTTTGAGAACCTCTGATCTAAATTTTGATTTCTCATTGATCTTCTCTAAAAATAGATAAAACTGCCCTCCCCCAAGTCCTACCTCCCTTTACCAAGCACTTTTGAATTATGTCTATCATTGCAGCACCTGTTTAATTTTCATGTTGAGAATTACAGCAGCCTAAGACTTAAAATTAAACTTCAATATCTGTGTTATTATCATGCACATAAACAAATGAAATAAAAACCTGCAGCGTGAAAAGAACTGAGCAGAAGGCGATGAATATTTCATATTCTGTTTGTAATTTTGGGAAGGAATACAATGAAATCAGCCTAAGCCAGAAGGCGATCATTCAGCTGACAATAGAGGGTGCTGTTGCCCTTGTATTGGACTCCCTGATCTTCAAAGCCATTAAGATTTTTAAAACCATGTGCTCCTCATTCCTCCCAGTGTCATTCAGTATAATCAGTTATTTAACTGGCATTTGGAGAGATGCTCGAAAGATCCAGAAAAGTTATCCCCTCTCATATATATGCAAATGGATGGATGGATGTTCATTTGAAATGATTCCATGGCTGAGGAAAGGTGTATGACAGCTGCAAGAGCTAATTCGCAGGGCCTGCACAACACCTAGGGTTGCCAGATGGTTGAAACAAAAATACCGAACCCCCCCTCCCCCAAAAAAACAGGAAAAAATTCTGTTGAAGGGAAAAAAAGGGGGGGGAGACCGGGCACTGAGTGTGTAGGGTTTGCTCAAAGTTGTTGAGCAAAAAAAAAAAAAAGGACTTATTAAGCCAAAAAATATAAAATAAAACAGCATGTCCCCTTTAAGTGAGTGAGTGCAGGGATTGGAACAGGGGAGAGGTTGAGCACTAAGACCCAGGGGAAAGCATTGTTTCCCCTAGGTCTTTTGGACTGCAGCCATTTTCTGCTAGCAGCATTGGGGAACCAGGTAAACATGGGGGTTGGGAGTACGGGGGGGGAGTTCGGGGGCGGGGGGAGGCCAGGCACTGAGTGTTTGTAGGGTTGCCTGGTGCCAGGCATTTTCGCCTCCTGGCCGGGGAAAAATTCAGAAAATACCGGACAGCTCAGGTATCCGGTATTCTGTGAATTTTTTTACCAGACAGGAGCCGAAAATACCAGACTGTCCAGGTGAATACCGGACACCTGGCAACTCTAACAACACCAGCCCTGTTCTCTTTCTGATGTACCTCAGCCCTGCATGTGAAGGAGCCCAGGAGAGCTAGGAAAATGGCTTGGTCCCGATCAACCATTCAACTTTTGCTGATCCAGGTGTCCCACGGTGCCAGATGTGGGTGGTGTTTTCTTGTGATGCTGGATACTCACCCCACTAAGAACTAGACTGAGACCCGAACCCTATATTTCACATAGGTCCCTGAATCTTAGAAATATAGGGTTGGAAGGGACCTCACCTAGTGCACATTCACATTCAGAGGCAGGGTTAAGTACTCCTTGACTATCCCTGACAAGTGTTTTCTAACCTGTTCTTAAAAACCTCCAGTGATGAGGATTCCACAACCTCGTGAGGCCACCTGTTCCAGAGACGAATTAACAGAGTTAGAACGTTTGTCCTAATAGCTAACTTAAACATTGCTGCACGCTAAGCTGATTGCTTCTTGTCCTACCCTCAGTGGACATGGAGAGCAATTGATCGCTGTTCTTTCTAACAACCTTTTACATATTTGAAGATTTTTATGGTCCTACCCCAACGCCTTCCATCCTTTTCTACTAGCCCACTCGCAGTATTGTAGCACGTTCTAATTGGAATAGGTTAGAGATGTGTCTGCAACTGAGCTGACAGTTACACTTGACATGTTGTTCACTGCCGGATTGCTACCAGAGCTGCAGGGTATATTCATCACAGACAGTTTCCTGTTGGCTCTGATTCTATCCACCATGGTACATTTGGTTTGGGTACCCCCATGACGAGAGCTTTTGATTTCAATGAAAGTTGGTGGCCTAAATACCTTTGTATTTAGTTAATAGTTAATCCAGTATTTCCAGAGCTGATCTAGAAGATGCTGCTACATCTCCCAAGCACTTTGTAATTCACTGTGTAATTTGCAGGGTGATGGTACATGGAAAGTAGGAGAGGGAATAAAGCTTTTGTAGGCAAGCCTGAGTTATCTTCCCTCACGATTTTATTTTCCCCAAATACTGGCCCTTTGGTACAAGCTGGTACAAAAATTCTTGCTTTTTCTGTGAGTTGATCCAACTTCCATGAAAGTCAATGTGAGTCTTTCCAATGGGAGTTGGGTCCTAAGACTCAAAGCCAAAAGTCATCCTTAGAAAGGTTGGTTTAGCAGGGCTTAGAAAGGATAAATGCCACTGGAATCTCCCTTCTTTTGCATTGTCTTTCAAATTTCCGTTGAACAACATCAATTGCAAGGGACCGGCTCCAACGCCCATCGAAGTCAATGGGAAGACTCCCTTCTCTTTCCTTCATGCCCCTTTTTCTTTCTGCCTGCATCAGTGAACATTTCGATGTTTGCTTGCCTCTGTTTTGTCTCCTCTTCTGAGGTACTCCTGCCCTCCCTTTCCTTCTCTTTCATCTTCTCATTGCCCTCTGAGGCTATGTCTACATTACAGAGTTTTTTTCGGAAAAACAGACTTTTTTTGAAAAAATGTCACTTACGTCCACACTGCAATCGCGTTGTTTCGAAAAAAAATAGAAAGAACAGAAGGTTTTTTTCTGACATTGGTAACCTTTTTCTATGAGGAAGAAGCCTTTTTGCGAAAGAGCTCTTTTGGGAAAAGGCATGTGTGGACAGGGAAGAGGGAGTTCATTTGCAAGAAGAGGAAAGAGGAAAAAGCACAGGTGCCCTGGTGGCCACTCCGTCCATAGTAATTGCAGCTTAAATGTGAGATAGCGTCCATTCATTGTGGACGCTATCTTTCAAAAAAGTAGATGGCTTTTAGGAAGACATTTTTTCGGAAGATCTCTTCTGGAAAAGCTTCTGAAAGAAGCTTGAAGTCTAGACATAGCCTGAATGGTGGAATATACCGGGCTGATATTTTAAGCATACAGTGGGTGGATGGATTCTCAGGCAGAAAGAGCCTCTGCTAAGCTATTCTGTGTCAAATTCTTTTCCACATTGGCACGCTGCATTTCAGAACAGGGCCTCACGAATATTTTGCTCTCTCTTAATAAAATAATGGTATGCTGTTAAGGAGCTACTTAAAAATATAGGAACATAGATGTGGCCTAATGGATTGGACCAATGGCCTCTCAACTCCATTATCTTCTACCGCATGCCAGACACTTCAGAGGAAATAAACAGAGCAGAGCAATTTCAGTAGATCCATCTCAGGTCATCCAGTCCCAGCTTCTGACAGTCAGCGGTTTAGAGACACCCCGAGCAGGAGTTGCATCCCTGACCATCTTGGTTCATAGCCATTGATGGGCTTATTTAATTCTTTTTTGAACCCAGTTATACTTTTGGCCTTCACAGCATCCCCTGGCAGTGAGTCCCACAGGTTGACAGTGCATTGGGTGAAGAAGTGTTTCCACAGTTTTGTTTTAAACCTTAGCTGCCCATTAATTTCATTAGGTGACCCCTCCTTCTTGTGTTCTGTGAAGGGGTAAATAACACTTCCCAAGTCACTTTAGCTTAGGGAATCCTCATGACAATCTAGTCTAGGAAAAGTGCTGTCATTGCTATTTTACAGGGAGGTAGACAGGCATGGCAGTGATGGGACTTGCCCACAGCTACACAGAGAGCCTGTACCAGAACTGGAATGAAAATCTCAAGAGTCCTGAACCAGGCTCTTCTCTATTAGGTAAAAATTCCACCAAGAACTATGCAACTCCTCACTGCCTCAGTGAAAATATTCCTTCAAATCGGATTTTTTATGGCTGTTATCCTGATGGGATGTGATTTCCCAGGATCAGCCTGTCAGACTGAGTCAGGTGAGTCTTTGGGTCAGGCCTCTATTGACAATCCACATCTCAGTTCAAAGATTGACCTCCGCACCACACCCCGATGGCCTGCATGTCTCTGTCCCACTTCTGGACATGCAGTTGTTTTCCAGCGCAGGCACTGGGACTGCATGTTAATGCCATTCCTGCAGCTGAATTGCAGCCATTTCATAGGCCACTGGGATGTCTACATTATTAACATCCAGTCAAGATCTTCAAAACACCACCACAAAACAGATAGGAGGAAAAGACCAAAAAGGGTTTCCAGTTCAAGTCTGACAGGCAACAGACAAAGGTCTCTTCTGGCTGGCGTCTTCTGCCACCGGAAACTTGTTTCCTTTTCATACAACAAACTGCTGCACTCTTTTGACGGCTTGGGATGTTCTTTAAGTGTAGATTGAAGGACACTGTGGCGCAATTAGAGTTTGCCATCAAGGCTCACTGCAATAGGCTAAGGGCCAACTGTGTGTGCTCCGTTCTCCCTGTGTATGTGCTCACTGCTATCTAGAGAGGATGGATTCAAAACTGCTCAGAGCCGGTGCAGAAAACGAAAGGGCTCTTGTTCAGTTCAAGAAACAGGGGGTTGTCCTTTTTCAGCAAGGAGGTGCAGGTTCTATTCCCATGACAGTCATGACAGCATGGGATTTCAACTACTGTCATCCTTGAAGAAGGGCTTGTCCAATTAATAAATTGTCTTATTTTTTCTTGGATCTGGACTTCCAACACTCCGGTCATCTGAAGAAATGGGTTGTGCCCACGAAAGCTCATGATTCCATCTGCATTACAATGGATGAGAAGCTGGATATGAGGCAACAGGATGCCCTTGTAGCCAAGAGGGCTAATGGCATATTAGGTTGCATTAAGAGGAGCATTGCCAGCAGATCCAGAGAAGTGATGATTCCCCTTTATTTGGCTCTGGTGAGACCCCATCTGGAGTACTGTGTCCAATTCTGGGCCCCCCGCTATAGAAAGGATGTGGACGCATTAGAGAGGGTCCAGTGGAGGGTGACCAAAATGATGAGGGGGCTGGAGCACATGACCTATGAGGAGAGGCTGAGGGATTTGGGCTTATTTAGTCTGCAGAAGAGAAGAGTGAGGGGGGATTTGATAGCAGCCTTCAACTTCCTGAAGGGAGGTTCCAAAGAGGATGGAGAAAGGCTGTTCTCAGTATGAGGGATGGCAGAACAAGGAGCAATGGTCTCAAGTTACAGTGGGGCAGGTCTAGGTTGGATATTAGGAAAAACTATTTCCCTAGGAGGTTGGTAAAGTACTGGAGTGGATTCCCTAGGGAGGGGGTGGAATCTCCATACCTAGAGGTTTTTAAGTCTCGGCTTGACAAAGCCCTGGCTGGGATGATTTAGTTGGGATTGGTCCTGCTTTGGGCAGGGAGCTGGACTTGATGACCTCTTGAGGTCTCTTCCAGCCCTATGATTCTGCATGTTTTGTTAGTCTGTAAGGTGCTACTAGACTATTTGTTGTTTTTTAAGTTTTTCCTGTTGCAGACTAACTCGGCTACCCCCCTGAAGCTTTTGTCTAATTAAGCGAGTTTGCAATGAACTAGCTAGCATACACGTGAACCAATGTACTGCGCCTGATGGAATTTGAACTGATCAGCTCTACGTCCAAGTTCCTGTCTTTTTCTGAGAGGCAGGAGAGCTGTTCCTTCAGCCCAAGTGATGGGACTTGTGTTTTGGAAGGATCTGGGTTTATACAGCAAGGTTCTACTTGGCTGTTCTGCGATGTTGTCAGTTCCCATGATTTTATTCCAATTCTCACAATCAATGGTGGACTTTAAAAGTCCCAGTTCCGGTAGCTGTGTGCATGCAAGAGTCTAAGCTTTCATATACAGTAGGTTTCTTGCCCTTGGAGGTGCCGAGAAAAAAATGGAAAACATGCCCCAAATGAACCCTAAGTGCCTAACAAAAGTAAAGACCCCCCTCCCCAGATGTATATTAAAAAATCTTTCTTTCTAACCCAATCTCATTATGTTGGGCAGGTTGGTGGTTGGCAAATTGATCTCCTGCACCAACCCTACTGCCATCCAGGCCGATGTCTTGACAGGAGGTTTGGGTTTAGCAGAGGGGTCAAATGTGGCCCTAACCAGGAGATGGATTGAGCCAGTCATCAGTACTTTGCCAGAACAGTGTTTCCCTGGCATCCCAGTCTGTTGCTAAGGTTCTGTTATTTTTTTTTTTAAACAAATGAAGTGTCACATCCTTGGATGAATACCTCTCATTTCTGTGAAATCCGGCATATGCTGAAGAAAGGATTGCAGTGGGGATCGGAGACACTCAGACATAAAATTTAGAGCAAGCACAAGACTTGCCTAGGGGAAGTTCTGGTTTCTTAATCCCCTCTGTCCACCAGGGGCCACTGCTGTCTTCCCCCCCACCTCCCCTCCATCATTCTCCCTCCACTCTCACACCATCCATATGCATCCTGTTTATAAAAGACAAACCTGTTTCATTACAGCTGCTCTCTGCTTCAGCCGCCGGGGGCATGGCAGGCTTATTTGCACGTCTGGAGGGCCAGCTCTGATGGGTATGAACAGAATGTAAATGTGAAGGATAATACAGTGAAAGAGAGGAAGAAATCAGTGTTCAGCGCAGCTGAGCTTTTAAAGTATACATTGTTGGCTTTTGTCCTTCGACCTGCTCTTATTGCACAGATGGGCAAACTGCTCCCTGGTTCTAAATGCTGACCATTTTCAGGGTGTGAGGTGGGGATAGAAAATGCTATTAAACTGGGATGGGGTGCTAATCCATTGACTCACCGAATATTATCAGGAGGAAACCACAGTGAGAGGTGCCGGGGCTTTGCAGAGATTTTATTTGGATTAAAATCCTGTTGGGGCTTTCTGTATGGAGGTGAGGTGAGGAAGAGCTTCCCTGTAAGTTTGGCAGAGCCTCTGGTTGGGGCATGACTCATCCTCCTGGGAGTCTTTGATAGTTGCGTGACCCACTTCTCTTATCCATCACAGTAGGAGTTTAGCCCTCTGTCCTCCCAGGGTTTTTAAGTCCAAAACCACAAAGGCAAACTGTGAACTCAAATGTCAGGGTCATCCAAGAGATCATAAGAACATAAGAATGGCCATACTGGGTCAGACCAAAGGTCCATCTAGCACAGTATCCTGTCTGCCAACAGTGGCCAATGCCAGGTGACCCACAGGGAGTGAACAGAATCATCAACAAACAGAGGGTAGGAACACCATTCCTGCCCATCCTGCCTGATAGCCATTGATGAACTTTTCCTCCATGAATTTATCTAGCTCTTTTTAAAATCCTGTTATAGTCTTGGCCTTCACAACATCCTCTGGCAAGGAGTTCCACAGGTTGACTGCATTGTGTGAAAAAAAGACTTCCTTTGGTTTGTTTTAAAGACTGCTATCTATTAATTTCATTTGGTGATTACCCCCCCACAACCCCAGTTCTTGTGTTATGAGAGAAAGTAAATAATTTTTTTCCTTATTCACTTTCTCTGCACCAGTCTTGATTGTGACCTGGGGTTTGTGTGGCCAGTCGTCTTTGACTGTCTCTTGGATACAACTGTCCTCTCTTCCAGGAGGCTCTTCTAGGTTGTCTCATGCTTCAGGCTGGAACCAATCTTCCCTCCTTGAGAAAGATACACGCCTCCCTGATCAGCCCTGAACCTGACTACACCTTGTCCTTTTACCACCATTCTCCAGGGCATGACAGGATCCACAGACTTTCCTTCACCTTCTTGCTTGCAATGCGCAGCCCACTTTCCACATTAACCCTATTCCATCATAGGTGCTCTTATCCCCTTGCCTTAATAACACGCTTTTCCTTCAATTCTGGTTCATTTATGTCAGTGATCTCAGTTAAATGGAATCTCAGGGCAGAGACACATTCACAGGAGTTGTGCTCAACATTAGCAAGCACAAATACAAATTAAACACAGTCACATTAAGGGACAGAGGGATCAGAAACAAAAGAGATAGAGAGAGGGAAAGAGTCAGGGTACATCTTCACTGCACAGCTATTTTGAAATAAGCTATTCCGGAATAGTTATTCCAAAATGGCTTATTTCGAAATAGCACATCTACAGTGCAGGGAAGCCTCAAAATTGGTCTGAAGCCTCCCTAATGTAGACGTTAGAGAGGAGTTGTTGTAGAAAGATCCTGAGAATAGGATGGATGCAGAAGGCTACCAACAAGGAATTATATAGGAAGATACAACCAAAAGAGAACCTACTGCAGAAGGTTATACAACGGAAGTTATAGCTATTCAGGCATGTCTGCAGAATGAACAACGAGCAAAAAGTTAAGACCCTGTATTCGGCATAATGGATGGTCCGAATAGGAGAGGCAGACCCCACAGAGAATGGGTAGATGATATAGTAGTTTGGTGCAGACCTAGTCTACAGAAACTAAGCTACTCCACACTGGACAGGGAAAGATGGAAGGAAATAGTGAGGGAGGCATCGGATACCAACGGATGTTGAGCCCATGGTTGTTTTTGTTGTTGATGATGATGATGATGATATCTCGATTTAGAGCCCCAGGGGGCACTGGGGAGGAGTAACTTAGAATGGCCGTGGTGAGGGGCTATTTTGAAATAGCAGCAGTAAAGCATCTACACATGCCTTATTTCGAAATAGCTATTTCGGAATAGGCGTTATTCCTCGTAGAATGAGGTTTACAGATTTCGGAATAAGCTGCCCCTTATTTTGAAATTATTTTGAAATAATGGAATAGCTGTGTAGACTTTCGCATTGTTATTTTGAAATAATGCTAGTTATCTCGAAATACTGGTGCAGTGTAGATGCACCCAAAGAGAACATAACTTCCTGCCATCTCTTCTCTTGGAAACATGTGCTTGGTTCTCACATTTAATATGGGGAAATCTAACTAGGAATGGATTGCATGACAAAAAACTTATTTGCCCGGGCTGATGTAAAAAGATCTACTGCAGACAGTGCCCTCAAATGATTATTCTACATAATATGAAAATGAGGTAGGATCGGAGACTGAAACAGAAGAACCAGTGAAAACTATTTCAATAAATTAAATGTCTTCAAGTCACCAGGGCCTGATGAAATGCATCCTAAAATACTCATCGAGCTGACTGAGAAGGTATCTGGGCCATTAGTCATTAACTTTGAACAGTCATGGAAGACGAGAGATTCCAGAAGACCGGAAAAGGGTAAATATAGTGTCCATTTATAAAAAGAGAAATAAGGACAACCCAGGAAACTACAGACCAGTCAGCTTAACTTTGGTACCAAAAAAGATAATGGAGCAAATAATATAGCAATCAACTTGCAAACACCTGAAAGATAGTAAGGTGATAACTAACAGTCAGCATGGATTTGTCAAGAATAAATCATGTCAAACCAACTTAATGGCTTGCTTTGACAGGCTAACAAACTTTGTGGGTGGAGGGAAGAGGTAGACATAGTATATTTTGACTTCAGAAAAGCTTTTGATATGGTCTCACGTGACCTCCTAAACAAACTAGGGAAATGCAACCTAGATGGAGCTATCATAAGATGAGTGCAAAATTGATTGGAAAACCATTTGTAGTGGTTCACAGTCTTGCTAGAAGGGCATAATGAGTGGGGTCCCACAGGGATCAATTCTGGATCTGGTTCTTCATCAATAATCTAGAAAATGGCATAGATACTACACTTATAAAGTTTACAGATGATACCATGCTGGGCGGAGTTGCAAGTGTTTTGGAGGACAGGATGAAAATTCAAAATGATCTGTACAAACTGGATAAATGGTCTGAGGTAAATAGGATGAAAATCAATAAGGACAAATGAAGAGTACTCGATTTAGGAATGAACAATCAGTTGCACACATACAAAATGAGAAATGACTGCCTAGGTAGATGTACTGCAGAAAAGGTGTACCACAAACTAAATATGAGTCCACAATGTAACACTGTTGCAAAAAAAGGAAACATCATTCTGGGATGTATTAACAGTAGTGTTACAAGCAAGTCATGAGAAGTAATTCTTTGGCTTTACTCTGCACTGATTAGGCCTCAGCTGGAATATTGTGTGCAGTCCTGAGCATTATATTTCAGGAGAGATGCAGACAAATTGAAGAAAGTCCAGAGAAAAGCAACAAAAATGATTAAAGGTCTAGAAAACATGACCTATGAGACAAGATTGAAAACACTGGGTTTGTTTGGTCTGGAAAAGAGAAGTCTGAGGGTACGGCTAGACTACAAGTTTTTGTCAGAAAAAGGTACGCAAAATGCAAGGCACATTTTGCATCCCTTTTTCTGATTATTTTATTGGAAGAGGCTTTTCTGACATTTGGCCCGTCTCAACTGGGCCAAATGTCAGGAAAAAACCCTCTTTCGGAAGCCCCCTTCCGTCTCGTAGAATGAGGAATACAGGGGCTTCTGAAAGAGCATGTTTGCTCTTCCGCAAAAAAAAAGCAGAAGAGCAAACGTGTTCCCTGGATGCGGCAGAGTTTTTTCGGGATATCCCGAAACCACCCCCCCGCCCCAGTCTAGCCGTACCTTGAGAGGGGACATGATAGCAACTTTCAAGTACCTAAAAGGTTGTTACAAGGAGGAGGGAGAAACATTGTTCTCCTTAACCTCTGAGACTAGGACAAGAAGCAATGGGTTTAAATTGCAGCAACTGAGGTTTAGGTTGGACATTAAGAAAAGCTTCCTGTCAGGGTGGTTAAGAATTGGAATAAATTGCCTAGTGAGGCTGTGGAATCTCCCTCACTGGAGGTTTTTTAAGAGCAGGTTATTCACATGCCTGTCAGGGATGGTCAGTGCTTAGTCCTACCATGAGGGCAGGGCACTGGACTTGATGACCTCCTAAGGTCCCTTCCAGTCCTGTGATTCTATTGTTCTATTCACTGGATGACGTCAATCCAAAACTGGGCAAGTGGACACCAAAGTTGAGTGTGTCTTGACTGGACACATCAAATAACTTGAGGATGACTGCTGAGAAAAGAGTAGCAATTCACCCTTTGTGAAGCTGGCCTGCTCCTAGACGGCAGCAGCCTTGTTTACAGAAGAGGCTTTGCCAAGCTCAGAAGTGATATTGGCCCCGATCCATTGCGAGTTAGGCATCTAAATACCTTTGAGGATCTGGGCCATGATACTCCTTAAAACAGGGGTATGCAAAGAAATGGACCTACAAATGTTGAGGCTGCCTTAATGGAGGCTCTTTGGAACTGTATCCTTGAAAAGATAAGAACCGGTCACTTTATATTCAAGAGATGATTTTCGTTTTTTCTGCGGTTGAGTTGTTCTAGCAGCTAGTTTGTAAACAAGCCTAGCCGGAGTCCTCTACATAAAAGGGAGCCCCAGGTATTTTTTCTCCTCTGAAACTCCAAAAAGATTTCTGTCTCTCAACTAATCTAATGGGCTCACAAAGAGTATAGCTCCTTTGTGGAACGGTAAAAGGGGCGGCGAAGCTTTGAAGCGTTCACCCCCACCAAATAGCCAGTCATGCGCAAAACCAAGCAATTGGTCACACAATCTGCAAATATCATCTGTCATTTAACTGCAATGCCGCAACGGCTGATGGAAAAAAAATCTTAGGTGAAATTGAGTGAGAGTGCATTCAGAGCTTCCCATGTGCAATATAGGCACAGCTGACTGGAACTGGCCTAGTTGTTTTGTTTCAGGTTTCCTTGAAACTCTGATCTCTCTCTTTGATTTACCAGAAGCATTTTTGCTAGGTATTATTTTGGAGGACCGGCTGTATGCTCCGAGCAGAGGGGAGATATGAGCCCAGCCCTCACTGCATTTTCAGTGTACGGCCCTGATCCTGCCATCGGATGCACAATTCCATTGTGTAGCAAAAGGCACACATGGATGGATTCTCAGCTGGTAAAATCGATGTGGCTCCACTGAAGCTTCTTGAACGCATTGGAGAGGGTCTAGAGGAGGGCAACCAAAATGATGAGGGGGATGGAGCACATGATCTATGAGGAGAGGCTGAGGGATTTGGGTTTGTTTAGTCTGCAGAAGAGAAGAGTGAGGGGGGATTTGATAGCAGCTTTCAACTTCCTGAAGGGAGGTTCCAAAGAGGATGGAGAGAGGCTGTTCTCAGTAGTGACAGATGGCAGAACAAGGAGCAATGGTCTCAAGTTACCATGGGGGAGGTCTAGGTTGGATATTAGGAAAAACTATTTCCCTAGAGGGTGGTGAAGCACTGGAATGGGTTCCCTAGGGAGGTGGTGGACTCTCCATCCCTCGAGTCCCGGCTTGACAAAGTCCTGGCTGGGTTGATTTAGTTGGGATTGGCCCTGCTTTGGGCAGGGGGCTGGACCTGATGACTCCTGAGGTCTCTTCCAGCCCTAGGATTCTATGAACTATGCAAATTTAAACCAGCTAAACATCTGGACTCAGATCCACCAACAGGGGAGGAGGGGGAGGCAAAGGGGTCAATTGCTCTAGGGCCCAGTCATTCAAAAGAGCATGGGTACCATTGCTACTTTAACTCGCCACTGGAGCGCCATGCGGCTCTGCAGACTGCCTGAGAGGGGGGTACGGCAGAACATCCTCCAGGCAGCCCTGAGGGTTGGCTGTTCTAGCCCCGCCCTTTCTGCCCAAGGCCCTGCCCCTTCCAGGAGTGTGGAACTGCTCCCCCACTGCCTTGCCTGATGAGCCTGATTTTCCTCTTTCACCAGTCAAAATAGGCTTGGAAGGATTTGGCTTTTATTGGTAAATGCTGATTTCAATGCACACACGCAAACTAAATATTGTTTCCATCTACAGTCTTTGATATTCACACATAATAGGAAAAAGACTGCTTGAGAACAGATGAGAGCTAGATTTAAGGCACTTTATGTTGTAGGTGTAGACACTATAGTGACAAGTTGTGTTTGAATGCTCATAACGTTGAACTTTTTGAAGTGCCACCTTGACTGTCACTAAATAATTATTGTCAGAGCTCCTGTCTGTCTGATCCCTTCCATAATTTCCCATGCCTGTGCAAATGTAAATGAAGGGGGAAGGGAAATGAAAAGAAAAACACTTGAAACATATAATTTTGCACCGTCGTGAAAAGGTAAATAGATCCAAGTTGAAAAAATGCTTTAAAATAATCACTGATATTATCCATCAGAATTATAAACAATAATGAATTCTGCCAAGCCTAAATATAAATCAGGAGTAAAATCACTGACGTGAAATGGAATTACAAAGCTGCAGGCCTACAACTTTGGGAGTGCGTTTGGGTGTGGCTGAACTTTATGATTTGATTGTGAGCCAGGCAATATTTGCTGCCTTTCGTAATGACCCAGCTCCTGGATTCATGTTATAACTGGAGAATCTTCACTTTTCATGTCAGAACAAAACAAGACTCTAACCCAGGGGTGGGGTACCTCAGGCCAGGCTCAGAGTCCCTGCCCGTCCCGCCCTCCACACACACACGCACGCACACGCACACACACTGGGGAGCCTGTGCTAGTACTCCAGCCCCCCTACTGCCCCACCACAGGGCTGGAAGAAACAAAAACTACTAGGCTATGTCTGCACTGGCAGCTTCTTGTGGAAGAACAGCCGTTCTTCCACAAAAACTTGCCGTCTGTCTACACTGAACGAGTGTTCTTCCAGAAGTAAATTTACAGTCTAGCGTTGTAAAACAGGGCTTCTTCCGGAAGAGTTATTCCTCTCCCCATGAGGAATAAGCCTTCTTGCGCAAGAGCTCTTCCACAAGAGGGCAATGTAGACAGGCAACATGAATTTCTTGCGCAAGAAGCCCCTATGGTTAAAATGGCCATCAGAGCTTTCTTGCGGAAGAGAGCGTCCACGCTGCCATGGATGTTCTTGCGCAAAAGCACATGGCAGTATAGACGCTCTCTTGTGGAAGAGTTTTTGCACAAGAAGCTGCCAGTGTAGACGTAGCCCTAGGCTGGGCCCCCCTATTTTCCGGTGGGCAAGGGAGAATGTGGGGAGTATCTTTCTCCTCAGTAGGGAGCCTTGTCAGTGAGGGTTTATTTATTTATTGCTTCTGTGTGTCCCCTGCTCTAACCCATGTTGTGGCTGAGGAGAAAAGTCTCAAAACATAGGAGACAAGAAGAAGCCTCCCCCCATTTAATTACTTAAAGTCAATCTCATAATATTCTGGGGGCTTGACTCAAAATGTCAAATGTCTTGGGCTGGCAATACTGGTATTTTACAGGCATAGGTGCCCTGAGAACAATGTGATGTCACACCTGCTCCAGCTAATAAAGATATTTCTGAAAGGTCCTGTGCTTAAACACGGAGAGGGAAATTCTCCTCTTGCCAACTCTCTCAATGCAATTTCTCCCCATTTTACTGTAAGTAGAACATTGATATTCTTTATTTAATTTAACTTCATTATATTTTTATGTACTGCCTGCATGCTATAATGACAGGCACCTTAGAAATGTGATAGATTGACAACATACTGCAGTCATTTAGATGATAGATAGGGAGAAAATGCTTGGTGTTCATTTAGAAGAAAGAAAATCGAGTTGCTTATTTTGCATAAGACAGCATATGACAAACACGGTCCTTGCTTGAAAGCAACAAAACACATGAGCAGGAAGATTAACGAGTTTAAAGGAGGAATTTCACTTCTCATAACAACCTAGTGGCAAAATGTTACTTTTCACCTTAAATTAAAAACTTACACAAGTCCCCAAAGTGCTGGTTTTCAGAAATAATTGAGATCAAGAGTAATACAAGAATATAGACTTTATTTTTTTTATTGGCTCAACTCCACAGAAATTCAAAACGACTGTCTTGTTTGAAGACATGTGGACCCCCTAGCTGGTTTAGATTTCACTTAAATAATGTTCATGATTATTGTGCTTAGCATGTTTTTTCTTGTAAGCAGTTGTGCCAGCTACAAACGAAAGCACAAATTATGCCATAACAGCACGGATGAAAATACCATTTAAAATTTCATTCCACCAGCCTGACATCTCTGAAGCAGAATGCATTTGATTAGATTGTTCCAGGAGGTATTATCAGTCTGAGTGACAGCTGCCTATGCCAAAATGACACTGTGCTGACTTTCAACTTCCTTCAGCTCTAGAAATTCTCGCTTGCTCGTTTAAGAGATTCCACTTAATGGGGCCCAGGAGTCAAATCAGTTTAATCACAGTGTTTTGGCTGGGGGCTTATAAGAAGTTCAGGGACTTTATCGGCTGGGACAAAGCTCCTACTCAACCGTAGTGGTTCCTGTGCTTTCAGACTGAGTTGCTTTCCTCAGAGGCTCACAGCACCCCTGAATTTGGGCACGACGCCTAAGGCATCAGTTTGCTGTTTGTTGAGCTCCTTTCATCACCGGCCAGGATGAGGAACAGAGGGAAACCAAACCCCACAGTCTCGGTGAACCCTTCCCTTAATACACGGGTGGTTAACCCTCTTTTTTCCCCCTCAGCCTGAGTGGAAATGGAGAGTGTGTGTGTGTGGGGGGGGGGCACCCAAGCCCTCCTTCTATTCTGGGTTCCAGCTGTAAAAGCAGCTGTCTGTAAATGTCTCCAGTACCAGCTGTGCGACAGCCACAAACACCTGGGCTACTTCCCAGCACCTTCCTTGTCACAGGATCTTCCTCCTGGTACCAGCTTGTGCTTCTTCCTAGATCCTCCACAGCTCCTTCTGCCTCCTCAGTACCTCACACACTAAACTAACTGCAGAGGAGCTTTTTTTTTAACCAGTCTCAACTGGTTCTTAATTGGTCCGAGGTGTTCCAACTAGCCTGGCTCACTTGACTCTTTAAGCTCTCTTAACTGGCTGTTGGTGCTTAATTGCCCTGATAGATTCTAACAAGTTCATGCTAGTTTGGGACTAGCCCTTGTTAGTTTACCCTGAGAAGAGAGACTTACTCGGTCTAAGGGTAACATACGTCCCAGGCCAGCACAGTTTTGCACCACGGCCACAGCCGACTGGTAGTAGCACGTGCGCGGGGGCCTATTGAAGCGCGGGGCCTGGGGCAGCCACACCGCTCGCCCTGCCCAATATCCGCCACTAGCTGTCCCACTCCACATGGGGAAGCAGGCAAAAGTTTAACTGGAAAAATACAAGGATGAGATGATGAGGAAAAGAAGAGGACCACGATTCAAAGCTGGCCTCACCTCTGTGACCCGTATGGCTCCCGTGTGATCTTGTAGGTAGTGAGCCAAGATTTCATAACATAACACAACACGGAGAATTTCAGCCTGGCAATTCGTTTTGGGAGGAAGCTTTGATGATAATTAGCCAAAATTATTGCACTGTCTTTTCCGGGCAGAGTGAAAGCTGTCACTTCCTCTATGGCAGGAGTGGGGAACCTAAGGCCCAGGAGCTGGATGTGGCCCCCAGCTCGCCTGGAACCAGCCCCCGAGACTTGGTACTCCCCCCCAGTATTGGGGAGCTCGTGCTGGCGCCCTGCGCCACTCCCCTGCAGGGCTCTGATGTGTGAGGGGAATGTGGGGAGGGTCTTTCTCCTCCGTCAGAGGCCATGTCAGTGAGGGGTTTTTTCTGGTTTCTCTGCTTCTCACTTGTGCGCAGCCCCTGACTGACTTTTCTGTGGGTCAGTGGCCCCAACCCAAAAAAGGGTTCCTATACAGCATTCAGCAGATGGTCTGCAATAACTGAGGTACCCAACATTCATTTTACACTAGCCTGTTCCAGGAGAAAATTGAACAGCTACTGTGATGTAGTGTCAGTATGTTGCTGGTTCCTATGCTTGGGCTGTGGGCTGTGGATGACCCCTACTGGCCTCTGTCTGTAAGCACGGCCCAGTGGGGGGTGCCTTGAGGGCCCCCATGACAGTGACCGAACTGGTCCTACAGGTTAAGGGAAGGGACGGAACAAAGGAAGTGAGTGCTGGGGGAAGGGTCAGTCGTTGGCTGGAACCACGAAGGAGACAGACTAAGGAGGGGGCTGGGAGTCTAGGGGCCCAGGCACCCCATCTCCAGGGGTCTGAGGCATTCTGGCCCTGACTCCTGTAGCCATGTCACATCTATGCTGTGCTGTATCCTGGAGAAGCAATAAACCCTCTCTATTCTACTGGCTGGCGGAGCCTGTTCTTGCTGCTATGGGGCTGCAGAATCGGGGGGGGGGTGAACCCCGACACGCCGTCACAGCTACTTCAGAGCAAAGCTTCTATTTGGGCATGTCTGTGTTGGCAAAGAAATTCTCCCCATTTGAGTCCAGGCAGAGGAACTTAAATGATACCACAAGTTCCTCTTTCAGAATGGAGCCTGGTAGACATGGCAGAGGGTTGATAATACGTCACTGATACATTCTTTCAAGGGAAAAGTATATTATGATGCCATTTCCCTGTTATTTGGCTTCAAGTTTTGCATTAGAGGACAAGACCCGGGTAGATATAAATGTACTTAAAATGGGAAAATTGGCAGACTAGTGATTATGAGCCCAGTGCAAATCAGTTCCATTAAAGTCAATCGATTTACACAAGCGGAGGTATGTCCCAATATTTAGTGCAAGAACCTCCATGAACAGGTAGTTTAAAAACAGTGAGTAGACCCATGGCACCTTAGGGTATGTCTAGACTACATGCCTCTGCTGACAGAGGCATGTAAATTAGACATACTGACATAGTCAATGAAGTGGGTATTTAAATATCCCCTGCTTCATTAAAATAAAAATGGCTGCCACATTGTGCCGGCTCAGCTGATTGTCGGCATTACGCGGCAGTCAAGATGCGGATCGGTCGACAGGGAAAGCCATTGTCGACCAATCCCTTTTGCCTCATGAAAGGAGGTTCACAGGATCGGTTGACAACGGTTTTCCCTGTCGACTGATCCACGTCTTGACTGCCGCGTTGTGCCGACAATCAGCTGAGCCGGCACAACATGGCGGCCATTTTTATTTTAATGAAGCGGGGGATATTTAAATCCCTGCTTCATTGACTATGTCGGTATGTCTAATTTCCATGCCTCTGTCGGCAGAGGCATGTAGTCTAGACATACCCTTAGAGCAGGGGTTCTTAACCTTTTTACCTTCATACCTCCCCTGAAAGTGAACTTCATGTTCACACCCCCCTGGGAGCCATTTTGTGCACAGCCTAGCCCTGCCCCCTCACCTGACAGGAAGCTAAGGGGCGTGGCTAGGACTATAAGAACTCTGCCAGGGTGCTCAGTTGGGGCCCAGCCTCTGAGGGAGACAGAGGCCTGCCCGGAGCTCCTGGCTGACGAGGCTGAGACCTGGCCCGGGCCTCCCACAGCTGCCTTCCCTCAGGCTAGCGAAGGCTTCCCTGCCTGGGCTGCCGAGGCCTGGCCAAGTCGGCCAGTAGGGCTACCCTCTGACCTAGAGGAACCCAAGGCTCTACTGGTGCCTGGCGATTCAGAGGACCGGCCTGAGCTGAAAGCCCGGCTCGAACCCCGAGGCCTGCCTGAACCCTGGGACCTGGCGAACCAGCTGGACGCTGGATGCAGCCGTCTGAGCTAATTCCCAAGTCCGATGGCTGGTGGCGCTGTGGGGTGAGTGAACCCTGTTACAATGCCTAAATGAATAATATGAGCTTTTTACTTTGAACCTTTTCCTAACAAATTTACGTAATATTTGAAGACGAAAGTCGGGAATGCTCGCATACTGTTATTGTAGCGTGTCGTCACATAGGCCTGATTGATTCGCACCTCACACCTCCCCTGTATCCCCTTCAGGGAGGCACACCTTACTGGTTAAGAACCCCTGCCTTAAAGAGTAACAAATATATAGAATCCTGAGCTGTGGTGGGTAAAAACCTACTTCATTGGATGAGCTGGAGAAAAGGTCCTGCCTCTTTAAAGCTCTCTCAGCTTTTGACTTTCAAATTCCATTTGGCTATTTCTTTTGATGTCCTTTTGTTGCATGAGGTTCCCCTGTGATCTTCCGCGCTGCATCTTGGTGTCTATTTTTAACACACGCCTGCCTTCTAAATCAGACGCCCCCCACCTGGAAGTAGATCCCATTGATAAGGGGGGGGGGGGGGAAGGGCAGAGAGCTGTGAATCTTTATTAAGCCTTGAGTTTATACTGAGTCTCCTTGAGTGACTTGAAAGAGATGGTGATATGTCACCTCGACCTAGAGGAATAATGAGCCAGACAGAATTATTTTTGCTTTCCAACAATTGCCATCAATCAGGGATAAGGTGGAGGGTCTGCTTTAGCTGATCCTGGCATTGGGGCTATACTTGAAATGCAAGCACTAGGTGATAGAGCTCTTCTATACAAAGCAAGCCTCACGCGGCTTCTTTTCTTCTGCTTAAAGATGCCTCTTGCAGATAATCAGACAATTTATGACTCCCGTTTAGCAGCTGGCTGCTTAAAATGGAGGGGCTCTAAGGATCTTCCAAGTAGCTTTTTATGTTATTCTCCAGCTTTGGTCTGTGGACAAGGGGCCCTAGGCGAGGGCAGCCATTTACAGTGCTGGCAAATTCCAAAGCTCCCAGGAAAACTATCAATTCATCACCCAGGGCTGTCTGCATCTTCACATGGAACTGAGAGTTGACTATGGTCTGGAACCAAAGAAATCAATTTTGGTCAGTTTTACTTTACTTTAGGTTTTACTTTACTTTAGGTTTTTTTTTCCCAGCGGTGTAGCTGAAAATAAAGTCTGCTCTGTAGTTTTAGGCCCCTTTCTGCAGCAGAAATTGCACTTCTGCCACTGAACGGAAAGGCCAAGATGTTTTTTAGACCAATGGAAACCTCTTTAGGATTTTGTCAGACATAAAATAGGGCCTTGAGCCTGCATTGTGAATCACGCGGACGGAGCCCTTGAGTTGCACAGAGCCCCACGGAAGCCAGCAAGGGTGCTAGGGATGCAAGATCGGGTCCTAGATTTGGAAACTCAATAGCTACCCAGATAGCTTCTGTCTCTGGTTAGTGACCATTTCGAAATCTACACAGAGTTTTGTAAATGATTCATGATTGCAAGCACTTCTTTATTCTCCTTTAAGCCCTTTTATATTTGGGGGTTTTCTTTATTTAAAAAAAAAAAACTTTTTCTTGGAGATGAGCATGGCTAAATAGCATGGGCAGTCAGAGAAGCTAGGGCTGGGGGAGGCAAGCCCCGAGCCCCGCTTCCAACCCACCCCCCCTTTTGATGAGGCCACGCCCCTCTATGGGTAGGCGGGGCAGTGTGTGGGTGTGGGCATTCACCCCCTCCCCAGCTCCTCCACAGGCAGGAGGGCATTTGGGCACATGCGAGTCCCAACCTTCCCAGCTCTGGAGCATTGGGGAAGGTAGGCAGCACACGGTCTGAGTCGCCCCAGCTCTGGAGCATCGGGGAGAGCAGGCAGTGCACAGCCCCACTCTCCCTGGCCTTGGAGCACAGGGTGTGTGGGTGTGGGTGACAGCAACACTCCACCCCTAGTATGCCTACAGTAGGCGTTCTGGGGGCAGACTGTGGCTGGTGGTTTGGGAAGGCAATGCCTCCCCCCACCTAGGATACCACCCACCAATGCTAATTAGGAATGTGACTGATCACCATTCAGCTGTCTGGTAACACAATCTTTATCGAGCTGCCAAGACCTGAACGGGGACCTCCAGAGCTAAAAGCATGAAATGATGCAGCCTGAGCTAAAGACCCGAGTTCTGTAATAATGACAGCCTCTGAAGACTGGCATGGAGGGTGAACAGTAACACACATTGGCTGGAGAGTTACTGCAGGAAGCTTGTTAACAGTAAAACAAGAACAAGGAAAATGTGACTCGAGAGAAAAGTTTTGTGGCTTTTTTTTTTAAACCCATGTTTTGATTGTTCATAAATAGTTAAGGCATGTCCATGGTTCTGTGCATTAGTACTTCTTCTCCATTCCTTCCCAGAGCCGATGGTACACCAGAAGTGCTAGGTTTTGCCACCTCTTACATGCATATTTCAGACAGCAAAGTGCTTTATTTTTGCATTATGTAAAGTATGACCAAGTCCAAGCCTGGGCCATCTTTGCAAATGCAAGGCACAACTGATGATAAAAAACAAGCCCACCACTCCCAGTGGAGGGGAACCCATACTCTATGCAGCTAAACTCTGCGGAAGGATGTGACAGAGCCTCCAAACACGTAGGCCTCATGGACTCGAAAGGAATGGAGAACCTCGAAAGCTTAGGGTTAGGGTGTGATGGCCTTTCAGAAGCACTCAGCACTGATGTAACTCTGCTCCCACTGAAGTCAGTGGATGCTCTACCACTGACTTCTGTGGGAAAAGACTTTAGCTGATGAGGACGTCTGAAAGTTCCATCCTAGATGTCCATCCATTGGCCTTCATGGAGAAAACCCTTTGAATGGCCCCTTGTCTCAGAAGCGTAGTGAGGGTGTTTTTGCCCCTGGCACATGGCAAAATTGGTGTTCCCTGCCACTGCCGTGCGGTGGGACCCCGAACCTGGCACACAGCTGAGCCCGACCCTGGGAAGAGGGTGGGGGAGCTTGTACTTTATCTTCCCCCACCCCCTCCAGTTTGGGGCTGGGCCCCTGCACACACTAACCTGCTGGCGGAGATGGAGGAGGGTCGAGCTGGGGGCGGAGAGGCGGGGAGAAGGCTCCAGCTGGCACCGGGAGGAGGAGAAGGGGAAGGTGAGCCGAGGGATGACGGGGAGTGGAGGGAGACTAAATTGACACCCCCCCATCGTGGTGCCCAGGGGCAACTGCCTCTCTCTTTCCCCCTTCGCTATGCCACTGCCTTGTCTTCTAATTTGAGGAAACTCTAACTCAAGCCCCTCCTCTGAACATAGTTCAAAAGCAGCGCATGGTAGACAGAAGTGGTTCTTTATATACAGGCCTTGAAAACTGGAGTTGAATTCTGCATTATTTAGGTCACAAGTGAAACGCCATTGGTTGTTTTTTTCCTTTGTCCCCAGTGATCCCCATCAAAAATCTGTGGCAAGAAACTAATCCTCTCGGTATCTGAAGGGTGTAAACTGCAGCTCAGTAGAAAAATGATTATGGGTGGCCAAAGGAGCTCTGCTGAGGAGACGGAGGATGAAAGGGAGCTATGGAAAACTTTGGGTGAGGGAAGATCTGCTGGTGAGGTTGTTCAGCCATTTCCCAGCTGAAGTTGTGGGAGTCTCATTACTTCAGTCATTTTAAAACTGGACCAGATAAAGTCTGGGACAAAGGATCGAAAGGAGTGAATTTGCTGCCTGAGGAGAATCTTAAGCCATAGTCTGCTTGCTCTACTCCCATGAGATCGACAATGTGGAGCGAGGGGGTGAGTAAGGCAAGCAGGAGTTGACTCTAGAGCAGGGAGGGCAATAACGCAGAAGAAGTTCACCAGGGTTAGTCCCTGGTGGGCCACCACTGCTATATGTACCCGCACGGCTGCAGGTACTGGAGACCACAGCCTTCGTGGGCCACAGGTCAATGTCCCTGGCCAATGGGAGCAGCAGGAAGCGGCACAGACCAAGTATAGGGTAAACTGAGGCAGTCTGTGGTATTTTGCTAAGAACCCCTTGTGACAGGATGCCCCTGTCCCGTACTGAAGCTCCTGCCATGCATGCCCTGTTCGGGGAGCAAGGCACGGGGTGCCAGCTGTGTGCCGGATGTTTGCGGGCCGCGGAACGGCTGGCGGCCCCGGGCGCCGCGGCAGAGCCGCATCCCGGACGCTACGGGGGGGGGGGTGGTGGAGCTTCCCCCGTGGCGTCAGGACATTGCCCTGGCCGGTGCTGGAAGTGTCGGGGGATTTAAAACGCCGGGTGCGCCAGGGGCAAGGGAGAGAGAGAGAGGAAACTGATGTGGCCACAGGGAGCTGGTCCTCCTCCAACCAACCCCCTCCGGACGTGGACACAGCGGGGAGGGAGGTAAGCCCAAGGGGCGGACTGGGGAGGGGGAACCGGGGAGAACCGGGGAGGGGGAACCGGGGAGGGGGTCTAGAGCCCCAGCTCGGGAGAAGGGACTGCTGGAACCCCCATGACTGGGCCGGCCCCGAAGGTGGGCGGTCCGTTGGACAGTGGGGAGAGAAGGGGGAGAGGAAGCAGCCCAGGGCAGAACCGCTAGAGGTTGGTGGGCTGATGCGTTGCGGCAGGAAGCCCCGTCAGCTGGACCAGTCCATGGAGGATCCAAGTCCTTAGGGCCCTGGGATCAGGCCCATGAGTGAGGGTGGGCCCGGGCCCCCCTCTCCCTCTCCTACCCGGAGAACGAGGAATTCATCCTGCAGAGACTAGAAGTTGGCGGGAGAAATACGCCGACCACGGACAGTACTGGGGTGAGGTGGTGGAGACATTTGTAAATGGGGGGCGGGCGCTGAGCGAGGAGAGGGCTGGTAGCCGGAGAACCCCTCCCTGGCTTGGTCACACCCCTATTCAATCCTAAAATCTGAGACCGGCCTGTAAACTTAACAGCGCAGGCAGTTAGCATAAGTTAGCATGACCCTGGGAAAGGCATAGTCGCCCTGGCAACCACATTCTAAGGGACCTCACCAGATAAGACCGTCTGGTACCAAAGCAACCTTGTTAATGTTAGTGAGTGTGATATGTTCTTACTGTTTTCCTTTAATCGTAGATAATGGGCCCATGACCCAAGGATCACGCCAGCTCGAGGTGGCATCATCTTCCTGTAGACACATCATAATTTAAATAGACAAAAGTTGCCATTAAATTATCTGTTTTGTTTATGTTGGCTTATTTAGCTTGTTAGGAATAACTACTTGTATTAAGAGATAAGGTGTTTAATTGGCAGTGGGCGGAGATGCTGTGTAACCTTCGTAGTTTATTGGCTGACGTGCTCATTTCGTCTTGCTGCTAGAACCTATTGAATTGGTTCCCCTCCGTCCATCAGCCCCCTATATAATCTATTGTAGTGTTTTGCTTAAACAGTGTTAACCAGCTTAACTGGTAGCTCTCCACCAGTGCTGTGTGTAATAAATCCTCTTGCCTGTTTTCACCGCATCTGGAGTGTCCAGACTTATTCCCAACGCCAAGGCACCCACAAGCTGGTGTTTGCCCACCCCTTCTCTAGACGATGGACAGGCCTTCCCGAGGCCTAATTTCTGTGGTTTAGTGTCCCCATTCTCTGCCATCGCTTTTAGACAGGAAGCAGCCTTTGATAACCAGGCCGTGCTCATCGAAAGCTTGAGAGTGTTTGCAAATTTCAGCTTCCTACTGAATGAATGAGGGGAGTGAGTCAGGACGAGGAAAAGCTGCTAATCTGCATCGCACACGCTTTCACCTGCTGAAGCGCCATTTGATGAGTCACTTGGAAACTGCTTTTGCTGAGATGCCATCCTTGGCAGATATGTCATTTGCTGCTGGAAAATGGGTTGAGCACAAGTCTCGGCAGCAAAAAAGTATCAGGCTGTGAGTAGCGTTAATTGATTTGGGTGTGAGAAAAGGAAAATCTAGGGCCCACACACTGGTATGACTCACCCTGCTCCGAGGGGGGCAGAGGAAGGAGGAAGAACCCTGCAGGGGAACAGAGCGGAATGGAGCCTTCACGTTCCTTTGTATGGTAGGTGAGGAGCCCCGTGGGTACCCTCTGGGGGTTGTAGATTATAAAGCCAGAAGTGACCATTGTGATCCCCTCGTCTGACCTGTACAACCCAAAGCAAAATGTCCCAAGAGGGATGAGACATACGGCAGGGTCTAAAACCAGGGCACAAAGTGCTTTGTCACACAACTTAGAGACATTGCAGGGTGCTCAGCATGAGTCGGGCCAGAACTATGAGTACAAATCATCTTGGTTTAAAAACTGAAGGCGTTTAAAATCTTCATTCATATGCAGGCCTGCTGATGGGGTAACTGCACCAGGACCTGGTAATTCAAAAGGGAGCCCTTTAAATGTCTGTGCAGCTTTGTGGGGGAGGGAAGCTGGCATGGCATGCTCCCTGTCCCAGCCCCGCCCTTTCCTCCCAAGGCTCCACCCCTTCCGGGAGCACAGAGCCAGGCACTCCCACCTTGCCCAGGGACCTGGTGTGGCTGTCAGCTCCCCTTTCCAGCTGAGTTCATCTCAGACAATCACCATGATAAGTCCTACTCATGGTAAGTAAGGCTTTACATTTCATGCTAAGTATTTTGTCCAACATTAACTACATTAAATGTTTGGAGAGACGGTCAAGGAAGTATTTGTGATATGATTATAAGCAGGAATTGACTTTAGAAAGTAGGATATTTTGTTTCGGGAATCACCAGATGGTGCTGTTACATACAGACATGCAAGATCTTTGCTTAGGCCAGATCTACGGTAAAGGGGATGGTCAAATCAAGACATGCAACTCCAGGTATGTTACTTACGTAGCTGGAGTCGATGTACCTTGTTTTGAGTTTCCCCTCCATCTCCACAGCAGGAGGCCAATGGGAACAAATGCTCCCATTGGCTTCCCTTACTCCTCACAGGAGCAGGAGTACCAGCCACAGATGGGGGTACCTTCTGAGTTCGATTTAGTGAATCTTAACTACACAGACAGGTCTACATTCAACCAGGCAGCTTGGGTTAAGGTATATAGAATACATAGCTGGAGTTGGCTTACCTTAAGCTGAGTTGGTGGCATCCCCACAGCAGAAGGATTTGCTCCCCTCAGCTTCTCTGACTCCTCGCAAGACCAGGAGTACTGGATGCTGGCAGGGGCACCCTCTGAGTTCGATTTAGTGAGTCTTAACTAGACCCACTAAATCGAACTCCAGAAGATCAATCACGGCAGCATCAATCTTCTACAAAGTGAAGACTAGGCCTCAGTTAATACCAACAACTCAGTTGGTATTTCACCCTCCAGCTAGTCTTTGCATGAAAATTCATAGGGAAATGGTGGAAAGGCCTTCTTTTTTGAGAAATGGAGGGATAGGGCATTGGAAGGAATAACAAGTTTAACACTAATCAGTCAAAACCCTGACTTAAATGTGAAGGTATTTTGTGGGCAAATTGGTGTCTTCTGTTCTGGTAAATTCTTCCTTCATCACAGCGCTTAGCTGGCAGTCACCATCTTAATAGGTGAGGCACAGAGTCAAATGGCCACACCAGCTCAATGTTTTAAAGGACTCCCCACCAGTTCTTCATTCATACTCAGGCAGATCTACGCATACCTTCATGCTTCCTATTTAAGAACTTGTGCATTGAAATGATAGACTCTCACAGCAAAGAGGGTTGTGACTGTAATTTTTTTCACCTGAGCATAGCTGGTAATATGTGAAGTGTGTGTGGGCAGGTTTTTGTGTGTGCATAATTGAAATAGCTTTACATTATGTTCCCACTGTGTCTTGAGTGCCTTCTAGTGGTAGTCCTAATTATACTGTTTAGCACAATCAAATAATGAGGATAATCATTCATAACAATACTATATTTTTGAAGAATGAGGTCAGAGTTCAACTAATACATTAACCCTAATCACATGTATTTGAGGTAGATGGTTAAGTACCAGCCACGTTTTAAGGTGAAACTCAGCAAATCGGAGCTGAATAATAGCGAGTAGGCGTATACTTTTATGGTAAATGTTTCCTGAATAGATCGTTTTCTTCAGATTTAGTAGTTATTACCGCATATTTACTGAATAGCTTCACCAAATAGTTTTCAGCCTGTTTCTTCCGCATGGACTAACTCGCTGTGGTTCATTATTTACATTGCATGATTGGGCAGCTGAGTTGCCTTGCATTGTTTCCATTCTCTGGTTTCACGACAAATGTTTTAAATGGATAAGTCTCTGGTTCATCTTTTTGGATGATGAAATATTACTTTTAAAAGTCAGATGGAATTTGTGAATATTTTCAGTAGCCTTCCAAGAGTTGTGAAGAACAAAAAAGGCAGCCCCGGGAAACGGCAAAGAAAATGTGACGTGTTTGCAAATCAGATAAAGATGCAAGCAAAGAGAGGTTATGTTAGTGAGCAAATGCCTCTTGGAACACATCGCCCTGAATTCTCAGTGGAAAGTCAGAGGTGTCTGTGTTGGGAGAATGAAAATTAAAGCGTGGTTGATGGTTAGCAGTGAATTTCAAAATCCAGGGCAGCTGACAGACTCGCCATGGCCCTGGAGAAGGTGTTGGGGACCCAGCTCCATGCTTGTGGACGGGGTGGGGCCGTGGATGGAAGGGGTGGGGTAAGGAGCAGCCAGCCCTCAGTGCTGCCCAGATCATGCCACGTCTCTCCCCCCCCCAACCCTCAGTGCTATGTGGGGCTCTGGCAGAAATGTAAAGGGCCCAGGAATGTTGGCAGCAGCCAGAATCCCCAGCCCCTTTTGCACTGCTGGGCCCTGGGGCTCTTGCCAACTTTCCCCACCTACATCAGCGGATATGTCATGTTAAAAAAATACACGTACAATAGAACTCAGTATTGTTGCTACTTGTCCACCATGTTCTAGGAAGTAGCGGCCACTGAAAGAGAAGGATGTTGCAGCTATCGTCACTCATTCCTTATCGTCTGAGGCCAGGTCCTCCATTCTGAAAGTGGCTTCACCCGCGGCATTGCTAGGAGTGGCGACGTTTCGGATTCCCAGCTCGCTTGTGCTGACTCATGATGCAAACCATGCGGCTGACGGAAAGGGGGTTGGAAGAAGTGGACGGACAAGGCGGAAACCATCCATCTCGGTTCCAATGCCATTCAGGAACGTCAGCCGAGGGCCATTCTGAAGACCATGTGAGTTAGGGCAGGAACCCATCCTAGTTTCAGGTGTTTCAGGTGAGTTCCTGGCTGTTGCAATGCTTCACACTTTCTTAAGCTATCTGCCTAGTGTAACAATGCTTCATGGGAGCAGAGCTCTTTCAAAGCATCCTCACCCCGGTGCAGGGGTTCTCAAACCTCATTGCACTGTGACCCCTACTGACAACCAAAATTGCTGCATGACCCCAGGGAGAAGGAGGGGCAAAGAAGCAGAAGAGAAGATTGGATTAAGCTTCCAAAGATTTGGAAGCTTGCCAGGAGCTTGGAATTTTGCTGGCTCACCCATCAGTAATCACCACCAGTGTGACACTAGGGGAGGGGTTCTCCAACTGTGGGTCAAGACCCCAAAGTGGGTCGTGACCCCATTAAGGTCACCAGGGCTGGCTTAAAGACTTGCGGGGGCCCAGAACCAAAGCCTGAGGCCCATCAACTGAGAACTTCAGCTCAACATAGCAGAGCTCAGGTTACAGGCCCCCAGTCAGTGGCTGAAGTCCTTGAGGTTCAGGGCTGGCCCCCTGTTATGGACACTGGCTTTGGCTCTGCCCCACCCTCCCCAAAGCAGCAGGTCTCAGGCAGGCTCAGGGTTGCCTCTCCTTCCCAGGGTCATGTGGCAAGTTTTGTTGTCTGTAGGGGGTCACAGTGCAATGAAGTTGTCACATGAGGCCTACACTTTAAGAAGGTGTGAAGCATTCGGACAACTAGGCAGTCACCTGAAACTAGGATGGGTTCCTGCTCTAAATCACATTGTCTCCAGAATGGCCCACGGCTGACATTCCTGAATTGCATTGAAACCTTTGCAGATGGTTTCCACCTTGCCCCTGTCAGGGCTGTTCCTCACTCTGGCACTCCGAGTACAGAAGGAGGGAGCCCCACAAGAGAGCTTCAAATCCTTGCCTCTATAGGCACTGGCTACAAAAACTCCCCCCTCCCGCTTAAAAATCATAATACACTGAGTCTATGTCTACACTGCCAGTTTTTTTCCGCAGAAGATATGCAAATCGCGTTCTCCTTTGCATACCTTCTGCCGATCCTTTTTGCGGAAGAGGTTTTGCTGCTAAAAAAATACATGTAGACGGGGCTATTTGTCCAAAAAAAAACCCTCACCCTTTCGCAAGATCCCTTATTCCTCAAAAAATGAGGTTTACAGGATCTTGCGAAAAAGGGTTTTTTTTTCCAACAAATGGCCCCGTCTATACGGGGCTTTTTAGCAGCAAAACCTCTTCCACAAAAAGGATTGGCAGAAGATATGCAAATGAGAGCACGATTTGCATATCTTCTGCCGGAAAAAAACTGGCAGTGTAGACATAACCAGATTTTGGGGAATTGCTGCCACTATCAAGTGTTTTTTGATCCCTAAAAAAATCAGGGGTGAACACTTGAAATCACCCCCAGGCGTACCCCAAGCTTTTTTGCCCCAAAAGAGCTTGAAAAAAGTAAGAGAGAAAACAAGCTGCAGTCTCTGGTAGCTGACCCCTTAGTCAGAGGCATGCAGATATACACAGACAGACCTTCCAGGACACAAGAATCAAATCATCACCTTAAAAGAAGTGATTTTTATTACAAAACAGAAGATAAACTTGAGAAAGTGTACTTGGTTGCTAGATGTTACAGAACAACAAAGGGAAACAAATTAAAACACAGAGAAAAGTCTCGGCACAATGCTTACATGGTAGTAAATGGGGAGGAGAGGCATAGATTCACACAGAGCAGTTCAAACCAAACTGCAAAATAAAGAAAAATACTCTGAACGTGTCTGGATTCACTTTTCCCTCTTACTTACTTCTAATTTTTCTCTTTGTTCAGTCCTCTCCCATGCCCTGAATTCCTGGGGGGGGGGAGGAGAGGGGAGAGGGCATGGTAGTACTGCCTGGATTTAAATTATTCTGTGTCTCTGAACTCCTGGTTTCTCTCTCCCACACAAAGAAAGCAGGCAAGGAACCTATATCCAATTCAAATGTCAACCCTCTATCTGTTTGGTTCTCCCAGGCCCCCTGGCCAACACCTTTGCTAGCTACCTGAGCGTAACCCCTGAGTCACCAGGTGCTGGTCAGCACTCCTCCTGTCCTTTACAGTCCCCCACTTCTTCCAACCCACTTTCCATCAGCTGAAGTTTTAGCTGGAGCACATACTAGAGAGAGAAAACTTCTGAGTATCAGTTGCACCTCTCTTGTCCAGCATTCTCTGGTCTGGCAACATCCATGGTTGCTGGATGTTCACTTATCATGGGTGTGGCCAAGTTTCCTGCGATCCTATAAAGTTTGTTTACAGCCCCCAGTTCTGGCTCTCCGTGTTCTGGGCTATTATTTAGCTCTGATTTACTCCAAAGGCTACATCTACACTGCGCATTGTCGCGCAAGAAGATATGCAAATGAGGTGCCATTTTGCACAAGGGGCTTTTGCGCAAGAAGGAGCTGTCTACACTGCTCCTTCTTGCGCAAAACCCCCTCTTGCACAAGACCCATTCTGCCACTTATTTTCAACAATGCGCAGTGAAGACGTAGCCTAAATGTCTTCTAAGAGCTGGGTAAGCAGTGGAAGTGTGGATGATGCTGCTATGGTACAGCAAATTCTCTGGTTCAGCACCCGTCAGGTCCCAAGGGTGCCGAATTAGAGAGATTCTACCTGTAGATTGAAAAGGGTGTTCGTGGGGGTTCAGTTGAATGAAGAATTCATACTGAGAAGTGCTTTTGCAGGATATGCAGCCCATAAGAATAGGCTATGGAGGAGACTCAGATGGGGAGGCTACTGGTTCTGAGACTTACAGAACTACCGTGTCCTATCGGTAGATTGCTGGCAAGTTGTGCACTGAAGTTAAAAAAAAAAAAACAAGCGGGAGGCAGAACCTCAGGTCAGAGGAGGACACAAGCTGAAGGATATTGCTCTGGAAACATCACAACCTTCTCATGCTTGTAATGGGTTCCATTTTCCAGGACATGGGTTAGGTGCGGCAATTCTGTGTCTAAACAAGAACACGTGAAGGCCCCCGTTTCTCATGAGTGCCTCACGCTACGGGATGAGCTTGCCTGACTAATCCTCACAGAAATTGTCTGTGTGCATGGAAGGGGAACGTTGTCAGAGGCGGTGGCTCTGTGCTCGCCTGGTTTTCCTTCCCTAGTTCTCTCTTTTGTCCTTGTTGGAGTGAATGGCTTTCTGCTCCCGTGCCGCAAGAGCCTTTGTTTTGGGAGCAGGAAGATCAGAGCTGGGTACTTGCTGCTGCGGCCTTCCATGTAACTGTACGGCTTAGCAACAAGGGTTGTGAGCAACTACAGCCTCCTCCGTCCCAATCCTTCTAGCAACCTGCGCCACACGATGAAGGCTGCCAATACAGGCCATGGGGAGGAGCCATGGATATGGCCCGATGCAGTTTGGTTCCATGGAGATGTGCACCCTGTAGGCCTGCTAGCTGTACCTCTGATTTCTATCAATCCCTCCGACATGGAGACCCATCACAGAGAGCTTTTCCCAGGTGGCTAGGCACATGTCAAATCCTCTTTGCTGCTGTCCCCCTTTGCACAGCTGACCTACAGATTTGGCACCACTGCTGGGCCTTCTGCTAGGTTTTAGGACTTTGTGTGGGGACTCTGTCCTCACTTCTAGTGCAAACATTCACACTGTCACAGACTGGCAGGTGGAAGGTGAGCAGCAGGAGCAGACGAACTCCGAGGAAACACAGCTCCTCTTTACATATAAATAGCCTTATCAATAAAGAATGAGGGATGCAGAATGCAGCAAAGGTGATCCAGACCCAGGATGATTGTGAAGGGTAGTGCTTCCATCCCAGATAACATACTAAGTATCTGTGTTAGATCGGGACTTCTCTAGCCCTCATCATTATAGTATCTGGGGAATCGAGGCACGGAGGAATGAAGTGACATGCCAAGGTCACACAGGAGGCATTTGGCAGAAAGGGGATTCCACCCAGATCCCTGGGGACAAGTCCATGACATTCACTGCAAGGCATCCTTCATCCCTAATGGCTCAGAAAGGGAATGTCCCACCAAAAGCTCGGTGGCATCAGACCACTTAGATGTTCCCTACAAAACATTTACTGCGCCGCCTGCTTTTTCCAGCAGTAAGGAAGGGCGTAAAGATACGCTTTAAATACAAAGTATGGGCTTGCATGTGTGTTGTATTTTTTTGGGGAATCTTTGTCACGTGGGGAGAGAACCAGAATCTGTTTCTGAGGAGAAGGGTCCTCAAATCCAGACCTGGAGTTTATCTGTGACTTTCACCAACAGGAAGCATCTATGCAGGTGTCAGGGAAGCAGAAGATTCCCTCAATTTCGTTGCTGTCTAGAAAGGCGGTGTTTGATTTCTGTGCTCACACCTAACTAGATTCTGGGCCCGAGGTTTTATATTGATCTACAGCTCAATAAAAATTCAGCCTCGTGCCATGCATTTGCACGGGACACGAGGAGCTTTCTAGATCCCCATTATAATCAAGCATGGTACAGCAGCCTGCAAACTCGCGTCATGGTGTAAAACAGTGGGGAGGGGGGTGGCATGTCTAGATGCATTAGGCAATGGTGAAAATCTCAGTGTACAGCTTCCTGAAGCGCCGTTTTGGTGGACGTTTAGGCTGGGAGTGTGAGGGGAGTTGTGAGAGCTGCCGAGGTAGGCCACTTGGAGACCCATAGCGTTGCTTCAGGGGCTGAGGCCTTGGGAAGCATGCCTCACTCTGACCTTTTAGGAGGCTGAGTTTGTGCTATGAAGCTCAGAGGCAACTTCATTCTTATTGGCGAGAGGCGATGGTAGCTTCAAGCCTGTGTGAGCAACTCACTGGCCTTACTTATTCCCCAGGCTCTCTCGTTTCCTAAGACTGAGTCCAAAAACACTTGAGTTTCAATACAGAATGCCGTACTCCTTCCAAGAACAATCCCCCATGGTTTTACCATGGTTAGCCCAATAGGCAGCATGGTATTAAAAAGCCCTTCATTATCAGTGGTCTGGCTTTTAGAAAGCCCTCTACATAAACAAGCCCTTTTTGATTTCTGATTGTACCCTGGTGCACAGCTTTCAATAGCTCTCATGTTGTCTTGGAGACAGGCATCCGCCCAGTGGTTAAAACAGGTGCCTGCGAGTCACCATTTGGGTTCTATTCCCAGCTCTGGCGACTAACACGCAATGAGGCCTTGGGCATACCTTTCAGCCTCCGTGATTCAGTTCCCTCGGCTGTGTAAATGGGCATTTTAACATGAGCTGGCTGAGAAATGGTGTTTTGTTTCTATGGAAAATTTCATGGAAAAAAAGTGTCATTTTCGTTTCTATTTTGTGTTGCCATTTTTGGATTTTGTTTGACGAAAACGTGAAGTTACGTCTGGTTTTTTTTTTTTTTTTTTTTTTTTTTTTTTGCAGCAATCAAAACCCAATGAAAAAACATTTTTTTTCCAGAAAACAAATTATTTTCTGTGAAAATGCCTCCTTGCGAACAATCTTCCAATGAAAACATTTTTTAAAAATGTGTAATTGTCCCTTAATGCAATTTTAACCTCCATCATTAATAAGGAGGTGCTGAAGCATCCAGAAGCTAATCAATGTTAGTAAATCTTGTTTAGATCCCATTTTTCAGGGGGACCTAAGGCCGGGAGCCAGATGCAGCCCCCAGCTTGCCTGGAGCTGAACCCTGAGACTCAGGGCTCCCCCCCTCGCCAGCATTGGGAAGCCTGCACTGGTGCTCCAGCCTCCCCCACCTTCCATGAGACTGAAGCACACAAAATCTACAAGCCCGGGCTCCCCTAGGCTCCGGTGCACGAGGGGAATGTGGGGAGTGTCTTTCTCCTTCTCAGTCAGGGGCCACATCAGTGAGGGTTTGTTTGTTTGTTTTGCCTCTCACTTGTGTGCGGCCCCTGACTGTTTTTTGTGTGTGGGTCAGCGGCCTCCAACCCAAAAAAGATTCCCCACCCTTGTTATATTTGGTATTCAGGTGCAAAAGTGCTATTACTGTCCAGCGTTCCTTTGCTTAGTTACCAGGAACAACAGCAAATCTTTCTTTGAATCTGTGACAGGCCCTGAGGCTCCCTGTGGGAGGCCCTGTGGTCCCGCCACATCCCACTCAGAAAACGGCTATAGACAAGTCCTTCAGGAGGCTGGAGCAGCTGTGGAGGAACCAGCCAGACAGGGGCCAGGAAGGCCTACAAAAGGAGTTGCAGGACAGAGCTCAAGGAGAGAAAGCTGGGAGTGACTGGCTGGCTGAAGGAGGGGCAGCACTGCAGGGAGCTCTGAGCGGCAAGCTGGAAAAGAGACCGTGGACTATGGTGAGAATGATGAACTGTGATAAAGCCCTGAACAAGGGGCAAAGAGTTGTCTTTGTAGCAAGATGAGGGTCTGAAAAACAAGCCCACGTATCACAGGCCGGATTGGAGGCCTGAGGCCCAGACAGCAATGGTCTAGTGGGGTTTGTCTAGACTACACCTCTCTGTCGACAGAGAGATGTAGATCACGCACATTGAAATTGTTAATGAAGCAGGGATTTAAATATCCCGCGATTCATTAGCATAAACATGGCCGCCGCTTTGTTTCGAAACGGAGTTTTTTGGCGTCTAGACTGCCGGGGTTCTTTTGAAAAAACTCCGTTTCGGAAAAAAGTGGCGGCCATGTTTATGCTAATGAATCGCGAGATATTTAAATCCCTGCTTCATTAACAATTTCAATGTGCTTGATTTGCATTCCTCTGTCGACAGAGGGATGCAGTCTAGACGTAGCTCTCGTGAGCAATAAGCAGGCTCCACTCTCAGAAGCTGGCAAGAACAGGACTGATATTACAGAACACTCCTACCTGTAAGGTACTAGGCACAGGCTGTACACACATTCCAGGGGTGTCAAAACCAAACACCTCACAAAGAAACATCTCGGTGCCAACAAATCCCCTTTGTCAGGCAGTACACATGCATGCTGGTTTGGTAGAGCCTCCTGACAACTATTATTGGACTTTGTTTGATAATAAACCTGGCTGGGTGCCTTGGATCCTTATCTGATCTTGTGGTCTTTGGGGGCTCACTCGGAGCCTGCCGGTGTGGCTGTTTGCGCAAGCCAGCAGGACACACCGAGGAGCACACACACACACGCACACGCACACACGGCTGAATGGTATCATCATCTGAAGGAGCAGACCCGTCAGCACACCTCACCCATGACACCTGACTACAGAAGGCTCATGTGAAGTGTGTATCCCGGAAGGGGTTTGTATTTCACACAGAGATGTGACTCAGCCAGAGGGCTGAGTAGCTGAAAAGGCTTCGGACTAAAAGAGAGCAGGCACAAGCACTCAGCCAGAAGGGGTCACGCTCGGGAGGCGAGCACCACACCGTTACAGAACCTCATGCGTTTTATACTGCTAGGTTATGTCTCCTCTGCTCTCAGCTACTTCACCCTCATCTTTCATGTTTGTGGCAGCTGTCTAGACTCCTCCATTCTTCCATAGAAGATAACCCCCCAGTGTGCAATGAGTAGGACTGAGCCGGGAACGCATTATAGGTTTTTCTTCATGTGAATGGACATGTGCCAAACAGATGCTTCTCCTAGGGCCATGCACATTGCCGGGGCCACTTTTTCAGCTTAAAACGTTCTAGCAGGCCTAAAGCATCACTTTTCTTTCTTGTTAACATAGATGGTTAATTTACCCTTCCACGTGTGGTGCCAGATTTGTTTGATCTTTAGCCTCTCGTTTCCGTGTTTACATTAATAAAGTCTCAAATTGAAGATCCCACCCAGATGGGAAAGTAGATCACATTAGGTTTCACACACAGAGATGTGCCTGTTAGCAAGGGCCGGCAAGCCGTTCCAAATCCATTACGCTGGCAGCCTATCTGAGAGGAAGACAAGTAGTTTTGCTCCATCTGATTTCACAATATGGGAGATTCCGGCAACATCTGGTCATTTGCAAAGTAGGTTTGTTCATTTCCTAAAGAGAGAGAGAGGCCTAAGACCTGAGAAATCAGCTGTCCCCAAGAGGAAATGGCTTGATTGTTCGAAGAAAGTTTTTCTATCAAGAAAACCATCCCCCTAGGATAGAGCTACTGAAAGCCTCCAATGCACCCAACAGGATTATCTCCCTGGTCCCTCTAGGCTCTGCTGCCTTGTCGTCTTTCTCTCCATCACCTTTCTCCTCTTCTCATCAGTGGCAGGTCTCCAGATGGCAGATCTGCCGACCTTTCCGCTGCTCAGAGGTGGAAGCAGCAGCAGGGAAGTTTCATCTGCACTGTCCAGGTGACGGCTGCCTGTGCATTTTACAATTATTATCCTGTCCCTTCTTGTTGATTTATGTTAGTCCACCGCACAGGGAATTAATTTAAAAGGCAAGCGTTCCTTCCGAACCCACAAGGATGCTAACCCCCCCAGTTCCTTCTCACTGTCCCTCCTGGAGACATTGTGCTGGGAATTGTGCTTTTAGAGTTGAGCTGGTAATTTGTTATGCAGCAGCTAATGCTTTGCTGAGACGCTGTGGTCTCTAGACACAATTTCTCAAAGTCCACCCTGAAATTATAGAGGTTAATAACCTATGGGCCATGAGGGGAGTGGAATAGGAGGGAGGGAAGGATAATTACTTTGCTAAAGACAAACCTCTCGGCAAGAGACAGGTACATGACCTTACAGGCAAAGGCAGGACAAGTTTCCCCCCATGCCAGTGGTCCAATGTGCTTCAATCTTCAGCTGAGGAAATCCTAAAGCTAGAGGGAAAGGGTAGATCAGCCTCCCCAGAACAGCCAATTCTTGGCCTCTGCCAAAATGGGTACCTTGTGTCGAGAGCAGCGGGACTCTGGGAAAACCACGTGGAACCTCCTTGGTCCAGCACCCTCAGGAACTGACCAGCCCCAAATGAGGGAGCTTGCCAGACCAGGGAAGGTCAATTCTGAACCCTGGCTGCCAGGCTCCCAGCTCTCCCAGGGGGGCTGTCAGCCTCCCGGCCACCGGGCTCCCCTCCTTGCTATGGGCCCCTGCTCCCAGGCTCCCTTTATCACTGCCAGCCCCAGCTACTGGGCTCCATTCCTAGCCGGGCTTCCTGCCCCCAGGGCACCTGCTTCACTCTGGCCAGCTCCCCAGCCACCAATCATCAGCCTGGCTCCATTCCTGGCCACTGCCACAGCTCTCAGCCGCCACCCCCCTGCTGCCAGCCCACCAATCTGGCTGCGCTCCCAGCTGCCAACCCAGCTCTACTCCCAGCCCACTGACCTGGCTTTGCCCCGGGTCCGGCTGGACCCCCAGATCCCTGGCCTGGCTCCACTTCCAGCCTGGCCAGCCTCCCAGCACCAGTCCTTCTGCCGCCAGAATCCCAACCAGCCCCTGCTTCCAGCCACTGGGGCTTTCTGGTCTGGCACCACCTGTGGTCCTCCTGGGCCACGGATGCTTCTGGCCTAGAGAGTCCCGGACCAGAGAGGTTGAGGTAGGCTCCTCAATGATGATTGCAGGCAGGACAAATCTCTTTCACATATGGCACCAAGTGGTCATTGGAGACTCCCGCCACAAGTGGTGACATCCCTGGGGGAAGGCTCTGCATCCAGTTTTTGACACCTACCCCCTTTTCAAAGCGTTCACATTGCAGAGCCCACATCCCAGAGCAAAGGACCTCTTCCTTTGGGCCCTAGGAATTGCAGTATAGTCCCGGAGTTAAATTGGGCCCTCAGTGACCACCTGTGTAAACCTGAAGGAATTCCTTGGAAGTCAATGGAATGACTCCAGGTTTAGAGCTTTATGGCAAAGAAGGCCTTTGCTATCAGAAAGGAGCCCTCCCCCACATAAGACTTCAACATCCACCCAAGAAATCTTGGAGCGATTGTGGATTGTTCTCTTCAAATTCTGCTCCATACAGGTTGAACCTCTTTAGTCCGACACCCTCAGGACCTGACTGGTTCCGAACCAGAGAATTTGCCAGACCACAGGAGGTCAATATGGTCTAGCAGCATCACCAACACTTCCACTGCTTATGAGGCTCTTAGAAGACATTTAGGGGTCCATTTGAGCTAAATAACAGCCTAGAACACTGAGCGCCAGGACTGGGGGGTGTAAACAAACTTTATGGGACTACGGGAAACTTGGCCACACCCACGATCAGTGGACATCCGGCTCACTAACATCATGCCAGACCACGGATGTTGCTGGCCCAGAGAATGCCAGACGAGAGAGGTTCAACCAGTATGTGCCAGCAATCAAAAAAAGCGAACTGAATGTTAGGAGCCGTTACAAAAGGGCTAGACAACAACAACAGCAAAATAAAAAATGCCACTTCTACTGGCTGTAAAAATATTTTCACTATCTCTGTTCATTGCCTGCTTAGGGCAAGGGAGCCAATTACCACAACAGGTCCCTTGGCAAGGTGTGTGTATGGGGGGTCTGGCTCTGAGCTCCTGGAAGGGGTGGGGCCTCAGGCAGAAGGGGTAGAGTCAGAGGCAGCCAGCCCTCAGCACTGCCCAAGCACAAAGCCATACCCCAACTCTTAGAGCCCCCTCTGGAGAACACCTTGCTGTGCTTCAGCGGTGATTTAAGGGGCTTTGGGCTCTGGTTGTTGCTACTACCGCAGTACTAGCCCTGGTGGTGCCAGGAACCCCAGGCCCTTTAGAATCACCAGGTCCTAGGGCAGTTACCTCCTTTTCTCTCCCCCCTTCCCTCACTGGTGGGCTTGGCTCGGGGCACTTTTATTTATTATTTTTATGGGAATCATGACGGCCCTAAGCGAAAACCCAGAGAAGATGCTTGCAGCCGGTTATTGGGCAATGCTGTGCAGTGCTGAGAAGAAAGCAGAAGATTTCCAAATCCAAGAGAGTCATTGTCGTCAGACTAGAAACTGGGATGGATTCAGGCTCACATGCAATCCAGTTCCCAGGCAATGGCAGAAATGAGAGGGGCATGCATTGGGTTCGAATAATAGAATCCTAGGGCTGGCAGAGACCTCAGGAGTCATCGAGTCCAGCCCCCTGCCCAAAGCAGGACCAACCCCAACTCAATCATCGTAGCCAGGGCTTTGTCAAGCTCAGACTTAAAAACCTCTAGGGATGGAGATTCCACCCCCTCACTAGGGAACCCATCCCAGTGCTTCCTCACCCTCCCAGTGAAATAGTTTTTCCTAATATCCAGCTAGACCTCTCCCATTGCAACTTGAGACCATTGCTCCTCGTTCTGCCATCCATCACTACTGAGAACAGCCTCTCTCCATCCTCTCTGGGACCTCCCTTCAGGAAGTTGAAGGCTGCTATCAAATCCCTCCCTCACTCTTCTCTTCTGCAGACTAAATAAGCCCAAATCCCCGAAGTGGGGAGTCCTCGGTGTTCCAAAGTGCCTTGAAGATGGACGTGGTCTCAAAGTTTCTGCCAGTAAACCAATGGCAGAAGAGTCCATTCTGTCCCCAAAGCTGGCAGAGAAGTCTTGTGTGCAGCAGGCAGGAATCACTGTGCCTAGTGCCGGTTCTATGTGTGCCCAAAGATAAGTCTTTGATATCCAAGCAACTGTCCAAAGCGCCAAGGTCAGAATGTTCTAGAAAAAAGAGCAAAATCCCAGGTCTCCAGTTTCTTTGGGCGACATTAGTTCAGTTTAGATCACCAGGAAATTGCTAATTTCCAGGCTGGAGGTTGGTTATAGACTCCATCAGACAAGGGATGCTACCCAATGCAGGAACTGTGAGGCCTACATGGGGGACTGCCCAGGGTAGGTGCCTCTCAGTACGGCCTGGCGCGCGCCATGCTAGGTCCTTCCAGTCCTCAAAGCTGCCCAGAGCATGCCCTCCAGTGCTCCAATAGTGATTTAAAGGGCCGGGCCTCTGGTCGCTGCCGCTCCCGCAGCAATGGCAGCTGGGCAGTTTAGGCCATTTTGAAGTGCTGGGCCCTGAAGCAAATGCTCCCCTTGCCCCCTAGGGTGGCAGGCCTCGGCCTACAGGACACTAAATGGGTAGCGCTTGTCACCACATTGGCACGACGTGAGCACCCGCTCAACGACACCACTCTACACACTGTGCCATTTCGCTTTCCTGACTTGACAGGAGGTAGAGCACCTTACAACAGTCTAGCCTTGTGCATAGCAAGATCTGTAGCCACGGGAGCGTGTCACACAACCTGCCGGCCGGGCCCAGATGGCAAAAGCTAACCAGGTCACCACTCTAATCCAATTGCTTAAAAGCCACTGGGACTCTAGGAACGCCTCTACAGCAGGAATGCGAGTGGCCATCGCCAAGACGCTCCCAGAATCAGATGAGTCCAATATTTCCTCCATCACATCTGTTGTTGCCATCAGTCTCCCCGGCACTGTGAGCTATTAGTACCATACCTTGCGGACAGTGAGTGAGGTGTATCCATCTCCCTGACCATTGCCGAATTGAAAATAAGAATGAGTGTGCCAGCTGATGTCTTTTTCCCCCCCACACCCATCAGAAATTTAACAAGCTAAAAGCATCAACAGCACTGCCCCAAAGTCATATTTGCAGAGCCCTGCAAGGATACAAAATTTGTATTTGCAAAAATGAACAGCAGGTATCCACACTGACATCTGGGGGTGCAGCTACCAGTGGGCATAAGGCAGATAACTGGATTTGGAGAGCTCTATGTATTCACTGCACTTTGCATCTTGCCATGAGCATTTGGAGCAAGGAGTTTATAGACCCTGTTAGCTGACTGCTGCTTTGTAGTTAATGATCTCATGGACATGGCAAGTAACAAGCTATAATCCCCAGTGAAGACGGAGGCAGGGTTGGTGAGAAAGAAAAGATATTTTCTGTGTTTGATCTTCCAGTGGGCTGGGAATAAAGAAATGTAATTAAAGTCTAACTGGAAGAGATCAGAAGGCTTTTAAAATTGATAAAATGTGAAATCGACATCAAAACGGATCATATTTAAGGAACAGATGGTCTCAGAAGTTAGTGAGGCTGCGTTCAAATCACACATACATTCTCCCTCTCACTAAGCAAGACTGGACCTGTGACTATATGGTACGGATGAGAAATAATATAGAAATGAAAGACCTGTCTCCACCTACCCACTCCATGAAGTTCCCGATGCCAATCTTACACTGTTTTGACCTTGCTCTAACTCCATTAACTAGAATGAAGCCACTACAATTTTCAGTGGGTTAAAGTGGGATCAGAAGCCAGTCCTAAGAGAAAGGATTGTGGCAGAAGAACAGGACTTGGGGGATCCTAGCCCAGCTCTGTCACTCACCCCCAACATTCAGTGATATTTGGATCTAAAAAGCTAGTTGGAGCCTATCTGTCTAGGAAATTTCATTGCTTAAAGACAGACTGCCAACTTGAAATGTAGTCCATTTTAAAAACTATAAGGCCATAGTTCCAGGTGCTTTACATGCCCCACAATCTTTTTTTTTTTCTCTCTCTCCTGTTGCGTGGGGAAAGCCCTACATAACAGTCAGAAGGGAATGACTAAGTCCCCAATCCCGGAACTCCTCATGGCTGGATCCCCCGAGTGTGCCCACCAGTGTCTTAGAGACTGGATGGAACTTGCCTCTTCTCAAGAGACGGTTAGTATCGTTGGGTGTGTATAGACTACAGGGTTTTTTTGAAAAAAGTGGCCTTTTTTCAAAAAATCTTTACCTGCATCTAGACTGCAGCCACGTTCTTTCGAAAGTAAATCGAAAGACCGCAGCAGTTTTTTCAACCGCGGAAAACCTCATTTTACGAGGAATAATGCCTTTTTTCGAAAATGCTCTTTCGAAAAAAGGCTCTATGTAATGAAAACTGTCCTTTTTCAAAAGAGAGCATCCAGACTGCTTGGGTGCTCTCTTTCAAAAAAGCGGCTTGCTTTTTTGAAAGTACTGGTTGTAGTCTAGACACTCTTTTTCGAAAGAGGCTTGCAGTCTAGACGTAGCCTTTGTGGAGAAGTCCTTGTGTTACTGCAGGCAACTATAATAAACTGGGCTTTAAAAACCCATCCATGCAACCTAATCTGCCTACATCACCCAGAACACACATTCTCTTCGTGCCCCGTTGTCTCTGGACAAGTATCCCACCTTCTATCGGCTGAATGCTGGCCAGCAACCCGCCCCACGCCCCCACCAGCAGCTGTCAAGTGCTCCCACTGTGCATTGAAAATCATCTTGACTCCCCTCCCACCTCTGGCTTTGACAGACCCTCCTCACCCTCTTCCCACTGCACCCTCCTAATGGCATTAAAGAGGTTAAATGATCAATAGCAATTCTGGCTGGCCAAAAATGTGTTGGATCTCCCCGATCCTGGTAGTGCCACCGTTAACCACCTTGGAGGGAGGGAAGGGTTGATTCTGCAGAGGCATCAATGCTCATCAGAGCGTGTGAGAGGGTCAGAAAGCCACCGATATTGTCATTTGCATCGAGCTCTATGTCTATAATCAATCCCGAGCCCCAGCGGGTGATTAAACTAGGAACATGTTTATGGGCAAAATAAAGCTAGCGGCGGTTCTATGGCTCTAGCAAATCCAAGAGGCTGTTGCGTTTTTTTTTTTCCTTCAGGGCCTAGTTTCTTCTCTGAAAAGACAGAGTGACTCTTCTGGCTGATGCCGGCAGAATAAGAGTCATTCCAGGTTTATTTCAGAATTCACACTGTAGGAAAAACTGGACTGAAATCCTTCCCCCCGCGTGCACACAAGATTTGTTGCAGACAGATTAATCCGCCTGCTTGTTTAGCCGCAACATCTCAGCCTTGAGGTTTTACAGCATTCGCCCACAGGTGCGCTTGGCTGGGTGGCTGGGGGAGGAGGCAAATAGACACAGATGCTAACAAATGATCGAACTCCTGTGAAGGGAAAATAGAGGCTATCCGGGGTTTCCGTGGGGCTAGGATGGGGTTCCCAGCAATAGGAAGCGAGGAGCACTTTGAGTTTTAATCTTAAATACGTGTAAGACGTTGGTCTCCAGGAAGGGTGGAGAATGTTTTGCAGCCCTCACAGATCCTCGATCAAGTCTTTTTTTACAAACCTCCTTTTTGCTAACACACCTACAAGGCTGCCTTCTAGAAACGGCCAGATGCAGTCATTGGGGCAGTTAACTGCTAGGCAGTGATTGGCGTACCCAGCTGGTCGGTGCTAACGCATCCTGTAACCTTTGCTACCTCGCCCCCTGCCCACATGTTTCTTTCCCTCTCTTTTTATGTCTTGGCTGTCAGCCACCAGCAAGCCCACCTATAATGCAAATTGCAACACGGCTCCCCTCCCCATTAACCCTAAGTGGGGTTGCTACAACTGTTGATATAGACTCTGGCTGCGAAGCCACACTGCCCTGCATGGAGGGACATTGCTATTGACTCCGTGACTGCGACCGCTAGGCTCCACGGCCCTGAAAGGAGGGAGCATTGTTGTTGACTATGGCCACTGGGCCCCACTGCCCCGCAGGAAGGGAGTGGTGTTGTTGACTATGGCCACTGAGGCCCCACTGTCCTGAAGGCAAGGAGCATTGCTACTGACAATGGCCGCTGGGCCCCACTGCTCCACAGGAAGGAAGTGTTACGTTTCCAAGCTTTTTTCTGCAATCCCAATGGCCAGAGAGTTGCTTTCCCCGTTTCGTTTGGTAGCAGTGAAAGCTCAGATGCTCGTGCGAACCACTTGACTCCAGCAGCTGGCGCTGTAAGGAAAATACCAGCTACCGTAGGACTCACAGCCAAATCGCAAGAGTTGGCAGCACTGGGATGGCTTTCTCTTGACCCCAGTTTCATTGCAGTGAATGGTTCCTACCCCCATCGCTGAGACCCCTCAGCCATGACAGTCTGGGTGAAAATAGGTCTGAGGGAGGCAAGCCCCACCCCGACACTGCCCCTTCTGCCCAGGCCCCACCCCCAACCATGAGGAGGTGGGGCAGTGCATGGCCTCAGCCCCCCCCCCCTCCCCAGCAGTGAGGGAGGAGGGCATGCGGGCGCTGGGGGCAGCTACACTCCGCCCCTTGTAGGCCTACAGTAGGTGTTCTGCGGGCAGAATGTGGGTGTGGCCATGCCCAGTGGTTTGGGAAGGCAGTGCCTTCCCCTGCCGATGATACCCGCCACCTCTTTTGACAGCACATTTCTTTGGGCCTTTTCTGATGCCCGCAAGCTCTGCAGGGAAATGCTTGCCCCTTGCACTGTGGAAGGAACAGCCCTTGAAACCATCCATCTTGTCCTTCGCCGTGCGTGCGCGCAGCTGAGCCAAGTGACTTAGACAAAAGTTCTTAATGTACATATGCCTGCAGTCAATTTCAAAGTGGTAATTAACATGTAATGTCTCAAAGGTGCCCACTTCACTGAAAAGCTGAATCATAGCTTGGCAGCGTTTAGATAATTTGCGTCTGTGCAAGCCAGACCGATCAAGCTTGTCTTATGATTGACTGTCTCAGTGTAGTCACGATTGCTTAAAACTTTTTAAAATTTTTCTTTATCTCTCTCTCTCTCTCTTCTCTCCTCATACTATCTATCTATCTATCTATTTATCTATCTATCTAGGATGTGTCTGCATACGAAACGCAATGGATTTTTTTTCTACATTTGGGGGAAAAAAGTGAGATAAAAATATATGCTGATTTGCTGTGTACAGAAATATATAAACTGCCTTGCTGTAATGTGGCTGCTAGGTCTGTCTGACCCCTAAGTCATTGGCTCTAACCTCTTCAGAACAAGTAAACAAGGAATCTGTGAATTAATAACATCCATTGACCTCCAAGCCTGTACATGTGCAAACATCTGATGTGGGAGTTAATCCAGCAATCCACTTTACCAACTGGAAGGCCCTGTGCTCTCTTTGATAGCTGCAAAGCTTTGAGCCAGGCTGAAATAAATAAATGAAAAGCAGAGGCAAAAAGAAAACAAATCCCAAGGATGGGAGAGGAGCAAATGCGCATGACCGAGGGGAAGAACAGTGTCCTTGAAAACAGACTGCTCTCGTGCAATTATTGGCTGTATTTGGTGTATGCATTTTTGTGGAAGGGAGATTCCCCCACCCCCCTCACCCTCTGGATCATGGGAGTTTTGTCAAAACAGTGACTGGGAGTTTCTCACTGTTGCAGGGGGGCTCATTTTGCTCTATATTCATGAGGCAACTTTCCTCTTTGACACACACACACCCCCCAGCAGAGTCCCCAGCCTGGGTCTTCTCTGACCTCTGTCAATGGAGTTTCCAGCTTTCACTTGCCAGCCCTTTTGGTGTCGATGTATCTGTCCATTGTGTCTTGTTTCTCTGAGTGCCTTCATGAGCTACAGAGTTATGGAACAATAATTATAGACCAATCTGGGAATGTTGCCTATAGTGAAAGGTATTTCCACTATAAGACTTTGTTTTCAGTTGCTTATCACTTTGTCAAACTCTAATCAATTGGGCTGACATTTCCCACGCAGGGTCCCATTTCCTCCCCGAAAGTTTTAGCTGGCATGGTTCAGCCATTTCCAAGAAGGGGGTTATGGTAAAACAATGATTGTTTTGCTGAAAGTATTTTTTCCCCACAGAGCCATTCTAGCAGCTTGTCAGCCGGTGGTCAGGGCAGTGAGTGGTGTGTGTGAGCTATACACCCGAGACTTTAACTGCTAGGAGTGGGGTCCCTTAGCAGTGGGCAACCTGGAGGAGGTTGACGGGTGCCCCAAAGAGTTTAACGTCCGTGTCTTTACTGCTAGGATCGGGATCCTTTGCAGTGGGCAGCCAACAGGCTGACAGACGCCCCAGAGTTTAACAGGGAGAGCTTTACACCTCAGACTTTGACTGCTAGGACACAAAGTCCCGTCGCAGTGGGCAGCCTGGGGAGGCTGAGAGGTGCCCCAACGGATCTGTCCCCTGGAAGCGACACGATCCAACGCTCAAGCTCTCCCTATATCTGTCCCTTATGACCAGCTGGAGTTCTTTTGTTTGTGTTCGGTTCGGGTACAGCAGCACGGGTTCAAGTCAGAAACTCAAACCACACTTGCTTATTTGTAGGAGAAAGAAAAGAAAGAAGAAAGAAAACTTGGTTCAATATATATATTTAAACTTATAAAGTGAATGAGGGCACAATCTTATTTTTCTTGTTTACAATAGAAGTGAAACAGGTTGATTAGAGAAACTTATAATAGAGTAACTAAATTAAAGTGTACACATAAGAAACACATTGCAGGTATAATTCTCACCCCTGCGTTCCAGACTTGGCGTGGCCAGCGTCTTTCTCTCAATCCCTCGGGAAGAAGTAGGGCGAGGCTGGGCGTCCCACAGACCTCGGGAGACAACATATACCTGCCAGCAGGTATAGATTGGAGCTCAAATGAGGTGGGCTACTAAACCCCTCTTTATACCCCTTGGGTCACGTAGGCTTCTTCCTGGTCTCAAGTGGCCAATTAGGAAAAATGGCTTTGAATGCCAAGTTTCCCACGGAAGGGTGCAAAGCATAATTCACACCTGGGAAAATGCAGACAATGGGCACTTCTAGTATGTGATGGGCGAAGATTCCTCTCCTGGGACAGTGTAGGCGTGTCAATTACTGGTGCTAGCCATCAGGGCAGCAGGAGGGGGGGGCCCCTCCGGTTATCAGCTAGCCCATTTACTGTCTGGTTTCTGTTTATGGTAGTCAGGGACAGGCAGCACACCTGCATTCCCAGGGCATCAAAGGCTGACTGCCTTTCTCTTGCTCTCTGGGGGGGGGGGGAAAACAAGATGGGGTTCATGTCTGGCTACACAGCTTCACACTTGGAAGCAAGGATATTTGGCACAAGGCTCTCTGGATGTCTGGGATGGGCCTTTTACTCTTCTTATGCAAATGTGCCCAAACTTGGCAAGGGTCACAGCCTTGGAACAACCTCACCTCCCACATGCTCAGGAGAGACTTAATAGCAAACGATAGTGAAATGTGCTGAAGATTCCATCTGCACTGAGCATGCTCCAGTCCGGGGCTGCAGGGGCTGAGCCATTTTTGGAGACCCAGGAGCCTGAGCCAGCTGACCCAGTCTCAGAGACTCAGGGGAGCCGACAGCCATGCTGGGTCCCTGAACAAGGTGTGCGTGGGCGGCTCCATGCTCCCAGAAGAGGCGGGGTCTTGGGTGGAAGGGGTGGGGCTGGGGGCAGCCAGCCCTGAGTGCCACATGGACCACAATGCACGACTTCCTTCCCTGAGAGCTGCCCAGCGCAGGCTGTGTGGTGCTCCAGCAGCGTTTTAAAGGGCCCAGGGTCCACCGCAGCCCAAACTTTGTTCATTGATGCTTCATTGTCTTTTTGATCTGAGAACCCCAGAAAGGCACAACTTCTGCAGATTTGTCTGGAGGGCTACCACACTCAGGGGGCACTGTGGGAGGCCAATTCTATGACCTGCCTATAGTAAGGCTCCCTGGGCAACTTGACTTTGCCCCCCTTTTTATGATCCAGGCTTCAATTACAAGATCTCATCTTCCTTCTGTCTGGGATGCATCCACATAACAAAAGAGCCAAGCATTTGCCTGGCAAAATGACCTAAAATAAATGAAATTGTTCAACAGAACAAATTATTTGCTTTGCATGGAAGAGAAACTATTCTCCTTATTTCCCAGCAATAAGATTGTGTTAATGAAATCTCGTGGTAATAGGCTGGATAGTGGCAGTGTTTAGCCTAAAGGTGCTATTTTCTAACCGGTAATGTCAGTGAGATTATACATAATCAGGGATGATGATTAAATAATGAGACCTAATTTTGCATTATTTATGTTCTTTCCTCTAACAGTTATAGGTAGCGGCAGCCATAAAAGTCTGTCCTTACAGGTCTTTTTTACAGATCTTTTACTGTATTAAGTATATAATCCCGGCAGATACATCTTTCCATTTAAAGGTATGTTTACGTTTATGGTAGTTTAAGTAGTAGAGACGCTGCGCCCCAGCGAGCACAGGTGTAAATAGCAGCAAGGCACTGCCTAAAGGAGTAGAGCAGAATAAAACGTCCTACACACCTGAACCGCAGGTTACATACCCTACAGAACTCTAATTTCTACGCATCCATGTGGTGCCTCCCACACAGTATTCCCTGTAAGCGGAGTGGTTGGGTGGCCACTCAGAAGAGATTCAAATGCCACCCAGCTAATTAGCAGAGCGCCCACAAGCAGCAGCATGTATTTCTATTGGTGGTGCACATCTGTGCTTGCATTGGTGCACAGAACAACATTTATTCTGCACTCAGCTGGAAAAAAATTAGAGGGAACACTGCCCCCATGCCTCCACTGCTATTTTTAGCAGCATCATGTCCCACTGTCACCCCTTCACTAGAGACTTTCCTTGTTTCAGAGGAAGATTTTAGCAGCAGGGAGCGGCCAGAGCTCCTCCGTCCACCGGAGCCTTTAACTGTGAGGTGTAGCTACATTCATCGTGGTTGTGCTCTAAGTGCACATAGCCTTCGAAACCGCTTCTTGGTCGAACACAAAGGAGAGCAAGTGATCTGTTCAACTCTGCTCTTCTCAGCTCACCTCAGGATAAAACCCAATGGGTTCCTGTTCTCCATTTCTTCAGGCTGAAGAGTTGAACAGAACCAGCCATGTGTCAATAGGAATTTGAAGGAATGGCAAGGACCCCTGGGGGGTGGGTAGGGACTATTTTTTAGTCTGTGTTGCTACATCATCTAGTGCAGGGGTGGCCAACCCATTTATCAAAAAGAGCCGAAACAGCAGCAGAAAAAATGTGAAGAGCTGTACCAGAATTGTTGAAGAAGAAAAAAAAAACACCCCAGAACAGAATTATCGAGCAAAAACAAAAATATATATATTTTTTTTAAAAAGAGGCTGCCCCTTTAAGACAGCTGCCATCTTGGATGCCATTTTGAAAACTCCACAGCTCTGACCCGGGAAGCCAGGGTCCAGGGGAGGGGAGCCAGGGGCCCGGGGCTATTGGGCGGGGGGGGGCACAGAAGCAGCTTCGCGAGCCACACTTTTGGGGGGCAAGAGCCATATGCAGCTCACGAGCTGTGGGTTAGCCACAGCTGATCTAGGGCAAAAAAGAACAAGTAGTCCTGTGGCGCCTTAGGCTATATCTACACTGCAGCACTGAAATAGCTATTCCCTGTCTTTTGAGCGCAACCGTTATTTCGAAATACGATGGGCTCGCTATTCTGATGTCCCCGTAAACTTCCTTCCATGAGGAGCAAGGGATGTTTTGGAATAGTGATTTATTTCGAAGTAAGTGCTGTGTAGACAGCGCCAAATTTCGAAAAAAGCTATTTCAAAATAGCATCAAAATAAGATATGCAATTTGCATAGCTCAAATTGCATATATTATTTTGAGCTACGGTGCAGTGTAGATGCACTCCAAGAGACTAACCAAAATATATAGAATCTTCGAGTCCAAACCCCTGCTCAAAGCAGGACCAACCCCAATTTAATCATCCCAGAGCTTTGTCAAGCTGGGACTTAAAAACCTCTCGGGATGGAGATTCCATCACCTCCCTAGGGAACCCATCCCTCCCCACTGCAACTTAAGTTCATTGCTCCTCGTTCTGTCATCTGTCACCACTGAAAACAGCCTCTCTCCATCCTCTTTGGAACCCCACTTAAGGCAATTAAAGGCTTTTATCAAATCCCCCCTCACTCTTCTCTTCTGCAGACAAAATAAATCCCAATCCCTCAGCCTCTCCTCATAAGTCATGGGCTTTCATAGGTTAAACCCACTTCATCAGATGAATTGGAGTGGAAACAACAGAAACCAAGAGATATATATTACAGAAGAAGTACCTGTCAATTGTAGGAACCATGCTAATGAGGCTAATTAAGTGGGCTGGATGTGCTCCATACATAGCTTTTGATGTGGAAATGCAGATGTTAAAGGCAGGAGGAACTGGCTTTGCAATGGGCCAACCAGTTAATGTCTTTATTCAAGACTAGGGTAACAGTGTCCATAGAATCATAGAATCCTAGGGCTGGAAGAGACCTCAGGAGATCATCGAGTCTAGCCCCCAATCTGTAGGTGAATTCCAGTGCTGCAGACTCTCTCTGTAACTGGTGAGTGAAATTCCTTTGTAGAAGAATGGCTACTTTTAAATCCATGATTGAGTGACTAGACAGATTAAAATGTTCCTCTACAAGGAGTCCTCGTCAATGAATATTATTAATAATGATCTTACCACCCAGAGCAAACCTACCAGGACATTCATCCCTAAGGCTACATCTACACTGCAGGCTTCTTGCACAAGAATTGTTTTGTGCAAGAGTTCTTGTGCAAAAGGTCTTGCGCAAGAGCACATCCACATTGCCATGTGCTTTTGCACAAGAGCGCCCATGGCAGCATGGGTGCTCTCTTGCACAAGAAAGCTTTGATGGCCATTTTAGCCATAAGGGTTTCTTGTGAAAGAAACCTCTGTTGCCCGTTCACACTGCCTTCAGGCTTATTCCTTGTGGGGAGAGGAATAACTCTTGCACAAGAAGCCCTCTGTTCCAACGCCTTACTGTAAATTCACTTGCGCAAGAATGCGTGTGCAGTGTAGATGCTTCGCAAGTGTTTGCGCAAGGACAGCCATTCTTGCGCAAGAAGCCTGCAGTGTAGCCTGCTCTGAAATCCTTTGGCCTGATTCTTAACCAAAGTACAACTCCTTTTTACTGTTCTGATGGCAAAAAGGTCCCATAAAGCCAACGTAACGAACCGATTGATAATCCCCTGGATGTAAGAATTTCCTTGAGTCTCTTCTGTTTTCCAGCCCCGAGATAACACACACATGTTGTCCCAGTAGAGAGGGATTTCATCCAAAGTCTTTTTCAATAGAGAGAGACTGCAAAACTTCTTCCTACATTGGACAGTTGTCTGATAGAGCTGAAAGAAAAATACCCATTAGTTTTTGTGGGGAATTAGGAAATGTTCTGGGTTTTTGCTTTTGCTGAAATTTCACCATTTTTTTCACAGCCAAACTCTGCACCTGCACCCCCAAACTAAGTTTGTTTTTTAAAAAATAAATTTAAAAAAAATTATAAAAGAAAATGTCGTTTTGTTGAAAAACTGGAAAATGTCATTGAAAGAGAAATTTTCCCATAAAAATTTTTCATCATTGATCTCTAAACGGTCACTGCTGACATGTCTTGTGGTGTTGGTCATAGAAAAGAACTGATAGGAAGGATGGCCTTGGGTTTCAGACACAGACTGGAATTCTGGGGGTTGGAATGACTTCTTGGCTCTACCACTTCTTCCCTGTGTGACCTGGGGCAAGTCTCTTCTGTCTAGAGTTGGGTGGCAAATGGTTTTCCTGTCCCACCAAAGTTACAGAGATTTTGAAAAATTTTCCCACCCACAAACAGCATGAAAGGCTGAAATTTCCAAAATCCTCGTGAATGATTTTTTTAAAAAGTCATTTCACATGAACTAAAGGATTTTGTCTTGCTAATTTCAAAATGTTTCATTTTGATTTTGAACTTTGCCTGTTTATCCTGTTAACTTACATTTTGAAACTCTAAATCCCGCTGAATTGAAAAACACAACTTTTCACTTCAAAAACGTCAAAACAGGACTTTTGAACAATTTCAAAACTTAAAAAGAAACCCCATGTATGCGAGAAATGTGTTGCAACCTAGTCCTTTCCTATGAAAAGCTTCAGCTTTAATGAATTGGCATTTTCTAATTAAAAAAAAAAATTTAGCCAGAAATCTTCCCAATAGCTCTACTTAGGACATGATTGTCAAAGATGCCAAGAATCTTTAGATTCTGCTTACGTTAATGAGACATTTTAAGAACCCCTGAAAATGAGAACATTAATCTCTCTGTGCATTAGTTCTCCATCTCTAAAAGGGGGGAGGTGGCTTATTTAAGAGTTAACAGGTGAGCCTAAACTCTGATCTCTATGATACTAATTAACACCCCAGATGGGACTGATTGGGAAATGATATGTAATTGGGTAATCATGAAAACGAGCTGAGTAAGCTAAAGGATTAATTAGCCATCATTTGAAGATTGATTTTAAAAAGGGTGCAGGAAGAACATGCAGGAGAGAGGAGCAGCTGATCCCATAGTAAGGGAGATTTCTGCTCTTCTAAGACCCTGGGGAAAGAACTGAGGACACAAGGCATGGTATAGACAGAGCTGCACAGGTACTGATGGAGGGATCTGAGCTAAACAGCATGGAATGGCTATGCACCCACTTCTACAGTTTTCTGTAATGCAAGAAGGCTGGACCAGAATGTGCCCTGTTCCAGGCATATTGTAAGCACACAGATACAGTGGTGAGGGGTGCTATCATTAGCCCTAAACCCATGTATCCCCACAGAGGTGTACTTCCTAGATTGGCATTGTGTTTGCACAGCCTGATCACAGAATTAAGCTGGGCTCATTGTACGTTGCAACATACCAAGAAGGAACAATCTGAAGAATAAATTGAAAAGATGGCAGCTGCCTTCAAATTGTGTTGCTCATTTATAAGAGCAATAAGTGTGTGTGTGTGGGAGGGGGAAAATTGAGCTAATCCATCTTTCTAGGGTCACTGCTCCTCTTGGAAATTCATAAAGTGGCAGAACCACTTATATCCTGTCCATAAAGCGACCTACTGAACATACACTAAGCGGCGCAGAGCAATGTTATTTTACAGTTTAAAAAAAACCAAGTAAATATATTGATTTGGCCACAAACTGATAAATGCACGAGTGAGACTTATATGAGGCACACAGATGCCTTCCTTTAAGGTGGACTTAACCCAATGGGCCGGATAGCAACCTTCACTATTTTGATTTCAGATCTGAGTACTATTGAATGAAAGGTCCTGATTTTGTAATTCCATATATCTAGAGAAATTACGGCTCATTTTGGCACATCATGTTGTTGGCTTATCACTGCCCGACAGCCATATTTTAAAGGCTACCCATAAGGTGACACACCCAATCAGCTTACATTGTGTTGTGTCCCTCCAAACTCAGAAATCTGCAGTTGTGCTGATCACTGCATTACTGCAATGTGATGCTATTTCACCAATATGTCTTACCAGCCCTCTCCCACACTGCCCCTGGAATACTGCACCGAACTACACGGCTATTTCTATTTGTCCTTCCCGACCTCTAGCTCTGAGTGATTGCAAGTGGAAAGGATGCATTGCAAAGCCAGAGGACTGAATGTAATGCAATTAGTAGATTAATTTGCCCATTGTTCACCTCTCTATGCCAGCGAGTTTTGCTGTAATGAAGGGTGTCAAACAAGCATTTCATTGTGATTTAATAGAACAGTTATTTATTCCAGAGCAACACTGACAAATTGTTAAAGGAGCTCTTCTTGGGGATTCGTGGTGGGCAGGGAAGGCAATTCATAGGTTCGAGCACAAGACTTTTGTCATTAGTCTTTTCAGTTCGAGCATGATTGAGATTATATGGAGGGGATCTTAGATTCAGATTAATCCCTAATAGGAATTTATTCACCTGTCGTAATCTGGTACAATGTTGTTCATTGTCATCCGCTAGTAACTGGGCTACAAATAAGAGTAGCTGCTTAGTACAGCTATGGCTAAGGGAGTTACACCTTTATGTCGAATGAAGGCAACTAATACTTGCACCAGAGAAGGTCCCCAATTTCAAACACAGCTGATATCTCAAGCAACTGGTTGTTATATTTCTATCACTACCCAGTTGGTTACAATTCAACATCACTCTCTAGCCGTCTCTGTAAAAATCCAGGGCTGGAACAGTAGAAGCACTGCATAGAATAACCTTGTGCCCTTCTATCAAGCCTCTTACGAAGGGGAAACTGAGGCACATAGCGGTAGTCACAGAAATGATCCACTCAAGGTCACACAGGGAGACAAAGATAGAACTCCGATCTCCAAATGTCCACTCCTGTATGTTAACCACCCCTTCTTCCTCACAATGAAGGGGCATGGCCAGGGCCGTCCCACAACATTTTGGCACGTGAGGCGGGGAGCTCAAATGATGCCTTGATGCTCCCTCACTGCACCAGCAGCAGACACAATTTTCTACACTCTGGGTCCTAGTGGCGCCTCCCCCACAGTCTGGCACCTGAGGCGGCCACCTCAGATCGCCTCATGGTAAGGCCAGCTCTGGGCATGGGCAGAGCTGAGTATAGGGACCCAGGATTCAACAAGATGGAAGTGGAAAAGCGATGTAGGACTCTACAATGGACATGACTGGCATAAGTGGAAGTGTAGACTGTGAGACTTGATGAGTAATAGTTGAGCGGTATGGGCCATGCTTAGAGAAGACCTGTCCCAACTAACCCAGCCCTAGACAACACTGCTATCTTCATTTCATGAATATGTTACCTGAACTCAGCTGACAATAAGAAATTAAAGAAAAAAGCACTTTCTCATGCAATCCGAACTCAATTTGTTTTGGCCTTTAAAGGAGCTAACACCTTGGTCTCTGGTGAAGAGCTAATCTCTTGGACACCTTAACCAAACGGTAGAGAGACTTTCTCACAATGAAGTACAGACAGGTATTTTCAACTGAAGACGGAGTGTAGTAACTTCGTCAATACCCACCTCACTATGTAGCTTTTCATTTTGTCCCTAGACAATGAAAACCCTCTTTTTTGGGGGGAGGGACTGGGAGATTGTATGAAAGATGATATTAATCCAAGGGTGGGCAAATACCGGCCTATAGGCCGGATCCGTTCTGCTAGGGTTAGTCCCTGGCAGGCCCCCACCTTTATATTTATCTGTGCCTATGCAGTGATCAGGCGATCGCAGCTCCCATTGGCTGTAGAGCACTGTTCCTGGCCAATGGTAGTAGCAGGAAGCGGTGTCCCGGTCCGTGCCCGTTCCTGACGCTCCCATTGGCTGGGAACAGCGATCCGCAGCCAATGGGAGCTGGGATCGCCTGATATCTGAGGAGGCACAGGTGTATATATAGCGTCGGCGGCCCGCCAGGGACTAACCCTGGTCAATTGTCGCCTTTTTATTGCCCACCCTTGTATTAGTCCCTCTGTGCTGTGACATCACGTAACAAACTCCACTTGGCGTCATCCCATCCCCTCTGCTTTGTCCTGGCAATGATGGGGATCCTATCCCAATGAAAACTATTGGGAATTAAAGGCACATAAAACCAATTCCGCATTGGCAGTTCTCAATGGGCCTCATCCAATCTTCTCGCACGATGATCTATATGGAAGAGGGAAACGCCACCCTGCTTTCTGAATCACTTTAATTGCGCTCATTGAGCGGGTTGCCTGGGGGGAATCCGTGTCTGGCAAGTTATCATTTGTCTTTTCCTTCAGCACATACATAGCACACGCGACGCTTTCCAATGCAGCGTGCACAGCGACTGCCTGGAGGGCTGTGGAGATTGCAAACATCTTCATAAAGGCGAAAGGATGGTGCGGCGGCTTTCTAGGGACATCACGGGAGCTGAATGCAGGGAAGCGTTTGTCCAGCGGCGCTGCTGGGAGGGAACGGGATATTTTTCAGGATGTTTCAGACCTGCTGCAGAAGGACAGAGTTCTCAGGTAGCCTGGCGGAAGCATGTTACTACTCACTAGGGGGTGGGGCGACCTGCTTCAGACAATGGCCTTGTAGGTCTGGGGGAGGTATGCAAAGGACAGCAAAGCTTTCTGGTCTTTTGCTACAGGCGAGACCGTGACACGCACATATGGAGGAGCAAGACTCCCCCGGGTGCCTCTGTGCGGCTACCCCATCGGCAGTGAGTTGTGGGGAACCATTGGTGCCCAGGAACTGGGGATATTCCTAGCCCAGGGGCCAGCTCCATCCAAGTTTGGGGCTGGATCTCACCCCCCAGTCCTGTCTGCCATCTCTGCATGCTCCCCCTGAGCATCCCCTGGCCCTGCCTGCCTTTTTGGGCAATTTAAAAGACCCCAGGGGCCACACCACAGGCAGCACTGTGGGGCTAGAGAAGCTTCCAGTTGCTGGCTCCGTGCCCTGCAGGGTAGGCATTGGGAGAGGGTCTTTGTGCGCTGCTCCCGGGACTCAGGAGCAGTGCACGGACACACACACACATACCACACACTCCCAGGACTCAGGAGCAATGCACAGGGACACACACACATATTCCTGGGACTCAAGAGCAGTGCACGGTCACACACAAACACACACACACACACACACACACTCCCGGGGCTCAGGAGCAGCACATAGTCACACATACACACGCACACACACTACACACACACACTCCCAGGACTCAGGAGCAGTGCACGGACACACACCCACACCACACACTCCTAGGATTCAGAAGCAGTGCACAGGGACACACACACACACACACTCCCAGGAGCAGTAGGGACATGCCGGCAGCAGGCTACCAGGACCTTAGACCTGGGTATCATGCCAATTCTCTTCCAGAACTAGCCAATTAGCCCATCATAAGACAGGATTTTCAGGTCTCTCCTCCACCTTGGTCTTCTCTCCTGAGCCTCCGGTCTCTCGCTCCGTCTCTTTCTCTCTCTCTCCTTCTGCTGCCTCCCCCCTCTCTCTCAGCTCTCCTCCGCCTCCGGCCTCTCTCGCCTTCTGCCTCTCTCTCCGTCTCTTTCTTTCTCTCCTCCTCCTCCTGCCTCTCTCTCCCCTCCCGCCACGGCGCTCAGCTGAGTGCTGCCTGAGTGCTCAGCTGAGTGCTGCGGTGTACATCACCGCCCCACCTCCCCTTCCCCTCCCGCCACAGGGGAGCCCAAATGGCCCCTTGTGCCTCTGGCTCCCCCACAGTGGCCCGGCTGAGGGGCACAGCACTCAGCTGAGTGCCACAGCGGGAGGGGAAGGGGGGGTGGTGACGTACACGGCCCTGCCCCCTGGCCATGTACGTCACTGCCCCGCCCCTTCCCCTCCCTCCATGGCGGCTCGGCTGAGTGTTGCGCGCTCAGCCGGGCTGCCGCAAGGGAAGAGGGGCGGGGCGCTGACGTACATGGCTGGGGGCAGGGCTGTGTACGTCACCTCCCTGCCCCCCCCTTCCCCTCCTGCCATGGCGCTTAGCTGAGTGCGGCGCGCTCAGCTGGGCCGCCGCGTGGGAGCCCAAATGCTCCCCCAAAGCGGCCTGGCTGAGGGATGCAGCACTCAGCTGAGTGCCGCGGCAGGAGGGGAAGGGGGGGGCGGCGATGTACACGGCCCCGCCCCCTGGCCATGTACATCACCGCCCCACCCCCCCTTCCCCTCCCGCCACGGGGGAGCCCAAATGGCCCCTTGCGCCGCTGGCTCCCCCGCCATGGCCCAGCTAAGCGGCGCAGCACTCAGCCGAGCTGCCACGGAGACATTGGGCTGCTATATATATGATCTGATCTGAGGAAGTGGGTCTGGCCCACGAAAGCTCATCACCTATTTCACCATCCTGTTAGTCTTTAAAGTGCTACCTAGTTTTTCCTTTTGTTACGGCTATCACGGGCAGGGTTGTCCTGGGGCTGGACAGCCTGAGGTAAAGGCAACCCTGATTACAGAATGAGCCCCACTTGTGAGGAATCAGACGCTTCCTGTAGAAAAGAGGCCGGGGCGCAGAGCTGGCAGGGCCCCACTGGGAAAAGAGGAGGGGAGAAGAGATGGCAGGGAGTAAGAAAGCAGGAAAGGAAGTCCCAAGCAGTGAAGATCTCAGGGGCAGGAAGGCCCGGGAGAGATCCTGACGCTCTAGTGAGGAGAGTGGGAGACCCAACAGGGAAGTAAAGGGCTGAGGGAGGAAAGCTTCCCTCTTTTAAAAGAGTGTGTCTAGTGTGCAGTCTAGGCTGTTGGCCTGTCTCCTAGAGCCTAGACCTTCCACAGACTGTCCGTGCTCTGAGGGGAGCGGGTCCTTGTGCCTTGGTGGCCGATTCACAGGGTCTAAGGCCGAGTTTCCATTTCATGCCTATCAAAGGCACAAAGGCGAGCCTCTCCCCAGATGGATGTGATACTAAATGGAGTCTGTCTCCGCCACAGCCCACATCTCCGCGCCAGAGAGTTAAAGTGCTCTCCCTTCTCTTCGGCTTTTCAAAATGGCATTTTAAATAATGCATGCACAGCGCTTCTTGGAGAATGGAGGGGTTTTATGGCTTGGTGCTTTCGAAAGGAGAACTGTGAGTACAAGCAAATGGCCAGGTAGTTTTTTTTAGATTTGTATTCGATCTCTTCATTACTTTTTTTTCTCTCTGCCTAGGAACAGGAAAGCCTCAGGGTGGAGAAGCCTAAATGTTCATTGTATATTCACGACATCACATTCGTTATCAGGATAAAACTGCGGAGAGTCTGAACGATGCTGGTTTGTGTCACTTTGCAAAGGGGACTTGGAACCATGAAGCTGACGGTGCTAGAGGACAGTAAATTGCTGTTTTATTAAACTCACTGGCATCCCCCTAAACTGAGCTTTCAAAGTGAGTCTCTGAAAGGTTAGACTCTGACACCAAGCAATATGTATATTACATTCCCGGGTGCCTTTTGTCTTTAAAAATCGACCATTTCCATCTGAGAGCGTGGGATTTAGACATGCGGATACGGTGACATTTAAATGTGAACAGTGAAAGATAAACACCGCTTCCCCACACAGTACATAGGGTGATATTGGGGAAAGTTAAAGTTCAAACATTCATTTTCCTGCTCCTATCTGCAGTGCCAGTGTCTTCAAAAAGAGAATGTTTCTATGAATTTTAACTCGATAAATTGGGACCTTGTGTATCAGCTCCATCTGACCTCATCACCTATTGTCTTTCTCTGTCTGTATCTGTCTCTAAACATAAGAGATTCAAAGAACTGTACAATTATTAATGTGTTAACCCTTTACATTCACCTAAAGTAGGCAAATCGGTATTACTATCCCCTTGGATAGTAATGGACACATGGAAATAAGAGATTTCGGGCTCGACTTTCAACTCCAGTCTCACATTTGTTCCTGCAAGCAACATTTCCAAAAAGTTTTGCATCTGCAACAAATAAGCAAGCACAGCTATTACTAGTTAGCTCTATCACTGTGGAATGGGGGGTAACAACTGTTCCGTGCCTGGTTATTAATATTTACCAGGCCATTCAATGTGGAAACAAAAATACAGGCCTGGCTGTCAGCCCATTGAAACATGAGCCCATGAAAATGGAAGCTGGATTGAGGCCTGGATGAAAATCAGGCCTTTGGGCCCTATTCAATGAGATTTTTAAATGCCTGACATTTGGACATTAGGTAGGACTTCCTGTCAGGGTGGTTAAGCACTAGAATAAATTGCCTAGGGAGCTTATGGAATCTCCATCACTGGAAATAAGAACATAAGAACGGCCGTACTTGGTCAGACCAAAGTTCCATCTAGCCCAGTATCCTGTCTTCCAACAGTGGCCAATGTGAGGTGCCCCAGAGGGGATGAACAGAACAGGCAATCATCAAGTGATCCCTTGCCTGTCATCCATTACCAGCCTCTGACAAACAGAGGGTAGGGGCACCATTCCTACCCATCCTGGCTAAGAAGTATTGATGGACCTAACCTCCATGAATATATCTAGCTCTTTTTTGAGCCCCGTTAAAGTCCTGGTCTCCACAACATCCTCTGGCAACGAGTTCCACAGGTGCACTGTGTGAAGAGATTTACGAGCAGGTTAGACACACACCTTTCAGGGATGGTCTAAATGGTACTTGGTCCTACCATGGGTGCAGGGGACTGGACTTGATGCCCTTTCTAGGTTTCTTCAGTTCTATGATTCTGTGACTAACTTGAAGCATACAGATTAGCCCCATTGGAATGAAACCACTGCTTAACATTAGGCACGGGCTTTTGAATTGGGGCCAATGTGACTTGTCTAAATCCACCCAGCAATTCAGTAGTTCTAAGACTAGTTCTCAGGAGTTTCTGACTCTCCGTTGCTGGCTTTGTTCCTTAGACTGTATTTCTGCTCTGCCCCTTGAGAAAAATAATAGGAGACGAACCCAGTGCTTTAATTAAAAATGGCTTTTTACCTCTTTGCTGCAATACCACCAGCAGCTTTGCAGCGGAGAGGTTTGCAGCAATCTGGAGGAGACTTCTTCCTCCAGCAGTGGGGAAAGAACCATGCCACCCAAGGCTTTTAAGCGAGTGCCCTTGAGGGACCATAGAGGGGAAATTCAGGTGCAAGTCAGGGGAGCCGACAATCTTGCACAGCCCCTGGGCAAGGTGTGGGAGGTGTGGCTGTACACTCCCAGAAGGGGTGGGGCTTCGGTGGGAGGGGTGGGGCTGAAGGCAGCCAGCCCTCAGCATAGCCTGGACGACAGCGGGCCCTCCTCCCAGCCCACAGTGCTGTCTGGAGCATGCACTGTGGTGCTCCGATAGCAAGTAAAGGTCCAGGAGCTGCTGTTGCTTCAGTAGTGGTGGTGCCGGCTGGGAGCTCCAGGCCCTTTTGAATTGCTGGGCCCCAGGGCAGTTGCCCCCTCTGGCCTCCCTTTCGGCGGGCCTGGTGCAAGTGCCCTGAACCGTGACGCCGATGTGTGATGAGCGCTCTGCAGAACCTTGAGTTTCTTTTCCAAGCCCCAGGGTGTGTGGGCAGGTTCGGGAATGCAAGAGCAGCTGTCATTTACCCAGTGCCATTTCTCTGGAAACAGGAGGGAAAATATTAGGAAATTGCCTTTATGTATCTATTGGAGGGGCTAAAAACAAATCTAATGGTTTAATCAGATCTGTGACAATGTGCCACATGAAAGTGATTTTTAGTGACTTTCATTACACAAACTCAATTAGCGGAGTAACCAGTGAGACCCCTGCAGGGGGAAGAAGGGTAAAGTGAAATGTTGCCAAGATGGGACAAGCCGAGAGAGATAAATGCATTGCAAATCCGCACAAAGGCACCGATTACACGCACATAAAACAAAAGGGCTTGATGAATAATGGAACGCAGAGATTGCAATATTAATGGCTTGTCATCTTCCTCTCTGTGCAGGCTAATAAAACATAGGCTCTCAATCTATGGTTTTGAAATCACTTAATTTTATGTGAGGCAAAAAAGTTTCACAGGGGCTTTGTGGGTGGCTCGCTTTGGTTTTGATGTTGTTTTTGGTCCGGAGACGAAGTTTAGTTTGTCCAAGGTCATCCTTTCAATGGTCAAGACGAAGTCCTAGGGGTTTTTAGCAACTGTCCTGGTCTACGTTAAAACAGACTCCTAAGCAGACACATAAAACTGAAACACACGCATTCCCTGAAATCAGATCCAGTGTTCCTATATTACAACGATGCTGATATAGATTTACCCACCAGGTGCTCACCCCGGTGAACCACATCCGGCTCACAGGCTGGTTACTGCCCACCGCTGACCTAGGGGATCCTCCCCAAACCCGAACCAGGCCTTTTAAGGGCCCCTTTACACAGCTCTGGTACTTTTACCAAGCACAGGGGGTCCAGAAGGGGGGGGGGTGAGGATTTCACCCAGGGCCGGCCCACAACATTTTTGCACCTGAGGCAGGGGGCTCAAATGACGCCCCCACTCCCCCTTTTCTCCTGCCTGCCTGTTATGTCTCTTGTGCCCTCCTTCCTCCAGCACAGCACTCCACCATCTCGGTGCATCTAGAACAGAGAGAATCCATATGCACCAGCAGCAGACACAATTTTCTACACTCTGGGTCCTAGTGGTGCCCCCCCCCACAGTCTGGCACCTGAGACGGCCACCTCCGTTTGTCTCATGGTAAGGCCAGCCCTGAAATGTCACCCCTGGACTTGAAAGAACCATTAGGTTTACCTCACAATGCAGCAGCCTTTCCGATTTGTCAAGGAGCCCGCTTGAGATATGGCAGTTGTGGTTCAAAAACCTCTGTCTCCCACCTCGCAGGGAGCAAACACAGCAGCTAGCCATGGAGATACTGGGGGTAGTGCCCCGAAGAGGCAAGTGGAGACCAAATTCCCTTCAGCAGCCCCATCAGTGAGGATTATAGATGGTGAGTGAAACTCCGATGCTCTGTTCGTTTTCAAGGATAAACTCAATTAGGAAAACCCACTCGCGCCTAAAACATAAATTTATTTGCACTGGCCATATCGTTCCACAGGCAGGAGGCTTCATTAGTTTTTATTGCCCTGGCTCAGGTACCTTCTAGAACCAGAGCGAGTGGCGATCAATTCAGATCTGTCCTTGTGTTGTTGTTGCAGAAGGGCATGGCACGGCACAGTGTTCTGATCTTCGCAGGGCATTGTCTCCTGTCACACACAATGAGATGACCTATTCATTGCTGGGAAAGGGGATTACATTTCAATGAATTTCCAGGCGAGGATTTCTGCTTCTGTACGGTTGGCTTTAATGTTGCCCAGCTGCAGAAAGCAGACAGCTGCACATTTCGCTTCGAAAGGCCCTGCCAGATTCTTGTTAATGTCACCCACAGAACTTGTTGCAGATGGAGTCGGTGGTCATATGCAAAGTAGCTGTGCCCATGCAAATTAGCTTCTGAGAGAATTTGCACAAATGGCTGTGCGTGGCGCTGCACAATACGTGGCAGCCACATGCAAAGGACTTCTCAGAGGAATTTGCACCCACTCCAAGCTGCCTTTACACCAGCAACAGAAGCCAGAGCATAAGTGAAGGTTTAATATTTCTAGCCAATACCTGGATGTACAGTGGGGAGGGAAGATGCAGTTTCAGCTAGATCTCTGTCTGGCCTTTATGCCCTGGTCGACACTAGGGCATTATTTTGAAATAATGCCCCTTATTTCGAAATAACAAGCGGCACCTCCACACTACCAAGCCCGTTATTTCAAAATAATAACTCCTGCTTTCCACGAGGAATAATGCTAATTTCGAAATAGTTATTCCCAAGTAGCAGTAGTGTGGACACTCCAGTGCCGCTATTTCAAAATCACTACTCCCCAGAGTCATTCAAATTAATTACTTCCCAGTGCTTCCTGGGGCTCTAGCTCGAGGTAGCACGTCCACATTAACAAACTAATTTGGAGGCTTCCCCGTAGTGTGATCACGCTATTTCAAATTATTATTTTGGGATTTATGATTTTGAAATAATTTCCTAGTGTAGACATGCTCTGTGGATGCATATGCAAAATTGTACAGACCCATTTTTGCCCCCTCCAGTTTTGGGTAAAAGAACCCACATCAGCATATAAACCCCTCCCCTCGAGTGCTAACATACACATGGTTGAATTTTCCCCTACTAAGCTCATTGTGGGAGCAAACCTGAAAAGGTGGGCTTAAACTGCAGTAAGGGAGGTTTAGGTTGGACATTAGGAAAAACTTCCTAGCTGTCAGGGTGGTGAAACACTGGAATAAATTGCCTATGGAGGTTGTAGAATCTCCATCACTGGAGATATTTAAGAGCAGGTTGGACAGACATCTCTCAGGGATGGTCTAGATCAGTGTATCCCAAATGGTGTTCCGCGGAAGTGAAAATAAGGGTTCTGTGAGAAAATTCCATTTCAATAACATTTTATGATTTAAAAAAATAGTAATTAATATTATGTGATTTTTGTTTTTAAATATATGCAGTTAAACTAAATGTTGATCTCATGACCTTGTGTAGCATTTGTTTATTATTATCCTTACTTATTTGTGGTCTAGTTTTTCAGCTCCATATATTAGACTGTTATTAGGGGGTTCCGCAAAGTCCTTTTGAGTTTAAAAGGGTTCTGTGGCCAAATAAAATTGGGAAACACCAGTCTGGATGGACCAATAGTTCCCAACCTGTGGTCCGTGGACCACTGCTGGCCTGTGATGGTATTGCAGGGGGTCCATGGAACGTTTAAAAATAAGAATTGGGCCCATCACTTACTTTTCTTTTTCTTTTCTTTTCGTTTTTTTTCTCCCCCAGGGAGGGGAGGGGTCTGTGAAATTTTAATAGATTGTAAAGGGGTCCATATGCTCAGAAAGGTTGGGAACCACTGGTCTAGATGGTGCTTGGTCCTGCACTGAGGGTAGAGGACTGGACTCGATGACCTCTCCAGGTCCCTTCTAGTTCTAATGTTCTAGTATTCTAGGTGCACTCGCTGAGTATAAGACCAGATGGGCAGAGCTCTTTGAAATTGCACAGCATGCACATGTACGTGTCTTCCACCTGCAAAGTAGGGAAGCAGTGACAGGGGCAGGCAACGTTGCATTGCAAAAAGGAGCCATGGCTTAGAAAGGGCAGGCTGCAGGATGTAGGGTTCGAATTAACATTGATAATGGTGCTCGGTAGCAGGGGAGGGGAGAGATTGCCCTGGTTATTTAAGCTGCTTAAATAAAAATGAGAGAGATCACTTGTGAATCTTACGCAGCTGTGGCAATAGATGGCAGTTTCTCTGTTGGGTCTGCATCACTGGAGGGTGACCCTTATGTTGATGTGATCTTCCACAAGCGTGGGGTAAGGACACTTTATATGAGAGGTGTGGCACAAAGCGGCCACGCAGAACCAAAGAATCAAGCCCCCTCATGCACCGGAAAACCTGTACAAAAGAACATCCTATTAGCTCATCTCTTGCCTTAAAATCCATCTCAAAGCTCGCCTTCTTGTTCCGAGTACAATTCTGCCAGCCTGTTTTATTGGGAAGCCACTTTGTTTTTAATGGAACAAGACCAGGGGTTGTTTTTGACAGGAGCCACTGTGTAGATTCAATTAATTGTCTATGCAGACTTCTTATACCCACCAAAATAAGGTCTGTGTAGAAGCCCTGGATGAAGGATATGTGATAACGTACCTGGCATTACCTGCTACTGCTGATATTTGCCCAGCTGTAAAACATCAACGCACGTTCCATCCAGTCCCGCAGAATCCAAGGAGTGACTTCAGCCTCCTCCGCTAATATATCCTGACAAGATAGTTTAGACTTTTTAGTGATTGTGACATGCACCAAGCATCGTGGGTCCCTCTGACACAGTGATCTTCCTTCAGGATGTCTAATTCAATGAGGCGCAACAACATTACGGCTGGATTTTAAAATGGAACATGGCGTCCTGTTACATGGAGTGTTGGTGATACATGAAGGAAAACTTAACGTTGTCCATAGTTACTTATCTTTCTAAATGGCTGCACCAGGTAGGGACGTTAAAACATTTAACTGGTTAAATGATAACTCTTAACCGGTTAACTATGTTAACCTAGGGCCTGCCACCCAGCCCTGCCAGGGCCATGGTCATGGGGTCCTACCATGACCACGAGGCTCCACTGCCCACCCTACTGGTCCTTCTGCAGTGAGGGCAGCTCCAGCCTGGCACAGCTGGTTGCCACGGAGTTAACTGGCAAGGGCTGGTTAACTTAACTGGTAAGCATGCCAGCAAGCCTAATGCTTACCAGTATGGTTACCGGTTAATCTTTTAACATCCCTAGTACCAAAAGTTTCTTCATATGTAAGATATGAATGTTAGTTGTGTAATGCAAGTTCTTCAAAGTATTGCATGAAATTTATAACCATGAAACAATAGTGGTTTTGGGAGAATAATTGTTAGAATCATAGAATCCTAGGGTTGAAAGAGATCTCAGGAGGCAATCAAGTTCAACCCCCTGCCCAAAGCAGGACCAACCTTCACTAAATCATCCCAGCCAGGGCTTTGTCAAGCCAGGACTTAAAAACCCCTAGGGATGGAGATTCCACCACCTACACTGTCCCATCAACTTTGGGACTCCACTAGAATGGGAAAAGTAGCTGGAATCAACAGGAGAGCAGCCCTTGCTAACCTCACTGAGTGGAAGACAGCACGGTGAGTATGTGAACTTCAGCGATGCTAAAGTTGCGTAGGGTAGATTGACGGGGAAAGAGGGAGGGAGTGTGGACAAAGCCAAGGCATTATGTCTGACTTTTCTATAATATCTGAAATGAGGATATGCCTAAAGAATGCCTAATTGCAATTCTGAGCTCCTTACCTTGTAGCTCAAAGCAGGGGCCAGACACTACCCCGGTCCTTGCAGTGAGGAAAGGCAAAAGACTCGAGAAGACAACAAAGCTGCCAGGCCCAATGAGGGCAGGAGGGAACAAAGTAAGGACAGAAGTATGGGGCCAGGAACATGTCAGTACAGGGGTGCTCTGAAGGGAAAGAAGCACACGCTTAGCAGGGACAAGTTGTTGTGCATGTGGTGCATGTGGTTACCCAGTCTTTGTGTGCAAGCCTGTTACCTCGAGCTCAGATAGATACTTTTAAGGCCATGTCTACACTGGTAGAGAAAATTGATGCAAGATATGCAATCAGTGTACCTTGCATCGATTTTCTGGCGTGGCCCCACACTGGGAGGTCAATGGGAGAAACTCTCCCGTTGACCTCCCTTACACCTCACGATAATGAGGAGTACTGTGGTCGATGGAGGACACCCTCAGCATTCAATTTAGCAGGTTTTTACTAGACCCACTAAATCGAACCCTGGAAGATTGATCACAGGAGCGTCAATCCTCCAGTAGGTGGAGATGTGGCCTAAAATCTCTCCCACTGACTTCCCTTACTCTCACAACAGCAAGGAGTACTGCAGTTGATGGGGACATCCTCAGAATTTGATTTAGTGGGTCTTTACTAGACCCATTAAATCGATCCCCGGAAGATCGAACGTGGGAACATCAATCCTCTGGTAAGTGGCGATGTGACCTAATGCACAGAGGCCTGGATAAATCACTTTGAAATCAGTCACAAAGCATTTATTAATTTTCCAGAATACAGAAATTCAGTTTCAATGAATGTACGTGCTACATGTATGTAGGTGGGTGAGTGTGTATATGTGTTGATATGTATGTGTGTGTCTGTATATAACGTATATACAAATGTGTTGCCAAGAAGTATATATTTAGTTGTCACCCTTAAGATTTGGCAACATTATTCTTGTGGGGACAGATCCAGCTTTCCTTAGCACCGATGGGAGCTATTCCATTGACTGCAGGGGCAGTTGGACTGAGACTTGTATGACAAATACCCAATAAACCTGGGATAGCCAACCCATTCTGGGCAAAGAGCCAAGATATCAGTGGCTCCAGCATGGAGAGCCAGGGCAAAGTTGTCAAGGGAAAAAAAAGAACTGCCCCTTTAGGAAAACACGTTTAGAGACATTTTGGCCAAATCAGACTCCCACCAGCCAACATCATCTTTAATACTCCATCTTTAATGGCTGTGTCAGACGGCTCCCCTGACCCAGTGAGCACAGGGAGCCGGGAGAAGAGGGCCGTTTTCAGGGGCGTGGGGGCGGCTTTATGAGCCGCGGGGAGGAGCGGAGGGGGAGGGAGCTTTGCGAGCTGCACTGTGGGGGGGCAGGAAGAACCACATGTGTCTCATGAGCCACGGGTTGGCCACGGCTGCAATAAATAATCCAGTGGTTTCATTTTGTGCTTGGCTGCATGGCAAACGGCACCCAGCATTCCATCAGGAATGTCACATTCTTGGCAGCAGCGGCACCAAAACATTCCAGGTGACGTCCCTTTGTGGCTTGGTTTTGGCTGGAGGAACACATTCCATTTCAGAAGGAGGCCAGACCAAACAGGAAATACAGCACGCTGAAAATAGCGGGGATTTTGAAACGGCCCCCTAAGCAGTCACACACAAATCCCCATCCAAATGGGAACAGACGGCGTCAAAAGAATTTGTCACTTCTAGACAGCCCCCTTAAGACTGTTTAGACTGAGGTGCCGCTAGAGCAGGACAGACTGCCGCACTGAATGGAGATGGTTTACATTACATAAGGCACTGGAGATGCATTATTCTCCAGTGAGTAGGGGATTGCCTCAGGATTCTTAAACCCTAAGTACTTTTCCTGGCTGTGGCACGCTCCTTCAATTCTCTCTAATTTTTGTTTGCTCTCCTACTCTTTGTCTTGTTTAGATGGTGAGCTATTCAGGGTCTCTTCTCAAGAGTGTGCTTAGCACTCGGTTGGTTCTTTCTACATGGCTAACAATAGTGATCTCAACAGTTGTTTTGGCAAGCAACGACAGGAAGCCATATTGGTTTGGCCCTTTATGAAATCTGGGGTGGGCAATGCTTGCTCTGTTATCACTGTCTGTAACCAAGCAACCAGGACTATTAAATACCTTCATGTCCTCTTTTGGGTAATGTTATGAGATGGTCAGTCTACGGCTCAGCATATTTGCTGAGTCAAAGCTTCACTGCTGAGGAGAATCTTCATGCCGGTGAAGACATCTGGCTGTTCCAGCACTGTGGTGTTATGTGGTGCCTCTGATCGCAATTTAAAAAATATGTGTAATATTATTTCACACAGGGCTAGCTGGAAACATGCTTTCTTGACGTGTGTATTTTACACTCATTTGTGCTGCCTGCCAGACTTGTCACTTTTTAGCTTATACAGTAGTTGCTGCTCTCACGGTATGGTGCTTGGTCCTCCCATGCATGCTGGGGGCTGGACTTGGTGACCTCTCGAGGCCCCTTCCAGTTCTATAATTCTGTGATTCCTTTCAACCAAGATAGGCTTACTTAAAACAACACGATCCTCATATGCAACCGCTGTAAACCAGACAGCGGAGACACACCAATAAACACAAGCTAAGGATCTGGTTCTCTCATGACTGTATGTAATGACTTGACAATAACACACCACCGGCTCCTCTCCATCTATGTATTTATGGAAGTTTTGTGGCATTTCATAAATTGCCAGACAAAGTACTATAGTCTTTTGCAATGAAAGGTGCTACTCACCTTTAAAATGCCCCATGTGCTCACAGTTACTACACTGAAAATACGCCCTTGACTTCACAGTCTAAATATATCCCTATGGGGCATCTGCATTGGCACTTAGACATTATAGCAATAGTTGAATGATAAATATAACAGATTGAATTAGATGAGAGGCAGATTAACTTAGGCTGAAAAATGATAGCGAGATGTCAGATGGCAGACAACCCTGAATTTTTCTAATAGCGTCCTTTGTCACTGTTGATTGTTATTAATACATGTTTGAATCTATGGGTGTTGCAATCCATAGAAAGTGAATACGTTATCGTTGTGCTCCCTCAAAATGCAGCTTTTTCTCTCTGGTTTGCATATATGCAGTTTTAAGAAATCAAGAATGGGGGTGTAATTAAGGGACTTGGATACAATAATGAGACTAAATTCAGAAGAAGCAAGAACTAGCCATGAAAGCATGCTAAGAAGGACCATTAGCCAGTACCCAATTCAGCTGTTTTGGGACATTATCAATGACAGAGATTGAGAGAGAGCAATTACAGGCTGAACCTCTCTAATCTGGCACCCTCGGGACCTGACTGGTTCTGAACCAGAGAATTTTCCAGACCACAGGAGGTCAATAATGTTTAGTAGCATCACCCACACTTCCACTGCTTATGGGGCTCTTAGAAGACATTTAGGGGTCAATTCGAGCTAAATAACAGCACAGAACACCAAGAGCCAGTACAGGGGGCTGTAAACAAACTTTATGGGACTGCGGGAAACTTGGCCACACCCCTGAAAGGTGGACATCCAGCTAACTAAAGTCATTCCGGATGATGGATGTTTCCAGACCAGAGAGTTCTGGACTAGAGAGGTTCAACCTGTAAATTGTCTCCAAATCTTTGGCTTTCCCTCTTGAACTCTTCCTTGTCCTGTACCTAAAGTACTGGCCTCAGGTTCAGGAGAAGCGGGTTTAATTCCTGGCTCTGACACAGATGCTTTCTGACACTGCACAAGGGTCATAGTGCTACAGAATCAGAGCTATGCTGCAGATGTTAACCTGGCTTTTAGCAGGATGTCTTTCCAGATTTCCACAGGGTCTCAGTCTCTCTTCAGGGGAGGTCATTCAGCCTCATCACCTCACAGATGGAGCCTCTGGGTTCCAGCCTCCTGCAGCACCCCAGGAGATCCACCCAGGAAGAAAGAGTCAGTTTCTCCTTGTGCTTTGCATTGTTAGCGAAGGAAAGAGGGTGATGTCTGCTCTTGGGACAGAACATGGGTGGGTGTCACTGTGCTATCTGGGCCACATTGAATAGAATTGGTAGAGGACTGGATGGGACGTGCTGAAAGTGACCCCATATCAGCACAGTATCCGAAAGAGTCTATGAAAAAATAAAAACCCAGTGACCCCAGGGAGCAATGACTCAGGGGAAGGCACTTTCCCTCTGCCTCTCAGCTGAGAAGTTGAGCAGCGACCTGCTTGAGAACAAAGCTGCTCTCTCCAGGTACTGAGTGGAGGAGTCAAACGGAGGCTGGTGATTTCTTTGTCATGACCCAAGTTCCTCCTATTCTGTTTGGAAAAGGTGCTTTGGGGTCAGCGCACAAACTTGCACGCTCTTTGGGGACAAATGTCCCCCAGCGAGCATGAGCGATGACTCTAAAGCACCTTTTCCAAACAAAGTAGGAGGAATTCAGCCACACTGTGATGGGTTCCCTCTCAGGCTTGTCTCTCTCTGACTTTTTCTTTGACCCCAACTTCCTCCAGCAGCCTCCACTTTATCTGCTTATCACTTAAATCTTCACTCCCAGATCCTCCTCCTCCCATCTCTGCAGTGTTTGGAAATCTCTCTGGGCACCTATTGGTATCTTTAGGCATCCAGATTTATCAGTGGTGGTGGTGGAGTCCACATCAGTGGAGGATTCTAAGGACAGGCTGGACCAGGGGTGGGCAAGGCAGCCTCTGTGGGCTGGATCCGGCCCAACAAGCTGGTTGATCAGCCTGCAGTCGCCCTGCTGCTCCCCACCTCGAGGCCAATCAAGGTCTGGGAACGGGGGGGCATGTGAAGTCTCCTCCCCCTGCCAGGGGAGCAAGGCACTAGAGGGAACCGCCAGCTGTTTTGAACAGCCGGCGGTTTTAGATGCTGAGGGAGGCGGGGGGGGGGGCAAAGACTTCACGTGTTTCCTCTGCCCCCAGCCAGTCAGGGACTGTGAGCAGGGAAGCAAGGGGACCCGCCTGAGGCCCCACCCCTTCCAGGGTGGCCCGCAACCACTTTAGAAATTCGTGAAGTGGCCCCCCTTGTAACAAAATGGTTTTTCTGTAGCCATATTGGAAGGCCTGTAGCCATATTGGTAGGGCCGAAACTAAAGCCTTCTTCTGCAGCCAGACTGAAGAGCAGCAGCCGTTATCTGTAAAGCCTGGAGTCACATACTCACATTCCATCTAAATTGCATTAAAATAGGGTCACACTAGGCTGTGAGAAGGAGATCCTGTCCTAATAGCCCCCACTATCACCAGATAAAGAAACAGATCTCACGATAGGTAGAGAAAACTTAATTAACAGCATTTCATCTGGCAAGAAACTGTTTACCAATAGTTGATGTTGGGGAATCCGCATTCTATGATTATTGTCCTCACTTTCCTATTGTTTGGCTGTGTGATCTCTGTCTGGTTTGTAACTGTTTCTGTCTGCTGGATAATTAATTTTGCTAGGTGTAAATTGACAAAGCTGGAGGGGTATGATTGGTTAGGTAATTCTGTTACACCATGTTATGACTGGTTAGTATCATTATACTAAAATAATTGGTTAAGGATAGCTAAGCAGGACTCAAGTTTCACTATATAAACTGGGGTCCAAGAAGGAAAAAGAAAAAGTGAAAGAAGCAAAAGGATAGAAGGAAAAGGGGGAAAGCATGAAGAAGAAAAGGGAAGGAAAGAAAGAAAGGAACACCAAGGCTATGTTTACACTGCGCATTGTTGCTCAAGAAGATATGCAAATGAGGTGCGGTGATAAATATCGCTGGGCTTCATTTGCATACCTAATGAGCTGTCATTGTTGCGGAAGGGGCTTTTGCACAAGAAGGAGCTGTCTACATTGCTCCTTCTTGCATAAAAAACCCCTCTTGCGCAGGAGCCGTTCTTCCTGAAAATAAGTGGCAGAATGGCTCTTGCACAAGAGGGGGGTTTTGCACAAGAAGGAGCAGTGTAGATAGCTCCTTCTTGCATAAAAGCCCCTTCCGCAAAAATGGTGGCTTATTAGGTATGCAAATGAGGCACTGCGATATTCATCGCTGTGCCTTGTTTGCATATCTTCTTGCGCAACAATGTGCACTGTAGACGTAGCCCAAAAGGAGGAGGGAAGACCTGCAAGAGCTCACCTCCAAGACACAGACTAAGACCAGAGCTGCCAGGACTCCTCTGCACGACCGTGACGTGCAGCAGCTAAGATCCAGAAAGACTGACGTTGCCTGGCCAACAGGGGAAGTCTGCCTGCCTGTATCAGGATTGGTGAGCATGACACTGTGTGCTTAGCATGTGTATTCTGCTTGCTTTGGAACGGTCAATAAATAGAGAATAAGAATATTACTGTGTAAGGCTCTTTCAGTGGCAAAAGATCCTGCAAACTCGCAGGAAATTACAGCCTGAGCCCTAGGAATTGGGTATGGGTGGGTGTGTAAATTAACAGGGTTGCACCTTGAGCCCTAGGAACTGTCCCTGAAGTGTGGCAGGGATAGAGAAATTTGTGCGGGTAACACCCTTCAAAAATTATTGCCCACCCTTGGGTTGGATAAATACCTGTCAGGCTTGGTTTAGGTTTTCTTTGTTCTGCCTCAGCACAGGGGACTGGACTTGAGGACCCTGAGAGGGCCCTTCCAGTCCTACATCTCTCTGATTGTGTATTTAGCTGCCCGGAGTGTTATGGAAGTAATCCTCTTCGAGCTGGACCAAGACTTGCAAACTTATTTCATAGACGGCATCAAAAAATCAGCCGAGGCAATAGCTTTGAGCTGCAGGCTTTGCGCCAGTTATGTACACATGAAAGTGGCCACAGCCCATTACCAAACCCTTAACAACAATGTTGTGAAACATTTCACTGGAATCCGACGAAAGGATTAGATCGGCAAGAGTTAAACACGCTCCCTCCCAATTAATTGCCTCAAATAAAGATTTGCTTCAGATTTAATGAAACAGGGTTTTTTCTGAAACACTAGTTAATTGGGGGGAAAATTAAGGTTTAACAGCAATGCAATAAACGCTAACTGGTATTAAATAAACTGCATTACCTGATTCTCTTCAGTTCAGTCAGTTATTGGGCCTGCTCATTTACAGACCCCTCCCCCCCAACTCCATTTAAAGTCTATGGGAGACCTTCATGCACAAGAAATACAAGAGCAGGACTGTTGTTTGGTACTCATATACAAGAGATATTAAGGACATAATTCAGGAAACTATGTAATACCATAGTTCTTTGTTATGTTATTGTTAATTTCAGGTGTATGGTTTTAATATGCATTCAGTATTTTTGTAGCATCATAATCCCTCACTCTTTATGTGCCACATTAGTAGGTCATACAGAACTTTATAAAGAAGATCGGTACCCTCCATTTTACAGATGGTGAAACTGAGGCAGAAGAAAGTGACTTGATTTATCCAAGGTGTTCCATCATGCTAGTTGCAGAGTTAGAAATAGTCTTCTGAGTCCCTGTCCAATACACTATCCACTAGGGGTATGTCTAGACTGCAGGCTTCTTTCGGAAGATCCTTTTTTCAGCAGAGATCTTTGGGAAAAACTTCTTCCGAAAGAGAGCATACCACACACAAAAGTGCACCGAAAAAGTGATCTGCTTTTTCAAAAGATAGCATCCACACCGAATGGATGCTATCTTGCATTTAAGCTGTGATTCCTGTGGACATAGTGACCACCAGGGCACCTGTGCTTTTTCCTCTTTCCTATTCTTTAGAAAGAACTCCCTCTTCCCCGTCCACACACACCTTTTTCCAAAGAGCTCTTTTGCAAAAAGGCTTCTTCCTCATAGAAAGAGGCTTACCAATGTCGGAAAAACCCCTCTGTTCTTTCAATCACAGCTTACATGCAAGAGAGCGTCCATTCAGTCTGGATGCTCTCTTTTGAAAAAGCAGATCGCTTTTTCAATGCACTTTTGCACTGTGGACACTTTCTTTCGGAAGTTTTTTCGGAAGATCTCTTCCAAAAAAAGCTTCTTTCAAAAGAAGCCTGCAGTCGAGACGTAGCCTGAGGAGGCCCAGCCTTGTAGATTGTCTGTGCTCCAACCTCATAGTGGGGCAGTGGGGGGCTGGATCACCAGTGCAGGCTGGGGGGAGGAGGCTGAGCCTCAAGGGCCAGACCCAGGCAAGCTCAGCTGCATCTGGCCCCCAGGCCTAAGGTGCCCCACCCCTGCAGTAGAGGTTCATGCACTAAGCTCCCGCGGTCCCAGGTTCTCGTCTACCTGTTAGTGTCACACCAACAGAACTGGTTTTGCAGCCATAGCTCCAAAGGACAGAAAAGCTAGCAAATCAAGGCAATAGTTATTACAGTGGGATTGCTCCAAAGTTAATCTCCAAGACTATTCTGCTATTCCACTGTCCCAGTAAACCTCATCCCACGAGGAGTAAGAGACGTTTCGGAAGAACAGGTTATTTTGAAATTTGGCGCTGAGTAGACAGCACCAAAGTACGAAATAAACTATTTCGAAATAACATAAGAACGGCCATACTGGGTCAGACCAATGGTCCATCTAGCCCAGCATCCTGTCTGCTGACAGTGGCCAGTACCAGATGCCCCAGAAGGAGGGAACATAACAGGTAATCCTTGCATGATCCCTCTCCTATCACCCATTTCCAGACAAAAATAAGATTGAAATAAGATATGCAATAGACATAGCCCAAGATCTTTGCAGCATCAGGTAATGTGCAAGAGAGGAGAACACACTTTTAAAATCATTTTACTGTTCTTTTAAGCATGCCATCACATCGGCTAGGAAGGATCCCCCAGCACAGAGCAGAATGACAAGACCTTCCTGCCTTGGGTATAGAGAAGATTTCATTCTCACTTTTTAAAGAATATTTGCCCAGAGAATAGAGGATTTGCCTTTTCATTTCTAGTATTATTAAAGCAGAGGGAAGCTTTCCCAGAGAGAGAGAGGCTACGTTTTTGCATTAAAATGATCACGAATTTTTCCAGTGGAGACTAATCCAAACTGACATGCCTTCTAGCACTATTATAGATATAGTCAGAGAGCAAAGCATGGCAAGAGAATAATGAAGGTTACACGTCACATTAAGGGTATGTTTATAAAGGGTTAATAAAGGCTTAATAGATATAGATTGAAAAATAAAGTAACTTGACATCTTAGCCTGGGGATTGCAAACCTTGGTATTAGCATGTAGCAAACATCAATAAGCTATCTAAAAGCCAGTATAGTCAAAAAGTCAGACTGTACAGACTGCTACATCATCTATCCAGCGTTTTGTTTTTTTTGGGGGGGGCGGGGGAAGTTGGATTTTTTTTTTTACATTTACTCACATTAGCATTCCATACTCTATAGCGGTTGATTTACCATTTATTAAAATGTCCATTTATCATTTATACACAAACACTTCGTAAATGTATTTGCAAACATTGTCACCACATCATCTGCTACATGTGGTATCTGGGCATCCATGTGTTTTAAGGGGGGTTAGTCCTTAGTTGACCCTTTCTCAACTGTCAATAAATATAGCCCCATACCATAAAGCAACCCTTACAGGATGATCAAAATGGAATTTTAAAAAAAGGCCATAGAGCTACAAATTATAAGAATGAGGCACTCTACATTACAGTCGAAAGAAAAATAAAAACAGTGGCCGTAGGATTTGGCTGCTGGGCAGGTGTAGGCTATGCTGATTCTAAGATCAGAGTTTGCAGGGGTTTGTTTGGATTGTTTTAATGGTTAGGCGATATTAACATTCTCATGCAGAGGCTACCGATTCAAAGCCAGTCTGGTTTATTATACATCAGAAATTACTACTGTCTGAAGGTTGATTGATAGTCTTTAGCAGGAATTGAGTTGCCAGGGGAAAGATGTCCATCTCATGAAGTCCTTGTGAAAAACAACACTCTTGCTGTTAACATCATCAAACGATGGGAGACAATGGAGAGTGGCATTACCCTCCTTTCCCTTCCACAACAGAAAAAGCATAAGGGAAGCAGTGTGGTCTAGTGGTTACAGTACTGGATTGCAATATGGGCTTTATTCCTGTCCTAAACCAGGATGGAGATGGTCAAGCCTAGTAGATGGAGCAGGAACAGTCATGCCTAGTGGTTGGAGCTAGAATCAGGCATACAAGGTGGGTTTGGAGCTAGAACCAGGCATGCAAGGTGGATTAGGAACCTGGCAGATGCTAGGGTAGGCTAAGGCTGTGGCATTTGTTGCCACCATCAGGCAGGAGAGAGCTCCATGCCCCCAAATGATGTCAGGCACAGATGCTATTCCTCCTGTGGGGTATTAGACCCGGTTGGGGAGTCACACAACCAGTTCCTGGATTGGCTAGAGCCTAGCACAGGAGTGCCTCATCACCTTACACTTCTCACCTCTGTCACCGACCTGCTGGGTGACCATGGTCAAAATATTTCCTCTCTCTGTGCGTCAGTTTCTCCATCTGTAAAATGGGGATAATGAGACCACCCCAACCCCCCCATGTAAAGAGCTTTCCAATCTGCTGATGCAAAGTGCTATATAAAAGCTATGCATCACCATGATTGATCCATGATATACCTGAGCAGGGGAGAAACCGAGAATTCCATTTTGCAGAGCTGTCAATCGAGTGAGCCCAAAATTAATTTTTTAAATTATATAGAAGAAAAAGAGGAACTGGTTATAACCTATATGTGACCTGTCTTTTTTTTTTTTTACATCCTTGAGGTCTCAGCCAACAATACAAGATTTTCCCAATAAGCCTTAAACATGCTTAGCTGAGCAGTTTTATTTTATTAGAGGGGTTTGGGAGTTGTTTTTCTTAAGAGGATTTATATTAAAAATAAGATGTAAGATATTGTTTTATTGTGATGTTCCATGATACCATTAAATTGTGTAACATAAAGAGAGGATTTATTCAATGGCATAATACAATCTAGAAAAAATATCATGAAATTAAAAACCAGGTAGAATTAACTTCTCTCCAAGATGTTGAGAGAGAACATCTAAACCTAACACTGGTTTTCTTACTTTTCACTGGAATTGTGATGGGATCTTATTGCACATTTTCTTTACAGAGGAGATGTAAAGAAGAAGGAACAGCACAAAGAAATTCAGTTAAATTAACGGAATTCGGTTGAGGCAAGGAAGCTGGAGAGACGTTTGACATGTTGATGCAGGGGAGGAAGGAAGCTCTTGGAATTAATAAGAAGAAAGCCCAACAAAGAGGTGACCCGTTGATTCAAGTGGCCAAAAGCCAGTGAGCTTTCAGAAACGTCTATCTGCCTTTAGCATGTAGGAAACTGAATAATTCTATGCAGCATGATGGGGTGGCAATCCCCTCACTGGCATAGCAGGGTTAATCATAAAGGAGCAATGGACGTGAGTCCTCCGAGCAGCCCAAAGAGGCTGTGCGAAGCACAGACAATGAGCAAGGAGTTGCAGGGAGCAACCAACCCAGGCCCGGCAGGCTCAGATAAAAGGGAGCTGCAGGGCAGAGTAGAGTCAGTTGCTACGAGGAGCCCAGGGAGTAAGTACTGCATCCTTGGAGGGCTGAGAGAACTGTAAGCACTTTGGACAGGGCAGTAGAGACTTTCTGGGACTGATATGGGAAAAGAAGCATCCCGTGGCACCTTATAGACTAACAGATGTATTGGAGCATAAGCTTTCGTGGGCAAAGACCCACTTTGTCAGATGCATGTAGTGGAAATTGTGATGGGATCTTATTGCACATTTTCCTTACAGAGGAGATGTAAAGAAGAAGGAACAGCACAAAGAAATTCAGTTAAATCCTCATCACTTTTGCAGATCTAGACTAACACAGCTACCCCTCTGATACATGGGAAAAGAAGTTGCTGGGGCAGTAGGGAAATGGTCCGGGGAAAGAGAGCAGCATGGATAGAGGTGACAGAAGAGCAGCAAGAGGCTGCTATTTACAGGGTCCCTGGATCGGAGCCCGGAGAAGTGATCAGACCTGAGTTTCCTCCTCCCAACCTCACCATGGGGAGAAGGGGTTGGACTATTGCACAGAGATACCATCCCTGGAAGGGGGAAACAGCTGGTGACCTACCTGGAGGGCTGAGTCGAGAAGAGAATGCTGCAGTTCTGGGAGCTGAGTGGGGAGTCAGAGCCAGGAGCGGAGCTGCAAACGCAGGCGTCAGTCTCAAGCTAATCCCCAGTATAACCAGGAGGTGGTGCCAGTCTGGGGTAAAATGCAGCTATGACAGTCTAGCCCACTGGTGCATGGAACTGGTCCCTCTCTGTGCTTGATTTGCAGAGGATATGAATTATCATGGCCACACATTGGCTCTCTAGGTCAGTGGTCCAAGGCCATGCAGAGATCTGCCGGGGGGGGAGTGTGTGTACATCAGCGCCTCTAAATATTTGCCTTGTTTTAGAACAGGCTACATACAAAGCACTAGTGAAGTCAGTGAAAACTGCAATGCCACACAGACGACTTGCTCAACACACAATCCTGATATTCCAATCAATGTACTGCATCGTTCCAACCCTGAGAAAATTGGCCACTGTCCAGTCACCGCGCCCTGTGAAACGTTCGGATTTTTATGTCTGATTTTTGTACGCGGGCTGGTTTTTAAGTGAGGTGAAACTCGTGGGGTTCCCAAGACAAGCAGGCTCCTGAAAGGGGTACGGTGGTCTGGAAAGCATGAGGACCACCTATCTAACTCCTGCTGTAGCAGCTCGTGTGTTAGTGCTAGCGGTCACTAGTTCAGTTCTTGCTGTCTGAGGTGAGACTTTGGCCACCCTTTACACCCCTCTTGAACCCTAGAGATTATCGACTTGAATCTGCCTTCCCAGAGATAGTGGAGATGTGATGGGGTTTGTTTATTGTGGCCCAGTAACTTCCTTTGATCTGTCTGTTCTCATTTGCAATCACTTAAATGCTACTTTTTATACTTAAAAATGGTTTATTATCAAGCCCAGGGTAAATAATTGTTACCTGAGGGGAGCAACCATTATGCATCACTCTCTTTCATTGACCAAGAGGGTGAAGGTACGAGCTTTCTCTGTGTAAAACTTTTATACAGATTAAGGTGGAGTTATTTGGGGTTTGGGGCCCTTCTGGGGGCTGTGCTCCTTAGTGCTGACAGCAGCCTTATAGCTGAGCCTTCCCAGCGCTGAGATGGTTCAGCATCTGTGTTGCCTTGCTGTGGGGCTGTTACCCCAACTCTGTGCCATAGCTTGGGGAGACCAGCCAAACTTCTGGCCCAGCAGGATAGGCTGGAGGGGCAGTTCAGAGGGCAGGTAGGTAGGCTCAGTGGTGTGACCAGCACAGCAGGAGGCAACCCCAAGGTGACCCTGTGAGCCAACCCTCTCCAAAGTATCCCGACTCATGTCTGCTTAGTCTCACAGACTCATAGACTCAAAGGTCAGAAGGGACCATTTTGATCATCTAGTCTGACCCCCCTGCACAATGCAGGCCACAGAATCTCACCCACCCACTGCTAGAATAATCCTCTCACCTATATCTCAGATATTGAAGTCCTTGAAACGATGGTTCAAAGACCCCAAGATGCAGAGAATCCTCCCACTAGTGACCCATGCCCCATGCTACAGAGGAAGGCGAAAAATCTCCAGGGCCTCTGCCAATCTACCCTGGAGGAAAATTCCTTCCCGACCCCAAATATGGCGATCAGCTGAACCCTGAGCATGTGGGCAAGACTCATGAGCCAGACACCCAGAAAAAAGTTCTCTATAGCAACTCCTATCTTCCCACCATTGGCCTATATACCACTGATAGTGAAAGGTCAATTAGTTGCCAAGATCATGTTACCTCATCAAACCATCCCCTTCATAAACCCATCTAGCTTTATCTTGAAGCCAGATAGGTCTTTTGCCCCCACTACTTCCCTTGGAAGGCTGTTCCAGAACTTCACTCCTCTGATGGTTAGATACCTTCACCTAACTTCGAGTCTAAACTTCCTAATAGCCAGCTTATATCCATTTGTTCTTGTGTCCACATTGGTATTGAGTTTAAATAATTCTTCTCCCTCCTGGGCATTTATCCCTCTAATATATTTAAAGAGAGCAATCATATCTCCCCTCAGCCTTCTTTTGGTTAAGGTAAACAAGCCAAGTTCCTTGAGTCTCCCTTCATAAGACAGGTTTTCCATCCCTCGGATCATCCTGGTGGCCCTTCTTTGTACCTGTTCCAGTTTGAATTCATCCTTCTTAAACATGGGAGACCAGAACTGCACACAGTATTCCAAATGAGGTCTCACCAATGCCTTGTATAACGGCACTAACACCTCCTTATCCCTACTGGAAATACCTCGCCTAATGCATCCCAAGACCATATTAGCCTTTTTCACAGCCATGTCAGAATGGCGGCTCATAGTCATCCTGTGATCAACCAGGACTCCGAGATCCTTCTCCTCTTCCATTACTTCCAACTGATGTGTCCCCAGCTTATAACTAAAATTCTTGTTATTAATCCCTAAATGCATAACCTTACACTTCTCACTATTAAATTTCATCCTATTACTATTACTCCAATTTACAAGATCATCCAGATTTTCCTGTATGATATCCCGAACTTTTTCTGAATTGGCAATACCTCCCAACTTTGTGTCATCCGCAAACTTTATTAGCACACTCCCACTTTTGGTGCCGAGGTCAGTAATAAAAAGATTAAATAATAATGGTCCCAGAACTGATCCCTGAGGAACTCCGCTAGTAACCTCTCTCCAGCCTGACAGTTCACCTTTCAGTATGACTCGCTGTAGTCTCCCCTTTAACCAGTTCCTTATCTACCTCTCAATTTTCATATTGATCCCCATCTTTTCCAATTTAACCAATAATTCCCCATGTGGTACTGTATCAAATGCCTTACTGAAATCGAGGTAGATTAGATCCACTGCATTTCCTTTATCTAAAAAATCTGTTACTTTCTCAAAGAAGGAGATCAGGTTGGTTTGGCACGATCTACCTTTTGTAAAACCATGTTGTAATTTGTCCCAATTGCCATTAACCTCAATGTCCCTAACTACTTTCTCCTTCAAAATTTTTTCCAAGACCTTGCATACTACAGATGTCAAACTAACAGGCCTGTAGTTACCCAGGTCACTTTTTTTCCCTTTCTTAAAAATAGGAACTATATTAGCAATTCTCTAGTCAAATGGTACATCCCCTGAGTCTAGAGATTCATTAAAAATTTTTGCTAATGGACTTGCAATTTCATGTGCCAGTTCCTTTACTATTCTTGGATGAAGATTATCTGGGCCCCCCGATTTACTCCCATTAAGAAGTTCGAGTTTGGCTTCTACCTCAGATTTGATAATATCTACCTCCATGTCCTTATTCGCATTTGTTATGTTGCCATTATCCCTAAGCTCTTCATTGGCCTCATTAAATACTGAAGCAAAGCATTTGTTTAGATATTGGGCCATGCCTAGATTATCCTTAACCTCCACTCCATCCTCAGTGATTAGCGGTCCCACTTCCTCTTTTTTTGTTTTCTTCCTATTTATATGGCTATAAAACCTTTTACTATTGGTTTTAATTCCCTTTGCAAGGTCCAACTCAACATGACTTTTAGCCTTTCTCACTTTGTCTCTACATGCTCAAACCTCAATAAGGTAGCTTTCTTTACTGATCCCTCCCATCTTCCACTCCTTATATGCTTTCTGCTTTTTCTTAATCACCTCCCTGAGATTCTTGTTCATCCAACTTGGTCTAAAACACCTACCTATACATTTTTTCCTCTTTCTTGGGATACAGGCTTCTGCAACTTGAACTTAAAATAATCCCAGGCCTCCTCTACTTTTAGATCCATAAATTCTTTAGTCCAATCCACTTCCCTAACTAATTTCCTTAATTTATTAAAATGAGCCCTTCTGAAATAAAAAACCCTAGTCTTAGATTTATTTTTGTTTATCCTTCCATTTAGTTTGAACTGAATTAGCTCATGATCGCTTGAGCCAAGGTTGTCCCCTACAACAATTTCTTCTATGAGGTCCTCGCTACTTACCAAAATCAAATCTGAAATGGCTTCCCCCCTTGTTGGTTCAACAACTACTTGATGAAGGAATTCATCAGCTATCACATCTAGGAAAATCTGAGCCCTATTAATATTACCAGTCTTTGTTCTCCAGTCTATATCTGGAAAGCTGAAGTCTCCCATGATTACACAGTTTCCGTTAGTATTTACTTCTTTAAAAACATTAAAGAGGTCTCTATCCATATCCAAATTAGATCCTAGTGGTCTATAGCACACCCCAAGCACTATCCCAGGGGAGGATCTAATAGTTTTCTTCCCCAATGTGATTTTTGCCCAAACAGACTCTGTCTTCTCCATTCCTTCACTTTTTAATTCTTTGCAATCTACCTCATCATTTATATAGAATGCTACTCCACCACCTTTACCTTTATTTCTGTCTTTCCTAAACAGCACATACCCTTCAATATCTGTACTCCAGTCATGCCTAGTATTCCACCATGTTTCTGTTATTCCTATAATATCTGGTTTCACTTCCTGGACCAGTAGCTCTAGTTCCTCCATTTTGTTACCTAGGCTCCTCGCATTGGTGTACAAACATCTTAATTTTTGCTGTTTCACCTCACTCACATTCTTTACCCAATTTGGCACGGACATTGTACCTCCAACATGACCTATTAGACTAGTATCCACTCTGCCCTTCCTCCTTATGTACATTCTCCTACCCCCGGCTATATCCTTTCTTACTTCGTTTTCCTCCCTCTCAATGCTAAAATCCGGCGTAGAGATTACCTGGACATCTCCCAACCGTCTCCCCCAAATTCCTAGTTTAAAGCTCTCTTAATCAGTTGTGCCAGCCTCCATCCTAGAAGTCTGTTTCCTTCCCTACTTAGGTGAAGTCCATCCCGAGAGAACAGTCCTCTGTCTGTGAATGCCTCCCAGTGGCCATACATCCCAAAGCCCTCCTTATAGCACCACTGCCTAAGCCACCTATTGAGCATCATAATCCTATCACACCTTTGTTGCTCTTCTCTAAGAACAGGCAGAATCCCACTGAAAATCACCTGAGCCTCGATTTCCTTAAGCGTCCTCCCCAGCCTGGCACAGTCTCCCTTGATTCGTTCCAGTGAAAATCTAGCCGTATCATTTGTTCCTACATGAAGGATGATCAATGGATTCTTTCCCGCTCCCTTTAGGATCCTCTTCAACCTTAGTTCCACATCCCGTATCTTAGCACCTGGCAGACAGCACACCCTTCTGTTCTCTGGATCAGCTCTGGCTACAGGCCTGTCTATTCTTCTCAATAAGGAGCCCCCAATCACATAGACCTGCCTTTTCCTGGTGACAGTGTGATTCTCTGGTCTATCCCTTGTTTCCTCTGGCTGCAAGTCCTTTCCATTTCTATCTTCTCTTGTAATCTTCTTCAACCCATCCTGTATCCTCCTGGTGCTCATTATTGGTGTTGTCTCCATCGACTCTTCCCCTTTATGTATGGGACTAGCCACTCTTCTCTTCTTCCTTGCCTTTCCACCTTCAGTGGCCACCTGCTGTATCCCTTCTCCATTCTCCAACTCCGCATACCTGTTCTTGAGCTCTATTTCTCCTTCACTGACCCATCTTTTCCTCTACCTGGTTCTCATAGTCACATGCTTCCACTGTCCATTTTCTTCACCCAGCAGTCCCCCCTCAGAGGCCTTTGCTCCTGCTTCAGTCTGCATGTCTAAGCTTTCCCCTTCAGCCACCTCATGGCTTTGCTCCATCATCTGCTCAAACCCCCTTCTAAACTCGACCAGAGTTTCCACCTGCATCTCCAGTCCTCGGATCTTTTCTTCCATCAGTTCTATTAGGTAGTACTTCATGTAAACAAAACTCCTTTCAGGTACCCCCTCCAGAATCATATACATACCACAGCTGCCACATCCACTCAGTTTCATTGTGCCCTCTGTTGCTTGGGTTATGGCCACTGCTATCTCTGTGTTAATCAGCCTTCTCGCCTAAATCCTGTTAGTCCGGCAAACACAAAAACAAAAACAAACCAAAACACCCCCCTACGGCAAAAACAAACCCTAAACGAGTCCTGCAATCCAAACTCCCCTTACAAACTCCCACTCAAATTCCCCTGTTTACAGCTGTGTTTGCTGGCTCCTGCGCCGCTGCTGCTGTCCTTAAATACCAAGGATGTAGGTGGGATTTCAGCGGTACCGAGACCTCACATGGGCTACGTCTAGACCGCACACCTTTTTCAACAGGGGCTTTGTCGACAGATACTGTCGACAAAGCCCCTGTCAAAAAAGAGCGTCTAGACTACGACCAGTATTGTCGAAAAAGCAGTCTCCATGCAATAGCACCTTTTTTCAAAAGAGTACTTTCGAAAAAAGGCATTATTCCTCGTAAAACGAGGTTTACCGCTGTCGACAAAACTGCCGCGTTTTGTCAACTTACTGTCGACAGAACACGGTGGTAGTGTAGACGCAGGTATAGTTTTGTCGACAAAAGCCAACTTTTGTTGACAAAACCCTGTAGTCTGAACACACCCACAGAGTCTTCTGCCCAGCAATGAATTTCAGCTTCCAGTACAGAGAGCAAACCTGAAGACTTCTTCCCCATTTAAGAGCCCAGCAACATGCTACCCATGGAAAGCCCTACAATGTCTCGGCACCAAACGTCATCCTGAGACAACCAAGCAATGCTACCTGCTTGTCTAGTGCCACATTGGCCCCCCTCTGTAGAGATGCAGTCCTGGTAAGTGGAACTGGGGTGCTTCTTGCCCACAATGAATTCTGGGATTTTAAATGGATCTGGTTACATACTCACTTTATCTCTGTGTCCTTGTCTCTTTAAAATTATATATATCTTTTTTTTTAAGGAAACACGGTGTTTCTTGGAGAGAAGCTAATTAAGAGAAGTTTCTTAGCTCATTTTTCATTTCAAACACACGAGCCCTCTCAGCCCAACCATCTCTTTTTCCATTTCAAAGAGGACGAAGGCGGCTGAGAAGCAGATTCCCATGTTCATTCACACTCGGAAATGTGTGAAACGAAACCTCTCCTAATTAGGTTCCGTTAGTCTCTTGCGATAACCGAGCATTTGCCGGGAGCCAGTTTCAATACACTACAATTTGGTTTCCTTTCCCAGATGAAGGAATCCTTTTCACAGTTACTATGGAGGGGCACATGTTCATAACCTCTGCTATTAGCCAAAAATAACAATAACAGCATAAAACCCCAGTTCGTTTTTCTCCTCCACAGCATATATAAATTAATACCAGCCCATCAGCTATGTTATGATCAGTCCTTGCTTGGATTGGCCGTTTTTAATGTGTAACACTAGATTTGCCAATATTTTGTAGAGATGGGGCATCTGTGCAGGCCCTCAGTCTCCAAGCGTGCATCTACACCGCACCGTTATTTCAGAATAATGGCTGTTATTCTGAAATTACAGTGCGAGCGGCTACACAGCCATTCTGTTATTTTGAAATAAATTCGAAATAATGGATGGCTTATTCTGACTTCTGTAAACCTCATTCCACAAGGCATAATGCCCCACTTCCGGGGGCTCTAAATTGCGGTAGCGCCTCCACAATAGGGGAGCCTACCTAAGACTACTTTCGAGGCTTTCTTGTAGTGTCGACACACTATTTCGAAATAAGCTATTTTGGAGTATTTCTTCTGGAATAGCTTATTCTGAAATAAGTGTGCAGTGTAGACGCAGCCTCAGTTACTGATGGTGGAGAGTTTCATCTGTTAAAAAATGAATTTGTTGGCCGCACTGCATTGCTGCCCCCTCCCCCGCATGAGGGTAACAGATAAGTGCATTGCAGACAGGCCGGGGTCGTTCAATGGAGTCACTCTTCATTTCTGCCAGTCTCAGCATCAGGCGTCCCGGTCGTTGCTAACCGTTTGAGAGCTGCAGTGCTTACAGGACCTGCAATGTGACTTCACTCACTTGGGGTTAGTGGTCACACAGAGCAGTTCAAACCAAACTGCAAAATAAAGAAAAATTACTCTGATTCACTTTTCCCTCTTACTTACTTCTAATTTTTCTCTTTGTTCAGTCCTCTTTCATGCCCTGAATTCCATGGGGGCACGGTAGTCCTGCCTGGGTTTAAATCATTCTGTGTCTCTCAACTCCTGGTTTATTTCTCCCACACAAAGAAAGCAGGCAGGGAATCTATATCCAATTCAAATTTCAACCCTCTGTCTCGACTGGCTCTCCCAGCCCTCTGGCCAACACCTTTGCTAGGTACCTGAGTTAACCCCTTAGTCACCGGGTGCTGGTCAGCATCCCCCCCGTTCATGACACCCTCCCCTCAGGTAGTTGAAGGCTGCTATCAAATCCCTCCCTCACTCTTCTTTTCTGAAGACTAAACAAGCCCAAATCCCTCAGCCTCTCCTCGTAGGTCAAGTGCTCCAGCCCCCTCCTCATTTTTGTTGCCCTCCACTGGACTTTTTCCAATGTGTCCACATCCTTACTGTAGTGGCAGGGAGAGAGGGGCGGAACTGGATACAATACTCCAGATGTGGCCTCACCAGTGATGAATAAAGGGGAATACAGCCATTCCCCGACTTACGAACAGATTACGTTCCGAATACCTGGTCATAACTCAATTTGTTCGTAAGTCGGAAATACCCCATACGAAGCGTAACCAAGCACCAACAACACAGCAATCAACAACGAAAAATAGAAACACATGAAAAAAACAACACTATTGCAGCAACAGCAAACTATTTAACAAACATGAACATGAAATACAAAACACAATGCAGTAATTTAAATACAGTAATGTGAATTGAATTAATTGGATGAGGAATCGGAGGAGTAAAAAGCTACAGTAACAACATCGTCAACATCATCAACCGATTCATCTTCTACTTCGGCAGTTCCTTTGCTTGTAGAAGGCATTGGTTCAGTATGGGAGGCAGCACTGCTGGGGGATTTCTTTAAAAAAATATCCATTTTGGACTGGACAATTTGTTTTTTCTTCTCGTTATAAATTTCCTTATAGCAATCCAGGGTGTCCTGAATTAAACGATCCGCCTTTGAGAATCTTGCAATATTAGGGTCCATTTTTTCAAACATTTGCATTCCTTCATTTATTTTGCTGAAAGCTGCAGCCATTTCTTTCATCACAAAGTTTTTGGGGGCTTCTTCTTCTTCTTCTTGGGCTGTTTGTCTCTCTTCCTCTGCTACCCTCTCTGCTTTGAGGATGTCGGGGAGGAGCTGAGCAATGAAGATTTAATGCAGCTCAACCAGTTGGTGTATGTCTTCATTATCCATTTCCAGATCCACTTCTTTCGCCAGCTGTACAGTGTTATTAGAAATGTCTTCCAGTGCCTTTTCTTTTTCAAAGCCTTTAAAACAGTTCACAAATCTTTTTAGGATTTTCTTCCATATGCCATTCATACATTGTGGAGTGACTTCTTCCCACCCTGCAGCAATGTTCCTTATGCAATGCAGAATGTTGTAGTCTTTCCAAAATTCACGTAATGTTTTGCCATTTTCGCATTCTGTGGCAGCTACTGCCTTTGCAAATGTGTTGCGAAGATAATATGCTTTGAAAGCAGCTATGGCCCCCTGGTCCATGGGTTGGAGAATAGATGTGGTGTTGGGAGGCAGAAACACCTCTTTCACATCAGAATGTAAGTCATTTAGGTATTGAGGGTGACCTGGAGCATTATCCAAAATAAGCAAAATTTGGAAAGGAATTCCTTTCTCCAGAAAATATGACTTGACTTCAGGGATGAAGCAGTTCATGAACCAATCTTCAAAAAGTGCAAGCGTCATCCAGGCTTTCTTATTAGCGCGATAATGCACTGGTAAAGTAGCCTTGCTGATATTCTTGAAGGCTCTAGGGTTTTCAGAGTGATAAATCAAGAGGGCTTTCAATTTATTCCCAGAAACATTGCCTCCTAACAAGACTGTTAGACGATCTTTGAAAGCCTTATAACCAGGCATAGTTTTTGCTTCCTTATGTATGTAGGTACGTTCGGGCATTTTCTTCCAAAAGAGACCTGTCTCATCAACATTAAAGATCTGTTCTGGAAAATAATTTCCCTCTTTTATCAGCTTATCCAATTCTTCTATGAAAGGTTCTGCTGCTTTCGAATCAGCACTGGCTGCCTCCCCACTTAATTTCACATTATGAAGGTTTGCACGCATCTTGAAACGGTTAAACCAGCCGTGACTGGCAGTGAAAGTTTGGTCATAGTCACACCCCTCTTTTTTCTTTAAGTCTTCAAAAAGACTACGAGCCTTAGCTTGTATCGTCATGAGACTTAATGGCATGCATTTTTCAATTTGGTCTTCCATCCAGAGCACTAAGAGTTTTTCCATTTCCAGGATTTTCTCTTTGCTTTGTGAGAATTTTTTATTTCATAGGAGCAGACCCTTTCACTGCTTCACGAATGCGATCGCTATCCTTTATAATGGTGCTGATAGTGGATTTCGATAGCCCTAACTTACGCGACATGAAGGACACTGTTTGACCCCCTTTGTATTGTCTCACTATTGCTATTTTCTGTTCCAAATCAATAGTTTTTCTCTTTCTTTTCTCACCACCCTTATCACTAGCCCTTTTTCTTTTACTTGACATGATGGCCACAAGCAAACACCAAAAACGCTGTGAGGGAATGAAACGTAAACACGCTGCCTGACCGCAGACACGCAAACACAACGTGCCGCTGCGAGGGTGGTCGTAAGTGCAGATGGTCGTAAGTTGAGGTGGTCATAAGTCGGAGAACAGCTGTAATCACTTCCCTAGATCTGTTGGCTATGCTTCTACTAATGTACCCTAATATGCCATTAGCCTTCCTGACTACAAGGGCGCCCTGTTAACTCATATCCAGCTTCTCATCCACTGTCATCCCAGCTCCTTTCCTGCTTCCTTCTTGCTTCTGGGAAGTATTGATTTATTGCTGGCCTAGACCGTCAGTAAATTACTCCCCCTTCCACCTGGTTCCTCGCTATCCATTCCTTGCCCATTCACTCTGGGAAAAGCATTAGCTAATGAGTAACTCTGCTTGCTCCTTTGCCCTTGGACCAAAGGGCTGGTCACATATAGACGTATGATAGGAAGGAGTCCTTGCGCCCTTGTGCGACTCCATAACCTAAATCAGATGCCAGCCCTCAATTTGTAAGCATGATTTAAAACTATGATTTATGTTTTATAGTGTGGCTGTGTCTGGAGGGTCAGTTCCCTGTAATCTGTGCGCTTGTGCAGCCACTCAGGAGAGATTCATATGCTGCCCAGCTCATTAGCAGAGCGTCCACAGGTAGTTTTTTTTTGTTTCTAGTGGTGGTGCGCATTCATGCACGCCCCAGTGTTCATACACATTTATTCCGCACATACGTGGCAAAAATCATCACATGGATGGAAAAGATTAGAGGAAACACTGGCCAGGACTCCATTGTGCTGGGCACTGTCCATGTAGCTAGCACAAAGGTAGTTTCTGCTCCCCAATTGCTTATGAGCTGAGGCTGAGATGAGATAATGGGAGGAGACTATGGGCAGGATACAAAGCACAAGGTAACTGTGGGTACGTCTAGACTACACCTCTCTGTCGACAGAGAGATATAGATTAGGCACGTCGAAATTGCTAATGAAGCAGGGATTTAAACACCTCACGCTTCGTTAGTATAAACGTGGCCGCCGCTTTTTTTCACAATGGAGCTTTTTCGAAAAAAAAAAAAAAAAAAACGGCAGTCTAGACGCGGATCTTTCGAAAAATAAAGCCTTTTTTTGAAAGATCCTGTAAACCTCATCTTTTGAGGTTTACAGGATCTTTTGAAAAAGGGTTTATTTTTCAAAAGATCCGCATCCAGACTACTGGGGTTTTTTGTTGTTTTTTTTTTTTTTCGAAAAAGCTCCATTTTGAAAAAAAGCGGCAGCCATGTTTATGCTAATGAAGCATGGGATAGTTAAATCCCCGCTTCATTAACAATTTTGACGTGCCTAATCTACATCTCTCTGTCGACAGAGAAGTGTAGTCTAGACACAGCCTGTGAGACCGTTATGACCAGGACATTAAGTAGCAGTTCCATCTATTTCTTTCGTTTGATTGGCAAGTGTCCTAGGGTACATGGGTCTGCTCTTCTGTACAAGACAGCAAGTGTCATTAATGGTAACTACTTCAGAAGATACCTACGCACAGAATGCCTGCCCCCGGGCTGTAATTTGCAGGCGGGGGGAGGGTGGTCTGCTTCCCTCCAGCCATGGCTTTCCATCTGTGGTCCTCAGATGCCTTGAAGCCTGCAGATTATGGCTACATCTAGACTACAGGCTTCTTTTGGAAGAAGCTTTTCCGAATGAGATCTTCCGGAAAAACTTCTTTCGAAAGAAAGCATCTACACAGCAAAAGTGCAATGAAAAAGCAACCTGCTTTTTCAAAAGATAGCATCCACATTGATTGGATGCTATCTCACATTTCAGTTGTGATTACTGTGGACGGAGTGGCCACCAGGGCACCTGTGCTTTTTCCTGGAGGCCTCTTCTTTCGAAAAAAACCACTGTCCTCTGCATCCACAATGCCTTTTTCGGAAAAAGCTTTTTTGGAAAAAGGCTTCATCCTCGTTTTACTGCCATCGGAAAAACCCCTCCGTTCTTTCGACTTTCTGTCAAAAGAACGCAATAGCAGTGTGGACATAAGTGTAGTTTTTCCAGAAAAACTAATTTTTTTTCCGGAAAAACTCTGCAGTGTAGACATAACCAGAGTCTAAGATTTCCAAAAGGATTTGCATGTCCCTGCAAAATTGTGTAGAGATATCCACAAATGAAAAAAAAAGTTTAAAACCACTGCCCTGCTGTTTGAAAAAAAAAATGTTTAGGTTTTTACTGCCAGCTCCTCTCCACCCACCCCCATTCCTCAGGGTATCCTATGCCTCAAATTGCCACCCTGTGTTACTACTATCCCACGGTGCTTGTTCCCTCAATGTCATTATGTGGCACTCTGACATTATTTATGTACATTTTGGGCCTACTACAGAATGCCTTTCTCAGAAGGTCCTCTTTCAGGTTTTTAGCGTTTAAAATTATCCTGTAATCATGGTCCAACAAATAATTAATTCAGAAACAGTTAAGAGAGCTGGAGATTTCATAGGCATGCCTTATAATTTACATATGAAATAGCCAACAGTTTTTGTAGGTAAAACAAGAGAAGACCCACAAAACGAGCCAATAGGAATGAACAGGAGACAAAAGTCTCAATCTTGTTTTATGTAGTCCAGTGCCTTATTTATTATTAATAACAAGATCTTGCATTTCAGTAGCGCCTTTCATCTCAAAGGCTCCCAAACTGCAGTGCAAACACCAGGCTTTATCCAAAAATCAGGAAAAACCATTGAATCCCATGACTCTATTGCTCGAGTAAGACATTTACGATTTTGCCCTGTGACTATGCATGGATGGTGACTTCTCCACATGCTGAAATGCAACCATTTCTGGGGTGGAATGCAGGAGCGGTTAGACAGCACTGTACAACACAGCACAAAAATTGAATTTGAATTTGACCAGCTCTATCCAGGATACTCAAGAAAATCTGTAGAGACTCTTTTCGTCTATCAGAGATTGTCAGCCCATAGAGTAAAATATAAATTCACATGAAAGCTTCATGCAAAATGTTTATGATATACAGAATATTATCACATAATTACATCAGCATGGGACACAATCTAGCTGATGAGTCTGTTTTCATCTTCAACAATAGAAAAGACTTAAGGGTTCGTTCTGGCCCCATTGACCTTCTGCAGATTGGGAAAAGAGGTTGACATTAGTTCTAGAGAAAATGTGGGGGCTAAAGCATTTTTTGGGCAAAAAAATGGATTCGGCAACAACACAAATGTTATGAATTCATATCAGTGTTACTGAAACCTTAATTTTGGGGATGAGAGTGGGATCAGACAAAATCAAAAGTACTTTCTTTCAATGTTTACAAAATGAAACATTTACATTTTTGGTTCCAAGTGACTTTTTGTTGCCAAATCTCTTACCGTTTTATTTGAAGAAAGAATTCATTTGACGTGAAATGATTTTCTTTATTTATTGAAAACTTAGAAAAATATTTTCAGTTCGACCAGACACATTTTTTTTCTAGAATTGCCAATGAGCCAAAAAAATCCATTATTTGCCCAATTCAAAGTGTCGTCAACATGGTTTGCAAAAGTATTTCTACCATAGCTTTATCTATCGGCAAAAATTAAAATGTGCCAGCAAACATTGATGAACTCAGAGTATGGAAGCTTAGAGTTGACACAATAAACCTATATAAGAGGCATTTCATTATTTGTCTGTGCTATGGTCAAAGTTGTGGCTGGCATCATTCTAGCTAGAGAAAGCCATAAACTCACACACGACTCGTGCTAGCTTCACTAATGGAGTATCAGGGGTAGCACTTTATACAAAAAAGTCATACACCGATCCTCCACATGAGTGATAATTTATGTAAATGCATGTTAATGTATGCAGCTAACACTGACATTTCCCCCTTCACTGTTTATCTCCAGAATTCCCTCACAGAATGATCAGATTATAAATATGAATGGTTAGAACATTCCTTCTTCCAACCTTAGAGTGTAGATATTTGTTCTCTTATCTGTGCGGGCAATTTGATTACCAATTCCCACAGCCAATGTACTGTATCAGGCTATTCTCCTGCTTTGTACCACTCCTACTGAACAAGATTACACATGATTTTTATTTAATTTCAACCCCTGTTTCTAATTTTGCTGTGACAGAATTACCTGGTTGAACATGATTATGGATTTTATCTTCAGTGTTTGTACAAGTGGCTATTTTATCCCTCCGCCTTCCTCTCGGGCTGCTTTATTCTGCAGTGCCACACAAATCTTCAGGTAAACCCTGAACTGATGTTCTTTGTCTAGCCTAGGACGGAATGGACTCTATCTTGCATTTCAGCTGTGATTACTATGGACAGAGCGGCTACCAGGGCACCTGTGCTTTTTCCTCTTTCCTCCTCTTTTGAAAAAACTCCCTCTTCCAAATCCACACACGCCTTTTTCTGAACGAGCTCTTTGGTAAACCTCGTTCTACGAGGAAGAACACCTTTTCCGAATGTCAGAAAAAACCCTGCATTTTTTTCGATTTTCTTTCAAAAGAATGCAATAGCAGTGTGGATGTAAGAGAAGTTTTTTTTTCAGAGAAACGGCTGTTTTTTTAAAAATAAACCTGCAGTCTAGATGCACCCTTAGTGAAGCATTTCAGAGCTAATTAAATGAGCTAACATGCACAAGGGGAATTAATCTTTTTGTCCCCATACTATTCCATGTCCATTGTCCGGTAATACTTATTTTGGCTGTGTCTATACTGGCGCGATCTTGCGCCAGAGCTATTCAAATGAGGCTCAGCGTGGAATATCGCCAAGCCTCATTTGCATAACTAATGAGCCGCCATTTTTGCGGAAGAGGCTCTTGTGCAAGATGGAGCTGTCTACACTGCCCCTTCTTCCGCAAGAAAACTCCTCTTGCGCAAAGCCGTTATGCTGATTATTTTCAGGCATATCAGCTTTGCGCAAGAGCGTTTTTCTTTTGCAAGAAGGGGCAGTGCAGACAGCTCCATCTTGTGCAAGAGCCTCTTCCGCAAAAATGGTGGCTCATTAGTTATGCAAATGAGGCTTGGTGATATTCCACGCTGAGCCTCATTTGCATAGGTCTGGCACAAGATCGTGCCAGTATAGACACAGCCATTCAAAGGGACAGAAAGAGGTTTGGAAGGGGTGTTACAAAAGGGAGGTGCAAGCCTGAATAGGGATGAAACATGTTGCCTTGGTACTTAAAAAAAACAAAACAAGCTCATTGAACATTTAAGGCACTGTGCTGGGAGTCAGGAGATCTGATGGAAAATCTTGGCTCTATCCCAGCTTCCCTGAGGCAAGTAACAGAGGGTAAAATTTCAAAAGCTCCTAAATAATTAAGGCAGGGCTACTCAACTTTGGAAGCCCCAGGGGCCACAACGATACTCACAGCACATGCCGAGGGCCACAACTTATATTTGCATATACATGCAAATATATATGCAAATATATGCAAATAGCTTCTTTCACACTAACAGGCATGAATACAAAGCACTTCCCACAATAACCCGGTGCTCCCAGCACCTCCTCCCCGGGGGCTAGAAATGCCTTTTTAAAAATGGAACGTAAGTTCCTGAGGCTACCTCTATACGGATCTGCCATTGGGCGCAGGGGTGCGTGAAAAGCAGCGTGCACCAAATCGCTGCTCTGTAACACCTCCACGTGGTCACCTTGGGAGTGAACCAAGAAGGAGCAGCTAGCTGGAGTGCTCGGCTGCAGGAGGAGGTGGGCACGCTCCCAGCTGGGCTCCTGGGGCTTTCTGTCGGCTGCCTCACCAAGCAGCAGGCAGGTGAAAGGGGCTGGCAGGGGTTGTTCTGCCCACACAGGTCTGGGACTGCTCCGGCCCAAGCTCCCCTCCCCCACCCCCCAGCATCATTTAGAAAGGGTGAGAGGGGGCTGAAACCCAACCTCCTCCTGAGATTTGTATGGGGAAGCTGCTTGCTGTTCCTTCCCGTCACTGTCAGGGAGCGAGGGGAAAGTGCCCAGTTTGCTGCATTCCTCTCCTGGCAGGGCAGGGGGCAGACGAGTTGTGCACTTTCACCTAACTCTCTGACAGGAAGGGAAATAACAAGCAACTCCAACCCCTGTCATCCCCTACACACCAACCCCCTGCCCTGACTCCTGTACCCCTCCACTGCCCAACCCCCAGCCCTGAGCCCCTCCTCACTCCTGACTCCTGCTCCATCCCAAGGCCTGCCCCGGCTCAGCCTGCTTCCCCCAAGGCTCCTCCCCGGGTCCAGCTTCCTCTTGTTCCCCCCACCCACCCACTCATGCCTCTCCTCTGCCCCTTTCTCTGAGGGACACCCCCCCACACACACACACATGGCTTATTCCTTTCTGCCCCCTTCTGCATTCAGGCTGAGTGACAGGGATGGGAAAGGGGGGAGAGGAAAGAAAGGCAGTGCCCCTCCACAGAGAGCGAGCAGCAGGTATGGGGGGACGTGGGCAGAAAAGACTGAGTGGGGGTGGGAAGAGGAGCAGAACCTGGTGGGGGCCTGGTGGAAGAGCAGGAGTGAAGCCTCCAAGCAGAGGGCAGGCACCACACCTCCTAAGGGAGGTGCGCTATATCCAGTCTGGGGAGACTTTGCCTTTGCCCAGGCTGGGGGCATTATGTTTGTCTTACCAGGGTGTCTGTAAATCCACGAGGCTTCCTGTCTTCCACGCTAGGGAAAGTGTCTCTACTGGACTGGGCATTGCTCAGGAAGCCAGCAGGTTGCTCACTTGCGGAAAATGCTGCTTGCTGCCACAATAGTCATGGGACCTTCACAGTGAGGCTAAGCATCCAAAGACATTTTACAAGCCCGGCACAGAAAGCCTTTGAAAGTCTCCAGCCAAGCCATTTGCAATGAGACCATGGTAATGTGTGCTAATTTGGCATGTCAGCTGAGTTCACAAAAATCTCCCTCTCTTTCTCTCTCTTCCTCTTTTTTTTTTTTTTTTTTGCCATTATCAAAAACCACAGGACGACAACTTCTTCATAGTGATAATCTCCACCGCACGTATGCTGTGATATTATATTTACGCTTCTCGTTATGGTGGAGTACAGGAGCAGATGAGAGTGTGATCAGCAGTCGATTTAGTGGGTCTTTCCCAGACCTCCTAAATCAACCCCCAGGGGAATCAGTTGCTACAATGCTTTTCTCCCTGTAAGCATAGACCTTCCCAAAGTCCCAAAGGACCTTGCAAGGTTCCTTCCAGAAATATCTTCTATGATGATTATGATATATTATTATCTGAAAAGACACAAGCACTTTCCTCATGTCACCTCTCTCCATCTGTCTGATCACTATAAAACCGAACTAATCCAGATGCTACTCAGTGGGATGTTGTGAAGATACTTAATATCTACTCGCCGGTACAAAGCACTGCCTAAGTTCTAAGTAACCCTACTACACTTGCACATTAGTTTTCCTCTGGCTAAAATGTTTGCAGCGGTCACTGACATACAAACACTTTTGTCAGCCTGGAAAATATGGACAGACCCTTATAACATGCCAAAATACCAGAGAAGCAGTGCGTAAATGCCCAGCAAAGTACAGGGGACGTGTACACCAGGATAAGCACGGAGTATTCATACCTGTCTTCGGTCAGGATTGAAAATATCATCTTATTACATATGAGGTATGTGCTTATCACTTGAAGATCCAAGGGAAAAGGATGCAGAGAGAAAGTATCTTATAGCTCTATTTGTCTACTCAGCATGGTCCAAATGCCTAGAACCAGGGCCGTTCTGAGCGAGATGCAGGATTGGGGCAACCCCCCTCAGCCCCACCTTTGCTGGAGAGGGAGGGGAGAGGCTTTGCCAGCTGCCCCTGCTTCCCAGCAAAATCTCTCAGCTCCCATTGGCCAGTTTTCTGCCAACAGGAGCTGAGAAATTTTGCTCTGGGGGGGGGGGGGGGTGCAGGGGCAGCATGCAAAGTCTCCTCCCTCTCTCCTTCCTCCTTTCCGCCATATGCCCAGAACAGAGCCACAGGGAGCAGCCAGTTGTTTTGAGCAGCCTGAGGTTGCTGCAGAAGGCAGGGAGCCTGTCACAAGGTTCCTGCAGGGCTGCTGCCTGGGAGCCACTTAGGTAAGCACCTCCCAGCCAGACCCTGCCTCTGGTACCCCTCTCTCCCCAACTACGTGCCCCAGGCCACCACCCAAACCTTCTACCCTCTCTTTCCACCTCCCCCAGGTCACAACTCCCTCCCAGACCCGGCACCCCATCTTTTACACTTCCAGGCCAGAATCCTCTCTTGTACCCACACTCTCTCCTGGACCCTGCAGTCTAAGTCCTTGCCCCAGATCACAATCTCCTCCTTCATCCAGCACCCATTTCAGACTCCTCACTCTCTCCTGCACCCCAGTCCCATAGCCTGAGCTTCCTTCAGCATCCAACCTCAGTCCCGGACCCCGCACCCCTTCCATAGAATTGTGGCCTTTGACCACTTACCAAAATCTTGGCTTGCCCCCCCCTTAAAAATTACTGCCTACCCTGGCCTTACAGGTATCACTGGCATTTTACATGCCCAATCAGCCTGAATCACTCTTGTGAGTAGCAGTTGTCATTATCCATGGAAGCCCCATTCTCAAAAGCAGGACTGTAAAGTATCGCTCTTAGCCAGTCCTCATAGGAGCGTTGTGAGAAACCTGGCCATATCTGAGGTCACATTATCTCAGTTGCACTAGTACACATCTACCCCCAAACAGAGAAGATGTAGAGAAGACTGAAAAATGATGAGAGTTTTCTGCTAAAAACTGGGAACTAAACAGGAAATAGGCATTAAAAATAATTAGGCAGCGTTTTTTTCCATGAAAATTGAAGTGTTTGGGTTTTAAGTACATAAGAACATCAGAACGGCTATACTGGGTCAGACCAAAGGTCCTTCTAGCCCAGTATCCTGTCTTCCGACAGTGGCCAACGCCAGGTGCCCCAGAGGAAGTGAACAGAACAGGGAATCTTCAAGCAATCCCTCCCCTGTCACCCATTCCCAGCCTCTGACAGAGGCTAGGGATATCATTCCTACCCATCCTGGCTAATAGCCATTGATGGACCTATCCTCCATGAATTTATGTAGCTCTTTCTTGAACCCTGTTAAAGTCCTGGTCTTCACAACATCTTCTGGCAAGGAGTTCCACAGGTTGACTGTATGTTGAGTGAAGAAAAACATCCTTTTATTTGCTTTAAACCTGCTACCTATTAATTTCATTTGGTGCCCCCTAGTTCTTATGCTATGGAAAGAAGTAAGTAACTTTTCCTTATTCACTTTTTCCACACCAATCATGATTTTATAGACCTCTGTCATATCCCCCTTAGTCTCCTGTTTTCTAAGATGAAAAGCCCAAGTCTTTTAATCTCTCTTCATATGGGACCTGTTCCAAACCCTTAATAATTTTTGTTGCCCTTTTCTGAACCTTTTCCAATGCCAAGATATGTATATTGAGATGAGGCAACCACATCTGCACGCAGTATTGAAGATGTGGGTGTACCATGGTTTTATATAGAGGCAATAAGATGTTCTCTGCCTTATTCTCTAACCCCTTTTTAATGATTCCTAACATTCTGTTTGCTTTTTTGAGTGCTGCTGCACACTGAGTGGATTTTTCAAAGAACTATCCACAATGACTCCAAGATCTCTCTGTCTTAAGTAGTTATAGCTAAATCAGTCCCCGTCATATTATATGTATTGATGGGATTATTTTTTCCAATGTGCATCACTTTACATTTATCAAAATTAAATTTCATTTGCCATTTTGTGTCCCTATCACTTTTCATCCTTTTGCCCCTTTTTATTCCATTGGAAAAGTGGAGGAAAATAGCTTCCCTTCTTTGCTGAATTCTGAAATGGCCAGAAAAAAAAGAGCAAATTGCAACTCAATTGGAAAATGTTCCGTTCTGAAAAAGCCAGTTTTTCATTGAAAGTTGTTTCTACAAAAACATTTAGAGCCATTCTAGTTCCTCTAGATGGAGTTTTTTACAAAAAGCTCATCTGTGGCCATTGGTATGGCCCCCAACACTGCTGTATGCAGAAAAATTAGAGTCACTGTAGTTATCATCTTCCCATTTGTGGCTCAGAAATGTTAATTGAAGAGAGGCCCAGACTGCAAAACCAGAGCATCCTTAATGATCAGGATGTTAGATCCAGGGGCTTTGCTTCCAGCCTACCGCTCATATAAAAGTTACAGAGCAACTCTTCCAGATGGAGACCCTATGCAGGGACAGCTCTTTCACGCCCTACCATCCCTTCATGCCAATTGGTGTAAGCAGCTTCAAAGCAGAATCATGAAGACATCATTGAATAGATTTCTAACTTAAAATTCTAACCTAGAATAACTTAACCCTAACCCTGATATCAATGGACCATGAGAAGCAGTGTTCCCTGCAAGCTGTGAGCTTGTGCAGCTGCTCAAGAGAGATTCAGATACCCCCCAGCAGAGCACCCTCAGCTAGGTTTTTGTTTCTACTGGTGGTGCACATCAATGCATGCCTTGGCGCATATAAAATTATTCCACACATGGAGGGGGAAAATCCACACATGGATGAAAAAGATTAGTGGGAACATTGATGATAAGTGCATGTGTGTCCATAAGTGTGTTGTTCTAATCATGTGACGTCAACCAGCCTTTTCATTGGAACCAAACTCTCCCCTTTATTTAATTCAGTGCAAAACATAAGAATCTTCACAAGTCACAGTGAGCAGGATCAAGTGTAAGGCTTGCAGTCACATTGATTTGGCAAAGGGGATGATTTCAAAGGGCCGCACAGTTCGCGTAGCTCATTTTTGTATGACTGGCGCTATACCCTGTCACCCGCAGAGTTAACAATTTGTGACAATTATAGTAATTATTCTGCTGCGGGAGCGGTGTCGGTGCCCAAATGTGTTTGAGGAGTGGTTTTACAGCAATGAACAAGAATACCCTGAACCTAAGATACTGACTCATTTAATTTTCTGATGCTGGTAATTTACAGTATTGCAAACACAGATAACTGTTCATTAAGGCATAGTTAAAAAGGTAAGCGGAGTAAATAATCGACCTCGTGCCACAGCAACAAAGGGCTTGCAATCACACTGGGAAGATTCAGTCACACAAGGTGCGTCTACGCAGCAAAGTTATTTCGGAATAATGGCTGTTATTCCGCAATAACTATGCACGTGTCTCCACAGCAATTTAGAAATAATTTTGAAATAACGGGAGGTTTATGCCAACTTCTGTAAACCTCATTGTACAAAGAATAACGCCCATTCCGCAATAGTTATTGCGGAATAGGGGCCGTGTAGACGCTCCACTGCTGCTATTTCAAATTAGCCCCTCACCAGGGCCATTCTAAGTTATTCCTCCCTGGACTCTAAATCGAGGTAGCACGTCTACATGAGGGAAGCCTGCCACGGACTAATTGTGAGGCTTCCCTGCAGTGTAGACGTGCTATTTCAAAATAAGCTATTTTGGAATAACTATTCCAGAATAGCTTATTCCGAAATAACTGTGCAGTGTAGACGTGGCTACAATGTGGGAATATGCATCTTCTTTATGGGCTGGAAATTGTTACGCATAAAGGGCCAGGCTTGAAGGGGAGGCAGAGGGCTTGTTTGCACTGGCAAGTTACCGTGTGGTAACTTTCTTGTGCAGGGTGTGAAAAAACACCTCACCCCACAAGCACAGCCAGTCACAGCGCTGTGAAATGCCAGCGTGGACAGTGCTACAGCGCTTGGAGCATGACTCCCAGGGCAGTTGGCTATTCCCTTCATGGAGGTGATTTATCTACAGCTCTGGGAGAGCGTTCTAGGGTCCGTGTATGCTCTGACCAGACTGCCATGGCTGTACTTTAAACGGTAACATATAGACAAAGCCCAAGGCCAGGTTCATAGAAGAAATTTTTCTTGGTATAGAAATGTTGGTTACAGGGGCAGATATTTTTTAACATTTCTCTGCCAAAAAAAGCCCTGACATAGACACACTTACACCACAGAAGGACCTTTTGCCAGTATAAGCTATGTCTACACTAGGCGGATTTCCTGGTCCAGCTGTACAGGTTGAACCTCTCTAGTCCCGCACTCTCTGGCCTGGCAACATCCTTGGTCTGGCATGATTTTAGTTAGCCCGATGTCCACTTATCATGGTTGTGGCCAAGTTTTCCACAGTCCCATAAAGTTTGCTTACAGCCCCCAGTCCTGGCTTTCAGGGTTCTGTGCTGTTCTTTAGGTCTAATTTACCCCTACGTGTCTTCTAAGAGCCCAGTAACGGTGCATCTAGACTACATTCCTCTTTCGAAAGAGGAATGCAAATGAGGGAAATCAAAAATGCAAATGAAGTGCTGATTTACAAATCTCACGCTTCATTTGCATAATCACTTCCGATTGCTTTTTTGGAAGAGATTTTTTCGGGAAAAAAAAGCAGTCTAAATGGGGTTCTTTTGGAAAAAACCCTTTTTCGAAAGAACCCTGTAAACCTCATTTTTTCAGGAATAAGTGTTCTTTCCAAAAAGGGTTTTTGGTTTTTTTGAAAACATCTCTTCTGAAAAAGCGATCGGAAGAGATTATGCAAATGAAGCACAAGATTTGTAAATCAGTGCTTCATTTGCATTTTCGATTTCCCTCATTTGCATTTCTTTTTCAAAGGAGGAATATAGTCTAGATGCACTGGACGCAGTGGAAGTGTTGGTAATGCTGCTAGACAATATGGACCTCCTGTGCTTCAGCAAATTCTCTGGTTCAGCACGGTCAGGTCCCGAACGTGTCAGACTACAGAGGTTCATCCTGTATTAGTGAAGCTTTTCTTACAGAGACTAGACCACGGTGAAATTAAAGGAGTTTGAACTGATATAATTTCATCTTCTATCAGCCCATTCAAAATCACACAATTTAACAAAATTTCAATTAACCTGTGAATTTGGCACCAAATGCTTAGTCATTACGGTTACATCCGAACACTCTGTAAATTTAAACAGGATGCTTAAAGTGTCAATATTGTCTGGCATTTCAATGTTGGCTCAACATGATTTATACTTTTCTCTCATCAAACATAACTGGAAAGGGAGATTTTTTTTTCTGCCCCAAATAAGCTCACCACACACTCTGATAGCGCAGGGTAGCTGGCGTGGGCAACAAAGGCCAGTCAATGGTCATTGAAGCTCTTCAAGAACGTAACGGCTGGGGATTTGAATAGAGTTTATACAAAATGAGCATCAAACTCTCTCCGACATTCAGCAAGAGTTGGGTGCCAAGGACCCAGCTCCTCCATGCAAAGGAATTAGAGAGCTTGCCAGAGACTGGAACAGTCTTGCTAAGCGAGCCAGCCAAAGGCAGGGTCTTTGTACAAAAGCCAAAGCCGTTCTGGTGTGGGGGCGGAGGGGGGGGGAGGAGAGGGCAGATTGAGCCCAAGACCCTGCAAAGGACTCAGATGGGGGCAGGGCAGCTGCAAGCCAAGCCCAGCACAGGTCACCTCAAAAACGTGACACAAGAGACACTGATGAAATCCTTTTTGTTCAGCCAGACTCTGAGGTAAAATTTGCACCCTGGGACAGGCTTTTGGTGACTGACAGGGGGAGGGGAATTCTCTAGTCCAAGTTTGGTTGTTAGGGCCCCTTCCCCCTTCCCCAGAGAGCTGTGGCGCTGGACCAGTCTTGGAGGTGAGGATGCTGAATTGCAACCCCCCCCTTTAGATCTATTGTGATCCGGTTGGCAACTGCCCCACACCTGACACAGCAGACTCCACCGTTGCAAATGGTGTCCGGTCCAGGAAAGTTGGCAACCCTCCCACCCCAGCCTGGCCCACAGCTGTGGACCCTGGTGCTGGTAGGGCCCTCTGGTTGTGAAGCCCATGGCAGGGCCAGCAGGCAGCAGGACCCAACCATGGCAGGGCCAGTGGAGCCCATGGGGCCAGCAGGTGATGGGACCCTGAGGACCAGCAGGACCCCTGGGGAGGCAGCAAACCCTGCAGCGGCAGGATCCCAGGGTGTGGCAAAGCACATGGGGCTGGCAGGACCCTGAACGGATCGCCTGCAAGCCAGGATACCAGGCTGGAGGGGAAGGCATGGGGGCTGGCCCGCAAGGAAGCTGGGTGCAAACCCTGGGGATGCTGCAGCCTCCAGCACCCTACTTCCCATGCCTACACTGGGGAGAGGCCCAAGCAAGCACCACATTGGTGAAACAAACCTTCTTTGAACTCTTATTAAAGAAAACCTCCTCTCTAGGGAAGTTTTGCAAGGGGAGTTGATGGGGTTCGGTGGGAAGGAGTCATGGGCAGCACCTGTTGATGGCAACATGAGTTGAGTGCCTAATGCCTTAGGGAATCAGGGACCAACACTCTGCAATTCCCCCCCAAATCCCTTACATCCATCCCCGAATGAGGGGGACATTGTCAATGGGGACCTTTCGATTGTTTTTTGGACTGGTGCTCCCTACACCTGGGGGAAATCCACAGTATTTCTGCATTCGTCAGACACTGGGAATGCACCTCACGCAAATCAAGTCATGGCCTTGACAAAAGTCGGAGAAGAATACAGCTCTGAATCCTAAAATCCCTACAATTGCCGATGCCTTTGCTTCCGTGAGCTCACCGTTCCAGCTCTGAGTCTACATCCAAAAAAGGAGGTATACCGATCTTGCGGGAAAAGGGGGTTTTGCACAAAAAGAAAACGTTCACACTGCTTGTTATTGAGCAAAAATGGATCAGCAGAAATTATGCAAATGAGATTGCAACTCATGCAAATAAGTCCCTCATTGGCATATTTTTTGCCGAGAAAACTCGTAGTGTAGACGTAGCCTGAATGACCAAGCCACCACCCCTTAGAGATCACAAATTTTGGCCAGTTTTTCCCATGGAGCTTCTTTTCTTTCTTTGCTCCTTTCCGCCCTCCCCTAGTGACTCTGTAGTTTAAGAAGACGTTATGGAAAGAACTCATGAGAAAATGATGCTACACCATGAAAAAATTTTGCAAGGGCATCAGAGAATAGAGCTAGGGTTGTTGTTTTTTTTATTTCCAAATGGTGTTGGATGAAAAGCAGGAAGATTAGTCTGTATGGGGCCACTTAATTTTTGTCCAAGGTCAAGTCCATGGCTTTCTGCTGCGGAGATGGGTTCCTGAATAGATTCATCAACTGTTTGCTTTAGGTTTAGTGACATCTCAGTGCTATTTTCCTCTGCGTTTGCTGGTCATTTGATATTTATCATTCCACAACTGCTGTGGAGGTCACCCATGGAATTACACACAAAGCAACATATCCATAGGTCTGTCAACCCTGAGCTGTGCTCCAGCTTGTCATCTAGAATAGTATTTCTCTGTGTTTTAAAAATAACGATTTCGCTCTCTCTATTTCAGTAGCACCAGCTCGCTTCGTCTTTTATAACCCTGCTTCACTGGCTCATTTATCATCTCCTGTTGGACCTGGAACCATGCAAATGCACACTTCCCTCAAGAAAGCTCTTCATAGTAGAGTTTCATTCTTTTTCTCTCCAGTGGGTAGAGCCTGGGAATAACAATTTGTGCGGGCCTATGTCCCACTCCGCCACTGTGTTCTCGTGTAGCCTTGAGTAAGTCACTTAACTTCTGTGTGCCTCAGTTCCCTTCTCTGTAAAATATATATAATCAGCTAAAAATGTGGGTGTCACCATTTCTTTTCAATTACAGTTTAGGCAAAGCCTTAACTGCTTCACCTGGCTGGTCAAACTCATGTTGCCAACTCTTTCAATTTTATCCTCTGTCTTGTGATATTTGGGGTTTTCTTTAAATCTCCAGCTTCTGGATTCATGTGATTCTATAAGTAATTCAGCATTTATTCATTGTCCTGAAAAAAAATATTTGTTTTCCTTCATCATTGCGACGGGGGGGGGGGGGGAGGCGGGAATGGAAAACCCTAAAGGCTCAAAAAACACATCAAAAGAACCCTCAGGTGTATTTTTAAAAATCTTCATTATTTTAAAGCTAGTTTCATGGGTTTTGTTCGGGTTTTGTTGTTGACAGTTCTGAAATTTGTTTCCTAAAGCACTCTCTTTTTCACTGTTTGGAAGAAGAAATGGACGGCAGGTAGCATATGATTTTAGCTAGCTATTTCTTAACAAAATTAGTTCATATGAAAAAAGTTTGGCTGTCATCTTGCATTTTATGGATAGAAGGTGTTAGAGCTCTCCTCATGCATCACCAGTGTCAACAGCATTCTTGGATGTATTAGCAAGTGTGTTGTAAACAAGATAGGTGAAGTTATTATTCCATTCTACTACTCTCGTAGGCTACATCTACACTGTGGGCTTTTTGCGCAAGAACAGCCGTTCTTGCGCAAAAACTTGCAGAGCGACTACACTGCACGTGCATTCTTGTGCAGGTAAATTTACAGTAAAGTATCGGAAAACAGGACTTCTTCCAGAGGAGTTATTCCTCTCCCCACGAGGAATAAGCCCTCTTGCACAAGAGCTCTTCCAGAAGAAGGCAGTGTAGACAGGCAACATGAATTTCTTGCACAAGAAACCCCTATGGCTAAAATGGCCATCAGAGCTTTCTTGCGCAAGAGAGCGCCCATGCTGCCATGGATGCTCTTGCACAAAAGCACATCTCTTGTGCTAAAGCACATGGCAGTGTGGACGCGCTCTTGTGGAAGACCTTTTGCACAAGAACTCTTCCGCAAAACAGTTCTTGCGCAAGAAGCCTGCAGTGTAGACGTAGCTTATTGAGTACTGTGTCCAGTTCTGGGTGCCACATTTCAGGAAGGATGTGGAGAGATTGGAGAAAGTCCAGAGAAGAGCAACGAAAATGATTAAAGGTCTAGAAAACATGACCTATGAGAGAAGATTGAAAAAATCTGGGTAGTGTAGTTTGGAGAAGAGAAGACTAAGCAGGGACATAATAACAGTTTTCACACACATAAGAACATAAGAACGGTCACATTGCATCAGACAAAGGTCTATCTAGCCTAGGATCCTGTCTTCCAACAGTGGCCAATGCCAGGTGCCCCAGAGGGAATAAGTAAAACAGATAACTATCAAACAATCCATACGTAAAAGGTTGTTACAAGAAGGAGGGAGAAAAAATGTTTTCCTTAACTTCTGAGGATAGGACAAGAAGCAATGGGTTTAAATTGCAGTAAGGGAGGTTTAGGTTGGACAATCAAAAAACTTCCTAGCTATCAGGCTGATTAAGCACTGAAATAAATTGCCTAGGGAGGTTGTGAAATCTCCATCACTGGACATTTTTAAGAGCAGGTTAGACACACACCTGTCAGGGTTGGTCTAGATGGTGCTTGTCCTGCCATGAGAGCAAGAGACTAGACTCAAGGTCCCTTACAGTCCTGCAATTCTATGATTCTATGCATGCTGGATGTCCAAGGAAATCCAGGCCCCAGGTTTTAGAAATACTGTCTACATGTCTTCCAGTCTCTGAATTTTCTAACCTCTCTCTGAGGAGTGAGGATAGGTTGAATGGTGCTAATACAATTTCATCTAAAATGCCACTGGTTTCTGATTTTTCCTCCATTTGACTTCAGTGAAAATTCATTGATGAGGAAACACAAATAAAACTTGAGATAAATAAGCCAGGAAAAGAACCCCCAATGATGGAACCGGGGCATTGTCTTGTTCTATCTGGGTACTTAAGAGCTAATAGTCCATTGTAACAAACCAAGAGGTATTTACTGCACTATTCTCCAAACCAGACTATGAAGAGCTTCAAAAGTGTTTCAGAAAACTAAGTGACTGGACAACAAAAAGGCAAATGAATTTTAATGTTGATAAATGCAAAGTAATGCATATTGGAAAACATAATGCCAACTATAAATATAAAATGATGGGGACTAAATTAGCTGTTACCACTCAAGAGAGATCTTGGAGACATTGTGGATAGTTCTCTGAAAACATCCCCTCAAGGTACAGCAACAGTCAAAAAAGCAAACAGAATGTTAGAAATCATTAAGAAAGCGATAGAGAATAAGACAGAGCATATCTTATTGCCTCTATATAAATCCATGGTACGCCCACATCTTGAATACTGCATGCAGATGTGGTCTCTTCATTTCAAAAAAGATATCTTGGCAGTGGAAAAAAATCAGAAAAGGACACCAAAAATTATTAGGGAGTTGAAATGGCTGCCATGTGAGGAGAGATTAATAAAACTGGGACTTTTTGCCTTAGAAAAGAGGAGACTAAGGGGGGATATGATAGAGGTCTCTAAAATCATGACTGGTGTGGAGAAAGTAAATAAGGAAAAATTATTTCCTTGTTTCCATAACATAAGATCTAGGAGTCACACAATGCACACAATTTCTTCACACAATGCACAGTCAACCTGTGGAACTCCTTGCCAGAGGATGTTGTAAAGACCAGGACTTTAACAGGGTTCAAAGAAGAGCTAGATAAATTCATGAAGGATAGGTTCATCAATGGCTATTAGCCAGGATTGGCAGGTATGGTATCCCTATCCTCTTTCAAAGATGGGAATGGGCTACAGGGGAGGGATCACTGGATTATTAGCTGTTCTTTTCATTCCCTCTTGGGGCACCTGGCATTAGCCACTGTCAGAAGACAGGTTTCTGGGCTAGAAAGACCTTTGGTTTGACCCAGTATGACTGTTGTTACGTTACGTTATGATGGATGATTTCTCTTGTGGGCAACAGCCTGGAAGGGTCCTCCCAGAGCCAGTCTCGGATAGTGGGACCACCGGATAGTGGGCCCAGCAGAGAGGGGAGAGTTGATAAACGGGAGAAGTGGGAGGAAGACTGAAGAGCTCAGTGTGAGGAAGACAAAGGTCTCCTGTGATAATTGTGTGCCAGGTCCATAGCAGTTGGTGGGATTTAGACAGCAGGCTCCCTCATCCTCCTGGAAATGACAAGGCCGAGGATTTCCTGCAGCCTGTCGTTGCATACACTCAAGGGAAAGTTGAAGGAAACTGTTGGACTTCACTTGTGTCTCTGCTGTAAGAAGCTTGTGTGTGCTACAGAGGGGTTGGACACCATTCCCCAGAGACTGGCGAGGGGAAATCCACCTAGAAAAAGAGCCCTGAGGGAGTGCAGGTGAATTTGTGCACATAATTATAGTCTGTATTTGAGCTTGTGACGGTAACAAGTACTAACTTGCCAGATGGGGAGCCGCTGAGGTGTCTTTAAAAAGTGTTGCTATTGACAATATTGACATTTGTTTCAAGGGTTATAAGTAACATTTAGATAGATAGCTAGATAGATGGGGTGTATGGGGATAGATAGATAGATACCTTAGTTAATGTGAGCGTCTGCTGCTGTTTTGGCTCCTGGATTCTTCTTCCGTATCGTTCCATTGTCTCCCTGCAGTTCCATCCCCCCCCCTTTCCGTCCGCCCCAGCAGGATTCTGTCAGAATAGGACCACTGATGGGGAAGGGGGAAGAAGAGGGCAGATGCCCTACTGCAGCAGCGGCAGTGGCTGGAGCCCCTGGCCCTTTAAATTGCCATTGGCATGTTATGCTACATGCTTCACACAGCTCTGAATTCTGCGGGGGACCTGCTGCCACAGTCCATATAGCGCTGAGGGCTGGCTTCCCCAGCTCCCCCCTTCCACCTGAGGACCCGCCCCCTCTGGGGGTGCAGAGCCAGCCCCCCACTTACACACACACACACACACACACCTTGCCCTGGGGCCTGCAGGAATTGTCAGCCCCACTGCTACAGAACCAGCTGCTTCCTCTCGGAGAAGAAAAAGTGTTTTGTGATTTCACTCAGAGAGACTCGAGCAATGAGGCTGTGTGGTGTTCTTGCCTAAGTCTATACCCATGCTGTCGTGATGGGGCTATGCACCAGGAGGCAGTCAGACATTTGTTTTTCTCCCGAACCCACAAAGTGCATTAGGGGGCCTGACTGGAAAACAACAATTCTGCCTGGCAAAAGTTCGAAGGTCGTTTTCATCCCAATGCAGAAGGAAAAGGAGACCGTTTGGAAATTGCTGTGGAAAAAAACCACAAGAGAGACAAGTAGCCGTGTTAGTCTCTAAGGTACCACAGGACTCCTCATTGGTTTTGCAGATACAGACTAACAGATTGATTTGGGCATCGGCTTTGGTGGGCAAAGACGAAAAGGCACCTCACAAAGCGAGTCTTTAAGGTACCACAGGACTCCTCTTTGTTTTCACAAGAGACACAGAGACCCCAGATGCGGGTGACCCCGGCTCAGCTCCCTGAATAAAATCAGACAGGGCAGGGACTCGAGTCTAGGTTCCAGCCCACCAGGTTATAGCATCAATCTTTGTTTCGGGCTCATGAATACTGAAGCAAAGTGGAACAGCTCCAACAGGAGAGACTGAAAGAGATGGATTGGCTCCAGATCATGGCTGTGTCTGAACCCAGCATCCTAGCCTTTTAGTTGGATTGCATTAAGAAAGTGACCAGAGGTCACCTTGGAGTTCAGAGTTGTCATTTCCTGACCAGCTGGAGCCTCACAGTCGCAGTGGGGCTCACCCTTGGATCTGGTGCAGGGTGGGAAGGTCTGGATGAAAATCTTTTGCACCAGAAAATGCTGATTTGTTGAAATGGGTTGTGGGAAAGGAATGATTGTGACAAAGGAAAATTGAAAAAAAAAATCAAAATTATTGAAAGACCCATTTTCTAAACAAAGACGTTCTAATTTTTTGGAGTCTATACAACTTCATTTTGAAATTTAAGTTACTGTATAGTTAAAACAACAACAACAACAACAACCCAAACCCTTTTTTACATTCACTTTCCTGTTGTACAAGCACATCACAGAGGTGTCTAAACTAACCCTTTGCTGCTTTGGCTGTCCTGAAATCCATGCAGACATATCCAAAGGATCTTCAGAAGGCTTACCATAAGAATAACCTTTATAGTAGACTCCTCTCATACAAAGTCACGCTTAGAAAAGTCTGATTGGGGGATGATCTAATTAGGCTCTGCTAAATGTATATAGGATCTCTGCCAATGCTAATTGGGAGTCCTCTTGTCAAATTCATTAACTTCACTAGGTTTTGAATCAGTTTCATGGAAAAGGAACCATGCTATTTTCTAATGGAATGCAGCTGCTTCTGGGGTGGAACGTGATAGTTGTGCAGCGGTAACAGGAGCGGCTGAAAAATCCAATGACGATAAGTATTGGAGAAAGCCTGCTATATTGAAAGGGGGTTTAGAGAGGGGGGCTGTAGCTTCTTACATTGGCATCTGGGCAGGAGACTGGGAGTAGCATTTCTGAGCACCGGAGCAATCAGTAGTGTCATTTTCCATCTCTTCCAAAAAGCGGCATGCCAGAGTCCAACAGCAGTGCTTCCCACTAAAACATGCCCAGTAACTCCGAACAACCTATTGTTTACTTTAGAGGTCACTTATCCAAACACCAACCAACCCTGATGCTTATCCTGTGCCGTATTACAACAGCACGTGGCACTCTGAGAGCAGACAATTATTTTTCCAGTGCTAAATATGTGCACCCCTCTCTGAGGTTGTTCATTAAGAAAGATAAGTCAAAGACACTATAATCCGTGGGTATCTGCTGCTAACTCCCCCATGTTCTCTTTAGATAACTTTGCCTGCTTCTAACATATATTACTGCAAATTGCTGGGAGATCCTTATAAGAAAAAAAAAAGGGGGGGGGGGAAGCAATCAAGAAAAAGCACATGCTCAGAGAAAGAAGCCACCAGCTACTCTCTGATAATCCCTACCAGATAGCTCTACTGCAGCTCTTGCCCTTCCCTGGTCCCTGGAAGGACAGAGTGATCTGAAGCAAAGACGAAGGGCTTGTCTTCACTTACCCGGAAATCGACGCTCTGGAGATCGATTTCCTAGGGTTTGATTTAGCAGGTCTAGTAAGGACCCACTAAATTGATCACTGATGGCACCCTCCATAAACCTTGATACTCCACTGGGTCACGAGGAGTCAGGGAAGTTGACAGGAAAGTGTCTCCCACTGAACTCCTACAATGGGGACGGTGTAGAAATTCTACCTAAGGTACATTGACTCCTGCTACGTTGTTCTCATAATTGGAGTTGCGTGTCTTAGGTCGACTTTCTCCTATAGTGTGGACCTGACCTGAATGTTACATTAAACCCCGTTTGGGCAGAAAGGGCTATTGGGGACATCACAATTCCTCCTAAGCTCTTGTCCTGCACTTGTCCTAATCCATTTTGTGTTATGGACTGGGAACAGACACTGAATAAATACAGTTTCCTAACTGGAGTGTGCTTGTAAATATTGCCCTATTGTTCCAGATGAAAGTGATTGATAGAAAACATGGCCTGAAAGATGTGCAGAGTCATGGATTAGAAGGCAAGAAAGGACCACGATGTGCATCTAGTCTGACGTCTTGTATAACACAGGCTGTAGAATGTCACCACTTGGTTCCTCCACTGAACTCATAACATGGGCCTGAGGCAGACCACGTCTTTTGGAAAGGCACCCACCTGCAGTAGTGCCAGCTGGCTAACAGAGATTCGTTAAGACACCCTCTAGTTGGTCTGTGGCCAAAGTTAGAACAGAGAGGCCAGGATAATCAGATCTATGATCCAGGCCTGGCAACGAGAAGAGCTGCCATTTTCTCTTCCTGGCTTTGTGAACAGGTCTCCCCCATGCTGCAGCCAAGAGCCAGGATGAAAGGAAAGGGTTTGGGATAGGGGGGCTACTTACCGGCATGCTGGCCAGCAAGATGGTGGATCCCCAGCCTGATTGGTCACTCCCTTGGAGGCACAGCTGCCCCCAGTGGGCACTCTTGTATCTCATCCCTCCAAACATCAGCCCCTCCCTTTGCATGGTATGGAAAATAGTCCTTTTCCTGGGGCTTCTGGATGTCCTGGCACAACCAGCCTTGACCTAGCTTTATGTTAAGAGAAGAGGAAGCTACATATAAGGAGCCCTGCCAGTCTCTTGGGCCAGGGCTGCAGCAAGAGCCATTCCCACTGTGTAGGCACCAATGGGAATGCTAGAATACAGGCACCGAAACCAGCCAGACCTCCCCTGGCACTGGAGGTCACTACAGAAGAAGACAAGAATCCATCCCAGGGTTTCAGTTGCCATTGATCCTCCTGATTCCTGGGGACAGCCAAGTGTTTGACTGGTTCTTATTCTCCTCAGACAGGAGGACAGCACAGCTAAGGTGATGTGCCAGCTCCATTCCATCTGATCCTTTCACCAGCTCCTGGCAAACTCAAACAGATGATACCCCTATGCAAACAGTTGCATCCCCCCTCCCCCCCCCCACACACACACTAAGGCTATGTCTACACTGATGTGATCTTGCTCCAGAAATGTGCAAATGAGGCTAAGCGTAGAATATCGCCGAGCCTCATTTGCATATCTAATGAGCCGCCATTTTTTTCAGAAGAGGCTCTTGCGCAAGAAGGAGCGTCTACACTGCCCCTTCTTGCGCAAGAAAAACTCTCTTGCACAATGCCGTTCTTCCTGAAAAGTAATAGGTGTAATGGTATTGCGCAAGAGGGGTTTTCTTGCGCAAGAAGGGGCAGTGTAGACGCTCCTTCTTGCACAAGAGCCTCTTCTGAAAAAAATGGCGGCTCATTAGATATGCAAATGAGGCTCGGCGATATTCTACGCTTAGCCTCATTTGCATATTTCTGGTGCAAGATCACACCAGTGTAGACATAGCCTAAGTGTCCACATGCTTCCTTGTACATGGTTATGTAGAAAGCCCATAATCCTTTGACAAGGTTATGATCATTGTCAGTCAGGCAGGGTCCTTCCAACATGTTCCTGTCAGGTCTCTAGCTCTGTCCATGATGATAACCAGAAGGCTGCTTGCATGTGCACTCACTGATGTAGGCCATGTTGATTTATGTGTTAATTGACACAGCAGACTTCAGGCAAGCCCCCACAGACCACAAATCAGATTGAAGGTGCCCAGCCAGGTTTATTGTTAAGAGAAGTACAGTACAGTCACAGTAGACTGTGCTGAACCACTACACATATGTACCCATGACAACAGACTGACTCAGTCAGTGGGAGGTCCCACTGCCCTCAGGTCAGACAAAGACTGTTCCCCCCCCAAGACACCACTTTACATACAGGTACAAGCAAGTTACACATCACCCAGGACATATCAGGTTGCCACCCCCAATGCTTCTTCTTCTATCTCATAGAGCCAGAAGGGACCTTGAGAGGTCAAGTCCAGTCCCCTGTCCTCACAGCAGGACCACATACCATTCCTGACAGATTTACCCCAGATCCCTAAATGGCCCTCTCAAGGATTTAACTCACAGCCCTGGGTTTAACAAGCCAATGCTCAAACCACTAAGCTATCCCCCCTCCTTTCTTACAGGCCACCCATCACCCTGTACCTTGTGGTTCGATGAGCTCATATCTATCCATCACACTGTCATTTTAGACCCTTTCCTGAACTTGAGTTTGTAACTGTGGGGAGTGTAGGTACCAAGATCTTAATGAGCTGGTGGTACCCATGCGCTTTCAAGTTATGACCTGTACCAATGACTGTTTTATAATTGGTACCCAGTACCAATGACTGTTCTACATCTAGGTCTATTAGCAATTAGTGTTTTGCGCTCTCAGCCCTGTTCGTGCCAATTTCTGTGAGCAGGAGCCTGCCTCTTGCCCACAGCTTAGCTTTCTGTTATGTTAGGCATGTTTTGTCCATTGTTATCTAGGCCTCAGGCCGCAGACCAGGCCTGTGCTACATGGGCTTATGTTTTAGGCCTTCATCTTACTACAATGATTATTACCACAATCAGTGAAAAAGGCTTCCAGTTCTCCAAACTGTATCCTGTTTATTTTTTTCCAGAGAATGTGTTTCTTAAATGTTGGCATATTTATTCTGGAAAGCTGTTGCTTTGCATTTTCTCAGAGGCTTCAGACCCTTTGACTTTTCATTTAGTGCTCCTGGGAGTATGTACAGTAATTCACTATCACTTTTTTGGGGGCCGGGGGGGGGGGAGGCAGCAGTCATCACAGCCTGAAATATTTTGAAAGGGGCATCCCCAGAACAACAACAACAAAAAAAAGTTTGTGAACCCCTGCCTTAGATACTGCTTCAGTTTAATTCAGTAAAGAAAATACAATGGACTCCTCAAGATTATTGGCTCAATGATTTATTAAGATGTGTCCATGATGAAGCCAAACCGAGGGTTATACTAATTACTTTGTTGAACTTAGCGCTGCTTGGTAAATTTTCAACAATCTCTGCAGCGGTGTTCACAACAACAATAACAGGGCATTGGGAGTGGGTCCAGAATTCACAGATGAGGACTTCATCTCTGGTATTGCATATTAGAATCGTCTTTCTTTGCAGCAATCTAGCATTACCCTGCTGGAGTGCGAAAATTTTCTGTTCAAACTGCAATAACTCAGCCCTACTCAGCCATATAGTGCCCTAAACTTGCTGCTATTCAAGTCAAAGGTGAAACTGCCAATAGACTGTGTGTAAATAGATCTAATGCAGAGTCATCAATGAGTGGAAGAGTGGAAGTGTTTCCATTGGAATCCTGCAGGGGTTGCTTCTTGGCCCAGCGTTACACAATATTTTTCAATATTCAATGCCCCAGAAGAATATATAAAGCAGCTACTGTCAAAATTTGCAGACGATGTAAAGATTGGTGGGGGGATGCGAACAGATCACAGAGCAGGTGTGATCTGATTCGCTTGGCACACTAAGCACAATCAAAACACGTCTTTTAATGCACCCAAATGCATGGACATAGCTACTATGTGCATACGCATATACTCATAAGAAACCAGTTTGGCTTATAAATGCTTCACAGTGTGTAAATTATGCACCTCTCAAGCCTAAATATTTGATTGCTGTCGTGCTGGTTTGTAAGTATAGCTTGAAGTAGAATTGGCCTTATGTGTGACCTAATTAATAAGCAGAGAGCATAAAGAATATCACCTGCCTACACAGCCCTGTAGCCCAAAGCTATCCAGGCACTGGGGCCAGTTTTGACACACAATAAACAGGTTTGGAATAAAGCTTGTATCAGCGTGTGGCCATCATCTCTCGTGGCTTCCTGTGATAATTACTTGGGGAAGGAAGCATGACGTTTCCTTTTTTCCAAACCCCTGTCTGGAAGTTAAGTGGTTCTGGTGGAGAGGACTTCAGTCAGTGGCGCTTAGATCCTCAGAGATACTGAGGCACCAACTCCCACTGAAATCAGGGAGGCACTGATATACCCTTTGAAGACGGGGGAGTAGTGGTCCTCGATTCAGGGATCTGCCCACGTGGATCTCAGTGCAGGATCTAGATTCCTTTCCACCTCACTTTACAGTGCTTAAGATGGCCTAGTGGCATGGTTCCCAAACTGTGGTTCACAAATGCCCACGGGTTTGCAAAATGTAACAGGTGGTTCTTGAAAAACCAATTCTATACCAGTGGAAGAAATAGTGTTTGTGTGCCAAACTGGAACCAACGTCATTGTAGCAAATGTAGCAGCAGTAGCACCCCTCAGTTAGGGGTCGTCTACACTACGGAGAAGATCGACGCTGCTGTAGTCAATCTGCCGGGGTTTGAATTAGCAGGTTTAGTGAAGATCCACTAATTCGAACAGAGAGGGAGCTTTCGTCAGCACTGGTAGTCCTGCTCCTCATGAGGAGTAAGGGACATTGAGGGGAGCACACGCTCCTGTTGACCTCCCACTGTGTGAACAGCGCCAAAACGTGATTAAGACATTTTGACTCCAGCTAAGTAATTAACATAGTTGGAGTTGCATATATTAAGTCAACTTCCCCTTTAATGTAAACTTGTCCTTAGTCAATACTCAGTCATTCTCTGTGGCGTGCTGGTTTGCTCCACTGGGAATCTTCTCGTTTATTAGTTTGTCCGTTTGTTAGCGTTCTCAGTATGTTTGAAGTGTTGTACACTCAAAAATGGACAAGTAGCTGAAAATGGAAAGTGTAAAGACTCAAGCAAATGAACACTCCACATCAGCCAGTGTTTCATCAAGTCCAAAGTGTGGAAAACCGAAGTCAAATGATCATGATGGTCCTGGAAAGTCACTTACGAAGAAAAGGAAATATAACAACCATTATATAAAATACGGTGTTGCATGTATTGGTGATCAAGAGTGTCCAAAACCACAATGTGTAAGTTCTCTCTCTTGAGTGGTAATAGCGAAATTAGTCCCATCATATTGTTGGGATTATTTATTCCAACGTGCAATACTTTACATTTATCAACATTACATTTGTCAATATTAAACTTCTTTTGCTGTTATATATTTATCTTGGTTTGGGTCTTACCCATGAAAGCTCATGATACGATATATTTTTCTTAGACCCTAAGGTGCCACAGGACGACGCATTGTTTTTAAAGTTACAGACTAACACGGTGACCCCTCTGAGCCATGATAAAGAAGTTGCAGTTCGGGGAAAGGTGTTTGGAAAACAATCAAACGGAGTGTTTTAATACTCCTTCCCGCTTCCCGCAGAGCAAACTTCCGTGGGATCAGAGTACTAAAACCAATGTAACAGCACACCCAAAAGATCTTTGCACAGTGTTCATAGAATGTTTGTCAGGTGATAATAACTGGAGTAACACTTTCTTTGATTATATCACTTTCTCAGCGCAGATATGGAGTCCTGAGGTAGAAGAGAAATGGATTGAGATCTCCTGTGATTGCCAACAGAAAAGACGTTTCAGATATCAGTGAGGGTGCATCTACACAGCACGCTACACTTGAAATAAGATACACAATTTGCTCTATGCAAATTGTGCATCTTATTTTGACTCTATTTCAGAATAGCTTATTTTGAAATTTGGGGTGTCTACACAGAGCTAAATTTCGAAAAAACATGCTATTTAGAGCTATCCCTTAACCCTTGTGCAATGAGTTTTACCGGGATACTGAAATAGCATGCCTGTTATTTTGAAAAATATTTTGAAATAATGGGAGGCTTGTGTAGACGTGGGGTAGCTATTTCGGGATACCTCTGGTATCCCGAAATAGCCGTGCAGTATAGACGTACCCCGACTGATCAACTTTTGGCCGAGTTTAAAAAATGAGTACCCCCTGCTGGCATTGTTACTGTTTTGTTACTATTTTCAACAACCTACTTGTGCAAGAAAGCATTTTGTTTGTATGCAGGTCTGAAACCCAAATGCAGATACAGACTCAATGCCAAACCAGACCTCAGACTTATCCTTCTCCACTGGTTCCAGACTTCCACGGGCTGTGCAGATCCAAGCAAGCACATCCATCACACTGCGGAGAGAGTGAAACTTCAAGACTCCTTATGAGAAAAGAAAGGGGAGGTAGATATTTTTTTGCTGTTTTTAAAATGAAATAGACTGTGAGTGTTGTTTTTAAAATGACAAAGAACAAGTTTAAGCTTTGTTGTATTTGTGCATTGTTTGCCTGGACTGCCACGGACCTGAATGCCTGCGGTAGGAGGAACTCTTTATTTGAGTTTGCTTCTTAAATACCTTCACGCTGTTTCATGATACTCCTTGCCAAAAGATGTAGAAGCCATGTCCTCTAACAGGCTTAACCAAAGTGACCTGAGCTACAAAAGTGAATTCTTGGAAAAGTGTTCCAAATTTGCGATTTTCATAGCATAATAAAATGAATAACACAATGATGGATAATAATATAATAATACATAATATATCATAAATGTGTCATAAAAACAAATTGTATATTTCCAAGATCACTGCTTTTATAATTTAAGCTTAGGTAAGGAAGAAAATTCTTGGAAATATTCATTTTTAGGAGGTGGTTTTCAAGATATGACATTTTTGTGAAAGGGATTTGCGGGCTGTTAAAGTTTGGGAGCCACTGGTCTAGAGGATCCCCTCAAATTCTCATCCTGGCTCTACTGTCTACTGTGGCCTTTTGCAAGTCACAAGCTCTGTTCCTTGGTTTTCCCTGGATGGAAAAGTGGGATGATTGTGTTTCACTTCTAATAGTGTGAGAATTAATTCATGAATATCCCTTAATTACTTTGAAATCCGCGAACAGAAACGAAAGCATTCAAATGGAGCCAAAGGTGCAGTAAAGTTACTAGCCACAGTAGAATGTTCACTTGATTAAAAAAAAACTTTTAAAGGAGTATCAAAAAGTTATCATATGACTTTTATTACAGGTTGAACCTCTCTAGTCTGGCACCCTTGGGACCTAACTGGTTCCGAACCAGAGAATTTTCCAGACCACGGGAGGTCAATATTGTCTGCCAGCATTACCAACACTTCTACTACTTACTGGGCTGTTAGAGGACATTTAGGGGTAAATTAGAGCTAAATGACAGCACAGAAAAACAAACTTTATGAGACTCCAGGAAACTTGGCCACACCCATGAAAAGTGGACATCCGCCTAACTAAAATCATTCCAGAATATTTCTAGACCGGTGTGTTCTGGACTAGAGAGGTTCAACCTGTACTATCCATTTCCATTGCAATAACACCTATCAACACCGACAAAGACCAAGGTCCAATTGTGCAAGGCACTGTACAAACACACAGGAAGAGACAGTCACTTCCTCAAGGTGCTTAATAAAGAGAAAAAAAAGTGGAAAGGGTGAACCGCAGCACTGAGGGCAGACATGTCTCACTCATGGTCATACAGCAGGCTGGTATCATGGCTGCAAATAGCACACAGGTGGAAATGCTCAGCCATGGCTTTACCCACTGAGCCACACTGCTTTTCTAGTCACACCTTTGTGCTTGTCATGAAACAGATCTGATTGCTGAGTGTGTTTTCCCTGGAAATAGGATCTGAAATGGCTCTCTGGAGAAGTTACCCCAGGTGCTGAGAGCTTTATAATTAATTGCAGTGGCAGCTTAGACCCGGTTGCGTACAAGGCAGGAGGGAAGGGTCACTGTACATTCCCCCCACCCCTTCTGTCTGACCTGGTGATTGCTTCCATGGGTATCTGCCCAACATGCCATGCAACCCACAAGGAAACGCTGGGTAACTGAACTTCCAGCTCCCCTGTGGCAGAACATTCATCAGCGCAATCTATAAGGGGCTGGATTTGAAAATGCAGTAAGTATCTGCATTTGTTGACATTGAAGTGTCTGTGCTCCTCCTGCCCTAGTCAGATCTTGACTAGTTACTAAAGGAGGAAAAGACGGTCTGAAAAGGGGCAAATGAAGCAGCCAAGCAACGCCCTTCCTTCATCAAGGGGAGGTACTCGGCCGCTCAGACTCACCAACAGGGGGAGCAAAGGGGGTGATGGCTGGAGCCCTGGGCCCTTTGAATGAGAGCGCTGCATCTGGGTGGCTCTCAGGGGCGTAGGGGAGGTGGCACACTCGGGGCGGTGCTGGGGGTTGGACCTGCCCCTTCTCTCCGAGGACCCACCCCTTCTATCCAAGGCCCCACCCCTTCTGACCAAAGCCACGCCCTTTCTGGAAGCATGGAACCAGCCCCATTCCACCTTGCCCAGGGACCTGGGAAGGCTATTGGCTCCACAGCAGCCACTTCTCAACTTCCTTCTCCTCTCCCTGAATCTGAAGAGCGGAAGGGAGAGCCCAGGCCAGCTTTGGGAGAACGTTCATTAAGTTACTGCGTTTCCTTAGGGGCTGATAGGGAGTTTTCAGGTGTGCACGAATCCTACACGGTGAGCCAGCTTTGGAGAGCTGAAGCCATGTACTTGAGTCCCTGGAAGCCAGAGGTGACCCCGGGAAGATGGTGGGCTGACCTGGCTGAACTTCAGGAACGCAGCTGGAGTCCAGCAGAAGTCCATGGACATGACTGAAAAACAGAAGCTACCAATAGGCTGCCAAGGTGAACTGAAAATAAGATAAAACTTGCAGTAATTTAGAGGCTGTGGCAAAGGCTGGTAGAGGCCAGGCGGGTAGGAAGGTTGAGACAAGCCATTCTAGTCCACTCTAGAAGGAAAGCATTAGCACAGCCTTTGAGAGAATTAGTTAGACTCAGCGGGGTGTGTCCAGCAAGCAAAGTATTAATACTTTTTCCTCCCTCCATGAGCCAATAGCGCCCTGATCTTTTGCCAGCATACAAATAGAAGGAAATGAAATCAATTTAATCCAGGCTCAGTGTGTATTGGATCATAACCTATCAAAAGCACCCCCGAAAGACCCATAATAAATCAGCAAGGAAAGAAATCACCTCCTGCCCTGCACCGTCTGCTAAGACTTGCAGCTCTTTGTGACGCAGTATTTTTCCTCTCTCTCTCTTTGGATATGCTTGTTCAATTCCATTTTTACATGAAATCAGATTGCACGGCAACCTGGTCTTGTCCCCACAGGAACCTTTAGCAATGAACAATGGTGCTGGGGTAGGTGCAAAAGGGATATCATAGCTGGATGGGAAGGAAGTTGATTGAAAGGCAGCTGCAAAGCGGATCAGAAATTGGATTGTGTAACTGTGTGATCTTTGCCCTCCTCTGCTCAGCTGAGTCATTGAATCCCTGTGGGAAGATGAAGAATATTTTTTTTGTAGAGGCCAAAATGTTCCCAGGGAGCGTGGCTTTGCGTGTGGCCTCTCGATCCATGGTTGCATGCTTCACTACACGGCCTGATGCGCGGTTAAATTCTGCACGATGAGATTCTGTGGGAGCTGCCACCTCTGAAACGGAGGCCAAAACTGAGGCCTGGACTCCCAAATCCAAAGGGCATAGGGAGCGCGACAAAGTCAGGCTCAAGATTGCAGGAGGGTCGGCCTGTTGAGTACCGGACAGTGGGCAGGCACAAGCTAAAGGCCCCTCCCCCTGACTAAAGGGAGGAGCTGAATCCCAGAGACGCAATTCTCTGGGCTTTAATCTGTTTTTTCTCAGTTGCTCTATAACAGTGTTTCTCAACCAGTGGTACGGGATACCCTTAGAGGTACACGAGAGAAGTCTGGGGGGTACATCAACACAACTGAAATTTGGAGAAAACTGAAGATTTGCTTTAAGTTTTACAGCGCTTTACTATTTTTGCACAAATGGACACAGATCAGACACCAAGAATGGTAACATACAAAAAACCAGTGGGAGAACATTTTAACCTCTCTGGACACACAGTTACAGACTTGAAAGTTGTCATCCTCAAGAAAAAAAAAACTTAAAAAAGTGGCTGCAAAGTGAAACTGCTGAGCTGGAATCCATATGCAAATTTGACATCATCAAAATTGATCTGAATAAGGACTGGGAATGGCTCTCACATTACAATGAGTAATTTCCCACTTCAGATATTCTCACCTTCTTATCCACATCCACCCTGATTGAATTAGCTCTGATGGAACGCTCCCATCTCTGTATCCCTGCTATCTGTTTTGGTTTTTTTTCACTTCATGCATCTGATGAAGCCAACAACAACTCACCAAAGCTTAGGACATAATAAAATTGTTCGTCTTTAAGTTTAAACTAGAGCTGTGGGGAAAAGATTAATTGAACCAGGACTCCAGACTCCTTGTTTTTGTCTCCAATATGTACATCCTACTCACCTGCACGCAGTACCTAATGCCATTATATGTAATTGGTCTCATCCTCATTTGCACTAAGGCCTCTTTACACCACTTTGGCAGTGTAAAGGGGTTTAAAGCAGACAGAAATGTAATTTACACCCGCCCTGAAGCCAGTGTTGTAATGCGGCCCGGCGGTAAAGGGGAACTCAAGCCAACGTGTCTATAGTATGTGCTAACGTTTGCCTACAATTCCCTAATTCAGAATAGCTACTAATCAGCAGCATAACGAAAGTGCACAGGAAACCTTGGTATTCAACAGCATGTGAAAGAAAACCCAGGAGCAACAATAAACAGCAGAAGCAAAGTGATATACTGCAGGCCCTGTGTACCGCAACCTACTTCCATACCGGGAAGAAAGCTTAAGACAGAGGATGTGGGAAAAGATATCAGTGCAGTCACCGGAGCTATCAAGGTCAGCATAAGTGGGTGGCACTTGATAAAAGGAGGCTAGCAGATTCCTTTCCAAAAGCCCTGTTCAATGTGCGAACGCTTCACTGGCTGTTCTCTTTGAGCTTGAATGAAGGCAAAATTACTGATGATTAATGTTTCACATAGTAATTGAAATCAGCCTTTGCCGTGGCAAATAGAGATGCACAAGCGGCCAATTATCCGGGAAAGTAAACTCTCTGTGGCTAATTGCATATGCCCCTGTAAGATGGGCGTGAAGAATTGTCTTCTGAGTGGGTGCCCCCATGTCTAATCTACTCCATGGATCAAGTGCAGGGACTTTGGCCGATTAGACCAGCGGTGCACATGGCCCAGTGTGTTGGGGGGGTTGTGCTGCTACACCAGAGGACCTCCCCCCCCAACCTCAGCAACTTTGTGGTTCCTGAGAATGTTTACATCAGCAAGGGGCAACCTGAGCTAGTGAGTGGGCTACATGAGTGGCCTCCCTTCCGATGGTCGTAGCGAGGATGGCCTCCCGGCATAGGGGAGTTTTGCTACCTGTGTGTGCATCCCTAGAATTTGCTGGTGGTGCCAGTTGAACCGGAGCCCTGCTGGGCTTGGACACAGAAGGAGCACACGGCTCTAGCAGCCTGTGTTGTGTGCAATTAGCACCCACCTCCCTTCACAGGCCCCGGCTTTACATGCGTGTCACACTAGTGATACTGGTAGGAAAAAACCCTACTTGGACGGAAACCAGTGGAATCTGGCAGCCATGACACCGGCAAACAGAAAGCCTTATGGGCCGCACATAGTACCCCAACTAACCCTAGGCAGCCCACGGCCAGCAGGTTGCCCACCACTGCTTTACCAGCAGGAAAAAGCGCCTTCCATGTATGGATACATCTACATTGCACCTTATGGTCAACAGCACATAGAGCAGGGCTACTCAACTTTGGAAGCCTTGAGGGCCACAATGATACTCACAGCCCATGCTGAGGGCCGCAACTTAAGTTGTATACATGCAAATATATGCAAATAGCTTCTTTCACGCCAACGGGCATGAATACAAAGATTAAGGCAAGATACCCAACACGCAGGCCCCATTAAAGTCAGTTCTGCTGATATTAATAAAATGCAATAATTACCAGATTTCTACCCATATGACAGCACTTTTAATGACAGTCCAGGAATTTAACTACTAAAATACATATCAACAGAAGACCATTATATCGACTACTTTTTAATTTTAGCTCCCACCCATGGGCCACATGTTGAGCCCCACATAAGCCCAAACTGCACCACGAGCTGTGAGCAAACAGGTCGTGGCCTACATGCAGCCCAGGTGCCACGTGTTGAGTAGCCCTGACATAGTATATTTGTCGCTCCATGCCTCAGGGAAAAGCCGGCTGCCTCTGCATTGCAATGCATGGCTACGTGTGTCACTGAAAGGCCCAAGAGACAGCAGGGGAATACCCTGGCACCAGGGAGGCAGCAGGACACAACAGAACTGCTAAAACTGTCCCTGAAAGTAGGCACATGGGGCTGCCATTTGTGGGCACTTTCACCAACAAAATACATCTAGGCCCCACAAATAGCTTTTGCTTTGTTGGCTGGAGCCTTCCCACTGACAAAGCAGTGTTCACATGTGCACGTGCCATGGGGAAGGTGTGTTGCTCGGTGGGTGGGGGTTGTTTTAAGCACCTGTGAATGACCAAAATTGTGTTGATCGAGTGCAAGTGTGTATTATAACCTTAGTCCAAGCCAGTGGTCACCAGCCAGTCGATCGGAATCGACTGGTAGATCTTGGCACCCCTGGCAGGTGATCCTGGCTGGTTTGGCTTGGAGCTATAGTACTTCAGCTGCCCTTCCCTAGCCTCTGCCTTGGAGCTGGCCCCCAGCGGGCTTGTTTGCTGTTCAGGGTGGGAAGCAGAAGAGAGTAGCCACTGATGTCGAGGTGTTCCCTTCTCCCTACCTCTGTACCCCCATCTCCACAGAATGAGCGGGGTGGGGCCTTGGAGAAGGGGTAGGGCAGGAGATTGGACAAGGGTACTTGGGTTGGAGGTCGTTGGAGACTGCTTGTCTAAGCCATGGCTCATGGTCTATGCTGCTATGTGTACTGTGCTGTGGGGTTTGGGAGAGCTATACATATAAAAGAGGTAATCTTAATCAAGCAAATCCACTGTCAGATCCTCATTTGTCTCCTAGGTTATGTCTACACTGCAAGCTTATTTCGGAAAAAGCTATTCTGGAGGATACCTTTCAGAATAGCTTATTTCTAAATAGAGCGTCCAGACTATAGGGAAGTCCAAAAATGAGTCCGAGGCAGGCTCCCCTAATGTGGATACATTACCTCTATTTAGACCCCCAGGAGGCACTGGGGAGAAATAACTTTAGAATGGCCCTGGGGAGGAGCAATTTTGACGTAGCAGCAGTGGAGTGTCCACACACACCCTCTTCTGAAAGAGCTTTTTTGGAAAAGGGCTTATTCTTCATGGAATGAGGTTTAGCAGTGTTGGGAAAAGCCCTCCGTTATTTTTATTTTCTTTTGAAACAATGTAATTGCTGTGTGGATGCTGGTATTGTTTTTCCGGAATAACAGCCGTTATTCCGGAAAAACGGTGCAGTGTAGATGCACCCCTAGAGATGGGAGGCATTTTTAGCCAAATATTTTTCAGTGAAAAATGCAGATGCTGCAATTCTAAAATGTTTTGTGAATTTGTCGGTTTTGATGAATCATAAATATTATGATTTTTTTTTTTGGTTAGCAATTAATTGTTTCAAAAACCTCCTTTCATTTTATTTTTTAAACATCAAAAATATGTAAAGATGGTCGAAATTGAAGGGAATCGTCTTGATTTGGTCGTAAAAAGGCCAGCAGTGAATTTTTTTTTCCAGCTCTTCACTATGTCATACATTTTGACAAACACTGAGGTTGGTTCCACCCCAACCAATTTGTTTGATGCGTTTTTGGAATTGCCACTGACCCTCATCAAATCACACAGCTCCAATCTTGCCTCCTGACTCTGTAGGCGACAATCACAAGGGTACTGAGAATGGCTTCGCTAAGTGGTGAATTGGGCCCAATCATTCAATAACGATGCCACAATGAAATAATGACATAGGGAATTTCTCTCCCTGCCTGACTCAGCGCCATTCACATTACATGCCCAATCTATTTAAGTGCAACATGACAGCAAGTGATAGACCAGCGGTTTTCAAATGATGGGTCGCAACCCAGCACTAGGTGGGGGAATGTCGGGCCCTGGGGCTCCTTGCTGCAGGGGGGGGTCAGGTGAGCAGTGGGGGGGCAGGATAAGGCAGCTCTCTGCCTGTCCTGGCACCACAGACTGTGCTGCGCCCTAGAAGCAGCCAGCAGCAGGCCCGGTTCCTAGGAGAGGATGGAGAGAGAGTGCACAAGGCTCTGTGCACTGCCCCTGCCTCGAGCACTAGCTCCGCACACCCATTGGCTGGGAACCTGCTGCTGGCGGCTTCTGGGGTGCAGCCTGGTCTGTGATGCCAGGAGAGGCAGGAAGCGGCCTTAGCCCCGCCCCCACTGCACTGCTGACCGGGAGCTGTTCAAGGTCAGCCCCTCCTGCCCCAGCCCTGAGCCCCTCAAAGCTGGAGCCCCCTCCTACAGCCCAACGCTCCCCTCCTCAGCCCCACCCTGGAGCCGGCATGCTAGTCACTGGCATCGATGATTTTCTTCAACTGGGTCACGAGAAAAAAGGGTTTGAAGACCCCTGTGCTAGCATACAGGATGCTAGAATGCGATGCCGACCCATGCTCCTGAGGTAGGCCAGCAATGTTCAAGCCCTGGAGGGAATTATGTCTGTGACTGCCCTGCTGGTCTTAGAAGCAGCCACACAGGCTATTTAGCACCGCCTGCCCCCCCCCCCCCCCCGCCCCCCGGTTCAGCTGGGTTTTGTTGACCGAGGCAAGACTTGCTAAAGCTAAAAGTTTTCACATCCTGCTCCTTGAGTTCTGCCTGTCGTGCGATTAATCCCCCTGCAACAAGAATAAAACATGCCACTGTCTACAAAGAAGTTAGGTGAAACCTCTGCCCAGGGAATCCTGTAAATATCAAACCCAGTCCCCTCCCTTACCCTTCTCCCCCCCAATGACCTGGGTATGGTACTGTGAGAGGGCGTTTGCCCTGCACTGAGTGAGGGCTGAGAGTGAAGCCCCAGCTGAGAAAGCTCTGCTAATGAGGGCCCAGCTGGGGGCAATATAAAGAAGGACTCCTGGAGGAAGGGGGAGAACTGACTGCTTCTCTGGACAGAGAGCAGGAGGGACTTGACTGCCAGGGAAGCAGGAGACAGACCAGACCAGACCAGACCAGACCAGGGCTGGGGAAAGAAGGCAGGGCTGGGGGGGCCTTTGGCCAAGCAAGCACCCGGGCTGCAAGGTCTGAAGCTACTGGGGCTGCAAGGGGCAGCCAGGTAGGCAGGGGTAGCAGCAGCAGGTCCTCACCCCTTTGCTGGTGATGAGTGGCCATTACAGATGGCCGTTTGCTCCTGAGATGGGGCTAGATGAAGATTGGCAGTGGGTGGTCATTGAGGCAAGGTGGGTGCAGGGGAACTGCGTGTTCCCTGGGAGGAGAACAGGGTCAGGCCTGGGGAAGGGAGGACCCTGGACTGCAAGCAAGATAAACACCAACTCCTAGAAAGGGGGCTCAGACACTGGCGTGGGCACTGCCGCAGGGCAGTGTCCTGAAGAGGATGCTATGGACAAAGAGAAACACAGGGAGACACCAGCTAGAGGGAGGCAGCCAGAGAGCCAAACAAGCTAATTCCCAGGACTGGAGGCGCTATGGGAGTGAATCTGCCCCATGACATGCACTTTTGCCCATTTGTATCTTCATAATGTCCTTGGGGAAAGAACACAAAATGCTGATACGTTGCATGAAAACGATGGATCATCCTCTCTATTGTGCGCTCCGATGTGTCGACCTACTCCAAGCACCTAGCCATGCAAAGAGGGGAAGAACATGACCAGGCCATGAGGGGGATGAATTTAGCTACAGCTACTCAAGAGAGAGAGCTTGGAGTCATTGTGGATAGTCCTCTGCAAACATCCCCTCAGTGTGCAGTGGTAGTTATAAAAGCAAACAGAATGTTAGGAGTCATTAAAAAAGAGAGAGAGAGAGAGAGAATAAGACCAAGCATATCTTATGGCCTCTATATAAAACCATGGTACCCCCACATCTTGAATACTGCATGCGGATGTGGTTGCTTCATCTCAATAAACATATATTGGCACTGGAAAAGGTTCAGAAGAGGGCAACAAAAAGGATTAGGGGTTTGGAATGGGTCCCATATGAAGAGAGATTAAAAAGACTAGACTTTTCAGCTTAGAAAAGAGGAGACAAATGGGTAGGGATATGATAGAGGTCTATAAAGTCATGACTGGTGTGGAAAAAATGAATAAGGAAAAGTTATTTACTTATTCCGATAACAGAAGAACTAGGAGTCACCAAATGAAATTAATAGACAGCAAATTTAAAACAAACAAAAGGAAGGGGTTTTTTTCTTCAGTTGGCACACTGTCAACCTGTGGAACTCCTTGCCAGAGTATGTGGTGAGGACTAGGACTTTAACAGGGTTCAAAATAGAGCTAGATAGATTCATGGAGGTTAGGTCCATCAATGGCTATTAGCCATCCCTTCCTGTGACGTAATTATAGAGTGGATGGAGGAAAAGGAAGAGAGCAGCTGTAATTTGGGAATGTGCAAAAAGCACTTGATACCTTGTCTCACAAATAATAGTGCATTCAAATTCCCTTCCAGTTAAGTACTAGCTACTTTGTTGCAAGAAGCCCATCTAGGCATGGCCAGGGGAGAGTCTGGGGAAGAGGAGGATCTGCTGCTTTCTGCGTAATTAGCTCATCTCCAACCAGCCCAGGGCAGGAGATCTGAAGAGGCGATCACTTATTCTCCTGTGCCGACTAACACTGGCTGCTATTTTCGCCAGGACTGGAATGAAATAAATGCAGCTTGTCTCCTTGTGGCAGTGGTCACCAACCAGTAAATTGGCATCTACTGGTAGATCTTGGAGCCTCTGACAGGTGATCCTGAGTGGTTGGGCCAAGAGGCTACCAAGTGCCGGCACTTCAGCTGCCCCTCCCCCCACTGCTGCTCATCTCCTGCCCTTTGCCTTGGAGCTCCCCGTCCCCCTGGGAGCCTCCCGCTGTCTGTGCGAGGCAGGGGAGGAAGAGGAAGGTGCTGATGTCAAGGTGCCCCCCTCCCACTCTGTATCCTTTCTCCACAGAGCAGAGAGGGGCCACAACAGGACTTGGGATGGAGGGAGTTTGCTGGCTGCTTTAGGGAGTGGTCCAGGGGCGGGGTGAGCCTGCTTTAGCCCCGCTACACCAACCCCCAGAGCTACCAGCAGTGCCCACATCCCAAACTCCTACCCCAGTCATGAACCCCCCTCCTGCACCCCAAGCCCCTACCCCAGCCCAGAGCACCCCTCATCCAAACACCCTCCCAGAGCCTGCACCTAGAATCCTTCCTACATCCCGATGGCCTGCCCCAAGAGCAGCTCAGAGCCCCTCTCACACGCCAGATCCCTTAATCCAAGACCAGAGCCTGCCCCCCAACTGTCTGCCCCAGCCTGATGAAAGTGAGGGAGGATGGGCAAGAGAGGGAGGCGGGGCCTTGGAGAAGAGGCGGGAAGAAGGCGGGGCCTTGGAGAAGGGACGGAAAGGAGGCGGGGCAAGGGTATTTGGGTATGAGGTAGATCTTGGATTGCACCTAAGTTCAAAAAGTGATCTCATGCTCCAAAAGGGTGGAGACCCCTGCCTTATGGAAAACTTCAGACCCGTGGGTGTAAAGCGACTTTGTTCCTCAAAAGCCAGTGGACTAGCACTGATTTACACAGGGTGAGGACCTGGCCCTTTTATGTCTTCTCTCCATTGCCCACTCGGACGTTCATGTCTGGCTGACCCAGGGTGGGGTACATCAGTCCACTGGGATCCACCCACTCTACCCATAAAGCGCTTTCAAACGCCAAAGGTGCTGCTTCTGCTGAGAGATTTGTATCTCACTGCTGTGACAGTCCAGGTTTCCAGCAGCAGGTGTGAGGTGCAGCTGCAGGAAATGGGCTTGTTTTTAGCTGAGGGTTTTGCTGGAGCATTCTGCTCTGAGCAAATGGATCTGGGTCAGGTACCCTGGCTCTCAAGACAAAGGGAAAAGGGAGGCAGAGACAGGGGAAGAGACCTGCCTGAGGGAACTTGAACACAACTGGATTCAAACCTAGGCCTCATGCCCTATGGGTTGGGCTCCCCGGAGAAGCAGTGTAGAGGGGGGACTTCTGTGATGCATCACGGCGATTGCACCTCAGGGAAACATGCCTGGCGAAGCGGGAAGAGAGGTAGGGCAGCTCTGGGGTGCGGCTCTGTGGGGCAGACGTTTCACCCAGCACCAGGCTTAACCCTGTGCATTCAATCCCGCATTTCAGTGAGCACTCCTCAGTCCTTCCCCAGTGCCCTGTCCCTGCAGACAACGAAGCGGGCTGTGGGCTTTCCCTGGCCCCTTCCTCTCCTACTCTGGAGCCAAGCGAGGGCTAACGGCTGATCTCTGACAAGCTCATTTCTAAGACAACCAGCCCGGTGCAAGGAAGGGGAAGGGACAGGCCCTCTTGCTTTCTGCACAAATATTCCAGCATGCAAATGGCTAATCAAGTGGATAATGTATTGATTTAACCTTTCAGCAAGATGGGATTTGCTGTGAACCCTCAGAGGCAAGCCCCACAGCTCCACGTGGGAGCATACAGTGTGCATGCACTCACACGCTCTCACACACACACACACGTACTCCAGTCACGCACACACACTCTCTCTCTCTCTCTCTCTCTGTTATTCACACACACAGACACACACAGTTACTCCTGTCACAAGCACACATATACACTGGTACTCCAGTTACACACACGCTTGCTCATTTATTCGCTCTCTCTCTCTCTGTGTCTCACTCACACACACACACACATACTCCAGTCACACTCAGAGATCTCTGTTTGTTTCGGTCATACACACACACACACACTTTTACTCCAGTCACACACACACGCTCTCTCTCACATGCGCGCGCGCACACACACACACACACACACACACACACACACACTGGTACTCCAGTCTTGAGCACACGCTCTCTCTCACACATACACACATACTGGTACGCCAGTGTCTCTCTCTCTCTCTCTCTCTGATACTCCAGTCACATGCCTCGATCCATGTGAGGGTAGTTCTGACAGGGTGCAGGAGACATTCGCCCACGCAGATCTCATTAGTTGTCTAGAACAGGGAAGGAAATTAACATGACTGACTGGAAAAGTCTTAACCCTGTTTTCACACGCGTACCCCGCCCCCCCCCCCACACACACACACAAACTGGGGGAGGGGAAAAAAGGCTTTCCGAGGAGGAAAATAATGAGGGGCAGCGATGAATGTTTAATCTGGCCTGGAATGCAATTGTAAAGCATGGATTAGTGCTTTGGACTGGATGCTTTTTAAAGCTGTGTTTCTTCAGGGGATACAGGACAAGGCAGGTTCTTTTGCTGAATGGCGCTTGGTAGGGAGGGGGGACCAGAGGGGGGGGGGGTCCCGTGATTGGAATCTGAGTGCACAAAAAGGACGATTTTTCAAATGCATCAATATTAGGCAGCGCCTCTCGCTGATTTTCGCATTAGGAGCCCAACTGCCTTTGAAATCTCCCCCAAAGGGCCTTGAGGAAGAGACAGCTGTACAGCAGCAACGCAGAGCCGGGGGAGCCGCAGGAGAATTCTACCACAGAGAGTGGAGGGGATGGATGCTTCTTGGTGTTCCTCAGCAGGCAAGGAGAGTGTGCCCCCGCTACACGCTTGCAGGAGGGAAAGCTGGTCCCTTCCTCGGAGCCCCGTCAGCTCTGCTAGCTGGTGTGGCGTGAACAGGTGTCTCTCCCATTCTAGGAGTGCAGCCCACAGAGTGCAAGGTGTTTTAACTGTACTGTGGCACAGGGGAGGTTTCTTGCACCATCCCCTGTCCCTCGCATGGTCCTGGAGCAGCAGGGGTACAAGCTGGCCCACACTGCGCGTGGAGAGGCCTCACCCACGACATCAGAGTTAGGGTGACATTGAGTGTGCTCCAAACCCAAGATCAAAATGGGCTTTCCCCCCCTTCAGTGACTGAGTTTAATCTCTAAATTTGGCCCAGTATCTTTTCAGACAGTTGAAATTTCCCTACGATTTTTTTTTCTCTCCCAGAAAAAAAAATTTACTCACTTTTGCAGCAGAATTTTTTTAAGTGCTCCCTCTGTGATTGTTACCCTCTTGTCTTCAGATTTCTTTGGGTGACTCCCCACAAACTCCCCTTCTTCAACTGACCTTGCCCACATCTCACCAAGATGAGGTCCCAGAATGTCTCAGACTCATCAGTCACTTTCCATTGTCTCACTTTCCAGCACGGACCCCCTAAAAGCAAAACATCAACCAAACACCCCTCCCCCCCAAAAAAACCCCCAAAAACCCAGACATGCCTTTCCAAATTCCCAAACAATCAATATTGGTAGCAGCGTTCTTAAGAATGAGAGGGAGCTAGATACATGTGTGAATGGGACTATATTATTATTTATATATTATTGTAGTGCCTGGGAGGGGCCCATTGTGCTAGGTGCAGTGCGAACATAGACCAACAAAGCAGTCCCTGCTCGGAAGATCTTCTAGTCCAATGACTAGTTTGCCTGCACAGAAGGCGCTGGAGTCAGGGATCCAGATGGTCATTTCTTGAACGTTGTGCTCTCGTCCTCCTACAAGAATTCTTCCAAGAACAAGAGTTCTTTGGGCGCATTAGCAGTGTGTATAGGTTACTTGGGGGGGTTGGGACTCTGCCCATCTGGCTGGACTGCACTGTGTATGGCGGTGTGTTAAGGTCCTTGATGTGTAGAGTAGTGAGCCCCACAAAGGTCTCAAAGCTCCAGTAAGGGCCCAGCGTCTGCGTGTTCCATTCTTTGTATTGGCTCAGAAACGGGGAGGAGGTGAGGTGTTAAGGAGGCCTTTGTGTGTGTCTCATGCTGGGTGATTCCAGGAACTGCCCCCCCCAAACTACTCTCAATTGCACCTGTTGTAACGGGTTCCTATGAGGCATTTGGCCGTGCGCTCATCTCATCCTGCTCTCCCCTCGGCCTCTGATATACACAGATCTGCTGAGATGGGGAAGACATCTAGTCTGGCGCCATTCTGTTGACTCAGAGCTCTCCTCTGATGGGAGGTGTTCTCTGCGGGCTCTCAAAACCCCTTTACCTGCCCAACTGCGGCAGCAGGAGAGTATGAATCTGGGTCAAGGTGATGAGCCTATCACAGCATCTAGCAAATGGTAATGTGGATCATGGAGAAACCATGATGGCGAGTGTGGGGGAAGACCCCTACCCTGGGCTGGATGGTAGTGAACACTTAGAGCCAGCGAATAAAGCGGAGATACCTCTCTAGTCCAGCATCCTCGGGACCTGACCGGGTGACAAACCAGAGAATCTGCTGAACCATGGGAGGTCAATATTGTCTAGCAGCATTACCAATACTTCCACTGCTTGCTGGGCTGTTAGAGGACATTTAGGAGTAAATTAGAGCTAAAGAACAGCACAGAACACTGAGAGCTAGGCCTGGTGGCTGGAAACAAACTTTATGAGGCCACGAGAAACTTGGCCACACCCAAAATATCTGGCTAATTCAAATCATGCTGGACCACGGAGGTTGCCGGACTAGAGAGTTCTGCACTAGAGAGGTTCAACCTGTAGTATAAAGATGGGAATGCTGCCTTTGATTAATGTAAAAAACAACAAATGGTCTAGCAGCACTTTATAGAACAGGATAAACTTAAAACTACTAGACCATTTGTTGTTTTTTAAGTTTATCCTATAGAGACCAGCTCAGCTACCCCCTGAAGTTTGTGATTAATGTGTGTGTACACACCAGCGCAGAATAGCTTGCAACCAAATGTAGCTCTCGCATATTACTTATGACTCGCTTATTCCTCTTCAATACTGCGCAGAAATCTATATTGTAAACCTATTGTCATTTACATGGATTCAGTGTGCACCCAGTTTACACGGATTCAGTGTGCCTCTAGTTCAACTCGTTTCTTCACTTTGTAACCTCACAACTTCTGAGTTTCCTTCAAAAATGAAAGCATACCATGCTGCGCAAATGCCCACAGCCAAGGGGGGAAAGCACATTTTTAAAAAAACCCATGTTGTGACAAACCCATGGGAAATCCTGTTAAAAGTTCAGTGGGGATTTTCTAAGGCTGGGGAAATGTTGCATCTCAGTCAGAGAATCCTTTTGATTAGCCAGACTTTAAAAGAGACAAAGCACTGTAAAAATTCCCCTGACAAAGAGCTTGGTCCACATGTTGATCAATATATCACCCCATTGTGAGGTTTTGATTTGGTTTTGGTTTTTCAAAAAAGCAAAAAAATCCCTTTGACACCGAAAACGTGAAGTGTTCTCAGTAATTGCTGATGCTGTTTGGTTCTTTAAGGCGGTGTTGTAAAAGGAGAAACACCCAAAAGAATGCTTCAGACTCTGGGGCTATGTCTAGACTGCAGGCTTCTTTCGGAAGAAGCTTTTCCAGAAGAGATCTTCCGAAAAAACTACTTCCAAAAGAGAGCATCCACACTGCAAAAGCACATCAAAAAAGCGATCTGCTTTTTCGACAGTTAGCGTCCACACTGAATGGATGCTCTCTCACATGTAAGCTGTGATTGCTATGGATGGAGTGGCCACCAGGGCACCTATACTTTTTCCTCTTTCATCTTCTTTTGAAAGAACTCCCTCTTCCCCATCCACACACACCTTTTTCCAAAAAGCTCTTTCGGAAAAAGGCTTCTTCCTCATAGAAAGAGGTTTACCAATGTCGGAAAAACCCCTCCGTTCTTTTGATTTTTTTTCCGAAAGAATGCAATTGTAGTGTGGACGTCATTGAAGTTTTTTCAGAAAAAACACCGTTTTTCTGAAAAAAACACTGTAGTGTAGACATACCCTGGGAGGGGCCTGAGATGGCAGATGTATGTATATCATTTCAGGAGCAGTAAAGGCATTTGGCTAAACAGTGGCTAGACCAGTGGACGATGGTAGACATGGTCCATGATTTGGGCAAGAGGGCACGTCCGTTCTGTGTTCCCTGTAAGTTGTGCACTTATGCAGCCACTCAGGAGAGAATCAGATGCCTCCCAGTTGATTAGCGGAGTGCCCCCAGCTAGGTTTTTGTTTCTACTGGTGGTGCACATTCACCCATGCTTTGGTGCTCATAAAACATTTATTCTGCACATGGATGGGAAAAAGCTGCACATGGATGGAAACTATTATAGGGCCCATTGCTTCAGTACAGCCTGAAACTGCTGCACTGGGGTCTTTTTTGTTATAATGATTTTTGTACACAATTCATTCCCCTAACAGCCCCTAAAATCCATCGCTGATTGGATTGGTGCTGTCAGTCAGCCATGGGGTGTGTAAGGATTCTCATTTGCCTGAGATTCTGTAGTAGGGCCTGCTGTCTAAGCACAGTGTTGCCAACAGAGCCATGCCATTGACTTCAACAGTCAGGATTTCAACCGAGGTCTCTGAGGATACAACTCCTGTTTTTGTGGCAAGAGAGCAGGAGTCTAAGGCCCTATCCTGCTCCGCCTGTAGCCAGTGTTAAAATACACCCATTAATGCATTACAAAGCCAATTTTCCCTGACTTTAACATTCGCATTTTCACCTCAAAAGCTATGAATGGGACACATCCAGCTTAATTAGCTTCATTAACACGGGTCCTACAATTGAGAAAACTTAAGAACATAACAGCCGTACTGGGTCAGACCAAAAGTCCATCTAGCCCAGTATCCTGTCTTTCAACAGTGACCAATGCCAGATGCCGCAAAAGGAGTGAACAGAACAGGTAATCACCATGTGATTGATGTCGCTCTCCTGTCACCCATTTCCAGCCTTTGACAAACAAACGTTAGGGACACCATTTCTATCCATCCTGGCTAATAAGTATTGATGGATCTATCCTCCATGAATTTATCTAGCTCTTCTTTGAACCCTGTTAAAGTCCTCATCTTCACAACATCCTCTGGCAAGGAGTTTGACAGGTTGACTTGCACTGAGTGAAGACAAACTTCTTTTTATGTGTTGTAAACCTGCTCCCTATTAATTTCATTTGGTGAGCCCCAGTTCTTATGTGACGGGAACAAGTAAATAACTTGTCCTTGTTCAGTTTCTCCATAATTTTCATGATTTTATAGACCTTTATCATATCCCCCCTCCAAGCTGTCCCAGTCTTTTTTTAATTTCTTCTTCCAGGCTAAGTCCCTTAAGTGCATTACTGCTATAAAACAAAGCAAGGAAGAGAAGAGGGGGAAGATATATTCCCTGCTTAGGTGGCTAGTGAATGTCTAGAGCCAGAGAATAAAGAGTAAATTGACTGCAGGTGGCAACATAGGGAAAAGAGATTTTTTTTTTCTGCTCTCCCATGTGAATGCACATGTGCATAGATCCCACTTGCCCCTGGGTTTTGACATCACAGCTGGATTTGTACTGCAGAGCGTTATTAGGGAAAAGGCCAAAGCACCAATTTTTTCCCAGGGCTTTGTGCTTGATGGCCACGGGCTTTATTTTTCACTGACTGTGGATGGTGTGAAATAAGTACCCCCACTTCCCAGGACACACCACTTCCCTCTGCTCCGTTCCGTGCCTCATTAGTGCAGCCTCCTAGATGTTGGCCTCTTGGCCAGAGCCTTTGTATCAGAGCTGCTAATGCATTTTGTAGTATTATCAACCTTGCATTTGCAAAAGAGGCTTATGTTGCATCAGGGTAACTGGAAAGTCAGAGCAGTTTAAACATTGTAAAACTTTTCTTGGAGGGGGGGTTGCAATGTGGCTTTTTAATGCATATTGTCTTGATCATATGACTTAGCAGAAAGCCAGTTCTACCTCTGGTATCACTGGTTGTGGAGGAGGCAGGGACAGGAGAGGAATGGCTCTGAAATTTGCTATGTCCTGTGTATGGCAGCCCAGAGGCTGGCGGGCTCAGAGTCTTTTCGCTTGCCTGCGGGGCATCAGTTAGAAGCTAGCCCAGGGGGTTCTCAAACTTTTTGGCCTGCGGCCCAGCCTTCTCAACTCAAACCTCCCTATGAAACACCAGCCAACCACCCCATAATGACAAAATGGGTGCAGGACAGGGTGGCGTGCGGGCTCTGGCCAGGAGGTTGGGTGCAGGAGCAGGCAGAGGGGGAGAGGGTCTGGCCAGAAGGTTGGGTGCAGGAGCGTGCTGGGGGTGAGGGGGCAGGGGCGGGCTGCAGGAGCAGGCAGAGGGGGAGAGGGTCTGGCCAGAAGATTAGGTGCAGGAGTGTGCTGGGGGTGAGGGGGCGGGGGCAGGGGCGGGCTGCAGGAGCAGGATGAGAGTGAGAGGGTCTGGCCAATATCTGCAGGCCCCCCAACAGCAATTCTGGGACCTAGGACAGAAATCAGTGGGCCCCCTGCCCACCTGTCCTTCTGCCATGCCAGCACTGTTTCCTACAGGGGACTTTTCAGGGCAGTGGTTTTCACAGAGCGGTCGTGACCCAGTACGGGGTCATGGAACATCAAGCGCTGGGTCTCCTTGCTTAGGGACCCTGGTGGCTCTGGTCAGCACTGCCGCATGGGCCATTGAAAGTCCCTCTCAGTGGTGCTGCCTGGCTAAGGCTGGGTCGTGACTCGCTCTTGGAAAACCACCGGGCAAGTCTCCCTATGTTCTGACACCGCGCTGCCCCCTGGGAGTGACCAGCAGCAGGCCCAGGTCCTACCCAGGGGGGATCACGAGGCTCAGCACACTGCCCCCACCCCAGTCACCAGCTCTGTACTTCTATTGGACAGGAACGGATCAATGGGAGCTGGGGAGACGGGGCCTGTGGGTGAAAGCCATATCGAGATGCTTCACCTGGGCATCAGCCCTGAGGGTGGCTGCTTTTGGGGCGCAGCGTGGGCTGCGATGCCAGGAGAGGCAGGAAGCTGTATTAGTCCCCTGCTGTGCTGCTCACCGGGAGCCGCCTGAGGTAAGCCCAAGCCCCAATCCCTTGCCCCAGCCCTGAGCTCCCCCAACCCAGAGCCCACCCCGAGCACCCAGCCCTGATCCCACATCAGAGCCTGATTCTCCACCCCAGAGCCTTGACCCCTCCCACACCACAACTCCCTGCCTGAGCCCAGAGACCCCTTCCACAGCCTCATTCCCAGCCCCATCCTGCAGCCCTCACCCCTGAGACCCCAACCCTCTGCCTCCTTCCCCTTCCCAGCTCCCACACTCCATACCCCTCAGCCCCAGCTCCATTGAGTCATGGGCGTCAACAGTTTTCTTCAACTGGGTCACCAGAAAAAAAGTTTGAAAACCGCTGTTCTGGGGCACCGTCCACTTTAGTTTTAACAGATCCCATGAAGCTGGGCTGCCCTCACTTCCGTTCGGAGGCTGTTCCACCACTTAATAGGACTCTGCACCAACTGGCCACGCTCAGAAATGGATTAAGTATAGAGAGAATCTAAACTGGGGTAACATACACCCACTCCTGGCTCCCCAGCGTGTCATCCTAGACTCCTTTACCCTCGTGTGCATGTCAGGTTCCCAAATCTCTGTACACCCACTTACTAAGAGGAAAGAAGGCACGCTGAAGCCATGTCAGCTGTGAGACTTCTCCCATGAATTCCCCACCACCCGGCTGAGCTACAGGGATGATCTAGATGGTGCTTGGTCCTGCCGGAATGGCAGGAAACTGGCCTTGATGACTTCTCAAGGTCCCTTCCAGTTTTAGTGTTCTATGATTCTATTTTTCACTATTGCTGGGCAATAAAATCGTTGGAGACGTACCACCATATTTAGTCATAGGTGCCGACTGATGCCCTGTTTCACGTGGAACCAGTTAAACAGGTGATTTTTTTTTTTTGGCGTGTAACTGGTTTGCGAAGATTTATTGATGCGTAGGAAGATGTGGATTCTCCTCCTCTTACACTGCAAATGGGATTTGGGGAGCAAATTGAACAGGCTGATAGGCAGTAGCTAACCTGTGCTTTTCTGAAGGTGACCGCCAGCTTGGTCTATGCCGATTACTCAAGGGCACTGCGTCAGTCCTAAGCAAATAGCCTCGTATATTTCATTGGGAGGATCGATTCCAGTCCCGCCCTTGTGCGGCTAGGTCACCTCCTCTTTTCTGCAAAGTAAAATGAGGCAACCGAGCACTACAAATTTCCTCCTCCTAGCAAGCCGGTGGTGGAAATAATATTGCCTGACAAACCATTATGTATTTTTTATTAGCAGGATAGTAAAATATTGAAATGACTTCCGACAAAGTGAAGAGCAAAGGAAAACACCCAGGAGAGATGATTTTATCTCAAAGGCTTTAATTGAGTGATGTAAAACATTTTTATGGGGAAAGAAAGATGGTTTATTTTGCTCTTATAATTATCTACACTAAATAAGATCGCCTCCTTTGAAAAGTGTACTTACTTGGAACTGTATCCTTATTAATGTGTATTTACTTGAGGCTGTATATTTTGGAGTTGTTACTGTGTAGAGGAGAACTGGGTGTATATTTTACGCTTTCGGGTCCACACTCCTTTTTCTTTCCTTGTGTAATTTTCCTCTTTGCCCCCTCTTTAAGAGTTGATTGACTCTGAGGTAGTTTTAGAACAACACACACAGCATGCAAACCCATTTGTTACGACGCGTTCATTAGCCAAATGCAGTGGGCGGGGCTGATCTTACCTACACTGGGGTAAATCAGAAGTCAATGAAATGACTCCCAGTGACTTCATTAAGTGCTAGATTGAGCCTCAAATGAATTTGTCTCTTGTTCTTGTCTTGCTAGAAGCAGAAGCAGGGATAGAGAGAGTCACTTGCGGGAGGAGGGGGGGGTTGTTTTTTCATAATGTTCAGCAAACTTCCAGGTGAACGTTATTCTGTAGCAATAGTTCTTCATGTGATTTAATTTTTCCCCTGGAGAATCAGAGAGACACTGTAATTTTATAAAAACACATTCTTGCAATAGAGACGTGTACTCCCCCCCCCCAAGGTGGAAATGCCTTTCAGTACTTATTTAGCGTGCTTTGTGTATATATTCTTCTCTTTCCTGAGATAGAGGAGTAATAAGGATAGGATCCTAGCAATGAGGTTAGCAAAGTGGTATAGCTGGCTCAAGGATGCTGCATTTGCTGATATCTGTATATTTTAGAATCTAGGAATAAAAGGTCAAGCTGAGGTTAGAACTACTCCAGGGCATAAGAGAGCGGAAATGCTTTATTAGAAGACTGCAGAGAACTGCTGGGCATTGAGAAGCCCTCGTTTTGGCTGTAAAAGTTACAGCAGAAGGCCCCATCTGCACTAGTCCATGCATGAGTTGTCAAATGAATGATTAAAGGTCTAGAAAACATGAGCTATGAGGGAAGACTGAAAGAATTGGGCTTGTTTAGTTTAGAGAAGAGAAGACTGAGAGGGGACAGGATAGCAGCTTTCAAATACCCAAAAGGGTGTTACAAGCAGGAGGGTGAAAAATTGTTCTTTTTGGCCTTTGAGGACAGGACAAGAAGCAATGGGCTTAAATTGCAGCAAGGGAGGTTTAGGTTGGACATTAGGAAAAACTTCCTAACCGTCAGGGTGGTTAAGCACTGGAATAAATTGCCTAGGGGGGTTGTAGAATCTCCATCACTGGAGATATTGAAGAGCAGGTTAGACAGACACCTATCAAGGATGATCTAGATGGTGCTTAGTCCTACCGTGGGGGCAGGGGATGGGACTTGATGATCCCTTCCAGTTCTAGAGTTGTGTGATTCTATAATGGTGCAAACAAGCATAAGGGACACGATTTGGTAGAGTTGATCCAAAATGTGAACATGGGCCCCAGGGAATCCAGCACAAGCAAGTCATCATTGACAGACTCTGAGCCTCCTGCTCAGATGCCAGAGAAGCGTGTTGTCCCGGTGGGATGGACCGAGCTAGGCACACGGACATGCATAGCTGTTTGGTGCGACATGCCTGAACTTTGAGACTGCCACCTTTTTAGAGACCGGGTTTTGACAAGTTGTATTGCACCACAAGATGTGGGAATAGATTTTTCTTTCCCCCCATGGGTAGCAACAATTTTTGACCTATAGAGTTTTCCATTGAGGGAGTCTTATCCAGCATCCTTACTCCAGCAGTGTCACCACTGGGTCATGAGCAGCCAGGCCTAGTAGTTGGAGACAGAGTCCTTAGTCCTAGAAGCTGGAGCCAGGATGCACAGGGCCGCAAGTTGAGGGTATTAGGAAATCAGAAGCAGGAAACGAACTGGAGACCAGAGGCTCATGTCAGAATCGGAGTCAGGCCAGGTCAGGGCAGCAGGGATCAGAGGTGGGAGACAAACTTGAATCATGAGTGAGAAGATACCAGAGTACCAGGAAGCACAAGGCATATGACTTGGAGCAGGGCAGAGCCGGTTTCCGGTGCCTGCTGCTGGCTTAAGTAGGGTCTGAGGGCCAATCAGCCACTCTGGATCCCAGCCAATCAGACCTCAGGGGTGGAGTCTCACATGGGGCTGGGGTTTATACCTCTCACCTAAGCAAGCTGGAGGGTAGGTGTGTGGCTGCACCTGTAACCCTTACAGACCTGAGAGTCATAACAGGGTCATAGCCTGGATTTTCTTCCACTACAGGTCTTGGTCAAGCTGGTTTGTTGTCAGTTTTAAAGAGGACAACCGCTCTCCTTTGGCTGAAACAGTCTCCCTAGTGCTAAGGAATGGTGACTGTGTGTCAGACCTTCCTGTTTCTAATTTGCACTTCTTGGAGAAGAGATGGGATGAGTTACATGCGAGCGACTGCAATCTCGCAGCCATGAGAAATCTGTCTGTTTCTCTTAAGTCATTTGAGCCTTGTGAAATGTGTCACGCTAACCTGTCTGAATCTTGAACCTCTCTGTCAACAGCCTTACATATATTATAGGCAGTAACAATGCAAGATTCCCTCGTTCCACTGTAGCAGTGGGCAGGGCACAATTGAGAATGTGAGGAAGAAATTTCCCTTGCTGGGTCAATTCATCCCATAGTTGCCTACTCCAAGCTTTCTTGCATCTTCTTCTGAAACATCTGTTATTGGTCACAGTTAGAAAGAGGCTACTTGCTAGAAAGCCCACTACAGGTTGAACCTCTCTAGTCTGGCACCCCTGAGACCTGACCAGTGCCGAACCTGAGAATTTGCTGAACCATGGAAGCCCATTATTGTCTAGCAGCATTACCAATACTTCTACTGCTTACTGGGCTCTTAGAAGACATTTGGGGTAAATTAGAGCTAAAGAACAGCCCAGAACACTGAGAGCCAGGACTGGTGGCTGTAAACAAATTTTATGGGACCACAGGAAACTTGACCACAACCATGGTAAGTGGACATCCAGCTCACTAAAATCATGCTGGACTACAGAGTTGCAGGACCACACAGTGCCGGACTAGAGACGTTTAACCTGTAGTCTGATCCAGGATAGCTGTTCTAAGGTTCACAAAGGGTCCTGCTGTGGAAGGACCTCACCTCTTTGCACAAGAAGACCAGTTTGGTCTCCTGGATGAGACTCCCTCTATACAAAGGCTGTTTCAGTTCTATCATTTTGCCTGGCTGGAGTGTAAATATGGATCCTAGGGACGGTTTTCTTAATAGCCTTTCATAGATTAATCCTTCCGGGGACCAAAAAATATCAGGCATTGAAATTTTAAAAATGGATACTAAGTTTTAAAGAATTTTCCCAGTGAATATTAGACACCATCCTTGAATTTCCTGCAGCTTCCGCCTACAACCAGCATGTCACCATTTTTTTTTTTGATCTATTGGATCCCTCTTAGTAATATCCTTCCTGTTAGCACCCGGCCTGTCTGGCTAATACAAGGTCTGAGGATTGCAGTTTAAGGTGTCTTATGGCAAGCAATGCGCCCAGCTTTGTTATAAATGTGTTTGGATCAGCTCTCCTCTGTCCACACTTCTCCATGTGCCTCTTTTCCAGATCTTGGCCCCGGAGCCTTGCTTGTGTCAATAGTCCTTACGTGCAAGAGTAGCTACATGGAAGGCAATGTCTGAGGCTACGTCTACTCTACAGCTTTTTTCTATTTTTTTTTTCAGAAGAGGCTTTTCCAAAATTTGGCCTTTCTATACAGGGCCAAATTTCAGAAGATCCCTTCTTCCTCATGGAATGAGGAAGACAGGGCTTCCGAAAGAGCGCGTTTGCACTTCCGCAAAAAAAAGCGGAAGAGCAAACGTGTTCCCTGGACGCAGCGGAGTTTTTCCAGAATACCTTGTAGATGTACCCTGAGTCATGCTTTGGTGGTACACTGACAGGGCCTAGAGGAAAATCCTAAATAGACAGATCATGTGAGGGTCTCACTTTATTTCTACCGCTCTGTCAGACACAGGCAATGAAAGCTGTCCAGATTAAAAAGGGTCCATTGTGTTTGTGAAAACCAGTGTGTGGTCCGAATGTGGCGCTGAGTTGCTGAGGGTACAAACTAGCTAGTACATTACGGCTTGATGCTTGCCTGGCAGGTCTTGTCAAAGGCTTCCTTTGCAGCAGCTCCCTGACCCGTGTGTTCATGCTGTGATCTTTGTGTTAGACTTCGCTGAATCCTACATCTCCCGTTGCTGCTGCCCAGTTTTCATCATATTTCTATTCACACTCATTGGACTCTGTCTGCTATCCGGCACCATGACTGGGAGGACTCCCAGCATAAAAGACCTGGCTTGCCTGACTCTAGGGCAGGGGTTTTCAAACCACGGGGCGCGACCCACGACAGGGTGGGGGAATGTCGGGCGCTGGGTCTCGTTGCTGCAGGGGGATCAGGTGAGTAGTGGGGGGGGCACTAAGGCCTGTCCTGGCACCACAGACTGCACTGCACCCCAGAAGCGGGTGGCAACAGACCTAATTCCTAGGTCGGGGGAGAGCCACAGGGTTCCACACATTGCTCCGCCCTGAGCACTAGCTCTGCTCTCCCATTGGCTGCTTCTGGGGCGCAGCCTGGTCTGCAGTGCCAGGCGAGGCAGGAAGCTGCCTTAGCGCCCTCCGCCCACCCCTGTTGCACCGCTGCCTGGGAGCCGCTTGAGGTGAGCCCTTCCTGCCCCAGCCCTGCTTCCCCCGCAAGCTGGAGCTCTCAAACTCATCCCCACCACGGGGCCCACACTCCAGTCAAATTACGTTGGGTCGCGGCATCAACTATTTTCTTCAACTGGGTCACGAGGAAAAAAAAAAGTTTGCAAACCGCCGCGCTAGGAAATCACTCCAGCCGTCACCCTGTGGGGTTGCACTTGGTTTCTTCTGCTGACAGCTCTCTGCTATTTGCTCATTGCTGAAGGAAAACCAGTCACTTAAAACGCTCCAGAATGCATTACCATTTCAATATTGCACTCGAGGATTCATGTACGCACATTATAGGCGCAATGAAAAGGAGAATCCCCTTGACTACATTTGACTTCCATGTGTAAATTTGCACATTTTGCAAGTCCTCCGCCTCCTCATTTCCAGGAAGCGTCTGCATAAAACATCCCCATCTCTTTTGACTGGGCAAGGCATAACATGCTTCAGCGGGGCATTCTTGTGCAAGGACATGGTGCAGACAGCTGTCGGCACAGCAGCCAGGACTTTTCCAGTCAGGGGGCTTGCATATATTTTCCCCTCCCTGATCACATGTGGTGTTCTGTTGCTGAGGCAATATGTATCTGGGGGACAAATGGCCAAGGGCTTTTTGCATTTGGACGTGTCTCTCAATCATTCTTCACCATCTTTCCAAGAGAGCAGGAGGAGGATAGAGGTTCCCATGACTTCTACTCCAGCAGAAGGCAGATCGGTGGCTCCCTTTCCGACCCCCACGCAGTGTTGACAGCAGGTGCAGTGTCTCCCATCTTCCCGCAAGTTGCAGAAGATGAGTGGGGAGGGAGACCAAGGAAGAGGTCTGCTCTGGTCTGCTGATGGGCGTGGGGCCAGTACATAAGAACATAAGAATGGCCGTACTGGGTCAGACCAAAGGTCCATCCAGCCCAGTAGCCTGTCTGCTGACAGTGGCCAGTGCCAGGAGCCCCGAAGGGGGTGGACCGAAGACAATGATCAAGTGATTTGTCTCGTGCCATCCATCTCCAACCTCTGACAAACAGAGGCAGGGACACCATTCCTACCCCCTGGCTAATAGCCTTTTATGGACCTAACCTCCATGAATTTATGTAGCTTCTCTTTAAACTCTGTTATAGTTCTAGCCTTCACAGCCTCCTCTGGCAAGGAGTTCCACAGGTTGACTATGCGCTGTGTGAAGAAGAACTTTCGCTTATTAGTTCTGACTCAAGTGGCCATCACTTCTGCTGCTGCAGGTTGTCTGCAGACTCCAGGTATCCCTGGATCGATCCATGCTTGTTTCCTGTTGCCGGTCTTCTCGTCAAAGCTTGGGGACGAGCTGTGGAGGGGAGAACCTAGACGCACAGAACCAGATCCTCCATCGGAGAAGCAGGATCCCTAAGCCACATGCATTGGGCCTCTGCAGTGCACTGCCCATGGGATGCATGTAGTTTATTCCTCTCCCGCTTCTTATCTTCTCTCCCTCCCTGTCATTTGCATGGCTTCTGCACCTCCTGGCATGAGCAGGGACAGGGCGAAAACACCAAGACAGAGGCTGTTACCCACAACTTGTTCCACGCCATCAGAACATCTGTTCTTGTGAGATCTCCAGCCCCAAGGAATCCTGGAAGTTCATGTAAACTTCAGAAGAGCATCCAAACTATTGAGTGGCTTTCTGAATCTGGCCCAGGGCCACTCCTTTGGAGATTCACCCATCACACTCAGGCATCCCAGGGCACTATGTAAACCGACAATATCTGCCTCCTCTGATGTTACAGCTTCCCTTTCCTCTTCAGTTTTCCCCTGTTCCCAGTGTTGTCACGGACATGATGAGACTGAGGCTCACAGGCCAGAGAGTTTCTCCGTTCATGTGTCAATCATTCCGGTTTTCTCATCCTCCCCAATGCTCCCTAACTCTGCTGCTTTTTCTAAAGCAAGGCCTTTCATAACAAAGGGCAAAATAAAGGGCAGGAGCTCTTTAAAAATGACTGACGATGCTGTTTCCCCATTGGCTTGAGTGGTAAACCAGTGCATGGGACCACACAGGACTGCTTCCATTCAGAGGAAAAAATTGATGATAGGAGTCAGGTCTATATTTTGGGGAAATCCTGATTATTTAAAGAGAGATCACATAGTCCTGATTCTCTGAACACAGTAGGGGAAAAAACCATAGCAGGAAATCATCCTTGTGCTCACAGTTTCTAAACCTACTTGCAGCCCACCCTGTGCCCTAAATACCATTATCCTACTGTAGGTGTGCCCCCCTTCCCTCTCATATACCCCCACAAACAGAGCTTGCACACAGTCTCTAGCTCACTTTTGCCTTGGGTGGTGGCTTCTAGGATCTCTAGCTATCTCACATCACCAATTGCTCCTTCAGTTTCACCTGAGAGAATGGCAGTTGGCACACTGTCAACTTTAATCTGGGACTTGAACCAGCCATTACCATGATCACACATGTAATAGGGAGTAGGGAGCAAACTTGGGACTTTGTGGTCATAACACGTGAGCCTTTACAGTTGGAGCTAAAGGACCCAGCTCGCTCAACCAACGTTGCAGCTGGTACATTAATCCCTAGTGGACCTAGCCCCCCCCCCCCCCCCCAGAGGGGGCAGAGCAGCACACCAAGCAGGCCTGGCTTACGAGGCTACAAATCTGTCACAAGCCATGGATTCCGTGACTTTCTGGTCCTCCGTGACTTCTGCAGGGGCTGGTGGCTGGCCCAGGGGCCCACCTCAGCAGCTCGGGTCCTTCTAGGCCAACGGGAGCTGCAAAGCAGGAGCAACACACAGAGCACCCCCGCCCCCGGGCCATACCTCCACCTAAAAGCCACAGGGACATGCTGGCTGCTTCTGGGAGCCACATGAGCCAGGTAGGCAGCCAATTGGACCAGGTTCTGTCCCTTGTCCCCCCAGCACCAGCAGGGTCCCAGGCCACCATCTTGTCACAATATCCTTTATCCTATAATGTGCGTGTGAGTAGTACCCCCAAATCTTCCAGTATTAATCATCCCTACCTCTGAACGTATAGCTGGCATCACTCCTCTATTTCTTTAGAGTCAGCTCCTGGGCTTTAAGAGTCTACATTCCGTGCCGATTAGGCCTCAAATGGAGTACTGTGTCCAGTTCCGGGCACCATGTTTCAAGAAAGATGTGAAGAAATTGGAGAGGGTCCAGAGAAGAGCAACAACAAAAAAAATGATTAAAGGTCTAGACTCTAGCAGACATGACCTATGAGGAAAGACTGAAATAATGGAGTGTGTTTAGTTTGGAAAAGAGAATACTGAGAGGGGACATGATAGCAACTTTCAAATACCCGAAAGGGTGTCACAAGGAGGAGAGAGAAAAAATTGTTCTCCTTGGCCTCTGATGATAGGACAAGAAGCAATGGGCTTAAATTGCAGCAAGGGAGGTTTAGGTTGGACATCAGGAAAAACTTCCTAATTCTCAGGGTAATTAAACCCAGGAATAAATTGCCTACGGGGGTTATGGAATCCCCATCACTGGAGATATTTAAGTGCAGGTTGGATAGACCTCTATCAGGGATGGTCTAAATGGTGCTTGGTCCTGCCGTGAGGGCAGAGGATTGGATTTGATGATCTCTCAAGGTCCCTGCCAGTTCTAGTCTTCTATGATTCCATAACTGATTCTGGTACTCTTCCCATTGACTCAGATGGGACCAGGATCGGACTCTCAGAGCTCAAAAGAGCAAAGCATCTTTGCATTTGCTCAGTACTGAAGACGTTTGCTCTTTCAACAGCTGTGACCAGTGGCTATGCTTGAGTTTAGTATAATACCTTGGGTGAAAAAATATTTACTAAGCATCTGGCGTTGGAGACCATGGATGGTGTGTGATGTGGCTTGAAAACGAGGCTTAAGAGGGGATGAAGGAAAGCGGCACCATGAGTGGGATAAAAGTGGGATTGAAATGGTAGAATTTAAGTAACTCAACCATGAAATGGAGAATAAACAATTCAGGAAAGAGGCTTTTAATAATCAAGTGGTGAATTAGAAATAAAGCTCTTCTGCAGTCATTTAAGACTACATCAGCCTGGAACTACTGTATCAGATCCAGAGGAGCCAACAGCTTCTGCAGGCCCTGAGCAAGGTGGAGGATGGGGGCTCCATGCTCCCAGAAGGGGCAGGGCCAAGACTGGAAGGGGCCCCTGCCCAGAGCATGCAGCCTGGCACTATAGTGGCAATTGCAGCATCTGTGGTGGCCCGAGTCCCGGGCCCCTTTGAATTGCTGAAACCCAGGTGACTCCATTATCCCTTCCCCCGCCTCCGTGAGCAGGTCTGAGTAGATCTAAAGTAGGGGTAGGAAACCTAAGGCCCGGGGCCAGATGTGACCCTTGGCTTGCCTGGATCTAGCCCCCGAGGCTCAGGGCTTCCCCCCTCCCTCAGCACTGGGGAACCCCAACTGGCACTCTAGTCCCCCCACCCTCCCTCTGTGGGGCTGGAGCACTCAAAATCTACTAGCCTGCCCCCCCTCCCCTCCTCCCTCCAGGCTCTGGTGTGTGAGGGGAATGTGAGGAGTGTCTTTCTCCTCAGTTGGGGGCTACATCAGTGAGGGTGTTTTGCTTCTCACTTGTGTGCGGCTCCTGACTGATTTTTCTGTGGGGTCAGCAACCCCCCGACCCTAAAAAGTATCCCCGCTCTTGGTTTAAAGGGTTGATGGTGTCTATTGTAACAGAGAAAGATGCATGCATGTGTTTTATGGCATCTGAGTAGCTTTGCTGAAATCACAGATAACATAGGAAACAAGATTCCGCTGACAATTATGAAACCATTATTTAAAAGATTTTTGGTCTTAATCTTTCTTTCTGGGCTATGAGAAATATAAAGTGTCTCCATATTGGCTTCCAAAAACCCCACAACTTAGAACAAATGTCCTCATTAGAACACAGAGCTAATCATGACCTTTGCAGGACCAAATCTGGCTTCTCATGAATTGCCTTTCAAAGTGAGTTTGATAGGGGAGTGTCATTTGCCATCAAGCTAAACCAGATGGTTGAAGATCTTGACTTGAAAGTTGCTGGGCGTTTAGTCACAAAAAGGTAGCAATTCAGCAGAAAAGGACCTGGGGATTCCAGTGGAGGAGAAGCTGGATATGAATCAACAGTGTGCCCTGGTAGCCAAGAAGGCGAATGGCATATTTGGGGGCATTAGGAGGAGCATTGCCAGCAGGTCTAGAGAAGTGATTATTCCCCTTTATTCAGCACTGGTGAGGCTACATCTGGAGTATTGTGTCCAGTTCTGGGCCCTCCATTACAGAGAGGATGTGGACACATTGGAGAAAGTCCAGTGGAGGGCGACCAAAATGATTAGAGGGCTGGAGCACTTGACCTATGAGGAGAGGCTGAGGGATTTGGGCTTATTTAGTCTGCAGAAGAGAAGAGTGAGGGGGGATTTGAGAGCAGCGTTCAACTCCCTGAAGGAGGGTTTCAAAGAGGATGGAGAGAGGCTGTTCAGAGTGGGGGCAGATGACAGAATGAGGAGCAATGGTCTCAAGTTGCAGTGGGGGAGGTCTAGGTTGGATATTAGGAAAAACTATTTCCCTAGGAGGGTGGGGAAGCACTGGGATGGGTTACATAGGAAGGTGGTGAAATCTCTATCCCTAGAGGTTTTTAAGTCCCGGCGTGACAGAGCCCTGGCTGGGAGGATTGAGTTGGGGCTGGTCCTGCTTTGGGCAGGGGGCTGGACTCGATGCCTCCTGAGGTTTCTTCCAGCCCCAGGATTCTGTGAAAGTGTGACAGGGCGCTGCCCTGCACTGGCCCTTTCAGGGGCTGAGAGTGGAGTCAGAGGCAAGCCCAGCTGAGGCAGCTAATGAGGGCCCAGGTGGTGGCTCTAAAGAGCGACTCCTGGAAGGAGGAAGGAGACCTGCCTGCTGCTCTGGAGGGAGGGCAGTAGAGACCTGAGTGCCAGGGAAGCAAGAAGCTCCCTGAAAGAGGGCAGGACCGGGGAGGCTTTGGCCCAGCAAACCCAGGCTACCAGGCCTGAGCCCCTAGGGGCTGCGAGAGGCAGCCATGGTGGGCGGGGCTACGCGAGGCAGACGCGGTAGGCTGGGGAAGCGTGGGCCGGGGAAGCCCAGGCTGTAAGGCCTGAAGCCAGGGCTGCAGGAGGCAACCTGGTAGGCAGAGGTAGCAGGTCCTCACCCTTTGCCAGGGAGGAGTGGCCAGAAGGGACTGCAGTCTGCCCAGAGACAGGGGCTAGAGAGGGACTGGCAGTGGGCCACTGAGGCCTGGAGGGTGCAAGGGAACTGGGTGTTCCTGGAGGGACCTGGGTGTTCCCAGGTAGAAGAACTGGGGGTCCTAGGGAGTAGTGAGGACCCTGGAGAGTAAAGGGAGAACAATGACCCCCCCCCACCCGGAAGGGGGTGCAGACAAAGACTGGAATGTGCCCTGAAGACAACACCAAAAGGAGGCACGTCAGAACAGCCAGCTACTTCCCCAAAGCCACCTTGAGGAAGGAGCCGCGCTGGTGAGTCGAACCCATTACAGAAAGATATTTTTGTGCCCTCTTCGTTACTCTGTGCAGCCCATGCAGCTGTGAAAACGCTGCAAAATTAACGTGGTGTCACATTTGCACATGCAAGAACGCTTGGAAATGCTCTCGTCAATATGCCACATGCTAGTGGTAAATGCTAACAGGAGTAAACAACCAAATCCATTTGGCCCACATTCCGCCAACTGCGCTGCATCAGAATATGCCAGCCCAGAACCAGCTCCCTCCATTCATGTCCAACCTCCTAGAATCACTGCACATGACTCCAATAAGCTGCAAATTCTCTATAGGAAATAAATGTTTTACACGAGATAGCCCATTAGACAGCAACATATGCACTTTTATTTTTATAGTTTCAAAACAGCTCAGCTGCTAAGATCCAGGCCTGCAATTCTGTATGTTGGGGGTGGGGGCCGGAAATTTTGCACCTGCAAAGAAGTATTTTAGATACCAGACCCCGTGAAGAAAAGTCTACCTATGGACTTGCCTAATCAGGTGCTTTATGGGAAAGGAGGGAGCTATTTCTTCTGCAGAAGCACCTGGCATAGATCCCAGTCAAATGTCTGTTCCTGCTGCCCTTGTCTGGAAAAGCAAAGATGAAAAAGCAATAGAGATACTGCTCTACTGTGTGTCGCCAGTCAGGTGGGATCATCCTGATGAGTTCCTCACAGGGCCTCTACTCCATTAATGATAAACTTTCAGCTGCGTGTATGCACATGCTCCCATCTAAATGTGTTCACCATGTGCAATTGGTCAACATGACAGATTCCCAGAGAGCCCCCAGAGACCACAAATCAGATAAGGATCAAAAGCACCTGAGTAGGTTTATTGCCAAGCGATATACAATAATAGTTCTCAGTGAACAGACTTGCTGCTGCACCACTACACCTTATGTAAGCTGTGACAATGGACTAACGCTCCCAACTAAGCACTCTGGATTTCCAGCACCCCCACCCCCCACGGTCAGTTGGCAATCACCCTTTGGGGTGCACTTTTATACACAGGTACAAACAAGTTACACATCACTCCTGACGTATCAGGTTTCCACCACCCCTCCCCTCACACAAGGGGGTTCACTTATTATCCATCATGCTGTCAGTTTAGACCTGGTCCTAAACCTAGGTCGGTATGTATGTTCTTGGTGGAAAGGCGATTGGCACCAAGATGTTTCTTAATGAGGTGCTCTGTTACGACACCTCTGGAATGTGTTTTACGGACTGTGCCTAGCACCTTTTAGTGTTCTTCATGCTTGACCCTGCTTATACTATTTCTCTTTAGCTAAAGCTCTTTCTTGCTTGTAGTTTCGCTGAGCCAGAGTCTTGCTCACTAGATTTCAGGCCTCCCGATTTTGTTACAGACCCTTAACTGACGGTACAGGGGGCACAAGCTGTGCTGGGTGGCTCCTTATCCATTACATGCCATGGAGCTGGGTTCCATGATTGCACGCTGCTACAGCACCGTTGGGATATGGACAAATGGACGAGAGGAAAAGGCTGGGGACAGACAACAGTAGATGTCTCAGATCTCCATGTTGTGTACTTGGGTTTGGAGTGGGTTTGCTGATGCTCTATGCCTATGTATAGGTTAGGGGGGTGACTACAATATGCTGTATAATGATGGATACTACTATACAAACTTAGAGGGGTGGAATTCTCTCATCTCAGCCCATACGTAGGTGCCCTAAATGCAATGCCTTCAGTGAGAAACCAGGAATTGACCCTGAGATAAGATGGTCTTCTGGTGAGAGAACTAGTCTGGAACTCTGAAAACCCCATTCACTTCTTTGGTCTGCTGCAGACTTCAGCACGTCATTTCCCCTCTCTGTGCTTCTGTTCTCCAGCAACACAAAGAGTATGCTTCCCTCCCTTGCAGGTGAGGGTAACTAGATCAGCTATGAAGTGCTCAGATACAGTGATAATTACTCCAGTGTAGCTGTGTTTATGTTCCCAAATGGCGGGAATGCCATTTAACCAGGCCATCAGTGTGCATGCATAAAATTCTGGCAGATATCAACGAGCATTTTCCATAAGAGCTGATGAATCCTCTATATTTTGTCACTCTGCCTCCAGCCCGTCACGTTGCCATGGCAGTTCTTTGTAGTGGCAAATGCATTTGACAAGTCAGACTTACCAGCGAGGTCAGGATAGTCCTGAAGAAGCTGAGAGATTACAGCCCAGATGTTTAGCACCTTGTTCCAGAATTGCCATCGCTAACTCGGTTCCCAGTCAAGATCCCAAAAGAAGCCGAAGCAGTACCGAATTAGAGCAAGGACAGTAGCCCCTCCTTGGAAATCTTGCTGCTCACCTGCTCATTCACCCATTAGAACTAAGAAGCTTTGAGAGGCCTTCAGCGTCATGCCATAGTATAAAACAAACAAGCAAACCCTACTGATGGCGTTCAAAGGGCAAAACTGTATCACATTTGCAGGAGGGAGGGAGGGACTGGGAATGCGTCTCAAGATGGTTAATAAAGAAGCTGTCTGGTAAACATAAGCAAAAGCCTGGTCCTCCCCTTTTACTGATCCAGATGTTAAAGCCACTGTACTCCAAGAATCAACTTCCTTCGCAGAAGTCTGAAGAGTTCACTAGGCCATTAGAGGCAAAAAAATAAACCAATATTATTCCAACCTATGGCGGTTGCCGAAACCCAAACCAGCCAATGGTACTGGTCATAGCAGCCACTGACTTATGTGGCTAGCATGACCCCTCTGGGTCATCGAGATTGCTGCTCGTTTCCCCATCTAACTTCTATGCAGGGAGATAAGCCGGAGGCATAGAGGCAGCTGAGTAGGTTTTACACTTCTCCTGATAGGAATCTCCAAGTAGTAAAGTGACACAAAATGAGACTAAGGGTGCATCTACACAGCACCCTAAACTTGAAATAAGATATGTAATGTGTGCTATGCAAATTGTGCATCTGATTTCGATTGTATTTTGAAATTTGAAATTTGGCACATCTACACAGCACCAAATTTCGAAATAATGCACTATTTTGACACATCCCTTAACCCTCATGGAACGAGGGTTACAGGGATGCCAAAATAGCACGCTCATTATTTCGAAAACTATTTCAAAACAATGGGCACGTTTAAAAGACGTGCAGGGGTAGCTATTTCGGGATACTGAATAACCCCGCTGTGTAGACGTACCCTAAATGTCAACCAAGAGTCTGATCCAATGTAGTGTATCGGGTAAATAACGCCTAGTCTTTCACAGCTGATAATGCACTGGGATTCAGTTGTGCTACCATTATCAGGCTAAATCTCCATTATAAGGAGACGTGCTCAGGGCATTACTTGGACAGAGCTGCTGCCGACATCACTGTACCTGCTTACGCCGGTGGTGGTGGTGAATTGGGCCTTCATCTCCTCCTCCTCCTTCTCTCAGCTTGGTTCCCTCTCTCATGCTACGTCCTTACTCTTGGAACCACCTGATTCTTATGCACCCCTCTTCCTTAAACCCATCTTCTAGGAATCCTTCCGCCCTTGTTCTGCTCGACCATCTTGCCACACCATGCCTGGCCAGAATGTCTCCCAAGCCTTTGTCTGCTTTGTCTGGGACTGTAAGCATTTGGGGGGGGGGAGAGGGGAAGACTCACATCTCAGCCTATATTTTTGTAAAGCACATTGTACGTGTATGAGGTCTTTTATTCAATTATTATTAATTGTAATACCTCTGTATTCTGATTCTTATTTGGGCAATAGTCAGGTGCTTCTTTGATGTGGTCCTGTACAGCATGAATCTAAACACACCAAACGGAAGTGGGAGAGGAAACTGCTGACTCTAGTGATCAGTTTAGTCCCTGACCCACAGTACTGTCATTTATTATTTGTATTGTGGTAGCACCTAGGAGCCATAGTCATGGACCAGGACTCCACTGTGCTAGGTGCTGTACACACAGAACAAAAACACAGTCCCTACCCCATCAAAGCCTGGTGTACACCTAAAAGGTAGGTCAAACTAGCTCTATTATACAGGGCTGTGAAACATTTTGCATCCTGTGCAATGTAGCTTAGTTGGGCTAACCCGCTTTTCCCCCCACTTCCATCAAACTAGATGCCACAAGGTTGATGGAATAATTTTTCTGTTGGCCTACCTACCACTAGATAGGTTAACTAGGTTGATGTGATAACCTTTTCTGCCACTGTAGAAGCGTTTGCAACAGGAATGTTGCAAATGTAGGGGCATGTCTACACTGTGGAGTAGATTGACACTCCAGAGGTTGACCTTCTTGCATTTGATGTAGCAAGTCTAGTGTAGACTCCCAGCTCAAATGCTGAGGGCAGCCTATGCAGGTGTCCTGTACTCCTCATTCTGTGAGGAATAAAGAAAGCCAACAGGAGCATGTGTTCCCGACAGCATCCTGCACTATAGACACTGTAGTGGCTCAGCTTAAGGTAAGACGAATCCATTTTGCGTTGCTGAATGCTGTACCTTAAGCCAACCTGCGTGGTCTAGTGTAGACCAGGCCTCAATGCTGTAGTGTAGACCTACCCTAAGAAACAACAGAAGGCTATAGAGAGACAGATAAGGGAGAACAAGGAAACAACGAGACAGTATTGACACAGTGAGGTCCTCCATGGTGTCAACAGTAAACTAGGGACAGTAACAGAGGAAAATAGCAACCATGGATGCTACCCAAAAGAACAAAATAACAAAGATTGCGTCATCTCATCAATAACAACTCTTCAATCACCCAGACAATTTCAGCTTTGACAGCCCTCCCAAAAAGACAGACTGGGTACCATATTTCACAAGATTTCACATTGCTAACTAGCTGCACAAAGAAACTGTAGATATACAGGTATCATCTTTATTTTATGCTGTAGGGAAGCAAGCAAAGCATATATTTAAATCCTTTGACTTTACTGAAGACAGCCACAGAGATGATTATGAAAGGGTTCTGTCTATGTTTGATCCATAAATTAGAACTCAGAGATATGTGGTTTATGAAAGAACATGTTTGCACAAGGTAATTCAAGAACCCAAAGAAAATGTATGTTTTATAAGACCTCTGCATACATTGACTGCAAACTGATTTGGGGGAATGCAAGATATGAAAATATGAGAGATATTACTTATTGGAATACCAGATAGAAACCTTTCATGGCAGCTACAACTGAAGAAAGATTTAATCCTAGCCGCAGTTATACAAACAGAACAACCAATAGAACAAAAGGCAGGAGCAACTTGTAAAATCTGACACTAGTTTAGATGCTATAAACATACACTTAAGTGTTAAAAATCATTGTCATAAAATCCCTTGGGCAAGGAGAAAGATTTGCCAGGCTATGCGGGACCAGTTCCAGCCTACATGCATAACGTGTGGAAAATGCATATCCCAAGGAATCGTACATGTCCAGTCAGAGGTGCATAGTTCAGTATATGCTTAAATGTGGTCATTTTTGCAGCTGTTTACCATACCAAAGTAGGCAGGAAGTTGACTCATATTACAGACAATCAAGAGCCATTGTTTCTGGCAACTATCACTTGCGATGACATGGAGTCTCCCTAGAGAGTGAAATTGAATATTCATGGCAAGACTAATGACTTTAAAATTGGCTCAGGAGAGCTGATATCACAGTCATCTCAGAAGGGATTTACTATCATCTTCAACCTCTTACAGAGCGGAAGTCACCTGACACATTTCTGGCTTGCCCTTGAGTTGTTCTGAACTTCATAGGCAGGTTCACAACAGGAAACAACTTACAAAGACAAAAGGTATGCACACAAAGTGCATGCAATCAAAGGATCAAAGACCTTGGAATGTAGAACATAAAAGTAGAAGATGGTGGGTAGTCGTGTGGCACCTTAGAGACTAACATATAGTAACATGAACTTTGCAGGCAAAAGCCACTTCTTCAGATGGATGATCTTGAGTGAAGTGGCTTTTGGCCATGAAAGCTCATGATACTATATATATTTTTGTTAGTCTCTAAGGTGCCACAGGACTACTTGTTGTTTTTAAAGTTACAGACTAGGGGTATGTCTCCACAGCAATGTTATTTCAAAGTAACTAGCATTATTTCGAAATAACCTAGTCTGCCTCTACACAGCAGGCAGTTATTTCGAAATAATGTTGAAATACTCCACCACCTGTAACCCTCATTGTACTAGGAGTAAGGGAAGTCAGAGGAAGAGTGCTTTATTTCAAAATAAGTGTTGTGTAGACACTCCTACTTTCAAAATAAGCTATTTCGAAATAAGCTTTGCAATTGACGTAGCTCAGTTTGAGTAGCTTATTTTGAATTAAGCCCTACAGTGTAGACACTCCTTAACATGGCTCCCCCTCTGAGATTTTTGAAGATTGTGGGGGATGCTACACTGCAGCATACTCTTCAGCCAGTAGGTGGCACCATGTGTGAAAGGACCCTCAGCCATACCCTGCAAAGCATTAGTATACCTTGCAAATGAACGCATCTGGTATGTATAAGCCAGCCCCACGACCAGTCCAAAAGTCCAGATTTGGTACGGAAGTAAATGACATTTATATCTCAAATGGGAGCAACAATAGCAGCTGTAGTTAAACCAGAAAGGATAAAAATTGTCTAATCTTTTTATTGACATTTACTAAGCTTTTGGTCTGACTGCCATCCTAGAACAGAAAATTCCCTTTTATATTTATTTAAATGTGTTTCCATTTAATTTCACCCAGTGAACTCTTCGGCTGTAAGATAAGGGATTTTCTTTTTATTTTAAAAAAGGATTAATCAAAGAGGGTGTGACAGAAATATATTTATTTACTTGCATATTCACCTGGCATTGCTCAGGGGCTCAGAGCGGGGAGGTTGAGGTGGGGGTTGTGCAGGAGTCAGGGTTTGAGTGGTGAAGAGGAGCTCTGAGCAGGGGACTCTGTATGTGTAGGTGTGTGTGTGTGTAGCAGGGTGGATGGAGAGGGTGAGAGGGTGAAGCTCTCCCTCCTCCATGAGATTTGTACCAGAATTGCTTGCTCTTCCCCTTCCTGACCCTTCAGGGAACAAGAGCAAAGTGCACAGCTTGTCTGCCCCCTGCGTTCCCCAGCCAGAGTGAGGAATGCAGCAAACTGTGCACTTTCCCCTCCCTCCCTGACAAAGGGGAACAGCCACCAATGTCCAGATATGAATCCAAGAGGGAGCTTCATCTCCCTACCCTCCCTAAAGGGAGCCTGGGGGGGTGGAAGGCTCAGGACTGGGGCAGTCCCAAACAAGGGGCCCTACCTCCTACCAGCCCCTTTTACCTGCCTGGTGATTCTGTCTCTTTTCTGTACAGTGTTCTGAGAAGCAATCCCATTCCAGGCACATCCCATTGTCCTGGCACAACCAAAACCATACGCTGCTTTAAGTCATAATAAACGGAAGCTGTGTGCTGAATCTGGTGGTCCTCGCTCTTAAGGAGGAATTCTTGAACAGACAGACAGACAGACTGGCTCAGCTATGAAGTGAACCCACCATTACCTTGGCATGGTTTGCTTGTTGATTAACTGAATGCCATCTTGAAAACTACCACTAGTCGCAACTGTTTATGTGAATTGTGACAGACTCCAAACTGTGCCAGATGTTTTGAAAAGCAGTGGAAGACACCAGTGAAAGGGCAGGGTCTGAAAAGAAAAGCGGAGGAAAGGGGTTACAGTACGGGCAAAGTGATGAGTTGGAGAAAAGGCCCAGATCTTGTCAGCTGCAAGTTGTTCATCATCATCAATATTTATAAAATCCTACCACATCTCAAATGTAAAACTAGTCTGTGCATAAGGAGATAACAGCATTTCTATTAATATGGATCTACTAGACAAGAGCTCTTTAAATCTGTTCATTTACTTTCTCATAATCAAAGCACCATCCGAAGAGCTCGTTTTCCTTTTCCTTTTTCTCATTACTACAGAGCAATACAAAAACCCCAAGACTCAATTCTGTTCTTTGGGGTTCCTGTTTTTTCATCCCCTTGCTGCCGGGAAGGCAGCTTTCTTCTTCTCTACTCTAGAGCTTTTTCTGTCTCCCTGTAAATTGGATGCCCCATTGCTTTTCTCTTCTGCAAGGTAAAGCCATGCCTTTTACTGTAAGGATCCACCACAGAATAATGAGGTGCCGGGATGAGATTCCTGCAATGTTGTCACTCCCTGGAATTACAGATCCCAGTGGTGGATCTCCATGGATGATGGGAGAATGGCAGTCAAAGCCTCAGCTTTAGTTTTTCTTATCCGCATTTCTGCAGCTGGAATGGCTTTAAAAGATGATGTGGGTCTGATTTCTCCCCTAGCAGTGGTGTAGGACAGGAGCAACTCCCCTGAAGTTGAGAGAGCTCCATCAGCGTAAAAACCATTGTACAGGAGGTGGAGAACTAAGCCCTGGATGTCCAATGCTTCTTGTTACCCTGAGTGCAGATAAAGAGCGTGTTGGCTTTGCACGTGGTCAATTGTTTTTGTGAATGTAATGCCAAATTGCAGCTCTGTACCCTTTGCAATGTGGGAGATGTCTGGGTTTCCAGTTATCTGGGGCTAATATCACTCTGGTGTGCATTAACAGGAGTGTCCTATGTAAGACACTTGGGCTATGTCTACACTGGCGCGATCTTGCACCAGAAATACGCAAATGAGGCTAAGTGTGGAATATCACCGAGCCTCATTTGCATATCTAATGAGCCGCTATTTTTTTCAGAAGAGGCTCTTGCGTAAGAAGGAGTGTCTACACTGCCCCTTCTTGCGCAAGAAAAACCCTCTTGCGCAATGCCATTACACCTATTACTTTTCAGGAAGAAAGGTATTGCGCAAGAGGGATTTTCTTGCGCAAGAAGGGGCAGTGTAGACGCTCCTTCTTGCACAAGAGCCGCTTCTGAAAAAAATGGCAGCTCATTAGATATGCAAATGAGGCTCGACGATATTCCACGCTTAGCCTCATTTGCATATTTCTGGCACAAGATCGTGCCTGTGTAGACATAGCCTTGGAGAGGCCTCAGCTGGAGAATTGTGTCCATTTGGGGCACCCTGCTTTAGGAAAGAGATGGAGAAACTGGAGAGAGCCCAGAGGAGAGCCACAAACATGATCAAAGGTTTGGGAAATCTGACCTATTAAAAGATTAAAGAAAAACTAGGCATGTTTAGTCTTGAAGAGAATACTGAGGTGGGACCTGCTAACAGTCTTCAAATACGTTAAGGAAGTGGTCACCAGCCAGGAGATTGGGGATCTACTGGTAGACCCTGGAGCTTCTGACAGGTGATACTTCCTGGTTTGGCTGGGACGCTGTCAAGAGCCAGCACTTCAGCTGCCCCTTCCCCCATTGCCCTCCTGCTCCTTGGAACTACCCCTTCCCTCTGGGGAGCCGCCTGCTTGCTGTGCTGGGTGGGGAAGGTGGAGGAGGGGGCACTGATGCCAGGGTGTCCTCCTCCCCCTCACTCCTGTACCCCATCTCCACAGAGATGGGTACATGGCAAGGCTCAGGATGGAGGGAGCTTGCTGGCAGCTGCTCCCATGTCTGAGCATGCTCAGCATATTTTAAGGGGCAGCCTCTGTCACTCTCACACACTGCGTGTCTGTCCCTCACACACACACTCACCTCCTGAACTAACACATACTTGAGTTGTTGTTACTTCTTTTACTTCTTTCCAAGGGTGTTCTTTTCGGAGTTTGACCGTGATACACTTCATAATTTTTTTCTCCCCTGGGCTTACATTTAATTCTTTGAGCAGTGAGTTCTAAAAGGCTAACGTGTCGTGGCTGGAGTCATTATCCCCATGGTAATTTTTTAGAAATATATAGTATATCTAGGTTTTTGGTTTCTACTGGTGAGGCACATCTGCACGTTATCTCGATTTTGGGGCAGCCAGGTGGAAGTGAGTGAGGATAGAGAAGCGGGGAATAGAGTGAGCAGGATGTAGCTTCAGAGAAGGGATGTGGTGGGGGAGGGACCTCAGAGAAGAGGCAGGGCAAGAGTACTTGGGTTTGAGGCAGGGGCGGATGAGAGTTTTGCGGGGCCCAGGGCAACGCAATTTCGTGCATGTGCCACGGCCACAGCCGACAGGTAGTAGCGCGTACGCGGGGCCCGGGGCAGCTGCCCCGCTCGCCCTGCCCTATATCCGCCGCTGGTTTGAGGTAGATCCTGGATTGCACTTAAATTCAAAAAGTGGTCTTGTGCTTTAAAAGGTTGGAGACCACTGTGTTAAGAGGACAATGATAAATGATCCTACCTTAACGGACATGGAACACAAGTAAAGGGTGTAAATCTGCAGGAAGAATGATTTAGATTAGACACTAGGGAAAATGTTCTGACTCTCAGGGCAGTTAAGCTCTGGGATAGGCTTCCAAGTGAGGTTGTGGACTTCCCATAGCGGGAGGTTTTTAAGAAAAAGTTGGCCATGCATCTGTCAGGGATGGTCCATGTTTCTGTGATCCGACCTCAGCGCAAGCAGCTGGACTTGACGACCTCTCATGGTCCCTTCCAGCCCCACATTTCTATGATTCTGTGCTCTACATGGGTGAAAACACATCTCACTCCAGGCAAACAGAGGCTAACTGGGACGAGCCCCCATTTTCTGGCAACCCCGTGACCTGTAGGACCATCCCACACAGCTCATCCAATGTCTATTCACCACCCATCGGCTGATCTTCACAGGAGCAAATCTGATGTTAATGACACCCCAGCCCTTGCTCTATCAAGGTTTGTCAACAGCTTGCAGAAATGCCTGAATAAATAGCAATCCATAAATATTGCAACCCGGTATTTTCCACATTCAGGGTGCATTACTGAGCTGTTCTTCATTGAATGTTACTCACGTTGCATAGCAACCGGTGGTTAAAGCTTTGCTGACTCCAAGAGACTCTGCACTTTCAGAGGTTTCGTGTATTTATTTGACAGCCTCTAACTTCAATGGGCAGTTTTTCATCTTTATGTGTCGCTGACATTTATAACGACTATGAAAACAATTTAATTTCAGTTTCCATAAGCCCATGTGTATAGAATCTTTTTTTTTTAAGCCTGTCAACAGAGCGGACTGGGTTTGTTTGCCACTTTATGAGTCTATTTTAAATCAAGCCCCGTAGCCGTGTCTCGAGTCGAAACATGCTCTTATATGGAGACCCTGGCTCTAAGTCACCAAAGAGCCAGGGCCACACGCTGCTATCGGTTTGCAAGCCGGTTCCTTGAGATCATGCATGGAATCTTGCCGTGCCTCGCTGTCCCACCTCTCAAGGCACTTTAGATCATCAGTGCGGTAAATTAATAATTAAAGGCCGCATAAAGACACCATACAGCAGCTGCACATTTTCAGGGCTGCTTTCCCAGACGCCCCATGATGCTCCTCCACAAACAAATAGAGCCATAAAGCAGCCCGTGGACTCTGCAAAACAAATTGTAAATCACTTTTTAAAGATGCTGCAAATGAAGTGTGATGCTACCAATTAGAGGTTTATGATGACTCGAGGAGTAAGCAGACGAGAACGAATGACTCTCGCTTGCAGAGGTACCTGCTTTCTCACCCATTCATTATTCTGACATGGTCTAATATGTTTTCCCGGGCTGCTGGAAGTTCTGAGTCAAGCCAAAACAAGCACACGTGGGGCAGTAAGCAAGTTTTCACGTCCTTTGTGAGTTTGGATTTCAAGCATCTTGGTCAAAAAGCTGTAGGAATCTCATCTGTTTCAGCTCACTGGGTTCCTGCAAACTTCGGTGTAGATGAGAGTTGGGCCTTAAAGTTCAGATCCACATCCAACCTTCCTCATAATTGGTGATGGTTCTGATTCAGGGCCCGGGCTTTTGTTTGGATCCTGTTCTAGTCTGAGTTGGATGAGTTACCCTTTGGACCTAGGGGCTATGTCTAGACTGCAGGCTTCTTTAGGAAGAAGCATTTCCAGAAGAGATCTTCTGAAAAAACTTCTTCTGAAAAAGAGCGTCCACACTGCCAAAGCGCATTGAAAAAGCGATCTGCTTTTTCGGCAGATAGCGTCCACACTGAATGGACGCTCTCTCGCATCTAAGCTGTGACTACTATGGATGGAGTGGCCGCCAGGGCACCTGTGCTTTTTCCTCTTTCCTCTTCTTCCAAAAGAACTCCCTCTTCCCCGTCCACACACGCCTTTTTCTGAAAGAGCGCTTTCAGAAAAGGTGTTCTTCCTCGTAGAAAGTGGTTTACCAATGTCAGGAAAACCCCTCTTTTTTTCGATTTTTTTTTTTTTGAAAGAATGCAATTGCAGTGTGGACATAAGTGAGTTTTTTTCGGAAAAACAGCGTTTTAACGAAAACACTCTGTAGTGTAGACATATCCTGGGTCTGAGAAAATGCCAAAATTCATTTGAAACCTCCAAGTTCCATGTGATTATTTTTTTCCAAATTGAGTAGGTTTGGGGATTTTGCTCCATGTGAAGCGGTGGCTGAGGTAGCCGGTCTGTGAGCCAGGGCTGAGTTTAGAAATTGTAATTAACACAGAGGCCAGGTGCCTTTGCAACGGTTTGGGATTTCATATAATGAATTTTGCACTAATGCAAGGAGTGATAACGCTCATATTAGATTCCTGATTCACAATGCAAAAATCACCAAAATATTTCTCTGCGACATCAGGGCATTTTCCAGAATGCAACCCCACAGGGCTATAACAATTCAAGGTGCATTGCACTGTAGGTATATTGTTCATATGAAAGTCACTTTATTTCTCTGTACCCCATTATATTATTCAATGCCAAAACACTCTGCTTAGGAACATACTGATTGTACATATTAATGGAATGAATATTCGATAGGTATATTGTTCATTTGAAAGTCACTTTATTTCTCTATACCCCATTATATTATTCAATACCAAAACACTCTGCTTAGGAACATACTGATTGTACATACTAATGGAATGAATATTCGATAGGTATACTGTTCATTTGAAAGTCACTTTATTTCTCTATACCCCATTATATTATTCAATACCAAAACACTCTCCTTAGGAACATACTGATTGTACATATTAATGGAATGAATATTCAATTGATACTTTATTTCCAAAGCAAATTTGTCCTGCATCGCTTTGTTTCTGCCAAGTGTTTGCTGTCTGCGTTTTAAGAGATAGTTAAAGGGTCTCTATGGGCATGCCTACACTAGGAAATTATTGCAAAATAACTCAAATTGATTTAATAACTCCTGAAATAACAAAATCAAAATAGCATGTCCCCACTATGGAGACGCCTCGAAATTAGTTCCAGACAGGCTCCATTAATGTGGATATGCTACCTTGACTTGGAGCCTCAGGAAGTACTGGGGAGCAATGAATTTGACTTACTCTGGGGAGTCATTATTTTGAAACAGCAGCACCGGAGCGTCCACCCTACTGCTATTTCGAAATAACTATTTCAAAATTAGCGTTATTCCCCGAGAAAAGCAGGAGCAGAGATTTCGAAATGTGTGGCCCATTTTTTCGAAATAATAGGCTTGCTAGTGTGGTCACTCTGCTTATAAATGTGACTTAAGGGGGGTTATTTCAAAATGAGCCTGTATTTATTTATCCCTCTGTGTGGAGTGCTGATGTTCAACAGGCTTTGATCAGGCTGAAAGCGGCACTAAACATGGAGACTCTGTGCCATAAGACACTAGGGTGGGGTAGCAGGCTGTGTACCACCATTCCAGTGAGCGCTCTCAGAGGGATGTGGACAATGCCCACTCTTGAAAATGAATGCAGAATAGGCGCTAGGAGAGCAGCTACAGATGTTCCCTAATGGTTTGGATCCTCCCTAAAGAGCACCCTGCTTTCTGTAATACCATCATAGTTGCAATTAGCTGGGGCTCTCACGATCACAACTCCTCAGTGTAACACGGGGGGGGACTTTACATTTTCACTGAAAGTATGGGGTGTACAGACACTGCCAAGCCAGCTAGCAGGGGTATAGCTGGAAAGGGAGAGGCAGTGTTTGGAGAGTAGAAAGATGCCAGAAGACGCTGGAGTATATGCCCTCCCCAACTCTGTACATGCCCAAGCAGTGACTCTCCCATCTACACTCACTGGCGCCATGTGAGGAGAGTCCAAAGGGACACGTGCCCTCCCCCAACACCGGGCGCAGAAGGGACAAGGAGCTGGAACCGCTAGATCCATAATGTCCAACCAGTTCTGAAGCAGGCTACCGCGATAGCGAACCAGCCCCATTACTCTGAAAATGGAGGAAGTCTCCCTCCGGCAGCTGGGTCCAATTAACGGAAAGTGGCTTTTGGAATTCACAAAGATCTTCTGAACTTTTTTTTATTCTCTGAAAAGTTTTGGCTTTTGATTTTAAAAAAATGGGGGTTTTTTCAATGCCACGATTTTGAGTTTTTAGGGTTCAAGCCAACTAGCTGCACCCAAGCGGCTAGGGGCTAGCGTGTTGGACACCATGGCTCTAGATGGCCCTGGGAGCTAAAGGGAGCCTGGCACCCAGAGCTCATCCGTGCTCACCAGTAGCTGTTGGGGTACAGGGAGCAACACAGCTCTGCTCCCCCAGCTCCGACCTTATCCCTCAGGGGGAGAGGCAGGACCACTCGCTGGCGGGAAGCGGAGCGACACAGGGAATAGAGTCATGGTGCTCCACATCTCCCCGCGGCTGTTAGTAAGTGGGGTGGGGCACGACTCCTGCTGCTGGTGCCCCACCCCCATCATTGGCGGGAGAGGGGGGGTGGCCTGGGGGAAGAGGTGAGGAGGGGGTGGAGCAGCAGTGGAGCAGGGGTGGGGACTGAGGTGGAGGGAGCATTGTCCCAGCCCTCCACCCAGTGGCACAGGGAGGAGTCACGTGGGGGGGGGGCAGTCACACGGCCGGCACCTTCCTTCATCTTTCCCCGGCAGTCGCCCTTGTCCACATGGATATTTTTAGCAGTGCAGTATCCTGCTCTCTCCTCCCTGCCAGAGCCTTTCCCCAATGCAGGGGAAGCTCCCTGCTGCCAGGCCCTTCCCCTGCTGCCTCTGCCTTTCCCCGGTGCAAGGCAGTGCAGTGAGTGTGGACACAGCCTGCCTCTCACCACAGTGTGCAGCCACATGAGCCCTGCTGGCTGCCACAGGGGGAGCCAAGACCTCAGGCAGAGGCCCAGGGGCTGGGCACACTTCTGGGCCTGGCTCTTTTCCATGTGGATTACGTGGTTTAGAACTTTGCTTCTTCATGTGGCAGGCTGTGCCGGTTCCTTTAAGGCGGGCTCGCCACACAGCACAGTTCTGTTCATGAAGCAAGGCATTCTGGGGGTGGTTGTTGCAAGTGGGCTTCTGGAAAAATGCCCCAGCAGGGTGTGCTGGGAATGGGTGCTGGCCAGAGAGCTACCTGAAAGAAAGAGGCAGTGCTATTGGGTCTCTCCAAGCAAGAGAACTTAGAGTGTTCTGGAGTGGCCTAGGGGATAAGGTATTTGCCTGGGGACTACAGTGTGTGTGTGTGTGTGTGTGTATAGAGGTTGGATGGTTGCTGGAGAGAATAGGGCATTTGCCATGAGGGGCTTGGGGACAGAGATGGGAACAACTAAGACCAGGCATGGGTCTGTCTGAAGAGAGACCTGGAGCGAGCAAGTTGGTGCCTCCCACATAAGGTTGCTATGTGGAAAATGATAAAGATGTTTACTCACTTTTGGGGGGAAAACCCCATGCCAATTATTCCACACGCGATTATGCACAGTTGCAAATACTCTGACTCTGACTCTGCACTTTTCAGTTTTCAAAAAATTGGGTGGGGACTTAGCCCGGGCGAAGGTGTCGACTTGAGAGCGCCAGCGAATGAGATCTTCTCTTTATGTACAGGGCAGCAGCAGGCCACATTTCCCCAACATACTCCCCTGCCAGCAGGCTTCAACCTTCATCTGAAGGGCTAGCTCTGCACTAGGGCATAAATTCGAATCAAGAGACACAACTCCAGCTCTGTTAATTGTCACTTGAGTGGAAGTATTTTAAATTGAATTCTGGCGCCGTCCACACTGTGGGAAGTTGACGGGAGCACACTCTCCCTTCGACTTTTCTTACTCCTCGTAGGAATAGGACTACCAGTGTCAACAGGCACATCCACTCAGTTTGAATTAATGCGTTTTCAGTAGACCCACTCATGTGAGCCCTGGAAGATTGACTGTGGCAGCTTCGATCTTCTCTGTCGTGTAGACATGGCCAGGAGGGATCTAGAAGGAACAAAGTAATTCTCTTTTCATGGCCCATGCAGTGTGTGTTAAGCTAATTAGTGCAAACAGGAGTATTGAATTTGTAATGAAGGAGCTGTAATTGACTCCAACAAAATGCATCTTCTATGGGGGGCGGAAGGCACCAAACAACTATTAGATGTGACCAGCCTTCTGTCTGTGATGAGCTGGGCTGCTTTCAGACTCACGACCTCGATAGAGGGCGAAGGCTCTATAGGAATGTCCAGTACCCCGGCGAGTACTAATTCAGGAAGGAATTCCATAGATCATATGACGGTGCATTTCCTACTTTTTATGGAAATGGGTTGATGAATATGAATATGCATAACTGGAAAATGCTTTATGCAAAATATTTCCTGTAAGGCATCCTTTAGAAAGTGAAAATCTGCTGAATGTGTATATTCTATTTGTGTGCATCTATCATTCCTGTATTTTAAGTTCGAAATATGAAGTATTAAACCTACTTTACTAGTACAGACATGGTAGGTGAGGGTCATTAAGGGTATTTTGGAGACTTGACGGCTCATGGATGAGGACAATGATCTGTAAGTGGGCTTGGGTTTCCTATGGACCAATCTGTGGGAGGGGGCTGAGAGTCGCCGCAAGGACATGTGTTTAGGTCACCTGATCCTGGGACTCATCTTGGTCCTTGTACTTTTTCCTGAAGGTGAGAGAAGGTTTAAACTGAACACAAAGGATTCCTGCCTTGGGCAAAATCCATATAAAGGAGGGAAACCAAACAGAAGAGGCAGCTGCCAGACAGCAGAACACTCCTGCTTAACACTGAAGATGACTGCTGGAAACATCTGGGAGGCTCTCCAGCCTGCCAGAAAACATTGTTAGAACTATGGCTAGGGTAAAGTATTGCATGTTACAAGTTTCTTAGTGCAGTGTTTCTCAACCAGTGGTACGAGTACACTTAGGGGTACTCGAGAGATGTCTGGGAGGTAAATTTGGAGAAATTTGGAGAAAACTGAATTTTTGTTTTAAATTTTACAGCGCTTTATTATTTTGTACTTTTTACACCCCAAAATTTCATCACTCACTCAGCTATGATTAAGTTGTTTTAAAAATGTGTTGCAATGATAGAAAAAAATGTGCATGTCTGAAAACTGTAGGTACTGGGGGTACTTTTAAAAAAAATTATAAGGGGGTACTTATCTTTTTTTTTTAAAGGGGTACTTTATAAAAATAGTTTGAGAAACACTGTCCGAGTGTACTGGGCTTAGCTGACATGTTTTATTTTGCTTAGTAATTTACTTCACTCTGTGTGCTATTTTCAACCTTGTAAAGCCTACCTTTTATCTGCTATGTATTTAAGAGAAATTCATGTCTCTGTGTGTATCTGTCTGTTTAAGATCTTCTTCTAAAAGGTAAGAACTGGGACCACCAAATTCAGCATGCAGCTTCCTCTTATCCTCACTTAAAGCAAGGTCAGGGTTTTGTTGTGCCAGGACAATGGGATGTCCCTGGAATGGGATTGCTTCTCAGAAAGCCAGACAGAAAAGAGACAGAATCGTCAGGCAGGTGAAAGCGGCTGGCTGGAGGCATGCTCCCCATCCGGGACTGCTCCAGCTCGGAGCCTCCCACCTCACCACGTACCCTTTAAGGAGGGCAGGAGGGTGGGGGGGGGGGGTCAAGCTTCCTCATCCCTGATGCCCATGGGAACATTTCTGGCTGTTCCCATTCACTAGGAGCGAGGGGAAAATGCTCAGTTTGCTGCATTCCTCACACTGGCTGGGGAGGGCAGGAGGCAGATGAGTTGTAAACTTTGCTCTCTCTTCCTGATAGGGACAGTAAGGGGAAGAGCCTCCCACTTCCTGAATCACCCCCCCCCCCAGTCCCTTGCCTGGAGCCCCTCCTCACACCACAACCCTGACTCCTGCACCCTCCTCCACACACTCTCATCCGCCCTTCCCTGAGCCTCTCCTTAAGGACCAGAGCAACGCCGGGAAAATGTGCTGGTGTTTTTATAAAGCTCACCAGGTGCCTACAGCTGTGCACAAGAATAGGGGAGTATCCCTCTCAATAGTTGTGAACCCTGGGGTGATGATGCTCCCAGGGTTCCCTGCAGAGAAGCTGCAGCAGCCAGCAGTGTGTATTTAGCTGGCCCTTAAATGCCTGTCTACATTTAATACAGAAATCTGGGAACCAGCTGCTCCTGCATGATTTCTTCGCAGTGTTTTGCAGCATAAAGAGAAAAGGCCACATGTTGTCTCTTACACTGGGGCTTCTAAGTAACCCTTCGAGCAGGGGTGGGCAAGATGTGGCCTGTGGGCTAGATCTGGCCCAGCAAACCACTGGATCTGGCCTGCCACCAGCCCACGGCCCAGTGGAACCCTCAGGCAGGCTCTCAAAGCAGCCGGCTGCGGGGGCCATGCGCATCTCCCAGCAAGAGGCCTCCAGCACAGTGTCCCCGCCCCTAGCACAATCACACAGCCCCCCTTGGCTGGAAGCCAGCCATTAGGAGCCGCCTGGGCTGTGCTTGTGGCGCAGGCAGCGTGCGGAGGGTCCCCGGTAAGGGGCACATCATGCAGAGACGCACGTGGCCCCTGCAGCTGGCTACTTTGAGCAGCACGGGGTGGGGTGTCACCAGCAGGGAGCCTGGTCACAGGTCCCACTGGGCTGCTGGCTGGGAGCTGCCTAAGGTAAGTTCCAGAGCCAGCACCTGGCACCCCTCCTCCGCCAACCCAACCCCCTGTCCCAGGTCACAATCCAAATCCCTCTGCCATCCCTTCCCCGACCCTGCCCCCATCCTGTACCCCAACCCCCTGCCCCAGGTCACAGCCCAGACCCCTGCACCTCCATCCGAGGTCACACCCCCCTCCCAGATCCTGCGCCCTTCCTACATGCCTCCTCCAGACCAGAATTCTCTCCTGCACCCGTATCCTGAACTCCTTCCTGCACCCATCCTCCATCCCAGGCCCCGCAACCCCCTCCATTAATATCGAAGAAGAATGTGACCCTTGAGCGCTTACCAAATCCTCAGAGGGCCCCCCCATAAAAAGTTATTCCCCACGCCATCTTAAAGAGAGTGTTTGCTGGGGGAGGCATAGGCAGGAAGGGAAAACATGCTGCGACAGTGAGCCATCACGAGGTCAAAGAAAAGCCTTTTCACGCTTTATGTATTTGGGAAGTTGTCGGAGGCTGTTCATCTGGGAGTTAAATTTGCCCTCCTGCCCCAAGCCGCCAAGGTCATTGATATATCTGACAATCTGCTGAGTAAGGCATGGTGGTGCACCAGAAAGGCCTGGAGGCACCTTTAGCTGACACATCCAATTAGGCCTGTGAAGTGGCATGTTCCCTTTCACATTTTCCAGAAATCTGACACATGCACAGGAGAAGGGAGGCTTAGAAACAAACCCTAGAATGTGTCTCCAATTGCTTCCTTCATAGTCTGGCACTCCTGTCCCAGCTGCAGTAAGTGAGGTCAACCCCTGTTCCCCTTTTGAATTGGTCAAGTGATTTTTTTTTTTGAAGCTCCATTTTGCTTCCCAAAATATTGAAGCTCATGTTGAGCAGTACTAGTATTTTTTTTTCTTGGATAAAGGGGGGTTTTCTCCATAGGAAAGCGGTACCAGCTCTGCATGGTGGCAAAGCACAGCTCATATGCCATTCCTCTTGACCTAAAAAGTTCCAGCTTTGATAATTACAGACAGCCTCTGTCATTTTTTTTTCTTCACACAGCACACCATTAACCTGTGGAACTCCTTGCCAGAGGATGTTGTGATGACTAGGACTTTAACAGGGTTCAAAAAAGAGCTAGATAAATTCATAGAGGTTAGGTCCATCAATGGCTATTAGCCACAATGGGTAGGAATAGCCTCTCTTTGTCTGGAAATGGATGACAGGAGAGGGATCACAAGAGGATTACCTGTTGTGTTCTCTCCCTCTGGGGCACCTGGCATTGGCCACTGTCAGCAGACAGGATCCTGCGCTAGATGGGCCTTTGGTCTGACCCACTAGGGCTGTTCTTATCTTCTTGTGTAACTAATAACATCTGATTAAAAATGACAGCGGGGAAATCTCTAGGACGGACAAAGATCTCTGATGAAATGCTGGGCTATTGTAATCATGCTGTGACATCTAAATCGGGAGGCTGCTGCCTGTTCTCATACCTTCCTTTTGCAGTGAACTGCACTATGGTCTTGGAGGAAATAGCCCCTGGGGACCCTCTTCTGACAATGCCCGGTTATTGCATTAGCCTCCTGACAGTGTACTAGAGAAACATGGGCTAATCGGTCACTTACATGTCATCTTTGCTTCATTTGAAAATGAAGCAACCCGCCACATTATTTCTTCTGTGTCTATGTTTTGTCTCAGCATTGAAGTCTCTCGAATCTCTGACCCCTGGGAAGACAGATGCGTAGGAGGCAGATTCATGCATTTCAGAGGCATATTTTGCCTCATGCTGCTAGCTAGAAGCATTGTCAAAGAATGCCATGTTTAATTAATATTATACGCAAAGGTTACTGGAGAGGACAGTGTGATTTTGCTTATTAAAGAAGATTAATGTATCAAAGCAGGTATATTTTAATTAAAGGGAAGAATGTGTCTGCATATTTCAAACTAGCATCTCCCATTGGGAGAAGGAAGTGGCTGCATTTATATATTTTATGTAGATTTTGACCCACTGGGGCTCTTTGTTTTCCTCGAGAGAAAGCAGGAGTTTGTCAGACCTATTTCTCTAGGTTTCTGCCTCGGTTCTCAGCCCTAACACGCGCTGTGCATATTTGAAGTGTCAGTTTACTTGTTAAAGTCCTGAAGGGCGGGTTGTGTTATTTTACAGTTCATGAGAAATGGTCATAGCTTTGCTTCCGGATACTCTTATCAATGAAATGCAGGGCTAGAAAGGACGTCCAGAAGTCCTCAAATCCAGCCTTTTGGGCTGAGGTCGGACCAAGTAAACCTAGGGTGTGAGTACATTGCACCGTTATTTTGAAATAACAATGCAAGTGTCTACACAGCCATTCCGTTATTTCGAAATAATTTCTAAATAATGGGCGGCTTATTCTGAAATCTGTAAACCTCATTCTACGAGGAATAATGCCTATTCCAAAACTGCTATATCGAAATAAGGCGTGTGTAGACACTCCACTGCTGCTATTTCAAAACAGCCCCTCACCAGGGCCATTCTAAGTTATTCCTCCCCAGTGCCTCCTGGGGCTCTAAATCGAGATAGCACATCTACGTTAGGGGAGCCTGCCTTGGACTCATTTTGAGGCTTCCCTGCAGTGTAGATGTGCTGTTTCGAAATAAGCTATTTTAGAATAACTATTCCGGAAGCTTATTTCAAAATATGCATGCAGTGTAGATGTAACCTAGAGACCAATCTAAAAGGTGTTTGCCTAGCCTGCTCTTAAAACCTCCAATGATGTGAATTCCACAGCTGCTCTTAAAAACCTATCCTAAAGTTCAACTACCTTTAGAGTTACAAAGATGTTCTTAATATTTAACCTAAATCTTCCTTGTTGCAAATTAAGCCCATTGCTCCTTCTCTTACCTCCAGTGGACACAGAGAACAATTGCCCATAGCCCTCTTTATAGCACGCCTAAACATTGTTGAAGACTGTTATCAGGTCCCTCATTGGTCTTTTTTTCCCCTCAAGACTACATATGCCCAGTTTTATTAACCTTTTCCTCAGAGGTCATGGTTTCTGAAAAATTTTTCCTAATGTGTGGTGCCCAGAATTAGACCCAGAACTCCAGGTGAGACCTCACAAGTGCCAAACAGAATGGAATAGTTACCTCCCCTGCCTCACATATGATACTCCTGCTGATATACCTGTGATGCAGTGGACTAGGCCCCAAGCTTTGTGGTCCTGCCACACCTTCCCCATAAAAGAGCAATAGAGAGGTCCTCCAAACTCCTTGGAGTGGCTGTGTGAGAAGCAGCCAATCAGGGCCCAGCAAGGCAGTATAAAGAGAGCTGCTGGGCTAGAGCCAGGCAGTTCCTCGCTGGAGCTATAGGAACATGGATGGTATGGCTGGCTGGCAGAGCTGCAGAACCTTGGACAAGTGTGGCACTGCCAGGAGCCGGAGAGAATGAAAAGGAGCCCTGAGCTGGGTGCTGGGATTCTGTCATAAACAAAGCACTGAAATAAGGGGGAAGATGGTACAGGGCCACAGGGAATTGGTCCAGGGAATTAGAATAGCAGTCAAACTTGAATGAATGGACACAGCAAACAGCGGCTATCCATAGGGTCCTTAGGTCATGTCCCAGACTAGTGGGTGACCCTCAGTCCCCCGTCCTCCATTAGCCTCTGTGGCAAAAGAGGCCTGGACATTCCCAGAGGAGGGAACTGAATCATAATGGCCTGGCTAGAGATTTGTAGCAATAGGCCCGAGGACATTGTCTGAAGAGGGAGATTTAGGACACTGCTCTACCCTGGCCAGGAAAAAAGAGACAGAGCTCAGGCACAGACATGTGCACTCGGCCAAGGGTGGGCTCACACAGAGTGAACCCCATCACAACACTCCTGCAGGATATCCCTTCTTCCCATCATCAACACCTATTCAATTTGTGACCCATTATAACCACCAGATTCTTTTCAGTGCGTCAGTGTGTCTGGCAGGGCTCCGGCACTTGCTGATATAAGAGCGAGACGTGCTACGGCAAGCAGCATGAAAAATAAACAGGAGATACTTGAGCAGCATGAGCCTCATGCAAGGCACATTGCTGAAATCTACCGACTGGTTCCATGGGGCTTTGGAACAAGCCTCAGGTGGGTTGCCACTATCAGAGGTTGTTGGAGACCATGTCCGGGAGGGAGGAAGGATGGTCCATTGGTTGGTGCACTGGCCTATGAGGTGGGAGACCTAGGTGTACGTGCCTGCTCAGCCACAGATCGCCTTGGGCAAGTCACTTAAGGCTCAATTTGTATAGTCCAGAGCCCTTGAGACCTAACCGGTGCCCAACCAGAGAATTTGCTGGACCGCGAGAGGTCAGTATTGTCTAGAAGCATCACCAACCCTTCCACTGCTTGCTGGGCTCTTAGAAGACATGTAGGGGTATGTTAGAGCTAAATAACAGCACAGAACCCTGAAAGCCAGGACTGATGACTGGAAACAAGCTTTATGGGACCGCAGGACTCCTGGCCGCACACATGATAAGAGGACTCCAGCTAACTAAAATCATGCCAGACCATGGATGTTGCCAGACCAGAGAGTGCTGAACTAGAGAGGTTCCAAATGTACTCAGATGCCTAATTCCCAGTGAAATTATAAATACATCAGTGATTTGGGAGTTGCTCAGACACTACAGTCACAAGGGGCTACAGCCTCTCTCCGACTTACGAACCAGTTATGGACCAAGCAATTGGTCGTAACTCGGTTTGTTCGTAAGTCGAACCCCATAGAGTTACATGCGACCGTGCTGTTCGTAAGCGCGGACTGCGTTCCTAACTCTGGGTCCGCCATTTACGACAGCTTCGGTCGTAACTATGAATGGTAAGTCAACCGTTTGCAACTTGGGGACTGGCTGTATTTGAATTCCACTGATAAGGTAGGTCTTCAGACCTAGCCGGGTAATTGGTCCTCCATCATTTTAGATCTTTGTAGGAACTCATGGCTTGGGGCAACATGGCCGTAGGATCCTCTTTGGTTCAGACTATCTGTTCTTTTTATGCCACAAATTTATGTATGCTAAGTCTGCGGGAGCCAAATCCTTGGCCCCACAGCGTTTCTCATCGCTCCCCATGTCTGACCACTGGGAAGAGGATTAGGCTTTACAAAGACCATTGAATGTGGGTAATAATATGATTGTTTACTTGTTTTCCAATAACATCATTCTAAATGCCCAGTTGCATTGGCAAATTAAAGAACCAAGTTTGCCATTAACATGTGTTCCCTCGGCGGGTTGGCTCTGCAGCAGCAGAAGAAAAATATTGTCAAATTATGGCCTTGTACATAAAAAAGTTACTTCTGACTTTTTGATTTCTCAGTGCCAGAATGGTGGGTTGATTTGTATGAATATTTTAGGAACGAAGCAGATTGCTGGAAGAGGATCATAGTTTTATAACACTGGGCAAGTTGGGGGCCTCCCTGTAACTGTTTCCTACTGAAATGACTTCTCCTTCATACAGGCAGGGGTTGCCACATCACACAATGGCTAAGGTGCTCTTTTGTAAGGAGGTGAAGCCGTGGCATAAACAGGAGAAAATCGAGAGGAGGCGATCGTAGGTCAATAATCCACCTAGCAAGTTCCTATTCATTATTTTCCTCTTCAAGCACAATATTAGTCATTTTTGAAAGGAGAAAATGAGTTCTAATTTTGCCACATTCTAACAGACAATACTTTCGAGTCCTACTTACACCTTAATAGTACTTACTCGCTAACCCACATAAAGGCTCTTTGTGAAGTGAAAATGTTGCCATAGGCAATCTCTACTTGACACTGCAACATTATTGCAAACTTCTTGAGAGGAACAGGGATTTCCTACCCATTGTCTAATTCAATTAAAAAGGAGTCGACAACAGTTAGAATTAAGGGAGTGCATCAAACTTTGCCATCACATGGTAATAAGAAATCCCATATATTAACTGTTGCAAATATCTTAATTGCAAGAGAACAGTAAGATTTTTTTTTCTGCAGTGCAGTAAAACATAGAAACACTAATTGCACCGATGAATTCTGACAGAAAGAATTCATAGCAAAAATCTCAATTAGTTTTCTTTTAACCCACTTTTTTTTTAAAAAAAAAGTCATAATTAACATAAAGGTGCTATTAATAATCCTTCGTTATTGTTAATCTAGGTCACTGTCTCATCCCCAAAAGCAAGTCTATTCATTTAGCGTAAATAAGTTAAAACTAAGCAATTACTGAGTTCTTCTAATTGAGTTTATTCTTGTAAATTAATCAGATTCTAGCCAATCTATGCAACAAAACCATTATTTTAAAGCAAATCTTTAATACCACAAGACCAGCTCATGTTCTATTCACTAATTAAAACCATGGAGCTAACTTCATAACACATTTACCATCTACTATTGATTTTAGAGAGTTTGTGCATCTGTGTGTCCGTCAAAATATGAGTCCGTTTGTTTAAGAACTCCTAAGCGGTAAGAGCTAGGACCACCAAATTTGGTAGGCAGCTTCCTTTTATTACAACTTAAAGCAAGGTCAGGGTTTGGTTATGCCAGGACAATGGGATGTGCTTGGAATGTGATTGCTAGTCAAACGGAAAGGGAGGGGTATGACAGCAGGAAAGTTATACTCACAAAGGACCACAAGGGGGCACCAAGAGCCCCAACGCTGGGGAGCAGTCCACCCCAGGGAGCAACTGCCGGTTGCCACGTGGCCCCTGCCATTCCAGGCCACCCTTGAGACACTATGGTGTGTGGCCACTGCTGACTCAGGCTGACCCCCCGTGACAAGCTGTTGGGTGGCCTTTGTATCGTCCCCCCCAACCCCCGGGCCAGCCCCGGGAGAAGACGGTGCAGGAGGGCTGCCCTGGGCTGGCCCAGGACCTGGACAATGTCCGGTAAGTCTTCTAGTAGCAAATAATTCAACTCTGCATTGTGCTTAAGGCCCTGAGTGAGCCATCAGTATGGGGGTAAATTTCACACTGAAGCCACGGACATGCCATAAAGTCCATGTTTCCCCAAATAATTCCATTTGAATTAGAGCATATCTTTAAAAAAACCCAATTTTCATTTAGAAATTGACTTGACAGGTGGAGAATCTACTATGACTTTTGGTAAATTATTCAGTGGTTATTTTGTGCTTCCTTTCTAGTTGGAATTAGTCTAGCTTCAGTTTCCAGCCAGGGATCACATATGCCTCCGTCTGCTAGAATGAAGAGCCGCTTATCAAATATTTGTCCCCCACTCTGATCGATCCCCCCCCAACCTCTTTGTTAAGCTGAATAAGTAGACTCAGATTGCTCACTCATTACAAGGCACACTTTCCAACCCTTCAATCGTTTTCATGTCTCTTCTCTGAACTCTCTCCGATTTATCAACATCCTTCTTGAAATGTGGACACCAGAACTGGACGAAGTATTCCAGCATCAGTTCCACCAGTACCGAATACAGAGGCAGGGCTGTCCTTACCCATATGCAGAACATGCAGCTGCGTAGGGCACCCGAAAATCTGGGGCACTGCTGGGTCTTAATGTCCACCTCTTACTAGCCCTGTCCTGTGGCTCTGCTTCATCAAGAGAGGATCTAGTCAAATGAAAAGTGACAAAGGCTGCCGGAGCTATTAGCAGACCACTGAACCTGTGAAAGAGCCATTCAAGTGGTAAGGGAGCCATTTAACAGGCATTTGCCAACCCCAGGAATACACTGCCAGTTCCTGAATTTACTGTGTGAGTCACCAGGAACTTAGTTTAAAATTTGCTTTAAGAGTATGTCATTAGTGCATGGCTGAAGATTATAAAATCACATCTCTAAATAATCCTTGTCCCCACCCTGACTTCCACAGGGTAGAGGGGTGGCAGTTTTATAGTTCTGTGTAGGGCCCCATCAATCCTATACATCCCTGTATAGAGGCAAAATAAGTTCTCTACTTCTACTTGATATTCCTCTGTTGGTGCATCCAACAATCAGTGGTTTTTTGGGCAACAGCTTCACACTAGATAATTCAGCTGATTATCTTCCACAACCTCTACATCTGTTTCAGAGTCACTGGTCCCCAGGACACCGTCTTCTGTGTTGTAGGAATGGTCAACATTCGTCCTGCCTGGATGCATACCATGTCCATTTGGGAAAGGAATGTACATCTTCCATTTGAAATGCTAGAAGAGAGAGAGAGGGCACAGGATTGCTTTCCATAAGCTCTATTTCTCATGTGCTCTTGGTCTGGCATTTAATCTTGACCTTTTATATTTGGGACCAGTCATGTTGCCCAGTGCTTTTTTTTGTAAAAAAAAATAGATTCCTGTCCTCCAGGGGAAAAGTTGTTGAGGGAAAAAAAAGCCTGGGTGGGGCCAGCATTCCCCTTTAAGAGAAGTGGTCCCTTTAAGACACGCGGCCCAGCCAACTGTCAGAGATTTGCGTACAGAGGTGCGGGTACTGTCCGTTCTTTCCAGGTAAGCTCAGCCTTGAGGTGCCAGTACTGCGTCTGGAGGTGCTGGTACTGCGTACCGTCACAAAAAAAGCACTGATGTTGCCTATGGCTTTTTGGTTTTTTCCTTCTATCATTTCAGCTCTCTATGTTGCATCAAGCCAGATGAGAATGCTGAAACTTTGATAACAACAAAGTCCCATGGCACCTTAAAAACTAATAGATTTATTGGTGCATAAACTTTGGTGGGTAAAAAACACTTCATCAGGTACATGCATCTTGACTTGGTTTTTACACACCAAAGTGTATGCCCAAATAAATCTGTTAGGCTATGTCTATACTACAAGGTTTTTGCACAAAAAAAGTAAATTGACAGGACAGAGGGCTTTTGCCAGTAGAGTTATTCCTCTCCCCACGAGGAATAACTCCTTTTTGCACTACAGCTCTTGCGCAAAAAGGCATGTGTGGACGCTCCGCACGAGTTTCTTGCACAAAAATATTCTATCAGGAAAAGCACCAGTGCTCTTATGGCCATTCTGTTAATGGCAATCAGAGCTTTCTTGCACAAGAGCATTCATGCAGTGTGGGCGCTCTCTTGCACAAAAGCACATCACTTTTGTGATGTGCTTTTGAGGTGTGGACGCACTTTTGCGCAAGAAGGTTTTGCGGAAGAGATTTCTTGTGCAAAAATCCTGCAGTGTAGACAAAGCCTGAGTCTTTAGAGGCCCAAATAAATCTTTAGAGGGGTAGCCAAGTTAGTCTGTGCAGGATAAACGTAAAAAACAACAAATTGTCTGGTAGCACTTTAAAGACGAACAAAACATGTAAATCTGTTAGTCTTTAGGATTCCCCGTTGTTTTTGCAGATACAGACAAACACAGCTGCCCCTCTGAGACTTTGATAATAATCTTGTCAGCCTGTGATCTGGCAAGGCCCTGTGAAACCTCCTTTAGAGTTTCTTTTCTCTGGAAATCATCTGGTTTTTAATATCCGTGGTCGTGGGGCCCACCCACCCCTTTGGGAGCATAAGTCTGGGTTCTAATTCTGCCCTGGCAACCAGTTCTGAGCATAAACGATAGCACATTGGACACATCCAGGCATTTGGGGTGTGCCTAGATAGCGGTGCTATTTTGGGATACTTCCGGTATCCCGAAATAGCTATTCTGCATCTTGACAGCACACCCATTATTTTGAAATAGCTTTCGAAATAACGCACACACTATTTCGACATCCCTGTAAACCTCATTCTACAAGGATTGAGGGACATGTCAGAATAGTGCTCTGTTTCAAAATTAACTCGAAATAAGCTATGCCATTTGCGTATCTCAAATGACGTAGCTTGTTTCAAGATAAGGGTGCCCGCAGTGATTACCAAGGCCATGTTAAAAGCCCTCAGTTTGCTCTTCTTTCAGGGGCACATTACTGTGGGCAGGCCATAGCCCAAAGAGTTTGCAATCTATGGCAAGTTGAGACCTTTCTGTAGTGGAGTGAGTTTCAACCTTGTAGAGCTGATCCTTGTCCAAATGTGATTTCAACACAATTCCTCAACGTAAACCAGAGGAGAAAACTGTACAAATCTGGCAAAAGAGGAGATTAGTTGCGTAAGCTCATAATTTTGCTAGACACTCTAAATCATAGGCAAAATAGAGACACTCAATGTAGGGTTGTTACTTCAATCTGTGCCCCACTAAAATCCACCCCCAACATTTTATTTTCTTCTCCTTCCTCCCTGTGGTTGGAGGGGTCTTAACCAGTCAATTGAGATACAGTTTAACTGCTTACGTGAAACTATCTTTTCCACTTTGTATTGCGCTGTGATACTTAACTGAAGAAGAGCTCTGTAGGAGTATGTCTACACAGCAGTGTTATTTTGGAATAACTGATGTTATTCTGAAATAACACAGTCTACGTCTACACTACAAGCAGTTATTTCAACATACTGTCAAAATAATGTTGAGCTGGAGGACTTCTTACACCAACTCTGTAATCCTCATTGTATGAGGAGTAAGGGAAGTCGGCAGAAGAGGGCTCTGCCTTGGACTTCCTGCTGTGTAGACAGCACCACAAGCCGAAATAAGCTATTTTGACAAGCTACACCATTGGCATAGCAAGTCGCGTTGCTTAATTCATCTGTAGCCCTGCTGTGTAGATGTGCCCTCGCTTCTCTCTCACCAGCAGAAATTGGTCCAATAAGAGATCACCCACCCACCTACCTTGTCTCTCTAATAAAAATATAAAATTAATTTTATTGGAATTAAACTTAAGGCTTTTTTTCCTCCTATGGTCGCTCTGGAATAAGGATACCCATACGTCTGTTTTTAACACTATGATAAATGTTAAACCTCTTTCCTAGTGGTGTCCTCCAGTTTTAATTTAAAAATGTTCAAAGAAAGAGGCAGTTTGGGGCGCCCAGTAGGCTGTAAAAGGGTTGTTATGTGTGGAAATCTAAAAACCAAATAACCGTACTAGGAATAGTATTACAGTCCTCTTCCATCCTTTCTGGCCCTAACCATTTCAACTACATGTGGATGCTTGATGTCTGCCCACAAATACACAAGTGGGAGAGATATGAAAGTTCATTAGGTGGCATGAGAATCGGTTTCTTATATGAAAATGAACGTCTTAGACAATAACTGGGGAAGATGGGGGTAGAGGAAAGTGAAAAGAGGATTGTTGGACTTTGTTTTCTTCACTATGCAAAATTCAGCATCTAGCTCAACCCCAAAGATACCCCTGACCCTAGGACCTCAAGAAGATCCCAGACCTGACTCTTATCAGCCCCAGCACAAATCATAGTGGGGTCAAACAACCAGCCACAAAAATGTAACACAGGAACTGGAGTGTTCAGTGGCCAGATACGGGCCCCAACCTATAGCCCGGTCAGATTACCCACAACCACGGTAAACCTATCCTCAGGCATCTTTCTGGAGGCCCTAATTCTGACCCAAGCCTGGAACAACCACCCTGCCCCAAAACTAACCCTTATCTCCACGGCAGTTGCACAGTAACTGCATCTGTGGTCCCCGCTGAGGTCCACCAAGTCACCCACTAGACATATTTGTGTCTCTCATTCTCTCCACCGGGGTTTTTTAAGGCTGTTGCACTGCTCCATCATTTACACTGTGATCCTGCCAGCAAGCCAGACTACGTTCTCTGAGGGCTGTGCTCAGCGTTCCCTGTAAGCAGGGCGCTGGGGCGGCAGCTCAGGAGAGTTTCCAGTGCCGCCCAGCTGATTAGCAGAGCGCCCAGAGCTAGTTCTTTTGTTTCTACTGGTGGTGCATATTCACACATGCCTCGGTGCACATTGAATGATGTATTCCGCACATGGATGGGAAAGATGAGAGGGAACATTGTCTGCGACCAGTGTGTTGCCTGCTGCTATAAGTCACCACACAGCTCCTTCCAAGCAAGCATATTTGTTCTTAAGGAAAAAGCATTTGCTGAGAAAAAATTACAACAAAAAAGAAACTACATATGGTAACAAGCTTACTAGAGGGCATCTCCAGTATAAATGTAACATAGAAACTGAAGTGTTCACTGACTGGATACTGGCCCCAACCCACAGCCCTGTCCGATTACCCTCCGATTACCCCCTCTGGTGGGTTTTCAGTCCTCAAAATCCACAACTGGGCTTTTCCTGTACAGGTTGAACCTCTCAGGACCTGACTGGTACTGAACCAGAGAATTTGCCGAACTACGAGAGGTCCATATTGTCTAGCAGCATCACCAACACTTCCACTGCTTGCTGGGCTCTTAGAAGACATTTAGGAGTAAATGAGAGCTAAAGAACAGCACAGAACGCTGGCAGCCAGGACCGGGGGTTGTAAACAAACTTTATGGGACCATGGGAAACCATGATAAGTGGACATCGGGCTAACTAAAATCATGCCAGACCGCAGATGTTGCTGGACCAGAGAATGTTGGCCTAGAGAGGTTCAACCTGTAGTTTCAAGTTTATCTTAAAACCAGAATCCTGACTGAGCAGCTGAACTGCTTCTTTATGCACCTCCCGTCTTCCGTCCTGGCCTTCCGTCACAGGTAATCAGTTGATGACTCTTCCTCAGGGAGTAGTTTCCAAAGGGTTTTTGCATAATTGGAGTTGGGGAATTTGCATTACTCACTTCCTAGGGATTCCCCAGGAAATGCACTTCAGATTTATTGTCCCCAAAGTCCATACTTGCCTGGCATATTTTCACTAAAATCTTTTCAGCTTTCATGTCTCACATCTGTCACATCACCCCCTGAGGTTATATATGAATTCCAGCCCACAATAATACAGACAAATAATAAGATCTTTCCAAGATATTGCAGGAAATTGCCATGCCTATCATAACAACATCTTCGTCCGATACAATCTTCTTTTATCCAGTTTCCTTATTAACACAAAGTAGTCCTGATTTTGTATTTGGTTCTTACGTGCTACTGGATTATTCATGCTAATAGCATGCACTCCTGGGAACCAACCTATAAAAGGCTTCACCTCCTCCTCCCCTTTGAAGTTTTTCAAATCGGAAACACGCCATAGAAAATCTCTATTGTGTGGAACACGAGAGACATTGGCTGGGTAGCAAAATGTCCCAAAAAGGCCCAGGTTCAGTGGCCAAAGACTGGCCACAAGCTGAATGCATGAACTGATACCACAAGTGAGGACAGGGCTAGTGATCCTAGCCTTAGGACCTTGAGTCAATCAGACAGGGCAGCATCCAGGGGAAGTGACCCAGGGAGCAAGGAAGTACCAGACGGCCAGGCAAAGAGCTTACCCCACACCCCTCAGCCACAGAGGAGAGCTCACAAGCAGGCGGACCCCGTTACACCTTGACAAACTAAGGCCAAGCCATGCTGTGATATATTTAAGCAATGTATCATGCATTTCTCAGTTAGGATTTTGCTGCATGAATTTTCTCAGGGCGCTTAAGGGGAGTATTTACAGAATAGGATATTGAACCAGTCTTATTAAGGGAGGCAGAACATGGTTCTTATTTACTACCATGCAGCTATTCCCTCGAGAATAACTGGCGGGAACTGGTCCCTATGTACATGGGGATGCATCTATCACTGAAAATATCTCCAGCTCCGGTGCACAATGTAGCAACCATTCAGCCGCAAGCTCGACAATATTTTAGGAAGAAAGGAAGCATATTTTGTCCAGCTGAAACTACAAGGGGAATAATGGCAAGAAGGTATTTAGGAGTAGAGAGCATGCCTGTTACTCATGTTGTTGATGTTATTTATTATCCTAGAACCTAGGAGCAGGCTTGGATCAGGATCCCGTTGTGTGAGGTGCTGTACAAACACAAAGAGCTTACAGCAGGGGTGGGTGCGACGGGGTGTACCAACCCCATACTGGACCAGAAAGGGATAACTAGGGTTACTTGGCTGAGAGAGCCCCGCCCCACAGCCCTGCTAAGCACGCTGCCACAGGAAACCAGCTATACAGGCCGGTTGAGCAGCTCAGCTGGGATTGGCGGCCGCTGGGGAAGGAGGTGCGGCTAGAGCTCTGGAGGAAGAACTGTGGATGGACCAAACCACAGAGACCAATCTGCAGGGAGCAGCCGAAGAAGCCCCAGTCCGAAGGAAAGTGGTGAAGAAGATGGCTATGGTGAAGTCGTCCAGGACAGGGAGTTAGATCCCCGAGAGCTCAGCATGTTTTGGGTGGACTCTCCGCTGAGCTAGTGGATACCCTGTGTGAAGGGGCATTGATACTGACTTTGGGACTGTGGCCACTAGGTCTTACTGCCCTGAGAGCAGGAAGTGCTGCTACTGGCTCTGGCCACTTGGCCTCACTGCCCTGAGAGCAGGGTGTGTTGCTGTTGACTCTGGCTGCTAGGCCTCACTGCCCTTCAAGAAGGGGGCATTTTACTGACTGTGTCCGCTAAGCCGAACTGCTTCATTGGATGGGGTGAAGTTATTGACCCTGAGCCATAGGGACTAAGATGCACATGGGGTGGAGCAATCTAAGAGGGGGACTTAGAGGCCTAACGCCCTGCCTCTGAGGGAGCCGGGCATACCCACCCTGTGACAGTGGGCAATATGGTTCACCCTGCTTAGCACCTGGCAGGCTGCCAGATGATTTATTTAGCTGCGCCTCTGCAAGTTTGGCCACGTGCAGCTCCCATAGGCCGAACCACCGCTTCCCACAGTTCCCATTGGCTGGGAACAGCGAACCGCAGCCAATGGGAGATGTGAGCAGCTGTATCTATGGTCACTCCGATAAATAAAGCATATGGCGGCCTGCAAGGGGCTAACTCTGGTGAACCACGACTGGCCCACAGTCAGTTTATTGCCTACCTCTGGCTTACAGTCTAAATGGTTCATGTTACAGTAGTACATAGGGGCCCACTGGCCATCGTGCTAGGAACTATATAGACTCATAGAACACTAGAACTGGAAGGGACCTCGAGAGTCCAGTCCCCTGCCCTCATGGCAGGACCAAGCAGCACAACGCATTCCCTGCCCTGAATAGTTTACAATCTACACACATGCTCATCTGAGGTCTCTCATGTCCTTCACTCGCCCTGGGCGAGTGCTTGCCAGCATGAGGATGACACAGTCAGGCCCTTAGCTAGTGATCCTAACTGGAACTGAGTCAAGAAACTGGGTCTGATATTAGAGCTGTTTAGAAAACTGATTGGAATTATTTGGGGAAATGTTGGTTTTTTGTTGGGGGGAAAAAAGTGTCTGCTTTGCACTAGCCAAAAGCTGAAAAAATTCTGCCCAAAACTGCTGACAATATTTTTTAATTTTTTTTTCCCATTTTTTGGAAGGTTTGGTTTTCTGATGAAAAGAAGAAAAATGGTGAGGAAAGCAAACATTTTTGTCAAAAACCCATTTTTTTTCGTTGCAAGGAAGTTTCAGTGAAAAAGTTTTGTTCAGCCCTAGTGAACGTACCCTAGCGTTGTGAAAATTGCCATTGGATCTTTCATGACTACACTGGTGAGGCATTCTGATTTAAGTTCCACCCTACAAGTGGTCCAGAAAGCACAGAGCTCATCCATACGCTTGTGCAGAGCATTCCTCAGATGTGTTCTTCTTTGTTATGTGTGCAGCCATTCTGGTGCATTAGATGGTTTCTGTCTTAATGGGCCAGCAGCTGAAATCATCTCGTGTAGCATTTCTACAGAGGAAATGCTAATGAAAGAGAGAGGGGGGAAAAATCATCTTGATAAAATCCATATAATGAAATCCGACTGAACTAAATGTGTATCACCACCAATTTCCAAACGTCACACCCTTGAGCTGCCTAACACAGCACATCTGCTGGCTACACTATATTAAGTGTTACTTCTCCAATTCATGTAGCAAAGGGACTTGTCACTTTCATTTGCTCCTCAAGCACTATATTTGCTTAATAATCACATCAAATAAGGAAAGCAATTTTTATTTAATTCTGTTTTAGTACCTTTCTGATTATGCAGCATATGGCAGGGTTTTTCACCAGGCTTCAGATTTACAGGAAAAAGAGGCAGGAGGTTGAAGATATGTGTGTGCGCACATACAGACAGGTACTCCCCCAGCAACTACCAGACAACAGGATTTGCCATTTCCTGGGGAAAGCTAGTTAAGAACAGAGTGCTGGCAAAGAGCGGCTTAAATCTGGTATAAACCAGGAAACTGGTAAAAATAATTGTACCGTTGTCCAGAAAGCCTAGATCATTGTTTTTTCAAACTTTGGTACAGCTGTTCAAAATTGAGAAACAGGCTTTGTCTATCCAGTGCATCAAAGTTGGTCATTTGTTACAGAATCTGGCATGGCTAATTATGAGTCTACAGTGTGATGCTGTTGTCAAAAAAGCAAACACGATTCTGGGATGCATTAACAGGAGTGTGGTGAGCAAAACATGAGAAGTGATTTTTCCGCTCTACTCTGTGCTGATTAGGCCTCAGTTGGAATATTGTGTCCAGTTCTGGGCACCACATTTCAAAAAAGATGTGGAGAAATTGGAGAGGGTCCACAGAAGAGCAATAGAAATGATTTAAGGTCTAGAAAACATGAGCTATTAGGAAAGACTGAAAGAACTGGGCTTGGTTAGTTTAGAAAAGAGAAGACTGACAGGGGACATGATAGCGGTTCTCAAGTATCTAAAAGGGTGTTATAAGGAGCAGGGGGGAATGTTGTTCTCCTTGGCCTCTGATGATAGGACAAAAAGTAATGGGGTTACACTGCAGCAAGGGAGGTGTAGGTTGGACATTAACCATCCTGATAGGAAAAACTTCCTAAACGCTGGAATAAATTGCCTAGGGAGGTTGTGGAATCTCCATCTCTGGAGATATTTAAGAGCAGGTGAGATCGGTATATATCAGGTTTGGTCTAGATGGTGCTTGGTCCTGCCGTGAGTTCAGGGGACCTGACTTGATGACCTCTCGAGGTCCCTTCTAGTTCTAGTGTTCTATGATTCTATGGCCACATGGACCTGCACTGATCGTCCTCAACTTCTGTATGCTTCTTATTGTTTAATGCTCCAAGCCCGCAGCTCTGCATTATTGTATTTACATATAACCAAATGGGGTTTTTTTTGTTTTGTTTATATAATATTGAAAATTAAACCAAAATATAAATAGATGTTCTGAGGTTCAATATTGTAAGTTACTCGAGAAGATTTACCCAGCATTGCTTGGGTTCTTAACTCAATTCATTTTTGTTTTTCTTCATTTCAATCATTGCGATGAGGGGTTTGGGATGTGGGCTGCCCCGGGAAGGGAGGACTACCCAGCCCTCTCTCAGCGCAGCAGTTTGGGGCCAAGGGAGACGTACCTCTGCTTGGCCACTGCAACTCCAGTTGGCACAGCCAGGAGAGGGGTGCATTTCACTCGGCTAGGGCAGGTCCAGGTTTGTTTGCCTCCTGCACTTCCCAGCCAGAGTGAGGAATGCAGAAAACTATGCAACTTTCCCCTCACTCCCTGAGGAAAGAGGACATCTAGCAATGTCCCCATACAAATTGGGGGGGGGGAAAGGGAAGAATGCAGCCCCCCTGCCCTCCCTAAAAGACACCTGGGGGGTGGGGAGTGCAGGGATGGGGTAGTCCCAGAGGGCATGTGATTCTGACAGCATGTGAGGGCATGTGATTCTGTTCCTTTTTTGTATGGTTTTATGCATCCCCATACTAATCATAGAACCACAGAGCTGAAAGAGACGTCAGGAGGTCATCAAGTCCAGCCCCCTGCTCTAGGCAGGACCAATCCCAGGAGAGGAGAGGGGGAGGAGCTTCAGCCACCCCTCCCCCAAACATACAACCAAACCCTTACCTAGCTTTAGGTTATGAGAAGAGAAAGCTGCATACCAAATTTGGTGGGCCTAGCTGTTACTGTTTAGGAGGAGTTCTTGAACAGATGGACAGACAGATTCCTGGACAGACACCCACCCACCCCCACACAAAAACTCTCTCAAATATATAGTAGATATATCAGAAATATACCCACTGCTGTTTTACTTTTTATTTGTAAAACCCTAAGTTAACTCATCAATCTACTACCGTATATGACCACAATCTGAACATGTAACTAAAACTACGTGTAATGTGGCGTGCCCTAATGGAACAAGTTGCAAAATAATTTTAAAAAAAGCCTTAAACTGGACTCAGTAGGGTTTCACCTCCCCCCACCCTCATGGTGGTAAAAGCCATGATTTTACCTGATAAAACCCACCTCTGGTAAACACCTCATCATCCTGGCATACCAGGTTGTTACTAGCCAATGCAAACATGACAAATTGTTTTCTCACTTGTGCGAAATTCCCTGCCTGCTGAAATGGAGGCTTTGCAGCTGAAGGATGGATGGAATCAGTTTAGACAGATCAGATAGGTGCAAATAGCACATTTTTATATATATATAATTTGCCTTACAATGGGGCCTGGGAAATAATTCTCTGATGTTGTCTGTCGTGCAGAGTTGCTGTGTGCAAGTGGAGAGGACTCTGCTACCTCCAGGACAGCACGTGCATTGTCCACTGTCATTGTTTCATAGCCATGTTAGTGTGTATGTAGATTGTGCCAGCCACTTTGTGTCATACATTTCTGTCTTCAGCCTTGCAAACATTCAATGTCCAAGTCTATATCTCACCTTGATGAAAGAATGAAAGCGCTTTTACTTCCCAGGAACAACTGTGTAAATAAAGTCTCAGGAGGTAGCTGTGGTATTAATCTGTATCTGCAAAAACAATGAGTCATCTTGTGCCACCTTAGAGACTAAGGCCAGATCTACACTAAAGGAGAAGTTAATTACATAGCTGGAGTCAACATACTTTGTTTCGAGTTTCCTTACCTTCCCCACAGTGGGAGGCCACACAGGAGGAGGAGTACTGATCACCACTGGGAGGGGGGGAGGCTCTGAGTTCAATTTAGCAGGTCTTAACAAGACCTGCTAAATTGAACTCTGGAAGAATGATCATGGCAGGGTTGCTCTTCCACTTAGTGAAGACATGGCCTAACAGATTTATTAAGACATAAGCTTACCCACGAAAGCTTATGCCCTAATAAATCTGTTAATGTTTCTGTGTAGATGGACACGGAAGAGTTTTTCTGGTAAAAACTCTTGTAGTCTTGCCGTACCCTGATTTACCCCAGTCACCTTGGTCAAGTTATGGAGCCCCCTCCCCTTCGTGCCCCATCTGGAAAATGGGAATAATAATAGTTCCTTAGCATTTGATACCTTTAACAATTCATCGTTACCATGACTTGGAGAAGGGTTGGGATGGATAGACAGTGCAAAGCTACTGTAGACTCCCAAACCTTGCCTCAGCCCAATGGAGAATACAGTTTAACTATGGTAATGACCTCCCTCACACACAGCACCTGCTTCTAGTTCTTGTTAATACCAGCTTAACACTCCATCGATATGAAGTTAATCAGGTGTACTTGAATGCAGAATCCTAGTACAGTTTGAGATCCTCTGTCCTACACCGGTCACCGATGAGATGCTGGAAACGGTGACGTATTTGCAATCTGTACCTTCCAACAAACATTATATATTTCAGAGACACAAGTAGAAGTGTAGGTCAACAGTTCCAATTTCTGCCTGTCCTAGCTGACTCGGAAGTTATGTCGGTCCAATGGCTGTGGAATCTGTATCAAAGCCAATTGCTCTCGCACGTCCTGCCACAGTCTTTGTTGATCTAAACAGACATGAAGGCATTCCACAGAAAACTCTGATTTTAAAGGGCTCCCCATGATGGATTGCTTAAGAGGGGTGGAAAAGGATTAGCCCTTTCCATTAGCTAAGAATGGCAAATGGAAATGTGGATCATAAATAGTCTGAAATAATCTGCCAACTGTTCCCCTGTGCGAAACATATGGAAAGTTGTCATTTTTTATTCTTTTGAGATTGCAACTTCACCACTCAGGCGCTGTTTCTTCCTGGGTCTGGAATTTCAAATCTGTGGACGAGCGCTTCAGCTGGTATAAATCAGGGCATCCTCAATAAGGAAAATGGAACTGCTGAACGTCTGACACTGTGTTTTGAAGGAACTTACCACCTCAACTGAAGCCAAACATTCAAAATCATTAATTTCCTATAGTGGTAATTGTACAGGCTGAACCTCTGTAATCCAGAACTCTCTGGTCCGGCAACTTCCATGGTCCAGCATGATTGTAGTTAGCTGGACGTCCACTTTTCATGGGGGTGGCCAAGTTTCCCGCAGTCCCATAAAGTTTGTTTACAGCCACCAGTCCTGGCTCTCAGGGTTCTGTGATGTTATTTAGCTCTAATTTACCCCAAAATGTCCTTTAACAGTCCAGTAAGCAATGCAAGTGTTGGTAATGCTGCTAGACAATATTGACCTCCTGTGGTCTGGAAATGTCCAGAACTGAACAGGTCCTGAGGGTGCTGGACTAGAGAGGTTCAACCTGTACTGTTTGTTTCCTGTTTAGTTTTCTTGGTGAATGTAGATTAGTTTGCTTTCTGCAGAACTAACTTTCCACTCTTCAAATTGCAAACTGAGGGCACGTCTACACAGTAGGGCTAACGTCGAATTAAGCAACACAACTTCAGCTACGTTAATTGTGTCGCTGAAGTCGAAATAGCTTAAATCGGCTTTTGGCGCTGTCTACACAGCAGGAAGTCGAAGGAAGAACACTCTTCCTACGACTTCCCTTACTCCTCACAAACTGAGGGTTACAGAAGTCAGAGTAAAAAGTCCTCCAGCTCACCATTATGTCAAAACAACAGCTTGCTGTGTAGACGCGCACTTTATTTCAACATAACGCCCGTTATTTTGAAATAATGCTTCTGTGTAGACATGCCCCGAAAGACTACAAAGTAGGTTAGAATGTTGGTCCTTTTTGTTTTGGAACAGCCTCATAGAGGATGGGGGAAGATGTTTCTGCCAAGCTGCTGTGAATGACACCAGCAAAGAGAAGCACCTCATTCCATACTCAGTTATTTCTACCAGCCGTACTTAATGAGGCTGCTGGGTGTGGAGAGGGAGGCCAAAGGGGTAACTTGCAGTTTATTGACCCTATAAATAACCAAGAATGCAGATCAATAAAGGAGGCAAACATCAGTCAACCCCACACTACAATCTGTGTGGTGGGGAGAAGTCTGTTCACATATTCAAATGAGCAAAAGAAACAGAGTGGCCGGGACATAAAAGGAGCTGGCTTAGTGCTGTCGCTTGAGAACCTAGAATTAAGAATGGATTTCCTACTAGAAATTCAGCTTGTGTCGGCACAGAATTCTCAGTGACTGCTCAAGGAAGCTCCATGCAGGATCCGATCTGTAGTCCGCTGCTCGCACCATAACGACAACAAATCATATCGAGTGGCTCCCTCGTGTGAACTGCCCTGAAGACTGCATAGCTGCAGCAATCTCTACCATGAACCTTTAGCCCTCTACAACTGTAAGGCCAGAGCCAAAAGTGGTGGAGCTATGTCCATTTCAGGCCTGCTGAGAATCTTGACCTGGAGTGGCTTATTTTTTAATATTTCAGTAAAAAGAAACACAAAAGCAGCCCTCTATGACACAGCGTAATAATGATAGAGCACCGCTGCCAGTGGTTTTGAATGCAGTGTGACGCAAGCAGAAAAGCATAACATAAGATGTACTGCGTGAGACTGACGTGCAGACAAAATGAATAGCATTTATACTAATTGACAACTGCTTGATGGATGCCTGGATGCGTGTAACATAAAATTAAGTTGCCCGTCGTTATCTCTTGTAGTACAACTGTGTAGCCTGGAAAAGTGCCTCCCTTATTGCAACTTTGTTGGGGTGTGGGAAGTGGTTAGCATTTCCAGCTGCAGAAACTCTCCCGTCTGAACCATGCCTTCTTTTATGGCCCCTTTATCTTTTGCGGTGAATCTTTAGTCCCTTAAGCCCTTGTTTTAAACTCTTCAAAATGCAGTTGTGATTAAGTCCCATTTACCTCTTCCACTAGCATAGCTGCTTATCTGGAGAACTGCCTTGACCAAATTACCTTAAATTACTGACTCTCTGGGCATCTTACATGGAGCTACATGGCCTTTTTCAGCCTGCCAGCCAACTGCAGGTGCTGAGAAGTTTCATAAATACATGCCCACGGCCTTCAAAAGATTATCCAACACTGGACCCCACGGTAAATGCTGACAGAGATGCATTTGTGTCCCATTTCAAGGCTTTCCATAACGATGCCAGGCAGGGTTTATAATGGAAACATGGGCATGTTGGTATCTTCCATTTTTAATTTCTTCTTATCGGCCAACCTCTGAGACCATGGTGAGCAGCCTGTGGTGCAAAGGCTGCATGTGGCCCGTTGGGGTTCTGTGTGTGGCTCACAAGGCATTGTGTTGGCCGTTCCCCACACGCAGGGTTGCTGGATTCTGCTGGTTTCCAGCCACATCATGTTTTTTCCTACCGGTGTTACTAACATGACACACACGTCAATAAAGGGCACATGAAGGGAGGTGCGAGCTGACTCCACACAACATGGGCTGTGAGAGCCGTGTGCTCCCTCTTCAGCCAATCATGGTGCTGCTGCGGCTGTGAGCACACCCCGCCGATTCTAGGGACTCATGTGCAGTGAGAAAAATTACTCTAGCCCAGGAGACTGGTTGGGTTACGACGATCTTGCGGCCCACTAAAATGAAGGAGGGCCACTAAAATGAAGGTGGCCCACTCACTAGCCTAGGTTGCCCATTGCTCATCTGGGAGGATGAGATGTCCCTGAGAGTTTGTCAAACCCACTGACCCTTTTCTTTTTGCCTCGTTTGGGGGGAGGGCAGCACAGAAGAGCGATGCTTGCAGGAGAATACGCTTCCTTTGCAGGCTAAGGGGATAGAGCTACCGCAAAAGCAGATAACTTTGAGAGAAAGCATCTAAACAGATGACTTTGAGTCACCACAGTTGCCACCGACGGTGGCCTGAAACAGTACAGTCGTTCTCTGATTGTCCCAAGCAAAGTGCTGGTTGCTGAGGGAAGTACCTGCTAAATGTGACTCTCACGCTTTCTTCCCTTGGAATCAATGGGACACTTCACCTAAGCAAAATGAGGCATGGTCTTCAGTGTTTCCAGGATTGGGGCAGGGCCTTATATCCTGAGGCGGGGGGCGGGGGAGGGATCCATCCCCCAACTTTCTCCCCATTCCCCCCCATTTATGGTTGGCATCATATGTCTTTTTGGCTGGATATCTGCATGGAGAGCCACAGGCTATCTGTACTGCTGAGTGACCCTCAGAAGAGGCTGAGGAGAACACGGGATCCAGTCCACATTCGGTGGAGAATTTAATGCCTCCAGTTTTATTACAAATCTTGAAGTCTCTCCCATTAGAAATGGCCTCACTGCAGTAGCATTATTACAGGCTGCAGCAGGCTGGATTATTGCAAGCAAGCATTCTAATGTGAATCAGGAGGTTTTGAAGTGGAACACAAAGCCTCGCCCCAAACGACGGGGTAATCGCCATTCACTCATGATCCTTTTAGCATGGGTTCCCCTCTCGTGCACAGAGTTGTCTTTCCTGGGAGGAGCTCTCAAAAGGTGAGCTGCTTCCTGTGACTTTGTCTGAGATGCAAAACCTCTGGAGTCCGTGAAATTGGGCCGGCACACTCAGAGAAACAGGCTCTCCCTTGGAATGTCTCAGTTTTCCAATCCTTCAGAAGCCAAAAGAGGTCAAAAGATGAGCCTTTTTGGTGGTGGTGTGGTATGTGTGTTCCTAGTCAAGGCTGTATCATGGGAGGAAAAAGAGTGAAAATGAAAAAGTTAGGGGGTGGAAAGTGATTTTGTGTGTGTGTTTGTGCGTGTTCCATAAAGTTTCCATTCAGGTTTGGTTGAGCATTTGGCCAGAGGACCTAGGGCTGTATCCTAGGCCTAAATCAATGTAGCTTCACTGAAGTTAGTTCATGCCACTCAGGATCTGCCTCCTGCCATTAATTATGTTAATCTAAGCAGTTCTTTGCAAAAAAGACTTATGCCATTTTTCACAGCTTGCCCAGAAGCAAGAAGTCCCAGAAATTCTTTGGGGGAGGTGGGGTTGGGGGAAGTATTCCCTACAAACTATTCACTTGTGTGGACACTTGGAAGAGATTCAAATGCCACCCAGCTGATTGCCAAGTTCCTACAGCTAGGATTTTTGTTTCTACTGGTGGTGCACATTCACACATGCCTCGGTGCACTTAAAAAATTATTCCACATATTAATGGGGAAAAAATCCGCACATGGATGCAAAAGATTAGAGAGAACGTTGGTGGGGGAGATGTGTTGCAGATCCATGATGTTCACATAACTCTCATAAACACAAGTCGCTCATGTCTATGTCTCATGCAAAGTGACTGGGATTATGCTATGTGAAGATGGCTCAGAACAAGTGATTTTTCAGATGCACACAATAAAACACTTCCAGTGACACTGGTACCAAATCCCATCCCACTTTGGCAATCTCTGATCTAAGAAATCACCTCAAAACACTCCCGAATGTGCAACTCCGCATCGCTTTTATTTAGAAGATCAATTGTGTTGAGTGACCTAGATTTGTCTCTCTGTTGAATGGTTGCTTAAAACAGGTGTCACTGCATTTACAAAAGAAAGATAAAGCTGGGTTACAGCGTCCCAAACTCTTGCTCCTCCTGGCTAAGACTATACCAGATCCATGGCTCTGCTTGTCCTACCCCCTAGAGCTCTGAGTCTAAGTAAATTCTATGTTGCTGGTTCCGGCCTTTTAAGCAGTAGAATTAGCAGTGTTGCCTCTATTCTTGCATTGTCTGCTTACTGTTGCTCCAGTGACAATTTAAATTAGCTGCTGTGTTGGCAGCCTCTGCTAAAGACAGGCTTTTACTTAAGAGATCCAAAATTTCAACAGCAACAGCAATGTCCTTGTCACCTGTGTTAGCATCTACATCCATGTGATAACTGCCTGAGGAGGGATAAAGAGGCTTCCTCCTTGCATGTGAATTTACTGGTCCTTTTTTTTCCAATGAAGGTTGATGCCACCGTGCTGCATCACTCAACTTAGCCACTAAGCTCTGTATAAAGAAAAACAGGGAGTGAGGGTTTTGAATGTTTCCTCTCATCTTTTTCATCCATGTGCAGATATTTTCTATCCATGCGCGGAATAATTGTATGTACACGAAGGCATGTGCAAATGTGCACCACCAGAGGAAACAAAAACCTAGCTCTGTTAATCAGCTGGGTGGCACCGGAATCTGTCCTGAGTGGGTAGTTTCCATTATGTTCTGGGGGAGGGCTTGAAAAGACAAAATGCAACAAAGGGAAAAAGAGAGGGTAGAGAAGTCCAAAGATGATTTGAAGTATTAAGGTTTGGAGTTAAATCCATATTGAAACAGCCTGGAACTCAGGCCTACTGAGATCCTAGGGGAGAAATCCTGGTCCTATTTGGAATCAGAGTTTTGCCCTACATTTCAATGGGACCAGGATTCAGCCTGGATTTTGGTTTGGGCCATTCTAGTGACCACTTGCATAATTTGGTTTCCAAAAGTCTAGGCTCGAGGCTTTGTTTAGTGCTCATCGCTCATTAAATATTAGTCATGCTGTTCGTTCATATCTCATGCACACAAATGTGAGCTCCTTATCATTTCCCCCTTTAAAACCAAAAGTATCTGAATATTCAAGGAAAACTCTGCCAGATCTTAACATCTTTTAAGTGTTTCATTGTCACAGACTATGTTATGCAGTGTAGGAATGGCTAACATTCTTACCAAGATTATCCATCAAAAACAAACAAACAAACACAAACCCCGCCCCCATGTTGAAATCCTGTTAGAGATAAATATAAATTCAGATCCATCTATAAAAACATACTTGTCAATCAGAAATCTTGTTGTAGATATAAATTGGACACCCCATTGTGCATAACAGGAAAACTGCCTCAGTGACAGATTGTATGGACAGCTTTCAGAAACTGAAATGCCATGCTTTAAAATTCAGCTGGCCAGATAAGATATCCGGCAGCATTTAGCTATGATCTCAGCACTTCTGCATTTTAAATTTTATTTATAAAGAAAACAACTTGCTTGCTTACCCTCCTCCTTCCCCGTCCTCCAGGGCTGGGGAGGTCAGGGTGGTGTTCCCTCCTCCCTCCTTCCGCTCCAGGCCAGGGATGCTGGAGCCATGCGTGCCCTCCCGCTTGCCCCCACTCCCCATGGTGGAGGGGTGGTGAGGCAGCTTGGCTCTCATGGAGGATGGGCCCCAGCAGAAGGGGCGGGGCTGGAGATGGGCCTTCACCAACAGCCCATGCTGCCAGGGGAATCAACTGAAAGGTAAATGTGGTACCTTTTCTTCTTAAAAAAAACTTGTGATGGGATAGTTAAGTGGCTAATTCATAATATAGTTAGGAAATTCAAAGAATGGCGCCGCAAAATGTTTGAAAATAACAGTCTCCAGAAGCAATGCAGTAGATACAAGCAGAGCAATCCAGAGGAATATGTGCCCTGCCCAAGGCTAAAGAATTACTGTAATGTTGAAAAGTCTCAGAGGGGTCGCCGTGTTAGTCTGTAACGTTAGAAACAACGAGTAGTCCTGTGGCCCCTTTGGGCACATCTATACTTACCGGAACATCAACACAGGGTAGGTCGATCTTCTGACGATCGATTTGGAACGCTGAAGGCAGCTCCCGCTGGCATCCAGTACTCCTCCTTTTGTGAGGAGTCAGGGAAGCTGACGGGAGCATTTGCTACAGAAGATGGAGAAATGCCCGATTCAAAATTGCAGCTGCCTCTCCAGTCCAACGTGTAGTACTAACATTCTGCACACTCACCCATGACTCGTTTAGAATAAGGATTCTACATAGATTCAATGGGGGTAGTGCCTGGATGCCAATTAAAACCAAATAAATTATTCAAAACATATCAGAGAACAAACTATGCACAAGTCAGCTGGCATTTGTGTAATACGCAATAACCACAGCAGTTATTTGCCAGTCAATGTGTCTCTTTAGATTTCAAATGACAGCTAGCGACTTTGGTGTTAAATACCATTTGAGATTATTAAAAAACATTTATTGAAGCGTTCGCATCTCTGCAAGAAAACCTGTGTCCCTTATGTGCCTGTAAGGACTCGATACAGGAGATATATTTGGAATAATCAATTGCCATTTAAAATGCTATAACAGTCCAATTAGATTCAAATTAAATGTAAATGTCCCAAATAAATTAGCTGCACTTAAAGAGTTCATTGAATAAAAACGTGTACCTCTCTGAGATATTGTTGAGCGGATGGAGCGGTTCTGTTTTCAGTTCTCCATGGAACAAAGGAATCCCACCACACTGAAGGAAGCTTTGGTTCAAATCGCCATTCTTTGGACATGGGTTTGTCTTGTTGGATTATTACAATGATGTATTCTAATGGGGTTTTAAAATCAGGAGGGTTTGAAGTAGAACACGAAGCCCCAGCCCAAACAATGGGGTAACTGCCGTTCCCTCATGTTCCTTTTAGCATAGGCTCCTCCATCATGCACCCAGTTGTCTTTCTTGGGATGAGCACTCAAAAAACCACCAGTAGAAACAAAAAAACCAAGCCGCGGGTGCTCTGGGAATCAACAGACTGGTTTTTGTTTTCAGCTGAAAACCTAACTGGAGATCTGATTCTGTAATTTGCCCGACTACTCACGCTTTATTGGTTCTTACCACCTTGCTGAAGTTGCTCAGTAGCTTGTCAGGTCAGACCTCAGCCAGCATGCTAGCGCCAATGTGCCCCTTGTTACAGCCGAAAGCTTTTGTTCTAGGCCAGCAAAACTTTCAACTCTAGGGCTATGTCTAGACTACATGGCTCCATCGACGGAGCCATGTAAAATAGTTTATTCGGCATAGGCAAAGAAGCGGGGATTTAAATAATCCCCGCTTCATGAACATAAACATAGCTGCTGCGCTGTGCCGACGATCAGCTGATCTGGCACAGTGGGGCAGTCTAGACGCACCACGGTTGACAAGGGAAGCCTTTGTCGACCGCTCCGGTATGCCTCATGAAACGTGTCTGCTTTTTTAGAAAAAATTCTGAAAAAGGGGACACGTTTTTTCACCTTCCCTGTAAACCTTGTTTCACGAGGAAGAGGGGATGGCTCGAAAGAGGAGGTTTTTCCAAAATTTGGCACCATGTAGACATGACAAGTTTCAGAAAAGCCTCTTTAGAAGGAAAAGCGGGAAAAGATACGCAAATTGCGGTTCACATTTTGCGTATCTTTTTTCGACTTTTCTTTGTAGTGTAGACATAGCATCTGTGTGTAATGCAATGTGCGCATGTGAGGGGTTGCAAAAGAGGTTCTTTGGTTCTCTGTGATTCTTCTCTGTCACTAGCCATCCCGGAAGCGAGTTGTCTCTGTTAACAGCAAGCGATGGGAAAGCCAGCCAGATAGTCCTGTTTGCAGGTCGATGTGATTTTATTCCATTTCATCTGGGGAGAGAAGGGGCAACCTTCCGAATGAAAGGCAAAGGGAGATGAAGGGGAACCCCCACAGCCGAACCAAATACAAAGCAAGAAAAGAAATCTTTTAAAGGTCAAAAATGGCTTTCAAGTCACAAAAGTGTTTGGAACAGGGAGAGAGAGCACAAGCGAGCACAGGATCACCGTTCTAAGATTTGCTACAAAGCAGAGCAGTAGGTCTGGAAGGGAAATAAGAAGAAAGGCGGACAGAAGGAGCCCATGTGAGATGGGATTCCCTGTGAAACCCGGATCAATGCATCCAGCAGCGTGTTAAAGCAGAATGTGATGAAACTTTTTCCCCTCAGAAAGATGGTGTCTTAACAGGAGCAATGTGATTAGGAAAAAAAGCCCCTCCTGTTCTGTACTAGGACAGTTTTTGTGAAAAGGGGGAAACATTTTGTGGGGCTGGTCGTCTTCTTATCTTTTTTTCTGGTTTCCACAAAGAGCTAGTAGTGGCTGAAAATTTTCCATCAATGTTCTTTCTGGTGGAAAATTAGGTTTTCAGCTAACTGAACCTTTTTTTTTTCTTCCCGCCCCTCCCCCCAAAGAAGCATCTGCTTTCTGTGGGAATTTGAGTTTTTGTTGGAAAACCAAAACAAAACGTTTTGGATTTCCGATGAAAACCTGAAATTTGTCACAGAGAGGGAAAACATTTTCATGCAGCTGCTGAAATAACCTCAAAATGGCAACATATGCAGGTGAGAAATGGCTGTGTTGCCACTCAGAAAACCTGAAGACTCATGGAATCAGAACAGGAGACTGATGGTCAAAAATCCTTGGATCTGATTCTGCATTCGTCCATTTGTTTGCTCAGGAGGCTTAAAATGGTGGTAAATGCTCTCCCCATCCTCTGGAGCCAGTCACAGGGTGTCTGTTCCCAGAAGAAGATGCTGCGGTCTGGGATATGACTATGGTTGACAACTACATGGCTAGGACAGACTGGAACTAGAGGCACCTGGAGAGCAGATCCGTGATGCAAGGTGTAATGAGTTGTGCTCACCACTGTGGTGCCTCCTGCTGGTTGTTCTAGGAATTAGGTCCTACTAACAGTGTGCCCTCGTGAGGTGGCATCTTGCCCACTGTCACTTCCGAGGCCTCCACTCGTCTGGGACCTGAATCACTCCCTCTTCTGGGCACAGGCAGCTGAGCCCCATTCTGTGATGGCCAGCGGTCCTTAGTGCTTCTGTGGCCAGCTGCAGTCCTAGGTCCGGCCCCTCGCCTCAGGGCCAAGCTGCAGTCTGAATCAGCCACTCTCCTCGTTGGCAAGTGGGGTGCCAAGGTGCGTTGGGGCGGAGGAGGGAGGAGCCTAGGCCTGCTTGCTATTCTGAGTCCTGACCCAGGGATCCTATAGCTGACAGCCATCTACTGCCCCTCCTCTAACCTCTGCTGCCTGTTTCACTTCCCCACAGCCCTAGCAATTCTTTGCCCCCTATCAGGGCCTCAGTCTGGTATCCAATCAGGTTGGAGCTCCCTCTCTCTCCCCTGACCCCGCTCAGCATTGCTCTGTCTTAGGTGTACCCCCCCCCCCCACACACACACCCTCCCCAACAGCCAGTTCTTCTCCCTTGTACTCCAGGGAGAAACTCCCTTCTTCTCTGGTAGCAGCCCTTCTTATATGGCACTCCCTAGCCTTGATTGGCTGCTTCAACAAACCTCCTTCCTATTGGCTATATCCGTATCAGTAGCCATCTTCCCATTAGTTGAGACTCTGCACAGCCCCCCTCCTCTCCCCGCTCCCAGTGTGGCACAGCTGCCTCACCACTCAAGGCTAATTCAAAGAAGTGAGTTTTAAGGGGGCGTTGAAACGTGGATAAGAACGTTGCTTGTGGTCCAGTTTTCAGAGGAGTGGGGCATTAATACCCATGGTGAAATCCTGGCCCCAGTAAAGTCCTTGGCAAACTCCTGATAGCTACCATGGAACCAGGATTTCACCTCATGACTTCCAAGGGAGGAGCCGGCCTATAGAGCACAGCATTAGATTTACCTTCCTCCCAAGAAAGTTTTAAAGAATATGTATAATATGCTGTGAGAGACTCATGAAATAAACGATGCGCTTTTCTGGGTGACAAATGACCCGATGGTGCAGACTTGGGAAGTCCATGATTCCTCCACATCGAACTGAGACCAGTTCAGAGGCTGCATTTGAGTGCAATTCAAGGAAGCATCAAACCCAGGCAGCCTCTTGGATTAATAACGCATAAAACGCGTAACAATGGGGCAATATTCCTCTTGGAGTGCTGAGCTCCCTTGTTGGTAAGGATGGCAGCTTCCTTATCAGGTCTGTTTCATCCTTGCCAGGTGAAACCTCTAACATGATTTTAAATTGGTTTTTGCATCTTATCGTTTACATTTAATAGTCTTAGAGTCCAGCAGGGGTTGCTAGGCAACCCTCCCACCAGGTCTTGTATTTCTTTCTTATTACAAACGTGAAACAACAACAACAAAACCTCTTCATGTTTTCCAAGATGAGGCAAAAGCTTCAGATTTATGGGTCTTAATTGCATTCTCACCTCAAAGGGCTTAGTCCTGCTGTTAAGGGAATACGATATGTAAGTCCCATCAGAGATAGCAGGAGTTTCAAGCATTGAAATTAGACTGGAACTCTGATATTGAAAGCACAGCATAAAAGACCATACACATATGCCAAAATTACAAACATTTCTGCCACTAATACATGCACAAACAAACCCCTACCCATATGTGCCATGAAATAACCAGCAATTTACGATTAGTCCACAATACTGCTTTTACTCCAGATTGAATGAAACTGGTTAAAAAACATGTGTCAGATTCTCCCCTCCCCTATTTCCCCCTCTCATGGCAGGGCAGAATTAAGGTTGTTTGGGTGCCTTAAGCCTATATTTTCATCCCTTTACATGTTTGGGTTTTTAAGTTTAACCTTAACTCTCGATGTCTGTAATTACATAGATTTATAATACTTGCTTGTGGTATAATTACAACGTTTGTGTAAATGGATTGTACCCTCACTTATTGTGTATTCTCAACCTTAACTCTGTCTTAATGTCATTTTTATTTGGAGTGTTCTAGTTTTGTTCTAATTATTAAAAATCTCAACAATAAACAAAAAGCCCAGAAAGACTGTTATATATTACTAATGACTTGAAGATCTATATGAGTGTTATACAGGGGGACTAATTTTTGTATCCATCTAGCCAGTTAAGCCAATGCCAACATTTTCAAAAGTGGCCTCTAATTTGGGATGCTCTTCCATGCTCATGTTCCTCAGGCCTGAATTTTCAGTCATTGAACACCAGCAAATCCAACTGACTGTAGCTGGAATAGTGGGTGTTCAACATTTCCCAAAATTAGGCCCGCGTCTCGTTAAGACGGACACTGAAAAACAGAAGCACGAAAAATTGGAAGCCATTTTCTGAACACGTTCTCCTGAATCACCAAATCCAGCTACACACATCTCAAGGGAGGAGAAAGATTCTCCTAAGCCTTTTATAAACCTAATCTGAAATGGTTCTGTACAAATATCAGAACCATCCAGTCTCATGTGTCGAGGTCAGACGCAAATTCTGGATGTCCCAAAGGGAAATTGGGGATCTCCTCTTTCCAGGGATATGAAGTTCTTATTCTGAACCCTGAACAGTCATTTAATATCAGACCTTAAACCTGTCGTTAGTACAGGAGAGACTATTATCCTAGGCTAGAGCCCAACCAACCAAAATACAAAAACAAACAAAAAACACGCCAACGACTTCCGATTTCCCTCAGGCAAAAATTTGACCCTGAACAGGTAGAGATGCTAGAGGCTACATCAAGTTCACTACAGACTTTGCTGTTGGTTTTACATGAAAATCTCCATTAGGGTCAAATTTTTAAAGATGCTGAAGCCCCTAAAGATGAAGAGACATGCACCAGATTCCAGTCTGGTTGAAATGACAAGAAACTGTTTATTACTGTATAGCTATAAGATAGACAGGTAACTGGGGGAGGGAGGCCCCCTTTTTCAGAGAGTGATGGGATAGGAGAATGGAAATATTTGGTGGCAGGTTGCGTTTTACAAAATGGCATCTCTTTGCTGAGAGCCTGGGAGGTTTAGATGTAGAAACAACAAATCCTGTAGTTTGGCAGAGGGTTAGATTTGTGGTCCCCTTTAACCTGATAATTCTCTGCTTCTAGTCCTGGTGGAGATGGATTACTGGGCAGAGTAGCGAGTAGAGACCAAAGGTGCAAGATGACTGCGATTTATCACATGGCTCTGCAGCTTATTATGTAGATATTAGAGCCACGTATGGGGTGTTTAGACCAAGAGGAGAAGCAGATGACATGGAGACTTGCAAAGTAAGGGATAAAATCCATTTGCAGCTTTGGTTGCTGTCTTTATATGCTGTCTTCTCTGAACCACCCATCCACTCACTGGTCGTAGGTCCAGTAGCTGCCAAGCAGATAAAGACATAGGAGGGATGGAAGGAGCAAAATTTTTTCCTGTAGTTTTGTTTGCTGCCTATGGAAGATGAAGTCTTTCAGGAGCACCTTAGATGAAGCCGCTTTATAAGGAAAACATTGTGAAATACACTCTTCCTTTGAAACAATTGTCCTTGCTGAGAATACAGAATTATTCCTGGGCTCCAGACTGGATGGGGATCGAGAGAAGGCAGAACTGAAGCATTTTATGCCACATGCATGTTGAGGTGGGCTAAAGACTGGAAGGCAGCCCCGAATCCTTCAAGAAGTCAGTGATGAATAATCACGGATATTTTTAATGATTGTAATTAATTTTACTTAGTGACATTTTCAATAATGATGTGGCAGACACAATCTCTTTTCCTCTGTCACGTGGGATTTCTACCACTGGCCTCATTATTTTTAGGGGCCTTTCATTTTCCCTGTATAAATAATGAAGATGCCATCAAAATAATTGCTCTATCGAAGGAGGCTCTTGGCGGCACATGATTTAATAAAACACACCGTTTAAAGAGGCGGAATCAAGGCTGGCAGTTCTGTAAATTCAAGGAACGTGATCAGGCAAATCTGGCCCAATGTTCAGGTAAAAAAGCATTTAAAGAACCGTAGACCAAGAAGAATTGTTTCCATTTTCCATAGATTTTGTATCACAAAGAAAATCCTACAGCTTTTTTTTCTAAACCACTAAGCATGTCTCTTCTTGGCTTGCAAATGAGGCATTGCAGAAATAGCCAGTGAGACTGAATTGCAGGCCTGCCAATCAGGGGTGGGGGAGGGCACAGGAGGCAACTGCCTTGGGGCCTACCTATTCTAAAGAGCCCAGGGCCCCCAGTCACCATCACAGCAACTGCAGCAGTGGGGATACCCAGAGCCCTTTAAATCACCACTGGAGTGCTGCACAGTGCACTCCAGGCAGCTCTGAGGACTGGGAGGGGGCCAGTGTGGTGCACTCCGGGTGGCGCGGAGGGCTAGCTGTCCCCAGCCCCTCCCCTTCCACCTGAGGCTCCGCCCCTTCCAGGAGCATGCTGAATTGGAACAGATGATCACTGTCTGAAGATGACCGTGTATGAAAATTAAACAGACTAGTCCAGGGATGGGCAATAATTTTCGAGGGGGGGCCATTCCAAGATTTTGGAAAGTGGTCGAGGGCTACACTCTTCCGTAGTATTAATGGAGGAGATACGGGGTCTGGGATGGAGGTTGGGTGCAGAGCTTGGGGTAAATGATTGGGGTACAGGAGGGAGACTGGAGTCTGGGAGGGAGTTTGGGTGAAGGAGGTGGTTGTGACCTAGGGCAGGGGACTGGAGTGCAAGGGTTTGGGATGTGACCGAGAGTAGGAGGGGATTGTGATCTGGGGCAGGAGATTGGGATGCCGGATCTGGGAGGGGGTATGAGTGTAAGAGGGGGACAGAAGGTTTTGATTTGTTAAGGGAGGGGGCAGAAGGTTGGGGAAGGAAAGGACTGATGTGCCAGAAGCAGGCTCTGGCCAAGAGACTTACCTGCCAGCTGCCAAACTAACCTGCCTGCCTGCAGAGCTCAAAACATTTCCCAGCCAGCCAGCCAGCCAGCCCACCTGCTTGCCTGGCTATGTGCTTCATTGAATAACTGAGCCGAGGAGAGAGGGCGTGGTTCTTCTGGGCTGCCTGTTATTCAAACAAGCAGCTCCCACTGGTTTATTTCTGGCCAGAAACCGGCCAATGGGATTGTTCTGGGGGCGGGGCAGCTCCTGAAACTTCCCCCTCCCCCCCAGTTTTAAAACAGAAACGGAGCTTGTTTCTGCATGGCACACAGGGCTGCGGGGCAAGCAGGGGAGCCTGCCTGGGGCTCCCTCCTGCTTCTGCGGGCTGGATCCTGTGGCTTGGTGGGCTGGGTCCAGCTGCTGGCCATATTTTGCCCAGGTGTGGACGAGTCCCTGTGGCCCTCGCAGTCCCATCCAGGGAGGCTTCCCCAGTGTGGGTGGGGAAGCAGTTGGAGTTATTGCAGAGCCTTTCAGCCATGTCTTTTGTAACTGTGGGTGATGAGTAGACTGGAAGAGGGAGAATCTATGCCAGGCTTGTTGGGTTGTTTATGAAAACCACAAACTCAAAGTGAAACTGAGCAGGGCAGGATGTGTAGGCCACTGGACTGAAACCAAAGACAATGGACGGATGACCTCTGTGTGGCTTGGAACCGTTCTGTCCCATGCACTCATGCACAGCAGGATCGTAGCAGCTCTCCTGAATTAGACCTTCCATAACTATGGTCAGAAGCTTCAAGACGTGGCCCTCGTGCTTAGGAAAAGTTTCAACTAGACATCCTGAGGAACAAAGTCACATCTTGAGGTGCCTGGTGCAAGTTTCTCTCTCCACACGGCACTGTGACACCTTACCTTGTTCTGGGTCTCCAGAAAATCAGTTTCTGCCCTCTGTCTGCTAGGGATCAATTTAAGAACAGCAGCTCATTCCTCCAAGGCCACCAGGCAGGAATTCAATGGCAATGAGTTCTGTTGTAGATCCAGATCCTCAAAATTATATGGGCATCTAACACCATCTGAAATGAATGGAAAAGATGGGCTTGAAGCTCTGAGCTATCTGGCCATTGAGTCAATCCTTCTGAAGTCAGTGGAAATGCACCCTTTGATTTCAGTGAAGTTGAAACAGATCCCAAGGAGGCTAACATTTCAGGTCTACAGCTGGTGTAAATCTTTATTGAAGTCAATGGCTATTAGCCAGGATGGGTAGGAATGGTGTCCCTAGCCTCTGTTTGTCAGAGGCTGGAAATGGATGGCAAGAGAGGGATCACTTGATGATTCCCTGTTGTGTCCCCTCCCTCTGGGGCATCTGGCTTTGGCCACTGTTGGAAGACGAGATACTGGGCTAGATGGACCTTTGGTCTGACCCAGTATGGCAGTTCTTATGTTCTTATGTTCAATGGAGCTGTGCTGATTTACATCAGCTAAGAATACGAAGTGTATCTTCCTTTCTCTCCTTGACTTCACCATCACATTGGCTCTGAATGGGACAACAAAAATCTTCATCTCTACCCATGGGGAACCAGACTTCCAACAGTTGCCCGTCGATTCCTCAATAAAACTGTACAAATTGTTAAGCATGTCTCAGTTGGAGTTTTATTGCTCCTGGTCAGCTTGATAATACGTTTGGTACATTTGCTTGCTCAACAATATTATAAAATGTCCTTTAGAACTCGCTAATAAAACTGGAATTAACGTTAGTCACTGCTAGAGCAGTCGGGTATTGGCCGTAAGGTGAAGGAAACCAGCTTCGTGTTATATGTCAACGTTCCTTCTAAAAATCCCCAGAATTAAATGCTAATCTTAACACAACCATGGAGCCATTACAAATCTTCCTGTGCAAGCAGCAGCAGCAATGCAGACATCATGCAGAATGTTAGTCTTTTGAGTACAGGCAGTATCATTCCGGAACAAAGAGAAATAGATTTATATTGTGTTATTGAAAACTGGGTTACCAAGGACAGCATGTATTAACCTTGAGAATGAGTAGCAATCTGCTGAAACAAGGGTTGAATGGATGCCGGCTTGAGAGAGAGGAAGGATAAAGATTGGGAGGGTTGATGTGGTAATGAGATGTGTTGCACCTAATCATGCCTTGTTATGTGTTGGATTTCAGAGCAATTGCATCACTTCCTTGGTTTTATTTATAGCAATATTTGTTCTGCAGATTTAAAACACATCACCTGCTGCAAGAGGTAGTGTGCCTAGAGATGGGTGTGGCCTAGCGGTGAAACTGACAGCTGCCTGTTGGGAACCTGAGAGTTCCGTTCCTACTTCGATCCCTGATCTCACATGAGTCATTAAGCCTTTATTCATTAATGCTTGACCTTGTGATGTTGAGATGTGGTTATTTAAGACATTTACAGCAGGACCAAGCAATTTTATTAGTCTAATACCAAAGAGAAAAATCTGTGAGCAAAAATAAGTACCAGGAAGGGTCTGTGTTTGTACAATACCTAGAACGTGGGGCTCCTGATCCAAGATGAGGGATCATAGGGCACTATTATTATCACATCAGAACAACTTTATTGAAAGAAAAGTTGGTGACGATGCTTTTAACCCTCCTGTTGTTTCCACAAAGGCTATGTGATCAAGTTGTGTAAATGGGAGCGTGAAATTCAGCAGTCCTCTATTCTGCTCCTGGATATGCCACTGTCATGGGGACGAATTTTCAAAAGATCTCACTGACTTTGCTTGCCTCCATTTCTGGTTGTCCAACCTGGGACATACTACGCCTGTTTTTCATAGGTGCCAAGTCCCTACGGTGCCCCTTGACTCCGTTTGGGTTTGGGAGGATCTAGCACTCCTGAAAAAGAGACCCTACATGTTTCAAGTTGGGAATGTAAAAAGAAGCAGCATCCAGAATCAGTGGTCATCAACTTGCCTGTGGCTGTGTTAGTCCATCAGTACATTGCAGATAATGATGCAAACTTACCTCGCAGACACCCTAATATGGGAAAGCATGTAAGGATAGGCATAGGAGGGCCATATCTAAATTCCACTGAAGTCAGTGGGGCTTAATGGTTGAGGGGCTCAGTTTATTAATGCATGTAAAGTGAGTTGAGCTATGTATGTGAAAAGTGATAGCACAGCCATCCTTAAGATTTATGGGACCCTATGTAGTACTATTAAACTCGTGCCCGTATGCCCAATGGCAGCGGGGGGGAGGGGGAGGAGATTTTTAAAGATATGGTTTTATAATCTTCTGCAACACACTAATATTTTTAAAGCAAATTTCAAATTAAGGTCCTGTAGATGAACAGTACATTCGGAAATAGATACTATATACATGTTAATTGTCTTCATTATTGCTTGAATGACTCTTTCACAGGGTCAATATTCTGCAAACAGGCCTTCTAGCAGGGTATTTCACTTAAGTTAACTGGCTCATCTCTAGAGGAAGACTCCCCAGGCTGCAGCAGCCACAGAACAGGGACAGGAAGAGGTGGGTGGGTGGACATTAAGACCCAGGGGTGCGCCAAATGTTCGGGTGTCCTACGCAGCTGTGCATTCTGTATATGGGTAAGAACAGCCCTGACAGATAAGTGGAAAGTTTCATTAGCAGAGCTGGTCTTAGGGATGGGCAAGCCGGGCAGTTGCCCGGGGCCGCCATTTTCAAGGGGCCGCCAACAGAGCCCAATGGAAGCCCGACCTTTTTTAGTTTGGTTTGGTTTTGCTTGACAAATTTTCCCCGGTGGGTTTTGGTTTTTTTTTTGATTGATGGATTTTCCCTGGCAGTTGCCCAGGGCCACCAATTGGTTAGGACCAGCCCTGTTCATTAGTAACAGGGATGTGCAAATATGCTACCTAATTTATACTTCCCCTAACGATCATTGCTTCAAAAGTTTGACTTAAACTGGAATGCTTTGGAATTCATGTTCCACTTGGGGAAATACTGTAAAAGAAGGGAGAAGTTCTAATGAAAGTATCGCTATAACACAGCTACAAAATATATGGCACCCACACAACCAGACTTCTTCTCTAGGCAATGCGTAACACATTCCTGTTAGCTAGAAAAATTTGATTTCCAAAGATGGATCAGGTTCTCAGCTGGTATGAATTCATACTATCTGAAAATCTTGTTCATAAATTCAAAAACACTGTAGAGCAGAAGAGGTTCATGATGGTTGTTCACCCCAATTTAGTGAACTCCCAAATAATTTGCAGTAGGCAAAGCCACAAACTAGACAAGATTTGTCTGCCCCTAGTTACTGTTTATAGAGGAAGGCATCTCAGTTGGAATCTGTCACTGCAAGGATTTTCATGCCCTCTTCTTCAGGATATATGCTCCCTGTCCCTGCCAGCGTGAGGATAATTATATTTTACATCAATCTATAAAAGGGCTTGATTTTATGCAGGGCAGAGCTGCGTAAGCTTTGCACCTTACCTTATGACTTGTATGGTCACTCAGACTGGGGCAAAGTGGCTGTAAAACAATAACAGATTGGACTGATGGTTTTACAGCCACTTTGCCCAGGTCAGATTGTGACACAAGGGAATGCCAGGTACAGGCCCTCCAATGGGGGAAGGAGGGACGGTTGACCTACAGCCCAGCACTTCAAAAGAGCTTGGGGCTCCCAGCTTCTGCCCAGAGCTCCAGGCCCTTTAAATTGCCTCTGGAGCTCTGAGGGCTGACCGCCCAGCTCCACCTCTTCTACCTCAGGCCCCGCCCCTTCCAGAAGTGTGGAGCCACGCCCCCACCTTGCCCAGGGCCTGGCGAGGCTGTCCGCTTTCCTCGCTAGGGAACACAGAATGACTCCCTTAATATTTATACTCTTTTGTTCCCACGGATGTTTCACCTCTAATATGATATCAATCTCGCATGAAAGTACAATACTTGGGCCACAGAGGGTATGTCTAGATTACATTGTTTTTTAAAAAAAAATGCCCTTTTTTGAAAAAGTTTCACCTGCGTCCACACTGCAATTGCATTCTTTTGAAATAAAATCGAAAGAACACAGGAGGTTTTTTGACATTGGTAAACCTCAAATTACAAGGAAGAACGCCTTTTTCGAAAGAACTCTCAAAAAAAGGTGTGTGTGGAGGCAGAACAGGGACATTTTTTGAAAGAAGAGGCAATCGAAAAAGCACAGGTGCCCTGGTGGCCATTCTGTGAATAGCAATCAGGGCTTTCTTTCAAGAGAGCGTCCGTGCAGTCTGCAGTCGGTCTGGCCCACAAAAGCTCATCACCTAATAAACCATCTTGTTAGTCTTTAAAGTGCTACAGAGTCCTGTTTTTTGTTTCAGCTAGACCAGAGTAACACGGCTACATTTCTATTACTATTGAAAAAGCAGATCGCTTTCTAAAGAAGCTTGTAGGCTAGACGTACGCAGAGAGAACAGAGGGGATTCTGTTGTATATGAACAACTCTATTCCCAATGGTTTATACTTATATTGACAATGATATTCCAAACACAGGGGATCAGGTTTTTAAATTAAGGACAGGAAGTCAGGACTCGAGGGTTCTATCCCAGACTTGCCACGAACTCACTGTGTGACCTTGGGCAGCACTTTGTGCCTTGGTTTCCCTATTGACATCATGGAGAGGATACATAATGTAACCCACCCACCTACTGAGTGTGGTTCACTGTCCCGTATAGTGGCACTGAGACACCTTACAGAGAGAGAGAGAATGAGTCTGCTCCACAGTGTTAACTGCAAGCTAGTTGGTGTTTAGCTCAAGCTATAGAAGCTCATGCACTAAGCTTCAGAGGTCCCACATTTGGTTCCACCTGTTGGCATTACAATAATAGCCTTTGTAAAGCCCTTAGGGTATGTCTACACTAGCCCCCTAGTTCGAACTAGAGAGGCTAATGAGGGCGACCGAAGTGGCTAATGAAGCGCGGGATTTAAATATCCCGCGCTTGATTAGCATAATCCCGGCCAGTCGCCATTTTGGAAACTGACTAGCCCGAAGTAAGTGCCCGCATCTATACGCAGCAGAGAAGTGGGATTCCGAGATAAACCCCTTATCTCGGAATGAGGTTTAACAGTTAATTCGAACTAAGGGGTTTGTCTCGGAATCCCGCTTCTCTGCCGGGTATAGACGCGGGCAGTTACTTCGGACTAGACAGTTTCTAAAATGGCGACCGGCTGGGATTATCCTAATCAAGTGCAGGATATTTAAATCCCACGCTTCATTAGCAACTTCGGTCGCCCTCATTAGCCTCCCTAGTTTGAACTAGAGGGCTAGTGTAGATGCACCCTTAGAGATATACCATTGCAAAGTATACCGTTAACGTGCCTATTATGAGTCCGTATTGTTTATTATCCTCTTCCAAATTTGTTCCACAGCCTAAAACATCTCAGGGTTCGAAAGCTCTTTTTGATACTCACCTTTAATTTTTCCTTGCTTAATTTCATCCCATCTCTCATTTTAATACACCGCTTGTTCACTTGCCCAATAGGAAAGAGGAGGGTCGCATTTTCAAGAAGCCACACCATTAGCTGGCTTGTTAGGATGCCCAATCACCCTCTTATTAACACAGTCATTGGAGCTCCAGTGGTCTCGAAAACATCCATGAACCCTATTCTGGGAAAGCCATTGTGTCATCAGATGGGCCAGGAAAAGTCATTCAAAGGGATTCGTAAGGAACACAGTGTGTGCACATCCACTTGCCTTTCGTCTTGCTTTTGTTCAACTACAAAATGATCTTCCTCAAAGGTCCCCCTGAGTAGTGGTTATTACGCATCCTCATTCTTCTGCACACACACAAAAATAAAGGACACTACCTTGGTACCCGCAGCACTTAATGAGAAAGCGTTAATATGGCTTTTATTTTAAAAATTAAAAATAAACACTAATGTATTAATTAAAATGAACCCTCCGATGCTTCGCATTCTGTTATCTTTTCCAACACATTTTCTCAGCCCTGTCTCCAACGCCTGCCTCTTCAACTGTTCATCTTGTAAAATTGTCTTCGATATCACCAACATATTTGGCATGGATTGCTTTCCAGGACTGCCCGTGGATACCCTGCGCACCTGCCAAACTGTGCACAGTGGAGGCAGATTTGTGAGGCACAAAATAGGCCCTTTATGAGTAGGGGAGGGAGGGGAAGAGGGCCCAACAAGAATGACATTGATATGCTGAATGGACTGTATTAAGCTTTCCTCTCATCACTACCATCTCCCCCCACCCCACTCCTTAAAGAGACCTGAATGTAAAGGCCATAGTCCTGCAATGTTCTTCATGCAGATGCCCAGTGAAGTAGAAAAGGTACTGGGGACCATCTGGCTGTGCAGTTTTTTGTGATAACCGATGGGGCTTTTTACTAAAGATCATGAAAGGCTGCTAAAAATTCAATACTTCTCGACAATGACTTCACATTTCTACAGAAAGTAGGACAGGGAAATACGCTGGTATCTTACATGACACAGTGTTTGTAACTATTGACATTTCGATGGTGAAGTTAGGGACTGCTTTGTATTCCCACTTTTACCACTTGTCAGTAAGCACGTCACTAACTCCTGGTGGCTTTGGTTTGCTCATTAGACAGTTCCTAAGACCAGGTCTACACTTAGGGAGAAAGTCGACTTAAGACAACAACTCCTACTACGAGAATTGCGCAGCTGAAGTCAATGTACCTTACATCGAATTTCTGCGGCGGACTAACTGTGGGAGGTCAATGGGAGAGATGCTCCCATTGACTTCCCTTACTTCTTGTGCCCCCATAGAGTACTGGGATTGATGGGGGTGACATCAGCATTTGATTTAGCGGGACTTTACTAGACCCGCTAAATCAAACCCCAGAAGATTGATCTCTGGAGAATTGATCTCTAGGTAAGTATAGACAAGGCTGAGTGTGGTGTCTTAATGAGTGGGTTAGAATTCAAGCTATTGCTTTAAAGGGGGGGGTTGGGGTGGTGTTCCTGCTTTCAGGCTCATAGGCTTTGTACTGAAACCTACAATCACCTGAGCAGCCTACAAAGAGCCAGCCTAGAATCTTGATTCTTCATGGTTCCTTTTCTCTCCCTCCGCATGGGGGAGGGTTATGTACTTTGTGACTGGTAACCTGGCAAGAACTGTACCACTACTGACTCAAACCATCATATCCAGCAACCCGCAAGCTCTTACAATTATCCAGCTCTTATCAGGATATATGTAGATGAGGAAAATTAATAGCACCTGCCAGCTATTGTTCCCCTGGGTGACACAATTAGCTGTGGCCATGATGCCAGACTGGCATCTGCAAAAGAGACTCTTACCTTAGGACAAATCTGATCAAACAGCAAACTGTCAGAATGTCCTTTGTCCATCCCCCTGATCTGATGTACTTGTGGAATTAAGAGATGTAGGCCACGTTTGCAAAATTGGTCCCCAAGTATTCCCACAAGCTTGAGATGAATTTAGAGAGAACGAGAGGCAGATTTTTTTTTTTAAGCAAACCTGAATCAAGCTATAAAGGACTGCGGATCCTCTCCACCTAGCCTGGGTTGATTTGTGACATCAGGTAGAAAAGCACGTGAATCCAAAAGTGAAAAAAAACACCTGTTTCCCATTTAAATTCCTGAGGTTTGTGGAGCTCTGCGCAAAGCATTTGAGGCAAGAACCAAAGGATCATAGAAATCCAAGACAAAATACTTCTCAGGTCCCACCTCGGGCCAAGCATCGTTCTGCCAGAGGGCTATCCTCTGCAGTATGCTCATTGGGGTTTTATCGGCTCACCTTTAAATGTCTCAAACATTTGACCTTCCGCTGCTTTCCCATGGAGCATTATCGAATGAGCCTCATTGGCCCATGAGCTGAGCACAAGCTTTTGCCAGCTCTGGGTTCAAACGTGTTGCTTCCCAGCCTGACATGGTTCTGTAGCTTCATGGCTTTTGATCCTTTGCCTGCCCATCCTCAGCAACAAAAGACTCACTCCACATGGAGTCAGGTGTGGCAGGAGGGGCACACCGGGGCTTAGAGTAGAGAAGTAAATCTCAGCTGTAACTGGGCGATGGCTGATTATGCACCTGATCTTTCCCAAGGACAGGGACATTCTCTGCTGGGGAGGGATCTGCATAATAGGACACACACAAAAAAGCAAGAGGCGCATCTCACTGCCTTGAATCCATGGGGAGGAACTGCAGCAGTGTATTGGAAAGAAAAGGAGAAAGCCTCAAGGATGCACTAAAGAACTCTCACTGGAAAAGTTGCCCAGAGAACTCGGCTTGAGCCACAAATTTCAGCTTTAGCTCTGGATTTATATTTCAGAATCCTCTACAGTGGGGGAGAATTGTGAGGCATGGATCCAGGTCAGGCTTAGGGTTAGGACTTGTCTCTAAAATATACTCAGAATTCAAAGGAAGTCAGTTCTCTTTATTTAAAAAAAGATGAACTGGCTGGATGAGGCATTCATTATTATTCTTATTTATCGTATAAGAGTAGCACTTTGCTGCCCTAGTTGAGATTAGGACTTCATTGCATTAGCTCAGCGGTGGGCAATAATTTTCACAAGGGGGCCACATAATGAATTTTAATATGTGGTCATCGGCAGGCTCCATCCCCGGAAGGGGTGGGGCCTGGGGCAGAAGGGGCGGGGCTAGGGACTAGCCTCCCCCCAGGGTTGTCTGGGGCTGGAGACTTTGAAGTAAAAACACAGCAAAGGGCTTGCGGCTCCCGGGGCTGCTGCTACCACGTTGCTTTACAGAACCCAGGGTTACTGTGGCTATTTAAAGGGATCCTGGCTCTGGACCCTCCTGGGGTAAGTACCGCAACTGGGAGCCAGGAGCCATTTAAATAGGATCCTGCGGCCTGAGCCACTGCCTGGAAATTTGCTGGCACAGGCAGCATGATATAAATAGAAAGTGGCCAGATGCAGCCAGTGGGCCTCTCAAGGCTGATTCCCCACTCTGGCACGATAAATGCAGAAGTGGGGGCCCACAAAAGTACCCCAAAACCTGATCTCTCCAGGCTTTGGTATAAAACTTCCCCCCAAAATCCTAAAAACCTAGATTTTGGGGATAAAAATCCGCTGCCACCATCAAGTGCTTTTGAACCCACAAACGGGGTGGACACTTGAAACCAACCCCAGGGCACCCCAAGCTCTTTTCTCCAAAGAGCTTGAAAAAGAAAGAGAAAACATAAACTGCCGTCTGTGGCTGCTAACCCCTAGTCAGAGGCATGCAAATCCCACAGACAGATTTTCCAGGACACAGAACTGAACCAATACCAGGTTAATAACAAAGAAAGAACTTTTACTATCACAACAATACTCCTGTTACAAGCATAATGACTAGATGGAAAAGTCACCAATTAATATACTCATGGGGGACTCCCATGGGCCAAAACTTAGTTACAAAGGAGAGGAAAACCCATTTCTAACAGCACAGACATCAGATTCACAGACCCAAACCATAAAACAATAAAACGGGTTTATCTAAACTTTACCCTACTTACACATTTTGAAGAGTTTTTTTCTTGGAGACAGACATGTCTTCTGTCTCCCTCAGTATCTAGAGCAAACTGGCCAGAGACAAAGGAGGGAAAACCCCAAAATTCCTTTGTCTCAGTTTAAAATCCCTATCTGCATTTCTATTGGCTGACTGCTACCTGGCTAGGTACAGTTAACCCCTTAGTCCCCAAGCTGCTGGCCATCCCTCATGACCAGGGTTTGACAAATTGCTGTTTCTACTCGCCCATGGCGAGTAGATTTCAGCCGGTCACCCCGTTCACCGGCGGCGCGCACATGTGCAATGTGGGTCTTGCGTATGTGCAGTGCGGGGCTGGCAAGTAGATTTTGCCGCTGTTTGTCGAGCCCTGCTCATGACCATGACAGGGCCGGATCAAAGAGTTAGGCAGGCCATATCTGGCCCCGGGGCCGCATCTTGCTCTGCCCTGCATTACGTGGAAAACATCCACAAACTGTGAGACACGCCCTGCTGAAAACAGCTAATGAGGTAAGAGAAACCAAAGAGGAGTCAAATTCTGCCCTCAGTTCCCCGGGACTAAATCTCCAGTTAAGTCCACAGCTGCCCCTGAGTTTTTCCTGGTTAGCAGAAGTGTCACTGTAAGCCAAATGCAAAGATCCAGTGTCAAGCCAAGCCATAGTGCGGGTTTCTTTGTAGGGAACTCTGTGGGAAAGACATCCTTCCTTTAGGTCACAGAGCAGTGGTAGAGCAGCTGTTCCCAGCATGCCTCTCTTGGTCCTGTTTTTCCCTTTGCTGTTTGAGAATTTCCATAACTCTGGCTCTATGCCAAACTGGGGGGTGCCCTCCATCACTCTAGCCCACCCCCCTGGCACAGTGAAACCAAAGACTGGGGCTGGATTTTCCCTTGTGAGTAGAACTTTTCCTGCCATTACTATACCGCCAATCTTCTCAGCGGGAGCTCCCTTCTATTGTAGAGTCTGATGGGTTTGTAATAAATGACGGTGTTTAAAGAGATTGAAAGAGTTTATGCAGAATCCAAATGCTAATTGTGTCTTGGTTAAAAGCAACGTGGCATTTTATTAATGGATTTGCCTTCTCTTGCCTACATATAATGAGACGGTGGCAGCCTGTGATTATGTTAACTGACTAATGTGCCTGGACATTCCTTCCTTCCAGCTGGCTAACAAGGGGCCTCATGTCAGCAAATCAGTCCGGACGTACATGGGGACACTTGTGTGTCATATTAGTATTCTCCAAACAACTCCAGGAGGAGCGGGTGGAGGCGGGGGAATAATGATACTAGGAAACAAAATTAAAATGGAAATGCAGACAGAAGTTGAACAGTCAGCTGCTCATGGAGTGCAACTAAATGCTGTTAAATATTTCACTTTCACAATCAAGCATATTTGTGTTTATTAGAAAGCAAAAGAGAGAGAGAGAGAAACACCCCTGGAGGAATCCTGAGTTGAGTCATAAAGCAGGACATAGGCATTTCTCATTCCTCTTCCTGTCTAGAAATAACTATAAATGGATTATTTGACATAGAGGAATTTAAAACACCAACCAGGAATAGTACAGTGGGGTGGAGGGCAGTTTTCCCTGAACAGCTGTGATACCGCACCTTCTTGATTTCCAACAGCAGCAATGTCTAGTATGTACAAAGCCAAATCCAGATCTAGTGTATGTGGGTGCAACTTCACAAAGACAAGCCACTAAGGACGTATCTTCACAAAGAGCTGCTCTCGGTCCATTCAAGGTGTGAATTTAAACCGGTTTAGTTAAAACAATGCATGTCCCTGTGGCTTATTCAAGTTTTAATTTAGGGTGAGGTTTAAAGTAAACTAGGAGAAGCCAGTGTGAATCCAAAATAGAAGTACTGGCACTCAATAAACTAAACAAATGTATTTAAACTGGTTGAATTTGCACTTTAATATTCCACTTTCTTTATAGACACTCACGGCTACTCAGTCTTCACAAATCCCCTAGATGGTAGGCAAAAAAGGATTATCACCCGATCACAGATTGTGAAACTGTTTTCCATTGTGGTTGTCCCTTTTTTTCTTCCCATTGACTTGAATGGGCTGTGGACCTGATCCAAAATGGGGCCTGAGTTGAAGTCATTGACTTTTGAGACCGGAGCAATAGTGCAAGAAATAAAAGGCTAATGCAGTCACTCGCTTTCCCACTTCTAGGCTAATGCTCCCTGCATGATGTGTGCTCTGCATGATCTAAAACTCCTTGCGTGATATGTGCCTGGTTGGTCTCTGCTCAGCAGACCCTTAAAGACACAGAAGGGAAAAATGCCTTGAGGGATTTTCATAGGCAAAAGTAATGATTCATCAGAATTCAGCACTTCAAGGGAACATGACTTACCTTCAGAGGGAAAAATCAACCCCTCTGCAGAGGGCAGGCACCAAGCCAGGGCACCAATTTATCCAGGGCTATTCAACATGCGATCCGCAGTATGGTTTAGGTTGATAAGTGTTTTAGTAGTTAAATTCCTGGACTGTTGTGAAGCCAAAACAATAAAGTAGTCAATGTAATGGTCTTCTGTTGATATGCGTTTTAGTAGTTAAATTCCTGTACTGTCATTGCTCATTAAAAGTGCTGTCATATGGGTGGAAATTGGGTAAATATTCCATTGGATTAATATCAGTAGAACTGACTTAAATGAGGCCTGCATGTTGTGTAGCCTTGTCTTAATCTTTGCATTCATGCTGACCAGTGTGAAGGAAGCTATTTGCATATATATGCAACCACATTTAAGTTGTGGCCCTCGGCATGTGCAGTGAGTATCACTGTGGCCCCCGGGGCTTCCAAAGTGGAGTAGCCCTGAATTAGTCCCTTAACAGCTTTAAACCCTGAAGCTTGGAAATACAGTGGCAGAGAAGCCTGAAACTGGCTCCCGGCCCAAAGTGAATTTCATCCACAATGGGAATATTACTAACATTTCAGTTGCATCCCTGGTTGTTTATCAGACAAGGGTAAAAGGTATTACAGAGAACTCACCACACTATAGTTTTTTAGATCATTACGTATTACACCGGCTAAATGTTCTTCTTATTGATTTTGGCATTTTAAATTCTGAAAACATTGACATAATTCTTGCAGAAGCACCAAATAATAATTGTAACAAGCAGTGCTTTTCAGCCATCCATTTTGAAAGGAAAATGATCTTACAGACACGTAGGTCAATGGAATCCACAACTGTTTGATACAGAACAAAAAGGAACAACGTGGGGGTTTGTACCGAATTACATTTGCAGGACTGGCCGAGATGCTTAATGACTTCTTTGTTTCGGTCTTCACTGAGAAGTCTGATGAAGGAATGCCTAACATAGTGAATGCTAGTGGGAAGGGGGTACATTTAGAAGATAAAATAAAAAAAGAACAAGTTAAAAATCACTTAGAAAGATTAAATGTCTGCAAGTCACCAGGGCCTGATGAAATGCATCCTGGAATACTTAAGGAGCTGATAGAGGAGGTATCTGAGCCTTTAGCGATCATCTTCGGAAAATCATGGAAGACAGGAGAGATTCCAGAAGATTGGAAAAGGGGAAATATAGTGCCCATCTATAAAAAGGGAAATAAACTGACTGGTCTGTAGTTTCCCGGGTTGTTTTTAACTTCTGTGCCAGGAAAGATAATGGAGCAAGTAATTAAGGAAATCATCTGCAAACACTTGGAAGATAATAAAGTGATAGGGAACAGTGAGCATGGATTTGTGAATAAAATCATGTCAAACCAATCTGATAGCTTTCTTTGATAGGACAATGAGTCTTGTGGATAAGGGAGAAGCGGTGGACGTGGTATACCTAGACTTTAGTAAGGCATTTGATATGGTCTTGCATGATATTCTTGTCAATAAACTAGGCAAATACAACTTAGATGGGGCTACTATGAAGTGGGTGCAAAACTGGCTGGATAAACATTCCCAGAAAGTAGTTATTAACGGTTCACAATCCTGCTGGAAAGGAGTAACAAGTGGGGTTCCACAGGGGTCTGTTTTGGGACAGGTTCTGTTCAATATCTTCATCAACGATTTAGATATCAGCATAGAGAGTATGATTATTAAGTTTGCAGATGATACAAAGCTTGGAGGGGTTGCAACTGCTTTGGAGGATAGGGTCATAATTCAAAACGATCTGGACAAACTGGAGAAATGGTCTGAGGTAAACTGGATGAAGTTTAATAAGGACAAATGCAAAGTGCTCCACTTAGGAAGGATCAATCAGTTTCACACATACAGAATGGGAAGCGACTGTCTAGGAAGGAGTCCCGCAGAAAGGGATCTAGGGGGTTATAGATCCACAAGCTAAATATAAGTCAATAGTGTGACACTGTTGCAAAAAAAGCCAACATGATTCTAGAATGCATTAACAGGTGTGTTGTGAGCAAGACACAAGAAGTCATTCTTCCGCTCTACTCTGCGCTGATTTGGCCTCAGTTGGAATATTGTGTCCAGTTCTGGGTGCCACATTTCAAGAAAGATGTGGAGAAATTGGAGAAGGTTCAGAGAAGAGCAACAAGAATGATTAAAGGTCTAGAGAACATGACCTGTGAAGCAAGACTGAAAGAATTGGGCTTGTTTAGTTTGGAAAAGGGAAGACTGAGAGGGGACATGATAGCGGTTTTCAGGTATCTAAAAGGGTGTCACAAGGAGGAGGGAGAAAACTTGTTCTTCCTGGCCTTGAGGGTAGAACAAGAAGCAATGGGCTTAAACTGCAGCAAGGGAGGTTTAGGTTGGACATTAGGAAAAAGTTCCTAACTGTCAGGGTGGTTAAACACTGGAATAAATTGCCCAGGGAGGTTGTGGAATCTCCATCTGTGGAGATATTTAAGAGTAGGTTAGATAAATGTCTATCAGGGATGATCTAGACAGTGCTGGGTCCTGCCATGAGGGCAGGGGACTGGACTCGATGACCTCTCAAGGTCCCTTCCAGTCCTAGTATACTATGATTCCATGACTATGGGTCCAAGTGACCACATACCTAATTTACAGGTGCATATACCCAATGAACACACAAATCAGATCTTTTGTTACATCACATGGTCGTGTCCTGGATTAGGGCTAAATTGTGCCAGATGAAGGGTGGAATTTTCAAAAGTACTTAATCTTGGCTCTGCATCAAAGGGCTTTTTTTAGCATTGACTTCAGGAGGAACAGAGAGGTAGGACAGTGGGCATCTTTGAAAATCTCAATTAAAAAAGAGATGGCCCCCAAACAAAATCCTTGGCTTGATTCAGTCTCTTTTAACATTCGTTCATTTTTATCAGTTCTGAGAACTGTACTTGCTTTGGTGAGTCTGTCTCTTTTCTGCATGGTTTTATGAGAAGCAATCCCATTCCAGGCACATCCCATTTTCCTGGCACAACCAAATCCTTACAATGCTTTAAGTTATGATAAGAGGAAGGTGTATATTGAATTTGGTGGTCCTAGCTTTTACCATTTAGGAAGAGTTCTTGATCAAACAGACTGGCAAACTCTATAAAATATATAGTAAAATTATATTGGAAGCTTTTTATTATTTGTACTATATTGATGCCATGTCAGTAGTAACAGAGTACTCGTAACCTGAATGCTTATCTTATTTTCTTGTGAGACGTGTCAGTCAAATTGTTTCATTACAACGCAAACCAGAGATATCTTTTCTAAATGAAAGTGTTTCCATTTGTCCTAAATAGAAGCCTTAATGATTTTAAAAATAAAAAATACTTCTGTCCGACCATTACATCATCATAATATCACATCATAGTATGAACTGTCACTATTTTCATGTCCCAAGACAAATCTATTGCCTGTTGAACCATACGTGCATTAAAACAGTCCCGAGATAGTGCACCATAATCCATTGCTCTCCCATGCTAATGAGCCAAGAAAAGAGATAAAACCCGCTGTGAACACTCAAGATATCTCCTCTGCACCAATATTTAAACGGATCTGAACCAAAACAGAGGAGGGAAAGTTATTACTGTTTTCAAGTGTATAACATTTGCTTCTCAGAGCATGCCCGTCACACTTCATAAACAGAACATTGCCTACCCCGGGGAAGGGAAATCAGATCTGAAGATTATAGTAATGAGGTCTTCAACCCTATCAGACGATATCACAAATGTTAAAAGTCACAGATTATGGAGAGTCTATGCTGACTACCTGGGGATCTCTGAACTCAGACGTATCCTTGCAGCTTGTTGCTTCGCATGTTGTCCTGAAAAGCACATGGCTGATTCTATATCCCCAGAACAGACTATTGGATAAGGATGAGTGACCTTTTGATAAATTCACAGCTTTGGTTCACTCCGCATATGTGATGTGCCCCTTTCTCCTACCTGCCCTCATTGCATTTGCCCACTTGTCTCATGTTAGCTTGTTGCTCGGGGGACAGGATTGTTTTTGAAATTTTGGAAAGTGCCCAAGGGATTCAGACACCCAGCTCCCCTTGACTTTACCTGGGAATTAAACTCCTTTGGTGCTTTTGAAGATTCCACCTCACACCTTATCTAAACTGTCCCAAAAGTGCCTAGCAAATCTAGATCACGACCTGAGAACAAATAGAGATGGATTTCTAAAAGGTACAAAAGCAATTAGATACTAGATCCTCAAAGATATTTAGGTGCCTAACTCTCCTTAAAACCAATGGGAGTTAGGCACCTACATAACTAAACCTATAGAAGTCAACAGGAATTAAGCACAAGCTGAGTCTCATCCAGCACTCACTGGTCGGGCAACATCTGTGGTCTGGCATGATTTTAGTTAGGCAGATGTCCACTTATCATGGGTGTGGCTTAGTTTCCCGCAGTTCCATAAAGTTGGTTTTCAGCCACCGGTCCTGGCTCTCAGTGTTCTGTGCTGTTCTTTAGCTCTAATTGACCTCTAAATGTCTTGTAAGAGCCCAGTAAGCAGTGGAAGGGTTGGTAATGCTGCTGGACAATACTGACTTCCCGTGGTCCAGCAAATTCTCTGTTTCAGCACCGGCCAGGTCCTGAGGGTGCCGGACTAGAGAGGTTCAACCACACCTAACTGTCTTTTGTGCCTTTGAAAATCCTCCCTTGCCCATAAAACAAAACTTCTCAGGGAGCAGGAAGGGGCAGGACTTTGTTTTGAGGCACAAGAGCACCTGCAGGTCCTGCTGCTTTGGTGAACCGAGTCCCCTTTGTCTTCTGGCATGGGGGGGGGGTGCAATGGGGAGGAGAAAAATCATAGCCCCCCCAGGGAAGAATTTGTAGGAAACTCAGCATGTGACAACAGAGTTTCCTGACCTCTGAAGTGGGAATAGCTGTAGTCTATTGTACGGTAGGCTCTGCATCTGTACTACATTCACCTTCCCGCTACTGTCTACACTCAAGTGTGGTTCTGATATCGCCATGATTGTTGGTGCTTGATCTGGAAAATGTCTCCGTTGACAGATATTTGCTCTGTTACTTTGCTGGTGAGTGCCCTTTATATTGTTGTGATGGGCAGTTGATGTTGCAGAGAGAGAACGTTTGGCTAGCAATATCTTTGTTCCCTATGCTTACACCAAGGCGGGGAACTTAAGGACCGGGGGCTGGATGTGGCCCCCAGTTTGCCTGGATCCAGCCCCCCAAGGCTTAAGGCTCCCCCCAGCATTGGGGAGCCCAGTCTGTGCCCCCCTCCCAGGCTCTTGTGCACAAGGGGAATGTGGGAAGTGTCTTTTTCCTCCTTTTTTGCTTCTTAGTTGTGTGCAGGCCCCGACTGATTTTTCTGTAAGTCAGCCCCAGCACCCAAAAAAGTCCCCCCCCCCAATGGTTACACAGAACAAAATCAAACCAGGAGGTTGTGCAGTGATCTGAGTGGTGCATGAATTCATTGGTTGCAGCCTCTTGAGCACATTGCTCCCAGAGGCAATATTTTACTTTCCGCATGGAAAACGCTTCCATCTTTGCAGAGAATCAGGGGTCCCATGGAGCAGCACCACGCTGCTAAGGGCTGGTGAGAACTGCCCGTGGGGGGGTCAACACAGCAATTGATACGCAAGTGACTTCATCCCATGAGGCATCTGAGAGGCATCAGGGACCCTGCGACATAGAATATGTTTCACGCCCCTAGGCCGGGATGTGCGAACCACGATTTGCCTGGAGAGTTGGTTGAAAAATTGCATCTACCAAGATTTCCAGGCCAATATAAATATTTTCTTCAGGTGCAATGTTTATGAAGCATTCTTTCCATTTTCTAACCGGGAGGCTGATATTCTACTGCTACAGCAAATTAATCACCTCGGTTATCCACACATGACAAAGAATTCTAAGTTCTTTCTTTCACCCTCAGCTTCTGAGTCATCTCTTTGTGCAATCGACCCACCCTATAGCCTCCTCCTTGCCTTTTTGGAACCCTGGGTCACCCCATTTCCCCCTTTAATGGGGTGATGGTGTGGGGGAGTACCCAGCCTTGTTCCAGAGAAAGGGCCAGCAAGCAGGTGCAATGCATCCACTGGTCAGCACCAGTGATTGGTTCTAATGATTACCAGCTAAGGGGTGTGATTATTGCCCATGGAGTCCCCAGCTGCATGAGGATGCTTGGGAATAGGAGAGGGCAGGGAGACTATTGGTACTGTAATGGAGGACTGTGAGGGGGACCATGGAGAATTGCAGTAGAGGCCTGCAGAACGCCTCAGGCTAGGTGGAGTGCCTAACCACTGAGCTGCTGGAAGCCACAGGGCCCTGTGAGAGCTGATCTGTAATTTTATGTTTTCATTCCACTTTGTGCAGGACAACAAACAGCCCTGAGGCAACAGGGCCATGAACTGTTCTGGGCATGGCTGATCATTTTTGTCCAGCCAGGTCTACACTACATGAGAAAGGCAACCAAAGATACGCAACTCCGGCTATGAGGACAGTGTAGCTGGAGTCGACGTATCTTAAGTCAAACTTCTGTGGCATCCCCACTGCGGGAGGTGGACAGAAGAATCTCTCCCATTCACCTCCTTTATTCCTTGCGATTCTGTTGAGTATTGGGATCAATGGGAGTGGCATCAGCAGTCGATTGAGGGCTGCTTACTAGACCCCCTAAATTGAACCCTGCAAGAGCGATTTCCAGAGTGTTGATCTCAGGGTACATGAAGACCTGACCTTAGGCTGGTGATTGAGTCAACCAGCCTACACCCGTTCTCATCCCGATGCCTTGGCTTGTCTTTCCATTAATCCCACATACACCCCATGCTGATCACTCCTATTTCTAATGAAATCCCTTCCCCAACCCTTCAGACACACTTCTAGTAGAACAGCCTGGCTGCCTATGTCCTATAGTCATCTCCAGGCTGGGCCAGAAAGAGGAAAAGAGTGTGCTGTAGCTGACAGCTGCTCATGTTATTCCTTTTGCTGTCATGGCAGAGAGCGAAACGGTTCATTCCAGGCCCAGTGGTCACATTGGGACTAATCAGTTGAAACACAGCTCCAGGACTCAAGCAATTTTTTTGTACTTTCATAACTAAAGCAGCAAGCCCGCAGGTACCAGGGCTATGAATTGCCAAGCCCCGAGGTGCTGGGGCTCAGTTCTGGGAAGCTCATTGCTCAAATGTAGCACTTTTTAGGTCACAATAGGACCACAGCTGAGACCATTTGGAGACTCTCTCAGAGCAGGAAGTAGGGTTCATTCCAGGCCAGATTCCAGACTATTGCCTAGCCCACATTTCAAATGCCAGAAACCTTCTCTGGTCCCCAGATCAATTGCTCCTTGTTGGACATGTCTAAATCTGCCCCTTTCCTCCGACTGCGGTAATTCAACTCCCGTGTCTCTGGCCCCGCATGTCGCTGAAAAGAGGAGGCCCCATTTGCTCTAGACTGTGAATGGCAACAGACAGCTCACAGGAAATGTGTGTGTGTGGAGGGATTTTAATTTCATTATTCACCCTTAATTGGTAAGGCTAACTGGTTAAGGTTTCAGAGGGGTAGCTGAGTTAATCTGAAAGGGTATGTCTGCACTACAGCGTTGTTTCGAAATATCTAATTTCAAAATAGTTATTTCAAAATATCTTATTTTGAAATAATGTGTCTACACACAAAATGCATTTCGAAATAGCTTTTTGCTATTTCAAAATAGCGCATCCACACTGATTGGACGCTGAATCGTATTTAAGGCCAGCCGGAACTGGTTGCAGCAGGGCATCAGGTCAGAAGTTATCTTGTGGCCAGGGTGGCCAGCAGGGCACCCTGGGAAGGGCTGGAGGCCCCCTATTTCGAAATAAGCATCTACACAGCGCTTATTTCGAAATAGCAATTTCAAAATTGGAGCTATTCCTCGTGGAATGAGGTTTACCAATTTCGAAATAAGCCCTCGGCTATTTTGAATTAATTTCAAAAGAGCAGTTGGCTTGTGTAGATGCTAGGAAAGTTATTTCGAAATAACAGCTGTTATTTCGAAATAACTTTGCTGTGTAGACATACCCTAAGGGTACATATAGACTACAAGCCTCTTTTGAAAGAGATCATCTAGACAGCCGCAAGACTTTTGAAAAAGCGATCCGCTTTTTCAAAAGAGAGCACCCAGGCAATATGGATGCTCTCTTTCAAAAAAAGGAGTTCTTGAATGCAAACAGGGCTTTTTCGAAAGAGCTCTTTTGAAAAAAGGCATTCTTCCTTGTAAAAGCAGGTTTACTGCTGTCGAAAAAACCGCCGTATTCTTTCGATTTAATTTCAAAAGAACGCAATGGCAGTCTAGATGCAGGTGAAGTTTTTTCCAAAAAACTCTGTAGTCTAGACATAACCAAACAGGAAAAACTTTAAAAACAACAAATAGTCGAGCAGCACCTTAGAGACTAACAAAATATGTAGATGCTATCATGAGCTTTCCTGGGCACAGCCCACTTCTTCAGATGACACAGGCAGCGGGCTGATCCAGCCCCGTGGGGGGCCTGCCACTGACAGAGGCTGCTCCAGTCATCCAGGCAGGCCCAGGTGCTCCACAGACAGGGGCTCTCCGAATACAAGGCCCCGTTGAGATGTAAAAGTTGAGAAACCAAGACCCAAGGCAACCCTGATCACTATTCATTTCTGAAAATCTTGGCCTCTGTTTTGTTGAATCTGAGGTCCTTGTACTAACAGTTGTGCTTACTGACTCCACGCCCCATGCCAGCGTTAGCATGTGAATACTCCCCACAGCATTCTGAGGGAGCTAAACATTATCACTGTTTTACAGACCAGAGAAATCAAGGCACAGGGAGGTTACACATCACAGAAAGAGGTACCACGCAACATTGGATGGCTTACCCGGACCAGCGTCAGATGCGCTTTTGCCTTCATTTATCTCAGGAACAGGACACGCTGGCAAACTGGTCCTCCCTTTCCAGAGCAAATAAGAGTCTTCCATAAATAATCCTTCATATTCCCCAGGCAAGGTCCTTCGCCTAGACTGCGGAGGTTCCACACAAGGATTGAGCCACAGTTTTGCAGGTCTCAGTAGCAGGGCCAGCCCACAACATTTTGGCACCTGAGGCGAGGAGCTCAAATGATGCCCTCGTGCCCCCTCACTTGGGCCAAAACTTTGAAAGTTCTCAATTCTGCCTTCTTCCTGGTCTACTCATCTCATGGTACTGCTCTGCTACCTACCCCAATAAAGGAGAACTAACAACTTAAAATGCCTTGTTCAAAAAGTATGAAGTAGTGCCTTTCCCCCACAGTCTGGCACCTGAGGCCACTGCCTCAGTTCGCCTCATGGTAAGGCCAGCACTGCTCAGTAGCCTCCTCAAGCTCTGCATGAGTCTCCTCCCATGAAGCCGGCTCCTTCCCAGCCTACATAGGAATTTCAGTCACCAAATGAGAACAGAGGCCCATTCCATGCCTACCATCCCACACTCCTGCCCCAATCTTTTTCCTTCAACGGCTTCCTGGGTCCTTCTGCCTCTTGGCTTCAAGCCTCTCTCTGAGACACCACATAGGTTTCTTGCCACACAACCTCTTACAAACTCATTTCCAATAGGAAACACCTGTCTCAGTCTAGGCCCATGGGCCCTCAGGAGCTTCTGTACCCCACACACCTGCTCACTGACTCATCTAGTGGCACTGAGACTACTTACAGAGAGAGAATGAGTTTGCTCTGCAGCCTTCCATGCGAGCCAGCGAGCTATAGCTCATGCTATAGCAGCTCCTGCACGGAGCTCCAGAGATCCCGGGTTTGGTTCTGCTTGTTGGTGCTACATTTCCTCTAGCAAACCACCTCTGGCTCTCCCTTACTGAGGAAGACAGACTGGATCTTGCCCTCCTCACTAGTGTTCCCCCATTTTCCAAAGGAAACTGATTTTAGGTAGTCTTGCCCCCTTTTCCCCAGCAGGCCACATACTCCCTGGAGAATTACAATTCACAGAATGCCTGCTCTTAGAAAAACAGTGATGTGCTGGATCTGGGCGTGCCCTTCAAGGGACAACACACCCAGTGACAGATTGTCAGAGCTAGGAGTAGAACTGGCTTCTGGGGAGTGGGGGTGGGTAGAGAAGTTGCACAAACAGCCAGAGCGAGGCCCATTCTCTGCGTGGTTACTAATGCTTCGGATGGGTCATCCTCAGCAAGCCATACGCCTAGGGTTGCCAGGTGTCCAGTATTCACCCGGACAGTCCAGTATTTTTGGCTCCTGTCCGGTAAAAAAATTCAGAGAATACTGGACACCTGAGATGTCTGGTATTCTCTGAATTTGTCCCTGGCCAGGAGGCGAAAATGCTGGGCACCTGGCAACCCTACAAACACTCAGCACCTGGCCTCCTACCCCCCCAACACCCTCAGCCCCCCCAACTCCAGCACCCATGCTTACCTGGTTCCTCAAGGTTGCCGGCACAAAATGGCTGCCGGCCAAAAGACCTAGGGGGAAGGAATGCTTCCCCTGGGTCTTAGTGCTCAACTGGTCCCCTGTTCCTATCCCTGCACTCACTCTTAAAGGGGACGTGCTGTTTTAATGATTTTTTTTTCTTAAGTCCTTGGAGTCTTTTTTTTTTTTTTTTTTTGGCTCAACAACTTCGGTCTCCCCCCCCTTTTTTTTCCCTTCAACAGAATTTTTTCCTGGTTTTTTGGGGTGGGGTGGGGGTTCAGTATTTTTGTTTCAACCATCTGGCAACCCTACATATGCCCACAGTTACTTTCAAGGAACTGTAATGCAGCAGGGATGTTATTGCACAAAGGCTTCAAAGATGGAAACGGAGGGAGGAGACTAAACAAATACAGAGCTAAGGAGCAAGGCCTGTCACCCATGGATAGTATTTATAGGCCCCAGAAACTGGCGTGACTCCCTCAAATGGGAGAAGAAAGCCAGGGATGGTTCAGACTCGCTGTGGCCTAGACTTCAGGGTGGCAGGACTCAGGCTTTGGCTTTAGCCCCAAACAGCAGGCCTCAGGTTACAAGCCTCCTACCAGGGGCTAAAATCCTTGGGCTTAGGCTGACTGAACATCACCATGACAGCACAAGGCCTCCCTGTCCATGAGCCACCATGGTCACAGGTATCAAACATCTTTCTGAACCTGGCGTGCCAACCTCTGATTTCTCTGTTTGTCACAATGAAAAGGTTCTACATGAGGGACTTTCTCCCCCCTACACACACACAAGATGTTTAAATTGTGTTTTGACAACAGCTTTTCCTCCCCTCTGCCAATTGATTTTTGTGCCAGATCTAGTGGGGTCAGGGGAAGAGATCAGAGAGTGTATTGTATATCTTTGGTCAGTGTTTGAATAATGGGTTTGTTCAGGTTGCGGATGACTTTTTCAGCCAATGTAAATATCTGTTGGTGGCTGACTCTGCTCATGCACATAATAAGGAGATGACTTATGAGTGACCTATGTCTTAGCATTGGTTGTTAGAGGCACATCTTGGAGTTATAGTGCTTAAAGTCAAAAGGAACTATTTGGCTAGGTCTACACTATACGGGAAGTTGAATTAAGCTACATTCGTTAATTAGATTGTGGCAAGGGAGGCTTAGGTTGGACATTAGGAAAAACTTCCTTCCAGGGTGTCTAGACAATGGAATAAATTGCCTAGGGAGGTTGTGGAATCTCCATCTCTGGAGATATTTAAGAGCAGGTTAGATAGACCCCTATCAGGGATAATGAGATGGTTTGATTTAATGAACACGAGTAATGTATCATGTCTTTTAATTTCAGTGCTATAAAAAAGAAAGAAATTGAAGGAAAAAATCAAGTTGAAAAAGAACTTGAATAAAATAGGAAAATCATTGTCAGGAAAAAAGGCATGGACAGGCGATGTCTGGTGTATTCCCATCACAGTAAAAAGCCTTCAGACAAAATCAACATTGTGATGTCCACACAAAAATGACCTTTTAGTAGAGGCCAAATGAGTAGAATCTGGTGATGGAGATTAGCAAGAGAAGGCAAAAAACAACCTGACTATTCTTCACATTTATTGGGGGATGAGTGTGGTGCCTTAAATTCATACAAAAAACACAAACAAGGCCACACTCGTTAGCAGCCACATAAAGGCCTGATCATGGATATTCTTCAGCGAATGCCTAGACCTCTGTGGAAGAGGATACCACAAGGGTGACTGACCACAGAGCTGAGGTGATTTCACAGGAAATAAGGGAAAAGTCCATTGGGAAACTCATTTATCAAGGAAGCAGAATTCTGAAGTGCTAGTGTAACCCTGTGCAGGTCAATATTTGGGATTTATGCATCTCCCTTGATGAGTTGTCATAATCCTGACTATTACCATGCATTTTTCCCAGCCTCTCAGAGCTGGCATTTCACCAGTTTACAAAGGCAGGCTAGGGAAGTGTCTCTACTTAGAAGCAAGAGCAATGAGCTTGGTAAATCTCAGCAAGCTCCCACTAGTCCTAATAGATGAGGTATCAATCTCTGGAGCTTGAGGAGAGGCAGGGCCATCAGCCCTTAGCACTGCCTGGGCTACAATGCTGCTTCCCCCTAGCTGTGGGCTAAGCTAGAGCCAAGCCACAGTACAGCCCTAGAGCAAGCTGCCTGCCCCAACCTTGCCACCTCCAGCTCTGGGGAGGCTGGTGACATATCTCCCTGCATTCAGCTGATACCAGCTCCAGCCACAGGGAAGCTGAAGGTGGCTGCCCAGCTGGTCCTGGGACAGGAGTGGGACTCAAACCCACAATGCTGTGGTCTAGAGACCAATACTTTAGCTGTTAGACCACTGGAGGACTTACTCCATTTGTCTACCTTCAGCTGATGCTAGGTATGTTAATCCAGCCCCACAGCCCTCCACATACTCTACTTCCCACACCCAGCACCCTGCCCTGACCTCCCACACACCCCGACCCTGTGCCCTGAGCCCCTCACACAGCCCACTCTGCACCCCCATATCCCCAGCCCCCTGCCATAGGATTGACAGAAAACAGCCTGAAGGCGTGCATGAAACTGAATTTGACCAGTTATGATGTACACTTTGAAAAAATGTGCGAAAAGATGCACAGAAGTCCCATGAAATAAAGTCTGTGAGTACAATGTTTCATTGATGTTATTACTAATCATAATGCCAATTATCAAAAGTATTAAGTTGTATATTTTCAGTCATGCAACTGGGCATTCTTATACGGCGCTTTGTTGGCCACTTGTTCTGAATTTTGATGTAGTTTGGCTCTTTGGTTTGGAAAGGTTGCCAACCCCTGATGTAGATGTTGCTTGGTCCTGCCATGAGAGCAAGGGACTGGACTCCATCACCTCTCAAAGTCCCTTCCCGTTCTAGTGTTCTATGATTTTATGATTCCGTAGCTGGAGTCAATGTACCTTAATTCGAGTTTCTGTGTGATCTCCACAGTGGGAAGTCGATGGGAGCAAATGATCCATCAACCACCCTTACTCTTTGTGAGGAGCAGAAGTTCTGGCATTGATGGGGTGCCCTCAGTGGCTGGTTTAATGGGTCTTTACTAGCCCCACTAAATCAAACTCCAGAAGATCAGCCATGGTAGCACTGATCTTCCCCCGAGGGAGGATGTGGCCTTTGATCATATCTAACCTCCTAGGTCTCACAGGCCACCAATACAATCCACATGCTCTCCCCCTCACACACGCAGCCCGTGGGTGGGATCCTTTGAACATGGCCTCCACTGGGAACACGCTCCAAAAGGGGAAGGAGTCTCCCAGGCGGTGTGAGCATTGAAAGACACACGCGGACGGGCTGGCTGGAACAGATGAGTACAAGGTGTTGGCATTTCTATCCCCCAGGGAGGAGGTGCTGGAAGCACCAGGGCATTGTGGGAAGTGCTTTGTATTCATGCCCATCAGTGTGAAAAAAGCTGTTTGCATATATTTGCATATAGATTTGCATATATGTGCAACCACACTTAAGTTCTGGCCCTTGGCATGTGCTGTGAGTTAATGGGTAGCAGGTTTAAAACTAATAAAAGAAAGTTCTTCTTCACACAGCGTGTAGTCAGCCTGTGGAACTCCTTGCCAGAGGAGGCTGTGAAGGCTAGGACTATAATAGAGTTTAAAGAGAAGCTAGATAATTTCATGGAGGTTAGGTCCATAAAAGGCTATTAGCCAGGGGATAAAATGGTGTCCTTGGCCTCTGTTTGTCAGAGGCTGGAGAGGGATGGCAGGAGACAAATCGCTTGATCATTGTCTTCACTCCACCCTCTCTGGGGCACCTGGTGCTGGCCACTGCCAGCAGACAGGATACTGGGCTAGATGGACCTTTGGTCTGACCCAGTACGGCCATTCTTATGTTCTTACGTTCTTATCACTGTGGCCCCTGGGGCTTCCAAAGTCGAGTAGCCCTGGACTAGACTAATGTGTGCCACATGCATAGATTAGAAGAGATGAAGGTTCACCAGTGTTCAAGGCCCATGCACTGGACAGGAACTGATTAAGGGGTGAGACCCATGTGGTTCTGGCAAAAGACCTGCACCCACAACCAGCAGAAGTTGGGAGTGCGGGGGGGACCCAATACCACTGCCAATCTGACTTGTGGGAAAACCCTTCCTGACTGTCCTCCAGCTCTGGTGATCAGTTACATGCTGAGCAGGTGAGCAAGAACCAGCCAAGTCCCTGATACAGAGAATGCTCAGGACCACTTTGTCCATTGGTCGCAGGCTGTATAGCTGTTCATCTGGAGGGGGAAATTACATGGCGTGGTGGATGCTCCTGAACGCCACCATTCCATCTCATTTAAATGTCTGTTTTCAAACCCTGTCTCTCAGGGTGTGTCTAGACTACAGGGTTTTTTCGACAAAAGTTGCCTTTTGTCGACAAAACTATACCTGCGTCTACACTGTCGCCACATTCTGTTGACAGTAAGTCGACAGAATGCGGCAGTTTTGTTGACGGCGGTAAACCTCGTTTTACGAGGAATAATGCCTTTTTTTGAAAGTACTCTTTCAAAAAAAGGCACTATTGCATGCAAACTGTGCTTTTTAGAAAGAGAGCGTCTACACTCACTTTCGAAAATGTGGCTTGCTTTTTCGACAGAACTGGTTGCAGTCTAGATGCTCTTTTTCAACAAAGGCTTTGTCAACAGCATCTGTCGACAAAGCTTTTGTCAAAAAAGGCGTGCAGCCTAGACGTAGCCTCAATGTATCTTTCCTCTGACTGGAGATGTCTGACACCGAGGATGTAAATTTTGGCTTCGCTGCTTGCTCGGGATGCAACATGACACCCGTCCACCATTGACGCTTGATTTCCTTTTGGAACTGCAGCCAAACAGCAGGGAATAATCTTCTGTCTCTCTTTCTCTCGGGGTAAGCTGCATCTCTGGCCCTGCATGTCTCTGAAAAAAGGCAGCCCCATTTGCACTAGACTGTGAACGGCTACAGACAGCTCACAGGAAATGTGTGTGTGTGTGTGTGTGTGTGTGTGTGTGTGGAGGGGGTGACTTTAATTTCATTATTCACCCTTAATTGGTAAGGCTTATGGGTTAAGGTTGCAGAGGAGTAGCCGAGTTAATCTGTAAGGGTACGTCTAGACTACAACCCTCTTTCGAAAGAGGCATTTTCAAAAAAGCTCTTTCAAAAGAGATCGTCTAGACAGCCACAAGACTTTCAAAAAAGCGATCCACTTTTTCGAAAGAGAGCACCCAGCCAATCTGGATGCTCTCGTTCGAAAAAGCCCTGTTTGTGTTCAAGAACACCTTTTTTTGAAAGAGCTCTTTCGAAAAAAGGCATTCTTCCTCCTAAAAGCAGGTTGGGCCTCTTGCATTTCTTGCCTTGGGGGTGGAATCTCACCGTTTGTCCATCTTTAAACGGGGGCCAGGCACATTGTCCTGTCTATAGCAACTGCCTGTCACCATGCAGAGCTAAATGGGTGTCAAGCACCCGTGTTTCTTCTTTTCAGGAACCTGTACCCAATTGCCTTCTTGAAACAAAATGGTGAGAGAGGTTAGGATTTGGAACAATGCATTAGTGAAAAGGGGATTTTAAGATGACAGATGGCCTGCAAGCATACTTAGCCTCCCCTAATTGTATGCTTAACTACAAGATAAATGAGGGGGCATCTACACTGCACCCTTAGCGCAAAATAAGCTATGCCATTTGAGCTACACAAATTGCATAGCTTATTTTGAGTTAATTTAGAAATAGAGTGCTATTCCAAAACATCCCTTCAGCTTCATGGAACGAGGTTTACAGGGACTTTGGAATAGCGAACCTATTATTTTGAAAGCTATTTTGAAATAATGGGCGTGCTGTCAAGACGCGGAAAACGCTATTTCGGGATACCAGAAGTATCCCAGAATAGCGCCGCTGTCTAGATGCACTCTTAAAGAGGATTTGCTTGTAAGTTATCAGAACCAAACTGAACCAATTTAAAGGGCTTGTCTATATTTGAACGTTTAATTCAGATTAAGACAGGGTGTGAGTACAAAGAGCAACAGCTGTTCCTGAATAAGAACTCCGTGCTTATTCTGAAATATGCATGCCTTTGAAAGCAGATTAAGCTAAACCAGAATAAGGTACAAGCTGAACCTCTCTAGTCTGGCATTCTTTTGTTCGGCATTCATCAGATTCTGAGGGTGCTAGATGAGAGAGGTTCTGCCTATACGTGTGTTCTGAAATAAGGGCTTATCTTTACTTACCCCAAGAATGATGCTCTGGAGATCAATCTCCCAGGGTTCGATTTAACAGTCTATTAAGGACCTAGTAAATCAATTGCTGATAGTGCCCCCATTAACCTTAGTACCCCACTAGGTCACAAGAAGTAAAGTAAGTCGATGGAGGAGTTTCTCCCATCAACCTCCCCAGTGGGGACATGGCAGAAATTCGACTTAAGGTGCATCGACTCCAGTATGCTATTCTCATTGCCTATCTTAGGTCTACATTCTCTGGTAGTGTAGACCTGGTAGGGATACAGAGGTGGAGTTATTCATGAGTAGCTCCATGTCTAGGCAAGGTCTTGCATTCTCCCATCAAGCAGTGCTGTAATTTCCAGCTCAAGGAGAAATACTCCCTCTAGATCTGGCCAAGCTAGTATACAAAGAATAGAGCTTTACAGGTTGACTACTCAATGGAGAAGCTTTCCTGCTGTAGTTACTTATTTGTACCAATCTGGAATGAACTGGTCAAACAGCACGCAAAGCAAGGCCTTCTTCCAAGAGTCTCAGGCCAACACCAGTGGTAGGTTTCTACATGAGAACTCTGCCTTAGCAACTTAATCAGAGCCCAATGCAGAAAAAAGCTCTCCTGTCTCTTGCACAGTTCCCTCCTACCTAAAGCTGCCTCTTTGCACTTCTTTCCTGTGGAATCTGAATAAGTTAGGTCCCAAACTTTGGCTAAGTCTGCATACGTGCTTTAAGGTCCAAGAAGGGGTGAATAAAGATAAGGAAGATGCTTGTTGTTCTTTGTTCAGAGAAACTGGAACAATCCAGTTAATTGCAGGAGATATGCTCTTCTTCACTGTAAATGACCTTGCTTTCCTAATTTGAGACTGGGAAATTTGAGCTATATGCCAACTATAAAAACTTTGTAACTTTCTTTGTTAGGGGGTCCTCTCCTGACTGCGCAGTCTGTCTGTGTCGGTTAGTGATGACTCTCCCAGCAGCTGCTTATTTCCTTAAATAAAGGTGCCTCTGGCAAATCTGAGACAAACACAGTGTGAAGACTGTGTTTTCTTCCACATGCCTAATTCAAAACTAAGAACACAACATGTGTTCCCAAGAGTTAAAAAAACATTCATGTCCTAGAAACTTGGAAGACTGTAACGCCCCCTCTTGGTGAGCTAGACTACAAAAATGTACAAAGATTCAGGAGGAAACCTCTGCTCCCAGAGAGTTATCCCATAGCTGTTTTCACTGGGATTTCTTGTGTCTTCCACCAGTATGCGGGAGAGAGGCCACTGTCAAGGATAGGACACTGTACTATATGGAGTACTAGAAGATTTTACCTGGCATTTCTTAGGTCCTTAACTCAAATAAGTTTTTTTTTCTTCATTTAAATCAGTGCTCTGGGGTGGGGCTGGGGATGGGGGGTTCAGGATCTGGGGAGAGAGGACAAACTCAGCCCTCTCTCAGCACAGCAGCTTGGGGCCAGCCGAGAAGCACCTGTCCATAGCAGCTCCAGTGAGCACAGCCAGGGCAGTGGTACATGTCCCTCTGCTGGGGGACTGATAGACACACAAACATAGACACAAATTTTCTGAAATATACAGTAGAGAGCTGTCCCTTTCTCCATCCCTGCCCCCTGCTGGCTCAAGGGGGTTATAGCTGTCCCCGTCCCAGTCCTCCTTCCTGTGGTCATTTTGCAGTATAAGTGTCCCTCCTACCAGACCTCTCCCTTTCCATTTTATGAGAAACAGTCAAATTCCAGGCACATCCCATTGTCCTGGTACAACCAAATCCTTACCTTGTATCTTGGTCTCTTTATTTTGTTGGTTGAAGCTATATCACTATCTCAAATATTAATTTCAATAAAAGGGGACTATACAAGAACCTAATTTCTTTTTTCATTTCTGGACAGGCAGTCTGTAATTAAAGGCTGTTGAACTGAGAACATGAAATAATGTCCTCTAGAGTTCTTCTTCTATCACAGCATCATATAAACTAGATGATCAGGACTCCACTGAGTAATTAGGTTTCATTTTTCTTTTCATTGCATCATCATCTCACTATTTCAAGAGGCTTCTTTTTCTCTTACAAGTTTAAAACCAATTTACTCTATCTGAAGCCCAATGCAGCATTAAACAAAGTTTAAAGGAGGGGAAAATGCTAAATTAAGTCTAATCCTTGCCAAGCATACATAAATATTTTAAGTAGTATAGTATTTCAGTAAATTGCTTCCCTAGGGATTTTCTCCCAAGACCATAACTACATATACATTTCAAAGATATTTAAAAAATGCCAATAGAGAATTAGGAATAGAGAACACCAATTTGAGAGACACACCATGATGTTCAATACACAGAGGTTTTACTGAAATAGTTTCTACCAGTTTGAAGAGTTTTTATCTGTTTGGAGAGAGATTTCTTCCACCTGTAAGGCCTGATTACCCCTTTTATTCTGTTGTAAGTCCTCTGGAATCAACAGAGGAACCCCACCATAAAACCAGGTTAACAGAAAGTTAATCAGATTCGTAAAAGTAATGCTGGCTGAAATGGATCAAATTCCTCATTCTGATGAGATTAGACAATGTGTAAGCACAATAAATAGATCAAATAGTTCTAAGAATGTCAATGGGATTGAGAGTAAAATTTCCAAAGGTGCTTTGGTGGTTTAAGTCCCTTTTGAAATTGGGACTTACGGCCCTTTAAACATTTTTTGTCCCTACCCTTTAATGACCACTTGTGGTCCATATCCCTGGTATGCCTCCTCCAAAAGATGGCACCCTAACTACATTTGAGGATATCACACATGTTGCATGATCTGGCAGCAGATTTCCTTCTGAATCAAGAGAACTCCAAGAATGCTATAACTTCATTATTTTGCTTTGAGACCTATCATGCCAAAGCCCCGTCTCCCTCAGACTTTTGCTGCCTAAGATAGCTGATGCACCATGTTTCTTAATCTTTCATGGAAGCAGAGTTTCTTAAAAGCCCAGAACAGGTCTTTCCTAATCATCCTCTAATTCTTCCTGTCATCTGCTTGCTTTCTGCTGAGATCCGTGTGGAAAAGCCATGTGTCTTTTCAGCAAAGACATGAAAGTGCAGTTCAAGAGAGAATGACAGAGACTTTCTTGTTGTTCCAATCCCAATGCATAAAAGTGCATTGTAGGAGACAGGAAATGGCATCTTTAACAGATAACGTCTGCTGAACCAAAAGAACAGATCTCGAGAAGCCACTTTAAAATATATTTCTCATGTCCCAACGAAGTCCTAAATACTTGTTGTGGGATCAACATGCAATAAAATTGAAGAATTTTTTAAACACTGATATGGGAAAGAAAGGTTGACCAGTCCTATTTTGGGATTGTGTCTGGTTGTTTGTTTCATGCATATTTTTTCGGGCTGCTCATCATGTGACTTACCTTGAAAATAAGCCCATTAAGAAGCCAGATCCAAGGGTGTTGTAATATTCTCTTATTCTTGTACTTACCTGAACAGATTTCATTTGGTTCCTCAAAGAGGTCTCATGAGAGGTGGGGGACAATTTCCATCAGTCCACAAAAAGTTTCTTTGCCCTCTAAAGAAATCATTTTTCTTGTGGCTGCTGAATCTAGGAGCTAGGAGCCTAATGAATGGAAGTTACCAGGGAAGAACAGGAATTGGCAAACATTCTGTCTACTTCTGTCTTCTCAGCCACCATCTGCCTTCTCTGTGGGAACTCGCTCAGAAGCAGCTCATTTCAAGAGAATTTTCAAGTGAAGTGTGAGAAATGCAGCCAGTCATAAATATTTAACTCCAAGGATTTTAGATGTTAGAGATTAAACATGAAGGCCTTGATAAAAACACCGTCTCAGATTGTATCAAGGGAAGAAGTGCTAATGTGGATTTTTTTTTACAAGAACACTTCTATAAATGGTAAAATAAACACATTCTTTGCCGGGGCAAAGGGGCAATGCTCCAAGGAGTTGAGCTTTATTGTCCTCAGTAGGGTTCGACCCATTTACGCTACCAGGAAAGTTGGCCCATTGTTCTAAGTAATATCAAGGTTCTTTAAGTGAATGTCATCCTATAACATCTGTCCCACTGAAAGACCCAGGGCCTGAAATTCTTCTTGTATCAAGGACTATTCCAGATGAGCAACAAAGGCGTAAGTGTAACTGACATGGTGGGGTGATGGTGTGTGTGTGGGGGGGGGGTGTTCAGATCAGTGGTCTAGAAATATGGCTCACTACCAAGTCCTTTGGCTATCTATTCCACCAAAGGCTTGTCTTATCGAAGGAGTCCGCCCACAAAATTGCTCTGAAACCATTAGCACTGTTAAACTGTGCTTGGGGAAGACTTTATGAAGCACTCTGGAATCCTTCTGATGACATGTGCTTTATTAAATGCATATGAATATAATACACGGTATATCTGACTATATCTTTTAGAAATGTGCATCTGCCTGCCTGTCTATCTGTGAGTCCGCTTGTGCAAGAAATCCTTCTAACAGGGGAGCAAAGCCCACCACAATAGGTATGTAGCTTCCTCTTGTCATAATGTAAAGCAAGATCAGGGTTTGGCTGTGCCTGGATAATGGGATGTGCCTGGAATGTGATTGTTTCTCATACAATGGAAAGGGAGGAGTTTGGCAGGAGGGTGTTATACTGCAGAATGACCACAGGGGGGCAGCAAGGGTGGTCAGAGATGGGGACAAAGATGGCTATAATCCTATTGGGCCAGTAGGGGGCAGGGATGGTTAAAAGACACTTATCTACTATATATTTCAGAGAATTTGTATGTTTGTGTCTCTGTTTCTCTGTATGTCTGTCCCCCAGCCAAGGGGCATGCACCTCTACCCCAGCTGTGCCCACTGTGGCTGCCGTGGGCATGGACAGGTGCTTTTCACCTGGTCCCAAGCTGCTGTGGTGAGAGTGGGCTGGGGTTGTCCTCTCTCCTCAAGGCAGCCTGCACCCTGAACTCTACATCTCCAGCCCCACCCCAAAGCAATGACTTAAATGGAAAAAAAATGTATTTGAGTTAAGGACCCTAGCAATGCCCGGTACATCTTCTAGTTATTCATAATTCTTTAATTTGCTATTTTTCCTTCTTGGCTTCAATTGAGCTTCCAAGAGGCAAATTTCTTTCACAGCCTGCCTTTGTTCTCATAGGCCACAATAGTAACAGAAGACATTTATTAGACCTTCTTATCCATCAGTTACCTGCCAGGGTGGGCTAGCATTCCTCCATGGAGACTGTTTCTGGGAGCTGGTGTGACCTTCGGGCCAGGAGGGCACTGAACAGAGGACATGCCAATTCTGACCTTGTCTCAGGAGTTGACTTGATGTGTGAGGGTGTGAACAAGTCATTTTAATCCCTGGGAGGGAAACTGAGGCACCAACCCTAACCTAAGGATAATGGCAGTAGCTTTAAATCTCACACTTTGAAATCTGCAGACCAAAATCTCTCCTGAATTGCTGAGTATTATTTACTGCTCTGTTAAGCCAAGACTAGCCCTGATCTTTTATTCTCTCCATTTTATAGTCTTTCGGATTACAAAGAAAGTTTGGGAATTACTTGATAGCTTAGGCTTTCCCTGTACTAGGAACAAAGGATAAGGAGCTATCTCTTTCACAAGCCCAGGGAGGCTTCTAGCCAGAACTGAGAGAGCTTAAGAAAACCTACCTGGCAGGCAAATTCTCCCTTTTTAAAAACAGCATTTAAGCTCACAAGACAAGGGAGAGCTCAATTTAAAGTCAAATAGGAAATCTTTGAGAAAAACAAAAAACGGGAACGTGCTTCCCTTGTTGTGAAAGTAACAGACACGTAATCTCTTTTTTTCTTCCCTTCATCTGGTTTTACCTTGTCTTGCTGTGTGACAACTGAATCTCGCACTCTGGTATGAGGCAATGTATTAACACCGGCAGTCGTTAGCTCATGCTTTATCTCAGCCATTCCAGAAGGCTGTAGCATGGAGTTCACCTCCTAAGCAAGGCCAAAAGTATTTGTTTGCTCCTATTTCTTGCTTTTTTTCTCCATTAAAACCAAATGCATGATGGGTTTAAGGTGAAACTCAGGCCAGCACAAGCTTTAGCCCCACCTCATAGTGACCAAGAATGGGATTTTTTTCAAAAGTGCCTGACTCAGGTGTTTTGGAAAAATCCACCTTGGTTATGCCTACACTGCAACGCTATTTCAGGATACCAGAGTATCCCGAAATAACTATCCCGCGTCTTCACAGCAAGCCCATTTTCCCGGGCTCGCTATTCCAATGTCCCTGTAAACCTCATTCCATGAGGAGTAAGGGACGTTTCAGAATAGCGGGTTATTTTGAAATTGAAATAAGTTATTTCGAAATGAGATCAAAATAAGATATGCAAATTGCATTGCTCAAATTGCCTCTCTGATTTCGAGCTATGGTGCAGTGTAGACACACCCTTAGAGACTAGAGCTGGACTCTCATGGATGTAAGTGGTGGTAACTCAACTGGCCCCCCACACAGGTGAATTTCACCCCGGGGTTGTGTGTCATCCTGGGGAAAAAAAATAAAATATTTCTTTTGGAAGGAAAAATGAGGGAAAAAAAACAAATTGTAGGTTAAAAACCAAAACAAGTCAATTTGGAAATACCACTGGGGTATTTCTCATGCCTCCATTCTCTTTAAGGGCTTGAGTGCCTAGCTAGATGATGCTTCCCATGATGCACTGTGATCTCCTCTCCTGGCAGGCCACCGTAGGAGCCCTATGCCTCTGATGCATCCTGCAAAAGGTTGTCTCGCTGGGGAATTGGAGTCATACAACTACAGCAAGGAAAGCAGCCGGAGATGAGGCTTCATCTAGAGCTTAATTCACAATGGTGTATCTGGTTGCTTTCCCCATTTACCGAAATCCTGTGCCTCTCACTAGAGATGGGTTTTAGATAAAAGACTGACCTGAGCTTACTCTGAGAAAGCAGCAGATCTTGAAACCGGGCCTTTTTAGAGTGTGAGACAATGGGGATGTGCTTTTTGATGCCTATTCCTGAACCTTTTGGTCTCTCCCTAGGACCAGAAGTGCCAAAATACTCAAGGTGGGGTAGGGGGTGAACTTCGGCCGACCCGTAATCCTGGTTTCACAAATGCTTGTTCCTTTTGAGATTCCCCACTCCAGTACTGCTGGTCCAAAAGGTTATCTACTTCTCCATGGGCTGAGGGGATGAAGTCTAACACAGCTGGTTGGTGCCCATCCATCGGGAGCGTCACAGCTTCAGAATGCCATGCTGAACCCGCTCCAAATTGTCAGGGAGGGTGCTAGACGTCACTTGGCACTAGCCTGGTGATTGTTGTGTGAATTAGAACTCCAGAAAAAGCCTGGCTTTTCCAAGAAATCAGAGCCCCCGGGCTGCCTGGTGAGGCACTGAGAAGATTCCTCTGCCTGCACCATGTGGCTCTCTACACAGAGCAGGGGCAACAGTTTAAATTGCTGTGGGGGAAAATGGTCTGTGGCCTGGACTCTGGAAGGTATAAGGCAGCCTTACAAAGGGGGCTGCGTGGGGAGGTGGTGACTTGGGGAGTGGAAAGCAGAAGGTAGGGTGAAAATTGGGGGGGGAGCGCCCAGTGTGAGGAAGCAGCAGGAACCAGAGGAATGGCTCATTGATGGGGGGGGCAGGGACCCAGCGTGAGTGTTTGGAGATGGGGGGACACAGAGGCCCTGGCATGGGGGAATAAATGGCTCCCAGTGGGATGGGAGAGGGGACTGTTTGGAGCAGAACCCTAGGCACGCGTTTGGGACTTTCAGGGAGTCCTGAAATAGAGAGGGGCAGGAGCAGGCCCGCTGATGGGGCCGGGGGTGGTGCAAAGGGGGTAACTGCCTCAGGGCCTGGTGATTCAAAAGGGCCCGGGGCTCCCAACCGCCACCACCGCTGGAGCATCGTGTGGCACACTCTGGGCAGCTTTCCGAACTGGCTGTCAGGGAAGGGGAGGCAGCGTGGCATGCTCCAGGCTGCGCTGAGGGTTGGCGACCCCCAGCTCCCCCCCTTCCATGCAAGGCCCTGCCCCTTCCGCCAGCGCGGAGCCGCCTTTCCTGGCCTACCTTGCCTAGAGGCCCAGCAAGTCTATCGGCCCCCCTGGGTGAGAGAGTGGCGCACAAGGAGTCCATGGGGGGGAATGGAGGGGTTCAAGGAGCCCTGCCTGGTTTATAGGAGCTGCAAAGTGTGTAACCCCCTCTGCCTCCGGTATTATAGTGATACAGATGGGATCTCCCTGGTCCGGCACCCTCGGGATCTGAGCTTTTCTGGACCAATGAAGTCTCCCCTCCTGGCTATTGGCCCTGCTTCCCACCTCAGGCCCGCTGCCCCCTGCCCCCTGCCCCCTGCCCTGCTGGAGCTGCGCTTCCTGCCCAGGGACAGGGCTATGCTGACTCCAGCCGGGGCTGCACTCTCGCCACCGGCCCGGGCTTTGCTCCAGGATGGGGCTGTTCTCCCCGCCACCTGCCCCAGTGGGGGCTATGCTCCCCACCACACCGGCCCTGCTACCACTGGGGCTGTGCTCTCTACCACCACCCCAGCCCCTGAACCTGGCCAGCCGGGGCTCTCTGGTCCAGCAATATCCATGGCCCTTCTGGACCATGGATGTTGCCAGACAAGAGATTTCCGGATTTTCGGGGTGCAACCTGCACCTGGAGACCCAGATTGGGGATCAAGACCCCATGGTTCTAGGCAACCTGCAAACACACAGCAGAGACCCTGCCCTGAAGGGTTACCAATTCAGGAAGGATGCTGATATCTTGGAGCAGGTTCAGAGAGAAGAGCCATGAACATGATTAAAGGGATAGGAAACATGGTTTATAGTGACAGACTCAAGGAGCTCAGCCTAACAAAGAGAAGGTTAAGGGGTGATTTGATTAGTATGGAAGCACCTACGTAGGTAACAGACATTTAATAATGGGCTCTTCTGTCTACCAGAGAACAGTATAACATGATCCAATCAGTCTTCCCTCTAATTTTTTCCATCCATGTGGAATAAATGTTGTGTGCATCGAGGCCCGGTCAGATGTGCACCACCAGTAGAAACACATGCTGCCGCGGTAGAGAGCTGAGGGCTAAGGCAGCTCAAAGCCGAGAGAATTACCATTTCATGCTGTTATGCCTTATACAAATGAAGCTGATTTGGGCTGTACAAAGCACTGTGCTACGTGTACTTCACTGGAATGCATCAGACAGATGCTGCAAGATTAAATGAATGTAGAAATCCTAACAGAGGCTTTGCCTTAAGGGGTACATTATTTCCCCACCCATGGTCTACTGTAACTGATTCTTTCTATGTCCTGGGCTGACCCTAATCTGATTATTACTACAGATTGAACCTCCCCGGTCTGGGACTCTCTGGTCCGGGAACATCTGTGGTCTGGTAGGACCATGGATTTTGCTGGACCAGAGGTCCCCAGTGGCTGGGATCCTGTTCTCCTTTCTCCAAGGTCTTCATCTTCTGCATATTATGTCCTCCTTCAGCAGCCTCTGCTTTTTATGGTCATAAAGAGTCTTTGGACTCCATCCAAGTTTTTATCCCGCAAATACTGTAACATCTGCAAAACCTGTCTCGTGGCTTATCTCTTGCCTAAACAATACCCATGTCTCTGGCAACAGCTGGTCTTATCACAAAGTCGATGACAATCAGAGAGAATTAGAGGGGAATGAAACACTTCTATCTTCTCTCTCTGATATAATGGGTCTATCTCGTCTGGGCTCCCTGAAACGCTTGCTTCAGTCTGCCGAAAAATTCGTGATTCATGCCTTGCTGATTCCTCCCCCCTCTCACTCCCGCCCTCCCTTTGGAGCAACTTGTGACTTGAATACTCACTTCATTGCCTTTTTTTAAAATGCCAGCTCAGTGGAAGAGGGAATCCCACTCATTAGGGAGGGAGATGACATAGCACAGCTGCTGGCCCTGCTCCCAGCCTGTAGAACCTTTATTCCTCGACTCATTTGGTAAGCCCGAATAAGGATTCACGGTGGAGAAGAGTTGAGACTGAGGGATACTTGTCTTGGCTGCCCCTTTTTTGCTTTCTGAAAAGATCCTTGCCCCCAGAGCTGGTTTGCTTGTAGAAGAGCTGGAGTCTGGTCGTTTTAGATTTTTCTTGTAAGAAAGTAAATGTTGGGGGAGATGTGGATTCAACTGTTTCATTTCGTGCATAATTTGCACTGTCTTGGACTGCAGTGGCTGGGAGCAGCAGACTCGGCCGGTGGGCACGGGGAAGGAAGTATCTCGTCAGTCAGCACGACACCCTCTAGAGTAACCGTGATAAGCTTGGAAGGGGATTCCATCCCTTCTGCCTCGCCTGATAGTGCAGCTACAGGACCTGGGCATTATCTCCCATCCCCTCACACACACCCTGCTACCTTTGCATGTTGCTGGCCAGGCCACATTCTACAGCTGAGTCCTGTCCCCTTGTGCATGTGTGGCTGTCCCCAGTGCTCACTCTGCAGCATCCCATTCCCGCGCTCTGCCCCCACGTCTCTCTTTTCTCTGCCCCTCCCTTTCCATGAGGGGGAGGGGGGAAGAAGCCCCATTCCTACCTCTTGCCCTGTTCCCAGAACAACCAAACCCTGACCTTGTTTTATGTTAAGGTAAGAGGAAGCTGCCTACCAAATTTGGTGGCCCTAGCTGTTGACCTTTAGGAGGAGTTCTTGCACCAATGGACAGACAGACATTTTATTTCCAAAAGAGAGATCTTAGTGAGCATTTCATGTAACTCAGGACATTCAAAACAACTCCCCCAAAATGTACAGTCCTTGGAATGCAGAGAGCACTTCTGGAAAACACTTCTTGCTGCACCAAAACACTTCTTGGCCTCCAAGACCAAAGTGTGGGGCCTGAACATCTTGACTGATCAACTTACTTTAAAGGAAACCAATTGTAATTGAGAAGTCCACAGAACAATGGTAATATGATAGTATGGCAGCAGGGCCGGCTTGAGCCATTCCTGCGCCCCAGGCAGCGGGAGCACGACACATGTGCGGCTCCAACCCCGGGCGCGCGGCGCCTTATGGCAGCTCTAAGGGGCGCCGTGCAGCCAGGCATGCAGCGCCCCTTACAGCTGCCATCAGGCACCCCCAATAGGTTGGCGCCCCAGGCAGCTGCCCGGCTAGCCTCCCCCCCTTAATCCAGACCTGTATGGCAGACATCGTCAATGGGTCTCTCAAAATGACACTCCCCCGACAATGGGATGATGAATCAGGGACAGATCAGTTACTTTCTCCCAAACACAAGCCTGCTCTGGCAGGCCATGAGGCAAATCTTTCAATCCTTCCCTCTTCATGTGCTAAAAAAGAGGAGGATAGGAATCCACTGAACTGAAGCCTGATCCTCAAAAGTCCTTGCATCTTGTAGTCACTTAGGGTATGTCTAGACTACATGGCTCCGTCGACAGAGCCATGTAGATTAGGTTTCTAGACAAAGGAAAATGAAGCGGCAATTTAAATAATCGCCACTTCATTTACATCAAAATGGCTGCCGCGCTGTGCCGATCAGCTGTTTGGCGGCACAGCGCGGTAGTCTGGATGCTCCACGGTCGACAAGGGAAGCAGCAGCCAACCTCGTGGAATGAGGTTTACTGGGGAGGTCGACAAGGGCTTCCCTTGTCGACCGCGGAGCGTCCAGATTACTGTGCTGTGCCGCCAAACAGCTGATCGGCATAGCGCGGCAGCCATTTTGATGTAAATGAAGTGGCGATTATTTAAATCGCCGCTTCATTTTCCTATGTCTAGAAACCTAATCTACATGGCTCCGTCGACGGAGCCATGTAGTCTAGACATACCCTTACTCATGCAAAAGGCTTAAAATGCTACCTTACTCATGCAAAAGGCTTAAAATGCTACCTGAGTGTTGCATTTCACACTCATTTGGCAGCCTATGAACTCAAGTTGGGTAGAATCCTACAATGCTCTTGCTTCAAAATTTGCAACTTAACACCGATTTATTTCTTAGGATTCACACTGATAACCTCAAAACAGGGACAAAGCAGGCTGCTGTCTAAGCCCTGGTCTACACTAGGGAGTAATGTCGAAATAACCCCCCCGTATCTCAAAATAAGCAGAGTGCCCACACTACCAAGCCCGTTATTTCAAAATAACGGGCTGGTTATTCCAAAATCTGTACTCCTGCTTTCCTTGGGGAATAATGCTTATTTTGAAATAATAGCGTTTGGCTATGTCTAGACTGCATTGCTTTTTTCGGATACCAGAGGTCTCTCAGAAAAGCAACTTTGCATCCAAGGAACGCATCAGCTTTTTTGAAAAAAAATTTCAAAAAAGCAGACGCTCTTTTGCCATCCCTGTAAACCTCGTTCTACGAGGAATAAGGGCTGTCAAAAGAGCACTTTTTTCTGAAATTTGGTGCCATGTAGATGCACCAAATTTCAGAAAAGCCTCTTTCAAAAGTAAATCGGAAAAAGATACGCAATTTAACATTGCAGTGTAGATCTAACCCTAATATGGGCACTTCACTGCTGCTATTTTGACATATCTACTCTGCAGAGTACTTCAAAGAAATTACTCCTCAGTGTTTCCTACACCTCATTTGCATAATTGCATCAGCAATATTTCAAAAACCGCTATTTCGAAAGTGAAACCGCTGTCTAGACGCGGTTCTTTCGAAAAGAAAAGCCTTTTTCAAAAGATTCTGTACTCATTTTTTGAGGAGTACTGGATCTTTTGAAAGGCTTTTCTTTTCAAAAGAACTGTGTCTAGACAGCACTTTCACTTTCAAAATAGCGTTTTTCAAAATATCGCTGTGACGCAATTATGCAAATGAGGTGTGGGAAATTCAAATCCCAGCTTCATTTGCACTTTCGATATGTCTAATTTACATCCCTCTTTTGAAAGAGGGATGTAGTCTAGACATACCCTCAGTCGAGGTAGCACATCCACAATAATGGAATCTGCCTCAGACTAATTTTGAGGCTCCCCGATTTTGTTATTTTGAGGAGTTATTTCGAATTTAGTTAATTTGAAATAGTTCCCTAGTGTAGACAGGCCCTAAAACAGAAAGGCACCTCTCATCCCTCCTTATCCTGAGTAGACTGGAGGAAGAACCATGCTGATTGTACACTTCCTGAGAAGCAAGCACAGCCAGGAAACCCCTTACGATACAAAGTAATTGTTTGCAATTTTAACAAAGAGGGTAGATCTCCACATGAGTAGTGGGCTGAGGTGAATCTGAAGCTTGTTAAGTAGATAAACTGTGCTGGCATTCCCTTATGATTTTCATAATATGAAAAAGAATGCAAGTTGAACCTTTCTGATCCAACATTCAGGAAACTATGGCTACGTCTGGACTGCATCCCTCTGTCGACAGAGGGATGCAAATCAAGCACATCAAAATTGCAAATGAAGCAGGGATTTAAATACCCCGCACCTCATTAGCATAAACATGGCCGCCGCTTTTTTTCGAAATGGAGGTTTTTTTTTTAAAAAAACGGCAGTCTAGATGCGGATCTGTCGAAAATAAACCCTTTTTCGACAGATCCTGTATTCCTCAAAAAATGACGTTTAAAGGATCTGTCGAAAAAGGGTTTATTTTCGACAGATCTGCATCTAGACTGCCATTTTTTTTAAAAACTCCATTTCGAAAAAAGTGGCGGCCATGTTTATGCTAATGAGCCATGGGATATTTAAATCCCGGCTTCATTAGCAATTTTAATGTGCCTAACCTACATCTCTCTGTCGACAGAGAGGTATAGTCTAGACATATCCTATGTGACCTCTGGATTGATTTAATTAAGACATGGAACCAATCCACTGGTTCTTATTCCCGTTCCTCAGGGAGCTCTTCTATTTGAAATCTTTCTGCGACTCTAAGACTCGGCTGAAAATGCAAATGCTGTTATACTGTCTACTTGCTGCTCTCGGCATATTTGTTATTAATTATAATTTCAGGGGCTCAGAAATGCTTCTAAGTTCTTGCCTTTATTTTTCTCTGTGAATATTAGCCAGTTAGCAAACCCTAGGGCAAAATTTACCCTGCTGTAATGCAAATGTTAATGGTCTCTAACAAGCTTCCATTCAGCCCAGAGACTGCGAAGGGAGCATTTGTGCAGGCAGGGTAGAGAGCTAAGAAATGAACTTTCCATTGCTATCTTATTCCCTCTTGCAGCTGGAGGCAGATGCTGGAAAGAGAAGAACTTCAAAGGGAGAAAACTCCAAATTACACACAATTGCAGTCCGTGCTTTGAACCAAGCAAACACAACACATTCCCTTCCTGGCTGTGTTAGTTCAGATGTAAGCAGATCTTTTTTTTTTTCAAGGTCAGCTCTCTCCATTTCTGGCTCCCTGTTTTATGCATGTAATGAGCAGAGCTGAAAAAACAATGGAGGATAGTACAATGGCCATCGCACTTACATTTTGATAACCCAGGACAAATCGGGAGGTGAGTGAGCTTCAAACAGTGGCTCTTAAACTATGACCCCAGAGTGGGTCATGACCCAATTTGAATGGGGTCCCTGGGGCTGGATTAGAACCAGGTCCACTGTCCGGATGAGAAGGGGAGGGGCAAAAGAATTCAGCTGTCCCGGGGTGCAGCAATTCAAAAGGGCCCAGGGCTTCCATCCACCACTACTGCTAATGCAGGAGTGGAGGTAGCTGGAGGCCCGGCCCTTTAAATCGCTGCCGGAGCACTGTGCTCTGGGTGGCTCTGAGGGCAGGGTAGGAGCGTGCTGCCCCAGCCATGCCCCTTCTGGGTGCACAGAGCCACCTTTCCACACACACACACTTTGCCTAGGGGACCAGCAAGTCTGTTAGCTGCCCACCCCCCAGATGGGACCTGGTGCCAAAGCTCAAGAGTTCACTCCTGGGTGGTGGACCTTAGGTTATAGGCTCTCTGCATGGGGCTGAAGCCCTTGCACTTCTGCGTTGGCTTGGAACAGTGGAGCGCAAGCGTCAGTCCCCTTTGTGGGGCTGTGAAGTGATTTTTTTTTTAATTGTTAGATGGGAGTTGTGGAGCCGTGAAGTTTGAGAGCCCCGGGCTTAGATTCCAGGCCTACCTGAAATGATAGAGGATCTTCTCCTGTCTTACAGCTCACATCCAGCAGTGCCCTCCCCTCCAAGCACCTCCATCCATTCCAGTGGGGCTACTCAAGTGTCAGGCCCTCCTCAGCCTGAGGAAGAAGGCAGAGAAATGCCCGGAATACTCCCCCGGGACAGGAATCCCTGCCCAGTCAGGTCAGACTCATAATTTTCCTGCATGACATCCCTGTTGGATTTTCTTGGGGTGGGAGGAGTCCAGCAGAACCCCCTGCCCCTCTGAAAAATGCACAGCTACTGTCTCGAAGGTCACTGGCATAGGAACAGGGGCTTCCTTTTCAGCACCTGCTGCCCCTCAGCCACAACCCCACTGGTGTTAGGGGAGAAGCACAAAAATAGGACAGCTCAGAGGAGCAGAATCCCACCCCTGCCCTGCTCAGAGGGGCCAGGAGACTCCAGGGAGCAGAGGAGAGCTCCATGTCCATCCCAGCAGATGGCGACGGATAGGGTCTTCTCACTTACCACACACCATCTAGCTGCAGGCTGGTCTGGCAAACACAGCTCTCGGCCGGAAATGGGGGCAGGCATCCCGGCACCTCCCCTTTGTATTTCATTGCAGTCTCTGTCTTGTGAAGTAAAGCTCCAATGCTCGGCTGTGTTTAACCAGCCCCCTCCAGGGGGCTTCTTCCTATTTCAGGAATAGGGGAATGTTCTCCCTTCCCACTGGGCCCGTTACTAAATCTGGCCTTTGGCTGAGCATGTCCCAGGAAGTTTATCATGCCCTGTCCCCCTTCCTGCCTCAGCTGGGAGCTTCCTGCTGCTCTCCCTCTCCAACAATCTACCCCAACAGGTCCTCCCAAAAATCTCCTGCCTGGGCTGGATCCTCCACAGACATTTCTCTCCCCTGTATGAAGATTAAGGTCTATAACATCATGACTGGTATAGAGAAAGTAAATAAGGAAGTGCTGTTCACTCCTTCTCATAACACAAGAACTAGGGGTCACCAAATGATGTTAAGAGGCAATGGGTTTAAAACAAACAAAAGGAAGTATTTCTTCACACAACACACAGTCAATCTGTGGAACGCCTTGCTAGAGGATGTTGTGAAGGACAAGACTATAAAAGGCTTAAAAAAGAACTAGATAAATTCATGGAGGATAGATCTATATCAGTGGCTATTAGCCAGGATGGGTAGGAATGGTGTCCCTAGGCTCTGTTTGCCAGAAGCTAGAAAGGAGTGACACGGAAAGACTTACTAGATTGCTTGTTCTGTTCATTCCCTCTGGGGCACCTGGCAGTGGCTACTGTTGGAAGACAGGACTCTAGGCTAGATGGACCTTTCTTCTGACCCAGTATGGCCGTTCTCATGTTCTTATCTACTCCATTTCTAGTGGCCATATTGGGGCAACCTTATTCATACTAGATAGTGCCTTACACCACAAGTAGCTCCACAGAGTTCACTGAAACCACTCATAGCATGAAGAGCTACTCACCATGGATAAAAGCATCAGAAATTGGTCCCTTGTGACTGTCTAGGAGAACTTACTTTTTTGAGAGTTCATCAGCACAAGGTCTAAATCCTACTCATACCTTCAAAATATGGTTCAAATATTATACAGGTCTCTTCGGGTCTTTCATCCAGGGTTAAATTTCCTCCCAAATGATTACCAAAAAAGCAATATGATATTTCTTCAATACATGGGTCTTAAACCCTTTTGCACAAGATCCTGTATACCTCCTTTTTTGAGGCATAAGGGATCTTGTGCAAAAGAGGGGTTTTGCACAAAACGGCCCTGTCTACACTGCTTGTTTTTGTGCAAAAACCTCTTCCACAAAAAGCATCGGCAGTGACTATGCAAATGATGGTGCAACAAATGCTAATGAGCTTTTTATTTGCATTGTGTCTGTGGACAAAAGGCTGCAGTTACGTAACTTCAGCTACGTCACTAACGTGTCTGAAGTTCAGACTTACCGCTGTGAAGATACTGTGGTAAGCAGATGTAAGTCAATAGCTGATGCTCTCCCATCAACTCCGCCTACTCTTCTCATTTTGAGGGAGTACCAGAGTCAACGGGAAAGCACCCAGAGGCTGATTTATCGCATTCCCACTAGACATGATGAATCGACCCCTGCTGAATCAATCACTGCCCATCGATCTAGTGGGTGGTGAAAACATTCCCTCAGTGTACAACCCATTCTCAAAAAAAATCTACCGAGTTCTCACTTCTCATTTACTATTCTTCCATTTCTTCAGGAACCGTAATGGACAATTAGTCACATTAGAATTCTTTAGCATCTGGGAGGTCACCAACCTACTTCTCCAGTTCTATTTGTAAAATTCCAGGAGAACCAAAAGCCATATCCTTACCCACTGTACGTCAGTGCTGCTCCTTTGATTCCCAGCAGGAAAAACAAACAAGCCAATTCTTCAAAGCCTTCTTTGACTATTTTTAAAACACAGAGGAAGGTATGAAGGAAGCTTAGTTTTCCTTTGCATGTCACCTTCAAAAAAATATATATGCATGGTATTACTGTCCCGGTCAGCCAAAGAGATTGATCCTTTAGAAGATAGGACAGTTCTTGTGCTCTGCTGGTAATAAATTGCTCTGTTGACATGACAAGAGTTGCTGCCTAAAGAACATCTTGTTTATAAGATTAATGGCAAATCTGCAGAAGGTTATGTGATATGGGACAAGCGTATCTTGTATCTTAAAGGGGGAACCATATGGGCGAGCAACAGAGGTGTGGGAGGAAACTGCTGAGCGGCTGAGTAACAGGAGGATGTGTGCTGCTTTCCGTAGTTTTGTTTCAATATGTAAAGTCTCCAGTTTAATAAAAAATAATATAAATTGGATTCAAACCAAGCCAGAAGCAAGATATGGAAAGGAAGGAGGAAGCTTTAAGTCAAGAAGGAAAGGGGAAAATGATGACGGATCACAGGTCCCTGCTGGCATGGGCATCTATTTGCCATGCATCAACCTCCTCAGAAGCTGAAAGCCGTTCTTTCCCACAGAAAAAGATACTGCAGTGACAACTCCCCGGGGAATTTTAAGAGCAGGGTTGCTTCCATGGTACATCTGGAGGATACACATGCTGTCGAGTATTCCCATTCTTGCCGATCAGGCAGGAACTCCTTGGAGGCCTGGTGATCAATCCATGAAGGTTTAACTTGCTTGCGGAGCGACCTTTGTTAGTTTGTGAGATTAATCAGTGAATTTAGCTGAAAGCTACAGAAGCCGGGAAGACAATTAGGCTATTGATTCAAGAACCTGTCCTTGTTAAGAACTTACAGTCAGACTACACTAATAAAGCTTTTTGGATTGATCCATGCTTTCAGTAATTCTGAATTATTCAGACTTATTACATTCTATGTAAGTAAACTCCGTTTCAGAGAGAACAATGAGACTTGTATGCACCTGATGCTACATGCTGCTCTGGGCAGGAGAACATAAGAACATAAGAACATAAGAATGGCCATACTGGGTCAGACCAAAGGTCCATCGAGCCCAGCATCCCATCTGCCGACGGTGGCCAATGCCAGGTGCCCCAGAGAAGGAGAACAGAAGACAATGATCAAGTGATTTATCTCCTGCCATCCATCTCCTGCCCTTGTTATGAAGGCTAGGGCACCATACTTTATCCCTGGCTAATAGCCATTTATGGACCTAACCTGCAAAAATTTATCAAGCTCTTTTTTAAACCCTAATAGAGTCCTGGCCTTCACAGCCTCCTCGGGCAAGGAGTTCCACAGGTTGACTGTGCGCTGTGTGAAGAAAAATTTCCTTTTATTAGTTTTGAACCTACTACCCATCAATTTCATTTGGTGTCCCCTAGTTCTTGTATTATGGGAAAAGGTAAATAATTTTTCTATAATCACTTTCTCCACACCATTCATGATTTTATATACCTCTATCATATCGCCCCTCAATCGCCTTTTTTCCAAACTGAAAAGTCCCAGTCTCTCTAGCCTCTCCCCATATGGGACCCTTTCCAAGCCCCTAATCATCTTAGTCGCCCTTTTCTGAACCTTTTCTAATGCCAATATATCTTTTTTGAGGTGAGGAGACCACATCTGCACGCAGTACTCGAGATGTGGGCGTACCATAGTTTTATATAGGGGAAGTATGATATCTTTTGTCTTATTATCTATCCCTTTTTTAATAATTCCTAACATCCTATTTGCCTTACTAACTGCCACTGCACACTGCGTGGATGTCTTCATAGAACTATCCACTATAACTCCAAGATCCCTTTCCTGATCTGTCGTAGCTAAATTTGACCCCATCATGTAGTATGTGTAATTTGGGTTATTTTTTCCAACATGCATTACCTTACACTTACCCACATTAAATTTCATTTGCCATTTTGCTGCCCAATCACTCAGTTTGCTGAGATCTTTTTGTAGTTCTTCACAATCCCTTTTGCTTTTGACTGTCCTGAACAACTTTGTGTCATCTGCAAACTTGGCCACCTCACTGCTTACCTCATTTTCTAGATCATTGATGAACAAGTTGAACAGGATTGGTCCCAGTACTGACCCCTGGGGAACACCACTAGTTACCCTCCTCCATTGTGAAAATTTACCATTTATTCCCACCCTTTGTTTTCTGTCTTTTAACCAATTCTTGATCCATGAAAGGACCTTTCCTCCTATCCCATGACCACCTAATTTACGTAAAAGCCTTTGGTGTGGGACCGTGTCAAAGGCTTTCTGGAAATCTAGGTATATTATATCCACTGGGTGCCCCTTGTCCGCATGTTTATTAACCCCTTCAAAGAATTCTAACAGATTAGTTAGACACGACTTCCCTCTGCAGAAACCATGCTGACTTTTGCCCAACAATTCGTGCTCTTCTATGTGCCTTGCAATTTTACTCTTTACTAGTGTTTCTACTAATTTGCCTGGTACTGATGTTAAACTTATCGGTCTATAATTGCCAGGATCTCCTCTAGAGCCTTTTTTAAATATTGGTGTTATATTGGCCATCTTCCAGTCATTTGGTACCAAAGTGGATTTAAAGGATAGGTTACAAACCACTGTTAGTAACTCCGCAATTTCACCTTTGAGTTCTTTCAGAACCCTTGGGTGAATGCCGTCTGGTCCCGGAGACTTGTTACTATTCAGCTTATCAATTAATTCCATAACCTCCTCTAATGTCACTTCAATCTGAGTGAGTTCCTCAGATTTGTCACCTAAAAAGGCTGGCTCAGATTTAGGAACCTCTGTAACATCCTCAGCCGTGAAGACTGAAGCAAAGAAATCATTTAATCGCTCCGCAATGGCACTGTCTTCCTTGATCGCTCCTTTTATATCTTTATCATCCAAGGGCCCCACTGCTTTTTTAGCGGGCTTCCTGCTTCTAATGTATTTAAAAAACATTTTACTATCATTTTTTGAATTTTTGGCTAGCTGTTCCTCAAACTCTTTTTTGGCTTTTCTTACTACATTATGACACTTAATTTGGGAGTGTTTATGTTCCTTTCTATTTTCCTCACTAGGATTTGACTTCCACTTTTTAAAAGCTGCCCTTTTCTCTCTCACTGCCTTTTTAACATGGCTGTTTAGGAGAGGCATGTGTTTCCCATTGAGCGGTCTTCAAAAAATTGTTTCTATATATTTTTTTTAAAAGTGCATACCTCAGGACTTCCCTATGTGAATGTGGCCTTTATTGGTACTGTAAGGACTGAAATCTCCTTCATACTGCTGGCTGATCTAATTTTCCAATGTAAGTAGGTAAATTAGGTTATAACTTCTCTCTGAGCTGGAAACGTTTGTGTGTAGCATAGCACCCAGCGTAGTGGGGACCCCCTCATAATAGGGACATACAAGCATAGGCTACGGCTAGACTGCATCCCTCTGTCGACAGAAGGATGCAAATCAAGCACGTCGAAATTGCTAATGAAGCTGGGATTTAAATATCCCGTGCCTCATTAGCATAAACATGGCCACCGCTTTTTTTTGAAACAGAGTTTTTTTGAAAAAAAAACGGCAGTCTAGATGCGGATCTGTGGAAAATAAAGCCTTTTTTGACAGATCCTGTATTCCTCAAAAAATGAGGTTTACAGGATCTGTCGAAAAAGGCTTTATTTTCAACAGATCCGCATCTAGACTGCCGGGTTTTTTTCGAAAAAACTCCGTTTAGAAAAAAAGTGGCGGCCATGTTTATGCTAATGAGGCACGGGATATTTAAATCCCAGCTTCATTAGCAATTTCAACATGCCTAATCTACATCTCTCTGTCGACAGACAGATGTAGCCTAGACGCACACCAAGGGACATAACACCAACTTCGCTTTAGAAATCTAAGAGTAAGTTCTAAATCCCCATTTTCGCAAACTAAGTGGCACCATTACAGCCTCTCATGACTTTATTTTTAAACCTTGCGCAATGTGCCTGGAATCAGAACTTGGCAGCTCATTGTTAGAAGAGGCCATCCATTCAACAGACCTCTGGGGCTTATCAGTTCTGAGTGTTGTTGCTGTAAGATAGGCACAGAGCCAATTTCCGCTGGAGAAAAGCACAGGTTGTGCAAGTTCACCTGGGGGAGGGAGGGAGATGACGAAGTCGAACTGGTGCTTGTATGTCATTCTGCGTTGGTATTGTAATGAAGAGGACCATCCCACCATACACATCTAGGAACACCTGATGGACAGGGGAGCTCTACTGATTGGTTAACTACTCAGGTGTCCAGCCAAGTGTCCAGAACAGCTGTTGCCTGACCTATGGTGGCCATTCTGAAGGTCAGGTGAATGGTCCACGTAGCCTTGTATCCTGTCTGCTGGCACTGGCCAATTTCAGATGCCTCAGCATGAGCAGAACTGGGAAATTATCAACCGAGCCATCCCCTACTGTCCCATCCCAGTTTCTGGTAGTCAGAGGTTTATCAACAGCCAAAGCCTGCAGTTACATCCCTGACAAATCTTGGCTAATAGGCATTGATGGATCTATCCTCCAGTAACTTGGGGGAGTTTTTGGTTTGTTTTAGTCCAGTTATACTTTCGGCCCTCGCAACATCTGCTGGCACAGGAGCAAAAACCAAGAGCAAAATGGGACTAAATTAGGTACTAGAATCCAAATGAGAAATCTTGCAGCAGAATGCAACCAGAAAATTTAGTATCAGCATCAGAATGTATATAAAAAAAAGGCAGAAACTGAGCTGGCTCAGATATTGGCACTATTTAAGCGTTGACAATTCATTAAATTAACTTTAACATGTAGTATGATGGTCCTAATGAATTAGCTTGGCAGCCATTCCATTTGTATGCAGATGCTCATCTGAGACCTGATGACAGGCAGTGTGGGAATTGCAGTTCATTGCACTAAACTACTCTGGAAAAATTGCAGATGAAAAGTAAAGGATAATTTTCTCCCTTTGTCACTGGGACTTCTAAGAGCAGTATGTCTGAAGAACGTACACTCACTTTGGTGCCTCTGGGCATCTAAGAGATTTTTCATTCTATTTCTAGCAGCTGACTATTTTGAAATCTCACAAGGAGGCTCTTTGGCCATTCCAGACGTCATGGGCTAGTTTTTGAAAAGCAGCCCTCTCCTGAAAGGTGTTAATGGCTGCCAGCAGCTGCGGATCCTGGATTATCACCAACCTCACTCGAGCCAAAGGCTGAGCCAAGTGTTCTTTCGGGTTCCACCGAAGGAGTAAGCAGGCCCTTTTTCTGGCTCTGTCTACACTTAAACCGTGACAGCCGCTCTGCTGTGGTACTTCAGTGTAAACACCCCCTCCAGCAGTGGTCACTCACCAGTCGATCAGGATCGACTGGTAGATCTTGGAGCCTCTGAGGGGTGATCCTGACTGGTTTGGCCAAGAGGCTGTTAAGTGCCGGCACTTCAGCTGCCCCTCCCCCCGACTGTTGCACACCTCCTGCCCTTTGCCATAGAGCTGCCTCCTCTTCTCCCCCCACCCCTCCGCCCCCCAGCTTCCTGCTTGCTGAGGAGGAGAGGAGGGGGGCTGATGTCAAGCTGCCCCCTCCCACTCTGTATCCTATCTCCACAAAGCAGAGAGGGGGCACAACAGGATTTGGGATGGAGGGAGTTTGCTGGCTGCTTTTGGGAGTGGTGCAGGGCCAGGGCAGGGGTGAGCCTGCCTTAGCCCCACTGCACCACCACCCAGGAGCCACCTGAGGTAAACAGTGCCCAGCTGGAGCCAGCTCGAAACCCCTGCCCCAGTCATGAACCCCCTCGGGCACCCGAAGCTGCTGCCCTCGCCCTGAGCTTCCCTTACAGAGCCTGTACCCTGAGCCCCCTCATGCAACCCAACTCCCTGCCCCAGGCTCAGCTCAGAGCCCTTCTCACACTCCAAATCCCTTAGCCCAAGACCAGAGCCTGTGCCCCAACCCTCTGCCCCCGCCTGGTGAAAGGGAGGGAGGATGGAGTGAGCAGGAGCAGGGCCTCACAGAAGGGCTACAAAGGAGGCGGACCAGGGTATTTGGGTCTGAGGTAGCTTGTGGATTGCACTTACATTCAAAAAGTCATCTTGTGCTTAAAAAGGTTGGAGACCACTGCCCTCCAGCAATGGAATGGGGTCTCCGGCTACTGTAGTGAATCCACCTCTCCAGGAGGAGGGCGCTAAATTGCCAGAATAATTCTTCCATCAACCTAGTTGCTTTCTGCACTGGGGGGGTAGGCTGGCTTCCTCACGTCTCTCAGGGGTGTGGATTTTTTCACACCCCATAGTGACAGGGCTACCAAGGAGGGCGCAAAGGGCAATTTAAAAGGACCTGGGGATACTGCAGCAGAGGTTCCAGCCCGTCCCCTTCTACCCGAAGTCCTGCCCCTTCCAGGGGCACAGAGCTGCCCGCCCCCAGCCCGGCCCAGATTCTCAGCAAGTCTCCCCACAGCCCGGTTTAGCAATGTAGGCAGGGTTAGACTGTCTCCTTAGTGTCCACGTGGCCTTTATGTCATAAAAACAGCTCAAGGGCTGTGGTGCTCTTGCCTAAGGTAATAGGCCATGTGGGAGGCCTACACCTAAAATTTAAGTCAGCTTAGCTGTGTCATTCACAGGTGTGCCACGTTCTCACCCCTGAGAGCTGGAGAGTACAGCCCCATTCCAGACACCACTAGGCCGAGAGAAGAATGATCCCATTTACCACCGCTCGAGGGGGAGGGTGGATCTACTACCACAGAGAAGGACCTTCCCTCACTGTGGCCAATACCTGTGCTACAGTGGCATAGCTGCAGTGTCACAGCTGTGCTGCTGAAGCCTTTTGTGGTCGAGACAAGCCCAGAGTTAAAGCCTATGGACTGAGAGGCTGTAGTGTAAATGCCGGGGCTAGGACATCGATTGGGGTTGGAAAGCCCGGAAGAAGGTGGTGTGAGCGTGACCCTGAGAGGAAGCAGAGTGATGGTGCTTCTGGGGCACAGAGCCTGAGTGAGGAATTAGACACGGGGGGTTTCTGAGAGAAGAAATAACAAGCTGTTTGTTTCTACTGGACTGTGCCCGCTTATTGTAAATAAACAAGATAGTCTCAATATACACCTAATACAAACCCTTTCTATGCCTCAGGAAATGACCTTGCAGGGACCCAAAGGCTGGCTCAGCCCTCCAGCTGAAGAGGCAATAGTAACACTGGATTTAATAGCTGAGGACAGGTGTGAGTACAGTCGTACTGTTGCCGATAACTGTATGGCACTTAGACAGGTAGCTATCTCACTGAAGCAGCAAATCTCTTGAAGATACCCGCAGTTATTGCTGCGTTTAATTGCTAGGCCAATTTGAGGCTCTTTTAAACTGAGGCTGGTTCAAGTATTTTCAGGGTCACCATAGAATCACAGAACATAGAACTGGAAGGGACCTCCAGAGGTCATCGAGTCCAGTCCCCTGCCCTCACGGCAGGACCAAGCACTGTCTAGATCAGGGCTATTCAACACACGACCTGTGGGCTGCATGTAGCCTGCGGCCCGTTTGTTTGCAGACCACGGGTGGGAGCCAAAAAAAAAAGTATTCAGTGTAATGGTCTTCTGTTGATATGTGTTTGAGTAGTTAAATTCCTGGACTGTCATTGCTCATTAAAAGTGCCGTCATATGGGTGGAAATTGAGTAAATATTGCATTTGATTAAGATCAGCAGAACTGACTTAAATGGGGCCTGTGTGTTGTGTAGTCTTGCCTTAATCTTTGTTTTCATGCCTGTCAGTGTGAAAGAAGCTATTTGCATATATTTGCATAAATATTTGCATGTATATGCAACCACACTTAAGTTGTGGCCCTCAGCATGTGCTGTGAGTAACTCTGTGGCCCCCGGGGCTTCCACAGTTGAGTAGCCCTGGTCTGGATCATCCTTGACAGGTGTCTGTCTAATCTGCATCTGCCGGCTGGGGTGGGGAATGTTGTAATTTCCAGCCATGCCATACAGAATGGTGTATTTGGGATGCAGATACCTGTGGTGGTTATTGCAGACGAGTGTATTCTATTGTTGGCTCTTTTACTCATCAGCTGCGTGTCCTGAAGCATGTTACTAAATCTCTATTATGTCTAGACTACATGCCTCTGCCGACAGAGGCGTGTAAATCAGACTACCCGACATAGTCAATGAAGCGGGGATTTAAATATCCCCCGCTTCATTAAAATAAAAAGGGCCGCCACGCTGTGCCGGCTCAGCTGATCGTCAGCACAGCGCAGCAGTCAAGACGCAGATCGATCGACAGGAAACACCTTTGTCGACCACTCCTGTAAACCTCATTTCACAAGGCATAAAAGAGCGGTCGACAAAGGCATTCCCTGTCGACCGATCTGCGTCTTGACTGCCGCGCTGTGCCGACAATCAGCTGAGCCGGCACAGCACGGCGGCCATTTTTATTTTAATGAAGCAGGGGATATTTAAATCCCCGCTTCATTGACTATGTCGGGTAGTCTAATTTACATGCCTCTGTCAGCAGAGGCATGTAATCTAGACATACCCTATGGCTCGGCTTCCTGGTCTATGAAGTGGGGATAATCTTGCAGAGCTACGTTCCAGGGCTAATATGTGAATTGGCTGACTACGTTTAAGATCCAGGGTTGACATGCCCTCTGTGACTTTGGAGACTTTTAGTATTGATCAGTCTGGCATTTTTAAATGAGCAAATTTAAGTTTTGAGCAACGGAGGTGTTCAGTTCTCTTGCACTGTCAGCCGAGCTCTGGTACCCCTGTCATGTTTGTTTCCTCGGCAATTCCCTTCTAATGAACGGATGACTCCACTCCACTAAATTGCTATCCTAATGTATTATGAAATTCAGACCAGTATCTCTTCTCCAGCATTGCCCATGGCCCTGAAAATTTAAGTCTATGCCTATGTAAGACAGGAGAGGAGTCACAACCTGACAGGTCACAGTACTGCTGTTCATTAAAACGGTCTGCAAACCACAGACAGTAACATTGGAGCCCTCTGCTTAAGGGGATCTCAGAGCAAGTCATTAATGATACAGCTGGTCAAAAAAAATTCTTATGGCATGGTTTTCCATTGGAAAAATAACCAGTGACATCAAAACACTTTGCAGGAATGTATTGATTTTGCTGATAAATATTGAGGTGCTTCGTTTCTTTTGACTGTTGTGTGCTGACCCTGTTGAAATGAAAATATTCAGGTACAGTTTTTTGCTTTGCAGGAAATATTGACCTGACTGCCCTTCTAACTGGGATGAAGGAAAATCTCCGTGTCAGGATTTCCTGTGGATTTGAAATTCCCAGATCCAACCAGCTCTGTCTCTTTCCTTGGCTGTTCTCACAAGGTGTGTTCTTTCCTCATTCACATGGATGTAATATGGCTACTCAAGATTTGTCCCAATTTCTCCTGCTTTTGAACCCCCACGTGAAAAGGGAAACTTCACCCTTTGGCCTAAATAAGAATCATTTATAAAAGGTTCTTTGAGTGAAATCTTGGTCTCATTGAAATCAATGGAAGTTTTCTCACCAACCTCAGTGGAGGGAGGACTTGGCCCTATGTTCAAATGCAAGTGCAATCCCATTAAAGATAATAGGGATGGCAAATTTGTATCACCAGTAGTAAAGAATGAACATCACACATTTCAGATGCTTCTTAGAATGGCTTGTATATGGACTGGGAATCTGATGAAAACAAGGTTTCTTCTGGGACTTGTGGGGGTGATTTGGGAAAGGGACTTCTTTCCTGATTTGAGGAAGAAATAATCCCAAAAACAAATGCAGTGTTATATGTTTTCTAGTTCTGGCTGCAAATGAAATGCATTAAGTGGCGGTGGGAAAAACTAAAATTGAGACATGTAGAGCTAGTGGAAAAATGAAGATGAGGAGAGAAATTTCAATGAAAATCTGTAAATTTTTTGAAGTTGTAGCAAATTTAACCCATTTCCCCCAACCTCCTTCACACCCAAAAAGACAAGATCAGCTTAGTTTTGGGAATGAACTTTCTAGGCAGCAGGTTCTTTTGGGCAGAGACCTAATCTGTTCCAAATTCTTAAGCCCGGTCTGTACTAGACCTGGAAGGTTGGCTTAAGGTATCCATCTCTAGCTACGTAAATAATGTAGCTGGTGTCAAGATATCTTAAGCCAAGATTAGTGCCATCGTTACAGTGGGAGGTCAATGGGAGCAAATGCTTCCCCTATGTTAGGAGTACCTGTGTTGACTGGGGGGGTGCCCTCAGTATTTGATTTAGAGGGTCTTTACTAGACCTGCTAAATCAAACACCGGAAGATCAATCTCCAGCATGATAGGTAGAGACATAGCCTAGGTCTCAGAACTAAGAGACCGGATTCTGCCATCTAATCCCTCTATGACAGTGGTCCCCAACCTTTTGGGGCTGCCGGGCGCCCGGGGGCGGGGCTACTCATGCACCGGGCACCCAGGGGCGGGGCTGTGCATGTGCCTGGGGGTGGGGCCACCCATACAGCACGCGCCCGGTGCTGGCACCACCCATACAGCACACGCCCGGTGCTGGCACCACCCATACAGCACGCGCCCGGTGCTGGCACCACCCATACAGCACGCGCCCGGTGCTGGCACCACCCATGCACCATACTCCCAGGGCCAGCACTGCTCCTGTGCCACGCGCCCAGGGGTGGAGCTGCCCATATGCCGTGTGCCAGGGCCGAAACAGCCCATGCGCCGCACGCCCGGGCCACCATCGCCTGTGTGCTGCATGCCCGGGGCTGGTGCTGCTCCTGTGCTGCCCGCCCAGGGCCGGTGCCACCCCTGTGCCACGTGCCCCAAGGCCAGCACCGGCGCTGGCCATATGCCACGCGCCCGGGGCCGGCACAGCCCTTGCACCGCGCATCCGAGGGTGGGGCCACCCAAACGCCGCACGCCCGGGCCCGGCACTGCCCATGTGCTGCGCGCCCGGGGCCGGTGCTGCTCCTGTGCCGCACGCCCACAGCCGGGGCCACCCCTGTGCCGCACGCCGGGGCTGGCACAGCCCTTGCACCATGCACCCGGGGGCAGAGCCACCCAAACGCTGCGCACCTGGGGGCGGGGCCGTCCATGTGCTGCACGCCCGGGGCTGACACTGCCAATATGCCATGCGCCCAGGGGGCCGGCACTGCCCATGTGCCGTGCGCCCGGGGGCGGGGCCGGCCTCATTCACTCAGCAGGTGCACAGAAATGGCCCAGCGGGCGCCATGGCGCCCACGGGCGCCACGTTGGGGACCACTGCTCTATGATGTAGGGCTAATAATCTAATGCCTGGTCTACCCTGAAAAGTTATAGGCCTAGCTACTTCCCTTGGAAGATAGACTCATAGACTTTAAGGCCAGAAGGGACCATTTTGATCATCTAGCCTGAACCCCTGCACAATGCAGGCCACAGAATCTCTCCCACCCACTGCTAGAATAATCCTCTCACCTATATCTCAGATATTGAAGTCCTTGAAACAATGGTTCAAAGACCCCAAGATGCAGAGAATCCTCCCGCTAGTGACCCGTGCCCCATGCTACAGAGGAAGGCGAAAAATCTCCAGGGCCTCTGCCAATCTACCCTGGAGGAAAATTCCTTCCCGACCCCAAATATGGCGATCAGCTGAACCCTGAGCATGTGGGCAAGACTCACGAGCCAGACACCCAGAAAAAAGTTCTCTATAGCAACTCCTATCTTCCCACCATTGGCCTATATACCACTGATAGTGAAAGGTCAATTAATTGCCAAGATCAAACCGTCAAACCAGTTACCTCATCAAACCATCCCCTTCATAAACCCATCTAGCTTTATCTTGAAGCCAGATACGTCTTTTGCCCCCACTACTTCCCTTGGAAGGCTGTTCCAGAACTTCACTCCTCTGATGGTTAGAAACCTTCACCTAATTTTGAGTCTAAACTTCCTAATAGCCAGCTTATATCCATTTGTTCTTGTGTCCACATTGGTATTGAGCTTAAATAATTCTTCTCCCTCCTTGGCATTTATCCCTCTAATATATTTAAAGAGAGCAATCATATCTCCCCTCAGCCTTCTTTTGGTTAAGGTAAACAATCCAAGTTCCTTGACTCTCCCTTAATAAGACAGGTTTTCCATTCCTCGGATCATCCTGGTGGCCCTTCTTTGTACCTGTTCCAGTTTGAATTCATCTTTCTTAAACATGGGAGACCAGAACTGCACACAGTATTCCAAATGAGGTTTCACCATTCCAGATGAGGGATGAAAAATCCACACTCCTGAGAGACATAGTTAATCTAAGAGAAACCCTGGTGTAAATAGCAGTAGCTCAACAGAGGAATTTGTCCAACCTAGCTACCACCTCTCAGGGAGATGGATAATCTGCAACAACATCACTGTAGTAAGTATCAATATTGAAGTGCTACGGCTGTGCCTCTAGTATTTTAAGGGCAGACCAGGCTTAGACTCTCTGTGTTTCAATATCCCTCCTCTATTAAACTGGAATAATTATACTTACCTGCCTTAGAGGGGTAGAGAAAGAAAATTAGTTGTGGTTAGTAAAGCTCTTTGGAAAATGAAAAGTGGGAGGAGGGGGATGGGATAAGGAAAATGTCGTGACTGTGCCTAGTTCAGGGCTGAGCAGTTTCATTTTCTTAGGGAAACCAGCCTCTCTCTTTCCCAAAAACAACTTCTTGTCTGATAGTGACCATGTCAGCTTTCTCTTAAAGTAATACAGAGGAAAAAGTGAGCATTTTTTAAAGTACAACATTTCACAGGTATGTTGTGGGGGAAAAATAAGCAGAGGTGTTCTAGATCCTAAACCTTAATATTATGGAAATCACAGGGAGTCTAGATCCATATCTTTGCTGCTCCGGCTCATGGCTAATGATAAGCGATCCTGCCTCATACACCTGAGCTTTAGTGATGAATAGAGCTAAGGTTAGGATTTTTTTTTTTTTGCCAAAACTTAGAAAAAAATGCAGATTCAGGCTGACCAGAACATTCTGCAGAGACATGGACATTTTTCCCAAATCACCTTGGTCAATTTTTTTTTGAAGTTTTAAAAATGAAACATTCTGATCTTTTTCTTTTTGTAACCAGATAACCTTCAATTTGTGTTAAAGAAAATGTGAAAATATAAAAATGCAGTCGAAGTGAATCGCTTAAATGTCTGGAATGAAATTTCAGAAAAATACTTATTTTGGGTTAACTCAAAACAGACTTTTCTTTGACTGTAGTATTTGTATTGCCGTAACACAGAGGTTCTCAAACTGTGGATCGGCATCCCAAACTGGGTTGGGACCCTGTTTTAATGGAGTTGCCAAGGCTGGCTTAGACTTGCTGGAGCTCAGGGCCAAAGCTGAAAGTTTAGCTCCAGTGCCCAGGGCCAAATCCAAAACCCTTGAGTTTCAGTGCTGGGTGGCTGGGCTCAGCTTACAGGCAAACCCTTTGGTTTGGCCCTCTCCCCTACCAGGGGCAATATTGCTTTGGCTATACAAAGATGGAATGTACAGTTTAGTAATGAATGTGCATTAGTTAGAGGTCTACCTGAACTTCTTGGGTCTGCAGTTTTGAGCTGGAAACCAGGGCAAATAGATTTTGTTGTTTCCGTTTTGGCTTTACCCTGGAATCACAGAAGCCACTAATTATTTTAGCCAGACATGTTTACCCATCACTAGAAAACCTCCTTGGTACATTCCACTTCTACTCTATGGAGAGGAAAAGCCATCTGCCACTCAGGCCTAGTCTACGCTACCATGCGCCGTCAATCTAAATTATGATGGGAAGAACATAGCTAATGTTGATGTACTTAGATCTACTTACCATGGCATCTTCATTGTGGTAAGTCCACCTCTGTCGTTCTCCCATCAACGCCACCTATGTTGTTTGTTCTGGTGGAGTACCAGAATCAATGGGAAAATGCTCAATGGTCAGTTTATTGCATCTATATAAACCCCCACTGGATTGATCACTTGCCACTTGGTCTGGCAGGTAGTGAAGGCATGCCACTCAGTCCATGTAGAAAATACAGGTTTTCATGGCAGTTCTAACTTGGGGTACGTCTAGACTACAGAGCTGGTATCCTGGAAGAACTCTGCTGCATCCAAGGAATGCATCTGCTTTTCCGAAAAAAAAAATTCGGAAAAGCAGACGCGTTTTTCAGCATCCCTGTAAACCTCATTTTACGAGGCATAAGGGATGTTCTGAAAAAGGGTTTTTTCCCAACATTTGGTCGCGTGTAGATGGGCCAAATGTCAGAAAAGCCTCTTTTGGAAGAGAAGCTGAAAAAGATAGGCAAATTGTGGTTCGCAATTTGCGTCTCTTTTTCCGACTTTTCTGTGTAGTGTAGACACCGCCTTAGATGCCTTTCAGATTCTTTTTCTATAGCTCCAGGCGTGATATCCGCTCAGAAAAGCCATTCAGTTGTGTAACAGGGACATGAAGGAGCTAAATGAAGGGCTTGTAAACGTTAACAAAGAGGATGGGTAGGAAGAAAAAAGAAAACCCTACTGTTTTCCTCTTGGTGTGAAAGAAAGGGCCCTGGAATATGCAACAGACTTTCTCAACACCTCTGAATATGCAGCCAGTTTGTTATTCCTGCCAAAGTCCATTGAGCTTCTTTATGTTTCCCATGAAGAACACTTTTGACTGTTGAAAGCTGATTCATTAATAAAAGATGATAAAAAGTGTAGTTTCGTCTGAATCGGAAAGGACTCAAAACAAGGCAAGGAATGGTGCAGAAAAGAGCTAAATGTGATGTGTTATTTCATAGGCATTCCATCTTAATTATAGTTAGTACATACGAAGCCTGTTATACAAGGCCCCTGCGCACCATGGTAAAGGGGACTTAAAAAGTGGATGGAAATACACCCCTGATACTTTCTGTGTAAAAGGGCTTCCCAGATGGTATAAAGCTGGTGTAGGGGGGTGGATTGAAGGTCATAGCCAGCGTCTGTGATGCTACTTTTCTGCTTTCCAGGGATTATGGGTAACTGAGCCTAAGTTAGAGCAGCCTTGATTTATAGGGGGACTAGGCAGTGTCTTGCATAGCTGGGCAATAGGGGAGAAACAAAGGTGATTTAACACCACCTTTAATCTTCTGTCATTCCATTCTCAGCTGAAGTGAAGGGACATGGCCCTAGATGTGTACAGATATCAATCAGGCTTTGCAGCACTGAGTGGAGCCACGTCTAAGTGCCTCTTAAAATCAGGGCCATGATTACTGAGAATCCAGCCCATACGCCGTGTGTACGCACTTGCTCACTTGCACATGTGCGCACCCTCTCTTTCCGTACAAACTGGCCACCATACCACCAGTGTTCCCTGGAACCTGTGGGCTTCAGCAGCCACTCAGGAGAAATTCCAATGCCACCCAGCTGATTAGCAGAGTGCCCCCAACTAGGCTTTTTGTTTTTGCTGGTGGTGCACATTCACACATGCCTTGGTGCACATAAAATTTATTCCATACATGGATGGGAAAAAATTAGAGAGAAAACTGCACACTGCATAAATGCCTATGGGAGATGGGATAAACCCAGGGAGTTTGCAGGTAGAGCCTCCAACTATTTTCAGGAAGTCACAAAACTAATTTCATTTGAAAGAACCTTTCTTCCTCTCTGAGTCATTTCAGTTCATTTATCTGTAGTCCAGATGTATTTTCTGCTCATGCTCCATTTTCCGAGATGTTTTTCCTAGTATGCCAGAGGAAATGGCAACCTAGGTCAAAAGAAGAGGAAAAAAACTTGTTGGCCTACAAAAAGAAACTTTAAATATTTATTCACACTGGGCCCTGGTGGAGTTTTGTTTTAAAAACAAGATGGCATGATAGAGGCTAGTGTAAACTGTACATATCCGCTGACTAACTGGAGCTTTGGGGCTAGACGGAGCTGTCTGTATGACACTACATTTATGCAAGTGTCAGTAGCATTTAGCCCCATGTGTATTTTTCTTTCAAGACCTTTTCCTGCCCTATCACATCAAGGAATGAGGACTGCAGTATTTTAAAAAAATGAATTTCCCTGTGATTTCTTCCATGCTGGCTATATGCAACTGAAAAAGTGAGCCTTCCCACGCTTGCAGATTTTGTAACTCTACCAAACTAAATTGAGTGAACAGTGTGACACTGTTACAAAAAAAACAAACATGATTCTGGGATGCATTAACAGGAGTGTTGTGAGCAAGAGACGAGAAGTCATTCTTATGCTCCGTTCTGCTGATTAGGCCTCAGTTGGAATATTGTGTCCAGTTCTGGGCACCACATTTCAGGAAAGATGTGGGGAAACTGGAGAGAGTCCAGAGAAGAGCAACAAAAATGATAAAAGGTCTAGAAAGCATGAGCTATGAGGGAAGACTGAGCAAGAGAAGACTTGGGGCACATTTTCACTCGCCACACCAGAGATCAACGTTCTGGTGTTGGATTTAGTAAGTCTAATATAGAATGGTAAATCAAACACTGAGGGCAGCTCCAGCCGGCACCTGTACTCCTTGCAGTCATGAGGAGTAAGGGAAGCAGACGGGAGTGTAGACCTGGCCTGAGAGGTGACATGACAGCAGCTTTCAAATACTTAAAAGGGTGTCACTAGGAGGAGGGAGAAAAATTGTTCTCCTTAACCTCTGAGGGTAGGCAAGAAGCAACGGGCTTAAATTGCAGCGAGGGAGGTTTAGGTTGGACATTAAGAAAAGCAGGGGGCTGCATCCAGCCCCGGGCCTGAGGTTCCCCACACCTGCTGTAGAGGAACATTTTAACCTGCCTGGACACCCAGTCATGGACTTACAAGCAGCCATTCTTCTACAAAGGAATATCACCAGCCAATTACAGAAAGAGTGTGCGGAATTGACATTCATCTGCAAATTTGACACTGTTTCCCTCGCCTTGAATAAAGACATTAACTGGATGTCGCATTATAAAGCCAACCTTCCCTGCACTTAACACCTCATTTTTTTTACATAAAAAACTAAGTATGAGACACTTAATTAGCCCCATTAACACCAGGCCTACAACTGATGGGTATCTTTCCCCCCCTTTCTTTTTCTGTTATAAATTTCTCATTTCCTGTTATTCCTCTCCAGCTCATCTGATGAAGTGGGTTTTGCCCATGAACATTCATGATACTATTTATAATTTGTTAGTCTCTAAAGTGCCACAGGAGTACTCATTTTTAAAGTTACAAACCAACACGTTACAGAGACAGAAATAATAGAGACAATCATACCTGTTTTTCAACATAGTAAGAATAAATGAGAGCATTTGGAGATCCTTTTTCTTTACTTGATCAGTAGTTAATTCTGATTTTTCTTATGCTGTGTTTCTCTTCTGCTCTATTTTTTATTTGGACTCTTTTTTTTTCTATTCCGCCATGTTACGTCTCTGAATTTCCAGCTTCGGTTGGATGAAGTTCATCAAAATCACAGATGTTAGAGGAGTGAAAGACCTCTGGGGTCATGAAACCATTCCAGACAGAGAGAAGGAAATGATTTCAGCAATGTGTTTTGTTCAGTTGAAGGTTTTAAATAGAGCTGGCTGAATTATTCATTGTGAATAAATTAACTCAATCCTTTTATTTCTGTTCAGGAATGGCTTGGGGTGGAAGAGAGAAACTGGCTTCTCCCCACATATTCATTACCTACAAACTTCTGTCAGATAAGTTATGCTGACCAATTTCATCCGGTGGGTGTTTGAGAACTGTTTGCTTTGACCCTTCACTTGATGTTGTTTCATTGGTCGCTGAAGTCACATGGTATGTCTTCCACTCCCTGAGTAGATGACTGATGCTATTTAAACTGGAGAACAGTGGATAGTAATCCCACAGATGTACCCTTGTCGTCATGCAGATACAGCCGTGGTGGATGGAACAGCTATTCACCAAGCACTCTTGTGAACCAAAACCCATTTGCACAAATGTCTGTGGTTAACAAATGCTAAGGGATCTTCTCATAGCCATTCAGAACTCAAACAGATGTTTATAGACACTGGTTTTGTGTACACTGAGAGGCAGCATAGTCCAATGGTCAGGATAAGGAATCTGTGCTTTATTGCCAATGCTGCCACTGAACTGTTGTCTGACCTTGGTCATGTCACCTCACCTCTTCTCTCTCCTCACACTCTTGGTCTTGTCTCTTTTGACTGAAAGCTCTTTAGGGCAGGGCCTTTTACTCTGAGTTGGGATGGGGACTGGCACGAAGAGGCCTTGACCTCAGCTGGGGCCCTCATTGCTACCAAAATACAAACTGAGAATGGTCCTGTTTGTTTCTGCAGTGACCCTGCTGGCATTAGTTTTAAATGTTAAGCAATGGGGCTTCCACTACTTCCCTCTGGAAGTAATTCTTGTCTCGTTGTCAGGAATATCTTCCTCCAATTCAGCCAGCATTTCCTCTCTCTTGGTTTAGTTCTATTGCTCCTAGTTATACCCCCTCTAACCTACCACATAAATTCTCTCCCTCCCTGCTGTTTGCACCCAGCGGTTGGCTGTGACTGTCTCCTAATTAGTGATCTTAGTCAAGATCGACATGTTTCTCTTCTTAATCTGTCCTCGTAAATCAGCCCTCCCAGCGCTTGGTGTCTCTTCTCTGAAACCCTCTTGGGTTTGTCTACATCTTTCTGGCCCTGGGGGGCCTCAGATTCACACAGGATTCCCGGGGCAGTCGGCACAGAGATGGTACATGTTGTGATGCTTCAGTGTCTGCATAGATTGCATCGGCTGTTTCGGATTTGCTTTTGCTGCCTCCTAGCCTTGCAAACGCTTGGGTGGTGGAAGTGTGTGTGTGTAGGGGGGGGGGTAATCATGTGAGGTTTTTGAGCACCCTTCCATTCCATTAACTTCAGCAGTAATTGGTGGCTTGCTGCACCTTGCAGGACTGGGCACTTGGTGAGCTTTCCATCCTCATTCAGGGGTGTAGCAAGGGGGGGCAGTTGCACCCGGGCACCATGTTAGGGGGGCACCAATTTAGTCCCCCTCTGCTGCCCTGTCATCCCTCAGCTCGCCTGCTCCTCCTCCACCCATTGCCGCCGGCTGGAGCCTCCTCTCTGCCCCCAGCCCCACCCTCCTCCATCTCTGCCGGTGGGTTAGTGCGTGTGGGGGCCTGGCCCCAAACTGGAGGGGGCAGGGGAAGATACGGTACAAGCTCTCCCCCCGCCCCCCCCCGAGGGTCGGGTTTAGCCATGCGGCAGCAGAGGGGTGGTGCAAATTTTGCTTTCCCCCCCCGATGCATAACACCCTCACTACACCTCTATCCTCATTGGGTCTCTTTCAGCCACTGCTGCTCCCTGGCATTGAGTCTTGTGTTAATGTCTCCTTTTTTTTTTTTTAAGTGAATTATAATTTTGCCTGTGCAGCCCATGCTTGTTAAGGGATCACAAAACAAATGTTGTATCAGGCCAGGTCTCTACTAGGGGAGAAAGTCAACCTAAAATACACAACTCCAGCTATGAGAATAGCCTAGCTGGAGTCGATGTACTTTAGGATGATTTTTTTGCAGTGGCCCCGCAGACAGGATAAACTCTCATGTCAACTTCCCTCACTCCTTGTGACCCAGTACAGTATTGGGGTCGACAGGCTAGGGTTACCAGATGGTTTCACCAAAAATAGTGGGAACCTCTCCCCCTCCCCCAAAAAAAGGCACCGAGAAAATTTTGTTGAGCAGAAAAAAATACATTTTATATGTCCAGTATTTTCTCAATTTCTTTACTGGACAGAAGGCGCAAATACCAGACTGTCCGGTTCAATATTGGACACCTGGCAACCCTACAACATGGGCATCATCAGCAGTTGATTTAGCGGGTCTTCACTAGACCCGCTAAATCAAACCCCGGAAGATCAATCTCTGGAATGTGAGTCTCAGGGTAAGTGGAGACAAGCCCCCAGAGTTCCTCTTTGTGCTGCCATTTGCTTTCTGTTCACTGCAACAGGCTTCTCGTCCGTGTTCCTTTGGATGGAAAAGTCCTTTTAGAATCTCTTGTTGAAACAACATGCTTTGTCAAACCCAACAATTCTTCCTGCCTTCTCATAGGAAATGTTCTTGCAGACAAGCTTTCTACTGAATGGCTATCCAGGCTAGTGAGGACCTCCAGGCCTGACCTTTTTTTTTTTTTTTTAATCCAGATGAGTGTGACTGACGGTAATGGGTCTGATTCCCAAGGGTGTTGATCCCAGAGGAGTCACATGACAGTGCAAAGTTGGTACCAAAGATTTCCCCAGCCATTTTGCACTCACTTCACACCCATGTTCATGATTACTCAAGGGTCGGTGCAGTGAGAGTCATACCCAATGGGTGCTTGGTACTTGGAAAGTCGAATGCTGAAGGCCAGATTTGCAGTGAGTTTGAATAGAAGTCAGTAGAGAGCAACACCAGTGGAGGATCTTGCCCTTAACTTCTTTGTATCTCACTCCACAGGCTGTTGGTGATTCCCTCTCTCATGGAGAGTTGAAGATAAATCCATCGATGTGTGTCAGGAGTCCAGATCTCTGATGATATACAGAATAGCCTAAGACCGACTAATGGGTGAGTTTATAATCACCTCTCTCTGCTTCCTATCCAAGAGGGGGCTCTGAGGTTGCACAGAGCCAAAGAACCTTTCCCAAAAGTTGAATCTCTTGGAAAGTGCTAATGCCTCTAATCATCTTCCTTGATAGATATTTTTCCCACTGTGTCAGGAAACTGTTCTCCCCCGATGATGTGTGAATGAAAAAGGCAAGTTTACATCGAGGGGGAGAATTGCCAGCCAATTTAGATGGTACTAGAGGAATTTTGTCAGGAGTCTCTGGGACAGGGCGCTTAACCGTGGTGGTTTGGGCAACGTCTTCACTGCAGAAAGGTGAGTTTTTACATCAGCATAGCCCACATATTCAAATACTGTGTGTAGATGTGGTTGTCTCATCTCACAAAAGATATGTTGGAATTGGAAACATTTCAGAAAAGGTCAAGAAAAATTATTAGGGGTATGAGGAGAGATTACAAGACTGGGATTTTTTAGCTTAGAAATGAGGAGACTGAGGGGGATATGATAGAAGTCTATAAAATCATGCCTGGTATAGAAAAGGTAGATAAGGAGGTGCGATTTACTCCTTCCCATAACACAAGAACTAGGGGTCAGCAAATGAAATTAATAGGCAGCAGGTTTAAACAAACCAAAGGAAGTATTTTTTTCACACAACGTACAGTCAACCTGTGGAACTCCTTGCCAAAGGATGTTGTGATGGTCAAGACTATAACAAGGTTCAAAAAAGAACTAGATAGATTTGTGGAGGATAGGTCCAACAATGGATATTAGCCAGGATGGGTATGAATGGTGTCCCTGGCCTCTGTCTGCCAGAAGCTGGGAATGGGTGACAGGGGATGGATCACTCAGAACATAAGAACAGCCAGACTGGGTCAGACCAATGGTCCATCTAGCTGATTATCCTGTCTGCTGACAGTGGCCAATACAGATGTCCCAGAAGGAATGAACAGAACAGAGAATTATCAAGTGATCCCTCCCCTGTCCCCTATTTCCAGCTTCTGACAAATGGAGGCTAGGGACAGCATTCCTACCCATCCTGACTAATAGCCATCGATGGACCTAACCTCCATGAATCTGTCTAGCTCTTTTTTGAACCCTGTTAAAGTCCTAGCCTTCACCACATCCTCTGGCAAGGAGTTCCACAGATTGACTGTGAGCTGAGTGAAGAAAAACTTTCTTTTGTTTGTTTTAAACCTTGATGATTCCCTGTTATGTTCATTCCCTCTAGGACATCTAGTATTGGCCACTGCAGGAAAACAGGATACTGAACTAGGTAGGTCTTTAGTCTGACCCAATATGGCCATTCTTACATTGTTCTTTGTCAAATCCTAGCAGAGACAAAGCCCAGGCAATTTCTATTTTTTCTGTAACTCTGCCCCCTCCCACCTGAGTTTCACATCGACAGCCAGGTGGAAACTACAGTGTCTTACCTCCATTTGGGATCGTTCCTGGAGCTAGCTAGCTCTCTGTGTAAAAAAAGACAACTTTTTTCCTGTCAGTGACAACAGCCAGGCACGGGGTTAACTGAGTGCCCAAGTTGAGGTTGAGAGAGTTTTGTCTAGGGGCCCTTTTTTGAGGGGAGAGGGTGTTTTGTCTTGTTGTTCAGGCTGTCATCTGGAACACTGAAGTTAGGTTCAGGTCACCCCACCTCTGGCATAAGCTACAGGTGGAGGGGAAGGAGGCTGTGCCCTTCACTACCCTTGATGCTTTCTCTTTCCAAACTGTTGTGGGTAGAGTAGCACAGTACAGACCCTTCCGTCTGTGTGGCTAGCTGTGCTCCTGCCTCAGCGGGACCAATGTGGTTGTGACCTGATGCACCCATGCCAGCAGCTAAAACGTGCACCATCCTCCCTCCCCTCCCCCCCCGCCCCCACCATTTCCCAGCTCCTCTGGATGTGCTAATGAGTTGCTGCAAGGGAGAGGGCTGAGGGATGAACCAGCCTTTCCCTGAGTGGGGGAGGGGGGAATCAGCAGAGCAAGGCCATGGTGTTGGATCTGGAGGTTCTGCTGTCCCCCGGGGCTCGAAGGAGTCATAACAAACACCACATGCATGGTTTCCATCAGCAGCACCCCCCCCCACTATAAAAATGGTCCCAGCACCCCTTCCTCAAAGTGGGGATCCCTCCCCTCAACCTTTTCTCCCCACCAGCAAATCATCCCTGCATTCACAGACATGGCACTGGGAAGCAGCATCCGCCCCTCTCTGCCCCCCCATCCCCGTGAGTGTTTTAATAAAATGTCTTGGGAACCAGAAGCCTATTTTACTGAGACGTGCTCTCTGTGGTTTTGCTTAATGCAAACAGAGTCTGTGTAAGCAAGGCATGAAGGCAGATGAGCCGTAGGCTTCCAAGGGGCTGCTGAGGAAGGTTTTGCCATCCGACCTGAGCACATGTCAGAAGAACCTTTCTTTTCTTGAGTAGCTGGTGCTGCACCCGGGAGCCTGTGGGAATCTGCTGGATTTTAATTAGATGCATAGGGGCTCTGGATAGTTGGAAAAAAATAGAATCTTTTTAATTAATCTCCAAAACAGTTTATAAGTAAAAAAAGTGCAATCTAACAAGGTGGGGGGGGAACCTTCCAGTGGGTTCACTGTATCCTTCCACATGGGAAAAATCTGCCAATTCTCCTTGAGAAGTAAAATGCAATCGCACAGGGGTGTGAATGGGGCTGGAATAAACCCATTTAGAAATGTTAGTGTTTGCTGGAAATTGCAGGTGGTGCCTACCCAGCTCTACGGCTACGTCTGCACTGCAGGCTTCTTGAGCAAGAAGCTTTTTGCGGAAGAGATCTTCCGCAAAAACTTATTGCACAAAAGCGCGTCCGCACTGCAAAAGTGCATCGCAAAAGCAATGCGCTTTTGCGCAAGAGAGCGTCCAGACTGCATGGACACTCTCTCAAAAGAAAGCTCTGATTGCGATTCACAGAAAGGCCACCAGAGTATCTGTGCTTTTTTCAACTGGCTCTTTTTGCGCAAAAAAACCCTGTTGACCGTCCACACACACCTTTTTGTGCAAGAACTCTTTCACAAAAAGGAGTTATTCCTTGTAGAAAGAGGAATACCTACACCGCAAAAAACCCTCTGTTCTTTTGATTTACTGTAAATTTACTTGCGCAAAAATGCACTTGAGGTGTGGACGCTCCACAGGGTTTTGCGCAAAAACAGCCTTTTTTGTGCAAAAACCCTATAGTGTAGATGTAGCCTACTTGTGGGATGCATTTTATCTGTGGTGTTTTCACCTAATTTGGGTTCCATTAATCACAACCATGGGTAGGAGATGGTTTGAAGATGCCAGCTGCCTAGGGCTTTGTATATATCATCTGCTATCTCCAGGAGTGATTTTTATATTCTAATGGCACATCTAGGTGTGAGTAGCAATCTGTGCCTCTGGGATTAAGAGGGAGTACCGCGCTAAAGCTCCGATACAATCAAATCTCATGTCTAGGGCAATTCATTCACACTCTGCCAGTTCAGATGTGGGTTCTGCTGTGTGTGGTTATAATGGACCATGACACCTGAAAGATAATGACTCGCTTTTACAGTAAAAGTGAAGGGCTATGTAGGAAATAACCCAAACTGAACAACAGGGAGAAGAATGGGCACTGCTTAGGGTCACATAGCTTAAACTCTTTTTTTAAACCTCCATTTACGCAGGCTAGGTCTACACTAGAACCGGCAGCTCGGCTTAAGCTATGCTACATAGAATACATTGCTGGAGTCAATTTACCTTAAACTGAACTTGGTGGCATCCCTACATTAGAGGCCGATGGGAGCAAACTCTCCTATCAGCTTCCCTTACTCCTGGCAAAAGCAGGAGTACCAGATGCTGGCGGGGGCTTAACTAGACTCACTAAATCAAACTCCGGAAGATCGATCATGGCAGTGTCAATCCTCCACAGCATAACAATGTGGCCTCAGAAGCCCCTGTGTGAAGGCATATCAGAACAAACAACAAGGAATCGGGTGGCATGTTAAAGACTAACCAATGTATTGGCACATAAGCTTTTGACAGTACAGCTTGGATAAGAAGGAAAGCTGATTATTTCCCTTGCTAAGCTGAGGTTAGTGTCGTAATGTTTTGTGGCAGGGGGGTCCCCAATTTTTGCTGCTATTGTGGTGGTTCTCCTCTCCCCCACCCATATTTTACTGTTGTTGTTTTTTTCTCCATCCTCTGCAATACATCACATAGACCAATCATCCTTTGGAGCAAGAGGGAGGACTACTTAACCATACCAACTACTTAACCTTAACCACCAGGACTACTCTGGTGCAGGGAGCTGCCCCTGGGCACGGGCTCAATATGCCAAGGGTTTGTAAATTCTGGCTGCTTTAACTTTATCTCCATCTTTCCCTCACACTATTTTTAAATACCCTTACGATCCAAGAATATCTCTTGCCGTGTTGTGCTCTTGCTGAGCCGGGCCTCCAGCAGAGGGTGCACTTTCTATGACTACAGATATATCAGGCTCACGTAGGCCTTAAGGCAGCAGTTTTCAGCCTTTTTGTCTCATGACCCAATTGAAGAAAATTGTTTGTTTGCCCATGACCTGTTATAATTTGACTAGAGTGTGGGCTGAGGAGGGGAGCTGTGGGCTGTAGGAGGGGGTTCTGGCTTTGGGGGAGGAGTCAGGACTGGGGCAGGAGGGCCTGAACTTGAGTGGCTCCCGGTCCACGGTGCAGTGTGCGGGGGGAGAGTGGGGGTGCTAAGGCAGCGACCTGCCTCTCCCGGCACCGCAGACCAGGCTGCGCTCCAGAAGCAGCCGGCAGCAGGTTCCCAGCCGATGGATGTGCAGAGCTAGTGCTCAGGGCAGGGGCAGTGCACGGAGCCCTGGGCGCTCTCCCTGTCCTCCCACCTAGGAGTCCGGCCTGTTGCCGGCTGCTTCTGGGGCACAGCGCAGTCTGTGGTGCCAGGACAGGCAGGTCGCTGCCTTAGCACCCCCACTCCTCCCCCCGCTGCTCACCTGATCCCCCTGGCAGTAATGAGACCCAGCGCCCGACATTCCACCAGCCAGTGCTGGGTCGTGACACCTAGTCAGGAGCGGCCCTAGATGAGCTGCCAGCAACTGGCGCCCTAGGCGAAATGTGCGATCAGCACGCGATCAGCGCCCCCGCCTCCAAAGCCCTCAATGGTCGTTTATCTTGGCACCCTAGGCAACCGCTTTAGTTCGCCTGTATTGATGGACTGCCACTGCACCTAGTCTGAAAACCACTGACTGAATGGATCACTAGCATCCCTGTGTGTGGTTGGGTTTTTTTTAACCGATAAGGGACACTGAGGAAAGGTTTGTGAATTGATCAAGGCACAGAGGTTGCGAGGGTCAGAACAAAGCACAGAAATCAGCTCTACCTCTGGCTCCCGGTCTTGTATTCAAACCCATTCACCCTTGACACGCACCTGTGCGCTACTGTATGTGGCGCACACGCTCTGTTTTGCTAACGCTCTCTTCCTCTAACCTGAATTTTGCAGATAATACCCTTTTGTGACATTCCCCACCACACTTTGCTTCCTTTCCTGCTGCCTTCAGACCCAGGTCATTATGGGCCAACATTTCAAAAGCGCGTCGTGATATGTGGTGGATAACTTCACCCTCCTAGGGCAATATTTGGTTTCTCACAGAGTTTGCTGCCCAGAGGAACTGAGGGCTCTGGAAGCTTTCCTTGCCTCCTGTCCATTGTGGGCTGAGACCTGGTGCACCCCCCAGGCTTTATTTAAACAGCTCTGAGGAGCTAAGTTGCAGTGGTCTCCTTCATGGGTGGTGGGTAAAGGTAGTGCTGGGGTATGCAAGCCCCTGGCCCTGCCCCTTCTGCCCAGGCCATGCTCCCATCACAAGGAGGTGGGGGTGGCACACGGTCCAAGCCTCCCTGGTCACGGAGCATGGTGAAGGAGGAGTGTGATGGGGTGGCCAAAGCCCAACATCCCCTCTGGAGGCCTTTCAGCACTCTGGCCAGCAACAGGAGCAGTAGAGTGGTCCTCCAGGCAGAGCAGAGTGGCAGCTTTTGCTTCAGCCAATCAGGGTGCAGCAGGCTGCTATAAGAGGAGCTTGTAACTAAGGCCTGTCAGTTCTTTCCTGGAGCTTGACCTGGGCAGACCTGAGGGCTGACTGGAGAACACCAGAACTCTGGACAGCTCCGAGTGGGAGCTGGGTATCCTACCGGATCAGAGCCAGATCCTGTGGCTAAAGGCTAGCCCCTCCCCCTCCCCCTCCCCCACCAAAAGCCAAGGACAACCCTGCAGAACCCTGGACAAGGGGAACTCAGCCACAGGGCCCTAGAAAAGGGCTGATGGAAAAGCATCCTGGGGAAGTGGCTCAGGGACATGGCAGCAACTAAGTAAGTCAAAGCCCAGCAGGTAACTGCTACTTGAAGGGTCCCTGGGCTGGGACCCAGAGGAGTGGGTGGGCCTGGGTCCACACTCCCCCCTCCCCCAACCTCCCTGCAAACTACACCCGGGGGTAAAAGAAGAGGCCTGATCTCCAGCCACTGACTGGACATTACCTTGCCCGCAGACAGGCGAGTAAATCCTATGAGACCCCCCCCCCCCCAGCCACCAAGGGGCGCTCGCACGAAGGGCGGAACTTGTTACAAGGAGGCTGCACAGCTCCAGCCTCCCTGGCCCTGGAGCACGGGGAGGGCAGGCCCTGGGGCCAGCCTGGCAGTTGGGGAAGGCAATGCCATCCCCTGCCTAGTGTACCAGCCACCCCTGGTCTTCCTGGGCTGCCCTATGGGCTGTAGCACTGTTCACAAGTACCACAGTGCTGCGTTGTGGTCCTAACCCCAGCACGCCTCCTGGTGTCCCCAGGGCTTGTGAGGTAACTTTGGAAGGCTGCCTGTAACTACCCTCATGATGCCTGCAGCAAGGACGTTCTCCATCCATCTCCAAGTTCTGGAGCTTGGGGCTTCACACACGGCTTTGAAAACGTGTCGCAACTCACAAGCCATCGCAGGGCTCCAGCTTTGGGAGGGGGTCAGGGCTGTGGCAGGAGGGGCTGACCTTCAGCAGGGCGCTAAGGCAGCTTCCTGGCACCGCAGACCAAGCTGCACCCCAGAAGCAGCCAGCAGCCGATTCCCAGGCAATGGGAGTGCAGGGCTAGTGCTCGGGGTAGGGGCAGTGCATGGAGCCCTGTGCACTCTCCCCGACCTAGGCGCCTGACCTGCTGCCGGTCGCTTCTAGGGTATAGCACTCCCTGAGGTGCCAGGACAGGCAGGGAGCTGCCTTAGCCCCCCCACTAGTCACCTGGTCCCCCAGCAGCAACGTGACCCAGTGCCCAACATTCTGCCAGCCAGTCCTGGGTCTGCCCCGTCGTTTGAAAACCGCTGGACGAGGGGAAGCATCCTATGATTGGCCAGAATCCAGTAGCTCTAACACCCAGTTGGTCCGGAGAGATAGAGGCTGGGTGTGATGCTTCTACTCTCTGTCCTGCTCCCTGGGTGAAGCGAGGGGTTTGACGGACCCACCCCAGTGTACTACCCTGATATTAAATCCGCAAAAGCGGCGAGGAGTCCTGTGGCACCTTCAGTTAGTCTATAAGGTGCCACAGGACTCCTCGCCACTTTTCCTGATATTAAAGTTCATTCCTCTGGCCCTACATGGAAAGCCGAGAACTGAGAGAGTCTGGCAAGCCAGCTTCAGGGACAACTCGCTGTCGCATACCTGTTGCGCTGCTAAAGTGGTGGCTGAATTCCCCAGGGCTGGCACTGCAGCCAGCACTTTTCTCTTCCAAGCTCACGGTGAGAGGAGAGGGAGGCACTAAAGATGTTTGCAGCTTTCCCCGATAGCGGCCATCCCTGCGGAGATAAGGCCATTGAAATGCATGGTGTGCTCTTTGATGGAGACTTGTATTCACTCTCTGCAGTTAGTACAGAAAGTTCCGAGCAACAAAAAAAGACACCATGCGAGCGTAGTAATCAATTCCACAGTGTCTTTCAGTGGAATAATTGGAACCCATTATTAACATTTTTCTCTCCTTTATTGAGAATCTTTGAGCCATTTTTTTTCCTTCCACCCTCTCCCCCTTTCCTTTGCATGTTGCATTATCAATGAATCTCACCCAGAATCAGCAGGAAATAACCCTGAAACATTGACAGACCTCTACCGGGGTGGTCTAGATGGTGCTTGGTCCTGCCATGAGGGCAGGGGACTGGACTTGGTGACCTCTCGAGGTCCCTTGCAGTTCTAGTGTGCTATGATTCTATGATTGCAACAACGTCTGAAAAGAAAAGGGGGAAAAAAATCACGTAATGGGTCTTTATACTTGTTACCTGAAAAGAATATTTGTGTGTGCAAATGAACTTCCATGCACAGCCTGGGCCTTGCATAATAAATGCTCATGGACAATAGGTGATAGAAAAACTCCGGTCCTTTTGATAGATGGTTTTAAATAAGTGTGCGTGGCCTGAAGGGAGCTGTTAATGTGAGAGGGCTCCATGGTAGATCTCTTTGGGAATGAAATATGAGAAGGGGGCTAGAAAAAACACAGGTCTAATGTTTTGCATTGGGCCTCCGGGGACACAAAACACTGACTTATAGCCCAAGTAGGAAATGTTAACTAATAAAACTGTCTCCATCTGCGCATCTTCAGTCCTGCCCCCTCAAGGCGTTTTTTTTTAATTGCTCTAATCAGATGGGACACAAGCTACCAGGAAAGATCCATTCACTCCGAAATCAGGAAACTGGATATGGTGCAGTTGTGTATTGCTGACTCACCATTACCACAGCTGTCCAGCTTGGAACCAGAGTCAGACGTGATGGATAAGGTGTCAGAAGGTCCTGCTCAGTTCATGCAAGTTTAAGGCTATGCCTGTGCTAGGAGTGCTATATTGGTACACTGGTCTATGATACAGGCAAAGCGCTCCTCATGCAGCTGCCACACACCAGCAAAACTCTCCCTCCCCCCATAACAATAAAATTACATGCACACACATCCCACAAGCAAAAAAGCTCTACCAGTAAAATTGCAGTTTTGCTGCTGTGACTGCATCTAAGGCCAGGTCTACACTACGGGAGGAAGTCAACCTATGATACGCAACTCCAGCTACATGAATTGCGTAGCTGAAATTGACATACCTTAGGTCAAATTTCTGCACTGTCCCCACTGTGGGAGGTCAATGGGAGAAACGTCGACTTTGTTTACTCCTCGTGACCTGATGGAGTATCAGAGTCAACGGGGGGTGTCATGAGTGGTTGATTTAGCAGGTCTTTACATGGAAGACTGATCTCCAACATGTCAACCTCCCGATAAGTGGAGATGAGCCCCATGTTATTGGCTTCATCCAGCAGAGCTATGGGATCAGGGTTCACTTTTCTTCACAGCCTGACCGACATAGCTCTACCACCAGAAGTATGTAGTGCAGACATGGTCTAATGGAGTCCATCAGTGTAGAAGTACATCTACATTTGCACATGTTAAAACTCAATTATAAATTTAAAGTAGGCACTTTACAAATGTTCATTTCTAGTCACTCTTAACTGTAAGCTGCAGCAAATTAACTCAGGAATGGCCACAAACATTTATTTTTTGTCATAGAATCATAGAACACTAGAACTGAAAGGGACCTCCAGAGGTTATCGAGTCCTGTCCCCTACCCTCACGGCAGGACCCAGTACTGTCTAGACCATCCCTGATAGACATTTATCTAACCTACTCTTAAACATCTCCCTAGATGTAGAGTCCACAACCTCCCTAGGCAACTTATTCCAGTGTTTAACCATCCTGACAGTTAGGAAGTTTTTCCTAATGTCCAACCTAAACCTCCCTTGCTGCAGTTTAAGCCCATTGCTTCTTGTTCTATCCTCAGAGGCCAAGGAGAAGAATTTTTCTCCCTCCTCCTTGTGACACCCGTTTGGATACCTGAAAACCTCTATCATGTCCCCTCTCAGTCTTCTCCTTCCCAAACTAAACAAGCCCAATTCTTTCAATCTTGCTTCATAGCTCATGTTCTCTAGACCTTTAATCATTCTTGTTGCTCTTCTCTGGACCTTCTCCAATTTCTCCACCTCTTTCTTGAAATGTGGTGCCCAGAACTGGACACAATACTCCAACTGAGGCCTAATCAGTGCAGAGTAGAGCGGAAGAATGACTTCTCAAGTCTTGCTCACAACACTCTGGTTAATGCATCCCAGAATCATGTTTGCCTTTTTTGCAACAGCGTCACACTGCTGACTCATATTTAGCCATGCCATATTTTGTAACAAAAGACCAACTTTGATGCAGTAGGTAGACTGAGCTTGTGGTCCTCTATGATCCCTAGATCCCTTTCTGCGGGACTCCTTCCTCGACAGTCGCTTCCCATTCTGTATGTGTGAAACTGATTGTTCCTTCCTAAGTGGATTACTTTGCATTTGTCCTTATTAAACTTTGTAAACACATGTTTAGGGACATCTAAAACGTCAAGTTCTGCTGTACTCTAAGAGGAGTGAAAGCTATTGTAGCGCCCCGGATGAAAGTTACAAAAGAAGGCATCAAAGCAGAATGCAAGCTGCTGCCCTTGACTTTCATGACTCAACCAAACTCATTTCAGGTGGAAGCAAAGCTAGTGTATAAAGATTAGCTGTGCAATCATTTAGGAAAAGATTTGTCCCCAAACAAAAAATGTCAATGACATTTTTTTTTATTTAAAATAAAAAAATGTTCTGTCATATTTTAACTTTCAGGTTTTTGACTGAAATTTTGTTGTTTTTTAACAAAATATTTGTGGTGGCATTTCCATTTTGTCAAAATCATATTGTGCCAAGAAAAACTCTCATCTATTTTTATGGAAAATATTTGACTAGCTCCAGTTTGCTTACACAATCGGTGAACAAAAACACTAGCATGAAACATCGCTCAGTCATAGAATCCTATGGAAACTATCCAAAGGAATATTTGCAGCAAACTTTTATTCTGTAAATGGCTTGCAAAGATATTGTTCACTGAACAAATAAGCAGCAAATCTGGAGAGAGAAAAAAACTTGTTAATGGACAATTTGGGAATGGGGGGAAAATAAGCGAGATGAAAGTCAGCCACTAGCAGTTTAGTTAAATACTTGGTTATTGGGAGTTCTGTGATCCAAGGCTCTGAGATTCATTAGTGAGCTGTCCTGAGTATTAGTAAAATTCTCAGAAGTGCTTGAACATTTGCTTAGGTCTGTGCTTCAATAGCAAATGGTACCAAATTTAAATAACGAACAACTCAGAACTATAAGATGGAGAAAGACTGCTGCTGTGGGAAATCCACAGTGACTTGTGGTGGTTTAAGCTGCAGTTATTTCCTGCTATCCTAACAGAAGGGCATCAGGAAATAATCTGTGAGGTGGCAAAGTTTGAAGATAATACAAAACTACTAAAGATCATGAAGTTCAAAGCTGACTGAAGACTTACAGAAGGGATCTCACAAAACTGAGAGGCTGAGACAGAAAATATCATAATGCCACCACATAAATCATTTCAGTTCCAGTAGCCCCATCTCCAAAAAGATATGTTAGAATTGGGGGGGGGGGGGAATGAATACAAAGGGAAGGGACAGAAATGGTATGGAACAGCTTCTGTATGAGGAGAGATTAAAAAGATCTGGGACTGTTCTGCTAAGAAAGGAGACAATGAAGGAGGGACATTGTAGAGCTATGAAACATGAATTGTAAGGAGAATGTGAATAGGAAAATGTTACATAAGAACCAGGGTTCACCCAATGAAATGAATAGGCAGCAGGTTTTAAATAAGCATAGGGAAGTATTTCTTCATGCCATGCACAGCTAACCTGTGGAACTCACTGCCAGGGGATGTTGTGAAGGCCAAAAGTATAACTGGGTTCAAAAAAGAATTTGATAAGTTCATAGTGAATAGTCCCAGCTATAGCTATTAGATAAAACAGCCAGGGATGCAAACCTATGCCTTGTGTGCTCACAGCCTCTGATTGCCAGAAGCCGGGACAGGATGACAGGGGATGGGTAACTCAAATTGCTCTGTTCTAGTCTTTCTTTGTGAAGCATCTGGCACCAATCCCTGTCAGAAGATGGGACACTGGGCTAGATGGGCCAGCTATTTTTATGGTCTTATGAGGAAATTCACCTCAGCTTCTCTCAGCTCGGCAGACTCTTCAGCCTAGCCCTCAATTATCTTTATCCTCTTCAGCCAATATTCAGTATTCCTGGATATAGTGAGGCAGAGAGGCCTCCCTCTGGACTTGAGAGAGAGAATCATTACGCTCCCCCTCATGGACGCATCTAACCCCGACCCACCTTCCAAGCAGGAAGTGTCCGGGCAAGGCAGGAAGTACAGGAGAAGAACTGGGCAGCTCTTTTGCACGCAGACTGAAGAAGGAGGCCGATGTCTTCACAAGATTGCTAAGCCCTCTGTGAGATCCAGGACCGGTGGTTGAGGAGACCGTGCCCTGCTTGCCCAAGCAATGGAAGGCCCCAGGCAGATACTGAAGGAAGTGCTGCCCAACTGCGAGACAGAGCCCAACGGCTATGGAGCAACGTTAGCAGAGTCAGGTAAGAAATAGCCCATGGAAACCAGATGGTTATGCTTCCAGAACATGAAGCAGGGATCTTACATTTCCTCACTGATCCAGTAGTGGAACCACCCATCTCTGCAAGAGCTCTGGACTGGAACCCAGTGGAGTAGGGTGCACCCAGATCCCCCTTCTGTCACCCCACCCCTGCAGCTGGCTGTATATTCACTATAGGACAGAAAGCCCGCCCCAGACTGTCCGTTGCTTGCCCTAACCCTGAGGCAAGCCAGGGTGCTGAGAGCAATTGGTTATTTGTTTGCTCTGGAGGGCTGGAATCCAGATTGTTGTGGCTTGCTCCAGCCAGGAGACTGTGGGACAAAAACTGTGTGTAGTAAAGCAAATGGCCTCCCTCGAGACCCAAGAGGGAGAAACTGTTACCAACATTAAACCATAGACATTGCCCCATCCCTGTTAACATTGGTATCTACACTGTTGTTTTAATCTTTGCAGCCTCCTGATGTCTATTTCATTTCTCCCATCCATCTAGTCTCTGTCTTGAAGTTATCATGCTTAACTTACCTGGTCTTTTATTAACCTGCTTTTTTGGGCTATCAATGAACACAGTTTTGCTGAGAGGTGTGGTGAAAGGGGACTTGAATACAATGGTGTTAGCTTTGTAACATTCATCTGGCTTGAATTTGCAGAAAATGTAAGATACCTCTAAATCTTCCATGCGGATTCAGCTGCATGGATTTCTGTTCAAGTTCATAGGAGTTGGCTAAAAAGCGGCACCATGTTTTAGAATGTGTGCCCCTTTTAGTGAACCGGCCCTTTCAGCTGTCTGCAGATTGTCACGGCAACAGCTATTCCTAGTAATTAGATGATGGAAAGGTCCAACTGCATCAGCTCCTCCGTGTGCCTTGCCAGTACAGGACTGATGCTTTATGGGTGCACTAGAAGATTTACTTGGTGTTGCTCGGGTTCTTAACTCTTCAGTTTTGTTTTTCTTCATGTAAATCAGTGCTCTGGGGGGGAAGCTGGAGATGATGGGTTCAATATGCAGGCTGCCCTGGGCAGAGAGGACAACCCCAGGCCTCTCTCACCACAGCAGCTTGGGGTCAGGTGAGAAACGCTTGTCCCTGGCCACTGCAGTTGCAGCGGGCACAACCAGGGGAGGGGTGCATGTCCCCCCACTGAGGGACAGACACACAGAGAAACAGACACACAAACAGACACACACTCTCTCAAATATATACTAGATAGCTGTCCCTTTCTCCACACCTGCCCGGTCCCCATCTCTGCCCCCTCCCCCTGTAGTTATTCTGAGGTATTACTGTCCCTCCTGCCAGACCCCACCCTTTCCATTTTATGAGGTACAGTCGAATTCCAGGCCTGTCCCATTGTCCTGGCACAACCAAACCCTCACCTTGCTTTAAGTTATAATAAGAGGAAGCTGCCTACCGAATTTGGAGAATTTGGTCCTCACTCTGAGGGTGTCTCGAGACTATAGGGTTTTGTCAACAAAAGTGGACTTTTGTCGACAAAACTATACTTGCGTCTATACTACCGCCGAGTTCTGTTGACAGAACGCGACAGTTTTGTCGACGGCGGTAAACCTCATTTTACGAGGAATAATGCCTTTTGTCAACAGAGTTCTGTCGACAAAAGGCGCTATTGCATCCACACTGTGCTTTTTCAAAAGAGAGTCTAGACTCTGTTGACAAAGCGGCTTGCTTTGTCGACAGAACTGGCTGTAGTCTAGACGCTCTTTGTCGACAGAAGCTTTGTCGACAGTATCTGTTGACAAAGCCTCTGTCGACAAAAGCCTGTAGTCTAGATGTACCCTTACTGTTTAGGGGAAGTTTTTGGACAAACAGACTCCCAGACAGACAGACATTTCTAAAATATATAGTAAGATTCTTGAGTGCTGTCTTCAATCTACTTCTCAATTACCCAAGGCACGGAGCTTACCCTGCTTCCCTAGGGAAGCTTTTTCACTGTCTGATATTCTCGCTGGTAGTTATGAGTAATGGGATGAGAGAGAGCAATGAATAATGCAGGTTCAGCAAATGCTTTCCATTTCCACTTGGATCACCCTAAACAATCCCATTTTGCCAATGCAGTGCCACTCAAACCCGGGTGAGCTGGTCTTCTTCATTCTCCATCCGCTACTTTAATTTTTTGGTCCAGTAGCAGATCAGTCTGGGTTTGATCAAGCTGAACCTTCTAAGTCTGCTCAGCTCTGTTAGCCCAAACTTGCTTTTCTAAAAGCCAGGTGGCTATAAATTAAGTGATCGTTATATTCATGGAAATTTTGCAGACAGCAGACATGGATGGGGCTGCTTTAGAGTCAGTTCTATACTTCCAGGTTTCCTTCATGACAGGATTGTGGCTTGCTCCACGTGGATGCACGGGGGAGGGAGATGGAACAAAGAGCACCCTGCTACTTGTGCATGAACTGATCACACGGGCAGTCCCCTTGGGGCAAGGAGCACATCAGGTTAGTGTTGCTGCTGCTGGCTGGCTCCCCAAAATGGGGCATGGAAAGGCAGAGCTATTAGTAAATGCTGCATTTTTTTCCAGGGTGGCACAGAACTGCCACTTCCCCATAACTCCCAGAAGTCTGTGAGATCTGTACTTGGTTCAAACACAGTGTGTCCTAGAGCTTCCAATGGGATGTGCTAGTTCTGTTATAGGACTATGCTTTAAACTCACAGTTTGGCCCTAAAACTCCCCTCCACTCCATTTTGGGTGCTGCAATGGGATAGTTGTGACAGTCTATACCAGTGTTTCCCAATTTTATTTGGCCACAGAACCCCTAGGGTTGCCAGGGTAAAATTTGTCGAGCAAAAAAAAAAAAACCCTGCTGCGCAATTTGTCAAGAAAGAGGGGGCGGAACCCTTACTTTCACTTCACAGAACCCTCGGGTTCCGCAGAGCACCAACTGGGAAACACTGGTCTATACTATTGTGGCTACCGCTTTTACAATTCTGTGATAAATGTTGTACAAAATATGTCTTGAGGTATCATTTGGAAACTGATAATCTGCTGTCCACTATTGTCCTGGTAAAATATGTATATCAACACTATGTGTAAAGTTATGAGTTTTTGCTGCATTACATTGCTGTTAGATGTTCCAGAGTTAGAAAGGCCATTCCAAACCTGTTTTTCAAAGACATAGACATTCTAGACCTCAAGGTAGGGATTAAAGAGTGATCAACAGCTGGGTCAACCATTTGACAGCATTGGAAATGAGTAAACAAGACATTTAAATTTAATCTCAGCAATGTATCAAACCTCAAGTAGACAAAAGACTGTCTGCACCTCAATAGGAAATAATAATCAAGGAGGGGAGAGGGTATAAGAATGAGAAACAATGGTCTCTACCTTCTCTTCCCAGCTTTCTGCTCATAACAGCAACAATTCTCAAAGAACAGACCTAAGGGGAAATGGTGCCAGGCTGGAGGGAGACCCGTCTATGAAACTGACAACAACATATGGTGAGACAAAACTTTTGCTTGTTCAGTTATCTTGGTAATTTAGCTATTAGCTTGCATGCTTCTCTGTTACTACTTTTGTGTCCAATTCTGACTTTTGTGCCTTACCAGTTGTAACCACTTAAGTGTATTAACTAAAGAAATATAGATTGTATCTGATCATTCTATCATAACCCCTGTGTTTGGATTCGAGTGTGTAGGAAACACCATCCGGGATAAAAACGCTGGTGCATGTATCATTCAATCATAGAATACTAGGACTGGAAGGGACCTCGAGAGGTCATTGAGTCCAGTCCCCTGCCCTCATGGCAGGACCAAATACTGTCTAGACCATCCCTGATAGACATTTATCTAACCTACTCTTAAATATCTCCAGAGATGGAGATTCCACAACCTCCCTGGGCAATTTATTCCAGTGTTTGACTACCCTGACAGTTAGGAACTTTTTCCTAATGTCCAACCTAAACCTCCCTTGCTGCAGTTTAAGCCCATTGCTTCTTGTTCTATCCTCAAGGCCAAGATGAACACGTTTTCTCCCTCCTCCTTATGACACCCTATTAGATACCTGAAAACTGCTATCATGTCCCCCCTCAATCTTCTCTTTTCTAAACTAAACAAACCCAATTCTTTCAGCCTTCCTTCATAGGTCATGTTCTCTAGACCTTTAATCATTCTTGTTGCTCTTCTCTGTACTCTCTCCAATTTCTCCATGTCCTTCTCGAAATACGGTGCCCAGAACTGGACACAATACTCCAACTGAGGCCTAACCAATGCAGAGTAGAGCGGAAGAATGACTTCTCGTGTCTTGCTCACAACACACCTGTTAATGCATCCCAGAATCATGTTTGCTTTTTTTGCAACAGCATCACACTGCTGACTCATATTCAGCTTGTGGTCCACTATAACCCCTAGATTCCTTTCTGCCATACTCCTTCCTAGACAATCGCTTCCCATTCTGTATGTGTGAAACTGATTGTTCCTTCCTAAGTGGAGCACTTTGCATTTGTCTTTATTAAAGTTCATCCTGTTTACCTCAGACCATTTCTCCAATTTGTCCAGATCATTTTGAATTATGACCCTATCCTCCAGAGCAGTCGCAACCCCTCCCAGCTTGGTATCATCTGCAAACTTAATAAGCGTACTTTCTATGCCAATATCTAAATTGTTGATGAAGAAATTGAAGAGAGCTGGTCCCAGAACAGATCCCTGCGGAACCCCACTTGTTATACTTTTCCAGCAGGATTGTGAACCATTAATAACTACTTTCTGAGTACAATTATCCAGCCAGTTATGCACCCACCTTATAGTAGCCCCATCTAAGTTGTATTTGCCTAGTTTATTGATAAGAATATCATGTGAGACCGTATCAAACGCCTTACTAAAGTCTAGGTATACCACATCTACCGCTTCTCCCTTATCCACAAGACTCGTTATCCTATCAAAGAAAGCAATCAGATTGGTTTGACATGATTTGTTCTTTACAAATCCATGCTGGCTGTTCCCTATCACCTTGCCACCTTCCAAGTGTTTACAGATGATTTCCTTAATTACCTGCTCCATTATCTTCCCTGGCACAGAAGTTAAACTAACTGGTCTGTAGTTTCCTGGGTTGTTCTTATTTCCCTTTTTATAAATGGGCACTATATTTGCCCTTTTCCAGTCTTCTGGAATCTCTCCTATCTCCCATGATTTTCCAAAGATGATAGCTAGAGGCTCAGATACCTCTATCAGCTCCTTGAGTATTCTAGGATGCATTTCGTCAGGCCCTGGTAACTTGCAGGCATCTAACTTTTCTAGGTGATTTTTAACTTGTTCTTTTTTTATTTTATCTTCTAAACCTACCCCCTTCCCACTAGCATTCACTATGTTAGGCATTCCTTCAGACTTCTTGGTGAAGATCGAAACAAAGACGTCATTAAGCATCTCTGCCATTTCCAAGTTTCCTGTTACTGTTTTTCCCTCCTCACTGACCAGTGGTCTTCCTCTTGCTTCTAATGTATTTATAAAAAGTCTTCTTGTTTCCCTTTATTCCCATAGCTAGTTTGAGCTCATTTTGTGCCTTTGCCTTTCTAATCTTGCCCCTGCATTCCTGTGTTGTTTGCCTATATTCTTCCTTTGAAATTTGTCCTACTTTCCATTTTTTATATGACTCCTTTTTTATTTTTAGATCATGCAAGATCTCGTGGTTAAGCCAAGGTGGTCTTTTGCCATATTTTCTATCTTTCCGACACAGCGGAATAGCTTGCTTTTAATAATGTCCCTTTGAAAAACTGCCAACTCTCCTCAGCTGTTTTTCCCCTCAGTCTTGATTCCCATGGAACCTTACTAATCAGCTCTCTGAGCTTACCAAAATCTGCCTTCCTGAAATCCATTGTCTCTATTTTGCTGTTCTCCCTTTTACCCTTCCTTAGAATTGTGAACTCTGTGATTTCATGATCACGTTCACCCAAGCTGCCTTCCACTTTCAAATTCTCAACCAGTTCCTCCCTATTTGTTAGGATCAAATCGAGAACAGCTTCCCCCCGGTAGCTTTTTCAACCTTCTGAAATAATAAGTTGTCTCCAATGCAGTCCAAGAACTTATTGGATAGTCTGTGCCCCGCTGTGTTATTTTCCCAGCATATATCTGGATAGTTGAAGTCCCCCATCACCACCAAATCTTGGGCTTTGGATGATATTGTTAGTTGTTTAAAAAAAGCCTCATCCACTTCTTCCACCTGGGTAGGTGGCCTGTAGTAGACTCCTAGCACGATATCACCCTTGTTTTTAATCCCTTTTAGCCTAACCCAGAGACTCTCAACACTTCTGTCTCCTATGTCCATCTCCACCTCACTCTAAGTGTTCATTTTTAATATATAAGGCAATACCTCCTCCCTTTTTTTCCCTGTCTATCCTTCCTGAGCAAGCTGTACCCTTCCATACAAACATTCCAATCATGTGTATTATCCCACCAAGTTTCTGTGATGCCAACAATGTCATAATTGTACTTATTTATTAGCACTTCCAGTTCTTCCTGCTTATTCCCATACTTCTCGCATTTGTATATAGGCATCTAAGATACTGATTTGACCTTGCCTCCCAGTTTCGCCCTGATCCTCCTTTCTCTCTGCCATTATAGCCCACGCTCCCTCCCGTTTCTGATCCATCTCCCAGGTCTCCATGTTCTCCACTTATCTGTGGGCTTTGCTCACCTGTCCCCGTCGAACCTAGTTTAAAGCCCTCCTCACTAGGTTAGCCAGTCTGTTTATTCCAACGTTCCATCATTCCAACATTTTCCCTTGTTGGAATGATGGATTTGCTATGTACTTGCACTGGGGTACTATGCAGCACAACATGCAGATTTCTGAGCCCACGGCTGGGACTAAGAACATGTGGATGTTGGCCCGTAAGTAGTCTGAGTGGCTAGCTAATAGCACTCAAGCTGTGTAGGTGGGAGCCAGTCACACGCAGTGCAGCTGGGAGCCAGTCACAACCAGAAGAAGTGGTTGTTCAGCAGCAAGGCAGTGTTAGTGCCATCCCAGGATGCAGAGCTAAGGAGACACAGCTGTGCAATAGTCCTGCCTGCACCCTGGGAAATGGCACGGTAGTTAAACATTCTAATTTCCTGTGTCTGTGCCCTTCCCCCAATGCTTTGTTTGGGGAGCAGTTTTCCTGGTGTTTCAGTAACAGGATTCCCTTTGGATTTGCATTGCCCAGCGTGACGACGTTTTGCCTTGATGCTCTTCATCCTCTTCCCCTTTAGATGTGAACTAGATGAGAGTGAGATTGCACTGGGTGAGTGTTCTTCTGTGCCAGCTGTCACAACCAAGGATGCCTCTTTTTGATCATTTTCTAGAGGGTTTCCCTTTACTAAGGATATTTAACAGGGCTGGGCCAACTGGGGAGGATAGGAATCCAGCCAAACTGAAGCAAATCCCCTCTTTTGTGTCTGTGGATTAGGAGATGCAGGGAACACACGTCATGCGGCTCTCAGAGGACACCAGGGTGGTGAATCTGGCCCTAAACGAGGTCTTAAGTCTCTGCACCTGCCTCTCAGCCACTTGTGTTGGAAAATGGATAAAAGCTCTCTCGCTGCATGCAAGCTCTGTGAATTGCATATGCAAAAGTAGGTGCACAAATAGGCAGCAGCTTTAAAACAAACAAAAGGAAGTTTTTCTTTACTCAGTGCACAGTCGACCTGTGGAACTCCTTGCCAGAGGATGTTGAGAAGGCCAGAACTTTAACAGGGTTCAAAAAAGAGCTAGATAGATTCATGGACATTAGGTCCATCAATGGCTATTAGCCAGGATGGGTAGGAATGGTGTCCCTAGACTCTGTTTCTCTGGAGGTGGGTGACGGGGGAGGGATCACGTGAGGATTACCTGTTGTGTTCCCTCCCTCTGGGGCACCTGGCATTGGCCACTGTCGGCAAACAGGATACTGGGCTGGACTGGCCATTGGTCTGACCCACTAAGGCCATTCTTATGTTCTTAAATGCACATGGGACCCCTTGTCTTACTTTAGAAATATCGGGATTTTGATGATCGCTGAAAAGCAGTTTACTGCTTGTCCAAATTCTGGGTAGGTACAGGTTCTTCATCCAGACACATTAAGATGAATAAGTGTGACTGATTCGTATAGTCTTCCTGGCCCAAGTTATGGCATCTTCTTCCCTGGATATATAAGTCCCCTGGAGGACTAGTTTTACAACCATTGTTCTTTCATCTTTGTGTTTAGTGAGACTAACACAGTTCTGACAGAATGATTCCTATTATTGCTATCCACCTGGTAGAACACCAATATTTAAAAAAGGCTCTAGAGGAGATCCTGGCAATTATAGACCGATAAGTTTAACATCAGTACCAGGCAAATTAGTAGAAACACTAGTAAAGAGTAAAATTGCAAGGCACATAGAAGAGCACGAATTGTTGGGCAAAAGTCAGCATGGTTTCTGCAGAGGGAAGTCGTGTCTAACTAATCTGTTAGAATTCTTTGAAGGGGTTAATAAACATGCGGACAAGGGGCACCCAGTGGATATAATATACCTAGATTTCCAGAAAGCCTTTGACACGGTCCCACACCAAAGGCTTTTACGTAAATTAGGTGGTCATGGGATAGGAGGAAAGGTCCTTTCATGGATCAAGAATTGGTTAAAAGACAGAAAACAAAGGGTGGGAATAAATGGTAAATTTTCACAATGGAGGAGGGTAACTAGTGGTGTTCCCCAGGGGTCAGTACTGGGACCAATCCTGTTCAACTTGTTCATCAATGATCTAGAAAATGAGGTAAGCAGTGAGGTGGCCAAGTTTGCAGATGACACAAAGTTGTTCAGGACAGTCAAAAGCAAAAGGGATTGTGAAGAACTACAAAAAGATCTCAGCAAACTGAGTGATTGGGCAGCAAAATGGCAAATGAAATTTAATGTGGGTAAGTGTAAGGTAATGCATGTTGGAAAAAATAACCCAAATTACACGTACTACATGATGGGGTCAAATTTAGCTACGACAGATCAGGAAAGGGATCTTGGAGTTATAGTGGATAGTTCTATGAAGACATCCACGCAGTGTGCAGCGGCAGTTAGTAAGGCAAATAGGATGTTAGGAATTATTAAAAAAGGGATAGATAATAAGACAAAAGATATCATACTTCCCCTATATAAAACTATGGTACGCCCACATCTCGAGTACTGCGTGCAGATGTGGTCTCCTCACCTCAAAAAAGATATATTGGCATTAGAAAAGGTTCAGAAAAGGGCGACTAAGATGATTAGGGGCTTGGAAAGGGTCCCATATGGGGAGAGGCTAGAGAGACTGGGACTTTTCAGTTTGGAAAAAAGGCGATTGAGGGGCGATATGATAGAGGTATATAAAATCATGAATGGTGTGGAGAAAGTGATTATAGAAAAATTATTTACCTTTTCCCATAATACAAGAACTAGGGGACACCAAATGAAATTGATGGGTAGTAGGTTCAAAACTAATAAAAGGAAATTTTTCTTCACACAGCGCACAGTCAACCTGTGGAACTCCTTGCCCGAGGAGGCTGTGAAGGCCAGGACTCTATTAGGGTTTAAAAAAGAGCTTGATAAATTTTTGCAGGTTAGGTCTATAAATGGCTATTAGCCAGGGATAAAGTATGGTGCCCTAGCCTTCATAACAAGGGCAGGAGATGGATGGCAGGAGATAAATCACTTGATCATTGTCTTCTGTTCTCCTTCTCTGGGGCACCTGGCATTGGCCACCGTCAGCAGATGGGATGCTGGGCTCGATGGACCTTTGGTCTGACCCAGTATGGCCATTCTTATGTTCTTATGTTCTTATGTAACAATGCTAAACCATTTATTCATTTGGCTACAACTGTATAAAAAGATTTTGATAGAATGAAGTCTCAGTCTCTCAATAATAAAATCCTTTTAAATGCTAAGGCATTTATTTTCGCTGTCTGAAGTAATGCAAGGGGTTTTTTTGAGGCAGATGTTGCTGTACATCTTGTAAAGTCAGCCACTCCACTCAAAAACTGTCCGTGTGGCTTCCAAATGCTCTTAATAGGCTTGCTTTAGCTTAATACACTCTTGTGCTGGAGGAAGGAGAAGATAATATGAATTTCACTAGGTTCGTTTTCTTTGGATTCCCCTCTAAATACATCACTGGGGATTGAGAGGAAGATTGTGCTTGTAATTAAGAATTGTGACATGGGAGACCTGGGTTCCACTCCTGGCTTTGCCACAGATTCTATATGCAACCTTGACCAAGTCACTTACACTGTGTCTATACTTTTGGCAGCATGTAGAGTACTAGCACTACGCATGTAAGTATGTGCTGTGGCGAAAGGCTCTTTCAGCAGGGAGGTGCTCAAAATTTTGCTGGAAGAGAACATGTTCTGGCAGGAGAATGCAGCAGGAAAAGAAACCAGCAACAGGGAAATGCCAGTCTCTCCCCATCAGCAGAACATTACACTGCTCAAAAGAACACCACAAGCATGCAGAAAAGTCTCAGAGGGGTTGCCCTATTAGTCTGTAACTTTAAAAACAACTAGTAGTCCTGCGGCACCTTAGAGACTTACCAAAATATAGAGAATCATGAGCTTTTGTGAGTAAAACCTTCTTCCTCAGATGTGTTGGAGTGGAAATAACAGAATCCAAGACATATATAACAGCAAAAAGCATTTACCTGTCAAATGTAGGGCCCATGTTAGTGAATCTAATTAAGAGGTCTGGCTGTGTCCCATTCATAGCTTTTGATGTGGAAATGCGAATGTTACAGGCAGGGGAAAGTGGGGAAATTTAGCTTTGCAGTGTGTTAACCAGTTAATGTTTCTATTCAAGCCCAGGGTAACAGTGTCAAATCTGCAGTTTGGAATTCATTCAGGCCAATTTTCCCTGCCTTTAACATTCACGTTTCCACCCCAAAAGCAATGAATGGGACACAGCCAGCCCACTTAATTAACTTTTTGCTGTTACATATGTCTTGGATTCTGTTATTTCCACTCCAACTCATCTGATGAAGTGTGTTTTACCCACGAAACCCCATGATTCTCTCTATTTTTTGTTATTTTATATGGTGCCACAGAACTAAGGAAGTTAAGTATCAAGTAAATGACTCGTCATGTACTTGATACAGTGTTTGTGCCTGGCTCATGCTACATTTAAACTGTGAGCCACAGCGGGAGTAGGTTCAGGATCCGGCATGAGCTGGGACTGTTTTAGTCCCAGCTTGCGCTGGGTACAGACTGCTGCAGCTCTGCCTTTTAAATGTAGTAAGAGCCAGGTGACTCTTACTACATTTAAAAGGCAGAGCCACAGCGCCTCTGCCTCTCTGCCCCTGCCCTGAATCACAGAGATGGTATAGTGGGGGACTGGCTTTTAAGTCGGCTCCCCCCAGCATCAGCTCCTGCTCCCCTCCCCCCTCCCCTGCTTGCTGCCTCTGATACAGAGGCAGCAAGGGAGAGGGTTAAGTTTGAGGGCACCTGGACTTGTCCAAGCTGTGCCTTGCCATCTATACAGCTGTTTATCTCCAAGCTGGGGTGGGGGGGGGGTGCCGTTTGCGTACTGTAAGCTCTGCCTCAAGTGTACACCTACATTTAGGGTAAAATGGGAATACTGATACTTCCTTCTCCTGCCCTTTGTCTGGTGGGGAATGTAGGCCGTGCTTACACAAGGGAGACTCTACCTTGGGAAGCAGGTATGCTGAAAAAGATTTGGGGGTTGTGGTGGACAATCAGCTGAATGGACGGGAAATGAGGCCCACGTTTCCCATCATGGCCTGTTTTAAAATCAAGATTGAGTGTTTGCCTCCCAGATCTGCTCTGGGAATTATTTTGGGGCCTTGCTCTGACCTCTGATGTTCAGGAGGTTGGAGTAGTTTATCTCAGTGGTCCTTCTGGCTTTCCAGTCGGTGAATAACAGAGCAGGTCAAGGATCACGTCCTCTGATCTCATGGTTTGATAACTTTCCAAAATAATTGTGTCATGAGTCTCTCAAGCGACAGTCTTCAGGGCTGCCAACAGGAGTGGGGCAGGGCAAAGGGGGCAATTTCCCTGGGGCTTCCAGGACTGCTGCTGTGGTGGTAGCAGCTGGGAGCTTCTCCCCCTCCCATTTTTTAATTGCAGCGATTTAATCGCTAGACAAGCAGCAGTGTGGGGCTGCCGATGGGTGGGGGGAGGGGCAGCTGCCTGGATCCTTTTAGTTGCCACCGTGGCGTCCCAGGTGGTGCAGACCGGGCAGTGATTATGGGTGGATTGGGGGGAGGCTAGCCCCAGCCCCATCCATTCCGTCCAAGGCTCCGCTCCTTCTGGGAGCCCGGAGTCACTCCCACCTTGTCCAGCGACCTGGTCATTCTGTCAGCAGTCCTGACCGTCATTAAGAGTGTCTAATATACTACTTACCTGTCTGTGGATGTGTGTGTCTAACGACAACACAGAGATCACACACAAAACTAATTGTTTCCTGAGCAAAACATTATTTAATGTAACCAGCCAGTCTCTTCCTTTTCAAATCATCTTCTTGGGTAATTGGTTGAAGTTAATAACAGCTCTTTGAAAGATTTTTTTTTTCTTCCCATAAGATTTTGTTTTTGGTACAACAGAGGTCAGAGCATCCAGCAAATATCACTGAGTTGCACCATCAGCTCACTGTCTTGGTGATTTCAAATTCTCTGGGTGGCACCAGAAATGCATTCACAAATGAGAATGAAATCAGTTACAATAATTTCTCCCCTAAAAAGGGCTGAGCAAGAATGGGAAATCTGTGTTAACATGCAGCTAGATTTAAAATTCTGCACGAGTTGCTTCTTTATTTTATTTTTTCTAATTTCCTTTAGAAAAGAGAGAGAAAAGGGGACATGATACATTTTATATAAAATAATGAATGGTCTAGAGACAGTTGATCAGAAGCTTCTGTTCTTCTGGCTCATAACCCAAGAACAATTAATTGATTGGGGGCTGGGGAAGGGCAAATGCCCTGGGCACTTCAGATCACCACGATGGAACCCCAGATAGTATATGCCAGGCAGTGATGAAAGGTTGGCTGCGGGAGGCTAGCCCCCAGCTCTCTCTTTTTTGCCCAAGGCCCCTTGCACCTGGAGCAACCTCCACACCTTGCCCAGGACAGTCAATTAAACTGCAAGTTGGGAGATTAAGAATCAATAAAAGGAAATACTTTCCCACCAACTCAAAATTGGACTGTGGAACTCATTGACACTAGAAGTTGTCAAGGCAAAGAACTGAAGATTCGAAAAAGGACTAGATGCTTCTATGGATATAAAAAATATCCAGCATGATAATAGTTATAACACATGTTGTGGAAAGGATAATAAACCACTTAGGCCAGTCTTTAACTATTAGTGATCAGGATGAGACCTAATCTTGATGGGGGAGGGGAGTGGGGCAGAGTATCCCACATCTGCTTTCTTCAGGGTTTTTAAACCTTCTTTTGGAGCATCTGGTACTGGACACTGTCAGAAATAGGATACTGGACTAGAGGGACTCTGACCGAGTCTTGCGGTCCGGGCGCCTATGTTAAGTGACTGTTTTGATACACTTCTAAACCACTTTCTGTAGATTTTTCACATTGTACACAGGTCTATTACTCATTTGCAGACAAGAAAGCCTAAGGGCATAGCTACATTGCCCTGCAGTTCGGACTAAATGGGTGTGAACAGCAGTGTGCACCAAAGTGTTGCACTGTAACTCCCCCATGTGGATGCTGAGGGTGCAAACATAAAGGTCCACAAGTTTGCATGAAAGTTGTTCTTTTCAAAGACTCAGGAGCTTTAAATGCTCACCCACACCATCCACACAGGACAGTTACAGCACAACGCTTTGGTGCATGCCCCTATTCACACAGCCATTACTCTCAACCCCAGGGGAGTAGAGAGACAGACCCTTAAACCTGGTCTACACTACAGTGGAAGGTCAAATTAAGAGATGCAACTCCAGCTACGTTAATGACACAGCTGGAATTGATGGATCTTAAATTGCGTTTCTGCGCCATCCACACAGTGTGAGGTCAAAAGGTGTTAACTCTCATTGGCTTCCCTTACTTCTCATGAGGAGCAGGAGTACTGGTACCGATTGGGATGCCCTCTGAGTTTGATTTAGCAGGTCTATATTAGACCTGCTATATCAAACCTCGGAAGATCGACTGCAGCAGCTTCAATCTTCTGCATAGTGAAGACATGACCATAGTCTTAGATCCTAATCTGACACCTATGAAATTGACAGAGTCTTCAAAAGAGGCTGCCAAAGGCAAGGTGCCCTTGCATTCAACCTCCTCATCACCACCCCCAGCCCATGGCTGCTGAAACTGAAATTGACAAGAGCCTCTGTGTGCTGCCAGTTAGCCATCACTTAGCTTTTCCTGCAGAAAATGTGGATTTTTGTGAAAAGGACAGTTTCCGTCCAATTATTGTCAGACAGAAAATTCCTGGACAGCTGTTGTCAATAGTATCAAAGAGCTGGTGGCTTTTTGAAGCCCTATAGGTCTGTAAACTCTTAGGCTACTTCTACAGTGCAGGGTTTTTGCGCAAGAAGTCTTTTGCAGAAGAGTTCTTGCACAAAAACTTCTTGTGCAAAAGCACATCCACACCTCAAAGTGCATTGCTTTTGCGATGCGTTTTTGCACAAGAGAGTGTCCACATTGCATGGACACTTTTGCACAAGAAAGCTCTGCTGGCCATTCACAGAATGGACATCAGAGCACCTGTGCTTTTATGGATAGGCTCTATTTGCACAAGAAACCCCTGCGGAGCATCCACACGTGCCTTTTTGTGCTTCAGCTGTAGCGCAAAAAGGAGTTATGCCTCGTAAAAGGAGGTTTACCTACACCGGAAAAAGCTCTCTGTTCTGCCGATTTACTTGCACAAAAGCGAATCTGAGGTGTGGACACTCCGCAAGTTTTTGCCCAAAAACCTTGCAGTGTAGACGTAGTCTTTGGGGCAGAAGCTGTCAGTACAGCACCTGACATAACAGAGAATAGAGTCTTGCTTCCTGGGTGAGGTTTTTAGGCATTACAATAATACATTCTAGGGAACCATAAAGAGTAGCATGGAAGCCTAAACTACTCAGACTGTACTACTCAGACTGTACCTGTACCACGGGTAAACAGATAATTTCACTCTGCTTGCCTCATAATTTTGGTGAGCAGCACATTCACACAGCAATAATTTTTAGCAAACATTTATTACAAAAAATAATTTATTTACAGTACTTGCTAAAACTGTTATATATAAGATGGAGAGCTGAGAGTATTTTATGACTTATTCTGGACACTTTTACATTTAGTGATTCCAAAGATGATATGAAAAGTAAATAAATTATGTCAGTGAACTCAAGAAAGGAGAAAACTGTGAAGCAATTTTCATCCCTGCCCCAAACTTGTGGGATTTAAATACACATATTCAGAAGGATGTATGTGACGTGTTATATGCTCAAATAAAAGAGTAGAAGCAGGTTTTTTAGGTGAAGGAGGGATCCAGCTATTAAAATGGCATGGTTTGGGCTTTGCTCTTAAAAATTGGTAGAAGAAGCCTCTTACCGAAGAATGAGCCTCTTCCACAGGTTAGGAAACTCAGATGGTGAAATTTGACCCCAGGCATCACTTAGATTTCATTTAAGCCCTATTTTAGGGGTTCAGGTGGGACTTCAAGATGGTCTCTGCCCCGCTCATGTGAATTTCACACCCAATGCCTACTGAAGTCAGAGCTCCTATTCCAGTAGTGTGAGCTGTCTGAAAATCTGTAGGCTGTTCCATAAGGGCATCAAAGATTGATATAAAAGTTAATGAGGCAGAAAAAAATTACTCACGAAAACGACTGTCGGTGAGGGAAGGGAATCAGGTGTCCTCGTACCAATGAGATGTAGACATATACATGTTGTTATGATGGATAGCTACCAAAACAGCATCAGGACCACCCAATATGTTTACACAGATTCCCGGACAGACATTTAAAAGAGCAGCAGGTGCCTGTGTGAAAGTTAACATTGAAAATAGGAAGTTGAAGGGAAAAAAGGGGGAAGGTGCCGTCAGAGGATAGCAAACAAAGGTTATATTAAACTATGGCAGGAGAGGGAAAAGATTTGAGAGACAGGGGGAAGACTGGAGAGGAACAGGGAAGGAGAGCAAAGACAGAGAATAATTGAGTGAGAAGACAGAGCAAGTGGGAAAGCTTATGATACCATCTGCATGTTTTGTTAGTCTTTAAAGTGCCGCCAGACTATTTGTTTTTTAAGTTTGCCCGGTGAAATAGTTATTCTTGGAGTATTAATATAAGAAAACCCTGTTTCTTCTGCAGCACAGATGTTTGTAGGCCTGATGCAACACCCACTAACACTGATGGGAGTCCTGCACAAAATTCTCTGTTAGGTGTGCCCCCAAACCATCAAGGCTTCCAATGCAAGAGCGTGGGCAAACTGGTGAAAGCAGTCACCTAAGTCGTCCTCTTTCCTCTAAATGCTGGGAATACACAGGTAGCACAAGGTTCAAAAGCACCTCAGATCCAAGCAGTCTAGTTAGTTGTGCTGGGAACTTTATCCAAGGATTTGGCAATGGACTACCAAGAAATTCTTCAGAGGTAGTATTTTTTTATATACAGCTGGTCCCTGATTTATGAATGGTTGATATATGACTGTTTGCATTTACGACCAAACCTCCCATTAAGTGGTTGTAAAGGCAGTCCTTGTGCTTACAAACAGCACTGTTGCAATGTAAATCAATGGGGTCTGACTTATGAACATTTTGAGTTACAGCCAAGTGTTTGTTGGTTTGTAACTTGGGGACCAGCTGTATATGGAGATGTACCTATCTCATAGAGCTGGAAGGGACTTTGAGAAGTCATTGAGTCCAGTCCCCTGCCCTCACGGCAGGACCAAGTACCATCCCTGACAGATCTACCCCAGATCCCTCAATGGCCCCCTCAAGGATTGAACTCACAACCCTGGGTTTAGCAGGCTAATGCTCAAGCCATTCCCCCCCGCCAACTGAAAAGGTGGAAGGTCAAGGTCTTTCAGCAATGGAGTAGCAAATTTATCGGCTAAGTGTGAGAGGAGAGTTGCTTCTGAGCGATTTTTAACACCCGTAAGAGGGGTTTCTTGCTAACCACTGTTACATGGGCTTCTACTTTACTGCTGATTCTTGTGGACAAATACTATGAATTGGGATAAGACTATCCTGACTTTCAAGGCAGTTCCCCACTCTGGCACATTAAGTGCAGAAGGTGGGGGCCCGCATGAGACTTTAAAATACTTTGCCGCTAAAGGCTTTTGTTTAAAAAAACTCCCAAGGTCACAGACTCCCTGTCCTTAGGTAGTATGGCTGCCACCACCCAAATGCAAAAACCCCTTGAGACCAGGAAAAAGCACTTGGGAACTTCTCCCTGTGGGGTTAACCCCAAGCTCTTTAACCCTCCCTTAGGAGGGAGCTTGAAAACAAACCATAATTTCTTAATGGCAGACCTTCAGTCTCAGGCACATGCACACAAAACCTCCTGGGGGGGGGGTTTGTTTGTTTGTTTGTTTTTAAGGACACAAGAACAGATTATAGTCTTAAAAATTAACAAAACAAAGAGAAACTTAAAAAACAATAGTCTGGTAGCACTTTAAAGACTAACAAAACATGTAGATGGGATCATGAACTTTCGTGGGCACAGCCCACTTCTTCAGATGACCAGCCTTGGTAAAACATACTTGGTTGGTAGGAGTTACAGAGCAACAACAAGAAATAAAAATGTAAGCACAGAGAATTGCTTCCTTGCAACTCAGTTCAGTTACAGTGTACAGGAGGTGGGGGGTTTAGCACAGAAGAGTTTAACTAAACTAAAAACAATGAAAATAAATGGATTGTATCTAACTAAACATTCTCTGTTCACTTACATATCCTTTGTTCCAAGGTTCCATCTTTCCTTAGGCATAGCTATCACTAAAAACAATCCACGCCTTTATTCCTGGTTCAGTCCATCTCTCTCTCCCCAGCTATTGCTCTAACCTCACACTCAAAGGGAAAACTGCCTTGTTGCATTTCAGACTTCTTCCACTCTCTTCCCATTGGCTATCTTGGCACCATGCCAGCACTTCCTGGATTCCCACTGTTCTGGTTTTAACCCTTTAATTACTGAATGCTAGGCTGTCTAGAAAAGCATAGTACCCCTCCCATTCATCACACTGACAATTTGCATGTGGCCACAGGACTTGCTCTTGTTCAATCAGCTAAACCAGTCAAAATCTAATCTGCAGACAGGTGAAAATGCAGAGTGCAGGTGCGCAGCTTGCCATTGCTATGTGTTATTGAACAGCTATCACGTTCCTCACCAGAATAGGAAATATTTTCTGTAGTCCATGAAGTGCTACTTGTACACATCTATGAAGCAACATTCTGTGAGCTGTCCTGTAGAGCTATTTACCATAATGCAGACTGCAGCACATGAGTTAATCTGTGTGCACATCAGTCACTCAAAGAAGTTCTACATAGGAGGGTTGGTGTAAACTGGCCTAGCTCCATTCAAATCAACAGAGCGACAACAATTTATACCAGCTAAGAATCTTCCCCGTGAAATGAGTGGGGTATGCTGTAGAAATCTGCTGTCTGGATAAGAAATCTACACTCACTAGGGATTAGAGAGAAGAGTTTTAGCCTTTGTTTGTAAAGTAGTGTGAGATTCTCCAAGTGAAAGGTTTTATACATACAGAAGACTGTAACTCTACTGTGTTGAGAGGAGTTAGTCTGGATTTGGGAAGCAAAGGGCATTTGGAACCTTTCAAGAATTGCTTCACTATTAAAATTTGTCCGTCTCTGTTGGGCAGCTATTGGAGAGGTGGTTTTGCCCAGTGGATAGAGCACTGGACTGGGACTTAAGACACCATGGTCCTATTCCTGACTGTGCCTCTGGCTTTCTGGGTGCTATTGGGTAAGTCACTTCCCTGCTCTCTGCCTCAGTGTTCCCATTTGTAAAGTGGGGATAATGGTGCTGGCCTCTTTTGTAAAATGCTTTGAGATCTACTCAGCAAAAGTTTTATATAAGAGCTAAATATTAGTATATTCATGTGCAGCAACACTGAAACGTTGAGTGCCCTTGAATCCGAGAGGAGCACACCTCATGAGACATGCTTGGTGTCTTACAGGTTCAGGACCTAAATCAGTGGGAAAGTTCTGCTCTTGTTAAAGTCACTGGGTAGTTTGTTATTGATTTCAAAGGGAGAAAGAGCAGAGCCTGAATGAGAACAAAATTTGCCCTCTTGTTATGCCAGTGGATATATGCACTTTAACTTACTGAAGCAATAGATAAGTTTTTCTTGAAGGTACAGATAATACATTTAATGAAATAGATTTTTTTTTCTTACAGAAGAAATGGCAGATTAGCGTTGAACCTGAAAAATGAATATCAGAGCAGTAAAAGTCTAACTTCTTCCAGGCACCTATTTATCTATCTATTTTTAAATGCATTTAACATCTTGTGATGTTTAATTAAAATACATTTTAGCACCAGAGCAGCCAAATCATCCCATTGCCAACCTTCCTTTAAAAAAAAAAAATCTGCTCAACATTTTGAATTTATTACAAATTCATTGTTTCTAATAGAATCTTCCCTTCTCTCATCAGAGTATTCTGTTTTTCATTTCCCTTCTCTTTTGTTCATCTTTCCAAATAACTTTTAAGTGGTCCTCCATCTATTTAGCTAAATGAATTCATTCCACAGATACTCATTATTTTGAGAATGATTTACGCAAGCACTATTAGCTAGATTGTCCCTTGTTTGAAGGCTTTTCTGCAATCAGAAAAACACAGATTTCAGTTAGCTAGAATTAGATCCAGTAAAACTAATATTACATAAAGCACTCAAGGCCTTCGGACTGCCTATCTTTAATGCCTGCTCAATAGGCATAAAAATATAGCGAATCTTTCAAACTATGGGAATGACCTAATTTCATTTTGGCATCAGATGCAGAGCTGTTTTTCTTCAGATATTTTGTACCAACCCTTACAACTCTGTGAGAAGAGGTTGTCAGAACTCGTGCATTCAAAGAAAAAAGGCGTAAACTCCACTACGTTGCTTGATTTGCTGTCTGGATTTCACGGGAGAGAACCAATCAACTGGCACCCAGCACATTTTGTGGACATAAGAAAATACTGCTTTCATAACTACAGAGGACATGTGGTCTAGTGGTAAGAGCAGGCGACTGAGAATGGCTGGGCCTAGTTCTCAGCTTGCTGTAGGACCTTAGGGAAGTCAGCTTGAGTTTTATCTGATCACGGTATTAGTTCTGATTTAAATTATTGTAACAGAGCCATTTGTGCCTTAGCCTATCCGTCTGGATATATTTCTTCTTTCTTTAAAATCTGCCGGGTTGTTGTGAGGCCCAGAGGATGTTTAATAGCCTTGGATAAAAAGTGCTGGACAAGGTCAAAGCAGGAAAGCAAAATATGCCCAGACACAACTGACAATTCTGTTCTAAAGTTCTACCCTACCCTATCCTTATCTTTAAAAGGGGGACAATGCTACGCGCTTTAATCCCAAATAACTACAGTATATGGCAAGGGATGGGGCTAACATGCTGGATGTAGTTGCAGCCAGAGAGGGCTGGGGGCTTGGCCATTGCAAATCAGCTTCCAAACCACGGTGCCAGTTCCCCTCTCCTCCCCAGCTGAGCTGCTTCTCGCCCGGGGGTCGGTAACGAGCTGTGTAAGAATGCCCATTTGCACAACGGAAAGTTTACAACTTAATGCTATTGCTAATTGACAGCGTGATGACTAATAGCAGAAATGAAATGTTGTACTTGCCGACTTCATTTCATGGGACTTCGGCTTTGGCATCTTTTTGCATTTCTTTGACGTGTACGTCATAACTGGTCGAATACAGCTTCATGCACGCCTTCAGTCTGTCTTCTGTCAATCTTATGGCAGGGGGCTGGGGCTGGAGGGTGCAGGAATCAGGGTTGGGGTGTATGACGGGGCTCAGGGCAGGGGGTTGGGGTGTGTGGGAGGTGTAGGAGGCAGGGCAGGGTGCTGGAAAGTACAGTATGTGGAGGGGGAGGGGGCCCTGGGCTGGATTACCTTACCTAGTCGGGGCTGACTACTGTACCCAGGCAGCAGTGGCTGGATGAGGGACTGGGCCAGGATTGCTGCAGCAGGATTGTGGCCTCCCCTTCTACCTGTGAGGGGCACTGCCAGCCCTGCCTGCAGCCAGATGGGGGCCCGACCGTGGGGCCTGCCTCAGGCTGCTGCCTGACTGGGGCCATGGTGGCCCCGGCTCCAGCACACAGAGCAAAGCTCCTGCCACATGGCCCGCCCTGGGAGTAGCTGGGCAGCCACCACCAGCTTCCCCAGGGCTGGAGCTACAGCCAGGGTGGGAGCACATGTCACACAGCCTACCCTGGCCATGGTGCAGTCCATGCTCCTCCCCCGTTCCCCAGGGCTGGAGCTGCAGCCAGGGCGGGCCATGTGGCGGGAAGCTTGCTCTGTGGCTGCTCCGCCGTCTGGCACCAGCTCCAGCTCCAGCTCCGAGACACGGCTGCTGGGAAGTGACGCTGAAGCCCGGGCAGTGTTATGGAATGACTGCCCTCGGCCCTGCCTCTTCTGGGGGGGGAGTGGAGAGCCATCCCCCCCCCCACCACCACCTTGGCCTGGTGGCCCTGCTAGCTGCAGAGGCGGACTGGAGGGAGGGCGCAGGAGCTGTCTGGGGTCTTGGCAGGGTGTGTGTGGGGCCAGCAGGGAAGATAGCACTGGTGCTCCCACCTCTGCAGGGGGAAGGACTCAAACCCACAATGGCAGGCTCCCAAGGCTGATGCCTTATCCATTTCCCTCTCACACTGCTGCTTAGCCAGCAAAACCATCGGCGGAACGCTGCGCAGCTCAGCAAGGAAACCAGCTCGGACGTTTTGCTGCTGTTTTATTGAATGTTCTTCCCCCGTTTCCAAGCGCAGGTCAGCGGGCGCTGGGGCCGCTCCGGGCAGGAGCTCTCCAGTGACTGCCAAAGGGCACCGGCCGGCTCCGAGGTGCCGGCGAAGACGACCCCCACCCCCGCCCTATGGCAGCTATCTCCCACCTCAGGCAGGATGTCTCAGGCCCACCCCAATACCCCCCCTCACCACCAGAGCGGACGGCCCACCCCAAGCCCTGCTGTGACATCCCAACCCCTACTTCTCCTCATGGGAGCCAAGGCGATGACCCACCCCCAGCAACCGAAGAGGATTGGAGCACATCCTCTGCCACGCTTACCTCCCACACCAAGCCACAGAGAAAAGGGGAGTAGGAGCTGCGGCCACCAGTATTTATAGTTCAGGTGTCTCAACAGACACCGCCCCTTCCCACCAGCAACCAATAAAAGGTAAGTCCCGGGACGTGTGACGGTTTGACGTCAGTGTGGTCCGGCCCGTGAGGCAGGGTGCGGAATGAGCAGGGGGCGGGGTAATATTGGGACAACTAGGCCTGAACTGGGGCGCATGGGGCTGGCTTAGGCTGGCTGTGGTCAGTCTGCATCTAGCCCCCTTGAGGTAATGGGTCTGGCTCTGTGCCGCACTAGGCCTGAGATGGCCTCAGCAGCAGGGCCTTGAGTTGGAAGCAACCTGGCTTTAACATAGGGGAGCCTGGCTGTGCCAAGCCTGTCTGAGTCGGACAGCCCTCTCCTCCAGTGGGAGCTTGCTGAGATTTACCAAGCCCAAACCCAGCAATCATTGCTCTCTTGCCTCTAAGCAGAGGCACTTCTGCCTGCCTGCCGTGGTGAAATGCCAGCTCTGAGAGGCTGGGAAAGATGCATGGTAATAGGCATGAGTGTTAGGATTATGACAACTGAATGAGGAGATGCATAAATCCCAAATATTGGCCTGCACAGCGTTACGCTGACACTTCAGAATTCTGCTTCCTTGGTAAATGACGTTCTCCCAACAGCCGTTTCCCTTATTTCCTGTAAAATCACCTCAGCTCTGTGGTCAGTCGCCGTTGTGGTATCCGCTTCCACAGAGGTCTAGGCATTCGCTGAAGAATGTCCATGATCAGGCCTTTATGTGGCTGCTAATGAGTCGGACCTTGTTTGTGTTTTTTGTATGAATTTAAGGCACAACACTCACGCCCCAATAAATGCAAAGAACAGTCAGGTTGTGTTTCACCTTCTCTTGCTAATCTCCATCAGCAGATTCTACTCGTGGGGCCTCTACTAAAAGGTCATTTTTGTGTGGACATTGCAATGTTGATTTTTGTATGAGGGCTTTTTACTGTGATGGGAATATACCAGCTATTGCCCGTCTATGCCTTTTTTCCTGGCTTTTAATAATTTTCCTATTTTATTCAAGTTCTCTTTCGACTTGATTTTTTGCTTCAACCTCTCTCTTTTTTTTATAAATTTTAGCACTTAAATTAAAAGGTTTGATATATTGCTTGTGTTCATTAAATCAAAAACATTTGTAATGTAATCTAGCCCACCATTTGTGCTGACAGCTGTTTCAAGTGCTGACTGCTTTGTTCCCCTGAGATTTTTTTTTTCCCACATGGTGGAGCCGGGTGCCACTGTTTTCTGGACATTCATGCATTTCACACACCAGAAAGGACAAAATCCACCCTACCTCTCCCTCAGAACAATGCTGCTTTTGCATGGGTGTTTGTGCGCAGTGGACATTGTACTCTGTATGTTCCTAATCCCCACTTTGCCCTGCACACAGAGTGAAATCGACTTGCATGAATGCCAGTGTGTAACTGTTTATTAAGACCAGCTAAGGCCATTACCCATCTCATTGAGTTTGACTGTGAAGTTGGAAGCTAAGTGCCTGTCCTGTGCACATGTATCCTAAATTCATTATCAATCGGTATAAACCTAGCAGGCTATTAATGAAACACCAGAAGCCAACTTGTGCTCTCAGTGGCACGGGTGTAAAGCTGGAGTGATTTGATTGTCATCAAGAGTTAAAGTGGGGGGTAAATCGGGAGTAAATGAAGGGAGAATTTGGCCGCATCTTTCTCACCACCGCGTGTGGCTTAAAGTCTGCGGGAGCAAACAAACCATTGTGCTGCCAACACTGAAAGATCTTTCATCAGCAACAGACTTTGGTACCAATCCTGCTCCCTTTTTGTCAAAGGCAAAAACCCCCTTTGGACCAGAATTGGGCCCATTATTCACAAGGCTTATTGAGCTCTTCCAGGTGTGCAAAATAGTATGTCATCATTGGTGTAGAGAGTTTGTTAGTCTCTCAATAAAGGCAACGTGATAAAATCTTTACCATGTCCAACTTGGCATATTGTCTATGGAAATGAATGGTAAAGGCTTCTGAACAGTCAGTCCATGCCTGGCAAAGGACAGGGGGATGCTGTTTGTTCTGTGGACAGCTGGTCAGGGAGTACTTTTGAAGATGGTTGTGTAAGTTGTTGGGAGTTGGCATTCCTGCTTTTATAGAAGATGCCCTTTTAAAAAAAGATGGTGAAATGAAACATAACAAGGATCTTTAGTCTTACCCAGTATGGTCAATCTAGCCCAGTGTCCTGTCTTCCAATCGTGGCCAATCCCATGTGCCCCAGAGGGAGGGAACAGAACAGGGACTCATCAAGTGATCCCTCCCCTGTCATCCATTTCCAGCCTCTGACAGGGGCGAGGCATACCATCCCTGTCCATCCTGCCTAATAGCCATTGATTGACCTAACCTCCATGAATGTATCGAGTTCTTTCTTGAACCCTGTTAACATCCTGGTCTTCACAGCCTCCTCTGGCAAGGAGTTCCACAGGCCGACCGTGCACCGTGTGAAGAAAAACTTCGCTTGTTTTAAGCCTGCTACCTATTAATTTCATTTGGTTCTTTATGACAAGTGAATAACTTTTTCCACGCCAGTCATGATCTTATAGACCTCTATCATATCCCCCCATATCTCCTCTTTTCTAAGCTGAAAAGGCACAGTCTTTTAAATCTCTTCATATGGAACTCGTTCCAAACCCCAATCATTTTTGTTGCCCTTTTCTCAACCTTTTCCAATGCCAATATAAATGGAAAACATTTTATTTGGGGAGACCATCACCAATGGCTTGAGCTACTCATTCCCTTTAGATTGCTCTTCGTTTCTCCGTATTTCCCCTTTAATAAACCTCTTTTGCTTCAGTGAAGGCCATTTTCATGCCCAAAGTACGGGGTGATTTACAACAGGAAAATGATTTGTTTAGGCTAGCAGCCCCCAAATCCACTGCCACTCTTCCCTTCTTGGTGGCAGTTCATTGTTTGCCTTAATCAGCTTGTAAAAAATGTGGGGAAACTCTGCATACAATCTCTTTCTTGCAGAGTTCATGTTTGTTTTACCGATGGTGCCCTTTCTGTCAGAGCATTGTTTGCTCAATAATAAAGTCACCACATGCTGTTAATCACAACCTGCAAACACCTAATAAAACAGCCCTTGAAAGCGGGCACGCGCATGTATAAAACCAGCTCTTGCTCTGTTCATTAAGGTTGGCTCTTTCTGCTTTGAAGCCTTCCTGGCCTCCCCTTTCAATCAATCCCCAGTTGTTAGCCAGGAAGAATAGCACAGGGAACTGCATTTGCAAATTGAATGTGGTGGTATATAATGAACTCGTCCTTTGAAGGATTCCAGAGGAGGGGAGGGGATCAGGCTAATATCTTTTTATTTCCCTTTCCCCCCTCCCCCCCCGCCCTTTTTGCTGCCGATGATTCACGCCATTTGAAATCACTCAAAAGAATAAAACTTCCTAGGCAGAGTATATAGGGGTTAGTGCCTCTCACAACTTTATATCTGTTTATTCTGATCCCTCAAAGCGAAGCCCCTGGAGAAGATTAGCTACTTAGCTAAAAGCACTGCAATTTATTAAAATGCCTCGTCCTCCAACTTCAGTTTATATATTTATTTTTTAAAACAGCTACAGAATTAATTCCCACGAGAGCTGTAAAACAAAGGGCTGTGAATTCCTTGCCTCAATTCAAATTACAGGGTGTGTGTTTTTTAAATAAATACAAACCTCACGGTTTTTTATAAGCGTCCCTGAGCTACGAAATGAATCGGGAACCATCCTTCTGGAAACACGCGCTCTCATGCAGCGCATGGGGTGACCGAATGACCTCCTTCGGGGAGAAGATGCGGTGTTGTGGGGCACAGATATGAAGCCAGGCAAGTTTAAAAAAAAAAAAAAAAAATCCCGACACCCACCCACAGTCACAGGGCTGCAAAAACCAAAGTAGCGCTGCTCATAATTCTATAGCGGAATGAATGTGACTCTTTGCTGCGGCCTCTCCACGAAGGCGCCTCTCTTGCCATGCCCCGGGCCAGGTTTTCCTCTCTCCGGCCCTGGTGGCCGGGGCAGTCAGGGTTCCGATCCGGAGTCAACCGGTGGACACGGCTGCAAAACTGGCCTGAGGACTCGGGAGACACTGGGAAGGGGGGGTGGGGGGAGAGTTCCGCGTGTTCCGCCCCGCGCATCCCCCGCTGGGGGAGCAAGTTGGCGCGCGATGCAGGAGGGGGAAAGTTGCCCGGGCGGACGCGGCTGGCTCCGCGCGCGGCGAGGAACTTTGCGCGCGGGGGCCCCGCCGGCCGCACGTGGGGCGGCGAGAGGGGAACAAAGGGAGGCGGGGAGCTGCCGGCAGCACCTGAAGCAGCCTCCCCCCCCCCCTCTCCACTGGCTCCAGCGGGGACCCGGCGCTGCCCGCTCCGCTCCAGCTGCGCCTCTGCCCGGCGCGCCCCCTGCAAGCGACGCGGCTCCCCGCGAGCGGCCCTCCCCGCCCCGCCCCGCCCCGCCCCGCCGGGATCCCGGCCCCCTCCCCGCCGCCTCCCCCCTCCCCCGCTCCAGCCGAAGTTTCCTGCGCGCACGGGCGGCGCGTGGCAAAGCTGCGGGGCTCGGCGGCTCGCGCCCGGGGTTTGCTGCTGCGCGGGGGCCAGGACACCCCCCCCCCCGTCCCCTCACCTCAGCCTCTTCGCCGCGGGGCTACCAGGCGCCCCCCGCCCCGGAGCCTGGGCCCCGCCTTGGCGGCGGGATCGAGCAGGGGGCTGGCGCCCGCCCGGGGCGAAGCCCCGCTGCTCCCAGCCGGCGTCCGGGGAAGTCTCTTGCCGCCTGCTCTCCTGTGAACTGGAGGTCCTGGCTATGCTGCTGGGAGGCCAGCCATCCGCGGCACTGAGGTAAGCAGCCCCCCCGCCCGCAGACAGGCACCTGCCCCCCCCCCCATCCAGCGCGGGGGGGGGGGCTGATCCCTCTGTGTTGGGTCTGTCTTTGGGGGGGGACCCTGGGAAAGTTGGCTGGGGCGGGGGTGACAGGCTGCCCCTCTGCTTTGGCCCCTGGCACACCCCAGCCAGGGGGTTCCCCCCCGCCCCCAGGGGTGAGTTCAGTCAGGGAACCCTCCCATCCCCTTTTCTGCTGGTTTTGGGTTGCTCAGTGGCGAGGATGACACCAGGGGCAGCCCAATCTCTCGCTTCCCCCTGAAGCCCCCGTCTAGCTTCTTTCTTTACTCCTTCTCCTGTTATCTGTCTCCCCCCCCCCCTTGCCACGGCTTGGTTCCCTGCCCCCCCCCCCACTCAGGTGGAGGGGGTGCCCCGGTATTTCTCCCGGGGGTCTCCAGGTTGCCCAAGTGACGTTACCCCCCCTGCCCCACAGGTCCCGGCTGCTATCATGACTGATGGCGAGAGCAGAGAGCCCTTCCAGCCGCTGGCCAGCGACGAAGTCCGGGTGCCCATCGCCTCGTTCCCCAGCCAGGCAGCCCAGCCCAGGGAGGATGAGGATGTGCTCAGCGCCTGCAAGTCGATCCAGGGCAGCCTGGGCTCTGGAGGCTCCCCGGCCCGGGATCCAAACCAGGAGGAGGAGGAACAGGTCCCTTACCCGGCCCTGGCACCCACCGTCTTCTTCTGCCTCAAGCAAACCACCCGGCCTCGCAGCTGGTGCCTCAGACTGGTCTGTAACCCATATCCTTTCCCTGAGGCGTGGGCTCTCCGGGCTGCACGGTGCTGCGGCTGGTTCCCTCTGTCCTCCACCCCCGAGGGCCATCTGTGCCCAGGACCTAGCGGTGGCTTGTCCGGTGGTTTGATTTGGTTTGTTTCTCTGGATGGGTCAGGTACCACACTTGGAGTACCTTAGTTAAGTCCATGCCGTGAGGGAGGATTGTGGCAGACAAAGATGGCAGGCTGCAGGCTTTAAAAGTAATCTGACTTTAGGGCAGCTTGGAAAGCCACTTGGTTTGTGAATCCTTGAACAAGACATCTGGCTAGTTCTAGCAGGAGTTGGTGTAAGGAGCAGCTCTTAGCCTCTTTGACCTAGAATTGAATACAGCTGTGGTTAGTTAGAGGTATGCCTTTCGGAGCCAACGGATGAGATACCTTGTGCTGAATGGAGTGGTCTTTGCTGCTGCCTCCCAGGGAAAGATGAGCAGCAATGGCTCTCATCAGCAGTGGGATTTTAGCATTGTTTCTATTGTTACTTATTTGTTGTTATTTATCAGGCTGCCCTGGGATCCAAAGTCCTTCAGCCAAATCAGCATGTGTGTCCTGTTTGATAGGTCTGGGAGTGGATGAAAGTTCTCCCAGCCCCTGCTACTGTGCAGGAAGTGTTACCATGTACTTCTAGCCAAACATAAATCAATCAAGCAAGCCCTGGTGACATTCACGAAGAAAAACCACAAAAGAAACCGTACCTGGCCTTGTGCACTTCATGTTGTTTTCTTGGATGCACATAGAAAACAAGCCTCGCAGGGGGAGAAAGAGAGTGAAAGCTAATTCATTTTGGGACCTGCAAAGAAACAAAAAAATCGGAATTCCTTAAACTCTACTTGTTTGTCCAGGGGTGTGGGAAAGAGTAAAGTTTAAAGACATCCCTTTATTTGTGTTAAAAGCTGTGGGGAATTTGAGACAAGTAGTAACCCCTTAATAACTGTTTATAAGAGACCTGAAAGTCCGTGTGTTACTTTATCTTGGAAAATGAACCACATTAGAATTGGTTTTGAGAAGCTGAGTTCCTTGCCTGCCTTTTCCGACTGGGTTCTGAACGCTTCTGTTTTGGTTTTTAGTCTTTATTATTTTACTCACAACGGGGGATGGAGAAAGTGCAAACAGTCCTTACTTTCCTTCTCTTCCCCATTGCACATTTCTGAGCTCATTCCTCCGCCCCCCCATTGTTTTTTTTTTTTTAAAGCAATGTGCTCTTAGTTGTGACAATTAGAACACTGAATTTCAGGAAAATGCAAGAGACTTCTTGCATGAAAGCAGAGTTGCTCATCCGCCTTGATGATCTTTAGGAACTGAGCTTTTAGCTTTGCTGCACGTGTCATGTAGTTAGCACTGACATTGTGCAGATAATTAATGCTTATATTTCCTTGATATCTGCCAGTAGGTTGCTGCTTGTATCCTGCCATTGCTATTATCAGCATTATTTATTAATATGGCGGTTATTGATCTAACTTTAGTTAACCGGTGTGCAGCTGAGATCACTTTTTCTCTCAGTACTAGCACCCACTCATACGCCGTCATTAGAAGGAATTACACAATCCTTTTCAGAAAGCTGCTGCAATCCATTCTTAAGAGAAATCCTTGAAGAGAGAATACACAAACTTTATAGCCTGGAATCACCTCTCACTTAAACTAGCTTTACCCCAGCTGTTATCTGAAATATGGTTACTCCTGATTGGAACCGGAGTGAGAGCAGAATTGGGTCCGGTAGCTGTTCAAATGGAATAGAGAAGAAAAGTGAAAATAAAATAAAGTAATGGAACTTTTCACTGATAATTGTAGCTACTTCAATATTAAATATACATGATGATTCTACGCTTAAAAATGTAACACAACCAGTGTTCAAGAATAGCTTTTTTTTTTCTTTTTTTTATATCCGAGCAATACAGTGAGTCAAGAGCTGTCCTTCCCCATGCACTCCTGAATAGGTTAATACGTTTCAATTCGATGGGGAGAAGGCGAAAAAGCCCCCTCTTCAGATTCAAGAAATATCAATATTTTTATCCTTTTATATTATATATCAGAACGATAATACCAACAACCAAAAAATAGTCTTGACAAATTAACTGGGAGCTATACAAAAAAGAAGCAGCAGCAGCTAACATCTTCCTTCTGAGGAGTGAATCCTATGTAACAGTGTTTTCTTTGGAGCAGTAATTGCATGCAAGCCATTGTGTAGCATTACCCTACTTGATTCTTCAATAGAGCTTGAGGGGTTTTTTGCAACTTTTTTTCCCCTAATCTCTCAATTGTATTTACAAGAAACAAAATTCCCTTACCGAGTTCTCCGTATGACATAAATAAGTAGACTTAGATGGATAATTATGATGTTTGGTTACTAATGAGGCAAAATCTAATCAAAACAATATAAGCTTTATGCTTTAGTGGTACTGGCAGTTGAGTTGGTGGGGGGGGTGTTATTTAAACAGAACAGCGTTCACAGCTTATAACAAGTATAATTATAGTAGCAAGTATAAATCTGAATGGGAATTTCTGTAGTTTTCACTATTTGTAATTACTGTCCGATTCTTTCTATAGACTGACTATGACTTCCTTAAAGATAGAGGTAGGAATAACTTGTATTGATGACCGTGTCTCTGGAGCTATTTGGCTAGGTTTTTGTCAAGCACCATAAAAGTTAGTAGAGAGACCTTCCAATTGCCCATGAAACAATGCTCAGTCCAAATGACTGTACTGAGCTTTGCGGCTTGTATGCATTTCAAATCGCATTCAGCTGAAGGTCAAGCAGCTTTGGAAGGAATGCAGCCAAAGCATTTTTGTGAAACTTAAAAAGCAGCTAGACAGATGAGGGGAGTGGACGGGGAAAGGAATAAGGGCCAACGTGCAATCAACACCTGTCTTGGAAAAAACTGAGCTTGAAAGAAATGTCTGGTTCGCCGAGGTGCTTTCTAACCAGTTATGCAATTTGTGTGACCCTCACTGCCTACCAAAGCATGGATCCATAAGTCACAGGACTGGAAAGCTTTGCGTTAAAAGTTCCCTTTCTTATGAAAAGAGGCAGCACATCTTTACATTTTTTTAATGGCAAAGTGAGAATAGCTCTGTGGAAATGTCTTATCACCTGGGAAGCCGGATCCCTTTAAGCAAAAGAGTGCCTTTCATAATTAGGTTATGCTTTTTTCCTTAAGCAAAAGCAGTTCTCTGTTCAGTCTGACTTGGGCAGTGATTTATGTGTAGGGAGAAAAAACAAAGGGAAGTCCTTTCCCTTCTAAATTATCTGCTCGTTGATTTTTAAATATTTAATGACCTAGGGAATGTATGGGCCTATCCAAGCAGGCGGTGCACCTCCCCATCCTCTCTTTGTATGTAGTTTGCATTATCCTTTGCTGAATACATTCTGCTAACTGTTCTTGGGCCAGGCCTGCAGCTTGGAGACTTGTGTGTGGCTCCCTGAACAACTCCGCAAAGGAATTTTACCAGCGTGCCAGTGGGTTGGGAAGGATCCAGCCACCCGCCAAGCCGTTCTTTTTAAGCTGAAGGCATGTACTCTATTTTAGTGTGTGGGTTCTGCAAATGAACCACCTTCTTTTATTACAGAGCAGGTCTTTGCGTTCTTGCAGTACAGGCTTGAGTACCTCTCAAAAGGCCCAATATAGTGCCTGCCGAACTCAGTGGAACTCCTTCCACGAATACCCAGTGAGCGCTCAGCGATGAACAGTGTACTCTATGCACATATTGGGGTCTGTACTGAAAACACCAAATGCTTCTGCAGATCAAGAAGGTTTAATGGGTCCAAAGTGTGGGTCAGCTTCTGACTTGAAACCTTTGTCAGTCTAGCTCAATTTAGCTATGAGACTAGCCCGACAGCTCTAACTATTTGTGGCTAGCACATCTATGACCTACAGCAGGTGTAAGTCCTAAGTATATGGGTCAAAAGCATGGCTAACTTCTATGGCTTAAGCAGAGGGGGTTACCACAGGGCTTACCAATAGCTAAAAAAAGATTTTGCATGGTTTTCATGTCAGACAGGTGTGCTCGGGATCTGTTACTGCAGGGGTCAAAGGTCAGACATTCTGAACATGTCTGGCAGGAGGCATGTGCCCCCTGGAAATGTTTACCCCAATTTTGATGCAATTCACAGGGTGTAGAGTGTAGTTAATAGATGCCACATTTGTGGATTTTTTTTCCCCTTCAGTTTTGTTGGTTGTCAGTGGTTTCTCTAGTTTCTGCAAATAAACAGCAGCTAGGAAGACCCTGTGAAGATTCTCCTAAAAGTCTGAATGTTCGTTAAATATGTGCTTTGAAACCTTACAAAATTATGGAACGCAAAAGGTCTGCAAATGAACTATGTTATTCCTATATACAAGACTTAATCAAAGTGCTCTGTGAATTAAAGTTTCACCTGCTAGATTTGTTTGATTAATCTGTTCCTATACGGTGGCTTTGTCAGGCAATTGCTTAATAACATCATTCTTGTTCTGTAGTTTAGTACGTTATGTTTTGAATATAGGAGTAGAGTTCTTAAATAAAAAAGAACTCCAGTGTCACCTTTCAAACTGTATTTCAATTAGAAATGTATTTTATATGATAGCATAAACCCAATAAACAGTTTGAAAGGAGCTATTGTGAGTCTGAGCCTTGGTTTAAATGTAATCCTTCACTATCGTGTCTATAGTGGTTTTTCCCTTCTGTCATTATTGATTTACTTAGTTTTTGCATTTAAAAAAAAATATAATTGGAAGCAAACTTACTTATTTCTCTCAGTAGTGGATCTCCTACACAGGAGTATTTATAGCGGTCTGTGGGTAGGACTTTGTGTATGGTAGCATGTTATCTGGTATAGGGTTCAGTTTGCTTTTGAGTATTTGAGGAGGTTTCTTTTTTCTTCCTGGTTCTTATTTATGGGCAACAGAATAAATGAAATGTTCTGAGTTTGCCTTTTGATGTTGATTTTTTTACTACTGGTCCCGTATCCCCTTAAATCTGTCTGTGGGTATCTGCACTGCGTTTCTGAGTGTAGATTTTGATTGTTTCTGGGATTAGGACTGCCTTTGGCCGACAGACGTGTAATAGGCCAGTTTCGGGTGCTAAGTTGCAGTCAATATGTATGTGATGGATAGTAGTTCAATTTACTTGGAATGTGGAATGCTGACTTCAAGGCAATCACTATTGTGTATGAAACTGAAGAGGGAACTTACTCTACCATTGGCTGTGCTTCTGGACAGAAAAAAGTTTCAGCTTTGTGGTTCCTATGGATCTGGCGAGACAAGAACAACTTTTGACAACTAAACAGTTACTGTAAATGCCTAGTTCTACACTCGTAATTCAGAGACAAGCCCCCTTTTGACTTCATTAGAACATAAGAAGAACATGAGACTGGCCAGACTGGGCTGAACGAACGTCTGACCCAGGATCCTGTCTTCCAACAGTGGCTAATGCCAGGTGCCCCAGAAGGAATGAACAGAACAGGTAATTATCAAGTGATCCATCTCCTGTCACCCATTCCTGCCCTCTGGCAAACCGAGGCTAGGGACACCATTCCTACCCATCCTGGCTAATAGCCATTGATGGACTTATCCTCCATGAATATATCTAGTTCTTTTTTTGAACCCTGGTCTTCACAACCTCTTCTGGCAAGGAGTTCCACAGGTTGACTTCATGTGTTGCCTGAAGAAATACTTCCTTTGGTTTGTTTTAAACCTGCTGCCTATTAATTTCATTTGGTGCCCCCTATTTCTTATGGGAACAAGTACATAACTTTTCCTTATTCACTTTCTCCACACCAGTCATGTTTTCATAGACCTTTATCATATCCCCTCTTAGTCTCCTCGTTTTTAAGCTGAAAAGTGTCATATGGAAGCCGTTTCCACCCCCTACTCATTTTTGTTGCCCTTTTCTGACTAAGAATGTAATCTAAGGCCTGTTGAAGTCAAATGGACTTCAGGGGGCATTGGGTTAATCTGCCTGTCTGCTTAGGGTAGCTAGATAGGCCCACTAACTTCATATCTGAACACCTCACTATCTTTCATGGCTTTCCCCTCAAAACACTTGGGTCAAGCCCTGAAAAAGAGCACCAGTAGGCAGAGGTGACTTGTGGTCAACTTGGAAGGTGCATCGCCCCCTATTTCCCTGCCAGAATTGTAATTGCTAAATGAGATACCCCTTCCCTGCCCCTCTGGGTGGCCTTCCCTGCACCCCTTCCCCCAGCAGACCCCTGGCACTCTTGCCAGTAGAAGTGGTGCAGGATCTGGGCCAAAAACTGCAATGCTATTCTTGTTCCTAAAGCTCTGCAGGAGAGATGCAGATCAGATTGCTTCAGGCACTTTGGCTGGATGCTTGGTATGGTGGATTTTTAGGGGGGAAAAAAGAGAGATGGAATTAAGAACCCAATCAGTTTGGGATGGGGGAAACACGTTTCATCAAATGAAACATGCTCCCAACAGCAGCCAATTGTTTGGGTTCGTTTGAGAAGTTTGCTGGTAGGCAATGTGCATGAGTGTTTTAGGATAGGCACCTTGGATTTCTGCTGCTTAGTTTCTTATCTTTCTGTTACCATGAACAGTGGTTATTATGCTGTACAACCATCTACCTGTGTTCTGACCTCATGGCTTCGCCTATCCGGTCATGTTTTAGTTGAGGCACAAAAAAAGAGAATTGTCAGTTTCCAGGAGTTTAACCCCAAACTTTAGTCATGTGTGTTTGCTTTTGAGAGAACGTTGCATCAGCCTTGATGAAACCTTTACTCCACTTTTAGTCTGTTCTTGCTAAGTCAAACGTATGATGACTCAGTGGGTGTTCTGCCGAATCCCTGAATTGGATTTTGCCTGGTATAAATATTTGCATATAATTTACATAAAATATTTAACATGCACTGGAGGAACCCATCATATTACAACAAAAATATTGAAGGGTCTAACCATGAGAGCTGTTGAGCATGCACTGTGCCTATTGAATTCAACAAGAGTTGCAGGTATCATACCCTTAGTGAAATCTTGGATTGGTTTACAAGCAATTACAAAACACCAATGGGGAAGGAAAAAAAAAAAAGAATATCCTTGTAATTTACTCTTTTGAAAATAAGTTGGCCACATGCATCTCTGTTTTTTATTAGTTAATTTCACTGGTCTTACATCAAGAAAGGATGGGCTGTATCTAACTAATCAATTAAGTTATTTTAGTATAAAAGAGAAGTGCATTTTAATATGGCTAATATAAACATACCCCAGGGAACAAACAATATAGGCCAGTGGTTCCCAATCTTTCCACTAGTGTGGACCCCCAATTACCCCCCCAAACCATCCACAGACCTCCATCAAAGCCAGTTCTAGCCGCAATTCTAGTCATCAGCGGAGTATTTTCTCACTTTTCATTTACTTACGTCTGTTTGATTAGATGTTCCACTTGTGGGTGCTTCACTCTGCTCATCGGTCTCCTTTCTCTTCAGCGAGCCTGACTTCAGCCACAGATCCATGTGGAATGTAGGGCTAATGTTTGTATGCTTCTAACCATCATGATCGTTTCCTCACACAAAGGTGCCACAGCATAGATCTTCAGACAGCAATTAATAACATTATTGGAAGATATTTAATGTAAAAATAATAATAGATTGTAACTTTGCAATTTATTTAAAACTTATTTTCGGTAATAATTTTTATTTATCTTTTTTTTTTTTCATGGACCTCCTGTTGGGAACCACTGATATAGGCCATCCTTACAGACACTATCTTAGGAAGCAGTGGCTCTGGAAAAGATTTGAGGATTGTGGCGCATAATTCACACTCTGCCAGTGTGACGTTGTGGCCAAAATAGCTAATGTGATCCTGGCAGTGCCGGATTTATGCACAAACTCAGTAATCTACACTTAGGGTGTACTCACGGCAGGACCAAACACCATCTAGGTCATCTCTGACAGATGCCTATTTAACCTGCTCTTAAATATCTCCAGTGATGGAGATTCTACAACCTCCCTAGGCAATTTATTCCAGTGTTTAACCACCCTGACAGGTAGGAAGCTTTTCTTAATGTCCAACCTAAACCTGTTGCTGCAATTTAAGCCCATTGCTTCTTGTCTTAGCCTCAGAGGTCAAAGAGAACAATTTTTCTCCCTCCTCCTTGTGACACCCTTTTAGATACCTGAAAACAGCTATCATGACCCCTCTCAGTCTTCTCTTTTCTAAACTAATCAAACCCAGTTCTTTCAGTCTTCTCTCATCGCTCATGTTCTCTAGGCCTTTCATCATTTTTGTTGCTCTTCTCTGGACCTTCTCCAATTCCTCCACTGTTGAGGTCTAGTCTACTAGACCTCTTTGGAAGCAGGATTTTATATTCGTTCTTATATATTTCAGGGGGCATGTGCTGTCTAAACTAAGCCTGCTTCACCACTCACATTGGAGTTACTCCGCTGTGATCCTTAGTGTTATATTTGTCTTTGATCTGCAGTGAGAGAGCTCTGAAGCAGTCCTCTTGTTTTCAACTACTCCAGAAGTGAAGGAGCATGCACAGCAACCTATCACCAGTAGGGATGTAAAATCCCGTTTAATGAGTTAGTGGGTTTAACAGAAGCTTAAACTGACTAAACAGGGAGCAGGCAGGAGGGGCCGCTCCAGTCCCCCAACCTGCCACAGCCTGGCTGGAGCAGCCCCTCCGCATTGGACCCCAGGCAGGGGCGGCCTGTGGATGTAGGCAACCTCGGCAGTTGCCTAGGGCACCGCGTTAAACGCGGCGCCCAATGATGATGCAACGTCGTTGAGGGCTATGGACGCGGGGGTGCAGATCGCGCATTCCACATAGGGCGCTAGTTGCCAGTAGCTCACCTTGAGCTGCTCTGACTCCAGGGGCCTGGACCAGCTCTTTGCCCATGGCGGGTTCAGGGCTGCTCCCACCCCCGACTGTTAACCGTAATGGTAAACATCATCCAGTAAGGGTGATGCTTACCAGTGAACTGGTTAACCATTCACATCCCTAATCTCCAGTGCCCTCGCTTGTTGGCTTTCTACTGAATTATAACTATGACTCTTGCAATTCATTTCTCTTACGTTGGTGCAAATCACTAAAATCAATGGGAACGATGCTTTCCCCTGCCCCCTTCCAATGTGAAGTTGTGGCACATTCCAGAGCTGAATTCAAACCAGGAGTGCCTCCAAGCCAGGCAGCAAAAAACCTTTGCCACTAGTATTAAAACTCATGTAAAAATATGTTAGCTCTGTTTCCACAGATGTTCTAAAAGAACATTGGTCCAGATTTTGCCTTAATTCTTAAGGTAGCATCTGGCATGACATCTAATCCTTTAATCCAGCTGTAGCGGCAGCCCTGTGTTTTTAAATAAAGTCATATTTCTCTTTACTTGTAAGTGAATATTTAGCTTCATGCGATGGAAGGGAAGTTATCTGCCTCCTCTAATAGTTAATTTTGCAATCACTTGGCACAACTTAAAATCATCAGGGTACATACTGTATTTCTGAACCGGCAATTAGAAGTCTTCAGCCTTCATAGAGACAAATTGAAAGTGAATTATTTGCTGATTAGCTCTGTACAGCCTTCCACAAGTATTCAGAGCCTCCTGTTGCATGAAATTTTATACGGGTCACTCCGGAACTGGCCTTCCTTGAGTGGAGATTTGACAAAAGTAAGCTGTAGGAGACAATTTCTCTTTTTCCTTCTTAATAAAATATGTTTTGAGCGCTGTACCAGTCTGGCTGGTTTGGTAATGGTCTAACTGCACAGAATCAAGATCTAATTTGCCTTTTAACAGATGGAAATTGTATGCTTTCACAAAGCCAGTAGTGTCTAATAATTTCAGTCAGAAGCCGTGCTGATGAAAGTGATCAAAAAAAAATGATATTGGATTTTTTTAAAGAAGGGGAATACAAGTTATATTTGCAAGTTTTGCCTACTCCTTCTATCAGTTCCGTACAAATGAGGCACATGTTTGCTTGAATAGTGAACGTTCTGGCACGTTTTGCTGCAGGAAAAGTAAACCACAAGTTTTATGGTTGATGGTTGTTTGCAACATCTGTCAGGTTCCAGAAGGAGGGCGATTTTGAGTAGCAGTGGTGTTTGATGAATGTGACAAATAAGCAAGAGTCGGAAAATTCTTCCAACCCTCCACCCCATTGCTCCCAGATGCTCCGGAGAAGCTACTGTGCTGAACTTTTAGGGCGTGTCTTTTGCCCTGCTGCGTAGTTGAATTAAGCTACGCAACTTGAGCTACATCAGTTGCATAGCTTTTGGCGCTGTCTACGCAGTTGGAGGTCAAAGAAGGAACGCTCTTCCTTCGACTTCCCTCACTCCTTGTGAAATGAGGGTTACAGGAGTTGGAGTAAGAAGTCCTCCAGCTTGAAATGAATTCAAAATAACAGCAGTTATCCTGAAATAACACTGCTGTGTAGCTGTGCCCTAGATTCTACCATGCTTTTCTTCTTCCATCCCGTCAGAGTCCTCTCAAAGTTGTCAGCAATATAAATGGGGCAATTCAATGAGGGTGTCCCTTCCCATGGGTAAGGTCTAGGCTGTAAAATAAAGAAGCTGTAACAGGTTTGGTTTTGCACCTGCACTCATATTTCCATTCCGTCCCACCTACCAGGCTGGGCTGTTTGCACCTCATTCTTGGTTTCGAAAGAAGTCAAAGCACTCTGCACACAGGAGATTATCAACAATTTCATTTCTTAGTTTGCTTTTTAATTACGGCTGCTAGTCCTTGAGTTAAAACCCGGCGCCATCAAAGTCAGAGAGTTTTGTCCTTGACTTCAGTGGAGCCGGGATTTCACCCTGAAGTATAGCTTCTAGGACGGATGTAGTAAGCAGTTTTGCTTTATTAAAGCCAGGGCCCTATTCTTCCTTGGGTTACACACACCTAGCTAGCACTGAGTTTAATAAGACGCATGCCTACGGCTGCATGAGCAGGATTTAGCCCTGAATACATTGTGCATTGCCAACCTCTTATAAGCGTGTTTGTCTGGAGTCTCTGGCTGTATATTGCACACTGTAATTTTGTTTTTTTTTTAAGATAGATCAACTGTGCTGTCAGTGGGGACTCGATAGATTGGTGCATATCTGTTCATTAGGATTATTTAATTCTGTAGCCTGGAGGCATTGGTGACACTGAGCAACTGCAGGAAAAATTATCCCTTCTTCTTCTCCCCCTCCCCCTTCCCCCGTATTTTTAGGACTATAGCAATTTTCTTCTTGTTCAACAGCCTCAGAGTTAGTGTCACATGCAGGGAAAGGTTAGCAATTAGGAGAAGCACACCATGGAATGGTAGTTTTAGTTTTATGTCTGTTTGCCTATTCAGAATTTCCCATCCATTCCCAGGAGAACTGGTTAAATGCCAGGGTCTGTAATAAAAGTGCTGGAAATGCCTTTGTCTCTGCTTTGTGAGGCAGGCTCCAATTTTGGCTCTCTCAAAACCCAGTCACGGAAGAAATGAAGCCAAGAGGGCCTTTTGTTTGCAATGTACTCGTGTCGTTTTTCTCTTTCGCTCTGGTGTTGAACACTGGTTTTGCCATTTCAAGCAGAGGCCTTTCCTGGAAACACGTTTATTAGCGCAGCTCCAGCTAGCATCGTTAGACTGTAGCTAAGGGTCTCTCAGCCATTCCATTATAACCCTCTGTTCCCTGATGGTTCTTAAGGCTGCAGTAAAAACTCACTCTGTGCTGAATCAGGTTTCTTTTTAGGTGAATATAGAGTCTATGAAAGGTGTTAGATTAACTGCCCTGGAGAGGTAAAGCTCTTATGAAGACACCGCCAGTTTCGTCACATCTCCCAGCCTCAGGTCTGCTCTGTGGGAGAAGGCTCTTTGGACACTAGGGACCATTCCAGTCCTTAGTGTCTGTGGTGAGGACTCCAGGATCATGCCCTGTTATGAGACTATTGTGTTTTTGTGGCGTGGGCCCTACCTGTCCTGTTGGAACTAAAGTGAGAAACAAGGTCATTTCCTGGATGCCGTTAAGTAGCTTTCCGAGTAACAGCTTTTGGTCACAACTAACCAGGATCGGGTTTGAACTGGTCACTTGCAAGTCAAAGTGAAATCCTGATCCCTTTAAAGCCAATGGAAATGTTGCCCTTGCCTGTAATGGGACTGGAGTTTCACACTTGAATTCTGGGTTTGATTCTCTTCTTGTTTACACTGGTGTAACTCCATTCACTTCAGTAGAGTCACTCATGATTTACTGTGGTGTAAATGAGATTAGACTCAAGTCCTGCATATTGCTGTGCCCACATCACGCTACACCTTTGAAATACAAGGCTAGAGGGTGGATCCATTTTATGATAGCCTGCAGAACTGGTGGAGGTGCGACGTGGTGCAGATGGGAGAAAATCCGTTTTTTCACTGAGTTCAGATGATTGTTTGCATCATGATTGTTCAGTAATTTTATTATTCAATTATTGAAATTTCCCAGACATTGCAGAGTTGCTAGTACACCCCATGTCTGGGATGATTGTTTAGATGAATAGCACACTTGCTACAGGAGTATTTTTTTTCCAGATGCATATTGTAAGGGGATTTGCTGCACAGAATGGGTTCTCATGTGTATTGACAATCAATTATGGAACCAATTAGCCTGTCATAGTATGACTATTAATTAGTATTAGTGTCTTCTAAGGCCTCACCCCAGACCAGAGCCCTGTTGTGCCCAGCATTGTCAAGATACATAATAAGACAGTCTCAGCCCCAGAGATCTGACAATCTTCATGGAGAAGAGAGAGATAAAAGGGAAAGAAAGATACAGAGAGAAGAAGAAGCCTGCCCAAGCGCATGGGATTAGAACCAGGATTGGCTGATGTCTAACAGAGCCGCTATTTGCTAGACCACAGTGCAACTCTATATTTTGCTAGCTCTGTCAAATTCCCTGTGCTTTCTAGAAGCTATTTTAAAATATTTTGTAGCCCTGTGAGCAAAGAGAAATGTGGTCATATTATTTATTCCCAGTAGTATCCACTGTGTTCCAGGCTCTGGGACAGGCAGTCTGGACTCGGGCATCTTTCTGTCTGAAGCTGGACAAGCAGACACAGAGGTTATGGGCCAGGGAATAAACCCAACAATAGGCGAACCGTTTATAGAAGAACTATAGAAATTATCCCTTTTACTTTTCTGGGAACAGTTGTACGCATGCCGATTCGCATGACACCATTCTTTTGCCATTGTAAGATGAGATCCTTCTGTGTGTCCTCATTAGACCAGTCCCACCGCATGCCAAAGGGCTACTCAGTTGAGTAAGGGAGGGAGGATCCAGTCTCCATCAGGACAGGAAGGCAAAATAATGCAGATACAGATGCCAGTTCCTTATGACTTCGTTCTGAGAGCTGCCCGTATAGTTCTAAATAGGGTGCCTCAGAGACACATTTGAAGGCAACTGTAGTAGATTATGCGGTGTCAGTGGAGTTTATATCCGGGACAAATTTATCCCAGTGTTTGACCCACCAGTGCATCAAGGGGAGGCGAACTCATATTCTAAGCCATTGGTTGACAATCTTTGCTCTAGATAGGACACACATTTACACAGGAGGTCAGACTGTCCAGAAAAAACATCACCAATGTCAGGTCAGACTGTGGCTCGCAAGATCACGGGACCTCTGAGCTAACAGGAGCTGGGTGTGTGCTGTAGACCGAGCTTCTGGTGGGTAGAACTGGGCAGTACTTCTATATATCCAACTAGAGATTGCTGCTCTTCATCTGATGGCAACGTTCGTAGCCTTCCTCAATGGAGATAAGGTTGCCCTAACAGGAGGGGAAGGGTTAAAGGTGGGGAAACACAGGAGCCCTCGGAAAACCCCTCTGGAATCTGATCTTGTATAAGAGAGCAAGTAGCAAACCATAACTCATCCCGTTGAAGCTGGAGGTATTGCAATGGATGTGGTGTCTTAAGAACGCATAGCTCCACGGGGTGACTTAAGGACCAGGTTCAAGTCAGCCTTAACCCTGCATTTCCTGGCTCTGGCTGATGGAAGACAGACCCATCCCGTTGTTTGAGTGCTGCCTTTGTGGTACGGGTGAAGAACCGAAACACAAACTTCAGCATCTTTCTCCGCTGCTCCTGCAGCCCATTATTTTTTGTTCCGTCGTGTTGTTGTAAATAAAATGGAGATGACGAGCTGAGCCATCCACAGCTCACTTCTTTTTTTTTTTTGCACTAGGCAAGCATGAGTCAGCTTTGAGGCCACGGAAGGATTTGAATGTAACTTTTAAAACTCGCATCTATGCAGCATGTGGTTTGTGTTTACGGGAGTGGGCATTTAATGGTTTCTTATAAAAACCCATGGAAATGTATAATCAGATGCTTTGATCACTCAAAGCGGATGCATTCCTGAAGAGAGCTATATATTGTATTGTCCCCCTATGTCTGTAGACCTATTTTAGCCCCATTGTTCCGTAAATATAGTCTGGTTTCTGTGAGCTGCTCTTTCTTCATTCCCTCTACCCAGCTCTGCAAAGCTCTTTGAAACTTCTTATCATGTTGATTCCTCCTTTCACTAGCATTCATTCTTGGTAGGCAGAGCAATTTCATGATACTGAAAAGTACATCATGCCAAGCAGATAAGATATTGGTGAAACAAAAGCTAACAAACCCAGTTGCTTTATGTTTGGGAGCAGGCAGTAGCAAAGGGGATGGCTGAAACTCTAAAGGCCAAATTCATCTCTGGTGTACCTTACTGATTGGAATTACTCCAGAAGTTATTGGGTATTATGTTGTGGTAGTATCAGGAGGCCACAATCAGGGATTCTGAACTAGGAACAATAACAATGCCCCAAGGAGCTTACAGTGTAAGTAAAGTGCATACAGGTTGAACCTCTCTAGTCTGGCATTCTCTGGTCCGGCAACATTCATGGTCCAGAATTATTTGAGTTGGCTACACCCACGATAAATAGACATCTGGCTAAGTTTCCTGCAGTCCCATAAAGTTTTTTTTACAGCCACCAGTCCTGGCTCTCTGTGTTTTGTGCTGTTCTTTAGCTCTAATTTACCCCTAAATGTCTTCTAAGAGCCCAGCAAGCAGTAGAAGTATTGGCAAGGTTGCTAGATAATATTGACCTCCCACGGTCTGGCAAATTCTCTGGTTTGACATTGGTCAGATCCCAACGGTGCCAGACTAGAGAGGTTCAACCTGTATTTGATCTATGGAGTATGGCCTGAATCTGATGCAGTCATAGATTGGATCCTGTCTGTTTTTCATGCATGTTTTAGTTGTCCCGTGATGACCAATGCTTTACGAGGCTAACTAGCCAGTAAGGTTAGCCATTGCCTCTTACAGCAAAGAGTTTAGACCTCTTTCTTGTGTGCTCTTGTGTCCTAGTGCCTCATTTTGATTAAGGCGAGCTGTCTCATTAGGTCTATTAGCATTAGTCAGAAAAAAAAAGAGTTGCCAGGTCAAGCAACATCTTGTGGTGTTGCTTTGTTGGGTTTATTTGAGCCTGTAGTTGTTGGCGGGTTGGACAGCCTTGCAACAGCTTGTGCTTCGCGTTCAAAGCTTTACCAAACTTCCCCAAGCTTCTTTGGCCGATAAGTTGGAGAGGTATATTACATTTCATTGGGAATTAGGCCTCCAACCCCCTTCCTAAGCAGCTTTGCAAATCATAGCCTTTGCCCTGGTCTCAAATTAATCACAATTATTCAAACCTCAGAGAAGGTTTCGTCATTTAGGCAGTTCTCTGGTAAGGCACTTGAAGTACTCATTGTTCTGCCGTACTCTAGTGTGATGGAGCGAATTGTTTTCAGAGAATAGTGTGGCTCGCTGAGATGGGGTATAACTCTATGGCTTACCACGATCAACTAAATTAATACTCTGGTGGATTTGAGGCTGGGCAGAATCCAGTTCACCTTCTCATGAGAGTAGCCCCATTCACACCAATAAAATGACTCATGGGAGTTAGAGGATTTGGGTTTGGCCAATTTGCATTCATCACCGTCGGGATTTGGCACTCATCATACATACCTTTTAAATGACTCTCAGGATCTGGGCCCCAAACTTCCAGACCTTTTTGGGTCTACTTATCCCCTATTCTTAGCATTTGGCGCTCTTTCATAAAGCCACAGAGAGACAATTCTAGCCTGTGATGATTTTTTTGGCAGGAGGACCTGGGAAATCCTTCAGGATGCTTCCCCTGATTTATGACAATACCCCAAGCATCGCCATGTAAATGACTTTTAAATGGAATGTTTCAACAGCTTTATAAGAATTCCTCATGTGAGGAAAATAAACACTTTGTCATTTTCCAGACTCCATTTGATGATCCGATTTGTTGCTATCCACATCAAGCTGTGCTTCCTTAAAGCAAAGCCACCTGAGATGTATGATTTAGAGAACTGTGCCATTAAATAAAAACTAGCCCGACATGGGGGAAAATCTGTGCATGATTGATCTTCCCCATTCTCCTTCTGAATAGATTCTTGGCGGCTCACAATGAATATCTGAAACTTTTGCTTGATGCGGAGCCCGTGTTTTTTCATATCTCGTTCACAGAGCAGAGGGGATGCGAAATGAAACATGGGCAGGTGAGGCGTACTTGGCGCTTTCTATTAAAATGCGATGCTGTTTCTGTCGCAGCAGCACTTAGCACTTTGATTCTCCTCTCTCTTCTGTTCGTGGAGTTGGTAGTGACTAGTGGGATGGAATTCATTCCTTAATGAGTCTATCTGTGACACCTGTGATGCTCCAGATGTATGGCTAACAAGTTAAAACAAATAAAAGGAAGTTTTTCTTCACACAGCGTACAGTCAACCTGTGGAACTCCTTGCCTGAGGAGGTTGTGAAAGCTAGGACTATAACAGGGTTTTTAAAAGAGCTAGATAAAGGCACGGAGGTTAAGTCCATTAATGACTATTAGCCAGGATGGGTAAGGAATGGTGTCCCTAGCCTCTGTTTGTCAGAGGGTGGAGATGGATGGCAGGAGAGAATTCGCTTGATCATTACCTGTTCGGTTCACTACCTCTGGGGCACCTGACATTGGCCACTGTCGGCAGACAGGATACTGGGCTGGATGGACCTTTGGTCTGACCTAGTATGGCCATTCTTATGTTCTTAATCTGTGCTGGCTGAGCTCTGCTGGTGTTTCCAACAGTTAGTGTGGAGTAAGACAGCAATGAAATAAATAAACAGCGAGCGGAGATGGGAAACCTTTTGCTTGCATTCACGGGAAAACTCCTGGAAGGTGCACTTTGCCCTGACTTATGCTGAGGCCACTTGATTGCTCCAGCAGTCTGCCACTTAATTTGGGGATAAATGCAATGTAAAAGTGCGCTGAAAGGGGCATACATTGCCAGAGCCATGTAAAGGGGCATTGGCGTCAATAAGGATCAGACCTTGAGAGTTGCACAGGCTACCTTGCTGACAAACAGGACAAGCTATCAGGATGCTGAGGTCGTAACTTTGTTCCCTGCTAGCGTGAGCTTGGGCGGCCACCCAGGAAAGATTTACATGCCACGCAGCTGATTAGCAGAGCACCCACAGCCATCCATAGCCAGCAGCATGTGTTTCTATTGGTGGTGCATATCTGCACATGCCTTGGTTCATACAACGCAATTTATTCCACACCTGGTTGGAAAACAAATTAGAGGGAACACTGATCATAAGGAGTTCCATTATCTGTCAGTTTGGCCTCCTCATCTTTCCTTCTGGCTAAAGTTCTTAATGATTACAAAAGCCGAGAATGAGCATAGAAGCAGCGACTGAGAGACCATGATGCCCTGGGATGTGTGTCATAAGAACGAGGGGAGAACTTGCCGAAAGTGACTGAGCTGTTAATTTTGCGAGGCTGGGGGAGTGCAATGAACAGCAAGGAATGAACGACAGTGGGGAACGTTTGGTGGCTTTGAACTGCTGTGCACGCAGCCTGAAGCTCAATGCTCCAAAAGGCCGACGCTGTAGGATCTGCCAGTGCCAGCGCTCGCGATTGAATGGCACGAGGCGCTCTGTAGTGCACTTGAAAGGAAATGGCTGGGGGTGCTGAGCGGCGCAAACTGCATGGATATTTCCATCGTAATGAAGAAAGACCTTGTATTGCTTGAGACCATTTCAAAGTCCCTGGCACAGCATGCTCTTCTCCTGCCCGGAATATGGAAACAGGTGGGGAACACTCGCGTTAGAGGCAGAGAAGAGCGAAGAGAAAAATCAACCATGAAATTGGTAATTTTATGAGCTTCACAAGGGAGGGCAAAGCTTGTTGTTAGACACCGTGTAATTGTGTCTCAGTGCCCTGGGTTATAGAATCCAGACGGTGTCAGTTTATCCAAGAATAGGACGGAGGCTTTTTAACATGGATTTGCAAAGCGTTTTGAAAGACTGAAGTTAATTGGGAGAAAGGCGCCGCCATCTTGGAACAAATCAATGGCCCAGTTAGACAGGCAGCCTGTCTCCGGTGGCAATAGGGTGAGGATGCTTCTGAGTAAGATTCATAATTCATATATAAAAAGTAGAAGAAGAAGTCGGTGTGGCGGGTGTGTCTCACTGCTTCTGCGCCTCCTGCTGGTCACGCCTGGAAGTAGCTCAGTTTTCTGGAGTGCGCCACCTTCTGGCTGGTGTCTCCCCCGTCATCACTTCGCTCTCCCTACTGTCTGACAACGCTCCCTGGGCCGCAGAGTCCAGCCCCCTGCCTCGTGGGAAGCCACCGTCTGTATGGGCCACGCTCCAGTGTGGCATGGTGTGGTCAAAGGGGAAGGGCGGGACCCAGGCCCACCCTCTACTCTGGGCTGTGACCCAAGGACCCTCTCGCAACAGCCATCTCCTGCTCTCCTTCACTCCCCTTGCCTGCTCCCATTCCCTGGGCCGCTTCCCCGTCACATTCTCGGCAAGTAGTGACGTGTGGCCAGGGAAGAAGGGGGGATACTGGCCCCATTCCCCCCTTGCTCCACCCCCTACCTATCTGCCTTTTTCCAGCACTCCCCAGAGTGGTGAGAAGCGCCACCATGTGGGCTGAAGCTGCTGGCCTGTGCCTTCCCTGCCGTGAGTGAAGCTGGGAGGGAGGGGGTGGCCTGGCCTGCTGGCACTCCTACCTGGGGCGTGCATGTACACCCCCGTGCACCCTTCCTCACCCCTCCCCCATTCGTCACCACTCTTCTCCATCCCTATTTCAAGGCCGCAGCCTGGCAGATATCAGGTCGGAGCCCCTCTCTTTCTGTTTCTCTGCTTCCCTGAGACTGCCCAGTGCTGCTCTGCCCAAGGTGCTTCTCCCTGTGACTGTCACAGTGGTAGGCTCACTGTATGGGTTGATCAGAGCAGTGTTTCTCAAGCAGTGGCACGGGTACCCTTAGGGGTACTTGAGAGAAGTCTGGGGGGTACGTCAACACAACGGAAATTTGGAGAAAACTGAATTGTTTTAAGTTTTACAGTGCTTTATTATTTTTGTACTTTTTACACCCAAAAATTTCATCGCCCTCCCGGTGACGATTAAGTTGTTTAAACAAATGTGTTGCAACAATGGTAGAAAAAAAATTGTGTGTTTGAAAACTGTAGGCACTGGGGGTACATATATATATATATATATATATATATATATATATATATATTTTTTTTTTTTTTTTTGAAAAAGGGGTACTTTTTTTTTTTTTTTTTTTTTAAATAAAAGGTTGAGAAATACTGGATTAGATACAGGATTGTTTGGCTCCAGGGTGAGACCTGCACTGAAAGGAAAGCTGAAAGGGTACGTTCATTTCTTTGTCCGGCTCTTATAGGAGGCAACATGTCCCAGTGGCTAGAGCCCTGAGTTCTGCTCTGACACTGACTGGGAAAGTCACTTTCCTGCTCTGTGCCTCAGTTTGCCCATCTGTACAATCATTCCTTCTTTGGTAAAGTGCTTTGAGAGCTATGGTTGAAAAGTGGGATAGAAGAGCCAGGTGTCTTATTTGCACATGGAAAGATTCTCATCCTTTGGAGCAGCGCTGTTGACATGTACCTGCAGCTGACATCTGGTCCACCTAACTTTCTCCTCCAACTCCCGTGGGGATTTTTGGCCCTGTTGACACTGGTCTGTTTCTGGGTATCAAGTGGGAGTGTAAGTCCTGACGTTTGGGTTTTCTCCTCATGCTGCCCCTATTGTAAAATAAATCGGTGGCCTCTGCTTGCTGAGCAATGAAAGGCCAGTATCTGAACAGGCATTCTGGAAGGGAGGCTGGGCGTGGTGGCTTGCCAGAACCATGCACTTATTCCCTGGTCTTCTGCTTGCCAAAGAAATTTGAGCCCAACTCCAATAAAGGTTTCCTGTGGTTATGAATTATACCCTGATGGAGCTTAGTTGTCTCCAGTCTGTTGGTGGTTAATAACCAACAGTCCTCCCCAAACGAGCTCTTGCAAGGGAGGTGACGTTTTCTCTGCAGGGCGAAGGAGACAGTGGGTTTAGTCATCCTGTTTCTACAGGGTGCTTGCTGTCCTGTCAGCCGCCTGGTTACCAATCCGAGACCAGCTGCCCATGCTCCCAGGCCTATCCCACGGATATCCTAAAGGAGATGGGTCGGCCGATCGCTCTCCTTGGTGCCCCATACAAGCTTATGGTGAGACCAATTGTGACATGTCTCAATGAAGTTAGCGAAGACTCATGACCCTTCATTCAGGCGGGTTTCTGGTGCAGATGGTATACCTCAGATCAAGTTTCTGTAGTACAGTTTATCATGGACATGGTACCACATTGGTGCCTCTTTTAGACAGTCAGCCAGTGTGGGTGCCTCCGTAACAAGATTCCTGTGAGGATCTCATTGAGAATCCAAGGGTTGGAAGAGACCTCAGGAGGCCATCGAGTCCAGCCCCCTGCCCAAAGCAGGACCAACCCCAACTCAATCATCCCAGCCAGGGCTTTGTCAAGCCGGGACTTAAAAACCTCCACCACCTCCCTAGGGAACCCATTCCAGCTCTGTTCCTTTTCAATGTGTATATTGTTGGCCTCCCAAGAACTCCATACACCTAGACAGATGTGGGCAAGGAGCAGCATTTTCCAGAAAAACTACACTCACGTCCACACTGCTGTTGAGTTCTTTCGACGGAAAGTCGAAAGAATGGAGGGGTTTTTCTGACAGCAGAAAACTGCTTTGTATGAGGAAAAAGCCTTTTTTCCGGAAAAAGGCGAGTGTGGATGGGGAAGAGAGTGTTTTTTCACAAGAGGCCTGCAAGAAAAAGCACAGGTGCCCTGGTAGCCACTCCGTCCCCAGTAATCACAACTAAAATGCGAGATAGCATCCACATTGATTGGACGCTCTCTTTTGAAAAAGCAGACCACTTTTTCGTTGTGCTTTTGCTGTGTGGACGCTCTCTTTCGAAAAATGTTTTTCTGGAAGACCTCTTCCAGAAAAGCTTCTTCCGAAAGAAGCCTGCAGTTTAGACGTAGCCATTGGATCCTGAAGGAAGCAGGAACCACCAACGGAGGAGAGGCAAGTGCCATGCCATCCTAGTGCTGGTGTTCACTCCAGTGGAATGTTATGCGGCGCTTGGGGCAGAGAACAGCACGTGCATTTCCTTGATTTTTGGAGCTGAACACCGTCACCCATATGCTTAGGGGTTGCCTTAACTGCGCATTCACCTCTGATTTATGTGTGTTGACTCAGAACAGCTTCCTCCAGATTTTGGTGGGATGCCATGGCTCTTAAACCTGCACGGGGGGGGCGTGTGTGACACATGAAAACAGCCCAGGGCATACAAAGCGGGCAATGGTTCCAGTGTGTGCAAATAAGTCACCTATGCTTCCTGCAGGTAGTTCTGCCAGCCTTCACCTACAGTTCCTGCTGACTCGCCACGACTGACTTTATAATACCCTGTTGTAGCAGCTGATAGCCGATGGTGTACCAGTCTCGGGTGAACAGTGGCATCTCAGGGCCAACGGCTCTGTCCTCACAGAACGGTAGAAGATCTGGGCTAGGGGAAGCAAGCATGCCGATGAATATCAGAAGAACCTACTTCCACCTGTTTGCAGCCTGGGCTGGGCTGGATTTAACAGGCTGCTGACTGGAATGGCAGAGCAGCTGCCAAAATATGGAAATTTGGCTGAGCCCCGTCTTAGTGTCACTGCAGGGCAGTGGTGCAGATGGCCTCCCATATGGTGGAGTCAATTAGAGCAACGTTTCTCAAACTGTGGGTCCCGACCCCCCGGGGGGTCGCGAGCAACTTAGAGGGGGGTTGCGGTATCACAAGTTTGAGAACCCCTGAATTAGAGTATAAAAGGGCAGACTGCCGCACTTTCTACCCTCGATGAAGGAGGAGTCAGAGGGCTGAGTGATTTAGATATCAACTTGTGAGGAGTATGAAAGAAGAAGCCTCGCTGCAAAAGAAGAGGGGGTTTTTTTTTTTTTTGACCCACAATTTTTATTTTTCAAAAATGAAAACTTTCATTGACTTTTTCAATGTTTCCATTTCTCAAAAAAAAAAAAACCAACCCCAAACTCGAAATCAGCTTATAATTTCCATTTCTCTCCCCACTTCCTCCCCCCTCCTTCCAGGGTTTTCCATTTTTCCACTGAAAATGGGGACGAGGGGGGGGGAATAACATAAACCAGAAAACCATTTTTTTTTTCCGTTTTGAATTTTTTTGTCAAGCTGGGGAATCTTATTAAATTGTGAATACATTTTAAAAATGGATTCTCCCCCTCCCGAACATAATTAATAGTTTGTAACTAACTCTCTCTAATTTCAGATCTGTTTTTCAGGCTTCAGGTTCAGAGAGTCTTATTTAAAATCCATTGAAGTTAACGGGCGACTTTCCGTTAGCTCTCATGGGTTTTGGATCAATCTCTGCAAGAGGTTCCATTGCTCTTCAATGCACAGCCTCCAAAGACCTTTTGCAGCTATTGGTGGGGTACATGCTTCCTGCAGGGCTGCCCAGGGGTGGAGGGGGCAAGTGGGGCAATTTGCCCCGGGCCTCACAGGGGTCCCCACGAGAATGTCTGAGGCCTGAGACAGGGAGTGCCAGGAAGAGGCCCTTGAAATTGCTTTGCTCCAGGCCCCCTGAATCCTCTGGACGGCCCTGGCTTCCTGATAAGCAGTTGTCCCATGAATTCATTCAGATGCATCTGAATACCTTTGCAGAACTCTTCAAATTAATCTGTAATGACCCCATGACAAGAAGGGATTATTAAATATTGGTTTAACACAAACAACAAAGACGTTCTAATCCCGCCAATGCCTCTTTAAGTGTAGTTCATTTCAACACCGTTCCTGCAGGGCTCAGATTAATCATTATGCAGGTGGTAAAGTGGAACGGTGTTACCTGTTTTCATGGGGGCTGCATACAAATCACTTTTCCCCTCGTTCATTCGCTGCTCAAGAAAGGTGCCCTCCTAATTCTCCCAGACTTCAAGAGGTTTCTGAATTTCAAGCTGCATTTGCTCATGTTTTAACCCTGATCTGAGCTACTTGAACACTTCTAAACAACATAAATCTTTACAGTAACCTAAAGTGGAGTTCTCTTTTCCCATAGGCTATTTCTTGGGTAGTAGGTGGATTGCAATCACTAGCCTTTACTCCCCTCCTGGGAGCAGTGCTTTAAAAAAAAAAAAAAAAAAAGTGCCAATATTCCAGGGGAAAAGTTGTTGAGCTCTAACTGGAGGTGCTGGTACTGCATCTGGAGGTGCCGGTAGTGCGTACCGGGCAGTACCATCACAAAAAAAGCACTGCCTGGGAGAGAACAGAAATAGGCCAGGGCCTCTTCTCAGACAGCTGCATTTGAACACTCTTATCATTTAGAAACTCTCTTGCTTCAAGAATAATGCTCCAGTGTGTCTATATTGAGAGATTCACAGAAGCGGTCATTTACTGATTTGGGTCACTATTGCTTCTCATCCTCTTTGTCTGAGGGTGTGTAACTTGTGTGGCAAGACCTACCGGAAAAATCTATATATTGACACTGAGGAAAAGATAAGCATGAGAGATGGAACCTATTTAATGCGCAGCTATCATCTGTTATCTCCCGTTCCCCAACTGTTTTAAAAAACAAAATGCAGAAGTTCTTATACTCCAAGGACCACTTTCTGCAACGCAGCTGTGCCAGATATAAAATGCAGTACATGTTCACGCTCGGAAACCCAATAAAACTGGTAATTAGCCTCTGAAACAAATTAAAACAAAAGATTCAATTTTATTCGGCATAGTTTGTCTTTCGTGCAAACTGTGTCTCAAAACACGTTGGAGAGTTAAGTAACACCAAGCTTAAAAAGTAGGAGCATGGGGAGAGCGAATTAAGAGGAAGAGATGTGTCTCATGATGGTTACGAAAACCAAAAGATTGTTAAAATGGGGAGGAGTTAAAGAGATGGTTTGGTTATGGTCTTCCACATGCTTGTTTGTGTTTGAACAGATTATTTAGCTCCTGTGTGCCTCAGTTTCCACAGTCTTTGGACATCTGATATCGGGCCTATGGAGATGGGTACATGATCAATGTGTAACCTACACGTCTTCTGGGTGTGGGGTGTATTGCACTTCCTCAGACCTTCTGAGGAACAAACCCGGACAAAGGGTGGGCTGGAGCAGTATTGCATTTAGGGTTGTTTATAGGTACAGATTCTGAAGAGTAAAGTGATAACTCTCACACATATGCATCACATTTATGCTGGCAGTTTGGAGGCAGGCTACAAGTGCGGTGTAGATTACTTTTGATTTTGTTGGTGGCTGGAATGCTGGCCACGTGTCAGCTTCCCGGAGACTCGACCATGACGTTCCTTGGGAGATCCCTTCGGATCTGCAGGAGGCTTTACTTCCTCTGGGCTGGTCCCAGGTTTCTGCTGTGATGTTACATTTTGTCCAGGAGAGAGAGATTTTTTCTGGCCACTTCTCAGTTAATTTATGTGCTTGCAGGGTCTTTGTCTGCCTTAAAAGGTCACGGATCCTAAACTGCCTTTTTGGTTGGGTATTTCTCATTCACACACGTTCCACAGGTTACATACATATTCATAAGCAATATGGTTTCTGGGCAAAGTCGGGCCTCATAATAGCCTTAAGTACAAGAAATTGCATTGTACCTCAGATAATATGTCAAAGGCAATGATAAAAAGCTTACCAAATTATAACTAAGAAAGCCAAGATCAGGGAAAAAGGGAAAAGAGTATGTCTGGTCAGCTAGACACCAGTGAAGAGGAGGGAGGAGGGTTGTGTCTGACTGATTAAAGGGTGCTGTCTCCTGTAGTGGCAGTCAGACCACTTACAGAAAGAATGAATTTCCTCTACAGCCTTTGCAGGGAGCCAGCTGGCTTTTAATTCAAGCTGTAGAGGCTCATGCACTAAACTCCAGAGATCCCAGGTTCGGTTCTGCCTGTCGGCGTAACACATGTCTGCGGGCTGTTCTAAGTGGCAAATGTTTCAGAGAAAGAGGCTCTCTCATTCATTGTGAGAAATGCTTCAGGAGTTTGCTGCTGCCTAAGCAGAGCTGGGAGAGTCAAGGGTAAGACAAGGTGTGAAGGGTTGGGCTATAATACAGGAAGGGCGATTTTTGAACCAATCTGACTTTCCCTTTTAGGCTTGGAAACAATGTTCTGTGTGCAGTAGCTACCCTTCATTCCACTTTCTCTTCCCCTTCATCAATCCTGCAGTTCCCTTTGAAGCTCAGCTGAAGTGTAACTTTTCCTCCTTCCCACTTGGTTTCTCTCTTGCTTCCTCTGCTATTATTTTGCAACGGCACCGCTGTGTTGGTTAACTCTGGACCGTGAGGGGGTGGAGGGGGGGTTGCAGTGTGAAGAATAAATCTGTGCTCCAGAATGATGTGACATTACAGATGGAGCCCCAGTGGGTGGTTTCAAATATTTCAGATGTTTCCTTATCTCCTCCTTTGTTGAGGTGCCCTTAAAATGCGTCGCAAGGACCATTTATGAATCAATAAGGTATTAATATCCGTGCCTCACAGAAATATGAATGCCAGGTGGAAAACCAGTGGTAGTTGGCATGTTTTTGTCTGAGCCCTTGTGGGTTTAATCTTGTTCTCATGCAAATTGGTGGAAGGTTTGCCCTCAATGGGCACATGATTGGACCTTGTGTTTCTAATAGAAAAGGCCAGAATTATCCCTGGTATAACCCGAATATCAGGATCCTTGCCACTAGCAAGCCAGCTGGCCCTAGCACAGGGGTGGGCAAAGTATGGCCAGCGGGCCAAGTCCGACGCATTCCGCATTTTTTTTTATCGGTCCTGCTTAGCACATTAGCAGAGCCTGTCGGCAGTATGTGTTCAGCTGCCCCTCCCTCCACCTTACTCCATTCTGCAGCTGCTCCCAGGACCCTCCTACTAGCTTTGCAGAGGGGGGAACAGGAGGAGAGTGACGAAATCAGGGTGTCCCTCTGTCCCTGCCCCCATCTCTTCAGAGCAGGGGAGAGGGGAGACGACCAAGCAGAACAGCTTTCCCTGTCTTAAAGAGACAGCTCATGGCGTCTCTCAGAAACTTACCCAGCAGCAGCCAGAATACACAGTCTCTTCACACACCCACACATGCAGTCTGTGTCACATACCTACTCTGTGCCACACACACACTCTCCCAGTCTCTGTGCCACACACATACACAGTCAGTGTCACAAAGTCTGTCTCTCACAATGCATACAGAGTCTCTCTCTCTCTCTCTTTCTCCTCGTTCTCTCCTTGGGCCCATCCCTTCTAGGGGCCTAGACCCAGCCCGTGATGGCTTACCAAAGTTCAGAGTGGCCCCCCTGTGAGAATTATTGCCCACCCCTGTCCTAGAAGGAGTAGGCAGAGGAATGTGGTTGTATAAGGTGGCTAACACCCCTCCTCTCAGAAGTAGCCCCATAGTGGATTGGTTTTGGCAGGGGCATAACTAGAGTTTGTACAGTGATCTCCCTTCATGTGGGTGGTTCTTACAGAGACCTTCACAGAAGCTGCTGTCCCTTGGTGGAGTGTAAACCCCACCTGCCTCAGGAGGGGCGAATCCTACCTGCGAGGCAGTGGCATGCCTGCAGTCAGGAGAGAACTTAGCCCAGCAGATTTGGTATTGAGTCAAATAACTGTAAGGGCGGCTGCCAAAGCCGGGAACAGCAACCCTGTGGGCCTCACCGGGTCTAACAGCACGGGCTGTCCTGCCCACAGAGATACCGACTGGCAGAGCCTACAGGGTTCTCCACTTGTCCCAAGCTTGCTGCTGAAGGCGTAAGGAAAACACCTAGCAGTTGGGCAACTAGCTGTGTGCCTGTTTTGCTGCTTTATACAGACCCTACTGCCCACCCCTGACGCTGGGCTCATAGTTTCTAGCCCCACCCTGCTCGCACACGTCACCTCTCTCTCCTGGTCCTCTGCCTCCGTTCCACTAACTCTGCTGTAGCTGCCTCCTCAGCGTTGACTCGGCGGCCTTGACTCTGACCCGATCCCATGGTGCAATGCTAGTCCAGACTGCTGCTCATGGTCTTGATCCTCTCGGCTGAAATCTGATCACATCTCCTCCAGCCTAGGCACTGGCCTTGACCTTTGGGCCATATACCTTGTATCTAGGGACCGCAAAGAAAAGCGCTATTATTATTATTATTATTTATTACTCTCACCTCTCTGAGGGGGAAACTGTGGCACGGAGAAGTGAAGCGACTTGCTGAAGGTCACACAGCAGAGCCAGGAATGGACTCGCAGCTTCCGACCTGGCCAGAAGGGAGCTCGTCCCTGTTACAAACAGGGTGGAACTCTCTTTGAAGCTTAAGTTGAATTTGCCTTTTTATTAATCAGATAATATCTATTTCCAGACTACTCTCGCTTTCTGTTTTGCGATTCAAAGGGGGAAAAAAAACAATAGGAGATGAAGAGAAGGCTCCAAACTGATGCCCATCGTCCCACAGAGTGGAATAAACCTTTGGCAGATCTTGACCGTTTTGGAGGCTCGCCTGGTAGATTTGCATAGGCCCGCCTCTTTGTGAGCACGCCTAGTCGTGGTTCTATCAGTGCCTGAGGCGAACTCACGAGCCTGGAGTAAGTAGCAGTACCGCAACCAGACTGAACCTAATCTGGATTGATGTGCTCTCTTTATAGCCTCATTACGGAGCAAATCAATGTAGAACAATGTTAAATGCAAAGCATCTAGGCTTAAAATAACTTCAAGAGGTTGACTTGCCTGGGAAGAAGAGCTGGGAAATCTAGCGTAGACGTTGCCTCTGCCTTGTAGTGTCACCATAATGGGCCAGATTCTCTGTGAGGCCCCTTTTCGCTAGCGCCAGTGGCTTATGCAGCCTGTGAAACAGGCTGGTTTCCCTGCTGTGAGAGTCCCTGGCACAGAAGAAATCCTCAGTTGATGTCAGCCAGCATTATCTCCTCTATGTCCCCCCAGAGCCTTCAGAGCACCCTGTCAGGGGCTCCTGTTGCAGGTGGAGTGATTGGCAGCCAGATTTAAATCTGAGCAGCCCCTGGCTCTTATTTAACACACACTGGGGGCCAGGAGGAAGAAGTGGTCAAAACTTTTTTTTCCCCCTGTCGAAAAGTGCCGTGTCCGTGAACCCCAAATGTTTTGCAGAAACATTACAGGTTTTGATTAAAAGTTTGGGTGGGCCCTTTCTTCACGTGTCGGATGGAATTTCTGGGTAGGGGTGTGAGAGCAGACCCACTATGAACTACCCAATAGCGTGGTGATTAGGGGATATGGACTAAAACAGAGCAGGGATTTGCATGTGGGTTTCCTCCATCTTGGGGGAGTGTTCTGGCTTTTTGGGGGGGTGCAGCCATGCCTCTCACTTTTCACAGAATATTTTGGAAGGCCTTGGTTTTCACTAGGCTTTGGAACAAAAGCAACTTTTGAAACATCGTTGGTTTGCACAAAATGGAATTTGTTTTCTGGCCAGTCATGTTGGTGAAAGCCCCGTCTGGTTTGAGAATGGGGCAAGCTCAAAGGGGATTTATTCACTGTACGGCTCGTGAAGGGTCCCAGACTGACCAGCACAAACAGTAGGAATGCCAACCCCCCCACTGTCTACTGTAGCTAGGTGGATTTACTGCCAGGGTGTCCTCACAGGTCTCTGGCTCTGTCGATGATGGTAACCAGAAGGCTGCTTGCGTGTGTGCTCAATGATGTGGGCCCAATGACCACAGCAGACTCCGAGAGGGCCCCCAAAGACCACAAACCAGATAAGGATAGAAGGTGCCAATCCAGGTTTATTGTAGAGTGAAGTACAGTAACAGTTGTCAGTAGACTCTACTAACGACTACACATATGTACTTGCCACAATGGAATGACTCAATCAGTGGGAAATTTCCAATGTCCCCCCCAAGACACCATCTTATATACAAGTACAAACAAATCACACCTCACTACTGACGTTGCCAGCTTGCCACCCTCTGACATTGTCAGGTTACCACCCTCTGATGCTACTTAGATACCACCCATCACCCTGGACCTCGTGGTTTGATTAGATCATCTCTATCCATCATGCTGTCATTTTAGACCCTTTCTTGAACCTGGGTCTGTATCTGGGAGGAGTGGGAACCAAGGTCTTTTTTAATGAGCTAGTGATACTCCGTACTTTCCACTTATGACCAGCACCAATTACTGTTCTACACCAGGGCCTATTGCCAATTAGCGTTTTGGACTCTCAGCCCTGTTTGTGCCAAGTTCTTTGAGCTGGAGCCTGCCTCTTGCTCAGAGCTTAGCTTTGCTTTGTTAGCCATGTTTTGTCCATTGTTAGCTAGGCCTCAGGCAGAGCCTGTGCTGCACTGGCTTATGTTTTAGGCCTGCATCTTACTACATCTACTTCCATGTGTCTCTAGCTTTTCCTGGTGAAACTGCTGCATTAGTGCAAAACCCAAGAGTAGACTGGCAAAGCCACAATTTTTACCAGTTGAGGGTTGCTTGAAACCAGGGTAAGCACACCTGGTCCAGATTGCATCTTTCCTTGTCTACAGGAAGTGTGTTTTCTTAGTGATGCTAGGTCAGTTGCTGGCTGCCAGTGGCTGAAATGGGGACTAATAGCTAGTGTAGAGAAGGCCTTAGCAGCCAGAGGGAAGCTCTCATGAAGTTCAGAGCAGCATATTCTGCTTGTTGGGTGGAGATGTTGGCAAACACAGGCAGGATACAATCATTGATTTTCCTTGAACTGTTAGCTGCACGGAGTGTGTAAAGTGGATACCAGCCAAACTACAGCACAATCTGCATTATAATTTCGCGTTCCAAGCGCATGGTATTGCATGCCATTTTCTTGAACTATCCCCGCATCTGCAACGCTTGCCAGCTTGGAGAATTAGCGTACAGTAAAAATGCATTGGCTCAAGTGTTGTTTGATCCTTGGAAAGAGACGCTTACCATTCGTGTACAGTGCCAGTTTTCACTGGAATCAGAGGTCCGGTCGCCATGCTTCTGAACTGAAGGAGAGGCCAATAACACAAGATATGATAATTTTGCTTGAGGCATGGGGATTGGTCTGAGCTTGTTCAACGAAATTCGCATGCATCCTTAGACGAAGTATACCTGGGCATCTCGCCCTAACCCAGGTGTTGCAGAACAATCAAAGCTTCATTCTGAGCCAACTTACAACAGGTGTAGAAATCTTGGAGAGCACTAGTGCATGGCCGCTCCATTCTTAGGGCCAAAACTCAATCCATGTCTGGCGTGACTCCAGTAACTTAATGCCCATAGGTAGAGCCCTGCGTGGATACAAAATTTGTATCCTCCTCTGCAAAAATGAGCCACCGAGATCTGCATCCACAGATAGCTGCCAATTCGCAGGGTTCTCAATACGAAATTTGAATCTGCACGTGCATCCATAGCTGCAAAACTGAGCGGAAGTGAATACCCTTGGATATACAACGGATATTTGCAGATTTGCTGGGCTCTCCCCAGACACTTCAATCATTAAGGGCCCATGGAACAAACACACTGGAAGAGACAGTGCCTGTCCCAAAGATCTGAACATCTCCTTCAGATCTGATGCAACAAGCTGGAGCAATAACCAAGCAGAGCAAAGACATGCTGAACCCTGTGGTATGTACCTGACATGGTGCTCTACACACCCGATGAGCTTCCCCCAAGTCTACGCTGGTGGTTTAAGTACTGCCATGTCCCACTGCTTCCCTGTTGCCAGAGCCTTTCCCTGCCACAGGGAAAGATGCTGGGAAGGGAGGCGGTGGGGAAAAAACTCGCACAGTGCAGGAAAGCCCCGGTAGTTCCCTACTGCCAAACCTTTCGCTGCATTTTCACCTCTTGCTGGAACCTTGCACTAGTGTGCGGAGCTACGCCCTTGCAGCGTGGACACAGTTTGCTTTTTACTGCAGTGTGTAGCTACACATGCCCTGCGTCAGGGGTGGGTAACCAGTGGCCCACTGGGGTTCTATAGGTGTCCCATGAGACATTTTGTTTACTGTTGTCCGGGGCGGGCTGTTCAGATTCCTCTAGTTTCCATCCACAGCGTTGTTTTCCTACCCGTCTTACAGAAGTGACATGCACGTAAATAAAGGGCACATGAAGGGAGGTGCGTGTTGATCGGCTGTGAGAGCCGGGTGCTCCCTCTGCATCCAATCACAGCGCTGCTACGGTTCCATCGGCACCCGCCCTCCCCCCCCCCGCAATTCTAGGCACACGAGCGCAGTGAGCAAATGGGGCCCTGACCAACAGGGGCTGGTAGTCTTTGGGTGTGTTTGGTAAATCTTGGGTGCCAGATCGATTCTTTTCCCCCAGAAGCGCTGAGCACTGAAGTTGGGCTGCTCAGGACTTCTGAAAATCAGGTGCAGGATGTCTGAAACGGGGCACCTTAAAGTCACGGCTCTCTTTCCCCCCCCCCCAAAGCTCTGGTTTAATGATGGTCAGTAATCCTGCCTGGTTTCATTGGTGCAACCCTGATTTTTGTGGGACTAGCTAAAGAGGGTCAGAGACCAACCCTACGTCATGGCTAGCGGGAAATTCTGGTTTTGGTGCCAGTAGTGAGTATCCCGCATCCCTCCTTTGTGCCGTTGGGCTACTTGCATGCTGAGGCTGGAAACAGTTTATGAAAATTCCCATCTTAAAGGTAATGCTATTCAGTGAATCAGTTTCCCTGGAGCAATCTTGATTCTTTGCATGGAGAGCAGGAATCTTTTTGCTGTTTCTTTGACACTTTACCTCCCTTTGTTTTGGTGTTCTGAAAAATCTCTTCAACACAGAGCGTTAAGAAAGCCAAATACAAGAAAGTTCCTCAGGGGCCGTGCCCTGTCTCTGTTTTCAACTGGATGTCTATAAACCTTTCAGATACCGAGCGATTAAACCATCTTCTGAAGCCACGTGGTTCAAATGCAGAATGGCTGGGGGAACCTAGAGCTGTTTGCACAGCACTGTTAACTCTTGCCTTGGTCTGATGGGATTTTTTCATCTCGTTCCACGGAAGATCAAATGCTGCCCTTGAGGAAAGAGTAAGAAACCTCTTTCTTAGACAAGGATGTAAAACAGTTTGATTTTTCTTTGTAAGCTTGTGAGTGTCCAGTGACTTTGGCTGTGCCAGACGGACAGCCCTGGTAATGGAAATCCTTTACCTGACAAAGCAAGTACAGCCCAGGTGGATACAGGAAAAGCCAATGCACTGCAGCCCTACTTTTGAGGGACCATCTGAAGCAGTTCAGGGACCAATCCTGCTCCTATTGCAGTTGGTGCATGTTTGATATTGATGTCAATGGAAGCAGGAGCGGGCTGTTATGCATGGGTGGTGAGTGAAGGGAGGGCTGGGAGAGGCAAGCCCCCATCCCTGCCCCAAACCCCGCTTCCTCTATCAAGGCCCCGTCCCTATGGGAGCCAATCCTTCCCGTCCTCCCCCACCCACCACACAGCCCCAGCCTTCCTGACCCCAGAGCTCGGGGAGAGAGGCGGGCACGTGGTCCCAGCCTCTCTGGCCTCAGAGCTCAGGGAGGGCAGGCAACACTCCGCCCTCAGTGCACCTACAGTGGGCATTCTGGGGGCGGAGTCTGGGCGGGGCCAGGCTGATGGTTTGGGAAGGCAAAGTGCTCCTCCGCTGATCATACCTGCTGCCCCTGCTCTTATGCCAGTTAAAGGCCTGACCCAGTGACTAACTGTGCACCTGCAGCTACCAGGGCCTGTCTCTCTTAGGCCTCAGCCAAAGCTTATTAATGCTGCTGCTGCTGCTCTGATTTTAGTGTTCCAGACCTTTCCCGGGACAGAGCTGACATCATGGATGTATTTCACCGAGGCAACCAAATGCCCTGGAGATTGGAGCTGGCTGACATTTTTTGTTCAAAACAGGAATTTCGTTACCCTCCCCTGCCCCCAAAATCACTTAATCAAAATGGACACTTCCTCAGGGACAGTCTATTTGTGATGTATTTTTCGGAGTCTTGTCAAACTTTTTTAGGTTTTTCAGCTGCAGAGAATAGAACATTTTTAGTTAAAACCTCCCCCATAATTTGGTGCGTTCAGTTTTTTGTTTTAATTGCAAAAGCCTGAGAACTTTAGAAGGAAAAAAAAAACAACCAACATAAACGCTCTTTTGTTTTCCTTGAAATGTTTGAAGAGAACAAAGATCAGCCAATTTTACTTTGCCTCTGTCTATTTTAGGGTCTTATCTGATCCCCTTCATTGCTGTAGCTAAGCATCCTACAATCATTGAATCTATGTATGTATCCTCACGACACCCAGAGCATAGCTGTTTGTACAGATGGGGAACTGTGGCACAGAAAGTCAAAGCCAAAGGCATTTAGGTGCCGGAGAGCTGACAGCTATGGCAGCCCCCTGGGCAGGGTGTGTGTGTGGGGGGGGTCCAGTTCCAAACTCCTGGAAGGGGCGGGGCTGAGGACTGAAGGGGCGGGGCCAAGGACTGCCAACCCTCCGTGCCACTGGGAGCATGCCATGCTGGCTGCCCGCAGCCCTTCGAGCCACTCGGAGTGTGGCATGCAGTACTTCGGTGGCAATTCAAAGGCCCCTACAGTAGCAGTGGCTGGGAGCCCTGGGCCCTTGAGAATTGCCAGGCCCTGGGGCAACCCCTGCTTCCCCCCACCCCTGCCCCATTGGCAGGTTTGTTTAGGTGTTTCTGGAATCAGTAGTGCAATGGCTAACAGATGTAGGGGCCTGAATCTCACTTTCAGAAGCAATTAGGAGCCAAAATCCGACTGATAGTTGAGTGCTGGCGCAGCAGCACCTAAATACCTTTAACTGACTTGTTCAAGCTCAGACAGGAAGTTGTTGGCAGAACAAAGAATTGAGCCTGGATTTGCTGAGGCCTCGTTTCATGTCCTAGACGCTGGACTAGCCTTCTCCCCCTCCTCCCCGGCAATAATGGCATTCCCAAATGGGTGGACTTTGCAGCAGTCACCCCAAGGAGAAAAGATTTCCTAATAGTCTGTCCTGTTCACGTAGGCTGTTTGTGTATGGGCTGAAGAAGTGCAGTGTGACATCTGTCTCTGTGCTCCACACCCTCCCTTCGACCCACATGTTTCTTTGTTCAACTAAAAAGTGACATTTTGGCCTTTTTCCAGGTCCTTTGAAAACCGTGGTCTACAATCAGCATGCTTCCGTGAGGTCAGGTCAGCATAGCATTTCCCTTTTGACTTTAGCAAAGCAGGCCATTAAGGTAAATGATCGTGTACAATAAATACTGCCTTCTAAAAAAATGTAGCTCTTTAAAACCCTAGCTGCATAACGACCACATTTTTTTAAAAAACGCCAATATCAGCCTAATAGTGGTGTTTAATGGGACATAATAAGTAGCATTAAAATACCTGAGTGTAATCCTACATGGGCTAAATTATTTTTATTGCTGCTTGTTATGCAAGTTAAACACCCTATTAGATTAATACTTTGGGTTAAGGCTGCCCTTTTAAAAAATGTGTCCAGCAATTATGGTGCTCAAGTTTCTCCAAAGGCCACATTTTAGAAGACCTAGAATGCATCTGTGATGCCAGCAGACCCAGGTTGGCTGCAGGCAGACTCGAACTTGGGACCTCTGGAGCCAGTATCACATGAGCTAAAAGCCAGCTGGCTGTCGAGCAAACTCGCTCTTCTCTCTGTAAGTGGTCTCAGTGCCACTAGATGGGACAGTGCACCTTACCCAGGAGGTGTGTGGGTTCCTCATTCTTCCTAACCGTTGTACTCTGAGTGGAGCATAGGCCATCTACAAGTCTCTACTTCACTCCATCTAGAAACAAAACTTCTAGCTGACTCCAGGAGTACCCCAGTTGTTGTCCTTCAGTCTCAGTAAATCTTTTCCACGTTGTCCGAGGTTGTCGTCTTTTGTGTTTTCCTTGCGGGTTCCATGTGAGAGCTTGACGGACTATGTTGGATGATGGTTTTCTGAGAGTGTGGCCTAGCCATCCCCACTTTGTTCTCTTGATTTGAACGTCAAGTGGTTCTTGTCCTGCTCTGTTCCAAAGCTCCTTATTTGTGACAGTCTTGCCATTTGATGTGAAGGTGTGTGGGTTACACATCCATAATTGGACCAATGTATGGGAACGTTGAAGGAGACTCAGCAGTTTTTTTGTCACATCTTTCTTGTTTCTTTCAAAAACCAGAAACTGGGTCATTTAGGGCCTGATCCTGGGACCTGTTTGGTACCTCCCACAAAACAGGACACACCCGCTATTGTCAGCGATGTCAAAAATAGTCATTGCCTTTCTTTGAGGTCTTTTAAAAATGGAACAGTTCAGCACAAATCCACCCCTGCATTAACTGGTCATAGGCAGAGTGGGACTCATCATCACCCAAAACACTTTCAAGGAAAAAAGTATCAGTTCGAACACAGTTTCTATGAAACTTTTTAACTTTGATATCAGTCTTCAAAAGCGGCCTGTCTCTGCGGCCCTACGATTTGGAGAAGTTACCGGTGGAACATGACAAACATCAAATCCCCCTGCAAGTGTAGGATCAAACCCCTTGCAAGAGCCTCTCTTCTGATACGGATTTGATCTTTAATGAGGTGTTCTCTGCTGAAATGGTTTGCCTGATGCAGCATGCTTTGGGATGCCCTGTGTTAAAGTCAACGTCGTTGATGCTGTAATGATCCGTGTGGATGTGGATTTGTTGAAATCCATTGAAAGAAGTCATTGGGTTTGGAAAGGGCTTTGCAGACCCTACCTCCCTGATTATCTGAAGCTCTTGGGCCAGGGGTTTCTGGTAATTAAGGCAATTGAAGATCTGTCTTCATCCTGGTGACTCTGGCAAGTAAGAACAGAGGTGTAGCCTGGCACGCTTTGAGTCCTGGTCAGCTGGCCAGCCTTAAGGAAGCCTACTGATTGATTAACCAGCCAGCCTGCTAGCACTGCTGGTAGCAGCCAAGTGCAGGAACCGACCCTCTCAGGAGCACCAGTGGGAAAGCTGTGGGGTGAGGCATGACTATCCAGATCTCTGAGAACTTAACCAAGGCCCCTGTGTGGTTAGAGGTGATTCAGATCATGGAGGCTGCCCTTCATCAGAATCGCTGTGCTGTTTCTGGGGTGCAACAGGGTGCTATTTGGTAGCAACCAGGAACGCACCACAGGGCAGACCAGAAAGGAGAGGACTGTCGTGCTCCTGTACCACTGTGTCCGGCTGCACTGGGGCAAAGACATTCTGCTGTGCCACTGCTTCAGGGAGAGGTGCTTAGGAGGAGAGACCAGATGAAAGGAAATGGGGATCCTCTTGATTCTGAGAAGTAGATTCTAACTCTGGGTGTCCCCGATGGCATTGCCTCTCCGAGTGGGGTCCTGCATCGCTGGATGGCATTGAGCATCTTCTCCCTACACAGACACACAATTTTGCCGGCCTCGCCGTTAGGAAACCCCACAGGGCAGCTTGTAAAGGAGCAATAAATACAGTCCCTAAATTGGTCAGGCTTTGGGGTGCCTTCTGTCCTGGGTCACACTGCAGCTAATGGGAACCTGGGAGGTGTCTGAGGCCTTCTGGTAGGTGTTCCCAGTGTACAGGGCCCTGAGCACTTTCCAAGTGTACACCTTGAACTCATGCTCCCTCCCTCTCTGCAGAGTAGAGAGGGGGCAGAATTCCACAAGCTTTCTGACCATGACTTTGTCTATGCTGGGTGTTGAGCGCCTCCTGCTGGGCACTGACTATTCACCACTCCATGCAGGAGGCAGGTTGGTATCTTCCAGGCCTGTGCCCCAGGCATGGGTTGCTGTTATGCTGAACCCTAAATCAGTTCCCTGCCGCTTGTAAGGACTCGAGGCATTGCTGCCCCCTACTCTCTTCTATCTGTGGCCTGTGGTTTAGACTCCTGCAGTCTAATATGTTGGCCTAGTTCTGATCGTTGGCTTGGCATGCGGGTGATGATGATATTTGGTGGTCTGTGATACTCAGGAGGTCAGACTGGATGATCTGGCAGGGGGGGTCTTTTCTGCCTGAAGCTTTCTGACTTCTCGCTCCGTTTAACCTAACGCCAGGAGAGCTGTAGAAGCAGGTTGACTTGCTCCATGGCTATTTTAGGTGATCCGTGGAGAATATACCTCCTGTGTGCAAAAATCGAATAGAGAATCCAAGCACTCTTTTTCCCCAGCTGGTGCTTTGTTGTGACAATGGTCGTTTGGCACAAATATTTATAGTTTGCATACTACTACAAAATGCTGTGCGTCCTGATCTTACGCTTGCTGAATAATACCTACAGACTCCACGAGCACACTCAATAAAATCAGTAAGGGTGGAAGAATCAGGCCTTGTATTAACTTTATTGCAAATTTGTAGTTGTTAGACTATTGCTAAAAGGCAGCAGTAGATATGTGTATGTAAGAAAGCCGATCAGATTTTTTTTAAACCCATTATTTCAGCTCTTTTATCAGGTTTCCAAGCTCTTCCGTAAGTAGCAATTTTTGTGTGTTGTTAAAACTTTGAAACTATAGACTGAACTCTGAGATCCTGAAAGGGATATGTTGGACCAGGAATAAGACAAACAAGGAAAGGATGACATTTTGCCTTCAGCCACACTTGTGCATGAGGTTATAAACAAAGGGAAAATTCAACCCAACAAATCTTAAGAAACTGGCATATTTTATAGGAAAAACATGGCAGTTCTATATCACTCTGCTTTGCTTTAGGGTAGGAAATATACAACGTTAATATTTATCACTTACAGTACAGTAAATTGCATCAGGTGCTACATGAACACATTCAAAGACCTACTTCCTGCTTATAAAAAAAACAACTTACAATCGCTCTCCCATTCACAACAGTATTCTAGAGTAGATGGAGGGAGCCAGGTGTCTCCCGCATTGGAGGAAGTAATTCTGCAGTGGGTGCTGTTTCTTCTTCTGTGCAAAAGCTCGCACCCAACATCTTGAGCCAAGCTGGCATGCAAATAGGGTTCATGAAAGGAAGTGCTTGACTTCTGAAAGAGTTTTCCCTCTATGCATGCTGCTCATTTATAGTACTTGTTTAGAATATGTCAGGGGAAAAAACCCACACTTTGCAAAAATAAGTTGCAAGACAGATCAGGTTTTATTGTTCTTGTTCAAGATAAAAGCTATTGTTACATTTGAAATAGGTTCTCCATACTGGCAGGAAATGTAGGGTTTCATTTTGCCACCCACTGAGGCAGTGGTTAGAGTTAGGGACCAAGAGTCAGGTTTTCTGGGTGCTTTTATTTGCTTGGTGAATGAGTCGGGTCTTTATTCAGAAGTGGGATGTTTTGGATATTGAGGAGTCCTCTTTATTGCCAGGACAGCAAAGAGGTCTTTTAAAAATATACACTCATCCATTTTACCATTCTCCCTCCCCCCCCTGAGGATTTTGACACCCACGCTCCAAATTAAGTTGGGGGTGTGGGGGGATTATTAATGAGTTTAGAGCAGTTGCTATGGGAACCTCTTGCTAATGAATCTCTGGGGTTTCCTTTCTGCCTTGTCAGAGCTGCTAAAGGGAGGCTTTCCATGCCGGCAAGTTTCCTAGTAATAAGGTTTCCATGGTAACCAAAGTCACTAATACCCAGCCTGGCTCGTCTGCCTCACCCCCATATGGGCAGATAAATTCCTCGTTATGTGAGACAGGAAGATTCCTTTTATTTAAGTTGGGTTTGGAGATTAAAGCACGTGACTGCCTTCTTTCCCACGTAGGAGTTTGGAGGCTTTTACTTCTCTTTCATCTCCCCCAAAGAATAAACCAGGTCCTATTCTCTGACTGCCTCGCTAGCTTGGCACCTGAAGACCTATTGATGTGTTTACAACGCGGGCCCCATTTACTTCCTACATCTGCACCTATCACTTGGCTTTCCCCTTGCTCACTCTTCCTCATCTCCCCTTGCCTGAATCAGTCTTTAGCCCGAGACTATTGATCCGTTGGCTCTGTGAGCATTATGGCGTTGGGTGGAAAGCCTAGGGCATGTGGGAATTTCCCCTGAGATCTTTCAGTCCGGCTCCATCTCGCAGAGCTGCCGGATAATTAGCCTCCAGGTAATTAATTCACATCCTTGCTTTTACAAAGGGTCACGTGGCAGCTTTGAGTTAGCCACAGAGCTAGTTACATGGCTAAACGTCCCCTCTGCGCTTCTTGGAGCGGTGGGTGGCATCTGTCTGCTACCGGTGGAAGAGTTAAAATATGCCATGAATTAATGGTGGGCCAAACAATTCTGGAGGAATGTGGGGCCAGCGTCTCAGCCTGGATAAATCGGAGCTCCCAGCATGGTCTAGTTACAGTACCTGGCTTCTTCATTTCATGTATGCGGGCTGAACCTCGTGTGACTACAAAGCCTTCCTTTTGGCACTAGGATCTCTTGGGGGTTTTTTTAAACCTACTTTTAATCAGGGTGCTGGTTCATAAATCAAAGGGAGGAGCTAGGGCCTGATTCTGTGAGGAGTTATGCACTTCTGAGAAGGTCCTCAGCCCCTTCAACTCCCCCTGCCCTTGCCTGAAGTTAAGGGCTCTTCATGCCATACATGGCTTCTGCACCATAGCACAGAGCCCCGAGAATTGTGGGTAGTAGTATTTCCATTTTAGAGGTTGGTAAACTGAAGCTTTGGGTGAAGTGGCCTGCCAGGTTGCTGGCAGACTCATTGGCCAAACCATGTAGATAACCTGACCTTCTGTCATCTTCTCCTATGGCCTCCTTGTCTGCTTACAGGGGCAGATTCACCTTTGAGGGTATGTCTAGACTACAAGCCTCTTTCAAAAGAGATCATCTAGGCAGCAACAACACTTTTTTGAAAAAGCGATCCACTTTTTCGAAAGAGAGCACCCAGGCAATCTGGACGCTCTTTCGAAAAAGCCCTGTTTGCGTTCAAGAACACCTTTTTTGAAAGAGCTCTTTCGAAAAAAGGCGTTCTTCCTTGTAAAATGAGGTTTACCACTGTCGAAAAAACCGCTGCGTTCTTTCAATTTAATTTCGAAAGAACGCAATGGCAGTCTAGACGCAGGTGAAGTTTTTTAAAAAGAACTGCATAGTCTAGACATAGCCTCAGTGCTTTGTGTTGCCCTGGTAAAGAAAGACTGGTTTAACTGGCTGAAATAAAATGGATTTATGTACAGCTGCTTTGGATGATCAGTGGCTTCTGGTGAATATGGTCTGTGTCGTTTCTCCATGGACACAGAATACAATTACAATTGGGTCATGGGTAAATGAAACAGATGCTAGTCGTCAGTAGCCGTGAGGTTTTTCCTCACCTTCCAGGGCACCCTGTGTATAGCAGTGCTGTTGGGTTGTAGGAACGATTGTCCCCAGTTCATTAAAGTCTGTTCTTATGCGCCATACCCCTGGGCGTGTCGCAGCTGTAACAAAGTCCCAAGTGGGAAGACCCGTGTTCCCTGCTCACGGCTGACATTTCTTTCATGTCTCGCAGGGTGCCAATCCTATAGCAGCATCTCTAAATACACTTGTGAGGCAGGGGCAGGATATGATGGCGGGAATCCACAAACTCCTGCCTGCCTGCTGTGTCTGAGCCTGCACATCACAGATGGTTTCTGCGTACAACATCGTACGCAGAGTTCTTGGCTGTTCATCCTTCCCTCAGTGGCCCCTTCTCCGATGCCTCTCTTGACTCCTGAGACCTTCTTGTTCCCCTTCTGACATCAGCTGGGGGAAGAGCGAAGGCATCTGGGAATGAGATGGAGGAGAGCTGGCAAGGAGGAAAAGACCCAATGCTCTGGGCTAATTCTCCATTCATCTGAGATCCTTTCACGCCACTCTGGCAACACGAAGAGGGACACGTGTCCCTGGAGAGTCCCCTTTGTTTTAGCGGCCAACACAACACTAAAAACCAGCCTGGCTTCTCAGTCCATGGGTAAGGGCAGAAGGAAGAGTTACAGGTGTGGGAGGGAATGTGACCAGAGCATTCTGAGCTATTACTGTTTTCTGCATCCCATTAACAGGTGTATCGTGAGCAAGACACGAGAAGTCATTCTTCCGCTCTACTCTGTGCTGGTTAGGCCTCGGAGTATTGTGTCCAGTTCTGGGCACCGCATTTCAAGAAGGATGTGGAGAAATTGGAGAGGGTCCAGAGAAGAGCAACAAGAATGATTAAAGGTCTAGAGAACATGACCTATGAAGGAAGGCTGAAAGAATTGAGTTTGTTTAGTTTAGAAAAGGGAAGATTGAGGGGGGACATGATAGCAGTTTTCAGGTATCTAAAAGGGTGTCATAAGGAGGAGGGAGAAAACTTGTTCATCTTGGCCTTGAGGATAGAACAAGAAGCAATGGGCTTAAACTGCAGCAAGGGAGGTTTAGGTTGGACATTAGGAAAAAGTTCCTAACTGTCAGGGTGGTTAAATACTGGAATAAATTGCCCAGGGAGGTTGTGGAATCTCCATCTGTGGAGATATTTATGAGTAGATTAGATAAATGTCTATCAGGGATGGTCTAGACAGTATTTGGTCCTGCCATGAGGGCAGGGGACTGGACTCGATGACCTCTCGAAGTCCCTTCCAGTCCTAGTATTCTATGATTCTATGCCCTGCAATTATGTAGGAGACAATGGTTCAGGTTCAGACTTTAACACTCCTGGCCTCGGGTTTTGGGGCGTGCTGATTTGGGGGTGTTGATTGGACCCATTTCTCATCCAGTCTGAACCTCTTCATGGTCGCTGGGCTTGGCTGTTGGAAACGTTAGTAACTGTTACGTGTCTAAGCTCCTTGGGTTAGGGACTGTCGTCTTGTTCTGTGTTCATATAGCCCATAATACCATGGGATCCTGCTCCTGGACTGAGGCTTCTAGGGGCTAACACAATGGAAATAATTAATAATGATACTAGGCTACCAGTACTTGCCTCAACCATCCCCTTCCGTTCGCAGGTGCTGATTCGGTTGGTAAAGGGTTACACCAGGAGTGGGCAAATTCCGGCTGGTCCACACGGTTAATCCCTGGCAGGCCCCCACTTCTGTGTTTACCTGCAGAAGTGCAGGTATCGGACGATTGCAGCTCTTGTTGGCCACAAATTGCCATTCACAGCCAATGTGCGCGGTGGGAAGCGGCGTCCTGGTCCGCACAGCTTCCTGCCGCTCACATTGGCCGCAAACGGCGATCTGCGGCCAGCAAGAGCTGCGATCCTCCGATACCAGGTAACCATAGCAGCAGCGGTGGCCCACCAGGGCCTAACCCTTGTGGATTGCTGGTGGTTTGTGGTGTGGTTTTTTTTTTTTTTTTTTTATTGCCCACCCCGGGTTACTCTGACTCAGGGGGGTGGGTGGTTCATTTACCCCTGTGGGATATAAGGGAAGTAGATGTGGCTTTCTGAGGAGAGAGGGCCCCGTGTGTGGGTTGAGCAGTCCTGAAGGAGGATCTGTGGGAACAGTTGTGCCTGGAGAGAAAGTTTGCATTGAACTTTATTATCTTATGGTTAGTTCTTTAGTTAGTGGCAAACCCTGGGAGGGGAGCAAGTCTGCATCATGTGTGGAATGTGCTTGTGAGTAGATCTGGGAAGGCTGCCTGCTTACGCTGCCTTTGTCTCTGCTGTCTGCTTGACTCTTCTGAACTTCCTCTAATTGAGAGAGGAAGTGACATTTGATTTTTGATTTATTTATGTTGGGTTTCTGAGGCCTTTCCATCCTTATTGTCTGGCTGCTGCATCATCATTTTCACAAGCCAGTTCTGATGTTGTGAGAATCCTGTGAGGTTTCTTTTTGTTCTTGCTTTAGACATTTTTACCTTCCAGAGGTGGGAAATGAAGAAGAGGGGATAAAGATTTTTAAGTGGACTAAATCGTATATTTCTCTCCACTTCTTTGGAATTCAAAGACACCCTGGGCCTTTAGATCACCCACTAGTCTTCACTATTAACAGAGTACCGTGGTGTTAAAACAGTTGTGTGTGTGGGGGGGGCGGGGGGTGTTGGATGTGGGGGGGTATATACATCGCAGACTGTATGTATGTGTATTTGAGTGCATTGTATACAAGTGGTATTGTTTCACTCTAGTTAAAAGATTTCTTTATGACAACCCTCTCCCCCTCATACTTGTGTGCTTTTAGTTGACCAATAAAAAAATAAAATCCACATCTTGGTGACATTTTTCATGCTTTGGTCTCCGGAAAAAACATGCCATTTTTTTCCTTAAATCTTGAATAAATGTTGTTCAATAGAAAAAGAGCCATGTGGATTCATTCTGAAAACAGAAGGGAATGAATGAAATGTAACTGTCTTCTCCAGAGTGTCTGTTAAGTAAGCGAACAAACTAACAGTTGCATTTTGACATGCCCCACTGGACACCGATGTTCTCCACGAGGAAGAGTATGTCCTCTGATAAACTTTTGTGTGTGGGGGGGGGGGAATTGGTTTTAAAATAAGAGTTAGGTTCATTGGGGTTAGCTGCAGAGTTGCTTTGCTAGAGGTGCTCTTAGCACTGGTCATGATTGGAGCAGGTGTGATCTGTGATAAGGTGAGGTCAGGAAAGTTCTTCAAGTGAAGCCAGAGGAGATCATCTCTTATGCAGTGAGCCTTACTCTGAAAACAGCCATGTTCACCTATGAACAGGGGAGTTGAGAGCTACAGCAGGAGCCTGGGCAAGGTAGGAGGGACTAGCCCCACACTCCTGGAAAGGGCGGAGCCTCAGGTGGAAGGGGCGGGGCCTAGGGCAGCTGGCCCTCAGCACCGCCCGGATCACAGCACCCCACCCCCCCAAACACGGCTTGGAGTGTGCTGTGCAGCGCCCCTACCTTTCCGCACAACCCTAAGAGCCTCCTGGAGTGCACTGCATGGCGCTCTGGGAGCAATTTAAAGAGCTCGGGTCATACCATCTTAGAGACAAGTGTGTATAAGGTGGCAGGGAAGAAAAATGTTCTGTATTAATATGTGTGCAAATATGTTGGCTTTTCTGTTTTTAGAATATACACACACAATTACCATGTGTATTCCATCTATATACATAATATCCTTGTATATTCCTAGAAGAATGCATAAAGCATGTTTTTATTTGCCAGCTAATAGTTATATATATTTTAATTCATAGAACTGTTAGGCCCGAAAGGGGGCTGTATTAGTAGGGATTGTAGTAGTCCGTGCAAATGTATGTAGCTGGCATACAGTAGTAAGATTAATAATTAGCTCTAGATTCATTTTCAAGCAATACCGTTTTCATACAGACTGTAGATGTGAATTAAGAGGTAGGAAGAAGAAAGGACACACTTGCATTCATGTTTAATACCAGCTTTCTGGTAGCAATGGTAAATGAACAACAAGAAGTCCTGTGGCACCTTCTAGACTAACAGATTTATTGGAGTATAAGCGTTCGTGGGCAAAGACCCACTTCGTAAGATGCATGTCTGTTAGTCTATAATGTGCCACAGGACTTCTTGTTGTTTATGCAGATTCAGACTAACATGGCTACCCCTCTGATAATGGTAAATGAAGTGCATTTCATTTATAGGCAATGTGTGTCTGTCAATGTTGTCATTACCTTGCAGCGTCTGTCCTGGACAGAGAGCCAGCAGCAAAGGCCTGAGCTATGAACACATGCAATTCAAGTTCATTAAGACAGGCCACTTCTCGCTCTGAGGCCGAGATATGTGGTGTTTATTTTGGCGTGGTCAGTCTTACGGCTGGTCCAAGCTTTTCCATATAAAAACCATGTTTGATGGACAATTGAGAAGTTTGATTGAAGAGATTTTTCATGGCGAGTGTCTGCTTCCCAAAGGGCAAAAAAATGTGGTTTTTGGGGCAACGTTTTTCCTGGTAGGTCAAGGAAACCAGTCAGCTATAGTAAATATTCCATTCCTTCCAAAATGTAAAATCCAAAGCATCTGCGGTGAAATGCTACTGTTTATGAACAGGAAAACAGCATCATCTGCAGTTTAACCATGAGGGAGAAAGGGGGTCAGTCAAGAAGAGCCAGTAATGAGACATAAAGTGACTTTGGTTCCCCTGTGTATGATCAGTACAACAGGGGGGAAATCTCAGCCTTACTGGCAATCTCCCATTGCCAAACAACATCAGGATGTATAATAGATTATTTGCTTCTTAGAGGGCTGACAATTGTTCTACACCATGCCAGCTATGGCATAGCCATCAGCACAGGCTGTAAACTGTCTACAAGTAGAGAAGCAGAATGCCTAAGCACAGATGCTGCTGGTGCTAGTACGGTGTACAGTAAATCCATCACCGTGTATGTTGTTTCACGGAGCAGCTTTACCAATTGGTTACAAAGCCAGACCTCCACTTATCGTGGAGTTTTAGGTGTGATAACAGCATTCTCTTTTATAGCAATGCTGGTCAGCGGATATTGTTGCACTTTATGGAACTTAAAGTATCAGACCTGAATTGCTGCCGGTGTTATCCCCCATTTTCTGATGGGATGGACGGAGTTAGAGAGGTTAAGTAACTCACCCACAGTGAAACAATGGCAATGCTAAGAATAGCAGGCAAGAATCCAGAATCCTGGCTCTGTGAGCTAAACTTTAGATAGTAGCAACACCAGCGTAGCATAGCAGTTCTCAGGGGACCCTTCATCTGTCATGGTTTAGTTTAGTCAGAAGATGTGAAATCTCAATACCTCTTATATAACATCAGCAGATCTCAACGTGTGCTACAGTCCTTAATGTGTTTATCCTGACAACATCTCGGTGAGTCAGGGCAAGGCTTGGTGGTTAGCTTCTTCTTATAGCTGGGGAACTGTGACAGAGGGGCTAAGTGTCTTGGCCAAGGTCACATAGGAAGTCTGTGGCAGAGCAGGGAACTGAAGTCTCCCAAATCCCAGGCTCGTGCCCCTAAATGAGAACGCTCTCAAGTATTAATGATGGCTGTAGGAAAAACTGTGTGTGCGCGCACAGGCATGACATAGGGTGAGTAATGGTGGCTTTGAGAAATAATAATTTATCTGACAGCTGCGAAGTAGGAACGAATTATTATACCCCTCTTACAGGTGACTAAACTGAAAACCAATCAAGTACTGAGGCTCTCGTAAAGTGAATGAGCTGTTATAAGCAATACATGGAATGTAATGTTTATCTGAAAACAGTCAGACTCTCAACAGTATGAAATTGCTATGGCTCAGACTGAAATTAAAAAAACAAACAGATGAGACGCTCATCAGGTAACTGGCAAGATTCGCTTGGTTTTGGTAGAAGTTCTTGAGCCAAAGGAAATCAGTCCTTTCTAAACAGTGTCTTTCCAGATTCCCTAAATGAAGAGGCCAGGAGCTGCGGTGTGACGTGGAATTGAATGGTGACCAGGTGTACAGACAATCCAAGGGAGCGAGAAAGAGTGAGCGAGCGAGAAATGCTTTGTGCAAAAGGCATGGTTTTTAAGTCCCGGTTTTTAAATCCTGGCTTGACAAATCCCTGGCTGGGATGACTGAGTTGGGGTTGGCCCTGCTTTGGGCAGGGAGCTGGACTTGATGACCTCCTGAGGTCTCTTCCCGCCCTAGGATTCTATGATTCTGTGATGCATGTTCCAGTTCAGTGTCTGAGCTAGCTGAATAAGTACCCAGTTAAAACACTCATTTAACAATCATTGAGTGCACTTACCATCCACTGCAAACCAGGGTCTGTTCCCCTCCCTCCCCAGCATCCCTCGTAACGGTACGATACATCATGGGAATGCTTCCCAGAGGCGCCACCCCGGTGTCTTCAGTGTGACTTGCAGTTGCTCAGCATTTCTGAAAACTTGGTCTGCAGATTGCAAGCAAGGGTTGAATCTGCTTGTCTAGAGGGGCCTGATCCTGCAAGAAGCTCGCAGATCCATTCCCACTTCCTGGGAGCTCGCAGATCCATTTGGCGTCCCTAAGAACTGAGGGGGCTCAGCGCCTCCCAGGATCCGGCCCTGTTTGTAGAGGGCAGGTGTGCTTCAGTCAGCTGCGGCAGAAAAGCCTTTACCCTTCCTTGACGTCAGCCCTGCGTAAAAGAAGCCTCATTCTCGACTGGGTTAGTATCATGGCTCCTTCCCCGCTCTGGCACGATAAATGCAGAAGTGGGGGCCAGCAAAAGTACCCCAAAACCTTATCTACCAGGCTTTGGTATAAAACTTCCCCCCACAATCTTAACAACCTAGATTTTGGGAATAAAACGCCACTGCCACCACCTAAATATTAATAAAGCAACCAGAGAGAGACTACTTGGGAAATCTCATCCCTAAAGTACAAACCAGGACACAAAAATTAACCAATACCAGGTTAATAAAAAGAAAAGAGAACTTTTATTATCACCACAATATTCCTGTTGCAAGCATAATGACTAGATGAACAGTAACAAAATAATATACTTATGGAGGAGAAATTTACCATGGGCCAGGGAACTTAGTTACAAAGAAGAGCAAAACCCAGTTTTAAATGCACAGACTAGATCCCATTTCCCAAACCATAAAACAATAAAACCTAACGGATTTATCTAAACTTTATCCTGCTTACAGATTGTGAAGAGCATTTTCTTAGAGGAAGACATCCTGTCCCTTCAATAGCTGGAGAGAAACTACCTCAGAGACAAAGGAGGGAAAAACCCAAAAATTCCTGTGTCCCAGTTGGAAATTCCTACCTACATTTCTATTGGCTGCCTGCCACCTGGTTTAGGTAAGGGACATAGTTAAGCCCTTAGTCCCCAGGAGGCTGGCTAACCCTCATGATCATGACAATTAGAGAGATCAGGCCCTGGGACGGTTTGGCAAAGCGTGCCAAATGCGAGAGTGACCGTGGATGGCGCCGGCTCGTGGAGCTAAGAGCAGTACGCTTGTGTCTAAGGAGACTGGGGAGGAACAGACAGGGTCGTTTTTCTTCCCTCCCATCAAGTCTCGTCGTTGTTGTTCTCCCCTCCACAATTTTACATGAGGCTGTTTATCCTTGAAGATATCGCTTGGCTCACGTGGAGGCTTTGAAGTACCAAAAATCTAATCCAATCTCTTTGTTAAACAGATGTCAGGTTATTATGGGAGTCATCTCATCTGCTCTAATGTTCCTAATGAATACAGTGTGTTGGAAGAGATAAGAATCAGATTGGTAGCTCACAAAACTGTCCCCCAAACAAAACCTTCTGGCTCGCAAGGAGAGGCACGGATGCGATGCTCTCTTCGCTGCTCCAGATTTTCCTCTCAGCATTTCCAGGTGTGATCAGGGCTGGGCAGCGGACAGCTGTGTATTCTGAAGGGGCTGGACCGCTGCTGGCCAGCTCTCCACCTGTCTCAACCACTCCTGTGACAGTTGTCCCTTATGGTGATGTTTGTTGTTGCCTCAGAGCTACCCCATTAGAAAACTCCCTCCTCTCCCCTCCCCCTTTTGGCTTGTGTGATCCATGTTTCATCAAATGCTCTCCGGGCTGCTTTTTGCTGCAGGGTGTACAGTCGCTCTACATTTATTATGTAGATTTGAAACCAAAAGGGGAGTTAACGATCTTTCTTGAAGTAGCTTTCCCAGACTGGTCGAGAGTTGGCAAGCAAGGCCTAGAATCATTTCACTGGGTAAAAGGCAATTTGGAGTCCCGGGGCAATGTTTTGATCTCCAATGTTGCTTCTCGGGAGAGGCCTTGCTTTTTATAATGGGGCCTATTTTGAAATATGTGCCTTCGCTAGTGAGCGTGGAATGTTGTGGTTCTTAATTTAGAATGTTTATCTCAAGGGGTTCTGAAGTTCCAAGTAGGAAAGAGACACAATCTTTTTTTCCCCCCTTTTCCCAGCAGCCTGTCTCTTTTTTTTTTTTTTTTTTTTTTTTTTCCCCTGCGGCAATAATCCGTGCTACGCACTATAATGTTATGGCGGGAGCACCCATCTGCACTGAATTATTTCACACCATTGATGATAGGCTAATGTTGTTCTTCCCGTAGCATAAACGGAGCCGATAAATGCCTATTTCTTTCTGTGCTGAAGAGCCGTCGACTGTATCGCACTTGTGGCAAACAAGCTTCTTTAAAAGAAGCCCAAGCCGAAATGATGTTCCACCAGGGTAAATCTGGAGCAGCTCGGTTGAACCCAATAGCTCAGATTTACCCTCACGGGTGCCGAGATTACAAAATACACCCTGCAGCAGCCAATGTTTCTGAGGAAGGGCAGCTTTAAAGCCCAATCAGGGCTCATAAAAGCTTTGTCGATGCAACGTCCCTGGGAGACTTGCTGATCCTGAGTTGCCTCGCCTATCTTCTTCACTCCTGGGCTGAGCCATGCATTCTAGGGGCTTCACAGCCAGCCAGCCCCCTCTCCATGGAGGCAGGTGCTGAGGGCTGTTGGCACCAATTTAGCTCCACTCCAGGGTGGATTCACTACCTTCAGGGGTTGCGCTGTCTTAGAACTGATCTGATGAGTCAATCTGGTTCAAAGGAGTCACTCCAGATTTTCACCAGCATAGTTGAAAGCCAGATTCTTCCCTGCCTCTCAAGGACTCCTAGGCTATGTCTACACTGGCCGGTTATTGCGCAAGAATGGCCATTCTTCCGCAGAGCGTCCACACTGCCCACCCGCTCTTGCGCTAGAAGATTTACAGTAAAGCATGGTAAGAGAGGGCTTTTTGCGCAAGAGCTACGCTCTTTTCTAACAAATGTAAGCCCTCTTGTGCAAGAGCTCTTGCACAAGATGGCAATGTGGACGCACGGCAGGGGTTTCTTGCACAAGAAAGCACTATGGCTAAAATGACCATCAGAGCTTTCTTGCACAAGAGAGAATCCACACTGCCGTGGGCGCTCTTGCGCAAAAGCACGTCTCGCACATGGCAGTGTGGATGTGCTCTTGCGCAAGACTTCTTGCACAAGAACCCTTGCGCAAGATGTTCTGGTGCAAGAAGCTGCCAGTGTAGACATAGTCCTAGAGAAAAGGACCCAGAATTACAGTTTACAAATGATCTTCTGCATTCCTCAACCATTTCCATCAGGTATGTCACCATCCCAGGTAGCAATGCACCTGGGAATACTTTGTAAGGGGCACAAGCCTGCACAGGCAGGGTATAGACTGCAAAGAGCCCTTTCCAGGTCCAATTTCTGTGGGGTAGTTGTAATTCCCTTGTCCCCCACCCCCTTATTGAAACCTGCTGTGACTCTCTTCAGTCTCTGAAGTCCGGAACCTGAGATCATTTCGTAATGTCCAGAGTAAAGTAGGAAGGCAGGGCTATGGTTTGGTTTCAGCCTTCCTGAGGGGGTTATTCAGAATGGCCTATTCCTGCTTTCCTTGCACAAACTGCTTCCGTTGGTTACAGAGCGAGACTGCAGAACTGGAATTCATCTACAAATTTGTTAAAGACATTAACGGGTTCTCACATTACAAAGCCAATTTCCCCTGCCTTTAACATCTACATTTTCACAACAAAAGCTACGAATGGGACACTGCCAGCCCACTTAATTAGCTTCATTAACACGGGTCCCACAATTGACAGGTAACTTCTTTTGTTGTAATATATATCTTAGTTTCTATTATTTCCACTCCAACTCATCTGATGAAGTTGGTCTTACCCATGAAAGCTCATGATACTTACTGTATATATTTGACCATAAGCCTAATGATTTTGGGAAAAAAGATGCAGTAAAGAGCGGGGTTGGCTTATGAATGGGTCAGTACATTTTACCAGTTTTGTTTTAACTTGTGGGGTTTGGCAAACTTCAGTTCCCAGCCTAGCAGGGCAAACCGCTGGTACGCAGGGATGTTTTATGTACCTGGAGCGTCTGCAGGCATGGAGGCCCTCAGCTCCCTGTGGCTGATGTTCGCCATTCCGGGTCAACGGGAGTGGTGGGAAGTGGCAGCCAGCATGTCCCTTAGCCAGCACTGCTTCCCACACCTCCCATTGGCTGGGAATGGTGAACAGTAGCTAATGGAAGGTGAGAGGCGCTGTGCCTGCAAACGCTCCAGGTAAACAAAAAGTTCCCAACCTGCCAGCGGCTTACACTGACAAGCTGGGACTGTAAGTTTACAAACCACCGATATAGAGTCAGCTTATGAATGGCTCATTGTGACTTTTACAATGGGGCGGGGGTCAGCTTATGAACAAATGGGCTTATGATTGAGGCTATATGGTACTTTTTGTTAGTCTCTGAGGGTATGTCTACACTTGCACCCTAGTTCGAACTAGGGATACAAATGCAGATGTTCGAAATTGTCAATGAATCAGGGATTTAAATATCCCGCGCTTCATTAGCATGATCTCGCCGGCACGTTACTCCGAATGCCAGCTGTTTCGAAAGTGAAAGTGCGCGCCGGGACGCGTTAGTTTGAACCAAACCCCTTGGTTCGAACTAATGTTACTCCTTTTTCGAAACAGCTGGCATTCGGAGTAACGCGCTAGCGAGATCATGCTAATGAAGCGCGGGATATTTAAATCCCCGGTTCATTGACTATTTCGAATGCCTGGATTTGCATCCTTAGTTCAAACTAGGGTGCAAGTATAGACAGACCATAAGGTGCCACAGAGCTACGCATTGTTTTTTAAAGTTATAGACTAATATGGCAATTCCTCTGAGACTTACTGACATCTGTGTCAGCTCTGGGTGCCTGAGGAGTCTAGCCTTTGTTCCAAGACGACGTATCCAATACAACAGGGCTGCTCAACTTTGGACACCCCGGGGGCCACAGTGATACTCACAGCACGTGCCAAGGGCCATAACTTAAGTGTGGTTGCATATACATGCAAATATATATGCAAATAGCTTCCTTCACGCTGACAGGCATGATTACAAAGATTAAGGCAAGACTACACAACACGCAGGCCCCATTTAAGTCAGTTCTGCTGATCTTAATAAAATGCAACATTGACCCGATTTCTACCCATATGAGAGCACTTTTAATGAGCAACGACAGTCCAGGAATTTAAGTACTAAAACGCAGATCTACCAAAGAGCATTCTATTGACTCGCCATTGTGGAGCATGTTCCCAGTGGAGGCCATGTTCAAAGGATCCCACCTGTGGGCCACGTGTTCAGCCCCTTGTAAACCCGAACTGCACTGTGGGCCGCAAACAAATGGCCGTTGGGCCGCATGTTGAGTAGCCCTGCAATACAAAAATACCTTTCCCCAATATTTCTGCTCTGAGTCTGATTTGCTTGCCCCTTGCCCTTAGCCCTATGGATTAATACCTGCTTAATGGAGTTAGCTCTTATTCGACAAGGCTTCTGAAAGTCACTGTTAGGCTGTACGAGTGAAATCCTGACCTCACTGAAATCAACAGAATTTTCAGCCTGGTAAAATTTTCTCACTTCCACTGGGGTAAATCAAATGTAACGCTGCTGATGTCAAGAGGATTATATTACTGTAAATGAGAGGACAGTGAAGCCAATGTTTCTTTATCTGGGTGGGGTGGGCAGGCTGGAGGGTGAGTGGGTACCAATTTAATTTTTTTATTTCTGACTCCTTTTATCACATAAGTAAAACACCCAAATTCTGCTCAATTAAAAGAGGATTCATATAATTCAGTTACATCAAAGCCAGACTGTTATCAAATCCTCCTATGGTGAGAAATAGCCATTTCTTCAGCAAGATGTTAAATGGTCATCTTATGATAAATGCCACCTGTTATGAATTTAATTAGAAAAAATGTACTTTCTGTAGACTAATAATCTTTGACGAGTCTGGACCACTATTCCTGTTGCTATGCCAACCCAATTTTTTTAACCTCTCAGATGTCATTTTTGATCACATCATGTTGAAAGGAGATATTATTTTTTTAGGAATCCAGGCGACTCTGATGGGAGTGCAGGCTTTTAAGCTAATAGAGTTTCTTGAAAAGCCCCTCTGCATTTCCATCTGCCCTCTGAAGAAAGTCACTGCATGGTGAGTGGAGAACATCAGAGATAATGAAGACAAATGCTGTAAAATCACAGCAGAAACAAACACACTTCCAGTCTCCCTTTCTTCCTAGAAATACACCTTTCCTGCAAGTTTCAGTCTTGAAACCCTGAAAGACCTTGAACTGTCTGCTCAGGTTAGTTTTGTGACATGTGATTATCTAACAATGCTGCACAGACAGTCAACATAGAGATTTCAGTGTGTGCCTTTGTTATTAAGGTCAGCTCTTTATGCACAAAGGAACCCCTTGCATTGCAGAATCAAGAAGTGATAGACAATATTAATGCAGAAGTAGAACAGCATAGTCTTGATTTGAGTCAGGCTTTGGGGAAAAATCTCTCTCTTCCTACAGAATAGTCTGAATTTCAGGCGGCAATTTATTTTTAATGAGAATTTTCAGTGCAAAACCCACAAAGCTTGGATTTCCCCATGAAGTCTTATTAAGCCAAAGCAGTTGTCCGATAGAAGTTTGGTATTGCCTGGAATGATCGCTCACACCCCTGTGACGTGCTTTGTGTGCCAGTTCTCTGGGTAAACGTCATGTGAAATAGAGTACCTACCGGGTGGTTAAGACGCCCTTACAGAACATAGGTTAGTTTTAAATTTTCTGTACAGCTGATATAACCTATGGGGACCAATCCTGAAGTCTTTACTTAGCTCTTCCTCCAACAAAACTTGCATTATGTATTTCATTCAGTAATCTTGAACGTGCAGAGTAACCCTTTCGATAGTTGTGTGCTTCACAAAAGGTAGATTTGCCCCTCAGTGAAATGAACATAAGAACGGTCATACTAGGTCAGACCAATGGTCCATCCAACCCAGTATTCTGTCTTGCTAACAGTGGCCAATACCAGATACCCCAGAGGGAGGGAACACAACAGATCCTTCCCCCATCACCCACCTCCAGAGAAACACAGGTTAGGGACACCATTCCTACCTATCCTGGCTAATAGCCACTGATGGACCTAACCTCCATGAATTTATCTAGCTCTTTTTTGAACTCTGTTAAAGTCCTAGCCGTCACCAGGTCTTCTGGCGAGGAGTTCCACCAGTTGACTGTGCGTGGAGTGAAAAAAACCTTCCTTTTGTTTGTTTTAAACCTGCTGCCTATTAATTTCATTTGGTGACTGTAGTTCTTTATATTGTGGGAATAAGTAAATAACTTCCTTATTCATGTTTTTCCCACACCAGTCATGATTTTATAGACCTCTATCATATCCCCTCTTAGTCTCCTCTTTTCTAAGCTGAAAAGTCCAAGTCTTTTTAATCTCTCTTCATGTGGGACCTGTTCCAAACTCCTAATCCTTTTTGTTGTCCTTTTCTGAACCTTTTCCAATGCCAATATATCTTTTCTGAGAAGAGGCAACCACATCTGTACGCAGTATTCCAGATGTGGGCGTACCATGGATTTATATAGCTGCATGGATTTAAATACATGCAGCTACTTCTATGATTAAGCGCAACGTCTGCTTAACAAAACGCGGTCCTACACATTCATTTAGGGCAAGAAGGGGAAAATATTTCATCCAAATGAACCCACCTGGGGAATCTGGTAGCTGGGGTTACTTGAGTCAGAACTGGGCTGAACACCGAGAAGGACGTCCCGACTCTTGTGGGGAAAAGGAGTGTGAGATATTCACGGGCCATCTCTTCGCGCTCGTCTGAAAGACTGTTGCCTAATGCTGTGCCAAGTCATTAGCTCTACACTGGTTTAGGGCCAGATACTTCTTCAGTTCACCCACCCTACATCCTCTGTATCTGCATTTCTCCCATGCCGGCATTGTTCCAGCCTTGCAACAGTAACAGTGTCAGAAGAACCCCTCCCTTGCTGCGGGCAGTAGAAAACGCGGCATGAATATGCATGTGGCACAATGTCAATGCTAATGACTTTTTATATTAATGTGACGTGCTCGCATGCATCCGTTTTGGATGGAAACCGTCCAGATACATCCCTGCATCAACGGAATGCCTCGAGATTCCATTGGAGGGCTGCTCTTGGGATTTTCTTTTTAAATGTCACCTTGATGAAATTACTGCTTTGGGTTTCACAGAGGCTTGTCAGTTGTTCTGTCTAGACGGTCAGAGAGGAAGGGAATAAGCTATAGAGTGCGTAAAAGAGTTACAGCAGTGCTGTAGTGATTTACACGGAAATAATTCCATCGATTGCTTTTGGTGGTGTGCCCATGTTGTACACTGTCTTCTGGATCTCTGGAGGGTGTCAGCTCAGTGCTGGATTGGAGTTGTAAATAATATCTGGATCAAATGGTTGAAACTGAACGTATTTCTTCTGTAGTGCTTTCAGTCTCCCTCCACCCTCCAAATCAGAGGTTGGACTGGAATATTATTCAGGAGCAGGATTTTTGAAAAGCACCTAAATCCATTGAAAGTCCACAGGCATTAGTCCCCTAACTCCTTTAGACACTTTTGCAACTCTCAGCCAAGGCCTCTTTACACACTGTTGTAAGAATCTCTCTGTGTCTTGTTGCCTACATTCAGTTGGCTTCTGCCATCTCATGCCAAAACGATGCCAAATGGTCACGTTGCCTTTCGCCCTTCCATTCAATAACTCGTGTCAGCGTAAGCCATCAGCTTTATTGCAGCATCTTCGATGAGGGGACACAGTTGTTGTCATTGGGACCCTTTTTCCCTCTGAATCCTTTGTTACAAGTAGCCTCTGAGATGACCATGGGGAATAAACCTGCTCCTTAAACTGGTTCATTTTCTGCAGTTGTTGTTGTTCTTAGACATTTGGCATCTCTCTCTGTGTGGTTCCCTTCAATGTTTTGTTTCTGCCTGACACACCCTGTTTTGTGTGGCAGTTCCCATGACGGCATTGCTTTCGTGCTTTGGATTAGGGGAGCTCCTGTACCTGCGTGTCCCCAAGCCCTGCAGAAAGGGGCTTGCCAATACCAAGCCCGGCCCAAGAGTGTGCGGGGCCCAAGACATCAGGCTGAGCCACATGGCTGGGAGCTGGGCCTTAATGCACGGGGCCCAAGGTGACCACCTTGCCCGAAGACCAGGCCTGGCCAATATAGCCGTCGCAAGGATGAAACTGAAGAGCTAGCTGGGAGGAAAGACAGGGGATCGGTGCTGCTTTGTGGTTGCTGTTAGGCCCAGCTGAAAGACTCTTCAAGACGTCACCTTGTTCTCTTTCTTGTGGGTGTGTAACATCAATCATTTTTAAAAAGGAGCTGCAAAAAAACAGAACAAAACAACAAGCATGTGGGCCCTGATCCCCAAAGGGATGTAGCTGCCGGATGTCGGGGATGGCGGGACCAGGACGGTGAGGCGGAATGGTGGGAGCCATGGAGACGGAGGATGCAGTGGAGCCACGCGGGAATCAGGAGAGTCCAGGCGAAGTGATAACTGAGGGTCACAGTCGAGAGCAGAGCTTCTGGTCAGAACCAGGCACAAGAAGCCAAATATCCAGGCCGTCGGGGAGCCAGAGGCATGGTTGGGAAGTGGTGCTGTGGGCCAGGGCTCTCGAGGCCAGGGAGAGCACACACGAGGCAGGAGCAGGGACAGGCAGCTGGACCAAGCATGTTTGTGGTGTGGAACATGTTGATTCCTAGATGAGGCAAACATGTTAATGGGTTTCAACAACTGACTGCTGCATTATACTTTCTTTAACCTAACAAAAGTGCCTGGAAAACGCTCTAAGACATTTCTGTTAAGCCAGGCACACTCACATGCGAAAGATACTACACATGCTATTAAATAAGAGAGAGAAATCATTAAACTACAATTAAGAGAAATGTGTTCATGAAGATGTAACTTCAAGGAAACCTCCTTCCCTGCTTACTAAAATCAAGCTCTCCCCCCTCCCCTTCCTTTTTTGGTGAAACATTGCAGCATTGAGGTGGGACATGAGATCCAAAAAATGAAATTGAAGCTCTTTAATCATTAATTATTATTAAAATTGTAAGTGATGTTCTTCTGTTAATCACTAGCCATTGAATAGCAGAAAGTAAAGGGCAAAAATGCTGAACAACATGTTGGATTTAATATTCTTTTATGTGTAATGGTCCCAGATAAGACTTGTAAGTATGTTGCGGCACTTGAAAATCATGAGTCAGGCCCCCAGAATCACAAGACTAGCATAAAACTCGTGGGAGTTTTTTTTATTAAATATGGGATTCTCATTATTTGGTTTCTGATTTCTAAGCCTTGGAGGTGCACTCAGGGTTTTCTCTACAACGATGAGGATAAACATTTTTAAAAAGAAAGAAAGGAAAATCTGCCAGTATCTGGGTGTCACCAGCTAGCTGGCTCTTTAAGATCAGACTTGCCAATGCTGAGACCTATTCTCACAGCCAGCTGTGATGGAGACTTAATTACATCTCTCCCCAGCTGAGGAGGATCAGAGAGAGGGCTACTTAACCAGAGCTGAGATCTTAGTCAAGAGCAAGAAGCCCTGGAGAGCAGTGGTGGGCGAGTTCCCCCGCTGTGGGACACGTCTGGTGAAAGGCAGTTGGAGAGAACCAGTGGGAACAGGCCAGGCAGCTGTGGGTATCCCTGAGGTAGGACTTGTAGATAGGAGCAAGTAGGGTTGCCAGATACTTTAAAAAAAATACCAAGCATTGCGGGAAAATTGGTTGAGGCTCCCGCCCCCCCCCCCCAAAAAAAAAGGCACAAAAGAAAGCCCCATGCTCACCAGCTGTGGCAGGGAGGGAATGTCCTAAGCGGCCTTCCGTTCGAGAAGAACAGAAAATACCGGACATTTTGCATGTCCGGTATTTTCTGTTTTTTTTTTTTTTAACCGGACAGAGGCTGCAAATACCGGGCCAATACTGGATGCCTGGCAACCCTAGCAGCAAGTTCCCCAAGAGAAACTTCCGGAATCTCCGGTGAGGGAAGGCAATGGGGGAGCTCTGAGGAGAATCTGTGGAGAGGCACAAATAGCCCAAGAGGGATAAAAGCAGGATTTGCTGTAGGCGATACTTAGTTTTGACTCTTGGACTTGTTACCCTAAAAGGGGGCTGAACTGGCCTTAAATATGATGTGTTTTGCTCATTCAAGGGGGCTCTTTACCCTGTCCGGCTGTAAAGGAAGTAGGATTGGCATTTTAGAGAGAGAGGATCTAGGGTACGAGCTGAGCACTCCCATTGGAGGAACCCTGGGAACACCAATGCCAGGAGCATTGAAACAGGCTGAATTTTAGGGTCTATTTTTTAGTTCCTTCTGTGGAGAAAGCCAAACACCAGAAAGGAGATCAGCTGTGACCCGCTGCAACTGGCTGGAATAAGTTTGTACTGAAGTTTCAGTGTAGAAGTAGCTGAACGTTTTCTGTTGTAATCTACTTTGCTCTGCCTATGCTCACCTATTACCACTCAAATCCTACTGCTTGTACTTAATAAAGTCACTTTTACTTTCTGCCATGCCCAGTGTAAATAATTGTTACCTGGGGGAGCAATCGGTGCATACATTCCTCCTTTCATTGCTAAAGGGGGCTTGCCCAAACAATTCATTGCGGGTCCTGATCCCATTTGGGGAGTGGTATCCCAGGAAGCTGTGCCCAACACTGCATTTTCCTTGGTGTCAGCATTGCTTCTCGGGGCGGGCGGGGGGGAGAGTGATCTCAGCTCTGTGCCTTGGATGGGAGAGACCAGGGAGCTGGCCCAGCAGAACAGGGTGGTGAGATGCCCCAGAGAGCAAAAAGGAGGGTGACACTGGCTTTGCCAGCACCTCAGGAATCACCCCCAAGGGGTCAGCTGTGACCTCAACTTGTCACAGAGAGAGCTTGGTGGGGGGAAGGGATGCATTTTATTCAACAGAGAACTGGCTGCCTATAGCTGACCAGCAGTGCTGTCCTCCAAGCCAGCTGTGAAGCTGTAGGACCCAACTGCAGATAGTCCTTGCAAAGTCTCTGGCCTCTTCAGAATGAAATCAGCTATTGATTTGCTCCATTCTCCTCCAATGTGTTTCCTGTTACCTGCTGCTTGGACAAGCTCTGCCCTGCTGGGTGTTTGTATGCTAGATTCCAGATGGCTCTGTCCTTGTCCATGAGTCTGAGCTGCTTTTGGTCTGGTTTCTGTTTCATTTCGTTTTTAAATCTTTCCAGCCGCACAGACCCCATTTCAGTTGACTCCGCTGCTTCTGCATGGAGAGGTGGTGGGCTCCCATTTATAGATGTGAACTTGTACTAAACATCCCTCTGCCTTGGGCTCGAGTTACCTGTTGACTTTTGTGCTGTAAGCACCGGGTTGAAGACGTAGCAGTTGACATGTAAGCTGATCTGACTCTAATGTTTCACTGCTCCCTCAGCTCCACCATGGCTTTCGTTTAGTATTAAAAGTTGGAGTGATGTGCAGCTAGGTCCCTGCAAGCCTTGCATTGTATGTTGCTTCTCCTCCCCTGCCTTAGCCCTCCCCTCCCTAATCCCATCTCTCTGGGAAATAAGAACAGAAAAAACCAAGGGGGTTTTTCCAAGGCACTTCTGCTGCAGTCGTTAGCCAATCTGAGAAACGGTAAGGAACAGAAAACAATCAGCTGGCTGCTTTCCCGCATGGGAGGTTTCCATCCACTCCAAGAAAGCCATCTGGCCTGACGGTTCACCGTTAGCTGTTTATCATGCATGCCGGCGGTAAGGAGAATCATCAACCTAGCCCATCATACGCTGACTGACTGACCGACCTCCTACAGACAGGAACTTGGCACAAACGAAAGTGTCTAAGTCCTGTTTGCACTAAGATCAAAGACAGGGGTTAGGTGGCCTTGAAGCCTTTCAGTCTGGCAGGGCACATCAACATCAAATCAGATACCCAGGCCTATAGCAAAATAGCAAGATGAACAACCTCACCCATCAGAGTGGGCCAGGCTAAGGAAGCCAGATCTTTGAGGTTCTTCTCACCCACCTTTCCCCAGATAGGTGTGATGGAGGGGGGAAGGAAGAGGTTTGGGGAGGCAGAGTTCTATGGATCTCGGGAATCTCTCAAGTTTTGGGGCCTTGCTTCCCTCTTCATTACGTATGGGGCAGAGGAAGAGTTAAATTCTAATGAAGGAAACAACCCCCAGCTGCAATTATTCATACAAGGCTCTGCCATATTCCTTCCTACCTCTTCCTTTTACAAAGCCTTTACTATTTTGACACTGCCCATTTGGTCTTACCCTGTGCAGCAGGTTTAGGAGGCAAATGGGGAGAAATATAACTTAGTGCGCTGTGTGAAGAAAAACTTTCTTTTAAAACAAACCAAAGGAAGTTTTTTTTCTTCATGCAGTGCAGTTAACCTGCGGAACTCCTTGCCAGAGGATGTTGTGAAGATTCGGACTTTAACTGGGTTCAAAAAAGAGCTGAGTAAGTTCATGGTGGTTAGGTCCATTAATGGCTATTAACCAGGATAGCTAGGAATGGTGCCCCTAGCCTCTGTTTGTCTGGAAATGGATGGTGGTCTGGCTGCTCTTATGTTCTTAATTTTAGAAAGAAATTTAATTCTGCTTCTCTGCCCCTGGGAAACTCTATGTGGCCTTGGTGCACATCAGAGTGACTGATAATGTGACGTTCCTAAACAGCCACAGATTTGACACATATATAATATATGGGATTACCTCTGTTTTCTGGTGCCTGTGTCTCTGAGTCTAAACTGCAGCATAAATCTTGCTGCATAAATAAATTGTTCCTTGGAAAGCTGCTTACATGATTGCATGATACATTCCCAAAGTTCCCCCAGGGGTTTCAGAAAAACACTGGCTTTTCACACCTCAGTGGAACTGCCTTGCCTTAGAGGTTGTGAGACTAAGGGAAGGTTGAATCAAGATATGCCGCTTCAGCTATGTTAATTATGTAGCTGGTATGGACGTACCTTGTCTTGCGTTTCTCTGCTGACCCCATAGCGGGAGGCTGACGGGAGCAAATGTTCTCATTGGCTTCCCTTATTCCTTGCAGAAGCAGGAGTACTGCCTGCCAATGGGAGTGCCCTCTGAGTTTGATTTAGGGGGTCTTAACTAGACCAAATCAAATCAAACTCCTGCAGCTCGATCACAGCAGCAGTGAAGATATGGCCTAAATAAAGAAGCTAGCAGCTATAGTTGCTGCAGCTCCCAGAAATGAAATTGCATGCCATGCTGTTTGAATAGCCCCAGTCTTAGGCTACGTCTAGACTACAAGCCTTTTTCAAAAGAATCTTTCAAAAAAGCCTCTTTTGAAAAAGAGCATCTAGACTACAAGCAGATTTTTCAAAAAAGCAAGCCGCTTTTTCGAAAGAGTCTAGATGCGCTCTTTCGGAAAAAGCACAGTTTGCATTCAATAGCGCCTTTTCTCGAAAGAGTACTTTTAAAAAAAAAAGGCGTTATTCCTCGTAAAATGAGGTGTACAGTGATCGAAAAAACTGCGGCGTTCTTTCTATTTACTTTTGAAAGAATGCGTCTGCAGTCTAGACGCAGGTGAAGTTTTTTCGAAAAAAGGCTACTTTAAAAAAAAACAACGACCTGTAGTCTAGACACACCCCTAGTGGCAAAATGCTGGGGACATCCTATCCGCTGCCAGTGTGCTCCTGCATGTCCATTCAGACCCACAAATGAGAGCTAGGATTCTGATCTTTGAAACAAAACTTTTGTGGTCACTCGTGCGAGGTAGGATGCAGTAGGAATGGGGGATTCCTAAGGGAAACTATGAAGAGGTGAACATTAAAATATTATCTTCTGTGATGTCATCTTTGATTCCCTAACTCCGAAGCTGATTATCTGACTGACCCCAATTTAGACTCTGCCTTAAGACCAGTCATTAATCTTCTGCCTTTCCTGGAGGGAACAAATCAAATGGAGACCAAGGGGCCATATCTGCAGCTGACACAAGTCAAGTTGAGGGACCTACATGGATTTATACCAGCTGTGGATCAGGGTGGCGTGTCCAGAAGCACTGATCAGCCTGTTGTTAAGGCAGAGAGACGTTTAGTAGTGTGAATTACTTCCTTAATCAGCAGCTGGTTAGCGCTCACTCTCTCTGTCTTCAGCTTTTGCACTTACCTCTTGAAGTCTAGAGGGAAATAAATATTTTGTATTTCATTTTTTGACTGAGAGTTGTTATCCAATTGAATTGTACAAAACAGGAAAGTGAAAGAGATGGGAGCCATTCCTCCTGCTCAGATATAACAAAGGAGGTGGTAATGTTTTACAGCCTGCTTCAAATTAGATTAGCAATTCCTGCTGCCTTTTTTTTTTTTTGCGCTGACAGTTGCCCTTATAGCTTAATCGATAGGATTGATCGGCTTGTAATGGTGTATGCAGTCACCTAGAGCATTATTATTTTGGCCAGAAAGACAGCGGTTGCAAATTCCATGGGGGTTTCCATCACTAATTTTTCTATATGTGGGGGTGGAAGCGGGGGGTGGTGGTGGTGGTGGAGGTATAGAACAGTGCTGCTCATAAAGGGATTGGAGAGCCCATTCAATGTAATGACTAAGATTATTAGCCTTCCAGTGCATGGAAGGCAAGAGGAAAAGGGGTGTGTATGGGAGCAGCTCTGTGCTGAATGGGTAGATGTGCTAGAAGAGGTCTTCTGGATAGATAGGCTAACGATATCTTACTACAGAGGAGACTGAGGAAGGTGGAGACAGAGGCTGATTATAGAAAAAAATCAAAGGAAGTATGTCTTCATACAACTCACAGCCAACCTGTGGAACTCCTTGCTGGAGGATGGTGTGAAGACCAGGTCTTTAACAGGGTTCAAAAAAAGAGCTAGAGTAGTTCATGAAGGATAGGTCCATCAATGGCTATTAGCCAGGACGGGTAGGAATGGTGTCCGTAGCCTCTGTTTGTCAGAGGCTGTCAATGGGCGACAGGGGATGCCTGTTTTCTGTTTTAAACCAATTACTAATTTTTAGGGATTAAGATGAGAACTCCATGTTGGCAGATTAACCAATTTCTGCCTCCTTTGGGGTTCTGACACCTTCCATTGAGGCATCTGGTTCACTGTTTGCCACAGGGTAATGGATTAGACAGACAAGTGTTTGACCCAGTCTAGGACTTCTGGCACTCCTTTAACTACCTTTGAGTAACTACTCTCTTTTGCTGGTCATAACCTTCAGATGTCTCTGGATGGTTTCCATATGCTCAGTTGTCACTTAGCCAAACTGTTTATTTTATTTTCTATAAAGCATCCCACATGAATGGGGTTTTATCTGCTATATGTTTGAAAGAGTTTGTTTTGTTCAAGAACTCTTCTTAAATGGTAAGACTGAGGACCACCGAATTGGATAGGCAGCTGCCTTGTAGCATAACTTAAAGCAAGGCCAGGGGTTGGTTGTGCCGGGAAAATGGGATGTGCCTGGAATGGGATTGCTGCTCAGAAAGCCGTACAGAAAAGAGACAGAATCACCAGGCAGGTGAAAGGGGCTCTCCCCCCACCCCACTTTAAGAAGGGCTAAGGAGGGGGTGAATCTCCCCCTCCAATTCGTATGGGGACATTGCTGGCTATTCCACTTCATCAGGGAGCAAGGAGGAAAGTGCACAGTTTGCTGTATCCATCATTCTGGCTGGGGGCTGCAGGGGTAGATGAACCTGGATGCACCCCTCCCCTGTCTGTACCCACTGGAGCTGCAGCAGCCATGGAGAGGTGCTTCTCACTTGGCCCTAAGCTGCTGGCCGGGGTGTCTTCTCTCCCTGGGGCAGCCTGCATCCTGAACCCCTCTTCCCCAGCCCCACCCCAGAGCAATGATTTAAATGAAGCATGGACATTTTCACTGTGTTTTTCATACTCTTCCCCTCCCCCCCCCCCCAAAAAAAATTGAGTTAAGGACCCAAGCAACACTGGGTAAATCTTGTAGTAGACCGTAAATGAAGAAAAGCTCTTATTCCACTACATGCATCTTACGAAGTGGGTCTTTGCCCACGAAAGCTTGTGCTCCAATACATCTGTTAGTCTATAAGGTGCTACAGGACTCCTTGTCACTTTTGCAGATCTAGACTAACATGGCTACCCCTCTGATATCTTATGCCTGAGTTAACTTACAAACTTTCAGTGCAATCCTACAAACCCTTGACTTACAAAATTAGTCTTTGCTCACGTGATTAGTTCCATTGAGGTCAATGGGAGGTACTTGGTGTAAGTTCACTGGGACAGAGACTGAGGTTTTATTATACATATGTAGTATCTAGCCCAATGGGGACCCAACCCCCAGGAGTTCAAACCACTGTAATTCCGATATTAAATCATACAATGAAACTGGTCTGATCAGCTACCGGCTTAGAATCAGTTCCCTGGTGGACAACAACTAAAGCACGTTAGAGGGTGGATATGATCCGATGAGACATGGGGACATGGGTACTGCTGTGTGCCCTCCTTTAAAAATATTTAGTATGTGAGCAAATTTCACCCAGCTTTGAAATTGGGGGTGAAACAGTTCATGGCTGGGACTTTGTCACCAAACAGCGGCAATCCCTACATATAACTCCTTGCTGTGGTACTAATTGCTAGTGAGACGTGAAAGCTTTTCTAATATTGACATTTAATTGATAATCACGTTGATGTTCTTCGGCATTTGACACGTGTATTTTACAGGTTTTAGCTGCAAAAGCATCCCTAGCCTCTGATACTTCTCCCCTTGGGCCTTTGCCTTATTTTGTTTAGCTGAATGCTTCCCACCGCAATAAGCGTTTTGTTAAGTAACAACTACTAGACTGTTGGGAAGAAACCTTCCAGAGAGCTGAGTAGCAGATAACGTGCCCACATGCACCTTACGACATGCTTGTTTCTTCACTGTAGCTCTATGGAGGTTTTCTAATTAAATTATGATTAAAGAAACAAGAACCCGGTGTATTTCCTATCTGTCCATAGCAACCTGTTGTTCCCATGGTTTAACGTTTCTCTGATATCTCAGAATGAAGGCCCTTCAACAAGAGCGTGTGTTCGCTCTGTGCCTATTGAGGGTTGTACTGTGGCTTCTAATTGTGGGGCCCAAGGGGGAAGAGACTCATAGTTTGAAAGCAAGTCCTAAAAGTATGGATGGCCAGCGACACCCGTAGGCCGAACATACCTGCCTCTTTGATCCCCACTTCCTCTTTCCCTCACTTCCGGATCCTCTGTGTGCCTGAACGGGAACACAGAGAAGATGACAGCGAGGCGCAGAGTCGCTGCTGTGGTGGGATCTATCTCAACCCCTTTGGCTTCTGCTCTGCAGGTGCTGCCGACTTTTTCCGACTCCCTAGTAGCCTCTGGAGAAATTGACCAGAACTCAGGGGCATTTGGCAGAATGTGGTGTGTTAGAGAGCAGGGTGAATCCAAACATTCCTTATTTTAATTTTAATTTTTCTCCATGACGGTCTGTCTTCATTTTAAATTGCATCCTAACCAAGAATTTTTTGACAAAACATTCAGAAATTTTCCTCACATTTTTTTTTTTCAACCAGCTCTGTTGGCAAGGGGCAACCCGGCAAGACACTACAACAGAGTAGCTGAGTTTTAATTGCGATAAAAACGGACCCAACTCTCAGTGTGAAACTGAAACAGGAGCTCCCTCCTCCCATTTGTAATTCTGTGCCTGTTTGCTTTGATGGTTCTGGTCAGCACTGGGACTGGAAAAGTTTGTAATTTTCCTAAAATTGTTCTGGTCTCTCTGGAAATTTTAACAGAGCCTGTTCTTGTGAGATTTCCAGCCAGACTCTCAGACTTGGGAAGTCTGGATATGCAGTCAAAGTTTCAGGTGTTTTATTTTAACGTTGGAAAGTTTAACAATCTTTCAGTTCATTAATGGCTTCTGTTTCTGGTTTGGGATTCTTCATGTACCTCTCCCCCAGCAGGAATTGTGGGAGGAAGCTGTTAAGTACTAAGCAACATAAAACACTGAAATTCCCAGGTTCTGTATGCAAACAAGTGGCACCACTCAGTGCTGTGTGGTGTGGTCTTAGAGAAGGCTCACAAAATTAGGAGCGAAAAGATACTGAATTTGAGTTCCTGCTTTGCTACTGATTCCTTGTATAGCCTCAGACATGTTGCTTGATCTGTGCCTCAGTGATACCATCTGTAAAATGGGTATAATGCTTGGCTCTTCCTCTCCCCACCCATAGGACTCTTGCAAGTATAATGACTGTCTTCTTGGGACATTAGCAAGGATTGGAACCAGGTCCTGTTAATTTTTTAAAAAAATGAACCTCTCTGGTCAGATAAAAGACGAAGCCAATTAACTAGGGGGAAGGAAACGTGTTAAACCCCTTACATAGACCAGCCATTAGAAGGAGACAAAGACCCACATCAGGTTAATGTTGATTACATGGGGATTGATTAACTGACCTTTCTGTACAGAAGACTAGCACATTTACCCAGTGTTGCTTGCGTCCTTAACTTAATTAAGGATTTTTTTTTAAAAATAAAAGGAAAATATACATGCTCTATTGAAATGATTGTTTTTCAAAAATGGAATGAGAGCAAAGTGCACAGCTTGCCTGCCCCCTGCGCTCCCCAGCCAGAATGAGGAAAGCAGTAAACTCTGCACTTTTTCCTCACTCCCTGATGAAGGGGAACAACAAGCAATGTTCCCATATGAATCTGGGGAGTGGGGAAGCTTCAGCTCCCTCTGCCTTCCCTAAAGGGTGGGGGAGGAGAGGCTTGTGGCTGATGTAGTCCCGGTGGGGGGTGCACACCCCTCACCAGACCCTTCACCTGTCTGGTGATTCTGTGTCTTTTTTCTTTATGGTTTTCGGAGAAGCAGTCCCATCCTATTTTCCTGGCACAACTGAACCCTGATCTCTCTTTAAGTTATGATAAGAGGAAGCTGTGAACCAAATTTCGTGGTCCTAACTCTTACCGTTTAGGTTCTTGAACAGACAGACAAACAAACTCTCTCAAATAGATATTTGATAAGCACTAAGTACTACGTGTTTCCAGAGTTCTCCAACTATGCTAATTGTGGCACACAGTGAACGCACTGTACTATTTGTGCTGAGAGAGGATATAAATCTTTCTTCATTCCAGTCTCTGATTCATTATTTATACCTCACCGTTTACTTTGTAAAATATCTTCCTATAGTCACTACATTGCTGACTGCCAGAAACAAACAGGCCTTTTGATCTACAATTTCAGTTTTGTCTGTTAACTTCATCTTTTGGAGGAGGTGGGGGGAAGAAATATTAAATTAACCATCTCATCCTTTACTTCATTTTCCACTGCTGTCGGTTCCGCTTTTTGTAGATGCTGTCCCTACAAAGAGAAAGAAAGGGAGATCAAAGCTAGAGGAAAAATAAATACATGCTAACATAGGTAGTGCTGGAGTGTAATTGACATTTGTTGGTTCTTCTCCGCTGAGACGTGTAAATTGAAGCCTGTCTTTTCGGTATACTAATTATCTATTGTTTAGCTATTTCTTTTAATGAGGAAAATAAGGCAGACTTCAAGAATGCACTTGAAACATTGTCATAGCACATCGAATTGCTTTGCATGGCCTGTACAATCCCAAGGCCTGACATCTCCACTGGGAAGGGCATCCCAGTCTTTCTGAAATGAGTGACATGTTCACCCATCTGCTGAAGGGAAAAGTTTCTCATGGCTCTTGGCCCAAAGGGAGCCTAATGACATAAAAAAAAAAAAAGATTAGGATGACTCAGCTGGGTGTCTACATGAGACTTTTCCCTCTGTAGCACTGATGTTGCTCTCTGGGTGCTAACAGCAATGGAAGCGTTAGTGCACCCAATCCATGTGTCTTCTAATGAATGTGTTGCCCAGCTCACTTACACATCAATAACTGATGTATACGATTATAGATGGTACTGTTCCCTCTCATTTTTTTCCATCCATGTGCGGAATAAATGTTGTGTGCCCTGAGGCATGTGCAGCTGAGCACCACCACTAGACATGCATGCTGTGGGTGCTTTGCTAATCAGCTGAGCAGCATTTGAATCTCTCCTGGGCAGTGTTCCCTCTAAGCTGTGGGGCAGCACAGCTTCACAGGTGATCAATCACCCCTGCCCAGTCAGAAGCTCAGGGCTCCTTGCATGGAGCTGACTGACTGGCCGGGGCTGATTAATCAGCTGTGAAGCTGTGCTGCCGGGAACTGCTCTTGGGTGGCCACCCTAGCGCTCAGCTTACAGGGAACACGGCTGGTAAGGTACTGCTGAGCTACCCACGTCTTGTTGGAAAGAGCTTAAATCCATGGTGAGCAGCCTGCAGCCTGTAGGCCTCATGCTGCTCCTCAGGTTGTTTGTCAGACAGGTTGTTTACCTTGTGTCTGAAGGCGTGGCTGTCCACTGCTCCCATTGGCCACAGGTCACTGTTCCCAACCAATGAGAGGTGTGGGAAATGGCAGTCAGCAAGTCCCTGTGGTGCTTCCTGCTCCTCCCATCGGCTGAGAACGGAAAATCGTGGCCAATGAGAGCTACGAGCAGCCATACCCATGGACGCAAGGTAAACAACTTGTCTGGTGGCCTGCCAGCTGCTTATCCTGATGATATATAAAAGCCCACCACCGGCTTAAATTGATCATTTGTGGTTGTGGACTCTCCACCACTGGAGATATTTTAGAGCTTGTTAGACAAGACACCTGTCAGGGATGATCTAGACGGTTCTTGGTCCTGTTGTGAGGGTAGGAGACTGGAGTTGATGACCTCTTGAGATCCCTTCCCATTCTAGTGTTGTAGGATTGCTGGGGTCAGGAGGAAATGTTATCGCCCATGAACCAGTATTGGTTCGGAACACTGCGGTATTGGTGTTTTGATAGACCAATAATATAATCTGGGGAATCCAAGTTTCCTACAATTGGCAGCAAGATAAATACTTAGAAGAACATAAACTGTGGGTGTTAGGGTCAAAGGACTGGAGGGACATGTTGTCTGGATCCTACTCTTGCAGGCAACCACAGTATATAATCCTGTTCAATCGTGTATGAAGTTCTGTTTTAAAAATAAAAAGTCTCAGAGGGGTTGTCATGTTAGTCTGTAACTTTACAAATGAATAGTCCCGTGGCACCTTAGAGACTAGGAAATATATAGAGAGAATCATGAGATTTCTGGGTAAAACCCACTTCCTCACATGATGAGGTGGTTTTACCCATGAATGCCCATGATTCTGTATTGTTTTGTTAGTCTCTTAAGGTGCCAGAGGACTGCTTAAAGATTTTTTAAAGATTGCTTGCCCTCCGTGCTCCTAGGGGAGACTGTTCCTCACTCTTTGGATGGTTAGCAACCTTCTCATTTCCAGCCTAATTTTGCTGTTGGTTTGTAGCTTGATGCAGGAATTACTAGATCAAATTCTACAGCCTTTATTATATAGGTGGTCCGGTTAGAAGATCAGAATGGCCCCTTTTGGCATTAAAATATGTGGCATTGCTACACAGTGTAAAGATGAGTGACTCCCGTGGAATTTATCTGGCAGACTTCAAATGCTCTAGTGAGGATTTGCAAAACCAGAACAATTGGATTTCATGTACTTCTGGCATTTAAACCAGGAGTCTCAAACTCACAGCCCTCAGGCCATCTACACACTCTGGAGCATATTCGCAGTCTGGTCTAGGAGACCTGTGGGGATGTGTCCAAATGTGTCCTCCAAGCCCTGCTCCTTTCTGCCGCTACCCTGCCCTCTTCCCTGAGGGACAGAGCCTTGGGGATTACTGTGGGAGCCTGTCACGGGATGACAACCGTGGTTGGGCCCCCTGCAATCCCAATGATGGAGGGAGCTGTCTGGAAAGTGTAATGTGCTCAGCATGCACACTCGCTCCACTTCCCCGAGGCGTCGTCCACTGTAAGGAGTGTGGGGGGGACGACCCACTGGCCCGCAGATGGCCCACAAGCTGTGACTTTTGAGACCCCCTGATATAAACCCAGATATTTTCCGGGATGATTCAGGATTTTGGGTTTCCCTTGCCCCCCAATCTAAAGAGGGGCCTGCATTATGGATTAAGACGGGGCAGCAATAATTTTTGACCAGGGGCCACTTCAGAAATTTTTGAAGTGGCCCCATGCCATTCCGGAAGGGGCGGGGCCTCAGGCAAAAGGGGTGGGGCCAGAACACTTCCGTGCTTCCCTACCCAGAGACCCTGATTGGTCTCAGAGTGGGAGAATGTGCAAAGTCTTTGGACCCCCGCCCCCAGAGAAAACTACCAGCTGTTCAGAACAGGTAGCAGTTCCCTGTAAGCACCAGACTTCGCATGCTCCCTCCTGCTGCCCCCAGGTCAAGCAAGGCCTGAGGAGGGAAGCTCGGGAAGTCCCTCGCTCTCTGCCCCTGCCCTGCAAGGGAGTGCCGTACTTAGAGTCAACCGCCAGATGAGCAGCAGCTAGCGGTTGACTTTGGGTGTGTCTAGACTACAGGATTTTTTTGAAAAAGTGGCCTTTTTTCGAAAAAACTTCCCCTGCATCTAGACTGCTGCTGCGTTCTTTCGAACGTAAATCGAAAGAACGCGGCAGTTTTTTCGACCATGTAAAACCTCGTTTTATGAGGAAGAAAGCCTTTTTTCGAAAGTGCTCTTTTGAAAAAAGGTGCTATGTAATGCAAACTGTGCTTTTTCAAAAGAGAGCATCCAGACTGCCTGGGTGTTCTCTTTCGAAAAAGCAGTTGGCTTTTTCGAAAGTACTGGTTGCAGTCTAGATGCTCTTTTTCGAAAGAGGCTTTTTCAAAAGTATCTTTTGAAAAAGCCTCTTTCAAAAGAGGCTTGTAGTCCAGACATAGGCTTTAAGAACTGAGCCCCTTGCAGGGCGGGAAGAGACTTCATATGCTCCACCTCCAAGCCCTGATTGGCCTGGGAGCGGGGGAAGCAGCAGGGCCTCCGTAAGCTGGATCAACTTACATGGTGGGCCATATTTGGCCCATGGAGGTCCTTTTGCCCACCCCTGAATTAAGAGTAAAAGACCTCCCCAAAAGCTAGTCTGGAAGTTGGAGACACGTGCACTATATTTTTGTTCTTTTCTACCATCTTCCTTCTATTTTTCAATGTGTTTTTATTCAGCTATTTTCTCCCCCTTTGTAATATCTCATCCCATCACACACAAGCGTGTACACACACAGAAACACACACACACATAGAGTGAGTTGAAAAATCAGTTTGCTAATCCGTAGTGGTCTGCAGAGGATTCCAATTTCTCTTTTCTGCTAACAGGGGAATGAGCAAACAATCCAAACTCTGATCAGGCACCTTGTGTCATAGCACAGACTTCATTTGCATCCTGGATGGAAATGAAAAATCTGAAATGAATGCACACACAGTCTTTGTCGTTTCTGTGATCACCTGGGGACCGGTCTCGCCATTTGTGATGAATCAACAAAATTTGAGCATGGACTGCAATAAGCACAAACTTCACAGCACTGCTAGTTGCTGTTAATAAAGTAGTGTTTTTGGAGACCATCTGGGTTAAGGACCGTTACTCAAGTCCTTAACTCACTTAAGGAAAATGTATGTGTTTTATAAAAACGATTGTGTTTTTGAAAAATACAGTGTTACATGAAGTTAATTTTAGTAATTTTTTAAAATGGGCATTTCATCAAGTGTGCTTTTATTTCTTCATCCCTAGAAACTCTTATCATTCTCTACGTTTTAACAAAAAAAGGGCTAGAATCAATGTGGTTTCCAATAACATTGTCTTCTACTTTCCAAACCTTCAGCATTGATTTAGCTATGCCAGAACAAAGCACTACTCCAAATTTCTGTGTTATCTCTTTTTCTGTAAGGTTTATTGAGAAGCAATCCTATTCTAGGTTCATCCTATTTTTCTGGCTCATCTTGGTTCCATCTCTTTCAACATTCGCTCAGTTATGTCAATTCAGATGACTGCACTTGTTTTGGTGATTCTGTCTCTTCTGTTTGATTCCAGGCACATCCCATTTCCTGGCACCACCAAACTCTGACCTTGTTTTAAGGTGTATGATAAGAGGAAGCTGCATACCAAATTTGGTGGCCCTAGCACTTACCATTTTGGAGGAATTCTTGATCAAATAAACTCTCTAAAATATATAGTCGATTTAGGTATCAACTCGGAATGGCATGGATAGCCTCTCGCGTTATGTAGGAGTTGATCTTGAGTATCAAGACTTTCATATTAGTTGTATTTTGTGACAGCACCAATTGCCTCTTTCTGCTGCATTAATTTAATTTACAGTTCTATATTTTCTGTTTCATGAACTTTTATGATTGCAAGATATATTCTCTCACGCAGCAAGCGTGAAGATTTATGTTGAAATAAATGGATTGGCTCAGGATATACAGTGATTACACAAATTACTACGTTTTCAGCTACATGGAGAGAATTAAAAATAACCTCACACACATTATCAAAATAACGATCCAAATGCAGCTCCATTTGCGTTTGCTCAGTCCCATGGAATTTCCTCAGCCTGCATTAGTGTGTCAGATTAGAATCCAATCAATGATATGAGCTTTTCTTCATACTAATTATTCTAGTTATCCCACCCATGCAAGCACTTACAGGCCATGTCTACCTTAGGAAACTATTTTGAAATGACTAAATAACTCCCGATTTAACAAATTTGAAATAGTGTGTCCTCATTACGGTGAAGCATCAAAATTAGTCCGAGGCAGGCTCCATTAATGTGGATGCACTAACTTGGACTTAGACCCCCAGGAAGCACTGGGGAATAATTAGTTTGAATGACTCTGGAGAGTAGTTATTTCGAAATAGCGGTACTGGAGCATCCATACTACCGTTATTTCAAAAAAGCTATTTTGGAATTAGCGTTATTCCTGATGAAAAGCAGGCGTGCAGATTTCAAATTAAGCAGCCCATTCTTTTGAAATAATGGGCTTGGTAGTGTGGACACTCCACTTATCAATTCGATCTAATGGGGGTTATAGCAAAATAAAGTTCCAATGTAGATTAGGACACAGATGCAACAGGAAAAATTCGGACTGACAGTAAGGAAGAAGAGTGTAAAGCTGAGATTTAGATAAATTGTCCTTAGATAACTGAAGATGTCTTCAATATTAAAATAATTATGGTGATCTAGGAGAATATAAGTAGAACTAATGGGAGAGAAACAAAAGAAAAGAAACTTTAACCTGAATGTTGGGCAAATTTCCTGTCAGTGACAGCAGGAAATGATGGAAACCCCAATTACGTGCAATGATTCTATCTAGACTGGTCAAATCAATGGAGAATTCATTGAAAGGAGCAACACAACACTGACTGTGGATAGGTAGGATGGCATGACAGATCTCTTTCACCTCTGCTTTCTATAGTTCTTGGAAATACTGACATAAGTCGTGAAAGACTGAAATAATGTTTAGTGCCTTCCACTCTGAATTTAGATTTCAGCAGGCTGTAAAATAAGTTTCTAAATCCTACTTGGGTCCTTAACTCAGTTCATTTAAAAAAAAATAAAAGGAAAATGTACATAGTTTATTGAAAGGATTGTAAGTTTCAGTAGTACAGTGTTCTTTTTATAAAGTTTATTTTTTAAATGGGCATTTCATCAAGTGCATGTTTTTCTTCGTCTCTAGCAACTCTTATCATTCGCTATGTGTTAACAAAAAAGGGCTAGAATCAATGTGGCTTCCAATAACATTGTCTTCTACTTTTCAAACCTTACGCATTGATTTATCTCTGCCAGAACAGAGCACTACTCCAAATGTCTCTGTTTTAACTCTTTTCTGTAAGCTTTATTGAGAAGCAATCCTACTGTAGGTTCATCCTATTCTTCTGACTCAGCTTGGTTCCGTCTCTTTCAACACGCTCAGTTATGTCAATTTTGAGACTGTACTTACCTTGGTGATTCTGTCTCTTGTCTGTTTGGTTTTTATGAGAAGCAATCCTGTTCCAGGTGCATCCTGTTTTCCTGGCATAACCAAATCCTTACCTTGCTTTAAGTTATGATAAGAGGAAGCTATTGACTGAATTTGATGGTCTCAGTTCTTACTGTTTAGGAGAAGTTCTTGATCAGACAGACAGACAAACTCTCTAATATATATGAACAGCTTTGAACAAAAAGGTCCCCATGGCTTTACTCAGTCCTAAGTGAATGTTTTGTCTCTTCACATCTGAACATTTTCTATAATGTCAAAGACGCTACTCCAAAACCTTGCTTTTGACTTTTCCTTTGTTCGTTTTTTGCCCATGTTAATTGTCCAGAGGCTCTGCTCACATTCATTTCATCCTGAAGACAGTTCAATGTTAATATGCATCTGCTTCTGCCGTTCTACGCTGCCAGCAACCTGGAGTCTGAGCTGCAATGGAATCTAGCTTTGCCATCAGCAGGATGTAGCCATGTATACCAGTCTCCCAGCAGGCTGTCAGGACATGCAATAAGCCTTGTGCCTTAAAACAATCAAGGGATACGTCAGCGTTTTTTAACCATTTACTTTAAAAATCACAGAATTTATTTTTAAAATAGACTCCCGAGGTTTCTTTGCCTTCAGCACATCTGTAAACAAGTGGTGGTCCCATTCCAGGAGCAACTCCCCCTCTGTGTCCCACCTCTCCCCTTTCCCCTTGCATGAGGAGGGTGAAAATTTGGGGCTGGTCTTTTGGAGGGCTCTCACTTTTGCTTGCCATCCTGTTCCATAAGTAGATTACGTGGGCCTGCAAAATCTCCTTCCTTTTGTGTACCTGGCCTGGTAGCCCATGCAGGAATCTAAGGAAGTCTTAAATCCCCCTTTTTCCTTTGCACAGAATTCACAGTTGCTATCATTGTGGACATACTAGAGATTGAATTTAGGAACTTCTAGAGCAGGGATAGGAAATTTCCAGTGGCAGTTCATCAGGGTTAAGCCGCTGGTGGGCCGCCAGAAAGTTTGTTTACCTGAGTGTCTGCCCCCAGTGGCTGTGCTTTGCCATTCCTGGCCAATGGGAGCTGCAGGAAGTGATGCAGGCTGGATCACCACTTCCTGCAGCTCCTATTGGCTGGGAACAATGAAACACGGCCATTGGGAGAGGTGGGGTTCCATGCCTGAGGATGCTTAGGTAAACAATCTGGCAGCCTGCCAGCGGCTAACCCAGATGAACTGCCTGCAGCCAACATGCCAGAGCTTCCCCACCCCTGCTCTAGAGGAAAGCCACCATGTCAACCATCCTGAAACCAGCTGTAGAAGGGACAAGCTGTACTTCAGAATTCCCCGGAATCTTCGTGGGATTAGTTTTTCCTTTGGGATTATTCGTTGTCCTGCAATATGGGTGGTATTTTTCTATTACATTGCCATAAGCCAGGTGTGGACTTAATATAACCCAGGAATCATCATAAAAAAGAACATTTTCCCTTAAAATACGAACAGTACAAATGAAGCTTTTAAAAATAAACGTGTATGGCCCCCCCCTTTTTTTTTTTTTTAAAAAAAGGTTATATAAGAGCTTTCCCTTTGTAATAGCTCACAATCTATTGTCAAAAGTTTCTCTTTGAAACGAGGAGTTGCCTCATTTGGATGAGCGAACAGTCAAGATTCTTTCTAGGAGCAAAGACTTTTCATACAACTGGAATTTCTATTAGTAGCAAGGCTCCACACAGGTCATTTTATTTATCTTTTGTAGTAGCTGTGAAGTCATCTGCTTTAAGTTAAGGATGTGGGAACTTGTTTGGATGTAAGAACTTACCCACATCTTCACCTTGAGTCAGGCAAACTTTTTTTAAGCATCGCAAAAAGTTGGTGTAATTTTTGTGTTGCCTCTTTCCTTCCTTAGAACGGCCAGGGTAGGGAAAGGTGGTGAAATGCCACTAAGTAACATGGTATCTCTAGCAGGACAGTGGGACAAGAAGCATAGGAAATTGGATCGGATCAGGATTTCTATTTCCAGCCCAGTTTGTACAGAATCAAGTAACAAAATCCTGGTTGCCGAAAGCACGAGCAATCCCAATGACTCAGTGGAACTATTGCTTGAATAAAGTAAGCAGGATTTGGAGCTCATCGATCTTAATGTTCTGTATTGTACTTGCATTGTAACGAAGGTCTTTCAAGGAAGGGGATGAAACAGGGCAGTAGGAAAGATTGAAATGTACACGCTTGGATGGAATCGCAGAAATAAGCTGGCTTCACATAATTGATAAATCCTCCTTTATTATGAAGGCAGATTTGGGGATAGACTTATAAGTAGCACTTTCACTAAGGCTTTTCTGGAGATCCTGCTGACCTTGGATTTTCTGAGATGTGGTCCTTCGAGTCCCCCGCTCTGAATGGGTTGTAAAGTCGTGTTCTTGTTTTGCTTTGCTTCAAGTCTGATGACATCATAACTCTGCAAGGCTCCTTCAATGGGAGCTTAAAGTATTTCACCCCATTAAACAAAAATAATGTGGCGTTTGTGGTATTGGCACTGGTTCCGGTTACACTAAACATTCCGATAGTCAGAGCTGTAATTAACGCCTGACTGGAAATGAGAAGCGGTTGATGGAATGTCTTGTACAAGGAAAAGAGTTTTCACCTGATTCTTTACCTCTAATGTTTCATGCCAGGCCGGCCCACAACATTTTGGCACCTGAGGCAGGGAGCTCAAATGATGCCCCCATGCCCCCTCGCTTGAGCCAAAACTTTGAAAGGTCTCTTGTGCTCTCCTTCCTCCAGCACAGCTCTCCACCATCTCTGTGCATCTAGAGCAGAGAAAATACACATGCACCAGCAGCAGACACAATTTTCTACACTCTGGGTCCTAGTGGTGCCCCTCCCCCCAGTCTGCTGCCACAGTTCACCTCATGGTAGGGCCTGCCCTGATGCCATGATGCTGGCAAGCGGCCATCAAGATTATGGAAAATAATGTCTCCTTAAAGACAACGAGTAGTTTGGCAGTGTAGAAACTAACAAATATACAGGATCATGAGCTTTCAGGAGTAGTGGGTTTTACCCTTGATAGTTCATGATCCTATAGATTTGTTAGTCTCTAAGGTGCCACAGGACTACCTGTTTTTAAAGTTACAGAGTAATGTGTCTCTGAGATCCTTCTTAAAGGTATTTGCACTTCTTAAATCTAGTGTTGAGTGTTACAGGAAATCCTCACAATTTGCAGAATTACTATTCGTGGTTCCACATATTCGCGGATCTCCTGTCCAGGCTTGGGGGCTTTGTGGGGTTCAGGAGCTGTGGGGAATTCACCACAGCTGCCAGGAGTTCCCCATGGCTTCTGGCAGCTGCAGTGAGTTCCCAGTGGATGCCTGGCCCTCACAGTGAGTTCAGGAGCCATGAGGAGCTCGCTGCTGGGGCTGGGAGAGGTGGTTCCCATATTCATTAATTTTGCCATTCGCAGTTCCCACATCCACCCAGAATGCTGAGGGTATCCTGTACCAGTCTGTAATAACTTTTTCTGTAAATATACTGTGTCCTATTAATTTAGGAGCGACTAGTGAACTAACTGGTAAGAGTCCGCACATAACCTTCGGCAAGTCTGCTACCTCCCTGTATCTCAGTTCATCTATAAGATCAGTGCAATCAGTACTGCCAACCCCGAGCATTCCAAAACCCACGAGGCAAGTCCTGAAAAGCTGTGATTTTAAACAATAATACCTTTGGATTCTTTTTATTTGCTTTCAGGTTTTTGAGCCTCTGACGTCCATGTTTTCAAGCTTCCCTCCATACATGACTGCAAAATCTGAGGCTTTTACTAATGGTACGTGACGGTATGAATATCAACCTGATGTATCCCAGCCTCAATAAAATTGTGCGAGTGGGTACTGACTCAAAGGAGCAGAAAGTTTAGTATTTATCAAGTGCTTTGATATTTGGGATGGATGGGTTCATAAAAACAGTGTATCAGTATGCAGGTTTTGAGATTCCATTTGATTTTTTAATTATTATTATTTTGGCTGTAGAAAGTTGCTGAGAAAGCAGTAGAGGTGAGTGGAATGGACCGGTGAGGACTGGAAAACACACACACAAAAAAAACCCCTCTTTGTTTCAGAGATGACTGTAGGGAGCTCCCGTTTTAGTGTGCTGGGAAGCCTGGCATTTTAAAATTAAACGAGATACAAGCAAAGCAGGCTCAGAACAAGCGCTTGTGTTGCGCTCCCATGTCCCAGTTCATGGTGAAGCCTTGAACTGAGGTGCTCATGCAGAACTGACAGTGTTCTGGCCACATGGATCCTCTTCGTGTGACACCCGCAGTTTCCGTGTGTCCGGCTTGTTGACAAGCGCATGCAGCAAACAAATCATGCCAACAACTCCCCCGATGCCTGACTGATTATAAAACCTCTGTTGAATATTTACAGACACAGAAATCAGACAGTGCACCTGTCACTTGTGGGCACCCTGGAGCAAAAACAGTTCGGAAGGATTGTCTTTTCCAGAAATGAAAGGGCTGGTTTTCTTTGCTTGACCTTTTCTTATTGAGCAAATGGATATATATATATTGAGAGAGAGAGAGAGCAGTGAGAAGAAGAACAGATTAATACAGAAGATGCTTTTGTCCATACCCTATAGCCACTGAAAGAATCCATTGCACTGATCATGAATAAGAGACTTTAATTTAAAAACCACTATAAATAAATTAAATGTACAATATTTCAGCAATAACAGCCATGTGCTGTAGATATTCTTCCTCAGTGGCCAGTTTTAAGCTTAAGAGAGTCCACCAGTTACTTGTATGGCTCCTATCACCGTGATAGCGGAGTGTCTCACATCATGGTCTTGAACCTTTGCAGCACCTGTGCAAGGTAGGAAGGGGCTATCATTCCTGTTTCGCAGAGTGGGAATGGCTAGACTAGGGTTTGAGTGATGCTTGACATTCATATTGGCACCATGGTAATGGGGACCATAGAAGCAGTTGATAGATTCTGTTACACTATTTCAGTATTAACCTTCCCGTGCTGCAGGAACTCTTCCTCCAGCCCCAGTTTTCAGTGTAAGTCAAATGTGTTTAATAGAGGTTTTCAAAGTAAGTCTCCTATTCTCATTCACTACAATGGACTCCAGGCTGGCACAGGCTTTGTAGGAAAAGTGTAACCCGTGCCTGGTGGGTGTGGCACTCTTCCTCCTCTACGGGCATCTAGACATCAATGAGTCTGCGACCGCATTGGCTAAAGGCCATGTAACTGTCTGTGCATGTAGGAGCGGCTCGTACATCTAGCTCAGGAGGTCACCAGTTCAAACTCCCCTGCTGATCGCTCGGGTCTGTTGGTGCTACCTAAGTGAGTTCCCCTACATTGTGCAGGCTGCCTGGGGCAGAGTTAGGGAATGGACCAAGATTTCCCCACCCTCTGGCTAGTGCCCTTCCCTACACAGGTTGGACCTCCCTGGTCTGGCACCCTTGGGACTTGCCCAGTCCTGGAGGAGGGAATGTGTTGGATTAAGGGCGGTCCAGGCTCCCCTGGGGGAGGGTCTCCTGGCTGCTGACTCCACTGCTGGTCCTGGCCAGACTTGCTGGCCCCGGTCTGCCTGCCTGGCTCCACTCCCAGCCTCCCAGCTGCTAGACTGGCTCTGCTCCCAGTCCTGGCACCAGACCCTCTGCCATCAGACTCCCAGCCAGCTCTGGCTCTCTGGTCCAGCACATCCATGGTCCCAACAGACCAGAGTGTCCTGGACCAGAGAGGTTCAACCTGTATTCCTCTCTAGGCTGAGGGGCAACCAATATACAGTCCTTACTCAAACTAACCTAAGGCTCTGCAGGCTACGTTTATAGTACCTCCCTTTTAATCTTGCTAATCAGTCTCCTCTGCTTTGCTATGCTGTGTGTCCCTCGCATGATTTTGTTTTTTCATAGTTGTGTTTGGCCCTTTCCTGCTGTCAAGAGGAAGTAACGGGGAGCAATGGTCTTAAGCTGCAGTGAGGGGAGGTCTAGGTTGGATATTCGGAAAAACCATTTCTCTAGGAGGGTGGGGAAGCACTGGGATGGGTTCCCTAGGGAGATAGTGGAATCTCCATCCCTAGAGGTTTTTAAGTCCTGGCTTGCCAAAGCCCTGGCTGGGATGATTGGGTTGGTCCTGCTTTTAACTGGGAGTTGGACTCGACCTCCTGAGGTCTCTTCCAAGCCTAGGATTCTAATGGCTACCCATCATCTCTTGCCCAGGAAAGCTAGAACACACCAGCTGGGCAGCACTGGATGAAGGAGTACATAGTAGCACTCATCCCCATCCCACCACGAAAAGGAAGTCTCTAGTTACTGCTGGCTTTCCTCCTGGTTCAGGGGTAAACTCCACCCATGTAAGGAGAGAGGTTGAGGTGGGAATGTAGTTCTCCTTCAGTTCTCCTGCTCCTTCTTTCCCCTTGAGGATTTAGACTGAACTCCAAGGAAAGGTTTTGCTGCTTTGTTGTTTGTATTGCAGCGGTGCCTGGACCTGTGGGGTGCTACGTGCGGAACACCTTTGTGTCGTAAGCCTTCCGTAGCTCCGCTCCGGAGATAATTCCCTTCCCTAGCAGCTGCTTGCGATGTAACACAGACAAATACATCAGGGCAATCCCTTGACTGTAATTTTCTCAGGAAGCTTTCCTCCACTGCAGGAGACAACAGGAAACATGGACGTAGCCATGGCTGTTTACAATGTCTCTGAATATTTTTTGTCTCGGCCGCCATCTGCATTGGAGTACCTATCATGCTACCGTTCAACTGCGGTCACCTACTTGTCCTGTTTGCTGTGACCCTGCCCCTGGCAAGAGTGGAGCGCAATACTGACTGAACCTTGAGGCATGGGTTGTAGGGTTTGCTCTCTCTCTAGCCTATGTATCTGGGACCTGCTATGCAGAAGGGCTGGATCTAAAACAGAGCCAAATAGAGCAGCATGACACCAATCCGTGTATCGCTGCTGAGACTAGTCAGGTACCCACTTTTGCTGTGTTTCTTGAGATGTTGCAAGGGAAAGAGAAAGCGTTTCCCATCAAGGCCAACCACCCAGCCCAATATTGGAGGGGGAGGGGAGACTTTGTGGGTTTGTTTCTTTTACGGTAGCCGTTCACCAAATTATATTATTTCTTCCCCGCCCCCCCCCCCCTTGGTATCAGCTTCATGTCGTCACGCGTCTCTTACTGTCCCCTCTACTCGTGCTGTTTTGGTAGCCTTGCTGTGGTTTTGGAAGGCCTGTTGTGCTGACAGTTGAGGTCTGATCAGTCCAATCTTCCTAATCCCATGGAGCTGAGGCACTTGGCGAGGGGCATTTTGGATCCTCCATGGGCCGAAGATTGTGCTTTCCAGCCTTGATGCTGAGTAATGCTGAAAGCTGTGATCTACTTCCAAGCCTGCCCACCAGACCCTCAGTGTGCAGCTCAGCAGAGACCAAGGCTGGGACGCAAGTCCCTGAATGTAAAGTTGAAAGAGCTGCTATGCAAACTGACTGGCGTTTGCCCAGTAGCCAGGGCATGGAAAGCCAGCTGAAAAGCTGCTCAAAAGTTGCAGCGGGATAGCCGTGTTAGTCTGTAACTGGAAAAACTTAAACACCAAATAGCCTTGTAGCACCTAGTCTAGACTCCAGGGAACGTGTCCGCTGTTTTGGAACAGTTTCTGAAAAAGCGGACCTGTTCTTTCGGCATCCCTGTATTCCTCTCAGTGAGAGGAAGAAGGGATGTTCCAAAAGAGGAGGTTTTTTTGAAATTTGGCCCCGTATAGATGGGCCAAATTTCGGAAAAGCCTCTTTTGGGAAAAAAAGCAGAAAAAGATACGCAAATTGCGTGTGTTCCAATTTTTCTCGGCAGTCTAGACATAGCTTTAGAGACTAACAAAACAGGTAGATGGTATCATGAGCTTTCGTGGGCACAGCCCACTTCTTCAGATGACTGGAGTTTAAGGGGTCCAGTTTTGAAATAAATAGCTGCTCTCATTTGCATGTGTAGAGAGTCTGGTTTTAAGTGGGTTCACCAAAAAATAAAAGCAGATGGCAATGAATTAATTGGGATGCTGCCTGATTGCAAACGCAGCCCTGTCTCGTCCATGCGCTTGGATGAGAACAGAAATGCCCCAAGAGCCAAATGCAGCTCGCCTAATCCTGTAATGTATTCTGTAGCTGCCCTCTAGCTCACTGTCTCTTGTAGGGATATGTTCTGGGGCAATTAATGATTTTAGCAGGCTGGAGTCCATCTGCTCCCCCCTCGTGGTTTTGGGGAATCCTTGATTTGGTTCTCATTACTAGTAATCAGTTTGGTTTTGTTCATCAAGAAAGATATAAGAAAAGCAAAAATTGGATATATGCATTTATTTGGAGGTAGAAAGATCTTCATGAAAAGCTGTGTAAGACTCTTGGGGTGCATCTACACAGCAGAGCTTAACTCGAAATAAGCGATGCAAATTGAGCTACATCCATTTTGTAGCTTATTTCGAGATAGCTTACTGCGAAGTTGGGAGTGTCTACACAGCGCTTATGGGAAATAGAACACTCTTCTTCCAACTCCCCTTACTCCTTGTACAATGAGGGTTACAGGAGTCGGAGTAAGAAGTCCTCCAGCTTGACAGTATTTCGACATTATTTCCAAATAACTGCCTGCGGTATAGACGTGTACTATGTTATTTTGAAATAAGGCTAGTTATTTGGAAATAATGTTGCTGTGTAGACGTACCCTTGGAGTACTGGCAACACACCAGCATGGTCACTGGTGTCACAGATACTAGATTGTCCTGCTACAGAATTAAGTCGTCATGTCACCGACTGATCCAGCGAGGGACAATGCATTAATTAGTGGCATTCGTATTAATTAGGGTTGTTAGTATTAGTGGCTGCCATTGAAATCTTTCAGGACTAACTTTGCAATTCATATCACCATAGTATTCACAGCCTGTCCATCTCTAATTACAGGGAATATTGTGAATACTGCAGCAGCATTAACTGCTTGCAAAGGTAGCACTGAAAAGATTTTAATAGGGCAAGCTGCATTGAGGAGGCTTATGTTAGAAACTTCTACTTACAATTATTTGTGAGCAAGACCAGCCAGGGGAAGAAAGCCTTTCTAAGCACAAGCAAATAAAGTTCAAATAAGTGGGGTTTTTTTTTTGTTTCCCTCCAATCAGCTGCCTCCAATATCCAAAAAACAATAACGAATTCCTCTCTGTTAAAGTAGTTTGCTTTCCTTTACTTTTGTAGTTTGAATTGCAATGAGGTTTTTTTTCCTGTGGACAAATGGGACACAACCAGATTTGCATCTATGAAGAGTATGTAAATGTCAAGACTTCCTCATATAGAAGGAGAAAAAGTATACTGAGTTGAAAATTTGTTGGGAGAATTTTCCAGTGACTTCACCCCACATCTTTGCCGTTAGCATGAAATGTAGATGATACAAGGCTGAGAGGGGAGGACATCTTTAAAGATGAATAACAATGATATTCTAACAAGGAGTCCGGCCAATTTTACTTTTAAATCAAATTTCTATCAGGCATGCTGTGCTGCTGTAAATATCCTGGCTATTTTTAGTACAAGTGGAGGAACGGATTTAACAAAGATTTTGGAAAGTTCAGTATTTCAACATCTCTCCAGCAGAATACCATTTAATACAGTGGAATCCACTTTGAGTGGACGAGGGCACAGTAAAACTCAGTTTACATTGAAATGTCTTACTTTACAAGTTCCAAGTGTTCTGTGGATTGCAAAGCACAGGCAGCCTTTTGCTTTGCATTCGTCGTTACTTACTAGAATCGAAAGGAATGGCCCTGTAGTGAGATGGGGAAGTTTCTACAGGGAATCTGACTTAACTCTAAGCCCGCGTCTGCTGGGTTGCTTACACAGCAGATCGGTAGGTGCCTTAGCAATGCTTAAGGCAGGTAGGTAGATTTGTTCCTTTCCTAGGGTATGTCTGCACTACCACCCTAGTTCGAACTAGGGTGGTTAATGTAGGCATTCGAAGTTGCAAATGAAGCCCGGGATTTAAATATCCCGGGCTTCATTTGCATCTTGCCGGGCGGGCGCCATTTTTAAATCCCCTTAGTTCGAACTCCGTGCCCGCGGCTACACGCGGCACGGAGTAGGTAGTTCGAATTAGGATCTCTAATTCGAACTACCATTACTCCTCGTAAAAGCAGAGTGACAGTGAGGCATTTTCATTGTATCCTGAGGTAAAGGTTGCTCATGGCAGTCCTAGAACCCCTGCCTTTGGCTGAGTTTGACCAAAAGGTGAACTAGGCAAAGGAAAGTATGTTGTCTTCATGGTTTTTACCTGAGGATAGTCCAGGCAGGTTAGCTGCGCTACAGTTAAAAAGGCGGATTTTATAGCAGCGAAGATGAAGCTATTGAGCTTGTACCATGTCTAGGCCCAACCTCAGTTACACCTTGATGGACAACAAATACTTTGAGTGAGTATTTGTTTCTACTTTATTTTTTTTCTGATGGCATTTTAGCAGCTTTTTAAGATGACCAACACAAATCCTCCATTCTGCTATCCCAGTCCCGGCCTGCCAAACTAACACTAGACAGAGGACTCCAGAGCTTTCATTTCGGAAAACCTTACGTTAAGAAGAATGGGCGTGTTTCAACTCCATGCATGTTTCCAGAGATCAGCCTCCACGTAGGTCATTTGGGCTTAGTTTTTTATTTCCCCCCTTTCTGTGGGAAAGACTCCATCTTGGGAAGGACTCTATCTTGGCTTCCAAGCCCTTGAAAGCATTGCCCCAATCCATCAGTTGAACTGTGTTTGTTCTTGGCAGGGATGTCAAACAGCTTTGGTGTTGGGTTAAGGTTTGTAATAGATTAAGCAATGTTCTGCCAAAGTGTTCAATGTCAGGTGGAAAGAGAGGCTTCTCTTAGTTGAACTGAACACTTGGAGGTTCTGTAAATGGTCTGGGAACACGATTATGGAGTTACACTGCAGGATTTGGCTCGAAGCAGTGTGAACTTATGGACCTTGCAAATAGGAATTTTTATACTCTTGTATTCACACTGGTTTCAAATAAATGTCACATTTAAAAAGGGCAACATCTGCTCACTTACTTAAGAATTGGTTTTAAAAGCAGAATGGCAAATGTCGACTTCTACCTTTCTACGATCCCGCCCGCTGCAATGCAGCATAGCAATATAAAACTTAAACAAGAAATAGTCTTGCAGCACCTTAAGGTGCTGCAAGACTATTTGTTGTTTTTTTAAAGTTTTTCCAGTTACAAACTAACTCGGCTATCCCTCTGAAGCAAATATAAAGCATTTCACTGCTGTCCAAGAAAGTTGGGGTCTTAAGCCTTGACGTTTCAAAGTAACCAAATTCATGGGGATACATAGAGAGCCAACAAGAGGGGACGCAGTATAGGTATTTTATTAGACAGCGGAAAGAGAGGTTTCCATCCAGCCCAGTAATGGGTGGATAAGAAATAGCAAGCATTAGGAGGTTGACGTAATGTGAACCAAACTGTCATATATCCTCTGTATAGTTATTGCCTCAAGCTACTAGGGAATCAAGCAAAAAAAGAAGGGGAGAGAGGCTGTATATTTTTCCAGCCCTACTCCACCAGCTGCAATCACAGGCGCTCCCCTCAGACTGAGGGAATGTGGGCACCGTGCTCAGGAAGTGTGATGGCAGCATGCGCCATGAAACGTCAGCTAGTTGGATCTAGGTAGATCCAGTCTCCGGACTGCCACGTACACGTCCCTGGAGAGTTTCCAAGAACAACGGCGCTGCCCTGCTCTCCAACCTGCTCCTCCCTCGCAGACCAGCCCTGGTGTCACCCAACAGTGCACTTATCTTCCACTCCAAGCCATGATTCATGCCAGAACTTGGGGATTCCATGGGAGACAGGCAGCACACTTCTGCAGCAGATGGATGTAAGTGCATTAAGCTGGGGGGGGGGTCAGTCATCTGGAAGTGCGTGCTAGTGACGAAGGAGATGCAGTTTTAGTAACTGGGCTCCAAAGCATTGCCTGTTCTTTCTCTCTTCCCCCCCCCCCCCCCCCATTAGAGCTGTTGCAAAATCCGTGATATGGAGGAGTTTCAAAAGTAAAAGTGTTTGTGACAGTCTTTGGGGCACCCAGATCGTGAGTCACTTTGTTACACTCCACCTCCTCATGGCTGTGCTTAGCTAGGTGTCAGTTCCCAGCTTTGCAGCCACTTGGTCTTTTTCCTCTGGGCACCGCCAGCCCTTACTTTGCCTCACTGTTTAACAAGAGGCTGATCCTGCTCCCTTTGGAGTGCGCACGTGTGATCTCCAGCTCCTGACAATGGCTACTTGCAGAACTGCCAGGCTTTCTGTTCCCAAAGGAACAGAACTCACCGGCTCATGAGATTCCAGGCATGATATAGCACTTTGTTTAATACCAGAGCCTTGAGCTATATTTATAGTGAGCACAAGAATAAGTTTATTATTAAAGATTCAAGCGATAGCGAGTAAGGATAATGGAAACAAATGGGTACATATAAAACACACTCTTTCTAGAGACTCAACTTAGCTAATAAGTTCTCCTCCTGTCTAAAAAAGTTTTATCTCAACCAAGGTCTTCTGCAGAGTTTTCAATCAAGGCGGAGATCCTGTTTTCATGAACACAAACACGCCTTCTTTTTACACCCTGGGTGCCAGATGAAAGAATGTCTGTCATCTGTGCCTAGTAGATAGACTCCCCAAATTCATGGTCCTTGCTCCCAGACTGGAAAACCACCCTCAGTTTCTTTTTTTGACACGTGTTGCTAGCCTAATGAGGTCACCTCTCTTCCTTAATATTTGACTTTGTATGTAAATGAGCATCCAGTGTGTTAGCTTACAATGCTTAATTTACATCCTGTCAGAGAGAGAGGATGAAAGGTTTCTACAGGCATGTTAGCAATAAGAGGGTGATCGGAGATGTGTGGGGCCCTTACTGGATGAGGGAGGTAACCTAGGGATAGATGATGTGGGAAAAGCTGAAGTACTCAATGATTCTTTTGCCTCTGTCTTCACAGACAAGGTCAGCTCCCTGACTACTGCACTAGGCAACTCAGTATAGGAAGGAGGTGGACAGCCCTCGGTGGAGAAAGAACAGGTTAAGAACTATTTAGAAAAGCTAGACATACACAAATCCATGGGTCTGGATTTAATGCATCCAAGGGTACTAAGGGAGTTGGCAAATGTCATTGCAGAGCCTTTGGTCATTATCTTTGAAAACTCGTGGAGATCGGGAGAGGTCCCAGATGATTGGAAAAAGGCAAATGTAGTGCCCATCTTTAAAAAAGGAAAGAAGGACAATCCAGGAAACTACAGACTGGTCAGCCTCACCTCAGTCCCTGGAAAAATCATGGAGGGGATCCTCAAGGAATCCCATTTTGAGGCACTTGGAAGAGGGGAAAGTGAACAGGAATAGTCAACATGGATTCACCAAGGGCAAGTCATGCCTCACCAACCTGGTTAGCTTCTATGATGAGGTAACCTTGCTCTGTGGACATGGGGAAGTCGGTGGATGTGATATACCTTGACTTTAGCAAAGCTTTTGATACTGTCTCCCACAATATTCTTACCAGCAAGTTAAGAAAGTATGGATTGGATAAATGGACTGTAAAATGGATAGAAAGACGGCTAGATTGTCGGGCCTAACGAGTAGTGATCAACGGCTCGATGTCAGGTTGACAGTCGGTTTCTAGCGGAGTGCCCTAAGGATCGGTTTTAGGACCGTTTTTGTTCAACATCTTTATTAATGATCTGGATGAGGGGATGGACTGCACCCTCAGTAAGTTTGCAGATGACACTCAGGGGGAGAGGTAAATACGTTGGAGGGCAGGGATAGGATGCAGAGTGACCTAGATAAATTGGAGGATTGGGCCAAAAGAAATCTGATGAGATTCAACAAGGACAAGTATAGAGTCCTGCACTTGGGACGGAAGAACCCCGAGCACTGTTAAAGGGACCGACTGGCTAAGCGGTAATTCAGCAGAAAGAGACATGGGGATCGCAGTAGAAGCTGGATATGAGTCAACAGGTGCCCTTGTAGCCAAGAAGGCTAATAGCATATTAGGGTGCATTAGGAGGAGCATTGCCAGCAGATCTAGAGAAGTTATTATTCCCCTTTATTCTGCATTGGTGAGGCCACATCTGGAGTACTGAGTCCAGTTCTGGGTCCCCACTACAAAAAGGATGTGGATGCATTGGAGAGGGTCCAGCGGAGGGCAATCAAAATGATGAGGGGGCTGGAGCCCATGACTTACGAGGAGAGGCTGAGGGATTTGGGCTTATTTAGTCTGCAGAAGAGAAGAGTGAGGGAGGATTTGACAGCAGCCTTCAACTTCCTGAAGGGAGGTTCCAAAGAGGATGGAGAGAGGCTGTTCTCAGTAGTGACGGGTGGCAGAACAAGGAGCAATGGTCTCAAGTTGCGGTGGGGAGGATGTAGGTTGGATATTAGGAAAAACTATTTCACTAGGAGGGTGGTGAAGCACTGGGATGGGTTCCCTAGGGAGGTGGTGGAATCTCTTGGCTTGACAAAGCCCTGGCTGGGATGATTTAGTTGGGATTGGTCCTGCTTTGGGCAGGGGAATGGACTTGATGGCCTCTTGAGGTCTCTTCCAGCCCTAGAATTCTAAGAGGGGAATAGACATCTCTTGTCTGATGGAAAACCTGTTTTTCACCTCTGCTGCTGGCTAATAGTTGGATACAGAGTAAAATTAATTTTCAGTATACACACAATAACTTCTTACGTCGTTTTAGCACTCACGTTGTGTCTCTTGTAGTCTCAGTACATGTATTTCACAATTGTATCAATAATCAGTGTGACTCCAACTTTCATTTGAGACGTCACATGACACACTTTTGTGGACCAGACTGTACATATCAGAATCGGGAGGCACCTATCCCACTCCATACCCCCTAAAACATTCTTGGGTCAGAGTGTTCCATTATAATCACTGACAATATCCCAGCGCTCCTGAGCAAGTATAAACTAGTGTGTACACATTCACGGGAAGCCAATTTTGGTTTCAAAATAAGCAGTTATTAATCATAAGGGTTTCCATAGTACTTAAAAAAATATGAAAACAGCCTTGGAAATTTTCTTTTGAGAGACTGTGGCATTATTAACAACACGAAAGGAAGAGAGCTCCAGCCACTTGAAATACAGCTATGGTATTTGAGCTAATACCCGATACATTAATTTTTAAAGTGTTTTCTGTTTTTTTCTTTGATTTCTCTATAAACCTCAGTGTCAGCTGCAGAAGTGACACTAGGTATACACATAAAACTGAACGGAATAGATCCTTCTTCGGGCAGTGACATGAAATTGCATGGTAAAGAGGGGTAGCCATGTTAGTCTGTAACGTTAAAAACAACAAGTAGTCCTGTGGCACTTTAGAGACTAACAAAAACCTATAGGGTCATGATCTGATGAAGTGGGTTTTGCCCACAAAAGCTCATGATCCTTTATATTTTTGTGAGTCTACTACTCATTATGAAATTGCAGTAGGTTCTATTGTTACTATGTTTGTAATAACCTCATCTCAGACCATGAATGTGTCTATTTTCCATGGTCTGGAACCAGGAAGAAAAATGGGGGTGTCATTTTCATTAATGTTTGTCCTTCTGTGAGCTGCAAAACAGGGATGGCCAATGCCTCTCTCTCTCTCACAGACAGAGAGAGAGAGTCATCTTCTGAGAACATTTAGCAAAAGAGAAACCAGAGAAGTTTGTGTAGAAAAATTGAGTCTGGTCACTGCTGTTGGACCTTTTCTCGACCCAGACAGTCCACCTAATTTTGAAGTCTGAAATGTACCAATTACCTGGGCATATTGAGTTGGAGGTGGATCAGCAGAATGGAGAAGTGGAGCTAGTGCCACTGAAATGGAAATTTATCAAATCAGAGAACTGGAAGGAACCTTGAAAGATCATCTAGTCCCCTGCCCTCAGAGCAGGGCCAAGCACCATAGAACATCTCTGGGCTCCTGTAGTTTTCTCATATAGCATGCAATGTTATTGATGTTATGCTAATTAGACTATCAGTACAGCTATATGCAGGGGTGCAAAGCATTTTCCCCTTGGGACTTGCTCATTGTGCAGTTTCAGTCCATTGAAGGTAATTTGTAAAGTGAGTCAGCAAAGGTTTTTTTTGATTGTGGGAAATTTCAGTGATTCATCAACAACACTGAACATTTAACCATTTTTGAGGAGAGCGGGCCCTTTCCGTGGCAACTTTTCATTGGCTCAAAACTCCAATCTAAAATGTTGTGGGTGGAAAACTTTCAGTCATCCCTAGAAATCTGCCGTTTGCAAAATGGCCTCATTGGCTGGGTTTGTTTGGCTTGCCCTGACAGTCTCCCGCCTCCGTGGTGAGAGCATCAAGGTGTTTTTTGCTTCCCCTAGTCTTTGTATTTCGGTGTCATGAATGAATTCATTCTTCTGGGAATGAATTGGTGGCAGCAACTGAAGTGGCTCCCACGTCAGCAGTATTGTTTTGACTGGCACAAACATTGCAGGCCTGGGTACAAAGTCATGGCTGTAACATTTATAGAAAAGAAGGACAGGCGTCACCAGCATCTATCTTTACTATCTCAGGGACGTTCTTGGGGACACTATGTTTCAGACTGAGAGCGCCGGTGGGCCAGCATCCGGACTTCAAGCAGTAATGAATGACAAATTAACTGTTTGTACGGGCAAGGCAGGGTTCTGTTAGCAATGTGCACCTCCGATTCATGGCTGTCGTGGTACACTGGTTTGAACATTTGTCCCTTCCAAGGGCTTGTTTTCTCTTTGCATTAGCAACACACAGGGCTGCTCCATGATCTGGGAGGGTCCTCATGGGCCTTGATATGGTTGGCATTTGTAGGATGCTTCATTCTTTCGTCCCGGATTATTTTATCTGCTGCACACTAACCTAACCCCTTTCTCAGGAGAGTTGCAGACCAGACTTGCAATGAGATGGATATGTTGCTGCATCGTTTCTCCTTTTTCACTTGTGTCAGAATGATCCAACTCCAGCTTTTGCTGGGCACAGGGCATGTACATAACGTATGTTTGTATCAGTGCATGGCTTTTGGCTGTGGGGGCTCAGGGAATACTTCCCCCAGGTATCTTGACTCAGGAGTCTGAGCAGCTTCACAATGGGGAAGTAGTTCTGCTACCCAAAACTTTCGCAATTCTTGGGCATTACAGACATGGTGGTTCAGGGCATAACTCATGTGGGTTAGGAAGATAGGTTTCTGGAGGGGGAGGGTCACAGACTTGCCAAGCCCCTGGGAAAGGTGGGGTGGGGACAGCTGCACGCTCCCAGAAGGAGCTGGGTCTCAGGCAGAAGGGGTACTCAGCATCACCCAGAGCGTGCTGTGCCCTGCCCATCTCTGCGGAGCCACCCGGAGCCCTCCGGTGCAGCACTGCGGATTTTCCATTGACTAGTCAATGAGTCGATAAGCAGAAGAGCCGCAGCGGGGTTAGCTCCTAGCCCCAGGAACTAACCCCACTGTGGCTCTGCCTTTTAAATATATTAAGAGCCCGTCTGCTCGTAATGCATTTAAAAGGCTCGTGCACAGCGGGAGGGACCCTGTGTGAGTCAGGAATCAGCTGGCTCGGCTCACATCGGGTCAGCCCAGTGTGCTTCTGATTTTTAAATGTATTAAGAGCCAGCAGGCTCTTAATGTTTAAAAAGCAGAGGTGTAGTGTCTGGGACTGGTCATGTGCTGGGAATCAGCTGATTCCTGGCTCGTGCCTGGTCCCGCTAGCCCCCCGCTCCCTGCGGAAACGGTGCTGAGGGAACCAGCTTTTAAGCGGTCTCTCCACAGCACCAGCTTCTCCTCCCCTTCACCCCCACTTGCTGCCTCTGATAGAGGCAGCAAGGTAGGGGGGAAGCGAGTAGTCGAGGGACTCGTCGACTATCCAGTAAGCTTTTGCTAGTCGCTTACATCCCTACTCCGGTGGCAATTTAAAGAGCCCAGGGCCTCTGGTTGCTGCTGCTCCTTTGATAACAGCAGTGACCAGGAGCTATGGGCCCTTTTGAATCACTGGGCCACGGGGCAGCTGCCTCCTTTGCCGCCTCATTGGCAGGCCTGTACTTCTCTGTGGGCAGGTTATTCCATAATTGGTTCATGTACCTTCCTCGGAGACGGCTGGTGCCAGCTCTTGCTGGAGACAGGCTGTTGGACGAGATGGATCTCGTTCTGACCTAGGGAGTCGTTTCTGACCTAGGAGAGAGGAAGGATTCTTCTGTGACCTTTCAGGTACATTGAGAGGAGCAATGTCCTGCAGTGTTCGCCCCCCTCCTTCTTTTCTATTGAGAGGGTGGACTTCAGCTTTGTTCAGTAATTCAGAACCATCGTCGCTGGAATGAGCGGAAAGCAGAATGTATGAGTTGAGGGGACTGAACTGTTCATGTCTAATTAGGGAACAGGTTTCTCCTACCTGCTGCCTCTAGTGGGTTGACTGTTCGGCTGCTGCAGTATGTTGTATTGTTGCAGCTGTATCGGTCCCAAGACGTTAGAGAGACAACTTGAAGGTGGGCGACGTAACTTCTTCAGTTGGACTAAGTTTAGTTGAGGCAAGGTTTTGAGCCACACGCAGCTCTTCTTTAGGACCTGTCTCTCACCAACAGCCTAGATAGGAGGCTTCCTGCTTTCTGGCAGGTGAATTTCCCAGCCCCCGCCTCCCTCAGAATGGGACTTCATGTTGCAAGAGTGTGGACAATTTCCACTCCTCCATCTCTTCTGAGGACGAGCATTGGAATAAAGGAGAAAGCCAAGGAACAGGGAGAAATTAGAATGGCTGGAGCCTGGTTTAGCCTCTCCATTTTTTTGCAAGCTGCTCTGTTAAGACAGCGCACGATGGACCGGTGAATCTCAGAGTTGCTTCAATCGGAGCCTCTCCTGGGGCTATGAGTTTGCTGAACAGACGTAAGCCAGGGTTAGTCAGGCTGTGAAAAGGAAGCAAGTGTTCAGCTCGCAATGCACAAGAGGAGGAAAAACAATCCTTCGGGAGGACAACAGCAGCCGTTCTGCTCCCTTGCATTCTTGTGGGTTGAGCTTTAATAATAACAAGTACGGTTGGACATTTGTCGGGGGGGGGGGGTCTTGAATGCCACAGCTTCTGGCTATTTGCTAGGATTTCTGATTTCTTGCTACTTGGCCTCCTGTGGTAGTCTGGGGAATCTGCCTTTGCTTCTTCCATTGATCTGCCACCCGCCGCAGGACATAAATGTGTAGTTCACCCTGACGCTCGGCAGGAGAATGCGCCCACTCATTTCCTTTCATTCCTGCCCCATTGACTTGTTTGCATTACATAATGTGACTTGGAACTTAATGCCTTTATCTTCGCAAATTCATGACTGTGGGGAGGAAGGGTTCTGTTTTTCCCCCTGTGAGGCATTTTTTGTTGTGCAAAGCAAATGAGCAAATCCCAACCTTAAAATGATGATACCTTGTGCTTAGTAACAGTGCTTTTGGGCTCCTGCACCTACCTGCCTCCTCTGGATGGTTGACTGTTCGGCTGCTGCAGCATGTTGTATTGTTGCAGCCGTATCAGTCCCAAGACATTAGAGAGACAGCTTGAAGGTGGGTGACGTAACATCTTCAGTTGGACTAAGTTTGGTTGGGGGAGTGAGGCACAGTTTTGAGCCACACACAGCTCTTCTTTAGGACCTGTCTCACCAATAGCTGCTGCTCCCGTAAAAGTTGGATCAATTCACCCACCTCGTCTCTCTTATGGTTCCAATGACTGGGAGCTGTGACAGGTGATCACTGTTGTGGAGAGAGAGGGAACCAGGAAACCCCATGAAGGGTTTTAACTACAGGACATAAAGATTGAACTGGGACATCTTCTTTGAGGGACATGGACCTTGTGTTCTTTGGGGCACAGGTACAAAGAATGGAGACATGAGGTGGTGTGTTCCCAGCAACCAGTGCATCTGAGATACTTCTGTAGGGACCAGTTACCATAGTAACTGAGCATTTTACAATCTTTCATGTATTTAGCCTCATAAAACTCTGTGAGGCAGGGCAGTTCTATTATCCCCATTGTACAGATGAGGGATTGAGGCATACAGAGACTATGGGCAATTAGACCATGTACACTGCTCAGTGAAATTTCCAGTCACCCCCTTCAGCATGAGGCTTCATGTTGCAAGACCATAGACAAATTCCGCACCTCCATCTCTCCTGCATGGGGGCCTCCGGGTAATGCAGAAGGCAGAGAAGATGGCTTGTGTATCTGCCTTTTGCTACCCAGCCAACTTGTTGGTTTAATACGCCTTGAGTGAGTCCTATGCCAAATGCAGGAACACATGGCAGGCTAGAGTCACTCCCTGGCTTGCCCTGATCTAACTGTTCACATGGACAAGCCGCCAGAAGGGGTGAAGGGGACAAATACCCCAGGGCCCCTGACTGCTACTACAGCAGCAGCTGGAGCCCACGCACTTTAAATCAGCACCTGAGCGCCACTCCAAAGACTGGGGGGGGGGGGGGGGCAGTGCTGTAGTCTGGGTAGCACTGAGGTATGGCTGCCCCTGACCCCGCCCCTTCCACGCAAGGCCCCACCTCCTCCAGGGCACTATGCCAGGCCTCTCTCCCATGCACCTTGTTTAGAGGTCTGCAGAAGCTGTCATCACTCTTGCTTACATGACTTGCCCAAGATCACACAAGAAACTCGTGACAGGACAGAGAGTTGAACCTGGGTTTCCCATAGTCCCAGACTAGCATCCTAACCACTGTGCCTTGCTTCCTCTTGAAGGCTTAGTGGTTTTAAACGCCGTCTCTGAGACGCCAGCTGAGATTTGAACCTGTTTCTACATGGACACTAAGCTTTCCCCCATGCCCCATCAGCAGGTCACGGCAGAGGGCAGGCTTGGCTACTGCATTTTATACCATTTGCAGCTTCTTCGGGGTCTGTTGCTTTGTAGATATGATAGTGAGAGGCCATTCTTTCAGCGCTTTCGAGATGGTTGTATCACATTTGTCTCCATGGTACCCTGTGTAGAGCACTCTGATGATCCATTAGGAGAGTATGGATGGAATGTCTTTTGCTCTGTGATGATGCTTTTTACCAGGTGCACTTTACTATGGGTGAGTGAGTTAGCACCTCTCTGGGGGAAATGATGTGGGTCCAAAGTCATTGACCGTGGCCTCGTAGCCACGACTTGGTGCCTATGCCAGAGGGGTCCCTCTCTCCAAAGAATCAGCACCACTTCAACAGATTAAAACACTGAGGCCCCTTAGGGCACGTCTGCACAGCAGGGCGAAAGCAGAAATAAGCTTCGCAATTTGAGCTACGTCAATTGTGTAGTTTAAGTCAAAATAGCTTATTTCAGGTTTTGGCGGTTTCTACACAGCAGGAAGTCCAAGACAGAGCACTCTTCTGCCGACTACCCTTAGTCCTCGTAAAATGAGAGTTATGGGTGTCAGAGTAAGAAGTCCTCCAGCTCGACATTATTTTGACATGTCAAAATAACTGCTTGTAGCGTAGACGCAGACTATGTTTTTTTGGAATAACAACCAGTTATGCCGAAATAACACTGCTGTGTAAATGTACACTTTGAGACTAACAGATTTGTTAGTGTTTGTTTGTTTATTTCCACTCCAACACATCTGATGAAGTGGGTCTTACCCACGAAAGCTCATGATCATATATAAAATCAGTCTTGAAGGGGCCATGGGACTATTAATTGTTTTTAAAGTGACAGACTCACACAGCTTCCCCTCTGAGATTTATTAGGGCATAAGCTTTTGTGGGTAAAACCACATGAGCTACATCTACCCTGACTTGATTTGCCTCCTTAACACTGGTCCGACACTTAAGTAACTTCTTTTGTTGTGTGTGTACGTACACACACACACACACACACACACACACACACACACACACACACACACACACACACGCCTCTGCAATATGTACTCCAATTCATCTGATGAAGCAGGTTTTACCAACGAAAGTTTATGCCCTAATAAAGCTGTTAATCTCTAAGCCCTGGTCTACACTGAAGAGTTATTTCAAAATAACCCCCCTTATTTTGAAATAATAAGCGGAGCGTCCACACTATCAAGCCCATTATTTTGAAATAATGGGCTGATTATTTTGAAATCTGTTTTCCTGCTATCCTCAGGGAATAATGCTTATTTCAGAATAAGTTTTTCAAAATAGCATTAGTGTGGACGCCTCACTGCTGTTATTTCAAAATAACTACTTCCTAGAGTCATTCAAAGTAATCCCTACCCAGTGCTTGTTGGGGCTCTAAGTCGAGGTAGTACGTCCACAGTATTGGAGCCTGCCTAATTTCAAGGCTCCCCCACAGCGTGGACACACTTTTTGATTTTGTTATTTCTGGAGTTATTTCAGATTTAGTTATTCTGAAACAATTTCCTAGTGTAGACATGCCCTAGGATGCCACAGGACTCATTGTTTTTGCAGATACAGACTAACACGGCAACTCCTCTGAGACTGTTCAACAAACTAGCTACAGCTGTTGTTACTTGAGGCCACGATTTATGCCTGGCTAAGAATCTAGAGAGAGAGTTTTACATGGAAAAAAAGCTTCAAGTCGATCTGACTGAGGCATCGATGCATTTCCCTTTCATATAGTTTTCATCACTTTGCCTTTCGTCTGCAGATGCACAGGGTGAAATCCTGGCTCTGATTAAGTCAATGGCAGAACTTTCATTAACTTCAAGGGTTTTATTCATAAATGTATAGACCAGACAGGACCACTGCAATTATCTAGTGTAACCTAACACACACCAGAGACCTTCCCCTAGGAATTCAGACATCCAACCCATAACTTCTGGTTGGTGGTTGCCAACTGCCAAATATATGCCAAAAATATTCATATATTGACTTTTTACAGCCTCCTCTTCTGCCATAATCACAAATGTGGGCTTATGACGACAGTATTGTTTTCATGACACCAGGTTATGATGCAGGCAGTAGACGCTGGCTAGGCAGAAAGCACCTATCAAAACCCTTCCCTTCAATAATAGAAAAGGGGCAATGAAAAAATCTGTCCAGGTCCAATTTCTTCCAGTGTAAATATTGTTTTTCTTTGCAGTAGTAGTCAGCTTACAAATTCCCTTTGGTAATGTTTTTTAATAGTTCCTTTTTATGCACTTTCTGAATACTCTGTACTCTGTTTGCATTAGAGAACATTAATATAGGACTTCAGTACAGAATGTATTGCATTAGTTTATTCTCTGCATCTCAATAAAGGTTAACATCCTGCCATACCTTCCATAACCATGTCAATAAACCCACCAATACACTTTCTGAAAACACATGGACGAAAGAAACAGTGGGGTGTAGTGGATTCACCACAGAGAGAAGAACACGTGAGATCTAATCCTGTCATTGCCACCAAATTGCTGCATAGGCGTGGGCAGTTCCTGTGAAGCTCCGTGCCTCAGTTTCCCCATTTGCAGAACAGTGATTTTACTACTTGTTTCCATAAAGTCTATTGAAGTCCCCCCTTCCCCAGAAACACGTAGGACTTGATTCTAAGACTACTGATGTCAATGGAATGCTTTCCATTCTTTTCACTAGCGTTTGCATCAGGCTCATGAAGTGATCAAGAAATAGATACGTGCTAAGTGTCAAAAGCAAATTAAGAATCATTCGAGGAACAAAAACTATTTCTTCTAAGAGGTCAGCTGCAGCAGTTTTTAAAGGAGTGCCTTATGGGTGGACATTAGCCCTGATTTTTTCAATGTGCTGCTGGTAAAAAGAAGATCCTCTGGATGATTTTTTTGGTTTGCAGAACTTTCCTTGTGACTAAAACAAAATATTGTTGCCTGTACTACTGGGGGGAAATATGAAGCAACGTAGTGCAAACGTTACCGCCTGAGAGAAAGGGGGGGCATGAACTTGTTGTTTATTGAACTCCATTGCCTGACAGACATGAAATTCTTTGAGTGAACTGTGTAGGGATTTCTCTGGAGAGCAGCTGTTTCCCCCCCCCCTCTCTTTTTAAGTGCCCGGTTGCTAAGCAACCATTATGAGGATGGTAGGGGGAGCTCATGGTAGATGTCAGGGCAGTGAATTTAAGCATACTGCTGTTATTAACCATCAGTGGTATTTGTTTCTATATATCTGGTTACACATCAGACATGGGGACATCAGAAAGAACAGGACTAGGGATGACTTGATGAAAGAGACAAAATACAATGCAATAGCTGGGAGTTAAAGCTAGACAAATTCAAACTGGAAATACAGTGTCGGTTTTTAGCAGAGAGAGTAATTAACCAAGGGAACAATGTGCAAGGGGAGGGTGTGGGTTCACCATCACTGACCTTCTACAATCAAGAGTGGGTGTTTTCCTAAAAGATCTAATCTAGCAATTTTTTTCGGGCAGTTTCTATGGCCTGTCTTGTACAGGAGTGCTGATTCATCACAGCGGTCCCTTCTGGCCTGGGACTCTATGAACTGAGTTCATTGGAGAGGGTTTCCCCCCCCAAAAAACCCCCCACCAGTAACAGCAAAACTTGGTGAGAACTGGCCTTTTTAAAAGACAGCCTTTTTCTTCAGCCATGTGCCTGGCAGAGAGAACAAACTCACTTTAACGGTAAATAATGAGGTATTCTTATGGCTTTTTTCCCCCCTCGCTGGATTGTTCTTTTAACTGAAATAAACAATTTCTACACTGTCTGGAGCTATAAAATGTAATGGCATCGTACATGTTAGCAAAAATAAATACATAAATAAACACATTAAAAAACACCGCTATGTGCAGTTCTGGCAAAACACAATTGGGCACATTAGAAGAAATGCTGGTGCTATAATGGGCGGTTGATAGCTTGCAGATCTTCTTGCTCAGATAGAGTGAGTCAGATAGGGGCATGTTCCTGATACTGCTGCCTTCAGGGAGTGTGTGTGTGGGGGGGGTAGGGGGGTGTCTGTTAACATTGGTGAATCACTTTGCAAATGAAAAGTCGGTTATGGACTGTATCCAAAGCCCATTGAAGTCAGCTGCAAGACTCTGGTGGGTTTTCGTGGCCTTGGGATCCTGCCATGTGAAGTGAAGCAGGGCTTTGGAACGAGATGTGTTGATGCTGCTAGAATTGGAAGAGCGGGCGAGTTGATCCCTTTCTTGGGCTCATATAGCTGCTTCACAATTTCACAGCCCCACTCCCCGTGATCTCAAAGATCTTTAAAAATATTAGTGAATCAAGCCTCCCAGGTATGTTAATTAGTAGTGTTCTCTTTCTGCAAATAGGAAGTCTGGCCCTTTATTTAATAAAGGGTATTACAGTATCCCGCAGCAACGATCCCTATTACTTTTACTGGAGAATGGGATTTGTTTTGTAACTGGAGGCCAAGAGAAATGTAAATGGCTATGCTGCAATTTCACATGGCAGAAACAAGATCAGCTTCAACTCTGTCCTGGAAGGACCAGCTTTGGGTTCTCCTCATGCATTCATTCCTCCAAACTATAACTTCCCAGCTATGTAGCTGGTGTCTCCTGTCACACATCCATGTCACTGAAGTGCTGTTTTTAGAAAGGGGCAATGCGTTCCATGTTAATAGGTAGCTGGTTTAAAACAAACCAAGGAAAGTATTTTTTCATGCAGCGCACATCCAACCTGTGGAACTCCTTTCCAGAGGATGTTGTGAAAACCAGGAATTTAACAGGGTTTCAAAAAAGAGCTAGATAAATTCATGAAGGCTATGTCCATCAATGGCTATTAGTCAGGATGGGTAGAAGTGGTGTACCTAGCCTCTATTTATCAGAGACTGGGAATGGGTGACAGGGGAGGGATCATTTGATGATTACCTGTTCTGTTTATTCTCTCTGGGGCACTTGGCACTGGCCATTGTCAGAAGACAGAATACTGGGCTAGATGGACCTTTGGTCTGACCCAGTATGGCCATTCTTATGTTCCCATTAATTATGGTGTTAACTGGGGAGTTAGGAGAACTGTTTTCCAATTTCAGCTCTGCCATTGACTCATTGGGAGACATCAGGCAAGTCCCACAGTCTCTCTGAATAAGTTTTTGATAGAACCTAAGTTACTTAGGAGCCTTTACAATCACAGGACTTGTGAGGGTGAGTGTTTCTAGAATTCTTACGGGATTTTGACTTCTATGTTATCTAGGTGCTTTAGAAAATGTTACTCTCCGTTTTTTATGTGTAAAACAAGGAATGATCATTCCTAACCACCCTTAAAGTTCTTCAAAATCTACAGATAAGTGCAATGTTGTTGTTATTACTGCACTGAGACTTTCAAAAGTTTGGGTTCCACCTGGGTACATTTCATATCCCAAAACATCAAGGGCCTTCGGAACCCACTTGAACATGTATTTTTTCATCTCTAGAAATCTCAGTAATAGAATCCTAGATGCTCTGACTCTTTCTTTCTTTAGAAAGAAAAGGAGAAATTAACTGAAATTACGCTTTTGCGTTTTCTGTATACGTTGTTGTTGCAAATGGAGCTAAGTATATCAGGGAATTTCTGCCTCTCTCACCCACCTATGGCTAGTTACTTAGCAAATTTGTATTTCCTCTTCATCTTGTACAACAGGGGTGGCCAACCCATTCTGGGCAAAGAGCCAAGATAGCAGTGGATACAGCGCAAAGAGCCAGGGCAAAGTTGTCAAGCAAAAAAAAAAAAAGACTGCCCCCTTTTGCCCCTTTAAAAGGAGCCCCCGGTTGCGTTTAGTCAAGAAAAAAAGAAAAAAAAAGCTCTGTCCCTTAAAGAAAATGCTTTTTGGCCACATCAGGCTTCCACCGGCCGACGCCATCTTTAATTCTACATCTTTCATGGCTATGCCGAATGGCTCCCCTGCCCAGCACAGGGAGCTGGGAAGAGAGGGCCATATTTGGGGCATGGGAGCAGCTTACGAGTCACGGGGGGAGGGGGGGGGAGGGACTTCGTGAGCTGTGGCCTGGGGCAGGGGGAGAGCCGCACTCACGAGCCTTGGGTTGGCCATGGCTGTTCTACAATGTGAGGACAATGGAAGCAAGTAGGTAGTAATTTCCTCTTTTCCAGTTTTATTAAAAGGTGCCAAAATTATTTGCATCATAGGTAAAAGACAACCAGGTATCATAAGCATAATGAAAACTTCTCACATGCCGGCTCACTGATGTGTTTTGTCTTTTCTCTGGGGTTGGGGGGGATGGAGGGGAACCATCTCTCGTAGTAAGGGCTTTTACTTTCCATGGTCTGGAAAGTAAAACAGTTGTTGTGTTGAGAATGCAAGCCAGTAGCATTGTCAATATTTGTGGCCTGGACATTTACCCACCAGGAATTGGGTAGTGGCCTTCTGCTTGATTCACGCAAATGACAGTGCTCTTTAGATGCAGATCCTGCCAAAGGATCTATGCAATTGGACTCCCCTTGACAAATAGAACATCATAAGGGTCTATGGGGACAGGTCTTTTTGCAAGATTGGGGCCTAATCCAATTTAGGATGGATAAGAATAGGTGATCTAGCAAGGAGAGGCTCAAAACTCCTGGCAGACTACCTTGTCCTTCATTTTAATAACAGAACAGAGAGAAACCCAGCCTCAGCCCCCGAGTGCAAGGGACCGACCTGAAAACTAAGACACATTTAGGGCTGTTCGCAAGAAAATTGCCGTCGTTCCAGTGAGTGGCATGGAAAGAACCCTGGACATTAACAGTCTTGCCCAAGCCTGAAGTCTGAGCACTACTTAATGGCTTTCAGCTCGTTGTCCTCATAAAAGCTATGACAGCCACCTGGTGCCAGCTGCAGCCACTCTGTCGCACATGGGGACCGCGAGCTAAGCTGCAGTGAGATTCCATTTCCTTGTCAGCTGTTGGGCGGGGAAGGCAGTGGGGGCGGGGAGGAATGGCCATTCTAGCTGACTGCTTGGTGCTATGCAAAAGGCACTGGTCGCTGACAAAGACAGCGTGCAGCGGGTTGGGTTTCTGCACGCAGGCGGGGGTGTTACCACCCAAGAAGGAAGCGCTGACAGATCCAAATAGGGAGAGAGAGAGCTGTTACCTTCCATTGCCCATTTCCCAGCAGAGGTGTGACATTAGCGAAGGTGTGTTGGCGTTTAAAGCAGCGGATTAAAAATGAAGGAGCAGATGGTGGACTGGGTGTGAAGTTGTTGGTCTTTTTCTTTTTTTCCATTGGGGATGGGAAGAAAATAAGCACCAGGCATGGGGGAAATGTCTGGGACAGAGGAGAGGTCTCCACAGGACAGAGGTGTGTGGATTCTGGATGGCTTTCCAGTCATAAGTAGCCCTGAGTAGAGCGGCATATTTGCATCCATCAGAATGTGGGGCTGGCTAATGTAGAATTCTTGGGTGGGCTGACAGGGTAGATTTCAACTGCCATTCTGCTGTGGCTATTTAAAAGTTACGACAGGTTGCACCTCTCTAGTCCAGCACCCTCGGGACCTGACCAGTGCTGACCCGGAGAATTTGTTGGACCATGGGAGGTCAATATTATTTAGCAGCATTACCAACACTTCCACTGCTTGATAGCCCCTTAGAAGACATCGAGGGGTCAATTAGAGCTAAATAACAGCACAGACCCAGAACTGGGGGGGACGGGGGGGGTAAACAAATTTTATGAGACCGCAGGAAACTTGGCCACACCCAGGATAAGTGGACATCCTGCAAACTAAAGTCATGCCAGACTACAGATCTTGCCAGATCAGAGTGTGCCGGACTAGAGAGGTTCAACCTGTATCATCTTGCCCAATGCATCTGTGCCCTATGCATAGTCAGAGTCATAGATCAGTGGTGCACAACCCATGGGTTGCGACCCCCTTGGGGGTCACGGATGTCTTCCCGGGGGGTCGCGGTGCTTAGATCCGGCCAGCTGGGGGCTGGGCCCAGCCGTTGACGGCTGCGCGGTGCGGTGCTTAGATCCAGCCGGCTGGGGGCTGGGCCTGGCAGTTGGCGGCCTTCATGGCGCGGTGCCTAGATCTGGCCAGCCAGGGGCTGGGCCTAGCAGTTGGTTTCAGACTAGAGCCATACAAAGAATGGTAGTTCTGTTTTGTGGAGGATTTAGACACGTCATTTCATTCTGATTTGGAATGAAACCCTGACGTGTCACATCCCGCCACAAAACAGGATCCAAAAATATGCCATTGTGAAAAACCCATGTGGTTTAGTTTGTCATTTCAGAATTAATTTCCTCCCGGCAGGCGGAAGGGGAGCCTGTGCGGGGCTGGCCCGTTGACTGAGGCTTGTGGCGTAGCCAGGACTCCCAGGATGGCAGCCAGTAAGCCAAGAAACTGAGGATTCCAGTGCACCTTCATTGCTATTGAGCAGTCGCCAGAAAAGGCTTTCATGTTAATGAATTTACACTCTCTGGTGGTGTCTTTCTGACTGGCTCTTCCCAACTCATGTTTGTGCCCTGCAACAGGGAGAATGTTGTTGCTAGTGACCGAAACGTTAACACTTTCCTCCCAGGAGCTAAAGATATGTCCCTTTAGTGTACAGCAAAACACTTTCTCCAGCCAATCCTGCCAAATAACAAATGAAATCGTGGCTTCATTGTGTATTTTTCCATAGCCTGGACTGTTGGGAATTTGCCATTGGCTTTGTTAGGGCCCAGATGTCACTGATAGTCTTTTAATATTCAGTAACAGGCGCTCACATACCACAGAAAACTGTGCTCTGGGGCATATCCCCACCTGATGATGTGTAGTTGATGTGTTACTGAGGCCACATCTTCACTTGTGTGTCAGAAATAGATCTTCTGGCGTTTGATTTAGCGGATCTCATTAATACCCGCTAAATCAAATGCTGAGGGTGGCTCTGATCAGTGCCGGTACTCCTCACAGTCCTGAGGCGTAAGGGAAGCTATCCGGAGCATTTACTACTTTTGGCCTCCCTCTGAAGATGGTGCCAAGCTCAGTTTAAGGTAAGCCGACTCCAGCTACGTATTTTACATAGCTGGAGTTGTGTACCTTAACCCGACTGTGATGGGTTCCCCCCACCCCCATGCTTTATGAAATGGACTTATGGGAACAAATATACATAACTCAAATATGCTTTGGGCAAATTATCTCAGGTAACCTATCGATCTTCATGTCTGGATCTGTTTATCTTATTTTAGTGTATGTATCGTTCCTGTGTGTAAAGTTAGACATAGGAAGGATGGTTTATGGATTTAAAATATGTAAATGGAAAGCCATCAATGATTCCACTACTGGGAAGCCTCAATGATTGGGCAATCATATGCAAATAGCCTTTTGTCCTTAAGTCTTAGCAGTGGTTGGTAGAAACTGGCCAGGTGACTTCCCATGCAAAAAAGGACTCTTTAAAAACAACAGGAAAGTAGGAGTGCTTGGTCTTTGGCGGGCGCACCCAGAGGAATGAACCAAAGACCCTAGGGTGAGGAACAGCCCTGGTTTGGAAGGCTTTGCTGGAAAAGTAACTGTTTGAGGGTGAGTTTGTAGTAAGTTTCTATACTGAGGTTTCATTGTTAGCTGAGCATTTTCTGTTATTTTGTGTTTGTAATCTACTTTGCTCTGCCTGTTCTCGCTTATTACCACTTAAATCCTACGGCTTGTACTTAATAAAACCACTTCTGTTTTCTATCAATCCCAGTGTAAATAGTTGTTACCTGGGAGGGGTGGGGGGCAACCAGTGTGTCCATTCCCCCTTTCATTGCTTAAAGGGGGCTTCCCTAAATAATTCCTTTGGGGTTCTGATCCCATCTGGGGAGTGGTATTCCAGGAAGCTGGGCCCTAAACTGCATTTTCCATAGACCTGAAGACATTCAGTGTCTGCACTGCTTCTCGAGGGGAAGGGTGGGACGGAGATCTCAGCTCAGTGCCTGGGCTGTGGAAGGCCAGGGAGCTGGCCCAACAGGACCGAGCGGTGAGAAGCTCCAGAGAGCAGGATGGTAAGTGGCAGTGGCCATGTCAGCCTCCCTTCTGTGACCTCACCCCGTTACACCGACCTTCCAGGTCTAGTGTAGATCTGGCCTGAGACAAGAGCACCGTCCACATTACTCCAAGGCATAGGCAGAGGACATAACAGGTTGAATCTGTGTCCAGGTGCTATGTAGGTACAAATAACAGATCTCGCAGCAGGAGGCATTCTGGTCAATCTTCTCAACCAATCTAGTTTTAGCAGCGTGTGAATGAACTAGGAACGGGCACAGAATTGCTACTTGGTTTGTCTGCACCCTCACCGGCTGTGGTACTTTGTGAGACGCTCTGCCGTATCTTGGATGGCCGTGGTACTCTGTGGGACCAAAGCTTATTGGAGCCAATTCTATCTGTGTGGACTTGTAAAGCATGAGAATGCCCTTAAAGAGCTTGTTTCCACGGGTGGGGGGGTGGGGGGATTGAGATGGTGGCAAGGCAAAGCCAGAATGTTAATAAGTGAAGATAAATTATAAAAAGATCAGCTTCCATAGCCTAAACCAGAAACCTGCTACGTGGAGGATGCAATTGTATTTAGGCATTTTTTGGTGCATGGCTCCCTTATGTTTACTGCTACTAAAAGCAAGATGTGGACTGGACAAACTCGATGCTTATATTTTATGCAGCTGCCCTTAATATCCTAAGAGGCAGGTTGAAAAGCTAGAAGAGAAGGGAGAAAACATTATGCTCTTAAATTCTACTTTTCTGTCTTTGGAGCTTGGTAATAACCTGCAGCCAAAATCATAAATACCCTTTCTGGCTATGTGTACTGGAGAGTTTTCTCAGCCATGCGAAATGCAATTTCAGATGCTATGCACAGTGCATAACCTGGCAACCCACCTACACGCTGCAGGAGAACAAAGGCAAAGTTATCTAATAACAATTGAATATTTGGCTGGAAGCTGCTTATTTTGCAGCTTTGAACTATTGACTTGCGGTGGAAGGTGGAAATTAAAAAAATAAATTGTCAGTTTAAAATAGGTGACCATGACCGGAAGAATCTGCTCAGGTTTCATTCTCTATTTCCTATATCTATTATGTCCCAAACATCCTGGGCTAGCAGCCCATCAGTCTATTGTCAAGCAGTGGTGATGGTTACGTGTATTATTATTTATGGCAGGAACGCCAAGAGACCACGACCAGGTGCTGTACAAACATAGAGGTGCTGAATAAACATAGGAAGAATGATAGTGCTGGCCTCAAATGGCTTACAAGCTATTTCTGGAGAGCCTCTAACTGTGGCAGATCCCAAAGCACTTCCCTAAATCTTTTTATATATCTGATCTATGCCATCAAGTGCCAGCGATGCCCCTCTGCCATCTATAATGGCCACACTGGACAGTCTAACAAAGGATAAATGGACACAAGTCAGACATCAGAAATGGGAACCCACACAAACCTGTAGGGGAGCATTTTTAACCTGCCTGGGCACTCAGTAATGGATTTAAAAGTAGCCATCCTTCTACAAAGGAGTTTCACAAGCCAGCCACAGAGAGAGAGTGAGTGTGGAATTGACCTTCATATGCAAATTTGACACTGTTTCCCTGGGCTTAAACAAAGACCTTAATTGTATGGCCCATTATAAAATCAGCCTTCCTTACTTTTAACATCCCATTGACATCAAAAGCTAAGTATGGGGCACTTTCAGCCTGCTCAGCCTCATTAGCACCAACACTACAATTGACATGTACTTTTCCCCCTTTCCCTTCTTTTTCTGTTATAAATTCTAAGAGTCCCTATTTTTTCCTCCACTCAAGCTCATCTGAAGAAGTGGGTTTTGCCCACAAAAGTTCGTGATGCTATATATTTTTGTTTGTCTCTAAGGGTGTGTCAACACTACGGCACAAAGTCGAATAAAACTACCCAACTTCGGCAACGTTAATTGCGTAGCTAAAGTCAAAGTAGCTTAACTCCGCTTTTGGCGCTGTCTCTGCTGCAGGTAGTCAAAGGGAGAACACTTTTCCCTTCAACTTCCTTTACTCCTCGTGATAGCAGCGTTACCGGCATCAACTGGAGTGCCCCCCTCAAGCCCTGGAAGATGGACAGTGGTAGCTTTGATCTTCCTCTGCAGAGTAGACGTACCCTACGGTGCCACAGGACTATTCTTTATGTATCCATGAATCTCTTGTGTCTGAAGTGCAACCACCTCTGGGGAGCGGTGGCTATTTCCCAGTGCACAGCAACACCACATGACCTAAAGTGAAGAAAACTGTCCTCTGCCATTAAAACTGCAGCAGAAATGAAACGTAATTGCCTGAAGTGAGCTCCCGCAGCTAACACTCCTAGGAATATCTGTTTGTTTGCCTCCTTACTAGTGATCTAATACCACCCAGCAGCTTCCTAGCTCAGTCTTTCACATGAAATCTTTTCTTTGACTAAAGAAAATCAGAAAGCACTCCAGACTGATTCCTGCAGGCATTCGGGGCAGCATTTAGCCAACCGGCTCCAGCAGTGCGTTGTGTCACTCTGAATTCTTTGCTCGGGGCTGCCGTACGCATTGGGAAATCTTATATCCAGGCCAAATGTGTTCACGTGGAAACCTAGCTGCTGAGTAGACTCTTGCAAGGTAGCAGGTAATGAGCATGATTAACTGCTCTCTTGCTGCACGGAAGATGAGGGCTTGCTCAGCAAGCGAGCAGAGAGGTGGATTTCAAACGAAACGTTACCAAGGGGGAATAGGCGGAAGTACCCCTGGCAATCAATGAGCTCCAGGGCATTGTTGCAAAGAAAAACATACCAATTATGTGCACATAAAATATTGATGGCAATAATCATTATTATAGTAATCTGTGAAAGTGAAAGGAATCAAAAGGAGGTGGAGTGGGAAGCAGTGGAACAATAGGGGGACTCGCTGGTCGATCTTGGCAGTGCTTGTGGCTAATAGTGTGCAGCCGTAAGGAGTTAGCCTGTCACCCCTACATGGTGGCATGAGGGGAAATAATCAGCTGTGGGCGCCAGAGGGGTGGGAGAGATGGCCGCGCTGGGTGCGAGGGCCCGTTGTGGGTGGGATGCACCATTGCCAGTGGTTTACTCTGGACATTTTTAGAGAGGGAACCCTGTTTTCCATCTCATGCGATGGGCCCGAAGCCCCTGCCGTTTACCCTGGTTGGACCCCTCTGATGCCAAATCTCAGCTCTGGCTAAGGAGAGCTTAGTACAAATCAGGAGGAAGAAAAGTGCCCCCTTTCCCCATTATACATCCCTTTTGTCCTGGGCTATTCCAGGGGGTAAATTAAAACAGCCTGCAGTAACTGGCACTGGGTGTCAGTGCCGCTGGAGGAAGCATGGCTCCCAAGGAGCCTGGCCTTGCTCCATACACCAGTGGCACATGGGAAAGGAGTGCAGCAGGAGCTGGTTGTGCTAGTATATGGCTGCTATCCCAACTTGCTTTAAGGCTGGGTGCAGCTGGCGCACGTGGGTATCCGTGAACTCTGGAGGCCACTGCAGAGCATGTGGTTTGCTGCAGCAGCTGTAGATTGGTTGGGGCCAGGGTGAAGGGCTCCAAGGAGAATACCTGTAGAGCAGCAAATTGGTCAGCTGAGAGAATGGGGTTTGATGGCAGATTGGCTTCTAGGGAGAAGAGCCAAGTCTTGAGCTGGGAGCCTGTGGGGGCAAGAGGTGCGTGGGAGAGGTTGAGGCCTCAGTCCCGCCAGGGTGATGAGCCCCTTCCGCCCCCAGTTTCTTGGAAAACTCAGGGTCTCGCTGTCCCTCCTCGGTCAGATCTCTGTTGCCCCGTCCTGCTCGTGGAAGACGATGGACTTGTCTCCACTTCCAGAGCTGCAGTGAAGTGAAGATGCTGCTGACACTGAAGGAAGAGTGTCTCCCATCGGCCTAGGTTCCCCGCCTTCCACAGAGGCGATCGTTATGTCGGCAGAAGAAGCCCTCCTGTCAACAGAGCTCTGTCTGTACTAGAAGCTAGGTCAATATAAGTGCAGTGCTCAGGGCCAATGTAGTGATACCCATGTAAGTTTCTAGAGTAGACTAGGACTTCGTAGGTGCTGGCTCTGTGGGAACTGCAGGGCTGGAGCATCTCTGGGGAAAAATAAGTGGGTGCAGAATCCCCCCACCCCCAAGAGCTAAGATACCCCCTCTGGCCCACTCCCCTTGTACCGCTCACCCTCTGCTGACCAACTCTCCCCCCTGCCTCCCAGCAGTTCTGGAGCACTGCAAATCAGCTGATTCGCAGCACTGAGGAAGCTCCAGAAGGAGGGAGAAGGAGCAAGGACGGGGTGTGCTCAGGGGAGGAGGCGGGGCACAGGTGTGGACTTGGGAGCAGGGGTGGAATGGGGGTGGGGCCTTGGGTGGAGCAAGAGTGGAGCATCCCACGGCTGAAGGGGAAGTTGGCGCCTATGCAAGATTTAAAACCATTGGTCCGTCCAGAGACTTTCCTCTCTAGCAATGCTTCCCTTGGTTGCTGTGCAGGCCACACTTCTCTCAAGTGGAGATTAGGCAGCAGATGTGGGTGGACTCCCAAATCAGCTAGCAGGGGCCGCTCCTGCATGCAGCATCCCTCCCTACATCCCCAGCTATGTAGGGGAGACATGCTCTGAGGAACCAAGATCCAGGTGCTGCCTACTCTTCCCTCCAGCCCAATACCCCCCTCCCTCATGTGGCATTGAACGGGGAGAAACTACAGCAAGGAGTGAGGCGCCGACTCCAGAACCAAGGCCGGCAAAACAGGGACCTCTGGGCATCCAGAGAGCTTTTCATAGTTTTGACTGGACGTTCTGTCCTCTGCTGAGTACTGGTTTGCTCCAGCCCTTCCTTTCCCTCACACTTTCTTCACCTCCTCTTCTCTCTACATCTGCTGCTCTTGCCTTTTCCTCTCAGTTTGCTTGCCCATTGAGCGGATTCCCTCCTAACTAACCCCCCACTCCCAAGGTTTGTGCAACTGACCTGCTGTTTGTTATACTGTCACATTAATCACTCTTCTTATGCGTTACCTACTTTTGCCCAACCCTGTATCTGCATTTAGATTGTAAGCTTCTGGGGCAGTGTGTGGCACAATGGGGACCTTTCTTGGTTGTTCCTTCATAAATACTGTGACAATAACCCCCGTACTCCCTGGTTCCTGTTCTCCTCATAGGAAGAAGAATGAAAAAAAGGGACAAAAAAGCTCACACAGTAAGATTGAACATCGAAACCAGGTCTAAATGTCTTTCAGAGTTTTCAGGCAGGTGTTAGTGGTTGTTCTTTTGGGTTGATGGTGTTTAAAGGTTGTTCTTTAGAGCCATTGTGGTAACTGATAGACCATGAAGAAAGTCAGATCAGGATTAACCCAGTAATTTTAGTTGAGAATTTCTGTGTGATGCAATGCGGGACCAGCTCCAGTTTGGATTGGAGTCTAACCACGAATCAAACCGACCAGATTTCTGAAATAGGAACATTTTGATTGGATGGAAGGAAATTACTCTTTCCGAGATTTCCGTTTTGATCTATGTTAGTAAAGATTTAAAGTCACCATGGCTTTAGATAAAGTATAAAGGGGAAAAAGCATATCTGTCTAGTTTAATTTTGTCAGCGTTTTAGACCATAGAAAAGAGCTAGTTAGTAGAGGAGTATGCACTGTTCCCGATTTTGTATGTGAGACAAGAAAAATATTAGAGTAATATAATTTGGCAAGTAGTTAGTGCTAAATGAATTCCTGCATTTGCTTGTCAGAAAATTGGCAAGGCATTCCCTCATTGTAAATAACAGGCTTAATGACCATATTCTTCAATATTAATCTAGTAATCAATTCTATTGAATCATCATCTCTGCACACGCTACAAAAACCACATTGTCTTCCTTTTGGAAAGATAGAAAAATCTGTGGAATGAAACAAACAGTTTGGTTCTCCTCTTCTTGCCTGTTTGAAGGGCTTCCATGATGTACAGGGCCTTGTGTAATCCCTTTGAATTCTAACCAGAGGGATTTGGGCTTGTGTCCCATTGCTGGGTCATGTCGTTAAGGTGCTCCTAGCAGTTTGGGGTATGAGACAGGTTTTTGGAGGCCTTATTTTGGTTGTAACTGGATAGGTGTCTGCAGCATAAAACAACCACCCAACCGCACCTTTTCCTCAGCTGAATGACCACGAAGAAAATAGACATTTAGCCAGGCTGAATTCTCTTCTCCTACTTCGTGGTCCCTGCGGGACAGGCTTTGAAATACAATGTGTACTGTTTCCACTCCCTGTTTGGGAACTAAGAAGAGAATTCAGATTCAAAGGGCTTCATTCTGACTCCTTTCCGTGGCATTACAATTCCTCTCTGGGCGGAATACACTTGTTCACCTTGTCATCAAGTAGAAACATTTCTGAACCTTTGCAGAAGGAACTGTGTCTAATCACACAACCACTACCCATCTCGGGTGGTTCCTTCCCAGCCGTTCGGATTTTCTTTAGACAGCATTTCAGGTTGGGTGGGAAAACCGTCCCGCCTTCGGAAGGCGCCGTGCCTCATTCACGGTAAATATTTGTTCTTCCGCAAGTGGCAGTGCACGTTCATTACAATGTAACGATGTTCCTCTTGGAGGAGCTTGTTTAGTTAGCGTTTGGCATCTGTGGAAGTTTTGCAGAGGACAATGCTCCGCATGAGCCTGGTACACAACATGGAGATTTACACTCAAGCTCATTGTGGTATTTTTCTTAAGGAAGTGATCTTGAATATGCCCTGGATCACTGAGATTTAGTAGCTCACCAAGCAAAGTAATGTAAGCTGTAGTTATTTCTAGCCTGGGCAAATTCCCATATAGAAACAAGCCCAATGAATCTCTTTCTCCCATGGAATCCTTTCACTGGTACCTCTTGCTTGCCACATGGATCACCTTTTTGGACCCCAGTTTAGAAGTGGGCCTGGTGACACAGCTGTGTAGATGGACATGGATAAAAACGGCAGGCCACCTGATTCTGTCATGCCTGGATAGGAGAGGGGTAGGTGACACAGATGCATGTGATGATCAGATGAGCTAGATCTCAGAGGGTAGTTTGCTGGTCTTATGTTCACATGATAAGCCCAGGAAGAAATTCACCTCTTTCTGCAGGGCGTCTTCGTTCGCGGGACCCGGGCTCATGTGGCAGAGGTGCATTCAGAGAACTTCCTCTTCGTCATGGTGCCTGATCACCAATTTGCAAGAGAAGTGTAAACCCATTAAGCTTCAGCAGAAGAGAAAGTGCAACGCAGGCGAGTGGGTCGGGTGCTGATTTAGGACCCAGCGGACCTGGTTTCTCTTCCCACCTCTGCCACTGACTTTTTGGGGAAGTCACTTCACCACTGCGTTCCTGTTCCACCTGCTGCCCTTGGTTTGTCCAGAGTGCAAGTGCTGCAGAGCAGAGGGTGTCCTTTGTAGCTTGTACTGCACCCGGGACAAAGGGGCGCTGATTTCAGGGGAGGCCTCTATGGGCGACTGTAATATAAACAATCACGTGTGTCCTACCTGTGTGTTCCTGGGACATTGATCCACAGGAGCCCATCCCCTCAAGGGGCTGGTGGCGCAGCCTTGCTTCTTTTTGTGTTATGGGCCATAACTGGGCCTGTGTCTAGGGAGTCCCCCACGGCCTCGGCTTTGCACCCTGAAAACTAGACTGCTAGAGGAAATGAGTGAAACTACTACCAAGAACTAAACCGAGCCATTGAGCTGGTTGGCCTCAGCATTTGATAAGTTTTCTTTCTACCTTCTGTGACAAGCTCCTATTCAAAACTTGGTGAGTCCTGCGCTTCCAGGCGGATTGCTTGCCTCGGAGGCTCACAGCTGCCCTTGATTTTAGGCACCACACCTACAGTGTTAACTTGCTGGTTTTTTGAGCTCCTCTCATCATTGGCCAGCATAAGGTATAGAGGGAAATCAAACTCCACAGTCTTGGTGGACCCTCAAATGATACAGGGCTGGTTAAACCTGTCTCTATCCCCCCAGCCTGTGGTGGAGATGGGGAGGTGGGTGTTGGGGGGGGAGGCTGGGCCCACACTCTACTCTGGGTTCCAGCCCAGGGCCCTGTAACAGCAGCTGCCTATAAGGGTCTCCAATACCAGCTGCGAGACTGCTAGAAAACCCCAGGGGTACTTCTCCACACCTTCCCCAGCACTTTCCTTCTCTCAGCCTCTTCGTAAGAACATAAGAACGGCCATGCTGGGTGCATCCAGCCCAGTATCCTGTCTGCCAACAGTGGCCAATGCAAAGTGCCCCAGAGGGAGTGAACTGAACAGGTAATAATCAAGCCATCTCTCTCTTGCCATCCATCTCCACCCTCTGACAAGCAGAGGCTAGGGACACCATTCCTTACCCATCCTGGCTGCTAGCCATTAATGGACTTAACCTCCATGAATTTATCTAGTTCTCTTTTAAACCCTATTATAGTCCTAGCCTTCACAACCTCGCAAGGAGTTCCACAGGTTGGCTGTGCGCTATGTGAAGAACTACTGCCTCCTGGTATCAGCTGTTGCTTGCTTCTCCTAGACCCTCTGCAGCACTCCCTCCATCCCCCTCAGCTCCTTGCACTCTAACTGTAGAGAAGCCTTTTTAAAACCAGTCTCTAATTGGCCCCAGGTGTTCTAATTGGCCTAGGGTCACCTGACTCTGCAAGCCCACTCGATTAGCTCCAGGTGCTCTGCTGCCCTGATGACTCTGCCAGATTCTCGCTGGTTCTGGATTAGCCCCAGCCAATTACCCCTGGGAACAGAGATTTTTCTCAGCCTGAGGCTAATATACCTCCCCTCCCCTTCCCTTACTCTTTTGTATCCCTCCGGCCTGATCCAGTCACACTTTGTCGATCAGCCCTCATCACAACTGAGTGCCATGTCACTTCAGGGAAGCTTCCTCTGCACTAGAACTCATGACAGAGAGGCTGGCACAAGCAGGTGTCCTAGAATCATCCATCAGCTCTTGGTGCGCTGGCTCTTGATGTCCATGGCGCACAAACGTCACCTGAGCAACCTCCAGGGACGACATCCTCAGACTTCAAGCTGCTTCTTGTTCCTCCTCTTCTTTATTCAAGCCCTTTCCGTCACTTCCATTCCTTCCCAATCTCTCCTGACTGTTGTTCAAACCCAGCCACAGTCAAGTTGAAATGAGGCCGCACTGAGTTCTCCCCTCCCAGAGAGAGGGTAATTTGTTTTAATTAGGAAAAAACGCGTTGGCGAGGCCCGTTTTAAGGTCGTATTAAACAGGGGACAGTGAAGTCTCTCTTGGATGGGTATGAGAGATTGCGCACTAGACTTGTTTATTGTGTAAATGCATCTTTTTATGTTTTTGAAATCATGTTAGGCACTCAATAGACTGTAAAAACTCCAGAGGAGCCATTCCAGCCTGATGTATTGTGTCAATCTGTAGTACAGATGCCCTCATGATGTTAGTATGGCATGCATATTAAAATGGATGTAAAAATGATTGCACATGATGTTGCACCAGGGGCTGAGTGCCATCCTTGAGCACTGAAGAAAGTTCCTCATTCATATTTTTGGTTAGTGGCACTTAAAAAATTCCATTGAGAAATTGGAAACGGCTTACTATTGGGGAGGAGAGATCAGATTGACTTAGCAGATTTGGGGCAGGAGGTGCAGAGCCTTCCGCGTTTGGGTTCTGAATTTCAAACTAGCTTAGCTGAGTACAGACTGGAAGTCATTGCCAGGTAATAGAGGTATAATGATAGTTTAAGTGAAAGAAGTTGGGGACATGAGGAATGAAGCCTTGTCTCATACACAGATCCCTGGAGATCTGCTAAATATATCCACAGGTATCCGTGGATGTGGATGAGGATATCTGCAACTCTAGGATAGGGAAGTGTCTTGTTTTTTTTCTTGGCACTTTGACAGGCAGTAGGAGCGCAAGTTTCCATGTGCTGATTTAGCTTCACATACTTCTAGCCTGAAGAACGACTCTGTAAAATTGGCATCTCCTTAATCAACAGATTTGCCCTGTGCATATTCACAGGCACAACCGCTGTCTGAGCAACAAAAATAACTGAAGGTCTAGAAAACACGAGCTAGGAGGGAAGACTGAAAGAATTGGGCTTGTTGGGGAAAAAGAAGACTGAGAGGGGATATGCTAGCAGTGTTCAAATATCTAAAAGGGTGTTATAAGGAGGAGGGAGAAAAATTGTTCTCCTTGGCCTCTGAGGATAGGGCAAGGGGCAATGGGCTTAAATTACAGCACAAGAGGTTTAGGTCGGACATTAGGAAAAAATTCCTGTCAGGGTGGTGAAACACTGGAATAAATTGCCTAGGGAGGTTGTGGAATCTCCGTCGCTGGAGAAACGTTAAAAGCAGGTTGGACAGACGTCTTATCAGGGATGATTTAGATTGTACTTGGTCCTAGGGGACTGGACTTGATGTCTTGAGGTCCCTTCCAGGTCTAGTATTCTGTCATTCTAACTTATCTTTGCAGATGAGGAGCCCAGTTTTGTATCTAGAACCCTGCAAATGTGCAGATATCTGCTATGTAGCCACAGAAGTGAATGCTGATATCTGTGGATCATTTTTGCAGGTGCAAATGTGCAATTTTGCATCCACTCAGGGCTCTACCCGTACCGCTGATTCTTTTCCATCTCCAAATAAAATATGGTTCTCCCCGAATACTTCCTTTGTGGGAATGATGCGGCAGGGCTCCATGCTTCATTTAATGGCTCCCGATCAAATGGGTCCTGTTTACAAGAGACAAACTGGTTTTCCCCTCCTCCCCCATTTGTCAGCCTTGCAAATGTATCCTGTGATCTGAGAGTCAAGCTGGGTTTTCTATCCTTTTCCTGCATAATTGACTGCATCGCCCTGTAGGCCAAATTATGGCCTCAATGTTCCTCTGTCCTCAGCGTTGCCTTCACAGTCACATTTGCTTTTAGTGGTTTGGTGCAGTTGTGTCTGATGTGAATTTTGTAAGACAAGGTAGGAAAGGCTGAATTGAGCAAACAATTCCATGAAGGATGCACAAGAGATTTTTAGCACCCCCTTGCCAATAGCAGTAGTGGCTTAGGGTGGCCAATGGGAGTGAAAAGATGGAAATATGTGTCATTAAAATCAGCGGTTGTGCTTCTGACCATGCACGGGGCAAATCTGTTGATTAACGAGACGCCAATTTTACAGGGTCATTTTTCAGGCTAGATCCAGATGAAGGTAAACCAGTGCATGGAAACTCGTGCTCCTACTGCCTGTCAAAACTCCAGGCAAAAACAAGAAGATGACACTTCCCTATTCTAGAGAAACGAAGAATTGGTTTTAGGGCCGATTCTCTACTCTCAACAGTGTTATGCGTCTGCCTTCTTTGTAGTATTGTCCTGATTTACACCAGCGTGTGTGAGAGGGGAATTGTGCCTTCTTCAAATCCTAGGGCCCAAGCATCAGACTGAAAGTTTGATTTATATCTTCTGCAGCTGAAAATTTCCTAATTTTAAATTACAGTGCGGGGGGAGGGGAAGGATTGTCAGAAAATGTCAGCCAAGAGGATGTGTTTATTGCAGAGCTGTAAACGTCTTCAGAATAAGGACTTATAAGGCAACGTTTACCAGAATCCTCCTGACTCTTGTGGCATTTTAGTGGGGCGTAGGGCAGGTCTATGCTAGAATAACCATACAACCCAAATACTTCACTGCTGTAGAACTGAGCAAAAAGAAAAGTATTCTGAGCAAGATAATCTTACTTGAATGAAGTGGTATCGCTTTAGAAACCATGCAGCTATTTGTCTAAAGTCACCTCTCTCTCTCTCTCTCTCTCTCTCTGAAAATAATAAATAATGAGATGACAGGAAGAAACTGACAAGCATGAAATACGCAATGACATAGATCAAGATCTGTTACTTTGCATTGGATGGAAGCGAAACCTTGGATAAGTATTTCACAGCTATGGAATTAACAAAGAATAAATAGAAGTCCAGTTGCCTGTGCTTCACTCGATAGAGTGTTCTATGTACTGCACCTCATTTGGTTGCTGGAAGTAGTAATCGTCAGATTTGGCTTCAGAATGGATTTTAAAAGGGGCGAGAAAAGCACAGGGGTTGGTCCCTGGCATCTCTAGTGTCATATCCCTACTGAGGTGGCCAGCGTGCGAATTTATTAGTAATGTGGCAGCAAAGAAACACCAGAAATGTTCTGAGTAACCATCCTGGAAAAAACAAACAAACCATGAAGCTTAGCATATTCAGCATCAGTACAGTGGAAGAGACCGCCCCCCCCCTCCCCCCGGATGTGCAGTTTCTCTTTTCTTCCTGACTTAGCAACCGGTGCTGTATCTCACACAGAAGTTACAGGCTTGATGCAGTCATTACTGAGGAGCGTGTTTTTAATGTCCTGTGTTATGCGTGAGGTCAGACTGGATGATCCTAACGACTCCTCCTGGCATTCAGATCTGTACGTACATACATCGGTCACGTGTGAGCCATTTGGATGTATTTATTCACTGTACTCTAACTCATCCTGTGAGGAATGTGCATAAGCATGTGCTTAACTCTCACTGACACGTTTCAGTGGTTTACTGATTCCGGGAGACCGCATCAGTTGACATGGAGTTGTGGTGGCTACGTGTCGTGATTGTATCCATAGATCTTAAAGAAAAAGGCCTCCTTCCTCTTTCTGACCCCAGTAATAGAACTCAACCGATGCTGTCCAGCAACTGATTTTTCCCAAATGGGCACCACATAACCCTGTCCAGGAAATGCCTGTGAAAATGGCTCTGGTTTAGGATTAGTGGGCACAAATTCTCCTGGGACTACGTTGCTTTAGCTTAGGGCCGGGCACCGATGTTTGTGTCCTGGAATAAATATTTGCTGAGTGTCTAGATAAGCATTTACAGAGGGGTTCATTAACTCAAGTTAATTGGCAGTCAGGTAACTCAAATTACAAAAGGAGCAGAATCTACTGCGGAAGGTCAATGGATTCAGGCTAGTTTTCACTGGGAGGGGTTGGACGTTTCCATAGCAAATGAGCCCTCTTAGGTTACGTCTGTCCTGCAATGAAACGTGTGTCAGCTGACCAAGGCTCGCTGGCTTTGGGCTGTGGGGCGGCGCGGCTGTTGTGTAAACAGCTGGGCTGGAGCCAGAGCTCTAAGACCTTCTCACCTCCAAGGGGAGTGGTCGAGACAGGAGAGGCATGTCTCAGCGAGCTGCAGGCTGGGACGGGGCAGCCTGTTCCTCGATGGCTGGTGCCCAGTGCCGGGTGCTTCTCCCCCAGTCCCTGGCTTGGCAGCTGGTGTTCTGTGTGCCAACTCCCCCTTGCTCCACCTCCAGGTGCTGGGTGCCCTGTCCAGTCCTCACCCTAATGGCTGGTGCACATACTCCTGCCCCTCCCCACAGCTGGGTGTCTCTGCCAGGATTAAGAATAGCTGGAAGGCAGGGCCAGGATAGGCTGGGGAGCAGTGTTCCCTCTCAATTTTTCCATCCATGTGCAGAATAAATTTTGTTCTGTGTGCCAAGGCATTTGTGGATGTGCACCACCAGTAGGAACCTATGTTGCCAGCTGTGGCTGCTCCCAGGTGGCTGTCCACACCTCTTGCACTGTAGTGATGGCTCCAGCCCCACCCTCTCTTGTCTCCACTCCAGCCTTGTCTCCCTCCCCCCCCTGTGTGTGCACCTGGGCTGAACATAGCTAGGTTCTTCTTGCCCCTCCGAGAGCAGTGGAGATGGAAACAGTGGGAGGCCAGAAACAGATCTCCACCCGCCCCCTTGTCCAGTATTTCCTTCATGAGGGTACAGTAGCCTTCCCCCTGGGTTCCACCATGAACTATAAGGCAGTGACTCAGCCAAAGAGAGATTAGTGCCATATTTACATAGTCCTTTCTCTGACCATAACAATATTTAAAATAAGCCCCACTTTTTACGGCCTCTGGCTCATGGGTCGTACTCTGCTGTAATTTTACTCTTGTTATGATTCCAAGCTGATTTCTTTTTTGGGGATTATTTCCAAGTGTTGCTCTCAGCAAGGAGAAACATGGTTCTGTTAAGACTTGCAGAGCTGATTTTTATGATTTATTGTAAATCATTTGCTCCCCCCTCCCCCCCCCCCGCCCTTGCTAAACTAGTTCCGATCAAACCTTGCTAGACTAGTTCTGAAGGAAAAACATCACTAGAAGCCGTTCGGGGATTACAGAAGCACAGAATTTTAAAATATCTGCTCTGGCTTCTTGTTTCAACTTCTTGAGAGATCTTTGCTGGCAGGAGGAAGAAAAAAGTCCCTTGATGTCACTTTTTTTCCTCTTGTTGGTAGCAGCTCTTTTCTGCGCTAGTTTTACATGCCATGATTTCAAAATGGCTCTAAAAACAGACAGACATGAGCCTTGTAGAAGGGGAAAGGCATCTGTACAGCTGCTTATTTACATCACTGGGGCTGCTGGAAAAACCCACGGATAATGAAACTGTCATCCTGAATCGGGAAGCCTGGGGCAATCTGATTCTGGTCAGAACTCGCATTCGGTGCAGCTTGGACTTTCTCTTGCTGCACTTCAAGTGGAAAAGCAGAATGGTTTGAATGGACCTGGTTAAAAGGATGCCCTGATGGCTATTGTGGGGCAGGAAATCTTGATTTGCTGTGCAGCTGGAGACTGCTCATACAGGGGCTACGTGGGGGACATGGATAGGTCTGCACTAGGGATGTAATAGTTACTCAATTAGTCAATAAGCAAAAGCATATCGGTTAATGCTATAGACTACACACATTTTCCCCTGCCCCCCCCCCAATTTTTGAGCAGGCTAGCCAGCAGCCTGGCTCAGTGCTGGCTTGCAACAGGTCCAGGACCTCTCCCTGCTGCGGCTCTGCATTAAAAGTGTATTAGGAGCTGGGTGGGCAGGCATCCCGGCTCACTTCTGGCTTGCGCCGGATCCAGGAGCTCAGACCTCCCCAGACAGGGGCTGCTGCCACCCTGCACTGCTGCCTCTGTATCAGAGGCAGCAGCTCAGGGCAGCAGGCAGCCGGTCCGCGAGAGGAGCTGGTTTTTAAACTGGCTCCCCTTGCAGACCAGGTCCTGCCTGGCACCAATGCTGCTGCCTCTGATACAGAGGCAGCAGCACGATGTGCCATGGGGCACCTCGGGAGTAGGACAGCCAGCCCTCACTGGTACCCAGACTGTGGCATCTGCCTTCCAACCCAGCCCTCAAAGCCATTTAAAAGGCCTGTTGCTCTGGGTCTTTTTGAATCACTGGGGCAATTACCTCCCCCACCTTGGCCCACTGGCAGCGCTGCCTCCATGAAACCGGATTTCATGGTCTGTGATGTGTTTATCGTGGCTGGGAATTTGGTAGAGCCCTATGTATTACACAGGGTCAGCTGCAAAATGTGGGGTTTGGCCTGCCCATTGCATTAGCTGATGGTGCACATTTTCACAAAGCTTCCTGTGTTTAAGGAGGAAAGAAGGGAAACCAGTCAAGTTGTATACTTGACTGACCCTTTAATGTTAGTCTTTTTGTGCAAGAGGCAGCAGATCACTGGGATGATTTGTTCTGGTTTTTACACCATTTAAAAGTAGAATGTTGACCATAATTTCTTCCCCATTCAAGCCCTGACTCTGAGGTTGACTTTAAGCAGGCAGCTCCTATTCAAGTCCATAGCACTATTGACAAGAGCTAGCTGGGAATGTTTCAAGTGTTAAATTTCAGTTTTTATCAGAAAACGCCAATTCTTTGAAACTTGCCAGGATATTTAATGGGAAAGAGTTGCTTTCAACACCTTTTTTTAACTCGAAAAAGTGTTGAAATTAAGAATGTTTAGATAATTCTGCTAAACATATGAAATGGTTGAAAATGAAACATTTAAAAAATTACTTAGATCTGGAACATTTTTTTCTTAATTTTTGGTGTGGGAATAATTTTGAGATTTTGACCCTTTTTTGGTCCCAGTTTTGACAAGAACAATTTCCAAAATCTCCCATTTTTATGGGACAGGAAAACTATTTCCTGCACAGCTCTATTATTCACTTCATTGGGATCTTCCAGCTAAGGTTTATACCGAGGTGGATCTGCCAAAGGATGAGCAGCTTAGGCCAGGTCTATACTAGACCCGGCAGCTCGGCTTAAGCTAGGCAACTCCAGCTATGTGTAACCCTTCTGCTGGGTAGGCCTGGCAGCAACCAGGGCCGGGTTCAATATCTAGGGGTCCATCTCACACAGAACTGACTTGAACCCCCACCCAATAACCTGGGAAATTCACACACCCCTGGGTGCCTCTGAGAGGCAATGCTTCCCCACTCGCAAGCACAGAGTCTGAGTGTCGGAAAGAAACATTTAATGAAACAGAGAGAGAAATCATACGGCATTAACTTGGGAAAATACCACAAACAGAGTTCATAGCCCAAACGTGAGCTAAGGCTCCCCCCCCCAGCCAAGAATCACCCGAAGTCCCAAAGTCCGACACCCCAAAAGTCTCTGTCTCTGGTCAGTGCCGCCCAGAGTCCAAAAGTTTACCTGCAGGGGTTTACCGCCCAATCTGGGTGGAAATGGGGGCAGGGGGGGATAGATAGGGGCACCTTACGTGGTCCTAGGCCAACCCGCAGGGTTCTGCTGCAGTCTTTAACACGAGCCACTCTGCCACGCTCCACCAGCTGTCTCGTTCCACTCCACCAGACACTCCGCTGGTCACCTGCCGCCGCTCCTACCAGCTGCGCTGTGTTGTTGGTCACCTGCCGCTGCTCCTACTGGCCGCCTGCCAGTCGTTCCCACCAGCCACTCCGCTGGCCGCCACTGCTCCTACCGGCCGCTTCGCTGGTTGCAATGGGTCTGGCTCCCAGCCAAACCAGTGATTTCAGCTCTTTAGCCACCACCTAGACTGGCAAAGGATTCCAGCTTCCACTGGACTAGCAAAAAGACTCCTCATGGAGTCTGCTTTAGGTCTGTCCTTAAATCAAAGGGGGAAAGGGGCAGGTTGGGCCAGTCTTACAGCTCACACCTGGCAGGTGTGAAGCAGGCTGACTCAAGCCCTTTAATCCTTCCCCCCAGCTCAGTTCACTCAACTCTGGAAGGGGGGAGGCTTGTTCCTCGGAGACCTCTTACAATGATGGTGTGTCTCCTGCAAGCACTGGTATCATGTTTTACAGTTCCCACATTTAGGGGTAGCATGATTTGTGACCCCCACAACAGCCCCAAATTATTTACAATACACCACGTTCCATTCCAACACTGATCCTCCATCAGCCCTGGCTGAATTGGATTTACATAGCCACACCTCGGATTCCTTCCCCCTCCTGGCATGAGCTGTATTTACATATCAACAGTTAACGGTTAATTATCTTGCAGAGCTAAACATTGGAGTGGGCACACCCATGCCCAGGGCAGCTCTCTCCTTTTAGCTAGCTGATAGCAAGCAGCAGTTCAGCCCCTGTTTACATCCGTATTCTACGTAGATGGAATCAGCTTACCTTAAGATGACCTCGGTGACGTCCCACAGTGGGAGATCGAGAGGAGCAAATGCTCCTGTTCGCTTCCCTTACTTCTGGCAAGAGCAGGAATACTGGACATTGGCAGGAGTGCCTTCTGAGTCTGATTTAGCAGGTCTTAACTAGACTTGCTAAATCAAACTCCAGAAGATGGATCACAGCAGCAGTACTCTTCCACGGAGTGAAAACATAGCCTTAGAAGCTATAAAAGAAGTCAAGATGGAGTAAATGATGGCAGGCAGGATAGGTAACAGTGTGTAAAAATAGAGAGCAATTCACAGGAAGAATAGTGCTGTTTAGTGGTTAGGGAAGAGCCATTGACTTGCTATCTGATTATTAGCCTCACCAGCAGAAGAGGTGTCGTAACTTGCAGGAGTGTTAGGGTTGTTAAAGTGCTTGGAGATGCTCAGACGAGTGGTGCTATGCAAGTGATAAAGAATTATAGGATTGTTTTATTTTCCTTAGCTACTGTATATCCGCTCTGGCCCACTGCTAACATACCACGATATTGGCTGGGACATTTCCATCCATAAGCTTTTCACTGTCCTAAGTCAGCTCTTTCTGCAACAGATTCATTATAAACCACATTTGGGCATTACAGTTGGTTTCACTCACAGAACCCCTATGGAGGCCTCTGAAGCACATTTTAACGAAGCTTTCTATAGTAGCCGTGCTTATTGTCTGAGGATGGAAGGAGAGAGATGCACTAAAGCTGTGTGCTTGACTGATCCTCTGGTCTTTGGGGCAATGGGGATGTATTGGCGGGGGAGGGGGGGGTCCACGTCATGCCAAAGTAGAGAATTTGGCCATCATTTCTTGAATTAGAGCAGTGTTTCTTAACCAGTGGTACGGCTACTCTTTTGGATACTCGAGAGAAGTCTGGGGGGTACGTCAACACAACAGAAATTTGGAGAAAACTGAATTGTTGTTTTAAGTTTTACAGTGCTTTATTATTTTTGTACTTTTTACACCCAAAAATGTCATCGCCCGCCCGGCGACGATTGAGTTGTTTAAACAAATGTGTTGCAATGGTAGAAAAAAACCTGTGTGTCTGAAAACTGTAGGTACTGGGGGGTATTTATAATTTTTTTTAAAGGGGTACTTTATTAAAAAAAGGTTGAAAAACACTGAGTTAGAGAATGCTAGCGCCTATTTCCTTGGTAAATCCCAGCATTGGCAAATGGTGTGCTCTTCTTATCCCCTCCTGTCTCAAATGCCATGGAAAGGTGGAGTCCGGTTGCCAGCAGACTACAGCTGAGAGGAAATGCAGATCCACCCCAGCACTGGCTTTTCTGCCAGGAGTGCTGCATTCCTGATGCCTGTATTAATTCAGTGGAAATGGGCATTTCCTCCGACCAAACAAGCCTTATGCATTTGGAACGTCGTAGGGTTTGGGACGGAGTGGCGAGTGAGAATGTGTGTGTGAAATGCATGCTGATATTAAACAAGAGGAGATTTCACCCTAGAATGAATGGATATGGATGTAAAAATGTCTTTGGAATAGACACTAGCACATGCCGATGTAACGCCGTTCGGTAGTGAATGGACTGTAAGGGTATACAAGGTGCACTACTGTTATTAATAGCTAGAGGAAGGTGAATTCCACCTAACTCAGAGGTAGAGGCTGTTTCTTGATCCAAAATCCTACATTCAGCCACCAAAGCTGCATTAGTTCCTTCCTAGCCACACTCTGTAGCAAGGGCACTGTAATTAATATGTACAGGGTGAGTGCACTACAGTTTTGCTTTTCATTCTGCATTTACCAATCTTTACAATAAGCTGAGTGCCAGCTACATTAAAAACCAATGTATTTAATAGCATCCGTTTACTCTATTAGGTACTGTACTTATTAAATATATTTAATATATAGGAGTTGCCTTATATACTAAAAATGTATACACTTGGACTGAGGTTAAGATGGACATAGGAGACAGACTTGTTGAGAGTCTCTGAGTTAGGTTAAAAGGGGGAAAAAAAAAAGTGATATTACGGTAGGAATCTACTACAGACCACGTACCCAGGAAGAAGAGGTGGTAGGAGCTTGTTTTGAACAACTAACAAAATCATCCGAAGTACAGGACTTGAAGTTAATGGGGGAATTCAACTGTCCAGACATCTGTTGGGAAAGTACACAGCAGGGCACAGATTATCCAAAAAGTTCTTGGAATGTATTGGCAACCATTTTTTTTTATTTCAGAAGACTGAGAAAGGGAGGAGGCTGTTCTAGATTTGATTTGAACAAATAGGAACTGGCTCAGAATTTGAAAGTGATCATGAAATGATAGAGTTCATGATTCTAAGGAATGGTAGAAGGGAGAACAGCAAAATAAAGGCAATGGATTTAAAGTGGGCAGATTTTAGCAAACTCAGGAAATTGGTAGGTAAGGTCCCAGGGGCAGCAAGACTAAGAGGAAAAACAACTGGCAATTTTTCAGAGCGACATTATTAAGAATGCAAGAGCAAACTATTTCACTGCATAAAAAACTTAGGGTAATAAAACCGAGGTGGGGCTTCTGTAAGGTGGGTACATAACTGGTTGGATAACCATTCCCAGAGAAGTAGTTATCAGTGGTTCACTGTGGAAGGGTATCACAAGTGGGATTTCACAGGGATGATTTTTGGGACGAGTTCTGTTCAATATCTTCAACAATTTAGATAATGGCATAGAAAGTACACTTACAAAGTCTGTGGATAACCACCTAGCTGAGAGGGGTTGCATGTTCTTTGGAGGGTAGGATTTTAATTCAAAATGATCTGGACAAACTGAAGAAGCAGTCTGAAGTAAACAGGATGAAATTTAATAAGGACAAATGCAAAGTATTTTATTTAGGAAGGAAAAATCAATTCCACACATACAAAATGGGAAATGGCTGTCTAGGAGAGAATACCGCAGTAAGGGATCTAGGGGTCACAGTGGACCACAAGCTAATTATGAGTCGTCAATGTGACACTTGCAAAAAAAAAAAAAAAAGCGCAAACATCATCCTGGGATGCATTAACAGGAGTGTTCTGCGCAAAACACGAGAAGTCATTTTCCGCTCTACTCTGCACTGATTAGATCTCACTTGGAGTATTGTGTCCAGTTCTGGGTACCACATTTCAGGAAAAATATGGACAAATAGGAGAAACTCCAGAGAGAAGCAACAAAATGATTAAAAGTCTGGAAAACATGACCTAGAAGAGAAGATTGAAAGAATTGGGGTTGTCTAGTTTAGAGAAGAGAAGACTGAGAGGGGACATAACAGCTTTCAAGTGCTTAAAAGGTTACAAGGAGAAAGGAGAAAAATTATTTTCCTTAACATCCTGATGATAGGACAACACGCAAGGGGCTTAAATTGTAGCAGGAGAAATTTAGATTGGACTTTAGGAAAAACTTTGTGACTGTCAGGGTGTTTACGCACTGGAATAAATTGCCTAGGGGGGTTGTGGAATCTCCATCGCTGGAGATATTTGAGAGCAGTTTGGATAGACATCTATCAGGGATGATCTAGATGGTCCTTGGTCCTGCCGTGAGGTCAGGGGACTAGACTGGATGACCCCTCAAGGTTCCTTCCAGTTCTAGAGCTAAATAACAGCACAGAACATTGAGAGACAGGACCGGGGGCTGTGAACAAACTTTATTGGACTGTGAAAAACTTGACAACCCCCATGAAAAGTGGACATCCGAATAGTTAAAGTCATACCAAACCAGAGATGTTTCTAGACCAGAGAGGTTCAATCTATATTAAGTCCTTAATTCAAGGAATGGATGACCAGAATGGAGGAGAAAGCATGTTACACTGAAGCAAGACAATCACATGGCAAATTAACGAGTTTGCAAAATCCTGGCTAAATAGATCATTTTAGTTTGCAGGGTAAAAATGTGTATTCTGAGGCTATCATACTCTGCTTCTATGGTAAGTACATAGCTCCAGCTAGCCACCTACCATATCTACTTCCACACTCCTGTAAATTACTTGGAAACGAAGGGTCTGAGTCTATAAGCCTTACTCACCCCGCGAAAGGTTATTCCTGTCCACAGGAATTGAAGTCCGTGGCAATCTGGACTGCGTGGTTGGGCCCTCCATGTAGATGTAGAAGTTGATAGCTTAGCATGTTTTGTGGGTTTAGAAGTGTTTTATTAAGGTGGCACTTACCATGGAAATACCCTGACGTGCTTGAGAAGACTGGAGTGGCTTGCCTCTTTGCCTTATAGTTGTCTCTCCCATTGTAAAATGAGGAACCGCTCCAATGCAGGTAAAACTGAGACGCTCCCTTGAATTAAAGAGGACTCCAGTGACCCATAATGAAATCATTTCAGGTTTTTTTTTTTTTTTTTTTAAGCTGCCATGCTTTGTAGCATTTCCAGCTGTATTTCCATGCACTGTTGGTGACCTCCAGTAGCTAGTGAGCTTAATTAGGAGAAAATATTTTCTATAGATCTTCCAGAATATCTACTTCGAACTGAATTTAAAACAAACATTGCCATGTTTGGAAATCTCCCTGTCCCCTCCTGCCTCTACCCTCTGTGCCTGAGCTTGTGCTAAAGGGTGAGTCATCCTAATCCAATCCCTAACAACTGAAATATCAGACAGAGCTCACTGAGAGAGAAAAGCAATTGATTTCCTCTGTTATACTAATTCTCTTCCACATGTATCTTGTGCTCTAGTGTAAGCATGCTGGGTCAGACCAAAGGTCCATCTAGCCCAGGATCCTGTCTTGTGACAGCATCCGATACCAGATGCCCCAGAGGGAATGAACAGAACAAGTAATCAAGAGATCCATCCCCCGTCACCCATTCCCTGCATCTGACAAACACAGGCAAAGGACACCATTCTTGCCCATCCTAACAGCTGTTGATGAACCTATCCTCCATGAATTTTTCTAGTCCTTTTTTGAACCCTGTTATAGCCTTGGACTTCACAACATCCTCTGGCAAGGAGTTCCACAGGTTGACTGTGCATTGTGTGAAGAAATACTTCCTTTTGTTTGTTTTAAACCTGCTGCCTGTTAATTTTATTTGGTGACCCCTTAGTTCTTGAGTTACGAGAAGGAGTTAATAACTCTTCTTTATTCACTTTCGGCACTGTAGTTGTGATTTTATAGACCTCTATCATATTCCCCGCCCCCCCAGTTTTCTGTTTTCCAAACTGGAAAGTGCCAGTTTTATTAACCTCTCCTCTTATTTCAACCACTCCTGTCCAAGGACCTTTGCCTCACTGCTGGTTCATGGCTGACACGTTGGCTAATATGTTGCCCTGGTACGATGCTAAAGCTCTCTCTTAGCCCACATACATTTTGGTTTACCCTTTAGTGAAACCCTATCTGCTCTGCATCTGAGTTTTGCTGGGCCTTCCAAACAAGTATCATTGCATAACTTTGCCTGATCCGTGGCAAAAGACAGCAGGAAATGTTGACATGTAATTAACATGTTTCAATGCTGCTGTAAGAAAGACACCACTTGAAACACACGTTTCAGAGCCAAAACGCCAATCATAATACCTGTGAATTCTTACCTGCTGGGTGTGAGGATGACTATCAGGTTGTTAGATAGGAAGAGACTATGCTAACGACTGTGTTCAACCGCCAGCATATGTGTTGTGAACCAAGAGGTTGCAGAAGTCTGAGCAAACTTGTGCTGAGCTCATGAGAGGATAAGTTGCGTGCCTTTCTTCCTAAGTGCCCCCTAAACATTGTATCAGGCGAAGTTGAAAGTTTCTTTTTCTCTTTGTGTCGGTGGTGCTAAATGTAATTGTTAACGTACGTCTTTAATCCTCCTGGGCACTGTATTTGGAAGGTGGTTGATAATAAAAATTAGTCGAGGCTATTATGTTGCATGCCAAGGCACTTTAATTAATGCTCTGTAAAATTACAGTTTGATGAGGGGTAACTTTAAAGGTATAATTATAGTGGTACAATAATTAACCACACCGATCTGGATGTGTTTCCAACTTACAGGCAACAAAACGCTTTTTCTCTTGGCAATCAGTGGATAAAATCTATGAACTCCAAAGCGTGAAAGGGGATGGCACCAGTCAAATCGATCTTACTAACTTTTTGCTTGTTTTTCCATAAAAGGAGAAACAATATGATGGCAGAGCAACACTGATGAAGATAAATTTCATTCAGCAGTGGACGTAATTAGGTTAAGCATACGGGAAGCATTAGAAAATCTTCCGTTTCAGACGCTAAATAAAACCATTTCAGAAAAGTGCTAGTTAATGTTTGACAGTACCAATCCATGAAATCTTTTAAAATACAGGCATCAGGAAGGACTTTATTCCAAGGACTTATTTAGTTTTTGATTAAAGTCCTCAAAGATCACCCCTGAGGTCTAGAATATAAGAGCAGGTCTGTTGTTGGGGTGTAATGAAAGTGCAATAAATGTTGTCAGAGGTAAACTCTCTTCCCCCCCCCCCCCACGGCCTTCCATATTTTGAGGAATTTTCTTCTGAAAACTAACAATTTTGAACTACCCTCCTTATTAAGGTTTGTGTGTGTACATTTCTAGCTGACAGTAGCCCACAATGAGTCATAATTGTAACCTACAGTCTGTGAGAGTTTAATTGTTTTGTAACTAAACTGGCCTCTTTGACAGATCATGGAATTAGCTACATGGGCTTCAATGCACTTTTAAGAATACGGGCACTCATATTCTGGAGAAAAAATGCCTCCTATAATTTTTTGAAAGAGAATTTTGCACATATCCATGCGATCAAATGCATTCTCTCTGGGTATGACTACACTACAGAGTTTTGTCAGAAAAACGGCTGTTTTTCCGACAAAACCTGAATTATGTCCACACTGCAAGCACGTTCTTCTGAAAGTAAATCGAAAGAACAGACAACGAGAAGTCCTGTGGCACCTTATAGACTAACAGATTTATTGGAGCATAAGCTTTCGTGGGCAAAGACCCACTTTGTCAGATGCATCTGACGAAGTGGGTCTTTGCCCACAAAAGCTTATGCTCCAATAAATCTGTTAGTCTATAAGGTGCCACGGGACTTCTCGTTATTTATGCAGATTCAGACTAACATGGCTACCCCCTGATACAAAAGAACAGAGGGTTTTTTCTGATATTGGTAAACCTCTTTCTACGAGGAAGAAGCCTTTTTCTGAAAGAGCTCTTTCGGAAAAAGGCATATGTGGACGGGGAAGAGGGAGTTCTTTCGAAAAAAGAGGAAAGAGGAAAAAGCACAGGTACCCTGGTGGCCACTCTGTCCAATCACAGCTTAAATGCAAGATAGCATCCATTCAGTGTGGATGCTATCTTTCAAAAAAGCAGATCGCTTTTTCGATGCGCTTTTGTGTGTGGACGCTGTCTTTCGGAAGAAGTTTTTTCACAAGATCTCTTCCAAAAAAAGGTTCTTCCGAAAGAAGCCTGCAGTCTAGACATAGCCTCTCTCTCACTATTCTGACTTCATGAGCAACTGCTACTTTTCTGCTTGCTGGAAACGCTCCAGCAAGAAAAATAAAAATGAGAAACAATGCTATTTCCAACACTGCTTTTTTTTTAAATTTCTACCTGAGGTGATTCAAGCTGCCAAGTTTTTCTATTTAATTGGTCATAAATCTTTTACATTAAAATCCAGCCAGCTTCCCTCCCCCCCCCCCCACCACACACCTTGAAATTAAAATGTAAAGATTTACTAGAAAACTGGATGAAATTAAATGCATTTATAGATATGTAATTTAATTTGTAGTTAAACATTTGAGGCAACGACCCTTGACAAATAGGTTTGAGTCCATGTCCCTATTTTTGGGTTGGTTTTGGTTAAAGGCCAAAAGTGAGTTCTTCAAAAAATATCAAGATGATGTAATAACTTTAGGAAATTCTTATCTTAGAAATTTGCACCCTTTTAATAAAATGCAAGCATGTTTGTAAGCGTGCAATTATATTTTCCAAATGAACGGTATCTTTGCATTGGTGCATGTAACCATCTCCAATTTATGTACAGTATTGCATCGTTTTGGTATGATTTGCACCCATATTTAGGTACATGACATAAAATTTGCCACCAGAGAAAGAGCTAGCACAAAGCCTATAAACCACTTTCGTCTCATACTCTGTGCTTAAGCTCAATTTAAATGATTTTCCCCATTATTGTAAATTTTAAAAGGTCCCCTGGTGTCTGATACTGAGAGAGGATGTGTCTGAGTACGTGCAAGAGAAGGGGAAGGAGCACTAGGGGATTGATTAACTTGATTATTTGTATTATTGTAGTTCCTAGTAGGTCTAGTCATGGACCAGCAGCCCATTGCGCTAGGTGCTGTACAAATACAGAACAAAAAGACAGCGACAGCTCCAAAAAGCCTACAATCTAAGTACTTAGCCAGAGACAGCACATGGATACAGACAGATGGAAGTACAAGGAATCCATGAGGTAATGTTGCGCCACTTGATAGGCAGTGGTCTCCGCACTCCAGTGGCCTGCCCACTGCAAGATCTTTATATTTTAGGCCAAGTCTTCACTCTGTGGAAGATCGGTGCTGCCACGATTGATCTTCTGGAGTTCGATTTAGCGGGTCTAGTTAAGACCCACTAAATCAAACTCAGAGGGCACCCCTGTTGGCGACTGCTACTCCTGCTCAAGCAAGGAGTATGGGAAGCTGACTTTGCTCTTGTTAGCCTCTATCTGTGGGGACAGCTGGGAAACTCTAATCAAAGCATGTCGACTCCAGCTACATAATTAACATAGCTGGAGTTGCATATCTTGATTCCACTTTCCCCTTTAGCGTAGACCTGGCCTTAGCAGCGGATTATTTCCAAGTTTCATTCCAGCTGAGCAGGAAGTAATTCCATTGTGACCTCCAGGTGAGAGACTAGAAAGTCTGAGGGGAACCTTACCCTCTGCCACAAAACAAGCTGGCATTAGCCAAGCTTGGCCAAACACGCGGGTTACTACATTCGTTGTAACAGAGTAATGGACAGTCGCAGAAGGAATTCATAGGGGAATAGCTGTATGCTGGTATGAGGTATCTGAATGACTTCTACGGCTGAACAGTTAGTGAGGATGTGATTCCTATTACAGTGGGTACAGTTGGCTTAGGTGCCATATTTGTCAATGGGAGTATGTATTCTCCAGCTTTTTTCAGTTGTAGAAGGCATATTAACTGGCCCTATGTCTTGTGCTAAATCTCCCTATGGTGACTGCATGCCTATACATATGTGGGCTGTACCAATACCTGAACTCCTGTCGTTCCCTAAGAGCATCCAGTAAAACACTGACCTAGGCCATTTGGACTGTATTCATTGTCTACATCTGTGCTGACAAAATTGTACAGTAGTTCCTCATTTAACACTATAGATATGTTTCAGAAAATGATCGTGTCAAGTGAAAACGTGTTATGTGGGGTCAGTTTTCCCATTGAAAATAATGGAAAAGGTGGGGGTTGCGTTTCAAGCGGTGATGTCTGTTGGGACCGGGACATAAGGTTGGGGGAGAAAGGGGACTGGGTTACAGCAGGGAGGGGAGGTGTTTGGCTCTGGGGAAGGGAAGGGGAGGAGAAGGGAGGGGGATTGGGTTGGGAGTATGCCCCTATGACGGGTCTGCCAGGACCCACACTGTGTCCGGCGAGGGGGGGTCGCCGGGGAACGGCGTGGCGAGCGGCGAACCTCTGCCGCTTTGCAGGGAGGTGGGGAAAGCCCCGCGCAGCTGCCAGCCTTCAAGCGGGGGCGGAGGAGAGGGGGCAAGGCGTTTGGCGAGGGGGAGTCAGTGGGGAATGGCGCGGTGAGCGGCAAACCCTCCACTGCTTTACAGAGAGGCGGGTGAAGCCCTGCGCAGCCACCGGCAATGGGCTGGCTGGGGAAATCGTGTTATTCCAGGGACAGTCGTATAATTCAAAAAACGCTCCCCAACCAAAAAAAATTGTGCTATCGCGAAAACGTGTTAAGCGGGCACGTGTTAAATGAGGAATTACTGTATTTTAAGGATGCCCGCTCCCTGCAAATATTGATGCACCTGGAGAACTGTTGTGGGGTTTTTTTATTGTTGTAATGTCTGTGGCCTCAGTGTAGTGAACCATTTAAGTTAGGAATGTAAAATCCTATTTAATTGGTTAAACATATTGGTTAACTTTATTAACCAATATTGGTTAACTAGGGGGTTGATTAATTTTATTATTTGTATTATCATAGTTTCGAATAGGTCTAGTTATAGACCAGGAGCCCATTATGCTAGGTGCTGTACAAACACAGAACAAAAAAAACAGTGACACCTTCAAAAAGCCTACAATCTAAGTACTAGGCCGGAGACAATTCATGGGTACAGACAGATGGAAGTATCAGCAAACCATAAGATAATATTGCTCCACTTGATAAGTCTCTGCACCCCAGTGGCCTACCCACTGCAAGATCTTTGTATTTTAGGCCATGTCATAATCGGTCGTCCGGAGTTGGATTTATCAGTTAAGACCCCCTAAATCAAACTCAGAGCACTGCTGTCATTGACTGGTGCTCAAGCAAGGAGTAAGGGTATGTCTACACAGCAAAGTTATTTTGAAATAACAGCTGTTATTTCGAAATAACTTTCCTAGCGTCTACACAAGCCAACTGCCATTTTGAAATTAATTCGAAATTTTGGAGGGCTTCTTTCGAAATTGGTAAACCTCATTCCACAAGGAATAGCACCAATTTTGAAATTGCTATTTTGAAATAAGCGCTGTGTAGACGCTTATTTCGAAATAGGGGGCCTCCAGCCCTTCCCAGGATGCGCTGCTTGCCGCCGTGCCCACAAGGTAACTTCTGACCTGATGCCCTGCTGGAACCAGTTCTGGCTGGCCTTAAATGCGATTCAGCGTCCAAGTCAGTGTGGGCATGCTATTTTGAAATAGCAAAAAGCTATTTCAAAATGCTTTTTGTGTGTAGATGTGCTATTTCAAAATAAGATATTTCAAAATAACTATTTCGAAATTAGATATTTCGAAATAACACTGTAGTGTAGACATACCCTAAGGGAAGCAGATGGGAGCATTTGGTCCCGTTGGCCTCCCACTGTCGGGACAGCAGGGAAACTCGAATTAAGGTAGGTCGACTCCAGCTACATAATTAACATAGCTGGAGTTGATGTATTGTTTAACCTGGTTAACCGATTAAAGGGGAAGCAGTCCCCTGCCTCAGGAATGTCAGAGCAGTTCCTGCCTGCAGCAGGGCCCCTGTGGAGCTGGAGCAGCCGTAAGCCTCAACTGGTAAGGCTGAGGCATACCATTTAATTGGTTAAACATGCATAGCCCTAATTTAAACATGATGATTAAGGTTAAGTAAGTGTTGAAGTATTTTGTGGCACTGGGGCTCCTGCCCCTGGATCAGCATGGATGTGTTTCTTGTTAGTACCCCTGCTTGGGGAAATCCAGCCCCTAGTGCTGGCAGTGATAAGTGAGTTGCACGACTGTGCTTAGCTGCCTGCTGCTTCTGAGGTGCTGACCCTTCTGCTCTCTGATGCAGTAAGTTTCAGTCCCAGCAAGGGATTTCTAACACCACCACGCTGTAGAGGATTTCATGATCTCTGCTTGAGATGTTGTCTGTGCTGGGTGTGTGTGTGTGTCCAAATAAGACCTCTCGTTGACTGCATCCAGCTCGTGCTGCTTGAACCAGAGCCTTGCTCCCGAGCTCTCGGTATTCACAGTTGTGCTACAGCAAGACATGAAAACTGTTCCAACACGTATCTCTGTAAAGAGCTGATTTAAAGGGGGGTGAGGCCAAGGGCTTGAGATCAGGAAGTGGGTAAAATAAAGAAAGGTGGAAGATGATAATTCGGAGGTCAGAGCAGAAAACGGTCCATGGTTCTCAGCCTGCAAAGATGCTTAATTTTAAGCACCTAACTAGTCCTTGTGAGGTCAAAGTGCTGCAAATGAAGTGTGGGGATCAGTCATTGCAGGCTCTGGACCTCCATTGCTATATTCTTAGAGCAAGGAATGTGTTCTCTTCCCTTTAAAGCACCTGGCATACTATTGACACTATCCATAGTTCTGGTCTCCCAGCATAGGGTGGGGTTTGGAAGGAGACCTCTTTCCCTTTCTTGGTTCCCCATCTGCAGAGGGGGAGGGGGAACAGAGGCCCATCTCCCAGGTAATAAGTGGCTTTGAAGCCGAAAAGCACTCTTACAAATGTTGAGAGTATTTTTATTGTAAGCTTCTCTGGGCAGGTCAGCATCGGACTCTGTGTCTTGTAGAACCATAGCCGGGGTATTCCTAAGCCATTCCCCAAGAGGCAAATGGAATTTCTGAGTTACTCTGTTTAAAAAAGACAATACAACGTGCATTTGAAGGCATTTGTTCGCACTCAACACCCACTTTTCTTCATTAAAAACAATTTTTTCCCATTCCCTTTTTTTTTTTCAGCAAAACCTAGATAGGTGTGTCTAGTTCAGCAGTGGGCAATAATTTTTGGCAGGTAGGGGAGCACCCCAAGATTTTGGTAGGTGGTCAAAGGCTGCTATTTTCTGTGGGAGGGGCTGGGATGGAGGTAAGGTGCAGAAGGGAGCTTGGGATAGGAGACGGGTGCAGGAGAGAATATGGGGTCCAAGAGGGAGTTAGGGTGAAGGAGGGGTTGTGACTTGGGGCAGGGGATTGGGGTGCAGGAGAGGATTTTGGCCTGGGGAGTGATGTAGGAGAGCGTGGGGGGGGCGGGAGCCAGAGGCAGGCTCCCTGGGAGGTGTTTACCTAAGCAGCTCCCAGCTAACAGCACTCTCAAGCGGGCTTCCTTATTCTCCCAGCAGCCCCTGCCCCCAGCAAAACCTCTCAGTTCCCATTGGCCAGTTTCCAGCCAATAGGAGTGGCGAGATTTTGCTGGGGGCGAGGGCAGTGCATAAAGCCTCCCCTTCCCGCCACAGGGAAGCAGTCAGTTACTTTGAGCAGCGCTGCTGCAGGGGCAGGCGGGCTGGATGAAAAGGCTTGGCAGGCCAGCCGCTGTTCTAGTTCAGAGCCCGGTGCTTCTTGTTTCCAGTGGATCAGCAGTCCTCGGACGTTGTCTCTACACGTATGGTGGCATGTAGAGTACATGCGCTGCATGTCCCCCAGGCATGGATGGAAGAAATAGTGTGGCGGATGAGGCACTGCCTAAGCCAGTAAAGTCTCGTCCGCGCCTCGGTGCATGTACCCGGCTCTCTACCTGCCCAAGCCGTGCCTTGCGTGTCTGTGCTGCTGTCTTAGAGACACAGTGTGCTGCTGGAGATCCTGTCGGTGGGGAAAGGCTCCCATGGATCTATGCCGCAGCAGGCTTTTCTGCTCACTAGGGCAGTGGGCACCAACCAGTCCATCGGGATCCACTGGTAGATCTTGGAACCTTTGTCAGGTGATCCTGACAGGTTTGGCCGGGAGGCTATCAAGTGCTGGCCCTTCATCTGCCCCTCTCAGCACTGCCGTGCTGCTCCTGCCCTCTGCCTTGGAGGTGCCCCGCACCCCTGGGTGCCTTCTGCTTGCTGTGCAGGGCACAGGAAGAAGAGGAAGGGGGTGTGTACTGATATCAGGGTGCCCCTCCCTCCATCCTGTACCCCATCTCCACAGAGCAGAGGAGGGCAGGGATGGAGAGAGTTTTCTGGCTGCTTTCGGGAGTGTTGCGGGGCCAGTGTAGGTAGGGGTGAGCCTGCCTTAGCCCCCTGCACCACCACCCAGAAGCCATCTGCAGTAAGCGGTGCCCAGCCAGAGCCTGCATTCCGAACCCCGTCCCCAGTCCTGCACCCCAAGCCCCTGCCCCCAGCCTGATAAAAGTGAATGAGGATGGGGGAGGGAGTGAGCAGGGGCCGGGGCCTCAGAGAAGGGGTGGGAAGGAGACGGGGCAAGGGTGTTTGGGTTTGAGGTGGATCCTGGATTGCACTTAAATTCAAAACGTGATGTTATGCTTTAAAAGGTTGGAGACCCCTGCACTAGCGGCTTCCAGAGCCTTTCACCATGAGAGGGAAAAGCTCTGGCAGGGGGAAGGCTGGAACCTAGTCACTGTCACTGGACACAGCCTCCTTTTTCACTGCGGCGTGTAGCTATCTATACCCTGCTGGTGTAGACAAGGCGCTACAGCCAGCTGGCTCTTTTCGGAGAGGAGCCTTCTTTCCTAAACAATGCAGTAAAACAAGCAACGGCTGGTGACTGTTTTGGGATTTGTTAATCCGTGCTCCTACATCATCTGGGTGGAGCAAACTTCAGTATGAAGATGCAGCAATTACTAACTTGCAGAAGAGAGGGAAACAAGGGCATCATTCTGAGTTTGCATCTGGATTGTCTTGCAATTCTTGAGTAAGCTCTTTGAGGCAAGGGCTGCCTACGCCTCTTGGTGTAGTGTCTCATTCTTGTCTGGCCCTTCAGCACAGCTGTAATATTAAACATGATTGATGATAATGCTGAATCTGTCCATGCCAAGGAGCCCAGAATGTGATTGGACATATCTTACAGAGTGATCAGGGAATCGCCTTCCCTAGAAGTTCTTCAGAAACCTATTTAATTGTGCCTTCTCTGGCCTAGAGAAATAGGTACATGCGATTTTTTAATATATATAATCTTCTTAGCAACTTGCAGCTATGGTAACAAATTCAAGGATGAAAAAAATTAGAAACTTTATTAAATCAATACATCAGACAGTCGTGTGTGTGTGTGTATATATATATATATACACACATTTTCCTTCACCCCCACAATATACTGAGAAGTTAGATTCTAGACAGTAAAGATGTTTTTTCCCTTCAGCGAATGCAAATCATATGAGATAATTATCTGTTTTTTCATATCTGACTAGTCCTTTTAAAAAATATCTCTGTGTGTCATTTAAATTGTAATATTTTGCATACTCACAAAGTTACACAAAAGAGAAGAAAAATGAGATGCTTGAATTTATGGATTTCATTTGGGTAACCAGACTGTCGGATTAAAAGTCATTAAATAATAAAAATGCACACAGACACATATACATACACATATATAGTAATGTTGTGTCGTTTTCTGGTTTGAGAGCTTTTTGTCATAGAATATCTAGGGTTGGCAACTTGGTCGTATTTAAAAACCGGACACTTCGGCAGGAGTGGCAGAGCCTCCCCTGTGCCGCCTCTGCTGCACCTTTTCCCCTGAGGTCTCACCACCATCCACTCCTCTTCTCCTTCCTCCCCCACTTTCTCACTGCTTTTTCCTCCCATCCCCCACTCCTGGGTCAGGAGTGATTTGGTTGCAGAGCTGGAATTGGGAGTTGCAAACACCTGACAAAAGGAGGAGGTGACCGTGGCTGAGCTGGGACTAAAGCAGGTGTCTAGACCTGATGTCTTCCTGCTTGCAGTAACTGTACTTTGGGTGTCGAGTCAGCAGATCTGCCCAGACATGGTCAGGTGGGTCCCATTTTCAGCAGGACTTCCCAGTCAAAAACTGGCCACCCGGCCACCCTAGTAACCCCCGCCCCCCCAATCCCTACCCCCTAAATTCACAATTTATATTTATCCAGCATATTTGTACAAAGATTTGGAAAAAATTGATAAACTTAACAGTAACAAGTCACTGGGACCAGATGGCATTCACCCAAGAGTTCTAGAAGAACTCAAACGTGAAATTGCAGAGCTATTAACTGTGGTTTGTAGCTCGTGTTATTCCACGAGGAGTAACAGTTAATCCAAACTAAGGACTTAATTCGGATTAACTTTAAACTGCCGCGTGTAGCTGCGGGCAGTTCGTTCGAACTAAGGGGGATTTAAAAATGGTGGCCGGACGGGAACATGCAAATAAAGCCCGGGATATTTAAATCCCAGGCTTCATTTGCAACTCCGGTTGCCTGATTTGCCTACCTAGCTCGAATTAACAAGTTAGTGTAGGCATACCCTAATAGATTAGTAAGACATGATTTCCCTTTACAGAAACCATGTTGACTTTTTGCCCAACAAATTATGTTCTTCTACATGCCCAACAATTTTATTCTTAACTATTGTTTCGACTAATTTGCCCGGAACCGACGTTAGACTTACCGGTCTGTAATTGCTGGGATCACCTCTAGAGCCCCTTTTAAATATTGGTGTCACATTAGCTATCTTCCAGTCAGTACGTACGGAAGCCGATTTAAGGGATAGATTACAAACCACAGTTAACAGTTCTACAGTTTCCCATTTGAGTTCTTTTAGAACCCTTGGGTGAATGCCATCCGGTCCCGGTGATTTGTTAACGTTAAGTTTTTCTATTTGTTCCAAAACCTCCTCTAATGACACTTCAATCCAAGACAGCTCCTCAGATTCATCTCCCACAAAGGACGGTGCAGGTTTGGGAATCTCCTCAACATCCTCAGCCGTGAAGACTGATGCGAAGAAATCATTTAGCTTCTCCACAATGGCTTTATCATCCTTGATTGCTCCTTTTGTATCTCGATCTTCTAGGGGACCCACTGCAGGCTTCCGGCTTCTAATGTACTTAAAAAACATTTTGCTATTGTTTTTTGAGTTTTTGGCTAGCTGTCCCTTAAAATCTTTTTTTGCTTTTCTTATTACAGTTTTACACTTAATTTGACAGTGTTTATGTTCCTTTCTATTTATCTCACCGGGATTGGACTTCCATTTCTTGAAAGATGCCTTTTGTCCCTCACTGCTTCTTTTACATGGTAGTTAAGCCACGGTGACTCTTTTTTAGGTCTCTTACTATGTTTTTTAATTTGGGGTATACATTTAAGTTGGGCCTCTATTATGGTGTCTTTAAAAAGCTTCCATGCAGCTTGCAGGGATTTGGCTCTTGTCACTGTGCCTTTTAATTTCTGTTTAACTAACCTCCTCGTTTTTGTGTAATTTCCCTTTTTGAAATTAAATGCCAGAGTGCTGGACTGCTGAGGTGTTCTTCCCACCACAGGAATGTTAAATGTTGTTATATTATGGTCACTATTCCCAAGCGGTCCTGTAATAGTTATCTCCTGGACCTGATCCTGTGCTCCACTCAGGACTAAATCGAAAATTGCCTCTCCCCTTGTGGGTTCCTGTACCAGCTGCTCCAAGAAGCAGTCATTTAAGCCATTGAGAAATTTTATTTCTGCATCTCTTCCTGAGGTGACATGTACCCAGTCAATATGGGGATAATTGAAATCCCCCCATCATTACAGAGTTTTTTATTTTGGTAGCCTCTCTAATCTCCCTTAGCATTTCAATGTCACTATCACTGTCCTGGTCAGGTGGTCAATAATATATCCCTACTGCTATATTCTTATTATTGGAGCATGGAATTACTATCCATAGTGATTCTATTGAACATGTTGATTCATTTAAGATTTTTATTTCATTTGATTCTATGTTATCTTTCACATATAGTGCCACTCCGCCACCCACGCAGCCTGCTCTATCCTTCTGATATATTTTATATCCCGGTATGATTGTGTCCCACAGATTTTCCTCATTCCACCAGGTTTCTGTGATGCCTATTATGTCAATCTCTTCCTTTAATACAAGGTACTCTAGTTCACCCATCTTATTAGTCAAACTTCTAGCATTTGTGTAGAAGCACTTTAAAAATTTGCTACTGTTTATTTGTCTGCCCTTTCCTGATATATTAGATTCTTTTGTATGTGGTTGTTTGTCTGCTCTGGCCCTTTGTTTGTCCTCTCCCCTCCTCTCTTTCTCACTACAGCCTAGAGAATCTCTATCAATGGATTCTCCTCTAAGAGAAGTCTCCATCTGATTTACGTGCTTCTCCGCACCAATCGGCTTTCCCCCATCTCCTAGTTTAAAAACTGTTCTACGGCCTTTTTAATGTTCAGTGCCAGCAGTCTGGTTCTACCCTGGTTTAGGTGGAGCCCATCCTTCCTGTATAGGCTCCCCCTCTCCCAAAAGTGTCCCCAATTCCTAGTAAATCTAAATCCCTCCTCCCTACACCATCATCTCATCCACGCATTGAGACTCCGAAGCTCTGCCTGCCTACCTGGCCTTGTTAAGACCAAAGCAGACTGTGAAGAGCTTCAAAAAGATCTCACCAAACTATGTGACTAGGCAACAAAATGGCATATGAAAATTGATGTTGATAAATGTAAGTAATGCACATTGGAAAAAATAATCCTAACTATACATACAATGTAATGGGGACTAATTTAGCTACAGTTACTCAAGAGACAGAGAGAGATCTTGGAGTCATTGTGGATACTTCTCTGAAAACATCCACTCAGTGTGCAGTGGCAGTCAAAAAAGCAAACAGAATAGAATGTTAGGAGTCATTGAAAATGGGATAGAGGATAAGACAGAATATCTTATTGCCTCTCTCTAAATCCATGGTACACCCACATCTTGAATACTGCATACAGATGTGGTCGCCTTATCTCCAAAAAGGTATCTTGGCCTTGGAAAAGGTTCAGAAAAGGGCAACCAAAATGATTAGGGGTTTGGAATCGGTCCCATATGAAGAGAGATTAAAAAGACTGGGATTTTCCAGCTTAGAAAAGAGGAGACTAAGGGGGGATATGATAGAGGTCTGTAAAATCATGACTGGTGTGGGAAAAGTGAATAAGGAAAAGTTATTTACTTATTCCCACAATATAAGAACTAGGGGTCACCAAATGAAATTAATAGGCAGCAGGTTTAAAACAAACAAAAGGAAGTTTTTCTTTACTCAGTGCACAGTTAACCCATGGAACTCCTTGCCAGATGATGTGGTGAAGACTGGGACTTTAACAGGATTCAGAAAAGAGCTAGATAGATTCATGGAGGTTAGGTCCCTCAATGGCTTTTAGCCGGGATGGGTAGGAATGGTGTCCTGAGACTGTTTTGTCTGGAAATGGGTGACAGGAGAGGAATCACATGAGGATTACCTGTTGTGTTCCCTCCCTCTGGGAAATCTGGTATTGGCCACTGTCAGCAGACAGGATTCTGGGCTCGATGGACCTTTGGTCTGACTCAATATGGTCATTTTTATGTTCTTATGTTACCTCACAGGGCTTTAAGATGTTAATTTAGCCTCTTGGCCCCAGATAAGTCAATATTATATCCATTTTGCAGCTGGAGAAAGGAAGATACTGAAACCCCAATCATGCAGGCACTTACTGTTGTTAACAGCTATTGAGTTTTGGTCACACTTGTGGTTCCTGATTGGGGATTGGGGCCTCATTATGTGAAACAGTCTACAAATATATAATGGAAAGATGGTCTATCCAAAAGTTCTGTCAGTTTAAGTAGCTGAACTCTATTCAAGTCAGTAGAACTACTCACATGCGTAAGTGTTTGGACAACTGTAGCATAAGGCCTCGTCTCTACTTACTGGGTGATTGATGTGCTGGAGATTTATCTCCTGGAGATTGATTTAGCAGGTCTAGTAAAGACCCACTAAACTGACCACTAATCATGCTCCCATCCACTCCAGTACTCCACAAGGGTCGCAAGGAGTAAAGGAAGTCAATGGGAGAGTTTCTCCCGTCGACACTCCGCAATGGGGACACTGTAGAAATTTGGGCTAAAATACATCAACTCCAGCTACACTATCAATGGAGCTGGAGTTGCGTTCCTTGGGGCTACATGGCAACTATTCATACTCAAAGAAGTTTGCAGCTTTGAAGCATAATCTTTTTAGTTTCCTATGATGAATCACTGGCTGGTGTGAGACTAGCACCCAAAAGCCCCTACTTCCCATCCCGATAACGTGTGCAAATTAATAAATACAGTTGTTGAGACAGTAGTAGTCTGTTTTGCTAGAATGCCTCTTGATTTTCCTGCAATGCTCTAATAAGCTCTTTGGCGCAGAAGCTTTTCTTTGTGCAGTGCCTCCTTCTTGCCTCATTAATAATAAGGCTGAGTCTGCCCATGCCCATGATCCCCAGAACATGACGACAGCCATATCAATGCTTGGAAGGACGATCTGTGAGGAATATGTTGTAAAAAGTAGACGCTTGGTCCTGCATTCTCCATACACTCCCAACTTGCTGCTTCCAAAGTTATTATGGCAAAAGGATTAGCCAAGAGTAACATTCTACTCCAAGCCATGGTCTACACTAGGGCTTTGTTTCAAAGTAACCCTCCCCCCTTAGGTCGAATTTATAAGCAGAGCGTCCATGCTACCAAGCCCGTTATTTCGAAATAATGGGCTACATATGTCAAAATCTGTACTCCTGTATTCTGCGGGGAATAACTCTTAATTCCAAAATAGTTATTTCGAAATAGCGGTAGTGTGGACACTTCAGTGCCGCTATTTTGAAATAACTCCCCAGAGTAAATCGAACTAATTACTCCCCAGTGCTTCCTGGGGCTCTAAGTCTCAGGTAGCACATCTACATTAACGGAGCTTGCCTTGGACTAATTTCGAGGCTTCCCCGTAGTGAGGACAGGCTATTTCAAATTTGTTAAATTGGGAGTTTGTTGACTTTAGTAATTTATAAATAGTTTCCTAGTGTAGACATGGCCTTAGAGTATGTTTGGGTGCACAACGAATGCAGCAGCAGGTCCTTGGGGGCTGAAAAAGAAAAGGATCAACAAAACTTCGCCAGACTTTGAAAGCAAACAATTTCTGGTATGTGCTACACAGTTTTTCTTTCATTAAAATGATCTTAATGTGGAAATATTAATTAAAAAGAACATGGAACAAAAGGCACCACCAATCAGTTAAGATTCTTGGACCAATGCGTAACTCCAGGAGACCCCATTTGTTTGTGGGTGGAATTGAACCTGGGATCTCTAGAGCTTAGAATATGAGCCTCTCCTGTATGAGTTAAAACCCAGCCAGCTTTTAGCTAAGGCTGTAGATCAGATTCATTATTCTACTGTAAGCGGTCCTAGCACCACTAGATAGGACATTTCACTGCACCCAGAAGGTGTGGGGGTTACACTTGCTCTGCTTCTAGACTGCACAGGGGAGAAAATAAAAATGCAGCCCCTCCTTCTCCTTTTTGCTAGAATTAAACAGAAGTTGGGCCCCCGTTTGATTTTTAAAAAACCATTAAGCATATGCTTAAATCCCTTTGGCATTTGTGGGACTAGGTCTGATTCAAAGGCCATTGTAGTCAATGGAAAGACTTCTGTTGGCTTCACTGGCCTTTGGATGGGATTTCCAAAAGTGCCTATGTGATTTAGAAGCACAGTTTCCATTGACAGTTATTCTTTGGACACCTTAAAGAGGCCTGATTTTCAGAGAGCAGGAGGTTGTATGCTTTCTGAAAACTGAGGTGCCTTTAAGGAATCTCAGTCTGAAAAAGACCCAAATCATGGGTCGGTCACTCTTGAAATCCTTGGTTCTGTCCTTTTAGGCACTCTTAGGTTATGTCTACACTGCAGCGCTATTTTGGGATAGCAGAGGTATCCCAAAATAGCGATTCCACATCTTTTGAGTGCACCTGTTATTTCGAAATATAACGGGCTCGTTATTCTGACGTCCCTGTAAACCTCCTTCCACAAAGAGGAAGGGACATTTTGAAATAGTGATTTTTTTCAAAATAAGTGCTGTGTAGTTGTGACAGACTGGACCGCGTCTGGGCACCGCTGAGGGCCTCCGCTCAGGGCGAAATGCTCAAACTCAGGGCTCCTTACAGCCCCAGACTGGGGACCCTCCCAAACAGGCCACAGACCAGTCACACTGAGCCCTTCAGCTGCCAATCTGGCCAGCCAGAAGCCTCACAAACAAAACCCCTCTGACACCCCAGCTCTTCCTGTGCCCCAATCAGCCCTGGGCCTAACACAGGGGTGAGGGGTTATAGAACCCAATCTCACCTGCCCCGAACGGGTTCTTCTGGTCCCAAAAAACCAGCCACAGTTCCCAGGTCAATTTACACTCTGGATCTTACCTACAAGACCACGCTGAGCCAATCCTTTAGAATCTACAATCTAAAGGTTTATTACTAAAGGAAAGAAAAGCATGAGAGTAAGGTTGTTAAAGAAAATACATTACATACATCGAATCATCCAGTTCTCAATACAGGCTCTTAGCAGAGATGTTATAAACTGCTATCTTAAAACTCTCTGGTGTACATCCTATGTCAGGGTGGGTCCACAGTTCTTTCCGGCTCGTTGTTCTCTGCAAGGCTGCATCTAGGATCAAGAGCTAAACTGAAGACAAGATGGAGGGTGCCACATGGCACTTATATACCTCTCCTGGCATCTTCCTGGCCAGAGCAGGTCACTGCAGGTCACATGGTCCATTGACTTATCTTTGTGTCCCAAGTCAGCAAGCATTATTCTGGCTGGCTTGCAGGTCTCCACACATTCCTCAGGTGTATCTCTGGCACTTAAAGATCTATTGTCTCTGGAGCCTTGCTAATTAGTAGAGCCACTGGCTGAACATTCTTTGCCCATTGCTCTGCCTCAGACAGAGAACCTTCCAGCATCAACATAGAGTACATATTTATAACTCCGCATACAGATATTATACAAGTACATGAATAGCATATACAGAATCAGTAGGACATAAGCTCTCATTCGACACCTCACATGGCCCCCTTTCAGAGCCGGCCCAACGTACGGGCCGAGCAGGCTACCGCCCGGGGCGCCCCATTGTAGAGGGTGCTGCGTGGGGCTGCCGGGCCAGGCAGGGGTGGCACCACGCATGCGCCGCACGCCCGGGGCGGGGCCGCACATGCGCCAGGTGCCCGGGGACGGGGGACACCGCATGCCCGGGGGCAGCACCGCGCTCCCGGGGTCCAAGGCGCACGAATGGCTCGGGCCGGCTCTGCCCCCTTTGTACCAACTTTTGGGGCAAACACCGCCCCCCCCACGGGTGCAGCAGTGACCTGTCTGATCCCCTTTGTACCAGTAACGTGACAGTAGTCCGTGCCCAATTTCGAAATAAGCTATTTTGAAATTAACTCGAAATAAGATATGCAATTTGCTTATTTTGAGCTATGGGTGCTATGTAGACACATCCTTAAAGCTCTCAGCTTTGGATCAAGCAATAAGTAAATGTTAAAGTTAAACCCTTGTATTGCTGCTTTGCTGAGTTGGGAGGAGGGGGGAGTGTTCCTCAGACCCAAATATACTGAGCAATGTTCTAAACCAAGAACTTCTGGTCCAAGGAGGGTTCTAGATTTGGCGGCAAAATGAGTTTTCTGATCCCCTGCCCTCTCATCTCTCTTCTTGCAACTCTAGAAGAACTTGGTAAGGCCCTTCCATGTCTCTCCCCAGACCTGTATGTGTCTGCAACATTCAGGAGGTAAAAGAGAAAAATCTGGTGCTCGCACTGTAGGCAGTGTTTTTAAAGACATCGTGTTTTTCGCATGCGGGAGGAGGATTTGCATGCACCTGAACTCCTGGCTCGGATATCCCTGTGTGTTGCTCGAAATTCAGTGAAAATGGGCAACACTGTAAGAGCGTCTTCCTTTGCAGCAGGAATACTGGTTTCTCTGTAGGGCTTGATGGGCTGTGTGACAGGGCAGGTAAAAGGGCTGAATGGAAGGGGAGAGAGGCAGCTCTTTAAAAAAACAAACAAACAAAAAAAACAGCAAGGGCCCTGGCTGATCAGGGGCAGCTGAGACAAGGCTGCTATAAATCAATTAAGGGTCACGCTGCCACAGGACCTCTTTAAAGACCTTCCCTGGGGGATGGCAGGGGAGTGTGGAGAAGGAGTTTGGAGAGGAAAGGACAACAGATAAGGGGACTCAGAGGAACTGAGCAGAACAACATCAGCACTGCTAAAGGCTGCAGGGGGAGTTGAGGGGCTCCAACGTGGAGTGTTTGGAGGCTCCCTTCCCCCCAGGTGGCCAGAAACTTCAGCCGGTGGCTGAGGAGGCTTGTTTACTTAGCCCTAACTGGCCAGGGGCATCAGCCCCAACACCCCTTTGATTTGCCAATGGACAGAAGGCCAAACACCAAGAAAAGGCAAGTGGGACTTGTACCACAGCCCCTAAACTACAGGATAGTGGGCAGAACAGGGGTCTGGCACCCAGGAGTGGGACTGACCCTGCCACGGCTGTTTTAAAGAATTATGGGAATAGAGAGAAGGCACAAACTCCATTTTCTTTAAAAGAAACAGCCTAGATATTTTCTAGGGTTGCCAGATAGTTTCACAAACAATACCAAACACTGCGGGGGGGGGGGGGGGATTGGTTGAGCAAAACAACCCAAAAGTTGTTGAGCAAAAACAAACAAACAAAAAAACCTCCCTGCACACAAAAAGAGTTGTGGCCCCTTTAAATTCCCCACACATTCTCCCCCGCCAAACATGGCAGAGGAAGAATGTCCCAAGCGGCCTTCTGCCCGAGAAAAACAGAAAATACCGGACATTTTATATCCATTTCACAAGAACAAATGGATATAAACTGGCTATTAGAAAGTTTAGACTCAAAATTAGACAAAGGTTTCTAACCATTAGAGGAGTGAAGTTCTGGAACAGCCTTCCAAGGGAAGTAGTGGGGGCAAAAGACCTATCTGGCTTCTAGATTAAGCTAGATGGGTTTATGAAGGGGATGGTTTGATGGGATAACATGATCTTGGCAACTAATTGACCTTTCACTATCAGTGGTATATAGGCCAATGGTGGGAAGATAGGAGTTACTATAGAGAACTTTTTCCTGGGTGTCTGGCTGGTGAGTCTTGCCCACATGCTCAGGGTTCAGCTGATCACCATATTTGGGGTCGGGAAGGAATTTTCTTCCAGGGTAGATTGGCAGAGGCCCTGGAGGTTTTTTGCCTTCCTCTGTAGCATGGGGCACGGATCCCTTGCTGGAGGATTCTCTGCATCTTGGGGTCCTTAAACCATTTGAGGACTTCAAAATCTGAGATAAAGGTGAGAGGATTATTCTAGGAGGGGGTGGGTGAGATTCTGTGGCCTGTGTTGCGCAGGGGGTCAGACTAGATGATCATAAAGGTCCCTTCTGACCTTAAAGTCTATGAGTCTATGTCCAGTGTTTTCTGATTTTTTTTTTTTTTTTTTTTTTTTGCCAGACACATGCCCGGCTGTCCGGTCTAATACTGGACACCTGGCAACCCTAATATTTTCTGTGAGCCTGTGGCATGAGGCCTGATGTTCTCATCAATATGCAATTTGATGAATGTACAGTAATTCCTTATTTAACACTATAGATATGTTTCAGAAAATGATTGTGTTAAGTGAAAACGTGTTATGCGGGGTCAATTTTCCCATTGAAAATAATGGAAAATGTGGGGATTGCGTTTCAAGCAGTGGTGTCTGTTGGGACTGGGACGTAAGGTTGGGGGAGAAAGGGGACTGGGTTACAGCAGGGAGGGGAGGTGTTTGGCTCTGGGGAAAGGAATGGGAGGAGAGGGGAGGGGGATTGGGTTGGGAGTATGCCCCTGTGATAGGTCTGCCAGGACCCACACTGTGTCCGGCGAGGGGGGGTCGCCGGGAACAGTGCAGTGAGCGGCGAACCCTCCGCCGCTTTGCAGGGAGGCGGGGGAAGCCCTGCGCAGCCGCCAGCCTGCTAGCGGGGGTGGAGGAGAGGGGGCAAGGTGTCTGGTGAGGAGGAGTCAGCGGGGAATGGCACAGTGAGCGGCAAACCCTCCGCCACTTTGCAGGGAGGCAGGGGAAGCCCTGCGCAGCTGCCAGCAACGGGCCGGCTGGGGAAATTGTGTTATTCCGGGGATGGTCGTGTAATTCAAAAAACGTTCCCTAAAAAAAAAATCATGCTATTGCGAAAACATGTTAAATGAGGAATTACTGTACTTAATGGCGACCTGTAGATTGTCTGCACATTTCATGATGGATGGATGGCCTCTTCATTTCAAATCTTAAAGAATGGGGTAATTGCTCGCATTTACCAGCAGAAAGATCTGCTGAGGTACCCACATTCCAAGACGGGTTTATGAGGGGCTCTCTTCTTTGGATGTCTGTAGATATTCACACACACAACCTTGAGGATCCTTGAATTGCAGAATGTTATATAGCAGGGCTACTCAACACCTGGCCCATTTGTTTGCCACCTGCAAGTGCAAGTCAAAAGAAAAAAGTAGTCAAGATAATGGTGGTCTGTTGATATGCATTTTAGTAGTTAAATTCAGCAGTTAAAGTGCTGTCATATGGGTGGAAATCAGGTAAATATTGCATTTTATTAATATCAGCAGAACTAGCTTACATGGGGCCTGTGTGTTGCGTAATTTTGCCTTAATCTTTGAATTCATGCCTGCCAGTGTGAAAGAAGCTATTTGCATATATATTTGCATATATGTGCAATCACACTTAAGTTGCAGCCCTCGGCATGTGCTGTGAGTATCATTGTGGCCCCCAGGGCTTCCAAAGTTGAGTAGCCCCGTTGTATAGTGTTTCTCTTGTTCTCCTTTCTGTCTGATACCTAAATAGCTCTAGTTATTTTGCTAATGTGACCACTGGAAGAAGAATAAATCTGCTCTGTGGACTCCTATCTTCTGAATATTCATGTTTCTTTAGAAACACAAGTTTATAAAGTCTCTGTAAATACATTCGGCTGGATTCTTTAAATAACCAAGGATGCTAAAATGTTATCACTTGACAAGCCATCTGTTCCCCTTACATTGTCAAAGTGGTGGAGGTGCAAATTGTTTTTGTGCTGCCCTTCCTGCCTAAAGAGTTCTTGTGTCTCCTTGATTCAGTCACAGTCCAATTGTCACATTTGTTTTTGGACCTCTCTCTCTGATGTGCTTTGTCTAGCTGTTCTTCCACCACCCTTGGGTCTTCCCATGCTGTCCATTCGGTCTTGGAGGATGGATAGCTTTCTCTAGCAACTGGTTATCTGGAGTCATATAATCAAAGCTGTTCTCCTGTTTGGATTTTTCATTTTCTTGTTGCTTCTAAAGCATATATTTGTATGGGGACACCAGCTGGTCCTAACCAAAAGTGGCAAATGAAATGCAGTGGAATAATCTTGCAGGGTTTAGATTTAAAGATCTGGCATTAAGAAAAATGGAGATTAAATTGAGTTGAAACACTACAATAAGACATTAAGGACCAAATTCATTGGCGGTGTAAGCAGGTGCCGAGCCATTTACTTCCTACAAAGAATTTGTCTGTGTGAAAAATGCTGAATTCATTCTCTTCATCGTGATGCCTAATCAATTTCATTGTAACTTGTTAACTAATCCACAGTCATTAGCCAGATTTGGATAGTGTGGCGTGCTACTCCCTAGCCTGCCTTAGGCAGTAAGATTGTACACAACCATATGGTGGTGTGGTCCATTCTTGTGCTTTAGCCACTAAGTGGTGTGCTCATTAGCAACTTTAGAGTTTGCTAGCAACTTCTTTTCTCTTCCAGTTGTTCCCCAACTCCGTCTAGTTTTTCTGTGCATTTTCCTCATCTTTTCCCGTGTGTGCTTCTACCATTTTGGCGTATTTGGCAGTAGCTTGTCCATTCACCTTTGCTCATTCTCCTGCATGTTCTCTGAATCATGTGACCATTTGTATATGCTCCCTTCCCATTGTTTTCTCCCACATGCCTCTTGGCTCTGGCAGACGTGATGTGCTTTTCTAATGAAGAGTAAGCGCTTTTGAGATATTTGCTGTGTTTGGAAAAATTAATTAAAATGTAAATATCTGAAGAGCAATATTTGATATTAAGAACATAAAAATGGCCATACTGGGTCAGACCAAAGGTCCATCTATCCCAGTATCCTGTGTTCTGACAGTGGCCAGTGCCAGGTGTCCCAGAGGGAATGGACAGAACAGATAATCATCAAGCAATCCCACTCAGTCACCCATTCCCAGCCCTTGACAAATGGAGGCTAGGGATACCATTCCTACCGATCCTGGCTAATAGCCACTGATAGACCTATCCTCCATGAATTCATCTAGTTCTTTTTTGAACCCTGTTAAAGTTCTGACCTTCCCAACATCCTTTGGCAAGGAGTTCCACAGATTGACTGTGCATTGTGTGAAGAAATACTTCCTTTTGTTTGTTTTAAACCTGCTACATATTAATTTGGCTAGAGCCACTAGCCGCTAGGTCATCATATTGCTGGAGCCACTTTGCCCCCCATAGATTCCAAAGCACTGTACTAAAGATATGTGCAGTTCCAACACAAATCCCTTTTATCACTGAAAGATATCCACAGCTGGGGTAGGGAAGGCCAACGTCAAGTGGTCCAACTGGATCTCAGTAGGCTAAACAGAGATGGAAAAGAGGGTGTCTGCAAAAGACACTGAGGGAAATACCCCCTCCTATTGAAACGGCTGTGGAACATTCATGTAGGCCATAAAGGACCTACGTCCCTAAGGGTTCTTCTAATACGTCTCCATGTAGTTAGCTCTACAGACACAACTGTAAACATTTCAAAAGTGCTTTGAGGTGCCTCGGTTTGAATGCCCAGTTCCAGGTGACTTTAAAGGGGCCTGATTTTTGGAGACTGTTAAGCACCTATGTTCTGAAAATTAGTCCCCTTGAATGTTACATCAGAGTGTGCATCCAAAATGACTATGTCCCTTTTAGACTTCCCTTTTACACCGGGAGTCTGGAGGGCTGCATTTGTCTAGCCAGGGTTCAGAAATGCAGCTCCATTTTAGATGTCATTTGCAGAGGAACAGGGTTCTTCGTGCTTTGGTCATGAAGCTGTTACCTCCACTTCTTACTCTGAGACACAAGAGCATACCTGCTGTGTGCATACACTAGCTCTCTTCCCTGCAATTCATTAATTTAGTAATATCTGATAAGCTAAAGATCTCTGTAAAATGCAAATCTGTCCACAAAGGCCTCTATGACTAAAGCAACTTCACTGAATGCAGCAGAGGAAACATGGAAATGTTTCATTTCTGGAGTGGTATTGAGGTTCTAAACCTACCCATGTTCTTCCTCTTTGTCTTTCTGTATAATGTGAATGCCACACTGAGAACATAAGAAAGGCCACAGTGGGTCAGACCAAAGGTCTAGCTAGCCCAGTGTCCTGTCTGCCAATAGTGGCCAGTACCAGATGCCTCAGAGGGAGGGATCACAACAGGTAATCCTCACGTGATTCTTCCCCTGTCATCCACCTCCAGAGAAACAGAGGCTAGGGACACCATTCCTACCCATCCTGGCTAATAGCTATCGATGGACCTAACCTCCATGAATCTGTCTTGCTCTTTTTTGAACCCTGTTAACTTCCTAACCTTCACCACATCCTCTGGCAAGGAGTTTCACAGGTTGACTGTGTGCTGAGTGAAGTAAAACTTCCTTTTGTTTGAGGAAGTGCTACATAATCATCTCATGGCAGAGTAGAGATGAGGTTGACATCTTCATCCCCTCTTGTTCTGAGAAGCTGCTGGTTAGATCAAATGTTGGGAGAACTCGTTCGGCTTTGTGAGTGTGTCTTCTTTTGACGTGCGCTTATTTACGAGGTCTACTAATGAGAATAAATGATGCCCATGTTACCTGGGATAGAAAAGCTGAGCTTGTAATTTATTGTTCTTGAAGATAACAGTATTGTTAATTATAGGCCCCAACCAACTACCTGAAAGTATCAGGATCATAAAGTTTATATCCTCTTCACTTGCCTTAGATTACTTCCCCCGGGTATTGATTCAAAAACTGACCAAAATTACCGTACTCGCATCATTTAGCTTTTAGACAAGCGAGACCCTTTGAAAGCAGCATTAAGTTAAGCATCCACGGGTTGTAAGTACAGAGGATCTCCATGGAAGAGAACGTTAATTAAGACTGCTTATGAAGTAATTGACATTAAACATCAATAAAAGACTTGCTGAATTGTTGTAATTATTCTAGAACATGGGTGCTTGAGGCTATACTCAAAAAAAGCATTAACAAAGCGCCTGAGCTCAGCTCTGAGAAATAACATGAGTTGTAGAAGGAGGTGTATGAAGGATTATTAATTGGTATCCTAAATGTTCTTCTGACCATTATCACTGTTCCACAGTCTGGTCTTCAGGACTTTTGAATTTGGATGGGTAGTACACCGTATGTTAAATAGTAGCGCTTACTCCTCCAAAGAGCAAGCATACTAATAAGTTACATTTCAGTAGGGAATGAATTCTGGTATGCGCTGAGGCATAGGAGCAGGAACGGAATTGCCCCCCTCAATACCAATATGACCTGGATTATTGCATTCACTTTTTGGCATCCCTTTTCAAGACAGGATATTAACAAACTGGGGGAAGCTCAGGGTATGTCTAGACTACAAGGCTATTTTGGGATACCTTTGGTATCCCGAAATAGCTACCCCACGTCCAAGGAACGTGTTTGCTATTTCAAAATAATTTTCAAATAATGGATGTACTATTTTGGCATCCCTGTAAACCTTGTTCCACAAGGAATAAGGGATGTGTTGAAATAGTGCTTTATTTCGAAATTTGATGCCGTGTAGATGCGCTAAGTTTAGAAATAGCATATTTCGCAATAAAATCAAAATAAGATACGCAATTTCTGAAGTGCAAATTGCATATCTTATTTCAGTTTTAGAATGTAGTGTAGATGTACCCTCAGAAAAGAGCAAGAAAAATTACCAGGGGATGGTGGGTTCAAAAATCAAGAGCTGAATATGTGAAGCTTGTCTAAGTGGTGACAAAGAACGTGTATGAAAACATTATGCAAGTATTGGAAAGGCATAAATACAAGGGAAGAAGAATTTTGAAGTGTGGCTTCACAAGGGTAATTGGAAGAAATGAAGATGTAACAGCATGACTTTTTAATCTAGCAGACAAAGGCTTAACAAGATCCAGTTGCTGGACCTTGAAGCTAGACAAATTCATCCCGTAAATATGTTGCACATTTTTAACAGGCACAGTAAATAACCATTCAAACAGATTGCCAGCGGATGTTGTGGCTTCTTCATCACTCAAAGTCGTTACATCAAGCCGGGATGGCTTTTTAAAAGATCTGCTCTCATTTCCTGGTTGTGATTTTGGAAAGACTGTGTGAAATTCTGTGGACTCTATTATGCCGGAGGTCAGCTTGGAGTGCTTGTAAAGACCCCTTAAAATCCATGAATGTGTGCAGAAAAGAGAAGATTTAGGCTGAATAAATGGAGGATATGAGAGAGAGAGATTCTGATACCCTTAAGACTGGCTTAGTAACATCTTACTCCAATGGTACTTGTCTTTGGACTTTCTTATGGAAGCAGGTAGTGTGCATATCAAAATCTATCCCAGTACGTTAGGCTTTGGAAGTTTATCATTTTGAATGTTATAATGACAACTTCCATAGGTAAAGAATGTGTATAAATATATAGTCTGTTTTCTGTATAAAACTGTGTTGTGAGTACATGGCTGTTGTCCAGGTTTTCTTGTCTACCAACCTGCCTCTACCCGGGTCACATATCTTCTCCTGACCACCACACCCTAGTCCAGCAATTACTCAGCTGTTTCTCTCTCTCTCTCTCTCTCTCTCTGATTGCAGCATGTTTAAGTTTCTCTACACATGGTGGTATTTTCCCCCCTTTTATTGATGGGAGTAAGCCACTCCGGGGCCTGCAGGGAACAGCTGTTCATCTGGGATATCCGAATGTCTGGCATAGCAATGCCCCGGATCACGAGGGAGCAGTGACTCAAGATAGCTCAGTTATTTGTATTTAATTATCTTGGCATTTTCACATTTTCTGAAAACAACTCTGTGGCCTTTCAGATTTGAAGATTTAGTAGTTTTTCCTTTCGTGCTCCCTGGGGAGTGATTTCTTCTGCTCTTTGTCGGTGCGCCATTGGGGAAGGAAGGGGAGGTAAGACTAAATCTGGTCTTTATGGGCTTGAGTTTGAACAAACTTCTGACACTTGATGGGGACGATTTTTAAAAAATAAATAGGGATGGTCCATCTGGATCCAGATCTTATAAATGAAGACTCCCCCAGCCCCTCCTATGCTATAATCAACCCAGAAAACATCCATGGTAATTTTTTGGTTTAGAAAACTCCCTTCTGTTTTCCCCTCTCCCACCATTGTTTTCTGTTGGTATCGCAGCACATCCCAATTTCAACCACAAGCAAAGAGACCAAAGGCTACCACATCAGCAGGCACTCCCAGGCTGTGTCTAGACTGCATCCCTCTGCCGACAGAGGGATGCAAATCAAGCACTTCGGAAGTGCAAATGAGCCCGGGATTTAAATATCCCGGGCTTCATTTGCATACTCACGTTCCGACGCTGTGCCGATCAGGCTCAGTGTCGAAAGTGAAAGTAAAGTGTAGTCGCGGCTCTGCCGACAGCACTTCCGAAGTGCTTGATTTGCTCATTTGCACTTCCGAAGTGCTTGATTTGCATCCCTCTGTCGGCAGAGGGATGCAGTCTAGACACAGCCCCAAAGTATGGCTTGAAGGCTGAATGCCTCTATCCAGGAGAAACCCTTCACTAACATTCAGGAGATAAAAGCATGAGCAGAAACAGGAAGAGATGCCATGGAAAAGGAGGAAAAAAGTTATTTCATGCTCTCTCTCCCTGACCTACATAAAACCTTGATTTATAACTAAGACAATCTCATGCCATATTCTCCCCATCTTTCCAAAGCCTGTAATGGCAACGTCTCTATGCTGCAAGCATCCTGTCCCCATCTTCTCATCCTTCATCCATCTTCTTTCTATTATTGTCCACAACTCAGTAACTCACTTGATGCTTTTTGTCCCCGTCCCCCTCTTCAACTGGCCTTTGATTTGCTGCTGGCACCCTGAGCCCTTTATTTCTAAGGGTGTGTCTAGACTACAGGGTTTTTTCTAAAAAAAGTGGCCTTTTTTCAAAAAAAGTCACCTGCATCTAGACTGCTGCCGTGTTCTTTCGAAATTAAATCGAAAGAACGCAGCAGTTTTTTTGACCGCGGAAAACCTCATTTTATGAGGAATATGAGTGCTCTTTCGAAAAACGGCATTATTGAACACAAACAGTGCTTTTTCGAAAGAGAGCAGCCAGACTTCCTGGGTGCTCTCTTTCAAAAAAGCAGCTCTCTTCTTCGAAAATGCTGGTTGCTGTCTGGACGCTCTCTTTCGAAAGAGGCTTGTAGTCTAGATGTAGCCTAAGAGATACTCCAATACCGGGACCCTGGGCAATGTGGGCAGAGTCCCAGCTCCATGCTCCTGGAAAGGGCGGGACCACAGGTGGAAGGACTGCCCTTTAGCGCCCCCTGGGGCTCCAGTGGTGATTTAAAGGACCTAGGGCTCCAGCTGCTGCAACTGCTACAGTAATTGCAGTAGTGGCTGGAAGCCCAAAGCCTTTTAAATTGCCAGGCCCCAGGGTGGTTGCTCCTTTTGTCCCTCCTCCCCCGTTGGTGGGCCTGGACCCAGGATCCAATACAGAAATATCTCCAGCTGCGCTGACTTACAGTGCCATATCTGAAGGGTTGTGACAGACATCATGGAAACAAGGAAGTAAGGCTGAAAACAGCTGTTATGGAACTAGAACAGGAAGGGGACCTGGGACAGAAGAGGAAATTAACTGCCATGTAAGAACCACGCTAGGGAAGGAGAGAATGGCAGGTTGTGTGTGGGCTGCAGAGAGACTGTGATTGAAATTGTAACCGATGTGCCCTGTAACGAAGCACAATTGAGAAACCGTCTGTCCAATCCTGCATCTGCCGTACACTAGCAAAGTGGGTGGCGTGTCCCAATCTGGTGGCTGATCTGCTAGGAGGAAAGAGCCAACCGGAAGCAGCTCAAGTGATCTTGGTTTGAGTTCTTAGTCATGAGCATCTGGGGTTCAAGCTCCCCTCCCCATCTGAAATGTAGGGCTGGGTGGGAGCTTGAAAGGTTACCTCGTCCTCCCTCCATGCAGAAGCAGGTCCAAGTACATTAGAACACAAAAGAACGGCCATACTGGGTCAGACCAAAGGTCCATCTAGCCCGTCTTCTGACAGTGGCCAGTGCCAGGTGCCTCAGAGGGAGTGAAGTAGACTGAGCTCATCCCTGACAAGTTCAAGCAGACACAACCCCCTTTGGAAGCCTATCCCAGTCCTTCGCTCTTCTTATGGGGAGGAAGATTTTCCTAATCTCTAACCTAAATCTCCCTGGAAGATGGCTTCTTGTCTGGCTTTCAGTTGAGAGGGAGAACAAGTGACGCCCCATCCTCCATTTGACCCACGGAGCGTGAGGGCCCCTCATATGTGTGCACATCTCACTTCCCAAGCCTACAGCATCGGATAGCAAATCTCTGAGCATCTGTGGGGAAGTAAGAGGAGGAAGACAGAGACCCAGAGAAAGGCAGGTACCCTCTTTAGGCCCCGTACCAGGATACAACTCATGCCTTCTTCACACAGTCCTAGAAAAGCATCCGTCACCTGGTTAGCCAGTGCTGTGTCTTGGAGGGAGGGTTTCCATTCTGTTTTGGTGTAATAGTGGCTCATTTTAAATACCAAGAGAGAAGCAACAAATGCTCATTTTCATCTGGCTGCTTATGAGGCTTTAATTAAACTCCCAGCATTGTTTCTATTAACCTTTTAAAAAGCTGGCACCTTTGTTCTGCTAAGCTGAGTCCCAAGCACAGCGAGGCGGGAGGGGACTGGCTGAATACACTCAGCCTTGCCTTTCCCGTTGGCTTCTCTGGGGTCATTTCTTTGTCCTAAGTGGAAGCAGTCAAGGCTTTGCCCTATGTGCTCTTCATACTTGAGGGAGGAAAGATACAGGCTTTTTCCTCCTTGGAACCTTCTGTCCTCTACCTCACAAATACGACAGAATAGACCTTTCCCAGCTGTTCAGTGGCATTTGACTAGGCGTGTTTTATTCCCCCAACCCACGTTGATTTCCTGCTCATGTTAATGGATAGTTAGGGCCCTGTCTGAGCTGGCAGACGTGAAGTAATTTCAGGGGACAAGGGGAAATGCAACCCTCCCTACTGATCTAGACGGTGCTTAGTCTTGCCACTAGGACAGGGGCTGGACTCGATGACCTTTTGAGGTCCCTTCCAGTTCTAGCGTTCTATGATTCTACCTCAGGATGGCCTAAGCCAACACCACAGCCAAAATCACAACTTTCTCTCACTTGGCACACACATAGTTCTATGCACCAGGTCCCTGAGTCCACCTGCCCTCCACAGAAGACCTGCACTGACGAGTTGGAAATCAGAGCTCTCCTGACCAGAGAAGTGGTGGAAGTACATAGTCAGTAGGGAGGCCAAATATTGGACTAAAGTTCTACTGTGACTAGGGACCTCTAAGACAGGAGCTTTGCTCTTCTTCCTTACTTTGGATTTTCGCGTGTCCATACTGACTAAGGAGAGGGTGCTCCTACATTAAGACTAAATTAGGATTGAATTTCCTTTGGGTGGTGTTCCCAAATACGTTTCATCCGGAGATGCCCTTGGCACACATAGTCATTACGCCTGTGTGCACACTCCTATGCCAGTATCGTGGGAGAACATTAGAATCTAAGCTCTGGAGCCAACCAGTAAATAAGCAACAGTGTAATGATGGATGATGCTTAAGAAAAGGCTTGTGTGACCCAGACAGCAAATTTACTGACATTTTCTAATTTTGCCTTATGTTCTCCATCTCCTTGGGAAATTCCAACTGCTCCCTCCCCCCCCCCAGCATCTTTTATGTCTAACCTCTTCTTCTATGCTCATCCATTCAGAGACCAGACATAGTACTACTTGCCTTGCATGACCAATCACAGCTAACCAACGCAGCCTGTGTTTCTTACACAGAGCATTGAATATTCATGCTCAACCATTTGCAGGTCACTCCTGGGGTTTAACCCCCCCCCCGCAAAATTGAGTAAATTCAAATAACAAATGAATGGGGGGGGGGGAATTGCAATCCATTTGTGTCATGTTCTGAAACCCAGAAAGAGGAGCTCATCATTCTAAATCAACTGTGTATCTTGAATTTGAAGCTCAACTCTGAGTGCTTCTATTTACAGAAAATGAGGAGGGGGTGGGCACAATCGGATGCTGTGTTGCCATTTTTGGTGCTTTTCACAAATAGAGGCTTTTGTTGATTATTGAAAGTGCTGTTTGTGTTCTCGCTTTTCTGTGTGGAGGTGGGGGAGTTAATGTTTTGTGTCCTCTGCCTTGGGCGGGTCTAGGTTGGATGTTAGAAAATACTGTTTCCCTAGGAGGCTGGGGAAGCACCGGGATGGATTCCCTAGGGAGGTGGTGGAAACTCCATCTCTAGAGGTTTTTAAGTCCCAGTGTGACAAAGCCCTGGTTGGGATGATTGAATTGGGGTTGGTCCAGCTTTTAGCAGGGGGTTGGACTCGATGACTCCTGAGGTCTCTTCCAACCCTATGAGTCTATGAAGTTATAACATTCCCACGTTTCTTGGTTACAAGGCTAGGAATTGCGCAGTTAAGTGCCCATGTACAGTGCTGTAGCTTTGATGTATGTTGAGGAGATCACTCTCTTGTCTGTGTGTGGGATGCAGGATACATTTCTTTTAATATCCATGCCCACAGGGTGAAACACAACCTATTAGGTGCAAATAGAGGGGAATCTTTCATGGTTGCTTTCCATGATGGAGGATTAAACTAGCAGTCTTGCTGTTTATCCAGATTGTGATAAATCAGATTCCATTTAACATACACAGTTGAGGGGAAACAAATTCAGTGAGCTATGGCTCAGTGACCCCAAACACTGGATAAATGAGGCATCAGTAAGAAACACGTGTAGTGTCAGATAGACGCTTCTTCGGTGTGACTTGCTGGGGTAGCAGAAGTAGCCCATTGAATCAGTGTCCCAAGTTTCAAGAAGGGTGCTAAATGAGTTGCATTTGGGCTAATAGAGTTCTTCTTCTTCGAGTGGTTGCTCATGTCCATTCGAATCAGGTGTGCACCGCGTCTTCCGGAGCGTTTTCCCTAGCGGTACCCGTAGCGCCGGCAGGGCACCCCCTGGAGTGGTGCCGCCTGGCAGGGCATAAGTACCCCTGCCGGCGCTCCCCCACCTCAGTTCCTTCTTACCGCCCGTGGCGGTCGTTGGAGTGTGTGTCTCTCTTAGTTTAGTTAATGGTTCCTGTTTCTTTTAGCATTGTAAATAGTTCAATTAGTTAGGTAGTTAGTGTCTACTTCGTTCTTTGTTCTTCTTCCCCCCCCCTTTGGGGGTGAGGAATGCCAGGGCTGCAAGGCTTTAAGGCGTGCACTGTCTGCGCAAAGTTCATGCCCAAAGGAGACCCACACGACAGCTGTCTGAAGTGTCTGGGCGAGACCCATCTTACGGACACCTGTAAGATCTGTAGGTCTTTCAAGCCACGCACAAAAAGGGAGAGAGTCTCCTCATGGAGACAGCGTTACATCCGGCACCGGCTGGGCACCCTGCGGTGCACAGTGCACCGGTATCGACGCGCGATGCTCCGTCTCGGGCCCGGGTCCCAGTGTCCAGGACCCGGCACCGGTCTCACTCTCCGGCACCGAAGAGGTCCAGAAAGTCTCGCGGCAGGTCTCCATCTCGGAAAACCACGCCGGACCTGCACCGTGGTGCCGACTCACCGGTGCACACATCCTCCACGGTGCGGCGTAAGCGGGCGGAACGTCCCTCTAGTCCAGGGCAATTGCCCCCGCACCGTCCGTCCACGCCGGACACCTTTGAGGCGGCGCAGGACCTCATCAACCTCACCACCTCCCCTCCGTCGTCGGTTGAGACGGAAGGGTCGAGGTCACCTATGTCAGAGGCCGTGTCGGCTCTGGCTTCGCCTCAGCACCGGCAAGACCGGCAGGCTCAGGCTGTTTTTGTGACGGGAACTTCCCTGGTGGGACCGGTACCGCTTGCCTCGGCATTGACGACGATTTTGACGCCGGCTTCTAAATCTCACTCAGCACCCAACTGGGTTCGGCTTACCTCAGTATTGGGTTCTCTCCCAGGCCCCCTGTTGGCTGCACCGGTGCCATACCACCCCAGTCTGGTGGCAACGTCTGCGGCACCGATGCCCGTCGCAAGCACCGTCGCAAGCACCGGCACCGACCATGTGGACCTTGCCGGTGCCCCAGCCGACACTGATGTCGACATCTTCGGGACTCGTCTCGATACTGTCATTCTCGGTGCCGGGGATGCAACCGGCACCGGCACCTCTTTCGGCACCGACAGCAGCACCGGCACCTCTTTCGGCACCGACAACGGTTTCGGCACCGGGACTCGGTCTCTTGGTACCACAACAGCTTTCGGCCCCTCCGGTACCGCAGCATGCCCCTGCTCCCTCGGTGTCGCAACAGCCTCCTCCCTCGGTGCCTCAACCGGCACCGGCACCACCAGCACGTCCCCACCGTGCCCATGCTGGCAAGCCCGAGTCCATGGCCAGGTTTGCACCTCTGTCGGCTATAGGTCACTCCTCTACGGCGCCTCCATGGCCAGAGTCCGATTATTCCTCGGATTCCGACGCGTCATCCTTCAGGTCGGGGTCCTTGAGAGCCTCCTCGGCCCATAGGTCCCGTTCCCGGCATCGACGTGACCGTGCTCAGATGCAACAGACTTGGCCACCTCATCCCCTCGGTGGCGTCAGTAGCCTCGGATCGTCGGGCGCAACCATCGGCGTCATTGTCACGACCTCCTCCTTCCCCCCAGAGGCCACCTACGTCGGACCTTGCGGCACAGGCGCAACCCTCGGTGCCTGAACCGTGCCCACAGCCGGTACCATATGTCCAACCGGTACCGCAAACGGCTCCTGTGCTAAATCCGTCACCGATACAGGAATCGTCCTCCTCATTGTCTCCGGATGAAGCCCTGGCAGACCCTGCTCCGGCGCTGCCTACGATGGATACCCGAGCGCATCAGGAGCTCCTCAGGCGTCTGGCTTCCAACTTGGGTGTCCCGGTGGAGCCAGTCGTGGAAGACTCAGACCCTATGATTGATATCCTTTCAGATGACGCGCCTGCCCGCTTGGTTTTACCACTTAACAAGACGGTGGCAAAAATTACCAATGCCCTGTGGCAGACACCGGCGACCCTGACCCCTACCCTAAAGGGTGTCGAGAGGCGTTATTTTGTTCCCCAGTTGGGGCATGAACACTTGTACTCCCAGCCTGTCCCTGGGTCCTTGGTCTTCCAGGCAGCGGCCCAAAGGGAAAAACTCCCCCAACCGGGGCCGTCCCCGAAAGCTAGGGAGCCCAAGCGCCTTGACTTAATGGGACGAAAAGTGTACACCACTGGAGGGGTGCAACTCCGCATCGCGAATCAGCAAGCGATGCTAAGTCATTATGCTTTTAACACATGGCAGGCCATGGACAAGTTCAAGGATAAGCTCCCTGCTGAGGCCCGTCAGGAGTTTCTGGCCATGACCTCTGAGGGTAAGACCATCACCCGCACAGCCCTCCAGGCTTCTCTGGACGCGGTCAACTCTGCAGCCCGCACCATGGTGTCAGGTGTGGATATGCGCCGTGGTGCGTGGCTACAAGTATCTGGAATACCTCCTGATGTCCAGTCTACTATCCAAGACCTGCCTTTCGACAGCAAGGCGTTATTCTCGGAGCATACGGACTCCAGGCTCCATACCCTCAAGGACATGAGGTCTACCCTTCGATCCTTGGGGAGCCACACACCGGCTCCTCAGCGTCGGCAGCTGCCCTACAGACAGCAAGGGAGACTGCAGTCCCAGGTCCCCCGTGGGGATTACTGGAGATGCCGTCTTCGTACTTCTGGTGGGGGTACAGGGGTGGCTGCGGGTCCATCGTCCTCAAGGGGGCGTAGGCAACGCCCGAGAGGAGACAACCCCCGTGGGATTGGTCAAGGTCCCTCCCAACAACAAAAACCGCAATTTTAACAGGCTCCCAGAGAGTGGCGCACCAGCCTCCCACCCTGGCCCCCCGTTTGGGGCCAGGTTATCCCGGTTTGCTCAAGCCTGGGCAGATATCACAAGCGACGCCTGGGTTCTAAACATAGTCAGGAGTGGCTATACCATCCCTTTTCTGGGCTCTCCCCCTTCCAACCCTCCTTCCCCGTCCCTTTTCAGGGACACCCCTCACGAAGGCACCCTCTGCCAGGAGGTACTGGCGCTCCTCCAAAAGGGAGCGGTAGAGAGGGTTCCATCGCACCTGGAGGGCAAGGGTTTTTACTCCCGATATTGCATAGTTCCCAAACCCAAGGGCGGGTTCCATCCCATCTTGGACCTAAGGGATCTCAACAAGGAGGTCGCAAAGTCCAAATTCAGAATGGTCACCCTGGCTTCTGTCATTCTGGTTCTATGGTTAGGAGACTGGTACACTACTCTCAATCTTAGGGATGCTTACTTCCATGTGGCGATAAGACCCTGCCACAGGAGGTTCCTCCGTTTCATTGTCTCCCAGTGCCACTTCCAGTTTACTGTGCTCCCGTTTGGTCTTTCTACAGCACCCAGGGATTTTACAAAGTGCATGGCAGTCGTGGCGGCGTTCCTCCGCAAACAAGGGGTACACGTGTTCCTGTACCTGGACAACTGGCTAATCCGTGGTCACTCTCACGAACAAGTAGAGGTCCATGTGTCCCTCACAAGGGCCCTCTTCGTAAGGCTGGGTCTCATGCTGAACGAGGAAAAGTCATCTTTGGTCCCCTCTCAACGCCTCGAATTCGTGGGTGCCCTCCTGGACACCAGGTTGGCGAGGGCTCTTCTCCCCAGGACCAGATTCCGGGCCATAGTGGAGCTGGTCTCCGAATTAACTCAGTCCCCTATCACAACCGCCCGGGTCTGCTCAAGGTTGCTGGGGCACATGGCGGCGTGCACATATGTGGTTCGCCATGCTCGAATGAGGCTCAGACCTCTGCAGGCTTGGTTGGTGAGGGTGTTCAACCAATCCAGGGGCCTCTTGGACATGGTTCTTACGGTGCCCCCGGAGATAATAGTTTCCTTACAATGGTGGACCCAGGAGTCTGTGGTCTGCAGCGGGACCCCCTTTTTCATCCTGTCCCCCTCGCTTACTCTGGTCACGGATGCCTTGGACCTGGGTTGGGGAGCACATCTGGGCTGCCACAGGACCCAGGGTCTTTGGTCCCCTACAGAGCGAACCCTACACATAAATGTACGGGAGCTCAGGGCAGTCAGGAGAGCGTGCAAGACCTTCCTGTCAAAACTCTCTCGCCGCTCCATTCTAGTTCACCTGGACAACACGGCAGCTGTATTTTACATCAACAGGCAGGGGGGTGCTCGGTCGCCTCCCCTCTGTCTCGAGGCCCTGCGCCTCTGGGACCTGTATGTGCAACACAACATAGCTTTGCAGGCAGAGTGCCTACCAGGGTGAAAAAATCTGCTGGCCGATGCTCTGAGCAGGTCCTTCGGAGCCCACGAATGGTCTCTCAAGGACTTGGTCCTTCTCCGGGTCTTCCGCAGGTGGGGCTATCCCCCACTAGACCTGTTTGCCTCGGCACGCAATACCAAGTGCCCAAATTATTGCTCCCTGCTGGGGTTAGGGGAACACTCATGGGGGGATGCCATGACGGTGACCTGGCCGGCGGGCATACTTTATGCTTTCCCTCCATTTCCCCTAATTCCCAGGGTCTTGACCAGAGTCAGGACCTTCGGGTCCACACTCGTCCTGATAGCCTCCCGTTGGCCCAGACAATTCTGGTTCCCTATACTGGTGGACATGCTCACAAAGGAGCCTATAACGCTCCCGCCAGTCCGGAATCCCTTGACCCAACCGTGGGACGGGGGAACTATGGTTCACCCGAATCTCCAGTCCCTACACCTAACGGCCTGGTTTATCCATGGTTGACTCAACCGGAGAGGGAATGCTCCCAGGAGGTACAGATGGTGCTACTAAGCAGTAGAAAACCATCTACCAGACAGTCGTACGCTGCCAAGTGACGACGCTTCTCGTCTTGGGCGTCCTGAAGGGGAGTGCACCCGTCCTGTGCACCTGTCCCGTTCATTCTAGACTACCTCTTTGATCTTAGGTCCAGTGGTCTTTCCACATCCTCTATCAAAGTCCATGTGGCATCTCTCTCCGCCTTCCATGTGGGTTCGGCAGGAGTTTCTTTATTCTTTATTCTTTGACCCAGTGGTCAAAAGGTTCCTCAAAGGTTTGGATAAGTTGTATCCCTCAGTTAGACCCCCTCTCCTCGCTTGGGACCTCAGCCTCGTGTTATCTAGACTAGTGTCACCCCCTTTTGAACCGCTGGCCACGTGTTCCTTGAAGCATCTCTCCATGAAGGTTGCATTCATTGCGGCTATTACATCGGCTCGCAGGGTCTCTGAGCTGAGGGCCTTAACGATAAATCCTCCCTGCCTGGTGTTCTCCGATCATAATGTGAGGCTCCGCCCTCACCCAGCTTTTCTCCCTAAGGTGGTATCACCTTTTCATTTGTCCCAACAAATCTACCTCCCGGTATTCTTCCCAAAGCCCCATGCCTCCCCTAAGGAGCAAGTGCTCCATTCCCTGGATGCTAGGCTTGCACTAGCTTTTTATATCGATAGGACTAAACCCTTTCGTAAATCCACACAATTGTTTGTTGCTGTTGCAGACAGAATGAAAGGGCTCCCCATATCGACCCAGAGGTTGTCCAGTTGGGTCGCTGGGTGTATCAGGGAGTGTTATGCCTTAGCTGGGAAGGCCCCGCCCCGGGTTACAGCACACTCCACCAGGGCGCAGGCATCCTCTGTAGCTTTTGGGGCACAGGTCCCAATCACTGAAATCTGTAGGGCAGCTGCGTGGTCGTCGGTACATACCTTTACGGTGCATTATGCGCTAACACAGCAGGCTAGAGAGGATGCAAGCGTGGGCGCTTCAGTCCTCAGCTCTGTTTTGTAAATATGCCATTTCCTGTACTGTTGCATTTTCTACGTTTTTGTTGTTCGATTAGTTGAATACATTTGTTGGATTGTTCAACCCTTGTGGACATCTCTTTCTCAGTGCTCTGACCCCTCCTCCTTAAAGTGGGGTTGGCTTGGAAGTCACCTGATTCAAATGGACATGAGCAACCATTCAAAGAAGAAAAGAACGGTTACTTACCTGTAACTGTTGTTGTTCGAGATGTGTTGCTCATGTCCATTCGATTCCCCACCGACCTCCCCTTCGTCGGAGTGTCCGGCAAGAAGGAACTGAGGTGGGGGAGCGCCGGCAGGGGTACTTATGCCCCGCCATGGCGGCGCCACTTCAGGGGGTGCCCTGCCGGCGCTACAGGTACCGCTAGGGAAAACGCTCCGGAAGATGCGGTGCACGCATTGCGCACACCTGATTCGAATGGACATGAGCAACACATCTCGAAGAACAACAGTTACAGGTAAGTAACCGGTTTTTTTTTCCTCAATATACTACTGTGTTGTACAGCATGTCGTTTTTCATGAATTTTTTCTCCATTAAAAATTGTAAACTAAAATGAATAAATATATATTTCTGTGGATAGTCTAAGTGGAAAAAATTAACTTTTCCATGAAAAACCCCAATCCTCAAAAATTTTCATCAAGACTAGTGAATTTTTTTCCCGTTTTTAAATAGAAAATTAGATTTGTTATTGTTGTGAAAAGCAGCCATTTTCTGCAAGCATTTGTTTTGTTTGTTTTTGTTCAGTGGAAAACCCACTGAATTTTCAGTGAAGAGAAAAAATGTTGCTGGAAAATTTTGGGCCATCCTTTTAATGTGATCTGTGCCACCCAAGACTGGACTTGCTGTACCGGGGAAAGGAGAAAGATAAGGAAACAAAATAGAAATGTGTGAAATTATTTCCTAAACTCAAGACAGTCGGAAGAACTCCATACTACGATTGAGATATATAGGTGTATTATTATATATATAAGTTAAGTTTATTGTGCACGCTAGTGACTCCAGCTGAAATGCAGACTCATAAAGTGACTCTCTCTCTCTTTTGCACCTGCTCTGAGTTATCCTAGACTGACATTTCAAAGGGGAAAACGACGGCTAAATCATTTCTCCGTTCCTGCTGCCTCTCTTCTGCCATCAAGCAAATTCACATTCTGAGTGTCACATACCGAGATAACTGCAAAGCTGTTCTGGGCTTGTTTAGCAAAATGAAATTATATCTCCTTCAGCCTTTAAGGAACAGCCATGTCGCTAGTCAAGTATAAAGAATCACTGACCCTTGTTACAGAGATAAGAGCTATAATATCAGGGCTTTTTTTCCCCTTCCCCCTCTTGATAGAAGTAAAAAAAGTGTGTCTGCCTGAAGACACAAATCAAAGAACATCATTTTTACCTCACATGAAGGAAGATTGTCAGAAGCACACCATCCCTCAGACAGGCGAAAAGTGTCAATGGGGCTGCAATACAAGCGAGCCAATACAATATCGTGGGGTTAGTCTGAACATAGGCCAAGTCTCCCATGCTTGCTTTCCCTTGTTTGACAGGCTTGACTGTTTACCTGCTAGTTTGCCTCATTTCTGGCTATTGTATGGATTTGGTCGGGGATTTATGGTCAGGGGGGAATGGTGAGCAATTAGGGTTGCCCACTTGGTAAGATTTAAAAACCAGCGGGAGTGCTGGAACCTTCCCTGTCCCGCCTCTTCCTCCCAAAACTCTGCCTCCTCTCCCACTCCTAACCCCATCTACTCCTCTTCCTTCCCTGTCTCCTTTTGCTCACTGGTTTTCCTCTCCCTCCTGTGGGCGGCAGGTATGCTAGGTGGGGGAAGGCGTTGCCTTCCCAAACCACCAGCCTGGCCCCGCCCAGACTCCGCCCCTAGAACGCCTGCTGGAGGCATTCTGGGGGTAGAGTGTTGCTGCCCCTGATCACCTGCCCTCCCCGTGCTCCAGGGCCGGAGAGGTTCAGGTCACACGCCGCCCACCCTCCCTGTGCTCAGGAGCTGAGTAAGCTGGGGCCACATGCCTTCCTCCCTCCCCATGCTCTGAGCCTGGGATGCTGGAGCCATGTGCTGCACACCCTCTCGAGCCCCAGAGCATGGGCAGGGTGGAGCCATGTACCACCTCTGGAGCCAGGGAGGCTGGGGCAGCACCTCCTCCTCACTCTCCATGCTCTGGGGTTGGGGAGGCTCCTCCCCTCCCCAAGGTTGGGGGGTGGGGAGGTGTCTTGGCTCCTGTGAGGGGGGAGGGACCTTGGCAGAAGAGGTGGGGCTGAGGGGGTGAGGCTGTGAGCTTGCCTCCCCCAGCCCTACCTTCACCAACTGCCCAAGTTCCCATCCTTCCACCTGGGTCTGGAGGGACTCAGCTGTGGAGCCAGGGCTGGGAGCGGCAGGTGCCAGATACCAGTTGGAGGCTCCCTGGCTGAGTAGGGGCTGGTGCAGGTCATGACCTGGTGCCTCCCTGCCTCCTCCATCTGCAGTAACTGCGCATTGGGTGTCCGGTCCCCTTTTTGACTAGACTTTCCACTTGGGGGCACCTGGCACTGGCCACTGTCAGCTGGCAGGACACTGGGCTAGATGGACCTTTGGCCTGACCCAGTCTGGCCATTCTGATGTTCTTGAAACTTGGGCGCCTGGCTGCCTTATGGTGGATGTCACTCCAAAAGCGAGCTACCTTCTTGACTCAGTTGATGGACGTAGAGTGCGTGGACGGTTTGCATCTCCCTGGGATGCGCACACTGGGAAGTGAACCGCGAGCGGTGTGCAAAAGCAATATGGACGCCGCTCTTCTTGCCCCTTCCCCAGGAGGGCAAAGCACAGTGCCTGGCAGGATGCCTTTCCCCTGTGAAGAGGCTAGGGGGGCAGGGAGGAGAGAATATTTGACCTTCAGTTTCCTGGCACAGCATCCATCTGCACAATGTGAGGAATGAGGCAAGATTTCTCAAGAGGGGCCGGTGACGAGCCATTCCAGCTCCCTAGGGAGGATTCTTTAGCCAAATACCACAGAAAGGGTCTTGGGGTGGGGGGCAGTGACATTCAGAATGAAGCCTCTGACTCTGTTGCAGGCTGAATGGATCCCCCTCCCATTCCAAACCGTGGAAAAACTCTGAATCGGGCTGTGTTGTCTGTTAATAGACACAAGGCTCTCTCTTGCAAAGCCCTGTCTGAGGGGAGGAATGTAAGGGATGTAATACAAGAGAGTGCTTTCCATTTTTTTCTCCCAGCCAATGAGTACTGGCCAGCAATGATCACTAGGAACGGAGGCAGATATGACGGGTGGGTAGCTGCCATCTCTGCCCAGGGAAGTTTTTGACTGTTCACATTAATAGGAGCCGGGTGTGAGTTCCAGACAGCCTTCTGGTAGTGAGAGTTTAGCCTGCTGTGAAGTAGGCCATGTGGAACGCTAGGCTTGCATCGCGGCGCTCTGGTCACAGACCAGCTATGGATGGTCCGGCTTATGTCACTCACTCGCTTTGAGGCATAGTCCAGAACATGTCAGGTGGTAGCAGCTGAAAGGGAAAGTATGGGGCTAAATCTCCCCTGAATCCCACGCGCTCCGTCTTGCTGACCTCAACCCCAGCGACTCACGTTAATCTTGGGGCAAGCGAATAAGCAGGGCTGCAAACTATCTTTCCTCTACGTGTGAAATCCGCCAGGTGCTGGGCTTTGGAGGGGCCAAAGGAATTTAGCCAGGAGGTCAGGTCCTTCGTGTGAAGGTCACATGCCCCAATTCAGTGGAAAAACCTTGCCTACTACGTGTACTTTTTCCCATGTATTTGTACTGTGGCTAATAGGATTAAGGGCAGTCAATCCAGCATCTTCCGTGAGGACGAAAGCCACTGGTAAGGAGAGACACCCGGGAACTCCAGATGCAGCCTTTTAATCCATTCCCAGCCTTTGTAAAGTGCACTAGGAAAAGAAAAAAACTGTTCTGCAAAATGAACTAAAGATCAGCGTGGGTTTGCTGTTAAATTCACCTGTAAAGGCAGAGCCCAGGAAATTAGCAAGAGAGTTCCACATACACATGTGTGCTCACACCTGCCATGGTTCTCACCAGCCAAGTGTTTCCTAGCACTGAAATATTGTTAATAATGCAGCTGGGCAAGATGGTTGTAAAATGGTTCAGAGGCGAAAGCCCTAGAATGACACAAAAGTGGAGTTGCAGAAGTTTGGACTGAAAATCTATTGAATAATCAACCTAGGTGGGGAATTGTAGCTGGTGAAGGGGGAAAGCCGCTAGGAGTTTGAGATGTTAATTGGAAGATCCAAGGCTACAAATTCATGTTTGTCTTCCTTGTTTCGATGTGGCTCTACTGTAGGCTTGGAATAAAAAGTGTGCAGATATGGGGGGGGGGAGGGATTTGGTGCCCCCTCATAAATTAAAAATAAACTTGATCAGAGTAGAAGAGACAGCCCTGTAAAACCTGGGCTGCTATATGAGCCCTGTTCTACTGAGGACTTGATTTGTCTCCTCTTGGCATCAGTAGCTAATCTCCCACTAGCTACATGCAGGAACAAGCCCATTGTGGATTTTCTGAGGCCAGGGCTACGCTAAAGGCGGGAAGGTCGAATCAAAATAGGTAACTCCACCTACATTAATTACATAGCTGGAGTTGACGTACCTTCTTTCGAGTTTCCCCACCATCCATGCAGTGGGAGGCTGAGAGGAGCAAACGCTCCCATTGGCTTCCCTTGTTCCTTGCAGAAGCAGGAGTGCCTGCTGCTGATGGAGGTACCCTCTGAGTTTGATTTAGTGGGTCTTAACTAGACCCTCTAAATCAAACTCTGGAAGATTGATTGCGGCAGTGCTGATCTTCCGTTTAGTGAAGACATGGCCTCAGTGTTCAGTTAATAAGAGTTAGGAAGGAAGATACTGTGCAGGTAATTTCTTAGACTGCACCTGCGTCCTGATAGGCAACACCACTGATACATCTCCTAAGCTGAAATTGACAGGCCATGAAGTCATCCTGTGATGTGAACAAAGAGCCGCTCAAGATTCACCTTGAAACTTTTTCATTTGTCATCTAATGCTGCCTTTTACCTATACTTCCAGGAGAGGCTAGCGTGATAACTCCTGCCCCACCTAGCTTCTCACACACGCACGGGTTACCCTTTTCAATTTGGCAGGGGCCAGGTATGTGTTTAATGCTTCAGCACTGTTTCCTTGGTAACGCTTTAGCCTACAGATCACTTGGAATGTAGGGGAAACACTGAACTCTCCATCCAACCACTTCATGACACGGTGAGCACCGTCCAGTCATCACATGAAATGCCCAGCTTCCTTTGTATCTCAAATGTGAGTGCGGGCAATGTGGCTGTTATTTTTAGACCTGACACGTTGTAAGTATCGAGTCCTTTGCAGGATTGTATACTTGCTCTACAGTTACAGGGGATTTACTGGGGGGACCCCATGGGAGTTGCCGTGTAAATTAAGAAGCTGGCACAACTGCCAAGAACTAGGGTGGATTTCAGCAGTCATCCTAGGCTGCCCTAGGGAAGGGACACCAGCTGATTCGAAAGGGAGCCTTCCCCAGTCACAGCTGCGCTTTCCCTTGGTTACCCTTCGACTCCCCCCGCAGAGTGTAGGCCTGAAAAAGACTTGCCCATTAGCTTTTCTTTGGCTGGTTGGCTTGGAAGCTCGCTGCAGTGCCTCCTGGGGGGTGGAATTATTTCCACTTCTGCTCTGCCCACTTGGCGCAATTTTTCCAACTCGGGTGGTGACCTCGTCCAGCGTCTGCATGAACAGAAAGAATGTTACAACTGCTCTGAGCAACTGTGATCACAGAGAGAGATCAGCAGCCTAGACATATGTGGAAACACAATCCCCGCTGACCCTGGACAGAAAACGGTGCTAGCAAAGAGCTAACAGAGCGATAATTGGATCGCTGCTCTTGGCCATCCTAACTCTGACAAAACTTTGCTTGTTGTGAGTATGCTTGGTTACTAGAATGGTGCTCGCCACGGTTTTGGCAGAGCCTTTGATGCTGGCAGTATTAACACTGTCTATCTTTCCTTCCTCTGAATTGGACACCATCTTACGTGGTTCAATGAGGGTTATGGGTCTTTTTTTACATCCTTCCTAAAAAACACTGTAAGCAAAGTGAGTATGTTTTGCCATTTCCAGGTAGAAATTCTGGCCCAGATCTCTCAGCTGGAAGAAACCAAGCACCATTGAAGTAAGTGGAGTTAGTAGCAGGTGGTCTAACCCAGCGTTGCTCATAGATGGACCTTTCTTACTTCTCTGTGCCTTGCTTGAAGTCCTTCAAAATCACTGAGCCCAGGTTTACATTAGGGAGTTATTTCGAAATAACCCCCCTTATTTCAAAATAACAAGTGGGGCCTCCACATGTCCAAGCCTGTTAAATAAACGGGCAGGTTATTTTGAAATCTGGACTCCTGCTTTCCTCGGGGAATGATGCTATTTCAATTTTGTTATTTCAAAATAAGTTCCTAGTGTGAACATGCCCAGACTAAACAACATCTGTTAACACAGAAGCAAGTGACTAGACCCTCAGTTCTCTTCTGGCTGCTTTGTACTGCTGGGCATTTGGCACAAGCCTCTGCATTTTCCTATTTGCAAAGGTGACTCTCTGGTATAGTTCTTGAAATTACACATGCAGAAGGATTTAAAGTAGAGGAGTAAAATGAGCCTCGTGTTCAGTCCCATGATAATCTAGCTTTATTATATCTTCCCGCCAGCTCTGTCCTCCGATCCTCCGCTCATTTTATTAATTTGTCAATCTGCATTCATGGAAAGTGAAAGAAATCACACTTGGGATTTTCTTTTTTCGGTCTAAGAGACTGCAAAAAAAAAGTCTTGGAAATCTAGGGCATTCCGTTGAGGTACAATGTGCATCTTGAAACAATCAAGCAGGATTTGTCTGAAACCTTCTGGTCATTCTCTCTCGCTCTCGCTCTCTCTCTCTCTCTCTCTCTCTCTCTCTCTCTCTCTCACACACACACACACACACACACACACACACACACACACACACACACACACACACACACACACACACACACACACACACACAACACACACAGAGTGGATGAAGATGTGCGCTCTCTCTCTCTCTTTTACACACACACACACACACACACACACACACACACACACACACACAATGCATGAAAGCTCTCTCTTTCTCACACATGCATGGATGAAAGCGCTCTCTGTCTTTCACTCTCTCTCTCACACACACACACGGTAGATGAAAGCCCTCTTTCTCTTACACACACACACACACGGTGGATGAAAGCAGTGCAGGCACATACTGATAACTGCTCTTCAGCAGCAGGTGGCTCAAAATGGCCTCACCCGCGTGTTTTGTCCCTTTGGAGGCTCGGGGGCTCTCTCTTATCCATTTAAAGAGATTTGGAAATGCAATAAAAAGTTAGTGGCTCTGTAGGATGATCAAATACCTGGCATTGGCTGGAAGGGTTGCCCTTATGAAAGGTGTATGTTGCAAACCAAGCTCCCAGTTCTGCTTGGTCACTGGAGATATCCGTTTTTAATAAACGTGGTCAGCAGGGGATAACTGTGAGGTCCTTCCGAAGGACCAGCTGAGCAATAGATATCTGTCCACTGCTACTATTCTGACTTGGTGGTTGCGCTCCTCCAGTTTTCACATTGCCTCTTCACTTGGATATGAACAGCAACTATTGTGGGGGTGAAGAATTATTAACTAGAGCTGGTCAGAATTTTTCCAGCAAAATGGGGCGGGGGTTTTGTGGAAAAATGCCAAAGCATCAAATCAAAACAGTTTGGATAAATGTCTTCACTCAAAAAAACCCCCAAACCATGTAACCATAGTTCCAAAATTATCAAAACAAAAAAAGTTGCTTTTCTAATTTGAAAGAACGTTCTGCTTTTGAAAGGTAAACTAGTTATGCAGGTTGAATCTCTTTAGTCCAGCACCCTCAGGACCTGACCGGTGCTGAACCAGAGACTTTTCCGTACCACGGGAGGTCAATATTGTCTAGCAGCATCACCAGCACTTCCACTATTCACTGGCTGTTAGAGGACATTTAGGGATAAATTAGAGCTAAAGAACAGCACAGAACCCTGAGCGCCAGGTGGTTGTAAACAAACTTTATGGGACCGTGGGAAACCTGGCCATACCCATGATAAGTGGACATCCGGCTCACTAAAATCATGCCGGATCACAGATGTTGCCAGACCAGAGAGTGTCAGACTAGAGAGATTCATCGTAATACAATTTTAGAAAAGAAAATTGAAAATAAAATGCTTTGAAATGCTCAAAATGAAATGCTTCAGTTGTCTTGAACCAGACTTTTTTTTTTTTGTTTCTTTTTGGTATCCAGAAATTATTGGAATTGACAGTTTGGTCCCATTTGGGATGGGGAAAAATTCCAAAATGTTGAAAAACGTAGTGCGACTGGTAAACCACTTCCTGTGGCGGGCTATTAACTTCTGAGCATCGATTCCCATTGAAGTCAGTGGAAGTTTTCCTATTCTCGGGATGAAAACATTGCTAATTTCAAACCCTGTATCGGTAAAACTGTGTTCGTATGCATCTCAGCGAGGAATTTATGATCAGGCCCTGACTTGTCTTTTTATCCATCATCTTTGCCATTTAGGGCCATCATTTATCTAGCTTAGTGATGCTGCTCAAACTCTCCCATAATGCAAGCAGCATAGTTTTACTCCCATCGATCTCTCAAATCTTCGCTTCAAGCATTCTTTTACTGTAGCTAATTTTAAGGTCCATGAGTTTTTCTGGTGTTGACCCTGCTCTGTATTAGGAGGCAGCACTTTGATGGGATGCAAAGTGCCTACTGTATAAAAATATCTGTTCCTGATAACTCACAAAAGTGGCAGCCCTGCTGGTTTTAGCATGAATCTTGAGTCTCCTTTCTTCTATCGGTTTATTGCTTTCTTATTTCCTCTGTGCAGCTGGGCCCACCTCTAAATCCAGAGCCTGGATTTTCCCCCTTTCCCTACCTAGTGGCAGTCCTGATCGGGATAGTCACAATTAACATCATCATATGTTCGGCGGCTATTCACTCCAGTAGCATCGCATCGGTATTGCGCTCTGGCATAGTGCATTGTAATGTAAGCTGAGCTTAAGCTGAGCTTGAACAGGGGAATTCTCGCCCAGATTTCAGAGTTTCAAAAGTTTGACGGTCCAGGGTTTTTCTTCTCTCGTAGCAGAGTTTGGGTTTTGGTTTGGGCACCTTTGTAACAGAGGTGGGGAAACTTTTCTCTATCAGGGGCCACTGTCCCACAGAAAACATTAGTCAGAGAGACACAGACAGCCCCCGGGGGGGAGCTTGGAGCTTTCCCCAGGCTTGGGGGGGCAGAAGTGAGGGGTTCAATATGAGGGGGCTCTGGGAGGGGTCCAAGGAGTTTGGAGTGTGGGAGCAGGACTGAGACTGAGCAGGGGGTGGGGTGCTGCTTCCAGCTGGGGGTGTGGGTTCTGGGGTGGGACTGGGGATAAGACAGCGGGTTGGGGAGCAGGGGGAGTTTCAGGGTACAGGTTCCAAAAGCGAGTTTGGGTGCAGGAGGAGGCTCAGGGTTGGGGTACCGGTGCAGACTCTGGGAGGGAGTTGGGCTGCAGCTGGTTCTAACCAAAGGCAGAGGGTTCGGGTGCAGGAGGGAGGGAGTTCGGGGTGTGGTCTCCTGCCGGGTGGCATTTACCTCAGTGCTGGTGGCACAGCAAGACAAAGGCAGGCTCTCTCCCTGCCCTGGCTCCCAGCTGCTCCTGGAAGTGGCTGCCCTATCTGGCCCATAGGTGGAGGAGCCAAGATGTCTCCATATGGGGCATGTTGCCTGTGCCCATGGGCACTGCTCCTGCAACTCCCATTGGCTGTGGTTCCCACCAATGGGAGCTGCGGAGACACTGCGGAGCTGGGGCAGCACACAGAGCTTCACTGATCATCCTTCCATCTCAGGGCCACGGGGATGTGCTGGCACTCGTGGCTTCAGCCTGGTGTGTGGGGGAGTGTGCATTGAGGTGAGGGGCAGAGACTTGCTGCAGGCTGGATGAAATGAAGAAGCAGGCCAAATCCAGCCCATGGGCCACAGGTCCCCCACCCCTGGGGTATTGTTTTAACAAAATGGTTGTCCTAAGGGCTCCAGGTATCTTAGACCATCCCTGGAATCTTCCAGCAAACACTAATCTCATGTGATTTTTGCAAAGCATCTCTTTAGGGACCTTAAAAGCACCTAAAAGTGTGTTACCAGGAGGAGGGAGAAAGCCTCTGAGGATAGGACAAGAAATGATGGGCTTAAACTGCAGCAACGGAGGTTTAGGTTGGACATTAGAGAAAACTTCCAGTCAGGGTGGTTAAACACTGGAATAAATTGCCTAGGGAGGTTGTGGAATCTCCATCACTGGAGATATTTAAGAGCAGGTTAGACAGACACCTGTCAGGGATGGTCTAGACTAGTGGTGTGCAACCTTTTTTGATCTGCGACCCCTGCGTCACGGGGTCCGCCGACTGATGGGCCTAGCCCCCCGGCTAGCCGGCCGGATCTAAGCACCGTGACCCCCACGGGAAGACATCCGTGACCCTCTCGGGGGGTTACGACCCACGGGTTACGCACCACTGATCTAGACAGTGCTTGATCCTGCCGTGAGGGCAGGGGACTGGACTTGATGACCTCTAGAGGTCCCTTCCAGTTCTAGTGTTCCATGATTCTATAATTAACCTCTGTGCCTTTAAATTGCCACAAGGTGGCAGTATTATTGTGGTATTACCATTAGGTTGTTTACTTGTTCAGCATTCCCTCTGGATAGTATACATGGGTGCTAACCTACTGCCAGATAAGATACCAACTTCAGTACTTTCAAGATAAGACAGAACTGCTAGTAGCGAGAGAGAGAGAGAGAGAGAGTGTGTGAGAGAGTGTGTGTGTGTGTGAGAAAGAGAAAGACTTTCTGAGATTTCTCTAGATCAGAAAACGAAAATATCTCTAACACTCATTCTCCAGCCGCTAGCAGGAGCGCTCATTAAAGCGGTCTGAACAAGGTCTCCCCACTAGCAAAACAAAATCATGTCTAAGTAGACGTGCGCAAAAAAAATCAAATATCAAAATATTTTTCATCAACAGAAAAGTGCAATTCTGCATGAAAAGGAAACCTGTTTATTTAAACCAGTTTTGCCTGGGGCAGATTGTTGCAGTTGTTTTCTTCATTGGAGAAGCAGGGTTTGGTAGACATAATAAGAATAATAAAAATCATGGCTGTAGATGCGGTTTGCTAGCACCAAGGGAAAGGTGCTTAGCTTTGTGTAACTCTAGCATTTTATGCTGTGTGGGTCTCCGTGTCCCTCAGTATGATCCAAGTCCGAGTAGGGCCCCAAATTTTCAGGTGCCCCATGCAACTGCGTGTCCATTGTGTGGGTAAGGCTAGCACTAAGGCAGCAAGATCAAGGTCTAGAGGTGGGACGCTCAGGGCCGGCCCGAGCCATTTTGGTGCCCCGGGCCCCAGGTGCGCGGTGCCGCCACTGGGGCTCACGGCCCCGCCTCCGGGCGCATGACGCATGCGCTGCCTGGTCAGCCTGGCCACTGCCGATGGTGCGCCGCCCGGGGCGGGCTGTGTCTGGCTGTGCAGGGCCCTGCGGCCGCGGAGAGAAGGGCGCTGCTGGCTGGTGCTGTGGGGGTTAACACGGCCCCCGCCCCGGGCAGCTGCTGCAGCCCGCTGGGAGACCCCCGTAGGTTGGTGCCCTGGGCAGCTGCCCGGCTAGCCCACCCCTTAGTCCGGCCTTGGGGACGCTACACCGCTCTGGGGTGAGGTGCATCGGTGGTGTTGTCCAAAGGACTGCGGAAGAGATAGGCTCTTGGGGTGTGTCGAGACTACAGGGTTTTGTCGAGAAAAAGTGGACTTTTGTCGACAAAACTATACCTGCATCTACACTGCCGCTGAGTTCTGTCGACATAATGTCGACAGAACTCAGCAGTTTTGTCGACGGCTGTAAACCTCATTCTACGAGGAATAACGCCTTCTGTCGACAGAGTTCTGTCGACAAAAGGCGTTATTGCATCTACACTGTCCTTGACAGAACTGGATGTAGTCTAGATGCTCTTTGTCGACAGAAGCTTTGTCGACAGTATCTGTCGACAAAAGCCTGTAGTCTAGACGTACCCTTGGTGTGGGGAGGTTGGGGAGCTACTGTAAAGTTAGAACTCGGCCTTCTCATCCACGGGCAGGCATATTTTCTCCAGCCCTTCAAAGAAAGTATTGGAATGAGGGATAAATACTGGGAGCCCGGAATGAAGTATTTTCTTAGAAGCAGTGTTTTCCTGCACAGATCTGCCGCGTCTGTGCCTCCTACGTTACTGTCTTGTGAATGCTGGAGCTTCCTCTTGTGTGGGTGTGTGGGAACTCAGCACGCTAAGGCTCCCGGTGCAAAGACGTCAGAAATGCCAAGTTGATTGATTGTATGTGGTGGGGGGGGGGATGTTGGGGTGCATTAAATTAAGAAGCCATGTTTCTCCGCAATTGTGCAAGGAAGGAGTGTTGTCAGAGCAGGGAAGGGGAAGCAGGATTGTTGGAGTGTCTCCTGGCGCTGACACTGACTTGTTGTGTGGCATTGGGCAACTCACCTAACCTCTGTGTGCTTCACTGAAAAGATCTGTAAAACAGCAGTCAGAATAGCAACTTACCTGCCTAACAGAAGTCTTGGTTTTGGAGGCCTTCCATGGCCATTGATGACAATTCAGTACTATCTGGTAAAAAAAATTCAGAAAATACCAGACACCTGAAATGTCCAGTATTTTCTGATTTTTTTTTTTCCCCATCAAGAAGGCGAAAATACCGGACTGTCCAGGTCAATACCAGACAGCTGGCAATCCTACACACACTCAGCAATTGGGCCCCCCTATTTTTAAAATTTTTTTAATTTTTTACATTTTTTTGCTTAATAACGCTCAGGGTCCTTTTTTTTCTTCTTTTTTTTGCTCAACAACTTTGGTCTCCTCCCCTTTTTTTTCTCAACTGAATTTTTTTCCAGGTGGGTTTTTTTTGGGGGAGAGGGAGGCGGTGTTTGGTATTTTTGGTTAAACCATCTGGCAACCCTGCGTGTGCCCTGCTTTTGCCCTTTGAAAAGGCGTTCCCTCTTCTCGTAATGTCCTTCGCCAGTTGCGGGGGGGGGGAGGTAATCACAGCACACCTTGAACACATTTAATTCAAAGCACTCCAGCCACAAACAGTATTTATCTAGCTTCAGAGCCCTGCAAAGCTGTGAATATCCACAGGTTTCCGCATCTGCGGCTGTCAGTGTGGATCTCCCTGGGTCATGTTTGTGGATAACCGCTGCCAATACAAATGTTGCATCCACACTGGGCTCTCATGATACAAATCTGGCCGCGTGTGATGGCGTCCACACTTAAGGTCCCTGTGAGTTGCATTTGCACAATTTCCAAGTGAATATCTTGGTGCAAATCTGCACATCACTACGTATTTTCTGTATGCAAATGCCACTTGTTTTGCACATGCAAACGCTGCACTTACAGACTTTGTAGGTGCACGGAGAGAGCCATTGGATAATCCAGCTCAGTGAATTGGTTATGGGACAGTGACTGCATGCCAACAATGCATGCACTGTGTTTTGAAAATAGCCTGAGTTTAATTCTGTTCGCCTTGGCAGAATTTCCAGCAGGGCCCATTGACTTTTAGGTCAGATCCTGTAAAAAAAGCCGTTTGGTTCGTATTTAAAAATCCTAAATGTGCATTTGCAATAAAAGTCTGAGGCCAGCTCTGTCCATTCCACGTGCGCTATTTAACATCTGTTTCCACAGATTTACTGTTCTCCCACTCCATGCACGAGTAGGGAGGGGAGTCTTGAGGTTTTTCCTCACAGATAGCCCTGCTTTTGCCTCACTTTCTACCTCCTCGCTGTTAGAGAAGAAACAGGCGATTCAGGAGCGGAGGGGGTAAAAAGAACTGCTTTATTGCCCACACACCTTTCCTTCAGACATTCAACACAATGTCCGAGTGGCCATAACCTGGTGCCAATCACACCCTTGTATCCAGGGGCGGATGAAGGTTTTGCGGGGCCCCGGGCAGCCCAATTTCCTGGGGCCCCCCCTTTTGACACGGCGCATGCGCAGTGGCACCTGGAAGCGCGGGGCCCGGGGCGGCCGCCCTGCTCGCCCTGCCCTATATCCGCCACTGCTTGTATCTGTTTTAGTATGTTAATTCACACATCTCTCACTACTTTTCTTAAAGCCTTATTTAGTAATGTTGACTCCTACGCAATGAATATTAATAAGTAGGTGATGAATACAATTCTACCCGCCCCTGTTTGTTGTTTACTGGTTTTTAGTTGAATCAGCATTACCTACTGTCTTCATCAGCAGCTTATACGGAGGGGGAAAGCGCTTTGACCCTGAAAATGTTTTTACAGACAAGTGCAAAGACAAAACAAGACACTGTTAAGTGCAACCATCTTCCAAAGCTGCCAGGACAAAGGGGAAAAACATGTTTAAAAGGCAATGGCAATGCCTATTCTGGCTAGACCCCTAGATGATGTACAGTCATCCCAGACTCCTATTAATTTATACATATCCCAACACTCGCGCTCTCTGTTTTCTCTCCTTCCTCATTCCTGTCCCTCTCCAACTCTGCTTGGGGAATCTGGGAGCAGAGCCATTCGGCAGCATCTCTGATCTGAGTTTCTCATCTCCCCTGTCACAGTCTCTAGCTCCTTGCACCAACTGTATCTCAAAGAAAGAAAGAAGCGCGTGTCCTTTCCCTTCACGAGCGAGGCCTGTCAAAGCTCACGGCATCTGCACCTGTATCCACCCCCACACCAGCCAGGGCAATCTTAGCTTTGCGTTCCTCAGCTGCTGCTGCCTCTCTCGGATGGAGAAACTCATCCATCTCGCTTGCTTTCTCTCCTAGCCCACACCGGTCGCCCAAGAACACCTGCTGAGGTTGATGAAGCAGGGGGTGTCAGCACGAAAAAGGTGCCCCGCAGCAGGGCCTGCTTTATTCTTCAGAGAAAAAGCATCACAAAGCAAACATTAAAAACAATAAAAGAACCTACACGCCCGCTAATAGCGTTCACCCCACCCTCAGACCTTCCGAACCTACCTGAAGGAGGGGCGCCCTTCATAGACTAAGGCTCTGTCTTTTTACTAGGCCCGAGTCAGTTTCTCCTCAAGCAATTTATCCACAAGTCTGTCTTTGTTGGTCTCTGGAGAATCCACTTGGCAGTAGTATATGCACATCACTGGGTGGGACCAGATATGAAACATTAAACATGGGACACTTGGTTTTGGGAAGAGGCTATAGATGCCTACATCAAAAAAAGCCCCTAATATTGGGACATAGAATCCTAAGGTTGGAAGAGACCTCAGGAGTCATTCGAATCCAACCCCCTGCCCAGAGCTGGACAAACCCCAACTCAATCATCCCAGCCAGGGCTTTGTCAAGCCGGGACTTAAACACTGCTAGGGATGGAGATTCCACCACTTCCCTAGGTAACCCATTCCAGTGCTTCACCACCCTCCTAGTGAAATAGTTTTTCCTAATATCCAACCTAGACCTCCCTCACTGCAACTTGAGACCATTACTCCTCCTTCTGTCATCTGTCACTACTGAGAACAGCCTCTCTCCATCCTCTCTGTAACCCCCCCCCTTCAGGCAGCTGAAGGCTGCTCTCAAATCCCCCCTCACTCTGTTCTTCTTTAGACTAAATAAGCCCAAATCCCTGAGCCTCTGTGGACATCCTGTCACCCTAGGAAGGGAGCAGCTTCAAAGGCTGACCGTGGTGGACAGGCACTAACATCCCCCCTCCCTATAGAGAAGACCCACACCGTGCCCAGGGCCGGCCCACAACATTTTGGCAGCTGAGGCGGGGAGCTCAAATGACACCCCCATGCCCCCTCGCTTGGACCAGCAGCAGACACAATCTTCTACACTCTGGGTCCCAGTGGCGCCCCCCCCCCCCCAGTCTGGCACCTGAGGCGGCCGCCTCAGTTCACCTCATGGTAAAGCCAGCCCTGACCATGCCATAACAGCAGGTACACAGCTGTGTTGTCTATAGAATGCACTCCCCAGGTGTTAACCCGTACGCAGCGAGGATTAAGTGAGTTCAGTGCAGTGAATCCCAACTCGTATGAGGTTTGTTCCAGATTGTTGTCAGTCTGCCGCCAGGGCATCCTCTTTCTCCCAACAAATGCCTGTGCTCATCTGTCTCCTCCTTTAACCTCATGAAGCTCCTTTGTTTGGCTGAAACCAACTGACCCCAGACCGGATGTGTCTACAGTGCCACCGAAGTGACTCATGGGGAGGATACTAGTGAAACCACAACCCTCCCCCTCCCCCCAGCCCTTTTACTGTAGCCTTCGAGGCTGCTCCATCTAATTCAATGAAGTCAAATCCTCCATGGAGATAAGAAGAGGTGCTGCGTGTGCAACCGTGCCCTAGCCTTATTACTTGGGTCAGGCTTTAAATGCTTGAGATCTCGCCACCCGAGGTGAGCTATCACTCTTAGCAAGGAAGCTGTCCCCGGCTGTTTCGATGGACAGGGTGGGAAGAGAATGCTACTCTGTGTAAGGTGAGGGAGTTCAGGAGGTCATTGCAGGGCAGGAATGCCCCCGAGCTCTACTCTGCTCTGCCAAGGAAGTGATGTTTCAATCTTATGTAAGCCATCGGTGACTCAAAAGACCCCAGTGGAAAGGAGAGCAGCAGAAGAATTCCGTTCAAGCCGCTAGTGGGAAAGGTACGCCCCAGCAGCTGGGGCCTGGCTGGAGGAAGGGAGAGGCGGCCAGCTGCTAACCCTGAAGCCGTCCATGACCTGCAAGTTTGCCTTGCCCTTAATAACCATGCAGACATGAAACCAGATGTGCTCCCGGAGCACAGGCTCTTCCTAGCAGTTAAGGACATGGGCCCGGATCGAGTTCTCATTCACTCCTGTGTGTCTGAGGCAGAGGTGGGCAAGATAGGATCTGCAGGCCGGATCCTGCCCACCAAGCCGTTTGATCTGCCCTGCTGCTCCCCCGCCCCCAGGCCAATCGAGACCAAGGGATGGGGGAGTGCACGAAGTCTCCTCTGCCTGCCAGGGGTGCGCAGCACCAGAGGGAACCGCCAGCGGTTCAAACCGGCTGGCAATTCCCTCTGGGCACTCTGCGCCCCTGGCAGGGTGGGGCAGGGAAACTTCATACACTCCCTGCAGCCAGGCCCTGATTTGAAGTCTCCTCTCCCACCCTGCTAGGGGCACACAGCTGTTCAAAACAGCTGAGTATTCTCTCTAGGTGCCACGCACCTCTGGCAAGGTGGGGGCAAAGACTTCATGTGCTCCCGTGCCCTCGTGCCAATCTGGTAGGCTTGCCAGATGCTTTCACCAAAAATCCTGAACGTAGTAGGAAACTTGGTTGAGCAAAAAAAAAAAGGTCACTGCACCTTTAAGAATCCCTGCGCTCCTCACTTCCCACACCAGATGCAGCAGGGGAACAATGTCCCCGCCGGCCTTCCATCCAAGAAAAACAGAAAATACATATCTGGTATTTTCTGGAGGTTTTTCACCGGACAGGGGCCAGAAATAACGGATTGTCCAGGTGAAAACCGGACACCTGGCAACCCTACAATCAGGGTCTGGAGGCGGGGACGCGTGCAAAGTCTCCTCCCCCTGCCAGGGGTGGGTCACACTGAGGCTATGTCCAGACTACGGAGTTTTATTGGAAGAGGCTTTTCCGAAATTTGGCCCATCTACACTGGGCCAAATTCTGGAAAAACCTCCTCTTTCAGAAGAGCCCTTCTTCCTCATAAAATGAGGAAGACAGGGCTCCCCAAAGAGCGCATCTGCTCTTACGCAAAAAATGTCGGAAGAGAAGACACATTCCCTGGACACGGCAGAGTTTTTCTGGGATACCTCTGGGGGAAGGGGCCCACAAGGCTGGAGTGACATGCTGCAGCAGGGTAGGAAGCATCACATGATCTGGGATGCAATCCCACGGCTGTACAGTGCCCCCGATCAGACTTTCTGTTGTCCGTGATTAACTGTAATAAAAGCAGAAGCCTCTAGGTTGGGGCGTCAGAGGTAAATTTGGGTCTAAAATCTGAGAGGCCCGTGCAGGGCTGATGGGAGAATTTACTGGGCTGTGCCGGGAGCTGGCTCCGGGCCCCCCAGATGGGGCGGAGCCTTGGGCAGAAGATGCACGGTTGGGGGTTAGTCTCCCCCTGCCAACCCTTCAGTGCTGCCAGAGCTGCAGGGTGTGGGCCAGCAGGGGCTCCGGTGGTGATTTAAAGGGCCCAGGGCTCCAGCTGCTGCTGTGGCTGAAATAGTGGCGGTGGCGACACTTGGGAGCCCCGGTCCCTTTTAAATCACCAGGTCCCAGGACAGCAGCCCCCTTTGCCCTCCCCTTTCGGTGGCCCTGGGGCCTCGTGAAGAGGGGCATCTCCAAATCCTGGTTCCGCTAATGTCAGTAGGAAATTTCCCATTGGCCGTGATGAGATCAGGATTTGGCACTTCCAGTAGTTGGACTAGATTCCACATATTTGGTACGAGCAAGCACCATGCCTGGAAGCATAACTAGGGGGCGTGTGTTACCTTTGGGAAGGGTGTTGCAGTGTTAACCAATTAGCCTTCCTCCCCAACACCCTTGCAGTAAGGTTATTCCTGGAGCGAACAGCTTCAGGGGAGAGAGAGGAAAGCAATTCCCTTGGAAATGAATTAAAAATAAACGTTGGTCAGAGGGGGCTTGAGCATTAAGCTCCATGACCTTAACCATGTGCCCTTCTGCAATGCAGTTTTTGATTTGACTCCTCTCTGTGCGTCTGTTGTCATTGTTCCTTCCGGGTGCACCCATCAGTGGAGCCCTTGGAGATGGTTTTGGACATTCGTGGAGAGCTGTGTTTTTAACTCTTGGCAGACTAACTGCCAAGGCCGTTGAAGCAGCAATTACAATGAGCCAAGGACACAAAGAGCCACAGTCTGCACTTCCCTGCCCAGTCACTCACACATGTGCAGAGTGGATACAAAATGACATGAAAGTAGCGGTGACTTACATTCACTTTGCTCTGGGGTGCACGATTACGTGGGGTGGAAGGAGTGGAGCATCAGGCTCAATGTGTTTACAAAGAGAAATGTAATACTTTTTGCCATGCCGTGTGGGTGTGGGGGTGTGGGTGGGTGGAGGCATGACCCCTCACCAAATATTTGGAATCTAGTCCAACTACCGGAAGTGCCAAACCCTGATCTCATCACGGCCAATGGGAGATTTCCTACTGACATTAGCGGAACCAGGATTTGGAGATGCCCCTCTTCACAAGGCCCCCGGGCCACCCAAAGGGGTGGGAAAGGGGGCTCCTGTCCTGGGACCTGGTGATTTAAAAGGGACTGGGGCGCCCAGCTGTCGCTACCCCCACAATTTCAGCTGCAGCTGGTGCCCCGGGCCCTTTAAATCACCCCCGGAGCTCCTGCGGGGCACGCACCCTGTGACCGCAGCCGCATTGAAGGGCTGATGGGGGAAGACTAGCCCCCAACCATACACCTTCTGCCCAAGGCTCCACCCCATCTGGGGGGGCGCAGAACCAGTGCCCCCCAGAGCCCTATTGCCTTCCACCTCGGAAAATGGTTTTTAAAAGTCCAGCTTTCTGCTAGTTTCCATCATTTAGCAGCATCAGGTTTTATGTTTCAAGAGAGAAACTCTTGCTCGTGGCACGAGTGTGGAATCTCCATCACTGGAGAGATTTAAGAGCAGGTCAGACAGGCACCTGTCAAAGATGATCTAGACGGTGCTTGGTCCTGCCATGAGGACAAGGGACTGGCCATGAGGCTCTCTCATGTCCCTGCCAATTGTAGTGTTCTATGATGATGGCAGGAGACGAATACTGAAATAATTCCGGGGCAGCTCTGTATTCATGGCACTTTCTTCTGCAGACGGAAACAATTTCACTTTTCATGGCAGCTCAGCATCAGCCACTGGAGATCTGGACCATTGTATGAAATTGTAATGGAGCTGGGACGTCTCCAACCTCCTGAGTTAGGGATAGGCTCCAGACATGTGGCACGGATTTTGATTTTCTTCTCCAAGCAAAGCTCCAAAGGGTCTTGTTATCATTTCCCTAATTAATCTGTTGAAATATTTGTTTATGGGTTCGTGCTTTATTTTAAAACCGCATTAGACCCTTTAGTCTTGTTCCATTCATTGCTAATAAAAATAATACTTTGTACTGAGTTGAGAGTCTTAAAATGCTTTAGAAAGGCCGATGAATTAAGCCACACGACCAGAACAGGGTGAATAATCCATCGATTTTCATTCAGCTGCAAAAGCTGCAGGGTGAGTCACCTTTGGAGCTGAAAGAGAACTCCAATGGCTGCAGGTGGTAACAGATTCCTTTCGGAAAACGGGCTGGGAAACAAGAATTTTATTTTCACAGTACGTGTGGCATTATGAAATGTGTTTTTGTTCCGCCTCAGAACAACGAAACCTTTTGATTTGTGGTGGTGGGAGGGGAGTGAAAAAACATGAGAGACAGGCAATGTTCCCTCTAATCTTTTCTATCCACATGTGGAATAATTTTATGTGCACCAAAGCATATGCAAATGTGCACCATCTGAAGAAATGAAAACCTAGCCATGGGCGCTCTGCTAATCACCTGGGCAGCATTTTCGTCTCTCCTGAGCAGCCGCACAGGTGCACAACTTCTAGGGAATGCTGGAGACAGGCACCCCCACTCCGGAAGAGCCAATGTAATAGTTCAGTCTTGGCTAACTGAGAGAGACCCACCTCAGAATAAGCAGAGGAGGGATTGGAAACCTGGGTCTCCCACATCCCTGGTGAATGCCCTACCTGCTGTGCTTGTCTGAGCTGTGTTTCGCTCTCTCTCAACCAGACACTGCATCCTAGAGCTAAGTGAGCTTAGTCCAAACTGATAGGTTTCTGCAAAAAGTTTCCAGTGTTAACAAACAACGAGAAGTCCTGTGGCACCTTGTTGTTTATGCAGATTCAGACTAACACAGCTATCCCTCTGAGAAGTGTTAACGAGGTGGCATTTTCCAGCAAAAAAGTTGAAAATGTTCCATATCCATTGTGTAGGCTGGCCCTCCGATTGGAGCCTCGGACAGTGACTTGTGCACAGAAAGCCAGGATATGGGATCTGGATTAGGAATGTTAACGAGTGGTTGACTAGTCGTTTGGAGACAAACAGCTAAATATTTGGCCTCGCCCAATTGGGGGCAGGCTGATCACTGGGTAGTGCTTCCTAGCGGATAAAGGACTTGCTGCACAGTGGAAAGAGGAGATCTGGAGAGAGGTGGCCATGGGACAGATTTCGGTTTAGAAATGAATCCCTGTTGCTTGGAGTCTAGTTCTTGTCTTTCAAAGGGCCGTGGGAAGAAGGCTTTGGGAGGCGTCATGTTGGTGTCTCAGTGACTTCCATGGCCAATTGTGCATCTCACAAGCACAAAGACTCCCCTGCCCCCATTTCTTGGGCCTGCAAACTCAGCCCAGGGTGAGAGTGTACCACATGGGGCTCTTTCCATTTCACACATCAAAGCTTCGATGACACCAGGTTATCTGTAATGTTTGCAAATTGCACCTCTGTGTCTTCATTGCCATCAAGGAATCATGGAACACTAGAACTGGAAGGGCCCTTGAGAGGTCACCAAGTCCAGTGCCCTGCCCTCACAGCAGGACCAAACACCGTCTAGATCAGGGGTGGGCAATGATTTTTTTACTGGGGGCCACTTCAGAAATTTTTGAAGTGGCCCCGGGCCGCTCCAGAAGGGGCGGGGCCAGGATACTTCCCTGCTTCACTACCCACAGATCATGATTGATCTGGTGGTATGGGAGCGCATGAAGTCTTTGCACCCCTCCCAGAGGTTTCCCCTAGGCGCCCATGCCCCTGGTGATGGGAGGAGACTTAGTGCACTCCCCCTTCTGCCCCTAAGCCAATCAGGGCAGGGGAGCGCACCAAGTCTCCTCCTGCCCTGCCAGGAACACATGGCGCTTCTAAGCGCCGCATGCTCTGGGCAGGGCAAGGGCAGGGTGGAAGAAACTTTGTGCACTTTCTCCCTCCCCTTTCCCCAGGCCCTGATCAACCCGCTTGGCGAGCCGGATCCGGCCCACGGAGGCCTTTTGCTCACCCCTGATCTAGATCATCCCGGAGAGATGTCTGTCTAACCTGCACTTATATATCAATGTAATGCAGGCAGGAACACCATCTGCTGTCCTTCACAAAGAACCCCTCTAGAGCGCAGGAGACCAGAGAATGGTCCAAGTTCTCCAGTTCCATCCTACCAGAGACGTATCGGAGATATTTTGCTATTGTTATTTATTTGTGTTAAACTAGCACCTTTAGAGGGTACCGCCAAGATCCTAGCTCTGTGGCGCTAGGTCACAGTTTAAATAGACAAGCCGGACAAAAAGTGGGAGGATGGGTTCCACATTTTACAGATGGGAAAACGAGGCACAGAGAGCTTAAGTGACTTGCGTAAAGTCCCACAGGGAGTCAGTGACCAAGCCAGAAATTAAACCAATGGGTCTGAGATTCCAAGCCCAGTGCTAGACTGTCTAGGCCGTCTTTCCCCCCTAAATTGGTAGGGAGTTGCAGAAGGATGAGCTTGTCTTCATAATGGGGAAATCCTAAATGTGACCTGTGATTAGATACAGTGGGATCTGAATAAAAACAGGAAATTGCAAACAGATTAAGGCAGAAAGAGAAGCCTTGCAAATACAGGGGACTGAGTGTTTTAATGAAGATTAAACCAATATCAACTGCATTAGCTTTCATGGGATTGCGGGAGAGCAATCTTGTTATTAGAATGTAGATTTAAGAGCCCACTTTGCATAGTTCTATGATTTTGTAATATTAAAGGGCAAAGCTTCCTATTGTGTGGCTGTATCTAAAGTTACTCTCTATCCCTGCCCTAAGAGACCAGCTGGCATGCTGCTGGAGCAAAAAATATTCAAAGCTTCCTCTTTCTCCCCTCTCTTCTTCCCCTGCCCCCGCCAGAGGAGGCTGTGTGTCCGTGATGGGATAAATTTGCTCTCTGATCTCTGTAAGGTAAGTGGGAATATAGGAAATATCATACTAGATTAGATCCAGGGTCCATCTGGCCCAGTATCCTGAGTTTGGCCATGGCTTATACCAGCTGCTTCAGAGAATAGTGCAAGAAATCCTACAAAAGATAGTTACCTACCAATGAGGAAAGTCTCTTCCCAAGTGCCTTCTGTTAACGGTCCGCTTATACACGAGAGCATGACGGCTTGCGTTCTTTCTTTTGACTTCTATTATATTTTTAAATTCTTACTGGTATACATCTGGCTACTGAATCCTACTAAGAACTGAACTTCAGTAATATCCTGTGGCAAGGAGTTCCAGAGGCTCATTTGACATTTCTGGGAGTCTTTTACCAGTTTCAAATAATCAATCCCCACAGGGGAAAATATGTCAAAAGCAAGATTCTACATTATAGCTGATATAATCAGCGGGAGTCTGAAGTATGTGAGAATGTGTTTTAGTAAGGAAACAGAGGTAAGTAGTAATTAGTTTCATAATGGGGAGGACAATAGCATGGTAGTACCATGTGGTTTGTTCATGGCCAGGAGATCTGGAGTATGTAGGGGTAGCCAGCCTTTTCATTCCATAAAAACAACTTTTAAAAAACAAGTCGTCCTTTAGCACCTTAGAGACTAACAAAAGTATCTATGTAGTATCATGAGCTTTCCTGGGCAAAACCCATTTCTTCAGATAAGTTGATCTTGAGGTACCCATGAAAGCTCATGATACTCCGTCTGTCTGTTCTCTCTCTCTCTCTCTCTCTCTCTCTCTCTCTCTATATATATATATATATATATATGTGTTAGTGTCCAATGTGCCACAGAACTATTCGTTTTTTAAAAGTTGTTTTTAAAGTTACAGACCAACACAGCTACCCCTCTGAGACTTTTTTCATTCCATGATAGCCCCATCCAAGCTATAGCTTTAGGAGAACCTGTATTATTACTTTAGACCATACAGATCATGTTCTTATGGGAGCCAGAGAGAACCCCAGGTTCTGTTTATATCCAGCAGCCTCACTAAAGAACCTACTTGATACTCATTTGTTACACCTAAGTGCCATCTCTTTCCTGCTGTGAGTTACTAGACTGTAAATAGAGTGTAACAACTTGAGATCAAAGTCAGAGGTGTGTTCAATACCAAGGGTAAGCCTGTTGCCTTGCACCATTGTCCTTTGATTTCCACAAGACCTAAATGTGGCCCTCGGCATATAGAGCCAAAACCAGAGCGTACCTCCGGCGCTATCTCCTATGCCGTCACATTTTGTGTCAAGCACTATGGACGAGTTTTATCCCTATCCTGAAAACCTTTAAAAAGCTCTGATGGAAGGAGCCATCCTCTTAATTTTAGATGGAGCCAAAGAAATATTGCTTTGCTGATTAATGGATAATGAGTGGAAAAAACCTGTTACACAAGCTCTATAGTATATTATTTAGAGGATCAGTTTCCCTACAGAGAGACGTATAACCGGATGTTCAGAGAGGAACGTTGTATCTCCTTCATAATCATTTTAATGTCTTTTGTCAGACACATGCTGTGGCTGGATTTAAAAAAAGATGGGGAGATGTTTTGACTGTGGCTAATCTTTGCAGCATGCGAGTGCAACAGTACGTCATATTGGAGCTGTGAGCCTGCAGTAAGAGATAGGGACCCAAAAAGTTTGCCTCGGTGTTTCTTACCTAGTGCTCTCCCTTCGGATTTCCTCTCCCAGCTGTCCAAAATCCACATGCTGTGCACAGCCGATACAGTTACTAGCGAAAGCAACTTTGGATTAAGGATGTTAAATATTGGTTAATTTACTAGTCGAGTAGTCGATGGAATTTCCATCGACTGCTCGACTAGTCGATAGGCACTTCCTCATTCGTCCTTTGAAATGTACAAGAGTCCCGCTGGGGCTCTTGTACATTTCAAAGGAGGAATGCAGAACTCCCCGCGCAGCCTGGGGCCAGAGGAAAGTCCCGCTGACTCCGGGCTGCAGGCGACGTGCCAGCTTTGAAATGTACAAGAGTCCCCAGTGGAGGCTCTTGTGCATTTCAAAGCGGAAGCGCCCTCATGGAGCCTGGGGTCAGTGGGGGAGTCCCCAGCTGACCCTGGGCTCCATGTTGCGCTGCCACTTTGAAACACCAAGGCAGTGTTTGAAGGGGCAGCGCTGCACAGCTGAACCGGGGATCAGCTGTGTGGTGCTGCCGCTTTGAACTACCCTCCTCCCCCAGTTTGCTGCCTCTATCTGATAGAGGCAGCAAGGGGGGGGGGCGGAAATCAACTAGTCGACTGACTATCAGATAAGCATTTGTTTATTGGATAGTCAATTAGTCCTTAACATCCTTACTTTGGATCCCTGGTCTTTGAGCCTCTTCCTTTTGAGCTTCACGAGGGGAGGTCCTTTAGCCGTTACAATAGTAGGTTCCTTATCCTCTCTGAGAGTTCGTGCTAAACCACTGGTTTTCAAACTACACGTTATGACTCAGTCCTGGGTGGTGGGCGCTGGGTCTCGTTGCTGCAGGGGGATCAGGTGCAGCAAGGGGGTTAAGGCAACTCCCTGCCTGTCCTGGCACCTCAGACTATACTGTGCCCCAGAAGCAGCTGGCAACAGGCCTGACTCCTCTGTATGTGTGGAAGCACGCACAGGGCTTTGTGCACTGCCCCTGCCCCTCCACCCTCTCATTGACTAGGGACCTGCTGCTGGCTGCTTTTGGGCGCAGGAGAGGCAGGAAGCTGCCTTAGCCCCTCCCCAATCACTGATCAAGGGGAGCTGCAGGAGCAGTGCGTGCAGGCAAGGACAGCTCTTGGAGACCCCCTGGGCTGACCCTCCCAGGGGCTGCAGAGACATGCCAGCCACTCCAGGACCACAGCCACCATTAGGACAATTACTCCGGACATTACTCCTCCCCTCCCCCACTGCATCATTGATCAGGAGCTGCTCATGGTCAGCCCCTCCTATTCCCCCCCGCCGCCCCGCAAAGCCGGATCCCCCTCCTACATCCTAAAGCTCCCCTCCTCAGCTCCATCCCGGAGCCTGCATTCTAGTCACATTATGCTGGGTCACAGGCATCGATGAGTCTCTTCAACTGGGTCATGAGGAAAAACACGTTGGGAAATCACGGTGCTAGCGGGCAGGACCTCTCGCTCCCACACACAAAGCCAAGACATTGCCCAGTTCTGCCCACCCCTGGCTCTGCCCACGGCTTTGTCTCTCTCCTTGACGGGAGGAGGGAAGGAGCTGTGACTAGCTGAAGAGATGGTCTTTGGTTCTTTGGATTTTCAACACACTGTGTCCGTAGCATATGATTTCACGCGGAGGAGGCTGACCTGAGAAGTAAAGGATTGAATAGTAGAAATAGGTCCCAGAACAGTTGGATTTTATAGTAGGCTGCACAGTCTGGCCGTGGAAAATTCTGGGGCGCCTCTTTGATTGAGTTTTACCATCTTTGCAATAGAGACAATGCTTCCTTGCCTCATTTGCTCTCTGTGAGTGAGCTAACAGAGGCGCCTTTTATAAAAGGTACAGTGTGTGGCTGAAAGTAACCCCCAGCCTCCTGGAGACTGGCAGAAAGCCTCCTCCTCTTTCCTTCATGGCTTGAAAGGATTTTTCTGAGTAGCGCAGCTGAAACCAAAGTATTCACCTGCAGAAAGTTTCTTCTCTCAGCCAACTTTCTATGCCCCCACAATACCCCTTGAGGAGGCCTGTGGTCGCCTGCTTTCAGCAGAAGAAAGAGCTTTCAGCCCGGCATCTGAAATGTATTTAACAAAAACATGTTTCTCTCCCACTCTTCTCACCTAGAGGTTCTTTGAGATGTTACATTTTTCCTTTCAACCCATGACTGTTCTAGGAGTTGGATTAATGTGGGAAATGCACAAAGCTTGCTGCCTTGAAAAAAAAAAAAAGTCATGCATAGGAAACATGCTTCAGAATCCAGGCCGCGCTCGGTGTATTATTCACTTGGACAGGCAGAAAAGCAAACCCACCAGAGGCAGCCCATAGAATAAGAGGCCTTCAGGAAGGTTCCTGTTTAACGGAAGGACTGTGAAACAAGGAGAGGTGCAGAGTGACCAAAAATGCCAATATGACTTAGGAGCCAAAATCCCATTTTCAGACATGACTTAGGCATTGAGAACCCGAAGTCTCATTGACAATCAGTGGGATTTGCATGTTCTAGAAACTTTTACCCATACAGACCGGAAAGCCACGTTTATCAAGAATCCGAACAGAGGGAAGCCATCTTTCCAAGGATGCATAGTCGTTTGCTCTAGCCCAGGGGAGATTTGATCCGAAAATCACTTCCTTCTGCTTCCCGTGTTGCTCCTCCCCCCACAAGCTTTAATTAAGCAGGCCTTTTTTGAGCGCAGAGTCCCCTTTAAATTGTCACCGGAGCCACGTGGGCCATGCAGAGCTGAAGGGCTGGCTTGGGGGACCCTAGCTCCCAGCCCCACCCTTCTAGCCAAAGTCCTGCCTCTTACAGAAGCCCAGAGTCCGTTGCCTTCCTACTTGCCCAGGGACCTGGCACTTCTGTTGGCAGCCCTGTGTGTGTCTAAAGCAGAACCTCTAAGGCAGTGGTTGTCAAACTTCTTGGCCCACAGCGCAGCCCACTCAACACAAACCTTTCTGTGGATCACCAGCCAGCCAACCATGATGACAAAATGGGTGCAGGAGCAGGCTGGGAGGAGGGGGGTTCTGGGAGGTAGGAGGGTGAGTGCAGGAGTGGGGTGGGGATGCGGAGTCTTGGCAGGAAGGATGTGGATGAAGGGGAAGGGGGGCCTTTACCTGGCTCCGTGCCCCCCACCGCTCCCACCCCCGCTGCTCCCGTTGGCCTTGATTCCAGCCAATGGGAGCAGCATGGAAAGCCTCCAAGTGAGCAGTTTCCTGCTGTTTCCCCCAGCTGGGAGGAGAGGGAGTGGCAGCATACAGAGCTGCTTCCTCCTCCCGCTAGCGGGATCCGACCCGTGAGTTTCGCCTTCCGCCCGCAGGAGGAAGCTGGTGCTGGCACTCCAGCCTCACGGCAGGGAGGACAGGGGCTGGAGTGCCCACACAGGCTCCACTCTGCATGGGCGGGGTGAGCCCGCAGCCCACCCACAAGATGGTTGTGGACCACTAGTGGTCCGTGGAACCACGCTTTGAGAACCACTCCTCTCAAGTTACATTTTAACCATGTATCATACCACCAGAAAGCTACTTTGCCCTAAAGCGTACTCGCTATATACGCTTTATTTCAGATTCAAATGATGAGTCTCCCTCTCCTTGTTCTGATCCAGTGTTTCTCAACCAATGGTACGAGTACCCTTAGGGATACTTGAGAGAAGTCTGGGGGGTACGTCAACACAACGGAAATTTAGAAAAAAAATTGAATTTGTGTTTTAAGTTTTACAGTGCTTTATTATTTTTTACTTTTTACACCCAAAAATTTCATCGCCTGCCCGGTTACGATTAAGTTGTTTAAACAAATGTGTTGCAATGGTAGAAAAAAAAATGTTGTGTCTGAAAACTGTAGGAACTGGGGGTACTTATAATTTCTTTTTTAAAAAGGGGGGTACTTTATAAAAAAAAGATTGAGAATCACTGTTCTAACCCACCAAGCTGGTCATCCATCACGTTCATAATAAGTCCAGCTTTGACCCAAGTATCTGTTATCTGTCCATGAGTGCTTGGCAGTGCAGTAACTCTGGGAAAGATCTCACTGGTATTTTTGCTGCGGTATCGTTGTCTGGCAGTTCTAGGCTTCCGTGTTTTATTGGTTTAGAATGTATTTGGTAGCGACAATTCGATCTGACTTATCGTAATGCTGTTTTGTAAGCAGATTGATTTGCTTTGGTTGGAGTTTGTTTTATAAAAGCCCTATTCATCTCTAATCCATCATAATACTATCTCGGCAGCTTTTAACATGATTAAGTGCAGCCTGTGACGACATTGTCCTGTCCAGCTTCCCAAAGTGGATTGGATTAAATGTTAAGGAAGGTACGTGCTACTGGACCATGAAAACAATGTTTTTTAGTGGTACATTTTAGGACAGCCCTTCGTTTTCATGAAATGTCCATCTAGTATAGCTCTTCATAATTTGAAGCAGGAAAAAGAGTTTTCAATCCAATTTTAGCCTCCTCTCTAGCCCTCTAATTCTTTTAGAGGGGTTGGTACTGCCATGTTTCCATGCCTTACTGCAAGATCACTAAATATCACAGCATGTATGTGTTAATGGCTCATCAGTGAGCTATGGATTTGGTTTTCACCTTCAGTGCCAGAGGTTTTGGTTTCAAACCTCGTGGGAATCCTGCCTGGTGAGGTGAAAATCAAGTAGGAGGTCAAACTAGATGACTGATTACTGTGGTTGCTTCCAGCATTGGAGTCTATGAACAGAAGAAATGAAATGACCACCAGAGCTGCAGATTCATTAATTATTACATGATTATTAACTGGAGGTACTCGAGGCTTTTCATGGAAAAAGTTTTTTTCCTGTCATGTGTTCTGGTTTAGTAGGTCTGGGTTTTGGCAAGAAATATTGAAGCATATTAGTTTGGTTTTGAAACAACATTTTTTAAAAAAAATCCATTTTTGTTTGATCAAAAATGTTGACGCTTTGCACCATTTCTGGTTTAAAACTTGCTCATAATTTTCCTTTCAAGCAAATGTTTTTGATATGGTTTGGTTTCCATTCGGATTCAGATTAGAAACTAATTTTAAACGGTCATGAGATGAAACTTTCGTTTTCCAAACAGCGCTATTAACCACATGCTGTCTAGACGTACACCATGGTTTTAATCAATTACATGCCCACCCAACTGGGACATAAGAAATTTGCCGCTTGTATGGGTTCAGAAGGTTGTTAGCATCTGTTTGTCGGGTGTCATTGGAATAAGCTGGCAGATTTAAGTTCGGTTACTGGTACAGAGGAAACTCAGCTGCAAAACTGAGATCCAAAATTCCCCTCAAAGTTCAGAAATGTTTGGATCTGGCATTTTAATTTGGTCTCTTTTAGAGATGCACCAAGTGAGAAAATCAGATATTCTTTGGTCTTTGGATTGCAGGCAGCACCTTCCATGAAGTTTGCAGCGTGTGTTGTTGTAGTGTATTGCTTCAACTACTGCTCTAGTTCTCTGTGGCATGAATGTTCCATTCCACTCCTCCAGCGCATTGCCTCTGTGCATTTCCCCATGACTAAGGTTATGTCTATACTACAAAGATAAATCGGAAAAAGAAACACAATTTATGGTAAGCAAATTGCGTATCTTTTTCCGTTTTACTTCCAAAAGAGGCTTTTCCAAAATTTGACTCATCTACCCGGGGCCAAATTTTGGAAAAAAACCCCTCTTTCGGAACACCTCTTCTTCCTCGTAAAATGAGGTGTACAGGGATGCCAAAAAAAGTATCCGCTTTTCTGACATTTTTTTCTGGAAAAGCAGACACGTTCCTTGGACACAACAGAGCTCTTCCAGGATCCTTCTGGTTTTCCGGAAAAGCTCTGCAGTCTAATTATAGCCTAAGAGTGGAAGGATGGTCTTGTGATTAAGGTAGTAAGCTAGCGCTGAGGACTTCCTGGTTTTATCCTAGACCTTGTGCAAACTGCTTAACCTCTGTGTCTCATTTCCACTATGTGTAAAATGGGGATAATATTTCCCACTCATAGCTTATATCCTCATGGCACTTATAAAGATAAACTCGTTATTGCCTGTGTTATGCTCAGGTATTATGGCTAGGAGGCCAAATCAGTCGTCAGAATAAATAGAAAATGTTGATGATGAAGGTTCTTTCACCATCACATTTTTGTTTGAAAAATAAACTAGCTACTTATTATTGTTACTACCAGTCATCTCCATACATAATACGCTGTAAACCTTGGGGCCAGATCCTTGTTTGATGTAATGATATGGCCCATGGTCTCCACTGCTACAGACATTACATTTCTACAAAAATCTTCCAAGTGTTTTTGAAACTCAAAATGCCTTTATTTTAGGGACATTTCTGGAAGCATGCAATGAGTCTTATTTTATCCAATTCATTTCACTCAACCCCCTGAAACAGCATCACTTGTTTCAAGCATCAAAAAGTTGGGTGATTTCCATCCCAAATGGGGGGAAATAGAAATGACTTTCACTGCTGGACCTAAGCAACTTTTGGCAGACCAGATGTTTAGTGTCAGTTTGGCAAGCGAGACCCAGCTTGACTCAAACTGGGTGGTGTTGTCACGTCTGCTGTCCTCTTACAGAAGCAGAGAGAGTTGCTATGGGATGGCTCCAGCTTCGTGTTTTTCCTTAACCAGGCTCCCTGAGAGACCTCTCATAATTACAGGGCAGCTTCTCTTCATCCATAGCATCATTAGTACCTGTCAGAGATAATGGAACATGACGACAGCAGGATGAAGGCAAAGCCACGTCTCTTGCCTTTTTGAGTGTAGTTGCCCTTTAGGTGAAGGATAGTCTCTTCCATAACAATTAGCACTGATAAAATGGATTTGATTAAATTAGGTATCCCTCTTCCAAAGGGAGGAGTAATTAATCTACCAAATGACTTGTGTGCAGGAGGACTCTTTGATTGCATTGTGAACTTCCTAACAATTTTTTTTTGTAAGTTTGGGGAGATGGAACTGACATGGAAGCTGGAATTTATTGTTTTATTTTGTGAATACTCGTAAAGCTAATGATTCTATAAAGCAACTAGGCACGTGCTTAAATTTAAGAAAGCTTGACTTAACCGGAAGCTGGCTGTGCTACTCACATGCTTAACCACTTTGTTGAGCCAGGACATGTGTGACTGGTGGTCCCAGTCTCTGAATTCCTCTGTTTACTGATAGCACATGTACAACAGGGGCATTGGCAATGCAAGGCTCCTCACAGTGAGACATCACTGAAATGCAGAAAGTACCTTGAGGGGGTTGAGTGGGCCGTTGAATCTCCTTGCCTGTTCATCCCTGAGCCTTTTTGATCAGACTGCCGATACAGTTGCTAATCGACATAAGCTGTGCTCATGTATCTTTTATCATGTGTTCCCTGACAACAGGAATCCACTGGTCTACTTTTGGAAGTGGGATAATGAACCCTACTCCACATGGTTCTTAGGAGCCAGTATGTCCCAGCTTGCTATCCCATGATCTGCTAACAGTCACCAGCACTAAAAGCTGAACTGTGACAGAGGACTGCAGTCCTGGATCTCATTGGTGGAACTCTGGCCATCCTGTTTAGTTTCCAGCTTGCATTTAAACCAAGCACAGGAACAGGAAGTTGTCCATGCAACTGGATTTCCCCCACTTCAGATTGTTTCCCTTGCACTTCCTGTTCATACTGCCTGACTCTGATCTCCTGGTATGTTGACCCTGCCAGCCTACTGACACTTGGTCTGTTTTCTGGTGTATCTCAAACTCTGATCTTCTCATGTCTGACCCCTATTCTAACTGCCAGACCAGACCACCCATGCTCCAGTCGTGACACCAGTCCACTGGGGACCAGACTTCCTGCACCAACTGATTTAAAAGTTGCAGGGAGCAGCCGAATTAGTCTGTACAGGCTAAACTTAAAAAACAACAAATGGTCTGGTAGCACTTTATAGACTAACAAAACATGTAGATGGTATCATGAGCTTTCATGGGCACAGCCCACTTCTTCTGAGTTCATGATACCATCTATATGTTTTCTTAGTCTATAAAGTGCTACCAGACCATTTGTTGATTTAAAAGTATTTATCTTAGTTGGCCTGTTGTTTTTTTAGAGGAGAGATTGCACAGTGGTTAACTCATGGCACACAAATGTGCTGACAATGAGGGAAGCATGTATGAAGTCTAATTAAATCAAAAGCACACTTAAACAGTTTTCTAAGCACTACTTATGAAGGAGCAAGACTATTCAGAGCATATTAAACTGTCAGATTTAATAAATCTGAAGAAGCATGGTCTTGGGCCAATACCAATGCATATTTTTGCAGCACCATTTAATTAAGAATGAGCATTGTTCTTTAAGCCTATTCATTGTTCAGTGTGCACGGTAAAAGCCATGGAAATGAGTGGATTCATTGAAGACCCAGGCGCTTTCTTTTTTATATGCTCAGCCTGAATCTTAACACCCTAGGGGAAAAAAAGGAAAAACCTGCAAAATATAAGATATTTGAGAGAGAAAATAGAATGATGTTGGTCCTCCACACCAGCCTGCTCAGTGTGAAAGTGACATGTAGACAAAGGATGCATTTAATACAGTCACTGAAATTAGTTTCAATGCCAGAGAGCCTGTCTTTCTATGTCCAGAATGGAGTGTGGCTTTGTTTTCGGTGACCATTGCTTTTGGTGATCTAATACAGTTTAGTTCCACAGTATTTCTCACCTCTATACACAATAAAGGCAGAAATGAGCTCCTGGAACTGGCTTTTCAGATGGGCAGATTTGACAGCCATTGCAGGGTGTTAGTTAAAACACTCGCTACTTCCATTGATTAGAGGTTTCCTGGATTCTGCCTTGTTGTAGCCATGATCAGATAATTAGTAGAAATGGCAAATTGCAGGCAGTATACCTGCTCGCCATGCTTTGCTGTGTATCATAAGTCTGGTCTGTTTCTACTTAACCTCGGTGAACATATTCCCTGTTAGAGCAGAGTGCAGGGATCCTTTGACACTTTGAGTGAGTCTTCACTCGCCGTGCCGGAAATCAATGTTTTAGTGTTCGATTTAGCTTGGCTGAAGGTAAGCCGACTCCAGCTATGTATTGTACACAGCAGGAGTTAAGTCCCTTAAACCGACCTTCCAGGTCTGGTATAGACCTGGCCTTTGCAGACAATGGGGGGTGGGAAATGCCATAGTGTTTAAAATAATTTTATTTCTTAAATACTATGCTCTTTAATACCCTTTTCTCAGAGAGACATGTATCATGAATGAACCATTAAACTACTCTTCTCTTGAGCTCATGTTTGCATTAGAGAGATTGCTATTGATCAGTTATTTCCAATGGCAAATATTTGAGTATTGTTGCCAGTCCACAAGCACCATAAACTGTTTTAGGTATAGCTATGTGGGCTTGTTTTTCCTTCCATGAAATCTCATCTACTGTCTCCTGCTTAATTAATTTCTCCCCTCCCCCAAAAGGCATAAAGCCTGATTCAGGACAAGGTACCAAGTGGCATCGACTCTCATTGAAATCAATCAGCTGGGCTGTAGTGATCAACCTAATGGAGTATTCATGCGGTGATAATGAAAGAAATGGATCCTGGAACCAGTGCCCGGCCACATTTTTCACTGCCGTCCATTGGCTTGTGGCATCACACTCATGCAAAGTGAGTGTAAATCTGATTGAATGAGAATGATGGCGTTTTCCCTCTCGCTCTTCGTGCCTTTTGTAGACGGTATAATTAACGACGTAAGCGGCAATGCCTTTCCCATTCCAAGGACTTATGTTTCAGCACCAGGGACAGCTACTCTTTGCAGTGTGCTGCTCCTACTAGAGCTGGTTGAATTATGTATTGCAAACAACGTATCCATTGAATTTAGCCCAGTTGCTTTTGAAGGCATTTAGACATCTCTGTGTACTACAGAGGGATTTACAGCTTCCACATCCAGATGTTCAGGTGAAAATAATATTTGAGGTGAAGTTTTGTAGTTTGTTTTTTTAAGACATTGATTTTCCATTACCAAATTTTGTTTGAGTGTATACAGATGCCGCTTTGTTAGCTTGTGACATTATTTGCTTATGGAGATCCCGCATTGGCTTGCACATAACTGCTGAGGCATGTAAAGTATCTCACCTCTTATTTCCTTTACTTTCTAATGTAACGCTTGAATGGGAATTGTTCCAGCTCTCGTTAGATTTACTTTTTCATGACTGATTAAAAAAGTATTTTTCTAGCTTTGATCTTCACTTGCATGTTGGTTGAACTGTCACTTAGAAGAGTCATGTCATCAGCATGAACTACATCTTTTAATGCCCTGTTGCTAATTCACACAATGCCTATGCTGTATCAGTCTTCATTTTTCTCATAATTATGTCAGTGGCTCACGGGAGAAGTAAGAAACTGCATCTTTGTCTGACACCAGTGTTGTATTAAACCTTTCACTCACATCTTCATTTGCTTTAACTGGGCATGTTGCCCCTCAGTACCAACCTTAGAGGAAAACTTCTTTTGTTGGCTTCAGGATGTTGGAGTGAATTACCATGGAGGTTATCAAATGCTTTCTTCAACTTTTATGAAGTTTGTGAGTGCCTTTTGCCATTCAGTCGTCTCTGTCATAATTATTCTTGGGGTGAAAATCTGTTTGGCAAGTGATCTTCTGGGTATAACTCTAGCCTGCTGTTCCCTTCCCTTTGCCTCAACAGCTTCCTTTATTCTATGTATTTAATATGTTACTTAAAAAGATTTACCTATCAATGAAAGGAATCTAACCCTTCACCAGTTGTTGCAGTGGCTTAGGTCAGTGGTTCCCAACCTTTTCTATATTGGGGACCGGTAAACCCATTCACAAACTTTTGGTGGACAGGTACCATTTTATTTGCATATTTATATATTCATTATGTAAATTATGAATATGCAAATATGCACATAAAATATCAGAGCCCCTGTCCCCCTCACTTAGACCTGGGCTGCCTCCCAGCTGCCAGCTGCTACCTGGGTTACGGCTGCTCTAAGTCTGCTGTGCCAGGCTCCGTGCGACCCTTCCATCTTGCAGCAAAGCGCTCTTCTGCATCTGGGAGGAGACCCCGCCCCTGCTGGTGTTGGTTGACTGAGAGGTGGGGCAAGAAATGCCTCTCCCAACAGCCACGGTAGTAGAGGAGGCGCTGACCAAGTATCCCAGCTTTGGCCCCTGGTGCCGCTGCAGCCCAGCAGCCAGAGATCTGTGGCCGGGCAGCAGGCCATGGACTGGCGGATGGGAACTGCTGGCCTAGGTCACCTTTTTATTTATTTATTTATTTATTGCTATTTTGATCATAATGCTATTTTCCCTTTGTTCTGGAGCTTTTCCTGGTCCCATTCTGTGTTGAAAAGTTTAGGGATTTTTAACAGTGCTCTCATCACAAATTTTCAAAATTTCCCCAACATTTCAATGTTGTCCACACCAGCTTTATGGGTTTTCACCTTTTTGTTGCGTCTTTCACTTCTCTTTCATGTGAGAGGTTACAACATCTAGTCCTTGGTGTTTTGTTTCTTTGTCAGAGTCCATCATTCATTGAAGCATTGGTCAGTTCAGCATCTTTTGAAAATGTTCTGCCCATCCCTCTTTTGCGGATTATTATATCAACCATTCCGGTGGAGTCTGCGGGATCCGTTGTGTTACTTATGATGTTCACACTGGTGCATTGCACCTGATTCAGTTCTCCTTCCATCTGGTGTGAATCAGGAGTCACTGCACCAAAGTCCGTGGAATTACATTGGTGTGACAACTGCTTTTGTGAGCGGAAAGTCAGGCCACATGTGTCCAATTTCACAAACCCTCATAAAATTTGGGTGCAAACAAATGTAGGGTGGAGTAGTTGGGGGAGGATAGGCTGGCAATGGGGATAAGGGATACTTCTTTACAGAATAATTCAACTGTTTTGTTTCAGATTTTTGCACTGAAAATATTCGAAGGCACTACAGGTTGAACCTCTCTAGTCTAGCACCCTTGGGACCTGACCGGTGCCAAGAGAATTTGCTGAGCCACAGGAGGTCAATATTATCTAGCAGATTACCAGCACTTTCCCTGCTTGCCGGCCTCTCAGAAAACATTTAGGGACAAATTAGAGCTAAATAGCAGCACAGAACACTGAGCGCCAGGTCTGGTCACTGTAAACAAACTTTATGGGACCGTGGGAAACTTGGCCACACTCATGTTAATTGGACATGCAGCTCACTAAGGCTATATCTGCACTACACTTTTTTTCTGAAAAAGTTATGCAAGTTGCGCTCTGCAATTTGCGTACCTTTTTTAAATTTTTTTTTTTTTGAAAGAGGCTTTTCCGAAATTTGGCCTGTCTACATTGGGCCAAATTTTGGAAAAACCTCTTTCAGAAGAGCTCTTCTTCCTCATGAAACGAGGTTTACATGGCTTCAGAAAGAGCGTGTCTGCTCTTCCACAAAAAATGTCGGAAGAGCAGATACATTCCCTGGACACGGAAGAGTTTTTCCGGGACACCTCTATCCCAGAAAAACTTCGTGGTCTAGACATAGCCGAAAATCATGCTGGACCATGGATGTTGCTGGACCAGAGCATGCTGGACTAGAGAGGTTCAACCTGTAATACAAATGGTGGGCTTTGGATGCTGCTGCTTTTTTTAGTATAAATCTCTTGAGAGTACCTCCTTGGACTGTTTCTGTATCGGTTCAACCTCTGTGGTCCAGACTTCCATAGTCTGACGATACTATGGTCCAGCATCCTCATGGGTATTCCTGAGCTGGAGCATTCACAGGAAAAAGCCAAGTCCTGCACTCAGCAACTCGTCTCCCAACCTCCTAGTGTCCAGAGTGCCTCAGTTAGCTCCTTGGGAAGAAGGGACAGGGAGGAGTGGGGACAGGGGCTGCTCTGGGGTGAGAGGCAAGGGGGCTGCACAGCCTCATGGCCAGGAGCAAGGAATGCAGCCTTGGTGTGGGGTTGGGTACACTCTGGGGCTATGCTTCTGTGAGTGCCCCCCCTCATCCCAGCTTGATCAATGCCGGCCCCTCTACTGCCCCCGGAGTGGGCCCTGCAGCCGACCTCAGCAGAGCAGCAGTAGTCTTGGTCCAGCAAGATTCCCTGGTCTGGAAGCAGTCAGGTGCCAAGGGACCAGTGAGGTACAACCTGTAGTTTGCATCTGATTCTTTTTGTACTTCTGTTTTATTTACGGGTATTTAAACACATTTTGGAACTTCAAAAAGGAAATACTAGTGGAGGAAAACTTCTGGAGGAAGTTCTGGTTGTATGATCATCATCTACACTTTTATACTGCTTCTTGCACTCCCCATGACGGACCTCAACACACTTTTATTTAATGCATTGAGTAGTGTTGTTTACTCACCACTGAAATGCAGCCACCTCTAGGCTGTGATGTAGTAGACGGCAGCATAATGCAGCAGTTGTTTGTTTTGATGGAAAGCCTATTGAAATCAATGGGTGTCACAAGGAGGAGGGAGAAAAATTGTTCTTCTTGGCCTCTGAGGATAGGACAAGAAGCAATGGGCTTAAATGGCAGCAAGGGAGGTTTGGGGTAGACATTAGCAAAAACTTCCTAATTGGTTGAGCGCTGGAATAAATTGCCGAGGGAGGTTGTAAAATCTCCATCACTGGAGATATTTAAGAGCAGGTTAGACAAATGCCTGTCAGGGATGATCTAGACGGTACTTGGTCTTACTGTGAGGGCAGGGGACTGGAATCAATGACCTCTCTAGGTCCCTTCCAGTTCTGGTGTTCTGTGATTCTGTGAAATGGAAATTCTCTTATGGATGTTAGTGCACTTTGGATCAGGCTGTAGGAGAAATGAAAAATAACTTCCCTCTACACAAGAGGTAAAGTCTCTTGCAAAAACTGTGCTAGGGTCTTGAATTGCCATGTATAGCCTGGACCTAATGTTTGTGTAGGATACCAGAAGTGAGTGTAAAATCTGCAGCAAATCTTGCTCCTTTACCCTGTTGCTCATTCAGAATAACTCAAAAATCACTCTGAAATCTACATAAGTCTAAATGAAATTGCATTTGTCTCCTTCCATTACAGACCATGCGACTGCCCTGTTAGTGGATTACTGACCCCGGATTATCTTGATGGAATTTCAGAATCTACTCAGGGTTTCTTTTCAAAAACCCTGATTAGGATTAGCCTACAAATGGCATCTCTTGGTTACTGCCAATGCACCATCCCTGCAAGGAAACCTGTCTGGAGGGAGACAAAAGGGCTGTGATCCTGCTATTTAGGTTGCGCTCAGAGGGGACATTACAGGCGGCTCGTACAGATTGACAGAACTTCAGTCCCTAACAGGGTTTGGCTGAGAAAAGTGCTGCAGCTTATGATATGGTATAGTGACAGTTGTCTAAACAATACTTGCAATGAGCCATTTCTCTGCCAAAATAAGAATTAGAATAACTGACAGCGGAACTGAGGCTTTTTGTGTTGCCTTTTGTGGTGGCTAGTGAACATAAGTGCCACTTGAGTTAATATCTCAAGGGCTACATCTAGCTAGGCAGCGTGCTGGCCTGTATACTCATGGCAAATTCTCCAAGCAGCTAAATATTCTCATGCTGTTTTGAAGCACTAGTGACGTGGTGTTGCTGTAATGGTTTTGAGTTGTCCGTGTAAACCTAAAATGGACATTCCTTTAGGTTCTGCAGAAACTAGTTTAAAATAGGCATGGATTTTAAAGCTTCATGGTTTGATCCCTCTAGCGTAGAAAATCCAGCTATTCATTAAGTTTCACAAATGTACATGGCATAAAGTTGATAAGCTGCTAAGTCTATTGAGTGTGGTAGGCATTCTGCCTTTCCACTGTTAAAATATGATCGGAAAAGCTAAACTTGCTTTCCCTGTTTCCTCCAGCACCCCATGGGTCTATTTCTCAGATTTAGGAAGTAATTAGAGGTGGAGAATGGGTGTTCTGGATTTTGCTCTGAAGTCAAACAGTGACTTGTGTGATCTTGGACAAATTACTTACACACATGGGTAAACGGAGGCATACTAAGGTAATAGGATCCTTAACGTAAGCTTAAGTCATGTTTGTAAAGCACTTTTGGGCTCAGATGAATTAGTCCTATGGAAGTGCAAAACATTTGATAACAGCATTGAATTCTTCATAAAGATGCTGATAATGGATGTCTGTGAGACTGGGAAGAAGACTATGCTGGCCACTGTGGTAGGGGTGGGGTGCGTGTGCATGCGTGTGTGCACGTGTGTGTGTGTGTGTGTATGCGCATGCACGCATGCAGCAGTGTCATTCTATGTCTCTCACTGTGTTTTGGAAGTACCTGGCATATTTTAATTACAACAGAAATCTAAAGAAAGCTTGATTATTGCAACACCCCAGATCTTGGTGCCAGAAAGAGAGCAAGCGAGAACTGTCTAGTAACTTACTAAGAAACTTCAAAAGCAAACTAGTCAGATTTTCCCATGATCAAACAAAACATTCAAATTCACACCCACCCCTTACTTTTTTTCTAGGCTTTGACCATCATGGTTCTAACAGCGTCCTGTGTTGGTAGTTCTGGTTAGGAGCTGTCTTTAACTTCAATTAAGAAAAGAAATTAAGAAAATTTGGGGAGGGTCTCTCTTATCACTGCTCCATAACAGACTAACAGAGGTTACTTCTGTATTCCTTTACAGTCAGCAGGAATCTGCAGCTGTGCCTAATCTCTAGTATTTTAGGTCCATGATGTTTTAAAAGAGACCCAGGTCAGTGGAGGGTCTTCCTAGCATGGAGATGTGCCTATAGGCTTTGCACTGAGACTTCCCCACCCCCTCACTTCTGTCTCCTGGGTGATTATCTTGCCCCCCTTCCTTCCATAATTTCTGCCTCCTGTCTTCAGCTTCAGAGCTGAGATCCTTCTGTCCATAACGGATGTACTGGATGTTTTCTACCAGTGCTGTTTGTTGTGTTCCGCACCTGGAAGGCTAAATGCTGGAGTCTGTCAAGTGATCCGGCGATTGTTTACAAAAGCATGTTGTACTGTTACCATTTGTAACAAGAAGTTACACCATATGCCGAATACAGCGTTCCGGCTTGGCACGCTAAACACTCCGTCAGAGCAGTTTTCCTTAGCCACTTACAATTATATATGTGGAGGAAAACAATAAAGCACCATCCAATGTCTAGTGTCTGCCGAAAGCTTGCTGGGCCAATGTGGGCTCAAAGTACTGCGGCTGTATCACACTCTGCCAGCCCCACCTCCTTTAGTAGTGCTGGAACTAATCTCCCAGGCCTAGCAGTGGCGCGTTAATTAAGGTGGTGACACACCATAAAAAAAGAGAGAGGGAAAAGAGTGTCATTCAAGATAACAAACGATTAGCTCATGATGGGTAGGTTGTCAGAAGCAATTAGACAAAAGATCGACTATCCCCACCCCTCCCCACACACACACGCACACGAGACATCACAAGCCTTGGGAAATGGAGTGTGAGGTGCAGAGGGTGAGTGCCTACTCTTCATTTAGGAACCCAAATGAGGGAACAGGGGAAATCCCTCTTAGTCATTTTTAATTGCTCACGTGTCTCCAGAGTTACATGTTCAATTGCCAGTCAGCGAGAGTGCAGATGTTTGCAGCTTGTTCTTTTCAAGAACATTCTTCCTCCCCACCCCGGATTTTGAATCCCACCTTGAAATGGAGCGGGAGAAAACTCCTCCCTTATGAGGGCCACATTTCTTAACAGCATGGTTCCGCCGCCATCTAACTGCTCTGGAATATTGTTCAGAACGAGCAGTGTGCCCGGCAGCACCAAGATCAGACGCTGATAAAAGGGAATTCACTCGGGATGCCGCAAAGGGCATTGTGGTCTCGGGTCCGTCTCGCCATGGTAAGGAGGTTATGGAATCTCCCCCTCAGGAGCAGCTCTGTTTGAATCAAGGAAAGTAGCTGCTGCAAAGCCAGGGTGATGCGAGAGGCAGACTCAGTGTATCCAGCATGTGCAATTAGGATTGCAAACTCTCTAGCTGTGGTAATGACTTTGAATTGGAACACAGATATCCCTCAGCCTTTGAGAGCAACAGAGGGAGAAAAACCAAACAGATTAATGCAACTCAAAGGCTAGATGAAGGGATCACTGAGCAGAGAGACCAGACTCATTCCACACTGAGGATAAAATAGTTGAAATGGAGTGACTTGGTAGCTTCTAATTCCAATGACCTGCTGCCATCACGTGTAAACTGGCAGCCCTGGGGATGTTGTATTTCTATTCCACGTAGCTAGAGTCACTGTCTCTCATCATAGTCTTTCCTACAGTGATTTTTAAATGAACAACGTCTGGTCAGTTGTTTTGTTATTTGTAAGGTGGGAGTGCCTGGGAGTCCCAGTCATAGACAAAAGCCTCGTCGTGCAAGGTGCTGTACAAACTCACCACAAAAAGTCTCTGCTGCAACCAGTTTACAATCAACCATATATTTTAGAAAATTTGTCCATCTGTGAGTCTGTTTGTTCGAGAGTTGCTCCTAAACGGTAAGATCTAGGACCGCCAAATTCGGTCCGCAGCTTCCTCTGATCATAACGTAAACCAAGGTAGTGCCGGGCTGTACCTGGACAATAGGATGTGTCTAGTAGGAGGGACAGTTATACTCTAGAATGACCACATGGGGTAGCAAGAGGTCAGAGACATGGACCGGGACAGCACCCGTAGAGGGCAGGAGTGGAGAAAGGGACAGCTATCTACTATATATTTCAGAGTGTGTGTCTTTTTGTGTGTCTATCTGTTTGTCCCCCTTCTGGGAGACACCCACCTCTCCCCTAGCTGTGCCCGCTGCAGTGGCCATGGAGAGGTGTTTCTTACCTGGCCCCAAGCTACTGCAGGTGAGAGAGGGCTGGGGTTGCCCTCTCTCTCTGGGGCAGCCTGTATACAGACCCGCTTGCACGAGAGCAATGGTTTAAATGGAAAAAAAAAACCCTCTTACTTGAGCTAAGAGCGTGAGCAATGCTGGGTAAATCTTCTAGTGTATGTATAAGGCAAGAGACAACAGGTAGATACAGACCAGTAGGGGAGCACAAGCAAGCAATAAGATCATATTGGTCAACGTTATAAGCAGAGGACTTGACATACCAGCTGCCTAACCACCATCCAGTGGGCATGGCAGTTCTCTGTGAAAGCAACTCAAAAAACTGCAGACTTTGAATGGTTTCACACTAGCACCCAAACATCCGCCTGTAGCCACCACGTCACGAAACCGCCTGTGCCTCTGTCATCAGAAATCTCATGGCTGTTGGATTCCTTGTGACATTTGTGGGGCTTCCTTCCGTAAGGAGAGCTTCTGGCCTCACGCCCTTGAGAAAATGGCACTGATATCAATAAATTGCTTAGAAACAGAGGCCATGAAACCAGTGTCCATTTAGATTTAAGAGTGCCATTTAGTGAGGTAGCTTAAGTCAGTTCCTTACAGACTTGAACTAGGCCTGGTCTACAGCAGAAAGTTGGATCTATTGAGCTGTATCATTCCAGGGTGTGGAAACCGCATATCCCTGAGAGAAGTAGTTAAGCTCTTCTAACCTCTGGTGTCTATGGAGGAATTCTTTCTCAACTCTCTGCCACCTCTCGGGGGGTGGTTTATCTACTCTAGTGGAAAACCCCCTATCAGGGAGGGTCTAGACCCGTGATGGACAACCTAGGCCAGTGAGCGGGCCGCGTGAGTGGCCCTTCATCTCTGTGAGATTGTCGTAACTAAGATGGTCCTCCAGGATAGGGTAGTTTTGTTAATTGTGCTTTCATACCTAGAATTTGCAGGGAGTGCAAATTGAACCATAGCAGCACTTTGATTGGCTACAGAGAGAGCACATGGCTTGTACAGTCAATGTTGTGTGCGCTCAGCACGCACCTTACTTCATGTGCCCTGGCTTTACGTGTGTGCCACTTTAGGGATACCTTTTGGGGGGGGGAAACTACGGGGATGGAAGCCAGTGGAATCTGGCAACCCTGCATGCGAGCAGTGGTAAATAGCATGTCTTGCGGGCCACATGTAGAATGCCAACAGGTTGCATGTGGCTCATGGGCCATGTGTTAGTCCTGCCGTGGTTGCAGGGGACTGGACTAGAGGACCTCTTGTAGTCCTTTCCAGTTCCAGGATTCTTTGATTCTGTTGACATATGTATCTGCACTGAAGTACTACAGCGGGACAGCATTTCAAGTATAGATAAGATCTGGCCTTGCTTAATAGAAAGTTAAAGCAAAACTAAAACAAACAAAAACCCCTTTGGCTATTTCCCTTTTTTTGCTTTTTCATGCAACCTGAAGAATCACCTCCCGCCTCAATCTGAATCACTGGCTCCAATTTCATATACTGAGGTAGGTGGATTGGGTGGGGGTGTGTGGAATTGTAAGCAAGTTTCTCTCCCTTTTGTTTTTAAACCTTCAGTAAACATCCCAGCCAAGATTCCACCCACCTCACTGTGGAAATTAACTCCGGTTTCTGTATGTTCGGCAAGACAATTTACATCTGACATCATTCATAACACAAGTGTGTGTGTAGGGGGGAGATGGGAATGTAAAAGCAGAATAAATCATGAGATGTGGAAAGAGAACAAGGTGGGAAATGTATGTATGTTTGTTTATTTGCTTACTTGTCCTCCCTGGGCATTAACATTTTATGCCACTCAAATTCCCCTCCAAATCTGAGAGAAAGGGACGTCGCAGGGAGGGCTTCAGGAGGGGAGGCTGCAGTGAAGCTTTGTTTGTTATTAATATTAATAACTGAAAAGAGCCGGCAGTGACTTGGGTGAACCCAGGGCGTGCGGACGTGCGTGTGCATAGCTGCCGTATTTTGTTTTCTGCTGGGAGCCTGCAACTCACAGGGTGGTATGCGACAATTTTGCATTGCTGAGAGCAGGGGAAAACTGTGTAGCCCGGCTCCATTTGGAACGGCTTTCAGGTAAGCAGACTTGTTCCCCAGGAGCTGCAGAATGTTAGCTACAGGTGAATAGATTTGAACTGGAGATTTTTTTTAATGAGCCCCAAAGAGAGCCTCGTGCTTGTCACTAAAGAGACAGCTGGCTTGGAACTGACTCAGAAATGCATATGTAACTCCAAAAGGCTGTGGAGGCCCTCGTGTGGGGACCCTCCTGTGCCTCTCAGTAGCACCTCCCCCGTGCTGAGCCATTTCAGAAGCAAATCCGCTGGCTGAGCTAAGGAACTGAACAAGGGGAGAACTTTGCAGTGCCGGGGTTCATGTTTGGAGCTGGTCAGGACTCAAGTTCAGAGAGTTAGTGCAAGCAGTAAAAGTTCTTAAAGGGGAGATGCAAAGGGAGAAATGGTGCTCATGTCTGTAGTTCTGTCATCTTCGTGAATTAAGGGAGACTCTGAAAGACTTGGATGTAGAGGGATGGGGTAATTTTACATAAGAATAAGAACATAAGAATGGCCATACTGGGTCAGACCAAAGGTCCATCTAGCCCAGTAGCCTGTCTGCCAACAGTGGCCAGCACCAGGTGCCCCAGAGAGGGTGGACCGAAGACAATGATCAAGCGATTTGTCTCCTGCCATCCCTCTCCAGCCTCTGACAAACAGAGACCATTTCTATCCCCTGGCTAATAGCCTTTTATGGACCTAACCTCCATGAAATTATCTAGCTTCTCTTTAAACTCTGTTATAGTCCTAGCCTTCACAGCCTCCTCTGGCAAGGAGTTCCACAGGCTGACTACACGCTGCGTGAAGAAGAACTTTCTTTTATTAGTTTTAAATCTGCTACCCATTAACTTCATTTGGTGTCCTCTAGTTCTTCTATTATGGGAACTAATAAATAACTTCTCTTTATTCGCCCTCTCCACACCACTCATGATTTTATATACCTCTATCATAACCCCTCTCAGTCTCCTCTTTTCTAAACTGAAAAGTCCCAGTCGTTTTAACTTCTCTTCATATGGGACCCGTTCCAAACCCCTAATCATTTTAGCTGCCCTTTTCTGAACCCTTTCCAAGGCCAAAATATCTTTTTTGAGGTGAGGAGACCACATCTGTACACAGTATTCAAGATGTGGGCATACCATAGTTTTATACAGGGGCAGTAAGATATTCTGTGTCTTATTTTCTATCCCTATCTTAATAATTCCTAGCATCCTATTTGCCTTTTTGACCACCGCTGCACACTGTGTGGAAGTTTTCAGAAAACTATCCACGATAACTCCAAGATCTCTTTCCTGATTTGTCGTAGCCAAATTAGCCCCCATCATACTGTACGTATATTTGGGGTTATTTTTCCCGATGTGCATTACTTTACACTTATCCACATTAAATTTCATTTGCCATTTTGTTGCCCAATCACTCCGTTTGGCGAGATCTTCTTGGAGTCCCTCACAGTCTGCCTCTGTCTTGATTATCCTAAACAGTTTGGTATCATCTGCAAACTTTACCACATCACTGCTTACCCCTTTCTCCAGATCATTTATGAAGAAGTTGAACAGGATTGGTCCTAGGACTGACCCTTGGGGGACACCGCTAGTTACCCCTCTCCATTCTGAAAATTTACCATTTATTCCTACCCTTTGTTTCCTGTCTTTCAACCAGTTCTCAATCCATGAAAGGACCTTCCCTCTTATCCCATGACAATGTAATTTACACAAGAGCCTTTGGTGAGGGACCTTGTCAAAGGCTTTCTGAAAATCTAAGTATACTATATCTACTGGATCCCCCTTGTCTGCATGTTTGTTAACCCCTTCAAAGAACTCTACATCCAAAACTTAGCTGTACTGATGGCTGGAGAACTGGCAAGACAAAAACTGTCCCAGATAAATTGAGTTATTCTATCCTCTGCTCCTCCCCTTTGTAATTGACAGTCAAGTAATATGCCAAGGTATCTAGGTTTAATTGTGTGGCAGGGTGAAGCCCGATGGATCCAAGAGCATGGTAGTGAGGAAGTCTGTTAGTCCCAGATTAAATAGCTCCCTTTTCCTGGGATGAACTAACAAAAAGCCTAATCCCAAACAAGCAGGAACTTGGTACACCCACAGCTTGAATACTGCATACAGATGTGGTCACCTCATCTCAAAAAAGATACCTTGGCATTGGAAAAGGGCAACAAAAATTATTCGGGGTTTGGAAGGGCTGCCATATGAAGAGATATTAAAAAGACTCGGACTTTTCAGCTTAGGGTATGTCTACACTTGCACCCTCTTTCAATAGAGGGATGCAAATGTAGACATGCGAAATTGTAAATGAAGTCGGGATTTAAATATCCCGTGCTTCATTTGCATATTCGCGTTATGGTGCTATTTCGAAATAGCGCTATTTCAAAATAACAGATGCTGTTAAGACGCGGTTATTTTGAGAGAAAACCCTTCTCTCGAAATAACTGGTATGAGGAATAAGGGTTATTTTGAGAGAAAGGTTTTCTCTCGAAATAACTGCATCTTAACAGCATCTGTTATTTCAAAATAGCGCCATAATGCGAATATCCAAATGAAGCACGGAATATTTAAATCCCGGCTTCATTTACAATTTTGAATGTCTACATTTGCATCCCTCTATCAAAAGAGGGTGCAAGTGTAGACATACCCTTAGAAAAGAGGAGACGAAGAGGGGATATGGAAGAGATCTATAAAATCTTGACTGATGTGGAGAAAGTGAGTAAGGAAAAGTGATTTACTTTTTCCCATGACATAAGAACTAGGGGTCATCAGATGAAGTTAATAGGTAGCAGGTTTAAAACAAACAAAAGAACGTTTTTCGTCACTCAGCACCCAGTCAACCTGTGGAACTCCTTGCCAGAGGATATTGTAAAGATCAGGACTTTAACAGGTTACAAAAGGAACTGGATAAATTCATGGAAGTTAGTTCCATCAATGGCTATTTGCCAGGATGGGTAAAAATGGTGTCCCTAACCTGTTTTTCAGAGGCTGGGAATGGGTGACAGGGGATGGATCACTTGATTCCGTGTTCTGTTCATTCCCTCTGGGGCACCTGGCATTGGACGCTCTCAGAAAACAGGATTCTGGGCTAAATGGACCTTTTGCTCTGATCCAGTCTGGCCATTCTTATGTTCTTAACTTGCCAGAATCAGTTTGGGCAGACAGGCCAGTTAAGACACCTGAAGTCAATTGGGAGCTTTCTAGAACCAGCTGAGACAGGCTAATCGGGTTACCTGGAACCAATGAAGAACCAGTTGGTACTGGATAAGAAAGACTCCCTTTCTGTCAGCTCATTGCGCAGAAGGAGCTGGGTGAGAAGGCACTGTGGAGGTCTGGGAGGAGCAAGTGTGAGCAGGTACCCAGAAGAAGAGCCTGTACTAAGGAAGGGGGGGGGGTGTACTGTGGGGAAGTGTCCCAGGGAATTGCAGCTGTCACACACCTGACACTGGAGACATTATAGGTGACAGGGTCCCTGGGGTAGAACTCAGAATAGAGGATGGGCCTGGATTCACCCAACTCCCATTATACCACAAGAGAGAGTTGATTGGACAATGGGACACTCCACAGAGGAGGGACTAATGGGGAAAAGGGTCTATCCTGACCCCAAATCACTTGAAGTGGCAGCACAGACTGTGGCATTTGGTTTTCTCTCTTTTCCCCATGCTGGCCAATGCTGAGATTGGCCAAAGAAGTGGCACGCTTATGCCCCAGCGAAATTACTTCAGCCGAGGGCTGCTATGAGCCTCTGAGGAGAGCAGCCAGCTTGGAAGCGTGGGACCCAACAAGACAAAGGAGCTCTGTCACACTCAGTCCTGGTTATATTCCGAGCTCACACTGCACTCGTTACCTTCCCCTCTGGCCGCCTGGGGCAGAAGAGAGCTCTGTGATTAAAGCTCAGCTTCTGGAGATCTTGCGAAACTTCTCTCCGATCGTTACAGTGATGAGCCACGAGCAGAGGATGCCTGTGCACCTCGGTTGCCACAAGGGAAATGCAATTTTATGAATTCGTATCTCATTCATGCGATGACAGTTTGATTGAGCAGAATTGCAGCATTGTCCAGGGGCTGGAACACTGATGTGGGTTAAAACAGCTTTGATAGCACATCCGCATTTGCAATTCAACAGGGTTTTGCTGTGAGCAGCAATGAAACGGGTGCTTCGGTTTTATCTTCCCACCAGCATTGGGTCCCCAGCCACCTCCGTAGCACTGAGCTTCCCAAAGGCAGTGGGTGTAATGTGCTTCTAAAGTACCCCAGTTTAAGGCTGATGTCACTCTGTTGTTTTCTTTGAGGATGTTTGAGGGAAGCCAGGCAGCCAGGACTCAGCGTCTGTGCTTGGAGAAGAACCCTTGTAATGAGCAATTAGGCCCTGATCCTGTAAACTCCGAGGCACTTCTTTAAGCTGACTCACATGAGTAATCAAACCAGCACCAATAGGGATGGCAGGACTAGAGGCCTTGATTATTTATTTTGTTATCTTTAAAATGCCCCCCTATCCATTGTCTTTGGCACATGCAGAGACGTTAACCACATAGAGAGAGCATGCAGGTGTGCAAAAATGTCTCCTCTTTTCCAACAAACTGAGCTCTCCTCTCTTGACCACAGGAGAGTCCTGGCGTACTGCAGGGGGGCAGGGCAGGAGCCGGGAGTCTAGCGCGATGGAGCTGGGCTGCCTGGGGGGGCTGCTGGGAAGCCTGGTGGGGCAGGGGATGGGGCTGTCAGCAAGGAGACCAGAAATGACCTCTCCTGATCCAGCAAAATCCCTTATCCAAGACCAGTCAGGTCTTGAGGGTGCTGGACCAGGGAGGTCCAACCTGGAGTAAAGCCCCCGAGAATACAAAAGCTTCGCAACTTGCCCTGGACATCAAAACCTTTTGGCTGCGGTGAGTTACCAGGAGAAAGAAAATCCATAGCTGCACTGCATTCCCCACCCTTGTGAGGATAGATTGGTATCGTTATCCTGCCAGACAGCAGAATTCTCTGAGGTGTGGGCATGGCCTAAGGTCTTGTTAGTGGTATAGCGAGAGGGGGCAGGGGGAGTTGCCGCTAGGCGCCATGCTAGGGGGGCGCAAATTTAGTCCCCCTCCACTCCCCCTGTCATTCCTCGGCTTGTCTGCTCCTCCTCTGCCTGCCACCATTGGCTGGGGCCTCCTCTGTGCCTCTCTGTCCCCAGCCTGACCCTCCTCCATCTCTGCTGGTGGTTTAGGGCATGTAGGGGCCCGGCCCCAAACTGGAGCGGGATGGGGAAGACGCGGTACAAGCTCCCCACCCCCCAGAGTCGGGCTCAGCCGTGCGCCAGGTTCAGGGCCCCGCCACATGGCGGTGGGGGTGTGTGTGTGCAAATTTTGCCTTTGCCCCCGGGTGTATAACACCCTCACTATGCCATTGGGTCTCGTATCCAGCTAAGGGAAGAGCTGAGAGCACAACCCAAGTTTCTAGCGCTCCAGCCTTAGGACCCAGCCTTTCTTTTTTGTGATTGGTCTTGGCAAGCAATGCTACAATCACAGCCTCTCCCACGGCAATAAGTCACATTCCCCCTTTCGTCCTGGCCAGCAGGCCAGCAGGCGGATGTGCAAAGTTAAAGCAACTTTGACTGAATGATTCTACCACTCCCAGATTTGGTGAGAATTTTGTCGGCTAGGTCGGTGTTTCTCAACCAGTGGTATGGGTTCCCTTAGGGATACTCAAGAGAAGTCTGGGGGATATGTCAACACAACTGAAGTTTGGGGAAAACTGAATTTTTGTTTTAAGTTTTACAGCGCTTTATTATTTTTGTATTTTTTACACTAAAAAAATGTCATTGCCCACCTGGCTACGATTAAGTTGTTTAAACAAATGTGTTGCAATGGTAGAAAAAAATTTTGTGTGTCTGAAAACTGTAGGTACTGGGGGTAATTTTATATATATATTTATTTAAAGTGGTACTTTATAAAAAAAGGTTGAGAAACACTGGTCTGGGTCAGAATTCCTGGGTTATTTTTACAAGCCCAAAAGAAATGTCGATTGAACAATTGGCCTCATTTGGGGTTGTTAGTTTTTTTTGTTTTGTTTTGGGGGTTTTTTTATTCAAAATGACATCTGTCCTATCTCCTACTCCCATGTATCGGTCAAGGCAAATTGCCATGGTACATGGTGTATTGGCACAACTTAATTGGCTCTATTATCCCCTTCAGCTACTGTTATGACTTGTGCTGACATAGGCCCCTTCATCTCTCAGTGGTAGTCAATATCACAATGATGGGCTGGGGCCAAAGTCAATTATATCCATTATATCCTGCAAATACAGCTCCGATTACCACTTTCAGAGAGCACCGAGTGCTGTCCTTCCAGCCCGCCATTGATTATTATTTTCTTTAACATCAAAATTACACTCTGCAGCTACTTGCCACCCAAGTAAATTTCTCCCCTGATTGGCAGCGGTGGCTTTTCATTCACGCGTCCTGTTATTAACTGCATCGGCGGAGACACGGAGAGCTGACAACTTTACCTCCGTGTGGATGCTTGTTGCCTTACTAAGGCACGCTTTTTCAATAGCAAATCTAGCAAACAGAGCCAGCATGCCACAGCATCACCTATCGAATAAATCTAGCACAGTTGATAGGTTCCATGGGCAGCAAGGAAACGGAGAATAACGAGGAAAGGGATTTTGATTAGGGATGTGAATGGTTAACTGATTAACCAGTAAGCATCACCCTTACCAGGAAATGCTTACCGGTTATGGTTAACCAGCAAAGGCTAGAGTAGCCCTCTGTTGACCTTGGTTAACTGGTTAAACAGAACGTTGAACCGGTTAACTGATTAAACAGGATTTTACATCCAGCTTTTTTATATTTAAAGCTTAGTGGAATCCCAACGTGAGTGAATAAGTTTCTTTCGGGGTGGCACATGTGCTTGTGATTCTACCTCAGGCCTTCGATGACAAAAGTCAACATGGTTTCTGGAAAGGGAAATCCTGTCTTACTAATCTATTAGAGTTCTTTGAAGGGGTTAACAAACATGCGGACAAGGGGGATCCAGTAGATATAGTATACTTAGATTTTCAGAAAGCCTTTGACAAGGTCCCTCACCAAAGGCTCTCGTGTAAATTACATGGCCATGGGATAAGAGGGAAGGTCCTTTCTTGGACTGAGAACTGGTTAAAAGACAGGAAACAAAGGGTAGGAATAAATGGTAAATTTTCAGAATGGAGAGGGGTAACTAGCGGTGTCCCCCAAGGGTCAGTCCTAGGACCAATCCTGTTCAACTTCTTCATAAATGATCTGGAGAAAGGGGTAAGCAGTGAGGTGGTAAAGTTTGCAGATGATACCAAACTGTTTAGGATAGTCAAGACAGAGGCAGACTGTGAGGGACTCCAAGAAGATCTCACCAAACGGAGTGATTGGGCAACAAAATGGCAAATGAAATTTAATGTGGATAAGTGTAAAGTAATGCACATCGGGAAAAATAACCCCAACTATACGTACAGTATGATGGGGGCTAATTTGGCTACGACAAATCAGGAAAGAGATCTTGGAGTTATCGTGGACAGCTCTCTGAAAACTTCCACGCAGTGTGCAGCAGCAGTCAAAAAGGCAAATAGGATGCTCGGAATTATTAAGAAAGGGATAGAAAATAAGACCCAGAATATCTTACTGCCCCTGTATAAAACTATGGTACGCCCACATCTTGAATACTGTGTACAGATGTGGTCTCCTCACCTCAAAAAAGATATTTTGGCCTTGGAAAGGGTTCAGAAAAGGGCAGCTAAAATGATTAGGGGTTTGGAACGGGTCCCATATGAGGAGAGGTTAAAGCGACTGGGACTTTTCAGTTTAGAAGAGAGGAGACTGAGGGGGGATATGATAGAGGTATATAAAATCATGAGTGGTGTGGAGAGGGCGATAAAGAGAAGTTATTTATTAGTTCCCATAATAGAAGAACTAGAGGACACCAAATGAAGTTAATGGGTAGCAGATTTAAAACTAATAAAAGAAAGTTCTTCTTCACACAGCGTGTAGTCAGCCTGTGGAACTCCTTGCCAGAGGAGGCTGTGAAGGCTAGGACTATAACAGAGTTTAAAGAGAAGCTAGATAATTTCATGGAGGTTAGGTCCATAAAAGGCTATTAGCCAGGGGATAAAATGGTGTCCTTGGCCTCTGTTTGTCAGAGGCTGGAGAGGGATGGCAGGAGACAAATCGCTTGATCATTGTCTTCGGTCCACCCTCTCTGGGGCACCTGGTGCTGGCCACTGTCGGCAGACAGGATACTGGGCTAGATGGACCTTTGGTCTGACCCAGTACGGCCATTCTTATGTTCTTATGTTCTTAATCTCTTCAGACACCTCGTCTCCTTACAGTAATATCTCCCCTCCCCCCCACATTGAATCTCCATGAGGTAATATCTCCACCACCCCATAGAATCTTCATGAGGTAATATCACCCCCCATTGAATCTTTATGAGGTAATATCACCCCTCCCCCCCCATTGAATTTCCATGAGGTACTATATCTCCCTCCCCCATTTGAAACTCCATATTTCCACGAGGTAATATCTCCCCTCATTGAGTTTTAAGACCACGAGAGTTGCTCCCTTCCCCTGTTGAATACATTCCTAACCAATTATCCGAGTGCTCATTTGCAGAGGCAGCCCTTCCATTGAATCTAAAGGCCCTGTAAGGCTACACGGGAATGGTTGTTTTCCCCCCATAGAAATCATGGCTGCACAGATGTTCCATTCAAATCAGAGCTCAAATGCACTCTTCGCTGGTGTAGCATCAGCTAGAGCAGGATTAGGCTGGAGATCCCTTTTCCGTGGGAAACCCCTTGATTCATAGTATCCGAGATGAGATGGGGGGGATGAAGTAACAGAAACTCTCTGCTGGAGGATTTCATAGCTTCATCAATTTTAAGGTGAGAAATGACCATTACCTTATCTTTGATACAAGCCAGCGATGGGCAACCTTGGCTAGCGACTGGGCCACATCAGTGGCCTTCCTTCGTCTCAGTGGGTCACAAGTTTATTGTCACCAGGACAGTCTCCCAGGGTAGGGTAGTTTTGCTCACTGCGCTTGCGTAGCTAGAATTTGTGCGGGGCAGAAATGGGGGTGCCAATTGAACCATAGCAGCACTGTGATTGGCTGCAGAGGGAGCGCAGGGCTCTGACATTTAGGGTTGCCAGGTGTCCGGTATTCAACCGGACAGTCCAGTTTTTGGGCCCTCCGTCCGGTAAAAAAAATTCAGAAAATACTGGACATGTGCAATGTCTGGTATTTTCTGGTTTTCCGGCTGGGCGCCTGATGGAAGCCTGGCGGGGGCAGAGGGAGTGGCTGGGAGGCGGGGCGCGATCGGCGCTGGTAGCCTCTGGTTGCGTCTGACATAGGAGTGATGCCTTGGGGAGGAGAAGAAGCCCTGTCCGTGCTCCTGAGCGCTGTTCAAGCGTGTTGTGGAGCCGTAGCCGGACTCCTTGTGTGTCGTCGGGACCATGTGCGGGACAGGGAGCGCCCTGGGATCTGCATGCGCCTAGGTCAGTCCCGCTCCCCGCCGGCCAATTCTCTCCGGTCCCCCCACACCCCCCCCCGGCCAGCACCACTCCCCCCGACCAGCCCCGCACCTCCCGACCCCCTCCCAGCCAGCCCTGCTTCCTGCTGGCCGGTCTCCCCCGGCCAGCCCCGCTCCCCCAGCCCCGCTCCCCTCTCCCGGCCAGCCCTGCTTCCCACCGGCCGCCCCCCCCATCTCCCCCAGCCAGCCCCGCTGCCCCTGTCCCCCCCCCCCCCGCCGACCAGCCCTGCTTCCTGCCGGCCACCCCCCCCACATCTCCTCTGGCCAGCCCCGGCTCCCCCCCGCCAGCCCTGCTTCCTGTCCCCCCCTCCTCCCGGCCAGCCTCGCTCCTCTCCCAGCTGGTTCTCCCCCCCCAATCAAGTGTGTCTGGTATTTTTTCTGAAGCTACCTGGTAAAGCTACTGACAACCAGTGTTGTGTGCAATCAGCATGCACCTCACTTCATGTGCCCCTGCTTTAGATGCATGTCACTTTAAGCAACACCAATTGGAAAAGACAGAAACCAGTGGAAACAGGCAACCCTGCATGTGGGCAACAATAAACAAAATGTCTTGCAGGCCATGCATAGAACCCTAACGGGCCACATGCCCACCACTGGTATAAACAGTCCTTTTCAGTGTTGCCATAACTTTGCTCATGCACTGGAGCAGTTCCTTCTGCCAAGAAGTCTCATTGAAATCGATAGACCTACTCCCACAGGTAAGTGTTAGTGTGAGTAACAGGGCTGGAACTGGATTCATTGGGATCATCTACATCCTTAACCTCCAAAGTCCTCAGTGCTTGATGAATGCTTAGAACACACTGCAGTGAGATAATGAGGCATTGATAGAAGGCCAGATGTGAGAGAGAGAATAGGGAATATTTTGCCCTTTTATAGTCTGTATTCTACCAGACATCTAATTTTTATGCACACTAATAAATGGAACAGCACAGCAGTTCAGTAAATCATGCTGGGGCTAAGGACGCTGATTTTTCAGAAACTGCTCAGCACCCTCTCTCTGAAAACCAGGCCCCTTTAAGGTGTCCCAAGTTAGGTGCCCAAAGTCACCAGTCGCACTCGCAAATGTTGGCTGCTATATACAAAGGCTCCCTTTGGAATGCAGCTACTTTTAGGGCAGTTTCTTTTACTTGTAGGCCACTGCAGTATCCTCTTCATGTCAGGGTTAGCCCGGGTGCACCATGTGGTTCTGAGCCCCTGGGTTATCCCAGCCTGGGGTGAGTAGCCACCCTGCAAAGTCCTAGCAGAGTTGGTGTGTCCACTCTAGTGCTGCATTCCCCTGTGTGTGTCACAAGACTTCTGGGGCACATACCATAGCTCTTAGCGCTGCAGCCAGCCAAGCCATTTTGTGGTTCTTTCCCAGTGTATTGTGGGAGATGTCTGTCCTGGGCACAGGGGAATTGTGGGCAGGCTTTTGAATGAAATTAGCCTGCTTTCACTCTGCAAAGATGGCAGGTTACCTGCCCAGGTGAAAGCAAAACCCAGGCCCTAAATCTCACGGTCCTGTCTGGGCCATCTAGCCTGGGCTGCAAACGCCACTCAATGTGGTTTAAGAAGGTTTTGTGTGTGGATGGGAGGGATGGTAATTAGCTTGCAACATCCCGGAGAGAGCCCAGACTAACTCTGCTGTGAAGATGCACCCTTTTAGGTCAGAGGCGCAGAGCTGGATGGGGGTGAAGAGGACAGACAGATGGACAGCACACAAACACACACGCGCACACACAGGGCAAGATTAAGACATGCTGAGGTCCTAAGACAGGGATGGAGGAACTTTTTTGGGTTGGGGGCTGCTGACCCACAGAAAAATCAGTCGGGCAGGGGGCAGCGGGGGCTGGAATGCCAGCACAGACTCCTCAATGGTGGGAGGAGGAGCCCTGTGCCCCAAGGGGCTGGATCCAGGCAAGCGGGGAACCGCAGCTAGCCTGTGGGCTCTTCAGTTCCCCATCTCTGCCCTAGGCTATGTCAAGTTTGAGGCTCCATAATATTACCAAAACATGTGTATTTATTCTAACAGAAAAGACAATGAAAACAGAGATAATAAGTTTTATATTTGCATATCTACCAGTACAAAGGTGAGGATGCAACTGAAACTAGTCTTTTATTTTTGCATTTAGAGGCCCCTCATAATCTGAGGTCCTATGCTGCGCGTGCGCACACGCACACGCACACGCACACCACACACACACACAAGATCCATCTGCCATGGGACTCCATTTGAAAATGTGTCTAGACTTCTGCTCTTGTGTAGAATCTGCCTGTGCTCTGAGTCTAGGTCTACACTACAGAGGTTTTGCGCAAACACTCGCAGAGCATTCACACCTCAAGCATGTTTTTGCGCAAGTAAAATGAAAGAACAGATAGGTTTTTCTGGTGTAGGTATTCTTCCTTCTATGAGGAATAACTCCTTTTTGCACAAGAGCTCTTGCGCAAAAAGTTGTGTATGGATGGGGAATGGGTTTTTTTGCGCAAAAAGAGGCAATCGGAAAAAAGCACAGGTGACCTGGTGGCCATTCTGTAAATAACAATCAGAGTTTCCTTTCGAGAGAGCGTCCATGCAGTCTGGACTTTTTCGATGCGCTTTTGCAGTGTGGATGTGGTCTTGTGCAAGAAGTTTTTGTGGAAGATCTCTTCCGCAAAAAGCTTCTCGAGCAAGAAGCCTGCAGTGTAGACATAGCAGAACTTGAACCAATTCCTAGGACGAGCAGATTCTTGGGAGTGGCCGCTGTCTCCTAAGAAGCATGAAAATAATTTTTTTTTTCCCCAGCAAGTGACTCCACCCCTTGGTGGGCGCACTTCTCAATTATGAAAGACAATTTGTCATTTTTATGCCTTTTCCTTCTCTGCCGACTGATGGTTCCCATTCGTAGACTCTGCAGAAAATCCAGAAGGATTTTGTGCGTGGTGGGAATGGCATGGGGATATGGGTGCGCAGACTTCATAGGAAAGAACAATCAAAATGTGTTTTGCTTCTTGGTCTACCCGAAAGGCGAGCAAACCTGCTGCTCCTCAGAAGATGTTCTCATTGACTTGACTTAGCATTTTTCGACCAGATTTAGGAAGGGTAGTCCTGTCATAAGAGCACCGGCCAGGCCTTGGAGACCTGGGCTCAGTCCATGTTCTGCCACAGACTTCTTGTGTAACTTTAGTCTTCGTGTGCACAAAGGCCCTGCTTTACCTCATAGAGGTGTTGTGGCAATAAACACCTTTGAGTCTGTGAAGTGCACAGACACCATGGCAACGGGAGCCATATAATTCCTATCTATATTTTTTTCATATTGACCCCTCTGGAAAAGAGACTATTGAATCTGTTGCCTTGTGCTTCAGCGGACATGGAGGGAAAAAAATACAAAATGCATGCATGCACTGTTTTGTTATTGTAGGGTTGCTCATAAGAGCCAGTGCCTGTCCATAGCAATGTGTTACCAGGTTGTGTGTGGCAAGGGACACTTCACACCAGGTTTTTGTGGTCGGCGTGATGATGAACTCTGTGCATGTTAGTGAGTTACGGTGGGATTCCTCTCATTGCTAGACCGGAAGAGAAAAAAAATACAACCAGTATCTATTTAGCGGGAGTGTCTCTCTGATCTGGTAAATGGAAGGAACAAGAATTAAGTAACATTTGGAGTTGCTTAACCCTCTCTTGAAAGTAGAATATTCATCTAAGTAACAATAAAGCCCCATTGTATCTGGGGAGAAATATCTGGTTTTGAGGAGAGGATGGCACCTGGAGATCACCCATGTGCAAATTCTACCACCTTGTTAGTCCCAATTCACAAATCATTCTTGGGCTGTCATTGCCATGCAAGATGAATGATTGTCTGATGGGCCAGTTTTTCTGATGGGCCTCCTGTCTGATGGGCCAGTTTTTCTAGGAGATGAACATTTCAGCTGCATGTAACATAGCAGGACCACGAAATGGACAGGTCACGGATACCTGAATTCCACCAAACTGACCTCAAATCAAGTCTGGCCTTAGGAAATTAACCCTTGCTCTGCTGCCAGGGTGTATCTCGTTACAGGCGGAGGTAAGTAGAATTCCCCACTAGGACAGGTGGAATGGAAAAGAGCCAGGATGTAAGAATTTTTCAAAATAATTATCAACTGAAAGCTGAAAATACCTTCAAAGCTTCCAGTAGAAAATTATGTCCCTTTCTAAGCCATGGCACCTAGGAAATTCTGTGCTGCAGAGCAACCTCTATTGGAAAGTCACTTACTTTAGTGACTCACATATCTTGCCTTGCTCCCAATCTCTCCTCTAGCGCATTTATTGTGAACTAAGCACCATAGACTCTTGGTGTCCCTCCTCTGTATTTTTTAACTGCTAAGCCATTTGTCGCCATGGGGGCCAAATCTTCAGATAAGCAAATCAGAGTAGCCCCACCCCTCTGTCATGGCAGGAGCAGGCATCAGTGAAATGCAGGAATTTTGAGATGCAAATTATCAGCTATGTTGATGTATCTATCTCCCTTCCCAGCCAAAACAAGAGACTGTTTATTTTTGTAGCACGTTTGCCAATGCTTTGTTCAGTCTAATTGTCGATGTGCCAAGTTTTGAGGCTTCCCCTACCTTACTGGGAAGGCATTCTAGAGTCTAGAGGTCATAGTTAAGAATTGGTCCTGCTATTCTGAGTAACCGTAACTAATTTTCCTTGCAAAACCCCACTGATACATCCCCAAAACAATTGTTCGCCCTTCCCATTGTTTTCACCCTTCAAATGAGTGTACAAAGAAAACACAGGGACTTGAGGGTTGTTTGGTCACAGGACGTTTCTTTACTGAATGAATGCTGCCAGCATCACCACACAATTTGACAGTCTAGTTGTCTACAGGCCTTGCCATTTAAAGGTGAACAATTGACACACCGCAGTTTCTATGATAACCATTAGAACTAGTCAAGGGATTGTTACTTTCTTGCAAAAAAAATTTTCTCCTAATTCATTTAGGTTTTCTGTGGAAAACCCAAGAACATGAAACTGAATTTTTGGTGTGAATGAAAACTGAAAAATGTTGGCCTATGGGAAAAACGTTTGGGGTTTAACTGAGAATTTTTATCTGGATGCCTGAAATTTTCCGATTTGGGGGCTGATGGCAGTTTTACAGGTGTGGGTTTTTCTTCTCAATGAAGAACCTGAGTGATTTTCTTGACAATAGACCTTTCTCCTGGGAAAGTTCCAGTCTGAGACAAAAGCCAAACATTTTGAATGGAAGATTTGAGTGAGCAAAACTCAGTGTATGCCTGTGCTAAGAATGGGAAATAAAGGCCCTCACCATAGATGCAAATGCAGTTATGGAAAAAATGTGGGTGGGGTCAGGAATGAGGATGGGTGAGAACTTGATGGGGATAGCAAGAAGGGAAAAAAGCCAAGGAGACAGGTGGTCTCGATGAAGATGCACCTCCTCAGTAGGTCTAACTCCCTGAGATACACTGAGTATCACCATTCATTATGTTCCTCATTGAACAATAGAACCATAAATCCTGACAGGTGCTCTCTGGGAGTCTGTGTGATTTTGTGCATGACTCTGTTAGCTTCATCTACGTGGAGCAGGGCCTTCTCAGCCTTTCGTCCTCAGGCTATGGAATTCTCTCCCTGAGCCTACATCTGCACTATGAGTTTTGCCAGAAGAGGCAATGCAAATGAAGCGCGGATTAGCATTTTCTCGCACTTCATTTGCATACTCTCTTCCGATCCATTTTGCACAAAAAGAAAACGTCCACACGCTTATTTTTGTGCAAAAACCCCGAGCGCAAAAATGGATTGGAAGAGAGTATGCAAATGAAGTGCGAGAACATGCTAATATGCGCTTCATTTGCATTGCCTCTTCCGGCAAAACTCGTAGTGTAGATACAGCCTGGGACATGTGCCTGGCACCAACGTTGGCACTGTTTCGGTGCCAGGTCAAGGCCACCCTTTTTACCCATGCTTTTATTGGTGATTAGAGAGAGAGAGAGAGGGGGGGGGGTGTGGTGTGTGTGTGTGTGTGTGTGTGTGTGTGTGTGTGTGTCCCCCTCCTCTTGAGGTGTTTTAGCAGGTTTTATGTCCTCTTCCCACTTGGGGGTCTTCTATTTTACTTTATATACATTTATTTACTGTGTTTAAAAAAATTATATGCTGCCTTGAATATTTTACATAAAGAGGCGGGGGAAAATTATTGCAAATAAATAAATAAACTACATCCCTCACCATTTTCTGATGCTATGATACTCCCGCATCCACGCAGGGGCTCCATGCCATTCTGCGCATCTGGATAAATATTTCCAATGGCAGGACCCGCGCAGTCTACCATAAATCACTATCTGCCCTGGCTGGCAGTTCCGTGCAGTGAGGCTAAGAGCTGGCTGGCCTTCAGAGGGTTAGCAGCCATGGGGCTCCAGAGCAGGGCTGAGATGTGTTGGCAGGTGGAACCGTGAGAGAAGCTTGCATGATGCTTCCTGTGTATGCAAAACCCCCTTCTGGAGCAATGTGCAGGGAAGTGAATCAAGCCACCTAGATTCCTCTCGCAGAGCCCTTCTGCAGCCAGGAAAAACATGCACTTGAAATCCCTTATTCTTCGGAGAAATGGCTGATGTGAATCTGCAAGGGTGTCACCTTGCGAACTATGTCCACCTACAGAAGTTGCATGCTCCCTTGTTACCAGTCCCAGGCTACGTCTAGATGGCAGGCTTCTTTCGGAAGAAGCTTTTCCAGAAGAGATCTTCCAAAAAATATTCTTCTGAAAGAGAGCATCCACACTTGCAAAGGACATCGAAAAAGTGATCTGCTTTTTCGACAGAGAGCATCCACACTGAATGGATACTATCTCACATTTCAGCTGTGATTACTATGGACGGAGTGGCCACCAGGGCACTTGTGCTTTTTCCTCTTTCTTCTTTAGAAAGAACTCCCTCTTCCCCGTCCACACGCCTTTTTCCAAAAGAGCTCTTTCAGAAAAAGACTTCTTCCTCATAGAAAGAGGTTTATCAATGTCAGAAAAAACCCTCCATTCTTTCGATTGTCTTTTGAAAGGACACGATTGCAGTGTGGATGCAAGTGACTTTTTTCGGAAAAACGGCCATTTTTCCAAAAAAACCCTCTGTAGTATAAACACAGCCCCGGTCCTTCTATTTTACGTGGTAAATACATGGTGATGAAAGTTTGGCCCTTCCAGGAGTTGTCCTACAGTGCAGCGTGGGATTCGTATCCTTTTCCCTTGACAGGCTGGAAAACGTTCACCCTCCTGGGAGGCATCTCTACCTCTTCCTGGGAGGCATCTCTACCTCTTTGTGAGGTTACAGGTGGCAGCTGCGAAGGCAGCTATGTGAGACTTTATTCCCTGAAGGCCACAACTCGTAGATTGCATATTTGCTCCACCAGGGTTAAAATCAGATGTAGTTCTTCAAAACCATTCTGTGGCGGCAGCTGCGAAAGAGGAGTTAACTGCTCATGAGTGAGGCTCAGAGAGGCTGATGAAATGGATCCTTCTCTCGCTGTGATGGCTGGGGAGTATCTATGCTGAATAGATAACTCACCTGCGTTATTGGCGTTGAAGGCATGTAATGACGATCTTGCATCTAACTCCATTAGCTGAATTGCAGGTGGCTGCCGCTGACCCACTGCTGCTGCAATGCATAGACCTCTTTGCTAAGAATTTGCTGGGTCATGTTGTGCTGCTTAATAGTCCGTGATGTTGCGCATGATCAGGGGTTGAACGTACTGTGCGGCTCTCTCGCTTCAGGGCTGGGAGGGATTTACAAGCCAGCAGAGCCTGTGTTGTACTGGAGACACACAGCTAGTCTCTCTGTTCCGTTTCCTCGTGTTGTATACAGGGATGATCGATTTGAGCCTGTCACATCCAGCCTATATCAAAATTACCCAAACCCACCTGGTTCTCCTAACTCTTTGAGGGGGCCATTTCATCCTGCAGAGGAGCCGTAATTGTTCCTGGTGTAGGGTGCACTACCTTTCTATACATGACAACCAGGACAGAGGTTCCAGTCTCCTATCAAGGCACACTGAGCCAAGGGGGCAGATTTTCAAAGGTATTTAGGCCCCTAAAAATCTATTAGAAGCTTGCTCCAAGAGTCCAAAAGATCCACCTCTGCCTTCCCACACCTGCTGACCACCAATCCAGCTGGGAGCTCACGGCACCAGCCACGCTAGCGGTCACACTCAGCGTTTTCCCTAGCTTGGTCCCTCTCTCCCTATTTGCAATAGCGTCAGCTTCCTCCCCACTGTACTTGGAGAGGTGTGGAGGTGGCGGAGGGCTCACTGGATCGCACCTCGGATCGATCAGCTTGGGCCTGATTTTTGTGTTGGCCCCAAGACAGAGTTGAATGATTTGGCACTGGGAGGGCAAAAAGGAGGACAGTGCGGAGATCAGGGACAATGTTTCCTCTAATCTTTTCCCATCCAAGTGGAATAAATTTTGTTACATGCGTCGAGGCATGTGCAGAATGTGCACCACCACGAGAAACACAAACCTAGCTGTAGCACTTTGCTAATCAGCTCCGCAACATTGGAATTGCCCCCTGAGCAACCACAGAAGCATTCATCTTACAGGGAGCAGTGCTCAGAGGGCTACCCTGGGACACAGGAGCTCCAGATTCAATTTTTTGGCTCCGTGCCTCCGTTTCCTCTCTAGAAAATGGGGATAGTAGCCTTGCTGTACACATGGGTTCAGGTGTTCAGTTACTAGCAGTGGTGTGGGGAAGGGTGGGCTGCATGAGTATCGTAAGCAGATAAGAGGAAGGCAGGGAGTTGCCCAGGTGTTCCCTGCAGTCCAGTCACAACTCTAGAGCTAGACAAGCTCGGGCAGCTGGTGTGCAGGGATTGCTACTCATCCTGCTGCCATAGCTGTCACCTTCTTGGATCATCCAGTTTCTTGTCTTAGTCGGTAAGCTCTTCAAGGCAGAGACAATATCCCATTGCTGTATAACTGTACCCTGCCCAGGGCTGGGCCATGGGACCCTTGCACAATAATGAATTACTACTCTTTATCCGATGCACTTGCATGGCTCCCATCACCTTAGCATCTGGGCGCCCACACGCTCTTTAATGCATTTGTCCTCAGAGCACCCTGGCAAGGCAGGACACTGCTATTATATCCCCATTGCAGAGGTAAAGAGAAACGGTCTGGTTTCACCCAGGCCACACGGGAAGGCTGTGGCAGAGTAGGGTACTGAACACAGAGGGCCCAAGTATTAAGCCAGTGGCCTAACCACTACATTTCAGTGATGGAAATAACTTCCATGGGGGAAGGAATAACCCTCTGCCAGTTCAAAGTGTAGACATGCTCCAAGAGACCTACCTTTTGCTGATAGCATTATTTCTGGAGGCCAATGAAACATCCTTTAAGCAACATGGTGTGGTTCTTGTAAAGAACTTGAACAAAGTTGCAAATTCCCAGAAGAAACACTGAGGGAAGATCAAGATCATAATATATACACAGCCATACAACCTGCACACACCAGGCTGACAGATGAAGCAGTGAAAGGCACCTCTTTTCCCAACACTGCCCAAAAGATAAGAGGCAGCAGCTAAACATTAGATTTACAATAGACAGCCCTGCTCTCTCCAATAAAAAGACAATGGAGATCTTTTAAGTAAAACAAAACCATTTGTTCCCAATGCTTACAGCAGAAAGTTATGAAATGTCAGCTATTGTCAACAATAAAGCAAAAGCCCAGAATTGGATAAATAGGAGATTAGGCTGGAAACTGGTGGGAATACACTATCATGAGGGCTCTTTTTTAGAGGAGGATAAAACCAGAGACCAGAGTAGTGTTTTACATAAGAACATAAAAACGGTCATACTGAATCACACCAAAAGCTCATCTAGCCCAGTATCTTGTCTTCCAACAGTGGCCAATGGCAAGTGCCCCAGAGGGAAGGAACAGAACAAGGTGCTTAATTTGCATATATTTGCATGTTTTAAATAAACAAGACAAATTGCGTTCCTTGTGCTTCTATCTACCTTTCCTGACAAATTGTCGGCTGGTTGCATTCGCTGACAATAGAACCCTGAAGATGAGTGGATTTGCCCACGTGCATGGGAAGGGTGATGATCAGTTGCTTTGGGATGTAACAAGTCTTACAGCCTTTGTAGGTTGCCTTGGGATGTAAATTTGCTAGCAGCCTTCAACTACCTGAAGGAGGGTTCCAAAGAGGATGGAGAAAGGCTGTTCTCAGTAGGGATGTAATAGTATAGTCGATTAACCGATAAGCAAAAGCTGATAGGTTAATGCTATAGACTACATGCATTTGCCTCCCCTCCCTCCCCCCCGCACACACCAGTAAATTTTTTAGCAGGCTGTCCAGAAACCCAGCTCAGTCTGGGTCCAGGACCTACCTCGGCTGCGGCTCTGTATTTAAAGTGTGTTAAGAGCTAGGCGGGCAGGCAGCCTGGCTCAGTTCCAGCTTGCACTGGGTCCGGAAGCTCAGACCGTCCCTAGATGGGCTGCTGCCACCCCACGCCGCTGCCTCTTTATCAGATGCAGCAGCACAGGATGACAGGAGCTAGTCCACGAGGGGAGCCGGTTTTTAAACTGGCTCCTCTTGTGGACCGGCTCCCGCCTGGGAACTTTGACAAGGGATTGGTCCCTCCAGGCGGCATATGTATGGGGGCGGATGTACTAGGAATGAGGAGCATGCATGCGCCAATGATTGATGAGGTCACATGGGATGACCTATGGGAGTTTCAAGGTAGCACATAAGGGGAGGCACATGCAGAGTCAGGTGTGTATCCGTGGAAAGTACTGGAGGCTCAGCTATATCAGTGAGACAGCCAACAGTAGCTGCTCCCTAACTATCCTGGAGAATAGAGCCTGGGGACCCTGTGCACCAGATCCTCCTCCGTATCATGTCTGGAAATGCCTCAACAGGGGGAGAAACAAAGCAGACCATTTTCTTGAGGGAACCCATGCTCATACACAGCGTGCACATTGAGAGAGACACCCCCCCCCCCCCCGAACATTCTCCAGGTCACTCCTGCAGCTTCTGGCTTCCAGCCTCTCTAATGTACAACTTTCGTTGAGGGCTCTTTTTTACCCTCCTTTTCTTGCCAAGTCTTAGCAATTCCTGAGCAAATCTCCCTTGATTTCCCTCCCTGCCGTCAGTGAACATTCTTTCCCCCTGGCTCAGACAACCCGAAATCCCATTGCTTCTGGTGCAGCCTGTCTGTAGTAGGAGAGAGCCTTTCTCTCTTGCTGCATTCTTCAGCTCCAACGGAGTTTACGAGGAGCCGTTGGAGAGGCCTGCAACGCGTCAGGCAAGCCGCCTGCCCTTGTGTATTTCCGCACATTGGATCGGTCGCCTAGCCAAAGCAAGCCCCGCCAAAATGTGCAGGTACAAGGGTCGAAATGAAACAGGGCTTACTTGCTTTCTCTGTGCCTGTCTCACGTTCCTGACCGTAGGACGCGGAGGCAGTGTTTTCCCGCCCCAGCTATGTCCACATCAAAGGGGGTTGCTTTTTTTTTATGGCAGACCTGCAGAAATAATCTGCCTGAAAAATGAGCATTTTTGCCCAATTTACCAGAGAGACCGTTTGGATTACTAGCTGGTTACTCCCGTGGCTTTTGGTGACATCCCCTGCACCTTGAATGACAAGCACATCTTTCTTGCCAAACCAGACATCATAGGCTTGATCTAGGAACTATGGATGGAAACTCTATGACCTGTATCGTGCAGTAGTTTGCTTGTTGATCCCTTCTGGTTGTAAAATGTATCAATCTTGGAGGGAGGATCCCTCCTAGCCATCGGGATACATTGTATTTAGATTGTTATTTGTAAAAGAGTGCACGCTTGTATCTAATTGGCCTAACCGCTGATACTGGAAATGTGGAAGCTATTGCATGGCACCATCTCTGTACAACCTTATGAGTAGGATGGGTATGTGAAGAATAATATACACAGGAATTGGAATGCAGATGGGTACAAAGACATTGCTGTGGACATTTTTCCAGGGAGATGGTACAACAGCTTTCTAACTGGCTTCAAATCTACCCAAATGTGTGAATTACACCTAGTCTGTACCTAGGTTTAGCAACACCCACCTGCTATTATCTGGTTTTATAGCGACTTATTACAGCCTCAGTATTTGAGAATTTATTACGAATGTATTTTATTGCATGATGATTTACAATAAGCTTTTAAAGAATGTGCAGCCATTGCTTCTAATAACCATTTAATAAATATTCATAACACACTTCTAAATGGCACTTTCATTTATAGATTCATACTTTCTAGGGCCAGAAGGGACTCAGTGATCTTCTAGCTTGACCTCCTGCATAACATAGGCCAGAGAACTTCTCCAAAATAATCATCAGAGTAGGTCTTTTAGGAAAAAAAACATCCAATCTTGATTTTAAAAATTAGCAGTCTTGGAGAATCCACCATGACTCCTGATACATTGTTCCAGTGGTTTAATTACTCTCACCATTTGAAAAAAAATTACACCTCATTTCGAGTTTGAATTTCTTTAGCTTCAGCGTAGTCACTGAAATATGTTAATACCTTTCACTGCTAGATAGAAGAGTCCATTAAATAGATTTGTTCACCATGTGGTCAGAGCCCTGCAAATCCACAGATATTTGCTTTATATTCATGGGTAACCACATCTATGGATGTAGATGCAGCTACTGGAGGCTCATATTTGCAAATACGGATCTGGCTACAGATACAAATTTTGTGTGTAGAACACTGCAGATTTGCAGATATCCGTTTTATATCCATAGGTATCTGCCTTCACAGGTATTGATGTGGATATTTGCGGCACATTTTTGCAGATACAGATGCAGATACAAAATTTTTATCCATGCAGGGCTCAACACGGTTGTGGGACATTTGCAAAAATATTATCAGATCCCAATAGTTACATATATTTTGGCACAAATGATTATTCATCTGGAAATAGACACCATCCAGAGGCGTTTATTGCAGAAAACAACTTCAACTACAGACGCAAATAGTTTTCCACACAGCTCTATTTCCAGCTTCTTCTCCCTTGTTTACCGGGGCTACACTTTGTCTGGAACGCTAAATAATGCACAGAAACTATATGTAAACATTTAGTTACAGATACTAGAAGTTTTTGCTATTGTTGATATATTCTTGTTTGCTGTTAATTGCTTTAAGAAATTTTAGTCTTCCACTCAGGGAGAAGAGACTATCCACTCTGATTTAGCTGGCCAGTCATGCCCCCATCAAAATGAAAAGCCAAAGTAACAATTTGAGGGAGAGGAGGCTGAAAAATCTTTGGCAAAACTATTTAGTGAAAATCAGGATTGCTCGGGAAATGAATGGAAGAAAGAGAAATTCACAACAAATATTCACAGTTATATAATTTGTCCGTCTCTGAGACCCTGTCTCCCCACTTTTAAAGTAGGTATAATATTGTATCAGGATGCTTTGATCAATGTCTGCTGCACAGGTAATTTTGTTAACTTCTATATACATGGATGCATGTAAAGTCTCCAGGTTTCATGTATAAAGAGTCCCTTTATTTTTTTTGGTAAGTGTCTATGATAGGCTGCTTCTTTTTCCTAGACATGCTAATAAGGGGTTTCTCAAAGCTTGTGATTAAAATTCATAGCAAGATTTCATCCTGGAGCTCCCAGAACTGTGTATGAGCATCTAAGGCTGAGTCTTTTTCTTTGGCTAGTATTTCTTTAGGCATGGATAGAAGGTGTAGATTTATTTCTGACTGGGTATTACATGGGGGCTTGAGACAAATCCTCTGAGATCTCTTCTGCCTAAACTTAATTTTGACCCAAATTTGCATCTAGCCCCTATCTCTGAAATGTGCCTAATTAAAACCCCCGGCCTGAACACCAGCATCTATCCTTGCTCCCAGACATTGGGGATGGAGGGGCAGGTTAGGGCTGTTTCTGATTCTGACATTTTAAGTACAGAAGATGGGGAGGGGGCAACAAAAGACTTTAAAAATGCCTTGCCACTAAAGGCTTTTGTTTAAAAAAACTTCCCAAGGTGACAGATTTCCTGGCCTTGGTTTGGTATTGCTGCCACCACCCAAATGCAAAAACCTCTTTCAGAGCCCAGAAAGGTGCATTTGGGAATCCCTTGCTGTAGGGTACCCTTGCATTTTTACCCTTACCATTGGAGAGGGCTTGAAAACATTGTAATCTTGCTTAATAGCTGGCCTTCAGGTCTTAGTCATGTGCACACAGAACCTCCTGCCTTCTAGGACACAGGAATCAGATCATGGTTTTTTAAAAGGTGATTTTTTAATTAACAAAACAAAGAAAAGGTACATGGCATAACATTACTTGGTTACTGGGTGTTAGAGCAACTGAAGAAAGAAAGATTAAAATAGAGAATTGCTTCCCTGGGATTCATTTTGGAGAATTACAGTATAAGGGGGGTAGTTACATGTACTCAGCACAGAGAAGTCCATCAAACCCCCAAATGAAGAAAATAACCTGATTACATCTGACTAAACATCCCCTTTTCTACTCACATATCTATTGTTCCACGATTTAGTCCTTCACTAGGCCTGGATGTCACTGGATACTCCATGCCTTGCTTCCTGTCTCTGTTCCTGTCTCCCAGCTCTCCTTCCGTCACCACTTCCAATTCAAAAGCTGTTTCCATTGGCTCTCCTGGCTTCCTGCCAACTTACTTCCCGCTTCCTGGAGACTCTCTAGGACACACTATCTATGGTTTTAATCCTTACAGTCAAGACAATTATGGTTAAGTTTCAAGAGTTAACCACTGTGAAAAAACTTTGGTTAACTGAATGTTTGAAATGTCCAGAAAAGGGGTATAACCCCTCCAAATCATCACTAGCATAAACTAAAAGTTGCAGCTCCAGCCCTTACCTGATGGATTTGAGAACACTCTATTGAACTTCCGGTCCTCATCCGTGACCAAAATCAGCTTTTTTTTTTTTCCCTCTCTCCTAAACCTATTGATAAAAAAGGCAGAGAGAAACTACCCCCGCTAATTAAAGCGAAGTGGGTTCACACCTACAACAGTGAGGCAGTTGTATGTATATACTGTTGACAGATTCTCCAAACTCTCGGTAGTGTTGATTCATCAACACTGAGGAAGCTGTGAACACTTAAGAAAAATCATCCGATAAATCAGCATATTTTTAGCCTCCTTGTTAAATGTCCAGCTAGGAAAGCCATGGAATGGCTGCATGTAACAGGACTATCAAGTGCTATCTGAAGCAGGCAGCTCTTGGGTAGTAAATCACAAAGGCAGTAATTGACTGTCATACCGCTTTCTTTCTTCTTTTAATTCCCATTATTCATCATCCAGAAAGAGAGAGCCAGGCGACAGCGCGATAGAATAAGAGCAAACACAGCTCGGGGGCTTTCCAGAGACAAGGGAGGTCTCCGCAGAATCATCTCCTCCATTGTTCATCCTTATGGCTTTGTGCCGCGGATGGAATCTGCGGTTACTAGGTAACTGCGCCGTACCCAGAAAAATAGTGACTTGTGTATTGTGTATTTGTAGGTTGGGCATGAAATACTTTCCTCGTCTGTTGTTTGATTAAAGGCTTTCCTACATAGTTTGTCGGCAGCCAGTAAAGCACTCAGCCCTCATGCTGCAGTCATTCGTGTTTATTGCCGTAAAACAATACTAGTCTGTGTGTCATTTTTAGGGGACTTTTCTACTTCTGTTTAAGCCACGTTGTTAAATAGGTTGTGCCCTGTGACACAAAAATTGAACCAAAAAAAGTTACGTAGAGAAACTTCCCAAATTTTATTTTTGTCTCTTCCAATTCACTCCATTATTGAAAACGAGATGTGTGTGCTTGTGGGTGCATAAATAGCTGCTGGGCACGTCAGTGGTCTCTGACATTTTTACACCGAAGGTCACTTTTTGAATTTAAGGGCAACCCAGGATCTACCCCACCTTTCCCTGAGGCTCCGCCCCTTCTTGAAGCCCCACCCTGCTCCCTCTATCCCTCCTCTCACCCCAGCTCATTCTCCCCTGTCCTCACTCACTTTCACCAGCTTGGGGAAGGGGATTGAAGTTCAGAAAGAGTTGTGGGCTCTGGGCTGGGGCCGAGGGGTTTGCATTCTGGAAGGGGACTCCAAGGGGGCAACGGGGTTGATTGCAAAAGAGGGTGAGAGGTATAAGCTCTGGGAAGGGGGGCGGGATTTGGTGCAGAAGGGGGCTCCAGACTGGGACATAGTGTTAGAGTGAAGGTGGAGGTATGAGGTGCTGGCTCTGGGAGGGGGCTCAGGGCTAGGATCTGGGGTGCAAGAGGTGATATGGGGTGCAGGAGCGGATATAGGGAGTGGCTTCAGAAGGCTTCAGTTTAGGGGATGGGTCCACAGCCACATTTCAGTGCTTTGACCTTCTGTCTCATGAGTCGGGAGAAGTTATTTTTCTTGATACAAGATTTGGGGCCAGCAAGGTATCCTTTTCTTCCAGGTGAGATGTTTTTGTTTTTACCATGGCCATGACCAGCAAGTGCAAGAAGAAAACAGTAATAAACATTACAGTTCTAAGCACAAAAACATGCCCTCCTACCCAGTGGAAAGGTATCATTTTCATTAGTTAGGAAACAAGATATTACTCTTGCAGTCATGCCAAGGGGACAAGTGACTGCATAGAGAATTTGTGTATTCAGCATCCTGTGTTCAAAAGTAGAAAATCATAGCTCAAAATCCTAGCATAAGCAAGTTGGATAACTGGATCTAACAGCTAGGTTGTAAAACCTGCCAGCTGAGATTCTCAGGAAGGTTAAAGAATTGGTAACACTTGGTATTAAAGAAGAGGATTTTTTTTAACTTGTTTGTTGCTTGCTAACCGATTATAAAAGTCTCGGATGGGTTTGTTGTTCAGACCAATTCATTAATTTCGTTTGAGGTTAATTCTCGGTTTGCAACTTGCCTGCAAACGGCAAATGCTCCCCCTTTGGAAAGCCATGTAAGTCGCAAGATATTGTTTACGTTTCCTGATTGGAAGGATTATGTAAGTAGCCAACATAATGAGCATTGCGCAGTCTATAAACATGTTGAAATGTGCTTTCAGTGACTGTTCGGGCATCTCATTTGCATTTTGTGAGGCTGCGTGCCAGGCAAATGTGTGAAAAGCGAGGATGAAAAGGTAGTGAATGCAACTGGCTGTGGGAAACATTCTCATTTGGAAGCAGTCTCCAAAAGGCCATCATTCTCCCTTCAAGGGAATGGTGCGCCAACCCCGAGACAGTCTGCCTGGGGATTCTCCTACAATTTTGGGTTCCTCAGCATCTCACCAGTTAAGCTGTGAGGAAGACCAGGCAGATACCAGTCAGGCAAGGCAAGGTTCTGTCAGTATCCTTGCTTTTGGAGGAACTTCATTTGCATCCCTCCACCTCACTGAAGCATTTTGATTTCAACAGATCAATGAATTCCAACCCCTCCCCCCCAAAAAGTCTTTCATTGGAATTTTTTTAACCACCTCTAATAGGAGTCCTGACTACTTCTAAAGTTGAGTGGGTAAATTTCATCAAAATAGAGTTCCATTTTCCCCAGATTTTTAAATTTCAAAATTTAAGTTTGAAATGCCATCACAGTTTGAAAACTTTTGACCTGCTACTGACACAGGAGAACCGAAATTCATTGTCAGCTTCAAAGAGACATTAATTCACTCAAAACATGTCCCACAATTCATGCAATTCTCTTCAAAAGAAGTGTGTTTTAAGAAGAGATTATTGAGAGTCTTGGAGGAGAAGATGTTAAGCTTGTGACTGAGAGAAGAGGAAATACCAGGGATTTAGAAGAGTAGGGGCAGCATGGTGTGACTATCAGAAGAGGCCTTTTTGGCAACAACATTTTCACTTGTCTGAAAGGGGTACAGTGGGAGGCCAGAGATAGTCAGTTGTTGAAAAAGAGATAAAAAGTGATCGCGGTGTTGAGTAATAGGGCAGATCTTTGAAAAGTTATGGAGGAAGAAAAGATGCTCCAATATTGTGATGGACCTTTTACAGACCTTTTAATAGGCAGTAAGTTTAAAACAAACAAAAGGAAGTTTTTCTTCACTCAGCGTACAGTCAACTGTGGAACTCCTTGCCAGAGGATGTGGTGAAGGCTAGAACTATAACAGGGTTCAAAAAAGAGGTAGATAGATTCATTGAGATTAAGTCCATCAATGGCTATTAGCTAGGATAGGTAGGAATGGTGTCCCTAGCCTCTGTTTCTCTGGAGGTGGGTGACAGGGGAGGGATCACGTGAGGATTACTTGTTTGTGATCCCTCCCTCTGGGGCATCTGGTATTGTCCACTGTTGGCAGACAGGATACTGGGCTAGATGGACCTTTGGTCTGACCCAGTACGGACATTCTTATGACCAATTGCAAGTAAGAAGTGGTATGTCAAAAAGTCCAACTACAGAGCTACATCTGAAGTTACTTCCTGGAGCAATGCCACCATGCCACAAGATGACATACATCCTACAAGTATTAAGTTTTTGTCTGCTACTTGTGGCAGCAGTGTCAATCTAGCTGGCAGATGCAGCAGGAAACGAGCACCCTCGTAGGTCTCTCCAGGGGTTGAGAAATGTCCTCAGGAAGTCAGGTAGGTCAGGAGAGACTCTGCCAAGCTGTGCTTCGCAGGCAATGTGACTTCCATGGCTACAGTAAGATATATTGTTCTCTGATGATCCAAATGCCATCAGACAAGCTAGGTAACTAGAGGTGGGTAACTTTATAATTACAGGAGCTCAGTGTTGGCTGATGTTTAAGATGCCAATAGACTAACTGTCCGAGTTTAAACTGCCCTAGTTGCATGGACTCGACACAGTTATGGGACATCGGATAGTGGTCGACAACCACTGGCCCATGGGCCATATGTGGCCCATAAGAGTTCTATGTGTGGCCCATGAGACACATTGTTTACTGTTGCCCGTGCGCTGGGTTGCCAGATTCCGCTTATTTCCACCTGCTTAGTTTTTTTCCTGCCTGCATTACTTAGGTGACACGCACGTAAAGCCAGGGCCCAGGAAGCAAGGTGCATGCTGATTGCACACAACATTGGCTGTGAGAGCCGCGCGCTCCCTCGGCAGCCAATCAGAGCGCAGCTACGGCTCCGTTGGCACCCCCCGCAAATTCTAGATACGCAAGCGCGGTGAGCACAACTTCCCTATCCCAGGAGACACTCTGGCTTACGACAAATATGCAGCCCACTGAGCTGAAGGGGGGGCCAATCATGCGGCCCGCTAGCTTGCCTGAGTTGCCCATCGCTGGCGTAGGAGCCAAGCGCTTGTCGGGTAGTTCTCTGGAGCAGCCCAGCTTGCCCAGAGATGGCTCGTGTTGTTCCGAAGAGAAAAACAGAGTCTGTTTTCAACAGAATCTGAGAAGGGAACTGCAGAGCTTTCTCTCTCTCCCCTGTGGTATAATTGGTGGAAGGTGTGTGGGCGTTGTTGAGCAGGCAGGGACAGCAGGGGGCTCACCGCTTGAGCTCAGATGTGAGGGAAAGGTAATTCGCCATCTCCTTGCAGCAGTCCTCGTTAGCATAAATCCTATTTCATCACTCCGTCTCCGAGATAAAAAATAGACGCACTTTCTCTAAGCCACAGGAAAATGAAAAGGTTAGACATTTAGCTGTGGGGAGCACAAACTTCCGTGGCTGCTGGATATTATTTGTGTGCCCAGTGCGTGTCCAAGTTCATTAGATGGCCCTGCACTGCAGGGTGATGTGATGGAGGAGAAGGCACAACGGCATTAATGTTTTGCCTCAGCCCTTTGGGTTTCATCTCCCAACTGATGGATGCATCACCAGGCTTGGGGGGAGTCTGGCAAATACCAGTGGGAGAATGAGACTCCTTTATGTTACCACATCTATTCTGCAATTTAAGTCTTTTGCTCTTGGGTAAAGTATGTGCCTGGGGGGCGGGCCATAATTTTAGAATCACATGAAGAAAAGGGAAGGGGAAAGCAGGCAAATCAAAGCAACATGATGGTGCTTGGTCCTGTTGTAAGAGCAGGGGACTGGACTTGATGACCTCTCAAGGTCCCTTCTGGTTCTAGTCTTCTACGATTCTATGAGGCACTACGCTAAATGAGCTTTGGGTGCCATCTGGTCATAGAATCCTAGGGCTGGAAGAGACCTCAGGAGTCATTGAGTCCAGCCCCCTGCCCAAAGCAGGACCAATCCCAGCTAAATCAACCCAGACAGGGCTCAGTAAAGCCAGGACTTAAAAACTTCTAGGGATCAAGATTCTACCACCTCCCTAGGGAGCCCATCCCAGTGCTTCCCCATTCCTAGTAAAATAGTTTTTCCTAATATCCCACCTACACTTCCCCTACAGGTCATGAGGGTTTTTATCAGGTCAAGTGCACTGTAGCTTGGTGTCCTAGTTAGATTGCAGGCATGATGGTTACTGCGGCTTCCCAACACACTTTCCAAAGAAGGACTTGACGTACCCCCTGAGACACTGGCAAAAGGAAAAGTTAGCAAGAGCCATTGTTCCGAAATACCCAGGCCAGCATTTTCTGATTGGTTCCTTTACAGCAGAAGCAATAAAAATAAAAGCTGTTCCATGTATGGAAGACAACTGCCTGTCACTTCTAGGATTGGAGGCTAGAAGTTATATTAGTATCAAAGCTAGGCGAAATCCAAGATCAATGCATTCCCTATGGGGTCCTCACCCCTGAAACTGATATACTGAGATGATGTTAGATACTGCTCTGGATATATTGCAAGTGTCTAATGCTTGTTTGAAATAGGGATCTCGGAGTGTAACCGAGTAACGGTTGAACCGATAAGTGGATGCTTATCGGTTAATGGTGTTGGTTACACTCCGGCTCCTGGGGAGACAGCTCCTGGCTCCCGGGGAGACAGTGGGGGCTGGCAGCCCTGCTGCGGGTTCTGTAGTATAAAGGTTATTTAAACTTTATACTGCAGAGCCCGCAGCGTGTTACCGTGTAACTGCTGAGCTGTTCAGCGGTTACATGGTCACCTATTTCATCGAATTTTAACCTCCCTACATGGGAACTAGTGATGTAAAATCCCATGTCATTATGGGATTATGTTTAACTGCTTAACTGATTAAACGGGGGCTGGGCTGGAATGCTCTTCCCCACGGTGCGCCAGGCTGGGCCTGCTGCATGTATGAGTAGCCCTGCCAGGCTGGAGCGCCCCCTGCAGGCTGCAGGAGGCCTCGTGGGGCTAAAGCAGCCCCCTGCCCATGGCGGGCAGGGTGCTGCTCCAGCCCCCAACCAGTTAACCAGTTAAATATTCACATCCCAATTCCGAACATCAAATATATTGCATGCTAAATCCAGATTCACTCCACTGGCATGTTTACACCAGCATGGCTGAGATAAGAATCTAGCTAGTGAAAGCTTGTCACCTGTCCTTTCCCATGTGTTCGATTTCTGTGGACAAAGAGCAAAGTCATATGCACTGAAAACCCAGTCCTAATAATCATTACTGTTACTTTCCCAGAGCAGGAGCAATGTCCTTGGCCTTCCTAATCAGTTATTGCAATGAGGACCTGAGGCTGTTGAGTGAGTGAAGTATTGGTGTTACACCTGAATTTTTACACTCTGGTGAAGTCCAGGATGATACAGCACCAGCCTTTTCTCCTGCATTCTTATTTTGGTACCTCGACAGAATTGCACTGCTGAGAACAGGGCTCAGTGTGAGTAGAGGAATCCACTGACAGATGAGATCACAGCTTCAATAGGCCCTCTCTTTGAAACAGAATGCACGGCTTTCTGCGTTATTCTTCTTTCCTTCCCCATTTGGGATTGATTGTGGGGGGTCAGCAATTGCCTGGCCCCTGAGCAAGGTGCCGGGGGGTGGGGAGGCATGGCTCTGCATGCCTGGAAGGGGCGGGGCTTTGAGCAGAAGGGGTGGGGCTGGGGGCAGTCAGACCTTACTGCCATCCAGTGTGTGCCACCAGGAGCTCTGGCGGTGATTTAAAGGGGCAGCAGCAGTGACTGGGAGCCCCAGACTCTTTTGAATCGCCAGGCCCTGGGACAACAGCTTCCTTGAGCCCTCTCCCCACACTTGCCTCTCCCCTCCCTCCCCCCGGTCATCGGACCTGTTGATTATATAATATTATGTGCTTGGTGTTGATTTATGGAACAATGTCACACACCCACCAACCTTTGAGCTAAAATAAGCATCCTTGCCAAGGCTTAGATGTAACATACTCTCACAGTGAAGATGCACCGGAGGTGTAGTCATGCCAGAGTTTTGTGGTTAGTGCAAAATCAGGTCTGAACTTTACGAATTTGGGTGCTCAAGGTTAGGCACCTACACATACATTTTCATAGAATCAAAAAATATTAGAACAGGAAGGGACCTCGAGAGGTCATGAAGTCCAGTCCCCTGCCCACACGGAAGGACCAAGCACCATCTAGATCATCCCTGATGGATGTCTATCCAACCTGCTCTTCAATATCTCCAGTGATGGAGATTCCACAACCCTCCTAGGCAATTTATTCCAGTACTTATCCACCCTGGCATTTAGGAAGTCTTTCCTAATCTCCAATCTAAACATCCCTGACTGAAATTTAAGCCCATTGCTTCTTGTTCTTGCATTAGGGATCAAGGAGAACAATTTTTCTCCCTCCTCCTTATAACACCCTTTTAGGCACTTGAAAACTGCTATCCTGTCCCCTCTCAGTCTTCTCTTTTCCAAACTAAACAAGCCCAATTCTTTCAGTCTTCCCTCCTAGGTCATGTTTTCTAGACCTTTAATCATTTTTGTTGCTTTTCTCTGGACCCTCTCCAATTTCGGCTCCTAAGTAAGTGACCTAGTTATCAGAGGTTCTGAACAGCCCACCCTGCGTTGAAGTTGGATACTTGGGGACATGGTAGGCATTTAGATTCTGATTTTGTGTGGTGTAGAACTAGGAAGCCAGCTGTGAAATACGGTTCTGGATATAAATCTTCACCTAAGGGAAGTGTCATTTGACTCCAGTATTTTGATTCATGCCCTGTTTTGGCGTGTAGAGAAGTCTGGATTTTAGGGCTCAACGTTTCCAAAGTGCTGCTGCTGAGTTCCTATATATCTGAAGTGGTGTAGCTAACTTTCTGCAGCCCGTTCATCCCTCAGCCTTTGAGACAGGACACAACGGGTAAATAATGAGCATTATCATTGTCTGTAGGCTAGCATGTGTCCACCCTAAAGTTAAACTATGAACCCAACAACCCAGGAATTGATTTTACAGTCGTGCCAGAGGGCTTTCACAAGGATTGGAGACCATTCTTAGAGGCACTGTACAAACATCTATAGCACAAGAGGGTCTCTGCCCCAAAGACCATGCATTCTGAATAGGCAAGCCAGACAAAGGGAGGGAGGAGAAAAGAAGAGACACAGAGAAGTGAAGTAATTTTAATACAGCATCTTTGCAGTGGCGCCAGGAACAGATCCCTGTAATAAAATCCTGACTTTGATATTGACTTCAATGGAGCTAGGAGCCCATACCAGGTCTCCTGCCTCATCGGCCGGTGCTCTGACCTCTAGGCAACGCTGCCTCCAAGAATCCATTTGAATTTAACAGAACCTCTGTGTATTTCATTCCATTCCATGTCTTTACCTGTTTGTTGTCCTGGTGTTTCTCTTGGTGGGGTGGAGTGGAAGAAACGCCAGATGTCAGCTGCTCCCATTCTGAGCCCCCCACCCTGTCTTCACCAGAGGCCTGCTTCTCTTCGGGGAGACTGAACTGCCCTAGTAGAGCTGGAGTCTGTGGGCACGTTAAGTCTTGGGGAATAAACCAAGGTGTTTGCTCAAGAGCGGAGAATCAAGTCAATTGCTTTCGTACGTTCTGATGGAGAACACTTGGCAATGGCAAAGGGCTTCCATTACAAGACAACTCATCTGTTTGTGAGGCTACGTCAACACTGCGGTTGTTTTGTGGAAGAGGAAATGCAAATAGAGTGCTCATTTGCATATCTCGTGCTCTCATTTGCATATCTTCTTCAGATCCTTTTTGCAGAAGAGGTAAAAAGCCCTGTGTAGACAGGGCTATTTGTCAAAAAAAAAACTTTTTGCACAAGAGCCTGTAAACCTCATTTTTTGAGGAATAAGGGATCTTGCGCAAAAGGGGGGTTTTCCAACAAATGGCCTCGTCTACACAGGGCTTTTTATTGCAAAAACCTCTTTCACAAAAAGGATTGGAAGAAGATATGCAAATGAGAGCATGGGATATGCAAATGAGCGCTGTATTTGCATTTCCTCTTCTGCAAAAAACCCGCAGTGTAGATGTAGCCTAAATGACCAGAGTCTGTCTATACTGGGGCTGACAGCTCTGCATGTATTAACTTATGATACTCGTGCAAAACGAGGCATCTGTGACACTCCCTTCCCATCCCACTGCATGGCTCTGCTGATTCCAAGCCAGGACCACATTTCCTCTTCTCCTGAAAGAGCCTCTGCCAGGAATGACCCGGCAAGTAAGCCTGGCATGCGGCTGGTATTCAAAACCTTGTCAGGTAAAGCACTTCATCCACTAAAGTACCTCTAAGTATGTGAGAAGCCAGCGGGAATGTGCATATTCTTAAGTGATTTGCTGGGTAGCATTAAACTGTATTTACAATACTCGTACTCTGCTTCTTAAAAGTAAAATGTCTGTGAAGTTCCTAAGCAGAAAACTCTTTCGCTCTGGTATCTGTGAGAAGCAAACATAAAAAAATGGAGAGCGCTTTGGCACACACTCAGTCAACACAGGCCCGTTGATTGGGGGGGGGGGTGGAGCGGGGGGCAGTTGCCCCGGGGCCTGGCAATTCAAAGGAGTTGCTGCTGTGGTCACCATGGTGCTAGAGACCTGGGCCCTATGAACTGCTGTGCCGGGCACTCGGTATGGCTCTGAGGGCAGAAGGGAAGGTCCAGTGCCAAGGTCCCTGCATCACTACTGGGTGGCTTCCCTCAAAGGAGCGGAGCTGGACCGCCACACACACACCTTACCTCAGGGCCCAGGGTGGCAGTTGGCCCCGCTGGTCAACACAGGTGTGCTTCACAGTTTAAATCACAGAAATGTCTCCCAGTATTTGTCTGGTTCACTCGGTTCTTACGCAGACGAATAGCACGGACACGGATAGCCGCATAGCCTGAAAGAAAACTGATTAAAGACCTAAGAGGAGGTCCCCATTGAACTCAGTTTAGTATCTGTCTCGGAATTTACTCTGTGGTTCTCATCCAAAGCCCACCGAGGTCACTGAGAGTTTTTCCACCGACTTTAAAGGGCTTTGGGTCAGACCCAGAACTCTCTGTGCACCCCAGTTTTCGTTCTCTCTCTATCGTCCCCTTCTCTCAGTTTATGCCTGCCCTGGCTGTATCCCTTCCCATCAGTGGGTCCCAGGGCCAGCCTGCGCCGTAAGGTAGGATTAATGATGATCATCTCTAGCGCTTCTATAACCCTTAATAATAATAAAGGAGAGACGTATCATTAGCTCTGTTTTATCAACTGGGGAAATTGAGGCACAGAGAGCTGGGACTAGAACCCATGTGTTCTGGACCCCAGTCCAGCACTTTCCTTACAAGGCCCCAGACTTTTCAGTGGCCCAGAAAACATCACGACCTTTGCAGACTGAATGGTTGTTTGTTTGTTTTATTCCTGCATGGTATATGGCACTAGCTTTAGCATGCCCAACCGTGTATACGTTATGTCTTCCTTAATAAGCAGCTACTCAGCCTGAGAAGGTCGTTTATAAAGCAGTGCCTCACATGCTCTTTGTCATTTAGTATCTTGGCCACAGTGGCTGCACTCTGCTGTTTTATTTGCTGTGTGGATGCCATTGCACAGTGCACGAGGTTGTGCAATATAGAGAGAATAAGGCCTGGTCTGTTCGAAGAGGGTTTTGCCAGTAGGGCTGTACAGGAATACTATACCAACCAAGAGCTGCGAGTGTGAATGCAATGTATGGGGCAAAAGTACTTTTGCCAGCATAGCTTATTCTAGCCCCAACCCCTCCCCTTGAGCAAATAAAGTGAGACCAGAGAAAATACAGTTTGGGGGGTAAGTCGCCCCGGTATACATCCATTCCGCACTACAGTTGTTGACGCTTGTAGGAACTGATGCATTATAAGACCTCCCATTGCCTGCTCTTAAGTCGCACCCAAAAAAAAAAAAGCCCAACCCCAATTTGTGCAAGTGAAAGTCAGCTGCAGGAAAAAAAAAGTTCCCTGTTTTAAGTTGTTTTGCTACAAGTCCAAATGTTTTGGAACATCTCTTGGACTTAGAGCACAGACGGCCTGTATAACTGCATCTGTACTCCAGGCTTTTGCTCCCACTGCTGTGTTGGTCTCACATCGCAGCTCATCACACGCAGCCTGACCAACATGGCTACTCCAGCCAAGTTGGCCTGATTGATGTAGGCCCAGGTGTTTTTAAGGTAATTAGGCACTGCTGTGCTCAGCGTCGCAGTGCGCCTAACTGGTTTAGAAGCCTAAGTCTGATTTTCAGAAGTGATTTAGGCACTTAGGAGCCTGACGTCAGGCCCACCGATGGGGGAGGTAAAGGAGAGAATTGCCCCGGGGCCTGGCGATTCAGAGGAGCCCAGCCCCCGGCTGCCACCGCTACTATTGGGACAGCAAAGGCGGCCAGAGCCCTGGGCCCTTTAAATCGCCGCCGGAACACCGGACTGTGTGCTCCAGATGGCTCTGAGGCCTGGGTCGGGGGGATGTGCCACAGTTCTGGTGGTGCTGAGGGCTGTCTGCCCTGCCCCTGCCCCTTCCACCTGAAGCACCGCCCCTTCCAGGCATGCAGAGCTGGCCATCTCACATGTTGCCTAGTGACCCACGGGCTGTCAGCTCCCCTGCCTAAAGTCTATTGACTGGCAATGGGATTTTGGCTCTTCAGAGCCTAAATCACCTTTTGATAATGAAATTTGAGGCTTCTAAATCCATTAAGCCTCCCCTTGCTGAGTGCAGCACTGCCTAAATGCCTTCAAAACCTGCACCCTGACCTTCATGCCCTGTCTCCAAGACTGGTAAAAAGGATCGACCAGAGCCCAGGTTTGCTTGTTACAATAAATTCATTAGTGATCTGTGTCTGGAGGGAAGAAAAGCAAACGGGACAGCGATCCTGTTAAAATATTTAACTGTTTGCTCTGGTTTCAAAAGGCAGCATGATCCAGTGGTTTGAGCAATACACTCTTCTTGTGGCATTCGCCACCAGAAATCAACACGGAGGCCTGCTGTCCTTGGGTCTCTTGCCCGACATTTTGAATGACAAGGGTTTCACACCATGTGAATAAGTAACTTTTAGAGGCAATGACTCTCTGAATCTTTTCAGAGTCACTGGCTGTTACTTAGCAGGTGACTCCTGAACCTGTGTGGAAAGGTCATGAACACAGGAGACAGTCAGCCTGTCCAGTTTGTGAGAAAGTTGAATCCAAGAGGTGCGTTATTGTGCCAATATATTCCAGGTGGATGGGACTGAAGATGGCTGACCTAAATGGAGCTGAATTCAAGCATCATGACACAAGGAGTGTGCTTCTCATCTGACATTAGGCTAATAAGAACAGGGACTTTTACATTTACCCAGGTACTCCAGGCCCCATGCTGAGGCTTCTCTGGAACACAAAGCAAAGAGAGAGGCTCTGATGATGACCCATACTGGGTCAACTTAGTCCTACCTACCTATAACAAGAGCTGGGGAGAAAATGGAAGGTGGTTACTTTCAAATATTCAGATTCGAATTTTAGTTTGACTTTGAGATTTTGTACGCTTGCTTTCTTGAAGCAATCGAACGAACACTTAACCCAAATGTTTGTGAACAGCGCCTTTTTATTAGCTCAGCTGTTCCATGTAAAGTGAAGTTTGAATTTTATACTTGACTGTCTTCCCCCTTTCCCATCACTACCAAAGATGTTAAGTAATGTTGGACTTGATGTGCGTTCCTGACATACCATGTAGGGACAATATACTGCCATTCACCACTGCCCTTTGGTTTTTTAGCCTTTTATAACGGTTTTTTTTGTTGTTTTTTTAAGCAGAGGTTCTCTCTGTGCCAGTTGGAAACGATTTTTAAGTTAAGAGGTTGAGGGGGATACTGTCAAATACTTTATTAAATCCAAATATGCCACAATGACCATCTTTTCTTTCCCTGTGGATTTGCCTTCCAAATGCTCCTTTTCTCAGTGGTTTACGTGTATAGAAAAGAATGCTCATTAATACTGAGGTGTATTTATTAGGTCAAGAAACCCTATTAGCCCATGTTCCCTTAGGAAAAGATCTTGGTTTGATGGAATGTTTACTTTTTTCTAGAACTTTTTTTTGGGGGGTGTCATGAGCATCGGACAAAGTGGGTCTTTGCCCACGAAAGTTTATGCCCAAATAAATCTGTTGTTTTTTAAGATGCCGCAGGACTTCTCATTGTTTTTGAAAACTTATCACCATCCAGTGGCTTAGATGTGAAATCTGCCTACCTAGGTACTTAGATAATGAATTCACCTGGTTTACCAGGGTACTCTAGGAAGCACTGTGTCCTCGTGAGTCCATCCTGGGACCTGTTCCTATCCAGTCTGGCAAAATCTCTGTTCCTGGTAATCCTGTCGGTCACTGGCCCTAAGAGTTTGCTTCAAACTGACCTGACCCTGGAAATCCAGAGCTGAGAGTTACATTCTCTCCTCTTGTCCTTCCCTTTTGCATCTCAAGTATTACCGTAGTCTGAGATCCTGGGATAATTTACACAGTAGCAAGAGAGGAGAGATTAATTTCCTCCCAATTTCCGTTCACATCTTTGTCACCCGGATGGCACGCCATGAAACCCGGTTTTGTCATTTTGTTTCAAAGTCTCTTCCCTTCTCATTACACTTGATATCAGGCAGGCCGGGATCACTACACCGGCTAACGCTTTTCAGGTTTCCTATCTCTCGCGCATGCATTTGTCTTATCGATTTCACTCCAAATGACAAAACCCAACATGAGATCCTTGAAAGCACCCCGTTTTCAAAAGAACTGCGTCGAGACTGCAGTTTTAATTTCGAAATAGCGCTTTTTCGAAAGAGCACCATTACGTGCTTATGCAAATGAAGCGCGTGATATTTAAATCCCTGCTTCATTTGCTCTTTCGAAGTGCTTCATTTACATCCCTCTGCCGACAGGGGGATGTAGTCTAGACACACCCTAAGTTATTATGTGTGTAGGCTACTTTCTGTAGATAGTCGAGCATTTGGTTCAACTGTCTTCTTTCCATTGAACTACTCAGAATCGGGCATCACTGTAAATTTACCATGTGCGGTATGCATGTGTGTTCACCAAATGCGCCAATCTCTTCCACATAGCTAGGGAGAGAAGTAATGAATTTCAGCTGTTTACCTCTTTAAAAAAAACAAACCTTATTTCTGTTTAAAAACTGCTCTGTAATTAGCCTGCCTCTTCTAAGAAAGGTGCCATTGATTGCAGAGCTGAATTAGCATTTTGTTGCAGTTGCTCTGACAGTCGCCTAACACTTCATAAATATTAACTCGTTTCCAGTGTAAATTACCACCTTTCCGCTTCCCAACGTGGCACCCATACAAGCAAAATCTTTGGTTGCATCCTGGCCTGTGCTCAGAGTTCTGTGAACCATTCCTGCAGCGCAAACTACCTTGAGAGCCAACTTAACTGGCCGTGTTGGGATCCCCCCTGCATAAAGGGACTCCCCAGTGGTGTGGAGCCACTGTAGTTCCAGTGATCCAGCTATCCCTGCAAACTGGCCCCAAGACATGGGGATTGCATGAAACACAGAGCCTCCAATGTCCTCCCACCCCACTAGGCCCCGAGCCAAGCACAGCTTGACTGGCATGGAGAATCTAGTCTTAAGACTGCATTGGTGAGTAAGGTTCTGGGGACATCCAAATCAGGAGAGTGTTAGTAATTCTGCATGAACTCGGGGAAGAACATTGACAGAAATTGGTGAGCGGCACGGGAGAGAGAAAAAATGGGAAAGAACTAAGGCCAGAGCTACACTAATCTGGTTTAAATACATAACTTGAAATGGTTTACCTTAAGCTGAGCCTGATGCTGTCTTCACAGAGGGAGGCCGATGGGAGCAAATGCTCCTATCGACTTCCCTTACTCTTTGCAGCTGCCAGGAATACCTGCACTGACTGGTGCCATCTTCAGCGTTCTATTTAGCAGGTCTTAACTAGACCCACTAAATTGAATGCCAAAAAATCGATCTCTAGCACAGCAAGTGATGACATGACCTAAGTATGTGTAGCTAGGTTAAATCATACCTGGATAGATTGGCCGAAGGGGAGCATAGCCAGATCTGAGGGGTATTATGCTTATTTAGTGTGGGGAAGTTTGGTGGCTGTTTTTGTTTTAGGGCTACAGAGGCCTGTTGATGATAAATCTCTTTAGCTCTCTCCTTTTAATGTGTCTGAGTCAATATAGGTGGCTTAAGAAAAATGGTAAGTCGTTTGGGGGAAGATTTTTCAAAGCCTCACATGGCAGCTTTTCCCCCACCTGTAATCTACTTTCAGTGTGATCTGGGCTCCAACCTGCTGTTTGTGCCTGTGAAAATCTCCCTTTTGCAGGTTTTTGGTAAGTCCAATACCGCTGTATCAAAATCACATTATATAAAATCAAATTGTTTAGTATGGTCCGACATGGAGTAAATTGGTTGAAGTCCAGCCAAGGTACATGTCCAGTTGCATGTCAGGAAAAATGTCCTAACGTGAAGGTTCTGTCTATTCTGGGGGATTTTGCACTTGCAGAGCTCTGGCAATGTAGCTATGCTAGAGCAGAGGTCCAGTGTAAATCCCCTGCACCACTATTGCTTATACCAATGTAACTTAGCCACTAATACACATTGGTCCCATGTGTCTACATGAGGGATTTGTCCTGGGGTAATATATCCAGAGAGAGAGCCTCAGTGTGGATTTCTGTATAATGGACATAAGAACGGCCATATTGGGTGAGACCAAAGGTCCAGCTAGCCCAGTATCCTGACTTCTAACAGTGGCCAGTGACAAGTGTCCCAGAGTGAATGAATTAAACAGATAATCATCAAATGATCCTTTCCCTGTTGCCCAGTCCCAGCCTCTAGATTCTGGAATGGACGCATAATGGAATGGTGGGAGCCCTATCATAGAAGACATTGAATCCTGGAAGTATGCTGGATAGCTCTGCTCAAGAAGTGCAGGAGTGTGGAAGTTGTGTGACCCAGTAGGTAGAGTACTGGTTCTGGGAACCAGAACATCTGAGGGGCTCTGCCACTATCCTGCTGGTTAGTCTTGGGCCAGCTGCTGTGCCTAAGGCCTTATGGGAGGATCGACTCTCTGGTGATCAATCTTCTGAGGTTCGATTTAGCGGGTCTAGTAAAGACCTGCTAAGTCAAACACTGCGGGTGCCCCATCAGCACTGGTACTCCTTGCTGTTGCAAGGAGTAAGGGAAGTCAACAAGAGCATTTCTCCTGTTGCCCTCCCACTATGAAGACAGCACCATGCTCAGCTTAAGGTACATCGACTACAGCAACATTATGTATATAACTGGAGCGGCGTATCTTAAGCCAACCTTCCCCCCACCCACCCCCCCTCAGTTTAGACCTGACCTTAGTGATCCCAGCTAGCTCCGCAAGTGTGGTTAATGTGTCTCACCACCTTTTTAAAGCATTTGATGGTCAAAGGACCATCAGGGCTGTGTAAGAGCTAGAAATGGCTTCTGTTAAAAGCAATCAAAGTTTTAATAAAACCCCAACCTCTGTGCTTAGACCCAGCTGCCTGTCCTAACCCACAACAGCCAATGAGGTGAAACTAGAGTGGTGACTTGAGTTAATTATTCCTGCTCTGATATTCAGACACCAGCCACTCTGCCATGAACTATTGTTTCTATTGAGGCAACACGTTGTGACCTGTGACATGCAGCACCTGTTCTGGGATACTGGGAGTAAAATTAATTGATTTCCTGCCACCTCCAGCACTCTGCGGAAACCCTCCATCAATGAAGAATTGTGCATCTCTGCCCCAGGGTTACTTCCCATGTTGCCCCAGCCATGCCAAACAGAAGACATATCCAAGTGGATTTTCTCCGAGCAGAGCTTATCCTGGATTCTGTATCCTCTCCATGCCTTACGACTTAGCTGCCTTCTCCGCCTCATCACTGCAGACTTTATGACCTGTGAAATTGGCTTACGTATTGATCGGTTGCCCTTGTTTATAAAGGTAGAGGAAGGAATGAAAGTGTTTCCACTTTACTGCACTGTGAGTATGAGCTCCATGTTAAATCTATTCTCAACACAGTCGCCCTCCTTGTGTGTTTCTTTGTCTTGATTTACCAAGGTGTCAGAAGGGTAGAAAGAGAGGAGGGAGGGCTATAAGCAGACTCGGGTCCAGAGAAATGTTTAATGGACACAGCCTTACCGGCATTTGTTATGTGGCTTTATTCAGGCGGACACCCTAAAAATGAACACTCTGTTCTACTGTCTTATAAGTGATGGTTCTTTATTGTGTACCCTGCACCTCTTTAGCTTTGTACTCCATATGGTCTGGGAGTTTTTCTCATTAACTTTGCAGGTATATATGGTATGGACCATGAAGGACTCTCCCATGGAAAACTCAGTCTCCTAGGCACATTACTTGGCATCTCCAATGAATCAGAAGAAAAATGGCAGTCTCAGTGCTTTGAGGTTCCTTTTGGGTTTTGTCAACTCTTGTCGAAATTGGATGCCATCTCAGCCGTACACAGGATGTTCTCTTGAGTGGAAAGACAGCTGCAACAGAAGTATGGTAGGCCATGAAGTGATGGTCATGGATACTCCATGAATGACACCCGGAAACCAGTTCCCTCTAAAACAGCTTCTGGGGGTGGTGATGGGATTATTATTTCCCTGTAGTGAAGTAGTATTTAGGAGCACCAGTCAGAATTAGGAATCCTCTCTTGACATCCCAGCATATGATTCATAGATTCCAAAGCCAAAGGGCTATTGGCCTTGGTTATTCACTGAGATGATCAGGGATGCAACCCCATGCTCAAACGGCTAGAAGCTGGGACTGGCCGACGGGGGATAGATCATTCAATAAATTGCGTTGTTCTGTTCACTCCCTCTGAAGCACCTGGCACCAGCCACTGCCAGACCTGCTGTATAAAACAGGCCACAGAATTTTCCTGAAATAATTCCTGGAGCAGGCCTTTTAGAAAATCATCCAGTTGTGCTGTCGAAACTGTCAGTGATGGAAAATCTGCCATGACCCTTGGTAAATTGTTCCAATGGTTAATTACTCTCACTCTTACAAATGTAGCCTTATTTCCAGTCTGAATTTGTCTAGCTTCAACTTCCCAGCGCTTGAATTGTTAGATGTTTCTCTGCTAGACTGAAGAGCCTGTTATTAAATATTTGTTCTCTATGTAGGTACTTACTGACTCTAATCAAGTAACTCCTTAACCTGCTCTTTGTTACGCAAAATAGATTGGGTTCTTTGAGTGTAAGGCAGGGTTTTTTGTTTTGTTTTTGTTTTTTACACACTTAATCTTGTGCCTCTTCTCTTAGCCCTCTCTGGTTTGTCAACATCCTTCTTGAATTGTGGGCACCCAAATTGGACACAGTCTTCCAATAGCAGTAATGCCACTTCCCCACCCCACTTGCCTACATAATCCATCCTAAATAGGCTATATACATTGATTGTAACATCTGGATCATGCAAATCATCCTTCCAGGTTTCAGTAATACCAATTGATGCTCATCAGTGAGCACTTCTAGTTCCTCATCGTTGCTTCCCAGCATCTGAGCATCAGTGTATATGGAGTTAAATAATTCCCTCTCATCAGGTCCTTTGCTTCCTTGATTTGTTTTGGTCTCAACAGCTACATCTTGTGTTGAGTAAGGGCGTCTATCCTTAAAGCACAGGGATGTTTGTGAATTCCCCTCACCTCTGTGCCACGCAATGCTCCTTGTGGCAAATCTTGCTATTCTAAAACCCAGCACTGCTCCAGAGGCCACTGACAAACTTCCCATGGAGTTCACAGAGAGCAGGAGTTAATTGTCGCTGTGGCCAGGTCTACACTACTGGAGACTGCCGTGTCCCCACGATGGGAGGTCACCGGGAGAAACTCTCCCATCAATTTCCCTTACTCCTCATGACCTGGTTGAGTATCAGGGTCAATGGGGGTGTCATCAGTGGTTGATTTAGTAGGTCTTTATTAGACCTACTAAATCAAACCTCAGGAGATTGATCTCCGGAGCATTGACCTTTGGGGTAAATGTAGACAAGCTCCGACTGTCTGCCAAATCCCAAGATGTTCAGGACACCAGCAGCTCCTACTGAGTTCCAAGTGCACAGCAAGTGCTTAGGACTTGATTCATTGTGTGTGTGTCTTTTGCCTTGCCGACTGTGTGTGGCAATGTCCCCGAGGCAGGAGTAAGCAATCTCCCATCTTACTGGTCACAGCCGTAGAGATACAGCAGTGCCCTAAATTAACAGAAGTCCCATGTCCCCAGTGCTGTGTCCACTTAGATTGCCGGTCATCTTCCCCTTTGCTCATTCCCCCTCTTCCGGTAGCTGCTTGCTAAGTGGGTAGATTCTTCTGCTTGGAAATACAGAGGTCACTTGCTGGCCCCTTGGTGCTGATTACCTAATCATGTCAGCCCTATGCTGTCCGATGAATTTATTTCCCTGCTAGAGCCAAGTAGCCCTGTACATGGATAATCCATCATTTTAATTGCACTCAGAAAACCCAGCTGATGGGCACTTGCGGCTGCTGTCTTACCACCCGGCGGGGCTGGAATTCCAAGGCTTTAGAATATTCATGAGCTCGCTGGGTTCCTATTTGCATATTGTGTGGAGTGCATTCATCAGGCCTGTCCTGTCAGTGCTCTGAAACTTTTGCCCACGCCCTCCCTAGTAAGTTGCTCGGGTGTCTAGCTGAGCTCTGCGAAATGGCACATGTCCGGTGGTTTGTTTCTTGTGGGAATGGATGGATTTTGTGTGAGCGAGGGGGTGAGGACAGAGGGAATTCAGTGGGGCTCTCAGCTGAGGAGGAAGAATGGCCCAAATGGTTAGGGCACAAGCTTGGGATTCGAGAGGGATTCAATTCCCTTCGCTGTCACAGAATTACAGTGTGACTGTGCGGCAGTCACGTAGGAAACCAGGCTCAGAGAGGTTATCTGTACAGTGCTGATGATCCTGCCCTGCTAACTCTTATGGGTATTGCGTGGATAAATACATTGGGATGCTCAGATACTATGGGGGCATAGAAATACCTCAGATAGTCAGTGCTGGAGACTGTGTTTGGGTATGTCCTACAAGCCTGTATCTGTATAATCGCATCACTCAGCGGTGTGAAAAACACCCCTATGCGCAGTGTATTTATACCGACCTAACCCTCCATGTAGACTGTGTTGTCTCAGCAGAGCTACTCCTGCTGACATAGCTCCGGCCTCTCGGCAGGTGGGTTAACTATGCCAAGAGGAGAGCTCTCTCCAGTCAGTCTTTCTTAAAGCGTTACAGCACAGCTATGCCAATGCAACGTTTAAGGGTAGATGTGCCCTGTGGGATCCACCTGGTAGGCCCCAGGCAAAACAGTCACATGATCTGGAGCATGAGGTAAACAGTGAAGTGGCAAAATTTGCCGATGATACAAAGCTGCTCAAGAGAGTTAAGTACAAAGCAGACTGCAGAGCTTCAAAAGGTTCTCACAAAAGTAGGTGACTGGGCAACGAAATGGCAGGTGAATTTCAATGTTGATAAATGCAAAGTTATGCCCATTAGAAAATATAGTCCCAACTACACATCTACAGTGATGGGGACTAAATTAACTGTTACCACTCAAGAGCAAGACCGTAGAGTCATTGTGGATAGTTCTCTGAAAACATCAGCTCAACGTGCAGCAACAGTCACACAAGCAAACAGAATGTTGAGAATCATTAAGAACGGGATAGAGAATAAGACAGAGAATATCTTAGGGTATGTCTACACTACCACCCTAGTTCGAACTAGGGTGGTTAATGTAGGCATTCGAAGTTGCAAATGAAGCCCGGGATTTAAATATCCCGGGCTTCATTTGCATCTTGCCGGGCGGGCGCCATTTTTAAATCCCCTTAGGTCGAACTCCGTGCCCGCGGCTACACGCGGCACGGAGTAGGTAGTTCGAATTAGGATCTCTAATTCGAACTACCAGTACACCTCATTCCACGAGGCATAAGGGAGCAGTCGACAAAGGCTTCCCCTGTCGACCGATCCGCGTCTTGACTGCCGTGCTGTGCCGACGATCAGCTGAGCCGGCACAGCACGGCGGCCATTTTTATTTTAATGAAGCCAGGGATATTTAAATCCCCGCTTCATTGACTATGTCGGGTAGTCTATTTTACATGCCTCTGTCGGGAGAGGCATGTAATCTAGACATGCCCCACATGAAATTAGTAGTATGTTTAAAACAAACAAATGGAAGAACTTTTTCACACAGCCCAACCTTCTTCACACTTCACACACAAAAAGAGCCCATGCATCAGTGCTCAGATCTGCAGTAGTATTTAGAGGTGCCCTGCAGAGGACTGTCATGGATCTGGTACTATTCTGTATTTCACTAATGACTTGGATAATGGCACGGAGAGAAAGCTTATACAAATTTGTAGGTGGCACCATGTCAGGACTTACAGGCACTTTGGAGGGCAGGCTTAGAATTCAGAACAGTCTTGACAAACTGGGGAATTGGTCTGAAATCAACAAAAGGACATTCAATAAAGACAAGTGCCAAATGCTACTCTGAGGAAGGAACAATCAAACACAAATACAAAATCGGAAATAAAGGGGTTGTGGTAGGATCCGGGGGTTAAAAATAAGAGTGTCAGAAAGGACCACAAGTGTCATCAAGTCTAACCTCCCTGCCAAGATGCAGATTGTAGTGAATCACAAATTGAATATGAGCTAACAATGTGAAGTGATTATTGAAAAAAAAAAAAGAAAAAAAACGGCTAATGTCATTCTGGATGTATCAACATATAGCTAATGGCTAATGTCATTCTTCCGCTCTACTCTGTGCTGATTAGGCCTCAATTGGAGTATTATGTCCAGTTCTGAGCACCACATTTCAAGAAAGATGTGGAGAAATTGGAGAAGGTCCAGAGAAGAGCAACAAGAATGATTAAAGGTCTAGAGAACATGATTTGTGAGGGAAGACTGAAAGAATTGGGCTTGTTTAATTTGGAAAGGAGAAGACTGAGACGGGGACATGATAGCCGTTTTCAAGTATCTAAAAGAGTGTCTCAAAGAGAAGGGAGAAAAGTTGTTCTTCTTGGCCTCTGATGATAGGACAAAAAGCAATGTGCTTAAACTGCAGCAAGGGAAGTGTGAGTTGGACGTTAGGAAAAACTTCCTACCTGTCAGGGTGGTTAAACACTAGAATAAATTGCCTAGGGAGGTTGTGGAATCTCCATCACTGGAGATATTTAAGAGCAGGTTGGATAGATATCTATCAGGGATGGTCTAGATGGTGTTTGGTCCAGCTGTGAGGGCAGGGGACTGGACTCAATGACCTCTCAAGGTCCCTTCTGGTTCTAGAGTTCGATGACTGTATATAAGACACGAGGAAATTGTCCCACTTCACCTGATCCTGGTGAGGCCTTATCTACAGCAGTGTCTCCGGAAGTGTTGCACGAAATCACTTTCAGAGAGACATTAACTGGCCGCCCCAGTTTGTTTGTTTACTGACGCCGCGGCCACGGAGCCTCGCGGCTCCCATTGGCTCCATTTCGTCCTTTGCAGCCAAGGGGAGCTGCAGGAAGTGGCATGGGCCGGGCCACCGCTTCCCGCAGCTCCCCTTGGCTGCAAAGGAGGAAACATACTGAGACGTGGGCACTGAAAGCGAAGGGAGAGCAGGGAACAAAAAAGGGGCCTGGTGAGTGGAACGGTGGGGCAGCAGCGCATGGAGGGGGCAACGGAGAACTGTCGTGGCTGGTTTGTGCGGCCTGAGGTACGGGCCACTTCTAGCACAGAATGTTCTCTCCCCAATACCCTATTAGCCCCCGTGGTGGCTGCTCTGCCTGTACCGGTCGCACCGCCTCGTCTGCGGCCGGCACCCTATTTACCAAGCTCTCTGGTAACATGGCAGGGCCCCCTCCTCCCCCCAAGCTGGTATTTAGCACCACTAGAGCTCCGCCAGCATCCTGACACATTCCAAAGAAATACCAAAGAAACAACCAACCCACTGCTGAGCCTTTCTGTGATCTGCGGCGATCGGTACTGCTCACTTGCAGGTGGCTAATCAAGTGTGAGGCAGCCGGCTGAAGTGTTACAATCCCACATTGTCCCTCTGAATCTCCACCCACATCTCCCTGTGGTGGGCCTCTCTCCCTCACACTCCCTTTCTCTCTCTCCCTTTCTCTCACACTCACATTCTCTCACACACACACACTCTCTCCCTCCCTTTCTCTCTCTCTCTCTCACACACACACACACACTCTGTCTCACACTCTCTCTCTCCCTCACACTCACTGTCTCTCTCTCACACTGTCTCTCTCACACTGTCTCTCTCCCTTACACTCCCTCTCTCTCTCCTCTGTCTCTCTCACACTCACATTCGCACTCTCACACACTCACACTTCCTCTCACACACTCTCTCCCTCTCTCTCTCACACTCTCCCTCCCTTTCTCTCTATCTCTCTCACACAAACACACTCTCTCTCACACACACTCACACTCCCTCTCTCACACACACACTTTCTCTCATACTCACTCTCTCACACTCTCACTCACAAACACACTCTCTTTCTCTCTCACACACACACACACACACACACACACACACACACACTTATACTGTCTCTCACACTCTCTTTCTCATACACACACTCTCTCTGTCTCTTTCTCACCTCCTGCCCCCAGTGGTGCAGCTGCCTCAGTGACCCCACGTGAGGGGAAACCTTGGTCCATTGGTTAGGGTAGTGGTGCAGAACTGGAGACTTAAGTTCAAGTCCCTGCTGGGCCACTCACCTCTCCTGTGACCTTTAAGCAAGTCACTTCATCTCTCTGAGTCCCAGTTCCCAATCTCTAAAATGGAGGTACTCCCACTTCATGGTGGCATTGTAAGGATATGTATGTGCAAAGGTGGTGTGAGGAGATGTGAAAAAGTAGGGTGCACATACCCTCTTCTGGACCCCACAGAGGTCTGTGGCCTGTGTGAGGAGGGGGCAGAGACTGGCAGAGGTGCATTGGTCATGTGCTATCTTATGCTGAAAAGATTGTACCCGGGGCTGCTATCTTTTCTATAAATCCACCGCACGCTCTGGGTGCACGGTGCCCAAAATTGCTTTCTCGTCCTTTCTCCTGAGTGGCACAAAATGCTCCTTGTCTGCCACTGAAGTTCTTTGCCTCTGTTCCTCATCCGTTCCACGGTCTCATTTCTCATCGGTCGGGACAGTGCTGGGTTGGTTGCTCAGGTTGCAACCACTGGAGAGGGATTTCATAAAAAAAAATTTTTTTTAATTTAGTTTTGAAAAAATCGCAATAACTTTTCACATGAGGCTTTGTAAATCTCTTGTTTGCTTGGTTTGTTTACAAAGCCATACATTTGGGGCCCACAGCTACTGGAGAGTGTCCCTTTGAATATATGTTAGAATCAGTCTGGATTCAGTTCATATTTAGGAGGGAGGGTGCGGAGGGAATGGGTGAAGCAATTTTACTTGTCATCTGTTACCAGTGGATGGATGGATTTGTTCCCCAAATGGCAGTGATCATGATATGGGGTGTTTTTTGGGGGGGAAGGGGTTGGAATTGGTTAATCTGTGGAACTCCTTGGCAGAGGATGCAGTGAAGGCTCGAACTTTAACAAGAGCTAGATAGATTCATGGAGGTTAGGTCCATCAATGGCTATCAGCCAGGATGGATAGGAATGGTATCCCTAGCCTCTGTTTCTCTGGAAATGGGTGAAGGGGAGGGATCACATGAGGATTACTTGTTGTAATTCCTCCCTCTGGAGGCACCTGGCATTGGCCACTGTTGGCAGACAGGACCCTGGGCTAGATGGACCTTTGGTCTGACCCAGTATGGCCGTTCTTATGGAATCACACAGCAAAGAGGGATCTACCCATAGCTGTGATATAGCTCTGTCTTTGATTCCGTTCTTTCAACAATGTGGGGTGTTTAGTCATGAGGTAACAGGTAACGGACTTTAAATGGAAAAATTACTTGGGAGGAGGACCCATGGAAGGATGCTAAATTATTTATGTGCGGTACCAGCTTCTTGCAGACCACCCTGCACATCTCATTTGTTAGCTCTTGGGGCCTGTCCCACCCACAAAGCATTTTGGAGCTTGCAAGGCAGGGCTGAGTGAAAATCAGAAAGGAAAGTGTTGAGAAAATAAAAATATGTCTATCTCTGCTTTCCCCACTAAAGGAGGAATGGGGCTCTTCCCCATCTCTAATCCACCCCCCACACCACCTCCTCCCTCCCTCTCTCCTCGTGCATTGGCACTAGCATCCAGAATGTTTCTCTTGACAAGTGTACATGCCAGATTAGTCTCCTCTGAGGCAGAGGTCCTTTTCTGTGGCATATATTCTACCCCAAAAACACAATCTGGATGTCTCGGTCACACACACACACATGCATGTGTCCTGTTTGGTACCCATTAGTGTCAAAAGGACTTTTAGTGCCTCAGAAGGAGCTGAGTCTTGCCATAAAAGTGCTTGCTAAATTGGATGTGTGCTGGCAACTTGGTCAGAGCAGCACTTCCTCAGTGGAGTGTGACCCTGGCCATTCCCCCTCCCTGTCTTTCCTTTCAGGCTGATGTCAAACCAGAAGTTGCCTCACACCCGCTTAGGTTCCAGGGCCATCTGTCCCCTGAAGGGCCAGGAAGATAGGGAAAATCCATTCTTTGTGAGGCTCTCCGGTACTGTGGTGAGGAGGGCCATATAAGTAGATACGTTGTTGTTTGTCTCATACTTACATTGTAAGCTCCTTGGGGCAAGCACTGTCTTTTTGTTCTGTGGGGTTTTTTTAAAGAAGTTCTGAGTTTCAGAGATTCGGATCACGTGGAAGGAAGGTATATTAAATACTTTTCTATGGCGTATGTTCTACCCCAAAAGCACAATCTGGATGTCTGTCTCACACAGACACACACAAACACTTTCTACAACCTGTCTGCCTGCTTCTTAGTCAGGGTCCTGGGTCTGGGTGCACGACTGGAACTCGTAGGTGCTAAAGTAATACGATAGTTACCTACTTGTGAATAATCCGAGGATGACTGTACCGAGAGGTGTCAACCCAGAATTTATATCCCAGCATAAAGTCTCACTCTACATTAGGAAAAACTTCCTGCCTGTCAGGGTGGTTAAACACTGGAATAAATTGCCTCGGGAGGTTGTGGAATCTCCATCACTGGAGATATTTAAGAGCAGGTTGGATAAACACCTGTCAGGGATGATCTAGACCAGGGTTTCCCAACCTATGGGTCAGGACCCAAATATGGGTCGCCATTACATTTCAAAGGGGTCGCCAAGTGTTTCCCCAGGTGGCTCTGCCCTCCCTCCTCCCCCCGTTTTTGAATTGCCTTGGGTCACCAAGTCTTCCTGAATTGTCAAAATGGGTCCCCATCTGGAAAAGGTTGGGAACCGCTGATCTAAATGGTGTTTGGTCCTGCCGTGAGGGCAGGGGGCTGGACTCAATGACCTCTCGAGGGCCCTTCCAGTGCTAGTATTGTGTGATTCAAAAGGATATTTTAAACCGATTGGGGGAAACTCCAATATACAAATATAAACCAAGTCGGAAAGAGGTGATACGCAGGCTGCTGCTTTTCAGCACCATGGAAAATCAACATCAGCCAGTCGCTCAGTACCTTCCTGCAATGTCCTATGTACTGGCTGAGAACAACCTTTCCATGCGTGGCACGTTGCAGGTACCTTGTAGAGGCAGATCCCATCTGATTAAAGTTCCATCACTTGGCAAAACTGTCATTGCATAACAACCTGACGCAGCATTAGCACCTGCGTCAAAGATATCACCTAGAAAAGATTTGTTCTGCCTCAGAAGGTCAAAGGAATGGCAGGTATTAGGACACCCATGTAGTACAGCTAATGAATTGTGCATGTTCCTCTCTATCCGGGTGCCCTTGAAGTCAGGGTTATCCAAACAAGGTGACCTTCAAGGTGCTGCGGTCCTGCACTTACTTTGCATGAAATAGAGTCCTCCTTATGGCTAATAAAGGGTGTAGCCAACTGACAATCCAGGCCTTGTGTTCAAGCTTGAGCTAAGCCAGTGGTTCCCAAACATTTTGAGCATACGGACCCCTCTTCAATGTATTCAAATTTCATGGACCAGCCCCCTCAGAGAGTAGGGGAAGGAAGGAAGATTGCCCCCCCCCTTATTTTTAAACTTTCCGTGGACCCTCTACAGTACCATCGCAGACCACCAGGGGTCCACAGACCACAGGTTGGGTTCCACTGATCTAAGCAACCTAGACTTGCATACTCAGATGTAGGGTCTCCATCTGTGATTGAATTTGTGGACGTGGATGGCCTTGGGTTAACCTCTATGGGCTGCCCGTTGTCTGCACTTTGTCCACTCCAAATGTAAGAGAAAAATCTGTCCAGGGCACAGTGCCCTTTTTGCAAAATAGTCCTGGCTCTGATAAGTCTCCTTTAAGGCAGGCCCAAGACATGCACAAGAAACACATCTCTTGACTTGTGGTGTGGTCTGGAGCTAGGAGCCCTCAATGGCTACTAGAGCTGACACTAGAATGGGAAGAAATTTTTGAGCAAAACCATTTTCCCCATGAAAACTGCAGATTTGGATCAACTGCTCTGTTTTGTGAAAGTGGGTCAAATTTTCCAACTTATTTCAATTGAAAAAAAACAACCCCATGCTAGTGGGGGAAAAAAATCTGGGAAAAAAATGGAAATGTTTCATGTGAACGTTTGCTAAACACAACGGCTCTCTTCAGCCTGCCTTCTGCAGCAGCACTTAGGTTCCTCATCTGGCACATGGTCAAACGGGTGCTGTCTACACTGCCCATCCTCTATAGATCCTGCAGGCCTTTCTGCCCCCAGAGGTCTAAGATTGTACTCTCTCGTCCCACTTTGTCTTCTGCCCGAAACCCAGTGTCTTGGAGTTTGAGACAACAAATAAGACGCTATTGAATGTAGCGAAATGGGCCTGCAAATAGTCCCCGAGCTCAGGATATTACCTTCCACACTCAGCTCCACATAGTGAACTTCTGCACAAGGCTTTTGTGTGTCTGCTGCATTCTGTCATTTTCCCCGCTGCAATTTCTTGTACCCCTTACAGCTAAATGACCTTATGCAGCAGGAGTGGAGTCAGAGACTGGTCTCTTTTTCAGGATTTCCCTCGCCCATCCCCTATGCTCTTCCCCTCCCCACAGAGTGTCTCACATTTGCTTTTCCCCCGTCTTTCCCTTTTCTCTCTGTTCCTCCAGGCCCTGCGCCTTCATTATCAGCACAGGTGTTAATCAGCATTACCTTAATTAGGCGCCTGGATAAACAGCGCACTCAGCATCCGGATGGTGCTTGCATTCAAAGCACTCCTGAGCCCCAAACTGAACCAACGCGCCGCTCTTCTCCCTGTGGAGAATCGCAGGAAGAAGAGGTAATTAGCAACTGCAATAACCAGTTTTGCTGATCAACACATGGTGCAAAAGCGGGAGAGAGTAAAACAAAAACCTGCATGGTGGCATAAATTGGAGCTCTTTCCATTTACGGTTTTGTGCGGGCATCCCTGCACCAAAGCGCTGTTGGGCGAAGAGCAAACGGCTTCAGGGTGTGGTCGTGCTTGAAGGCGTGAATCTTCTGCCTAAACAAAAGGAGCCTAGAAATCGTAGGAGGACAGGCTCGCAGCCCGTGCTGCTTTCCCTTGTTGCCCTGAGCATATGAGGATGCAATCGACTTTGATGTTTCAGCACTTCCTGTCTCAGCCGGGCGCAAGAGCAAACAAAGGGGAGCAGACTTGTAAAATAACGGGGGAGTGTGAATTACTCAGATGACTGTTGGTTTTGGAAAAGTTATAGTTCCGTTTCTGTTCACGGTCCTAAGGGTTGGCGGGTTCCTGTTTTATTCTTACTGGTTAGCTGAACCCTCCCTTGGGGCATTTCTACAGAGCAGGGGTGGGCAATAATTTTCATGGGGGGGGCATTTTGTGAACTTTGATATATGGTCGTGCACCAGCTCCACCTACCTGGACCTGGTGGGGCTTGGGGCAGAAGGGCGGATCTGGGGACTAGCCTCCCCCCAGAGTTGTTTGGGGCCAGAGGCTTTGAAGTAAAAACACAGCAAAGGGCTCGCAACTCCCAGCCCTGCCGTTATCATGTTACCTGACAGCCATCCGGGGTTGCGGCAGCTATTTCTAAGGCTCACGGCTCCAGCCCCTGCTGGGGTCATGCCATCACCAAGAGCCATTTAAATAGGATCCTGCTGCCTGAGCCACCACATGGAAATTTTGTGGCCTGCGCTGCAGGATATAAATAGAAAGCGGCCAGATGTCGTCCCTCGGCAAGATCAAAGTGTTAGGTGGGCCAGATCCAGCCCCAGGGCCGCGTCTTGCCCAGCCCTGCTACAGAGCCACCCGCTTTTCAGGAACAAAGCACTCAGCCGTGTCCTTTCCATATTTGCATTGCACATGTCACTTCTGTAATGACAGGGTGGGCAGCCGTGGGGTTTTGGCGCTACGGAAGACCAGTGCTTCTAAGGAGCAGCAAAGTGGGTCAAGAAGGGATCTGGAGGAAGGACTTCTGGCTTCTCCTCCTGGAACCTGAGTATTCCTCACCTAACGCCCTCACGTTGCTGGGACTTGTTTTCTGGCTTCTTCAGAGATGGCCCAGGGCCTTCTAACGCCATTGAGAGAGGCTGTGCTATCTGCCAACTGCTGCCTGAGAACGAAGGCTCCTCATCTGGTGGGACACCCCCACTACTCTAGCATCACTTGGGTTTCTCTAAGATGCCTTCTAGGCAAGTATTGGCCAGCTCTGTCCTCAGCGAGCGAAGCTTTTGGCGACCTCACAGTGTGCAACATGGTTCAGTGGAGAAGGCAGCTGTGCCATACACAGGCAACATTACCAGAAGGCCATCCAACTACTCACAGGCAGTGTTGTCTTCAAGTCATCATTGTCAAGCCCAAGTCGATTCTCAAGTCACTACAGTTCAAGTCTCAAGTTGAGTCTCGAGTCCCTAAAGTCACTTTCGAGTCAAGTCCCAAGTCGAGCCTCAAGTCTTAATTTAAAAAATGTCAAGTCACTTTTGTACAAGCCATCAATATCGGCATTTTCGGACAATTTTTTCACCAAGTTGATTTAACAAAATTAGCAAGTCTCAAGTCGAGTCTCAAGTCACAAACAATGAAACCGAGTCGAGTCTCAAGACAAGTCACCTAGGCGACTTAAGTCAGACTCAAGTTCAAGTCGTGGGATTCTAGTCAACAACTCTGCTCACAGGTATAGTGATTCTTCTTGTGATTCTTCCTGTCTTTGGGATTATGCTTATAAGGCGTTAATAGCCAGAACGCATCAAGTTCTCCCCCTCCCCCCTCCAACCCTTTTCCATTTAGGGCACCATTGCCAATTTGAGCTGGACGTATTCCTGGAAGTGACATCACATGCCATAGTCTTTAATTAAAGATTTAATTGAAGACTATGGCATGTGTTGCAACCTCCGGGAATTTATCTTTAATGATTTATCTTTAAATCCTGGAGATTCCAGGACCATCCTAGAGGAGTGGCAACCCTAATTGCAGGTGGCGGAATGAGATCAAATGACTCTCCAGGGGGAAACCCAGAGAAAGCAGGTATTCCTGTCAGGCTGGGAGAGCAGTGGAGAGCGAAAGCTAAATGCCATTGGCAAATCTCCTCTGCAAAGCAGACTGCAAAGCCTGGAAATGGTGAAGTCCACAGGCTTTTTCGTGTCATTGTATTTGGTATTGCCGACACAACGGGTTAGCTGTGAATGGTTGATGCTCTCTGGAACGGAGGTCTCGGACCTCTACCCCTGACCATAATTACTGGTGCAAAATTAACAGGGTTCAAGGGTAAACTCAAGAAAACTCATCTATTGTGTATCCCAATAAGGCTTTGTGGAGCTGAACGCCCAGTTTGGGCAGCAGTGTTTTATGTCTATGCAATAATAACCATTACAGCCGCCTCAGCTATCCCTCTGCTAAGCTCTCTATCACCTACTTTGGTGATGGGCAACGTAGGCTAGCGAGGGGGCCGCATGAGAAGCCCTCCTCCATCTCAGTGGGCCACAAGATTGTCCTAACCAAGATGCTCTCCCAGGACAGGGTAGTTTTGCTCCCTGTGCTTGCACGCCTAGAATTTGCAGGGGCTGATGATCAAACCACAGCAGTGCATTGACTGGATGCAGAGGGAGCGCACGTCTCTCACAGTCAATGCTGTGCACAATCAGCATGCATCTCACTTCACGTGCTCTGGCTTTCGGTGTCTGTCACGTTAGTAATATTGGTAGGAACAAACCTATGTGGACAGAAACCAGAGGAATCTGGCAGCCCCGCATGTGGGCAGTGAATGTCTCACAGGTCCCAGATAGAACCTTGGTGGGTCGTATGTGGCCCCAGGGCCACAGGTTGCTCATCACTCATCTAGTGGTTGTCTTGTCCTGATTTCTACATGACCCACACAGAAGTGCTGCCCCCTTAGTGTTTTCCATAGCTGAATGCATCTCATTCCGAGGCGTCTTTTCTGATACTCGGATTACATTTAGCTATGATTATTTGCAATGTAACGTCTGCTGAGGGGCAGAAGGAGGAAGAAGACTCCCTCCTTCAGTGTGAAAAATGTAAAACCACCTTAGATGTGTATCATAGAATACTAGGACTGGAAGGGACCTTGAGAGGTCATCGAGTCCAGTCCCCTGCCCTCATGGCAGGACCCAGTACTGTCTAGACCATCCCTGATAGATATTTATCTAACCCACTCTTAAATATCTCCAGAGATGGAGATTCCATAACCACCCTAGGCAATTTATTCCAGTGTTTAACCACCCTGACAGGAACATTTTCCTAATGTCCAACATGTAGAGAATTCATGAAGGATTCAGAGGCACTTGGGTACTAGAGTAAGGAAACTCACCAGTACCTAGACAAAAAAGCCAATACGAACATTTTTATGGAGGGGGAAATATATATATATATATATATCAGCTATAATTGTTGAATAGTTAATAAATCAGTTATTTAAAATTAGAAGATTTACCCGATGTTCGGGTCCTTAACTCAATTAATTTTTGTATTTTGGAAAATAAAATGAAAATGTCCATCCTTCATTTCAATCTTTGCTCCAGGGTAGGGCTAGGATGAGGGTGCCTGGGGAGGGGGGAGCACGGGGCTCGGGGTTAGGGCAATCCCGGACAGGGGAGGCAAACCCTTTCACCTGCCTAGTGATTCTGTCTCTTTTCTGTATGGTTTTCTGAGATATAATCCCATTCCAGGCACATTCCATTTTCCTGGCGCAACCCCACCCTGACCTTGCTATGAGTTATAGTAAGAAGGAGCTGTTCACTGAATTGTGTGGTCCTAGCTCTTACCATTTAGGAGGAGTTCTCAGATAGACAGACCGATGGACACACAGACAGAGTCACAGACAGACAAACTCTTTCAGGCTACCTCTAGACTGCATCCCTCTGTCAACAGAGGGATGCAAATCAAGCACATCGAAATTGCTACTGAAGCAGGGATTTAAATATCCTGTGCCTCATTAGCATAAACATGGCCACCGCTTTTTTTGAAAATGGAGTTTTTTCGAAAAAAACGGCAGTCTAGATGCAAGAAATGAGGTTTACAGGATCTGTCGAAAAAGGGTTTATTTTCAACAGATCAGCAACTAGACTGCTGGGTTTTTTTCGAAAAAGCTCCATTTCAGAAAAAAGCGGTGGCCATGTTTATGCTAATGAAGCGCAGGATGTTTAAATCCCTTCTTCATTACCAATTTCGATGTGCCTAATCTACATCTATCTGTCGACAGAGAGGTGTAGTCTAGACACACCATCAAATATATAGTCTACTAGAAGATTTACCCAGCATTGATCGGGTCCTTACCTCAATTCATTTTTGTTTTTCTTCATTTAAATCATTGTTGTGGGATGGGGCTGAGGATGAAGGGTTCGGGATGCAGGTTGCCCTGGGGAGAGAGGACAACCACAGCCTGCTCTCACCGCAGCAACTTGAGGGCAGGTAGGAAGCAGCTCTCCATGGTTGCTGCAGCTCCAGTGGACACAGCCGGGGGAGGGGTGCATGTCCCCTGGTTGGGGCAAGTCCAGGTTCATCTGCCCCCCTGCTCTCCCCAGTCAGAGTGAGAAATGTAGTAAACACTGCACTTTCCCCCGGCTCCCGGAAGAACAGGAACAGCCAGCAATGTTACTGTATGAACTGGGGGGAGGGGAACTGCAGCCCCCTTATTCTCTCTATCTGGGGGTGGGAGGCTCAGGTTTGGGTCAGTCCCAGACAGGAGGGGGCAGTGTGACCCCAGCCAGCCCCTTTCACCTGCCTGAAACATCCCCCAAATTGCAGACTAGTGGTGGGAGAGACTCAAGAGGGGCAAGAGATTAGAATTTGGTCCTCAGAAGCATCCTGAAGTTTAGATGTTTGATTAGGCTTCTTGAGACTGTAAATTTAAGCTGGAAATCCTCCCAAAGCAAACAAGTTCTGACTCCTCCCAGGTGTGCCAGAAGAATAATCTTTTTCTGGTATTTTGGTGGTCTGGCCCTGTCCAAAGCCCTTAGCTTCAAGAGCCATGCTGGAAATGTTAAAGACCAGAGTGGGAAGTCAGCAGAACTTTCTCACACCTCAGCGAAAGTTTGATTCGGGTTCATTTCAAGTTTTGGGTAAACGGTCAGGATTGAGTTTGTCTCCTCCTCCATCTTGGCTTAATTCAATTGGCTTACTGCCCACCTGTACTCTGAACTAGTCTGGGATAACAAAGGAGAGAGGAAGCATGAAGGCTGAACACTCAACAGGAATTTGTCAGCAAAAAACATGAATTGGCCCCTAGAACTAAGGACTGAATCTGGCTCTCCTGTCAGTGATAATACTGATTTCAGTGAAAACAGGAATCAGTCTCTAAGGCCAGGTCTACACGCCACCTGGAAGGTTGAATTAAGGCACGCAACTCCAGCCACATAAAATCGTAGCTGGAGTTAAGCCGAGCACGGTGCTGTCTTCTCAGAGGAAGGCTGCAGGGAGCATATGCACCCATTGGTTTCTCTTACTCCTCACGGCCGTGAAGAGTACTAGAACCAACCAGAGCTGCCTTCAGTGTTCAATTTAGCGGGTCTTAACTAGACCCGCTAAATTGAACTCCAGATGATCGATCTCCAGCCTGGCCTGTGGAGACGTAACCTAAGTGCAAACTTCTCCATGAAAGCCATACCTTACAGCCTTTCCAATAATGAGTTTTGTATTTATTATATAAGTGCCGTGGGCTTTGCCTGTCTATTCCTGCAAGATATTGCAACATGTCCCAACTGGCAACCAAATGCACTTGATTGTGCAGGGTTGTTTTCCTGCACCACTGAAAGCCATTCCTGTCAGACTTTTGAAATGGAACACTCCTCCCATGACAAAACGAGTCACTAAATCATTAAGGTCCATTGCCTCCTGAGATTATTGTAATTTGGGGAGTTATTACATTGTGAAAGTGGGGCACGGAGTTATTTAAAGCAGTAAGTAGAAAATCACCAGCTGATAATACAGTCTGGTTCAATCGGAGCTCATTTAAATATTGGTCTCAACTGTCCTTTGAATCAAAGCTGCTTAAAGTATTCTGGAAAATAATTGCCTCTATTCATCAGAAGAATGTTCAACGATCCCAACTCCAACATGGGGAATTTGGTTGAGGAGTTATTCCCCCCTCCCCCTTTTCAACTTTGTGTTCAGAAAATGACATCTTGGATTTCCTGGTGCCACTTCCTTTTAACAGAGGGGTCAATCCATCAACCTGTACTAGGGAGATGGGTCCCTTTTACCTGTCAGTGATGGATGCTTCTCCGTGGGCTAATACATCATGACGTTCTGACGGTAACGGCACTCTGCTCTTCAGGGAATAGGACTCCAGCCTCCTGCCAGTGAGTTAAAATGCATTGCCAAGCTCAGTAAGAAAAGTAGGCACACGCATCGTTTGGAGCACAACAATACCCTGTTTCCCAAACAGTATTGATGCCTTCCCTGAGATTCTGGTGCTTGAGCAAAGATACCTTCGACTTGACTAACCAATGTACATTTGTGCTGAGTGGGAAGTGACTGAAAGAACTTGGAACCCAGATGATTTTTCTTCGTTTTGGTTACTACAGGTTAACCCCTCTAGTCCGCGACTCTCCGGTCTGGTGACCTCTCTGGTCCGGCATGATTTTAATTAGCTGGATGTCCACTCATCATGGGTGAGGCCAAGTTTTCCACAGTCCCATAAAGTTTTACAGCCACCAGTCTTGTGTGTGAGTGTTCTGTGCTGTACTTCAGCTCTAATTTACCCTTAAATGTCTTCTAAGGGCCCGGTAAGCAATGGAAGTGTTGGTAATGCTGCTAGACAATATGAACCTCCCAAGGTTCAGCAAATTCTCTGGTTTCTCACTGGCTAGGTTCTGAGGGTGCCAGACTAGAGAGGTTCAACCTGTTACTTGTTTTGTTACTTCGGTTGGTTCCTTGAGTCTTTAGGTCTATCTGCAGCCTAGATCAAGATCTCTTTTGGGTTCTGCTGAGGCCATTAAGGCTACGTCTAGACTGCAGCACTTTTTCAGGATACCAGAGGTATGCCGGAAAAGCAATGTTGCGTCCAAGGAACGCTTCCGCTTTTTTGGAAAAATTTTTGGAAAAGCAGACGCGCTCTTTCGCCATGCTTGTAAACCTCGTTTTACGAGGAAGCTGGATGTCCACTTTTTCCACTTTACTGTCAAAAGAGGACTTTTTTCTGAAATTTGGCGCCGTGTAGACACACCAAATTTCGGAAAAGCTCTTTCAACAGTAAAGCGGAAAAAGATACGCAATTTCCAATTTATCTTTGCAATGTAGACCTAGCCTAAGACAGAGCTAAGCAACAAACCAATGACAAGCCCATCTGGCTTACATATTGTCAGCTAATATCTTCCTTCCCCATTTCAGCCACCATGACACAGCTTTGAAAAGGCCCCATTGGACAATCACTGCTACAGGAGAGGGCTACAGCTGTGTTTGGCCTGAAGGGTCCGCCACCATCCAGAGCTTAGTCTGCATTCCCACGATGCTACTGTGATGTGAGAAATGCAGGGACAAACAGCATTTGAATGTCATGTGCTAGGTTCAGGACGTTGCTCAAATTGGTTAGCCAGAGGAAATCCCAGATGTTGTAGATGTTCAATCCAATATCTCACTGCCCCGACCACCACGTCCAGAACTGGAGAGTGCAGCCGCTTGTCAGGCTTTGGACGGATTTCCCATTTTTCAGGCCATCTCCGTTAAACGTAGTGCCAGACAATAGTTAGTTTCATTTTTAATTCCGTCTGAGGTGTGATTAGTTTTCTTCCTCTTAACTTCCCACATACCCGGGGAAAGATCATTAGAGCTGTCATGTCATAAATACATCTTCAAGCGGAATTCAGGAATAGAAGGCTTGCCAGCAGCCCGGCCCTTTCCTCAATTGCTGTATTAAACTAGCAATGAAATCTAATGGCTCCCTGGGCCCTCTCCTCCTTTCCATCAAAACATATAGAACACGTTCGTTAGGGAGACTTTCAGAGGTCGTGTCCTCGCCAGAAAAGCTTTTAATGCCCTCCTCGTGCAACGGGTGTGTGTACCGGAAAAGGAGCAATGGCAGAGATAGATGCTTCTGCAAAGCAAACCTGGGTGCTGTGAAGGTCAAGGGCACAGCAATTGCTGGCAGAAGCACATTGCTGCCTTATGTAGGCTGGAAGGGAGAGCAAATTCCATTAGTTGGGAGCAAATTCTTAGTGAGGATGACTTTTTCCATCCCTTTCTAGTCCGCTGAGATACTAACATGTGGATGTGCTTCTTAGACCCTCCACCCTTCTACTTGCAAAATGCAATCAGACCTCTTTGTCTGTTTTCTGCTTATTCATCTCCCTGGCCCAGAGACCCTCTGTACTGACTGCGTGTTCCCTGGATTTAGTCTGATTTGCTTCACCTCAAAGCACTTATTACTTCAGGAGGCACTATTGCTCTCCTCTGAGCCCTGGGGTACGAGAGGACAAAGAGAAGTCCAGCTGCAGTTGCTTCTGGTGCAAACAACCAATCTTCTTGCACAGAAGGGGCCAAGATCTGTTTAATTCTTGATGCATCTTCTGGGCAGTGTCTCCGCAAGCCAGGACTAAGTAGCAGAGATTGACATCCACTTAGCCCATATTGAATGCATGTTGCAGCCTCTTTAATTAAGGTTGTGACAAGTTGGGTCAGAAGGGTCCCCTTGGAACTACCACCCAGTGTGCTGATCATACCTCTGAGCTGGCCTACCTATCCTCTGTGGTGCCTTACCGCCTGTCCAGAAGCTCTGATCTCCCCCAGCAAAGGCACAGAGTTGGGGTTACCCCCCACCCTCCAGCAGAATAACCCAGAAGCTGAAACAACTAAGCTCTGGCAGGACTCAGGTATAAGCCCATTAACAACACCCAGGAACATAAAACCTAAAAGTGACCAAAACCCAAATAAGTCAGTTTTCCTCTGTATAAACATTTTGTACAGAGAAAGCTTATAAAGTTGTGTCTTTATCAATAAAAGAGAGGTATGCACAGCTGTGGCTTTCTCCTCCCCCGAGGTAATAATTATTTACACTGGGCTTGCTAATATATAAAAGTATTTTATTAAGTGTAAAAAATAGGATTTAAATGTTTACGAGTGAAAACAGACAGATCAAAGCAAGTTACTAATCTAAAATAAAACACACTGGCTAATCCTAATGCACTAAGAGAGATTGTTACAGATCCTAATTCTCACCCTAGTCCTTATTTCAGGTCAAGTCATTCAAGACAGAGCTGATCTTTTCTCTGTTCTGGGTATAACAGCCTCTTGTGTATTCTCTTGGGGTGGGGAAACAATTTTCAAAAGCCAGCTGAAGATAAGGTTGATTGCTTCCCACTCTTTACATAAAATTTCCCCAGGCAGGAACCCTTTGTTTGATTCTCCCCATCCCCATGGGAAAATAGCAGATTCAAGATGGATTCCAGCACCAAGTGGCATGGTCACATGACATTGTAGGACCAAAGCCAGGTTGGATTTATAGGAAAAACAACATGATTCCCACATTGTTGCCTTGAGCACTGGGCCATTAAGCCCTTAAGCACCTCCAAAGGCTCTTGCTAGAAATTCTAGATTAATAAACAGGTTTATATGTCATATTTCTAACTTCACGTACAAGAATGAGAGGTACCAGAAGCTGACCAGCACCCAGACACTGGGAAAATTCAGATTCTTCTGCAGGCCCATCCCTGATATAAACCTGCTGTTGCATTTCCCAGCTATGCGACACATGTACATGCAGGGCAGCACGTTAGATCTCTACTTACTGGTCCTGAGGGCTGTGGTGAAAACATCTCTAGCAATCAAGTGACATTTACATGGACACCGACATATCATCAGCGTTGATACCGATCGCCAAGTTTCTAAGACAGCTCAAGGCGTACAAGCCAATCATAATGCAGAGGCAAGAAAGGCCGTTTATCTGATTAATACTGATATATTTAAAAAACAACGTTGGTATTAAAATCCAGTGTCACTATCTCCAGCAAATTGATGAGTGGGTGCGTGAGTGGGCACGTAGTTCTGAAATCTACTACTTCGTTACAACCAATTATTCTGGGTTTTGAGAACTTGAGGGGAAAATGCGTCAAACAGCCACATAGCTGCAAATGCATACTACCCAGTCTGAATAATGCTCGATACCTCTGTTTATTTCCAACCCTCCTCCCCTGGCATGGACTGAATTGATTTCTGTGGTACGTTAGCCAAGAACCAGGCATTTTTCTGGTGGATCGGTGGCATTTTCTGGCTCTTAGTACTGTTTGTTTGATGACTCAACATGTCCTCGTTATATTGCAAAAATCTGTTTCAGCAACCATCCTTCAGCTGTAGGGTCAGATATTACCATCCAAAAGAGATTTTCTGTTGGTAAGGATGCCTTTGTCCCTTGCTGATTCTCAACAATGGAGCATTTAATTCTTTCTTTGATCTCCTTTCTCGGAAGAAGTAAAATGTCTGCCCCCCTCAGAGTGTCACATTGCTGCAAAGTGTCTGACAGTTCATATGAGCAGCCTGGGAGTGGGGGCCCTCACCTTAATTGCAGATCCAGTGGCTGGAAGGTCTTAGATCTCAAGGTGCAGTGACTTAAATTAGGTTGCAGCTGAAATGTGGAGTAAAAGAAACAAGAGGAGAGTGATGTGACCAATCTGATTAGCTTCTATGATGAGGTAACTGGCTCTGTGGACATGGGGAAGTTGGTGGATGTGATATACCTTGATGTTAGCAAAGCTTTTGATATGGTCTCCCACAGTATTCTTGACAGCAAGTTAAGAAAGTATGGATTGGATGAATGGACTAGAAGGTGGATAGAAAGCTGGCCAGATTGTCAGGCCCAACGGGTAGTGATCAATGGCTTGATGTCTGGTTGGTGGTTGGTTTCAAGAGGAGTGCCCCAAGAATTGGTTCTAGGGCCGGTTTTGTTCAATATCTTTATTAATGACCTGGATGAGGGGATGGATTGCACCCTCAGCAAGTTGCCGGATGACACTAAGCTAGGGGGAGAGGTAGATACGCTGAAGGGCAGGGATAGGGTCCAGAGTGACCTAGACAAATTGGAGGATTGGGCCAAAAGAAATCTGCTGAGGTTCAACAAGGACAAGTGCAGACTCCTGCACTTGGCACAGAAGAATCCCAAGAACTGTTACAGGCTGGGGACCATCTGGCTAAGTAGCAGATCAGCAGAAAAGGACCTAGGGATTACAGTGAATGAGAAGCAGTGTGCCTTTGTAGTCAAGAAGGCTAATGGCATATTATGGTGCATTAGGAGGAGTATTTCCAGCAGATCTAGAGAAGTTGTTATTCCCCTTTATTCAGCACTGGTGAGGCCATATCTGGAGTATTACGTCCAGTTCTGGGGCCCCCTCTATAGAAAGCATGTGGATGCATTGGAGAGGGTCCAGCGGAGGGCAACCAAAATGGTGAGGTGGCTGGAACACATGGTCTACGAGGAAAAGGTGAGGGATTTGGCTTATTTAATCTGCAGAAGAGAAGAGTGAGGGGGCATTTGATGGCAGCCTTCAGCTACCTGAAGGGAGGTTCCAAAGAGGATGGAGAGAGGTTGTTCTCAGTAGTGACGGAAGGCAGAACGAGGAGCAACGATCTCAAGTTACAGCGGAGGAAGTCTAGGTTGGATATTAGGAAAAACTATGTCATTAGGAGGGCGGTGAAGCACTGGAATGGGTTCCCTAGGGAGGTGGTGGAATCTCCATCCCTAGAGGTTTTTAAGTCCCGGCTGAACAAAGTTCTGGCTGGGATGATTTAGTTGGGGTTGGTTCTGCTTTGGGGCTGGACTCAATGACCTCCTGAGGTATCTTCCAGCCCTAGGATTCTATGAGTCTATGCTTTTTAAGGTCTGCTGTCTTCAAAGTCATCGGGGGTAGAACAAATTAGAAAGCACTACATTATCGATTAAATTATGATATATAGAACGCTGGAAATCTGGGACCCTTAGTTGTCTCTGGTAGCTTAATGAGATGTCACAACTTTTAGCTGATTGCTGGGCCAGAATGCAGGCTATTGACTAAACCAGCCAGTGTACTTTCAGTCTGCCCAGGATCTTGGCCCAGTCTGTTTCTGGCTTCTGGTAAAGAATCTGACAGCTGGTGGAAGTGCCAAGTAGAGTCAGTTTTAAAGTGATGAATGGTTTTGGCACTTGAGTGCCTGGCAGAAATTGCTCTGTCCTTGCATGATGGAGATTGTGTTGTTCTGCGTTAGGAACAGGATGTTGTGAGCATTCAGATAGCTGGAATGGCCCAAATGGCAGCCTGTTTCATTTTAATTTATACCCTCTCACAAAAGATGACACAAGTGGCAGCTGGGAATGCAGGAGGTGCCAGACTGGATCAGGACCTTGCTATAGCCCTGTCCCCTGCCCAGTGCCAGATGCCTTCATGGATGCTGTAAAAACCCCACAGTAACACATATGGGGTAATCAACCCCCACATTAGATCTCAGAAAATTGGCTTAAGACAGGGGTGGGCAATAATTTTCACCGGGGGGGACACTTCATGAATTTTGGTACATGGTCACAGGCCAGCTCCACCCCCCTGGAACTGGCGAGGCCTGGGGAGGAAGGGGTGGGGTCTGGGGAGGAAGGGGGCGGGGCTGGGAACTAGTCTTCCCCCAAAGTGGTCTGGGGCCGGAGGCTTTGAAGTAAAAACACAGCAAAAGGCTCACAGCTCCCAGCCCCAACACTATTGCCCTGCATGGCAGCCGCCCGCGACTGCTGTGGCTATTTGAAAGGCTCACGGCTCGGTAGCGCTGCGACCGGGAGCCATTCAAATAAGATCCTGCTGCCTGAGCCATCACCTGGAAATTCAGTGACTCGGGCAACAGGATATAAATAGAAAGCAGCCAGATGCAGTCTGCGGGCCAGATCAAAGTGTTAGGTGGGCTGGATCTGGCCCCAGGGCTACATATTGCCCAGCCCTGGCTTAAGATGAGGTTAATGTTCCTTCCAAAAGTTTTATTAGCATTAACCATCATAACTCAAGATATTCTTGTTATCAATTACATGTCTCCAGTCCCTTTTATAATCTTGCTAAATTCTTGGCCTCAGCTAACAATATTGTTTTGTTACCTCCCCGTGCCAATGTATCTGTATTTTATCTGTCGAGCTGCCGGCATTATATTTATTCAAATGATATTCTTTATTTCACCATAGGATGCTATCGATGTGGAACGATTAGGCTAATTTCAGCCCAGATCTTAGTAGGTGTAATTCCCCTCGAATTTAATACAAGTGGTAACCATACTCATCAAGGCTGAATTGATTTCACTGGAATGGTTAGAAATGCCGCATAAGAATTAGCGAGAACATTACACTTTAAAAATGCTTTCAATCTGGGTGACCCAATTTACATGTGAAACTCCCCACACACTGGCATAAAATCAGGCTGGGTGCAACGTTGCTCTGTCTGCAGGCAGATTGACTCATCAGATCAGGGAACGGTGCAGATCTGAAATTAAATATTTAAGAAGTTTGAAACTGCCTTGGGCTAGTTCTGAACTCTGAGGAGGGAATTTCTGGCGGGAGGCTGCCAGTATCGGAGTCTGATTCCTGTGTGGGCTGGGTCAGCCATCTTCAGCTGTGACCCAGACAGCAGAACCGGGGGGTGGAGACAGGTATGAAAGGGAGTCTGTTGCTGGGATAGCCTGAGAATGTGCCGGCTCCGATCGAAGAGTTGTTTCTCCAGTGAGGGAGGGTATTTCTGTAGGTGCCTTCTTTCAAAACCCAAGCCATTGGTGAACTTAGATTTGAAAGTCAGGATTGTCTGTTAACTTCTCTGCCATGTCGGTCCCTCTTTTACCAGCATCCTTAGCAAAGGACTGTGTTTGCCTTGGTGTAGGGCCGGCCCACAACATTTTGGCACCTGAGGCAGGGAGCTCAAATGATGTCCCCATGCCCCCTTTTCACCTGCCTGCCTGTTATGTCTCTTGTGTCCTCCGGCACAGCACTCTACCATCTCTGTCATCTAGAACAGAGAGAATACATATGCACCAGCAGCAGACACAATTTTCTACGCTCTGGGTCCGAGTGGCACCCCCCACAGTTGGGCACCTAAGGCGGCCGCCTCAGTTTGCCTCATGGTAAGGCCGGCCCTGTCCTTGTGCTCTGCACTACAGCGAGGTGCTCCAGTTCTCTGAGGCCGCTGTTCGCTTGGGTAGTGGTCTAGAAACCCAAAACTCTCCAGTTCTCCTTCCTGATGCAGAATCAACTCCCTCCTCCACCCCAGGCAAGACGCAGGGTTCTCTGAGTCAAAGCCATCTGTAAACTGCAGTCCAGCCTCCCCGCTGAGATGGCCGCTCCTGTGTGCAGCAGAAGAGAGTTTGACCCTGTGTCTGTCCCCTCCCTCTGTAAAACCAGTTGGAGGAATAACTCATTGTCACCCTATCTGGTCCGCTTCTGCAGAGGTACCCGAAGTGGTGAGTGATGGCACCAGGAGCACAGGCGTGGCACTGGGATGGGACAGTGGTGCCCACTGCCTGTAATGCCAGTGGAGCTGGCGTGGTGGCCCCCATTTTGGCGGAGACGGTGGAACTGGGATTTTCTAGAGCAAGACGCTGGAGCCACAGTATCTTGAGCTCAAGAGTCAAGACTTTCTAGTCTCTCATCCTTGGTGGACCAGGTGTGGAAGGGGGCCTGTAACACTCCCTCTCTGGTGGTTGCAGGGAGCGGGTAAGACCACCCGGCACCATTTGCACCGTCGACAGGCAGGGCTGGCCTTACCATGAGGTGAACTGAGGCGGCCGCCTCAGGTGCCAGACTATGGGGGGGGGGCGCCACTCGGACCCAGAGTGTAGAACTTTGTGTCTGCTGCTGGTGCATATGTATTCTCTCTGCTCTAGATGCACAGAGATGGTGGCGTGCCACGAGAGGAGTAGAACAGAAAGAAGGCAGAATTGGGACCTTTCAAAGTTTTGGCCCAAGCAAGGAGGCACAGGGGCCTCATTTGAGCTCCGCACCTCAGGTGCCAAAATGTTGTGGGCTGGCCCTGTCGACAGGCAGGTTTAGAGGGAGCCGTGTTAGTCTGTTTCAGCAAAAGCGTCAAGGAGCCTAAGCTTTGTCATAATCAAATGGCTGCTCTGCAAGGTGCCACCAGATTCCTTGCTGCTAATGTTGACAGAGTTCAGGCTACAGCCTGCTCTCCCTGGAAGCCCAGGAGGAATTAGGAATCATTAAAAAGGGGATAAAGACTAAGCGAGAATCTCTTATTGCCTCTGTATTAATCCATGGGATGCCCACAGCTTGAGTACTGTGTGCAGATGTGGTCGCCTCATCTCAAAAATAGAGATCTTGGCATTGGAAAAAGTTCAGAAAAGGGCAACAAAAATGATTAGGGGTTTGGAACGGGGGCCATATAAAGAGAGATTAATGAGACTGGGACTTTTCAGCTCAGAAGAGAGGAGACTAAATAGGGGTGAGGGAGGAAGCGTAGGATAGAGGTCTATAAAACCATGACTGGCGTGGAGAAAGTGAATAAGGAAAAGTTATTTACTTGTTCCAATAGTACAAGAACTAGGGTCTCAGACCAGCTACATTTTTATTTAGTCTTTTAGGTGCTGCAGGACCATTTGTTGTTTTAATTTAAGCTTTTGCAAGAACTAGGGGTCACCCAGTGAAATGAATAGGTAGCAGGTTTAAAACAAACCACAGGAAGTTTTTCTTCACTCAGCGCACAGTTGACCTGTGGAACTCCTTGCCAGAGGATGTTGTGAAGGCCAGCACTTCAACAGGGTTCAAAAAAGAACTAGATAAATTCATGGAGGTTAGGTCCATCAACACTTATTAGCCAGTATGGGTAGGAATAGTGTGCCTGGCCTTTATTAAAGGCTAGAAATGGGTGACAGGAGAGGGATCACTTGATGATTCCCTGTTCTGTTCACTCCCTCTGGGGCACCTGGCATTGGCCACTGTCAGCAGACAGGATACTGGGCTAGATGGACCATTGGTCCAACCCAGTATGGCCATTCTGATGTTCTTAATTCAAAGGCAGCCATCCCCGGGTCCTCCCCTGGCTGCATGGCACCTTCTCACTCTCACTGAATGGCCAGACACTCAAAGCCAGCTACAGTGGTTGGGGGGGGGGGGGCACTCCAGCTCAGCTGGGCTGGAGTGGCCCCTCCCCCCCCACACATGCTGCCATTTAATCGGTTAACCAGTAAACATAATGTTTAACCTGTTAACAAGCCGTTCCATACTCCTAATCTTTTGTTGCCCCTTTTCTGTGCTTGTTCTTAGTTCAGTATATCTTTTTTGAGACGTGGTAGCCACATTTGCACAGGATTCAAGATGTGGGCCTACTATGGATTTATATAGAGGCATATAGCAGGTTTTATGTCGTCCCCCTTCCCCCCCCGGGATATTGCATTTTACTTTATAAACATTTATTTGTTGTGTTTTTAAAAAATTTTGTAAGCTGCCTCGAATATTTTAAATACAGAGGTGGGATACAAATATTTTAAATCAATGGATGTGCTATTTTCTGTTTATTTATCTATCCCTTTATCTTATGATTCCTACAAGTCTGTGTCCATTGAGTGGATGTTTTCAGAGAACTATCCACAATGACATGCAAGATCTCTCCGTTGAGTGATGCCAGCTAACCGCATCATTTTCTATGGAGTGGGGGAATTAAGTTTTCCAGTGTGCTTTTCTTTGTACCTGTAGCACAACCGTTTTGCAAAGTTTAGTGTACTCCCTTAATAAAACACAGAGTTAGCTAGTTGGTTGGAAGATGCAGAGAAAGGCAAAGTATTATTCTTTTCTTTACTCTGATCATGGTTTCAGTGCTTCTAGGTAAGTTCCACTTCTGTGGGTGTGTGCCACTTGGCAGGCAGCCAGTAGAGCAATTCATCAGAGCTCAGACGAGGAACTCCGTGTGCTTTGCTAGCAGAGCATGTAGGGGAAAGGAAGTTAAGATTCTTTGGTGAGCTGTTTGTGTGAATTTCCAGCCCCAGAGCTGCTTCATTTACCATTGACCTGGCTGCTTATATAACATACAGAGAAATAGCTTCTCCTTAGCGCATGGCTCCTATGCTGTCCCTTATTAATCACAGCTCTGATTCATTTTATTTTGGTGCCGAATGGTCCCCACATTGAAACAATGGGAGGGAAGGAATGACTTTCTGTACCCATTCCAGATTATTTAGTTAACTGAAACAAACAAAAAAAGGACAAACATTTATACTCTTCCTCCATGAAAGGGGGGGGGGGAGGGGTCAAGTCGCAAAATGGAGGGCTGATAAATCGCATCCCACTACTAAGTCACGGGATAGCTCATTAGGAGGAAATACTCCGCATGGGGCAGATAAAAGCGCATAAACATTTAACTACCCATGATAAAAACATTTAACGATGTGCAATAAAAAGAAGTGGCACTGAATGGAGCAGAGGAAGGGTGCTGGGGGGATTCTTCGGTGCACGTGTGTGGATGTACAGCAAACACAACCATTTTGCGCATCCCTGGCTGAGGAATGCCAGGAGTTTGACAGTCTGCCTATCCTTGAGTTTTCTGGCAATTCTCCTTTGTGCCCCAGCAAAATTGGATAATTCACATTGACTGTAGTGAGAATTGTCCTTGAACTCAGTGAAGCCCCCTTGCTTGAGACAACAGATTTGACCCTATGTTTTTCTATATCAGGGACAGAGGCTCTAAATTTGGGTGAGGCCCATGACCAAAAGAGGGCAGATGTAACCCACACACCTTGTGGGTTACACAGACTTAACTCACATCCATCCTCCTGCCCTGGTGTCACGACCGCATGCCACAATATAGATGCTGTGTAAGCAAACAATCCTATCTTGGAGAGGGCAGGGATACTTATCAGATTAATTCGCTGAAACCCCAGTGCCGCCTTCCAACAGTGTCTGAGCAGCTCCCACTGACGCGTTCAGGATGAAGCCTTCAGTTGCCATGACACCAAACCGTTCTCAAGGCTACAGTGCTGCGTCTGTTTCATTGTGCCCTTGCTAACCCTAGTCCCAGACTATGTGGTCTCTCACCCACGTTCCAGTCACTTTCAAGTGATTATCTGCTCTGATTGCTCATCTGGTGCTGTCGTCAGATATACATGTATGTATATTAATCAATGAGTCACACCAGCCCAGCAGGGATAAGGCAAAACATCCCTGGTTTTGCCCAGTTCCTGGGTAAGGTGTGGTTTTAATTCAGTGGCCAAATAGTTTGTGGCCTGTTTAGGGATCCGATGGGTTATTCTGTGTAAAGCTGCAGTTAAGTTGATCTCTGACATTATGGATCTCTGTTTGGATTTTTCTTACCCCCCTCCCTGTAAGTTAGGAGCAGCACTTCACCGGTGCAAGAGGAGTCAAAGTCAGGCCTTCCGTGTGTTTCTCTCTTGGATCCACTTTCCTCCCGACTTCCTAATGTGTGTCCATGGGTATGGCAGATCATTTCTTCAATGCTCACAAAAGCTAGGCTTGCGCGCACACAGTTGAGGTGGGCGCAAAGAGGTCGAACCTCTCTAGTCCACACTGGCAACATCCAGGGTCCAGCTTGGTTTTCGTTAACCGGAATTCCATTTATCAGCCAACTTTCCCGCGGTCCCCTCAAGTGTGTTTACAGCCACCAGTCCTGTCTCTCAATGTTCTATCCTGTTATTTAGCTCAAATTTGACCCTAAATGTCTTTGACCCAGCAAGCAGCAGAAATGTTGGTGATGCTGCTAGACAATATTGACCTCCCATGGTTCGGCAAAGTCTCCGGTTCGGCACCGGTCAGGTCCTGAGGATGCCAGACTAGAGAGGTTCAACCTGTACAAACGTCCATTAAGCATATGCAAGTGTGGGTTCTCCATGCACCAAAAGAGTTGTAGGCTCTTTGTTAAGAAGTCCACTTGGAGATGTCTCTCAGTTTCTTGTGGTGTTTAGGACAGTGTGGCAGGGAGACTGGACTTCTAGGATGACTTTCCAGGGAGGTGTGCTTCTGTCCTGAAAGAACCTGCCATGTGTCCATTAGCTGAAGCATTTCCGCTAGCTCCTAAACCAGAGCTAATCACTGTGGTCCATATTGCCTGGCAGAAATTTCCCTCCTACGTGCCCATCCATTTGTGAGAGACTCATGGAAATACCACTTCTTGATCTCAAGTGCAATATTAGTATAATTCCCTAAATATGGTCTCCTCTGTGCTGGCTTGATCCCACGGACCTGGATGGAGAAATACACAAGGTCTAGGAAGAATCAACCCTGAGGTCTGTCACAGACTGTCTTTCAGGATAGTCAATGCACGACCTGGACTGTAGCAAAGGAGAGGACCTGAGAGCTTGGATCTCCCCGCTAGATCTCAGGTAGAAACTTAGCCCAGTGGCTGACTGCTCTTACTGTCCAATGACCATTTGCATGATTTGTGTGAAATGACACTTCTCCTCTCTTCCTCCCCCTCACCAAAAACACCAGCCCAAAAGACAGTCATTGGTATCGTGCGGAGTCCTCTCCAAAAGAGAATGAGCCAGGATGACTGGACTATTGTCCTATGTCTAGCTGTTGTAGTAGCCCCGTGTTAAGGCTAAGATGGGCGGCCAGTAATATAGGCAAGGGAAGGCACAGCCTTCCCAAAACTGTCTGAGCACTGTCTGTGGCTCAGTGACAGGCAGATGCTGACAAAAATGCTCGCCGCAAGCCCAGTCCTGCAGAGTACATAGCACGTCCTTGAAGGTCCCAAGGGCACTGTTTTTAATGGGAGCCCAGGGCATTCAGCCCCTTGCAGGCCTGGACCCTTTTGTTTCAACAGCCAATCTGCTGTTCTGAATGATGATCTTTCTTCAAGTCTCCAAACCAGCCGAGGAGGAACATTTTGCATACGCGTTTGACCATTCAGTCCATTCTGATCCAGTCCCCTGCGATCTGAGCTACGATTTTGCATGCTTTCATCCTTGAGAGAGAGGACGGGATTGGGTTGTGCTCAAGCCCACCAATGGGGGAAGGGGGGGCAAGGGGGAAACTTCCCTGGGGCCCGGTGAGTCAAAAGGGCCTGCAGTTCCTGGCCCCCACCACCACTGCTACTGCAGCAGCAGTGACGTCCAAAACTGCGGGCCCTTTAAATCGCCGCTGGAGCACCACACAGCACGCTCCAAGTGGCTCTGAGGGCTGGTGGGGGTGCTCTGCATGACATGATCCAGGTAGCATGGAGCATTGGCTGCTTCAGCCCCGCCCCTTCCGCCCGAAGCCCTGCCCCTCACGGGAGTGCGGAGCCATCCTCCCTACCTTGCCGAGCAAGTCTGTCGGACCCCCAAGTCTTGCTCTAGCTAGCATGCCTGTCCACATGTCACCATTGGCATCTAACGGCTACCCAAGCGTACAGAAATGGTGCCCCCATTGTGACAAGGCTACAAAGACAACGTCAGCTCTGCTATTGTTCCTGTAAGCAAAGGAGTGATACTCCATTTGTGCAAGCGATACGGGCTTGTTCTCCTGAAGCAAAAGGATGATCTCAATCTATCCCTCTTCTCGCTGTGAAGTTCTGGGTGGTCATTGGTACAGTCCAGCTGCTGCAGAATAGTGTGCTGAGTTTGAAAAACCATAAATAACAAACTACTCTGTGATTCAGACCAACGCCTGGCCATGTTTATTCTGTGGCTTTTGCAGGGAGTGGCAAAAGCTGTGAGCTAGAAACTAAATAGCCGGAGAAGCAGTTGAGTAGAAAAGCCTTAGCGGAGGAAACTTCTTGCCTTCAGTAGAACTACATGGAAACGGCTGTATTTTTTCTCTCATCTGTCATAATAATGTTTGGTGCTTTTTTAATACTGTGCACCTATACATCTCATATCACTTTGGAAAGGTAGGTGTTTTATCCCCATTTTACAGATGGGGTATAGAAAGATTAGGTGTCTTGTCCAAGGTTGTGCAGCAAATCAGTAGCAGAGTGAAGAGTAGACCCAAGTCTCTTGACTCCCAGCCACTTGACCACAGTAGAAAAAATTAAATTACCCAATGTGGAGCCTTCCCTAAAGTAATGAGTCTGAAATTCACCGGCCAGATTTTCAGCTGGTATAATCAGTGTAGCTTCTCAGACTCCTTAGCAATTCTCTTCAACAAGTTGAGGGAATAGGTGAGACCCCAGAGGGTGGGCAAAAAGGGAGGAAAGGAGCGTCAGTCCATCCGTCTAACTTTAATTCTTGGAAAGATACTGGAAGAAATGATCAGACGATCAATTTGTAAGCGGCAAGAGGATAACAGGGTGATAAGTCACCCCCAGCACAGATTGGTCAAGAACAAATCATGCCAAACCAACCTAATTTCCTCCTTTGGCAGGGTTACTGGTCTAGTGGTATAGGAGGAAGCAATAGATATGATATATCTTGATTTTTTTTAGGAAGGCTTTTTACACAGTCCCACCTGACACTTTCGTAAGCAATGAAGGGACATGTGGTCCAGATTAAATTAGTGTTCCCTCTAATTTTTTCCATCCATGTGTGGAATACATTTTGTTATGTGCACTGAGGCATGTGCAGATGTGCACCACCAGTAGAAACGTATGTTGTGGATGCTCTGCTAATCAGCTGGGTGGCATTTGAATCTCTCCTGAGTGGCTGCCCAAGTGCTGAGCTTTCAGGAAACACTGGTGTAAACTGAGTGCACAACTGGTTGAAAACCTGTGCTCAGAATCATTATCGATGGCTTGCTGTCAGACTAGGAGGATATAGCTAGGAGGATATAGCTAGGATATCATGGAGTTAATAGTGGATCACAATTGAACATGAGCCAACAGTGTAATGTGGATGCCAAAAAAAAAGGCAATTATCATTTTGGGGCGGAATAATAGGAGTGTTGAATGTATAGCTAGTGGTGGCCCACAATATCTGCCCTGGGTCTTGTGTGATTCTATAGGTTCATTAATGACTGGGATAATGGAGTGGGGAATATGGTTATAGAATTTGCAGATGACACTAAGGTGGAAGGGATTGCAAGCACTTTGGAGGACTAGGTTGGAATTCATTGGTAAATAGGTCTGAAATCAACAATTCAATAAAGACAAGTGCAAAGTACTGCACTTAAGAAAGACCCATCAAATGCAAAAGTACACAATGGGGAATACAAGGTAGACGCAGTGGCATTGCTCAAAAGGATCTGGAGTTAAAAAGCCGAGTTAGTCTGTACAGGATAAACTTAAAAAACAACAAATAGTCTGGTAGCATTTTATAGACTAACAAAACACGTAGATGGTATCATGGAGTTAATAGTGGATCACAGTTGAACATGAGCCAACAGTGTAATGTGGATGCCAAAAAAAAAGGCAATTATCATTTTGGGGCGGAATAATAGGAGTGTTGAATGTATGAGACAAGAGGTAATTGTCCTCTCTGTTTCGTATTGGCGAGGCCTCGGCTTGAGGATTATGTCCAGTTTGAGAGTGCTTCATTTTAAAACAGAGGCGGCCAGACTGGAGAGAATCTGAAGGAGAGCAACAAAAATGATAAAACGTTCTAGGGAAACACTGAAAAAACAGGGCATGTGTGGTCTGGAGAAAAGAAGGTATGGGGGACCATGATAACAATCTTCAAATGTGTTAAGAGCTGTTATCAAGAATCAGTGATTAGTTGCTCTCCATGTCCAATGAAGGTTGGACAAGTAGCCAGGAGTTTTGCCGGCAGCAAGGGAGGTTTGGGTTAGCTAGGTGGAAGAACTTTCTCACTATTCGGATGAAGCACTGGAACAGAATTCCAAGGGAGATTGTGGAATCCCTATCACAGCAGCTTTTTAAGCGTGTGTCAGATTACCGCTTGTCAGAGATGGTCTAGATATGCTTAGTCTTGCCTTACCACAGGGAGCTGGACAGGGTGACCTCTTCAGGTCCCTTCCGGCCCAACATCCCTATGATTCTACTGAGGTGAATTGAGCTGTGCCTGTTTACGCCAGTTGAAGATCTGGCCACTAAAGTTTATTGGTCTGACCTGTTGGCTCTCTGACTTCTTCTTTTAAGAAGCTCATCATAGTTCTTTAAAGGTGTGTCTAGACTACAGGGTTTTGTCGACAAAAGTGGACTTTTGTCGACAAAACTATACCTGCGTCTACACTGCTGCTGAATTCTGTCGACATAACGTCGACAGAACTCAGCAGTTTTGTCGACGGCTGTAAACCTCATTCTGTGAGGATTAATGCCTTTTGTCGACAGAGTTCTGTCAACAGAAGGCGTTATTGCATCTACACTGTCCTTTGCGTCTACACTGTCATGTCGACAAAGCAGCTTGTTTTGTCGACAGAACTGGATGTAGTCTAAACACTCTTTGTCAACAGAAGCTTTGTCGACAGTATCTGTCGACAGAACTTCTGTGGACAAAAGCCTGTAGTCTAGATGTACCCTAAGTTTTCAAGCAGGAGGATGACATATTTTAGGAGATTTGGTGACCAGGTATTAGACCCCTTTCCTCACTAAATTGCTGGTTCAAATTCAGGGTGATTAGGGATTGTAGCTTGTCAAAAATCAGAGCGAACATTTTCTCAGAATCTCTCTCGTATCTTTCATCAAAATTTCCAAACTCTCACAGCAGCCTTTGCTGGTTGATATTCACTGGTGGCTTTTCATTGGCCTGTTCTGGGTGAGTTAATGGTAGAACAAAATCCATTTACTACAATCCATGGGGGATTCATGGAGGTTACGTCCATCAATGGCTATTAGCCAGGATGGGTAGGAATGGTGTTGCAAGCCTCTGTTTGTCTGGAAGTGGGTGACAGGGGAGGGATCACGTGAGGATTCCCTGTTGTGATCCCTCTCTCTGGGGCACCTGGCATTGGTCACTGTGGGCAGACAGGACAGTGGGCTAGATGGACCTTTGGTCTGACCCAGTGTGGTGTAGTGGGGGTGCTGTCTGCTCTGTATCCCGGGGTCCCCCTGCGCTGTGTTGTGTGATTCCCACTGACTCACCCACATGTGATGATGTGGTGTCAGTACCTTGCTGGTTGCTGTGCTTGGGTTGTGGGCTGTGGATGACCCCTACTGGCCTCTGCCTGTGAGCACTGCCCAGCAGGGGGGCTGCCTAAGTCATGTAGACAAAGACCCAACCGGTCAGACGAGTTGGGGCAGCGAGGGAACTAGGGGAATGAGTGTTCGGGGGAAGGGGTCAGTCTTGGGTGGAAACCATGAAGGGGACAGACCAAGGAGGGGCTGGAATCTAGGGGCCTAGGGACCCCATCTCAAGGGGTCTGAGGCATCCTAGCCCAGACTCCTGTAGACACATCACGTCTATGCTGTGCTGTATCCTGGAGAAGCAATAAACCCTCTCCATTCTACTGGCTGGCAGAATCTGTTCTTGCTGCTGTGGGGGTGCAGTGTCGGGGGAACCCCGACTGCACCGTCACACCCAGTACAGCTGTTCTTATGTACTCCAGTTTGGCACTGATTCCCTTATTGGCAGTTGTCATTGTGTCCAAGGAACGAATGGACCAAGAAACAGAACAACCCTCTTACAACGGAGGATGTCTTTCCAAGGCAGGGAAGATGCACTTTGGCCATCCACTGCGGAGAAGCTTCCAGTGTGGCTACATGCTCTCTGAAAGATGTTCCAACTCCTTTGACTTTTCACCTCCTGGCCTCTCTTCTGAGACTGCCAGCAAGAATGCCAACTTGATTGGAAAAACCTTTCTACTGAGAAGATGCAAGGCATGATTCAGATCCCCCTCCAGCTATCAAGTCTGTTCTTCAGATCTTCAAATCTTCAAAAGCTTTCATGGACGCAGGGTCATCGTGAGCAAGAACAAGTGTATGCATTGCTTGAGGGGCTTTGGCACCTGTGTTAATCTTTTTAGTTTGAAGTTTAATCCAGAAAAGCTGTGACGTGCTCCACTGTCTGTCTTCGCCCTTAACAGCTTTACAAAACTCTGACAACAGACAGGATGAATGAGGCCAGACAACAGCCTGCACTCACCTTCTTCTAAATTGCATATGGCTTCCAAAGGTTGCACGGAGAGAAGCGAGCTATTGAGCAATGGATTCAGACATTTTTTTCTGTTGGGGGCATAGCTGTGGATGGACAGATTTGGGTCTAAAAAATGTGCGTATTGTGCTATGGTTGAGTTACTTGAAGCCTATTCCTTGTCACTATTTGCTTCAGTTATTTGCTACTGGCATTCATTGGTCACTGAGGTCACATGGTATTGTTTCTTTTTCCCGACTGGATGAATCCCAGATCCTCTAAGTGCTTGCAAACCGAACTCCTCTAGTGCTACAATTTGCCATTTACTTATTCCCACAGGTACTGAGGAATAGAGCCCTGAAAATCCGCAGATATCCACTTTCTATCTCATTTTTGAGAGTGCGGGTACTAATTCTTTATCTAGTGCCTTGCACATTTGGGGATATCTGTTTTATCTCTGTGGGTGTCCGCCTCTGTGAAGGTGGCTGCAGCTATCCAGGGCTCATTTTGTGGATGCAAAATTTTGTATCCATGCCAGGCTCTACCTATGAACATTGAAAACAAGTCAAGGGAGTTGAAATGTTACATGTGCAAACCAGTCCCTAAGAATGAATGACCTTAGAGCAATGCACAGTTCTCTGGTTTGTACCTGTAATAACCATAACTATAATAACATTGGCCACCGAAGCCAACCTGGGAGATTTTAAGGTGCTGGAAGTTCAGCTCCTGGAAGCTGCCAGCGTGTTCCCGTGGCCCCCTGGTGGGGAGAGGGCAGGGGGACTCTGCGTGCTACCCCCACCCCAAGCACTGATTCCGTAGCTCCCATTGATCAGTAATGGTAGCCAATGGAGCCTCAAGGGCAGTGTCTATGTGCAGGTGCAGCACATGGAGCCACCCCTGTCCCTAGGGGCCGCAGGGATGTGCTAAGCACTTCTGGAGGCCACACAGAGCTGCCAAGTCAGACACCTCACTCCTGAACCCCTCCTGCACCACAGCTCCCTGCCTCAGCCCTGAATCCCCTGCCAGAGCCAGTACCTTATATCCCTTCCTGCACCCCAGTCCAGAGCTCTCTCCCAAACCCCATGTGCACCCCATCCCCCACCCCAGACTTAGCCCAGAGCCCCCTCCCAAACCCCGTGTGCACCCCACCCCCCCTGCTCCAGGCTTAGCCCAGAGTTCCCTCCCAAACTCCATGTGCACCCCACCCCCGCGCCCCATGCTTAGCCCAGAGTTCCCTCCCAGACCCCATGTGCACCCCACCCCTGCGCCCCATGCTTAGCCCAGAGCCCCCTCCCAAACCCCATGTGCACCCCACCCCCCGCCCCAGGCTTAGCCCAGAGACCCCTCACACTCTAAACTCCCTCAGCCTTAACCCGAGTCTGTACCCCAACCCCTTGTGCCATCCCACGGGAGAGTGAATGAAGGAGGGAGGGGGGATGGAGTGAGCAGGGGTAGGGCCTCACAGAAAGCATGGAGAAGGGGCGTGGCCTCTGGGGCAGGGCAGGGATGGGGTAAGGGTGCTTGGATGTGTGGGCCCAAGCTCATCTTGCGCTTCGGTACTTTCCTGCATCGGGGTCTGCTTTGGCAAGCTGCAGAGCACGTTGGACCCCTGCTGCTCTCAGGGGAAGCTGCCCATGTTGAGGTGATCCCTTTCCGGCCCGCCTCTTATGATCACCGCATCCAGCGAGCAGCCCCTCTGGGCGAATCACACCCGGAGGTTCTCCCGTGTGTCGCCCGGTTGCGGCAATGGGGCTTCCGTTGCAGTGCACCTGTAGGGAGAGGCCGGGGATGTTCTTCACACCATCCTACAGGTTCCAGCGATCCATGGGGAACCTGTGTAGCAGCAGCATGCTTGGCTGTCCAGCGCCGGGGCAGAAGACACACGCTGTGGATCAGAATGGAGCCAGCTGGGCGGCTGCCTGCCTCATAGCTTTTAAGGATGCTCCACTCACATGCCAGTTCCGGCCTTTCGCCATGGGCCCTGGATATCCCACCTCCCCTGCTTTCTCTGAACAGCAAGCGGGGCAGGCAGTGGGTTGTCAGCAATTCCTAGAATGGCTGTGGATGGAGGAGAAGCCTCTCGAGGAGAGGACAGAGCAATAATCTGGCAATTAAAAACATTGACAATGCAAGCCCCAAAGGACAATAAATGACACAGCAGAGACATTAGGGAGCCTGATCTTGAGAGCAGCTGAGCCCTTTTGACTCCCCAGATCTTAATAAGTGTCCAGAGTCTGAGAACAAAGAACATGGTGGGGCTTGGGTTCAGAATTCCTACCCCTGATTAAGATGTCCTAACGATTACATCCTTGACTGCACAACAGTGCCTGGCAAAATGAGATGTGTATGCTTTTGGGAAAATAAGACATATTCTCAGTGCTAGCTTATCATTTGCACAAGAGTGTGTGTGTGCGTGTGTGTGTGTGTGTGTGTGTGTGTGTGTGTGTGTGTGTGTGTGTTACAGACTAGTGAAATGTAATTATCAAGTAACTCAGGCTAATCCTTCCTTTAATAAGATTTCTCTGCTATCAGCGTAATCTCCAAAGACTGACCTTTCTTTCTTGTCTCAGAAATATTGTTTCTGACCTGTGTGTTTATGATGGCGTTTGGGAAAAAGCATATGTTTCTAAAACTGCATCTAAAAAGATATCAAACAAATGGACCCAAATTAATTTTAGTTTTATTTAAATGATCCTATTCAGTTTGGTGAGTGAAAAGTAGCTTTAGTCAATCAACTTTTTAAAATAAGAATCTTCCTTAAATTATTCAAAATCAGTAGTCGGAGTTGCCTCTTGGGAATTTCATTCTGACTGTTCTACTAACTTCATTCCTGCAAGTTTCTTTTTTTCCCATTTAACAAATATTGTTAAGGGTTCAGTATTTTTTCCCTCATTTAGCAACTAATATTACACATCTAGAAAGTGGACCTTTTGAACCTGTTTTTCTCCTCTCCCCATGTGGGTTGTTACTGTCATTATGTGTGTGCGTTATAGCAGCACATGGATGTTGTACATTCATACAGTTCTGTCAGTTCAAGAGCTTGCAATCTAGCCACACCAAGCAGACAGAGAGTGTCAGAAAGCAAGTATTATTATCCCCATTTTACAGATTGGGAACTGAGACTCAGGGACATTAAGTGAGTTGCCCAAGCTCATGCAGGAAGTCAGTGGCAGAGGCAGTAATCTCATCCAGGCTTCCTAGGTCCCACTCCAGTGGTGTGCTGATTATCTGTCTCTAGGTGTTTATACGGCACCAAGTTCCTCCTGGCATCTGAGCTCCTTGCAAAAATTATATTGAGCTCAGTGCTGCTCCTAGGTAAGTCAGCAGCCTTCCTCCCATTGATTGGCTTAATTGGTCAGGATCAACAATGAGCTCAAACATGCTGGCTGCGTCTAGATTGGCATGATTTTCTGGAAATGCTTTTAATGGAAAAGTTTTCCGTTAAAAGTATTTTCGGAACAGAGCGTCTAGATTGGCACAGACGCTTTTCCGCAAAAGCACTTTTTGCGGAAAAGCGTCCCTTGCCAATCTAGACGCGCTTTTGCGCAAGAAAGCCCCAATCGCCATTTTAGCCATCGGGGCTTTTTTGCGCAAAACAATACCACGTGGTCTACACTGGCCCTCTTGCGCAAAAGATTTGCTCAAGAGGGCTTTTGCCCGAACGGGAGCAGCATAATATTTCCGCAAGAACACGGACAATCATACATGAGATTGTCAGTGTTCTTGCGGAAATTCAAGCGGCCAGTGTAGACAACTGGCAAGTTTTTCCGGAAAAGCGGCTGACACAGTCTAGACACAGCGAGTCGGTACTCAGTTCGCCCTCCTCTTTTTGCCATTATTTACTAGTGACATGGGAGAAAAGCTTCCGAAACTGGCCAGTGACTCGGGGCTCCTCGGGGCCTGACGCGATGCCTCTGGCTTGCCTTTCAGAGGACCGAGTTCCACTGACCTCAGTTGGATCTGCGGATGCTGAGTGCCTTTTGCTAAGCAGGCCCTCGCTGTCCCAAGCTGGGCACCCACGTTCTGAATGGACGGCCCCGATTCCCCTGGTCGAGGATGGCTGCTGAGACACTATGGCAAAGAGGCTGGTCTTACACTGTGTTGGGAAGTGTCCTGGTTTTTCTGATCTGCTGGGGAAGAGAGCTGTGAAATTCTGCCTCTGGGAATTCTAGGCCTCACCCTTGTTCTTGGCAATTGCGTGTTTCCTGAATGTAGCTACCACAGTAGACTCTGAGGATGGAAGAAATGTTAGGAGGACATTGAAACTTTAGGGAGGGATAATTAGAGGAAAGTCGAAAGAGATCTTCCCTAGCTGCTCTCTCTCTAGTGTAGTCTCCTGTCCGTCCTAATCCTCCCTAAAGCAAAGCAAATGGAGTGTGGGGGGCAGATGGAGTCGCCGTGGCATGCGCATACAGCTGTGCACAGCTGGCATGCAGCTCTTGGGATTCTTTGTTTACTAGCAGGCCAGGGCAGCCAGATTTTTAGATGGCTCACAGAGAAAGAGAGAGAAGAAATCTATTGTCACAAATCCTACCTCACAAGAACCACCATATTTAGGGCAGAGCTGCTACACTCCCTTTGTCTCTTCCCTTTCCCCTTTGGTCCCCACTCTGATCCTGATTCCAAGTTACTCACGTCCTCCCTGGAACAGGGTCGTGGCGCCTGCACGCTGAAAACACCCCAGTGATACCTGCTGTAAGTTAGTTCTTGATAGGATTGCCAGGTATCCAGTTTTGAACTGGACAGTCCAGTATTTGAGCTTTCTGCTTGGGAAACAAATTGAGAAAATATAAATGAGAAAATATAAATGTCCGGTATTTTCTAAATAAGATGTAACGTAGATTGTGATGTAATGTCAAGTGTGTTCGGTATTTTTGTTGAAACCATCTGGCAACCCTAGTTCATGAGCGTAAGGACTGGAATCTGATCTCATTCCTACTGGCTTCAGACTATAGCAGCATTTCGTAAAGTGTGTTCCGTGTGCTGCAAGGCAGTCAGGGGTGTGCTGTGGAAAGAACAAAATTAAAAATGGTTGCCCTTAAAGGGACAAGCCTCCTTTTTTTTTTCCTCAACAACTGTTCCCTGGGGGCTTTTTTTTTTCCTCAACAAAAAAATCCCTGGTGTTCCCCATAAAAAAAATTATTGTTGGGTGTTCCTTGGTCTTAAAAAGTTTAAGAAACACTGGACTAGAGCCACTGCCTTGCGTTCAGCAAAGCTGTACAAATCTTGGAGGCAACAGAATCTGCTAAGGTGCTAAGATTACAGGCCTTCGTCTCCCCTCTTCCCCGTCCCATGGCTTCTACTCTGAATTTAGGCCCTGATCCTGGTAGCAGAACCTCGTGGGTGCAGGGATGTAGAAACTGCCAGGTTGGAGCCTTAGGCTTCTAGAGGGGTTTATTTTTTAAAGGGACATAGGCTGTGATTTTCAGAGGAACCAATGGGAGCTGGCTGCCCAAATCTTATTTTTCCAGGAGGAGCCAGGCGCCTGACTCAGCACTCTTTGAAAAATCCAGCAATAGTCCAATATTTTTTTAAATCTCCTCACCTTTTGGATCATGTATTAGTACCATCATAAACTAAAAACTGAAGGTTCTGCTGACTGTTTCTTCTGTAAACCCACGTAATTATAACTTGGCTTTCATTTCTTGTTCTTATATTCCTCAGAGACTTATGCACAATGTGTTGCGGTCCAGTAAAGCTACAATGTGGTTGAGTAACAATAGTATTGCCAGCCCCAAGCATTTAAAAACCATGATTCAGTCCTCCCCAAAAACCTAGGAGATTGGCTTAAGAATAATAAATGTGGGAGGGGGAGGGGAGTTCTGTGCCTTCTATTTTATCGCCCTGCTGGTTGCATTTTCAAACTTTTTTCCAAAAGTTGGAGGACCAGAAATTTACTTTTTTTTTTTTCATGAAAACAAAACAAACCCAGTATCATGAGACTTACAATCAGCAAATTTAATGCATCGGTCTCAAAGAATTTTGAGAAATTGCAAATGTGAGGAGCGCTGATTAGTCCCATAAGTATTATTTGCATCATAGAAATGTGGGAACAGAATGTACCTGAGGTCACAAAATATACCAGCATCAGAGTCAACCTATAAGCCAGGTAGAATGAGGAAAACTGTCTGAATATTCCTTTTTTTTTCTAAGCTATGAATCAAATGTTTACTAGTGACAAAGATGGGGAATGTTTGTCATGTTTTAAATGCTAATAATACCCAGCTCTTACATAGCAAGGTTCATGAGTAGATCTTAAAATGCTTTACAAAGCTGGTCGTATCATTATCCCCATTTTGCAGATGGAGAAACTGAGGCACAGAGTGATAAAGTAAATTGCCCAAGGTCACCCAGCAGGCCAGTAGCAGAGCCATGCTTAGAATCTCCTCCTGAGTCCAAGTGACTGGACCACACTACCTCTGTGTGTTATTTTTCTTTTGTTTTGACTGTATTCCTTTCAGTGTCACAATGTAAAACAATACAGGCCATCTCAGAAAACAAGCTAGGGCCTTGTCTACACAGGAAAGTTGCACCAGTTAGGTTTAAATCGGTTTAGCTAAACTGGTGCAAATCCTGGTGTAGACACTCATTTCAATTTAAGAGCAGCTGATTTCTGGTTAGCCTAAATGTGATCCTAAGGAACTTAAGCAAAACTGAAATAAGAGTGTCCATACAGCACTTTGCAACTATTTGACTCTATTGCTTTAAATTAACATCTTAAGTTATAGCAGTGTAACTTTCTCATGTAGGAAAGACAAGGTCTCATCAACTAAAGCACCAGAAGGGCTAGATAAAACCACTGCATGCTGGGCAGACTCCTTCGTGACTTGCTTTGATGGGGGAGGACTGCCAACTCCACACACAGCAGCTGTGTGGCTTTTTTTCCCCCCCTTTCAGTCAGATCAGGGACCAATAAATCTATGAATTAGAAGAAAAATAAGACTCCTCTTCTGGAAATATTTGCTGTCTTAAAAATGCATATAAAATCTCTTCTGTACATTATAAAATGTGAAGTGTTGGGGTGTATCTAGACTACAGGGATTTTTCAAAAAAAGTGGCCTTTTTTCTAAAAATCTTTACCTGCGTCTAGACTGCTGCCGCGTTCTGTCGACAGTAAATAGAAAGAACGTGACGGTTTTGTTGACCGCGGAAAACCTCGTTTTATGAGGAATAACGCCTTTTTTCGAAAGTGTTCTTTTGAAAAAAGGTGCTATGTAATGCAAACTGTGCTTTTTCAAAAGAAAGCATCCAGACTGCCTGGGTGCTCTCTTTCGAAAAAGCGGCTTGCTTTTTTGAAAGTACTGATTGTGGTCTAGTTGCTCTTTTTCGAAAGAGGCTTTTTTGAAAATATCTTTCGAAAAAGCCTCTTTCAAAAAGGCGTGTAGTCTAGACGTAGCCTCGGTGACAAACCATTTTGCTCCTGCTCCTATTAGGTCAGTTTCAAAGACTAAAATGTTCTCTGCTACTTGTGCGCCTGATCTAATTAATCAATAATGTCCTTAAGCAAGAAATGAGAGACTTGTTGAGAGGTAAGCCTTGTTAGAACGCCTTCCATTTGAATAGGACAATGTCTGTTGTCATAACCACCATATGCCAAGACTCACTCTCTCTGCCTGCATTCAAGACAAACACACACTGGCGCTACACAGTCTGTTATTTTGAGTTGCGTAACCCTCTGTGTGAGCATATTCCAGCAACACAATCAGTCCCCCTAAAGTTGATTGCTAGACTGAAATCCAACCCAAGTGGTTTTCTTTGGGTCATATTAACTTAAGTACTCATATTTCCAGAAGGAAAGTTGCTTTGTGATCATTGGAAAGTTCAGATTAGATGGACCTATATTATTAGGATGGAAGAGCGACTCATTACAGCGTGTATTTGCCAAGGAATGCTGTTACTTGGTCAGCAAAACACTTGGACGCCCAAAGCTTTGATAGTATGAAAATTCACCAGTGCTGCATATAGACCAGGGCTACTCAACTTTGGGAACCCCAGGGGCCACAATGATACTCAGATCACATGCCAAGGGCTGCAGCTTAAGTGTAATTGCATATACATACAAATATATATGCAAATATATGCAAATAGCTTCTTTGACACTGATGGGCATAAATACAAAGCACTTCCCACAGTGTCCCGGCATCTCCTCCCTGGGGGCTAGAAACGCCGACACCCTGTACCCATCTGTTCCAGCCAGCCCGTCCGCTTGCATCTTTCAGTGCTCACCCCCACCTCACCGTTGTGGAGCGTGTTTCCGGTGGATGCCATGTTCAAAGGATCCCACCCACAAGCCGCGTGTTGAGCCCTGCGTAAACCCAAACCGCACTATGGGCCGCATGTTGAGAAGCCCTGATAAAGACTGAACATCCAGCCAGACCATCTTAAGAACCTAACTAGAGATTGATTAACATGGTGCTTACTCTACAACAAGGCTACATCCTTTTGGGATAAGCCAGGATGTTGGTGATTAGTAATCTGAGGGGACCTTAGATTTCCATCTCTTTTTGTATCAAGCCATATCCTGGCCAGATAAGTTGACATGGCTGAGAACAGAGTGGTGATTGTCTTGGTCATTGTAGAGCAGCCCTTGGCAGCGGCTCTTCTTGATCTTCAGAACCAAGAGGCTTTCCTTGCGGTAACTCTGTTGTTAAGTCAGAAATGTTAAAACCTTTGTGTCACTGACTGGGCACATCAGTTTAGCAATTGTGGTAGAACTCTGTGCACTGACATCATTTCCTAGAAGTAGCTGGTTTTAAAGTCGACTGCTTCTAAGCTCTGGACCGAATCCAGATGCGAAAAAGGCATTTCAATAGGTAAGGGTTATTTACACACTCGGGTAGGATTGCTGGCCTGTTGCAGATGGTATAAACCTGTGTGGGAGAAATCAGGTTTTACTGACAATTTCATATCCCCACTAGCCTTTGGCGTGTACATTCTATCAATTAAGATTCCCTTGTTTCCTACCAACATATAACTTCCACCTCCGCTCTGAATTTGACACTGAGTGTGGAAACGGAAGTCTTGCAGCGGAGATGCATTCATGCATAAATGATAATTGGCAGCAGATAGTGCTTTCTCATCTGCAAAGCGCCGGAGGTATGGATAATTGAATACTTGTCCCCGGTCTTGAAACATGATGGTTCTTGGAAATCCCACCAGGAGGAAAAAATCTCAATTTATCTCCGATAAAGCACTCGTTAGTACACTATGGAGAACAGTCTTTGCCTGGACAAAGTGATTTTCCAACAGCAGTCTCCCTCAAATCTAACAGCCTTGTGTTTGCAACAAGTAGTCCTGTGGCACCTTCGAGACTAACAAAAACAGCATGCACTTTTGTGGGTAAGACCCACTTCACCAGATGGGTTGGAGTGGAAATAACAGAATCCAAGATATATAGAACAGCAAAAGAAGTACCTGTCAATTGTTGGATCCATGTTAATGAAGCTAATTAAGTGGGCTGGATGGGTCCCATTCACAGCTCTCAATGTGAAAATGTGGATGTCAGAAGCAGGTGAAATTGGCTTTGTAATGCAGTAACCAATTAATATCTTTATTCAAGCCCAGGGTAACAGTGTCAAATCTGTAGATGAATTACAGTTCTGCAGACTCTCTCTGTAACTGGGTGGTGAAATTTCTTTGCAGAATACTTTTAAATCCATGACTGAGTGATCAGGTTGGTTAAAATGTTCTACTACAAGTTTATGTGCGTTACTATTTCGGATGTCTGATTTGTGTCCATTAATCTTTTGGCACAGAGACTGTCTGGTTTGGCCAATATCCATGGCAGAGGGGCATTGCTGGCACTTGATGGCATAAATCACATTAGAGGATGGGCAGTTGTATGAGCCCCTGACGGGGTGGCTTCTGTCGTTAGGTACTGTGATGGTACTGCTTGCAGAGATGTGTGGGCAGAGCTGGCAACGGGGGTTGTTGCAGAGGTAGGTTCCTGTGTGTGTGTGTGTGTGTGTGTATCTGAGGTGTGATGTGTGGCTGCTGGCAAGAAGTTGCTTCAGGTTGGGGGGCTGTCTGTAGGCGAGGATTGGCCTGTCTCACAAGGCCAGTGAGAGTGAGGGATCGTTTGCAAGTACGTTTGCGAGTTTAGGTGGGAATTGGAGATTAGCTTAGTTCACGTTTAGAGGCTGGCACCCTAGAATTTGCTGTACAGACAAAAATATTAAGCAAATCTCTTATAATTATCATTCTCTCTAGTGACAGATGACGGCAGATCTCCCTGTTGTCTTTTTATTTTTAAAACTCTGCTTAATCACTGACTCGGCTGCCTTTAAACTAGGTAGTGCTTCACAGGCTGCTGAGAGCCATCATTTCCATGGCAACTAAAATGTACTGGCGTTTGTACAGTGATACTCTTAATGGGTCAACAGCCATTACAGGTGGGGTGCGATGACATGAGCAAACGAAAGGACAAGTGGGAGCCTGGAAGAATTCCAAGCAAGCAAATGAAAAGTGTCTGCACATTGGGGCGAGTCCAAGCCCAGCAGATCCAGACATGGCCTCAGGTCTACTGAGGTTCTGCTGCACAGAAAGAGCTGGATTTTTAATGGGGATGAAGCTGTAATAAACCAGGGCTATGTCTAGACTGCAGGCTTCTTTCGGAAGAAGCTTTTCGAAAGAGATCTTCCGAAAAAACTTCTGAAAGGGTATGTCTACACTACAAAGTTAATTCGAACTAACAGCTGTTAGTTTGAATTAACTTTCATAGGCGCTACACACGCAAACCGCTAGTTCGAACTTAATTCGAACTAGCGGAGCGCTTAATTCGAACTAGGTAAACCTCATTCTACGAGGACTAACGCCTAGTGTGAATTAAGTAGTTCGAATTAAGGGCTGTGTAACCACTTAATTCAAACTAGTGGGAGGCTAGCCCTTCCCAGGATGCCCTGGTGGCCACTCTGGGCCAAGCCAGGGAAACTCGTCTGCCCCCCTGCCGGCCCCGGAGCCCTTAAAGGGGCACGGTCTGGCAACAGTGCCCGTGCCAGGTGCAAGCCTGCCAGCATCCAGCCAGCAGACCCTGCACCTGGCACGGGATGAGCCAGCCACCCGCTGCCACTCAGCCCTCCCCCTCTTCCCAGGACCAGGCTGGCGGCTCCCAGGAGCCTGCCCGGGGCCGCAAGAGGCGGACGCCCACCTGGTCTAGTGCGGAGATCGTGGACCTCATCGAGGTTTGGGGGGAGACCTCCAACGTCCACAATCTCCGCACTAGGCACAGGAAAGCGGCCGTCTAGGGCAGGATAGCTGCCAGCCTGGCCACCAAAGGCCACATGCGAACCCAGGAGCAGGTTTGCATGAAAATCAAGTTGGTCCAGTGAGACCCCCGACCCTGAGCTTAGAACATAAGAACATAAGAATGGCCGTACTGGGTCAGACCAAAGGTCCATCTCGCCCAGTAGCCTGTCTGCCAACAGCGGCCAACACCAGGTACCCCGGAGGGGATGGACCGAAGACAATGACCAAGCCATTTGTCTCGTGCCATCCATCTCCAGCCTTCCACAAACAGAGGCCGGGGACACCGTTCCTACCCCCTGGCTAATAGCACTCCATGGACCCAACCTCCATGACTTTATCTCTTTAAACTCTGTTCCAGTTCTCACCTTCAGAGCCTCCTGTGGCAAGGAGTTCCACAGGTTGACTATTTGCTGTGTGAAGAAGAACTTTCTTTTATTAGTTTGAAGCCTGCTACCCATTCATTTCATTTGGTGTCCTCTAGTCCTTCTATTATGGGAACTAATGAAGAACTTTTCTTTATGCACCCTCTCCACACCACTCATGATTTTATAGACCTCTATCATATCCCCCCTCAGTCTCCTTTTTTCTAAACTGAAAAGTCCCAGTCTCTTTAGCCTCTCTTCATATGGGACCAGTTCCAAACCCCTAATCATTTTAGTTGCCCTTTTCTGAACCATTTCCAAGGCCAAAATATCTTTTTTGAGGTGAGGAGACCCCATCTCTATGCAATACTGAAGATATGGCGTACCATAGTTTTATACTTTCCCTCCTCCTTCTTCCCCTGGCTTCCCCCTTCCAGCTCCCTCCTCCCAGGTTTCCACCTCCCCTCTCCCACCCTCTCTCTTCCCCTCTCCCACCTCCTTTTCCCAGTCTCCCCAGAGGTTAATCCCCCCCCCCCACCTTCAGTTTTGTTAAATAAAGAGAGTTTCTATTTTTGAACATACGTGTCCTTTATTTTTTACATCAGGAAGGGGGGCTAGGGAAGGGTAAGTGGAAGGAGGCGAGGGAGGAATGGGCCACGAGCCCCCGATGGGGAGGACTGGGGTGGCTCTGCGGGCTCCTCGGGGTGGAAGCTCTCCTGCAGGGCCTCCTGGATCCTGACAGCCCCCTGAATGACCCCCCCCGGATGGCAGCCTGCTGCAAGTGCAGCCGGGCTGATGGCCGAGTGCTGTGATGTGCCGAGTGAGGGCACTCAGGGCACTCCAAGTCAGGACTGCTTTGCTGTCCCTCATCGAGGTAGACAAGCAAGCGGGGAACCCTGAGAACTGCCTGTCCGGGGTGGGGGTTGGGTCCCTTTAAGCACAGCCCTCGGCTAGCCTGAGGCAGCAGCTCCACGCTCTAAGTCCTAAGCTGATGCCCTGCCGGCACTGGTTCTAGCCAGCCTTAACTTCGGTTCAGGGTCCACTCAATGTGGACATGCTAGTTCGAATTAGCAAAACGCTAATTCGAACTAGTTTTTAGGTCTAGATGCGCTAATTCGAATTAGCTTAGTTCGAATTAACTAATTCGAACTAAGTTAGTTCGAACTGGTGCTGTAGTGTAGACATACCCAAAGAGAGCGTCCACACTGCCAAATCGCATCAAAAAAGTGACCTGCTTTTTCAAAAGATAGCATCTAGATTGAATGGACGCTTTTTCCTCTTTCCTCTTCTTGTGAAAGAACTCCCTCTTTCCCATCCCCACACACCTTTTTGCGGAATTGCTCTTTCAGAAAAAGGCTTCATCCTCGTAGAAAGAGGTTTACCGATGTCGGAAAACCCCCTCTGTTCTTTCGATTTACTTTCGAAAGAACACGATTGCAGTGTGGACATAATTGAAGTTTTTTCCGAAAAAAAGCTGTTTTTCCGAAAAAAAAAAAACCTCTGTAGTGTAGACATACCCCAGGAGTGCTGGTAAGAGATTTATGTCCCTTTCCTGGCTCCAGTCACCTGACGTGCTTAAAGGTTACTGCCCCTGTTACATCTTCCCTTCCATTCTTGCCAACTCTCATGATTTTAATATTAGTCTAATGGAATTTGTTGTTTTTCTTTTTACCCGAGCACCTGGAGTCATGGGAATACATGAGAATTTTGTACTTCTGTTGTTTTGGGGATTTTTTAATCAGTTGCCAGCCCTAATGGGTACAGATTACAATTTAAAATGGGGCTTTTAATTAGAGCCCTGCAAATATGCAGATATCCACTTTATATCCATGTTATATCCGCTGTTCGTTTTTGTGGATATGGATGCGGATACAGGTACGCATTTTGCATTCGCACAGGGCTCTACCCCTGCTTGCTCAGACAAAAGCCAACAAAACAAAATTGTGGTCCTTTAAAAAAAAAAAACTCCCAATGGCTAAGCCACCCTTGTGATTCTAAAGGCCTTCTCTATGATATTTGAACCTGTTGGGTGGGCAATACTGAAACACAGTGTCATCCAAACATGCCAACTGCAGACTACTACATCCAGTGACGAGTACACGACAGGTGATCTGCAACCCTTGACATGACTGGATTTCCCTGCCTGTTGCATGGAAGCTGTAGGCATAGGAATGGCGTCCCTAGCCTCTGTGTGTCAGAGGCTGGAAATGGGTGACAGGGGAGGGATCTCTTGATGGTTCCCTGTTCTGTTCATTCCCTCTGGGGCATCTGGTATTGGCCACTATCAGCAGACAGGATACTGGGCTAAGATGGACCTTTGGTCTGACCCACTATGACCGTTCAGATGTTATGTTCTTAAAGTTACTCTCTTTAATCACAAAGCTATTTCTTATTCTGAGAACTGTCCCTTCTGCTGTAGGTTGTGTGGCCATTAAAGTGGATTCATCACTGGCAGGCTATCTTGGCTGCTTCTTGTTTCTTTTATAGCCAGTGACTTTTGTCATCTGTACTGGTCTGATTGTCCACATGGTATTTCACTTTCTGTAATCCACTTGGAATGTAGTTTCATCTCCATATATGCATTTCTTTCTTTTAAAAAGTCACTTTTTATTACTTTTGCTCTCAATAGTGCAGTCTCGTTTTAGTGAACATGCTGTTGGTGGATGTCATTGAGCGACTTAATGTATAGTTTTTGTTGTAAATAATCTGAGAAAATACTAACAGATGCTAGTGGCTACGCAATGACATTTCATAGTGTTTTCTAGTATAACTTCTGTATCCACTGAGCCATGGGGTGTTACTGCCAACATGCACAGGCACTGTCTGCAGCATTTTGGATGGCTGCAAGAAACAGAGCGCCAGTGAATTCTCTCCTCCGGTAGCACTCACCCACAGGAGTAGTTATCATGTATGACAATAGCACGGATTTCATGGGTGTCACCCGTGTAAACTGCCAGCCACTTTCCATTTGGAATCGAAGCATCTGTGCCATTTGCCGTGAGGGTAACTACACGCCATTGCATATGCCTTCCGTTCTCGTTTCCGAGCATGTAGCTCTTCTGCCATTACTTCATGGCAAATTTGCTTTGAATCAAGAAGCTTGTTATAGTAGATGGTACCACAAAGATGTTTGCCTCTCCACAGGCCTCTGGTCTGGTAGTCCCAGGCTCCCGCTGGGAAGTATGTTGCACTATTACAGGAGTGGTGTCTATGAATGATTTGTACCCAGTAGGGCTTTTATTGTTATCAACTCCTTTGCTGTTTACATTGACTCACACCTGCTATTGGCTGGCGCATTTGACTGTGCACAGTAAGGGATTGATGAGCTGTTTTTTTCCTGATACACCAAAAAGAATTGCTGAAACGAGCCGTTCCAGAGCGGTGCACTACTCACTGTTATTAAGTCATCTAGAATTTCACAGCAAGCAAACTGTTATTTACAATGTGTTCTTCCATTGCCGCTTGATGTGTTGTGCAACAGGTGGGGAAGAGTAGTAACCCACTAACAAGATGTAATCTTCTTATTTAAGCCAAACACACCTGTGGCAACCTAAATTCCGGAGTGTTCACAAATCACCCTTGGCTGCAATGGTTCAGTTGCTTTGATGGCAGCATTCGTGCTCGGCCAGAAGAGGCCATCTTGGGCTCTGCGTTGACCCAGGCGGACATGGTGGGTTGGGCTTAGCTTTTCCCGCTTTGTGCTGTGACCTGATGCCAGAATCTCACCATCTGTCACAATGCCAGCGGACCCAGTACAGGATCTATGAGTAGGGCCCTATCGAATTCACAGCCGTGCAAAACAGGTCGCGGACTGTGAAATCTGGTGTCCTCCCATGAAATCTGGCCTTTTGGGTGCTTTGACCCTGCACTGGTTGTTTTCAAACTACGACCCAGTACTGAGTTGTGGAATGTCGGGGATTGGGTCTTTTTGCTGCAGGGGGGGCCAGGTAACCAGCAGGGGTGCGAAGTCAGTCACTTGCCTGTCTTGGCACCGTAGTCTGTGCTGCACCCCAGAAGCAGCTGTCTACAAGAGGGAGAGTGCACAGGGCTCTGCACACTGCCCCTGCCCTGAGCACTCGCTCCGCACTCCCATTGGCTGGGAACCTGCTGCTGGCTGCTTCTGGGGGCAGCATGGTCTGCGGTGCCAGGAGAGGCAGGAAGCTGCCTTAGCCCCCCGCTGCATCGCTGACCGGGGAGCCACTGAAGGTCAGCCCCTCCTGCCCCAGCCCTGACCCCCACCCCAGCTGGAGCCCCCTCCTATGCCCCAAAGCTCTCCTCCCCCTCCCCCCCGGAACCCACACACTAGTCACATTATGTTGGGTTGCAGCATTGGCGATTTTATTCAACTGGGTCAACTGCCTTCTGAACTGAGCAACTGGAGAGCGGTGGCTATAGTCTTGGCCGGGTGCTCAGCTCTGAAGGCAGCACCCTGCCAGCAGCAGCACAGAAATAGGGGTGGCAATGCCATACCCATGTCACCCTTACTTCTGTGCTCCCACCTGCAGAGCTAGGCACCTGGACAGTTTCAGCTGCTGACTAACAGCCCAGCTCTGCAGGCAGCAGCACAGAAGTAAGGGGAGCAACACCATAACAGCCCATCCTGCCTTCGGCACTGCTGCTGGCGGTAGCTCTGCCTTCAGAATTGGATTGCTGGCCAGCAGCCGCTGCTCTCCAGCTGCCCAGCTCTGAAGGCTATGCCTCTGCCAGCAGCTTTGCAAAAATAAAGATAGCAGTACCACAACTCCCCTTCCCCCACTAACCCTACACAACTCTTTTGTGGGTCAGAGCCCCTACAATTACAACACTATAAAATTTCAGATTCAAATATCTGAAATCATGGGAGTTACCATTTTAAAAATCCAATGACTGTGAAATTGATCAGAGTGGACCGTGAATTTTGTAGGGCCCTATCTAAGAGTGTGTCAGCACTGTTCCTGGCTTGGAGGACACTTTACAAAAGCAGCAGGCCATGGGTTAAACCAGAGTCTCAGAGAAGTTCCTTTACCAAACCAATTTTCATTCAGATTGGAGCATGTCCCACTGTGAACAAGGGACATAGCGTCCTTAGTTTAGTGCATTGTCAAGAGAAATTGAGAATGAACTGACTTGCTTCTGTCTGGAGTTTCTGAGCACCACAGGGGAAGGAGGATTAGTTCTGTTAGACCACATCTCTCAGAGTAATCCCACTTTCGAATTATGGAACAAATCACTGTCATTAATCTGATGTAAAAGTAAATAGGCCAGGCGCTTAATGCATTTGCACAAAACCCCAGTCCCAGAGAAGAGAAATCTGTCTGGTGAGACAGAACAATGGCAAACCTCCCTGCACCAGGCTGGAGTTTAAAATTCAGCGTGCTTCTGTAAGATTGTGTCAGTCATTGGTCTTTTTAAGGTAGGCGTAAGAGAGAGGTGGGAGAAATATGCTCACTTGGAAATATCAGATGGGCAAATTCTTCAGTGGTCCTCTAGTATATTTCTTAGGGTACATCTACACAGCAGCATTATTTCGGAATAACTGATGTTATTCCAAAATAACAGTCCGCGTCTACGCTACAAGACTTTATTTCGAAATCATGGCGAGCTGGACGACTTTTATTCCAACTCATGGTAACCCTCATTTCACGAGGAGTGAGGGAAGTCTTAGGAAGAGTGCTCTTCCTTCGACCTCCTGCTGTGTAGACAGCGCCAAAAGCCATGTTGTTTCGACTTAAGCTACACAATTGACATAGTTGATGTTACGTAGCTTAATTCGACTTTAGCCCTGCTGTGTAGATGCACCCTTACCATGCATTCTCTACTACTTTCCCAGACTGGGTTAAGCATCCTAAGTGAGGAGACATCCATCACTTCTAGTTGAGGTGTCCACCGCCTAAAATACCCCAGCATTTGGAAACTTTTATTCCTGTTCAGCCTAATTTTTCCTTTCCCTAATTTCTTCTCATGCTTGGCTCTTATGCTCCTTTTCTCCTCTTGAGAATTTCCAGTGATGCCTTTTGCTGGACAAGGCGACAACTCTGTAATCTGCATGGCTTGAGCTTTCTTTGGGCCACCATGCTGTAGGTGTTCCTTCCAAAAATATTCCTGACTTACTGGAAAATAGCTTCCAGGACTCACTTAAGCTTATTTAAACTTTATGGATGACCTTTCAAATTTAGGTGCTGTGGCAAAGTTCCAACCGTGCTTCTGAGAGACAGTGTTTGCCTTGCAGAGTCGCTGTGACCCTCTACACAGCAGCCTCTTCTTTTTCTAGAGGCAAGGTCACCCCAGTTTGGTTGAAAAACCCTCCATCATCCTGGTCTCCCCTCTCAGGCAGACTCTGTAGTGGCTGGGGGAGAGTTGGGGGAACTACTCCCCAACAGACAACACACAGCGGCAACAGACAGGGTTTCTTTTACTCCCAGTCTGGCAGCTTTTTCCCTGGGCCACTTCCCCAAGCAATCTCTCCCAGTACCTTTCCTCTGGTACCTGAGCAGGCCTGTCTTCCTCCTCTGCAGCACCCTGTCTTGCTCGCAGTCCTCAGCTCACACACGCAGTTCTCCAGCAAAACACTTCCTCCTCCCAGTCCTTTGCTCTTTTCCTTCTCCCCTTCCTTACCTGAGGGGAAACCTTTTAAAGCAGCCCCACAGGCCTTAATTGGCTGATTAACCTGCTGTTCCAGGCAAGCTCTTAACTAGTCTCAAGTGCCTGCCTGCCTCAGTTATGTGGCCACCATCTCTAGGAGCTTATTCAGGCAAGAGAAAACTTATTTACCCAGAGCCCTGCATACCTGCCATTGAAATAATTGGCAAACTCCAGTTGATTTCAGTGGGGCTAGGATTTCATCCTAGATGTCTCCTCTTCAGATATCTAAATTCAGGCACTCAATGGCAGTAACAAACGCCTGATTGAGATAAAAAGCTATGGAAAGCCATATGAATTTATTTATCATGAGAAGAAGAGCATGAAAGATGTTGCTTTCATTGATGTGCATGGGAGAGGAGTCTGGGAAGGGTGAAAGCCCATGCTTGTCTATACAGAGTGGAGCATTTTCTGTAGGAAACAATCTTGAGCTCGCTAGATATCCCGGCAAAAATGATCCATTGGATATTTTTCCATCTCTGAAATAACACAGGTGCCTATTATTCTATTGTGGCCACAGAATTGATTACAGGGAGATGCGGGGAATGGTTACATTGCTTCTGGAGGAGGCTAGATGGAGTAAATTAAACCTTGGGTCAGCTTTGTGCTAGTTTGATCACTTAGTGCAATCTATCTACAGTTTTTGTTCTGTGCTCATTACTGTAGTCTGGCCTGCCGGTGAAATGTCTGTGCAGGCCCCCCTGATTAAAATGAGGTGCTGAAAGTGGTTGATTGGTCTGCAGGGTATCATGACCATGAGAGATGGGCAGCAGCCTGGACACTAAGGGGTTAACTTTACCTAGCCAGGTATCTGCTCAGCCAATAGAAATGCAGATAGGGATTTCAAACTGGGACAAAGGAATTTTTGGGTTTTTCCCTCCTTTGTCCCTGGGCAGTTTCTCTCCAGCTACTGAGGGGGACAGACAAAATGTGTCGCTCCAAGAAAAGACTCTTCACTATCTGTAAGTAGGGTAAAGTTTAGATAAATCCGTTAGGCTTTATTGTTTTATGGGTTGGGAATGGGAATCTGATGTCTGTGCATTTAAAAATGGGTTTTTCTCTCCTTTGGAACTAAGTTTTGGCCCATGGTGGAACTCTCCGTGAGTATATTAATTGGTGACTTTTCCATCTAGTCATTATGCTTGTAACAGGAATATTGTGGTGATAATAAAAGTTCTTTCTCATTTCTTTTTTTAAGCTGGTATCGGTTAATTTTTGTGTCCTGGTTTGTACTTTAGGGGCTGAAATTTCCCACGTGGTCTCTCCCTGGTTTCCTTATCATTACTTGGGTGGTGGCAGTGGATTTTTATCCCCAAAATCTAGGTTTTTTAAGATTTTGGGGGGAAGTTTTATACCAAAGCCTGGAAAGATCAGGTTTTGGGGTACTTTTGCGGGCCCCCACTTCTGCATTTATCGTGCCAGAGTGGGGAAACAGCCTTGACAGAGGGATACGTGACATTCTATGACACAATGTCTCGTAATTAAAGAATGTCTGAGAACCTTGATGGTTCCTCCACAGGGATGCAGGCCGTTGCTTGGTTGAGTATGAAGAGGGAATTGAGCTTTCGGAACAGGGGAGCAGCCATCTCTACAGCATAGCTCTAACTCCAACAGTAGACAGTAGATCACTTTAAAACAGTCACGATCATCCACTTTGCTACCATATTGCTCGTGATGTCTTAGACCTTGGTCCCTTTCTTTTCTGAAGGCCACCGCCCTTCCGGATCAGGGAGCAGTTCTCAGTTCACAAGCCACTTAGCTCATGGCCTGTCGAGGCTGCTGACAATTGAGCAGTTACGTGGCAGTTGCAGGAGTGTTCATGTTGTGGGTTCTGCCCCCAGCTCTCAGCAATGCATGTCACAAAAGCCATGTTGGCAGGAGTCAGCTTGCAATACTGTTCCTTGTTCTGAATTTCTCTCTCCAGCACTCCCGCTACAGCCCCATCTGCCAGCAGTAAATCCACACGCTATTAATGTTTTTCATGGAAAATATAATATAAAGCGTGAGACAAATGTGAATGCAGGCATCTGGGAGTAACCCGGGAGCTGTGTTTACACAGAGTTCCACATGAAACCCATCAAGCTCAGCAAGCGCTGTAAGAAGGATGGCGGCAGGGAGTTGGTTTTTGTTTGGGTCTGGCATGGTCTGTTTTCTTTAGGGAACAGGACTCTAACTCTGCTTCTAATTAGCCCAAAGACGAGGCCACGGTGGAGCCAGACATGCCTAAAAACGCCCCCCCATCAAAATGTAATGGCATCTGGAGGAATCAAATATAAATAAACTTAAGCTGGTGTTTCAGCAATAGCTGAGTTCCGCGAATCCGGAGCCAGCAGCTGTAATATGGGTCCTTTCATACCGCTCTGTAGGAGACCGTGGGCAGTTCAGCCATAAGGTGGGCAGGTCTGCAAGGAGCCTTAAGCTATAGAAAAACCTGGCCAACACCCTGCCAACCCTAAGCATTTGAAAGTCCTGAGTCAGCCCTCTTCCGCCTGCCAGTCAGGAGATCAGGTTACAAATCACAAGCTTTTAAAAATAACACATTTGGTGGGGGGGGTTGCCTTCCGGATTCTGAGGCATTAGGGTGTGCTGGATGAGGGGAGCACATTTTCAAGCTTCTCCCTGCCATCATGTAGTCATTGCTTTAAATGAAAGCAGACAGGCTGGGGTAATCACCTGGCTCTAGGACTTGGGGCTTTAAGAAACACGCCAACTATGGCGACTTGTGCTTATAACCGCAAACGTTGGCCTCATGGCTGAAGGAGGTGGCCTGCTGCTGGTTTTCTTTTAAGGACAAAGAGGGCTTATAGTGAACAAGGAAATGAATGCTACTCAAACACAGCATGCTGCTCATGCAACAGCAGTCAAAGCCTGGTGTTGACCATAGCCTGCATTTCCTTGGTGTCCATAATCCCACTTCCCGAATGGAAGGCTGACCTTTGACCTCGGCAGCCATCCCCCATCCTCACATCCTGTGAACCACACTATGCTATGTGCGCTGAGCGATGTACCAGATGGGATGTACCATTGGTGCTCTTTCTGCCACAGCGCCTTAACTCACTGGCTGTTGGCTGTCAAACCCCAGTCCAAGTACCATTCTGTATGGTGCTTTAGCCTTTGCGCCGGCCGCTGCAGGCCACCATTCTCACCCTTTGTCCTGAGGTTCCACGTTTGACTTGGTGTGCCCATGCCATGTCCATTCAGTGACTCTCTGTGTGTCCTAGCCAGCCCACATTCTCTGCTTGCTATGAGTGATTGTAGCTAACAGGCAGGTGGCAATCACTGCCTGCCACAGCTGTGGTGGGTGGTGGTTGTTTTTCTGGATAAACTACAGGTTAAACCTCTCGGCTACATCTACACTGGCAGCTTCTTGCGCAAGAACTGTTTTGCGGAAGAGTTCTTGCGCAAAAAGTCTTCCACAAGAGCATGTCTAAACTGGCATGTGCTTTTACACAAGAGATGTGCTTTTGCGCAAGAGCGTCCATGGCAGTGTGGACGCTCTCTTGCGCAAGAAAGCTCTGATGGCCATTTTAGCCATAGGGGTTTCTTGCTCAAGAAATTCATGTTGCCTGTCTACACTGCCTTCTTTTGGAAGAGCTTTTGTGCAAGAGAGCTTATTCCTCGTGGGGAGAGGAATAACGCTTCCGGAAGAAGCTCTGTTTTCCGACACTAGACTGTAAATTTACTTGCACAAGAACGCGCATGCAGTGTAGTCACCCGGCAAGTTTTTGAGCAAGAACAGCTGTTCTTGCTCAAGAAGCCACCAGTGTGACGTAGCCCTCTAGTCTGGCACTCTGGTGTGGCATCCGTGGTCTGGCATGATTTTAGTGAGCCAGATGGCCACTTATCATGGATGCGGCCAAGTTTCCCGCAGTCCCATAAAGTTTATTTACAGCCACCAGTGCTGGCTGTCAGTGTTCTGGGCTGTTCTTTAGCTCTATTTTGCCCCTAAATGTCGTCTAATAGCCCAGTAAGCAGTGGAAGTGTTGGTAATGCTGCTAGACAATACTGACCTCCTGTGGTCCAGCAAATTCTCTGGTTTGGCACCAGTCAGACCGAGGATGCCAGACTAGAGAGGTTCAACCTGTAGTACATTAGTTCAGAAAAGCTAGAAACTCTCACTTTGTTCTTCTGCTATGAATCCGTGACTTCGCAATCAGTGGAAATTGACTGGTTTGACAACTTGGGAGGTATGTCCTGGTGGGTGTAGCTGGAATATTGAGCTGTTAAAGATCTCCTCCAGGCTTAGATTGCATTGCAAATCGCTCTTGGGCGTCACACCATTGAAACCAGTCATAGGTGACGCCTGGGGAGGGTGGGGCCACTTGGGGTCACATGCCCCCCCCAGGTTTTAATTGCTGAATCTGGGTGCCCTCTCCCCAAGAGGCCTGTGTTGCCTCTGAAACCAGTGTTTTGCCAGCAGAGAAGTTAACCAGTCCTGTTTGTATGGCACTCTTTGGAACAAGGGCAGTCTCTGGCGGTAGGTTTACACTGGCGGTGTCATTAGCAGCTCAGGTAGACAGACCTGCTTTCGCTTTGCTCAAACTAGCACGCTAAAAGAGCAGTGCTGGGCAGCTGCGCTGGCAGTGGGATGGGCTTGCCATCCCACACACAATCCCGTTGGAATCATTATGTGCGTATTCAGCAAGACTAACCCGTTCCACCGCCGGTGGAGCTGCGACGGCCTTGTCTGCGTACGGCTAGATTGATCAGAGCTAATGGACGTATGTCCATCCCAGCTAGAAATCACCTCTCCGGTATATAGGCACCCTTAGAAGCTCAGGTACCATGCGGATAAGCACAGTGTGCACACCTGGGGTCAGACCCTTAATTGCTGCCACTCTGTTGAAATCAATAGGCCTCCCTCCGATAGTTTACACCAGCCACAGACCTGGTTCCTCTGAGCAGAGCTTGTGATTTTAATGATAGCGGTCTCCATTATGGCCTCCTTTCCCCCTTGCTCTGGCCTGGGAGGGTGTCCGTGGCGAGGCTGTCTCACGAGCAGCGTTCCCCACTCTCCCTTTCTGAGGTGCGGGCTTGCTGTGGTTTGCGCTCTTTCCGAGGCTGCTGGGCATGACAGCCCCGAAAGCTGCTGCCGAGTTGGCTTGAGCAATCTGGATGGCAGCGGAATTCCAGCTGTCTCCTGGGTGGGTGATTTCCATCCTGTCGGATGCATGTGCATGCCGGGCAGACCCGGGGAACGTTTTCAAAAGCCTCTTCAGGGACAAGCACAAGATACACGCATGGGTGGTATGAATAAAGGATACAACATGGGGCCACCAGGGCACACTGACAGACCTGGGTCTCCAGAGATGAGAAGGCCTGATAACCCAGGCTCTGGTTTTTGTTGGATGGTTTTCATGAACCTTAGTTGATCTTCAGATGATAAACATGGGATTTATTACCTAGGCAGCGCTTGCAAACACAGAGCAGTCAGACAGTATGGGGGAGGAGGGAGGAGGAGCAGGGATGTCGTATAATGAACAAACCACTTACTGTATAGTAATGAATAGGACAAGGCCTGGGAGGGTATTTTTTCCCCCTGAAACTATGGATGTAAATAGGATAGCTTTCCACAGGCTTGTCTGATACAGAAGCGATTTTTTTTTTTGCATTAACATATCCCCCCTAAAAAAAATCTCTTTTTTCTTCATCCCCTTTGAAGCCAGTTGTGCTCTCATTTACTTTGGTGTAAATGTTGAATGACTGCACCGAAGTTCCTGGAGTTACTCTGGATTTCCATTACAGAATTTGATCCTCTGATTTTCTTTTCCTAGAAACTCAGGTTGAGGTATTCCGTGATAGGTCGAATTTGTAATGAGTGTGTCCCTCCCATCAGCCTACAGGGCTTTTAAAAGCAACCCCAGTCCTCCACTTGAATGAGGGGAGGAAAGCTTGAAGTAACGTACACACCTCGAATTAAGGGCAGTGTAAACACTGTGTATTGTAAGGCGGAGTTACTGGCTCCCTCAGGTGGTGACCCCAAAGTGTTCCAGTGTTAGCTCACCGGTGGCCTGTTTGAATTCCAAAGCTCTTCTGCCAGGCGTGCAGGAAAAGCCCAGGGAATTTCTGAATGTTCTTTTCCCGTTGGAATGGCATGGAAAGCCAGGGTCACAAACGCCTCCAGCATGGAGTGTTCAGGAGACAGGGGATCCGATTGCTGTGGTGGGGCTCCAGGGGCAGTCTGTGCAGACAAAACTCCAAACCAGACAAGGAAATGCTGATATCTGTGTCAAATTCACACAGGGCACTGTGGGTATGGGCTACCCCAGGGACACCCAGCAGTGCCATGTGGAAATAAATGGTACCACAGGACAAGGCTGGTTCTGAGCCACAGACACGGGAAGCTGATGACATACAGCCAAAACAACCCACAACAATGGTTTAGATCAGTGGTTCCCAAACTTTTCAGCATCATACCCCCTTTTTGATTTTTGAGAAACCCTCATGCCCCCCCAAAAATAGCATCAAAACTTGTTGAGAGAAAAAAAAAAGATTGCCCTTTTAAGAGCAGAGCAGGCATTGCCCTTTTAAGGCAGCCATTTTGAAGTTTGCCCCAGCCAGCCCAAGCTGTGCATGTTCCAGCAGATGCCTGAGCGGACAGATGGACCGGGCTTTTTCTTGGGGGAGGATTGATGGGGGGGGGGGCTGGGTCTCCTCCCACCCCCCTGGGATTTCTTCACGCCTCCTCCCCAGTTTGGGAACCCATGCTTTAGACATTGGGATCCTAGCCCTGAATTCCAACCTGCTGCAGGGTCTGTGGGATAGCTACGCATGATGCATCACTCCTTGAGTTGCTGCAATCCCTGGCAGCGCGGGTGTGCTCCATCAACCAAAGCCGCCTAGTGGGGACTTGCAAAATTGCATTTGTCACACTGAAGGCTCTGAGTTGAATTAAATAAAATCAACCTCATTTTGTAATGTCGACATACTCTCACTCGTAGTTCAGCCATACTGAACTTCGCTAACCCAGAGCCTTTTGCTTTCCTGTAGATGTGGATCAGACATTTGTTAAAAATGTGGTAGCTCCGAGGTGCCAGCTGAACCAGCCCCACATCAGAAATACAGCCTGGCAGGCCCAAATAACATTCTCGAGTTCCCATCTCCCAAGGCCTCCGACACTGCACCGATGAGGAGTTCTGGAAATCCCTGGATTTGCAGCATTGGAGGTTGCTCTGAGAACATCACAGGAGAGCAATGGGAATGTATCAGTTTGAACTGGAAAATGGGTAAATGTAAATGGAACCACTAGTCAAGTCTCGGGTGCACCCGAGGCACAGAATAGACCCACGGCTGAGGAAAGTAGTGAGGTAAAGTGCGGTGTGCTTGGAGAAAACAGGATTTATAGGCTGCAATCAAGTCTCTTCTACTGACTCACCACATCACTTAGGCTCAGTCACGTGACTGTTCCCAGCCTCAGTTTCCCCATCTTTATAATGCAGGAATTATTACATCTTGTGCAGGGGGGTTGAGGATGTGATTGATGCCAATAAAGGGCTTTGAGAGGGATGTTATGCAAGGACAAAGAGTTAGTGTTGTGTCCTCGTCTGCTCTCCCTCCTGTATGAACTATGCAAACTGACGATCGGAAGCAGAACTTCACAGGTGAAATCTACTCATTTGCCCCATTGCACCGCTCCGGGGCTGCCGTTGTCCCTTCATCTCAGCAGGAGTCCCCGTTGCAGGAAGCCTCCCTTCTCAGTTCCCAGAAACTTCGGCTGTTAACGTCTCTTAGAAATGCCGGAGTGGTTCGGGTTCTCTGGGGTGTGAACCGTGCCGCGGGGCTGCTGACGCTCCCCGGGTCTTTGCCAGTTGTCAACCAAGTGCATCCTCCTTAACTCGCTGCTCTCACCTGGTTCGAGCATGTCAGCATGCTGGTCATCTTGCTGAACTGTGTCACCTTGGGCATGTTCCAGCCCTGCGAAGACGTGGAGTGCAAGTCGGAGCGATGCACCATCCTGGAGGTAGGAGCGTAGCCTAGAGGGCTAACCTGCTTGCTTGCCTACAGATATACAGAATCTTATCAACTTCTTATTGCCTTCTGGGGTTGAGTCTCTGTTTATTAGAACGGGCTACAGTAGGTTTATAGTAATGCAGTCTGGCTGCAATGCAAGGGGATTACAGGCCATGTCCTATATGTTGAGTGAAGCCAAAGCCTAGCACCTTTCACCAAAGCCTGGGACCTTTCACCTAGCCCTGGTCTACACTAAGGAGTTATTTCGAAATAACCCCCCTTATTTCGGACTAATAAGTGGAGCGTCCACACGACCAAGCCCGTCATTTCGAAATAACAGGCAGGTTATTTCAAAATCGGGACTCCTTGGGGAATAACGCCATTTTGATTTTGTTATTTTGGGCATGATTATTTCAAATGTCATTATTTTGAAATAATTTCCAAGTGCAGACATGCCCTTGGAGAGCAAAGCCAAGGTGCATATGTTTGGGTCCAATATAATACCAAAAATAGGCCCAAACTTAACCGGGACACCACAACTTTGAGAAACCCGAAATAACCAGTTAAGACCTGACTGAATAACCGGCTACGACAGAAATAACAAAGGTGAGACAGAACCACAACGGGGGCCACAGTAACGAATTGACGTGTAGGATAATGAGTTGAGATCAATGATACACTAGCCTATAGAAGAAGGACATTTCACCATTCGTAAGGTGAAGAAATACAAATAAGGAGAAAGGGAAACATCCCCTACTGAATATGCATCAAACATAACAAAAAGGGGCATCCCAGCCGAGGGGTGGTAGGAGAAGGAGATGCATTTTTTGGGAGGTGCCGGAATGATGGCCGCTGGTGATGATGGGGAAGGCGACGGTGAGGAGGAAGACGATGGCTAACACCTCAGGTTGTTCTAGAAGGAATGGGGTGCATATGTGGCCATACAGAAATGCATTCCCTGTTTATCTTGTGAAGTTGAGGTATTTGTGAGTGTGCTAACTGCAGACTTACCTGGCATCTCCTAGGTCTGATCGGGGGGGAGGCAGGGGCTACTGTGCAAACCTCCCCCGCTGGCGTGCCCCATGCCAGCCTGCGGCCGGAGGAGGGGAGGCTGGCCCAGGGGTTTGGGCGGGGGCTTAGTCCAAAGGCTTGGGGAGGGGGGGCCACCCAGGGGTGGAGGCATTTGGGGTGGAGGGCCCAGGGGTCATGCTGCGGCCATGCTGGGTGGCCCAGAAGTGCCTGGGCCCTGAGGTTCTGTTCACAGTGAGGACCCTCAGGATCCGGTTACAGCGCACCACGAGCCCTTCCTGTAGGGGACTTGATGACTCCACAGGACTGGAGGCTATGGAGTCTTTCATCTCCAGGCCACCCCTTTTGAATCCAGCCCAGTCTGGCAGCAACCTGACCGATGGCTGCGTGGTGGCCTGTGTGGAAGGCGCTGGTGGTCTTTCCTCATTTCAGTCCCTTTCTCTCGAGATCATTCACTCTCCATGTCGGCTTTGTTCCTCAGCTGAGGCTGCCAGCTAAATCCAAATGAACTGCAGATGATTGTCCACTGGGGCCGGTGTACAAGTCCTGGGCTCATAAACCCCTTTCCTGGAGCCTTGATAGCCTCCAGGGAGGGGCGGGGGGGCAGCACATGAGTCAGGCCATCCCACGGCTGACACGTGCCACCGGACTGCCCATCTCTAAGGTTATGTCTACGCTGCAGTTTTTTTGCAGAAGAGGATATGCAAATGGTGCGCTCATTTGCATATCTTCTTCTGATTCTTTTTGTGGAAGAGGTTTCACGGCTAAAAAGCCCTGTGTAGACGGGGCCATTTGTCGGGGGGAAAAAACCTTTTTCGCAAGATCCTGTAAACCTCAGTTTTTGAGGAATAAGGGATCTTGTGAAAAAAGGGTGGTTTTTTTCTGACAAATGACCCTGTCTACATGGGGCTTTTTATCGGCAAAACCTCTTCCGCAAAAAGAATCGGAAGAAGATATGCAAATGAGCGCACCATTTGCATACCCTCTTCCGCAAAAAAACCCACAGTGTAGACATAGCCTAAGGGGCTTGCCCTTAGCAAAACATGGCAGTGCCAGCCGCTGTAATCTGTACCTGCTTCACTAACTCACCTCATAAGCTCCAAACCGGCCTCTACTGAGCAGCGCAGCCTTGGTGGAGCATGATGTGAACCAGCGTAATGCCTGCGGGTGCGGTGCCCCTGCAGTGTGCATGCTTGACTCTAAAACACACATGTTACCCTGCAGGCCCTTCCACAGTAAGGAAATGCCATTGGGTCCCCTAGTAGATCGGCAGATGCACCCACCTGCAAGGGATGGTCAAGGCTCATAGGCAAATGTCAACAATCCAGAGGTTTCCCCATCCTTGTGCCTTCCCGCCCAAAGCGCCAAGATGTTGGGTGCAGAACTGAACCAGCCAGAGCAATAGAGAAGCCTCCAGAGATTTGTTGCAGAGTAAAACGTAAAACCCAGCTGAGAAAACATGGCAAATGGTTACTGCCCGTAGGAACTGCCACACTGAGAGAAGCATCCGGGCTCTGCTGCTGCAGAGAAAGGTGCAAAAAAATTGGGCTAGATGGTCACGGAAGCTGGTTCCTAGATCCCACCAGGTAGCAGCTGGTCTAGGCAAAGGGTTTCCATTCTTCCCAGCCACAATCCCGCCTTTTCTTGTCTGCAGTCGTTCACACAGACGCACCTTTGCTTGGTTGCTGTCTGTCATTCTTACTGGTCGCCAAATCCACGTGCCAACAAAGGGATTCCCCATGTGAGTTGTCGTGGTTGGCGTTTCACTAGTTGTGCTCTTCATCACATTTCATCAAATCGGCTCGCAGACGCCATATTGTGGGTACGTCTACACAAGCCTCCCCAGGCCAGATTGGCAGATGCAGTGTAGACAGCACTTTGGAATTGTGAATTGCGTTGGCGCTAGGGCTCTGAAGTCTGCCCCCCTTTCCAGCCTTTGACGCCCGAGTCACAATGTCCGCCCAGCTATTTTCAATGTGATCACATGAGCTCCGTGAACCCGACTGTGTTTATCCGGGCTAGCAGGCTCATGACCCCAGGCTGTGTAGACATAACCCTTGTGACGTCAGTGACTTAATCATCCAGCAGAATAATGCATTGAAGCGAACAGTTCACGAGGAGTCCCACACCACGGTGACTATAGTTTTGCATTCAGTGATAACTGCAGACAACGTCCCGTATATTTGTAAAAATCAGAGCCTGTTCTGAATGATTAGCAGACAGAAAAAGAGTGAGAAACATGCAAAGAACAATCAGCCAGCTTTCACCTCAGCTTGTAGGGAGAATAGAAGCCAAAGCATGATGTAGGAAGCATTTAAGCTCTTTTGCAGACTCACTTTCCCTCACTCCTTGTACAAGCAGGAGTCCTGGCAGCCAGCGGGAGCGGGGAGGGACACACCCTCTGAGTTCGATTTAGCAGGTCTTAACTAGACTCACTACATCAAACTCTGGGAGCTTGATCACAGCAGCAGCAGCGATCTTCTGTTTAGTGTAGACATGGCCTCAAATGCCACTTATCAAAGGGACTGAGACCTCTGGAGCAAGGTCAATATAGCACGTAAAGAAGAGGTATTGGCTGTTAAGCAGACAGCTAGAGTAGATCGATCTCTCTCTCCTGCACATACATGCCCAAAAGGCATATGCAAAGGAAGCCAGTTTACAGCCACCTGTTTTCTGTTATGCATTCAGGCCTCCAAACAAGGCCAGGGGATTAGACTTGCTGGCCTCTTGAGGTTCCTTCCAGCTCTCTTAGTCTGTTTTGAAACTAAGCTTTTTCCGTGTGAGTAATTACGATCCATACATCACCACTGCATCTTCATCATTTCTGGGGCGACATGCAGTAGCAATGAGTCCCTGTCATACTATTTCAGTTCCTTAACCTGCAGTACATGGTCTAATAGAGATTTGCTTCAGCTGGGGCATGATGCAAAACCCGGGCACCCCAAACACACAGAGTGTGTAATGCAGAGTTTCTCAGTGGCAACTTGCCAGGACCCTGAGGACTGAGTGGGATTTGCATATTCATTTGCATATGCTTTAAATGCAAAAGTAAATACACGACAAGCAGAACATGTTCGAGGGCTTGTGTCTTTGCCACTAGAAGAATAGAAATTGTGTATTGTTCCCCCGCACTAAAAACCCAACAGTTGCATTTCAGGCGGTGTTTTTGTCACCCAGCAGGCAATCCAGGATGTATTTTGGGTTTTATGGCTGACACTTTTCGACTCCATGAGCCATGGTTTCATTGCTTCAGTTGTCAAGACACAGAACCCGTACAGTAGAAACATCCATATGCCGGGAGAGGGTTACGCATGCTAAGACAGAATCACGGTAGAATTCACTGCAAACGTCTTTTTTCTGACCTAGGCATTTGACCATTTCATCTTCGCCTTCTTCGCCGTGGAGATGGTCATCAAGATGGTCGCTCTGGGAATCTTCGGGCAGAAGTGTTACCTAGGAGACACATGGAACCGCCTGGACTTCTTCATCGTCATGGCCGGGTCAGTAGCCAACACTCCTAAATTAACCGTGGAGGCAAAAAGCAAATCCACCGGGCCGCTGCGGGGTATTTCATTAGGAATCTGTTGTGTGCGAGCCAAAGAAAAGTCCTGTAAAATCCTGATCTTGACAGCAATAAACCCTGTGGAGTCCAGCTGTCGGGGATTTTGCAAAGGCCTCTGCATGACATGAAGTGGGAAGCTGCTGCTCCTCAACCCGGCCTGAACCTGAGGGCTAGAGGGGAGGAAAAGGGGGTAGAGAAGGAGTTACAACCACTTGAACTTTCTGTGCTCTGTCCGCACCACGAGGAGACCCCTATGGCTGGTCTTTGCCAGCCAATTCGGGGCTGACAGAACTGGGGCTGGAGGATTCTTCCCTGGCTGTGCAGACTGGAGCCCACGTTCCGGGGCCCTCCCGCCTCACAGGGCCCTTGAGGCCTAGCGGTAGAGCCCAGATAGCAACAAAACAGCCCTGCCGCCCAGTCCCCGCAAGACCAAGCCAGCTGATGTGGGTCAGCTGCAGATTTTTCTTTGCTGTGACCCAGGGCCATCGCTGGGAGGGGCAGGGCCCAGGACAACCCCCCTCCACCTTTGATTCTGCCACCACCTCACCTCATCCCGCCCCATTCCGCCCCTGCCCCACTTCCGCTCCACCCTTTCCCTCAAACTCCCTCCCCCCAGGGACATGACCCAGAGGATTACCGGGAGAGGGAGGGGCTGTCCCTGTTCACTCACCACAGCAGCCAGAAGCAATGCAACCTGGGGCTCCCCCCCTCCCCACGCACGTGGGAGAGCGGAGCAGGTTGGTGCTGGTGCTGGGTCGCTCGGCTGCCCGCGGCTCCTGCTGCTGCTGCTGCTAGTGAGTGCAGGGCAGGTCTGGCCCCTGCTGCCAGCACCAGGTTCCCCCATAATCCCTCAGGCTGCCCCCGAAAGCGATGGCCCTGGGGCAGCTGCCCCAAACTGTCCTATGGTCCTGCCACCTGCTCTGCCAGTTGACTTCTGCTGCTCTGGGCTGGGTCCCTCCTGGATCTCAGGCCGCGTGTGTGGCTGGAACAAGGCAGACTGGGCCGGGTCTCAAGCGCCCACGGGACAGTGACTAGAAAACAACCAGAAGCAAGGCGGAAACTGTCTGGCCTTCTCAGATCCACCCCACCCGGAAGGGGGGGCCAAAAGGGGCCCGGGACTCCCAGCTGCTGCTTCTGTGCAGTGGCCTGAGCTGCTGGCCCTTTAAATCTAAATCATGTACTAAATTAAGTTTAAGTTTAAATTTAAATCACGTACTAAAATGATTAGGGGTTTGGAACGGGTCCCATATGAAGAGAGGCTAAAGCGACTGGGACTTTTCAGTTTAGAAGAGAGGAGACTGAGGGGGGATATGATAGAGGTCTATAAAATCATGAGTGGTGTGGAGAGGGTGAGTAAAGAAAAGTTATTTATTAGTTCTCATAATAGAAGAACTAGAGGACACCAAATGAAGTTAATGGGTAGCAGGTTTAAAACTAATAAAAGAAAGTTCTTCTTCACACAGGGCATAGTCAACCTGTGGAACTCCCTGCCAGAGGAGGCTGTAAAGGCTAGGACTATAACTGAGTTTTTAAAGAGAAGCTAGATAATTTCACGGAGGTTAGGTCCATAAAAGGCTGTTAGCCAGGGGATAGAAATGGTGTCCCTGGCCTCTGTTTGTCAGAGGCTGGAGATGGATGGCACGAGACAAATCGCTTGATCATTGTCTTCGGTCCACCCCCTCTGGGGCACCTGGTGCTGGCCACTGTCGGCAGACAGGCTACTGGGCAGATGGACCTTTGGTCTGACCCAGTATGGCCATTCTTATGTTCTTATGTATGTTCTTATAAATCTCTGCCAGAGGGCCGGGGAGCTATCGTGGTGCACTCCAGGAGGCACGGAGGACTGGCTGCCCCCGGCCTCACCCTTTCCACCTGAGGCCCTGCCCCTTCCGGAAGTGCGGAGCTGCCACCCCATCTTGCGCAGGGACCCAGGGAGGCTGGTGACGCCCCGGAGGTTGCTCCTTGCCCCAGTTCAGAGTCGCGTAAAGAGCAAAAATAGGAGACAACAAATCCGTGCCTTCAGAGTGCCGTATGCGCAAATAATCTAAGGCAGAGGTGGGGAACCTCAGGCTTGGGAGCCAGATGCGGCCCTCAGCTTGCCTGGATTCGGCCCCCGAGGCTCAAGGCTCCCCCCCAGGATTGGGGAGCATGCACTGGTGCTCCAGCCCCTCTGCTTCCCCACTGGGGGCTGGAGCACACAAAATCTACTAGTCTGGGCCCCACCCCAGGGTCTGGTGTGTGAGGGGAATGTGGGGAGGGTCTTTCTCCTTCTCAGTTGGGGACCACAGGGAGGGGTTTTTTCCCTGCTTCTCGCTTGCGTGCGGCCCCCGACTGATTTTTCTGCAGGTCAGTGGCCCCCTAACCCAAACTAGGTTCCCCACCCCTGTTCTAAGGCGCTAGCAATGCAGATAAGGGATTTAAAGTCACCTGTGAGCTTTCCAACTCAATGCTGTCCCTGGAAAGCCCCCACGCGGCTGTAACCCATTGGCCTTAGCGGGGGCCGGTCGGGCGCGTGAAGGAGGCTGATTTGAGTGGCACGTGGAACTTCGGTCACAGGAAGTCTGGCTCAGGAAGGGTAAAGCATCAGCCAGGCTAGCCGTGGGGGGAGGGGCAGGAGAGCTGGCTGTCTGGCACACTTTCTAATCCTCATCAATTATAAACACATGGTTATGTCAGCTTTACATTTATGTGTGTTTATATGTGAACACACCTCGCCCTGCAGCTGCTTAGTCTCATGAGACAAGTTTATGGGGCAGGTTTTTTTACACTCGGAAATACCTTTGGAAGAGCTACAGCAAGGAGTCCGGAAGCACCTTCAAGATTAACATTTTTATTCGGGCAGAAACTTTGGTGAGTTGTGACTCTCTTCATCAGATGCATGAAGTGGAAGCTGAAGAAAGGCGTTGCAGCTCGGGAAAGCTTATCCCCCCCCCCCCGTAAAATGAGCAGTCCTGTGGCACCGTAGGGCACGTCTAGACTACGGGGTTTTTTTTGAAAGGAGATATGCAAATTCGGTGCTAATTTGCATATCTTCTTCCGATTGCATTTTCAAAAGCAGGTCTTTTGAAAGCGAAAGTAGTCTGGATGCAGTTTTTTGGGGAAAAAACGCTTTTTCAAAAAACCGCGTAAACCTCCTTTTTTTAGGAAGAGCGGGTTTTTTTGTAAAAGGAGTTTTATTCCGAAAAAAATGCGTCCAGACTACTTTCACTTTTGAAAGACCCGCTTTCGAAAATGCAATTGGAAGAAGATATGCAAATTAACACCAAATTTGCATATCTCCTTTTGGGAAAAAAACCAAGACTAGATGTGCCTTTAGAGACTAACGAATGTGTTAGGTCATGAGCTTTCGTGGGTAAATCCCCCTGAGTTGGAGTAGGAATGACAGAATCCAGGGTATATATAACAGCAAAAGAAGTTACCTGTTGATCGTAGGACCAGTGCTAATGAAGCTAATTAAGTCAGGCTGGATAATGAATTCATTTGCAACAGGGGTGGGGAACCTATGGCCCAAGGGCTGGATGTGGCCCCTGGCTTGCCTGGATCCAGCCCCCAAGGCTCAAGCCTCCCCCCACACAGCATTGGGGAGCCCACGCTGGCTCTCCAGTCCTCCCCCTGCCCCAGTGTGGGGCTGGAGCACACAAAATCTACTTGCTTGGGCTACCTAGACTCTGGTGTGTGAGGGGAATGTGGGGAGTGTCTTTCTGCTTCTCAGTCAATGGTGAGGACTTGTTTTTTGTTTGGTTGTTTGGCTTCTCCATTTCTGTGCAGCCCCCGGGGGACTGATTTTTCTGTGGGTCAGTGGCCCTGACCCAAAAAAGTTTCCCCGCCCCTGATTTACAAGTTCAACAGTATCGACTTAGGCTTGACTAAAGATCTGAACTGGTTAAGGCACTACAAAGACAATGTTCCCGCCTTTATATATTCGCATTTCTATATCACATACTATGGATGAGACACGTCCAGCCTGACGTAATTAGCTTCATTGTCACTGGTCCTACAATTGACAGGTCACTTCTTTTGCTGCCAACTCAGGAGGTTTTACCCACAAAAGCTCATGACCTCATAAAGTTGTTAATTGCTAATCCCTGGTCTACTTTACAGAGTCCTTTCGAAATAACTCCTTTTCTTTTGAAATAACAAGCAGAGTGTTCACACTACCAAGCCCGTTATTTCAAAGTAACAGGCTGGTTATTTTGAAATCTGTCCTCCTGCTTTCCATGAGGCATAACGCTTATTTCAAAATAGTTATTTTGCAAGAGCAGTAGTATGGATGCTCCGGTGCTGCTATTTTGAAATATCGACTCCCCAGAGTCATTCAAAATAATTACTCCCCAGGGCTTGCTAGGGCTCTAAGTCAAGGTAGCGCATCCATGTTCAGGGACCCTGCCTCGGACTAATTCTGAGACTCCCCCGTAGTGGGGACACACTACAGCCGCTCCCCGAGTTGCAAACGATCGAGTTACGACTGTTCTCACTTACGACCAAAGCTCCCATGGAGCCGTCATAAAGGCAGTCCCCGAGTTATGAACGCGACCTGCGCTTACGAACAGCACAGTCGCGTGTAACTCAATGGGGTCCGAGTTATGAATGGATTGAGTTACGGCCAAGTGTTTGGTCCATAACTCATTCGTAACTCGGGGAGAGGCTGTATTTTGATTTTGTTATTTCAGGAGTTATTTCGAATTTAGTTATTTCAAAATAATTTCCTAGTGGAGACATGCCCTAAGGTACCACAGGACTGCTTCTTGTTTTTTAAAGTTATAGACTAACACGGCTACCCCTCTCGGACAAATAAAGTGGTTAGTCTCTAAAATGCCACCTGACTCTTTGTTGTTTCTGCTGAAACAAACTAACACGGCTCCCTCTCTGAAACTTGGAAGAGCTGATTCCTTTAAATAGCCGGTTCCCAATGACCTGCAGCAAAGTATTGAGAAGTTTAAAAAATGACCTATAAAAAAGCTATATAGGTCCTCAGACTGGACGATACCCACTCCAAGTCATTTTACCTGCGTGGTGTACAATTAGGAGTGGACAAATGGTTTGCCTATGGGAAGTAACCTTTGAATGTTCTGGGTTTATAGTGCTTTGTTTTGGAGTAATTACAATATCCCTGCAGTGCGTTTCAGTGATGAGGCTGAACCCGAACTCCATCTTCATCTAGGGTTTTTGTCCACGCATACAATTAGGAACGAACTTACCATGTATGAATTAAACATGAAACAGGCTGCACTGAGCCTCCTTTGAAACCACCTTTGGCTGGAGCTCAGAAAAGAAATCCAGCTACTTTTTTTTTTAAAGCCCCGTCACGTATTTTTTTCAAATATAGGCAGGACCCAGCAGCGCAAGCTTAGTTCTGGGTAAAACCATCAATCCAGGAGTCATTGGATCTAGAAACTATACACAGTTGTGTGGCCATTGTGCCTCTGTGTGACTTTTGGTAAGTCACTTTTAGACTACCAATAATAACACCCACTCATCTTACCCTGGGAGGGATGGAGGTCATGCATTCCATTAACATTTGGGATGTTCTCTGATCTTATCAAACTGAGCAGCAGAGGGCTGCCTGTTAAAATCTCTCTCTCTCTCACACACACACACACACACACACACACACACCTCTCTCTCTCTCTCTCTCTCTCTCTCACACACACTCACACACACACACACACACACACAGAGAGCCCTCTACTGCTTCTTAATAATCATGCTTTTCTTGCCCACCGTATCCGTACCCCAGTGAGAGCTGGAAAGATAGGAACACTTGCAGGAGGTAGTTTTCCAGCCCTGTTTTATCAATATAGAAAACTGGTGACGCGAGGGGAAGAAATCAGACTCAATGCTTGTCTATGCTGCCACGTTACTGTGCTGCAACTTTCTTGCTCAAGGGTGTGAAAAATCACCCCCCTCCAAAACACAGCAAGTTACATCACTGTAAAGCAGCCTTATCTACTCATCGGTGGGGAAGCTGATAAGAATGAGGAGCGATATGCAGAATGAACCATTTACAAACCAGTCCCTAAAGCCTTTTGAGATGTTGCCAGGTGCAATATGGCCACTGTACATTTAGAGCAACCCCATAGGACTCCTAACTTTATTGCCCACAGGCAAGACTCAAAATGGGCGTTCAAACCAGCATTCCCTCTAATTTTTTCCATCCACGCGTAGAATAAATTTTGTTTGGCGCATCTACACATGTGCAGATGTGCACCACCAGCAGAAACACATGCTGCCAGCTGTGGGCGCTCTTCCAATCAGCTGGGTGGCTGCCCCAGTGCTCAGCTTAGAGGGAACATTGGTGCAAGTTTCTTCCCTTCCTTTGCTTTGTCACTCTCTGGCCAACACACCCTGGTGTCCCCATCCTGCTCCCCAAACCTGCCTGTGTTTTCACCGTCAGGCCTAAAGAAAGGAGAGAGCCTTGGAGAGTGACTGGACTTACAAAGTTCTTTAGAAAGTTAGTTCTGTTGTTCTTGGGTTTCGCCATGGTCGCGAGGACAGTGTGACATAATAAGTGGGCTGTTTTTCTTGGCAAGATGACCTGGAAGCTATGGAGCCTTAAGGGAGCCCGTCTGAGGAGCAGGGAAGGGAGTGATAAATGGGCATTGCCAGCCATTCCATTTGCCCTGTTCAGTTTCCTTAAGCGAGCAGATTTACACTCATAGTGCAGTTCTCAAGGCCAGCTGACAACAAGCCAGGAAACGACAAAGTAAACAGATCTTCCACTGACAGCAACAGATCGCATCTGAAGGCAGCACCAGCAGTGAGCGGCGTGCCTAAGAAAAGCACCATGGGAAGTTTCCGCTGGGGAAAAGCTGGCTCAGTTTCCTCCGAGGGCATGTCTGTACTGCAAGCAGGAGGCGTGTCAGTGGCAGAGCCGAGCTAGAGGGGAAGAAAAGCGCTCGCTCCAAATAGCAGGATGCCGTGGCAACATGGGCTCCCTGCCCAAACATAGAGCCAGGCTGTCAGGCAGGTGTTTCCTTGGGCAAGTAGCATGTATTTCAGTGTGGGCTGCTGCAGCTTCCCGGCTGCATAGTGGGGGCTAGCTCCGGACTGCTTACGGGAGCGGCTCCCTGCTGCAGAGCAGACATCTCCTGAATCTGGCCACGGACCCCATTGTCCAGGCAACGAAGCTGTGGGCTGCCATTCAGCCCCTTTAGACTGCGAATGTCGAATGGATCCTTTGCCTCTCTCTGCTCTTTGGAGAGGCCCCTCGGTCAGGGGAAGTGCATGAGCCCTTCCTCCCCTCGCTCTCCAGAGGCAGAGCGAACTTGCCTTTCTTGGGAGGGAGCTGAGACTGCGGTTCTCTGGGCGATCAGGCTGTAGGAACAATGAATGAGGATGCTGACGGTCAGGGCCGGTGGCCTGGGAACATTTTTCAGAGTGGGGGTGCTATCGTCACCCCATTACCCCGTCCTGCTCCCGCCAGCTGAGGCCAGGAGCAAAGCCCTGGCATGCAAGGCAGCAGTTGGGTATCCAGGGCACGGAACTGGCAGCAGAGCCCCCAAGTGTGGGGCCAAAGCAGACCCCCCTCCTGGGGTGCAGGGCAGCAACTGGGACCCCAAGTGCAGAGCCAACAGCAGAGCCCCCAGAGCACAGGGTGGCAGCTGGGCCCCCAGATGTGGGGCCAGCAGCAGAGCCCACTGCACGTGAGGAGGCAGCCAGGGCCCTGGGCAGTAGGCCAGGACCCCCCACACGCTTCCGGTGCCGATAGACAGGACGCATGCATGTGAGTGGTGACTGTTTCTCCTATGGACGTGCAGAGTAATTGCAATCATATGGCCTGTGTGTGCTGCCCATCTCTATTATGCCTCTGTCACTCTCTGTTGCCCACCCGTCCCACAGAAAGCCTGGCGACAGAGTACCCCGCGAGGGACCAGAGAGAGAGGTGGGTGTGGCAAGTGTCATGGTGACAACAGGAGCGCTAGGCCGTGAGGAATGAATACCAGAGGCGAGGGCCATGTCAAAGCAGCCATGGAGGGGATGTAACATGGCAGGGCAAGTGGCAGGAGGTGGAAAGACAGGAAAGGGCCAATGGAGATGAGCGCAGCAGTGCGGCGAGGATGGGAAGAAGGGGAAATCGAGGCAGGGGTGAGTGTCAACAGGAGGGCAGATTAGACAACCCCCAGTCGAACTGATTATGGGTTTCCCAGCCAACGCTTAACCCCAAACTACTGATTGTACACGTCTTTCCCTCTTCCTGCTTTGGCACAGCTGGCAGCACAACTCTGCCCGTTCCAGTCCATGGCTTTGTCTTGCCCTAAGACAGAGACCAGTGGCTCAGTCGTCCATCTGATTCCAAGCCAATGGCTCCTTTCCTCCGAACGCACGCTCCGAGCGTGTCTCCGCCATCTGTCACCCTGAACCGTGAAACACGTTCTATGGGGCAGGGGTTGTGAAGTTCACAGGGTTCGTTAGTGATGCCAGGTCTCTTCCGCAAGCCGTTAGGGAGCAAACCGCTGACCCCGTACTGTATCGGTGCCCATAAATGCTAAAAATGGTCCTATCCAACCCCTTCCCCCCCCCGCCCCCCGCGCAAGACCTGCATGTTTGAGCAGGAAATGATGAGCGAACAGGCTTCATTGCAAGTTTTTTGGTGTAGCTTGCTCCTGTGTGGATCAAAACGGACCACTTCAGTAGGGTGTGAAAATGAGAACGAACAGCAAACAAAGAGAAAAACGATCTAAAGCACTTCACTCTTAGAGAGAGCTTTTGTTTTGAGTTTCAGAGGGGCAGCTGTGTTCGTCTGTAATTTGAAAAACAACAGGCAGTCCCGTGGCACCTCAGGCTACCTCTACACTGCAGCGCCATATCGGGATACCGAAATAGCTATTCCACGTCTTTTGCACATGCCCATTATTTCGAAATATAACGGGCTCGCTATTCCGACATCCCTGTAAACCTAATTACATGAGGAATAAGGGGCATTTCCCAATAGCGATTTATTTCGAAATAAGTGCTGTGTAGACAGTGCCAAATTTTGAAATAAGCTATTTCGAAACGGACTCGAAATAAGCTACATAATTTGCGTAGCTCAAATGGCGGCGCTTATTTTGAGCTATGGGCTCAGTGTAGATGCACCCTTAGAGACTAACAAATATATTAGATTGCTTCCCTGGGTAAAACCCACTGCATCAGATGAAGTTTTAAGCTGTGCATGAAGGCTTTTGATGTTTTATTGCATACCAAGAGATCAAGCGAAGCCTTCTGCAGTCAAAGGAGACATTCCATCAGACTACAGAGTAGGCTGGAGTGGAAACTGAATAAAGGGTAGGTGGGAATACCAGGACTTAGAATACACTTAGCCAGACAGCATAGGAATTCTCAGTGGAGCGCACTCTAATGGCTTTATGGTCTATGAGGAGTTTTAGAATGTCCACTTACTCAGCCACCAGATAAATTGCAAGTGTGCCTCATTGGGACAACTGCCAGGGAACCCATTCAGGAATCAGAGTTATTCATTGCAGTGACTTTAAACAAAAGTTTGTCTATTCCTGAAAGGACTGTTTGAAGTGCGCACCTGGTGCTGGCTACGGGCCGAGGTACTATAACTAGCAGGTGCAAAGTGGTGTTTGTTAGCAATTTCCCACTGTGTGGTCTTTGCATCTGCTAAGTGCCACATCCCTGATATTCTGTGATCTGGCTGCTTCATGCACCCAAATGAGTTTTTAAAACTGTTTTAGTGCTGCGCTAAATGCTAAAGCTATCCCTCTCATTTAAATTTAATTCCTAATCATGAACTTTAAGGTAAAGTGAGTGTCGTAAAGGTGTACTAAATGCTTCAGAAAAAGAAAAGTTATTCAAAACAGCAACAGCAAAAAAGTCCAGAAAATGGTAAATTGAGGTTAAAGGACCTGTTTCATTCCTGCTGTAATATTAGTTAACAGACATATACCAGGAATAACTCCAGCCAAAGGTGTGGAAAAGTAAAACATCTGAAATTCTTGAAGTTCCAAATTAAACTTCCCAAATAGCCTCAACTCTGCCCCATGTTGTGTCATAAATCATGTGGAGCAGATTTATACCCACACTTACATCTGTCAGACAATTTCCTCCCACTGGCAGTGTACTTAGTCCTTGGCAGAACTTTCAGTATTCAAAATTACTGTGCAAATCACGCCAAGGGTTACGCTGCAGACTTCTCATCAGACATGCCAGGATGCACGGTGAACAAATGAAAAAGCTACACTTCCAATTTGTAGAGTAAGCTGATTTTGCGTGAAAGTTTGAGTTGTCGAGTGTAGGTAGGCATGTAGCTATTGAAATGATTGTGGAAATTGAATTTATGGGGGGAGGGACATGAGCCAAAGTGAATGCCTTGTTAAGTGTGGGCATGCACCCTCAGAAACATGCACAAAGCTGTCATCCAGTTCTCCACTTCAGAATCACCCCCTGCACAGTGCCTTCTTGTGACTCCATGATAGCAGGGACCACCACATTGTTGGCACATGTCTCCTTCCGTCTGAATGTTCCAGCGAAGAGGATTCCACTAAATTGTAGCATCTCAGTCTGTCATTGCAAACATGACCTTGTCCTCCCACGTTCATGCTAGCATAAACATACTCATTAGGGATCGTTGGGTTAATTTGCTGCGAGATGTGCTGTCATCGTAAAGCAGAGATATTTTTAAAAAAGAAGTCACGTATCTGTTACTGGATTGTGCCTTTAGGCTACTGAAAGCACAGAATTTTAAACATCTCAGGCCAGGTCCTTGGCTATTATAAGTCAGCGTAGCTCACTGGAGCGAGCCAGATGTGCATCAGCTGAGAACCTGGCTTTGTGCACGTTGCGTTTCGCTCTACCTGGAAACCAAACTCAGTGCAGTTACAACTCGGGGGAAAAATATTATTTCTAACGTCCTGACGCTGCCAACTTGACTTGCGGGAGCAACTCACTGATGTCAGTGGGACCTCTTGCATGAGTGAAGACTACTCTTATCCATTGGCACCAGCCCAAAAAGAGGCTATTGGTTCTACAGGCTGGTCCTCCCTGGTCCGGCACCGTCGGGACTTGACCAGTCCCGGATGAGGGATTTTGCTGAACTAGCAGAGGTCGTTTCCCTCCCAGCCCAAACCCCTCTCAGCCCTGCCCTGGCCTCCAAGCCGGCTCCCCCCCTGCTGCCAGCCCTGCTGCCTTGCTGACCCCACCAGGCAGCTGTACACTGGGGCTCACAATCCCACCAGGCAGCCACACGCTGGGTCTCCCAGCCCTGCTGAGCGGCTCCGCCCACAGCTCACTTGGGGCAGTCCCTGCAGGATGCCCTGCTGCTGCCCCTCCACTGGGACTCTGGTCTTGCAACATCCGTGCCGGACCACAGGTGCTGCCAGATCAGAGACTCCTGGTTTAGAGAGTTTTAACCTGTAGTCACTTTCCCTTTCACTGGCAAGCCCTGTGCCTGCCTCCATCACATGAGTGTGGAATGTTTCAAATACAATGATTTCTGCTGAAATGTGAAAATACGGGGGGAACCATGGCTGGGTATTGGTTTGCGTGGGCCCTCCCTCATTCCCACGCCGATTTTAATTTGTGACTTATTTTTAAAAAATGTCGTTCTGGTTCCCCAAACTAGTTCCCAGTCTTGTCCTTGGTGCCTTCTGGTATCTGAACAGGAATAGTGAAAGAGATATGGCACGTTGACAAACCCTTCCCTATACATTGTAATTACAACCAAGCTAACCAGCCAGCATGAGAACAGTCATACTGGGTCAGACCAAAAGTCCATCTCAACTAGTACCCTTAAGACAGTGGCCAAGCCAGAACCCCATTTTTTAAACACGTTTACCACTCCTTGTTATAAAAGACCAACTCAACTGACTAAATGTAACATTCTTTTAACGCCTACACTAGCGCGGAAGGTTGACTTAAGATACGCAATTCCAGCTGGAGTTGACGTATCTTAAATCATCATCCACGCAGTGGGAGGTTAAGGGGAGCAAACTCTCCTATCAGCTTCTCTTACTCCTTGTGAGGAGCCGGAGTACCAGTGCTGACTGCGGCGCCTTCTGAGTTCGATTTAGTGGGTCTTCATGAGACCCACTAAATGGAACCCCGGAAGATCAACCATGGCAACATCAATCTTTTGAGACGTGTAGACATGGCCTCTGAGTCCAGGAGAGAAACGTACCTGTGAAGTGGCAACACAACATGAAAATGTTCTTTCTTTTTAATCAGGGAATGCAGCCCAAACTACCTTAATGCTATTCCCCAGTTCTGTTCTGTACGTTTTTAGAGGAGGAGAAAAAATTACTTGTCATGAAAAGACGGGGGTAGTACAAAGGGGAATAACAGGAGTAGTGAGAAAGGAATATCAGAAAAATCTGCTTGACTGGGAGTTGTGGAATAATCTCTTATGGCCTCTGTGTAAAACCACGGTACGCCCATATCTTGAATACTGCGTACAGATGTGGTCACCTCATCTCAAAAAAGATATCTTGGCATTGGAAAAGGTTCAGAAAAGAGCAACAAAAATGATGAGGGGTTTGGAATGGGACCCATATGAAAAGAGATTAAAAAGACTGGGACTTTTCAGCTTAGAAAAGAGGAGGTTAAGGGGGGGATATGACAGAGGTCTATAAAATCATGACTGGTGTGGAAAAAGTGAATAAGGAAAAGTTATTTACTTATTCCCACAACATAAGAACTAGGGGTCACCAAATGAAATTAATAGGCAGCAGGTTTAAAACAAACAAAAAGAAGTTTTACTTCACTCAGCGCACAGTCAACCTGTGGAATTCCTTGCCAGAGGAATTGGTGAAGGCTAGGACTTCTAACAGGATTCAAAAAAGAGCGAGATAGGTTCATGGAGGTTAGGTTCATCAATGGCTTTTAGCCAGGATGGGTAGGAATGGTGTCCCTAGCCTCTCTTTCTCTGGAGGTGGGTGACAGGGGAGGGATCACGTGAGGATTACCTGTTGTGATCCCTCCCTCTGGGGCATCTGGCATTGGCCACTGTCGGGAGACAGGATACTGGGCTAGATGGACCTTTGGTCTGACCCAGTGTGGCCGTTCTTTTGTTCTAATTTCCCAAGGTTCACGGTGGAGTCTCCATCACTGACAAGTTTGAAATCAAGATCAGATATTATTTTTTCCTAAGGGGCACTCTTTGGGAGGCAGTTCTCTGGCCTGTGTTACACAGGAGGCCAGACCAGTTGATCACAGTGGGCCCTTCTGGTCTTGGAATCGATGATGCCCCATTGCTTTGGGACCTGGCCAAAATACTAGAGCGTGTTGGGTGTAGAACAGTGTTACACTGACATGGAGATCAGTAGGTTCTGCCTGTACTTTCTGTTGGGTCTAATTCTGTGGCCAGTGGTCACTGCACGTGGCACTAATGCATGTGGTCAGGGGGCCAACTTAAGTGAGTAGCAGCAGCTCAGTGCAGTGCCCTGTGGCAGGTGCCTTTAGAGGATGCTGGATCACTCATAGACACCAGTCCGTGACCCTTTGGCCTTTCATTCATAAAACTTCCCCTTCCTGGAGGCTCTGCATCGAGACGTCTAATCACAGCACTAGCGAGGCAGCTACTTCCAATCCAGTGCCTTCTGCTAATCCTGCAGAGTCCAGGATGGTGCCCTGAGATAGCCAGGGCACGTGCTAGCCGGCTAACGGACCCAGCAGAGCAGCTAAAAGCAGCCCCAGGCATCCTCCCCTGCACAGGACACAAAAGCTGCTCGAGCCGTGGCAGCCAGAAGGAAATTCCAAGGTCACTCGCAGGCAGAGTTCTGTTCTGATTTCTTTTCTCTTTCTTCCTTAGCATGATGGAATATTCTCTGGATGGGCACAACGTAAGCTTGTCTGCCATCCGGACCGTCCGGGTACTCAGGCCTCTACGAGCCATTAACAGGGTCCCAAGTAAGTAAAACCCTTCTTTTCCCAGCGCGGTGACCACAAAGCCATGTCTGATTCTGAACGTGCCGGGGGAAAGAGGCACAGCTTTGGGAATCTAATCGGAGGCGGCTCCTCCGGCCATGCAAATTTGGCCCCCCGTGTTGAAAGCATTCCACGAGGCATAATGGGGCGGTCGACAAGGGCTTCCCTTGTCGACCGCGGAGCGTCCAGACTACTGCGCTGTGTCACCAAACAGCTGATCGGCACAGCGCGGCAGCCATTTTGATGTAAATGAAGTGGCGATTATTTAAATCGCCACTTCATTTTCCTATGTCTAGAAACCTAATCTATTAGTCTAGACATACCCTCTGGTATTTGCGGCTTCTGTCCGGGGAAAAAAAAAACATGTAAAATGTCCGGTATTTTCTGTTTTTCTCAGACGGAAGGCTGCTTGGGACAGTCTTCCCCTGCTGCGTCTGTGGGGGTGGGGTGAGTGTATAGTGTGGGGATTTAAAGGCGCAGTGACTCTTTTTTTTTTTTTTTTTTTTTCTTTGCTCAACCAATTTTTTTCCCACCATATTTGGTATTTTTTCTGAAAGTATCTGGAAACCCTAGAAGGGGCACCGGGGGCTCCTGGCTCGCGGGGGGAGCAATCGAAAGCTGCGAATTCATTGGGGACATCTGCTCCGTGATAATTGCTCTGTGATAACTGCTGCAGCTGGCCTGGGTCAGTGGACTTGGGCTCCAAAATGGCAGTGTGGACATTCAGAGTCAGGCTGGAGCCTGTGCTCTGAGACCTGGGGAGTGGGGAGGATCCCAAAGCCCCGTGGCTGGTCTGGTGACCCAGCTGCTTGCCCCAGGCTGTGACTGGTCCTGGCCCTTCCATGCTGATGGCTGTGTGTGTCGGTGGGATCCTTCTCCCGCTCTTCACTGGGAGGAGCCCCGTCCCCAACTGCCAGCTTTGTGATGGGGGCGGAGCTCTGACTGGAGAGGCCGCTGTGGATTCGGCAGGAGTTGCTTCACTCCCTTTTGAATTGGGGCTACAACCGTGTAATGTCGGCGGGCAGGAATAGGGCACAGGGTGGTGCTGACACGCTTTGTTTCAGGGAAGAGCGATCGCTCCTGCCGTCTGTCCTTGTCAGTGCCTGTTGCGATTCTTAGGGCTCTGTGGAAGGTGCACTGCAGATTGGGATAACTACATTTGGGGGTCACTCGCAGTGCTGTGTGTTTACATGCAAGCAGCCCCCATGGTCCCCTGTGAGAATTGCGCTCCACAAGGCTGGGGGCTGAACTATCACACGGCCCTGGAGAGCTGATGCAAATGGGCATGGAGACACCAGAGGCCCTGTGGGCAGGGTTCCCTCTAAGCTGGGTGCGTGAGTGGGCTCATAGCACAGATTCCGGGGCCGCCCAGCTGATGAGCAGAGCCCCCGCAGCCAGCAGCATGTGTTTCCACTGGTGGTGCACATCCACACATGCCTCGGTGCACAGAACAAAATGCATTCTGCCCGTGGATGGAAAAACCAGAGGGAACACTGCCTGTGGGTCCCACTTGCATCCCCTACTGCACAGACCACAGAAGTGGCCAGGATCTGTTACAGCCAGGAAGGTCTTCCTAGGACCCGGGTCACTCGCAGGCATAGCGATATCCTGCCTTAGAGGGCTAACCGCCTCTGCCTATCCCCTTTCAGTGGCTGACCATGGCAGTCAAGCAATGTTGGCGGGACACAATATGCCCAGTGGATCCCCCAGGGTGTGCAGGGGTGTTCTTCCTTGTCTGACAGCTGGGTTGAGGCTTCTCAGGGAGACCAGTAAAACTGATACTTGTGGGGAAAGCAATGCCTGGAATCTCCCAGGCAGAGAGGGTAGGTTGCAAACCTTGCAAAAACCAACTCCCCGGCTTCCCTACGGCAAGTCCTATTTTTATGGCTGTGCAGAATATCGCTAGTACATTATCGGCAATCCTGGTAAAGGGCAGGGGAATAGATTCTGTACCTAGGGTGGTAAATATTCGTATTTTGATTTTAGTAAGGTTTTGGGCACAGTCCCTCGTGACAGTCTCATCAGCAAAGGAGGGAAGTGTGGCCTAGATCACATTATTATAAGGTAGGTGCATAACTGATTGAAAGACTACACTCAAAGAGTAGTTATCAGAGATTTGCTGTCAAAACGGGAGGGTGAATCTAACGGGGGCAGTCCTGGGTCCGGTACTATTCAACATTTTCATTAATAACTTCAGTAACGGCATGGAAAAGACGCTTATCAAATTTACGGATGATGCCAAGCTGGGAGGTGCTGCTAGCCCTGTAAAGGAGGACACTGGAATTCAAAATGACCTGGATAAATTGGTCCGAAATCAACCACATGAAATCCAGGAAAGACAAGTGCAAAGCACAGCACTTACAAGGGGAAAATTAAATGCACCATTACAAAATTGGAGAAAACTTCATCTTTGGAATCTCCATCTCTGGAGATATTTAAGAGCAGGTTAGACAGACATCTGTCAGGGATGGTCTAGACCAGTGTTTCTGAAAGTGTTCCATGAAATCACTTTCAGAAACACATTAACTGGCTGCCCCAGTTTGTTTATTTACTGGTGCCGCAGCCATGGAGCATCCCGACTCCCATTGGCTCTGTTTCATCCTTTGCAGCCAAGGGGAGCTCCCTCGCTGCCCTGATTCAAACATAGCATGCTGCCTTGGGCCCCACGAACTCTTTGGCTGGGCCTGCTAATAACCATTGACGGACCTAACCTCCATGAATTTATCTAGCTCTCTCTTATTTTTAACCCTCTTAAAGTCCTGGCCTTCACAACATCCTCTGGCAAGGAGTTCCACAGGTTGACTGTGCACTGTGTGAAGAAATACTTCCATTTGTTTGTTATAAATTTGCTACCTATTAATTTCATTTGGTGACCTGTAGTTCTTATGTGATGGAAACAAATAATATTCTCTGTCTCCACACCAGTCATGATTTTGTAGACCTCTGTTATGTCTCCTTCAGTCTCCTCTTTTCCAAGTTGAAAAGTGACAGTCTTTTTAATCTCTCTTCACACGGCAGCCTTTCCAAACCCCTAATCATTTTTGTTGCCCTTTTCTGAACTTCTTCCAATGCGAAAATCTCTTTTTTGAGATGCAGCGGCCACATCCGCACGCAGTATTCACGATGTGGGTGTAACATGGATTTATACAGAGGTCTTATTCTCTATTCCTTTTCTAATGAGTCCTCACATTGTGTTTGCTTTTTTAGCTGCTGCTGCACATTGAGGGGATGTTTTCAGATCCACAGTGACTCCAAGGTCTTTCTCCTGAGTGGTAATAGCTAATTTAGTCCAGAGGACAGGAACAAAAATGATAAAAGTTTAGAAAACCTGACTTATGGGGAAAGATTAAAAACCCTAGGCATGTGTAGTCTGGAGAAAAGACTGGGCGAGGCTGAGGAAGGACTTCCAATATGTGAAGGGCTGTTATAAGGAGGTTTGGGGGTGTCCCTAGGGGAGTGTGAGGTCTGGGACAACCCCCCCTCTCCGCTTCAAGCCTGCCTGCTCCTGCTCTGCCCCCTCCCCGCCTGGGTCACTCCACCTCCTGCTGCCGCAGGTCAGTGCAGTGGCAGGTCTGACTCCAGCTGCTCCTGCTAATCCCCCGGAGTGCCCTTGGCCCTGGGCTTCCACATCCCCCTGAATTTGTGGGGCCCCCAAAACACAGAGCCTGGGTTGGTTGCCTGGAGAGGACGGTCCTCAGTTGTTCTCTGTGCTCACAGCGGTAGGAGAAGCAGGAAGGGGCTTAATCTGCAAAAAGAGAGATTTAGATGAGGACAGAGGGGAAAGTTTCTAATTAAAAGAATAGCTAAGCTCCGGGGATAGGTTTCCAGGGAAAGCTGCGGGATCCCTATCACTGGAGGTTTGGAAGAACAGGCTGGACGAACGCCTTTCGGGGATGGTCTGGGTTTCCTCGCTCATGCCTCAGTGCAGAGGGCTGGATTTGGTGACCTCACACGATCCCTTCCAGCCCGACCAGGCCTGTAGACAGGGGGTAGTTGTCCCGGGGCCCGGTGATTCAAAAGGGCCCGGGACTCCGATCGCTGTGGTGCCTACCGCAGCCGTCAAGGCAGCCAGAGCCCTGGGCCCTTTCAATCGCCACCAGAGCGCCACCTCAGCATGCTCCAGGCAGCTGTGAGAGCTGCTGAGGGGAGCACTGTGCGCTCCGAACGACGCTGAGGGCTAGCTGCCAAAGCCCTGCCCCTCCTACCTGAGGCCCCACCGCCTCTGGGATCACAGAGCCAGGGCCCCTCCCACCTTGCCCAAGGGCCTGGCTATTTTTAAACATGTTGAGGCAGGGCAGCATGTCTCCATTCCTGTCTATAAAGTTCCCAATCCACCGTTCTCTCCGAGCCAAAAAGTGTTCCCTCCGGGGGGGAGAGCAATCCAAGCTAAGAAAGAGCCTGATTTGCTAGGCAGGCTCCGTGCACCTCCCGGCTGCGTAAGGCCTTGCCACTTGCGTGTGCTCAGAATGAGTCGCACAAATGGTACACAATTGGGTTCACCCACGACGGGAAGTTCAAGTGGTCCCTAAACCCATTTTCAAGTGGCTTCAGCTGCTTTGTCTCCTAAATCCAATTTGAGAGATGAGCCAACCAGTGGAAATTGTTTCTCCCGTTTGCTACCATCCCTCTTCAGAGTGATCCTTCTCTGCGATGCTAATTCTATCTCCCTTTCATCATTCTTTCACTGAAATCCTCTCTTTTTGGAGAGGCGGTGGAATTGTTTGCACATCCTCCGGTCCCCCCCCCCCCCCCCAAAATTGTTCATCCTGCTCCTTTTAAAAAATGCATTAGAATGATATGGCATCCCACTTAAGATTAATTGCCCATAATGTCGGCACCGCTACAGACAGCAAAACAAACTCCCGCCAAATTGTTTTGATTCCAGTACCTTACATGAACGTGCGAGAGAACAGATGATGTTTGCCTGCGGGAATCTTCTTTGAAGTTTCTCTCGGTTCTTGCTTTTTTGGACTTTCGTGTTGCTTTTTTTTATTTTTTTAATCTGCGATGGCATTTTTTCAAGCCAGAAAAAAAAAACTGTAGAGGACACACACAAGGACTGAAGGGACTTCAGAAGCTTTGGGTTCCAAATTACATTTTTTATCATGGTTTCTCAACAGGCCAGAAATATCCCCAGGGAATTGCCTTTCTCATGGGTTTTTGGCACTGTTGTTTCTAGTCCCGGCCTGGAGTGGGAAAAGTACAGAACAAAAATAGGAATGGGTTGGTAAAGGAGCTCTCTGAACTTGTTTGAACCTCAAGAAAAGGTCAGGTGTTGGGGATAAAAGTTCAAGTTGGTTCTGATTTTTATCTGCACCCATGGAGTCGTTGTTGGCTGCCTTTGAAATAAGAAGATGCGATAGGATGAAATTCAGGAGAGCACTTAAACCTGGGCTCAATGTAACTTGAAGTCAATTAAACTTAAGTACATGCTTAAGTGTTTGGTTGAATTACGGCCATACGGACAATCCTTGCATTCGTAGAGCTTGCCTGCCCTGCAGAGCCTATGCCAGTACGACCATGCCAGCATAATTATATGAATATGTAGCCTATTCTGGCATAACTACACTACCTCCCAAACAACATCAGCTACGCCCACAGAAGCACAGCTCTGTCGATATGATTGTGTATACATGGGAGGGGTTATATCGACTGGGGAGGGTGTGATTTTGTAGCAGTCCTAGCTATGTTGGCAGAACTTTTTAATGTAGACTCAACCTAAGTAAATGGATATGAAGCAGTGTTCCCTGTAAGCTGAGCACTTGACTGGCCTGCCAGGAGAGATTCAAATGCCACCCAGCTGATTAGTAGAGTGCCCACAGCCAGCAGCATGTGTTTCTACGGGGGGGTGCACTTGGTGCACAGAACAAAATTTATCCCACACCTGGCTGGAAAAAAATTAAAGTGAACATTGGTTTGCATGAATACCTGGCTCCAAATGCCTCCACAACTTTGGGAGAATTCTGATCCGGGTTCAAACTGTGTGACTCTGCCAGATTTCTCAGCTCTCTGGTTCTGTTTGAGGAACTTGCTACGGAGGCTTTGAAGTGGGATTTTTAGGGCTCTTTGTGCCACAATCCCTGCTTTGATTTTTCTTCAGAAGATGGGTAATAGAAATTCATCAGTGTTCATTAACAGACGATGAGATTAAAGCCAAAGAGCTAAATCCATGTGTTTGAGGTGGTTGGCCTGATGAGCCGCTGGGACGGCCTTCTCGTGTTAATAGCATCTTGAATTTGTGCCAAAGTAGGATTAGAATTCTTAGAAGTATCTCAGTTCCTGGAGGGCAGATAAGTGCAGACTCTTTCATGTTTATAAGGCACTAACTCTGTCCACTTTTGACTTTGGTATGTTGAGTGCTCCAGCCGAGGTCTGATACGATCCAGGATGTGCCATAAATGGATCGTGATAATGCCCCTGTTTTTATTTTTTTCAGAGCAAGTGATGACCTTTATAATAATGATGACTTATGTTTGTAGAGTCAAGCCGCTTTGGTCTGGGGGGATTCTAAAGCTTATCATAGAGGGAAAGTCACCCCCTGCTACGCCCCTGAATCCGGCAACCGTCCCATAAATCAGTATAACAATTAGCAGTAATTAGCCACAGACACTAAGCTACAGAATAACCGAATGAGCAAAGGGGAGGAGAGGCTGGGATGGAAACCTTGCACTGTTCCTGCCCATTCCTGCTCTGTGATCGATGAGCAGGTCATTGCTCCATGTTCCTGAGCATAATTCAACCCACAAAACCCTATTCCCTTAACTCCCTGAGACACAGTTTGTCAGCTTGGCCTCATTTGTCTCCGCTTTGAGTGTGTTAAAATCAGCCTTGCCGAATTGCCATACACTGGGAGTGGTGGGGGAGGAGTAAAATATCTACCTTTCCATTAAAAAAGGTACCTCCCCTGACTGAGGAGCTTGGGATAGACCAGGGGTGGGCAATAATTTTTTGCTGGGGGCCACTTTGGAAATTTTTGAAGTGGCCCCGGGCCACACCGGAAGGGGCGGGACATCAAGCGGAAGGGGCGGGGAATCAAGCGGAAGGGGCGGGGCCAAGATACTTCTGGGTTCCCCAACCCCAGACAGTGATTGGTCTGGGGGTGAGGGAATGCCTTTGCCCCCTCCCCCCCCCCCACGTTCCCCCTAGGTGCCCATGTCCCTGGCATGGGAGGAGACTTCCCGCGCTCCCCTGCCCCTAGGCCAAATAGGGCCTGGGGGCAGGGGAGCCCGCAAAGCCTCTTCTGCTCTCCCCTCATCCTGTGACTAGCACGTGGAGCTTCAAAGCACCACGTTCTCCTGGCAGGGCGGGAGGAGGCTTCACATGCTCTCCCACCCTAATTGGCCTGGGGGTGAGGGAGCAGCAGGGCCTCCTACAGGCCGGATCCACCTACTTGGTAGGCCAGATCTAGCCCACAGAGGCCCTTTTGCCCACCCTGGGATAGACCATTGCAAAACTGATCTAAATGGAGTAGGTAGTGTAGGGATAGCCATTATAGACTTCTCCCTACTGGGACCCATGGCCGGATTACATCAGTCTGGAACTGAATGGGTTTCCTAGGGTGGGGTTGGAATCTCCATCCCTAGAGGTTTTTAAGTCCTGACTTGACAAAGCCCTGGCTGGGATGGATTAGTTGGGATTGGTCCTGCTTTGGGCAGGGGGATGGACTTGATGACCTCCTGAGGTCTCTGCCAGCCTGAGAATTCTATGATTCTATGAAACAGATCAGGATACAGTTGGCCCACACCCCATAGTGTGGCCCCTTCCATTCATAAAGGGATGGAGACTATGTTCCCTTCAAACCCTAACCCAGGAATGACAGATAGCTTCTGGGTGGAGTTAATTCCCCATTGAGATGCATGGTGCACTTCTCCCCCTTCCCCCACCCGCACAGCTGTTGTTTCAGGCTCTCTGGAGATTCAGGCAGAGGTCACTGTGCCAGCTGAAGTGGGATCAGTTTTTTCCAGCTTTTCTTTGCAGTCATGAGGTGTAGAGAACGAACTTTAAAAAAAAATGATTCCAACAATCACATCATCCCAGAACCTGAACTAGTTTCTTTTGCCTTCATCCGGCCCTTTTGTGATCTCCCTCCAGTACCCTTTTCCATGTCAAGACCCCTCTCCCATTTATCAACATGGAAAGGCAAAGGGATCGCAAGAACCCCCGATGTAGGAATCTAGTGGGAGTGGTCTAATAGGCAAGCTTCATACTGAGGTCCATTTTACCTTCCCCTAGATCTTCCCCTTGGGATGGAATAAGAAAGCAGGTACGAATTCTTCTCAAGCTAAGGTGAGCCCCAAGTACTAAACCAAGAGAATCAAAGTTGTATGTAGAGCTGGGATCATTTCACAGCATTGCAGCAGTGTCTGTCCATTCAAGATCAGAGAATCTGTGCTAGGTGCTGTACAAATGCATTGTACATTTGTACAATGTACCATGGCTCCCTCTCCAAGTAGCTTACACTGTAATTAAAGACAAGTGATGTATAAAAGGGCGTGGATGAGTGGTCCCTCTAAGCTGTACAGCAGCACAGCTTCACAGGGAATTAATCAGCCCACCTAGTCAGTCAGCTCCCTTCAAGAAGCCCTGAGCCTCTGATGGGGCGGGGCTGATTAATCACCCGCCGCACAGCTTAGAGGGAACACTGGTGCGGAGGGGGGATTCTCTCTCACGCACATCTAGACACATATATTTTGGGCACCTTTTTTATAGATTCACTAGATTTTCCCAGTGTGCTTGAGTCCTTAACTCAAATAAGTTTTGTTTTTCTTCATGTAAACCATTGCTGTGGAGTGGGGCAGGGGATGAGGGGTTCGGGATGCAAGCTGCCCCGGAGAGAGAGGACAGTCCCAGTCCTCTGTTTCTGCAGCAGCTTGGGGCCAAGTGAAAAGTGCCTGTCTATGGCCATTGCAGCTACAGCAAGCACAGCCAGGGGAGGGTGCATGTCTCCCGGCCGGGGGACAGACAAACAGACAAACTCTCTGAAATATATACTAAATCGTTGTTCCTTTCTGCACCCATGCCCCCTGCTGGCCCAGTGGGGTTATTGCTATGCTGTTCCCCATCTCTGTCCCCCTGCTGCCCCCTTGTGGTTATTCATGAGTGTAACTGTCCTTCCTATCGGACCTCTCCCTGTCCATTTTGTGAGAAACAATCAAATTCCAGGCACATCCCACTGTCCTGGCACAACCAAACCCTGACCTTTTAAGTTATGATAAGAGGAAGCTGCATACAGAATTTGGTGGCCCTAGCTCTCACCATTTAGGAAGAGTTCTTGAACAAATAGGCTCACAGAGGGACAGTGAGGCAGACAGGTGCACATGCCTAAAATATATAGTAAGAAGATAGATTCTAAGGCAAGAAAGGCCCATTGTGATTATCTGGTCTGACCTCCTGGATAACACGAGACTTAGGACTTTGCTGATTTAATTCCGTGTTGAACTGGGGCAGATCTTTTAGAAAAACATCCCATCTTGATTTAAACATTTCCGTGATAGAGCATCCACCACAACCCATTGGTAAATTGTTCCAATGGTTAATTACATTCACTGTTAAAAATTGGCCCCTCATTTCCAGTCTGAATTGGTCTAATTTAACTTCCAGCCATTGGAGCTTGTTATACATTTTCCTACTAGATTGAAGAGACCTGTACTATCAATTTTTTGTTCCCTGCAAGGCCGCTGATGCAGTTTGGATAGTGGGGACACTAACAGCCACTGAACCAAGTTGTAAGCCCTTTATATTAGGGCTACTTGACACATGGCCCGTGGGCCGCATGCGGCCCACAGCCCGTTTGTTTCCAGCCCGCAGTGCGGTTTGGGTTTACCTGGGGCTCAACACACAGCCCACAGGTGGGATCCTTTGAACATGGCCTCCACTGGGAACACACTCCAAAAGGGCGAGGCGTCTGCCAGGTGGGGTGAGCATTGAAAGACACAAGGGGACGGGCTCGCTGAAAAAGAAGTGTATGGGATGTCGGTGTTTCAAGCCCCCAGGGAGAAGATGCCAGGAGTGCAGGGGCATTGTGGGAAGTGCTTTGTATTCATGCCCATCAGTATGAAAGAAGCTATTTGCATATATTTGCATGTATATGCAACCACACTTACGTTGCAGCCCTCAGCATGTGCTGTGAGTATCATTGTGGCCCCCGGGCTTCCAAAGTTGAGTAGCCCTGCTTTATATAATAGAAACCACTGCAAACCAAAGGGATGGCAGCATTCTGAATCCCAACACCTATGGTTCCCCATGTATTTACTTAAAATAATAATGAATTTAAAACTCCTCCATTATACCTGGCAGTGCCTGAATTTATCCTTTCTGATAGGCATGAGCAAGGAAGTGACTCTGGGTTCTGTCTGACAGGCTCTCTGTCTTCAGACTCATACAGGTTGGACCTCCCAAAACTGGGACTCTCTGGTCAGGCAACATTCATGGCTGTTCATGGACCAGGGAGTTCTGGCTGGGAGCCCAGTGGCAGGAGGGCTTGTGGGTAGGGCCCTGATGGGCCTGGTGGCAATGGGGCTGGGACCGGAGCCCTTGTAGCATAGCCAGGGATGGGAACACGGCAGCTGCAACAGCCCTGTAGCAGGGCTGGGGACATGGCAACCCCATAGAAGGGCTGGGGACACAGCAGCCCCGGTAGCAAGGACAGGGATGCAGCATCTCCAACAGCGAGGCCGGAGCTGGGGACGCGGCAGCATGGCAGCCTTGCAAGAGTGGTGGGTCATGGCAGCCTGCTGAGGGGGAAGTAGCTGAGGCCAGCAGTGAGGAGGGGTGGTGGTCTGGGGAGCCGGTAGCAAGTGACCTCCCCTGGTTTGGAAAATTCCCTCCCTCGGGAGCGGTCAGATCCTGAGGGTGTCGGACCAGAGAAGCCCAGCCTGAGTATGATTTTCAATAATCATTAAGGGCCCCAAGTTTCTGACGAGTCGCCTTGGTAGTGTCAGAAATCCAGTGGAATCTAAGACAGCTTGACCCAAAGCCCACTCACCTCCCAGGGGGTCTTACTACTGACATCAGGAGGCTTTGGAACAGGCCCACAAGGGGTAACTGGAGGAGATGCAGAGGTGTTCATGGGGCCGATGAGGGAGGCGGGGAAGCAGCATGAAAGGAAGGGCAGATATTTGTGAGGGGAGTTGAATGGGAGAGGATGAGAGACAAGAAGAAAGCGGACAGCATGAAAGCATGGCCAGGCGAAGCTGTGGTGGTCTTTGATGACCAAGGCAAAAAGCTTGATGTGGATGAGCCCTCTCGGAAGAAGCCAGCGGAGGAACCCCATGCAGGGCAAGGTGGCCTGGAGAAAATGATCGGGGTGGAAAATGGTCTTGCCAGCTAACGTGTCACATAGACAGGTGGGCGCTGAATTGGCTTTTGAGGGCTAACCGCATTGAGAGCTCGGCTTTGGAAGAATCATCATTGAAACAGATTCCAATGGCAGCTGCTGCAGAGTTGGTAGAACGGCCCTCTAACTCCTTCCCAGCAGGGAACCAAACACCTCCCCCAGTGGAGCTCTATCAAAAAGAGCCCAGCGATTCATCCACACGGCAGACTTGCACTTTGCATGGCCCCAGCCAATTCTATTCCCCCTTCGCTCTTGTGTGCAGTACATTCACCCACAAGATATTTTTTTTCCAAAGACATGAAAGAAAGGAGGAACCCAGCCAATCAAAACATCATCTCTGTTAGAGATTATTCCTTGGAAATGACTGGGGGGAAAAAGATAATTCTACGATTTATGGTTTTGGCAAGGGCTGTAAGGTTTTTAATAGTGGTCACTGCATCGCTGGGGGATGGTTATTTTTTTTAAAAAAATACATGGTTTGAAATTGGCACCACAAGTAATGAAATTGAAAAGAAATCGTGAGGCTTGTTTTCAGCCTAACTGATGCTAATCATCCTTTCCCCGGCACACTTGCTGTTTTACTAAGAGGGTCCAAAGTGCCTTGCATAGATAGCAAACAGATAAGATCAATCTCTAGAGCGGTGCCACTAACCAACCCTAAATATCCAAATGGAACTGAGTGGGGAGGGAAATGTTGTCTGGCAGAGGATGATAGATTTTAACCGTTTTGGGGAAAAAGAGGGTAAGCTGGGGGAAGGAGAATCAGCGAGAGCCATTGGGAATGACATGAGCCTTTGGCTTGTCTGCAGATAGGTTTGTGAGTCAAATCGCAAACGGGGCGTGGTCTTTGGGGGTTAGAATGACAAAGTGCATTGGGAATGAGTGCTATGACATAAAACCGCATTGTACATTTCAGACAGTCTCCTGTTTTCAAAATCTGCATAGACATTGATGGATCCTCAAGCGCGTGCTTTTGACTGAGCTCTGGGAAGCAACCCATGGAACGGTTAACACACAAGTCTGGGAGGTGGGGAAAGCAGAATTTTACTCTGAGCGCCTCTTCCCCTGGGTTGTTCGGTAACCTTTGACAAGTTAGTCAGTGGAGTCAGTTTCTCCATTTGCATGGGCGGGGGGATAACACACCTGTGTCACAAGGCATTGTGAGACTAGTTACGACTGATGTTTATCTGACTGCTCAAGAGTCTCTCTTTCTAATCCAGCCACTTTGCACCACTTGGAGAGGGTAACACAATAAATCCAGGGCTAAATGGTATAGGTTACCCCACAGTTCCCTTGTGTGATGACCGGGCCAGGTCTGGCCACCGCTGAGGGCGTCAGCTCAGGGTGAGTTGCTCTAAACCGGGGCTACTTACAGCCCCAGACTGGAGACCTTTCCCAAATAGGCCACAGGCTGTCTCACAGAGCACTTCAGCTGCCAGTCTGCCCAGCAAAACCCCTCAGACACCCCAGCTTTCCCTGTGCCACAATCAGCCCCGGACCTTACACACAAGTGAGAGGTTATAAAACCCGATCTCACCAACTCCGAACAGATCCTCCCAGTCCCAAAGAACCAGACACAGTCCCGGGCCAATTTACACTTTGGATCTTACCCACAAGGGCGCGCCAGGCCAATCCTTTAGAATCTAAAATCTAAAGGTTTACTGATAAAAGAAAGAAAAGGTTGAGAGTGAGATTGTTAAAGAGAATACATGACATACATCAATCCCCAAGTTCTTGATGCAGGCTCTTAGCAAAGATGTTACAAACAGCCAGCTTAAAACTCTCTGGTGTACATCCTGAATCAGGACGGGTCAGTAATCCTTCCCAGCTCTCTGTCCCTAGCAAGGATGCATCTGGAATGAGGAGCAAGACTGAAGACAAGATGGAGACGTCCTCACGGCGCTTTTATATTCCTGGTGTCTCCCAAACTGGAGCTGGTCACATGATCAAGTGACTTGTCTGTGTTTCACATGCAAGTAGCCATTATGGACTGGCTGGTCTGCGGGGTTACAGACACATTCCTCAGGTGTGTACTGGCCCTTCCGAGAGCCATTGTCCATGGAGCAGTGCTAGTGAGCACAGCCAGTCACTGAACAATCCTTCCTCACAACAGGCAGTCCAGGCCCAGTGCTCCCTCCCAGAAAGATGACATTTACAGTACAAGCACAGAGCCCATATCCATAACCCCACATACAAAAATCATGTATGTACATGAGTATCATACATAGAATCAGCAGAGCACACGCTTGCATTTGACACCTCACATGGTCCACTTTCTTCAGAATTTGGGGCAAACACCACCCGTGGGTGCAGCAGTGATCTGTCTGCTCACTTCAAAATCCAATAACGTGACACCTTGTGACTGTGAAGTTTTCATAGGGGGTAAAGTACCGTAGCCATCTCCTGTGCTAACCATCCCCGGGCATCCTGCTGCAGGGGTCGGGGGGGGGATGTGCCAGGGACAACGTGGAGCATGTCTGCACTAAGCTAATTCACCACTGATGTAAGATCCTGCAAAGCCCAGAGACCGTTTATCTCCATTGTAGCAGCCTCCAAGCTGTTCTAACTTCCGCCCAAACTGCTGTGGTGGTGCAAATGCAGTCAGGGAATGAGGAAGGCAGATGCCCCATTAGTCGTCCCTTCCCCCCGTAGCAAGCTTAGCTCAGTGGAGGACAGGATGTTGTTTGTAGCTTTGAGATCCTTGGATGGAATGTGCCATATTGGGGGCACATTGGGCCAAAGAGCATTGGGCCAAAAGAAATCTGATGAGGTTCAACAAGGACAAGTGCAGAGTCCTGCACTTGGGACGGAAGAATCCCAAGCACTGTTACAGGCTGGGGACCAACCGGCTAAGTAGTAGTTCTGCAGAAAAGGACCTGGGGATTACAGTGGAGGAGAAGCTGGATATGAGTCAACAGTGTGCCCTTGTAGCCAAGACGGCTAATTAGGTTGCATTAGGAGGAGCAGTGCCAGCAGATCTAGAGAAGTGATTATTCCCCTTTATTTAGCTCTGGTGAGGCCACATCTGGAGTTTTGTGTCCAGTTCTGGGCCCCCCACTATATGGGATGTGGACGCATTGGAGAGGGTAGCCAAAATGATGCGGGGGCTGGAGCACATGACCTATGAGGAGAGGCTGAGGGATTTGGGTTTGTTTAGTCTGCAGAAGAGAAGAGTGAGGGGGGATTTGATAGAAGCCTTCAACTTCCTGAAGGGGGGTTCCAAAGAGGATGGAGAGAGGCTGTTCTCAGTAGTGACGGATGGCAGAACAAGGAGCAATGGGCTCAAGTTATAGTGGGGGAGGTCTAGGTTGGATATTAGGAAAAACTATTTCCCTAGGAGGGTGGTGAAGCACTGGGATGGATTCCCTAGGGAGATGGTGGAATCTCCATCCCTAGAGGTTTTTAAGTCTCAGCTTAACAAAGCCGTGGCTGGGATGATTTAGTTGCAGTTGGTCCTGCTTTGGGCAGGGGGATGGACTTGATGACCTCCTGAAGTCTCTACCAGTCCTAGGATTCTATGATTCTATGATATTGTAGCAGCCCATACATCCATATGCTGGGTATAAATCCGGGTCGCTCCACTGACTTCAGTGCAGCTATATCAGTTTCCATGAGCTGAGGGTCTGGTCCCATCATGCCCGAAAAAGTGGCATCTCCTGGGCTGCTGGACCAAATCCTGATCTTCTTAGCTCCTCTGCAGACAAAACTCCCTCTGAAGTCAAAGGGCAGGAAGCAGCAGCCCCTGTGTAATTAAGAACTACTCTGAATGCATTAGATGTAATTTGGGAGTTGGCTGGAAAAGCGGCAACCTGAAAATTAAGAGGGTAAGAGAGAAACTACATCAGAATTTAAATGCCACTTTCTATCCAAATGGGACAACTAATGGCAGGTAACATCTTGCAGGGGGGAGATTAAGGGAGAAATAGCTCTACCCAGGCAGGGAGAGTACTTTGCAGAGCAGCCTCTGAATGGGATAAAATGCCCCTGAAGACGACACTGTCGCCAGCATTATCTGTCAGACCGATTGACTTGCACCACGCTGCAATCATGCGCAATGATTTCTGTGGGGTCGTTCCTAAAGCTCTTTCCTTTTTGGTCGAACGTGGCATGGCTGGGGTTATTTTAGTTCTCCTGTTCTTTCTCCCAAAGCCACAATTATCAGCTGTTAAAATTATGGTTGGTTGGTTTTGCAAAGACTCATTTAACCTTTATTGAGCCACTAATTTGCACGTCATTATTCCCCAGGATTTTGTTGTTGTTGTTGTTTAACTTACACTTGGAAGTCACCTTGACTCTAACTACAAAGCACAGCTCCAAGACCGAGTTTGACCCTTCTTTTCTGAGCATCTCGGGTTTGGGGGGTAAGCCCCATCCATAAATCCTTGACCACATACTGTCAGGCCTGGAAGACTACATTTTTTAATGGTGACTGTCAATCAGCATCAATTTCGCCATACACAGACAAGCCAGTGAAAAAGTATTCCCATCCATAATAGTCAACATGTGTAGATAGACAAAGTAAAAAAGAGTGCTGCTTGAAAGTGTATTAGGGTTGATTTAAGGATATTGAATTTGTGCATGTGGGATTGTCCGGGCTGTTCCCCATTCTGGCACACTGAGTGCAGAAGGTGAGGCCCTGCAAAGCTCAAAAAGAAAAAAAACTTTGCCTCTACAGGCACTGGTTGCCAAAACTTCCCAGAGTCACGGATTCCCTGGCTCTGAGAAATAAACAAACAAACAAGCTGCCACCATCAAGTGATTTTATCCCTAAAACCAGGGGTGAACACTTGAACCCACCCCTAGTGGTACCCCAAGCTCTTTTGCCCCAGCAGAGCTTGAAAAAAAGGAAAGAAAAAACAAACTGTAGTCTCTAGTAGCTGACCCCCCCCCCCCAGTCAGAGGCATGCAGATACACACACATACAGACAGACCTTCCGGGACTCAAGAATCAAATCATCACCTTAAAAAAGTGATTTTTTTTATTACAAAACAAAAGATAAACTTGATAAAGCATCCTTGGTTGCTAGATGTTATAGAGCAACTAAGGAAAGCAAATTAAAAACAAAGAGAAAAGTCTTTGGGCACAATGTGAGATGGCAAATGGGGAGGGGAGGAATAGACTCTCACAGAGTGGTTCAAACCAAACCACAAAATAAAGAAAAATACCCTGATTATGACTAGATCCACTTTTCCTTTACTTACTTCCAATCATGTCTTTATTTGATCCTCTTCCATGCCCCAAATTCCTTGGAGGAATGGTAGTCCTGTCTGGGTTTAAATCATTCTATGTCACTCAACTCCTGGTTTTTGTCTCCCACACTCAAAAAGCAGGAAAGTAATCTATATCCAATTCAAATTTCAACCCTCTATTTCGATTGGTTCTCCCAGCCCCCTGGCCAACACCTTTGCTAGCTACCTGAGTTTAACCCCTTAGTCACCAAGTGCTGATCAGCACTTCTCCTGTCCATTACAGTGATGCTGATCATTTGTGTTGCAACAGTTATAAAGCTCTAACTTATTTTAAATCTCAACATCTACTGTCGTTGAATTATTTTCTCTCTATCTATCATACATACACACACATAATTTCCCTTGAATGTGAAAATTTAAATTGATAAAAATCAGGAAAAACATGCTTAAAAATAAGAGTGTTATTGCCAGTCAGACCGATAAAAAAAATAAAATCTAATTCTGCTAAGCCTAAGAATATTGGACAGACAAGGTGGGTGAGGTAATGTCTTTGATTGAACCAACTTCTGTTGGTGAGAGAGACAGGCATTTGAGCTTACAAAGTCTCTTCTTCAGATCTGTGTAAGCTCAAAAGCTAGTCTCTTTCAGAAGCTGATCCAATAAAAGGCACTCTGTTATCTACCTTGTCACTCTGAGACTAACATGGTTACAACATTGCAAAGCCTATGTATAGTCAAGGAAACCATGCTAGCAATGGTCATTTTTAAACATGGTTCCTTCCACAGGGCCAAGAAAAATGAACCTTTTAATGGCTTGCTGGGGCTTGTTTCCGGGACAGGATTAGCATTATTAGGGAAGAATATAAGAATGGTCAGACCAAAGGTCCATCTAACCCAGTGTCCTGTTCTCCGACAATGTTCAGTGCTTTGTGCATCAGTGTGTACATGAACCATCATCACACACATACGCTTTAGCATGGGACGTTCAGCACCAGACTCCCTGCATTAGGAGAAGTAGGCCTTGAAGAAATAGATATTGTGACTTCCCTCTCCCTCCAGGGCTACACCACAGTTTGTTCAGAGCAGAGCCTATCCCCTTGAATTGGCTCTGCTCCAGCTGTCAGTCTCTGGGTAACAAAATCAACATCTCCTGGGCAGTTGGAGGATACACAGCAGGAGAAGAAAAGCTCCACAAACGGAATCATGGGTCGCATGAGACACCGTCACAGTGTTCTGAGTGGGGTTCTCTGCTGTTTGGCGCTCCAGCACAGCTGACATGACATTGCCACTACTTTGGGGCTGTGGATTGGTTTTGCATGGATATCAGCTCACTGTCGGGCTCTGTTTCGGCAGGTGAGGAATAAATGGTGGGGAAAGAGCATTATTAAGAGTTAGTGGCTTTACAGTTGGCCACGCTCTTTGCAGAATTTTAAACCATATACAAGTAGGGATGGTTTCCATCACTCACCCCCCAAAATGCAGCCACCTCTAGGGTGGGACACATTAGCCACTAAACTGATACAAGAGCAGACAACAGTTTAGTGAAGGAAATACTGAAGAACCTTGTATTCAGATTCAGATTAGATTGCCATCTCTTTTGGGCAAGGCTGTATCTTAATGCTACTTAGACTCTAAAGTGTCAAGCACATTTCTTGATGTCATAAATATATAATTACTACAGGCTGAATCTCTCTAGTCCAACACCATCAGAACCTGATCGGTTCCAACCAGAGAATTTGCTGAACCACATGAGTTTAATATTGTCTAGCAGCACTACCAACACGTCCACTGCTTACTGGGCTGTTAGAGGACATTTGGGGTAAATTAGGGCTAAATAACATCACACAACACTGAGAGCCAGGACTGGTGGCTGGAAACAAACTTGATGGGACCACGGGAAACTTGGCCACATCTATGAAAAGTGGACATCCGGCTAACTAAAATCGTGCCGGACCACGGATGTTGCTGGACTAGAGAGGTTCAGCCTGTAATAATAATTTCATTTCATTTCAAGAGAATTCATTTTAGGAAGGCAAAATATAATTACCCATATTGATATTTGGTCCTGATACCCAGTCAATGGCCCTTCTTTTGTGAAAAGCAACACGAGGAGCCCAGAATTTCCCCTAGCTGCAATATTTAGGTAGTTAAGAATAACAATTCCATCTAGCTACCTTAGGTATTTCTGTCTCCTCCCCTGCCCCGTTACCATAGCAACTGGGTGCATCACAGTCCTTCCTGTATTTATCCTCCCAACACTCCTGTGAGGTCAGACAGGTCTCTTGTCTGCGTTTGACAGATGGCGAGCTGGGACCCAGAGAAGCATAAGGGCTCATCTTCACTGTGGCGTTACCTCCAGGTGTAACTCCAGCGCTGATTCTCCACCCACGCAGGCCTCTAGCTTGAGTTCAGTAGCGTTCTCATCTCAAGCGAACTGGCCTGTCAGGATGCGGGCGGCAGGCCAAGTGTGGCTGCCATTTGCGTTAGTGAGGCAAGGGGGAAAGAAGCAACTCCTACAACTCCTCAGTGTGCAGCTCCGGGGTCGTTTTGACCCTCGCTGGGTCAAGAGGAGTCAACTTGAGCTCAGGCTTGCGGTGAAGACAAACCTGAACTGACTTGCCTTAGGGGAGAGAGCACAACTGTGGTGCAAGGGGGTCTCCCACTTCCAATACCCTCACTCAGTGATCTGTGTCTGGGAGATCGTCCACAGGACTTTCCTACTGCCATTGTTACTGGTTGAGCCTCACTAGTCCAGCAACATCCGTGGTCCGGCATGATTGTAGTTAGCCAGATGCCCACTTATCCTGGGTGTGGCCAAGTCTCCCACGGTCCCATAAAGTTTGTTTACAGCCCCCAGTCCTGGCTCTCAGTGTTCTGTGCTGCTTTTTACCCCTCAGTGTCTTCTAAGAGCCCAGCAAGCAGTGGAAGGGTTGGTGATGCTGCTAGACAATATTGACCTCCTATGGTCCAGCAAATTCTCTGGTTCGGCACCAGTCAGATCCCAGGAGTGCCGGGCTAGAGAGGTTCAACCTGTACTAGAGAAGAATTATTATTTAACTAGGGCTAAACAGTCATAGGATGTGCAGTGTATAAGCGGTGATAGCTTCTTTATGCTGAAAAACAGTCCAGTGAATCCCCTCTGTCTCCACAATTCACAGGCACAAGCTTAACATTCGCCTGCTTTTCATCCCGTTCTCATCCTTGTGAACTGCACTGAAATCTTGGTGTGCTTCTTGGAGGGGGTTACAGATCTGCCCTTATACTCCTGGAACAGTTAGTGCCTTTTGAAAATGCTCCATGAGGATGTCCCGGAATCTCCCCCCCCACCTTCCTCCCTCCAGCCCCAGGATAGTTCAATAGCAATCAGCCAAAGGGATTGTTGTGCTGGTTCCCTGAAGCAGCCAGACAATCAATCAGGCATTGTGAAGGGACTGGCCGCCTGACAGCGCTGGAGAGCCCTCCAGAAAAACAGCGGTGGGCACGACGGGCTTGAAATGTTGTCAGCAAAGCTCCTGTGTGTCAGGTAATGTTCAGCTGTCTTGTTCGTAGTTTGCGCCCTCTGGAACCTTCATGTTCCAACCATTTTTCTCTCCTAGCCAATAAATAGTGCACAGAAACTACAGTTTCCTCTGGCTGTGGAGAGCAGTTTTTGACACAACCATTGGCACCAGCAATGAAATCTTGGGTTTGTTGTAAAGCACCAAGTTAGAGTGTATATCAGAGAGCTGTCACCCTCTAGGGGCTGGTTCAGAAACAGGCTAAAAGACCTACTGTTACCATTCAGTACGGAGGTTCTTTAGCTTCAGTGCTAGAGGCCTGTGGTTTTTTGGGGTGGAAAGGCTGGATGTATAGTCCTGACCCCTACATGAGTGTGATTGGTGTCTGTTGTCCAAGGGATTTGTTACGTCATAGACAGGGCACTGACAGATTGCGGAGATTATTAAAATGCTTCTGCCCAGATGAATTCTGGGTAAGGAAAGGTTTTCTCAGAGGCGTTGGCTAAGTTACTTGTTGGCATGTCTCCTCCAAGATAAAAGTTGAATGGAAGACGAAGCTGGCAGGTGGACTGAAAAGCAGGTGAATTGCTAAAGAAAGAATGTATTGAGCCCTTGGTCCCTCAGAGAGCTGGGGGGAGGGGGACAGGAGCCATGCATGCTGGGACGCAGGTTGCTTTTCTTCCCGGTCCCCTATCAGGGAGTGCGGGGAAAGTACACAGATTTTGTGAATTACTTCTCTGCTCCTCCCCTCACCACCTAGCAGTGAGAGGCATGCGCACAAGCCGTGTACTTTCCCTTCGCTCCAAAATGGTGTCCTGTGTGGAGACTGGCATGGTAGCCCAGATTTTTAAAACTTTACATTTGGATTCGCCCACGACCAAAGCATGCTGGGAAGCTACCTCGCAAAGCATCCGGTTTCCATATGGAATCCTGAGCAGTAGAGTTTACCTTTTATCATCATCTCCCCATTTTTGTGAACTTTACTGGGTCTTGCCGGGAGTGTCCCTTCCCCCCCACATTTGAATGCCATGGCCAAACTCCAAGAGTGAAAGCATTTGGAGGGAAGTCATAGGTCGGCAGCCAAGGGGGCTGGATTGGTCAGGATGGGAGACATGTGAAAAAGCAGCCAGGAGAATCATTCCGTTCAAAATGTAAACCAAAAAGGCCGTGACATGGGGCTGGATCTGGGATGCCCTTGTTTCTCTGTGCTGCGTTGTACACTCCTCAGGTGGAGCGGAGTCCATGGTCTGTGGAAATATAAATGATAGTGCAACCCATGCACCTAGTGGGTGTGGGTCACTGTCCCATATAGTAGTATTCAGACCACTTACAGCGAGAGATAAGAACAAGGGAGCTCTACAGCTGAAGCTGAGAGCCAGCTGACTTTTAGCTCAAGCTGTAGCGGCTCCTACTCTAAGCTCCAGGGATCCTAGGTCCAAATTGTCCTGCAGGCAGTTTCAGTTGCACGGAAAGCAAGATAAACAGGAGAAAGAGAGGAGGCTGCATTAATAAGTGTTCTGGGAGTGTCTCAGTGCTGACTCGAACCCCTCTCTCACAGAGGAAGAAGTTTAATTAGCGGGTGATAGAGATAAAGTACACATGGGTCCCTGCCGTCATGGGAGGGTCTGTTTATTTTCTCTCTCCAAACCCTTGCCACAGTGTCGTTTCCACCCCGGCAGCAGGAGCTGAAATGACATGAAACACCAGGGAAGTGTGTGTTTTTACCAAATGTAGGCCTGGCTAGGGTTGCCAGGTGTCCGGTTTGCGCCCGGACAGTCTGGTAATTGTGTCTTCCGTCCAGAAAAAAACTCAGAAAATACTGAACATGTAAGATGTCTGGTATTTTCTGTCTTTCTCAGGCGGAAGACCAGTGGGGCCATTCTTCTCCTACTGCAGAACATTTAAAGGTGCAGCGACCTTCCCCCCTCCCCCCCCCGCCATGTTCGGGATTTTTTGTGAAAGTATCTGGCAACCCTAGGCCTGGCTGAGGTTGAGTCAAAGGAAGATGGGTGGGATCTCTTGAAGCGTTGTATTGTGGAGGAGCGACCATTGAGGTACTTCCCAAGTCTGAGCTGCAAAGGCAAATGGGAAAAGTCACTTTTAACAAGGGCGGGGCAGGAAGTTGTTCCAGTGCCCCTGTGATGGAGTTACATCCATGGTGGGCAACCTGCGGCCCATGGGTATTCTGTGTGGGCCATGAGATGTTTTGTTTGTGTTTGCCACACGCAGGGTTGCCAGATTCTGCTGGTTTTCATCCATGTCATTTTTTTCCTACCGCTGTTACAGTGACACACACGCGAAGCCAGGGCACGTGATGTGATGTGAGAGCTGTGCTCCCCCTCTGCAGCCAATCACAGTGCTGCTAATGCTCAGTTGGCATCCTCCCCCACCCACTAAGCCAATTCTAGGTACGCAAGCCCAGTGAGCAAAACTCCCCTATCCCGGAAGACTGAAATGGACAAGTCCAGAGAGCGTCAGCCTTTCTCTTCTTCCTTGGGGAGTTGCCTCCAACTAACGGCCAATCAGGGACAGCCCGTGAGCATAGGCAGACTCGGCGGTCGCCCGGGGCGCCCGATGATTACGTCACGGCCATTGACAGCCGTGCAGGCAGGGGCGCCAATTGCGCCTTCCGCCTGGGGCGCCAGCTGCCGCAGCCGGCCTCAGGCCGCTCCTGTGGCCAATGCATATGGGTGGAGGGCAGTGAGGGGCAAACCTGCATTCCTTGGGCTGGCGTGAGGATATATCATCTGCATTAAAACTCCCATCCACCTCCGCACAGGCTCTGCGTTGTTTGGGGGGACGGAGATTGTTGGCTGCTCGGGAAATTCTCTAAGAGCTTTGCCAGCCTCTCTGGCTGTTCACAGTTTGTACAGAGCAGCGGCTCTGAGGCCTTCTAGTGCTCAAAGGACAAACCCGCCAGCTGGGCTCCAGGAGGCTGCATGGAGTGTGGTGTTCAGAAGAGCTGAGTAGATGAATGTGAGATGCACTGGCCTTTTGCGGGGACGGGGCGGGGCATTTCACCATGATCTTCTAGCTTGCAAACTATCAGCATCATGTAGCACACAGCTGTCCCATCCATAGGACGATTTGGGGCTGCTGCCCCAGGCCCTGCACTTGGGGGGGGGGCCAGGGGGGCCACCTCAACCGGGCTATGGGTGGGAGGTACCCGGGGCCGAGCACGGCCCGGTAGCACACTCACAGGAAGCAGAACGGCCCAGCAGCCTGCTCCATCCCGCCACGCTGCCCTCTCCCAGCCGGCGGTGCTCTGCTTTACCATGGCAGCGGTCCCTAGTAATCCCCTGACTTGCACTGGGTGGGCCAGTGGGAAGGTGTGGGTGGAGCAGGGGCAGGGCTTGGGGAAAGGGTGGAGTGAGGGCATGTGGGATGGAGCAGAGGCAGGCCAGGGCAGGGTCTGTGGCAAGCGGGTTACCGTGGGTCCCATATCGGGGGCACTGCGGGGAGGATGGCCCGTCCCTGCAGGCCGCTAGGACCTGCTCTCATGCAGCGTGTTATGTGTCCGGGGAAGGGAATTCACCTCTGACTGCAGTGGTAACCGAGCTAGGGCAATCCTGGGCCCTGGGAGACGTCCCACCCTTAACCTTGCCTTGTAGAAATACATGCTAAATAGAAGTGATTCTTTTTGGCACATGCTGCTAAATCTTTGGCATTTGAATGGCTGTTGAATGTTTGTCTGTGGCTTTACGGGGAACCCTCGATGTGGACACCCCTCCAAACCTGGGCTGGGCTGTGTACCATCCCAATCCAAGGTCTGCATCTTCGCTGTACCTGCAGCAACTAGGCTAGAGCTAGTGGGTAGAACACTATGCTGGGAGCCAGGAGCCCTAGGGGGGGTCGGTCTCCGACTTTTCTACCATCTAGTGGTGTGATTGGACTCCATCGCTGTTCCCTCTCTTGCCCTTGGTCTTGTCTATTTCAGTTGCAATCACAGGGCATGTCTCTCTTGCTGGGTCTGTACATCTCCTAGCACGATGGGCCCTGACCAGTAGGCCACACTGCAATACAGAGTGTAATGCCCCTCGTTGAAAAGTGAGAGAAGAGCCAGAACTGGACTGCCTGAGCCAGAGCTCCCGGCCTTTGGGAAACTACTGGACTTGGACTCAGATCCTGTTTTGCAGGAGACAGCTTCCTGCCGCATCCCTTCCTGGACAGCTCATCACACTTAGAAGCTGTGAGCTTGCTTCTGAAGCAGCAGTTTCAATTGCAGCAAGGGAGGTTTAGGTTGGACATTGGGAAAAAGTTCCTGCCTCTCAGGGTGGTTAAACACTGGAATAAATTGCCTAGGGGGGGTTATGGAATTTCCATCCCTGGAGAGATTTAAGAGCAGGCCGATAGACACCTATCGTGGATGATCTAGATCAGTGTTTCTTAAACTGTGTGACAGTCGGAGGTGTATCACGGCCTCTTTTAACTCCCCCCCATGCACACCCGGCGGAGATGGAAGCTCAGTTGGGACAATACGCGCGGCAATTAAAGGGGCCGCGACCGCTTTTTTTTTTTTTTCCTCAACAAATTTCCCCCGATGTTCCGCATTAAAAAAAATGATTGTTTGGTGTTCCGCGGTCTTAAAAATTGTAAGAAACGCTGATCTAAGTGGTTGGTGCTTGGTCCCACCGGGAGGGCAGGGGGCTGGACTCGATGACCTCTCGAGGTCCCTTCCAATCCTAGTGTTCTATGATTCTATGCTCCTGTGTGATGCGAGAGCTTTTCCTGCATGTGTGGGGTTCACCCTAACACCAGCTCTGTTCTGTTCCAAGGGCTCCCCTAACCTGCTTTCTCCTTCTCCCCACAGGTATGCGAATACTCGTTACCCTGCTGTTAGATACTCTGCCTATGTTAGGCAACGTCCTGCTCTTGTGCTTCTTTGTCTTTTTCATCTTTGGGATTGTCGGCGTGCAGCTCTGGGCAGGCCTGCTGAGAAACAGGTGTTTCCTAGACAGCAACTTTGCAACGTAAGTACAGCGGCATGCTCCAGCTAGAATAGAAACATCGCCTCTGGGTCTAGTGAGCTGGGTTCGCATACCTTGTGGGTTCAGTACAGATATCTCCTCCTTAGCTCTGCCCGCACCTGCTGACAGATGGGCCAAAGGGGGCAGGTGTCCGGGGTCCAGTGATTCAAAAGGGCCGTGGGATTCCCAGCCACCGCGGCTGCTAATGGGCCCTTTAAATTGCTACTGGAGAGCCAGGTGGAGCTAAGGACTCGTCGGGATGGGGCAACAGCATGAAATGGGCTGCGCTAAGGGCTCTGCCCTTTCTGGGAGCATGGAGCCAGCCCCCTCCACCTTGCCCCGAAGCCCAGCAAGTCTGTCAGCCCATGGGAAGGTTGCCCTGTTATGAATAGGCGTGACCAGCAGAACACAACTATACAGGACTACTAGTTCATTCGCCTCCCCAGATTTAGCCCTATGGGTCCTCTTCTCAGCTGCAGTAAACTTGCATTAAACGTACTGCTGTAAACTTGCTGTAAGCTTGCCATTAAAGTCCACCGGAGCTGGGCACAAAACATTTTCAACAAATAGAATTGAAATTTCATTGAAAAGGCATTTTTCATTGAGCCAAAACTATTCGCAAAACTTGGATGGAATTCAATGAATAGTTTTGCCCAGGAACAATTTTTTTTCCCAAAAACTCAGTGTTTTGTTTTGACTATTTGTAAATGTCTCATTTTGACTTTTATGGTTCAAAATGGCATTTTGAATTCAAGGTTGGCCATTGGGGGAAAAAAAGATGGAAAATACTTAGAAACAGCCCCATTGAAATGAAAAAGTCAAAACAAAATTCATAGCATTAGCCTTTCAGTCAACTCAAAATGAATCACAAAAATTAAATTTTGGTCTGAATTGACCCAAAATATTTTGATCTATTAGCAGTATTTTTTTTGATTCGATGAAAAAAATGGTTTGATTTAAAGCAAACTGCATTTTTCGCCCTAATTCTTCAGACTGGTCCCAAACATTGTCAATATGAGAGCTACCGTTAGCAGTATTACCAACCTCAAGCACTGAAAAATCATGGGTCAGACCTCCAAAATCATGAGATTGACCTTAAAATCATGAGATTTAAAATAATAATTAAATCTTTTTTTTAATATTAGCCTTTTGGTTTCTGCGCCTTTATAGTTTGCATTTCCAAGCTTTATTTCATCATTCTAGGAGCTGGGGATTTAAGATAAACATCAAAACATGTGAGAATCCAGGTAAAATGATGCAAGTCAGCAACACTGCAAAAGCAAACAAATGTGTCAGAGATGTACGGGCGGGGGGTGTCCTGAAACACATTTTGCAGTTTATTCCTGGTGGGAAGTGCCGGTTTTTTAAACTTTCAGCTTTCTGTGCCCTCTGACACTAATCACATAGGGCCACTTTTCCTGTATAGTGTCTGACACTGTGTGTTCTGTTTCTTTAAAACTCTGTCAGGCTTCCAGCCAGGAGGGGCTGGACCCAGAAGGACCTAGGTAGCAGTTCTGCAGTGAAGTGGGAAAGGAGGTGCAGTAGTTTTAAGGATAAGACTATTCTCCTTGTTCCTTCATCTAGCTCATTGTTCAGTGATGGATGAAAGTTATTCCTGAGATTCTTTACCATTGTCACGTGGCAACGCCATCTAGGGCAGGGATGGGCAATAAGCACGGATATGATTCACTAGGGCTGCCCCCTGGCGGGCCACCACTCTTTATTTATCTTCACGTCAACCGGTATGACCACTCGCAGCTCCCATTGGCCACAGATTGCTGTTCCCGGCCAATGGGAGCTGCAGTAAGCAGTGTCTGGTCTGCGCCGCTTTCCGCAGCTCCCATTGGCCAGGAATGGTGAACCATGACCAATGGGAGCTGCAAGCAGCCATACCTGCAGACGCACAGGTAAATAAAGCACTGGCAGCCTCCCAGGAGAACCACGTCCGGTCCACTGGCTGCTTATTGCCCACCCTGATCTAGAACATCTCTGGCTCCTTCCGCCTCTGGGGCTCCCCAACTTTCTTTCCTGATCAGCGCAATTAAGCCTGCACTTGAGCCAATGGATGCTTGTTCAGGGGGCTTACTCAGTGTCCTGTTTGCCTCTAGGATTCTAGCACTTGTTCTGGCGCGGGGCTGTCTTTGAGTAGACGCCAAACACAACTGAAAGAGACCCCAGTCGATTCCTTGATAAGTATTCTTGTGATATCATTTTCATATTGACCTGTGTCCCATTCCTCCGTGCGCGCGCGCGCGCGCACACACACACGCTGAAAGGTTGTGCTGCATGTCAGTAATTGTCCCTAGATGGGCGATAAGGTCTCCGTTTTGTCCTATGTGCATGATGACTTGAAATCACTCTTTGGACAGGGACCTTCAGTGCTAAATGCAGTACAGTAAACGCCACAGTTTTTTACACACACACACACACACACACACACACACACTTCCTTTGTGCTCCAGGAGGAAAGAGAGGGGGAGAGAAAGTGCAGGTTGTTGCACTTCCAACCCCTCCATCAGCCTTCTGCCTTGCCCCAAAACAGGAAAGCGGCAGGTTGTTCCAATCAGGCCTTAAGTACATATGACGCTATTATACTGAAGGGCTCAGAAGATGCTTTAATAAGACTGTGTGCATCCTCTGGGATGAGTTTCGGCTCAGGCACTAACAGCGTTCTGTGTCATTTTGGAGAAAGCCTCGGTGGACTCCTACAGACAGACCAAAATCAGACCCTGCTTTCTTCATGCAGCGTGTACAAGCTACTCGCTCTGGGCTTCCCTCTGTGGAAAAGACACATTTTCTGTGCTGAGTGAGCAGGTCTGTTACAGGAGGGGTTTGCAAATCCACATTTCGCTCGGTGTAGAAAGTGGAGGCCAGGCACTCGAGTGCAAGCAGGCTGAGGCTGGGAGCCAGGAACCTGCGAGCTCTGATCTGTGTTGCCAGGGGAGGTGATGTAGTTTTTCTGTGCCTCTATTTCCCTGTCTGTAAAATGAGGATAATGTTCCACAAAGGTCCCTGAAAGCATGGAGTGCGTCGCTTCACATGGCTATGAACTTGTGTTGTGTCAGCAGCAGAGCGATCCAGGTGCCAGAACATTCGTGCCCTTCTGCTTTTTACTGGCCAGAAGGGTGAGCAATGGTGTAGGGGCTGGCTAGCAGTAAGCAGCAGGCAGAGACTGTGCAGTAGCGGGGTATCTGGGGAAGAGGGGTGTGGGCATGGGGCCTCTGGAGGAATGGGTGTTCTGAGGGCAGGGCCTCTGCGGGCAGGGCAGCATGACGTGGTGTGCAGTGGCGGTTTGTGTGGCTGTGGCCCTCCCGATAGAGATCACACTGCCATGTGCAAAGACGGCTTCATTCTTCTAGTTAGTTGAAATGAGAGGCAGGGCACAATACGTGTTAGGTGTGTTTGGACGCACTGTTCCCTGTAAGCTGGGCGCTTGTGCGGCCACTTGAGAGATTCCAATGCCGCCCCGCTGCTTAGCAGAGCACCCACAGCTAGGTTTTGTGTTTCTTTTGGTGGAGCACTTTCGCGCATGCCTCAATGCACCTAAAAAATTATTCCACACGCGGCTGGAAAAAAAAGTTGCATATGAATGGTAGACATTAGGGGGAACATTCTTTGGATGTGGAGCACATGGGGTCCCCCTGTAACCTTGATCCCACTTGTGACTTAAGAAGCACTGGGGAATCGCAGGGAGCAAGAGCCCAGCCTGACACGAGGCTCAGTCCTGGACTGGCAATGGAGGGAAACATGTCTGCATGCCCTACGCTACATAGCAAAGGGGAGAAAGATGGATGTTCCAAATGAATGGATGTAGGCGGAGCAGATCTTCCCAGGCAGATTGAAATCTCTTGCCATAAGTGGATTTAACTTTGGTCTACGGGTTTGTTTGTTTTTCCCCTCTCTTCGTGCAGCAGCATGTCAGGGGGAAAGTGAGAAGCATGAATGTCTTCGAGCAGGAATAGCCGGTGTTTTCATGCAAGCGGCTGTCTCCTAGTCACAGAAGAAAAATACGGGTGAGAAAGCAGGCGAGTCTAGAAAAAAGGGGAGAATCTGGCCTGGGATGGGGGAAAGAGGGAGAGAATTTTTAGGAAAAAGTCAAAATTGGGGACTAAAGGGCCGCAGCCCTTTGGAGAACAAAATTGTGCACTGCTGAGAGAAGCGAATGGCAGCAGCAGTGTTATACGAATGCCACATCTGAGAACCAGGGTCTCCCCCCACCAGCCACGCCACTCACTGTCATACTGCTTCCCTCATAAGGGGGGTATATCCTCACTCTCCGGATCGTCCCCCTGTCGTGGTGAGTGGGCTTGTGCGTTCTGAGAGTGACGCCATAGGGAGCCTTGTACTCCCGTCACAGTCACCCACGGTGGCAAGGTCAAGGGGGAGAGACAAAGAACGATCCTAAAAGTCCTCCCCAGCAGACCAGGCGGAGGATAGCGAGGGTCATGCTACAACGGCTGTGCAGGCAGATGAAGGCTGCAGCAGACAGGAGACTCCCAATCATCATGGATACCATGCCATTGGGCCCAGGCCTTCTATCTGTCGAGGATCATTTGGTGGCTGCAGGGCCACAGTCCCACCACGTTCAAAGAAGTCACACGCAGGCATCTTCCTATGCACTACTCTCCATGGTCCCACGCAGCGCAGATGAGGAGAGGCGGAGAAGGAGAAAAGAGCAGCAAAACCTGCCCCGCGCCTCTCCAGCAGCCACCAGCATCTGCCCCCTTCTGCGATAAGACCTGTGGCTCCAGAATCAGGCTGGTCAGCCATCCACGGATCCACCAATAGGAGGGTGACAGGAAGACGGCCTACTCGTTATCGAGTGACTGCCAAAAGAGGGGGGTGTATCACACCGGCCATCGTGAAATATGGCTGTAAACGTGATATTCAGCATATCAAAGGGCAAACTCAGAGCTGCTAGCCCTAGGCCTGACCAACGTCCCTGAAATTTGGGAGTCTCCAGAGCTGGACTTGAGTCTGGGCATTGTGGATTGAGCCCACGCTCATTTCATGGCTGTCCTAGCACCCACCTTCACAGCGACACCTTACCAGTCACACCAGACTGCGTAGTGAGCAGGAAGATTTCTGGAAACTCCCAGGTGAATGTGAACTGTGGTTTGGAGTCCTGGTAAAAACCCAGTCGAAAATTCTCACATCAGAGAACTCTAACGATGGAGGTTAACCACACAGGAGCTCGGAACTGCCCGAGTCCATTTTGCATGTGCAAGTTTAACCCAGTCCCCTTGTGTGTGCGGATTATGACACCCCCTCTCCCTAATTACACCATCACATTCAGTTGGTGAGTACCCAATACTGGCAGTGTGTGTTGCATCTTACCCAGTGTGCAGAGACCATCCCTCAGTTGTGATCCAGGATGCCTGGCTCCTCCCCCTGATTCTGTGACTGCTTTGTGGTGTGACCTCAGACAAGTCGCTGTATCTCTCTGGGCCGCCGTTTCTTTATGTAAAACAGCCATGCAGCTGGTCAGCGAGCTGAGAGCCATGATACTAGGAAGCCCTCTTTCAACCACAAATAACAATTATGTTCCCATCCCACTGCATCCATCAGAGGGCTCTCCTGCTGCCATCTGCGTCGGAGATTACACTTCCCCCTCCTATATCTTATTGCTCTAATACAGAGGAGCGTGTGTTCTCTATCCAGTGCCAGTCAAAGGCGGGCCGTGTACTTTGGGGCTTTCCATCAATCATTGGATAATCACACAGTTGTCATTTAGAAGTTCGTGGTGCTGTGTTAACACTGCACTCCGAGCGGTTGATTTTCCATTTTACAGTGAGCAAGCACAGTGTGTGGGGGGGTAGTGTTTCGGGCTCCTGGAGCACAGCTCCATAATTGGCTGATGCGGGCCTCTCTAATCTCTTTGACTGGTCGGCATCCCCACAGTCAAAAGGATGTGTCTTTTGGGCCGCAGAGTGGAGCCTTTCAAAATTAACCACACGGGGATCACTTGCTAAGTAGGAAAACGAACCAGCCCAGGAGAACAGGCTGTTGCGTAATGTCTATTAGCCGCATCAAAGGCACTGCAGGGTTTTCTAATCAAGGGCTCCGTCCTTATCATTAAGAGCTAAATCGGGTTCCTTGCACTGAACCTGACTGGTGCCATGGGAGGGAATCCTCAACTTGTCTGGCTACTACTGTAGTCCGGCTGCTTCTACACTCCCTGGTCTTGCAGGGGACAGTAGCTGGTGGATCCAAGTTTGCTGTGGATCAACTATTCCATCTCCGGCACGTACAAATCCAGTTGCTTTGGGATGCACAGAGAGGGCCTAGCAGCTGGGTGCTAGAAGGCTTGCGGGTGTGCAAGTGCTCTGGACTTGATTCTGCTCTTAGTTACACTGGAGGAATAGTGTAAGGCCGTGCACCTGTTCCACTGTATCTGGGGCCCTCTGCAGCCCCAGGGAAGGGGCAGGGCTCGTCTATTTCCCCTTCTGTCTAAATGTGACTCTTCAGAGTGAGTGATCATCCCTAAAACTACATCAAGCCTGTGTAAAACTGCCCCACTCAACCTCCAGCCCCTGCCTGTGAACCACCCCACACCTTGGCCCCAAATTTGGAATGAATAATTTTTCAGGCTGTGTGTCTTTTTCATTCCCCCCTCCATCTGATTCTGCGCTTCTTGGTGCCAGCAAAGCACGCAAGAGGCAGATGCAGGGAAATCCCACAAGAAAGGATGTGTCTGGGTGATTCTTTGACTTGATTGCAAACCTCAGGAGAAAGCTTGTTCTTCTACAAATCCAAGGCAGCTTCTCAGTCCCCAAGAATCCAACCCCGCACCCACAACACCCACACTCACTTCAGTGGGAGCAGGAGCAAGACCCTACGTTTGGACTAGTTTCGAGGCTTCCCCGTAGTGAGGACATGCTATTTTGACTTTATTTCGGGAATTATTAAATCCATGTTAGTGATTTCAAAAGAGTTTCCCAGTGTAGACATGCCATCAGAAGGGCAGCCATGTTAGTCTGTATCTGCAAAAGCAGCGAGTCCTGTGGCACCTTGAAGACGAATAGATTTACGTGGGCATCAGCTCTCATAGGTAAAAACCACTTCATCAGATGGATTGGAGTGGAAATTAGAGAGGCAGGGTGTGTGTGTGTGTGTGTGTGTGTGTATATATATATGTGTGTGTATATGTATATATACAGGGCTCGCCAAGCGGCAGCGAGCCCCCCCCCCACTTACAACAAAAGAAAGAAGTTATCAAGTGTAGGATCAGTGTTAATTATATCTGCAGCAAGCATAACTGAGAGACAGGCCAGCTGGCAGAGAAAGAGGTGCTAATCCACTTAATTTGCAGGATATTTGTCCTCCTAAAACAGGGGGCTGGTGAGTAGTGGATTCACAGCCCTTAGCCAGTTGTGCAAAGGGTGTCTCATTGCAAATAACAATAGAACCAGCTGGCCTGTGCCCCTGAGCATGGTAGCTGGTTTCAGATGAGCGGTTTCTTTTGTGGATCTCACTGGCTCTTTACCATCGGATGATGGGTTTGCTTTGCCTTTTTTTTTTGCATTTGGATTCGCTGACAAGACATTCAGTATAACCGGACACGAAGAAGGGATCTTAATTTTGCCAGCAAAGACTCTCTGTAGAAATCAGCCTGAGCATAAATGGATGCAACACCGTTGATGCCAAAGGATGGGTCTGACCCGCAGTGGAGGATGTTTATTTTTTAACGTGATTTTAGTGCAGTGCAAAATGGAGCAAAATAGAGACAGGGGGAAAAAACCCCCAGATCTGATAACATTAGAAGGAATCCAAAGGCTGAGAGGGGACATAACAGCTTTCAAATACCTAAAAGGTGTTGCAAGGAGGAGGGAGAAAAATTATTCTCCTTAATCTCTGAGGGTATGTCGACACTTGCACCCTCTTTCGACAGAGGGATGCAAATGAAGACATTCGCAATTGCAAATGAAGCCAGGATTTAAATATCCCATGCTTCATTTGCATATTCGCGTTATGGCACTATTTCGAAATAACAGACTCTGTTCAGACGCAGTTATTTCGCGAGAAAACCCTTCTCTCAAAATAACCTTTATTCCTCATACCATGAGGTTTACCAGTTATTTCGAGAGAAGGGTTTTCTTTCGAAATAACCGCAACTTAACAGCGTCTGTTATTTCAAAATAGCGCCATAACGTAAATATGCAAATGAAGCATAAGATATTTAAATCCCGGCTTCATTTGCAATTTCGAATGTCTTCATTTGCATTCCTCTCTCGAAAGAGGGTGCAAGTGTAGACATACCATGATGCTAGGAAAAGAAGCGATGGGCTTAAATTGCAGCAAGGGAGGTTGAGGTTGGACATGAGGAAAAACTTCCTGTCAGGGTGGTGAAACACTGGAATAAATCGCCTAGGGAAGTTGTGGAATCTCCAGCACTGGAGATATTTAAGAACAGGTTAGACAGACATCTAGCAGGGACAATCTAGACGGTGCTTGGTCCTGCCGTGAGGGCAGGGGCTTGGACTCGATGACCTCTCAAGGTCCCTTCCAGTTCTAATCTTCTAGGAGTCTGATTCAAGCTTTCCTTCAAAGCTCACGCACAAACCTTTCTCCAGCTTCAAACATCTTTAGTGAACTGGGCTTCTGCCAGAAGTCTCCTGCCAATGCACGGACCAGATCTGACCCTATCACAGCCCAACACAGTGCAGCTGCAGACAGTTATCCTCTAGCAGAAGCGTCTGGCGTGGTGCCCATCTCTCTGCCCTCGCCCCGCTTTCCTTTCACTGGCTAGGTTGCCATCCTTCTGCCCGGTGCTCACGTATGGGAATGGCTGTGTCAAATCAAGAGGTTCGCTATAACCCAGGAGGGGGAGAGGGTGCCGTGGATTGATTTGGGAAGACAAGCATGTGTTAACTGCCTTGCAGCTGGGAGGACAGTGCGCCGCACCGTGGGTCTCATTACCCTGGTCTGGGATGGACCTTTTTCCTCAGAGCCAGGGTGCAAAAATCAGGGGGTTGGCATCACATGCATTCATCGGTCACGCCTGCCCAGATCACTCTTGAATCCTTGGTCCACTCTCCATGATTATGGCCCGCGATGCCGCACATGTGAACATCAACCAGCCACCAGCGAGCAGTTGCTAATTGTCCCGTCGTCTGTCCAGCTGGTTTCTCCCCCCTTTGGAAATCCGGCTCTGTTCTGGGCGGAATCCTAATTGGAATGGCCCATGAAAGATGGAGCCCGGAGCCCACCCTCCTTAGCCGCCGGTGTGCTCCTGGATCCAGAGCTGTGGGGTGCTTTCAGGCCTCAGGGTAATGAGCTTCTGCTTAATTTGACATCTGTCTGGCTCGTGACAGTGGCAGATCTACTGCACTCCAGCCTGTGCTGAATGTCCTGGGTGACCCATCAGAGCAGGGGTCTCAAACTCAATTTACCTCAGGGCAGTGTCAGTCTTCACATCCTCCTAGGGGGCCAGCAGGCACTTCCCTTTGGCGGGGCTCCAGGGGAAGGGCCGGAGGCCTCCACACGCTTCCCTGCCACGCGTCTCCTGGCCCCACCTGCAGCCCCCAGGTGATTTAACACCCCCACCCCTGGCAGCACAGCGGAGCTAGAACAGCTAGTTCCGTGCCACTGCCAGCACATCCCTGTGGCCCAGGTGTGTGCAGAGCCATCCCGTCCATTGGACAGTTTGGTGCGGCTGCCACGGGCCCTGCGGCAGCCACCCCAGCCTTGCTATGAACGGGATCATCCGCCATACTGGGATGGCTGGGGCCAGTAACACAGGTCTGTCCCCCACACACACACACACTCACCACAGCGGCAGGGGCCGTGTGCAATTGGAATGGGGCAGCAACCTGGCCTTGTCCTTCATGGGAAGGGGCTTGAGGGAAGGGGTGCAATGGGGGGACAGGGTGAAGGAAAAAGCCGGGACTGGGTGGAGCAAGGGCTGGGCCTGAGGGAAGGGTACGGACACGCCCCCACGGGCCACAGGGACTCATGTACCAGCAGCGGCACCCAGGCCAGATTTTGGACCTGCTTGGGCTGTTGATGGCCGTGAATGTGAGACCCTGAAATAGAGGCTGCTTCTGAAATGCTACAAGTTGATCAAAACGGACTCTACTCAATATTGCTTTTTTATTTAAAAAAACAAAAGAAAAAAACCGAAAACTTGGTGCCCAGCATGGGTAAGTGACTTGCCCAAGAACTGGCAACTGAATCTACATCTTCCATGCCCCTGGCCAATGCTTAAACCATAAGACCACCCTTCTTCTCTGAGTCTACACTAGGGAGTTATTTCGAAATAACCCCCTTATTTCAAAATAATAAGCGGCGGGTCCACATTACCAAGCCCATTATTTTGAAATAACGGGCTGGTTATTTCACAATCTGCACTCCTGCTTTCCTTGGGGAATAATGCTTCTTTTGACATTGTTATTTTGAAATAGCGGTAGTGTGGATGCTCTGTTGCTGCTATTTCAAAATAACGACTCCCCAGAGTCATTCAAACTAATTACTGCCCAAGCACTTCCCAGGGCTCTAAGTTGAGGTAGCGTGTCCACAATAACAGAGCCTGCCTCGGACTCATTTTGAGACTCCCCATAGTGAGGACATGCTATTTTGATGATGTTATTTCGGGAGCTATTATTTCGAAGTGAGTTATTTCGAAATAATTTCCCATCGTAGACATGGCCTCAGGGTAGGTTCATACTACACAGCTTTTAGTAGGGTTGCCAGGTAACCAGTATTGGCCCGGAAGGCTGCTTGGGACATTCTTTCCCTGCTGCATCGGGTGGGAGCAGGGAGATTTAAAGGCGCAGTGTCATCTTTTTTTTGTTCGGCTGGTGGGTTTTTTTTTGTTTTGTTTTGTTTTGTTTTTTGTTTTTTTTGCTGAACCAATTTTTTCCCCGCCATGTTCAGTATTTTTTGTGAAAGTATCTGGCAACCCTAGCTTTTAGTGACAAGGCCGAGTGGAAACTAGTGTCTGCTGCTTAGCATTGAGTTGTTACAGGGAACATTTGGGCCACAAATGGGGAGGTGTCAGACAGTGATAACAGCAAACGGCAGGGAACTCAGGCTCTGTTTCCATGCAGTCGCTGGAACTGCTGTTACTTTGAGTTTGAGTTTTTTCCAGTACACTGCAACTAAAAGATCTAGGCAAGGAAGTCGTGTGGAATGTATGGAGCAGTACCCGGAGCTCCTTGGAACGCAGTGTGCTGTATGCTGAGCCACCAGGTCGCGGAAAGTGCATTATTTCCCCCCTAGCAGCAGCCATCAATAACCGACTCACTAGAACTGCCTGCCCACTCTGTTTCCCGGGGGAGCGTATTGTGCAAACAGGGCTGACTCATAAGAAAGTGAGGCCAAAATGGGGTTCCTCATGTCTCCCTCTGCTGCTGCTGCCCTCAGAACTCCCTCTCCAATGAGCAGAGGGAATCGGCAGAGGCTCGCATCGCTGGCAGAGCCATGGCTGGAGGGATCAGCCCCTGCGGCCGTTCTGCAAGGGCGCTGCAGACTCCACAAACATCCTCCCCCGTTGGCAAAGTGTCTCTCAAACTCACCGGGCCTGGCTCTGCCCTAACACAAGAGGGTGCAGTCACCATTATGTTCCCTGGGGGTTGGGCCTGTTTGTGCCAGAGCTGAGTTTAATCCAATGTTTTGCAGTAACAAGCTAGCTGCTGCTCCAGCGGTGCCCTGTCAGCGCTGAGACTACCATTATATTTCACCCGGAGCCTCTGAGGCAATGCCGCTCACTCCCTATCAGTCTGGCCTCAGACCAGTCAGCGCCTGACTGATACAGCCCATCAGCAACCCCTGAGTTGTCTGTCTTCGCTGTCAGGCTCTCCCCCGGTCACCGCTTCGTGTATTTCAGTCATTCTCTCCCTGGCTATTTTGTAGCCTAGCAGGCTGCTGAAAATCAAACTCTCTGAGCAGGACACATTGAAGAGATAATTGGCACAGGATCTAACACACCCACGCGGCTTTCACCCACACACAACCTCCGGTGTACGTCAGGTGCACGCCTGTTGTTCCTCAAAGGCCTGACTGTAGACCGTAGAGACATGTTTTCTTAGAACAGAATCAGCAGACTGTCTTCTGGCAGGGGGTGGTTTGTTTGCTTGCTTGTTTTTTACTCCTCCTCCTTCCATTACCTCCATGTGCTCCTGTTCTCTCTTCTCCCACCCCTCTGCACACAGTTTCCAATGAGTCTTAACCCTTCCCAGGATCCCCCTTTTCTGTGTGGCAATGCAGCATTCACGCGCACGACAAGAGCAAAAGGCATACAGCCCTCCAGAGTTTTTCTTAGAGGTTTCGTCTACACTGCAGGGTTTTTGCGGAAGAAACCTTTTGCACAAGAGTTTTTGCACAAAAACTTCTTGCGCAAAAAACATGTCCAGACCTCAAAGCGCATCGCAAAAGCCATGTGCTTTTGCGCAAGAGAGTGTCCACATTGCATGGACACTCAGGCTACATCTAGACTACTAGCCTCTTTCGAAAGAGAGCGTCTAGACTGCAACCACTTCTTTCGAAAAAGCGAGCCGCTTTTTCAAAAGAGAGCACCCAGGCAGTCTAGATCGTCTCTTTCGAAAAAGCCCTGTTTGCATTCAAGAACGCTTTTTTTTGAAAGAGCGCTTTCGAAAAAAGGTGTTTTTCCTCGTAAAATGAGGTTTTCTGCAGTTGAAAAAACTGCCGCATTCTTTCGATTTAATTTCGAAAGAATGCAGAAGCAGTCTAGACGCAGGTGAAGTTTTTTTTGAAAAAAGGCCACTTTTTCAAAAAAGCCCTGTAGTCCAGACCCACCCTCGCAGAATGGCCATCAGAGCACCTATGCTTTTGCCGATAGGGTTTTCTTGCCCAAAAACCCCTCCAGAGCGTCCACACCTGCCTTTTTGTGCAAGAGCTGTAGTGCAAAAAGGAGTTATTCCTCGTGGGGAGAGGAATAACTCCACCAAGAAAAGCTCTCTGTTCTGCTGATTTACTTGCACAAAAACGTGCTTGAGATGTGGATGCTCCACTAGGTTTTGCACAAAAACAGCCGTTTTTGTGCAAAAACCTTGTAGTGTAGACGTAGCCAGACTGTTTGGGATAGAAATTTCGCTCAAAGAGCCTTTGAGGTGGACGGAAGGAATTCAGCCGGCCGGGAAGACGCAGTGTTTTACTGCACTGTCTCTATCTCGTCTATTCAAGGTGCAGGTGCCCTGTGTAGCATGGCACGTCCTGTTGGCCAGAAATGAGGCCCAACGTGAGGCACTGAGACAGGGCATAGAGAGCTCACACTGACCTTGGCAAACCAGGCAGTAATGCAGCAGTGGGCATCCTACAGCCCAAGGGCCACACGCGGCCCATTGGGGTTCTATGTGTGGTCATGAGACATTTTGTTTACTGTTGCGCACGTGCAGGGTTGCCAGATTCCGCTGGTTTTCGTGCATGGATTTTTTTCCTGCCGGTGTTACTAACATGACCCGTGCGTAAAGCCAGGACATGGGAAGGGAGGTGCATGCTGACTGCACACAAAACTGATTGTGAGAGCCGTGCGCCCCCTCTGCATCCAATCACAGCGCTTCTACGGTTCAACCGGCACAGCCTGCAAATTCTAGGTATGCAAGTGCAGCTAGCAAAACTCCCCTATGCCAGGAAACCGTCTTGGTTACGACAGTCTTGCAGCCCACTGAGGTGAAGGAGGGCCACTCATGCAGCCCACTCACTAACCTAGGCTGCCCATCGCTGCTTTAAGGCAATGGTTCTCAAATTTTTTGGCCCAGAGACCACCTGGCTCAGTGCAAACCTTTCCGTGGACCAACAGTTGCTAACAGAAACTCACCGTTAATTGCATAATTATGTCCAAGCCATTTTGCTGCAGCTAGGGAGAATGGCTTAATTTAATTTAATAAACAGATTAAGCGTTTTAACTTTCTCATATTAATTTATGAAACTTCATTTTACATGAAGTAAAATATTAATTTATGTCCAACACAAAAGGCTTCAATGTTTCCTTTATTTATGCAGGGGTGCGGGAACCTTTTTTAGGTCAGGGGCCACTGACCCACAGAAAAATCAGTTGGGGACCACACTAGTGAGAAGCAAAAAAACCCTAAAAACCCCCAACCCTCACTGATGTGGCCCCCAACTGAGGCATGTCACTTCTCTGGGGTTCCGGGGAAGGAACAGTGAGGACTGAGGTTCAGGGCTTCTCATAGGCCAGATTTACTTTTGTGGGGTTCTGGAGTTAATGGATATTATGGACACCCCCCCCTTAGGCTCTGGGGTGGGGACAAAAAGGATGGGTTCAGTGTGCGGGACAGGGCTGAGTGGGATTGGGAAGGGGTGCAGGATCTGGGAGGGAGGTGGGTGCAGAAGGGGGAAAGGCTGCGAGGTCTGGGTGGGAAGTAGGGTGCAGAAACAGACTTGGGAGTAGGGTGTCTGGCCAGGAGGGAGGGAGCAGGAACAAGGGATAGTGCAGTGTGGCCAGGAGGGAAGGTGCAGGAATAACAGTGGATGCAGGAACAGGATGGGGTTAGGTGTCTGACGGGGGGAGGGGGGAGTTGTGCAGGAGCAAGAAAGTATGCAGGAGCAGTCTGGGGAGAGGGTGTCTGGCCAGGGCGGGAGGGAGCAGGAACAAGGGATAGTGCAGTGTGGCCAGGAGGGAAGGTGCAGGAATAACAGTGGATGCAGGAACAGGATGGGGGTAGGTGTCTGGCTGGGGGGCGGGGGTGCAGGAGCAAGAAAGTATGCAGGAGCAGGCTGGGGAGAGGGGTCTGGCCAAGAGGGAGGGTGTAGGACCAAGGGGGGGTGTCAGGGCAAGCTGACAGTGCAAGGTCTTGGCGAGGGGAGGGGAGTGAGTGAGGGAGATTAGGGTGTGGGAGTCTGGGCATGAGGGGGGACGCTTACTTGGCTTCACGCCCCCTTGCAGCGAGGAAAGTCTCTGGACAGTGCATCACTGCACTGCTATTCCCTAGCGGAGTGGGGTGGGAAGGAAGCTCAGTGCTCCCTTCCCCCGCAGCAGGGAGCCTGCAAGGCTGCAGCACCAGCTCTGGCTTCCGGCTCAGAGGGCGGAGGGGAGGTGAAGAAAGCCCTGGCCTTCCCTGCCAGATCCGGCTCAGGGAGAGGGGCAGAGCAAGCAGCTCCATTGCGCGCACAGCTGCTTGCTCTGCCTCTCTCACTACCAGCTGGGTATGGCAGGGAAAGTCAGGACTTTCTTCACCTCCCGCCCTGCGCACCCTCCAAGCGGGAAGCCGGAGCTGCTGCTGCATCCTCATGGCTGCAAGGCTTGAGTAGCAGTGTGGGCTCCCTACTGCCTGGGGCGGGGGAAAGAGGGGTGAGCTCGAGCTGCGGCCCACCTGGGAGGTCCGTGGACCACACTTAGAGAACCACTGCTTTAATGGCAACTCCTATTCACTCCTGCTCGTCAGTGATGGGGCCATAAAACCTGTGCTTGAAGAATAAGATGGGAGAGACTGGGGGAGGGGAAGACTGTTGTCCGACCTTGAGCATGATGGCAAGACCCTGCTCCCTGAGCTGAGAAACAGGGTACATCTACACTTGCTCCCTAGTTTGAGCGAGGGATGCAAATGTAGCTGACCGAAATTGCTAATGAAGTGGGGATTTAAATATCCCGCGCTTCATTAGCATAATCTCACCCGCACGTTATTCCGCTCAACAGCTGATTCGAACCAGGAAGTGCGCTCCGGGACGCGGTAGTTCGAATCAAACCCCTTGGTTCGAACTAATGTTACTCCTCATTTTTTTAAGGCATAACATTAGTTCGAACCAAGGGGTTTGATTCGAACTACTGCGTCCCGGAGCGCACTTCCTGGTTCGAATCAGCTGTTGAGCGGAATAACGTGTGGGTGAGATTATGCTAATGAAGCACGGGATATTTAAATCCCCACTTCATTAGCAATTTCGGTCGGCTACATTTGCATCCCTAGCTCAAACTAGGGAGCAAGTGTAGACTTACCCAGAGGGATTTATCTGATGGATTGCCCCTTCCCCCCAAGAAGGAGCGGTGAGAGTTGTCCTACCTTCATGCTGGAGCTGCCCTAAGGTTCTCCCTAGAAAAAGGGATTTGAAGGGCTGAGCTGGCGCGTTTGCTATTTCTCACATAAATCTTTAGTAAAAGGTGAAGGGTTTCGACAGGCCCAAGAAAAAAACAGAATTTTGTGCTGGATTCTTTCACAAACCCCTACCAAATGCAGTAGGCAGCTGGGTTTTCAGAGGTACTGAGCCCATCTGTGTTCAGCTGGCGTTGTGTCTGCCGCCTGTGGCATCCTGAAGCAAATCCTATAAGGGAGAGATCCCTGTCCCCAAGCTTCTGTCTGTTTCCAGATTCCCTATAAATAAGATGTCATTTATTTCCCCGGAGCCTCCTCAGCTCCAAGAGGCAGACTCCAATCTTTTATTGCGGCGTTGCTAGTAATTTTCTAGCTTGGTTTACTGATGCTTCTCTCAAAAAAGCCCTGGTAGTTAAATAAAGCAGACTGCATCGGAGTCCTGGGTCTGACTGGGACATCCCAGATGCTTGGTCCTTGGGTTTTCATTGCTAAACCATGCAGTCTCTGACAAGATTATGGTTGGTGCATGGCTCAGAGATTTGGCCAGTGGATAGCACCTGTCTTGATGCAGTAATTTAATTGCAGAGATGAGTGCTAGGCACATCTTCCCAAGACACACTTTCTAAATTGTCCCTTAGATTTACCTGCTTCACAACTGAGCCTCAGTTTCCACACGTGTACAATGCCTGCCTGTGTAAAGAGCTTGGAGAGCTACTGAGGCAACGCGCCATAGAAGAGCTTGCTCTTTTTGTTATTTAATAACATCCCAGCCCTGAAAAAATCTGTTTGTCCTCCCCAGATGATCTCTTGTAGTTTGGATTATCATTTGCTTGGTTAATGGCTCCACTAGTACCCTGAAATGTGGAGCCGTTAGAGATGGAGCTGAACGTTGCATTTCTGCTTCGCTAGCTGCAATCTGCTCATTACCTCAGGCCTATATCTTAGAGCTTTGCGGTGACTTCCCTCACACCAGGGATTCCCACAGTGGCTGAAAACCTCACAATTGCCCTCTAGCCTAATTTTGTTATTTAAGATTTTTCCTACCAGTCCTCCTGTTTCCACACCCAGAGGCTGGTCTGGCCGGGAAGGACCTGCATGCAGAAGGTGACAGACGGGAGTTACTCATGGTGCCACCATGGTGGTGGAAAGAGCTAAAAAAGGCAGAACTCCATTTTCCAAGCAACAGTGACAGCCATGCATTACAGAGCCGAAAAATCGCAATGGAGTTCTGGCTTGAGCAGAGCGAGCCATGGGTGGATGGGTGATAACTGACGTGTAAATAAATTGGTTCACTGTTAAATCGTGAATTTTTCATTTTGATTTGCACCGTTCCCTGACCGATGAAGCTGATTGGATGGCTGTTTGAGAAGTGTTTTAATGACCAAGGGGGGGGGAGCAGAGGAGACTAACTTCATAGTGAATGAAGTTTGCAGCAAATCCTGCCATCAGCTGTGCCCTATGAAGATTGTGCCATCCCTGCAGCAGAGTGATTGAGTGCAACAGCTCTTCAGGTGGTCTTAGAATCATAGACTATTAGAGCTGAACGAGACCTCGAGAGGTCAAGTCCAGTCTCCTGCCCTCGCGGCAGAACCAAGCACCATCGGATCATCCCTGACAGATGTCTGTCTGTTTAGGCCTTACGTGAAGGCTTAAAACAATAATTGAAAAGTAGAGCAGTTACAGTATGTAACTAAATTATCATAGAATTATAAACAACGAGAAGTCCTGTGGCACCTTACAGACTAACAGATTCTAGAATCATAGAACACTAGAACTGGAAGGGACCTCGAGAGGTCATTGAGTCCAGTCCCCTGCCCTCACAGCAGGGCCCACTACCATCAAGACCATCCCTGACAGATGTCTATCCAACCTGTTCTTAAATATCTCCAGATTGAGATAGAGATTCCACAGCCTCCCTACGCAACTTATTCCAATGTTTAACCACCCTGACAGTTAGGAAGCTTTTACTAATGTCCAACCTAATTCTTCCTTGCTGCCGTTTAAGCCCATTGCTTCTTGTCCTTTCCTCAGAGGCAAGGAGAACAATTTTTCTCCCTCCTCTTTGTGACACCCTTTTAGATACCTGAAAACCACTATCCTATCCCCTCTCAGTCTTCTCCTTTCCAAACTAAAAAAGCCCAGTTCTTTCCGTCTTCCTTCATAGGTCATGTTCTCTAGACCTATAATCATTCTTGTTGCTCTTCTCTGGACCTTCTGGATCATTCGCACATACCCAGAAGTTCATTATGCACTTCTCAGAAACAAGGACTCAGCCCAAGTCTAAGTTCTTTCTGGGCCCTGTTGATTTTTCTGTATCTATTGATTGGTTTTATTTACATTGCACCTTTGATGCGCATGTTGCTGTACATAGCAGATTATTTGTCTGCACTAGCATTTTTCACACTAAACCTCTTTTTACCCCACAGTGGTATTGATTAGTTGCAAAGTGTCTGTGCTTGATCTGCCCAAGCACATCAGCATTATTGGTCCACGTGGATCTGCACAGGTGCTGGAAAAATAGTGCGAAAAGTGCAAAGCTCTGACACTTCACTGCCTTGTCCCAGAAATTACAGGTGTAAGAACAGACTAGTGAAAAGACACATACCAGCCAGGCAGCAATTAAAGCTCCCAGTTATCTTAGCCTTCCAGAACCATAAACGGAATCCCAGACTAATTAAATCATATTGGAGATAAGCATACAGCCCTCGGTAATGGGCTTTTTTTAATTTTATTTTTAATTCTGCAAAAACAGAACGAGTTTGAGATGGCTGATTTGCTCCTTATTAATGCCCTGCTTGTTCTTCCCAGGGACACGCCTGGAGATGGATTGACTGAAAAGCCAAATTGTTTTTAACTGGGAACCGGGGATGTCTGAAGTTTGTTCTGTACGCCAAGAGGAGGGTTGAATTTAGCGAGGCAAATGTGACTTTTTCAGCAAGAAAGAGGACTTGAGAGGAACCCCAGAATGGCTGTTCTTCACTGTGTTTCTCTCTAGCATTTGCTAATTCGTTTGTGTCAGCTGTTGGCCACTTCTGGGGGTGGGCCCAAGCCGTGAAGTTTGGGTCCAGAATTTGGTTTTGGTCCTGTTGGTTTTGACTCCTATTGAAAGTTGACCCTGCAGGGGAAAATGAGTGAGGTTGTGGGACTGTGTTGTGACTCTGTTGAGATAACTGCATCTGCAGACAAATTATCAGTGATCCAGGTGGGGCATTGTTGCGGTCTTCCTGTGATGATGTTGCGCCATGGTGCCGCGCCCAAATAACTTGGCTGCATTGACACAAGGACATGATGAACAAATGGACGGGCCCAGCTTCCTGGCCTGAAGAAACAAGCCTGACAATGCTGGGCTTGTGGCGTACTGACGTGGCATCACAGTTTGTGCCCACCGTTATTAAAAGGTTGCATCATCAAATTGAATTTATCTCTCAGGCCTTATAGTGGAGCAATCCTCACCTCATTTGTGATGCTGTTAGGGACGAAGAACACGGCCAGTCCTAAATTTTGTGGGGACCTATACTGCACCTATAACTATATACTCCTATTGCCATGTACCCACCTCTTGCCTCCTGCCTACCTATGAAACCCCTTAGCCTTTGGCAACCGCCCCACACACCTAATTATGAGACCACTGGAGCCTCACCACAGGAAAGCATGCAGTGGAGAGGACCAGGAATTGAATCTCTGTTGCGGCTTGCTGGTGCCACAGCTGGATGGGACAAAATGACAGGGAATTGGAGATGGTGTGGTGGGGAATGGGTGATGTGAGGGGAAAAGCAGTCTGAGCAGGCTCAAATATCTCCGACTTCCTCTGACAGATGAGCGCCATTGGGTTCCCTCCCCTCCCCAGTTCTCAGGGACTTTTTTCTGAGGTGAAAGTACGTAGCCTCAGCGAAATTATGTTGGCCTGTGGTCCTTAAGACATAAAGAAAAGCAAATGGTGTTTCCCCAACATTGTTTGGAGTCCTTCTTGGCTTCCTTCCTTCAGGCTTGCTCCCCCTCAGAGCTGTGGTGAATAACTGTCACTTCAGAAGACAGCTGCAATGGTCAGGTTGACAAACTACTTCCAAAAGTAGTACCAGTGGAAGGGCTTTCTCTATCGGGCAGCCCGCTGCTTTTCCGGGGATTTGTGTGTGTATTCTTAGACTTGTACAAGCGCAGCTGTGGAGGTGGGAGGCGTCAAGCCCCTCATCTGCTGTGTTTGACAGTGTCTGTTCCAGAGGGACCTGGGGGTGGCATAGCAAAGGGCCAGGAGTTGGGAATGAGGAGCTTTGGAAGTGCCGAGGGAAAAGGAGGACCAGGGTGGGTGACGGCAGGCTGAGACTGAGGGGCAGTGGCAGAGCTCAGGGGAGACCCCAGAGCTGGAATAGCAGGGGGGCAGCAGGTCAGGAGTGAGGAGCATTGACAGAGCTGTGGGACAAATGCAAGACTGGAAGGAGGGGAGGAGGCTGGAGGCCTGAGTTTGGGGGAATCAGTCAAGCTCTATGGGTGTGAAGAGACCAAGACTGGAGGCTGCATGTCCGGTTGAGGTGCGGGGGGGCAGCAGGAAGATACAGCCGCTCTTCACTGCGCCTGACTGTAACCTGCATTGTTAATCCTTCCATTTCAACAATGGACTCAAATCGGGGAGCTGGATCCCATCCATGGCTAGTAATTAAAGAGAGCGGCGTGGATTAAATATTTCATTAAAGCCAAGCTGCTGCAGGCAAGCTTTTCGGGTGATAACTTGACGGAACACGAGGCAGTGCCCCTGATTCTTGCCCAGGCCTGGCCTGCTGACGGGCGGCTGGGAACAACATTTCAGTGTGGCGGCTGAAAGGGAAAAGCGCAGGTGCTTCTCTAACAAAAGGAGGTGACGTGAGATGAGGTGGGGGGGGGATCCTGCGTGTGCGAGAGTTCGAGCAGCCGAGCGGTGGCGGGGAACGTTCTGTTCCAGCCTGCAACCAGAGATAGGGCCGCTGAGACCTGCGGCGGAAACGCTGGTTCCAGCTCTTTAAAAACGTTATCTCCCAAGCTGGAAACTAATGAGTCTGGTTCGGAGACGCGCTTCGTAGCCAGCCAGGCGGGAGATGGACACCGGGGCGCTGCTTAACTGAGGCAACGGACAAGGCTTTGGGGGCACTCTGCCTGGGTAGCCTGGTCTTCACGAGCCCTCTGACGGAGCAGGAGAGCACGCCTCCGCCATCCCCTCTCTATGTGGGGCTGGCGGCCTCTTCCCTCACGGGTGTGCCTGCATGTGGGTCACTCCCTTTGAAGGCTGCGCTCGCTCATGGGTGTGGACCCCCAGTTTGGGCCTGAGGTGTGACAATGCCGGCAGCGTTTATGCTGCACCAGCTGCATTCGCCATGGTGGCTCACCTCCACACTTCCTGTGTGCTGTGTGGAGGGTCTCCATGGCAACCCTCCCTAAGCCAGCCCAAAGAGGTAGGCCCGAGGCAGGGCCCGCAGGGTCCGGATGCATATGGGTCCAGCAGGCCTCCTACCACAAAAGCAACAAAAACACTGCAGCTCCCGTTCCTACCCAGAGGGTCCCTGTCAAGGGAGCTGTGCTGCAGTCCCATACCCTGAGCCTGGGGTTAGAGGTTGGGGTTCAACTCTCCAAGGACTTAGAGCATCACTTCCTCCAGCTTCTAGGCTGGGACTCAGCTCCTCCACCTGACTCCAGGGCAGTTCCCTGGCTGGTTGAGTCTGTGCTGTGACTGTCGGTGGTCCCTAGACACCAGGTGACTGAGGAACTGAAGGGACGTCTACCCCCTGGCTAAAACAATGGCCAAACTGTGGGACTGTGGCATTTGAATGGGTACCTTTCAAGATCAGGGCCTCACACCCTTTCCATGCAGCTTTTCTCTTCTCTGTGAAGGTCAATGAACAGGTCATGAAGCATTCATCCTCTTCGGAGCTTTGCCAGCTAGCGTGATAAATCCCCGGCCCTTCCTGCAAACTCTAGCCTGGCTGGTTTCCATAATACTATTAATCCGGGGTCATAGCAACATTGCCCCTCTCTGCCAAAGGATAAGTATAATCCAGGTAAATGTTTCCTCTAATCTTTTCCATCCATGTGCAGAATATTTTATGTGCACTAAGGCATATGCAAATGTGCACCACCAGTAGAAACACAAACTTAGCTGGGGGTGCTCTGCTAATCAGCTGGGCGGCATTTGAATTTCTCCTGAGTGGTTTCACAAGTGCATGGCTTTAAGGGAACACTGATCAGGGTGACGCCTTCACTCCTTCTGGCCCTGAGCAAACTCCCAAGGAATGGAGTCGCAAGGTGGGCAAGGAATGAGTGATCACTCTGTAGCTGGCTGGGAGTTTGTATAAAAAGTGGGTCCAGTTATTGCAATGTGGGAGGTGGGATGGGGTATGGAGGAGGCAGGAACAAACCCAGCTGGGTCAGGGAAGTGGCTTGAGCACTGATCTAGAAACAGTGCAGCTGTTTTATGATTTGGTTCAGGTCCCCTGTGAGCAGTGTTTTCTGTAAGCTGTGCACTTGTGCAGCTGCTTAGGAGAGATTTGAATGCCACCCAGCTGATTAGCAGAGCACCCTCAGAGAGATTTTTGCTTCTACTAATGGTGCACATTCATACATGCCTTGGTGCACATAGAAACATTTATTCCACACATGGATAGGAAAAGTCCACACCTGGTAGGTAAAGCTTAGATGGAACGACATCTCTATGCAAGGTCCCAAAACCGACTCTCTGTATGAGAAGCTTCAGGGGGTAGCCGAGTTAGTCTGTACAGGATAAACTTAAAAAACAACAAATGATCTGGTAGCACTTTATAGACTAACAAAACATGTAGATGGTATCATGAGCTTTCATGGGCACAGCCCACTTCTTCAGATGACCGGAGTTTTGCGTTTAGGATGTGCAGACCCTAAATAAATAGGGGAGAAGGGAGAGGGGGGAAGGAAAAAAAAGGAAGGGGGCAGGAAACAAGGAGCAGAGGGTACAAAAATATCAAAGGGAAAAACAAGTAGGCAGAACTGGTAACCTATAAGCACCTTAAGATTGGATAGTTAAAAGAAGCAGATAAGGATCATAGGATAGCAATTAGATAGGAAGGGTACTAACGCAATAATCTACACAGAAAAAGAGCTGTTGGCACCTTCATTGAATGTTAGGTTGATAATGTCCCAGCCATCCTTATCTCAATTGAGGAGGTCATCAGTGTGAGAATTGAATTTGTAGATGAATTGTAATTCCAACGCCTCTTGGTGTATTTGGCTTGTAGAATTGGGGAGAGCTGTTTGATTCCTGCTGTCCTATGTCTTTCTGAGTTGATTACTGACGTCTGCAGAGGATTGGGGGAAAGGGGCTAAGCCAGGAGGGCATAACTGTTTTATAACCTTAAGCTTTGAGCATTAAATTCAGACTTTGTGGGGGGGAGGTTGCAAGGGATCGGGACAGTCCCTAAAATCTCAGGGCTTCTAGAAGTGCATCCAGTCAATAGAGCAAAGAATGACTAGGAAGACCGCTGCAAAGAAGACAGTTGTGGAGACCCTGTTATTGTCTGGGTTCATAGAAAGGAGGAGTAAAGAAATCTGTATGTAGTTGATCTCCATTGTCTGTCTAGTTCCAAAGAAAATCTCTGTCTGCGTGGTTGGGCCTGGGGATGGCTGAGATGGAAATCAGACTTTTCAATTTTCCATTGTAGGCAACAATTCAGTCCCTGCCCACTCCTCAGGTGTTCCGAGCAGACTCCTAGAGTTCCCCATCTTTTAGTCATCTGTATTTGCCAGTGGTCTCCTACTGTGGTCCAGCAGTGATCCAATATTAAAAGGCAATCTCTCTATGCAAGTCTCAGAGGGGTCGCCGTGTTAGTCTGTATCTGCAAAAGCAACAAGGAGTCCTGTAGCACCTTAGGCTATGTCTACACTGCACCCTTTTGTCAGCAGAGACAATGCAAATGAAAAGCTCATTAGCATTTGTCATGCTGTCATTTGCATATTCTCTGCTGATGCTTTTTGAGGAAGAGGTTTTTGCGCAAAAAGAAACTGTGAAGACGGGGCCATTTTGCGCAAAAACCCCTTTTTGTGCAAGATCCCTTTTGCCTCAAAGGGATCCTCTGCCGACAAAAGGGTGCAGTGTAGATGTAGCCTTAGAGACTAACAGATCTAATAATTAGGGCATCAGCTTTCCTGGGTAAAACCCACCTCATAGATGAGTTGGAGTGGAGTTTACAGAGGCCTGGGTATATTTGGATGACAAACAAAGAGGGTACTTGAGCAAATGAGGCCAATCAAGTCAGGGTGGAAGTGGCTCATTCACAACAGTTGATGTGGAAATGTGGGTCTCAAGGGAGGGGGAATTGCCTTGGTAATGTGTTAACCAGTTAAGAGCCTTATTCAATCCTAAACTGATAGTATTGAATTTGTGCAGGAATTCCAGGTCAGCTGCCTCCCTTTGTAATTGGGTTTTGAATTCTTTTGTAAACGGATGGCTCCTTCTAAATCTATTACTGAATGTCCAGGGAGGTTAAAATGTTCCCCTATATGTTACCATTCCTGCTGTCTGTTTTGTGTCCATTTATCCTTTAGCACAGAAACTGTCCAGTTTGGCCAATATACATGGCAGAGGGGGTCCAATGCACTATAAATGTCTGATAAAATCTAGTTGTAAAAAATTAGGCATGGAGAATACGTATTAGGTCTTCTAATTTACCCCCACCTGCAGGGTCCATTCTCCAGTGCTTTTGTCCATTCTGCCTTTAAATGTTGCAAATAGTAAGAATTCCGGACATTCCACAGCAAGATGATTCCAGGGTCTACTAACCCTACTGCCTAGGAATGCTGTTTGTAGTCCCTCCCGCCCCCCACCCCCAGAAAAGTGATGCTACTCCTAATGTTTATGGCAGACTTTAGTAGGAGCAGGATTGAGCCTATGCGTATTTGAGAACTTGGAAATGCTTGTAAGGGTATGGCTAGACTGCGGGGGAGGGGCAGGTGTTCGGGATACCAGAGATATCCCGAAAAAACTCCGCCATATCCAGGGATAGGTGCTCGCAGTCTAGCCGTACCCTAAGTGTTTTGTGCTTTTCTTTCTTTCTTTCTTCATTACAGTGTCATTGTCCTGCTCTGTCAGTTGTCTTCTGATATTCCAAGAAACTACTCAGCCCTAGAAACATTTTCCCATCACTTGGAGTTAGAGGCTACGTCTGCACTGCAGTGTAAGCCTAGGGTTCAAACTCAGGCTCAAGCCAAACCCCACTTCTATCCACACACAAATCACGTTAAACCAGGGCTCGATCCCAGGACTCATGGGGAGGATCCAAGTCTGAGTCAAGCTGGGATGCAGGGGTCAAGCCCTTTTGCTTTGCAGTATTGATGCCACCCCTCTGGACTAGTGCTCTGGGAGTCTGCCAAAAGTATCCTGCAATCCTATGGACTGACTTTCTTTGTCCTCTGGACAGTCAAGTTTGGTGCACAGTTGAGTTTGGCCATATTGCACCATGAACAAAGGGTTAGAATGGGCACATTTTGGGAGGGCACCAGGAACTCTGGAATAGGAATGGTTAGACTTGGGCCCGCAGAATGTAGATACTGGAACCCTAAGTTCAACTATTTCTATCCTGGGGTTACAAATGAGTGTAGACGCTCAAGCCCTAGGGTAGGAAGGTCAGCTAACTTGAGTTCTACTAATGCTGGGCTTACACTGCAATGCAGATACCCTGAATAACCTCCCTTGCTTCACTCTATTCACTACCATTCTAAGACCGTTGGTTTAGAATAACACTTTTCACTCCTGTCCACTCAGATCTTTTTTTTTTCATTTGAGATTCTGCCACTTTTCCCCCATGCTCTGTCCAAATTATATAGCCCATTTGAGAGAGAAGCAATCCTCAATTCCATACCAAAATCAGCATCTATCAGGCCATGGCATCTCCTTTTGTTGAAACAAATCATGGTATAAGACACTTAGGCTATGTTTATACTGGGAAGGCTTGGCGACAAAAGTGCTGTTGACATGCAAATGTCGCCAAAAGTGAAAACTAATCAAACTGGGGGGTTTTTTGCCTCCCATTGTTGACATTTCATGGCCACATTGCTAGCTCCCCATCCACAAATAGAGCAAAGCATTGTGGGTCAGCATCCCACAGTACAGTGTTGTGGGAAACCAGAGCTGATCTCTGTGTTTCTTGGGATTCCCTTGTAGCTCTGAGAGCTCTCCGTGTCAAAGCAGTACAATGGTCTCTCCAGCCCTCCCTCTGCAGTACCAGTCTGCCTTCCCGTGTCCCTAGCTGGGCAGAACAGGAGCATTGCAGTGATTTGCTCTTTGTGTGTTCCCTAAACAGAGCAGCTCACTCAGGGAATGGGAGGGACGCATGCCTGGAGGGCAGCAGAGATCACAAAACACTGAGCACAGCTATCAGGCCTGGCATTGTGGGATACTGGCAGAAGCCAGTTCCCTGGACAAAACAAACCACAGAGTCCGCACTGGCTCTTTGTGCACAACAAAAGGAGGGGAAAAGACAAAAGTCTCTCTCAGGTCTGGCAGTTTTTTGTCACCAAAACTGGGTGTTTTTCCTGACCAAAGTTGCATTGTGGTGTAAGCGGTCTCACTGTTTTGTCACCAAAAGGCCGGTTGCGGTGACAACACATGCGAGTGTAGATAAGCCCTAACCCTCTCTCATCTGCTTCTTTCTTGTTAGGACATACAACCTTACTTCCCTGAAGCCGTATTACCGGACAGAAGAAGGGGAGGAGAATCCATTCATCTGCTCGTCCCACCGGGATAACGGCATGCAGAAATGCTCCAATATCCCAAACAGGAAGGAGGACAGGGTGGAGTGTACCTTGAGCGTGGACTCCTACAACCAAAATTTGTATAACCCAGATTTCAGCCACAGGAATGCCTGCATAAACTGGAACCAATATTACAATGTATGCGAGGCAGGGGATTTAAATCCACACAATGGAGCTATTAATTTTGATAACATTGGCTATGCCTGGATAGCTATTTTTCAGGTAGGATTTTACAACTGTTTGCTTTGTCTTGTTCCCCCTTCCCCCACCGATGTTGCTTGGAGGATTTTTGACACATGTTAGTTGAAAATGGATTTTGCTGCAATAGAATGAAACTGGTAAATAGATGGGATGTGTCAGGTAAATGAACCAAAGAATAAACTGTGTGCCTTTTGGAGAGAGGCAAACTGTGACATTTATCAGTACATTTTCAAAATGGAAATGAAGGTTTCTGATCGCAGAAGGGGTTTTTCCATCAAGCAGACAGTGACATAACGAGGTTGAGTGGCTGCAAACTGAAATTCAGTAAATTCAGGCTAGAAATAAGACACACAGTTTTAATGGTTAAGGTCGTTAAGCAATGGAACGACTTACCAAGGGGATGTGGTGAATTCTCCATCACTTGAAGCCTTTAAATCAGGACTGAACGTCTTTCTAAAAAAATACGCTGTAGCCCACTCACTAGATTTAGGCTCAATACACGTATTAGTGGGTGAGATGCTCTGGCTTGTTATACCAGTGGTCAGATAGGTATAGCCCTGCCAGGGTACAAAATGTATGTCTGCACCCACATCTGTATCTGCAAAAATGAGCCACGGATACCCGCATCCACATCTGCGGATGCAGATACCTGCCTATATGAAACAGATATCCAACGATTTGCAGGGTTCTAGATACAAAATTTGTATCGCCATCCACATCTGTATCCACAAAAATGAGCTATGGATATCTGCATCCACATCTACGGATGTGGATACTCACGGATATAAAGCAGATATCTGCAGATTTGCAGGGCTCTACAGATGGGATGGTCTTCTCTAGCCTCAAAATGTATAAAAAGATATATATTCAGATGTTCTCCTTCTGCAGTCATTTACACCAGTGCAAAGTCCATCTAGGTCGGGATGGGAGTGTTTTATATTCACCATAAATGTTTAAAAGGTTACCCATGATGCAGTGAAACAGATAATCAAGTCCCTGGCGGACTGGTCCCTGAAGTCAAGAGTAATAGATCGTAAATTTTATCATTTTAACTTTCAGTTCCCCTCTTGTATTATCTCATGCACATCTGAGCCCGAGCACTCTTTTTCCCCAAATGAGTGCTCTAGTTTGAATTAGGAATATCAAAGTATAATAGACATTTCTTCTGAAACAAGTAGTTTAGCTGAGTTCTTTGGTGTGAGTTTCTGTGGAGTCCCACCCGAAATAATACCAAACTGGGGAATAAGGTAACAAGAGTCAGGCTGAAACTGTTTCCCAGCCCATGTATATGAATTGTGGAAGGAAAGTGGGTTTTCTACACACAGGCTGCACCACTGTAAGCAGTACTACTTTGTGTGTGGACAGAATACATCAGTGTAAACTTGGCTACCTGTGCAAGCTGACCTGAGGACAGGTCTATACTCGACCCGGAAGGTCGGCTTAAGGTACGCAACTCCAGCAATATAAATAACATAGCTGGAGTCGATGTACCTGAAGCCACGCTTGGCACTGTCTCTGCAGTGGGAGGCTGATGGGAACAAAAGCTCCTGCTAACTTCCCTTACTTCTCACAAATCGAGGAGTACCGGCACCTCCTCGCAAAATGAGCAGTACCGGGCATGCCCTCAGCATTCTATTTAGTAGATCTTTATTAGACCTGCTAAATCGAATGCCAGAAAATAAGTCTAGACATGGCCCGAGGCACGTCCTGTTTAAACCACAGTATGCGATTTCATCTTTGACGTGTGCCCTCTGGGCTGGCCAGGGTTGTACTGGGGACCTCCAGGGCTAGAACTATGAGCTTGCTCCAATTTGAGGGGCTGTAGCAACTCTTATTCTCTGTGCATCAGCACACAGGCAGACTTTGAAAACACCTTTGTGAGTGTATTACCCGTGCTCTCAGCTGCATCCCTGTTACTGAACTGAACCCTAGTGCAGCTTTGTGTATAGATTCAACCCAAAGGAGGAATCACTTCCAATCCCAACAGCAGTGACTACTAAGGAGATAAAGATGCAGGAATCAACTGATTATCTTATCGCAGAGACCTTATTTGACAATAGTTTCAAAAGGGTAGCCATGTTAGTCTGTTTCAAGCAAGTTTCAGATGGTGTGTGCTTATCTCATGTTAGCTAACCTATGGGAACTAACACAAGGTGAAATCCTAGATGGTCGTTTTCACATGGTACTTCAAGCTCTCCCATAGTTTTTGCCTTGACCTACTAAGATGCAACAAAGCTGAGAAATATTGTCTCTTCACTAAGATTTGACCTTGTGTCCATTACCATGTGTTAGTGAATACGAGCCAACACCGCCCTTTCCCTAGCAAAGACTTACCTAAAAGCAGTTGTTGTGCTGTCCTTCAGAAGTCTCCAGAGCCCTAAGCCTACAGAGTTGTAGCAGTGGTGACTTCACAGCTTCTTCTCTTCTCCTCTTGAGGACTTTAATGCCGTGTTTTGCTCCCCTTCACTGCATGTAGCATGCTGGCTTGTAGCTTACGTGTCCTTGCTGAAGGGGTAAGTCCTTGCTGAAGGGGTAAGATGAAATGGTTCCAGTGAGACTGAGGGGAATATTGCAATGAAGATTGGCAAGGCATGTCATTGTTTTTAGCAGCTGTGTTGTTGTTTGGTGACTGATGTAAGAGAAGGTTAAATCGGAGAGTAGTGAGAAGAGTTGGGAAGAAGTAAGGCTGATGGGGTGAAGTATTCATACAAATACTCATGGATAGGTGAACTTTGTTGCAAACTTTGTGCTCACATGGTCCTTTTACTTTCTGGCATGCAGGAATTTCCCAATGGTAGGATCTTTAGTTCCTCTCATTGGTGTTCTTCAGATTCTGCCACTAGTTTTTTTTTTCTTCTACTTGGTACCCTTTTGATTATATTAATTCCTAATAATTGGCTGTTGGCGTTCGTAATTGAGGTGATTTTCTTTTCTAATTTTTGCCTCTGTTCTTCTGTTCCCTTAGCATTCTCAGACACCCCAGCTTCCAATGCATATGTTGTTTGCTTTCAAATGCTGTCCCAATGGCACATCTTGAGTTATGTTACCACTGCTATCTGTTGCTCTCAAATGCACCCAGCAAGGCTTAGATGAGTCCCAGACCTCCACTATGTTAAAATCACATCGGTACCCACCTGGAATGAATGTTTCAAAATAGGAGCTTCCTCCCTGACTTTTAGTATTCTTGATTGGTGCGGTGTGGTGCTGGAAGAAAGCGGGAGTTAAAAATAAGAACGGTAGCCAGGTCCGCCAATGTGCTGTCACCTTTGGCGTCCTCCTTTTGCAACAGGAGGTTAAGCACTTTATCAGCACTTGGTTGGCATGGCACATGTGATCTCTTATGGCTTCCCGTCTGTAAGCGGTGGTATTGTTACAAAAAAAGAGGGGAGAGGAGTAAAGGCCAATTCAGTGCAGAAGTCCCATGCGCCTCAGTTAAAAGTGACCAAATGTGTGTGGAGGAGTCAATGCTGGGAAACAAGTTGTTCCTTCCACTTGGTCTTGGGAGCAAACGCTATCCCAGATGGAATGTGTAGCGTTCACCTCGGAAAGAAAGCTCAGCCCTCGAGCAGGATGGTTCCAAGACTTGAATTGATTCCTTTGGGATAACAGATGGCTGGTATTGGGGATATAGATCATTGTGACATCCTGCTGTTCCATACTGGGAGCTTTGTGTTTGGTTTCAGCCTCACAATACTATTCCCAGCCAGCTCTCTTCTTGAGTTGGTTTCCATGTCATGTCTTCATTTTGAGCTTTTAGAAATAGGAAACAGTGTTATTTGACTGGCAAAGCTGGCCATCAAGGTGACTGCTTAAGGGGGCTATGAAAATATGAATAATATTAAGCATTATCTACGTCATTACATACTCAATCAAAACAACTGTTGGAAATCAGCGACCATTAAATTCACATTACAATTTCATCCACTAATCACGATGGCCCAGGCCGGACCTCCAGGGAAAGTCCTGACAGCTGCAGGAATACGGCTGATGGTTTTAGAGGGCCTCACACTTCCCTATAATTGTCCCAGCTCACTGAGTAGGAGGCGTTCTACCGCTGAATGTGTCATCTTTGGGGTGAGACAGATCCAAGGTCCTGCTCACTTCTGGCCAATAATTTTGCTTTTTTTGCAATGGTGATAGTGAAGGGGTGACCTTGAGGTCTGGGCAAATTCCAAATGGGGTAACTCCAGATTCAGATTCTTCATCCATCGCCCTCCTCGGTTTGTAGTGTAGCATGTGATACATGATTGGACAGCTGCTCTTCCCTCTCCTAGAAGTGCTCGTGTTGCAATAGGTAGCCAAGTGACCCCTCTACTGCAAAGGGTTTGGAGAACCTGCGATGTGACAAAGCAAAAGCAATGTCAACACCCCAGGGGGACCAGTAAGTTAGACCCACGTTTTTAGTGGGATGTAGGCATTGCTCCACTCTGAGTGAAATGCCATGCTGACGTAAGTCATCTTTGGAGGTGAGCTTAGGCAGTTAGCATAGTAGAATGTGGCCGCAAAAGGAGAGCTAGCCACTCCAAGTACATACCTCTCCGCGACCCTGTGAACCAACTCAGTGACCCCTTCCCCCTATGCGCTGCCGTGGCTACTGTCAGTGCCTAGTGACAATCAGGCTTGTCTCCTTGTGCAAGGAATTACACTCCCACCTTGAAGTATAGACACGGCCCAAGTTTCTTGACTATGTCTCCCTGTGAAGGGTGTGCACAGCTACATGCCACAGGGAAGTACCGGTTGCATTCACACTGGGGTCTACCCACCTGTGCCAGAAAGACTCTGGCAGGGGCACAGTGGGAGCCTTTCCCCCACAGCTTCCTTCCTGCGGGAGTCTTTCCCCACCACTGGAAGAGGGAGAGCCTCCAGCAGCAAGGGGCAGCGGGATATCACACTGCAAAACCACAGTGTAAATGTGGGAGGTGCTGCGTGGGAATACAGATGGCCATGTAGGATGTATGCCCTCCCTTCCCCCCCCCCCCGAGTTCAGGTGTGTCTTTATTTACCTAGTCACATTCTCACTAAGGACGTTAAAAACTAGTTGACTAATCAACTAGCAGAGCATTTGCTTATCGGATAGTTTTTTGACTAGTCGATAGGCACTTCCTCATTCCTCCTTTGAAATGTACAAGAGCCCCCACTGGAGCTGCTATGCTGCATGCTGCTAGGAGCCTGGGGTCAGCTGGGCTCTGTGGAAATGCTGCGGGAGCCTGGGATCAGCTGGGGAGTCTCCAGCTGACCCCGGGCTCCAGGCAGCTGCTCCTTTGAGTCGCGTGGATGCGTGGTTTAAAGGGACAGCCGTCAAACAGCTGATCCACGGATCAGCTGTTCGGTGGCTGTCCCTTTGAACCACGCATCTTCTCGATTCAAAGGGGCAGCTGTGGGGAGCCTGGGCTCAGCTGGAGACTCCCCAGCTGATCCCAGGCTCCCACAGCATTTCCCTAGAGCCCACTGACCCCGGGCTCCTAGCGGCATGCAGCGTAGCAGGGGACTCTGAGTCCCCTGCTGATCCCGGGCTCCATGGCTTTGAAATCCACAAGAGCCCCCGCTGTGGACTCTTGTGCATTTCAAAGCAGGCCAATGCCGCCTGTAGCCCAGAGTCAGCAGGACTTCCCTCTGGCCCCGGGCTGCATGCGGAGTTCTGCATTCCCCCAGTGGGGACTCTTGTACATTTTGAAGGAGGAATGCGGAAGTGCCTATCGACTAGTTGATGGAAATTCCATCAACTAGTCGACTAGTCAGTTAACCACATTTTAACATCCTTAATCCTCACTGTCTACATCGCTATTTATACCCCTGCTAGGGGGCATGCGGTGTACCTAGGCTACACACAGTTGTAAGGAGGGTGCTGTGTAGACCTGCTTTAGAAAGCCCAGGCCCACTAATGAGGGGGTAAAGAGGGCAGTTGCAATTGTCTTGGGGCCTGGAGATTCAAAGGGGCCTGGAGCTCCCGGCCGCTGCTACCAGGTGCCTTTGAATTGCGGCCAGAGCACTGCTCTGCTGCTCCATGAAGCTCTGAGGCAACATCTAGACTGCAGGCTTCTTTCAGAAGAGGCTTTTCTGGAAGAACTCTTCTGATAAAACTTCTTCTGAAAGAGAGCGTCCACACTGCCAAAGCTGAATGGATGGTCTCTCGCATGTAAGCTGTGATTGCTATGGGTGGAATGGCCACCTGGGCACCTGTGCTTTTTGCTCTTTCCTCTTCTTGCGAATGAACTCCCTCTTCCCCGTCCACACACGCCTTTTTCCGAAAGAGCTCTTTCGGAAAAAGACTTCTTCCTTGTAGAAAGAGGTTTACCAATGTCAGAAAAACCCCTCTGTTCTTTTGATTTTTTTTCGAAAGAACATGATTGCCGTGTGGACGTAAGTGAAGTTTTTTTGGAAAAAATGCCATTTTTCCAAAAAAAGCTCTGTAGTGTAGACATACCCTGAGGGCCGGGGTGGGGGGTGGGCTGGGCAGCAGTAAGGGCTCGCTGCCCTCAACCCCACCCCTTCCTCTCGAGGTCCTGCCCCTTCCGGGGGCATGGAGCCAGGCCCCTACACACACTTTGCCCTGGGGCCCACCGTGGCTGTCGGCCCTGCTGGGAAAGCTGTTGGGGAGGTAGGCTCCGAGGGCCTAGTTCCTGAAAGGTCTTTCAGCCTCTCCCTGCAGTGGGGGGGTTAGGTGGCTGAACCCTTTGAGGAGCTAAATCCCAGAGCCTACAGTTGGCTTGCCAGATGCTTTCACCAAAAATCCCGAACATGGCAAAAAAACAAAACAAAACAGGAGACCAAACTTGTTGAGCAAACTTGGTTGAGGGGAAAAAAAAAAGGCTCTGCGCCTTTAAGAATCCCTGCGCTCCTCACTTCTCTCCTCCCATGCCAGACATGGCAGGGGAAGATTGTCCCCGCCAGCCTTCCGTCCAAGAGAAACAGAAAATACTGGACATTTTACATGTCCGGTATTTTCTGGGTTTTTTTTACCAGATAGGGGCCAGAAAAAATGGACTGTTCGGGTGAAAACCAGACACCTGGCAACCCTAGCCTACAGCCACTTTTGAAAATGAATCTTGAGCTCCTAGATCAGTCAGATCGGACTTTGCATCATGGAGGGGAGCCAGCCTCGATGACATTGAAAGTCTGGGCCTGAGAAATTCCAGCAACGAGACTCCAGACACTGCTGATAACAAATTCACGAAAGACGTACTAAGGGCTGTGGTTGTATCCATGTGCCTGAGCGGATAATAATTCCTGATGTAATCCTTCAAATTGTTCATGTTTTCATTCCCTTCATTTGTTGTGTAATAGGCTAATTCATGTATGTATTTGTTACGAAGGCACGTTCAGCGGCGAATTATGTGATCTAATTATCTTACTCCAGAATAAATGAAAGGAGATGGAACCTAAATTAACTGTGAGGTTTGGCATGAGACTAAGATCCCTTTATTGCACATTAATTTCACTTGCAACAATAAGAGCTGTAATTATGGGTATTGTACTGCAAATGATGAATTACCCACCTAACCAAAGTCTAATGTAATCTGAATTACAAACCTGTTTCACAAAACACTGCCCCCATCTACACCAGACATTCCAGTACTGCAGGGCCTAAGCTAAATAAAAGCCTGCCGTGTCAAGGGAGCCGGAGTGTTGCTATGAGACACCGTGCAGGGAGAGGAAAGGTGATTTAGGCTGCTTTGCTCCACAATTGTTTGTATCATTTCATTTCCTTCCTCCGGCAACAACACACAAAGATCACAATGGAGCCTTCTGACAAGACGGTATCCTCCAGGCAGAATTACACAGGCAACTGTTGGGGGGACCGTGATATCAGTTCTAGGTAGGAAAGAATATAGGGCGCAACCTGTTTCAAGATGTCCATGAAAGCACTGAGGAAACTTGAAAGGGTAAATTTTCCAAGCGTCGTCGTAGAGATTTAGTTAAACATGGGAAAGGAGTGTTGTGTCTAAGCAGTTAAGGACGGGGACTTGACAGGAGGTGGGCTGCTGTTTGTGACTTTCTCTGCCCTCTACATGATGCCTTCCACCCCAGAGGTGGCCGCATTTCAGTCCAGGGAGAAGCTTACATAACATCTAAGGACTTTTCTGGTTGGAAGGCCCTATGGAAATTAGTCAAGCTGTGATGGGGTTCCAGACCTTAACTTTTGGGAGCATTTTGGTTTCAGGCCCGTCTCCAATGCAAGGGCCTAGACTTTTCTTGCGCCATTTTGCCAGGAAGCTGCGTTAATCAAGTCAGACACGCAGCCCATCCCTAGTCCTTCACCAGAAGAGGCTCCAGGGAGGAGAATCTCAGCGGAGGCTGTGATGTAGACTGCAGCTGTCATTGACAAAACCCGGTAGTGCGTGAAAAAGGCTTGGCCAGCGAGCAGTGCGACAAACATGCCCAAGAAAGGAAACACAGAATCACCTTCTCAGAGAAAAATGCCTGAAATACTGACTGGTATTAAAGGAGCTGTCAGCGGCAGCCAGAGTTCTGTGTTGTCTTGATCGCTCACCTAGGCAGGGGAGAGCTCTGGTCCTGCCGCTGCTGTATGTTACAACTGGGAAGGGGAAGGTGATAAATGCAGCCAATAAATTTCGCCCTGTTCTGGAAAACGTGTGATAAGAGGGAGCTGATTTGGAGGGGACAGTGTGATGCCAGCAGCACCTCATTTATTCCTCCGTGGAGGAGATTTCTCTGAATGACATAGGCCAATGGAAGGAGACTTTTCAGCTGAAAGGGCATGTGTGCCAGGAAGAATATATTCATTCCCTTTAGCTCCCTTATTGCTCCTTTCCTGTGAAGACCGCCAAGCACCCTGCAAATGTGAACAGAGTCACCAAAAGCCCCTTTCAGGCAGAGGTTGTTCTCCCCATGTTGCATATGGGGAAACTGAGGCACAGTGTATTTGCGTGACATATGTCTCACCTGCTGCTCCCCGTAAGATTCACAGAAAGCTGCGAGAGCATCGCACCTTTTAAAAAAATAAGCTCATAAGTAACATGCCCAAGACCCACCGTGAGTCAGTGGCGAAGCAAGGAATAGCCTCCCTCCCCCCCCCGAAGTCATGTCTCCCAAGCTCTTGCTCTAACTACAAAGGCAGCATTCCCTGAATCCATCATGTAAGAGGCCACCTTCTCTTAGCACACCCTAAGGAACCCCTGTCTGAATGGAGGGGAGTTAACTCCAGGGGTTGAACAAGGTCATTTATGCCACCCCATGGGGTTTTGCTTGACATGAATGGGAGTTTTGGCACTGAGTGGAGTCAAAGCAGTGTCAGGCTCATGCAGAGGGAGGCTTTGCTCCTCTTCAGCTGGCAGATGAGGGTGTGTTCCTCTGTGGTTTAGCTGCTGGTGCTTTCCTTTACATTTCTCACTGGGCGATTAGCTACTTCAGGCACAGTCCCAGCATGCCCAAGCAAGTGTGACAGCAAAAAGCAGCCAAAGCTTCTGCCCAGAGCCAGAAAGTTATATGTGGCATTCCACCTCCTGAAATTCCCTCTCCGTTTTCAAGTGGAGAAGGTGTCTGTGTCCTTTGGCTTGTCTGGAAAGCAGCTGGGACGTTTTGAGAGCGATGGAAATTTAAAGAAGTAATAATTCTTTCCATCACTTCCTATAAATTCTGATGGAGAGCCCAAGAGATATAGTTCAGCTCTAGAATGTAAACACCAGTGATCTGACAGGGTTTGGATCCAGGGTATTTGGTGCAGGGTGTTAAATGGGTCAGCCAAGAAAATTCTGAGTCAAATCTGGCTTCAGATTTCAGACAGCTCCGAAAGCTGGGGGCAGGAGGTTCGCTTCCACCATCTTTGCTAAAGTTTATGTACGGTGTATGCTGCAAATATTGGATTTTCAGTCTGTTGGCAACATTGAAAAGCCAAAAAAAAAAAAAAGTTGGGTCAGAACAAAATCAAAAATTTACTTTTTTTGGTAAATCAAAAAGTTGGGGTTAAATCATTTTGGGGTGAACAAAATGGTTCATTTCCACCAATGGATTGTTCTGATTTCAACCAAATCTTAATGGTTCTGTATTTTTTAAGTAAAATTAAAGGACATTTTGAAATAGAGTCATTTCAAGCCCCCAAAATCAAAACGTTCAGTTTCAAAAATGTTGAAGCAAAATGGTCAGTTTTTGAGGAGCGGGGAGGGGGAGATCCAACTAATGATATGGTGAAGCCAACTTAAATTTGCTATTTTGATTTCTGCATTTTTGTCAAACTTTTTGGCCGAAAACTTTTACCCAGCTCCAATGGAGTGGTCCCCCTTGATTTGAGTGTCCCCTGCTGTCCAAATCAAAGCTTGATTACACACATGCTGACTTGAAAAGTTCCTTGAGAAACTTTCTCTTGCTTAAGTATCAGAGGGGTAGCCGTGTTAGTCTGGATCTGCAAAAGCGACAAGGAGTCTTGTGGCACCTTATAGAGTCTATAAGGTGTGTTGGAGCATAAGCTTTCGTGGGCAAAGACCCACTTCGTCAGATGCATGTAGTGGAAATTTCCAGAGGCAGGTATAAATATGTAGGGCAGAATAAGGCTAGAGATAACGAGGTTAATTCAGTCAGGGTGGGTGAGGCCCACTTCTAGCAGCTGATCTGAAGTGTGAACACCAAGAGTGGAGAAACTGCTTTTGTAGTTAGCTAGCCATTCACAGTCTTTGTTTAATCCTAAACTGATGGGATACATCTAGACTACATGACTCTGTCGACCAAACCATGTAAAGTAGTTTACTCGGCATAGTCAAAGCGAGGTTTACCGGAGCAGTCGACAAAGGCTTCCCTTGTCGACTGCGCCGCATCTAGACTGCCGCACTGTGCCAGATCAGCTGATTGTCGGCACAGCGCGGCAGCCATTTTTATTTTAATGAAGTGGGGATTATTTAAATCCCCGCTTCTTTGACTATGCCGAGTAAACTACTTTACATGGCTCTGTCGACGGAGCCATGTAGTCTAGACGTACCCATGGTGTCAAATTTGCAGATGAACTGTAATTCAGCAGTTTCTCTTTGAAGTCTGATCTTGAAGTTTTTTTGCTGCCGGACGGCTACCTTTAAATCTGCTACTGTGTGTCCAGGGAGATTGAAGTGTTCTCCTACGGGTTTTTGTATATTGCCATTCCTAATATCTGACTTGTGTCTATTTATTCTTTTACATAGGGACTGTCCAGTTTGGCCGATGTATATAGCAGAGGGGCATTGCTGGCACATGATGGCATATATTGCATTGGTAGATGTGCAGGTGAATGAACCAGTGATGGTGTGGCTGATCTGGTTAGGTCCTGTGATGGTGTCGCTGGTGTAGATATGTGGGCAGAGTTGGCACCGAGGTTTGTTGTGTGGATTGGTTCCTGAGTTAGAGTTACTGTGATGCGGTGTATAGTTGCTGGTGAGAATTTGCTTCAGGTTGGCAGGTTGTCTGTGGGCGAGGACTGGCCTGCTTCCCAAGGCCTGTGAAAGTGAGGGATCATTGTCCAGGATGGGTTGTAGATCACTGATGATGCGCTGGAGAGGTTTTAGCTGAAGACTGTAGGTGATGGCCAGTGGTGTTCTGTTTTGTTAGTCTATAAAGTGCTACCAGACCATTTGTTGTTTTTTTCCAGTGATACAAGATTGTCAGGGTCATTTTGCCGGCATCCCACTTGTGATGCATTGGAGGGGAGGAGCTAATTCAGTCGGGGGAGTGTCCTAACCCATGCTGCAGTTTTTGCTGTGTAGACATAGTCACAGTTTGGATCTTGTGTGGGTTCCATATTGTCTTGGATTCCAATTTTTCTTGCTAAGGGAATTGCTCTGCGAATGCTTTGCCTTTCCACTTTGCTACCTTTTCAGACAGGTTTATGGCTCTCAGTTAAATACATTCCCAGTGTATATAGTACTTTACACAAACAAGGCATACCAAAGATAATTATCGTGGTAAATCAAACCTCATGAATATGTACTGAGATATGATTTGTTGTTATAGCCGGCATTCATCTACCATGGGTGATACTTGGGCTGGGAGACAAGGGTTTTGCATTATTTAGTGCAGAACATATAAGGCAGCCCGAAAACATCCTGAACATCGCAGGAGTTGCTTTTGGCGTCGTATTCTGCTGCTTGCCACCGAAGTTGGTAGGTCCTCAGACTTGCTAACCATGGGCATGACTAAACTAGGAAACTATTTCAAAATAACTAACATTGATTTAATAACTCCTGAAATAACAAAATCAAAATAGCGTGTCCTCGCTATGGGGATCCCCCGAAATTAATCTGACTCAGGCTCTGTTACTGTGGACGCACTACCTCAATTTACAGCCTCAGGAAGCACTGGGGAGTAATTAGTTGGAATGACTCTGGGGAGTAGCTATTTTGAAATAGCGGCACCGTCACATCCACACCACCGTTATTTTGAAATAACTTTCAAAATTAGTGTTATTCCTTGAGGAAAGCAAGAGTACAGATCTCAAAATAACGGGCTTGGTAGTGTGGATGCTCCGCTTATTAATTCGACCTAAGGGGGGTTATTTCAAAATAAAGCCCTTGTGTAGACCAAGGCCATGATTACTACAAGGTTCAGCAGCAAAGGGAGACTGAGGCATTCTCATTAAAGTGATGCGGTCAATTTAGGGATCTAAAATCCCATTTAATGGGTTAACCAGTTAAATTTATGTTTAGCTTGTTAACTGATTAAAGAGGGTGGGTGGTGCTCTGGACAACCGGTGCAGCCCCTGCCTGCGACACGCGGGGCCCGCTATGGACAGAGACTGCTCCGGTTAACCTTTCACATCCCTAGGTCAACTATTCTGAAAATCAAAATGTACAGGCTGAAATCCATCCCCTAGTGGTAGAAACCATGTGGAAAGGAGGGAGTGCTGCCAGCTATGTCTTCACAGCAAGAAAATAAAGGGGGGAGGGAAGTGTCCTTAACTTATGTGTCCTTAACTCAGTTTAAGGACTAACTTGGGTAAAGAACCAACCTTTTAACTAACCTGGGGTAAAATAGCAGCGACAACACCCCAATTCAGCTTTTAACTTGGACTAGCAGTTCAGGTTCAACCCCACGCTGCCTATTAGGTTTGACCTGTAACTACTGACCAGGGTTGCCATGTCTTCACTGCTTGTTTAACCCAAGGCAGCTAACCTGAGCTAAGAACACTCCTTTTTTTGCCCCCAAGAAGACATACCCATAGTCCGGAGAGAATCCTGCCCATGCAGGGCAGCATGGGGTAGCTGCTCTGCACAGTGAAATGCTCATGTGCTGATGGTAGCCTGAACATGAACGGTAGGAGTCGGACTCTGTCCTGGGACCAGGAGTACACTGATCTTGTTTATCAGAGAAAGCCTGGACTGTATGAACCATCTTTTGTGGAGCCATTTTTTGCCTACAGCAAAAAAACTGTATACATCATAGACCACGGTCATCAACAGGCATCCAATTCAGGGCCTTCAACAGGAGAAACACAAGAGCCTACAACTTCAGCTGAAAGGGTGACTCGGTTAGCTGGAGTTGTGTAGCGTACTTTGGTCCTCTCAGGGCAAAGCTTCATCACATGTACGCAATGAAGTCCAAGAATCATAGAACACTAGAACTGGAAGGGAGCTCGAGAGGTCATCAAGTCCAGTCCCCTGCCCTCACAGCAGCATGAAGCACTGTCTATATCATCCCTGACAGGTGTCTGTCTAACCTGCTCTTAAATATCTCCAGTGATGGAGATTCTACAACCCCCCTAGGCAATTTATTCCAGTGTTTAACCACCCTGACAGTTAGGAAGTTTTTCCTAATATCCAACCCAAACCTCCCTTGCTGCAATTTAAGCCCTTTGCTTCTTGTCCTGTCCTCAGAGGCCAAGGAGAGCAAATTTTCTCCCTCCTCCTTGTGACACCCTTTTAGATACTTGAAAAGTCAATGGGAGTTATTCCGTAGAGTTCATTGGGCTTTGAAGCATGCCCTAAAGGCATCTTTCTTTCTTTCTTTCTTTCCAGAGAAGCAGTTCCCCAATTTTTCTTTTAAAGTGATGGGGAGTCTCTCACTGGAGTAGAATCAAGAAACGGAAGGTGGGAAAGGTAGCTCATAAACTTTCAGGAACTTTGGAATATTTAGTCCCACTTCTGCCCTCTGGAGTAAGCTTGCATTCTCATTGAGCTCAGTAGGGTTGGATGGTTACTGGGCACAGAATTAGGTGGTTGATCAGGAAAACAGCAGGGCAAATAAGAGATTTTTGATTAAATGATAATTCTGAAAAATGAGGGGAGGGGGTATTTTAGGTCAAAAATGAAAATATTTAGGAATTTTCTGGGGGGAAAAATAGAAAAAAGGTTTGAGGGGAAACAAAATGTTTTGTTTCAATTATGAGCATTTTTAAATGTTTCTTATTTTTTTAAATAAAATGAAAGGAGATTTTGAAACAAAAAGCCGTTCGGCTCGAAAAATGGAAACCGGGAAGAATTAGTAGGGGACATAGAAGCAGGTGGCAGCCTGGGCAGCAATGACCATGAGATGGTCTATTTCAGGATCCTGATGAAAGGCAGAAAGGAGAGCAGCAGAATATGGATCATGGACTTCAGAAAAGCAAGCTTTTACTCTCTCCGAGAACTGATGAGCAGGATCCCTGGGAGGCTAATATGAGGAAGGACGGCATCCAGGAGAGCTGGCTTTATTTTAAAGAAGCCTTATTGAGGGTGCAGGAACAAACCATCCCGCTATGCAGAAAGAATAGCAAATATAGCAGGTGACCTGTTTGGCTTAGGAGAGAAATCTTCAGTGAGCTTAAGCACAAAAAGGATGCTTACAAGAAGAGGAAACTTGAACAGGTCACTAGGGAAGAGTATAAAAAACGTTGTTCGAGCATGTCGGGGTGTAATCAGAAAGGCCAAAGCCCAACTTATAGTTATAGTTAGTGAAGGGTGTGAAGAGTGACAAGAAGAGTTTCTATAGCACTTTGCACAGCAAACAGGTGCTTTGTGAGACTCCCAAGTTCTAACGAGAAGGTTAAATACGTTTTGCAAAGTAAGATGAGCATCAAAATGCAGGACGAAATGCCTATTCAAAGGATATTACTCAGAAAGTAATAAAACTTGTTTTTTTGGGGGGAGAGGGGTTTGCCTGTAGAGATTACTTAACAGTGTGTGTCATGAGAAAATAATTGAAATTATGAAATGGACTTGAAAAATATAGTTAGCGATTTGATTAGCTGCCAAGCACTCTACATAGGAAAATTAATACTCCATTATTCACTGGTCAGAGCTTATTAGCCAAATCAATATGCCCATGAAAGGGCACAATACATAGAAAAAGGGCCTTCAGAAATGCATGCTAAAGGCCTTGTAAATTTACTGAGAGCATCATGGTAATTAATTAGCTCCCTCACTTTATGATATCATCAGAACTCGTCTTGAGAAGGTTCATAAAATCCTCCTAGTGGAGTCCGTGAAATTGAGCAATAAGCAGTGAAAACCAGAGCAGATCACAGACTCTCCGTCCAATTCAGCTTAATGGATTTTGATCCAGGTACTCCTCATCTTGCACAAAAAGCACCCAGCATGTGCAGAGGACCGGCTAAATACAAATACATGTATTTGCAGCTATATGTAAATGTTGACTGATGTGTCAGTTCACATGATCCTGGCATGCAAGGATCTCAAAACATTTTGCAAACATTTAGGATTCAGTTCTGTGTTAGACCCTGATTCAGCCAGGCAAGTATATGCTTAAGGGCTTTGCTGAGTCAGGTCTTAAACATCTGAAATGAACAAGCAAGGGATTTGACTAAAGTATCGGAACTGGGAATAGAATTTAGGAATTTAGGCTTCTAGTTCTAGTCACCTATTAGACAACATCCCTTTCTCCCTCCCCCTCCAAACGTTGTAAGAGCAGCTCTACAAGTAAAGCCAGTTCAAGTAATTTCAAAAGTAGACTCTCCCCGTGGTTTAAGCTCTAGCATCAGGGATGAGGCCAGAATTTCGTATGCTGTGCACTTGGTACTTAGCTTGTAGGTTTCCTTTCACAAGGTAATTTTTGCAAACTTCTCCATTGATTAGCAGGATTTCAAGGTTCATTTCTCTCCGCAACAGTCCATCTGGTACTCCCCATTAGTGCTTTATAATATACAGAGAAGAATTAAGTGTTTCAAAGCTAACATTGACTTTCCTAATTAATGGAATTTGTGTGTGGGGGGGTTCTTTCTCTCTCAAAAAGTGGCACTAAAGAGAAGAAAAACCTAGCCTCTGACTGGGCTATGGCCAAGTCGCTGCGCACATTTTGGCAGAGCTCAGAGACAATGATTTTATGGTGGAATCTTGTAGATGCACTGTAAGAAACAATTCTGGAAAGAGAATTAAAGTGATCTGGGGACCAACCGGGGGGGAGGGAGGGACTGTAAACCATCTGCCACTGAACAGTGAGGAGGCCTGAGTTGATAGCTAATGGCTTTAATCTACATCTCCCTTATGCTTTTAGATCTCAAATAGTAGGCTGATTCTGACTGATGTGAAAAGAAAGCCTGATTCTGCTGCCACGAGCACTGCTATAAATCTAAGGCATTGCTACAATTTAAACATAACGGGAACTCAGCCGCAGGGTAACTGAGGCTCTGTCTTCACTACAAAGTTTTGCTGGTCCAGCTGCATCAGTGAAGGGTGTGAAAAACTAACCCCCCCCCCCCCCCAGCCAATGTAGCTATGCAGGAAAAAACTGGAGGGTAGACACACAGAATCCTTTTGCCCGTGTATCGCGTGTTCTTCCAGGAGGAGATTTAACTTCACCAACTCCTCCATTTGTGGGTAAAAACTGCATCTGCACTAGAGGTTTAGCTTATACCACTATGGCTATGCCAGCAGAGCATTTGTAGCACAGACCTGCCCTACGGGAGGGCTTGTCTATGTAGTCCTTTAGTCTGCACCATTTTAGGCTGCACTCACATACCATGCACTATGTGGCCCGTAAGGACCATGATGGCACCCCTAAAAGTGCCCCTAGCACATGCTGACATAAGATTGTTTAGAACTGCGCTACATTAGTGCACACTAGCGAACTCTGAGTGCACACCAGCGGGATCCACATGGGCCAGTTGTACGATGCACTCCTGAGGACTAAAATTCATACCGGTTGGTGCAGACTAAAACCCCGTGCATTCAAGCCCCGAGAGACTTTGCAGAATGTCACCGAGTAACTTCTGATGCAGGGCCTGGTGCAAAGCGGGGTCAAATTGTGTCTTGCCATTCGCACCAGTGAACTTTTCCATCACATCCTTGCACTGATGTGAGTGGAGAATCAGGCTCTAGGGCAGGGCTTCTCAATATGTGGCCCAAGGCCCATTTGTTTGCAGCCCGCAATGCGGTTTGGGTTTACACAGGGCTCAACACGTGGCCTGCGGGTGGGAGCCAAAACAAAAAAGTCGTCAATAGAATGGTCTTCTGTTGAGATGCGTTTTAGTAGTTAAATTCCTGGACTGTCATTGCTCGTTAAAAGTGCTGTCATATGGGTGGAAATCGGGTCACTGTTGCATTTTATTAATATCAGCAGAACTGACTTAAATGGGGCCTTTGTGTTGTGTAGTCTTGTCTTAATCTTTGTATTCATGCCCATCAGTGTGAAAGAAGCTATTTGCATATATATTTGCATGTACATGCAACCACACTTAAGTTGTGGCCCTCGGCAAGTGCTGTGAGTATCGTTGTGGCCTCGGGGCTTCCAAAGTGGAGTAGCCCTGCTGTAGGGTGTAAGTTCCTGGCACAAGAGTCAGGGCTTTCACACACACTCCTAGGGGTGCTGTTGGGATTTGGGTGGTTTAATCCACCCCTCACCGCTGCAAATAGACGTATGAATGGTACAAGCAGGCAGGGCGGTTGGATGGATAATCCCATTGTGATGGGTCAGGACCCCTTTGGGACTGTTACCCACTGTGTTGAGACCCCACTGAGCCTCTTTTCCCTGCCAGCGTGGGCCCCCAGTACCCCGTTTTGTTGAGTCAGATATGTGAGCCTGCTGTAGCACAGACACAGGGTCTGGGCCTCCTGATGGGAAAGGATCCGGGGCTCCCAGAGGCTGCTACTTCTCCTGCAGCAGCAGAGGCACCTGGAACCCCGGCCCCCTTAAATCACCATGCTGGTGGCTTTGAGGGTTGGGCAGGAGGGGATGCGCTGCAGCCGGGACAGCTGTGGGCTGGCTTCCCTGATCCTGTCCCTTCTGCCTGATGCCCTGCCCCTTCTGGGAGCACGGAGCTGCCCGCCCCCATCCAGGGGCCTGGTGAGGCTATTGGCTCCCTGGATGCTGACTCCTTCCCCCCAGGAAATAAGTTTTACACAGAGTTTATTAATAAACAAAAGTGATTTCACTAATGGGTAGGATTTAGGTGGTCATAAGAGAGAGCACACAGAACAATGTAGGTTACTAAACAAAATACAACAGAACATGCAAGCTAAGCTTAATACGCTAAGGACACTAGTTACATGTAATAGCTCACCCTCAAAGTTGTTCTAATAAGCTTCTTTCACAGACTGAAAAGCCTTCCTGCCTGGGCCCAATCCTGTCCCCAGTTCAGTCTTAGATGTTTCCAGCTCTCATCTTAGGTAGGGTAGCCAGGGAGAACTGACGACCTAGATTACCTCACTCCTCACCCTTAAATGGGTTTTGTGTAAGGGGAGAATCCTTGTGTTCTGTCTTAACTTTCCCTCTGCTCTTGTGGAAAAATACAACATCCAAGATGGAGCCCAGCATCTGGTGACATGGTCACATGTCTTGGTAGGAGCCACCATAGTCCCTCCTCCCAGGCTTATAGGAGAAACAAGTCTGTTCACAAATCATTGTCCTGAGTACTGAGCCATTAAATTCCTTGAGTAGTATGAATGGCCCTCACTTTGCATGACTACACATTAGTAATGCATGTTTATACTTCATATTTTTATCTTCAAATACAGGAATAATTGATGCATAAAATGGGAAAATCATCTTCAGTAGATTCCATCCTTTCCAATGATATCTCACATGCAGTATCTCACATAATGATACATGCATAAGGAAGAGATTTTCCACAATAAATTATCTCAGGAGGTTGTGGAATCTCCATCACTGGAGATGTTTAAGAGCAGGTTAGACAGACACCTGTCGGGGATGGTCTAAATGGTGCTTGGTCATGCCATAAGTGCAGGGTACTGGACTCGATGACCTCTTGAGGTAGTTCTATGATTCTGTGATACAGCAACATCCCTTTTTGCCATGTTCATAAGCATATTCCCATAAAGAATAAGGAATGTCCCATCACACCAGTGCCTGTCCTATAAGACCTTCAGCTGCCTACCATGACAGCCCCTTTTTCTGCCCAAGCAGGTCAGATTTCATAAGCCAAATCCCTTTTTGGTGCTACGGGGGCAGCTTTTCTTTCCCTCTCCATCTCCAACATACTGCAATTGGCAGCGCCCTATGAGACTAACTTGCCAATCATCTTAATTGAATCTTTCAGCTATTTCCCTCCAGCAGGCGGTTGGGGTTTGCCACGTATCTCGCACAAATCTTTTCCATCAGAGCAGAATTAGGAAGTGTGTTTCTTGCTGCCTTATCGCTGTTGATAAATAATTGCATGTTGCATTTAGGGAAGGCTTTGAACTGATACATTTTGGAGGGGCTGTTTAATACGTCTGTCTGTGAACGATTCTAACTGGAACTGAATTTAATTATTGAGCATGGACTGGTGCGATTGCAAAACACAGGAAGAGGTGAGGAAGGTCCTGGGAAGATATTTAAAGGAGAGTTGGAGGAACAAATGGGCTTAGTGCCAACTGAATTAATCAAATTGGAGATGGGAAGTGAGAGGAGAATAATTTCCATTTAATAGAGTAGGTGATGTTACATTCACGGTGCCCGAAGGAGGAGTCAAAACCAATACATTGCTGAAAGAGATCAGATTTGTATGGGTAATATACAGTTTTCTTGACCTAACCTCCAAATGTTTTTGGTCTGGGGACATAAATAAGGAGTCAAATCCTGCTCTCCAATGGGCACAGTCTATCCAAAGCAATCTTGTGAAATGTAATAGAATTTCTCCAGATTTACACTAACGTATTCTGGATTTTCACAACGAATAGCTTTGTTTGTTGCAAAGAACGAACCTATTTAGTTCCGTTTCATAAAACCCTAGAATCCTAGGGTTGGAAGAGACCTCAGGAGGTCATGAAGTCCAACCCCCTGCTAAGCAGGACCAATCCCAACAAAATCATCCCAGCCAGGGCTTTGTCAAGCCAGGACTTTAAAACCTCTAGGGATGGAGTTTCCAGCCCCTCCCTAGGGAATCCATCCCAGTGCTGCCTCACCCTCCTAGGGAAATAGTTTTTCCTAATAGCCAACCTAGACCTCCCCCACTGCAACTTGAGACCATTGCTCCTCGTTCTGCCATCTGCCACCACTGAGAACAGCCTCTTTCCAGCCTCTTTGGAACCTCCCTTCAGGAAGTTGAAGGCTGCTCTCAAATCCCCCCTCACTCTTCTCTTCTGCAGACTAAAAAACCCTCAAATCCCTCAACCTCTCCTCGTAAGTCATGTGCTCCATCCCCTTAATCATTTTTGTTGCCATCTGCTGGTTTATCTAAACCAGTGATGGACAAAAGTCCAGGGGCCTGATTCTCCCTATAAAGGGGCATTAAAATAGATGAAAATTCTGAACGGGGCCTTTGTGTAAATGATTGGGCCTATAAGTATAGGGGTGTCTTTCCACTCAGACAAGCAGGCGTTGCTGTACCTATTTGATCAGAAAAAAGAGAGCTGGGCAGCTTGTGAGACCAAGAGTTCTGATGAGATTTCCAGTGATTCCTGGTTCCACCCAGCTCAGCTATCCCTCAGGAATGCCCTTTCCAAGGGTAGGTCTTCATCCGACAGTGTTGTATGCATTGTAAGACTGAATCCACAAGAAACCAGCCACACCTCTCCATCTGCATCACTTGGTTTTGTAAGCAACTCAGCACTGTGAATCCTAATCACATCTTGACTGTTCTGGGAACTGCAGGCAGGTGGAAGGGGGAGGGTGTGTTTTCAGCCTTCTGCAGCAGAAATCTGGTGTCGCGACTGAAAATGATGTGTAATGCACTTACTGTAAAGATTCAGTTCTCCCCCTCTACTCACACTCCTAAGTTTGTTTCTCAGGCAGTGCTCTTGATAGCATCTCAAGAACTCGACCCCTGAGCTCCCAGTCTTGAAATGCCTCTGCCCTTTAATCATGTTTCAACATTCAGTTTGAGGCGTGTCAGCCAAACTCCAATTCAGGGAAGAGGTAGAGCCAATATGGCATGGGTCCCTGGGTTCATTTTTCACCGCCAAGTGTAAACGGATAGAACACCTGTTCCCGCAGCTGTTCCAGCATCACTCCGAAAGGCTCATCAAAAGCAGGGAGAGAGAGGGTCTAAAATAAAACCTTGAGCGTTACCACGGCGCCCTCCTTCTTCGGTAACTGGCAGCAGTTTGATAGACTGCCATGCTGCCTGCCAACTCGATCTCCTTGGGTTCCCCGGGAAACAGCCCAAGTAATTAGTGCCGCAGACAATCCTCGGCCTGCCATGGCACACGTCTGCCGGGAACTCAGAGGAAAGGAATTTTGTTCTGTGCAAATGTTTCGATCACACTCCACCCCAGGCAGAAAATGGCAGATTCGGAGCCGGAACCTGCTGTCGTGTCAGTTTTACACCATTGAATTGGATAGAATTACTCTTGGCTTCCAGGGACTGACGTGTCAGAAGAGGGTCGTTTTCTGTCTCTTTAAACTATCTCCCTTTCAGCGCCTGTGTAAACCCCGGGAGAGTGATGTGTAAGGGCAGGATTCTGGAAACGTTCTATTCCACCAGGCTGTGGGTGATCATGGGCACCTGTCATGCTCTTGCATATCAAATCAAATAACAAAGACCCCCTGGGTTATATTTCAGCTCCATTAGAAAAACAGAGGAGGAAAGAACCTACCTATCGCTAGGTATGTCTACATGGCAATGTAAGCTTAGGGTTAGTGGAACTCAAGTCAGTCGACTCTGGGTTAGAGAACCCAGAGTTTGAGCAGCTACAGATTCTCAAACCTTGGTTAAGAGTTTTCTAACCTGGGCTTGAACCCGCAGCACCAGCATCCACACTGCAATAGCCAACCAACGATACCCAGATTTCCTCCCCGAAATGTGGCCACTCCAGCCCTGGGGTTGTGGTGCAGCTTGGGAGAATGGGAAGTGTCTATCAAACTTGACTGTCCAGAGGATGCAGAAAGATGGCCCATAGGATCATGGTCCAAAACACAAATCCTGTGGGGTTGTGTCTACTAGGGATGTAATAGTGTAGTCCAGTGTCTTTCAACCTTTTTTTTTTAAGTACCCCTTTTTCAAAAAAATAATAATAAGTACCCCCCAGTAGGTACAGTTTTCAGATACACACACACAATTTTTCTACCATTGCAACATGTTTGTTTAAACAACTTAATCATAGCTGGGCGGGCGATTAAATTTTTGGGTGTAAAAAGTACAAAAATAATAAAGCGCTGTAAAACTTAAAACAACAATTCAGTTTTCTCCAAATTTCAGTTGTGATTATGTCCCCCCCCAGACTTCTCTTGAGTAACCCTAAGGGTACGCGTACCACTGGTTAAGAAACACTGGTGTAGTCGATTAACCGATAAGCAAAAGCTTACTGGTTAATGCTATAGACTACACGCATTTCCCTCCCCTCCCCCACCAGCACATTTTTTAGCAGGCTGGCCAGCTGCCCAGCTCAGTCCTGGCTTATGAAGGGTCCAGGACCAAAGGCTCTGCATTTGAAGTGTATTAAGAGCCACGCGAGCAGGTAGCCTGGCTCAGTTCCGGCTCACGGTGGGTCAGGGAGCTCAGACCCCACCCACACCCCAGACAGGGGCTGCTGCCACCCGGTGCTGTTGCCTCTATCAGTGGCAGCAGCGCAGGGTGACAGGCAGCTGGTCCGCGAAGGGAGCTGGGTTTTTAAACTCTCTCTCCTTGCCGACCAGCTCCCACCTAGCACCCCATGCTGCTGCCTCTGATACAGAGGCAGCAGCGCGGAGTGGCATGGGGTCCCTCAGGAGTGGGACCCAAGCACACTGGCTGCTGGCCCTGCCCCCAGGGACTATAGAATAGTCGACTCACCGAAAAGAATTCATGAGGTTACTCGACTAGTCAATCGATATTTAACTTCCCTAGTATCTACACTGCTAAGCAATAGGGCTTGAACCCTGGGTTACCTAGGGAAGTAGTGGAGTCTCCATCCCTAGAGGTGTTTTAAGTCTCAGCTTGACAAAGCCCTGGCTGGGTTGATTTAATTGGGATTGGTCCTGCCTTGGGCAGGGGGCTGGACTTGATGGCCTTCTAAGGTCTCTTCCAGCTCTATGATTCTATGATTCAAGCTCAGACCTTCCTCCCTGGGTAGACTTGGGCCCCTGGGTCCAAGCCCTGGGTTAGCGCGATTTGTGTTTGGAGAAAAGGAGGGTTGGGTTTGATTTGGGGCTTACGCAGCCGTGTAGACATGCCCTGTATTCCTTGCACATGCAGTTCTCCCACTTTAGGGCTACTTACGCAAAACCAACTAAAGTGGAAGAAGTCGGGCTGACTCTCTCAATGGATGTAACCAGCCCTGAGTCCTTTTAAAAGCTACCTGCTGATTTGGCCTGATTCACCCCAGTGTCAATCAAGAGTAACTCTGCGGTGGTCAAGGCTCTCAGTCACCCCATTGCAAAAGTGGTGTAATGGCATCCAAGTCAATGCAGCCACTCCAGATATGAGCTGGTGTGTAACGAGGGACGACATTTGGACCCATGCCTAGTCTGCTGCCGGCAAATGCAGAATCCGGTATATTGATTTGATTGGTCGTGCAAAAAAAAAAAGAGACCCGCTAAGGATCCAGCATAGGGAGTGAAATCTTGCAATTAAGGTCAGGCTGCCTTCTAACGAACTAAAAAGCTTGCACGCGGCAGTGCTGGTACTTTGCTCTGAACACTGGCTGTGCGGTGTTAATTACATCCTCAGCTCCCTTTCTACGGAACACAAGTACGTGATTGAGTTGCAATGTAATTGAAATAACTTTCTTTCCTTCTGTTTGGCCGCAGCCCCTCCAGAGCGCAATTTTATGGTTAAACTTTGGAATAGAGGCTACAAAGAACTGAGCTGCTAAAATAGACCCTGCGTAAGTGGGATGGCAGCACCGGAACAGGGTAGATTTCACGTCCGCATCCGTAGCTTTGCTGCAGCTCCTTCTGAAGGTGCAGCTTGGCACGGACTCAGGACTTCCACTGCTTCATTGGGGTGTTGTCTTGGTTTTAATCACACCTGAGAAACCCCGGGCCGATCTCTTGGCCGCATGTGCAGCCCTTCCTGCTGTGATGCTAAGCCAGCGTGGAGAGAAGTCCTGCGAGGACCGTGACGGATTTTGCAAAGCGATAAGTAATAGGCATTAGCAGAGGTTTGCCATTAACTTTGATCCTGATTGTAACTCTTCTTCTCCCCCCCCCCCTTTCTTTCTCTCCCTGTAGGTTATAACCCTGGAAGGATGGGTTGACATCATGTATTATGTTATGGATGCACATTCTTTTTACAATTTTATATATTTTATATTGCTTATAATAGTAAGTATGAGTCGCTGAATACGCACCCTCCTCCACCCCTCCTTGTTAAAGATGGGTAAGGGCCCTGGGTCTGCAGAAAAGCTTGGTGCTGGGATTATGATCCTGTCCGCATGTCCTTTGGGCCAGGAGGACTCCCTATTAAGGACGTGAAATATCGGTGAGTTGAATAGTCAAGTAACCTCATGAATTCTTATGGGTTACTTGACTAGTCCATAGTCCCCAGGGGCAGGGCCAGCAGCCAGTGCGCTCCAGCCCCACTCCCGAGGAGCCCCCTGCCACTCCGTGCTGCTGCCTCTGATACAGAGGCAGCAGCGTGGGGTGCAAGGCAGGAGCTGGTCCACGAGGGGAGCTGGTTAAAAAACCAGCTCCCCTCATGGACCAGCTGCCTGTCACCCTGGGCTGATACAGAGGCAGCAGCATGGGGTGGCAGCAGCCCCTGTCTGGGGAGGGTTTGAGCTCCCAGACCCGGCACAAGCGGGAACTGAGTCAGGCTGCCTGCCCGCCTGGCTCCTAACACACTTTAAATGCAGAGCCGCTGCAGGGGTAGGTCCCAGACCCAGCGTGAGCTGGGACTGAGCAGGGCTGCTGGCCAGCCTGCTAAAAAATGTACTGGCAGGAGGGCGGGGAATGCGTGTCATCTATAGCATTAACCGATACGCTTCTGCGTATCATTTCCATCCCTTCTCCCTACAAGGGCCTGGGTGCCATGCGAATGCTGGGTCCTACTGCTGCAGGGTGGGAGATTATGCCCCAACGAGTGTTGTCCTTCTTAGTGATGAATAGGGAGGCATGGCTGCGGCTTGTCGAGCCGTATGGGCTGCCCCTCCCCCTCTCTCACTTGCCCGGTCTCCGCCTTACAGTCCTGGAGGGAATTCTGCACTTTTCCTCTGGCCCCCAGGGCAACAAGTGCCGAATTCCTATCTCCCAGACTTCTCCTAGCTGTTGTGCCTGGTGGACAATCAATCTCTAGGACTGCTAATGAGAACAAGCCCCACACACCTCTTGCCTCCCACTTCTCCAGCCGTTCTGGCATTCCAGAAGGCAATGTGTCCGGGTTAGAAAGGAACGACTCATGGAAAGCTCCAGGTTCCAGGTTATCCTTTAGTAGCAGATGTATCTCCTGCCAGATGCCACGAGACATGCACCCAGCAGCTACTGGGGCAGTGCCCAGCACTGATAGACGCATACGCCTTTTCTGTGGGGCTGCTGTGCTCTAGGGCAGCGGTGCGCCAACTTTTTGGCCCGTGTCCCACTCTGCTCAATGCCGATATTTCCATGGATCATCAGCCCCCAGCCACCTATGATGTTAACATGGGTGCTGAAGGGGGTGGAGGTGTGGGATATGGCCAGGAGGTAGAGTGCAGGAGGGGATTAAGGGTGCAGGGCTGGCTGGGAGGTTGGGTGCAGGAGCGGGCTGAGGGATCTGGGAGGGAGGGAGGGTGCAGGAGCGAGGGGGTTGGGGTCTCGGTGGGAGGTGGTGCACAAAGTGGATGAAGGGTGCAGGGTCTTGGCGGGAGGGGGCCATAAGGGAGATGGCGGCACTTACCTGGCTCCGTGCCTCCCACTGCTCCCAAGCACCGTCCCCAGTGGCTCCCATTGGCTGTGATTCCGGCCCATGGGAGCAGTGGGGAAAGCCTCCAGGCAAGTGGTTTCATACATTGCCATTTCCCACAGCTGGGGGGAGGGGGAGCAGCAGCATGTGGAGCTGCTTTCTTCCTCAGCAAGCTGGATCTGGCCCACGAGGCTCCCTCCTTGCCCCCCACAGCAAGAAGCCGGCGCTGTCACCACAACCTCGGGGGTGGAGGGGGGCTGGAGTGCCAATACAGGTTTTCTGCTGCAGCAGGGGCAAGCTCCAAGCCCACGGCCTACCTGTAAGATGGTCGCCGACCACTAGTGGCCTGCATAGCCACGCCTTGAGAACTGCCACTCTAGTGGTTAGGATGTGGGGGATCAGGAGGCCTGGTCTTCCCTGCAGAACTCCCTCCAATTTTTCTGGGAGCCCTTCCAAAATCCCAGGCAGTGACTAACCAGGGCTGAGGATGGCACTCAGGTCTTCCCAGACATGTCCAGTACTGAAGACTGGAAATTATCCCTGCATATTAGTCACCCGGTGGTTTCTCCAGAAGAGGCATGGAACGATGGCCCGCGTTAAATCCCAGCACGCAGGCAATAGCCCCGCGAGTCTGTCTCTTGCCGTGAGTCACATGTAAGTCTTGGAGCATTGATTGTCCTCCCAGGAATGCTGGGTATTTCCCTGAGACGGGCCTTTTGCAGCTTTTCCTCTAGCATTTCCCCCCCGGCCTGGCCTTCAGCAAAGCAAAGAGCAGGGCTCAGCTGTGCCCGGTCCTTTTGGAGAACCTCACAATTACTTTTGAGTGCCATTACCCTCGACCAGCCCTGACTTTCCCCCCACCGCCCCCCTCACTGCTGGGAGGCCTCTGTTCCCATCAGGCAATGTGACCTGAATAGAAGGCAGCTTGTGCTTTGCCCATCATGAACAGAAAGCCAACCCCGATCTCGGTCTCCAGGCTGGAGAAAGGCCTCAGCCTGCGTCCAAGCCACTGTCCTAACTCAGACGGCAAGAGGCTTTGAACGCATGTATATGGAAAGGCCAGCCATCAAGGGGTGCTTTGAGGTGCAGATTTTATTCGAGTTAATGCATGGGTTCCAGGCACCCGTCACGGCGTCCCTGAGCACCTGTGAGGACCACGCCCCATGTAGATGAATGTGTGTATACAGGGGAGGGGGACAATCAAGAGTCCAACTCAACCCGTCCCATCAGAGCCCCCTCCTCAGAGTTCCCAAAACAAACCTCTGACCCAGATCACACTGGGTAACCCCACGCCAGGGCTCGCCTGCATCAGGAGGAGGGCGGACGCCCCAGGGCGGTGTCTGCACTGCTGCTGTCGGGGTCATTTCCAGCACAAGCTTTCACCTCGTGGCATTGCCACTGTGACAGAAGCAGCAAGACGGGCTGGACACCTGAGCACTCACCAATGGTCTTGGATGGGGTTGTACTGGGGTGGCCAGCCCTTCCAGCTACACCGCTATAGCGATTCTGTATGTTTAGCATGCTACCTCTGTCGGAGCTAGTGCAGGGATGTCTAGCCAAGCCAGAAATTACAGCTTCAGTGTAGGCATACCCCTAGTCTCCTTAGCACCAGCTCCCGCTTTTCCTTTTATGCCCCTGCCTGGGTCAGCAGTGTGATCGGCAGGCTGGGCAGGGGGAGGTAAACCTGAAGGGGCTCTCCAAATCAGAGCTTGAATGAGAGCTGGCCTCTGGGTAAGTATCTTGAAAGGAAGACGGAACAACAGTACAAAAGGGAAGAGGCCCACCACCCCACACCGCAAAACGTTCTCTTTGCACGTTGGCCAGCTGTTCACTAAACGCTGTATCAGCAGACCCCTGGTTACATTTTGATTTGTAGCCTCCCACTTGAACGTAGGTCAGTCTTGGATGTGGGGGGAGGGGAGGGGAAGGTGTTTAAAAGGAAAGAGCTCCCTTACCGAAAAGGCTTGAAACAGCATAAGTGCAAATTAATTAAAGAATGAATGCAGCGCTTCATTCTCAGACCTGGGCATTTAGCATGACGGGCAAAGCCTGGCATGAAAACGAGCCCTGCAAATATTGCTCCTCCCTTCGGGCAATGAGGTGTATTCGGTGGGTGCTTTTTGGTAAAATTCCTCTCTCCTTGGCTTCCCCAGGTGGGTTCTTTCTTCATGATTAACTTGTGCCTGGTTGTAATAGCAACACAGTTTTCCGAAACAAAGCAGCGGGAGAACCAGCTGATGCAGGAGCAGCGTGCCCGCTACCTCTCCAACGACAGCACAATCGCCAGCTTCTCGGAGCCAGGCAGCTGCTACGATGAGCTCCTCAAATATATCTGCCACATCTTCCGGAAGGGAAAGCGGCGGACATTACGCCTGTACAACAATTGGCAGAGCAAGCGCCGGAAAAAGGTCAACCCCAACAGCGCCCCGGCTGGGCAGAGCCGCCGTAACAAAAAACGCATCACATCCATCCACCACCTCATCCACCACCACCACCACCATCACCACCACTACCACATCAGCAACGGGAGCCCTCGGGGCCCACGTTCCAACCCGGAGATCTGTGACCTGGAGCTGAAGGTCATGAAGTCTGGGAGCCAGCTGATGCTTCCGTCTCCATCCCCTAACCTGCCTAGCCCGCCCCCACCTCTGGATTCAGAGTCGGTCCATAGCATTTACCATGCTGACTGCCACATCGAAGGACCCCAGGTGAAATGCAAGTCTTCCAATGCCTCCGCAAGTGTTACACTGACCACTGGGCTCCCCACCAACCATGGCAATATGAATTATCCAACCATCCTGCCTTCAGCTAGCAAAGCCAGCTCTGCCCCGGGACCCAAAGGGAAGAAAAACAGCAGCACTCCGGTGGCCATTGTTAATAGCCCAGTGAGTTTGAATGCAGCCCCTTTTGAGAAGCTCCATCATCTGATGGGAGAGCATGGTAAGGACAAAGGACTCGGTGCCCTGCTTGGAATCAGTGTGCTGGGGGCAAATGGTCAGATGGGATTTGTAGAAAAGGGTTTAGAAGGACTAACGGTAGCCCAATGGCATAGCTCCACGGGAGCTTAATGGGTAACCAGAGGGGCCAACAGAATTGCTGGGCCCCTGGGTAAGGTGGGGGACCCACTTTGCGTTCCTGGAAGGGGTGCAGCCTCAGGGGGAAGGAATGGAATGGGGGGTGTTGCCTCCCCCGCCAGCCCTTCCCAGTCACCCGATGCATGTCCCATAGGGCTCTGTCGGGGATTTAAAGGGCCCAGAGCTCTGGACACTGCCTCAGTAGCAGCAGAGGCGGTAAGGGGCCCTGGTCCCTTTTGAATTGCTGGGCCCTGGCGCGGTTGCTCCCCCATTGTCCTCTTCCCCCTTTAGCAGGCTTGCTTGTAACTGGCGATGGGCAAACCTCCCAGGGGTCAGAGTTCAGGATCAGGGTAGCCAAGCACCCAAGCGTTTTCCTTCTTGTCGGAACAAGCTGTCCTGAGTTTGGCAAAATGGAGCGGAAGGTTTTGTATGGGGCCTGTTGGAACCCAGAGGGAAATACAAATGCTGGGGAGGGAAAGTGAAGCCAACGTTGAGCTCCGGCTGAAGGGCCAGACTGGTTCTCAGCTGGTCAAAGTGCGTTTGGCAATCCCTCGTGATGAGCCACAGCCCTCACTTAAGCTAGTGGGGAGTCCTGGGAGGACTGCAGGGTTTGGGTCCATGAAGAGAGGGCGTCAGGCTCTCGTTCAGCTGGAAACGTGAACCCTTTTTCACCCCCAGTCATCTAATTAAGCATATTTTACCCAAAAAGTTCATGATTCTGTATATTTTGGTTAGTCTCTAAGGTGCCACAGGACCACTTGTCCTTTTTCACCTGTCCCTCTCCCCTCTGACGTCCAGAAACTAGTCCCCACAAAGTTAGGCCCAAGACAGCATAAGAACATAAGAGCGGCCATACTGGGTCAGACCAAAGGTCCATCTAGCCCAGTGTCCTGTCTGCCAACAGTGGCCAGTGCCAGGTGCCCCAGAGGGGGTGGACCGAAGACCGATGAAGCGATTTGTCTCCTGCCATCCATCTCCAGCCTTTGACAAACAGGATGCACTTTGCACTCCTATTTTACATTCATTGGTTTGACATATAAAATCCCCTCCCAACCCCCACTAAGAACTGTGGCAAATAATGAAAAAATCAGGAATGGTTCGTCATGGAGGCTGTCCTGAGGTAAGGGGGGAAGCAGATGAAATCTCCGGTGCAGTGACGTGAGGGCGAAGCCACGGGAGGTACAGGGTGCTAACTGAAGAGCAGCTGCTTCAGAGGGGTAGCCGAGCGAGTCTGTAACTGGAAAAACTTAAAAAACAAGGTGGAGAGCAGAGGAGAGCACAAAGGAGGCATGGAAAGGGCAGGTCATGTCCAGACCAGTGTAAGTGCCGGGTGGAGAAGCCAGGAATAAGGCAAGTTGCTGGGCTGTACACTTTCTTATGCCCTGCTACCTTCTGTTTGCAGTGGCTGGTTCGAAGCATGCTGGGTGAACACACAGACAGTGAGCCGTAAGCAGACGGACCACCTCTTTCTCTCTGCTACATGACACACAGCCTGTGGCTTTTCACAAGGAACATGTTTCCTTGAGTCCCTCTCCTGGCTCCCACCCAAAATGAGACTCCACTGCCTGGAACCTAGTCTGTGTCGCAGGGACGAATGAGGATAGAATATGGCACTGAGGAAACATACTGTAGCGTAATGGTTCTCAAAGTGTGGTCCACGAGCCACTAGTGGTCCATAACCATCTGCTAGCCCTCTAGCCCCCGTCTGCTTCCCCATGAGGTTGTAGTGCCAGGACCACCTTCACACAGTGGTGGGGGAGCCTCATGGGCTGGATCGAGCTGGGGAGGAGGAATTGGCTCCGCGCACTTCCACTTCCCCTCCCCCCGGGTGGGGAAAACATCTGCGCAGGAAACCGCTCATCTGGAGGCCTTCTCTGCTGCTCCCGTTGGCCCGAATAATAGCCAATGGAAGCAGTGAGGGGCTGTGCCTGGCAGCGGCGGGAGGCAGAGAGGCAGGTAAGTCCCCTCTCGCCCCCTCCTGCCAAGACCTGCACCCCATCCCCCTCATAAACTCCTTCCCACCAAAACTCCACCGCCCCATCCCACTCTTGCACCCTCACCTCCTGGCCGGATGCTACACCTCCTCCCTCTCTCTCCTGCACCCATTTTGTTGGCTGGTGGTCCGTGGAAAGGTCTGCGTTGAGCAGGGTGAGCCACGGGCTACAAAGTTTGAGAACCGCTGCTGTAGAGCATGCAAAGTAGCAACCTGGCAGGCTCTGCTCCTAGCTGCCGCCCCTGGTGGTTTCATTTGTTTCTGATCTCTGATCTTTTGTCCCTGATATTAGGAGCCTTTGGGAAGACAATGCAAAACCCACGGTCTCTCTCCTTGTCAGCCTCTGATCAACTGACTCATCAAAGCAAGCCGCTGTCTTTGGAGTCCATCTCTTGCTGTTCTGTGTGTGTTCCCCTGGGCAGCTGGCTTCCAAGGAAAGCTTGGATGTCAGCTGTCTGCGCTCCCCAAATGCAGATTGCTGTGCACCTTCAGGCAGGTTTCTCTGGGCTTTGGTTAACAGGGAAGAACCCCCTCAACATTCTGTGCCATTCCCTGTGCTCGTTCATGCGGAAAAGCTTCTTACGGAGAGACCCTGAACGCTGATCTTTCATCCACAGCAGAGCCCTGTGAGGGTCTGCTGCACAGCGAGGAGCTGTTCGGTGGCTTTATGCTCATGCGCAGTAGGTGGATGTGGAGCAGGAGGGCCACAGAAGTGTGGATACTTTAGTCTATCCTTTAGTCTTCTCCTGTCTTCCATTTCTCCCCGCACACGGAAATGCGCTGGGCTGCAAAGCTGCTGCAGACTCACTGCTCTCTTAAATCAGGAAAATGGCAGCATTAACACGGAACGTGTGTACCTTATGAATTCTTTCATAAGAGCATGAGAATGGCCATACTGGGTCAGACCAAAGGTCCATCTAGCTCAGGGTTCTGTCTGCCGACAGTGGCCAATGCCAGGTGCCCCAAGAGGGAACGAACAGAACAGAGAATCATGTAGTGATCCATCTCCTATCACCCATTCCCAGCTTCTGACAAACAGAGGCTAGAGATAACATTCCTGCCCATCCTGGCTAATAGCCATTGATGGACCTATCCTCCGTGAGTTTAACTAGTTCTTTTTTGAACCCCGTTAAATTCTGGGCATTCACAACATCCTCTGGCAGGGAGTTCCTCAGGTTGAATGTACGTGTCACTAATTTTCAACATACAAGTCACTAATTCTATGTGTTGTGTGTCCATACCCAGACTTGCTGACTCTCTCAATTATAGTGAATTTCATTATATTTGTTGCTTTTCTTAAAGAACCAGCTGCTGTAATCATGGGGTTATGAGACTCTTAGCTTTTTTTTTTTTAAACTGTGTCTAGCCCACATGGTGGAGGAAAACATGAACTCTACATTCTAAAATTTTAAAAAGTAAATAAAAAGAACCCATATTATTATTAACAACAATAATAATAAAATCTCGTGATTTCTAAGTTAGTCTCATGTTTTTTAATGATGGTAGCTGTCAATGCAATTTATATTCATCCATGCATGTACTCTCACAACTATTTAAACTAACAATGTAGCTGTTGAAAGAGTATTAAGTATGTCTTGCAGGGCAGAGTTAAGGTTATTTGTGAAATATGCCTGGTAACTTTTTCCATGTCAATATTGTTTTAACTAAATGCACACATGGATAAGGCTCATGAAATTATTTATATAAATCACTTTCGCTGGACACGTCCAATCTTTCAAAATGCCCAAGGCTGAGAGGGGTTCATTGTAATGTTCTTCTTTTGCGTATGCAAGGGGTTTGTTTTCATCAGTGGCACAGACTTAACTCGTGAGTGTTATCGAAGGCTATCGTTTGAGAATACATTTTTACTTTGAGATAAAAACACATGCTCCTGGAAGCTGGAAGCAAAGAAACTGTTGCATGGCTGTACATAAAACCCACCATTCGAGCCACAAGTTGTTCCTGCCAATGTGCCAGATTCACCTTTCACTGACACCCGTGTGAATTCAGGGCCCTGAATTTTAATTTGACTCAAGATTCTTCAAAGAGCGTGCTACTGATAACACCATTAATAATATTATCCTTTGTTCACAGAGTCCTTTTCAAACCTAAGGATGTCAAAGCACTTTATAAACTGTACTGGAATTAAGTCTCAGAGGAATAGTCATGTTAGTCTGTAACTTTAAAAATGATGAGTAGTCCTATAGCACCTTAGGGTACATCTACCCAGCAGGGCTAAAGTCGAATTAAGCTACATCAGTTGTGTAGCTTAAGTCGAAATAGCTTAATTCAGCTTCTGGCACTGTCCACATAGCAGGAAGTTGAAGGAAGAACACTCTTCCTTCAACTACCCTTACTCCCTGTGAAATGAGAGTTACCATGAGCCGGAGTAAGGACTCCTCCAGCTCGACATTATTTCGAAATACAGGCTTGTAGTGTAGATGAGCACTATGTTATTTCGGAATAATGTTAGTTATTTTGCAATAATGCTATTGTGTAGACATATCGTCAGAGACTCAACAAATATATTATATCATAAGCTTTTGTGGGTAAAACCCACTTCATCAGATGAGTTGGAGAGGAATTTACAGAATCCAGAGTATATTTAACAGCAAAAGCAGGACCAATATTAATTACGATAATTGAGTCAGACCGGATGTGTCCTGTGCATAGCTTTGGATGCGGAAATGTGAATAACAAAGGCAGGGGAAATTGCCTTTGTAGTAGTGCGTTAACCAGGTAATATCTTTATTCAAACCCAAGTGGATAGTGTTGAATTTGTAAATGAATTCCAGTTCCGCAGTCTCCCTCTGTACTGTCTCTCTCTGAAGTGCGATTATTTACAGAGTGGAACACAGCAGCTGCTTGTCGGTGAACAATAATTGTGCAGAATATTTGACAACAGGAAGTGAAGAGATTTAATAAGCACCTCTTGGCATAGGTGCCAACTTCCCCTCTAGCCGGGGAAAGCTCGACCCCTCCCCCATTTCCCCTGCAGCATTCCACTCCTCCCCCCAAGCCCCACCCCTGCTCCACCCCCTCCCTGCCACGTCCCACCCAAGTCCCTGGCCCTGCCCTGCCTTTCCTCATCTCCTCCCAGAGTGCGCCCCATCCCTGCTCCTCCTCCTGCCTCTTGGAGCTTCCTGAATTCTGTGAATCAGTTGCTTGTGGTACTCCAGGAGCGTTGCGAGGGTGGGGGAGGAGTTGGTCAGCAGGGCTACATGTGGGGGGAAGGGTGAAAGGGGGGATTGGCTGCCAGTGGGAGCTCCACACCCCTTAATTTTTCCCCAGGGGTGCTCCGGCTCTGGAGCACCCACAGATTCAGCACCTGTGCCTCTAGGTCACTTAGATGGAAAGGATTTCTAGGGGGAAGGAAAGTTGATCAGGATCCCCAGTGCAAATCCCTGTGACTCAAAGCCATCCAGCGGAGTGCATCTCTCCTCCTGCCGCCTCAGCTTCTAAAACTGATCCCCGGCTTGACCAGTCCAATGTCCAGGCCTAGCCTCATTGGTAGGGCCGCCACCCCTTCCAAAACACCAGACATTTCAGTGTGCCTGGGAATGATGTGGGCCCTCCCCACCAGGAGGGTGCCATTTTGAAGAGGACGATGCTGTGTACCCTACGTGCAGGGTTTGTGCAAGGTTGTGCTGGTGGGGGATGGACAGGTGCACTCTTCGAAATGGCATCCTCCATCCATGATACTAGACCGAAGCACGTCCCGTTTTGTCTCAGTACAGCCCAGGGACTGTCTAGCTTCAAACTGGCTCGGTTACTTGCCTACCCAAGGTTCCCCCGGCTTGAAGCTGGAGGCAGACCAAATTTGTGGGGAGTCGGCGAGGCCTTGAGATGGGAACGGTGAGAGGGGACGTTTCTATACCCCCACTCCCACGCAGTGTTGGCAGGGACACCACGGGCTGGCAGGGCCCGCTAGGCAGGCAGGGGAAAGAATATTTAAATGAATCTTATTAAGCCGGAGCTTTATAGCCTCTAGTTCCCTCTCCTAGCAAGTGCTGGTGACTAACACTCCCACCACTGCGTAGAAACACGGAGCGTGGCGCTCAGCCCAGGGGTTTCACACCTGCGGAGAAGCAGCTTCAACCTGTGCTGGGTGCCGGACCTGCGCTAGATGCCAGCTCTGTGCTTGAGGTGGCCAACTTCCTACATGCACAGAACTGAGCTCCCTTGCCCCGCCCCCTGTCCCACCCCTCCTCCAAAGCCTCCTCCCTGCCCCACCCCCACTCATTTCATACCCCTCCATCACTCATTCTCCCCACCCTCACTCACCCATTTTCCCCAGGCTGGGGCAGGAGGTTGGGATGTGAGGGGGTGGGGCTCCGTCTGGGGGGGTTGGGCTCCAGAGTGGGGCTGGGCCTGAGGGGTTTGGAGTGTGTGAGGGGGCTCCAGGATGAGACCAAGGGATTTGGAGGGAAGAAAGGGAGTCGGGGCTGGGACAGGGGATTGAGGTGCAGAGAGGTACGAGGGCTCTGGCTGAGGTGTTTGGGGTGCAGGAAGGGGCTGCAGGCTGGAACTGAGGGGTCCAGTGGCAAGAGGGGGATCAGGGCTGGAGGTTGGGGTGCAGGCTCTGGAAGTGCTTACCTCAAGGAGCTCTCAGAAACAGCAGCATGTCACCCCCTTTGGCTTCTGCGTGGAGGTGTGGCCAAGCAATTCTGCATGCGGCGCCATCTACAGGTGCCACCCCCACAGCTCCCATTGGTCCCGGTTCCCAGCCAATGGGTGCTGCCGGCACTTGGGGAGGGGGCAGCATGTGGATCCCCCTGCCCCTTCACATAAGAGTTGGAGGGAAGATGCGCCACTGCTTCCGGGAGCTGCACAGAGCCAAAGCAGGGAGGGAGCCTGCTTTAGCTCCGCCGCACTTCCCACCAGACTTTGCTGCCAGGATCCCTCTTCGCCCAGGTATTCCAGTCGAAAACCGGACACCTGGCAACCCTATCTTGGCTGGAGGGATTAGACACTGAGGTGGTGAGCTCCGTCCAGCATTCCTGGCTTCCACCCCACTAGAAATAGTCCCAACCGCTGCCTCCCTGATTCCCCTGCACCTTCCCAGCTGGGAAGGAAGGAGCCGAGTGGAATCCAGCCATGGCAAGCCATGTGCAAAGCAGAAGCACTTGAGGGATAATTGCATGCATTCACAGGGCATTGAGAACAAGGGGAAGCTCGCAGGCCTGTCTGAGAAGAGGCTCAGCGTTGTCTTGGAGGGATGATTGTGGCAGCATCGTCTTCTCTTTGCGCTGTAGAATCGAGCACAATGAAGCACAACCTGTTCCGAAGCGTGCTTGTGCCCTGCAGAGTGGTGAGGTGATTCGCGCCAGCAGCCCAGGAGACGCTGGGATTCTGAAGAGATCTGTGGCGCCAGGGTTTTTCGGACCCTTTTTAACACTTGGAGAGCCTTGAGGTGGCACAAGCCACGTGCTCAGGCATCCATGCCTCCGAAGCCATCGTTTCTCCTCAGAGCTGCCTGTGCATTTCTAAACCGCTGTGTAAATTAGTAAAGGGGGAAACTGAAATGGCGTAGTCTGTGGAGTCAGGGGAGAGGGAAAATACCTCTGACTTCTTGGTATGTTTGGCATGCTTACCAGAAACTGAGAGAGAGAAAGAGAGAGAGAGAGTCCAATCTCCTCAGAGGATCAGCCTAGTTTTGCAGGCCTACGATTTCTAGGTAAGGTCAGCAAAGGAGCCAGTCGTTCAAATCCTCATTGTCACCCAACTTTCACCCCTTGTGCGTGACGCGGTGGCTTTTTATCCCCTATCACCTGCTGGAGTACTGGGCAGCCAGGGGTCTCCATCGTGACTGCAATACTGTTGTGACTCTCTGGTCTTTTAGGCCCAGAGCCATTATTGCCCGATTGCTCTTGTGCAGCCTCTGGGAAATGGATTCCCAGTCTTTTTCCCAGTGGAGAGGACCCAGCTCTTCAAACATGGCTAGTGACTCTGGGGCCCAAATTGAGGGACCTCACAGGGGCTTTTAAGACCAGGCTACTTTATGGAGTCTCCAATCAGGTACCCAAAATCACCTGATGCTTCTAAAGTCTTGTCAGCATGGGTATGTCTAGACTACATGGCTCTGTCGACGGAGCCATGTAAAACAGTTTACTCGGCATAGTCAATGAAGCGGGGATTTAAATAATCCCCGCTTCATTAAAATAAAAATGGCTGCTGCGCTGTGCCGACGATCAGCTGATCCAGCACAGCGCGGCAGTCTAGACACGGTGTGGTCAACAAGGGAAGCCTTTATCGACCACTCTGGTATGCCTCGTGAAACTATTTTACATGGCTCCGTCAACGGAGCCATGTAGTCTAGACGAACCCCATGACTGCATCCCCCGAACCACAGGTTCGCCCTTTTCTTGGCAGACACCGCCACCGTCTGAGTATGCCTAGGTGCTAAACTCCCCGCTCTCCTCCAAACTGATCTCTTCCCACCGACCATGTTGTGGGTAGGGGAGCATTACTGCGCAGTTGGCAGCCCTGTGTATATTTGATTCTCAGACGGGAGTCTGGTTCGGGTTCCATTTGAGCTTCCAGGGGGAAGCTGAGGTCTGTTTTCAGTTCATCTCCTTTGGCTCCTTGCACCGGTCTGTGAAGACGTGCTGGGGAGACAACAGCAACACCACTGTGCCCAGCCTCCGTGAGGGCTGCCGACTTTTCTCCTCATGCCAGAAAATGCTGTTACCCATTGGATTAAAAAATCCAGCCCCTGCGAGCCAGTTTGATTTAGCCGCCTCTCCCACTGTGCCGTGACAGCGAGAGAGTCAAAGGCACATTGCACAAAGCTCAAGGGGAAAGGAGGGGCGAGGAGGTTCCAAGGCATTAAAGCAGCCGCTGCTGAAATGTTGAATCTGCAGCCATCCTCATTCCACCCCTTCCCATCCTTTCCCCCCCGCACCTTGGCTCATTATCGGAACCGAGGAGTCCTCTGAACCTGGCATTGGCTTTAATAACAAGTGAATGAAACGGGTGTAGTGAGCAACTTGACTGCAGCAGAGTACAAAGAGATCCCCATGTTACGGGGGAAATGGCCCTGTCTTGGGCCAGCTGCCTGAGGCAAGGAAGCTAAGGGGTACGTACGTGTGGGACTTAAAGGAGTGGGAAAGGGGGATGAAAAGGGGATACTCTGGGGAAAATGGACCAAATTAGGGGCAGTTATAAATCTAAAGGCCAGAAAGAACCATTATGAGCATCCACTCTGACATCCCGAATGGCACAGGCTGAAGAATCTGCCCCAGTGAGTCTAGGTAGCATCAAGCCAATGAAGTCTGGTGGAGTTAGAGCAGATCCATCCCATTTATTATACTAGAAAATGTATATGTTGTTGCTTGGGTCCTTCAGGGCAGGGAGCTGGGAGTGGGGGAGGGGGTGGGTCAGGAGTCAGAGTTGGGGGGTGAAGAGGGGTTCAGGGTTGGGGGTGGGAGGGTAGGAGTCAGAGCAGGGCAGCAGATGGGGTGCAGGAGTCAGGGTGGAGGCTTGGAAGGTCTGGGGGGCCTTAGAGGAAGGGTGGGAGGCTCTGGGCAGGGAGTGAGGACATCCACTGACCTTCTCCCCAGGGCTGGCCCAGAACGGGCGGCGAGAACGATACAGCCTGCCTGCGGGCTTCTCTCTGGAGCTGACCCAGGGTGGAGTGTGGGGGCACAAACACCTCTTCCCCCCTCCCCGGGGCTTGCTGCCCTCCTGTGGTCTTTCAGGGGTATAAATGCCCCTCCCCCCCCTGCTTGCTGCCCCCTGTGGTCATTCATGAGTATAACTGTCCCCACTGTCACACCCCTCCCTTACCGGTTGGTGAGAAACAATCCCATTCCAGGCACTTCCCATTGTCCTGGCACAACGAAACCCTGACCTTGCTTTGTTAGGAGAAGAGGAAGCTGCCTGCTGAATTTGGTGACCCTAGCTCTTACCGCATAGGAGGAGTTCTTGAGCAAATGGACTCACAGACAGACAGATGGACACACAGGTGCACAAATGCTCTCAAATATACAGTAGATGACCCTTCAGTGGAAAACCAGGAAAGTTCAGAGGGTTTGGGGAGGAAGGTGGGGGCCAGTTCTGCTGCTGATTCTGTGCATGTCCCTTGGTTGTAGGTCTGTGCAGGACATCCAGCAGGCTGTCGGGTCTGAATGTGCCATGCCCTCTGCCCAGCCCCCAGCCCAGCATCCTGTCCTGCGAGCTCCAGAACTGCCCCTACTGTGCTAACATCCTGGAGGATCCTGAGTTCGAGTTCAGTGAGTCGGACAGCTACGACTCAGACAACAACGGCATCTATGAATTCACGCAGGACCTGCGGCATGGAGACCAAAGAGATCAGATCCAGCAGCAGAGGAATAAGAAGAAAAAGAAGAAGAAACCAAAGGAGAGGAACAAAGTTGCTAGACTTTGGGTGGCTTTTGGCAACAAGCTGAAAAGGATTGTGGAGAGCAAGTATTTCAACCGCGGGATTATGATCGCCATTCTGATCAACACGCTGAGCATGGGAATTGAGTATCACGAGCAGGTGAGTAGACGTGCCCGGTGACCGTTGCTTTCCTTGTCTTCCTTGGGCCACACAAGCTGCTTTGCATGGAAAGGGGAGAATCTCACGCCGCTGGGATTCTGAATTTCCGAGTCTGAGTGTGAATTACTCGTGTGAGCTAGCTCAAGCATGACCGGCACAGAAAGCGGCGATGCAAATGATTTCTGAGTGGGGAATGTGTGCCAGAGAATTGTATCTGTGTGTGCCCGATGGCTGCTCGAGTGGCGTAGCTAGGACAGGAAAAGAGGGTGGGCCCAGCTTTCAGGTGGGTGGGCAATGTTAGGGGCGGGGGAGTGGGCTGGAAGGCCCGAGGGGGCAGGAAGGATCATGTGTGCAGGAGGGGTCCAGTGCCATGTGGAGGGGACAGGATGGATCCGATGCTCTGGCTGGGCAGGAAAGGGGGGGCAGGAGGGACCAGAGCTCTGGGAAGGGCTCCAGGGCTCTGGCAAGATTAAGCAGGACGAATGGGGGACCTGTCTCACCTCCCCCCGTTACTACTCAGCAGGCAGCCCTGCCTCATCGCTCTCCTGCTGGTGCCACGTGCTGCTGCCCCAGTTTCTGGATCGAGTGCTAGCCCCATCCACACCTTCCTCCATGAGGCATATCCCCCGTGGGGCTAGCACTGCGGCTGGAAACCGAGTCGGAAGCATGTGGCCCCGTCAGGTGAGCGATGTGGCCAGGCTGTGGACCAGGAGGCTCCAGCCCTGATTTGGATAGGCCTGGTATGCTATGTGGATGGGCCCAGGCTCCTCAGTCCCACACGGAGCTATGCCCTTATGCTGAGATCAAAAAGAAAGGGCAGGGGTCTGAGCCTTGAAGCCATTATAATATGGAGATATACCTCTCTCTTAGAGCTGGAAGGGACCTTGAGAGGTCATTGAGTCCAGTCCCCTGCCCTCAAGACAGGACCAAGTACCATCCCTGACAGATTTACCCCAGGTCTCTAAGTGGCCCCCTCAAGGATTGAACTCACAACCCCGGGTGTAGCAGGCCAATGCGCAAGCCACAGCACTTATAATCATTTGTAGGATTGGGGTCTGAATTCCTGGAATAAATTATACTGTTCGCAGTGGTTCTCAACCGTGGGCCATATGGTTCCCCAGGGGCCACACCCTACCTTTCGGGGGCCACATGGAAAAAACGGAACATTAGGTAAATTATCCCTCCCCCCAGTATGTAGGCACTTCTCTTCCTGCATGGGAGTCAACTTGCTAATGGCCAACTGCATACCCATTGTGACAGACCAGCTGCCTGCCACACGCTAACGGAGGGAAGACATAGTGGGCTCTGGGTGAACAGCTTCCTCTTCCCTGAGTAAACAGGGCCGAACCTAGCGCATCATAATCAGGCAGGCACCTGGGGCCAATTCAGAGCTTGCCAGAAGCGGCGGGCCAATTCAGAGCACCTACAGCCCAGTACGACCTGCTGGGGCTTGTTTATAAGGCCTCCCTGCAGGGAGGCAGGAGCCCAAGATGCGAGAGTGAGGAGGTGCACTGTGTGTGTGAGCGGAGGACTGTGAGCAAGACAGATGGGAGAGGGTGCTGCTCAGGTACTGGGGGTGCTGGGAGGGATCATTAGGGGATGTGACCACAGGAAGAAGCTGCCAGACGGGGAGTAGAACAAACCCTGTCTGTTGCTGCTGCCTTAGGGTCCCTGGGCCAGAACCCGAAGTAGTGGGCAGGCCCAGATCTCCCCTCCCCCCCGCAAGCCTCCCCGCACCACTACAGAGTCTGCCCCTGAGAGGGAGACCAGGGCTATGGAGAAGCTTTTACCCCAAACTGTGAAGTAGCCTGTGATGAGTATGGCTCAGGAGGCTATGACCCCTGCCCCCAGTAAGGAGAAAGAGGCCGTGCGGAGGGTCACAGTGAGCCTCGGAGGCAAACACTATCCGCCAGAAGCGCGAGACCCACGGGGGACAGTTGGAGCTTTGCCACAGCATGTATAATGGTTTGCAGGATTGGGGTCTGAATTCCTGGAATAAATTATACTGTTCAGGCAGTGGTTCTCAACCGTGGGCCATATGGCTCCCCAGGGGCCACGCCCTACCTCTAGGGGGCCACATGGAAAAAACGGAACATTAGGTAAATTATGTGCCTTTTTTTCCAACTAACAGCGGCTGTGAGGGGGGCCGCAGAGGTAAACGAGGCTCAGAAGGGGGCCATGAGCAAAAAAAGGTTGAGAAACACTGCGGGATGCATGAATTGCACTGCAAAGTATCATCTGGTACGCTGTGAAAGACAGTCTGCAGTCGAACATGTCTCTGGGTTTTTCTGGTGGATAATAGAACCTGAGGGTAGTCTACACTGCACACTTATTTCAGAATAAGCTATTCCAGAAGAAATACTCCGAAATAGCTTATTTTGAAATAGCACGTCTACGCTACAGGAAAGCCTAGAAATTAGTCTGAGGCAGGCTCCCCTAATGTGGACACGCTACCTTGACTGAGAGCCTCAGGAGGCCCTGGGGAGTAATTAATTTGAATGGCCCTGGGGGGAAGCTATTTTGAAATAGCTCCCCCCTGGGGCATCCATGCTACAGCTATTTTGAAATAGCAATTTTGGAAGAGGCATCTTTCCTCATGGAATGAGGATTACAGAAGTCGAAATTTATTTCAAAATAACAGAATGGCTGTGTAGACACTCGCATTGTCATTTAGGAATAATGGCCGTTATTCCGAAATAACGCTGCAGTGTAGATGCACCCTGAGAGAACGCCATTTCGTAACAGGAGTCACCAACGTGCGAGTTTGCATCTCTGCACCGAGCGAAAAACAAAACTCTGAAGCCCACTGTTATGCTAGGCCAAAACCAAGCAAGCCAGCTTCTCCTTTGCCCATCGGGGGAGGTCCCTTTGTTCCATCCCCAAGAGTTGAATTTGATCTCCTAGGGCACAAGGAGATGTCTTGTAGATGTCTTTTCTGGAAGCAGGAAGAAAATTCATTCTGTTCATACTAATCCAGGGGACAGCATGATGTCAAGAAATGGCATTTGCCACAGAGTGTGGGGTGTCCTCCTTGTAGGTTGATTGGAGCTGAAGGACAGTGAGATGAGAGATGAGTCATCTAAAGATCCTTTCGTCAGGTCATTGTATGGACAGCTGCTCTATTCGGAGTCTTCTTGGGACAACTGGTTAACCAGCTATTTTACCAATGACAAACTCCAAAATATTGCCTCGGCGAGCTGCTGAAAACCCCATCCTGGACTGTGGAGAGAAATCTGAGGGCTCGTTTTCCAAGTGGCAAATGATTCTCTCCCATCATGCATGCTCAGAATGAGGAAAATGCTCTGCAGCCCGAGGTTATTTACAGGGGAATGGTTATTTACCTGCTCACTTATGGCAAGGAGAGGCAGCACGGGGCAGTGGTGGAGGTATTTAAACATGTGCCCACAATGGGAGGGTAAGGTTCTTTGTGTTCTCTTCTCCATCACTTCCTCTTTTTTTTTCAAATGGGCCTGCAGAGAGCCAGAGCCCATTTGTCCCTAGAAGTTCTGACTTATGATTTTTTTTCATCTTTCTTTGTAAAACGTGTGTGTGTGTGTGTGTGTGTGTGTGTGTGTGTTTTCTTTCAAGACCAATACCTAACTAAACTTGATCAACAACTCTGCAATAATAAGCATGCAACAGAGGAAGACCAAAAAAATTAAATAAATAAAAGCAATGCAACAAATGTCCAGGGCAGGTTTTTGCCAGCTGACTTGTTCAACAACAGGTTTTAAAACAAGGACACGCACCTCGACAGCCTCCTCTGAATAGACCCGTTTATTCGTTGTTGCTGCGGGGATGAGTTGTCAGGCAGATAAAATGCCAGTCCTTCGATGCTCTGGTGCCCAGTGCTGGGGGAGAACCGAAGCTAGACAGGCTGTGGTGAGCAAGCGCAGGGTTTCCATGGAGTCTGTATCCCCTCAGTTATAAAAGTTAGATTGTGATCATTATGTCCTGGTTCCCAAGAGAGTAAAATTTTGTAGGTTTATCGTGGATTCCAGGTTGCTTAAACTGTCTTCAAGCCAATGGCAATAAAAGAAAGTTAAGTTTTTGGCTGAAGAGCTTCAGACTCCAGCCAGTTTTGTTCCGAGCCGCTAACTTGGGTGCAATAAAAAGGAAGAATTCCTCAGTAATACCTTGTAAAAAGTCCCTGCATATGCCTGACTCTGAAACGCCTGATGTCTCTGGTGCACTACAAGGATCACAAACAGCTGAATTTTCAGAACAGGCTTCTAAGTGCTTCACCGAGGCAGTCTGGTATCAACAAAACAGGCCTTGGGGCCCTTGCCTGGGGCTGGTACATGATGCTAAAGAAATAGGAAACAAAGTTGGACTCCTAAACTATCAGCATGAAAGCCAGGAAAGTCTGGGTGATGTCAGAACGGAAGCCCAGTGAAACTTAGCTGTGGGATTGAGGACCAAAGCAGCAGAGACAAAAGGCAGCTGCGTTGGCGGAACTGCTCACTGTTTTGGGGTGGGAGGAGAGCTGGGAATTGATCATAAGAATGGCCATACTGGGTCAGACCAAAGGTCCATCTAGCCCAGTATCCTGTCTGCTGACAGTGGCCAATGCCAGGTGCCTCCAGAGAGAGTGAACAGAACAGGTAATGAACAAGCAACCTCTCTCCTGCCATCCATCTCCACCCTCTGACAAATAGAGGCTAGGGACACCATTCCTTACCCATCCTAGCTAATAGCCATCGATGGGCCTAACCTCCATGAATCGATCTAGCTCTTTTGTGAACCCTGCTATAGTCCTATCCTTCACACCATCCTCTGGCAAGGAGTTCCACAGGCTGACTGTGTACCGAGTGAAGAAAAAAATTCTTTTGGTTTGTTTTCAATCTGCTACCTATTCATTTCATTGGGTGGCCCCGAGCCCTTGTGTCATAGGAACAAGGAAATAACTTTTCCTTATTCACTTTCCCCGCATTCATCGTGATTGTATAGACCTCCCTCATATCCCTCCCTCATCTCCTCTTTTCTCAGCTCGTTTGGCTGCCCCCCACTTGCTGCCATGAAAAATCCATTCGATGGACTGCTGAGAAAAAAGTGTTGGCCTGGCGACCCCAAGTCATCAAGCGCCTTTGACTTTGGTGGTGGTGGCAACAGCAGCATGCATCACTTCCCCCGCCCCCAGTTGCTTATGGGCTTCTGCCATAACCGAAAGATGCCATCTAGAGCACGGACAAGCAGGGTGACAGTCTGCCTGCCGAGTGTCCTGTCTGCTGCATCACCGTCGCATTTAGAGGGGACAAGGCCTCCCAGCCCTGGAGCTCCAGGAGGAAGGGGATCAGAGCAGGAGCCGCTCTGCCTGAATAGCTGCTGCCTGTGCTCTGCTCTTCTGGCTTCCCTCCAGGCTACAGCAGGATGAGCCACGGAAAGGGCTTGGGGGAGCAACGGTGGCTTTGAACAGTGGTCAGTCCCTGCGCGCCTGCTACACGGGGACCCAAAGGGACAGCGCCACGGAGCCCAGCAGCCCTGAACCTTGACAGAGCCCCTTCCGTGCAGAGCGCAAGGTGGTTGTCTGGGGAAGAGGGGAGGGATAGAGACTCCAAATTCCTACACTTCATCCCTTCCACACAGGCTGGGAGAGCCACACACTGAGGGATGCTCCAGGCCGAAGGGAAGTCCCCCCACCTGACGTGGCTTTCAGGTGCAGGATGGATTCCTAGAAAGAAACTCCGAGGTAGTGCCTGCTGGTGTTAGCCATCCAAGATGGCTTCCAATGACCCTATATGAAGGGCTTTCCCCCTACTAAGAACGAGATACGTTAACGGAGGAGGGGTCCATCAATACTTACTAGCCAGGATGAACAGGGATGGTGTCCCCAGCCTCTGTTGGTCAGAGGTTGGAAATGGATGACAGGAGAGGGATCAAGTGATGATTCCTGTTCTGTTCACTCCCTCTGTGGCACCTGGCATTGGCCACCGTCACAAGACAGGATACTGGGCTTCTTATGTACTGTGAAGGCCAGCACCTAGTCCTGTACCGAGTCCTGGAGTTTGTACCTACTCCTGGAACTCCATAAAGTAGCAGACTCTAAATCTGTTACTGATTACCTCATTTAGCAGAAATGGTCTGCCACAGGTCCAGGACTAAATATACCAAGTCTTAGACAAGTGTAGTAGATTTTTTTTAACTTAACAGAGTTCTAATTTTGAGTTGACTTAGGCCAGGCAGTGTGCCGTCTCATGTGGGAAATACACTAGAATATGGAATTCACCACAATCATGCAAGTGACTCTTGACATCCCAGCGGACTGTGGTGTTCTTACAGGATTCAGGCAGAAGGCGCAATAAGCTATTTCTAAGGGGGAAAGAAGTGATGCACGGAGAATCAACGGTAAGGAGAATACGGTTGAATCGGGGCGACCTCTTAAGCCAAAGTTTGCTGAAACCAGGGTGACTAAGAACTTCCTGTAGTGTATATTTTCAGAGGCATGCAAGCAGAGCATGTGCCCCGGAAGCAGCTGGGGCCAGGACTGCGAGGGCCGATCGCAGACTCCAGCCCCGCAAACTGGAAGGCAGAAGCCGAAGGGCCAAAACGAACTACTTCTGTTAGTCTATAAGTTGCCACAGGACTCCTCGCCGCTTTTGAAGTTATGCTTAAGTATATTCTCTGAATTACAATTTGTAACAAGGTCTTGGACAGATAGTCACTATCTAAATTTGGACACTGTTTTGAGGTCTGGGACGGGGGGCTCGGAGGAAGGGAATACATAATCTTGGGAACAGAGGTAAATCTGTTCATGGCATGTCTCAATCCACCTCTCGCCGAACCACCCGGTCTGAAGCTATTTTCAGTGAACGGTCTGGACTCTCAGGGTTTCACATTCTCAGATTTCCTTAACGAAGCCAGAGCTCTGATGGGCTCAGCTTCTCAGACCTTCTCTGTGTGCAGCTGCTTTGTTGAGACCAGGTCTGCTGGAGGGGCATGCGATGTTGACACTTGTCTACCAGGAACTGCTTTGAAACTAACTTCGCTAAAACAGCCGTGCTTTGACCTGGGCTGGTGTTCAGCCAGTGACCACCTCTACATCCCACTGCACCTGCTACAAACCATTCCTTCCCTTCATGGGTCTTTGTTTTTTTCTGTTTTTTTCCCCCCACATCATTAAAGAGCTTACTTGCTTTCATTGCCGGCCATTTAGGTTCTCTGGAAATGATCAGAGGCTTTGCAGATGGAGCGACATGCGGTATGGGTTTTTATTGTGCAATTATCCCAAACCAAAGAATCGAGGCCTTTCGTGTGCCTGTGCCGAAGAACATGTGGCATGCAAGAAAAAACAATCATAGGCCTTTGCACTTCTGTAGTGTCTTTCATCCTGCAGCCAGCATCCCCTTGAAGTTAGTAACTATTACTGTGCAGATTTTACAGATGTGTAACCTATTTTACAGATGTGTCCTAGGAGGGAAGATGGAAAGAATTGGGTTTATTTACTCTGGAAAAGAGAAGATTGAGAGGAGACAAAATAGCCGCTTTCAAGGGTGTTACAAGGAGGAGGGAGAAAAATGTTTAACCTTTCAGGATAGGACAAGAAGTGATGGGCTAAAATTGCAAGGGAGGTTTAGGTTGGACATTAGGAAAAACTTCCTGTCAGGGTGGTTAAACACTGGAATAAATTGCCTAGGGAAGTTATGGACTTTCCATCATTGGGGATATTTAAGAGTAGGTTAGACAAAGCCCTATCAGGGATGGTTTAGATGGTGCTTGGTCCTGCCATGAGGGCAGGGGACTGGACTTGACCTCTCCAGGTCCCTTCCAGCTCTAGTAGTCTGTGATTCTGTGTGGAAATAGAGGCATGGAGAGGTTGTGACCTGCAGGGCTGGGAATACAACCCAGGAGTCTTGGCCTACTATACAAACTGCCTTGTGCGCCAAGACCATGCTTGGTGGTGACTGGAGAGGATAAGAAGGTGCCTGGTTCTCTTGCTTTCTGTCTCAACCCTAAGAGCGCATCCTATTCATTAGGGATGAGCCTGGACAAAAACCCCACGTCCATTAGGCCCCCAAGTCTGGGAAAGGGCTCAGATTTGAAAGCTACCCCAAACCTCATTGCATGTACTCCTCTCTGGAGTTAATCCAGCTGTTTTGCTGCATGCTTTGGCCTTAGCCCAGTGCATGTACTACAGGCCATTTCGATGTCTTCCAGGGCTAGAATCCTACCTGTCAGCTAGACACGCTGGAGCAGCCGGTGACAGATTCAGCCTGGCGACGCGCTGGCGCTGTATTCCTCATGCGCCTGAGCTTACTCAGCGCTCTCACTTAATAGGCCTATTCTTCTGGAAAGCAGCGTAAGAATTTCATGGCAGGATGGCCTCTTTAAGAAAGACACTCTTGGCCTGGAAGCCTGTTGGAGCTGGAGCTATTTGAGAGCCAAATAATAGAAACCAGCACGCAGCAGATAATTGGCAATGAGTTTCTCTGGAACTTTAGTCATTATTCTGAATCCGATACGATGGCATAGCACATTCATGGGCCTTGCTGACCCAGTTCTGTCTCTGCCTGTCTTATCACATGTGAATGCTAATTAGGAGGCTACAAGATGCTGCTCGTTAGTGGCAAAATGACTTGTATTTTGCAGGTTAATTGGCTGCTTTGGATTTTAGTCTATTTTTTGCGCTTTTATTGCTTTTTCTGCCTCCGCCCTGAATAAGAACTCCGCTGGGTAGGGAAAGCAAGCCCAGAGAAGATGGCTGTCTTTATATTATTATCAGCACTTTCAATAAATTAGTTTGCTTTGACTTGTATATGCCTCATGGCGGACAACTCTTCGGTATACCCGACTGCGCGCCTTTTTAAGGTGAGCTGCCAGTGCTGTTTCCAAAGCAGTGCCTGGGCCCTTCCCCGTGTCATTGTGGGGTGACGAAGAAGAGATGCACAGAACAAATATGGAGGGCTGCAGGGTCCATCTGTTGAAGTACTGGGGATGTAAGAGTGCAGTCATTTAAATGGGTAACGGACAAGCATGAGCTTATCGATTACCCAAATGGTTACATGTGGCTCCTGGTTCGGTTCCCAGGGAGCTGGCTGCCACTCCATGCTGCTGCCTCAGTACCAGCAGCAGCAGTGTGGGGCAACAACCAGCTCCCCAGGACCACGGCAGCAGGTGGGAGCCAGTACATAAGAACATAAGAATGGCCATACTGGGTCAGACCAAAGGTCCATCTAGCCCAGTATCCTGTCTGCCGACAATGGCCAGCACCAGGTGCCCCAGAGAGGGTGGACCGAAGACCATCCCTCTCCAGCCTCTGACAAACAGAGGCCAAGGACACCATTTTATCCCCTGGCTAAGACTTTTATGGACCTAACCTCCATGAAATTATCTAGCTTCTCTTTAAACTCTATTATAGTCCTAGCCTTCACAGCCTCCTCTGGCAAGGAGTTCCACAGGCTGACTACACGCTGTGTGAAGAAGAACTTTCTTTTATTAGTTTTAAACCTGCTACCCATTAATTTCATTTGGTGTCCTCTAGTTCTTCTATTTAGGGAGCTAATAAATAACTTCTCTTTATCGGCCCTCTCCACACCACTCATGATTTTATATACCTCTATCATATCCCCCCTCAGTCTCCTCTTTTCTAAACTGAAAAGTCCCAGTCTCTTTAGCCTCTCCTCATATGGGACCCGTTCCAAACCCCTAATCATTTTAGTTGCCCTTTCCTGAACCCTTTCCAAGGCCAAAATATCTTTTTTGAGGTGAGGAGACCACATCTGTACACAGTATTCAAGATGTGGGCGTACCATAGTTTTATACAGGGGCAGGAAGATATTCTGGGTCTTATTTTCTATCCCTTTCTTAATAATTCCTAGCATCCTACTTGCCTTTTTGACCGCCGCTGCACACTGTGTGGAAGTTTTCAGAGAACTGTCCACGATAACTCCAAGATCTCTTTCCTGATTTGTCATAGCCAAATTAGCCCCCATCATACTGTACGTATAGTTGGGGTTATTTTTCCCGATGTGCATTACTTTACACTTATCCACATTAAATTTCATTTGCCATTTTGTTGCCCAATCACTCAGTTTGGTGAGATCTTCTTGGAGTCCCTCACAGTCTGCTTCTGTCTTGACTATCCTAAACAGTTTGGTATCATCCGCAAACTTTACCACCTCACTGCTTACCCCTTTCTCCAGATCATGTATGAAGAAGTTGAACAGGATTGGTCCTAGGACTGACCCTTGGGGGACACCACTAGTTACCCCTCTCCATTCTGAAAATTTACCATTTATTCCTACCCTTTGTTTCCTGTCTTTTAACCAGTTCTCAATCCAAGAAAGGACCTTCCCTCTTATCCCATGGCCATGTAATTTACACAAGAGCCTTTGGTGAGGGACCTTGTCAAAGGCTTTCTGAAAATCTAAGTATACTATATCTACTGGATCCCCCTTGTCCGCATGTTTGTTAACCCCTTCAAAGAACTCTAATAGATTAGTAAGACAGGATTTCCCTTTACAGAAACCATGTTGACTTTTGTCCAACAAATTATGTTCTTCTGCATGCTTCACAATTTTATTCTTTACTATTGTTTTGACTAATTTGCCCGGTACTGAAGTTAGACTTACCGGTCTGTAATTGCCCGGATCGCCTCTAGAGCCCTTTTTAAATATTGGTGTCATGTTGGCTACCTTCCGGTCATTAGGTACGGAAGCCGATTTAAGGGATAGGTTACAAACCACAGATAATAGTTCAGCAATTTCCCATTTGAGTTCTTTTAGAACCCTTGGATGAATGCCATCCGGTCCCGGAGATTTGTTAACATTAAGTTTTTCTCTTTGTTCCAAAACCTCCTCTAATGACACTTCAATCCGGGACAGTTCCTCAGATTCATCACGCACAAAGGACGGTGCAGATTTGGGAATCTCCCCAACGTCCTCAGCCGTGAAGACTGAAGCAAAGAAATCATTTAGTTTCTCCGCAATGGCTTTATCGTCCTTGATTGCGCCTTTTCTAGTTCGATCGTCGAGGGGACCCACAGGTTTTTTAGCAGGCTTCCTGCTTCTAATGTACTTAAAAAACATTTTGTTATTTCTTTTTGAGTTTCTGGCTAGCTGTTCCTCAAAATCTTTTTTTGCTTTTCTTATTACATTTTTACACTTGATTTGACAGTGTTTATGTTCCTTTCTATTTATCTCACTAGGATTGGACTTCCACTTCTTAAAAGATGCCTTTTTGTCCCTCACTGCTTCTTTTACATGGTGGTTAAGCCACGGTGACACTTTTTTAGGTCTCTTGCTATGTTTTTCAATTTGGGGTATACATTTAAGTTGGGCCTCTATTATGGTGTCTTTAAAAAGTTTCCATGCAGCTTGCAGGGATTTGGCTCTAGTCACTGTGCCTTTTAATTTCTGTTTAACTAGCCTCCTCATTTTTGTGTAATTCCCCTTTTTGAAATTAAATGCAAGGGTGCTGGACTGCTGAGGTGTTCTACCCACCACAGGAATGTTGAATGTTATTATATTATGGTCACTATTCCCAAGCGGTCCTGTAACGGTTATTTCCTGGACCTGATCCTGCACTCCACTCAGGACTAAATCGAGAATTGCCTCTCCCCTTGTGGGTTCCTGCACCAGCTGCTCCAAGAAGCAGTCATTTAGACCATTGAGAAATTTTATCTCCGCTTCTCTTTCTGAGGTGACATGTACCCAGTCAATATGGGGATAATTAAAATCCCCCATTATTATAGAGTTCTTTATTCTGGTAGCCTCTCTAATCTCCCTCAGCATTTCAATGTCAGTATCGCTGTCCTGGTCAGGTGGTCGGTAATATATCCCTACTGCTAATTTCTTATTATTGGAGCATGGAATTACTATCCATAGCGATTCCATTGAACATGTTGATTCACTTAATATTTTTATTTCATTTGATTCTACATTATCTTTCACATACAGTGCCACTCCACCAGTACCTGCTGGGAGCTGGTGTAAAAGCCGGCTCTAAGCCTGCACTGGCTCCCAGGGAGCTGCCTGCCACTCTGCCCTACTTCCTCTGATTCAGAGGCAGCAGAGCAGGGCGGCAGGTGGCTCCCTGGGAGCCGGGTGACAGGCGGGAGCTGGTACATGCAGGAAGCTGGCTGCCACCCCGCATGTAAACGTATTAATTGCTGAAATTTTCAGCGGTTACACGGTCACCAAATCACACGTATTTTAACATCCCTATAAAGTCAAATGGCCCTCCCCATGACGTCACCCCTGCGTGCCCCTCCCCCTTTCCCTGTGTCCAGGGCTGGCTCTAGAGGGCTCTGGAGAGTGACTGTAGAGCTATTCCTGCAAGGCCAGTGGACCAACAGGAGAGTTAGCCAGACTCTGTTCCCGCTTCTGGACCACCAACAGAATTGGAAATGAAACTCCCATTTCAGGGGCAAGCTCTGTCCTCCATTACACCTCTAAATCCCCAGTGAAAACCGCCTGCTCTTGATGGTCCAGGAGAAGGTCCAGGCTCATTCAGCCAGGCAGCCCCAGGGGCGGATTGGCCAGGCGGGATACTGGGAATTTTCTGGTGGGCCGTCCTCCGAAGGGCCAGCTGGCGGCTGCTGGAGGAGGAGGGGGATTTGTGATGGGGCGCCGTAGCCCCACACTTTAAATTCCCCGGCGCCAGCCATGTACAGGGCACTGTGGGGCCAAGGGAGCACATGCGCGGCGTGCTCAAATGCTGCACAACAGGTGAGAGGGGAGACATCCGGGCGTGGCGTGACGTCACGGCCCGGGACTTTAAAACCGCCCAGCCCAGTGTTGCACCGCGCGGCCCAGCTCCAGGTCTGGCATGTGGTCTGGTCTGGAGCCCCGGAAGCAGCTGGGGCCCGATCGCAGACTCCAGCCCTGCAAACTGGGAGGCAGAAGCCAGGAAGGGGAGGATAAGGGGGAAAAATAGGGGGAAGGGGTGAGAGAGGAAGGGGCTTGTGCTAGGAGATGAAAATGCCCCGGGGTTTGGGCTCCCCCTGGAGTGTGTGCCCCACCCCCCAGGAAGCTGCATTTGCGCGTGCACCCTCCCTGGACAAAAAAGCGGGGGGAGGGCCAAAAAATGTTTTGCTTGGGGCAGCAAAAAACCTAGAGCCAGCCCTGGACACAGGGAAAGGGGGAGGGGCACGCAGGGGTGACGTCATGGGGAGGGCCATTCTCAACTCACTTCCCGGGCCTGTTTTGATTGCCAGTCTGCCCCTGGGCAGCCCCACTTGAGCTGCTCACCACCACCAAGTGAGCTCAGATTGTGGCCTCCAGGACCTTTTACTGCTGCTGACGACAAGTGGGAAGGTGAGAACCCAGCTGGACTTCCAACTCCCCTGTGAGTTTGCAGGGGTGGCAATGTTACACTGAGCCTATCTGACATGGAGCCATTACCTCAAATGAAACCTGGTGATGCTGTTTTATAGTCACTTTTCAGAGCAGAACCACACATTCATACTTGTCCCAAGCTTTCTCTCTTCTTCACCATCCTTTCCATTGGCTTTATGAAATCTTCCTCTCGGGGCGTGTTTCATTCAGAGTCGTTTGGGCTGGAGTAGCCACGAGCCAGTCCTTAGTGAACATTCATTGGCCCATGTTCATTGCTAGCGGCCATATGTCAATTCTAAGCACCACATCTGCTTATTATAGAGCCGCAGTAGAGGCTTTGTGATTAAGATTGAAACCAGCTTCTATAACTAATCTCTAATTGAGCATCCCGAAACTGCAGCTCAGAGACTAGGTTTTGGCTGGAAAAGGCAATGTTCAGGTCGACACTGTAGGAGCAGGGCCAACATTTGAAGGAAATGGGTCACAATGCTTTTGAGTTATGGACCACTAAAATGTTACCTGTATCAGAACGCTTTTGTCTAACATTTCCCCGCCTCCATCTGTCTTTAAAACAATCCTGTTGCTTGCATGTCGTTAAATCTTCTTATGTACTCACATTCTGGCTGGACCCGAAGCAAGGAGATGGTCACCGACCTGGTTTCAGGGCCATCCCAACCATAGAATGAATTGGGGCCACCGCTCCAAGCCCCATGCTTTTGGGTGGCCTTACAGCGGCCACCCCGACTGTTCTATGGAAGGGAGGGACCGGGGGATTATGGGGACGTGGCATGGCTACGGCATCAGGGGTTCCCCCACACACACACTCACCAGGTGGAAGGCAGGAGCTGGAACTGCCCGGCAGCCTGCTCCGCCCCCCTCTTGGTACGGTTGCCAGATAGTTTCAGAAAAAATACCCAACAACAACAACAAAATACGCCAGGAAAAAGTTAAGCCAAAAAAAAAAACCAAACCCAGGACCCTGAGAGTTCTTAAGCAAAAAACAAAAAAACCCAAAACCCTTTAAAAACTGTGTGGTGAAGCTTTTTGGCTCTAACAGGCTGCTGGCGGCTGCCCGCCATCTTGCCTCCCTGCACCGGGCTGGAGGGCACCTCTGCGGAACCTGGTAAGCCCTAGGGTTGCCTCCGTATTGAGCCAGACAGTCCGGGATTTTCGCCTCTTGGCTTGGAAAAAATCAGAAAGTACCGGACATTTTAGGTGGCCGGTATTTTCTGAACTTGTTTACCAGACAGGAGGTGAAACTACCGAACTGTCTGGTTCACTATCGGACACCTGGCAACCCTAGACAGCAGGTGAAACTACCGAGCTGTCCAGTTCAGTACCGAACACCTGGCAACCCTAGCCCCTCTGCCGCCCTCCCGGCCCTCTGTACTCAGCATCTTCACAGCGGTGGGAAGCAGAGCGTCCAGACGCCGGGGCACTCTGCTTCCCAGTGCTGTGGAGTAGCGGGGTGCAGAGGGCTGGGAGGGAGCGGTGGGGCACAGCAGAGCAGGCTGCCAGGCCTCTCAGGCTCTTGTCGCCTCTGTGTGTATGTGGGGGGCAACTCCTGCTGCCACCACACCAGGCCTCTGTAATCCCTGGTCTGTGTTGCTCAGGAGAGGGGGAAAGGGGACAGAGAAGGGGCAGGGCTTGGGGACTGGGCAGGGCCTGTGGTGGGAGGATTACCCTGAGCCTCGCGCCTGAGACACTTGTGGGGGTGCCCAGGGCCCCACATCCCCCTCAGGGTGGCCCTGCTTGGATTAATGACATTTTGTGCGGTGCATTGGAGGCAGCGTGGGCCAGTGATAGAGCGCAGGAGTGGGACTCCGAACACTCAAGCTCTGATCCCGGTTGGGCTACTGGCCTGCTGGGTGACCTTGGCCAAATCACTTTACCGCCCTGTGCCTCAGTTTCCGGAGCTAACATGGGAATTGTAACAGGATGGCTTTTCCATAAGGCTGGAGGCCTGGGGCCAGCCAACTTTGATTCCTGAAGGAACTGCTCCCTCGCACCTGTGCCTGGGTGGAGGACAGCTAATTCCCCCATAAAGCACCACAGAAGGGGGGAAACTCCAGAAACTAGCTGAGACCAGACCAGCTGAGGAGTCAGAGCTAGGACCTTGAACTCCAGCCAGGATGAAGCCTGAGAGAGACTTTGAATTGGGACCCAGCTCGGTAAAGAAGGGCTGGGAGAATCCTTGACAAAGCAGAGACACACTCAACCAGGACTGGCCCTGGAAGAATGGTGTTTACCCAGCGGACTAAATAAATGGGTCCCCCGAAAGGCAATGTCTTAACTAACTTTGTGCTGTGTTTTTGAGCTTATTGAGGAACCCAGAGGAGAAGGAGAGGCAGGGTGCTGCTGCAGGGTGACCTCTGGCCACGTGGCAGGCTGCTACTGACCCCTTTGGAAAGGGCTTTGAGAGCTACTGATGAAAAGTGCTGAGAGAGAAAGTAAGGAATCAAGAGTAGGATTAGCTGGGAGCACAAAATGGTGCCCCCCTGCAGCCAGCAATGTTCCCTCTAATCTTTTCCATCCATTTGCAGACATTTTCATATATGTGTGGAATAAATTTTATGTGTGCTGAGGCAGGTGCATGTGCACTACCAATAGAAACAAAAAAAACTAGCTGAGAGTGCTCTGCTAGTCAGCTGGGCAGTATTTAATCGCTCCTGAGAGGCCGCACAAGTGCCCAGCTTACAGGGAACACTGGCACCAGTGAGAGTTATTGCCATTCACGTCCAAGGGGAGCAGGAACAGCTGCTCTACCCCTCTGCTGGCTCCAGGATTGGAGCATACACAGGCTTCTTTTGCGTTCCCTCGGACAAGTCCCCAGCTGGGAATCTGGCCTGTTACATCCTTGCTTATTGTGTAGTCACGGTAGAATGTATTCGGGCCTTCATATTGCCTTGCTGCGGTGTTTAGGGCTGGTAAATGGTGTGATTGGGAAGTATAATGCCATCACTTAGTGACCTTCCTTGGGTGTTTTACTCAGTTATCTGCTTTAGGACCTACCTTTACTCTTTGAATATACAGAGTACAGTACAACAGGACCCTAGGCTGCATCAAGCAGGGGGGAATTTTTTTCTTTTTAAAAAATAGTAACTCTATTCTCACCTGGAGAAGATTTCTGCCTAACTTCACCCGAGGACTAATTTGAACCCTGATGCAGCTAATAGCTCTTGAATGTTTATCCCAACTAGTATAACTGCAGGTGTCATTTTTATTCCTAGAAATGGGCATTCATTTTTGCTTCCATAATATCCTGTTGCAACGAGTTCCACAGGTTAGTCCTACGTGTTTTCCTTTATCTCACGTTTGCTACTGCATAGTGTCAGGTGCTCCTTACTGTCTAATAAGTGGAAATGATACAGATCTTGTGGTCGGGACTCCTTGGCAGCGGAGTGGCCTAGTGGTTAGGATCCTGATTTAGCAGGGGGGAAATGAGTGCTGCAGCTCCCTGCCGCTTTTGCCCTGGGCCTGGGAATTCTGGCCTTTTATCTGGGTATAGTTCTTAAGTTTGAGGTGTGGCTCTGAGAGTCCAAATTTTCTCCTCCTTCGTGAGGGCTCCTGGTAGGTTCCCCCTCCTTTGCCTCAAGGGGTAGGGTTGGAGGCTTACGTGTTCCGGCAGCTGGCCAAGTAGACAGATTCTGGTTCAGGTCTGGCAGACAGCAGAACCAGCTCCTGTCTCCTTGCTGGTCAGCCCCTAACTGACCCAGGCTCCTTTCCCTTATCCTCCCTCCAGGTCTGGTATTGGCTGCAGGTAAAGCAGGGCAGGGCTAGTTGGGCAAAAAGGCTTTGCTTAGCCCCTGCACTTCCAGGCCCTCCTGTCATTCCCTCGCAGAGCTTTATGGACATTCTCCGACAACCCCTCACCCCCAAGCTTGACCACTGCTCCCCACTCTGTTCAGACAATCTCACTGTCACCTTATATCGCTCAGGTCTCTTTGCTTTATCTACCTTTTACCTCAGCTCCAGATTGCAATCTTCACAGTGCAAGGACCATCTTCTTGTGTGTCTGTACAGCACCTAGTACAGCAGGCTCCAGTCCACCACTGGGACTCCTAGGAAATTCAGAGAATAAATAATATTACTGGCTATTTCCCTTTCCCTTTCCCTGTCCCAACCAGAGATTCCTAGTGGTCGTGCTACTCCGGAGAAGTCCCTGATGCACCACAGAGAGCGCTGTTTGCTGCAAGTGAGGTGAATGTGCAACCTGGCAGAGCCTTTTTGTGGGATGTTGGTCCCAGCTGCACCTCTTGATGCTTCATCTGCTGATGAAGTGAAGCTCTGTTTCGAGCACACGACCTTTCAGCGGGTTGGATTTCTGGAGCTAGGGTTGCCAGGTGTCCGGTATTGACTCAGACAGTCTGGTATTTTCACCTCCTGTCCGGAAAAAAAAATCAGAAAGTACCAGACACCTGAAATGTGATTTTTTTTTTTTTTCCTGGCCAGGAGGTGAAAATCCCAGGTGCTTACCTGGTTCTGCAGGGAAGCTGTCTGACCTGGAGCGGGAAGACAAGATCGCAGCCTGTTAGGGCAAAAAAGCCTCAAAAGCATTTCTTAAAGGGGCCATGCTGGATTTTTTTTTTTTTTTTTTTTTTGCTCAACAATTTTGGTCTCCCCCTTTTTTTTTCTCAACAGAATTTTTTCCCCAGTGGGTTTTTTGGCGGGGGGGGCGGGTGTTGGGTATTTTTGATTAAACCATCTGGCAACCCTATCCAGAGCACAAACAACAGCTACAATTTGACCCTCCCATAGAGGGATGCTAGTGCTCTAGTGCACCTTCCAGCTACACTGCCTCCTTTCAGGCCTGACAATGCCACCCCCAGGCGAGGCAGGAAAATTCTCTGTCTGTGTGTATGGCAGTGCCACGGTGGGAAAGCCAGCTTCCCTTCCGTGCGGGGCACTGCCAGTGCCCCAGCTCTTAAAGTGCACCAGGCCCCTCCTTCCCTGCCAGCAGCTATTTCTCAGCTAGAGCTTCCTCAAAACAAGCTGGCTTTGGGATTCGCTCCCTGAGCTCTTGCAGGATCAGGACTCTGGTCATTCCAGGGGGCAGGCCTTGCATGGCGTGCACTTCTGTAACCCACACACCTTCTGGGTGGGGGTCACTGTCCCACGGAGTGGCACTTAGACCACTTACAGCAGGGGTGGGGAACCTCAGACCCGGGGGCCAGATGCGGCCCTCGGCTTGTCTGGATCGGGTCCCACGGCTCAGGGCTCCCCCTAGCATTGGGGAGCCCGGGCTGGTGCTCCAGCCCCTCTGCCACCCCACCATGGGGCTGAAGGACACAAAATCTACTAGCCTGGGCCTCCATAGGCTCTGAAGGGAATATGAGGAGTGTCTTTCTCCTCAGTCAGGGGCCACACCAGTGACCTTTTTTTTATCACTTGTGTGCGGCCCCTAACTGATTTTTCTGGGGGGCCAGTGGCCCCGATCCAAAGAAGTTTTCCCAACCCTGACTTCCAGAGAGACGCAATGAGTTTGCCCTAGCCGAGAGCCAGCTGGCTTTTAGCTCAAGCTGTAGAGGCTCCTGCACTAAGGTCCAAGGCTCGCTTCTGCCTGTTGGCCTTCCACGTACAAACGCAGGCAGCTTTTTTGCCTCCTAGTTACAGGCTGGGGAAATGAGGCACAGCGAGGGGAAGTGATTCACCCTGAAGTCATGATACAGTTGAGTCTGTGGCAGAGGCAGGGAGTTGAACTGAGTCCTGGTTCCCAGTCCATGCTCAACCTGATGCAGCAGTACAGAGCATGCCTGCATTCACATCTCTGATTGCCCAGGCAGCTCTGCTGGAGACACCGTCGGTCTAGCTCACTCACGTGTGTACCCAAGGTCCTGGGTTAGACTGTGCCACTACACATGATGCTGTGATTTCGCTGTCGCTGTTACTCAACGCAAACTTGGATCTGACTCGAGCCAAGGTAGCTCGGGTATGTTTACAGGTGCTGCAGCCACAGCTCCTGAGTGCTGTGTCGACACACCCCGAGAGGCAGGGCCGTTGTTCTGGCTCTGTTGACACTGTTGTAATTAGCATGGACGAAGCTCCAGTCTCATCCACTCTCTCCGATCATCCTGTCTGTATTCACCAGCCTTCCGCCCTTGGAGTTCTCCATTCTTGGTAGAGATTTTTATTATTTCCTGTCAGAATAAAGGACCCTTTTGAGCTCCGTGCCAGAAGGGGGCAGTACCGCCGCTGTGTAATTAAGTCTCCAAAGGTTGGCATTCTAAGAGGGGTCAGAGTGTGTGCGTGAGGGCCGATTCTGCAGAGCTCCTTGGGGGCGAGGGAAGTGCAATTTGCAGATTGTCCCTGGTTTCAGCAAATGTATCCATCAATCTGGGAGGCATTAACAGGATTGTTGTGAGCAAGACACAAGAAGTCATTCTTCCACTCTACTCTGTGCTGATTGGGCCTCCGTTGGAGTATTGTGTCCAGTTCTGGGCACCACATTTCAAAAAGACATGGAGAAATTGGAGAAGGTCCAGAGAAGAGCAACAAGAATGATTAAAGGTTTAGAGAACATGACCTATGAAGGAAGGCTGAAAGAATTGGTCTTGTTTAGTTTGGAAAGGAGAAGACTGGGTGGGGACATAACAGTTTTCAGGTATCTAAAAACGTGTCGCAAGAAGGAGGGAGAAAAATTGTTCTCCTTGGCCTCTGATGATAGGACAAGAAGCAAGGGGCTTAAACTGCAGCAAGGGAGGTTTAGGTTGGACATTAGGAAAAACTTCCTACCTGTCAGGGTGGTTAAACACTGGAATAAGTTGCCTAGAGAGGTTGTGGAATCTCCATCTCTGGAAATATTTAAGAGCAGGTTGGATAGACATCTATCAGGGATGATCTAGATGGTACTGGGTCTTGCCATGAGGGCAGGGGACTGGACTCGATGACCTCTGGAGGTCCCTTCCAGTTCTAGTGTTCTATGATTCTTAATGAGCTCCTGCCCAGGTCTGCAGCCTCACCAGCTGTTCCCTTCTGCCAGGCCTTGTTTGTAGGGTTTGGCTGGTGGCATAAGTTACATGGTGTTGTTTCTGCTCTCTAATTGGGTGACTGAAACTTTTTAAGCAAGCAGATGTGCTAGGGTGAACAATGCACTTCCGAATATGGATTCTCCGGGCGAGTCTGCAGCGGTTGGGTTTGATGCAGGAGGCACTGAGAGATGGTCTTTGGCCTGGGTCAGGCAGGAAGTCAGAGGAGATCATCACAATGCTCCCTGGCTGGCTTCAGAATCCATTCAACATGCCTGAGCTGTAACCAGAGATTATGGCCGGGGTGGCCTTATGAGAACCTAGACTGGTAGCTACACTAAACTCTCAAAGCAAGTACTCCCAAACAACGCATACAATAGCCCCGCAGCTCACAGCAGCGTGAACTTGCCAGCTGTATTTTCTCATGGAACCACTGTCTGGTTCAGCCCGCTTCAGACATCATGGTGACAATCGGTTACCAGGCAGAGAGGTTTAATGTAGCTGAGTGGTGAGATCAGGGGAGCAGACAGATTCCCCAGGCCCCTAGGCAAGTTGGGGGGGGGGGTGTCGGCTCCGTGCTCCCGGAAGGGGCAGGGCCGGGGGCAGCCAGCTCTCAACACCACCCGGAGTGCATTGCACAACAGCCCTACCATCCCCAGCCAGGCTGCAGCGCAAGTGCCCTCTTAGCCCTCTGACAGCAGCCCCACCCCTTCCGCCAGAGGCCCCGCCCCTTCTGCCACCTCCCCCTCTGTGGAGCCAAGCCCCGCCCCCACATCAGGTTACTGACTTCAGTCCTCTGAACATCCTGACAGCCCTTAGTCTCACTGCCCCAGCCCTCCTGACTGGCTGGAGAGCCAGGCAGCCACGCCGCAGTCCCACCCTCCCGGATGGTGGGAGCACAGGCAGTTTTGGGAAAGCAATCGCCTACATGATCCACGCCCATGAGTTTAGCTCAGCACATTCCACCCTCTGGAACAGATGGGCCCGGTGCTCGTGGGTCTGAGAAATGAAGAAAAATGAGCAGGGGCTAGTAGGGTTGCCAGGTGTCCGGTTTTCTATCAGACAGTCTGGTATTTGAACTGTCTGTCCGTCCGGTATTTTCTGAATTCCCGGCTGGGCGCCGGACAGAAGCCTGGCGGGGGCGGGGGAGTGACTGGAAGGTGGGGCCACGATTGGCGCGAGGAGCCCTGTGGTCGTGTGCAAAAGCCGGGGGGGGGGGGCCTGGGACTCCCAGCCACTCCCCCAGCCCAGCTTCTACTAGCAACTCGAGGGAGTGCCTGCCAGGGGCGCGGCCCCTTGGACTCCGGCTGTGGTCAGTGGCTGCACCCCTCCCCCCCCCGCCAGCTCCACTTCCTGCCCCCCTTCCTCCGGGCCCCCCTCCTTCCGTCCAGCCCCGCAGCCCTGACCCTTCCCAGCTATGCTTCCCAGCCCCCCTTCTTCCAGCTCCTCCCCCTGTTCCTCCCAGCCAGCCCCGCGGACCCCCAGTTCTGCTTCCCATCCCCCCTCTTCCTCCCCACTAGCCCTGCGGCCCCCAGACCCTCACCCCCGCCAGCTCTGCTTCCCACCCTGCCTCCCTCCCAGCCAGCCCCGCTCCCCCGCCCATGATCAAGTGTGTCCAGTTTTTTGGTGGGGTCTACCTGGTAACCATAGGGGCTAGTTCAGGGCACGTGGCACCTCTGAGTGGTGCTGAAGAGCTCACACAGCCCACGATGCCTCCTGCCCTGCAGTTGGAGCCCGGCCTACAGCTCCTTCCTACCTCCTGCCACCCGTGGGGCTTCTCTTCAGCATCACACTAACGCAAATGACCATCCTTCCACCTCCCTCGCAGGCCACATGAAATGCTTGTATGAAGTCTGGCTGTATGGAGTACCAGCGTCGTTGCCCGAGGGCTTTGGGGGGATGTGCAAATGAGCGGCCATCAGAAAAGGACTGGATGACGTTCACGCATGTGACATGTCAGAACGAACAGGAATGCAGTGTTTGCGTGTGTGTAACCTACACGCCTGCTGGGGGTGGTGCATGTCCCATGGAGGAAGACCATTTACAGAGAGACGAATGAGTCTGTTCTCCAGCCTTAGCTAAGAGCCAGCTGGCATTTTGTTCATGCAGTAGAGGCTCGTGCACTACACTCCCAAGGTCCCAGGTTCGGTTCTGCCGGTAGAGGTCTGTCAGCGTTACGTGTGCATAGCTTTAAAATGCTGGGGGACTTGGAACAGTACGTGGGGATCTGCCTGGTAACTGAATTAGGCAAATTATCTAGGATTCTCCCCCCCCCCCCCCCCCCCAAAAAAAAACCCTGAAAAGTGACAAGCTTTGATTTTATTGACATTTTTTACTGGGGGAGGGGGAAATATGTTTCCACCCGCTTTTCCTGTCAGAGGAGAAGCTAAATGGGAAAAACACCACAGAGATGGAAATACTCGTTCATCTCCAGGTCGCTTCCCCAGACGGTGGCTCTGATGGTGCTAGTCCGTCCTCTTCAGTTTCTTATCCTGTTCCTTTCCTCATGGCACCCAGGTGCTGCACGGAGTTTGCATACTCTGCCCGATACAGGTAGAGGACTGGAGTCTCCTGCCCATACGTGCAGCGCCTTTCATCAGCTAATAGAGAGGTAGCCGTGTTAGTCTGATCTTGCTAAAACAGAAGGAAAAACTATGTAGCACTTCAAAGACTAACAAGATGGTTTAGTAGGTGATGAGCTTTCGTGGGCCAGACCCACTTCCTCAGATCATATTCTGGAAGAGAATTGGCATATTCTCTTCCAGAATATGATCTGAGGAAGTGGGTCTGGCCCACGAAAGCTCATCACCTACTAAACCATCTTGTTAGTCTTTGAAGTGCTACATCGTTTTTCTTTTTGTTTCATCAGCTACAAATTCACTCCAGAAAAATAAGCCAGTGTTTCTATTGCTGCCTTCCCTCAGCAGCCTTGACTCAGGAATTTTGCTCAGGGGTTTCACTGTGTTTCTCCAACTGTGACAATTTCAGTGGCTGAGATTTCCCTGAATTATGAGAGAGGCTTTAAACGTCTCATTGAAACCTCCCTCAGAACCTTTCCTCACGAGACTGAGAGGCTTTTATAAATGCCCTGGGTAAAAATGCATCTGAAGTAAGTGGCACGTCTGCTTCAACTTTTTAATCCTCTTTCTTTTCTCTGTCTGTCTGCTGAGCTTTCCTGCCATCGAGGCAGCTCGACTCCCTATTTGGGAACATTACAGCATGCCCTGGATTAATAGCATCTACACTAACAGGCACTGATGTAGAGACTCTGCCACCAGTGCTGCTGGGGTGGTGGGAGGCAGAGGGGCGAAAAGGTTACTTTGCTTTTTCTCCAAACTGAGTGCATCTCTGAGTCGTCTTCTCTCCTACCTACTTGTCCTTGGGACTAAGTACCCTGCAAAATGAAACCAGCAGAAGGGAGCAGGAAGTCCTGCTGTATATTCCCTGGGGTGTACCAACCCCGCACTGGACCTGCAAGGGTTCACCAGGGTTACTTGGCTGAGAAAGCCCCGCCCCACAGCCCTGCTGGGCATGCTCCAGTGGGAGGCCGACTATAAAGGCTGGCGGAGCAGCTCAGTTGGGGCTGGTGGCTGCTGGGGAAGGAGATGCTGCTTCCAGAGCTTGGGGGGAAGAGCCACAGATGGACCGAACCACAGAAGCCAGTCAGCGGGGAATGGCCAGAGAAACCCCCCCTCCATAGGAGAGTAGCGAAGAAGGCTTCGAAGCATCTGGTAGGAAGTAGCTCAGGGTGGGGAGTTACGATTCCCACCACACTGCCCACACCATGGCCTGGACCCGCTGGAGAGAGTGGGCCTGGGTCCCTCCATCCCACCCCTATTAGCTACAACTATAGTTATTGACTCGGGCTGCCCTGTGAGAAGGGGCATTGATATTGACTTTGAGTCTCTGGCCACTGGGCCTTCCTGGCCCTGAGAGCCGGGTATGTTGCTCCTGACTCTGGCCGCTAGGCCTCACTGCCCTGAGAACCAGGCATGTTGCTCCTGACTCTGGCTGCTAGGCCTCACTGCCCTGAGAGCAGGAAGTTTCAAAGTGAGCTGAGTCTGGTGGACACAGAGCCTGCAGTTCTCTCTGGCTTGAGTTCCCAGAGTTTTGCACAGCTTGTGCTGCCTTGTGTGACTTTGTTTCCCTAAGTCCTGGCCTGCATTCCACAGTCCTAGCATGGGTCACGTAGGTGGACACCTCCTTTTGCTCGCTCCCCTCCCCCAGAAAAAATCCTGGAGCCAAACTTCCCAGGCACCTTCCTCCTCCATCTCCTCCCCTCACAAGCAATTATCTAGATCCAGGTGCAACCTGTGCCACTCCAGCCCTCTCAAAGCCAAATGAAACCCAGAGCGTCTGAAAGCTGAAGGTACATCTACACTAGCTTGTTAGTTCAAGCTAGGTAGGGTAATGAGGGCAACCAGGGTTGCAAATGAAGCCCGTGATTTAAATATCCCGGGCTTCATTTGCATGTTCCTGGGCGCCGCCATTTTTAAATCCCCCTTATTCCGAACTCTGTGCCCGTGGCTACACGCGGCATGGACTAGGTAGTTCGAATTAAAGATCCTAATTTGAACTACCATTACTCCTCATTCCACAAAGATGCACGGTAGTTTGAATTAGGATCTTTAATTCGAACTACCTAGTCCGTGCCACATGTAGCTGCGGGCATGGAGTTCGGACTAAGGGGGATTTAAAAATGGCGGCGCCCGGGAACATGCAAATGAAGCCCGGGATATTTAAATCATGGGCTTCATTTGCAACCCCGGTTGCCCTCATTACCCTACCTAGCTCGAACTAACGAGCTAGTGTAGACATACCCAGAGTGTGTCATGGGGCAACCGAGTCCCGCACAGCGTGGCCTGTGGTGTGCGGCCAAGACCTTGTGCTGAAGAATCCTCATTGCACTGATGTTTGGCTGTACAGGGGGTAGGTCAGTGCCGGGTGTTGCGGAGCAGAGACCTATCCTGGCCCTGAACACACACATGCTGAATGGTCCCCGTGTTGCAGCGCAGCTCCGGGGTGCACTTGGGAGCAGCGACGGGCCAGCCGCATGCCAGAAATAAAACAGGTAACAGCACTTTTAGGAGGTGGGGATTGAGAGCAACAAATGTCAGCACTGTAGGCAGGCACTGGAATGCCTGGGTCAGTGTCTAACCCGTCCTCTAAAACCGAGTGCAGTGTGACCCAAAGACTTGAATAACCAGCCCCTCCGCCCGCTCCTGCTCCTCCCGCTCCACCAGCCCAGTCCTCTGTCCTTGCTCCCTGCTCAGGATGCAAAGGTTACTGGGGTAAGCATTAGCCTGAACCAGATGGCTGAGCCAGTGGGGGCAGCCCCCCTGCCCAAAGCGGCCCTGGGTCGGAGCAGCCTGCTGCCCGGGGCATGGTGGGGCCAGAGCAAACCTCCGCCCATGGCAGAGCCCAGGCAGGGCCGGAGCTGCTGGCTGTAGGACTCCTGCTGCTGGAGCCCACCAGCCATCCACGGCTAACCGATTAAACGATTAAAATGATATTGTTTAACCAGTGAACTTTTTTATTGGGTATTAACATCCCAATTTCCTGCCTCTTTTTCAGGCTCCCACTAGAATTTGCAATAGCTTCAGCCAGACGGCCACCCAGAGTCACATGCCCTGCAGATATTACTGGCAAAGAGGCAGTGTCGCTCCCATGCTGTAGCACAGGGCTACTCAACGCGCAGCCCGTTTGCTTGTGGCCCGCGGGGCGGTTTGTGTTTACGCGGGGCTCAACACGTGGCCTGTGGGTGGGATCCTTTGCATGTGGCCTCCACTGGGAACACGCTCCACAACGGCGAGGCGTCTCCCAGGCAGGGTGAGCATTGAAAGACGCAAGCAGATGGGCTGGCTGGAACAGACGGGTATGGGGAGTCGGTGTTTCTCGCCCCCAAGGAGGAGGTGCCGGGAATGCCTGGGGCATTGTGGGAAGTGCTTTGTATTCATGCCCGTCAGTGTGAAAGAAACTACTTGCATATATTTGAATATATGTTTGCATGTATATGCAACCACACTTAAGTTGCGGCCTTCGGCATGTGCTGTGAGTATCACTGTGGCCCCTCGGGGCTTCCAAAGTGGAGTAGCCCTGCTGTAGCGGGTGCAAATGCCCCATGCATGGATTTCATGCTGCTCCTGCAGCTCACCTATGTGAGCAGGGCCGGCCCGAGCCATTTTGGCGTCCCGGGCCCCAGGCGTGCGGCGCCGCCCCTGGGGCACACAGCCCCACCTCCAGGCACACGGTGCATGCGTAGACCTGCTCCCGGGATGCGCGGCCCCGCCTCCAGGCGCATGACGCATGCGTGGGCCCGCCCCCCGAGTGCATGGGTGGATGCACGGCGCATGTGCTGCCCAGTCGGCACAGCCACCGCCAATGGCGCGCAGCCTGGGGCCGCCCGGGGCGGGCTGCACCTGGCCGTGCAGGGCCCTGAGGCCACGGGGGGAAGGGCGCTGCTGGCCGGTGCTGCGGGGGTTGGCGGCCGCTGCAGCCCGCCGGGAGCCAGGTGCCCCCCATAGGTTGGCACCCTGGGCAGCTGCCTGGCTAGCCCACCCCTTAGTCCGGCCCTGTATGTGAGGGCCCCCCATTCCCAGGAGAGAACTTAGGACTGATGGACAGGCTGAGATTGACAGACGAGCATCAGGCACGTGACTCGTGGCTGGGGAATGGGGGAAGGCTTCTAGGCGGACAACAGAGGGCCGTTTAGTGGTGCAGCTTGAGCTAACCATACCATAAAAACTTTCTAAGGCCGTTGCTCTCCTCCTTTCTCTCCATGTGTGCTTGTGTGTAATAGCAGGGGAATGGGGCGTGTAACGTTTTTATTAAGGCTAGGAAGGCCAAAGGCAGTATTTATGGTTATAGCTGCTACTCTTCTGCAACCACAGAGCCAAATGAAGGTTAACAAGTTTGGGCTCTCAGCAGAGCAAGTCCGACAGTGCTTTGCAGAGGAGTTTGTGTGTTGCCACATTGAAAGAAACAACACCACTGCATTTTCCAAGTCTCCTCTCGCTTTCCCTAGTCCCGGGTTATTTATCATACTCGGCAGCAAACTGGTTTCTGATTGTGTGTCCTCATTTCAGGTTCTCCAAGCCTCAAATTGCATTCTTTCCCCTTGTACAGCATAAGCAGGTTGTACTGTATAAATAGCCAGAGGGGATAGCTTGAGCATCAGGTTGGAAATAACTCTGCTCTCCGCAACCATATGTTCAAGTCCCCCTGGCATCAGCTCATTGGGAGGTAAATAGGGCTCCATATAATCTGTGTTTCCCTAGAAACGGAGGCTGAATGTGAACGGCCCGAACCCACAAGATCCTGAGCTACTTTTTGCAAGAGGAGGGGTTTGCCCTGGTATCTGTGGTCAAACTTCCCCCTCTTCATATTATGCACCTCTTCTGCCACTCAGTTCCATTCTCTCTCCACCCCAGAAGCAGCTCTATGCAGATCCGTATCTTGAGGTCCTTACCCAGCTCTCACTACTTGTCTTCAATGGGAATTTTTCCTGAATAAGAACTACAAGATTTAATCCACAGTTGCTGTAGCAGCCCTCTGGAACAAACGACACTAGATCCAAGACAGCTGTTATTCTCACCTTGGAACTCATCTGACAACAAAACTACCCCAGATCAGTGTTCCCTCTAATTGTTTTCCATCCACATGAAGAATAAATTTTGTTATGTGCACTGAAGCATGTGTAGATGTGCACCACCAATAAAAACACATGCTGCCAGCTGTGGGTGCTCTGCTATTCAGCTGGGCAGCATCTGAATCTCTCCTGGGTGGCTGTCCAAGCACTCAGCTTAGAGGGAACACTGCAGCCCAAATCTTCATCTGTTGATGCAAAAGGAGACACCGAAAGAGCAAGGAAGTTGAAAGTAGTGTTCCCTGTAAGTTGAGCACGTGGGTGGCCACCCAGGGGATTCAAATGCCACCCAGCTGATTAGCAGAGCATTCACAGAGCATGCACATCCACCCACGCCTTGGTGGTCATAACAAAATTTATTCCACACGTTGATGGAAAAAATTAGAGAGACCATTGGTTGAGAGTCACTTCTAATAATATCATCCCTGGATTTTTTTAAAATACCCCACACACAATCTCTGCTAACATTTTTTTTAAAGATGTGAGATTTAGGCTCATTTACTCATCTGCCCAGGTTTGCAGAGATAAGGGTTGCAGCTTGTTCTAGAAGCAGCCAAACTTCTGTCTGCTTCTCAGAGACCAACCTCTGAGATCAGCGATGTTCACTCATGCCTAAAATATATTCCCTCATGCCCTCTTCCCTTTAATGTTCATGTTGTGAGGAAATTGAGCAGGCTATCCTCTTGCCGTATTAATACTCCATCTACTGCAGTTAATCAAACATCTAGATGACACTAAATGCAGCATGTCAATTTTGTTAACGCCTGTCATCCGAAGCTATAATTTACTCCCATTATCCACAGCCCTGAATGAGCAATCATATTCTGTCTCTCTAATTCAGTTCTCTCACTCTGTCTACTCCCCCCCGCCACACACACACACATTCGCACAAGTTCTCACCATGCACAATCCAGTGCTCAAAAGGTGCTGCTCCATTTTCCATCATCACCATAGAAACAGCTTTGGAGTTCCAGGGTGCATGTGCTTTAACAAGCCTTAAAAAAAAGGTAACGCTGCGGTTCCATTGAGATCCAAACTGCATTCGATAGGCAAGAAGGTGTGTTTCAATGATAAAGCCAAGGGAAAAATAGCAAAGATTGTCAAAGGCAGAGAAGCAATAGAAACTTCTGTGAAATCGGCCATGCAGGCACTTTTTCCAACTGCGAAAAACGTATCTCAAGGCTTGATATTTTTTTCTCTTTAAAAGCACTCAGCAAGCAGAGATCCAGGAAAACTATTTCCTAGGAGTCTTCCTAATTATAGACAGAGCTTTGTGCTATTTTACCCCCATCTTAATATAATGGCCTCCACTGGTTCAGGCCCTCTCTACACTATGTGGTGGATCAACACTACAGCGATCAATACACCGGCCATCAATTTGTCGCCTCTGCAGCAGACGTGATAAATAGATCTCCGAGCATGCTCCCATCGATGCTGGCACTCTGCCAGGACACAAAGAGAAGCCAGCGTTGATGGAAGAGCATCCCCCGCGACCTTACCTCACACAAGCTGCCACAGTGAGTATGTTGACTTCAGCTGTGCTATTTGCATAGCTGAAGTAGATCGATAGAACCGCGTAGTGTAGACAAGGCCTCAGTCTTAACAGGTATGTGGTGTTGTGTATGTGAGAGCTGGTCCTGAGCTCTCACTACCTTTATTGGCCTCCACAGGAAGTGAGAGCTTAGCACTACACAGAGGTGCTTGGCTCTTCTGAGGGATGGACCCTTAGTCAGTTTCCAGCCAACTGAGATACAGGTTTCCTGTCCGTTAATGGGAGGGTCCAGAGAAGGATGTGAGCAGAGGTTGCCTGTTTCTGTAGTACAGGTTGAACCTCTCTAGTCCAGCACCTTCAGGACCTGGCGGAGGCTGAACCAGAGAATTTGCCAGACCACAGGAGGTCAATATTGTCTAGCAGCATCACCAACACTTACACTGCTTGCTGGGCTCTTAGAAGACATTTGGGATAAATTAGAGCTAAACAACAGCCCAGAACACTGAGAGCCAAGATTGGTGGCTGTAAGCAAACTTTACGGCAACATCCATGGTCCAGCATCGTTTTAGTTACTGGATGTCCACTTAGCATGGGAAACTTGGTGGACAGACCCATGCTAAGTGGCCATCCAGTAACTAAAACGATGCTGGACCACGGATGTTGCCGGACCAGCGAGTGCCAGACTAGAGAAGTTCAATTTATAATTCAAACTTCTCTCTCACATTCACCGAAAGCAACTTATTAGGTAGGAAGGATTATGGGAACTAAAAGAAACCCCACTGAGCAGCAAGGAAGGAAATTCCATATAAATCTCGATTGTCCAAAAGTTATGTCAATTTAATGGTAACGTTCCAGGGTCACCTCGGCAATGGAACTAATACCCTGGGTAACATCCACCAAGAGGGTGTCGATCAAGCAAGCCATGCTAGTTAGCAAATAATTATCGGTGGTCCCATTAGAATCCTGCTTCTTGATACAATTTTGGGGCTACCCACTAAAATGACTCAATAGCTCAGACCTGCATCTAGCTATTTAGGATGATGGCTACAAGAGTAAACATTTCTAGGCTCAGTTGCTCTCTTAAACCATCATGGTTTGTATGGGGGTTATTTTAGTTTTGATGGCTACTCAGTTCATTGGACTGGTACCACCCTGCTTTTAAGTCGCACAAATATTCTCTTCCCCTCCCACTCAGCATGGAACTAAAACCTCCAGTTGATTGACTTTCATGTGAAGGCTGACTTGGCCGATGAAAGGATTAGAAATCCCTGCTTCTGGTGATCAGGTGATTTTGTCTTGTATATGGATCAGTTTCCATTAGCCTTCTACTGATCATGTGATCTCTGCAGCAGTGTGTTAGACCAAAGGGTGGCAAACGCTGTCCCGACACTGAGAACTGGTAAGACCAGGCTTTCAAGTAGCTCAGGGCCGTTGCTGTTTCTGCTGCCTGTACTATGGACAGCAGCATCTCGGAGTTTGAGGCAGCTTGGCTTTGATATTCAGAGGTCAAACAAGAGGCCATGGCGGGGAGTGGGGGGAGAGATCATGACTTGAAGTATCATTGGGGGGGAAAAATGGAATGTCTAAATAGTGTTTTGTTCTAGAACTCTGCATTTTTCATCTGTCACCGTCTTGGTCGTTGACAGTATTGTTCCAGCTGAAGAGGGATCTGCTGGCTAACGGTGAACTACTATTGTTTAGGGCTGGACACTGCTCTATCAGCATCATGCTCTTCCTGTAGGTGAACAGAGTCCTAGTGGGCCTGATTCTGAACTCATTTCCGCAGGCATGGCTCTGCCGACTCCGTATTTACACCCGCATGAGGTCAGAATCAAGACCACTAGCTCTGTTCTTACCATGGAGCAATGAGCTTCCTGTCCAGACCCCGGGTCTGCTTCCTCTTCAGCAAGTGGTTCAGTAAAACGTTGGCATTTGTTTCTAGCATGGAGCAGTGTCAACAATGGTTAGTTCTTCCTGCTGCCCAGTGCCTATGACTCAGCTATTCCCTCCCACTGAGTCAAGCATGCTGCCAATGGCAGAATCATTACCACTGAGCGTGCGTCTACACTGAAAGGCTTAACTCGAAATGAGCTACGCAAATTGAGCTACGTCAATTGCGGAGCTTATTTCAAAATAGTTTATTTTGAAATATGGCACATCTAGACAGCACTCATTTTGAAACAGAGCCCTCTTCCTCTGACTTCCCTTATTCCTCGTACAGTGAGGGTTACAGAAGTTGGAGTAAGAAGTCCTCCAGCTTGAGAGTATTTTGATACTATTTTGAAATAACTGCCTGCTGTGTAGCCGCGGACTAAGGCTACGTCTAGACTGCACTGTTAATCAGAAAAATTCGATTTACTTTTGAAAGGTGCTCTTTCGAAATTTGGCGCATCTACACGGCTCCAAATTGCAAAAGAAAGTGCTCTTTCGAGCCATCCTTTATTCCCTTGTAGAACGAGGTTTACAGGGATGGCGAAAAAGCGCATCCATTCTTTCAACAATAATTTTTAAAAAGCAGACACATTCCTTGGATGTGGCCCTGCTTTTTCGAGATACTTCCGGTGTCCTGAAAAAGCAATGCAATCTAGACGTAGCCTATGTTATTTCAGAATAGCGCTAGTTATTTCGAAATAGTGTTGCAGTGTAGACGTACCCACAGTGGGGATGTAAGAGGCAGATGAGTTTGTAACCTATCTGCAGCCCCATCATCTTCTGGCTTCTAAACCAACCATGCCAGATATAGAATCAGCTGACCGTGTATAAACAGGGAGGGGTGGGGTTTTTTTGCCATCTGTACTATCACTTGAATTTGTGGCAATATAGGATTGCATCACTCTGCCATTCAAAGCATAAGTGCCTAGAACTGATGCTTTAATACGTATGATTATTGTTGCTATTAGTGTAATTAGCATTAGCATAATGAGTGTTGCTATTCTATATGAATATTGGTTCTATTATTTTAATAGTAACTTATTTAACAAATTAAATGCCAATTGTTAACATGTTACTGTATTATTTTCCTGTTATAAGAAGAGCAATGCACCCATACCTCTTGTGTCAAGTCCAAGAGTTGTGCTTTATGCAAAACAAGAAAATACGGCTAGAAACATCCGTATTTTGAAAGCATAATTTCCTGCATATTTTTTCTCTTCTGATCTTAGATGCCAGTGCTTCATAAGAAGCACATATGAAAATAGATTTGCTGTCTAAGAAGGGACATGAAGGAAGACTTCACTCCCTGCAGCCTAAATCATTTTGACATGACGCAGCTTGTCAAAAAAAATCCAGATATGTTCATTGAATGCCGGTAACGTTTCCTCCACTTAAAAACTCAATTTTTTTTGACAAAAATTCGAAACTAGGAAAATTTTGACCAGCTGTGAATTCAGTGATAGCTCTTCAGTTACATGGGTACAAGTAAGATATATTGTCTCCAAAACCAGAGTATCAAGACACTTGATCTTCTCCCTAGCACAATGAGAAGGAACTGAGGAGAGCCAGTCTATGGAATTCCTGGATCAGTGTGTTTCTTAGTATTTGTTTTTCTCCACAACCAACATGTCTCATGTTTGAGCATCAGGTGTCTCGGCTAAACATTGGATGCACTGTTAGGTAGCCACGTTCTCACCCGCTGCACAGACGGTTTTATCCGGTGCCATATTTCCCAGGTAGCTTGCTGTTTCTTTATTGATGCTGTGCATTTCTTGTTGCCATAGAAAACCAAAGGCCCCTTGGGATTATTGGCTGGGAGTCGTTATTTCTGATCACAGCCCTAATGTGTATATATTTGCAATTTTGGATGTGCAGACCATTTGCTTGTCTGTTTTAGGGGGGTGTGCTGGAAGAATCAAGCCTCAAGCTGTTTCTGAAAGGAATGTGTCCCTGGTCTATGCTTGCACTTCAAGCGTGTGCGGCGGATGGTCAGCAGTGGGTGATCTTTCCATTGTAGACCAGACCAGAGAGACTCCAGAAGCCTGTGATAAATCAGAAAGCAGAATTGCCGGGTAACTGGTTAACTGGCAGCCTGGTCAGGCCCACTACACCACGACGTGGGTGGGAGGCTCTATAGCCCAGCCGGATCCACCGTGCTGCACAGTGCCACGGTCAGAGAGTGCTCCAGCCCACCTGTGGCTGCAAGGTACAGTGGCCTTGGCCTGGCCTGGCCAGAGCAGCCTGTGGCACAGTGAGCCCAGCTGTGCTTGGAACAGTCTGCCCCCTGGATCCCAGTTAACCAGAACGTTTCATCGGTTAACTTTTTAAACAGGATTTTACATCCCTAATTTGAAATAACATAGTGACTCTCAGTCGTCTGTCAGCTTGCATTGTTCCACCCCCCTTTTTCCCACAAATACTCCGCCTCCTTCTCGGAATACCAAAAGGCCACTGAATTAAAAAGCTATAGAAGGGGGATGTTTAATGAGGAAAAAAATCTCGCTGGCTGTTTTTGGCTTCTATCCAACCTACATCTGATCTTACTGGAATCCGTAGTAGAGAACCTTGAGCATGCAATGATGGGATTTTATAGGGTCTGCTTGCAATGGGTTGGATCCGTTGTGGATGCACACGATTGCTCACTTTCTTTCCTAACAGAGATGTCTAAGGGGTCTGAGTTTAAGTCTTTCGCATTTTGGAGCACAGAAGAGGAACCCCTTTGTTGGCTTAATTCATCTGTAGGTCTTGTTAATGGCATCTGCAAATGGAGGAGAAAATGTTGAAACTTCTTCGTACCCGGAGACCAAATTCAGCATTGGAATAAACAGCAAGAGAAGGCTCAGGGGAGACTCGATGGTAGTCTACATGTACTTGCACAGGGAACAAAAACATTGATGATGGAACACTTCAGTCTAGCCAGCAAAGACAGACTAAGATCCAATGTTTGGAAGCTGAAGCAAGACCAATTCAGACCAGAAACAGGCACCATTTTTTAACAGCGAGAGTAATTAACCATTGGGATGCCTGACGCAGGGGGAGGGGTGGATTCTCCATCACTATAAATGTTAAAGTCAAGATTGGATATCTTCTGCAGGAGATGCTCTAGTCCATGCAGCAATTAATTCTGGGCAGCCCAATGGCCTCTGTTATGCATGACGCCAAACTATCTGATCACAATGGTTCCTTCTGGTTTTATAATCTATTAATCTAGGGGCACCACTCTAGTCGCTCATGGAGAGGCGAATCCGTTGCAAGATTTGTTGACAACGTTGTGTAGATTCTGTGCTGTCTGTCACTCTGTCATATCCAAGAGAGAGGGGCATGTTCTAGTTCTCTGAACATGTGAATGAGAACTCGGAATCACCCGAACATGTGATTGACACCTCCCCATGGCCTAGTGAACATCTGCCTTGGTTTCCCCAGCTGTGAATAAAGGAAATAATACCTACCCTGCGAGGCTCACGGTTAACCTTTGTAAAGTGCACTGAAACAGAAAAGCATTCACTTCCCTCTTTGCATATTCCTTTGCAAATTCCTCATGTGTCCCTCTTCCCAGATGCATATTCTGTGCTGTAACATTTGCTATGCTGACAGTAATTTCCATGGCTTGGCACCTCTTTGCTCTTTTCAATCTGTTATCTTTCACTCGAGCCTCTGGGCTGAGGCATCCCAGGGGACTGGTGATGCCCTTACAGTGTTACTTACAGACAGTGTACACTGTTGATGGGCAGAAAGCAAGCAACAGCCAGCCTCTCCCTTGCTGAAAACGCAGTAATTATTTGATTACCTTGCTCGCACCTGGGGGTGACGGAGAGGCACAGAACGTACTGGGTTGCTGAAGCTACGCTCAGGGGAAACGCCATTGATTCTACTTCAGGAAGAGGTTCTGCAATGGATGGATTTCTAATGGGCTGGCTTGACCAGTGATAGACTCGACGGGATTGGGGGTTGGGCTCGAGATCTCCTGAGGTCTCTTCCGACCCTATGATTCTATGGTGAGCCTAGGTAGGATTCAGCCTGTTGTCCATCACGGGTGACCTGTCATCCAGGCCCGCCGACAGGGGGGCCAAAGAGGGCAGTTGCCCCAAAGCCTGGCAATTCAAAGGGGCCCGGGGCTCCTGGCTGTCGCTTCTGCTACTGCATCAGTGGCAGTGGCTGGAGCTCTGGGCCCTTTAATTCACTGCTGGAATGCTGTGCAGCGCCTCGCCACACGCTCCGGGCAACTCTCAGGGCTGGGGGCAGTGTGGCACGCTCTGGGCGGGACAGAAGACTGGGTGCTCTCAGCCCCCCCACTTCTGCCTGAGGCCCTGCCCCTTCTGGGAGCATGGAGCCAGCACCCCCACCCTTATCCATGGGCCTGCAGCGGCTGTCGGTATCTCTGCTGTTACCAGACAGTCCGAAAGAAAGCTGAGTTCGGTGTGGGGGTTGTGCACCAGACACATGACACTGGCTTCGGTAGAGATACTCCAGGTGGACACCAGCATGTGTGAGGTCCGAACTAGGCCCAGATAGTCCACGAAATGCCATTTCTGGCTGTCCAATGTAGATGCTTGTCCAGAAGGAGAGCATCGTGTCACATGTTACTGGCATTGGGTCTCCAGTGACCTAATATGCAAATGAACTGGTCATGGAGAGGTGAATGGTTCCTTACTTTCTAGGAAAACCAGGCCCTCATCCTTCTTCACGACATTAGAGCACTTCTGACATGTCATTAGGCCGGTGATGGGCAATAACTGGCCCATGAGCCGGACAGGGTTCAACAGGGTTAATCCCTGGTCAGCCTCCAGTGCTTTATTTACCTGTGCTTCCACAGGTACAGCTGCTTGAAGCTCCCATTGGCTATGGATCACTGTTCCTGACCAATGGGAGCTGCAGGAAGCAACACGGAATGGGATACCTCTTCCTGCAGCTCCTAGTGGCCGGGAACGATGATCCGTGGCCAATGGGAGCATCAAGCGGCCGTACCTGCGGAGGCGCAGGTAAATCAAGTGTCATCAGTCCACCAGGGGCTAACCCTGGTAAGCCGCATCTGGCTTATTGCCCATGCCTGCCGTAGGCACTGTCCTCTACCTGATCTTTTAAGTGGCTGATGGCAAAAGCTGGCTGGCTGCCTTTGAGTCAGTTGTCTAATCCCTGACAGCGTATTCGAACATAAAGCTCGTGCATGTCCCAAATAGACACCTATTAAAATGGAAGCATCCAAGCCTCAGCAGGAGGACAAACTGTAACTGTATCAGGGCAGCCTGGAAATCAGCAAAGATTAGATTTAAATTTTCTAACAGGAGACTGGGCGCATGCAGCTGTCATCTGTCCTGATGGGAATTCCCAGTTTACTGGAAGCATTTCTGTTCCGTAGCCCTTCATCATCTTAATCCCCTCACTGCTCAGCTGGGCAATCAGGCCAGGCCTTCCCTGGAGGCACGGTAGAAAGGTAAAGGCGGATGGCATTGGAAGATGGAGTTTTGGAGTGGCCACGCTCAGTTACCATATGGGCATTGCTACCACTCTGGTGGGAGAGATGATGCTGAGAATTTAGTACCTGGTTGCTAGGCGTCTGTGTCTCTCAGCGTAGAGTTGCCCAGTTACAGTTTGGGGTGTTTGCTTTGCACTCTCATCCCGCACAGAGGAGCTCAGAACCAACGCAGAGATCTGAAAGTTCTGGTTCTCAAGAACCAGTCTCTCTTTCTGCCCCTGGGGCTATGCCTACTCTACAGCGCTATTTCAGGATACCAGAGTATCCCGAAATAGCTATCCCGCATCTTCACAGCAAGCCCGTTATTCCGGGCTCGCTATTCTGACGCCCCTGCAAACTTAATTCCACAAGGAGTAAGGGACATTTTGGAACAGCGCTTTATTTCGAAATTTGGCGCTGTGTAGACAGCACCAAATTTTGAAATAAGATCGAAATAAGATACATAATTTTACTATTGTGCAATGTAGACACACCCTTATATGGCTTCCCTGGCCATAGTATCTGAACCAGCTTTTATGTAACTCATAACACCATGGTGAAGTGCTGCTGTTGTCCTCACTTTACTGAGGGAGAAGTGAGTCCACGTCGCTCACACAGGAAGTCTGAGGCAAAACAGGAAATGAGTCTGGTTTCCTGAGGCCTATCATTCTAACCACTAGGCTTTCCTTCCTCCCATGTTTTTCCTTACCTAAAGACTCTCAGAATCCCCCTTGCTCCCCTGATTATTTAAATTATGGGAATAAATGACACAAGTTGCAATTCAGAAGGAAGTTTTCCCAAGAAACCCTACCGTCCTTCCTCAGGGCACAAATAAATAAATACTACCCCCAGCTCTCACTGCCTTTAGCACAAAGGTCTAAGAAGTTCTCCTGGCAAGTTCTGATTTCCTTCATTTTAATCAGTCAGCCTGGAGTCCCCAGGCACCTTAAACCCCATAGATGGATCAGTGAGATGAGGGTGTCGCTACTTCCGGGACAGCAGGAAGGCTGAGACCACTGAGGCTTACTGAATGCTCGTTAGAAGAACAACCTCCTCTGTGAAAATTGCGCTCCTCTTTGCAGACGGTGTAATTTATCCGCATTTTCACCGTAGGAGACATGATGTTTGTAAGCAAAACAAACATCTGTTGGTGGGGGAAAATTTCACAGGCAGCACCAAGAAGCACAGGCCCAAAACCATAGGGTATTTTAATATAGAAATGATCATGCTTGTAAACAAGGAGGCAGGGGGAAATGAGGCGGCAATCGCTGTGAAAGCAGAACTGCTGTGAGTGCCCAAACCGCTAAGCCTGAGGGGTCCACCGGCAATAGCTGATGGTTCACAGGCGGCAGAAGAATGGGTTTGCTGTGACTTGTCTGCCTGCTTCTATCTCTTCTACCCCAGTGGCGGGATTCTCAGCGCTGCTCTCAGTCCTTTCCTCCGGGCTTTTGCGTGTGGAAGGCTGGATTTCAGAGGAACCTGGACTGACAGCCGTCACTTGCCAAATGCTGTCTGATCCGGTCGTCAGAGGGCTGCCAATTTTAGGGTCTTTGTCTCCCATGCCCCACAGAAGACACGGGGCCAGGCTCATCCCAGCTGCTGCTGGTCAGCTAATGACAGAAGCGCCATCCGTGCCCCTCCCCCGCACACGGCTGGCTGTAGGGCCCTGTGGAGAGCTGGGAGCCCGGGGAGGAAGGCGGAGAGGTTTTGCACGCTGCCCCCCATCTCCAGCACAATCTTGCCACTCTCATTGGCCAGTTTCCCTTGCATCCCCTCCTGGACCCCAGTCCCCGCCCCAGGTCGCAGCTCCCACCTTCACCCAAACTCCCTCCCAGGCCCTGCACCTCCTCCATTAATACCCTGGAAGAACGTGGCCCTGGACTACTTTCCAAATTCTTGGAATGCCCCCCCTCAGAAATTATTGCCCGCCCCTGATATAGTCTGTTCATGATGGCAAGGCACTCAGATACGCCAATGAAAAGCGCCCTGGAAGTACCTAGGGAGGAGTGGTCATGTTGCAAGTCTGTGGCAGAACTGAGAAAAGGACCTTGGAGTCCTGGCACACAGGGCCCTGCTACAATCACTAGACCAGTCTCCCTCCCTAGTTTTAAGCGATTCAAGCAGTGAGGATCTCCCCTCATAAGTAGGAACCAGTATCCTTTGTTAACCCCCCTCCCCTGAGGGAAGTTTCTTCTAATATTCACCCTACATTCTTGCTAGCATCAGTTCACCCCAATTAAAGACAGTCACCTTGAAACATCCCACACAATCTGTCTCCTTGGTCTTTTTTCTCCTTTATCACAGAGCTTTGCAGGCCAATTATGGCCAACTGTTCAGCCTCTCCTGAAAGACTGTCTGCTTCTGGCACTTATCCCAGGCTTCCCTCCAAAGGTCTGAAAGATGATGGAGTCAGCAGGTTTGTAAGCTGTTGGACAGATACGTTCCACATCCCATAGTACAAATAAGCTGCCCTGGTCAGCAGGCCCTTTGTCACGGTTTGCTTGCTTGCTTTCATCTCGTAGTACCGGCCCATGGCCCACACGCATTTGTCATCGGGACTTTCCTTAAAACTCTATTAGTTGGGCTGAAGAGCAGCTTGACAAACTAGACCAAAGTGGCCCCTTGTGAATCATCCTTGCAGTAATGAAAAGGGTGTCTTTTTTTTTTTTTTTGATAAAACATCTCCAACGCCATTAGTGGGGGAGACGTAAACAACTTCAATCGAGTTTGGCAGCTTAATGACCGCAAAACGGCCTTTGATCTCTCTGTTATCAGGGAATAGGCTTTTGCCTGGATGTGGAGAAAGCTCACGTAGTCGCAACAAGAGGAATCGCCAGCCGAACAACAGAGAACCTGAAAAGCTCTTTATTCTCTCGCTCCTTGATGGAAATGGCCAACACCTTCTGCGATTGGCTCCCCATACTCCTGAGGCAATTCTAAAGGCAGTACTGAAAAAACTAACAGCTTGGCTCTGGAGAGGATCAGACGCCCAAGTAGGGTTGCCAGATGGTTTAACCAAAAATACCGAATACCCTCCTCCCAAAAAAAAAAAAAAACCACCAGGAGGAAAATTCTGTTGAGGAAAAAAAAAGGAGGGGAGCAAAAAAAAAAGGACCCTGAGAGTTATTAAGCCAAAAAAAAAAAAAAAAAAGCATGGCCCCTTTAAGAAATGCTTTTGAGGCTTTTTGGCCCTAGCAGGCTGCAGGCGGCCATCCGCCATCTTGTCTTCCTGCTCTGGGCCAGACAGTTCCCCTGCAGAACCAGGTAAGCACCTGGGATTTTCGCCTCCTGGCTGGGAAAAAATCAGAAAATACCGGACATTTTAGGTGTCTGGTATTTTCTGAAGTTTTTACCGGACAGGAGGCGAAAATACCGGACTGTCTGGGTCAATACTGGACACCTGCCAACCCTACACCCAAGCAGGGAGCAGAGTTGGGAGAAGCTTCCCGGCGACTGTTCTGATGGTCCATGCTCTGTGGATAAAGAGGCTGCTCTGCTCTTCCAAGGCTGATGCTCCAGCACTATACTCACCTGCTTTATCCCATGAAACCAAAACACTTTGTGACAGTTCATGGCATTTCAAACCTAGCTGGCAGGGCAGGTGGATTTGCAAAATGATTGGCAGCTGCATTTTTTTCCCCCACAAGATGGTTGCATGGCAGAAGCAGCCTTTTGTAGCTAAAGGGCCTGTTTGGTTGGTACACTGCTTGGGGCAGGCGCAGGGCATTCTGGGGCTTTTGTTCAGTGCGGAGCATGTTTCAGTGTCACCAACTCTCTGTTTTACCCAAGTCTCCCAGTAGCGGGTGGTTTTTCTTAAATCCCCAGAGTCCCATGACAACGAGAGACTCTCCACTTATTTTTTCAGATGCAAGTTTCTAGTTTTGGGGATTGCAGAAAAACACATGGAAATGTGACCCGAGCACACCCTACAGCAGGGCAATAATTTTTGGCTGGGGGCCACTTCAAAAATTTTTGAAGTGGCCCCGGGCTGCCCCAGAAGGGGCGGGGCCTAATCCGGGACGGGCGGGGCCAGAATGTTTCTGGGCTTCCCCACCCTCAGACTATAATTGGTCTGGGGTGGGGGAGCCCCTTTGCCCCCCCCTTCCCACTAAGTGCCCATGCCACTGGCAGGGCAAGAAGAGGCTTCACACACTCCCCCGCCTCCAGGCCCTGATTGGCCTGGGGGCCAGGGGAGCACAAAGCCTCCTCCTGCCCTACCCCTGCCCTGCGAGGAGCACGCAGCACTTCAAAGTGCCACATGCTGCTCGCAGGTTGGAAGGAGACATCACGCGCTCCCCAGCCCCCAAGTCCTGATTGGCCTGGGGGCGGGGGAACTGTGCGAAGCTTCCCTCGCCCTGCTCCCGCCCTGTGTGAGCATAAGGCACTTTGAAGTGCTGTGAGATCCTCGCAGGGCAGGGGGGGTGGGAGGGCGGAGGAAACTTCGCACACTCCTCCCGTCCCCAGGCCAATCAGGGCTTGGGGGTGAGGGAGCGCGTGACGTCTCCTCCCACCCTGCAAGCAGTGCTGTGTGCTGCTCGCAGGGGTGGGAGGAAGCTTCGTGGGCTCCCCCACCCCCAGGCCCTAATTGGCCTAGGGACAGGGGAGCAGCAGGGCCTCCGTGGGCTGGCTCAACCCGCTTGGCCGGATCCGGCCCGCGAGGCCCTTTTGCCCACCCCTGCCCTACAGGTTCAGAAAATCAGAATCAATGAAGAAGAACCCCACAGATATGATGGGGGCAGAGAGGGGAGACTGGCTCCTGGGTTTTGAACACTTGTGGTTGGCAACCACACGTCCGTAGGCTATGTCTGCACTTAAATAACAAGCAGCAAACCTCCACCAACGTGTGCAGGGTTCATGTGACTGGCTCCCTGTGTGAGCATGGACATTTCTGATGAAGTTTGTGTTTGTTATTTCCATATATTCTTTGCCTTTAATTCTTCTTTGTGTAAGAATCAGTACAGGGATTAGAATCATCGACTCCTAGAACACTAGGACTGGAAGGGACCTCGAGAGGTCATCGAGTCCAGTCCTCTGCCCTCACGGCAGGACCACGCACCATCTAGGTCACCCCTGACAGGTGTTTATCTGACCTGCTCCAATGATGGAGATATTTAGAGCAGGTAGGAAATCAATGGCCCTTTCTAAAAAAGTCTGGGACTTGGTGACTGTTTCTCGAGCAGCTAAAATAAGTGGGCTTGTGATAGCCCATTCCTGAATGTCTGCCTGTAGTTGGCCGGTGACAGACAGACTTTGGGCTGAATGCACAGTCCCTGTTTTTTCTTGTTGCCTAGCGTTTTGTTTGCACGCGGGCACTGTGGAAATGGTTAGCTGCTCTCCCTATTGGAGTACTGGAATCCTCTGCATCCTCCTTTTCTCCATAAAAATAATCAGTACATCAGCAATGACAGACTGAACTGGTTCATACAGAGTCCATGCTCAAGCATCTGCCCCCAAAACAAATCCTGAGTGCTCTCGCGGTGCATTGCTGCACTCGCTTGTCCTGGCTTGTTATCAGGAGACTTGACTTTTTCTTCCCGAGACCTCTTTGTTTAATAACTAAAGCGAGGCTCTTCGCAAGCGTTTTCTGTGGCCATCTGTCAGATTAAGCGAGTGTCCGTGGAGATATAATCTGGCTGATTGGCCCAGTTTTCAAGAATAATGGCTTTAGATTTGCATGCTACTGATAGGAGTATTTCAGGTTTCTTACCCTGCTGCTTTTCTCCGGTGGGGGAGCCAGTAATTGATCTAATCTAGCTTGGCATTTATGCCATTTGAAATGAGATTGCATTTTGCCACGCGAAGCTGCGGAATGGGAAACGAATGCGACAAAGCAGATATGTGATGTTGCACAAGAGACCGGGGGGCTCTCCTAAGAAGCTCTTGCTTGGGAAGTTTCCTTGGAAAGCTAAAAGGAAGGGAATTGTATCGACTAATTAGAGTCGAAAGCAAACTTGCAGATGCTTAATGTTGGAGTCCCAGGGTTGGACAGTCTCTGCTGGAAATGTGAGCTCTTGGTTCCACCTATTAAGTGGGCCCAAAATCGGCAATGGGCAAATCTCAACAGACTAAGATACCCCACCCACTTTAGCTTGTATGCTTTTGTTCTCAGTGCTGGACAAGTTACCATTGATTGCAATTTTCAAACATCTAAGCTTATGGCGCCTGTTTGCTTTCCTCTGACCTCTGCCTCTGGTGACAACCTCTTTGCAATTCATAATCTAGTTGGGGGTTTTTTGCATTTGGTTAGCCTTGTCGCTCATATCTGTTTGGGTGAATAATTATTAGCAGCGACTTTCCTGCCATAGAACAGACAGGGAGACGCAAGCCATGGAGCATTAGGGGGTCGAGCCATTCAAATGGAAGGAAGGAAAATGGTTATCCTCTCGCTTTTCAATCAGCTGATGGCAGCTTCACTGGGAGGAGCCCGTTTAGTTAAAGGTGAGGCATAAAGCCTCAGAATAGAATTGGCTTAGAGAATAATGACTCCAGTTTTAATTCCAAATGCAGGAGGGAGAGCAGCCATCAATATTTTTCCAGCCTGGTAGTAATTCGTCATCAGATTTAATATAATTGAGTGTTGAATAAATCAGACTCCAAGGGAAGTTGTTTGCTGGTATCTGTGACTCTCTCAAAGAACAAAGAGAGTTAGATTCAGGTTGTACAGACCTTGTCTACATGGGAAAGTACCACCAGGATAACATTCTTTATTCTGGCAGAAAGTGCCCTGTACAAATCATTGTACAATGGTTTATCTCGTAGCTGAATTAAAAATAATTATTCTGCTGTGGAATTGAGTTAAGGCAACAAGGACCCGTTATGGATAACAGGGGACATTTTGGATCAGAGCCTTTTACAAAAGATTGATCTTAAAGGTGACGATGAAAGGTTTTTATTTAAAATTGCATTCATGCATTTGCATGTTGTGGAGGAGAAAAACATTGGTCTGATTTCTCTTTGTTTTAAACATCTTGTCTTTTTACCTTAAAAATATCAAGAATGCCAGGTCTGGTCTGTGATGTCGAAGTCAAGTCTTTGGTTTGCTAAAAAACTCCTTAAGAAGATTGTTGATGTTAACTGTGAACTCTCACACCATAGCCATAAGGTCCTGTGTGTCTAAGCTTTAACAAAGATGACCTTTCTCCGAAATGTTCACTGGGCATTGGAATTAAATGGATTTTCAGAATGCAGAGTATTTAACAGTTTGCCGGGGCGGGAAGGGGGAATCCCTTCCTTTCTCAATTGCTGCAGCTTTCCATTCTCATAATTTCACTGGTTTTCCAATTACCAGAGTCTCCCATAGTACTTGTAAATGGAATATCTCATTTGAAAACCCAAGCGAAAAAAATTCATTTCAGTTTTTTTTAGCTGGGGGAGGGGTTAAAATGAGGCTACTTTTTATACTACATAGAAAGCTGCACAGTCCCCAGTATCCCTTCTTTCCAGCCTAGTTTTAAAATAAACAGTCTGTTCATGATGCTGGACCATTTAATGCAGAGAGCCGCGCGCTCCCTCTGCATCCAATGTATGTATGTAAAAATGTAACCTTGTAGATGCCTGCAATGAGGAGTAACGGTAGTTCAAATTAGGAGCTTTAATTCGAACTACCTAGTCCGTGCCGTGTGTAGCCGCGGGCAGGGAGTTCGAACTACGGGGCATTCAAAAATGGTGGCACCCAGGAACGTGCAAATAAAGCCCGGGATATTTAAATCCTGGGCTTCATTTGCAAGTTCGAATGCCTACATTAGCCACCCTAGTTCCAACCAGGGTGGCAGTGTAGACATGCCCTCAGTTATTGCTGTAGCTTCAACTGGATACAAGATCTGTGTGGTGTCCTGACAGGCTATTAAAATGTCACTTTGGTCCAACCCAGGAAGGGATGCATCTTAGTGATGGATGAAGATGTTTATCTTTGCATATACAGGTCCAAAATACTGATGTCCTCATTCAGACTTAGCTCTCAGTGGGCCTGACATGCACTGGAAACCTGCTGTGCTTTTGCAGTATCTGCAGCAGCGGGCACACAGCAGCTTTCAATGGGGAGCTTTGCATGGGTAAAAACGAAGTAAGGACTTCATCCCACATGCAGAAAGAGCTTTAGAAGGCAAGGCTTCCCTCTGCGTGATCATTGTCATGTCTCCATTCCAAAACATAAATTGCATAGACTTATTAAGAGGAGTGTGGCGAGCAAGACACAAGGGGTCCTTCTTCTGCTCTACTCTGGGCTGATTAGGCCTCAGCTGGAGGATGGTGTCCAATTCTGGGCGCCACATTTCAAGAAAGAGGTGGAGAAATTGGAGAAGATCCAGAGAAGAACAACAAGTATGATTAAAGGTCTAGAGAACACGAGTTATGAGAGAAGACTGAAAGAACTGGGCTTGTTTAGTTTGGAAAGGAGAAGACTGAGAGGGGACAGGATAGCCGTTTTCAGGTATCTAAAAGGGTGTCACAAGGAGGAGGGAGAAAAATTGTTCTCCTTGGCCTCTGAGGATAGGAGAAGCAGCAATGGGCTTAAACTGCAGCAAGGGAGGTTTAGGTTGGACATTAGGAAAAACTTCCTAACTGTCAGGGTGGTGAAACACTGGAATAAATTGCCTAGGGAGGTTGTGGAATCTCCATCACTGGAGGTATTTAAGAGCAGGTTAGATTGGTGTCTATCAGGGATGATCTAAACTATACTGGGTCCTGCCACATGGGCAGGGGACTAGACTCAATGACCTCTCAAGGTCCCTTCCAGTTCTAGTGTTCTATGATTCTATGCTAGAGCTTTTCTAAGTCATGGAGTCTTTTGGCCTTTCTCATTTTAAGTCCCCAATTTTAATTGATGGGGATTGTGTCTTTTTGTCCGAGGCACAATGTTTATGGGAGTTCTGCATGGCCTGAGGATAGCTCCAAGCTTTAGCAGCCCGAACAATCAGCCATTCTTGCCAAGATCTGATCACTGCACCAGACAGGCTAATAATGTAACACCCCCACCAGCTCTGGCAGTGAAAAAGGCTCCCCTTTCTGGTCCAGTAGCCACCTGTAGGAGCCTTCGTTTGGGCCTTGACAAGCAAGTCAATGTGCAGGACTGGCTTTTGAGTAATCTCAGATTGGCTTGGAGCACTGTGTGTACAGCCAGCTGGAGCCACACGCTCCTCAAGCAGCTAGACTAGTTGCATGTCTGGGGTCGTTGAACTATAATGGGAAATAAAGTCCAATCCGATGCAGCAAATTGCTTGTTCCTGACTGCACCCCGCCTGTGAATGGACTTGAGGTGTCAACATGAGGAAAGGAGAGTTTCTTTGACCATCACCATGCTCTAAATCAGTGGTGGATGACCTGCGGCCCCAGGGGTTCTATGAATGGCCCACAAGACATTTTGTTTACCTTTGCCCGCGTGTAGGGTTGCAGGTTCCGCTGCTTTCCATCCACGTAGTTGTTTTCCCACTGGCATTACTAAAGTGACACGCCCGTAAAGCCAGGGCACATGAAGGGAGGTGTGTACTGATTGTGCACAACACTGACTGTGAGAGCCGCGCGCTCCCTCTGCATCCAATCCCAGCGCTGCTACGGTTCCAAGGGTGGGCTCGGAATGTGTCGGCCCCATGGGAATCGGTGTTCCATTGGGAGTGAGAACGTGCTGTGCTGGGCCAGCTGATGAGACACGAGAGTGAGAAAGCAGGAGGCGTTTCACTTCCACCTCACTCCAGATGCCATTGTGGAGTGAGCGTAGCGACAAGCACACTGACCCTGCCCACGAAGAAGTCTTTTAGTAGCCGCATCAACACCTTTTCATTCAAAACCAGTATCTGTGCAGGGGCAGGGAGCCCTGAGCCTCATGGGCCGGATCCGGTGGCGGGGAGGGGGGAGAAGAAGTGTAGTGCTGTGTGCTGCCGCTCATCTCCCCCCCCCCAGGTGGGGAACTGTCGTGCTGGAAACTGCTGGTGGGAGGGTTTCCCCACTGCTCCCATCAGACAGATTTCGGCGAATGGGAGCAGCGGGGAGCATGGAGCTAGGTAAGCACCCTGCCACTCCTCATGACCAGCCCTTGCACTCCCATCCCTCTCCCACACCCCTTTCTCCCACCCAGCTCTCCCAGTCCCGGTCTGCTCCTGCACCCTCCCATCCTTCCAGACACCCCATCCTCAGCCCACTCCTGCACCTCCCTCCTGGCCAGTCCTTCACTCCCGGTCCACTCAGTTACTCCAAGGAATAACAGCGGTCATTATTATTTCAGGAGTCCAATACTCAGGCTGGCTGAGTTTTGTCTTGCCTCCTGGGTATTATTAACAAGGGCCTTATTTGACTTTGCATGGCAGCTTCCTCTATCTTTCGAACAGTTCTGTTCACCCAGCAAGTCAAAGCGATTATACTCACTAATAAAGCCAATTGGATTCCAGTGATCACCACAATGGGGTGAACAATTATATTTAGCATCTCTGTTGCAGCAGGCCACCACCCTAATAATGTTTCCCACCAGGAGTGATGTCCTGCATCTGCAATAGTTTTTAGTACATGAGTAATTTCTGCATCATCATGCTGCACTTCAACATGTATCTGTTCTCTTATGTGTGCAATATACTGTAAATGTGAACGTAACAACTCCAGCACCCTACCTCCCACCCAGATCCACACCCTGACCCCCCTCCCTATCCCACTAACTGGCAGCCCCCTCCCACACATTGAACCCCTCACTATGGCCTCGCCCCAAACCTGTACAAAATGTACTAACCCTGGGATCCCAAAACAGTTAATCTGGCCTGTGGGAAGTCCTGAAGCTAAAATGCTAAAAATGTACGCTTGTGACTGGACAAAATAAATACATTTCTGTAATTTGACTTCTGTATTTAATTTGGTTACTCTTTAGCTTTATAAATGAAGGCTGCAACTACATTTAATTTCCAGATTTGAAATATAAATGTATAGTATATGTGTGTGTGCATGTGTACAACTTTCCCCCCGGAGTACCGGCACCTTTTTTCTTACAAAGAAAGCACTGTATATATGTATATATATATGTATATGTATATATGTGTGTGTGTGTGTGTGTGTGTGTATATATATATATATATATATATATATATATATATATATATAAAGATATGAAAAATAATGGTGCCCTATGATAACTCAGGTGGTTAACCATAGATTTTCATAGGATGGCTACTTTGTACTTCTGGATACTTGCGTACAATTAAGATGCAATACTTTTGTACTTTTACTCAAGTAGTTTTCCAGAAGGATACTTTGACTTTTACTTAATTATATTTTTTTCAAAGTAGCAGTACTCTTACTCAAGTAACTTTTTGGCGTACTTTTTCCACCACTGCTGCTGGGTTCTGTGTACAGCTCGCAAGACGTTTTGTTCCCCATTGCTCACGCACAGGGTTGCCAGATTCCGCTGGTGTCACTTTTCTTGTGCCCACACTACTACAGTGACACGCTTGTAAAGCGGGGGCACACGAAGCGAGGTGTGTACTGATTGCACACAACATTGACTGTAAGACACATGCGCGCCCTCTGCCTCCAATCAATGCGCTGCTACGGTTCAGTCAGCACCCTCCGCAAATTCTAAGTGTGCAAGCGCAATTAGCAAAACTCCCTTATCCCAGGAGATCATCTTGGTTGCGGCAGTCTTGCAGCCCACTGAGATGAAGGCGGGCCATTCATGCCATCCATTCGCTAAGCTAGGTTGCCCATCACTAGTGTAAAGCCGGGGCAGTGGGTGTGCTAGGCAAAGGAAGCCACTAGCCTGGCCCTGCCCACACTCTCCCCCTAAACGCCTACTGTAAGCATGCTAGGGGTAGAGCGTTGCTACCCCCAGCACCCACCCTCCGGGGCTGACGCCACATACCTTCCTCCCTCTCCGTGCTCCAGGGCCAGGGATGCTGGGGCCACATGCCCTCTTCACTCCCTGTGGTGCTGAGGGGCAGGGCCTGGGCAGAAGGGATGGGGCTGGAGCAGGGTTGGAAGCTTGCCTCCACCAGCCCAACCTTCCCCCACCACCCATGTTTAGAGCCTCCAAAGAGGTTTCGGCCAAGAGGAGCCTCTGTTCTGGGATGCTTCCGTTTTGCACAAACTGACTTGAGATGCCTTGGGCTTGACTTTCGGAGGCAGTGAGTACCCATCATGCCAGTCAAAGATATGGAGCGCAGCAGCTCCTCAACACCTCGGCAAATCTGGCCCCAGTTGAGTCTCGTCAGGCTTCCAAATGGGGAGATGCTGAAAATTAGCCACTATTGCCAGTTAGGCTGCTGAGTTTGTATTTGAGGAAGGTTCAGGGTTGTGTCACGCTCTCAGGGCCATCCTCTGCGTAAGATCAAGACTTCAGACACAGAACACCTTAGGCTAGAACTGATTTAACTAAGGCACGTTTCTATCCTCAGTAATTACTGCCCCATTACCACACAGTATCACACGCTGCTATGCAGTCCCTCCTTTAACCACGGTCCACAGCTTGCAAATGCTTCTACAACCTGTGGGCATACAGCTTTGTAGCGCAGGGTGGATTTATCCCGTGTTGCACTAATTGCCTCGGCTCAGGTTTAATAATCCAAAGAGCTGTGAAAGCTGGATTACTTTCCCCCGTTGTAATTATCTTGAAAGGGTTTCCCCTGCCCCCTTGTGCATTTGCTTCTTTTTAAATTCCATTCAATGCCTTTGCTGTAGTAATCCCTCAACGGGTGAAATATATTGCAAGGAAAGAGACACAAGCCGGGGAAAAAAATTGGGGAAAGGTAAAATGTCCAGAAGCAAAGCACAAGCAGATGGTTCGTCGCAGGAGAATATTATTTCCCACCTTTTTGGTCGGAGTCCCGGCAGGCTGAGTTTAAAATATAAAATAAGAACCCAACGCGCACGCGCCCAAAATCTCATTGACAGCTTCAGGCCAGGCATTCCAAACAAAGAAAAACCCAGCAACAAAACTGAAAGGAATGTTTGTGAAACTAAATGTTCTGAATTTGTTTATAATTCCCGTGTCGGTGCCAGGCCTGGCTTGCCTTGTTCTGCAGGATTTAATCAACTGGGGGCGGAATTTCTGGTGTGAGTCACATTTTTTAATTTGCAAATGTCACCCAAACACGTTTTCGCTGGAAGAATCCATGGGGTTGGCTTTATCCCCCTGCAGGGTTATAATTATGGATTTCACAGTAGCATCTCTGCGCCCAAGCTAAGCTTAGGGCCTCATTGTGCGAAACAAAAGCATAGTAAGACAATCCCTTCCCTGAAAAGCTTAGCATTTAAATAGACTAGTTCGAAAGGGTGGGAGGGGGAAACAGATGCAATATGATGAAGTGACTTGCCCAAGGACACACACCTTTGGGTGAGATTGATAACACCCGTGTCTCCTAAGTCTCGTATACCTCAAACCCCCTCTCTCATGCAGTACACGTGTGTGGCGGTCAGTAGACAGCTGTTGTATTTTAGACAGCTTTGATCTGTTACCACTTAAACAGCAAGAGGCAAGAATAGTGCAGCAAGGTCAGATGGACACCAAGACTTTTAACATTTGATATCCCTGGGTGTTGTGGGGCTAATGCAGGTAAAAATCCAGTAGACTGAATTTTCTGGCAACTGGCAAATCCATACCAAAAGCCTGGCGAGGCTAGACAAATACCAGCCAGCTGGTAACCCTACACCTCAATATTGGCTGCTCTGCTCTGCTCGCTCTACCTGACAACTGGCAAGAGCTAGAGATGCTTTCATGGCCACAGGTCGTGTGTGCAGAACCTCACAGGCTGTGTGTCTAGAGCCCAGGTTGAGTATCACTCATTTTGTATTTCCCCTTTCCAGTGTCTGGAATATTGCAGAGCTGGGCAGCTTAATTGTCACAGCAGGGGAAATATAGGGAGGTATCCAAACTCTCTAAGGGCACATCTACACTACACGGAAGATCGACACTCCAAAGGTCGATCTTCCTGCATTCGATTTAGTGGATCAAGTATGGACCTGTACATCAAACTCTGAGGGCAGCTCCGGACAGCGTCCCATACTCCTCCTTTTGCAAGGAGTAAGGGGAACTGACAGGAGCGTTTACTCCCATCAGCCTTCTGCTGTGTGGATGGTGCAGAAATGTGATTGAAGATATGTTGCCTCCAGCTGCATAATTAACATAGCTGGCGTTGTGTATCTTCTTTCAACCTTCCGCTGTAGTGTAGACCGGGCCTAAGAGTTGAACCCTCTCTTTTTTGAGGAGCATTTTGGTAATCCAGTGGGGCTGGAGGAGATGACTTTTCATGTCCCACATAAATTATTGAGATTTCAAAACAGTGCCTTGCCCCAAATTAGGACCAAAAAAGTCACTCTCAAAATTGTTGGAGATCTGACCCCCCCCAAAAAAAAAATCAGCTTGAGGCAATCAAAATGTTGAATCTTTGCATTTTGATTTTGGGCCCTTTTTTTTAATATCAGGTAAGTTAAATTTGTAACTAAAAAGTCATTTTGAACCCAAAATGCCCCAAACTTTCCATTAAAAAAAAAGAGTAAAATAAGAAGTTTTGACAGTATGGAAACTTATTGCCAATGTTTTTGAGTCAGAAGATTTATCAGAACTGAATCCAAAGCCACCAACAACTTGATTTCATTTTGGTTGATCAGCATTTTGGGGTGAAAAAAAAGATTATGTCAAAAATACCCCAAACAGTTATATATGCCAGTTGAATTTGAGCAATGCAACAGTGCCTTCTAGTGGCTGGTTCAGTTAGTCTTGCATCTGACCTGGAAGAAGATTGAAGAGGGCAAGCCAAGCTGGCATTGGTTTTGTATATCTCTGCCCTAACCTTCCTCCTTGATCTTTGCTCGCCGGAGGGTATGTGAAGTGAGAGATGAATGGCACTGTAAGCCACAAACCATTTCATAAGAAATAAACATACCTGTGCCGGGTTGTTTCCTAGAGTCCAGTGGGTGCCGAATGGGGGTAATTCCACTCGAAGCTAGCATCGATGGTGCTTGATTCTGCTGTACAACTTCAATGCTGTGATACAGAAGCTCACCTCGGCCACTTTTGCTAGCTTGCCTGCTGGTTGTGTCTGTGTCATTGTGGGATTGCTTGTCTCTCATTACTGCAGTTCTTCTCATCACATTAATGCTGCCTCACACCAACTATGAGTCATAAAGGATAATGAAGATCTCTGCTTTGAAGCACCCAGACTTTGCAAGGTCAGCTAGGAGGCCCATCAGCTTTACAGAAGCCTTGCTGCTTTGTCTGTAGCCATCTGCTAGGAGATTCACAGCTGCTGATGATCTCATAGTAATAGTTCTCCCCTCCACTCCCTGTTCCTTTGCGATACCATGGCACCTTTTATTACGCAATCTCAGCCCTGATTTTTTTTCAAGTAAAGGTGACAGTACTTGTGAATATGAAGCAAGGGCACCAAAAGATTGGCACGTGAGCAGTGTTAGCCTACTAATTTCTCGCACTGTGGCCAGCTCCAAGCTTTCGGAAATCGAGAGTCAGGGTACAAAAAAGCATGAGGTTGGCTTCCAAATTACGGGATTTTGAAAAAATAATGTTGGGCTGTTTTTATTTGCTGTTTGGGTTTTTTTGAGATTGTCTAGATTTCAACGTTTTCAAGCTTTCCTCCACAGTCACAAAGCCCTAGAGCCTTACTTTTTATATTCACATGACTCCAGCAGCTGGGGCTTTACAAAAACAACAAATGTTACGAGACCCCTGATAAAGTCAGGAGAGTTGGCAATGCTTGTAATAGTGGCAAGGAGACTTGCAGATTTTTGGATTAGACTTGGTTTTAGGTGCAAAGACTTGTTCTAGCTTATCAAAGAGCCCAGGGATCTCCTTTTACCCTCCCAGTTAAATTTCCAGCTCTCATCTGAAGGTACCTTGAGATCCTGTAAACTAGACACACTTCCTATGCAGAGAAGTAAGAGGAGGAGCATAGGTAACTCGTAACACTGGGGGGTGCACTGCCCCCCATGCTCCTGCCAACATTTTCACTGTTAAGTGCAGTGCCCCCCATTTCCACTCCCTGCCCATCGGGGTGGCCCTGCCTGCACTTCCTCCCGCTGCCGGCATCCGTCGACCAGGTATGCACAACATTCTTGATGCTCTTTGTGTGTGCTGTGCAATCGAGTACTGGAGATGCCACCAGGTCTTTACTCTCCTTTACTCTCCTTAGAGTTGAGATGTAGGCAGATGCCCTCACTGGGAAGAAAGAGGAGAAGAGGGAAAGATGGAGAGGATGATGCAAGGGGCACAGGTGGAACCCTAGTGGGCCGTGGACCGCAGGTCACCCACCCCTGGAATCATGCGGCCCACCGAAACCAAGAAAAGCAACTCTCGCAGCCTGCTCGCTAATCTTGGTTGCCCATTGCTGATTTAAGTGACGCCAAGCCCTTGCATTCTTCCCTCAATCTGGGACGATTTCGCCCTTTGTGCATGTATATCGTCCGCTGTTCACAGACGTTATTGTGAAGAGAGGGGACCTTTCCTGTTGAAGTCCCACTGACTAGCCATGGGGCCGATTCTGCTTCCCTGGGGATCAGTAGCAAACATCTCGCTGACTTGAGTGAAAGCAAAATCAGGCTCCGGCAACGGGGGTGAGTTTTAACCAATGCTTTGATGTCTCCTTGCTGCCATTTAGGCTTTGCTTTCTCTTATTGCTCAGCCTCCCTCTGTTTCTTCTTCCTTCCATTCTTTCCTTGGAGGGATTGTTCGGAGTTTCCCCGATAGATTGGAGAGTGCAGAGCAGACGTGGGGTGGAGGGGGGTCCCTCCCACTCTGCGCTCAAGGCCGTCCTTCCCCAATTGCAGAATAGCTTCGTAGGGCACCTGAATCTTTGGGGCACCACAAGGTGTTCACCCACCTCTTCCTATCCCTGTTCTGTGGCTCTGCTTCCTCCAGAGCGGGGCTAGTTAACTTACCAGTGAAGCAGCATACTGAACCTATGAAAGAGCCATGCAAGTGGGAATGAAGCCATGTCACGGGCATTTGCCAACCCCAGGGACAGCCTGCCAGTTTCTGAATTTACTGTGTTCGTCGATAGGGCCTGAGTTTAAAATGGGCTTTAAAAATATTTCGTTGGCGTGTTGCTGAAGATTATAAAGTCACATCTCTAAAAAAATGATCACTTCTTCCCTCCTTCCCCCGGGCTGCGACTGGGCATTGGAGCACCGTTGAATGGTCCTGCAAAGGGCTCCAAACATCCCAGGTATGGCTCTGTGTGAGCTGCAGCTTCCATCTGAAGAGGATGCTGTTAATCTTCCTCTGGCCAGCAATGTGGGGTAGGGATGTAACAGTGTAGTCGATTAACCCCGATTAACTGATAAGCAAAAGCTTATAGGTTAATGCTATAGACTACACGTATTTCCCGCTTCCCCCCCTCCCTCCCCCGCCACCCCTTTCCAGTAAATTTTTTAGCAGGCTGGCCAGCAGCCCAGCTCAGTCCTGGTTTGCACTGGGTCCTGGACCTACCCCTGCTGTGGCTCTGCATTGAAAGTGCATTAGGAGCCACAGGGGTGGATGAGAGTGCCGCGGGGCCCAGGGCAGCACAATTTCGTGCATGCGCCACGGCCACAGCCGACAGGAATTAGCACATGCCCGGGGCCTATTGAAGCGCGGGGCCCGGGGCAGTTGCCCCGCTTGCCCTGCCCTATATCCGCTGCTGAGGAGCCAGGTGGGCAAGCAGCCTGGCTCAGTTCCAGCTCATGCCGGGTCCGGGAACTCAGTCCCCTCTCCCCCAGATAGGGGTTACCCGGGGACTATAGAATAGTCGAGTAACCAGTAAGAACTTGTGAGGTTAATCGACTATTCAATTAACTGATATTTAACATTCCTAATGTAGGGATGGGGGAACTATTACCAGACAGGAGAGGAGTAGGATATGAAAATACCCCCTTTTCTTAGACAAGACTCTTGCTCTGAGGAAATGGAAAAGACTCATTTTCTTTTGCAAAGCAACTGGTTTAGAAATGTATGTTGCAGTTCCTTGAACTGTGTAACTCCAGTGAGAAAACTTAACATGGTCCCTTCTTTCTCATTAGGTTTGGTGGGAGAAGAGCATGCAAAGGTTTCACACTAAAGGCTGTAACTTGGAGCAAGTGTTGGTTTATTTGGGAAGGTGACATTTCTATGTCTTGGATCTGAGTTCACACCCCAGGTCTGCGCCAGCCTTTGAAGGATCCCCTTTAGGCTCTGGTCTACACTAGGGCTTTCTTTCAAAATAACCCCCCAAGGTTGAATTAATAAGTGGAGCGTCCACATTACCATGCCTGTTATTTTGAATAATGGGTCACTTATTTCAAAATCTGTACTCCTGCTTTCCTCAAGGAATAACACTAATTTTGAAGTAGTTATTTCAAAATAGCGGTAGTTTGGACACTGTAGTGCAATTATTTCGAAATAACTACTCCCCAGTGTAATTCAAACTAATTACTCCCCAGTGCTTCCTGGGGTTCTAAGTCAAATTAACAGAGCCTGCCTCAGACTAATTTTGAAGCTTCCCTGTAGTGAGGACACACTCTTTTGCTTTTTTTAAAAGCTTCAGAGGGATAGCTGAGTTAGTCTGTAACTAGAAAAACTGATCCAAAATGTTGGCCAGAAACCTAGGGCATGTCTACACTAGGAAACGATTTCAAAATAACTAAAATCAATTCCATAACTCCTGAAATAACAAAATCGAAAGAAAAACTTAAAAAACAACATATAGTCTAGTAACACCTTAAAGACTAACAAAACATAGATGGTATCATGAGCAGTCATCTGAAGAACTGGGCTGTGCCCACAAAACCTAGGGCCCACTAAGGCCCTAGGCTTCTGGCCAACACTTTGGATCAGTCCAAACAGAAACAATCCACAAAGAAACCATCCTAGATTTTTAGGGAGACATTTTCAAAGGCCACTAAGAGCACAAATCCCATTGACTGTCAGTGGCATTTTGTGGGTTTGAAAAGCCCGTCTTACACTCAGAGCATTTAGTTTGTTACAGAGAGATATTAGCCGGACTAGGCACAAAAGCTGCTGGCTTTTTGCCTGAATGCTTCATTTTAGTGCCCTACTCAACAGATCTTGTTACGCTGGGATGCAACAGGAGTGTCATTCCTGCAGATGCTACAGATGTGGGCATTTGCGCCAGTAAGAAGACCTGCTATAATGTCCTCCCGGGTCGTCTTATGCACTACCTCTCTTTTCTGCACCGTCTCCAGCTTTTTAATGTACTTTTTGAAACATGGACACCAGAACAGCATTCAGTTTTCCAGTATCCATTTCACCTGCATCACTTTCCTTTGTGTACCCACTGTGTGATCTGTCCCTGGCTGCCTTAAGCTCTTTTTACCACAGCTTCCACTGCGAGCTCATGTTGAGCAGCTGATCCATTAGGCTCCCTAAATCCTCTTCCAAATCGCTGCTTTCCAGAGGACAGACCTCACTCTGCAGGTGCCAGCTGCCTCCTTTGCTCCTAGACGAGTGGATTTGCCTGGGGTTTTATTGTCGTGCAAAGTGAGATTGTGCAGTAAAGATCCTGGAGGAAACGAGTGTGTTCGCCATGTGGAATTTAAAAAAAGTAAACTTGAATGTTTCCTCTTATGTGTCTCTCTGTCTCGTAGCCGGACGAATTGACCAACGCCTTGGAGATCAGTAACATTGTCTTCACCAGCATGTTTGCCCTGGAGATGGTCCTCAAGCTCCTTGCCTTTGGTATCTTCGGTTACATCAAGAACCCATACAACATCTTCGATGGGATCATAGTCATCATCAGGTCACTGCACGCTGCAGGATATTGTCCACCCCTCGCCTCCAAGTAGCCCTGGGAGGTGTTAGACAATTCATGTCACCGCGGGGGAGGGGGATGAGCGACGTTGGGTTAGTGTTCATTTAGGGCTCAGGGGGAGTGATATCAGAGTGGGACTACGGCTACACTGCTGGTTTTTTGCAGAAGAAGATATGCATATCGCGCTCGCATTTGCATATCTTCTTCAGATTCTTTTTGCGGAAGAGGTTTTGCCGCTATTTGGCTTTGTGTAGACTGGGCCAAATGTCAGAAAAAAAAACGTCTTTCGCAAGACCCCTTATTCATCACAAATCGAGGTTTACAGGGTCTTGCGAAAGAGGGGTTTTTTCTGACATTTGGCCCCGTGGGTTACGGCTGGGGCCAATAGCGGCAAAACCTCTTCCGCAAAAGGAATCGGAAGAAGATATGCAAATGCAAGCGCGATTTGCATATCTTCTTCCGCAAAAAACCAGCAGTGTAGATGTAGCTTGGCCTTTAAGGGGGCGTGTCTTTCAAAGCACTGTCTGAACAAAATAGACGCAACAGATGAGGAGCTCTATTTATGCCACGCATCTGGCGGTGTGGCGGATTCTCAGTCACCTGGCAGAGCTAGTCCAGGGGAAGAACCGTCGCTCCCCAAGTTGCAGCAGCACGTATTTTTCCCCCAAAGAAATACACGAATACTTGACCTGGCAAGGCAAGAACAGGGCCGCCCTGTGAACAGGTGCAGTGAAATAGGTACTGGGTGTGGTGTCCACTGAGACGGCTCCCAACAGCCAAGAGCAAGTGATAGAAGTACAGCAGATCCAGGGTGGGTTGTGCTGGCCCATGTCTGCGGTGGAGGCTTCTTCTGCCTGTGACCCTGCTGTAGCTAGCTTGGGCAGCACCCATATCCCCCATGCTTTGGGGCTGCTAAATCCACTCTCTAATTTAAAAAAAAGAAAAATGTCAGGCCAGATCCTCAGAAGGTGTAAATTAGTCTAGTGTTGTTGACATCCATGGTAGGATAATGCTTTACACCAACAGATGACTGGGCCCATGCAGCTGAAATCTGTCATGACAATTAGAGGGCCCAGACCAAAGTCTTGGATCCAAACAACTGCAGTTTTCAAACACCAAACATCATTTTATATCTGACCCCATTAAACTAAAACCCTTTGGCATTTTAGGGCTTTCCAAAATCCCCATCTAAATTTTGTGGTGAGAGCCACATCTCTGATTTGCAGTGGCCCAGACCAATGATGCATTAAGTCACTTAACTCCATTAAGTCAACAAAAAATGATGAAAGGTTTAGAAAACATGAGCTAGGAGGGAAGCCTGAAAGAATTGGATTTGCTTAGCTTAGAAAAGGGAAGACTGAGAGGGGACAGGATAGCGGTTTTCAAGTATCTAAAAGGGTGCTACAAGGAGGAGGGAGAAAAATTGTTCTCCTTGACCTCTGACAATGGGACAAGAAGCAATGGGCTTAAATTACAGCAAGGAAGGTTTAGGTTGGACATTGGGAAAAACTTCCTAACTGTCAGGGTGGTGAAACACTGGAATAAATTGCCAAGGGAGGTTGTGGAATCTCCATCACTGGAGATATTTAAGAGCAGGTTAGACAGACATCTATCAGGAATGGTCTAGATGGTGCTTGGTCCTGCTGTGAGGGCAGGGGGCTGGAACTGATGACCTCTTGAGGTCTCTTCCAGTTCTAGTATTCTATTATTTCTATGGCTATGTCTACACTATGGAGTTTTTCCAGGATACTGGAGGTATCCCAGAAAAACTCCACCACACCCAGGGCAGGCGTGTGCTCTTCTGACACTTTTTGCGGAAAATCAGACGTGCTCTTTCAGAAGACCTATAAACCTCATTTCATGAGAAAGAAGGGCTCTTCTAAAAGTGGAGATTTTTCTGAAATTTGGCCCAGTGTAGACAGGCCAAATTTTGGAAAAGCCTCTTCTGAAAAAACAATAGGAAAAAGATACACAAATTGCAGAGCACAATTTGCGTACCTTTTCCAAAAAACAAGTGTAATGTAGACATAGCCTATAAGACATAGCTATAGAGGTAGTAAATGAAGCATATATGGTGAAGGGAGTTAATTCTGTGATCTTTCTAAGGTCAGGAAAGTAGGGCCGCAGAGGTAAATATACAGGTTAACTCTCCTCTTCCACAACCTTCATAAGTCCCATCCCGTTAGCAATGACTTTTTGGTACTGTCCATGAAACTACTTACAAGTCGGACAAGGACAGTGAGTGTCTTTTTTTCCCTCTTGTGCTCCCATAGTGTCTGGGAGATCATTGGCCAATCCGATGGAGGCCTTTCTGTGCTAAGAACTTTTCGACTACTCCGGGTCCTCAAGCTGGTACGCTTCATGCCCGCCCTTCGCCGCCAGCTGGTGGTCCTGATGAAGACGATGGATAACGTGGCCACCTTCTGCATGCTGCTCATGCTCTTCATCTTTATTTTCAGGTACCAGAGGCTGCTGCTTTTCAGCTTGGATTAATTGTTAGGCTTGCTTAAATAATCTGTAAGTTAGAATGACGATAGAGTGTGTTAGCCATGCAGCCTAGATGACAGGAGGGCTCACGATAGACTGGCAGACAGATATTCAACAGATGATTCACCTCTTTGAGGTCTCCGTGTTTCAGACTATCCTTGTAATTCTGTAGACAAACAAAGACTAGAAACAGACAACCACAGAGAAACAATCACTCCAGAGTTCCTGAGACACACAGGACAGGAGCAGCAGAAGCTTCCGAAAAGTGAAGGTGCCACCAGCACCCAAACGTGGCTCAGCCCCCTCTCCTGTAGCTCTACCTCCACCCCACCTCTTCCCTTGAGGTCCCGCCCCTGCGTCACCTCCTCCCCCACTGTTCCAGTACCCCTGTCCCAGGAAGTTGTCCACAGATAGAACTTGATGGTGTTACATTTTAGACCACTGATGGGCAACGTGTCACCCAAGGGCCCCATGTCCCATCAGGGTTCTTTGTGTGGCCCACAGGACATTATGTTTACTGTTGCCCACATGCAGGGTTGCCAGATTCTGCTGGTTTCCATCCACATAGGCTCTACAAAAGTGACACACATGTGAAGCCAGGGCCTGTGAAGCAAGGTGCAGGCTGATTGCACACAACACTGGCCATGAGAGCCATGCGCTCGCTCTGCATCCAATCAAAACGTTCCTATGGTTCAATCTGCACCCACCCTCCTGGCAAATTCTAGGCATGCAAGCACAGTGAGCAAAACTACCCTGTCCCAGGAGACTGTCTTGGTTTGGACAGTCTTGCGGCCCATGGAGATGAATCAGGGCCACTCATGCAGCCCACTCACTAGCCTCAATTGCCCATCGCTGTTTTAGAGGGCACAAATAAGGGTTCCAGCATTTACTTTTCTAACACTAGTCTGCTGCTGAATGGCTCAGGGGGCTGATAGTACGGCTTGTAGCCCGTCATCAGCTCTGCTCCCCTGAGTTCTGGCTGTGATTCTACAGGCAGTAGTGATGAAATGTGATCCAGAAAAGCAAGATCTATGGAGGGAGAGTGGGGCAAAGTGGGCAGCTGACCTGATGGTTTGTTGGGGGGCTATTTATCCAGCCTTGTAAAGAATAGCAGGGGCCAATGCCAGTGGCTATTTAATAGCCAAAATGAAACAGATTGTTAATCATAGTTATTTTGGTGATGGACAACTTTCTGTAGCACCAAAAGTTACTTCCCAGAAGCTCCATGGGACCACCTGAAAATTTGTCCCAATATCGACAGCAAACCTCTTGGAAGATGGTACTTTTTTATTAACGACTCAGAAGGCACAAGCAATTTACATAACTTGTTAAATCTTCTCACTGTTTCCCCTTGCTTAGGTAATTCCGAGCTGTTTTCACTATTCTTTTTCTGTTCAGTGTATATTTGTCATGTGCATTGTATATTTGTCATTCTGTTGTATGGAATAGGTCTCGGTTACACTGCTTTCATATAAGGAACCCAAAAGTGGGGGGAAGGAGTCGCTATTGCAGCTGCCACTAATTGGCTGCCTTGTTGGTAATTACAGAAAAGAGAAGGAGGGATGAATGGGTCTGAGCTACCCTCTCAAAGTCCTAGAGAGAAGATCCATCTCTGGGGAACTCTATGGGAGCTGGTTGGCCTGAGCCGTGACAGGCCCAATTGTTCTTTGTTATGCTCACATTTAGCAAAAGGTGTCCACTTTTTGGCTGAGTCCTATGTAATGAACAGAAAGCAGCCTTTCACAGCCCTCTCCGGAAATTCCACAAAGAGGATCCTGGAGATGGATGGTCTGAAGAGTCTTCAAGCCAAGTCGCCCATAATCCCTTGGCCCAGTAACGTCCATTCCCAATCAAAGGCTGTGTAAGATAGCACTCACCTTTTAGGATTACAGCTGCCTCCATGGGAGCCCAGAGGTCATCATGCTCTTAAATAGAGGGTCATCTGTAGGGATCGGATCTGAAATGGCAAGTAATGGGTGGCGGCCTCACGAACCAATATGCCCAGTGATGGTTCACCGGGGAGTTGATGCAAGAACATAAGAGCAAAAGTTATACTTAGGCCATATTCTTCTGGTTTCCCGTCATGTATGCTCTGACTCGCCTTGTGGTTGGTGTCCTCCTCTAAGGAGGTCTCATTCCCTGCCGGCAGTAAGAGAGAACTGCTGAAAAGAAAGTGACCCTCCCCACAAAGTGCTAAGATGCTTATGTGTCCTGTGCAGTGATGTCTTCTATGTCACTTCCTTTCCCTCTCCAGCATTCTCGGCATGCATCTTTTTGGATGCAAGTTTAGCTTGAAAACTGATACGGGGGACACAGTTCCAGACCGAAAGAATTTTGATTCCTTGCTCTGGGCCATCGTGACCGTGTTTCAGGTAAGATCTGGGACCTCTGATGAGGTTTATTCTCCACCAGGTAGACAAATATTGCTGCTTTTCAAGAAAATAACTATAGAACTTATGGACTGAAATAGCATCACAGACTAACTTACCAGGAAAGAAGTTTGTTTTGTTTTTTCCCAGTGAATCAACTGATCAGGCTAGCTCTGATGTCCTTGTCACAAAACCCACCACAATAACGTTCTCACTTCTTAGCAAAAGCCAAAGATTGTGAGCCCTGGTCTACACTAGGACTTTATTTTTAAATAACCCCTCCTAGGTCGAATTTATAAGTGGAGCATCCACACTATGAAACCTGTTATAAATAACGGGCCACTTAATTTGAAATCTGTACTCCCGCTTTTCATCAGGAATAATGCTAATTCCAAAACAGTTATCTTGAAATAACGGTAGTGTGGATGCTCCAGTACTGGTATTGCGAAATAAATACTCCTCAGAGTAATTCAGATGAATTATTCCTCAGCGCTTCCTGGGGCTCTGAGTCAAGGTAGCGTGTCCACATTAACAGAGCCGGCCTCGGACTAATTTAGAGGCTTCCCCGTGGTGAGGACATGCTAGTTCAAATATGTAAAATTAGGAGTTAAGTCAAATTTAGCAATTTCAAAATAGTTTCCTAGTGTAGACATGGCCTGAAGGACGTCACTAGAGAGTGAGCAACATTTGCACATCATTACACTTGTGCAAATAACAGATTTTCTCATTTCAGTTTTGATTAAACTAAAAAATAGGGGAAAAAATCTGGTTGTGCAAAACACTGACCCAAACAAAATGGTTTGTTACATTCAAGGGATGTTTTTAACCTTTGCTTTTTCCTTACCTCTAAAAAAAAATCAAGATAAAAATTAAAACAAACAGATGGAATGTTTTGATTTTTTGGGAATTTTTACTCTCCCCTCCCACCCCGTGAAACATTTCAGCAAATTCAGCATGAGTTGACCCAAATCTGCATTTTTAAATGTTTAATCCAAGCAGTTTTGCCCAGCTGTAATCATTATACAAATCAGATTGAGACATATAGGTCATTGTGAAGGAGGCTTCCAAAACCACTCTGTGCTGTACCTGTTCCATGAATAGACAGAAGACTTCCGTCTCCAAGGAAACCAATCCATCACCTTCCTCCAGCCCTGAAATTTGCGTATTAAAAAGACGGTGTTTTAGAACCGTGAGATGAACAGACGGTCTCAGGTCAGTCTAGCTCAGCAAATTTTGGAGGTGCTGGCTATGCGAACAGTGGCTTTGGGATGAGGAGTGCTGGACTAGAAAAGACTGATAACCAAGAGAAAAGCAAGGCAGAGGCCCAGAGAATCTCAGTGTAAACTGGCCTACTTCCCTGTGTAGACAAGATCTGAGGTAGCATTGGAATGACTCATATGTTTCACCACAGAGCAATGAAGCGATTATTCCCAGGAAAGGCGCTCTCTGTAACATTAACTGTCTTTCCGCTTAAGAAATCAGCCCTTATAATGGGAAGCAGAGAGTGTATTAAAAGCCCCTTTAGAACCACCAGCAGAAATACATCGCATCTTGTGGAAGAAAGTTTGGGAATGTGAAGCAGGATTTCTGGGTACAGAGCAGATGCACCCATAGGCCTGGGAAGTAGGGGTGCAAGGGGGTGCTGCAGCACCTGCAGGTTTTGCACCCAGCTTTCCCATGCCTGGGAGCCGGCCCCACTGCCCACTCCTCTGGCCCCGGTCCCAGCCTCTGGGTGGCCCCCTGCAGAGTCCTGTGAGCCCCACGCACTTTGCTGGCCACCCCAGGATCCCATCAGCCCCACCAGCTCTCGGGGTCCTGCTGCCAGCCCAGGGCTCTGCTGCTGCCCCAGCCTGGGGCGGGAGGGTTACCGACTCTCCCAGACTGGAAGGACCGGGTGCCATTTGCAGTACTGGAGTCTGGTCTGTCCAGTCTGGGAGAGCTGGCATCCCGATCTCAACAGGTCTAGTGGGGGGGAGTGCCGCTCAACACACCCACCCCACAAATAGCTCTGGTGCCACTGACTGCACCTCATTAAATGAACTGATCCAAACTCTCCGTAATGCAGAGTGCTCGCTCTCCCCGAATACGCTGCAAGGGGAAGCACATCCCTTCCATGAGCGTCAGGCCTTTCCGGTAGTGTCTCGTGTATTTATTTTTCACATTTGAAGTTGTGTGTGTAAGTAGATTTGGGATGGTGCTGGGGGACAGAACCTTAATGGGAGGCCCAGGACGAAAGGCAGCTGAATACGTGTTCCCACCCCCAGCGGCCACCAAGCAGTTGTGCCCGGTTTATAGCAGTGCCAAAGGGCATCTTCTTTGTAGAGTCTGGATTCATGGAGGGCAAGAAACCGTCATTCCTTTTTTTTTGTTTTTTTTTGTTTTTCAGTCCCTGGGTTTTCCAGCTATGGGGAAATGGGCAGACTTAGGAATATCCTGAGTGAATCTTGTGAAGGTGCCTTATAGTCAGACCTGTCTTTTCAAAGGAAATCTGTTTCCCTGTCTGTTTATCATCTCTTCCCACCCAGCAAGCACGTCTTCCCTTTCCTAACTTTCTGGAGATCCTTTGCGTCAATGACTGAGGAGAGCCTGGTGTTTCTCCAGCTCCAGTGCACTCATAATGAGAAAAAATATTCTGATGAAAGTAAATATTCTGATGGCCCTGAAAAGGGAGACAGTCTCCGGCACCAAAGGGATGGTGCCCTGACAGGCTATCCCCAGAGTACACGTAATCATTTTGGGAATTTCCCTGCCAGGGCACAGAACTCACTGCTGCTGCACCCGATGTGTTCCCCCAGCTGAGATGTCTCAGGTGGCAGCCACAGTTTATAAACCTAGTGCATGTGCTGAGATCTAAGCCAGGTCTACATTACCCGAGAACAGGGCCGGACAGAGGCATGGGCGAGCCGGGCAGCTGCCCAGGGCGCCATCCGATGGGGGGCACCTGACGGCAGCTGTAAGGGGTGCCCGGCGTCCCTTACAGCTGCCATCAGGCACCACACGCCCGGCTCCCGCAGTGCCGGCCCTGTGGCGCCGGCCAGCAGCGCCCTTCCCCCCATGGCCGCGGGGCCCTGCACGGCCCGGCGCACGCGCCAGCAGCACTAGCCAGGCTGGGCTGGGCAGCGCATGCGCCGTGCACCCCCGGGGCAGGCCCTGGGCTGCGCGCCAGCCCACGCATGCACCGTACACCCTGGGGGGGTGGGCCCGCGCACCCTGGGGGGGCGGGCCCACACCCTACGGGCGGGCCCGCACATGCACCGTGTACCCGGGGGCGGCGCCACATGCCCGGGCCCAGGGCACCAAAAGGGCTTGGGCCAGCCCTGCCTGAGAAGGTCGATCTAACATACGCAACTCCAGCTACAAGAATAATGTAGCTGGAGTCGACATATCTTCAGTCGAATTTCTGCAGCATCCCTACTGCAGGAGGTCGACAGGAGAAACTCCCCCATCAACTTCCCTTAACTCCTCGCAATCTCATGGTATTCTGGGGTGCCATCAGCGGTCAATTTAGCAGGTTCTTACTAGACCCACTATATCGAACCCTGGGAGATCAATCTCCGGAGCATCGATCTCTGGGTAAGTGTAGACCTGGGCCTGAATCAAGAGGTCCTTGCTGTCTCCTCTGGTTAGACTTCTAGCCAGTCAGAAAGGAGGGGGGGGGGGCTGCCTCTGTAAGGGAGGAAGGGATACATCAGGGATTCAGTGTGCATTTAAAACCAGCTGCTCCCCATGAGCAGAGAAAGGAGTAATCGGAAAGCCTTTCCTCCCCATTCCACGCAGATCCTCACCCAGGAAGACTGGAATGTGGTGCTCTACAATGGCATGGCATCCACCTCCTCGTGGGCGGCGCTCTACTTTGTGGCCCTGATGACCTTCGGCAACTACGTACTCTTCAACCTCCTCGTGGCCATCCTGGTGGAAGGCTTCCAAGCCGAGGTAAGGGGGCTTAACAAAGCGGTGGGGGAGAGACCTGGCAGCTGCACGTAGGGGATGCGTGAAGGATCCAGCCACGTGGCCTCCACAAACTTTTCATCTGTACGGAAAGCGCAGTTTATCTCTAAACAGCCCTCCGAGGACCACCACGCTTAACAGGCCCTCCGGACCCCAGTGAAGCCCACCAGCAAGCACAAGACAATCCAGTGGGGGAAAAGGCCAAATTCAATGAAGCATGGTCTGCCCTCCAGAGTTTGAGTAGCTCTGCTGGCTGGTGGTTAGGTTACTTGCCTGGCATTCACAAGACCGCACTCTACCAGGCTCCCAATGTGACCCTGAGCAGGTCGCTAAGGGTCTGTCTACGGTTTGTGCTGGAGATGAACTCTGAATTCCTCCGAGCGCGAGCCCAGCTCAGTCTCGAGGCCTCGACTGGCCCGGCTGGCTGCTGGCACCACGGTGGCTGTGCTTGGTTTGGCGCTGCTGCGGGGACGTCCTCCTGTTGGAATTTACACCTGCAGCTCCAGCCCAGACGTGTCTACACTGGGAGCTGAGGAGGCAGCTTCTCAGCTTGAGGAGACTTCGCCCTAGCACCCATCGAGCTAGCGTGTTTGAAATAGAAGGTTCCCACGCCGTTTGAGCAGTGGGACGGGCTCGCCATTCTGAGGATGAACCTATAGTCTCAGGTGGAAAATACAGGGGCTAGGACCACTGCTCTGATGCTGTATGGTAGTTCCTAGGTACCCCTACTCCCAGAAAACAAGTGTTATAACTGTGGCTGTGGCCAGGATGCTTGCTAATGTCCAACGGCCTTATTTGGGGTGAGAAAAATTAAAGAAGTTACTGTTCCTCAGTCTGCTTTGAAAAGTTCCCAACTGTCAATCCTGGAACCCACTGACCTGTCCAGCCCTTTTCCATTCTTTCTTTTGGAGCAGGATAGATCCGTGTGGAGCATGGGTTTTTAATGGAGAATTATGACCCCCTATCTGTTTTAATATAAAGGTTGCACCTCTCTAGTCTGGCACTCTCTGGTCCGGCAACATCCATGGTCCAGCATGATTTTAGTTGCTGGATGTCCACTTAGCATGGATGTGGCCAAGTTTCCTGTGGTCCCATAAAGTTTGTTTACACCCCCTGAGTCCTGTCTCTCAGTGTTCTGTGCTGTTCTTTAGCTCCGACTTACCCCTAAATGTCCTCTAAGAGCCCAGCAAGCAGGGGAAGTGTTGGTAATGCTGCTAGACAATATTGACCTCCTGTGGTTTGGCAAATTCTCTGGTTCAGCACTGGTCAGGTCCTGAGGGTACCAGACGAGAGAGGTTCAATCTGTATTATCAAGAAGCTTTTGTGAAGTCAGGAGGGCATAAATCATCAAGCCTCAGTTCCAGTTGAAAATAACAATTCGAAACACTTGGATCAAATTTTTGGATTTTTGATTGTTTTTTAAATTCCCATGTATGCAAGAGAGGCTGCTTAGTGCTTTGGAATATTGAACCAGTGCGAGGCACATGGGGCTCAGAAACAAAATGAGAAATGGTTTCAATTGTCATTCTCTAAACTCCTAGGGTGTGTCTAGACTACAACAAAAATGGACTTTTGTCGACAAAACTATACCTGCATCTACACTACCGCCGAGTTCTGTCGACATAACGTTGACAGAACTCGGCAGTTTTGTCGACAGCAGTAAACCTCATTCTACGAGGAATAACGCCTTTTGTTGACAGAGTTCTGTCGACAGAAGGCATTATTGCATCTACACTGTCCTTTGCATCTACACTCTCATGTCGACAAAGCGGCTTGCTTTGTCGACAGAACTGGATGTAGTCTAGACGCTGTTTGTCGACAGAAACTTTGTTGTCAGTATCTGTCGACAAAGCCTCTGTCAACAAAACCCTGTAGTCTAGACGTACCCTTAGGATGGGGAGGGAAACAGACAATATTTTATTGACGTGTTAATTATTTTTGATAACTTTTCATCTTGTCCCCAGAAATCCCATCATTTTCATATTTATTTTGCTTACGTTGCAGAAGGGCAAATCACTGTAATTCAATGTGAAGTACCATAGAAATATTAATGCAGGAGAAACACCCTTCTCCTAAACTGTCACAACTACATTTATCCCCTGTAAGATGATCTGCATGGTTTCTGTTATTAAAATATCCATTCCCAGCTTCCTGATAAGTATCAGGACAGGCAAATGAATAGAAACAGCTGGAAAAGAGCCCTAGTTTGAAAATGATCTTATCTTCATGGTTTATTCCCAGACCCACAAAGCAGCTTTCTGAGATCTATGTTTGCTGGGGATGCTACAACTCTACATCCTTGTCTCTAGGTACAACAGACATGATCCCGCTTCTGTTGAAGTCCATGGAAATTTTTGCCACGGACTTCAGATGTAGCAAAATTAGCCCAAAAAGACGGAATTATCAGTGTTCATGGAGAATTGGGGTTGCAGTGTTCCCTGTATGCTAAGCACTAGGGCAGCCAACCAGAAGAGATTCAAATGCCGCCCAGTTGATTAGCAGAACGCCCACAGCTGCCCACAGGCGGCAGCATGTGTTACTATTGGTGGTGCACATGTGCATACACTTTGCTGCACATAAAATTTATTCCACACATGGGTGGTAAAAATTCGAGGGAACATTGCTGGGTTGACTCTGCGGCTGTGTCCAAACAAGGCAGAGTTTTGCGCTGAGGTGCTAGTTGTCTTCAAAGTCACAAGTGCTGTGCAACATGCCGGACCCAAACCCTGTTCAAAAGTGCCTGGACTCTGAGACAGCCGGCTGACAAGTCTGAGGCAGATTCATATACATTTTAAAATGGTCGCTTTTCATGAATTAAACATAAAAAAATGAATAACCCAATCAATGTATCAACCCTGGTATTGTTTATTTTTATATTAAACTCCATTCATTTGAAGGTATTCTCCATGTTATCAGATGTCAGCATGTTACAGATTTTTGCACTGACAGCTACATCATAGAAGTAGTCATCTGAAGAGGGTTTGAAAGCTGGCAGCTAATCAAGGACAGTTTGAATTCTGGGCACCTCAGAAGGTGTGGGAAGCAATCTGAGATAATTGGCTGAACATAGTAACTGGATACTACAGCTAAAATGATCCATAGTGACATAGGTAACAGCACTGTACACTAAACATTTGTTATTAAGTTTCAGAATTAACCATCAAATAGAAATGAATACAAGTTTCCATCTAGACTTTTCCATTGTTTGGTTGTGTGTTAATGTGGGAGTGTAACATATGAAAAGGAACTGGGTTCTTAGATTGCCTTTTTGTTCACTTTGGCCATGTCTACACTAGGAGATTAGTTCGAATTTACTAAGTTCCACTTCTGGAACTTTTTGAACTTCCGTGTCCTCACTATGGGGAAGACTCAAATGCAGTCCGAGGCAGGCTCTGTTAATGTAGACGCGCTACCTCAGACTCAGAGCCCCAGGAAGCACTCTGGGGAGCTGCAGGAGATCTCCTGGGGGCCAGTTAGTTTGAATTAGTGGCACTGGAGCATCCACACTAATGTTATTTCGGACTTATCAGTTCGGGAATCGCGTTATTCCTCATGAAAAGGAGGACTACAGACTTCAAATTCCATGACCCCTTATTCTGGAGTAATGAGCTTGGTAGTGTGGATGCATCGCTTACAAATTTGACTGGGGGGGGGGTGTATTTCAGACTCAGGTCCTAGTGTAGACCAAGCCATAGGGTCTATTACAGTGTAATCTAGGGTCCCTAGAGGCTGTGGAAATAGAAATAGCAATAGTGCTGTGTGTGTGTCACTGCGCACCCTTAGATGGGATCAGAATAGTTCCAATGTGTGTCATAGACCCTGTATTGTGAATGAGAATCTCATGGAATTCAAGAGGCAAGGGACCTGTTCTTTTTCGGAACTGAAGGATCTAAGTTTTAGCTTTTGTGTCTACTACATAAGAAGATAAGAATGGCCGTACTGGGTCAGACCAAAGGTCCATCCAGCCCAGTATCCTGTCTGCTGACAGTGGCCAGCACCAGGTGCCCCAGAGAGGGTGGACCGAAGACAATGATCAAGCGATTTGTCTCCTGCCATCCCTCTCCAGCCTCTGACAAACAGAGGCCAGGGACACCATTTTATCCCCCGGCTAATAGCCTTTTATGGACCTAACCTCCATGAAATTATCTAGCTTCTCTTTAAACTCTATTATAGTCCTAGCCTTCACAGCCTCCTCTGGCAAGGAGTTCCACAGGCTGACTACATGCTGCGTGAAGAAGAACTTTCTTTTATTAGTTTTAAACCTGCTACCCATTAATTTCATTTGGTGTCCTCTAGTTCTTCTATTTAGGGAGCTAATAAATAACTTCTCTTTATCGGCCCTCTCCACACCACTCATGATTTTATATACCTCTATCATATCCCCCCTCAGTCTCCTCTTTTCTAAACTGAAAAGTCCCAGTCACTTTAACCTCTCCTCATCTGGGACCCGTTCCAAACCCCTAATCATTTTAGTTGCCCTTTTCTGAACCCTTTCCAAGGCCAAAATATCTTTTTTGAGGTGAGGAGACCACATCTGTACACAGTATTCAAGATGTGGGCGTACCATAGTTTTATACAGGGGCAGGAAGATATTCTGGGTCTTATTTTCTATCCCTTTCTTAATAATTCCTAGCATCCTATTTGCCTTTTTGACCGCCGCTGCACACTGCGTGGAAGTTTTCAGAGAACTGTCCACGATAACTCCAAGATCTCTTTCCTGATTTGTCGTAGCCAAATTAGCCCCCATCATACTGTACGTATAGTTGGGGTTATTTTTCCCAATGTGCATTACTTTACACTTATCCACATTAAATTTCATTTGCCATTTTGTTGCCCAATCACTCAGTTTGGTGAGATCTTCTTGGAGTCCTTCACAGTCTGCTTCTGTTTTGACTATCCTAAACAGTTTGGTATCATCTGCAAACTTTACCACCTCACTGCTTACCCCTTTCTCCAGATCATGTATGAATAAGTTGAACAGGATTGGTCCTAGGACTGACCCTTGGGGGACACCACTAGTTACCCCTCTCCATTCTGAAAATTTACCATTTATTCCTACCCTTTGTTTCCTGTCTTTTAACCAGTTCTCAATCCAAGAAAGGACCTTCCCGCTTATCCCATGGCCATGTAATTTACACAAGAGCCTTTGGTGAGGGACCTTGTCAAAGGCTTTCTGAAAATCTAAGTATACTATATCTACTGGATCCCCCTTGTCCGCATGTTTGTTAACCCCTTCAAAGAACTCTAATAGATTAGTAAGACAGGATTTCCCTTTACAGAAACCATGTTGACTTTTGTCCAACAAATTATGTTCTTCTACATGCTTCACAATTTTATTCTTTACTATTGTTTCGACTAATTTGCCCGGTACTGAAGTTAGACTTACCGGTCTGTAATTGCCCGGATCGCCTCTAGAGCCCTTTTTAAATATTGGTGTCACGTTGGCTACCTTCCAGTCATTAGGTACGGAAGCTGATTTAAGGGATAGGTTACAAACCACAGATAATAGTTCAGCAATTTCCCATTTGAGTTCTTTTAGAACCCTTGGATGAATGCCATCCGGTCCCGGAGATTTGTTAACATTAAGTTTTTCTATTTGTTCCAAAACCACCTCTAATGACACTTCAATCCGGGACAGTTCCTCAGATTCATCACGCACAAAGGACGGTGCAGATTTGGGAATCTCCCCAACGTCCTCAGCCGTGAAGACTGAAGCAAATAAATCATTTAGTTTCTCCGCAAAGCTGCTATAAATTTGCTGCAGGAGGTAAAAGCTTCAGAGGGGTAGCCAAATTAGTCTATAACTAGAAAAATTTAAAAAACAATGAATAGTCTTGCAGCATCTTTAGAGACTAACAAAACATGTAGATGGTATCATGAGCTTTCATGGGCACAACCCACTTCTGTTGTGCCCACGAAAGCTCATGGTACCCATCTACATGTTTTCTCAGTCTCTAAGGTGCTGCAAGACTATTGGTTGTTTTCTACAGGAGGTAGAATTTGTGTTTCTGTGTACCTGTGTTTTCTTTTGCCTAAATTATTCTTTGCCATGGTTCCTTCATGGATCGCGCTGCTTTGAAAGCTCTTTGGTCTCTCAGGGGCCATTAGTGTTTCTCAGCCGCTCACCACAGCTCTTGGAGAAGATGCCGCAGCGCAATATGAAAATGCTGGAAGTGCACGCCAGCCATGTCTGCTGGAGAAGGGGCTCCAGGGAGCCGCCTTTTGATCTGCAGCAGGTTTCAGAGACAGTCGGTTGTGAACATTCCCAATGAAATGTGCAGGCTGTGCCAAAAAGTTACAGCTCATTGAAACCCAGGGCTGTGCTGTACACGGCCCCTTTGCATTCTGCTTGGGGCATAGAGTCGAGGCAGTTGCTTGATGGTGCCAGGCAGACGTGGCTGGTCATACTTTGTACTTTCCACCTGCTTTCTCCCCCCCACTCCCCAAGAGCAAGCCCACATTCCTGCTCCAAAGCCAGGCAGGCAGGAGAGAAGCCTTCCTTGCCCATTCAACTTTGTCAGCTATTGTCATTTCATCCCTGTGTTCTGGGCTCCAGTGACCCTCTCTTGGATAAGGAGCTCAAATGTGTTGTCACTGACGAAAACACACAACGGAAGAGGACACGGGACTAGGACGTGAATTATTCACAAGCTAGGCGGGAGGTGGCGGGGGAGGGAAATCGGTGCTTTCGGTAGCCACGCTGCATGGGAACATTTTTAACTGTCATGGGGATTTATCCTTCTGCTTAGAATAAGCCATTTCATTCAATAAGAGAGAGCAAGCGGAGGAAAACTGTATTTGCCCCATGTATTTTTCTGTGATTTCTTCAGGGAACAAATAATGATGCATTAAGTAAGTCTGGGAAGGGTACCAGCCCTATGCATGACTGTAAACAGAGAGTTCTAGTGTGTAGCTCTTCTCTCTTGAATTACCTTAGGTCAGCTCTCTCATGCTCCCTTCATGGCTCCACACAAGGCCATCCCCGCTTCAGATATCTTTTCCGGGTTCCCCTTAGCTTCTGAAGCAAATGTAACCACCTTCCCCTTTTCTCCAAAGCCCTACGCAATCTGTCTCCGACATAGAATCATAGACGTGTGGGACGGGAAGGGACCTCAGAAAGCCACCTCGCCCGGTCCCCGGCCCTCAAGGCAGTGCTGTATTAAGTAATATAGACTGTTCTGGCTCTTACCTCTATTCATTTGTCCCCATTTGACAACCCCCTTGGTGTAACATCAGGTGTTCTTACTACGAAATATAACACATTTATACACTGGCTTCCTGACCCCTCCAGTAGCTGAAATATTATGAGTTCACTGCAGCCTGGGCTCACAGCTCCTGTGCCTTCTAGCTTGCATCCCAGCTTGCATCCTTGCTGCTGGCCACCCTGTCCAGGAGCATTTTATTGTGCACATGCTCTTCACGTGGGAATAGTGTGGGGTTTTCTGTAGGGAAAAGAAAATTCCACTTGGCAAACCTGCTTGTTGCAAAGGCTACCCTGGCCTTTCCACAATGTCTTTGCTCCCGCTTGCTCTCTAAAGGCCGACTTGTGTGCTAATATGAAGACAGAAATGGGGAGCCTTCTGCAATATCTTACTATGTATTTTAGAGAGCAGTAGCTGTCTGTCTGTCCATCCATGAGTCTGTTTGTTCAAGCTCTTACCTAAATGGTAAGAGCTTGGACCACCAAATTTGGTACGCAGCTTCCTCTTACCAGAACTTAAAACAAGGTTGGGGATTGGTTGCGCCACAACAATAGGTTGTAACTGGAATTTGTTTCTCAAAAATGGGAGGGGTCTAACAGGAAGGACAGTTATACTGCAGAATGACCACACGGGGGCAGCAAAGGACCAGAGATGGGGACCAGGACAGCCATTGGGCTAGTAGAAGGTAGGAGTGGAGAAAGGGGCAGCTCTGTACTATATACTTCAGAGAGTTTGTTTGTGTGTCTGGCTGTCCCCCAGCCAAGGGACATGCACCCTTTCTTCCCCTGCTCTGTCTGCTGTAGCTGCAGCAGCCATGGGCAGGCACTTCTCACCTGGTTCCAAGCTGCTGCAATGAGAGAGGATGGGTGTTGTCCCCCCTCCCCGGGCAGCCTGCACACTGAACCATCATTCCCAGCCCCACCCCAGGGCAACGATTTAAAGGAAAATAAAACATATATGAGTTAAGGACCTGAGCAACACCGGGTAAATCTTCTAGTTCCCTATAAATATGTCATTACAGACTGAGCAAAATGGGCCTGTTTTCTTGCTAGTGTTTAATGGCTCCTTTTTGGAGCTGTTACTGACTGTGATATAAATGGGTAAGAAATGTTTTTTTTAAAGCCTGCATCAGAACAGCTCAACCTCACCAGGAATTAAATTTGCAACGTGCATTTTTCTTTCTGGTTTCATTCATTTGGAGGCTTGGCAGGGCTCCTGGCCATAGGCCTGTCTGTTGTCTCTTAGCAAGGTACAGCATGCACTAGAGAACTCCCACCTGGGTTGTATTTCAGCCGCAAGACCCCTCTCAAACTGCGTGTTTATAAATGAATAACAGCTTTAGTTTTTATACAGCAAAGACTGGCAAATCTTCCTTGGCTGCAACTTACAGGAAGAAGCATTCAGCAGAGCTAAGGATTTTTTTTCCCCCTGCAGCTTTATTGTTTGATTCGCTGACTATCACTTGATGCCAAAATATGCTAAGTCTTTTAAACAGGAATCCATACAAAGTTTTATACTGTGGAGGAACTTGTCTGTGACCTTTTGCCTTGCTCTTTTTCTTTGACATGGTGTGTGGGTCTGGTCCGAAAGGTGATTGTGTATAAGTGGGCCCTGCTTGATCATCAGATCACTCCAAGTCACGTGGGCTGACTTGACTGATAGAATTGTGAGGGGGGGTACTATTGTTGGCCCTCCCCTCCCACTAAGGGTGTGTCTGGACTTTTGTCGACAAAACTATACCTGCGTCTACACTACCATCGAGTTCTGTCGACATAACGTCGACAGAACTCGGCAGTTTTGTCTACGGAGGTAAACCTCATTCTACTAGGAATAACGCCTTTTGTCGACAGAGTTCTGTCGACAGAAGGCATTATTGCATCAATACTGTCCTTTGCATCTACATTCTCATGTCGACAAAGCGGCTTGCTTTGTCGACAGAACTGGATGTAGTCTAGACGCTCTTTGTCGACAGAAGCTTTGTTGACAGTATCTGTCAACAAAGCCTCTGTCGACAAAAGCCTGTAGTCTAGACGTACCCTAAGGGAGCAAGCTGGGGTCTGTTCTGTCCTACTTGTCATTGACAAAATTGCCAGCTCACTTTGGCTACGTCTAGACTACAAAGGTAAGTCAGAAAAAGATACACAAATTGCGAACCACAAAGTGCGTATCTTTTTCTGCTTTGCTGTCGAAAGAGGCTTTTCCAAAATTCGGAGCATCTACATGGCACCAAATTTCGGAAAAACCTGCTCTTTCGACACAGCCCTTCTTCCTCGTAGAAGAAGGTTTACAGAGATAGAGAAAAAGCGGCATTGTATCCCGGAAAAGCGTTGCAGTCTAGACGTAGCCTTCCACTGGGGGGCTCCTCTGTTGATGACGCTGTCAGCAACAGAAAAAACCAGCTTGAGCTTCATATCTTGACTCATGACTGGTGCAAATTTGAGAGGGACATCAAAGAAAAAGAAGAGAGATGGAGATCAACAAAGTCATGCTTAGTGTAGCGCATCCCTGAGTTACACATATGACCGCAGAACTACAAGCACAAGGGCAAAAAGATAGGCTGGTGTAGCCGATATCAGAGGGGTAGCCGTGTTAGTCTGTTTCAGGAAAAATAACAAGGAGTCAGGTGGCACGATAAAGACAGCAAATTTATTAGGACATTAGGGCATACGTTTTCCTGAGATACAACTCACTTCCTCAGATGCGGAAGAGAAAAGAAAACAGAAAAGGCAGGGATATAGAGAGGGGAGCGTGACACCGGGGCTGATTAAATCAGCGTGGATGAGACTCATCTCCAACAGTCATGAGAAGGCAAGAGCACCTGAAGGGGAAATCAGCAATTGTAATGCGAGAACCTTTCCGTGTGTCTATTTAAACTAGGGGTGGAGAACCTTTTTGGGGGTCAGGGGCCGCTGACTCACAGAAAAATCCGTCAGGGGCCTCACAAAAGTGACGTGGCATGGCCCTGACTGACGTAGCCGCTGACTGAGAAAGAGAAAGACGTTCCCCTAGTCTAGGGGGGCCCAGACTAGCAGATTGTGTGCGCTCCAGCCCTGCTGTGGGGTGGCGGGGCAGCACCAGTGCAGGCTCCCCAATGCTGGGGGGAGCCCTGAGCCTCGGGGCAGGGGGAGAGGGATGGATCCAGGCAAGCCAGGGGCCGCATCCAGTCCCCAGGCCTTAGGTTCCCCAACTCTGATTTAAACCTTATTTCAGGATGTCAGATTTGCATCTGAATTCTAGGTCAGCAGTTTCCGAGGTGCAGGCTGTTTTGGAAGAGGGTTTTTTTTTGTTTTGTTTTGTTTTGTTTTGTTTTGTTTTGTTTTGTTTTGTTTTGTTTTGTTTTGCCTGAGAATAACAACTTGCAAGTCAGAAACGGTGTGTCCAGGGAGGTTAAAGTGCCTTCCCGCTGGTTTTTGGATGTTGCCATTCTTAATGTCTGATTCGTGTCCATTTATTCTTTTGCATAGCAACAATCCGGTTTGTCCGACGCACATGGCCGAGGGGCATTGTTGGCACATGGTGGCATGTGTCCCATTAGCAGATGTGCAGGTGAATGCAGGTGTGATTAGGGCTTGTGATGGTGTTACTAGGGCAAAGGTGTGGACAGAAATGGCAATGGGGCTTGTGGCTGGGATTGGTTCCTGGTTAGTGTTTCTGTGGCGGAGTGTGAGGTTGGTGGCATGTGTCTCACATTGGGGGAGGAGGATTGTCTGGATGTCCTGATTTTATAGCGACAGGCCCAGTTGTGTAGCAGAGTCACTCAGTTTTTCCGTTGGTCAATCTGTAGCCTCTATCACAAATCTGCTGTACAGGGCCCACCGGAGCTTCCAGAATTACGCAGATCTAACAGCTCTTGTGTGTTAATTCTTCCTCTATGAAACAAAGAGAACAAAGAAACTCAGCCCCCTCTCTTACGGTACGTCTAGACTGCATTTTATTTTTGAAAGAGGATCCGATCGCTTTTTCGAAATCGGGTCTTTCAAAATTGAAAGTAGTCTGGACGCGGGTTTTTTCAAGGGAAAAAAAGCCTTTTTTCAAAAACTGCTCTTCCTTAAAAAAAAGGAGATTTACGCGGTTTTTCAAAAAAGGGGTTTTTTTCTGAAAAAAACCGCATCCAGACTACTTTCACTTTAGAAAGACCCGCTTTCAAAAAAGCGATCAGAAGAAGATATGTAAATTCCCGTGGAATTTGCATAGCCTCGTTCGAAAATAAAACGTAGTCTAGATGTACCCCTAGTTTGCTTCTTTGGCTTCACCACTTAACAACACACTGCCAAAGGAATTCAGTTCATCACCACGTTGTGGAGAGGAGTGTCTGTCTACTGAGACCAGGCTGGATTTGTACGGGCACCAGTTAAGTTACAGAGACCAATTTGCACAACTTCTTTGTGGCGGGGATGGATCAGTTGGACAGCCTGTCGGAGCAATTCTGTCCTGCTGAGCTGACCACACAGACTGAAATTGTTTAAGGTAAGTATTTGTACGCCGGCCTTCAGAGAGGATTGTGTGGCCAAGAGCTCAGCCCTGGCATGTCAAACCTCTCAGCAACATCATCTCCTGGTTGCTTGGTCAGAGCCCTGGGTGTGACAGGAATCCAGGGGCTTCTCCCAAATCCAAAACTCTGTGTCACCGTTGGCCCTCCTGTTGCTGGTCTACCCAGAAGGAGACACCAGAGGCTGAATCAGCTGTGAAGACTAAACTCTTCCACGCTCAAGGTGGTCCGTGATGGGGTGGTGTGTGCATGCGTGTCCATTCACCGTCTATGCTGTAATGCTTCAGTGAATACCAATGAGTTTAATCTGGGGCCAGTTTGTACATCCTCCCCAATATAGGCACAAAAGTACGTGTCAACGCTGTTCCCCACTCTGGCACTCCAAGTGCAGAAGGAGGGGGCCCGCAAGAGAGATTCAAAACCTTGCCTTTACAGACACCGGTTATGAAAAACTTCCCCCAGAATCATAATACACAGATTTTGGGGAATCGCTGCCCCCATCAAGTGCTTTTCGATCCCTAAAAACAAGGGATAAATACTTGAAAACACCCCCAGGGGTACCCCAAGCTTTTTTGCCCCAAAAGAGCTTGCAAAAAAGAAAAGAGAAAAACAAGCTGCAGTTTGTGGAGCTGACCCCTCAGTCAGAGGCCTGCAGATACACACAGACAGACCTTCCAGGATACAAGAATCAAATCATTACCTTAAAGAAGTGATTTTTATTACAAAACAGAAGATAAACTTGAGAATGCATACTTTGTTGCTAGATGTGACAGAACAACTAAGGGAAACAAATTAAAACACAGAGAAAAGTCTCGGCACCGTGCTTACATGGTAGTAAATGGGGATAGATTCACACAGAGCAGTTCAAACCAAACCACAAAATAAAGAAAAATTACCCTGAATGCGACTGGATTCACTTTTCTTTACTTCCAATTTTCTCTTTGTTCAGTCCACTCCCATGCCCTGAATTCCTTGGAGACACAGCAGTCCTGCCTGGGTTTAAATCATTCTGAGTCTCTCAATTCCTGGTTTATCTCTTACACATAAAGAAAGCAGGCAGGAAACCTGTGTCCAATTCAAATTTCAACCCTCTATCTCGATTGGTTCTCCCAGGCCCCCCAGCCAACATCTCTGCTAGCTATCTGAGTTTAACCCCTTAGTTACCTGGCCAGCACTCCTCCTGTCCATTACAGTACTCACTATTGGCTCCCACTGCAGTCAGTGATGGAACTCCCATCAGCTTCAATGGCAGCAGAGCTAGGCCAATGCTGAGGTGCAGACAGGGCAGGCAACATAGGTTGGAACAGGGTCTCAGGTGGAAGGGGTGGGGCTAAGGGCAGTCAGCCCTCAGGACTGCCTGGAGACTGCATCACGCCTCTCCCCACCAGCCCTCAGCGCTGCCCAGACAACACCGCCCAGAGCTCTGGTGGCAATTTAAAGGGCCCAGGGCTCCGGCTGCTGCTAATGCCACGGTGGTGGTAGTCAGGAGCCCCAGACCCTTTTAATTTGCCAGGCCCCAGGGCAACTGCCCACTTTGCCCCCCACCTTCACCCTCCCATCAACAACCCTGGGTGTAAATTGGCTCTGTTTCCACAAGTCCTCTGGGGTCCGGGTGACCAGATTTTATTGGGACAGTCTCAATTATTTGGGGCTTTTTCTTAATAAAAATGCTCATTACTCCCCACCCCCCACCATCCCTGTCCTGATTTTCACGCTCGCTCTCTGGTCACTCTGTCTGAGGTAATGGTCTGTGGAGTTACAACAATTTCTGCCGGCTGAGTTTCAGCCCTGAGTGTTTTGGAAAATCCCACCCTCCCTATTCTGGTAATAAATTCTTTGTTCGTTTGTTCCCTGGGAGAATCGCATGCTTTGCCATGTGCTGTTTATATAACATTCCAGGGTAGGATGTGTAACTAAAAGCAACATGACTGGACAGAATTGTTAACTAGGCATCCTGCCGGAGAAGCACCATAGGCAAGAAAGATGTTACTGCACGAAGGTTAAAGACAAGCCCATTTTCCAAACCGCTGGGGAACCCAGCCTGATTCGCAGAGATAACAGACTGACGGCTCAGAGATGAAAATCACTGACTGCTGCCTAGAGGTTTCCTCACAAGGCACGGGCCCCCTGCTCTCCAGCATGAAATGCCAAGATCTATATTTGTTGGCTGACTCTTGCCTCGGTATCTTTAGCAAACAAACTAGCTGTCATTAAATACTGATCTTTTTTTTTAAAAAAAAGCATCACGGGCAGATGTTTTGGAAGGAGAGCGTGTTTTAACTGCACCACCTCGCTGTTACCAGCCTGGAGGGATATGTTTCCTCGAGCATCCTAAAGCTTAAGTCTCCATTTTGTAGTGATCATCATCATAACTTTCAGCCCTCTCTTTCTGCTGGCTTGACTCTCAAAGGCTATGTCTAGAGCACAGGCTTCTTTCAGAAGAGATCTTCCAAAAAAACTTCTTCCGAAAGAGCAAGTCCACACTGCAAAAGTCGATTTGCTTTTTCGAAAGAGAGCGTTCAGACTCGCATGTAAGCTGTGATTGCTATGGACAGACTGGCCCCAACTCACCTGTGCTTTTTCCTCATTCCTCTTCTTTCAAAAGAACTCCCTCTTCCCCCATCCACACGGGCTTTTTTGCGAAAGAGCTCTTTCGGAAAAAGCCTTCTTCCTTGTAGAACGAGGATTACCAACACCAGAAAAACCTCTTTGCTCTTTCAATTTTCTAGCAGAAGAACACGATGGCAGTCCTCAAGGTTTGTCAGAAAAATGGCCGTTTTTCTGAGACAACTCTGTAGTGTCAACATACCCCAACTCTCCTGCGCCAGAACTCTCTCTGCCCCGCCGAGCAGGTGCACTTCCCTGGAAGAGCAGACTTGGCTCTGTTCTACCTCACCCCCAGCGCTGCCAGGGGACGTCTGAGCAGCGAATCTTTAGCGCAAGGCAGGATGAAAGACAGAGCCCAAGCTGAGCTTTGTAGCTCTGGCCCCTAGATCCTTTGGACAGTTAAACGCAGCAGCATGTGAGCTGGGACGATGGAGGGGACAGATACACTTTTACACTTGGCAGTGGGACTCATTGTTCACTTAGGCTAGCAGGGGTGGGGAACATAAGACCCGTGGGCTGGATGTGGCCCCCGGCTTGCCTGGATCTGACCCCCTGAGGCTTGGGGCTGTTCCCCTGCATTGGCAAGCCCATGCTGGTGCTCCAGCCTCCCCCTCTCCCCACACAGACATACTACCCCCCCGTGGGGCTGGAGCACACAAAATCTACTAGCCTGGGCCCCTCTAGGCTTCCCTGTGTGAGGGCGCCACATCAGTGAGGGTTGGTTGGTTTGGTTGGTTTTGGTTTTGGCTTCTCACTTGTGTGCAGCCCCTGACTGATTTTTCTGTGGGTCAGTGGCACCTGACCCAAAAAAGGTCCGTCCCCCCGGGCTAGCTGGTGAAGTGAATACAGCAGCATTGGCTGCGCTTATATGTTTTATAAGGATGTTTCAAAGCCATTGTAATACGTATAATAATGCTTGGCTCGTATAGTATAATAGTGCCCATAGGCCTTAATGAAGATCAGGAAGTGGTCCACAGTCTCACTGGGCCTCTAGGCAAGATGGGGAGGGGGCAGCTCTGTGCTCCCAGAAGGGGTGGGGGTTGGACTCAGCACCACCCAGAGTGTGACACACCTACTCCCGGCAGCCCACAGCGCTGTCTGGAGTGCACCAAGCAGGGCTCTGGTGGTGATTTAAAGGGCCTGAGGTTCCAGCCATCGCTGTTGTTACGGTAGCAGTGACAGCTGGGAAGCCTGGGCCATTTTGAATCACCAGGCCCTGGGGTAACTCCACCCTATGGCCCCATCCCGGGCGGCAGGCCTGAGATCAGGGCACACCCATACAAACACAGTCGAAGAGATGGTCCCTGCCCCAGCTTTGAAAACACGTTGCAAACATGAATGGATCGATGCCCGCAAGAGGGAAGTCTCATGGTCCCCATTTGAGTGAACAATTCGCACATCAAGTGAGGGAACGTGAGGCACTGCAGGGCTGAGAGGTCTGCCAGCGGCCACTCAACAAGTCAACGTTGCTGCTAGAATGTGACGTGTCCTCTTACCTGGCCCGGGTCTGTGTGCTACCCACGAGATGGCCTGGCCTCCCTGCTGCAATGGATTACGTGCGTGGCCATAGATCTAGCACTAGGAACTAAAATGGATCCGGGACATTTTATTCAAAAACGTCTCTTCCTTGCTCCAGAGTGAGACATGAACGAAACATTAAATTCACGTTTCCCGCCCCCCTGCAGGGTGATGCCAACAGGTCGGACACGGATGAGGACAAGACATCTGCCAACTTCGAAGAGGAGTTTGAGAAGCTGAAAGACCTCCGCACAACAGGTAGGAGGAAGCCTGAATTTCCTTCTGCGGTGGGCATAGCCATGCTGCAACGCTGCTTCCCGAGGCCCTGGGGGATAGCTTAGGGCAGTGTTGCCCACATGGTAGGTCCCAATTCACTAGGGGGCCTGGAGGCACCCCTCCACCCGCACCCCACCTGAAGCCCCCCTCCCCAGGTGCTCTGACATCCCCAGGCAGAGGCATGGGATGCAGGATCCCCACGGCAACAGTAGTGCAAAGGAAGCTGCCGGAGCCACGTACCTGGAGGAGCAGCAGGCCGGCACGCAGCCAGCCGGAGAGAAGCATCACTTTTAAGGGGAAAGGGACGCTTCTCTCTAGCCGTCTGCTGCACAGCTGCCCTCTGCTCAGTCCTCCAGCCTGCGAGAGCCACTCAGCCGCTGCCTGGTGAGTGGGGGCTGGGCACTGAACCCTGCAGGGGGCACAGCTGGGCACTGAGCCCTGTGGAGGAGGGGGAGCTAGGCACTGAACCTTGGGGGGGGGGGCACACCTGGGCACTGAACCCTGCGGGGGCGGCAGCTGGGCACTGAGGCCTGTGGGAGGCAGCTGGGCACTGAGCCCTAGAGAGTGAGGGGCAGAGGATAGCCAAACCAGCGCTGAGCTGGGAGCAGGCAGCTGGGGCATGGGGGTGGTCAGAGCCCATAGGCAGCACATGTCTGCATAGGGCACCATGAAATTTGGGGCAGTTTGGTGCCTCAGATTTTGTAGTGCCCCATGTTACCTATAGGTAGCAGCAGCACTGGCTGCAGTGGGAGAGAAGTTGGCTGCGACACAGAAGTGGGTGGGTTGGGGGAAGCCAACAAGGGGGCTTGAGCTTGGGGATAGAGGGCAGTGGAGTGGGAGGAGCAGGTTCAATGGGTCCCCAAAAGAGAGAGAATACAACTGTGACACAAGTTTGGGACCACCTGTTTGTGAGTTGTATCCCGCTTCTCTCCCCTAGGGGGCAGTACATTTCATTTGGAGTCTCGCCCGGCTGCTATGCTGGTGGGGCAGTAGTTTTGCGTTCTCAATTCTTTGAAAAGTGTTTCAGAGGTGCAAAAAAGACTTTCCAGGCTTCACAATAGGAAAAGAGAATGTGTGTGCTGCTTTCCAATATATCCCGCCCCCCTGTATTAAACACCCAGCTGTTTGGCCACATGACATCTCATCACATTCACAGCTGGGCAGAAGCCTTGCTAAATGCAGCCTCCATTGCCTTTTGAGTCAGCCACATTCACACCCTTTCTCACTGGCTTTTCAGACAAACATTCATCCAGGTGAAGCTTGGTTGATACAAGCGCTGAGTGAGAACAGGGTCTCATACTAGGTACTGTACAAATACAGTTGCTCCAACCTGGGGAACTTACAGTCACAACAGACTAGACACTAAGGCTACGTCTAGACTACACGCCTTTTTCGAAAGAGGCTTTTTCGAAAACATACTTTCGAAAAAGTCTCTTTCGAAAAAGAGCGTCTAGACTACAATCAGCACTTTCAAAAAAGCAAGCCACTTTTTCAAAAGAGAGCACCCAGGCAGTCTGGATGCTCTCTTTCGAAAAAGCAGAGTTTGCATTACATAGCACCTTTTTTTGAAAGAGCACTTGAGGAAAAAGGCGTTCTTCCTCATAAAACGAGGTTTTCCGCGGTCGAAAAAACTGCCGCGTTCTTTCGATTTACTTTTGAAAGAACGCGGCAGCAGTCTAGACACAGTAAAGATTTTTAGAAAAAAGGCCACTTTTTTCGAAAAATCCCTGTAGTCTAGACACACCCTAAGAGGGAGGCGAAAAGGATAAAATATAGAAGTCAATAATGCAACAGCTACACGTGTCATAGAATCATAGAACTGGAAGGAATCTCGAGAGGTCACCGAGACAATTTATTCCAGTGCTTAACCACCCTGACCGTTAGGGCCTTAGGAAAAATGTCCAACTTATACCTCCTTTGTTGCAATTTAAGCCCATTGCTTCTTGTCCTATCATCAGGTTAAGGAGAATACAGGAGGCCCCCGAGATGTGATTGCCTGAGTTCTGACCTCCTGCACTTACAACCATTGTTGTAAGTGCAGAAGGGGCCAGAACCCCCTACTTACGTCCTCGGCCCACATTTACCACGATGCACGATGACTACCGTAAATGCGGGTTCAAGTTACGACACCCCTGACTTGAGACACTTCCTCTGGAACGAATTGCATCGCAAGTTGGGGGCCTCCTGTAATTTTTCACCCTTCTCCTTGTAACAAAAGCTGTGATCATGTCCCCTTTCAGTCTTCTCTTTTCCAGACTAAACAAACCCAGTTCTTTCAGTCTTCCCTCCTACCTCATGTTTTCTAGACCTTTAATCATTTTTGTTGCTCTTCTCTGGACCTGCTCCAGTTTATCTGCATCTTTCCTGAAATGTGGCATCCAGAACTGGACACAGTACTCCAGTTGAGGCCTAATCAGCGCAGAGTAGAGCAGAAGAATGACTCCTCATGTCTTGCTCGCAGCACTCCTGTTTAATGCCTCCCAGAAGCATGTTTGCTTTTTTTTTCCAACAGTGCCATACTGTCATTTTTTCTTTTAATTCTCAGGGTGGAGTTTTGTTAGGAGAATTTTTAAGTGTCTTTTGGGCCAGTAGCCAAAATTTCTTTTGACTCAATGAAATGACAGTCATTTGGCAACCAAATGGAATTCATTTTGGGTCGAAGCAGAAGTGTTTTAATGGTTAGCGTCTCCAATGGGAAAGCTGGAGCAATACTAGGTGAGTTAACTGCCTGGTTGTTCAGCTCAACTGGAAAATTCCAAATATCCACTTATCAAATTCATCTTTGCTGCAGATGTCTGGCGAACAATCCACAGGCTGGCTTCCTTTGTACAAACTGTTTGCAGAACCACTTTGAATAACAGGCCCATTCCAGGGCAGAAAGGAAATTGCCACTTTTTCGTAGGGAGCTCACTAACAGAGAAGAGAGCTGAATTCTCAGAGTAAACTCTCGGCAAGGAATAACTTGACCCTCTCTGGTCTCCATGACCCTCCTAAATGCCGACGTGTACAAACAGCAGAAGGGCATTAATGATCCCATTACATACCCATTGGCCTTTAAAATGTGTGTGGACAGAAGGATCTTGTGTGATGCGGATTAGCAAATTATGGGCTTGATCTTCTGCCCCTTGAAGTGATTGGCAAACCTTCCATTAATTTCAGTGATTTATGGCCAGACTCTTTGTGTGCAAGCAAATAAGCAAACTGATGGTAAAAATACAAGTGCACTACTGACCAAAAGCAGGCAGCAAAGGAGAGTTAGCAGGGGTAATAAACCCTTGGCTTCCTCAGTGCAGTAACTAACTAGGTGGAGGCGGAATCATTTCCTGAACTACCTGTACAAGTGTAAAATTGCTCTTCTCTCCTACGTATGGCAGATGGTCTCTTCCTCTCCTCTCTCCCAGACTGCAGCTTCTGCAATCATTAAACCAAACTCCACTGAGCCAGAATAAATTAAGAGCTGCTCTTGTCTCCAGACCTTGTATTTGAATCCAGGCGTTGGTGACAGAGTCTTACTGCACTCAGCAGTGCAGAAGGAGTTTTGTTGTAGAGTCTCTTGTTTATGTTCATCATGCATACAATTGCTGTAATTTTTAACAAGTACACTGTGCTGCTTTTTGAATAGATCTGATGCTGTGTTGCCGTGACAGCCCCTATGTTTCAAGGAGAGGCCCCCTTACACTTGCCATCGAGCTGAAACAGCGTGGTGAAATTGCTACCTTTCTTTTTTATTAGCTAGCATCACTTCTCAGGGAAAGTAGTTTGCTAAATTATTCTGCTGCATAAGGATCGCCCATGTATATGCATGTACAAGCGACCCCCCACGCTTACGACCTAATTGGAACCATCGTAAGTCAGGCCGTCGTAACTCAAATCCTTATTGCCCATAGAGGCAATGTTATGAACGGGGGTTCCGTTCCTGGCCCACTTTGCCTCCTGGGAGTTGTAGTCTCCTGGAGCCAGGGGGCTCTGCTGGGCAGTAGGTGGCCCCACAGCGCAGCCATAAATGCAGGGGGTCACAGGTCGGGCCATCACAAGTGGGGGGTCGCCTGTATGTTTAGGGGTCCTTAGCATTTCCTGTCCCTGTAACGGGTGACTAAAGGTCTCGGTGTACATTTGTACAGTGCCTTCCACCCCAGAGGAACCCAAAGCACTGTACAAAACATGAACCCTCTGCACCTCGGTGTACGGCAGGACGGGAAGAATATTGTATCCGGACTGGAATTTGGCCAGCACATGAGGACTAACAGCCGTTTCCCTTGGGGGGAAATGAATAGCCGTACGATCCACAATGCCAATCCTGATTCCTGCTGCAAACCTACAACTCCTTTTGTAGCCCAGGATGAGTTTCAAACCAAGCAATGCTGAGGGCCTCGCGGACTAGAACTCAGGGCACGTGGGTCCTTTTCCTGGCTCTGCAGTAATACCTGTCGTCAAAAGCCTCGATGCAAATATGAAGTCTGGAGTCGAGAGCAATTCTGAATTTAATCTGGCTCAGGGGACTTTGGTTTAATTGCTAGGTTACATTGGACAAAATCACCTTGCCTCACTGTCCCTCAGTTTCCCCCTCTGTTAAATGGGGATAATGATACCGGCCAACCCCTTTTTAAAGTAGCTTGAGACCTAGTGGTGAAGAATGTTATGTAAGACCTAGGGATTGTTGTTAAGCTTGGGGCCGTCTGTATGCTCCTGACTTGGACCTTCTATCGCCTGACAGACCAACCTGGCATGGGTGGCACCCAGGAATTTCGACTGGATCTTCCATTCAGGAAAGTCCCTCGGAGATAAATCTGGGTTGCCTGTTTTAAAAGTGCTGGTTGCCGTCCGTGGCTAAGCTCCTGAGCAGAGGCCTAAATGCACTTGCCTTCTTCCCAGAGATGAAGATGTATTCCCTTGCCATTACCCCAAACGGGCACGTGGAGGGCCGGGGGACCAAGCCCCCTCCCATCATCATGCGCACTGCTGCTACTCCCATGCCTACGCCAAAGTGCTCGCCGCACATGGACTCGGTGCACACCTTCGTGGAATCACGGAGAGGGAGCAACGCTTCGGTCGATCCACTCAGCTACGATCAAAAGTCCTTGGTATGTTACCAGGGTTAGCCGTTTCCCCCTGTTATCTGCCTTTTATATATAACAACGCGGAGGGGGACAGACATGTATAATATAGGTGTGGCTGGTAGCACTACCTCTGATTAAGGTTGCGCAATATTTCCCATTATAAGACCCTGTTGACAACTGCATGCCACTTTGCCAAAAGCTCACCATGTGGGCTGAATTTTCCATGCTGTGTGTCTGCCTCAGGCTGCACTGGTTTGGGAATCTGTCGCCAAAACAATTTAGCCATTTCTGAGGGTGAGGCTGGAGGAAAATATATCACTTGTCCTCATGTTAAAACATTCTGGTGACCTCTCTGACCAGTTTTAGAGCCCCCTTGCTTTGGAGCTAGGAGTTGAAATTTGTCATGGGGTGGGCCCGGAAGATGACCTTTGCCATCTTTGTGAAAAGGCTGCCCCTATCTCCTGGGTTCATCCCAGAGCACGTCCTCATTCTCCCCTATTGGCCCAACTCCCTGAGGATTTGGATCTCCCATGAGGCATCATGGGGCAGCCTATCCCATGATGCACTGTGACTCAGCAGTGATTTTTTTTTTCCTGCCGTGGGTTGCATGGGGGAGACGATCGGTGGGAAGGGGAGATCAGGCATGGACTGGACTGCCAGGTGCCAAGCTGAGTAGACTGTGTGGTCTGGCAGCAGGAGGGCCGGCAGGACAGGGAATGCCTAGAGCAGCCAAGATGAGTTGCTGGTGCTGCGGTCACTGGAGAAATTAGGCTGAGGGCTTTGCTGCTTTGTTCCCAGAAGAAGAGGTTACTGAGTGCTGCACAGCTGGGGGACTGGGTCTTAGTGCCCCTGAACAGCTTCCTTTGTTATGAAGGAAATGTCATAAGGAAAGACGAGCTGGGTCAACTGACTGGATGCAGGCAGCCCCAGACATTATATTTGGGCACTGTCTTGGAGGGGGTTTCATTTGGCAAACCACCCTGGTAAGACACATGTTCTTCCTGGAATGGCAGCCCCACCTCCAGAGGTCTCCGAGATGAGGTGCGCGAAGCCTCTCCTGTCACGCGGGAGAAAAGGGTGGTGACGCCACAGGGCCCAGAGTCCTTGTGGCATTTTAACAATTGGCTAGATGTGAGGCCCCACGTCCATGGTCAGAATAAATGGTCTCGAAAGGATCATGAAGGAATCCGAACACACGTTCACCCCTCGCGGAGCTGTTCTGCTCCTTACCGAGGGGAACAAACAGAAACCGAGAGCTGAAATGATGGATTATCGTTAGGGAATCCCCATGTGAGGGGAGAGAGAGGGCAAGAGTTACTGATTTTGTGGCACGACCGTGCAGTGGGTGGGAAGGCGGGTGGAAACAGCAGGCCCAGAGTTCATAGACAAAAACTGCTTATCTGCCCCATTTTTCACTGTGTAACTTGGCTATCATGTTGGAATCAAAGCAGTGAAACATGAATGCACTTCATGCAGCATGCTGAGGCAGAGCCGTTATTACCTGTGGTAAGCTGCTTAGCCGAGGTAACGCTTCTGAAAAGAAAACAGAGATGGCTCTTATTTGCCTTGGGTTTACATGGGATTGCTGGCTTAAGGCTTGAATCAGGACACAGGGAGCACCCCCGCCTGATGGAACTGGCAGCCCGGAGATGAACCCTAATCAAAACCAATGAGAATTACTTAAAGGCATCTGCTCTGTTTCTGTGCCAGAAGGAAAATGTTAAGAAAAAAAGATTTCTTTCTAGGCTTTGCGGCTCTGACCTTGAAAGCTTTTGTCCCGGGAACTATTTGCATTTACAAAATAATGATCAAAAATTTGCTATGAGGGGAAAAGCCATGTGAGTGTACATTTAAGGAAAAATATGATCCCGGTCCATAACATTTGCAAAGATCCATTGAAAGCCAATGGGATGTAGACACCTACATCACGTCAGTGTTTAAAAGCATATTACCCGGTGGGCATAGAGACTGAGTCCTGGGCCCATTTGCGCTGCCAGAGTGGTGTAAAGGAATCTTAGTGTCAATGAGATTTTGGGAAGGCTGTGCCTTCCCTTACCTGCCACCCATGCCTGCCCTGTCTTAGCCCTTAACTCCCCATTCTGCTTAATGGGGAGTTAAGGAACAGGGGGTGTGATTCTTGCTGTGACGCACAAGAATGTATTTCCAGCGACGAGACCCAGCCCTACCACTAAGTGGGTGTGTGGCAGTGCCACTGTCGCCGATTTCTCAGAAAAAAAAAGAGGACTTCCATTAAGTGGCATGTGAAAGGACCACAGGAGGGAAGTCCATAAAATCTTCCTTGGCTGGGCTCCCATCCTGGCTGAGAGATTCATGGCTCTGGAGCAGATGCAGCGCCAGCCTTGAGTTTCCATTAGGGGCAGCCAGTATCCAGGGGGAATACATTTTAAGACAGGCGTGCTACTGTATGGCCCTGAGTCAGGCAAGTGGACGCCTACCCCAGGCCGAAGTGCATTGTGTCATTTGCGGGGCCGGCGGGAATCAGCAGCGCTTGTGAGCACTGAGATTCTGGAAGTCCTGGGAGCTTGGTAAGGTGGCTGGCGTGCCCAGGCAAAACCCACGTGGACTCAAAACCTACATGGGGTTCAGGAATGCTGCCGAGGGAAAGGTTGGAGCCATGCTGAAGGGGCACTTTAAAGGGGCACCTTCGATGTGGGTTCACCTGGGCACCCAGGTCTCTTCTCGGTGCCTCAGTAGAAGGGAGTCACGGAGATGAGAGAGGCCGCAGGACAGCACACAGCTGGAACTCCAGCACTCCCACCATGGAGTCCCTGCCCACATGGGCGATGGGTGAAGACCCAGCTGAGGGAGGCAAGCCCTAGCCCGCCCCTTCCACCCAAGGTCCGCCCCCTGGAGCGAAGCCCCTCCCACCCCCAGCCCAATCCTTCCTGGCCACCTGGAGGGCTAGGGCTGCCATGTTGCCGACCCAGCCCTCCTCAGTCGCCAGGGAGCAAGGCTGCCGCGCCGCGGCCCCATCCTTCCCCTGCAACCAGGGCATGTAGGTGATTTTGGGAAGGCTGTGCCTTCCCTTCCCTCCATTATCCACTGCCCATGCCTGCCCTGTCTTAGCCCTAAACTCCCCATTCTGCTTAATGGAGTGATGCTCTTGTCTCTGGAGCCTCCTTCCAGTCTGTGCCTCCCCCTCCCAGCCATTCCCCTGCTCCCTTCTGCTGGAGGGGGGAATCTCATGTGTGTTTTTTCCCGTCTCGCAGTCCAGCCTCCGCAGCTCGCCCTGTGCGAACTGGGCGCCCAACAGCAACTGGGGAAGCCGCCGGTCCAGCTGGAACAGCCTGGGCAGGGCCCCAAGCCTGAAGAAGAAGAACCAGTCAGGGGAGAGAGAGTCCTTGCTGTCCGGGGAGGGGAAAGGGAGCACGGATGACGACTCTGACGATGCCAAGTCCAGCACGGTCAGCAGAGCCACCCTGCACCGCCGGGCAGAGTCGCTGGATTACAGAAGCACCTTGGATTTGCCGGAGCTTCTGCAGCTCCCCGCCCTGCGCCACTCTCTCAGCATCAACCCCATGGCCGTGCTGCCCGCCGAGTACCAGGACTGCAATGGCAAACTGGTGCATGTGCCCAGCGAGTTCTTTCTGCGCCTCGACAGCCACAAGGACGACCCCCTGGACTACGACGACGACATGGACGACGTAAGTGGCCATAGCGATGGGACGGCTCGGAGGGAAGGGAGCCTCTCCCTCGTTCAAAGCCTGAGCACAGTTGTTGCCCCCGGCGAGCTAGTGTCGAGGGAAGTCCGGTTCCCAGCGAAATGGCGCCTGCTTCCCGGCACGTTTGGTCAGCCAACCGGGGCTCTGTTATGGTCTGACCTGCAGGCGAGGTAACGTGTCCAGGTGATGGGCCCCCACCTCAGGGCCGGCCTGAGCCATTTGCACGCCCTGGGCCCTGGGATCGCAGCACCACCCCCGGGCTCGGAGCATGCGCGGTACCGCCCCCGCCTGGCCCGGCAGCCCCGCGTGGCATCCCGTACAATGGGGCGCCCTGGGCGGTAGCCCGGTTGGCCCGTACCTTGGGCCAGCTCTGCCCCACCTAACACGAGCCACAACCCCCGGCTGTGGACGGCCCCCCTTTCCGGACTCCCTCCCAAACGTTACTTGTTGTGATCTCAACACCGTGCAAAGGTGTGTCCTCTGCCCCTCCCACCATTTAACTAGAGCAGAGGTGGGGAACCTAAGGCCCAGGAGCCGTATGCAACCCCCAGCTTCCCTGGATCCAGCCACCAAGACTCAGGGCTCCCCCCACAGCATTGAGGAGCCGTGTCAGCCCTCCAGCCCCCCACTGCCCCACTATGGGGCTGAAGCACACAAAATCCACTCACCTGCCCCTCCCCCCAGGCTCTGGTGTGTGAGGGGAATGTGGGGTGTGTCTGTCTCCTCCTTGGTTGGGGACCACGTCAGTGAGGGGTTTGTTGGGCTTCTCACTTGTGTGCTGCCCCCAACTGATTTTTCTGTGGGTCAGCAGCCCCCAACCCAAAAAAGGTTCCCTGCCCCACGGAATGAGGAAATGACATGTCTGGTGGCCCAGAGCAGCTGGCAGCACCCTTTGCAAAGGCAGCATTAACCCGGCTGCTCTCCAGCACCAACCTGAGAGCCCTGCAAGTTGTGAACCCTCCACCCTGACCCCCATTTCAGGCACTTTGCTCCCAAGTTCCGTGAAGGGAGGATAAAGCTCAAAGGATTCCGGTCACTACTGGCGTGACCTTCACCGGGTAGATTTGAACCTGAGACCTCAGTGTAGGAGCCACTACAGCTTGAGCGATAAAGCTCCTTGTTCGTAGTTCTCACTGGTAGTGGTCTAAGTGCCACTCGGTGGGACAGTGAACCACACTAGGGCTACGTCTAGACTGCTTTCCTCTTCCAAAAGAGGAAATGCAAATGAGGAAAGAGGAAATGCAAATGAAGCACTGATTAGCATTTTCTCACACTTAATTTGCATATCCTCTTCCGATCCTTTTTTCGGAAGAGTTTGTTTTTCGGGAAAAAAATGCAGTCTAGACGGGGTTTTCACGCAAAAATCCCCTTTTTCAAAAGAACACTTCTTCCTCAAAAAATGAGGTTTACAGGGTTCTTTCGAAAAAGGGGGGGTTTGCGCGAAAACCCCCATCTAGACTGCTTTCCCCCCTCCCCCTCCCGAAAAAACCTCTTCCGGATAAAGGATCAGATGAGGATATGCAAATTAAGTGCGAGAAAATGCTAATCAGCACTTCATTTGCATTTCGTCTTTCGGAAGAGGAAAGCAGTCTAAACATAGCCTAGGTATGTGGATTACACTGGCTCCCAGTTTGCCCGTACAGATTCCTCCCCGAAATAGACAAACCAGCCTCATGTCAGCCAGAAGAGAGGCACCATGTCATTGGTGTTGACCTAACTACAGAGATGTGGGTAGAGAGCTTAGGCACGGCGTTTTGGTGCTGCAAAAGAAACCAGCCAAACAGGATTTTCAGTACCTCTCAGTAGGGGAGTTTACACTGATGCTCAAAAATTTCATAGGCAAGGATTAAATTCATTAATTAACAAGCACTTAGTGCAGCACCATGAAGCTTGGAAGCCGCTGGATTGGTATGGAGTGCAGCAAGCACCCCCAGCTCCCGCTCATTTTGGAGGAAGTTTTGGAGGAGTAAGAGCTTCAAGATCTGGCCATGTATGTAGGGTTCATGGAAGTTTCCCTTCCGCATGCATAGAAAGAGGGTTAGCTATTCACCAGCCTGCATCAGTTCGAATCCCAGCTGCTGGTCTGAAGTCAGATTGTCCGGTAATGATGCTTTCATTGCACCTTTGGCTGCGCGTGTACGGTGTTGTGTGGCTCTTATTCACTTCCCTACTAGCCTGATAGCTCGGTGGGAAAGATGGTATTTTGGATAAAGCATTGGACTGGGACATGGGGAAGCCTGAATGCAGCTCCTAGCTTAGCTACAGGCTTCCTTTGGACCTCTGGCACGTCATTTTATTGGCGTGATGGGGGCCCTGTAAGGACACAGGGCAGAATTAGGCTGTGAAAAGGAAGACCTAATGCTACCTTTTCCAGAACCAGAGCAAAGAGTTCAGAGGTTCAGCTGAGAAGGATAGAGGGACCCCGAAGAGTTAGGAAAAGAGCCATTTCTTTGTTCTCTCCAGAGCTACTGCTACAGGATTCGTAAGGCCCTGGAGCCCTACAAGCCAGAGTGGTGCAAGAATCACGAAGACTGGTCCCTCTACTTGTTTTCTCCTCAGAATCGGTAAGAAACCCCAATCCGCTGCGGGGGCTGGTGACTGAAAACTGGGGCTTGAGAGAAGCTCATGCCATGGGGCAGGACACACCCAGTCCGACTGAGGGGGAAAAAATTCTGTGAGGGAATCCTTGCCAGGTTTCTGTTTCTCGTCCCCAGCCATTCTGTTGGGTTCTACCACAGCAAGTGGTGTTCCAGACTCCAGTTTTAGTCTTTAGCAAAACTCTTGGATGAGGATTGAAGTAAAAAAATGGCGGAAATTGGTCCCTAGTGCTCTAAGTAATGTCTCTGTGACTGGTAGAATTACTGGACAGTGCTGTCGGCACCTTGGCAGGAAGCTGAGGTGACTTATTAATACAATTCAAATGAATATCGTCACTCCTTGGTTATCTCAATGATAATGAATGCAGCAAACCATGCTCGGTGAAGTCCTTTCTCAGCACCTTTAGGCTACATCTACACTACAGGCTTCTTGCGCAAGAAGCTTTTTGCAGAAGAGATCTTCCACAAAAACTTCTTGCGCAAGAGCGTGTCCACACTGCAAAAGCGCATCGGAAAAGCGATGCACTTTTACACGAGAGAGTGTCCAGACTGCATGGACGCTCTCTCACAAGAAAGCTCTTATTGCCATTCACAGAACGGCCACCAGGGCACCTGTGCTTCTTTCGATAGGCTGCTTTTGAGCAAAAAAAAAACCCTTTTTCCGTCCACACACACCTTTTGGTGCAAGAGCTCTTGCGCAAAAAGGAGTTATTCCTTGTAGAAAGAGGAATACCTATACAGCAAAAACCCCTCTGTTCTGTTGATTCACTGTAAATTTTCTTGCACAAAAACACATTTGAGGTGTGGACGCTCTGCGAGTTTTTGCACAAAAATGGCTGGTTTTGCGCAAAAACTCTGAAGTTTAGACATAGCCTGAGATAGATACTACTGAAGGATTTAAAGGACTCTCTCAGGAAAGGAAAATCCAGTCCGAGGGGTGAGTTCCAACCTTGCTGATCCAGACTGGCTTCCAGCCATGACCACTTTCTGTCTGCCTCTTCCCCCCAGGTTTCGAGCCATGTGCCAGAAGGTCATAGCCCACAAGATGTTTGACCACGTGGTTCTGGTTTTCATCTTTCTCAACTGCATCACCATTGCACTGGAGCGGCCCGATATTGACCCTCACAGCATGGTGAGCAGCCTCTGCTCCCCGTCCCTGCCTCCCTCCTCCTACCCCCATGATAACTTTTCCCCAGCCTCACTGGGGGAGCGCCCTGTGGGCTGGAAGGCGTTGGGGTTCTGCTGTTGAAATGACCCGCCTCCTGCTGTTGCTTACTGTGTTACAGGAGCGGATCTTTCTGAGTGTCTCCAATTACATCTTCACGGCCATCTTCGTGGCTGAGATGATGGTGAAGGTAATTCTGTGACTGTGCTAAACTGGCCAACCCACCATGAGGTTGGTCTGAGAGAGAAGATGAGCTGCATTTCACTGCCCATCGCTCTCTGGCGTGTAAAGCAAATACGCAAAAGGCATGAGGATGCAATGACTAGGTAACAGCTTAAATATCCTTCTCCTACCGGTCCTAGGTGGTGGCCCTTGGCTTCTTCTCTGGGGAAAATACCTATCTCCAAAGCAGCTGGAATGTCCTGGATGGGGTCCTGGTCTTTGTCTCCATCATTGACATTATCGTCTCCATGGCATCAGCAGGCGGAGCGAAGATTTTGGGTGTCCTCCGAGTGCTAAGATTGCTGCGTACTTTGAGGCCTCTCCGGTACTTTCACCTTGGGCAAAATGGGTTTGTGGGGTTTGAGCTTATCTATGAAGCTATTACACATCATGCCATGGTGTGAATCTGTAGTAGAAGGTCACGCCATGCAGCTTGGTTCCTGTGATGTGAAATCGTGGTAAACAAAGCCACATGTCAGGGTTTGGTGGCAGTGTCCATCCGGGGCGTTACTAGGCAGCTTAGCAAGTGTGCCGTCGATTCACACCTGGATCATTCCGTAACTTCCCATGGAGCTGAGCCCTTTGTTTTGCTCTGATGTATCGAGAAGTTTCAAAAGAAAGACTTGGTTCCTTAAAAGAATGAAACTAATGAAGAGAGCACTTATATGGCGCTTTTCATCCATAGACCTCAACGTGCTTCCCATAGTTGGTGAGCATTGTCCTTCCTTTACAGGCAGGGAAAATGAGGCATAGGTTGGGAAGGGACTTACCAAGCTCACAAACAATAGGCCAGTCCTCCAAAGACCCAGTAGGACACACTCAGATTACTGAATTGATTCAGTACATTGTATGGCTGAGTCCCAGACAAGCCCCCCCCACCCACTTGTAATGCTGCCAGAGCCCAGTCATCTGCAGGCAGAATCGAACCTGGGACCTCTGGAGCTGAGTGCATGAGCTTCTACACAGGGGTGGGCAATAATTTTTGATGGGAGGGCCACGCCAAGATTTTGGAAAATGATTGAGGGCCGCACTTTTCCAGGGTATTAATGGAGGAGGAGCGTGGTCTGGGATGGAGGTTGGGTGCAGAAGGGAGTTTGGGGTAAGGAATTGGGGTGCAGGAGGGAGAATGGAGTTTAGGAGGGAATTTGAGTGAGGGAGGTGGTTGTAATCTGAGGCAGGGAACTGGGGTGCAGGGTTTTGGGATGTGACCGAGGTTAGGAGGGAATTGTGATCTCGGGCAGGAGATTGGGGTGTCAGATCTGGGAGGGGGTATGGGTGCATGTGGACTAGCAGGGCAGAAGTGGAGGGCATAGGGTTAGGAAAAGGAGGGCCTGGGGTGCCAGAGGCAGGTTCTGGGCAGGAGACTTACCAGCCAGCACCCAACCAGCCTGCCTCCCTACATGTTTTTTCCTGCTCGGCCATGTGCTTGAGTGAGTAACTGAGCAGGAGGGTTGTGCTTCGTGGCTGCCTGTCCAGAAACCAGCCAGTGGGATTGTGCTGGGGGTGAGAGCAGGGTCTGAATCTTCCCTCCGGACTCATAAAGAGAAAGCACCCCGCAGCTGCATTTCTGAGCAGCGTGTGGGGCAAGCAAGGGAGCCTGCTTGGGGCTCCCCACTGCCTCTGCAGGCAGAATCTGATGGCTTGGCGGGCCGAATGCAGCCCACGGGCCGTATTTTGCCCAGGCCTGCTCTACCACATGAGCTAAAAGCCAGCTGGCTCTTAGCTAAGTCTGTAGAGTCCCTTATTCACTCTGTAAATGGCCTAAGTGCCACTCGATGAGACTACACCTCACCCTGCAGGTGTGTGGATTACACATGCATCATCTAAATTAGAATTGCAATGATAGTGAATCTCACTGTATAGCATCCTTGCAAATTCGTGATGAAAGTGCTCTGATGGAACAATGGCTGATAATGATGGGGAAAGTAATGGTATTTTACTGGACCATAAAAATTATTCTCACCCGAGATGAGTGTTCACCGAAATTGGCAAAGCTGATTGTAGTGAATCTGCTCTGGGATGGAAGAATAAGTAATTGCGCTAGTAGAGGGTTCTTCCAAAGTTGTAAAATGTCGGTCACATTTCTGGATTAACTCCAAGCCAGGATTCTTGTCTCTCTTTCAACATCAGAGTCACAGGAAGTTATGAAAAGGGCAAGGCTGTGTTTTCATGAAGGTTTCCAGGCCAGCTTTGCATTGTCAGGCCTGCTAAACACACAAGGTTGAACCAGTTTAACTAAAGGTATGATTTTACACCAGGTTAGCTGAACTGATACAGCTTTTAAAGCTCCAGAGGGGTAGCAGAGTTAGTCTGTAACTGGAAAACCTTAAAAAACAATGAAGAGTCTAGCAGCACCTTAAAGACTAACAAAACATGTAGATGGTATCGTGAGTATTCGGGGGCACAACCCACAAATGCTCATGATACCATCTCCAGGTTTTGATACAGCTTCTGTTTCTCATATTGCTGTGAGCTTGGTCTGTTTATCTTCCATCAATCAATTTACAGACTAAAAACCCAGTGTAGCCCATCTGAAACCGATAACTCATTTGTTTTTTTTAAACCAGTTTAAACGAATCCAGGGTCCACACACCCACAGCAGTGAGGGAGAAATATTTGAGTGTCCAATTGCTTAGTGCTGGAAGTCAATGAATGTGAATCTCAACTGGTTTTAGGTACATCTGTTGTCTATGCACGTTCTCAGCACCCGTGAGGAAGTCCGAAATGACGGGTACTTTGTTTTCACCATTATCTAGAAGAGCTGCCTTGGTCTGGAGCGAGAACTTCTTATCAGTCTTGTACTGTGTGTATGATGAATGCCTTCCTCATGCTGCATTTTTATCATAACTTTACACATCAGGCAGGTTCCTTAATCCAAGTGACGTGTACACAACCTTACAGCCATTCCCAAGTGAGTTGGCATTGGCTAGGAGTGAATTGGCAATTAAACAGATGCTGGCAATAATTTGATAAGCGTCCGCTTCTGTAGTCTTCCTCGTGTGTGTGTATATCTAATACCACCTAGACACAATGGAGCAGCTAGCTAGGAAGACAAAAGGTGATGGATTCAGTATTTGAAAGCGAAATAAAGGGAATTTATATTTTGTTTGATAGCGCAGTAATAAAGGGAGGAGGAGAGTAGAAATCCCTGGGGAGTTCTTATCAGCTCACTTTGCCTTCTCCTGTTTTGCGTCATGCCTAACACAAACACATGCACTTTCTCATGATATTCTTTGGAAACAAGATAGGTGCTTCCAGAAACTTGTGGTCTCCTCAGAGAGAACAGCTGTTTGCCTCTATCCATCATACTAGTAATAAGGATGTTAAAATGCGGTTAATTGACTAGTCGATGGAATTCCCATCGACTAGTCGATAGGCACTTCCGCAAAGGAGGAATGCAGAACTCTGCATACTGCCCAGGCCAGCAGGAAGTGCCAGTGGGGGCTCTTGTGCATTTCAAAGCCATGGAGCCCGGGGTTAGTGAGGGACTCACAGTCCTGCATGCTGCATGCCTCTAGGAGCCTGGGGTCAGCTGGGGACTCTCCAACTGACCCCGGCTCCACAGAAGCTTCCCCTTTGAAACACGCAGAGGGAATGAACAGAACAGGGAATCATCCAGTGATCCCTCCCTTGTTGCCCATTCCCAGCTTCTGACAAACAGATTCCTACCTATTGTTGGACCACTCTTCCATGAATTTATCTAGTTCTTTTTTGAACCCTGTTATAAGTCCTGGTCTTCACAACATCCCCTGGCAAGGAGTTCCACAGGTTGACTGTGCGCTGCATGAAGATAAACTTCCTTTTGTTTGTTTTAAACCTGCTATCTATTAGTTTCATTTGGTGACCCCCTGGCTGCGTCTAGACTGGCAAGTTTTTCCGCAAAAGCAGCTTTTGCGCAAGAGGGCCAGTGTAGACAACTAAGAACTGTTTTGCGCAAAAAAGCCCCGATGGTGAAAATGGCGATCGGGGCTTTCTTGCGCAAAACCGCGTCTAGATTGGCACGGACGCTTTTCCGCAAAAAGTGCTTTTCCGTTAAAAGCATTTGCGGAAAATCATGCCAGTCTAGACGCAGCCCCTATGTCTTGTGTTATGGGAGCAAGTAAATAATTTTTCCTTCTTTACTTTCTCCATGCTGGTCATGATTTCATAGACCTCTATCATATCCTCCCTTAGTCTCCTCTTTTCTAAGCTGAAAAGCCCCATTTTTATTAATCTCTCCTCACCAAGGACCCCCCCCCCCCGGAGCAAAGCACTTATGCCTGTGCTTAACTAAGTGCGTGAGTGGTCCCACCGACAGCACGTAAAACGTGCTTAAGTGCCTAACCAGACTGGGGCCAGGGCGCTCGGCACATTGGGGGACTGCGCCCTTGGTTCGTTAGCCTCCCCGAGCATTTCCAAAGATGGGACATCCGAGTACTTTCCAAGAGAGGGATGTTGTAAAGATCTGAGCCCGGGACCATGAGCTTCAGCTGCCGTGCTCTCCCACTGCCTCTGCCTTCGGAAGTCCAGCATGTACGGACTCTCTCGGTTGCCTCACTTAACCACCCCTCTACTTGAGTGTCCCCATCCGCAGAATGGAGGCTAAGACTTGCTTTCCAGCCATGCCAGGAATGAGACGTTGCTAGAACAAATTTACATGCTTGGCATTTGGGGGCAAAGTGTACAGGCTTGGTATAGGGCCGCTGCACCCAACCTCTTCCATTCCAGATCAGACCACAGTGCTTCAGCATCCTGGCTCTGCTGGTGGCCAGTATTTCAGAGGAAGGTGCTAGAAACCGTTCAGTGGACAATTGTGAAACAAACTGCCCCTAGGAGTTATTCCTTCCTGATCTCCATCAGTCACAGACCTGGTGCCCTGCAGCAGGCGAATTTATACATTTTTATGCTGTCTAATATAACTGTGTATGTTCTCATTGTCTACGTAAATGTCTGATCATTTCTAGAACCCGGCTAGCCCTTTGATCTCACTGAAAATCTTGTGGCAGCGAGTTCCACAGTTTCATTATTCATTGTGCAAACTAAGTATTTCCCTTTTGGTTTTAAAATTGAATTTCACCCCCTTTCCGTATGTTCTGAAAGGGTAATCGGGAGCATGCAACTAACTCTGGAGCCGAGGCACCCTCTTGGGATGCAGCCTCAGTTTTTTTCGGTTGCCACACAACTGCATTCTGAGTTGTTTTAAAATAAATGCCTGGTTCTCACATGTACGAAGGCCTTTTAAAATATACTTGCTCTCTTTTTAAGGCCCCCCAGAAGGGTGGGAGGTGGCCTTAGTCTGAATGGACACCCAGCCCTGTCTCCAGCTCTCAAGAAGGCAAAGATAACTTTCAAAATGTGAGCCAAATGTAGCCAATGGAGAGTCATCTGCCTGAGTGTGCAAAGAGCCTTGCATACTAACCCCAAGAGAAAAGTGATCCATGATCACTTGCCTGTTTCAAAGGCATGTTATGAGGCTTAACTGATTAACACCTGGGCAGCACTTTGAAATCAATTGATGAAAGGAGCTATAGAATAGGATAGCAAAATATACTATACCAGGGTGGGCAATAATTTTTAATGGGGCGGGGGGGACACTCCAAGAATTTGGTAAGTGATCAAGAGCTGCACTTTTCCATTATATTAATGGAGGAGGTGTGGGGGTCTGGGATGGAGGCTGGGTGCAGAAGGGAGCTTGGGGTAAGGGATTGGGATGTGGGATCTGGGAGGGAGTTTGGGTGAAGGAGGGGATTGTAACCTGGGCAGCAGACTGAGGTGCAGGAGGGGGTGCAGGGTCTCAGAGGGGAGTGTGACCTAGGGGTGCAGAGGTTTGGGTTGAGACCTGGGACAGGGGATTGGGGTGCAGGGTCTGGCAGGGGTAGGAGTGCAGGAGAGGACTTTGGCCTGGAGGAGGGGAGTAGGAGGTGGGAGTTCAAGGTCTGGGATGGGGTTGTAACCTGGGGCAGGAGTGCAGGGGCGGGTGTAGGGATTTGGTTGTGGCCTGTGATAGCGGATTGGGGTGCAAGGTCTGGGAGGGTTGTGACTTGAGGAGGGGTATAGGAGGGGGTGCAGTGTCTGCCAAGGTGTATGGGGCTGGAACAGGGGCACAGAAGATTTGGGTTACATGGAGTAGGGATGCAGGAGGGGCCAGAGGGTTGAGGGTGGGAGGGGCTGGGGTGTCAGATGCAGGCACTAGTTGCGAGGTGCTTACCTGGGCAGCTCCCAGCCAGCAGCCCAGCATGTTCCTTAGCCAGGATCCCTGCCTTCCACACCCTTGTACGTGCTCAGAGCAGCTGCAGGGGCCATGTTTGCTGCTGTGAGCACTGTGAGCCCGGGGGGAAAAGAGGGGAGGGGCACTTCACATGCTTCCTATCCTACAAACAGGCAGCTGCTATTGGACAGAAACCAGGCAGTGGGAGCTACTGGGGGCAGGGGGAGAAGCAGTGTGAGAAGCCTCTCGCCCCCTCTCCTGGGCTCTCAGCATTCAGAAACATACACATGGCCCCGCAGCCGGCTTTACTGAGTGCAGAGCAGGGGCAGGGCAGGCAGGGAGCCAGCGGAGGCTGTTGCAGGCCAGATCCGGCAGCTTGGCGGGCCGGATCTGGCCCGTGGCCCATATTTTGCCCAGGCCTGTACTATACCAATACAGGGGGTAAAGAAGGGTTATGTCAGCCTGACTGCCCACAAGGAGAAGGAAGAGGAATAATGTGGGGTCAAGGGGGGCTAGGCTAGATGACCCTTGTGGTCCCGTCGCCCTGTGATTCTAGGAGTCTCTGAGTGCCACCCTCGGTTTTTTGGGGTTTTTTTGTCCCCCCAGAGTCATCAGCAGAGCCCCGGGTCTCAAGCTGGTGGTAGAGACGTTGATATCCTCCCTGAGGCCCATTGGAAATATTGTGCTTATCTGCTGTGCTTTCTTCATTATCTTCGGGATCTTAGGGGTGCAGGTAAGACTCTCCCTGCGTGACCAGGCACTCGTTCAGAAAGCCCCTTCCCGCCCGCCAACACGACACAGGCCCTTCACAACTTCCTTTCTCCTGCTGTCTGAGGCAAGCTGCTCCGATCCCTCCAGGGACCCGAAATCCTCCTCTCCCAGCAGAGGGGTTTCAGGCTTTGTGCCTGAAGAAGGGGACCCCAGCTCAGGGGACAAGGAAAGGAGTCCCAAATCCCAACCAAGGGTCTGTCGTTGGAGCAGAACAAAGTGGCCGGGCCTGGCTTTGCCTTTCCCTGGTGGGAGGGATCGCTCGGTGGTTTGAGCACTGGCCAGCTAAGCCCAGGGTTGTGAGTTCAATCCTTGAGGGGGCCACTTAGTGATCTGGGGCAGATCTGTTAGGGATGGTACTTGGTCCTGTCATGAGGGCAGGGGACTAGACTTAATGACTTCTCAAGGTCCCTTCCAGTTCTATGAGTTAAGTATATCTCTGTATTTTTTTAAGAACTTTTCTCTCTCCCTCTCCCCCTCTATTTCAGCTCTTCAAGGGCAAGTTCTACTACTGCGAAGGACCAGACACAAGAAACATCTCCACTAAAGCCGACTGCACCAGCGCGCACTACCGATGGGTCCGGCAGAAGTACAACTTCGACAATTTAGGGCAGGTAAAGGAGTTCTTGTTCCAAGAGGTTTCTGGGTCAGCGTCTGCTGAGCTCTTCTGACCATGTCCCCCTCCAGCACTGAATTTCCAGCCATCTCATCTGCAGGTCCCTAGTAGAGGCTTCAATTATTCATAGGGTTTAACAAAGCCCAGGAGTTGAGAGCTTGGCCCCATTACTCATGCTGAAGTCTAGTCGACGCTAACCCCCGCCATCGACCTAATCGACGTCGCTTCAGGAACGCAAACAGTGTAGCTAAAGTGGATGTACTTACCGCAGCGTCTTGCGTGCGGTAAGGTCGGCGGGGGCACTCTCCCGTTGACACCGGTGACTCTTCTCGTCCTGGTGGAGTACTGGCGTTGACGGCAGAGCCCTCGAAGCAGATGCGAGAAATTGACAGCTGATGAATCAATCGTTGCAGCATCAGTCCATAGCACTGGGGAGACAAGCCCTGACTGAGTAGTGCCGTTACTTCCGGTCACCACCCCTGGGGTTTGGCATGAATAAGGGGACTGCAGCCTGGCCATGAATGTGGAATGATACCTGGATTTTTTTTTTTAAAGATAATAAATGTTAATCAGGTGCTATGCACTTCAGTGGCTGGTATAAATAAATACCAGCACTGAGCAAAACAACAGGTAACCCACAGGTCAGTCTGTGGTAGGGAGCTGCCTGTGGGATCATAGAATCATAGAATACTAGGACTGGAAGGGACCTCGAGAGGTCATCGAGTCCAGTCCCCTGCCCTCATGGCAGGACCCAGTACTGTCTAGACCATCCCTGATAGACATTTATCTAACCTACTCTTAAATATCTCCACAGATGGAGATTCCACAACCTCCCTGGGCAATTTATTCCAGTGTTTAACCACCCTGACAGTTAGGAACTTTTTCCTGATGTCCAACCTAAACCTCCCTTGCTGCAGTTTAAGCCCATTCTATCCTCAGAGGCCAGGAAGAACAAGTTTTCTCCTTCCTCCTTGTGACACCCTTTTAGATACTTGAAAACCGCTATCATGTCCCCTCTCAGTCTTCTCTTTTCCAAACTAAACAAGCCCAGTTCTTTCAGTCTTCCCTCATAGATCATGTTCTCTAGACCTTTAATCATTCTTGTTGCTCTTCTCTGGACTGTCTCCAATTTCTCCACATCTTTCTTGAAATGTGATGCCCAGAACTGGACACAATACTCCAGCTGAGGCCTAATCTGCGCAGAGTAGAGTGGAAGAATGACTTCTCGTGTCTTGCTCACAACACTCTTGTTGATGCATCCCAAAATCACAGAGGGTGTGAGGCTGTTGTGCCCTGAGCACAGAGCCTGGCTTTTTAACTCCAGCAATAGTACTCCCTGCTTTTAGTCAAAAATCCTTGATTCAGTCTCCACCATTCCTGCAGACCGCACAGTTACACACACAGTTGAGAGATGACATCACATGTGGGCAGAAACACCAGGATTGCTGGCATGCAAGGCAAAGCACCACGGGGCACGGGGATAGGACCCAGGATAGCCCGAGACCCCACCTGCCTTCCCACAACACTTAATGGCAGAAGTGGGAGAGATGCTCTGTGGGATAGGTGCACAAAGTGCACCATACGAAAGGCCAGGGCCAGCGGTGCAAGTGTGAACACACACTAGTGCACAAGCATCTGACAGACTGAACACACAATAGCGGGTTCCCTTCAGCACACTCTGAGCGGTGATGTTCATTTACTGTGCAGAACCTTGCCAAAGGAGACACACCCTTACTTCTGCCATTTCTCTTTGATCTTTGCAGCCCTGCTAATCTGAGAAGCTCAAAGAGCAAGTGTGTCCACCTGGAAACGTCCTCCCTTAAGAAGTCCAAGAGGAGTCGAATAGCAGCAGGGCTGATCTGTATGTTTTTCTGTTTCTTTGCAGGCTCTGATGTCCTTGTTTGTTCTCTCATCCAAAGACGGCTGGGTGAACATCATGTATAACGGCCTGGATGCGGTGGGCATTGACCAGCAGGTAGAAGCTCAAGACCTCAGAAAGTTTTGCACTGAAATTTAGCGTGCTAGTGCGGGTCACCATTGTTCAGATCAGTGGTTAATGTCTCTGAGTAGCCCTTCCAGGCGGTGACCTCTGCCGTGGCACGAATTCAGGCAGGGAGGTCCAAAGCAGCAGCATTGTCCTGGACAAACTGAGAACCGCTGCTGAGCACGGACAGGCACTTCTGTCAGGCCTCAGTTGTCCCCTGGATGCCATCTGGGTGATGGGTGTAATCGGGCCCTGGTAGAGTAGATGTTCTCAAAAGGAATTCTGGGAGTCTCAGCTGGAATTCCTCCTAGAGATCCCAACCTCCACAGCATGGCAGCTACCCATCCCTGGAAGAAGCTACAGCATACTCCCCTCTCTGAGCCTGGACAGCTTGAATGCTGGATGAAAGTCATCCCCACAACCTTCCCCAACACCTTTCAGGCCCTGAGTGGCCCTGGAGCCACTAAGAGGGATCAGGTTCTATGTCAATGGTGAGCAACCTATGGCCCGAGGGCTCCACGTGGCCCATTGGGGTTCTGTGTGTGGCCCCTGAGCCATTTTGTTTGCTCATGCACAGGGTTGCCAGATTCTGTGGGTTTCTGCCCATGTGGCTTTTTTCCTACCGGTGTTACTAAAGTGATGCTTACGTAAAGCCAGGGCACATGAAGCGAGGTGCATGCTGATTGCACACAACCGAGCCGCACGCTCCCTCCGCAGCCAAGCAACGCGCCGCTACAGTTCAATTGGCACATCCTGCCAGTTCGTAGAATCCGGGGGCTGGAAGAGACCTCAAGAGTCATTGAGTCCAACCCCCTGCTAAAAGCAGGACCAACCCCAACTAAATCCTCCCAGCCAGGGCTTTGTCAAGCTCTAGGGATGGAGATTCCACCCCCTCCCCAAGGAACCCATCCCAGGGCTTCTCCACCCTCCTAGGGAAATAGCTTCTCCTAATAGTCAACCTAGACCTCCCGCACTGCAACTCGAGACCATTGATCCTCATTCTGTCATCTGCCCCCACTCTGAACAGCCTCTCTCCATCCTCTTTGAAACCCTCCTTCAGGGAGTTGAAGGCTGCTCTCAAATCCCCCCTCACTCTTCTCTTCAGTAGGCTAAACAAGCCCAAATCCCTCAACCTCTTCTCGTAAGTCCTGTGCTCCAGCCCCCTCATCATTTTGGTTGCCCTCCGCTGGACTCTCTCCAATGCGGCCACATCCTTTCTGTAATGGGCGGCCCAGAATTGGACACACCAATGCCGAGTAAAGGGGAATAATGACTTCCCTAGATCTGCTGGCAATGTTCCTACTAATGCAGCCCAATATGCCATTAGCCTCCTTGGCTACAAGGGCGCACTCTTGACCCATATCCACCTCCTTATCCACTGGGTATGCAAGTGCAGTTAGCAAAACTACTCTATCCCAGGAGACTGCTTTGGTTAGGACAATCTCGCTGCCCCCTGAGGTGATGGAGGGCCACTCCTGTAGCCCACTCAGTGGCCTCGGTTGCCCTTCGATGGTGTACGTCCTCCAGAGGGACTCTGGGAAGCCCCTGTGCAGCAAGATGGGGAAGAAAGCTACAAAACTTCTTGCATTTAAGCCTTTTGAGTCCTCAGGACAGATACCTAGGAACTGGAACACCAGCACCCAGGTGGCCCTGAAAATATGTACCATTCCACTGTTCCTTTAAGGAATGCATGGTGAACGTTAATTCATTCACGTGAGAGAAAAAATAATTGGAGATGTTAAAAATTGGGTGTTGGAAGACTTTAATGAGCATTAGCAAAATTCTCTCGAGCTTTTTAGGTGAATGGTACTGCATCGTAACAGCTATAACCTGATAACTCTTTGTAGTTGGCACCTACAGGGTTCGAGGATCTCACAACAATTGACAAACAGAAATTAAACATTAATACCCCCTTTCAAAGAATAAAATTTGAGCCCCTTTTTAATTAAAACTATTTTCGTGCCCCAAATTGTGATCTTCCAAGCAATTCTTTTTTCCAGCCAAATTACATTTTCACAATGGAAGGTAAAATTTTGGCAGGTGAAAATATTGAGTGGAGTAAAAACTTGCTTGAGAACTTCCCCGTGGTTTCTCCCAACCTTATTCTCCTATCTGTGGCAATCCACCATAGGTATCCCACTGCTACTGGACTCTTGATATGTCTATTTTACAACACCCCAGACTTTTCTCATGCTGTTTCTTTCCTCCTCTTTTCTCTCCCCGTCTCCGGACTCCTGTCTCTCAGCCCGTCCAGAACCACAACCCCTGGATGCTTCTCTACTTCATCTCCTTCCTGCTCATCGTCAGCTTTTTCGTGCTCAACATGTTCGTGGGGGTGGTGGTGGAGAACTTCCACAAGTGCCGGCAGCACCAAGAGGCAGAAGAGGCCCGTCGGCGGGAGGAGAAGCGTCTGAGGCGTCTGGAGAAAAAGCGCAGGAGTAAGGAGATATACATGTCTGGTCGGTAGACTGCGTTACAAACCAAAATCTTTCTGAGTCCTGCCTGCTTCCAAAGCAAGACTTTCATTTGCCTTTGGTTTGGTTGACATGGGACTAAAAAGGCCGCTTTGTTTATTTACTCTTTTGGCGACGCCTTAAGTCTCAGGGCTACAAATTCCCTGGAAGTGTCCTCTCTGATGTAGGCAGTAGGCAGAGCAAAGGCCTGGAAAGCAGAGTCCTATCTGAATTACTAGTGAGCCCTTTGAGACACGATTCTTGCATTGTCTTCAGGAAGCGTGAAGGAGGCCGTTGGGTGAGTGAGGGATCTACCAAGTAAACGTGAGCAATGTTTTCCACATGTGCAAAGGCAACTCACAAGGGCATCCCAGTGCCCTGGGGCTTAAAGTGTCGCCCGCATTTTTAAATGACGACGGTGTCGTTTGATTTTTTTTTTCCCCCAGACGAAAGAGTTGCAATGCTTTTGGGCATCTTGGCGCATGACCCTGCATGCCACACACATGCTGCATGAGGGCATGAGGAAAACAAGCTTGGGGAGAAGAATGGCGCCCCTGCGTGGGGAAGTCAAGACAAGTCTTCTTGAAGGGAGTCCATTAGATGGGGCGCTTGCCTAGTCACCTATTACAGGGGGCTGTTAGCACAGAACCATGCTGTAGGTCTTGGGCAGTCCATGTTAGATGGAACCGGTGTCCACCTGGAGACTACAAAGTATCAGAGGGGTAGCTGTGTTAGTCTGAATCTGCAAGAGCAGCGAGGAGTCCTGTGGCACCTTATAGACTAACTGAAGTGTTGGAGCATAAGCTTTCATGGGCAAAGACCCACTTCGTCAGATGCATGCTTCTGACGAAGTGGGTCTTTGCCCATGAAAGCTTATGCTCCAACACTTTGGTTAGTCTATAAGGTGCCACAGGACTCCTCGCCGCTTTAGGATTACAAAGCTTTGCAAAACTCTGACCATGAATTTCTTTTAGGGCTGGCCAAGCTAGAGCAGAGACCAGCAGAACCTGCCTGAGTCTTTGCCCATCTCTAGAGCTGAACCTTCCAGAAAGTTCCCAAATGTTTCAGCTCCTTTTTCCTGCCGTCATTTTTCACTTTCCCAGGCAGCTTCCAGTGGGGGGTAGGAATAAAAGTGCCAAAGTAGCAGGGAGCTGCGTGGGTATTCCCGGAATTCCCAGATGCAAGAAGCACTAGCAACGTCCCTCAGAAATGAGTCACAGATGATTCCCAGCTACCTTCTGCAGACTCAAGACAACTGGTTTTGAGCTGGTTGGAATTTTTCATACCAGAGGTGGGGGATACACCCCAAGCAGTAGTTTCCTAGTGGAGCATAGACCGATCTGAAGTGCATGGTGCTGTCAGCTCTCTCTGACACACTAGCACTTCGTTACGTGGATTGTGCCCTTATGATTACACAGCCTCTCCTCCTCTCCTGCAAAGGCCCTAGTGCCCCTTAATGACAGACTGCTAGCTAGCAGCCTCTTCCACAGAAAGCAGCAGGCCTCCATGTTCCGCAGGGAGAGCTGCTGTTAAATCAAAAAGTTATGTCTCAGCTGTAATAACATGGCAAGCAGGCAGCTATGCTAATTGAAACCTCAGCCCCAAGTAGGTTCCTTCTCCCATTCCTGAATCTGATCCATGCTTGAGCCTGAAGGCGGTCAGCCTGCATCGCCGACGAAAATGTCCACTTTCTCTGTTGCCTCTATTCATTTGTCATGGGAGGTTTCAGTGCTACATGGACTCCTGCCCGGCCTTCATCAAGGGCAGGTTGACCTCAAACCAAAGCAAGGGCTGCATACTTTGGATCTGTAGCTCATTGTGGGCCAAGTGGCTTGGCTAAACTAAAACCCAACCGAGCCTCAAGCCTTTCAGCCCCAAATGCCAACTGAACCTCTTCTGAGATATGAAAAAAATTCAGCTGCACTCCAGCTTTCCTTTACTGATTTTGTTCGTGCGGGGGTTAGAGGTGGAAACGTGGAGAGCACAAAAGGTGGTATATGTGTTGGGTAACAGCTAACTTCCATGAGACTTGCATTGGGTGACAGCTAACTTCCATGAGACTTGCATTGGGTGACGGCTAGCTTCCATGAGACTTGCAACCAAAGAGGGGCAGATAACTCAGCTAAGCATCGCAGGCCTGACCCAGTGCCTACTGAGGTCACTGAGGCTATGTCTACACTGCACAGTTATTTCGCTATAAGCCATTCCAGAATAGTTATTCCAAAATAGCTTATTTCAAAATAGTACGTCTACATTGCAGGGAAGCCTCACAATTAGTCCAAGGCAGGCTTCCCTGATGTAGATGTGCTATCTCGATTTAGAGCCCCAGGAAGAATAACTTAGAATGGCCCTGGTGAGGGGCTATTTCGAAATAGCAGAAGTGGGTCATCTACACACGCCTTATTTCGAAATAGCTATTTTGGAATCGGTGCTATTCTTCGTAGAATGAGGTTTACAGAAGTTGAAATAAGCCGTCCGTTATTTCAAAATTATTTCGAACTAACAAAATTGCTGTGTAGACACACGCATAGTTATTTCGGAATAACGGCTGTTATTCCGAAATAACTTTGCTCTGTAGACACACCCTGAGAGATGGTCCTCTAGCTTCAGTGGGCTTTCGGATCAGACCACCAAATTCCCGAGCTCATCTTGCTAAGGGGGCCAGATCCTGAGAGCTAACGAACATGCGTGACTCCCATTGAAGGCACTTGCAGGTCCTCTCCCAGAAAGTTACCTGCACCATGTAAAGAAATCAGCACCACTCTGGGTTTAACCCACGGTATTTTTGCAAGGCACTGGAAGAAATCTTTCCAGATCAAGAACACACCCGATAGGACTGCTAGCCCAGGTGCAAATACAGCCAGGTGTTTCCTGAAGAAATCCATAAATATTCAAATAGACCTCACCACGTGATATTTAGGCAGATAAACTTCAGCTATCGAAAGACTAAGCGAGGGAAAAGCAGATATTCAAGATATTCACTTTCTGCATTTCTCCTCCTAGATGCTATATAATTCTCTTTAGTGGGCAGAGACAGTCTACCCACTAAATGCCACCTGTGTTTGTGCTCTGAGATTAAGGTCTGATGTACAATGAGTTTGGTCTCAGTGCTGTTCCCATTGGAGAAAAGTCCTTGTCATGAAACTCCTTTGGCATGGTGGAAAGCAGAGAGCTTCTTGTGCTCTAGTAATTAATGTAGGGAATTTCTCTGGCTTGTGCTATACAGAAGCTCAGACTTGGTGATCAGAGCGGTCCCTTCTGGCCTCAGACGCTATGGGTACGTCTGCACAGCAACATTATTTTGAGATAACTAGCGTTATTTTGAAATAACTTAGTCCAAATCTTCACAGCAGGCAGTTATTTTGAAATAGTGTCAAAATACTGTCACGCTGGAGGACTTCTTACTCCAACTCCTGTAACCCTCATTGTAGGAGTAAGGGAAGTCAGAGGAAGAGGGCTCTATTTCGAAATAAGTGCTGCGCAGACGCTCCCAATTTCGAAATAAGCTATTCAATTAATGTAGCTCAATTTGCATAGCTTATTTCAAGTTAAGACCTGCTGTGTAGATGCACCCTATGAGTCTGAAAATTGACCCACCTCGTTCTACCTGGCCTCTGGATTTGGGGCTTTCAGCTCCTATTCCTGCTAACCCGGTAATCGTGAGGAAGGACAGTTCAGCCGTTTGCCGTTATTTTTTGGAAGGTTGACAGTGTACATGGCTCATGAGCGGCGGCGCTGTTCTCACACATAGCATACCTCCTGCGGGGCAGTGCCTCCTGCAAACTGACATGAGCATGAAAACCAATGTGGCTGTGGAATGGGAGACAGTTTGCAAAACCACCAAAGCCGTGACCTGTCCGTGCAGCCGGATGCCCCTCTGTCTTTCAAGATGCAGAGAAGACGCAGCCCTTTACCCACCGCAGCCGAAAGATTATTAAGGGCCTTGACTTTCCCTTTTAAATACAGGTTGAAACTCCGTAATCCAGACTTCTCTAGTCCGGCAACATCCCTGCTCTGGCAGCGTCGGGATGATTCTGTGGGAGCATTCACGAGGATAAGCCGGCAGGCTGGGGCTAGGAGTTGTTGCCAGACTAGGGGGCCGAGAAAGCAGAACATTGGGTGGCAGCACAGCTGCCAGGGAGGCAGAATGGAGCTCCCAGTCACTGGAGGGAGGGCGGCAGTGATGTTCCCAGTCACTGTGGGAAGAGCAGAGGCCCTGGATGGCAGTGGAGCCACCAGAGAGAAAGAGAGCCCCCATGAGCATTGACCCCCTTGGTCCAGCAAATTCCCTGGTTCGGGACCAGTCAGGTCCCAAGGATGCCAGACCAGAGAGGTTCAACCTGTATCTAGAAAAGTGCACTGCACAATGAAAGGTATTGTACTGAAATCCCTGGGGACTTCAAGGATCCCTGGATGGACTGAGCCTCATAAGAGGGGTTCAGAACAAAATAAGCTTCACCTACATTTCCCACCTGCATGCATCCATCCTGCTCTAGACCCAGCACATTTCAAGGTAAGAGACACTAGCTTGCTGCTGAGATGCCAGGATAGGGTTGTGTGATGCGCACACTTTTCCATTAGGAACTGGCCTGGGACCCACCAAACTCATTGCACAGGGCCCACTACACAATCATCTGATCTCAGCAACTTGCAGGCAGAATTGGCTCAGGATGAACCAAACACCTGTCAGGGATGGTCTAGATGGGGCTTGGCCCTGCCGCAAGGGCAGGGGACTGGATTTGATGTCCTCTCCAAGTCCCTTCCTGTTGTATGAGTCTATGAATTTGATATGACCCCGTAGAAAGCAAAGCCAAAACACTTGAACCAGGGTCCATTATTCATCCATTGAGGCTCCCTTCATTGATACCCATGAGAAGATAAGAATGGCCACACTCAGTCAGATCAATGGTCCATCTCACCCAATGTCCTCTCTTCTGATAGGGGCTAATGCCAGATGCTTCAGGCATAAATGAATAAACAGAACAGGGCAATTATCAAGTGATCTACCCCCTGCCATCCAGTCCCAGCTTCTGGAAGTCAGAGGCTTCGCCATCTTGGCTAATGATCATTGACGGACCTAACCTCCGTGAACGTATCTAATTCTTCTTTGTACCCAGATATATGTCTGGCCTTCACCATGTCCCCTGCCACTGAGTTCCACAGGTTGACTGTGTGTTGTGGGAAGAAATCCTTCCTTTCGTTTGTTGTAAAGTTGCTCCCTGTTAATTTCATTGGCTGGCTCCTGATTCTTGTGTTCTGTGAAGGGGTAAATAACATTTCCCTACTCACTTTCACCACCTCTCCTGCTTCAAAACATCCATTCCTTTAGCCCTGTGAGAACAGAGATCCTGAAAGGTTCTAAAGTCCCCCTCCGCTCCCAGTAAGAATTTGGGTTGCTCACCACATCTCAGGGTGCCCTTGGTAGCTCATATGGTTGGTCCAGAAGAAGCCGCCAAACCATAAGTGAAACATGCAAGCAAAGCACCCCTGGCCTGTAAGGAAAATGGGCTAAAGTCTAAGCCAATTAAAACTGCCCTAACCAGAGGTGACTGCTGTGTCTGGTGGATGGGTTAGGTTGCTAACAGCTTGTCCCTGGCTCACTGCTCAGTGGCTGAGCAGAGCTAGGCCCTGGCTAAGTGAAGGACACCCTTGAGTTGCTTTCCTGGAGAACTGCACAACCCATTTTAATTCACTAAGGCTAGGTCTACACTGCAGAGGTAAGTCTGAAAAAGAAACGCAATTTGCGGTACACAAATCGCATATCATCTTCTGCTTTACTGTTGAAAGAGGCTTTTCCGAAATTTGGCTCATCTACACGAGGTTTACAGGGATGGCGAAAGAGCACATCTGCTTTTTCAAAATTTTTTCCGAAAAAGCGGATGCATTCCTTGGACGCGGCATTGCTTTTCTGGGATACCTCCAATATCCCAGAAAAGCACTGCAGTCTAAACGTAGCCATAGAAACCTGGAAAGACCAGCAAGGAAAGAGCCTAGGAGATAGTTCTAGAGTAGGCAGAAGGCCGATGGGTTGCACAGATGTGGAGTGTAATATTTGTGCAGTGAGGAGGACAGGTCTTTGGAGGGGACTCAAGGGAGATGTAGTAGGCAAACAGAGCCTGAGGCTTTGTCTACATGAAAAGGAAGTTCACCGCTGCCACAATCAATCTTTCAGAGTTTGATTTAGCAGGTCTAATTAAGACTCACTAAATCAAACTCAGAGGGCTCCCCTGCCAGCGTCCGGTACTCCTCCTTTTGCGAGGAGTAAGGGAAGCAAACAGGAGTGTTTGCTCCCTTCGGCCTCCCGTTGTGGGAGTGCCGCCAAGTTCAACTTAAGGGAATCCAACTCCAGCTACGTAGTCTACGTATCTGGAGATGCATACCTTAAACCGAGCTGCTAGGTCTAGTATATACCTGGCCTAAGTGTTTTGCCATGTGCAGGGGCTACATGAGGTTACCTGAGATCACCTTGCTCTTGTGCACGTGCTCTGAGGGGCCCTTCCTGTCTGTGTTTGGAGTGGAGAGCTTTGGTTTGGGACATGGTTTTTTTAACCCAGTGAAATTGAGGGTTGCCTTTCAAATGACTCTTTTAAATTTAAACTCTGCTTTACATGAAATGGGTGGGAGTTTGGCTCCTTCAATTAACTTAGAAGACTATGGGTTATGGCTCAAAACATGGCAGACTCAGAAAGATGTGGCACGTGGCTAGCGCCATGTGGCCTGGTGGCTCCGTGTCCGAGTGCGTACGTGACGTGACGTGACGTGCCTTTGAGATGATGCCGTGCCCGTCTTGGCCTGCACGGTGCTGTGTGCTGTTGTCGTTTTGTACCCGGAAGGGAGGGGGAGGGGAGAAAACTGGTGGCTGGTCCATGGAAGGAAAACCAGCCAGAAGGGCAAGGGAGAGCCAGACCCAGTTGAGAGAACTCGACAGCCAACTTCTCCTGTGGCAGCCAGTGCCCAGGGGCTGTAAAACCAGGGAGAGTACGAGAAGCACTGAGCCGTGGCCTCCTCCCAGGGGGCCAAGGGGGTGACGCGTAACATACTGAGGGCAGCAAAGGGAGGCTGTAGCCGGCAAACATGCCATCTGGCCACCTGCCTGTGAATGGCTGCCGACTTGTGTCTGTGTCTCGTCTGCCTGTGTAGGTAGAACAAGCCCCCTGTTGTGTGCCTGTCAGTGCCTGTGTGCAGTTGCATAGGGATGTGTCTCTGGACAAACGTCCCATAGAAGCGCAGCACGTTTTGGCCTAGATCTGGGAACTGGCTAGCAGTCTGGGGCTACGGCTAGACTGCATCCCTCTGTCGACAGAGGGATGCAAATCAAGCACGTTGAAATTGTTAATGAAGCCGGGACTTAAATATCCCATGCCTCATTAGCATAAACATGGCCATCACTTTTTTCTGAAACAGAGGGGTTTTTTGGGAAAAAAAAAGTCAGTCTAGACGCGGATCTATTGAAAATAAAGCCTTTTTCGACAGATCCTGTATTCCTCAAAAAATGAGGTTTACAGGATCTGTCGAAAAAGGCTTTATTTTCGACAGATCTGTGTCTAGACTGACTTTTTTTCAAAAAAAAAACTCTATTTCGAAAAAAGCAGGGGGGGAAAAAAGGGGGGAGAAAGGGGCACCGGCAGCTGGCGGGAGAAAGGGCCGCAGTTCCTCCCACCTGAGCCAGCCTGTCAACAACAAACTTGTGCCTGTGGCCAGCATCCCTCAAGGAACACCTGGTAACTTGGGAGTGGGGCTGATGGGTCTTATGGCAGCAACGCTCCTAATGAGATCAGTGGGCGCTGGGCCGGCCCTGGGGGGGCTGTGGCGACTGCAGGGACTGGCCAGGGATGATTTGCCTGAAGCACCCTGAGCAGCAAGAGGCTGCCATTGTCCAGGAGAGTGCTAGGTAGGCAGTGATTGGCATTGAAGGCCTTGCTTGTAAGCAGGGAAGAAGGAGGTTTCAAATTCAGGGCCACCCAGTCCTGCATGCAGCTGGCCTGCCAAACCTCACATCCTTATGGGTGCTTTTGTCCATGGCCTCCCCTGCTACTTCTGTTCCCTTGTTGCCTCTTGTGTTGCGTTGGTGTCTTCCTGTGTACTGGTGCAGAGCCCAACACAACCTAGCCCCGATCCTGACTGCTGGGCACCACTCTCGCATAACTAATCCTAAGTGGGCTATTGGGGAGGTTTGCAAGGGGATGAATCTGGTGAAGTGGATTTTAGCCTTACTTGCGGCTTTTGCTCTGTACGCTTGGACTCGGTGCCTCCCTTTCCCCACCAGTGCCTGGGGGGATAAAGATACCACCCTCTATACAGTGCTTGGAGATCTATGGACTTCCGTGTTAAACATCACCATGCTATATACTCGCCAGCTAACTCCACTGGAAGGAAAAAAGCGGGCAGGGAGATGGACACAATAGGCTTTAAAAATAAAATGTTTCTTTTTTTAAAGGCCGAGCTATGTTGTACTTGTTAATGCGAAGGTAAAACTTCAAGATAATCCAGCCTATTTCTCCTGACACAACCGCTGCCTGCATCTGAGACAGCCGCTGAATAAATAAAAGTGCTGTAGTTTTATAATCCTGCAGCTCCCAACCCTTTTGATGAAGCTTTCTGAAGGGAAACGCTTCTCCCCGGATTAAAAGCTTTGCTTAAAGACAAAGGGATCGGTTTGATCTCTTTGGTGTTCAGGACGCTGGGCCAACGTCAAACCTGGTGTAACGGCTGAGAAGCCAGTGGACTTGAAGCCGGGAGGTATTGGGACTGTTGAATACAGTCGGAAGCCAGGCTAAAACTGAATGGTGCTCTACCCCTTCAGAGGCCAGGCACAAGCAGATAAGATGTTGCCGAGTGAAAGGAAAGATCAGAGGGGACTGAAAACCAAACCAGCTGGTGACAGCGCTCAGGCTAATGATGAAAAGTTGACGTTTGAGTTTTAATACTAGTTCAATGAACCATGGAAGGGCCAGCTGCAGACGGCCAGGTTCTCTGTGCCAAAAGCACACACTCAGAGCTGGCTTTTAATTAATGGCCATTCCCTTGGGAATCCCGGATGGGCAAATGAGCCTCTAGACCAGTAGTTCTCCAAGAGTATGTCTACACCACACAGCTATTTTGGGATGCCTCCAGTATCCCAAAATAGCTACCCCACGTCTACACAAGCTGCCTGTTGATTTGAAATAGCAGGCTATTTCGCCATCCTGGTAAACCTCGTTGCACGAGGGATAAGGGATGGCACAAACTAGCATGTTATTTTGAAATCTGATGCTGTGTCGACATGCCAAATTTCAAAATAAGCTATTTTGAGATAGATTCAAGATAAGATACGCAATCTGTGTAGCGCAAATGGCGTATCTGATTTCAAGTTTGGGGTGCTGTGTAGATGCACCCCAACTGTGGGTTGGGGCCCCAAAGTGGATCACAATCCCATTTGAATAGGATCTCCAGGGCTTGGCATTGGACTTGCTTGATCTTGGGGCCAAAACCTGAGCCCCACCCTCTGGGGCTGAAGCCCTTTGGGTTTGGCCCCTCATCCCAGGACATTGGGGCTCGGGTGGGCGGCAGGCTTCGGTCCCCCCGCTCCTGGGGCTGTGTGATAATTTTTTGTTATCAGAAGGGGGGGTCACGGTGCAATGAAGTTTGAGAACCCCTGCTCTAGAGATATGTGGCATGTGGGAAGAAGAGGTTCATTGGTGGCAGAGGTCAGAAACCGTTCTCCCTCGGGATGAGGAGTTGGTGCTAAGCAACATTTAGAATCACGTCCATGCTTTCTAGTCAATGTGGTATGTGCTCCCCCTATTCTAGAGACCATCTCAGCTGTCACCAAAACTTGTGCACTGTGTACCCATGTGTTTCATGTCTGCCTAGGAGCTTCAGAAACATCTTGCTTATCTTTCCAGGCACCTTTCTTAATCCAGATATAAAACCAGCCTATGGGACGTATGCACATAAACCTCCTTGGCTTTCTAATGTTTCATGCAGAGGAGCAGCTTTAGGTAGTGCTTTTCATGCCAACCTGAATGCCTTTTTAAACAGGAGATGGTGTTTCATTACTTCTCAAGCTGACCAGGCAGGGGACTTGTCTCCACTACGCCAGGGATCGATGCTGCTGCTCTCGATCCACCAGCCGTTGATTTATCACGTCTGCTTAGACATGATAAATCGATCTCCGAATGCTCTTCTGTTGACGCCGGTACTCCACCAGGTTGCGTAGCTGAAGTCATGTAGATTAGATCGATGTGGGGAGGTTAGTGTAGATAAGGCCTAAATATCCCCCAGGGAAGGTGAGATTCAAAATCATGCAATTACTAGTCCATATCAGGGAATAGGGCAGGGGAGGGGATGCAGCCAACATTGGGGAGCCCACGCTGGTGCACCAGCCCCCTCCCCCCATTCCCCTGCTGCTCCACTGTGGGGCTGGAGCACACAAAATCTACTAGTGCAAGCCCCCTATGCTCTGGTGTGTGAGGGGAATGTGGGGAGTGTCTTTCTGCTTCTTAGTCAGGGGCCATGTTAATAAGGGGATTGGTTGGTTGATTGGTTGTGTGCGGCTCCTGACTGATTTTTCTGTGGGTCAGTATCCCCCAACCCAAAAAAGGTTCCCTGCCCCTGGAGTAGGGCAAGAGAAATGAGAACGGTTCGCCTCTTTTATTGCTTTCATGGTCTCTCTCTCTTCCCTCCCATGTTTCCACCAAGTCAAACCTTCAGCAATAATGGAGAGCGGAAATAGACCGCTTTTATCATGTTGGTCATAGTCAGCCGGCTGCAATCGCATCACCAGAAACCATTTCTATGGGAAAAACCAAGGGGGAACTTCCATTTTGCCTGGTGCTGTAGTTAACACGTGCCCACCCCTGCAATCCAATGGTCTCTTCGTCAAAGCCCTTCTATAGATCCCCTGTTGTCCCCAGACTTTAGCAGCCTGTACAGTAAGTGTGCAAAGCGAACCCTCAGATGAAACGCTCGGAAGCCTGGAAACTGTGACAGCATAGTCTCCTTGGGTATTGGGTCATACCTGCAAATGCATGTCTTTGATTGGACTGGAACCAGGCACACAAATAAAGAGCTAACTCTTTGTGCAGATGACTTTCAAGTTTCCTATGTCTAAAGGACATTAGAATAGACAGTGATTTGGCAGGGTTGTGAGCCCATGGATTTGGTGGCTTTTCAGGAACGCTGGGTGTGTTCCTACCTCACTGTTCCATGGAAATATAAGCCTCATCGTTGCACAAAAAGAAATAGAGCCACAATGAAAGACGTGGTACTGATTTTTCTCTCTTGCTGGTGTTGTACCAGCATGACCCCACTGACTCCTGATGTACAGCAGCCTAACCAAAAACAGAATTGGGCCCGTTGTCCTGTCTGCACACCCCTGCATGCCCCGTTGAGCCGTGCATGAGTAGCGTCTCCTCAAATGGACATTGCCTGGTTTACTACACAGAGCATGATGTTGCTGCATGAGTTTCCAAATGTCATCATACTTGACCCTTGGATTGTCTGTGTGTGTGTGTGTGTCAAAGTTGAAGCTGTTTCCATCCATTAACAGCCTTAAAGGAGTTAGAAGGGTCCAGTAGATTAGGAGCTTTCAGGAGCTTTTTCTGTCACTTCTCCCCGTGTTGTATTAAATATCATAAGAACATAAGAATGGCCGTACTGGGTCAGACTGAAGGTCCATTTAGCCCAGTAGCCTGTCTGCCAACAGTGGCCAGTGCCAGGTGCCCCGGAGGGGGTGGACTGAAGACAATGATCAAACGATTTGTCTCGTGCCATCCATCTCCAGCCTCTGACAAACAGAGGCCAGGGGCACCATTCCTACCCCCTGGCTAATAGCCTTTTATGGATCTAACCTCCATGAATTTATCTAGCTTCTCTTTAAACTCTGTTATAGTTCTAGCCTTCACAGCCTCCTCTGGCAAGGAGTTCCACAGGTTGACTATGCGCTGTATCTCTCAGGCTTCCAAGCAACCAACTAATCATCTTCAGGGCAGAACAGCTTAACAATCTGCAGAGCATATGAGATGTATTGTCCGTACGTACATGGCGTCTCCATGCAGTACAACGTATATACACATGCTGGACATCACAGAAAGGATACCACATACTATTCCTATAGCTCAAGCTCTACAAAGGGAAAAATCTATTTCAACAGCAATGTCCAGACAGAGTGTTTAAGGCTGGTCTCGCCCTTTCTATTCAGGTGCATCATATAAAGAGCTGATAAAGGGTGAATGGCTGATCAGCTCTTCTAATCAATCATGAATCAATTGTTCTAGACTGTTCATTGTCCATGTGGTCCATAGATCTGCGGAACCTTTTGCTGATGTGCTTATAACCATCTACAGCCCACATTATTCATGTCTGTCACAGGTGGACGTGAGCTCTTCATCATTTAAAAAGCATAAATAAATGCACCTTTAATATAAAGTGGGAGCAATTTGAGTAAACCGTCGCTCTTCCTGCAAGCCAATTTTGCACTTTCCCCAAGAAGAAAGGTCCAACTTTCCACATGCGAGGAGCCCGACTATGCAATGTGCTTCCATGCACAAACTTAATTCGATATTTTTGTATAAAATTTCAAAGCATACTTTTTATAGATAGACAGCAGGGTTAGCCAAACTCAGCTGTGCATAGCAAAGCCCATCACGCCAGTTCAACATGCTTTATAAGCTTTATACCCATAATCAAAACCAAAACACATAAAGACAATTGTGTTTGTTTTTGTATTATTTTTCCACTGCCATGGACAGATTAATTAATTCTAGGCTACCTTGATCAAAAGAAAGTGTTTAATAGGTCCCCATTCCACATTCAACCACCAAGAAAAAATAGTAGCTAATGGATACGGGTAGATCCAATTTCCTTTGATCTGGTTTATTTCCACTTTTGTGTTCTGATTTGGCACTGTCCATATTACCAAAAATAATATTACAAGCGCCACTCCAGCTGGAAGATATTAACAAAGCTGGAGGATGGGAAGATGAGCTCCTGGAGGTTTCTAAGTGTAGTTGCTCCATATTTCCTTTCTTTTAAAATAAACTCCCTCCTTCTTCCAACTCTTGAGACATTTAAAATTTGATTGAGCAAAGTGTTAGCAAAATCCCTGTCAGAAACAATCCTGCTTTGGCTTGGATATGTGGCCTAATAGATCTTTGTTCTCTGTACATCTATTGTAACTCTAGATTGGGCCTGGACTGTTTGTCTATATTTTATACTTATTAAGTTTGAAATAGAGTCTATCAGAAAAACCACAATCAAAATCTATTATGACACGCACAATAGACAGATCTCAGGCAAGGGGTTGTAGCCTGAAACTAACTACAGCGGCTGTGCTAAGGCTTGTTATGTGCAATAAGTGTCTCAGTTTTAAAAAATCTTGACCAAATGCACAGATATTAAGTTCCTGTGACCACAGTCCAGCTAATTTCCTGGCTGCCCCCTCCCCCCCCCCACCCTGGTTCTTACACTGCAAAAGAACATTGTGCATAACATTAGAACTGATGTTTTAATCACATGTCACTTACAGCATGTTTCCTTTGGGTGACCTTCAGTCCTGGGCAGTGGGACTTGACTGTCCTTCTTCACAGGGGGTACGTCTAGACAGCGGGCGCTATTTCGGGATACATCCAATATCCCGAAATAGCATTTTCCGTGTCTTCACAGCACACCCGTTATTTTGAAATAATGAAATAATGGGCTTGCTATTCCAATGTCCTGATAAACCTCGTTCCATGACAATTAAGGAATTTGTCAGAATAGCGGTCTGTTTCGAAATAAGCTTGAAATAAACTATCCCTTTTGCATAGCTCAAATTGTGTAGCTTATTTCGAGCTAGCCTTGCTGAGTAGACGCACCAAGGGTGAATTTCACCCAAGTGAAGTCATACAGCAAAAGATGCCACATCTCCATGCACCTGTCTAGATGCAAAAGAGAGACCCAACACTACTAGGATACGTCTACACTACGACATTATTTTGAAATAACTTAGTCTGCATCTACACAGCAGGCAGTTATTTCAAAGATACTGTCAAGCTCGAGGACTTCTTACTCTGATTCCTGTAACCCTCATTGTACGAGGACTAAGGGAAGTCGGAGGAAGAGTGCTCTATTTCGAAATAAGTGCTGTGTAGATGCTCTCTATTTCGAAATAAGCTACGCAATTGACGTAGTTCAATTTGTGTAGCTTATTTCGAGTTAAGCCCTGCTGTGTGGACGCACCCTTACAGAGCCCGTATTCTGGACTATTCGATGTACTAAGTGGCTATCTTTGGATAATGTCCTTTTAACACTCCTCGCTTTCCATTTGCAAGTCTGAGTTCCTTACAAAAAAGTCATTGTAGGGACAATAGGTACAGAACATTCCACCCTACCTCCTGTGGATACTTACCCTTAACCCAGTCCCCAGTGTTAATAACCATCCACCAATACGTGTGACCCAGCTGCCGCACCCATCTTTGCATTCCTTCATCGGCCATGCCTCGCTGGTATATCCTCTTTCTCGTAAAAAATGAGTCCAGGCTATGGTTCTCATTCCCGTTGACCTGCAAGTTGTCTGACTCCAGCGGAGTGAACAGCAGAGCTACTCATTCTGGTCCAGATACAACAGGAACCTGAACTGAACCTGTTGTGGATAGGAAGACTTTTCTTTCCTTAATTTCAGTTGCCAGCCCTGCCTCTCACGCTCCCTGCTGCCAGACAAATGGGGAAGTGCTTGAGATGCTATGAACAAGGAGACTGGTCTGTGGTCTGACTAGAAGTGGTAAGGACGGTGAAATGTTGCAAGAGAGTACCTCATCTTCCAAATTATCCGGGAGAGTTCTGTGAGCCCCAGAAGCCTAGATTGTTCTGGAAAGGAATCTGGTCCTGTAGGCGGCTTCTCTGAACTGAGGTACTGAAGGGCCGTTGTCGCGTGGCTTGGTGCTCAAACTTTCGTGTGAGGCTTGGTCTGCTCAAAATTTATGGAAGAACTCCCAGTCTGTTCCTAGGAGGAACCTGCCCCATGCCCAAGTTGGGTGTGAGAAACAGCCATCAGGGAACGTTGTGTGGTAAGTGCCAACATGCCTCACCCTGGGTGCCAGAAAACATGGTCATTGCCTTGCGTTTGCTTGTCTCTTTCTGCAGAAGCCCAGCGCAGACCCTACTATGCGGACTATAACCCGGCACGGAAATCTATACATACCCTCTGTACCAGCCACTATCTGGACCTGTTCATTACATTCATCATTGGGGTCAATGTCATCACGATGTCCATGGAGCACTATAACCAGCCCAAGGTAAGAGCCGTATGTCCTCTTGGAGTGTAGTGGAAATGACGTGCAATTGGATGGGGTATCAGAGAAATTAAGGCCCATATGCTGTTTGCAGAATGTCATGGGAGTAGAACCACTGATATCAATGGTGTCTGAGTTAGGGATGTAATAGTATAGTTGATTAACCGATTAACCAATGAGCAAAAGCTTATAGGTTAATGCTATAGACTACATGCATTTCCCCACCCACCTCTTGCCAGTAAATATTTTAGTAGGCTGGCCAGCAGCCCAGCTCAGTCCTGGCTTGCACTGGGTCCTGGACCTACCCCTGCTGCAGCTCTGCATTGAAAGTGTATTAGGAGCCAGCCAGGCAGGAAGCCCAGCTCAGTTCCGGCTCCAGAAGCTCAGACCTCTCCCCACTGGGGCTGCTCGGGGAGTATAGACTAATTGAGTAACCGATAATAATTCATAAGGTTAATCGACTATTCAATTAACTGATATATTTAACATCCCTAATCTGAATATTACAGATTAATATTGAAGTCTGATGGGGCGCACTCCCTGTTCTTTGAAATGTTTTTGAGAATATCAGGTTATATGTATTTGGTACAATGAATTCAGGCACTGGCATCTTGTTCCCAGCTTTTATTAGGGGCAGCTGTACCATATAGCCAGAAGAGTCCCCTTTTGAAGCAAAGGACTTGATTTGCCTCTCATAGAAGCGGGTGTCAATCAGAATTACTGCCTTGGACATCAGCAGAGTTGCATTTGCATCAAAGCAGTGTGAGATCAGAGTCAGGCCCACAACCTATTAAATGGACAAACTTAAAAAACAACGAATGGTCTGGTAGCACTTTATAGACTAACAAAACAAGTAGATGGTATCATGAGCTTTCATGGACGTTTGTGCTGAGAGTCATGACAGAAGAATAGCACCAAGAATTGGGCTCCAGGCTTTAGCAGTGTCCTGGTGACATCTGCCAGGTCGTTTTTCATTCCCAGGGAGAGTAAAAGACGTCAGTGTGTTAGACTATTTCATTAATGAGGTCAGTATGGAGCAAGTGAGCTCAGGGCGGCTTTCTTTGCTCACTGAATGTGCAGTAAATCAGCTCTGCTTACATGTAATCCTTTTGCACCATATACCATAAAATCCCTCTCTCGGGGTGCGTCTACACTGCACTGTAATTTCGAGATAACTAGCATTATTTCAGAATAATAATGTGAGCGTCTACACAGCCATTCCGTTATTTCGAAATAATTTCGAAATAACAGACGGCTTATTCCGAAAGCTGTAAACCTCATTCTATGAGGAATAAGGCCTATTCCAAAATAGCTAGCGTCCAATGTCGACGCTCCACTGCTGCTATTTCAAAATAGCCCCTCACCAGGACCATTCTAAGGGATTCCTCCCCAGAGCCTCGTGGGGCTCTAAATCGAGACAGCAAGTCTACATTAGGGGAGCCTGCCTCGGACTCATTTTGAGGCTTCCCGGCAGTGTAGATGGGCTATTTTGAAATATGCTATTTTGGAAGAACTATTCCGGAATAGCTTACTGTAAAATAAGCGTTCAGTGTAGACGTCCCCTCAGTGAACCCTTGGGCATGTATGGAAGGGCACCCCCCATGCCGTGTCAGCTTTCTCCCTAGAATAAATCCATCTGACTCTGGAGGGCTTTTCTCTTCACTCGGGTTGTTGTTTTGCTTCCCCCTTTATTTACATAGTGGGCCTCGGAGCAAGCCTAAGAAGTTTTCTGAAGCAAAATGAAACTCCCCAAACTTGCCATGCAAACGGAAATACTTTCCCTGCCACCTCTTCCAGGCTACGCTACACTGGCTCCTACTTGCCAGTGCTGCCCCAAGCGGCTGCCATCTTAGTTTCTTTCCCTAGCAGGGTGGGGAGGCAGCCTTTCCTTCTGGCCGACACTGCCCCGGCTGCAGCCTGTCTCTCCCCTCCTCTCTCTTGCCAGAAGAGGGATTTTTAAAGGTCACTGGCAGGCCTTAGCTGGCCTGTGATGTCTCTAGGTAGCCTGAGGAAACCCTTTTTCAGCTCCTAGGGCAGTGGTTCCCAAACATTTCTGTCCACACCCACCCTCACCTTGTCGGTGCCCCCCACCACCCCGGGAGTGGGGCCGGCTCTGTAACTGTGTCCTTGGCTGGGAGCCAGGCTGCAGCCAGGATGTAGTCAAGGGCGGGAGCCAGGCGCCATGGCAAGGAGTGGTTGGAGCTGGAAGAGGGGCCAGGGGCTGGAGTGGAGCTGGACACAGAGCAGGGCTGGGTGTCGCTCCCTCTCTCCCCCCTGAGGGAACTAGCCTACATCCCACTGCTCCTCCCTGAGTGTTCCTCTGCAGCCTCCTGGGGGGCATGCCCCACCGTTTGGGGACCACTGTCCTAGAGAACTGGGCCTTCTCCCTTCTGGGCCGAGAGACCTGCCCTTCACCACTCTGACATTTGTCCGCACTGACCTTGTCACACACAAATCTTTCGGCCTGTCCATCCGTATTACAGGAACAATCCATAATAGGAGCCCTCACGGTTCTCCCCAGTCTGCGGGCACTTTTTAATGGCGCCAGGTTTGCCAAGTCACTCGGAAAGGGCTCTGTGGGAAGCTAAGCCGAGAGACAGCAAGTCACAGGGGAGTGGGTTTTGTGCCACCTCCATGCTTCTGCTCCCGTCCGTCCTTTAGACGGCAGCCGCTGTGATATTTGCCGACGTTATGTGCCCTGAATCCCATCTCGCTTACGCTTGTGTTACACAAACGCAAATCTGTGGAGTTCTGCCTGTATGGCCTACTAGCACTGGGCCCAGAGACCCAAAGTGAAATAAGAAGTGGCCAGTTACCAAAAAAAAAAAGTGCCTATTTTATTTTAGACAATATAATGAGAATCAAGGAGGGCATTCGGAAGTGCCAGCTCTGTGACATCTGTTCAAGGTTCACATCACATTTCCAAAAATCAACAGACGGCCATCCCAGGCACTGGGAGAAAGCACTCCCGCAGATGCCAGTAGAGGTTAGACCTCCCTGGTCTGGCACTCTTGGGACCTGACCGGTCTTAGAGGAGGGATTTTGCTGGACCAGGGAAGGTCATTTCTGGCACTCTTGCCACCAGCCCCTGCACCCAGCTCTGGTCCAGCCACCAGCCTCTGGCTGGCTCTACCAGCCCCACTGTCCTGCTGGCCCCACTGGGCTTCCTGGCCCCATCAAGCAGCCCCACTACTACACATCAGGCTCCTGGCTCTGCCAGGCAACCCCGCTGCCATGCACTATGCTGCTGGCCCTACTGGCAGTTTGCTACCAGCAGTCTGCTGCCCTGCCAGCCCTCAGGGCTCCCAGCCACCAGCCCTTCACAGGGTCTCTCTGGTCCTGGAACATCCGTGTCCTGTTGGGTCCCAGTTTAGAGGGTCCCATTTTAGAGAGGTTCCACCCATAGGAGCATTTTGCCCTGAAATAAAGCCATCTCTGACGTTCTTGTGTTCCCCTGTCACCAAAGCAAATGAGCTTTTCTTTTCTCTGCAATTTCCGTTGCCTTGTTTCCTATTGCGTCTGGTTTTGTTATTCATTGATTTGTAAGAAATCTATGGCCTCATTTGACTAGAGAACAGAGCCCCAGTCAGAGGGGTGGAAGGCATGTTTCCTGCAAGGCACTCTATTTTAAGGTATGAGCCATGTCGGTTTTTTGCTATTGTTGGCCTCCAACTCTAATGAAATCCATTATAAACAGTCATCATCTCAGAGCATAATAAACACTCTGGATTCCTGACTTCCGAGTGCAGCTTTATAGAGCGAGCAAGCATTAGACCAAATATGGAGATACTTTGCCCATCCTTGGAGATGTAACAAATTTCGAGAAGGCGAGATTTCATCTGCCTCCCATATTATTTATTTTGCGGACTATATTAAACTAAGCTGAATTCCTCAGAATTGTCACGCCGGAACAAAGCAGTGATCCATCTAGTCCAGGATTCTGTGTCTGCTCATGGCCAACTTTAGATGTATTAAAAACAGTGTCAGATATTCATAATACACCTTATAACAAAATTATAGTAAGCGGGAAAGGGATTGAATTTCCTCTTGTTTCCATGTGTTCAGCAGTTTATGCCCCCACAACTGAAGATTGATTGATAGCCGTTGTCATTTTTGGATTAGCTAGTGTTACTGCGGATGATGTTCTTATTCATAGCAACACCTAGTTCTTCTTCTGTTTTACTATGACTCCACAGACTCATTCTACTTCGTGTTACAAATAGTGCGGGTGGGAGGGGAAATAATTCTGACTTGACTCTTCAAAACTCCCAAAAACTGGGGTGTCTGGAGACACAGTTTTGATTAGGGTCCATCCCTAGTTAAAATGTAAGTACTTTTAAGCAGCATAAAAACCTGTTTTCCTAATTTCCGTGTCAGAGTGACACTTTTCGGGCTTAATGCGGACTACACGCTGGTGCAAATCAGGAGAAAATCTTCTGAAGTTATTGGAGTTATACTGACATAAGTTGCAAATCAGGCCTTTAAAGTCTATCCATTCATATGCAGAGCAACTGGTTCTAAGGCCCAGGCTACACTAAAGCGGAAGGTTGAACCAAGATACTCAACTCCAGCTGCATTCATTATGGAGCTGGAGTTGGCGTGCCTTGATTCGAGTTTCCTTGTCGTCCCCACAGCAGGAAGCCAACAGGAGCAAATGTTTCCATCAGCTTCCCTTACTCTTTGCAGGAGCAGGAGTACTGGCCATTGATGGGGGCATCCTCTGAGTTTGATTTAGCAAGTCTTTACTTGACCTGCTACATCGAACTCTGGAAGATTGATCGCAGCAGCATCAATCTTCCACGGTGCATAGACATTGAGTAAGATTCCAATAATCAACTGCTTTTCCCCTCCACTGTGCTTCAACCTTTCTTTTACCTCTACTATCCTCCTATCTGCCAACTGATTTGTGAGCGAGCTATGGTAAAGCGCTGTATGAAACTAACACGTGCCTTTCTTTTCAGTCCCTGGATGAAGCTCTGAAGTACTGCAACTATGTGTTCACCATAGTTTTTGTGTTTGAAGCTGTTCTGAAGTTGGTGGCATTTGGTTTTCGAAGATTCTTTAAAGACAGGTGAGATGGTTTTCAATTCCTTCAGGTTGGGCCCAGAGTCTAAACCCAGACGCCAAGCAACTGAAGCACTGCTGTAAACATAAAATTGTTGGCCACGGGAATGTCTATGCTGACTAGCTACCTGAGGTGTCTCGCAGGAATCAAGGTTAACAAAAATTACAATTGACACCCCCAGGTTGTGATTTGTAATGGGAATAGGAAATGAATACACAAGGGTTGTGGTGTGTTCATAGCCCCTTTCATTGATTCCACCAAAGAATTTTTCACTGCTTAGTTATGAGATAATGAGGAAGCCACTTCTCTTAATATGGGCCTGGAAAAGACTCTCTTCATCACCAGACAACACTGTTTCCTGCAGAACTGATGCCCTTTCCAATCTAGACTAGTCCATGGGCTACCTGCAGGGTGCTAGCCAAGCAAACCCATTAGCAATGGGCAAAGCCCGAAGCCCTCAGCAGTGTTGCCTTCTGACGGCCACTAGCCAGAAGCACAATTTCACATTTTGCTGCTCGCTTGGCCAAATACAAACAAATGTGACAGCAGGCTGTGATTTGGAGACCTGCCAAAGGCCCAGATATGCCATAGAGCCTTATTTCATGCTCCACTGAACACAGATAAGGCAGATCCTGGTCTTTTTAGTCCTGGGAGCAGCTTGTGCCCCTCTTCCTCCAGACGGCTGAGAGGTGGTTCTAGGCTGCCAGGAGCCAGCCGACTTATCAGGGGAGGTCCTTAGGAAAGTAGCTTGCTGTCTTTCAGCAGCATCGCGTCTGAGTTTCTAAGATGCATGTGGTTCTGTTTCTAGGGACAGTCAGGGTGGCAGGAACAGTGTAGCATAGCACGGTTCCAACTTCCCTCTCTAAACTTCGGGCCAAAGCCTGAGAAGGAGTAAATCAGTTGATGCAAATGGTGCTTTGCTGATTAGCACCCGTGGAGGGTCTGGCCCCTCAGCCCTGGATCTGAGAGGGGTTGGGTGTTGGCCTTGGCCCCAGGCCTGTAGAATACAGTGTCACTGTGGCAGGGCATCATCCCAGCAACCGTGTCCGTGACGCGCCTTTGAAGTCTGCTGTTTTTGTGTGTGTGTCTTTCCCACCTGGGCCCCGCTAGATGGAATCAGCTGGACTTGGCCATCGTTCTGCTCTCGATCATGGGGATCACGCTGGAGGAGATTGAAATGAATGCCGCGCTCCCCATTAACCCCACCATCATACGCATCATGCGGGTGCTGCGCATAGCAAGAGGTAGAGCCTGCCTTTCCAGCCTCTAGCCTCTTTGATGGTGGTGCCTGGTCCCCAGGGTGGTTCCACAGAGCCAGTGGGGTGGCATCAGGGATGAATTCAGCCAGGACCACCAATGGGAGGAGGGGAAAAGATGGCAATTACCCCAGAACCCGGCAATTCAAAGGAGTCCAGGGCTCCTGGCTGCTGTCTAGCGGTGGCTGGAGCCCTGGGCCCTTTAAATTGCCGCCAGAGCACCACCCCGCATGCTCCGGGCAGCACTAAGGGCTGGGGAGTTGCACCACGCTCTGGGTGGCACAGAGGGCTGCCTGGGGGACAGCGAGGTGCACTCCGGGTGGCACTCAGGACTGGCTGCCTCTGGCCCCGCCCCTTCCACCTCAGGCCCTGCCCCTTCTAGGACCTGGAGTTGGCCCCAACAGGGGCCTGCCGACACTGTTGGTGCCCCTGAATTTGCCCCATTGTTTCCTGTCTAGGTCATTTGAGTTTGATTCAGATCTAGGGATGGAGCCGGGCTGCAGGGGTTTGAGTCAAAACCCAACATGCCCATGTTTCATGGACCCTCTCTAATCCAAACCCAGAGTCCTAGAGCTGTTGTGGGGACAGATCTGCAGGGGGAGCATGCAAGAGCAAGGACTGGTAGGATTTTCCCCATGCTGACGTTCTCCTTAGAGGGAGAGGATCGTGACTCGGGGAGGCAGGCACCTTCCCTAGGCATCCGCTACAATGGGACAAGGAGGAGAATTGACTTTGAAGGTTACTGGCTACTCCCGTTCACCTAGGAAAGGACAGGAGGGAATAGGCCCAGAAGTTTCCCCATTGTGTGGTACTTGCCACAGAGGGGAGTATACGTGACCCTTAGATCCCTGTCCCTGCATGCCTTATTTATAAACGTAGGGCCTGATCTTCCTTCTTCATGGGTGCACATGTGGAGTCTGACATTAGTGAAGTGGCTAGAGAGGAGATTTCATCCCATAGGGTCTGTTCCTCTCTTCTCCCTGGAATAGGTTTGCGCTGTTTATGTAAAAAAATGTCTCAGCTCTGCTTCTTGTTATAGTACTGAAACTGCTCAAAATGGCCACCGGGATGCGAGCTCTCTTGGACACGGTGGTGCAGGCGCTACCCCAGGTAAGTCCGAGGACTTGATCCAAGGCGAACAGGGACAGAAGAGTTTGATTCTTCTTGTGGAGTTAGTTTTTGTGCTGTGCTGGATGGGACCAGGAGATGCTGGTCCTGGTGATGTTTTTCCTATCCTCCATTGACGCGTGTGGTTCTCCGGAGAACGGCAAGCAAACTTTCTGCCCTGCGGGGCTATGGGTCAGAGCACGTTCCCTGATTTTCTAGCCTCGCGTTTGCATGGAATCCCCAGGAGTTCTGGGCATGACGAGAGAAGCTGAGTGTTGGAGAGGAGGTCAGCTGTGCAGGTCGAAGAGCAAAACCTACCCTTCAACCTTTGTGAGCAACGTTCTTATAGAACACAGGATGGGGTGGTAAAGGGCAGACGAATGCTTCTTCGCCAATGCGTCACGACCTCCCAGTTGGCACAAGGGGTTGAACATTTCCTTGCAATTCTATACCAAAGAAAATAAAATTTCCATAATAACTACAGGGCAGCCAAAATCCTCATTATGTGTGAGGTCAGATGTTGTGGTTATGATAAGAGCTCTGCCCCTTTTGTGTCTGCAAAGGCCACCCCCACCCACAGCTCACTACTCCACACCTTCACATCCTGGAAGATCAAGTGTTCTGCCAACCTCTCAAGATGCATACCTCAATAATTATATAGACTTAGCATCGTTATCATTGAAATATGCTTCCTCTTATTTCTGTCATAAATGGAGAGGGTCACAGAAGCTTTTGAATTGGAATAAAGGGAAACAATTTGAAAAGAATAAGGGCTCGTCTACACTATGTGGAAGATCGATGCTGCCCGTCAATCTTCCAGGGTTTGAATTAGCGGGTCTAGTGATGACCTGCTAAATCAAATTGAGAGGGCGCTCTGTTGTTGCCAGTACTCATGCTCCTCATGAGGAGTAAGAGAAGTCGACAGGAGCGTTTGCTCCCATCAACCTCCCGCTGTGTGGACAGGGCGAAAACTCGATTTAAGGTAAGTCAACTCCAATTACGTAATTAACATAACTGGAGTTGTGTGTCTTAAGTCAACCTTCCCCTTTAGTATAGACCAGGCCAAAGAGAGATTGGGGTGGACTGAGGAACCTGCTGGTGAAAGCATTGGAATTAAAGGGCTTTAGATGTGTACTAGATTGGCTGTGAACATGTGAAGATTTCCTTAAAATTCCCAGTTCCTGTATGGGAGAATCTTGGCATTCATTTTTAAAAGAGCAGGTTTCTAGTTCTCATGGTTGTAAAGAAAAGTTTGAAAGTGTGATCCCCAAAAGGTCAAAACCAAATAGGCAAATGAAAAGAAACTAACATTTTGTTGTGTGTGTGTGTGTGTGGTTTTTTTTAATTTCATTATTTTTAAGCAAATTTTTTTTTTTTTGGTCACCTGGGCTCCTGATTTTTGAATGCCTGGGTTTGCAATCTGCCACTATAGAGATTTCCACCTGCCTTGTGCTCTCATTTACACCTGAGCCAAGTGGGTTTCCTATGCTCCCAAATCAGAATGACAGAATCTTGCCCCCATTTGGTTACAGGCATTAAGTTTTGATACAGGCCTGAGGAGAGCTGGGGCTTGGGTAACTCCTACAACTTTGTTAGGGCTTGTTTACACAGGGAAATTTACCAGTGGAACTATACCAGTGTAATAATACCACAGTAGCTACTCTGGCATAATGCCCTATATCGGGGGGTGGCAATCATTTTTGCTTGTGGGGGGGCACATCAAGATTTTGGAAAGTGGTCAAGGGCTACACTTTTCTGTGGAGGAGGTGTGGGGTCTAGGGTGGTGCAGAAGGGCGCAGAGGGTAAGGGACTGGAGTGCAGGAGACGTGAGGTCTGAGAGGGAGTTTGGGGGAAAAAGGGGGTTGCAACCTGGGTCAGGGGGTTGGGGTGTAGGGTCTAGGAGGGTGTATGGGTGCAAGAGAGGATTCTGGCCTGGGGGAGGGGTAAAGGAGGGGTTACCAAGTCTGGGAGGGACTTGTGACGTGGGGCAAGGGGGTGCAGAGGGTTTGGAGGTGACCTGGAGGAGGGAGTTGGGGTGTGGGAGGGGCAGGGGTGTCAGAGGCAGGCTCTGGCTGGGAGGCACTTACCTAAGCATCTCCCGGCCAGCAGCCCTGCAGCATCCCCAAGGCAGGCTGGGCTCCCTGTCTGCTGCAGCACCAGACCACTTAAAACTGCAGGCTGCTCCCTCCATGTGGCTCTCAAACTGCAGGCTCTGGCAGGGGGAGAGGCTTGAGCTGCCCCCGTCCCCCAGGCCAGTCTCTCAGCTCCTATTGGCTCATTGTTTTCAGCCAATAGGAAATGAGAGATTGGCTAGGGTCAGTTCCTATTGGCCAGTTGTTTCTGGCCAATAGAAGCTGAGGATTGGGCTGGGGGCAGGGAGATCACACTAAGCCTCCCCCTTCCCTCCAGAGCAGAGAGGCACACGGAGGAGCCCTGCATTTAAAACAGCGACTGCTGCATGCCTGAGAGTCCTGGCAGGGTGTCCATGGGCCAGATCTGGTAGCCTGGCAGGCTGGATCTGGCCCATGAGAGGTATCTTACCCACCCTTGCCCTATATGCATGCTGCTTTCCAGAATAAGTGTGTCTACACAGGAGTTGTACCGAAATAGCTATTGAGATTTAATTGTACTGGGATGGCTATAAAGGTATAATTGTATGGCGTCGTTCCCCATATGGACAAATCCATTGTCTCTCCAATCTAAACTGAAAACCAGGAGGCGTTTCTTTTTCTTGGAAAGCTCTGTTCATCCTTCACTGCCTCGAAAGATGTTTTTCATCTAAGCCAATTGCACTTCGGTATTCAGACTTTGCTTTCAATCATGGGGCTTTGGCTGAGAAGAAGCTGGAATTTACAAACTCGACCCCAGCACTGGCATTACAAGAAAGCAATTTCTTTGGGTCTATTCTTTTTTTTTTCAAAAGCCTTGTGATTACAGAACATTTTTTTTAAACTAGAGGGGGTCTTGAAGCTGGGGTTTTGTTTGGTTGGTTTGTTTTGTGGTTTTTGTTTGTTTTTTGCTTGTGACACACAAAGCAAATTTTCTGCTAATGTGAAATCTCTGAGGATATTCCAGGCAAATCTTGTGCTGATAAAACTGCCATCTGCCATTAAAGTAAAAAGTTGGGGAAAAGAGGGATATGACTTGGGAAATCTTTCTCCCATCCCCAACCCTCAGAACGCTGCACCACTTACAGCGGCGTCCAGGCCCACTAGGGGGAAGGAGGGGGTTGGAGGAGGCAATTACCCAGTGGCCTGGGGAATTTAAAAGGGCCCTCCCAGCCCCCACCGCAGCTGTGGTAGTAGCAGTGGCAGCTGGCAACCCCTGTCCCTTTTAAATCACCAGGGTGGGCTGCAGGACTCCCGGGCAGTACTGTCAGCAACGAAGGCAGCCAGGCAGGTCTGTGTAAGCCAGAAGCATGCACCCGGCAGTACAGCCAACAGCTCGCTGGGCAGCAGCCAGCACAGGTGCAGTACGGTCTGTCAAGCAGACAGTATCTGCACAGGGGTGGCTTGTGCATGCGTGGGAGCCCGCTGACTTTTCTGACCTGGGCTCTGGAATTGCTGTCTGTGTGGCCACCGCCAAAAGACAGGATTCTGGGCTAGATGGCCCTTTGGTCTGATCTGGTATGGCGGTTTTTATGTGCATAACTTTTGAGCCTGGTTGTAAAAGGACGAGAGAGGGAAATTCCATTTGTACAGCTGCTGCTGCAGCAGCTTTTGAAAACAGCTGTCTTTCAGTCCTAATTACAATCCATTACCAGATGCTGGCATTACAGAAGATTTATTTTCCTCTTCCAAGGCCGATTTTCATCCATTTCCTATTCATTTGTATTACTTCCCAAGCGAGAGGAACTTGATCTACACCTGCAGAACAAAGCGCCCCTGAGCTCTGGAAATGTTGGCCTTTGAAACCACATTTTGTAGCTGTCCCACAGTGACGTGGCGTCGCCAAGATTCACATGCATGGAGTCTGCGTGTGCAGAAGTCCTTAATCCCAGTTCATAAATATGAATGCACGTCCGAATAAGGGAACAGGGAAGAGAAACCCTGCTACAATCGTACAATACCTTACCCCTCTACTAGAACTGCTAGACTGAGCAGTCTGCCTTTAAGTCTGAAAAGTATCCTATCATGCCCTGCTCTTAAGGTGGCAATCTAGGAGAAGTTAGGCAAAGAACCAGTGGTCGGGGGAAAGACCTTAACAAGATAGTGTCCCATTACAGCCACTGTATTCATAATGGGTCCATCCACCGCAAACCTTCTGGAGGTTCAAATTCAGTTCCAACTCCGTGGCATGGCCCTGTCCCCTGACTGTCTGTTTTGTGATGGTTTTACCTAAGGCTTCATCTCTCTTTTGGTGAAGAACCTGCATTTTCCAATTTCACAGCTCAGCTGACCAATCAATAAAGCTATCTAGTGACCTGGCCAGGGTCACCGCAAAGACATTATCGATCTTTGCCCCACTGTGCCATGAGCTTCCTTGGAGAAGAGGGGGTTTTTTAAAATGCAGAATGAGCGAATCATTCCGTGGAGGAGAGTTAAAAAGAATTGACTTATCCTCATTGGCAGAGGAAGAATCCCTCCAGTGGATTTACAGTTATTAAATATAAAGAGCCAAATTCTGCTCTTAGGCATGCTAGTGCAAATCCCCAAATGACAGTGTTACCCCAGGGTCAACGTGACTTAAACTGACTTCATTAACTAGACATTGTTAATCATAGCTCCAGTTTTCCATTGAGATCAGAGGCTGATCTTCTGCATAAGCCAAGGCAAAGAACTTCTGCATCGAGCCCATAATTTCTGCTGGCGCTATAGCAACTCTTGTCGAAAGATATCTGGTCTTGACTTATAGATTGAAAGTAAGGGAAAGCCCTCCACACCCTTAGGTCACTTTTTCCCATGGATAGTTGTTATCTTCATTGTTAAAAATAGGCCTCTTATTTCTCATCTGAATGCATCTAGCTTTTGCCTCCATTTGGCTCTCCTCTCTGCTAAACTCACAAGCTTCTGTCAGAAATCTCTTCCTTATGCAGGCGACTCAGGTCAAGCCGCCTCTTCACCTGCTTTTGACTAAGCTAAATAGATTGAGTTTCTCTTCTCTCTCACTGTGTGAGCCAGGTTCTCCCAACCTCGAGTGCTTGTAGCTTTTTTCTGACCCCTTCCCAGTTTTTTCACGTCCCTTTTCAAATGTGGACACCAAGTAGCGGTGTCACGAATGCCATACACAGAGGTAATACCACTGCCCTACTCCAGCTGTAATATGCCCCTGATTACATATGCAAAGATTGCTTTGGCCCCCTTAGCTACAGCATCACACTGGGAACCCCCATTCAGTCGGCTAACTACCATGACACCCGTGTCCTTTTCCGAGTCACTTTTCCAGGGTACAAATAGGTGTGACCTACATGCTTTGTCCCTAGATGTATGGCTTTGCATTGGTGTGGAAAGAGTGAGTAAGGAAAAGAACAATATAAGAACTGGGAGGGGGGGTCACCAAATGAAATCAATAGGCAGCAGGTTTAAAACAAACAAAAGTTTTTCTTCACTCAGCGCACAGTCAACTTGTGGAACTCCTTGCCAGAGGATGTGGTGAAGGCTAGGACTTTAGCAGGGTTCAAAAAAAAGCTAGATAGATTCATGGAGGTTAGGTCCATCAATGGCTATTGGCCAGGATGGGTAGGAATGGCGTCCCTAGCCTCTGTTTGTCTGGAAATGAGTGACAGGGGAGGGATCATGTGAGGATTACCTGTTGTGTTCCCTCCTTCTGGGGCATCTGGCATTGGCCACCTTCAGCAGACAGGACACTGGGATAGATGGACCGTTGGTCTGACCCAGTGTGGCCATTCTTATGTTCTTATTTGACTGTGTTAAACCCACATTGTCTAAGTGAGTGCAGCTTACCCCAGGGATCTGGGTCAGTTGGTATAACCATTCTCATATAAACCACTGGTCAGAAAGGGTCTGCAATTAGTTACCAGTGCGGTGGAGGCAAAACGAAATTCAGCTCCTGCTGTGCTGATGGTAAAACAGCTTGGGCCCTATGCTGCCAACAACACACACAGAAACAGCTGACAAATACATAGGGCACCGAAGATGCTGTTTTGATGTACTCACTTTTCTGCCCATAACCTCAATTTACTAAACACCATTAAAGAGTCGGCAGTGGAAATGAGAGATTTATAGAAACCTGGGGCACACGGGCGCAGCCGAAAGAGATCTTTTCTTGCACGTTGAGCTGTGGGCGCAATTGTGCTCAGTCACAGCACTCTAACTCCACTGGAGTGACTCTAGATTTGCACAAATGTGGCAGAAAGCAAAATCTTGTCCAATCTCTCTAGAAGATCTGGGTCCTTTTTTCTGTGGAATGCACATTAATTAATCCCAGGATTGGACAACATACCCCCTTCTTCTCTTCAAAGTTTGGAATGCCGTACAACAGAGAGGCTCTGCCAAGAAAAATGTGAAGAACTCCCTGTTCCGTGCTTTATTCTGCTGAAGGACAGAGGCTTCGGCTTCAGGCTGGCTGGGAGTTTTAACTCTTTTCACGGCAGTGGCTCGCATGCAGTTTTTAAAGGCATGGCTAGTGTTACCTAGAGGTGGTTATATAATCTAAACAAGAGTCCAGTGTTACCATACCCTGAACATATACAGCAATTGTAAAGGTGCAGAGAAGGGGAACAAAAATGTAGTGAGGTTGGGACCTTCAGATGACAGGAGCTAGAAGAGATTAAAAACTCCGTGCGCGTGGGGAGCCCCATAGAATTAAATGGAGTTGTTCCGAAGTCAGATCTACACTTGACCTTTAACTTACTTAGCCAAAAAAAGTAAGAGTGGGGTCTTGAGTGAATTGTCCCAACATGACACAGGCTGCAGTGAAAAAATGAGCAGCCCCCCCTTTCTTAAAACCCTGTCCGACAATACAGGAACTAGGGGCTCTTTTGTAGCTCGTGCAATTATTGGCCACCCATTCTGAACAGAAGCGTTGGTCATTGACACGAGGTGACCTCAGTGCTTAGCTCCCAGCTGGAAGGAAAAAAAGGGGAAGCAAAAAGAAGGAGGAAAAGTCAAGGGGACAAAATGTAAGTGAGGCTGAGGGACATTGGTGGGCTCATGCACGGGGGCTCTTTGGTGGATCCCGGCCCTGCTGTGGACTGCCCCGAAACAGTCATGTAGCTAAGCCGAGCATTCAAACCTCCGCAGCTGTCGGTCTTCCTCTAGGACTGCGACTCTCACAGACGGTGTCCCTTCTGCAGGCTGGCAAATGTGTCCATTTTCATCCGCCGTCCAGGGCATAAATTACCCAGCATTCCTCTAATTCTGGAGCTACTGATTTGGCTGGCAGAAGCTGGCAGGAAACGGCCAAGAGCCCTTGTCCTTGGAAGGGATTGGCGGAGGCTGAGCTGTGTGAGGAATTGCTGTTGACAGGCATCCTGTTGGGCCCCTGTGTGGTGTCTGCATGGGCGTCTGAAATGCCGAGGTGCAGTGCGGAAATAATGGAATCAGAGAAGCGAGAGGCTTGGGAGGAGCTGACCCTGCGTGAAGAGTGAGGAGGGCCCTGCCTTCCATTAACGCCTCTCACGGCGCCAACTGACTGAGGGCAGAGGAGGGGAGGTCAGTCATGACACTCTGCGGGGCTTGCTTTTGACTCTACGTCGTGACCATGGGTTCGGTAAGCGCTGGGGGCTGGGAGCTAGCATCCTACGCACTGTGGTCAGTGTATTAATAATGGTCAAGGGAGGGCTTTCCACCTGAGCCTCCCAAAGTCCTTCCCCCAGGAAGGTAAGTACCATTACTTATCTCAAAGGTGTTACAGGGAAGAGGGAGAATAATTATTCTCCTTGACCTCTGTGGACAGGACAAGAAGCAATGGGCTTAAACTGCAGCAAGGGAGGTTTAGGTTGGACATTAGGAAAAATTTCCTAACTGGTAGGGTGGTGAAACACCGGAATAAATTGCCTAGGGGGGTTGTGGAATCCCCATCACTGGAGATATTTAAGAGCAGGTTAGACAGACACCTGTCAGGGATGGTCTAGACGGTGCTTGGTCCTGCCGTGAGGGCAGGGGACTGGACTCGATGACCTGTAGAGATCCCTTCCAGTTCTAGTATTCAACAATTAGCCCCAGTTTGATACAGAGAAGGGGCTGAGCCCCAAAGAGCCAAACCCAAAGCCCACTGAAGACTATGTAAAATGTCCCTTTGACTTCAGTGGGGTTTCGATCAGACTCATAGACAGGGTGTATGACACACACTAGATTCCCACAGCAGGTCAGTGGCCTCTGAAGGAGCAGAACACGGCCGTGAGTCTCGACCTCAGCATCCCTTCACCAGTGGGGTGGGCGAGGCTCAGAGGAGCAAACGCTGTCACCTCAGCATGGTCTCCGCACTGCCTGGGAAGCACTGGGCTTCCCCGCGGGCTCCGGATGCAGCACTGCACCTTCAGGGCACAGCTGGGCCTGTTGAGGAAAAAACCTCCTGTGAGGTAGCACGCAGCTGTATCCTCATTATATGGGTGGGGAATCTAAGGTAGGCAGCCGGTGTAAGGTCATGAAAAGGTCTGTGGGGCAGCTGGGAACAGAACCCAGATCCCCAGCCCACTGGTGCTGAGCTCCCCAGGAGACTCGACTAGATTAAATAGGGTAGCAGGAACCCAGAGACACCCCTTGAGGCCATCCTAATGGGGAGCAGCCAACTCAGAGAGAGGCCCCAACCCATCCCTCTCAACGCATGCTCAGACCGTACCTTGCTGTGATGTGTAGTCAGTGTTGGGGAGTCCTCACAGCGGGCTGGATGTGCCCAGTGATTCTGATAGTCTTTCGCCCTCGTGGCTGAGCCTTTGCATGTTACTTCAAGGCACCCAGTGGTCGGAGACCCAAAAGGGAGGTTAATATGGTGGCCTGCCAGAGACTCACCATGCTTGGGTCTCCCTTGACTGTGGAATAGCAGCATCCTGCTCTGTGTTTCCTGGACCCAGGCTGCGGAACGGACCAACCGGGGGGAGGTGTGTACAGTGCACTGATGCCCACAGCCCCGGCGGGAGGCCACTGAAAAGGCCACATTTAGACTGAATTACCCTACCTGGGACCCTCTCTGTGCCCAGGAAAGTCCATCTCCGAGGCATTCCCCAGCCAGCAGACAGCTAGGGAAATGGGCCTAGGCTGCTAGAGAGGCCGGTCCTGTCCTGCCCTTGATTTGTCTGCTCTGTGGCTGCACCCATTTGCTTCTTAGGCAGGTGCTCCCCCACGACAGCCTCTTGGGGCTTCCCTTCGAGGGCTGCTCCCCACGGGGGCTGCCCGTTGCTCCTGGAACCCCAGCAAAGGACTGGTGACCCATTCGCCAACAGTGGGGGCAGACGGGTGGGTTATTTGTTGCTTTCTACACCCGGGGGCCGGGTGGGGGAGGCTGCCAGATAAACAGAGCTTGTGCTGAACTGCAAGGCAGAACAGCCCTCGGCAAAGCTGCCTCAGGTCGCTGGCGGCCAGGGGGCTGTTCGCTGGCTGTCGTTAGATGATTAGCTGGATCGCGAGAGCCTGTTCCTCCCCGAGAGCCCAGAGAAGACACCCTAGACCCTGCCTGCAGGAGAAGAATGTCTGGACACACTCTCACCTGCCTTGTTCATCGCAGCAGCAACAACGATTCATACTTGGCTCTTCTCTAGTGTCGGTCCTCGCCCGAGCTCTGTACTGACCTCAATTACTTCCCTGCGAAGGGAACGTTCAGTTACAGACGTGAAATGACTCACCCCAGGCAACATACAGTCCTCCTCTAATACTGTGGTGCAGCCTCCTTGGCTAGCACCCATCCTCCCTCCCTGCCACCTCGGTGGAAGTGGCCCTCTGGTTCCTTCTTTGGGGCAACAGATCACTGTAGCTCCCTCTTCCATTGCCTTGAGGCACTCCCTGCCCCACGCCGTGGTGTAGCACACAGACGAACCCTGGCGTCGGGGGGGAAAGCTGCAGAATCCATCGCTTGCCATGGGCAGCCACCAGCCACACATAACTCTGCATGGCGGGAAGGCTTCATGACCCGATCACGCCGTTTTTACTGGCAAGTCTCCACTGGAGTCGAGCCATTTCTTGGCTCTCCCTGTTTGTGAGCCGGGTGTCTCTGGGGTGGCGAAGCCAGGGCCTTCAGTTGCTTCTGAGGAGATAATATCCCCACATGTCATCTTCAAGGCTCATAAACGGGTGACCACAAAGCATGACTTGGCTAATTGCACTGCTGTTAGTCATGGGGAGATTTTTTCCAAGCTACAATTCTGGGGTTTGTGAGGAACGTTGTTATTCAGCTTTCAATTGACACGTCACTGAAACTACAGACGGATATGTGCATGGAGGGGTAGGACACCGAGATGGGAACGACCAGTTGGCTATCTCAGGATCTTGGCTTTCTAACCCTTTTACTTATTCCCCTTCCCTACCTCAGCTTTGTTTCCCACATGACCTATGTAGGAAGACTGAAAGAATTGGGCTTGTTTAGTTTAGAAAAGAGAACACTGAGAGGGGACACGATAGCAGTCTTCAGGTATCTAAAAGGGTGTCACAAGGAGGAGGGAGAAAAATTGTTCTCCTTGGCCTCTGAGGATAGGAAAAGAAGCAATGGGCTTAAACTGCAGCAAGGGAGGTTTAGGTTGGACATTAGGAAAAACTTCCTAACTGTCAGGGTGGTTGAAACACTGGAATAAATTGCCCAGGGAGGTTGTGGAATCTCCATCACTGAAGATATTTAAGAGCAGGTTAGATAGACATCTATCAGGGATGGTCTAGACGGTACTGGGTCCTGCCGTGAGGGCGGGGGGCTGGACTTGATGACCTCTCGAGTTCCTTTCCAGTTCTTGTGTTCTATGATTCTATGATCACAGCATGTTTCCAATTAGGCCTTGTCTATACTTTGGGGAAGATCAATGCTCTGGAGATCAATCTTCCGGGGTTTGATTTAGTGGGTCTAGTAATGACCTGCTAAATCGAATTCTGATGGCATCCCCATTGACCCCGGGACTCCACGGGGTTGCGAGGAGTAAGATAAATCGACAAGAGAGTTTCTCCCAATGTCCTCCCACAGTGGGGACGTGTAAGAAATTTGAGTTAAGGTACGTCAACTCCGGCTACGCAATTCTCGGAGTTGGAACTGCATATCTTAAATTGAATTTATTGCGTAGTGTAAGTCTGGCTTTAGACTGTGAACTGGTTAAGTGAAGGACTGTGTCTTTTATTTGTTTTGTGCCACTTTGCGCACTTTTAAGCACCCTTATTAGTAACAGCAGCAGAGCCGTGAAAAATGATTGAGAATCTGCCACCTTATGACAGCCCCTGTATAGGAAAGACAGGACATTCCCAAGGCTTCATAAGCATTACGATTCAGGTTAGTTCTTACTAAGTCACATTTATAGGTGGGTTCAGTAACTGCCAACAAGGCCAGAGGAACGTGCACTAGAAGACCTTGGGGGAAGGCCCAAGAACAGCTGAATTCAGGTCACAATCCTAGACTGAGTTGAGAAGGGGTGCATCTAGACAACACCATTCTGTCGAAATAAGCTACGCAGTTTGCGCTACGCAAATTGTATAGCTTATTCTGAGTCTAAATCGAAATTTCAAAATAAGGCACCTTTCCGACAAATCCCTTAACCCTCGTGGAACGCGATGTTGCTCTTCCAGGATACTTCCGGTATCCCAAAAGAGCAACGCAGTCTAGATGTACCCTATGAGTCACCAGTCAAACCTGTGCCCATGACAGGGATAAGTTATGGGAGGTTGTGGAGGCTCCATCACTGGAGATATTCGAGAGCAAGTTGGACAGACATCTATCAGGGATGATATAGACTGTTCTTGGTCCTGCCATGGGGGCAGGGGACTGGACTTGATGATCTCTGGAGGTCCCTTCCAGTTCTAGTGTTCTATGATTCTAAGTTTTGAGATGGCCTCAGTGTCTGTCTGCGTTTCTTCTTGAGATAGAAACAGGGACTCTGCCCAGGCTCAGTAGGCAATGAAGTCCAAAGCTGGTTTCATCGAGAGCAATTTGTTGTAGCCAGTTTCACACACTGCTTGGTCAGGCTGAGGCCTGGGTGTTTTATTTTCCATTAGAAGCCACGCTCCAAATGATTTAACCCGGAGGGTTTTATCCATTGGCTGGCGACTTAACCCGTCGATGGCCATCACAGGACCCAGCCAGCAAATGTAAACGGTTGCTGAGATCAGAGGGAGCTTTTTAAATAAGGCAGGTGCCTGTGTAGGAATTGAGGATCCTGACTTGTTTTTGAAACTTGTGCCCATAATGGCTATAAAATACCCTTTATCAAACCACTCCCCAGCATAAAAGGCAAAGCAAGGCCCCAGCTCAGCCCAGCACTCCAGCCCATGCTGAACTAAACGCGCCCGCTTACGTCCCCTGTTGTGCTTGGTGGGGCTGGGCCCGAAAGCAGCTCAGTGAGCGGGGAGGGGGAGGGTCCTACGCAGTCAGTGACAGTGGCTAAGAGAAAACACCTGTGGGTGTGGGTAGCTGAAGTGGATAAAATCGCCTGAGAGAGAGGTTCCCAGGAAGGTGTCTGTGGACATGAAAAGCCCGGGGGGGCGGGGCGGGGGGCCCCCCAGTTAGCCACTGGCCAAATGTTTCCCTTTTTTTGCTTGTCTTTACAATGTAATGGAGCAATTATGGTTGTGACCTGAACTTGCCTGACCCTTGTTCTGCTTTCTTCTTATGTAGGTAGGGAACCTTGGCCTACTTTTTATGCTCCTGTTTTTTATCTATGCTGCCCTGGGAGTGGAGCTGTTTGGAAAGCTAGGTGAGTAATGGGCTTGATGCCGTTCGTTTCATCCTGCCGATATTTATTTGTCTTTCTCCATTTCCTTTGTTTTCTCCTTCTCTCTCTCTCTCTCTGTCTGGCCCTTTGGAGCTCTGCAGCTCTGAAGATTATATCTTTCTCTTGACCGCGGGGTCACAGCTGACACATGCCGATGTAATGCAGACCTCTCCACACCACGCAGGCACACACGCAGAGGGCTCTGACCCTGCTTCCAGCTGCAGGGGGATTGTTTTCTGCCTCAAGAGAATAATCCAGCATGGATCTATTCGCCATAGCGGAAGTTCACTGCTTACAACCCTGCCGATGAGTCTGCAGCAATGGATGGGAACCAGGTTTATGGTGGGGTGACGCCACAGCGAACCTCTCCCTCCTCAGATCGTCTGCGACCCTCAATTATTTCCTTTTCCGGCAGGTGTTGGGATCCTGTCTTGTTTATAGATTGTTCTCACAGAGTCGTGTCCCCCTTTCTCAGTAATCAGAAAGCACCTTACTCCACCAACCTCATTCACTTACCTTGCTCTGGGGGGGCTTGTGAGGCCTTGTCTACACTAGCACTGGCCATTGACCTAAGGCCGGGTCTACCCTGCTGGAGAAAATGAATGCAAGATACGCAACTCCAGCTACGTGAATAGCATACCTGGAGTTGACATATTTTGCATCTATTTTCTGGGGTGGCCCCACAGCAGGAAGTCGATGGGAGAAATGCTCCAGTCGACTTCCTTTACTCCTCACGACAGCAAGGAGTATCGTGGTCCAGGCATGTAAACGTGTAGTCAGTTAACCGATAAGCAGAAGCTTAATGCTAGAGACTACACGCATTCCCCTCCCCCCACAGCCAGTAAATGTTTTATCAGGCTGGCCAGCAGCGTGGCTGAGTCCTGGCTCATGCCAGGTCTGGGATATACTCCTGCTGCAGCTCTGCATTTAAAGTGTATTAGAAGCCAGGCAGGCAGGCAGCTCCGGCTTGCACTGGGTCCGGGAGCTCAGCCTCTGCCCTGGGCAGGGGCTGCTGCCACCCTGCGCTGCTGCCTTTATATCAGAGGCAGCAGCATGGAGTGGCAGGGGACTCCTTAGGAATGAGGCCAGAGCGCACTGGCTGCCGGCCCTGCCCCTTGGGACTATAGAATAGTTGAGTAACCGATAAGAATTCATGAGAACTATTCAATTAACTGATATTTAACATCCCTGTCGCGGTCGACTGGTATGATCTCAGCATCCGATTTAGCGGGTCTTTACTAGCCCCACTAAATCGAACCCTGTTAGATTGATCACTGGAGTATCGATCCTCTGGCAAGTGGAGATGTGGCCTATGTTACACAACTTCAGCTATGTGACATATTTAGGTCTGCTTACCGCGGTATCTTCACAGCAGTCAGTTGACAGCTGATGCTCTCCTATCTACTCTTCCCATTTTGGTGGAGTACTGGAGTTGATGGGAGAGTGCTCAGTGGTCAATTTATCATGTCTAGTGTTGCTCATGTGAGTCACATGATGTGACTATACTAGACACGATAGATCAACCCCCGGTGGGTCAATCGCTGCCCGTCAACCCAGCGTGTAGTGAAGGCATGCCGTGACACTGCAGAAGAAATGGCCAAATGGTGACATACGTTCTGCCATCCAGAAGAAGAGCAGGAGGCGTTAGACAGGAAAGTCAGCATCGTCCTGCTTTGCTCTCAGCCTTCTGGCTGTTGGGGAGGAAGAATACCCCCATTCCCTTTCCTGGTAGGGCACTTCCCACCAATTCTTGTTGACCAGACTCAGGATCCATGCACACTGCGATGGGAGGTGTGAGTGCAGCTTTGATTGAACAAGCCCGAATTGCAAGAGTAGGGAAGTCCTGGCAGCACCGCCTGGGCCCCCGGGCGTGTGCTTGAGAAGCTAGTCCGTGCCTGTGTGTCTTTGTGGCTATTGTTATTGCAGCCAGACAGCTTTGAGCTCACTCAGGGATGGCTGCCCATGCTCCGGTCACCCCTCTGACTGCAGTGTAGACATAGCCTCTGCGTAATGTAACATACCACTCACCATGTGGCTCTCTGGCACTCTATCTTAGCATGGGTCCATCAACACTACAGCTGGGAGAATGTTTCCCAGCTCGGGTAGACAGACACCTCCGTGTGTAGCCTGCTAAAAATACCCGAGTAGCCAGGGTGGCCTCTTAGGCGAGCCACCCAAGTATGTACCCAGGGGGGGTGCAGATGGGCTTATCCTGAGGTGGGTAACCCTTGCTACCCGGGGCTACATTCCTCTTTTTAGCATGCTCGTGTGAGCAGAGCCAGTGCATATCAGCCTACTTGGGTTGAGGTGGGGTGGGTCCTGGAGTGGGCCAGGGGATTGGGCACACTCCTGGGGACCATGGAGTTGTAGGTTTGAGACCTGTCTACCCTTGGAGCAGCTGGGTAGCCAACATGGTTCCAGCATTAGGGAGGCAGATAAGGGACCTGCTAAAGTTAGGGAGGTGGGGTGGGCCCTGTAGGGGATGGGGCATTCTGCCTAGTGGCTTAGGAGATAGGCTGCTCCAGGGATGGACCTGGCTCCTGCATTAGGATAAGAGGAGGTGGGGTGGGCCCTGGAGTGGGATAGGGCATTCACCTGGGGAGCACAGGACTATGGGTTAAGTCCTGCCCACCCTGGAAGCAGCCAGACAGCTACCCTAGGGATGGAAGAGTGGAGCCAAGACAAGCTTACTCTTGCCCTGGCCCTGCACCACTCCTGAATGCAGCTGGCATGTGCTGCCCCTCAGCTACAGGCACCCACCCCAGAGCCTCCCAAGATACCTTAGGAGTCAGCTTTGTGCCAACTGCACTTCTGTATCTCCTCACTCAGGAGGTCAAGATCGTGCTTTAGGGTGCACGCATGCATCTAGGTTCAGTCCCCAGAAGTGAGAACCCATCTAGGGGCATCGTCAACATCCCATTACACATGGCTGGGAACACAACCCGGGGTCTGTCTCCTAACCACCTCCACAGCACTGTCCCCCTTCCTGTGTGGCAAAACATAAGCATCATGTCCCACACGTGGCATACCTCACAGATTGGGAGTCCCTCACGTGTTGCTTGGGAAGCCTTTAAAGCTTTGCTTTAGGACTCACTTTTGCACGTTCCAACTATAACTGAGGTTCGGAAACGTCCACAGCAGCTCAGCTGTTAGGATGGAGAAGGGGGGGGCAGGTTCTGCTCATTTTCAGATGGGCTCTACGGGGTTGCAAGCTGAGAGCCCGACTGAAAAACTCTGTAGCGCTATGGTGTTTATAGGAAACAGCAGGGCTGTGTCTAGACTGGCCAGTTTTTCCGCAAAAGCAGCCGCTTTTGCGCAAAAACTTGCCAGCTGTCTACACTGGCCGCTTGAATTTGCGCAAGAGCACTGACGTTCTAATGTAAGAAATCAGTGCTTCTTGCGCAAATACTTTGACGCTCCCGTTTGGGCAAAAGTCCTTTTGCGCAAAAGGGCCAGTGTAGACAGCTCAGTTTTGTTTTGCGCAAAAAAGCCCCGATGGCTAAAATGGCGATCGGGGCTTTCTTGCGCAAAAGCGCATCTAGATTGGCCACGGACGCTCTCTTGCGCAAATACTTTTAATGGAAAACTTTTCCGTTAAAAGCATTTGCACAAATTCATGCCAGTCTAGACGCAGCCCAGGAGACTTGGAAACATATTTTTCATTGCTGCGGTGCTTTTCAGTGCATGGATTTCCAGGCCCTTTCCAAACATTTATTCCCATAATCCTAGTTGGGGGAGAGTTAGTACGTCCGTTTTACAGATAAGGAAACTGAGGTGCAGAGCAAGGAAGTAACTTTCTGACTGTCACCCAAGGAATCACTGGCTCCGCTGTGAAAGCATCCCTTATGTTTTCTGGTGCCAAGTCCCATGTTTTTAGCCACTAGACTGTACCTCTTAGGGAGTGAGGTGACCATTCACATCATTGTTCTCTATTGATATGGCTTTTTTTAAAAATAGTATTACGGTAGCAGCTAGGGACCCATCCCCTTGTCCCAGATGCCGGACACAGACAGAATGGAGAAGGTCCCTGCCTGGAAGGGTTTCCAGACTCAATTGACAAGACAGACAAAAGGCACTTTTTTTCCCATTCCCATTTTACAGCTGGAGAAACTGAGGTGCGGGGCAGGTAAGTGACTTGTCACACAACAGTACGCTTGTGGCAGAGTCACTAATAGAACCCAGATTTTGGAGGCCCCACATGAGTGAGTTACAACTCTATTCTCTCTTAACGGCCATGGCAGCTGTGTGTCTACAGTGTAAGCCTTTGCTGCAGCTTTCTAGTAGGCATCGTTAAAAACATGGTGATTCCTGTGCCACGTGTTTCCAGTAGCATCAGCCTTTATTCAGCTGTCCTTAGAAGATACCCGAATACCTTAAAGCCCATGCAGCCCTCTCTGCAGTTGTCCCTCCATGCTGGGTTTCTGTGCAGGCTCCAAACCGCCCAGTGCAATAAATAATTGCTGCATGTGGTTTCAGATTGGGGACAGGCTTGATCCCAGCTGCAGCCAAGCAGCAGACCACTTCCACTTCCTGACATTTACTGAGAACAGCTTGATTTTCCTTTCTCAAGCATGGCTGGTCCGTGTCTGCCACAAAAACGCGAGCTCCCTCCTCAGTGAGCTGGGTGGCTGTTGGTTGGTTTTGTTTTTTTTTTTTAATGAACTTCAGACAGAAATGACTAATAATGAAAGGCTCTTGTGAGAAGGATTGCTGCCTGTCCTAATGAAAACTTAATGAGCCTGTATTTTATGGACGAGAGGATGTTTGGTGTGTGCAATTTACATTCATTAGGATATTCCATCTCAGGGAAAAAATATAAAAATTGCTCATGTTGTTCCAGTAAAATATCCCTTATGGGAAATGTGCTTTGTTTTAAAAAAATGAAACAAGATAATGAACACAATGAGGAACATGACAGACAAACCATAGACCAGAGCAGCAAAGAGGGAAAGTAGGGTTCATAGCCAATTGTGGAGCATTAGCTTATGCATTCTGGGCACGTCCACACTGCAACGCTATTTCGAAATAACTAGCGCTATTCTGAAATAACGTAGTCCGCACCTGCAGAGCAGGCAGTTATTTCGAAATAGTGCCAAAATACTGTCACGCTGGAGGACTTCTTACTCCGACTCCTGTAACCCTCATTGTACGAGGAATAAGGGAAGTCGAAGGGCTGGTGCTCTGTTTCAAAATTGTTTTGAAATCAGCTATGCAATTGACGTAGCTCAATTTGCGTAGCTTATTTCGAGTTAAACCCTGCAGTGTAGACGCACCCTCTGACGTGTCTCCATATTAATCATTGTAAATAGCTAGCCCTGCCTGTTAAAATGGAGGGAATGGAGGGGCAGTCGGGTTTGTACCTAATGCAAGATACTAAGGCCAAGTCTGCTCTAGATCCAGCCACTCAGCTTAGGGTACGCAACTTCAGCTATGTAGAATATGACAGTGTCCCCACAATGCTCCCATTGGCTTCCCTTACTCCTCACAAAAGCAGGAGTACCAGCTGCTGGCAGGGGTGCCCTCTAAGTTTGATTTAGCAGGTCTTAGCTAGACTCGCTAAATCGAACTCTGAAAGCTGGACTGCGGCAGCAACAATCTTCTTTTTAGTGTAGACAAGGCCTTAATCTGCAGAATGTATGGTGAAGATTTTATACATGTGCCCAGCAAGCTGAACTACGAGTCATAGTCCTGGCCAGGGGAGGCAACAGATTTGCCAGGCCCCATGGCAAGATGAAGGCAAAGCCCAACTCCTTGCTCCAGGAAGGGGTGGGGCCTCAGGCGGAATGGGCAGATCATGGGGCAGCCAGCCCTCAGAGGCAATTTAAAAGGCCCAGGACTCCAGTCACTGCTCTGCCTGTGGTGGTACTCAGTTGGGAGCCCTGGGCCATTGGGAATGGCTGGGCCTTAGGGCAACTGCCCCCTTTGTCTCCCCCTGTTGGCAGGCCTGCTCCTAGCACCCTACACAGGCAGGATCATGATCCCCCATTGTACAGATGGAGTGACTGAGGTGAAGGAACTTACCCTCTGTCACCAGCGGCAGGAGCAGAGCTCCAGGTCTCCTTCACCTCAGGCCAGCACACTGGCCACTAGGACGCACAGCCTCACGTGCGAGAGAGGTGCTGGATCTGCAGACCAAGACCCATCCTTGGGGAGATGAGGGTGAGGGGAAGATCTGCAGCAAAAAGAGCCTGTTGCCTATGAGGACAGAGGAGAGCGGAGCCATCCCTGAGGCTCTGGTTGCGTTGCAAGTCTGAGCTACAGACCACCTCCAGGGGCATGTTAACTTACCCTTCTGAACTCCAGGATCCACCACACAGGCCTGCCGATGGGGGGGGGGGCAAAAAGGGTAGATGCCCCAGGCCGCAGCAACAGCTGGTGCCCCGGGCCCTTTAAATCTCCACGGGAGCTCCATGCCGCATGCACCATGTGATTCTGAAGGCTGGGGGAGGCCCCTCCGCGCTCTGGGCAGTATAAAGGGCTGGCTGCCCCAGCCCCGCCCCTTCTGCCTGAGTCCCCGCCCCTTCAAGGAGTACGGAGCTGGGGCCCCCCACCCTGCCCAGGGGCCTGCGGAGGCTGTCGGCTCCCTGCCCCCACAAAGCCAGGCTCCAATTACAAGGCTGCTCCTCGGGGCAGGTAGCATCTCTGTGTCCCTGTTTGTACAGTGCCTTGCCCAGCAGGGTCCGGGCGATACAAACAGCACCAAAGTCCTCTACATGATGAAATCAGGGAATTGAACCAAAGAAAGAAACTCCATGTTGGGTACAGTCCCAGGAGGCTTGGTGGAGGTCGGGGTCTGGGAATGGTGATACCCCTACAGGTGAAACCCCACAATGGCTCCTCTCGGAGCTCCCTCCCCCTGCGGCACTATTAACCAATACTTCCCAATGCACCTCACAATGCTTCTCCCGCCCTCCCACCTTGACAAGGTCGGCTCCGTTGGGTCTCCTGCCGTTACTCCCCTGACAGCGCTACATAATGATTCCTAGCGCTCAGACACCACCTTTAATCCGTAGCTCTCACAGCGCTTGTCCTCATTTATCCCCATGGCACTGATGGGGAAACAGAGGCAAGTGTTCGAGAGCTTACCCCCTCACCTCCCACTTCCCTGGTCCTCACGTGAACAGAGAACAGCAATACCCCAAGTCTGGAGGTGCAAACAATTCGATGTTTATTGGGGTTCGCTTCCAGCCAGCATGAACCCAGCTTCCTTTCCTTTTCCCCTTGTTTTTTTTTCCACTCACTTCCTGGTTGTCCCCAATACACATGTAGCAATATTTTCAGGTACACTTTAACCAGTCATTCTACTGAAATTTAACTAACCAACCCTAACATATTGTAACATGATAAGAACATAAGACCGGCCGCACTGGATCAGACCAAAGGTCCATCTATCCCAGTGTCCTGTCTGCCGACAGTGGCCAATGCTAGGTGCCCCAGAGGGAGGCTTTGTCTACATTGCCGGCTTTTGCCAACAGAGAGTTTGCAAATGAAGCACTGATTAGCATTTTGTGGTGCTTCATTTGCATAATCTATTCAAGCTGCTTTTGCGCAAGGGGTTTTTGTGCAAAAACAAGCAGTGTGGATGTTTCCTTTTTGCGCAAAAACCCCTTGCGCAAAAAGAATCAGCAGAAAATATGCTAATGATGTCATGACTCATGCTAATGAGTCCCTCGTTAGCATATTTTCTGCCGCAAAAACTCGCAGTGTAGACAAAGCCAGAGGGAACACAGCAGGTAATCCTCACGTGATCCCTCCCCTGTCACCCATTGCCAGACAAACAGATTATCTAACCAGTTATATCCCACCACCTTCTTTGGTTTATATCTAGAAAAAATTAATTCTACAGGAGCCAGCGACTATCAAAGAACCAGACAGATAATAGAGTGATGGGGAATGAGCCTTGCCAGACAGAAAAATACCAACCTATGTTTCTAGGCTCTTCCCTTTATCTGGAGGCCATAGATCACAGCCCCAGATGGTTGGGCCTTATTTCAATGTGAATGCTTTGGATGGGTTTGGAATGTGCCGAAAGCCTTAGTGTAAGAACAGGAGTGTTGTGAGCAACACACGAGAAGTCATTCTGCCGCTCTACTCTGCGCTGATTAGGCCTCAATTGGAGTATTGTGTCTGGTTCAGGGCACCACATTTCAAGAAAAAAGTGGAGAAATTGGAGAGGGTCCAGAGAAGAGCAACAAGAATGATTAAAGGTCTAGAGAACATGAGCTAGGAGGGAAGACTGAAAGAATTGGGCTTGTTTAGTTTGGAAAGGAGAAGACTGAGAGGGGACACGATAGCGGTTTTCAAGTATCTAAAAGGGTGTTACAAGGAGGAGGAAGAAAAATTGTTCCCTTTGGCCTCTGAGGATAGGACAAGAAGCAGTGGACTGCAGCAAGGAAGGTTTAGGTTGGACATTAGGAAAAACTTCATAGCTGTCAGGGTGGTGAAACACTGGAATAAATTGCCTTGGGAGGTTGTGGAATCTCCATCACTGGAGATACTTAAGAGAAGGTTGGATAGACATCTATCAGGGATGGTCTAGATGGTGCTTAGTCCTGCCGTGAAGGCAGGGGACTGGACTTGATGACCTCTCGAGGTCCCTTCCAGTTCTAGTGTTCTATGATTCTAAGGCCTCAGACAGATATATGGGCTATTGATTCTTTGTTCTTAGCTACTCAAGCCTGCCTGTAAAGGCCTACCTGTGTCCTAACAGCCTGGAACAATGAAAAGTTGGTCCCACGGTGCCTCAGCAGGGGCTGAGACTAGAATTGTAGAGTCCCCAGCCGGTGCTGTAGCTGCTTGGCCCCACTGCTGTCTTGTTGGTTGGCTCTGCTCATAAACTGGCCCTCTTGGCAGCTGTCTTCATTGTGTTGCTTTCCCTTCTCTCCCCTGCAGACTGCAGCGAAGACAATCCTTGCGAAGGTCTGAGCCGGCACGCCACCTTCACCAACTTCGGCATGGCCTTCCTCACCCTCTTCCGGGTGTCGACGGGGGACAACTGGAATGGGATCATGAAGGTATGTGCTCTTGCCGCCCAGGCGGCTGCCGGTGTCTCCACCCGGCAGCTGTTCTCTGCCCACTGTGCCCCCATGGAACTGGTCCGTGTGAGTTCCTACCACTGCCCTCTCTGGAAGGAGTCAAGTGCATGTAGCAGGCCCTGTGCATCTCAATGATGCCAGACCTCCACCTTCCGAGTGGCAGAGGTTGTGGCATTAGGCAGTTTACCCCACTGCATCCGCTTACCCCATGGACGGCAGTAGCTCCCCCGGTATCTGGGGCTAACCGGTGTGTCCCCATACTGACCACCCATCCCATCTTCATGCCTTTCAGTCTAGTGTCAGGACAAAAGAAAAGGAGCTGAAGCTCCACCAGTCATGTGGAGTGCTAGTTCCTCAACAGTGACTGGAATAGCTCAGGGGTGGGCAACAATTTTTGATGGGAGGGGCCACTCCAAAATTTTGGTAAGTGGTCAAGGGCTGCACTTTTCCATGGAGGGGGTGCGGGGTCTGGGAAGGAGGCTGGGTGCAGAAGGGAGCTCAGGGGAGGGGACCAGGGTGCAGGAGAGGGGATGAGGTCTGAGAGGGAGTGTGGGTGAAGGAGGGGGTTCACAGTGCATGAAGCTTCCTCCTTCTCCCCCCACGCCCCAGCACAGAGAGGCAGGGAGAGCAACCAGCCGCTCTGGGCGCTGGGGCTGCTCCCTGCCTGTGGGTCCAGTGGGATGGGCCGTGGGCCGGGCTGAAAGGCTTGGCAGGGCTGTATCTTGCCCATCCCCTTCTGTAGCTGCCCGGTTCTGAGCTGGCTGGCTTTGGAGTCCCCTCTGTGGTTCTACGCTCGTTAGCAAAGCTCCGTCTGCTTCAAAGCCCCGCCCCCCTCTCTCTGAACCTCAGGACACGCTGCGGGAATGCACCCGGGAGGACAAGCACTGCCTCACCTACCTGCCCGTCATCTCCCCCGTCTACTTCGTCACCTTCGTCCTCATTGCCCAGTTTGTCCTCGTCAACGTGGTGGTGGCCGTGCTGATGAAGCACCTGGAGGAGAGCAACAAGGAGGCCAAGGAGGACGCGGAGATGGACGCGGAGATAGAGCTGGAGATGTCCAGAGGAGGGACCACCCCGGCCAGCAGTGGGGGTGGCAGTGGCACATCTGCCTCAGACATCAGGGCCCCGTACAGGAGCCAGGAGGCCCTGAAGCCAGAGTCCCCCCTGCGAGTGAAGCATCAAGCCCTGGTAATGCTTGACGAAAGGCGCATGGTATCTTCTAACGAGCAGGGAAGGGAGCTTCTGGTCTGTATCCACCGACCAGCAGAGGTTCCAGAGTCTGTCAGCACCCCCGTTATTGCAAGCCATAGGGCTGTGCCACAAAGCAGGCCAAAAGTAAGGCAGCTTTTCCCGGGTGCCCTAGGATCTAAGGGTTTGGGAGTAGTTACCACCCCCATCTCCAGATTTTCCACCAAAATCAGAGGCTCTCCATCATGTGGGGCAGCCTGGCTCTTTGGCCTCCGTGGGACCTTTTGCCACCCAGCGTTCCAGGGGTGTTTTAGTATCCTTTTTTAAGAGGAACCAGCAGTGGGGGAGCGTCCGCTGGGAAGGCGGGCTCAGTAACAGCCCAAGTGGCGTTCTACAGACACCGCTCCTCGCTTTGCGTGTCATTTTATTATGAGCTGCAGCTGCAGGCTGGTAGCACAAGAGACCTGCCCTGGGCAATCCCAGTTCATGGGCCAAGAGGATGGCAGGAATTTCTTTCATGCAGATGCAGGAAATCAGCTCACAGTTGTTTGTAGTCTTAGCACACCAGCCTCTTGGCAGGATTTACACAGATCAGCCTCAGGTGCCCAAATTGCTTAAAATTCAGCAGAGGGTACCTCAGCGCTCTGTGACTTCAGTCACACTTGTGCTCCCCTTGAGCCTAGGCCAGGGGTGGGCAATAAGCAGCCTATAGGCCAAATGTGGCTAGAGGCGGGCCGCCAGTCGCTTTAGTGACCTGTGTGTCTGCAGGTATGGCCATTTGCAGCTCCCATTGGCTGCAGATCATCATTTCTGGCCAATGGGAGCTGCAGAAAGCAGTGTCCCAGTCTGTGCCACTTCCCACACCTCCCAGTGGCTGGGAACAGTGATCCACAGCCAACAGGAGCTGCAAATAGCTCTACCTGTGGGCACACAGGTAAATAAAGTGCCTGGAAACCCTTCAGGGGCTAACCTCGGCGAGTGGCATCCAGCCCTTGGGCTGTTTATTGACCACCCCTGGCTTAGGTTGAATTTGGTCCTGAGCCTTTTTAAAGTCCACAGCAAACAGACTATGCCGACTTCCTTGGATAGTGTTGATATGTCCCCAGCTCCCAAGGAAGCAGCATGTTGGACTCTTTGACTCTATGAACCCTCCAGAAAAATAGGGCAATCAAAATTCAGGTAGGAGGGGAGTGAGATTTTTCCCATCTCATGGCAAGCAGTGTCTTGAAAAGACAAAATGCAGAATTGCTTTGGTCATATGTTCAAAAATAAATCTACCATAAGATCACCTGAGCGGGGAGTAGACGAAATAGGGTTGTTGGGGGGCGCTTTTGGGGGAGAGTGTTTGTTTGGGTTTTGGTTTTTGTTTTTTGATCTTTCAGACTCTAGCAAGTCAGAGAAAAAGTAATTTGGTTAGACAGTAGCCGGGGATTCAGCATTTTGAATCTAGAACTTAATAAAAGTTTCTACAGGCAAATGAAGCACAAGAGAATTGGTTGAAATGCTCCTGCAGCTTTGAGATCTTTTTTCTGCTCACAAATCGAACACAGACAGACCACACTTTTTATGAATGTGTTCACAGTCTGTCACTAGCCTCTGAACAGCTGGCAGCCAGGCGTTGTTCACAGGACTGCTTCTCTTGCCTGCACATGGGGCACGATTGGCCATCGAATTCGCATGGTGGGAGTCCCTGCTCCGAAACTTTGTCGAATGACACCTGGGAAATAACCTGTCACACGCTTCCTGGGAGGGGTTTTCACATGTCTGTGCCACGGTTTTGTATAACTCAGCTTTCAGAAGCATTTCGGTGAATAACCTGGTGGCAATGCAGTTATTTGGGACAAGCCGGTAGTACAAGCCCTCAGGGGAGCAGGCGTGCCACGGTGGTCAGTGTATTGGCAAATCCCCTCCCATCAGCTGGAGAGTCCCCAGGCAGGATGTTGTTAGCAGGCTGAGTTCTTGCCTCGGTCTATAGCTCAGGTGCCTCAGGTTGGAACAGATGCCCCAGGAATTCCTGCTCCGGGTACCTACGGGAATAGGCCAGAGCCTGCCTGAATCCAGGTCAGAATTTGCAAGCTAACACTTTCACCCCACCCATTAGAGTCCCAGGAAACCCAAACTGGTTTACCGTGTCCATCTGGAGTAGAATATGGCTCCCCAAGGCAGCCAGCTTCTCTGACATTCCAGTGCTTTGCCCTGGGCTGGGCATGCCTCGGAGACAGGAAACCCTGGGGCCGAGGGGCCGTTTCTGATATGGAGGAAGCCATGCTAGCGGCCCATGAGACTAGACGTGGATAGTGGCCCCTCTGGCTGCATTGGAGGGGCACGAGGGAAGGAAGGGGCCAAGGAGACTCCTCTGCCATCTTTGAGCCCCCGAGCAAAGCCCAGACACAGCACAGCTTGGAGTGAAGCTGCTGCTTCCTGCTCGGGGCTGGGCTCTCCAAATGTGGCAAGGGTGGTGAGAGCCCCAGCCCTTCCGTACTAGTTAGCAGAGCTGGCCAGGTCCAGTGGGGGGGGTGCAAACTAAGCCTGGCTGAGCTGCTCCTCCACCAGGCATTATCCAGGGAACCCCAGGAGGGATCTGGAGGAGTCAGTCAAAGTGCCCCAGAGGCAAGGGAGTGAGGCGTTCCAGGAAATACTGTCCTTAGGGTAATGGGAGACTCTCGTGCCTGGAGTGGAAGGGATTTTACGGTATCTGGGTGCGATGGGACAGATGCCTTTGCAAGAGGTTGTGACACATTCCAGACTTTCTTGCCATTGAGACCCTTTCCTGTCTTCCTTTTCCCTCTCTTCCCCTTTCATATGGATGGGGCAGGCGTGGGGAGCACCCTGGAAACCGCGTGAGAGAGCACGGTTGACGTGCGCTCCCCCCCCCCCCTTGTTCCCCTACTGACCCTGTTTATCTTCCTAATTTTGTCCCCCAAGGAGGCCCTGAGCTGTGAGACTGTGTCTTTAGCCATCCCAGACTCAGACCTGCTGGAGGGAGGAGAGACTCCCATGATGGAAAACAGGTCCTTCCGCTCTGTTCCTCACCACTATATCCTGACACCTTCCCACAAAAGCCCAGGCCACGAGTCAGAGGTGAATGAACGACGGGCCTTGGCCTCTGCATTGTGCCATCATGCTTTAGTGCCGTGCCGCTGGCTGGTGGTGTGTTAATGTCCGCGTAGTGCTGTCCTCCTCCTGTCGCTTCACAGCTAGAACAGTCTGTTTCCATCCTCTGTCCTCCATGCTGCCTTTGCCTCTGCCAAAGCTGGACATGTTCTGAATCATTCCCCTGGGGCAGGCCTGGGCGCCTCCACCTGGGCTGTGCACTGACGTGCTCTTTGTAGCCAAGAGAGCCTGGGGCCTTGTCTACACTGGAATGTTTTGCTGCCAAAAACTGCCTTTTGGTGACAAAACAGAAAAAGCGTTTACACTGCAATGTCAGGAAAAACACCCAGTTTGGGTGACAAAAAACGTCCAGCTCTGTGAGAGAATTTTGTCTTTTCCCCTCCCTTTATTATGGACAAAGAGCCAGTGTGGATTCTGCTGTTTGTTTTGTCCAGAGAACTGGCTTCCACAAGTATCCCACAATGCCTATCCTGATGGCTGTGCTCAGTGTTCTGTGATCTCTGCTGCCCTGCAGGCCTGAGGCCCTCCCTTTTCAAAGCTCCAGGAAGTATCTGATTAAAGTCTCTGACTAACGTATCTCAATAAAGCTGAGTGAGTTGCTCCGTTTGGGGAACAAACAAAGAGCAAATCATTGGAATGCTCCTGTTCTGCCCTGCTAGGAACACAGCAGCAGGCAGAGGCTGCTGCAGGGGGAGGGGTTGGAGAGGCTGCTGTGATGCTTTGCTATTCCTCAGCCCAGAGAGTTCACAGAGCTATGAAGGAATCCCAAGACGCACAGGGATCAGCTCTGCCTTCCCACAACACTGCACTGTGGGATGTTCACTGACATGACTTTACTCTATCTGCCAACAGGGGAGCTAGCAACATGGCCATGAAATGTCACCAAGGGAAGTCAGAAAAAACTATTTGACCGGTTTTCACTTTTGGCAACGTTTGCATGTCGACAGCATTTTTGTTGCCGAGCCTTCCCCATGTAGACAGAGCCTTTGGGTAACACTGTTATGTGTCCCACGCATGGGACAGCTGTTCCCTACTGCCATGATCTGGACGTGACATAGATCATCCACGGCTATTAAAATCGGCTTTGGTTTTTCAAGTCAGGCAGCTGGTAACCTGTCGCTTTGGGACGTGATAGGTAGTTTGTTTCTATTCCACGGCTCACGTGAGCATATTTTCTTGGTTAAGCTAGAGGGGGCAATAGCCAGGGAGTTCTACAGATTTCCTGCTTTTGCCTGAAAGTGGCAGAATCGGAATTTCTTGCCATTGCTGGGAACTCGTTAAACCAGTGCTGAGAAGGCGGGACAGCACAAGAGCAATACATGAAGCATGACAGGCAGTGGCATAGAAAGGTGACATGACAGAAAACCCCCACGTGGTTGATCGGTTATACCTCATCGTATGATGGGTTCTCCGCGGGTGTCTGACTGCGGTAAATGTCCACCCTGTCAGTCTGTCTCGGTGAAGTGATCCATGTACATCCCAGGGTGAGGCCACGCAGCAAGAAAAGCAGGAGTGAGTTTATAGCTATTGAGATGAGCCATTTTGCAATTGAAATTGCGTTAGCAGGATACAAGAAAGACGGGTGTTTTCCCACACAGACCCTCGTGGCTTCTGATCTTCCTTCAAAACAGTGGGCAGGCTGGGTCCTGTCTCAGATGAGACCTCTTCTTAGCCCCAAAGCAGGACTCGTTCTAGACCCCTTCAGCTCCCAGACCCAGTGAGGGTGCTGTCTGCTAACTTGCGAGGAGCTCTGTGCACTCTGCTCTGTCTGCCGGTGGACTCCTAACTGAAGTTCAGTGTACTAATCATTGACTGGGCCTAGACTATTTACACTCTGCCTCTCCATCTCAGGCATCCTGGGAATCACTGATGCCAGGGGAAAGGCAGGACATCTGTCTCATGGGCCCCGCACCTCTGGAACTCCCTGCCACTGGAACCACATTGAGGTGCATACCCTATTTCAAAGAGTTACTCCTGGCTGAGATTTTCAGCTGATTGAGAGCTGTGAAACTGGAAGCTCTTAGCCAAACGGCCAGACCTGTCTTTTCACTCAATCTTAAATCAGCAGGCTATTGGATTTGCTTCCGTCATTTGGAATTGTGAATGCCTGGCCATTGGTAATGGATGTCTTAGAATCCTGTGTGACAATTCCTGTGTTGTGTCAGCATCGCAACATGAAGATGTTGTGGGACACGTGGTCTGGGGAACCCCAAATCTAGACTCGCATAGACATAAGTGCTGCAATTAGGGGGTGTGGTAGCATCCCCTAGCTTGAGGTGGTTTCTATCAAATATAGCAGAGATGGGGAACGTAAGGCCCAGGCGGGCCAGATGCAGCCCCCGGCTTGCCTAGATCTGACCCCCAAAGCTCAGGGCTTCCCTCCCCAGCATTGGGGAGTCCATGCTGGTGCTCCACTCTGCCACCTGCCACCCCTCCACGAAGCTAGAGCACACAATCTGGGCTCTGGTGTGTGAGGGGAGTGTGGGGAGTGTCTTTCTTCTCAGTCAGGGGCTACGTCACTGAGGGATTTTTTGTTTTGGGGGGGGGTGTTTCTCACTTTTGAGCAGCCCCCGACTGATTTTTCTGTACGATCAGCAGCCCCCAACTTCAAAAAGGTTCCCCACCCCCGATATATAGGCTTTATGGTTTGATTCCACACCCCCAGTAAACAAATTGTTCTAATGCCCTTGTACATGGACCAATGTTCCCTCTAATTTTTTTCCATTCCCTCTGTGGATTAAATTTTGTTCTATGCACTGAGACACGTGCAGAAGTGCACCTCCAGGAGAAGCACATGCTGCCAGTTGCGGATGCTCTGTTAATCAGCTGGGTGGCATTTGAATCTCCTGAGTGGCCACCCAAGCACTCAGCTTACCGGAAACACTGGCATGGACTCCCCCAAATCAAGCCACCCTGGCTTCATTAGGGTCCTGCTGCCCCTGCCTTCACTGCTGTACTAATGTCTGTAATTAGAGTGACTAAAAGGCACGTAGCAAACCTCTCTGGAAATCCACGGGCATCTCCTGTGTCAGGACACTTCCAAGCACGTTCTGGGCTAAGACTGAATTACTGCCTGGAGGGTGAGTTTTCAGTGGATGAGGCAGGAAACAAACAAGCAGCTTCTCTCTCTCTCTCCTACCCCCCTCCCTCTCTCTGCAGGGCTTTGGTGTCTCCTTTAGCCTTGGCCACCTGGCAGCAAAGCTTTGATTAGCACCAAAGGGAGACTGCAGCAAGGGCAGGTTCCAGAGAGTGGCAGTAATTGGCACCTGTACCACACGGGGTCTGAGGGGGTCTGCCGCCCTGCGGATAAGGTCCTGGCAGGTGCTTGGGCAGACAGCTTGTTAGCACGGCGGAGAGTCAGGGAAAATGTCACCTTGTTCAGCCAGGAGAGCCTGAGCATTTTAAACGGTTCCCGGTTCTGGCGCAAGCGGGCAGGCGCCTCGGTGTTTAGCTCTTGCCTTCCTGCTCCCTTCCTCACTGCGCAGCCTGGGACTGTCCGTGTGCGGAGTGGCTCCGCCAGCTCGGAGCCTGAGCTCCCAACACGCCAGAGAGATCAAAAAGAGCCAAAGCGACTTCTCTGCCCATCCAGGAGACCCCCTGCAGAATTCTGCCCAGCTCGCAGCAACATGCTCCCAACTCCAGCGCCTGCCTCGCCCGCCACAGTCTTCTTCGCTCACAGAGTCGCTCACCCCGACAGCTGATAAGGGTCGTGTTAAACAACAGGGAGTCTGTTTAGGGCTGGGAAAGGGTGCCAACCCAACAGGCCTACAAGGAGCAGGTGAAGAGCAGGAAGAATGATCTAATGGGCAGGACACATGGGATAATTCCTGGCTCACAAATTACTTCCTGTGGGAGCCCCCTAAATCTATCCTGGTCCTTAAGTCCCCGTCTGTAAAATGGGGAGGATACATCCTTACTGCACAGGATGTTGTGACAATAAAATTCCCCCATGGGGGTGAGACTCAGGGTGTGTCTGCACCACAGAGTTTTTTCGGGAAAATGGCCGTTTTTCAAAAAAAAACTTCAATTCCGTCCACACTGCAATCGCATTCTTCCAAAAGACAATCGAAAGAACAGAGGGGTTTTTCCGACATTGGTAATCCTCATTCTACGAGGAAGAAGCCTTTTTGCAAAAGAGATCTTTGGAAAAAGGCGTGTGTGGACGGGGAAGAGGGAGTTCTTTCGGAAGAAGAGGAAAGAGGAAAAAGCACAGGTCCCCTGGTGGCCACTCCGGCCATATAATCACAGCTGACATGTGAGAGAGCGTCCATTCAGTGTGGACACTATCTTTCAAAAAGCAGAACTCTTTTTCGATGCGCTTTGGCAGTGTAGACGCTCTCTTTCTGAAGAAATTTTTTCGGAAGAGTTCCAAAAGTAGCCTGCAGTCTAGACGTAGCCTCAGAGACTGTGGTAATTGAGGCCAGATGGGTGGGCGCAGCTTGGATCAGATTTGGAGCAGTGGCATAGAGGCAAAAGGCTTTGCATCTTATTACAAGTCCCCTGTTTAGCCCGCTCCAAACCAACGCCTGCCCTTAAAACCTACAGGCTAGTGCTCAGTCATTCCTTTTGCATGGAAATTATGCCTGGTGATTGCAGTGTAATTTTGTTGTAACTTTGCCCCCCTCCTTCCATGACAGAAAGGATGTAGCCACATTGGAGAGGGTCCAGCGGAGGGCAACCAAAATGATGAGGGGGGGCTGTAGCACATGACCTCCGAGGAGAGGCTGAGGGATTTGGGCTTTTTTAGTCTGCAGAAGAGAAGAGTGAGGGGGGATTTGATAGCAGCCTTCAACTACGTAAAGGAGGGTTCCAACGAGGCTGGAGAGAGGCTGTTCTCAGTGGTGATAAATGGCAGAACAAGGAGCAATGGTCTCAAGTTACAGTGAGGGAGGTCTAGGTTGGATATTAGGAAAAATGATTTCCGTAAGAGGATGGGGAAGTACTGGGATGGGTTCCCTGGTGGGGGAGGAGGGAATCTCCATCCCTAGAGGTTTTTAAGGCTCAGACGAGAAGAGTAGCCAGCATCAACAGGAGAGCAGCCCCCGCCAACCTTATCACGCAAGCTGCCAGAGTAAGTGCCCCAGCTGGTGTAGGTTAGGTAGACAGCAGGGGTTAGTGTAGCCTAGGCCTGAATGTGTTCACATTTAATGCTTTATTATAAACTTTATTACAGGTTGAACCTCCCTGGTTCAGCACTCGTGGGACCTGACCAATCCCGAACAAGGGAATTTGCCAGAGCAGAAGAGGTTCCCGGCCACCAGCCCCTCAGCCTGGGACAGTCTCCTTCTGCCCAAGCTGGGCTTCCTGCTGGCCAGCACCAGCCCCTGCCCTGGCCACCGGGCTGCCAGGCTGCCCCAACTCTGCTGCTGGGCTCTCGCAGCCCCGACTAGGTTGCCCTGTGATGTCCCCAGTCCCATTCCCGGACAGCACACGGCCCCAGATGGACTGCCCTGGCCCCAATCAAGTTGCCATGGCCCCAGCCCGCTGCCAGGCTGCCCCTGCTGGGCTACCATGACCCTGCTGTCACCAGCCCCACCGGGCTCCCTGCTGCTGGCACTTCTGTCCAAGGCTCTTTCACCCAGGAACATCCAGGAATGTCACAACTTGGCCCCATGCCCAAAGTTAACTGTTCATTAGCCTCCATTATTGCAGTCTTTCGTGTTAGGAAATGTTCTTTGCAATCCACAGGCCGTCAGAATTTTAAACAAAGCACTTAACGTCTTGAGAAAATATTGTGACCATTCCTCAGAAAATGGCTGTGTGAGCCGCTGTTTAAAGTGGTTGGTAGAGGGAAATGACTCCTTTCTTGAAGGCACTTTTCCTCATAAATGACCTCATGCCAGCAGCTCATGTGTCCACCTGCTGTATCACGAACTACAGTGACTCTGTGCGGGCCAAAATTGGCACATGCCCGATGCATTAACAGATTAGAACTGATGCCCTGGTTTTGTTTCGGATGCCAGCACCCCGTAAATAATCGCTGCTTGAACCACTGAATTCTCAGCCAGGTTCAACAGTGGAAAAGCACCGAAGTCATTTGTCTCAAGGATTTGTCCCAAGAGATATGAGGAGAAAAAAATTATAAGGTGAAAACATGGGCAGGAAAAACAGATTTAACCAGGTTCTCAGTGACATGTGGGCAATTCAACGTGAGTTGCAGGGCTGGCCTTACCATAAGGCGAACTGAAGCAGCCGCCTCAGGTGCCCGACTGTGGGGAGCGCCACTAGGACCCAGAGTGTAGAACATTGTGTCTGCTGCTGGTGCATATGTATTCTCTCTGCTCTAGATGCACAGAGATGATGGAGTGCCACGAGAGGAGTAGAACAGGAAGAAGGCAGAATTGAGACCTTTCAAAGTTTTGGCCCCTTTCAAAGAGGGGGCATGGGGCGTCATTTGAGCTCCCCGCCTCAGGTGCCAAAATGTTGTGGGCCGGCCCTGTTGAGTTGTGGGCCCAGACTTCCCTAGCAGGCCTGAGGGAAACCCGACAGCTGGGCAGTGAAATGTGTTAATTTAACATACTTAACTGGGAAAATGTTTTCAGTCAACCACTTGGAGCTGCGATGGTCAACTTGGGCCAGTGAGGGGGGCTGCATGAGTGGCCCTCCTCCATCTCTGAGGGCTGCAAGATGGTCGTAACCAACACGGTCTCCCCAAATAGGGTAGTTTTGCGAACTGTGCATGCATATCTAGCATTTGCAGGGGGTGAACCGTAGCAGCGCTGTGATTGGCTGCAGAGGGAGTGCCCGGCTCTCACAGTCAGTGTTGTGTGCAATCAGCACGCACCTCACATCATGTGCCCTCGCTTTACGTGTGTGTCACTTTAGTAACACCGGTTGGAAAAAAACTTTGCAGAGAGAAAGCAGTGGAATCTGTCAACCCTGCGTGTAGGCAGTGGTAAACAAAGTGTCTCACCAGCCACACATAAGTTGCCCACTACTGACTTGGACGCTGATATTCAAGAAAAATCAATGTGATTAGTAACTAAATATAAGGTGTGGGGACGTGTCTAGTAATTAAAGCATGAACCACCTCTGCCAGTGACTCACTGTATGACCCTGGGCAGGTCACATAAACTTGTCCCTCAGTTCTTCCTTCTGGGCGTGGCATGACAATTTACTTAAGAACGAAGTCCCTTGGATACAAGTTACTATAGAATGAGAAAATACATGTTTGCAATATGTGTAGCACAGTCACTGCAGCTCAGCATGGGCTATAGGCTACGTGTTACGTAGGTCAGAAGCCTTAGTGTATGTTTAGGGGTGGATCAGTATATTTATATGCGAGTCGAATTAATTACTAGCAGGCCACTAGTCACTGCTAGTCAGTTAGCAGGAGTTCGTGTGTCCCTGTATGAAAGTGGCCATTTTACCCATCCATTTTCAAACTGGACTGACACTGGGGTGTGGGTGAAGACGTAAGCAATGCTGGTCACCATGGGAATGCCTGAGAAAATGCGGACGATTTTCTGAGCTACTGACAAATTCACCACACGATAAAAGATTGGGGCTTGTCCGCTTGGAACATCTCTTTCTCATGCGTTCCCGTCATGCGCTGTACTTCCTGTGGTGTCTGATGCGCGTCGAGGTGGTGACTTCCTGTCTGATTGTTCCTTGTTGTTTCGTTGTATGTCCCATCCATGGTGGCGTGAGTTACTTCTTTGAGGAAAGTCTCTTGGACATGCCACTGGAGCTTTCTGTTACCCTGGGGTCACCAGAGCTGTCGAGCTCTTTGACAGCACCAGGGGCACCTCTGCCCCGAGTTTTAAGCCTCAGTGTTGTTTCCAAGGATGGCTAACAACAAAGGAGGCCACCACAGCCTAACCCAGTTTTCCTTCTCTGGCTAAATTCACAGGAAGACACTGCCCACATGAGAGCAACGAGAGAGCCTCAGAACTTCCTCACGGTGCGCAAGATCTCAGTGTCCCGGATGCACTCCTTGCCCAACGACAGCTACATGTTCCGCCCTGTGATGCCAGCCAAAGCCCCGTACCCTCTCCATGAGGTGGAGATGGAGACCTATTCCTGCAAGTCACCAAGAGGTATCGGGGGTGGGAGGGTCTGTTCTCCGGCTCCCTGTTCCTCCTCAGATTGTTGTGACGTTGTGTGGGGGGAGGGTTGTATTCGGTCTGTTCACTTGTTATGTCGTGTGTGATTCCTACCATCCTGTGCTGCTCTGGTGTAACACAGTGTGTGCATATGTGCGCTGCCTTAGTTTCCCTGGGCACCGCGCTGATGCCTGGCTGCGGGGGTGGGAGTTTTGGGTGTGACTCTCACTGAGGGGAGGCTGCCCCAGGCTGCCCAGCCCAGCATGAACACAATGGCTCAGGCTGTCTTGTAACCTGAGCCGGGGTGGGAGATGCAACCAGGTAATGCTTTTTGCCCAGGAAACTGGACAAAGGATGAAGGTTGGGGCCGGTTGCTGGGAGTGTGAGTTAGTCTCAGCTGGCTCAGGATGCAGGGAGTCTAGCTGGCTTGGGGGGCAGGGAGGGGGCCCAGAGCCCTGTCTCTGGGCTCCCCTACCCCAAGATGGATTGTACTGACTGCTCCTAGTCCCTGTGCTAACAAGTCTGTGCTACGCTGAACCCCTGTGAACTAATAAACCTTCTGTTCTACCAACTGGCTAAGCATCGCGTCTGGCTGCAGATGGGGGTGCAGGGCCCGGTGGCTCCCCACACTCTGTGACAATTGTATTTGCTAGGCACGGGGAGGATCTCCAGCAAACTGTGCAAGGCACCGGAACTGGTTCACACGGTGGTGCAATATGAAGCCGAATTATTCCACCAGAACAGAATCAATTCTTTGTCATAGAATGTGATACTAAACTCACTTGATTTAATGCTACGTCCAGAATTTTCAGGGGGCTGTAGTGATTTTGTGTTTAACATGCGTAACTGCCTTATGGAAGTTGCCTGGAGGAGGCTGGAAGTTGGGGTGTCTAACAGGGGACCACTGGGCACCAGAGAGGTTGCAGGATGCAGACTGTGTGTCAAGGAAAAGCATATTCGCTGTATGTGTTTTAGAAAATGATCAGCAGTGAAATAGTTAACAAGGGTGCCATTTGTATTGCCATTATCCGTCTTCAGAGTCAACGCACTATTGAGATGAATGGGGCAGCTAGAATCTCTCCGAGCCATCGTTTCAGACTGTCTGCAGACTCGGGAAGCTGCCACTCAATGAGATTGCACTGGGGTCACGTTCGGAAGGCTTTTGGTGTAAATGAATGGTTAGAAACCAGTTTTCCCCCCGGGAAACCCTGACATTCCCTAGCACAGCTCTGTGAAGAGAAGTCGATTGTGGGATGGAATCCGTGGAGTCAGACGCTACCCAGGAGCCCTGACAGCACCTTGAGACAACCATGCTGGAATAGTTTTGCCCTAAGATGCCATTTTTTGACCTGTTATTCCTATCTGGCAAGCCAGTTTGAAAGGGGAACGGGAGCGAGAGAGAACATCTGTCTCCCTAAAAACATGCGCATCTGGAATTATTGCTTTTTGCCTCCCAAGAATTTACCAGGCTGGCCTCCTCTGACATAATAGTACCTTAAGGCACGAGCAGCATGGCCAGAGGGGGTGGAATTAGAAACCCTGGTAGGGCTGGCCAGGACTAGCCAATCTGTTCTGATTTCTCCAGGAAAAGTAACTCTCTGTTCGAAAGCTCTGAATGTAGCTCAATGTTCTCAGCTCAGCATTTATGATTCTTCCTGGGGATGTAAGTGACTAGTCGACTAGTCCCCCAACTAGTCATTTTCTCCCTCCCTCCCTCCCTCCCCTCCCGCCGCTTGCTGCCTCTATCAGAGGGCACAGCTAGACTACGGATTTTTTTTCGAAAGGATCTATGCACATTTGACGCTAATTTGCATATCTTCTTCCGATCACATTTTTGAAAGCAGGTCTTTCAAAAGTGAAAGTAGTCTGGATGCATTTTTTTCGGGGAAAAAACCCTTTTTCAAAAAAAGCGCTCTTCCTAAAAAAAGGGTGTTTACGCAGTTTTTCGAAAAAGGGGTTTTTTTCCCGAAAAAAACCAAGTCCAGGCTACTTTCACTTTTGAAAGACCCGCTTTTGAAAATGCGATTGGAAGAAGATATGCAAATTAGCACCAAATTTGCATCTCTCCTTTCGGAAAAAAACCATTGACTAGACATGCCCAGGCTCTCTATTTATGGTTCTTCCTGGGGATGTAAGTGACTAGTCAACTAGTCTGTCAACTAGTCACTCCCCCCCCCCCCCCGACCACCTTCCTCCCCCACTTGCTGCCTCTATCAGAGGCAGCAAGCGGGGAGCAGGAGCTGGTCCTGGGAGGAGTCGTCTTAAACACCGGTTCCCCCCAGCACCATCTCCATGAGGGGCAGGGGTGCAGCAGGGACCAGGTGTAAGCTGGGGATCAGCTGATTCCCGGCTCTCGCCCAGTCCCAGACGCTCCGTCTCTGCTTTTAAAATGTATTAAGACCCGGCGGGCTTGTAATACATTTAAAAGGCAGAGCCGCAGCAGGATTAGCTCCCGAGGCTGGGAGTTGACCTCACTGCGGCTCCCCCACTTATCGACTAGTCAATAGAAAATCCATCGACTAGTCGATTAGTTAATTAACCAATAGGTGACATCCCTTGTTCTTCCACCTGCCCCGGAAAGAGGCATGCGAGAGCTTTGCTAAGCCATGTCAGCAGGTGTTGGATTTCACTGCCGAACGACTGGGGCTGACGTGCCAAATGCTGAGCCTGAGATGAATGAGGAAGAATGCCCGTGATGCCAATGCACTTGCACCAGGGAAACACTGCTGTGAGGGGAGAGTCTCATCCACCATTTTGTAATCTTTTCCAGCTGTATTCCTCCACAAATCACAGTATCCTTACACCTCCCAGAGGGACTATTTTCCAGAGACCGAATCCCACCCGTGTCCCATATGCTGTATGTACACCAGCCTCCAGCGATACCAGGAGCACTGGGGCTAGCACACGTTTCATGCATTTTTGTGGGCATTTTGGAGATTGGCGGAAACCAGCTATAGACCAGAATCAGCGAGAGCTGCTCTTTGAGAGGTTTGGTTATTGAACGGGGAAAACGCCATAAGGTGGCCAGATCTTGTGTTCTTTTGGCCTCATAAATAGCCCCCTGGCTGATTAAAAAGGCAAATGAAAGCCAGACCACTGCTGAGCAATGTTGGTTTTATTCAGCTTTCCGGAATACCGCAATGTAGGGCTTTCTTGGCTTCCTCGAGGAGAGCAACGTGGCAATTCTGACAGAAGATGGTGGGAGGGGGAATGTTACAAAAATGTTCGCTACAGCTATTGGGGTTTCCCACCTGCTGCAGAAGACCCACCCTGACGCTTGCCTCAGAAGGGAAAGATTGGTGAGAGGAAGCCAGCTATCCCATTGGAAAGGTTAAACTTAAAAAAACAACAAATGGTCTGGTAGCACTTTAAAGACTAACAAAACATGTAGATGGTATCATGAGCTTTCGTGAGCACAGCTCACTTCTTCAGATGACCAGAGTGTTGGATGTCCAGGACCAAAATAAATAGGGGAGAAGGGAGGGAGGTGGAAGAAGGAAAAAATGGGAGGGGGGGGGACAAGAAGAGGCAGTAGGTAAAAAATATCAAGGGGAAAGCCAAGCTGGAATGAAATAGGAAAAACAAATAGTTTCTAAGTATCTAAAGGCTGGATAGTGACTCTCTGGTCATCTGAAGAAGTGGGCTGTGCCCACGAAAGCTCATGATACCATCTCCATGTTTTGTTAGTCTTTAAAGTGCTCCCAGACTATTTATTGTTCTTTTAAGTTTATCCTGTACAGACTAACTCGGCTACCCCCTGAAGCCATTGGAAAGGTGTTAGTGATCAAGATGCAGCCGGTGTGGGTATTGACGGTCCCTGTGCAAGAGGGCTAGATTAGAAAGTCCAAACCCAAACTGAGGGGTATTGGCAAAGCTTCGTGGGACCCCAAGACTGGTCTAGCCGGAGCGGGCGATGGGTCAGGACTCCCATGCAGTAGCAGAGCTGTGGAGGGGCTGCTGACTATTAGGGGAAAATGTACCACATCCCAGTACTGAGGAACACACACAGAGCTGTGCCTGGTTCTTCCAGTCTCTGAGAGGATGGATAATACTCATTAAAATATACTGGGCATAGTCTGGGAAAAGGTCCACCCCCAAACGTGAGCGAGGAGCCTTTTTTTATTAATGCAAGCCACTAGTTGAGAGACGCCTGCAGGTGGTCTAAAAGGGTCTTGTCACAGGTCCAAGGCCACTGACCTCTGGGGGAGATCTCTTAGCATGATGCGTCCTGTGTCGGCATGTACAAAGCCAGGCCCTGGCGTGGGCACCACTGAGGAACAGTAAATTCTGCTGCCAAACAGCAGGTGATCTATAAAAACAAAATGGGAAACTGGTGGGAAAAAAAAACCGATGTTGGGAAGAAGTTACTTTGCAGAAGGCGCTGGGGAAGCAGGACTCATGAGTGGGAAGCGATGACTCATGGTGGATGCGTGGGAGTGGGGCATCCTTTTCCCAGGGGTCTGTCTTCTGCAGACAGAGAGATTATCTGCATATTCATCAAGAGTTACCAGCAAGGGCTCAATAGTCTGCATGCTGCTAATGTCACAGAGCAGGGTGACTCTACTGTGGGCCACAATGGTACTCAGCACATGCTGAGGGTCACAACTGGGGTGGTTGTTACAGCTGGAGAATGGGAATCGGGAAGTTGTTTTTTTTGGCCTCTGAGGATAGGACAAAAAGCAATGGGCTTAAATTGCAGCAAGGGCTGTGTAGGTTGGACATTAAGAAAAACTTCCTAACTGACAGGTGGTTACACACCAGAATAAATTGCCTAGGGAGGTTGTGGAATCTCCATCACTGGAAATATGTAAGAGCAGGTTAGACAGACACCTGTCAGGGATGATCTAGACCAGGGCTACTCAACACGTGGTCCATGGGCCCTATGTAGCCCGCGGCTTGTTTGTTTGCAGCCCCGATGCAGTTTGGATTTACGCAGGACTCAACACGTGGCCCATGGGTGGGAATCAAAACAAAAAAAAGTATTCAGTGTAATGGTCTTCTGTTGAGATGCGTTTTAGTAGTTAAATTCCTGAACTGTCATTGCTCATTAAAAGTGCTGTCAGGTGGGTGGAAATCGGGTAACTATTGCATTTTATTAACATTAGCAGAACTGACTTAACTGGGGCCTGCGTGTTGTGTAGTCTTGCCTTAATCTTTGTATTCATGCCCGTCAGTGTGAAAGAAGCTATTTGCATACATTTGCATATATATTTGCACATATATGCAATCACACTTAAGTTGCGGCCCTCGGCATGTGCTGTGAGTATCATTGTGGCCCCCGGAGCTTCCAAAGTGGAGTAGCCCTGGTCTAGACGAGTCTTGGTCCTGCCATAAGGGCAGGGGACTGGACTCGATGACCTTGCAAGGTTCCTTCCAGTCCTAGTGTTCTATGAGTCTATGATTCTGTGACTTCTAGGGTGTATTTACACTACAGGACAAAGTCGAACTAAGCTACGCAACTTCAGCTACGTCAATTGCATAGCTGAAGTCCATGTAGCTTACCTCGACTTTTGGCACTGTCTACACTGAGAGAAGTCGAAGGGAGCACACTTTCCCTTCACCTTCCCTTACTCCTCACAGAAACAGGGTTACCGGCATCGACCAGAGCACCCCTCAGTTCGAATGAGCTGTCTTCACTAGACCAGCTAATTTAAACCCTGGAAGATCGACAGCAGCAGCTTCGATCTTCCTCTGTAGTGTAGATGTAGCCCTAGGTTCTGTTCCTGGCTCTGCCAGTGGGGTGCTGTGCAGCCTTTGGCTTGTCACTGAATTAACATGTGCTTCCCTACCCCACGTTCCTGTGCTTGGAAGTCCTTGCAGCTTGGTTCTGCAGTGACAGCTCCCACCCGTTACAACTCATACCCGGCCTCTGTGGCTTGTATTCTCTCTCCCGCTGCAGGGTCCATCACTTCCATCCGCTCCCAGCCCGTGGGAACGTGCTCCGCTCTCCGAGTCCCCAGGGAGTCGCTTCAGGTGACGGCTGTATCTTCTCACCACGAGGGCTGTGACCCATGGAAGATCTCTCCTCCCCGGTCCGCCCCGCGATCTCCCAGTCTCAGCCGGCTGCTGTGTAGACAGGTCGGAAGCTCTCAGCTCTTCTCCCATCAGAATTTTTCCTGCCTCCTCCTCATTCTCTCTCTCTCGCCTCTGTTCTGAGTGATAGTGGCTGTCGAACAAGAACAAATGGAGAGTCACAAAGGCTGCCAGCAGGCCAGGACGGGCTGAGTTGTTATCGGAGCACAATCTATCCCGACAACATTTCCTGTCATTTGGATGCCTTTATGACTTTGTGTTGTTTCAAGTCAATTCCCTGTCTCAGTGCCCCAGGTGTTTCAAAGCCTTGACAGATTCGGTTCACTCTGATGCCAGTTTTGGATTGGCATTGTCTGAGAGTCTGTGTTAAATGGGCTTTGGGGGAGCGTGCTTCCATGCTGTGCAAAGCTTTTGCTCACGCCTCAGTTAGTTAAAATTATTCCAGAGGCTATTGGGGGCCTCTTCCAGGCTATTTGGGGGCCTCCCCCCAGCATGGGATGCATGCTCATCCCTCCAGCTCAGGGGTGGGCAAGAGATGGCCCGCAGGCCAAATCCGGCCCACCAAGCCCTTCGATCCGGCCCGCAGGCACCTTGCCGGGACCTGCAGGCTGGGAGCAACTTCAGGGCTCAGGGGGGCTGCTCCATCTGCCTTTCTGTGTGGGAGGGAAGGGAAGTGTCACACGCTGACCCCGCCCCAGCACAGTCGCTCAGCTCCCATTGGCTGCCTTCACCCCCCAGCCCAGTATTTCAGCTCCCAATTAGGGCTGAGAGATTGTGCTGGGAACAGGAGCAGCCAATGGGAACCAGCAAATGGGAGCTGAGAGATTGCCCTGGGGGGGGGGGAGCGGCTAATGGGAAGCAGCCAATGGGAGCTGAGAGATTGCCCTGGGGGGGGAGGAGCGGCTAATGGGAAGCAGCCAATGGGAGCTGAGAGATTGTGCTGGGGGCAAGAGCAGCCAGTGGGAAGCAGCCAATGGGAGCTGAGAGATTGTGCTGGGGGCAGGAGCGGCCAGTGGGAACCAGCTAATGGAGCTGAGAGATGGTGCTGGGCCGCAGGCAGTGTGTGAAGGTGCAGAAAGGCACATGGAGCAGCTGGCGGCTCTGCACTCTGGGGCTGCAGCAGGCAGGGACATGGCTTGAGAATACCACTGGTCTGCTGACTGGGAGTTGCCTAGGTAGAGCCTGCCTCTAGCACTCCACCCCCTCCTGCAACCCAATTCCCTGCCCCAGGTCACAACCCCCTCCTTCATCCAAACTCCCTCCTGCACCCCACCCCCCTACCCCAAGCTCCCTTCTGCACACAGCCAGACCTTACACCCCCTCCACAGAAAAGTGCAGCCCATGGCCACTTAACAAACTCTTGGAGTGCCCCTCCATCAAAAATCTTGCCCACCCCCCCTGCTCTAGCTGAAGTCACGTACCTGTGGCCCGCCCTCTGAGGGCAGAGCTTGCAGTGAGAGATTAGAGCAAAATGTTTCTCATTCAGGTGCCATCTGGCTAACTACCCGTGGGTGGCACAAACTCGGTCAGCAGGTTCCCCTTTTCGCAAGCCAGGGGCCTGATGGGCTCACTTTCTCGGTGTCCGGGATCGTAGTACTCCATGCTGCGGGTGTTTAACACGAAGTGTTGCCTTTCCGTAGTGGTGAACAGTGGTGCCACGAAAGAGTACAGAGAGTCCCTGCCCCACGAACGGGGTGTGTTCCAAAAGTTCCCTTGTAAGTCAGTTGCTTGGAACTCGCAACCCAATTTCCCATTAAAACAGTGTTAGAAATGGTCGTTAGGTTCCCAGGCTGGCCGGCAAAGGCCCGTTTAAGCCAGAATGGAGCTGAACATGTATTGGAGAGAGTTTGTCTGCCTCTCCGTCCATCTGTCTGCCTGTACAAGAACCCCTCCTACACAGTAAGCGCTAGGACCACCAAATTCGGTAGGCAGGTTCCTCTTGTCATAACTTAGAGCAGTGGTCCCCAACCTTTTGGGGCTGCCGGGCACCTGGGGGCGGGGTCACTCACGCGCCGGGCATCTGGGGGCGGGGTCACTCACGGGCCAGGCACCCAGGGGTGGGGCTGCGTACACGCCTGGGGTCGGGGCCGTACACGTGCCCGGGGGTGGGGCCACCCATACGCCGCGTGCCCGGTGCTGGCGCCACCGATGCGTCACACTCCTGGGGCCGGTGCCGCTTCTGTGCTGCACGCCCAGGGGTGGGGCTGCCCATACACCACACACCCGGGGCCGGCGCCGCTCCTGTGCCGTGTGCCCGGGGCGGGGACGCCGATACCCCACGCGCCCGGGGCCGGAACAGCCCATGTGCTGCATGCCCGGGGCTGGTGCCGCTCCTGTGCCGTGTGCCCAGGAGCCGGCAGCACCCACGCGCTGCGCGCCTGGGGCCGGCACTGCTCCTGTGCCGCATGCCCAGGGGCCAGCACAGCCCATATGCCGCGCGCCCGGGGCTGGCGCCGCCCCTGTGCCGCGTGCCCGGGGCCGGCACAGCCCCTGCGCCGTGCACCTGGGGGTGGGGCCGCCCATACACTGCGCACCCAGGGGCTGGCACCGCCCACGTGCCTGGGGGTGGGGCCGGCCCCGATCACTTGGCAGGTGCACAGAAATGGCCCGGCGGGCGCCATGGCACCTGCGGGCACCGTGTTGGGGACCACTGACTTAGAGTGAGGTAGAGGGCTGGTTGTGCCAGAAAAACTGGGATGTGCCCTGATTCTCCGAAGGCCATAAAGAAAGGAGACAGACTCCTCAGGCCATTAAAAGGAGCTGTCTGGGGGTGCTCCACCCAGGACTGCCCCAACCCTGAGCCTCCCACTCTTCAAGTGCTCTTCAGGGAGGGCAGGAATGGCTGAAGCTCTCCTTCTCCCCCAGATTCATACAGGAACACTGCTGACTGTTCCCCTTCGTCAGAGAGCAAGAGGAAAGTGCACAGTTTCATTCATTTCCTGGCTGGAGAGTGCATGGGGGGCAGACAAACCTGGACCTGCCCTATCCAGGGGGGACATGCAACAAAAATGATTAGGGATATGGAATGGCTATCATATGAGGAAAGATTATTAAAACTGGGACTTTTCAGCTTAGAAAAGAGAAGACTAAAGGGATATGATAGAGGTCTAATAAAATCAGGACTGGTGTAGAGAACGCAAATAAGGAAAAGTTATTTACGTGTTCCCATAACACAAAAACTCGAGGTCACCAAATGAAATTAATAGGAAGCAAGTTTAAAACAAACCAAAGAAAGTATTTCATCACACAATGCAGTCAACCTGTGGAACTCCTTGACAGAGGATGTTGTGAAGACCAGGATTTTGACAGGATTCACAAAAGTGCTATATAAATTCATGGAGGTTAGGTCCATTAATGGCTATTCGCCGGGATGGGCAGGGATGGTGTCCCTAGCCTCTGTTTGCCGGAAGCTAGGAATGCGTAACTGGGGAGGGATCTCTTGATGATTCCCTGTTCTGTTCACTCCCTCTGGGGCACCTGGCATTGGCCACTGTCGGCAGACAGGACACTGGGCTAGATGGGCCTTTCTTATGCTTTTGGGTCTGGCCATTCTTATGCTTTTAGCTTCAGAAGGCCGGGGAGGGTCAGAGGCCTGCTCATCTAGGCCTGCCCACTGTGTGTGTCTGCTAGCACCATTATTACCACCTGAACTCTCATTCACGCTAACCAGTCAATGCGGCAACAGCTGTGCGGTTGCCAGCTCCTAAACTCACTGGGTGCAGGTGGATTCTGCCACATGCCATGTCCACCTCCAAAATGTCTTGCTAGTGTCACTCACATGTCACGCACATGCGGGGGGTGGTTCACTGCCCCATGTAGTGGGGCTGGGACCACGGACAGAGAGAGGGAATGAGTTCGCTCTACACCCTCAGCTGAGCGCCAGCTGCCTTTCAGCTCCTGCAGTAGGGGCTCATGTCTTATGCACTGGAGGTCGCTGGTTAGGTTCCACCATGGTGTTATATCATGAGCACTTTGTCCTCTTGTCCCATCTGTTTCTGCTTGCGTTTCAGGAGGCCGTTCAAATGGATTCCTTGGACAAGCAGAAGACAGACTCCAAGGACAGCCTGCAAGCTGAAGCTAGCGAGAGCCTGCCTCCCAAGAAGCTGTCCCACAGCAGCTCGGGTCCTGCTTTGCTCCAGCCCAGCCCACTCTCCCTGCCAGCCACGCCTCCACATTCCCCAACGTCACCCTCACACCCGCGACACTCCAGTGTCCACACCCGCAAGCACACATACAGCCAGCACAGTATTCCGAGCCAGCCTGCCAGTCAAAACAGCGACCCGGCCAGCCCCGAGGACTCCCTGTTTGAATCCTCAGACCTGGCTGACGAGGAAGTCAGCCACATCAATAGCTCGGTGAACGACTGGCCAGAGCCATCGGACCTCAGGAGCCGCTCGGTCTCTCCTTTCACCTCCCCGTCTTCATCTCGGGTCCCCTTCAAGAACTGCAGCACAACCAGCCTGGCCAGGAGCACCGGCAAAGAGAAAGACTTGAAGAAGTTTTACAGTGTTGACACGAAGGGGTTCCTGGACAAGCCCGGCTGGGCAGATGACCAAAGAAGGCACTCCATCGAGATCTGCCCTTCCATTGACGACGGAGACTGCAGCTTGGAGCAGCCCACGGAGGGGAAGCCAAGGTCTCCTGTCCGTGTTCAGTCTGAGTCGGAGTATATCCACGGGGCTCGGCGGAAGAAGAAGATGAGCCCACCTTGCATTTCTATAGATCCTCCTATGGAGGATGAAAGCAGCGCGGCGTCACGGACCAAAGCCTCTGAGAACAGTCTGTTGAGGAGAAGGACACCCTCGTGCGAGTCCACCGCGTACAGGGACTCCTTGGACCTGGCCGACAATCCGCCTGGGGAGCAGGCCTCTAAAGCAGAGCGGCGGGTCCAGCCCCTGTGTCGAGGGGAGCATCTGACAATCCCAAACTTCTCCTTTGAGCAGTCCGACCCGGGCTCCTTGAGCAGCCTCTCAGATCTCCTTTTGGACAGCGGCCAATCCACGCCCTCCTCCGGCGCGGACACCCGGCCGGGCACGGCAGCGATAGAACTGAAAAGGCTGGATCATTTAAAAACTCAGTGCAACAACCCTGAGAAAAACAAGGAGCTTCTAGGCATGACGAAGAGCCCCTTAAGTCGGCACGGACTGGTCCCTATGACTGTTGCAACAGACGAAGACCTAGATGAACCAGTATAGCTTTGTAAGGGCGGGGAAGGGAAGACTCAAGGGCTTGATACCTATGTGGTTTTGAAACAGCAGGGAAGGGACTGCCTAGCCACATCTTAGTGGCTGATTTCCTCCTCCACCGCCCCCCGGTCACTCGTTCCTAAGCGCTGTCGGGGGAGGGGCTTGCAAAACGTAATACGGAAACGATGACATGAGGTGCAGGGCGGGGGAGGGGGATATGCAAACGTGTTTCTTTTCTAAAGGGAAGAAGGAGTTGCTTTTTTTTTCTCCCCCCAGGTGGCCTCAATCACATTGATTTGGGTTCAGGCCGTGTTTGTTTGTTTGTTTGTTGTTGTCATTGGGTTTTTTTTTTAACGTTCTCGACTTTTAAACCGGCACCATTTATTGTGCGGCAACGCCACAGTATGTGGAAGTGCCCAGGAGACAGGAGCTGTACATTGTCTGTCCATCGGCAGTTATATAAATAGAAATAATGTATTTGTGAGATACAAAAGCTACAAAAAAAACACAAAAAAATACCCACAAAAAACTCTCTTCATAATGCACATATTTTTATAGAGAAGCGATACTGTTTTTTGCATTACGTCCGACTCCCCAAACAAGAGGTGTTTTCTTGGGGTTTATGTGGAAGTCATTATTAAGCCTCCCTCCCTCCCCCCATTGTTTCTCTTCTTTCTTTGCTTTCATTCTTCTTTTCTCTCCTGCCCCTTTTCTCTCTCCACAATCATCCTTCTGGCTTCTATTCATGGCTGATGCTTTTTTGAAGTCTCTTTCTTTTCATTTATTTGACTTTGGTACTTTAGAGGATGTCCTCTCTAAAGAAAAAAAAATAACCAAATCACTACTGAATTGTAGCCAGTGCAATAATAAGTTATTCATTCTTGTCTGTACAAACTGTCCTTTTTATTTTATTTTATGTTTCCTTTTACTGAATTCAGGTTAAATGTTGCAATAATCTGAACTAATGTGCACAAGCAAAGCGTTGTGAGTTTAAAAAAGAAAAGGAGAAAAAAAAGAAATTTACAGAGAGATAAAGGGAAAAAAAGAAAACAAATAAATAGTAAATTATTTAAAAATGTATTTTGTTTACTGCAGTCAAAGTAAATTATTGATACAGTATGTAAAGGTTTTAAGAGTCGTCTTAGGTGATGTTCTTTGTAAGCATTTAAGCTAATGATTTGTTTTCCTCATAGCGTAATGCCTTTGAAAAGAAGGTGAGATCAGTAAATGTACCATTTGCACTCTTTGTGTTCCTTTCCCCTACATACACAAACACAAAGGCCCATGAGCACGCTCAATCCACATGCAAAGGCCTCTTTTCTCTAGCAGCATAGGATCAACACGAAGCCACTAGCGGAATTAAAGTCATTTATTAACACCCCACTTGTATATTGATTTCCCCTTTTTTGTTAATCTTCTTGCCTCCCGCACTCTCCATCCCAAGCCCCTTTCTCGATGTGATGGCTCGACCAATGGAACGCTGCTGCTGCTTAATGAAAACAATAAACCACACCACTACTGGGCGAGGCTGCGGGTAAAAGCGAGCACCAGGCGGCGGCCGTGGCGACAGAAGCAGCAAAATAATAATTCTCTCTTTTTTTTTCTCGACTTTTCGTTCCATGCCGCCTCATATTTATGCATTCACGTATATCTTCTGTTATTTATGCATTCATAACTCAGAAAAAAATGTATCTTGTTTCACATGTATTAAACTGTATAAACTGGAAGCGTGACTTGATTTCTGCTACACAGTCAGATTTAGCTGCTCTGCCAAATCCAGACATGTGCGGATCCTGCAACCCTCCCTCCACTGCAGGGCTACTCAACTTTGGAAGTCCTGGGGGCCACAGTGATACTCACAGCACATGCCGAGGGCCGCAACTTAAGTTTGGTTGCATATACATGCAAATATATATGCAAATATATGCAAATAGCTTCTTTCACACTGAAGGGCATGATTACAAAGATTATGGCAAGATCACACAACACACAGGCCCCATTTAAGTCAGTTCTGCTGATCTTAATAAAATGCAACATTTACCCGATTTCCACCCACATGACAGCACTTTTAATGAGCAATGACAGTCCAGCAATTTAACTACTAAAAGGCATCTCAACAGAAGACCATTATATTGACAACTTTTTTGTTTTGGCTCCCACCTGTGGGCTGCGTTTTGAGCCCCACATAAATCCAAACCGCACTGCGGGCCGCAAACAAAAGGGCCGCATGTTGAGTAGCTCTGCTCTCCTGAGTAGTCCTATGGAACCTTTATCAATGGCAATTGTGAGACAGGGGTGGCTAAAGATTCAGCTGCTCCACTGGTTGTGTCCAGGCCCTCCTCTCCCTGGTTCCTAACTTTTTGCCAGCACGGGCCTATTTGCATGAAGCATTTCTTGCACAGGCCTGGACGATATCATTTGGAAGAGCGAAATGCCATCCTCCCTAGGGTTACCAGATGGTTTATCAAAAAATACTGAACACTCCCCCCCAAAAAAAACACCGGGAAAAAATTCTGTTGAGCAAAAAAAAAGGGGGGGGGGGAGACCACAGTTATTGAGCAAAAAAGAAAAAAAAAGGGTGCTGCACCTTTAAACGGCCCCGCACTGCCCTGCCCCTGCCAGACGCGTGAGGGGAAAATTGTCCCTGTCTGGGGCTTCCGTCCGAGGGAAAAAGGAAACACCGGACATTTCACATGTCCAGTATTTTCTGGGGTTTTTTTAACCAGACGGGGGACCCGAATAACGGACAGTCCAGGCAAAAACCAGACACCTGGCAACCCTATAGACCGTGGCTAGTGTCTGTCACACTGTGCAGAGCAAAATGGCATCCTCCACACAAGGGAGCACCGCAACCCAGTTTGCTGATGGTGCGACCCCGTTGGGGGGCGTCACCCGCAGTTTGGGAACCACTGCAGTAGCATCAGTGCACGGTCATGGGAGCATCTTTCCCAGCATGCCTTTCAGTTTGGCATCTCCAAGCCGCCGTGGCTCCATGGGGCCCATTTTGCCCCTGGCAGCTGCCTCCCTCTCTCCTGCACCTGTTGTGTTTTCTTTGTCTGAGGGCTGAGATGAGTAGGGTTGCCAGGTATCTGATATTCACCCAGACAGTCCAGTAGTCGTGTCCTCCATCCAGTAAAAGAAACAGAAAATACCAGAGTGCAGGGCCCATTTAAAGGTGCAGCTTTTTTTTTTTTTTTTTTGGCTAAACAACTTTAGTCTCCCCCCTTTTTTTTTTCTCAATAGAATTTTTCCCCGGTGTTTTTTTCTGAGGAGGGAGGACAGGAGGATGTTCGGTATTTTTGGTTAAACCATCTAGCAACCCTAGAGATGCGTTCATGCGTGCACAGGCCTGCTCCCAAAGAGCTGCTCGTGTGAGTCGGGTTTGCAGGACCCGGTGCCAAATTGCCTTGCCCCCAGCTGTCACCAGCATCCAGGAGTCCTCCACCGGTTCCAAGCTGTGCTCAGCGAGTGCAACGCTGCCCCGATGCCCAAATCCCTCACCTTGCCGGAGGAGCCTTTCCATCTGTTCCGGCGCCTCTGTGCCGTGGTGAGACGGGCTGCCTCTGAGCACCTGCGCTGGGTAATTAAAAATCATGGTGGATTAGAGTAAATAAGGATTCCCGCTCAGTGGGATGGCGAGGAATTCCAAAAACGTGCCATATGAGTAATTATTAATAGCTCTTGGGGGACAGAGGCAAACTGCCTTTATTGCAAATGAACCAACAGACTGGAGAGGCAAAAGCTCTCTGTTTTGAAGGGAACTGGGTTTTCGGGCAGATGCCGCCTCCCCATGTATCCCCTTTTTTGTAACCCTCCATGCAAGTACGTGTTACTACATTTGCATAGGTGGGGGATCAGGGGTGCGGTGAATGCTACAACACCCCCCAGGTTCCCAGCCTTATGCCTGGGGTCCTGGATGCTGCCTTGCACACCAGCTTTTCGGCTGCCAGCCCCAGGCACTGGGTTCTCAGCTGCTGGCTCCATGTGCTGGGGTCCTGCTTACAGCCCTGTGCATCGGGGGCAGCCGAGAACCCAGCGCCCAGAGTCCCAGCAGCTGGCCCATGGTGTCGCTTTGATCTTGGGCTCAGCACTCCTCCCCTTTTAAAAATGCCCCCGTGCCACTGAGCATTTGGCTGTAATGATTGGGCTTTGCTGTAAAAGGCAAAGCTTCCCCTGGGGCATTTCCCCTTCCCAAAAAGCAAAGGTGAGGCAAGACTGGCTCCCCCTTGTGCATTCTCTGCCTCCTCTGTGGGTTTGCAATTACTGCGCCACCTCATTCGAAAACTAAGAGGCCTGCTCGTAAAATGAGGAAAGGACTCGCTTCCCCACACCGCTCCTGTTCTGGCCTGACAGCACCTCGCAGACTAAAGCTAGCGCGACCAGGCCAGATTCTGCCCCAGCGTGGCAGGCCAGGGAGCTGCTACTGAAGAGAGAAACTCAGTGTGCAAAGGGCAGGTAGGGAAACAGGGAGGGGGGGGGGGAGGAGGAAGAGAAAAGAAAGGGGCTGGGTAGCAGTGTTCCCTGTAAGCCTTGTGCTCATGCAGCTGCTCAGGGGAGATTCCAAAGCCACCCAGCCGATTAGCAGAGTGCCCACAGCTAGGTTTTGGTGTCTATGGGTGGTGTACTGTCACACCTGTTTTGGTGCGTATAAAATTTTATTCCACACATGGAGGGAAAATATCTGCACATGGATGGAAAAGATGTGAGGGAACATTGCTGGTGAGAGGGACTAACCGTCTCAGGCAGTGGAATTTGTGGAGAGCTGGCAGATTTGGAGTGAGGGGAAGGGACGAAGAGGACCAGGTGGCATGTATGGGGGAGAGACAGGCTGCGGGGAAGAACAGGACACCGGAGTGGAGATGTGGGGCATTTGTGTCGGAGTCTAGCCATCGTGCACAGTGACTCTGAGCCCCCAAACCCCTCCCGGTGGCCCTGGCCCCGGGCAGATGCCACATCGGGTGGCTCACTGACATTGCAGAATTGGCTAACTCACCTCCAGTGCAGCCCCTTGCTCAGATCCAGACTCCCCTCACTGGAAAGTCACCCATAGAGCCGGGGCACGGCGGGCCAGGCAGCCCGACCTCCCTATGGCACCCAGGGCAAGATTACGGTCCAGCAGGAGGCGGGCTGATGAATGTACTTTGCAGGCTGGATTCCTGGCCATGAGCGCCCCAGCCCCGCTGTCGTGTACTCCAACAGGGTTTGCATGCGACTGTTGGCAACGTGGCCGTGTGATACCCCGACTGCTTTTAACAGCCCTGTTCCTCATTGTATCATCTGGTGCATGGGGCCCTGGCTCCTTTGTCTTGTTACCGAGGTGATTCCAGTACGGAATAATGCAAGGGCTAGTGCAGCCGTGCATAGCAAATCTGTTCCAAGGACGGGGGCGTATGCAGTGTTCCCTGTAAGCAGTGCACTTGGGCGGCTGCCCAAGAGAGCGTCAGATGCTGCGCAGCTAATTAGCAGAGCACCCACAGCCGGCAGCATGGGTGTCTCCTGGTGGTGCACATCCACACATGCCTCTGTGCAGAGAACAACATTTACTCTGCACACACCTCACAAAAATTAGAGGGAACATTGGGTGTACAGCCCCCATACAACTTCAGTACTGGACAGAAGGGTCTTAAAGCAGGCCAGTAGTTATTAGCTGTGGCTGGGGTGTTCACTGTTATTTTCCTCTGAATTATAATTGATATTTTATTGCTGTTATTATTATTATTATGGTTGTAGTGCGATGATGCCTATACAAACACAGATCAAAAAGACAGCTGGAAAGGCTCTCTACTAGGGATTAAAGGCCCCCTGTCAAGGCTGACAATGCCCCCAAACACCTTAACCCTTCCTACTCTCGTGCTGAGGTGGGACACGCCGGTGTCATTATACCCATGTTAAAGCTGGAGAAACTGAGGCAGGTAAGCCCTACGTTTTCAAAAGTGTCTGCTCATTTTAGATGCCTCAATTTGGGGGGGGGGGCGGAATCCCAGTGAGACCCACCAAGGGTCTGATTCTTCACATGTTCCTGAGCCTCAGCTGCTCTGATTGACTTCATTGGGAGCTAGGGGCTCCCCCATCGAGCTGAAACCCAGTCCCCTGGTTGTAGCAAGTTTGGGGCTCTCAGCGTTTGTGGGCACTTGAGATAAGCCTAAGTCACTTTTCCACGGTCACCTGTGGCCGTGGCAGGGCTAGGACTAGTACCAGGAGTTGGGCCTTCCATTTGCCTGCTCTGTTCACTAAGCCACACACTGTAAAACAGGGTAGAGAGAGACGCTTAATATGTTGGATGTCTCCGTGGGATGAATCCAAGCTGCAGGAGTGGGAAGCAAAGCGGGTTTCGAAGGCCATGACTATTTGTGCTGCTGCAGGGCAGGTGGTGAAGACAACCGGGGCGAGCAGGAGAAAGCTCTCCCCTCGGCTTAAAGAAAACACATCCGCAAGCAGCACTAGCTACGTCAGCAGGAGAAGCCCTCTCACTGACGCTGGACTATGCACATGGGCACTGACGTTGGGGTAATTTACATCACTCAAGAGGTGGTTTATTCAGCTCCTTCTGTGACATAACTTTTATGCTGATGTAGGCTGTCCAGTAGCCTAAAAGGTCATATTCCCTTCCCACTTGTTTTTACCAGAGGAGCGTAGAAATCACAGAACTAGAAGGGACCTTGCGAGGTCATTGAGTCCAGTCCTTCTGCCCTCATGGCAGGACCAAGCACCATCTAGAGACCATCCCTGACAGGTGTCTATCTAACCTGCTCTTAAATATCATATGAATTTTTGTGTTTAAGCTGAAACCCTTGTGATCAATGAAGCTTCACCAGCAAATCAAGTTGAGGGTTGTTGTTAAAAAAAAAAGCAAGAATGAAATCCTCTGACTTCATTAACTGATCAGACCATCCACAGAAGTTTTATTACCAGTCAGATAAGGACAGTTAGGATACGCCTACAGTGCAACGCTATTTTGGGATACCGCAGGTATCCAAAATAGCTATCCTGCGGCTTAACAGCTAGCCCGTTATTTCAAAATATAACAGACTCATTATTCTGATGTTCCTATAAACCTCATTCCACGAGCAGTATGGGACGTTTCGGAATGGTGCTTTATTTCAAAATAAGTGCTGTGTAGCCAGCGCCAAATCACGAAATAAGCTATTGTGAAATTGACTCGAAATAAGCTACGCAATTTGACAAATTGCGTCGCTTATTTCAAGCTATGGGTGCAGTGTAGATGCACCCTTGGGGTACATCTAAACTACATGGCCCCATCGACAGAGCCATGTAGATGAGGCAGGACGCCAAAGGGAAATGAAGCGGCGATTTAAATAATTGCTGCGTCATTTAAATCAAAATGGCCGCCGAGCTGTTCCAAACAGCTGTTTGTTGGCACAGCGCAGCAGTCTAGACGGGGATCTGCTGATCCCAGAACCCTTCGTCAGCAGATCCTGTAAGCCTTGTTTCACAAAGCATAAAGGATCTACCGACGAAGGGTTCTGGGGTCGGCAGATCTCCGTCTAGACTGCCGCACTGTGCCGACGAACAGCTGATCGGCACAGCACGGCAGCCATTTTGATTTAAATGAAGCGGTGATTATTTAAAGCGCCGCTTCATTTTCCCTTTGTCGTCCTGCCTCATCTACATGGCTCCGTCGACAGCACCATGTAGTTTAGACACACCCTTAAGGAATAGTTCTACTCACCCTTATTGGGGTCATCAATACAACTATACGAGTCCTAAATGTGGCTTTATTATATTTGCTTATTAAAACAGCTGATTTGGAAACCAAGCTTGCTGGGGTCCTTTCTTTGGGTCTTGCACAGATGTTATGGAGAGTCTGTGGTTATGCTAGATCTGTCTGCCTAGATCCAAATGGCTGGAAAGTGAAGCTAAATACATTGAGGTTGGAAATATGGTGCAAAACTTTAATCATGAGGGGGATTAGCCATGGGCAGAGCTGCCCTTACCCTGGATACACAGCTGTACAGGGAAAATTTGGGGCACCGCTGGGTCTTAATGTCCCCCCTGTATCCCTGTTCTGTGGCACCGTTTCCTTGGGAGAGGCTGTAGTTAACTTACAAGTGACAAAGCCGGCCAGACCTAGTAGCAGACCCCTGAACTGGTGAAAGGGCCATGCAACTGGGAATGAAGCCATTTAACAGAGATTTGCCAACCCCAGGAACAGCCTGCCAGTTTCTGAATTTACTGTGTTAGTCAACAGGGCCTGAATTTAAAATTTGGTTTAAAAATATTTCATCAATGTGTCGCTGAAGGTTATAAAATCACATCTCTAAAAATTCATCAGCATCTCCTCCCCCCGGCTGCCATCAGGCATCTGGGTACCAGTTTAATTGTACTGCAGAGGCCCCATAAATCTTAGGGATGGCCCAGGCCAGGGGACAACTTCAGGGGTGGGGTAGATTCTCCACCCCTTAAGTCTTTCAGTCAAGATTGGACATCTTTGTGGAAGTTGTGCAGGATGTCAGCTAGCCATTAGGAGCCTCATAGAAGAATCGCTGGCCTGTGCCACGCAGAGGGTCAGGCTGGATGATCAAAGAGTTCCCTTCTGGCCTTTTCCGCCCTTGGAATCTGTATGTGAAGGGAACTCACTGGCCAGGAGCAAGAGCCATGCACAGAATGCAAATATTTTCCCCTCCCTCCCTAATAGTCTGGGGAATGGGTAGCTGCTTTCCCCCTACCCACCCGAAACTCCGCCCTTGCAGCTGGAGCTGTCCACCCACGTACAGACCTGCCCCGACACTCTGGGTAACTATTCAGGTTACTAGTTCAAGCCACCACCTGTTACTATCCCCAGCTACACTGCGAGGATTCTGTTAGTTCCACTCCAACATACCTGATGAATTGGGTTGTACCCACGGAAACTCATGCCCTAATAAATCTGCTAGTCTCTACGGTCCAGCAAGACTCCTTGTTGTTTTTAGTTACAGACTCACACGGCTACCCCTCCGAGGGCTCGCTTGCGTCTGTCTGCCCATGCTGGGACGCATGCTGCTGGCACGGCCGTCCCCTGGGGAGGGACTCCAATGAGCTGCCAAGTTCTTAGCAACGAAGATCCCCACAGCACCAGAGTATTAGCCAGCCGCTCCGCTGCCAATTCTGCACCTGCACCCATCTTTTCCATGAAGCTGCTACTTTGACTCCCCTTGTGGCATGAAAGCGGAGGGTCAAGAGGGAGACTTGGTGCCTGTATAGCCCACCTACTGGGTGTGCGTCACTGTCCCATGCAGTGATACCGAGCCCACTTAGCTCCGCAGTGTAGACGTAGCCTATTTCGGGATACCGGAATAACCTCGAAATAGCTATTCTGTGTCTTTACAGCAGCTCCCAGCTCAGTCAGGGCTGAGGCCCTGCTGGGAGAAGAGGGGACATCCTGGCAGGAACCAGGACGTTCTCCCAACATGCCGCAGTTTGTGATCTTTAGCTGTGCATAGCACCCGTGGAAAGAGGGGCTTGCTGGTTTCCCCATTCTCCAGACTGTTTCTGTACCCCAGCTCGCCCCCAGGTGGAGCATGTAGCAGACAAGAGGCTGCAACCTAATTCGCCCAGGTCCTAGGGTAGTGCCCAGTAGCCTCCCCAGGAATTGAAATGGGGGGGGGGTTGACTTTACAAGGGGGGATGTCAGGGCCGATGAGGGGGTGACACCGTGAGGGTGAAGGTGGGCTATATGGCACCATAGTTCACAAAACTGGGAGGGTGTTGGGGAAATTCAGGGGGGGTATACACCCCCATGGGGAGGTGTAGAGAAATCCCTGGACTAGCGCCTGACCACTGGGCCATTCCCCACCTCTGTGCCTGGCTCTGTTTTCCAGAAGTCAAAGCTAACGTCTGCTCCCGCGAGAGACCAGCTATTCTTATCTGTGAACATGTGAATTTGCTGCTTTCCCCCACCTCCTGCGTGCCGACAGCTCGTGAAGCAAGCCATGAAACGTGCCTTGCGCGTCGGGAGCCACTGAAGCGAACCCTGTGAAAGCGTGGGAGAACACGCCGTTGGGAGCCCGGGGGCAGAGGCCAACTGGGCCTTATTTTCACAGATGCCCAGCATCCGGGACGCCCAGTGACTTCCCTGGGAGCTGCAGGTGTTCGGCGTCTATGGAAATCTGGCTCTGTGCCTTGGGTCTCGCTCATTCCCTGACCCGGAGTTTGCTGTGGGAGCAGAGGAACGAAGCCAGCGAAGGGTGATGAGCCTTAAGGAGAACCTCCGACGGTTCCAGACTCTGGGCTACACCCCTCTCCTGACTGGCCTTGGGAAGGAAGAGCCGCGTAGGCACAGGACTTAGAGTCAGGGACAGGTTGCCTCCTTCCTATGGTAAAACCCAAGGGCGGGGGCAGACAGGAGGAAACATCCAAGAGTCTGGCCCAGTCTAGCTAAATGGGCTCCAGGGAAGGGGAAGTAACAGCGAGTTGCTGGCCTTGACACCTGGCTTTCCTCTTTTTTCCACAACCCAGGAAGACTACTCCCAGGTGAGGGAGGCTCTGAAGGGAGACCCTACAGATGCCTCAGCCCAGCACCCAGGGAAGAACTTCACCAGGGAGCAGCAGAAGCCCCGGCTCTGTGGTGCTCTGAGGAAAGGTCACCATGGTTTGACCTTGACCACCACCTTGATCCAAGAGGAGACCTTTCCCCAGCTGATGACAAGAGACCCCCCCCCGGCTCCAGAAGGGCCTCACTGGCCTGGGACCTAGACGGAAAGCTAACTCAGCCCCTTCCCCTGCCAGCGACAGACAGTGAGTTGGAGGCCTAGTTGTATAATGCTCCACATTTGAGTTAGATGCACTCCACCCCCAGACGGGCACAGTGTAACATACAGGAGCCTCTTTGGACTTCTGGAAAGCCCCTGGGGACACTGAGGCACAAATGTAACTGTGATGGCTGTACGGGGCCGCCCGCAGGCCTTTGCCCGTTTGGAGGCTGCTGCGCTTGGAACATAAGGGCAGATCACTGCAACCACGGCAACTCCCAAAATAGCCTCTTTCACCTCAACGATTGCAAAACCTCACCGTTGCTTTATTGATTGAGTCCTACGTGCGTATCTACCCACGGAGCTCCTATCACTTTACAAACAATTAACTCCAGCACCTCAGGGCACACGGGCCCTCCAAACAGAGACACTCCGGCTGTGTCTAGACTTTTAACGGAAAAGTTTTTTCCATGTTTTGCGCAAAAGCATCCGTGCCAGTGTAGACGCTCTCTTGCGCAAGAAAGCTCCGATGGCCATTTGAGCCATCGGGCTTTCTTGCGCAAGAAATTAACGTTGCCTGTCTACACGGGCCCTCTTGCTCAAGAATACTTGCGCAAGAGGGCTTATCCCTGAGCGGGAGCATCAGAGTATTTGCGCAAGAAGCACTGATTTTGTACAGTACAAGGTCAGTGTTCTTGCGCAAATACTCGCAGCCAGTGTAGACAGGCGGCAAGATTTTGCACAAAAGGGGCTGCTTTTGTGCAAAATCTTGCCAGTCTAGACGCAGCCTCCAGGGGGGAGGTTAATAATCAGACTTTATGGATGGGGAAGCTGAGGCACCAGTGGGCCTGGAAAAGCCTTGCCCCAGCTCCCCCAGGGAATCTGTGGCAAACCTCTGGAATCTCGACTCAAAATTAGCTAGGTTGGTAAGAATTTATACAGAGGATGGGAAAGAGAAGCATTAATTCAGCAGCAGCTGAATGACACAGAAATGCCTTTTTATGCTGAGAAGGAAACCCTTACTTCTTCTCCATATACATTGGAGATATTTGTAAGTGATGACTCAGAAATGCCTTTTAATGGTGCACACTCTGATAGACGCTGAAGAGATCCAAATCAACTGAATCTGCACTGTGCTAATACTACAGGTTGAACCTCTCTAGTTCAGCATCTTCAGGATCCAGCTGGCGCTGAACCAGAAAATTTGCTGGACCATGGGAGGTCAATATTGTCTAGCAGCATTATCAACCCTTCCACTGCTTAGAAGACATGGAGGAGTAAATCAGAGCTAAAGAACAGCACAGAAGACTCAGAGCCAGGACTGAGGGGAGTAAACAAACTTTATGGGACCACGGGAAACTTGGCCACGCCCATGATCAGTGGACATCCAGCTCACTAAAATCATGCCAGATCACAGATGTTGCTGGACTAGAAAGTGCCGGACTAGCAAGGTTCAACCTGTACACCTTTTAACTTCAAGTTGTGAGCATGCACCGGGTCTGCTCCCTGAAGCGTGAACAGGTCTTTCCTTTAAGGTTCTTCTATGCCAGGGCTACTCGATTTTGGAAGCCCCGAGGGCCACAGTGATACTCACAGCATATGTCGAGGGCCACAACTTAAGTGTATTGAATATTCGTGCAAATATATATGCAAATATATGCAAATAGCTTCTTTCACACTGATGGGCATGAATACAAAGCACTTCCCATAATGCCCTGGTGCTCCTGGCACCTCCTCTCTGGGGGCTAGAAACGCCGACACCCTGTATCCATCTGTTCCAGCCAGCCCGTCCGCCTGCATCTTTCAGTGCTCACCCCGCCTGGGCAACGCCTCGCTGTTGTGGAACATGTTCCCAGTGGAGGCCACGTTCAAAGGATCCCACCCACAAGCCATGTGTTGAGCCCGGGGTAAACCCAAACTGCACCGTGGGCGGCAAGCAAACAGGCCACGGGACACGTGTTGAGTAGCCCTGTTTTATGCAAACCCCCTAGATCAGGGGATCGACCCCGCTGCTCCCCCGGCCCCAGGCCAATTAAGGTCTTGGGGTGGGGGAACACATGAAGCCTCCTCCCACCCTGCCAGGAGCACGTGGCGCTTTGGAGCGGAGGAGGCTGGGCCTGGGGGCAGGGCAGCTGCATGAAGCTTCCTTTGTCCTGCCCTGGCCCTGCAAGGAGCCTGTGGCACTTCAAAGTGCCACGTGCTCCTTGCAGGGTGGGAGGAGGCTTCCCATGTTTCCCCGGCCCAGGCCCTGATTGGCCTGTGGGTGGGGGAGGGTGCCAAGCCTCTTCGAGGGCATAGGTGCCTAATGGGAAGGGGGGGCAAAGGGGCTCCCTCACCCCCAGGCCAATCATGGTCTGGGGGTGGGTAGCCCTGCCCCTTCCTGTTTAGGCCTCACTTCTTCCCAGATGGCCCGGGTCTACTTCAAAATTTTTTGAAGTGGCCCCCTGGCAAAAATTATTGCCCATCCTGCCCTAGATAATGATCTAATGCTGCTATTGTCTCTCTAGGGCTTCCTACCGAGCCAGCCGTGGACACCTGGAAAGCTGTCTGACCCCCGTGAGATACTGCCCCAGAAGGACCAATATTCCAGCATGCTGACACTTAAAATAATGCCCTCCCTTGGCACTGCAGAAGCCCCCAGCAGAGAAGTGGCTAACGAGGTTGCAGTTCGAGAGCCCCCTAGATTGTGCTCTGCAATTCCTACCCCTTTCCCTTTTTGGTGTTTCTCGCTCTGCGGGAACTGCGTCTCGTCCTCTCCCAGGACAAGGACGCTGGCCTGTCCCAATGTGACCTTGGGCGGATCCAGTCGTCACCACAGAGACTGTGGGAAATGACCTTTCCATCCCTGCTTCTTGCCTGCTGTTTTCTCAGGAGGCTTGAAGCATCTTGAAGGACACGGATGCAAGTGTGGGAAAAAAATACGCCTACTTTTGCCTTTGACCTCTGCGTCCTCTGAGAGTTAAAATCAGACAGGACACAGAGATGTCACCGCCCAATAATCCATTGAGGTGCAGGGTTGTTTTCAAAGCCACTGTAGCTAATGGATTCACCTTGTTCTGGGATTTGGCTTTTATTTAATATACAAAGCTGTTCCAGCCAGTATACCACCGGGAGCCCATTCTTGCTGAGCAGGAGTGTGACGGGGTGGACCAGGGCTTAAGGCCCTCTGCTGGAAGCACTGTGGTCCTGCCACACCCTGCCTCAGAAAAAAAGGCCATAGACAAGTCCTTCAGGAGGCTAGAGTGGCGGCAGAGGATCCGGCCAATCAGGGGCCAGAAAGGCCCTATAAAAGGAGCTGCAGGAGCAAAGGCAGCTCAGTGTCTCTGGAGCCCTGGAGAGATGAAGACTGAGTGGCTGGCTGGCTGGCTAGCTAGCTAAGGGAGCAGCAGCATTGTGGCAGAGCTCTGTGTGGGGAGCTAGTGTGAGACTATGATAAACTGAGGTAAAGCCCTGAGCTCGGGGCAAGAAACTGTCTCTACGGGGAGAGTCCCTGGAGGCACCATTTCCTCCTGAGTGGGGAAACAAACTGAGAGACGGAGGGGACACTAGCAGAGGGCACTAGGATGGGCCCCTGTTAGGCGTGTACCCTGGAATGGGTTGTGATTTCACTCAAGGCCGTGTGACTCAGCCGGAGGGCAACTGGAGTGCAAGCACATGCCCTCGGCCAGGCGGGGGCGCTCACGGGAGGTGAGTGCCCCCCCCATTCCAGGGAGGTAACATGCTGAGTTGCCACCGCTGGCTACATTAGTGCCCACTCAGCAGAAAACGCCTAGACTGCAGCTCAGGGGAGAAACAGCAGTAGCTCCAAAGACAAGGGGTCTACGTCCCTGGGATTGGGGTGTGGCTGCTGCTGCTGTTTGAGTGTAGCCGCGTCTACAAAGACAACAAGGAGTCCTGCAGCACCTTAAAGACTCGCCCATTTATTTGGGCATAAACTTTTGTGGACTGGAGTCCACTTCGTCAGAGGCATCTCTAAGGTGCCACGGGGACGCCTTGTTAGTTTTTTCTGAAACAGGCGAACCCGGCTCCCCCTTTGAAACACCCTCTTCTCCTCATCCCCCACCAAGCGAGGACACCTAGTTGCTGTGGTTGATTCGAGCTCCTTCCCCTCCTCCCTGTTTGTTTTGTCTTCACATCTGTTCTGTTTTGGATTTTTGACAGCGACCTGCTTTGGGGAATGGATATTATGTCTGTACAGCACTCAGCACAGGGGAGCCAACTGTGTCCACGGGCCCCTGGGCAAGGTAGGGGGGCCAATTCTGTGCTCCCAGAAGGGCCGAGGCCTCAGGTGGAAGGGGCGGGGCAAGGCAGCCAGCCCTTCAGTGCTGCCCAGACCGCAACACTGCCCCCCCCCCCGTCCCTCCCCTGGCCTTTAGAACCGTGCAGAGCGCACAGAGCAACACTCCGCAGCAATTTAAAGGGCTCAGGACTCCAGCCGCCACCACTATTGTAGTAGCATCAGTGACGGCCGGGAGCCATAAGTCCCTTTAAATCACCAGGCCTTGGAGTAACTACCCTCTTTGCCCCACCTCTACCCCCATCAGCGGGCCTAACCGAGCATGACAGGAGCCGGCCTGGCTGACACCAGGAAAAGTATTGGTTCTGCTGCAGTATAAACAAGGACTGACTAACCATTCCCTACACTCCTGAACCAAACCAAGCCGGACCCCTTTTGTTTTAAGTTTCCTGAAGGGTTAACTGTTGCTTTGCTGTGTTCAGTGAGATTTCTCCTGCCGCCCGGGCCTGCTTTGCAACAGAAATGGAAATATCGCAAGAAAAGCTTTTCTGACTCACTAAACCCAGGACATCCTGATGCACGAGTATTAGCTAAAATGATTTTTTTTTCCAGCCCAATTTCTTGCGCAAGCAATTCAAGTGACTTCCATCAAAGTTACAGATAAACCGCTCAGCTTTCAAAAGTTTCAGCGGGGTAGCCGTGTTAGTCTGTAACTGGAAAAACTTAAAAACAACAAATAGTCTTGCAGCACCTTAGAGACAAACAAAAAAATGTAGAGGGTATCACGAGCTTTCATGGGCACAACTGGCTTCTTCAGATGAATGGAGTTTAAGGTGTCAGTCCAGTTTTCAAACAAATAGCACAGAAAGAGAATGGGGGGATGGCGAAGAGGAGGAAAAAGAAGAAGAAAAAAAAGGGGAAAGAAATTGTCAATTAGAGTGTCCATGCTAAAGCTGATAAGAATGCTTACTACCCACTTTAAGTACCCTTTGTTTGGTTTTTTTATGTTATTAGGATGTGGAATGTAGTGGGCCATCCAGCCAATATCTTTGTTTAGGCTTCTGTTGTAGGCGTTACCTGATCCAAACCTGACGGGACTTTCTCTCTTGCATTTCTGCTGGAGACAAAACTTTATGTTCATGTCTAGAATTTATGCCACCCTCTGACCTACTCTTGGTACTCACTTCTGTGACTAATCAGTAACCAGGTCATTCGAGTGAGTGGTTTCCACCACCTTGCATGAAACAATACCCAGCGTTCCAGAACGTGGAACCAGCCACGGCAGCTTTGGACAAAACTGGTTGTCTGATAGTCTGAGAAGCCCAGTGCTTTGGAGCACAGGGGGCAAACTAAGACGTGTCTACACGACGGAGAAGATCAACACTGCTGTAGTCAATCTTACGGGGTTCGAATTAGTGGGTCTAGTGAAGACCTGCTACTTTGAACTGAGAGGATGCGCCTGTCGGCACCAGCACGCCTGCTCCCCACGAGGAGTAAGGGAAGTCAATAGGAGCCTGTGCTCCCGCCGATCTCCTGCTGTGTGGATGGTGCCAAAATTCAATGTAAGATACTTCGACTCCAGCTACGTAATTAACATAGTTCAGGGGTGGGCAATAATTTTTGACGGGGAGGGACCACTCCAAGATTTTGAAAAGTGGTCATGGGCCACACTCTTCCATGATATGAATGGAGGAGGTGCGGGGTCTGGTGATGGAGGTTGGGTGCAGAAGGGAGCTTGGAGTAAGAGACTCGGTGCTGGAGGGAGACTGGAGTCTGGGAGAGAGTTGGGATGAAGCAGGCGGTTGTGACCTAGGGCAGGGGACTGGCGTGCAGGGGTTTGGGATGTGACCTGGGGTAGGGGGGGATTGTGATCTGGGGCAGGAGATTGGGGTGCCAGATCTGGGAGGGGGTATGGGTATAAGAAGGGGACAGAGGGTTTGGGTATGTTGTGGGGGGGAGGGGCAGAGAGTTGGGGCAGGAAAGGGTTGGGGTGCCAGAAGCAGGCTGTGGCCAAGAGACTTACTTGCCAGCTGCCAAACTAGCCTGCCTGCCTGCAGAGCTTAAAAGGTTTCCCAGCCAGCCAGCCTGGCCATGTGCTTCATGTATAACTGAGCCCAGGAGAAGGGGGCGTGGTTCTTCTTAGCTGCCTGTTATTCTAACAAGCTGCTCACATTGGCTGGTTTCTGCCAGAAACCGGCCAATAGGAATGTGCTGGGGGGCGGGGCAGCTCCTAAAACTTCCCCCCCTCCCCTCCAGTTTCAAAACAGAAACAGAACCCTCCAGCTGGCACACAGGGCTGCAGGGCAAGCAGGGGAGCCGGATCTTGCCCAGGCCTGACATAGTTGCATATCTTAAGTCGACTTTCCCCTGTCGTGTTGACCAGGCTAAAGGTGTTTCGGGCCAGAGCTATCATTATTTAGAATAGCCCTCCAAATGCATGCGAAGAGCTCCCCAGCAGACCTAGTGATGGCGACAGGCACGTGGGCATCTGGTAATTGGAGTAGGGATGTAAAATCCCATTTAATCGGTTAACCGGTTAAATGTTATGCTTAACCGCTTAACCGGGGTGGACGGGAGGCCGCTTCAGCCCATGGTGTGATGGGCTGGCCAGGCTGAAGCAGCCCCCCACCATGGGCAGGGGCTGTTCCAGACGGGCTGGAGCGCCCCCTGCTGGGCACAGGAGTCAGCAGCCAGGGAATTGGAGACTAAGGTGAGAGCCAGGAGTGATGCAAGCCAAGGGCCAAGTAGGGAACAAGCAGCGGCAGGTAAATGCTTTGAGCAGCTGCTGCCGCCGCACTTAAAATGTGGTCTGCTGACTTTTCCCCCCAATCCAACAGCCTCTTCCAGGCCAGCTGCCCACAGCCTGGCTCTGCGCCTGCAGGCCCTGATTCCTGACCCCTAGCAAGGCCCAGTCCCTGACCCAAAGGACTTTCAAGCTGAGCGTCACTAGCAATGGAAGGAAGTCGGGGAGCACGTGGTAGGAAGGCAAGAGGGTACAGCAAGGAGACCACAAACTGAGGGGCATGTTTGGGTGGGTCTCCTGGGCTGCTTTTATTGGTTTGTGGCATTGGTATAAACACATAGGGACTAGAAAGACAGTGAAAATGGCTGCTGCTTGCTATCTGGCCCCATTTCCCTCCCCTATAAAGATGCACCAAAGCATCTGAAAGACCTTTATTTCTAGCTGCTTCTCTGGCCTTTGGATTTGGGGGGATTAGCACAGTTTTAGCCAAAAGCTGGGCGGCCCGGAGTGTCGTCTTAGTGTTACTTACATCCGTCCATGCACATCATCGTTGGAACATATTCCTGCCTGCTGCCAGTACGATGAAGCAAACAAATCTGCACAGAAAGGGCTAACGCCCCTAGACGGGAAAGCCTTATTTCCAACTCAAGAATCATTGTTTCACAAAGAGACCCGCGACTGTATCGAACCCCTCGGCAGGAAGGCTGCTGCAGCTCTGGTATTTGCATGCCTCCCCAGAGCGCTGTCAACTCGCCCTGTACCGGGAACCACTCAATTAAGGTGCACCAGGAAGGATGGAGTATTGATTTTTTTAGTGCAACTCGCATCTGTAAGTCACTATGATTGTAGCTGCAGTGTTCCTGGAAGGCCTTTCGCTCTGCTCTCCTTGATGCGTCTGCTGCTCCGAAAGCATCTGAGTCAGGTCCCGTACGCTCGGAAAGGATATTTTAAAGCACTCCGAAATATGAGGCTTAAGAACTTATCTGGCTGTTTCTAGGACTGCCACTGTTTGTAGGGCTCCCTTGGAATGGCTCAAAGAAGGAATCTGTGCAGCAAAGGACAATGTGCCATTTCTAGAAGGAATTTTGAGACCACTGCCTGTTACGTTTCAGGCTGTGTTGTTGTCTCTTAAAGGATCAGGAGTGACGGGATTAGAAATCGCTGCATGGGTCTGGTTTGTTTCTCCTCCTGGCCAGCCTATGTGTCTGTCCCCCTGCCTCCCTATTTGGATCAGGAATCAGGTTGACAACTTGCACCTACCACACTCAAAATGGCACACGTTTTAAAAATCGGGCTGTGCCAGAATCAACGGAAGCCCAAGATGGCTTGTAAAAACAGGTCCGTCGGACTAAAAAGCACATGTAATATAATGCATTTTGCAGTGTTGATTACTGTGCACCGTGGCATAACATTGTTAACATTTCGCAGCACAGTGGTGTGCAACGTAGTAATGCGAGAGCCAGGCAAACGCTTCACTAACATCTCTGGAAATAACTATTCAGACTGCTACTTAGTTTTATTTCACTCGTGCATGTGTGTCCTTTTGCACTCACCTGCTCTAACTCTCCCCACATACCAGTTGGCTGGAACTTAGGTCAGGACAGGCCATTTTAAGTGAATATTCAGAATGACAAGAATCTTGGCTTGAAGAGGGTGTTGCAACACATTTAATCGGAAAACAGAGCCACGCCATGTGGCTGACGTGCCCCATCAAAGCTAGGATCTCACCTACCCCCTACTGAACCGCTCACAAGCTAGCTATAAACCACCCCCTTGTCACTTAGGATTCTGTTTGATTTATGAAGACAGGTGAGACGCTCATGAGCGTTTTGCAGCCATAAAAGGGGGTGATCTCAATCAACGCTATTAATTATTCATTTGTCGCCGCTGGCTTCGTTTCACATTTTTGATGCAGTGTCAGTTCTCCACCTGGGCCTCACTTTCTAATGATGATTTTATTTCCCCGCAATCCTCCCTTTCGAATCCCAAGCACATTGAACAATCTTCTGGCAAGAAGGGCAACGGAAGATTCCAAACCACCAGTTCTAGTCTAAGCTCATTAAGAGAGTAATTGAATTGAACATTTAATCACTGGAGGCCTAGGTGGAAGGACAGTCGTCTTCTCCCATGTGCGTGAAGGTTTTTTTCAGGCGAGGCAACGTTCAGGCATCCTGTCAGCCCAGTGGGAACATGTATCATGCTGCTGAAGTAGGACTCACTCTTGAGACAACCTGTAGTCCAGTGTTTCTTAACACTGTGAGGCAGTCGGAGGTGTGCCGCGAGGCAGTCAGAGGTGTGCCACAGAGAACAACAGAGTTCAAAATGGCCACCTTAAAGGGGGCAGGCCAACTTTTTTTTTTTGGCTCAATAATTTTTCCCCAGCCTGCTTTTTTTTTTTTCTCAACAAAAAATCCTTGGTGTTCCTCATAAAAAAAATTATTTTTTGGTATTCCTCCATCTTAAAAAGTTTAAGAAACACTGCTGTAGTCAATGACCAGCCACACACTTGCCCAGCCACAGCCATGTTCCCCGTCCCTTCCGGTGACCGTGACTTCTCCTCCATGCTCCCTGCTTAGTGATTTCATGGGCCACTTGCAAAGTGCCGCAAAACAGCCTGTCATTTCCACAGCCGGACAACCCGCCTGAGCCCCATGCTCAGCAGTTCTCACGATCTGCCAGCCTACATGGGTGCCCTCTGGCGTTTTAAAGGCTGTTCGGGCGTTGAAATACATGAATTGGACTCATCATCATCATCAAAGCAAATCCCAGAGGAAAATGGCTTCCTTGCCAGTCAGGTGCCACCCAGGTGGGGTTCTAATACTAATTGGAAGCAGTAGCCTAATTGATGTTTGTTTCCTCACTGTGACCTAAGGCTTCGTCACCACTCAACGTTGAAGCAGTTTGACTAAGGCAGGCATGGGCAAGTTCTGACCTGTGGGCCAAATGCAGCCTGCAAACCTTTTGATCTGGCCCGTGGTCCGCCCTGTCGAGATGCCGAGGCAGGCTTTCTGCAACCCGAGGCTGCTCAAAACAGTTGGCAGCTCCCTCTAGGGGCCGCATGCCCTTGGCAGGAGAGAGTGGAGACTTTGCGTGGTGCCCCCAGCCCCAGGTGACAACCCCCTCCTTCACCCAAACTCCCTCCCTGACCCCACCCCCTCTCCTGCACCCCGGTCCCTTACCCCAAGCTTCCTTCTGCACACAACCAGACCCCCGCATTCCCTCCATAGAAAAGTGCAGCCCTTGACCACTTACCAAAATCTTGGAATGGTCCCCCCACCAAAAATTATTGCCCACCCCTGGACTAATGCCTTCCCTATACTGATGCAGAGATCAGTGTTCCAGAGGTCGATCTTCTGGGGTTTGATTTAGCAGGGCTAGTAAGTCCAGTACTCATGGGGTCGCAAGGAGTAAGGGAAGTTGACAGGAGAGTTTCTCGTAGCTGGAGTTGTGTATCTGAAATCAAATTTATCCTGTAGTGTAGACCTGGCCTAAGGGTATAATATTAATCTATCTTCTATGGGGACCTCGGTTTAAATGATATATGTCCACACACACAGTTACACTGCTATAGCACACCTTTATTTACACCAGTGCAAATCCCGTGCCTTAACCAGGCCCCAACTATCCCGATGAAGGACTTTTGCTTGTGTGTTTCACTCCCCTTTTCTTTAGAAGAAAGTTGATCTCCATGGTTGTGCGTGCGAATGTAAAAAGTGCTGCTGCATTTTGATTGCATGAGCAAATAGCCCTGGCAGTTGAAATGCAGACCTCATAGACTTATAGACTTTAAGGTCAGAAGGGACCATTATGATCATCTAGTCTGACCCCCTGCACAATGCAGGCCACAGAATCTCACCCACCCTCTCCTGGAATGATCCTCTCACCTATATCTCAGATACTGAAGTCCTCAAATAATGGTTTAAAGACCCCAAGATGCAGAGAATCCTCCAGCAGCGATCCGTGCCCCATGCTACAGAGGAAAGTGAAAAACCTCCAGGGCCTCAGCCAATCTACCCTGGAGGAAAATTCCTTCCCGACCCCAAATATGGTGATCAGCTGAACCCTGAGCATGTGGGCAAGACTCACCAGCCAGACACCCAGGAAAAAGTTCTCTATAGTAACTCCTATCATCCCACCATTGTCCCATTTACCACTGATAGTGAAAGGTCAATTAGTTGCCAAGATCATGTTATCCCATCAAACCATCCCCTTCATAAACCCGTCTAGCTTAATCTTGAAGCCAGATAGGTCTTTTGCCCCCACTACTTCCCTTGGAAGGCTGTTCCAGAACTTCACTCCTCTGATGGTTAGAAACCTTTGTCTAATTTTGAGTCTAAACTTCCTGATAGCCAGTTTATATCCATTTGTTCTTGTGTCCACATTGGTATTGAGCTTAAATAATTCCTCTCCCTCCCTGGTATTTATCCCTCTGATATATTTAAAGAGAGCAATCATATCTCCCCTCAGCCTTCTTTTGGTTAAGGTAAACAAGCCAAGCTCCTTGAGTCTCCTTTCATAAGACAGGTTTTCCATCCTCGAATCATCCTAGTGGCCCTTCTTTGTACCTGTTCCAGTTTGAATTCATCCTTCTTAAACATGGGAGACCAGAACTGCACACAGTATTCCAAATGAGGTCTCACCAATGCCTTGTATAACGGCACTAACACCTCCTTATCCCTACTGGAAATACCTCGCCTAATGCATCCCAAGACTGTATTAGCCTTTTTCACGGCCATATCACATTGGCTGCTCATTGTCATCCTGTGATCAACCAGGACTCCAAGGTCCTTCTCCTCTTCTGTTACTTCCAACTGATGTGTCCCCAGCTTATAACTAAAATTCTTGTTATTAATCCCTAAATGCATAACCTTATACTTCTCGCTATTAAATTTCATCCTATTGCTATTACTCCAATTTTCCAGATCTTCCTGTATGATATCCCGATCCTTTTCTGAATTGGCAATACCTCCCAACTTTGTGTCATCCGCAAACTTTATTAGCACACTCCCACTTTTGGTGCCGAGGTCAGTAATTAAAAAGATTAAATAAGATTGGTCCCAAAACTGATCCCTGAGGAACTCCGCTAGCACCTCCCTCTAACCTGACAGTTCACCTTTCAGTATGACCCGCTGTAGTCTTCCCTTTAACCAGTTGCTTATCCACCTCTCAATTTTCATATTGATCCCCATCTTTTCCAATTTAACCAATAATTCTCCATGTGGTACTGTATCAAATGCCTTACTGAAATCGAGGTAGATTAGATCCACTGCATTTCCTTTATCTAAAAAATCTGTTACTTTCTCAAAGAAGGAGATCAGGTTGGTTTGGTAACCTCAATGTCCCTAACTACTTTCTCCTTCAAAATTTTTTCCAAGACCTTGCATACTACAGATGTCAAACTAACAGGCCTGTAGTTACCCGGCTCACTTTTTTTCCCTTTCTTAAAAATAGGAACTATATTAGCAATTCTCCAGTCAAATGGTACAACCCCTGAGTTTAGAGATTCATTAAAAATATTTGCTAATGGACTTGCAATTTCATGTGCCAGTTCCTTTACTATTCTTGGAGGAAGATTATCTGGGCCCCCCGATTTACTCCCATTAAGCTGTTCGAGTCTGGCTTTTACCTCGGATATGGTAATATCTACCTCCATATCCTTATCCCCATTAGTTCTGTTGCTGTTATCCCTAAGCTCTTCATTCGCCTCATTAAAGACTGAAGCAAAGTATTTGTTTAGATATTGGGCCATACCTAGATTATCCTTAACCTCCACTCCATCCTCAGTGATTAGTGGTCCCACTTCTTTTTTTGTTTTTTTCCTGTTTATATGGCTATAAAACCTTTTACTATTGATTTTAATTCCCTTTGCAAGGTCCAACTCAACATGACTTTTAGCCTTTCTCACTTTGTCCCTACATGCTCTAACCTCAATAAGGTAGCTTTCTTTGCTGGTCCCTCCCATCTTCCACTCCTTATATGCTTTCTGCTTTTTCTTAATCACCTCCCTGAGATGCTTGCTCATCCAGCTTGGTCTAAAACACCTGCCTATAAATTTTTTCCCCTTTCTTGGGATACAGACCTCTGAGCACATGTGCTGCTAGCCACGCCCTAGCAAGTAGGGTTGCCAGATGGGTTCAACAAAAATACCAGACACACTTGACATTACATCACAATCTACGTTACATTTTATTTAGAAAATACCAGCCATTTATATTTTCTCACTTATATTTTCTCAATTTGTTTCCCGAACAGAAAGCTGAAATATTGGACTGTCCGGTTCAAAACCGGACACCTGGCAACCCTCCTAGCAGGGTGCACATGGGTAGATGGAGGTGCCCACGCTCAGATTTGCATTTGCAGCTTATTTGTCCAGGTCCAAAAAGGAGCAAGTTTTTCAAATACCGAAGGGCCTCTGACATACCTGAGTGCCATGATAACTTGTGTAGTGAGCCTTCCTGGAAAAGAAACTATCATACCTACCGCACAGAAGAGCCTATTTGGAATTTCAGCAGCAGTGCTGCCTAATGGTCTCAGCACAGCCCTGGGAGCTAAGAGCTCCTACATTCTAATCCCAGCTGGCTCACTGTCTGAGCCAATCACCTCACTTCTCTGTCTCACAGGGCTGCTTGTAAGGGTGATGTGAATGAAGAACCACAATGCAAAGCACTAACGGCTGAATTTAATTATTTGATCAATTCAACTGGGGAGGAAGGGGGCTACACTCCAGTCTGGTCAATTCATTTCCCCCAAAGCCTTTCGCAGCAGTTCCATTTTAATAAATTCGGTGAATGACAGGGGGTCATATTCCCTTCATCATAGGGCTGGCCAGCATCCTCCAAGAAGCCTCGAGAAAGGAAGAACAAACATTTTGTAGGGGAAGGAGGTGGGGAAGGCCTCATTCAACGACTGGCAGAAGCTGCTCCCCAGATGTTCCATGCACCAAGGGTACACCTTTGATTGTATTGACTTTTCTTCTCTTTGTTGAGATGGAAAATTCCCCTCCAGAAATCGGACTCCATCCCCAATGCAATTAGATGCAGCCTTTAATCTGTCATTATCACAAGATTGTGAGGGCTGCATGCATACTAATAAGTGAGTTTGATATTTGTACAAGCTTTTTTAGGATGAATAATTAAATTGACTTTCGCCATTAAATCTTGCCCATTAAGCTTTTAATGCAAGGATGTATTTTAATGGCTGAGGGCCATATCGCTTTCTTTATGTGGGGGGGGGGGGTCTTAATTAGGGTTTTAATGCATCCTGTTAGGAGCCTTTTGCAAGAGTATCAGTCATTGGTAGCGTGATCTGAATGGCTGGAATTGAGTGTTTGGAGTATGTCTGCTGTTTTCTCTCTGATCTCCAAGGATAATTTGTATTAGCAGCAGCGATCAGTGTCTTGAGTGTGATTCTTTTCTCAGTAGTCTGAGACCCTTGGCTAATAGATAATAAAAGATGTAGAAGAGCTCAACAGGTACCCCAAGTAATCTAACTGAAAGAGTCCATCTGTCTGTCTGTTCAAGAAGGCCTCCTAAGCGGTAAGAGCTAGGACCGCCAAATTCAGTGTACAGCTTCCTCCTATCATAACTGAAAACAGGATGTGCCAGGAAAATGGGATGTGCCAGGAATGGGATTGCTGCTCAGAACACCTAACAGAAAAGAAACAGGTATGTGACACTCCTCCCCGCCCACCCTCTGGGACTGCCACCTCCTTGAGCCTTCCACCTCCCAAGGAGCCATTTGGAGAGTAAGCCCCCCTCCCCTGCACACGCACACACACAGATTCATACAGGGACATTCCTGGCTGTTCCCCCTTGTCAGGGAGCGAGGGGAAAGTGCAGTTTGCTTCATTCCTCATGCTGGCGGGGCGTGGGGGGGCAGATGCATTTTGCTCTCACTCCCTGACAGGGACAGGAAGGGGAAGAGCAAGCAGCCCTGAATCTCAGGGGGCAGGGCTCCAGCTCCCGCTGCCCTCTTCCCTACAAACACATACACACAGAGTGAGCACATACAACCTGACCTGAGCCCCTCTTCACCCCCCAACCCTGAATCCTGGATCCCCTACCACTCCCAACACCCTGCCCTGAGCCTCGCCTGAACCACACTGGGAAACGTGCCTGTAATAATAATAAAACTTCTTCCCCACCCCTCGGGGCGCAGCATTTATTTTAGATTGGCAGCAGAACAAATGAAGGGGCCTAGGGTGGTGATATTACTTCTGCACGTACCATTCATTGAGAGAATGGTCAGTCTGGTTAAAATGGCAAGCAACAGTTTTCTCTCTGTGAGAGAGCCTGATTCTGTTTTATGTGCATTGATTCTTTGGTGAAGTGTCTGAGAAGTTTGTCCAATATACATAGCAGACGGACACTTTAGGCACATTATGGCATAAATTATATTTCTGGATGAACAGGAATATGTGTTCTTGAGCTTGTAACTGGCATGGTTAGGTCCAATAATGGTGTCAGCAGAGTAAATATGTGGACAAAGCTGGCACCGGGGTTTGTTGCAAGGGAAAGTTCCAGGGTTGGTATTAGTGTGGTATGTCCTGCGGTGGCTGGTAAGAATCATCCTGAGGTTAGGTGGTTGTCTAATACCACCATTTTAACCAGACTGACCATTCTCTCAATGACCTTAAAACATGCATATTGCTTCAAAGCGATTTTAACTCCAGACGTCAAAGAGAAGCCTCAGAACTGTCATTCATGCTTAAATTTGATACTTTACGTATGGGTCTTAACAAAGATGCTATTATCTCACCCATTACAAAGATAGCTTCCCCAGTTATCACCTTTAATGTCATTGCCTCACAGACACTAACCTTCCCCCCTCACCCCTCCTCTGTTCTTAAATCTGATTTGTCAATTTTATATGTGTTCACTTTTTTTTGATTGTATCACTTTGGGCGTGCCAATTTTCTTCCACATATTGATCTGAGGAAGTGGGTCTGGCCCATGAAAGCTCGTCACCTAATAAACCATCTTGTTAGTCTTTAAAGTGCTGCATAGGCCTGTCTTTTGTTTCTGCTAGGCCAGACTAACATGGCTGCATCTCTATCTCTGTAGTCTAGATGTACCCACAACGCTCATGTAGTGTGACCTCCTGCCCAGCACAGGCCGGAGCCTTCTGAGCTGTGTTCCTAAGTAACTGGAAGGCTGCCGTAAGCAAATAGGACAGACTCTTGCTGTTCTTGCCCTGCTCCTGGCATGCCCAGGGGGAATCGACGAGCTACAAAAAACAAAGCACGCGGTGACTCAGAGCACATGGTGTGATAGAGCCAAGTGGAACCCGGGCCTTGCACGTCCGAATTTTTGTTCTCTGTCTAGCAAGCTGAGGGCCAGATTCCCACGTCCCTAGAGGCAGGCAAAGGAGCCAAGCAGCCAGCTTAACTGGCAGGCCCATGCCTATGGCGTTCAACCGAGTCTCTTTGCAACCCCTGGTGGCATGGCTGTGGCCAAGGAAAGGAGGGTGGGCAGGGTGTGCATCAGATCATCCCAGCAGGTGGAAGGCCTGGGTGTAAATTAGAGTCACCTTCGGGCTACCCTACTTTGCTCCGGGGCCAGTCCAGCAAATCCCAAAAGGGTTGTAAAAAGCCATCTCTCCCTTCCCCCTCCCATTGCGTTCTGCACCTCGCCCAGCAAGCCAGGCCAAAGGAATGGGGCCATGGGCTCATTCTGCTGTGATTTAACCCTTTGCGGGCTAGTCACCAGGCAGGGCTCATCTACCCTGCCAGGGCCCGACCTGCCCTGGAAAAGTGAGATGGGCATTCAGTTTCCCCAGCTCATGGTGTGGCCTCTCTCAGCTGAGGCTACAGCCAGGTGGGACAGTTGTCATGGTGGGGTTGCGCTGGGTGGCTCTGCAACTCATTTCCTGCCCAGCTGAACCAGCTGGGTGGTTTTCTCCACCCCTATTCAAATAGGCAGCCGTGGCCAGAAGCTGGTGGGGTTGCCAGCTGACCTCTTCTAGCCTGAGTCCAGATATGCCTGTGAGCACTTCAGATGCTCTTCCACACAAGGAGGTGAGCCTATAAGAACGCCGGACTGACCATGGGTCAGCACACAATGGGAGACTGGGCTTCGATTCCCTGCTCTGCCCCAGACTGCCCATGTGACCTCAGTAAGTCGCTTTTCCAAGCTGTGCCTGTTTCCCATCTTCACACAGGGGAAAATAGCCCTGCCCTACCTCACCGGGGCTTTAGGAGGTTGATGTCTAGGATGGGCTTGGTGCTCCACTTGCAAAAAGTGCGAGATGGTGTCAAGCCACAGGCCCAGAGCCCAGCAGGGTTATGGATTCGCTTCAAGACAGAGTCGATTAGGGTTAGATAGTTGCTTTTATTAATCTCACTATGTCACTACTATTGCAGGCTTACTACTGCCAGATGGTTCCACAGCTACTGCAAAGTAATGCAACAATATGCACAGGCAAAGCAATGCATGTAAGAGCAACAGGCCCTTTCAGGTCCACGGGAAGTCCCGTTCCAGTCACCTCGCACCCAGCCGCAGTGGACGTGCCTCTAGCTAGGGGGATTCAGGAAACCCTTCGAAGTCTAAGTCCCTGTTCAGACTGAATTGGGCACGGGACTTCCTAGACTAGTTATACTACAGCGCTACGTCTACACTGGCAGCTTCTTCCACAAGAACTCTTTTGTGTAAGGGTTCTTGTGCAAAAACTCTTCCACAAGAGAGCGTCTACACTGGCATGTGCTTTTGCTCAAGAGCATCCATGGCAGTGTGGACGCTCTCTTCCGCAAGAAAGCTCTGATGGCCATTTTAACCATAGAGGCGTCTTGCGCAAGAAATTGATGTTGCCTGTCTACACTGGCCTGTTCTGGAAGAGCGCTTGCGCAAGAGGGCTTCTTCCTGAGAGGGAATGTCAGAGTTCTCGCGCAAGAAGCCCTGATTTTCTACAGTACAACCTCAGTTTACTTGCGCAAGAACGTGCGGCCAGCGTAGACAGGCAGTATGTTTTTGTGCAAGAGCAGCTGTTTTTGCACAAGAACATGCCAGTGTAGACACAGCCCAGTTGTTTACCAGGTGTGCATGTACCTGGCCCAACACCATTCTTATCACTCTTATGTGCTGAGACCGAGGTCAAACTTATTTACCGCTTAGTAGGTTCGCAGCTCAAGACATGAGTTAGAGCTGATAAAGCCCAGCTGCTGTCTGGGCTTGCAGTGTGCCACAATACGCTAAGCTGGGTCCAGCAGGGATGGAAACGTCCATTCTAATCTGCAGGACCCCCATATAACTTTCATGTGACAGGTGAGAGGGGCAAGTGTTCTTTCCAATGAGCCGTCTGCCCCCGTGAAACTCTGCACAGAAGCCACCAGCCCAGTAATCTCCCACCCGCAGCCTCAGCCTTGCCCTGTGGGCTCATGGGAATTCTCTTCCCTGCTGCACCCAGGTGTTATGACACGGTAGCTTGAGCCAGGAAATTGTCACGTCCAGAGAGCAGGCGGGTGCTGGCTGGCTGCCTGAGATCGCTGTCACCATTCCCATCTCCCCGGCTAAGCAGAGCATGAAGGGCAGCAGAGGTTTGCCTTTTTGCCATTACCTTGTCAATCAGCCCAGCTTCTCATTAGGAAACCACCTCTCTGCCAGGTGCGCCCCGTAATGGGATTCACGCGCGGCTGGATACCACCATGTCTCCAGCGGAATGTGCCCTGCTCTGTGCAGCAAGTCGGTGCAATAAGGTATGGCCACGTTGTCTAGGATCTTAGGGCCATGCACATGCCCTCCTGTAAGTACGGAGGGCGGCTCACTTTAGACTAGGGACGTTGAAGACTAGTAAGCATTTGCTTATCGGATAGTCTGTTGACTAGTCAATATCCTCCCCCGCCCCCTTGCTGCCTCTATGAGATAGGGGAAGGGGTACTTCAAAGTGGCAGCGCCACACACTTTGAAACCCCAAGGCAGCCACTGCCCCTTTAAAACGCCGCCTCTGCATGATTCAGAGGGGCAGCCATGGAGCCCGGGGGCAGCTAGAGACTCCCAGCTGTCCCCGGGCTCCCTGCAGCATTTCCCCAGAACCTGGGATCGGCTGGGGAGTCCCCAGCTGACCCCGGGTTCCGAGCAGCATGCAGTGTAGCATGGAGCCCGGGGTCAGTGGGGGACTCTGAGTCCCCCACTGATCCCGGGCTCCATGGCTTTGAAATGCCCGCTGGGGACTCTTGTGCAGTTCAAAGCAGGCACGCCATGTGCAGCCTGGAGTCAGCGGGACATCCTGTACATTTCAAAGGAGGAATGCGGAAGTACCTATCGACTAGTCAATTAACCGCATTTTAACATCCTTACTGTAGACGTGGATGTGTTCCCAGACTTGGTGATACCTTTAAAAAAAAAGTCTGGGGTTCTCAAGAGGACTTGTCTCATGTGTACTAACAATAGCTGCAGGGGAGGCAGGTATGCTAGGCAGGGGAAAGCATTGCTTTCCCAAATCACCAGCCTGGCCCCACCTACTGTAGGCATCCTGGGGGGCAGAGTGTTGCTGCCCCTGAATGCCCACCCTCCCCATGCTCCAGGGCTGGAGAGGCTGGGGCCATACATCACCCCGCCCTCCCGGTGGTGCTGGTGGGGGGCTTGGCTCCCATGGAGGTGGAGCCTGGGTGGTAGGGGCGGGGCTGGGGGAGGGTTGAGGGCTTACCTCCCCCAGCCCTACCTTCACCCACCGCCCATGAATAGCTGAATAAACGGTGCTGTCTTGACTTCATTGACTATCCCACACCCTAGCAGTCTGAGAAAACAAGGCGTGTGTGCTGGTTTTTCTTGTAATCCTTACTGTACTTATGACAAAGTCTTGTGTGTGACACTGAGGAAATGCTAGTGCCCCCAAATTACATTGAGATACGGAATTGATATTAAATTTATTTCATATCATTCATATTTATTTTAAATGCCTTGATCTGCTTATTTTTTCCTTTCTGCTTTGTCCCATTTCTACACATTTAGCAGTCAAAGGCCCGTGACAATGAATTCTAATGCTATCTACGCTATCACATATTTAAAGCACATTTTATGCTATCAGATTCCCCCAGGACTACATATTCTGGCCACTGACATGCAGCCAACTCTGGGGAGGAACAGTGGAACGGTGCAGAGCAACATAGCACAATACCCCCTGCCATAAAAATACTTCAACATGCACTTAACTCCTGCTAAATCTATGCGAGTAAGCCTGTGTTTAGAGGTAAGCACACATCCAAGTGTTTTGCTGAAGCAGGGCCTAGCACAGGTTGTAAGAAATCCTGTATCCCCTTGAAACTGTGGAGACATTTGGTTGACATTAGAGGGCAAGAATTGCCCTTCTGTTCTGATTTTGTACGCGCCTAGCACAATGGGTCTGTGACGGGGCTCCGAGGTGTTGTGGTAATACAAATAAGTTAAAGATAACATATCCTACTTGACAATCACTTGAAAGCTCCGTTCATTCTTAAACTTAGACATCAGCCCATCTGGTGCAACAGATCTCAGGCAGGATCCAAATTAAAACCCTACTGAATGGTAATGAGAAACAGGGGGTGTTGTCAAGTGTTTAGCCCTAATTGGTTCCCAAGCCCAGCAGGGTGAGGAACACACCTTAATGCAGCTTTTCTTCTTTGTAAGGAAAAGCTCCAAAATCACAAAGGTGTGGGCTTGGATTGGAATGGAACGTCACCTCTTCTCTGCCTACCCCACTGCTCCTGAGAGCTGGCATGGCTCATTGATGCACCATTTCTTATTTCCTCCCGTCAGTCGCTTTGCCTTGTATCCGGCTCATCTGCCACACCCACAACGTTGTACAGCACCTGCTGATGGGACGAGAGCTCTGGTCGAACCGTGGACCCCATGGCGAGGTGACCAAGTCCAGCTGATGGTGGAAACCCCTGTAAAAAAGATCTCACCTCGAGTGCAAGGTAAGTGGTCTTGTCTAGTCTAAAGTAGGAGTTGGGGGAGATCAAGCCAGGGGAAAGGACCCTCTTCCTGCCAGCATTTGAGTAGGAATCTGTCTCCTGGAGACTCAGCTGAGACACAACACCTCACCTCTTGGTCTAGCCATGTGGGAGATGACAGCTGTACACACCGAATGAGTTCAGCTGAGTTGTTGTCTTAGGCCTCTATGGTAGATCTTTCTAAGGCGCCCATCCCTTGGTCTAAGCATTGCATTCTGGGGTATGATGGAGCGGTGATGGGGTTCCAACCCAGGCCAGGTTTGTTGTTACCAGACCTGCGGTGTTGCTATGGTAACTGGGGACCACATATGGTACCACGGTTACTGGCCCTCCACAGAAGTGCAATATCTGATCTTCAGTTCCAAACCCACCTTCTCTGTTGGCACAGGAAGCCGAGGAACGGAGAGCCGCTTTCTGAGTCTGCTCAGATGCACTTGTAAACCACGGAGGGGCATCTGGAGGATGAAAATCGGAATGGGGCCCATTTCAACCTGGGCAATTCCAGCCTCCAGGAGCAGGGGGACATTTATCCACCTCTAGCCACCCCTCATCAGCAGCTCTTCCTGATGCCCTGGCTTTCAGGAAAGGTGGCCCATTTGCCACAGCCCCCTGCTCTGTGTCCAACATGCTACCAGACTTTGTGTCTGCTTGGCACGTGTCTATCACTGCTGCCCCTCCCTCCCGTGACACGATGCTCAGCCCATTAGCTGATGTTATTGGTCTCTTTTGTTACCCACCCGCTTCCCAAAGTCAGTGCCCAGCTCAGATCCAACGCCGCAGCTACTTCTCACTTTGCCCAGCATCCCTGGCTTCCAAGCAGACGTGTGTAATTTATTCTGACTGGCTCCAATGGAGGCACTAATTAATTTTCCTCATTTAAAAAAAAATTAAACAAATGGTAGCGAGTTCTAATGCAAATTAATTCTTCATAGAGCATGAGGCATTTCACAAATCATTAGCAATAACTCTTCCTGGAAGCCGGGGTATGCTGGCCGGGTTAATATATTCCAGCAAGCTGCATAGCAGTGCACTGTCACTATGCTGATTTGCTAGCCCATTTTCTGCTCCTAACCCAGAATCATGTCAACTTTCAGACATTCCTTGTCTGCACTCGGGGCCTTAGAGACCGTGCTGTATCCTTCAACAGACAAACCCTGGGAACTCTTCTACGACACACAGATCTTCCCAGGAAAGGACTGTAGAATCTCACCGAAACCACATGTGCATCCTGGGGGTGGGGTGTAAAACTCATCCATGCTACTGGCATGTGAATACCAGGCAATTCCAACAGTCTCTTCGGTTGACCCACCCCACTGGCAAATTGATAGATCCAGTGTGTTTCAGAACTGTGAAAACTACAAGTGCCCACTTTAAATTCTGAGTGGTTTCCTGCTCCTTCTTGCCAGCTAGGGGGCTCTGTCGGGAAGGGTGTGGTTGGGGATGGGCAGTATGGCAAAAGCCAGCGTGGAGGAAGGTGGGGTGAGTTTTGCCTCTTTGCCTTAGGGAGCAGCCTGCTTCATCCCTGTCTGTTTGGGGTTTTGTATGGGATAGGAGTGTTACGTTGCAGTCCTCCAGCAAGAGCATATAATTTTTTAACTTTTCTGAGTTCATGCCATCAGTATAACAGCCACCGGCTGACTCACTGTGCCAGGCATGGCTCGTTAACTGTGTCTGGAATATAAGCAAGGTGGGAATAGCTCTCCCGGTTGTATTTAACTTTCTATTATCACTAATGGAGCATACCTTGTGTTTTGAAAGGGTTTTTACTACCCGCCCCACCCCCGATCCAACTACCCCATTTCTTGCTCGTATTTCCTTAATTGCCCATCAAACTCAGGCAAGTGATGCAGACAAAGTCCAGCTGAGTTAGTTTGAGTCTTTTCCCTTCTTACCCATCCAAAATCTAAGAGCAAATATATTCATCTAGCAAATATACACCCTCCCTCTCCCCTCCAATGTGCAATCCTTTCAGGGCATTTACCTGTACATTCGTTACAACAGCAGAGTGAGAGTTCAAAGACCAGAAGCTAAAAGGCCATTAAGAAAAAGGACAAGGAATATCTTTGTATCTCTCTATTAGCGGTAAAGACTGTGCTGGGATGAGTCAAACTCACAGCTCTGTGCAAACAGACTCCAAATAAAACAACTTGATTGCAGATTAATGACACCATAAAAATGTATTTCACTGTCCATTTAGCAGATGTTGATCATAAATATTTGGGATTATAAATAAACTCTCCCATGTGCCACTGTATTGTGATTTCTGTCTCTCCTGCCTCCCCTTGAGTGCTTTATGGACCGCCATGAATCACTGCTGGGGATGGTTTAATCATAGTTTAAAATATGAAGGAAATAAGAGTCTCCAACTTTCTAGGCATTGGTCTCGGATTCAGCGGCACTTTCATGCAGGTAGCAGCATGTAACAATCATCAGAACTGCCAATCAGAGACAAATTTTGTCCCTGTATCCTATCTTCCAACAGTGGCCAGTGCCAGGTGCCCCAGAGGAAATGAACAGAACAGGTAACCATCAAGTGATCCCTCCCCTGTCGCCCATTCCCAGCTTCTGGCAAACACAGTCTAGACGCACCATCCCTGCCCATCTTGGCTAATAGCCATTGATGGACCTTTCCTCCATGAATTTATCTAGCTCTTTTTGACCCTATTAAAATCCTGGCCTTCATAATATCCTCTGGCAGGGAGTTCCACAGGTTGACTGTACGTGACGCAAATAAAAATTTCCTTTTGTTTGTTTTAAACCTGCTACCTATTGATTTCATTTGGTGACCTCGAGTTCTTGTGTTATGGGAACAAGTAAATAACTTTTCCTTATTTGCGTTCTCTACACCAGTCCTGCAAGGCTAGAACTCTGGCTGGGGCTTCAGCAGCATGTTAAATGGCAGTGCAAGATAAAGGGGAGTGTATCAGAGAGTTTTGCATTACAGCAGCCTCCTGCAAGTCAGTTACATATGCACCCGGGCGGCCTGCCTCCTAAGAATTCTCTTGGCTGTGATGGAGTATCCCCTTTCAGGGTGGGATTCTGTCCCCCTGGTTGGTGCTTTGCTCACAAAAACAATCCCACAGAACTAATGTTCCAGGCTGTGGAATAGCCTCTGAGGGGAAGGCCTTCATCTAGAAGACAAAAGCCCTAAAGCATCTTGCCAGGGCACAATCCTGCTGGAGCAGATGACCTATGAGGAGGACTGAGAGATTTGGTTTTGTTTCGTCTGCAGAACAGAAGAGTGAGGGGGGATTTGATAGCAGCCTTCAACTTCCTGAAGGGAGGTTCCAAAGAGGATGGAGAGAGGCTGTTCACAGTAGTGACGGATGGCAGAACAAGGAGCAATGGTCTCGAGTTACAGTGGGGGAGGTCTAGGTTGGATATTAGGAAAAACTATTTCCCTAGGAGGGTGGGGTAGCACTGGGATGGCTTACCTAGGGAGGTGGTGGAATCTCCATCCCTAGAAGTGTTTAAGTCTCGGCTTGACAAAGCCCTGGCTGGGTTGATTTAGTTGGGATTGGTCCTGCCTTGGGCAGGGGGCTGGACATGATGACCTCCTGAGGTCTCTTCCAGCTCTATGATTCTATTTCCCTTCCCCACACCAGGGTGGCCCTAAAAGGTCACATCCCAGCATGCTAGGATGCTCAGCTTTGCAGAAGAGCCCTTTGCACAACCACAGAGAGATGGTGCACAGGCAGAACTATTATCCGACCTGTCAAAATCCCCATAGCCCATCTGTATCCATCCCCATAGCCCATCTGTATCCATCCCCATAGCCCATCTGTATCCATCCCCACAGCCCATCTGTCACTGAGGAGACAAATCTTCACCACCAACTTCACACCCCACCACAGAAACACTCACCCAGAAACCAATCCTTGCCATGAACTCCAGTGCCAGTTCTGTCCACACATCTACCCTCGTGACACTATCACAGGCCCTAATCACACCAGCATTCACCTGCACATCTGCTAATGGGATACATGCCATCACGTGCCAGCAATGCCCCTCGGCCACATGCGTCGGACAAACCGGACTGTCACTATGCAAAAGAATAAATGGACACGAATCAAGACATTAAGAATGGCAAGATACAAATACGAGTGGGGAAGCACTTTAACCTCCCTGGACGCACCGTTTCTGACTTGCAAGTTGCCCTTCTCAGGCCATAAACAAACAACAAATTCAAAAAGAGCCTGCAAAGAGAAACTGCTGAGCTGGGATTCATATGCAAATTTGACACGCTGAAACAAGGTTTAAATAGACACATGGAGTGGTTCTCACATTACAATCGGTACCGTTGGACTTCCACCCTTGCCTGAGCATGGGCTTCTCTCTTTGTATTTATGTCATTCTATCAAGCATGAAATGCCATTCTCTTCGCATTAATGAATTGCTCGGTTGCAACACCATTCTCATCAAACCAATCCTGATGTTTTTTGGTTTGGTAGTCTATGGCTTCCTCACAGCCATTAATGATGGCTGCTTTCAGCTGGTTCCAATGTTCCCCACTTTCTTCTGGAAACTCTGATGGCAGCTTTTCTTCTAAGACTGCTTGGAAGATGGTCCTACTCTGACTATGAGTGATTGCCCATCACAATAGGCAATTTCCCCTTCAAGTGCTCTCACCTTCTCTTCACTGTTGGAGATGAGCTATAGCCAGGCTGATTTAATTAGCCCTAATGTCACACTCCATTCTCTGTATCCCTGCTTTTTCTCTTTTCTTTTCTCTTCCGCATCGGAAGAAGAGAGTTGTATCTCAGGAAAATTTATGCTCTAATGTCCTAATAAATGTGTTAGTCTTTAAAGTGCCACCTGACTCTTTGTTGTATTTTAATCACACTTCCAAAAAAAATGGTATTTGCCCGGGACTAGGAGAATTGCAAGACTGCTCTTCCTGGAGCTCAAAAGCCAGGCTGTGCTCAGTTCTGAACAAGTCAACTTGTCTTTTAATAGAGAACATAAGAAAGAGTACACTGGGTCGGACCAAAGCTCCATCCAGCCCAGTATCCTGTCTTCCGACAGTGGCCAATGCCAGGTGCCCCCAAGGGAACGAACAGAACAGGGAAGCATCAAATGATCCATCCCCTGTCGCCGATTCTCAGCCTCTGACAAACAGAGGCCAGGGACACTAGAGTTTGCTAGTAGTTGTTATTCTCCACTAGTGTGTCCTCTTTCAGAGAGTAATTAAATGGCCCTTTGCTGAACTGTACACACCTGACAAGCTCCTGCCTTTGATGTGAGAATGAGTCAGTCATTAACAGCAGGAACAGGATGTGCATGCAAACACCAGCGCTGATTGTTCTGCAAGAGGGGGGAACAGTCCAACCTGCACAAACAGGTCTCCTTTGTTCACGATGTAGGAATTAAGATGGATACAGCACCTCTTTCCCAAAGGGAGGCCTGGATTTATTTCTTTTACAAGAGGCAACATCGCACAACTGTGGGGAGAAAAAGCAATACCAGCATCATTAAATAATGGGCATGGAAACACAGTGATACACAATTTTCCATTAAAGCCAGAGATCAAACTCTCTGCTGAACTGTTATTTGCATTTTCTGTCAAGGTAAAAACCGTTTCTGCTTGGGATTTCATTATATTCATAAAGGTTTAAAAATGAAGCTAATTAGAGAGAGGTTGACAAGAAAAATCACTCGCTGGGACCAGGAGGGGATAGAAGTGGTACATGAAGCATTTACAAGTGACTTGGCTTCAAAACTCAGTTTCATGCCTTAGCAAGGGAATAACCCTGACACCACATTGCCGCTTGAGGGCAGATATCAGTGTGCTGATTTTATCTCCTCTGGCGGCCGGCTGATTTGACCAGCATCTTGACAAGGGCAAGACTGCTGCTCAGAGTAGGGATGTGAATGGTTAACTGGTTAACCGATGGGGGCGGGAGCAGCTCCAGCCCCATGGACCCGCCATGGATAGGGGTGTTCCAGCCCTGCTGGAGCGACCCCTGTCTACAATGCGGGGGGAGGGGTGCTCCAGCCTGGCCACAGCAGACATGGGACCACCCATCCTCCTTTATTCGGTTAACCGATTAACCAATTACACGGGATTTTACATCTGTCATTGTCTCATCATCGCCTCGTATTCCTTCATCGGCCTGGATCCATTTGTTGATTCTTGTTTTGTACTTAGCTTGCAAGCTCTTTGGGGTTGGGCCCGTCTTTTTGTTCAGTGCCTGGCACGATGGGTCCATAGTCCACACCTGAGGCTCTGAGGAACCGTGATAACACGAAAAATGAACAAACAATTTGCTGGATGCTCACACTTCCGCTCCGCTAGATCTGCTGTCACCCATGTGAATGAAAGGCCATCACAGGCTGTGTGGTGGCTATAGCTATTCAGGAAATCTTTTCTTTTTCCCTTGGGAAAAATGCGTGTGTGAAAAATGGAATGTCGTATTCTTTGACATTTTTTTCTAATTTTTTTTAATTGTTGTCAAAAATCCCTAAAAATGCTCCAGTGGGTGGAAAATGTTCTGACCCCAACCATGGAAAATGTAGTTAAAAATGGGCATTTCTGCAATGGATGCAACAGGTATTATCCACCAAAACCACTTCTTCAATGGAAAGTTGTCAACCAAAGGTCCAAGCACGGCCTTGACCGCACACCTGCACAGAACTTCACGTGGCTGTAGCTGGATGTGCAAACAGGGTCTCTCCAGCCAACTACTGGCTTCTAATGTAGTGCTCAGCAACTCTGGATCAGATGCCCAGATCCTTCATGGGAGGATCCTTCATGGAGAGCCTGGACCTGAGTGATGAACTCCTATTCGCACGCTTGGCACTTACTTCCTGCACAGGCCACTGGGGATGTCTGCACAGCCGGGTGAATGGCTCAGAATATTTGCCACACCTGGTCTGACCGCACGGAGCGTTCTGCAGGATCACGGTCCCAAATGGGCAGCTAGTGCGGGGGGTGACCCCTGCTGGTGCCCTGTAATCCCCCGGGTTCCTCCCATCTGTAGGACAATTGGGGCCCAAAAGTGCAGGCCTGGGGCAGCTGCCCCAATTCATCCTACGGAAGGGATGGCTCTGCTGGAAGAAGTGAACTAATCTTGCCGCCCATCTTTTTCCCAACCGTGCAGGTAGAGGAGGGAGCCAGTTGTGTTCCCTGACAAGACTGTAAGGGGGAACCAGCAAGCCAGTCTCCCCCAAAACTGCCTACAGGGGAGAGGTGAAGCTGTTGACTGAATCCCACCAAGGAGAGAGACCCAGGTGGTAACTCCTGAGGCTTGTGCAGAGGGGGGATACAGGTGAGTGTCACAAATATGGACCAATTAGCAAGCCCTTGAGCCACCAGAGGAGTTCTTAACACAAATGGATCCAGCAGCCTCCCCAAAATGCCACATTGCTGAGCCTCCCATATTCCAAAACCTGTTGCCTCCCTATGATCTTTGCAATATGAGATGAAAGGGAATTTCAGCAAAAGCCCACGTGCCCACGCTTGCTTACCTGGGCCGAACCCACGCCCTCAGGCCTGATCAGCCCCAAAAGTGGGGAGCGTTTGGCTCCCGATCAGAACTGCGGGGAACCAGGCACTGATCCAGCCCATGTGCAAAGGATTCTGCCACCCCGAAAAGGCCAAGCACCTCTGAAGAGGGAAGTCACTGGGACATAGTTCACTGCATAGAATGCCCACGAACTCTTCAATCAGGATCAATTCTGATGCCCTCCAAGACAATGTGAAGTGCAAATCACCACCAGCCAGAGAAGAGGCCTAGCAGAGAGAGGTTTCCTGCAGTGATGGATAGTCTGCCATCCGGCAGCACAGGTGAGATGGACCCAAACACATTTAATTACAGCAGGGAGGATAGGAGCAAATGTCCAGGTCCCTGACATCCGACAGCTCTACCAGAGAGAGTTTGGTGTCAAAACTTCCTTCAGATTCCCCCATAGTGCTTGCAACAGCAGTCTGCTCTCTGGAACCGTGGGGGTGGCCAGAGAGGGGAAAGGCCACAAGTGACTTGCTAGATCTCGTTGGCTTAAGCTTCCCTTTGTGCTCCATGACATTTACACAGCTCCGCATGGAGGATGAGGGATTCCTGTGCCTAAAGGCTGCACGCGCATATTGCTGCTGGCATCATCAGTGCACAGAGTTCTTGCCCATCCGAGCCCAGAGATTGTCTTCAGTTCTGCCTGGGTACAGGTGTGGTGCATAGACTTCCATAGGATCCAGTCTTTAAAAGGTTTCCTCAGCTAAGAAATTAAAGCACATGGAATATCCACCACAAGAGCCCTACATTTTTATCTATACATTGAAGTTGCACATCTAATTATCCTGGTATAATTAAAGTGGTACAATCCCCCCTAATATGGAAGCAGGAATACCAGAATAAAGGTCTTATACAGGTTTTGCTTATAGGAAAGGGCATAAGCTATACCTGCATAAGGTACCATGATAATGGTATAACTGCAAACACACTAGAGATTGTACTAGGATAACAATACAAATAAAACTCACACCCCTAACCAAAATAGTTAGACCAGTGCAAAGCTGTGAGTAGATTAGGAGCTTAGAAAGATATATGGGAGTCAATGCAGCAAGCCAGACTCCAACAAAACTGCAGAGAAAGCAGGGGATGATGGGAGATGACCATGCACGGACACATTCCCACGTGACTAGGGAAATGTGGTCTAGATGACATCACAAAAAAGTATGTGCAAGACGTTTGAAAAAACATGTACTCAGAGTAATTATCAGTGATTGGCTGTCAAACTGGGAGGACGTATCTAGTGGGCTCAGTCCTAGTTCTGGTACTAGTCAGTATTTTCACTAACGATTTGGGCTAATGATTTGGAGGGTATGCTTGTGAAACATGCAGATGACACCAAGCTGGGAGGGACTGAAGCACTTTGGAGGTCAGAGTTAGAATTCAAATCAACCTTGACAAATTAGAGAATTGGTCAGAAATTAACAAGATGAGATTCAGCAAAGAAAAGTGCTAAGTAATTCACTTAGGCAGGAAAAATCACATGCACAGCTACAAAATGGGGGGAAACTGGCTCGGTTTCTGCTGGAAAGGGTTTGGGAGTTGTCGCGGATCACAAATTGAACAAGTGCCCACAATGTGATGCAAAAAAAGAGCCCAGAGGAGAGCAACAAAATGCTATAAAAGGCTTAGAGACACTGACCTGGGAGGAAAGGTTAAAAAAACTGGCCTGTTTATATTTGAGAAAAGGATAAACGGAGTGGGGGCGGGGGGATAACAGACTTCAAATATGTTACGGGCAGAGAAAAAGAGGATTGGGCTCAGTTATTTTCCAGCGAATGTAGGACACAAAATAATGGGCTTAATCTGCAGCAGGGAGATTTAAGTTAGTAGGAAAAGCTACCTACCTATAAGGGTAGTAAGAGGGAGTTGTGGAATTCCTGTGCCCAAAGGTTTTTAAGAACAGTTTGGACATATGCCAATCTAGGTTTACTGGGTCCTGCTTCAGTGCTATTCAGTCTTCATAACATTCCTACCTGACATTTCTATGGTTCTGTAACTACCACCATTAACCAAAGCCCAGATGCTCAAAGTCACAGGAGTAAAGCTCTTAACCAAAGTTCCTTCTAATTTTTTCCATCCCTGTGTAGAATAAATTTTGTTGCATGTGCTGAGGCATATGTGGGTGTGCACCACCAGTACAAACATGCTGCAGGCTGGGAGGGCTCTGCTAATCTCTGCTGAATGGCCGCCCAAGCATTCGGTTTCCAGGGAGCACTGCTCCTAACTCCAATTAACTTCAGTGTGAGTTGCTGAGCACCAAGTATCTATCATGGAAATTATGTGCTCATCGCCATGGAGACTAAGCACCACTAGTATCAGTGACAGTGCAGAGCCAAGAGCAGCTGTTAGGCCCTGAGAGGCACTGCTTCTAGGGATGGATACCAGCTCAGCAAGGACATGCTGTTTCATCCCAGCCCTTCCTGTGTAAGGCTCTTTGATAGGAGCCAGTCTGCGCTTTGTGGCTATTAACAATATTGTGGATCCAAACAGTAGTTTGGATATTGCTGAGAGCCACTGATCAGGGTGTGTTATGTGCTGCCAGTCCACAGGAGCTGTGGAGATGTTCCAACTCCCCAACAGAGCATAGCTCAGGCTGTACAGACTCAGGCTTTGTCTACACTAGCAAGGGTTGCTGATAAACCTTCCTAGTGAAAGTGCAGTTTATACAAGCTAAAGAATGCTTCTGCTAGCAGCTTACACCGGGTCTCCAAATTAAATAAGCAATACCAGCAAAAGGCCCCCCCCCTTTTTTTTTCCCCTAGGGTAGCATTCTAGGCTTTAGATTTAGAGTGGATATGAGGGAAAACTTCCTGTCAGGGTGGTTACGCACTGGAATAAATTGCCTAGGGAGGCTGTGGAATCTCCATCACTGGAGATATTTAAGAGCAGGTTAGACAGACACCTGTCAGGGATGATCTAGAATGGTTGGTCCTTCTGAGAGGGCAGGGGACTGGATTTGGTGACCTCTTGAGGTCCCTTCCAGTTCTAGTGTTCTAGGATTAAATGCTCGGATGATTCTGTCAGAGCTATGTGGAAGGCCAGGGGTGATGTTTCCCCCCACATTCCTGACAGTTATGGCAGCAAAATTGAAGTGTAGACCAGATCTGTAGCACTGAACGATCCCCAGTCCAATGTCCCAGCTGTATCAGTCAAGCAGCCGTCCTTCACCCTTAGGCAAAATTTCCCTTCTCCCCACTGTTCCGCACTAGCCAGATACCCCACTACACCCCTAAGGCATTGTAGTGGAATCGTAAACAGCCCAATTGTAAAGCCGTATTAGCTCTTTCAGATGACAGGCAGTATACTAAACACTATCGTTATGTTAATTGTATTATGCAGTCCTCTCATAAAATACATTGTAAACCCGTCCTTTATAATAATATGCACCTTGTCGTAATTCCCATTTTATAACACAACCTGCAAGAGTGTTCTGTTAATGACAGAGCTCCTTAGAAATCATGACTTTATGTGTTTGACAATTACTGTGCAGAAACTATATACTTATTTTTGCCATGTAAAATACTGTGGTGCCTTTAAACTTTATTTCAACATTAGTATGCAACATATTTCCTTTTAACGGTTTGGGCTGTTTGTATCTCACTTCTGTACTGCAGCTGGTAAAGCATTAGTGATATCTAGTGGCCATTAACAGTGCTACATAGGTATACAGTAATGTACAGGTTGAAATTCTCTAGTCCAGCAGCCTCGGGACCTGACCGGTGCTGAACCAGAGAATTTGCCAAACCATGGGAGTTCAGTGTTGTCTAGCAGCATTATCAACACTTCCACTGCCTACTGGGCACTTAGAAGATATTTAGAGGTAAATTAAAGCTAAATAGCAGCACAGAACATTGAGAGCGAGGACTGGGAGCTGTAAATAAACTTTATTGGACCGTGGGAACTTTGGCCACAGCCATGATCAGTGGACATCCAGCTCACTAAAATCATGCTGGACCATGGATGTTACCAGAGCAGAGAGTGATGGATTAGAGAGGTTCAACCTGCAGTATGATTTAAGTGCTGGAGGAGCAACAGAGAAAATTGTCTACTTTGATCATTTCTATTTAGTATAAAAAGAAAGCAGAAGAATAGTTTGGAATAACTTTGCAAATAATAACTTTGCAAATTTTGAGGCTGTCTTGATACAACAATTTTTTATTTGTTTGTTTGCAATTCATCTGTCCAATGACTGCTAGAATCTGCCCAGCATATGTAAGATAATGTGGGTGGGTTGCTGTTTCATGGATCTGGCTGTAATGATTATTTGCATATTCAGGAACAAACTGGAATTTGCTTGAATTGATTTTTGTCCTGGGAATATCTATGGGTAATAAATAGAGACAATAAATCTTGTCTTTCACCAACAGAAGTTGGCCCAGTAAAAGATATTACCTTACCCAATGTGTATCTCTCAGATCTTGGGACCAACACCACTCCAACAAAACTGCAAATAATAAATCAAAGTGAGGCCCTGTCCAGCTCCTGTTAAAGTCAATGAAAAAACTTCTGTGCAAGTTGGATTGGACCTATGGTACCAAAATGCTTCTGTGGTTGTACATACTGGATGGGGTGACCTGCTGTCCCTTATTTTAAGGAACATCCCTTGACTATTTTAAACATTACATGGAATATTGTGATAATTACATAGTATACTTGGAAGCAGTAGAAATGTAGACTTGAGAGAAAATTTGTGCTATGCTAAGGGAAGTGATATTTACCTAAAATGTTCCCTAAAATAAAGCGTTGTCCTTTATCTTTCATGTTGTTTCCCTTTATTTCCATCCAAAAAGATGGTCACTCTATTACGGGACCAATGAAATAAACTAAAATCAGAGCTGATGGGCCCTTTCTCATAGCTACACCATTGGTCTAAGCACTCAACGGCATTAAAGAATGTATATAAAATGATCCAGTTTCTACCCATCAAATCCAGGCTGCCAAGCAGGCATCCTGATGTACCATGCTGTCCGTGATGAACAGCAGGGTGGATGGGGGAGGAGGCTTGTTGAAATGAGGCTCACCTCACTTTCAAGCATGCCACATTCCCAATACCTGCTGGGTTCCAACCTGCAAACTTTCTCTTTCTGCTCCTCCCTCCGCAGATATCCTCCCTCCCGTGTGATGTGCCAGCAGGGTCAGGCTGCGGTAGATCTATCGCAGGAGGATGACCCCAAACCTTTTCCAACTAGCTCCTGGATGGGAGTAAGTTGTACATACGGGAGGAAGAGTCAATCCAATGTCTACTACCAGCTAGAACCCACTGTGCTGATTCATCTCCTCCACTTGCCACCAGGCACTTCAGGAAGTGGGAAACCATCAGAGAGAGCTGGGTTGGTTTACAGGACCAGAGAAAACCCTTTTTTTTTCAAGTTCCAACCAAAAGACAGATCCCAGAAGTCAAGAGCTTCCCAGTTTTCTGGGGCCTCAATAACAGCTGAGCATTTACCAACTCAGCTTGTCAGACACCCAAAACCCAAACATGTCTGCATTGCGAGGTTTAAAATGGAATGCCCAGAGGATCTCATGTTTCTCTCAATAGCATTGCTCTTCAATTCCTTTGTTTCTGAAATATTGATCAGTAACCACTATGTTATTTTTCACCAATATTTCCATCTTTAAAACTTTGTGAGTGCATTTGTGAATGTTTTATACAGGGCTGAACATGTCTTAATATCACAGGTAGGGTTGCCAGATGGTTTCAACAAAAATAACGGACACACTTGACATTACATCACAATCTACATTACCAGGGCTTGACAAATGGCGGCAAAATCTACTCGCCAGCCCCCCACTGCACATGCGCAAAACCCGCATTGCGCATGTGCGCGCTGCTGGTGAACAGGGTGACGCTGAAATCTACCCACCATGGGCAAGTAGAAACAGCGATTTGTTGAGCCCTGTACATTACATCTTATTTACAAAATACCGGACATTTATATTTTCTCAATTTGCTTCCCGAACAGAAAGCTCAAATACTGGACTGTCCAGTTCAAAACCGGACACGTGGCAACCCTAGTCACACAGTCTTTCCTGAAGTGTTCAGCAGCAGAAAACGGTGTGCAGATGAAGCATTTAGCCTCTTCCTCTCACCTGTGATTTTTGGAGAAGAGGGAAGGCCAGGAACATATCCACTGCTCACCTCACCCAGTATTCTGCCTGGAACCGTGCACCGGTACTCAAAGCTTCAGAACAAAATGCAAGAAACCCTGCAATGGATGATTATGGAATAAATCTCTTCCTAGTCCCATGGACATTGACTGTCTACTACATTATTGGAATTTGCCCAAATAGCGGAAGGGGGGTAGGAAACAATGGCAGTTTATGAGATATAAAAATCAAAGTGTGGGTCAGCTACAGGTCAGTGATTTTAAAAATCAGATCATGCCCCTCATATCCTTAGGTTTGCATTTCATACTTGCATGGGGAAACTCTGACATCTAGTGGCCTCTAAGGGTGTGTCTAGACTACAGGGTTTTTTCCAAAAAAAAGTAGCTTTTCGAAAAAACTTCACCTGCATCTAGACTGCAGCCGCGCTCCTTCGAAAGTAAATCGAAAGAATGCGTCAGTTTTTTCGATCACGGTAAACCTCATTTTACGAGGAATAACGCCTTTTTTCGAAAGTACTTTTTTGAAAAAAGGCGCTATTGAATGCAAACTGTGCTTTTTCAAAAAGTGGCTTGCTTTTTCGAAAAATCTTCTTGGAGTCTAGACACTCTCTTTCGAAAGAGGCTTGTAGTCTAGATGTACCCTCAGGCTCATCACATGAGCATGGCTCTGCCAGCCCATCTGAGTGGACCCCCGCCAGGTTTGCACAGCCCATGCTGCCTGGACTTCACTAGTGTTGTTATTCAAGCTAGCTCGATCAAAGCTAGCTCAGGTATGTGTACATAGACTGCAGTCACACCTCTGATGGCAGCATCCATATATTCTACTCAGTGCTATGGAAATCACTTGAGGGAGGTCCCTGCTGATCAGAATTTTCCAGGGCACAGAAGCACACCAGAGTCAAAGATGAAGGACAGAGACTCCAAAAGTCCATGGAACACAAGGCCCGGACCATGTTAGAGTAGTTGGCATAGTGTCGTATATGGATCCTGGGTGCAGAATCCCCCGATGCAGTTGTACAGCTCCCAGTGGGGCCTCTAAAAAAGAAAAAACTGACTCCATTTCACATTTTATCAAAACTGGTTGATAAATATAGGAAATATTGGGGGGAAAAAGATTCTCTCTAAAAATAACAAGCAGTCCTGTGGCACCTAAGCCCTGGTCTACACGGGGAGTTATTTCAAAATTACTCCCCTTATTTTGAAATAATAAGCGGTGCATCCACACGACCAAGCCCGTTATTTCGAAATAATAACTCCTGCTTTCCATGAGGAAAAACGCTTCTTTCAAAATAATGGTACTTTGGATGCTCCACTGCTGCTATTTTGAAATAATTACTCCCCAGAGTAATTTGAAGTAATTACTCCCCAGTGCTTCCTGGGGCTCCAAGTTGAGGTCGCATATCCACACAGAGGGAGCCTACCTCGGAGTAATTTCGAGACTTCCCTGTAGGGTGGACACACTATTTCAAAATAAGTTATTTTGAAATAATTTCCTAGTGTAGACATTTCAAGTAAAACCCACTTCATCAGATGAGCTTGAGTTTTACCCACGAAAGCTCATGATATTATATATTTATTAGTCTGTAAGGTGCCACAGGACTACTTGTTGTTTTGAAAGTTACAGACTAACACGGCTACCTCTCTGTCAGATATGACAAAAATATACACATCTGGCCACACAAATACTCTTACTCTGTCCTTACCCTTCACTAACTGCTCATTATTGACAGGCGGGAAAAATTAAAAAACAATAACTGCCCTTGTACAATTAGTATTTTTACGAGTAAGTTTATTATCAGTCTCCTAAGGCGACTTTTCTGACTGTGCTTTCATAACTTATTTAAATAATTTCACTACCAAGAAAATTGGGGAAAATGTGAGGTCGGAGACAGGAGTGTCATTAATCCTGCTAAGCTCACACTTATATGGTACTCATCCTAGGAGTGATGTCATGTATGGCATCCCTCGTGACTGGTAACAGCAGGAAGGCCACCATCTTTTGTTCACAGTCCAGCATGCTCAGTCATCGCTTCTGTTTGTCTTTGTTTCTGTAAGTGTGTGTGGGTTCTTTCTTCCTTTGCTCTGTACATGTGTACAATGGTGTATTTTAGGGTGCATGCTGCTTTTTGCTTCATGCGATTGACTTTGAAAGTCACTGTCTCATGAACCTGGGTCAAATGGAAGGATACATTTGTGTTGGCTTCCATCCATCAGTCTCAGGGAAACTTCACTGTATTTTTATAGTAGGACAAAACAAAAAGCCTAACAATGCATTGTTTCATAGCGAAAATACAATATTTGTAAATATATTTTATATATAGTCTGGATAAACTTTGAATTTCCCTGTCAAAAATAATCTTTTTTTCTTTTATTCATATGAAAAGAAGGATAATTTTCCTTATTCATGGTGTAAAAGAGTTATATAACCTCTCTCGCTTTCCTGTAAGAACATAGACAAAATAGCATTAACTTTCACAGAAATATGCTGGTAAAATAACACAGGTTTTCAGAATAAAAATATTGTTTGTTGCTGTATAGCTATATATGTGTAAAAAATTAATTTTTACTGGTTTCAGTAACAACTTTTTACAGCATGAGGCCTCTTACACTTGCCATAGCTTAGAGCCACTGAATGTGATTATCCATCCGGCACTGACCACACCTTTGTAAATTGGTCTGGAAAAATAAGATTTTCAGCAGTAAAGATCAGTACACATCAATTTCACTGAACACACAAACCCATGAAAAATACTTCCATCAATAACAAATGAAATTTGCACATATGCAAAGTAATAAAACATGCTGCTTGAGAACTTATCAGAGTTTGAGTTAAGACTGTTTATGTTGCATATTCTGACACCTAACGCTGACAATTTGTGATTTAATGGCTATAAAGGTTTAACCTTGTCAATCTCAGCATTTATATCATCACACAGTTACCATCTGACCCACTCCCCCACCCCGCCCATAATTTCCTGCAACAATTTAAATCGATAAAAATAAGTTTAAGCCCTGTAATTTTGAATAACGGTGACAACGGAAATTGTTTAAAAATAGAAGAAAATGCTTAAAAAGAAACATTAATCTTATGAAATAAACAAACAAACAAAAGCAAATTCTGCCAAGTCAGCCGGTAGCGTAGGGCTCAGGCCGGTGCCCTTTCCCTGCATTTGCAGGGGTGTTGTAGCCAGGTTGGAGGCAGGATGTGAGAGACGGCACCCCACTTTCCCTGGGGAAGCTTCCCTCTCCTTTGGGGGCTGCACCCCACTTTCCCTGGGGAAGCTTCCCTCTCCTTTGGGGGCTGCACCCCACTTCCCCTGGGGAAGCTTCCCTCTCCTTTGGGGGCTGCACCCCACTTCCCCTGGGGAAGCTTCCCTCTCCTTTGGGGGCTGCACCCCACTTCCCCTGGGGAGGGCTTTCATTGGGGGCTGCACCCCACTGCTCCTGGGGAGGGCTCCCTCTCCTTTGGGGGCTGCACCCCACTTCCCCCGGGGAGGGCTCCCTCTCCTTTGGGGGAGCTACTGAGAGGGGGGAGTCCCCTTCCCCTTCCTAGGCTGACGTGTCAGGAGATTCCATTCCGCGCTGCGCTCTCTGGCAGGAAGTTTGTCCCGGCCGCCTCGCCGTCCGGTATCCAAGGCGGGCCGGGAGAGCGGCCCCTAGCAACGGGCCGGGCTCGGCCTCCGGCGCCATGGCAGCCGCCGGCGGCCCCACGGTCTTCCTGCTCATGGTGAACGGGCAGATCGAGAGCGCCCAGGTGAGCGAGTCCCGCCCCGGGCCCCTGGTCCTCCGCGCGCTGCCTCGGCCCCGTCCGTAGCCCGGCTGGCGCCTGGGGGCCACGGTGAGGGGCGCGCTGGAGCAGCCTCGCTCCGGGCTCTCCAGCGTGGATCGGGGAGCGTGGCCCTGTGCTCCCCCCCGCACAGCCCCCCCCCCTGGCTGAGAGCTCAGGCCCTTGCCCCCCCCCCCCAGGACACTCACCGGGTTTTCTTTCCTCTCGAGTTCCCGGAGTGCGACGAGCTCTACTGCAAGTTCTGCTTCGTCTACGGCCCCGACTGGGCCCCCACCACGGTGAGTCGCGCCCCCTGCCCCCCGGCGTGGCCCGGGCCCCCCTGCGTGGCGCTCCCTAGGTCAGGCTGGGCGGGGGGGGGGAACGTGGATGGTCGCTGGGGCCGGGGGGCTACGTTCCCGTGAAGCCCCGCTCAGGCGGGGGGAGCCCCTCGCTGCCAGCCTCGGGAAGGGGGCCCCTCCTCACCATCCCCAGCAGGGAGCCACTCGGGTAAGCCCAAGCCCCCCCCCCCCCCAGCACTGAGCACCCCCCAGCCGCACCCCGAAGCCCACACTCCAGCCTGTATTAGGGATGGGAAATCCCGTTTCATTGGTTAACCAGTTAACCAATTAAAGGCGGGTAGGAGCAGCCCTCTTCCCCCCAGGTGGGGTGGGTTCAGCCCTGCTACTTCTGGCCTTCGTGGGGGCCAGCAGCCTGGCGGGACTGGAGTAGCCTTCTGCCTGTGGCAGGCCATGGGCAGGGGGCTGCTCTTGAGTACTGGTTAACTGTTACCTGGTAAGCATCACCTGTTAAGGATGATGCTTACCAGGTAACCATTTAAGCCTGTACCCCCTTTTGCATCCAAGCCCTGAGCCCCTTTCCAAACTTGGAGCCCTCCCTTCCTACACCCCAAATCCCTCATTCCCATGCCAGAGCTCTTGTACCTCAACCCTCAGTCCCACCCCCTCAGCCCCAGTTCCACCCTGAGCCCCCTCCTACAATCAGAACCCCTTGGTTCTACTCCCACCACATAAATTATGTTATGTGCACCGGTACAAAGGTGATGTGTCCATCACCTCCCCGTTGGTGCCCATCAGAAAATTCATTCCACTCGGGTGGGAAAAATTAGAGGGAACAGTGGTCTTGATCCATGACTGGTGCTCCTAAGTGCTACACTAATCCCAACACTAAATAATAGCTTAGGAAATACACACACTAAGGCTACGTCTACACTGCAGGCTTTTTGCGCAAGAACTTTTTGCACAATAGTTCTTGCGCAAGACTGCGTCCATACAGCCATGTGCTTTTGCGCAAGAGCGTCCATGGCAGTGTGGACGTTCTCTTGCGCAAGAAAGCTCTGATGGCCATTTTTGCCATAGGGGTTACTTGCGCAAGAAACTCCTGTTGCCTGTCCACACATGCCTTTTTGCTCAAGAGCTCTTGTGCAAAAAGGGCTTATTCCTCTCAGAAAGAGGAATAAGTCTTGCACAAAAAGCCCTGTGTTCTTACGATTAACTGTACTTTTTCTTGCGCAAGAATGCACTTGTAGTGTGGATGCTCCACAAGTTCTTGCACAAAAACTCTGCAGTGTAGACGTAGCCTCAGATGGGGATGGGAGCTACAAGTGTCTTTCCTTTTACATTGTCTTGGGAAGGTGAGGTGGTCTAATGAACTGCGACTATATCCTGAATTCTAGTATTATCTCTGCCCTGATTACTAAACAAATCACTTCACTTTTCTGAGTTCTAATATCCCCTCATTTAGAAAGTGAGATTAATTATTCCGTCCCATTTCAGAGGAAGTGCTAATCCTGGTACAGCACTTCGGGAAAACTAGCATGTTGTGTATGTACTGTGTGTTGTTATTGGTTTAGTTACACTTATCCCTTGTTTTGTGGTTTACATAATCAAAGCACTTTCTACTGTTACTTATTATGAATCCAGTCAATGAATTTCATAAATGTGGATAAGATGAGCTACTTGGCAAATTAGTATGAATAAGGGTCAGATTTTAAATGGGTTTAATTTTGCATCAGTTTGATGCCCAACCCTGTATTTGCACATGCAAAATATCGTATGCACAGGTGGAAGGGAAGGAGCTTTGGTTATTAAAAATGTAAGCTCTTTAGGGCAGGAGCTTGACCTGGAGTTTGACCTTGATGGGCTCTCTCAGGCCTGGGCAAGATGCAGCCCGGGGGCCGGATGCGGCCTGCCTAACACTTGAATCCGGCCCATGGACTGCATCTGGCCGCTTTCTATTTATATTGTGCTCCCTGTGCCACCCAATTTCCAGGCGATGGCTCAGGCATCAGGATCCTATTTAAATGGCTCCTGGTCACGGCTCTACCCCAACAGGGGACAGAGCTGCGAGCCCTTTCAATGGCTGCAGCAACCCTATGCAGCTACCAGGCAACAAAGTAGTGGAAGAGCCAGGAGCCGCAAGCCCTTTGCTGTGTTTTTAATTCAAAGCCTCTGGCCTAGACAACCCTGTGGGAGGCTAGTCCCCAGCCCTGCCCCTTCCGCCCCAGGCTCTGCCCTTTCTGGGGTGGAGCCAGCCCATGATCATATACCCAAATTCATTAAGTGGCTCCCCTGTGAAATTTATTGTCCACCCTTGGTCCATCTGAAAGCAGGCAAAGAAGTTTTGTAGGCATGAAAAGCATACATACTTTCTGTTCTGTAATGTGGGTGAATATCAGCTGCTTGTATCTATACAATATGTAAGCTTTTGTTTTAGGGTTTGGAAGAGGGAATATCTCAGATCACTTCTAAAAACAGAGATGCACAGCAAGCCCTTGTGTGGAATTTTCCAATTGACATTACCTTCAAAAGTACCAACCCCTATGGCTGTAAGTAAACCACTAAGAAGATATGACTGAATACAGGTACTTGGTATTTGAAGATTGTAGTTCTGGAATGGGAAGCTGAAAGCAATTCTGAGAGTCTCCATAACATAGTCGCATGACCTTCTGAATAAAGGAGACTATGCCCAGCAGTTATTGGAAATCACAAACATGCATGGCTCTGTGTGTCACGTTTTGCCTTGTGAGTAAAGGAAAAACCAACTAATATTGTGACTTTTGTTCTGTTGAGTCTAGTTTGTGTTTTTTCTTGATGGTACCTTTAGGTAATTCATTTTATTACCTTTCCTGAATGGGGATGTCATAGAAATCAGAAAGCTTTACATTATTTCAGTAATACAGGTTGGACCTCCCTGGTCCAGCACCCTCAGGGCCTGACCAGTCCGAAACAAGGGGATTTGCCAGACCAGGGGAGGTCCCTCTCTTCTTGGCCCGTGCTAAACTGCTGCGCCCTCTTCCCCCCGCCCCCTCCTCCACCCCCAACTAGTGCTCCAGCCCACCCTGCTGCCACCTGACCTGCTGTCGTTTCCTGGGCCGGATCTCTCCAGCTTCTGCTGGCCCTGCAGCTGCTGGGCCAGAGCTCCCTGTCCATTGCCGAGGCTCTGCAGCCAGGGCCGGCCCTTTTCTCCTGCCCAGTTGCTGGGACCAGATTTCCTCACTGAGTTGTTCCCCCACCCCTCTAACACTGGGCTCCTGGCTGAGTTGCCAGCCCCCCTCTGCTGCGCTTCTGCCCCTCGGCCAGACCTCCCTATACCTGGGTGCTGTGGTCCAGGAACATCTGTGGTCCTGCCAGACCATGGATGTTGCCAGACCAGACAGTCCTGGTTAAGGGAGGTACAACCTGTACAATTAGCACTGTTTGCTTCCTTATGCCCACTGGCTTGTAGTTCCCTAATATAAGTAACTAAATACATATTTGGACCTGCAGTTCTTGACCATCTATAGTTGCTTTCAGGTACTGTTAAATAACAGCAGGTTAGTAATGCATTTAAGAAATTATAGGGCCAAATCCATCTCCTTCCTTGCCCTTAACTCCCTTTATATTAACACCTGTTTTCTTTTTAAGGGCCCCAAATAGTAGTAAGCGTCTATGGCCCTGATCTTTTTGGAAATGATGTCGTCCGAGGTTATGGAGCTGTTCATGTTCCATTCGTACCTGGAAGGTGGGTTATGGGTTGGTTTATCTTTCTGTTTGAGATGTTCCTCCCCAGATATAATTTGACCTTAGCTCCATCTTGTTATTTTCGAAGGTAAAATTATCAGAGCTAAAATAAATGCCCCCAAGCATCTCTATAACTTACTTATACCATGGACATGGAATCTCTTCTCTGACAGACACTGGGTCATCAGAACTGAGCCTTGATACCTTTTATTCAGTGTAAGGCTAGTTTTAATTTGTGGATGGGAGGGCAGGTGAACTGGCCCAGATCCTGAAAGGGCTTGAGGCACCAACCCCCCATTGCTTTCAGTAGGAGCTAGGCACCTAAATGCTTTGGAGGGTCTGGGCATGCAAGTCTTCAGTTCTGCACTGTCTCGTCTCCTGGGGGGACTGTGCCATTCCAGGTTTGAAGGGCTCCCCCAGCTGGCCTGGTGCCCTTTGCAAGTTTCCCATGCAAGCTGTGCATTGGAAAGTTTGATTTTATTCTTACAAGTTACTTGTGGAGGTTTCACCTCATTTTTTAAATCTGTATTTGTACTTTCATTATTATAATACAAACAGGAGTATTGGAAATTGGTAGTAGGTGCATTTCATCAATACATTCTCTCTCTCTATCAATTCCATTTTAGTCACAGAAGAACCATTCCTATGTTTGTTCCAGAATCCACATCTAAGCTGCAAAAATTGACAAGGTAATAATCAAAAGTGATGTTAATGACATTGCTCATGAGTTTAATGGGCTATGTGGCTTTATTTATAAAGCCTTACCTTAAAATGTAGCATTAGCGATCTACTTGGAGTGATGCTCTCTATCTTCAGCCTTCTTGTTATCCATGCATTTGAAAGCATAACTTTGAAAAGCACTTGCTGGATTCCTGCCAAGACAGAGCTATGGAATCCAGCAAGTAGCCACCATATGATGGCAAAAACAAACAACCACACATTCCCTTCTATTCTCTGAGGCTTCCAAAAGAGAAAACATTGCCACTGATGAAATGGTGGGAGTAATAGTACAAACAAGGCTGGCTTCCTATGTAGACTTGAAGTGAACACATTAATTTATTTCTAGAAGAGATTTCACTATTACACTTACTTTTCTTCATGTAATTCAGCAACATCTGCTGCTGTAATTACTCCATGATGAAAACAATCATTATGAGGATGCAGAATGTTAAATACAGCATAAAAAGTTGTAAAAATAAAATTGGACTATTCCCTAAGGGACATTTTTACATTCTAAGAATGAGTTGTCTGTACATATTGGTTGTAATCGGTTGTTTTTCTTGAACAATAACTGCCTCTTTCATTTATATACATTTTTATTGTTTTTCTCCCTCATTTTTTTTCCTCCATCCTAATACAAAATATCCATGTTTAAGAACCAGTATTGATGGAGACCTTGGACTTCACAGGAAATGTTTTCAGAAAATAGGGATGTTAGATTTCATGGTTTTTAGTAATCATTTAGTAACAACAATTTTTTAACAGTTACACGATTACTAAAACGGTCCAGTTCCAGGCAAGCCAGGGGCTCCATCCAGCCCCTGGGCCTTAGGTGCCCCACTGCTGCTATAAAGGAAAGGTACAGCATATGCTTGCACAGATTTCCCCGTCCAGTGTGTATTTTTATAACCTTTTTCCCAATTAATGGAACGCAAATGCATTTAATATACACAGATAATTGCTCAGCATAATGAAGTATTAGGTCTCCCTCAAATCCTTAAAGATAGGTGCTGTTAAAATATCTTTGACATAAACCGACTTTCCCTCACTCAGAATAACTACTATGAACGCAGAGGGGGGATGATATTTATTTACTTCCAGGCATACAATGAAACTTCCTTGCAACTTGTCTGTTAACAAGTGTGACAAGTAAGTTGTTTTCTTTTCTCCTTCTCCAAGTTGGCTCATGGGAAGACGACCAGAGTTCACGGACCCAAAAGTGGTAGCTCAGGGAGAAGGACGAGAAGGTAAATGACTGTAATTCCTCTGTGACTATGGACCACACTTTGACCATTCCGTTTCTTTGTTAAAGCTTTAGAAGATTATTTAAGCCTGCTGAGAATAACCACATCCTGGTATTCTGTGGGACATCAAATGCCAGTTCAATCAGCTGGACTAACTAATGGTGTTTTCCTATTTCTAGTGACCACGGTGCAATCCCAAGGCTTTGTGACCATTTCCTTCAATGTGGTGACTAAAGACATGAAGAAACTGGGCTATGATGTAAGCCCGGCTGACATGCAGAACCCTTCAGTAGTGTCTCTTACAGAGGGGATTCATAAACATTAAACAATGGGGAAGTTTTCAAAGGTGCACATGAGAGACAGGCACCGTCCTTGTACTGATATTCTATTTTAATTGGAAAGCTCAAGCCATAAGGTATGTTGCAAAATACCTTTTTATTATAAACTTTTATATATATATTAGTTAATGAATTTTCCAGTTTACATTTTAAAAAAGTGTTCAAAACATCAACGCGGGTCTGAAATTGTTTACCAACGGTTTTGAAGTGGGAGGAGGAAACTCAAATTGCAATACATGAAGGGAATTTGAGACTAAAGTGGAACAATCAGACACTTTCCCTGGCAAAAGCAATGTTTCTTCTTCATACTACTACTGCAGTCTTCTATTATAATCCCTTTTGGAAGTGCTTTAGAATTTGCTTGCTAAAATATTTGATATGCAATATGAGTAAATCCTTCCATAGTTTTCAATGAAAGCAGTTTTCTATTGTTTCATTACTTTTAAGAAAAGCAGAAGCCAAAAGACTCTTCTCTTTCCAGTTTCCTCCCCTTCTCCAAATCAAGCTTATGCACACCAACAAAAGGTTTGTTTTAGGGGGAAGAATTCACACACAGTGAAGTGTTTAATATCCCCTTGCTTGATGCTCATTGGTACTAGTGGTAAGTGCAGATACCGAGGAAGAAATAGTTCTGTGTGTGAGGACGTGGAAAAGAGCAAGTAGAGCAAGTAAACAGGCTCTGCATTCAGCCATAAGCAATGAGGAATCCCCTGCTCCAATCTATTACTGAGACCCACTGCTGGAGGGGATTACCAGGAGTAGCAATCAGGGTACCTCTCCCTCGTTATGCAAAATTTTGGGATTTGTTCATCCTCTTGGTTATTGCTGAAGATACATCTTCACATGCCCACTTAGCCCAGCTTTCCATATGCTTGATTCCACAGTAAGCTAAAGAAATAACTCTGTGATGACAGTAGCAGCTGTTTCCCAATGAAATGCCTGTGATAGCATAAATTCAGCAGTCTAGTCAAAGTACAGGATAGGCTGGCAGGCAGGCATTTAAATGGGTCCTATACCCTGGCTTTCAGTAACCAACACAAATAAGGAAAATAATGTGCTTTCAAGTTTGATTGAAGGTTTTTCTCACTGGTTGTATTACCTTAGAAAGCCTCGTAATAGTGTTTCTTATGACTGGACATGGCAACAGCTCCAAAGCTAACACACTGTTCTCAGACAGCTGCAGCACGAGAGTACAAAGAGAGGCCTTCATTCAGAGAATATGTCTATACTGCAGGAGCAGGCCCAGGTCATCTGACTTGGGCTGCAGGGCTATAAAATGGCAGCATGGATATTTGGGCTGCAGCTGGAGCCCTGGTTCTGAGACTCTGGGTGTGGGCATGGGTCTCAGAGCCCAGGTGCCAACCTGCACCCAAACATCTATGCCCCCATTTTTAGCCCTGCAGTCCAAGCCTGATTTAGCTGACTAGTGCCACAGTATTTTTACTACAGTCTAGACATACAGTCCAAAATAACACAAGTTCTAGTCTTATGGCATTTCCCCCATCCTTTGTGTCCAGATTCCAGAACTGAAATCCATAGAGAGACATCTGATTATTTAACAACTTGAGAGACTGTATTGAGGCACATAGATTTGCACATGTTGACTTCAAATAGCATGAGAAGACCAGCATTAATATTATTTCAGCCCTGTTTATAAGTCACTGAGATTAAAAAGCCTGTGGAAAAACAAGCACAAAGAAAAACTTATTTTAAAGCACTGCACATCACAGTAATATTAAATAAAGCAAGTTACTTATGTTATGTTACCATAGTTCCTTATGCATGTAAAGTCTATACAATAAACACTGTATTTTGTAAATATGAATGATAAAGGTAATAGAAAGCATTTTGGAGCTTAGCTGCATTCCCTAATCATTTTGTAGTTTTATAAATGATTTTACAAATCTATGTTGCTCGGGTTATTTTTTCATGCATTAGCTCTTGTTCTCTATCATCATTGTGCGTTTTGAATTATAACACTACCACCCATTATAATGAACAGTTCTACTACAAAGCCACAACTGCGCTCAAATTAATCAAGAGAAAGATATTGGGGTTTTTAATACTTTGTTACAATGTGGCTGTGCAAGTACCTTGATAGATCAGATTTGGAATGTTTCAAAAGCAGAGCTAAATAACTCAGCACAAGTGAAATATAATACACCGGAGATTTTTACTCACTTGAAAAGACTTAACCCCTCTGAACAATTAGAGCAAAACTGCATGAGGATACCATGCATGGTATCCTATTAAACAGAGGAAAAATCCCAAACTTGACTGCCACCACGATACAGTGAGTTTCTTCAGATATGACTCTCTAGGGTATTTTGGATACAGGAGCTCATGCGTTTACCAAGTAAGGGAATTTCACATAGTAGTTTGAAGTTGGCCATTTATGTTATTCTTTGTTCTTTCCTCCTGTGTCCATCTTCTGCTGTCTTCTTGCCTGAAACAGGTGAGGGCTGCTCTGGTTAAAGCAATGCAGATATGTCTTGTTTGGCCACACTGTCCATGTACAATCGTGGCCTGACATAATTCTCTTTTGGTACTGTATTAGTGACCGCTCTAAATTGGGAGTGGGGAATAAAACTCCAATTCAGTGTATTTAAAAAAAAAAACAACCATAATCATAGTAGCTTAGAGACAGTGCGTTTTAGATTATACTGTAGGTGCCACATTTGTCGATTACATGTTTATAACTTTGTCTATTATTTTTATGCTTCTTGAGGGACCGTCAGTGTCCTGGGTAGATTCTTTAAGATCATCCCATTCTTTAATGCTTTTTTCTAGGGCTGAGTGTCCTTTGCCTTTAGTAGGTTAGCACTTCAGAGCAGGGACATTTCAGTGTCTGGCACCCTTTGCCTGTTGTGCAGCACCGTCTGTGTGTCTTGGGCCATCAAAATACCAATGGCATCTGGCAAATCCCAGGCTTTGTCTATACACGTTTTTGTGGCAGAAAATATGCTAATGAGGGACCCATTAGCATGAGTCACAACGTCATTAGCATATTTTCTGCTGATTCTTTTTGCACAAGGGGTTTTTGTGCAAAAAGAAGCAGTGTAGAGAGGGGTTTTTGCGCAAAAAGAAGCAGTGTAGAGAGGGGTTTTTGCGCAAAAAGAAGCAGTGTAGAGAGGCATAAGGATCTTGCACAAAATGGAAGTGGCTACACTGCTCCTTTTTGCGCAAAAATCCCTTGTGCAAAAAGAATCGGCAGAAAATATGTTAATGATGTTGCAACTCATGCTAATGAGTCTTATTAGCATATTTTCTGCCACAAAAACACGTAGGCTATGTCTACACTGCAGGCTTTTTGCGCAAGAACACCTGTTCGTGCGCAAAAACTTGCAGAGCGTCTACAGTGCACGCGTGTTCTTGCGCAAGTAAATTTACAGTACAGCGTCGGAAAACAGGGCTTCTTCCGGAGGAGTTATTCCTCTCCCCACGAGGAATAAGCCCTCTTGCGCAAGAGCTCTTCCAAAAGAGGGTGGTGTAGACAGGCAACATGAATTTCTTGCGCAAGAAACCCCTATGGCTAAAATGGCCATCAGCTTTCTTGCAGTGTGGACGCGCTCTTGTAGAAGACCTTTTGCACAAGAACTCTTCTGCAAAACAGTTCTTATGCAAGAAGCCTGCAGTGTAGATGTAGCCTGTAGTGTAGACATAGCCCCACAGTGGTTGTGTGTGTCATTCCTTCATGGCCTGTAGGAGGGTCAGTAGGCTTGTCTCACAGGACCTGTGGTCCATTACCTACCCAGCTCCTCAGCCATAAGCACTAGAATAGAATTCAGACCAAGATTGTCTGCATGTATATGGTAAGGCAAGGGTGGCGAACCTACAGTCTGGATGTGGCCCCCAGCTTGCCTAGGTCTGGCCCCCGAGGCACGGGGCTCCCCCATAGCATTGGAGAGTTCGCACTGGTGATCTAGCCCTCCTGCCCCCTCCCACGGGGCTGGAGCACACAAAATCTACTAGCCTGGGCTTCCTTAGGCTCTGGTGTGTGAGGGGAATGTGGGGAGTGTGTCTCAGGCAGGACCACATCAGTGGGGGGGGAACGGGGGGAGGTTCCTCACGTCTGCTAAGGCTACATCTGCACTACACATCGGGTGGCGGTGTGTTGCATACATCTAGCTGCAAGCTACTGTGAAAAGCAGGCTGCATCCACGCTACCTGTTTCTACAAGGGTCAGTGAAAGGCTCTGGCAGAAGGGAGGAAGTGAGGAAAGATTTCAGCAGCTGTGGGGAGCTGCTGAAAACTTTCCCCACCTCTGCCAAAGCATTTCCCTGTTACCCAAGACTTTTCCTGCAGCTGTGGCTTTGTGTAGGTAGCCCTGTATCTGTATAGTCAGATCCACATCCTTTATTCTTCCCATGTTTGCAGTGTCTCACCCTCTCCGCTGCTGGTTATATCTGTGTTTGTATTGCACACACCGCTAAAGAGAGTCACAAGGCAGGGTACCATGAGTGAGGGAAGGGTGCATGCCCTGCTTCTGACAGGGAGAAAGCCTAATGACATAATGAGAATAAAGAGAAGAGACCACCTGTTAATGCACACGGGGTAAGACAGAGTCCTAGACACAATCATATTTAACAATTAAGATATTTATAGTTTGAGACACATCTATTGTTTGAGTTCATATTTGCGACCAGTACGAACTTACTAAATATTCAAGCTTTCTAGTTATAAAAAGGAAGTTGTTGTAATCGAACAGCTAGGTAAAGCCATTTCTTCCTGCTCCCTCCTCAGTGAGCTGGAACAACAGCACCGTTTCATCTATTAGAGCTCCGGTCTCCCTATCCCAATATGTTGGTCCCCTTACTACCAACTGTGGCTGTAACCCCAAGCTTATATTTATCAAACTGAAGTCTTCCAAACAGTTAAATTGCAGGATTGCTGATTAGTAACCAGCCACAAGATTAAAAATACACATTGTTCGAGCCAAGCAGAAGCCAGCATGTCCAGACCACACACCCTGCCACCCGTGGGAGCAGCATTAGAAGAATAGACTTTGGCTGATGCCCGGTGGGTTGGCCAATGGACTTCAGCTCTGTAACAGCAGAACCAAGGCACCTTAAAGGTGGATAAGCGCTATGGTAGTCAGTGCAGACCCCTCCCTTTGGATGTGCTCTGGAGTGCTCTGTCAAGTCAGGTGTTAGTGGCAGACTCAAGCAGTGGGGTTCCCAGGAGCTCCTGTACAACAAGATTCCACTGGAGGGTAGGTCTCACTGTAAGGAATGTTTTATATTCGGCCAAAATGATGTTCTGCTCCAGTGTACCCCAGGCTATCAGCCTCTTGGCTGTGCTCCTTACAACAAATCTAAACCCTTCTCTGCTCCTTTGTGTCTACAACCCCAGAAAGCTTTTTCACCTATTTGGCTCACCTGGCCATCCTTGAGCAAAGTCGTGTGGATTTCAACTACGGAACTAAGACAGAGAGAGAGAGATGCAATTAGCTATATTATGAGAGTATGTCATGCTAAGATAAGTTTCCTGATTTGGCACAGGACTTATTTTCACAGAGGGACCGACTTTCCCAGTGGCATTTCTAGCCCCCCTTCGGGCCTGCCGGCCTGGGCAGAGGGCCTTCACCAGGTTCCTTTGGAACGTGTCACTCAACACAATGTAGATGAAGGGGTTGATGCAGCTGCTTGCATAACCCAGGCTGATCGCTACATTATAGGCATAGAGGAACATAATGGAGGGCTGGGTGATTCTGAGATGGACCAGTTGCAGTATATAATAGGGTGCCCAGCAGATAAAAAAGGCAGAGCAGATGGTGATTGCCATCTGCATGATCTTCTTAGTCCTGGCTCTGAAGTTCCTCTGGGGCAGTGGCAGTATCTTGCATGAAATGTGCTTCTGTATCTTCAGGTACACAATGCAGATGACTGCCAGTGGAATGACAAACGCCAGGAAGAACTGGTACAGCGTGTACCAATAGATATCAACCGAGAGGTTGGGTAGGATGATGCCACAGCCGGCTTTGCTTCCAGGCAGAGCGATGGGCTGGGTGTACATGAACACCGGCACGATGGTTAGGAGAGACAAGAGATAAAGCAGCAAGATCACCAAGGCAGCTGTGCAGGGGGTGCGCATGTAGGCGGAGCGGATGGGGTGTACAGTGGCCAAGTAGCGGTCAATGGACATTGCCGTGAGAATGTACGTGCTGGCAAACTGGCTGTTGGCATCCAACGTAGTGATGATGGTGCACATGGTAGCCCCGAAAAGCCAGACCCCATTCCCTAGGAGCTGGTGGATGAGAAAAGGCATGCCCAGCAGGAAGAGGAGGTCCGTGATGGAGAGGCTCACGATGAAGACATCTGCTGTGTTGTGGTTTCTTTTGGGTCTTTTGGTGATGGTATAGATCACAATGCAGTTCCCCACAGTTCCCACCAGGCAAATTATGCCAAAAATTACAGGGAGGACAATGCTACTGTAGTCTTCCATTTCTCTGGTGCCTGTCGAGAAAAAGATCATTGTGTTGGTTAGATACGTCATTTGGACCCAAGCCAAGGATGGAAGGGTTGAAACGTTCCATTGTGCAATGTCACCCAACTAGCTGCACGTGCATTACTGGGAATTAACTAAATAAGAATCAACCTCAGCTTCTACCCGAGACCTCAAAGCTGTTTTGAAGTTGGAAAATGTTTGACATTCTTACTAATTCGTTGTATTATGTACCAGGACTAGACGCAGCAGTGACTGTTCCCTTGGCTTCTTGCGCGAGTAATATGCAAATGAGGCTAAGCGTGGAATATCGCCGAGCCTCATTTGCATAGCTAATGAGCCGCCATTTTTGCAGAAGAGGCTCTTCCGCCAGAAGGAGCTGCCTACACTGCCCCTTCTTGCGCAACAAAAACCTTCTTGCGCAATGCCGTTGTTCCTGAAAATAATCGGCGTAACGGCGAGTGTAGACATAACCTTGGGGTATTTCTGACCCTTTAGGAAGCAGGCCCTACTGGCAATTGCATGAGAAAATTTCTTCTTCCTATCTCCTCCATGGAAAATGGCTTTTTTTCAAAGGGCACTGCAAGGCAGCTCTCCCCCACTTGTGATACTCCGTTGCCGAGCTCCCTAAGATAGTAATGGTGAGAGCGCTTTGGAAGTACCTCTGCCCGAGCACAGAACTGTAAAAGTCTACTAGGGCTGCCGACAAAGGCTCGGTATCATGCTAAATCTTCCAAGGAAGTTGAGGGAGGGGAATATTCAAGGTCAGCTCCTCACTTTTCCAGCCTTACACTGGTCCTCCTGTCCCAATCCCTGCAGCCTTAACAGCCTGGCTTTCAACCCTCCCACACACTACTTTTGGGCATGCCAAGGGCAGGGCCAGCCTCCTCCGCCTTAGCACAGGGAACACAAACCGACATAGCCGCCTGCAGATGCAGGGAGCTAATTGGACACATCAACGAGAAGCCACTTTTGAAAAAAAAAAAACGAACTTTTGACCACAGCCAAAATTTAAAGTTAATTAAAAATCAGATCCAAGCTGCATGTGTCAGAGCAGACCCACCGCCAGCTTCATGTGCCCCATGCAGGCAGCTCTTCCCTCCCATTAGCCTGACTCGTGCTAATTATGGCATGTAGTCCTGATGATTCCAAAAGTGCATGACCTCTGTGTGTCCAAAGGCCAGACCCAGCTGCCATTGAGAGGAATGCCTCAGCCTTTGCCAGGAGCTGGATGGAGCCATAAACCTGGATTCTTTTGGGCCTGATTAGCATCTGAAGAAGACAGTGCTGTCGTCATTTAATGTTTTTCACAACATCAGTGTTTTCTCGGCCTGTAATTATCCTCCCTCAGAAAATGGTCCTTGCAACGTGGCTAAAGATCAATAAAAAAAAAAGCTGCTTTTGCTTTGTAGGTGCAGGGAGCTAGCGTAAGACGGGCCATCAAGTAATCTGTTGTGAGGTTTGGAACAGAAGAAACCACCCGTACATTTCCGTCATAAGTACACTCCTTTTGATGTGGTGCTGCTAATTGAACAGCTGAGTTCACAGAAGACAATCAAGAAGGGGAGACAAGCAAAGGCAAGGAAGACGCTCGGATTCATTGCAGCGCTTTGGCGAAGATAACCCTATTAGGGATGTAAGCGACTAGTTGACTATCTGATAAGCAAAAGCTTATTGGATAGTTGAGGGACAAGATGACTAGTCACTTCCCCTCCCACCCACCTTGCTGCCTCTAGCAAAAGCAGCAAGGGGTGGAGCAAGAGCTGGTGCTGGGAGAGAGCCGGCTTAAAACCCAGTTGCCCCAGGACCTTCTCCACGGGGGGGGCCGGGGAGGCAGTGGGGACCGGGTGCAAGCTGGGAATCAGCTGATTCCTGGCTCATGTCTAGTCCCAGACGCACCTCTGCTTTTTAAATTTATTAAGAGCTAACAGGCTCTTAATCCATTTAAAAGGCTAAAGCACAGCAGGGGAGACCTAGCACAAGCTGGGACAGCTGATTCCCAGCTCCCGCTGGTTCCTCCTGCTGCTCATTAGCCTTTTAAATGGATTAAGAGCCAGTAGTCTCTTAATCCATTTCAAAGGCAGAGCCACAGCTGCGGCTCCCCACTTATTGACTAGTCAATGGAAAGTCCATCGCCTAGTTGATTAAATACATTTAACATCCCTAAACCCTAAGACGCAGGAGCGGGGTAGCTTGGGCATACAAGGCTGCCCTGTTTTATTAGCCAACCCGTAGGGCACCTTTGGGGCCAAATATCCAGGCACGCTCTAACTCCCATGCGCTCAGCTGACAAGCTTCTAACCCTCCATGAGACGACTTCCCCATGCAAATCCATCTGGGGTCAATCCTATCATCCTGCGTGTGCAGAAGGATGTTGAGGTCACATGGGAGACGTGTTTTGGCAGAGAGATTAAGAGGACTCGCTCTACTGCCATCTGGCAGTCCTGGGAAAAAACCCTGCAAGGTCCATTCTGACTGATGTGAGGCGCTTTACAGGGTGTGATCTAAAGCTTGTTACAGTCAATGGAATTTCAGTGGGTTTGGGAACAGGCCTGAAGTGCTTACAGGACCTTTGGAATTGTTCCCCTTTAGTCGGCATCCAATAAAAATGACGGATGGACTTGACTGACTGCGCTTTGGATCACACACCGGTAGGTGTGAAACTGGCGTTCTGATGTCAAGCAATCCTTCCCTAAGGAAGCATCAACTCTGAACCCCAAAGCTTTCGAGACAGTGCTTGGCCCTGCCGTGAGGTCAGGGGACTGGACTTGATACCCTCTCAGGGTCCCTTCCGGTTTTATTAGTCTATGATTCCCGGCCAACCCCTGCCTGTTGTCTGTCAAAGCCCCCCTGTCGATAAACAGCAGCTTTCTAACCCGCTGTGCCACTAGCCCGTTGAAAGCCTGAAATGCGCTATGAAAAAGCCACCATTTGCTCAGTGCTTGGGCTGGGGAAAGCAAATTCTCTAAAGAACATCCCTTGGAAATGGCCTTTTGCCCATTCGCTGCCTCACCAGGAGGAGGAGGAGGAGGAGAACCCAGACGTCCTGCTGCCCAATCCTTATACTGGGAACAGCCCTGTTCAACCTGGCGTAACTATACTGGTGGCTACCCGCTGGCTAACGGTCTGGCATGTCCAGTGGCCGTGAAGGAGGTGATGCAAGCACAAAGCGGTCAAGGCAAGAGTTCAACAGGTGGCATCTCTCAGAGCCAGTCCCGTCATCTCATCCAGCTGATGTTGCCATGAATGGCTGTTCTCCTGGCTCGGATCAGCTCTGGTCATGCCCCTGAGCGATCTGCTCCAAACTACAACTGACCCCTGCCTGCCATCAGTAGAACTTTTCTAAAGCCCCAAATTAGGAAGGGCAACAATACGGCTGCTGTACAAAATGTCTTCTGCACTTTGGCTCAAGTGGTACATTTAACCAATTGTAACAGAGCTAGACTCCTGCCATTTACAGTACATGGCTCCAAACCTGCCATGTGGGCAGATGGCCACACTCATCATCACGTTTTCAGTCTTTTTAATCTCTCCTCATAGGGCAGCCAAACCCCTCATCATTTTTGCTGTCCTTTTCCAAAGCCAAGTTATCTTTTTTGAGATGAGGTGACCACATCTGTGCGCAGTATTCAAGATGTGGGCATCCCATGTATTTATATAGAGGTGTAGTGAGCAGGGGTGGCCGCTCACAGGCCCCGAGGGAGGAAGAATCCCTCCTCTCTGAGCCCAGGTGGGCCGAGCCGGGTCCTGCTCCTTTAACTCCCTGGAAGGAAGCCAGAGAAGATTTCTTTACCCTGCCAGAGGGTGCAGACTGTAGGGTTGCCAGATCCTTTCACAAAAAATACTGAACATGGTGGGGGAAAAATTTGTTGAGCAAAAAAAAAAAAGGATGAGTCATGGCCTCTTTAAATCTCCCCCCCCCCCCCCCAAACCAGATGATGTGACAGGGGAACAAATGTCCCAAGCGGGCTTCCATCCGAGAAAAACAGAAAATACTGGTATTTTCTGGGTTTTTTTACCGGACAGAAGCCGCAAATACCAGACTGTCCAGGCCGATACCGGACACCTGACAATCCTAGCAGACTGCCATGACCCTGAGAGCCAGCATCCAGCGTGGAGCCAAGGGGGAGTCAGAAAGTGGCCCAGGTGAAGCCGATGACTATCAGGTTGCTCTTAGAGAACTTTAGGGTGTGTCAGCATCTTGCAGGCCGGAGGGCCTGCGTCCCCCCCCCCGCCACCCAACATACCAGGCGGCAGTTTCCCCTTCCCCTCTCTTGTCTGGGGCTCTGGTTTGTGTTGCTGCCCCACCCTGAACCAGGACCTGGGCTTACCAGCTGTTGAACTATTATTTGTTTTTCGGGCTCATCCTGTACTCCGGGCCAGGAGTTTAAGGAGACTGCTGGGCATTTATTTACAGGCCGGAACACAGATCTGGGGCCCAGGACTAAGCAAGCCAGGACAAGGCAGCTTACTGCCTCATTCTCTATCCCTTTTTTAAGGATTCCAAACATTCTGTTTGCTTTTTTGACCGCCGCTGCCAATTGAGGGGATGTTTTCAGAGAACGACCCACAATGATTCCAAGATCTCTCTCGAGCGGTAACCGCTAATTTAGTCCCCATCATTGTAGCTGTATGGCTCCCTTCCGCCGTTCCCTCAGCCAGGACACTTGGGAAGGCCAGGAGCAAATGTGTGGGGTCCAACACCATGCACTGCCCACGCCACAGAGCGCTTTCTGAGCTGTGCAGGACACAATGAATCACCCTTGTTATATAATTGTTTGTGTGTGTGTTTGTGGGGGCTAATTACCTAATGCCATAAACATTTCCCCTAATTACATTGCTGTGAGGTGCAATTTGGGCCAACGCACTTGGTGAAATGTTTCTCTCGCTCTCTCGCTCACACACATGCACGCACCCCGTTGTGAGTTCAAAGCAAAGGAGGCCTCTGTATCAACATGGATATCTTCCCTATTCTCCCTCCTTGCAACCAACCCATGCCTGTACTGCCCACACCACCCGTGGGGGCCCTGCTGTAATGACGCTAACACACTGGGCCATGCGCTGAATGGTCCGGTGATTGTGTAATTTCCCTCGTTGTGCCCTAGGCTCAGCACTGTTGTGAGGCCAAGCCTGTTTGCGTGGGATGGATGCAAACCTTGTCCAGGGTGGGGTGCCACGTCTGTGAGGGTGCGTCTACACTGCACCGTAACGTGAAAGGAGATCCACAATTTGAGCTATGTCAATGGCATATCTTATTATGATGCGATTTCAGAATCACTTATTTTGTCATTTGTCTACACAGCGCCACGTTTCGAAATAACCCGCTAGTCCGAAACGCCCTTCACTGCTCCGTGCAATGAGGCTTACAGGGATGCTGGACTAGCGAGCTGGTATAACGGGCTTGCTGTGAAGACGTGGGATAGCTATTTCGGAATACGCCGGCATCCCGAACAGCACTGCCGTGTAGACGTAGCCTGACAGGCTGAGCTTAAACACAGGGCCCAAGCCAGCACCCCTTGGTGGACAGTGGAGAGTTCCCCATCCACTTCAGTGAGCTGGGGGTTGGCTCATTGGTGGGAAAGTTGCACTAGGGGTGGCAGCCCTACAGGATCATCCTGAAGTCTCCAGGAATTAAAGCAGTCATCTCCAAATGAGAGGCACTTCCCGGGGTGGGGTGGGGGGACATGGAGGAATGATTGGAGAGCACGGGGTGGGGAGCAGACCCTCAGACCCACTTCACACCGGCCCAGCCCCTAGCTGCTGTTCCGGATCCCATATGCAGCCGTTGGCTCCCGGCTCAGCTGCAGCACAGCTCCCACCCCCACTCCCAACCTGGTCCCTGCCCCAGGCCCACCCTCATCCCCATTATCCCTGTCTGAGTCCCCTCCTCCACCCTCTCTCCCTCGGGGCCCTGCTCCCAGCTCCTGACCGAGGCTCCTGAGGGCGGGGGAGAGGGGCACAGACAGGGGCAAAGGGAGCGCAGTGTGAAAGGTTTGGGGGCCGCTGTATTAAAGATTCGGTCATGTGAGGAAACCTCCGGGAATAGTCCAGTGAAAGCTGGCAACCCTGTTTACCTCAGAAGGAAGAGCTCACGTGTGTTTCGGGGGCGGGGATCCACCGCTCTGCGTGTTGCAGTTATAGTGACCCAATTCCCGGCGTAGACCGTGCGATGCCGGTGGGCGGCTTCTCCTGTCAATGGCGCGCGTGGCCGTGGGGTAGCGAAGCCGGCAGGAGACGCTCTCCCATCGGCGTAGGGAGCGTCTTCCCGGGAGCTCTGCAGGGGTGCTGCGGCATCAGTGCAGGCCTTGTAAGGGTGGCAGGGGCCTACGTCTCTGCTGCCAAATGCAGATGTTAGAGGCGGGGGAAGAGCCTTGGGAAAGTTACTGCATGCTGCTGTGCCTCAGTTTCCCCCCCAGCTGTGATATAAGGATAATGATAGGAGGGCTGTACAATCCTGTTTAATTGATTAACTGGTTAAACATTATAACTGATTAAAAGGGGCAGTCAGCCGGGGGTGCCTCCCTCCACCTACCGCAGCCACGGACTGGGGCTACTGTAGCCGCTACCGGTAAACAGGTGACTCTTACCAGTTAACCATTCACATCCCTAAATGATACTGACCTGCTTCAGGACGTGCTTTGCGATCTCCTGATGAAACCCCTCCAGGCGGCTGCTGGCCACCACCATAACCCAGCTACGTCCTGGCTACCGTAGGATGATAGTGCACTAGGGAATCCAACTGCAGGGGCTTCAGCAAATGCGACCAGAGAGGAGACTCAGCAGAGGAGGGTGCCTAGGCAATGAAGCAGCCCCGTGCTCCCTGGGGACAGGGCCCAGGATGGGGGTGTGGGAGGTGCTATGCCCCTGTCTTGGGGGCTACTGTGCAGTCTGCAGGTTCAGGGCATGGTGCTAGGTAAGACCCGGGTGTTACACAGCGTCATGATCTCACTAGGCCTCCAAGTGGAGTTGGAACAACGTTAAACGTGCGACTGAAAAATGAGGAATCTCGGGCCACAAGAAGCTTTGACTATAACATTTCCATTGTGCGTCAGTATTGTGGTGCAAGCAGAGGTGAAAGGAAGCGGGGGCGCCCTGGTGCGCCGCTCTGGCAAGAGTTGGCTGGGCCGCAGCAGGAGACAGCAGGGAGCTATTTAAACAGCCGGCCGGGGCCCAGGTCGCAAGAGAACAGGACCTGTAAGAAAGGTGAAGTTATTCTCCCTGCTGGCAAGTGGGGGAGAAGGGGGGGTGTCGCAGGCTGACTGTCTCAGCAGGTAGACAGAGCACCCCTGGAAATACGCCACGGACATCGTCGCAGCTACACAGCACCCCAGTGGGACAGCTGGCTGTCGCCACACGGCATCGGTCACATGGTCTCGTGGTAGACGAGGCAGGAACGGGCAATAAACACGAGGCCAAAGGAAGGCTCTTTACCTGCCCACGGTGCTGCCGTCGCGTTGGAATCATTCGAACCCCACAGGCTGCTGAAGAAATCGCTCTTGGGTGCGGCCATTTCCCTAGGACACAAGAGCAGGCAGCTGAGGATCTGGGAGGCTCTCAGTGGTTAAGGTAAGTGCCTCTTCCTTACGCATCATGCCGCTTTCCCACAGGACGCCTGAACAATCGGATAGGACCTATACAAGCAGCAATTGTACCTGGGGATCACACCGTTCACAACGACTTGTCTACACTAGCACTTGTGTCTTTCAGCGGTGTGAAGTCCCCCTCCCCCGACCAACGCACGTTTCACCCACAGAAGCGCCCACGTGACCAGCGCTAAACCGGCGGAAAATGCTCTCCTCCCAACATAGCTATCGCTGCTCCGGAGGGGTGGTTTCATTATGCCAACAGGCTACACAGGAGTGCTTGTAGCATTGCACCCGCAGCGGTACACATGTGCCACTGTAAAGTCATAGCATAAATGTAGCCTAATAGGCACTGCCTTCGGAGTAACGTCACCAGCGAAAAATCGAAGCCAACTAGAGCAAGCCCCCTACATAGAAAACAGCCCTGTAATAATCCATTAGCTCTTTCCTATTTAGCGGCCTCACTGCCCACCATTTAGTCCTCTGGGTATGTGTGTTCTCTCTCTCTCAGATCTATTGGTGTAAGGGGCTTTGAGTCATCACATAAGCCCAGAAACATACTGAGTCATCTTTCCCAGTGATTAAAAGCTAGTCCACAGCATAAAACATGTTTCCATTATAGGGAAGCTTGCAAAACATTGCGGGGCGCGGGTGGGAGGATGTTAAAGGCAACTTGCAAAGAAACCGAAGCCACAGTGACCGTCTCATTTAGAAGAGGGCTTTTGTATGCAGGGCTGGTAGCTCTGAGCTAAGCTTTCATTTAACCCTACGAAACAGCCGAAGGGCGAAGGTAGCGCAGGATATGGTCCGAAGTGACCCGGCCGGGTGGCGAGCAGAGATGCATGCAAGGGTTACATGCAGGGCTTGGCATCAGCGATGTACAAGGAACCGCTGTTACCGCAGGTGGGAGCGCTCTGCGGTGGTTAGCACCCGTGTTTAAACAAGCGATGCACTGTGGCATGCGCCGGTCGGGACCACGGCTGGGTCCACGGGACAGACATCGTGTTTCTTGTTGGCGTGGGCGTGGGACACATGGCCTGGGGAGCCGCTGGGACAGGACAAAATAAAAAGGCTGCAAACTACACTCCTCCCCCTCCCCTCCACCCCATTCATAATCTGCCCTCGCAACCGCGGGCCTCTGTCGGCAAGCGAGCCCTCGAGGGCAAAGAAAAGGAAGCAATTAGCCATACCTGGAAGGCTGCTTGGCTCTTCCGCCGCTTATTCTCCTCAGTGGCCACTGATCCTGCTCCCCTCCTGATGCCTTGTGAGTCTTGCTGCTCACAGAGCTGCCTTACTAGTGCGTGGTGCGGTGCTCGGCCAGCCAATGACAACCCAGTTCAGCCTACGCAGACGTACCCGACGCTCCAGTCCCACGCGGCCAGCAGGGCTTGGCTGCCAGGTAGAACCTTCGGGCTTGAAACACCCACGTGCTGGGGGCGTGTGTATTGGTGAGCGTTAAGGACACGGGACTAATTGCTGTACGTAGTCAGCACCGGCAGGCCCAGCTCGGCCCGTGTGAGGCAGGCGCTTCCCAGCACCAGGCAGAGGGGGAAGCTACAGGACCGAGTGTGGGAAAGCAGGTGGGACGGGGTGAAATGAAGCGTCCTGGAGGCCTGAGCCGTAGGAGCCTGCTCAGGGCCAGTCAGGGTGACGGGCCACTGCTGTGAACTAACATCCTAATCCATACCTTATGCTGACAGCGCCTTCTCTGGGCCAACGGCTCTAACATGCTTCCAGGGGTGGCCCCACGGCCGGGCACGGGGAAGGAAATGTGGCTTTCACCAATGCAAGGCACAGCTGGAGGAGCAGTGCCGGGGGCGGGGGAGGGGGAGGGTGGGAACTCCTCCAAACAACCCCACACACTGCTGCGTGGCATCGCCTGGAGGGACGAAGGGCCCTTCTGGATCTGGCTCTGGGAGGACTTGCTGGTTCCAGGCCACGCAATGACCGCATCCGTGCGTCCAGCCTCCACCCTCACCGCATGGCCAAGCAGCCCCCGCTTCAAATCCTGCTGTGCACCGCTTGGAGCCAAGTGGCCCCTGTCCCAAGCGAGGGCTGGGCGCAGGGCGGGGCACCTCTCTCCCTAGCACTGCTCTGCTTTGTGTAGCGAATTAACAGTTCCTGGCACTGGAAGGGGAGGAGCGACGGGACAGCCCAGCGCCCCGGAGAATAAGGGTGACACCCTGGCGCCACGGAACAGGAAATTATTCCTACCAAGTGGAACAGCTCAGACAGGGAGAAACCCACCCCCGGCTTGCCCCGAGGGGCCCACCATGGTTTCCGCTCAAGCAGAGGGAGGTTTCGGGCCTGAATTGCCTAGCTCCCAGCCGAACACCCACACCTCAGAGCTATTGGTATCTGGGCTGGGCCCACCAGCCAGCCCCAGGAACCCTCACGCGGGGCAGAGCTCAGCCCAGGAAACCAGCTCTGAGCCTCCTGCTGCCATGGGCCCTGCTGTGGAGAACACCAGCGCTAAGCCGCCCAGCAGGGCACAGGCTGAGCTAGGGCCCTGAGCCGCCCAGTAGCTGCGAGGTGGCATCAGGATGGCAGGCGGCTTTGCATGCTCCTGCCAGCAGAAACGGGTCCCCGGGGGGGTCATTTTAGGCACCTCAAAGGCCAGGCAGCAGCTCAGCGGTGGCCCCTAAGAGTTGGGTTTAGGCCCCTGCAGAGGGCCTGAGGCCTATGAGACTTAATGCTGCAGCTTTTTTGGGGCCCAGCCTGCGAGGCCTGAGCAGCTTTTGTTGTGAGTTGCCTTGACAGGCATACGTGAGAGCCCTCCAGCTCTCTGCCCTCTGGGGAGGGAATCACCTCCCCTTCCCGCCCCCGGAGCCGTGGCAGGAGCCAGAAGCCCTGAGGAGCTGTAGGCAGGGTGGCCTGTCTGGGGACAGAGCATGCACAGGACAGCTGGTCCCCTCATCCCATGGCCAATCAACCTCAGGTCAAACATTTGAGTCTGGCCTCAGCAGGACACGGCCTGGAAGGCTCCACTTAAGGCCGGTGCGTGGGGACGCTGGTTGAGAAGCCCCATGCCTGGGCCCAGAGGGTATGGACGGGAGACCTTCCTTCCAGCCACTTGTCAGGGTGGGAGCTGGCGGTGGCCGGCGGCCGGTTTCTGCTGCTGTCCTCTCAGAGCCAGGGCAACCTGCCAGGTGGCACGTCCCCCAGCGCCTCAGCCAGCTGGCACGGCGTGGGTGTCTCGTTTGCACACAGGCATCCTGGCGCACGGCTCGTGCTCTCAGCGCCAGCCTCCGGTCCGAGGTTTTACTCTGGGCTGCGTAGGGAGGAAGCAGAGCAGCGGTCATTAGAGCAGCAGTTTTCAAACGGTTTTTTTTCTGGCCACAACGGAGCTGGGGGTGAGGGGTGTGGGAGCTGGGAGGGGGCAGAGGGTCTCAGGGGTGTGGCCAGCATCCTACCCAGACACCCTCATGGTGACATGGGATAGGCTCATGGGTCTGGTTACTCCTAGTTGCAAGCAGCAGGACCTGAGAGTTAATCCTGATCCCTTCCTCCCCTCGATTCTTCTTACTAAGCCCATTTTATAGCAAAGCGAGACTTGGTCATTCTAATACTACCTACCCCTTGATTACATATTGTGTAAGGTACCTAAAATGCCCAATGCCCTTACTGGGGTACATCCTGCTTCTCAGGATGTTGCAAAAACTGTGCTTAGTTAATAGTTTTATGGCTGTATCTTGGATGGTAGCACACTGTATCTGCATGGTGGTGCAAAAAAAAAAAAAAAAAAAAAAAAAAAATTCCAGCCTCTCAAAGCTTCCCCCCAGCCTAGCCTGCGTGCTTACATGCACCAGACTTGAGACAGGCCTGGGTTTTGCTTTGTAAGAGATCTGCACTGTGGTCAGGTAATAGAGAGGTAGACGTGTGAGTCTGATCTTGGTAAAACAAAAGGAACAAAAATATTACGTAGCACTGTCTTGTCAGTCTTTAAAGTGCTACATAATTTTTTTCCCCCTTTTGTTTTACTATGGTCAAAGCAGACACAATTATTTCTGTCAAGACAGGGCGGTCCAGATAGGGTGAGATTGGGCTCAAAAGACTGAGGTCAGCCACCGGAGCTAGGGGGCCCGAGATAAGGGGCTGACGCTGAATGCTGGGGGGCTGTGAGGAAGGTTTGGGAGGATGGCCTGCTGGAGCCTGGGGGGCTTGGATAGGGCTCAGGAGGCCGGAGCCCGGGGCACCTTGATCTCACTCAGGAGGCCAAGGTGGGCCACAGGAGCCCAGGGGGTCGTGATCCACCTCAGGACTCTGCAATCAGCCACCGGAGCCCAGGGGGGCATGATCATGCTCAGGAAGATGAGGTGGGTCGCTGGAGCCCGGGGGGGCGTGAGCAGGTGTGGGAGGTTGTGGATGGCACTGGATCCTGGGGGGGAGTGATCAGGCTAGGGCCGCTGAGATTGGTCACTTGAGCCCAGGGGGGCGTGATCGGGTTACGGAGGGTGAGGTTGACCACTGGGTGGCCATGATGTTTCTCGGGAGGCCTAGGTTAGCCCCTGGTCCTGGGAAGGTGTGTGATCAAGCTTGGGAGGCCGAGGTTGGCCCCAGGAGTGTGAGATAAGGCTCAGGAGGCCAAGGTTGGCCTCTGAAGCCCAGGGGCCATAATCAGGTTCAGGTGGCCAAAGTCATTACTGGGGGCAGGAGGCCAACCCCTGGGGGGCTGTGATGCTTCTCAGGAGTCCAAGGTCAGCCACTTGAGCCCGTGGGGGCAGGGCCATGATCAGGCTTGGGAGGCCGAGGTTGGCTGCCATAGCCTGGGGGTGTGTGATTGGGCTCAAAGGGGCGCTGGCAGTGGACATGACCCAGCTCCAGAAGCAAGGTCTGTCCCCAGGGTGTGGGGGTGGCAATCAGGCTCAGGGGGCCGAGGTCAGCGACTGGGAGCCCAGGGGGGCATGATTGGGTTTGGGAGGCCGAGGTCCATTGCTGGAGCCCAGGGCATGTGATCGGGCTCAGGAGGCTGAGGTCAGCCAGCAGTGGCGAGATCAGACTGGGGAGGCAAAGTCGGCCTCCGACAGCCGTGGGCCACTAGTGGGTTCAGGAGGTTGAAGTCAAGCTCATGTGTGTTAGGAATTCCTGACAAGTTTTAATGCTCTCAAACTCTCTAAAGCAGCGGCAGGGACGCTATACCGCTCCCAGCTTGCCTGGATCTGGCTCGTGAGGCTCAGCCCTGCCCCGAGGAACCTGTGCTGGCACTCCAGCACCCCTGCCGCTCCACCATGCTGCTGGAACGCACAAAAGCAACTAGGCTGGGCCCCCCAGGCTCTGGTGTGCGAGGGGACTGGGGGGGAGGGTCTTTCTCCTTCTCAGTGGGGGGCCACATGAGCAAGGGGTTTTTGTGTGCGGCCCTCGACCCATTTCTCTGTGGGTCGGTAGGCCCCTGACTCAAAAAAGATTCCTCACCCCTGCTCTCAAGCCCTGTGGGCCAAAGACAAAGAGAAAGAACATTAGACAGATGCTCTAACCAACACTTCAGCCCCAGAACCTGCCAGGGCTTCTTGCGGATTCATTTAAATAATGAGCAGGGCTAGAACGGAAGCCATCCTTTGGGCTAGAATCCCTCCAAAGGGCAAGGGACACGTTGCCTGGCCAGCATGACAGCCCCCTCTGCCTTTCGAAGACAGAGCTTGGTGGTAAGCGAGGCCGGAACCAACAGTTTCACATTTGATTTTCTTTTTAGAGCCGTAGGACTTTATGAATGGAGAGATTTCAGCTCGGCTTACGTATTCCACTAGGGGGAGAGCGTGGGCTCTGGAAAACACCGCAGGACAGTTTTAGGAAAGGTCCTTCCAGGGCCAGGAGCCTTCAGAGCAAAGCCAGACAAGCAGGTTAACAAATTCCACTACCAGCTACTTAATTAAGGCCAAAGATTTCCAAACCCTGAGGTCCAAAGTTAGGCACCATAATCTTTATTCTCTGCACCTGTGAATTAAGGCAGGGCTGTTTTCCTCATGTCACTGCTGGATAAGGATATAAAGTCTTGGTTAATCAGTTAACTGATTAAACAGGACCCCCCCTCCCACAGGGCTGGCACAGCCCCCTCCTCCGTCCCAAACTTGGGGCTAGCAGCAGCAGAAGCCAACCCTCCCAACATGCGAGGCTGGCTACTCACCCCTGTAGGGATAGAGCAGCCCTCTGCCAGCAGTGGACCATAGGGCTGCTCCATTAAGCATCACCTGGTAAGGTTCCCTACTGCTGGGGAACTGAGGCACAAAGGCCTGGTGTGCACTGCAGAGTTAGGACTATGTAAGGCAGCTTCCATCAACCTACCTCCATAAGCATCTAAACTAAATGTCCCCATGTAACTTGCTCACTACCCTGACTTAACGCCACCTCCACAAGAGGCGCAGAGTCAAAGTCGATACAGCTAGTTCAAAGCAGTGTCCACGGAGGCCAAGGGGTCTCCACCTACTTGCTCTCATGGGCTGATACGCAGCTCCGCGTGGTATGTGGGCGACAGCCACACATCTACACCACCCACATGGCCCAGAGGATGTCACATGGGCCGCAGCTCTGTGCTGACCGGCCATGGGTGGAGCACTGGTGTAAACTCAGAGTGGCATGCACCAACTGGCGCTGCCCGTCAGAAGCTATCCCACAATGTGCCCCGTAGACCGTTCAATTGGCGCAAGCACTCCTGGCCAAGAGGTGCACTGTGGAGACAAGGATCACAGCGTCGCCACGCACAAGAGATTTCACTACTGCCGTGGCCTCACATTGACATAACAGTGAATCTCGTAGCACAGACTTGCCCTTCCGCCTAGATCAGGGTTTTCCAACCTATGGGTCAGGATCTAAATAGGGGTCACTGTTACATTTCAAAAGGGGAGTGTCTCCCCAGGTAGCTCTGCCCCCCCCCCCCCATTGTTGAATTGCCTTGGGTCACCAAGTCTTCCTGAATTGTCAAAATGGGTCCCCAGCTGGAAAAGGTTGGGAACCGCTGGCCTAGATCCTCAAAGTACTGACATCAATGGGAGTTAGGAGGCTGCGGACCTTGGAAGGGCTGTGACTAAGTGGCTTGCCCAAGGTCACACAGGAAATCTGTGGCAGAGCAAGGATCTGAGCCCTGGGATCCCAGCTCCCAGGCCAGCACCTTAACCACCAGGCTGCACTTCCTCTTTTCCCAGTTCTGCCATAGAGTTCCTGTGTAGCTCAAACCAGTCAGGCCTCCCTCTGCCTCGGTTTTGCCATCCGTAAAATAAGTTCTAGGTTTTGGACCGCAGTGCAGGAAAGGCCCATTTCCTATGCTGCCAACAGCAGCCAGGGCACCCAGTTGGAACATGGCTGTGCCCTACTTGTGGGGGGCAGCTAAGGTCCCTTTGCACTGCACAATTTGGGATGTGCTGGAACTGTAAAACCAGCCAAGCCCGGGATTCGAGTGTTGACGGGGACTGACTGGCACCGCAGTTGTTATATAATCACATTTTTCTGCGCTGTCAGGTGCTAGCGGACGGTTCAAGCCAGCCACTGCCTTGTAATGCTGTGGTCGCATTAGGGGCTTTGTACCGTGTCTCAACTTTATCCAAAAATCGGTGGCTCTGATCTATGGATAGGATCCCAATCCTCTTTGGAGGTTACTCTTTCCTTCTGAGTCAGCACAGAGACAATATCCAAGCACAGCACCAGGAGACACTGGCCTGCTAGACAGAGCAAGTGATTCACAAATATTAAAGGTCCCAGAGCTTCACCCGTAGAAGTGCTAACCCTGGTCAAATTTCACACTGAGCTGGGTGCTAATCCTGCCTCTACCACTGACTTGCTGTGGCCAAGTTCTTGGCTGATGTCTCCAGCTGAGAATGGGAAAATGCTGACCTCGAGCACTGAGGCACTACTATTTCCAAAGTGCTTTTTAAAATGCACAATGCTAAAATAGAATCCGTTCTTTTCTGCCTTTCCCCTGCAGTTTCATCTGGACACAGCACTATAATGCACAACACGTTTGGGGCAGAAAATGGAGTAGTGAACAGCTGCAGGACTCTACTCCAGAGGGGGACATTACTATACTTAGTTTCTTCTAAGTATTTTGAAACCCTCAGGTCCAATATGCTACACAGAGGTGCAAAGCATTATATTGTTATCCAAGATTTTGGTAATATTTGGTTGACACATGAACCTGTCGCATTCTCTTATGAGAGAAGGTGGGTAAGGGAATATCTTTTCCTGGAAAATACAAGCTCTGAAACTACACAGAGCTTTTCATTAGTTCTGGGGAAGGACACAGGGTCTGAGCTACATACAAGTTGGGACAGACTATTAAGCAGCAGGGGTAAGATGTGGAAAGCTTCTTTCTGGAATCCCTTAAGTTCCGAAGTTACTACTAAAACATTCCCTCGAAATGGTGAGGCACAAGAAATCAAATTATTTTTTCAGTAAATGGTATTTAAGGATTTAGCTGGGTAAAACATTACAGAAGAGTTATATTTTTAAGAGAAGGCACCTCACGCCATGAAAGATGCGTCTATAACACACATCTCCACTAACATTATGCCAGTGGGAGAGAATCATGCCAATTACACCATTGCAATCTCTAGCCATTTGTTTTTTCTAGCTTCACCTCCCTCCCCCCCGCCCACCTCTATTGAAGTGAGAAGATGACTATTCCTGTAACCTCATCTCAGAAGTATTCCCCTTCAGGTAATGTGAGAGCAAATAGCTAAAATTATATCACTGCATTTTTTTGTGAAAGCATCCAGGAAATTGGAGATTTGCACAGCTCTTACATGCTTGTTACCAGATACTAACAGTTCAATACACACATTTCCAATTCGCCTGTCCACTTGACCTTTGCAGAAAACTCAGCTGCATTTCACTGGTAGATTGCCAAACCCCTACTGATCCTGAGTAATTGCCAGAGATTTTTAAAGCTCCAAAGGGCATGGGGGCAGGATATTTAAATTCATTTAAATACCACGTCCCCAGCAATTACAGTTTACAATCGATTGATAGTCAGACATTACAAGCTGGGATCATTACAACCATGTACAACTCTGGTGGTTAGCTATTTATAATCCTTAGCTCTAAAATAAACTTCCTGTATTAAATCAGCAGTGCCCAAATTCAAAGCTGTGACAGCGACGTTTACCTGGAAGGATACTGGCAGCCTATTGGAGAATAAAAAGCTTTTAATCTCAGTGATGCATGTGAATTCAAGTTGGTTCAATGTTCTCAATGTACATTGCAACCAGTTGTGAACGTCTTGCCAAACGATTAGCTCCTGCCAGTTGAAGGGATTTTCGGTTCTCTTAATGGACACGGACATGAGGCCAGGACACCGCAGGAGGGAATGCATCAAATCTGAATGTAAAATTAAACAGAACAATTATGCTAATTTAACTGCGAGAGGGGAAGCTTTTTTTAAGCCAGAGAAGTATTACTGAGGGAGAGCTTTATGATAACTCAGGAGGTGTCCCCACAGCAAATTAAAACCCAGGACTGGTCTGTGCTAGCCAACTTAGACTCCCAGGGCTCTGGGGCTGTTGTGTTGCTGTGTAGGCACCGGGCTCAGGCCAAACTCTGGGAATCTCTCATTCCAGAGCCCAGGTTCCACCTGAACCCGGAAGTGAGTCAGCTGGCACAGTCCAGCTGCAGGTGTCTAGTTGCTGTACGGGACCTATGCCACTGGAAGAAAAGTACTGAGGGTAGGAACACTTTGCCAAAGCAGCAAGTATCATTGGGCCTCTGTGGTGCTGCCACAATGAGAGTGATCACACTTCCAAGGGGAAATGGAAACAGCACTGACAAGGCCCTTGCCCACTTGTCTAAGAGCAGATCAGTCTCAGTTGGGTACAGAACAAACCTGACCCCTATTCCATTGCCTTACCCATTCAATCGTGCTCCTCCCACCCCAGTAGCTACTTGGGCTTACAAAGGATTGTTTATGCTCAGTGGCTTTTTAAAAAAAAATGTTATAAGTCATCACCAAATTGCCCATTCAAGTCCTTCCTCGATAATTGGGACACCTAGCCTACTGTAGGAAAGATTTAACCATTTTAAAGTAGACAAGTCCTAGCTGATGTGCATCTCAAATGTATTCCCATAGTAGAGTGCATGACAGTGAAATATCAGGGGATGGGCTTGTCAAAGCAAAGCAGCAAACAGCATTCACAAGGAGAAAGGGGAAATGGCAGAGGAATTATTATGGCCATAGAAGAAAGTCACTGTCCACAGGAACAGAAGATAAAATGGCATGTGTCCATGGTGAGAACCAACAGCCCAGCACCAGAAGTGAAAGATATCTAGGCTGTCATCGTTGGTAGCAGATGGTTTGCTCATCGGTTCATTTCACATACACAGACTGAAGTCAGATGAATCAGAGGTGAGCAGAGATGGCACAGAGGAATTGGAGTGTCACTGTAGTGATGGATTTGTGGCATATTCACATCCACAGGCACAGACGACAGTGGCTTTTAACGGCCCTACCCTCTACAAGTGAGACACAAATTGTTACATAGAAAACTGACATTTTCCCCCGTCCCCTCCCCCCACGCCCCTTCCTAACAAGCGAATTCCTGACACCACAGTAATTTTAACATTACCTGATTGCTGATTGGCCTGATTAGCAGCAAACACTGACAACAGGAAACGTGGAGGGTTTCCTGCCAAAGAGCTCTTGAAATGACCTGGTAATGAAGTACACTTCAATTTAGAACATCCAGAATTAGAAACTGCAATCACCAGCCAAAGAGAGGTAGGCTCTGTGCTAAGGGGTCTGCTAGGCCACGTGTGTTAAGGTCATCAACGTGGCAATGCCAACACTAAAGAGAGGATAAATACAAAGGACTGACCATGGGCAGCACCAGGTTCACAAGGAAAAAGGGCAGTTTTTCCTATTGCAGGTCAGAGAGTGGGTAACTTGTGTAACTGAAAGATGCCCTGGCCCTGATTCTGTGGAAACACATGGCCCTAACCCAGGACTTCCTCAGACTTAACATTTCACCCTTGGTATATGAAAAACTATTTAGGGCTTCTTGGACATAGTAGTTAAATATCTCTTTGAAAATGTTATTTAAAACATGGTACAATTTGGAACATCACTTTAGCCGTGCAGTCAGGGCCAGGCTACCAATAGTTCTGTTTTATGGGATTACCAAAGACTTCACGGAATTTGAATTAAATGAGGATGATCTCTTTAAAATAAATACTCTTTTCCCAGGGCTTGCTGTTTCTGCTTCTGCAAGAGACCAAGACCTACAAGGGAACCCAGACTCGCAAATGAGAACTATTACGAGTCTAAACCACTGTTACACAGTAAAAATCCAGGTGCCAAGCTTAATCTGCTTTTCAGAGCAGGATCCAACCCATTGACTTCCATGAGTACTGGACCACTCTCTAAAATGACATCTTTTTAAAAAATGTATCCCTTTGAAATAGGACACAAATGCTACCCTGGAGATTAGAAAAGGAATGCAACTCCAGAATATAAGCAATACAATTTTAATTCTCACCAGCCACCTACAAACCCCTTGTCTTTCCACTGTTCTGATGGCATTATTAAATATCACATTTTTGTGACATCGCTAGGGAAAATAATGACACGAAGATACAGAACATTATGATACAATAGTACAAATGATAAATTATATTTATACAGTAAATAATGTCAATAGTCAGCACAAATTCATAAAAAGCAGCCTGCTCCCAAGTATTATGAAAACAGTTTGGTAAATATTTAAATTGTAACACTTGTAAAGGAAGCAAGTTTTGTGAGATTCTGCTGTGAAAAATAAACCATACATTTCTCCACAATCTGTGCAATATTAATACATACAGTACACATTAGAAACGGCAACAGTAAATGGGAAGAGGGGTAACAGAAGCTGTCTTAGCTTAGGGACTTCAAAGAGACTGTAAACAGCAAACCCACTGTGGTCTCCCTTCCCGGTCCCCTCAAGACATTTTAGTTTCTACACAGTATAAAACTGAATAAATAACTGAGCTTATTTTTGGGCTTAAAATTATACCAAGATACTTTTACAAAATAATTAACACTATTTGTCTTTGGTCAATTTGACCAGTAAGGCTATTTTGGGATACGAACTTTTTAAATCCAAAGCACCGTCTTATCTGTGGGGGAGGACGGGGTGCCTGGAGAAATGAGAATGTGAATGAGATCAGATACACATGACGTGCTCCATCAAAAAAAAAAAGTTTAACTCCTAATAAGAATATGATTAAATGGATTTAACATTTTGACATAACCGATGCTTTGATCGGCTAGGGCAGAAACAGTCTTTCATTGTTGTTTATGTAGTGCCACAGGTATGCATGGGATCTTTGCAGACACAGCTATGCATAGAATATACCAAACCATCTACATGTTATTTTTATTTAATTTCATATCCCAACACACACTTCAGGCCAGGGATCTTAAGGCTGTTAACTTCCTTGGCCCAGTGCTCTGTAGCACCATGAGACATACTTATCACTGCTCAGACACAGCGTGTCTGTCATGGTTTGCTGTGCAATGTATGTATAAAGTAGCATAGCTCTTACAAAAGCGATTTGGTAACAGCTACAATTTGTTATTCAGCAGTTTCATTCAACCAGTGCAGGAAAGCCCCCTACCAGGCCAACAGTACATTTTTATCACCCCGTAAGGCTAGCTCATTGCTCTGAGTTGCAGATGATTTTAAAACAATTGCAAGTATGACCAGCTCCATCCTGATGCTATCGAATGGCTTTCAGAAGTTGCAATCAGAACCTGTTGACTGAATGGATAATGCCCTCATCTAAGCTTTACACATGCAAGCAACTGACCAATTGAAGCCGGGGACAATATTAAAGAAAGTAACTCCATAGTGGAGAACAAAACAGAGTGAATTTTGCCACAGACCAGTTGGAAATTATTTTTTTGTTTGCTTATATCACAACCCGTAAAAGTTCCTACTGCTAGCAAGAACCGTGCCAATTCTGGCTTTTATAGTGATTAATAATGTCCAAAAAGTCTCTCTCTCTCATTTTGAAAGGCAACACAAATGATTTGTTTTTCAAGACTTTCTGGGTATGGACAGTGTTTTTCCCTCCTATATTAAATATGAGAAGGCTAATATTCCGACTCCTCTTTGTAAACCCAATAAGCAATAAGAAGGTAGAACAATCTGCATAGAAACACCCATGCAGGTAGCTTTCTACACACTGATGACATTATTTCAACCTACACATCTAATGTCTGACTATCCCATTTTCAATAGTTTTTCAGCCTCCCTGTCCTCTGCAAAAGCATATAAATCCAGTTCCTTTCACACCAAACACATTTTGTGGCACACTCATATTGTCTGATACAATCCACCAGAACATGGAGTTCCACCACTAACTTGTTTCAGCTTTTTTGTAAACCAGGGAAAGGCCACTAAAATGCATCAATTCATATGCAGTGATGCCCCAATCGAAGCTACAAGCTCCTGTAAATGTGCGTTGTGTATGTTTGCATTCCCTGTGAGAGTAGAGCTTTAAAAATGTTGCTATCGCAGAGGCAGCCAGGTTTACACCAGTAACACCGACTGAAACCTGTGTACAGTTTAGTGCTGATGAATCCAAGACAAGGGAGTTAAACTGAACTATACATTTGAACAGCTGTAAATGGGACCGGTAATGAACATGGAGTGCACTTTTAGTTAAAAAAAAATTAGCTGATCAGGTTAATGAGTCACGTGTTCATAGATTATATTTTTAATTTCAAGTAGTCACTATGGACAAAGAAACAGCCTTGTGATCTTCTTAAAGAGGATAGAAGTCCGTCCATTTTGGTAATCATCAGAAAAAGGGGAGTGAATTAAAGGGAAGGCAGCCTTAGTGTTTTCTAAGTGTAGTCTTAACTAATATTAAGTTCAAATTCATTTCCTCTAAAAAGTAATTAGTCATGAGGATTTGTTTTAAATTTCATTATGAAGAATTAATTAAAAAATGAAATATTTTAGTGTTAATCTTCCCTTTTAAATTCTCTTTACAGAAACAAAAGAGCTAAAACCATAAATAAAAGGAGGGCATTAAACCATAAAAATGACATTTGCCAATATCTTAATTTTTCAGCCTGACCTGATAAAAGTCTATCAAAACTAGACAGTTAAATAAGAACCACATTATAAAAATTAGCAAAAAATGACTATTAGGTTATTCTGCAAACTCAAATATGGAACTGTACTAAAAACAAAATATGTGCAAAAGTATACAAGAGTAACTGCATATAGCAATGTTAAGCCTGAATTAGTTTTAAAGCTTGCCCCGACGAAACTGAATTCGAAGTTGTCCTACTGTATTTTGTTTTTCTTTCATCTCACATTATAAGTCAAATAAAAATAAAATACGCACAATAACTTCCAAATGAAGTCACTAATGGACAAGCACATAGCAGAACACTCATTTAGCACGAGTGCAGCATGCCACTCACAGGAAGTTCCTTAAGAGTCCTTAGATAGTAGTGTACGAATTCAACACTGCATACAACAGCACACATTATACTTGACAACTTGAGAATTTTCTTCAGCTTTTTTTCCCTTTCGAGACAAGCTTGCTTTCTCAGTCAAACCACCGATAAGAAAGCGGTGAGATTTTATGTTGCAATGTTTAATGCGTAAAACCAGCCTTCTGAGCTCTCTTCTAAGAATAAGGACTATGGGTGAACCAACAGTCTAGAATTGTATATAGTTATGTGCAAAAACATTCACTAGCACTCAGGGTCTCGTGTCTATCATACGAACATGGGAAATGATAGATGGAGGTAACAGTAATTTTAGGATCCAGCACATCATCTGACATCTACAAAATAGCAAATGGAGTTTAAAATGGCAGGTTCTCCCTAGAAAGTGTATTGAAATGGTTAAAGTAACAAAATGGGCATAATCTAACTTTGGCAAAAAGTCTGAACATTTCATGTAATGCTCAACAAGCCAAAGTAAGGTACCATCTGTAGCAAAGACTAGATTTAGATTAACTGGTAAGTAGACAACTCTTCAAAGTTCGTAACTGTAAACTGCAAATCTACTTCCAAATCGCTTACACATCATTCAGTCCAAGCAGATCCTGTTCATTTTTCCCCAAAGACTTCAGCTTGGAAATATTATGAAAAGAAAGTTCCTTTGAATGGGTCTTTATAGGAGGAAAGGATTAGTTGTATTTGTGGGCTGGGCCCCCGATGGAGGGATTCCTGTACTATGAAGAGGCTGGGTCATTGATCCTGCAATGCTCATGTTCATCCCCTGGCCCATACAAGTGATAGATGCCATGGGGCCCATAGCTGGTAACGGCGCCATTCCCACAGCCACTGGTGCCATGGAAGACAGAGGTACTGGCTCCATGCCCATAGCTGGCACAGCACTAAAAGAAGGACTCGTGCCCATCACAGGACTTGCTCTCATCTGATTTAGTGTGAGGGGCTGAGGCTGATTCACTTGAAAGGGGTTGATTGGAGTGGGTGCTGTAGCTGCTCCTAGTTTGGAAAAAGAGAAAAAAAGAATGCTGTTCCAAAAAGGTCAGAGCTTTGCAGGCATGCCATGTATATTTACACATAAGGTTACACAATACTTCCCCTTACACACCCCTCCAAATGAACACCACACACTCCTACAGAAAAACTCTTAGAATCACAGAAGATTGGGGTTGGAAGAGACCTCAGGAGGTCATCTAGTCCAGTGTTTCTCAACCAGTGGTACAAGTACCCTCAGGGATACTCGAGAGAAGTCTGGGGGGGTACGTCAACACAATGGAAATTTGGAGAAAACTGAATTTTTGTTTTAAGTTTTACAGCACTTAAATTTGTGTGAAAAAAAAGTACAAAAATAATAAATCGCCCGCCTGGCTACGATTAAGTTGTTTAAACAAATGTGTTGCAATGGCAGAAAAAAATGGTGTGTGTCTGAAAACTGTAGATCCTGGGGGTACATATAATTTTTGTTTTTAAGAAGGGGGTACTTTATAAAAAAAGGTTGAGAAACACTGATTTCTAGTCCAACTCCCTGCTCACAACAGGGCCAATCCAATCATCCCAGACAGAGCTTTGTCAAGCCTGGCCTTAAAAACTCTAAGACTGAAGATTCCACCACCTCTCTAAGACAACCCATTCTAGTGCTTCACCGCCAGGGAGCGGACCAACTTACTGGGCCCCTGGGCAAGGTGGAGGGAGCTTCACACTTCCAGAAGAGGTGACAGCTCAGATGGAAGGGGCAGGGCTGGGGCAGCCAACCCTCAGAACTGCCAGGACCATGCCACATGGTACCCACCCCCTGCCCTCGGAGCTGCTCAGACTACGCCGCTACACAGTGCTCCAGCGGCAATTTAAAAGGTCTGGGGCTCCCGGCCACCACTACAGAGGTGGTAGTGTTGGTCAGAGCACTGGGTCCTTTTGAGTCACTGGGCTCTGGGACAGTCACCCCCTCCCTCTCTCCTTGCCACCAGGCATGTTCAACACCCTCCTAATGAAACAGATTCCCTCCCTCCTTCACACCCCCCCGCAATATCCAACCTACACCTCTCCCGCTGCAGCTTAAGACCATTGCTCCTTGTTGTCTCAGTGGTGGCAGATGAGATCAGCCTAGCTCCATTCTTTTTGAACCCCCCTTCAGGTAGCTTAAAGCTATATCACTGACATATACTGAGTCACATGTGTATCTCAGTAGCACAAATTCCATTTACTTCAGTGAACAGATATGTATAACCTGTCCCCCATCTATCTTTATGAATGCTGGCAGACCACCACAACACCGATGGGCAGTTTTCAACTTTCAGCAAGACAAGCTGGCAAACAGATTCTGAATTCATCTGTTAGGAGTGTGCCCGACCATGATATTCTGGTGATAACCTGCAATTATCTATTGCAGTGTATTTTTATTCCTTTATAGCACTTAGTCTACTGTGTTCCTTCCACCCTCCCACTTCAAGATATAAGCCATTTCACCTTGGTTTAGAAGCTGCTCACATATTTGACTCCAAGATTTGTTAGGAATTCATGCTGTAAACAAGATATTTCTGAATTACAGTGAAGCTGGAAAAAGCAAAGAACTTTCCCAGCACTTGATGTCTCTGGACCACTGCCAACACTATACATTCTTTATACCATATATGTTTAGATACTTGTAAACTGTTTGTAGTGACTGCTAATGATAGATATGTAGACTTCCTGTTGCTGAATAATGCTAAGTTGCAGTATCATTGCTCATGGTTTTGTTTACTCCAGTATTTTAAGGAACTCCATAAACACATTTAAAAAATATTTAAGACAAACTACTATCACATTAAATAATCTTCACCAGGTTACCATGCTATAGAACTTTCAGTGCATATAAAAGATTCAAAGTGTTTTTCTATTTATTTACCAGGGATACACCACTTAGTCTTTATGATGAACCAAGCCATAAATGCTACTTTAACACAGGCATTTCTGAAGGAGAGCTATCATAGCAGATTAGTTTCCAAGTATACCAATGGTTTCTTTTTGATCAGATGAGGTTATTTCATGGCTGGCCTATTTATGGCACAGTCTCTTCCTACTGAAATGTAAACTGGAGTGAGCACAAAGGTTTTTTCCAGGTTTCACCTCCTACGTTTCCTCTAAGCCCCATGCACTATTAAGCCCCATGCAGGGGCTCAGGGCTGCAGCGGGGAAGAGATGCCTCTCCCTAACCCACAAAGCTGCCAGGGGAAAGGTTCCCCTGCCCTGGTCCCAACACAGAGCTGCCACAGCCAAAAGGGAGGCACCCCCCCCAGCACAGAGCTGTCACAGCTGGGGCAGCTCCATGCTAGGGGCTGGTAGGGAAGCAGTAAACAGGAGGCCACTGGGCACCGTACACTGCTTCTACTATGAACACCTGCTCCACGTGCCTATTGGCTAGGAACAGGCCAAAGGGAACTGGTGGGGGGTGGGGATTGTGCTTGCAGGTGAGGAGAGCATACACAGTGCACTATGGAGCCTCTTCTCTCTTCCCCCCCCCAGGAGCCGGGCCCAGATCTGTTGGCTGCTTCCAGGATGCCCTGCAGTGCCCCAGAAGAGGCAGGCACAAGGCAGCCTGCCTTAGTGCCACTGACCAGGAGCCACACAGGTAAGCCGAGTCCCATCGCCCACCTGATGCCTGCCCCACTGAGCACCAACCACCATCACCTGGATCCCCTGTAAAGTTCCATTGCCCCTGCACCCAGAATCCCACCATGAGCCCCTGTGCATCCACTGAGCCACCCCCACAGAGAAACCTCACGCTCCACACCTGGATCTCCCCACACTAAGCTCTCACTTGGATCTTGCTGGGCTGAGCCTGCCCAACAAAACGTGCTCTGCCTCGCACAGAGGGGCAGGCCCAGCCCTTGCACTGCGTCAGTTCAGGTGCCACCTCACTGCTGAGTCTCTGTACAGCAGAGGTGGGGGCTTCAGCGTGACCTCCCACCTCAATGCAGCCAGTGCTCCCCACTGCCATGCTGGAGCAACATCTATTCACTGCGAAAATTTGCAGAATTTTAAAAGTGTTTGTAGAATTTTAAATTTGTTTGGCACAGAATTCCCTTAGGAACAACAAACAAGGGGAAACAGAGAAAAAGAACTCATGCAACTACCATGCTGCTTGCTACCTTCACACTGTTCACTCTGCGTGTTCTACCACTTCCTTTACCTTAGGCCTAGTCTTGTCTATTTAAACAATATGCACTCATCTTTCTATTCCCCTATCTGTAATCTCTTGTATTGTATTTGGATTGTAAGATCCTGAGAACAGGGACTGTCTTTTTGTTCTGGTTTTGTGAAACACCTAGTGCAATGTGGACCTAGTGCAATGTCATGAATAGGGCTCGTTTGTGCTACAGTAATACAAATAATAAATAATAATGAGTGTATGTCACTTGCCTAAGATAACACAGAAGAGCCAGCAATAGAACCCAAGTGCTCATTCAGTTCATTACCCTTCCCAAAGACCATGCTGTCTTTCCCTTCTAATTACAACAGAGGAAGTCCTGCTGGCCAAAGTAGTTTAGTACTTCCTGGCTTGCTTGTTGTGCAAGACTTAGATTGAGCTACGGTCACCAGAGGTGAGTAGGGTTTCTTCCACAAGAACAAATTTGGAAGACAAGATATAAACAAAGTTTTATAATGGAAAGGGATGCAGTGAGACGTACCAGGAGCTAAGAACGGATTCAGCGATGGAACAGGCTTTGGTGGCTTAGTCACCAACGAATCCAGATTCACCAAAGCTGCATTGGGCCCCAAGAAAGACTCAGGGGTTTTCCGAGCTGCATTTTGTTTGCCCGATGTCATGTTCATGGGCTGAGAATCAAAGAGATCAGGACTTGTTGTACCACTATGCTGGGATGGCAAAGTGGAATCTGACTCAGCTGTTACAAAAAGTCAAGAACAATCTGTTAGATTTCACAATGTTAAATGTTACAGTTTACTAAAACCTGTTATTTGTGGGTTCACTATGTAGTATCATGCAAAAAAGTATGTGAAAGCAGCAAGTGATTTAATTTTACTACTGAAAATATATTCTTAAATCTGATTTTATGCTATAATTTGTTTAAATTGCCATGTTTTACACTTAGCATTTTATTAAATACTAAGTATCCCACAGAAGTATAGAACACTAGACCTACAATTGCAGGGTAATATAAACAAAGCTCTACACAACTGACCTGGGTATCTTTCTAGTCTGCTGTAACAGACTAGGGATGTGAAAGGTTAACCAGATAGCCGGAAACTGGTCGGGGCAGGAGCATCCCTGCCTGCCGTGGGCCCATTGTGAACAGGGCTTGCTCTTGTCCGGAACAGCCCCTGTCCATAATTGGCCCGTGTGCCCCGCAGGTAGGGGCTGCTCCCATGGAGCAGCCTCTGTCCCTGAGGAGCCCAGGTTCACCTCAGACAGCGACTGCCACCCTCCAGCGTCAGCCCCAGCATGGGAGCTGGGAGCGGGAGCAGCCTGAATCCTGCTATAGTTGGTTAACTGGTTAAATGTTAGGTTACCCTAATGTTTAACCAGTTAGCTGATTAACCAGAATTTTTACATCCCTAATATAGGCATGGATTAATAGCCTCTATGAAGAAGATATTTGTAAGCATCAGAACTGTGGCCTCTGAACTATCATCTTGATAAATGTTTTCATTCAGTGTAACCCATTCACCAATTGACAGATTTCTTTTGAGAGAGACAAGGACTAACACTGAGATGTCACCAATCTTACAGAACGTGCCCCTTATAAAGAAGTAGTCTCAATACATTCACATTTTTAAAGTCTAGCAGTTTTTTTCATCCAGTGACAAACTTCCCCAAAAGTGAACTTTCAATCATTCTTCCACTAGCATCGAATACACATGTACTCAACTTGCTTTATTTCCATGCCTTCTGCCATGGCCTTCATCCACTCACCGTGACTCATACCCAGAGAACACACTGAAGATGTGGCTTAGTTAAGCATAAGTTATTGGACTAAATATAGGAGTAACTGGATGAAACAATATGGAAGTTAGATTATATCATGGTAACAGCTGGCTTATTACTATGTTATCTATAAAAACTGCAAAAGTTCTAAGCACTCCCCAGGTTGAACTTATCCACTGGGAAAGGTGCATTTTGTTCTGTCATAAAGGGCATGCTTACATAGCAGGGCTAAAGCCAAAATAAGCTATGCAACTTGAGCTACGTCACTTGCCTAGCTTAAGTCGAAATAGCTTATTTCAGCTTTTGGTGCTGTCTGCACAGCAGGAAGTCCAAGGTAGAGCACTTTTCTACCAACTTCCCTTGCTCCTCGTACAACGAGGGTTACAGGAGTCGGAGTAAGAAGTCCCCATTTCAACATTATGTCGAAATAACTGGTTGTGTAGACACGGACTATGTTCTTTCAGAATAACATCAGTTATTCAGAAATAATGATGCTGTGTAGACATAGCCAAAAAGATTAAAATCGCTGGTTTAGAAAACTTGTATCAAAGATTACAACAAACTGCCCTTTGCCAAGTATTCATTTGGCACATACCTGGCTTTTTGGAATTTCGAAGGTTGTCAAACTCAGAAAAGTCATCTTTAACAGTACCATTCAAATTACTGAAAAGGTCAAACGACGTACTTCCTGTTTAGGAGAACAAAAGACACCTGCCATTAAAAGCTCTTCAACTGCATTATGTCCAGTGCTATTAAAAGCCATTTCTAAACTACTCATGTCACTTGAGAATCCATTTCTCTCTCTGTCCTGTCATGGCCATTAAGGTCAGCTGGAGTGGTGCTGCTGTCATTACCCAAGACCCAATTCTTTATGACTAATAGCAGTGCATTTTCAGTATTTGGCCCTTACCTCTGGTACTATCTTCCTCTGATTTCTCAGTACGGAGGCCTTCCAAGGCACGTGTGGTTAAGTGTCTTTAGGATGTAGCAGCAATATCAAATACTGCCATTGGGAAATGAGAGCAGCATTGATTTTACTGCCCAAAACAGAAGGTAGCATATATATTAACCAGCTGTTCAATCAAGTGTGCATCCAGATGCTGGGGTGATGGGCATCACAAATTCTATGTAGTATTGGAACTAGAAGCATGGATATAGGACAGTGGTAACAAACAAAATGGAATGTAAATGTGGCCATACATGGAGTAAGAATTTGGTTCCCAAATTCAGCTTCTTGCTTCACAGATTAAAGGAATTTGGAAGGCAACAGAAAAGACATGCTCAGTACTTGATGAAGATAAGGTGCTAGAGCCATGGTATCCAACACGCTAGCCACATGTGGCTATTTGGTTGGTTGAGTGTGGCTAGTTGGAGGACAAAATTATTTACAATGGGGCTAGTTTGCTATAGCAGTAGCCACTATAGTGGCTACTCCTTTAGTGCCACGATCTCCAGCCAGTTCTGGAGTGCTAAGCAAAGAGGAGCCTACCCTTGCTCTGCAATTAGTGAAGACGACATTCACTAGATATGGAAACATCTTTAACAAAAAGGAAGAGAATACACCTATGTAAATAGTCATCATATTACCCCAAACCTACAGGGGTTGGAATTTGAAGCCCCTTTTAAAAACAATCAGTTAGCATTAAGCTGTATTACATCTTGAATCACCACAACGTAGAGGCGTCTAACCAGCTCAGAGATAAAATGTGAAACCAGAATGCAAGTAAAGATTCTATGTTGCAAATGTTATTTCTCTCACACAAAAAAGTGTTATAAAACATCTTTAGTATCATTAATTTTACAGAACCATTTTGAAACATTCCATCTTTCTTTGTCCATAGAAAGCTAGATTAGACATGATCCTATCATTCCACATACACATCCTTCGTTTATTATAAAATGTACACAGAGGAATGACTGCAAAAATTTCATTTAGCACAGAAAGTCATGGCACCAACCCCAAACCAACTTGCTATTATGACTGTTGAGAGCAGTAAAAGCCTCAAGGCATAAGCAAGGAGTTGTAACGGCTCTGCACTGTGTTACAGAAAAATTTACGGAGGAATCTTTTCTAACGCCTAAATGGCAGGAAAGCACCAACCTCCTATTTGCGCTTTTGAAAACCTCCTCCTCGGAACAATGAATGCTGACCAAACTCTGAACTATTAATTAACATCCACAGAGACATCTTTTTGCACAGCAAGTTACCACACTGAAAGCTTCAAAACAACTGACATTTTCAAATTGTTTTAGTTCTCTAGGTTTTAGAAATTAAGCTTTTAGCAAATTTAAGAGAGTTGTGACTGCACTGCTGTCATAGGTCCATTGCATAACTGTGTGTTGCAGGTGAATATAAAGACTGAAGAGGTTGTGGAAGGGAGTGGAGGAGGAAAAAGCCACACAAATGCAATGCTCTGACTCAAAATAATGACACTGAAATGTCTGCTCTAACAGTCTATTGTGGGTCTTATTTACTTTGAAATCCAGCTCTAAGTCCTTCACTGCAACTATTTCTTTTATCCATTTAACCATCACCCACATCTCATCTTAAGTTAGTCTATGAATAGAAGTTGAAAAATAACTCCCCCCAATAAAAAAAAAGGCATGCACACTTATACCACAAGTTCAGTACAGCCTATTTACTGGAAAGGATGTCAAATGTAAACACAGTCTCTTACCAGAAGTGGAAATAGTTTTGTTTCCAGGTGCTGGTCCCCACGGATCTACAGTAGCTTTTGTTGCCACAGAGGATGACTGAGAAGGAGCCCAAGGGTCTACATTTTTGGACAGAGACTGAGTAGTGGATCCAGCTGATGCTCCCCATGGATCAACGGAAGCAGCTGTTTTGGCACCTGCAACAAGAGAGGGCAGGATCACAGATCAGGCATATGGTCACTTTGCAAAGCGTTCCTAAGAAATTAATTGTTAGAAACACTGCCCCTGCAAAGTAAGCACTAAGAGATAATTGTGAAATATTGGATGCTATGTTACCCCAATTTTGCCATGCTATATATACAGACAATTCATTTCTATGGAAGACTCCAGAAAAATAAAAACATGCTCCCACTTGAATAATTAAACTTGCAGCAATTTGCTTTCATGGCAAACTGTCACTCTTCATAGCACTGAATTATTGTGCAGACAGAAAGTGACATAATAAATCATGGTTATATTTAAAATAACTTCAAGTGAACATGTGCTTCTATAAGCCATTATCTAAAAGAAATCAAGGACTTAATGTAAACACTCAGTGTTAAAGGAAAAGCCTACTTAACAGCTTCAAATGTGCCATTTTAAAACTCTCATTTCCACCATAATTTTATAAAAAATTCAACTTTCTCTGAGCAACAGCTTTTCATCCCAATTTGTGATTAGGCCTTCTCTAAATTGTCCCCATCTATTTCCAGACTATCCTGTTCTTTCCCCCCATTTTAATGTCACTATTGACTGTAATTATCCCCACCCTCAATACAAATCTCTTCTCTAGTCCTTTACTTATATGATCTGCAAGTTCAGGACCCTTATCTTTAATGAAATATACCTAAACAACAAATTTGATCCATCCCATTTCAGTACATTACTATTCAAGCCTTATTCTTCATTCCCACAGAACAACCCCCCCAAATTATTTATATTTTAGTAAAACCTAAAAACCCCAACTGGGGGCTAAATTGCAGACAGTCCTTATCCTAAAAGGTCTATGATCTGACAAGACAAACAACAAAATGGCAATGTGTTTAAAGTCAGATTTCTTGCTAATTTCATCCTCACACAAACCCCTTTCCCTAACAACTGCCTTATGACCAAATGCCAGTCAAACTTCACTTGCTCAGCCCAATATCCTCCTACCTTCTCCTACCACCCTATGAAAACACGCAGGCTTGTGGTGCCACTGAAGAAGCCAAACAACATTTCAGTCAAGCCAGGGCATCACCCTCAGGTGAGGGCTATACTTGACAGCTACACTGTACCAGCAAAGCTGCACTTTTGTCAGCATGGATTATTCCAGACCTCTCCCCAAAAGCTGGGGAGGGCTGCCGTGCATGGAGCCACTGCAACTGGGAGAGAGGAGCACTCCTTTGGTCACAGCAGCAGGGCTGGATTAAGAAAGAGGCTCTAGGGGCTGCAGCCACTCAACACCTCGTGCTCTCTGCCAACCCTATCTGGCAGTGGGTATAAGGAGAGAGGGAGGTGGTTTGAGGTGTTGCCAATTCCCCCTGCCCATTTGAAGCTATGTCACTGCAAGTGCCAGGAAGTTCTGTCCCCATGCTACCCTCACCTGGAGGCTCTGCCCCTGCAGCTCCCATAGGCAGTGCCTGCAGGTGAAGGCAGGACAACACGGGCTGCATGAAGCCAGCTGTCCCCTCCCCCTCCCAACCACACCCCAAATGGGAATTGTCCCAGATAAGAGCCCCACACCCCAATGCCCCAGCCCTGAGCCCCCTCCTACAACCTAAGTCCCAAACTCCTTCTCAGATCTCACATCCCAGCCCTGAGCCCACTACACCATCCTCTCTCCCCTAGACCACAGATCCCAAACCTGAACCCTAAACTCCTGCCCAGACTCCACATCCCCACCCCAACCTTCTGTCCTCAGCCCACTCCCACATTCCAACCCCCTTTGCACCAGTCTGGAGCCCAAACACCTCATCTCCATCCTCAATTGAGGGCCTGCATCCCAAGCCAGAGCCCTCATTCCCTCCCCCCTCCCCACACACAGATCCCCTCAGCCCCAATCCCTCCACCAATCATATATGTGCAGAGTGAATTTTGTTATTTGCACCAATATGGCACTGATGTGTCACAAATCATTTTCAGATTAGTGCACATAAAATTCATTTTGGACATGAACATAAACAAATTAGAGCAAGCACTGATGGGAACCCAGAAAATGTTACTTACCCGCCAAAACTAATATACAAACAAAATTATTTGCTTATAGCACAGCCACACAACCTTTTAAAGTTAACAATTATCTTCAGGTTAGAATGTGCGTTCACCTCCACCCTTTTTCCAAAAACTTGATTTCCACAGAGACCAAGATATAGTTACCAAGAGGAAATGTAAACATATAAAAAGAAACTAAACACTTTATTAGAAGAACAGGACAGAGCCCTCTTGTAGTAGACAGCTGTATCACCTCAGTTCACTTTGCTGTTTCAGTTCACAAGCAAATCCTCAGTTTAAAGAGTAGCACCACACAAGCCAACTAGGAAACCAGGAGATAAGCATACTAGCCTGACTTCCGATTTGCAGAGGGGTTCGCTCACTTTCATCAACAGGTGGCATGTTTTTGTCCCATCTACAGAACAGGAAATGCTTATGGGCTCATGTGAATACAGCTACTCACAATCTAGCATTCACACTTCCTTCATCTGCATTGTGTGTTGAGTTACGATTAATGAGGCCATGCAAGAAATGCTAATGACACTACACTCAATAAATGGAAGCTTTCAAACTGTCTTTTGTTCTTTCATAAGATAGATCACAAAATTTGAACAGTTGTAACTAAGAGCATTTAGGAAAATACCTTCCCCCACTCCTCTCTACTGAAATGTCAAAGCAGAGTTAGGCAGAACTAAAATCTCTTTTAATGAGTTACTGTTCCACTAGCAATCAAGATTCATAAATCTGACATCTTCAAGGACTATCCTTGGGAGCCAAGTAGTTGACAAGCAAGAACAAGGATTGGTTATACATGGCATTAATAAAGTTGGGAGCCAAGGACAGGAAACGCGACAGCTGCAACTAATACCATCAATTGACAAGTTTTTTTTTGTAACTTAAAAACACAAGGTTGATGTAATATTCCTTATAATATAAAACTGTCTGAAAACTCTAGAACTCTGATTGACCTTTTCTCATCTCATGGTTCACTGGTCATCACAGTGAAGATGCAAACTCTGTTTAAAACAAAACAATGAACGGTGGCTGGCCCAGTGGCTGAGCAGCTGCACACAGGGCTAAAATGAGAAGACATCAATGCTTCAGTACTCAGAACCTTGCAGCCTGCAGATCAGCTGGAGACAACTGCCATGGGGACCTCATGATCATAGGGAAGGGAAGGATGAGGAGAAAAAAATCAATTTTGACTACCTGTCAATCAGGTTTGTCTACCATCATTCAAGTCATATAACCTTCTGTGGGATCTTGATCAACATAGAGGAGACTTGATCAACAGAGATGTCCGAGGGGTGGGGGTTTACTTATGGAAACTGGCCCAATGGAGAATCTATGCATGAGATCATAATCCTAATAAGGTCCACAAGAGTCAAGAGAAAAATTTTCCAAGGAGCTAATGGACTCCTGAATGAAGCATTTTCTTCAACTTATTCTGCCTCTCTTCTTAGGCACACTGTTGTATGGTGTCCATCTGAGTACACGCCAGGCACAAAATGAGCTAGTGATCTCTGGTGCCTGTCCCAGATTTCTGAAAGACGTTTGCTAATTCCCCACTACCTTGGCCAGGGAGCCCTGAGCAAGATGTCTATGAAGGAGTAAACATGAACTTCCTCACACAAGTGCCACTATCAGGACCGCAAGAACCTATACAGATAGCCATTTTCCACAAATACCTGCCAGACTTGTCCTGCTTTGCCCCTTTTGCTTTTTAAACGGTCTTTCTTAAGAGTCTTGTGTCTCACATACGCCAACAAATAAGAAAGATGGTCTTTTCTGCTTCTGTGTTCCTTTTTAAAAAAATCTACAATGGCACTGGGTGTTGCCTTTTTCCCTCACCCATCCCCCAATAGCTGAGTCCTCCACGTCATCTTCAGAATGAGATATGACAATGCTGGCTTTTTAGGAAATCTTCATATTTTTATTTTATTGGCACTTCATTAAGACAAGACAGGATACCCTGGAGATAAAGGGACTTGAGGCCTGTAAATCAGGATCTGGAGAAAGGAGGACTCTAGTCCATCAAAGGAGATGGCAGAAGCTAGAACTCAGGCCTTTGGTTTCAGGTCAGAGAAAACAGCCTATAGATGACAGCTACTGAAGCAGGCTGCAGGTGACAGAACCTCTGAGTAAGAGCCAACTGAGTAAAACATCTGGTTAATAGCTGACCCATGAAAAGTAGGTGTATATATTGGTAGAAGGGAATACTCAGCATGTCCCTTACTGGTACTTGAGATTTTATGGGTTTGAATTGGTATATGAACTAGAGACTTAACTAGCGGGTATTTGTGGATTTTTTTTAGTGATTACATTTTTACACACCCGGAGCGGGAGGCAGGAGCCAGTAAAAGCCTGCTTCCCATGAGCACCAGCTCCAGTCTGCCATCTACCCCATTTCTTCTGATATGGAAGCAGCGGGGGCGGGGGAGAAGGTGGGGGGAGAGAGAGAACAGGCAAAAGCCACTTCCTGTGTGCACTGGCTCCTGCCTACCCCCTCACCTCCCGCACTGCTGCCCCTGTGGGAGGCAGTGGGGGGGGGGAGGGGAGGGGAGGGCAGGTGGCTCCACGGAACAAGCATGTGCAGAGAGCCCTCTTAAAAGCTGGCTCCCCACAGGCACTAGCTCCCAACTCCCCTTGCTGCCTCTGACAGAGGCAGCAAGGGGGGGTGAGTGCGTGTAATCATTAGGGTTAATCCTGTAAACAACTACATGCTAACATCCCTAAAGTAACAGTTACCAGTTGATTGGGGAGCAGAGGGAGTGGAATAGACAGTGGGTTAGGACTTCAGCCAGGAACAGTGACTGTTAGGATGTGACCCTCAACAGTTTTACATCTTTCCATAAACTGTCTGCTTCCTTCATGCCCAGACGAAAGAGAAGAGAACCTCTAGCTGACTCTCCTGGATCTCTGATTGAGACTAATTTGGTTCCTGCCTGAGTAACTCCTGACTGGATTGAAATCATGTAGATGCTCCTGGCTGCAGATCACAGAAAATTCAGAGCCCCACCCCACCCCCATCAATGCATTCAATGATGAGAGATTTTGAAAGAAGCAGTCCTTGGCCTTCCTCTGCTTTCAGGGTTTTTCTGCCATTCCCACACATCTCATTCTATTTCTGAACCTTGGTAAACAAACCTCGGAAAGCTTCTGGGAAATACATCCTTCATTCAACTACACAGCTCAGCAAATCAACCCAGATGATATGCGTCACAATTTTTAACTAGTAATGTTTGCGGATCATTTGTTTTAATAACTTTTTCCCCAGTGTTCAGTAGAAGAGGATCCTGGAAACACCTGCATGCAGCTAAAGCAGCATAACTAAAGTCAAACACTTCACAGAAATGAAAAAAACTTTTCTGCCCAGGCTGTCTGGATTTGTCCCTAAAGATGAAGGTATCTGAAGACCCCTGTAAGAGCTCTGGATTTTCTTGTACAACAGAATAAACTCTTTGGACAGCCTGGGAGTCCATGGGCCCTAAAAGCAGGTTGTCAAATAGGTCTGGCAAATCCAAAAGGACTTAACTAGAAGGCACACTACAGAGGCAATAAAAAGAATAGGAAAGACACCCAGAAATTAAATATATAGCCCTCTAACATGTGCAGGTTCAGATCTTTCTGCATCAAATACATACACATTAACAGTCAAATCAAGACATCTTCAGGGTTTCATAATGGATTACAATAAATTTAACATTAGATTTTGCCCATTATAGATTTGTTGAAAAATAACTAATTTAAACCAACGAGCAGTCCTGTGGCACCTTAGAGACTAATATATTACATCATGAGCTTTCATGGATAAAACCCACTTCATCAGAAGAGGAGGTTACTTACCTTCCTGTAACTGATGTTCTTCGAGATGAGCATCCCTGGGGGTGCTCCACAGTAGGTGTAGGTGCGTCCCAGCACCTCAGAGCTCTGAGGCACTGGGATGCACCTACACCAGCTGTGGAGTACCCCCATGGACGTATTTTGAAGAAGTGGGTTTTAGCCATGAAAGCTCATAATATATTTATTAGTCTCTGAAGTGTCACAGGACTTGCTCATTGTTTTTAATGTTACAGACTAACACAGCTATCACTGAGATTTAAACAAGTTAACTGATTTACTTTTGACTATGTCAGTACAAACACACTTCATTAAGAGCAGTAGTAACACACTGAAATCCACTTGCAATGGATTGCAGATTATAAGAACCTGATTTAGATGCCTGTCACCGCCTAATAGATTAAGAATCTAAGATACTGAATACAACTACAAGTCAGAGAATGAGTATCTCCAACATGAGACACGCAGTTTCTGCTACCAACTCAGTTTCCACTTCCCTCCCTTGGGGGTATAACGCCTAGCTACAATGGCATAAAATCAAACTAAACAGATTGAAATTTCCATTACAGTTTCCTGTGGATGAAATGACCTAGCTGGTTTATGAAAAATCAACCACGTTAGATCAAAATACTTGTTATGGAGTACGTCAATCTGCTCATTTATAGAAAATCTTGGGCAACGTCAGCACCGTGAGTATTTTTCAGCACTACTTCTGCCAGCGTTTACTCTTACCAAATGACTGCCATGGGTCAGATGCAGTAGCTGTAGCTGCAGATCCTCCCCAAGGGTCTGTCTGGTTTGCTCCAGCTGTGGGTCCCCAATGTTCAGTTTTCTGGGGGGCTGGTGCTGATGAGGGCAGTGCATCCATGAGATCCAACAAAGTTGTATGCTGTGGGAAGAAATATTTTTAAGCTTTAATCAAGACGACTTCTACCCTGAAGTAGCATGTCCATCATACCACAAAGCAATATTTTGTTCTGTTACACACCTTCACTGATCAGCTGCCTTGTCTTTAGCCTGCATGAATGAATCACATCTACCACAACAAAATCCCAAAAGCATATACAAGCTCAGATTAAGCTATGTTTGACTGTATTTCATCATTTTGCAGCATAACCAGGAATTTCTTAATTGAAGGCACTACCTCCTTCTTTTTGGGAATTTTAATTGTGTCTCTGCGACTCTCCTCCAAAGCCATCTGTAATCTCAGGTCATCTCCACGTCTGAGGCGCTCCTCCTGCAAAAGAAAACACACTGTTGATAATGTTGGGCTAGACTGTGTAAAATGGTGCAGTCTGCTCCCTCCATGTGCTTAGCCCACTTGGCAGGCCAGTGCAGGGAGAAGGCCTACAATAGCCTCAACTCTTGCCAAGCCCCTTTGGAACAATTTGCATCAGAGATGTGCAGTGGGTTACAAAGGACAGATTGTCCCTTGCATGTGACATGATGAGAGTTCCTTGGGCATCTCTCCTCACTTAGGCACAGGCCAAAACTACCTAACACTCCCTAACACTCATTCTCTAATATTCAAGATGAGATCATTAAATCTATATACAGTCCACTTGAAATCTCGGTCGAAAGCTTGATTTCTTCATAACTTTCCCAGAATGAGAAACCAAAAATGGCTTAAATAAACTGATAAAGAAAGAGAATTTAAAGAAAAAGCCAATATTCTATCTTCAAACTACTATGTACCATTATTATGAGGCACCCGTCTTAACTTCAGTTTTCCTGGCTTTTGTCACTGTATCTCAACATTTGATAGAATTGTTAGGTCTACAAGGAACCAAGAATCATTCTAGTGAGATCCATTTTTTTTTTTTTTGTGGGAGTCTAAAATCTTCGGGCCATTTCTAATCTGTTCATATCAAATTCATCTCAAATGGTTTTGATTCCATCACCACTTTCTGAATTTGATCTTATTCCCCAATTGTTGTATCTTTTCTATTTTAGTTTAAATTCATTATTTCTAGCTTTACAGCTAAGTGAGAAAAAAAATCATCTTCCTTGTTGTATCCCTATTCAAACAAAGACTTTTATATTGAATGTACACTTATAAACTGATGTTTGAAGATCATTATGGAAGTGTTTGGCATGATTCCATAATTAAGGATGAGTTCTGAACATATAGCTGAGATGCAACCCCTTTGTTATGTATAGTGTCCCCAATATTATAGCATTTACTGTGAATACAAAATAAATTTTCTGTGAATTACAAAAAAAAGTCAGACTAGCTGGAGGTAAAATTAATTAAAAATTAGCATTTTAAGAAATTTAGCATTCCAGGTCAGACCTTTTTATTTGTCCCAAATGATCTTAACAGAACACCACACTCTTCAATTTTAGCAGTTTATAGTTAAAACTCACTGAAATTTTGTATGCTTGCCACATTAGCAGGAGGGTTTTGGGGGTTTTTTTTGCAATAGTTCTTCATAACAAAGTCCAGGAGAATAATGTTCTTTCAGAGAGGAGGTCTCATTTCAAAATGGCTGTCATGTCTTATTCTCAATGTGTTTAACAGTTATTACCTCACATAGTTCCCACTGGAATGGGACCAAACAGCATTCTTGGAAGATGGTGTTCCCCTTTGCAGTTAGTGCATAGACAGAGAATGATTATAATAGACAGGATACTGACCTGCTCTGCAACTTCTCTGCTCATTGCTAATGCAAGCTGCAGCTGGAGCTCTTCCTCTCCACTTGTCTGGGGTCGTGCTTGCTCTAGCTCTGAAGAAACTCGAGGGGATGTAGCTGTTGAAAGAACAAAAACATATTGTGTGTACACACACACACACACGCCTTATGACATCTCTTAACATACCTGATTATAGAAATGAAAGGCAGTGTAAAGAGTCAAGTGTAAAGAGTTAAAGTTGCTCTTGCAAGCCAAGAAACATTGGTCCTTATCCTAAGAGACACCAAGGACTCTCTATACCTACTGGTGTAAAATGAGAGTACAATATACTCTGCGCCTTGAAGGATTCTTGGATCTGATCTGTCAAGGAGCTGAGCATGTTCTATTTCCTTAATGTCAACAAACAAGATGACAGAAGTTATAAAGGGAGACTTCTGAAAGAGTTTGATAGCTTACAGGAAAATTGTGCTTGGAAAACAAAGAATTAATTTATTTACAAGGGTTATAATATCAAGAAATACTGAATAACTGACTACAACAGCTGGATTTATCACTTTAGCAAAAGAAGAGCTTTAGAGATAGGGGTTGCTGCTTTCATAATCTGTGGTTAATCATTCAAGAGATGTTTTAAATACCTGTAACATGTACAAACGTTACAGTATAGTCAGACTTTGCTGAGAGTCAGCCAGCATGAAGGTAAGAACGGGATACCTGCTGCATTTTTATAAGCTAATGTACAGTCTTGGTCTAGACATTTACGTAATCTATTCACGTACAGTTTATAAAATAGTAATATTCTCTGCAAAAAACATTTCAAACAGAATGATCATTTAAAAAAGATTAAAAGCTTAGTATTAAGAAATATCTTAAAGGTAGGATGCAATATTTTATAAAATCCTTGTTTAAAGAAAATAATAGCAGGGATAGATATTTGTATTATAACCACTATAGAAGTCTTTATCTAAAATGTCAAGAATTTATCTTCTGAGAATTAGTTGCAAATTAGACTGGCATGTCTTTATACAGAGATGAAAGACTCTGTGCTAAAAAATAAATACTTGTGTCAAAACTGCCTTTTTACAATTATAACATTTGTATTACAGGAGCAACCAGACTCTCCAATCAGGTTTGGAACTCCATTATGTTCATTGAACTATTGAGTTTTTGTACTCTGTCATGGATTATTCTGTGTACATTTAAACATTCATTTTTCCTGCTATATGGGTAATCCAGCTTTATATGTAAATGATTTTTTACTTTTTAAAATAAAATATTAACAGATTATGCAAGACTTCTACTGTTAAATAACTTGTGTCTTGGTAAAATAATGTTTCTTCTAAATAGCACAGCTTAGTGTTTTAATGATCATTTAGCAGTCTAATTTTTAAACACAGTTTTTAGTCATGTTTTATAAGTGAACTATCCCTTCACCTGATTCAAGACAATAACATTCCTGAATTGATATAAATGTCAATTTTCCCCCAATCCTTCTTTTGGATGAAAAGTCACCTAATCCTTACCTACCTACTCACAGAATCAGCATGCCACTTCCACTGCATTCCAAATGCAAAGGAGTGAGGGATGAATTTAAAGACCTGAACTACATATTCTTACACTAGACTGATCCTTGGACTGCCAAACCACTCAGCCAGGCCCACCACTTTCGATTCCAATGATATTTACATTATTTAACCACTGCAACCTCTGCCAATCTTACCACATTCTCAGACCTCTTCTCCATATACCCAAGTTTTGTTTGCATCAAAACTACTCTTTACTTTTAAAAAACAAGGCCAAACAAAATCTTACACACAGAATGTCCAATCCTCCACAGATCATAGCATGGCAATCATTAAGAAAACAGATCTCCACTCTTCATTTAAATGCATTTCAACATTCAGTTATACACATACTCATTTGAATTTCAGAGGAGTTGCATCCTTATGTCCCTACATTTGGAGGTAAGAACATAATTCTTCTAGATCACTGATTTTTCAACCCTTTTGCATTTGTGGATGCCTAACAAATTTTGAATGGAGATGCAGACCCCTTTGGAAATCTTGGGCATAGTTTGCAGATCTCCAGAGATCCATGAGCCTCAGATTGAAAGCTACTGTTCTAGATAGACCAGCCAAAACATCTGAAGTGCTCTGAACATATAAAAAAAGGCTCCAAAATGTTGCCAAGTGCAGGAATGGCAAAGGGGAAGCAAAAGAGATACTAAATAAGAGACACAGTAAATAACCAGCTTCATTCTTAACCACCACATCATTCTTGCTCTTTTTTAAAAAAAGCTTCCAGCTTCTCCCTTCTGATGTGCTGCCTGAGTTTTCTTTTAGTTCTCTGGGGATGCTTTGGTAAAGAAGGGAACCATACACTCCAATCTCTGCCTCTCTAAGTTTATATTTGGGCTCTGTTAAATATAGTGTGCCAAACAATTGCAGCTGCCACAGAAGATTCTGAAAAAAAAAGTAGCCTGAGATAACAGGATAGTCCCATGCTAAGGCAGGGGTGGGAAAACTTTTTTGGATCAAGGGCCACAGACGTACAGAAAATCAGTCGGGCCGCACACAAGTGAGAAGCAACCCACCCCCGCAAAACAAAAAAAACCTCACTGACTGAGAGGCGACCTCTAGACTGCAAGCCTCTTTCGAAAGAGCACGTCTAGACTACAACCAGTACTTTCGAAAAAGCAAGCCGCTTTTTCGAAAGAGAACACCCAGGGAGTCTGGATGCTCTCTTTCGAAAAAAGCACAGTTTGTATTACATAGCACCTTTTTTCAAAAGAGCACTTTCGAAAAAAGGCGTTATTCCTTGTAAACTGAGGTTTCCCATGGTCGAAAAAACTGCCGCATTTTTTCAATTTACTTTCGAAAGAATGCGGCAGGAGTCTAGACACAGGGGAAGTTTTTTTTGAAAAAAGGCCACTAAGGCCAAAAGGCCTTTTTTCCCCCCCGAAAAAACCCTGTAGTCTAGACACACCCAGAAGGAGAAAGACACTCCCCACATTCCTCTCACACACCAGAGCCTGGGGGAGGGGCGGGCCGCAGGCTAGTAGAGTTTGTGCGCTCCAGCCCCGTGGGGAGACGGTGAGGGAACTGGAGCACCAGTACAGGCTCCCCAGTGCTGAGGGGAGCCTTGAGGGCCGGATCCAGACAAGCCAGGGCCCACATCCGGCCCCCGGGCCTGAGGTTCCCCACCCCTGTGTTAAGGGCTCTGCAGAGTGGTAGCAGTATCCTACCAGTGACTTTGGTGACAAGCAGGGAAACCTGTGAGTAGCATTAGTATAGTATGTTCTCTTCAGAATTTTTGTTTTAAATATGCAATGCAGAAGCTGCAGCTTCCTTCTAAACATCTAATACAATCACAGAGAGAGTGAATTACAATAGTCTGGCCTGAAATACATGGATATTTGAGCATGGATATACTTGGGTCACTGTTCGGAAAAAAAAAAATGGAGTGTTCTTGCTATCCAAAGTTGGAAAGCCATTCTAAATTACCAACATCAATACAGGGCAAGGTGAGCTGCTCACTATCTTAAACTTGCATAGTACCATATACCCCATGGGTAATCCTCAAAATACTTCTCTTCCAACCAGCATCAGTCTAGCCTAACCTGATATTTTAAACTAGCTGTTCCTGATCCAGCCTAGGCCAGACAAAGGAATATCATCAGTATACTATTGGCATCATAGCCCTACGTAGCTCTTATCTTTTACTACAGATGTAAAATCCTGTATATTATTTATCTAGTTAGCTAATTAAAGGGAAGGGCTGGCGGGTCAATCCTGCCAGGCTGGAGGCCCCTCTCCCTCCGCCACAGGCAGGGGCTGTCCCAGCTACTTCCAGTTCTGCTGAATCACAAAGAGGTCTAACCAGGAAAAACCTGCACCACTGGAAGATGTTATGGAGGACATCCAGCCAAAGCAACCACTAACAGGCAAAGAAACACCTGCTGAGGAGATCTGCCAGCTGCTTCTGGGCTCCAGGGTGGTAAGACACTTCCAGGTGAACTGAGTGGGCTACACACAAGTCCACAAGCAAAGGGCTTCTTGGCAAAGCAAGGAAGATCATGCACCACCCTATTTGTTTATGTAATTTATAGCGGTCGTGTTGTCTGTCAGGACCACCATATACTTTCCCCAAATGTGAGGAAGAAAAGCCAGACACAAAATGATTCCAGACCAGACAGTGGAAATGGGATAGTCGGTCTCTGCAAGGGAAATGATCCAGTTGCATCGGTACTCCGTCCTCAGGCACACCTTCCAAAGGCCTACTTGAATCCAGAGGGAGACTTGGGCTGGCCCTGGTTGTTACCGGACCATGGTCCAAGATGGCTTGCGACGGGGGTATCAAGGCCACCAACATGAAAAAACAGTTCTGGGTCTGAATGGGAAGGGCCTCTGTGGAGGTTGAGGCTTAAAGATCTTCCTTTGGTAGCCAGAGTGCGCATACTTAAAGATTTCATGTATTGCACAAGTCTTTGAAGCTGTGAAGGCCAGAGTTGGTCTGATCTACAAAAAGGCCCTCTTGTCGAAGGGAAGGTCTTGGATGGTCTACTGCACCTCTAGGGGGAGGCCCAAAAGTTGGAGACACTCCACTCACCTCACGGCAGTACCAGAGGCCAAAACCCACGTTGCCGAGTCCCCAGAGTCCAAGGAGGCCTGGATGCAGGTGTGGGAGACTGCCTTGCCATCCTGTACGATAGTCAAACTCAGTACAGGAGTCCTGGGAAAGCTGGTCCTGGAACTTGAGGAGGGATGACCAGGCATTACAATTATAATGTCTTAGAACAGGGTAAGACTGTGCACTGTGGCGCTTGGTGCCAGGTCCAGGCGATGTGGATCTAAGGCAGATTCCATGAGGAACTATCTTAAATGAATGTCCCACTCTCTTCTGGCATGAGGCTTAAATGCCTTGAAGATCTTACACCTATCAGGTTGATGAGATTCCTCCAGACACCGAAGACAAGTCATGGGGGTCACTTGTTGGCATGCATTTCAGGCAAGCACTGCACTGCACAAAGCCCCGAGGCTCTGGCATGCCCCAAGTCCCTGAAGGGCAAATGTACTAACTAATGCTGAATGGCACTTTGCAAAGCAAGAGAGCCAAAGTTCCAACAGTTGCCACTGGCAGTGAGAAGAAACAGAGGAGTAGTTGGGTTGGGAGGGTCATATAGGGCATTGTACTGGTGATGCTCTAGGGGGCTCCACAGCTGACCTGGAAGGTAGCAACTAGGGAAAAGCTCTCACAGTCGTACATGCAGCATGCTCACACCTAATTGGAATACATATGAGCAAGCACGTGAAGAACTGCATTCACACAGATGTGGTATAAATACGTTTTTCATGAAAGAATTAAAATAAAGTAACCAGTGTTTATCTAGCATTAACTTTTTTTGTCCATCAACTCCATTTTTTAAATTCCTGCATCAGAACAGTTCCTGTATATCGACTGGATACTGCATAATGTTTTAGTTGCAAGGATCCAGTATAAAGGTTATTGCTTTAGTTACAATATCTCTGGCACACAAAGAATCTCTTACACCAAAGCACATGACCATTAACTCAGATGTTTATGTAAGATAGAACTGAATAGATCAATTCTGACCTGTTAAGCCCTGCTTTGTTACTGCTTTGAGCATTTTCAGATTCAGGCATCTCTAGGCCACATGGAAACAACTGTGTGGGATATTTGCTGTTACGGTGATAAATGCCACTGTCCTGTTCTCTCCCCATATCCATCTACAGTATAAAGAAACAATTTCCAATTTCAATTAATCACTAAAGCAGGATTCTGTTCTACCATCTGTCCTTATTGCCAGCTATGTCTTTTATACACATTTATTGTTAATTTACTATATTTTGGCTATACTTAAAAGCCAGCTGGAGAACCCTAAAGATTTCAGTTAATATATTAGAGAAAACAGACACACAGCAGTGTTATTGTTTACATCAATGACACTAATACAAAATCAGCCACGGCATAGGTTTAGCATTTTCACTGAAATATTTAGACTACAGTTCTTGGAAAGTCTCCAGTCTAACCCATGCCATTTTCTATGCTATGGCAGGAGTGGCAAAACATGGCTCATGGGCCAGATCCAGCCCATGTCCCAGCAGAAGCCTCAGGCAGGCTCCCTGCCTACCCTACACCCACATGCCGCTTATGATGGTTTAGGTTGGTCAACAGGAAAAAAATTCCTGACCAGCAAGGCAGTTAAGCACTGGAATAAACTAGTTAGGGAGGTTATGGAAGCTCTATCACTGCAGATTTTTAAGAGCACTTTAGACAAACACCTGTCAGGATTGGTCTTTCTAGATAATACTTAGTGCTGCCATGAGTGCAGAGGAGTGGACTAGATGACCTCTTGAAGTCACTTCTAGTCCTACAATTCTATGATGTGTCAATAGAAGCACATAGCCAAAGAAAATAAAAACTCTTCACACATCATTGGACTAATCAAGCTGTTCTTACCCATGCTGGTCCATCTTCCTCACTACTGTATATAGGGGGTGAATTTGGCCTGGTGAAGCTTTAGCATAAGACCCAGGAGAAAAAAAAGCTTATATACACAATCATTCTGAATTTCCTTTGGTGAGCAGTCCAATTAACTAATTCCATTGACATTCTCTTTGTATATAGTCAGGAAAAAAAAGCTGAATTAGAGCAGCAAAAATTGAAGATCAAAAAATTTCATATGACTAACAGGCAATGTTAAAACCACACAGGTTTCAGGAAAAATACATCTAAGATTACTTCGGAACACCCTTAAAACAACTGTAAGACCGTTCCAAATTTTTAAAACTTCAGAAATGCTCTTTTTAGGGCATCTTTCCTGTCATTATCTCATTAAAAACTGGACTATAAAACAGAAAACTAGTTTCTCATTTAAGAGAGCCACTTACTGCCTCAAGGCAAGAACTGGGCCTACCATGTGCACACCATGCTGTCTGCTTAGTTTACATAGGCTGGGCCAGGGCACTAAAACATGCAAGAATCCTGCTCTGCAAGTGCAAGTGCGTCAGAGCAGGATTTTAGTACATTGTGACACACTGCCTAGTCATTATTCAGAAAGAGGCATCAGATAAGCAAAGTACAGGAAGCATATCAGCAGGCAATCAAAATGAAACAGGGTACACCTCGTCGTAGGCCTAATATAGAAGTGTCCTTTTAAAGCAAGACAACATTTATTTCATTGATGGGACAAGATGGGAAAGGAAAGAAAGCAGCTTTATTTCAGAGCTCCTTTTGGCTACCAACCCAACTAAACAGAATACAGATGTAATATTCACCATAAAATGAAGCAATTGACTTGACTTCTCTGATTCACACTTTTATGAATTTTTGAAAATCTCTTAAAATGCTCCTCATATACCTGATCACGCCTTGTAACTCCTGCTGTGGCCTACTTTAATTCCTGAGGAGCCACAGCAGATTGACAATGACAATCCTGAGGAGCTATGACGATGAAAAGACAATGTGATCCTCAGCTGCTGCTGGAAGGGAGAGGGAAGGGAAAGGGGGCTAGTCGGAGATGAAAAAAAGGTCTGACTCCCTAACACCTGGACAATTTCTTGAGTCCATTAGCAGCAGCTGAGGATTTTGCATGCATTTCCCAGCTGTAGTGCCACATTCAGACAGATCAACATTCTGCTGATGGCTGGTGAACTCCAGTACAATCACAGAATAATGAAGGATTCTGGAAGTCTAATGCCTAATTTAGACTCCTGTTTAAGGTAGGGATGTGAACAGGTAACTGGTTATGCAGTAAGCATCACCCGGTACGGGTGATGCTTACTGAGCACCGGTTAAACTGATGCCTGGGAGCAGCTCCCTCCCACAGCCGGCTGCTGGCAGAGGGCTGCCCTAGCAGGACCAGGAGCCGGCGGCAGCCCTGGCCCTGGGGCCAGGAGCTCTTAGTCACTTCAATCTCCTGAACTAATTTTCCTTTCATTCCTGGAGGTGGTCCACTAGGTCAGAAATGAGGCATACTGGTAAGGGTAGGCATTGCAAGTAACTGTGTCACGATGCAGCTTTGGTTTATAGTGCCATCAATCCAGCACTAAATCAAAAATATTAAATTCACGTGAAATAAAGTAAAATGTTGATATAAAAGTTCATTTAACTCACTTCACTATATATACAGGATTTTAAAGTTTACCACAATTACCTTAAAATGGTACCGCCAAATATTTCCATCATATGTTTATTTTTAAGCAACTCCCCAAAACCTATAAATTATCAATCATAGCTGATTAAAAATTAGAAGGTAGGAAATCATCTTTGGTATCAAGGCAGGATCTGTCAACATGATTGCTTATTTATTTACTTATTTTAAAATTTTACACTATCTTGCTGGACTTAATTTGCAGATGTCTATATAGGAAATAAACAAAAATATACAAATACTAACTATTGTTACAAATATCAACACATGGCTATTGCTACTATAATACATCCCTAGGATTACTCCAGTTTTACAATATCATAGTACAACAGCCCCTGAGGACATCTGAAGTAAAGTTTTGGGGAAAGGATTTTACTGGAAATAGTGGGTTGTTAATGGCTCAGCTGAAGATATCTGCAGGAAGTCTGGAAATAGAACCTTTATAACACATTCTCAAAAAGGCTAAGTAACATCATCTTTCATATTATGGAGACTACTCAAATTCTCACCATGTTACATACCTTATCAAAAGGAAATGAGTATGTAAAAAGTAACAGAAAAAACGTCAGCTCATCATTGAATATGACATACCACTTACACTACTCACTAAAATACCACCCTACAAGTCTGTAAGAAATAAATACATATTAAAAATTGGGAATCATGATAAAAGTAATATGGCTGGCTCAGAAATGTAATGATACATGCAGGCATCAAGCATCAGTTTTCCCAAGTTCAAATCATAGCATAGGTCCAAATGAGAGAACACAGAGGGTTACTCACTGTGTGCAGTAACATAGGTTCTTCATGAGGGTTATCCACCTTAGGTGTCGGGAGCGTTGCTGCACCTCCCGTCAGAGATTTTAGGTAGCAGTGCCCTCAATCTATGTCCAAAGCAGAGGGAAGGAAGGGTGGGTGGTGGAGCACCCACAGGGACAACCATCTGGAAGAAATTCCATGAGTAACCCTCTCCTCTTCAAGTGTCCCTGTGGGTGTTCCACCTTAGGTGACTATGGAGCCGTATCAGTGATCGGAGGTGGGTGCTTCAGCTAGTCAGTATCATGCACAGTAGCTAGAACACTGTGCCCAAACCGAGTATCATGGGACAAGTATCAAGAGCATAAATGCTTTGACAACAGGTGACTCGAGGACCACATTGCAGATCGACAAATGCCTGTAAAAGGGATACTACAGAAGTAAGCTGCAGAAGCCGCTGTAAGCCACAGTAAGCTGAAGAAGCCGCTATGGCCCTTGTAGAGTGTGTATGTAGCTGCAACAGAGGATCTCAGCTAAAGGAGGAGCACGCAAGTCTGATGCAGTCTGCTATCCACCTGGAGATTCTTGGGGTAGAAATGGGCGTGTAGATGGATGCTGTGAGCGATGCACTATGTCCAGAGGTGGACAGCCTCCCTGCATAGGCAGTAGACTCTGGTACCTCCCTGCCTGTTGATGTAATACATAGTTGCTTGATTGTCTGTAAAGATTTGTACCGTGTCGTTACGTATGAGTTGTAGGAAATGCTGGCATGCATAATACACCACTCTGAGCTCTAGTATGTTTATGTGCAGGTTGGATTCCTGTGGGGACCATCACCCTGAGTTGAGAGAGCGCCTGAGTGTGCCTCCCCAGCCAAGAAGAGACGCATCTGTTGGGATGGTCACGGACAGGGGTTGTTTGTGAAACGTACTCCAAGACACACATTTCTTTGGTCTGACCGCCAGTCCAGGGATTGTTTGATCCTTACTGGGATTGATACCAGCTTGTTGATGCTATGGTAGTGTGATTTGTATACAGTTCCCACCACAATAGCATAGGCCTCATGTTCAGTCTGGCATGCTGTACTAATGAAGTGGCTGTTGCCATGTGCCCCAGTAACTGGAGACATGTCCTTGCGGAGACGTGTGGGCTGGATTGGATCAATGAGCCTACGTCCTCTATAGTCTGGAACCTTTATAGTGGCAGTGAGGCTACAGCCTCTATGCAATTGAGATGTGCTCCGATACATTCTATTGTCTGAAGTGGCTGGCACTTACTTGAGTAGATTTATGTGCAGGCCGAGGGTCTGGAAGTGTCCTGATTAGGGAGACCACGTTCTCCACTTTTTGACTTGTGCATGCTCTTATCAGGCAGTTGTCGAGGTATGGGAATATCAAGACCCCTTATCTGCACAAATGTGCAGCAAACACCACAAGCACTTTTGAAAAGACCCTCAAAGCTGTGGAGAGTCCAAATGAAAGCACTGTGTATTAGAAGCGTGTGTCTCTCACTGCAAATCAGAGCTACTTGCGATGCGCCAGGTGAATGAATACATGAAAACATGCGTCCTGGAGGTAGAGAGTCGATAACCAGTCCCTTTTGTTTAAGGCAGGAATTATAGCAGATAGAGTGACCATCCTGAACTGTTGTGGTCCTATGCATCAGTTTAGCTTCTTGAGATTTTGAGACTCAGTCTCCATCCTCCCGACTTCTTTGTTGTGAGGAAGTAGTGGGAGTAAAACCCTTTGCCGCTGTAGCAGTGAGGTACATGTTCTATGGACCCCAGATGGGGCAGGTGGTTGAGCTCCCGGAGGAGAATGCTCTGGTGAGATGGGTCCCTGAAGAGGGACAGGGAGGGACGAGAGGGGGGATAGATGAGAAAGGGATACAGTATCTGCCCTTTATGTCGTCCAGTACCCATCTATCCATCGTGACGGGGGACCAGTGGGGACAGAAAAGTGCTAGGCGTTTGCGAAATAGTTGATAGGGATGCGGTTGCCTTAGACAGAGGGGTGTTGCCGGACTCTCAACCTGAACTTCAAAAACGTTTGCCTCGAAGTTGAGGCTATCAATAAAGCATGATGATTGCTTAAAAATGTAGTGTGTGTATTTTGCGAGCACCACAGTGTAGTTTGAGATCCAGAGTTGGAAAGAAGCAAAAGAATAGGCTTCTCCCCCCATGAGGTCCAGGTGTTTCCATTCCTTGAAATAAGGTGTGGGTCTGGCCACATTCTGTTTTGGGGAGGCTCACCAGGGATAAGCCACCCTCTTGTAAAGTTCTTGGAATGATTCAGTCTCTTGATGTGGGAGGAGGGGGCATCAGGGTGTCATCAGGGGAAGATGATGAAATGTGGGTTGGTGGAGGTGAGGAGGCAGAGATTTCTTCATCACTTGAATCTCAGACTTAGACTTTAAGGTCAGAAGGGACCATTATGATCATCTAGTCCGACCCCCTGCACAATGCAGGCCACAGAGTCTCACTCACCCACTCCTGGAATAATCCTCTCACCTGTATCTCAGATATTGAAGCCTTCAAATAGTTTAAAGACCCCAATATGCAGAGAATCTGGTTCATCCTCCTCCTAATAAGCAGATCTATTGAGGGAAGGTACAGACATGGCCCTTAATGAAGCAAAGGGAGGTGCCTGAGGTTGCACTTGTGATTGTTGGGCTCTGAAGGGCGCCCGGGAATCCCAGTAGGGCCAGTTGGCTGCCCCTTCCAGAGCCAGTGTCAGCCATTGTGGCGGCTGCCATTGAGGCAGTGCTTGTTACTGAGGCTGTTTTGGTGAGGAATGCCCCAGTGTGTGGGTACCAACCAGGGTTCCTCATCGTCATCGCTCAAAAGTGGTGACACCGAGCATGCAGGAGTGGAAAGAGTGAACCTGCTAGATGAGGGTGTACCGTCAGTGCCGAATAATGAGCTTGTTGGCACAGATGTTACTCTCAGCTTTTCTGTCGCAGTGAAAGGCCACAGTGCCGGCATCACCGGTACCGACGGCAGTACTGAGGGTGGTAGTGTTGCTACCTGCAGTGCCAACAGTGTCATATACAGAGTCGCTGGTACCGCATGCGTGCGCCTTGTTGGTGCCGGGGGCAGAATAGGTGCTGACAGCGCTGAATGGGACCTCAGTTACTTCTGTGCCAATGGCGTGTCAGAAGGCCCTGGTTTGGCTTTTGCCTTTGATGGTGTCAAGGTTGAGCTGGCCAGTGCTGCGAGCATCAATTTCAACTTAGGCTTCTCAGAAGCCCGCTTTAGTAAGGACCTTGGACACTCAGGAGCAGTCAGTGCCTGACGGTCCTGGTAGATCCTGGTCCAGTACCTTAGATGAGGTCAGTGCACGGGTTATCTTGGGTTTGTTTGTAAGGGGAATCACCCTCACTTGAAGAATGGGATCTCTTCCTAAGTTGTTGGAGGAAGAGTCTCTGATGCTGGAGCCGAAGAAGCAGCCTTCTCAGACATAGCCAATGGAGAGGGCTGCCAGGGTGGAATGGAGTCCTCGAGTCCGAAGCTGGCCGTACAATATTCTTGAGGGAGAAAAGCTTCAGCTGTAGCTTCCTGGCTTTGTCTGTGCGAGCCGTTAGCTGTCATGCAGGCTGTTGCTCTGGGGCTGAAGCAGGCAGAGCCCAGGCTGCTCAGGGCTGGTTCCAGCCCAGCTGGGCACAGCAAGGTGCTGGGGAAGGGGTCCCCACGGAGGTGGCAGAAGCTTGTGACCAGCCACCCAGCCTGGATGTGCAGAGCAGATCCAGCCCCGCCCGCTCCCGGAAAGGGGAGTGGAGCCTATAGCGAGGGGGAGGTGTTAACCCCTTATGTCATGGTAACTGCATGCCCGGGCTGAGCAGGAGTAGCCCCAGGAACGCAAAGCCCAGTGCAGGGTCATGCTGCCAGCTCCAGGCCACCCTGGCCCCTACACACCGAACACATCCCTTGCCCTTCCAGCAGGAAGCTGGAGCTGGTTCTCAAGCTTTGTTTGCGCCACACAGCTACAGCTGCTGCCGGGGGGGGGGGGAAGAGGAGGAGGGGGCTGAGCTCTTGCCTGCATGTGCCATTCCAAATGGACTCACATGTCACTTATGCCACGTGTGCCGTAGGTAGCCGACTCCTAATCTAGATGGTGCCTGGTCCTGCCGTGAGGGCAGGAAACTGGACTTGATGACCACTCAAGGTCCCTTCCAATTCTAGTATTCTATGACTTTTCCCCAAGCACTGGCGTGGGGAGAGCAAACTACAGGAGGGGGAAAAAATCTCTGGGAATCCTAGGCAAAGCTGTGAGATTTCATGAGAATACAAAAATTCTATGTTGTCTATTTTAGGGTCTGATTTAACTCCCAATATCAAAATCCCATCAATTTGTCTCAAGTACTTCCAAGGTGTCTACTGGTGAGGTATAATTTCTAAGCACTGATTAATGAGTGCATGAGACTATCTAATACTAGGCAAAGGTGACATCACAAAATGTAAACTTCCTGAAATAAAGAAGCGATCAATTTCACACACAGTTAACTTTGTTAACATGAACATATACTAGCAATATCAGAAAAAGAAATGAGAAAGGTAGATTCAGAATTACAGGACTGTGAAGTAAGATATTTAAAATGTCAGCATCTCCACAGTGGCTAAGAATAGAGCTCAAGTCTGTTGGGCGGGGGTGTGTGAGTGTGAGTGTGAGAGAGATGTTCGGATGGTGGAGGGGACCCGGCACCGGGGGGGGGGGGGGGGGCAGGCTTGGCTTGGCTGGTAGACAGTGGACTTGGACAGTGGAGGGGACCCAGCATGGCCCTAGTGGGGGGGGGGGGGGTCAGGCTCAGATGGCAGAGGGGACCCAGCACAGCTCGGGGGCGGGAGGACTCAGAGAATGGAACCCAGCACAGCCCAGAGGGTGGGGGAGGGGGGGTGGAGGGAAAAAAAAAATCTGGCTCAGATGGCGGAGAGGACCCAGCCCTAGCAGCTCCTTCCCAGCAGCACAATCCCCTGGGGTGTGAAGCGGGAGCTGGAGCAGCCAATGCCCAGAGGGGACAGCACTGAGGCTGGCCGTAGCAAACAACTGAGGATGGAGGCAGAAGCAGGCGGTGGCAGCACGAGGATGCAGATGATGTGGCAATGCCACTCTGTCATCCTGCAGGAAATTTTTTATATATATTGAGAGAGAGAAAAGGGATAAGAACTCCGCAGAATACCAACTCCTGCAGCATGAATATATCAATAAAAAGTTTGAACCTCTGATATCTGGGTTAGCATGGCAAACAAAAATGTTTAAATATACCAACTAATATATCATTTGTTGAAGAACAGAGCCAAGATTTTAACATGCCTGGTGAGAATCACTTCTATAAACCAATGAAAGTTAAGAGCCATGATATTTCATCTGAATCTCTTATCCAAGTGTGTTTTGATTAAACTTGAAGTCTCCCTTCAGGCTACTAAAGAAAAACTAATATCCTCAAGACACAATAAAGATGTTCTCCTTTCATAGTCCATACAGAAACAATGCCCCAGCACGATGAAGAGAGAGGTCAGGATGCATAGCAAAACAGATTCTGAGTACTTGGGTCATTTAAGATCTCCCAATATTTTTCACAAGAACAAAGGTATCAGTGCTGGTGCCTGAGAAGATTCCAGTTTGGGGGCAGGTGAGAAGTATCTCTTCATGCCTACTGCAGATCCGGTGGGCATAGCTGGGAGAGGAATGCATGTCCCCCAGCTGGGGCAGTTCCAGGTTCTTCGGCCCCCTGCGTCACACAGCAAGAGCGAGGAATGCAGCAAACTGTGCACTTTCCCCTCACTCCCTAAGGGGAACAGCCAGCAATGTCCCCATAAGAATCTGGGAGGGGTGGGGGGAGCTTCAGCCCTCCTTAAAGGGCACATTGGGGGTGGAAGTCTTGGGGCTAGGGCAGTCCTGGGGGGGGGGGGGGAGAGGAGGTCGGGAACCAGCCCCTTTCACCTGCCTGGTGTTTCTGTCTCTTCTGTATGGTTTTCTGAAACACAATCCTATTCCAGGCACATCCCATTTTCTGGGCACAATCAAACCCTTACCTTGTTCGAAGTTATGATGAGATGAAGCTATATGCTGAATTTGGTGGTCCTAACTTTTACCATTTAGGAGTTCTTGAAAACACACACACACACACACACACACACACACACACACCTCTCCCTTAATTCTAGTAATTTGTAAAGGCATTAGTACTTCCCAAAAGACTTATAGAATTTCAGTCAATGCCTTGTGATCTGTATACTAATTCTCTAGAAAGCTCCACTGACACACTCATCCAACTGCAAATCAGAATCTGAAAGCTCTGGAACAGATGCAGATTTACAGAACAAAATCACCCTCATTTTTACATGTGTTTGATTATTTGTACTTACAGCCATGGTAAGATGCAGGAGAGCCTCCAGATTTGCCATATTCTTGCTCTGAATAGCTAGTGGATAGATTAGGCTGACTGGAACCTCGTCCAAATGTGATCTGGTTGCTACCAACTCCAGTGGCCACCTGAGCCATACGCTCTTTGGTCTTCAGGGCTTGGGCCCTCTCTGTCTTGAGTCGCTCATCATCCTTCAGAAGAGAGACCAGCTGCTTGGACTTCTCCCTTACATTGATGCCCTGGTCTTTTCCATCTCGATCGATATACTGGAAGTCCTTCAGTGTTTGAATAGCAAAAATATTCTCTTTACATTGCTGTGCCACCCTCTCGGAGCCAGTTTTAATCAGGTAATCTAACAGAGTAAGGGCCTTATACACATGCCGCCAGTTTTTGCCATGGTCATTCAGCCGTTTCCAGATCATGCTCATAATTTCAGAAAAGGCTACCACATTGTAAGTCAGATCTGCTATTTCAGTCATTAAGGAACTAGAAGGACCCCAGGGGTCATTGGAAGTTGCTTCCCGAACTTTTATTTCGGCCTCTGAATAATTGTTCACAATGTTTTTCATTTGCCGCCTAATAGACGAAGTAGTCATTTTTCTCCCCTTTTAATAATACAAATTTCAAAAAACCTTCAAAAAGATTAACTGTTTTCCCCGGTGCAAGTTTCTGGACTGTGAAGATGACTCCGTGTTACTGATTAATTTGAAACAAGTGCTGCTAAAATCATTTCCTCCCTTCCAGAGAAAGGTGCATAACACAGGAAACCATAACCTAAAAATAAAAATAAAACAATTAGTTATAGCTTTAACTATTCCTTTGTCATAAAAATGTCCAGCAAAATTGCCAAAGTTTTGAAGTCAACTGAAGGCGATTTCAAGGCCCCGAATGCATTTTATATAGAAGAAACCCAGTTTTGTTCTTCATTTCAAGACTAACTGCTGGAAATTCACACCATTTAAAATTAGCAATATAAAAAGAAAAAAGCGCATTAGAATAGAAAGAGCACAATTATTTTGACACACTGTTTATAAGTTGTTTCATCACAAGCATGCACATTGACAATGAGGTAAAGTAAAGCCAAAACTATTAGCCATGAAATTACTTTTGAAACTTCTGAGTTCTATATTACAGGTTGAACGCTAGTCCAGCAACATCCGTTGTTTGGCATGACTTCAGTTAGGCAGATGTCCACTTATCATGGGTGTGGCCAAGTTTCCCACAGTTGTTTACAACCACCAGTCCTGGCATTGTGTTCTATGCTGTTACTGAGCTCTTAAGACAGTTGGGGTAAATTAGAGCTAAATAAGCAGTGGAAGTATTTAGGGATGTTAGCATTTAACCAATTATCTGATGCTTACTGGTTAATGGCATCAGTTAAACTTGGTCAGCTCTTGGAGAGGTGGCTTCGCTGCAGCAAGGCAGCAAAGCCTCCGCCTCGGGAGCCAAGTGGGCAGGAGCTGGTGGCCCCATTCCTGGGAGACTTCGCTACTGGCTCTGCAGTATAAAGCTAAACTAAGCTTTATACTGCAGAGCCCGTAGCACATGTAACTACTAAGATTTTTAGGGATTACACACAGTTACCATTTTAAATGATTGTTAACATCCCTAGTTGTAAATTCTACTGTTTACAATGAGAACTTGGATTTTTGCTGAAGTTGTAAGTATATTGTACTTGATATTGGTTCATTGGTGAGATGCTAATTCACTAATGCCTCTTAAAAGAATCCTAAATTTTCTATGAAACTAACTAATCATGCATTAAAAATGTTCTCACTTTCATCTCAAAGGCTGTTCTCAGTCTCCAAATATTAAGGTCAAGTAAAATATTAATTTCATAGGAGTGGGGAAGCAGATGAGTTGTGTACCTTTTTAGTGTTTGCTTTATAAAGTGCCCAACTTGATTTATTGCTAGTGCCAAAATAGCTATAAAAATTAAACTCTTGCAAAATTTTTATTTTAGACAGATCATTAACAAAAGGGGTTCCTTCTCCCACGCTCTTCTTTGCCATCTTAATAAATTAAAATGAAGCATCTCCAAGTATTATACTTTGCTTTTTAATAGCAAAAATGTAGAATAGATGAACCAAAGCAGCAAAAATGCTTCTAAAATGACCTTTGGATCAAAGTACCACCATGTTTAGCTGATTCATATCAAAGTAAGCTACTGAATTAGCAACTGAAATTGCATAATTATTTCAAGGTATCAATATGTCAAGTATATGAATGCTGCACAGTGCAAACTCTAGTTATTTTATAATTGCTATAGAAGTGCAAATTAAATGAAATTTTTAATTTTGTGGAAGAGTTAAGAACACCTGTTTCTGTTGCAACTAATTTGGTGTGTTCACTTACTGATAAATATGAAATGATTTTCTATATTGTTTGTTCCTCTTCAGATCCCTTTATTCTGTGTTCTCTACTGTAGGTTTATCACTTATGCCTGTAGCATATACACTTTTTGTTGCTACTGCTGCAAATCCTTCAAACTAGAGAATTAGACTAATCAAATAGAGCAGGGGTGGCCAACCCGCAGCTCTTCACCCCTGAAAGTGCAGCTCGCAAAGCTGCCCCATGCCCCTACAAACGGGCCCCCAGCCCCCGTGCTCACTGGGTGCAGGAGAGCTGTCCAGCAGGACAAAATGGCATCGGCTGGCGGGAGCCTGATGTGGCCAAAAAGCCTAACCCATGGTTTTTAAAGGGGCAGTGTCCTTTTTTGTTTGTTTTGCTCAACTCCTCTGGCTGGTGGGCAGCTCTTCCTTTTTTGGAGGTGGGGGGGGAGAAGAGAATCAACAATTCTGATGCGGCTCTTTGCATTTTTCCCACCACTGTTTCGGCTCTCCGCTTAATGGGTTGGCCACCCCTGAAATAGAGTTCCCATCACATTCCAGGATGTACACATACAGTACAAACTCACTGGTTTACCATGTTTGGCTTTACTGGTAAATCAAAAAATAAATGAAACATAAGCCTCGGCCTAAGCTTTTTCCACAGAACTTTGAATTCCCTGTAGACCCCCTCTGTATTCAGATAGTCTTCAAATCCCACTTGTATCTTGGGGCTTGCCTTCACTAGAAAAATGAAAATAAGTATTTTTTCCCCTAGTGTATACTAAGGATGTTAAATATCGATTAATTTACTAGTCGAGTAGTTGATGGAATTTCCATCGACTACTTGACTAGTTGATAGCCACTTCTGCATTCCTCCTCTGAAATGTACAAGAGCCCCAGCAGGAGCTTTTGTGCATTTCAAAGTTGGAACTCCGCGTGCAGCCTGGGACAACAGGAAGTCCCACTGACTCCGGGTTCTACACGGGCACTTCCATTCTGAAATGCACAAGAGCCCGGGGGTTGCTGGAGAGAAGGCTCTGCTCTTGACTTCTTTCAGTGTCTAGGATTGACTGGTTGGTTTCTTCTCGGTTAAATAGATGCTTCAGCCTCGGGCACATTCTTGAGTGCAAGAATCATGGTTTCTTATTCACATGATGAAAGTCAAGCAATGTGTCTTTTCAAAGGATAATTCTTTGAAATACTCCTTTCTAAAGCTCAGCAGAACAATACTAATTTTTATATGAATCCTCCTCCAAAAGTCTTCAAAATACTTGTGATACAGTTGCTATTAGTAGTTCAGCTGTGGTTACATCTTGAACAAACCTTAGTGTTAGGACTAGGTCAAAAATACTGTTCTCTTGTGTATTCAAACTTGCTGTTCCAAGCAAATATTTAGGGAAGTGGTCACCAACTGGTTGATCATGATCAACTGGTCGATCGCAGCGCCCCTAGAGGTTGATCGTTTGTGTGCGCACATCTTCTCCCCTCCCAACCAGCAAGTTAACAAAGTTAACAAAGAGGGGCAGTTGCCTGAGCAGCTGCCCCTCTTTGATCCAGCCCAGCTGGAGTGCAGCGCAACTTCAGCAGGCAGCCACTGGCCAGCTGGCTATGGCTTTCAGCCCAGGTGGCTGCCCTTGTTTGCTCCAGCCCAGCTGGCTATAGCATTCAGCCCACCAAGGCTGTGCTGCGCTCCAGCTGGGCTGGATCAAAGAGGGGCAGCCACCCAGGCAACTGCCCCTCTTTGTTAACTTGCTGGCTGGGAGGGGAGAAGATGTGCGCACACAAACACATGCATGCATCCCTGCTCTTACCTCCTACTCCAGGAGGGGGCTGGGCGGCTGACATGTGGCACGCTGGGGACAGGGCTGCGTGTGTGTGGTCGGAGAGCCACCTTCCCCAGCATTCTGCTGCACCCAGCTGGGCTGTGTATGGATTCAGGGAGCCCCTTCCCCAGCACCCCAGCTCTACCTGCCCCAGCCCTGCAGCTGCTGCCTGCGGGCAAAGGGCTGTGCAGGGAAGAGACTCTGACCCCTCCCCCCCTCCTCTCCTCAGCGCTGCTGCCTGGAGGCTGCAAGTCCCAGCACTGCTGTCCTGCTTGTGAGTTCGCTAGGGGCACAGGGATGGGGGGGGGGGGTGAAGGAGGATGTGCGGGCAGGGGTTGCACTGAGGGGAATGGGGCGATGCAGGGGATCAGGCTGGGGGGGGGGGTATTATAGGGCTGAAGGGAGCGAGGCTGGAGCAGAGGGAAGATTTGAGGGGGATACAATATTACTTTGCAGAAGCTGCACTTTCCTTTATTCCCCACTTCTTTGCCTCCCTCCTCAACTAGTTGATTGCATTCTCACCACCCCCAAAGTCCCTCTTGTACCCCCACCCCACACCTTCTCCTGCCACTAAACACCCTTCCAGACCCTGCACCCCACCTCCCACCCAGATCCAGCATCCCTATCCCACTCGCTGGAAGCCCTGTCTCGCACATTGAGCCCCTCATTTCTGTTCCCAACCCAGAGCTTGAGGGGAGTCCACAAAATCCACTAACTCTGGAACGCCAAAAAAGTAAATCTGGGTTATGGGAAGCCATGAACCTCAGTCCTCCCTACCCCCTCCCCTCACTCTGTGGGGGCTGGAATGCCAGAAGAGTGAGGTGACTCAGCTTGGAGCCACATCAGTGAGGGTTGGGGATTCTGGGAGGAGTTTTTTTGCTTCTCACTTGTGTGGTCCCCAAATGATTTTTCTGTGGGTCAGTGGCCCCTGACCCAAAAAAAGGTTCCTCACACCTGCCATACATAAAGAAAACACTGAAACCTTTTGTGTTGGACATAGTGTTTTACTTTAGTTGACCAAACTTCATTTTAAATAACATGAGAAAGTTAAAATGCTTGCCTTATATGGTTTAATTTAAATTATTAAACATTCTCCCCAGATGTAGCACTAGCAAAATGGCTCAGGTGTAATTATACAATTAACGGTGAGTTTCCATTAGCAACGGGTAGTACATAGAAAGGTTTGGAAAAGGCAGGGTCTCAAGAAAGGGATGGGGTCTCAGGGAAGGAATAGGGTAGATCCTGGCTTGCCCTGACATTTAAAAAGTGATCTTGGGTGTAAAAACATTGGAGACCACAGATTTAGGATGTTGAAATTAATTTTCACACCATATCCATTTGTGACTATCATGGTACATCTAAGTAGTTGAAGTTACTTGTTCTGTTTTATAACTGATTTTTTTCATAAAATTGGGCACCCACTAGCGATATCCTGATCAGATGGCCAGTTACATAATCCTCCTAGTATACTTGAATTTCTCTGATTTCTCTCCTCACAAAATTGTCTCATTATATTCTATGCAACTTCTTAAAATAGTACAATTCCCTCTGCTAGCCTACTTTGTACTTCCTGTGTAGTTTATATCCAGGTATTTCATTCATGATTTATGCCTACTTAGAATTCTGAAAGTTCTTGTTATCCAAACATATCCAAGCCTTTTCTGAATGCTGCTACATTCTTCGCTTCCCTTCCCTCCCCTCTTCCCCCCCACAAAAAAAAATTCTTCACCAGTTTTTTCCCCCCCCAGTTACAGGAGGAGTGGAATTCAGATGTTGAGATGGTGACTCCTCTGACATACACAGAGTATCCTCAGCTGTGCAGCCCCAGCTAGAAGCAGTGTAATCTCTATTTCCTGTTCAGAGGATATTCCCGAACTCTGTTCTTTCTGGTGTTAGTCTCATAATAAATTAAAAATTATTTTCCTAGGAGTTGGATTAAATAAATGTAAAGGAAAATGCTATACTGCTGCATTTTATTTCAAGTCTGATTTTAATTCTTATTAGAGACAAGGTGTATGGGGTAATTAAGGATGTGAATGGTAAACCCGTCCCTCTACCAGGTCTGGCTAACTGTTGGAGGCTGGAGCAGCCCCACGGGGCCTACTGCAGGCAGGGGGCTAGAGCAGCTTTACGGGGTCCAGGCATGCCACAGGCAGGGATACTCCAGCTGGCCAAAGCAGCTCTTGTCCATGGTGGGGGGGCTGCTGCCCCCATCCTCTTTAATTGGTTAACTGCTTAAACATTATGTTTGGTCAGTTAAGCAATTAAACAGGATTTTACATCCCTAGAGCTAATATATTGGGCTAACTTCTGTTGGAGAAAGACAAGCTTTCAAACTTATACAAAGCTTTCCTTCAGATCTGGTCTTATGACCAACTTAGCTTAAGTATTGCAGAAAATCATCATAGTTTTTCATCTTTCTTCTTCCAAGAATTAATATTGAGACAGATTAAAAGATTCCAAAATTTATCCTGTTGTCATTGAACTTATTTGCTGAGAATTGTTTTCTTGAAAGGACATTATTTTGCACTGTTCTTTCACTCCTGTAAAGTTGTACATTTGTTTACTTAGAAAAGTTGTCCTCTTAATTCTGCCTTCATTCGAAATGGCATGATAGTAATTTGAAGAATGATAGTAATGTTAATTTTGCAACCAGCGTGCTAGTTTTCACCCACGCCTTTTTGTTAGTGATAGTGCAGTTACTTGTACATGTCTGGAGAAACATAACTGGAGAAGATTTTTAAAAGTACCACCCTTGTTCTGCCAGCATGGTAACTTTTTTCCTTATGGAATCAGGTGGTGTTAAATATTTTAACAACTGGTTTAATTTGTTGCTTATAAAACATTTAAAAAATCATTTCAATTTGAAAATCCAAGGATATAATTAATATTAATATAACTGACAGTAAACATACAGGAAAAATATTTGAATTTCTGTTCACTCAAGTAATGCATTGTAAAGTTTAAATGGGCCTCTGCCAATTTGAAATCTAATCATCTTCAAAAAGTTTAAAACGTTTTCCATTTATGAAGTTTACACTTGAGTTCCCCTGGGAATATTTTGGATTTATAATTGCTTTTTCATATCATTTAAAACAAATCCTTCCTTTGTGCTATATGAAATGTGCTCCCACCCAGCAAAAACAGTGATTCTACTAGACATATAGTGATGTCAGTTATACAAAGGAAGTAAGCGTTTTCCCTTGGGTCTGTTAAGTTATACAAGTTAATTTGCATGCATCATTCTGCCGCCCCTCTTCACTGGCTACCAGTTGAATATTGAACCTAGTTCAGTGTTTCTCAACCAGTGGTATGAGTACACTTAGGAGTACTCGAGAGAAGTTTGGGGGGTACGTCAACAACTGAAATTTGTAGAAAACCGAATTTTTGTTTTAAGTTTTACAGTGCTTTATTCTTTTTGTACTTTTTACACCCAAAAATTTCATTGCCTGCCCAGCTACGATTAAGTTGTTTAAACAAATGTGTTGCAATGGTAGAAAAAAAATTGTGTCTGAAAACTATAGGTACTGGGGGTACTTATTTTTTTTAAAGGGTACTTTATAAAAAGAGGTTGAGAAACACGGACCTAATTCAAGGTGTGCACCATGATATTCAAAGCCCTCTATGAACTGGTCCCTAAATATATTGCTCTTGACTCTGCAACTTGATCCCATCAATAATTACAGGCTGAACCTCTCAATTCTGACCACCTGACCGCCCAACCACAGGAGTTCGATATTGTTTAGAGATATTACCAACATTTCTAGGGCTGTTAAGATATTTTATTGAATAATTATGTAACTGCACAAAATCTTATTGGTTACATGATTATGTGATAGTCTCTGGGGGTGGGGCCAGCATCTGGTGCACTCCCCGACCTACTCCCAAGAATCCCCCTGCCGGTCAGCAAGGGGAGCAGGTTTAAAAAATGTCTCCCCATATGGATGGCATCCTACGGATCAGCCTCGGTCCACGACAAGCCCAGGCCTGCTGCAGACAGAGGCTGCTCTGCAGCAGCAGCCCCTGTTCACAGGGGTTCTGAGTTCCCCACGGACAGGAGCTGTGCTGGCATCCCACCTGCCTCTATATGGGCATCTTGAAGGTGGTGCTTGTGGGGAACCAACTCCCACTTCCCCCCCGCCTCTGGGAGGCAGCAAGGGGGGGGTAGGTGACTGTGTGAGCGGATACATGAGGGAAGCCAGCTTCCCGCATGAACCAGCTCCCGCCTACCCCCCACCTTCCGTTTTGCTGCCAAAGTATCAGCGGCAGGAGCACGGAGGGGGGAGTGAAAGACAGTACTCATGAGGAGCTAGTTTAAAAGCCAGCTCCTCATTGGCAATGGCTCCCACCTCCCCTTCCCCCCATGCTTGATGCCTCTAATACAGAGGCAGCGGAGGGGGGGGGGGTGTTTAGTCATTTGGATTAACTGGTAAGTCCAGTCTTATCGGTTAATTGTTTACTCGACTATATGCTAACATCCTGAGTAGGGATTTAGGTACACCATGGATCTCCATATACTGAAATAAAAATTAATGAGATATTGTATCAAACCCACTTTTATTACATGCAATTTTAAAAGCACCCATCATCTGTTATAATATCTGAGCTCTTTCTACACAGTATTTCTACATACCTGTATAGTTTACGGAAAAAAAAAAAGGCATGGCAAGTTTTGCTTTATGATTGAGCATAAATGAATAGCCTGGCCACTTAGATTCTGAATTTGCAAAAAGTGAAACATGCCAATGATTTGTATGTTTCATTCTGCAGCCTGTCACACAACTGAGATTATCAACAAGAAAAGCAACTATGTTCCAGAATGAGTAGAGTAAAACATTCACTGGAAGAATAGAGCAGATTAGGACAAATGATCCAAGTCACAGATACACACTAGGTCTAATTTTATACTTACAAGCTTTGGCAGAGTCTCTTTGAAAATAACATGTTCCTTTGCCTACGGCTAGGTCAAGTGTGTCTGACTGCACACAAGCTTCTTTTTATATCTCACTTTATTTCTCACTAGTAATACAGAGACTGTTAGATAGGTAATGAATAACAGAATACGGTAGAATTGCAGAAGAGTATAGGTCAAATCATACACCGAGCTAAATATTCTAAATCCAGATGAATGCAACAGTATAGCACAATAGAAAATATCTACACAGACTCCCATCAAATCAGGATTTGTTCTCTGGGGGTTATCTATCCGAATGAGAGCACTTCAGTTTCCCTTAATGTATTTAGTAAAGGATAAGGATTAGAAACTAGAAAAAAGTGTAGAAATACAAAATAAATGCAAATTACCAGGACTACGTGGGTGTTGCTTTAGACTGAAATAAAGGTGGAGGGGGACTTTCAAAAGAACACACAGAGAGAAAAATAAGATACGTTGGGACGATACCTGCAAGAGGACATTTCCCTTGGAATACATAAATGGTTAATGAAGTGTGCCTGTCATTTCAGAAAATGCCTGCAAACCAAAAGTAAACTTCCTATAAAGAAAAATGTGAAAACACATACTCAGTGTGCTCATATCATATAATTAGCCCAAAATTTTTGCCACTGGAAATTATGTATCTTTTCAGGTAATGTTTACAATGGGATCTGACATCCCTAGGTTGTACCAGGAAAATGGGATTGCTTCACATAAAACCACATAGAAAAAAGATATAATCACCAGGCAGACTGAAAGGGGCTAGCTGTTTCCCTCCCTCATCCAGAACTGCCCCAGCCCTGAGCCTCCCACCCTCCAGGCGCCCTTTAGGGAGCATGGGGGCAGTGAAACTTCTCTCCCCTCCCAGCTCATACAGGAACATTGCTGGTTGTTCCTTTTTGTCAGGGAGTGAGGGGAAAGTGTACAGTTTGCTGCATTCCTCACTGGCTGGAGACCAAACAGTAAATGAACCTGAACCTGCCCTAGCCAGGGCACATGAACCCCTCCCCCGGCTATGCCCACTGGAGCTGCAGCGGGCATGGAGAGGCACTTCTCACCTGGCCCCAAGCTGCTGCGATGAGAGGGGGCTGGGGTAGTCGTCTTTCTCTGGGGCAGCCTGTATACTGAACAAAAAAAAATCCAAAACACAAATATTGAGTCCTAACCCCACCCCCCAAGCATTGGTGCCCTGCAGCATGGCAGGGCTTGGCCTTTGGTCGCCTTTCCCAAGGTTGTGTAGAAATGTGTGTTGTCGGAGGGGGTTACAGTGAAATGAAGTTTGAGAAACCCTGCTTTAATCCAATAAAAAGGAAACTAACAATTAAGCCTCAATTTTATCTTCAAAGATGTCCATTAGTCCTTTACAAAAAGATAGCCAACAGAAAGTAAATTAATCACGTGCAAGACTCAGTGGGGGAAAAAAAGTCAGTGAAATCTTCTTCCCTCTTCACTTCCCAAAAAAAAGTGTTGTTTGAGTTCAGTGAAACAAAACTAAAAATGTAAATTGAGTAAAACTCAATTCATTTACAGACACACTACGCTTTAACAAAGCCCTTCCTTACAGACATAGGAATCAGAAAGAATGTCAAACATCAGCACTTGGCAAAGATACCAAAACATAACCAAGGAGAGCTTTTCATACTCTCTGAAGAGAAAGCCAATCTGTCTAAGATGCTGCTATTGCTCTTAACAGGATCAGAAACGCCATATAAAGGAGTTCTGGCCAGTATTACAAAGATCAGGAACCTGTCTGACCTAGCTGAAACAAGACAGAACTATGTAGCACTTTAAAGACTAAGAAGATGGTTTCTTAGGTGATGAGCTTTCGTGGGCCAGACCCACTTCCTCAGATCAATATGTGGAAGAAAATCGGCACAACCACATATACCAAAGTGATGCAATCAAAAAATGAATGCATGTGAAACTGACAAATCAAATTTTAGAACAGAGTGGGGGTAATGTCACAGACACACACCTTCCCCCCTCACCCCCACTCTGTTCTAAAATTTGATTTGTCAATTTCACATGCATTCCTTTTTTGATTGCATCACTTTGGTATATGTGGTTGTGCCAATTTTCTTCCACATATTGATCTGAGGAAGTGGGTCTGGCCCACGAAAGCTCATCAGCTAAGAAACCATCTTGTTAGTCTTTAAAGTGCTACATAGTTCTGTCTTTTGTTTCAGCTAGACCAGACTAACACGGCTGCATCTCTATCACTATTCTGTCTGACCTAGGGATGTTAAATAGCAGTTAGTAAGTTAATCGAGCAGTCGATGGAATTTCCATTGACTACTTGATTAATCAATAAGCGGGGGGAGGGGAGGGGTCGCTGTGGCTCTGCTTTTTAAATGTAGTAGGAGCTACTAGATCCCCGGCTGCACCTCTGCCTTCCCTGTCACCCTTCCCCTGCAGAGATGGTACTGGGGGGGGAAAAACGGCTTTTACGCTGGCTCCCCCAGCACCAGCTCCTTCTCCACCCCACTTGCACAGCAAAAGGGGGGAAGCGACTGGTCGAGTAGTGACTCAACCAGTCGCTTACATGCTTAGTTTGACCTCCTCTTGCAGTGCACCAGTTTCCCAATCTTAACTGTATTCTTTAAGACATTTCAGAAGGGGACGATCTGCTAGAAGATGTGATCTGACCACCTGGTATGCAATGCGCCTATTTAGAAGGAACAGATTATCAATGTTATGTATTTACTACACACAAAAGGGCCCTGAATTAGGGATGTTAGAGTTTAATCGATTAACCATTTAAACAATAAGCATCAGTGTATTGGTTAACAGTCTCTACTAAACTCTGCCAGCTCCTGGTGAGGCGGCCTCGCTGCAGCAGGGCACTGAAGCTTCCTCCCTCGGAGCCAGACCGGCAGGGACTTGCAGCCCTGTTCCCAGAGAGACTTCGCTGCAGGCTCTGCAGTATAAAGCCAAGCTTTATACTGCAGAGACTGCACATGTGACCATATAACCACTAAAAATTTTTAGCAGATTCATGATTACCATATTATGCGATTTTTTAACATCCCTACCCTGAATTAATAAGTCTTGCCAGTCATTAGGATGATATTTTTGGCAACAAACAAGGTTGCTATACAGACTAGTTAACTTTTCCCTGTGTGAATTGAGAGGCAGGGGAAAGAAGATTCCCTAGCATAGATATGACATTAATTTCCACAAATTCTTTGGTGGATGTGTACTTATTTTTGGTTGCCATGAGAATGCTTCTTGAAGTTCTCTCAATCTGTGCTACAGCAGAAATATTCTACTTGCTCTCTTACCTATTGGGGACAATTAGATGAAGTATATTCTGAGTAGGTGGCCAGATTATGAAAGGGGCTTTTAAGGCCTGCAGCCTGTGACCCTGGGCTGCAACCACCAAAGCCCTTGGATGCTGCGCATAGGTGGGTGGGAAATCAGCCCTGTGTGCTACTGTTCCCCTTCTTTCTCCACCCACCCCCAGGCTGGAACTCAGTGCATCACTGGTAGCGATGCTTGCTTGCAGGCTCCACACTTGTTGCTCCCATTGGCTGGGAATCATGGCCAATGGAATGGCAGAGGGTGGACCACGCAGAACCACCTGTTCCTCCCAAGAGCTGTGCCCACTAAGTGTCCCAATCCTCTGCTCCCTCCTGCACCTTATCTCCTGCCCAGACCCCGCACCATGCCCCCCAAGCCCACTCTTTGGCCTGGCCGGGCTGGAGCAGCCTCCACCCACAGCACAGCATAGGCAGTAGGCTGCTCCAGCCAGGCCAGGCCAAATCTACTGCAGGTAGGGGCTGTCCAGGCCGGGCCAGGGCTGCCCTGCTGCACCGCATATAAGGGAGCCTGGACAGCCCTGCCTTGACAATAAATGGTGATGTCTGCCTTGAGCAGAGTGTGGATCTCTAAAAAGCAAAACCCAGGCCTGTTTCAAGTCTGGTGCACGTAAGCACGCAGACAAGGCTGGGGGAAGCTCTGAGAGGCAGGAATGTTTTGCACAACAATGCAGATTCAGCGGTACAGCAAGACCACATCAAGAACACGTGGCAATCAACCTCGTACTGATACTTCTATTTCTGATAAGCAAAAATTCTTGATACAGCCATAAAACTGTTAAACTCGCATGTAGTTTTTGCAACATCCAAAGTAGCAGAATGTACCCTAAAATAAGGGCATTGGGCATTTTAGGTCTCTTACACAGTACGTAATCAATTAGTAAATATTAGAATGACCAAGTCTCGCTCTGCTGTAAAAGGGGCTTGATGGGAGGGAGGGAGGGTGCAGGATTGACCCACATGTCCTGCTCGTTGTAACTAGAAGGAATAGACCCCTCACACCAGCTACAGCAATACACAGTATCCCAACGGGGAAAATCAAAGGGACCACAACCTGCTGCCTTGTACTGCAGGTAGCATACGGGTGATGTGTAAATGAAGTAGGCTTAATTAATGTAATATAATAAATCTTTTATTGATTGCTTTTGCATTGTTTATGCTGTACTAATTGCTTTAGAATTTATAGTATTTAAGGTTTAAATTATATAGTAATTGTTTTAAGGCTTATAAAATGTAAACAGCTATATTAACAGGATAAAGCTTGCAATAAATAAGAAAGTGGTTAAGTCTCTCTGGAGTGTCCTGGTTTCCCTCAGATCTAAAATAAATCAAACCACATGACACCGCGCCACAGGCAGAGGACTGCTTTGGCTGGGCTAGGCCCACGGCGCCACACTGCAGGCAGGGAGCTGCTCCAGCCCAAGTGGGCTAGAGGGCCCCTCGAGCCCGCTACATGGCAGGCCCAGCCAGGCTGAAGTGCCCTCAGCCTGCTGCGCAGTGGGCCTGGGCAGGGGGCTGTACCAGCCCAGCCAGGCTGCCAGTTAACCGGTTACTGCCCAGACTCCGTACACCAACTCCCCTTCCCAGAAGCACCCTCCCACACACTGAAACCTTGTTTCTGGCCCCATCCCAGAGCCTAGGAGGCCATACAATCAACTAGCCTCAGTCCCCAGAAGAGTTAATTCGGCCCTGCTTGTTAGCCTGCTCTTCTCAATATTGATGACAAATACTTGCTTCTAAAAATCATCTGCTGCCTGTTCTATTGCTAAATGTCGCTTTCCACCAGAGTTGGCTCTTGTAGGAAACACATGTTCCATCCTCTCAGACTTGATACTTTGTCACCAGCAATTTTATAAATAACTTTAGTGCTGTAACTAGAAGATCTGTACCGGCAGAATACGTTTCAATACCAAAATGTTAGATATTTTCAAAGGAAGTGATATTTCGAGGTAGGGCTAGTATCAAAGATATGTAAATCTAAAGGAGATAAATAAAATCCCCTGAGATATTGACGTTAGCATTTTCACACAAACAGGTATTTGTTCAGCATTTAAATCCAACACTGTTCTCACTAGTACACAACATTATTCTTGTACTAGGGATGTTAGATGGTGATTAATAGAATAATCGTGCAACTGCATCAAATCTTAGTAGTTACATGGCTATTCGATGGTCCCAGGAGCAGGGCTGGCAGCCAGTGCGCTCCCAGCCCTACTCTTGGAGAGCCCCTGCCACGTGGGGGGGGGGGGGGAGGAAGCAACTCAGCATGAGCCAATACGCGCAGGAAGCTGGCTTTCGAGCCAGCTTCTCACATGTACTGGTTCCCCCGCCCCTCCTCTGCACTACTACCTCTCTGTCAAAGAGAGCAGCAAGGGGAGAGGCAGCTCCACAGGATCCAGTACTCATGGGGAGCCAGCTCTGATACAATGGCAGCAAGGAGGGGTGCCTGCAGTCGACAGGATTAACCGATAAACCCATGTTTATTGATTAATCCTGTACATACTTGGCAGCTATTACTCATGTGTGAGATTACATTGGTCTTTCTTCCTTGTTGACAAACAAGACAGGAAGAAAAAAATTGGTGGAAGCTAAAGTTTAGCTCCAAGTATCATACTCCTATCCCTCTATAATTCATCCGAGATTCATTGCCATCAGAGCTCCAGAAATCTTACCAGATATTAAGCTTTGGTCACCTATGATGACGTAATGTATTTCCTATGCCAAAATCTGGCTTCTTTTAAATCTCTCATAGGGATGTCATCTTGTAGACGACTACGTGATTAACTGATAAGTCTAGGCTTATCAGTTAATCTTGTCGACCACATGCATTTTCCCCCCTTTACTGCCTCTATCAGAGGCAGCAGCACAGGAGGGAGGGGGGACTGCTGCAAAGCAGCCCCTGTCCATGGCAGGCTTGAGCGCCAGTGGACTGAGGCTACTCCACATCCCATAGAGTGGCCTCTGGCTGTGGTGAGCCTGGACCCGCTGCAGACAGAAACTGCTCCAGTAGCAACCCCTGTCGGGGGAGGGGGGGTCCGGTCCAAGCTCCCCATGAACAGAGGCTGCTTTTCATCCCACAGAGCAGACTCTGTCCATGGGGAGCTCAGAGCCCCAAGGACAGGGGCTGCTGCCACCCGATGCTGCTGCCTCTGTATCAGAAGCAGCAGCATGGGGCAGCAGGGAGCCAGTCTGCATGGGAAGCTGGTTTTTTAACTGGATAGAGGCGCAGCAGCACAGAGTGGCAGGGGGCTCCCCGGGAGAGGGACCGGAAGCTGCCAGCCCTGCCCCTAGGAACTACTGAATAGTCATGCAACTGCTAAAACTTCATGCAGTTGCATGACTATTCAGTTACACAATATCCAACATCCCTAATCTCTCATGACTATATGGACAGTATCCTATGCTATATGTTTGGAGTGTCTCTGGCTTTCTTTAAAAAAGCCACACTTCTTTCCTGATTCCATCATTAATTTTTCCAAGGTCTCACCAAAACAAGCCTTTCTACTACATACTTTGCTAGATAAAGCTTGCAAAGAACTAGTCTCAGACAATTACTGGATTCTAGTAGGTGCGCACTGGCTGATATCACTGTGGTTGGAAATTTCAGATTATCCACAACAGCTTCTAAGAGAAATATTTAATTATTGAATATTAACACTGAAGTGAAAGGCTCTCTCTTTAAAAGCTCACTCATGCTCGCAATCCACCAGACCAGTCCGATCAATGTTGTGTGTGTATGTATGTGACTATCATAAAGTCCTATTTTTCAGACTGAATTTCAAAAAGCTTTATCAGCAGCTTTGAGTCATCTGCCTTCAATACCAACTGGGATCATTCAGAATAACTACGTGCACTAGTGAAGAATGGAGAAGGCTGATTAAGAAAAGATTTCAGAAGAAGCTGCAGCATCCAGTAACTGACAATTAGGACTGGTGCCAACAAGGCCAACAACAGATGCAGTGTTTGCAGCCAAATATTTCATGAGAAGTATGGAGAGAAACCCAAGGAATTGCACTGTGTGTCTGGATTAGAGAAGGCTTCTATCAGTTCCTCAAGAATTATTATGGTGGAACCTATGGTTGTGCAATCTGTCAGACACATGTTCAGACGACTATACATATACGAGTAGCACAATAGCAGTGAAGCTGAAGCTACAGTGATTCATTCCCTGAGATTACATCAAGGTCCAGCCTTAATCCCAGTCCTATTTGTGACTGCAATTGACGTTACGATGTATGAGATCAGTGGAGAGTGTGACGGGGTGCCGTCACAGAAGACCCCTTGGAGGTGCTTCCTAGTGTGCTGACAAAGCCACTGACACTCGCCTCCTTGCTCTCTGAGGCTTCTTGCCGCCCTGTCCTGCTGGGCCAGGTCTCCTGGTCTTCCCTAGCCAAGGCACAGAGCTGAGATTACTGCCCCCTGAAAAGCAATACAGGCACTGAATCTTTTCAGGTCTAAGAAGAATGTAGTTTTGGGCCTAGCTTCAAGGAATCCAACCCCCAAATGGAATCAGAACCCCAAATAAATCATTCAGGTAAACCCCCTTTAACAATGAAAGGAGGATGTGCACACCGATTGCTCCCCAAAGTAACAATTATTTAAATTGGGCTTGATAGTAAATACAAGTGATTTTATTAAGTGCAAACAGTAGGATTTAAGTGGTTGTAAGCGAAAACTGGTAGAACAAAGTAGATTACTCATTTAAAACAACAGAAAACACATAGCTAGTTCTAACACTAAAAGCTCAGTACAAACTTACCCTAAAACTGTTCATATGTCAGCTAAACATCCAAGCCAGGGAAGATCTTTTTCCCTGGGGTGTCTGGTTCATTCTTTAGGAGGGAATGACATGCCAGCCAAAGACCAAGAGACTGAAGAACTTTGCATCTTAAATAGCCTTCCTTTTTAGGCGGGAATTCTTTGTCTCTACATTCCACCCTTCCACAGAAAATTACCTGGTCAGACCCTACCAGTTAGTGTGGCCATATGCCCTCATAAGACTAACCACTGCTAAGACTTAAAGGACAAAAGAAGCTGTTTACAGGTCATCACCTATATATTAAGGGAAACACTCTTGATGGCTTTCATTTGCACATTTAAAACCATAAACCATTCCATACTCCATATTTCTAACTTTATATACAAGAATGATACATACTTCAAAATAAGATACAATACAGATCCAGCAGATTGTGACATTAAAATTGATAGGTTACAGAAGGTATTTTGTCCAAAACATCTTCAAGTTATGCATATTTGCATCCATAAGTCAATTTCATAAAGCATGGGGGGGGCGGGTGAAACCTTCACAGACAGGCTCCACAGAACATATTTTTTGCCATTATGTTGTACCATGAAGACAAATATGATCTGGAAAGGGTCCTAGAATTACGGAGGGTTACACTGGAAGAAACTGGCTTATGGCTCAGCCAACAAAAGACAGAATACATGCGATGCTTCGCTGAGAGGGACACGCAGCCAACAAAACTAAATGATACAAAATTAAGGTCTGTGAAACAATTTACATATCTGGATTCAGTGTTGACCATGATGGGAACGTGGACAGGGTGTTAGGAGTTTTGTGAAAAATGACTGATGTAAGTGGAAGGAGTTGATTGGATTCTCAACAATAAGAATGTGTCGAGGAAACTAAAGAGCAAAGTGCACTGGATCATGATTAGGCCAGGCAAGGCATATGGGGCCTGAAAGCTGGTCAATGAGGAACAGAAAAGAACATCTACTTCACACTGCTGAAATGAGAATGCTCAGGTGGGTGTTGGGTAAGTTAAGAGCTGATAGACTACAAAATGACACAATTTAAGCCATAAGGCAGGAAGGAGTGACGACAGAGATGGATGGATCATATGAGATGAGCTATGGGATATGCTGGCCAGAAAATACAAGAGCTAAAAACAATCACGGGACACAGACTACACGGAAGACCTAGAAAAAGGTGGTTTGAGATTCTGAAAAAGAGGATGTGAAGGCTGTTGTCAGCTTAGAAGACTCCTTTGAGAAGAACACTTAGGGTACGTCTAGACTACATGCCTCTGTCGCCAGAGGCATGTAGATTAGGCTACCCGGCATAGGAAAATGAAGCAGTGATTTAAATAATCGCCACTTCATTTAAATTTAAATGGCTGCCACGCTGAGCCGATCAGCTGTTTGTCGGCTCAGCGCGGTAGTCTGGACACTCCGTGGTCGAATCAAAGGCATTTGTCGACATCCCAGGTAAACCTCATCCCAGGAGGCATACCTGGGAGGTCGACAAATGCCTTTGATGTCGACCGTGGAGCGTCCAGACTACCGTGCTGAGCCGACAAACAGCTGATCGGCTCAGCGCGGCAGCCATTTAAATTTAAATGACGCGGCGATTATTTAACTCACCACTTCATTTTCCTATGCCGGGCAGCCTAATCTACATGCCTCTGTCGCCAGAGGCACGTAGTCTAGACGTACCCTCAGAAATGAAGAAGAGCCAATGAATACAACAGACAGAATAAGGAAAAATAGTAGTAGTAAGGAATGGACAGGCATGATGCCTTTCTTTTTTAATTTAGAAAGAACACTTTTCACTCTCTCTCTCTCTCACATTCTAAAGATACTTCCAGAATGTAAATTATTCTTTTAATCACTGATTTGTGTTACTCAGGAAAGAGTAACTTTTTGCTGACTTTTGTAGATCTCTCCATCTCTGAATGAACTCTTCCCCTCCTCAAAGGAGGAAGGGGCAGTCAAGCCTGCTCTTGTGCTTTTGGTCATTCTACTCTCTTGCTTAAAGACTTCTCCCACATTTCTCTGCCCCTCCCCACAAGAGTATTCAATTACATCCAGTCAAATTGCACAGGAGTCTCTAACCCAGGGATTCTCAACCTATTTACCACTGAGAGCCACATATGCCATTCTCTGTGTGGTATGAGAGCCACAGCCACACATCTATATATATGGTAGCTGTAAAGCCCTGAGGATGTCACATGGGCAGCAGCTGTGTGCTGATTGAGTCACAGATTGAGAACCACTGCTCTAACCTATTCACATCCATTCACTAGCAGAGGAGCTATGAATCCATCAATACTGCCCCTATGTGTGCATACAAAAGTATCATGCTGAACCTCCTACTGACTGTATTTTGAGCCGATAAAATTCCAGCATCTCTGCATTAAGCTAACAGCAACTATTTCATTAAAGGAGGGGGAATGGATGTATTAAGATCACCCTCAATTTTGTTATCCCCTTTGAAGTGCTTGGCAGTATTTGCATACCAATCAAATCCTTGTCCAAAGAGCTGCAGACATCTTATTCCTTAGCAGGATCATCAGCATGCTCTTCAGAAGCTGACATCATCCATTTACCTGCAAAGGGTATGGAGGACCATACCTTACTCTGCTTGACACTGTTTAAATTAAATATTGTTAAATATTAAATTGATTTGTGATTTCAGTTTGTAAACAAGTACTTCATTGTTTCCTTAATACAAGGCTGTTGCAAATGTTGCAGTGCCTTAGATTTTGACTCAGCTATCTCAGTTCATAACTCTGTAAAATGGATAATGCAGGCTGATCTGAATCTCCTTGCTATACCACAAGGCAAGTTTTCTCCTAAATGCTAATATATGCTCTAAACACAAGACAGCAGCTAACGTTAAAACAAATGCTTGCTGATGTTTCAAAAAAGTAGAGTAATGGAAAGGAAGAAGTATTTTAAAAATCACTGTTGCTCTGACAGCAGGAGCAGAACATTAGGATGGAAACAGGAAGAACAAATTGTCAAAGATGGGAAACTGCCACTGTCTTAAAGTGACTTGAAAAGTAGAGGCAGCAATGCTGAGGGGGCAGAGGAGGTTACTCTGTGGCAGCAGCCCCTGTCTGCGGGCAGTGTCCAACATCCCCACATACAGAGGTTACTTTGTCTGAGCTGCCCGCAAACAGGAGTTGCTACATGCCAAAGCAGCCTCTGTCTGCAGGGAACTCGGCTCCCCGCCCACCCCACAGACAGAGGCTGCTGTTGCTCCACACTGCTACCTCCATATTAGAGGCAGCAGCATGGGGTAGCAGGTGGAACTGATCTGCACAGGGAGCTGGTTTTTAAACCGGCTCTCCTCGCAGACTGCTCCTGCCTGCCACCCCGAGCTGCTGCCTCTGATACAGGGGCAGCAGCGTGCGGTGGCAGAAGGCTGCCCGGAAGTGGGGCCAGGCCAGCCCTGCCCCAGAGGACTATTGAATAGTTGTGTAACTGCTAAAATTTGATGCAGTTACACAACTATTCAATTATACAGTGTCTAGCATTCCTAGCGTACAGTAAAGCCTTGTCTACATTAGGGAAATTCTTTGGGGGGGGGGGGGGGAGAATGGAAGTACTAAGGGAGTCTGCTGCTGGCATCATTTTCAGCACCATGCCTCCTAATTCAGCTCACAAGATCAATCAACATGGTGCTGAAAATAGTGTCACTAACAAACAGGCTGACTAAGTTAGCACTCCCAAATTTTCAAGAACTTCTCTTGCACAGACAATGTCTCAGTGTACAAGAGACTGTGTGGGTCACATCCTGAGCTCCCACATCCTAATTACATAACAGCCTTACTGGGTCAGAACAAAGGTCCATCAGGCCCAGGATCCTGTCTTCTGACAGTGGCCAATGCCAGATACCTCAGAGGGAGTGGGAGTGAACAGAACAGGTAATTGTCAAGTGATCCCTCTCCGTCACCCATTTCCAGCCTCTGACACAGTCCTATCCATCCTGACAAATAAGTATTAATGGACCTATACTCCATGAATTTTTCTAATTCTTTTTTGAACCCTGTTAAAGTCCTGGTCTTCACAACATCAGAGAAGCCTGATTCAATTAAGTGTTAAATCTTTAAATGTAAAAAACTCAAAAAGTGTTGGATGTTAACAGCTCTCATATGTAAGCCTGTACTTTTGAAATCACTATAATTTTTCAAATATTTTATTCTGACTTGCATTCTTCCTTGATGTTTGCCTTTTTTGACACACCCTTATGCTCTCAGCAGCTCCAGAGCCTGTTTTCAGTGAAACAGTGACATTACAAATGCCACAGACATGTTAATCACGAAACTGTAATGAGTTTTTTCCTCTCCACTTCCCTCTAGGCTAGGAGCAGCAATGTAATAACTTTAATCAAAACAAAGTAGCAACCTATAAGTAAAGAGGGGAATGCTATTTTCATCTGCTTAACATGTAAACAGTGATCGTGTCAGCAGGAGTGCTTAAATCCCTCCTACTTAGATATTTCATGAACAGAAACCAATGTGAGAATCACTCTTTTCAAAACAAATAATTAAAACAGGGGTTTTGACAAATATACAGAAGAGGTTTATCTTCACAGATATCAAATATCAGCATTGCATTTAACATTTTCTCTCCTGTTTCAGGCATTGAAGTTAAAAAGGGATCTTAAGGGGTTTATTTGTAAAGTCAAAACAAAAGCCCCTGAATATACTTAACAATTTTCTTGGTATAACTGTGTCAGTTAGGACTGATTTTTTTTTTTAAATCGATATGGTTATACTTGTAAATGTCCTAGGGTGGATACTGTACTGCACTGGCTATAAAGACAAAACATTAGTAAAGTTATTCCCATTCCCATTATGGGAAGAGCTATGCCAGTATAAAAGTCTTTTACACCAATATAACTTCATTCATACTTTTGTAGCATTTTAACTATACTGTACTGTTATAAGGACAGCTTCTCAGTATAGAGATAAGCCCTACTGAAAATCCTTTTCCCTCCCATCTGCTAGACTATCAGTCTCTGATTTTCTGTTAAAAATCCCTAAAAATGTTGACAGATATTTCATGTATGCAGTGCCATCACAGAAAATAGCATAAGACTTCTCTTCCTTCTCCTCCAAGTCATTTTTTTTTAAAAAAGGGGAGTGGGGGGAGAGAAGAAAAGAGACCCTTTACAGAAAACAGGGATATTAAAAACAGTTAACCGGTAAGCCTACCAATAAGCATGAGGCTTACTGGTATGTTTACCAGTTTACTGAACCTTGATAGTAAGCTCTAGCAGCAGTCAGACCGGCAGCGGGACCTCGCGGCTGTGGCAGGACCTTGGCCAGGGTCAAGACTGCAGATGAGCTGGGCAGCAGCCCAGATGGCAGGAGCTGAGTCAAAACAGTTAACCAGTTAACCATTTTAGCATTCCTAAGAAAAGTTAGTGGATATTATTTCAGGAGATCAAAGGAGGACTGAAGAAGAATCACATACCTTGCAAACAGACCAGTAAAGGTTAAAAAACAACTGGCTGAACTCTCTCATAGCATTTAAAACAAACAGTTTATATATTTGGGTATGTAACAGTCCATTGCTGAACTCAGAATATTCAAAATATAATTTTCTTTTATTTTAGCCATTTTGATTAGCTATCCCAGATAATGACACAGACCCCAAAGCAGTACTTACCTTCTCTTAATTCTAAAAAAATGTTTTTAAAAGTTCAATTCCAACAACTGTAATTCTGAAAACAAGGCAAAAATCAATGCAAGAATATTTATAAGTATATTTCATAATCATATCAAGCTTCCATGAGAACCTAAGAACAAAAAATAACTCACTAAGGTGCCATCCTAGTAAAATGATTTATAATGTTGATAAAAGTGTTCCTCTTCCCTTACAAAAAGTAGCCAAAAAAGCAGGCTGGACCATTACAAAGTTTATCGCAACAAAACTTAACAGCCTTCTGGATCTTCTGAGCAACATGCAACTATCAGTATGCATTAAATCAGATGGGAATGCATTACACAGATTTTCAGAAGTAATGGTTAAAGTGCTAATTAATTATTTCTAGTCTATATTTGCACAGTCCTAATGGGAAAGGTACTAGGCACCTACTTCTGTTTACCTACAAACATACCGACAAAAGCATTATCCTTACTTTCGGAGAAATGCACTATAAGCCTGATGGAATGATCATTTAACTTATGTGAACTTTGCATAACAAAAACAAAAACTAGTTTTCCCACCCCCATAACAAATGCTTGAAAGCCTATTAAAAAGTCAAGCATGAAATACAACATGAGATAGCAACCATAAAATTAGCCAGTTCATATTTTAGGAGGAAAATATTTCAGTAAATAAGAGAACAGATGTCAGTTGCATATACTTCCAACTGATTGTTATGCAGAGAACACTTTTTTAAAATGATGAAATACCTGGACACTAGTCCTTTTACGGCTCACAAAACCTCTATTAATCTGACTTGATGGGTAGGTGTAAAATTCATACATTCCCCAGACCCCTTCTGCGTCCCAAACAGCCATTCCTATTCACACTTCTGCAGTATCACAAGCTGGTGAAGTGTACTGCTGATTAGCCATCTGAATAATTAAAAGCTTTAAAGTTTGGGATTTCAAGTAATTATTATATTATTTTCCTTTACATATATTCATGACAGATCACCTTGTGCACAGACATTTATTAGAGAATACAGCCATATTAAAAGTACATATTTAGAAGTGAGACTCAAGATCAATGTATAGCCAATTTTGATTTTTTTAAATTATTCTGATAATTTTATATCGTTAGAGGCCTCCAACCCACCTTGTCCTATTTTTGCCTTCTTGCTGGTGCAAGCCTTACCCCATCCAGATAGTGTTGAATATCAGGGGAGAAAATCAGCTGGGACAACAGAAGCTGCCTAGACAATCACTGCTGGTTCAAGCAGTAGCAACCTTTAAGAAAATAAAGATAAAGGCAAAGCTTCTGTTCACCCAGGTTCTTGCTGATGTGGCTTTTGCCCAGCTAAGGATGTACACAACTGTGTGAATGGGGGCAGGCTTTCTTCCCTCAAAAGAAAGCAATTACAGAAGGTATCAAGAATGGCTATTTAACTGGCCCCAAGAGCACTAACTCGGGGGAAAAGCAAAGGAGAGCTACACCATGCAGTGTACTTTTAGACATTTCATGAACAGCTCTTGTATGGGGAATCCAAGGTAGAAAATGTAAATAGATTAAGAGGTGATTCAAGAAGAAAGACGCTACCTCATATCACACTATGTAGAACTTAGGAGACAAAAATCTAAAAGGAAGCCATCTTTAAAACACACTGGTTTGCCTTTCCTTCAGGGATATCAGAACTGCATAAATCAGTAACGTAAATTTTTTACTATTATACCCACTGCAAATAAAGGTCTCAGTTGTGAATTGTGCAATCCTTACTCAAGCTGATGAGCAATTACTCATGTGAGTAGTCCTACAGAAGTTTAGAAAAAAAGAGAATTGCTCACCAGTATGAGTTAAGGTTGCACAACTAGGATAAAAGTTATTAAATTACAAAACAAATTCAGAAGGGGATAAAGTGCAATTGACAGAAAACAGACAAGAAAAAGTAAATGAGATGTTTATAGTTAAGTGTGAGGAAGTGATTTAAACAGCCAGGAACAGCTGCACTAGGGATATAACCAGCTAGTTGACTAGCTGATAAGCATAAGCTTATCGGATAGTCTAGTAGTGACTAGTCTAATATCTACCCCCCTCCCCCTTGCTGCCTCTCTTATGCTACATCTACAGAAAGAGCGCCATTATGTGATTATGCAAATGAAGCGTGGGATATTTAAATCCCAGCTTCATTTGCACTTTCGAAGTGCTTCATTTACATCCCTCTGCCATCAGAGGGATGTAGTCTAGATACACCCTCAGAGGCAGCAAGGGGAGGGAGCAATAGCCAGTCTGGGTGGAAGCCAGTGCTGGAGAGAGCCTGCTTAAAAGCTGGTTCCCCCCAGCACCATCTCCACAGGGGGCAGTGGACACAGAGGCACAGCAGGGACATGGCACAAGTGCTCTGAGAGGCAGAAAGGGGGGCGGGGGTTGGACACGAGCCAATGCTGGGGGGAGCAGGCTTACAAGCCGGATCCAGCCAGCACCAACTCTGGGGTGCCACCTGCCCCTCCTGCTACCTCCATCAGAGGCAGCGGGGGAGGGGAGAGAATGGGGTGGCTGCTGCGAAGCAGCCCGTGTCCACAGGGGTCCCAGCGAGGAGCTGAGACCTCCTCCCCTACAGACAGCCAGGGCTGGCTGTGGGCAGAGGCTGCTGCCGGAGCAACCCTTGCCTGCAACCAGCCCTGGCCACCACTAACAGAGGCTGCTCCAGCACCAGCCCCTGTTCGCAGCAGCCAGGGCTGGTCACAGACAGGAGCTGCTGCCAGAGCAGCCCTTGCCCACAGCCAGTCCTGGCTGTCATGGACTGAGGCTGCGCCAGCAACAGCCCCTGTTTGCAATGGACAGGGGTTACCGGACTCAGCGTGTGCTGCTTCATGCACACGCGGCGTCTCTCCATTTTAAATGAAGTACAAGCTCCCAAAGCTCCCCCCACTGTGGCTCTGCATAGTGAGCCTATCCACTAATTATACAGTCTATACAAACTGTATCAACTATACAATTAGTTAAAATTACCACAATTTAACATCCCTAAGCTGTACTAAAATTATACAATTCTCTACAAAAAAGACAAGCAAGATCCTACTTAAAATTGTTTGTTCTGTTTTAGGAACTGACCATAAGAAGAACAAATGCAACATCTTAGGCCAGGTCTACACTGCACCTGGCAGCTTGGCTTAAGGTACACAACTTCAGCTACATAGAATATGTAGCTGGAGTCAACTTACCTTAAGCCAAGCTTGGTGGCATCCCTACTAGGGATGTAACAGTGTAGTCAATTAGCCCATTAACCACTAAGCAAAAGCTTATAGGTTAATGCTATAGACTATACACATTTCCTCCCCCCCCCCCCCCCGTCAGTAAATTTTTTAGCAGGCTGGCCAACAGCCTGGCTCCATGCTGGCTTGCAACAGGTCAAGGACCTACCCCTGCTGTGGCTTTGCATTTAAAGCGCATTAGGAGCCAGGCAGGCAGACAGTCCAGCTCAGTTTCGGCTCACATCAGGTCTGGGAGCTCAGACACCCCCTCCACCCCCCCAAGACAAGGGCTGCTGCCACCCCACACTGCTGCCTCTTTATCAGAGGCAATAGCACAGGGTGACAGGCAGCCAGTCTACAAGGGGAGCTGGTTTTTAAACTGGCTTCCTTTGCAGACCAGCTCCTGCCTGGCACTACTGAGTGGCAGGAGGCTCCTTGGGAGTGAGGCACACTGGCTGCCAGCCCTGCCCCCAGCGACTACAGAATAGTCGAGTAACTGATAAGAATTCATGAGGTTACTTGACTATTCAATTAACCGATATTTAACATCCCTAATCCCTACAGCAGGAGGCCGACAGGAGTAAATACTCCTGTCAGCTTCCCTTACTCCTTGCAAAAAGATGAGTACCAGATGCTGGCGGAGGCACCCTCTCAGTTTGATTTAGCAAGTCTTAACCAGACTCCCTAAATCGAGCTCTGAAAGATAAATCACAGCAATCTTCCTTTTAGTGTATACAAGGCCTTAGTGAAGTGCCTAGCACACTTGAGTGCAGCAAAGTGATAAACAGAACCTAAAACAGTCTAGCAAAAGAGTTTTGAGAGTCACTAACAATGAGTGCATTGACAAAAAACCCAGATGCTGCACTACAGGCTAGAAAAACTGAACATGATACTTAATGTGCAGATAAGTAGACTTTGTAGGGTACCATGAGGAAGGATTTCTATCAAGACTTTGGATCTAGACACCAGGTGATAGGGATGTAAAAGAGTAGTTGATTAGTCAACTACCCGATAAGCCTAGGCTTATCGGGTAGTTGAGCTGACTACTCACATTCCCTCCTCCCCCCAACTGCCTCTATATCAGACACAGCAAGGGGAGGCTGGGAAGCAGCACTGCAGTTCTGCCTTTTAAATGTAGTAAGAGCCAGGTGGCTCTTACTACATTTAAAAGGCAAACCCACAGCATGGGACTCAGCATGAGCCAGGACTGCTTCAGTCCCAGTTTGTGCCAAGTCCTGGAGCTACCCTCACTGCAGCTCTGCAGTTTAAATGTAGTAAGAGACAGGCTGCCTGCACACCTGGCTCCTGCTACATTTAAACTGCAGATCTGCAGCGGCCCCTTATCAACTAATTGTGTACTTGATACAAATTGTATTGAGTTCATGATTAGTCATTTACTCACTACTAACATCCTTAGGGTGATGAAGTTTACAGGAGGAAAAAGCATACCAGAGCTCATTCAGGTGTCAAACATTAATATAATTCACAAACATGTGCATCCAATTGTACAATATATAGTATGTTACAATTGTGGAGACCAGAGAGTTAGAAAGAATAGGAAATCTTGAACAAAGACAATGAAGTATTTTGCACCCTACTGTCTTTCTGTGAGTTTATTCAACTGAAGAACTCCCCCTATAACAGGGGAGGGAAACCTAAGGCTCAGGGGCCAGATGCAGCCCCCCACTTGCCTGGATGGCATCCCTGAAGCTCAGGGCCCTCCCTCCCAGCATTGGGCAGTCAGTGCTGGCACTCCAACCCCTTTACCGCCTTCCCGTGGGCCTGGAACACACAAAATCTACTAGGCTGGGCCACACTAGACTCTGGTGTGTGAGGGGAATATTTTTCTCCTTCTCTGTCAGGGGCCTTGTCAGTGAAGATTTTGAGGGTTTTTTTGTTTGCTTCTCACTTGTGTATAGCCAAACTGATTTTTCTGTGGACTTGCATCCCCCGACCCAAAAAAGGTTTCCCCCCACCCTACGGTATGGCTTCTGAAGAAAAGCCATAATATACTATACCATACCTTGCAACATTCTGTATTTGTTAAAATAATCCTACATTTCAAGGGACCGAGCAGTTGCAAATAATTCTAATAAAGCTAACTAAAAAAAGCAGTACTGGGAGCACAGAAAGGATCAGCTGACAATCTTGTAAGTTACCATCTGGTCAACTGTGATCGGCTGGTCAATAATGGGGAATCTCCCAGTTGATCATTATCTCTGGTGATGAAGTGGGGCTGTTGCTAAGAAAGGCTCCCTGCCTGACCCAAACCCACACCGCTACTGGAAGAGCCCAGCGTGACTCTGCAGAAGGGGTGCATAGGGGATTCGGCATAAGAACATAAGAATGGCCATACTGGGTCTGACCAAAGGTCCATCCCACCCAGTACCCTGTCTGCCAACAGTGGCCAATGCCAGGTGTCCCAGAGGGGGTGAATCAAACAGGCAGTATTGAATCTCCCTCCTGCCATCCATCTCCACCCTCTTGACAAGCAGAGGCTAGGGACACCATTCCTTACCCATCCTGGCTAATAGCCATTTATGGACTTAACCTCCATGAATTTATCTAGTTCTCTTTTAAACCCTGTTATAGTGCTAGCCTTCACAACCTCCTCAGGCAAGAAGTTCCACAGATTGACTATGCGCTGTGTGAAGAACAACTTCCTTTTATTTGTTTTAAACCTGCTGCCCATTAGTTTCATTTGGTGGCCCCTAGTTCTTATATTATGGGAACAAGTAAATAGCTTTTCCTTATTCACAATCTCCACACCACTCATGATTTTATATACCTCTACCATATCCCCTCTTAGTCTCCTCTTTTCCAAGCTGAAAAGTCCCAGTCTCTTTAATCTCTCCTCATATGGGACCCGTTCCAAACCCCTAATCATTTTAGTTGCCCTTCTCTGAACCTTTTCTAATGCCAGTATATCTTTTTTGAGATGAGACCACCATATCTGTACGCAGTATTCAAGATGTGGGAGTACCATGGATTTATATAAGGGCAATAAGATACTCAGAGCCAGCACCCTGCACCCCCTCCCCCCAGCCCAGAGCCCCCTCTTGCACCTAAACCTCCCTCTCACAGCTTGAACTCCTCACCTCCTCCAAAGCCCCAAAACCCCTGCCCCAGCCTGGTGAAAGTGAGGGAAGAAGGCGGAGTGAGCAGGGTGGGGCTTCGGGAAAGAGAAGCCTAAGCTGCAATTAAATTCAAAAAGTGATCTGGGACATAAAAAGGTTTTGGAGACCACTGATCTACAAGAAGAACAGTGCAACAAAGGAAGAAGTCTGATATGGGAATTGAATTGCTTAATATCTCCTGGTCTCAAGGAGAACAGATGATAAATCACCTCAAGTTTTAGAAATATTTCAATGAAAACAAAATTTTATATAGGTAAGAAAATGAATTTTGTTAGACTCTGCACTGTTCAGCTCTAGGTTCCCAGCACCACCAGAAAGGTAGGTGCTATTAACAAAAAAACAGATTCAAGGAATATTGTTTGAGAGGCTGAACTAGTTCAAATTGTTTATGCTTGTAATATAATATTTAGAAGGAAATGCAGACATTGAGGCATATATTATATAGCTGATAAATTGAAATGTATATTTGACAAGTATCTTTCCACATAAAAACACTATAAAGGTAGACTACAATCAAAATTAAAATGTTATTAGATCCATAATGGCATGGTAAACTGGAAATACACAAAAATAATTCAATGACATTAAATTATATACATTTGTAACTTTACACATGAATAAATTTGAGCACATATTAAAGTTTGCAGAATCACAGCTCACCCATGTAAGTTTTTACATTTATAAGGAAATAACTTGAAATGTAATCGATTTCAAAACATTGCGTTAAAACTAGCTACTGGTATTACACATGCCTAAGTATCACATCAATGATTATGATTTTACAAAATCACATTTGCCTATTTTTAATACTCTCTCATCATTTGATGTGTGAAGATCATTACTAACAGGAAAATAGCTAGAGCTCTGTGTGCATAAAAGTTGGTATCTGCATCCATAACCGCAAAAATGAGCCACGGATATCCACATCCATATTCGTGGGTATAAAGCAGATATCTGCAGATTTGCAGGGCTCTAAAAATAACTAATACTATGAGGCAAAAACTGAACTAACCATACACACAGTGCTGACAAATGCACAGATAATGCATAGACAAATGCACAGATAAACTGAAAAGAGAATTTTTCCCTCTAATCTTTCAGTTACGGTTCTCTACACTTATTTATACATGGAGTTATTCAGGAATAGCTATTGCGCTTCAAAAATGTAAAACCTACTTTAATCCAAATTAACTTTCAAATGTAGAAAAACCCTAAGGAATTCTTTTAACACTGGTAGGGCAAAGTATTTTCAGACTGAATTGTTTTTGTTTTTTTTTAATTGGTGCTCTTTTCAAAAGCAAAGGTTGAGAAACATTTACGCTTTGAGATCTGGACAAAACAACATTTACATTTCTTTTATCAGGGAGCCCTTTTACTTAGGCAAGTCTTGTTGAGGACAGTAGCTCGATGGATTGGGTTGTAAAAGCCACCATTAAAATGGAACTATTTATCAACACTTCAGAAATATTATCTAATAAAGCCAAACAAACCTAGATCTCTAAATCCAAAGTTACAATTGCAACAGTATAGTGCCAGTACAAAAGAAGTTGGTGCTTGCTTATTTTTCACTCATGCTGCCTTCTTTGCTGTTGGGCTCAACTTTTAAAACAGTATTTCAGGGCAGGGTCAAGAAAGCTGTGGTCATTTAATTCACATAATGTCTAATAAGTGCATGGCTTGAAAAGATTTTTTCAGAGAACAGCAATATTATACCAGCAACACAAGAATCATAAATTCTGAGAGCTTCAAAGTACACTAGGCAGCCCTCGCTGACACTGTAACCCAATAAAAGGACATTAACAAAGTTGGAAGGCCTAAAATTAGACCTATCCATTTTGTTTTACAAAAGTATGCACAATGTTCCTCTTCACTGAGCCTGTTGCATTCTTCTGAGCTGGCAAGGTATTGAAATATACTTAAAATCCTGCTCTTTGAAGCACTTCAGACAGCAGGATACTAGTACATTTTGATACCTTGCCTGTTCACATCAAAACTAGGCAAAGCAGAAAGACAGAATAACTGCACTTATATGAGCCAGACACGCTGGATTTTCTACTTGTGGGTCATCCAAGAGAATAGGTGGCATTCTGTAACTATGGGTTTGGAAGCATGAAGGATTGGATTTTTCCCCCCCCTTCTAGATTATCATTAATATTTATTCAAAAATCTTGATATTTGGGACCTAGCAAGCCTGGCAGTGACCCTTACAAATCTTAAAATTTGTTTTCATTTGTCAATATCAGTGTTCCTTGTAAGCTGTGAGTTTGGGTGGCTACTTAGGTGTGATTCAAATGTCACCCAGATGATTAGCAGGGTGCCTACAGTTGACAGTATGTGTTTCTATTGATGGCGCACATCCACATGCGCCTTGGTGCACATAATTTATTCCACTGATGGATGGAAAAAAGTTAGAGGGGAAAAATGTTCAGTATCTTTAAGAATGGCTTAAAATAATCAGTCTTATCTCTTCTGTAACACCGTAGAGGATATAATATCCCATATTAGCGTATGCTTCTATTTATTATATATCAGTCAGATAAGTCACATTCAGCAAGAGGGTCTACATATAGGTACCAGTTTCATCACAATGCTTTCTACCTGGTATGAACTCAAGCTAACCTAGGGACATTCATATATAGGGATAATTTATATCTTTGTATCCTTGAAAGTTTCGTTACAATACTGATCTCTCCTTGAAAATTATCAACCTGCTTTATCAATACCTGAAACTTTTGACCATTCTCTGGTATATATTAGTGCTCTTCTGTATGAAAAGCCAATGCAATAAACATTTAAGATCAAAAGAAAAGACGACATCTGAGTTTGTCTGAAAATAATTTAATGCAAAATAAGTGAAAACATTTAAAAAGTAAGTGTGTAATTATACATTTCTGTAATGAATGAACACTATTACAAAAGGTTTACTTTTTCTATTTTGCCCAACTAAGTATAGACTAAAAAAGGTAAAACTGTTTAAACATCCCAATTTTCTAAGACCACGTTCATCATACTTGGTATAAAATCATCCAAAAGAAGCCCCATATTATCATAAAAGAAAAACATGTTTGGACAAATAACCATTACGCAAAGCTCAAACTAAAAGAATCAGAATTACTAGCATCCGGAGCCAGAAACTCCAGTCTACACAATTCTTAATGTCTGCAAGAGATCTGAAGAGTCAGAGGAAACAGTGATATTTAAATACACAATGTATATCTTTGCTGAAAAAACAAGAATAATATAAAAAAGTTAAAGAGAAAACCACAAGTTTAACTAGTGTTATATCTAATGCGTCTAAGTGGAGAAAAGCACACTGTTGATGCTACCAGAAACAAATTATAAATACTATCAAGTAAACACACACATAATGAGTAGTCCTGTAGCACCTTAGGCTATGTCTAGACTACAAGCCTCTTTCGAATGAGAGCATCTAGACTACAAGCAGATTTTTCGAAAAAGCGAGCCGCTTTTTTGAAAGAGTCTAGATGCTGTCTTTCAAAAAAGCAGTTTGCATTCAATAGCGCCTTTTTTTGAAAGAGGACTTTCGAAAAAAGGCGTTATTCCTCAAAGTGAGGTTTACCTCAATTGAAAATACTTCTGCTCTCTTTCGATTTACTTTCTACAAACGCGGATGCAGTCTAGACACAGGTGAAGTTTTTTTGAAAAAAGGCTACTTTTTTTCCCCCCAAAAAAACCAGTAGTCTAGACACACCCTTAGAGACTGACAAAAAGATATCTATCATGAGCTTTCGTGGGTAAAACCAGATGAAATGGGTTTTACCCATGAACGCTCATGATACTAAATCTTTTTCAGTCTCTAAGGTACCACAGGACTACTCATTTTTAAAGTTAATTGCTACCCCTCAGACGTTTTAAACACAAATATATATATATACACACACACACACACACACCCCTCCACCCACCCACCCCCCAGCACATTTACCAGGTGTTGCTCAGGACCTTAAGGCGGGGCTCAGGGCAGGGAGTGGGGCTGCAGGAGCAAAGGGGGTGGGGTGTGTGTGTGTGTGTGTGTATATATAACAATAAATATAAATCAGAGTTGGGGGGGGGAGGAGAGGCTCTAGGCAGGGGGCTGTGTATGTAGGAGGGTGAGCAGGGGGAATGCCAAAGCCTTTCCCCCACTTCCAAAATTCCTGTCAGGGCTGCCTGCTCTTCCCCTTCCCATCCCTGTCAGGGAGCAAGAGCAAAATGCACAGCTTGTCTGCCTCCTGAGCTCCCTAGACAGAGTGAGGACTGCAACAAACTGCACTTTTCCCTCACTCCCTGATGAAGTGGAAAAGCCAGCAATGTTCCAGTACAAATCTGGGAGGGCGAGGCTTCAGCTCCCCCCTCCCCCTTCCCTGAAAAGTGCCTCAGGAAGCGGGAGGCTTAGGGCTGTGGCAGTGTCAGCTGAGAGATGAGGAGGTGGGATGTGCCCCAGCCAGCCCCTTCCACCTGCCTAGTGATTTTGTCTCTTTTCTGTATGATTTTATGAGACACAATCCCATTTCAGGCACAACCCATTTTCCTGGCACAATCAAACCCTTACCTTGAGCTCAGTTACGATAAGAGGAAGCTGTATACTGAATTTGGTGGTCTTAACTCTTACCATTTAGGAGGAGTTCTTGAACAAACTCTCTCAAATATATAGATAACTAAACTTCTGACCTAAGAAGTTCACCTTTGCTAATATGCAATAATCCTTTATTTAAAGGACAATAAGAAGATTTAATTTAACATAGTTCAAGCAAAACTATGCACACTGCTGACCTAAAAGTAATCTACAGCAACAGGTCCACTGCAGATAAAATCTGAGGGGAGCGAGACACTCAACACCTTCATATTAGTTATCTAGAAAAACATACACTGGGTTGATACTATCCATATGTCTACTTTGGTGAACAAAGTACAGTTTTCAAAACTTATCTCCAAAATTTGAACTGCTCTTAAATTAACCAACAAAATTAAAGTGAAACCTGTAGCCTGGCGAATTTAAAAGCTGGCTTGGTAGCATATGCAGATGGAAACAGACTAAAGTTCGGAGATTTATGGTAAATCTCTTCAAGCAGTTTTTAATCAGTACTGTACCAGAATATATATCATGTCACTAAAGAAAAACTATAAGAAAATTTCCCAATGCTTTCCCTAGTATGAAATCTGTGATCAGACTTAGTTGCCATGATGAGAACTAGTTGTTAGGACGCTAACAAAGACAACACTGCTACTTAGAATCCAAAGGGTATTCATGACATTCAAACAAACCCTAGAAATCACCCCTGGGAATCACAGACCACATGCTCTCTCTCAGACACACACACTTGCCAGCCACACACCCTCCAAACCCAGACCTACATATATATCCTAGTCTCAACCTGAGGCACCACCACTGCTCTCCAGACACACCAAACACCAACCTCCCCCCGAAATACTCACAACCCGCCCTCTGCAAACGTACCCCCATAACACCCAAACTGCCCCTAGACAGACCCCCTAAACCTCCCACTCACACCCCTCACCAAAACTCCTTCTCGACAGACACACCCCATAACCTCTTCAAATACACCCCTTAATCCCAGACCGCCCCAAACCTCCAGCTACGCCCCTACGCTCTAATCCCCAAGCCCCCCCACACACTCCATACCCCAACCCTTCAGCTACACCCCTACCCCCTAAACCCCAGCCCCCCCAAACACTCCATACCCCCCAGATATCCAGCTACACCCCTACCCCCTAAACCCCAGCCCCCCCAAACACTCCATACCCCAACCCCCAGCCCCCCCAAACACTCCATACCCCAACCCCCAGCTACACCCCTACCCCCTAAACCCCAGCCCCCCAAACACTCCATACCCCCCAGATATCCAGCTACACTCCATACCCCCACCCCCAGCCCCCCCAAACACTCCATACCCCAACCCCCAGCTACACCCCTACCCCCACCCCCCAGCCCCCCCAAACACTCCATACCCCCACCCCCCAGCCCCCCCAAACACTCCATACCCCAACCCCCAGCTACACCCCTACCCCCTAAACCCCAGCCCCCCAAACACTCCATACCCCCCAGATATCCAGCTACACTCCATACCCCCACCCCCCAGCCCCCCCAAACACTCCATACCCCAACCCCCAGCCCCCCCAAACACTCCATACCCCAACCCCCAGCTACACCCCTACCCCCTAAACCCCAGCCCCCCAAACACTCCATACCCCCCAGATATCCAGCTACACTCCATACCCCCACCCCCCAGCCCCCCCAAACACTCCATACCCCAACCCCCAGCTACACCCCTACCCCCTAACCCCAGGCCCCCCAAGCCGCTCCCACCCCCGTACCCGCTAACCCCCGGCTCCCCCGAACGCCCGCTCCGACGGCCCCCTCGGACACGCCGCGCTCCCCCGCCCCCTCGCCATCCACTCCCGGCCCCCCGGCACACGCCCCTCGGCCCCCCGCCCTGCCGGGGGCGGCTGCCGCTGCCTTCCCGACCCCCCGCGCCGGAGCTGCCCCCTCCCTCGCCCCGCGGGCCAGCGGGGGAAGCCCCCTCGCGGCGGCCGGCGCCTCACTGACCTGCTGCTGCTGCTGCCGCCTCCGCCGCGGGGCTGGGAGCGGGGCCCGGGGCTCTGGCTGCGCGGCCGCCGCCGCCTCTGGCTGGCTTTGACACCCACACGCACCATCCAACATGGCGGCGGCGGCTGGGGGCGGGGGTTAGAGGCTCCCGAGCGCGTCCCCGAGGCGCCCTCCCCGCGGGCACGAGCGCTGAGCGCGAAAGGCGGAGCCGCCCGGCCTGGCTCCCGCCTCTCCCCGAGCTCGAGCCGCGCGGGGGATGCTCACCGTACCTGAGGGAGGGGTAATAGACACGCCCCCTTTGGGGGGGGAGGGGGCGGGTGAATGAAATCTCAGACTCTGCGCCCATTTTGGGGGGGAAATCCCAAACCTTTCCTCGGGGGGGGGGGGGTTGGAAAGTACAAACCCGCCCCCCCCTTGGGGGGGTTTTGTGGAAATCACAGACATGCTCCCCTCTTTGGGGGGGTGTTGAACTCACAGCCCCTCCCCCGCTTTTTGTGGGGTGTGTGTGTGTGTAAGTCCTAAACCCTTCCCGCTTTTAGGGGGTGTGGTAATCACAGCCCCTCTCACTGCCCCAGAGACCCCACTTTGTCAATGCATAAGTGGGGGGGGGGGGGGGGATGCAGTCATTTTGCAGGCAGGCTTGGAAATTTCCCTCCAGACAATGGCAAATAACCAAAGCCTCAAGACACCTGCCTTTGATTTTGTCTCCCCAACTCCCTTAAATAGCCAAGAATCCATCTCCCCTTTTCCACCACAGCAGATGGCCATCCCCTATCCCAGCTCCCTATCACCAGGAAAACACACTCACCTGGTGGGACAACCCTGAAGGCCCATGTATTGCAGCAGCTCTAAGGCAGGTTTTTTTTTTTTCTTGCCCTCTTGTAAAGAAGGATTTTGCTCTGTGCACGCCAAGAAGACATTGCAAATGTCACTCCCACCACCTGTGAGCCCCACCCTGCCTAGGCAGTGACTACAAACCAGCATCGTTCTTAAGCCCCTTCCCCACACCCGACCCCACCCACTCCCACACGTGATTGAAAAATCACTCAGCTAGTCAGTCCCTACTCACAGCTAATCTCTCCCCTATCTCACACGCTCCCTGCCCCCACCTCAGACACTTAAAAACAATGTTTTCCCCTCACAATTTCCTCCTTTTTTCACTGGGGGAAGGAAAAATAATTTTCATCCCCTGTCCCTTTGCATCTAGTGCAGCAAACACCAAAACAACCTGAGTTGTGATTAGGGATGTGAAAGTGTAACAATGTACACGGTTAACCTATGAGCCTGAGCTAATCAGTTAACCATCATAGTTACAAGTAGGCTCCCAGTATTCAAGGAGAGCCACCTCCTCCCTTTTCCAGGCTGCTGCCTCATTTTTTCAGGAAGAAGGGCTTTTGCAGAAGAGGAAGTTTTTGCGCAAAAAGGAGTTGTGTAGACAGCTCCTTTTTGCGCAAAAACCTCTTGCACAAAAATGGCCCCTAATTAGTTATGCAAATGAAGTGTGGCAACATGCTAATCTGCACTTCATTTGCATAGGCTTTTGCACAAGGGGGATGCAATGTAGAGGTAGCCTAGGAGTGCTAGTGCAGACAGCCACTACCATTCCTCACAATGGCATGTGGACCTGCTTTGAGCTGTGACACTACACAGGAAGAAAGTTCTAAGATAGACACAGCCTTTGTGTTTGTGTCAGTTCCCTTGACTGGCCAAGTCCTTAGCTCACTGAGTGAGAGGCCCATGTTTTGGGAGCTGAAGGTCATAAGTTCTATTTCCAGATGCTGCAAGCATGCAAGGATAGCTCTGGTATTTGCAGTGCACTGGATGAAGGAAGATATGCAGGATATCAGACAGACTTCTGTTACACATAGCACATCTGGGAATGAAAGGCTGAGCAGCTGGGTGGTTCAAAGAACTGGGGATGCCTGCCAGGAATTCCAGAGGGTTTTAGCAACTCCTCTCCAATTGCTAACTGGGAGAGCGTCTCAAGGATTTCATCAAGAAGGGAGAAAGAGCACTGGCAAAGGAAAAAAAGAGTTCACACGCCATGGTTTATTTTTCAAGCTAGGCAGTTCATGACTGGCTAGGGGTACGTGAAGGTACTAGGTATGTAGTGGGAGGGCCGGCAAGTGCTTAGGTGACTACCATGGTATCTGTACACATGAAGCTGTGATAAATTCACATAATCTTCCTCCTCCCATGCTGAGTTACTCAGTACAAACTAACAGCAGTATGCATCTGGGCAGCGTGCAGAATCACAGTAAGAAGCTTCTATTAATAGAGCTGAAATTGTACAAATGTATTATCACAACCTCTGATAATTATGATGGGAGCTCACTTGAGGAAGTGCTCAGGATGCTTCAGTCATCTAAATATGAGCCAAGCCACTTAAAGGGGTTAAAGCACTTGTCTCACCTCTGAGAATAACCCCTGCCCAGGATTACAGGTTGAAGGAGTTGAGTAGTCTCATTTTATTCTTCTTTAGACCTTGATTCCCATCACCAAGCCATTAGACAATTCCAGGCAACTGGTCATCTCCGGTAAAAGTAGTGCTAGCCTGTTTGAGGCCTTAAGGAGGACTTTTTTGGAGGTCACCTCATACAAAATGAAAAGCAAATGGGGGTTCTTTAGAGCTGCTCAGGGTGCTAAGCAATTAGTTTTCATATGCCAAGTGCCAGCTCTGATCAGGAGAGAGCCAGGGCTGGTACAGGTCGGTAGTAAAGTGCATTAGCAGAGCTCTGCTTCTGCTATGTCTGGTTCCAGCTATGGCTATTAGTGCCTCAGGAGAACCAAATTGCCCAGGAATTTTTCTAACCCCTCCGCCACCAGTCTTAGAACAAAGGCCAATTAGAAGGTGTTCGTCTCCTAGGGAAGGGGTGTCATAATCAGCAGTGCAAACATGAGTCCAAAACCTGCTTTCAGCTAAGTCGGGCAAAACTCCCATTGGCCTTAGGGGTTGACAGATCAGGCTCAGTACACAAGAGCTGTATCTGCACCGAATCACACAAAGGCTATGTCTAGACTATGTTCTATTTTCGAAAAAGGATATGCAAATTCCGTGGGAATTTGCATATCTTCTTCCGATCTCACTTTTTCGAAAGAGGATCTTTTGAAAGTGAGAGTAGTCTGGATGTGGTTTTTTGGGGGGGAAAAAAAACACCCTTTTTCAAAAAAAACACTTCCTTAAAAATGAGGTTTGTGTGGTTTTTTCAAAAAAGGGGTTTTTTCCTGAAAAAACATGTCCAGACTACTTTCCCGTGGACTTGCATATCCTCTTTCAAAAAAAACCCCATAGTTTAGACATACCCAAAGAGTGAGATGTTCCGAGAAGTAGCCTGGTCTAGTGGTTTGAAGATGGCTTGGGAGCCCGGAGTTCTCATGCCAGCTGTGATGCCAACTCTCACAGTAAAACCTTCAGTATGAGGTGCTGAGCATCACTAAATCCAAATGGAAGGAGACCTAGTGAGAGAGAGGTCCCAGGTTCAATCTCATTTATCAGACAACCCAGGCCACATATGATCCCCATTGTCCTAAGTTGGGATCTGGACCTGTGACTCAGTCATAAGATGTTTTCCATCCAATCCAGTCCCTTGTTGGAAACACATGGGAACTGTGCTTATTAAGCCACTGTTGAGTACCAGAGAGCTCACAACATCTCAAGGGATGGGCAGGTCAGAGAGAGATGCCATTCTTCACAAGACCAATTTTTCACCAGAACCAATGTATTACCTCAGCAGGTGAGACAGCCCAAGAGCAATCCATGGCTATGTCTACACTGGCGGCTTCTTGTGCAAGAACTCTTGCGCAAGAACACGTTCACACTGCCACGTGTGAGATGTGCTGTTGCGCAAGAGGATCCATGGCAGTGTGGACACTCTTTTGTGCAAGAAAGCTCTGGTGGCCATTTAAGCCATAGGGCTTTCTTGCGCAAGAAACCCCTGCCGCATGTCCACACTGCCCTCTTGCGCCAGAGCTCTTAAGCAAGAGAGCTTACACCTGTTAGAAAAGAGCATGGCTCTTGCGCAAGAAGCCTTCTCCTACCACGCTTTACTGTAAATCTTCTTGCACAAGAGCAGGTGGGCAGTGTGGACGCTCTGCAGAAGAACGGCCATTCTTGCGCAATAAACCGCCAGTGTAGACATAGTCCACGTGTGCAAAGCAGTTTTAAGGTGGAGCAAACAGACTTTTCCAATGACTATACTAGCTACAGAATTCCAACTAAAGGGACCGCTAGGCAAGGTACCATGCATAGGAAAATCTCTGAAGGAAAAATAGGTGCAGAAACTGCTGGCTCAGCCCAGCCCAGGCTACGTTGGTAGCTAGCCTAGCACAGTGGCTGCTAGAGAGCCACAAAAGGGCCCTATTCCTGAAGCCAGTGATGATATACATATTGCTCACACAGCAAGTGCAGCCACATGGGGCTGGGGACAGCCACTAATTAGCCAATGAGTATGTTTTAGAATGTCTGGCCATGGCTCAAGTAACAACAGGCACACCATCCTGAAAGCATTTCACAATGGGAAAAGCATTTCCCCCTTCAAAAAGTGACCTCAGCTTAGCATTAATGAATAGGCTACAAACAACAATACTTCATGATCTGATCTTCTGTCCATATGTCAACCAGGCCAGAACAAAATAAACCTGTACAAATTCTAAGGAAAACTTGATAAATACAACCCTGCAGTTGAAATTTGATTTCCACATTCTATTGTTTCCCATTTCCTGAGAGCTGCCTTGGCGGATCACATTTTCTTCTTCTGTCTCCAGTCCTTGCATCCAAACAAGACTGAATCTCATTATACTGATGCATGATTCTAGCTGCGTGCAATTCAATCGCTAAAGCACAAGTCATTTTGCTCCATTACTGGCTTGCTTTCCTTACTCCCAACCTACAGGTCATTAAAAAAAAAACCTAAATTTAAAAACAGAGGCCAATGTTATCAAATGTAGGTGCCTAATGTTGTATTTATGCTCCCATACAGAAGCCACCTGAATTTTCAAGGTACTTAACATCTTCAGCTCCCAATGAAATCAGTGGGAGCCAAGTCCATCAGCATCTCTAAACAAATAGGCCTATCTGGGTGCCTAAATATGGATTTAAAAGCCTGATTTGAGGTTTAGAAATGCTGACCAAAGCTAATTAATTAAAAATGAAAGAACAACAAAATGCTAGTAAGTACACTTGACCGTTATCATTAGCACTCAATGAATAATTTGCAAGGAATAATTTGATTTAAATGCAGCCTCTTTCTGGCTTTCTGAATTGTCAACAAGGTGCTGACAAAGTTATCGAATGAATGTTTTATTCCAGTTCTCAATAATTTCCACCCCAATTAGTTCTGTAAATTCTTCACAAGCAGGTGGCTACAAGTGATCACTATTCAAAATCTGAGCTATCTTGTGGTCAGTTTTGATTGGACATGCCAGTTTCATATGGTGGTGGTGGTGGTATCATCAGCTAGGGGAACAGGGATAGCTCAGTGGTTTAGGCATTGACCTGCTTAAACCCAGAAGTTGTGAGTTCAATCCTCAGGAGGGCCATCTAGGGCAAATCTATCACAGATGGTATTTGGTCCAGGCATAGGACTAGTCTCAATGACCTCTCCCGGTCCCTTCCAATTCTATGAGATAGGTATAGTCCCTTTCCCAGACTGGATAAGCTTAACTCTTAGGGCCTTGTCTACATGTAACCAAAATAAATATATTAGCTGTAACACACAACCTTAGTTATTTTGATTTAAGTCCACAAGACTAATAGACCTGAATGCCAGACGGGACCATCATGATCATGTAGTCTTACCTCCTGCCCACTGTGGGCCCCAGAAACTCACCCATCCACTCCTGTAGTAGACCCATAATCTCCGAGTTAGGGAAATCCTCAAAGATTTAAAGACTTCAAGATAGAGACTCCACAGTTATTCTAGTTCAAACCATGCTGCAGAGGAAGGAAAAAACCCTCATGGTCTCTCCCAATCTGACTTGGGGGGAAATTACTTCCCAGTCTGAGGTCTGCTCTACCTCACAGACTAGGGTGACCATATTTGAACTTTCAAATAAGAGGACACCTGGGGCCTGCCAGTGCCGCTGCGGCGGTGGCTGTTCCACTCGCACAGGCGGCTGGGCTTAGGAGTGGGCAAACTCGTCCCTGCGCCAAGCTTGAGGTCTGGCCGCCACCTTGCCGCTGTCAGGGCTCCCGCTGGCTCTCATGATGAGAGGGGACGCCGCATGCTGGGCTCCTGCTTCCCTGCCACACTGCCCCGAGACGCATGGCAGCATGGGCTCCAGCGGTGCTGCCAACCAGCCAGCAGCCCGGGCTGCTGCGGGCCAAGAGGAGAGAGTGGGAGAGCCAGGGAGGCTGCTGGCTGGGACCCATCCTGGGGCATGAAGTTAAAGGCACCGAGGAGAGAAGTGGCATGGCTAGAAAAGGAACCCAGGAATTCTGCTTCCCATAATCCTTTCCTTTCTCCTGCCCGCCCCACCAACCACCACCTCCCACAGTCCTCACAGAGCTGAGACTGGAACCCCCAAATCTAACCAACAGACCCACTGCCCACCTATGGGAAAGGAAAAAAGCCAGAAGTTCTAATGGCCAGTTCCCTGCTCTAACCCAGTGCACCCATCCCTTCCCCTAGAGCCAGGCACCCCCAGCCTCCCCCTGCTCCAACCCAATGCCCTCACCCCTCCTGCAGAGCCAGGCACCCCCAGCCTCCCCCTGCTCCAACCCAATGCCCTCACCCCTCCTGCAGAGCCAGGCACCCCCAGCCCCCCCTGCTCCAACCCAATCCCCCACCCCTCCTGCAGAGCCAGGCACCCCCAGCCCCCCCCTGCTCCAACCCAATGCCCTCACCCCTCCTGCAGAGCCAGGCACCCCCAGCCCCCCTGCTCCAACCCAATGCCCTCACCCCTCCTGCAGAGCCAGGCACCCCCAGCCTCCCCCTGCTCCAACTCAATGCCCTCATCCCTCCTGCAGAGCCAGGCACCCCCAGCCTCCCCCTGCTCCAACCCAATCCCCCACCCCTCCTGCAGAGCTGGGGACATAATCTAGCAGGGCGGAGGGTAACACGGTGACTCCGCGGGAGGAGCCAAACCCACCCCTCCCCCACATCGGACCTGCCCTGGGTCTCACCGGAGCCACGGCTGCAGCCACACACTTTTCCCTCCAGCTGCTGGGGCACGTGTACAGAGCGGCTGTGAATGATCTAGGCGTGCGGCTCCGAACGTTCCATTTGACAGGCATGTGCCCCTGCCTCCTCCATTTAAAAAAGCTGGCCGGACAGAGATTTAACAAGTGAAAACAAGGACATGTCCGGGAAAAACCAGATGCATGGTAACCCTATCACAGACTGCGTCAGTATAACTACATCACTCAGGCTATGTCTACACTGCGGGGTTTTTTTGCAGAAGAGGATATGCAAATGGCACGCTCATTTGCATATCTTCTTCCAATTCTTTTTTGCAGAAGAGGTTTTGCCGATAAAAAGCCCCGTGTAGACGGGGCCATTTGTCAGGAAAAAATGAAAACTTTTCGCAAGATCCCTTACTCCTCAAAAATCAAAGTTTACAAGATCTTGCGAAAACGGGGAGTTTCCTGACAAATGGCCCCGTCTACACAGGGCTTTTTAATCGGCAAAACCTCTTCCTCAAATAGAATCGGAAGATATGCAAATGAGCACGCCCTTTGCATCTCCTCTTCCACACAAAAAAGCACAGTGTAGACAGCCTCAGAGGAGTGAAAAATTCACATGCCTGAGCTATGTAGCTATTCCAACCTAGCTCTTCCCTTCCCCCACATAGACAGTGCTATGTTGGTGGGAAAGCTCCTCCAGTCAAAATAGCTACAGCCTCGCAGGGAGGTGGATTAACTATACTGATGAGAGACCTCTTTCATTGGCTTAAAGCAGGGCTACTCACCAAGTAGCCTCCAGGCTGCATGCAGCCCATGGCCCATTTGTTTGCGGCCTGCGGAGCAATTTGGGTTTACGCAGGGCTCAACACATGGGCTGTGGGTGGGATCCTTTGCACAAGGCCTCCACTGGGAACATGCTCCACAAGGGCGAGGAGTCTCCCAGGCGGGGTGAGCACTGAAAGACGGGTACAGGGTGTTGGCATTTCTCGCTCCCAGGGAGGAGGTGCCGGGAGTGCCGGGGCGTTGTGGGAAGTGCCGGCTGCTTAGCTTTGTGGGCAGAGCCTGAGAGGTGCTGACTGGCTCACACTGGCCACGTTGGGTCCAGTGCCGCAGCTTAAGGCTTAATCTTTGTATTCATGCCTGTCAGAGTGAAAGAAGCTATTTGCATATATATTTGCATGTATATGCAACCACACTAAAGTTGCAGCTGTTGGCATGTGCTGAGAGTATCATTGTGGTCCTGGGGGCTTCCAAAGTTGAGTAGCCCTGGCTTAAAGTGTCTTCATTAAAGCAGTGTTTTAAGTATAGATTTGCCCTTTGTTAAGCCAGAATTATCCCAAATTCTATCGAAATACAGCATTTTATAATGATAATTATTTCCGCTTCATTCACAGTCTAGACAAGCACTTAGAAATATGAATATTTGCACTAAAACTGGATTTCAAGTTCCAAATTCAACCTCCTTGAATAGTCTTTCTGCCCCCCATTCATTGACTGGAAGGAATGTGAGAACACTGCCTAAGCAAATTCAGTGTATTTTTGAAAGGCACATTCACCAAAGACTTGAGACATGTGCCTAGTTCTAGCCATGATGCACTGTGCTTTTTTAGAAGAGAGAGAGACACTCTGATCTATGGTTGTGCCACCTTCCTTCCCTGTAGACTCCCTTCTTACCCCTCCATGGATTAAAGTTGCCTCTGTGGGTAAGGCCAATGCATTACTGTAAGAGCCACTAAAGCCCATTCTCAGAGCTTAAGCGAGACTCAAGAGGTGCTTGGTGGCCCTTATGCTGGCGCGATACTCAGGGGGAGTTTGCACCCTACCACCACAGCTTTGTGCTCCTTCCTTGTCCTGTCTCCCTGAGTTGCAGGCCCACAAGCCATCCCTACTTTACAGTGCTCTGGGCCTTTTTCCTTGTTGCATCACTGGTATGAATGGAAGTCCCTTGTTGCTCCTAAATTGCCCAGCTCTGCAGCCCTTATACACACTGGGTAGCACTCACCCAGGCTGTCTTCTTGGGCCTGTTGGGATCAATAAAAGTTGCACAATCAGCCCCAAAGCTTTTAGGGTCATTTACATTCCTTTTTAATGGGCGGAAAGAAGAGAGAGGAAAGGGAGATATAATCTCCATGCCTTTAGGTTTACTGAAGGGAATAAAATGAACTTGTGGTTTCTGGAGTTTGCATCTTCTAGATCTAAGACTTTTTTACTTCCGTTTTCCCAATGCTCTACACTAGGGCTAGTCAACATGCGGCCCGTGACCCATTTTTTTGCAGCCCGGAGTGCAGTTTGGGCTCAACGCACCGCCTGAGGATGGGATCCTTTGAACATGGCCTCCACTGGGAACACACTCCACAATGGCGACGTGTCTCCTAGGCGTAGGGTTGCAAAGTGTCTGGTTTTGAACCAGACAGTCCAGTATTTGAGCTTTCTGTTCGGGAAACAAATTGAGAAAATATAAATGTCCGGTATTTTCTAAATAAGATGTAATGTAGATTGTGATGTAATGTCAAGTGTCTCAACAGAAATACCAGACACTATCTGGCAACCCTACATAGGCGGCGTGAGCGTTGAAAGATGTAAGTGGCCGGGATGGCTGAAACAGTATCTAGCCCCCAGGGAGGAGGTGCTGGGAGCGCCGGGGCATTGTGGGAAGTGCTTTGTATTCATGACCATCAGTGTGAAAGAAGCTATTTGCATATATTCACATGTGTATGCAACCACACTTAAGTTGCGGCCCTTGGATTGTGCTGTGAGTATCATTGTGGCCCCCAGGGCTTCCAAAGTTGAGTAGCCCTGGTCTACACCCAACAGAGCTTCCATCCAGCAAGGAGGGCTGGATACAGTTTCCTTTAGAGCAGTAATTCTCAAACTTTTGGGGCTCCGGAGCCCTTTACATGCGTAAAAATTTATGCAGAGCCCCAGCGGTCCACTGATTGTATGTGTTGTACCTATCGATGTTTCCAGTTTGTCAACCTCACGGAGCTCCTGGAGATGTCTCGCAGAGCGCTGGAGCTCCGCGGAGCACAGTTTGAGAAACACTGCTTTAGAGCTTCTTTTACCAAAGAATGTCCTGAGCATTGAGCAAGGTGCTCCCACCTTGCCCTGGGTCTGTCCTCAGGCTACTGCCAATCCATCATTACAAAGGCCAGGCAGAGGTAAGCGCAAGATGACCTGTTTTGTTCCACTGGTATCTCACATGACTGTGGTTTATGGAACCCTAGATATGTAGAGCTGAAGGGACCATGAGAGGCCAGCTAGTCCATCATTCTCCCTGGCCCCAGACTTTTCTTTTGAGAAAGACAGAAACTCGGTATTAGTGAAAAAGTCAGCAGAGCAAAAGGAAGAGACAACAGAACTCCCTGCCGTATAGCACTTCCCAGAAATTGATCTCCTATCACTGTGGCAGGATGGCGACTGTGCTCATTATTCAGTCTGATCATATATCTTGCAAGAAGAGGAATATGGAAGGCTTTGTGCAGCGAGGGACATGGAAAAGACCACGTCTGACTGACACGCAGAAGAGCTTAATGAACAATCGATCAGAGCTGGTCAGGTAACCATGCCCCTGGGGCTGTTCTTAATGCTATCTCGGTGTGCATTTTAATCAAGCAGCCAACCATACAGACTGCAGCACAGTCCATTAGAGCAGTTTTGCAGTGACCACCAGTGAACCTACAGATAAGAGAGGACACAGGAGGCCTTGCTTTTGCCATAAAAATCTAATACCCAGGAGAAAATATCATCTTAACGACAAGAAGGACTAAGGGCCTAAGTCTCCTGTCATCACTGATGTCAATCCAGAGTAACACTCCTGAAGTCAGCATGGTTACACTAGGAGTAATATTCATGTAAGTTACAACAAGGCATCCTGTGGCACCTTAAAGGCGAATGATTTATTTGGGCAAAAGCTTTTGTGGGTAAAAAACACTTTGTCAGATGCATGGTGTGAAAATCATAGAGGTAGGGAAATATGTAAGTAACCGGAGACTCTTGATTGCTTCTAAAGGGAAAGTATCTAGGACCTATTGACTCATTAACTGCTCTGCTACCATCCACAATGCAAAACCCAGACTTCACTTAGCATGGTGTGGAAGAAGAATTTGAATAGCATAAACTCATAAGTATGTAGCAATAACACCAAATACCTACCCAAAGACACAGGGGCCTATATCCACTCCACCTCCTGGGGAGACTTCCCTGCAATTTATTCTGATGGAAACCAGAATGGAATTTCACATCACATTACTGCCACAGTTTGACCAGAATCAGAGAAGTGATTCCAAACTCATAGCTATGGCAATATGCTCTGTAGTGGTCGGCAAATCTCAATGGTGCAGTGTGTATGTCCAGCACCTAGTACTAAACCGCCATGCTCACTAAGTGCTACCATTATACATACAACAGCAGGAGATATAGCCAAACCTCTTCATCCAAAAGTCAAGCTGGGAATCTGGTGAGATTTCTGGTACATCCTGTTTTTGGTCAAGGGAAAAAATTACACAAGAATAGAGTTGTTCCTGTAGCATTGTGGTTATTGAAGCCACATTGTTCCCATGGCAAAAGTACCCCGCCAACCAAAGAGTTAAGCAGAGTTTTTTGAACCTGAGACTAACTTGGTTTCGATTTCTAGGTAAATGTTTGCATCTTTTTTTCCTCTAATTTGCCCATCACCACAGCAACTGGGTGTCTACAAAATTCCATAACATTTAAGAAAGTATTTTCTCTATCCATCGCTTGTGTTTCATCACTTGCATGTATTTACATCATGTATGAGTTTGATTATTGCTGGTGTTTATCTACAGGGAAACACAGACAATCCGTACTTTAGGTGCTCCAATAGTAAGAAAGATTTGCAAAGAAAAGAGTTTTAAGTCTCCTCTGTACCGGAGATCTGCCCCAATTATAGTTTGCTCCATCAGAGTTAGCCATACCAGTGCAAAGCCCTGGGGTAGACAGAATAAAACAATTCCAGTAGGCATGGGTTACCCTGATTGCCAGTAGGGGCCATCTCTACCAGTGCAAATAATGGGCTTTTCCTGTCTAGATGAGGGGCTGGACTGGTGCAGCTACACCAATAGTGAACCAACACTATTAGGAGCCAATCCCCAGCATAGAGAAGAACTTACCTTTCCATAGGTGCTGGAACTAGGAGAACAGTGGGTGCTGCAGCACCCGTCCCCCCCCCCCCCACACACACACACACACGAAGCGGTTTCCATTATAAACGGGGTTTCCATTATTAACGAGGTTCCATGTGGTTCCATGGCTCCGCAGCCCCACTATAAAAATCGTTTCAGCCCCTCTCCCCCTTTCTGTCTGGGGTGTGCATTTTTCTTTTACTTCTTTGCATCAGTTGCATCATCCCTGAGGTTATCACTACTAACTATAAAACCACCCCCATCGCTGCAATAAGAAAACAGGAATTGTAAAACAAAGAGAAAGAGGCTCGAGTCTAAATGCTCTTTGCCTGATGGAAAACCCACTGAAGAAAACAAGCTAAACTCCTTCCTCCCAAAGCAAATGCTGTGCTAGGAGCTCTCAAGTTTCCAAGGATGGAACATCTCACAGATCAAATGAAAGGGGAGTAGCATGGGGAAGAAGGGGCATAAAAGTGCACCATCAACCCTCACTCATTCACAGCCTCTCATCTCCAGCCCTGCAAATTTACCTGAGTGCAATGTTGGTTTATAACCTCAGGGACAGGCTTGGCCTACTCTACACCCTCTTTTTTCCTTTCCCACGATTGATCCCACCGTTTCTGCTCCTTTGATGGTAGCAACTCTAGGAACCGTAGTGTAGACAAGGTGTTGGAAGCCACTGAAATTTTAAGCACCATGTCATTTCACCCAGGACTTGATGACATGATGGTAGCTGGCACCCTTTCTACACTAGTATCTCCATGTCTCCATCATGGCTACAGACAGTGGAGCAGAAACACTGGTAGCAACAGGGGAAAGTTTTAGCAAAATAATCCTAATGTATACAATGCCCTAGTGCAGTGGTCCCCAATGCGGTGCCCACGGGTGCCATGGCACCCGCCGAGGCATTTATATGCACCCGCCTAGTGACCGGGGCCGGCCCGAGCCATTCTTCTGCCCCGGGCCCTGGGCGCATGCACAGGCCTCAGGTGCCTGGCGCATGCGTGGCCCCTGCCCCGGGCACCCAGCAGCCCCAAAAGGTTGGGGACCACTGCCCTAGTGACTGCCCAGCAAAATCCTATCTTCACCACTCCATAGGACTCCTTCTCTCACTCTCCCACTGAATACACTCATAAGAGTTCCACTCCCCGGAATGCAAATGTGGGGCAGAGACTGACTTTCACTCTGTACAGCTCTAGCACAAACACAAATAAATAATAATGTCAAGTCACAAACAGACTGTCCTTGAACCTCCATAAGCAGCCTGAAAATTCAGGGCACAGGCTGGAAAAGAGTCACTGTAAGCCGTCAGGAAGGTACAGGGACAACAAGAACCGGACAACACAGAAGGCAAGAAACACAGCAATAGTGTATATTTGGCTCCAATGCTTTATTTGGGCGAGCCTCAGTTCTGATGACTCCCGCTGAATGATTGCAACACTTTCTCCTTGAAGCAATGAGTTCAAACCTGGCTCAGACATGCACAGAAGAAAAATCTTTATTTTGCCAGGACAGCAAGTTTTAGTAGGTACTGGAGTGCCAGGGCTGGTTGGTCAGGTTATACTTGGCTGTAATTGGCGCTCCCATGTGCTGCCACATTCTTCTGAGCTGAGTGGCCTGGAGAGGTGCAAGATTCTTTCCTGACTCAACAGGAGAGGATGTGCTTCTCGTCCAATCCTTAAAACCACGTGTAGCACTGATCATTAGAAGCAAAGGTCAAACGCCAGCACAGATGGGACCCAGCTTTGGCAGCACATGACCCTGTTTCTGATGGAGCTTGAATCATGATAGTGAGAGTGCTGCTGGAGCCGCACCCTAGCCACACCCAGGTTAATTAACTTGAATCCGCCCCAGGAGCCACACCTGCATCAGCACCTTATCTTAGAGCCCTGGCTGAATACAAGAATTTGGATCTTCATCCAGTGAGTGACGATCCTAAACAATGCAACTGTGGTTTATAAAGCAGATAGCCGTGGGTTTGCAGGGCTCCAGGCAGGGTTGCCAGATGGTTTAACAAAAAATACTGACCACCACCTGCCCCCAACCCACCCCCCCAAGAAAAACAACACCGGGAAAAAATTCTGTTGAGGAAAAAAAAAAGGGGGGGGGGACCAAAGTTGTTGGTTTTTTTTCTGTTTAACAAAAGGGCACTGCACCTTTAAATGGCCCCGTGGTCCTCACTCCCCTGCCCCCACCAGATGCGGCAGGGGAAAATTGTCCCTGCTGGGCTTCCGTCTGAGGGAAACAGGAAATACTGGACATTTCGCACGTCCGGTATTTTCTGGGGTTTTTTTTAAACCAGACGGGGGACCCGAATAATGGACAGTCCAGGTGAAAACCAGACACCTTGCAACCCTTGCTCCAGGAATAGCTTCAGCTGTCCTAAAAAATAACTGTATTCAAAACAAATTTCTGTAGCAAACATGCGAGTTGCTTGCCACCATTTTCAGTGCAGGCCTGCTGATGGGGGAGGAGCAAAGGGGGCAATTGCCCCAGGGCCCAGTGATTCAAAAGGGCCCTTTAAATTGCCCCCAGAGCTCTACCCCAGCCCCGCCCCTTTTGTCTGAGGCCCCACCCCTTTTGGAAGCGCAACGCTGACCCCACCTCCTTGCCAAGTAACCGGGCAGTTCTGTCAGCCCCCAGCATCAGCGGCTCCTATTAGCACTGTTGTAGTTTAGTTTCCCTGTCCAACAAGTAGGCTTGACCATAGACAGACCTAACCCCCACAAGCAGTCTCTTTAAACCATTGCTAGGCACTTTGTAAGGAATATTAAGCATGGATGCAAGCGATATTACAGCCGAGTTTAGGCTTTAACCATGTTAAAAATAGTTGGACTATGGCCTAAGCTTTGATGCAAAGGTAGTAACCAGTATAGTACAGACAAACCTGGACTGGCCATGCCTTGAAAATCCCAACTCAACTGGAAGAAAGGGTGGGACCCCGGTTGAACTAGGCTTCTGATTGCTTTACGCTGAGGCTACAGCTACTCTAGAAAGCTTCCAGTGCAGCGGCACCATTGTAAGCTCTCTGTGTACCTGTTCTAAGCCAATGGGAGAGAGCTCTCTTATCAGCTTGCTTACTCCAGCCCCAGGAAGAGGTCTCCCACTCATACAGCGCTGTTCACACAAGCGCTTAAGTCAGAATAAGTTATGTCGCTGGGGGGTGGTGGCTAATTCACACCCTAAGAAACATAACTTCCATTGACTTAAGCTGTCATGCAGCCATAGCCCGAGATATACCATAATTCCTTGGGGGAAAAAAGCTAGATAGATTCATGGAGGTTAGGTCCATCAATGGCTATCAGCCAGGATGGGTAGGGATGGTGTCCCTAGCCTCTGTTTGTCTGGAAATGAGCGACAGGGGAGGAATCATGTGAGGATTACCTGTTGTGATCCCTCCCTCTGGGGCATCTGGCATTGGCCACTGTTGGCAGTTCTGGGGAAATGCCACGCAGAGCATGGGATCAGCTGAGGAGTCCCCAGCTGACCCCAGGCTCCAGGGCTGCCCCTTTGAAATGCACATGGAAGCTCACAGCTCATCCCCGGCTCAGCTGTGAGATGGCTGCTCCTTTGAAACGCCACCTCTGCACATTTCAAAGGGGCAGTGGAGCCTGGGAATCAGCTGGGGAGTCCCCACTTGATTCTGGGCTCCTTGTTGCGCTGTCCCTTTGAAGCACCGTTGCAGTGCTTCAAAGGGGCAGCGCAGCATTAACGCCTGCGACTAATGCGTTAAAAAAATTAACGCCTGAATGCTGGACTGCATTAATCGCAGGCGTTAACGCATGCCAATTGACAGCCCTACCTGCAATATCATTGTTTAGCTGTTTATAAACAGCGAGCCTGGATCAGCATCGACAACTCTTGTCTTATGATACAGGGCATTTCTGTAAAGTCCCTGCTCCTGGAGCCCTGTGACTGCATTAGAACCTCGGCTGTCTTTTAAGAGTAAGTTTCTAGCCCCTTGAGCCTCAGAATGCAGAAAACAAAATGAACCCTGCCTGGATTATTTTTCAAATCTCTTTTTTAAAATCTCAGAGGAGTGGCTGTGTTAGTCTGTATCTGCAGAAACAGCGAGGAGTCCTGTGGCACCTTCAAGACTAACAGATTGATTTGGGCATAAACTTTCACCAGCAAAGATCCACTTCACCAGATCTGGCAGCACCCAGCTCCCCACTGCCTTGGATTCTGTGCATTCATTTTACTCCTCTACAAAGTGAGCATCAAACATCAGCAAGCCAAACAGTGATGCTTTGCACTGGTCTCTCAAACTCTTATGCAGTAAGGTTCTGAAGCACTCTTTACTTTACAGGCTCTCCTGAAGAGGGGTGGATTTAAATGCATGCCAGAATGATTTGTAAAACTGGGACTTAAAGGACACTGCAATGAAGAATCCAACCCAGCCTGGCAGAGATGAGGGTGCTTAACCAGCTGTGAGACTAAAGGTTAAGTACCAGCTCCACCTACTGCAGCTCAGGAACACACCTACCTTTGCAGAATTTCTGTGTGGTCCTACTCTAATGGCATCAGTTCATTGTTAGGAGACAAATTGAGTTTGGGCAAGAAAGGGACATAAAAGCCGGCAAAAACAATGAGAAGTCCTGTGGCACCTTCAAGACTAACAGAATTATTCAGACATAAGCTTTCAAGGGTAAAACCCACTTTGTTAGATGCGTGGATTGGAAATCACAGAGATAGGGATATAATATATAATGTATTAGTATCCTTATCAAGCATAAGACCCGTGTTAATGAGGCCAATTCAATCAGGGTGGATGTGGCTCACCACAGTAGCTGATAAGGAGGTGTGAACCATTCCAAGTCCTTATTCAGTCCTCATTTGATTGTGTTAAATTTGCAAATGAATTGCAGCTATATCTCCCTGCCTCTGTCATTTCCACTCCAATTCATCTGATGAAGTGGGTGTTCCCTACAAAAGCTGATGCCCACATAAATCTGTTAGTCTTTAAGGTGCCACAGGGCTCCTCGTTTTTGCAGATACAGACTAACCTTCTGAGACTTGTCATAAAAGCCTGCATAATTTTTAATACCCTCTCCAGCTAGTTCAGCTTCCGGTTTCCGTTGACATAGTTGGTTGTAGGCTTCAGCCTGATCCTGAAAGGTGTAGCATACCCCTTTCACCAGGATATTGGCCAATGCATGTGTTTCAGCAGAGAGCTTTGAAAGGCATCAAGGAACTAGATGGCACAATCCTGCTGAAAGAGGTAGGGAAAGCTTAGAAATCTCCCTTCAAAACATATGGGCCAGGTTTTATAAGCCTGCCTTTCCCTGCATACCACCCTTTGTAACAAGCGTGCAAGCCCATAGAGAGGATGCCTAAAATGTTACTGAAATATTAGATGGCCATTCAAAAACTGCTCTCTGCAAGTAATGCAGCCGGTATCAATCACCGCATTGTTACAGTCTTGAAAGCTAGTGCTGTTTGCCCCATGGGCTGCATTAACACATCCCCGCATCTGCATTCCAGAGGCTGGATCCTTTCAGATGGTGAACTCCACAGCTCTTATATGCTAAGCAAGGTTGGGCCTAGTCCCTACTTGGAGGGGAACCTCCCAGGAAAACGCAGGGTACTGGCTGCTGGGGAATGCAGGAGAGACGCGTTCTACATGCGGGTTAGTTCGGACCTCAGTCAGCCTGGCATCTGGGCAGCTCAAACGGTGCGACAAGTGGCGTGCATTGTTTGGGTCAGTGTAGATACACTGATTGCAGGCCTCAGATGGCTGAAAATGAGGGTTAACCCCTAGTGTAGACAAGGCATAAAAGCCTATGTAGGAGATGGTAGCGAGGGAGCTGTGTGCTGCCCTGCTCGTGAAAGATAGAATGCTCTGCTCTGCATGTCTCCAAGCCTCTTACTCAGGGGTGGGCAATAATTTTTGAGCGGGGGGCCTTGGAAGGAAGGAAGGGGCCTCGGAAGGAAGGGGCGGGGCCTTTAAATAGCAGGAGTTGAAAGGGCTCACACCTCCCCTGGAGCTCCCAGGCATCACATTAGCCAGAGACGGCAGCTGCGAGCCCTTTCAACTCCTGCTATTTAAAGGGCTCGCTGCTCCTGACCTCGCTGCTAGAGGGGTGCCTGGGAGCTGGGGACACGGGAGCCCTTTTGACTGCTTCTCTTTAAAGGGCTCGCGCTTTCCCTGGGGCTGTTGCCTGACAGGCACGAGCCCTTTAAATAGAAGCAGTTGAAAGGGTTCATACGGCTCCAGCTCCCAGGCAACGCGCTAGGGGGCGGGGCCTGGAACAGCTGCGTGGGCCGGATCAAAGCCCTAGGCAGGCCGGATTCGGCCCACTGAGTGGCTTTTGCCCCCCACCCCCTGCTCTTACTGGACAAGAGAGAACATGTCTCTTGATAACTGCGGTGTTCTGAGCATTCCAGCAACAGGCAACCTGGGCTAGTGAGTGGGCTGCACGACTGTTGTAACCAAGATGGTCTCCCAGGATTGGGCAGTTTTGCTGCACTTGCGTCCATAGAACTTGCAAGGGGGGCCGGTGCCGACTGAACCGTAGCAGCGCTTTGGAGGCACAAGGGGGTGCACGGCTCAGTGTCAACGCTGTGCGCAATCGGCGCGCACCTCGCTGCACGGGCCCTGTATTGATGGGGGGTGTCACTTCAGTAATGCCGGTAGGGAAAACCCATATGGATGGAAGCCAGTGGAATCTGGCAACCCCGCACGTGAGCAATGGTAAACAAAGCGTCTTGGGGCCACACACAGAACCCTAATGGGCCACATGAAGTCCACAGGCTGCCCACCACTGATTCATTCCCTCTGAAGCATTTGACACTGGCCACTGTCAGAAGACAGACTACTGGGCTAGATGGATCCAGGTTGGCCATTCTTCTGTTCTTAGAACCAAAGTCCTCTCCTCTTGTGCTCATCAAATAGCTCAAAGTGCTTTTATTTATAAGACTTGGGTGTATTAACTCCATTATTCCCACCAGATTCTAGGCCAAAGCACTAAATTCTGGCCTGGCTTCTCCTCAGTAATGGAATAATTCTTCCATTCCCTCCTATCACTTGTTGTGTGCAGGTGCTCTTGAGTTCCACCCAAGAGTGAGTGGCATTTCAGGGACAGGGGAGTGATCCCGACAACATACAAACCGGGGTCAAAATCTCCAATAGCAAACAAGTTGGTGCAACTCTATTAACTCCAATAGCCTCATCAAACAACAGATCGTACTAAAAGTGCTGGTTTCAGGATTGTGCAAGGAGCCCACTCAGGGTACGTCTACACTGTGGCGCTATTTTGGGATACTTGCGGTATCACAAAATAGCTCTTCCGCATCTTTTAAGCAAGCCCGTTATTTCGAAATATAAAGGGCTTGCGATTCCAACATCCCTGTAAACCTCATTCCATGAGGAATGAAGGACACTTCAGAATAGCGGGTTATTTCTAAATTTGGCACTGTGTAGACAGCGTCAAGTTACAAAATAAGCTATTTTGAAATTGACTCCAAATAAGCTACACAATTTGCGTAGCTCAAATTGCGTAGCTTATTTCGAGCTAAGGGTGCAGCGTAGACGCATCCTCAGAGAACACCAGTCACTGCTGTTTGACTCACTCTGTTCTACTGACTGGCCACCAGCGATGGCCAACAGCCACAGAGCTGTGTCTGCTGCCTTTTAGGGTTTGCTTGTGCTCCCTTGGAAGTCAATGGCCAGATGCCCATTGCCTTCAGCTGAGGGATCACAGGACTCATGTTGTGCAATTAATTTGGGAAGAGACCCCAGCCTCAGTGACAGCATCTTCAGGGGGTCACTGTAGCCTTTTATACCCAGGGCACTATCGAAGCAGTGAGAATAACAGCTGCTCACCAGCTTACACAACACTCCCATGCAATACGCAATTTCAAAGTAGATCTCCGAGCCACCTGGCCAATCCTGTTATTTCCCTCAGTTTGCACCTCTGCACCATGATTTAGAGTGCCCAGCTCTGGGGTGGAGGACAATAACCTAGCCCACTCCCCATGTGCACCGCCTTCTATTTTATTTGTTCAGCTGGAAGCCAGGGCAAGAGGTCACCCAGTTCAAAATTCTGATGGAAAAGGAAGAGAAGAGTCTTTGCAGGGATTCAACGTCCCTGGTGCCCTGTATGTATTTAAACCCTCTGCCCTTTGGCAAGCCCGATTCCTTGGAGTTTAAAGGATGGAACAAGACACATTCAGTGGTGCTGCATTCAAGACAACAGACCCTCTCTGAAACCTGCTCAGTGCCCATCAAACACAGCAGGAAGCTCCCCAGTGACATTAATCCAACAAGACAACATGTGCGCATGACCTGCTGTTACATCCAGCTGTCACCCTGAGAGTCAGCGCTTGGAGATGGCAGGGTGCTGTGGTGCGGCTAAGCTTATGACTAATGATGGGTAGTATTCCCAAGGTGGGGGGCTGATCTTGCCTCCTTCACTCATCCAAGTCATCCCATTGAAATCAATGGGAGTATCGGGTTCAGATAAGGACTGCTTGCACCTGAAAGGGCCTTGTTTCATCCTTTGTGTATTTCACAGTATTTATGGAAAACTCGCACAAAAATACAGATTTGCATTTAAGATGCTTTCGCCATCTGCACTGAGAAGTATTGTGTATCTGAACTGAAAGGTATATTCTGATCTGATTTTTCACTTTCCTCTGTAGCATGGGGCACGGGTCACTAGCGCGAGGATTCTCTGCATCTTGGGGTCTTTGAACCATTGTTTCAAGGACTTCAATATCTGAGATATAGGTGAGAGGATTATTCTAGCAGTGGGTGGGTGAGATTCTGTGGCCTGCATTGTGCAGGGGGTCAGACTAGATGATCAAAATGGTCCCTTCTGACCTTAAAGTCTATGAGTAATCTCATATATAGATTTAAAAACCCCACCTTGCCTGTCTTACTGAAAGTATATTAGATGATGGAGACTGAAGGAATTCAAGTCACACTTAAAACCTGAGAGCGGCCATACTGGGCCAGACCAAAGGTCCATCGAGCCCAGTGTCCTGATCTAAACTATGCAACAACATTCCTTTAAAATAGAAGGGCGATTCCCAAGGCCGTTTACACAAATGGAAATCTGGAGTGACCTCAATGGAATGATACTGGGTTTACATAACAGGTGTGACAGATCAGAATTTGAAAAGTTTGGCAGTGCTTAAACATAGTGGATCAAACCCTATGGTCTCTGCTCAATTTTCACTTCAGTCTCAGGCAAAAATCTCTGTTTAAAACAGATCTGAAGGATCAACTCCTTGGCTGGAGCAAATCAGCTTTGCCACCGAGCTTTTAATGTAGCTGCAGCGTGAATAAATCAGAATGAAAACTAAGCAACAGACTTCAGGGTTTGCCCCTGGAAAGGTCAAAGGGCTTTTGGCTGATTCCATCTCCCCTTTTGGCTCAGGAAGGATGGTACCTACAAATCAAAGCACCCTGGGAACTGGTAGCTGCACCTGCATCCATGTCATAGTAAGAAACAGAAGACTTTAGTGCTCCCTCTTCCTTTTGCTCCCTCTATCTTCTTCCACATCTCCCCTCTGAATAGATCATTTTAAGAGGAATACAGTGCTCTGATTCTGCTGGATTGAACAGCACATCCGGCGCTTCGTGAATGATAACGAGCCCGGGCCCACAGCCAGCAGTCTGTTTCGCTCTTCCTTCACCCTACGCCTGCTGTGCAGATTAGCAGCAGCTAGGCCGGGGATGCAGGAACACAGGCATCCTCGGCCCAAGGAAATAGACAAGCAAGTCCTCCTCCCCCCAGCCCAAGGGCTGTCATCACCAGCTGACTCGTTCCATCTGCACTGGCACAGGGCTCTGTTCTTTCCCACGCCCCTTCCCTCCTTTCCCTTTGGAGCATGTACACAGGCAGAGCTCAGTGGCTGACGCTTTGACCTAAATGAGTAAAATCAGTCGCTCCGGAAGTAAGTGTTGCTTGCCTCTTTATGCCCAGTTGCAGCTCTGACACACGGCCCTAGCGCACGCTGACATAGTAGTACGTTTCCCTGATTTTTCTCCTTGTTGGGCTTTCCCCCAGACCAGGCAGCAGTTCGTCTAGAGAACTTCCACCTGGAGGACTGGACGTAGAGTTGTCCAAGCGACTGAGAAAGTCCAGTAGACTCAAGAATGACTTTCCCCACAAGTGACCATAGTGCGACCAGCAGGCCCTTCTGTGACTGCTGAGTCCCGGTCAGATGGGGACACCAGACAGAGCTGGCTGTTGGTAGTTAATGGTGTGGTGGGTTAGAGCTGGAAAGTCAGGGAGGAATACAGATACAAGAACTCCTTTATATTCATTACACTGGAGTATTCTTCTCTAAGTCTAGATCGCTACAACAAACAGGTGCTGGGAAAGCTCTGGATCCCATTTGCAGAGCTTCTGTAACACGAATCACACCTGCGACAGTCTACCCCAAAGGCGGGCAAGACCGCGGGCCACCCTGCCGGAAGCCTCAGGCACAGAGCAGCTTCATGTGGCTGAAAGCAGCTGGCTTTTCCCTGTGGCTCTCTGCTCCAGGTGACAAGGCGAGGCTTTGCACACTGCCCTGGCCCCCCAGCAAAATCTCTCAGCTCGGAAACTGGCTAACGGGAGCTCGGAAAGCAGCCAATGGGAGTGGAGAGATTTTGCTGGGGCAGTATGAGAAGCCTACCCCTCCCCTCAGCACCTGGAACAGAGAGTCACAGGGACCAGCCAACTATTTTGAACAGCTGGAGGCTGCAGCAAGGCTGCCTCAGGGTTCTGCAGGGCTGCTCAGTGGGAGCTGCCTAGCTAAGTGTGTCCTGGCCACAGCCTGCCTCTGGCACCCCAACCCCTCCCAACTCCCTGCCCCGGGTCCCTGCACAAACCCTCTGATCCACTGTGTCCCCCTCCTCCAGGGCCCAACTCCCTTCCAGACCATACACCTCCTCCTACACCCCTTGCCCAGGCCAGAATTCTCTCCTGCACCCAAACTCCCTCTCAGAATCTTCTCCTGCACTCCAGTCCGCTATCCCATAGCTCCCTTCTGCACCCAGCCTCCGTCCCAGAGACTGCAACCCTTGACTACTTACCAAAAATTATTGCCCACCCCTGCTCTACCCTGTTACCACATTTTGATTCTGCTGGGAAAGGGTCGACTGGAGGAGTCAGGCCATTGGGATTATCACCCCCCTTGGACTTGAAGTGGATGGAGGGGAAACAGCTCTCAAGAGACACAGGAGCTTAGCAGTAGTCACTGGCGCACCTGGGAGAAGGTTGGAGTTGATCTTTATGCTATTGATAATTTCTTTGTTAATGGGGCCAGACTCTAGCACGAGGTTGGGTTTGGATTCTATAGCGTGCATAGACTTGCTTTGAGCACAAGCGGCACAGACTCACACGAATCATTCGCAAGGTCTCCATGTACCTGCGTTCCCCCAAAGTCACAGACTTATGGCTGAGTCATCACAACAGCAGCAGCACCATTTCCGTCACCCACGCACATTTGGCAGGGTTTTTTTTTTTTGTTTTTAAATAACAGCTGTCATTGCTGGGGCGGTAGCTGTTGGGAATCTGCTCTAGTATCAGGAAGAGTCCGGATACCCCCAAGTCCGGGAGCTCATGGCTTTCCCTAAGTCATGTTCCACCTGCAAAGCAACACATCCAATACCGTCCCCACGGCCGGCTGAACTATTATACTGCGCTGAATAGAAATAGGAGACTTCCTCCAGGAAAAATAAACTTTCTTCTTTCAGCTATTAGTTGTACCAGTGAAGGAGACTTGTCTGACCCTTCTTCCACTGAAGTCAATAGCCCAAGTGTTTTTCCTCTTACTTTCTCTATTGGAGAATTTGCAGTAATTTTATGTACTATTTTTATTTTCATGGCTTTCATAGTAGTGCAGAATCCTGTGGAAATCTCTTATTTCATTGGACCTCACAGGCTCCAAACAGAAACCAAACCAAATCTAAAATCTCCAGCATTGCCCCTGAGAGAGCCAGACTTTCCCCCAGTCCATGCCAACTGGCCTGCTAAGTCCCCGCTCATGTGCTGACCTATATCTCCTTTTTCATGTCCTAGCGAGGCTAATGAACGTTAGCTGTTTTCCAGCCCGATTGGTTCACAATCTTCTTCCCACACCCATCCCTCTGAATGTCCATGGTGTTTTGCCTCATCCAGCCTCCTGCCTGTAGATGGGTAATAAACCTGCCACCAAGAGCATGTGTCTAATGCAGAGTCAGACACCGGGGCCGCCCAATGACCACAACATCTGTTAAGATGCGAAGGCACCTAGCCAGCTTTATTGCTGATGAAGCAGGATATTAGTATCCCACAGACTCTACTGGACCACTAATGCATGTATGCTCGTAAGAAGGGACACAGCTTAGTTAGTGGCAGGACTTTTCACCACCCCCGAGCTGGGTAAAGACACTTCCACCGAGATCCATCTTTATAAATCAGCACCAGGGGTGGGTAATAATTTGAGCGGGGGGGGTCACTTCAAAAATTTGTGAAGTGGTCACGGGCTGCCCCGGAAGGGGCGTGGCCTTGGAAGGAAGGGGCAGAGTCTCAGGCAGAAGGGGCGGAGCCTTTAAATAGCAGGAGTTGAAAGGGGTCACGCCTCCCCTGCCGCTCCCAGGCATCACGTTAGCCAGAGACGGCAGCTGCAAGCCCTTTCAACTCCTGCTATTTAAAGGTCTCCCTGCTCCCGGCCTCGCTGCTAGCAGGGTGCCTGGGAGCTGGAGGACACGGGAGCCCTTTCGACTGCTTCTGTTTAAAGGGCTCGCGCCTTCCCTGGGGCTGTTGCCTGACAGGCACAAGCCCTTTAAATAGAAGCAGTTGAAAGGACTTGTGCGGCTCCCAGGCAATGCGTTGGGGGCGGGGCCTAGAACAGCTGCGCAAGCTGGATCAAAGCCCTAGGCGGGCCGGATTCAGCCCACTGAGTGGCTTTTGCCCATCCCTGGTCGACACCAACAAGTTACATAACACTCCCGACATCTCTAAGTGCCACCCTCTGACGTAGTCGGGTGCCACCCATTACCTTGTACGTGTTGATTGGATTCAAACATTTTTATCATGCTGTCATCCTGACGTCACCTTTAGGAAGGGTCAGAGTGTTCCTGTTAATGGTGGAGAATGAGCTGGTCTCCAGGTGTTGTGGAATGGGCTTGTGAGAGTGTTGTGTGCCTAACCATATCAACCCTCGGCTAGGCTTGCAAATTTCTGTGAGCAGGACCCGCCTCGTGCTCACAACCTGACTTAGCTTTATATCAGCAAAGTGTTGACCCTTACTTTAGCCCATGCCTTAGGACTCATACCAGGCCACTGATGCGTGGACTTCTGTTTCAGAGCCTTTTCCTACTAAGACACCAGCATCAATCTGGAAGAACTCTGGTGAAGCCAAAGGGCATGGTGACGCTAGTGATGTCAGCGACTCGTCAAGTGACAACTCAACTAGTTGTCCCCCTCTCACTGCCTCTGTATCAAAGGCAGCAGTGGTGGGGAGCAGGTGTTGGGGGAGAGCCAGCTTAAAAGTCGGGTCCCCCCAGCACCGTCTCCGTGGTGCAGAGGAGGCAGAGCCGCAGAGGTCCCCAGGGCAGCTCTGCATTTTGAATGCAGTAAGAGCCCGGTGGGATCTTACTTCATTTTAGGGTTGCCAGATCGGTATTTTTTGTTAAACTAATATGGTGGGGGAAAAAAAATTGGTTGAGCAAAAGAAAACCAACAAAACAAAACACCATGGGGACCAAACAAAGTTGTTGAACAAAAACCGTGTGCGCAAAAAACGTGTCATGGTGCCTTTAAATCCCCACTCTCTCCCCCCACCACCAGACGTGGCAGAAGAAGAATGTCCCAAGCGCCCTTCTGTCTGAGAAAAACAGAAAATACTGGACATTTTACATGTCCAGTATTTTCTGGGTTTTTTTTAAAACCAGATAGAAGCCACAAATTCCAGACTGTCCGGGCCAATACCAGACACCTGTCAACCCTACTTCATTTAAAGTGTAGAGCTGCCCCAGGGACCAGCCCCCTCCCCATCAACTAATCAAGTAGTTGATGGAAATTCCATCGACTAGTCGATTAATTAACTGATACTGACATCCCAAGGCAACACCTAATATTAGTATTCAGTGCTAGTCTCTGTAAAAACACCTGTGCCAGCACGGAGAAACTGAACACTTCCAGACTGTAATGCCTTCTAATTGTTCTTCCAAAGTGTCGCTCAACCTTTGTCCCAAGCTATAGAACAAACACTCCAGGGATCTCGCCCTCAAGAGCTATTCATGGATGGCCTGTTTCACTGGCTTCTATTCTCTGCCACAAGCCTCAATACATTGGCTCTCCACAATGGGCCTCAAGGTTTTTCAGGCCCCACTGGCCTCAGAGCATCATTTTCAAATGTAATCATCAGAGATGGGCCCAAGCAGCAAAGAGCAGATCCCAGCCCAGACTTCAGGGGCGTTAAACGTCACTAGTTTGCTTTGATCGATTATAAAGTTGGCCTCGATTTACAAAGCTCTGACCCAGATCTGCACTTCCCCAAAGGCTGGAGCTGCTCAGATTGTCTGTTCTAGTTCAGACCTCTCTAATAAAACCAGTCATTAATTGTTATTATTTTACATAACACACCCCATCCGAAGTGAACCCAAAGCACTTTGCAAACAAGGGTCCCAATCCAGCCCTCGGTGGTGAGCGTAACCCCTGGTGAAATCAACAGCAACATCCCACTCCAGGAGTCACTTCATGTATCAGTGCAACACGGCCACCTCAGGCATGCAGCATGGCAGCAGTCCGGCAGCTTACAGAAACACCACACAATCATTCTGGAGAGGATGCAAAGTAGAACACAAAATGCCATAAACAGCAAGGTGGATTTTAGGAAGGCAGAGCATGATTCTTCCCCAGCTGGTATCTAGCCAGCGTATGCCCCTTCAAACACCAACATAGCAGATGAGGGACTAAACCACTTATTCTAAAGGCTGGGAGCCATCTCCACCCTGGCCGTGTATTACGTCTCACAATCAAACAGCATCCTACATTCATTTCATTGATTTATTCAACTAACGGCAGCGTTGTCTGTGTGCTGACTTAGCACGAAGGCCACACATACATCCTTCAGGTAAGAAAAGACGTGAGGCCTTTGGAGCCCGGGAGACGAGGCAGATGGGAACCGATTCGGAGCCCACCCCTGCCATTTGAGTGTAACCCCATTGGCAGCGCCCTGGCATGGAGCCAGGGTAAATGGGCTGTAGAATCAGATCCATTCTATCCTGGGGCAGCCCGGGAGCAGCTCAGCTGAGTGGAGCGCTTTGGGAGCGCATGTGACAAAGTGGGAGCAAGGAGGGAGCGAGGAGTGCTGAATCTGGGCTACAATTGTCAGGTGTCCAGTTTTGAACCGGATAGTCTGGTATTTGAGCTTTCTGTCCCGTTAATAAATTGAGAAAATACCGGACACATAATTAGAAAATATCAGATATTTAAGTTAGTTTTATTATTATGAGTATCAGTACGTAGTTGCGTACAGCCTGGCTGGTAGACACGCTCATGCTGCGCGAGTAGGTCTACCAGCCAGGCAGTACACAACTACGCAGTAGAGGGGGCGGGGGCAGGATGGAATCCCCAGGGCCAGAATCACCAGTGTACCCTGCCAGGACTGGGCGCGGGACGAGCAGCACCCCAGGCCAGCCCTGCTCCCCGCTGACCAATTCTCTCCTCCCCGGCCAGCCCCGCTCCCCCCGACCGCCTCCTGGCCAGCCCTGCTTCCCGCCAGCCAGCCCTGCTCCTCCTGACCCCTTCCCAGCCAGCCCTGCTTCCCGCCGGCTGGTTCTCCCTCCCCCCACCCCGAACTCCCCCGGCCAGCTCCTCTCCCCTCCTGGCCGCCCTCCCCCCCGATCTGAGATCAAGTGTGTCCGGTATTTTCTTTGAAGCCATCTGGGAACCTTAATCTGGGCCCCTGAGAGAAGGGGAAGCAAGCAGAGGAATCAAGTCTATCAGGGTTGTCACTGTGCCTCATACTCCATGAGCACTTCGAGGCCCGGATCAAGAGGCCTTGCCCATGAGGGTTATACGTGAAATTGACAAGACCAAAGGGGGGGGGGGGGAGGGAAGAGAAGAAACTGAGGCACGGGGAGGGGAAGTGGGTCACACCAAAGGGCAGTGGGAGAGCTGAGAATAAAACCCAAGTCCCCAGCTTTGTCCTATCCTCAAGATCAGTGTTTCTCTACCTTTTATAAAGTACCGCTTTAAAAAAATAAATTATAAGTACCCTCAGTATTCAGACAACATTTTTTTTGACCATTGCAACACGTTTGTTTAAACAACTTAATCGTAACTGGACAGGCAACAACATTTTTGGGTGTAAAAAGTACAAAAATAATAAAGTGCTGCAAAACTTAAAACAAAAATTCAGTTTTCTCCAAATTTCAGTTGTGTTGATGTACCCCGCAGATTTCTCTCCAGTACCCCTAAGGGTACCTGTACCACTGGTTGAGACACACTGCCCTAGATCACACTGCCTTGGAGCTGCCCTTAACCCAAATCTCTGACCGGAAAACCAGGGCCGGCCTAAGCCATTCGCACGCCCCGGGAGCATGGCGCCGCCCACGGGAGTGCGACGAATGTGCGGCCCCGCCCCCAGGCGCCCAGCATCCCTGGGTCCCAGGTGCCCGGCGCATGTGCAGCCCCACCCCCGCCCCGTCCGGCAGCCCTGCGCAGCACCCCCTACAATGGGGTGCCCCGGGCGGTAGCCCGGTCAGCCTATAGCTTGGGCTGGCTCTGCGGAAAACCTTCCCTGGAGTTGGGGAACCCTTCAGTCTGAATGCTGCTCTCACCCTGCTCAATAACAGGCCAGACCATAATCCCAACTATGAACACCTGAGTCTGCACTCTGGGCAATCCTGGATGCAAATCCAGACCTAACCTGTGTGACTCAGGAAGGCTCCCCCTGACATGGCAGGTCTGCTTTGGGCACCCAGTCGCTTCGTCTCTGTTTCTTCCACTCTAACATTTCCCTCCAGGTGAAGCCTCGAGACAGGAAAGGGTTTACAAGGCTGGATTCTCCCCCCCCCCCCACCTTCCTTTCTGTGGAATTGCTTACACCAATGTGGAAATGACGCCGTAAGTTCCTACATGTGGGTCAGGGTTTTTTTTAACTTTCTATGCACGACACAGATGCTGACACAGCCCCTGGCATCCAGTCCGCATGGAAAGGCTGACTGAGCAGAAACCACACACACACACTTTCTAGCCTTATCAGAAGATCACGCCACCTGTGGGCAGCCACTTCCCCTAAACCCAGCTGAACTCTAGGCCTGTGGGGCATGTGTGTTTTCAGACCAGGTGAGTGCATGTATCTGGCATGAGGGGCTATAGGTCTGAGTGAATACAGTTCCCCGTGCTGATGTGCAAGAATCCACATGAGGCTATGTCTACATGGCACTCCCAGGTGTGATGGAAGCACGTATAGGCAGACTTGAGATGCCTTTAATCCCACACAGTGGTTCTCAATGCAATGCCGTCCCCCTTCACAAAAATTACTGCAGGACCCCAGGAGGGAGGGCCAGAGCCTCCGCAAACCCTACTGCCCCAAGCAGGGGGCCCACAGCCTGAATCCCACCACCTTAGGCAGGGAGCCTAAAGTCCCAGGGCTTCAGCCCCAGCTGTGAGGGTCTGGAACCAGAGCCCCACCACTGGAGTGAAGCCAAAGCCTGAATCCCACCACCCAGGGCCAATCCCCCTCAGGCTTCAGCGCTGGGCCCCAGCAAGTCTAACACCATCCTGGGTGACATGGTCAGGACTAGAGCCCTACCAAATACAAGGCTGTGCAAAAAAGCACCAGTGACTGAAATCTGCTTTTACCCTGCATTTAAAGTGTATTGGGAGCTGGGCGGGCAGGCAGGCAGCCCAGCTCAGTTCTGTTCTGTCTTGTGCTGGGTGTGGGAGCTCAGACCCACCCGTAGACAGGGACTGCTGCCACTGTATGAGGAAGCAGCATGGGGCAACAGGCAGCCAGTCCATGAGGGGGAGCTGGTTTTTAAAACTGGCTTCCCTCAGAGACCAGCTCCCGCATGGCACCCCATGCTGCTGCCTCCGATACAGAGGCAGCAGTGCCGAGTGGCAGGGGGCTCTTCAGGAGTGAGGCAGAGCACACTGGCTGCCAGCCCTGCCCCCAGGGACTATAAAAGTCAACTAACCGATAAAAAGTCATGAGGTCACTCGACAGAGGGATGTCATCTAGACACATCCCTAGCCAGTGTGGGTCACTGTCCCATGTAGTGGCACTTAAGCCCAGTTACAGCAAGAGATGAGAACAAGTGAGCTTGACAGCCAGCTGGCTTCATAGTTCAAACTGTAGCAGCTCCTACCTTAAGGTCTAGAGATTGCAGGTTCAAATCCACCTTGTGGCAGTTACACTTACAAGGCCCTTAGCCCCAAATAAGGGATGACTGGGTCTCAGGGAGGGACAGGCCAGTAGGAAGGAGCTGAAAAGAAGTTTAGACAGAGGTCATCTGAACAGTAACCAAAGCAGAGAGATGAGAACTATCCTGAGGGACACAAATGAGATGAATATTTTAGCGTGACCCAAACAGGCCTAACTGAGGATAATGGTAGGAAATGAAGCCCAGGGGAACTTGGTCTCTACATGAGGCAATGTATCTTTAATGGTGAAATTGATTAGACTGTGAAATAGCCTCCCTAACCCTACAGGAAGGGACAAACTGATGCTGGAGGCAAGTGCAGCTGGACTGGAGGCAGCCCTGCAGGGTACAGTTCCGCATTGCCCTGGGATGAGATGAGCTCATGGCATTTTATGAATCTTTGACTTTTTATCTCTGACACATGATGGCTTAATCCTCCCATGGGAAGCCGAGAGGCAGCTTCCCTGCATCGATCCCTTTGTTCTGGGGCACGGTGTAGCCGTTGGAGGGAAGGCTCTGAGGCAGGAATGAACAAGCTGCCCCTGTAATCAGAGTAACGAGCCTAGGTCTGGCGCACACCAGCAAAGGTGAACACATGCAGGAACGGGCCCACGGAGACAGAAGCAAAGCCTGCCAGAAATGGGTGCATCTGTCAGCAAGGCAGGAGAATCCAGGCAGGACTGTAAGCAGCTCTGGGCCCAGAGTTCCCTTCCTGAATTTCCCACCGTGGCTCCTGACCCCCGGGGGAATGTCACAGCCCTGACGGCTGGAAGAGAGGGAGCAAAGCAGCAAATGGAATGGTCCTCTCAAGAATGGCGGGGGATAGGGGAGGAGGATGACAAAGGAGAGGGGACCGGGCCAGGGGCAGCTGTGGAGATGGGGATAGACAGTAGGCAAGGTGGGGGGAGAGCGCTAATGGGGGAAGGAGGAACTGGGGACAAGGTTGGAGGGTACCAGGGGCTGGGAGGAGGCTCAGAAAGCAAGCGGCACAGTGATGCTGCCTGGGAACCCCTGAGGGGCCCAAAGGCTCTGGTTTGCTGTGGGCAGGAGTCATCCCCCAGGGAGGTGACTGCCTCTCTAGGCCCCGCTGTCTCCTGGAGAGCCCACTGGAGCAATGGCTCCCGGCTTTGGCCATCAGGAGAGGCCACGGGCAATCCCGCCACGCCAGCCCCTCCAAGATGGCCACCAGCAGCCCTTCAGTGCGTGGTCAGCCATCCTTCCCTGTGGGGCCCTGGCATGGACTGTAGCGCCTGTCTCCCAAGGGGAGTCCTCAGAGCCCTCCCTCAGGCACAGGAGGGGGAACTCGAGACTGGTGTCCTGTGGGTGCCAGGTGCTGCCTCCACCGCCTCCCCCATCCTGGCTGGCGGGCAGGTGACTGCTGCCCCCTGCTGGATAGAGCCAGCCCAGCTCAGGTTTCCCCATTCCTTGGCCCGGAGCCCTCACACCACTGCAGGGCAAGTGCCCGGGCTGTATGTATCCATCTCTGGGAAGCAGCTGTGGCCGATCACTTGCTAGGCCCAGCAGCTGCTGACACTCGGGTGCAAGCCAAGGTAAAAGGCCACCATCATGAATCTTCCGGCACGTCTTAAATGTTATTTTGAGTTCCTCCCCTGGTTCCTAGTCGCCCCCCCTGGAAGCTTTGCTCTGGGATCTAATTTCCTCACAGAAATAGCCTCACTCCAACGCCTGCGCGCAGGGACCTACCCTCATAGGCCGGGCTGCGCACACTGCTCTGTCTCCGGAGGGCGGCTCCTACGTGCTGGGTGGCTGAGATGTGTGGCTTGGGGCTACTGTTTAAAATCTATTTTTGCTTTGCGCTGAAAACCCAAACCATCGACCCAAAAAACCCCCAACCGGGACTTTCCAAACCACTTTGTCACAAGCCAGATAAGCGGGGCGCTTCTAGGTAGGGATGGCTTTGCTAGAAGAAATTTGGATGCTGCCTCGTGCATGTTTCTGCAAGTCTCCTGAGCAAAGTTGCAAAGAAAGAGCTCCCCTGACCTCATTGACACCCACCTCCCTACCCCCACTCTGTCCATGAGGAGTGACACGTCAGTTCAGGGTGGCTGGCGGCTGCCTCAGTTTCCCCCATGACTGCGGGGGGAGGGTGCGAGGAGACTACTGCATTCAGAGGCCCACACAGGCCTTGTGGATTCCTGTATCTCCCTCACTTACCCCTTGGGAGGGGACGTCTGCCCGACACTGGCCCTACAAGGGTTAAAACTGGTCTAGGGAGGCTGAGGGGCAGGCAGCCACAGGCGAGGGTGCAGATAATTAAGGGCCAGCTCGGGCTGTATAAATAAGGGCTCCTGGAGTGGAGGAAAACACTCACCTATGCTCCAGCGGTGGAGCCAGAGGGACCTGGCTGCCAGGGAAGCTTGTGGCTTCCTGAGAGAGCAGTGTGAGGAAAGGCAGGGCTCTGGGCCTGAGACAAGGCCTGAGGGGGTATTAGGACTGCAGGGAGGCAGCCAGGGCAGCAGGCTCACACCCCTTGCCTATGAGTGGCGGCCATGTCATACTGCAGTTTGCCCCTGTGGTAAGGGGCTAGATGACACCTAGCAGTAGGGTCACTGAGGCAAGCTGGGTAAAGAGGGTTGGGGGGGGTTCTCTGAGGAGGAGGACCCCAGAGGGGAGGGGAGGGCGCTGAGGTTTGGGAAGGACACGGGCCCTAATATAAAGGTAGCAGAACAATTTACACATGAACGTGTTACAGTTGGTGAGACGCCAGCCAGAAGGGGGTGCTCCTGAGTGGCGCTCACTCCCCCATGACCAGCAGGAGGCGCCGTGGTGGTGAGTGCTCGCCCCAGACACCCGCTCTGCAGCAGTGCAATTCCTCCAACTTCCGTGGAACTGCTCCTGGTTTACACCCGGGCCAGTGGGGACAGACCGACCCTTCCAGCAAGCAGCCACCCTGAAAAGCTGGCCGATTTCTCAGGGATGGAAGATGGCACATTAGACCCCAGGTTTGCCCCACGGTCTGGGATTTGACCTGCAGCCCGCTGTCCCAGGCTCCTGATGGTCTCCAAGCAGGTGCCAACACAAGGACAGGGCGCTCAGACCGGCCACAGCATTCTTCAGTGGAAGGAGACACACTGCATTAAAGCCAAGCCACGTCACTACCTCACACGAATTTGCTTTGGCTGTGGTCCCGGCTGTCATTTATGCACGTGCGGCGCCCACAAAATAAAGCGAGCGCGGCTCTAACAGGTAAAGCAAGATGCGGCCGCGGTACAGAGCCCGAACCAGCCTGGCTTGTTCCCCAGCTTCCTCCCCGCCCTGGATAGATCTCCCCCATCCACGGCCAGGGCAGCCTGTCAAGCAGGGATTCCCTTTCCAGCACTAAGCTGGCGTGCTCTGCCTGGGGCAGCCAGGGCCATCTGTGCAGCTTCAGCCAGATGCTCTCCTCCGCAGTCCTTGCGGGGTTTACAGCTCTGAGAACGTGCATGCAGGCCACAGCCTTCAGCCGCATTACTGCTAAACACCAGCTCTCCTCCTGTGACCAGCTCTATGAGCCAGCAGGGCTGCTGTCTGCACAGCACCCTCCGCTGAGAGCCCAGGCCTGGGCGGTGGGAGACCCCGTTTCTGACCCCAGCAACTCACTCACTTCGGACAAGTCACTAGCTTGGAAGCTCTGGGCCTATTTAGTCCCTAAAACCCTTTCCTCCAACAAGCCTGTACGAGCTGAATCTTAGCCTGCCGTTCTGTGCCCATTTCCCCATGCATAACAGCGACGATAACACTGTTGTAGAGAGCTTTGACATCCTGGGATGAAAAAGCAGACGAGCTATGATCTAACGTGCGCTAAGGAGACTGGGTTAATCTGGAGTCCATTGAGGTCAATGGCAAAATCCCCACTGATTTCGACAGGCCAGGATTTCACACTGCTTCAGTACCAAGAGGAGTGGGTGTGATGGGAAAGCCAGGCACAGAGAGGGTCTTCCACCTTCCTTCCCTTCCTCAAGGCTCTGAGAAAGCAGCCGCCTTGAGCCTGTGGAGAACTAGATAGGTCTCCCCAGAGAACCCCTCAATCCCACACAGCTGAGCAGCAGGATGGCTTTTCAATCATGCAACTGGACCCACATTTGGCTCTGGCTGCTTCTGCACTGCCCCCTGCTGGCCAGAAGAGATGGTGCTCCTAGCTGAGCATTAGCCCTGCACTGCCTCCTTGGTGATGCAAACCACAACCAAGCAGAGAGAACCCACCTCCAGCCACACCGCTCCATTCGGCCACTGCCAGCCTCAGGCAAGTCTCTAAATGCCAGTACCTACAGCTGTGCCCGAAGGGGGAAGTGTTCGGGGAAGCCAGGGGGCCAGACCTGCAAAGGTATTTGTGGGCTTAGAGAGACCACCTGGCATCCAGGGGCCTTACACCGCCGTGCTGTGAAAGCAAGGCAGCTAGGGCCTGAACTACCTGAGCCTAGACTCCCAGCTGCATCTGGAGGCTCCTAAATGTGTCACTAGGGGGAAAAGGCCCAATCCCCTCAGGGGTGAGTCATCAGGCCTTTGAGGCCCCCCCCCCCGGTGCTCAACCCCAAGTGTATACCAGTTTCAATGGCCCAGTGTCAACAGCCACACCCCTTTTCTACAGGCAGTCATGCCTAATGGCCAGAGTCAATAGCAACACTCCCTTCTCAGAGCAGTGAGTCCTAGTGGACAGAGTCAATGTCAACAGTTGTAGCACCCCCCCCCCCCCTTGGGGGTTAATGAGGATGAGGTAGGGGGACCCAAGCCCACCCTCTCCACCGGGTCCCAGCCCAGGGCCCGGTCAGCCATGAGTGGTCCACTACTAGCTCAGTGGGAAATCCACCCAAAACACACTGACCTCCCAGGGGCTGTAACCCCCAACCCTGGGCTACTTCCTACCAGATGCACTGTTACAGGCTTCTTCACCAATTGCCTCCAGAATGGGGGCTTCTCCAGCCATTCCTCACCAACTGGCCACCACATCTCAGGCCACCTGCAGCTTTTCCTCAGGAGCTGACAGCACCTCCTTCCCCAGCAGCAGCCAGCTCAGACTGAGCTGTTCCACTGGCCTTTATAGCTGACCTCCAGCTGGAGCATGCCCAGCACGGCTGTGGAGGTGGGGCCTCCTCAGCTAGGTAGCCTGGGTTAACCCTTGCAGGCCTGGTGCAGGGTTGGTACACCCCATCACAGGGGATCACCACTCCATGGGGCGTGGCTGTGCTCAGGGCTGTGGGGGCAGGAGTAGTGGGGAGGTGGGAAGAGGGGAGGGAGGCTGGTGTGGGAGCAGGGCTGTGGGGGCAGGAGTAGTGGGGAGGTGGGGAGGAGGGGAGGGAGGCTGGTGGGGCAGGGTGCTGGTGGGGGTCTGGCCAGGGGGCAGGGTGCTGGTGGGGGAGTGGCATCGCTGGCTGGAGCTCCAGGCATCACTACCCCAAATTTAGTGGTGCCCTACGCAGGTGCATATGCCGCATAGGCCTAAGGACATCCCTGTCTACCTCCAACAGTGGCCAGAATTGGGGGCATCAGAGGATGGGGCACAAACCCCTACAGTGGGTGGCTATCCAATAACCTGCACGGAGGGAAGGTTTCTTCCTCACCTCAGTACTTAGTGCTCCCCTGAAGCCTGTGGTTTTATATTCCACCCAAAACTCAGTTGGGTGCTCCTGTCATCCACATAAATGTCAAGTCCTTGATGGAATCCTACTAAGCCATTAGCCTCTGTGATATCCAGTGGCAGTGAGTTCCGCAAGCTAATCAGCACATGAAAATGTCTGTCTTTGATCAATATTAGTTACTATTTTATGGTGCGACTCTTAATGGATTGTGTAGTAAGATGCTGCATTCCTCTGCACTAATAAGAAAACATAATAATAAAATAGTGAATGTGAGCTGCTCGTCTATCTACTGGCCAGATGGTATTCACGGCTTTCTTTACACTGATAAATGAAGGAGTATATTCCAAATGATCACACCAGGGCGATTGCATTTGTGTTCTCATTAACTGCTGGCAGCAGAGAGGACCAGAATAACAACCAGCCATCCCCACACCTCAACAGCTGTTCAGAAAAAACGATAGGAGGTGAATCCAGCCCACCGCCACCCATTTCACCAGAGCAATTGCGCTGCAAATGGCAGCCGCTAGACTTCACTTCAGTATGCAAAGGGGTGAATGATCTAATTAGTCTCTGCAATTAGCTGGGCTAACAGCACATACCTACACTTGAGAGGCCAGAGAAGTACATGCATACGTACAGAGTTACGCTGAACGCAAGGTGTGCGTCTGTCCGTAGCTGGGTAAGCCACCAGCCCCCTCATCCACAGAACAGCCTCCTGGCTAATAACCCCTGTGCAACAACTGAGTCCACAATGGCAGTGCAGGGGCCGGGAGGGCTTTCCTGTTGTGTTCCTCCCTGCCCCGCCCCCCCCACAAACTGAATTGCTCAGTGTTCTCCCATCCCTACTCTTTATCTACCTTATTTTACAGGCGTGGGCAATAATTTTTTTTCTGAGGGGGGAGCATGCCAAAATTTTGCTAAGTGATCAAAGGGCCGCACTCTTCTACGGAGGAGGTGCGGTGTCTGGAACAGAGGCTGGGTGCAGAAGGGAGCTTAGGATAGGAGACTAGGGAGCAGGAGGGGACGTAGGGTCTGAGAGAGAGTTTGGGTGAAGGAGAGGATGCTGGACCAATGGGGGAGGGGTGTTGTGAGCAGGCGGAGGGAGGTGCAGAGGGTTTGGGTGGTAACCTGGGGCAGGAGGGGTGGTGTCCTGGGGCAGGGAGTTGGGGGAAGGTAGGCGGTGAAACACACCAGAGGCAGGCTCAGGCTGGGAGGCGCTTTCCTAGGCAGCTCCCAGCCAGCAGCCCTGCAGGACCGTGACCCAGGCTTCCTGGCTGCTCAGAATGGCTGGCTGCTTACAGGAGCACACAAAGCCTCCCTCTGCCCTCGGCGCCTGGAGCAGAGAGCCACAGGGAGCAGCCAGCTGCTTAAAGCTGCAGCTGGCTGCTCTGTGCCTGAAGGTCTCAGTGGTGTGGCCTGTAGGCCGCACTGAGCGACCCACAGGCCAGATCCAGTGGCTTGGCAGGCCGGATCTGGCCCGCCCCTGAATTATTATCATGCTGCATGTAATACACCCTGCAGTCCTTCAAGGATGTGATACCAGGAAGGGACTACAGAGTAGCTCTGCTGATTGCTGCTCAGACTCCCAGCACATCTCTGGGAGAGAGGAAATGTGGCCGTGTTTATAAGGCAATGGGTTGGGCTTCTAGGGACACCTGTTCATGTCAGTTCTCTGCCATAGACTTCCTGAGGGCACATCTACGCAGCAGCGTTACTTATAGCCACAGCTTTTGGCAGCAGGGTTTTGCCTTCTGTCCAGTTAGGCTGGGGTGCTTAAAGCCCCAGTAGCAAAAGTCGGCCTGAAAGTTAAACCAAACGTCTTCCGGTGGACGAGTTTGAACACGCCGCAGCTCCAGTGTCTGAGCAGGTCACCCCTCGCTGGAAATGGCCAGCGATTTCCCCAGCCAGCTCTGTTGTGGAGAGCTTTGGGGGACAGCGAGAAAGAATTCCAAGCCCGTCCTGCAAACACGCCATCAGTAGTGGGGCCGAGAAGAGGGGAAGGAAGCATTGAGAATGTCTTTTGCAAACCAAAGGCCTTGCTGAGAGGGAGATGAAGCTGGAGCGATGCCACAATGCGGGGGCCAGGGCCCCACACAGCACAGCTGAAATGTGGCCCCTCCCTGTCATGACTGGAACTTGGGTGTCATTCCGATGAAGTGTCTCCGTAGGACTGAAAACACCCAATGGTCTGAATTCACGTTGAGTGAAGAGCTGCGTCTTCTGCCTAGACAGGTCCCAGTCTCCCCAATGGTCTTCCAGCTGCTCTCCATCCGCAAGGGCATCTTCTCTGAAGCCACCAGCTGCCTTGAGAGACTCCGCTTCCGCTTGGCTCCAATGAAAGCGGGATGGAAAAGACCCCACTGAAAGGCCTAAAGTAGGAGGGCTGGTCAGCATCTACCAACTCTGGTCCCTCACAGGCCAACTGTCAGCAAATTTACAGACAGTCCATAAAAAATTAGCCGAAATTGGACCTGTCCGTAAAGTCCGTAAAAAAATGTAGGTGTCCGTAAATTTCGGATCTGGGACAATTACTTCAGCTATGGTTAACAGCGTCACTGTTCGGATGTACGACCACAAAATGGAAAACTTCCAGGACCATGAATAACTAAATGAAAGTGAGTTAAATAGCATATTGTTCTTGTGATGTATGAATGACAATGATTACTTTTCACTTTTGGCCATTTATGCCGTCTTAATATAGTATAAAAATTATGTCTGTAAAATTTTTTTTCCCATTTTGTCCATAAATGAAATTTCTATGGGTTGGCAATGCTGTTCACAGGCCCCTTACCCCGTAAGGCACCAGATTTAGCTCAGGACAGATCTGATTCAGCAGCCAAGGTGTTGTGCTTATAAGAAGCAGGCAGGATCTTTTTCAAGGGAAAAGGCAATACACCGCATTTATTGAAAATAATATAATATATCATCTTATAAAACTGGAAGGGACTTTGAGAGGTCATTAAGACCAGTCCCATGCTCTCACAGAGAAACTAAGTACCATCCCTGACAGATTTGCCCCAGATCCCTAAATGGCTAAAGGATTGAACTCACAACCCTGGGTTTAGCAGGCTACTGCTCAAACCACTGAACTAGCCCTCCCTATGTGTGGGTATGTACATGCTTGTGCACAGAACCTGTAGATGATTTATAGCTACTAGTCTGTTGTGGCTCAAGTCAGTCTTACTGGCCAGACAAGATTGACTGAATGAGGAGTCGGGGTTCATCGATCATGATTCAAGGCTCTTCTGAGGCTTGGCTTGCAGGACCGAGCCCGAAGTCTAATGACAAAAGCACCCCCATTATACACATGCAAGTTCCAGTTTGAGTCGATGGGCCTTGCAGTGTCATGCTGCAATCGTTCATGGTGTGAGTTTCAGGGTTTTCCACAGTTATCCTTTGATGGCTCTTGTCAGGCAGCCTATCATGGTCTCTGTTTGTGTCTCACTCTTAGGGGGACTCTGCCTGTCTCCAGGGCTCTGTCAATGCTGCTAATTTAATTCAGTCTTGGGCACAATGGGTGTTCTTTTATCATCTCCAAGTCTCGTAAGTCGTTTGGACTCTCTGGACCTTTCGTGTGACGTCCTCACACATTCTTCACTCACACCAAACAATTTCCACAGCATTTTGGACAAAGGGTGACATAGTTACTAGAAGACACAACTTAGTTTGCAATGCAGACCTAGTCTAGCCAGGAGAAACAGGGTGAAATAGATGCATACAGCACTTACAAGCAAATCACATAGGACTTCTTATGATCTTTGTATTTGTATTCTTATGCCAACACTAAAATGCTACGTTTTGGCTACAAAGGGACAGACTTAGACTGAAGGAAGCTGCACCGCAGTCCAACAACCAGCAGAGGGCAGCAGCCTCCCGCCTCCCTGAGCCCTGCAGTCCGCGTACAAGCAGATGGGCAGCGTTTTACCCTGAACTAAGCAAGCGGGCTCTGGCAGCAGCGTGAGAGCCCCTCCCTGCATCCCAGGGTTCGGCCTGTCCCCTGGAATGCCCCTCGCTGCCTCCGGAAGCCGCTTCACAACAAACAAGCACATTTGCTGACCGCGGCCAAGCAGTGATCGCGCCCGGCGCCGGCCTGCCGTGCCCCGAGACCCAGAACAATGCCAGTCTAGTGCACCTCAGGACAGGTCCAAACCCGCCCGCCGTGGCACATCCCAGCCATGGCCGCCCAGACCCCTCCAGCGCGACCTCTCCCATCACACAACACTCTGAGGCACCTGCATCGTTCATCAACACACTGGCTTGCCCGTGAGCCACGGCCACGGTGGGCCTGATGCTTACACTGGTGTCAATCAGGAGCAAGTCCACCGTGTTACAGGCTGGACAGGAGGGTCGGGCCCCGCACTAACGCGGCACTGCCAACTCCCACGAGCGGATCACGTATCTTGCAACGTGCCGCGCTTTTCTCCCAGCCTGGGCGGCTGGAGCTGGGGAACTGGGTGAGAACCACAGCTTGTCAAAAGTGCGTTCCCAGCCCTGCAGAGGGAAGTGTGAGACCGCGACCCCGCCAGTTCCCTACCGGAAGGCAAAGGTCATGAATTGTTTTTTGGTATCTCGTGGTTTCTAAGGCAGTCTCCTGGAAGGCCCTGCCGGGACAGGCACGGGGCTGCTGGGCCAGGAAGCTGCCAGCTGTGGTTGATGTGTTCCAAGAAACAGGACTGGGTGGCCGTTCTTTGTACATAAACAAGACTGGGCCCAGAGGAGACCTGTCTCCATCATCCATTGCTCCTCCTCACAGAAACAGCCTTGCAAGGCCCCAGATACTAGCCCAGTTCTGGCCTCCCCTCTCTGCTCCTTCCATTTTCTTCTCCTGAGATTAAGACCAGAGTATACAAGCACCCTCTGTTAACGCAGCCTTCCCAGCCCTGCAGGGACCCTCAGGCTACGTCTACACTGCACATTAATTAAAAAATAGCTTATTTTGAAATAGCACATTTACACTGCAGGGAAGTCTTAAAATTAGTCCGAGGCAGGCTCCCCTAATGTAGATGTGCTAGCTCGATTTAGAGCCCCAGGAGGCACCAGAGAGGAATCACTTAGAATGGCCCTGGTGAGCAGCTATCTCGAAATAACAGCAATGAAGCGGCTACACACGCCTTATTTCGAAATAGCTATTTCAGAATAGGCGTCATTCCTCGTAGAATGAGGTTTACGATTTCGGAGTAAGCCACCCATTATTTCGGAATTATGTCGAAATAACGGAATGGCTGTGTAGACGCTCTCATAGTTATTTCGAAATAATGGCCGTTATTCCGAAATAACTTTGCTGTGTAGACGCACCCTCAGAGTGGTTTACCACCAGCTGCCAGAGCTCCAACCTCCGTCCCTTCGACCCTGGAGTATTTTCTCTCTTCATTGTCCTTCCCCCTCTGTTAGCCTGCTGGAGACACGTCCCATGCCTTAGACCAGTGTTTCTCAACCAGTGGTACAGGTACCCTGAGGGGTACTCAAGAGACGTCAGCACAGCTGAAACTTGGAGAAAACTGAATTTTTGGTTTGAGTTTTACAGCACTTGATTATTTCTGTCCTTTTTACACCCAAAAATGTCATCGCCTGCCCGGCTACGATTAAGCGGGTCTCCAGGCCCAGCAAAGCCTGTGGATGATCTAAAGCCAGGGTGGGGAACCCTCACTGACGTGGCCCCCCGACTGAGAAGGAGAGAGACACTCCCCACATTCCCCTCACGCACCAGAACCTGGGCGGCCAGGCAGTAGATTTTGTGTGTGCCAGCTCCATGGGGGGATGCTGTGGGGCCTTAGGTTCCCCGATCTAAAGCCTCTAGACTAGGACAACTGGGACAAAGGGATCAGTGCTTAAGCCAGGGTTTTAAACTCCGGTGCTGGGCACCCTAAGCTAGAACAAGGGAACGTGGTGGCCTCTAGGCGACAGCTGGCCCCAAAGGGAGCCTTCTCGCTAAGCTGCCCGGAGATTCCCAGTCCTGGAGAGTGAAGACGGTAATGCAAGCTTCCAGCCCTCCCTTCAGCCAGACCAAAGCCCTCTCCCCCTGCGCCCACAACCTGCCCTGCTACTGCCCATCACTGGGGCGATGCCGGGGTGACCCAGACAACAGCCGCAGCCAGAAGAGGAAGCAGAGAAGAGTGGGCATGACTCAGCACGGGGTGAGAAGCAGAAACGCCCGACCTCAGGCCCTGATTTTCTCTGTGGCCATGGGCAAGTCACTTGGTGGCTCTGTGCCTCGGTTTCCCCCTCTGCAAAATGTGTGTGGGGGGGTAACCCTGCCCGAACCCTCAGCAGGCACCAGGAAACTGCACAGTTGGAGTTTCTCAGGCGTAGGCAGCAGGGGCTGGCACAAGCCAGCTGTTTACCTTTCACACTGACTCATCCTTCTCCAGCATCACACCCCCGTGCCATGCTCATCCTGCTCGATGCCTCACTGACCCCCTCACTTCCTTTGTCCCAGCCCTGAGCGAATGTTCCCACTGTTTGCAGGAAATGCTTCCTGGAATGGTGCCAGACAGGGAGAAAACAAGAGGTAAATATTGTTTCCTTCTTCCCTGGGAGCCGCCAGCCAGGCTGAGAGTCCCTGCAGCCCCCAGAACCCCAGCAATCCCCCCACAAACCCCACGCACCCGCTTGGGGGGCCTCAGCCAAAGCTACTGCAGCTTGCCCAGGCTTCAGAGCCGGGCCCTGCTCCCCACACAGCCTGGGCAGGGGGCGTGGGTGTACGGAGCATTTTTTCCCAAGATACCAACTTTGCTCCTGCTGTCCCCTTCTGGGTTCCCTGGTCATGAATTTTTCTGCTTGTACACTCTAGTTCAGTGTTTCTTAAACTTTTTAAGATCGAGGAACACGAAACAGTAATTTTTTTTTATGGGGAATACCAAGGATTTTTTTGTTGAGAGAAAAAAAAAAGGTTGGGGGGAAAGATATTGAGGAAAAAAGGGCTGGGGGAAAATTACTGACCAAAAAAAAAAAAAGTCAACTGCCCCTTTAAGGGTGGCCATTTTGAATTCTGTTGTTCTTCGCAGCACACCTCCAACTGCCTCGCGGCACACCAGTGTGCCGCAGAACACAGTTTAAGAAACACTGCTCTAGTTACATTCATGCTCTCATCCAATTGGGGAACAGGAAAAAGTCCCGGGTGGTTTGTCTAGCCAATCACCAGCAAGCAAAGCGAGAGCCAATGACAAGCGTCAATTCACAGCTGCTCCCCAGGGTTAAAAAAAAAAATCCAACTAGAAATTGGTGAAGTGGGAAGAACACACCACCTGCCCTGCCCCATTCATGACAAGAAAAAGAGGGATAAACTCCCAGAATAAATGACTCGCTGTGTGAATGACTCCTGCCTTTTTCAGAGCAAGGCAACTATATTGGGCTTGCAGCCCTGTTAATACTGGGGCTCCCTTCCCATATCCTTCTGAGGGCACCCCGTAACATTGTTCCCACCCTTTGTGTCAGCTGTTTGGTTATAAATTCTTTGGGGGTAGAAACGATGCCTCACAACGGGCCCAATCCTTCTCTATGGAAGTCAATGAGAGCGCTGCCTCTGACTTCTGTGGAGGCAGGCTCAGCCAGATTATGTGTGGAGGGGCTCCTCTCTTTGAGATCCCAAAAAAATGGGACACCCAGAATGATCCTGAGCCCAAAAGCTGGGGAGCTGGCAGGCTGCACTGAGCACCCTTTCAGCCTCCCCAGCACCACTGCCTCAATCAAGGGACGATCCTAGGAAAAACTTTAAAAGCTAGCACACCAAGCCCCGATCTCATCTGAGTCCTCCAGATGCAGCCATAACTTATGGCTGCCATTAGTAATCACAAAACTGGTCTTGTTTCCTGTGTAACCTGCTGGCCTTTTTTTCACACAGGAAACACAAGTTAAGTTAATTAAGGAAATAAAATGTAAAAAAACCCCAAACATTGAGAATGCAAACTGAGGGCTGGACACTGAAATGAAAAAAAAAATCAAAATTAACATCTGTGCGTGTCTAACATGCTCGTGAGCTATTGATGTGTTGCTCTGCCTCCAACAAATTCTCTCCTAGAAGATGCTGGCCGCTTACGCTCTCAGCATGTTGAATTTTTGCCTCGTCTTGAATGTGCTTTGCATCAGGTCTGTAAAATGGGTCACCGCTTCCAAGAGCAGCCCCTTGTGGCCAGGGGTGGCTCTGCAGCCACCTGCTGTTGGTTTCCTCTCTCCTCAGGGTTCCTCCATCAGGCTACGTCCAGACTGCAGGCTTCTTTTGGAAGAAGCTTTTCTGGAAGAGATCTTCCGAAAAACGTCTTTCGAAAGAGAGCGTCCACACTGCCAAAGCGCATCGAAAAAGCGATCTGCTTTTTTGAAAGATAGCGTCCATACTGAATGGATGCTATCTCGTGTTTACGTTGTGATTAGTATGGACAGAGTGGCCACCAGGGCACCTGTGCTTTTTCCTGAAGGCCTCTTCTTTAAAAAAAAGCCCTCCTTCCCTGTCCACACACGCCCTTTTCCAAAAGAGCTTTTTCGGAAAAAGGCTTCTTCCTTGTAGAAAGAGGTTTACTGCTGTCGGAAAAATCCCTGCAGTCTTTCGACTTTCTGTCGAAAAAACGCAATTGCAATGTGGTCATTTCCGGAAAAATGGCCTTTTTTCTGGAAAAACTCTAGACATACCCTCAGCTCCAAACCCAGGTTGCACCCTCCTTAGGGTCTGGGCTGATTCTCATCAAACAGCAAAAGAAAAGTCAAAATCCTCCCCCCCCCCCATAAAATATACAAAGTTTAAAGCAATGCCCTGCTACAGCAGTTCCTAACTAGGGGTGTTAAATAGTGGTTGAACAATTAACCAGTAAAACAAAATGTTTAACCAATTAATCGTGATCCCACGGAGTGGGCTGCCCGGCCTGGGTCCACTTGCCAGGGCTGGGGCAGGGGCTGCCTCATTTCACGAGGAGTCAGGGAAGTTGAAGGAAGAGGGCTCTTCCCTCGACTTCCTGCTGTGTAGACAGCGCCCAAAGCCGAATTAAGCTATTTCAACTTCAGCTATGCAATTGACGTAGCTGAAGTTACGTAGCTCCATTCGCCTTTTGCCCTGCTGTGTATGTTAGGATTGAAAGCTGATAGAGCGGGATCCATGGATTTCAGCTGAGAAAAGGATTATAAAAGCAGGGTGCTTTGCTATGGAACTTTGGGTTCGTCTGCCACCATCCCCAGAGGAGCATCGGATCGCAACCGACAAAGGCCCTGCTCCCCGCTGTGGTCGATCTAGCTGGCCACTAGATTGACACAGACTCTGGACTGGTAACTATGACATCATCTGGCAGGACTGTGTATGCATGATGTTTCGTGTGTGTGTGTGTGTGTGTGTGATTGAAAAGCATATGCAACTGTTGTAGTCTCAATAAATGTGGCGTACTGCCTTTTCCCCTATAAAAGATCTTGTGTGCTTAGTTTAAGCATAACATGTAGACGTACCTTAAGAGCTTTCACCTGAGGATTTCAAAGCACGTTACAAACTTGCAGCCCTCCCCCGCCCCCGCCTGCGAGGGATTGTTGATCGCTGCCATCATCTGACTTTACAGAAAGGTAAACTGAGGCGTAGAGCAGTCAGATGGCTGCCCTGTACCTGCACACTGAGCTACTTCAGTGCCCAATGACATTACTCCGAGTCTTTCCTGTGCTTTCCATGGGCTTTGGCCCATGCTCCGAAGCAGCAGGAGAGCCAGGAAAGGGACCCAGGAGTCCTGATTCTCAGCCTCACTCTCTACCCACGCTCTCTTCCCCAGAACATTTCCCCCATCTCCCGGCTTCCAGAGGCATCAGTTCCCACGTAACCTCTTCCCTTCCCGCCAGAGGCCGGGATCCCTCCCTGGCCCGTCCAACGACCGACCGCCAAGTGGCTTCCTGCCTCCCTTCTCGCCAGGAAGAATCTCTCACTCAACTAACAAACGAAACAAACAAAACCAAAAGAAAAAAAAAAATCAAAGCAGCAGTGCCTGCCTGCGCGCCCGAGCTGAGAAACAGGAAGCCGAGGGCTTTCTCGCCTCTGGCTGAGCCTTGCTCAGAACAGCCCCCAGGTCTTTGCCTGGCCCCGCCCTTCCGCAGCCGTCTCTTTGCGCCCCGGCTGCGCAGGCAGGTGCAGAAGGCGAGAGACGGGGACAGCTGCCGGGAGCCCTGCGGAGCCGGAGAGCGAAGGGAGACTGGCTGCTCCGGCACAGGATGGAGTCCGTGGCTTTGTACAGCTTCCAGGCGACGGAGAAGGACGAGCTGCCCTTCCGCAAGGGGGACACGCTGAAGGTACCTCGGCCCCCTGAGGGACTCCAGGTTTCCCGGGGAGACGGGCTTCACCAGACACAGGGGTGCAGGCATCTGCCCCCCTGGGAGCAGCTCAGACAGGTGCCCCAAGCACAGCATGGCCACTCCGAGCGCTCGTAGGAGTCCAGCCTCTTGCTGGAGTATCCTGTGGGAGGGCGGGCTAAGGAGCTGGGAGATCTGGGGGCGGATGAGGCCTCTGAAACGTACTGGCCCAGAAGCTGGGGCTGGCCTGAAGCCAGAACTAGAAAGCACCAGCCACCCTCTGTGCCACAGGAAGGGCTCGCGTGGAGTGCAGTTAGCCTGTGTGTGGGAGGCGGTGGCCCACAGAGACGGGTACGCCCTGAAGGCAGTGCAGGGCTCAGTGTCCAGCCCAAGCTGCTAGCATCTGTGGGGTGGATGGGCTTGTTCCGATCATGGGCTGGCCCCTGTCCCTCTCCGTGGGCTGGGAGAAGTAGGATGCATTGCTCGCCATTACCAATCCTAGCCACGTTGATGCCCGTGGCCAGATGGCCTAGGGACATTACTGGGGGGAAAGGATCCGTCCCTCAGAGCAGCTCAGTCCTCTTCAGAAGGGGCCCGGTGCTGCTCCAGGGGAGGAGCTCCAGCTCCAGCCATGCCTGTTGGGTGAGAGGGATCCCCTGGTACGTCTGCAAAGAGACCTGGCCTGGCTGTGGATTGACTACACAGAGCAGGCGTCAGGCTCCTCTAGGTTACGTACGACCGAGGCTCTGTCTACACATCACGAGTAAAGCATGTCTGTAGCACTGCTTTCAGCTGAGAGCATGGCCCCAGAATGAGCTCTCCCAGCGATCCCTGTGAGCCACGTCCGCAAGGGGAGTCGCTCCCAGCGCTCTGTGTGAGCCACGTCCACGAGGGGAGTTGCTCCCAGCACTCTGTGTGAGCCACGTCCACGAGGGGAGTTGCTCCCAGCGCTCTCTGTGAGCCACATCGGCGAGGGGAGTTGCTCCCAGCGTTCTCTGTGAGCCACGTCCACAAGGGGAGTCACTCCCAGAGCTTTCTGTGAGCCATGTCCACAAGGGGAGTTGCTCCCAGCGCTCTCTGTGAGCCACGTCCACAAGGGGAGCTGCTCCCAGCGCTCTGTGTGAGCCACGTCTGTGAGGGGTGTCACTCCCAGCGCTCTGTGTGAGCCACGTCTGTGGGGGGTGTTGCTCCCAGCGCTCTGTGTGAGCCATATCCACAAGGGAATTCGCTCCCAGCGCTGTAGCCTGATTCACACTGGTGTTTTTCAGCACTGGCTCTTGCTACATTTGAGGGGGTGTTTTCACACCCCTGAGCCAGGAAGTTACAGCACTGTACGGTGCCAGGGTAGATTTAGCCCAAGAGAGAGAGGATGGGCTTGGGGTCCAGGCACGGAAGTAAGATCCTGTAGATGTGGGATTCAGTTGGTTGCTCTGTGGGAGACTCCCTTTGTAACTAGGGACAAATCACCCCATTGCTCTGGGTCTCTCTTCCCTTCTCCCCACCAGCCCTTTGGCTTTATGGAAAACTCTTCTGGTCAGAAACCATCTCTTACATGTTTGCACAATGGGCCCCCAACTGCAAACAGCAAACTAGGGAAATGGGGTGTCAGTGAAATTTCTGTCGGGGGCGTGGGGTGCGCAGCTGTTGAAAAACCAAGAAGTAATTGTGAGTGGTTGACTGTCAAACTGGGAGGACATACTAAGGATCTGTCCCGGGCCTGGTACTATTCAATATTTTCATTAGCGACTTGGGTGGTGAACTAGAGTTTACACTTCTGAAATTTGTGGATGACACCAACCTGGGTGGGGTTGGAAGCACTTTGGAGGAGAGGCTGAGAATTCAAACCACGCTTAATAAATTGGAGACCAGGTCTGAATTCTGCACAAGGAAGCTCAATACAGACAAGAGCCAACTACTGGGCATAGGAAGGAAAAATCGAATGCGCAGCTACAAAATGGGGGCTGGGTCATAGCGTTGCCCAAAAAACCAGGAGTTATAGGGGTTCACAAATCGACCATGACTCAACAATGTAATACTGTTGCAAACAAAAAAGGCAGATGTCATTTTGGGGTGTAGAGACAGCCGGCCTGGCGTGTTGTATGTAAGAGAGGCTGTAATTGTCCTGCTCTGCTTGACAGCAACTGGCCTACAGTATCCAATTTTGGGTGCTGTACTTTAGGAAAGGTGTGGACAGATCGGAGAGGAAAGATGGACAGACTAGGACATGTTAGTCTAAAGAAGAGAAGGGGGGGGGGGCTGATAACAGTCTTTAAATATGTAAAAGGGTGTCAGAAAGGGGGTGCTGATGAAGGGTTCCCCATGGATAGAGCCCTACGTACATACAAAATTTGTATGCGCAGCCGCAGGTGTATCCGCAAAAATGAGCCACGGATATCTCTGGAGAGCAGAGACCATGCCACGGGCCTTGCAGCTCATTCGGGGAGGGACTAGGTGCTTGATACCAGCTGCTGTTCCATGAGTGTCTCCCTTCAAACCTAGGTCCCTAGTGCACTGCCTGTCTGATCCACATGCAATGCAGCCCCGGTCGCAGGTGCAGCGTGGAGCTCAGGCACGTGGGAGCAGCCAGCTCAGGGTTGTACATGGTCCCCAGGGAAATGGGTACCTTGCATGGCAGCGGAGCCGCCGAGCTGGTTTGCTCCGAGGTGTTTCAGTCATTAACCGGTGGGGCTGGGCCACACCCAGGCCAGGCGAGGTGCCTGGGCAGCATACAAGAAGCAAGTGTTCACTTTGCAGGCAGCGCTGGCTTTTACAAGCCCACGTGGCTCAGGGTATGTCTGGATATCCCCAAAAAACTCCATCGCGTCCAGGGAACACGTCTGCTCTTCTGCTTTTTTTTGCAGAAGAGCAGACGTGCTCTTTCAGCAGCCCGGTCTTCCTCCTTCCACGAGGAAGAAGGAATCTTCCGAAAGAGGAGAATTTTCCAAAATTTGGCCCAGCATAGAGGGGCCAAATTTCGGAAAAGTGTCTTCTGAAAAAACTGTCGGAAAAAGGTAGGCAAATTGCAGAGCGCAATTTGCGTGCCATTTTCCGATAGATCAGTGTCATCTAGCCCTAGCCTCAGTCGGGCCTTGGCTGGAAAGACACGGCCTGGCCTGGTTTCAGGGCAGGGAGCGGTGTTTTTTTCCACCCCACTGGGCTGTGACAGGAACTCTGCCCCCTCATGCAAAGCAAGAGCAGGTTCTTCCCCCGCCATGCTGCGCTGGCGCGCTGGGGGGGCAGGACATGCTGCTCCACAGCACCCCCTCTGGCTGGCCGAGGAACAACTTCAGACGCCAGTTCCTGCCCGCTTCTCTCCTGCATGGCTGGGTGGGAGTCGGGGGTTTTAGTTTGCTGGCAGGGGGCAGGAATGGCTGCAGGCAGGCTGGTGTGAGACTGCACCAGCCTGCCCCTTCTAGAGTCTCAGGTTCAAATGCTGACAGGAGTTCGGCAATTCTCAGCCTCGTCCCTATTTATACACATCCCCCAGCCCAACACAGGCTGGACACCATTATTAGCACAAGGAGAGCTGAACACCAGACCAACCGGCTCACTCCAGATCAGGACTGAGAGGCAGAGCTGGATGGAAGCCCAGGGTTGGGGCTTCTACAGCTCCGGGTGTCTTGGCAGCACCACTGGTAGGCAGTGTTCCCTGTCAGCTGTGTACTTGTGCAGCAACTCAGGAGTGATTGCAAGGCCACCCAGCTGATTAGCAGAGCACCCACAGCCAGGTTTATGTTTCTCCTGGTGGTGCACTTTCACACTTGCTTTGGCGCACATAACAAAATTATTCCGCACATAAATGGAAAAATTCTGTGCCTGGATGGAAAAGATGAGCAGGAACATTGTTCAGCAGTGCAATGTTTGGTTCCATCCACTGCTGTCACGAGTGTCTCAGGTCTGTGAGTGTCTCAGGGCTAAATTCGCTAGGATGTGTGCAAATGGGCTGAAGCCACTGCTGCTTCAGCAAGGAACAAGCCACGGGGCTGACGCGCCCGAAGGAAGGGTGGAATTTCTCCATCCAGTAAATTTCTTCGAAAGCCCCACGGCTGGGTGTGAACCAGGCTCCACCCCGGTAGTTCTGCATTCTGAGAAAAATGCCTCATTCTTGACAGGGATACATGAATCAGAGGCCAGAGTGGAATGCCCCGCCCCCCCTTCCCTTCCTGCCCCACCCACAGACCCAGACAAGAAGCAAAATTGGCTAGACAGAAGGGAATTGCTCCGCAGTCGCTACAGCAAGCCCCTGTCCCAGACTCTACCAGGGCACTATCAATGCAGCTGAGTCTCAGTCCGGTGTTACCGGCTGCTGATGTCTCCACAGAGGGCCAGCCCCTCCCCGGAAAAGAAAGTCCCGCCTCGCCACACTGGCGAAAAGGCTTTAAAAACCTGACCTAGGGGAAAAGGTTAGAAACACGGGCCTGTTTCGTCGGGAGGAAGGCAAACGGAAGGGGGACCAGAGAGCCGTCCGCGCACATGTGAAGCGTTGTTAAAAAGAGGCTGGGGATATGTCCACTGGCGGCAGGACTAGAAGGAAGGGGCTTAATGTGCCGCAAAGGGGATTTTGGTTAGGTAGTTGAGCTCGGAGATGGGTTTCCCAGGGAGGCTATGGAATCCCCAGCACCGGAGGGTTTTTAGAGCAGGTTGGACAAAGTGCCGTTGGAGCCGATCTAGGTTCTCTTCGTCCTGCCTCAGGGCAGGGGGATGGCCTAGACCAGGGGTGTCAAAATGGAGCCCACAGGCAATCCCCAGCCAGAGCAATTGCACAATCCGGACCAGGACTCCCACTGGGCTGAGGGCGGAGCCTGTCTGTTACTAGCACCCAGACCCCGCCCCTTCCTGCCATTGCCCCGCCCTCTCCCCCCATGGCACCCGTCCCAGAAGATATGCGGTGCCAGGCCACCCTCCCTCTCTCCCCCGCCCAGTGATCCCCAAAGTCACGTCCTCTGGGACAGAGTGCCATGGAGGGAGGGGGTGGGGCAATGGCAGGAAAGGGTGGAACTTGGGGGCTGGTAATGGACAGGTCTCCCCTGGCCTGCTGGAAGTCCTGGGCCAGATTGCTCAATTGCCCCAGTTGGGGATGGCCCACAAGCCGGAGTCTGAGACAGCTGGGCTAGATTAGTGTTTCGCAACCTTTTTTTTTTATAAAGTACCCCTTTTAAAAAAAATCATAAGTACCCCCAGTATCTACAGTTTTCAGACACACAACATTTTTTTTTCCACCGTTGCAACACATTTGTTTAAACAGCTTAATCGTAGCCGGATGGGCAATGAAATTTTTGCGTGCAAAAAGTACAAAAATAATAAAACTCTGTAAAACTTAAAACAAAAATTCAGTTTTCTCCAAATTTCAGTTGTGGTGACGTACCCCCCCGACTTCTCTCGAGTACCCCTAAGGGTACACGTACCACTGGTTGAGAAACACTGCTCTAGATGACCTCTCAAGAGCCATTCCAGCCTGAAATCTTAGTGGTTCTGTGATTCCCATGGCCAGCAAGTCTCCTGTGGACCCGAGGGGAATTCCCACCACTGGGAACAGTGCCAACGTGGCAGGAGAAAGCGAAGGAAAAGGTGCCATGGGAACGTGCGCCACGTCTTGTGCCTGTATCACAAGTCTCGTGCACCGTGGTGCTGTTTGTAAAGCCCCAGCTCCCGGAGGTAGGGGGCCCCGTGAGACTCTCAGCTTGCGTTCAGCGTTGGTGGCTGCTAAGAGACAGCTGAAAACCGGAGTTCTAAGAGCACAGCCACCAGCAGGCAAAAAGCCCCTCGTTCAGGACGTTTACATGCTCCGTTGTAAAGCCAGTCCCAGGATTTGTCAGGGGTGGGGGTGGCACAACATGCAGATTTGCACGGCTCGGGGTGGGTGAGTTTGCTGTAGTGGCGGGGCTGGACTAGTTACCCCCCCGACCCCTTTCCACTCCGTGTCTCCACGGTCAGATGCACCCACTTCCTGGAGAGACTCGCTCAGACCCAGACCAGCCCAAGGCCCCCGGTGGAAAGGGAGCGGGGCCGCTTGTGAACACTGCTCCTCACACCTACCAGAAGGGGTCACTACAGACCAGGGGGGGGGGGGCGCCGAGCCAGCTGGATCTGCTGTACTCACCCAGCTCTCTCCCGGCTGTAAGCCAGGTGCCCCCAGCCAGAAAGAACGGGCCAGACCCTGCCTCTTAGTTCCACCCACAGCTCGGCCCGGTCTGTTCCCTCCAGCACTGCCTTGGTCGTACGAGGCTTCCCCCAGGTGCTGCCCCTTTGCCTCGCTCAGAAGCATTTCTGGACCCTGGGGTCTGTCCCCAAAGACCCGGGGATCCGCCTTCGGGCCTGGCACCCGCCTGCAGGGCTGAGCGCTGCTGCCAGGCTTGGGGGCTTGCTTCCCTTCGGCGGAAAAGCCGGGTTTGCGTGGTGCTCAGTGCGTGGCTGTTTGAAATGCCCGTTCGCCTCTCCAGCCCCGCTGGCAGACACGGCTGGTGGGATCAGGACCAAAGCCACCACGCGGATTGCCGCAGCTCAGCACGCCCCGCAGCAGCCTCTGTTCAGGGAAGAGCCATGCCTCTCTAGCCGGGGGGCTTGCGGGGCATCTGCTGAGTTCTGGGTGGAGAGAGCCCAGGGCAGGGACAGCAAGGGGGCAGTGAGTCAGGAATGAACCCACTGGATTTGTGGGTCACAGCTGAAATCCATCAGCCGCCCTCCACGTGTGGGGAGGGAGCCCAGAGCTAGTGCCGTGGCCAGCACTCCCCTCCCCACAGGACCGCTTTAACCACTAGGCTAAGAAGGCTCTAGCCATGAGCGGCAAGGGAAGGCCCAACTGGGGAAGGCAAGCCCTGCCCCACCCCTTCCACGCAAGGCCCCGCCCCCAGAGCCAAGCTCCGCCCACCGCAGCCCAATTCTTCCTGGCCACTTGGAGGGCTGGGACAGCCATGCTGTGGCCTCAGCTCCAGCTGCAGTCTTCCCCAGTGGTCGGGCATGTAGGTAATTTTGGGAAGGCTGTGCCTTCCCTTGCCTGCATTACTGGCCACCCATGGCTATAGCCTTAGGCCTGTCTATTGTTTAGGCCGCCTGATCAGGCAGGGCTGAGGCCAGATAGTGGGACGGGGGGGACAGGGTTCCAGGAGCAGAACTGGGGGTGTGTTTACACTGCACCGTTATTTCAGAATAACAATGCAAGCGTCTACACAGCAATTCCGTTATTTCGAAATAATATCGAAATAACGGGCGGTTTATTCCGACTTCTGTAAGCCCCATTCCACAAGGAATAATGCCTCTTCTGAAATAGCTACTTTGAAATAGCTGCAGTGTGGACGCTCAACCGCTGCTATTTCAAAACAGCTCTTCCCCAGGGCCGTTCTGAGTAACTTCTCCCCAGTGCTTCCTGGGGCTCTAAATAGAGGTCGCGCGTCCACATTAGGGGAGCCTGCCTCAGATGCATTTTTGAGGTTTCCCTGTAGTGTGGACGCGCTATTTCAAAATAAGAGAGCAGTGTAGCTATACCCTGGGGGTATGTCTAGACTACATACCTCATTCCACGAGGTAAATCTCATTCCACGAGGCATACCGGGGCGGTCGACAAAGGCGTCCATTGTCGACCGCGGAGCGTCCAGACTATTGCACTGTGCCGCTGAACAGCTGATCGGCACAGCGCGGTGGCCCTTTTGATGTAAATGAAGCGGCGATTATTTAAATCGCCACTTCATTTCCCTATGTCTAGAAAGCTCATCTACATGGCTCCGTCGACGGAGCCATGTGGTCTAGACATACCCTGGGTGAGCTGCAGCTGGGTGGAGCATCGTGAGGGGGGACACCCGCCGTCACTGCTTACTGCTACTCAGCTCTCCTCCTTTGCAGTAGGGTCTTCCCGCCGCCCTCCCTCCCTCCCTGGTTTCCCCTCCCTCAGCAGCTCCAGGGCCCCTGTTGGAGCCTGGAGCACTCCTGCCAGCAGGAAAGCCAACGCAAAACACCCCCTGTGGCTCCCCAGCTCAGCTGGCAGCCTGTTGCTTCCATTCCCTTGAGTCTGTGTCTCCCCAGCCACATTACAGGGACACAGAGAGGGCCATCTGCCTGGGCCAGGTAGCCTCCGGTTAACAGTGTGGGATGCCCAGACAGACCCTAAAAGTAGGGTTGGCAGGAGTCTGGTATGGCCCAGACAGTCCGGTATTTGTGACTTCTGTCCAGTGAAAAAAACAGAAAATAGCAGACGTAAAATGTCCAGTATTTTTTGTTTTTCTTGGATGGAAGTTCCACATGGGACATTCTTCCCCTGCCACGCCTGGTGGGGGTGGGAGGAGCACGGGGATTTAAAGGTTTAAAGGGCTGTGACTCTTTTTTTTATTGTGTGGTTGTTGTTCAACAACTTTGGTCCCCCATGTGTTTTTTTTTTTTTTTGCTCAACCAATTTTTTCCCCGCCATGTTGGGTACTTTTTGTGAAACTATCTGGCAACCCTACCTAAAAACCAGTTACTATGCCCCATGCCAGCTGCTTTGATCCCCCACCAGCTTGCTCCACCCCTGGTTTCTCCAGAGCCCTGTTACTGAACTGTACCAAAACCCAAAGAAATCTGTCTTTGTTCCTTGTATGTGTTTTTCTGTATTGGGATGCAACCGAGTTCTTTCCTTATGCTCAGCCCAGCTCTACAACCAACCCATTTTTGTTTTAAGGGGCTGCAGAAGCCCTGGAGGAAGGTTTGCTGAACTCACATCCCTCTCAGGTATAGAGAGAAAAGAGGACCAAAGCGTATCTGTTTGGACGTACCGAGTTATCACTGAATCCCATATGAATCCCAAATGCTGAAGCTGCATTAGCTGTATTTGTCACTAATGATCACTCACAGCAGTGGAAAACCTTCCTTCTCTCTTGTAACAAGGGTCCAAACTGTCCTCCCGCCCACCATGACGTGAGAAAGCCTCAGTGCTTTGTCCCTCTTGAGCACTGGGAATGAAATGGTCAGGGCCTTGGACTACAACGACAGAATTCAAGACTTTGCAACAGCTGACGCTAGGAAAACAAAACGGGGTGTCTGAGGAGCTGAGTCGAAGAAAGGCGTTAATTGTACCTAACGCCGACAGCGTCACACTTCTTTGCAATATGTAATTCGTACTTAGGCCCTTCCCAACCATTCACCATAGGCCCCCGCATAGCTTTAATCCAGCCTTGCCTCCCCTGCAACTTCACACCCACAGGGCCCTGGGTTCATGCTCCTATCCTTTCCCGCAGTGGCAAAGCCATGACAAGGCAGCCAGTCTGCCAGCAGCAGCAGCAGGTACATGCCCCATGTGATGCGAAAGGTTTCAGATCCTGTTTGCAACAGCTGCACTGAAAACAGCTTCCCCTGCGGAGGAGGACTGGAAAATACTGTGACAGCTGAACTGAGCCTCGACCCTTCTAATTATACCAGGCCGCTACAATAGAGAGGCCCTGTTAGCTACATGTCTGTCTGTCCCTCTGCAGAGCTGTCTCTTTAGGACTGAAAGCAGATGCCTGTGTGAAGTTCTGTCTCTCATGTGAGCTGCCAGCGAAGAGCAGCTGGACCCGGTGGACACTAGGAATGTGAATGGTTAACCAGCTTACCAGTTCTGGTTAACCAGTAAGGGCTGGAGCAGGCAGGGGCAGCCCCTGTCTATGGTGGGCCTGGCCCAGCCCTCCCCCCCATTGCAGACATGGGCTGCTCCAGCCAGCCAGAGCTAGGTTGGAGCGGTCCCCCGCCCTCCCTTTAATCGGTTAACTGGTTAAACATACTAGTTAACTGGTTAACCAATTAAACGGGATTTTACATCCCTAGTGGGCACTTGTGTCTGACACTTGTTCACATTTTGCTGCACTGGCAATTTGTAACCCCAGGGCCAGCCCTGTTATCTTGGACCTTTAAAAATCCTTCCTCTCTTCCAAGGGATTTCCTGCCCTGCAGGGGGCATGCCATTGAATAACACTGAGTTCTTGTGGGGAAGAAAAGGCAAAATGGACTCCTTCTACCAATAGAACAGATTTTAAAGGGCTGGGTTGGCAATTTGCACAGGCTTCCTAAAAATCTCAAATCTGTGCTCATGATGACTGCCCATCATGTTTCCTCAGCTCCTATCGGCCTGGGCAGCAGCACAGAAATTGCTGTTGCATTCCGCCCCCCCCCGCCCCCCGAACTAGGAACCGACTGGCAAAATTTGGATCAGGATCTGGAACACCCCAAAAGCCAGGGGAATTTAGCTCTAAAACGTAGGTCAAATCTATTTTAAAGGCAGGAACAGGAGCTACTTGCAACAAACAGACAAACTAACTAACTAACTGACAAACAACTAACTAACAGACTAACTAACTAACAACTCATCAGATTATTGTTCCATGAAACCCAAAATGCTGTTTCCCACAAAACCCCATTTTTCCATGAAAAAATGTTCTGTTCTGGGCTGGCTTGAATCCTGGCCCCATTCGAATCCTGGCACTAGGACCCGGGGCAGCCGGGAGAGGGCACAGTCATCATCTCTGTTTGAAATAGCTCAGGGTGAAATCAATAGGCCAACCGCCCTTTCTCTTCTCTTGTGCCCTTAGATCCTGAATATGGAAGACGACCAGAACTGGTATAAGGCCGAGCTCTACGGCTCCGAAGGCTTCATCCCAAAGAATTACATCAAAGTCAAGCCACACCCGTAAGTACCTTTCTGAGCTTCCATCTCGCTGGAGCACCAAGCAGCCAGCCCTGCATCAGAAGGCTGCAGCTGGATGCAACACGCAATTACTATATTCTCCCCTCCCCCCTCCGAAATAACGTGCAATAGGGTTCGGTACTTCTGTGCACAGTCTCTTCCATCAGCATTGTCAGCTGTGACCCACCAAGCCTGGGAAGTAACTCGTGAGCCCATTTCACAGAAGGGAAAACTGAGGCATGGACCAAGCCAGTCACTTACCTCTCTGGGCTTTCATGTCCCCCATTTTAATCCAGAACTAATGACACTCTTGTCCATCAAGCATTTTCAGGTCTGTGGTTGGAGCCAGAAAGTCATGGCCCTACATGCTGCTCCAGCCCCACAAAGAGGGTGGAAAGCTGCCCTAAGGGGTTTGTGGAGGCTACCCCGAGTTTCGGCCAATTCTGAGCTGGCGCAGGGATGAGATAGCCAGCTAGACATAGCTGCTTCTGGCTCCCGCTGGCCTTCGGGCGGGGGTCGGGCGAGAGCACGGGGCACGCCGGTGATTCTGACCAGAGGAGCAGCTCTCTGGCAGCGCTTATCTGCTGGCACAAACTGCAGCCACCTTGGGGCCACTCTTTTCTGTGCCCAGGGCCGCTCAGGCCCCTGGCAGCTGCTGGAACTCAGGGGTGCAGGACCTCTGCCCCCAGCTGCCCCGGTGTGTTCGGCCTTGATCCCTCGGCTCTAGCCCAGAGGCCGTTTCTGCTAAGCTGTTCAGCCGATCCAGTTGGATGGTTTATCTGAAGGCTTTAAAGCCCCTTTTCCTGCTTGCCAAGCATTTGTGCCCAGGCTTGGCCTTTCACACCCATGCCAATGGCTCCCTGTGCTCCACGAACAACTGAGCCAGCGGGTGGTGGGGCTGGGGACGCTCTATCACGTCATCCCCATCTAAGGCACGGGATTGGGCGCCTGTGTCACATGGCATCATTTCTGCTCCCTGGTTGGGTGTCTGGAATGCTGTAAAGCAGGAGTGGGAAAATGGAGGCCCCCAGGCTGCATCCAGCCCGTCAGCCATTTTAATCCAGCCCCTGAGCTCCTGCTGGGGAGCAGGGTCTGGAGTTTGCCCTGCTCTGCACATGCCAGAGTCCCATGCAGCTCCTGGAAGCAGCAGCATGTGCCCCTTCCAGCTCCTATGTGTATGGGCAGCCAGAGAGTCCCGCCCCAAGCGCTGCCTCGGCAGCTCCCATTGGCTGGGAACTGTGGCCAATGGGAGCTGCAGGGGTGGCTCCTTCCGACAGGGGGAAGGGGCAATGCACAGAGCCATCCGGCTGCATCGCCGTGTAGGAGCTGGAGGGGGAACGATGCTGCTGTTTCCGGCAGCTGCTTGAGGTAAGCGCCGCCCAGAGCCTGACCACCTTCCAAGCCCCTGCCCTAGCGCTGATCTGCCTCCTGTCCTCAGAACCCCTCAATCCCAGCCCAGAGCCCCCTCCTGTCCTCCAAAGACCTCTGTTCCAACCCAGAGCCCCCTCCTGCACCCAGAACTCTTCCTTTCTAGCCCCACCCCAGAGCCCAAACCCCCAGCTTGAGCCCACACCCCTCCTACCCCAATTCCCTCAGCATTCATGGCCCACCATACAATTTCCAGACCCTGATGTCACCCTCAGGTCAAGATGTTTGCCCACCCCTGCTGTAAAGGAATCGGGAAGGCTGGTTTTGGCACCTCCTTCACCCGTGACCCCAGGATTTCCCATCCCACCAACACTCGTGTGCACAAGTGTTCACAAGTTCACAAGTGACAAGGGGTGGGAGGAGCTGAGGAGCTGAAGGAGAGCTCCCAAAACACCACTGTGCAGCCCTTCCCAGACGGGCTGGCCTCTTGCTCCCTCCCCCCCCCCCACCTTCACAGTGGCGCTGGGAACCCCTCTGGCCTCTGCCTTGCCAGCCCTGGGGGATGTGCCACCCAGATAAAGCAGCCGCCTCAGGAAAAGAACAGCCGCAAAGCTCCGCGTGGGAGACGGGTGACAGGATGTGGCTGGGGCTGTCGGCGTTTCTGCACAGCCGCCTTGCACAGCTCGTCTCTCTCAGCCGGGAGCACAATCGCGGCCTTGCGAAATCCCCATGATCAGGCAGCAGCCCTGGCACCTGATCCACTCGCAGGTCCTACGCAGAGGGCGAGCCCAGCCTCTCCCGTGCGGCGAAGGGGCAGGGCCGCGAGGGATATCCAGGGGGAGGGGCGTAACTGGGGATGTGGGACTCCGTACCACACGTGGGGCCCTGCAGTGTTCTCTGGCACTCAAGCCGTGCCAGCCTGCGATGCCCAGTGGCACCACCCCGGGTCTCGCTCAGGCCTGGCCTGGGTCAAGCAGCCAGAATCAGACTGGACCAGGATTGGGAAAAGCAGACAACGCCGTGCCTGGATGCAGGGCAGCTAGATCACATTTCCCTCCTTGCATCCTGGCATGAGGGGGCCACGAAGTCTCAGCCACTTCCCTGCTGTGGGGAGCAGAGGGGAAGCAGCGTGTGCAGGAGCCAGTGAGAGAGGACACTGTGCCTCTGTCGGCAGGTTGAGCGTTAGCTCTGGGGCTCCCAGGGGACTCCGTTCCTCTTGAATTGGCCCAAGCACAGGGCCCAGAGCGTCACGGGAGTTTAGAAGTCTCGGGGGCGGGGGGGAGCCATGTTAATCCGTAACTTTAAAAACAAGTCGTTCTGTGGCATCTTCGCGACTAACAAAAATATAGAGAATCGTGAGCTTGGGTGGGCAAAACCCACTTCTTCCAACACTCCTGTCATCTGAGGAAGTGGGCTGTGCCCACAGAAGCTCTTGGTACCATCTCCATGTGTTGTTAATCTCTAAGGTGCTGCAGGACTCTTCGCTGTTTTTAAAGTTTTTCCTCAGAGGTGATGCGCTTGAGTGGGGAAAAAAGGGGGACCCTTAGAATAAGAAGAGAGAGAGGAGAAAAAAATGGCCCGTCAGTAATAGTCTTGATGCTAATTTGTGGGCAGGAAGCGTCCCATACTTAGCTTTTGATGTCAATAGGGTGTTGAATGTGAGGAAAGGTGGTGGTAGAATATGTTAACCAGGGGTTTAGGCAACTAATTCTCATTGATGTTGTCCACCCCAAGTAGCACTGAGGCCAATGGGAGTGTTTCATGGAAGCAAAATTGGCCCCTGACTGGACCTTCCTGTGCCTGGCTCCCCGGGTGTCTGGCAGGGCAGCAGGACCGGGCAGGGATGGGAACCAGTCGAGAAAGCAGGACGACTTGGCACAGCTGCTCCAGCCCCAAGTCCCCGTGTCCTCCCGCATCATGCCTCCATGAGGGGCGTAGGGATTTCGTGTGTGGGTTTCAGTGATGTGGTCCAGGCCGCGCACGGTCCATTGCCAGACAAAATCAGAAAGACCCAGGCCAGCGCATGGGGAGCCAGCTCGTCCAGCCAACGCCTGGCACCTCCAGGAGAGTTGGGTTGATGTCCCTTCTCTCGCTAGCCCCTTTGTGAGTTTGAGTCACAGGGCCGCCCCAGGCCGATTGGGGCCCCCTTGCAGGGCAGGGAAAAGAACGGAGCAAACACAGGATTCACAAACCCGAAGCCCGGCAGCCCGAATCGGAGAGTTATTTTTATTCCATGGGACAATGGCTTTTTGTCTCACTCTAACCCCTTCCGCAACCTCTGCAGCCCCAACCTCAGGGACCGTTTTAGCGCCTGAGCCGGGACTGAAACTGACCAGAAAGAGAAGTGAAACTAACCCGTGAGCAGCACATTTGCCTGTAAAAAATTGCTGGGGTTCCCGTCCTCCCACATACCCGATGGCAGCCATCGCGTCTCTGCCAGCAGGGCTCAAGCCAGCTGTGGGTTTAAAGCTAGTAGCACAGGGTGCCACCCGGTACTTTGCTCTGCCCCACCCCCTCTGTCAGCTCCGGATGCCTTCTCTTCCCTGATTTCCTGCTTTATTGGGTCCCTTCCCTGGCCACTCACCTGCTGCTTCCCTCCTCAGCTTCTCCTGTCCACAGGTGTGCCCTCAGGCCAGCCCTTCACAGCTAGACTTTAAAGCATTTGATATGGTCTCACATGACCTTCTTAGCAATAAACTAGAGAAATACAACGTACATGGGGCTACTGTAAGGTGGGTGCATAACTGGCTGGGTAACCATTCTCAGAGAGTAGTTATTAACGGTTCTCAATCATGCATAACAAGTGGGGTTCCGCTGTTGTCTGGTTTGGGGCCGGCTCTGTTCAATATCTTCCACGCTTTAGATACAGGGTTAGAGAGGACGCTTGTTAAGTTTGCAGATGATACCAAGCTGGGAGTGGTGGCAAGTGCTTTGGAGGGCAGGGTCATCATTCAAAAAGATCTGGACAAACTGAAGACATGGCCTGAGGTCAATAGGATGACCTAGCGCAGGGCAATCGAAAGGATGTTGCCATCGTGGGGACAACTAAGGGGGGGGTCAAACATCTTGCTCTGCTCAGACAGCAGTGGGGAAAATGGGGGACCGGCTCACAGGCCCCTAGGCAGGAAAGACAAAAGATATCTCTACACTGCACACTAACCTCGGGCTATGACCCAGGTATGAGACCAAGCCCCTCCCGCAGCCATCCACATGCAAATCAGTCAGATATGGGTCTTAGGGCCCTGCTTGGGGCGGTGTTCAGAATCATAAGACTGGAAGGGACCATGAGAGATCATCAAGTCCAGTCCCCTGCCCTCATGGCAAGACCAAGCACCATCTAGATCATCCCTGATAGGTGTCTGTCTAACCTGATCTTAAAAATCTCAGTAATGGAGATTCCACAACACACACCACCCCCCCCCCCCGGTAGTTTGTTCCAGTGTTTAACCCCCCCTACAGGTAGGATTTCCTAATGTCCAACCTAAACCTCCCTTGCTGCAATTTAGGCCCATTGCTTCTTGTCCTGTCCTCAGGGGCCAAGGAGAGCAATTTTTCTCCCTCCTCTTTGTAACACCCTTTTAGGTACTTGGGCTCATTTTATACACCTTCCATCCCAACATCTCCCCCACCCCCATCATCTCAACCAGAGAAGTTCTTTGGCACTTCCTTTCCCGCACGGTGCAGGACATGTGTTCCACCCCAGAGGTGGCTGCATTTCAGGGGCAGGTGAACAAGAGACCCTCTCTGGAGTGAAAGAAGGTCCTTCAGTCTCTCTGTCCCATTCCATCTCCCGAGGGCTGCATTTTAGAGCAAAGCTTCTACACTAGTTTGTGGCCATGGCTCTGGTGGGTGCCTAAGCTCCAGGACATTGAGGGGCAGCATGACCTAGTGGGTAGGGAACTGAATGGTGACTCAGGAGACTTGGAATCTAATCTTGGCCCTGCCACCGACCATGGCACTTTTCCATGCCTCTGCTCCCCAAGGCTCCAGATAGGAGTCACCGGGGGGGGGGGGAACCTCTGCCCCAGCTATGCAGGGGTGGGCTGTCAAGTTGATCTTAAAATCTTTCTGCACAGCCCAGTCTGAGGCTTCCCTCTTCAATACAACCTAATGCCCAGCATCATCTCACACCTGCCGGCCCCATCTGGGTCTGGCCCGTGTCGTTGCTGCTTTGCGGGAGGTCACGGGACTGCCCCCTCCCGCTCAGCCCTGGTTCTTTGTGTGACCCCTTCCAGGTGGTACGCGGGAAGGATCTCCAGGCACCTGGCCGAAGAGATCCTCTTGAAACGCAAGCACTTGGGAGCCTTCCTGATCCGCGAGAGCGAGAGCGCCCCAGGGGAATTCTCCATCTCCGTGAAGTAAGTTCCTGGCTCTTTCCTCTCGTGCTCCCGGCTCACGCCTGCGGCAGGGCCCAGGCAGGATGCCCGCCGGGCCGGGCCTGTCGCCGCTACGTTTCATGCCAATGGACCAGGGCCACATTGAGCAGATGCAGTGTGCACCTCAGAACACTAGGGGGAGCCTGTTGGCCCCGCCCATCAAAGGCGGGCTGTAACTTACGTCTCTGTTTGATTTCCCTGCAAGAGCCTTCACCGCCAGCCCCTCTGCATGTAAATCGGGGGGGGGGAACCCAGAGCCTAGGGGGGCCCAGCTTAGATTTTGTGAGCTCCAGCCCTGCGGTGGGGCAGCGGGGGGGCGGAGGGGACTGGTGTGCTAATGTGGGCGTCCCAATGCTGGAGGGCGGAGGCTGAGCCTCAGGGACCAGATCCAGGCAAGCCGGGGACCGCATCCAGCCCCCAGGCCTTAGTTTCCCCACCCCTGGACTGTAGATGATACCCGCTCCCTTACGGTGGTGTAGCTGGCTCCCCTAGGCTCTGGCGAGCCCAGCATTGTCTTGTGTGCCCATCTTCACCAATTCGTCACAGGGTGGACGAGGCAGCGGCGCCCGTCCCGTGCCGGTTTCCAGCCTGAGTTTGCCTCACAAAGTCTTTTCCCTGCCCAGGGTGTGTGGGAACGGGCAGCGAGCGCCCTGACTTTTCCCAGCCCGGCTGCACAGCAGAATTTCGGCCCTCACGTTTCCTCCCCCGTTTCCTGACAGCTCCCTGCGCTTCAGTAACTGCTCCGGGCCTTGGTCCTGTAGGGTCACACAGGCTGGGCCAGCCCAGCGCTCGGCACAAGTTCTAGGCAGCAGGCTCCAGCCTTTTGGGCAAAATTTGCTTCCTCCTGTTAGTTCCTTCCCTCCCCCGCACCTTACACTCTCTCCCCCTCCCCCACCTGCTGCTTCACCTGGGCGCAGCACTCTTTGTGGCTTCCTGTGCTGCGTGGTAGTGGAGCGTTGCTGTGCACCGTCGAGCAGCTGCTGCACCCCACCCCAGAGGTAGCTGCATCCAAGGGAGGGGGGGGTGAGTGAGCCGTGTATGCTGACTGGAGCCTGGACAGTGCTCTGGGGTCCCCCAGGGTGGAAGGCTCTTGACAGTCAGCAATGGGTAAATCAGGCTGAGCGAAAAGACGATCCTCTCAAACGCTTGGCCAAGTCTCAACCCACATCTGAACGGGCGCTCTGCTGAGCTCCCAGAGCCGTCTGGAAGAGGCTCTGCCCCGCCCCAGCTGCGGCCAGCAGCACATCTGCCTTCCATCTCCATCCCGCCGTGCCTTTCACTGCCTCTGGCACTAGCAGCTGCTGAAGGTTTAGCTGGCCAGGAGAGTTTCTGGTTCTCGGGCAGCCTTTCCCCAGTAAGGGCATCCTGAGCCAGACCAGAACACCATAAAGAAACCCCTGGTTTCCCTGGGATGAGTCCCACCACTACTCAGAATTCACGGCAGCAGGGGGCAATCGACTCGGGGCTTCCTGCTTAAAATAATCGTCCCCCACCTTCTGCAACCCCCCAGGAGCTGCTAGCAGTACAGGGCTTCGGACACAGAGCAGAGTGCAGTTCTGTGTCAACCCAGTAGAGGGCAGCAACGCCCATGCGTGTGCACACACCCCCTCCTCCCCCCCACACCAGGCCATCCCAGCCCTTTGCCTATACCACCCTATTGCGGGGGGCTCTCGCTGATGCTTGATAAACATCCTTCGTTAGTGTTAATTAATTCAATTTTAGCCAGTTGCCTGGGCTCCCCCAGGAGACAGGCAGCGCCATGGCCATGGTGTGCAGGGGGGCAGCAGTGGCACCGAGCGGACAAACAACGTGCTCCAGGGCAGAGAGGCGCGATTCTGGGGGCCAAGAGTAGCACCAGGGGCCGGCCTGCAACGGTGCCAGCTGGGCCAGGGGCGTGTTTCGGTGCCCAGCTGCACCTGATGGCTCCCCTTGGCACAGCCCGGCGGGTGGCTAGCAGACTATCTGGCAGTGGGGGCCCTCTGGGCTGGGTCCTTGCCATAGTGTGAGCAGCGGGGGGCTCGAACCAGCTGTGCCAGGGGACCTTCCGCGCTGGGCCCCAGGAAGGCTGCAGGGCAAAGCCCCCATCTGAGGCAGCAAAGTGCTCAGGCTATGTCTACACTACGAGATTTTTGGGCAGAAAATATGCTAATGAGGGACTCATTAGTATAAGTCGCAACATCATTAGCATATTTTCTGCCATTTCTTTTTGTGCAAGGGGTTTTTGTTTGCAAAAAGAAGCAGTGTGGGCATTTCCTTTTTGTGCAGAAACCCCCCTTTTGTGCACGATCCTTATGCCTCAAAAAAGGAGGTACACCGACCTTGCGCAAAAAGGAAACGTCCACACTGCTTGTTTTTGCACAAAAACTCCTTGCGCAAAAACAGATCGGCAGAAAATATGCAAATGAGATTGCGACTTATGCTAATGAGTCCCTCATTAGCATATTTTATGCTGGGAGGGGAACTCACAGTGAAGACATAGCCTCGTTTGCATATTCTCATCCGATCATTTTTGCGGAAGAGGTTTTGCCGTTGAAAAGCCCAGTGTAGACGGGACCACTTGTTGAAAAAAAAAAAACCCTTTTGCACAAAATCCTGAAAACCTCATTTTTTGAGGAATAAGGATCGGACGAGGCTATGCAAATGAAAGCGTGGGAGATGCTAATGAGCGCTCCATTTGCATAGCTTCTGCTAAAAATAACCGCTGTGTAGATGTAGCCTCAGGGCTGCAAGACATTGAGCTCGTGGGCGTGACACACCCCACGGAGGGGTTCCGGGCTCCCCGCCCCCTCAACTCTCCCCCCAGAGGAGGGCGCCAGGGTTACAGCTCTTTGTGGCCAGCCAGTCTGGAGTGTCTCGCACCTTGGTGTGTGTGCAGGCCAGCATGGCAGGTGCCGAGTCAGCTGCGGATGCGTGTGCAGGGAGGGAGAGGCGTTGCCGGTGGCGATCCTTAGCTCATGTGGCAGTGAGTTCCAGAGGCCCAGCTCCTGGGGAAGTGCCCACACATGTGAGCTTTGTCTCAGTGGAGCCGGGGGAAATCACAGACATGGAGGGAGCAGGGACCACTCCCCCGGGCTTTGCCTGTCAGGACACTGACTCGCCTGGCCAGCTGGAGCCAGTGCAAAGATTAGAGCCTGTGGGCGTGCTCTGTAGTGGGGTGAGCTGTGTGGATGGTGCTGGCCGTCGGGTGGGCATCTTCATTCCCAGCGGCTGTGGCCTAGCCAAAGCAGGGCTGGTGCCACTATAGGTACCAGGCCAGGCCCTGGGGCAGACTAACAAGATCTGCAGGGGGCTGCTTCCGAGGGAGCAAACGCCTCCCCTCGGGGGGTCTGGTTCAGCCGCTCCATGCTGGTCCTCCCCCAGAGCACTGCTGTGCGGTGCCCCTGTCCCTGGCTGCACATCCCACCCTGCGACGTTTGTCCCCCGCATCGAGCAGCTCGCCCTGCTGCAGACACGGAGCCACTCAGCCCCATGGTCTCTGAGCCGAGATGGGTTCCGGGGTGGAAGCGTGGCCAGGAGAAAGAGGCACTTGCCTCGGGGGGGTACCCAGCCCTCTGCTCCCCCCAGGCAAAGCTGCTGCTTTCAGGGGGCACCTGGGCAAAGTGTGCCCAGCCCCTGGTGCCCATGCTGGGCCTGGCCCTCTGAGAGCAGCTGGCCAGCACTCAGAGCCTGCCTAACCGCACAGGGGGAGGGGTGCTGTGATTCAGCCACAGAGCTAGCCCATCGGGGGCACCCGGCACCTCCCTAAGGCAGCCCAGCAGGGAGCTAGCTCTGGGAGTGGGTAGGGAGATGAATCCTTCCTGTCCCTGTGCCCTGGAGCATGAGGGCGGCCACCCTGGCCACGCCACACCAGGACAGCAGGTGGGGAAAGCACCCCGGCTCGCCCAGCAGGCCCATCGTAACACCAGCTGGGGCCAGACCGACCGCCTCTCTGGCAGGCCTCCCTCATGCCCGAGCCAGCCAGCTGGGTCGCTTGCAGTGGCTCAGCAGAGCCACAGGGTGGCGCTCCTCCACTGCCCTTGTGTGTCAGCCAGGGAGGTAACTGGTTAACCGGGTAGTGCTTACCGGTAACCAGCTATCCCACCACCTGGCCAGGCTGGAGCAGCCCCCCCCCGCCCGCAGCTTGGGCCGGCCGCAGGCAGAGGGCCGGGGGGTCCCGGAGAAGTGGTTCCCCGGTTAAACGTAACGTTTCACCAGTGAGCTGATTCCACGGGATTTTACCTCCCTAGTCTCAACCCCTCCTTGGCCCGGGAGCAGGGTGTTTCTTGCTCCTGTGTGTGTTGGTAACACCCCCTCTGGGGGCTTCTGGCCTGCACCTGGCAGGGAGCAGGTGTCCAGCCCCGGACCTTAGCCAGACTTACACCACCCTGGTGTTCAGCCACTCTGTTCCTGCAGGCCCAGAGGCCCTGTGGTGGGCGGGGGGAGCGTAAAGCATCCCCTGCAGGGAACCAGAGGGGCTGTCTCCCCACTAGGCAGTGTGGCGGTTAGAGCAGGGTCCTGGGCGTCAGGACGCCGAGGGACAGCTCAGGCCCCACTCTAGGGGAAGGTGTGGGCGCGTCTCACTTTATCACACTCCAGCTGGCCCAGGGCTCAGCGCATTTAGTTTTTGTTCTGAAAACGTGTTCCCGCCCTGGCTTCCGGCCTTTCCCTCAGCCCCAGAGCCTCCCACGCAGACACCGGCACCGGCCGGGGGAGACGCAGCATCTACCACACGTGATTAGATCTTATCGCTGCGCCAATGGAGCGCTGTGTGCCAGCTCCAACCACGCCAGGCAGCCGGGCAGGAGCTGGCGGCGGGTAGCTCCCAGAGCCGAGCGCTGCCGCAGACACGCGGGGCGCCGGTCCCTGGAGAGTCAGTCACCCAGCTTGCGTGGGCAGCCACTCCGGGCTCGGCCGTGCAGTGGTCCCGCGCACGTCTCCGGAGGATGAAGCTGGATCCGTCAGCCTTTAAAACAGGGGTGGGGAATCTCAGGCCCAGGTGCCGGATGCGGCCCTTGGCTTGCCTGGATCCAGCCCCCGAGGCTCAGGGCCCCACCACCAGCTCTGGGGAACCCAAACGGGCACTACACCCCTCCACAGGGCAGGAGCACACAAGATCTACTGGGCTGGGCCCCTCTAGCCCAGTGTTTCTTAACCAGTGGTACGCGTACCCTCAGGGGTACTCGAGAGACGTCTGGGGGGTACGTCAACCCAACTGAAACTTGGAGAAAACTGAACTGTTGTTTTAAGTTTTACAGTGTTTTATTCTGTTTGTACTTTTTACGCCCAAAAATATTATCGCCTGCCTGGCGACGATTAAGTTGTTTAAACAAATGTGGTGCAATGGTAGAAAAAAATGTTGTTGTGTCTGAAAACTGTAGGTCTTGAGGGTACTTATAATTTATTTTTTTTGAAAAAGGGGTATTTTATAAAAAAAGGTTGAGAAACACTGCTGTAGACTCTAGTGGGCGAGGGGCATGTGGCGAGGGTCTTTCTCCTTCTCGGCTGGGGGCCACGTCAGTGAGGGGTTTGGTTTGGGGTTTTTTTTTGCTTCTCACTTGTGTGCGGCCCTCGACTGATTCTTCTGTGGATCAGTGGCCTCCCCTCCCCCCGCTTTAAAATTACAGCCCCTGTCAGCGCCAAGCCCCAATTGGCTGGGTGCTGTGCAAACATGTGAGTCTCTGCCCCTTGTAAGACCCAGCTGAATGCTGGGCTCAATGCCCTGTCTCCCAACCCCTAGCCTGGTCCCTGGATTGCTCGGGGCTCAGATCAATCTGCACCCTGGCGTGGCCGTTCCCCTTACGGGCAGATGGAGAATGAGCTAAGGGCTTTCCAGCCAGCCAGCGTCTTCTGCTGCAGATCTTGAATTACGCGTTTCGGGAGGCTCTGGGTGCTAATGAAAGCAATGGCTCCTGGGCGCTGCCCGCCCAGCCCTGCAAACCTGCCCAGGCTGCATGTCAGAGGAAAGCAGAAATGTGCAAGTGCCCTGTGCCCAAAACGCTAAGATTGGGGCTCTTCCCCTCTCTCCGGCCCCCCTCTCTCCTGAACCCCCCCACACACCCCCGCACAGGACATGGGTTTCACAGAGCAGAAATGTCTGGATTCATTTATCAGCCCAGTGGGATGGAAGGGGAATGAACTCCCCGCCAGCCCTCCCTCTACAAACCCCTTATCTAGCTGCTTATCTGGATTGCAGTCCTGGAGAGCCCCAGAGACATCACAGCAGCCTGTGGGCTCCTGTCTCTGATTCCAACTCTTCCGGTCTACCTTCCCAGCCTGCCGGAGGCAGAGCTTGAGTCATTGAGAGGGCTTTTGTTCCTTTGCTTGTGTTGTGCCTGGCGGGGAGAATGTCAGAGCTGAGTCGGGCCTCCCCTTCTGACCATGAGGAGGGCGCGGGTTGGTGTGGCAGTGAGTTCCGCAGTCTAGGCCCGGGTCCTGGCTGCCGCAGGGCAGGACTTAGTCTGGTGAAGCTGCTTGTGAAGATCCCCGATCTCAGCTTTGGGGAGGGTCCGGCTCACACCCCCCACGGCCTGATCCAAAGCCCAGAGGAGCCAGTGGAAAAACTCTGGAAAGGGCCCATAGTGAGTTGAGCCCCTGTGGGGTTCGTTGCTCTCTTCTTCCCACCATTCGATTTCCAGCTGGCTGCCGCGGCCTGGCCAAGGTCATTTACTGCCTGGGCAAACAGCATGTGGGAAGGGAAGCAGCTAGGATGGGATTTGCCGTGGTCATGCACAATAGGACAGTGATAGAACAGGGAACTACCCCAGCCCACGTGCCCTGCCCCGCAGGTCAGGGTTCTGTGCCCTGGCCTGTGGTCCCTCTCTTACCCACACCCTTATACAGGAGGCCTACGGACCAGGCTCCCAAGGGGAGCTGTGGAACCCCCATCTCAGCCTCATTGCTGTGGGGTCAGGTAGATTCAGCTCTTTCCGCTGGTGGCGCTGCCGGCGTTTGGCTGGCTCTGGTTGCCCTGGCATGCGGGCTTTGGAGGCGTCGCCTGTGCCGGCCCTGCTGCTGTGGGTGCCGTGAAGGCGACTGGAAACCCCAGTGGAATCTTTGCCGTGACAAACCGGAGTCACAGAATAACCACGATCAAACCAGAGTTTATGGGGTCCCTAGGGAGGGGGGTGGAATCTCCATCCCTAGAGGTGTTTAAGTCTCGGCTTGACAACGCCCTGGCTGGGTTGATCGAGCTGGGATTGGTCCTGCCTTGGGCAGGGGGCTGGACTTGATGATCTCCTGAAGTCTCTTCCAGCTCTATGGTTCTATGATGGAGCTCAGGGATGGAGTCTGGGGGAATGGGCTGGGGACTGAAGAGCATACGGAGATTTTCTCAGCCTGCCCTTGCGGGCCACTTCACTCATGAATCTTAGGCTGAGTTATCGTAAGAGCAGTAATCCCTAGTGCTCCCATAGCACTGTTCCCCCGTAGATCTCCAGGGACCTCACAAAGGAGGGCAGTCCCTTTATCCCTGTTTTACAGATGGGGAAACTGAGGCAGCGCCAAGTCTTGCCCAAGCTCACCGCGCAGGCCAGCGGCCGTGCGAGGAGCGGAAGTCACGTTTTCCGGGGCCCAGGCCAGCGTGCTGCTGACTAGGCCACGCTGCCTCTGATTTTGCAAACGCGCAGCCCCACCCCCACCTTGCACACTGCTGTTGGCCCACACATTTCACACTCAGATCGAGGCCCAAAGTACAGGCTGCTAAGAGACCATTGGGCCGAGCGGTTGTACGCTGCTGGCCCCGGACAGCTCTCTCCTGTGCTGGGGGTGCTTGTTTTGCTAACACCGGAGTTGATTTTGCTGTTCACATGCCGCCCAGCGACCGGATGCCTCCACGCCAGAGGAGACAGTTCCAGGCAGCTGGGTCCTATCGCCAGCAAAATTCAGTCCAGCAGAATGGCCTGAAAAGTGTTTGAACCACGTGGCTGTTCCTGATGGAAGGAGCCCTGGTGAGGGACCCACAAACCCCCCTGCGCAGCGGGGGTTGGGGAGAGAGAGCACCCACCTAACGCCTGATTCTGCAGGTGGCTGCTCACGAGATCAGAGAGATACGGCGGGTGACTGACGCCCACATTCAAGCTCAGCCACTGGGTCTCACGGCCGGGAAAGTAACACAGTCATCCATGTGCCCCTAAAGGAACCTTGCTTATCCCTCCCACAGGAAGCCGCATAGTCACGACTTCTTGGATTTCAAAGCCAGACTGTTCCCTGCACAGGCCCCAGAACTGCCCCCAGCCAGTCCTGCAGCTGGTCTCATAAGCCAAAGTCCTATTCTCATCTGTATTATTTAAGGCAGAGTCTTGGTGCCTCAGTCACAGGTCGGGATGCTGCTGTGTGCGGTGCTGTACACACGCAGAACAAGGCATCCCGGCAGCGACCTCCCTGGTTTTGCTTTTGCATTTGTATCTCGTGAAAGCACTTGCAAAGGCTTCAGACGTGTCCCAAACCAAGGAGCATAGAATTCACCGCTGCCTGCCTACCCCCAGGCACGAGGGAGACCCAGCTGGTGGACTCATTGCCAAGAGACTCTGGGACTTGCCATTAGCACTGGCAGCCCTTCCCCTCCCAGGGCCTCAGTTTCCCCATCTGTAAAATGGGGAGGATACTTTCTCCTCTGGTGTGAAACGGACAGACAAATGCCCCATCTTCCGTGCGGAGTCCCGAACCGTGCAGTCCGGTGTGAAATTCCACCCCAAGAATCCATTGAAACAAACTAGCATCCAGCTCCCACCCGCCTGGCTATTGGAAAGGCTCCCTCTTTGCTAATGGGGCAGCCAGTCCGGCGGGTTTTCTCTCGCCTGCTGTAACATGCAGGGTGCACGCTGCAAGCTGCAGGGTGGGAGCAAATTCACTTGCTCGTTCAATGCATTCCTCTCTCCGCCCAGGATGTGGCAGCCACAGCGTCCTGTTGTGATACCTGCACTAACCAAGCCGGCTTCCCTTGTGCACACCCGTCCTCTTCCCGGCAGCCTCTCAGCCTGCAGTCTAGCTGCCCTCATGCAAACCAGCCCCGGGGGCCAGGCAGATGACTTTCCAAGGAAGTGTGGGGCCTAGTTTGGCCTTGATTCAGCAGCCGGATACCTTGGTATCTGCTCCAGCCGCAGGGATCTGCCCCTTTCATCCAGTTGGAGGGTTGGGGCCCACGGTTTAATCTGAGGAATTTTACAACAAAGGTGTTTGGGGAAATCAGGGACAGGAAGAAAAGACTGGAGGGTTTGTTACCCTTTGACCCGCATGGCCCCATTCTTCATTTCCCCAGGTCAGCCCCTAGGAAAATCAGCCTCACTTTTCACCAGTCAGGCCTGGGGGAATGTCGAAGGACACGGCCACCTTTGCTGAGGAAAGCAGGAAAAGCCTCTTTCTTTGCACCGAAGCTGTGAGAGTGTCCCCAGGCGCCAGTGACTTTGGGCAGTGAGGCAGAGGTTGCGCCGCAGAAAGCAGGCCGTCCCCACAAGAGGCATCCAGCTCCCCCCAGTGCTGCTTTTGCCGTGATGTACGAGTGAGGACATGGTCATGCTGTAGGCCCGCATGCAGGAATTTCGGAGCGGGGGGTGCGTGTTGGTTTTTTGGTAAATGTGGACCACAAGGGTGTGAACACAGCCCCATAGACCCCCAAATAAGCATGCTCTGGCTGGCCGGGGGAAGGCAGGCACCTCATGCTGCCTGAGCCTCCTTCCCCATGCTCCAGCTGGCTGGGGCTGATTTCCCTCCCTTCCCCAGGAGCGAGGCACAGTAAGGCCACATGTACACACCTAAGAACATAAGAATGGCCATCCTGGGTCAGACCAATGGTCCATCCAGCCCAGTATCCTGTCTGCCGACAGTGGCCATACCAGATGCCACAGAGAGAGGGGACACAACAGGTAATCCTCATGTGATCCCTCCCCGTCACCCACCTCCAGAGAAACAGAGGCTAGGGACACCATTCCTACCCATCCTGGCTAATAGTCATTGATGGACCTAACCTCCATGAATCTATCTAGCTCTTTTTTGAACCCTGTTAAAGTTCTAGCCTTCACTGCATCCTCTGGCAAGGAGTTCCACAGGTTGACTGTGCGCTGAGTGAAGAAAAACTTCCTCAGTGCCTTACACGTGCAGGAAGCCAGCAGAGGTGTTTCCCCAAAGCAAGGAGCTCTGCAGGGACCATCTCCCCACAAATGAGGGAGACCCCGCCAGCGGACTCATGGCCCATGGACTCCCAAAGAGCTGGACAAAGGTCTGCATATGGCACCTGCTCTGCTAGACGCATCCCTTATCCTTGAGCACATGGGCTGAGCTCCCACTCCTGCCCCTGACTCTGAGTCCTCGCACTCACCCAGATGCGGATTCCATGGAGGCAGAGGCTGTCAGTGTCCAAGAGACGCCTGTGGGGTTTGTCTCTCGCCGGCAGAGAGAGCTCCTCTCAGAATCCAGCCTGAACTTCTCCAATCTTGTCCCAGGCTGCGGACCTCCATGGGGAACCCAACCCCATGGCTAGGATCCCAGTGGCTCTGCACCTGACTCTTCTTGCCCTCTGGGTAAATCAGGAATAGCGCCCTCCGAGCGAAAGGAGGGGCACCAACGAGAATCAAGAACCCCTGGCATGAAGTGAGAATGAAGCCTGGTTGGGCTCCCTTCCTGCAGGCTGACTATCTCCAGGGGGTGACTCGCAGTGCACCAAAGAACCTGATGCTGCAGCCCCTCCACCTCTCCGACGGGGGAATCCCTCGCCACCCACCACGGGCTCTGTGCCAGGATGCCCCTTCCGAGCCCTTGGAATTCTGCCATGCTTCTATTTCGGGAGCATCCCTGGGAAGCAGGAGGCTGTGCGGAGATGCACGAAGAGGCTCTCAAGGTCTGGTGAGCCTCACCCACTTCCCTACCCAGAGAAGATGGCCAGGAGGGAAGGCAAGAAGCCAAAACGGTACTCCAGAGAAGACACCAAGATGCCACTGCATGTCCCAGCTTCCCAGAAGAGAGGACCAGCCACCCAGATGCTGGGGCAGAGGGCATCAGTAGCACCCCGGGGGTCTGCGTGGGGCAGGGAGAGGATTAGGGTTGCCAGATGGTTTAACAAAAAATACCGAACACCGCCCCCTCCCCCCAAAAAAAAACCACTGGAAAAAAACTCTGCTGAGGAAAAAAAAAAGGGGGGAGACCAAAATTGTTAAGCAAAAAAAAAAAAAAAAGAAGAAAAAAGGGCACTGTGCCTTTAAATGGCCCCACGCTCCTCACTCCCCCACCCCCACCAGATCCATCGGGGAAAATTGTCCCTGCCAAGCTTCCGTCCGAGGGAAACAGGAAATACCGGACATTTCATGTCTCCGGTGTTTTCTTTTTTTTTTAACCGGACGGGGGACCCGAATACTGAACTGTCCAGGCGAAAACCGGACACCTGGCAACCATAGAGAGTATTAGACCTGCCCCCACATCTCCTTCCTAATGAGTCACACTGCCCAGGGACCACCGGGCTGGTTTGCTTTCCCTGCCCCATGGCCCCATGGAGCTGGTGGAACGCAAGCAGCTGTGGGGAGGACCTGCCTGGCATGGAACAGTGAACCACCCACGGGTCGTGCCAAGCCCAGAGCAGGGGGGGATGGCTGGGAACCTTTTGTTGTTCACACACTTCAGACACAGCAATGCAATAAAAGCCCAGTAGCTTTAGGCATGTCTCAATGGCTTGGTCCATTTTTTAACCCCGTTCTCCTTTTTCATTATTTCTTCATTAACACACAAGAAGCCATTAGCTATAACACTGCATGATGCAGCTCCCTCTCCCAGGCTATGTCTACACTCGCGGCTTCTTGCGCAAGTACAGCCGTTCTTGCGCAAGAATCTGCAGAGCATCCACACTGCCCGCTCGCTCTTGCGCAAGGAAATTTACAGTACGGCGTGGTAAGAGAGGGCTTCTTGCGCAAGAGCTATGCTCTTTTTTAACAGGTGTAAGCCCTCTTGCACAGGAGCTCTTGCACAAGAGGGCAGTGTGGACGCGCGCGGCAGGGGTTTCTTGCGCAAGAAAGCCCTGTGGCTAAAATGGCCGTCAGCGCTTTCTTGCACAAGAGTGTGTCCACACTGCCATGGGCGCTCTGGCACAAAAGCACATCTCACAGATGGCAATGTGGACATGTTCATGCGCAAGATTCCTTGCACAAGAATCCTTGCGCAAGATGTTCTTGCGCAAGAAGCCCACAGTGTAGACACAGCCCTAGTTTAATTTACCAGCGATCAGGTCAGAGGCAGACACCCGCACCGAAAAATAAAAACAAAAAGGGAAAATTCATGATAGCAAAAAAATAAAATAAAATAAAAAATCAGTGGTTTTTTTCTGATTTTTTTTTAATGGAATGTGAAAAACATACCCCAGGAGTTGTGTTATCAGTGGAAATGCAGACAAAGTTCAAAGTTTCTATCTTCATTAATTTTGTAAACCGCCTGGGCTGTGGCCCTATCAAATTGAAATGTTAAATGTTCACCACTTTCCAACTGCACCCGGACTCCAACAGATTGACTTCAAAACTGGCCCAATGTTTCGATCGCAAGAGAGCGGCAGAACCAGACATGTCTGAGGTTTCTCGCCGGGCCAGTGTGGGGACAGCCAAGTTCAAACATTGGCCTCTGTCTTTTCTATCCGTCTGAGTCATGCAGGCATAGGGAGCGTCAGATTCACGCCTCACCGCCTTGTTCTCACCCTCTACATCAATGGAGCCTCCCAATTCACACCGGAAAAAACAACAAATAGTCTGGTAGCACTTTATAGACTAACAAAACATAGAGATGGGATCATGAGCTTTTGTGGGCACAGCCCACTTCTTCAGATGACCAGAGTGAGGTTTCACTGCACTTCTAACTCAATCTCTTATCACATCGCACTCCCTCCATTCCCTTTATTCACTAATATCAATTCCCCATTTCCTGCAGCTCTCACAACTTCCTCTGCATGTGGCCCCTCTCTGACCCACACCGCAGGGAAGGCGTTTCCCGATCCAGCCTGCCCTCCACTCACTCACATCCCTCCTCCAGACTTGCTGCTTTCTGACGTAAACAGGATGAAGTTCAACAAGGACAAATGCAAAGTGCTGCAGTTAGGAAGGAACTATCCATTTCACACACACAGAATGGGAAGTGACTATCTAGGAAGGAGTCCTGCTGAAAGGGATCTAGGGGTCAGAGTGGACCACAAGCTAAATATGAGTCAACAGTGTGACACTGTCGCAAAACAAGCAAACCTGATTCTGGGATGCATTAACAGGAATGTTGTGAGCAAGACACGAGAAGTCATTCTTCCGCTCTACTCTGCGCTGATTAGGCCTCAGTTGGAGTATTGTGTCCAGTTCTGGGCACCACATTTCAAGAAAGAAGTGGAGAGATTGGAGAAGGCCCAGAGAAGAGCAACAAGAATGATTAAAGGGCTAGAAAACATAAGCTAGGAGGGAATACTGAAAGAATTGGGCTTGTTTAGTTTAGAAAGGAGAAGACTGAGAGGGGTCATCATAGCAGTTTTCAAGTATCTATAAGCATGTTACAAGGAGGAGGGAGAAAAATTGTTCTCTTTGGTTTCTGATGATAGGACAAGAAGCAATGGGCTTAAACTGCAGCAAGGGAGGTGTAGGTTGGACATTAGAAAAAATGTCCTGTCAGAACGGTTAAACACTGGAATAAATTGCCTAGGGAGGCTGTGGAATCTCCATCACTGGAGATATTTAAGAGCAGGTTAGACAGACACCTGTCAGGGATGGTCTCTAGACAGTGCGTGGTCCTGCCGTGAGGGCAGGGGGCTGGACTCGATGACCTCTTGAGGTGCCTTCCAGTTCTAGTGTTCTATGATTCTATTCTATGATTCTTCACACGCTGGGAGTCACCAAGGACATTAATCATAAACAACCCATAGGCCTGGCTTCCCCAGGGCATCCCGCCTCCCTGGAGCCTCGCGGCCGTGGACTGCAAGAGCAATGGGGCTGGGGCGCTCTGGTGTGTGTCACGCGCACTGTCAGAGCCTCACAATTAATGACACGACTTAAGGAGCTGAGGACGTAACAGGAACTGACCTGGGTGGCAAGCATAATGCTGTAATTCGCTCCCCACCTTTCCCCAGAGCCACGCACACACTCTCCTTTGTTTGGTGCCTGCCTGGGCCGCGCTGTGTCTGATTCGGATGACTGATTCACACCCGGGCTTTGTGTTTCCCTGCAGAGCGCGGCTTGCCCCATACGGATGCTCTTGCTGCGCTCACTGAGCTCGACAACGCCTGTTCCACAGGGCAGCCCAGCGGCTGGGGGGGGGGGTCGATTCTTGCAATGCTACCAAAATGCGTTGGATTATGCGGCTGTCCCCGCAGTGGGGGGACGGGGTATTTTGCTGTCATTTATGGTTGCCAGGTGGCTGTCTGGCAGAGACACTACTAGGAGCTACCCTGGGGGGTGCTCTGTCACAGACCATCTACCCCCACTGATCAACAATGGTGCTGCTCACGAAGGTACTTAGTAAAGGGGCAGAAAGCTCACAGCTGGCCCACAGAGGCTGTTCTCTGATCAGTCCACACAGGGGCTACATCTACACTCGTGAGAAATATGCAAATGAGGCTAAGCGTGGAATATCACCGAGCCTCATTTGCATACCTAATGAGCCGCCAGTCTTGCTGAAGAGGCTCTTGTGCCAGAAGGAGCTGTCTACACTGCCCCTTCTTGCGCAAGAAAAGCCCTCTTGTGCAATGCCGTTCTTCCTGAAAATAATCGGCGTAACGCGAGTAGACTCACACGCCTCCTCACGGCAATTCCTCCCCCTGCTTCTCCCATCAGCTGTCTGTAACCAGCCGGCAGTGGCACCAGGCTGGCACCCAGGGCCAAATGCGGACCCCTGCAAACCCTGCGCAGCTGGTCTGTCGCACCCTTCCTACGACTCACCCGCTTGGCGAGAGGCTCGGTCACTTAGCCCAGCGGTTTTCAAACCGGTCATCGCGACCAAGCACTGGGTGGGGGAATGTCAGGTCCTGGGCCTGCTGCTGCAGGGGGATCAGGTGAGCGGCAGGGGGTGGGGGAGGGGGACGCTAAGGCAGCGACCTGCCTATCCTAGCACTGCAGACTGCGCTGTGCCCTAGAAGCGGCCGGCAACAGGCCCAGCTCCTAGGTGGGGGTGGGGGGGTGGAGAACAGAGGGCTCCCCACCCTGCCCCTGCCCCAAGCACTAGCTCCCCACTCCCATTGGCTGGGAACCTGCTGCCGGCTGCTTCTGGGGCAGCCTGGTCTGTGATGCTAGGAGAGGCAGGAAGCTGCCTTTGCCCCCACACTGCACTGCTGACCGGGACCTACTGGAGGTCAGCCCCTCCTGCCCCAGCCCTGACCCCTCCCACCAAAGCCAGAGCCCCCTCCTCCACCCCAAAACTCCCCTCCTCAGCCGCACCCCGGAGCCCGCACTCTGGTCATATGATGTCGGATCACGGCATCAACAATTTTCTTCAACCGGTGGGGAGAGAAAAGTTTGCAAACTGCGGGCGTGGCAGCTGGCTTTGCACGTGTGCGATTGCCCTCTAGCAGCCCCCCCCCAGAGGGAAATCACCTCAGAGCGCCCGTCAGGGGAGCACCCTTCAGCTCAGCCTGTGATCTGCGACGGAGCCATTTGTGCACCAGATCCGGGGCTCCCCCCCCTTCTCTTTCTGAGCCCCCCAAGGTGCTGGGAGAACTTCACAGCCGGGCTGGGCCACAGCAGCTGGTTTTCTGCCGGGGGGCCTGCGAAGCAAAGTGACTCAGGCTTTGGCTTCAGCCTGAGATAGTGGGGCTGGGAGCTCTAGGCGCCAGCTTACTATCCTGGGCCATCTAAGGCCAGCTGTGCTTGGCAGCCCCCTTGAAACCTGCTCAGAGCCCCCTAGGAGCCCCAGGTTGAGAACCACTGCTCTAGCCCCACCGCTGTGTGCGCACCTGTTATACTGAGTAACCACATCTGCCTAGAACAGGTCTGTTCCAATTCCCTTGTCGTGCAGCAAATCAAAGGGACCTCTGACTGGTCTCTTGCTCTCCCTGAGGAAGGATTTTGCTAGATGGGTCTCAGAGATTTAAAAATGTCCTCGGCTCACTGTCTTGCAGCCTCAACAGCCCAGCATTTTACACCAGCCCTTCCTCCATTAACCCCACCCCAAATCCACCGACTTGGCCCCCACCGCTTCCTATGTATACTGACCTGCTGCCCAAGCCCCGCCCTCCTACGTATACTGATCTGCTGCCCAAGCCCCGCCCTCCTATTCATACTGATCTGCTGCCCAAGCCCCGCCTTCCTATTCATACTGACCTGCTGCCCAAGCCCCGCCCTCCTATTCATCCTGACCTGCTGCCCAAACCCCGCCCTCCTATTCATACTGACCTGCTGCCCAAGCCCCGCCCTCCTATTCATCCTGACCTGCTGCCCAAACCCCGCCCTCCTATTCATCCTGACCTGCTGCCCAAGCCCCGCCCTCCTATTCATCCTGACCTGCTGCCCAAGCCCCGCCCTCCTATTCATACTGACCTGCTGCCCAAGCCCCGCCCTCCTATTCATCCTGACCTGCTGCCCAAGCCCCGCCGTCCTATTCATCCTGACCTGCTGCCCAAGCCCCGCCCTCCTATTCATACTGACCTGCTGCCCAAGCCCCGCCCTCCTATTCATACTGACCTGCTGCCCAAGCCCCGCCCTCCTATTCATACTGACCTGCTGCCCAAACCCCGCCCTCCTATTCATCCTGACCTGCTGCCCAAGCCCCGCCTTCCTATTCATCCTGACCTGCTGCCCAAGCCCCGCCCTCCTATTCATACTGACCTGCTGCCCAAGCCCCGCCCTCCTATTCATACTGACCTGCTGCCCAAGCCCCGCCTTCCTATTCATACTGATCTGCTGCCCAAGCCCCGCCCTCCTATTCATACTGACCTGCTGCCCAAGCCCCGCCCTCCTATTCATACTGACCTGCTGCCCAAGCCCCGCCCTCCTATTCATACTGACCTGCTGCCCAAACCCCGCCCTCCTATTCATACTGACCTGCTGCCCAAGCCCCGCCCTCCTATTCATACTGACCTGCTGCCCAAACCCCGCCCTCCTATTCATACTGACCTGCTGCCCAAGCCCCGCCCTCCTATTCATACTGACCTGCTGCCCAAGCCCCGCCCTCCTATTCATACTGACCTGCTGCCCAAGCCCCGCCCTCATTTGCTGAACACCTGCGGCAAGGGGGAGAGGGCGCTCAGGCAGCTGTTAACTCTTTGCTGCCCTTTCCCTACAACTGGCCTCCAGCAAGTTCCACCGCAGGCCCAGACCCGCCAAGCCTCCCCGCCGTGAGAGCCACTCCCGGCTCTGATGGTCACAGCTCAGCAGCCTTGTGATTCTGGCGCCCAGCCTGGGGGCTCGGGGACAGCACTGACCGAGGGGAGAGGAGATTTTAAATGCAAACCAGAGCCAGGGCAAACCACTTCCAAACCAGAGACAGGCACGTGGCAGCCAACCCTAAGATTCAAGACGCTTTGGGCAGGGCATCTTGATGTCCCACAGGGCCGGGTGTCCAAACAGGGGCTTTGTTTTGTCCCACTGCAGAGCTGGGAATCCAGGGATAAAGGGTTTGGCGCTGGATTCACAGGGGTGCTGAGCAGCGTTCCCTATAAGCTGAGCACTTGGGTGGCCACACAGGAGCGATTTAGCTGCTGCCCATCTGACTGGCAGAGCGGCCACAGCCACCAGCATGGGTATCTGTTGGTGGTGCACATCTGCACATGCCTTGGTGCACAGGACAAAATTTATTCTGCACATGCATGGAAAAATTAGAGGGAACGTTGGTGCTGGAGTCCGCAGAAGTTTTGAGCACACAGCACCTGTGGCCCTGAGCATTTTAGGCCCTGGATTTATAATCCCCCTACCCTGCCATGTGTCCCCTAGTGCCCCCAACTATCTGGCATGCATAAAACCCCTTTACATTACTCTGGCCAGAAATAGCTCCCTGCCCAAGCCCCCTCTCTCTGCCCTCCACCGCCTCCAGATGGTGCAAAACAGGTACAGGACCACAGCCTTGCTCCCCGCCACCGGGTTGGGAGGCAGGCGAGGGGCGGCATGGCGGAAGCACTTTGTGCTGTGGCCGTTCTCGGCTTCCTAGCATCCGTGGGAAGCTGAGCCCAAGTGAGAGTCCCCGTAAATCCACTCTCACTGACCCACCCCAGAACACCAGCAGTGTCGAGGTGGCTTAAAGCCCTCTTAACCCTCTGCTCCTGCCCCATAGGCTGAGTGAGACTCCTTCCAGGGGGAGATTTTCAGAGTCACAAACAGCTGCCAGGCACCCAACCAGCCCGGTGTTTGATTCCAGGTCAGATCCAGGCCCCTCTCTGTCCCTGGGCATCGGCGTCATTGCAGAAAAGGGAAGCAGGGCCAGGTACGCTCCATGCCCCTGCGCCGAAAGCTTCTCTGTGCTGTGGGGCTGTGAAAAGGAGTCATGACCCCAGTTGCACGGGGACCTCAGCCTCCCGGGCCTTGGGTACCCAGCAGGGTAACTTCTGACTGTAGCACAGAGCCTGCAGAGGAACAGGGCTGTTCCTGCATCTACGTTCTGAGACAGCGGGTCCCTCTCTTCCTCTCCAAAGCCGAGTCTGACGTGAAACTGACTGCTCTGACGTGCTACTCTTATTTCCACCAGTGTCTCTCCAGGGCCGCTGATTGGGGAGGGCGGGTGGATCAGGGACAGCTGTCAGGGGCCTGGCAATTTAAAAGGGCCTGGGACTTCCGACCACTGCTACTGCACCTGCAGCAGCGGCCGGAACTCTGGGCTCTTTCAATCACCGCCAGAGCCCCAGACAGCACAGTCTGGGCGACCCAGAAGGGCTAGCTGAGGGATTCTGGCCCCCAGCTCTGCCCCTTCTGGGAGGGCCAGGAGCCGGCCTACCCCTACCTTTCCCAGGGGCTGGGATTTCCATGTGGCTCCCAGGCGTGCTAGTTGTGGGCCCTGCTCCCGTTGCGCTAGGTGCGGGACAAAAGGCAGTCCCTGACCCAGGAGCCTCTCGTCTGAGTCTGAGACAACAGCTGGACACAGAGAGAGGTGGGAGCGCCAGGAAACTATGTGACAATATTCATCAGCAAGAGTGGCCATGAGGCATAGGCACCTTGCGGGCCTGCTGCACAGGGGCGAGTTTCACCCTTAGCAGAGTGTCTCCAGGTCACCCATTCCATCTGCGTGCCGTCGGCTGCCCAGTTCATTTCCTGGGGCAGAGCAGGGCAATAGCCCAGATTTGTAAAACCCCTTATGGCTGTTTTCTCCAGCACACCCGAGCGCCGGGTTCTGATCTCAGTGACACGTCAGTGACAGAAGTGGAGTTACTCTGGGTTCACACCAGGTATGCACCTTAGCTCTGGTGTTTAGAGGATGAAGCACTCGGCAGAGCGGGAGACACAGATGGGCCGCGTTAACACAGCCTCACTGGAGGGCAGGGAGTAGATAGAGCCTAGTTCTGATCACTTACTGCTAACGGCATCTAGCAGCCCATCAGGAGCATCGATGCAATGGCCACTTCAGTGCTTGATCAAGCCAACAAAGCATTTCCATTGCCCCTTTGCTGCCCGTGTGTGAGCTCTGGCCACACGCTGCTTTGTTTCTACCGGGCTATGTGGGACACAAACCTAGTTTGCAAGGAATAAGGGCTTGTCTGCGTCTCCAAAGCAGAGACTGGCCATTCCTTGGTTCGCCCGAACCAGTATCTCCCCTTGCCAACAAAGCAGATTGCAATGGAAAGGCCGGTCAGCAGAGGCAAATAGACACCACGTCTGGGCTGGGCTGCCTTCTCTGCCACTAAATCACCAAGAGGCCCTGGGCAAGCCACCTAACTTCACGCTGCCTCAGTTTCCTTATGCATTAAAGAGCTAGAAGAATACTTATCTCCTCCTCGCGGTGTCACAAGGCTTAATTAATTAATTACCAGTTGCAAAGCGCCCGGCACGCCTCGGATGAAAGGGGCTCCAGCAGGGCAGGCTGTTATTAGTTATTAGCATTGTGCAAGTCACGGGGCGATTCGAACACAAGCAGGATGCCAAGCGGGTGATCTGAAGCCCCAGGGTTTGGAACTCAAAGTTCCTCTCCATCAGGTTTGCAAGTCAGCCGGCACCCTGGTGTTATTGCCTGCAGACTCTTTGGCGCATGCCCGATGTCAGGCGTGCCCGGGGTCCCTGAGCCAGGGTACAGAGGCCTCCGGGAGCCATTGTTCTGGAACCACAGCACTGATCATTAGAAACCAGGGGTTGGCTTTTGTGGCAGCATCGGCTCCTGTGACAGGGGCTGCATAAATATCCCAACCGGCTGGATCGGGGCAGGGGGGATCCAGCTGCTTTAAAACCCAGCTTGCCAGATAACAGCCCTCTTCTCTGTGTCCACAGCTATGGGGAGCACGTCCAGCATTTCAAGGTACTCCGCGAGAGGAACGGCAAATATTTCCTCTGGGAGGAAAAGTTCAACTCCTTGAACGAGCTGGTGGATTTCTACAGAACCACGACCATCGCCAAAAAGCAGCAGATCTTCCTGAGAGACGATGACCAGAACCACGAGGTACAGGGCTCTTCGGCTGTCCACCCACCTCACTCCAGGAGGGTGGCGAGAGGAGGAGAGGGCAGCCCCCAGCCCGGCATGTCCACTGCTCACCAGCCAAAACCCAAGGCAAGGCCCCAGCGCTAAAACAGGCACACAGGACACAGCCACGGGCTGTTAGAAATCTTTGAGGTTGTCAACCCAAATGTGGACAAAGGCAAAACAGTGGGTACAGGGTACAGGTTGAATCTCTCTAGTCCAGCACTCTCTGGTCTGGCTACATCTGTCGTCCAGCATGATTTTAGTTGCTGGATGTCCACTTATCACGGGTGTGGCCTAGTTTCCCGCAATCCCATAAGTTTGTTTGCAACCCCCAGTCCTGGCTCTCAGTGATCTGGGCTGTTGTTTAGCTCTAAATGTCTCTAAGAGCCCAGCAAGCAGGGGAAGTACTGGTGATGCTTCTAGACAATATTGACCTCCCATGGTTTGCCAAATTCTCTGGTTCGGCACCGGTCAGATCCCGAGGGTGCCGGACTGGAGAGGTTCAACCTGTACAAAAGCCTTTGACAAGGTCCCACACCCAAGGCTCTTAAGCGGGGTGGGCAATAATTTTTTCTGGGGGGCCACTCCAAGATTTTGGAAAGTGGCCTAGGGCCGCACTTTTCTGTGGAAGGGGTGCGGGGTCTAGGGTGGAGGCTGGGTGCAGAAGGGCGCACAGGGTAAGGGACCGGGGTGCAGGAGAGGGTGTGAGGTCTGAGAGGGAGTTTGGATGAAGGAGGGGGTTGTGACCTGGGGCAGAGGATTGGGGTGTAGGGGCAGGGAGGGATTATTATGGGTGCAGGAGAGGATTCTGGCTTGGAGGAGGGGCTCTAGGAGGAGGTGCAAAGTCTGAGAGGGAGTTGTGACCTGGGAAAAGGGGGTGCAGACTGCAGAGGGTTTGGATGGTGAGCCAGGGCAGGGGTTTGGGGTGCAGGGTCTGGGAGGGGGTATGGGTGCAGGAGAGGATTCTGGCCTGGGGGAGGGGTATAGAAGGGGGTACAGGGTCTGGGAAGGAGTTGTGACCTGGGGCAGGGGGCGTGCAGAGGGTTTGGAGGTCCCCTGGGGGGGAGTTGGGGTGCAGGAGGGGCAGGGATGCCAGAGGCAGGCTGTGACTGGGAGGCGCTTACCTAAGCCAGCAGCCCTGCAACACCCGCAAGGCAGGCTGGGCTCCCTGCCTGCTGCAGCCCCAGGTCACTTTAACCTGCAGGCTGCTCCCTCCACGTGGCTCTCCGCTCCAGGAAGGGGAAGAGGCTTATGCTGCCCCCATCACCCAGGCCAATTTCTCAGCTCCTATTGGCTAGTTATTTCCAGCCAATAGAAGCTGAGAGATTGGCTGGGGTCAATTCCTACTGGCCGGTTGTTTCCAGCCTATAAGAGCGGAGAATTAGGCTGGGGTCCGGGAGATCACACGACGCTTCCCCCTCCCTGCAGAGCAGACCGCTGCACGGACTTCTTTTTAAAGCACGGCAGCTGCGTGCCTGGGGGTCCCGGCAGGGTGGTCTGCAGGCCAGATCCAGCCCCCGGGCCATGTTTTGCCCAGGCCCGCTCTGAAGGCAAGGAAGGCATCGTGGGATAAATGGGAGGGTCCTCTCATGGATCAGTAACTGGTTACAAGGTCTCACGGGGGGAGCTGTGTTCATCTGTAACTTTAAAAACAATGAGTCATCCTGTGGCACCATTTTTGTGAGTCCCTGAGGTCAGCTCCTGGTGGTTAAAAGATGGGAGATAAAGCCCAGGAATAAAGGGGTTCTCCCTGGGCTACAGGAACCGTGCTAGCTGATGGCTAACGCCCAGCGTTCCCAGAACACCACCAACCAGAACAGCAATCTACACAGCCCGAGGGCCACTTTTATTGGGCACCAGTAGCTCCGCTCCAGGGGGCATGACTTGCTTTTGCCCCTTCAAAGGCAGGCAACCCACAAGGGCTGCTAGGACACTGCTCGGCCTCCGAGGAAGCAAGGCCTGTAAGGAAATGTGAAGGAAGCCAATGGATTGTAGCGTGCAGCGAATGTTGCCGCTGGTCATAATATAGCAGGGATCTAGAGACAGAGCGAGCCAATCTGAATGGGCAGATACTGGGAACCGTTTGGCTTGGGGCGCAGACTTTGTGGTTCTCTGGAGCACCTCTCCCCTAAGGAGACGCTGTCAGGAGAAAGGAGCAGAGCCTCAGTAAGTCCGCACGAAGCTTCAGCTTCAGAAGAGCTCTGAGGATTTACGCCGGCTGAGGCCAGGCCCCCCATGGTGCCAGGTGCTGCTCATGGACACGTCTGCGGTTGGGCTCATCAGTCCTTTAGCGAACGCAACCAGACCCCGACCCCTGCCAGTTCCTTGCCAGGCGGCTCCCATGCCCAAAGTCAGCAGACAGAATTCCCTCCCCAGCTCTATGGTGCCCACAGCTGAGGGCAAAGGGGGGTCATGGCCTGTGGGGCTGTGAACCCTCTTCTCCCTCTCCCTCCTGACTCCTCCCTTGCTTGCTCTCACTGCAGGTCAAGAAGCCGAAGTTCGTCCAGGCTCAGTTTGACTTCTCCTCCCACGATGCGTCCCAGCTGGACTTCTACAGAGGAGACATCATTGAGGTCCTGGACTGCCCCGATCCCAACTGGTGGAGAGGGAAGATCTGTGGGCGAATCGGCCTGTTTCCACGGAATTACGTCCACCCCATTCACATGTGACCTGCCGGCCGGTGTCTGGATGCCCCAGCTCCCTGGCTGCACATCAAAATGAACTGCGATCCCCTGCACCGGGTGCCTAGAGCTTTTAGAGGACAAATCCCCAGAGCACGACGGACCTTTCTTAGGCTTAAGGTCGGACTGGGGGACGCGGCCCAGGACAGATTTGAACCCTCTGGGATCTGTGTGCTCCGGCAGCCACCCCCTCCCAGTGCTGCAGACAGGGCCCGCTCGAGCCATTCCTGCGCCCCGGGCAGCGAGCGCGCCACACATGCACGGCCCCACCCCCTGGCGCGCTGCGCACCTTACAGCTGCCATCAGGCACCCCCCCATAGGTTGGTGCCCCGGGCAGCTGCCCGGCTAGCCCTCCCCCTTAATCCAGCCCTGGCTGCAGAACCAGTGTGCCCTAGGCCTTTGTACCGGGGGGGAAGGAGGGAGGGGGTTGTTGCAGCAGAAGAGGCAGATAACACCACCCACCGCACGCCAGGGACGAGACCAGAGTGAAATGAACAAGGCTCATCGCAACCCACATCACCCCGGCACTTTGCCTGCGTGGTGTAGCCTTTCCGCTTCGTCTTCTGTCTAGCTCCACTGCAAGCCCTTCGGGGCAGGGGCCTTTGTCGTCCCGCCTTCCTGCTCGGTGGCAAGCATGCAATAAAGCCTCACAGTCCCACTCGCTGAGGGCCAGGCGTGGGGAGCGGGGCTTTCCCAGCTCCTGGGCTTGCCGCTCAAAGTGGGCAGCCAAGGGAGGGGCCGAGCCAGGCGGCTCTGGAGCAAAGTGGAATCAGCAGATCCCTTCCAACGAGGACTTCCCGTGCCAGTCTGTCCTTCTAGAATCAGCCCCTCTCCCTCCCCAGGTCACAGACAGGTGGGCGTAGAGCCTGGGGCTTTCTCATACAGAAGATAGGCCTGGTACCATGTACCCCTTCCCCAAACCTCCTCTCTATGCTAGAACACCAGGCCCCTCACTGCAGCTGGCCCATCCCCCGGTGCGTCCTTGGGCATTCCCCCTGCACCTTGAAACTGCAGGGGCTCTCCTGTCTTCGCAAGGGTTAGCCCCCAGCTGCCGTTTGAGGCCATGAATCTTTGAGCTTGGGCCTCTCTCAGCTGGGAGCTGTGAGAGCTTGCTTGGGCGCTCTCTGCCCCGGAGTTATCCTGAGCAATCACAGGGCGTGAAACTAACGAGGAGGCTGTGGGAGGGGCGCGGCACATTCCTGGCACCTTTCGTCGGGCTTCCCAAAACGATCAAAGAGTTCCGGGCAGCTTTCGCTGCACCTGGTTATGAGACAACTCTGATGCGCTGCCAGCCGGATTCCATCGCTCCGCGAGGGAATTAATGGTTCACACAAACATCTCTCTGTCCCCTCCGGGCTGGTGTCCCATTTGCAACCAAAGGCCAAAGTCGGGGCCAGATCCCACCCTATCAAGGCAGGGGGCACGCAGCTGAAGTCAGTGGAGTTGCAGCCTCGTGCCCGCTGGGGCTTTGGCCCAGTGATTAGAAACTGGGCTTGGGTTGTGTGTTTGGGGAACGGGGGAGGGGAGCTTGCTTTGGCCTGCCTTTAAAACAGGGATGGGGAAAATGGCCCAGGGGCCGGATCTGGTCCCTGGTTTGCCTGGATTCGGCCCCCGAGGCTCAGGGCTCCCCCCGCCAGCACTGGGGAGCAGATGTTTGAGCCGTGTGGCCCCCTTCCTGTCCAGACCCTGCACCCCACTCCGCTTCTGCACCCTACCTTCCTCCCAGAATCACCAGCCCTCCACCTGCTCCTACACCTTCCTTCCTGCCCAGACCCCACACTCCAAGGCTTCTTCCCAGCAGCCCCCTCCCACACACTGAACTCCTCATTTTTTGGCCCCACAACAGGGCGTAGGGGCCAAAAGTCTACTAGCCTGGACCCCCGGAGGTTCTTGTGTGCGAGGGGAGAAAGTATGTGTGTGTGTGGGGGGGGGGGTGCTTCTCACTTTTGTGTGGCCCTCCGACTGATTTTTCTGTGGGTTGGCAGCCCCTGACCCAAAAAAGGTTCCCCACCCCTGCTTTAAAAGCCCGTGTCACACTTGGGAATCTTGCCTAGTGGGATGGAAGAGGTTAAAAGCCCATGACCTTGCAGGCTGTCTCCCTGAGAAGAAAGGGTGCATTTTAAAAAGCAAAGTCTGGTGAAACCTGTTAGAGAAAGGAGTCAGGGGTCCTTTTTTGTTCTCCTACTCACCACCAGAGCCTCAGGGCTTGCTATGAGGTCAGTGAGATGCTATTAATAGTCATGGGTCATGGCTCTAGGCTGTAAATGGCCTGAACAAAGCATATAGCACCTGGCTGCGTCTAGACTGGCAAGATTTTCCGCAAAGCATTTGCGGAAAAGAGCGTCTAGATTGGCACAGATGCTTTTGCGCAAAAGCACTTTTTGCGGAAAAGCATCCGTGCCAATCTAGATGCGGTTTTGCGCAAGAAAGCCCCGATTGCCATTTTCGCCATCGGGGCTTTTTTGCGCAAAACAATTCTGAGTTGTCTACACTGGCCCTCTTGCGCAAAAGCATTTGCGCAAGAGGGCTTTTTCCCGAGCGGGAGCGTCATTATATTTGCGCAAGAACACTGATGATCATACATTAGATCGTCAGTGTTCTTGCGCAAATTCAAGCGGCCAGTGTAGACAGCTGGCAAGTTTTTGCGCAAAAGCAACCGCTTTTGCACAAAAACTTGCCAGTCTAGACACAGCCCCTTAGATTCACCAGCGTAAGAGGGATTTATAACACATGCTACTTCTATACTCACCTGAGCCTCCTACCAACTGGGACACAAAAGAGCCAGCCAACTGAACTGAAGAAAGATAAGCGGGGGGGTCCACCTGGGAATCCTTTTGTAAGAACCATGTCGTGAATCTACAGAACTCACTGCTGCAGGATGTCGTTCAGGCATATGGCTTAACTGGTTTGGAAAGAGGATTAGCCGCTTCTGTGTCTAAGCAAAATATTTTGTCGTTGGATTCAGAGCTTCCAAAGGGCATCTGGCATCCTAGTGTTTCAGAACACCGGAGAAATTTCACCCACCCCCCTGGGCACAAATGGGAATAGTCAAGTGTGCTATGAGGGATCATCTTTGTAGGCATCAGGCCTCAGTCAATGCTGGCAGCGGGCCCAGACAAAATAGTCTGCCAATCCATGCCAGGTCGGCAGTTCTTAAGTTTGTCGGTAGCTAGTGATGCCTCAGTCTTTCTCTCAGGCTGTGTGCCTTGCTGATGCATTTCAAGCTAGCGGCTAGCCAAGGACTTTAAGGCTCCTCAAAGTTAGAGGCTACTGAGATGTTTGCCTGGCCCCGAGCTGGCAAGCGAAGGCTTGAGGCAGCCTTCTTAGCGATGGAGAATGACAACTGGGGTCCACACACGAGCACTGTGTCCTGCCATGGCGGCAGTGTGGCAGCAAACGCCCGACCCAGCATCATGAGCTACAGCGTGAAATGACAACTGCTTCCCCTGCCCCCAAGACTGGCTGGAGGGTACATTCCCACGAGCTCAGCCTGAACCCAGAATACTCGCTGGAGCCCTTGTTACTATCGCGGCGTCATCAGAGCCTCGCGACGGGGCAGCACCTGCGGAGGGAGGAGCAGCCCGCTGCGGCGTCAGCTGCTCTTTTTAGCTTCTGTTGCCAAACAACCGTCCAATCAGCTTGACTATGTATCTTGTCTGATGAGGTCATTAAAGAAAGCAAAGCAAACGGCTCTCTCCACAGAGACAGTGAGATCAGGGTAACATGATGCGGCTGGCAAATGAACCGAATCTCATTCGTGTACTGTGGTGCAATATCACCAAAGGCCTCTGGGTGATTCAGAGATAATATCCCCTCTTAGCCCGTGTCCAAGAGCAGTCTGAGGAGGGCTGCGGCAGCTGGTGCCCGAGGCGGAAGGCGTGATCGGCGCCCCCGCCTGCACGGCCGTCAATGGAGTGACATCATCATCGGGTGCCCCGTGACGTCGTCATCGGGCACCGTTGAAGGCGGCGCCCCAGGCGATGGCTGAGTCGGCCTATAGTCGTGGGCCGCCCCAGCATGTGTCCTAGCTAGCCAGTGCAATGGTTGCATGCATACACACAAACTTACGTGCACGCACACGCACACACACACACACACACACACACATACCCCTGCCTGCTGCTTCTATGATGACATCAGGCCAGAGCTTATTGGCTAATATTGTGCCACTCCCCAGAGGTACAGCCTCCAGAGAGGTGGAGCGTCCAGGACTGACCTGAAACACAGCCAGATTTCCGTGCAAGAGCTCCACAGTTGAATAATTCAGTGGTTATTTGCAAGCCACCCAGTCAGATGGCAGTCCGTGGTGCCCTAGGGCATTGAGCAGGGTGGTGCAGATATCATTTCTAGCTGCAAATGGTGTTTTAATTCAAAGGAAATAAAAAACAATCATTCTGAGGAACCACCAGGAAGGGGTGTAGGCACAGAACCCAGTGCAAGACTGGTTTCCATTTCCACTTTTAAGAAGGCCATGTGGAGTTAGAAATGCAGGTTACACAGATTCTCCAGGGCTGACATAGCAATCTACTGTCCACGTAGGAGAGGTGAAGGACCGCTTCGTTCACTGTGAAACGTGGCAAGAGTTTCGCCCATTGTATCATAAGCGTCTTTAGAGTCAGTGGCTTCGATCAATGTTTCTCAACCTTTTTTTTATAAAGTACCCCTTTTAAAAAAAAAATAAGTACCCCCAGTACCTACGGTGTTCAGACACAACATTTTTTCTACCATTGCAACACATTTGTTTAAACAACTTAATCGTAACCGGGCGGGCATGAAATTTTTGGGTGTAAAAAGTACAAAAAAAAAATGCTGTAAAACTTAAAACAAACATTCATTTTTCTCCAAATTTCAGTTGTGTTAACGTACCCCCCCCAGACGTCTCTCAAGTACCCCTCAGGGTACCCGTACCACTGGTTGAGAAACACTGGCTTAGATCTTTGATGCTATTCAATGAAGAAAGCAAAACTGTGCAAATCTGGAAAAGCCAACTATAGCTTCTGAGTGCAGTGTGGCCCCCGGGGTGGACAGGACACACATATTGGGTGAGCATGCTGCTCCTCCACAGCTCTGTCAATGTGCCTCAGCTCTGAGAGGCAGGCCCTGCCTTTCCCGTCCTTGATCCTTCCCAAATCTCGCCTAACGAACCTTAATCTTGCCCTCGAGCTGAAACATCCCCAGCTATTCAAGTCCTGGGCCTCTCCCAAGCATCGCTGGCCCCTCCCATGTGGCACTGGGGAGACTGTCTGACCAGTGTTCAGCCGTGCGCTTCTGCAGCCACTCAAGAGAAATTCCAGTGCTGCCCAGCTGAGTAGCAGAGCCCCCAGAGCTAGGTTTTGTGTTTCTACTGATGGTGCACATTCACACGCGCCTTGGTGCACATAAAAATTATTCCACACAGGAGTGGAAAAAAAGCCACACATAGATGGAAAAGATTAGAGGGAACACTGAGTCCAACACATTTCAGCCAGGGGCTGTGAGAGCTTTAACTCATGTCTGTGGGGAGTGGAAGGACAGGCTGTAGGAATCTGTGCGCCAACCCTGGGACTCCGACCTTCTGGGCCACAAAGAGCTTTGGGACACGTTAAGTTGATACAAAACCCTCCAATGGCCAAAATGTGGGTGGGAAAAATTAAACGTCACACCAGCGCCTCACTCCACCTTCTCCTCACATCCCTCCCCACTACACTGCCCTCCCCTTCCCTCCCTGCCCCCAGCCCCACCCCACCCGGCTGCATCACGCAAAATAAGCATAGCAGAAGACATTGACACACATCAGGACCACAGCGTTGATGCAACAGAGCCTCGCCCAGAAGGGGGTCTCCGTGGTGTCCCTCAGCGCCTTTGCTGGGGGTCCCTCGGCCTTCGCCCGTTGGGGGCTGCAGAAGAAATCCATGCAGGGGCAGACCCCTGGTGCCTCCTCCTGGGAATCTGTCAAGGATGGAGAGAGGTTTGGAGGGGCACAGCGTCACGGGGACCAGCTGCCCTGCAGGCTTCACGTGGGCCAGGGCTGGCCCTGGAGAGCACTGCCTGAGGATGGGCAGGGGCAGGGCAAGAGGGTCTGTGTTTCAAGGGGCGGGGGGCAGGGCTAAGGAGCCAGTTTGGGAACCGGACCTAACCCCAAAGCAGAACCCGATCCCTGAATCCCTGCGGCTCTGGTTGAACTGCACAAAGACTGAGCCTCACGCACCCATCCGGGATGCCAGGCACAGAATCATGCCAGCCAGTCCCTGGTGCACCCAGCCCCTGTCTGTAGCGCCCCAGCCCTCTGAGAGCTACAGCCAGGCCTCCTCAAGGTGTGAACGACACCCCAGCTCAACGCACACACCTTCCAGCACCCTCAGTCCCAGCGCTGGGCCCATCCCTAGCCCCAGCTGGGTCGGTATCGGGTCCCACGTACCCTCGTTTCCTCTCCCGGGTGAGCAGGTCCCTGCTGACGTGCTGGCCATGGAGCCCTCGGGAGGCAGGCGCCCTGGGGAAATGGTCCACCAGGTGAGGTTCTTCACCTGCAACATGGAGCAGGACGCTGAGAGGGGCTGGCATAGCCAAGCCAGAGGACAGCAGCAGCGCAGTGAGGGGGCAGCCCCGGTGACACTCGCTGCTGGGGTAAACTGAGGCACTGGAGTCTGAGGCCCAGTTCTCCTCTTCCCTCAGTGGAGCTGCCCCAGGTTCTGAGGGGGTGAGAGGAGGCCAGACTGGGGCCTGTATGATCTGAGTACAGAGGCCTCAATGTGGCCCCCGCTTCCCTGCCGATGCAGCCAAACCGTGCTCACACCTCCAGGCCAGGCCTCTCCCACAGGGGGTGGGTCCCTCAGTGCAGGGCCCTGGGTGAGAGTCAGTCTCTTGGAGGGGCAGGGTGTGCAGCTCCAGGGAGCTACGGAGCAGCGGCTGGGAAATACGGTCACACAGCCCCCGCGGGGAGGGAGCGGGAGGAGTCCAGTTATCCCCAGCACAGAGCCTGTGGGGCCGGACCAGAGGAACAGCCCCAGCTCGGGGACACAAGGCGGGAGGTTCCCCAGAGAGCTCCCCATGCTGCTCAGCGTCTCTGCAGAGTCAGCCCGAACACCGGCCAGATCTGAACCCCACTCTGAGCTCTCCGGGCCAGACCCTCAGCTGGGTGTAAATCTGGGCAGTCTCCCGCCCTCCCACCCGCTTCAGGGGTCTGGCCCAGGGGCTGCCTATGTCAGGGCAGAACAGCAGGAGCTCAGCCAGCAGCTGGGGGGGGGGGCGGGAGAGTCGCCAGCCAGGCCCGGAACTGGGGCAGATCCTTGTGCCTCTCCACCCCTGCAGGCTGCCTGGACCCTGTGCCCTGATGCCTAGAAACACGCAGGTAGGTAGCTCCCATCCCTCGCCCTGGCCCCAGACTCAGGGCTGGAGCGTCTCCCTACAATGGGCTGACCCCAAAGGCCCCTGGCTCCTGCACCGAAACCCCATCCCCGCTCTCCCAGGACATAACATCCAAGCAAGGGGAACACAGCAGGTCGCTCGGCTACCAAGCTGCTTTCCAGCTGCAGACACAGAAAACCACCCAGCCCCAGCCGCAGTGGGTCCAACACAACCCTGCACAGCCACACCCGGGTGGGGGGAGAGGGCAGCCAGGGCAGTTCCCCAGAGACAGCTACTCTGTGCCTCTTGGGTAATGCTGGCGGGGTGAGTAGGTCTCCCCGGCACTTAGCTCTGCGATCCCAGCCCTGCTACCACCCGGAGAAGCAGCTGCAAGAGAGCTGCCTTTCCACAGCTGCATGGACTGGACCCGAAGAGACGCGACCCTTGTGGGGTACAGGGGCTCCCCTGCAGGAAGGGAGGGGCCGCGTGCCTGGATCTGAAAGACGGAACTGGCCCTAACGAGCGCCACGGGGGCTACCCAACAACCCTGGTGTGATGGCCACACACCAGCCGAAGCTGAGCCCCAGGGCGGCTCTGCCTGTAAGTGGTAGGGAGCGTTGGCCCAGGGGCCGCGGCCCTTTGCTGCCAGCCAGGTGCCCTCAGTATCGGGGCTTCATGGAGGGAGTGGGCGGCCGGGCCTTTTCACATGGGACCAGACCTGTTCGCAGGAGCCCTGCTCACGGAGAAGCCGTGCTCCTACCACCTGGCTGACGTGCCCACCTCGCACCCACACCAAACAGCCCCAGCCACAGGGCCTGAGCAAGGGAACGCAGCCTCTAAGGGGTGGGGAACCTAAGGCCCGGGGGCCGCATATGGCCCCCGGCTTGCCTGGATCCAGCCCCTGAAGCTTGGGGCTCCCCCCAGCATTGGGGAGCCCATGCTGGTGCTCCAGCCCCCCACTGCCTCCCTGCGGGGCTGGAGCGCACAAAATCTACTAGCCTGGGCCCCCTCAGGCTCTGGTGTGTGAGGGGAATGTGGGGAGTGTCTTTCTCCTCAGCCGGGGGCCACAGCAGTGAGGGCTTGGTTGCTTGTGTGTGGCCCCTGACTGATTTTTCTGTGGGTCAGCGGCCCCCGACCCCAAAAAGGTTCCCCCCACCCACCGGCTGTGAGGAAGGGCGGTCACTGTGGCATCGTGGCAGCCAGGAGGGAAACAAGGGGTAGGTCCAAGGCCAGCCCCACCCGCATTGCCAGTGCCCCCTTGGCAGTCAGACCGAATGGTGGACTGGAAACAGCCGCCATGGCCTCTTGATTCTCCTCCTGGGCTTCTTTGCTCACCTGCGCCTCGGCGGGGGGGCCACTCTGCAAGCTGATCCCAACCACGGTGGCGGCCGTCAGTGCGCAGAGGACGATGGCGAAGTGGAGGTAGTGGACGTCCTTCACGACCGAGGGCCGCTCATCCGGGAGGCCGCAGCGGGGCGAGGGGTATGCAAACTCCAGCCCCATCCTGGCCAGGCCTAGTGCCAGCCCCAACATCAGGCCCCAGAAAGCGCCCTGCAGAGCACAGACCATCAGGTGATTGCGGGGCCTGCCTTCGAAGATCTTACCTGGTGGGAATCCATTGTGGCAGGATGTCACGTTACTGAATTTGAGGGAAGCAGCCAGATCACTGCTGCACCCATGGGGGGGGGGTGTTGGCCCCAAAAGTGGTACAAAGGGGGCCATGTGAGGGGTCAAACAAAAGCTTACTTTCTACTGATTCTGTATACGCGTTTCATATATCTGCATAAAGTTTGTGTGTGGAGTTATGAATCTGTACTCTGTATGGAGACTGGAAGTTTCTCTGTAGGTGCTTGAGTAATGGGCTAGGAATGTTTGCCTATGGACATGCTAATGAGCGAAGCTCCAGGGAACAATGGGCCTCTGGAGGCCAAAGACACACCTGGCCACTGGCCATATGACTCCCTCCAGCTTGGAAGAAGCCACGAGGGGGTATAAGTAGGCCAGGTGGCCGACTCCATTTTGAACTCAGCTCAGCCTTTCATCCCAGAGGCAGCACTGCAGGGATTGAAGAGCCGGAAGGAACTGGGGACCCATCCTGGCATAGGATGTGCACTAAGGACTTTTAAGCCAGCAGCTATAACATCTCTGCTGCAAGCCTGCATCGAGAACTGGGAGATTCGATGCATGTAACGTATGATACCTTAACCACCTTACTCTCATGCTTTTCTTTCTTATAATAATAAACCTTTAGATGTTAGACGCTAAAGGATTGGCTCAGCGTGATTTGTGGGTAAGATCCGGAGGGTAAACAGGCCTGGGATCTGTGGCTGGTTTCTTGGAACCGGACAGAACTTGTTCAGGGTAGGTGAGATTGGGTTCTAAAACCCCTCACCTGCGTATGAGGCCCGGGGCCATCTGGGGCACGGATATCGCTGGGGTGTTGGAGGGGTTTTGCTCATGAGACTTCAGGCAGGCAGCTGAAGTGCTCTGTGGGACTGGTTTGTGGCCTGTTTGGAAGGGTCTCCAGTCTGGGGGCTGTAAGGAGCCCCGAATTTCAGCAATTCGCCCTGAGCGGACGCCCTCAGCTGTGCCCAGACCCGGCCCGGTCAGTCACACAGGAGAAGGCGGAAAAATGCACTGCAATGGTGAGCACCCTTCCGTGTCTGCGAGTTGGAAGTTCAAATCCCAGCTGGGTCACGGGCTTTCTGTGTTCCCCGTTGCTGACTAGACAGCCAGAGGTGTAGCCCACGTACTTGTATTCCCCTTTGCTTTGATGGAGCTAGCACATTAAAATAGCAGGGCAGCAGCTTGACCCAGCCGCCAGAGCGCTCTCCTGTCTGCCACGCCGGTCCCCACTCAAGGGGTGCTGCTGCTATTTCTAGTGCACAGTCTGGATCAAAGCTAGCCTAGGTTCTTCTCCCCAAGCTCTGTGAAATGAGGGTAATGGCACAGGGCACGTGCCAGGGGACTCTGATCTGATCTTACAGGACTGCCTCACAGCTACGGACACAAGAGTTACAAACTGATCAGCTGACTGCACGCCTCCTCTGCAACTGGAAATACACCATCGGGTGCAGCAGAGACCAAAAAGAGAAGCAAATCCAGTGCCGCCCAGTGTTAAACATAACCTACTAAATAAAAGTTTCAGAGGGGTAGCTGTGTGAGTCTGTAATAGAAAAACCTTTAAAAAACATCAACTAGTCCTGCAGCACCTTAGGGCTGAAGAAGTGGGTTGTGTCCACTTCCATTCATCTGAGGAAGTGGGTTGTGCCCCCGAAAGCTCACAATACCATCCATATTTTTTACCATCCATACCATAGTCTCTAAGGTGCTGCAGGACTGTGTGTGGTTTTTCAAGGGTTTTCTACTACATAAAGGGACAAAAGCAAAGATTTGGCAAGGCAAGGGAACTGTTTCTGTGTGTCCTTCAAAGTGAGAGAGCTGAAAGCAGCGTTCTTCTTCTGCAGAGTCAAGTTTCAAAAGTGCATTAAGTTGATGGGGGAGTTGTAAACTTTTGAAAGCGCCACCATAACGTTTTGGTTCGGAGTTACCAACAGCCTGCAGTCCCCGAGGCGTCTGGAACTGAGGGTCGCCTGTCCTGGGATACAAACGTTATTTGCAGCCACGAGACCACCGGTGGAGGGTTCGATGGGTGGCCCACGAGACATTTTGTTTACCATTGTCCATGCACAGATTCCGCAGGTTTCCGTCTACATCGTTTTACTAAAGTGACACACATGCGAAGCCGGTGCATGTGAAGTGAGGTGCAGGCTGATTGCACGCAACATTGGCTGTGAGAGCCGGGCATTCCCTCTGCAGCCAATCACAGCACTGCTAGGGATGCCGCACCGTGAGCAAAACTCCCCTATCCTGGGAGGCCGTCTCGGCTATGACCATCTTGCAGCCTGTTGAGAAGAAGGAGGGCCACGCACACAGCCCGCTCGCTAGCTTAGATTACTCATCACTGCACAAGCCTCTTTGCTTGCAGGCTCTGCCAGTGGCTGGGTTTTTCTTTCCAGGACACTAGCTAACGCGACTGTAACAGACACGCACAGAGGCAGTGGAAAGTCCCTTGTGACCCAGGCTGCTGTTTGCTCGCGTGGTTGCCGAGCTGTTACTGGTTCCTGTGACACGGAGCTTAAAGCGCCTCATGTCGCAGGCAGGCAGCGTTGCATGTCGACACCTGGGCCGTGCTCACGTCAGCCTCTCATGACACACCCACCAGTTCCTGGGGGAACCACCAGCTGGCTCATTTCTCCGCTCCTCTTTGGGGGACTGGGACTCGGTTCCCCAAACCCGAGGCGCCAGAAATCCCTAGATTTCTAGAACCAGCCAGCCAGATCTGGACTGGCCACATCTTCCAGGAGGAGCCTGATCCCCAAGCCCTTGGCATTGTCCTAGTGAAGAAGCTGCCTCTGATCTTCAAGGCCTCTGGAGTAGAGGGGCCCGGGGCTGATCCTTGGCCTGGTGAGACTCGGTGGGCTGCCTGCTGGGCCCTCCAGCAGCCCCCTGGCGTCACCACAAAGGGAAAGCAAAGGGATGGGCCAGCCACAGGACCATTTCACCAGCATCTCAGGGGAGACTTGGCTACTGACTCACAAATCACAGCAGGGCCTCTCCTGTCTAGCGTGGCGTGACTGGCCCTACGCCCTACCTACAGGAAGGATGGGGTAGGGCAAAGGGCAGAGGTTAGTCCTGGGAAGTCTTGGTGCCCCTAAAGAGAGACCCAGCAAGGTAGATGTTTCATCTCAGATGGGACCCTGCTACGTTCTCTCTAAGCTGCGAGGCTGGGGGGCTGCCCAGCAGGCATTCACCTGTCCCGCCCCCCACTGCTGCCCTCTGCTTTGGAGCTCCTGGCCAGCTGCTCCCAGCAGCCTCCTGCTTTCTGTGGGGTATAGGGGGTGGGGGGCAGAACTGATGTCAGGGTGCCCCTGCCCTGCCCCAGCTCAACAGGTGTGGAGGAAGGACAGGGCTCAGGATGGAGGGAGGTTGCTAGCAAGCCCTTGCTGTGTCTGAACAGGCTTCTTCAGACTGGTGAGTGCCAATCTATTGAAAGGGTCAATGTACTTAAAGGGGCAGCGCCTCTCTCTCACTTTCTCTCTTGCTGTCACACACACAAACACATGGAAGTGACTTTCTCTTTCACACACACACACACAGACAGAGTGTGGTCCTCTGTCACACACACACACACACACACACACACTTTGTGGGTCTCTGTCATACCCACACACAAACATACACAGTGCGTCTCTGACACACACCCATGCTCCATCTTTCACACTCACCTCTCAACACCTACTTGTATTATTATTGTTGTTCCTTGACGCTTCTTTCAACGTGTGTTGTTGTGGTTTTTTGACTAACACGAGGCGTTTCGTAATTTGTATTCCTCTCTTACACTTCAGTTTAATTCTTTGAGTAAGGAGTTCTAGAATGCCTCGCCATAGGTGTTTTGTGTCTACAGCTGATACACATCCACACATTACCTTGAGCTGGCGCACAGAACAAAATTAATTCTGCACAGGGATGGAAATAATTAGTGGGAACATTGCCACTGGCCCATTCAAGCCCATCCTCTGCCCCCAGCCATTTCCAGTGCCTGATTCTTCAGAGGAAAGGGAGACGCTCTCAGTTTAGGCGAAAGGCTCCTTCCACAAAGAGCGTTGGTACTGCCCCTTGCTGGGCAGGTGCCAGCCTGGGGAGTCATGCCTGAACCAAACGGATATTCCCTTGTGACCTGAAACAGGGCCTGACCCAAGGGACAGGCCAGTGTGCACTGGAATTCCATAGCAACGGGAGTCACATAGAATCACCGAATTCTAGAACGGGAACGGACTAGAACGGATCTAGATCTAGACCATGTAGCTATGGTGCCAGCATTGTAGGGTTTAAGGCCAGAAGGGACCGGTTCAGGGGCCACAGGCCCCGCTACCTGCCCTTCCTCTTTCCTGCGGCACTGCCCCCAGCCTGAGTAAGAGCAGCCTTGGGGGGAACACTGTCCACCTGCCCATGGGGGAGGAGGCTGGGAGTAGTCCCCAGCCTGCGACCAGTGTCTGTCTAACCTGCTCTTAAATATCCCCAGTGATGGAGAGTCCACAGCCCTCCTCAGCAATTTATTCCAGTGTTTAACCACCCTGATAGGCAGGATGTTTTTCCTAATGTCCAACCTAAACCTCCCTTGCTGCAGTTTAAGCCCATTGCAACTTCAGAGGCCAAGGAGAACAATTTTACTCCCTCCTCCCTGTAACACCCTTTTAGGTACTTGAAAGCTGTTATCTGGTAAGACGGGCCAGCTCTACAAGAGAAGAGGTTCACAACCTGCAGTCCATGGAACCCGTGGTCCATGGAACATCTACGAGTTCCAAAGGGGTCCGCGCCTCCCTTGAAAATGGTCCTCGATGAACAAAGGTTGCACCACCCTCCCCCAGCCCCCCGGCTCCCTGACTCCACCAAAAGCTGTGGGGTTGACGCGGGAATCCATGGGGCAGGTTTCTGGCCTGTGATATGTGGTGGGTCAGGCTAGGTGACCACAAGGGTTCCTTCCAGCCGTGACATCTAGGCGGCTCTGCCCTGATGTTAAAAGGACCCCAAGAGGGCCCGGCAAAACGGCACCGAGCTCACCTGCTCATTGGCTCGTCTCCAGAACACCGCCAGGGCGAACACAGCCGTGATGGGCGGGGCGAGGCAGCTGGTCACGGACTGGATGTAGATGTAGAGCTGGCCGCCGCTGGAGCTCTGCAGGATGGGGATCCAGACCACGCTGATGGCGACCAGAACCACCGTGACTGTCCTGCGAGAGGCAGCGACGCCGCGTGTGAAGAAACAGCCGCAGCGCCAGCTGCAGAGCAGAGGCGGGGCTGTGCCCAGCGGTCAGCACCTCTGGAACATGCTCCTGTGGAGCCAGCCCGGCGCACACAGTACCGGCCAGGCACAGGAACCTAGCATGCAGCACACACACATAGGCAGGGGCACGTTGCCATGGGGCCAGCATCGTAGGCCAGAAGGGACCGGTACAGGGGCCACCAGCCCAGCCCCCTGCCTGCCCCTCCTCCTTCCTGCTGCACTGTCCCCAGCCTGGGTACCAGGAGCCCAAGCAGCTGTGCGGAGCCGCAAAGCCTTCAACTGCCTATAGGCATGGCAAGAGCAGCCCCCGACCAGTGATCATTCCCACACCCAGGCCAGGCAGCTGCCCACGCAGCCCTTACCCCCACTTACCTGCGGCTTCCGGTGGGGGTAAGCAGGGGAGGGGTGAGGCCACGGAGAGGGTAGGACCTTGTGGACCCCTCAAGACCTCATCGCCCGGACCAGTTGATCACACCCCGGGGTAGAAAGCCAAAGCACCAGGCCTGCCTGGCTTTTGCTGTTTGCAGACCCCAGAGTGGGCTGGGGCTTTCCCCAGGGAGGGGTATCTCAGCAGCTCCTGGAAGGATTCGTAGTTTGCACCGCAGCCTGGGAGTGGCTGGCATCGCTCAGACAAACCAATCCAAACGCCAGGCCAGGGCGCTGGGGTCTCGCCCTCTCGGGAGCGGAGCTGCCCTGGGGTCAGAGCTGGGACCCCCGCAGGGCAATGCAGAGCTAAGCCGAGGGCTGCAGCTGTTTTATTTCCAGGAGTTACAGCTCCAATGGCGCTTCTGCAGCTCCCAGCCTCTCAGCTCCCTGGGAGACATGCGGCCCCCGCTGCGCCTGGCGGACACACAGCTACAACTCCGTGGCGGGCGCAGCTGCGGGCTGGAGACCAGCCCCTCCTAAGGCTCCCTGGCTCCCCAGCTGCACCATGTGTCCAGTCTGCCTGGGCGGCTGCATCCTACACCCAGACTCCTGGGCCTAACACCTAATCCTGCCCTGGGCCCAGTCCCTTCGCAGGAACAGGGCAACAGCTGAGCTCACTCAGCCCACACACTGGGGTGCTCCCACAGGTACTGAACACTAATCTGGAGCAGATCTACTGTCAGTCTGGATCAGAGTCTGTCTAAACACTGCACGACACCTGGGCCGCCATCTGAGCAACACGCACTAACTCTGAGTGTATCACCAGGGACCATCGCCTTGGAGGAATTCAAACCCCTCCCAAAGACAGGCAGGCTCTCTGAGCCCTTGGGCACAGGGTGCTGGGGGCCGGGAGAGGGCTGAAGCAGGCAGGGCTGGGATGGCTTTCATTTCCATCCCTGGCAGATCGCCCTCCGTTTCATTGGAATCCTCCCCAGACCCTCCCTTTGGGGTCCAGCACTTTGGAGAACGGCCATTTCACAGGGATAAGCCGAGCCTCCCCGGGCAGCCCCCGAATGGCTCAGGGAAGCGTGAGCGCTTCTTTCCCTGCAGCACCACCCTGCAGGACTGGAGCCACAGCTCACTGGGATGCATCCAGCAACCTGCTGTCGTGGTTGGGCGCAGCGTCCTAGAGCCAGGGCCTGCCTCACTGGGGAGGAGCCGGAGGCTTTCTTCCCTGCAGTGAGATGTGAGCTTTGTTCCCCGGTGGCTAGTTCTCTGACACCCGTGCACTGCCCTGGCTCGGCAGCGTGGCTGTGCCCACGCTTTGGGGCTCTGTCAGGGCTCCGAGAAGGACACAGGCCGAGGGGCTGGCTCCGCCATTTAGCGGTGGGGTCCTAGGCTGTGTTTGATCCAGAGCTCCCCGGCCATCAGGATGTGGGAGCGAGAGAGAGGCAACCCACTAACCCCTGGGAGGGCAAACATGCAGCACTGTGATCCAGTGAGCCTCCCAGCCCCAAAAGCAGCCCCCGGCTGGCACTCCAAAAGCGTTGTTACCTACCAGCCCTGTGCTCTTGGGGAGCCAGGGAGTGACACTCATGGAAAACCATCCCCCTCCCCCAGGCCTCTGCTAGAATCAAAGACAAAGCAATGAAAAGGCCAGGGAAGACACATCTAAACTGCTTCATACAAGGGTGATACACTTAAGGACACACCCCAGCCTCATCTGCATGGAAGATAGAACAGAGTCATCTCCATTAGCATACAGAATGGAGACCAGCTCTTCCATAGCAGGAACCGCACCGAACTATGGGATACTGAAAGCAGAGAAGCACTGCCTGATGGGAAATCTCTGCTCCAGATGCTAATGAACCCAGGCCTGCTCACACCCAAATTTGTCATTATCAGACCAATCTAGTAATGGTTCCTATTGACATCCAAAATACTGAAACTGCCTACTTGCATTGTGAGCTCCTTCAAGGAACATCACCCATAACCAGGTGTGATCAGTCTCTATTGTCTCGCCTCTGTTTACCCATAAACAAATACGGTGTCCTGCTCCAACTATTATCCTGTCCTTACAATAACTCCTACCCTTGCCCAAGAAAAACTGTTCTGATACCTGGATTTAAACTGCATTGGTTCCATTGAGACTTTTTCGTCTCCTGTCTGATCGTGCTGGGGGCTCTGGTCTGCTTGTCTCCTGCACTCTGGACCCCCGGCTCCCATCACCTTCTGGGAACCCCGATCAGTGCAAGCTCCATGGAGTGGTAAGGTCTCTCTCTCTCTCTCTTTTCCTCTCCCTCCTCCCCCCTCCCCAAGCATAGCCTCCTGACTCTGCCCTATGTAAACTGTATATGGTTAGCTAGCCCTAACATTTCAGTAATTAGTTTCAATTTAGATTTAATATTGTAACTGTTTTGTGTGTTTGGCTCCCCATATATATAATAAATAACTTTCATTGTTAAGCTGGTTGCTTCTCTCTCTTTCTTTCTCTTTCGCTCACTCTTCCTCAAGGGGTGTTGTTTTGGCTTCCCCATTTGCTCTGCAACAACGCTTCTTGTACCCAAGCTAAAGATCCCTGTAGTGCCCAAAATCCTGTGGGATTTGCTCATCGTGTGGTTTACCTGTGAATGTCTGTGGTGTGAAAGTGGGGATAGGGAAGTGTTGAACCTGGGGGCGTATGAGGATGGCAGTTTAAAGTGCTGTTTAATCCAGCCCACTGAGTCCAAAGGCTCATGAGGGTGCAGCATGGCATTGCTGTTAAACCCAGCCTGCTGAATCCAGAGACATATGAGGGGTCAGCTTGGGAGTGCTGATTACCCAGTCCTTTCAGGTGTGCTCTGTTAGTGGGTGTGAGTGTCTGTGTGTGTTGCTAAGGTGGGAAGAACCCCGTCCTGAGGAACCTAGTTCCTGCAGGAGAGCTCCAGTGGGAGGGGGAATTGGCAGCAGGGAGAATTCAGCCCCGTATGAGAGCACAAGTAAGCACAAGCAGCACACTGATAGAATTGTTAACCTCCCCCCAGTCCCATAAGAGTAACCCTAATAACTGAGCATACCCCAGAGTATTGGGCAAATCTGGTAACAGCACGCAGAGGTGGAAAGGGCCCAGGCGAGCTCCCTCAGCCAAGACTCAGAGGCTGAGCAGGACGCAAGGGGTACATTGTGAAAAGACATCAGTGACAGTGTTCAAAAGGCTCCAGGTGACTTTGAGGCCTTGGATTTAGGCGTGTTAGTCACTTGGGTACCTTCAAAAACGTGGCCTTAGATGGAAGGTCCAATCCCACAGTCCGCGTGCCCATAAAGCTCCTCTTACCAGGGCCACCCCTTGGGGGGAGTATGGGACATAAGGCAACGCACTCCCAGCGCAGGCCACTCCCCCGCCCTGCCTCTGCTCCACTCTGCCCCGCCCACCCCTTCCCAAGCCCCACCCTGCTCCACCCCTTTCCAAGCCCTACTCCGCTCCACCCCTTTCCAAGCCCCGCCCTTCCCAAGCCCCACCCTGCTCCACCCCTTTCCAAGCCCCGCCCTTCCCAAGCCCCACCCTGCTCCACCCCTTTCCAAGCCCCGCCCTTCCCAAGCCCTACTCCGCTCCACCCCTTTCCAAGCCCCGCCCTTCCCAAGCCCTACTCCGCTCCACCCCTTTCCAAGCCCCGCCCTTCCCAAGCCCCACCCTGCTCCACCCCTTTCCAAGCCCCGCCCTTCCCAAGACCAGCCCCGTTTCTCCGCGGCGGGAAGCAGAGTGCCCTGGGGCTGAGGCGCTCTGCTTCCTTATGCTGCAGAGACACGGAGCACTCTGTCTGGGAGAGGGTGGCAGGGTGGAGCAGAGCAAACTGCTGGGGTGCTCTGGGTAGGGTTGCCAGGTGTCCTGTTTTGAACCGGACAGTCTGGTATTTGAGCTTTCTGTCCAGTAAATAAACTGAGAAAATACTGGACATATAAATGTCCGGTATTTTCAAATTAAGTTAGTTTTATTATTATGAGTATCAGTACGTAGTTGCGTACAGCCTGGCTGGCAGACACGCTCACACTGCGTTAGCATGGTTACCAGTCAGGCAGTACGCAACTACGCAGTAGAGGGGGGAGGAGGAGGGGACCGTGTGCAAGACGAGCAGCAATCCGGGATCTGCGCCCCGCCAGCCAATTCCTCCCACCCCCCCAGCCAGTCCTGCTCCCCCTGATCCCCTCCTGGCCAGCCTTGCTTCCAGCCGGCCCCTACCCCCCCAATCTCCCCTAGCCAGCCCCGCTCCCCACTGGCCAGTTCTCCCCCAGCCAGTCCCACTCCCCCCAATGCCCCTCCCAGCGAGCCCTACTTCCCACCAGCCGGTTCCCCCCTCCTTCCGCAATCTCCCCTAGCCAGCCACACTCCCCCCACTCTCCTCCCGGCCAGCCCCGCTCCCCTCCCGGCCGGTCCCCTCCTCCCCTCATCTGAGATCAAGTGTGTCCGGTATTTTTTTGGAAGCCATCTGGTAACCCTAGCTCTGGGTCCCACAGCTGCGTTCGGTGGGGAAGCGATCTCTGGTGCCCTCCCATGCCAGGCCCCCCAGGCGATCCTGATGGGCTGCCTTGTGCCCCAGGGGTCCTATCTAGAGAGTGGTTGAGGCAGCTGGTGTGAGGCCCCCCCAAAGTACGGGGCCTGGGGCAACTGCCCCAAACCACCCTATGGATGGGACAGCTCCGCCCTTGACGTATGGATGAGGGCGGCCGCTCAGCCCCCCAGTAACCCCGATCACTGGGCTGGGTGAAGCGGCAGAGTCCAGCCGCTCTCTCAGGAGTCCCTCAATCGGCCCAAAGCAGCCGAACAGTCACACATTCAGTGGGAGCCTCTTGCCACCTGCATTCCAGGGCTCACCTTGTGGCTGAGCCCCGTGGCCTGTGGAGAAGCAACAGAGGGGGTGGAGAGGGCTGGGGGCTGAGCCCTGTCAGGAAGCAGTGGGAGCCAGTGGACTGGGCTCTCGACTAGGCCTCGGGGATGCTGGGCTCTGTTCCCAGCCAGGCTTGTCTCCCGTAGGTACGTGCATGAGCCCCTCAGTCCTGAACGTGTCCCCCTCCCAACACCCGGCAGGCAGGGCAGGGCCGCCCATGGCCCCTCAAGGCCGCACCGGAAGTCGGGGGCCCCGCAGGGAATTCACCCCCAAGCCCACTGGTGACTTTGGGCAGGTCCCATCCGGTCTCTGCCTGCTTCCCCTCCTGCCCCTCACAATCCACGCTCCCCAGTCACGACCGAGGAGAGGGAAAACTCACCTGTGTTCAGCACCTGCGCTGCTCCAGTCATCAGCCAGCCCCCACCCCCAGGCGTCGTGTGTCCACCTCCTATGGCTCCGCCAACACCCCCCACGCCACCCACGTGCTGGTTTCACCGGCTGATCGCTTAACTGGTGCTTTCAAAGGAACAAGATCCTGGGGAGGGGGACACCCCTTCAGATCCTGTGGGGACAGGGGAGTCTGTCCCTCAGGGACCCCATTTATCTAGAAAAGAGGCACCAACTCCCCCCCAACCCCCATCCAAGCCTACTGAGGACTGGCTATGGAATCAGGTGGCTGGCCCCTGCCCCGTCTATGCCGCCACTTCTTCACTGCAGCTGTAGCCCACACGAACTAGTGTGAAGCGACCCCGGCATTCGACCTTCCTTTGGGGTGCAGGCGCCCCCAGACGGGAGCTGGACTGAGCTGCTCCTGGCTCAACCAGCAGGGGGTGCCACAGGGCTGCATGTCTTGGCCCTATGCCCGGCAACCCTGTGGCTGGTCACCTGCAGCTGACCCGGGCTCCTGGAAATTGGGCTTAGAGTTGCCATTTCTCCCGGACCGGCCGCCATTGCTGCAAATGGCACCTGGTCCGTCCCCTCGGGAGAGTTGGCAGCCTACTGAGGTGCTGTTTAATTACAGTGGAGACGTTTTGGCTCCGGTGGCAGCCGGAGCTATGGGAGCCCCCCCGCCTTGCAATCATCCTCGTGCCCATCTCCAGCCCAAGCGCGACCGTCTACACCACAATTATACCGCCCCTTAGGCCCAGTCCCATGCGCCTGAGTCACCTGGCATGGGCCAGATGCAGGTTTTAACTGTAGTGTTGACAGCCCCTCAGGGGTTAGTTGGGCCTCATCCCAGGGTCCAAGCTGCATGCTGCTGTTACAGCCATGAGTAAACCTGCCCCCGGTAACTGCCTTTCGTCATGAGCGCCCTGAAACATACACGTGCCTCCGCCATGCCGCTGCTCTCTATTCCTCTCCTGGCGCCGGCCTGAATTCCCCCCGTGTGATTGGTCCATGCCTGTTGCCTCACTCCGTGTTTACTCATCGGTTGATCACACGCTGAAAGCCCCCCAGGTGTGTCATTCCTCATCCTCGCCCTGTTGTGCAATCGCGCCGGGAAAACTGCGCCCCCGCTCTAGGAGCCTCTGTATCCGAGGGGGCAGGGAGGGAGTTCAGAGACGCGCGAGGAGGAGGAGGAGGAGGAGGAGGAGAAGGGAGGGCCAGGGGGACTGGTTTATAAAGCAAAACCGAGAGAGGGAAATCCAAGCTTTGCTAAGTGATGACTAAGACAAGGAGAGACGCAGGCGAAAAGCGTAAATAGCCAAGAATGAAGCCATGAGCAGAGCTGTCCTGACCATAGGACAAATCAGGGCAGCCATTTTGGGGGGCCCCACAGCTACCCCAACCATGCTACAGACAGGAGGAACTGGGGGATTATGGCGCTGGGTGTGGGTGGCAGCAGGAGTTGCCACCCCCCCCCCACCACCATGCAGGTAGCGGGAGCCGGAGCGGCCCGGCAGCCTGCTCCCTCCACACCGTCCCACTGTGCTCGGCTTCTCAGGGGGCAGGAAACAGGGCGCTCTGGCCCAGGGGCACTCCCCTTCCTGCTGCAGAGAAGCAGGACGTAGCGGGCCGGAGAGGTGGCGTGGTGGGGCGGAGCAGACTTCCTGGCTGCTCTGGCTCCTGCTGCCCATGGGTTGGGGGGGGTGAACCCCTGCTGCCACCATGCCAGGCCCCTGTAATCCCTCGGGCCATGTTGCTCAGAGGAGGGGGAAAAGGAGGCAGAGCAGGGATAGGACCTGCAGTGGGAGGACTGTCCCAGGCCCCACGTTCCACTCGGGACAGCCTTGGCCATGAGTATGATCCATGGAGGTGGAATTAGGGGGAATGGACTGAAATTAAGGAATTTATAGCCTGACTATGAGGAAGTATCCCTGGAAGCCAGATCTAGTGGACTCTAGCTTTGCCCATCTGCTTCTCCGTTATTATGAATTATTATTGGTATTATCCTAGCATTGAGAAGCACTAGGCCTGGGCCAGGCCCTGGTGTGCCGGGTGTTGTACAAACACAGAAGAAACAGTCCCTGCCCCATACAGCTTACAATCGATCTGTGTGATTTTGTACCCCTCACCCTGGCGCTGGAATGACTGGGAAAGCCCCTTGTCTTGTGCCACAATCCCCAAGCCTAGGGCACACCGCGTACGACACAATCAGTGGATTCAGCCTACTCGCTCGTGTAAATGTACGTAAGACCCATGTGCATGCCTGTCATTTTACCAAGGTCCCTGATCTTCTGCCACAGCCAAGAAGGATCATAAAATAAACAATTAAACTTTCAAGAAAGAAAGAAAGAGGCAAGCCTCACAGTGCCCCAAGAAGTATTGGAGAGGAAAGAGAGGGTAAGCCATTTACACCCATCTGTAGGTAGACGGAAACTACCCATGCCTAGACCTTCCTTTACCGAACAGATGTATCCAGACCAGTGCTAGATAGAGCTTCACCAGAATCAGCCAGCAGGGGGCACTCTGCAGCCCTGCGCTCTGCAGCCCAGGGTTGGTACTCAAAGCTGGGTCACCCACAGCAGCACAGGGCCATGCAGACAAAAGCAGATGACCAGCAACCAGCCCTGCCTAGGTTATCTCTGGAGGTAGGTCTACACTGCAGTTGAACAGCTGACTCAGGCTCATGGGGATTGTGCTTAGAGTTGCCATCTCTCCTGGACCTGCCGTCACTGCCGCAAATGGCATCAGGTCCGTCCTATCGGAAGAGTTGGCAGCTGTTTAATTACACTGCATGGACATTTTGGCTCCGGTTGAAGAGCCAGGAATAAGACTCAGCAGTCCTGTTGTCCTTCCCCTGATCTAACCACAGCTGTGGATTAATAATTGTTTGCGGCACTTTACCATCCTCTGACGAAAAGTGTTGTGGCTGCAATGTATCACCACTATTACTCACTGAGTTATGCCATACAGATTCCCTAGGACAAGCCATGCTGAGAAGCTGGCGCTATTATCGGCCCTGAATTAATCGGAACATTGCAAAATTGCTAAGCCAATCAGTTGAATCATCTAGCAGGCGGAGGCCTCATCCCTAGGCTTTCTTTTGTTGCATGGTTTTGAGTGGCAGCACCTTAATTTGCAGGAACAGTAGTTGCTTCATTTTCTGGCCTCTTTCCGTTCATCCATGGCCAGCAAGTTGACTGTCCCAAGTACAGAAATAGAAGAAAGAAAAACAGTTAGGTGAGGTTTGTTTCTGTCTCAGCAGATCTTGTCTCCGCAGATAGATTAGCCAGGGGAAGTGTCCTTGCATTTTTACAGGTGAAAGTACATGATAATTTGCAAATGCTGGCTGTGGCATAAAGGAACCCCCCTAGACAGCTTTCCAAATGTTGATTTGGTACAAAATACACCGATGCAAAGACAAGGATGAAAAAAATATGTTGCCCTCCACAGGCTTTCTTCTTTTAAATTACTATGGAGATGTCCTTGCTGTTTCAAAATAAACACCGCATTTCAGTATGGTTTGCAGCCCCTACTTTGCGTCACTATGTTAGGGTACATGTACACTGCACGCTTATTTCAAAATAAGCTATTCCGGAATAATTATTCCAAAATAGCTTATTTTGAAATAGCACATCTACACTGCAGTGAAGCCTCAAAATGAGTCCAAGGCAGGCTCCCCTAATGTAGACGTGCTATCTCGATTTAGAGCCCCAGGAGGCACTGGGGAGGAATCACTTAGAATGGCCCTGGTGAAGGGCTGTTTCAAAATAGCAGCAGTGGAGCGTCTACACACGCCTTATTTCAAAATAGCTACTTCAGAATAGGAGTTATTCCTCGTAGAATGAGATTTCGGAATAAGCCATCTGTTAGTTGGAAATTATTTCAAAACAACAGAATGGCTGTGTAGATGCTTGCATTGTTATTTCAAAATAACGTTAACTATCTCGAAATAACGGTGCAGTGTGGACGCACCCTTAGTCCAGGAAAACCACAAAGTGAAACTGACTATAAACAGAGGTGTCAGTTTTAGTGTCAGAGCGGAGAGAAGTGCAAGAAGTAAACAAACAACTTCAAAAGCAATGTTAAAATAGTTAACCACCGGTAAGCAGGTGGTTTACCAGGATGCTAATGGTTAACCGGTTAACTGGCCCCTGCTGGTGACCTCCACGGGCAGCCAGAAGTGCTGGGCTGGGGCAGCCCTGGCTGCGGAGGGGCCAGCGGGACTGGAGGCAGGATCTCATGTCTGCGGCGGAATAGAGTAGCAGGCTGGGCAGCAAGCACAGAGTTAAAACGGTCACATGAATAATCGTTTTAACATCCCTAAAAAATACACAGGTATTTGCTTTGATTCATCATAGGGAGCTAGTGGGGAAATAGGGAAAGACAGAGGGCCGTAGGGTTTACCCAGAGCTATGCAGTGGAGCCTACACACACAGCATTTGGTCTTTTTTCGTAAACCCCCAGCTCGGGGACTCCGAGGATTACATGAGACCTCTCAGCTCGCATTTAAAACACGCTAAGTTCCTAGCCCTCCAGGCTGCAAAGAAAAATTTGAAAACTTGCATCCAGATGGCTCGGAAACCAGAATGCCAATAAAGGCCTTAATGTTGATTATTTTTAAAATCTTGTGATTTTTAAATACATGGGATTCAGTGTTGCCTCTAAGCTGAGTACTTGGGCAGCCATCCAGGACCGATTCAAATGCTGCCCAGTTGATTAGCAGAGCGCACACAACTAGGTTTCTGTTTCTACTGGTGGTGCACACCTGCATATGCCTTGGTGTGCACAACAAAATTTATTCTGCACATGGATGGAAAAATGAGAGGGAACGCTGAAGGGGGGTGGGCAACACACCGCTGGAATTCCCCCATAGATCTGACTACCTTCTCTGGGAGAGGTAGACTAAGGGCAGTAGTGAGGGAACCCCTCCTGTCATTGTAGTGAGTGTCTATATCAGGGGTGGGCAATAATTTTTGCCTGGGGGCCACTTCAAAAATTTCTGAAGTAGCCCCAGGCCACCCTGGAAGGGGCAGGGCCTAAACAGGAAGGGGTGGAGCCTAAACGGGAAGTGGCGGGGCTACTCTACCCCGAGACCGTAATTGGTCTGGGGGTGGGGAAGCCCCTTTGGCCCCCCTTCCCACTAGACACCCATGCCCCGGAAGAGGCTTGGCACACTCCCCCGCCCCCAGGCCAATCAGGACCTGGGGGCGGCGGCACATGGGAAGCCTCCTCCGCTCTTCCCCCTGCCCTGACAGCAGCACATGATGCTTCAAAGTGCCACATGCTCCTGTAGGGTGGGAGGCGGCTTTTTGCCCTAATTGGCCTGGGGGCAGGGGAGCAGCAGGGCCTCCGCGGGCTGCATTCACCCGCTTGGTGGGCCGGATCCGGCCTGCGGACACCCTTTTGCCCACCCCTCGTCTACATGTTGAAGTGCTAGTGCAGAAATTGCCTTCAGCAATTGCCTGGATCTGGAGGCTGATCTGAGCCAGCCTGGATGGACTCCCCCGGGAGAGGCGCCCTGACGCGCATCCTGAATTCTGGTGGCGGCTGGAACTCACCCTGGCTGCCTACAGCCCCTCTCCGGATGCGGTAACGAACACCCGCCATCTGCACTGGGAGATGGCAGCTCCTTGCCCTCAGAGATGCCAGTGCGAGGGGGCTCCTCCCGGGGCCAGTCAAACTGGCATTAGGGTGGCTTTGTGCTGCCAAGTCAAAGCTCAGGGCCTGAGCTTGGGTTCTTTCAGGGCTGGCCCACAATATTTTGGCACCTGAGGCAGGGAGCTCAGATGACACCCCCACGTCCCCTCGCTTGGGCCAAAACTTCGAAAGTCAGTTCTGCCTTCTTCCTGTTTGCGGCAGGGCGCCTGCCCTGCACTGGCCCTTTAAGGCCAAGACTCAAGCCCTGAGCCGGGGCTGAGAACAGAGCAGCCAGCTGAAGCCGTTGGGGCTAGTGAGAGCCCAGCGGGCAGCTATATAGAGAAGCACAGTTGCTTAGGGAGGGGGGCTAGTGAAGGGCTGACTGCAGAGGAAGCAGGGACTCCCAGGAGGGGGAACAGCCGGGGATAGCCAGCTAGGGCTGGGAGAGGGCCAGCCAGGACTCTCCCTGGCTAGGGGCCGGAGGTAAGGCCCGGGGTTCGGAGGCGGATTACAATGCAGCCTAGGTAAGCGGGGCAGTAGAGAGAACCCCAATGCCTATGATGAGCAACCTGTACAGACTGTAACTTGCCCTGAGAGGGGCTAGATGAGGACAGTCAGGGGGCACTGAGGCACGGTGGGGAGCGTGCACCCTGACAGATGGTGGAGAATGTGGGTACAGTAATCCCACCCTGAGGCAAACGGGGGCGTGTGTAAGGTAGCCTTGTCCCGTTGTGGGGGAATTGGGGGGGGAAAAAATTATGAATAAGTATTGAAGGGCCTGGGAGGCCCTACAGGCTAGGCCGTGGAAAAGATGGAGCCGGCCACTACAAAGGCGTGACCCTGGAGTCCATAGTAGACCAGGCTCCAAGAACTGGGAGCAAGGGCCGAGACTGAGAACTTGTTTTGCCTGTGGGCACAGGGGACACCTGAAGAGGGAGTGCCCCTACGGGATGGGAGCCGGGAGGCTCCACCCAGCTAATAGGGATAAAGGGAGAGCATCCCCTCTGAAGGCAACAGGGGGGGCACGAACATGTTGGGCCTGTGGGGAGCCTGGACACCTAAGGAGGGGGTGCCCTAGGAGGAGCTGGGGAGCCCCAGCTAGCACGGGGGGAAGGGTGAAGCGACAAAGCGCCTGGAAGAAGACGGGCGAAACCAATGAGCAAGGGAGCTCAGATTGGAGTCCCTCCCAGAGGTCTTACAGGCCGGGACAAGTTGGACGCCAGCAAGCAGGCGACATCATACAGATGGGGCGTACGGCCAGGTGATGGCTGCTGACCTCCGTGCGAGACCACAGGATCAGACGAGGATTACCATTCAAGTAAGGTTAGAGGGGAAAGCCAGTGACCGCCCTGGTGGACTCTGGGTGCAGCCAGACAATGGTTCAAACGGAGCTGGTCCCAGAGTGGGAGGCGGCAGGTGGTAACATCTTGATGCAATGCATACACGGAGATGTCAAGGCCTACCCCACAGGGTGGGCCCGTCTGTCTGATGGGACAGAGGAGGAGGTCTGCCGGGTAGCACTGGCCCCGAAACTTGTATACCCGGTACTCCTGGGGCGAGACTGGCCGGGTTTCGGACGCATCCTGCGTAGCTGGGATGGGCCGGTGCAGCCGCCACCGGCAAGGATTGAGGATTTGAAAAGGGGAACATCCTGAGGCCCAGAGAAGGATCATGACCCTGAGAAAACCCTCGCTTCAGAGGAAGTAGGAGGGGAGGAGGACTTACAATGAGAAGATCCCTCCTTGACACATGCCTGGGAACAGGCGGCGGAAGGGACAGGGGACCATGGCACGGGAGCTGCTACCCACCTACTCCTGCGATTCGAGGTAAGAGCGGACCGATTGTATCGGATTGTGCGGACAGCCGATGGGCAGACTGAAGTTAGCCAGTTGTTGGTCCCCATACGATACCAGAGGCAGGTATTAGACCTTGCACATGCTAATCCTTGGGCAGGACATTTGGGGCGGGAAAAAACTCTCCAGCGCATAACGCAAAGGTTCTTTTGGCCAGGGATTTATAAGGAGATTAGAGACTTTTGTGAGTCCTGCCCTGAATGCCAGAGGATGGGGCAGAGGTGCCAAAAGCCCCCTTAGTCCCTCTTCCCATAGTGGATGTTCCGTTTGACCGGGTGGCTCTGGATTTAGTGGGACCCCTGGAGAAGTCCCAACGGGGACACCAGTATATTTTGGTTATAATTGATTATGCCACCCGGTATCCCGAGGCCGTTCCACTCAAAAACACGACGGCATCAACACTGGCAAACGAGTTGGTGCAAGTATTTTCCCGGGTGGGAATCCCGAGGGAGATATTAACAGATCAAGGGACCAATGTGACTTCTAAACTGATGGCAGAACTCTGCCGCCTCTTAAACATTGTCGTTACGTACCTCAGTTTACCATCCGCAAACAGATGGACTTGTCGAACACTTTAATAGGACCTTAAAGGGGATGTTGCGACGGTTTTTCAAGCTAGACCCAAAGGACTGGGACTGGTTACTACCGGCACTGTTTGCGGTGCGAGAGGTGCCCCAGGCCTCCACGGGATTTTCCCCGTTTGAGTTACTTTACAGCAGACAACCCTGGGGAATACTGGACTTACTGTGGGAGACATGGGAGGAGCAGGACTCAAGGGTGAAGGATACAGTACCTTACATTTTGGACTTACAACAGAGACTCCGTACTGTAGGGGAGTTAGCTAAAGAGAACCTCCTCCAGGTCCAAAATAAGCAGGCCCAATAGTATAACCGAGGGGCCAAATCCAGAACGTTCCAACCAGGTGACAGGGTACTCCTGCTTTTACCAGCACCAGACTCGAAATTATTGGCCAAATGGCAAGGGCCCTTCGAGGTCATACGACAGGTAGAACCAGTTGATTATGAAATCAAATTATCAGGAAAACGGAAAGACAAGCAGATTTACCATGTCAATTTACTAAAGAAGTGGAACGCCCGAGAGGGTATGCTTATCACCTTACTGCCATCAGAACCGGAGCTGGGACCCTGGGGAGGCGACTTGAAGGCAGAAGGGGCAACGCATATCAGGGCAGAGTTGACAGAGGAAGAAGAAAGAGATGAGCTCCCTCCTTTGGGAATTTGAACAGGTCCTAACTCCACAACCAGGTAAGACCCCTTCTGAGTCGTCATATCGCGACGGCCCCAGGTAAAACAGTCCGGGATCACATACAACCACTCCCGTGGAAGATGTGGGAGCCAATACGGGAAGAGCTGCAGCGTATGTTGCAAATGGGGGTGATCAGGGAATCAAGAAGCGAGTGGCACAGTCCCATCGTTTTGGTTCCTAAATCTGACGGCACAATACGATTTTGCATAGACTTCTGGAAAGTAAACGCAATTTCGCGATTTGATGCGTATCCTATGCCCAGAGTAAATGAACTGCTAGAACGGTTGGGTAAGGCTCACTACATCTCTACGCTCGACCTCACTAAAGGATACTGGCAGATCCCTCTGACACCAGCCTCCGAGGACAAGACCGCGTTCGCCACACCATTTGACTTGTTCCAGTTCATCACAATGCCTCTTGGATTGAATGGGGCGGCAGCGACGTTCCAGAGGCTGATGGACAAGGTATTATATGAACATCGTGCGTATGCTGCTGCATATATTGATGACATTGTCATTTACAGTGAATCATGGCCGGAACACCTGCAACATCTGAAGGCGGTCCTGGGAGCCCTGGCCGACGCTAAGCTCACTGCTAACCCAAGTAAGTGCCACTTTGGACAAAAGGAAGTATCCTATTTGGGCTACGTAGTGGGACGGGGAAAGATAAAACCCCAGGTGGACAAGGTAGAAACCCTGAGAAATTACAAAGCTCCCACCACAAAGGCAAGTCCGCCAATTCCTGGGCCTAGCCGGTTACTATCGGCGATTCATACCGGATTTTGCCACGATTGCTGCACCCTTGACGGACGTAACCCAGAATACACGACCCCAAAGGGTCCAGTGGACCACACAGTGTGAGAAAGCGTTTCAAGTGTTAAAGCAACGACTGACGCAAGCACTGGTTCTTTACCAACCAGACTTTACAAAACCATTCATAGTACAGACGGACGCGTCTAACCAGGGACTAGGAGCTGTCCTCTTGCAGGAGCAAGAAGGGGAGAAACACCCGATCCGGTATTTAAGTAGGAAATTACTACCGTGGGAACAACAATACGCCACGATTGAGAAGGAGGCCCTGGCAGTTAAGTGGGCAGTAGAGGCCCTGCGCTATTATCTGCTAGGGGGAGCCTTCACGTTGATAACAGACCATGCACCATTACAATGGATTCAGTCAATGAAGGATACCAACCCTCGTATCATGAGGTGGTATTTGGCATTACAGCCTTATAAATTTGAGGTCTGCCACAGGCTGGGGAGAGCCCATAACAACGCAGATTTTTTTTTTCTAGGTCCATAGCCAATAACGAGACGGTGAAAGGGGATGGAGTCCTGGAAATGGGCGTGAGTGATGGGGCATTGCCCCCCCCCCAACACTGACAGCGGTGGGGTGACCCTCTGGGGAGCACGCCTGCTGACCCGCTGACGTTGCGGCGCGCGCGTGCTCAGGCAGCTAGGGCAAACCTGACGGTAGCTAAGGCCTTGAGGGGAATCCAGATCCCGAGGGAAGGTATATGAGAGGCCCGGCTGGGGGCCGGCAGAAGAAGGGAAGCTCGATCCGAAGGGGAAGGTGTGTGACAGGGCGCCTGCCCTGCACTGGCCCTTTAAGGCCAAGACTCAAGCCCTGAGCCGGGGCTGAGAACAGAGCAGCCAGCTGAAGCCGTTGGGGCTAGTGAGAGCCCAACTGGCAGCTATCTAGTGAAGCACAGTTTGCTTGAAGAGGCCAGCTGAAGCCATTGGGGCTAGTGAGAGCCCAGCTGGCAGCTATCTAGTGAAGCACAGTTTGCTTGAAGAGGCCAGCTGAAGCCGTTGGGGGGGGTGAGGGCCCAGCGGGCAGCTATATAGAGAAGCACAGTTGCTTAGGAAGGGGGGGGGGGGCCAGTGAAGGGGTGACTGTAGAGGAAGCAGGGACTCCCAGGAGGGGGAACAGCCAGGGATAGCCAGCTAGGGCTGGGAGAGGGCCAGCCAGGACTCTCCCTGGCTAGGGGCCAGAGGCAAGGCCCGGGGTTCGGAGGCGGATTACAATACAGCCTAGGTAAGCGGGGCAGTAGAGAGAACCCCAATGCCTATGATGAGCAACCTGTACAGACTGTAACTTGCCCTGAGAGGGGCTAGATGAGGACAGTCAGGGGGTACTGAGGCACAGTGGGGAGCGCGCACCCTGACACTGTTCTACTCTTCTCGTGGCACTGCTCTGCTCCCTACATATGCACCAGCAGCAGACACAATTTTCTACACTCTGGGTCCCAGTGGCGCGTGCCCCCCCCCCCCATAGTCTGGCACCTGAAGCGGCTGCCTCAGTTTGCCTCATGATAGAGCCAGCCCTGGGTTCTTTGCATGCAGGGGGAAATCCGGAGCGACTCCGTGGATGCCAGGGTGCACAGCAGGTAGTTTTGCCCTGTGCTATGGAGTCGTAGGGGCAGGTTCATCCAGTGTACCAGGACGAGGAGGTGGCAGCAGGTGCACGCAGCCTCCCAAGCACTTTGTAATTGGCCCTGGGGCTGTGGCGTGGGAGCCAACCAATTGCCCCTTCTGGAGCCAGACTCTACTTCCAGCCAGTGACATGTTACCACACAGAAAACAGCCATCCTCTGGAGCCCCCAGCCCGCCTGGCATCACTCGCCCTGCCGTCAGGTGGCTGCGCCGGCAGGAAAGCCGAAGGCGTTGACTTGGCACCGGCAGACCCACCTACAGGAAATGGGGCTGGGTTTATGAGGCGTCGTCTAGCACTTGTCTGGCAGGGAGCCCAGGGAAATTGATCAGCCTCATGGGTTAGCAATTACCATGTGCATTCAGGGAGTGTGTGGGGCAATCAAAGCGCTTTGCAAGCAGCAATTAATTGTGCTCATTTGGGAGCTTGGCTTTGGCGTCATTACACCCATTTTATAGGCAGGCAAACTGAGGCACAAGTGCCACTGGGGGATGAATCAGGAAGTGGGAACATGCAGGGGAAAAAACAGTGAGATCCACCCAACCATCTTGGCTGTAGGAACCATCCAAACCTAGGTCATTCGCCATATTAGCAACATGAATAGCAGTAGCATGCCGGAGCGCATTGCATTTCCTAGTGCCTTTTGGGGATGCAGAGAGAGCGGGGGAGACAGATCTACCCCTCAGCCCTGCAGGGGAGGGCTGGTTTCCAAAACAGGGGGGAGGCTCAGAGACCGGGGAGGGGGAATCAGAGGATTTCATCTTCAGGGCCACTGTTCCATCATCATCAGAGCAAAAATTCATAACCAAACATAGACACCTGTAAGAACTAACCTGTCTGATGCAATCACCTGGGTTCCTTTACTATTATTGTGACCTGCATTCTGCCTGGCTCCCAGGGCTGTTCCTGCTCCCCATTGTACAAAGTAAACAGGTTAGCCAGACACCGGGTCCCCCCAGAAGAAAGCCTTTCCTAGCCCTGGCTGTCAAAAATCAGAGGCTAAAGTAATTACTATTCTTGCTTATCCTGGTTTTACACCAGTGGATTCCATTGACTTCAGTGGAGTCACCCCCAATTTACACCAGAGGAACCCCACTGTCTGAAGTGGAATCACTCCTCATTTACATGGGTTAAACCAGGGGTGGGGAATCTTTTTGGGTTGGGAGCCATTGACCCACAAAAAAAACAGCCGGGGGCCATGCACAAGTGCGAAGCAAAAAAAACCCCAACAAACCCCTCACTGCGGCGGCCCCCGACTGAGAAGGAGAAAGATGCTGCTTGCATTCCCCTCGCACACTGGAGCCTGGGCTAGTAGATCTGTGCGCTCCAGCCATGCAAGAGTGTTGCAGGGGAGAGAGGCTGGAGCACCAGCCCCGGCCCCTCACTGCTGGAGGGGAGCCCTGAGCCACAGGGGCCGGATCCAGGCAAGCCAGGGGCTGCATCCAGCCTGGGGTGTTAGGTTCCCCACGCCTGGGTTAAACCTTCTGTTGGTTGAAGTGGAGTCACTCCTGATGTACAGCGGTAAAACCCCATTGACATAAGTGCAGTCACTCCTGATTTATATCAGCGGCGCCCCACCGGCTGACGTGGACTCTCCTGGCACACACCCGTTCCAGTGAGCTCGCAATCCTGCTCACGTCCTTTTCGCGATTTGGAAAGCGCCATTTGCTCTTGCCCCACTTTGATACATGAGCTCATAATAAATAATCCAATATGAAGCGCTCCTCCTAATCCAGAACCACGGGGCTGAGCAGCCCTGCGGGGAGCAGCGACTTAATAGGCTGTAATTAATCCTCACAATTTAAAGGGAAATGTCCATCTCGCTCTGTTAACCCCCCCCCCCTCCCACACACACACAAACACACACACCTACCTTCCCACTAGCAGCAGCTCCCGCTCCTTGGCATTCCGCCGGAGCTTCCTCCAGATGTCCATGGTGAAGAGTGTGCTGCTGCTGTTGAACACTGAGGTCAGGGAGGACATCAGGGCAGCCATCATGACGGCAATCATTAACCCTCGCAGCCCTGGAGGAGAACAGAAGGACCCTCAGAGTTCAGGGCTCCTCTCAAAGGCGCCGTCAAGTTGACTTGAGTGGGCCTCGGCTCAGGCTGTGCAAGTTGACATCGTGAGGGCATGACAGAAGGGATGTGGGCGCACTGGAGAGGGTCCAGCGGAGGGCAACCAAAATGACAAGGGGGCTGGAGCACATGGCTCACGAGGAGAGGCTGAGGGATCTGGGCTTATTTTGTCTGCAGAAGAGAAGAGTGAGGGGGGATTTGAGAGCAGCCTTCAGCTGCCTGAGGGGGGGTTCTAGAGAGGATGGAGAGGGGCTGTTCACAGTGGGGACAGATGGCAAAATGAGGAGCAATGGTCTCAAGTTGCAGTGGGGGAGGTCTAGGTTGGCTATTAGGAAAAGCAATTTCCCTAGCCGAGTAGGGAAGCACTGGGATGGGTTCCCTAGGGAGGGGGTGGAATCTCCATCCCTAGAGTTCTTAAATCCTGGATTAACAAAGCCCTGGCTGAGATGACTGAGCTGGGGTTGGTCCTGTTTTGGGCAGGGGGTTGGACCAGGGCTGGCCCACAACATTTTGGCACCTGAGGCGGGGAGCTCAAATGACACCCCCGTACCCCCTCGCTTGGGCCAAAACTTTGAAAAGTCTCAATTCCGCCTCCTTCCTGTTCTACTCCTCTCGTGGCACGCCACCATCTCTGTGCATCTAGAGCAGAGAGCATACATATGCACCAGCAGCAGACACAATGTTCTACACTCTGGGTCCGAGGGGCACCCCCACCCCCGCACAGTCTGGCACCTGAGGCGGCCGCCTCAGTTCACCTCATGGTATGGCTGGCTCTGGGTCGGACTCGACCCCCTGAGGTTTCTTCCCACCCTGGGATTCTGTGATTCTATGACAGTGCCTCACGCAACGGAGGTCTGATCCCTGGGCCCTCTTGTCATGGAAATAACACCATGAATGCGCTCCAAAAGCGACACACACGCAGTCCCGCTGAAACGCAGCCAGCTCTGGGGAGGGAGGCAGCGGACTGGTTAGCACTCTGCACAGCAGCAAGTGGCCCATCTCTAGCGCTAACAGAAAGGGCCATGGGAGTGTTCAGGTAGACAGGAGCTGCCTTTTTCAGATGTCAGCTTGCCTAGTGGTTAGAGCAGGTTATTCTGAGCCAGGACACCAGCGTTCTAGTCTCTAGAGCACCATTATCCAGGTGTGTGACTAGAGGTCTACACCTGAGCTTCCTTTACATAAACAGAGAACAAGGGACTATTACATACTGGCTATAGACGCCTGTTCCGGCCAACGTATCCATGCTGGGGAATGTCACCCAAGAGGGGTGGACGGGCTAACCTGCCCTCCAGCAGCGCAGGACCTATGAGGCCAGGTATTATAAACCAGCTACTTGGAGCACAAAATCTCCTTGTCTACTGAGACTCAGTGTAACACAGGTGCAGTTGGAGGAAGAGAAAGGAACAGGCCCAGGGAGGGGGGGTAAAGGGAGGGTAGACACAGACCCAGGCTATGGTCTAGCTGTGGGGGGTTCCCCTAATTCCCAGCCTGGCTTGCCCCAAATCAGAAGGGACTGCTGACATCCCTGCTAGAGGGGAGCCCATTCCCCCCCCCCCACATGAGTTGCCCTCTTGGGTTGGATCAGTGCTTATTTCAAAGGCCTGTGGCTTTGCAGCAGCAGCAGCAGCAGTGGGACCAAAGACATGGCTGGGATGCCTCTCATGAAGGACACCCGGGGAGGCCAGCAGGGTGACGCATGCAGCAGCTGTAATCTGGCACAGCCGGGCTAATCCCCCGGTTGTCACACTTTCCGCTTCCCCCACAGAGGTTTTGCTGTGGGCTCCACTGAGCATGGCTGGCAAAGGGAAGCAACCCCCTCCCCGCCCCCTCCCATGCAAGACAATCAGCATGGCCCAGCTCTGCCCATGCCGCCACCCAGACTTACCACTGGGCATCAGTTCCACCACAAGCTTGGGGTAAGCGATGTTGGAGCAGCCCACCTCGGACCCACACACTCGGACGCACTCGTCCGGATCGACGCAGCTGACAGCGTCTGGAACGACCCAGAGAGAAGCAGCTTGATCCTGCCGGGAGGACCCGGCGGCAGAGCCATCGTAGGCGAAGTGTCTTTGGGAACGGGACTGAACCAGCCCCCTTCCCCACCACTTTTGGTCACTACTGGCCTTTGAACCAGAGGCTTAGTGGTACAAGAGAGGCAGCATGGCCTGGTGGTTAGAGGCACTAGCCTAGTGTAAAGCCAACAGACCTGGGCCATCAACAGGAGGGAATGAACCTGGGACCTTAGGAACCAAAGCTACATGCCTCTATCCCAGCAGTTCCCAACCTTTTCCAGATGCGGACCCATTTTGACAATTCAGAAAGACTTGGTGACCCAAGGCAATTCAAAAACGGGAGGCGGGGGAGGGCAGAGCCACCTGGGGAGACACTTGGTGACCCTTTTGAAATGTGATGGCGACCCATATTTGGGTCCCGACCCATAGGTTGGGAAACCCTGCTCTATCTCATGAGCTAAAAGCCAACCAGCTCTCAGCTAAGGCTGCACAGTATATTTTACTCTCCCTAGTGGGCTTGGTGCCTCTGGGTTACACAAGGACAGTGTTTTTTAACTTTTTAAGACCGAGGAACACAAAACAATAATTTTTTTTATGAGGAACACCAAAGATTTTTTTGTTGAGCAAAAAAAAAAAAAAAAGGGGTTGCCTGCCCCTTTAAGGGTGGCCATTTTGAACTCTGTTGTTCTCTGCGGCATACCTCTGACTGCCTTGCGGCACACCGGTGTACTGCGAAACACAGTTTAAGAAAAACTTTACTAGGACCTAGAAGACCTGGGGATCACTTCCTTGCTCTGCCACAGATGTGTGACCATGGGCAAGTCATTTAGCCTCACTGGGCCTCAGTTTTCCCCTCTGTACATAGGAATAATAGCCCTGCCCTACCTCAGAGTGGCACTGCGAGGATGATTCCATGTCAGACTGGGGGGTGCTTAGGTACTATGGCTATGGAGAGGGGCAGGGAGCAGATAGGGACCATTGACAGAAAGAGGTAATGGCCTATTCATTAGTTTTCTTAGCCATTCTGGTCCCAGGCTGGGGGGAGGTATCACTGGATCTCCCAACCCATGTTAGCCTCACTCTGTCAGTTCCTTCCGATCAGTATTGCTGTTGTTGTGGCGTTCCGGGCCAGAAGGGACCCTCAGCTCAGCTAGGCCGACCTCCTGTGTATCACGGGCCCCTGGCATCCACACCCTGAACCCATCCCCCAGCATGAGTCCAAAAGAAAATGACAGCCCCCGCATTGTCCTGCATCAAGACCATCCCTGCAGGGGCACCGATCTGGCATCGTAATAATCACCGGGACAGACTCAGCAGGCAGCACCAGCGCTCCAATTTTTAAGGGTTTCCATGGTCCCTAAGCCCTTTTTTATTGTCAGGGCAAGCCTAGCGCCGCACTGATAAATATCAGCGCATCCAGCTACTGCTTCACACCTCTGAATCCTTTCAATAAAGGCAGGGAGTAGCCCATCTTCATTTCTGCCTCTCCTTGGCAATTCTCAGCCACTCCCCTGAGCTCACTCACTTTCAGAGTCACGCCCATGAGCGATTGATCTGGGCCTTTGGAAACAGGGCTCTCCTGCACACCAGATGGGTGGGGCAGAGACAGGGTCTTCGCCCTGCCAGCCCATGGCTGATTTTCCTAGGGAGCATTTAAAGAACTTTTGCAAAGAGGCCGTTTCCTGCGCCCCACGATATGCACATTCCTTGTATGGACTGGCTCCAAATATTCCCCACAAGGGCGTAAGAACAGAATAATCTTCCTCGACTTCACTTGAGTCCTGTGGGGGTCCCCTCCCATGTTCTCTGTAAGCTGAGCACTTGGGTGGACACCCAGGAGAGATTCACATACCACCCCGCTGCTTAGCAGTGCGCCCGCAGCTAGCAACATATGTCTCTACTGGTGGAGCACATCTACACAAGTCTTGGTGCACAGAACAACATTTATTCTGCCCACAGATGGTAAAAAATTAGCGGGAACATTGGTCCCCTCCAGGATGAATTTGGTCCGATGTGTTCAACGAAATACAGGGAGGTGGGAGAGTAAAGCCCATCGCAAACCCCCTTTGCTGTAGGACAGGGGTCAGAACAGAACTGAGCAAGCCCTCCCGTTTGCAGGTGAGCAGATTCTGAGCCAAATTCTGAGCTCACTACCCAGCTGAAGCCAGCAATCCGAGGTTAGGCAGCACTGCATAATGGTTATAGCCAGGGGAGGGGCCTGCCATTAGCAAAGCTGGTGTTCTAGTCCGGGCTCTGTTGTGGGCTCATGAGCAAGTTTGCTGTATTGCTCGTTTCCTCATCTGTAAAAAGCTGCTTTAATTAATGGCTATAAAGGCCTCTGAGCTCCTTGGACGGATGACGCTCTAGAAGGGCAAAGTGACACGCTGGTATTAGTCCAGCTCTAGTAATGAAGCATCAACTGCAATAAAGCTCTGGCCGCCAGCTGCTCCACTCACCAGTGTGAATTGCAAGCAGGCATTTCTGCAGCCTCATGCTAGCCCAAGGTTTTCAGACAGAGCCTCTCAGGGGCAGGGAGGCAAAGTGACTGGCTCATGGTCGCACATCCTGCCAGTGATGTGTTGATGCTGCCTTTTGCAATTCCCAGTTTTGTTTCAGACGAAGAGCTAATGACTAAGCAAAGCAGCTTGTGCTCTATATAGCATCACCCTTTGCTTCTGCCTGCCTCGGGAGGTCTCCCGTTTGACAGCTTGGCGAGTTTGCTGAAAGCCGAGCGGTTCACAACCCAGAGGTCCCGATGCCGGGAGCAGGGAAGGGAAGATTTGAGCTAACCAGGAAATGCAGCCCTGGCTGTCTCTCTCAGCTGCAGGCAGAGGAGGGCAAGTGGAAGTAGATCTGGGTGAGGATGAGGAAGGATTTAAGGGCCCAACCCTGAGGACTCAGTGATATAACTCTCATTGATTTCAGTAGGGCAAGGTCATGGAGAGTCTAGGGAGGGGAGGGCGTTGTGTTCTGTGTCCCTGAAAGCTGACTGTGAGGATGGCCATCCAGGAGAGATTCAAATGCTGCCCAGCTGATTAGCAGAATACTCACAGCTGGTAGCATGTGTTTCTACTGGTGGTGCACATCTGCACATGCTTTGGTGCACATGCCAAAATTTATTCTGTACATGGAGGGGATGTTGGTTGTGTCCTCAGGGTTAGTGCACGGCCCAGCTTGCGTGAGACCACACAGAACTAAAGGGGCTCTGTCGTCCTCCCTTGGGCTAGCCACGGGACTGCTCCTGGGTCATCAATCCAGCAGAGGCAAAAGAAATAATAATTCCCAAGGACCAAACCTCTGAGCTGCAGCTGCCTGGCCGTTCCCGTCCCAAACCAAGAGGCGCTGAGTGTGGCTGAGCGAGCGATCGCTCAGGGCAGCAGCACCACAGCAGTGGGTGGAAGACAGCTGATTACAGCGCTCATCTGGGCCGTACCAGCCAGGCAGGCCCCCACCCTGGCTCTCCGCGGCCACGTGGGTGGCTAATCAAATCATTCTCCTAAGTAATCGGTGTGTGTCTGACACACCCCACGCAGGGGTGTTCCAAGCCTTAACAAAGACAGGCCGATGCCAGACCGACCGCAGCCTGGAGCATCGGACTAGCTGGACAGCCAGACCGCGGGGGGCATTCAATAGGGGGGCAGGTTGAGCCCCACAGTTGCAGGCAGTGACTGAAACCAAACGCGAAGCCAGGCCCTCTGCTGATGCAAAATAGCACAGCCCCCTTGACTTCCAACCCACGTTCTCCACCAAAGCCGGGAAGGGCCCCGCCCCCATTCTCACCCACAGGCACCTAAAGGAAGGTGTCCCGTCCCACACTGGAGTGTTTTGATACTCAACCAACAGGTTAGACCACAAGGAGGTGCTCTGAGCAGCCAGCTGTAGAACTGGGCTCCAGACGTCCGTTAAACTTTCAAACAATCCCCTTTGGGCTGGCTCCATGTTGCCCCTCCCACCTGGGGTTGCCAGGTGTTCGGTTTTCGCCAGGAGCATGGCAATTTAAAGGCGCAGCGACTTTGGTTTTTTTTTTTTTTTGGCTCAACAAGTTTGGTCTCCTGGGTTTTTTTGTTTTGTTTTTTGGCTCAACCAATTTTTTCCTGCCATGTTCGGATTTTTTTGTGAAAGTATCTGGCAACCCTAGGAGCACCCCATAACCATCCACAAAGCTTCCTCCTCCTCCACATCTCTCCTTTGCCAGGAAGCCTCCCAAACACTTGCTAGGTTGCTGGTTTCTACCTCACTGAGCAGTAGGGACTCTGATTCCTTGTACATCTCCCTGTCTGCCTGTGTCCACCAGCTGTCCCTTGTCTTAGACTGTAAGGGCTTTGGGGCAGCCTGGCAAACACAGCACAGCACAATCCCGGTTCAAGCTTGGGGCTTCTATGTGTAATACCAAGAGGTGGGACCTCTGGAGCTTAGTGCATGAGCCTTGACTGCTTGAGCTAAAAGCCAGCTGGCTCTCGGCGAAGGCTGTAGAGCAAATTCATTATGTCTCGCTGGAAGTGGTCTCAGCAGCACTCCCTGGGACAAGAACCACAGCCAGCAGGTGTGTGAGTTACATGTGCACTATGGAAATACAAATAATTAAGAATAACACCACCAAATGCACCCTTGGTTAACTAACTCCATAGAAAAGAACAAGCAATCCTGTGGCACCTTTGGCCTGGTCTACCTACAGCGGAAGGTCGAATTAAGATACGTTAATTATGTAGCTGGAGCCCACTTATTTAAAATTGAGTTTCTGCACCGTCCACACAGCGGGAGGTTGATGGGAGCAGGCTTCCCTTACTCCTCATGAGGAGCAGGAGTACTGGCACCAACAGGGGCGCCTTCTGAGTTCGATTTAGTGGGTCTTTACAAGACCTGCTAAATCAATCCCCAGACGATGGACCGTGGCAGAGTCAATCTTCCGTATAGTGTAGACATGTCCTTAGAGACTAACAAATATTTTCTATCATGAGTTCTCATGGGTAAAACTTACTTCATCACTTTACCCATCATACAATATATTTGTTGAAAGAGGGGTGGGCAAGAGGCTGCCAGTGGGCTAGATCCAGCCCGCCAAGCCACCGGATCCGGCCTGCAGCTGCCTCACCAGAACCCTTAGGTAAAGAGCTCACACTTTAAAAAGCCAGCAGTTCTCCGCTCTGGATGGCTGGGGAGGGAGGAGGGAGACTTTTCATGCTGTTCCCCCCCCAGCCAGGAGCAAAATATCTCAGCTCCCATTGGCCAAGCTCTCCGTTTCTGGCCAATAGGAGCTGAGAATTTTTGCTGGGAGCAGAGGCAATGCAGGAAGCCTTCTCCCTCTCTTTCCATCCCCCCTCCTCCTCATGCCCAGAGCAGAGCCACCTGGAGCAGGGAGCAGCCTGCCGCAGACAATCTGCCTCAGGTTTCTGCAGGTAAGCGCCTCCCAGTCAGAGCCAGCCTCTGGCACCCCACCCCCTCTCTCCCCTCTGATTACCTGCCCCAGGTCACCACCCAAACCCTCTGTACCCTTTTCCCCCTTCTCCCAGGCCACAGTTCCCCCCCAGAGCCTGCACCCCCTCCTACACCTCTCCCCCAGGCCAGAATCTTCTCCTGCACCCATATCCCCTCCCAGACCCTGCACCCCAATCCCTTGCCCCAGGTCACCACCCAAACCCTCTGCACCCCCTTCACCCAGGTCACAACACCCTCCCAAACCTGGCACACCCTCCAAGCAGAGCCGGCCCAAGCCACGGGCTGACCGGGCTACTGCCCGGGGCGCCCCATTGTAGGGGACGCCGCCCGGGGCTGCCAGACCGGGCGGGGGTGGGGCCAGGCGCCCGGGGGCGGGGCCGCACATGCGCCACACGTGCAGTGGCGGCACTGCACTTCTGGGGCCTGGGGCGCACGAATGGCTCAGGCCAGCCTGCCTCCAAGAGACCCTCCTCCAGGTCAAAATCCTCTCTTGCACCCATACCCCCTACTGGATCATGCACTCCAACTCCCTGCCCCAGATCACAGCCTCCTCCTTCACCCAAACTCCCTCTCAGACCCCCATCTTCTCCCACACCCCAGCCCCCTATCTCAAGTTCCCTCCTGCACCCAACCTACGTTCCAGACGGCACACCCCCTCCACAGAAGTGCGGCCCTTCACCATGTGTAAAAATCTCGGAGTGGCCCCCCATTAAAAATGATTGCCCCCCCCCCCCGTGTTAGACTCTAAGGTGCCAAAGGACTGCTTGTTGTTTTTAAAGTTACAGACTAACATGGCTGCCCCTCTGAGACTTCTTAACTCCAGAGAGTACAGCACATGCAGGCTTGAAGCCACCGGTCAGATGCTCAGGGATTTCAACGGACCTGCTTCACGCGAGCGGGGGATCAGACAATCGAACTGTGCACATCTTCTCCTGTTGATAGTTCCTTCAAACAGGCCCTTCCCTGACAGCGTATGATCCCTTTTTAGGTTTACGCACGGATGGATCCTTGACTCGTCCCCTTAGCAGCTGGTCCAATAAAAGGCATTACAGCCTCTAACATGTGAGCTGCATTCATTGCAATGTTTCCAACCCCACCCCCCTGCTCCTTAAAAGTCTCTGTTCACATACATGGATAGTCAATACAACAAAAGAGCCACGGGGCTCCAATCTGCCCTGATTCATGTGGGTGACGCACCAATGCACTCGAGTGGCGTTATGCACCCAATTGCAACAGCCTTAGACTCCACCCCTGACAAGAAGCGCAGGGTCCTGATTCAGTAAACCAGGGGTGGCCAACCCGTTACAGGCAAAGAGCCAAAATAGTTGTACATATAGCGCAAAGAGCCGGAGAAGAAAAATTGTCAAGCAAAAAAAGGACTGCCCCTTTAAGAAACACAGTGAGTCGTGGGTTGGCCATGGTTGCAGTAAGCTATTTAAGCATAGGTCTATTTGAAAGCCCATGTGCAAGCCCATTGAAGGCCTTTATGTCCACATAAAAAAGGTTTGGTGCCAATCCCAAAGTGTTCATGGTGCCCTGCTGAGTCCGGGCTGCAAGGAAAACAGGGGGCCCATCATGACAACTCCAGCTACTGTATTGTCTTATGGTAGTTTTGTAGCAGCCACACCTTATTTGGGTTAAGGTAGCATGAGAGGCCCTGTCTAAGATCAGTCTCTCTGTGCAGTACAGAAAAAGGCCCTACACCAGAGAGTTTGCACTCCAACCACTGAATGCAGACTGAAAGGGCAGGTGAAAGGAAATAATTCCCTCCCTTATTTACAGATAGCGAACCAGAGCCAGGGTTTCCAGTCTTCTGCCCGAGGGGCAAGAAAGTCTCATAGAACTGCTAAGGGAACTGACTGGGCAGCTTGTTACATTGGTGAGTTATTTGAACGTGCTCACATGGGACACCCCAGGTCCTCAAGCCACCACCATCCGGTTGGGTTCCTAACTGCCAGCCTGCCTATATCAGAGCACAAGGGGCTGGTGTGTTTTCCCAGGGGGGCAGCGCATCTAAACGCCCCATTCCCCGACCGCATGGCCATTGCCACTGGTGGTACCCTGTAAAAGCATCGGCCCCTTGTCCCACGGTCTATGGGGGAGGGGGCCAGACATGGACAGCATGAGGCAATGTGAGCTCCTCACTTCTGAATCTAGAATCTTTGCAGCTCAGGGTACATGGGGCAACAGGATGTTTTGTCCTAGAACATGGAGCAAAATGACTGACACCGCTGTGCACCCAAATCAACTTCTCTGGCGTTGATGGAGTCACATCAGCATAAATGGCCCCTGGAATAACACTGGATTTACACTGCTGTGAGAACTTGACCAGGATTCTGAAACCCCTTAGAGTTAGCTAAATTCAATGGGATTGGTGTATGAGACAGTTCCGGTTTGTCATTGTCTATTAACAAAGTCTGGGTCTTTTTCTTTCTTTCTCCCAATTGTTCACGTAACTTTGCTGCCGCAAGTTCTGGGAAGCACATGAACTTGTAGCTCCTGTTTGAGGCGGGCCCACCAGAGAAGATAATAGTCTACTATAGTGACTAGTTCGGGGAGGTGCTCTGTTAGCTCCATTGGCAAGGACTCATCCTGTTCGCCCTGGGTGCGAGGGCTGCTGTTAGGGATGGCAGTGCTTGGTACAGCAGGGGTTAACATGCACAGCCAATCAGAAAATGGGGCGAGGTGGGCTCCAGAGAAAAAATTGATTTTTTTTCATTATTTTTTAAATGAAACCCAAAAAGTGTTTGCCAACTCGGGATGTTAAATTGCGGGTAATTGTGTAAACACGTCACGACTGAAAAAGTCAGCAGTTACACGGTTACATGCACTTGCAGCCGGCTCCCCGAGAGCCGGTGAACACGGCTCCTGGTGAGCCGGCTGCTCCCCTCTCCCCGTTGCTGCCTCTGATACAGGAGCAAGAGTGTGATCAGCACCAGGCACGTCCCTTCTCCTTTGCCTTGGGGAAGGTGAGATCCAGGACGCAGCAAGAGCAGGAGCTGTGCAGTGCAGCTGAATCAGCTTCCTGCTCCCCCAGCTCTTGCCCAGGGCTGGCTTTGCAGGCATGTGTGCACTGCATTGCTGAAGGAGTTAATGGCCCAGGCTGCAGATATGGGGAATGTTTGGAGACAGCAGCATGTGATTGCAGGTGGGGCAGGGCGGAGCTATGAATCATTCTTTCCCCCCCACCTCTTCTTTTCCCTTCTTGCTGTTACCTGTCCATCTCCACACTGCCTACCGGCAAGAGCCCAGCACAAATCCAGCTAGCAGCGCCCCAGAACCCAGGAGAAACTGACGAGGAAGCAACAGGCAGGATTTTGCAGCAGTGAAACTGATCGGCTTGATCCCATTCGGGGAATTTCAGATCCAGAGAAGGACGGCTAAAGAGAGGAAGAATCAGACAGAGAAATCCCCCACCCCCCCAGCTGCTGCCCACCCGATTTCCTGGATTTTTTTAAAACTGTTATTTTCTTTTGTATTTTATTTTATTTTCTATGCTCACTGCGGGACCGGGCAGGTGGCGAGAAGGAAGTGGCTCTGGTGCTAGAGGATTCAAAGGGCTTGTGCCATTATCACAGCGCCCGTGCATGTGAGCGTCGCCTCTCACCCGGCTTACGGAACCGGAGACCTAGGAGCCAGCAGCCAAATTGGCTTTTCTCAGGTTTACTCTGGCACGGAGGCCACCTGGGCTGCGCAGAGCCGATGAGTAAAGGAGAAACGTGGCGTGAGTGGAAATAGCTAAAGACGCGGGAGACCTGAGGCAGAGCGAGTGAGCGCTTTGTGGAGAAACAGCCAGCCGGAGCAGGGAGAGCGGGACCCTCTGCTGTGTCTAACACAGGCAGGAGAAAAAAAAACACCCTTAAGTTATTTAAAAACTGGGAAATAATTAACTTCTTATTTATTGTCGGGGGGGTAGCGTTCGCTGGTGTCGAAGGCTCCCTTCAGTGACTGACTCTGTGTGCCAGGGGCCATGGCTCTCTCTCAAGTGCAGTGTCTGGACAACAGCCATGTCAACTGGCGATCCAGCGAGTCCAAGCCGGAGTTCTTCTACAGTGAGGAGCAGCGGCTGGCCTTGGAAGCGCTGGTCTCCAAGGGGCCAGAGGCCTTCTACGAGGTCCTCAAGAAAGAGAGCATCCGGGACTTCCTCTCCGAGCTGGAGCTCAAAAAGATCACGGAGTCGGTGGAAACGTATGACCCGGGGTCAGAGTATATCCCGTGCCCCGGGGGCGGGGATAGCGATGGGGACTGCGCCAGCCAAGGGGGCCCGGGAGAGCTGGCGCCCTCCTTGGAGTACTGGCCCCAGCGATCCGACCGCTCCATCCCGCAGCTGGACCTGGGCTGGCCCGAGACCGTGGCCTATCGGGGGGTCACCAGGGCCATGGTATACATGCAGCCGCCCATCGACGGGCAGGCGCACATCAAGGAGGTGGTAAGGAAGATGATCGTCCAGGCTCAGAAGGTGAGGTGCACGCCGGTCGGTAGGGCGGGCGGGAGTTCACTTAGCTATCCAGAGTGGGGCCAGATCCCAAAGTCCTCCTCAGCCAGGCCCCCCTCCCCTTCCCTCCAAGGGAGGCCTGGCTGAGTGATGACTGGAGGGGCCTGCCCAAATGGATCATCTGTTCTTCCTCATTATGCTTCACACCCCTGCTTATGGCTCCGATACTGCCGCCGGCGAGGAAATGAGTAAGAAGCCTGATCTGGCTTCCTCTCGAACCGATGGGCCCCTTTCCACTGACTTCCCGGGAGCTAGATGGGGCCCTCGGGAATCCAGAGGTTGCAGGGCCCAGGAAACACCAACTAACTGAGCTGCGTCCTCGCCCCAAGCCCAAGGGATCAGCTTTCCCTGGGTGATTATCTCCAGGACACCGGGTAACTGCGCCTGCAGAGCACGAGGCCCAGGTCAGCCCTGGTGCGATCAGGAGGGATTAATAAGACTGGGACTTTTCAGCTTGGAAAAGAGAAAGCTAACGGGGGGTATGAGAGAGGGCTATAAAATCATGGCTATTGTGGAGAAAGTAAATAAGGAAAAGTTATTAATTGCTCCCATAACACAAGGACTAGGGGTCCCTACATGAAATTAACTGGGAGCAGGTTAAAGACAAGCAAAAGGAAGTATTTCTTCACACAATGCACAACCTGTGGAACTCCTTGCCAGAAGATGTTGTGAAGACCAGGACTTTAACAGGATTCAAAAAAGAGCTAGATAAGTTCATGGAGGACAGGTCCATCAGTGGCTATTAACTAGGCTGGGCAGGGATGGCATCCCTAGCCTCTGTCAGAAGCTGGGAATGGGTGACAGGGGATGGACAGCAGGGCTGACTGCCACCATGGGCCCCAGGACCAGGTGGGAGGGAGGGCCTAGCTCTGCCTCAGAGAGGGCGGGGCTGATGGCAGAAAGGGTGGGGCCTAAGGCAGTCAGACCTTAGCGCCACTGAGACTGCAGTGGTCTCTCCCCAGCTCTCAAAGCCACTCTGAGCGGCGCTCTGGTGCTCCCATGGCAGTTCAAAGGGGCCGGGGCCCCTGCTGCTGAAGTAGCAGCGGGCCCCTGTGCAGTTCCCCACTGTCGGCAGGCCTGGGGAGGGATCACTTGATGGTTCCCTGGTCTGGTCACTCCCTCTGGGGCCCCTGGCATTGGTCAGAGGATGGGACACCGGGATGGGACACCGGGCTAGCTGGACCTTTGGTCTGACCCAGTCTGGCCGTTCTGATGCTCAGCTGAAGGCTGCTGCTAGTGCACCCGCTTGCCTTCACAAGTCTTTCTGCCAGCCCTCGTCACCTGCACGAGGCCAAGGGCGGATGCAGAACCGATTCGCGGTTTGATCACAACCAACCGGCGCCCGCGGCCGGCATTCAGCGAGGTTCGACGCGGGTCCCACCCCTGCTTGTGTCCAGCCTTTGCAGAAACGAGCGCGCGCCGTGGTGCTGCGTCTTCGCCTTTCACAGCGCTCGACCGTCATCTTGAGAGAGACAGAGCCACCGTACACCGGGGGGAGGGGCCGAGAATGGCCAGTGGAGAAGCCGTCACCCGGAGATGGAGGACTGGCCCGGGCCGGGTCTTTCCCTGGAGGGGGGGTTGGGATGGAAGCAGGTAGAACAGGTATGTCTAAGGAAACGAGGGCTGTGTATTGAGGGCCTTCCGTGATCAGCCTGCGGAAGGACCCTCCAAATGAATGCCGGGACTGAGCAGGCGCTGAGCCTCGGTGTCCTACCACGTATGGAGACTCCGGCTCTGCCCCTGCCTGGCTGCATGGCTCCAGGCTCCTCACAGAGCCAGCGTTTCCAACAGTGACCCCAGCGTTCGGTGCCACCCCACTGGGGGTAACAGATTTGCACGACTGCGCCGCATTCCCCACTCCAGCGGGAGCCGGGGAGGGGGGCTTTGCCCCCTCGGAAAAGTAGGCCCTGGTGTCTCCAGGGCGGCCCCCAAATCAGTGCCCACTTTTACAGACCTTGGGCTTGGCCTGTCCCTGCCTCAGTGTCCCCCTGGCTCCTCCCTCCCCCCGCCCTTGAGCTGGGGAGACAGAGGAGGGCCGTGGGTTGGCGCTTTCCTCGGGTGTGGAAGCTCTTCCAGCTGAGATGCGCACACGGAGCCTTCTCCGCACGCCACGCCCCGCAGGCCACGGGGATCAGCAACTGCAGAGGTCGCATCCCCGTGTCCTGATGGGACCTTGTCCCGAGCGTTTGCCTGCCCCCCAGCTTGTCTCTCCCAGTCAGGACAGCAAGTCTGGGAGCTCTTCTGAGGCCTTAGAGCCCAACGGGAATAGCAGCCAACCTCCCTCCAGCTATAACCCGCAGCAAGAGCCTCTTCCAGGCCTTGTGGCCAGAGGGCTGTGTATTTGGAGGGCGGGTTTCCAGCGGGCCCGGTAGCAGGCAGAGAGCGTGCTCGGAGAACAAGTCTGGACCCGGTCAGAGCGCGGGCTGCCGGGCGCGGCCGGGACCTCGCTCCCTCAGACGTGCTGCGATCAGTCCACGCCGCCAGCCAAATGGCATCGGAAGCCGGCTGAGAGGGGAGCCATCTTTGAACCAGCCTGCGAACCTCTCGCTCAGGACGCGCTTCGGGTAGCGGGGCCTCAAGAAAGAGGGGGCGTTTCCCATCTCCCTCCCCGGTACGCTCAGCTCTGACAGGAAGAGCGGAGGCTGCAGGAGGCTGATCCAAGAGAGACATCTTTGCCCCACGCCCCACTATAAAGCTTTGTGGCCGGGCCCTAGACACCCCCAGGTGTGGAAAGCCAGGGCAGCGTCCGGTTCTCAGCCTGCAGGGTGGGGCTCTGCCAGGCGACCAAGCCCCTCTGACTTCCGCAGCCGACTCACCGCCGGGTGTGAGGGAAGGGGAGCCCAGGGCTGCCTCATGCCCAACCACACTCCGGCTTGCGGGCCAGGGCACTGGGTTGGTGATCTGGCCACGGGGCGCCCAAGGAGGGGCGAAGCATGAGGCCAGGGAGGGCTCGGAGCCGGTGCTGCCCACACTGGGCCATGCACCGCTGAGCCCGTCGCCCACCTGTGCCCTGACTCGGGCAGAGGTGGGGCCCAGCTGGGCAGGGCTCTCGAGCTATCTGATCGCCGCATGGCAGACGGAGATGAAATGCGGGCGAAGCATCACCTTACTGTCAGTGAGAATGCCTTGTCTTTGGCCATGGGCAGGGGGTGAAGGGCAGGCCCAGCTGGAGAAGGCAATCCCCAGCCCCACCCCTTCTGCGTGAGGCCCCGCCCCTTCTACCTGAGGCCCCGCCCCTTCTGCAACCTTCCCTCCTCACTGTGGAGCCAGACCTGGCCCCCACCTCAGGTTACTGCCCCCAGACCCTTTAATCTCCCCCATCCCCGTCCCGATTTCTGGGCAGCTGTGCCACCACCTCAGCCCTCTTGGGTGGCCACAGAGCCAGGCAGCCCAGCCAGCCAGAGAGCTGGGCACAGCGTAGGCAGTTTTTGGAAAGCAGTATCTTCCCTTGCCTAAGCGACCCACAGCCCATGTCTTTGGCCTGGCTCAGAGCCCCTAACTCCAGCTCACGCACCTCCTGCTGGCCCTGCATTCTCGTCACTTCCCCCGACCCATCTCACCAGGCCGGCGGTCCCCCGCTTCCCTGGGCAACTGATTCAGTCCACGGCTGGGCCCTTGTCCCTCCCCCGGCCCAGACCCCTTCATCTGACTGCTGGAAGCGGCCTGTCTGGTCGGGACGCTGCTGCCGCGTTTCATTGTGTCCAGCCATCTCTCTGCCGCCATCCCTGGTGTGTGTGTCAGGATGGACCAAGTGCCTCGTGGGGCTGGCCACACCCACTGCTGCCCGTCCCGCACACCGTGATCCCAGGGAGGGGAAATAAAGCGGCTGCTGCTGCCAGAGGAACGAGGCACAGTGGGGACGGCAGCCCGCCGACTCAGCGCCTTTCTAGGGAGCAAAGTCTGCTTGGAAGTGGCCAGGGAGTGGGAGAGATGGGCCATGTGCTGCAGTAACTCAAGGCACGCGCTAGGGCTCAGAAGATGTGGGGTCTGTTCCCCGCAGTGCCACGACTCCCTTGGGCAAGTCATGTCCCTTCCGTGCCTCAGTTTCCCCCAGCTGTAAAATGGAGCCACTGAGGCTAATTACCCACAAGGAGGGTGTTGTGAGGCTCTGTTCAATACCCTCTTGTGAGGGGCTTTGAGATCCTGGGATGGAAGGTGCTCAAAAAGCAATGAGGACTTTTAGTTTATAAATAACTGGATTTCTCTGGCCAATCTCTGGATTTCACCGTTTGTGCCACTGAGATGGTGTGATGGGAAGGGCTGTAACTCCACCCGCTGTACAGCAACTTTCAATTGCTGTCTCTGCCAAGTTAGCCAGGCCAGACCTGGTCTCCTCCATCCCCGCAGCTGCTGCTTTTAACCGTGAGGGGGGTTTTCTCACTGTCCACGGGCTTTATATCATCTGGGTCACCCACTGATGAAATGGGAAAAAAGTGCTACCAGGCATTTTACCTACCGCATCTGGAATTTCCTATTACGTCCAACATGACGGTCTCCTGCCGACAGCTTGTTGCTGCATGTTCTGGGAGGGCACTGCCGCGCATCTGGCTCGTAAGCAGCTGGGAAGCACGACTGCATTTCTTTCCCTGGCTTAGGAGAGCGATCCCGCGGGAAGGCTCAGCCCTGAGTCTGAATCCCAGCTGGAATTGTGGCCCGGCAGGTAGGTAAGGAGGAAGCAAGGAAGGAAAAGAAAAGACCCCCAACAACAAAGCAAAGCGCGGGGTTGCCAGTTGTGTACAAACGAGCAAAGTTCCTCTGACATCCTTACTGAGGAAGGTGCAGCCTGGCACACACATCAGCATGGCCATCAGTTTAGTTTGCCTGCTCCATGTGCTGCCTGGTGACCATACCCCCCTTCCACTGGGTTTCTATTACCTAGCGAAATCTCCTTTGGCGGAGGGGGAAGCAACTCGCCTTCTCACGAGGAACTCAGGCTATTTTGACAACAGCTCCACAGAGCTTGAACAGGGCTAAGTGCGTCTGTCTGTGCAGATTCAGTCTGACGGTGGGGAGGCAGGCCCACCAGAAGCTCGCACAGCAGGATCCGGAGCCGGGTGCAAGCAGGGGGGTGTTGTCTAGTGGCTGTGGGAATGGAATCAGGACTAAAGCCTACAGAGGAGTTGGCAGGATAGGGGGCATGTTGCCATGTAGACTCATGCCTTCCCGCTTCCCCACGGCTGAGCCGGCATTTGCTGAAGGTAGGGAAGATAAAGAAGGGGGCTGAAGGTAGGGAGGCAGGGTGGGTCCCAGCGGCCTAATGGGTAAGGCATCAGCAGACTAAACAGGAGAGAAAGGGGAGGGGGATTCAGGACTCCTGATCTCTGTTCCTATCTCCAGATGGGACTGTCCCCTAGTGATGAAAGCAAAGGAAGGAACACAGGAACCTGATTCTCTTCCCAGCTCTGCTAGTGACTTGGTGAATGACTGTGCTGTACCTCAGTCCCCCGAGCTGTACAATAGGGATAACAGAGACACACACCAAAGAGGCAATGTTCAGCTTAGGTTTAGGGCAGGATTCAGGTTCAAGAACTTGCCAAGGCTATAGCAGCCCTAGGATTTGAGGCACTGAGATCTCACGGACGGCTCTCAAGAGCATCTGACCCCAAGCAGCCTCGCTGGCACAAGAGTGCTCCCATCCGGAATGGGGGGGATTCTCAAGCCAGCTGCTGTTTTCACAAGACCGTGGCCCCATCAGAGCCGAAATCAGAAACATGCTCAAAATGCTGGCCTAGACCAAAACCACAGGAAGTGCTTTTTGAATCAGAGTTTGCAGGACAGATTCCAGTTTGGCTCATCTCTAGTATAATCGACCATATCTACTTGTCAAGGGAGTTGTGAGGGTGAATTAACGTCTGTTTGCAGAATATATTGTGTGCCACCGATGAAAGCCAGGGAAGGGACATGTGATTAACGTTAGTCATTCCATTTATAGCTTTCCCAACACATTATTTCCCGGTTTGTGTGCTACTCTGGGCTGATAATAGATGCTCATTAAATAACCAGGCAGCAAGCCCAAATGCTGGTCTTTGATGATGCAGAAAGTAGGTTAATAAGAGCTCCAATTTCCCCTATAAAAATTAATCCCACAGTTCAACTGTTGATCAAAGCGTCCCAAAATGATTCTGACCTCCCTTGTGCTCCCTGGATGGACGCAGCCTTTGTATGTCACACAGCAATCAATGTCCATTAGACAAATTGTGAACTGGAGACCTGCATCATAGAACACTAGAACTGGGAGGGAACTCAAGAGTTCACCAAGTCCAGTCCCCTGTATTCATGGCAGGACCAAGCACCATCTAGATCAGTGGTTCCCAATCTTTTCAGCATCATGCCCCCTTTTTGATTTTTGAGAAACCCTCACGCCCCCCCCCCCAAAAAATAGCAGCAAAACTTGGGGTGGGATTTACGGGGGGTGTGGTTGGGTCACCTCGCACCCCCCCTGGAATTTCTTCATGCCCCCCCAGGAGGGCATGCCCCCCAGTTTGGGAACCCATGATCTAGATCATCCCTGGTAGATGTCTATCCAGCCTGCTTTTAAATATCTCCTGTGATGAAGATTCTACAACCTCCCTAGGCAATTTATTCCAGTGTTTAACCACCCTGACAGGAAATTTTTCCGAATGTCCAACCTAAACCTCCCTTGCTACAATTTAAGCCCATTGCTTCTTGCCCTGTCCTCAGAGGCCAAAGAGAACAATTTTTCTCCCTCCTCCTTGTAACACCCTTTTAGGTACTTGGAAACTGCTATCATGTCCCCTCTCTGTTTTCTCTTTTCCAAACTAAACAAGCCCAATTCTTTCAGTCTTCCCTCCCCAGTCATGTTTTCTAGACCTTTAAGCATTTTTGTTGCTCTCCTCTGGAAGTCCTCCAATTTCTCCACATCTTTCTTGAAATGGGGAGCCCAGAACTGGATACAATCTGAGGCCTAATCAACACAAAGTAGAGCGGAAGAATGACTTCTCGTGTCTTGCTCACAACACTCCTGTTAATGCATCCCAGATTCATGTTTGCTTTTTTTGCAACAGTGCTACAGGGCTGACTCCTATTTAGCTGGTGGTCCACTGTGACCCCTAGATCTCTTCCTGCAGTATTCCTTCCTATATAAACACCCCGTTGTTTCTCAAGACCTCATCCATCCAAAAATGCTGCACCGCCACATGTTCTAAATACCTCACCAGCACGCTGGGGCTGAGGGAAGACGACAGATTCATTTGGAGTGGAGTAGATACAGTCTGGGTCAGGATCTAGGTCTCTCCTTCACTAGGGAGACTTTTGACCTCGCTGAAAACATTGCGGGGGGGGGGGGGGAATTGTCTTGACTACACAGTGGTGAAGAGAGGGAAAAGTCGCTGCAGGCAAAGAGTCCAGATGCCCCCCAACCTAGTGTTTTTATGCGGTAAAATGCTCCCAAGTCCGAAAGGCAGCAGTGATGGGTCCTTTTGCCAGGGAGTAAATAATTATTGGAGTTACACAAGGGGCGGGATGATGTTTTGTCTCCAGAGCTGGAGAAGCAGCCAGGGCCCTGTGCGGGCATGCTGACTCGTCAGGAAGGGCTGCAGTCAGCACAAAGGGTTGCAGGGTTGCTCTAGTGCTCAGTACATCAGTATTTACAGACTGAATACTGCCGCTGAGTTTCTGCCCTTTTTGTGCTGTTTTAATGGGGTGGCCCTGCCCCCAGGCCAGGCATACCAATACTCAGCAAGAGACAGTCCCTGACCAAAGCGTTTACAAGCCCAATAGACAAGAGAGCACAAAGGGAAACTGAGGCACAGGGCAAGGCCACAGCTTGCCCGCGGTGCCACAGCAAGTCCATGGCCGAACAGAACTTGTCCCATCAAGATGGGGTCTTCTATCTGGATGATGTGCCAAGCATACGTTCCTGGGTGTAACACAGGCTAGCAGGGTGATATTTAATGGCCTATGAGATTATGTCTACACTGCAGCCTTTTGGCAGCAGAGAGTATGCTAATGAAGCACTCATTAGCATTTGTTGCACTGTCATTTGCATATTCTCTGTCGGTGCTTTTTGTGGAAGAGGTTTTTGCGCAAAAACAAGCAGTGTCGATGGGTCCATTTTGTGCAAAAAAACCCTTTTGTGCAAGATCCTGTAGACCTCCTTTTTTGAGGCATATGGATCTTGTGCAAAAGGGGTTTTTTGCGCAAAACAGCCCTGTCGACACTGCTTGTTTTTGCACTAAAACCTCTTGCTCTTGCGCAAAAAGCATCGGCAGAGATATGCAAAAGACAGCACGACAAATACTAATGAGCACTTCATTAGCATACTCTCTGCCTGCAAAAGGCTGCAGTATAGACGTAGCCAGAGAGAGAGGAGGAAAGCCCACCTGATCTACCGGTCCCTCCTGGCCTTGAACTCTCTAAAGACATGTCTGCCAAGCCCTGGTTCACGGCCCAAGCAGCTGGACCTCAGTTGTTCCCCTGGTCTAGGCTTTGCTCAGCCTGGTGTTCTATTCCCACCGCTACCCAAGAGGCTACTCTGCAAGCCCATTCATTTCACCTGCAGGCTCCTTCCCCGCTAGCAGCAGCAGGAGAGTGAGCAAACCTGGACACAGCAAACAGCAGTGGCCAGAATCTGGATTGTGTCTTGCGCTTGCCCACCCAGAGCTGCTTTGTGGCAGCTTCCATCTTTGCTTGGCCTCTGCGGAGAGAGAAAAGCCTCTTTTCCCACGGCTGTCCGGGGGCTTTGCCTTCAGGGGCAAGCAGCAGATGCAGAGGGGAGACAGAACAGAGCATCCTTTGGAAATATGTTTACCTTCCCACATCAAGACCCCAGCCAGGACCCAGGCCGCCTGGCAGCGCCCTTCCCAACAGCCTGGCCTGAGGCTGACTGTTGCTAGAAGGGCCCTGGAGTGTGTCGAGTTTGTTTCTCCCTGATGTGTTTTGAAAGGCGATTGCCAGCCTCCCGATTCTGGAAGTGATGCTTCCGTCCTGGGTTCTCGCCTCATTCTTTTCATTTTCAAAGCCCTTTGCCGCTACCCTCAGAGGCTGCTCAGTATTGGCATCTCCGTGGTCCACGTGTGCTCCGGGACCACGTGGGGGAAGTGAAACTGAGAGGCCAAGGCCTGTGACCTCAACGGTCTTCAGACATCTCACTCTCAGGGGCTCGGTGCCTACAGGGACTTGTTCAAAGCGGTGTCGGAGCCGAGATTAAGACATGGGCTCTGGATCACGCCGGAGTAACAAAGGACTGGGGACAGACTCTGGCCCCATTTACATGATGTTCTCGATGAACTGAGATGGAGCCACTCCCGATTCACACCACAAGGAGTAAAAGGAGAGCAGGAGGGGCCTCTCCGATCTCATTGCGGCTCTGACATCGGGACACTACAGCAAGCCCTTCACAGCCCAATACTCCTAAATCCACGTACCCTGCTGAAGTCAACAGGAGCTAGGAAGGCTCCATATCCTTGTAAATCAGGCAGTCGACCTGCCTGCCTCAGTTTCCTCAACTGTAAAATGGGTGCAATCATGCTGCCATGCCCAGCACACAGGGCACAGGCAGATTCACTTACTAGCACTCGTGAAAGGCTTTGAACCTTGCTACGGACCAAGTAAATGAGAAGGGAGGGCACATTTTTAAATTGTTCTCTGGCAAATGCCTCATTGGACGCCTGCAGTAAGACACCCAGCAATTCCTTTCGCTTCTTGCAGTGGATCACGGTAGCCAGCAGGGCAGTGAGGGGTGGGCATATGTATCCCACACGCCTGCGGGGCTAGTGCGCTGTCCCACGGAGTGGCACTGAGACCACTTCCAGAGCGAAGCAGGAGTCTGCTCTACGGCCTTCGCCACTTTGAGCTCCTGCAGTAGAGGCGCCTGCACTAAGCCGTCCCAGGTTGGATTCCCCCTGTCGGCGTGACACTGAGCCCGGGTCCCACACCTCCTGGGAGCTCTGCTCTAACTCCCTGGCGCCTGCAGGCAGGCTCCCCCACAGGAATGTGAAAGATGTTTAAAGATCCATGGGATGTCCCTGCTTCAGAGGCAAAGTACAGGGAGCTGCAGCCGAGTAAACAGCGAGCGAGCAAACAAATCAGCCGGCCCGAGTCCCGGTCTGGAGCCAGGTTCGCTCTTTGCTTGGTCTGCCTTTGTAACCTCCTTCTGGTCATGCCCTCTGTCATCACAGGGCAGCCACAGGGAATTCCCCAAGTAAAGCTGCAGAGCCCCCACCCCTGAACGCTTGCAGAGCTCTCCAGCACGAGCCCAGAGCCTGGAGAACCAGATTTCCAGGGTGGCTTTTTCAAACCTGCATGGGATTGGCCTTTTTCTGCTCTCACTAGCCCAGGGGTTTTCACACTGGGTCATGACCCAGCACTGGGCAGGGGAATGTCAGCCTCTGGGGCTCATTGCAGCAGGGGGATCAGGTGAGCAGTGGGGGGGCTAAGGCAGTCACCTGCCTGTCCTGGCATCGCGGACTGTGCTGAGCCCCAGAAGCGGCCAGCAGCAGGCCCGGCTCCTAGGTGTCGAGGAGCATGCACAGGGCTCTGTGCACTGCCCCTCCTCTGAGCACTAGCTCCGCACTCCCATTGGCTGGGAACCAGCTGCTGGCAGCTTCTGGGGCAGCCTGGTCTGCAGTGCCAGGAGAGGCAGAAAGCTGCCTTAGGCCGCCCCCCCACTGCACTACTGAGTGAGAGCTGCTCAAGGTCAGCCCCTCCTGCCCCAGCCCTAACCCCCCCTTCCAAAGCTGAAGGCCCCTCCTACAGCCCAAAGCTCCCCTCCTCAGCCCCACCGTAGTCAAATTATGTCGGGGCGCAGTATCAACTATTTTCTTCAACTGGTCATGAGAAAAAAAAAGGTTTGAAAACTGCCGTGCTAGAGGAAGTGAAAGCAGAGTTTGCCCCTCCAGTGTCTGCTTAAATGTGCCTGCGCCCCACAGCCCTCCGATGGATCCAGGTGCCGTGGCAGGGGCAGGAGGTTGAAGCAGACATCGGAACAAAAAGGACAAGTCCCTTGCTATACAGGCAGCCCCGACCTCCCCTCCCCTCCCCTCCCATCCCATCCCTAAAGCGGAACACACACCCTGGGAGCGTGGGGGTAGCACAAGCAGGGTGTGGTAATCAGGTTGTACTGTGCAAGCCAGTCCCTTAAGCTCGCCGTGCCTCGGTTTCCTAATCTAGACAGTGGCGATAATAAAACTTCCCCGCCTGCCCGAGGCGTTGCGTTGCTAAAATAATTAAATTAATTGGGCTGCTTTGAGAGCCTGGGACAAAAGGTGCCATCCAAGAGCCAAGCTCCACCCGGATGAGGAAAACACTCCAGGCATTATCTAAGTGTCCGCGTCCATGGCGGGGCTCAGGGCGCAGACTAGGTGTTCCCATAACAGCTCGCTCTCACGGTCTTTTGTCAGAGCCTCCCACTTCACGTGGAGTGGGGGGAACCATGTTACGCCAGGTTCCCCATTCTCACTCCTAGGCTGCGTCTACACGACGAGTTTTCTCGGCCAAAAATATGCTAACGAGGGACTCATTTGCATGAGTCGTGATCTCATTTGCCTATTTTCTGCCGATCCATTTTTGCGCTGGGGTTTTTGCGCAAAAACAAGGAGCGTGGACTTTTTCTTTTTGCACAAAAACCCCTTTTTCCGCAAGATCCTTATGCCCCCAAAAAAAGGAGGTCTACCGATCTTGCGGAAAAAGGGGTTTTTGTGCAAAAAGAAAACATCCACGCTGCTTGTTTTTGCGCAAAAACCCCAGCGCAAAAACGGATCGGCAGAAAATATGCAAATGAGATCACGATTCATGCAAATGAGTCCCTCGTTAGCATATTTTTTGCTGAGAAAACTCGTCATGTAGACATAGCCCTACAAGCAGTCACCAAGCCCAGAGCCTTCTGGGAATAACTGAAGAGACAAGAGCCAAAAAGCATTTTCTGCGATGAACCAGCTCACACCCACAGGAGCTGACCGATTCCCACCCCAGCACCTCTGGGCTGTCCCCTGACCCAAAGCAACCACGGGAGAATGACCAAGCGTGCTGGGCCAGGCAGCGGATGGATGCCACGCTGCCGTTTTAGCGTGTGCCTCCCTGCTGCTTTCACAGCTGAGTGGAGATGGAGCACCAGCTGTTTGGCTTGTGATTGACAGGTGTGCCGCCCAGCAGGACTCTGGGAAAGAACTACCTCTCTCCATGCAGTGTGCAAAGCCTCATGGGAAACTCAGGCTCCAGAATCTCCGGGGTGTTCAGCAGACAGGAGATAATGCATCAGGCAGTGTGTTTCGGGGTGAGAGGGAACTTTCCCCCCCACTACTGCAGGTTTCTGTGCACCTTCCAGGGCTGCTGGCACTCTCTGGGGCTTGACACTAATCCTGGGCACTAATCCATGGGTCTAAACCTAGCTTCCTATGTCCACATGCTGGCTGCCTCCCTGCTTTTTTCTGCATCGTTGGGCTGATTAACAGACCCCTGCTGGCACTAGGCTATGCTTTCTCCCACCCTGCAGAGCTGGCATGCCACTAACCCACTAGCACCCGCTGCTATTGTAACACGCTCAACCCTCCAATCCGTTTCTATGGGCAACGTTCCCGCTAATCTTTTCCATCCATGTGCAGAATAATTGTATATGCACTGAGGGGGGTGTGAATGTGCACCACCAGGAGAAACACAAGCCTAGCTGTGGGCGCTCTGCTAACGAGCCAGGCGGCACTGGACTCTCTCCTGAGCGGCTGCACAAGCACACAGCTTACAGGGAACACTGCCTGCGGGAGGGTGCAAATTCCCAGACAGGGTAAGGTTCTTGCTACACCCACTCACAGCTCTGGGCTGGGGGACTGTAAGCCCCCGCTGTGCCCTACCCACGCTTCTGGGGCTAAAGCAAATGGCCAAGGAGTACCGAGGTCGGGGCTGCTCTGAGGTATGCGATCCTGCAGGACTTGAAGCTATAAATCCCCCCCTCCATTGCACCGTGACTGATGAGGGGCCAGTCCCAGGAATGCCTTGCACCACACCTGCCCCGAGGGGATTCTCCCCAGCCCAAGTGCAGGGGTTTGCCAGCACTCCCGGCCCACGGCCGGTGGGCGGCTCCCCCCTGAAGAGCTTGAGCCAAGCTCCGCCCAGTGCTTGTGTGTTTACAAGGCCACTGCGGAAGAAGGCATTTAAAGATCCAGGTCGCTGCTGCTCCGGAGGCAAAGCACGGCCGTGGAGCAGCACCGAAGAGCTCTGCACCACCCCGCAAACTAATCAGCAGGTCCGGCTCACTGTTTGCTCGCTCTGCCCTGGCGCCTGAGCGTGACTGGGCTGAACACGAAAGGGCCAGGAAATGTCACTCCTCGGGCCCAGCGCATGAGCAAACTTCTCCGCTCGAATGCCAGGATCGGAGCCCGGAAAAGGCTGGCGCGTGGTTATTGAGACCGGAACGCTGCACACACAATACAGGCGAACAGCGGCACGCCCCACGGCTCAACCCTGCCCCAGTCGCATGCCATGGCGCGTTGTTAACCCCCCACAATGGCAGCTCACGCCAAGGCTGGATTATGGCACCTGTCCCCTGGGGCCGGAAATGGGCCCTGCGGTGGATTTTGCTCCCAACCTCCCAGTTTCTGTTTGAGCCAGCAGGGATTAAACTCGCCCCCACCCCCCACCCACCGGCTCTTTCCCAGGGTGCTCCCAGGTGTGTTTGTTGGCACATAAGGAATGGCATCCGTAGTGGGTCATATAAACAAAATGGGACAGGCAGCAAGTCGGCCATGCCATGCTGTAGTTAGCCTGGTTGGAGGCATACATGGGTATTTCCATCCAAAAAAAGAACAGTTGGATCTAGCTTGTGTATTTCCCCATGAGCCAAAGTGCATAAATTCCCCTCCATCCCAGCACCTGATTTATGAGTAACTAGTGGTAATTCTGTGTAACTATGTCTTCACTCAGTGCTCCGTCAACCTGTGGAACTCCTTGCCAGAGGTTGTTGAGAAGGCCAGGACTTTAACGGGGTTCAAAAAAGAACTAGATATATTTATGGAGGATAGGTCCATCATGGCTGTTAGCCAGGATGGGCAGGGATGGTGTCCCTAGCCTGTTTGTCAGAGGCTGGGAATAGATGACAGGAGTGTGATCACTTGATGATTCCCTGTTCTGTTCACTCCCTCTGGGGCATCTTGCATTAGCCACTGTCAGCAGACAGGATATTGGGTTAGATGGACCTTTGGTCTCACCCACTATGGCCGTTCTTATGTACTTAACTATGACAAACTGCTAGCAGCTTTCAAGCAACACTGTCAGTTTGCAACCGAGCCCATTTTTAAAAAAGGAAGGTAAAGTCATTGCAGATCTGACCTCTGGCCCTAAGTCTGTGGTTTCCAAACTTTTCTCTGCCTCAGCACATCTTGGTATCTTTTGAGGCCTATCACCATATTGTCGACAAATCAACTCGCCCTTTTGTTGCTTCGATGTAAGCTGCCTACCACCCTTGCCATAAAGTTTCAGTGTAAGCTCTTTACCACCCGGGAACAATCAAGTGAATAATGATAGAGTCCAGTTCTGACACTATCCAAAACACAAGGGAAGGTTTTTTGTTCTCACCTGTCATTTTTTCCAAAAAATTCCACAGCTCACCTGTTTGGGCCCATCAGCACACCGGTTGGGAAACACTGCCCTTTGGCACCCTGCCTATGTTTATGGCTTTACAGTCATGTTTTTCTCATTTTTTTAACTGTTTTCCTCCCCTTCTTCCCCCCCCCCTCTCCCCCCCACACACATTGTAAAAGAGGTACACAAACCAACAGAGGAAAGAGGAAAGTCCTGAAAATGATCATCTAAAAAGCCAAGGCCTGGCCTGGAATGAGTAATGAACACATGGCAGGAGACTTTGATTCACGCAGGATAACATCTGGGAGCAATGCCTTCTGACAGGCTTTGATTAAGGGAATCTTGGGTGTGTTTGGGAGCAGCAAGAGGTAAGGCCTTTGCAGACAGAAGGGTAGACCCTGCCCCTTCACACAAGGAAACGGAGCTGTGCCAAAGAAATCAACCACCTGCACTTCTCATGCTCCATTCCACTATTAGAAAAGGAGGCTGTCGAGTAGGGAATGGGAGGGCTGGAGTCTGTCCCAGCGTGGGGTGAGGGGGGGTGGGGAGTATTGTCAGGGGGTTACAGCAAAAGAATGGGAGTCCAGACTCCTGTTCCTGACCCGTCCTTATGACTTTGGGCAAGGCATGTAAACAGTCTGGGTGAAATCCTGGCTATTGACTCCAACAGAGGTGGGACTTCACACTCTGTGCCTCAGTTGGGCTGTGTCTACACGGGGAAAAAGCGCTGTCACCATGCAAAAGTCGCCAAAAGTGAAAAATGGTCAAACCGGTTTTTCTGACTCCTGTTGTCAACATTTCATGGTCACGTTGCTAGCTCCCCTGTTGACAGATAAAGCAAAGCCATGTGGGTAAACATCCTACAGGGCACTGTTGTGGGAAGGCAGAGCTGATCCCTGGGCTTCTTGCGAGTCCCTCATAGCTCTATGAGCTCTCCGTGCTGAGGAATGTCAAAGTAGCACAGCCGTCTCTCCAGCCTCCTCCTGCAGCAGCCTGCCTGCCGCTGTGTTCCTAGCAGGGCAGAACAGGAGCATTCCAGCAATTTGTTCTTTCTTTGTCCCCCCAAAGGGAGCAGCTCGTTCAGCTGTCAGATACTTCTTGGTGCTTTGAAAGGGGAGGGGCACATGCCTGCAGGGCAGCAGAGCTCACAAAACACGGAGCACAGCCATTAGGGTGGGCATTGTGGGATACTGGCAAAAGCCAGTTCTCTTGACAAAACAGAGTCCACACTGGCTCTTTGTCAACAATAAAGGGAAGGGAAAAGACAAAAGTCTCTCTCAGGGCTGGACATTTTTTGGCACCAAAACTGGGTGTTCTTCCCGACAAAAGTTGCATTGCAGTGCAACTACTCTCACTGTTTTGTCACCAAAAAGCAGTTTTTGGCTTCAAAATGTGCCGGTGTAGACAAGGCCTTAGACAGTCCATAAAATGAGGCTCACAACACCCCACTCCAAGGGCTTCATGAATATTCACGAAGCCTCAGAAGTCAGCAACCACTGAAGGGCATAAGGTACAAAGCGCTCTTAGTACTCTGCTTAGGGCCAGAATGCAGGTTCAAATGACGCTAAGATGAAAATCTAAAGAGTGCTATTATTGACAGGCTCTTCTGTGCCAAGGGATTTGCATGCCACGTGGCATGGCTACAGTACAGCAGGTGGAACATTACCAGGTAGACAGGGAAGGTGCTTCCGGCTAGAACAGCAGATGCTTGTTGTCCAAGGCAGATGTGAGAGTGGAACTGAAGCGGGGGATTTGCAAAGGGTGCTAACTCTGCTGGGTTCTTCTGACCAGCTGCGGGCCAACAGAGGATGCATCTAGCTCATGCGGTAGATGCTTCTGGTTTTGGGAGCTAAAGGACCCAGGTTCTAGTCCCAGCTTCTTGGAGAGAGGACTAATATATCTGTCTCCATTCCCTGTAGAGCATATGTGAAAGCTGTCATCTTGGCCACACACTGGGCCCTTTCAGAGCTAAAAGTATGAGCTGCTACAGCTTGAGCTAAAGAAACAATTCTCAGTAGCCAGAAGCTGTACCTGGCCCATACTCTCTCTGTATCGGCAGGAGGACCCGTAACACGCTCCAGGGCTCGGTTACAGAGCCTGAATTCTCAAGGCCTGGTGTGCATTTGTCGAATAGTTCCATTGACTTCTGGGCGATGGCTTCCCGGAGTAAAGGTGCCTATGCCCCTGCAGGATTGGGGCCCTGAGCGGGCATCTGTCTCCTGATGTGAGTTCGTTTGTGCCACTGCTGCTGGTTGGGACCGGCTCCAAGTGCAGCTCCCAGCCAGGGAGAGGCAGGTTCCTCCCCTGGCGAGCCCCAATTATTTGGATCCTGGGCAGATTACATGATTGTGGAAGTTAAATTCACATCACCGACGCCTCCACTTCCGCCAGCTCCCACCTTAGTCGGGCAAACGCTGCTTCCTGGCCCACTAGCGTGGGCAATTAAAGCCAGATCTCGCTGGAACCCTGGGGTGCCCAGCTTCCTGCTGGTACCATGCAGAATTCTACCTAGCCAGTGTCAAGCCATTCAATCATGTCAGAACTGCCGGGGTGGGGAAAGCAACGAGATAGTCAGCATGCCGGGGCTGGAAATCATAGAGGGTTAGAAACATTTTGATGGCACCTGTCCACCTACATGGAGGACTGGTAAACACTTCACACAGCTGGGCTTGCCCCAGAGATCAGAGAAGGCAGGGGCTGGCCAAAATGATTAGGGGGCTGGAGCATATGACCTACAAGGAGAGGCTGAGGGAGTTGGGTCTGTTTAGTCTGCAGAAGCGAAGAGTGAGGGGGGATTTGATAGCAGCCTTCAACTTCCTGAAGGGAGGTTCCAAAGAGGATGGAGAGAGGCTGTTCTCAGTAATGACGGATGGCAGAACAAGGAGCAATGGTCTCAAATTGTGGTGGGAGAGGTCCAGGTTGGATATTAGGAAAAACTATTTCACTAGGAGAGTGGTGAAACACTGGGATGGGTTACCTAGGGAAGTGGTGGAGTCTCCATCCCTAGAGATATTTAAATCTCGGATTGACAAAGCCCTGACTGGGTTGATCTAGCTGGGATTGGTCCTGGTTGTCTAGCTGGTGAGTCTTTCCCACATGCTCAGGGTTCAGCTGATCGCCATATTTGGGGTCGGGAAGGAATTTTCCTCCAGGGTAGATTGGCAGAGGCCCTGGAGGTTTTTCACTTTCCTCTGTAGCATGGGGCACGGATCCCTTGCTGGAGGATTCTCTGCATCTTGGGGTCCTTGAACCATTTGAGGACTTCAATATCTGAGATATAGGTGAGAAGATTATTCTAGGAGAGGGTGGGTGAGATTCTATGGCCTGCATTGTGCAGGGGGTCAGACTAGATGATCATAATGGTCCCTTCTAACCTTAAAGTCTATGAGTCTATGAGTTCTTTGTCCAGCGCCTTGCACAATGTTTGAGTGACGACGGGGAGGGGGATGCTATTATAACTAACTATTTCAGTCCCAGACTTGAGGCAGACTAGTCAGGAATGCTCCTCAAGCCACGCTCGCCTGGCTTTGTCATTTGAACGCACTCTCTTCCACCCCGCAGGTCATTGCTGTAGTCATGGACATGTTCACGGACGTCGACATCTTCAAGGACCTCCTGGAGGCGGGCTTCAAGCGGAAGGTCGGCGTCTACATCATCGTGGACGAGACCAACGTGAAATACTTCCTTCAGATGTGCGAACGTACACAGATGCACGCCGGGCACCTGAAGGTGAGATGGGCACCATGGGCCTGGCACCAGGCAGCCGGGGGTGGTAGGTTGAACATCTTCCCCCTGGCTTGCAGGGTTAGTCAACCGGAAGCTAGGACAGGAAAATTGGGCTTGCGTCTGCCCTGCCTCTCCCCGGTGCCCTTGGTTATCCAGAGCAGCCCCTGTCCACAGCAGGCCCCCTGTAGGCTGCACAACCCCCCTTTTAATTGGTTAACCCGTTAAACAGACTGTTTAGCCAGTTAACCCATTAAATGGGATTTTACAACCCTACTCGTGGTGCCTGTAATTATCGTTTCAAAGGCAGAGGAACCGACGGCGCCAAGAGCCGTTCTCAGAGCTCAGCGTTGACTCACGAGGGGGCAGAAAGAGGTGGAAGGAGGGGTCACGTGCCCGCCCCCCCCCCAGGACGTCTGAGGGCCAGCTTTTCTTCTGGGCACAAATGGGATGCAGATCTCCAGCAAGCACCTGCTAGCCCCTGCAGGGCACCTCCAGGGGAAGGAAGTATGTACAAAAGGAAGGGGCATGCTGGCTAAGCCAGCCAGGATGCGGCCCTTAGAATCAGATGTCCTTGGCTTTCGTCGAGCCTTGGGCAAATCACCGCCCTGTAATGTGCCTCAGTTTCCCCAGCGGTAAACTGGGGCTAACGATGGTGCCTGCCTTCACAGAGTGCTGTGAGACTGCCTGATCGGACTGAGGCCTGGTATAGTCTCAGCTCTCATTTCGCTTTCCGACCACCCATAGCGGGGGTGGCAGCGGCTGAGATCAATCAGCGCGGGTTTGTCCTGGAGACAAGGCCTACGCTGGTGCCCAGGCCTAGGCTGCCCCGTGAGGTGTGGCTAGGAGCCCCCTCAGAGCCAGGCCTGAGGTGAAATGCGAAGAGGATGGGTTGGAGGGAAGAAGCCGGACAGACCGGCTGAGGCCTCGGCGTAGTCTAGGAGCCGCCACACAGGGCTTTGAGCCATGCCTCCTCCCGGGCCCAGGAGTGGACCTGTGTGGGAAATGGCCGATCCTGCTGCTTGGCTGGGCACACATACAAACTGATAATGGTCCCCAGGGCAGCCCCAACCACAGGCCGTGGCTCTGCCTGCCGCAGGGAAAGGGGCTATTTGGAAGGCCAGGGTCAATTGTCCGGCTGCCTCTTCTGGGCACGGGGGCCGCTCTCGGTGGCATGTCCCAGAGGTGGGGGGGAGGGGGGAGAGGTGGGAAAGGCAGGATGGAGAAGTTAGCAAGGAGGATTAAACAGGAAAGATCAATTGCACCAAAATCCGAGGCCCATGCAGTGGCTGGGATTGACCCCTGGAGATACAGCCCCCTCGTCTAAGCACCGTGGCCATTGACGCTGGGGGGGCTGGGATCACGTTCCCCTGGCTGGCCATCACCACAGAGGTCTAGGGTTGCCAGGTGTCCGGTATTCACCCGGACAGTCCAGTATTTTCAGCTCCTGTCCAGTAAAAAATTCAGAGAATACCGGACACCTAAATGTCTGGTATTTTCTGAATTTTTCCCCGGCCAGGAGGCAAAAATGCTGAGCACCTGGCAACCCTACAAACACTCAGCGCCTGGCCTCCCCCTGGAGTCCCCCCCGGCTCCCAACTCCCCCAGCCCCCCCGACCCCAGCCCCCAAGGCTGCAGGCACAAAATGGCTGCAGGCTAAAAGACCAAGGGGAAGCAATGCTTTTCTCTGGGTCTTGGTGCTCAACCGCTCCCCTGTTCCTATTCCTGCACTCACTTTTAAAGGGGACATGCTGTTTACATTTTTTTTTTTTTTTTTTTGGCTTAAGTCCTTGGAGTCTTTTTATTTTTTTGCTCAACAACTTTGGTCTCCCTCCCTTTTTTCCCCCCTTCAACAGAATTTTTTCCCGGTTTTTTTGGGGGGGGCGTGGGGGGTATTCGGTATTTTTGTTTCAACCATCTGGCAACCCTACTGGCTAGTCCTTCAGCCAGCACTTCACCTGCTCCCACAGTACTAGCACTTCTGGCAGCCTCCGCTCCGGAAAACACCCAAGCACAGTCCAAGCAGGGATGTGTGGACTTTGGCAAGCTGTGTGAGAAGGCTCCAGCACATGCAACCGCCAGAGCACCTTGCTAGGCAGTGCTCCCGCATTGCATAAACCCATCAGACAGGGCAGGTGCTGTGGGACCGCAAAGGGTGGCTGGGCGGGGTTCCCAGAAGGGACACAAGCCAACTGGACACACCTAGAGTCTCACCTACTTCCAGAGTCATGATCAAAAGTTGCCATGCACCCCATGGGCGTGGGGCTGTTATCAGGCATTCCTGACGCATGGCAATGGCCTGGTTTCACTTTCAGGCCTGCTGACACCTCGTTTTCCTGGCTATACTTTAGCCACCGGGCCATAAACCGCTCTGCCTCCTGCCTGGCTTGGCAGAGCCGCATGGCTACCCGCTGCAGGCAGCCACGTGGTTCTGGAGCACCACAGCTCTGACGGGAGGGTTCCCTGCCGTCTGAAGGGCATTGCCTTTGCCCACAGTTAGGGTGTAAGCGTAGCGCTAGCATCCGCGTGCCAGCATGAGCCTCTCACCTTGAGGGCTGGCAGGTCACTGGCTGTCCTAGAGACTGGCCTGAAAGAGACGTGCATAGAGAGACAGGAAAGCTCCTAGGTATGTAGGCAACACCGCACGGGTGCCTGACGGCGGCTGACTGGGGATGCATGTGTGAGTGATTCCCGGACCTCTCCTGGGCCGTGCAACTCTCACATGTCAAGCACTCCGCAGGGAGCTGAATATTAATGTTCAGCTCAGGGAAGAGGCAGGCTAGTAGCAAGGGGCCATGCCAGGGAGGAGCACGGGCGGCTGGCAATGTAGGCAAAAGAAGGCACATGCCCAGCTGCTGGGGAGGGGTGGGGTTGGGGCTGCAGCAGGGCAACCCCGGCCCTCCAGGTGGCCAGGAAGAATCAGGGTGATGGTGGGAGGGGCTTGGCTCCAGGGGCGGGGCTTTGGGTGGAAGGGGAGGGGCCGAGGCTTGCCTTCCCCAGCCGCCCATGGTGAGGACTCTGGTGCATTGGCAGAGCTGGGGATGGGGCCAGGACTGGAACAATAGGCGTGCACCTGCAGAACTATGGAGACAAGAGTCCAGGCTGGATTCTCCCACCTAGCTCTCCCCGAGTATGTCTACCAGCCTCCCAGCACCTGTGCATGGACTATACTAGCAGGCTGGAGCTAGTGCACTAAAATCAGCAGGGTAGATGTTGCAGGGCAGGATCTCAAGCCCACCCAACCCCTGGGTCTGAGTTTCGGAGGCTAGCCTGACTCTCTGCTGGAGCCACAACATCCCCACTTCTCTTTTTAGCATGCTAGTCTGAGTCTATCTCCCTGGGTAGGGAATAGTGTCCCCTGTAAGCTGAGTGCATGGGCAGCCACCCAGGAGGGAATCAAATGCTGCCCAGCTGATTAGCAGAGCACCCACAGCTACCCACAGCTAGTAGCACATGTTTCATTGGGTGGTGCACATGCCTCGGTGCACATAGCAAAATTTATTCCACACACAGTTAGAAAAATTAATTAGAGGGAGCATTGATTGGGAGGCGGGCTTCCAGCTGGGGTGTAGAAGTCAATCGCCAGAATGATGCAAAGCAGGTAGGGCATACCACAAAACCTCAGACGCTATTTGGAAAGTGCTTTGAGATGGGTCATGCGAGATAAAAGAAGGTAATGAAATGTAAGTTGTCATTTCGGTGTCTAAAAAGCAAGCTCAATGCACTTGGTAAATAAGACACAGGCTTGGGAAAGCCAGACAATTTGTTAAGCAACTGCTGAGTGTTTGCAGAGTGATTCAGGCATTGGGAAAAGCGGCTATTGTGTTTTCTGATCAGTCATCTGTCTTTGTGTGCGTTCACTTTTGTTTTCTGCCTAGTGGAGATTAAATCAACAGATCTTACTTACAGCAGCTGGTTCTAGGAGAGTGAGGAGGAGGGAGAATGAAACATACCTTGAGACCTGGGTGTTTTGCTCGGCTGGGTGTTACATGAGAGCACCTAATGGTCCTTTGTGAATTTATGAAAAGGGTTGTCCCAGACTGAGGAACTGGATTAATGGGCTGTCACAGGATATTAGGTTAACAGGGAAGCACTGGATTCAGGCAGGGAATGAAGTCAGTTTCTAGCTTGTTTTCCTGGGCGTGGAAATGTAAAGCACCAGGCATTCGACAATAACACTGAGCTTCCATGAGCCTTCCATGCAGGGATCTCAAAGCACACAGGAGTATTCTCAGTTGCACGTGGGATTGCACGTGCTTTAGGAGAGGGTCATCATTCAAAATGACCTGGACAAACTGGAGCAATGGTCTGAGGTAAACAGGATGAAGTTCAATAAGGACAAATGCGAAGTGCTCCACTTAGGAAGGAACAATCAGTTTCACACGCACAGAATGGGAAGCGACTGTCTAGGAAGGAGGACGGCAGAAAGGGATCTAGGGGTCACAGTGGACCACCAGCTAAATAGGAGTCAGCCCTGTGACACTGTTGCAAAAAAAGCAAACAGGATTCTGGGATGCATTAACAGGAGTGTTGTGAGCAAGACACAAGAAGTCATTCTGCCGCTCTACTCTGTGCTGATTAGGCCTCAGTTGGAGTCTTCTGTCCAGTTCTGGGCACCACATTTCAAGAAAGATGTGGAAAAATCGGAGAGGGTCCAGAGAAGAGCAATAAAATTGATTAAAGGTCTAGAAAACAAGACCAGTGAGGGAAGACTGAAGGAATTGGGCTTGTTTAGTTTGGAAAAGAGACGACAAAGAGGGGACACGATAGCGATTTTCAAATATCTAAAAGGGTGTTACAAGGAGAAGGGAGAAAAATGGTTCTTCTTAACCTCTGAGGATAGGACAAGAAGCAATGGGCTTAAGTTGCAGGAAGGGAGGTTTAGGTTGGACATTAGGAAAAACTTCCTGTCAGGGTGGTTAAACACTGGAATGAATTGCCTAGGGGGGGTTGTAGAATCTCCATCATTGGAGATATTTAAGAGCAGGTTAGATAGACATCTACCAGGGATGGTCTAGATCAGGGGTGGGCAAATACTGACCGGCAGGCCAGATTGGTTCGGCTACGGTTAGCCCCTGGCAGCTCCTTGCAGCGCTGTGTTTACCTGCCCAGGTACTAATCGCTGTTTCCAGCTAATGGGATCTGCGATCGCCCATACGTAGAAGGTACAAGAAAATAGAGCAGCCACTGCCATTTTAATCGCCCAGCCCTGATCTAGATGGTGCTTGGTCCTGCCATGAATGCAGGGGAGTGGGCTTGATGATCTCTCAAGGTGCCTCCCAGTTCTAGTGTTCTATGATTCTCAGCATCCTTATAGGTCAGTCCACCCTAGTGTTCTTACCGTGAGTTAATCAGCTGCCAGTTATATCCAGGTAGCTTACAGCCCTCAATAAGAGGCCTCTCAGGCAGGCCACAAGCCTCTCACTGCATCGCCTCCTCTTTGTCCGGCCATGGGACTCACCTACTGCCTTGCTTTTGCTTTGCAGAATCTCCGCGTTCGCACCACGGGGGGGACAGAATTTTTCACCCGTTCGGCCACGAAGTTCAAAGGTGCCTTAGCCCAGAAGTTCATGTTTGTGGATGGTGACCGGGCTATGTGCGGCTCCTACAGGTAATCCAGAGACAGCTCTCTTGGCTGTTTCCACCCCTAAAAAGCACGCCGGAGTGGGTTGGCCTCCACTGGGCCACAGAGGCACCGTGTGAGTTGGCGTGTTATTTTTAAGAGGGTGTGAATTTTGATCCTCATGACACTGCAAAGTCCAAGCAATGGGTAGAACCAGGCATCATGCACCTGGGGGCATCTACTGAGCTCTGCTCCTGCACCCCAGTCCTGGCCTGCACACCCCCCCGATACACAGTCATCCCGACCTTTTACCCCGGTAACTCCACCCCAGACTTGCCTTGAGGTAAGTCTGCTGCTTCTGCTAAATTAGGCAGCAGGTGCGTGAAGATTTGTTTTTAAGGCCCTTCTCCTGCCGCTCAGACCGGACTAGAACCGGTATCTGAGGAAGGGATTAGGCTGAGACACACACAAACCCCTGGCACTTTAGATCCTGCTGACCCTTAGCTCACAGTGCTGGGGCCAAGTTATTCAGCCACAAGAGCGAGCCAGGGCGCAGGGGGTGACCCTTCCATTCGCTGCCAGGCACTCAGACCCTTTCTGTTGGGTTTCCATTCCAGTTTCACGTGGTCTGCAGCCAGGACCGACAGGAACGTCATCTCGGTCCTCTCCGGCCAGGTGGTGGAAGCGTTCGACAAGCAGTTCCAGGAGCTGTACCTCATGTCCCGGGGGCTCAGCCTCAAGTCCATTCCCATGGATGAGGAGCCGGAACCAGAGCCGCTGTCTCTGCCTTCCATCGTCCCCGTCACTCCCGCCAATGCCGTGGTGAAGAAGCTGATTAACCCCAAATATGCCCTGGTGAAGGCCAAGAGCGCAGAACAGATCAGCAAGTTGTCGGCTGAGAGGCAGGCAGGCGCCGGCAGGAAGGAGAAGATGGACAGCAAAGGCAAGGCCTTCCCTGAGGGCCAAGGTGCTGAGCGGTCGAACGACATGGCCGACCAAGCTCCATCCATCCACCCCGCGCTCCTCAACATGGAGAAAGCCAACATGTTCGACTACCTGCCCACTTGGGTGGAGCCAGACCCCGACCCAAGCGAAATCTTGGGCTACATCAACATCGTCGACCCCAATATAAAGAACGTGAAGCTCTCCCAACTGAGCCGCATCAAGGTCTGCGACATCTCCCAGGCCAACATCCAGCACCGGCAGATGCTAAAGAACAAGGAGCTGGAAGCCAAGAAAAGTCAAGAGGCTTCTGGGCCCAGCCAAGAGCCAAGAGACGCCCCTCCCACCCCAGGTAAGGAAGCTCTCACCCCTGTAGAAAGCCCCAAAGCAGGGAGTCCGGAGAATGAAAAGACTGGCGCTGTCGCTGTGCTGTCCATGAGCCAGAACCTGATGCAGCCCATGGCCATAGAGACGCACAAGATGGACGTCAGGCCCCCCGTGCCAAGGCCGAGGACGGTTGACGTCACGGACTTTATCTCCAAACACAGCGTGCTCTGCCGCGGGGGAGCTGCCCAGCTAGGGGAGGCCAGGCAGCAGCCGCACTGGGAGGCCAAGCCAGCGAATGCCGATCACAGGCTGGGTGAAAACTCCACCCCAGCTCAAGCCGGCGATCACCAGCTGCAGAGAGAGGCGGCCCTACCCCAGGACACCCCGGGCCTGGCAGCCACGTGTCCCCTGAACGGGCTGGAAGGGGAGGAAGACGAAGAGGAAGAGGAGTATTTGACGCTCAGCGACCACGAAAGCTATTCCAGCAGCTCTGCCACCCACAGCTACCACCACTCCAATGCCTCCTCCACCTCAGATGAGTTCTTGGAGGCGCGAGGCCGCTTCGGGCCGCTCCGGAGGACCAACTCCGACCACATGCCCAACGGGGGCCACCTGCACTTGCACAGGAAAATGAGCGACCCCCACATCAGCCGGGGCACCTTCGTCAGCCCCCTGGGGAGCCTGCCGCTGCTGCCCACCTGGAACGCGGGGGACACGGGCCAGAGGCACAGTGAGGACATCGAGGTGATTAGGTGTGTGCTGAGAACGGGCAAGAGCCCCCGCGCTGTCCTGGAGGGAACCTGTGCGCTTGCCAGCAAGGCCGGGCAGGTAGGACAGCTCGGCGGCGCAGGCCGCACTTTGCTCTGCTCTTCCACCCTGGCGCCTGGCTGTGCTCTGTGTGCTGCTCAGGGCCAGCCCTAGGGAAAATGGCACCTGGGAGAACTTGTATTTTGGCCCCTCTGGCCCTCTCCTGGCCCCCCCCATTGCCATGGGCCCTCCGCTGCCTCCCCTGGCCTCCCACCCATTGCCCTGGGTCCTCTGCTACCTCCCCTGGCCCCCCACCCATTGCCCTGGGTCCTCTGCTACCTCCCCTGGCCCCCCACCCATTGCCCTGGGTCCTCTGCTACCTCCCCTGGCCCCCCACCCATTGCCCTGGGCCCTCCGTTACCTCCCCTGGCCCCCCACCCATTGCCCTGGGCCCTCCGCTGCCTCCCCTGGCCACCGCCACCCATTGCCCTGGGCCCTCCGCTGCCTCTTCTGCCCCCTCCCATTGCTCCCTGACTCCCGCAGCCTTCTCTGGCTCCTCCCCACAGGCAGTGGCCTCATGGCCTCTCCTCCTTTGCCCTGAGCTCCCGTTGGCAGCCTCACACCCCAGGCCCTCCCTGCTCCTTGTGTCCAGACCCCAGCACCATGGCCCACCCCTATGGCCTGCCCTGATGCTGCTCTTCCTGGCACCCTATGTACGTACTGAGGTGGCTAGACCGTTCCCCGCCGCGGCAGCACTGCCGTTCCTAGCATGCTGTCTCCATCACAGCCAGGGCACCTGCGTCTGCCCCAGCTGGAGGCTACCTCTCCAGCGACTGCACAGACGCAGCCCCAGAGGGGACCTAAGGGGCGTTTGGGAGCAGAGCTGAAACCCGCCCTTTCCTCCCACCCCCTCCAGCTCTTTTCACCCAGCCGGATTTCAGGCTCCAGCAAAAGGCCCTTTCAGCAACAGACAGCGGGGCAGCGGCATGAAGCTCAGGTTGGCGCATGCAGGCGTGTCCCTCCCCGGCCTGCCGCTCAGCGCCTGATCCAAACAAACGCCGAGCATCAAAGAGAAGAGCACCCGGCCCCGGAATGACTCAGAGGGGCCTGGCGACAGCGCCCTGAAACAGGCATGGCGGCATGCTGGGAGAACCCGGCTGCACGCCACCGTCAGCACTTTCCAGGCCTGCTGGCTCGGCACAGGGCTGGGCTTTATCTGCCGGGCAGAGCTGGTCCTGCAAGGTGGTGGAAGCGTTCGACAAGCAGTTCCAGGAGCTGTACCTCATGTCCCGGGGGCTCAGCCTCAAGTCCATTCCCATGGATGAGGAGCCGGAACCAGAGCCGCTGTCTCTGCCTTCCATCGTCCCCGTCACTCCCGCCAATGCCGTGGTGAAGAAGCTGATTAACCCCAAATATGCCCTGGTGAAGGCCAAGAGCGCAGAACAGATCAGCAAGTTGTCGGCTGAGAGGCAGGCAGGCGCCGGCAGGAAGGAGAAGATGGACAGCAAAGGCAAGGCCTTCCCTGAGGGCCAAGGTGCTGAGCGGTCGAACGACATGGCCGACCAAGCTCCATCCATCCACCCCGCGCTCCTCAACATGGAGAAAGCCAACATGTTCGACTACCTGCCCACTTGGGTGGAGCCAGACCCCGACCCAAGCGAAATCTTGGGCTACATCAACATCGTCGACCCCAATATAAAGAACGTGAAGCTCTCCCAACTGAGCCGCATCAAGGTCTGCGACATCTCCCAGGCCAACATCCAGCACCGGCAGATGCTAAAGAACAAGGAGCTGGAAGCCAAGAAAAGTCAAGAGGCTTCTGGGCCCAGCCAAGAGCCAAGAGACGCCCCTCCCACCCCAGGTAAGGAAGCTCTCACCCCTGTAGAAAGCCCCAAAGCAGGGAGTCCGGAGAATGAAAAGACTGGCGCTGTCGCTGTGCTGTCCATGAGCCAGAACCTGATGCAGCCCATGGCCATAGAGACGCACAAGATGGACGTCAGGCCCCCCGTGCCAAGGCCGAGGACGGTTGACGTCACGGACTTTATCTCCAAACACAGCGTGCTCTGCCGCGGGGGAGCTGCCCAGCTAGGGGAGGCCAGGCAGCAGCCGCACTGGGAGGCCAAGCCAGCGAATGCCGATCACAGGCTGGGTGAAAACTCCACCCCAGCTCAAGCCGGCGATCACCAGCTGCAGAGAGAGGCGGCCCTACCCCAGGACACCCCGGGCCTGGCAGCCACGTGTCCCCTGAACGGGCTGGAAGGGGAGGAAGACGAAGAGGAAGAGGAGTATTTGACGCTCAGCGACCACGAAAGCTATTCCAGCAGCTCTGCCACCCACAGCTACCACCACTCCAATGCCTCCTCCACCTCAGATGAGTTCTTGGAGGCGCGAGGCCGCTTCGGGCCGCTCCGGAGGACCAACTCCGACCACATGCCCAACGGGGGCCACCTGCACTTGCACAGGAAAATGAGCGACCCCCACATCAGCCGGGGCACCTTCGTCAGCCCCCTGGGGAGCCTGCCGCTGCTGCCCACCTGGAACGCGGGGGACACGGGCCAGAGGCACAGTGAGGACATCGAGGTGATTAGGTGTGTGCTGAGAACGGGCAAGAGCCCCCGCGCTGTCCTGGAGGGAACCTGTGCGCTTGCCAGCAAGGCCGGGCAGGTAGGACAGCTCGGCGGCGCAGGCCGCACTTTGCTCTGCTCTTCCACCCTGGCGCCTGGCTGTGCTCTGTGTGCTGCTCAGGGCCAGCCCTAGGGAAAATGGCACCTGGGAGAACTTGTATTTTGGCCCCTCTGGCCCTCTCCTGGCCCCCCCCCCATTGCCATGGGCCCTCCGCTGCCTCCCCTGGCCTCCCACCCATTGCCCTGGGTCCTCTGCTACCTCCCCTGGCCCCCCACCCATTGCCCTGGGTTCTCTGCTACCTCCCCTGGCCCCCCACCCATTGCCCTGGGTCCTCTGCTACCTCCCCTGGCCCCCCACCCATTGCCCTGGGCCCTCCGTTACCTCCCCTGGCCCCCCACCCATTGCCCTGGGCCCTCGGCTGCCTCCCCTGGCCACCGCCACCCATTGCCCTGGGCCCTCCGCTGCCTCCTCTGCCCCCTCCCATTGCTCCCTGACTCCCGCAGCCTTCTCTGGCTCCTCCCCACAGGCAGTGGCCTCATGGCCTCTCCTCCTTTGCCCTGAGCTCCTGTTGGCAGCCTCACACCCCAGGCCCTCCCTGCTCCTTGTGTCCAGACCCCAGCACCATGGCCCACCCCTATGGCCTGCCCTGATGCTGCTCTTCCTGGCACCCTATGTACGTACTGAGGTGGCTAGACCGTTCCCCGCCACGGCAGCACTGCCGTTCCTAGCATGCTGTCTCCATCACAGCCAGGGCACCTGTGTCTGCCCCAGCTGGAGGCTACCTCTCCAGCGGCTGCACAGACGCAGCCCCAGAGGGGACCTAAGGGGCATCTGGGAGCAGAGCTGAAACCCACCCCTTCCTCCCACCCCCTCCAGCTCTTTTCACCCAGCCGGATTTCAGGCTCCAGCAAAAGGCCCTTTCAGCAACAGACAGCGGGGCAGCGGCATGAAGCTCAGGTTGGCGCATGCAGGCGTGTCCCTCCCCGGCCTGCTGCTCAGTGCCTGATCCAAACAAACGATCCGATCATCAAAGAGAAGAGCACCCGGCCCCGGAATGACTCAGAGGGGCCTGGCGACAGCGCCCTGAAACAGGCACGGCGGCATGCTGGGAGAACCCGGCTGCACGCCACCGTCAGCACTTTCCAGGCCTGCTGGCTCGGCACAGGGCTGGGCTTTATCTGCCGGGCAGAGCTGGTCCTGCAAGGTGTGGCTGTGCCGGGATACACCCTGCTTTTTAGCATCCAGTTGCTGCTTCGCCCCAGAGCACTGGCTGCATTTCCTTCTCCAAATGCCCAGAAATGAGTCCGGGGCAGGTTGTAGCCTTATCCGCCCCGGCACAAACTGAAATCCACAGAGCTACCCAGATGCAAAGGGTCTCCCAATCCCACCCTCAACGGAGCTCCAATCTGTGCCTGTAGGGCAAGGCGACTCCACCTTGGAAGCTCCGGGGGCCACAATGATACTCCCAGCACATGCTGAGGGCTGCAACTTAAGTGTGGTTGGAGCAGCTGGTGCAGGAACCCACAAGGAGAGAGGCAATTCTCGATTTAGTCCTGAGTGGAGCGCAGGATCAGGTCCAGGAAATAACCGTTACAGGACCGCTTGGGAATAGTGACCATAATATAATAACATTCAACATTCCTGTGGTGGGTAGAACACCTCAGCAGTCCAGCACCCTTGCATTTAATTTCAAAAAGGGGAATTACACAAAAATGAGGAGGCTAGTTAAACAGAAATTAAAAGGCACAGTGACTAGAGCCAAATCCCTGCAAGCTGCATGGAAACTTTTTAAAGACACCATAATAGAGGCCCAACTTAAATGTATACCCCAAATGAAAAAACATAGCAAGAGACCTAAAAAAGTGTCACTGTGGCTTAACCACCATGTAAAAGAAGCAGTGAGGGACAAAAAGGCCTCTTTTAAGAAGTGGAAGTCCAATCCTAGTGAGATAAATAGAAAGGAACATAAACACTGTCAAATCAAGTGTAAACATGTAATAAGAAAAGCAAAAAAAGATTTTGAGGAACAGCTAGCCAAAAACTCAAAAAGAAATAACAAAATGTTTTTTAAGTACATTAGAAGCAGGAAGCCTGCTAAAAAACCTGTGGGTCCCCTAGATGATCGAACTATAAAAGGCGCAATCAAGGACGATAAAGCCATTGCGGAGAAACTAAATGATTTCTTTGCTTCAGTCTTCACGGCTGAGGACGTTGGGGAGATTCCCAAATCTGCACTGTCCTTTGTGGGTGATGAATCTGAGGAACTGTCCCGGATTGAAGTGTCATTAGAGGAGGTTATTGGAACAAATAGAAAAACTTAATGTTAACAAATCTCCGGGACCGGATGGCATTCATCCAAGGGTTCTAAAAGAACTCAAATGGGAAATTGCTGAACTATTATCTGTGGTTTGTAACCTATCCCTTAAATCGGCTTCCGTACCTAATGACTGGAAGGTAGCCAACGTGACACCAATATTTAAAAAGGGCTCTAGAGGCGATCCGGGCAATTACAGACCGGTAAGTCTAACTTCAGTACCGGGCAAATTAGTCGAAACAATAGTAAAGAATAAAATTGTGAAGCATGTAGAAGAACATAATTTGTTGGACAAAAGTCAACATGGTTTCTGTAAAGGGAAATCCTGTCTCACTAATCTATTAGAGTTCTTTGAAGGGGTTAACAAACATGCGGACAAGGGGGATCCAGTAGATATAGTATACTTAGATTTTCAGAAAGCCTTTGACAAGGTCCCTCACCAAAGGCTCTTGTGTAAATTACATGGCCATGGGATAAGCGGGAAGGTCCTTTCTTGGATTGAGAACTGGTTAAAAGACAGGAAACAAAGGGTAGGAATAAATGGTAAATTTTCAGAATGGAGAGGGGTAACTAGTGGTGTCCCCCAAGGGTCGGTCCTAGGACCAATCCTGTTCAACTTATTCATAAATTATCTGGAGAAAGGGGTAAGCAGTGAGGTGGTAAAGTTTGCAGATGATACCAAACTGTTTAGGATAGTCAAGACAGAAGCAGACTGTGAGGGACTCCAAGAAGATCTCACCAAATGGAGTGATTGGGCAACAAAATGGCAAATGAAATTTAATGTGGATAAGTGTAAAGTAATGCACATTGGGAAAAATAACCCCAGCTGTACGTACAGTATGATGGGGGCTAATTTGGCTACGACAAATCAGGAAAGAGATCTTGGAGTTATCGTGGACAGTTCTCTGAAAACTTCCACACAGTGTGCAGCAGCAGTCAAAAAGGCACAGACGCAGCCCCAGAGGGGACCTAAGGGGCATCTGGGAGCAGAGCTGAAACCCACCCCTTCCTCCCACCCCCTCCAGCTCTTTTCACCCAGCCGGATTTCAGGCTCCAGCAAAAGGCCCTTTCAGCAACAGACAGCGGGGCAGCGGCATGAAGCTCAGGTTGGCGCATGCAGGCGTGTCCCTCCCCGGCCTGCTGCTCAGTGCCTGATCCAAACAAACGATCCGATCATCAAAGAGAAGAGCACCCGGCCCCGGAATGACTCAGAGGGGCCTGGCGACAGCGCCCTGAAACAGGCACGGCGGCATGCTGGGAGAACCCGGCTGCACGCCACCGTCAGCACTTTCCAGGCCTGCTGGCTCGGCACAGGGCTGGGCTTTATCTGCCGGGCAGAGCTGGTCCTGCAAGGTGTGGCTGTGCCGGGATACACCCTGCTTTTTAGCATCCAGTTGCTGCTTCGCCCCAGAGCACTGGCTGCATTTCCTTCTCCAAATGCCCAGAAATGAGTCCGGGGCAGGTTGTAGCCTTATCCGCCCCGGCACAAACTGAAATCCACAGAGCTACCCAGATGCAAAGGGTCTCCCAATCCCACCCTCAACGGAGCTCCAATCTGTGCCTGTAGGGCAAGGCGACTCCACCTTGGAAGCTCCGGGGGCCACAATGATACTCCCAGCACATGCTGAGGGCTGCAACTTAAGTGTGGTTGGAGCAGCTGGTGCAGGAACCCACAAGGAGAGAGGCAATTCTCGATTTAGTCCTGAGTGGAGCGCAGGATCAGGTCCAGGAAATAACCGTTACAGGACCGCTTGGGAATAGTGACCATAATATAATAACATTCAACATTCCTGTGGTGGGTAGAACACCTCAGCAGTCCAGCACCCTTGCATTTAATTTCAAAAAGGGGAATTACACAAAAATGAGGAGGCTAGTTAAACAGAAATTAAAAGGCACAGTGACTAGAGCCAAATCCCTGCAAGCTGCATGGAAACTTTTTAAAGACACCATAATAGAGGCCCAACTTAAATGTATACCCCAAATGAAAAAACATAGCAAGAGACCTAAAAAAGTGTCACTGTGGCTTAACCACCATGTAAAAGAAGCAGTGAGGGACAAAAAGGCCTCTTTTAAGAAGTGGAAGTCCAATCCTAGTGAGATAAATAGAAAGGAACATAAACACTGTCAAATCAAGTGTAAACATGTAATAAGAAAAGCAAAAAAAGATTTTGAGGAACAGCTAGCCAAAAACTCAAAAAGAAATAACAAAATGTTTTTTAAGTACATTAGAAGCAGGAAGCCTGCTAAAAAACCTGTTATTTATTCTTTCCCTAAATAGAAGAACTAGAGGACACCAAATGAAATTAATGGGTAGCAGGTTTAAAACTAATAAAAGAAAGTTCTTCTTCACACAGCGTGTAGTCAGCCTGTGGAACTCCTTGCCAGAGGAGGATGTGAAGGCTAGGACTATAATAGAGTTTAAAGAGAAGCTAGATAATTTCATGGAGGTTAGGTCCATAAAAGGCTATTAGCCAGGGGATAAAATGGTGTCCTTGGCCTCTGTTTGTCAGAGGCTGGAGAGGGATGGCAGGAGACAAATCGCTTGATCATTGTCTTCGCTCCACCCTCTCTGGGGCACCTGGTGCTGGCCACTGTCGGCAGACAGGATACTGGGCTAGATGGACCTTTGGTCTGACCCAGTACGGCCATTCTTATGTTGCATATACATGCAAATATATGCAAATAGCTTCTTTCACACTGATGGGCATGAATACAAAGATTAAGGCAAGACTACACCACAACACACAGGCCCCATTAAATCAGTTCTGCAATATTTACCCGATGTCCACCCATATGACAGCACTTTTAACGAGCAATGACAGTCCAGGAATTTAACTACGAACATGCATATCAACAGAAGACTGTTATATTGACTCCTTTTTTGTTCTGGCTCCCACCTGCAGGCCACGTGTTGAACCCCGCATAAGCCCAAACCACAACGTGGGCCGCAAACAAACAGGCCATGGACTGAGTAGCTCAGGGGAAAAGTTGTTGAGCAAAAAAAAAAAAAAAAAAAGCCGGGGTGGGGCCAGCATTGCCCTTTTAAGAGACGTGGCCCCTTTAAGACACAGGAGCAGTACCATCACAAAAAAAGCACTGGGAATGACATTTACCAGCCTACACCCAAGACAGGTTTGCCCTCCCTTCCCTGCGAGGATGATGTTAAGCTAACCACCAATGCTATTTTACTCCTCCTTGGAGCAGGCCTTGGTAAAGCCAGCTGTTCCAAAACCTTCCTGGCCCTGCTGTGAAGCAGTCTGCTCTGGCCCGGCTCAGTGCTTCAAACTGGCCCGGTAGGTTTGTGTTCTTGCAAGAGCTTCCTCCAGACTATTTAAGGAAAGCCACCTATGAGTCACATGCTGCCCTTGTTAGGCAGAACACAAAGAGAAACCGCACCCAGCCCTTTGCAACCAATAAGACGTGAGAAAGCCTAATTAATCCCTCATGTAAGGTGGAGAGGCCCAGAATCCACAGGGTCGTTAATTGGAGAGTTACGCCATGTGGCCCACTATGGGCCTCAACCACAGCCCCTCTCGTCTGACCCTTTGCAGACGGCGGTGGGGCAGGAAGGACGGAGCGTCCCCAAGCCCGGCCGGGTTCCAAACTGAACCCCGACGTGGAAGAGCCTATTTCCCACTTGGATGCTGCTGAAAGCCAGGGGCGGGAGGCAGAATAGGCGGGGGAAGGCATCGCCTTCCCAAACGGCCAGCCTGGCCCCGCCCAGACTCCGCCCCCAGAACGCCCGCAGTAGGGCGTACTGGGGGCAGAGTGGTGCTGCCCCAAGTACCCACCCTCTCTGTGCTCCAAGGCTGGAGAGGCTGGGGCCATGCACCACCCGCCCTCCCCATGCTCTGACCACATGCCGCCCCACCTCTCTGTGGTGCTGGGAGAGGGGGCCTTGGCTCCCATGGAGGCGGGGCCTGGGCAGAGGGGGCGGGGCTGGGGACTTGCCTCCCCCAACCTTACCTTCACCCACCGCCCATGCTGAAAACAAATAATCTTGCAAAGCTTGCGCCATTTGGGGGCAAAAGCTCTTTGAGCCCTAGCCCTAAAATTCAGCCCTGAGCCACCACTCCCCCCTACCTAGACCCAGTCGGGAGCCAAACAGCCCATCTCCAGCTCAACAAGACACTCCTTCCGCAGCACAGGGCATTTCACTAGCTGTGTGCCTACACCGCCACGGCAAGGCAGCCACCCCAGGGCTTAGGGAGAGCAGGCCCAGCCCAGGAGAGGAAAAGGAGAATTTTTTAACCAAATCCCAGGCCTTTTGGAGAGCACCCTGCCTGCAGGCTCGTCCGTATCTCCAAACTGCCCCCATCCTCCGTGTCACGTGGCTCGTACGGCCCTTCTGCACCATAGGCAAATCCCGACACCCTGCCGGCCTTTCCCCTTTGCTGTGTCTGTACCTCACCTGGATAGAGAACCCGGCTGATCATCCCTGGCATGATGATAAGTCCCAGCGGCAGCATTTTCAAATAGCTCGCCAGGATGGAGCCGGCTTTGGCGTGACTCAGGTTCTTAGCCGAGAGAGACCTCTGCACAATGACCTGCAAGAGGGAAGGAGACACGGTCAGCAGCCACCTCGCGCGTGTGACATCAGCCCAAACCACCCGGCCACCTCCAAACTCCCCCGAACGCTGGGGGAGACCCAGATTTTGCAGCCCGGGCCCAAATGATCCATGCATCCTGCCGGGCGGTGGTTCCATTCCCCGCAAGACCCGCCAGTCTTATTCCACTGCGTCCGACTTCCCCCTCTGGAGACCCCAGCTCTGTGCGTGCAAAAGTTCTGCCTCGCCCTTCCCTGGGCTGAGGCGAGAGCATTGCATGCTGGGATGCGGCGCCTCTGCGGGCTGCAGCCCTGCGCGACTGAGCAGGCATGCAGCTGTGCCCGGTGGTGGCGCTGCTTGGTTTGGCAGCATGGGAGCGCTGCTTAGTGACATGCCCCGGTTCATTTGTTCCGAGTAAGACAGGGGAGAAGTCGAGGGAGAACGTGAGGCATTGTTAAAGCCTCAATTCAGTGTGGCACATTCCTGTTCCCACTGACCCCTTCTGCCTCCCTTGGCCCCCCCCCCACCCATTGCCCTGTGCCCTCCGCTGCCTCTCTTGGCCCCCCACCCATTGCCCTGTGCTCTCCGCTGCCTCTCCTGGCCCCCCACCCATTGCCCTGGGCCCTCCACTGCCTGCCCTGGCCCCTCACCCATTGCCCTGGGCCCTCCGCTGCCTGCCCTGACCCCTCACCCATTGCCCTGGGCCCTCCGCTGCCTCTCCTGGCCCCCCACCCATTGCCCTGTGTCCTTCGCTGCCTCTCCTGGCCCCTCACCCATTGCCCCGGGCCCTCTGCTGTCTCTCCTGGCCCCCCACCCATTGCCCCGGGCCCTCTGCTGCCTCTCTTGGCCCCCCACCCATTGCCCCGGGCCCTCTGCTGCCTCTCTTGGCCCCCCACCCATTGCCCTGGGCCCTCCGCTGCCTGCCCTGGCCCCTCACCCATTGCCCTGGGCCCTCTGTCCTACAACGAAGGAGCCTTTTCCCTCCCCCCACAATTAAATTCCAGAGCCCCTAGACAGCAAACGACAGCAGAGCCATCCAACCATGCACCAACAGCCCCGGCCCCCGGCGCTCACTGCGTCATGTGCCCATCATGCTTTGCAGGCTGGGCCTCTCTGCGCCATTCTGAGGAGCAGGCTGAGGGGACGTGGGAGAGCCGTCTCTGTGGTGCCCCGGAGCAGAGGGGCGGGGCTGCGAGCGGAAGAGGGGCTTTGACAGCGCATTCCCGCAGCATGCAAGGCGTGACAGCACGGTCCCAAAACGCTGGAGCCCCAGACTGTTGCGTTAGTGCCCCCATTTCCCAGAGGGGGAAACCGAGGCAGGTGCCTAAGCAACTCCATAGCAAAGCCAACAGTGCAGACCAGAGTGGCCGATTTCCCAGGCCAATTTCCCAGCCACGCTTCTCCCGCTGATGGCAGGGCCGGATTCGGAGCCTCTCTTAAAACAGCCACGTCAGAGGAGGAGCTAAAGAGCCTCCCCCATCCCTGGGCTTCCCCCCCCCCCAGGGGCTCAGCGCCTCTCTGGCTTTGGCTCCATCTTACTGAGCCTCTGGTGCAGAGGTGCCGAGCGCAGGGCGTAGTCTTGGGGCTGGAGTACGTGACCACCCCAAGGAGCAGCATCTCTCTGGTAGGGGCGGCAGCCTCGTCCCCCGTCGGACGGGCCAGGCTTTCAGGCCACTGTGGCCTTACCCATCCCATCTAGGGCTGCAATGAGCAGGCAGCTTGCAACTGCCACCACGGCTCTACTGCTCGCTCCCCTCCCCCGGGCACCTCTGCAGACGCCAATGAAATTGCACCAGAGGGAGCTTCAGGCCTGCAGACCCTAGAGACCAAATGGGGGCTGACCCAGGCAAGAACACTAGGACTGGAAGGGACCTTGAGAGTCATCAAGTCCAGTCCCCTGCCCTCACGGCAGGACCAAGCACTGTCTAGATCAGTGTTTCTTAAAGTGTGTGAGGCAGTTGGAGGTGTGCCGCGGAGAACAACAGAGTTCAAAATGGCTATCCTTAAAGGGGCAGGCAACCTTTTTTTTTTTTGCTTAACAAAAAAAATCCTCGGTATTCCTCGGTCTTAAAAAGTTTAAGAAACACTGAGCTAGATCATCCCTGACAGCTGTCTGTCTAACCTGCTCTTGAATATCTCCAGTGATGGAGATTCCACACACACACACACACCCCCCGCCAGGCAGTGGCTCTTTCTCGGCCCGTCCATCCGTCCGATGCGCAGGGGAAGATGCTGAATGCGGCGGCTGCTCCCGCGCCCCCGTCGCTGGGACTCAGAAGAAGTTGCAGGCTGAATCACAGCAACGCAGTGTGAGAACTGGCCAGGAACCTAATTCAGGCCAATCCGTGGTGGCTGGCCCACGGGCAGGCAGGGGATAATGAGGAGGTGCCTGGCCACCCCACAAGCATCGTCCGGGGCAGGGACCACTCACACAAAGCCTTTAGAGAGGAAGGATGGCCTAGTGGTTAGGGTGCCAAACAGGGCCTGGGGAGACCCGGCATCAAGTTCTGGCTCTCACACAGACTCCGCGAGACCTTGGGCAAGTCACTTAATCTCGATGTGCCTCGATTCCCTGTCTAGAAATCGGGGTGTCGGAGCTCTGCATCCTTCGCCCAGTGCAGCCCATCAGAGCTCAGCTCCTAGGGGAAGGAGGCCCAGAGAGGCAGGCCAAGAACTACAGTCACCTGGATTGCCAGCGTGCTTGTCAGCAACGCTGCTGGGGCTCAGACCCTGTTTGCCAATGAGGCGTGGTGCGAAGACGCAGGGCGCCTTCCCCGGCTCCCTAGGAATTGTCTCTCTCTGCTAAATATTTGCTCTTCTCATGGGATGTCTCAACACGTTCAAAGCCCTCCCTGATCAGGCGTTTGCATGGCCCCATCTGGGTCCTTGGGTTGGTTCTGCACAGATCCAGTGGCAGGGCCAGAGACGCCAGAGAGCACTCTGCTCTTGGGCCATATCCATCGCAGCCCATGAGACAGGCCCTCAAGCTGTTGCTTTGTGCCTTGTCTTTTACACTGGGGTGAAGTGGGTGTCAAATCCAAATCCTCCCCCTTTTCCCCCCACCCCCCCGCTTCCCTGCAGCCACCCCAGTGCTAGGTGGGGTTTGCAGCCATTTTGCAGATTGGCCTCAGAGCCCACAACAAAGGAGGGGGCGAAAAGGAGCCAACCGGGGTATTTAAGCAGCTAACAGAGGGAGACAAATATCCCACCTAAGGGAGGGATTAAGATAGCTGGGATCAGATCCCATAAACAACTAATCAAGTCTCCTATGCTACAGTGCTACTGGGTCCCTGCCCCACCTATGTCACCCCCTGTTCAGCCTCAAGTGGCATCTTCCCCACCACTCACATCCATGGCTCCCAGCTGTGCGGGTCCGTGGGCCCCTCCAAGCTCAGAGCCTGGATTTTCAGCTGCCTGGACCCTGCCTTAAGCCAGCGGGTAGCAGCCATGCAGAGGGTCTCCGGGGCGATTAGGTGACTATACAGAGGCAGAGCACTGAGGTATCTCTGGAGACCTAGGTGATGCTGTGAATTTCTGGGGGAAACGGGACAAACTACGACAGGCTTAATTCTTTCCCTTGGGGGTTTCTGGCCTCCAACCTGAAAGAGAATTGCAGCTGGGGAATGGCAAAGGGACCGGCCCAAGGTGTCACAGTGAATCGGTGGCAGAGCCAGACCCCCACACAGTGTTTCAGGCACGTATGCCCCACCAGTTCTTGCCTGAAACCTTTATTCTCTTCTCTTGTCTTTATCCAGCAGGGTCGGCCGTTCCACCACTGCGGAGCCAGGACCCATACATGCACAGGCCCAAGCAAAGTTTGCATCCATACCCCCAGGCACGAGAAAACCCCAGGGCCCAGCAAATACAAGGCAGACGGAACCAGTACTAAAAAACCCACCGCAGCCCTCAGCCCCCCGCTATACTGGCAAAGCAAAGGGTTCAGTTCCCCCAGGGACGTGCTGCCCGGACACCTCTCACAAGGCAATAGCAGAGCAACCGGCAAGCCCTTAATCTCCCTCTCGGAAAGCCAGAGGACAGCGGCCGAAGTGAGGACGCCCCTCGGCATCCCGCTCACCAAACTCTCCCAGTCCAAGCACCTCAAGAGCAAGGTGGGGGGAGGCCAGCAGGTTCCCGCCGACTCCAAACGGAGGCTCCCCGGAGCCGCCAGCCGCAAGGAGCAGTAGGCGCCGAAGCCGGTGGACTGCAAGTATTCTGAGGCCACAGAGCGGGGAGGTGCAATTCCGCGAGGGAGGGGGAACATGGTCACGTTTACCTGGTCGGTGCACCAGTACCACGTGGCCAAGACGGACAGCCCGAAAGTCATGCCGGGCCAGGGGAGGTCTCCGGAGACGGGATCTCGGAAGAGGTGCATAGCGTCTGCTCGGGGCAGGTGGCATGTCGTGTTGGGGATGATTTTGACCGGAACAGCCTTTAAATACGCCTCTGCCAGGTTCTGGTATCCTCCGATATGGTTAAACGCTGTAAGGGGAGGGGGAGGGAAGGCTGATTAGAGCACTGACATTCAAGCCCATCAGCTGGGGAAAGCCCCCAGTGACCTTCCCAGGCAGAACCATCCTGCCTGCAGGGCCAGGGAACGAACCACCCCACGTCGCGATGGAATTTTAGTCTCATTTAAGAGAGACACATCAGCTGGTGTTTTGCACAGGGGGGCCTGGTAGATTCCTGCTCCCCACGGGGGACGCATCCCGGGGCCTGGAGCCAGGCTCCTCTTGGGATGCTTCCTCCCTTGAGTTTGTACTTCAGACGAGGCATTTTTATTAAAGCACCAAGGTCCCCAGGCAACAGGATACTCTTATTTAAATGCGACATGCGACCAGCAGAGGCAGCAGCTGACTTGATTCGCGATGGTGCCAAGGGGAGAATCCATGGTTTGGCTTTGGAGCAGTGTTCCCTGTAAGCTGAGCGCCTGGGGGGGGTCACCCAGGTGAGAGTCAGGTGCTGCCCAGCTGATTAGCAGAGTGCCCACAACCAGCATCATGTGTTTCTACTGGTGGTGCACATCTGCACATGCCTTGGTGCACAGAACAAAATTTATTCCATTCACAGAGGGGAAAAAAATGAACAGGAACACTGCTCAGGAGTCAGACCACTTTCTAGCTAAGTACTGACCTGGTTGCCCTCCCAGCCCCACACCGTAGTCTCTGGGCACCTAGACACAAGTGCAATACCGATTCGCTTCTCCAGGTTTCCTTAGGGTACATCTACACTGCAAGCGGCACTGTGACTGCAGCACATGCAGACATCCCTGAGCTCACTTCGATCTAGCTCACATAGGCTGGCCAAGTCCGCCAGGGATGCTGGGAAGGTCCTGGAGCGGCCGGAGCATACTGCTATTAGGGCAGGAGGTAGCTCGGTCAGAGCGAGCGCGGGCATGGCTGGACATTCTGCAGGCCCCTCTCTGGCTGCAGCATCCATGCACCCTTTGCAATGTCATCTCTCCGGGGTGAAAGTGCAAGAACCGTAGTTCTAGCCCCCCCACCCTCCTCGCACCCCCTCCCCAAATGTTCACAAGCTCCCAGATGAGCCCCCGGATTATAGAGCGCCACTTTCAGGACCACCCTTCCACTCCCAGCCCCTCCAGCTTTGGCAGGGGTGCCGCGCCTCGTGGCGCAAGGAGCTCGCGGGGCGCCCAGCTGCCCATGGCTCTGTCTGCACTACCAGGTTATTTCCAAAGAAGTTACTTGGAAAAAATCGCTCCCGAAACACAGGCGGCCCCCAACTAGCAACACGATCTGTTCCTGGGGGAGCGTCATAACTCGAACCCTCATTTACAAAGGCATCCAAAAGGAGGAGGGAGGATGCCCCTCCCCACCCCCCCGCCCGTCTCAGCGCTTCCTTCCTAGCCAGCCCAGAGAAGAGCGCACACCCCCAGCTCTGGCAGGTTCACACGAGGGCAGGCGCTGCAGGTGTGTTTGCAGCCCGTCCCCAGCACGCGAGGGAGCACAGTGCCCCAGAGGAGGCACCAGCTTCTCCTCTTGTTGACGCTGGTGTAAGTCAAGAGAAGCACGGCTCAAGCCCGTGGCGCCCCCCAGTGTGCACCATGCGCAGCTCTCTGTGCCGTGGGGGGTGGTAGAGGCAACACAGCTGTCTGGGGGCACGCAGAGAATGCAACAACACTATGAAGGGCTGGGCAAACCCACCTGGGGGGCTGCTGCCAGCACAGCCTGGGGGGCTTGGGGTGGAGTTTGTTTCAAAATGATGGGGGCAGGGAGGGAAAGCACCTCATCTCCGTCCCCCTTCTGTTCCTCTGCTCCTCTGCGCTGCGGCTTGGGCAGAATCAGAGCTGGGCCTGAATTGGAAGCCAGATCCGACAGCCTACTGCCCCCCCCCCCACTCCCAGATCTGACAGCCTACTGCCCCCCCCCCACTCCCAGATCCGACAGCCTACTGCCCCCCCCCACTCCCAGATCTGACAGCCTACTGCCCCCCCCCAGATCTGACAGCCTACTGCCCCCCTCACTCCTAGATCTGACAGCCTACTGCCTCCCCTACCCCAGATCCGACAGCCTACTGCCCCCCCCCACTCCCAGATCTGACAGCCTACTGCCTCCCCTACCCCAGATCCGACAGCCTACTGCCCCCCCCCACTCCCAGATCTGACAGCCTACTGCCTCCCCTACCCCAGATCCGACAGCCTACTGCCCCCCCACTCCCAGATCTGACAGCCTACTGCCCCCCCCCAGATCTGACAGCCTACTGCCCCCCTCACTCCTAGATCTGACAGCCTACTGCCTCCCCCACCCAGATCCGACAGCCTACTGCCCCCCTCACTCCTAGATCTGACAGCCTAATGCCTCCCCTCACCCAGATCCGACAGCCTACTGCCCCCCCCAGACCTGACAGCCTACTGCCCCCCTCACTCCTAGATCTGACAGCCTACTGCCCCCCCTCCCCCAGATCTGACAGCCTACTGCCCGCCCTCCCCCAGATCCGACAGCCTACTGCCCCACCTCCCCCAGACCTGACAGCCCACTGCCCCTCCCCCCCAGATCTGACACACCCTGTCCCGACCCCCACATCTGGGTCAACTCTCATCGTCCTAGTGTTAGCATAAAGTTAGATTTGTGGGGTGGCCAAATCAGTACGGACCCTCCCCCCACCTGCACCCCTTCTTCCTGTGCCCTCTGAAGGGGTCTGTGCCAGCACTGGCGCCCTCTTGACTCTGGCATGACGGCACCGTTAGGAGGCGCCCATTTGGGCAGTGCAAACGCAGCCGGGAGGCAGCCCCAGCTTGGGCCTGTCACAGCGGCTGGCAGCGGAGAGAATTACCAGGGCAGCCCATGGGAACCCAACACCCAGGTCGTGCTCTGCAGGGCCCAGGCCAAACCCCTGGGCCAGGCGACAGGCCCCCCCATCTGCTGGGTCTGCCCCAGGGATGTGCCAGCCTGCTGGGGATTTGTGTCCGAATCTGCAGCCTCCTAGGCCAGGTGCTGCCACGCTCAAGCATCCTTGGCTGGGAATTTCTGACTGAGCATTCGCCCTCCGGTAGCGCGGCAGCCCCGGACCAGATGCCATTCGTGGCTTCCAGGGTGGGACGGCTCAGTGTGATTCCCCCCGCCCCTCCTGGACACAGCACAGACCTTCCCTGGGCGCCAGCCTGTTTGAGCAGGAGCAGCTCTTCTAGAAAAACATCCACCTTCTCTTCGTCCCCCCACACACCAGGAGGGCACTGACATGGGGCTTGCCCCCACGCCCCGAGAGGAGCCTGACCCAACGCCCCTATAAAGTGCATGGCTCCATTTTGTCAGTGGCCAAGGAAAACGGCCCCCAATAGCAGAGGTCTGAGAGCTGGGTCCCACGCTCACGTTCGCAGCGTGAGCCCCGAAACGCACACGACTCCCCTCCCCCCAGGGCCATCCTATTCCAGTCCCTTGACACGAGGCCCTGAGAGCGGAGGCCTTCAGCAACCCAGGCAGAGGTCCCAGGCCCTCCACGGGAGCAGACGGACAAGGTTCCACGGCCCGCAACGGGCAGACGAGACGATGGGGCTGACCCCCTGAGCCGTCTCACAGTCACACACCACTTGGGAAACAGGCCCGGTGGATTTGGGAGAGGATCCCTGTTTGTAAACTCCCCCTGCTCTTGTGAAAAGGGAGGTGGCTACACGCCCACACCTGGCTAATCCGAGTGTGGGTGAGCCAAAGGCCTGGGTGGGGGGAAGCAACAATAAATGCTCTCGAACAAGGACAGGCAGCGAACGCTGAATCATTTGAGAGCTCCGGGGCCTGCACTGTTTCCAAAGGCAGGCAGCCACCCGGGCATTTGCACACCCAGGAGGCCTGGACCAACAAAGGATGTTGCAGGTAAAAGAGGCCTGCCAAGAATTTGTCCCATCGCTACCTCATTAATACGCAGTGACCTCACTAGAGGATTAATACCAGCCACAAGGAACCAGCGATTTTGGCTGTGATTTCAATGGCTTGCCATGGTAACCAGCCATGAGCCACAACAACAGGGCGTGTGCGCGATGGTATGTCCCTTCCCACCCCAGGGCTGGGAGGAGGGCTTTTTGCATCAGTGCTGCAGGGAGTGAGCGAACGCACAAAGGTGCACACGCATTTGTGAGAGCGAAGGTTAATGCCTGATAGGGGGACCCCAGCTCAGAGCCCCAGCATGGTCTGATTGATTTTACCTCAGTTAGAGCAGGGGGGTCGATTTGCTGGCAGCTCCAAACATTGTTTCATAACCGACAGATGTTGATTCAATTTCAAACTTTTTTTTTTTACATTTTTGCCTTTTTAAATAACATGGGGGTGGGGGGGGGGTTAATCAAAATCGGGGGGAAAGGAAATCCTAGAACCCAAAAGTCATTTCAGCCTCCAAAACTGAAGCCTTTCTTTCTGAAAAGATGCAAATGTTTCATTTCCAAGAGTTTGGAATTGTTTTTAGGGGTGTTGGGTTTCATTTGGGTTTAGACTTGAGATTAGACGAAGGTTTCTAACCATTAGAGGAGTGAGGTTCTGGAATGGCCTTCCAAGGGAAGTAGTGGGGGCAAAAGATCTACCTGGCTTCAAAATTAAATTAGATGGGTTTATGAAGGGGATGGTTTGACAAGATAACATGGTCTTGGTAACTAATTGACTAGTCATTATCAGTGGTAAATAGGTCAATGGAGGGATGATAGGGGTTACTATAAAGAACTTTCTGGGTGTCTGGCTGGGGAGTCTTGCCCACATGCTCAGGGTTTAGCTGATCGCCATATTTGGGGTCGGGAAGGAATTTTCCTCCAGGGTAGATTGGCAGAGGCCCTGGAGGTTTTTCGCCTTCCTCTGTAGCATGGGGTACAGATCACAGCTGGAGGATTCTCAGCATCTTGGGGTCTTCAAACTATTTGAGGGCTTCAATATCTGAGATATAGGGGTGAGGATTATTCTAGGAGTGGGTGGGTGAGATTATGCGGCCTGCATTGTGCGGGGGGTCAGACTAGATGATCATAATGGTCCCTTCTGACCTTAAAGTCTATGAGTCTATGAGTCTATTTGATTTTTTTTTTTAACCAGAATTGACGGGGGGGGGGGGGGGTCACACAATGTTCCAGGTGACCTGCACATTTCAACCATCAAAAATCTCAGGCAACAATCATTGCCCAGTTCTCCCAATGGTCTGGACCTTGCTCAGTCTTTGTAGCCAGCCAGCGAGAGGTCACTGTTCGTTAGGCTCTGTGAACCCATTTCTAGGCAATCAGACTTCTCACCACGATTCAGTGACTTGAGGCTGCTCTTCCAGATACCGCACTGCTGAGTAGTTCTGCAAGGTCAGGCCCGGATGGGCTGTCAGCCGATTGAAAAACACTAGGCTAAAGGAGGAGCTGTTCTGTATTTTTGGCAGGAGCTGGAGATTTACCCGCACATTAGCAGGGCCGCCCGGCGGGGGGGGGAGGGGGGGGCGCAAGTGGGGCAATTTGCCCCAGGCCCCAGGTCCCGTAGGGGCCCCCACGAGAATGTCTGAGGTCTGAGACAGGGAGTGCCAGGAAGGGGCCCCCGAAATTGCTTTGCCCCAGGCCCCCTGAATCCTCTGGGCGGCCCTGCATATTAGGGATATAAAATCCCAATGAATCAGTTAACCGACTAAGCAGGAGCCATGCCTGGAGCTGGGGCTGCTGCCTCCAGCGGCAAAATACGCCAGGCTCTGGTCCCAAAGCTGGTGCTGCCGTGGGCAGGGGGTTGCTCCCAGGCACTGGTTAACGGGTACCTGGTAAGCATCGCATGGTAAGGGTGATGCTTAGGGAGATGAAGGTGTAACCCTGTACACGCAGCCTCCCAGCACACGCCCCGGCTCCCGGGAAGCCGACTGCCCCCGCGTGTAAATGCCTTGACATTTTCAGCGGTTACACATTTATTTAATTCACCGCATTTCAGCATCCCTAGTGATGCGGCCCAGGGAACGGGTTCCCCGGTCACATCCCTTCCCCGCAGGTGCGCTCTGGCCACTAGAGGGCGACACAGAGGCATTTGGGAATGGCAGCCCCGCCAGAGCGAATGGTGAACTCGAGCACAACGTGTTCACGACTTCCCTCGTGCACTGCACAACAGCCAGCTTGCCAACCGGTCCCCCTCGAGTGCCTCCTGCTCAGCCTGTGGCAGGACCCAGGTGTGGGCAAGGGCCTTTCGTTTGCTCTTCTTGGTCCCCAGCACAAAGTGCAGCCCCCAGCCGAGCTGCCCGCAGCCCTGATGCTCCATTAGGGTCCGGTCTTTGATTCTGATCTGGTTCCTGGGGGCGGGGGGGAGAGGGGAGGGGCAGTATTTGTACACTCTAGGCCTTGGCTGTTTGCCTTTGATTCGATGTCTGTCGATGCACGGTGTCCTCGTACCCCTCCCCCCAAAGAGGTGCTGAGCTTTAAGGGGAGGGGGGCAAGGAGCACAGAGAAGGGCGGGCGTCTGCATTCGACCCCGACTCCACCCCTAGTGATCTGGAGCACGTCAGGTAGGTCGATGGCGGTCAAGCTTAGGTGCCGAAACTGAGTTTGCTGGGAGCAGCTGGCACCCAGCCCCTCTGACATCAGGCCATTGAGTCAGGCTCTGAGACGCTTGGCCACAGGGCTCTTTCGCAGTGTAGACGCAGCTAACTCCGGAGCTAGGGCACATGCACTCCAACAGCCACAGCAGCACAAGGGAGCAGTGGGGCCAGCAGACTCGCCAGGCCCCTGGGCTGGGGGGCGGAGCCTTGGGTGGAAGGGGCGGGGCTAGGGCTAGCTTCCCCCAGGCAGCTCTGGACTCCAGCGATGATTTAAAGGGCCCGGGACTCTGGCTGCGACAGCCACACGTCCCAGGCCTTTTTTGAATCACCGGGCTATGGGGCAACTTCCCCCTTTGCTCGTTGGCCTGTCAGGTAGACGCTCGCTACAGCCACAAGAGGGGTTTCCCGGCAGCACAGGCAACCCATCCACCCGAGAAGCGGCAGAGACCCAACAGAAGCATTCTAGGCCGGCGGTTGGGGGGCAGCAGAGCCCACATCTCCCAGGGGGTGGATTTTTCACACGAGGTAGTTGTGCCGTTATAAGTTCCCAGGGCAGCCCACTGTAGCTGTGAAACTCGGGCCTTGAACCTTCTGCGCCTAAGTGCCCGGTCCATACAAGGAGGAGGAGAAATTCCCTAGCTCAGAGGGGTGTGGTGAGGCTAAGTTCACGCAGGAGCTCCGGTGGGGAATGCCTGGAAACGCCCAGGAAGGGAATCAAAGCAGGGGGAGACCTGTGGGATGGGAAGAAAAGCCCCAGTGCCAGTTCCCTCTCTCTGGCCCTTTGCACGCAGCACGACGACTCTCCTGCCTTGGCTTTGGCTCTGTGCGTTTCGGAGACGACCCAAGGAAGCGGCGTTCTGATGTGGGCGGATCCCCCAATAACACCCAGAAGGGTCCACGGCTGGGAGTTATCCGGGGCAAAACGGGACGTGCCACTTTAGAGCCTGTCACCCTATATCGATCCCATGGGCACCGTGAGCCCGCCACATAGAACAATAAGGCAGGAAAGGCACTAGAGGGGGAACCGACCCCACTCAGACCCAGCACGAAGTCTGTGCATCACAGAGCCCGCTCCAACGGGGATGTGGCCAGAGAGGGGCGTAAGTGATGCAGGTTTTTGCCGTCTGCCTGCAGAGCCAAGAAGCTCGCCCTAAAAGCCTTGGCATTTCAGTTGCTTGGATCAGGTGTTTTAATTTCCTTTTAAGACTGCTCGAGTTGGAGGTTTCCTTGGGGGGGTGCGTTTGCGCAGCTCCCTGGCCTTACCTCTTACTGCGAGGATCACGGCGCCGAGGATCATGATGAGCGTCTGCAGCGCGTCCGTGTAGATCACAGCTGCCAGGCCCCCTGCGTGAGACGGGAAGGAGACACAACAGCGTCGGGGTGTCAGTTGGCACCGGGCTGGGCTCCAGTCAGCAATAAACCCAACCGTTCACCTGGCAACGTGTCTGTCAATTATTGATCCCAGCTAAGCGAGCCTGGAAATGCTTCCAGCCAGATGCAACAGGGGGGCCAGCTCCATAGCCGGCTGCGCCCCCCGTGGGTGGGCTGGGGCCACGGGCCTGGTGCATCGTAGGGAAGTAAAGTCCCGTTTCATTGGCTAACCAGTTAAACTTCCTGTTTACCCAGTTAATTGATTAAAAGGAGGGTGGGGGAGCCTGCCCTGTGATGGGCACATCTGGGCCAGCTGTGGACAGGCGATGCTCCAGTTGCCCGGAGCAGCCGTTGCCTGCGATGCGCCAGGGCCCACCGTGAGTGCAGGGGAAGGCACAGTGCTGAGCGCTGGGTCTTGCCTGAGCAGGAGTCCCGAGCGCACTGGATACAAAGGGAGAGGAGGCGGCGGGAGGAGCTGAAGCGAGAGCAGTACAAGGAAGCACTCAGCCCCATGTTCCCGTGCACCTGCACAGGAGGCACACCGGGGCCGCGCAGTCATGCACTCACGAGCACCACGACCCCTGTCTAGCCTGCTCATCTGTCTCCACTTTGCACCTGGATGGGCAGCCGGCAGAGACGAAGCCAGTCAGCTCGGTCAGCTGGCCCAGCCTCCTTCCCCGACAAAGCAGGAATGTCCTCCCCCGGGGACGACTGCCTGCTCCATCTCTCGTCTGCGGGGTTTGTACAGCACCGAGCGCGATGGAGTCTGGGGCCATCAGCGCCTCTTCGAACGGTTACAACACGGGGCGGGGCGAGCAATGGCCATTATTCAGAGGAGCATGTGTGTGCGGCCATGGCCAGGGCGCGGAGGCACAACGGGGATGCCAACAAGAATTCCTTTGTGAGTTGCCCTGATTTTAATGAGGGCAGCAAAGGGGCTTTCTGAACTAGCTGTGGGCCCCATGCCAGCCAGAGAGAGCACTGCCAGGAAATGGATCCCTCCCTCCTCTTCCTCTCATCCCATTGCCCCTAAGACTCCCGCCTCATCCTTCCAGAGCAATTCCACCCCCTCCCTGGCGTTCACACCCAGGCCCGCTGACAGGTGTGTGTGCGTGTGCGGAGGTGGCAGTTGCTCCAGGGTCTAGCGACTCAAAAGGGCCCCAGGTTCCCGGCCGCTGCCACCGCAGCAGTGCCCAGAGCCCTGCGGTTTTTAAATTGCCGCTCGAGCGCCACACCTCATGCTCCAGGCAGCTGGGAGGGACGCCAGGGGAGGGGCATGCTGGGGTCTGGGCAGTGCTCTGGGCTGGCTGCCCCAGCCCCGCCCCTTTCACCCGAAGCCCCGCCTTCACTGGGAGCACGGAGCAGGGCCTTGCCCACCTTGCCCGCGGAGGCTATCGGCTCTCCTGTTCATACCCATCCGATCCTTGCCCTCTCAGCCAGTCCCCCATTAGCCCTCGCCATGCCAGGCATGGTGCACCAGCCCTCTCTCACCCTCTTTACCAAACAACCCCTCGACCCTGGTGATGGAGCCCAGCCTGCTTGCCGAGCGAGACCCAGCAGCGGTGGCTTACTGAGGGGACCAAGTTGTGAAGGGCTGGGAGCTACTGACTCGCAGCCAAGAGCGTGTGGGTTTCACATAACCCAAAACATCCGATTAGATTACATGGATGTTAAGAGACGGTCTCCTGGTTCAATGGCTCAGTAACACCTCCTGTTCCCGGAGCTCACAGAGCTAAAGCCCCAACACCGTACGGCAACAATCACGGGAGCACAACTGGAGACCAGCGAGTCACAATGACCTCCCAGTGCAGTGGAGAGATGCATCGCTTGCATGGAGAGGGGAAGAAGTTGGGCCAAACTTTCTCCCCTAGCACTGACAATGAAGAGCATATCCGCTCCTGGGCCTGCCAAGAATAGGGGGTCCAGTGACTTGAGTGTGGGGTGAAGGCCAGGAACTTGTGAATTTTACTCCCAGCTCTGAGCCTCAGTGGCTGAGAGTGACTGGGAGAAGCACACTGGTCAGTCCACCAGGAAAACAGAGAGAATGCTGGTTAGAGTCTACCCCCGGGGATGAAGGAGCTGATAGTGCTTTTCAGCTTCAAAGAACACAACTAAGGATTAGGCTAAGCAGGGAAGTTGGTGGGGAAATGTTAGCTGAGGCCCTCCTGATAAGTGTTAGACGTTCAGAATGATCACAAGGCGGGGATGTCAGAAGGATGGCCATCATTAACGGGCACGCATGTGCGCACACCAGTGTTCCCTGTAAGCCATGCACTTGTGAGGCCGCTCAGGAGAAATTCATATACTGCCCAGCCGATGAGGAGAGCTCCCACAGCTAGGTTTTATATTTCTACAGGTGGTGCACATCCACACCTGCATTGGTGCACATAAAAATTATTCCACACATGGATGGGGAAAAAACTGCACACAGATGGAAAAGATTAGAGAGAACATTGGTGCGCGGGTTTGCACACGTGCCTATGCACAAGAGAATCCAAAGCCCATTCTGGAGAGGGAGGAAGTTACTGCAAATTAGCTCACTCATGTAGCCATCCAGTGCTAGCCCTACCATGAGGCAAAATGTGGCGGCCACCTCAGGTGCCAGACTGTGGGGGGGGCCACTAGGACCCAGAGTGTAGAAAATTGTGTCTGCTGCTGGTGCATATGTGGGGAGCAGAGCAGTACCATGAGAGGAGTAGAACAGGAAGAAGGCAGAATTGAGACCTTTCAAAGTTTTGGCCCAAGCGAGGGGGCGTGGAGGGCGTCACTTGAGCTACCCGCCTCAGGTGCCAAAATGTCGTGGGCTGGCCTTGCAGCCATCAGCCAAACAGCCCTGCCGCCTTCCCTGGGCCACGTACATAGAGTCTGCTCCAGCAGGTTCGCAGGCAGCATCTCCATGTACAGTCTCCGAGGGCAGGGAATCCCCAGCCAATGAGCTGGGCTGTAGCTCAGTAGCTAGACGTGGAACTCAAGGGCTGTGCACCCAACAGACTACCGGCCTCCGAGTCCCTCCTCTCCGACCCAGCGCGACTTACCAGCGATCGTGTAGAGCGCGGTGACAACCAGCATCAGGACGGTGGAGAGGTAGAGGTTCCAGCCCAGGCAGACTTGCACAAACAGGGCCCCCGAGTACAGATCCGTCTGCATGTGAAACAAAGGACACATTGTTTGGGTGGGGCTCCAGGAAGGCCCTGCCAACCCCCGGAGAACTGGGAATGGAGACAGCAGAGTTCAATCCTTTCTTCCAAGCAGCCAACTAGAAAGAAAAGATATGTAGATAGACCTCTCTTGTAGAGCTGGAAGGGACCTTGAAAGATCATCAAGTCCAGTCCCCTGCCTTCACAGCAGGACAGAGTACCATCCCTGACAGATTTGCCCCAGATCCCTAAATGGCCCCCTTAAGGATTGAACTCACAACCCTAGGCTTAGCAGGCCAATGCTCAAACCACTGAACTATCCCTCCCATGGGCCCTATGGGGGGGGGGGGAGGGGGGGGGCTGGACATCTCAGCCTGCTTCCGCCAGCCATAGACCACTTGGCATTAACCAGGGACTGGCCTGTTCTTCCTGCCCTTGTAGTGCCCCCTCCTGGGCAGAGCTGTGCGGGCAACACCAAGAGATGCTCCAAATGCCACTTCCCCATGCTGGGCCCGTTTGGAAGGAAAGAGAGCATGCCAGTTATCAGGGCTGGTGTCCCAAGCTCCCTCGCTCACACAGGTCTCTAATCCTAACAAGGAGGCAGCGTTGTCTAGTGGCTAATGCTCTGGTGTGGAACTCAGGAAACGTGAGTTCCCAGCTCTGGGGCTGGCCTGCTGGGGGCACCTTGGTCAAATGAGTTGATGTCTCTTGGCCTCAGTTTCCCCAGCTGTAAAACAAGGCTAATGATACTGACCGCCAGGGTGACGTGCTTTCCGATCTCCAGATGACAAGCGCTCTAGAACATCTTGGAATTAGTTATCGTTATCCGGCCAGGCGCTCGTGGGCCTTCATTCCCGTGGAGAGAAAAGGGTGCCGAACACCTACCACAATCAGGCCTGTCACTCACCCATGTGCTCCCCCCTTCCTGCTCCATTGCCGACCCTACCCCAGCCAGACTCAGCACCTCCCCACAGCATGTAACTCCTCGCTAGCACGCTCCCCTCCCAGCGCTACTTTCAGCCGAGGATCTCAAAGCACTCTAGCAACAATTGTTCATTCAGCCTCGTACAACACCCTCCATAGGCATCTGGGCACCAGCTTCCTTTTACAGTTGGGGAAACTGAGGCAGGGCACACTCAAGTGCCTTAGCCAAAGTCATAAGAACATAAGAATGGCCATACTGGGTCAGACCAAAGGTCCATCCAGCCCAGTAGCCTGTCTGCCGACAGTGGCCAGCACCAGGTGCCCCAGAGGGGGTGGACCAAAGACAATGATCAAGCAATTTGTCTCCTGCCATCCCTCTCCAGCCTCTGACAAACAGAGGCCAGGGACACCATTCCTACCTCCGGGCTAATAGCCTTTTATGGACCTAACCTCCATGAATTTATCTAGCTTCTCTTTAAACTCTGTTATAGTTCTAGCCTTCACAGCCTCCCCTGGCAAGGAGTTCCACAGGTTGACTGTGCGCTGTGTGAAGAACTTTCGCTTATAAGTCATGCAGCAGGTCAGTAGACAATCTCAGAGTAGAACCTGCCTCGGCCTCACATTTTTGTATTTTTAGACTGGGTGCAGGTCACCCTCTCAGAGCAAAATCTGTCCCCAGTGCTCCAGGGAGAGCAGACCACCTTGGCAGGGTCATTAGCTCAGATACCTCAGAACTGGAGATGCTAAATTCCTGATGACACTGTTGGAAGAAAAGCAAACATGATTCTGGGAGGCATTAACAAGTGTGAGCAAGCCGGGGAAGTCGTTCTCCTGCTCTGCGCCGATCAGACTTCAGCTGGAGTCTTGTGTCCAGTTCTGGGCACCACATTGCAGGAAAGATGTGGAGAAACCGGAGAATGTGGACAAGAGGTGTGGGCTGATCCCAGTTCTTAGGCCAGACTCTCAATTCCCTTTTAAAGACCATTAAGCTGCTCCTCTCTGCAACATCGCCCATCAGGCCCTTTTCAAAGAGAGGCAAGGATGGTTGGGAAGAGCCGGCAGTGGAGTGGAAGAGCACAGCCACGAGGGGGAAACGGGGCACAGGAAAGGCACTCAAGTTGTTCTCCCCCATGACAGCAGGGCGCTGCCCGAGGCTCTGCAGCATCCAGACCCGAACGAGACCGGAAACCCAGAGACTCCCACCCAGGGCTGCAGGAGCTTTGCACCGCAGCCCAGCTCTTCTCCTCCTTTCCCCGGTTCCCTCTATTCAACAAACTCATCTGCCGTCCCTCCCACCCTTCACCAGGGGCCGTAATGGGGGGGAGTAGGTGCAGCCTGTCCATCTGTCTCTGTGTGACTGGATCTGTTCCCTTGGCAGCCATGTCGCCTTTGAAAAGGCTGCCAAGTCGTTTCCCGGAGCCCAGCTGGAGAGGGACGCTGAACCTGTCTGAGCTTCGGGCCATCCCAGTGGGGCCCCGAGCCACAAGCTGGGATGGACACTCCTGTGGGCAGAGGGCACTGGGGAAGGGAGTGGATTTCATGCCAAGTGCCCCAGATAGCCCATTTTCCCCTCTGGAAGTGTGGATCCTGAGTGCAAACACCAGAAGTGCATGTTTCTAGCACCTGTTATCAGAAGGTCTCAGAGCAAACACTCACACAGAAGGCAACTAGGGATTATACCCATTTGGCAGATGGAAAAACGGAGGCACTCGGCAATAATGGGTGCTGCTTGCAGCTGAGCAAGGGATCAAACCCAGGAACCCTGTCAGTCTCCTGCTCTAGCCACCCCAGCAGAGCTGCACCTCCCCGCCCCCCAGCACAGACAGCTGCCCAGCTAGGGTATGCATTGAGATCGGCCAAAGGCGCTCCTCTAACACACACCAGAGGTTAGATGTTGCTATGAGACTGCAGCAAGATGCCCTGAGGAAGCCCGGCTCTGCTAGATTACCTGGGAAACACTGGCCTCTGGAGGGCAGGCTCCTGCAAAACTCTTTAAACCTCATCAGGCAATGAAACGCACAGAGCCTGGGGAACGTCCCTGCACATCTCTTTCCTGTCATAGGCCTGGTGGCAAGGTTCATACCCGCAAGGAGAGCTCTCTGCGGGGGGACCGTCCTTCCAAGCCTCCTGCCTTCCCTCGGCCGCTGCCCGTGTTTGTGGTGTCCCGACTGAGCAGAAGGCTGGGTCATCGCACATGACAGACGCTGCGGGAGGCTGGGTTTAGAGGGGACGCGGCCAGGTCTCTAGACACCTCGCGGCGATGGGAAACAGAACACGGGGCAGCCCAGAGCAACCCGGGTTCTGACAAGACACATTGGGGTCAGCTTGTTCCGGGTGTCACAGGCTGGGCAAGTCACACGGCTGGACTGGAACGGAGAGACCCAACCCTCTGGCCCCCATGGGAACCTTCCCAGTGAAAAGCCTGCACGCAGAACCCTCACCCCTCATGGACAGAGAAGTGGAGGCTAGCTTAAAATGCAGGGCCGGATCCTCAGCTGGGCCAAATAGAATTCCTGCCCCAAACCCTCACATGATCGGGTCGCGGGCCCACCCAGGGAAGCCGCTGGCAGGCTGGGCAGGCGCACGATGCTTTGTTTAGTCGAGGGTCCATAGCCTCTCTGCTCTCATTGGCTGAGGTTCACCGTTGCCTGCCAAGAGGAGCTGCAGGAAGCTTTGAAAAACCGGGCTCCAGACCATCCCTAACAGGTATGTGTCTACCCTGGTCTTAATAGCCCCAGTGATGGAGATTCCACCACCCCCCTAGGCAATTTATACCAGTGCGTAACCACCCTGACAGGCAGGAAGTTTTTCCCGATGTCCAACCTAAACCTCCCTGGCTGCAATTTAAGTCCTTGGATTCTCTGCTGAGGCTGCCAAGCAAGGGGGCTATTGAAGCCCAGGTGTGCTGGTGATGCGGGTGCCCTTCCTCAAAGAACACATGACCAAAGCCACAAGCAAGCCCTATAGGATTTTGCATCAACTCTCCTATCCAGCCCCCCCACAATGGAGCTAGAAGCCAAGTCTTCTTCTCGACCTGCACCGGCCCTTTTGCTGGAGTCAGAGGCCAGCAGAAAGTCCCCAATGAGGATAATGATTCCTAGGGCCACGCTGCATCTCAGACTCGACAGGGGAAGGCTCTGGATCCTGGTCATGCTCCCCGACGCGCAAGGTCATTCTCCATTTGCAGGAGCAGGTGGAGGAGGCAGCTTGCCCCGACCACAGCTCCATCCCCACTTCCAGCTGGAATGGAAGGAGCCATTGTCCTCCAAGCTCCCCGGGGCGCCCGATGTTCCCCAGCCCGATTTACTGTCCTTCATGTCAGCACTCGCCAGCATCTGCGCCATCACTCCTGTGAGTGCTCCCGCCACCCCCAGCAATGCTGGTTGGACCCGGGCATCACCGGCTGCAGAGAGCCGCTTTCATAACGGCTCCTCCTGGGTTCCCTCGGGCCCTAGAGCGTTTGCAGCCAACGACGCCTGGGTGGAGGCCCCGGCCCCTCCACCTTCTCTGTAATTTTGCTGCGGGGGGCAAACAATGAGAGCACACGGGCCTGGTTCAGGAGACGCCACAAAGACCAAAACGAGCTCGTTAAAAGCAGGCCTGAACCACGCACCAGACAAGTCGCGTCAATTGTATGAGTCTTTGAAGTCAGGCCCTACGGCTCTGGCAGGAAGTCTGCCCTCCCCTGCCCCTGGGAGCGACCTCACGTGGAGAGTGGCCCTTACCCAAAGCCGTCAGGACGGCGCACAAGAGAACACGGGGCAAGGCAGGTGTTGGGATTCAGTGGGGCTAGCCCCAGGGCCCAGGCGACACCAGGACCCTGCTAGGATGAGGCAGCCAGGGAACAGACATGCCCAGGCAGTGCGCACTGGTCTTTTCTAGCTGGGGACAAATGCCCCTGGGGAAGGCCCTGCCGTGTGCCTGAGGTCTAGTGCCCCACACACCTGCCCCACCTGTGCAAATCACCCCACTGGAGCTGGCAGCAGGAGTTGAACCTGTGACCGTTAGCACAAAAAGCATCAGCTTCTACCACGTGAGCTAAAAGACAAGCCCTTGGCTGGTGGAGCAAAAGCAGCCTCATCGATCTCTAGGTGGGCAGCAGTTTCCAACCCCTTTCCATGTGTGGACCTCTACAAGTTTTGGAAATCTTAGCGAAAGCCTGCCTACCCCTGGGGACCACGGACCATGGGCTGACAACCACTAGCTCAGGCGGACCAGCCCCTCGCAGGACACAAAGGCACCGTCTCACAGTGGGCGTGGCACTGGGTGGTGTTCCCTGTCAACTGAGTACTTGGGCAGTCACGCAGGAGAGATTCAAATGCTACCCAGCTGATTAGCAGAGCACACCCAGCTGCCCCCGGCCAGCAGCGTGTAGTTTCTACTGATCTAGGGAAGGGATTATTCCCCCTTTATTTGGCACCGGTAAGGCCACATCTGGAGTGTCGCATCTAATTCTCGGCCCCCTATTACAGAAAGGATCTGGGTGCATTGGAGAGAGGCCAGCAACAAAAATGATTAGGGGGCTGGAGCCCATGACTTACGAGGAGAGGCTGAGGGATTTCCGCTTATTTAGTCTGCAGAAGAGAAGAGTGAGGGGGGATTTGATAGCAGCCTTCAACTTCCTGAAGGGAGGTTCCAAAGAGGATGGAGAGGGGCTGTTCTCAGTGGTGGCAGATGACAGAATGAAGAACAATGATCTCAAGTTGCAGTGGGGGAGGTCTAGGTTGGATATTGGGGAAAACTATTTCCCTAGGAGGGTGGTGATGCACAGGGATGGGTTTCCCAGGGAGGAGGTGGAATCTCCATCCCTAGAAGTTTTTAAATTCCAGCTTGACAAAGCCCTGGCTGGAATGATCCTCACATGGATGGAAACAATAAGAGGGAACATTGCCCGTGGGACAGAATTGCATAGCGGGGTGAATGGTTGGTTCCTGCTGTCCCCGAAAGCATCCTGCAGCAGTCCTTAGGGGAGGCAGGACACTGGATCAGTTCATTCCTGTGTGCTTGCAAATATTCATCCCAACACATGGTTGGCAACAACAGTCTTATCCAAATCCACCAGCCTGTGTAATCTCCCGATTCCACTGGTTTCTGTCTGGGTAGTTTTTTTCTGGCTGGTAATATTAAAGTACAGCCGGGGCACGTGAAGTGAGGTGTGGGCTGGCTGCACACAACACGGACTGTGAGAGCCGTGCACTCCCTTGGCAGCCAATCAAAGCGCGGCTATGGTTCAATCGGCACATCCTGCAAATTCTAGGCGCACAAACGCAGTGAGCAAAACTACCCTGTCCTGGGAGACTGTCTTGGTTACAACAGTCTTGCGGCCCACGGAGATGAAAGAGGGTTACTCCTGCCGCCTGCTCACTCACTTGGGTGGCCCATTGTGGACCTAGACCATCCCAGACAGGAGTTTGTCCAACATGCTCTTAGGAACCTCCAATGATTCTACAACTCTCTTGGAAACCTCTCTCTTATCATTAGAACGTTTTTCCTAATCTCTCACCTACCTCTCCCCCGTTGCAGATTAAGCCCATCGCTTCCTGACCAACCGATCACCATCCTCTTTGACAGCCCTTAACTTATTTGAAGACTTATCAAATCCCCCCTTCGTCTCCTCTAGATCAAACATACCAGGTTCCCCCACCCCCGCAGGTCGTGGTTTTCGATACCCTGATCGCCTTCTGCAGTATTACACTATACCTGCGTCTACACTACTGCTGAGTTCCGTCGACAGTAAGTTGACAGAACGCGGCACTTTTGTCGACGGCGGAAATCCTCATTCTACGAGGAATAACACCTTTTTTGACAGTGTTATGTCAAAAAATGGCGCTATTGCATCCACACTGTGCTTTTTCAAAAGAAAGCGTCTAGACTCTGTCGAAAAAGCAGCTTGCTTTGTCGACACAACTGGCTGTAGTCTAGACGCTCTTTGTCGACAGAGACTTTGTTGAAAGTATCTGTCGACAAAGCCACTGTCGACAAAAGCCTGTAGTCTAGATGTACGCCTAGTCAGTTAGTCCCCATTTTGTAGCTATACACCCGATTTTTCCTTTCTAAGTGTAGCACTCTGCACTTGTCTTCCCTGAATTTCATTTTATTGGATTCAGACCAATTCTCCAATTTATCAAACACAGAACACTAGAACTGGAAGGGACCTTGAGAGGTCATCGAGTCCAGTTTCCTACCATCCCGGCAGGGCCAAGCACCAACTAGACCATCCCTGACCAGTGTTGGTCTCACCTGCCCTTAAATATCCCCAGTGGTGGAGATTCCACAACTCCCTAGGCAATTTATTCTAGTCTTTAGCCACCTTGACAGGAAGTTTTTCCTAATGTCCAGCCTAAATCTCCCTTGCTGCAATTTAAGCCCATTGCTACTTCTCTTATCCCAGAGATCAAGGACAAAAATTTTTCCTCTCTTCTCCTTGTAACATCCTTTTAGATACCTGAAAACTGCTATCATGCCCCCTCTCTTTCTTCTCTTTTCCAAACTAAACAAACCCAGTTCTTTCAGTCTTCCCGCCCCAGTCATGTTTTCTAGACCTTTAATCATTTTTGTTGCTCTTCTCTGGACTCTCTCCAATATTTCCACATCTTTCTTGAAATGTGGTGCCCAGAACTGGACACAATACTCCAACTGAGGCCTAATCTGTGCAGAGTAGAGCAGAAGAATGACTTTGTGTCTTCCTCACAACATTCCCGTTAATGCATCCCAGAATCAGGTTTGCTTTTTTTCCCCAACAGTGTCACACTGTTGATTCATGTTTAACTTGTCATCCACTATGACCCCTAGATCCCTTTCTGCAGGACTCTTTACTAGACAGTTGCTTCCCGTTCTGTATGTGTGAAACTGATTGTTCCTTCTTAAGTGGAGCACTTTGCATTTGTCCGTATTAAATTTCATCCTGTTTACCTCAGACCATTTCTCCATTTTGAATGATGACCCTATCCTCCAAAGCACTTGCAATTCCTTCCAGCTTGGTATCATCTGCAAATATAATAATCAGCCCCACTCGCCAGCCGCGCGGTTATGCACGCTGCACATGCGCAGACCGCGCTGCACCGGCTGTGCCGCCTTGTAATCTACGCGCCACGGGTGAGTAGATTACATGATTTGTCGAGCCCTGATAATAATCATAGTCTCTATGCCATCATCCAAATCGTTGATGAAGATATTGATCAGAACTGGTCCCAAAACAGACCTCTGCGGAACCTCAAATCATGCCCTTCCAGCATGATTGTGAACTGTTAACTACTCCCTGAGAATGATTATCCAGCCAGTGATGCACCCACCTTATAGTAGTCCCATCTAGGTTGTTCTTCCCTAGTTTATTGATAAGAAGGTCATGGGAGACCCTGTCAAATGCCTTAAAGTCAAGATGGTTTAGAATTCTAACCCTGTTCCCCACAGTGCTTGCAACCCCTCCCAGCTTGGGGTCGTCCATACATTTCACCAGCAGCCTTACCACTTCGTTATCCAAGTCATCAATGACAATACTAAATAGCCTTGGATCCAGAACTGACTGCTGTGGGGCCTAGCTACAGCCTCCCCGTTTGAGAGTGAACCCTTCATGACAGGACAGGCCTTCCACCAGCTGTGTACCCACCTTGCACTAATTTCATCCAGATCACATTTCCCTCCTTTGCTTAGACTGTCATGTGGCACTGTGGCCAAAGCCTCACAAATCTCTCACCTAAAGGTCAGCCACCGCCATCAGCAAGCACCCGAGCAGGTAGGGCTTCTGGGACAGCCCATGGCGAATGCACTTTGAAGCGAGTCCCCAGCACCACTTCCTGTTGGTGCCCGAGGCTCGGGGACACACACGTGCCAGGAGAGCGGTGTCCCTTTCCAGGCTGACGTCCTTAAACAGCCGAGGCGTAAAGAACAGCACCGTTTAGAATGATGAGCCATTTAAATGCTAATCGTCATGGCTGCACGGGAAGGTTCTGACAAAAAAAAATCAGAGCCCCGGGGCTGTGCAGGCACAGTGAGAGACTGTCCTTGGCTCAGGCCAGAGAGAGAAAGATTTGCCCAAGGTCACGCAGCTGGGCAGTGGCAGTGCTGGGAAGAGAAGTGGGTCTCCTGATTCCCAGCCCAGTGCTCGCTCCACTGGCCCAGTACCATTGCGTGTGACCACAGTCAAAAGGCCAAGTACTGACCAGGGAGTTTCAGTGACATCACACTGCCTTTCTAGCGCTTTTCCTCTCTGGAGGGCAGAAGACACACACATGGTCAGAGGATCCCACGCTGCTGAGTACGAGCATGGCAAGTCTTCATTTAAGCATCTCCTGGTCAGCGAGATCCCTTCCCCATGGACAGGAGAGCAGGCATCCAGAGCACGCAGATCCAGGCCTCAAACAAACCATGGGGCACTTGGTAGCAAATTCAGGGCTGAGCCTTCCTGGAGGAAAGCCAGGCCACTGTTGGGAAACGCCAGGCAGGCAGGAAGTGGGGCTACAGTCAGAACCCGGATTGGAGTGGGCAGAACACACAGAGCTCGGGTTGCCAGTTTTGGGTGGCTGTGTCCCGGGAAGTTTCAACACAGGACACCATTTTGAATTAACAATTGTTTTTTTTGCGTTGTGTGAGCAAGACAGGAGAAGTCACTCTTCTGCTCTACTCTGCAAGATTAGGCCTCAGTTGGAGTACTGTGTCCAGTTCTGGGCACCGCATTTCAGGGAAGATGTGGAGAAATTGGAGAAGGTCCAGAGAAGACCAACCAAAATGGTTAAAGGTCTGGAAGACATGACCTCTGAGGAAGACTGAAAGAAAATGAAAAGAGAAGACTGAGAGGGGACATGCCAGCAAGTTTCATGTATCTAAAAGGGTGTTACAAGGAGGAGGGAGAAAAATTATTCTCCTTGGCCTCTGAGGCTAGGACAAAAAGCAATGGGCTTAAATTGTGGCAAAGGAGATATAGGTTAGACATTAGGAAAAAAAACTTCCTACCTGTCAGGGTGGCTAAGCATCAGAATAAATTGCCTAAGCTAGAGAAGTTGTGGAATCGCCATCATTAGAGATATTTAAGAGCAGGTTAGACAGACATCTACCAGGGATGATCTAGATCAGAGGTTCCCAACCTGGGGTACGCGTACCCCCAGGGGGTACAAGAAGCTTGTCAAGGGGATATGGGGAATATTTGGTAAATAACTAGATTATTCTAATTGAAATATTCCAAACATAGTAGTGTTGGTGAAAAAAGTTGTGGATTCTAGAGTCTAGAATTTATTTCCTTTCCTATTGAATAGGGGGTACAGGAAGGTTTACTAAAAGCCAACAGGGTACGGGGACCAAAAAAGGTTGGGAACCCCTGATCTAGATGGTGCTTAGTCCTGCCGTGAGGGCAGGGGACTGGACTTGATGACCTCTTAAGCTCCCTTCCAGTTCTAGTGCTCTATGAGTCTATGATTTTATGAATTTGAGGAGACTCCAGGACAAGTCTGGAGGGCTGGCAGCCCTACACAGAGTGGGCACAAACACAAACTGCCTGTGAGCACCCCCTGGTGGGGGAATAGCGACATTTCAACAGTAAAGGACTTTTCAGACACCACAATGCTGGGTTACGGCTGGCGAGTTGCTTCTTGTTTCATCTGTATGCATGCCAAGACCTCGTCAGATCCTTGCATTAGGTCATCCCGTCCCTGTCCCAGGGGGCCTTGTGGGACTGTCCCCGGAGAGCACATTTCCTCCTCCGTTCTCCACCTGGGCGGTGTGTTTCCCCTCTGGAGTGCAGGATCGACATAGCCCAGGTCTGCAGTCCCAGGTCGCTCGACATCTTGGACCTGCACCCAGGTGCTCCAGGGTTGGTGTCATCAAATTACAGCTGAATTTACAGCCAAGAACTCATGATGCACCAAGCAGCCCCAGAAAGGAGCTTGGGTTATTTTCAGACCTGCTACATCAAAAACCTCTAGAAACCCTGAGTCAGGCCAGGACATAGCTATAATCGCTCTGTGGGAATCGGATACTCCCTGCAGGTACTTGGACCATGCTGTGGACTGCAACAAAGCTTCCTTTCCCTGGGAGGACTCCAAAACCCCAGGGCAAAGATCTCATTCTTAATTACATGCTACCGGTCTTTTAATGCCTCTGGAACCATGCTGGTTGCTTCCCTACTTCATTTGATGTTCACAGCTACATTTTCCCACAGGACTAGCAGGAAGCATCACCACATGAGAAGCAACAGAGGAGGGAAGAGGGGAATTCTGTGTTGCCAAGAATGGACGTTAGTGTTGATATGTTTTGGGTTCGAGAATGTGGGTCTCCCTCCATCAGTCTACCTATAGCATCACTCATGTGCCTCTCCTTGGGAAGACTAAGTACCAAAAGGCCTAGTTACTAGCAGTGAGCATCTCCTAAAATGGTTGCTCATCGCACTCTTAGGTCCAGGTATAACCAAGTGTTGCCCTTAGCCTGAATTCTGTCTACAACCAGAAATTTCTCACTTGAGCTGGCTGGCCCATGAGGGAGTAGATTGAAGCTCAGAGTGATGCTGACTCTAGATCAGGGGTTCCCACACTGTGGTACGCAGGCCCAAGGGGGTACGCAGCACATCTCTGGAAGGCATGCAAGCGAAATTGTACCATGGCAGATTTATTCATTATTTCATATACTGTTGCTTTACAATTCTGTGGGAATCTGTTATACCAAATACGGGAGTTAATTTACTTCAAGATGTGCCAATAAGAACACAAATGCACTGGCATGAGGTTACCTCCCAATCACCGTACAGCCTCAGCATGGAGCTAGTGGCCCAGCAATTATCCCATCGAAGTGAGCTCAGAATTAGGGGCAACTTTGATAATATACACACACTATACGTTAGGGACATACGGACAGGTAGCTAACGACAGGATGTTGTAAGAACACACAAGTACCACCAGTGATGAGAAGGGGGTACGCAATCAGAAGGGGGTACGCAGGCAGAGCTGGAAGGGAGTACGCAATCAGAAAAGTGCGGGAACATCTGCTCTAGAGCTAGTGACACAATGGGGGTACAGCAGCTTGAGTAAGGCCAAATCCTCAGCTGCTAAGCCCCAATTGTGCAGCTATCCCAACCCGTCGGTGTAGCCGGGGGCATGTGGTTTCCCAGCAGAGTTACTGTCATTCATGCAAGGCCAGCTCCAGTGTGTAACTCCAATGGAGCAACTCAAGCAAGGCGCCGCTGTAGCACTTCTGTGCAGACACCCACCACCACGAGAGGAGGGGGTTCAGCCAGTAGCGAGTAACTGGGGTTCTCCCAGTTGCGAGTCTCTCTCTCTGAGATGCAGTAGTGAGGGTAACACAGGAATTCTTCCGGCAACCTAGATCTGTCTACACCAGGGCATAGCTGGGGATTATTCACACCCCTGAGCAACATCGCTGATTGGACCTAACTTTTTAGTATAGACCTGTTTGGCCTAACTATTGGTGTATGGATCCCATGCGTTCCCACCTCTAACGCCAGGATGCTCACCTCTGCCCCCTCCAGGGTGCTTTTATAGCATCCCCTGGGCTCCCTCCCAAAGCCCTGCTCTCCCAACCACCTGTGGCCTGGGCACAGTGTTAACTCTCTGCCTGCTGGAAATCAAATACAGCCCTAAACGGCATCACAGCAGCTGGCCTGAACCTTCCCCTGGTGAGGTTTGGGGATTTGCCCGGCCTTTGCCCAGGTGTTCCCTGGCAGAGAGCCCCAGACAGATGCCTTGGGACAGCCCAGTCCTGGCTACTCACCGATATTTTGGTGAAGACAGAGAGCAGGAGTGACAGGACCGAGAGGTACATCCGGATTCTCGCCCCTCCAAAGCGTCTCTGCAGATACTCCGGCATGGTGACGATCTGAGAGGTCGGAGGCACAGTCACTGCACGGCACGGCAGCCCCCTGCCAACAGCACCTGCAGCCCACGTCGGGATGGGGAAGCACCTGGAGGGCTAAGCCCTGCACTTGGGGGACGTGGTGATCCCTCTCCCTGCCACACGGAGCCCAGAAACGGCGGCAATCTCTCTTATCCCATGGCAGTGTGTGCACAAGGGGCTTTGTGGGGAGCCTGAGGGCACACACCCCAGCTCAGGGGTGGCCAACCCATTAAAGGCAAAGAGCCACAATAGTTGGGGAGATAGCGCAAAAGTTGTCAAGCAAAAAAAAAAAAAAAAAGAAAGCCCCAGCCGCATTGGGTCAAGCCGCACCTGACGGTGAGCACAGGGAACCGGGAGTTAGGGGGGCAGTTTTTAGGGGTGCAGGGGCGGCTTCACGAGCCACAGGGGAGTTTTGTGAGCCACAATTTAAGGGGTGGGGGGAGAGCTGCGTGTGGCTCAAGAGCCGCTGGTTGGCCAGCCCTGCCCCAGCTAGTCGTAGGGTACAACATCAGTCTCACTAGGGTCCTATACCATAGCCCTTGCCAAAGCTATGAAGCCCCTTCCCCCCAGCCTCCAAGACCCTGAAATGAACCAGTAAGTCTAGGGGCTGAGCTCAGCTTGCAATTGGGAGGCCTCCTTTCATTGCAGGCGCCATGGAACCACAACAAGGTCTTTGCTAGTACCAGTACGGTCAGAAATAGGAACATTTCTAACAGCCCCGCCTCAGTGGGGAACCAGGGGTTGCCGGGAACGACTGCACGCACCTACCCCCCTGCTCTCTACTGGATGGAAGGAGACCTGTCCCAATGTGAGCCCTGGATCCCGTCCCGCAGGGTGGCTACGGCCAGTACAGGGGTGGGGTCGATTTCAAGCAGGAGCAGGCAAAGAGAGCAGAGTTCACCCTGGGGTAGGGCTCACATAGATCTGGCCCTGAGTGACAGCCGACAACTGCATCTGTCACGACTACGAAAGCCGGGCTCTCCGGCTGCGTTTGGTGTACGCCGGCTCAGCTTACCCCCGAGGAGATGTAGACTGGTACGAACACCCAGGCCAACGCCAGCAGGACATAGGTAGCCTAGGGAGAAGCAACAGCACAGTCTGATAAATCACAGTTCTGCTCACAGCAGGACCTCCAGCTGAATATTAGCAAGGTCACCGGGTCCCATGCAGAGGGCCCAAGTTGAGGTGCACACGCTGGTTGCCAAGGGGCACAGCATGAGCGGGTTGGGGGGGGGGGGCATACAGAACTCCCCTGTGGACACATGGTCTGACGCAACGCCCCTTCTCCGTGCTTAGCGCCGCACATTCCTGACTCCACAGACGGGCAGAGATTTCACGTTCACTCTTAAGCACGGCGCATCTCGCACCCTAAGGCCTTACGTGAGCCAGAGCCCAGTGGCCTTCTGGGGAAATGCTTGGAAAACCCGTGAGCCTGTTTCATGTCTGTCACTTCCCCATAATATACCCAGTTGGGATCTCTGCAGGGGTGGACTTGGGACCTCTGGATCTGGAAGCATGAGCCTGTACTAAAGCACCAGGGATGTTAGCAGGCTCCTAAACATCTATTTGCAGCCCCATCAATAAAGGGATACAGAGAGCTCAGCATCCGCCCTAATGGGGTTACCTGCAGGTACGGTACATGCCCCATTATGTGTGTCAGGCTTTGCCTGCCCCTCCTGGCTCCAGTGACTGATTAGCTTAATAAGGCAAAGCCACTCACGTTCCATTCAAAGCCAGCGACGGCGATTCCCCCAGCCGCTCCGGTCCCAGCCAGGCCAATAAAGAGCCCGGATCCTTCACTGCTGGCAAAGAGGGACGCTCCAATCTGCAGGCCAAAAGCAAAGAGGTGCCGTTAGTGGGTACAGCGTCTCTAGGCATCGGCCTCTCTGCTGTGAAGCCCACAGGGCAGGGGTGAGGAACCTCAAGCCTGGGGCCAAATGCAGCCCCCAGTTTGCCTGGATCTGGCTCCCCCAAGACTCAGGGCTCTCCCTGCCAGCATTGGGGGGCCCGTGCTGGCACTCCAGCTGCGCCCCCCTCCCCCCCCCCGTGGGCCTGGAGCACACAAAATCTACTAGGAGGGCACCCCTGGGTTCTGATGTACAAAGGGAATGTAAGAAGTGTCCTTCTCAGTTGCGGGCCACATCAATGAGGGTTTGTTCGGCTTCTCACTTGTGTGTGGCCCCTGGCTGATTTTCCTGTGGGTAGGCGGCCCCCGCCACACAGAAGTTTCCCCACCCCTGCCACAGAGCCAAGCTACTCGCTTAGAGTATGTCTACACTGCAGCGTTAATTCGAGTTATCTTAATTCAAAATAGTTAATTCAAATTAAGCTAATTCAAATTAACACGTCTACACACAAAATGCAGTTCGAATTAGCGTTTTGCTAATTCAAACTACCGCATCCACACGGAGTGGACACAGAATTGGATTTAAGACCAGCCGGAACCAGGTCAGGGGTAGGGTATCACATCAGGAGTGTCTTTGTGTGGCTGCTGCCTGAGGCTTGTGCTTAAAGAGACACACAAACACGCACCCCAGGCAGCCAATTCTCAGGGGTCCCTGCTTGCTTGCCTGCCTTGCTGAGGGACAGCAAAGCATTTGTGTCTGTGTGCTCTGGTTGCCCTCACTCGAGACCCGATAGCACTCTGCAACATGGAGCCAGAGCTGCCCCTGGGCACTTTGGTGCTTCTCGTGTATGCGTTGCTATCAGCCTGGCTGCACCTGCTGCAGGCTGCCATCCAGGACATCCATCGGGGGGGCTGTCAGTATCCAGGAGGCCCTGCAGGAGAGCACCCACCCTGAGGAGCACTCAAAGCCTCCCTGGTCTGCCCCACTGGGGGCTTGTGCCTCATTCCTCCTTCACGTCCTTCCACTTACCCCTCCCAGCCCCCCTTCCTGATGTCTATGAAAATACACGTATTTTCATAAACAAAAACTCTTTATTTAACAAAACTGGGGGGGGGGGGGGGGAAGGAAATGAAACCCTGGTGAGACTTGGGAAAGGAGGTGGGAGAGGGGAGGAGAGAGGGTGGGAGATGGGATGGGGACACCTGGGAGGAGGGAGCTGGAAGGGGGAGGAGAAGCTCAGGGGTGAGGGTCTTGCCGGCCCTCCTGTCTCCCAGCATTGCGCGTGCAGGGGCCTTAGCGTCCCCGGGGGGGGGGGGGGGGGAAAAACAGGTATGGAGGGTGGGGCAGGTGAGGAGGAAGAAGCGGGAGGGGGAGTGATAGCGGGGGCGGCCACAGGGGCTGGAGCGGCAGCAATCTCTGCACCAGGGTCGGCAGGTGGTCATGGATGGCATGGCCCTGCTCCAGCAGCTCCCGCAAGCCCTCCCGCCGTGGCTGCAGGTCTTCCTCCACCCAGCGCTCCTGGCAGCGGACCTGCCTGGCATAGGGCCAGGTGCTGCCGGTGGTACTCCTCCAGGTGCAGGGTCATCCTGCTGGCCCGGGTGCGGGAGGCTGTCCTGGGCAGGGTGCTGCGCCCTGCACTCGTAGCTGGTGCAGCTGTGGAGAAACAAGAGAGGTGCTCAGTTCTCCCTGGGGACACAGTGGGTGAAACCCTGCCCCCCTCTGCAAGGCGAGGACGGCAGATCTCTGCACCATCACGTCCTGCTATCCCCGGGAGTGTGAGCTGGCCGGGGACTGCACCCATATCCCTGTGCTGTATCTACTGTGGGTGTGTGTGGGGGGGAGGGCATTGTGCAGTCTCTCTCCCCGGGATCAGGAGCATGTCATGTGCCTTCATACATACATGCGTGTGGGTAACAGGCCAGGGCCCCTGTGTGTCAGGCAGCTGGGGCCACATGCCCTGGCTGGCGTGGCACATGCACAGGTTGCTGCGTGATCCGTGGTCAGCAAGGACCACATGCACAGTCCCTGGGCTCCCTCCCCACCCCACACAAGGGGACAGGGATGGCACTCACATGTCGAGGCCTCCCCGGCCTGGGACGACACTGGCGACAGGCTTGCTGGGATGGCTCGGGGTTCCGGGGTGCATGGCAGGCTCCCAGCCATCGTCCTCCTCCTCTGTGCCCTGGTCAGGGGCCTCTGCCCCAGGGTCGATGACCACCTGGGGGGCACGGACCATCTGAGCCCCCAGGATGTCAAAGTAGGGGAAAGGGTCTGGGTCTGCCCGCTGTGACCCTGGCATAGGCCTACCGCAGCTCCTTAATTTTTGTGTGCACCTGCTCCTGGCTGCGCCTGTGGCCTTTGGTGGCCAGGCTGTCAACCATCCGTCTGTAGACGGCCGCGTTCCTCCATTTAGTGTGGAGATCACGGACATTGGAGGCCTCCCCCCAAACCTCTATCAGGTCCATGATCTCCGCACTGGACCAGGAAGGCGCCCACCTTTTCTGTCCCCTGGCAGGCTCCTAGGAGCTGCCAGCCTGGTCCTGGGGACCGGTGGAGAGCTGGCTGGCTCATGCTGGCACCTGGGTCAGGGGCAGCGCCTGCGGGCTCTGGGCTGGCAGGCCTGCAGCTGGCACAGGCCCTGCGGCCAAACAGACTCTGCCCCTTTAAGGGCTCCGGGCCAGGGCCCGGTGGGGGGTGGGGGGGGGGGGAAGGAGCAGAAGAGTTGTCCTGGTTTGGCCTAGAGACTGGCCACCAGGGGAAACTGGGAAAGGCTGGAGGCCCCCTATTTCGGAATAAGCGTCTATACAGCGCTAATTCGAGTTTGGCATTACTCCTCATAGAATGAGGTTTACCGAACTCAAATTAAGCGCCCCACTATTTTGAATTTAATTCGAAATAGCGGTTTGCCTATGTGGACACTATGAAAGTTAATTCGAAATAAGGGCTGTTATTTCAAATTAAGTTTGTGTAGACATACCCTTAGTTACCTTCTCTTAGGGGTTTGTCTTAGCAGATGTACCGATCTGGACTAGAGCATTTTTAGCCATAACGCAAGGACTCTATGGGGCACTTTGTGTATCTTGAGCTATAGCCAGTTGGCCTTCATGTGTACAGGGCCTTTCGCCTCGCTAAGCGAGGATGAATTAAAGCAAGTTAGACGGCGACCTAAGTTCATGCCCTCGAAACTCAACAGGTGCACCACAAAAATAACCAGTTAGGCTGGTGTGTGTGTTTTAGCTTCTATAGCTTTTCAGCTCTCGCACCTCTAAGTTCTGCACTCCAGCATGGAGGAACCTGGACCAGACTCGCTTGGCAGGCCAGAGGCAAGGCTGGTCCTTCGTCTCTAGCCACCAGGTGACCGAGGCAGGGTGTGAGTGTGTTAATCTAGGAAGTGGTATGCTGTATAATACCACATGTGCCTCTACCACCTTATTCCCGTTGCAATTCTGATTGATTCCTTTTCCATTTGATCATTGTTCCCTTTATCTCAAGAAAAGCCTGAAAGGCTGAATTTGGTTCTCCCAAAGGCCCTCGCAAAACTCTGAGTCACCTGGTTCCGGGACAAGAACCTTATCTTATCTTCTGATCAGATCAACTGGCGTGCTGTCACCTGTATTGTAAAAACACCAATAGCAACCCCCGAAAATCAGGCAAGAGCAAGCACCTGCTTTTGGAAGCAGCAGACGGTGGCTGCATCTTTGCTGCCAGTGGGACCGTGTCCCCCGAGCGGGCTTCGAACAGGGTTCCCCTGGACGGCGCAGAGCTGGCGTCAGCGCTTGGCAAAGTGCAAGGAGCCAGCATGGCAACTCCATGTGAGCTGGAAGGGCTGATGCAGCCTCTAGAGAAGGCAAAGCCGCAGTCCAAACAAGGGCGCTGTTCTAGCTCCTCTGCTGAGGGCTTTCCTCTGTTCCATTAGAAGCGAGGACTCAGCACAACACAGAGCCAGTCAGACCATCTCCTTGCCCCATCTCCTTGTGCCTAGAACTTCACTGTCCTCAGAGCCCAGCCAACTGCTCCGAGCACCTGCTCCTCTGCCTAAGAGCCAGGAAGGCGCGTATGAATTACTGGAGTCAGCAGGCCTGGGATAGCTTCCAGATTTAAAGGGCCCATGGCAGCGTTCCCTGTAAGCTGGGTGCTCGTGCGGAGAGATTCAAATCCCGCCCAGCTGATTAGCCGAGCACCCACAGCTCGGTGTTTGTTTCTACTGCTGGTGCACATGCCTCGGTGCACATAAAATTATTCCGCACGTGGATGGAATAATCTGCAGCTGGGAGGGAAAAATAAGAGGGAACATTGGCCTATGGGCTGGAATAGGCACCCTGGGACTTGCACTCTCAGCTAAACCTGAGCTCACGCACAAGGCCGCTATCCTTGGGAGCATGGATGATGGGTAATGCAGGTAACAGAAGGCATTGCCTTCCCAAAACAGCCTCCACTGCCCAGCTGGAAGGAAAGGCTGGGGCCGTGGCATGGCAGGGGAAGGCTAGAACCGTGGTGTGGCAGCCCGGTTCCTCGGCCACCGGGGACGACTAGGGCTACGGCACAGCAGCCCCAACCCTCCAGGTGGCCAGGAAGGCTTGGGTGAGGATTGGGCAGGGCTTGGTGCCATGGAGGGTGGAAAGGTTGCTGAAGGGGTGGAGCCTCGAGGAGAAGGGGCAGGGCTGGACCTTGCCTTCCCCGGTTGGACCTTCACCCACTGCCCATGCTTGGGAGGCATTTGGGAGCGCAGCGCTTCCTTTCCTCATTCAAACACTTGTCGGAGAATCACGTGTCACTATATTTGCCGCTGTGCAGAAACATTGTTACCGGACAATGCTGCCCAGACCTGAGCAGTAAGGAAGGGGCATGGACGGGGCAGGGGTCAGGCAACTCTCTTTTCTAGACAAGCACAAAATGCGGGAGGAATATTTTGGGTGTAACAAAATTGGGGACCACCGATGACTTTGCAGGGTCACTACACCGCGGTCATGACCTGTCATGCTTGGGAACACTGGGGACAGCTCTCAGACCCTGCTCCGAATGCCCCTACCCAAGCTTAGACGGGCCTACGGGGGAATCTCCTAAGAGGGTCAGATGCAGTGGTAGGTTAAGAACAGATCCTAATGAACAGGGTTTTGAAACCTGGTTGGCAGGACCCAGCCGACCACAGAGGGACAACAGGGAGGAAGAAATTGAAGAAATGGTGCATGGCTCCAATCAGGCAGGGGTAGGCTAATGCTGCCTCCTGGGTGGGAAGCCAGTGTATTCCTGTGTTATGCTTTATGGGGCATGATCCAAAGTGTCTGATTCATCACTAAGTAATACACTAGGGGCATGCCCTGTGGCAAGCCAGTACCAAGGCAGCTCTACCCCGCAGAAGATATGAAGAGCGATATTAGCAGCTCCATCTCCCGGGGCACTGGAGGGGATGGTGGGACAACACGGGCCACCTCTATCCCAGAGACCCAGCTGCCAGCCTTTTCACCGGGGCAATGGCTCTGCCACAGACTCCCAGGGTGGGACCCAGCTGCTGGGAACTGTCCTGCATAAAGGGACCAAAGAGAAGCCAGCGCGCGAGAGAGAGGGGAAGCATCTACTTACAGGCCACCACGCCATGCTCCTGCCAGCGAGGAAGTAGCCACTGACTGTATTCCTGTTCACCCTGCACGAGGACTGAGAGGCAGCACAGATCAGCATGGGAAGAATCCAGCCCTGCTCCCATCAACCCATCCTGGAAAGTGAGCCAGGGGCAGGAGCCTTTGAATGGCTAGCAAGAGCCACATGATGGTGGCAGGATTATACGACCACCACCTAGCTTTGATCTAGAGCTACTCCTCGCGACACTGCAGGGAGATTCATGCAGGGCAGCTGCATTAGCACCATTTTACAGATGGGAAAACTGAGGCAAAGAGACTTTCCCAGCAGGCCCAGGCCAGGATTAGAACCTATCTCCCAAGTCCCCTGCCATATGATTGCATGACACAGGGAACAGCTTCCTGGGCAGGATGGAGCCCACCAGGCCTGAGTAGCCACACAGGAACCTCAGAGAGATGGAATCCCAGCAGATGTGTATGTCCAATCTCAGCCCTGTGCAGAAAGGCTTGGCCTGGATGTACCACCACGCTACAACGGACAGACTCCAACCAGCTCACATCCAATGGCTGGAGGCCAGCCGAGCTGGAGAACCCTGCCTGTACTGAGGTTTGGCTCAACCCCATGGGAAGTCAATGGGAGCGCTCCAAGGGGCTGAAATGGATGTTAGAACAGGCCTCTAATGCTGCCACCACTAATGGAGCTTCTCCTTTAGCTCTAGTGGCAGAGGGGTGTGCTTTTGTGAGCACAGATCCTCCTCCTAAGGGCACACATGTGTGTGGATTAACCAACAGACATATCAGGCCCCTGACAGGGTGTTCTCCCTTTCCAAGAACAGATATTTTAGTGGCATAGGGAAGTTTGGGGGAATCTGGGCCTGTCCACAACTCCAGGTTCCAGACTAGGGACCCTAGGTAGCAGCAACTGACAGGGTTTTTCCCCAGCCCCAATACAGCAGCCTTTCCCAGGGCCACTTCCCCAAATGCTCCCCTAGTACCTTCTCCCTAGTACCTGAGTGAATCTGTCCTGGTTCAGCACAAACACTTTTGCCTTTCTCAGCTCTCCAGCAACACACTTCCTCCTCCCCCATCCTTCACTCTTGTCCTTCCGCTGGCCTCGGGGGAAACCTTTTAAAGCAGCCCCACAGACCTTAATTGGCTGCAGGTTCCTGATCAGCCGGCTGCCTCAGGTGCCTGCCTGCCTTGATTACATGGCAACAGTCTTGGGCAGTTTATTCAGGAAACAGAAAACCATTCACGCGCTTCCTGGTATGTCTGCCCTCCACCAAACTAGTGTAGCCAGCTGCCCTGGGTCTGTCACAGTCTGTTAGTGCTGGATCTGTTGGACTGGCTCCCTCTGACCGCCCCTGACTTGCATCCTGACCTTCTTAAGACTTAGCCACGAAAGACACTGATTACTCCAGCCCCATTCCCCTAAAAAACTTAAGCACATGCTTAACTTTAAGCATGTACTTCCATTGAACATCTTTCAGCCAGCATTTCTCAATAAGCATGATCAGAATTCATTCTTAGCTCTTAAAGTTAAGGGCACAAGGGGAAATACCATAAAAGCAATCTTGAAAGGGGCTGGTTATCATATCTTTGCTTTATGCCTTGGATGTTACAGTTTTTGACACCTACAGTGAGTAGCCCTGGGCACACTGGAACTAAGATTAGACCAGTAACTCAATCAATCTCTTAGAACATAGGTTCCCAAACTTGGAAATTCGGGGGGGGGGGGGCATGAGGTGACCTAGCCCCCCTGCAAAGAAAAAGCCTGGTCCGTGCAGCTTGGGCTGGCTGGGGTGGGGGGACGATGGAGCGTCCTGGGCAGACTTCATAATGGCCACCTTAAAAGGGAAATACCTACTCTGCTCTTAAAAGGGCAACCTTTGTTTTTCCTCAAGTTTTGCTTTTTTTTTTAAATTTTATTTTATTTTATTTTTTTTTTTTTTTTTTGGAGTGGGGAGGTGTGAGGGTTTCCCAAAAGTCAAAAAGGGGGCATGATGCCAAAAAGTTTGGGAACCACCATCTTAGAAGCACCTGAATTAGAAGACTCCACTATGGCCCAGATGGAGGGCATGGGTCTGTGCCATTATGAATGGGAGGGGAGGAGACCATGAAACAGATTGTGTATTAAAACATGGGTCATGCCCTGAAAAAAATTAAGAACTTCTCTGACTGCTTCCAGATCAGAACCGCCCATCACATCCCAGGAGCGAAAGATCCCAGCAGACACATTCCATGGCAGGCTCCTTCTTTACCTGTGCTGAAAGCTGCAAGGTTCAAATTCTAGTTGAGCTGATTCTGCCCTTTCTATGTAGATAAACCAAGGTCTCTGCAGTTTTCTGGGGCAAGGTCTTTCAGAGAAGAGTTGAGAAGCCAAGATATTTTTTATAAAAGTAGGAGCTTTCCTAGGCCAAAATTTCCCTTTCCATCCTGTTGTGGTGTAGGATATGTTGGAACAAGCTAATTATTAAAATGCTCAGCAATCCTTGAAAGTCATTTGGAGCTGAAGCCTCTTACTAATCAAGCCACAGATGTCTGTGATCCACCAGAGAGATCTGGGCCCAATCTAGCAACCCCTACTTGCACAAGGAGTCCTTTTTCATTGTTTGAGTCTGCTAGGTTGCAGGATCAGGAGTGCAGACCCTATGATCTTGCAATCAAAACCAGGCGGGAAGACCCAATTGCAGGATCAGGGTCTTACTTTGGGACCTTTTGGGATGGAGTGAATAGAAGCTAAGTACATTTGGCACCTCACAGTTCAAATCCAGAAAGCCACGTTGCTAAGGTGCAACAGTGAAACAAAGCAATAAACCACTGAGGATTTCAAAGCCATGGCTCCCAATCCTTTTGTGTGGCACCTGAGAAGCCAGCCCTGAGCGAGGAGATAGAAATTGCAAAGACCTAAGTACATAACAGCAAATGAATTAAACAAAACCCCTCTTACCCATATTCCCACAGCCACGTTCAAGGCAAAATAAGCCACCACGACAATAATGTCAGCAACATTGAACTGCTGCAGAGGAGCAACGGATCCAGTAGTGGAATTGTCACCCATCATCCTGCTGCTCTCTGTCCAGTCCCAGAGAAAGCTGCAGTGTGTCAGAGAGACAATCACTGAGTCAGTAAGTGATTAGCTACTTGTGGGAATTGATCATTAAGCCGGCGCTAAGGTTTTTCACTTGGCAGAGTCATTCATGTGGACAGACAGTTTGTCAAAGTACAGCCTGGCTTCTGCCGCCCTCCCCCTTTCCGCTCACATATGGCTACTCAGAGTTCCAGGAATCTAACCCCATGTCCAGTGAATTAGGCAGCTGTTGAGCTGCAAACACGATTTCTGGCTGTTTGCAGCCAGCAAAAGGCAAACTGGCTTCCCTTATGTCCAGATCTGAACTGTGAAAAGAGGAGACTAAGGGGGGATATGATAGAGGTCTATAAAATCATGAGTGGTGTGGAGAAAGTGAATAAAGAAAAGTTATTTACTTGTTCCCATAATGTAAGAACTAGGGGCCACCAAATGAAACTAATGGGCAGCAGGTTTTAAACAAATAAAAGGAAGTTGTTCTTCACACAGCGCACAGCCAACCTGTGGAACTCCTTGCCTGAGGAGGTTGTGAAGGCTAGGACTATAACAGGGTTTAAAAGAGAACTAGATAAATTCATGGAGGTTAAGTCCATAAATGGCTATTAGCCAGGATGGGTAAGGAATGGTGTCCCCAGCCTCTGCTTGTCAGAGGGTGGAGATGGATGGCAGGAGAGAGATCGCTTGATCATTGCCTGTTTGATTCACTCCCTTTGGGACACCTGGCACTGGCCACTGTCGGCAGACAGGCTACTGGGCGGGATGGACCTTTGGTCTGACCCAGTATGGTAGTTCTTATGTGATGTCCCCATGGGCTTTACTTTGCTGTCTCTCAAGGCTGAGCAAGTCACTCTCTCCTTCTTCATTCTGTTTCCAGGTAGAGGAGGAAAGCTTATCTGAAAGCACAAAGGCATTATCATAAAAAGCAATGACTTGAGCTAAACTTGTCCTGCTTTAGCATCAGACCAGGGGCTGCCCTGCCGTGGTCCTGTTGACTTACAGCGTGAAATGTGTTAGACTGCTCTGGGGGCCGGTGGGTCTGAGAGAGCACGTCTCTCTCACCAAATGATCCACAGAACAATAGTTTCAAACACAGAGTGGACAGAAAAGGCCCTGGCCAGGAGAGCGATGGCACTAGAACAAACATCCAGGGTTTTGTCGAAGGCTCATTTCTCAATGAACATTTCTGCTGCTGACTGCTCCCCTCCAGGGTACATTGTGGGAGAAGTGCACAAAACAAAGATTTTCAAGTGTGTGCGCCAGCAGATAAGCCCTTAAAAAAGGGTTTGGGGGTTGAGAACCTCGGGTGGCCATGGACTTTACTGGTTTGAAAATGCTGCTCTTGGTTCTGTGACCACACATTTCCCTCCAGCTATGTCTACACTGCAGGCTTCTGGTGCAAGAACAGCTGTTGTTGTGCAAAAACTTGCAGAGCATCTACACGGCACATGCATTCTTGCACAAGTAAATTGACAGTAGACTTTCGGAACAGAGGGCTTCTTGCACGAGAGCTCTGACACTCTGTACGAGGAAGAAGCCTTCCTGTGCAAGCGGGCAGTGTAGACGGGCAGCCAAGAGTTTTTGCACAAGAACTGGCCTCCCAGGAAAAAACGCAGGTGGATGCTTGAACGCTCCATACCTGCACTCAGCCTCACTACTTTCTGCTTGCTGGACCCCCCCTTAAAGGCACACTCACCCTGCAGATGCCGTGTGGCGGCAGCAGCACATACAGCAGCTCCGCCACACAGCTCTGCCTTCTGCACCCAGGAGCCCCAGGGAAATGTCTGCCCCGGAGCCACCCCGTGAGCCTGCACCCCCATCCCAGCAGCCATGGAGGGGCAGCAAGCGCAGAGCCCCATGCTGGTCAGGGGCAGAGGTGGAGGCCCTCCTGGACCTGTGGGGGCAAGAGGAAGCCCTCCACGACCCCCAGTCCCATCGCCGCAACGCAGACATCTTCGGCCGCATGGCCCAGACCCTGGAACAGGTCCGGGCCAAGGTCAAGGAGCTGCGCCTGGGCTACGTCAGGGCCACTGCGGGTGAGGGGGCAGGAGCCAACACCTGCCTCCACTACGACCGGTTGCACTCCATCCTGGGGGAGACAGCAGTCCAAGGGCCCTCGCTGGCGGTCAACACCAGACTGCACACCCTGGTGGTCAGGCCGCCTGACCTGGAGGAGGGCGACCTGACCACTGGCTCCGAGGATGACGGAGAGGACCGCCCCATCACTCTCCACCTCGAGCCAGTGCCCAGCAGTCTCCCGGGCCTCATCTGAGGCTGGCGACGGATCCTCCAGTGAGTGTTGCGCTTCTCACTCGCAAGGGCGGGGGAGGCAGGTGCCCGGGGAGGGGGAGCGTCACTCAGGCAGTTCGAGCTGCATGCCATGCAGCAGTACGCAGCACGTACAACCTCGTGCAGCCTGACTGTTTGGCATGTGGACGCGGAAGGCAGTTCCAGGGCACGCCTGGGACCCTGCTGCTCACACACGTCCTGCCCGGGGGAGGGAGAGGGGGTATCAGCTGGAAGCCCCCAGGGCGCAGGCCACACCCCACACCTCCCGCAGGGTGCCGCACACAGACAGCATCCAGCCATGCCTGCCTGTGTGACACAGCAGCTGCTCCTGGGGAAAGCGCAGCGAGCCAGCCCTGTGAATGCGGCCCCCACAGAGCCCCTCGGCTGCTCCCAGCCCCTCTGCTGCCCCCGAGGGAAGCCCCCCACTGCGGCCACTTCTCTGGGCTACTTGTCCGACGGCTGGGGTGGGGGGGGAGCAGGGAAGCAAGCAGCCCAGGCCTCTGGGCCACTGAGTCTTGCTGCAGGGACAGTACACTCCCCAGTAGCCCTGGCTCCGTCTCCGAGGAAATCAATTGACCGTAGTCCAAGAACCCGGACCTCGTCTGCCGCACTTGCTCCCCTGCGACGTGGGGATGTGCACGCAGACATGCCTACAGCATCAACGGCGTGTGCTCCCAGAGAGTGACAAGAGTAGAAGCCATGTGCTCTACCTGGGGAGGGAGTGTGCACAGTGCAGGCAGACGGACTCAGCGTGCCAAGCGGCTAGGACACAGACACAGGTGATGTGTCCCAAGGGTTACAATCCGTGGAGGATCACTTCACTCCCCCAGGATTTTGAGCTAGTCTATGTGAACACACACACAGGGGACCGACTGGGCCCAAGCTACAGTCGCATGGTGTCACGTGAGGCTCAAGGAGGAGGGCCCGGGGCTCAGGGACACCGTGGGCAGGGCTGACTGACCGCCTCGCCGTTTTCAGTGTTCTCTGCAGCAGGACCAGCTGGGAGCGAGGGACCCTCCAGACCTGCAGCGGTAGCACCGACGACCCAGGCACCAGTCCGGCGGGCCAGGCAGCGCGACCAGCTCCTTCGGCGTCACGTCCAGGCCGTGGAGCAGATGGAGGACATGGTCAGCAGCAAGCAGCAGGCTGACCTGGAGTGGCGGCAGCAGGCGTGGGGCCAGTTCCTCCAGCGGTGCAACCGCGTGTGCGACACCATCTCCACCCTCACGTTGCACATCGGCCATGCCGTGCACTATGGCATGGCCTTGACCCACCCTGCTGCCCTCCCTGCTGTGCCCATGCCCGTGCCCCTGCTTCCACCCCTCCTGCCATGCCCATGCCCCTTCCTGCTGCCCCTCCTCCCACCCCTCCTGCTGTGCCCATGGCCCCTCCTGCTGCACCCCATCCTGTCCACCTCCCCATGCTGCCTGCCCCAACCCGGGCTGAAAGGCGCCGAGGCCCCTCCCAGCAATAACTCCCCCTCCCAGTTCAGAACCCCCTCCCACTGCCCATCCTTCTTCCCTATGTAAATAAAATAGTTTATTTTAGGTTAAACAAAAAACTGTTTTGTGTTATTGGGAGGTGAGGGAAGGGGGGGAGGGAAGGGTTTGCGATGGGAGGGAGATGTGGACACCAGACAGAAGCGACCTAGTGTGGGGCCTGGGAGAACATCTCCTTGAGGGCCTCTCGGATGCACATCCCATTGTGGTGCGCCTGCCGGATGGCGGCTGTGCGGGGCTGCTCAAACGCCCGGCCCTCACCTGTCATCCACCCCAGGAGGAAGGCCTCCCCCTTCCGCTCCACTATGTTGTGCAGCACACAACATGCTGCAACAACCTCCGTGATGTTCTGCTTGCCCGTGTCGAGATGGGTGAGCAGACAACGGCATCTCGCCTTCAGCCGTCCGAAGGTGCACCCCACCTGGTTGCGGGCCCGGTTCAAGTGCTGGTTGAATGTTTCCCAGCTGCAGTCCATGCGTCTGGTGTACGGCCACATCAGCCAGGGCATGAGGGGGGAGGCCGCGTCCCCCACAATGCACAATGGCATGTGGATGTCCCCAACCGTCAATTCCTGCTGGGGGAAGAAAGTGCCCACCTGCAGCCTGCGAAACAAGCTGGAGTTTCTCAGGATGCGGGAGTCATGTGCCCTGCCGACCACCCCACATATATGTCCATGAAGCGTCCTCAGTGGTCCACAAGGGCCTGGAGTACCATCGAGAAGTACCGCTTCTGGTTGATGAAGTGGGCTGCTCAATGCTCCGGTGCCTGGATAGGGATGTGGTCCCATCCACGGCTCCCCCACAGTTGGAGAACCCCAGGGCAGCGAAGCCAGCCACAATTGCATCCACGTCCCGCAGGCGGATGACCCTCCTGAGCAGGATGTCGTTGATGGCTCTGACAACCTGCAGAAGGGCACACAGAAACACAGGGAACACACAGAATGAGGCAGGGCGGGTGCCTGCCCCCCTCTGATGCCCTCTCCCCTCAAACACGCAAGGGCCCCCTTACCCCGGAGTCCCCCCCACCAGCAGACCAATGTGAGGGAGGTACTGCACCAGCCCCTGGGTGACGGGGCTTCCCCCACCTCCTCTGTTCCCCCCCAGCCTGGAGTCTTCCCTTCCCCTGGGCATGGACTGCAGCCTCTCTCCCCCTTCTCCGCCCGAGGGCCTTACCTGCATCAAGACAGCACCCACTGTGGACCTGCCCACCCCGAACTGGTGTGCCACTAAGCAGTAGCTGTCCAGGGTGGCCAGCTTCCACAGGGTGATGGCCCTCTTGTTGACGGGGATGGCGGGCCGCAGCTGGGTGTCGCGTCTGAGGAGCACAGGGGCGAGCCAGCCACACAGCTCCAGGAACGTCTGCTTCCACATCCTGAGTCGTGGAGCTACTGCTGGTCGTTCCATTGCTCCAGGACCAGCCAGTCCCACGAGTCGGAACCGGTGTTGAGTCTCCAGCGTCACCTCTCCACGGTGGGGTAGGGATGCCACAGCGAAGCCGCCGCATCCAGGGAGAGGGAGTCCAGAGTGAGCTCGGCGTCGAGCTTGTGCAGGAGTAGCGAGGCAGCGTACAGCAGCAGCAGCTGCGGGCACTCCAAAATGGCCATGTGGGGCCAGAACAGGCACAGGGCCACCCCTGGCTCCATGGCACAGCAAGTAGAAGGCAAAAGTCCCCAAAGGCACTAGCTGTGGTGTCCAAAGAGGCTCAGGGCAACCACAACAGGCACTGCTACAGCTTTCTGTCCCTCCGAGGGGTCCCGAAGCACGCAGCAGCAGAGACACGGCTGTCCAGGGAGGTCCCTTTGAGCGCGTATCTCAGAGGGGCTCCAGCCCCCACCCCCGGAAGGTCCTGGTGCCCTTTTGCCCTGTCCAAAGTGGTTCTGGGGAGGGAGGTCTTTATTCAAGAGTGCCCTGCCAGCATGGATGCTCTCTTGCGCAAAAGCACTTTGCTTTTGTGATGCGCTTTGAGCAGCGTGGACTCGCTCTTGCACAAGAACTGCAGTGTAGACGTAGCCTCAGTGGTTGTAAGGGTTACCGGAGGAGTAATTTTGTTATCACAAAAGGCTGCAGATGAAACCAGCAGCAGCTTCAAAGACACAACTTCTTGGGGCTAGCACACCCCAGCAATTGGCCATGGCTGGAAAGCAAAACCACACACTGTGTGGGTCTGTCACAATTCCAATGGAAGATGACAGGGCCCTGAAGTCAAACTTTATGGATTCCTTTGTGACAAAAGAGGGGCAGCGAAAGTAAAGCCCAAGGACCAGAAAGACTAGGGCTATGTCTACACTGGCAGCTTCTTGCGCAAAATCTTGCCTGCTGTCTACACTGCACGCGCGTTCTTGCGCAAGTCAATTTACAGGACAGCGTCGGACAACAGGGCTTCTTCCGGAAGAGTTATTCCTCTCCCCACGAGGAATAAGCCCTCTTGCGCAAGAGCTCTTCCACAAAAGGGCAGTGCAGACAGGCAACACGAATTTCTTGCGCAAGAAGCCCCTATGGTTAAAATGACCATCAGAGCTTTCTTGCGCAAGAGAGCGTCCACGCTGCCACGGATGTTCTTGCGCAAAAGCACATGGCTGTGTAGACGCTCTCTTGTGGAAGCTTTTTGCGCACGAAGTCTTCCACAAAACAGTTCTTGCGCAAGAAACTGCCTGTGTAGACGTAGCCTAATAGTCTTGTAAAGTCCAGTCTGCAGCTACCTTCAATGCTACTATGGAGCTGCAGCCTGAAGATGCTCCAAATGCCAGTGGGCATCACTCTGCCTCCATTCTGTTCAGAGAACAGATCAACTAGATTTCTGTGCCTCATCTCCACTCCAGCTAGTTCCGACTCCCTCCCCCCACCCCATGAGGAACGGGCTCCAAATACCAGTACTTGTCTTAAAAGGACCAGTCTCTGCATTTCATTCACATTGAGCCTCAAACGCATACAATATTCTTCACTTCCTGCCCTATACTGTTGAGTACAGCACAGGAATTATTGATAGAGGGGACTATAGTTTAGTGTTAAGTAATGCCCAGGGGTAGGACTGCAAGATTATTATGAGAAACGTTAATGCTTGCTTTTCTAGATCTCAGATAGCATTTATTAATCACATTGTTTTATGCTTTCACTGCTTAGCCCATAGACTTCATTTTATTTAAGACAGTTTTATACATTATAATCACACACCTTAGGATTTAATTAATAACATGTAGAGCACTTACTCATCTGAGTAGATTATCAGCCTCTCCAATATTTTGGCAAGTCACTGAAGTGTCTAGGCTATTTTCATCTCACTTCTGTAAATGTTTGAGTTCGTACTCTTCCTGGTTGACTAAGATTTAACCAGCCAAACGCTTGCTGGTGAATTATTAAATAACCTGTATTAATACACTTGGAGCCCATGTAAGTGTTACTGTGTCACCTTGGTGTAACTAGTAACACCACTAAATTGCTTAATAATCTATTTTTGTTAAAGTATAACCTAGGCACAATATTGTATTTTGATCATCTGCCATACGAACCACATATTTCTGGATAGGAAATACCAGAAGTCAAATTTAGAGGTAACAGCCTTATGAAAGATTACCTCATAGGGTTATTATTGTGTGCAGCAATATTTGATATAAAGGGCATTTCAAGTTTAAAAACAAATAGAGTTTGCTTGTATATTGCATCTTATCTAAGCAATGTACCTTACAAGGCAAACTATAACGAAATGACTGTTTGTAAATACAGAATTCTGACTTCAGCAAGGGCTCCTCCGTGCCCGTAGATGTTAAGAAGGCATCAGTCTCTCTGCCGGAGCAAAACACTGATAACAAGAGTTTGATCGAGTTTCCAAAAAGATTATCGTATTGATCCCTCCCCTTGTCAGAGCCTGTGGCCCTCCGTGACCCTCATACATTGTCTAGATTGTATATAAACTCACTGTTCCCACTCCCTCCAGAATATGCCAAACTTGCTCAAAGTTCCTGATACTAGCACAGTTCATGTGCTTGATGCCTTAAACAGTGTGTGGTAGACCACAGACTGTGAACTGCAAATATCTTACAGAAGGCAACTATGTTGGGAGGTGGGTTAATGACTTCTTGTTTCCCAATTAGACTCACCTGAACACAGCCTAGCAATCAGGGCAGACAATGGAGACCTAATTAGGAGTCAGCCTGCAACAGGGGGTTAATTAAGCACCTGTTGCTAGTTAAGGCCTCCGGGTCCCTATAAAAGGTCTCCTCCCAGGCAGCAAAGGGAAGAGTTTTGAGAGGTGCTGAGTTGAGCCCCAAGGTAAAAGGCAGAAGATAATAGAAGGAAGCGGTGGGTGAAGTGGCCCAGGGGAGAGGTAGCGGTATTAGGGTGGGGCAAGAAGTCCTGCTAGCTGCCCCTCCTGCAGGGCCCCTGGGCCTGAGTCCAGTGGAGTGGGCGGGCCTGGACTCCCACCCCCCTTCTCTTAGAGGATTACCCTGCCGGGGGGGAGACAGAAACAGACCAAAGGCCAGGAAAAGGGGGCGTGTCTTTCCGCCCTCCCCCTCTACTCAGGACTTGCCTGTGATGAGAATGACTCGGTAAGCAGGGACCCTTGTCTCTGAAGCACACAAGAAACTGTCAAGAAGCGCAGAACCCATGGGGAACTAACAAGGGACTTTGTCACAAGTGGTAGAGGCCTGCATTTCTAGGCCATAACAAACATCCTGAAACCTAAACTCAAAGCCCAGTGTTGTTGCTTTGCATGCCCATCTCTGTGTCTAGTCCAACCTTCCTAACACACTTGCAGGCTGGAAAAAAACCCAAGGAAACGCTATTTTCTTGGTTTTGACACAATGACTCCTTCCTAATGAAGCATAGCAATATTTATTTGCCATTGCTTGTACAAAGCACTCAAAAAAGTTCTCTGCAAACGAATGGCTCCAGACTGATTGAATAAAGCATATGTGAAAAACACACACTTGGGTAATGGGTGTTAAGGACAGTCAAGCCTTCCAAGTTATAAACAGGTTGATCAACAGCAAGACATGGGGCAGAAATTGAGACCATGACCATGAATAATAAATAATGTAAATATTTATTACAGATTGACCCTATTTGTCTGTAACGTGCCTTGCTCTGGTGCTACAAAACTATGCATTTGGTGCTACAAAACTATGCAGTGATAATATATTTTGTTTCCTGCCTTCCCACCCCCTTTGCTCTTTTACAGCAAAGCAGCAACAATATACAGGAAACCCCCGCCTTACAACAACCCGAGTTGCGACCCCCACACTTATGACCATTGTTGTAAGTGTGGAAGAAGCCAAAAACCCCCGACTTATGTCCTCGGCCTGCACTTACGATGGTGCACGGCGCCTATCATAAATGAAGGTCTGAGTTACGACGCCCCCGACTTCTGATGCTTCCCCAGGAACTGATTGTGTCGCAAGTCAGGGGCCACCTGTAAAGCCAATTACCTTCCCTAATGTTTATGTAGGCTCATCTTATACAGGCTGAAACTCCCTGTTCTGGCACCCTCAGAACCTGGCTAGACCTGAACCAGGGAATTTGCTGAACTATGGGAGGTCAATGCCAGCTCCTTTGCTGTTGCTGGCTGCGGGGCTCCAGTCCGGAGGCACCAGAAGGGCTGGCATTGATGGAGCGGGAATAGGGAGGAGGTACTCGGGGGCGGGGGGCGGGGGGGGGGAGAGGGGGGAAGGTAGGGTGGTTGCAGAGCCCCATGGCCAGGGGCCAGGAGCACTCGGGGATCCCCAAAGTCCACAGCCACTCTGCCTCCCACCCCCCAAGTGCTCCCTCAACCTCACTTTTCCCCCTCCCTCCCTGAGCTTGAACATGTCAAATGAGCTAAATAGTGACACATTTTAAAGTGCTTATATACAAACACTAGAAGTCTAAATAATAAAATGAGTGAACTAGAGTGCCTCATGTTGAGAGAGTATTGATATAATAGGCATCACAGAAACTTGGTGGAATGAGGACAATCAGTGGGACACAGTCATACCAGGGTACAAAATATATCAGGACAGAACAGGTCGTGCTGGTGGGGGATTGGCTCTGTACATGAAAGAAAGTGTAGAATTAAATGAAGTAAAAATCTTAAATGACGCAAAATATTCCACAGAATCTCTGTGGGTAGCAATTCCATGCTCCAATAAGAATATAGTAGTAGGGATATATTATTGACCACCTGACCTGGATAGTGATGAAATGCAAAAGGAGATTAGAGCGGCTGTCAAAATAAAAAACTCAATAATAACGGGGGATTTCAGTTATACCCATATTGACTGAGCACGTCACCTCAGGATGGTATGCAGAAATAACATTTCTTGATACAGTAAAACGCCAATAGTCCGGCATTCAATTGTAGGGCACTCCCAATAGTCCAGCATCAAAATGGCAAGAGCCTAGTGAATGAGCTTCAGCAAAAAACGAGTCACAAGGCAGCAGCTGAACAGAGCAAAACCAGACAGGACCAAGTCAGTCTGCCACTGGTATTGTGTGATGCTGGACAGTGCTTGTGCTACAATAAAAGGGTTAAAAACACTTTTTTATATATAACCCACCTTATAGTACCTCCTGATAGTCCGGCCTAGCCGATAATCCGGCACCACCTAGGTCCCAAAGGTTCTGGATTATCAGAAGTCTACTGTACTTTAAATGACTGCTTCTTGGAGCAGCTGGTTCTGGAACCCACAAGGGGAGAGGCAATTCTTGATTTAGCCCTAAGTAGAGCAGAGGATCTGCTCCAAGAGATAAATATAACTGGACTGCCTGGAAATAGTGACCATAATGTATTAAAATTTAACATTCCTGTGGTGGGAAAAACACCTCAGCAGCCCAACACTGTGACATTTAATTTCAGAAAGGGGAACTACACAGAAATGAGAAGGTTAAACAAAAATTAAAAGATACAGTGACAAAAGTAAAATCCCTGCAAGCTGCACAGAAACTTTTCAAAGACACCATAATAGCTGCCCAACTTAAAATGTATACCCCTAATTAAAAAACACAGTAAGAGAACCAAAAAAGTGCCACCATGGCTTGGCTTAACCAAGTAGAACCAGGGAGTGATAAAAAGGCATCGTTTAAGAAGTGGAAGTTAAATCCTAGTGAGGAAAATAGAAAAGGGCATAAACTCTGTCAAATTAAGTGTAAAAATATAATAAGAAAATCCAAAAGGGAGTTTGAAGAACAGCTAGCCAAAAACTCAAAAAATAATAGCAAAAGGTTTTAGTATATCAGAAGCAGGAAGCCTGCTAAACATCGTCCCCTGGATGATCGAGATGCTAACGGAGCACTCAAAGACGATAAGGTCATTGCGGAGAAACTAAATGAATTCTTTGTTATGGTTTTCAAGCTGAGGATGTTAGGGAGATTCCTAAACCTAAGTTATTCTTTTTAGGTGACAAATGTGAGGTATTGTCCCAAATCGAGGTGATATTAAAGGAGGTTTAAGAACAAATTGCTAAGTAACAAGTCACTGGGACCAGATGGCATTCATCTAAGAGTTCTGAAAAATGTGAAATTGCGGAACTATTAACTGTGGTTTGTAACTTATCCTTTAAGGGTACGGCTAGACTGTGGGTTTTTTTGGGGATACCGGAGGTATCCCAATCAAACTCCACAGCGTCCAGGGAATGTGTTTGCTCTTCTGCTTTTTTTTGCAGAAGAGCAAACGCGCTCTTTCGGAAGCCCCTGTCTTCCTCATTCTACGAGGAAGAAGGGGGCTTTCGAAAGAGGATTTTTTCCCAACATTTGGTACAGTCTAGACGAGCCAAATGTCGGAAAAGCCTCTTCCGACAAAAGTATCGGAAAAAGATACACAAAATGCGGAGTGCATTTTGCATAGCTTTTTCCGACAGATGTAGTCTAGCTGTTCCCTAAATCAGCTTCTGTACCTAATGACTGGAAGATAGCTAATGTGACACCAATATTTAAAAAGGGCTCTAGAGGTGATCCTGGAAATTACAAACTAGTAAGTCTAACATCAGAACTGGGGAAATTAGTTGAAACTATGGGTAAGAATAAAATTGTCAGACACACAGATGAACATAATTTGTTGGGGGAAGTCAACATGGGTTCTGTAAAGGGAAATTATGCCTTACTAATCTACTACAGTTCTTTGAGGGGGGTCAACAAACATGTGGACAAGGGGGATCCAGTGGATATAGTGTACTTAGATTTTCAGAAAGCCTTTTACAAGGTTCCTCACCAAAGGCTCTTAAGTAAAGTAAGTTGTCATGGGATAAGAGGAAAGGTCCTCTCATGGACTGATAACTGACAGGAAACAAAGGGTAGGAATAAATGGTAAATTTTCAGAATGGAGAGAAGTAACTAGTGGTGTCCCCCAAGGGTCCCGACTGGGATCAATCCTATTCAACCTGTTCATAAATGATCTGGATAGTTAAGACAAAAGCAGTGTGAAGAGCTTCAAAAAGATCTCACAAAACTAAGTGACCAGGCAACAAAACGGCAAATGAAATTTAATGTTGATAAATGTAAAGTAATGCACATTGGAAAAATAATCCCAACTATACATACAATATGATGGGGATTAATTTAGCTATAGCTACTCAAAAGAGAGATCTGATGAGCAGGGTCCCCCCCTGGGATGCTAACATGAAGGGGAAAGGAGTCCAAGAGAGCTGGCAGCATTTTAAAGCAGCCTTATTGAAGGCACAGGAAGAAACCATCCCGATGCGCAGTAAGAAAAGCAAATATGGTAGGCGACCAGATTGGTTTACCAGGGAAATCCTTGGTGACCTTAAACACAAAAAGGAAGCTTATAAGAAGTGGAAACTCAGACAGATGACTAGGAAGGAGTATAAACATATTGTTCAAGAATGCAAGGGAGTACTGTAAGTTAGCGTATATAACCCGTGGGTTATACATGTTTTTATAAACCCCGCCCTCCCCCCCACGGGGTATACACATTTATTTTTCCTCACGGGGTTGCACCTGGCTGCAGCTGCGCAGGGCCTGGGGGTGAGTGTGGCCCCCCTCTCGCAGGTGGGCCAGCGTGCCTGCGCTGTACTCTCCATTTCCCCGCCTGGAGGAGGGTGAGCTGCGGCTGCGTGGGGCCTGCGGGCAAGTGCAGCTCCCCTCCCGTGCTCTCCATTCCCCCCGCTGGCAGCTGGTATGTGCAATCACTGTGAATTAGCGTATAGAACCTGCGGGTTATACTCGTCTGCGGGTTATCTAGGACTCTATTTTTTTTTTTTTTCCACAATCAGGAAAAGCCGCGGGTTATACACGAGTGCGGTTTATACTCGTGTGAGGGTTATATATGCTAATTCACGGTAATCAGGAAGGCGAAAGCACAATTAGAATCGCAGCTAGCAAGGGATGTGAAGGGTAACAAGAAAGGTTTCTACAGGCATGTTAGCAATCAAATGGTGATCAGAGAGGGTGTGGGGCCCTTACTGGATGAGGGAGGTAACCTAGTGACAGATGATATGGGAAAAGCTGAAGTAGTCAATGCTTTTTTTTAAGGTGGTCAATTGATGTGCATTAATGCCTGCGATTAACACGGGGCAGGATTAATGCGTTAAATTTTTTAACACACATTAATCGCAGCTCATTAGGAGCCTGGGATCAGCTGGAGTGCCAGAGCAGCACTTCAAAGGGGCAGCACATTAGGAGCCCAGGGTCAGCTGGGGACTCCAGCTGATCCCAGGCTCCTAATGCGCTGCCCCTTTGAGGCGCCAGGATGGCACTTCCAAGGGGCAGCACAACACAGAGCCCAGGATCAGTTGGAGTGCCCAGCTGATCCCGTGCTCCACCTTGCACTGCCCCTTGGAAGCACTAGAGCAGCTCTTCAAAGGGGCAGCACAGCACTGAGCTGGGGTCAGCTAGAGACTCCAGCTGATCCCGGGCTCCTTACAGGTCTGCCCCTTGGAAATGCCCACTGCAGCATTTCAAAGGGGCAGTGCACGCAATTAATCGCGATTACATTTTTTAATCATGCGATTAATCACTATTACTTTTTTTAATCGCTTGACAGCCCTACGTTTTTTGCCTCTGTCTTCACAGACAAGGTCAGCTCCCAGACTAATGCACTAGGCAACGCAGTATGGGAAGGAGATGGGCAGCTCTCGGGGGAGAAAGAACAAGTTAAGAACTATTTAGAAAAGCTAGACATACACAAATCCATTGGGCCAGATTTAATGCACCTGAGGGTACTGAGGGAGTTGGCAAATGTCATTGCAGAGCCTTCAGCCATTTTCTTTGAAAACTCGTGGAGATCGGGAGACGTCCCGGCTGATTGAAAAAAGGCAAATGTAGTGCCCATCTTTAAAAAAAGGGAAGGAGGACAATCCAGGGAACTACAGATCAGTCTACCTTACCTCAGTCCCTGGAAAAATCATGGAGGGGATCCTCAAGGAATTCATTTTGAAGTATTTGGAAGAGGGGAAAGTGATAAGGAATAGTCAACATGGATTCACCAAGGGCAAGTCATGCTTGACCAATCTGATTAGCTTCTATGACGAGGTAACTGGCTCTGTGGACATGGGGAAGTCAGTGGATGTGACTTTAGCAAAGCTTTTGATACGATCTCCCACAATATACTTGCCAGCAAGTTAAGGAAGGTGGTGAGAAATCTGGCTAGGTTGTCGGCTCCAACGGGTAGTGATCAATGGCTTGATGTCAGGTTGGCAGTCGGTTTCTAGCGGAGTGCCCCAAGGATCAGTTCTAGAGCCGGTTTTGTTCAACATCTTTATTAATGATCTGGATGAGGGGATGGATTGCACCCTCAGCAAGTTTATGGATGACACTAAGATAGGGAGAGAGGTAGATATGTTGGAGGGCAGGAATAGGGTTCAGAGTGACCTAGACAAATTGGAGGATTGGGCCAAAAGAAATCTGATGAGGTTCAACAAGGACAAGTGCAGAGTCCTGCACTTGGGAAGAAAGAATCTCAAGCATTGTTACAGGCTGGGGACCGACTGGCTAAGAAGCAGTTCAGCAGAAAAGGACCTGGGGATTATAGTGGAGGAGAAGCTGGATATGAGTCAACAGTGTGCCCTTGTAGCCAAGAAGGCTAATGGCATATTGGGGTGCATTAGGAGGAGCATTGCCAGCAGATCTAGAGAAGTGATTATTCCCTTTATTTGGCAATGGTGAGGCCACATCTGGAGTACTGCGTCCAATTCTGCCCCCTCCCCCCACCTACAGAAAGGATGTAGACGCATTGGAGAGGGTCAAGCAGAGGGCAACCAAAATGATTAGGGGGCTGGAACACATGACCTATGAGGAGAGGCTGAAGGATTTGGGTTTATTTAGTCCACAGAAGAGAAGAGTGGGGGGATTTGATAGCAGCCTTCAACAACCTGAAGGGAGGTTCCAAAGAGGACGGAGAAAGGCTGTTCACAGTTGTGACGGATGGCAGAACAAGGAGCAATGGTCTCAAGTTACAGTGGGGGAGGTCTAGGTTGGATATTAGGGAAATGTATTTCACCAGAAGAGTGGTGAAGTACTAGAATGGGTTCGCTAGGAAGGAGGTGTAATCTCTATCCCTAGTGGTTTGACAAAGCCCTGGCTGGGATGATTTAGTTAGGGTTGGTCCTGCTTTGGGCAGGTCTCCTGAGGTCTCTTCCAGCCCTAGGATAAGGGATGTAATAGTATCGTTGATTAACCAATTAGCAAAAGCTTATAAGGTAATGCTATAGACTACACACATTTCCCTCCCCCCACCCGCCAGTAAATTTTTTAGCAGGCTGGCCAGCAGCACAGCTCAGTCCCAGCTTGCGCTGGGTCCGGGACCTACCTCCACTGTAGCTCTGCATTTAAAGTGTTTTAGGAGCCAGGTGGGCAGGCAATCCAGCTCAGTTCTGGCTCACGCCGGGTCTGGGAGCTTAGACCCAACCCTGCACAGGGGATGCTGCCAACCTGCGCTGCTGCCTCTTTCAGGCAGCCGGTCTGCAAGGGGAGCTGGTTTTTAAACTGGCTCCCCTCGCAAACCAGCTCCCGTCTGGCACCCCATGCTGCTGCCTCTGATACAGAGGCGGCAGCACAGAGTGGCAGGGGGCTCCTCAGGTGTAGGGCTGGAGCACATTGGCTGCCAGCCCCACCCCCTCGGAGACTACAGAATAGTCAACTAACCAATAAGAATTCTGAGGTGAATCGACTCTTCAATTAACCAATATTTAACATCCCTACCTAGGATTGTATGATCTTGGTGTCATTGTGGATAGTTCTCTGAAAACAGCCACTCAATGTGCAGCAGCAGTCAAAAAAAGCAAACAATGTTAGGAATCATTAAAAAAGGGATAGAGAATAAGACAGAGAACATCTTACCTCTCTATAAAACCATGGTACGCCCACATCTTGAATACTGCACACAGATGTGGTTGCCTCATATCAAAAGAGATATATTGGCATTAGAAAATGTTCAGAAAAGGGCAATAAAAACGATGAGGGGTTTGGAACAGGTCCCATAGGAAGAGAGATTAAAAAGATTGGACTTTTTAAACTTAGAAAAGAGGAGACTAAGGGGGGATATGATAGAGGTCTATAAAATCATGACTAATGTGGAAAAAGTCATTAAGTAAAAGTTAGTTACTTATTTTCACAATATAAGAACTAGGGGTCACCAAATGAAATGAATAGGCAGCAGGTTTAAAACAAACAAAACGACGTTTTTCTTCACTCAGTGCATAGTCAGCCTGTGGAACTCCTTGCCAGAGGATGTTGTGAAGAACAGGACTTTAACAGGTTCAAAAAGAACTAGATAAATTTATGGAGTTTAGGTCCATCAATGGCTATAAGCCAGGATGGGTAGGAATGGTATTCCTAGCCTCTGTTTCTCAGAGGCTGGAAAGGGGTGACAGAGGAGGGATCATGTGATGATTACCAGTTCTGTTCACTCCCTTTGGGGCACCTGGCATTGGCCACTGTTGGAAGACAGGATACTGGAGTTAGATGGACCTTTGGCCTGACCCAGTATGTCCGTTCTTATGAGCTATTTGCAATGCTCGGAATTTCTGGGAGGGCTGGAGAGGAGTTGCTGTGCATGGGGCCAATGGCTTTTCCCCATGAGTGTTTCAGCCCAACAGCACCCACGGATGCCGGACCACTGATGTTGCCAGATGAGGGAAGTTTGGATTATAGAGGTCCAACCTGTATTAGTAAGGAAAATGCACCAAACCTTACAACTCTGATCATCACCACGCCTCCAAATGACAATTCTTGATGGGGACATATTCTAAAATGCCAGTAACTACTGAATAAACATTTTTTAAAAGTTCACACAAAACAAATCTTTATTCTTTGTGGCAGAAAATAAATACAGGTGCATATTTCATATGCTTTTCTATAAAAGCACTCCTACAAAAATGTCACTTAACTGCATACAACAGTACAACTTTTTTGGCTTTTAAAATGCAAATATTATACAGTCACTTCATTTTATCAACTTTTTAAAGCACTTGTAGCAAGCAGCTTTGGAAAAGGAATGTTTAGTTTGAGCTAAATTCTTGCCTCAAGTGTTTGTTTTCCATATATAGTGCAACTAACCTAAAAGCATCTAGAACAATTTTTTTTTCTTTTTTGGAAAATATTTGTCCTTTTCTAAAACTGCAAAGGAAAATAGCTACCGAAATCTGGTCTAACTTTAAATTTAAACCAAGAAATACAACAAAACAAAAATGACTCAATTGAAATATTAAGGTAAGCATGATGCTTCACAGCTTGTTTTCTATAAGCTTCCAGTTTGGCCCTTGGTATTTTCTTTACAATAAAAAGAAGAGATTAATCATCTAGTCCTATATTTCTGAAAAGATATGACATGGATTCCCCATTATGGATTCTGCGAATGGCTTCTGAGAGGATCATACTGATATCCACTGTCTTAATTTTGGGACACTGGAGCTTCTGTATTTCATGTGGAATTGTGTTGGTTACAACAACCTAGAGAGAGAGAGAGAGAAACCATCATAGTAGAAATGAGCTTCTGGATCTTTCCCCTCAGTTTATCATCTGCACCTCATCACAGCAGTGTCTGAAAAGGCAAGGTCTGCCCTCCAGATCCCAAACAAGTTAACTAGTTGATGCAAAGCAGGAGCACCTTTTGGGACTGATAATTGACAGGATTATAGCCTTGTGAAAGATTATGCATTTCTGTAGGACGCTTATCTACTCGCCTATCTATGGGTGCTACAGAAACATTCCTTCCTTGCCTTTATCCTATCAAACACATGAGGGGATGCACTCTTAAATACTCTTCAGCTTAACGAGAATCGCCCTAAATTGGCAATCCTTTACCTAGGCTCTTATTATTATGATGCACCAGTCAAGTATTCATGAAGACTTGAAAAATAATATGGAATAATTATATGTTAAACCCGTAATCTGTACTCAAGAGTGAGGCCAGGAACAAATGGCCACAATATCTGTAATTGATATTGTAATTAGTAATAAGCCACATTAAAAATTTTAGGAATCAAGCCAGTGGGAATTTTAAAGCTGGCTGAATTCTCTGAAAAGTTTTCATCATTTTCATTCACGTCTGAACTCTCAAGCTAGCCCAGCCTGCGCCCACTTACTTCATCAATAGCAGACTCTTCTATCAACCTGGGAGCGTCTGAGGACAGCAGGCCATGAGTCGCCATGACAAAAATCTTGTATGCTCCCCTTTCTTTGAGAGTCTCTGCTGCAGCAAGAAAGCTGTCAACATCATCTATGATGTCATCCTGTCAAAATAAGAGACAGCCAGTGAAGACTCCCCACTTCCTCAAACAGGACAGGCAACAGAGACAGGCGCATCGATTGTAATTCTACAGGTGTCAAGGATGTAGATTTCTCTAGGTCACCAGTCTACACCCAAACCATATTATTAATTTATTGACAGCAACTCTTACTACCCTCTATGGGGCCTCAAAGAATAGAGTGTGGGAGAGGAGAATTTCAAAGGCTCTAACCATGACACCAAAGACTCCTCCTCAGAAAACGTTACTCCAAACATTAAAAACTCAAGTTAATAAAACTTTATATTAAAACACAAAGGCTAATGCAATTTCTCTAGTGTCCTTTAAGGTAACAGTTTTTGTTATTGACACGTCTCATCTGCAAAGTTTATATACACGATACTTTGTTCCTCTGAAATGATGCAACAGAGTACAGGTACCATGCACACTCGATTGAACAGAGTTTCAGGTGACCCATTCAGTAGACAATATCAGGTCCAGATCCTGCTTTACTGTGACTATGATTGTATATTTTGGACAATTCATTGTGGTGTTCTTCTAAAACACAAGAGGATTTTAAAAGCTATATAGCCAGATTCAGTCACATAACTGGAAAGTGTATGAGGGGAGTATTTAATAACATCCAAAAATATGTTTACTTTAAAAAAAAAGTAAGAAATGCCCCCAGAGGACAGAAAAAAAATATTTCAGGTTTTTAAATTTCCAAACTTCGAAATTCAACAAAGGATAAAACGTGATTCTAAAAAAAGTAGGAAAGATTTCAGTTAAAAGACAAAATGACCATTAAATCAAGATGATGTATAGGGACTAAGGATGTAAAATTCCATTTAATTAATTAACCAATTAAACATTAAGTTTAACTGGTTAACTGATTAAATGGAGGTGGGATGGAGCAACCCCCATGCCGCATGCAGGGGCTGCTCCAGCCCTGCAGGGTTGCTGGTTCGCAGCCCATGCAAGCTGGGAGTAGGCAGTAGCCTTGCAGGAGGGGGTGGGAAGCCAGCAGCCCTCCCGCCACCACTTCTGCTCCATGCAAGCCTGTTGACTTCCCAAGCGCTCCACTGCCACCTCCACTTCACCCCCTACTCCCGTGTGAAGCTGCCGACTTCCAGCCTACGCAGCCTGGGAGCCAGCAGCCCTGTGGGGCTGAAGCAGCCCTCTGCCCATGGCAGGCCACGGACAAAGGGCTACTCCGGGGTAAGGATGATGCTTACCAGGCAACTGGTTTACCGGTTATCCATTCACATCCCTAATAGGGACCCCAAACTTACACTCACCACAAAAAGCTTTTACAAGTCACCTCAATCATCAGGGCCATCCCTAATGGGTGCAGGGCCCAGAACAACCCCCAAGCGATGCAGCCTGGGGAACATCGTGGAGGGGGGGAGGTCAACGGCAGGGACTGGGCCTATGTTTGTACTCACCAGCAGTGGCAGCAAGCGGAGTGACCTGGTTCCAGCCCATTCCACTTTGCTGGCTCTCTGCCATGTCTCTCAGGGGAGGGGGCTTGGGAAAAGGGGTGGAACCCTCCCTGCACTCACTGGCAGCAAGAGCACCCCTGCCGCTGGCACCAGGCACCCAGCTAATACCCTGGGCCGCATCACTCAGGGGACAGAGCTTGGGGGAAGGGATGAGGCTCCAGCCTGCTCCACCGGCTCCCAGCTGTGCCACTCCACTTCCCGTCATGAATGCGGGGAGGGGGGAGGAGTTCCACCAGTTTCTCAAGCCCCTTCCCCTGAGCAATGCACCTGGAAGCCTGGAGAGAAGAGTGAGTTAAGGCCAGGCTGCTCCACTTCCTCCCACCACCAGTGAGTACAGGAGTGACTTGACCTCTGTTGCCAGGGCTAGGCCTCCCGCGGTTCCCCAAAGCACAGGGCCAGGGGCAGTTGCATTTATGTTATTAAAAACTCCCTTGGTTGTTTACATTATCAAAGTAAAAAGAAAACTGAAATTGTCTTAAACACCATTTTTCCATTAAGGCTGAGTAGCTTACCATTTTGCTCAAACTAATGAGCCGCTACACACAAGTACACCCCTGTTCTGAACATAAGCTTCAGAGAAATCAATACATGTTTGCAACATCCTCTACCTAAAAAGCTCCAAGCTCTTTACTAACCTTAATTAACCTCTCTACTTCTGTCAAGTAAGCTGCTAAATTCATTTTTTAAAAGGGACACAGAGATAGTAAGTCCATAATCAAGGAGTTTTATACTGCAATTTCACTTGCTCTCAGTTAATAAAGCCTGTCAAGGGTAGGCAACCTCAGAGTCAACCGAACTGTCTTCTTTCCAGAATGCCTGTGTTTGAGCAAACAACCAAATAATCCATTATTTTGCACTAGTTAAAAAAAAGTTTTAAATGCCAAAAGCTCAGCATTTAATAATGATCCTTCAGCTATATACTAGGGATGTTAAATATCGATTAACTGAATAGTCGAGTAACCTCATGAATTCTTATCGGTTAGTCGACTATTCTATAGTCCCTGGGGGCGGAGCCGGCAGCCTCACTCCTGAGAAGACCCCTGCCACTCCACGCTGCTGCCAGTTTATCAGAGGCAGCAGTGTGGGGTGCCAGGTGGGAGCTGGTCCGGGAGGGCAGCCAGTTTAAAAAACTAGCTCCCCTTGCGGATTGGCTGCCTGTCGCCCTGTGTTGCTGCTTCTGATAAAGAGGCAGCAGCAGCCCCTGTCTAGGGAGTGATCTGAACTCCCAGATGCAGCGCGAGACAGAACTGAGCTGGGCTGCCTACCTGCCTGGCTCCTAATACTTTAAATTCAGAGCCGCAGTGGGGGTAGGTCCTGGACCCATCGTAAGCCAGGACTGAGCCGGGCTGCTGACCAGTCTGCTAAAAAATTTATTGGCAAGTGGCGGGGGGAATGCGTGTAGTCTATAACATTAATCTGTAAGCTTTTGCTTATCGGTTAATCGACTACACTTTTGTATCCCTACTATACACTGGTAATATTCATGGAAGGTCATTTCAAGATTATCAAGAGAAAGAAATAGAGAATGAAGGACTTTTTAAAAATAACCAAACAAGTTGTTTTCAAAAGATTTCACTCATATTTGGGAACCAGGACATTAATTTGAGGTTGAAAAACCAAGATTAGCTCTTCCACTCTTAAATTAAGACTAGAGCGTCCCCAGATCAGGAATTTGACAATTTTAGCTTAGATACAGTAGGAAAACCCTCAAAATTAGCCATTCTTTAAAGGACACTCACAATTATACACACACACATTCCTAAATATAAAGTGATCAGAATTTTGATCTGAAACATCCACTCACCACAATGATGGCTATTCTTCCTCCTACATCTCCAACAACTGTGATGGGTGGTTTTTCCTTTGGAATCAGCACTATTAAAGGATTAAAAAAAATTTTTAAATTACATGCTAAAATGAATGAGGAAATTCTTTATTTTGTACCGGTCATTGTTTCTCATTTTTTCCACAGATAAAAGCAAAGCAGCAACTTTATCAATCCCTACTATCCCACATACAAAAATGCAATTTGAGAGATTAAGATATTTTACCTGTTTCATTCTAATGAACTGCTAACAGAAAAGTCACCATCTAATGACCAGGTATGCATGAAGCATGGGTTCACTGATAAAGCATTAGGCTTACGGGATAAAGCATAAGACTGTTTGTTAGGACTCCAAGCCTATGTCATTTGTACAGTGTAAATGTAAAGTGATCGACAAGCACTTTCCCTTCTGAATTCTCACAAAAATTTGTGAGGCACTGTGATGGGATGTGCTCACTCCACACTGGACAGGGAAGGGTTAACCTTACATTGTGAGTTGAGGAAGCCATACCTCTTCAACTATACTAGTCATGCTCCAAATACACTAGTATAAAGGGAGCAGCTCAGCTCAGTTGGGGCTGACCACTGGAGAGGAAGGATTCATGTTGCAGGCTCCAGCTGTGAGGCCTTCAGAGCCAGTGATACAGCCACCCAAGCAGATACCAGGATATTCCTGAAGATCCCACAGTCTGCAGCTGCCAGGGACAATGCAGACCGGGGACACAGGGACAATGGAGATGCCTAGACTGCAAGAAAGGGAACCACGGTAGGAAGCAGCCCAGGGGAATTAGATAGTGGCCCAGTTAGTGAACTGGAACTTTGAGTCAGCATCTTTTGGTTGACAAGCCCTCCTCTGCTGACTCAGTGGTAAGCGCTCTTGCTACTATCAGGGCCCTGGTAGAAAGGGAGAGCCCACGCTCTCCTACTCAGACCCCCGCTAGGGATGTAGATATCGTTCAAAACAGTTAACCAGTTAAATGGTTTAAATTATTAACCGTTGGTGGGCTGGTGCAGGGCAGCAGGACAGCCAGGGCTGTGGGCAGGCATGGTTAGGACTGCTGGCGTGACGGGATATCAAGGCCAGTGTGGCTGGGGCCCACGTGCCCCCATCCAGGGCAAGGATCCAAGGCCACTGCAGCTGGGGCCAGGGATGCAGACATGGCAGGGCTGTGGGCACAGCTGGGGTTGCTGCTGTGGGTGCAGTCAGAACCACAGTACTGCCTGCCCCCACCTTGCGGCTCCACCTGCTGCCCTGCCCTGTCCTGTCCGGAATCCTGCCACTTGGCCCACCACCAGTCTGATTCTCTGGTTACTTAGTAAGCATTCTGGTAAGCCTAATGCTTACTCATTAACCTTTACATCCCCAGCCACCACCACCCTTTCTGTGCTTGGCAGCTTCTTGGCAGCTTCTTGCCTCTGACTAGGGCCACTAGCTTCTGGCGCTGCTAACAGGAGCAAATCTACTCACTGCAGCCATTTGGCCACAAAGCCTCCTTGCCCCGCTAACAGGGGCAGATCTATTCACTTTGGCCACTAGGCATTACTGCCCTGCTGACTGGAGCTAACACTGACTTTGGTGCATCAGGCCATACTGCCTATGGAGGTGAACACACTGGATCTGGCTATTGGGACTTACTGTCCTTCTGATAGGGATGAGTATATTGACTTTTGCAACAGGGACAAACATGGCACACTCACCCCGCACTGGACAGGGTCCCTCCCTAATCCTGTCACAGGCACTTTGGAAAAAGTATCTGCCTCAATTTCCCTGTCTGTAAAATTGAATTAATTACCACACAGGATGCTACCAGGCTTAATGAAAGAGGCTGCAGAAGTACAGAGCATCTTAAAGCAATATTTCCACATAGCACTATTTGCCCTTTGCTTCAGAAGCTTGATTCATTTGAAACATGGGTATTACTGCATTCATTTCAAAGCTCTCTGGGGCTATGGCTAGACTTTTGAAAGAGGGATGTAAATTAGACATCGAAATTGCAAATTAAGCAGATCTGTAAGATCGAAAGATCCTGTACTCCTCAAAAAAACGAGGTTTACAGGATCTTTCAAAAAAGGCTTTTCTTTTCTAAAGGACCGCGTCTAGACCGCGGTTTCACTTTTGAAATAGCATTTTTCAAAAAAATGCCATGACGTGATTATGCAAATGAAGCACGGGAAATTCAAATCCTGGTTTCATTTGCAATTTTGATAGGTCTAATTTACATCCCTCTTTCGAAAGAGGGATGTAGCTTAGACATATCCTGGATGTCTGACAGGTTGTACAGAGGGCTATATTTCTGACATAGGCACCTTACGCTAATATATGCTGACAGATCTCGATTCCTGGATGATCATCCTATGCTGCGCTGAGCAACATTTCTGAAAGCAATGACCCTGATGGGAAAAGCCTTAGAAAAGTGGGCTCAGTATGGCAAGAGCCAAGAGTCCTGGGACGACTGCAAACCTTGCAAATCTTTAAAGCTAGCAGTTTTAAATAAGGCTGCTTTTTGCCTTAAATTATGCCACATGCCCTACTGCAGAGCAGAGTGGAATGTTCATCTGACAATCACCGATCCTTCACACAGGGATCACACGAATGGGGAAAACTACAAGATGGAATTGTCACATTTGAGACGGAATAAACCAGGGGTGGGCAATAATTTTTGACGGGGGGTGGGGGGGGGGGAGAGGAGGGGTTACTCCAAGATTTTGGAATGTGGTCAAGGGCCACACTCTTCCATGACATTAATGGAGAAGGAGGGGGGTCTGGGATGGAGGTTGGGTGCAGGAGGTAGTTGTGACCTAGGGAAGGGGAGTGGGGTGCAGGGTTTTGGAATGTGACCGAGGGTAGGAGGGGATTATGATCTGGGGCAGAGGATTGGGATGCCAGATCTGCAAGGGGGTATGGGTGCAGGAGGGGGGCATAGGGTTGGGAAAGGAAGGGGCTGGGGTGCCAGAGGCAGGCTCTGGCCAGGAGACTTACCAGCCAGCAGCCCTACCAGTCTGCCTGCCAAGCTAACTGCTTGCAGAGCTTAAAACGTTTCTCAACCAGCCAGCCAGCCTGCCTGCCTACCCAGGCTGCAAGGCCATGTGCTTGTGTGAATAACTGAACCGGAGGGGAGGAGGGGCATGGTGCTTTGTATGCTGCCTGTTATTCAAACAGGCAGCTCCTACTGGCCAGTTTCTGGCCAGAAACCAAACAATGGAATTATGCTGGCAGCAGGCACAGCGCCTGAAGCTTCCCTACCCCTCCAGGATCGCCACTTTTCTGAGCAGCATGCGGGGCTGTGGGGCAAGCAGGGGAGCCTGTCTGGGGCTCTCCTCTGCATCTGCACGCCGGATATGATGGCTTGGCGGGCCGAATCTGGCCCACGGATCATATTTTGCCCAGGCCTGGAATAAAGGATTAGAATGTATAAAATAAAACTTTCTGCTATTACAGGATCACATAATCAAACATACCCTAGGCATATTTGGGATTTTTACTTTTTTTTTTTTGGCCATTTTCTGCTCTGTAAATTTGTATTTCCCTAAAACTTTTAAAACTCATTAACAGCAGCAACACCTGCTGGTGAAGAAATTTATAGTCTGTCGTTTTGCTAAGTCACACAGCTCCAAAACCAAGCTGATATTAAAAGGCATTGATTAAAATTTCTCTCATGAAAGCAAGAAAATTCAAACTTTAAAAAAAAATTACACCTGCCAGTTTCTCAGTGCATTTTCATTTTCTATTCCACAATTTACAAGGGGGAGGGACAAGCTAAAAGAAAAATGTATCAAGATGCCGGTTAAATGTCATAATTTGGAAGACACGGACTACAATTCTGTAGTTCAGGTTCCATTCTGAGATTAGTTTAAAAACAAAACATAGGTTTTGGTTGTTCCATTATTTGAGATGCCCTTTCAAGTGTGCAACTTCAGTGTTAGAAAGCTAAAGGGCATAAACACTAATCATTTTTATTTTTATGTCTTTTCATGACATTTTATAGCAAGTATTTACCACAGATGTTACTGGATCTGTTACAGGAACTGTTACATAAGTCTTTTTGCTGTTTAATGTAAATACATTTTTAGCCTATGGGTCATTATTTTGCTGCTGTTCATCACAACAGAAAGCTTATGCTCAACAGGTGATCAATTGACAAAGTCATCAGCATATACATAATCCTCTGCACAAATACAAATCTTTTTCCATCAAGAAACTGTATTTTTCTATCCTTTTTATGCCAAGAAACCTTAGCTATCAATGAAGAAAGTCGCATGTAGTATTGTAGCTATGTTGGTCGCAGGATATTAGAGAGACCCAGTATGTGAGGTACCTTTCTTTGGACCAAATTCTCAGAGAGACGCTTTCAAACTTATACCAAGCTCTTCAATAGGCCTGAAGTTCAAAAGTTTCTCTCACCAACAGAAATTGGTCTAATGAAAGATACCATCTCACTCGTCTTGTACCTAATAGATGAAGCTGTCATGAGCCACTACTCTGGTATATTTCCAGGAACCACATCCTCCCACAGATCTACCAGCAACACCTTGCTCACAATGTTGCCCTTCCACCCCAACCAAAACATTTAAAAAGCCTAGAAAATTAGGGTTGTACAAAAAATGTTGTAGAACTGTTACGTCACCGTATGACAAAACCACTTCAGCAAAGAAATGAAGAGTTAAGCCATGCCACTTTACAGTACATACCTTCTAATCTTCCATCCACAGGGATGCACTTAACCACTACCACAGCAATCATATACACAACCATAACTATACCCCAATACCTCCAGCAGCCTTCTATTATCTACCATATTTATTAAACTTCTACTCTAACCAATACCCACAACTGGTAAGTATTGGGAGGAGTTAGTTTAGCATTAACGTGTGTGCAGAAACAAGAGCTGAAGTGGCAGCATGACACATGGCCAAGAAAAGGTTAGGCATCCTGCAGGATAAATTACCCAAATTCAACCTTTATGAATGTAATGGTAGATAATATTTGTGTTTTCTGTGTTTGCATGTATACTGTTAGGGGTTAACAATGTAATCAAATGTTCCTGTGTTCATCTCCCTTAACTGTGTAACTAATCATCTGTGAATGGCAGACTATTGTCTTATGCTAATCCATATAGCTAATTATGGTGATGATTGGGAGATGGATCTATTTGGAAGTCTCTCTGATTGCCTATTGTTCACCCAGGTCAAGAAGCTGCTGGAAAACTGTATAAAGACCCTAGGGACCTGATCTTTTTTCCATCTCAGATATTCTTGATGCTTTATCAGGAAAAGCTTTAAATCATAATATTTGAGAGCTCCAGTCCCATCTGGATTCCACACTGAAATATAGCTATTGGACTATAACTTATGGACTAATTCTGTAAAAACTCTTTGCAACTACAAAGCTCACTAGATCTCTGCTATGAATCTGGACCTCAGAACTGTTCTCACATCTGTAGGTATACTGATCTTTTAACCAGTTCTCTCTCCTCTTTTTTAAATACATTTTAATTTAATAAGAACTGGCTACAAGTGTGTATTTGGGGTAAGATCTGAAATATTCACTGTAGGTATTGCACACACAGACAGGACAGACAGTCAGATATAAAGAAAAGCTGTGGGTAAGAGCAAAACCTTGGTCTCTTTCAACAGAAGTTGGCCCAATAAAAGATACCTCATCCACCTTGTTACTGGGACACACAGTTCTGCACGCCTGCAAATTTTAGGCACCACAAGAAAAGGGTATCAGGAGTAATTCTTTGCTAGTGTATTTGACAGCCAGAAAAACCCAATGTATAAGCAGTTGCACACACACATACTTACTGGGTATCTCCAAGCTGGGATGAATAGCAGATACACTTTTGACTGTAGGAGGTGAATGTCGACCATCCACCAGATCAGATTCAGCATCTTGAGCTTCCCCATGAATCACAGCTATTCCTAGCCTCAAGCGCTCAGCAAACGACTGTGCTCTGCAGGGAAGAATATATTGAAGTTAAAATAACTCAAACACCCAATACAAGCCTATTTTTTCTTCTAAAATAGAGGAAAACTAAATGATTCCTACAACTGAGGGAAAGAAAGCAGGGATTATTTCTAGAAGACACCTTTTAATCATTGGGTTTGGAAAAGTTGATATTCCTGAAAGCATTTGCACTGGACTTGCCAAAGTGTTTCAAGCCTTGACAAGTAACAGAACAAGTGTTAATCATGCAGCTCAGATTACCATCTTGCTTCTTTCATCTTTCAGCTGCAACATGAATTAAAAATCAACGGTTAAAATCATGTAAAATTATCACCTTACATACTTCTGCTTCACTTCAGGCATGAGTTAAAGGGCCACAGTGCCATGACCCAATACAACCCTCATTTCTAACCCTGATGGAGCCGGAGATCTTGGGCCTTAAAACTATCGCTGGACTCTCAGTCTAGCAGTGTTTTTGACAGTGATCCACAACTAACTATAGCAGATCCAAGACCTCAGACTAATTTGCATTTCTTTGGCAAAAGCTTTTTCAAATGGGAATAAATAGAACCCATCTTAAAATTAAATTAATGAATACAAGAGGTGGACTGAATGGGACAGAATAATCTAGATATTCCTCTAGGATATCCATAGCTGCAAACCAGACTAATAACACTCAGATAATCAACTATTTAGCCTATTGTCAGATCACTTGCCACAAGTCAAGACCTGAGTTTTAGTAAACTTGGGAAAAGAAAAAAAAACCCTTACCATACACCATTTCTTCAGTTGCAATCTGGAATTATGTAAAGAGTTGATATTAAGGAATTTAGGGTACAAATGTAGATGTTTTAAAAATAAAGCTTTCAATGAAATTTTAAAATGTCAGTGAACTATTTGATTGCTAAGAGGAAGAAAACAAAATTTCTGCCGGTATTTGCATCTCAAATGCTCAATAGAGGAGGATAGACAGTGAAAAAGTAGAACTGACAAGTCCAGCTTCATTGTACAAGTCAAGTCAAGTACAACAAGTAAGCAAGCAGCATCACTGGGCAAGCTAAGGCCAGGTCTACATTAGACCTGCCAGATTGGCTGAAGGTAGCTTACCTTAAAATGAGTTTGGCGGCATCCCCACAGTGGGAGGCAGACAGGAGCAAATGCTTCTGTCAGCTTTCCTTTCTCCTTGCAGAGCAGGAGTACCGGATGCTGGAAGGGGTGCCCTCTGAGTTCGATTTAGCAAGTCTTAACTAGATTCACTAAATCAAACTCCAAAAATCAATTGTGGCAGCGTTAATCTTCCAGAGAACAAAGACAAGGCCTAAATTAGACTAAGAGTCTTTCATTTAATCTATGGAGTTAATAAGGATTTTTTAAATAATATTTAAATACAGCATAATATTTTATTCCAACCAGCTGCTTTTTAATTTAAAAAAGTCCAAATAACCAAGTAAGAGTTTTACAACGTTTAACTGACAAAATCAGGAAACCAGATTAACCTGAATAAAAACTTAGGCTGTATGCAAAATGATATTCCCTTAATTTTGCAATGAGACCAGAAACTGAACAATATTCTGAATACAACAGACTCAGCCATCTCCTGTCACAGATATGTATTCAAAAGAAAAACTGAGGCTGACATTTGTCTTTTTTGGTTATTTTCAAGAGTTTATCTCCCCTGCCCAAACAATTTATTTTCTTACAGAACACTTTAGCTTTCTCAGATTTACAAATGACTATTTAAAACATTTAGAGGAACCGACATTTTGACTAAGAGTTTTTTTCAATGTTTTCTATGCTGTCTTGTTTAGGTCAAATTTTCAGCTACAAATGCAGATACAGAAACAGGAGTACATGTGTGTTCTCATATGTTCCTGTGCAAATCTATTAATTATGCATTCAGGTTTTCTATTTGCACACACAATTATTTGACATGATGAGCAAATGCAAGGACGTATACTGATATTTTTGGATGGTATGTATAGATGTGTCCAAATAATATAGTTAGGGAATGGGGAAGAGGATGCATGCACCACGCAGGAACTAGCTGCCTCAAGTGGAGCAGAAAGGCAGAACACCTACTCTTCTTCAACACCAGCCATTGTTGCTACCCTGCTCAAGATTAAAAATGCAAGATGTATCTCCTTAATGAGTGTAGCTGACATACTCTACCTGCACACCCAAGAGCCCCAAAAGACCTTGTGCTTTCTTGATGTGCAATGCCTATGGGAGCTCCCAGGAGGGAAAGGCAGCTCTGCTCAGCCTCCAACACTAATCTGTGACCAACAGGCATGATTAACCTTCATAAAACACTAAGGAATCACTGTACTCATCACCAAAATGCAAGCAGTCCTGGAATGGAAGGCCATAGACCATACACCACTTCAGGACAGAAAAATAATCTTTTAACCAACTGCACTGTTATAGCGTCACAGCTTTAGATACATACTTACCACTCCAGGTGCCAGGCAGGAGCTGATCTGTGAGGGGAGCCGGTTTATAAACCAGCTCCCCTCACAGACAGATGTCTGTCGCCCCGTGCTGCTGCTTCTGATACAGAGGCAGAAGCGCAGAGTGGCAGGGGGCTCCTCGGGAGTGGGGCCAGAGCTCGCCGGCTGTGGGACCCACCCCCAGGAACTATAGAATAATCGAGTAACCGATAAGAAGTCATGAGGTTAATCGACTATTCAATTAACCAATATTTAACATCCCTACTGGAACCTGCCCCGCCCCCCCCCGCCCCATCAACAATTATTGCTCACACCTGGGCTAGCATGTTGGACACCACGGTTCTAAATCATGATCACATTAAGCAAATATTTTGGACCATTGGAGAAGTCATATTTGCCTTGCCATTGTTCTTCATCTATAGTTGAGATTTTGTAAGATAGATACAATAAACATTACTAAAATATTTTGGAATGCCATGCACTCTTTGTTCTTCTATTGTTGGATTTAATTTTCATATGTCCAATTTTTAAAAGAAAGACCTTCTAAAAACAGCAATGGACAGGCACCTCTCACCGGGCCCCAAGCTCCTGAGGGCTGGCGTTGTCCTCTGTCCCCGGGGCAGCCTGTGCACTGAACCTCTCATCCCCTGACCCACCCCAGAGCAGTGATTTAATTGAACCACAATAAAACTTATTTGAGTTTAGGACCCGAGCAATGCCAGGTAAATCTGCTCGCACGCACGCACGCACGCGTCAACCTTAATTTTTTAAGCTTAATTGAAAAACTAGTCATTGAGGCCACAATGATTTCCCAAGTATTCTATATGCACATGAACCCAATGTTATCTATACAGTGATGTAAGTTATTAGCATCAGCAATATGGACTACTCAGTTCCATCTATAAATGAATTGGTCATTTGAGTCCTTCATTTTGGGTATCATTTCATATGCCAGTGCCCCAAACTTAATGCTGCAATCAGGAACTATGTTAGTTACATATTGCTTGCGCCTATCAAATAGAGTGGATCATACGCACCTCTTTGCAGACGCAGGTGATTTGGCTACAATCACAGCATTCCTGTAATCTGGGATCTGCAGCAAACAGAGATCATCTGTGTCATAGCTTTTACAGACACTTAAGTTCATTAAGCGCTACATATAATTTTACAATTTAAATTTTTTAAAAAATTTAAAGTATCAAATACTTCAAGTTTAAGCAAACAACCCTAGTTTCGAATGGCTGATTTTACAACCTTAAAAATGTTATTTTAATGTTGTTTTCTCTGTGTGCAATTTCCTACATTTTTAAAAAATAAACTGAAAAAAACCTGAATTCCATCATGTAGCATCATACTCACACCCATACTGATCATCAACCGAAGGGAACATTTAGATCCATTGCACAGACCACTACCACTTGATCAAACAGAGTAACTGGTAATAGTAGTAGAGTAGACTGTCATTTTATGTGGCCAACGTTAAAGGGGAACAAGAATCTTAACCACAGGGTTTCACGGTTATTTGCTGATCGCAGAGGAAGGCTCAGACTCAGGAATCTATTTCAGATTCTGGAGGGAGTGTGATCTAGGTGGCACAAGTTCTTCTGCCCACTCCTCCCAAGCAGAACGACTCTAACTTGTCACAGTCTTGTTTCTTCCCCACTTCTGGCTTCTCATCCAAGTTCTCCACACTTAGCTAGTCCCAGTTCTGCCCATTCCACTGTTTCTTCCCCCTCTCCCCACATTCTGTTCTCCATTCCCACTGGCTCCCACTTCAGGCTCCTTGTCCAATCTGTGTTCTTACCTCCACCCATGGCTCCTTGTTCCAGTATCTTTGCCCAGACAGTCCCAGTTCTGCCCCGAGACCCTGGCTCCTTATAAGCTCACTCTCTTCCCCCTCTCCATTGGCTTTGGATCTCATTCTGCTCTCTCCTTCCCTCCCAACTCCCAGTTCCCTCTCCCTGCTCAGCACCTGTCTTCACCCATCCCAGTGTTCTTGACCCAATCTTCCCTACCTCCTTTCATCAAGTCCAGGTCTTGTTCCTTTCACATTCAAATCAGGCAGCTTCCTCCTCCATCAACCAAGTGGGGAAGAGGAATCATTGGGAACACAGAGGAGAGAGACTCCCTGTCCCACAGTTCAGATGGCCAGACACCTTTGCAGGGAAAGGCCTCCTCAGACCCAAGCTAGAACACGCTCAGTGCAAGCAGAATTTTTGTAGAATTTAGCTGCTAAAATCTAAGAAGCTGCTACTAATTATATTTAAATTGACTTTTCAAAGTCTTACAACCTGGCCAACTGTAGGTGGATTTTCAATACACAGCAAAAGGCAGATCCCTAATAGGGATGTTAGATAGCGATTAATTGGATCGTCATGTAACCACACAAAATATTATTGGTTACACAACTATTCGATAGTCCCCAGGGGCAGGGGCGGAGCCAGCAGCCACCGCACTCCCAGCCCCACTTCTGGGGAGCCCTCTGCCAACTTGCACTGCTGCCTCTGTATCAGCAGTCTCTGTCCACGGGAGGCCTAAGCTCTCCGCAGACAGAGGCTGCGGCAGCATCCCACGGAGCAGCCTCCCCTGCCTCACCCCACCCACACTGCTGCCTCGGATAGAGGCAGCAGCATGGGGGTGGGGAGGCGGCTCCATGGGATCCGGTGCTCATGGGGAGCTGGTTGATACAGAGGCGGGGGGGGGGGGCGGGAGAATGCCTGTAGTCCAGTGGTCTCCAACCTTTTTACACCGAAGATCACTTTTTAAATCTCAGAACAGGCGAAGATCTACCGCCCCGCCCCTTCCTTGAAGCCCCGCCCTCTCTATTCTCCTCCTGTCCATCACTTGCTATCCCCAGCCCTTATTTACACACTCTGATAAACACTTTATTTTTAAATTATGCAATATATAAAATTAAAATCATGTGTTTATAGTTATGAAATAAATGGTCTGTTTTTTATTCATGCTATTTAAATCTAAAATGAAGCATTTATAATTATACATTTTGTAGGGGACAGAGTTCTGCGGCTGGGGGCAGGGGAGAGGGATCAGGGTGCTGGGAGGGCAGAGGACAGGGTTCTGCAGCAGGGGACAGGGTGCCAGTGGGGACAGAGTTCGGGGAGTGGGGAAGGGAATGGGGACAGAGTTCTGTAGCTGGGGACAGGGGAATGGGGACAGAGTTCGGGAAGTGGGGACAGGAGTGGGGACAGAGTTCTGTAGCTGGGGACAGGGGAGTGGAGTCAGGGTGCCAGTGGCAGCAGAGTCACCTGCATCTGCCTTCTCCCAGGATTCTCTCCCTTCCCCCTCTCCCCCCCCCCCCCCGTGGGAAGCCAGCACATGCCTCCTCCGGGCCCCCTGCGGCACAGGGAAACCCCAAGCGTGCCTGCCCCGGGGCTAACCCCCGCCTCCCGCAGCGGGGGCAACCTCCCCCATTCCGCAGCGGGGCCAAACCCCCGTGGGAGCCTGCACCAGGGGCAACCCCTACCCCTCCCGCGGCGGAACCAAACCCCCCTTCCGCGGCGCGGCCCTGCCCCTCCCCTCCCGCAGCACAGCCAACCCCCGCGGGCACCTGCCCCGGGGCCAAACCCCCCTCCCACGGTGCAGCGCGGCCAACCACCTCCTGCAGCATGGCCAACCCCTGCGGAAGCCTGCCCCGGGGTCAAACCCCCCTCCCACGGCATGGCCCGGCCCAGCCAACTCCCTCCCCTCCCGCAGCACGGCCAAACCCCTGGGCCGACTCCCGCTCCCGCAGCACAGGGAAACCCCTGCGCCCAACTCACCCCTCCGGCGCCGGCGGCGCAGGGAAGCCTCCGCACTCTTCCTCTAGGGCCAACGCCCCCTCCCCCAGCACGCAACAGAGCTGTGGGAGGGGGAGCAGCCCACGCACTTCCAGAACCCCCGGAAGTGACGCAGGCTTCAGAGAGGACTTCCGTCCACCCCGCGGGAAGCCGGCACTACACTAGGAGGTAGGTAGTGGGGCTTCTCGGGGGTAGGGGGAAAATGGGGAGCGGGGTTGCCCGAACGCCTCGCGATCGACTGGTCGAGGCCTCGCGATCGACCAGTCGATTGCGATCGACGGGTTGGTGACCACGGCTGTAGTCAATAAGAATAACCAATAAGCCTAGTCTTATTGATTAATCGTGTACACGACGACATGTTGGCATACCTAATCCCTAACACCGAGGCCATTCCCTGTCCAATCCTTGCTCCAAAACATGGAGTGCTAGATAAAATGTATCAAGATTTTAAAATGGACAAAACAATGTATTTTTCCCGAGCCTTACTTCTGAAACAATTGATCCATTTTGGCTAAAAACTTCAAAATGATTTAGCTTGAAGCAGACAACTAGCATAGAAAATGTTAACTCAAACAAGTAAGTTTACCTAAGTTCTAAGCAACACAATGCAGATCTTACAATAGAAAGTGTCAGGCAACATTAATAATAGATGAGGCTTGTAGCCCTGCTACAAGAAATATGACAAAAAAAAAAAAAAAAAGTGTGGACGTTTCCCCTCTCCCTCTCCCCCCCCAAGTAGGCATGCTCCTTTACAGATCTTGCAAAATTAGACAAGTCATATTGAAGAGGCATACAATGCAAGGTACGGACAAGGTAGGACATGTCCTTTAACATACTGTAGGCTCTATTTCTATTCAAACAGGATTGTCTCACTTTTAACTACCAAATCTCCAAAGGTGATTTCCAATGCTCAGTTCACAAAAAAGCTAAGTGAACAAACTGAAACTGGTCAACAATACCCTTCAAACCTTAAAATATGGGCTGTGGCAACTCCTAGCAGCAAAGAGTTATATTAAGTCACTAACATGTAAGTGCATGCTGTACAGTGTGTGAAGTTGATATCAAATGTTCACTAAATAAGCAACACAAACATTAAGCCCATGAAATCCTTATGCCACAGTATCCAATGAAATGAGTAGCCTAGGTGGAAGAAAGTCCAATTTCATCTTCAGTTCTTACAAAAATATATGTGGGAAATGATCATGGAATGGGCATCAGCAGTTCCCAACCTTTACGATTTGACTTATGGTTTGAGTTCTTTCTTTGTGCATCTCCATTTATCAAGTTGAACTTGTTTCATACTATTCGATACATCTCATTAAAGATACTAACAAACATTTTGCAGGCTGTAGCTTTCAAAATGCATGACACCTAGAACATATTTGGTAACCATGAAATGCAGATGAGTTCTTCCTGATCAGTGTTACATAGCAACTTTATAAAGAGATACATATATAGCATAGGCCTCTGAATTGACTAGAAGGCACTAAGTGTGTCCATATCCTGGGAAACTAAGTAGGTAAGGTCCTTTTAGTTAGAATGACTTGCAAGAAAGTAAGCTATCAAGCAGAGAAAAGATAAAGGCAGTGAAATAAGAAAACCATCTTCTAAATATTCACCCCCACAGGAGTTTGCCAGCTTTCAAAAAATCTGCTGGTGAGCTTTATACTACAGCCCTCTTAGCTAGAGAGGATTTTCTAACATATAAAAATCTCTTAGGTCAATGAGTGCCTCCATTGGGCAAAAAGCTGTGTCTAATTTAGGATGAGAAGCATTCTTGTTCTTCCAAATCACTGGGCTTTAGCCACTGAGAGAAGCAGAATGTTACTAGGGATGTAATAGGATAATCATTTACATGGTTAACCGATAAGCCTGGTCTTATCAATCACCATGAATGGTTACACACAGGCCCCTGCCCTGCTCCTGAGGAGTGGGCTGCTACTCCGCACTGCGGGCTCTGTATCAGAGTCCACAGTGTGGGACAGCAGCTGGCTCCCTGAGAGTGGGAAGGAGCCAGGAGCCATATGCATAGGGAGCCAGCTTAAAAACCGACTTCCAGCATGCACTGGCTCTCGGGGAGCCAGCTGCTGCCCTGTGCTTCTACCGCTGTATCAGATACTGCAGTGCAGAGTGGCAGCCAGCTCCCTGGCAATGGGGCCGGCAGGCAGGAGCCGGTACACGCTGACTATACCGTTACTCAATTACCCTCTTTTTAACATCCCTAAATGTTACAATAAATATTTTTCTCTAAATAGCACTTTATATCCACAAGTCTCTCTCTACTTCCTCAATTCACATCTGTACAATGATTTATACATTTACACTTTCATGAATTAAAAATCCCTAATCCAAACTTTTTATTTTGGGCTACGTCTACACTGGCGCGTTCTCACGCAAAAACTCTTTTGCGGAAGAGTTCTTCTGCAAAAACTCTTCCAGAAGAGAGCGTCTACACTGGCATGTGCTTTCGCACAAGAGCATCCATGCCAGTGTAGATGCTGTCTTGCGCAAGAAATTCATGTTGCCTGTCTACACTGGCCTCTTCTGAAAGAGCTCTTGCGCAAGAGGGCTTATTCCTGAGCAGGAGCGTCAGAGTTCTCGCGCAAGAAGCCCTGATTTTATACATTAGAACATCAGTTTACTTGCGCAAGAACACGTGGCCAGTGTAGACAGGCAGCAAGTTTTTGCACAAGAGCGGCTGCTTTTGCGCGAGATCGCGCCAGTGTAGACACAGTCTTGGTGTTAACAGAGTAGGAAGAATGTTGATGTGTGGAAGAAGAATAGAAAAAACAAAAAATTACCATTTTAAAACTCCCCCAAAGATGAGATCCCTTCTCTTTTCTACAGACTTTAAAAAATATATTGAATTTCACTCTTAGTGTCTTTACTGATGTTCTAAACCTAGGGATAACCTGAAATACAACACTGAAAAGACAACTCTCACGCACATTAGTAGACCTTGCTCACCTCTTCTTGAATGTACTGAAGTAAGAATGGAGACGCTCTCAAATTATCAACTGGAATATTAAAGAACCCCTGTATTTCCTTCTGATGTAAATCCATAGTAATAAGGTGAGTTAGACCTTTGAAAAGAAAGTACACTTAAAAGCCACTGTATAAAAACCAAACAGCACAAACCTAGATATGATCTGTAGATATCAAATTTACTCCTCCTGTAGCTTTCACTTATAATTGTTTAGAACATGAAAATTCTATTATACTTTAACAAAATAATACTATAGTTTTATTGTAGTATACATAGTAAAAAAATTCCCATTAAGGTTTATAGAGTATTAAATTAATAAAGAGTACTTTGCACTTTTGTAGTGCCTTTTACCAAAGCCCTCACAACCATTTACAAAAATTAACTAAAATTCTCAATATCCCCATGCCACACAATTGCCACTTCCTTTCCAGATTTCAAGAAACTAAGACAGAGATTAAGTCATTTGCCCAGGGTCATACAGTAAAGCTATGACAGAGCTGAGACTGTAACTCAGAGTTCCTGACTCCTGATCCCAAATTCTAATTACTCCCACACTTTTTCCCACGAAATGAGAATCAATATTTAATTAACTCTACAAGACCAGAACACACTATTACACAGCATATCTATGAAGTGTTCACTGTAACTATCCACATGCTCCAAGGACAGGTGCCATGGAAAAAAACAGGACGGTCGCTCTTCTGGAAGAATCAGGGGAATTTATCCCATATCTCAGATGTCACCTTAAAAGTAAACACTAGGTGTAAGTGGGATCACCCAACAGATAGGCAAAAAGAGAAAGTGACAGAAATACAACTGCCCAAGAGAGAATTAGGAAGAGAGAGAAGGCATCCAGCAGCAGTACCAAAGCAAAGGAACCCATCCTTCCAGGACAGTAGGAATTCTGGGAGACTTATCATACAAACTCACCTTGGCACAGATTCTACAGTGGATGTTATAAAGATGTGCTCATTTTAATCCAGCATTTCACTCACCACTTTGTATTGGTTTTATGTTGGATTTTCCTCTCAAGGATTTAAAATTTCCTCCTGCTAAAAATCTTTTTAGCTATTTCTTATTAAAGTTCTCAGTTTAATGCATACAGCTGTCAAGTTAAATATGACATCAGAAGCCCGACATGCCCTGATTATTTCACAACATCCTGCATTCTTACCAGCTTTGCACATCATCGAAGCCAGTAATTTAGAGACAATGGAGCCCCTTTTCCTCATCTTGCACTGCTTGCTGTATGGGAAGTAGGGAACCACTCCAATAATGCTTTTGGCACAGGAGGTTTTACAAGCATACACCATGATCAGGAGCTCCATGATCGTAGTATTCACATCCCTGGAATGAGAAGTTTCTAGTTCTGTATCCACACATAAATTTCCTTTAGCTGAATCCAATGTGATACCTGCATCGGCTTCAAGGAACTTCATCCCACTGAAGAAAAGCTGGCAACTGAAATACTCATACAGGGAATCCAAATATGCATCCCAGGTAGGCCACTGCACTTAACTGGCTATTTTAATTTCTCAATAGGACTATACTTCATTATTTCTTCTCCTGGTGCCTGTTCAACCACCTCATTGTTTAAAGGGACATTTTCAGGACTTTACCAGCAAAATATACTAACCGGAATAAGGCCTACACTGTAATTTGTCTCCAACATCTTTGCACCACAAGATAAAAATTGTGTAAATATATTTTCAGTATAGACAGGTCTAACAGTTTTAAGATTCCTATAACATAGTCGTCTATCATTTGGGCCAAAAGTAGGCCTTAGCCAACACTAGGCATTAAATATTTGGCAATTAACATCTTATCTCCTCTGTCTCTAAAGAAAAAGACTGAGTGAAATATTTTAACATGGAAGGACTGATCACCAGGTAAACCAGTCCTATTATTTCTGCTGCTGTCAGAAACCAGAGGGATTCCTCTGCATGTATGTTCTTGAGAACATACAATTATGTTACTTAATGAGTCACAGGAGCCATTTGCTTTGAAGAAAGTGTTCCCATATTTAAAAGCATTAAGTGGTACTGCATTCAGGGTAGCCAACCGCAACAAGATTTTAAAGTAACAGAGCGAACATTAAAAAGAATGCAGAAACCCAGGAAGCAAAATCCAAATTCATCTGAATATAAACAAAATAACAGTCAGATTATAATAAGCTCCCCTAAATACACACTTTCTAAATCACAGAAACCAACTGGCCCACCTATGAATCTCTCATATGTACAAAAAAAGAAAACTGAAGACAAAATAATTATTAAAGATAAACCATGTCTAGATAAGATCACATATTCTAAAGAAACTATTCTAGTTTCTTTGAAATGTATGTTAGTTGTTACTTACTTTGAAACTGTTTGGATGATAAAGACATCTTTTCCTCTCACTGACTCTTGAATCTGCACTCTTGTTTCTGCCAAGAAGAGAAAGATAACAGGTTGAAACTCTCTAGGCCATCAGGACCTGACCGGTGCTGAACAGAGAACTTGCCAAACCCCAGCAGGTCAATATTGTTTAGCAGCAATACTTGCGGTGTCCAACACACTAGCCACATGTGCAGGGCCGGCCTCAGGCCGATTCGCCCGATTCCCCCAAATGGGGCCCTGTGCCCTGAACTCGGAAGTGTGCCGGGCGCCATGGGCGGCGAGTTAATATTCAGAGCCGGGGCCCTGCTGCAGCAATATGTGAAGCTGGGTCTCTCCCCGGGCTCTGCCTGGAGCGGATCCCGGACCCCCCCTTTCTGGTCCCCCCACGCGTCCTCCCACCCCGCCCCCAGAGCGTCCCCCCAGCCCCAGCCCGTCCCTGCCGTGCGTGGCTCTCAGTGCAGCTCCCCCTCGCCGGCGTGCACTGCTGCTGCCATGCGCGGCGTTTGCAGGTGAGCGGGGGGGGGACGGCCGGGCATGACATGACGTCATGGCCCGGGACTTTAAAACTCCTCAGAGGCATGTTGCGTCGCGTGGCCTGGCTCCAGGTTCGGAGTCCGGGGCCCAAGCACAGACTCCGGCCCCACAAAGTGGAAGGCAGAAGGTAGGGGAGGGGGAAAACTAGGGGGAAGGGGCTTGTGCGGAGAGGGGAGGGCGGGAGAGGAAGGGGCTTGTGTGGAGAGGGAAGAAAGGGGAAGGCACCAAGAGACAGGGTGAAGGAGAGACAAATGCCAGGGGGCCAAGGGGCCAAAGGGCAGGAGGGGAGGTGTCAGTGGGAGGGGGGACAGGGTGATGCTGGGAGAGGAGAGGAGAGGGGAAGGGCATTGGGGGCTAGAGGGGGGAGGGGAAGGTGCTGGGAGAAGGCTTGAAAGAAGGGGTGGGCATGAGAAAAGTGGGGATGGAGCAAGTCATGTGTGAGGGCACAGAGGGGCAGGAGGGGAACGGGGCAGAGAGTGGTGAGGGGGTGGGCATCAGGGAAAAAGAGGGCAAAGGGGGCAGGGGCAGTAAGGGAAGGAGGAGACACCAGGGCTAAGGGAAGGTGCAGGTGCCAGGGGATTCTGGGGTGAAGCAGAAGGGCGGACACCTGCAGGGGAGGCACCAGCACCAGAAGAGAGAGGCAGAGCAGGTGTGTAGAGGGAGGCGTTGGAAAAGGGGATGAGGAGGGGTAGCTCACATGATCAGAGTGGGGATACTGGAGGAGTGGGCACAGGGAGGAGAGAAGGGCTGGTGGAGGGGGGCAGGTCGCAGGAGGGCTGAGGGCAGTGAGAAGGGCAGAAGTCAGGACAGCAGAGGAGGGTGAGGAGTTGGGGGGGCAGCAGGCACCAGGGGAGCTGATGGAGCAAGGGGAGAAGACATGGCAGCAGAGAGAAAAGGTAAAGGTTTATAAAATATTTATTAATAACTTGGGTGCCACAGTGGCACATCCAAACAAGCCACATGAACTCAATACAGGTGCACAACACAAAATCCATTCTGCTCCTGAGAGGAAACTCTTAGGCTATGTCTACACTGGCGGCTTCTTGTGCAAGAACATCTTGTGCAAGGGTTCTTGTGCAAGAAGTCTTGCGCAAGAATACGTCCACACTGCCATCTGTGAGATGTGGTTTTGCGCAAGAGCATCCATGGCAGTGTGGACGCTCTCTTGAGCAAGAAAGCTCCAATGGCCATTTTAGCCATAGGGCTTTCTTGCGCAAGAAATCCCTGCCGAGCATCCACACTGCCCTCTTGCGCAAGAGAGCTTACACCTGTTAGAAAAGAGCATAGCTCTTGTGCAAGACACCCTCTGTTACCACGCCGTACTGTAAATTTCCTTGCGCAAGAGCAGGCGGGCAGTGTGGCTGCTCTGTGGGTTCTTGCTCAAGAACAGCTGTACTTGCGTAAGAAGTCACGAGTGTAGATATAGCCTTAGAGGGAACACTTCCCCCAGTCTCTCTGCCCCCGAGTTAATGTCACACACATTGGGTTAATGCAATCGCAGGATAGTTGCATGAGGGGGGTTTGGTGGGGGCCAAACTAATCCCTGTTGGTAGGAGGATGGTGGGAAAAGTCCTTCGAGAGGGGTGACATGACACCTTTTACTTCTGGTCATGTGTCCATCTTGCCCCGAGCGTGTTACCGCCAGAGGCCTGGTTAATGGGGATCAGGGGGTGTGGCTAATAAGGTCGGGGCATGGTTAACGGGGGTCGGGGGTGTGGCTAATGGGGCACCACCAAAAATTATACAAATCTGCCGGCCCCGGAGGAGGAGTGCGTAGGCTGCCTGCGCCACAGGAGGTGTGAGTTTAGCGCAGGGTTTTCCTGTGCCGCGGGAGGGTGTGTGTGTGTTGGCAGGGGATTTTTTTGTGCTGGGGTTTTTTTTTTTTGGTCAACCAAAACTGCTGTGGGGCCCCGTCGAAATTGTTCGAATTGGGCCCCGCACTTCCTAAAACCAGCCCTGCACATGTGGCTATTTGGCTGATTGAGTGTGACTACTTGGCTTGAACATCGTGACTATTTGGCTGGCAGAGTGTGGCTAGTTCTCTATTTAGCCACAGTACAGTGGCTACTGTTTCAGAACTGGTTGGACACCATGGAGCAACACCAACACTTCCACTGCTTACTGGACTCTTAGAAGACATTAAAAGGGGGTAAATTAGAGCTAAACAACAGCACAGAACACTAAGAGCCAGGACTGGTGGCTGTAAACAAACTTCATGGGAGCATGGGAAATTTGGCCACTCCCATGATAAGTGGACATCCAGCTCACTAAAGTCATGCCAGACCACAGATTTGGCTACCAGAGAAGTGCCGGACTAGAGATGTTCAACATGTACAAAGATTTAATAAACATACAACAAGACTTCATGGAATTGCTCCACAAATTCATTATACACTATAGACCAATCTAAAAACTAAATAATATCTCCACCTTCAGACTGAAAGAGAATAGCCATATTGAAGACAATACTCATGGTCAAATTTACAGACTTGCGTGCATTAGCTGCACAACTCGCACTAATGATAACGTGAGTCGTGATAAATTCCCACATTAGGATTTGAAAATGTACCCTTTTGTATCTAAGGAAGGTGATGATGGTGACTATGTGCATGAACCCTCTGAGCAATAGAGTTGTACCATGACAATAGCAGCATTTAATGAGGATGAAGGAACTGGAGAGAGACAGTGTGTCTGTGCGTGCGAGAGAGAGAGATGTACGCTAATGATCACATACAAAAACAGGTGGTCTGGAAGAATGATAGTCCTCAGAAGGCAGAAGGAGGAGAGGTAACAGAACACATATATGAGAGAACATAAACATGAAAGAGTGATGCTTCACTTTTCTGTAAATAAATTCTGAATAGGGTTAAGTAATATACTGTCTTCTACAGAAGCAGAATGAGAGGCTTATTAAGCCAGCGGTTCGCAATGCCGCGAACCTGTCTGCCAGGCAATGACACACTGCCAGGGCACACCCCGAGCTGCTAATGAGCCCCGCCCACTGGGGTTCCCCACACAGCAGCAGTGTGAGCGGCCCGGCGGGCAACTGGGTGTGCTGCAGCTGGAGTCAGGGCCACAGCGAGGCTGACCCTACTGGGGCAGCCTCACAGTGGCCCCAATTCTAGCTCTGGCAGCCGCTACACGGCCCAGCTGCAGCAATTGGCCAGGACCAAGCGCCGCATGGAGCCTGGCTGCCATGGCACTCGGCAGGGGCCCAGCACGCTGCGGGCTCTGCGCAGCCCTTCCACTGTGCAGGGAAGTGCTCTGCGCTCAGCTGGCAGCTGGAAGGCAGCGGCAGGGCTAGGTAAGGAGAGGCAGAGCTAGGTAAGGGGAGTTCTGGGGGTGAGGCTAGTGCTTGGGGGCTCTAAAAGGCGGGAGGGGAGAGCTGACACTGAGGGGCATGGTGACATCCAGAATGGGGGGCTATAGGGGTGGAGCTAGTAGTGAGTGGGCTGGGAGGTAGGACTGGCACTGGGGACAGGGCTAATGTTGGGTACTCAGGGCTGGCACAGGGGGGAACCTGGGGGACTGGGTGCAGTGGGGCTCTGGAAACAGGAGACTGGCACTGAGGCATTTGGGGCAGGGGGGCTGGCACTAGGGGACCCTGAGGAAGAGAGGCTGGCACTGGGCAGTTGGGTGAAGGGGACTCTAGGGTCAGTGGCTGGCACTGGGAGAGCAGTGGAGGGGTGAGGGGCTCTAGGGGTTAGGGCTGGCACTGGGGGCCGGGGCTTTTTATACCGGGGACCAGCAAACCCATTCACAAACTTCTGGTGGACCGGCAATATTTTTATTTCCATATTCATATAATTAATATGCAAATAAAATGTTGCCGATCCACCAAAAGTTTGTGAATGGGTTTGCCGGTCCCTAGTATAAAAAAGGTTGGGAACCACTGTATTAAGCCATTAAATGCTCACCTCTGTTTGGCTCCTGATAAACCTGAACTTTACCCATCTCTAACCCTAGGCGTCTGAAAAGAAAAAAGAAAAGCAAAAATCAGAACATTACACCAAAGAGAACCAACACCAGAATAAAGAAGCAGCCCAACCCAACGTTAATAGCACTGTACAAAACTACAATTCATAAATCACAAGACAAATGTTTTATTATTAAATTTCTCACGAATCTGTATTTTACCAGTTACATTGCAGATTGATCTAAGCCTGTCCACAATTAAAAACAAAAACAAAGAACATTAAAATAATTCAAAGTTATGAAAATTATGCAACAAGTTTCTCATCATCATCTACATAATGTCATGGATGTGCATGCGGCTTCAGAAGACTGAGTTTAAACTGGTCCTTTCCCAGGGAAATTTCCTTTCGAGACTAAATAAGAGGTAAAATAAGGGCAAGAGCAGACAAAGCTGTAGTTAATAAGCTTTTGAAGATTAAACTACAGTTTACTATATTAGCATAGAAAGACCAATTACTAAAAAGGAATTAATAGCATGAATTAGGGATGTTACATATCAGGTAACTGAATAGTCGTGTAACTGCATGAAATCTTGGCGGTTACACAACTATTTGATAATTCCCAGGAGTGGAGCCGGCAGCCAGTGCGCTTCAGCCCCACTCCCGGGGAGCCCTCTGCCACCCCGCACTGCTGCCTCTATATTAGAGGCAGCAGCGCAGGCTGGCAGGCGGGAGACAGTCTGCGAGGGGAGCCAGTTAAAAAACAGCTCCCTGCTGCCCCGCACTGCTGCCTCTGATACAGAGGCAGCAGCGCGGGATGGCAGCAGCCCTTGTTTGCAGGGGTCCAAGTGCCCCATGGACAGAGACTGCTCGAGGGGTGGGGGGAGCAGAGGGAATGGGGAGGTGGTGATGAAGCAGCCTTTTGTCTGTGGCGGCCTGGCCACATACAGAGGCAGGTCTGGCAGCAGCCTCTGCCCACCGGGAGCTCAGACCCCCACACCGCTGCGCTGATAGAAGCAGCAACACGGGGTGGCACCATGGAGCTACTGCTGGGGGGAACTGGCAAGGGAGGGAGATTGTGGATAGCCGACAAGATTAACCAATAAACCTAGGCTTATCGGTTAATCGTATAGTCCATTACTCGTTGACATCCCTAGCATGAATGATGCACAAATATGTCCATATCCAAATACTGTGCAATTTTAGCCCTCCCCCAGTACCCTTCTTGTCTGTCCTTCTTATGTCATGTCTAATTTAGACTATAGGGAAGCAAGCAACCTGTCATGACTGAAATTTCTAAATGCCTCATGAAATACGATATAGATTTATACAAGACATAAGAGATTAGCACACATTATACTAAAAACCCTCCACATCTAAATAAACTTGTATTGAGCAGAAAGGACAAGCCTTGATAACTAACAAAACCATAGTACATATGGAAAGAAAAAACAGTGGATTTTTCTACCATATAGGATTATTTAACAATATCCAAATAGGAACCTTTGTAACTTATGTCTCCCAAAAAAATATGAAAGTCGCCTTTCACAGCTTTCAAACCAACAAGCCAGATTTAAATGTTTTATTTGTTATTCGGTGAATAAATTACATGCCATCTTCAAAATTCAACTATTGTAAAGATTTTAAGCGAGGTACTAACACTGAGTGCTTATCACTGGAAATTGTCCCCTAATTTGCATGTTCCGTGGTAATGAAAAAAGTGTTATCAGGGTTTATACTATCCTAGATGTAGGAGTTCAATTCTATTGATGCCAAGGCAAGGTGATCCAACAACAAACCTCTCCCAGCTTGCTAACCTGAGTTTCACCGTAAACCCCTTTATTACATTTACTGCAGACTACCGTGATTCAAAGTTCCTTAATCAGCAAAGCCTAGACTATTAGAAAGTCATTTAAAATGACTGCAGACATCTAAAATATTTATTTTCATAGATGCAAGCTTTGGTGATTAGGAACAAAGATTTATTGTACTGACCGTGCATGTTGTAGGTAACTTTATTTTTCCAAACAATGGTGCAGTCTTACTAAGTAACATTACAAAATATTCTTATCTGCTGTAGACTGATCTCTTCAACCAACCCACCTGCACCAATATCCTACACTGCTGAATGGGCAGCGGGTGAATCTAGGGCTGGGGAAGGAAACCCTCCCCCGCCGCCCAAGCCCGTCTCTTCTACACCGGCACCTGTCCCCCGCAGGAGTCAAGTCCCCCAACGGCAGAGGCAGGTCTCCAGCTCTCCCTCAAGCCAACCTCTGACCTTGGAGCACAGGAAGCACAGACAACTCCAGTGTCCCCAGCCTCAGTGCATCTGAAGCCCAGGGGTATCCCTGGAGCCACACTGAAGCAGGGAACAGAGTGTGGGTGAGGCCACGCTTGGCAGTTTGGGAAGGCCATGCCTTCCCCTCCCTCTTATACCCACTATGATGGCAGCAAAGACTAACCACTGGATAGTACTTACTCAGCAATTCTCCTTGATAGTTCCATGCAAGATGAATTGGAATTAGCAGAAAACAGCACCAGCCCACCCTTTGTTATATTCATGATGGCTCCTATTTCAGTTGATTCCACACAAAACATCAAAACCTACTTTGTCTTTCCACTTCTAAAATACTGCAAAAAAAATGAAAGACATATTGAGCATTATAATATTTACTGTAGAAAGAAGTTGCCTTCGAATATGGGCTGCAGACTAACTCATCCTCCTGCAACCTCACACAGAATTGTTCTGTAAAAACAAAGTAAGAACAATACAACAAAGATGGAATCCTTACAGCACTTCTTTGTACTTTTTAAAGATTGGGGCACTTACACCAAGTCTCAGTATCACTGCTCTATAGCTACCTACAATACACATACTGTATATGTTCCCTTATTTTTCAAGACATTATAAACTTACAAATAGGGGTTGAACTTAAGGAAGAGTTCAGTAAAGTTGGCAGATGTAACTAATGCCCTCTTGTACAATGCATCCACTGGGTCATGTAGCTGTTGTCATTCTTCCACACTAAAACTGCTCCTATGGAAACACCACAGAGAAAACAAACATTGAAGAGAGAATTTAGACACTTTTATTCAATAAAGACACAAACCAATCATATCAGGGTTTTTCCATACTCTTTATTCTAGTTTGAAATATCACATTTTCGTGCCACAAGGTACTAGAGCATTCAAGTGACAGTATCATGATGAACTGCAGCCATCACTGTAGACACAAAGTACCATCTTAATTAACAAAGTGCTAAAAAGACAGCAACTTACTTTTTAAATCTATACATACTTCAATATCTTCAAAGGGTCTCTCAGTATTACCCAAAGAACTGAACGTATCCATGCTCACACTTTGAAAAAAACCAAAACCCTCAAACCATGGCAAACAAAGGAAGTTAACTTACGCTAATGTCTCCATCTCGTACCTTACCACAAATGTCTCCAAACAGAGATAGCAAGAATCTAACAAAGGTACGGAATCCATGGTAGGACAGTTACCACACCCTCTTATTAAGTATTCTAAAACAACATGTACAAAAATGACTGTGTGCATTAGTCACATTTATGGAAGTAGCTGTTTGATTCCAACACTAGCTATATTAAAGCTGTTTTACCAGCCTGTGCAACTAGACCTACGCTTAGTCAGTTTGTCCAGGATGCAGAAGCTGTACATGGCTCATCAACAGTTGAGAGCCAAGAAGATGATGGGAATTTCCTACAAATGAAATGCTCCACCACTGTGCATCACTCTGTTCAGTTCATGTGAATCAAAAACTGGCTCATGCTACCACAGAAGCTTTTGAGAGGGAGAAGTTGGAAAAGGAAGAAAACCACTTGTGCAACTAGTAAGACAGATCAGATCCTGCAGCGTTCCCTCTAAACTGTGCGCTTGTGTGGCCGCTCAGAAGAAATTCACATGCCACCCAGATGACCAGCAGAGTGCCCACAGTTAGGTTTTGTTTTTGTGGGTGGCGTACATTTGCACATGCCTCAGTGCACATAAGAATTTATTCCACACCTGGATGGAAAAAATCCACACACAGATGGAAAATTAGAGGGAACATTGACCCCAGGCCCTTTCAATTCTTGCGCTCAGCTGAGACTATCAGGCTATTCTTATTTTTGTCAGTACAACCTATATACCTTTCAGCAATGTACGTTACACTGACAAAAGCACTGGTGTAGACAGTGCTATGTTGGCAGGAGCATCATGGTTTGGGGGTTCTCTATAAAAGTTAGCTTAAAAATAATAATGCTTAAAATTTGCGCAACGCTTTTCAAACCTTGGCTCTAGGTTGCTATCCACTTTTCATAGATAAGGAAATCCACACAGAGGAGTTAAGTGATTTTTCCCAAGGAGATAAGTTCCTGGTTTCCAATTTATTGTTCAGATCACATCTCACTTTTTAGTGAGATAGGGACATTTTCATGAGTGATTTTGAAGCTCCAATTTTTCAGGTCAGTAGGGCATACTGCAGAGGTAACAACTGGGATACAGTAGGGGAGGAAATGATAGGTGTATACACATAATGCTCTAAAGAATGGTAAATCTGGGAGAGACAGGGGGTAACATAGACATGATCATCCTGGAACAAGTGTTGAGGCTACTGTCAATTCATTAGGCAAATTGATGAGTAGGCAGCAGGTTTAAAACAAACAAAAGGAAGTTTTTCTTTACTCAGCCCATGGTCAACCTGTAGAACTCCTTGCCAGAGGATGCGGTGAAGGCTAGAACTTTAACAGGGTTCAAAAAAGAGCTAGATAGATTCATGGAGGTTAGGTCCATCAATGCCTATTAGCCAGGATGGGTAGAAATGGTATCCCTAGCCTCTGTTTCTCTGGAAGTGGGTGACAGGGGAGGGATCAGGTAAGGATTACCTGTTGTGATCCCTTCCTCTGTGGCATCTGGTATTGGCCACTGTCAGCAGACAGGATACTGGGCTAGATGGACCTTTGGTCTGACCAAGTATGGCCGTTCTTATGAGTAAAGTTGACCTTAAAACAAGTACACATCTACACATACACGTAACCCTGTGGCTCTGTCTGGACTAAAGATGTTAAATTGCATTTAATCAGCTAATAGAGCAGTTGATGGAATTTCCATCGACTACTCGATAAGGGGGGAAACTGCAGAGCCACAGCAGGGTTAACTCCCAACCCCGGGACCTAACCCCACTGCAGCTCTGCCTCTTAAACGTAGTGACAGCTGCCGGGCTCTTACTACATTTAAAAGGCAGAGGCACAGTGTTTGGGACCAGGCATGAGCCAGGACAGCTGAGTCCCGGCTCGCGCCCAGTCTCCCACTGTGCCTCTGCCTCCCCTGCCTGCTCCCCCATGGAGACAGTGCTGGGGGAACTGGCTCCTGCTCCCCTCCTTGCTGCCTCTGATAGTCACTTCTCCCCCTCTTCCCTGATATCAGAGGCAGCAAGAGCGTGACAGGGGGAGAAGCAACTAGTTGAGTAGTGATTCGACTCCCCGATAAGCCTGGACTTACTAGATAGTCAACTACTCGCTTACATCCCTAGTCCAGACTGACCTTCAAAGTTTGGATCAGATTTAAGAAAAGAACATTTACCCCAGGTTGTCTTCCCAGTACCATCATATCCCACTTCCTCCCTCGAGCCTCCAATTTCTATTGTGTTGGTTTGGCTATGAAGTCACATACCCACCACAGCCAATCAGGTACATAAGGAAAATAACATTGTCTGAGTGAAAACTGGACAGGATTCACAAGAGATTCTAGACCGCTAGGATTTCAGGATCCTCTGATAGAAAGAAAGAAAGAAATGGAGACAGAAAACACCCAAACAGATCACAGCGTCGAGTTTACCAAGGAGATGAGGCATCGCCACCAGGTCCCACCCTCACTGCTCTGAATGGAGAACGATGGATGGAGATAGAGACAACTTCCCACGCCCCTTCACCCACCCCAGAGGAAGACTGGAGATGACTGTGGCCTTCCCCCCCGCTCACACACGCTTCCCTTCCCCATCTGCAGTTGGGAAAATGTATATTGACTGAACCCAAAAGTCCCCGTTGGGATTGGGAACCCCTTGTGTACGAATACACAAAGCGGACGTACAATGTGCGCCCTCTGCTAGGAAAGCAAAGCAAAAAGCAAAGCAAAGCAAGGGAAGGGAAGGGAAGGGAAGGGAAATGACCAACCCTCCCCCCCCCCCCCCCCCCCCCGCCAACGTGGTATTGCCCCAATCTCTCATGCTGGGGGAACGGGAGGATAATGGTGATGAACCCTCCTATCTAGAGCGGGGGGGGGGGTGGATGACCACATCCCCCCCCCCTTACATGCCCTGAGGCTGGGGAGGAACCCATCCCCTCCTCGCTCAGCCGAGGGGGGCAGCAGCAAACGCACCCCCCCGCCCCGCCCCGCCCCGCCTTGCCCCGAGGCGGGGGGAGAGGAACGAACCCATCCCCCACCGCACGCCCCGAGGCGGGGCCGAGTAGACCTGAGCCACCCCCGGGTGCCCACCTCCCCTAGGCAGGGCTCCGTGATGGCGGCCCTCCCACGCCGGGGGCCGAGAGCAGCCGCCGGCTCCTGGGGCACCGGGAGCGCCGCTCGCCCTCGCTAGGCTAGAGGATGGAGACGCCGGCCCGGAGCGAGCGCGCCCCGGCAGAGATGGCGGCGTGGCCGAGCCCCTCACCTGCCGTTCAGCGCCGCTCCGGCCCCCCGGAGAAGGCGGCGGCCCGGCCGGCCGGCGGAGGGAGGGGAGGAGGCGGCGGCTTGGCTCGGCCCCTCGCCGTCCGGCTGCAAAATGGCGGCGCCGTGCGAGGGGGAGGGGCAGGGGCAGGGGCAGCAGTGAGGCGATATTCCCCTCAGCGCCCCCTATTAGTGTCCAGGGGGGCGGTCACGGGGCGCTGTTCCCCTCCGCATCCCCTCTCTTAGTGCCGGGGGTGGCCAGGGGACGCTGCTCCCCACAGTGCCCCTGCTAGTGTCAGGGGGTGGCCACGGGGCGTTATCCCCTCCGCATCCCCTCTCTTAGTGCCGGGGGTGGCCACGAGGCACTATCCCCTCAGCGCCCCCTGTTAGTGTTGGGGGTGGCCACGAGGCACTATCCCCTCAGCGCCCCCTGTTAGTGTTGGGGGTGGCCACGAGGCACTATCCCCTCAGCGCCCCCTGTTAGTGTTGGGGGTGGCCACGAGGCACTATCCCCTCAGCGCCCCCTGTTAGTGTTGGGGGTGGCCACGAGGCACTATCCCCTCAGCGCCCCCTGTTAGTGTTGGGGGTGGCCACGAGGCACTATCCATCCCCTCAGCGCCCCCTGTTAGTGTTGGGGGTGGCCACGAGGCACTATCCATCCCCTCAGCACCCCCTGTTAGTTTTGGGGGTGGCCACGAGGCACTATCCCCTCCGCATCCCCCCTGTTAGTGTTGGGGGTGGCCACGAGGCACTATCCCCTCAGCGCCCCCTGTTAATGTTGGGGGTGGACACGAGGCACTATCCCCTCAGCGCCCCCTGTTAGTTTTGGGGGTGGCCACGAGGCACTATCCCCTCAGCGACCCATTAGTGTTGGGGGCAATGACCGAATACTATTCCCCTCAGCACATCTTGGTTTGGGGTTTGGCCTCCGGGCACTACTCCCCTCAGCACCTTCTGTTAGTGTTGGGGGTGTCTGCAAGGCACTATTCCCCTCAGCACCCCTGCTCTTGTTGGGGGTTGGCCTTGAAGTGCTGCTCCCCTCAGTCCTTCCCTGTTAGTGTTGGGGGGGCAGCCATGAGGCGCTACTCCCCTCAGCAAGCAGGGATATCCATGAATGGAGGTAGGTGTTAAGGGGGGTAAATAGGTAGGTGTAAATAAAGGGGTGAGCAGTTTAGGGGGGCACATTTGAATAGGGGAGCTCTCATCCGGTGCTCTCCTGCCAACAAACCAAAAGCCCCTCCTAGAGGGTGGAAGTGTTTTGTCCCCAAAGTGCTGACGGTGTTCACCCAAACTTACTTTTAGCAACAGAGCTGTGTACAAGGAAGGATACTCTAGTTTTTCAGTTTCCCATGATAACAATGTTAATTATAATCTGTGCAATAATTTTTTTAAACCAAAGTTATTATTTGTGTAATTTTTGCTGTGACAAAGCTGTTTCCCCTCTCCCCCCCCCCGCCCATGACAAACAACGATCCTCTATTCTTCGTTGTATGGCTCATATACCCTTACTTGGGAATGCGACCTTGGACTCCTATCATTACTGAACCCTCTCCCTGCCTCTGACCCTTCTTAGAGCCTAAAAAGGGGGAAAGAAGTCATCCTTTGCCTTCTGTCAGGCAAGTAGTACTTCATTCAGTTTCTTATATTTAAATTACAGTTTTCTCTAATATGGGCTGTACTTTTTTTTGTTTTTGGTATGCGTATAGCACTTACCACTTTAGTATCTTATGATTGCTCATTTCACTTAGATTCTATAACCTTTGCTTATATTTAAAACTTATTCCCATTAACCAGTTAATCATCTCTCTTCATATTCTGGTAAAACTAAGTGGATCTATTTAACATAAGGGCACAGAACAGGAAAGTGTAGTTTTTTTCTCCACATATTCAAGCAGAACTAAAACATTTATTTCTGCTGTGTGAAGAAAAGAAGTTACATACTGGTGGGCTTGATTTACCAGTCATCTACACACGTTTTCAGTTCAAGGAACACTGTTTATTTCTGTGAAGTAACTTCTGATTTACGCTGGTAAGTGAAAGGAAAAATCAAGTCTTGTTATTATATTTCTCTGTAACCTGACAGGTGTTTCCCAAGCCCATTGAGCCTTTCATATAGGGTGCATCTACACAGCACCCTAAATTCAAAATAAGATACACAATTTGTGCTACACAAATTGTGTATCTTATTTAAATTCTATTTTGAAATTTGGTGTGTCTATACAGTGCCAAATTTCAAGACATCCCTTAACCCTCATGGAATGCCGAAATAGTGCACCCATTATTTCAAAATAACAGGCGGCTTGTTAAGACGCAGGGGATCTATTTCGGGATCTATTTCTACCTCTGGTATCCCGAAATAGCTGTGCTGTGTAGACGTACCCCTATTTAACTGTTTTTCAGCTTCTTGGGTTGATTCTTTCCTGATGCAACATTGATTTCACCCCTAGCAGGTACTCCATTGTAGCACCTCACTTCTAGCTAGCACGGCAGGTCTGAAATTTATTTCAGAAGTAATAGCAATAAAATGTCTTCGACCACTTGACCACTGATACAGTTGTCAGCCTTCCATTGTAACATTTAGCTACCTTCAGACAACCAGGGTCTGATCTGTACTACATTGCCCCAGTTCTCTGACGTCATTGTTGTAGGTCCAAGCAAAGAGAGCAGCCTGGGAAATAAGAATAGCTGACTTCTGATCCCTGCTCTGACATTAACTGAGACCAAATAAATTAATGGGTAGCAGGTTTAAAACTAATAAAAGAAAGTTCTTCTTTACACAGCACACAGTCAACCTGTGGAACTCCTTGCCAGAGGAGGCTGTGAAGGCTAGGACTATAACAGACTTTAAAAAAGAGCTACATAAATTCATGGAGGTTAGGTCCATAAAAGGCTATTACCCAGGGGGTAAGGAATGGTGCCCCTGGCCTCTGTTTGTCAAAGGCTGGAGAAGCATGGCAGGAGACAAATTGCTTGATCATTGTTTTCGTTCCACCCCCTCTGGGGCACCTGGTACTGGCCACTGTCGGCAGACAGGCTACTGGGCTAGATGGACCTGTGGTCTGACCCAGTATGGCCATTCTTATGTTCTTATGATTTCTGCCACTTTAAGCAAGTCACCTTATTTCTCTTTAAGTTTCCATTTGGAAATCTGTAAATTAGGAATAATTAACTCCTGGGGAAAAGAAGATTAATTTTACAATATCCTATTGAAGTGCTAAGAATTAATAAAACTCTGCAAAAGGATCAGGCATTAATATGGTTCTTTTTGTATTTGGGTTTTTTTAATATAATTATTCATTTAACAGTCATTTGAAGGCCTATGAAAGATACCAGAGTTGGTACTCAGCCTTCAGTGTAATCTTACTACAGTTCATACTGACTTACATAAGGAAGTTTCCTTTTGGTAGTTGTGACAGAATTGGTGCCCACTGGAGTCCCTGTTTGATTCTTGAAAGCAGTAGGATGGGGGATTCCACTAACTGATTAAGTTTTCTCAAGAATTTGGCCACAACAGTTCCCCTCTAACACTGTCATCTAGTTGCAGTATTGCCAACCCCAGATGTTCAAAAATCATGAGTCAGGCTTATTAAAAATCATGAGATTATGTAAAAATAATTGGTTTGGTCTTTTTATTTGGCTTCTGCTTTTTGAGACTTTAAGGTGAACTGAGGTCACATTTTGATGCTTTCTCCACAACCACAAGGACTAGAACTTTTTCTTTAAGAAAAGAGTGAAGGCTGAACCATCACATATTCACTTGATGCCAGGAACTGGGGATTTAAGGAAAACAATAATTATCATGAGATTCATGATAAAATCATGAGAGTTGGCAACACTGAAATACTTCCCCTCCAGTGCTCCCTGTAAGCTGTGCACTTGATCAGCCACCCAGGAGAGATTCAAATGACACCCAGTTGATTAGCAGAGCGCCCACAGCTGGCAGCAGCTGATGTGTTTCTACTGGTGGTGCACATAACAAAATGTATTCCACACATGGATGGAAAAAATTAGAAGTAACATTGTTCCCTTGCCTGGTTAAACAGACCCGCATGTTTTGACAGGGGAAGTTAAAGGTTATTTATTCATCTTTCTGATCTGATTATGATTGTTAACAAGAATGGAATATTAAGAAATCACAGACATACGGCTCAGATACTATGATGATGGAACCATACAAATAGTATTAGTTGTCTTCTGTAGTTAGAGTTCAACAATGCATAAACACGGCCTCCATTACAATGCATTGTCTCCTAGAGCCTGCAAGAGTAATCTGCACTACTGATACCTTCACAAACACACGGAAAGTAGTTTTCAAAAATAGCCATCTCTGCTGTGAGCCACTATCAACCACTCCCTCTTCACTGCCTTGTGAGTAAAGGACTAGAAGAGCTGTTCCCAAGACAGCATAGTGGGAAAGATGGCTAGTAGCCAACAAAAGAACCAGAACATAGTGATAAAGCTATGAATACTGTTGCAAGTCTAAGGGGGAGAGCAGCCATTGGTAAAATTTCTACATTCCCTTCCCACACTTGAAAACATTGTGGGAAATAGCATTTCCCTCATTAGCAAACTAAGCTGTTGTCAAGAATCATAGATGCAGAGAGCAGGTCTTATCTATGCTATGTTAAGTGTCATGTAAACACTATATAAATATTTTAACAACTACTACTGCCTTATGGTGATTTAATAGCCTAAGAGAAATAGGCACCCTAGCTATTTGTTACATCCTAGTTTCTTCAGTGTTGTGTAGCTTTTAACTGATAACATACTTTCCAACCTTTCTGTTTTCCTGTTTACAGGAGTTCTCAGCTTCAGCATGAGTCTGAACTGATTCGCATATTTGCCATGTTAGCAGGAATTAAAATGCCAGCCTATGTTATGGGCACTGGGCTATTCCCCCCATCAAGTTTCAAGTGTTCATGAGGAATGAGGGGCTTGGTATATAACTAGAAACAGATCACTGTGTATATATGCATGTACACAGTTTTATTCTCACATCTGGAATGAGGGCTGTAACATTCATTCAACTTGCTGTTTTACAGATGCTTTCTGTACTCAAACTTACTTACATTCAGTTGGGTAGATTCACTGAAGTAGTCACATTTTAGAATAGAGCATTGCTACTTAACACTGCAGCCCGCAGCCCGATTGTTTGCAGCCCGTGGTGCAGTTTGGGTTTACGCGGGGTTCAACACGTGGGCCACAGGTGGGAGCCAAAACAAAAAAGTAGTCAATATAATGGTCGTCTCTTGATATGTGTTTTAGTAGTTAAATTCCCAGACTGCCATTTCTCATTAAAAGTGCTGTCATATGGGTAAAAATCGGGTAAATATTGCATTTTATTAATATCAGCAGAACTGACTTATATGGGGCCTGTGTGTTGTGTAGTCTTGCCTTAATATTTGTATCCATGCCCATCAGTATGAAAAGATATTTGCATATATTTGCATATATATGCAACCACACTTAAGTTGCGGCCTTCTGCATGTGCTGTACTAGCAGTCAAATACCCAGGCACCACTTAGCACTCCATCTTGCAGTGCCTTCTGTTCACTACTTCACTCAAGATTAGAGGACTACAGTCAGTGTTATGGCTTGCATAGGTATTGGTCAGTAGCATTTTTTTATAGTACAGGTTGAACCTTTCTGGTCCGGCAACATCCGTGGTCTACCATGATTTTAGTTAGTTGGATGTCCACTTATCATGGGTGTGGCCAAGTTTCCTGCAGCCCCATAAAGTTTGTTTACAGCCACCAGTCCTGGCTCTCAGTGGTCTGTGCTGTTACTCAGCTCTAATTTACCCCTTAATGTCTTCTAAGCTGTGGAAGTGTTGGTACTGTTGCTAGACAATACTGACCTCCTGTGGTTTGGCAAATTCTCTGGTTCGGCGTTGGTCAGGTCTGGAGAGTGCCGGACTAGAGAGGTTCAACCTGTAGTTGGTATAGAATACGCTATAATTACTGATGGATACACAAATCCAGCACAGGTTTGTATTTCAGTATAGCAAGAATCTGTACAGAGGCACAAAATTCATACAACACAGAAAAAAATCTGTTCATAGCATATGGAGTTGCACAGAGGCTAACTAGGGAGAGCAGAGTAGCATTTATTGTACATCTGGTTCCAGGATGGCTCAGAGCAACCTGCAGGGATTGCGTTACTGAGTGCACTTTTCTGATCCTTATAGGAGCAGTCTGTTCCTCTTGCATCAGTGTGCACTGCATGCGTTTTGCCCTTATCACTGAGCCAGCAGTTCACATTTCCTTAGACCAGAGGTCCTCAACCTTTTTTCATTCACAACTCCCGGAGCCAGGAAAATTTTTTGTTGAGCAAAAAAAAAAAAAATAAAAATGCTGGGAACGTTTTTGTTGCGGCCCCTTTAATTTAAAGTGCCGGTCTGCTCCCCTGCCATTCCCCCCACCCCCCGCCGCATGTACGTTGGGCACGCGAGCCAGGAAAACAAAATGCCGACTGGCCCGGATCAAAGTGCTGCAACGCCCCCCCAGGAAGACGGCCGCGACCCCCTTGGGGGTCACAACTCACAGGTTGCGCACCGCTGCCTTAGACCATGGCACTGGCAAGGAGTAAATAGACCTCTTCCCTGCTGCTTTGCCCCAGTTGGGAATCCTACCCTCCCTTCAGCTGCACAGAAGCTATGGGGCCCTTTCCATTCATGAATTTAGTGCAAGTCAAGGTATGCCTCTAAAATTATGTGGTAAGGTCAGCTGTAATCTTAGTATCCTGTGTTATGTACACAGACAGTTTTCCTACTAACTAGTCCTTCTCTAGCCTGTTTCATTGTCAAGTCTCAACCACATCTCGCTCATGACAGGAAACTGCCTTCACCCCACTGCTGTAGCCTACATTTCCTGCCAAATCAGCAGGCTCTAAAATATGCTCCTCTTTCAGCTATTCTCACCCTCCGAGCTTCTGCATACTTTGTTTTGCTTGTACTCAGAGCTGGGCTATCCAACCAGTCCATTTCCCAGCCCAGCAAAAGGACACTTATTTAAAAGACTGACTTACCAGGAAAGCCTCATTGGAAGCATCCTCTTGTCTCCACTGGCGGGGGGTGGGGTGGGTGTCATTGGGTTTCACAAGAGGTTCCTCATTTCTGGGTCACCAAGAAGCTTGAACTTCCTCCCCTTCACATTGCCTCCCTTCTTCCCTTCACTAGCCCTTGGTCCTCCATGACATTCAGCCCAAGTACCTTGTTCTCACCCTCAAGACTCTGTGTAACTCCTCTCCTGCTTTCATCTCTGCTCTCAGATCTTCTCATACCATCTCTGGCTACTCATCTGTTCCATGTCCCCATCTAGGCTTAGCTTCATTCCTTTCATGGGTAGGCTTCCAATCCCATGAAGCAAATGCCCTCTCCCCTCCAAACTAGGGATGTTTAATCCCATTTAATCAGTTAACTGGTTAACCATTCACATCCCTCCTCCAAACCTACTTTTCACCACTGCCTCCTAGGTGGGTCTTCTTGCTGATGGTCACACCTGCACACTACTAGCCTCATGAAACATCTCTGTAAGAGCTTGAGGACAAGGACCTGGACTTAAGAGGTATCAAGTATCACATACATTTGTGTCACTAGAGCATGATGATATATAAATAATCAACTGATACTAAAACATGTTTCACACTCTTAGATGAGGCCTTAGCGTACTGGAAATCCCACCATGCCCTTCTTTTAGGTCCTGCCTTCATTAGGGGAACAGCCACATCACTTACACTACAATTATCCCCCATTATGGTTAAAATGCCATTCTATTTTACAGTGTATGCCAGGTCTAAGAGTGCTAGAGCTTTACTTCACCTAAGATTTTAGCATTGTTAGGCACCACCTGCAGTGCAAGATGTAGTTGTGTTTTAATATGTCTGGACATAAGCATGTTGTAACGAGCAGTGCTTTTTTTGAAATACTGTACAGGTCCAAAATCTACACTCACTGTACCAGAGTCTGTACTAGCCTGGCTTTGTAACAACTTTCCTCGTGGTCTTCACTGGACAAAAACAGCATTGTTCTTTTAGTGATTATTCATATGCATTCCAATCAGGTGCTAATCAAGTGCTGCAGCTATGTCTCTCCTCAGCCTGCTTCTAATACTATATTTGCCTTAACCAGTTCATCAGACTGTACACAGCCTCACCAGATTCACCAACCCACTCTGCTGTTATTCCAGACTAAAGGGTTTTGCCTATTAAAACTCCCATTTATTCTTTCTGTTCTCTTTTGAGACTTGTCCCTCACTCAGACCATTCCTAGCTATGCTACCTGCCCCTACAGATCCTTGAGCAATTGTACACAGATGTTTAACCCTCCACTTTGATCAAATGAGCTGTGCTTTAATAGGCCACCTCTTCACAGGAATCAGTCAGGTTTTTGTACAATTTGGGACAGCAGATTTAACAACTACATTTCTCAACTACTAAGAATCAATTAGAACAAACGCTTAGGCCATGTCTATATTGGCAGATGGAAAGCGCTGGCAGTTACAGCTAGGGTTGCCAGGTGTCCGGTTTTGAACCAGACAGTCCGGTATTTGAGGGTTCTGTCCGGGAAACAAATTGAGAAAATACCAGACATATAAAATGTCCGGTATTTTCTAATTAGGTAAGTTTATTATTATTAGGAGTATCAGTACGTAGTTGCGAACTGCCCGGCTGGTAGACATGCTCACACTGCATTAGTGTGTCTCCCAGCCAGGCAGTACTCAACTATGCGAGGGGGGTGGGGCCGGGATGGGAGAGAATCCCCGGGGCTGGACTTGCTCATGCTTCACTGGGACCGTGCGCGGGACGAGCAGCACCCTGGGATCTGCATGTGCCGGGGTCAGTCACGCTCCCTGCCGGCCAATTCTCTCCCCCTGTTCACCCCCCAGCCAGCCCCGCTCCCCCCGACTCGCCCTGCTTCCCGCCAGCCAGTTCTCCCCCCCCTCCTCCTCCTGATCTCCCCCGGACAGCCCCACTCCCCCTAACCCCCTCCCGGCCAGCCCCGCTTCCTGCCAGCTGGTTCCCCCCCCCCTCCCGATCTCCCCTGGCTAGCTCCGCTGCCCCCAACCCTCTCCTGGCTAGCCCTGCTTCCCGCCAGCCGGTCCCCCCCCCTTCCTCTGATCTCCCCCAGCCAGCCCTGCTGCCCCCGACCCCCTCCCCCAACCAGCCCTGCTTCCCACCGGCCGGTTCCCCCCTCCCCCCCAATCTGAGATCAAGTACGTCCGGTATTTTTTTTTAAGCCATCTGGTAACCCTAGTTACAGCACTGCTCACAGAGTGCAGCAGTGAAAACGCTTTTGGGTGTCCACACTGTCAGCTGCCAGCGCGTTAGTGGGGCCACGCTCACAGCACTTGCAGTGCTTTTGGGAGCAGTGCATTCTGGACAGCTATCCCACAGAGCACTTCTTTCTCTTCTGCCTCAGAGGTCTGTGGGGAGGTGTGGAGCATCCTGGGTCCTGTCACAATGCCCCATGGTGCATCACTTCACATTCCAGCAATCCCTGTGCTTTTGTCCACATTTGGTACCATCTTTGAATGGCTTCTGTGCTGCGTGCTGTGCCTCCTGGCTGTGGGGGGAATGGATCCCCAGTTGTTGATGAAAATGCTGATAGGTCTCACTAGCATGGCAATCGAGTTATTATTGAAGCTGCAAAGTGACGATGAGGAGTCTGAGCAGCCTTCGTACAACAGGACATTTCTTGTGGCATTCACGGAGGTGTTGACCACAGTGGAACATCGCTTTTGGGCTCAGGAAACAAGCACTGAATGGTGGGATCACAGACTAACACCTACAGGATCTATATAGAGCATTCTTAAAACTGAAATATCCACCCTGAGAAGTGAAAAAACAGATCAACAGAGCAAGAGGAGTACCCAGACATGAACTACTTCAAGACAGGTCAAGAAGAGAAAACAACAGAACGCCATTTACACAGGGAAGCCTTGGAACTTAACTTCATTTACAGGCTTCAGAGGGGTAGCCGAGTTAGTCTGTAACAGGAAAAACTTAAAAAACAACCAATAGTCTAGTAGCACCTTAAAGACTAACAAAATACATAGATGGTATCATGAGCTTTCATGGGCACAACCCACTTCTTCAGATGACAGGACTATTAGAAGTTTCTTGGATCTGGACTTCTAATACTCCTGTTATCTGAAGAAGTGGGTTGTGTCCACGAAAGCTCATGATACCATCTATGTATTTTGTTAGTCTTTAAGGTGCTACTAGACTATTGGTTTTTTTTTAAGATTTTCCATTTACAGGTTTGGGACCCCTCACAAAGATATGAATAAAGACATTACCTGGCTAGCACACTACCTTCCACAGTCTAATGACTTAAAAAACCAAACAAGGGGTCCTTAAGAACAATTTGCACCTTCTCTATCAGCTTCATGTAGCATGAACATTCTAATTGACTTCCCCCCCTTTTTTTCCCTTCTTTTGCCTTCTCCCCTCCCACCCCCTATTTATTTTGGAACTGGACCTTTAATAACTCCATTCATCTGAAGAAGTGGGTTGTGCCCACGAAAGCTCATGATACCAGCTACATGTGTTGTTAGTCTTTGAGGTGCTGCTACACCCGTGGTCACCAACTGGTCGATTGCGATCGACTGGTTGATTTTGGGGGCTTGACCAGTCGATCGTGAGGCATTCCAGCCCTCCCTCATTCCCCCCTACGCCCAAGAAGTAGCCCGCACTAGCACTAACTCCTGGGAAAATGGAGGTAGTGCCAGCTTCTTGCGGCATAGGGAGGGAAGTCCTGCATCTGTGCGCCAGACCCGGTGTCTCAGGAAGCGCACGGGCTGCTCTTCCCCATCCCCCCCAGATAGTCAACACGCTTCCTGAAAAGCCGGGTCTGGTGCGCAGCTGGGAACTTCCTTCCCCCTGCTGCCTGCCTTCCTGTGCCAGTGGCAGGGGGAGGAAGTCCTGGGCTGTGGGACCCCACCCCCTCACGCAGGAAGGCAGGCAGCAGGGGGAAGGAAGTCCCTGGCTGCGCACCAGACCTGGCTTTTCAGGAAGTGTGCCAGCTGTTTGGGGGAGGGGAGGAGCAGCGTGCGCCGCAGGATCCCCAGGTACCCCCCAGCAGCACCCTGCCCCCTCCCCCGACCCCTACCCAGGGCCCCACCAGCAACCTGCCCTGACCCCCACCAGCACCCTGACCCCTGCCCTGACCCCCACCAACACCCTGCTCCCTGGCCAGCCCCCCATTAGCACCCTGCCCCCCATGCCCAAACCCCCACCAGCACCCTGGCCAGCCCCCCACCAGCACCTTGACCCGGCCCCCTGGCCAGATTCCCACCTGCCCCGGCCCCCACCAGCACCCTGTCCCCTGGCCAAACCCCCACCAGCACCTTGCCCCTGCCTCCTGGCCAGACACCCACCAGTACTCTGCTTCTATCCCCTAGCCAGATACCCACCAGTACCCTGCTCCTGTGCCTTCCCTCCTGGCCAGACACCTACCCACAGCTTGCTCCTGTACCCTATTTTCCACCCAGATTCTGCACCCCTATCCCACTCACTGGCAGCCCTGTCTCACACATAGGATCCCTCATTTCTGGCCTCACCTCAGAGTGTAGAGGGGCCCACAAATTCCACCAACCCTGGAACCCCAGAAGAGCTAATCTGGCCTGAGGCCTTGAACCTCAGTCCTACTTATCTACCCTCCCCCCACATGGGGCTGGAGTGCCAAGGGAGTGAGGTGTCTCAGTTGGGGCCACATCAGTGAGGTTTGGGGGGTTTTGGAGGGGTTGTTTTTTTGCATCTCACTTGTGAGGTCCCCGACTGATTTTTCTGTGGGTCAGTGACCTCTGACCCAAAACAGGTTCCTCACTCCTCCCATAAATAAAGACAATGCTGAAAAATTGTGTGTTTGACATAATATTTTATTTAAAAATGAAGCCTGGCCAACAAGCCCCCAATTGGGACCAAGCCCCCATCTGGCCTCATCATCATAACACTCCTGCACCTCTCACAGATCCAAACCCTGAACCCATCATACACCAGAACCCCCTGCCCTGAGTCTCTTACATCCCCAAACTCCTGCACCCCCACATCCGCAGTCTTCTGCCACAACACTCCTGCACCACCCACACACTGCAAATCTGTGTCCTGCGCCCATCATACTCCCAACCCCTCTGCCCTGAGCCCCTCACACACCCCAACCCAAACTCCTGCACCCCCACATCCACAAGTCTGCGGCTTGCTCAGCACCCCAACCCTCCACCTCCAGGCTGGAGCCCCCAACACTCTCCAGGCTGGAGCCCCCTCCCTGAGCCAGCATCCCCTTCTCCACCTCCTCCTGCACCCAAATTCCCTCCCAGAGCTTGCGCCTTTCACCCCTTCCCACACCCAAATCCCTCATTCCCGCCCCAGAGCCCGCACCTCCTGTCTCAATCCAGTGAGAGTGAGTAAGGGCTGGGGACAGCAAGTGATGGAGAGGAGGGGAACAGAGGGGGCGGGGCCTCAAGGGAGAGGTGGGGTCTTGGGGAAGGGATGGGGTAGATCTTGACATGCCCTGACATTTACAAAGTGATCTTGGGTGTAAAAAGGTTGGAGACCCCTGGGCTAGACTATTTGTTATCATCATGCAAGTTTGGGATGACAAGAAATGCCTGCAGAATTTTGGATTGAGGAAAGCCACTTTCATGGGACCAGGGCCGGCCCACAATGTTTTGGCACCTGAGGCGGGGAGCTCAAATACCCCCTCGCTTGGGCCAAAACTTTGAAAGGTCTCAATTCTGCCTTCTTCCTGTTCTACTCCTCTCATGGCACTGCTCTGCTCCCTACATATGCACCAGCAGCAGACACAATTTTCTATATTCTGGGTCCTAGTGGTGCCCTCCCCGCAGTCTGGCACCTGAGGCGGCCACCTCAGTTCGCCTCATGGTAGGGCCAGCCCTGCATGGGACTGTGTGCTGAGCTCACCCCCGCCCTGCGACCCAAGGACACGCGAATGAGAGCTGCCCTAACGGTGGAAAAGCACGTGACGATTGCACTGTGGAAGCTGGCTATTCCAGACAGCTTTCGCTCAGTCACCCATCATTTTGGAGTGGGAAAGTTGAATGCTGGACTCATGCTCATGCAAGGGAGCAGGGCCATCAATGGCATCCAGCTCCGAAAGACCATGACTCTGAGCAATGTGCATGAAATTGTGGATGCCTTTACACGGATGGGCTTCCCAAACTACACAGGGGCAGTAGATGGCATGCACATTCCAATTCTGGCACCAGACCACCTAGCCTCCAAGGTCATAACCTGCAAGGGGTATTTCTCCATGGTTCTGCAGGCGCTTGTGGTTGTGGATCACTGTGAGCGTTTCACAGATATTAACACAGGCTGCTCTGGAAAAGTGCATGATGCACACATCTTTCAGAATGCTAACCTGTTCAGGAAGCTGCAAGTGGAAACTTTCTTCCTGCACCAGAAGATCACCGTGGGAGAAGTGGAAATGCCTGTAGTGATTCTTAGAGACCCTGTCTACTCCTTAATGCCGTGGCTCATGAAACCATACACAAGGAGTCTTGACAGCAGCAAGGAGTGGTTCAGTAATAGGCTGAGCAGGTGCAGAATGACTGGTGTGTGCTTTTGGCTGTTCAAAGGCCCACTGGTGATGTTCTTACAGGAAGCTGGACTTGGCAGATTATAACATCCCTATGGTTATCGCCAGGGTTCAACAAATCAGTGTATCTACTCACCCGTGGCAAGTAGATTTCAGCCAGTCGCCCCATTCACCGGCAGCGTGCTCATGCGCAATGTGGGTCTGGCGCATGCACAGTGCGGGGCTGGCGAGTGGATTTCGCTGTGGTTTGTCAAGCCCTGGTTATCGCCGAAGCTGTACCCTCCATAATATTTGTGAAGGGAAGGGCGAAAGTTTTACTGAAGGCTGGACCGCTGAGGCAAAGCACCAGGAGGCGGAGTTTGAACAGCCTGAGACCAGAGCTATTAAAGTATCACAGTGTTAGGGATCACGGATGCCTTGAGGCAGCAATTTGATGCTGAAAGTCAGTAAAACTGGTTGCTATGTATGGGAGCGCAGTGGCTGAGTTACTCTCACTGGTGCTGGACTTAGCACCACGCCGACCTTAGATTTGCTGGGATACACTTGCTTTCATGTAATGGAAAAAAAGTAGGGCTGTCAATTAGGGGTGTTAACGCCTGCGATTACCGCAGGGCAGAATTAACGCGTTAAAAAAATTAACACACATTAATCGCAGAGGGCAGCAAACCAGCATTACCTGCTCTGTCTCTGGTAAGGCGCAGTAATGCAAACCGCCACCAGAGGGCGCATGGAAAAAAAAGAAGCAGAGAAAGGGGAAAAAAACCCTGAAGTTTCCCAACTCCAACAGAGAAATAACCAAGAAGCAAAGACTCTGACACCAGTCCCTCTCCCCTCCCAGGTGACCATATTTTTAAAAATAAAACAGCCTGGGGGGGGGCTTGCCCAAGCTGTCCCCCCTTCCCCGGCAGGGCTCACCCAGGTCACCCTTTCTTTGCCTCCTGGGCTGGGACTGACCCTCCCCCACATCTGATTCTGGGGCTGAGTGCCCCCTCCCGAACTCTGCACTGCCCATGGTGGGGTCTACCCTCCCCAGCCCAGGGGCTGACCCCTCCCCTGAGCTTGGGGGCTGACCCCCACCCCTGAGCCCTATGTCACCTGCAGTTGGAGGCTGAGCCCCCCTGAACTCTGCACTGCCCATGGCAGAGTCTACCCCCCTCTGGCCCTGTGCCGCCCACAGCTGGGGCTGAGCTAAAAAAGGACTCTTGAATAGGACACAAAGATATTGACTATATAGAAGAATTTAAGTTCAGCTTTCACGATAGAATTTGTACAACAATACTTCAGTGAGGTGAACTGAAGTTTTTTTTTACAGTGTAAGGGTACGTCTAGACTACAAGCCTCTTTCAAAAGAGATTGTCTAGACAGCCACAGTTTTTTGAAAAAGCGATCTGCTTTTTCGAAAGAGAGCACCCAGGCAGTCTGGATGCTCTCTTTCGAAAAAGCCCTGTTTGCTGTCAAGAACATCTCTTTTTGAAAGAGCTCATTCGAATAAAGGCATTCTTCCTCATAAAATGAGGTTTACCGCTGTCGAAAAAAACACCACATTCTTTCAATTTAATTTCGAAAGAACGTGGCGGCAGTCTAGACTCAGGTGAAGTTTTTTCGAAACAAGGCCACTTTTTTCAAAAAAATTCTGTAGTCTAGACATAGCTTAAATGTTTTGTAATAAAAAATAAATATAAAGTGAGCACTATACAACAATTCTTTGTTGTAATTGAAATCAATATATTAGAAGATGTAGAAAACTTCCAAAAATATTTAAATAGATAGTATTCTAATTATTGTTTTACAGTGCGATTATTTTTTTTAATCTCTTGACAGCCCTAAAAAAAAAGATTTCTTTGAAACACATACCTTGTATTTATTAAATGCAAAAAAGTAAACATGGGACATCTGTGACGCATGAAACAAACATTTGCCCTGTGAGAGACAGGGAGGGAGGGTGGAGGAGGCAGGAGGTGAGGCCTGGCCTGAGAAGGTCTCAGGTGTGCATATGTACATGGCTCATATGCAGACCCACAGTTTGCTGAGCTGTGGAAGGGAGTCTGTAGTTGCATTGGCAGCCGCGGGAGTCTATATGGGTGGAGGTTGGATGGGCATGTGTGGAGTGCCCAGGGACAGAGTGGTGCCCAAATTGCGTTGGTGGGCACAGTGGATGCATTAGAAAAAAGTTTTGGGACACCGGACGCAGTGGGGGCTGGTCGCATAGCTGCTCCAGCTGCAGTACTAGCAGCACCTCTAGCATGTTCACTTGCTGCTCCATAATGTTTTGGAGCCGCTGTGTGCTCTCCTTCCACTCCCGCCTGTCGCTGTCCCTCCACTCCTTTAATTCCTTGTGTTCAGCATCAGCGTGGCTCAGGATGTCTTGCAAAAACTCATCTCTAGTCTTTCTTGGGCACTTCCATGCCTTTCTCAGACGCTCTGCCAGAGTTAGAGCTCCCTGAGACTGGCATTCTGAGGCCGGCTCTATCAAGGACAAAATTGCAACATGTCACAGAAGGCCCATTGTTAACGCCAGACACAGCACTGCCCCAACTCCTTTGAAACACTTACACCGTCCATCTACCGGGCACTGCTTGTCCTGGAGCAAGTATACGTAACATATAGGAGCCCCACAATGGTGAGTCATCACTAAAGGCATCTAAGGGAAACCCTAGGTGCAGCGGGGCAAGGAAAAGGGCCAGGAAAACCCTTGCATGGCAACTGGTCGGGAGAAAGGCAGGGGAACCCCTTGTCACAGAATCCCTTGGTGCAGCTAGGCAGGGAACAGGGGTTATCATTCACATGTGGCCATACTGTGTTCTGGTCATGAGTGAATTGGGGAGAGCACTGTGAGGGGAACAAAAGTTTTAGTAATGTCCACTCATTTCCACTCTGGAAGACATTACACTGCTTAGGGTAAGTGGGGAAGCGAAGGGGGGTCTTTTACTTGTCTGCGGGTTCCATCTTGGACCCTACGCAGCTTGTCTTTGTGCCGCAATGGTTCCCGCTCCCCTGGTGTCGGCACAGTGGCAAGGGAACGTCAGCCTTCCGGGGTCACTTACCACATTTGCTCTGCCAGCTCATCTGAGGTGAAGAGTGGTGCAGCAGCTACATGAAGCTTTCGATGAGGTGTGTGAGGCCAATTACCAAGATGTGAAAGATTGCATCAATGGTCTGTTCGCCATCTGACCAACCCTCTGCTGGTAGCAGCATTGCACACATCCCAGCCTCCTTTCTGTAACCCTCCTGCTCCTGGCAAGTTGCTTGAGTGCTTTCCTAACCTCATACCAGTCATATCATCTGCAGCCTCCAAGGGCTGCAAGTGGCTCATCTCTTTGGAGGTACAATCCGGTTCCTGGCTGTAAACCTCTACAGGTGCAGAGTCCTCTCTGGCTCTGGGTCCCTTTGCCACTGAGCATACTCAGACACAAGTAACCCCGCCTGGCTTGGTCCACTGCTGGATAACCCCTGAAATCCAAAATTATCTAGTGGGGTCTTTGGAGTGGAAGTGGGGTCACCTCCAAGTATATCATCCAGCTCTTTATAGTAACTGCAGGTGTATGGGTGCAGCATCAGAGTGGTGGTTTGCTTCCCGTGCCTTGTGGTAGGTGTTTTGCAGCTCCTTCACTTTTACCCTGCACTGCAGTGCATCCCAGCCATGGTCCCTTTCGGTCATGCATCTAAAGATGTACCTGAAGATACCATAATTCCTATGACTGGAGTGCAGCTGGGACTGGACTGCCTCCTCTCTCCAAACACTGATGAGGTCCAGCACCTAGGCATTGCTCCAAGCAGAGGCTCTCATGGTGTGTGGATCAGGCATGGTCAGCTGGAGAGATGTGCTGAGAACACCACACATTGCTGAGCAAACCAGAAGGGGAGTTCCAAATTTAAAAAAAAAAAAAAAAAAAAGAATGCAAGGGTGGGTCTTGGTCATGTGGTTGGTCAGCTGAGTAGGGCAGTAGAGTTCAAGCAGATGACCAGGGAAGCCAGAACAGGCATTGTGGGTAGGGTGTTGGAGGCCAGCCAGGACACAGTATTGCACCTCGGTGTCCACACTGGCTTCCCAATGCACTATCCAGACTATTTTATGCTTTTTTAATAATTAACATTTTCAGATAAGAGAGTTACAACTAAAGTGGATGTAGAAAAAAATCAGTTAGGTTGCTCTTTGGTTATAAATGAGGGATGTTGTGATAGAACAAAGGAATATTTATTTGGGGACTGATCCAGTGTATCCTGTACACTGTGTTCTTGTGCAGCCACTCAGGAGAGATTCAAATGCCACCCAGATGATTAGCAGAGTGTCCACAACCAGGTTTTTTGTTTCTGCTGGTGGTGCACATTCTCACATACCTTGGTGCACATAAAAATTATTCTTCACATGGATGGAAAAAATTAGAGGGAACATTGGACTGATCCTGTCTCAAGCTCTGGCCGTGTTAATGTCACTGGGGTATTTGGTTGCATAAGGGTTATGGGATTAGACCAGTGATGGGCAAACCAGGCTAGTGATTGGGTGGCATAATGGCTCTCCTTAGTGGGCTGCGAGATTGTTGCGACCAAGATGGTCTCTTGGGATAGGGTAGTTTCACTAACTTCGATTTTGTACCTAGAATTTGCAGTGTGAGCCGATTGAACTGTAGCAGCGCTTTGATTGGATGCAGAGGGAGTGCGCATCTCTCACAGTCATTGTTTGCAATCAGCATGCACTTCACTTTACATGCCCATGTTTTAAGTGCATGTCACTTTAGTAATACTGGTGGGGAAAAAAAACTATGTGGATGGAAAGCAGCAGAATCTGGTAATCCTGTGTGTGAGCAACAGTAAACAAAATGTTTCACAAGCCACACGTAGAACTCCCATTCTGTATGTTGCCCATGACTGGATTGGACTCTTTTTAAAAGCACCAGTTCTGTTCCAGAGTGTTCATTAATAAAACCATGACTGGGAGCAGGTAATTATGTTTGCTGAAAAATGTCAGTGCCCTTCCATGTGGCATTTTGTAACACATACAATATTGTGTTGGCAGGTGTCACCAGGTGGTGCTGTTACAGAGTCATCCAAGTTCTTAGCATGCACAACTAAATGTTTGGTTCTGGGAAGAGATGCTCTGTAGTTGTTCGCTTTGGCTAGCCCCAGTTCTGTGTTGAAGGTGGTTTCTGGACAAGGAGCTATGCACACAGCAGGACACTGCGCTCTGCCTTGGAATCTGATTTGAGTCAATTCTTAGGGCAGCGTTGCTCTGAGAGAATCTGATATCAAGGATGCTGAGATTCCTGGAAAAAGTTGCCTGCTGTATTATGTGACCACCTCTGTTCCAGGACTGGGGTATGTGTGTTAATGGCACAAGGTACATTTAGAATATATACAGGAATCATTGATTTCTTCTACACTGGGAAGCCAAACTGCAAGGCCCCAAATATCTGCTGCTGCTCAGCAGCGGGGGAACACTGGTGTCAGAATGGGACAAGGGTATCAGAAGAAGGGGAAGCATATAATGCACCGGTGCAAGAGGGTGATCAGCGCCTGTGAACAATCACCGCATAGCATGTGGATATTATCACGCACATGCTGTACCAAATGAGTGATTTTTCTGAAATAATCTGAAGATGGGGCACCTGGCAGGCATGATGGGGAAGCTTTCTGGAGCATACAGGTAGGCCTGAAAGGAGGCACCAAGTTCAGTGATGCAAGTTTGGGCAGAGAACAGAGTGACTGGGGGTTAATGAGAGCAAAGAGGTAGATCAAGTGGGGACACGGGGCTGATAGATAGAATTCCAGGATTCTATTTCTGTTTGCTGTGACCTTGCAACATTAAACCGTTCCATGCCTCAGTTTACCCCTAAGATTTTAGACTGCCATAGGGTTTTCTGTAGTGCCTAACTCTAACATCTAAGTGCCTGAGGGTAATAATACTTAACTTACAAGGTTACTCTGGGGCTTGATTGCCTAACATTTCCACATGGCTTTGAGAGACATTATGTGTATTTTCTTTCTTTCTAGGAACTACTGCATTACAAATAACTAAGACCTCACGGCACCCCGAGCTGTGCTGCAGGGATGTATTATACCCATTTTACAGGTATGGAAACTGAGGCATAGAACTGTTGAGTCCAACATTTTCATACTTGGGCAACAAAGTTAGGGACCTGAATAAGACACCTGATTTTCAAAGGCATTGGATACCTGCTGCTCCCACTGAAATTAATACAAGCCTAGGCAATTAATTTTAGGTATCCACACTAAGCAGTTTGGCCTAAGTCATTTTCTCTGTGTCACAGAAGGAGCTGGCATCTGGCTCATTAAGACTGCTCTGTGCCACTCAGTGGGACAAAGCTTTTGTGGAGGCCCCCAGTGCCTTGCTCCCTAAATACCCCCTGAAGCCTGCTCACTTTTATGTTGGGGACAGGGTGAGTGCCCAGAAACCTGGAATTGGGGTCTCCTCCTCTGTATTTCTGCCAAACATAATCTGGGTCAAAGAGGAAATGTCAGAGCCAGGATCAGAAGTGTGAAGATCTGTGAGCCACTCCCCCCTTGGAATTACACTGACTTTGCAAATGTACGTTAAAAAGCAGCGAGGTCAAATGCTGCTCTGAACAACCTTGACACTGCAACTCACCTCTCAGAGTCAGTAAATATCCCTGTAGCTGCATGCTGCTGAACAAACATTACACTTGTCTGACACAGTTTGATCTGGATAAGTCAGCAATTTCTGGCAAAGGTCAGTTCTCTCTGGACCCAGCCCTGCAAGCACTTATCAGTTTGCTTGCCTTTAAACATGTGAGCACTGTAATCCCACTGAATCCAATGGAATCACTCAAGTTAAGCACCTATGTAGGTGTTTGAAGGATCAATGACTACATTCATTCTGTTAAATACTGCATGGGCCAAGGGACCCATACTGGCTCCCCTACATGTATATAAGTGACAGCTCTCACTCTATGCAGCCACACAGCGTGTTCGTATTAGGAATGTTAAAATGTGTTTATTTAGGTAAACATGTAACCGCTGAAATGTCAGTAGTTAGACGTTTACATGCCAGAGGGAGGGGGAGAGGCTTGCTTTGCCCATGATGCTGCCTCTAATAGAGGCAGCAGTGAGGGGGACAGGCCCCCCACTTCCCATGCTGCTACCTCTGATACAGAGTCAGCAGTACAGGGAGGGGATGCGTGTAACCATGAAGGTTAACTGATGAGCCCCGGCTCATCAGTTAACCATTTACACTTTCACATACCTAGGTCATAGGTATGCAAAACATGTTGACGAGTAGCAGAAGCAGAGGATTATAATTTATGCTCTTTGTTGGGCTTTTTTTCCCCTCACCTGGATGAACAAACTGGCATTGAACACTGAGTTTTCCAAACCTGCTAAGTGGAGGGAAAAGCACCAGATGACAAGTTATGCAAGGACAGAGAGACGAGAATGACAACCTCCTGTAACAGCATTTCACTCTGTGCTGAAATGCCATTCCTGGTCGTAGAGTTTTTCTCTCTTAAAAAATAAACCTGGTCAAAGACGGATTGCTCCTGCTGAACAAAAAACCAAAATCCTCAATCCCAAGCATCTTACAGTCTGATGATCAAGCAAATACAGCCTAGTGGCATAAGTGGGGTATCATTACTGTGTCACTGTCAACCAACTGGTTTTCAAATGTATCAGAAGCATTGAGATCAGCTCATAAGCAAGGGCTTCAGTCTTGCAATTGGAGCCAATGTGCAGATCCCTGAGCCCCCATTGGAGCCCCCAGTAACTGTTCAGTGAGTTTGCCCCTAGCTTCCAGATTCCAGAGGACTAAGCCATTTTGGCTAGCTGTCCCATTGCCAAAGATGAACTTGCACAGTCGATTGTGCTCACTGAATATTTTCCTATGAGTCTTTTACCACATGGTGACACAGCTGTCATTAGATCCGCAGGCCATGTGTTTTAAAATGGTTTTATTGATTTTCACATTCATTACATGAAGTACAAACTATCAGATCTCAGCTAGTTGAGACAATATAATGTCTAACATTGAAAGCTGCTTTCAGAAAAAAAAGGTGTATTTTGTATGAAACCTGAGCTTTTAGTCCAGGGGTGGGCAGGTACCAGCCCATGGGCTGGATCTGGTCCCCATGGGTTAGCTCCTGGCGGGCTCCCACCGCTATATTTACTTGAACGGCTACAGGTAGCAGCAATCGCAGCTCCCATTGGCCAGGGATCGCTGTTGCCAGCAATGGGAGCTGTGGGAAGCAGTATCCTGGTCCGGGCCACTTCCTGCCACTCCCATTGGTTGGAAACAGCAATCCCTGGACAACAGGAGCTGTGATTGCCACTACCTGTGGTCGTGTAGGTAAATTCAGCAGTGGTGGCCCACCAGAGCTAACCCTGGCAAACCTGCCCTCCCCTATTTTAGACCATGTTCCAGTATACTGGCGGGGGGGAATTATAGGCTACGTCTACACTGCAGCCTTTTGTTGGCAGAGACAATGCAAATGAAGCTCTCATTAGCATTTGTTGCGCTGTCATTTGCATATTCTCTGCCGATGCTTTTTGCGGAAGAGGTTTTTGCGCAAAAACAAGCAGTGTAGGCATAAGGGATCTTGCGCAAAAGGGGGGGTTTGTGCAAAATGGCCCCGTCTACACTGCTTGCTTTTGCGCAAAAACCTCTTCCGCAAAAACATCGGCAGAGAATATGCAAATGACAGTGCAACAAATGCTAATGAGCATTTCATTTGCATTGTCTCTGCCAACGTAGCCATAGAGGTTTACTATCTGGAGTCCTGATCCTACAAAAACACACCACATTACTCACATGAGTAGTTCCGTTAACTCAAAAGGATTATTCATGGGAGTAAAGTTATGCTGTACTTACACCCATTGAAGACAGGGGAAGCCTCTCTGCTGACTTCCATATTTTGGATCATGCCCATACACAATAGCATCAACGAGGATAAGGAGACAATGTGAAGAGGGTCAATAAACTTTGTGGAGCCTACAACTTCCAGTCACCTTTTTGCTGAACAGGTTGTTTTCTCTGAAGCCTCCAGGTCACTAGGACCAGTGCACTAGAAAATAATACATGACATGAAACAGAATCTTCACATTAACTGTTCTAACTTTTTTGTAATCATTCAGGACTTATCAGAAAAGCTTCCTTCTTTTTTCCTCTGGATTTGAGACAGAGAGAACATGCACATGTATATATAGGAGCAGCAATACACCATGTTGCCATTTAGTGGTGCCCAAGCATTTTCGGATCTCTGCAGCAGTTTGTAGCAAACCAGGTAACGGCTAAAATACATATGTGACCAGACAGAAATGAAATTAATGAGGCTACACAGCTGTAAATATAAATGGGGTTTTGCCTTGGATATGTTGCACCAGAATTCATAAGGTGACCCCTCAGGCTACACTGGATAGAAGACATTTGTCAAATGAGTCACCATGGAGAAGTCTCAGAGGGGTAGTCCTATTAGTCTGTAACTTTAAAAACAACAAGTAGTCCTGTGGCACCTTAGAGACTAACAAAAATAGCATCATGAGCTTTCGGGGGCAACACCCGCTTGAAGTAAGTTAGGAAGGTGCCAGGAGACCTGACAGTGGATCAACAAAGTAATTGAGTGTGCAAGTGGTTGGCTCTTCAGGTCTTGAATATTTATGCAGAGGGTGAACAATGATTAACTGAATAGTGGTAAGGTTTGACTACAGATAAAGGAAACCTGAAATGGTATCTTAATCTTTTAATCATGGATATTGTGGAACATATTTTGCTAAGCAAATATTGGATTTTTTGCAAAGGGAATGCTGCTGCAGGTAATCAGTGAAGGCAGGGCAATAAAAGAGACAAGCTTTATCTGTAAATAACGGGCCAGGTGCAGGCTGACGGAGTATAACATGGTGGGCATTAAATTCTCTGGACCACATTCAGTGCTTATGTTTCCAGTTAAAAATGAGCAGAAGTGGCAAAAACAGTAACTTGCACTGTAACAGTAACTTGCACACACTCTGTAGGTGTGTCGAAATAAGTGCGACTTACACACTGAAGAAAATGAAAAAGAGGGAAATAGCAGGAAAAGCAACCAATAGCAGAGTGTAAAGCAGGGGTGGGTAAGAGAGCCTCCGGGGGCCAGCTGCAGCCTGTCAACCATCCTGGCCCTGCCCCTTCCAGGGCAGCCTGGGGCAACTTCAGAAATTTGTGAAGTGGCCCCCTTTCTAAAATTATTGCCCACCCCTGGTGTAAAATGTCTATGGCAGTGGGTTGCCACTTTATGTCAGTTGCTTTTCATGCTCCGTCCAGCTGTTTCACCGCTTTGGTGTGTAAATCCCACTAAGTTTTGCACTTCCAAACTGCAGCAAACCATGCTTCTTTGCTATCCAGAGATCATTTCTGCTTTCAGTGACACAAATACAACTCTGATTGAAATCCTTTGGAACTGCATTGGTGAGGTAAAGGACAGAGCTGGGTCTCCTGTAACTTACCACTAAAATTTGGGCCATTAGCTAGTGATTAAAGCCCTGGAACTTCTGCTTCAGAAGTGGCTCTGGATTTTCTCTTGCTGGCCAGGGAGGTCAAGATGGAGTCCTCACTGAAGGCCCCCTCAAAGGCTGAGAGGATGGACTGTCGGAACTTCTCCTTGAAGTCCTGCCCCACAAAGACATAGAGGATGGGGTTGATACAGCTATTGAAGAAGGCAAGACTGGAAACCAAGGGGATCCCTATGTAAAGGGCCATTTTCAGCTCCTGATTGGAAGAGATTTTAGATATTTCCAGCAAGCAGAAGACATGGTATGGGAAATAACAAAGGAAAAACGACACGGTGACTGCAACAAGAATCCTGAAAGGCTTAGTCGACCTGGCTAGATGGTTCCTTTTCATCCTGACACCAATGATGCTGTAGCAGATGAGGATCACAGTGAAGGGAATGAGAAACCCACATACAAATCTGGTTATGATCATAGTTTTGTGCCTCATTCTCCACAGCTGACGGGATGCCTCAGCTTTATAGTTGTCAGACAGGGCAAAGTTATTGTAACAGCTGGTGACGTTCTTTGAATTAGTAGCTGTGTCTCGAAAAACGAGATATGGAAAGCTGATGGCGAAGGCTAGAAGCCAAGTGACCAGGGCAATGTTGGAAGCCAACTTGGGTGTCCGGTGGTTATGAGACCACACAGGACAGATCACTGAAATGCACCGGTCTATGCTGATCACCGTTAGGAGGAAGACGCTAGCAAACATGTTGAGGAAGGCAATAGTGCTGTTCAGTTTGCACAGGACCTTCCCAAATGGCCAGTGAAAGCCCAGGGCAGTGTAGGTGATGCTGAAGGGCAGGAAAAAAGTGAAGATGAAATCAGCAACAGCCAGGTTTAGAAACCACACGGCATTTACTGTTTTCTTCATCTTGAAGCCAGCGATCCAAATGACAAGACCATTGCCCGTCACCCCCAGCAGACACGCAATGCTGTAGACCACCATGGAAAGGATATGAATGCTCTTTTGCAGGCCAGAGAAGGAATTGGATGCAGTGGAGTTTTCAGGCTGAGTGGTGGAGCTGGTTGAGAACAGCGAAGAGGAGGAGACGTTCTCCATCACCATCTGTGATCTGGGCTCCTGAAACTATAGAAGCACACTTCAGCTATTATTTGCATCACTAGCAGTTCCTAAGCAGTCAGTTTGAGGTGAGAATCTTTGCCAACAACAGTGCATCAAAAATCCATAAGACCATGAATCTGGGGAGTATCCGACCCTTAGTACTGATAGCGCTTCTCTAGAGCTTTTCATCTGAGGCTTACGACAACACTTACAAAGTTAGACCTACATGACTGATAGGAAGAGTGAGGCAGAAGGCATTTAAGTACCTTAGCCAAGATCCCAGCAAGACAGTGCCACAACTGGAAGTAGAGTTGTGTATGAGTATCAGAGGGCTGACTCTGGTCCTAAGAGAGCCCCGTATCTGGTGCCTGACTTTATGTAGCAGTTAAAATAAGATGTTCAAGCATAAGTTTAACAGCCACTGCAGTGCCTCAGAGCCCCACTATTCTAAATGGAAACTTTGAAATCCATCCAGACAAATATAAGGAAATATTTGATGCAAAGACTCCAGAATGCCTAGAAAGCACTATTCCCAATTCCCAGGGAGAATCGCATCGGGACGCTTTTCTCCTCTAACAGTAAAAAAGAAGAAAGAGTCTTTTTGCGTATGGCTATTTCCCTCCAAGATGCAGCACATTTCTATGTAAGGGTTATGGGTGGGCGACGCTTCAGTTAGGAGGTGATGGTACTCTAAAGGCTGGCACTGAACTGGTCCTGGAGACCTTAGAGATTTAGGCTCTGTGTTGACACTAGGCACAGAAGCTACCCTTTCAGTATGGCCAAATGGATGATGGGCACACGGTGTTGTCACTGCTCTTAAAAGACAAGAGTGAAGACTGGGTCCCCTAGAATCAGTGGATGTTTTGCCACCAATTGCAGTGGACTCAGGATCCTAACCCATGACAAAACTACCCAGAAAATTAATCAGGCAGGGGCAAGCTAGCAAAGAAACCCTCTCTTGCCAGCAGATGTCTGCCCATGTCTCCCCTGATATGTTCTGAATGGCCCTTCATCTTGCTAGAGAGGCTGGCAGGACGAGACTTACAAGCACTGACTGGTACCTTATTCTAGCCCTCAGTAATCCCATTACCTGGTGCTTTATAATTGAATTCTGTTTCAACAAGGTGCCTTTTATGATATATCTTTCAGTTCAAAGTGTACTAATTTATTATCTAGTATGACAGATTTTCTCCCATTTATAAGCAAATCCCCCTTTGAAGTCCTAGTGACTTCTGTCACTGCCTCCCAACCCCCATTTAATTCCTGAATTTAAACTTAGATTCATATGGGTAGCACTCACCACTGCCTTATGCCTTTCAGCGCGTCTCTGCTCTCAGCTTCTGGGCAGCAACAGTGCAGTTGTTGGGTTTACTGTCAAAAAGCTTTTGAGACAGTGACTGTCTCTGAAGGTGATTCAGGTTTGCTTGTTTGGTCTTTCCATGGCCCGAGTTCCTGGGGAATTTACTGGGTATCATTTATTCCGATGTCTTGTTCCTCAATTTACAGCGAGTAGAATTTAACCCGTTGCATCTCTGCCCTGTATGCTGTCCGAAGCAGTCATTTTGGTTAGCAGGATGAAAGAAGTCTCAACGCTGCAGCTGTGGAAATGTGCCAAGTGCCCGAACTCCATCCCGAATGGAAGCTGCAATGCTGGGCACATGCAGCTCAATTCACTCTTGTACTGGGATCAGAGTCACAGCGAATTCCCCAAGAGGATCACAAAGGGACAGATGCCTCCAGAGATCATCTGAGGTGGGTACAATCTGCCCAGAATGAGGGTTCACATTGTATTTGGGGGTTGATCTTCAGTGTCTATTTAGGGTGCGTCTACACTGCACCCTTAGCTCGAAATAAGATATGCAATTTGCGCTATGCAAATTGCGTATCTTATTTCCATTCTCTTTCAGAATAAGCTATTTCGAAATTTGGTGCGTCTACACAGTGCCAAATTTTGAAATAACACACTATTTCAAGACATCCCTTATCCCGTGTGGAACGAGGTTTGCAGGGATGCCGAAATAGTGGGTCTGCTATATTTTGCAATAACAGACGCATTCAAAAGACGCGGGGTAGCTATTTCGGGATACCTATGGCATAGATGTATCCTTAGCATCAGTGTCTATTCATGACCAGGGGTAAGACTGCCCAACAGTGCTGAGCTCCCTCTCTCTTGGCATCAGGGGCAGTTTTTCCTCCTGACTTTTTAATGGTTATTGAAAACAGGAGGGAGCCTGCTCTTACTGCTTTCAGTACGAGTCTCCGATCTCACGCTCTCCTCTGCCAAGCGAGATGATATGCATGACACACAGGCAGCGGCAGAAGCCGCTTTTCTAGGATTCATTAATTAAAAATCACATCCTTAATGTTGCATGACGGCTGCCCTCTTGGCTGACACACTGGGGACTGAACTAGCTACAAAGCAGGTGTAACTGCAGCTTGAACTGAAGAACAACGATTGCATGTGGGAGTGCCAATACTAGCCCATTAGAGCCCTAAGCAGGAATACCCATCCCCTCACATGCTAATAATTAATAGGGGGACCCCTTGAGCTGCGTGGGGACTAAGCAATTGCTTAGCCCGTTTATGCTAGAGCCACGACTCCTAGCGTCTGTGGATTGGCGGGGGGGAGGGGGGGACTGTAAAACACACTCCCCAGTGCTCCCAGCTGCATTAAGGCAGGTGCCTACTGGAGGGTGGAGCCGAGGAAAGATGCACGGTGAGGACCCGGATGGTAAAGGGCTCTGGACGCTAGCCAGGCTCCCAGAGGGACGGGGCTCCCCGTTCCCCAGCAGCTTCGAGGAAATGCCCCGCGCCCACTCCCAGGGGCGGATTTTGCCCCCCCCCCCCTCCACGCTGCCCGCTGGGGTCGCTCTCCCCCTGCCCGCATGCTGAGAGCTGACGGGGCCTCGCGGGGGGATGCACTCTCCGCCCGCTAAGCACCGGGCCCCTCGCCACCCAACACCTGGCCCGGGCCTGGGGCAGCTGGCACCCACCCACGTGCTGTGCTGGGGTAAGCGAGGGGAGGAGGGCGGGCCGGATGGAACGATTGGCTGAGAGCGGGGAGGGAGTGTCTGAACGTTCCATGGTGCGGCTCTAGGGGCCAGCGTGTCGGGAGCTGCCGCCGCCTCTAGCGCGTGGGGAGCCTGGTAAGGGCCGGGCGCGCGGGGACCCTCGGTCCCTTCCCAGACTTGGGCCTGCGGGGCTAGGCTGAAGTCCTAGGGAATCCCTGGGTCAGCTGCAGGGGGACCCGGGTAAATCTGTGCTGGGGGCAGCTTCCGCCACCATTGGCGCCAGGTGCACGTGGGGCTCGGGTCGCTTGCTCTCTTCCCCTTTACCTGAAACGTATGGGCTTTATTGTGCCTTGGCTGGGCTAGGGTTTAGTAGCAGCTGCCTCTGCTTTTTCCATTGGCGGTCTGGGGGGAAGCAACAGGAAGCTGGGGCCAGGGTCTTCTATTTTGGGGCTCCCCAGGATCAGAGAGTGCCTGTCTGGCTCTCTTATGCCCCCAGCAGCACTTCGCTGGCTGGTGTGCAGAACTGCAGTTGGAAGTATTGTCACAGAGGCAGGGGTGAAATCACTGGTGAGAGGGGAAGTGATTCCCTCCCTCTTCTACAGCAGGACACAAAGATTGGGGGTTGTTTTAAAGAACGGGGGTTGGAAGGTGAGTTTCAAGTGCAAGCTAAATGTTCTCTTAAGTCACAGCAGCTGAAGGTAGCTAAAGTTTTGGCAGTGGGAGGGGATGGTTTCTGTATGCTCCTGTTCAAAGCAGTCTTTTCTCCTAGGCCTACTGCAGATGCGCAGGAACATTATAATTGTTTTATTGATTGTGCTGTCTCCACCTAACATGTAGAAGGCAGATCATAGCTGAAGGGCACAAGGTGAATGACACAGTGCTATTAAAGTATAAGGTGTCTGCCATATTTGAGATACAAGAACTGATGACAGGTGGGTCTGAGATGATCCTTTGATCAGGGACTGTATCTTCCATTTCTTGTACAGCGCTGAATAAAGTGAAAGTATTTAACGGAGAGCATGGTCCAGTGGTTGGGGCTCTGGCCTGGAAGTGAGGGACACGATTCCATATACTGGGTTCCATTTCCGTCACTTACTCTTTGTGACTTGTGGCAGTTTGCCTTGCTTTCCCCATTGACGATTTGGTGAGAACAGTATGTGTTCACCCACCTTGTGTAAAGCGCTTTGGGATATACAGTGAACATAAGAATGGCCGTACTGGGTCAGACGAAAGGTCCATCTAGCCCAGTAGCCTGTCTGCCGACAGTGGCCAGCACAGGTGCCCCAGAGAGGGTGGACCGAAGACAATGATCAAGCGATTTGTCTCCTGCCATCCTTCTCCAGCCTCTGACAAACAGAGGCCAGGGACACCATTTCTATCTCCTGGCTAATAGCCTTTTATGAACCTAACCTCCATGAAATTATCTAGCTTCTCTTTAAACTCTGTTATAGTCCTAGCCTTCACAGCCTCCTCTGGCAAGGAGTTCCACAGGTTGACTCTGTGCTGTGTGAAGAAGAACTTTCTTTTATTAGTTTTAAACCTGCTACCCATTAACTTCATTTGGTGTCCTCTAGTTCTTCTATTATGGGAACTAATAAATAACTTTTCTTTATTTACCCTCTCCACACCACTCATGATTTTATATACCTCTATCATATCCCCCCTCAGTCTCCTCTTTTCTAAACTGAAAAGTCCCAGTCGTTTTAACGTCTCTTCATATGGGACCCGTTCCAAACCCTTAATCATTATTATCAAGTGAAGAATGCTATATAAGAGCTTATTACTTGTTAATGAATGAAGATGCTCTGGTCTGGCAGGAGCTGGGATATCAGCCTGGCTGGTTGCCATGGCAAATCCTACTTTTCCAACCTAAGCAACCTTTGATTCTCTCTGACTCCATTTTTGCAATTCAGCTTTTCTGAGGTGCAGGATTTACAGTACTACCAAGAGACAGCAGATCCATGGGGGATGAAAATAAATTTAGAATTGCAGGGTCTAACCAGCTGCCTCTTGCCAAGCCTGGGCAGACAAACAGCTAAAGTCCATTTGGAAATCTACTTGGCACTGGTAAATAAAATGTGATTGCCTAATTAGCTGTACATGGCCTTTCACTAGCCTTGAGGAGTTAATGTTTAAAAGCACTTTTTGTTTTTGACTAGGATAGAGGCTGTTCTGTCCCTTAATGACTCTGAAAGTTTATGCTGCTTAGTTTTTGATCTTCACAGAAGGCACATGGATGGACTTTGATCAGTGGAGATGCATAGCTTTTTGGATAGTATTGGTCAGACCTGATTGTCACACTTCCTGTAAATATGAAGCTTGGCATGGATCTAGTGTACTGTAGCATACTCTGGGCCTTCAACCTGCTCTGCAACCTTTATTCGTATTGAACAATGCCTTGCTTGTATGAGAGGGTATGTGGTCTTAGCTAGGACCACTTTTGGGTGCAAGATGCTACTTGTAAATAAGGGCGCTGAAGACATTTATCAGACATTGATCTGAATTTAATATCTCTTGTATGTTTCAAGCACCGTCCCTTTATGTAGAGCAGCAATTTTTTTAAAAAATCATGATTCTGTCCAAATATGAATTTACCAACTACTGTTACAAGCAGTTCCTAACATTTCTAGAACTGAGTTTGGAGGAAAAATAATGTTTTTCCCTCTTCTCTGTGACTTTGTCCACACACAGAGTGCTGGTAAATGCAGTTTTGCTATTTCCGCTGTATAATCAGATCGACGGGTTCCCCTGTTTTATGAGTGGATCTGTCACACAGCAATAAGGAAAGAAAAACAGCTAAAATAACAAAGTGATTGTAGAACCATGATAATTGGCAGGGGCGGGTATAGTCCTGAAATGACACACTTTAGAAAAAAACTGACTAGATTTTAAATGGCCTTTAAGAATTGTAGGGTTTTCATTATAAAGTTAATGCAGAGTGTAACATCTGCATCTGATGAAGTGGGTTTTTGTCCATGAAAGCTTATGCCCAAATAAATCTATTAGTCTTTGCGGTGCCACTGGACTCCTTATTGTTTTTGCAGCTACAGACTATCAAGGTTACTCTTCTGGTACGTTACAAGGTTGGTTCAAACCCCACTGAAATCAATTCTTTCCATGGATATGGAACAGGCCCTGGGGCTTATAAATTGTAAAGTCAGCACTTTACTTACTGCAGGCTGCTAAGTGGAATGTCCAGTCACAGCCTGGGAAGGAATCTATTTAAAAACAAAACAGGAATGCTACAGAGAAGGTTTGCCTCTGCTTGGTGCTGTTTTTAACTCTGCTGTTGTGCTCTACAAAGTGTCCCGTGCCCTTTGTTTTCAGACCACGTTATACCAACCAAGCAAGCCATCCCGCCACCAGCATGGCTCACTTACCCAGTATCAATGGAGAGCTCCCCAGCGCTGAACTTTGGACATCCCATAACAAGATGGTCTTGGAGCCGCTTGATACCAGCGACCCAGAGGTGAGGGCTTTCCCCCTATGTTTGTGGTGGGGAGAGGGTTGTGTGTGTTTTGGCACAGGGTCAACCCAAGAAATTGCAGCACAAGCTCTTCATTCACCCTCTCAGCCCCATCCACCCACAAAAGGATGTTGATCTTCCTGAGGCGATGACTCAGGGTAGTAGATCAGCCCAAGTGGGGTCACTCAGTCCTGGATTGTTGCTCGCCTCCTTTCTCATTTCCTCTGCCACATGCTGCAATCCCAAGGGGGTGGCAAAGGAGAACACTTGGCAGCTCTCCCCACCAGAGATTGGGAGCATCACCTCCATGGTGTTCCCGGCCCCCACTGCCAGGAGAGTGAATTTACCTCCAAACCCTACACTGCCACGTGGTGGTCTATAGCTGTGCCAGATAATAGGTCTACTCAGTGCCTCATCCCAGATTTCTCAGGCCCAAGGTCTCTTTCCTGTGTGGGATCTGATATTATTTACATGGAAATGAGCCAAATTGTGTCCCTTGTATCTTACACAGGGGTTGGCAAACTGCACCTCTCTGGCTGCCCCTGTGCGAGAAGCCATTTAAAAAACAAAGAATTTACTTTATTTGCTTCTTTTCATGCTGAAACGGTGGTCACCAGTCCATTGATCATGATCGACTGGTTGATCCTGGAGCCTCTGTAGTCTGCGGGCTACTAAAAGTCCAACGGCGCAGCAGGGCTCAGGCAGGCTGCCTGCCTGCGGTGGCCCCATGCTGCTCCCAGAAGCAGCCCCGCCCATCTCTGCCCATCCCTGGCAGGAGGGGTGGCAGCGCTCCCTGTGCTGCCCTGTCCCCAGCACTGTCCTCTCAGCTTCCCTGGGCTGGTTCTCGGATACTGGGAGCCGTGGAGCAGCGCTTGTGAGCACTGGCAGTGCACCGAAACCCATTGCCCCACTCCACCAAAGGAGCACGCAGAGACATGCCAGCAGCAGCCAGCCACTTCCAGGAACGTCCGTGCTGCTGGCTGGAAGCTGCCTATGGTAACTGCCTCCCGGCGAGAGCCTGCACCTCGCACCTCCTCCTGCACCCAAACTCCCTCCTACAGTCCATACCCCTTACCCCTTCCTGTACTCCAGTTCCCTGCACCAAACTCCCTCCCAGAGACCAGTTTATTCCATCACATATTTTGTGTATATAAGTCAGAATTGGTTTGTCAGCTGCTGTGTAGCTGCTGTCTTTTTACTAGTACACATACACGGTTTTGTGTGTGTTGCAGTTCTCATATTTTGGTCAAAAACAAAAAAAAAATGGCTCCTCTTCTTCGAAAGGTTGCCGACCCCTGATCTAGCAGATGGTTACATAGCAATGAAGTGAATGGGAGCTCTATAGACATTACAAATTTAGATCTGTTACGACGTTTGGTTTCTTTCTTCCAGCCAGTTTCCACTGCGGTGGTACCTTGCAAATGTTCCTTCAGTGGTTCGCTTCTGGGAAATGTCCTTTACCACGCGGACTAATTGGACCTTAGGCCTAGCTTATTACCCCTAGCACTGCCCTAGACAACTCCGCCCCATTTACTATGTGTACTAGTAAAAAGTATTTATAGCTTTCCAGTATTTGTGGATTTTTGTCCCCCCCATGTCTATTCCTTTTGGCCTGGTCTACGCTACAGCAGAAGGTCGAATTAAGATATGCAACTCCAGCTTCATTAATTACGTAGCTGGAGTCGACGTATCTTAAATTGAGTTTCCACCCTGTCCACACAACAGGAGGCTACTGGGAGCAAGCGCTCCCATGAGTTTCCTTTACTCTTTGTGCAGGACAGGAGTTGATGGGGGTGCCCACTGAGTTCAATTTAGCATGTCTTCACTAAGCCAGCTAAATTGAACCCTGAAAGATCGACCACGGCAGCATCGATCTTCTGCATAGCGTAGACATGGCCTTGGTGAAGCTCTGTTTAGCTGCAGTGTTTCGGTGCCTCCTGCCTCAGCTCTCTCCTTGCTCTTCTCTGCACACCCCCCAATTTGTCAGTATCCGTCTGGTAGAACAACACCAGAACTGAGTGTTTGGGGTACAGAACCAAAGAGAAGGGTTCTTGCCTCCTTTGTCCAGGTCGGGATGTCTCTGTATCTTTCCATTCTACTGGCTGTCGCTCTTTGCCTTAGAGAGAGTGCCTCCCAGCATCCAGTGCTCTCTACGGAGCTGATAAGGATGGGCTTCTCCCTCACAGGTGTATGACCTCATCAAGAAAGAGAAGCAGCGTCAGAGGGTTGGGTTGGAGCTGATTGCGTCTGAGAATTTTGCCAGCCGAGCGGTTCTGGAGGCCCTAGGCTCCTGCATGAACAATAAATACTCGGAGGGGTACCCGGGACAGAGGTATGGAATGGGGGGTTCACGTCCAAAGGGAGCCCAAGCCCCCCTTGCTCAGATCATTGTCTGGGAGGGAGCGATCGCTGCTCTGTTATGACTGCCACTGACTGTAAATTGGTCCTTTCCCAAAGCAGTAGCAGACACCCCACACTTCACTCCTTTTGCTCCTTGCAGCATGAGTCCCACACGGGCCGTTGCCCTGTAGCTTCCCCACGTTACTGCTAGGGCTGTTGCTTCCGAGCTTGTGGAGTAACAGGTCAGATCCTGCCCGGGGAGAGGGGGAAAGAGGTGTCCTGTTAGCTCGTACTCTGCCACCGGCATTGGGGATGGAAACATGAGGCACCACAGACGTCGTGAAACACCTGCTCTTTTCGTTGATCACAGATACTACGGTGGGACGGAGTTTGTGGACGAGCTGGAGCTCCTCTGCCAGAAGAGAGCACTGGAAGTTTACGGGCTGGACCCACAGAAGTGGGGGGTCAATGTCCAGCCATACTCAGGTAACAGTACTTAGCTTCTCCCCTGAGACAGGGGAAAGGAAATGGCCTTGGCAATTGCTGAGCCACTGGGACCCCTGCCTTCCGTAACTCAGCCATCTCTTCCTGGGCTGAGTACAAGCAGGGAGGCGGGTGCCCAACAGAGGGGGTTGCTTTAAAACCCCTTCCCAAGGCCACATACCCAATCCCCCCTCCCCATACCACAGAGCAGCGGTACCAAGAGCCTGCCTTTCATTGCAGGCTCCCCGGCTAACTTTGCGGTGTACACGGCCCTGGTGGAGCCCCATGGCAGGATCATGGGTCTGGACTTGCCTGACGGGGGGCACCTGACGCACGGCTTCATGACCGATAAGAAGAAAATCTCAGCCACCTCGATCTTCTTTGAATCCATGCCCTACAAGGTGAGGGGGTCCATCTGGCTTCGGAAATCCCCTCTGGCTGCAGGGAGAGCGGTGGAGGCCAGCGATTGTCACCTCTTCCATGCAGACTACTTACCCTGGCTTCATGCCCTGGCCTTGGGAGCAGGGACTTTTTAGCGTGTCCTGTGTTAAGCAGAGAGAGGGTGTGCTAGGATGGGGGATACCAAAGGGTTAAATAGTCTTCCTGAGGCTAATGGGCCCTAGCATGAATATTCAGGGTGTGATCCAAGGCCAATGAAGGTGGGGGAGGTGTCCTTCTGTTAGCTCCAGCAGTCCTAGGATCAGAGCCGAAACCCCCTAGTTGTCTCTCCAGAGCCCTGATGGCAGGCCCAGAGTGTGCAGGCTCTGCATACCCCCGGGCACATCCCTGGGCTGCAGCTGGAGGAAGGAAGCAGGCAGTGTCTCTGATGCCATTGTCCCAAAGGGGAAATGGAATAAAACCTGAGCCAAACATGGTGGGTGGGTTAAGCTTGTGTGTGTCCTGGGAACCCAGCTGTCATGGGTGAAAACTTCTGCTGCAGTTGCCCAACTTCCCGGTAGCTTTCTCAGCAAGTTGGATCCTCACTAGGAACGATTGTAGGGTTATTTCGCAGAGTTGGAGCCCCCGATGAAGCTAGCATTCACCTGGACAGCAATATGAATTAGCCAGGATCGTGCTGCGTTCTCGTTCATGTTCTAATCAGAGACGTGTGAGCTGAACATCTGCCTGGGACTTGAGAGATCTGGCTTTTATTGCCAGCTCCACCAGTGAGTCCATGGATGACCCTGAGTTAATCACTTGTGCCTCACTTTCCTGATCTATCAAATGGGCACAGGGATATTTACATCTTGCCCTGTTTGGTTCCCTGACCGTGTTAACATCTTTGACCCACTCTCTCTAAAGGCTCTTCCTTATTAATCATGGCCAGTTCTCTTGCTAGTGTGAGTTTTGGACTGCTACTGAATACCCATTTTGTTCCTGTTCAGTGTGACCCTAGGCTATGAATGACAGATGTTGGGCTCTGTGTTCCCAGAGAACAGATGGGAGCCAGTTTCTCCATGCTAATAACTTGCCCTGTGAAGTCATGGGGTCTAATGGCTGACTCAATCAGTGGGTCTTTAATGGAGGATGCCAGGGAGATCATCAGATCATGGCTGTGCAAAGAGTCGCACAGGCAGTTCTCTTCAATGAACCAGGGAGCAGGGAAAACACACTGTCTGCTCTGCAGACTCCTCTTGGAACCTCCTTTGTTCACCCTTTAACTCCGTTGGCTCTGCACTGTGAGGGCTCCGGGGGGAGCTGGGCACAGCAGTGCTGCTCACTGATCAGCATGGCCCAGAGAGAGATGTTGCCATCTCTAAGGCCAGAGGAGCACCGTGCTTACCCTTCATATCTCCTCTTGCTGCTCGCTTGCCAGGTCAATCCCACCACTGGCTATATTGACTACGACCGGCTGGAGGAGAACGCCCGCTTATTCCACCCAAAGCTGATCATTGCCGGTAAGTGGCTGAAAAGCAGCTGTCGGAGGCTCAGGGCAGCAGGTAGACTCTGGTAAAAATCCTTTTCTCTAGACTATTGAAAGATCCCAGCCATGGGGCTTAGTCGCTGGCTGGACATTTGGGAGCAGTGTGGTGAATTTCAGCAACCCCACAGCATCCTGACGTGTTCTGAGCTGCCTCTGTGCTGGAGCTGCGGTGACTTGCAGAGGGGGCAGTGTAGTGAGAGGAGGGGGCTAGGAATCATCTGTTCAGTGCATGACTCACCCCTTTGCTCCTGTCTTCGGGCTTGCGGGGGTGGAGAAACGTGCTGGTTTGGCTCAGTGAGCTAAAAGATCTAGGGTGGGAGGGTGTCGTTCAGCACGTACAACTTCAGTGGCCTGGACCAGGTGTCTGCCTCTCCCTGCAGGGCAGTAGGGCTCTTCCTGCCACTTGGCTTCTTGCAGCCAAGTCCTGGGCCCCTCCCGCAGCCTAGCTCCTGGACTTGGACATATTCCCTCCCTGTGGTCGTGTGCTAGCGGGAGCTTTGTTGCAGGGCCGAGCAAGCATCTGGCTATGCAGGGCCGAGCAAGCATCTGGCTATGCAGCAGCCTTTTTGCTGAGGGTGTGCCTGGTGCAATCATGGGGTGCTTCACTCTAGCTTCCTTGGATAACGAAGCAACGGTGGCCCAGCCTTGCGCGTGAGCTAGCCACTGGACTTACTCACCCAGGCTTTGGGTGGGGTGTGCGGCCCATGCTGCCGTGGCTACACTATTGCAGCTCATGCAGCCACACCTGAGCATCAATCACAGCCCAGACCTACCCTGAGGCTGGTGTTTTCTCCCGGCCTAGGCGTCAGCTGCTACTCGCGTAACCTGGACTATGCCCGCATGAGGAAGATCGCGGATGAGAACGGGGCTTATCTCCTGGCCGACATGGCTCACATCAGCGGGCTGGTGGTAGCCGGCGTGGTGCCGTCGCCATTTGAACACTGTGACGTGGTGTCGACCACAACTCACAAGACGCTGCGAGGCTGCAGGGCTGGCATGATCTTCTATCGGAAAGGTCTGGGCCACGGAGAAGCTGAGGGCGAAATGCGACATGGTTGGGCTGGGTGGGCCAGTGGGACCTTTGGGCTGCTGGAGGGGTAGGAGCCATGGCTGGTCCATCCTCCATCTGGCTGGCGGGAGCCATGGAAGCAAAGCTGGCAGAGAGGGGTAAAAAGGGCTTGTCCTTCCCATGGGAGTATTCGATCCCCATCCTAGTAGGACAGGCTGGGTGAGTAATGCGGGTGGCAGATGGCCAAGGATGCACTAGGAGTTAGAAGGAGTGGGGTGGGTGATTCGGTAGAGAACGCGCTTCCCATGAAGCCTGCCTGGAACAATTCCTCAGGATTCCTCCTCTGCGGGAGCGGCCCCCATGGTCGATAGGATTTAACCGAGGCCCAGACTGCATGCGGTTATTAATGCTCCCAGGTGGAGCAGCCCAGGTTAATCATTACCCTGTTGCAGAGCGGCTCAGTCTAGCTTCCTTGGCTCAGCTCAGCTGGGCTTCTGCCTGTGCTCGCTTTCCTCCGCCTTCTTGGCTTTGCCATTCCTTGTGGTCTCCTCCATGCTGCTCCGGCCTTGCACTCCCTGCCTACCCCAGCTCAGTGCCCTGTACACACCTGGGTCAGGCAGCAGGGATTGAGTTGGGGGCTGTGGATTTGAAGCCTCTGCTGCCTGAGCTAAAAGATCTACCTTTGCGTGGCAACGCTACAGCAGGCTCATCGTCTGGCAGTGGCCTGGCCCCCCTTTCATGGGGACAGAGTACCACACAAGGTTACACATTCAATCCTCCCTCAGTCAGACCCTTCCTTAGCTCTCTGCTGCTTAGCCCACCAGCCCTCTCACCCACTCCCACTCCGCACAGAGCTGGTGCCTCTGTGTCCCAGTGCACTTTGCATTTGCAAGTTCCACAGGCCGGAGTGGGCACCGCACAGCCCCAAGCACACCGCCGGGGGGGAGCGTGGTTATGTCCTGACTCCAGCCACTCCAGGGTTAGAGAGGAAACCCATCTACACCCACCTGGGTGTAGAACACAGGAGGGGAAGAACCAAGAGTGAGCTGTGCCCCTTAAGATAGTCACCATCCCCCCCCGTCCCTCCGCCTAGGAGCTCGCAGCATGGATCCCAAGACTGGCAAGGAAATTCCATACAACCTGGAAAGCCTCATCAACCAAGCAGTCTTCCCAGGACTTCAGGGAGGGCCTCACAACCATGCCATCGCAGGTAGGCGCCCCATCAGACCACACCCTGCACGCCACACCGAGGGGGGAGGGGTGTCTAGTTCCAGCCAGGGTCGCAGGGTGTGAAGCAGGAGAAAAAGCACTTACTGCTCAGCAGTGCCCCTCTGCAGCTGATGCCCAAAGGGATGTTTGGCTCCGCACAGGAGGGAGGCAGGGCCGAGTGCAGGGTCTCACGGACAAGGGGTGTTAGAATGAGTTTGCAGCCACCCAGCACCAGACAAGAGAGGTTAAGGATCCTTATACCCCTCTGCCGAATATTCTGCTGGTCTCTTGTAGCTCCTCTTATCTTGCACCATATAGGATCAAGAACTCCAGAACCAAAGGCGACCGGGGCTGCTGGCTGCACATGGGGATGTGAAGGTCAATGGCTAGTGACCCAGGGCTGACCTTGCTTTCATAGGTTGGCCCTAGCATGAGATTGGGAGCCAAGTGCCCTGGCTTCCTGGGTCAGATTCCTCTCTGCCTCTTCTCCTCAGCTGTACAATGGTCCTACAACTCAGAGTCAGTTTGCAGTGCGCTTTGAGGTCCTCTGATGGCCGGCATTGAATGATAGCAGAGCATTGTCCTCTGGCTGGAACCCTTCTCCCCGGCTGAGTCCCTCTGGTTGATCAGCGAGAAGAGCCTTTTTCCTGTGGGATTCCCACATTCCTTGCCCTCGCAATAGAAATAGCTAGCAGGTGATTTTCCTGCAATGGCCAGAGTCCCGATCCAGGCCTTGCTATTCAGGGCCAAAGCAGGGGAAAGGCACCAATGAAAGACACGGCTATAGTTTAGCCATCTGGCCACTGTGCTGGAGAAATCTGAAATCTCGCCCTGCAGTGGGCCTGTGACTCTGATCCGCCAGACCACCAGGTGTCCGTTAGTAAGATTTTGGCCCTGTGCAGTGGACGTGGATTCCACTGTGGGGTTCAGAAGCCCTGTGCGCCTCTCCCTAGAGCTGGCGTAAACGTGGATGGTGCAGCACAGGCAGCCAATAGGTGCTTCGTGTAGCAAAGAGCCACTCTGGGCCAATGCGACGCTGCGTCCTTGATTTCTGCTTTGCGAGGGATGGTTCCTCAGCTTGCCAGGCTGGGGTTACGTTGTCAGCGTTCTGGGTCACTGCCAAGCTTCTTCGTGCCTGGGGTTCGCGTCCCATGGAAGTCCTAACACTTTGCCTTTCTGCCAGGAATCGCTGTCACTTTGAAGCAAGCCATGACCCCAGAATTCAAAGCCTATCAGCAGCAGGTAGTCGCAAACTGCAAGGCCTTGTCTGCAGCCATGACTGACATGGGCTACCACGTCGTCACTGGTAAGGACAACCGCTAGGTACCCACGGCAGTGCCTGCTGTGAGCAAGGCCGTTCCTGATGCCTGGGGCCACTGCTTTCCGCTCAGGCTGGGTTGCCATGGTTACAGAAAGGCCCAGAGCTCTGTTGTAACACAGCCTGTTAGGATGCATGTGCAGGGAGCAATTTAAAGATTGTCCTGTGGCCCCCGTGCAGGGAGTTTGAGCACAAGGCTCGGTGCAAAGAAATACAGACGTCCAGTATGTTGGTACAGCCCTAGCCATAGACACAGCAGTGAGCCTCAAGCACAAGGGATGCTTTAGCTAGTGGGCCTATTTCCTTTACTCCGGATAGCTCCTGTCCTCCCAGGCCTGCCTTTGCTGGCACTTCCCCACCCCCTCGCAGGCGGCTTCACCGCCCTGAGGCTAGACTCTTGCCCCCCCCCGCCACTTCCCATGGGAGTTGGACCAAGCCCACGTGTTTAACCTCCAATATCCCAGCCCTCTGACCTCCGACACCCGTGGCTGAATCCATTTCCCATCCTTGTATTCGTCTCCCAGGTGGCTCGGACAACCACTTGATCCTCGTAGACCTGCGCAACAGAGGGACAGATGGCGGGAGAGCCGAGCGGGTGCTGGAAGTCTGTGCCATTGCCTGTAACAAGAACACCTGTCCTGGTGAGGGGACCACTCTCCGTGGAATGCTTAGCCGGGGCCACAGCTTCACACAGCACCCAAAGAGTTGAGGTTGCTCAGGATCCCTGGGGAAACCGGGCCACTTGGCTAAGTGCCAAAATCTGGGTTTAGGAGCCTTATCTTTAAGGTTGCAGATCTGAGGGTTTGGGCCGCGAATGTTTCCAGCTCAGCAAACTGTGCTAGGCCCCCTTGTGGCCACATCTAGAACTGCTTCAGTGTTGTGAAGACTGGGACTTTAATGGGGTTCAAAAAGAAGCTAGATAGATTCATGGAGGATAGGTCCATTAATGGCTATTAGCCAGGATGGGTAGGAATGGGGTCCCTAGCCTCTGTTTGTCTGGAAATGGGTGACAGGAGAGGGATCACGTGATGATTACTTGTTGTGTTCCCTCCTTCTGAGGCATCTGGTATTGGCCAGTGTGAACAGACAGGACACTGGGCTAGATGGACCTTTGGTCTGACCCAATATGGCTGTTTGTATGTTCTTAATCAGTGAGAGAAAAAGACTAATTCAAGTAAGAGGCTGGGGTAGAGCCAGACAAACTTGTTCTTACTTGAGAAGCCTTCCCTCAAAAGTGAGAGAGATCTCTGTGCTGGGACAGGGCCCCAGAAGGAGGAAAGTCTGTCCGAGGCGGACAGTTTCCGGTAGCGAAGGACTGAAAACAGGCATGGGGCTTAGAGAGCCAGCAAGGGCAGCACTTGGGAATGTTTGTTCCGCGTCCTCCTTTCATAGAGCACTAGAACTGGAAGGGACTGCGAGAGGTCGTCCAGTCCAGTTCCCTGCCCTCACGGCAGCACCCAGCACCATCTAGACCAGGGGTGGACAATAATTTGTGAAGTGGTTTCAGGCTGCCCCGGAAGGGGCGAGGCCTTGGAAGGAAGGAAGTGGTCTCAGGCGGAAGGAGCGGAGCCTTTAAATAGCAGGAGTTGAAAGGGCTCGCGCCTCCCCTGCAGCTCTCAGGCATCACGTTAGCCGGGAGCTGCGAGCCCTTTCAACTCCTGCTATTTAAAGGGCTCCCGGCCTCGCAGCTAGTGGGGTGCCTGGGAGCTGGGGACACGGGAGCCCTTTTGACTGCTTCTGTTTAAAGGGCTCGTGCCTTCCCTGGGGCTGTTGCCTGACAGGCATGAGCCCTTTAAATAGAAGCAGTTGAAAGGGTTCATACGGCTCCCAGGCAACGTGCTAGGGGGCAGGGCCTGGAACAGCTGCGCAAGCCAGATCCCCACTGAGTGGCTTTTGCCCACCCCAATCAAGACCATCCCTGACAGTGTTCGTCTAACCTACTCATAGGCAGTCATCAGTCAGGGAATTGAAGGGTTAAGACTTCCCTTGTATTAACCCCTTACCTCTCTGTGGCTTGGGGTTCTGACTTGTGGCTTGTTCTCTGGTGAGCACGGTAGGTAGATTTACTCTGAAGTGTTACTGCAGGAGCCAGTGTCACGTTGCTGCCTTTGGTCTGTGCTTCGAGCATCCCCCACGCCACCCTTCCAAACGCGGAGCCCCATCAGGGAGCTGAGTTCAGCTCTGCTCTTCTCGGCCTCGTGAACTTGGAAACACTCGAACCTAAGTGTTACACCCTGCAGGGCTAATGCAGGGCCTCTGCTAAAGGCTTTGGTGTGTTTGCCTTTGGGGGGGGGGGGGAAGAGAGCCATTAAAGCAGCACAAGCCTGGCTCCTCTGCAGACAAATATTCCTGCTAGATTGCTACTTTACCTACAGTCCTTAACTCAAATTCTCCCTCTCCTCCACTGCACTGCACTGCACTACGCTCCACCCCAGAAGTGGCTGCATTTCCATGCTGGAGCTGCCTGTCTATAGTGCTGTCAGATGAAAGGAATCTACGGAAGCAGGGACAAGCGTCACTCTGTGTCCCTGCCACTGACAGCGAGTTCTAGAACTCAGCAGGGAAACTCCCTTCACACCTTGCCAGCTGGAGACATTGCCAGCTGGGAGCATGGGGGACAGTGACCAGAGGATGGGGAGTGCTGGCTGCACCTCCTTTCCTTCTAAGCACTGATGTATGCTGGGGCTGAAAGGAAACTGGCACTGGCGGATCAGATGTGGCTCATTCTTCCTAGCGACCATTAGTGTAACCTCTTCACCATTGCTTCCAGGCAGTCGGTGGAGTTGCTGCTCCATAGCCAAGTCTTGGGGCTGTTAACTTAGAGGCTAATCGCTTTTCTGTTTCACCATGTGGCCTCCTTATGAGAACTGGGCAGACACACATGGGGAAAACCACAAACCCAACCTAGAGAGCTCTGAGATGAAGGATCCCTCCCTCCAAAATAATTCCAGTCCAAGGGAGTCTGAGCACAAAGCTGGGTGCACAGAAATGACACACAAGAACAACCATACTGGGTCAGACCAGCCCAGTATCCTGTCTGCTGACAGTGGCCAGTACCATGTGCCCCAGAGGGAGTGAACTGAACAGGTAATGATCAAGAGATCTCTACCCTCTGACAAACAGAAGCTAGGGACACCATTCCTTATCCATCCTGGCTAATAGCCATTAATGGACTTAACCTCCATGAATTTATCTAGTTCTCTTTTAAACCCTATTATAGTCCTAGCCTTCACAACCTCCTCAGGCAAGGAGTTCCACAGGTTGACTCTGCACTGTGTGAAGAACTTCCTTTTATTTGTTTTAAACCTGCTGCCCATTAATTTCATTTGGTGGCCGCTAGTTCTTATATTATGGGAACAAGTAAATAACACAGATGTCTAATACATTGGTGTGGCCCAACCCATAGGGGCTGCCTCTGCTCCTTCCAGCTCACTCGTAGCCAAGACCCTCAGATCTTCAAACCTAAAGGCAAGGCTCCTAAAATCCATATTTTGGCACCCAGCAAATGGCCCCACTTCCCAGGGATCCTGAGTAACCCCAGCTCTCCGGATGCTGCCCTGCAGCAGGCTGCAACCTGTGAAACTGCATCCTAGCCATGGGGCTAAGCTTGTGCCTTCTGAGGGTGGTCGTGGGAGCATGGCCATCCTGAATGTGAGCTCTTTCGACACAGGTGACAAGAGTGCCTTGCGCCCCAGCGGCCTGAGGCTTGGGACACCAGCGTTGACCTCCAGGGGATTCCAGGAACAAGACTTTCAGAAAGTAGCTCACTTCATCCACAAAGGTAAGGTTGAGGCAGCCACACCTGGCTGAACGCTGGAGAGGTGGCTCCAGCAGCTCACAGTGCGAAGGTTTCTGCAGAGAGGCCTAATCCAACTCCTCCTGCAACTGCTGAGCTGGACCGAGTCCTGGGTGCAGCACCCTCCCCAGGGGGTGCAGGGCCTGGGACAATGCCAGGACCCTCTCCTATGCAACACAGCCTAGGCGGTTACTGGGGGACCTGTAGTACACTGGCACTAAAGGTGGCTGCTGTGCCATACAAACCTGCTCCCTCTGTCACCCTGTAGTGGAAAGAACTGAGAGCAGTAGCCTCCATGCAAGCTAGGCCCAACCTCCTCCAGTTGTTAGAGCACGGGTTCCCAAACTGGGGGGGCATGAAGAAATTCCAGGGGGGACACGAGATGACCCAGCCCCCCCCTTCCCTGCTGGTCAATCCTCCCCCTCCTAAGTTTTGCTGCTATTTTTGTTTTTCAGCCCTGGTCAGGGGTGTTTTTTTTGTTGGGTTTTTTTTTGTTCGTTTTTTTTTTTTTTGTTTTTGGCTCAAGTTTTGCTGCTGTTGGGGTGTGTGTGTGAGGGTTTCTCACAAATCAAAAAGGGGGCGTGATGCCGAAAAGCTTGGGAAGGTGGCTTCAGCCCACCAGTGTGGTGCATGGAGGTGGGGCTGGCAGAGCTCTGGAGGCTGGAAGCGCTGTTGAATTCGCTAGGTGTGCAGCTACCGGGTTTGTGTTAAGTGGGCTCCAGGGAGGGAACGTTAGTCAGCGTGAGCCACACTCTGGCAGCATTAATATCGCCCATACAGGGATAGAGCTGACGCTGAGGATTCAGAATGACATGAGCCCCAAAGCAACGCTGAAGGAATTCAAGGAGAGGCTGGTGAGCGATGAGAAATACCAAGCGGCTCTCAAGTCTCTCAAAGAGGAGGTGGAGGCCTTCGCTGCTCCCTTCCCACTCCCTGGCCTGCCTGTCCTGTAAAACAAGGCAGCTGCACCCAACTCCAGTGCTAGCAGGGCTCTGTGGAAGCAAACGGGGATCGCGGTGCATCCTCCTCTACTAGGAAAGTATCTGTTGCCATCTGACAAGCCAAGGGAACTGAGTGAAACACGTTAATCCCCTCCCGCCCACTTCTGTTAACATCCTCTCTCCTCTTCATTTGTTCCCACAAGGCAGCTGGCTTTTAAAAGGTTACTTTTTACCCATCTCTCCCCCAGGCTACCCCTGTAGGCTGCTGCTCCACTTATGGGCATGACCAAGGGGCGAGTAAGCCTCCGTTTAGGAAACGGTTCCTTTTCTAGTAACTACAAATGGTGCAGCACTTAGCCCTTTTTTTAAGGACTGAAATTGGCAACTGATTTTTAATACTCAACTGCATTTTTAACTAGGACAAACAGGGTAACTCTAAAGTCCAATTACAGACAGACCTCCTAGGTTCTGATGTGCCCCCACCTCCCACTGGAGTTAAGGGAGGCCTGCAGCTGCTCAGCTTCCAAATGACTGATTAATGGACTGCATGAGCTGGTTGCTCTCAGCCCAGGATTTATGCGTATTTTAAAGAGATTCTCAAATTGTGCTTGTGTTTATCGTCAGATTTCCCTCGAGAGCCACTTAACATGCAGTCCCATTTTGTATGTAAAGGGTGCAGTAGGAAAGTATCACACTTCACTACCTTAAAACATGTCTTGCTTGCTTCAGAATAGCTCATTCAACCTTCCACAATGCCACTCCCCATGGGAGAGTAACTCTGATTCGGAGGTTTTCATTATAATCATGATTGGCAAGCGTACTAGTCCAGGTGCAATTCTGCAAGGCTGAGCTACTGAAAGAAACAAACTGTCTGGTGCTTTCATAACTCCAGAGCACATACCCCAGATTTTCCCTATTAATCAGTGTTTCAGATGTCAGTATTTCAAGCCAGCACCTGCAGACTGTTTTTCAAACATCTGAGCCCAAAGTTTAGGACCATTTTTAATAAGCACAGTCAAATTAGAATTTAACCACAATGTATGACAAGAATAAGCTTTAAAAAATACAACCAACTTTTTTTTTGTATTTCAAAAATATCTGAACCCAAATAAATAAATTTTTTAAAAGTACATTTCTCCTACTATTCATTTGGTGTTAACATCTGTGAAGCTCTTGTGCAGCAACATCCACATCACTACAAATTACAGCACGCTGCTTGGGTTTCTTCCAGGTGACACTCGGTCTAACTACTGATGCAGGTGCCCTGTACACAGGAACTTGACATGCAATCAGAAGATATGGTGCTTTACAATAAGAGAATTCATCACAGCCTACGCATGGCCCTCAAAGGCAGTTCTGAGCCCAGCCCATCAATCTACTGAACTATCCTTCCCCAAGTAGGCAGTGGGGCCAGATAGCCTCTGCTTCTGCCTTTGTTAAAATGCATCTCTCAGCAACCAGCACATAGTAGGTTTATGATTTCTCAAGCTCTGGTAGCAGGTTCTAGGCGCTCACTTCAAAATGTCTTGGTGGTCGTGTCTCTTGTCTGGCACCGGCTAAGGCTACATCCACACTTAAAATGCTCCAGAGGCACAGCATCAGCAGGGGTATTGCTGGTAGCTAACCCACCTCCCTGAGACATAGCTATGCTGCCATAAACCCTCACATAGCACTATTCACTTGGGCTACATCTAGCCTGCCCCCTCTTGCGCAAGAGAATATGCAAATGAGGCAAAGCAGTGAATATTGCCACACCTCATTTGCATACTTAATGAACTGCCATTTTGCACAAGCGGCTTTTGCACAAAAAGGAGCTGTCTACACTGCTTTTGGCACAAAACTCCCCTCTTGAGCAAGAGCCATTCTTCCTGGAAAAAAAGCAGCAGAACGGTTCTTATGCAAGGGGGAGGGTTGCACAAAAAGGAGCAGTATAGACAGCTTTTTTGCGCAAAAGCCCCGTGTGCAAAAAAGGTGGCTCATTAAGTATGCAAATGAGGCACGATATTCACCTCTTTGCCTCATTTGCATAATCTCCTGCACAAGAGGGGGCAGTCTAGACATAGCCTTGAGGTCTAGGGGATAACAGGAGCTCTGTATTTCAGGACCAACTTCTGCTGCTGCTCACTGAGCTTCCAGTTGTAATGCTGGTTCTAGATATTCATTCGGACGGTTGGTTTTTTGTAACTGTTGTAACCCCAAAGCAGCCCCACCGATTCATTTGGGCCCAAACCTCCCAGACATGGAGTCTGAAAGTGAGTCGGGCACTTAATAGCTTGTACTGTCAGGCTTTCTGACCACCTTGATTCTGCTGCCTAATGAAAACGAAGAGTATTATGTGCTGCAGAACCCTCAGCTCTACAGGCTTCCAAACCCCAACCCCTTAAAACATGTCCTGTATTGCTATAGCACGGGCAGTACTTCCCTATTATAGTTTAAAGGCAAAACAGCTTTTGAGCCGCTTAGAAATGATCACTACTGGCTTAAGGTAAATCTGAGCACTATCCTCTGAGAAATGGAACTGGTAGAGGGTTCACTTCACCTCCCTCCATATGGCTGACCATCCTAATGGTTGGTTCTGAAAAAGCACAAGGCTAGCTTATTAAGAGTGCAAGCCAACAATACATCATCAAACACAGGGAGCTAGAGGACAGTCAGCAGAAGGCCAGAGGAGACCTTTGCTCTGATGAATTCTCATGTGGGGCTTACAAACCACATCTCCCTGCCACAGACAACAAAAAGAGGAAATGGGACTACAGCCAGCCATGCAGTGCATCATGGGGTGCATGCTGGTGGTATTTACAGAAGCACAATACAACACTGGGTCTTCAGGCTTTCCGATGGAGAGACTTCATTTAGTAATGTGCAGCAGCAAATATTAGCCCTATAGGATCTAGTGCCACTTAGGGTTTAAAAAAATGCAGCTGAAACTTGACATGTGCTGGTGTTTTCCCTTGGGCTTTGCAGTAACAATTCCAGTATAAACCAGTTATTAACGTGCACGTCAGTATCAGCAGTAGGAACCATTAGTATTAAATTCCCAATTAATTAATAGTTCCTAATAGCAGAAGGTATTGAGGCACTATGGTTAAGGACCAGGTAAAGTCTTAAAGTGCCTAAACAGGGATCCTTATAATATGGTAAGATAATCAACTCTGAAAGCTTTCAATCAAGTGAGGCACCTTTTAAGAGTTGCATCAACTTTCCAAACACTATCTGCCAGTTCAGGCTTGTGTAGGTTTTCCCCTCTCACTGTGGATAATAAGAAAAAGGAATTACAAGCAATAAGGATCTATCAATTCAAGTTCAAGACCTATTCCAGCTGTGCCTAGCTACATGGAACAGTCTCCATGCTACAAGGCAAGCTAAGCCTCTGTTTCCTGTACTGTTTATCTGCGCTGCTTGCTCAACATTAAAGCAAGTAAAAGTTGCATGTAGCATGGGGGAATTCCTCAATCAGGAGCAAAAGGAACAGGTCAGATGGTCTGGGTACATCCACAAAGCAGGGGAAGATTCTGAAATTGAGAGCTGCATTGGGCAGGTAAATCAGGGGAGAGAGACTGGTAGAAGCACAACTACCGGCAGTTAATCCCACCTTGCAGAATACTAGACACCAATGCAGTTTTGCACAGAGAAAAATGAGAATCTTCATTTACCAACTTAGGAGTCTGATTAAGCAAAACCCAAATAATGCTGCTGTAATTAGGAAGTCCCATAATACTGCATCCTGCAACATTCACCAGTCCTGCTTCATTGTTCTGTCAGATAGCGAGAGATCAAGGACTCCAAGAACTTGAGTATGTTTTTAACTCTCCTCCCTCCCAACTAGCATCAGCTTATTTTACAGTACAAAGATGAGGACTTGAGATTAATATATTTTCAGTCCATTAACTGACAGAGGTTAAGACTGAATCATATCGATATTGTTCACTTCCCAGCTGTTCTTTTTGTACCTGGTATCTTGTTTAGGCTTAAAGTTATTAAGACAGGTCCTTAAATTAACAAGCAGTGACTTTGCTCACCTAGTACATTATATTGATTTTATATAAGCACAAAAATAGCTTTTACTAGCAGACCCAGTTCACATGCAGCAGCTGCACACAGGCAGTCACATTTAGAATCTGAAAAGGAAAAGTTCTTCCTGCATGCTTTTTAAATGTGAAAATGATTCTGCAGCACTGTGCACAGACACATGTAAAGCTGACATGACACATGCACACACTGCTCAGCCCTTCAGCAAAAGGCGACTTTACACTGGCTCCCAACTGCATGCTACAAATTACAAGCAACCTCCGACTGTAGTGAGCCTGTAGTACCTCCTCATTTCCTGTTTGACCTGGTCTGACTATAAGCCATCAGTAGTGATGCTAACATTTAAAATGGTCTTCCCTCCCCATTGATTCCCCCTAGCCCGCTTCAATACTGTCTCAGACATTTCTCTTTGTGAGGAGGAGGATGAATTACAGCAGTATGGACACGAGGACCATACAGTGCAATGTTTCTCCAGAGAGCCTCTCTTTGTTTGGGGTGCATGTTACATAACAGTGCAGCTATCGCATCAAGTTTCAATGGTATTTAAAATACACCAACCAATCCAACACTCTGCATTGCAGCTTCCTCTGGTACGTTAGAAATTTACATTCAGTTTCCACACTCTCACAATCACATCAGACAGAGGTTTAAAAATATATACAGTTCAGTTACTCTAGTAATACCTATGCTTCCTCCACCCCAAATCAGACAAGAACAGTGTTAAAAAGAAAGAAAACCCAGATGATTGTTTCCACCAGAACTTTTCTCATGTAAAACAACTTTGGGACTGGCCTTGGATGTGCTGTAGTAATCTCCAGCCAAGGGGTGGCCACGAATGAGATATAATCTCCTTGGAGATTCTCGGGCAAGGAAAAGATGCACGACAAAAGCAGAGCATGAATCCTTCCACACTGACCAGAAGAAAACACACATCATCTACTGGCAATATGAAGATTCTGGCACAGTTTGCAATGTGGGAGGAGCTTTGAAAAGTTCTCAATATTCAACCAATGGGCTCAGTGAAGTGCAGAACTGCAGCATCCAGAACTACCCAATGGACGCTGTGGGAGAGGTAGTAGAGAAGTTGCAAAGGCATGGTATTAAAAATAAATAAATAAAATGGCATGGTGAGACAGAGCTAAAAGCAGTGCTTGGTAACGCTAAGCCTACACTCATTTTCCTACCCAATGCACATCTAGCTCCCGACCCAAAATTACAAAGGATAAAATGTTTAATTCAGTACATTCATTCCAGATCTCTCCTGAGTGCCTGCCTTATCCCCATCCGTCCCTCTGCAAGTAGTTTCAGCTGAGTTGCATTATTTATTCTCTAAACTCGGAGTAACCAAGAGGTGCCTTTTTTGCTATTCACTTAGCATATTCCCTTCAAGGTTACATCACAGCAGTGCTGCAAAGCCTTCGCAAGATTTAAAGACTTGTAAGTCGCTTCTCCATCCCCAGGTCATCAGAGAGTATGCTGCAAATTAATAAGGCACAGTGCTCTACATTCACACTGAAGGAGGAGCCTCAGAGTCAGGACTCTCTTAAACCTTTTCTTCTTCCTGCAAAGCTGAGACGACAACAGACACATACATGCTTCGATCTTTAGCTTAGAGGCTCAGCAACAATCAATTCCATGAACCATGAATGAGCACAGACAACACAAAGGGGCACTGTGAACTGTTTAACATGGGCAGGTAATGTTTAGCCTCCATCATGCTTGATAGCTTTAATAAGCCAATATCGCCCCCCCTCCCCCAAACTTGGGCAAATGTATTTTGTCATGTGTGTAAAATAGTCAAAACCCATAGGGCCCATACTTCACATTTTACTCCTGCCTATGCACTAGCAATGCTGATGCCACCAGGCAAATGCAAAGTTTTAACTAAATGTACAAGTTACCATGTACTGAGGGGATCGGACACTACTCGTCAGAGGTTACCTCATAATGATAGCTGATTTCTCCTGCCCTCACTGCCATGAACATGGTGATGTTCTTGGCATGGTTTTTAAAAGTTGACAGTGTCCCTTTAACATCTAAAGATGGAGTGGCCGATCTTTTTAAGATCTCGAGCTTTTTTAGTGGGGTACAACAGATGCAGTTCTCAGCTGTGGGGAACACACAGAAATTAGGTTCCTTCAACACCATGTTTTCTACCCAGTTGACTCGTGCTTGCAAATATGTTGAATGTTTTGCATCATTCCCAATATCTGATATTTGTAAACAGCAAAGTCAAGCACAGATGATCTGCATCAAAATCAGAATCCACAGAAGGGCAGCCCAGAGGATATTAAATTTTGTACAAGAAGCTGGGAACATAGTCAAATCTGAGCACAGGGTTACTGCCTCTGATGGGTTCCTGAATGTACTGCAATTTCAGAAGCTCTGCTAGGTACTGTACCACTTTCACATCTTCATTCACAAGTCCTAGATGAAATTTAAGAAAGTTCCTCCTGCGAGACACAACTGAGTCCTCTGTTTCTGTCTCATTGATGGGAAGGTGCAAGTGATGGCAAAAGGCGTACAAGAAGGCCTTAGAACACAGCTGAGTTAGAATATTTTGGACGTGCATATAGTAGGTGCTTCCTCGTTTGATCTGAGTGCGGTGATCAGCGAGCCTGGGCACCAGGGTTCCTTTATAAAGGGGACAGCGTAGCGTCTTACTGTCTGCATCCAGAATGCTGATGTATCGGCTGTATCGACTCAGAGAGTGCAACATATTGACACCAGCAGGGGACACCATTCTGCAAAAGAGAAGAGAGAGATCACACACTAAGGACAGCTGTGAAACACGGACACAAAGACTCAAAGTTTGTACAAACTAGATTGGAAGGTTTAATAAAATACAGTGTGATAATCTTTAAGAGTAAACTTGTCACTTGGCTTTAGTAGCAGAGATCATATGTAGAGTAGGGATGCTGACTATCAGTTAATTGATTAGTTGATTAACCAAATGAATTCTTATCCTGTCTGGGGGGGATGGTCTGAGCTCCCGGACCTGGCGCAAGCTGGAATTGAGCTAAGCTGCCTGCTTGGCTCGGCTCCTAATACACTTTAAATGCAGAGCTGCAGGGGGGTACATCCCGGACCTAGTGCAAGCCAGGACTGAGCCGGGCTATTGCCCAGCTTGCTAAAAATGTACTGGGGGGGAGGGGGATGCATATGATGAACAGACACAAATATTGCTACAACTCTCCACTGGAAGTGAAGGAACAGCCCTCAGTGGTCCCCTTTCCAACAACTGCCCGTGTCCCCAGAATTTTGTTGCTAGTAGTTGCTTTGATGTTGGTGAAACTCTGCTTGGAGAAAAACTTTCTGTAAACAAATCCTTAGACAAGCGAGTTCCCCTACAGAGTCTGGGCATTTCTTGCTAGACATGAAGTCAAATGATATTTATAACTTGCAGTCACCAAACAAAGACTAACAAGTCTGTGTGATTTAACAGAGATAATCATAACTAGGGATGTTAAAAAGCGGGAAATTGTGTAACCACTGAAAATCTCAGCAGTTACATGGTTACATGCACCCGCAGCGTGGGGCAGCAGCCAGTGCTTGCTGGGAGCTGGCTTTTAAGTCAGCTCCTGACACGCACTGGCTCCCACCTGCAGCCCTGCTCCTGGGGAGCCGGCCTCCCCCCTTGTGCTGTTAGCTCTGTATCAGAGCCAGCAGTGCAGGGTGGCAACCAGCTCCCCAGGAGCAGGGCAGGAGCCTATGTATAATAGTTAACAATCACCGACAAGCCCACACTTATCGGTTAACCATTTAAACAATTATACTTTTATTTTGGATCCCTAATCATAACCTCAAGAAAACTCTGCCCAGTGTTTCCAATTCTACACGGCTAGATCACCTTGTTGGGAGTGGCACACCACAACCTCAAACAAGAGGAAAGAGTTGCTGATCTGTAACAAGGGGTAGTAGCCACCCCCCCCCCCAAATATTACTCTCAGCCTGAACGCGAGAGCCAGAGCATAGTAATAACTGGTAGCACAGGTGAAGAGTAGTCATTTTCACTTACAAGGATATTTAAATAAATGTACTCTTCAAGATGATTTAATAATTCAGAGCCTCTAGGTAAAGAAAAAAAAAGCACAAACAATTCACCAGGCAGATTTCTGTATTTCGATTTTTTTATGCTCAAAAAGCTGCCTTTTCTAGTGGAAGTTACTGACACTAAGCTCTTATAAACTTTTATACATATTCTCTGTAAGAGTGTGACAGTACAACTTTGTACAACAACACTTGCTCTTCTAAAATTAGGAAATGCAATATACACGGATTCTGTTGTATGGTGGTTTTTAGGTAGTAGCAAATAGAATAATACCTTATGTATTAAGAACTGAATAATTAGATTTTAGAACTATCTTACAGAACCAGAGAAACCCTCTTCTAGTATTGCTATAGCAAAGAATATCTTCACCCAAAGCAGAAGTTTCCCAATAAACTCAAATGCAGTTTGGGCCTTTTGTTCCACTTTAGAGTGAAACTCTGTGCACTATAAACATGTTCCACTGTGTTTAGACACATTATCACAGGGCTCAGAACAAGACTTTTGCACCTTTTCCCAGCACCTGAATTGCAAGGTTGCTAATGTATGGATACAAACAAGCCACTGTCCCTCAAGCAACTGCTGTTGGTAGGATGTTCTAGCCTTTCATTTAATCAAAAGCACAATCCTTAATAAAAACCTAATGGAAATCTAAAGGCCCATATAACAAGGACAAACTTCAGCTGTAAGAAAAGCAGACTCCTGCCCAAGAGATTCTGATGTCTCTGGTGGCAACATAAGAAGCAACACCTTGAAATATCATGACCTGCTCCAGCAAAGTGCTGCGCCAATGCATTTGTCTGAGTGCTTTACTGGACGGGGGCCTTTGGTATTTTTGCTGTACGATTGATTTCCAACTGACTAACCAGAATCCAATAGCTAACACTCAGCAGAATGATTTGGAAGTTTAACACTTTAAAAGGGAAGGAAAGTACTGGAAGAAATACCACCCCTTACACCAGTGGTCCCCAAACTGTGAGGCGCACTGAGGAACATTCGGGGGGGGGGGCGCGCCCTGGCTAACTCCCAGAGAGGGGAAGAGGAAAAGTGCCAATGAGCTCTGCTCTGGCCCTATTTCCCAGTCCCTGACCACAGCTCATCTCCTGGCCCCTGGGCAGGGTGCAACAAAGTTTGGGGACCACTGCCTTACACGGACACACATGTACAGCTAACAAGCAGAATGTGTAGCAGCAAGGTCCATCCACCCAACAAAAAAGAGCAGGAGGGGTTGCTTCCACTATCAATTCCCCTTCAATACTTCCTTTTCAAATTTAAGAAGTCTCAAAAAAAGGAACTATTTGCTTGGACCTCTTGACATTAAGAAGCTCATGAACCTATCTGAAGGAGATGTGTTAGTTTACCTCTGCAGTCCAATCAGCTTCCACTTCTGAAAATCCATGATATTCAAAGGGGAAGTGACCCAATGGTTCACAGGCATGGCAAATAACCCACAATTAGGAACAAAGATGGAGAGAGCAGTCACAAGTTTCTTTACCATTGCTTCATCTTCCCCCAGCACTATTAGTGTCCTTCCACTGAGCAGCGAATATATTGCAGGATGAGCAAAGGGATACTGCCTAATGAACTTTAAGGCATTCTGGCCAGCCTTTTTTCTGTGCCTTTCACTGAAGTGACTGAGAGGATGAGCAGGAGAAGAAGTTCTATCCGAACACGTGGACGCTGCACTACTCATGTAGCTTGTGGAGTCTGAATATTCATCCAAGCTAATTTTACTGGCCTCTCTACTGCTTAAGTAATGTGGATCAAGCTCATATGAAAGGAGTCCTCCTGAGACATCATGTGATGAACAGTCTGAGAAGTTCACATGGAATCCCTGATCCACCTGCCTGTATGGCTGGGGTGGAATACTGACCACACCATCATCATCACAATGTTTTTGTGGAAGGTCAGGTAGTGACTCTATAAAGTTTGGATTCTCTTTCCCAATACAACAGGCAGAATCAACTGGCAATAATTTCTCCTCTTCAGAATTGCCTTCCATCTCTTTAACGTTAGCTGGATTTAAACTTGGGCCGACGTAAGGACCTCTACCTTCATCATCTGCGTACGATTCTTCATTAATGGCACTTGGGTAGCTTGCTTTAAAATCTTCAGGGATCAAAGATTCTGAAGGACACAAGCTTAGGACTTCAATGCTGTCCTCGCTGATGGTTCTTCTGCCAGCTGCCTTGCTCCTGATCATTTGTGGACTTGGCTGAATAGGAAAGCTTGCCTGGCTCTCCGAATTTGTCAGAACAGCAATAGACTTTTCTGTTCCCAAAACCTCAATGCTTTCACCGCTACTAATGCTCCCTTTAATGTCTGCATCAAGATATTCCAAATTCTCCTGGTCAAAAGCAATAGGTTCTGTCACTTCTGGTTCTTGGGAATCTTCAATTTCCTGCTCCATCTTGATAGGTACAGACTCCACACTGGACTTGTAAGACCCCATGCTGATTAACACTTTAGGAATCAAGAATTCTTCCAAACACTTGGTGTTAACAGTGTCTTGATTAGATAACTGGCAACCCCCATACTGTTTTTCAGGTTTTTCATCTAAAACACACACATCTTCAAAAAGGAAGTTAGTTATAGTTTGCTGCTTTAAAAGTGCTTTACTGATCTGATTTGTCAAAAGGTAGCAAACATCACCTCTAAACATTTTTTCTATTTGATTTAGCTGATCAAGAGTTTGGGTGAAAAAATAAACATCACAGAGTTCCTCCAAGGTTTTCAGCTTCTTGTCAAAACATTTGGCGGATTTGGCTTTGATGAGTTTAGGGGTGTAAGATGGCATCCGTACATAATGATGCATTTCACTGGGCTCATCAGGGTTAGAGGTAGTAGAGTCTTGATCAAAAATTGCATTAGCTTGATCCATTACACACTCTGGCTCGTATGGGTGGAAATCAGAATCTTTCAGTTTTCGATAAGGATACGACCTGATTTGCTTTAACAGATCTTGATGTTCAATAATGGACTTTTCAACACTAGCCAGTTCGTTGGCTTTTTCAATGGCCTGGGTTGTGTAAAATCCTTTGTCATTGGCTTTCTTCTGTATCTCTGTTTCATTGTGCAGAACAGTCCTGGTGTAATCAAGGTCTTTCAGTTTCTTTTCAAGTTCATTGGCAAAAGCTTTCCTATTACCAGTCTTTAAGCATTCTGATGCTTTGGAGAACTCTGTAGAGAGCTCCTGAAATTGCTGCATGATTTTGTGCTCATCAGTGGAAATGTACGCCATGCAGAAAGGCCTCACAAAGCCTCTAGCTTCAAGGTCATAGAGAGTCAGATGGTGCACATAAGCAAAAGCCCCTTCCTTGGAATCTCCCAACACCACTTTGGAATCCTCCACAAAATTTAGCTTTGGGTAGGCGCATCCAGGTGGGTGCCCCACAAAGGAAGCTTGATAATCCACAGACATGATCCGGAGGGAAAAATAGTTGAGATCAAAAGTGCCAGAAACTTTGGCATCATCCGGGATGGTCAACAAAGGCTGAGGGCCCACTTGCTCTGAGAACTCAGAGATGAGAATGAAGTCCTTGGTGAACTTGGAGCCTGAAAACTTGGACCAGGGGTTGGCACCGTGGTTTGCAAAGGGGAAAAGTGGCACAGAGTATTCCTCAGGCAGGGATGGTTCATTGTATGCCTCCTCTTCAAACTCTTCCTCTTTGGTAAAAGCCACCACATCAGGGGCGCTGATCATATTTATAGGTGGGGTTAAAGGACATGGAAAAGGGATCCCTTCCCCTAACCCAAACAATAAAAGATCAATCAGAAGCCATCAGGGGAAGGAACCCTTCTCACACTAGAAGTATTGACTCCTTTGCCAACCCCTGACCAGGGCTAAGCTCCCCTCGCCTCAGGGTCTCTGGGTGGGGAGGGAGTTAGCTCTGCTCATCCAAGGTGCCCGACAAGTTAGTTCCCCATTTCGCTGGGATCAACTTCCTCGGCCCCAGCACCCCCGAGACCCGCTTCACGCCGTTGGCAGCTCTCCCCTCCCCCAGTCCCCGCGGCTCTGGCGCAGCCCAGCTTCACAGGCACGAGACCAAAGGGCCGGGTCCCCCGGGCTCCGGGATGCAGGGGGCGGCCCCCCCGCCAGCTTCTCGCTCCCGCCGGTCGCCTCCCGCCCCGGGCCGGTTCTCTCCCGGGGGAGCGGCGCTTCCCCAGCACGGGCCGTCCCTGCAGGGCCCCGCCTGGGGCCGCCTCCAGGCCAGGAGCTAACGCCGGCCGCCTCCCGCCCGGCTGGCGCTCCAACTAGGAACCGCCACTTCCCTCACAGACGCCTCAGCCCGGCAGCCATCTTCCGATCACATGACCCGCTCGGGCTGTGGCCCCTGACCCGGAAATGGTTTGGGGGCCCCCTTCCCCCGGGGTTGTTCCCTTTCCCGTTGTCAGTGTCACTCGCCAGACGTTATTTGAAAGCGTCGGGATCGCCTCCCGGCGGGGGGCGAAAGCGAAGCGCCTTTAAAAAAAAAAAAAAAAAAAAAAATGACGCCGCGGGGCATCCTGGAAGTTGTAGTTCTCTCCGGCCGCAGGCGGCGGCACTTTACGACAAGGCGCAAAAATAGGAAAACGGCGCCTTTCCCCCCTCTCGTCACGACAGTGTGGGGCGCGGAATTCGGCTGAGAGGGAGAAGTATTGGAGGGAATCGCGGAGCCTTGGTCCTAGGAGACCCCAGGACAGCGGGGAGTGGAGCCCTGCCATTGGGCTAGGAGTGGAGGGGGAGCCCCTGCCATTGGGCTGAGGGGGGCCTAGGAGTGGAGGGGGAGCCCCTGCCATTGGGCTGGGGGGGGCCTAGGAGTGGAGGGGGAGCCCCTGCCATTGGGCTAGGAGTGGAGGGGGAGCCCCTGCCATTGGGCTGGGGGGGGGCTAGGAGTGGAGGGGGAGCCCCTGCCATTGGGCTGAGGGGGGGGGCTAGGAGTGGAGGGGGAGCCCCTGCCATTGGGCTGAGGGGGGGGGGCTAGGAGTGGAGGGGGAGCCCCTGCCATTGGGCTGAGGGGGGGGCTAGGAGTGGAGGGGGAGCCCCTGCCATTGGGCTGAGGGGGGGGCTTGGAGAGGAGGGAGAGCCCCTGCCGTTGGGCTGAGGGGGGGCTAGGAGTGGAGGGGGAGCCCCTGCCATTGGGCTGGGGGGGGCTTGGAGAGGAGGGAGAGCCCCTGCCATTGGGCTGAGGGGGGGGGCTAGGAGTGGAGGGGGAGCCCCTGCCATTGGGCTGAGGGGGGGGGCTAGGAGTGGAGGGGGAGCCCCTGCCATTGGGCTGGGGAGGGGGTTGGGGAGGAGGGAGAGCCCCTGCCATTGGGCTGGGGGGGGGCTTGGAGAGGAGGGCGAGACCCTGCCATTGGGCTGAGGCAGGGGAGGGTCCAGGCTGCAGAATCTAGCAGGGGAGGGACATGGGTGATGGGGTAAATACTGTGCAGTTTCTGGGGAAGGGAGAGGAAATCTCTTATAGCTCAGATGTAAATCCGGAATTAGCACCTGCTTTAACTTTTAAAACGTGTGTGGTGGAATTTACAGTGAGCTGCTGGCAGGCATCAGTGGGGAAGCTGAGTGCCTCTAACTATTGCCCCATCAGAACCCTGCTAGGGCTACATTAGCGTGGCTGCTTACCCTAGGAGATTGCCTCCTGGGGGTGGGATCCTTAGCAAAGACTTTTACTGATACCCATTGAATGTCTGACTGGGGGCAACTGACCACAGCGTGAGGAAACGGCAACATGTCTCGGCAAGGTGGGAGCTGCCATCAGCTCTCAGAATGAACTTTCAGGCCAGGCTCTTTGCCCGCTGTGGGATCCGGTTGTTGTCTCAGTCCTGGAGTCTCTTCTCCCAGGCTTCAGAGAATATGACATTCCGAAAGATCCAGAAGGTCCTCTGTGTGGCAGAGAAAAATGATGCTGCCAGAGGAATTGCAGATGTTCTCTCCAACAGCAGAATGAGGCGGGTCAGTGAGTAACAGCATCAGTTTCTTTTTGGGTCACTTCTTTCTAATTGGGTGTTGTTTCTTCAGCTACATAAACAGCTTGTTAGGGGGCACTTGCCAATCATTCCGTTGGTTCTTGGTTTGTTCATTTGGTCTTAAAATAGAGATGTGGGGCTGCCTTACAGTGTCCAAATATGACTGAGACTGCTCAAAGCAGATATTACTTTAGGTGATCAGACTAAAATGAAAGGCTAACACTTTCTGTTTGAGTTCCCACTAGAGCCAGCAAATGTGTTTGCTGTATCCACATTTCAGTGCCAGTAAAAATCAGTCCTGACCCTGAGCACCCCTTTTGGTTAGAACCCTGGGCTGTTCTGCAGAACATTTCAGTCCTTACTAGGGATGTGATCAGGTAACCGGTTACCCAGTAAGCAGCACCCTTAACAGTTGCTGCTTACTGGGTAACTGTTAATGGTTACCTGGGAGCAGCCCTCTGCCTCCGGCTGAGGGGAGTCAGCAGCCTTGTGGGAAGGGGCGGCTGGAAGCAAGGGAGGGCAAGTCGGGGAAAGGACTGCCAGCTCCCAGCCTGCATGGGGTCAGAAGCAGCCAGACTGGAGCAGCTGCTCCATCTTGGCCATCGCATAGAGGGGGCCTGCTCCAGCCCAGCAGGCTGGAATGGTCCCCCCTGCCGCCTACCCCAATTTAATCAGTTAACCGGTTAAACTTAACGTTTTACATCTTGAATCCTTACATGCAACAGCTTATGCTATTCCGCACTCTGGCCTTTCCCAAACAGATTAATACTGAAGATGAGCTGTGGTGGGTTAAGTGAGGTGTCTTGTAATGCAGTTGATTTATCAGGTCAAAAATGCTGCTGCTTGCCCTGCTGTTACTTCTCATCAAATTCCGGAGCTTGGAGTTTTTAACATAGTGAATAGGATTTAATGGGGAAAGCACAGAACTCAGTGGTCTGTTCCTGTTCTGCCATGGATTGTTCTGTGACCGTGGTCAATTCACGTTACCTCTCAGCCCCTCAATCTATCCTTATGTAAAATAGGTCTTACACCTTTACTAGGGTGCTTGGAGACTTCATGTTTATAAAAGTGAAGGTAGCTTCTAGGTTGAAAGATGTGAGAGAAGAAAAAAATTGATTACTGGAAAATTGATAGTCCGAATCAATCTAGATAACTATGTGCTTCCAAAGAGGATAGTTTGAAATGTCTGGGCCCAATCTAGAAACTTCTACAAACCTTGACAAGTGGAAATTACTCTCTGAACAGTGTGTGCTGATAGTTGTTCATTGGTAACTTGGAGTATTTTTCAGTCTTCATCCAAAGACTTAAATCTCAACTGTGTCACTGGGTAACTGAGTGACTTGTTCAATGCAATCTCCTTGCACCAGTTTTCCCAGAGGTAACTCTGGCCCTGCCTCTCAGGTGTGCTGCACAGTGCTCTGACACTGCAGAACACCATTTAAGTGTGGTATTTCTATAAATGGCCAATGCCATTTCCATTCAGCCTGCTTTTCTTCTCTATCTTATTTGATTTCACTGAAAAATTGGACACTTGAACAGCAGCAGGCTGTTTTTTCATTTACCACCTATTCCATAGTTTCTGCGATAGCTGTTGTTTATGTACATTGGTTGGGAGAGCAGCAATTTTTTAAACATCTCTTTTTTAACTTAGAGAGAAGGGTTTTCCAAGTTCAACAAGATCTATGAATATGACTGTCATATGTTTGGCCAGGTAGGTTCCATCTTTTTTTCATAAAGCTATGTAATCTTTTGGTTCAGGGAACACACAAAATGCTGTCTGGTTAATCAAAATAGTACAATATTGTGTATTCAGACTGTGCAAAGAATGTGTGTATGAAGAATAACCAAATTATTGTGAAATTGAGATCTAAGGTTTTCATTAGAACACATAGGGGAAATAGCTTTTCCACAGTGAGTGCTATGCTGCCTTTATCTCCTACAAGACAGTATAGTTCAGTGGTTTAGGCACTGGATTAAGAGTTAGGAGATGTGACTTCTGTTTCTGGCTCTGCCACGGACCTCCAGGGTGGCCTGAAGTCACTTTACATCTCTTTGCCATGGTTTTCCCATAGGCAATGTAGCATTTTGAGATCCAGAGATGAAAAGCTCTGCATACATGTTAAGCATCATTAAGTCAAGAAGATATTTTCCTTCTGATTACTCACATTCAGAATTCCCATATTATGCAGGATAGCATGTGTACAATGCTCAGCTGTGGCTGGAAGGGGGAACTATTACTATGTCAACAGAAGACAAATATTGTTGATTAGAAACTGATGGATCTGATCCATCAAATGAGAGCCATGTGTCTAATAGTCAGGGCACCGAAGTATGCAGACTTCAGCAAAACAGAAGCAATCATTTAAGACTAATGATCTCAATTCATTTCCTGCAGAATGTTACTGTGGCGATGACATCTGTTTCTGGACACTTGCTGGCCCATGACTTTAAGATGCCATTTCGCAAATGGTTAGTACCTGAGAGCTGATGGCAGGCTGCGTGTCATCTTTGTTTTCTGCTGAGATGTGCAGTGAAATAAGCCTTGGAAGGTTAGCCTGTGAAACGTAATTTACAACAATTCATGCACTGGCTAACACGTGTGTGTAGCATTGTCCTCAGTTAGATGGAATCAGAGCTGTGTGTCAGAGGCTGTGTGCCCTTGGCAGCTAAAGAAGATAGTTCTTTAGTTCAAATATTAGGGCCTGTTCTTTTGGAGCAGGAGGATTTGAGTTCTATCTGTGTGATCAGTATGAATTCCCAGTGGCCATGGTGAGTAACATAGGAACAGGTAAGTTATAAGTGGCCATTTGTTAGAGTAATTTAGCCTCTTCTTCCTTCAAAGGGCTGAAGGTACTGTAAAACAGTTTAAAAAATAGACCAAAGAAAATAAATCGAATTCCAAAAGTTGATTGACATTAGAGTGCTCTTTACTTAGCCAAGTGTTTTCCTAAAAGGTGTGACTCTCATTGGAATCCTCCAGCTCCATTTTGTACTTCTGAAAACAGAGGGAATTTTTCTTTAAGTATAGCTCCCAAATTCTTTGCTACCATTCATGAGTGTAGAAGGGTTCAGATGATTTAACCTCTGCAGCAGCATCTGCAGTTCCTCAGAAGCTGATCTGTTGATTTTACAGGAGTAGAATTCCTATTAATGCTGTGACAAGGAAAAAAAAACCAAGATCCCTTCCTTTGAAGACTTGAACCGCTGAGGTTATATAAGCCAGGTTTTTTTTGGCTCTCATCCAGAGTCTGAGCAATCTCCGTCAGTTCAAGGAGAGAGCACTCAGGACCAAATAGCAAACCCTTCTTTCTTGAAAACATGTCTTACCAAATAGGGAGGGTGATGGATTTATTCTGGCAAAACTTTGTTGGTATTGGATAGGGACTTGGTTAGCCTTGTCGCGTGATGCTTACCAGGTAACCAGTTAAATGGCCACCGGGCCACCACATCTCAGGTGCTCCAGCCCAGTTGGGGCCGCCATGCACTCCTGCCTGGCCGGACCCATGCCTTCGGGATCCTGATTAACCTGTTAAACATAATGTTTAACCAGTTAACTTTTTCAATAGGACTTTACATCCCTGCTATTGGATAAATCTAACTCAGGTGAAATTATCTAAGACCAGGATAGTAATGCTGCCACTGTAACCACCATCTGGTACTTCAGTTCAGCAGTACACCAATAAGAAATAGAAAGTACTAGGTAAGCTCTTGTGCATGGTTTGGTTTCTTTTGTACATTAAGTCCTGCTGTTTATCATCTCTTCCTCAGGCATAGCTGCAACCCACTTGCACTCTTTGAAGCTGAAATTGAGAAATACTGCCCTGAAAACTTTGTAGATATTAAGGTATGTGCTTTTAAAAAGCTCCCTGATACTCAAATATTAGTGATGGGTTCCACAAATATTGGTGCAGTCAGAGAGAAAGGACTGGACCTCTGTCCATAGCCTTTAGCTCTCTGGGATTGTAGCCAGCATAAATATTTTTACTCACATTCTTTAGTCCATACATGCTGACTGCCTTTGAACTTAGTTTCCTAGCCTATGCTCAATTAGATAGCCAGATCAAAGGACTGACTGATTTAAAGGTAAATTCCCTTATTGGAACCAATATATTAATGGCCACAATTCCATCTAGATTACATAGGAAAGTCTTGAGTTTAATAAAACATATTAAGGGACATAATCCAACCTTAGATGACTTTGTATATAAAATGGATGCAGATAAGTGAGTATTTACTGTAGTGATCAAAAACTTTGCTCACTGACTAGCCTCACGAGAGACTAATCTTGTCCTCGTAAGTGGCCATAGGGAGCTCTCATACAGTGTTAATCCAGCACCCCTTTATAACCAGGAAATTGGTGTAATACCTGAACATGCACCTAATTAGCTTAGTGAAAATTAATGAGGTCCTACTCTCTTTGGCATGTTTCGTATGAATAAAATTATATTTTAGTTGAAAATTTGCAGCACAGCCAATGTTGTTAATTTCAGATGTGTGCACAACTGAGAAGAAAAAGTACAGAAACCACACAAACGGTGGTCTAATGTGCACATACACCTCTGTATTTAGTAAGGCTAAATAAGTGAAGTACAGCAACAGTATTCTGTCAAATACTTGGAAGAATGGGATATGTTGCATGCAACAGAATGGAAATCAGAACAGTTTACTACAGGTTGAACCTCTCTAGTCCTGCACTTCTCTGGTCAGGCAACATCCATAGTCTGGCATGGTTTTAGTTAGCTGGATATCTGCTTATCATGGGTGTGGCCAAGTTTCCCACAGTCCCATAAAGTTTGTTTACAGCCCCCAGTCCTGGTTCTGTGCTGTTGTTTAGCTCTAATTTACCCCTAAATATTTTCTAAGAGCCCAGTAAGCAGTGGAAGTGTTGGTAATGCTGCTAGACAATACTGGACTTCTGTAGTTCGGCAATCTCTCTGGTTCAACAATGGTCAGGTCCCAAGGGTGCCGTATAAGAGAGGTTCAACCTGTATAATAAATTTGTTGCTGTGGATACATGTTCCATTTCAAGATCAAGTTAGATTGTTGACATTGCTGTTGGTGATTCACTCCCGGACCAAATTAGATGGCTTACAAGTGACTTGCTGTGTCTCATACTGTGCCATTTTCTCATCTCAGAAAACCCTAGAACGAGAAGCCCGGCAGTGCCAGGCTCTGGTGATCTGGACCGACTGTGATCGAGAAGGAGAGAACATTGGTTTTGAGATAATCCATGTTTGCAAAGCTGGTGGGTGGAGGTTTTTCTGTGGAACTGAATTTCTTTACAATGTTTACTAAAATGCTATCTTGCCCATCAGTGTTACCCTCCAGGCTGCTGTGGAATGTTTGCACTGCGTCCAAGTAGAACACACTGGCTCTGCTGTTGAATGCACCGGGGATGTTTAATGTAACATGTCACTAGCAGCAGGGCTACATTTACAGTCCATTGATTTCAATGGAGTCTTGGTGGATAGAGGCAGCCCACCTGGTATGGACAGAGTTAAAATGACTAGGGAGGAGGGGGGAGTTGTTTAATGCATTTATTGCTGTCATAGCCAAAATGTACAGTTTAAGTTGGCCAGAACTTGCAGTCAAGGTGTAAAAGGTCTTCTATGAAACTGGTGGGGATCAGAAGTGAACACAGAATTTCCTCCACTTATTATAAACATGTCTTTCTACCTATGTGGTTAAATTACATCTAGACCTGTCTACTTGTCATGGGGTCGGTTTACTTCTCAGTTAATGCAGGGGATGAGATGGGGAGTGTGATTGTAGTCAGAATAAGATGACCCATCAGGAGTAACTTGATTTCTGCTCTCTCCAAACAAGTAACCGAACTTCTCCCTCTGTCCCTCTCTCCCACTGCTAGAGGCTTTGTCAGCACTTTCCCAGTTACATTATCAAAACTTTAGGCCTCTAGCAAGGGCAAGTTCTGGGAGCTGCAAGTTGCTCACTGCACTTGTGAGTGCAGAACAGTGTCTTTGGAAACCATCTTCCGGATCCTTTTGATTGCAAAGATATAAAAATGGCCCAAACTTACTAGATGTGGTTTTACTAGATTTACAAGAGGGAAATCAGTGAAACTTACTAGGACATTAGAAAGCTTCATTGGTCTGAAAAGGGCTTTATTTTTGGATTCTGGATCAGCCTGTATAGGTAGCCTATCTTGAATGGGGTCACCTTGAAAGCTTAAGCTGGCTACCACCGATTCTTTTAAAGGAAATCACTGAGTATTCAGTCTCTGCCACTGGGTTGTAAATCACATTTGATCCCTGTTTCTGGTTGACAGTGAAGCCAAGCCTTCAGGTATTCCGAGCCCGCTTTTCCGAGATCACTCCTCGTGCTGTAAGAGCAGCCTGTGAGAACCTCGTCCAGCCTGATCAGAACACTAGCGATGCTGTGGATGTCAGACAGGAGCTGGACCTCAGGATAGGTATGAAGTAAGGGTGGGGTGTGGCTCTCTGTGATTTTTGCTGCTCTTTAAGGAGCGATTTAAAGGGATTCTGAAAAATTACACTGGCAAGTAGTTAATCAGGAGTGTTCATTGTTTTGCTATCAATACATAGCTCACATTAACAATATCTAAACTCCTTTAGTCTACATTTTAAGTTTCAGGGTAAAAAACTGACATCCACCTCTGATTGTGTATTCTTCCAAAGCCCAGCAGGTGATGGCGGTGGTTCAAAATCATAGCTTGCCCATCCTTGTGACCCTAGACAGAAATGCAAATAGTGGTTTCTGGGGTAGGACATATAGTTCTGAGACAAATGGATCATGCCTTCACTCAGTTGTTTCCAATAAAATAGTTGCTCTTTGAAGGAGCTGTTAGGTTCTTAACTATTCCTGTGACGTTTGCTGGGCCTCTGCATTTCATGTTGGTCAGCAACCAAGTCCACAGGTACTGGGGTTACTTTTTACAATTCTTTTCTCAACATTAGTATCCCTTTTTGTTTTCTTCCAGGTGCTGCCTTCACCAGATTCCAGACCCTCAGACTCCAGAAGCTTTTCCCAGAAGTTCTAGCAGAACAATTGATCAGCTATGGTAGCTGTCAATTCCCAACTCTAGGATTTGTGGTAGAAAGGTTTAAGGCCATCCAGGCCTTTGTTCCGGAGGCCTTCTATAAAATTAAAGGTATGTTCTGGAACATTAGTGCAGGGCTCTGAGTCTGACAGAACTTTTGAAAAGAAAACAAAACACGGCTTTACTGAAAAATATGAACGAAGGTGATGTTTTTATGTAATATGCAAACATTGCTAGGGATGTGTGATTTTTTTTCCCCCTTCCTTTGCCATGGTCATTCTGCAGAGTTGGGAAGAGTTACTCAAACTATATGAGCTTTCCGTTGCCCCATTTCCTTCCCTGTCTAGCCAGCTCAGTCCTGCTTTGTACCATCTCTCTGATTCAGTGACCTCCTTTTCAATGCAGTGACCCATGAACATGAAGATGGCATTGTAGACTTCAACTGGAAGAGGAACCGACTCTTTAACCACACAGCATGCCTTGTCCTCTACCAGATGTGCATGGAGGTAGGAAACCTTGTCAAACATGTGTGTCAACCAAGCATTTATAGCCTCTTTGAAGGGGTCAACAAACGTGGACAAGGGGAATCCAGTAGATATAATGTACTTATATTTCCAGAAAGCCTTTGATAAGGTTCCTCATCAAAGGCTCTTACATAAGTTGTCATGGGATAAAAGGGAAGATCCTTTCATGGATTAAGAACTGGTTAAAAGACAGGAAACAAAGGGTAGGAATAAATGGTGAATTTTTAGAATGGAGAGGGGTAACTAGTGGTGTTCCCCAAAGGTCAGTCCTAGGACCAATCCTATTCAACTTATTCATAAATGATCTGGAGAAAGGGGTAAACAGTGAGGTGGCAAAGTTTGCAGACGATACTAAACTGCTCAAGATAGTTAAGACCAAAGCAGACTGTGAAGAACTTCAAAAAGATCTCACCAAACTAAGTGATTGGGCAACAAAATGGCAAATGAAATTTAATGTGGATAAATGTAAAGTAATGCACATTGGAAAAAATAACCCTAACTATACATACAATATGATGGGGGCTAATTTGCTACAACTAATCAGGAAAGAGATCTTGGAGTCATCGTGGATAGTTCTCTGAAGACGTCCACGCAGTGTGCAGCAGCAGTCAAAAAAGCAAACAGGATGTTAGGAATCATTAAAAAAGGGATAGAAAATAAGACGGAGAATATCTTATTGCCCTTATATAAATCCCTGGTACTCCCACATCTTGAATACTGCGTACAGATGTGGTCTCCTCATCTCAAAAAAGATATACTGGCATTAGAAAAAGTTCAGAGAAGGGCAACTAAAATGATTAGGGGTTTGAAATGGGTCCCATATGAGGAGAGATTAAAGAGACTGGGACTTTTCAGCTTGGAAAAGAGGAGACTAAGGGGGGATATGATAGAAGTATATAAAATCATGAGTGGTGTGAAGAAAGTGAATAAGGAAAAGTTATTTACTTTTTCCCATAATATAAGAAATGAAATTAATGGGCAGCAGGTTTAAAACAAATAAAAGGAAGTAGTTCTTCACACAGCGCACAGTCAACCTGTGGAACTCCTTGCCTGAGGAGGTTGTGAAGGCTAGGACTATAACAGGGTTTAAAAGAGAACTAGATAAATGCATGGAGGTTAGGTCCATCAATGGCTGTTAGCCAGGAGGTAAGGAATGGTGTCCCTCGCCTCTGTTTGTCAGAGGGTGGAGATGGATGGCAGGAGAGAGATGGCTTGATCATTACCTGTTTGGTTCACTCCCTCTTGGGCACCTGGCATTGGCCACTGTCGGCAGACAGGATACTGGGCTGGATGGACCTTTGGTCTGACCCAGTATGGCCGTTGTTATGTTCTTTTCCTTCTGGTTGGCAAAAGCATTAAACAGCCACTGATGCCTCCTGTGAACCTTTAAACAGCACTCCATTAGACACTTCAGTGTGGTTTTCTTTTCTGCTTGCTTTGTGCTTAGGATCCAATCGCAACCGTTGTCGAGATTGGGAGCAAACCGAAGAGCAAATGGAGGCCCGTGGCCCTGGACACTGTGGTAAGTGAGGATGCTAAAAAGACTTGTGGTTTTTTTTCATTGAATGTGAGGTTTTGTGACTGTTCAGATTTGGGCAGTGAATATTCCTGTTTTTCTGTCTCTTTACAACACAGGAACTCGAGAAGCTGGCTTCCCGCAAACTGAAAATAAATGCCAAAGAAACCATGAGAATAGCAGAAAAGCTCTATACTCAAGGGTAAGAATTCCAGACCTGGATGTGCTGGAATTAAATAGATTTTACAAACCAGCAGACCTTTACTCAGAAATGGGAAGAACCCATGAGAGGAACAGTGACTGGTTAGTGTCCAATGTGATTATTTGTTTTTCTTTTTGTCTCTAAGGTACATAAGCTATCCCCGAACTGAGACCAACATTTTCCCCAAAGACCTAAACCTCACTTCCTTGGTACAACAGCAGACCCAAGACATCAACTGGGGAGCCTTTGCACAAGGGATTCTAGACCAGGGTGGGCCAACCCCCCGGAATGGGACCAAATCTGATCAGGCTCACCCTCCTATTCACCCCACTAAATACACAGGTGACCTGCAGGTGAGTCTCACACAGAGAGGAGTTAGTTAAGTCATTAGCATGCTTTCTGCTATTGACAATACACCTTATCAGTGATAGGTAAGACAATGATTATGCCAGACGGGCTTGTTGTACATTTATTAGTAAATGGAATTAAACGATCCATAGCTTCAAAAGTAGGTTTCTCTCCTGAAAGATCCTGTCTGAAATATGCTATCTGATCATAAATGTTTCTCCATAGAAAACTAGCTGAAAAATAAAGAATAGAAAATCTAAGCTAAAATATGCACCTTTTATCTACTTGAGAGTTTGACTTTTGAAGTCCACATCAGATTTCAGTGGAGATTTACTTGTTTTACACTGCCACTAGAGATTCCTTTTCCTCCTGAGTCACAATGCAGAGGAGATCTTTCTTTCATGGCATACCAGATGTTTTCCTTACTGGCACTTTTTAAAAGACATAGGGACCTAAACTGCTTGACAGCCTGAAGCAAGTGATGTTTTGTCATACTTCATGTCTGTGGTGGGAAGTAAAATCATGCAAAGATTTCAGTGCTTAACACAGGTATACAGGTACTTGTATTACCGTATTTTAGCGAATATAACCCGTGGGTTATATTTGTTTTTACAAACCCCCCACACACACACACACCCTCCCCCCCCCACGGGGTATACTCGGGTGCAGGGTATACAAAATTTTTTTTACACACCAGCTCACTGCCCACTTCCTCCGCAGCCTCGTGCCTCCGGGCAGTGAGCGCTCCCCCGCCCGCTTCCTCTCCAGCCTCCGGGCGGTGAGCGCTCACCGCCCAATTCCTCCACAGCCGTAGGAAAGGGCAGGGGGAGCGCTCATCCGGCTGCTCAGGAACTGGGCGGTGAGCGCTCCCCCGCCCAGAGGCTGGCAGCTGTGCAGGAACCAGGCGGTAAGTGGCTGGCTAATTTTCCCCGCCACCGCACCATAAATATACCCCTGGCACAGCCTGGTATACCCCGCGGGCTATACTCCTGCACAGGGTATACAAGATTTTTTTTAACTCAAAAAGCAAAAACCGCGGAGTATATTCGGGTGCGGGGTATATTTGGGTGTGGGGTATATTTGATAAAAGACGGTATATAGATGGGAAAACTAAAGCACAGAGCCTAAATGACTTGCCCAACAAGGTCAGCGAGAGAGCTAGGAGTACAACCTTTCATCTGTTGTTCTTATCTGCACTTCTGCTGGTTTCCATTTCATGTCTTCACTTCTGGTCCCAAGGGACTTGTGTTCCGAAGGAGGACTTTTAAGCTTATGTTTTTATGAGCGCGGTATCTTTTATTTGATGGAAACTCCTTACTCGTTTCTCTTCGTGTGTTGTCTTAGGGGAATGAACAACGACTATATGAATTCATCGTGCGCCACTTTTTGGCTTGCTGCTCCCAGGATGCCAAGGGACAAGAAACAACGGTGGAGATTGACATTGCTAATGAGCGATTTGTGGCTCATGGGCTAATGATTTTGGCCAGAAACTATCTGGATGTCTATCCTTACGAGAAGTGGAGTGACAAGGTAACAGCCTTGATCAAAGTGTATGAGAGGTGGTAAATTAAGGATCATTACAAGATGCAACTGGATTTAATGGGCAACAAAAATGATTAGGGGTTTGGAACAGGTCTCATATGAAGAGAGATTAAAAAGACTTGGACTTTTCAGCCTAGAAAAGAGGAGACTAAGGGGGGGATATGGTAGAGGTCTATAAAATCATGATGGGTGTGGAAAAAGTGAATAAGGAAAAGTTATTTTCTTATTAGTAGGCAGCAGGTTTAAAACAAACAAAAAGAAGTTTTACTTCACTCAGCGCATAGTCAACCTGTGGAATTCCTTGCCAGAGGATGCGGTGAAGGACTTTAAGAGGGTTCAAAAAAGAGCTAGATAGATTCATGGAGGTTAGGTCCATCAATGGCTATTAGCCAGGATGGGTAGGAATGGTGTCTCTAGCCTCTGTTTCTCTGGAAGTGAGTGACAGGGGAGGGATCAGGTGAGGATTACCTGTTGTGATCCCTCCTTCTGGGGCATCTGGTATTGGCCACTGTCGGCAGACAGGACACTGGCTAGATGGACCTTTGGTCTGACCCAGTATGGCCGTTCTTATGTTCTTAATGTTACTCAGTATTTAAGCTTACCTTAACTCTTCTCTGTAAATGCTAAAGGGCTAAATTCTGTGGTCAGATATACCTGTTGGACTTCCATGAAGAACACGCTAGTTCCAATCATTATCCTACCTGGAGGTTCATCTGCTGCCTGAAGATCTCTGCAGCTCCTTTTGGCAGTTTTGATCAGTTCCCTAATCCCCTCCCTCACCTTTACTTCCCGAGAAAGGCATTGCATCACTGAGCACCATCAGGACAGGATAGCCTTTTGCTAGCTTGTTGGTGCCACCCCTTCACTTGCCAGAAGGGGTCAGTATTGAATGATGCTGGGTCCACTTTTTTCCCCAGACATTGAGCATGCTACGCTCAGAGCCTGTTAATCCCCAGGGAGCGCGACATGAGTCTCCTGCAGAACAGTCCAATGCAGCACCCCTGGACCTGGGCCTGCTTCGGGTTTTTAAATTCTCTTAAATGTTGCAGAAGGTTGTTTCACTGGCATTTGTACTTCTCCCTCTTCTTCAGGTTCTCCCAGTGTACGAGAGGGGGTCTCGCTTTCAGCCCAGCACTGTGGAGATGGTGGATGGGGAGACCAGCCCGCCCCAGCTCCTCACGGAAGCTGATCTCATTTCACTCATGGAGAAACATGGCATCGGTCAGTATCTGCAGCACATGGGACCGTGTGACCTCCTGCTGTCTTTAGCAGAGCACACCTCTCCTTGCATGGTTGCCTGGTCACACTGTGGCTGTAATGATCTCTCTCTTCCACAAGGTGGGGAATTCTCCGCATACTGCTGGCACAAGATAAAAGAAATTGGGTGGACACTTGCATTTCCAAAGCAGCCTGCAGGTCCACAGGCCAAGTCTGGAGTCTGTATAGGACTCTACAAATTGTCTCCAGGGAACTGAACTGCACAGCTTTACTTCCCAGCTCAGTCTGTTTTAGGGATGTCACTGGTTACACAGTGAACCGGTAAGTATCACCCTTACCAGGTGATGCTTACTGGTTAACTAGCGGCCGACTGGGCTGAAGCAGCTCCCCACCTGCCCTCAGCGTGGTGGGCCCAGCCCGACCCAAGCAGCCCCCACCCATATGAACCCATTTAAGCAGTTAACCGGTTAAGCATAACGTTTGACTGGTTAACTGATCTAATGGGATTTTACATCCCTAGTCTATTTAGGGCCCAGTTGTGCCCTTCGGGCTCCTGTACAATTGGCATTAGGTTAGAAGGAGATGACAGCAGCATGGGCCTGTACTTGCCCATTGTGATAAATTGTTTTGTGCCTTCTGTATTTTGCATTAGTAAAAGGAAATAGCAGCTTGTGGAGCCCTGACTGGGCTAGCTAATTACATAACTGCACGCCTGCTTTCAGGGACTGATGCCACTCATGCCGAGCACATCGAGACCATCAAGTCACGGATGTACGTGGGGCTTACTCCAGATCAGAGGTTCCTGCCAGGGCATCTGGGCATGGGGCTGGTGGAAGGTAAGGCCCGAGGACTGCAGTTAGGCGTGCAGGTGTCTTCGCTGTCCCTTCCTTCCACTTACAGCCAGGTATCATTCCTCAGGCTATGATTCCATGGGCTACGAGATGTCAAAGCCTGACCTGCGTGCTGAGCTGGAGGCTGATCTGAAGCTGATTTGTGAGGGCAAGAAGGACAAATCGGTGGTGCTGAGGCAGCAGATCGCGAAGTACAAGCATGTCTTCACTGAAGCCGTGGCCAAAGCCAACAAGTGAGTGTCCATAAAACTCTCTGCAGTCGTCCAGGACAGCTGCAAGGAAGGGGGAGGGCTTAGCTTTGTGTCTGGGGCTTAGGCCAGGCTCTGATCATCGTATTTCCATGACGTGTGCTTAGGCCTCTCCAAGAGGAGAGGGGGAGTCCTTGTTACACAGCATCAGCATTTGGCTTCATTTAAATGTACTGGGCAGTGTCGGTGCTGACCTCAGCTGAGTTGCACCCACACTATGACTGCCATGGATGCTTTTTCTCATTCCGTTTTTAAACAGACTTACTGTAAAGTTCAGTGGAGCCCAAAGATGGGAGCAACCCATCGTCTCCGGCATATGGAAAAAGAGAGCTAATGTAACTGCTCATTGCAGAGGAAATCAAGGTGACTGGGCACGTTTCTTTCCAGACTGGATCAGGCTTTGTCTCAGTATTTTGGAGAAGTGACAGAACTGGCACAGCAAGAGGAGATCTACCCAGCAATGCCTGTTTCCATTCGGAAATGTCCATGGTGCGGCAGCGACATGGTCCTTAAGAGCAGGAAGAACGGCGGGTCCGTGATCTCAGATAAGCAAACTACAGTTCTGTGTGTTGATGTTGTGTGGGTCCCTTGCGGCTCAGTGTGGTGCACAGCTCTCACCCAGCCTTTCTCCCCCTGCCACTGTGTCAAAGCCACTGTGGCAAGGGGGATGGTTATGCCAGAGAAGATCAACAAAAATGGTTAAAGGTCTAGAAAACACGAGCGAGGAGGGAAGACTGAAAGAATCGGGTGTGTTTAGTTTGGAAAAGAGAAGACTGAGAGGGGACATGATAGCACTTTTCAAGTACCTAAAAGGGTGTTACAGAGAGGAGGGAGAAAAATTGTTCTCAACAGTGAGGATAGGACAAGAAGCAATGGGCTTAAACTGCAGCAAGGGAGGTTTAGGTTGGACATTAGGAAAAAGTTCCTAACTGTCAGGGTGGTTAAACACTGGAATAAATTGCCTAGGGAGGTTGTGGAATCTCCATCACTGGAGATATGTAAGAGCAGGTTAGACAGACAACTGTCAGGGATGATCTAGATGGTGCTTGATCCTGCCATGAGGGCAGGGGACAGGACTTGATGACCTCTCGAGGTTCCTTCCAGTTCTAGTGTTCTATGATTCTATGCCAGCTGCCCTGAGCCTCCAGGCCGTTGTTCCCATGCTGCCAGCTGCGAGAGCTGTGCTTACTCACGTGAGCTGCAATGCTAGAAGCAAACAGTAGCTTTTATAAAACACCCTCATGATGCTTGTCTTTAACGTTTGGCTGGTGAGCCCAGTCCTATAAGGTTTGTAGCTGCAGATGGGACGGCTGATGAGCTCCCTGGATTCCTCCTCTTCCGCATCCTAACCCTTTATTCCTCCCTAGGTTTTATCTCGGCTGCATGAACTATCCTAACTGTAGAGCTGCTGTGTGGTTTCCTGACTGCGTGCTGGAAGTCAGCAAGGACAACAGTGTCTGTGCTGTGTGTAAACCCCATCCTGTTTATAGGTAAGGATCATTAGTTACCTACAAACACACAACTGCCCTCAGAACATACACCTCTGTGCTCAGGACCACTCAGCTGCAGTGGCTTGTGCTACTACATAGGAAGCCATGTCCAGTTTTTCAGCTGGGCTTGGATTGCTACAGAGACAGCACATCCTGTCCCGGGACAGTTTGAGGATGCTTCATATTGCTATGGCCAGGGCTCGACAAATAATGTAATCTACTCGCCTGTGGCGAGTAGATTACAACCCGGAAGAGCCGGCGCAAAGCGATCTGTGCATGTGCAGAATGCAGAACAGTGCGAAATCGCGCGGCTGGCGAGTGGGGCTCGCCACCGCTTGGCGAGCCATGGCTATGGCCAATTAAAAACCAGCAGTGACTGGCATCCAAATAAATCTAGTCCATTCCTCCTAGACTGGGAGAGTGGTGGGTGCAGCGCAAGGCTGGGAGGGCAGATAGAATGAATAAACATTGTGATCCTCAAGGTTCCAGCAAAGGCACTGAGGTCCGGAGAGAGGGAGAATTCTGACCTGTGGATTTTAATTTTTCATTTAGGCTGAAATTTAAATTCAAGCGAGGTAGCGTCCCACCCCTGCTGCCCCTTGAATTTGTTGGCTGTATTGGAGGCTGTGATGAGACACTGCGAGAGATCTTGGACCTGAAATATTTACAAGGCGTGCCCAAACCGGTACAGTCAGTCAACCTGCCAGCTAACTACTTACAAGTCAACCAGTCCCTGAACCGCATGGCCAGCAACGAGAACGGCCAGGGGAGAACTACCACAAACGCTGGTGCAGCAAGGGCCCCTAGAGCGGCAATTCACCCAGCTCCCGCTGGGAACAATGCAGTGATTTGCAATTGTAGGGAGGAGGCAGCACTGCTCACAGTGCGTAAAGAGGGGCCCAACCAAGGCCGGCAGTTCTATAAATGCAATGCTGGCAGCTGCAACTTCTTCCTCTGGGCTGATCAACAATCAGATGATGGAAATAGCGTAGCCCACAGCTTTGCTGTGCCCTCTGATTCCTTGGGGGAAAGGCCACAAGGAAGTTTCCGGGGCCTTGGAGGAGGAAGAGTCTTGGGCCACCATGGAAGCAACGGTTTTGACTCTGGAGGAGGGGGTGGCGCCATTTGTAAGTGCAATCAGCCGGCCATCACACGCACTGTCCAGAAGGAGGGACCCAATAAAGGGCGTCAGTTTCACACGTGCCCGAAGCCGAGAGAGCAGCAGTGCGGCTTCTTCCAGTGGGCGGATGAAAACATGGCCCCAGGTGAGGCTGGGATTGTGCTTGGCGTTGGGATTTGGGTGGGCTGTGTTTAAAGCTGAACTGAACCGAGATATAGGGCACTCCCTTATACATTTAAGATAAAAATAGGAAAAGGACTGCAGAGGCAAGGGACACGGTCTGTGGTAAGGTAGCTCGTCGGAAACGCATTGCAAGAATCCTTTAAAGAAATGTCACTGTTCTTCTAAAAATCTTGGCTGGCTCTTTGTAACGACACGCGAACTCAGAAGCCTGTCTTTAAATCGCTTTCCCTTTGACTGAGCTAGAGCAGGGTCTGTAACACACAGGTGCCCTGATATGCGTTAGTTCTCAGCTGACTTATTCAGCAAATAGGGCACTGCTACTGGCTGTGGGAAGCTGAGGGGGGAATTCACTTGGAGGGCCCACTTCAGAGCTCTTGACCTTTGCCAAACTGAGCGTCATCAATTCGGGAATGTCCTCTCAGTTTGAAATATCTGTTTCCAGAAAAGCTATTTTTCTTCTCATAGCACACAGTCAACCTGTGGAACTCCTTGCCAGAGGATGCGGTGAAGGGTAGCACTTTGACAGGGTTCCAGAAAGAGCTAGAGAGATTCATGGAGGTTAGGCCCATCAATGGCTATTAGCCAGGATGGGTAGGAATGGTGTCCATAGCCTCTGTTTCTCTGGAAGTGGGAGATGGGAGGGATCATGTGAGGATTACCTGTTGTGATCCCTCCCTCTGGGGCATCTGGTATTGAAAGGACACTGGGCTAGATGGACCTTTGGTCTGACCCAGGATGGCCATTCTTATGTTCTTACGATTACTGAGTGGATGAAAAAATTGAAAAGTGTGTGCACCGATTTGGTGCATATCCTCTCTCTCCTGGCATTGGAGCTGCACTCCATCCTACCCAAGGAACACTGAGCTACTTTTCCTGTACAAGCGCCATTAAAAATAGAACTCCCTCTTGCATTGCTGCTTAATGGGCGAGCTAAAGCCGTCAGGTGGGGCAGCATCAAACCTTCCTCAGAGGGACAACTATGGAATCAAACGTTACAGGGTTCAGTTGACTATTTGTAAAAAATGGACTTTCAATCCTACTAAGAACATAAGAATGGCCGTACTGGGTCAGACCAAAGGTCCATCTAGCCCAGTATCCTGTCTGCCGACAGTGGCCAGCACCAGGTGCCCCAGAGAGGGTGGAGCGAAGACAATGATCAAGCGATTTGTCTCCTGCCATCCCTCTCCAGCCTCTGACAAACAGAGGCCAAGGACACCATTTTATCCCCTGGCTAATAGCCTTTTATGGACCTAACCTCCATGAAATTATCTAGCTTCTCTTTAAACTCTATTATAGTCCTAGCCTTCACAGCCTCCTCTGGCAAGGAGTTCCACAGGCTGACTACACGCTGTGTGAAGAAGAACTTTCTTTTATTAGTTTTAAACCTGCTACCCATTAATTTCATTTGGTGTCCTCTAGTTCTTCTATTTAGGGAACTAATAAATAACTTCTCTTTATCGGCCCTCTCGACACCACTCATGATTTTATATACCTCTATCATATCCCCCCTCAGTCTCCTCTTTTCTAAACTGAAAAGTCCCAGTCGCTTTAACCTCTCCTCATATGGGACCCATTCCAAACCCCTAATCATTTTAGTTGCCCTTTTCTGAACCCTTTCCAAGGCCAAAATATCTTTTTTGAGGTGAGGAGACCACATCTGTACACAGTATTCAAGATGGGGGCGTACCATAGTTTTATACAGGGGCGGTAAGATATTCTGGGTCTTATTTTCTATCCCTTTCTTAATAATTCCTAGCATCCTATTTGCCTTTTTGACTGCTGCTGCACACTGTGTGGAAGTTTTCAGAGAACTGTCCACGATAACTCCAAGATCTCTTTCCTGATTTGTCGTAGCCAAATTAGGCCCCATCATACTGTACGTATAGTTGGGGTTATTTTTCCCGATGTGCATTACTTTACACTTATTCACATTAAATTTCATTTGCCATTTTGTTGCCCAATCACTCAGTTTGGTGAGATCTTCTTGGAGTCCCTCACAGTCTGCTTCTGTCTTGACTATCCTAAACAGTTTGGTATCATCTGCAAACTTTACCACCTCACTGCTTACCCCTTTCTCCAGATCATTTATGAATAAGTTGAACAGGATTGGTCCTAGGACCGACCCTTGGGGAACACCACTAGTTACCCCTCTCCATTCTGAAAATTTACCATTTATTCCTACCCTTTGTTTCCTGTCTTTTAACCAGTTCTCAATCCAAGAAAGGACCTTCCCGCTTATCCCATGGCCATGTAATTTACACAAGAGCCTTTGGTGAGGGACCTTGTCAAAGGCTTTCTGAAAATCTAAGTATACTATATCTACTGGATCCCCCTTGTCCGCATGTTTGTTAACCCCTTCAAAGAACTCTAATAGATTAGTAAGACAGGATTTCCCTTTACAGAAACCATGTTGACTTTTGTCCAACAAATTATGTTCTTCTATGTTCTACTAGAATCTCTTTATTTTTTAAAAGATGAAGGATTTTTCTTGCTCCCCTTTATTTCTGCTGGTCTCTTCGGTAACAGAAACTGACCATAGGGGCGGGAAATGGTGAAATGATTCTTCCTGGAGCGCTGTCAAATCACAGAGGAGGAGCTGTCAGGATATTTTTAGCAAGTTTGGGGGGGTAAGTGAAATTAACTAAAAAGCCCAGAATACTCTTTCCGTTTTTGCTGTTTACAGTGTGGACTTCATATAACAGACTTCCCATTTTGTTCTCCTGCATTAGCCCAGAGCTGCCTTTAAATCCAGCAGGACAGAAGTGACTTTAGTGTCTTGAACACTTTAAATAGTAAGATTGGTAAAATGCTTAAATGGACCTACATTCCCTGACCATCTCCATTGTATCTAGACTCTTCACTCTTCCCCCATCCCTGTGCCTCAGGTGGTATTAAAGTGCTTAGAACCATCTCTCTCCTTACAGGAGCGGCTGGAGCCTTCCCTTCAAACCAATTCCGGAACGAAGGGCACTCAAGAGGGTCAGGAAGCAAAGCTAAAAGACCTAGTAATTTCTCTTCTGAGATGGGACCGACTGCTAAGAGACAACGGGCCTGTGGCATTTGCCACCAGCTCGGTCATACCAGGAAGACGTGTCCTCAGGACCGCTGAAGTAGTACAGTAGACGGGATGCTCTTGTAGGAAACCCTAGAAAAGCCAGATCCCTGAACTGCTCCTGCTCCAGCTGTGTGTCTAGAAATGCAGGGCATTGTAAACAGGTCTCCAGAGCCTGTGATCACACTGCTTCCTGGAAATGCTGGCTAAAGCAGGTCTGCTCTCGGTGGGGAACAGTGCTCTCAGCTTTGCAGTCTAAGCCCTGGGAGGCTTCATTCTGAAGCAAGCGTTAAGCTGCAAAGGAGGTTCAACTGCTGCTGCCATTTCTCAGTGTATTAGTGTGAGAGATTTTGTAAACAGCTCAGAAACCCCCAGGATTGGGTCGCCTCTCAGACGACGCTTAGGACAGAAATACAGGTATGTTGTCTGTACTCCTCCTGGAAGGGGCATGGACTTTCACAGAGCAGCAAACCCTAAATTCTTCCATGGCCGCCATTCCCTAAGGCCCTTCTGTTTGCGAAATAATAAGAGAGGGGAGCCAAAAAGAGTCGTGCTTTAGGACTTGGAGGAAGCCTTTTACTTGCTCCTTGAGCAGCAGTTTGTTTGCAGACCAAGGTGCAGAGAAGGATGATGCTGTCTAGGAAACCAACTCTGGGAATCAGTCTTTCTAGCTTTTCACAGGGTGGGCTTTGATATTTAAGGCTAAGGGGAGTCAGTCAGTGTTCACTTAAAACCCTTCTACATCACTGGCCCTTGCGGCCACAGAACTAACTGTCGAGAACATAAAGCCTCAATCCCTTGTCCTGAAGAGGGAACTCAGTGAAAGTGCTCAAACAAGAGAGCCCTCGCCTGAGCTGGTATTGATTTTAAAACCAGCTATGCCTTGGACACCGTGAGCAAGGGAACTGAATGAAGCTGCCAGTGAAGGCAAATTATTTTGGTCAGATTGTTGTGCCTTTTAATAAAAATGCCAACTTTTACCTAAGCTCTGTGTTTTAATTATGCCCAGGAACAGTGTCCCTATCTCTGCTCGTTACTGCTTCTTGCATAAGTAGGGCTCAGCTGAAAATTCACTTCCTAAATGCAGCTGTTTCCACCACTCCACTATTTACAGGAACAACAGGGCCATTTTCTGGGCAGTCTTGCGAGCTTTATTTAGAAGTGATCTGCAGCAGGAAAAAGCCTGAACTTGTCCCCTGCTTGCTGCTTTTATTGTCTGTCTGCTGCAGTCCAAAGACTTACTGAAATGATATTTACGAGTAGCTGAAAGTTGAATGGCTCAAGCTGTCTCCTTCCAGCCAATTCAACTTTCTTCTTTTCTCCACCCTTTTAAGAGGTGTTCTGTTCTTTAGCCACCCTTGTACGTATTTGCCTCCAGAACCAGAGCTGATTTTGATAGTGCTCAGAGAAGGCCTTAAGAGTTTGATTGCTTTTATACATCACAGCAGAAGAGGGCACACGAGCCCAGTTTAAAGTCCTTTGCCATTCAGCCTGCAGCTTTTCTGGACCTCTGAAAGAACCTCTCCCCTGGGCTAGGTCATGGAGCTTCTTAGAGGAAAGCCCCGATTTCCCTTTCCTTCGCAGACACTGCAAGTGAGGCAGTCTAGAACTGCACAACCAGGAATCCCTTGGCTAGCACTGAGAAGAGGCTGCAGGTGCAGCAGACAGGAGGGAAAGAAGCAATATTAATTGCTACCAGTGATGTGAGTCAGAGAAGCTGTTCTGATCAATTATGTAGTGCTGGTCACACTATTCTCCCTTCAGGAACTGGGGGAGTAACTACTCAAGCCCAAGGAAACAGCCCCACTTTAAAATACTCAGGGTTTGAAGGGCACATCCCCTTCCTTAAGTTGAATTGTAGCCACTTCCCCACCATCACACAACTTTGCAGTAACCCTCCTGGGATCTGGCAGAAATATTCAAAGAAAGGTCAACAGAAATACCGCTTCGCTTCAGTCCCTCGCACCTACTGTTAGGAGCAGCTGTGACCTAAATATACCTCTCAGAGTAGCTGGCTAACTTGGAAGGATTAAAAGAGGCTTTGTAGGGCAAGCACAGAACAGGCTGAATACAGTAGCGGAACTTTTGTCAGCGTGCTTATAAAGGACAATGGCCATAAGCTGGCTGCCAGCTATTCGATCCACAGGAGACAGCCTCTGTGGCCACGCAGCTCAAAGTGTTAATGCTGGTCTCTTGCCCGTTTCACCGCACAACACAAAGTGAGGTTTACAGCTAGTGTACCCATTTGGCCCACTGACGACTCCAATTGCCAGAGCAATATACAAGCACATAAGAGCTCAGACTGATGTACGTGCTGTGAGGGAGTCTAAAGAATCTTGTTCTCCAGGAAGACGAAGGCAGCAAGAAACGGCTGGTGTGCTACAGAGTTCAGTGAAACAGAATGAAAGGCCTCAGCCCCTCAACTTGTGAGCTGCCATTGCCGTGAGTGAAATGTTACGTAGGGGGCTGTGGGAGAGTGACAGTCGTACTATATTCCTGTACATCATCTTAAGCAACAGGGACTCTGCTTCAGGTAGCAAGAGCCATAAGCAGCGTCCCCCCCTGATTTGTTCTAGCCATGTTGAAATAAACTTTGTGCATCAAGCTGCATGTGGATGTGCACCACCAGTAGAAAAAAACCCTAGCTGTGGGTACTCTGCTAATCAGGGAGCTGTTTGAGCCCTGCTGGGGACCCACCACGGGCAGGGAGCTGCTCTGATGGGGACCCAGCAGCTTTTCCGGCCCCAGCCTGTATCCTGTTTTAGTTGGTTAACTGTTAGGTCAACCTAATGTTTAACCAGTTAACTAATAGGATTTTACATCTCTACTCATCACCTGGGCAGCACCTGAATCTCTCCTGGGTGGCTGCCCAAGCATACAACTTACAGGGAACGCTGGCCATAAGTTCCCAGATAGGCAGAAAAACCCTGTTGCCAACATGAGATGAAATACCTTCTGAATAAGGGGGAAGTGCAGTGCACAAAACTGGATTTTCCCCAATACCATTTCTGCAGAGAAAACTACACACCGCTAGAGGCTCACATTAAAAGGCTAAAGGTTTATTTTCCAGCCCTAGAGTGCACAACGAACACGGTTCCTAATTTATGAGAACAGTCAGAAAACATCTGCCTAGTATTTGATAGAGCTGGTACCCAAGTAACACCATCAGCAGTGCTCAAGGAAACTCATTCTTAACAGGAAGACAAACAAACATAAAAATAATCACTTCAGCTCTTGCCAACAGGGAGCCTTCTGATTTAAGACTCACTGTCCCAATCCTGCCCCTTTCTGGGAGCAGAGTCATATTGGGGACCTCAAAGGGACAGGATGGCTAGGCAGCAGCATCACGTGCATAAAACAGGGTTCGATCTGAAAAGCTTGACTCATGGGGACAGTCCCCAGTCTTTGTAAAGTGGGGGGGGGGCAGAATGGGGCCCAAGAGCAGTAGTTACAGCACGTGGCCCCAGCTGTAGCATGATTCAGAATCACTTTGTTTCTGCAAAGCAGATGGGCCTATCCTGTAGTACTCGACTCTCTCCCGCAAGCCCCACCAGCAATCCCACCATGGTGCCCCCGCTAAAGTAAAAAGTGCATAAGGAGGGAGCGTTAAAACAGAGACACACACTGAGGGTACGGGACCCCTCCTATTACAGCTCCCATGAACAGAGTGCCCGTTAGGGTTAGCTTGTCCTGGTGGGTGGCTACATTCATAACACTGGAAGTGCTTCAGGAGAAAGCAAATGAGATTTGATTAGCTATGGCAATATCCTGTGGTGCAGAATCAGTTTCACCTGATCTCTCCCCCTCCCCCCAGGCCTGTCCCTATGGCCCAGATCCTGGGGTTGCAAATACACACCAGGTTCCATCACTGCCCCCACCCCAGCAGTTTAGAGCCTGTCACTTTAAGAGTGAATTTTGTGCTCCTGAAAGGGGCTGCATTGAGAGCCCTGGAGACTGAAATCCAGTTTGTACAGAGCCTGGGTTCAGTACCAGCAGTGGCAGTGTGAGGCTCTTCATGCCCTCACTGGTGAGGGACTTTGGAGGGATGCACTCAGCTTCCAGGCCCATTCAATCCTGGGTCTCTTCATGCGACAGGGCCAACTGTGATGGCAGTTTGACAGGGACCAAACCCACTTCACCCAAGCTTCGACACACAATGGACGGTCCCTGACTTTTCAGATACAAGCTGGACTGGAGGTGGTGAAACCCAGCAGTGACTGGCTCCAGATGCCACCTCCCATCCCTTTCCTCAGGCACTGGGTATTGAAAGAGTGAATCATTCAGTAAGTGCAAGGATTTCACCTGGTAACACCTCAGAAGTTAGACGCTTCGCAATTCCACTCGGCTTGGAGAAGTGGACAGACAGAAGCACAAAAAAACCCAGCCACCCACCGACGTTGAGACACGCTCAGACTAGCAATTCATTTATACGCCCATTCCTGCAACAAGAGGCCTGGCTCGGATACAGCCCGGTAGAGTTCATAGCCCATCTCATCTATCTCCTCTTCCAGCAGCTCGCAGAACAAGTTAATGTGTCTATTGAAATAGCAGGGGAGAGCGCCTCTCTCCAGGTAGCCAACCAGCTCTTCGATGGCTTGCTGGAATCTCGCGGCCAAGGCCTCCTCTGCCCAGTCGGACTCGGTTTCACTGAGGTGGAGGAGGACGTGAGTCAGGTGGCTGCCGGTCAGTTTGCTCAAGAAGGGATGGCTTTTACACACCCCCTTTAGGATTTTGAGGCAGCACTGCCTGGCTCCCGAGTCTGCAGCATCCAGATCTTTAAGCTTGGAGACCTCGGACCTATAGAAGCTTTGTCGCCAGAGGTTTTCCACACGTCCTTTTGGAGGGTTGGCAAGAAGAACCTTATCCCCCGCTTCTGTCACTGGGCAGAGGGTTATGTTCAGCTGGGTCTGGTAGTGTGTGACCTCCAGCTGCAGCTCCTCAGACGCTACCACGGGTCTGATGATACACTCCAACAGGCTCCCTATGACAGGCCAGTTGACAGAGGCCACCAGCATTTTATGCAGCGCCTCGTTGAGCGCGTTGGAGGAGAGGTACCCGCCCACGATGAACCTGTCCCAGGGGCTGCTCCCACGAGGGACGTACTCCAGGTCAGTCCGCCGGATCATCCAAAACTGGGGGTCTTTTATGATGGTGTCCTCTCCTGGGATGAGGCTCCAGAGCGTGGTTTCAAACACCAAGGGCAGCATGAAGCAGACATGGTCGGCAGCCACAACCTGGAGGTCATCACAGAGCGAGCCCCCAAGGTACATGCTGCCGAAAGGCAGTTCCGAGCATTTGTTCTGCAGGAAGCTTTGCAGTTCTATGCAGATGTCCCTCGCTAGCTGCTTCCCAAGGGCGACCTCCGTCTCCGGGATGGCAACGCAGTTTCTGTAATAAGAGAGGAGTTTCTCCTGGAATGTGAGACAAAGCAGCGTCCTGGGTTCTACCTGGGGAGTCTCCGGGGAGGTGGGTTGGCTGTGAGGCTCTGCAGCTGGGAAGGGAATATAGAGACGTGTTAGACTAGTCAGTGCTTCCAGACAGGACACTGGCAAGCCCAAATACTCATCATCAGTGCTGGAGACCGAATCCACACTCAGAACTGCAACAGCATAAGCAGCGGCAGTGCAAGCTAGCCCCAGGCAAGCTGCGTCCGCCATGTCTCGCTGCTGACCTGGAAGGATCATCAAGATTTTCACTGGATATTCAGGATCATCCAGTCCTTGACCTCTCAGCTGAGACTGCCAGCAAAGTACCATTGGAAGCTTTGTGGGGGCACAGCGCTTTTCACCCCAGGATCACAACTGAGTATACAACCACGCGGGGACAGGGATCCACCCTCACAGGTCACTGGAAAGCCTCAGTAGGAAAGACTTAGTGACTTGCCCTGAGCCTGGCCCAGTCTGGTCCTTTGCACACAGCATACATCCTGCCATAAGAGACATGCAGCTGGCCTGGGCCAGGCCGACTCGGGCTGAGGTTGCAGGACTATAAAATGGCAGGGTAGATGTTTAGGTTTGGACTGGAGCCTGGGCTCTGAGACCCTACGAGGGGGGACGGTCTCTGAGCCCAAACCTCTACTCTGCAATTTTATAGCCCCATGAGCCTACATCAGCTGGCCTGTGGGTCTTTTATCACAGCACAGACATATCCTCAAGTACCACCAGGAGGGCTACCGACGATGGTGCTTTTGATTCAGGAACACATCCACAACACATTACGAACTGGACTAAAGCCACTACACATGTTCTCCGGGGCAGTTGCTGCCTGTTGTTCGGCGTTTGTACCGCACCTAACACCCCGGGGACCTGGTCTGGGGTGGGGCTCCTAAAGGCTGCAATGATGTGTATGTAAGCCTGCCATGCCGGAAAAGAAGTGACTTCCAATCCCTGCCAGACTGGCTGGAGCTGAACAGTCACCTAGACGGGCACATCCCATTACCACTGTCCTGCTTGGTGCATCAGAATATCTTAATTTCTGCCCCGACTACCTGTCTGTTCCAAACAGTCCCCACCACCGTTTCTCCACCGCTTCAGGTAAATGACCCCTCGGCCCGTGGCAAGGCATTTTGCAACCCCCTTACGTTTCCTACAGAACAGTGGCTCTCAACCCCTCCAGACTACTTTACACCCCTGCAAGAATCTGATTTGTCTTACGTATCCCCACATTGTTTAAAAACCCCTTGCTTACAAAGATCAGCCATAAAAATACAAAAGCACCACGGCACACCGTTACTGAAAAATGGAGTTTCCCTTGATTTCATAATTGTATGGAAAAAAATCAGAATATAGCTGTTGTACTTACATTTCAGCGGGTAGCAGATAGAGCAGTATAAACAAGTCACTGTCTATATCAAATTCCAGTTTGTCCTGCCTTCACTAGTGTGTGTGTGTGTGTGTTTTTTTTTTTAAACACACACAGCCTGTTATAAAACTAAGCCAATATCTAGATCATGGGTTCCCAAACTGGGGGGGTGCTGAAATTCCAGGGGGGCACGAGGCATCCTGGCTCCCCCTCCCCCATTAAGTTTCGCTGCCCTGGTCAGTTTTTTTTTTTGCTCAACAAGTTTTGCTGTTATTTTGGGGGGAGGGGGCATGAGGGTTTTTCAAAAGTCAAAAAGGGGGGTGTGATGCCGAAAAGTTTGGGAACCACTGATCTAGATGAATGGATGTACCTCCTGGAAGACCTCTGCGTACCCTCACAGATACATGCACTCTGAGATTCACTGCTCTAACAAGCGAAACAAGGTGTCTAAGAAGCCTACATCGTTTGTGTGTGTTTGTGCGCATGTGTAGGTAGACAAAACATTGGACCTGGTGGGGGCAAAGCTGTGGGAGGCATGAGATTTCTTTGCTTTCAGTAGCCCTCTCTGAATGCCTTTCATGACATAAGGGTGTGATCCCCCATTAAGAAAACCATGTGACCAGTGCACAGACTGCACAAAGGGGTTATTCTTCCAAATCAGGGGTTCTCAAACTTTAAGCAACCTGCGGACCCCCATGATTTAAAATTTTGGGGGGACCCTTTGTGGCCTTCTGAGGGTGGAAGAGTTCTTACATAGTCATGGAGCGGAGTGTTAAAGAACAATCAATGTGAAACCAAGAGGTTGCCTGAGGGCCACCACTCAGTGAACACCTGGGACAGCTGTTTTAACCCTGTCTGGGACTTGAACGCTAGGAGGAGTAAGGAAACAACACCCATCCTGACCTTGGGCAGCTAGGGCTGCAGTCAGGGACAGCTGAGACTCGCTGAGATCTGCCCGGCTTTGCTTCTTTGTTGGCTTCGGCACAGCCTTGATCAAGCTCAGATCTTGCCAACTCTCCTCGATGGACTTCTGCTCTGCCTTAGCGTTGTCCTCATCAGGCGAGCTAGTGGCTCGGTCTATCAGCTGTGGGACCAAACAGAAGAACGAAGGTTCACAGCTGCATCAAGGTTCCCACCAGCTATTCTCTCCAACTGACTAACCCCATCTCTGCTGCCAAAGCAGCCATCCAACCAGAAGTGGATTGTCCTGTAACAGGGCTGTTTAGTTCTCACACAAGTTTTGACTGCTCGTGAAAGATCCTCAGCTGTCAGCACTACAGAACAAAGAGGACAGACAGCAAGCAGCATTCCAGCCCCCGCTCCCATGGGCTGGATGTAGAGGGAACACATCTAGGCATGCAGAGAATACAATGAGGACTTGGAACCACAGATTAATTGGTGCTGCAAACTAATGGGTTGTTTCAGAGCTGCATCCACAGATCAGTTTTTTCCTCCCCCTTGTGAATGGTACAAGGGATTTACTAGGTCTCAGTCTAACTATAAGAAATCAGAATGTCCACGCCAGACAAATGGAGACTCTAAACAATCATGGGGGTGAACACGGAGCTAGAGCACCGTCATTCCTCTCCCTCCGAAACCTCACTCCTTATTCTCTAGTGAGAGTGGATTAAAGTTTAGATTTTTTTTAAATCAGATTTTCCTTAGTTTAGATGAAAATGAGGATGATATTTTAAAAAAAAAAATTTAATTTGAAATTAGCAACCTATGTTCAGGCCTAATCATTTGAACACCATAAATAACATTCAACTGTACATATTTGTTGCCAAGTTTTAAAAAGACGGTCAAACCAGCACACTGATGGACATCTCTGGCGTAGCCCCTAGAACCAGAGTTTGAGGAAGCGAAAAATTGCTTTTGACAGCAGTAGCCTCTTCCATGGACTCAGAAAATATTTTCTGTATTTCACGTTTATTCAACTCATTCAGTTCAATGATTAGTTCATACAAAGACCAGGCACAAATTGGAGCCAAGAAACCAGGAGAGCCTGTTTTCTCTCTTCCATTTGTGGATGAAAACTAAGTGGGAGAGGACCTAAAACCTTGGAGGTAACAGCCAGAAATAATCCATTCAATTCACTAACTACAACTAATACTTCTTTTGTTCAATAGAGTTACAAATTTTGCATTTAAAATTAACAACGGGCACATTTAAGGAAGTTTCAGTTAATACATTTAAATGCGGGTTTTGTGCAAGTGTAACTGAATCCAACTGGGATTTGACACAAGTCACAAGGGAAAAAAATTATTCTACTAAAGGAATGCATCATGCACCTTCATCTAACACTAAAAAAAAATTAGGTTAAGCTAATTCAATAAATGTGTATAGGTACAATGTATCCTCCTGGTTAGTAAAAAAGAACCACCAAACTTAACACCTAGATTTAGTTGCAAATCACCAAGCAATGAGACTCAACTTTTCTTTAGGAACATAACTACAGCCACTCCCCGAGTTACGACCACCTCCACTTACGACCATCCGCACTTACGACCAAAGCGGTCGTAAATGCGGATCCGAGTTACGAACGGCGATCCACGCTTATGAACAGCACGGTCGCCATGTAACTCTATGGGATCTGAGTTACGAACATTTCACGTTACAGACCAAGTGTTGGTCCGTAACTTGTTCGTAACTCAGGGAGCGGCTGTAGATACAGTAGAGTCCGGATTATCCATCATTCGGTAATCCAATGCTCCGCTTTATCCGACCCTGCAGCTCCCGGGGACAAAGCGGCGCTGCAGCATCAGCGGCTCCAGGGCGCGGGCCGGGAGAGTGGTCCCGCTCGCTGCCCTGTCACTCTCCTGGAGCCGCTGATGCGGCACCACTTTGTCTCATAGAGCTGCAGGGTCAGATAAAGCGTGGGCCAGGAGAATGGCCCCGCTTGCTGCCCCGTCGCTCTCTTGGAGCTGCTGATGCCTGCAGCTCCTGGGGACGAAGCGGTGCCAGCAAGAGCGGCATCAGCGGCTCCAAGAGAGTGACGGGGCAGCGAGCGGGGCCATTCTCCCGCCCCGTGCCCTGGAACCGCTGATGCCTGCAGCTCCCGGGGACGAAGCAGCGCCGGCAGGAGCGGCATCAGCGGCTCCAGGAGAGCAATGGGGCAGCGAGCGGGGCCGGGCGCCTGGGAGCTGCAGGGAGGGAAGGAGCCAGGGCCAGGCTACAGTAGAGTCCCTATCATCTGACATATTCGGTAATCCGACCACGTGTCGGTCCCGTTTAGGTTGGATAATTGGGACTCTACTGTAGTACAAATGCAAAATGTAATTGAAATCAGTCATTTAAATCTATTTGACTGAAAGCAATTCACCCTGTTCTAAATGAGAAAATCTTGCACCCAGTTTTGTTTAGAAAGCCAAAAGGTTCTTTTTCTTTTAATAAAAAGCTGAATCCCATTCACAGGCAGAGTTCAGGGACATTTCAGTGTCCTGGGTTGAGAAGAATGATGGAGATCAGATGCTTTATCTCCCTTTCCCCTGTACTAATTCTCCTGCCCCCCCAAAATAAACCCAACAGGTTTTGTAACCTTTGACCACACAGGTATCACATGCAGGGCTTCTACTGGACCAGATCAGATGCTGCTTAAATATAGAGCTGTACCTATCTCACAGAACTAGAAGGGACCTTGCAAGGTCATTGAGTCCAGTCCCCTGCCCTCATGGCAGGACCAAGTACCATCCCTGACAGATTTGCCCCAGATCCCTAAATGGCCCCTCCTCAAGGATTGAACTCACAACCCTGGGTTTAGCAGGCCAATGCACAAACCACTGAGCTACCCTTCCCTCCTGCTTTTTGGGGGGGGGAGGGGGGGGCGGCAAGTTCTGCATGGAAAGAGACACGTGCGGAAAGTCTGCTGCTTTGGTGTTGCATGCACTACAAGGTCTTATTCCTCTGCAACCTGGGACATTAGCTCTTTTGTTGAGTAAGTTAGTTACATCCCTGAAGTCCCCATACACAAGTCACAGCTTGACGAGTGCGGGAAGGGACACTAGTTTATCTTCCAGAGGAACCCAGACTTACCCGTTTCACCACCAGAGTTGCGATGGCCAGTACAGCAGCACCGCCCACCCCAAGCACCAGTCTGGCATTGGCCAACAGGAAGTCAACAGCACCACCCAGCCCGTTGTCATCACGCCTTTTCCCCCTTTTATGAACTAGCTCAGCCATGCTCCACCTGCAGAGAGAGAGAAACACACAAGGTGATGCACCTGGGGTCCAAGGTGACTTGGTGGAACCTTTGGAAACATTGAAGATCATGGAAATTTTCCTTCCAAAACAATCTACTCATTTGTGGAACAGCTTCCCTGGGGAAGGAGCAGATGGTCCATTAGCTGCGACATTTAATTTAACCGAGACCAAGCAGGGAATGGACCGAGCAGATCTCTTTGGCCCTTTGATAGTTTCTTCACACTTACCTTCCTGGCTATACAGAATTGCATCTCCCTTCTCCCCCATCTTCCTTAACACGGCCTTCCTCCCCTCAACCTGGAACTGCCTTCAAGTTGTTAGAACAGTCTCAATAACCAACACTTGATGATCAGAGAAGTTTTCCATTTCACACATTTCTGCTACATTGTATCCCCCACAAATTACTGAACCCTGCCCTGTAAATGTGACAGAGACGATTACACTAAAAAAGGGAGGTTATTTAGTGCAACAGGGTTTTCCAACTCTTGTGATAGAAAATTAATTGACTGAGATGGGGCTCGAATTCAGTTTCTAGACAAGTTTGTCAGTTTGTTCTAAGTTGGTAGCCCAAGCAGGGAGCTCAGAATCCAAGGTTCTCTTCCAGACCACTAGTGATACTCTGCTGTGCCGTGATAAAATTACGTAACCTCTGTGACTCTGTTTCCCCATCTGCAAGATGGGAAAAATAACCCCACGGGTTATGGAGCTGCAGATAGGAAGTAGGGAATTACAGAGCATCAAACGGGACTCCCATACAAATGCACTGTGGGCATGGTGCAAGATAACCCCTTTGCGTGGAGATTCTGCTGCCATCAGCCAGTGAACAAAACAAGGGTGTGAGCACCTCACAGCCCCAGCAATCGAGGAGCCCCCTCGTCCTACTTCCACCCAGCCTTATGCCTCCTCTCAGTTTAACAGTGCAAACTTACAATCCTTTTCTTTCCAAGCCGCTGGGCATTATTCACCCCACGGCCCACAGAAGAGACCACAATGCACGTCACTTCACAGGCCAGGCGCGATTCTTCCCCACTGCTGCTTGGCAGCAGAAATGGGCCACAGCCAAATTCTTAACCCCTGTGGCACTGGGACCGTGCACATCTCTAGGTGAACACTGCAGCTCAGACTTCGAGAGTTTGAAACCCACACTTCATCTGTGTCCTTTCCTCACATGGCAGAGGCAACTCATGGGTAATTATCCCAGTATGACTCAGTTTCACCATGTCACTGTGGGAACAGAGGAGATGCACTCGACAGCTTCTTAGGGGCTACAATCTCAGGGGATTAAGAGCTCAAAATCTACTTCCCAGCAATAGTTCCTGTTTCAGAATAGACGCTCCACTGGGCAAGGGCCAACAGCCCCAAGTGTGGGAAGGCTGGTTCCAGCTCCCGGGCCCTCCCCGGGGCTACAGCAGCCCCTCTGTGCACATCGGGCTGCTCCCAGGTACCAGGTAACCATTTACCCATTCACACCCCTACTGCCCCAGCAGGCGCTCTGGTACAGCCGCACACAACTCTCACGAGCAAGAATGCCAAGTGGGACTGTGCTGGGAGCTGGTCTGTGAGTTCAAGCTTTCAGGTTTTTTCCAGTGAATACTGGAACGGTTTGAAATAGGCCCAGCGGGGCAAACTCTGGATCAAGGAATCAACAAGGCACTGAACATGTAACAGGCTCATCAAGGGAACTGCGTTGGAAGGTAGAAATTCGTCTATTAGTCCCTCAAACATAAACAGAGCCCAGCACAGATCCAAATTTATATTCCCATCTGCAAAACTGCTCTGCAGATATTAGCACCCACATCTGTGGATACCCATAGATATAAAGCAAACAACGGCAAAGTAGCAGGGTTCTCGATACCAAATTTGTATCCGTGTCTGCCAATAATGAGCCATGGATAGCCGTAGATATAACGTGGCCAGAGAGCCAAAGGGTCTCAACGCCAGGTCCCAGCTGGGATTGGATGCATGCTGTCAGAAATGCCCAGCCGCCTTCTCCAGCTGGACAGGAAACAGCAAAGCCACCCCCACCTCTCACACCCTAACCCAATGCGCCCTGTCCCCTCGTGACACCGGCCCAACCTGTGCAGCAAGGGAGGAGGAACTGGACTTTGCTCTCCCCACACGTGCCCTTGCTGTAAAAAAAACAAGAGACAGCACGTATACAGCGGCCTGGATCACAGAGAGCTGCCCCAGCTGTGCTTCTCCCCCAGGCCCGGATCATGGGGCCCCCTCTCAGCTGTGCCGCCCCTCACCGGGCCTGGATCACAGGGCCCCCCCCACCAAGCCTGGATTTACAGGGCCCCCCTCAGTTGTGCCTCCCCTACCGAGCCTGGATCACGCCCCCCCAGCTGTGTCACCCCTCCTCCGAGCCTGGATCACTGGGCCCCCGCTCTAGATCCGTACGCCTTTCCCACCCTGTTAGGCTGCCCCCAGACGAAGCCAGAGGCCCCGGGAACTCACCGACAGGTGCCGGGAGTGGCGCAGCCGCACTCACCTTGAGCAGCGAGCCCCGCTAGGTCAGGGCATGTTGCGGCGGGGGAAGGCGGGTCCCGGCAAGGCCCGGGCCCCGGGGGCTGGAACAAGCCTCGGCCAGCCCCGCGGTTACTGCAGCAGCGGCTCCCCTGCGGCCGATCCCCAGCGAACGTCGGCGACAGTCACATTCGGTCGGGCCGAGGCGACCAATAGGAGCGCCCTCCTGTTGTCCCAACGTTCCGAAATGTAACGAGAGCCTCCGCTTGCCAATTGCGCCCCGCCCCTCGCCTCGGCTTCGTCACACGTGGGCGGACCCCGGCAACTCTTCGCCTTAAAGGCGCAGCGGGATAGAGGCAGCCAGAGGGGCAGGGGTTGAGGATGTGGGGTTGGGGGCGTAGCTGTAGTCCTATCCGGGTAGCAGAGGGGCCTATATGCCGAGCTGACAGAGACTCCGGGGGGGTAGGAGGGCCAGTGCTGAAATCCGCCCTGGACACCCCCTACCCCTGTCACCACTAGGAACAGGGATCCTAAGGCAGGCATTTGCATCCTGTGGGCCTTCCTAGAGTTAGCACCTGCAGGTTTCCTACCATTTGCTTGCTTTTTGAGTGAGCTGCCCTGCGAGTGGGAGACTGGTGTTCAGTGCAGTTTTATGGGCCCAGGATCTTCCCGGATGTTCTGGGTTTTGGGTAGCTCAGAGGTGGCAATAGTAGCTAGCCCCAATCCTGGAACAGGATCAGCCTACTGGGCGGAGTGCTGTGCAAACACAGAACCAAAAGAGGGCCCCAGCCAGCCCCCAGATGCTTAAGATCTGAGCAGGAGACAAGAGGTAGGGGGTAGATACAGAGGGGGACTCCAATGAGACAGCACAGTTTTATTAATAATTAATATTTATTAATTATTATTAATAACCTGTCCCCTCTTGTCTACACAGGCAGGGGCCTGGATCACAGGGCCCCCCTCTCAGCACAGGATCACAGGGCCCCCCCTTTTAGGGTCTCACATAGGCTTATGTAGCTGGGCTTATTGACTAATGCATTTAATTAAATGCAGACAATTAAATGCATTACAGTCAATAGGCCCAGCTACATAAGCCTAGGTGAGACCCTAAAACGTGAGGCCCTTCCTAGGCTCTGTAAAGGTTGATGAGAGACCTACACTGGGGTTCTTCAGACCCAAGTTCTAGCCCCAGCCAGGTGACTTTGGGAAAGCCCCTTGCCTCAGTTTCCTCTGTGTGAAATCGGGTTATGATACTGACCTCGTTTGTGAAGTCCTCTGAGATCAGCCAGAGCTGGGTGTTTTTTTCCTGGCAGTGGATGTTTGCCCCAGTATCCTTCCCAATAGTAAGGTTATATTAACATTATCTCGCCCTCCCACTGTTCCAGGGGGCTTCAGGAGGATAGGCACGGCTATCTACATTGTGCGGGGGGGGGGGGGGAGTAACCCCCTAAAAGCCGTCTCAGCTGCAGGCAACAATGAAGGTAGAATGGGGCAGGTTCCCCCAGGACCAAATAAAGGGGGATTCTCCCCCCAAATGGGTGCCTGCCCTGGACAGGCAGCTGCGATCACGTCTCCTCCCTGAGGGGGCTGTTTAAAAGCAAAGGTCCCTCTGAGCCTGGGACGCTTGCAGCGCCCCTGGCAAGGAAGGGGTTAAAAGAGGGAGCGCCCAGCCCGGCTGGAGCGTGCGCAGGCTGGGTGTCAATGCAACACGCCCTGTCGCCGGCTGGCTGCAGCTGCTGCGGAGCGGAGCAATGGCTGCCACCGGGGTGCTCCCCTTTATCCGGGGGGTCGATCTGAGTGGGAATGACTTCAAGGTACCGCAGGGCCCCCCCCCCCTCCCCTACCCTGGGCTGGGGAGGGGCTGGATTCTGTGGCTGGGCTGCGGGCAAAGCCCAGGGCTGGGCGACAGACAGGGAGGTGGCTGGGCAGCTCCCAGCCTCTAGGCCCTGCCTGTTTCCTGCCTGGCTAATTTTAGGCAGTTGCTCAGCCCTGGCTGCACTGTGGGGCCTGACATCCTGCTGGGAGGGGGCTGAGCTGGCGCGGTGAGAGCAGGGGAGAGGGCCAGAGAGACCGGGCAATTTCAGAGCCCCTGGTTCTGGGGCGTGATGTTATTTCTGGGCCTCATAGCTACAGACTATTGGTTGTTCAATTTTAAGTTTTTTCCTGTTACAGACTAAGTCGGCTATCCCTCTGAAACATTTTTACTCAGGGCGCCCCACGCTGAAATGAATCCCGTCTCCCCGTGATCCCTGTGAGGGGGGGCAAGTATTCTGTAAATCAGTCCTTCTCCATCAGCAGCCTGGGGGACCCCAACAGATTTCAGGGGGCTGCCAAGCAGGGTTTGACTTTCTGGGGTCTGAGGCAGAAAGCCAAAACTACTCTGGGTGGAGTTGAAGTTTATGGGCACCCCTGGACTGAAGTTGAAACCTGAGTAATTTAGCTTCATAGAGCCCCTAAGATGTGGGGCCGGGGCCCCTTCTTGCTGCCCCTGGCTTTTATATGCAGGAAATCAGTTGTGCTAACTAACACAGCTGGGCCAGGGAGTTTTTATAGCATGTGGGGAAAGAGGCCTCAGAAGGAAAAAGGTAGCGAGCCTCTGGTAGAAAATCCATCCTAGAGAGATGAAAGGACTTGCCTCAGGTCACACTGGCAGAATTGGGAATGCATCCCAGGGGCCATTGTTCCCTGCTCTGATCCCTCACTTGCTTTTCCTCCTGGGATCTATTTCCCCAGCCTAACCTCTGACCAGGGGGTTACAGTGCTGTTGGACGCTGGTGGTCCTTTGGCTATGCTCTCCGGTCAGCCTGTTTCCCTGTGCCCATCGCTTGCACTTGGCCATGGTGGTTTTGCTTGTCTGGGTGTGACTTAAGTGACTCAGCCAGCTTTGCCCGGCGCTGTGACATGACCCACAGTTTGTGCCTATATAATCTCCCTATGACACCAAGGAGCTATGAGCCCGTGTGCTGCACTCACGCTGACTCCTACCGTGTGTGAAACTGTAACCAGGCCAGGCAGATAAATGAGCTCACACCAGCCCTTGCCAGGCACCGCGTCCGAGGAGCACAACGGCAGCTCTGCCGGCCCTGGATGGGGCATGCAGAGATGTTTCCTCCTGTGAGATTAAAATTCAGGTTCTTCCTTTGCAATTAGCCTCCCCCCAGCACTGGAGCCCTCCCACACCAGTGTTGGCATATCTGCCCCAGAAGGCAGTTGATCCAAGTAATAGCCCTTGGGCGCTGCCCGTGCCGGTGGGCCCGTGTTGGTATGGTTGGGGGTGGCGCAGGGTTTATCTTTGCGGTGTGGCTGTGAGGGTTGTGAAACCTGCTGCTAAACAGGCCCTTCAAACGCAGTTGCACAATCTGGGTTAACCTTTTAGCACGGTAGAAAGGCCTTTTTCCGCAGGTGTGTGGGTCTGCCTGCCCCTCCTCTCCCTGGATGGGGTGCTGCAGGCTGGGCTGCTGGTTAGAAACCTTCCCACCAGAGGTAGCAACACGCCTGCTAAGGCCGGGATCGCGCAATGACCGACACTTGGGCACGACACCCTTGTGGGAGAAGCAAACTCCTGTGAATGAAGCTACCATGTGTGCTTGGCCCTCGGCAGAATCGGGGCCCGAGAGTGTCAGTCCATGTGATTCATGCTGCCTTCCAGCCCCCTAATCTTGCATAACCTTCCCGACCGCTGCTCCGCTCAGGATCGGCTCCCAGGGGGGGCACAAGAGGCTGCTGCGGAGCAGGCTCTGTCCGCGGCAGACCCAGGCTGGCTGCAGACAGAGGCTTGTCCGTGGGATGCTGGCACAGCCTCTGTCCGCGGCGAGCTCAGACCCCCGCACACGGGGTCTGCTGCTCTGCGCTGCTGCCTCTGATACAGAGGCAGCAGTGTGGGGCGGCAGGGGCTCCCCGGTGTGAGGTTGGGAGCGTGCTGGCTGCTGGCCCTGCCCCCAGGGACTAGTGAATAATCGTGTGACCACTAAAATGATGCGGTTCCACGGCTATTCAATTACATGGAATCTAGTTACAAAGGGACCCGCGCTGTTGGAACAGCCTGTCGCGTCGGTATGTTTAGCAGGGATCCCGGGAAAGGCGCCACGGGTGGTTTTCCCCCCTGCAGTGTGGGGAGGGTGTTAAGAGCACAGGATCCCACTGTCCCATCTGGATGAGAAACCCATTTCCCTGCCCAGTGGATGCCCAGCGTGGCTCTTTCTCTCTCCCGTCTCTTAGGGTGGCTATTTTCCGGACCACGTGAAGTCCATGACCAGCTTGCGATGGCTGAAGCTGAACCGGACCGGCCTGTGCTACCTGCCGGAGGAGCTCTCGTCCCTCCATAAACTGGTGAGAGTGGCCTGAGGCCGGCGGTGCCCAAACCCGCTGGCCCCCTCTGCTGCTGGGTGTGCCTTGGGAAGCTGCCTTTGGGGCGGGGGTGCGTATAATGCAGGTGATCGCATGGAGTCGTTGAGAGCCAGTGAACGGCGCTGGCAGGCTTCAAATGGAGAGCAAAGGGGCAGGCAGACCCACCTGAAAGCTGCCCCTACAATCATTATACTAGCTCATTCTTAAGGGGGGCTTTTCATCCATGCGTCTCCAAGAGCTTTGCAAAGGTTCTCCATTCCACAGCTGGGGAAACCGAGGCACAAGGGGGTGACGTGACTAACGTGAACTCACCCAGTCGGCCAGTGGCCCAGCCAGGAATAAAACCCTTGTGGTTTGGACTGGTGCTCTACCTGCTACACCACACTGTCTCCTCTACAGTGCATTCCTGCATGTGGGCGTGCACACGCACGCACGCACGCACGCACGCACGCACGCACACACACACACACACACAGAGTCTCCTCTGCAGTGTATTCCTCCATGTGTGTACTCTCTCTCTCTCTAAGGGAAACTGCAAAGGATCTTTAAATTCCATTCCCTCTCCCCTAAAAATGCCAGGAGCATCAATCCCATTTCTTGGTTTTCCTGAGCCCTCACGACTTAGTCCAGGGGTTTGAGGGTGGAACTTTAGTGAAGACACACGTTAGCCAGAGTGCTCATGGGATGCTGGAACGAAACCAAGAGTGGAGTTCCCCTCGGCTGGGCGCTGCGCAGTCTCTCTCTCTCACAGCTGCGTGGCTTTCCCTGTCTTGTGAGAAGAGGCCTGTGGTGGATTCACCATCACTTGAAGTCTTAATTTCCAACAGGGCGTCTTTCTAGAAGATCTGTTGTCACTCACTCAGCAGTTCCGGGGTTGCTGGGGGACCTGCTCTGGAGTATTGGGGGGCCTGTCTTCTCCGGAGCTCAGACCAGGCAATTCCAAAGGCCTTTGAATCCGTGCATCTGTGTCATAACTTTACTATTTCTCCGTAGAGCCTCTCTTAGTAGATCAGATCTGAATAGCTAATGGTGCCAGCAAACTCGCTTCCTTCCTGGCCTGCTGTCTGTTATAAAGCAGCAAAAATGGTCTCCAATCCCCGTTTATTTTTTTTCTTTATAGATCATCTTTAGTGGAAGCCCTATGACCAAAGCCCCAGTGAATCCCATTGCCTGGCTGACTCCTGCTGTCCTAGATGTCAGGCTAGCTGCTGCGTGCGTGCATCCCCTCACTCGTGTGAATGGTTTCGGGATGTTGATGTGATGACTAGGGATGTTAGACTAGTCGACAAGCATTTGCTTATCGGATAGTCTTTTGACCAGCTGACATTTCCCCCTGCCACCTCCCTATCCCCTAGGCCACGCTGGAACCTGCCTCACCATCTTACTCTCAGGGTGCCCTTTATGCTTCCTGACCCTGGGGGGGCACACCTGGGACTACAACCCCCCACCCTGCCCTACCCAGGCAAATGCTCTAGGCCATGCCAGAACCTGCCCCACTACCTTACTCTCAGGGTGCCCTTCATCCTGCCTGCTCCTGGGGGGGAGGGACAGCAAAGGGGGGGAGGGGAAGAGTAGTTCAAAGTGGTAGCACCACACAGCAGCGCTGCCACTTTGAAACTCCAAGGCGACAGTTTCAAAGGGGCAATCACTGCACAGCTGATCCGTGGATCACAGCTGATCCACGGATCAGCTGGGAGGCGGCTGCCCCTTTGAAACTGAAACGCACAGAGGCGGCAAAGGGGCAGTGGATTCCTGTGCATTTCAAAGCAGGCATCCGCGTGCAGCTCGGAGTCAGCAGGACGTCCCGCTGGCCCCAGGCTGTATGTGGAGTTCCGCAGTCCTCCTTTGAAATGTACCAGAGCCCCAGCAGGGGCTCTTGTATGTTTTAAAGGAGGAATGCAGAAGCGCCTATCGACTAGTCAATGGAAATTCCATCGACTAGTCAATTAACCGCATTTTAACATCCTTAGTGATAACACATATGGGGCATGTTTGCTCATCGGCGTCTGCAAGAGGGAAGCTTTTGCTGAATATAATGGGCAAGAGGCAATGGGCTTAAATTGCAGCAAGGGAGGTCTAGGTTGGACATTAGGAGAAATTTTCTAGCTGTCAGGGTGGTTAAACGCTGGAATAAGTTGCCTAGGGAGCTTGTAGAATCTCCATCACTGGGGATTTTTAAGAGCAAGTTAGACACACACCTGTCAGAGATGATCTAGACCAGTGGTCCCCAACCTTTTGGGGCTGCCGGGTGCCCGGGGGCGGGGCCGCTCATGCGTTGTGTGCCCGGGGATGGCACTGCGCATGCGCCACGCGCCTGGAGCAGGGGCCGCACATGCACCTGGGGCCCAGGGCACACGAATGGCTTGGGACAGCCCTGGTCATTCAGTGGGCGCACATAAATGCCCCAGCAGGCACCATGGTACCTGTGGGCACCACGTTGGGGATCACTGATCTAGACTCTAGGTGGTGCTTGGTCCTGCTGTAAGGGCAGGGGACTGGACTTGATGACCTCTCGAGGTCCCTTCCAGTTCTAGGAGTCTATAAATGGCTTTAAATGATGGCTTCACCAACCCTTTCATTTCTGTTTATAACCAAACTAAAGTGGTTAAGTCAATTTCATTTGTGTTCTGTGTCTATTCACTTCATAGTTCGCGTCCCTCTGAGGTTCCCATGTGCTTTCCCTACCACTGTACCTAGGTTTTAAATAGCACTTCCCATCCACAGGGCTCAAAGAGCTTCACAGAGGCAGCATGTCTCTCGCCAAGGCATTCATCTTAGCCCCTTGCAAGCTTTTAGCATAGTAATCCTTGCAACATGGCTGGGGGCAGGGACTATGGTAAACCGAGGCGTGGAGCCTGCGGCGGGCCCAAGGTGGCTCAGGAAGTTTGTGACGTAGTGGGGAATTGGTCGAACCTGAGCTCTAACGGAGCCACCCTGCTGTGCTAGCTGAATGCTGCCATGTTCGGGTTGCGGTAGGGGGAGTGTGTTTTCAACAATCAGTCCCAGTTTCCAAGGGACTGATGAAAGCCAAACGCTGGGGACTCTTCTGTAGCAGCCACCGGCCCAGTGGCAGGTTTGGGCCTGCCACACCCACGTTTTTGGGCAAGCTAAGCCGGCGTGGCTGGGGCTCGAGTGAAAACGCCTGCCTGCGTTCGGCGCACGGTTTGGTCTCTAGCTCCTGCCGGGGTGACAAAAGCAGGAAGATCTTTCGTTGCTCTTCAGAGGCACCAAAACACAGGAGTGGGGGGTGGCTTGGGGCCAAGAGTGGGGTCCTGCTGTGTTGGATGCTGCACAGGGTCCGTAGTAACCAGTCCCTGGACAGTCCCTTCCCGTTGGGTTTGGTAACCGGGGTTTGCTCTTCGCTTTCCACACAGGAACACCTGTCTGTGAGCCACAACAGCCTCACCACGCTCCACGGAGAGCTCTCCGGCCTGCCGTGCCTCCGGGTGAGTGACCCACGCCGGGTCCCTTTGCCCCCCAGGCGCGGGCGTTCCTCTTCGGCGGCCAGCCCCTCGCTGGCCCTCTCCCGCTGATCGCAAGGGACCGGCCCCGGGTGTGACCGTGGGAGGGATCCCAGATCGGCAGCCCAGGCTCCCTTGCCAAGTCTGGACCCAGGGCTGCCCCAGCCCGGGGGCTGGCCTCGTCTGCAAATACCAGCTAGTCCTGCCCGCAGACGTCCCGCACTGCCTCTCCCTCTGCTCTGCGGCCGGCTCCTCCCCACTCTGCAGCACACCCCGGAGGAGAGCTTAGCCCCTGAAAACCCAACCCTCCTTCCCTCCTCCCCGGCCCCTCCCGGGAAGCGGATGGGGTGAAACGCTGCGCTCTGCTTGGGTAACTTCCTGACCCGCTGGCTGTGCTGTAACCCGGCCAGCCGGCTTCCTGGCTGCCACTCCTTCGAGGGGCCGGCCCCTGGATGGCTGTCGGGCAGAGCCAGGCTGCGGGGCCTCTCCAGGGCTGTGTGGCTGGGGAGTGTAATCGGAGCGGGGGGGCTGGGACTCTGGACTTGCCACCGACTCTGTGCGCCCCTGTCACGTAGAGCCCGATCCCGCAGCCATCGCTCGCTCAAACGGGATGTTTCCCTTGAGGCAGGGCTGTGGGGCGGAGCCTTTCCCCGCCCCGTGCCTCAGTTTCCCCGTGTGCCAAATGGGGATGTTAGTCCTTGCTGAGGGGTTGGCTGGGGACCCGCTGCAACATAGCTGATGGGGGAAGGGTCCTCGGGGTGGGCTGAAGCCCAGGGGAATGGTCTGGGCAGCTGCAGCGCTACAGTACCTGGGTGCGTTGGCACAGGCTGGAGAGAGACGAGCTGTTAGATCCATGCTCATACCTGGCTGACCCATCCCAGGGTGCCAGGTTGTGCTTGGACACCCCTGTTTGCGGGTGGTCCCTCCCGGAGCTGGTGGAGATACAGCCTGGGCCTCTTCCCTGGGTGGGGAGGGAGACTGGATGCCCTGCGGGGAGCTGCCAGGGGTGGGCCCTAGGTCTGGATGATCTCGGAGGAGATCGCAGGATGTAGCCCTGAGAAGCTGAACTGGCTGGTATCCATCCCCCTCCCCCGACCCACGGCTTCCCTCCCACAGGGCAGGAGCTTTGCGCTTCTCTCCTCTGATCCCGCCCAGCGTCCTCGCCCTCGCGCTGCTGCCCTCTGCTCACCCTCCTCCCGCTCATGCCTGGTCTGTTGCTTCCCTGCTCTGACCCGGGTGCTGAGTAAGGGGCACGCAGATGACCTGGCTGTGAACCGCTCCAGAGCCCTGACTCTGAGTCTCCGTTCCCCTTTTAAGGCAATTGTGGCTCGAGCAAACAGCCTGAAGAATTCCGGCGTCCCCGACGACATTTTCCAGCTCGATGACCTCTCGGTGCTGGTATGTGCTGCCTGTTCCCTCTGGGCTCCTCCCTGCTCTCCTCACCCCCTCCGGGCAGTCGTAGTAAAGAAGCAGAAAGATTCCAACAGCCTCAGTGGGGAGGGGAAGAGAATCCTAAATCCCCACATTCCATCAACCCATAAGAGAGGCGCCTGCCTCTGCCACTGACTTTCCATGTAACCTCTGGCAAGTCCCTTTGTGTGCCCGTGCCCATTTTGAAATGGGCATTATGCCGATCTTTCTGGATTGCTTTCAGTCACGCTTTATATTAAGGGCACATTTGTAAGTGGTTTAGTGCTATACAGTATCGATAAATAGGGGTTCCTCAGTTGTTCAAGTCCAATAGCACACAAGGTGGCTTATAAACTGTGGCTTAGAATGATCTCTAACCCCATCTACTGATGTGCTTTTAACCACCTCTAGGCCTACCCGCATCTGATTTACAGTTTCAGTGGATATTAATCCCATGTTTATTTTTTAAGCTTTGTTTAGATTTATATTGATTTTAAATTATCACAGATGCATGAAATCATGGAGGGAGGGTGTTGGGTCAGACAATAATTATTTAATGACCGTAGATGTTGAGATTCAAAAAGTTAAAGTTTTGAAACTGTTAAAACAAATTGCGAACCTCATACATCAAAAGTGACTATACTTCCAAGTCTAAATTCCCAAGCATCAGTTTTCTGATTTTTGCCTCTCTGCAAATTTTGAACATTATTCCCCGATTAACCCTTTACAAATGTATCCTTGTCGCAAAGTCTGGCCGTTGGACATTCCTGGCTGTACAGGCGCCATCCCGTTACTGCAGTGGGAGCCTGTTTAAAAAGTGCCTAACGCCCATTGGCACTCCATGGGAATGCGGAGTGTGACTTTCTTCGGCAGGTTCGACGGTCCCACGCCTCACTGATAAAACCTCTCTGTGGCCGATAAGCCCTGTGCTCACCAAAGAACCCAGCTGTGTGCACTAGGATGGTTTCGTTATTGGATCCTCTTTTTAAAGGGACAGGCTGGTGACTTGGACAGGACTCTTGGTCTGTGTCTGTACAGCACCTAACGCAATGGAGCCCAGATCCTGACAGGGACTGTCGGTTATTAGTGTGTGTATTATGCTAATGCCCACTTTGTCCTCCAATCAGGGCCTAAGGACATTACCGTAATGCACTTTACTGTAATGCACCTAATCACGTACTTGACCTCGGAATTCGTCTCCATTTTAAAGCTGATCTAGTCTGCCCAGGAATGTCCTTGGGGATTCCTGGCCAGTCTTTTGTAAACACCACGATCTGGCAGAGAAATAAAGGGAAACGTCCAACAAGCAGCCTCCATTTTGGTGTGACACACCAAAACCCCAAGGGGCCCAACTCTGAGTGGCGCTGATGCGTCCCTGGAGGAAATCGACACAGGACAGTTGCCCCTGGCTGCTGCTACATTGGAAAGGGCAAGGTTCATGATGTCCTTGTGCCTGGCTCGGCAGGTAGCAAAACCCACAGCTGGGTTGTGAAGACTAGAGGCCGTGCCCTGGCTTTGGATAGGGGCACTGAAGGGGGCAGGGTTGTGTGCCCAGAGGTAGGTGCAGTCCTGGGCCATGTTTCTGGTCAGCTGGGCACATGGGTGGCCGCTCAGGAGAGATTCCAGTTCTGCCTCGCTGATTGGCCCACTGCTGAGTTTGCGTTTGTGCTGGTGGTGCACGTTCTCACATGCCTTGGTGCACATGGCAAAATTTATTCCGCACCTGCATGAAAACGACGAGAGGGAACGTTAATCATGGTACCTGCGCTCAGTGCACCGTCCAGGGCATGCGTTTGCCCTCGGGCCTGGCCGCTCAGCAGCGTGGTCCTGAAGATCCTTGCGGTGGCGGGAGGGGGCTGATTCCAGCCATGGGAGGCTGTTGCTGGGCGGGTTGCTCCGTGCCGGCTGGGGTGGAGGGCTGCTCCTGACAGCTCTCTTGCTTCCCCTCCCCCAGGACCTGAGCTACAACCAGCTCACGGAGTGTCCCCGGGAGCTGGAGAATGCCAAGAACATGCTTGTGCTCAACCTCGGCCACAACAGGTGGGTCGGCCGCTTGGGGGTTCCGGCCTGGGCTGGGGCAGGGGGCTCTCAGGCTGGGTGCACCAGCTGGGCATGCAGGTGAGACATCCTGGCTAAGCTGGCATGAGAGCCCTGCCAACCAACCCCCCCCTCCCTGACCTAGGGCAGGCCTGGCCTCTAGGGCTGGTGCCCTGGGAGAGGAGGGATCTGCTATGAGAGGCGCTTAGAGCAGCTGATCCCAGCGTGTCGGGTTCCGAACAGGCCGCTGCAGGGAGCCCTTCTCTGCTCAGCCTCCTGGGCAAGGCGCGCTTGTCCCATGCTGCCCACTCCCCCATGGAAATGCCTTCCCTCCCCGGCCCGGGGAATCCCCTGCTTTCCCTGTCCACACCCGGAGGATCCCCCTTCGCGTCGCTGCCAGGCTGGTGCCTCCGCTGGGCTGGGTAACAAGGCTGGGTCCCCTCGCTCTGCCCTGTTGTGCTGGGCAGGGAGCTGAGAGCGCTCTGCTGTCTCTCCCTGGGGACCCAGGGCCCGTGTCTGCACCCAGCCAGGCGAAGGTGGGGGGAACTGCTGGCGTTCCTTGGGTGGCTGCTCAGGAGAGATTCAGGTGCCACCCAGCTGACTGGCAGAGCACCCACAGCCAGCAGCAGGTGTTTCTATGGGTGGTGCACATCTCTGCATGCCTGGGTGCACAGAACAAAATGTATTCTGCACATGGGTGGGGGGAAAAATTAGACTGCTGCATGTGGCACCAATCACAGCTGCAGGCTGCACGACCCTGGCCATGGTCTGGAGCAGCTGGCCCACGCCCCTTTGCCGGCTGTGAACATGGCTGATTGCAGCCTCAACACCCCCTCTCTTGGCACCCCTCCCAGTAGGGATGTCTGCAGGATGAAGCTTTCTGTTGCCAAGCTGGCAGCGTCAGCGGTTACCCAGTTTCCTATTTAACCGACTGTGAACACTCCAACTTCCCAGCCTGGCGCTGCAGGGTCCCTGCGGCCAGCCCTGTCCCTTCCCTCCCCCCTCCGGTAACAAGCCCCTGCCTCGTCTTCCCCCTCCAGCATCGATACCATCCCCAACCAGCTGTTCATCAACCTGACGGACCTGCTGTACCTGGACCTGAGCGAGAACCGGCTGGAGAGCCTCCCGCCCCAGCTGAGGCGCTTGGTACACCTGCAGACCTTGATCCTGAACGACAACCCGCTGCTGCACGCCCAGCTCCGGTAGGTAGCGGGGCTCAGGCTGCGCTGGGCGGGGGGAGGTAGCAGGCGCTGTGCTGGGCTCAAGAGAGGCCCGATGGGCTGGGTGCTCTTCGTGCCGCTCTCCTGCCCCTTGCTGGGGAGAGCCTCATCTGGCCTGGGTGCTGGTGTCTTGAGTGGTTTGCAGCTGCACTGGGCTGGGGAGGCAAAGCCGCTGCCGAAAGGCAACCGAGGGGCTTTATTCGCCGCTCAACACCTGAGAACCCAGCCTGCTGGGCCCCTTCTGCAGTGAGCCCTCGTGTGAGGGACCCGGCTGCCTCACCGGGCCTGCGACATCACTGACACCAGCCCTCCCCCACTCGCCACCTTAGGCTTGGCCTCCAGCCCTGAAGTCTTTCAGTGAGCCCACTTTCTTGGGCCCTGTAGTGCTGGCCACAGCCCTAAAGACTGCTCCATCCCTGGGACAGCTGTCTGGCAGGGACTCAAACCCACAACCCTGCCCCCCCCCAGGCTAATGCCCTATCCCCAAAGCCACTCCAGAACCCATCCCACTGCCAGTGGGTCCCTTGTCCTGCCTTCCTAATGCAGGAGGCAGCTAGATCCCTAGAGCAGCCTGTGTTGGCTGCTCTCTGCATAGCTGTGGCGGGCACAGGTCCTGCCGGCTTGCTTCAGCTCCGGACCAGCAGCATGGCCTCTAGGAAGGATCCGGCTCCCACGGCCCAGGGCACCCTTGAGCCATCCCCGCACGCTGCCGGAGCCCATGTGGAATGGGCTCGTGTCCTTGAGGAGCCGGGCTGCGCGCAGTTTTAAGCCTATGCTGCCTCCCCTTGAATCAGAGCTTCAGATGCCGGGCTCAGCCCAGCCCTGGCTGTGGCTCTCCCCTCATGGCTTCCCCCTTTCCTCCCACATGAAGGCAGCTGCCCGCGATGACCGCTCTGCAGACCCTCCACCTGAGGAACACGCAGCGCACGCAGAGCAACCTGCCCACCAGCCTGGAAGGCCTGACCAACCTCGCCGGTGAGCCAGAGACCGGGGCTGAGGGGAACGGCCCCTCTCCGGCCCTCCTTCCGGCCGCGGCTGGGCAATGCACGAGGGTTTGGAGGGGCAGCCCAGGGCGCATGCGCCGGAGAAAGGCGTCCCGCTCCCAGCGAGCCATTAGCAGCTCTTGTCCACGCACAAGAGCTGTCCCCGGCACTGGGCAAGCAGTGGGTCCGCTGTGGGCGCGTTTCCCAGGGCAGAGCCTGCAACTCCAGCCTGCCTGAGCCTGTCGCTGGCAGCTCCATCTTCCCTGATGGCAGCCCCACGACAGGTGCAAATACTCTGGTCCCGCCGTCCCACCATGCAGTGCGTTGGGGCTGAGGAAGTTACCCAGAAGGCCCTACTCCTGCTAACAATGGGGGGGACCCCGGGCATGGATTGGCCTGCAGTTCCAGAGTGCACTGGGACACCACCCGGCGGAGGGTCCTCTTGCGAGCGGGAGCTGCCGCGTGGGGCGGGTGGGACAAGCTGTTGTGGGGATGAGGGAGGCAATTGCCTTGGGCAGTGTTTGGCCCCGAAATGGTCCAGGCCTGACCCCGTTGGCCAAGCTCCTGTAGGTGGAGAGGGGCCAGGGACGGGGGCTGCCTGCCCCGTCCCCGTGTGTCCCTGCTCAGTGACCCCGGTGTCCTGTCCCTGCTCGGTGACCCTGGTGTCCTGTCCGGGCACTCGCAGCTCGTGTGGAACCCAGCGTCTCCGGGCCGCCCGGCTGACTGGGGCCCGGCCCGTCGGCTTCACTTCCCCGCCCGCTCTTCCTCCCCAGACGTGGACCTCTCCTGCAACGAGCTGAGCCGGGTCCCCGAGTGCCTCTACACCCTCTCCAGCCTGCGCCGCCTCAACCTGAGCAGCAACCAGGTCGCCGACCTCTCCCTGTGCATCGACCAGTGGACCCAGCTGGAGACCCTCAACCTGTCCCGCAACCAGCTCACCTCGCTGCCCGTAGGTCATGCGCCCCCCTCCTCCCGCCCCGCAGGGAGCTGGCCTGGTGCCTCCCGGCCGGCTGCCCACCGCCAAGCTCAGCGGAGGGGTTGTGGTGGCTTTCACCGGCGCTTGGCCGCTGGCTTGTGACGCTGCGACCGCCCCAGCAGGGTCACAGACCCAGGGGCCGGTCCCGCCGTTCCCCTGTCTCCTCGGACTCCACAGGCCTGTGCTTTGCTCGCTGAGAGGGGACCCCCATCAGCACCCCTCGCAGTCTGTGACCCCGGGGAGGGAGGCGGTGCTGGGAGCCCCATGGTGCTGTTGGGGAAACTGAGGCATGGAGCGGCTAAGAGTTGCACAAGCTGCTGGCCAGATGCCCGGGCCGGCCGGCCCTGTGGCCCAGGCTAGGGGCGGCCCCTGATCTGTGGCCCATCTCTCCCCGTGTCCAGTCCGCCATCTGCAAGCTGATCAAGTTGAAGAAGCTCTACCTGAACTCCAACAAGCTGGACTTCGACGGCATTCCCTCGGGAATCGGCAAGCTGGCCAGCCTGGAGGAGTTCATGGCCGCCAACAACAACCTGGAGCTGATCCCCGAGAGCCTGTGCAGGTGGGCCTGCTGTCCTGGCCGGCTCTGGAGGTCGGAAGCAGGATCCTCCCCATAGTCTGGGCGAGTCTCCCCCGGGGCCGGTGCATGGGGATAGGGCAGCAGAGCTGGCTGGCCCTCTCCGCCCTGACGCGCCTTCCGGCTGTCGGTTACCCACCCGCCCCCAACGCCCTCCTGGACCTCAGCGGGACTCAACCCCTCCGGCCCCGCTGCATGTGGAGCTTGCCCGCCAAGCGGCTCGCCTGCCCCAGCCCCGCCAGGGCCTGACCCCTTGCGCTGAAGCTGGCGTCTCTGGTGCACCCTGAGGTCGCTGAGCTGCCGCCTCCCACCCGGGCAGGAGGAGCAGGTGGGCGCGTTCTGCCGAGGGGAAGGCAGGGCTTTGCGTGGCTGGCAGGCGGAGCTAGCCGGGGCGCCGAGCAGCACCCGGGTGGGATGGGACAGCCGCCGACGTGCGGAGCTGGGAAATCCAAGGACTCCCCCAGGCTGAGCTGGCTCCCTGAGTCCCTTCCAGGCCTTGTGACCGCTCCCCCAGCTCCTTCCTGTGGGTGGCACTGTCCTCTCTGCCCCCTGTGTCCCTAGGGAGTGGGACCTGCTGGGGCCCCTCCCCCCCCCCAGCCCAGGCGCCAAACCTCTCCTCGCGTCTCCCTCCAGGTGCACGAAGCTGAAGAAGCTGGTGCTGAACAAGAACCGCCTGGTCACCCTGCCGGAGGCCGTTCACTTCCTGACGGGCATCGAGGTGAGGCCGCTGCGGGACGGACCTCCGTGCATCTCTGGCGCCCCTGGCCCCGTGCGCCAGCGGCAGCCGGTCCCAGGGGATCCCTGCATCCCAGGGGGCTCAGGCTGGTGGTAGCAGAGCACAAGGCTCAGCCCCTGACCCCACCAGCCACACCCTCAATGGGCTGGGTCCTGCGCAGGGCGGGGGAGGCGCGCTCTGCCCCTCGCCAGCCAGGGGGCGGCCTGAGTTAATGCAGGGGACTGGGCCCGTCTGTTGCAGAGGCTGGGAGTCTAGACCCATCCGGGTCCGGGGCTCTAGGCAGCCATGCAGCAAGGGGTCTCGCACTCAGGGGTTGTGGGGGTCCAGCCCCAGACCAGGTCCTGCTGAGCCGGCTGCCCCTCGCCCTGGCTCAGCAAATCCCTGGGCGGGAGCCGCTACAGTGGAGCCATCTGAGCCCTTCGCTCCCCCGGCGGCCCAGCGGTTGGTCTGGGGCGCCCAGCTGGTGCCATGCTGAGGGGGGCGAACCTGGATCAGCCCCACTGGGCCTTGCCTGGTGTGGAATCCCTGCCTACCAGCCCGGCGCTGGGGGGTGCGTGTGTGTGGAGAGTCCCTCTGCCGACGGGGCCCGTTCCTAGGGGTGCTGAGAGCATGTCAGATCTGTTCTGAATGGCGCTTGGTTCCCTGGCCGTGGGCCCTGCTGGCTGGATTAACCCTGGGCCCCAGCGTGCCTGCTGCTGGGCATAGTTTTCCTGTGGGCTGGGGAGGGTTGGCATTGAACCCCCCGGCGCCTGCGACACCGTCAGGCCCTGAACCTAACCCCGATGGGACATGGGAGGCTCCCAGGGCGGAGCGAGGCCCAGCCGGTGCCAGGGTCTCTCTCGTGGCTGGTGTTTGGATCGCCTCTCTGTCGTGGGCCCTTGCAGGTCCTGGACGTCCGGGAGAACCCCAACCTGGTGATGCCCCCCAAGCCGGTGGACAAAACCTCCGAGTGGTACAACATCGACTTCTCCCTGCAGAACCAGCTGCGCCTGGCCGGCGCCTCGCCTGCGACCGTCGCAGCAGCTGCGGCAGGTGAACCAAGGGGCGACTTTGGGGGGGGGGGGGGAGGGGGCAGAATGTCCCATCCAGCTGAAGCCTGGCTCTCTGGGAACCCCGGACGCTGGGAGCAGAGTACAGAGAACCAGAGGGCACCTGGCCAAGCGATTTTTTTTTTCCCCCCCCTCCCCCTCCCCTTGGGCCGAGAGTGCCCTGTGGAGCAGGGTCCTGCGTGCAGCCTGGGCCCTGGAGAAGGAGCTGGTGACTTCTGGGCTGTGGCTGTTGGTTCTCACCCCCTTTGTCCGTGTTCCCAGGGAGCGGCACGAAGGACCCCACGGCCCGCAAGATGCGGCTCCGCCGGCGCAAGGACTCGGCGCAGGACGACCAGGCCAAGCAGGTGCTGAAGGGGATGTCGGACGTGGCTCAAGAGAAGAACAAGAAACTGGAGGTAGGAAGGGGGGGGCAGGGTGTCTGTCTGTCTGTCTGTCCGTCCATCCGTTACACACCCAGACCTTCGCCTGCGGCTTCTCGATTGCAAACAGCAAGGTGGTGCCCCATCTACACTTGCCTCTTCTCCCCCTCGCCTGCCTCCCTTCACGGCCCCTGTCCCAGGCCAGCGCGAGCTGCGGGAGCTCTGTGCCTCTGCCCATCCGGCTTAGCCGTCAGGGCACCAGCCTCGCCCCGGGGGCAGACCTCGCTGCATCCTATATGTTGTGGGCGTGGAGTGTCCGGACAAGGCTGCCCGCCTGCTGGGGCTCTCCGCCAGCCGGGCATTTGCTGACACATGAGCCGCTGGAGCAGGACTGACCCGGCTTGCCTGGGCAGCTGTGCTCAGTGCGGGTCCCGGCACAGCCACTCCCTGGCTCCCCTGAGCCCAGGTGGAACCGAGGCAGTGGGCTGGTTCTCGCTTCTGCCTCGTGAGTGGCCGGCCAAGCTCCCTACAGGAGTCTCCATGGCTGGGAGGCCCGGTGTGACTGTCCCAGCCCCAGTTTGTCTCTAGTGCAGGGGTGGGCAATAATTTTTGATGGGGGGAGCACTGCAAGATTTTGGTAAGTGGTCAAGGGCCGCAGTTTTCGATGGGGGGGGGGGCAGGGTCTGGGACAGAGACTGGGGCAGAAAGGAGCTCAGGGTAGGGGAATGGGGGGCGGAGTCTGGGAGGGGGGGCTTGGGTGCAGAAGAGGAGTCTGGCCTGAGGGGGGTGCAGGGTCTAGGGGGGAGGTGGGTGCTGAGTATTTGGGTGGCGACTTGGGGCCGGGAGTTAGTGGGTGGGGGGCCAGAGGCAGGCTCTGGCGGGAGGCACTTGCCTAGGTGGCTCCCGGCCAGCAGCCCTGCAGGACCCTGAGGCAGCCCTACTGCCTGCAGCAGCCCCAGGCTGCTCAGAATGGCTGGCTCCCGGTCAATGGGAGCTGAGCGATTTTTTTTTTTTTTTTTTTTTTTTTTTTTTTCCTGGGGGGGTAAGGGCAGTGCGCAGTCTCCCCCCAGATCAGCTTAAAGCGGCGTGGGGCTGATCTGAAGCGGCTGGCTGCTCTGTGCCTGAGGGTCCTGGTGGGGCGGCCCGTGGGCCGGGTCCTTAGGCTTGGTGGTCTGGATTCGGCCCGGGGACCGGATCTTGCCTTCCCCTGCCCTAGCAAGATCCTCTGTGCTGGGGATGCTGTGGAGTCTAGACCTGGGAGAAGCCACCACCCCCCCTCACCTCTTGTCCCCCTCACCCGGCAGGAGAACGGGGACATGAAATACACGGACCTGAAGACGCGCCGGTGGGACCAGAGCCTGGAGAAGCCGCAGCTCAACTACTCGGAATTCTTCACAGAGGACGTGGGGCAGATCCCCGGTGTCTCCGTCTGGCAGATGGAGAACTTCGTGCCCACCCTGGTGGACGAGGCCTTCAACGGGAAGTTCTACGAGGCTGACTGCTACATCGTGCTGAAGGTACCGGCGCCACCCTGCCCTGCTGCGGGCTGCCTGGCGCATGGGCCGGTGTCCTGAGACCCTGGGGAAAGCGAGCGCGGAGCAGCGCAGTGACTCACCTGAGCTCGGCCAGGGCAGAATCGGGAATAGGATCCGGGGGTCCTGGCTCACTACCCCCTTCTCTAACCACTAGGCCACATTCCCTCCAAGGGGCAATGAGAACCCTGGGGTCCTGGTTCACAGCTTCTCAACCACCCCCCCCCCCCCCAACCATTAGTCCATACTCCCCCCGAGCTCCAGATAGAACCCGGGGCCCCGTGCTCTGGCCCCACTCCCTCCCTAGGCTCAAAGAGTGTCCTGGGAAGGGGTTTAATACTGTGGGCGGGAGATGGGACAATCCGAGGTCCTGCCCTCCACGGGCTCCCTCCAAGCTGTCCGTTGCCTTGAGACACCCCTACATCCGCTCCAGCTTTCTCTCATGCCGATCGGGCCGTGTCCCATCGGGGGGTGCAGGGGATGCTGGACATGGCTGCAGGGGGCATCCCAGTGCTGGAGGGGTGTGGGTGGCCCAGGGAGGGGGGAAATGCCCTCACAACCCCACGACCTGCTCAGCTTCCCCCTGCAACCGCTCTGCCTGTTGGCATCCCCCCGCAGACATTCCTGGACGACAGCGGCTCCTTGAGCTGGGAGATCTATTACTGGATCGGGCAGGAGGCCACGCTGGACAAGAAGGCCAGTGCGGCCATCCACGCCGTCAACCTGCGCAACTACCTGGGGGCCGAGTGCCGCACCGTGCGGGAGGAGATGGGGGACGAGAGCGATGAGTTCAACCAGGTACCCCCCGCCCTGGAGACCCCCTCCCTGCCTTCCTCCTTCTCCTTCTCTCCCTCCTTCTCCTCCTTCCTTTCCGTGGCTGCCAGCTCCTCCACACAGCCCCCTCTGGACCAATCCGGCCCTGGACAGACGACACCCCTCCCCACCTTCCTTCTCCAGCTGCCCTGGGGCCGGAGAACGTGGCTCCCCCTGTGATGGGGCGTGACCCCCAGCCTGCCGGGAGGGAGGCAGAGAGAAGCCCCATGTGGCTGGCTGACCCCTTGTCCCCTCCCCCGTGTAGGTGTTTGACCACGAGATCTCCTACATCGAGGGGGGCACGGCCAGTGGCTTCTACACTGTGGAGGACGCGCAGTACATCACCCGGTAAGGCGCCCACTCCCCCCCCCCCCTCAGGGCGGGAGTACAGGGCATGCGGGCACAAAAGAGCTGCCTGACTGGAGCAGAGCCCAGGCCTATCTCTGGGCCCAGCCCACCTCACCACTGTCCCCGGGAGCCCGGGCACTCCGGTCCTGGACACGGGGGGAGCTTGTGAGCTCAGCTGTGGAGATTCCCAGATTCAGTCCTGCCTGCTGGGTTGTCCTGTGGCAGTGAGTTCCAGAAGTTAACCACCCATTTCCCCCCCCCCCCCCCCACACACACCTTGATCTATTGTGAGCATGTTGCCAGCTAGTCCCACAGGGCACGCCATCACCCTGGTGCCCCTGTGGGGTCCAGGTCTCTGTGGGCAGTGGATTCCTTTTGTGGCCCTCTCCCACTCAGCCCCCCGGTGTGCCGCCTGTCCTTGCAGGCTGTATCGGGTCTATGGGAAGAAGAATGTTAAGCTGGAGCCTGTGGCACTGAAGGCTGCCTCCCTGGACCCCCGGTGAGTGCGGAGGGAGGTTGGGACGCTCTGCAAAGCCCCGGCAGGGAAGTGCGGCTGGATGTGCCTCTCGTGGGACGTGCAGGGGGCTGGCCTGCCAGGATAGGGGTGGGGACCTGCAGGCCCCCATCTGGGAGCAGAAGCTGCAGAGATCACAGTGATCCAGCCTGGCCCCGGGTGACCATGGCCAAGGCACGAGCCACGGGGCTTCCAGCCCTGCCCTGCCTCCTACGGGGAAAGCCTCGGGGGCGGCGATGGAGCTGACTCTAGAACTGGACTCGCCCAACCGGGCCTCTGCTGGGCATGTTGGCTGCTAGTAGCTCTGCCCCGAGCTGCTACCGGGGGGGGGGGACGAGGGGAGGGGTGGATCTCTGCCACTGTGCCCCCATCTCGGCACTCGGCTTCAGCCCCCTCCCCCTCCTTGGCCTTCAGGTTCGTCTTCCTCCTGGACAACGGCCTGGAGATCTCCGTGTGGCGGGGGAGCCAGGCCACGCTGAGCAACACCACCAAAGCCAGGTACCGCCCCCAGCGGGCAGCCGGGGTGGGGCAGGGGCCGAGCCGGGCTGCCCTGAGGGGGCCCCCGCGCCAGCCGTGCCCGTTGGGGAGCAGGGTGAGTGCCGCCCACGCCAGCTGGGAGCTCGCCAGGCCGGGCTGAGTAAAGGACGGGAGAGGCGCCTGCCTGCCGTTGCACCCCATGGTGGCCCTCTGCCATCATGGGCTGGGTGGGGGATCCTGCCATCACTGGGCAGGGCAAGCCCCACCCGCTGCCGTCTGGCCTCCCATGTGCCCCTATGGGCCGGGGGCCCCTCCCCCAGAGCACTGCAGGCCAGGCCTGGGATCTAACTGGAGTCTCTCCGGCCCCCTCCCCTCTCCCCCATGCAGGCTCTTCGCCGAGAAGATCAACAAGAACGAGCGGAAGGGGAAGGCGGAGATCACCCTCCTGAGCCAGGGCCAGGAGCCGCCCGAGTTCTGGGAGGTGCTGGGGGGGCAGCCTGAGGAGATCAAGGCCAACGTCCCGGATGACTTCCAGCCGGCCAAGCCCAAGCTGTATAAGGTAGAGAAGCCCTCCATGCTGCCTGCCCTGCGGGAGTCCCCCCTGGCCCCAGGCCCTGGGATGGACCAAGCCCTGTCCTGGGGGACCTCCCCCTCCCCCGGGGCCCTGGAACTAATGGAGCCCTCCTTTTCCCCCCCGCCACCCCCCTGTCCTCCGGTGCCCTGGGACAGACTGGCCACCCCACTCATCTTCCCCCCCCCCCCCTCTCCTCCGCTCAGGTTGGCCTGGGGCTGGGCTACCTGGAGTTGCCCCAGATCAACTACAAGCTCTCGGTGGAGCACCAGAAGCGGCCCAGGGTGGACCTGCTGCCGGAGATGCGACTGGTATGGCGGGGCAGGGCCGGGGGGGTCCCTTCCAGCAGGCTGGCCAGCGTGGGGCTGTCTCCGCTAAGGCCACGGGCGCTGCATCCGTGGACGGAGGGTTGGGGGGGAAACTGGCCTGGAGTTCGGGCCCTGCTCAGAAACTGCTCTGTCGCTTCAGCCACGGATGGCACTGAAGTGGGAGAGCCATTCCCTGGGCTGGGCTGGGGCAGGGCCAAGCAAGGTCCCCCCCACCCAGGAGAATGGTTCCCTGGTGCGGGGCAGGGGGACTCCCTAGCGCTCTGGCTCAGCCGGAGTTGGGGACTGTCAAGAAAACGCCTCCCTTGTGTGGGGGGAGGGTCAGGGTGGGGCAAGAGGCTGGGTGGCTCCTGACAGGAGAAGGGCTTATCCGTACAGCTTCCCCCCCATCTGCTTAGCTCAGGGTCCTGCTGTGGGGTGGGGCAGCTCCCAGCAGGGGCCAGGGTTGAAAGCCTCCCGCTCAGTCCCTCCTCTCCTGCTGCAGCTGCAGAGCCTGCTGGACACCAAGGCCGTGTACATCCTGGACTGCTGGTCGGACGTCTTCATCTGGGTGGGCAGGAAGTCCCCGCGCCTGGTGCGGGCGGCCGCCCTCAAGCTGGGCCAGGAGCTGTGCAGCATGCTGCACCGGCCCAAGCACGCCATGGTCATCCGCAACCTGGAGGGCACCGAGTGCCAGGTACGGGGGGGGGGGTCAGATCCCTGCTGTGCCCGTCGCCGGTTGCTTGGCTCCAGGTGCCCCTCCATGGCCCGGGGCTGGCTGGGGGCACGCACTCTCTGCTCCCGCACCTCCCTCTGCCCAGTGCTCTGCATTTGCGCACGCTGGCGGCCCGGGCAGCGCTGCCTAGTGGCACCAAAGCCCCGTCTTTTTGGGCTGTTGCCGGAGCCTGGCTGGCTGAAGGCCCCTCCACTCCTGGGTGGAGCTGCGGCGGGAATGGGGGGCTGGCCCGACCGGGCTGCCTGCTCTGCAGGGAGAGTCTGGGTCCGTCTAGTCTCCCATCTGGCTGCGCCGGAGCTGCCCCGCGGGGCGGGATTCTCCTCCCCCCCCCCCACCCCCCCCCCACTGGGGAGGCTGAAGCACCCCATGCCGGCGTCTCTCCTCCCCCCGCTGCAGGTGTTCAAGGCCAAGTTCAAGAACTGGGACGACGTGCTGAAGGTGGACTACACCCGCAACGCAGAGACGGTGCTGCAGGGCGGGGGGCTGGCCGGCAAGGTGAAGAAGGATGCGGAGAAGAAGGATCAGATGAAGGCGGACCTGACAGCGCTGTTCCTGCCCCGCCAGCCCCCCATGGTGCTGGCAGAGGTGTGGCACATGGGGGGAAGGGTTGAAGGAGAGCCCCTCGGGGCAGTCATCTGGGCCCTTCTGTTCTCTCAACTGGGCAGGGAGCGGCTGGGACTTTCTCTGCCAATGCAGCTGCCCCAGGCAGGGGGGAGAGGGGGCAGGCCAGTCCCACTGTGTCTGGCCAGTGGAAGCATTGGTCCTACATGCAGGGGCTCTGCCCCACGGCCTGGGTCTCCCCTTATCTGGCAGGGTGCATGGGGAGGACTGTGCTCAGGACTGGGACTGGCCCCAGGGTCCCCTTGGCTACTGCACAGAGTGCTAACCACTAGGCCAGCTTGCCACCGATGGCAGCAGCCCCCTCACGTGGGCCTCTCTGGGCGCAGGCGGAGCAGCTGATGGAGGAGTGGAACGAGGACCTGGACGGCATGGAGGGCTTCGTCCTGGAGGGCAAGAAATTTGCTCGCCTGCCCGAAGAGGAGTTTGGCCACTTTCACACACAGGATTGCTACGTCTTCCTGTGCAGGTAACATCCCCCGCCCCCAGCCTCTCTGGGCAGCCCCCCTCCTCCCCAGAGCCCCCCCATTCTCAGGTGTCAGAGACACCCCCCCCTCCCCCCGAGTGGGCATGGCCGGGGCGGCTGGGCTGGGCTGTGGGGCCCTGTGTCATTGGGCCCCCCGTGCCGGTAGGTACTGGGTGCCGGTGGAGTACGAGGACGAGGCGGAGAAGAAGAAGAAGAGCGGCGGCAGAAGCGCTGGGGCGGAGGGCGAGGAGGAGGAGGAGGAGGAGGAGGAGAAGCAGCCAGAGGAAGACTTCCAGTGCATCGTGTACTTCTGGCAGGGCCGTGAGGCCTCCAACATGGGCTGGCTCACCTTCACCTTCAGCCTGCAGAAGAAGTTTGAGAGCCTCTTCCCTGGCAAGCTGGAGGTGAGCACGGAACCCGGCCCTCGAAGGGCCACAGCCTGCGCTGGGTGCTGGGCAGCACCCCGTGCTCTCGGACGAGGGGGGGGCCCCCCTTCCCGCTGGCCACATGGAACCTCCCACGAGCTGGGCTGTAGCAGGCAAACCCCCACTCCCCAAGGCCATGTAGTCCCTGCTCCGTGGGGCGCCCCACGGCAGGCGAGCGGGGTGTGTTACCCATCCCTCTCCCAGCTGTGGGGCTCCGCCTTGGACCCTCTGGCAGATGCTGATCCCTGGGGGGTGTGGGGAGGACTGGAGCTGGTGTGACGCATGCATGAACAGGCCCGTGTTGGCTGGGGCAGGTGCTGCCAACCTGCCCTGGCGAACGGTGGAGGCTCCAGGCTCGCTCCTGCAGGAGCTGGCGAGGGAGAGGGAGCTCCGGTCAAGCCGCCCATGCAGGTGGCTGGAGCATGCTGCTCAGCCTGCCTGGGGTCAGCCGACCTCCTGGGCTCGCCTGCAGGGGGCGCCCTGCTCCTGCTGCGGCTGCACCTCAGATGGCAGCTGGGGCAGGGTCTCATTTGCATGGAGATACCCAGCATGCTTTGCTAGCCGGTGACTCTCCCTCCCTGGATGGCTCTGCCCATGTCGTGGGGTCCCTTCTGCAAACGACCGGGCGGCCGGCTGCCTCGAACGCTCTCCCCTTGCGCCCAGGTTGTGCGCATGACCCAGCAGCAGGAGAACCCCAAGTTCCTGTCTCACTTCAAGAGGAAGTTCATTATCCACAAGGGCAAGAGGAAGTCCAAGGCTGACAATCTGCAGCCCAGCCTGTACCACGTCCGCACCAACGGCAGCGCCCTCTGCACCCGGTGAGAGCGGAGGGGCCGCTCTGCCAGCCGGAGCCTGCTCCTTGGAGGGGGCGGGCTGGGATGGGCGGGGATCCAGGCAGGGGCTGAGAACGCCTCGTCTTTCCCTTGCAGGTGCATCCAGATCAACACCGACGCCAGCCTGCTCAACTCGGAGTTTTGCTTTATCCTGAAGGTGAGGGGCCCTGGGGCTGGCGCGCCGCTGTGGGCTCCGTGGGCCCGCTGCAGCGACCACTCATGTCGTAGCCCAGGGTCCATACACAGTGAGGCCAAAGCACCAGGTCCCCCTCTGCAGACGTGGGGCGGCCAAGGCCCAAATGCCCCTCCCTTTCAACGGTGAGCCCGCTGCCTTCTCTTCGGGTGCTACAGCAGCCCCTAGTGGCCAAAAGGTGTCATTGCAGCACCGCCCCCAGCAGAATGGATTGATCTGCGGGGGACGTGAATTCTGTGCCTGTTTGTTTCTTTTGTTTAAAGCAGGAGGCCGTGATTTTCCCCCCCCCCCCCCCTGGCACTGCTGAGCAAGGCTAACAAGGTGGAGTCGCTAGAAGCTCCCTGCTGCCACCCTTCTTGTCTTGACCTTGCTCCAGCAGGTGCTGCTCACCGGCATCCTTCTTGTGGCTGGTCCAAGGAGGCACCAGCCATCCAGGGCTGCCATTGAAGGTGCTGGTTGCCTGGTTTCTCCTCCCCACAGCTCATGGGCAAGGAGCATCTGGAGAGAGGAGGAATGGAAGCCTATGGCTTGGGGATGTGGGGCAGGACCCACGTTCCCTGTAAGTTGGGGATGTGTGAGGCCGCTCGGGGGGAGATTCCAGCGCTGCCCAGCTGATTAGCAGAGCACCCACAGCTCGGTTTGTGTTTCTGCTGGTGCACATTCGCACAGGCCTTGGTGCACGTAAAAAATTATTCTGCACATGGATGGAAAAGATTAGCGGGAACATTGGTCAGGACTGGTTGGTGGAAGAACCTGGGCTGATCTTGGGAGCAGCGAATTGCTCTGAACTCCTGGCGTTAGCCAAAGCAGCAGATCCCACCGCATGGAGCCTCCCTCTGCCCTTCTCAAAGGGCCTTGTCCCCTGTTGACGGGACTCCATCTGCTTGTCCCGCTTCTCCCAAGGGCTCTGCCCCTGCCTGACCGGCTCTCCACGCCCCTAGGTGCCGTTCGAGAGCACCGATAACCAAGGTATCGTCTACACCTGGGTGGGCCGGGCCGCCGACCCCGAGGAGGCCAAGCTGGCCGAGGACATCATGAACCACATGTTCGATGACTCGTACAGCAAGCAGGTGAGGCGGCTTCCGCGAGGGCACTTCCACGGCACGGCCCCTGTCTGCCCAGCCCAGTAGCTGCTCCTTAGCGGTGCTCCAGGCCGGGTCAGGCCAGCCATGGCTCTGCGGATGGGGGGGGTCTCCGGCCGAGCACGCGGGGGACTGTAACCTCGGGGGGGGGGGGAGGCTTTGGCCAGCAGAGAGCAGCAGCTGGTTACTCCAGGGCCACGTCGGTCCCCAGCTGCTGAGCGGTTTCCTGGTGTCGGTCAGATGCCCACGTCTGCCAGCAAAGCTGGGCAGCTGATGGCAAGCTGTGCCTCCACGAAACAGTCCCTCCATCCCCCTGCCCTTCCCCCTCCTCCCCCCCATCAGAGGGGAGGGCCAGCATGTGGGACTCGGGCCATTTGGTCCTGTGCAGTAAGGAGGCCCTGGGCTGGCCAGCAGTGTTCCCTGTGCATGGGGCAGCCTCTCAGGAGAGATTCCTGTGCTGCCCAAAGCTGATGAGCAGAGTGCCCACAGCTGGCTGCTTTTTCCTCATTTCTCCTGGTGGTGCACAGTGGCACAAGCCTTGGTGCACAGAACAAAACTTATTCCACCCATGGAGGGAACAGATGAGAGAACATTGGTGGCCACTGACCCCCTTGGAGTGCAACTGCAGAGGGTGGAGCAGGGGAGAGCTTGGTCCTCTCCCTGCCTCTGCTCCCAGGCCCCTGGTTCAGGCACCGGCTCAGGAGCCAACTGAACCTGTGAGCGGCTCTTGCGCTCGCCCCCCTCCAACACCTGCGGGCACGCACTGACCCCTCTGCTCTGCACCAGGTGATAAACGAAGGGGAGGAGCCCGAGAACTTCTTCTGGGTTGGTATTGGGGGCCAGAAGGCCTACGACGAAGACGCCGACTACATGAAGTACTCGCGGCTGTTCAGGTGTGTGCCTCTCGCTATGTGCTGCTGGCTGGCCAGGTCCCTGGCGTGGGCAGCCCGTTGCCTAGGAGCTTGGTCCAAGCAAGGGCTCACGCTGGTCTGGCTCCTGGCTCTGTATGCCAGCCAGGGGCTGGCCAAGGGTGAGCAGAGCTCAGGCCCACACCCGCTTGAGATCTGAGGAACTCCTTGCCGCTGTAGCCCTGCCCCAATGTGGCAGCCCAGCAGGCTCTGCCCGGCTGCTGCAGGGCTGGCCTGGGGCAGGGCCCCCCCTTGCTAACCGTGGCTTGGCTCTCACGCTGCAGGTGCTCCAACGAGAAGGGCTACTTCGCCGTGTCGGAGAAGTGCTCCGATTTCTGCCAGGACGACTTGGCGGATGACGACATCATGCTGCTGGACAACGGCCAGGAGGTGAGGGGCTGGGGCCAGGCCAGGCTGTAGGCATGGGATCGCCTCACTGACTGTTCTGCATCCTGCAGCCACGCTGGGGATCCCTTCGCCGCCACCCGAGAGAGCCTGGTCCCTCCCCCTGGACCTACCAGCTGGGCGCCCTGCCCAGCATGGCCCTCAGGCTGCTGTCTGCTCTTCCCTGCAGGTTTACATGTGGGTGGGCACCCAGACGAGCCAGGTGGAAATCAAGCTGAGCTTGAAAGCTTGCCAGGTAAGGCTGGGCCGGAGTATCTGTAAAATCACTCCCGGGCTGTGAGTGGAAGCGGGTAAGGGGGGGGGGGGGGGGCGGAAACACTGCTGCAGCCTGAGCAAGCCCTCTGGGAGGGAGTCTCTTGCTCTTGCCCCGGGTTCCTGGGCCCTTGACATGCTGCGCCTTGCTGTGCCTCTGAGGCTCACCTGGGTCTGGGGCCCGTGGCTGTGTCTTCAGCTGGGGACAGAGCCCAGCCCGGTGCAGCAGAAGGGGCATTGCTTGGTGGGGCCGGAGCCCAGGCAGGGTGGGTAGCTGCCCGGGGCCGCCACCTGCTCCTGCTTCCTGCAGTAGGATCGGGCCTGGCCTCTGGGAGCAGCGCTTGAGGCAACCCCTCCCCCTCCTTCCAGGTCTACATCCAGCACATGCGCTCGAAGGCAGCCGAGCGCCCCCGCAAGCTGCGCCTGGTGCGGAAGGGCAATGAGCCCCACCCCTTCACCCGCTGCTTCCACGCCTGGAGCGTCTTCCGCAAGCCACTCGCCTAAGGAACCGCTGTGGGGCCTGGACTTGGCCCGGGAGCCTTGCCCCTGCTGCGGGGGGCAGCCAGCACCCGGCCCTGCTTTGCTGCCACCTCGTGCTCCACAGCAGGTTCCTAGTCACAGCCAAGGCCCAGCCCTGAGCTGCCCTTCGGCGAGGGAATCCCTGAGGGGGGCAGGAGCAGCTGTGGGCCGGCCCCCATAGCCACCAGGGCAAGACTGAACTTTGTCCTAGGACTGGAGGGGGGTGAAATGCTGCACCCCCTCCTTACCCTAGAGTCACAGCCCCCCCCCTTCTCAGCTCTGGGGCCAGGGCAGGTGCTGAGGGTGGGATCAGCCTGTGATGGGCTCTGCTCGGGGGGTGGGGGTGGGGGGAGAGAGCTGGGTCCACTGGAGGGGTTGCTGTAGCTTCCTGCTGAGGAAATGAAAACAGCTCTGCCTGCAAGGGGAGGGAAAGGGGGGTGTTACGCTCCCCTAGGCTACACTATAGGAAAGGCCCAGTTCTCCAGAGGAGACAGGGATTTTAACATAGCTCCCCCCTGTCTTCCATGGCCATGCCCAGCCTGGAGGAGAGCAGAGTTGGTGCCTTTGCCTCCCTTTGCCCCCTTGCCCCCAGCCACTCACTCACCCCTGTGCTCCAGGGCCTGGCTGCTGGGGCTAAGAAGAGCTCTTTCTTTCCCCCCCCCCCCCCCCCTTGCAGGCTGCTACTGCTCCATCCCCCTGGTGCTGTGGGACCAGGAGAAGTGTTTTGGGGGGGCTTTGCTGCTCTTGCTTGCACAGCACTGAGCTGCTGCCCCCCAACCTGGTGCAGAGTAGCACCGGGCCCTACCCAGTGCAGGCCCTTGAAGCCTGCTGCTGTGAGCCCACACATGGCTGAGGGAGGTTGGGGGGGGTGGTTGTAATTTCACAGCAGGCACTTGGGCTGAGCCCAGACTTTGCCAAGCAAGCAGGGCCTGTGCTGCAGCTGGTGGACTCCTCTGTCCTCCCCTAGGCCTGGGATGGTTGCAGCACTGCTGGGGCTGGTTTAACTACCAGCTGCCTTCCTCCTCCCCCCTCCTGGCTCTCAAGGTCTAGCTGCACCATTTGCACCCAGCAACCTGCTCCCAGGGCCTGGACTGTACCCTGGCTGCGGTGCTGGGAGGCTGCAGGTCTGTGTCATAGCAATAAAGATTGCACTTCACCAAGCCCAGCTGTGCCCAGAGCAGCTGTCACTTGCCTGCCGCCACCAGCACAAAGGGGGGTGGTGCGGTCACTTGAAGTATTTATTTAAACCATGTGGGCCTGGCCCAGGCCTCTGCTTTCTCCCAGGCCCAGGCAGGATGACTGTTTTATGTGCACCACAGTCATGAGGTGGGGCAAAGGTCAGAGGCTGGGTGTTTGCACAAGGCTGGGGGTAGGGGTGCAGGCTCCCTCAGGGCTACAGCAAGGAGAGAGGACTCTTCTTCCCCTCCTCCCCCTGTTTGCTGTGGGGCACCTCTCTCCCTATCTCAGCCCCATGCCACCGCTAGTAGGCTGCTGGATGGCCCTGCAGCTTAGAGCAGCGGTTTTCACACAAAGGTTCACCACCCCATGGTGGTCTCACTGCAGGGTGAGCAGGTGAGCAGTGGGGGTGGGGGCTAAGGCAGGGATCTGCCCGTCCTGGCACCATGGACTTGTGCTGCACCCCAGAAGCAACCAGCAGCTGGATTGGCTCCTAGGGGGAGAGGGGTCAGTGCACTGTGCATAAAAGGGCAGGCTAGAGGTGAGCTGTGCTTTGAGTAGGAATGGTCTGGTTCAAATGGTAGAGGCTGCCTCTGTGTGGGGCACTGGCCTAGGTCAGAAAAGCCAGGGGGTGCCTGCATATGAGGCTGCTGCTTTCAAATGCTACCTGGGGACAGCCCAGCTGGCCCTGGGCGACATGTAGCATTGCAAAGCAGCAGCTCTGCATGGAGCCCAAGGTGTAGGCCCAGGCTCCACAGTGCTGCTGCTTTGAAGAACCCCCCCCTTTCCTTCCCCCTTGCTGCCTCTTTCTGATGGGGGGGGGGGGGGGGGGAAGTGACTAGTCCTTCACAGCCCTCCACTATTCTGCTTACCTGTAGCCTGAGCCCTCCCCAAGCCAGGGCCAATGGGCCCCACAGCAGGGGCCCAGGAGTGGCACTGATTAGTAGAGCAGGTCTCAGAGCCCAGGCTCCAGCTGCACCTTGGGGGGAGGGGGGGGAGAGAGAGGGTGTTAGCAGGGCCCAGCTGGACTCCCTACCCCAGCAGCCCCCCTTTCAAAGGGCTCAAGAGCAGGTTTGGCCACAGCACCTGCATTCCCAGGGGTTTCCACTTTCACCAGGGAGGGGGGTAGCACGGGAGGCTGCACAGGGCCTGCCACTTGTGCCATGCCTTGGCCCAGCCCAGGAAAGGAGGGGGGGGGGGGGGGAGAAAAGGGCTGCAGCCTCGCAGCTGGGGCTTTAGCCAAGCCCCTGCCACCCTCAATTCTCCCCTCCCTCCCCCCAAGCAGCTGGTTTCCCTACCAGCTCCAGCCTTCAGCATATGCCCCCCACTCAGGTGGGGTATGATAGAGAAGAGCCAGGGAGGTAAGAGGGGAAGGGGAGGGGGCAGTTGCCTGCCACAGGGGCTCAAGCAGGGGGAGGGAAACAAACAGGAAGAAGTAGAAGCCCTGGGCCAGTGGAAGAGCTATGATTCGATTGGGATAACGGAGACTTGGTGGGATGACACGCATGAAGGGTATAAACGGTTCAGCTGTGTCTAGACTGCACAAAAGCACCTGCTTTTGTGCAAAAACTAGCCAGCTGTCTACACTGGCCGCTTGAATTTGCGCAAGAGCACTGACGTTCTAATGTAAGAAATCAGTGCTTTGTGCGCAAATACTTTGACGCTCCTGTGCGGGCAAAAGTCCTTTTGCGCAAAAGGGCCAGTGTAGACAGCTGAGTTTTGTTTTGCGCAAAAAAGCCCCGATGGCTAAAATGGCAATCGGGGCTTTCTTGCGCAAAAGCACATCTAGATTGGCACGGACACTTTTGCGCAAAAGCGTCTGTGGCCAAAGTGTCCATGCCACTCTAGACACTCTCTTGCACAAATACTTTTAACGGAAAACTTTTCCGTTAAAAGCATTTGTGCAAATTCATGCCAGTCTAGACGCAGCCTTCAGGAAGAACAGGTGGGGGAGACGAAGAGGAAGAGTTGCATTGTATGTAAGAGAGCAGTAGGATTGCTCAGAGCTCCAGTACTTAGAGGGAGAAAAGACTGTTTAGAGTCTATGGGTTAAATTTGATGTTGTGGTTGGTGTGTGCTATAGACCGCCGGATCAGGTGGAGGAGGTAGATGAAGCTTTCTTTGGACAACGAGAGAAGCTTCCAGGTCGCAGGCCCTGGTCCTGATGGGTGACTTTAATCACCCTGACATCTGTTGGGAGACCCATACAGCAGGACACAGACAATCCAGGAAGTTTTTGGAGAATGTTGGGGATAATTTCTTGGTACAAGTGCTGAAGGAACAGAGCAGGGGCCATGCGCAACTTGTCCTGCTGCTCAAAAACAGGGAGGAACTAGTATGGGAAGTAGAGGTGGGTGACAACCTGGGAAGCAGCGATCATGAGATGGTAGATTTCAGGATCCTGACCAAAGGAGAGTAGCAAAATACACACCTTGGACTTCAGAAGTTATCAGGAAGGCGAAAGCACAATTGGAATTGCAGCTATCAAGGGATGTGAAGGGTAACAAGAAAGGTTTCTACAGGCATGTTAGCAATAAAAGGGTGATCAGAGAGGGTGTGGGGCCCTTACTGGATGAGGGAGGTAACCTAGTGACAGATGTGGGAAAAGCTGAAGTACTCAATGCTTTCTTTGCCTCTGTCTTCACGGACAAGGTCAGCTCCCAGACAAATGCACTAGGCAACGCAGTATGGGAAGGAGGTGGACAGCCCTTGGTGGGGAAAGAACAAGTTAGGAACTATTTAGAAAAGCTAAACATACACAAATCCATGGGCCCTAATTTAATGCATCGGAGGGTACTGAGGGAGATGGCAAATGTCATTGCGGAGCCTTTGGCCATTATCTTTGAAAACTCATGGAGATCAGGAGAGATTCCAGATGATTGGAAAAAGGCAGATGTAGTGCCCATCTTTAAAAAAGGGAAGGACGACAAATCAAGAGACCAGTCAGCCTTACTTCAGTCCCCAGAAAAATCATGGAGGGGATCCTCAAGGAATCCATTTTGAAGAACTTGGAAGAGGGGAAGTGCTATCAGGAATAGTCAACAGATTCACAAAGGGCAAGGCATCCCTGACCAATCTGATTAGCTTCTACAATGAGGCAACTGGCTCTGTGGATATGGGAAAGTCAGTGGATGTGATATACCTTGACTTTAGCAAAGCTTTTGATACGGTCTCCCACAATATTCTTGCCAGCAAGTTAGGGGAGTATGGATTGGATGAATGGACTGTAAGATGGATAGAAAGCTGGCTAGACTGTCGGGCCCAATGTGTAGTGATCAACAGCTCAATGTCAGGTTGGCGGTCGGTTTCTAGTGGAGTGCCCCAAGGAGCAGTTCTTGGACTGGTTTTGTTCAACATCCTTATTAATGACCTGGGTGAGGGATAGATTGCACCCTCAGCAAGTTTGCAGATGACACTAAACTAGGGGAAGAGGTAGATATGCTGGAGGGCAGGGATAGGGTCCAGAGTGACCTGGACAGATTAAAGGATTGGGCCAAAAGAAATCTGATGAGGTTAAACAAGGACAAGTGCAGAGTCCTGTACTTGGGACAGAAGAATCCCAAGCACTGTTACAGGCTGGGGACTGAATGGCTAAGTAGCAGTTCTGCAGAAAAGGACCTGGGGTTTACAGTGGATGAAAATCTGGATATGAGTCAACATGTGCCCTTGTAGCAAAGAAGGCTAATGGCATATTAGGTTGCATTAAGAGAAGCAATGCCAGCAGATCCAGAGAAGTGATTATTCCCTTTTATTTAGCTCTGGTGAGGCCACATCTGGAGTAGTGTCCCCAGTTCTGGGCCCCCACTATAAAAAGGATTTGGACGCATTGGAGAGGGTCCAGCGGAGGGCGACCAAAATGATTAGGGGGCTGGAGCGCATGACCTATGAGGAGAGACTGAGGGATTTGGGTTTGTTTAGTCTGCAGAAGAGAAGAGTGGGGGGGGATTTGATAGCAGCCTTCATCTTCCTGAAGGGAGGTTCCAAAGTGGATGGAGAAAGGCTGTTCACAGTAGTGACCGATGGCAGAACAAGGAGCAATGGTCTCAAGTTACAGCGGGAGAGGTCTAGGTTGAATATTAGGAAAAACTATTTCCCTAGGAGGATGGTGAAGCACTGGAACGGGTTACCTAGGGAAGTGGTAGAATCTCCATCCCTAGAGGTGTTTAAGTCTCGGCTTGACAACGCCCTGGCTGGGTTGATTTAGTTGGGATTGGTCCTGGCTTGGGCAGGGGGCTGGACTTGATGACTCCTGAGGTCTCTTCCAGCCCTAGGATTCTATGGAGGGGGGGGTTGGTGCAAGACCAAGCCAGCTCCCTCCTGCCCCAGGGAATTTTACCGCAAAACAGCCCTGTGGCCAGTCCGCCCTTTTTCACCCACAGCGGGGACTGTGAGCCAGCAAGTACGCTGGGACCCTGCACAGATCCCAGCTCCCCTCCCTTCCCCCCGACCCTGCTTGGAGAGGGGAGAGAGGCATCGGGGACAGCCACAGCTAAGAGATATTAAATGCTTTATTTTCCATATTAAAAACCAGTATTTAATAACTAGACAAAGCTAAGTTCATCTTACCCGAAAGACACGGCAGGGACACTCTACAGGGCACTGGAGCCCCATGGGGCCGGGTCGGACAGCAGGGGACCCCATGGCACATCGCAACTACGGTTCTCCTCTCCCCCGCGGCCACCTACCCCCCACCCCTCCCAGATCTAGTACCAAAACAGCTATACAAAGTATTGGTTCTGGCAGCAAAGGGCGGGCGTAGAAAAATACTATTAGCAACAGAGTTTGTGCAGTTCACGTTCTTCCTTTGCCCAAGCCAGTTCCTCTGAAGACTCAACACAGCGGCTGCTAACCGGGTCCCCGCACCGGCGAGCCCCAGCTCACAGAGCCACCGAGACACCCGGGAGCGGCCTGGAGCTATTTTGGCACAAAGGGCCGTGCGAGGAGGCAGCCAGGCCGGGCGCGGGGAGATGGGCCTTGGCTTGTGCTGGCGAGAGGTGGGGCCGATGCCCATAGAGGCCTGGTGGGCAGGGGGGCCTCAGGCAGAAGCCCCATCCCAGCCCTTGTAACTCCTACTGCACCCCCGGTACCAGGGCTTCCGCCCCAGAATCGGGCCCAGCGGCCCTTTGGCACTTTGGCAAGAGGAAAGGAGCCTGGAGCAGGCACTGGGGGCATGTGGCCTTCACTCCACCTCGGGCCTGTCTTGGCATCCAGGCCCAGCCCTTGCAGCAGGGAAGGCAATGCCTGCCCAGGGAGGGGGAAGCGGGTGCGCACCCTGGGAAAGTGCCTCGTGGAGAGAGGGAGGACGGTAGGGGGTTAACCTGTGGGATGAAGGACAGGACCCAACAGGAGCTGACCCAGCTGAGACCCCCAGGTGGGACAACCTGGGCAGAACATGATGCTCTGAGCTAGAGGACCAGCCAACAGCCGCAGGTCCCTGGGGAAGCCAACCCAGACACGAGCGGGGGCCAGGCCTGGGCCATTCCACTCCCTCCCTCCCCGCCGCGAGGGCAGAGGCTTTGCCCTGACACTGCCCAGCAGGAGCACGCAGCCCCAGGTGAGCCCCCGTCGCACAAATCCCCTTCCAATCCAGGTGAGAGACTGGAATTCCCAGCGGCCACCGTGCTTAGCTTGACACCTCGGCTCAGTGCCACTCAGGAAGCTAATACTGCTGAAAAGGGGACCTGCCACGGGGGGGGGGCGGGGAGTGCTCCTCCCCATTTTCCATTTGACCAAGTCAAAACAAAGCATCTTCACCATTCCCTAAGCTCCCCCCACCCCACGTCCCGCCCTGCGAAGGGCTCACACGGAAGGGGAAAGCGGATCCAAAGGAAACCGACTGAAATACACCTGCTGCCGCCAGCCAGCCTGCCGGGAACGCGCCTTTTGACCAACAGGCCCCTGCCTTTCCACTGCCTGGGGGGTGAACTCGGAGCAGCAGCTGCCTTTCCGCCCCACAGGCGGGGAAATGGGATGGGGGTCAAGGTGCAGCTTGGGCCAGGGGCTGGCATGTGGCCCCCGTTCAAGGCAGGCTGCGCGGAGAGCCCTGGCAGCACAGCCTGGTTGAAACCAGAGGAAGGGAACCTCCCCTAGCAAAACCGGGGGCCTGCCTCGCAGCTGGCGGAGACAGCAAGCAGCCTGGAAGGTCACAGCAGGTGGGCGGCTGGGGCTGTTTCCGTAAGGAGGCCTGGGAAACCAGGCGCATCGCTGGCTGCCAGCGGTGCCGAGCTCTTGCAGTGACCAGGGAGAGCAAGAGGCTGGTGCTCAGCACCCGGGGGTGGAGGTCTTGTTTTGGCATCCCTTAGGCACCCCTGGTTGAAGGCACTGACCTAGGCTCACCCACCCCTGGCTCGTCCTGAGCCAGCAGATCGGAAGGGCAGGATCCCACCTTGGGTGAGCCACGGCTGGTACTGCCTGGCCCCCTTCAAGGTGCTCCATGAGGGGGAAGATGAAGGCTCCTAGAGCCCCCCTAAAATAAAGCCCGCGCAGGCCTCGCTTCTCCCGGCCTGCAGAAAGAGGGAAAAGGGCTGGATTCTCCCATGCTGGTTCGGCCAGCGAGAGGCTCGGCGTTGTACTATTGGCAGGCACAGACACACACCCGCCTTCCAGGTTGGCACTAGCTTCCCACCTCCTCCTGTCACCTGACAGCGAGTGCCGCTGGGGGACCCCCCGGTCCCTGGCCCTCGAGGCAGGACAAAGGGCAAGCGGAGCTCACTCCCCAGGGCGTGATGGGGCGGGGGCGATGCTGTCAACACCAAGGAACCAGGTGAGGGCCCTCTCGTGGCAGATGGGCGTCAAGGCGAGCCTAGCCCAGCCCTCGCAGACTTACCATGGGCAGCAGGCCAGCGGGTTCAGTGGAAAGCAGAAAGAGTCCAAGAGCTGCCAGAGGGAGGCGCAAACATGTAAACACTCCCCCCGGGCCAAGCAAGGTCACTCCCCCCCGAAGGCAGAGTCATTCCAGGAGCTCAGCTGAGGCAAGGGAAAAAAACCCCAAACCAGAGACTAAGTGTATAACCCTCCCCCCTGACGTCCGTGTGATGCTGTGCCCCGGCGCCATGGTCCGTGGAGACGGATCCAGTCCTTCCCAGGCCAGGCCAGAGAAGCGATCCCAGCCTGCTGCCCCCCCCCGGGTCCTGTTTCGGCTTTGGGGGGGGCAGAGCTGTAGTGTTGCTTGTGCTGAGTCCGCTGGCCAAAGGCAGCTGGGCTCCGCGGAGAGAGAGCCCGCGAGCCGGGGCAGGGCGGGGGGCGGCCTCACGCTCCAGCTTCCCGGCCGGCTGTTAGAGAGAGGAGGCGAGTCTAAGTGAGGCTGAGGGTCTCTGAGGAACGGCGGAGCCGACAGCCTGGCTCAGTCAAGTCTTGTGGTCCATGGAATCCAGGTGTGGAGATGGGCCAGCAGGGTCCCTGCAGGGAACACACGCAAATGCATCAGCCCGCCAGCCCGGGCGTCCTACGGTCAGCACACTGAGTATTGCCCTTTGCACGCAGGGCGCTGCCCTCTGCTGGATGGAATGAGGACTGCTCAGCTAGTGGTCACAGACCCTACACCGAGATTCCCCCTTAGCTGAGGGGGCTGGACCCTGCCTTGTTGGAGGGGTTCTAGCTTTGCCACCGCCATGCTACTGCCTCTAGCAGCTTGGGGCCTGCGGGTTTCAAGGGGGCCTCCAGCCCCAATGCAATCCTGAGCCCCACACAGCCCAGCTCTGTCCTCCAGCCACAGCCTCGCTCTGCATGGAGGTGGGGAGGAGCCACCTGGCACAGGTTAAGTGGCGCCCAGGCCAGACACACAAGGGAGCCATTCCCTGAGCTCGCAGGGCACCAGGTGGGGAGCCCTGCTAGGGGGACACCCTCTGTTCCGTGTTGGTCTGGGTGGGAGTTTCCTAGCAGCAATGCAGGCCCTGCAGCCGTGCTCGGGGGTCCCCTGCTAACGGGGTCCCGCTCCCCAAGGCCGGGAGACCAGCCCAGCTGCCCCCTGGGGCGCCCGCACAGCCTCTCCCAAAGCCCAGCCGAGCCCAGGCCACATGAAACCCAGCACAGGTTCCTGGTAGCAGACTGATGGCTCCCAAGTTCCAGCCAGGGGCCGGGCGGGGGTTGCTGGCCTATTGCCCACTGAGCGGGGCTGGCAACGGGGCTGGAGGAGGAGCGCCAGCCAGGGCCCTGGCCCCACCAGCAGAGCGGCTCCGAGCAAGCTCTCTGCAGCAGCGCTGGGGCCTAGGGAGGGCACGGCACCAGGAGCTGCTGCCCCAATGCCCTGCCTCCCTGGCAGTGCAAGGCCTCGCCCCCCCAGCAGAGCTACTGGCCTCCCGCTTACCTCATTTAATCAGGATCCCAGGAGAGCGGGCCTCCTCCTCACTCACATTCCTCCGGTTCCTCTCCACTTCCTCCGAGGAGCTGGAAGACAGACGCTGCCACTAGGACCTTCCGGCCCCAGCTGGGCCAGAGATGCCCTCCCCCTGCTGCTGGGCCAGCAAGGCCGAGCTAGGATCTCCCGGCTCTGGAAACCACCCAGCTTCCTGGGCACAAGAGGGCGAGCCGAGCCGATCCAGCACTCCCATTAGGCAGGGGATGCTGGTCCAGCTCCCCACCTCCACGTGCCCCCCCAGAGCAGGGCGGCACAGGCCCAGATCCAAGGTGGGACGTGGGACAGGCCAAGCCGTTGAGTCAGCGGAGCCTGAGGACTGAGCCCGAAGGTGCCCGCGCCACAGACCCGTCCCCTCCAGTCGGCGCTCCGGCTGCCAGATCGCCGCACAGGATCCCTGAGCTGCTCGTAGAGACGCGCTCTCCGAGCCTTGGCTGGGCCGGACGGTCCCATGGCACCGCCTGCCGACAGCCAGCTAGCTTGCGCACAGCCCCATAGCCGGCCATGCTGTGGCCAGGACGGGTTCCAGGCCGTGGCGCACACAGAACGGCCCCAAGCGCCAGGGCAGACCCTGGCGGGGGCATCGGGCAATCCCAGCCCCTCGAGGGACAAGCAGACAGGCTGGGAGCCCCTGCCCGCCTCCGCTCACAGGCTCGCCAGGCGCAAACGCCAGAGGCCGGTCACAGGGCTCCTAGCACAGACACTGCATAGGGGCACAGGACCCTTCTAGCTAGGGAAGGGGGAGGAGACCAGGGTGAAAATCCTCTGCCACCCTCCAGGCGCAGGAAGGTTTCACTCCGGCCCCTCCAACCCTGCAGAGAGTTCTGGCCTCGGGTGGGCAGCTCCGGGCACGCACAGCGCCCCCCCGGAGGGGCACAGACGACATCTCACCCGATCGCAGTCACAAGCAGCTCACAACCCTCAAGTGCGCGCTTCAATCCCGCAGCAGGGCAGGGCTGGGCGGGGGTGAGCGCCGGGAGGGTGAACAAAGCCACTGCCCCTGGGAGAAGGGGAGCTGCCCTGTCTCATACACACCCGCCCCCAGATGCTGGCCGTGCCCAGAGAGCACCCAGGGCAGAGCTGACCCTGCCAGGCCCAGAGGGAGCCTCCGGCCAAGAACGCTCACGCTCGCTGCACCAGACGCCCCGACACCCAAACTCACGCCAGGAAATCTTTCACTTCCTCCACCGTGATGTCCCCGGTGGTGTCCAGGGGGCTCTCCTGGCTGTTCGGCGAGTCGATGGGCGTCGGGGAGAAGGCAGCTTGGGGCTCCTCTGGCGTCCCTGCAGGAGAACACAGGCAGCGCTGGGTGCCAGCCCTACAAGAGGACAGGCCTGGAGGCTGCTCCCCAGGCCGGCAGAGCAAGGAGCTGACAGTTCCACCCAGACAACATCCTCCCCCCTCCCCCTCCCCCCGACACAGCACATCCGGCGCGGTGCCAAACTTGCTCTGGCTCTTCCTGTGGCAGGGAGCAACCGACTGCTGGCGCCCAAGCCGCCCAGCAGCTGTTCGGAGCAGGAGCAGGGCCAGGGGGGTTCCCCAAGATGGGGTGGGCCGAGCAGGACGGCTCACCCTGCAAGGCTGCACTGCGCCCTCCCGGCTCTGAGCAGGGTGGCATCAGGCCGGTGCCAGCCTGCCAGAGGGCCCAGCTTCAGCTCCTTTGGCCAGAGGTGCTGCCTGCCCCGGAGAGGGAAGGGTACTCACCACCCAGCAGCACCTCATCCCACCACAGGTCAGGGAGACACCCCCAAGAGCAGGAGGGCAGCTCCAGCCCACAGGCTTTGCCTAGGAAGGAGGGGGCCAGCCTGGTAGCGAAAAACGCTAGGATCCCCAGGCCTTAGAGTCCCAGCCCCTGTCCCCCAGGCCTCAGTTTCCCCATCTGCATCACCAGGCAGCAGTGGCGCGGCCAGCTGTGAAGCACAGCTCCGCCAGCACCCGCCACACCGAGGTGCGGAGTCCGAGCCGTTTCCTTACGGGTGCTGTCACCAGGGGAGCCGTTCGCCTCCGAGCCCTGCAGCACGTGAGTCCCGTTGGCCTGGGTCAGTTTCGGCGTGCCAGTGAAATTGGGGCTGCAGGACAAGGAGAGAGTCTTTCCGTCACTGAGGGGAGGGCTGCCAAGTGGCTATGGAGGGCACTTTTCTGCAGGGGACTTCCCCACAGACAGGCCCCCGGACTCCCCCAGCATCCACATCGTGGCCTGGGCCTTCAGGGCAGTTACCCTGCCCCATCAGAGCCGTGCCGCAGACTCAGGAATACACCACAGGCAGCAGCCAGCTTGCTTTGGACCAGCAGGGTTCCCACCCCACAGCCTAAGGCACAGCTTGGGCAGCCGGCTGGCCTACCTGAGACAGGTGGTGCCGCGAAGCCGGCCGAGCTCCAGCGAGCACAGCGGCTCGGTGATGTTCCGGGCGCTCAGGGAGAATCGCTCGAACTCAGAGGGCGAGATCAGGTAGAAGCCTAGGGGGAGGAGACAGCCCAGAGGCAGAGACGCGGACAGATTAGCCGGGGCGGCTTATTCACTCCTGCCAGCTTGGCCGCAGCAGGAAGATGGGGGCCCCCTGCCAGCCCAGCTCCCAGCCCACTGAGCAGCACTGCCTTCCACACTGCAGTAAACTGGTGCCAAGCCAACAGCCGAAGGAGCCCAGGTGCCAGCCACGCCCATGCGCCCAGCACGCTCACCTTGGCCATGCTTGGTGAAGACGCAGGAGGCGATGCCGCTGATGTCCTCCTTACGGATGCAGTCGTAGTGCACCTGCGGCCGCAGGCCGGGCACCGTGAAGATGTGGATGTCCCCCAGGTTGGTGAGGCAGGCCAGGCAGTTCTCAGTGTAGTCCTCGCACGCCAGGCTGGTGAAGCTCACCAGCGCCACCTTCCGCACCCGGCAGCCCTCGTGAGCCGTCAGCTTGAACTTGGTCTTGGCACTGACTTTCGGCAGCATGAACACCTGGGGGAGGCGGAGAGCAAGCTGCCTAGAGCGTGGCCTGGTCCTGACCCCCCCCCCAGACAGCGCCTTGCCATGGGGCAAGGGCTCCAGCCTGGCTATAAGTGTCACAGGGGCTCTGGGCACAGGCCAGCTGGGTCCTAACAGCAAGGATCAGGTGTGCCACGCCTCTGGCCGGCAGCAGCATACCCACCCAGCCACGTCCGCCCCCTTCGTTAGCCCATGCCACCAGCCCAGAGACCATGGTCAGTTCACAGGGACTGGTCTCCCAACTGGGAAGCTGCTGGGCCAGGGACCATGTTCCTGAGAGCCAGTGCCAGCTCCAAGCATGCTGTGTTTGGGGAACGGCGCAGGCTTCCTGGGCACAGCGCAAGGGCCTTGCACCCCAGCCAGGGCAATGCAGTGCTAGAAGTCTCCCAGCTCCCGCCCCTCCATCCTGCCTTCCCAGCGTTCAGAAATGCCACACGGTTCCACTCACGCCTTCCCTGGCGAGTGGGAATGTGCCCAGGGGAGAAGCCGAGATGAGGCAGCGTCTCCCACTACCTACGTCGCCCGGCGTGGGTGGGAGCCGCTCCGGGGAACGGCAGCGGCTCGCAGCATTCCCACACCGATGCCACCACCCATCCCGCCCTCTTACCTTGAACTGCTCCTCGGAGGCAATGAGCACAGAGTGGCTGCCCTGCATGTCCGGGGCTTTGGCCAGGTCCCGGGACACCTCATAGGGCTCCGGGAGAGGGTTCCCCCGCCCGTCCAGGACAGCGATCGAGACCACCGGCGCCCTGTGCATCAGCTGGATCTCCTTGCCCAGCACCGCTTCCACCGAACGCTCTGAGAACTTCTCCTGCGACGGCACCTCCAGGGCGTAGGCGAAGACGGAGCCCGAGTTGGTCCCGGCCCACATGGTGGGCCCGTGGTGGGCAGCTGAGCAGTCAGGGGAAAGCAGCAGCATCAGCAGGGCTGCACAGAGGTTCTGGGGGACCCCCCCCCAGGCCTTTCCAAAAGCCAGACACCTGCAGGGTGGCCCCAGGGCCCAGAGGGCACAGGGGAGAGCACCTCACCTCACAGCTGCATTTTCTACCCCCCAGGGCTGGGCTCAGCAATCCGGAACATGGGGTCACAGCGCCACCTGGGTTTGTGCGAGGCCACATGGGTTGGGGGCCCTGTGAACGGGGGACTCCGGGCAAACTGTCTGCCTCCCCAGCCGCCCTGAGTGTTCACACAACCACCCCTGCCAGAGCCCCAGAGGCACCCTGGGTCAATCCACGCTTCCTGAGCATGGGTCTAGCACTGGCTAGTCCACGGACCAAAGGAAGAACTGCACGGGTGGCGCTAGCCAGGGGAACTCTCTGCCTCATGATGTTACTGAAGGAAGCGGGGTTTAAAGCAGAGCCCCTCCCCTCAGAGCTACTAGACAGCACAGCTAGAAGCCCTGTTCTCCTTCTGCCCTGAGGCATGGGGGATAGCACCTGGCCAGGTCTGGAAGAAACTGCCTCCACTTCTCAGTGCAGTGCTGTACCCGTGGGGGCACCAGGGGCACTGCACACCTGCCTCTTGGGCACCTTGTACTCAGGGCTGGCACAGACAAGGGGTCCGGCCAGGGGAGCTGTAGGTCCAGCCCAGTGCCCACAGGATCCCCACCCTGCATTCCCGCTCAGAGCTGCAGCCAGGCCTTACCGTCTCGGAGGAAGGTATCGGCGAAGTACAGGCAGCGTACCACCCCCGAGAGCGAGTCGTCAGCCGACCGGGGCTCAATCCGCCTCTGCACAGGGGCCATCTCCACATCGGGGGGGCACGCCTGCTCGGCCAGCTGGGCATTCGCTTCCTGCAGCTGGGGGAGGAGACACCAGTTCACCAGGGGTCAGCTGCTCCCCTCAGGCAGCTAGGGAGCAGCCCCACAGGACAGCCCCTCCTGGGGCTCCCAAAGCAGAGCAGGGGACTCTCTCCAGGAGCTGGGAGGGCAGGGAGATGGTGCTAACGACAGGGAGGAAGGGGCTAATCAGGGCACTAGTCAGAGACATTAGAGGTTCAATTCTCCTCCCTTGCCACTGACTTCCTGTGGGACCTTGGGCAGGTCACTTAGCCACTCCAAGCCCCAGTTCCACTTGGCCTGGAAGGTGTATGTCAAAGAAAGACGCAGGAGTGGGGATTCGGCTTGGTTTCTGCTTTAGAAACCCAGGCCCCATCTGCCCAGGAGGACTCTGCCGAGCGGAGGCGGCGCGGGAGCAGCTGCAAGGGATGGGGAAGGGACAGTTTTCGTTTTCAGCAGTCTGACAATCGCCCTGCTCTGCTCCCATCTCACTCCAGTGCTTCACACACACTTGGGACAAAGGACGTCCTTGTTCAAGAGCCAACACCCCGCCCCCGCAGTGGAGTCCTGGAGGCACCCCCACTACAGGGGCAGGCTCAGGATGGGCCAACGGCCCCCCCAATGCCCCGCCCCGTGGTTACCTTGCTGGAGGGGCTGTTGGCGCCGACCCTCTTCTTGCCAGAGACTCTGCTCTTGCGGATCCTGCGGAAGGACTGGCGCAGAGACTTCTTCAGAGACTTCACGCGGGAGAGGGGCCCCTCCATCGCCAGCGAGTCGTTGGGGTGGAGGGTGCACCTGCAACGGCACAGGCAGCTGCTCAGCGCCGGCCCCGCGGCTGGCACCAGCTTGGGGGTGGGGGGTGCATCACCGGGGGACCCTCGAGGATTCGCCACATGCACAGGAGGGAGGTTCCTTCCCTGCCTCCGCCAAGCTCCACCCTGGCAGTGCCGGCCCCCCCATCCCTTGCCATGGTGGTTCTCAGGTGACCCGCCAACACAGGGCCCTGGGACTAGACCCCTCCCCGCATAGCTCCTCCAACGCAGGCGGCGGCCACCGGGGGGCGCCTCTCGGCCACCCCGTGGGGACGTAAACACCGTTTAATTGGTTAAGTGCCGAGTTAAAACTCTGCCTTCAAGCAGCACAGTGGGGCCAGAGCAGTTTCCGGCTGCTAGGTCCGTGCCATTGCCGGCACCTCCCCGTGGCCCGGAGGGGTGTGCGGAGCCGTCTCATTGGCAGCCGTCCCAACCGCCCCACGGTCGCCCACTCTCAGCTTGGACGAGGTGAAGCAGAGCCAAGTGGATTGGGGCTGGCCTGGGAAGAGGCGGGGCAGGGGCAGAGCAGAGGCTGGGCTTTGGGGAAGGGCAAAGGGCCCCCCTCCCCTAGCCGCAGGGACTCACGTGCCGGCTGTGGGCCGGACTGTGGAGCAGCTCAGGCCCTAGCTGGCCCACGGGCTTGAGTTTGAAACCCCTGGTCTAAAACACGTTCCACAAGCGTGCGAGCGGCCAGGGCACCCACGCGTGCCCCCCGACGAGCACCTCCTGCCCCCAGCCAAGGAGCTGCTCCATGGAGGGCCCTTGTCCTGGCAACTCTCCCCAATGGGCCCCGCAGCCCCACGCAGCACTCTGCCCCTGGCTGCAGCAGCAGGAACGGCCATCCAGCTCCCCAGGCAGGCCCAGGTCTTCTTCCCGCATGGCGGAGAGTGGCAGCGGAGGGGGTGAAACCCCCGGGCTCCCGCTGGACTGTCCAAGCCTCATCAGCCCAGTAACAGGGTTGGGAGCCTCCTCAGGCACTTTGCTCACCCAGGCTCCCAAGGCAGGGAGCGGTACATGCCAAGCGCTGGGCTGCTGCCGGGGGCCCCTTGGCGGCACACAGATAAGCCAGCAGCATCACATGGGACAGCAAGCTCCAGCACCCGCTTCTCAGAGCTAGTACTCCCCCCGGGCCAGCTCCCCACAGGAAAGGAACCAGCCACACAATATTTAACCTTCCCTCCACCCCACTGGGCCCCCCTGCAAGCTCAGAGCAGCTCCGGGGTGTGGCTGCTCCCCATCCTGGCCGTTAATGCCCGGGGAGACCCCTTGGCCCGGCCAGGATGGCGCTCCATCCCCAAGCACAGGGGGAGAGGAGCCCAACCCCCCTAGAGCCCAGCCCGGGGCAGGCTCAACAGCAACATTTGCCAGGACCAGCTCCATCCCCGTGCAAGCACCGAGCTGGATGAGACCGGCCCTGCGCCTGGAGCCAGTCTAGGGGCTCCTTCCCAGCATGCTCCCGGGCCCCCCTACCTGGCCAGCACCGGGTTGCGTCGGTAATAGTCGAAGAGCCCGAAGCCGTGGCTAGTGCCGAAGGCCACCAGGTTCCACTCGGAGTGCAGCGTCACGGCGGTGACGGCGGCCGGCGGCATGCACTGCACCAGTACGCTGGGCTGGAAGCCCGGGCCGAAGGCGACGGAGCCGTTCTTGGGGGTGAGCCGGTCGTGGCCCTTCCAAGTGAAGCCCTCGCGGTCCTGCAGCAGGTCCACCGTGGCCACGCTGATCATGTGATCGGACCGCTCGTCACTCAGCTCCATGACCAGGACCTGGCACGAGGCGGACAAGGCAGAGCGGCACTGAGGGCGGGTCCCACCGGGGCATCTTCCTGCTACCCGCGGGGGCAGCCCCCGGGCACTAGCTGGAGCCAGTGACAGCAGAGCCCCGGCAAGTGGATGAGTGCAGGCTCGGGGCTCTCCGGAGCACGTCCCAGCCCTGCAGCACCTGCCGCCACCCCAGGGGCACCCCAGTGCCCCACTCAGGGCTCCCCTCTTCTCAAAGCCAGACAGTGTTTCAATGAGTGTCAGCTGGGCCCGGGGGGGGGGGGAGGGGGAGGGGGAGGGGAAGGGAGGGGCTCTCCTCTAGGAAGCGGCTGGTCCATTCCTGCCAGGAATGCAGGTTGGTGGGTGGGGGCCCAGCGCCAAGGCCGGTGGCAGCTGATCACTAACAGAAGGGATTTCCCCTGCTCAGCTTGAAGCAGCTGGACACAGAGCAGACACTCCACAGCTGAACAGAAACTTACAAAGCTTCCCCAGCCAGGTCAAGCCCGCTCCAGCAAGTCTGCCATGCCCCGAGGCAGATCCCACCAGCCGGGGGTGCCGCCCTTCATCCCACAGGCCAGCTCACTGGGACAGCAGGGAAACACATCCCAGTGTCAGCTCCCTAGCCCTGGGGAGAACCCCACAGCCAAGGTCTGAGATGCCCACCCTCCCCAACCTGGGCTCTGCACTCCCTTCCCCTTCCCCATAAGCAAAACCCGGCAACAGAGCAGGGCTGGCAGGCCAGCATTGTCCACCCCACCCCAGGCCACCCGGGTGCTCTACCTGCCCTGCAGTCCCAGCCACCACCATCCGGGATGTGTATTTACACAGCGCGATCTTCTGGATGCCCAGCCGGGGGTCGTCGCTGTACGGATCAAAGCAGCCCACCTGGGGGATGGAGACAGGGAAGGGGGGGAGGGGGGTCAGGGCACGGCAGGAGAGGGGGCAGGACGCAGCCTTCGTTCAGGGCTCTGGCAAGCCCTTGCACAGACTCCTTCCAGCATGTGCACCCCCAACCCGCCCTCCATTGACTGGTCTCAGATCCTGCCTCAACTCCCAGCAGGACAGACCCTTGCCAGGGTCCCTGGCCTCTGCCACAGGGCTGCATTACTAGATCGCTCCCTTCCGTGTGCACTGGAGATGGGTCTGGCCAGACACCGCAGGAGCGGGCGCTGATGCTCAGGCCGACAGGCTGGGATCTGACACAGGCACAGCTGTCGTGCTGGCTGGCCAGCGATTCCAGCCTTCACAAGGCAGGCCAAGCCAAGCGGAGCTCCTCCAGCAACTGAACTGAACCCGCGCTCACGTGCCTCCTGGACGGGCCGACCTGGCCCGGGTCATTCGGCCACGGGGCGAAGATTCAGGGAGTCGGCCCCTCTGGCTGCCCCATCAGATGGCAGCCTCTTGTCACCCGCTACCGACCTGGGCTGGCAGTGAGCTGCCCTGTGTGGGGGAGCTTATCCGAGCCACAGGCCTCCGGGAGCTCGCAGCCAGCCGGGCCGGGGCAGGAGTCCTAGGGCTGCCCCAGGGACAAGGAAGGGGCGCAGGGCAGTACCTTGCGGAAGGGAGGCCACTCCTCCTCACTGGCTTGGTTGAGGCTGTCGTTGTGCTCGCAGTCAGTCTGGAAGATGTTGGCGGTGCCCAGTTTGTAGAGCGGCCGCAGGGACACCCCGGAGGCGTCCCAGAAACGGACCGTGCCGTCCTCGTGCCTGGGGAGGGGAGAGCGAGAGACGCGCCACTCAGTGCGGAGAAGCTGGGAGAGCGGTTGATCTGCCCCTTGCCTGGTCCCCGCAAACGACCAGCCACGTTTTCCCACCCAGGTCAAGCCCCAGCACTGCAGCCAGCCCACTTCAGCAAGCAACCCCTTCGTGACTGGCTGGAGCAGACGTGGGGGGTCTCCCTGCAGGCCACGCTAGCTCCCATCACCCATAGACAGCAGGTTCCGGAGAGCACGCCCTGCTATGCACCAGAGCCCAGCCAGCCTGACGCTCATCGCGGCGGACTCACTGAGTGCTGATGCATCCCACCAGTTGATAAAGGGAGGCAGCCTTGGGCACGGAGGCCCAGACTGCATCCAGCTACTACAAAGACAGATGGGCAGAAGAGAATCTACAGTCACTTCAGCATGGACCAAAGGCACCTTAGACAGATACCCTCAGGCGATGCATGGGCCCCAGAGAGCTTCTGCCGCTGGTAACATCCTATTTGTGCTACGTAAGGAAAGCCACCCACACCCCGCTCTAGCAAGCCATGCCCAGCGAGACTCCATCGTTCTGGATGGAAGCCCCCCAAGGAGGAGGCCGGAGACTCAGTACAAGGACCGGATGCCAGCAGATGGTAGGGACCAATCTGCACGACAGCCAGGCGTACGGTCTGGAAAAGGCTGTAAAAAGCCACCAGCGCCAAACCGAAAAGTGGCAGGAGCAGAGCGCGGTGACCAGCGTTCCCCGAAAGCGGAGCGCTGGGGCAGCCACCCAGGGGAGCGTCAAATGCCACCCAAGCAGATGAGCAGAGCACCCCCAGCCGGCCGTGTGTGCACATGCCTCAGTGCACAAAGTTTATCCTGTGACTGGATGGAATAAGTTAGAGGGAACAGTGATGATGATTCAATTCTAGCGAGACTAGGAGACCGGCTGCGTTTACATCTGAAAGGCCACAGGGGCATGGCTGCGCTGCAGCAGCATTTCTAGTGCAGACCCTACGGCAACAGAAGGGGCCTTTCCATGGCTGTAGAGATGTCACAGCTATCGACTGAGCGCTGTCTATACTGGGCCTCAGCTCAGCTTCACTACATCTCTTGGGGGTGTAAATTTCACACCCAGCGTGACATGCCTGGGTCAACCTAATTTCTGGCGTAGGCCAGCCACAGTACAAAAAGGGGTGAAAAAACTGAGTAACCAATTCCTCAAAGCATTAAGATAACAGCACATGATATTAAAACACTGATTTAATTATTAACCAATCAGGAGGGTTTCACCATGTTATTAACCAGCTGGTAGTTGATGAAATACGTGGCCAGTCATTTTGCCAGGAGAACGACAAACACTCAGAATTCCCCATCATGTTGTTTAAATGTGAATGCACAGCCCTGCAGTAAACAAAACAGTGAACTCACAGCAATACCGGAAAGAGCTACTCTGGCACCTGAATCACCAAGATCTGAGCCTCACTGGTCTAGATCACTTGCCCAATGAGCAACCAGTCAGAGGGTTTTTAAACACACTCTCCACTAAACAGACAGGTGGGATCCTGCAACACCCTCTATTAGCCACGGTTTAGCCTGGAAGTCCATTCACCAGTGGAGCTTCCACTAGAACAGGGGTTCCCAACCTGGGGTACGCGTACCCCCCGGGGGGTACGAGAAACTTGTCAAGGGGGTACGGGGAATATTTGGTAAATAACTAGATTATCCTAATTGAAATATTCCAAACGTAGCAGTGTTGGTGAAAAAAGTTGTGGATTCTAGAGTCTAGAATTTATTTCCTTTCCTATTGAATAGGGGGTACGGGAAGGTTTACTAAAAGCCAAGGGGGTACGGGGACCCCTGCACTAGAAGATAAATGATGAAAGAGCAGGAATCTCTTAGAATAAACCAAGCGGTTTAAAGGGCCTTGCACCGTGCTGGTCTGGCGTTTGGAAGCTTTTCAGTGGTGCTGTAACACACGGCAATGCCCAGACACTTGTGCGTTCCAGCAGCAATACAGGCAGCCAAGAAGTCTGCTGTGAAGACCGGCTTTGGCAAGAGCAGCCATGCAACGAGGGTGCCATGGTATCTGCTCCCATCTGCCCAAAAAGCTCCCAAGACAGCATCCTCCACTCGCCCTACTCAGACAATGCAGCTTCCTAGCTTTAAATGTCTCTTCCCAGGCCCTTCACCCCGAAAGGGATGGATTCTTAACCCGGACACCGACAAACCTTTGTTTTCTCTGCACTTAAAGACAGGAGAAGCACCGAGATACAGCAGAGGACTAGGGAGAGAGAAGCCAACCGCACGTTCTGCCAAGCGCTTCCCACCTGGGACGTGGTGTGCGCGCACAGGGTGGTAGAGGGGAGTACAAGACAGGAATGGACTCTCCGTTGCTTCTGGAACTAGTTTCACTCCTGCTCAGTAGCTCTGCCGCGCCGACGCCACCGCATGCAGCCTCCCCGGCCCACGGCCGTCAGGGCAGATCCTGGCACTCTCGTGTCAGTCCCCAGCATTCACCGCCCCAGCAATCCCTCAGCCAGCATTCACCGCCCTTGGGACTGGCTGGCACAGGGAGGGCGGCAGAGATCAACTTGGCCCAAAGCCAAGTGGCGAATGCTTCGAATCCACAGCATGTCCGGATTCCGGACAGGACCCCCTGCGGTGATGCCCTCGGGACAGAGCCTCAGAGCCCTGATGCCGGGGTATCAGTTGGGGGGGGGGGGGGGGGGAGGGAGGCAGATGGCCGCAGACCCTGCCTCATCCTCGGCTTGGCTAGCACTAGGCAGTCCCAGGATTTGTAAGAGAAGCGGTTGCTTAGCAACAAGCCAAGCTGATGTCTCTCTCCAGCCAGCCGGCCTAAAATCCACCCAACACTCACGCCGAGGGAACTAGGGGAGGCACCGACAAGCCATAAAGCATACATTTAGGTCGCTAAGCCCACAGAAAGGGGGGGTCCGATGGTCCCCCCCCCTCCCGGGGAGTGCCACACTGCTCCAGGACAAAGCCACGACTCCCTCCACGAAAAGGCCGACATGGGAGGCTGGGGATTGGAGGAGCCAAGCGCGGTGCCGAGCGGCAATGCCTCAGCAAGGAAGGGCAGCCTCTGGCTGCTTCCTGCTCCCCCTCCCAGAGCCTGTGGAATAGGGACAGCTTGCCAAGGCAGGCACCGGGCGTGGGATCTGCCACCACTGCCTGGGCTTGGCTCACCTGTAACTGATCAGCCCCCCACACTGTCCCCGGCTTGGCCTTTCTAGCAGCAGGCAGACCGCCTTCAGATCAGGTCTCTGGGCCCGGCTCCCGCAGCCAGCAGAGCGGGACTAACCACACAACGGGGGCACACAGGCTGTCTGCTGAGGAAGGCTCTGGCCAGTGCCAAATTGGCTCTTGCCATCTCCACTCCAGACTGGGATGTGAGTCAGCAGGGCAGCGAGCCACCCAGGAGCCCCCATGGGCGTGCGCCTCAGCGGGAAAGCAGGCTCCGCCCAGCCTGATGTTTGCCTCGAATTTTCCATCGCCCCCTCCTCCCCTGCGCCAGCCTGAAGGCCTGCGGCGGCTAACAAACCCGGAGGAGCTGGGGCAGCGCTCAGCCAGTGATGCCTTTGGCAATGCATCAGCCAACACGGAGCCAAGATAAAGCCACCACCGAGAGCAAGGAAAAATAAACAGAGTGAGGCATTCTTGCCAGGCTCAATGGGGAGGGCTGCCAGCTAGCCCACCCAGCCACGGAGGGGGGACTTCCCCATCTCTCCCCGGCATCTGCTCACACCCCACACCTCTCGCCCAGCCTCCTGACTTCACGCTCCTCATCCCTTCCCCACTCTCAAGAAGCAACATCCCCTGCCCTGCAGTTCAGCAGCAGTGAACCTAGATCTCACAGGCCCCTGCTCTAGCTACTGGACAGTGCTACCCTCCTGCTGTGGCAGAGAGCACCTTTCGGCACAGATGACGGCCCTGACTTACAGCCAGCCACAGAGAGGACTGCCTTTGAGTCCTCGGTCCCATCCAACCCTAGCCAAGAGGCACTGGCTGCCTCTGGGGCACAACGGAAGCCCCTGTTATTCCAAGCATGTTTTAGCTTTGGCCATTTTAAGTCCCAGCCCCCCATCTCTTTGCTCTCCCTTGTGGGCCCTCTAACGGAGGGGCGGCTGTGGGGGCCAGCACCTGCCAGATGCTTGGATTCAGGCTGGGCAGTTCCTCCGGGTTTCCCTGCTTTGGGCTGGTTCCGTTGCTTCCACGTTGCTTGCCTTCGTGTGTAGCTACCCCTGCGATTAAAAACCTGCGGCTAGCCCTGGCCAGCTGTCTCCGGGGCAGTTTCACGGCCCTGGAGATATGCCCTATGAAGCAGGAGGGCCCCAGAAACTCATTAAACCACCCCTTGGCCAGCTGCGGGGTTTCAACTATAGTTTAGACAGACTCATCGATACCTCACACGCTGTTTCCCGGGACACCTGCCAGGGCATCTCCGAGCGAGACCCGATGAAACCAGGTCTCTAGGGCAGCACTGAGAAAAGTTTGGCCGTTTGAAGGGATGGAGGCAGAGCGGTACTTACCCTGTCAGGAGAAGGCCCCGCTGGGTGGGTTCCTGGGCTAAGTTTTTCCCTCCGTTGATCGGCCAGCTCTGGAAGACATGCAGAATGGGAGGAAACATTGAGCAACATTCCATGGGCCTGTGGGGGGCTCCCAGCCATGCACAGCTCCCTCCCCCCCTCTCCCCGCGGCTGGCATCAAATCCAATCGAGGTGGGTGTTTGCACAACCCAACTGGACGGAGGTCGAACCAGGAGATCAGCGTGACAACACCCCACAGAGGCGCCACCAGACAACACCGGCTCATTGTGCCAGGTGCTGTATGTACCCAAATCCAGCTCAGTGGCTTTTCTACAGCAGGGGCACTGCCTTACCACACAAGAATGCCGTGGGCTCTGCTGCTCCCCGGCGCTGATTATCCTCTCCCACAGCTTCAGGGGGACGTTGGAGATGTGATAGGAGCAGGTGATGGCGGAGGAATGGAGGGGCGCTAGGTAGGGGGCAGGAACCGTAGGCCAGCCGGGCGTCTGCAGGTCGAGGACCACCAGCTCCTCTTCCACCAGGACCACCAGGGCACTGGGGTTATCAAACTCTAGAAGGCAGAGCAGCCTGACATCAGCAGGTGTCGGGCGGGGGAGGGAAACTGAGGCGGGCTCAGTTCCGAACAGCAGGCTGCCTACCTTCCTCCGGCTCTGTGTTGTGCACAGTAAAGAAGTCAATCACACGTGACGTGAAGTCCAGGGTGACCAGGGTCTGGCCCTGCAGGATGCTGACGCAGTGCCGGTCTCCGTAGCTGGCGCGCGGCATGCCCCCGCTGAAGATGATGAAGTGGTTTCTGCAGGCAGGGAGAAGGAGCCGGCTACAGGATTTCCCTTCATCCCACCGGCTGGGGGGTGGGGCCTCCCGGCCGAGACTTTCACAAGCCCTTGCAGGAACTCCATATCCCACTGAAACACCCTTAGGAAAGCCCTACGTGGACTTACTCTGTGGGGATTCTACCTTGCCCAAGAGTGAACATGCAGGGGGAGGGGCTGCAGAGGGGGTTAGCTGAAAGTGGCACCTGACACAGATAGGGGGTGATGCCAGTAACTCAGCTGGCATGAGAAGCCAGGCTCCCAACCCTGGCAGGGTAGCAGGGCACCTTGCCCAGCCCCGGAATACTAACGCACTATGTTCTCCTGACAGACCTTGTGGCGCCCAGCTGCCTGAGCAGTACGGAGGGAGTCACCCCCACAGTTTTGCTGGTGGCATTTTGAACGGGGGCTGCCCCAGGAGGAAGGGGGAACCTGTGTTCCTGGAAGGGGCCATTCTGAGGCAGGCTGGCACCAGGCTCGGGGCACTAACCTAGGCATGAGGAGAGCCAGGTTCTATTCTCTGCTCTATCCTCTGCTTCCTGAGTGAGCATGAGCAAGTCTCTTGGTCTCTGGAACTCAGTTTGCCAGCTGTAAAACGGGAACATCCGCCCCACCCTGCCTCCCAGGGGTAAGGACCACAGGAAAGAGCTTCAGGCACTTGGACATTATGGTGATGGGACCATGGGCAGAGAGGATGCTCAAAACTGTCTCTAATAATGTTTCCCCCCACCCCACCTCACCTCACATCCCCAGAAAAAGCCTGGCACCCCAAGTGCCTGAGCCCTTCCTCACACGAGCTCCCTGCCCATAGAGTTCACTCCCACTCCCCGCAGCACCCCTCATGTTATCACCCCGGCTCCATACAGCAGGCTGCCCAGATGTGCCACCTCCCCCGCAGCCCAGGATGGACTAGAAGAATGCGGCAATCATAGGACACAGGCCGTGCTGCGCAGTGGAGCCAACCTGCCCCGAGGAAGAGGCAGTGCAGAGAGGCAGGTCGTACGGGCGTTTCTCCAGAGAAGGGAACAGTGGGGTTCGAGACAGCCCAGGAGCTGGACTTCACTAAGGTAGAGTCCGGGTTTTGATTCACCCCTTGGCAAACTTCAGGCCCTGGGTTGCACCCCAGAGCCCTGGGGTGCTTGGATCCAGGCTGTGGTTTAGGGCCCTCCCTCCAGCCTCCACCTTTAAACCTTCTCTCTACTTTGGTTCTAGCCATCACAGCCAAGCGCTGTGCGCCTGACGGGAGTGACTGCAGTCAAACTACCCCAGTAGCTTCCCCAGGGCCACGCACTCTACAAACTGGCCACTAACTGCTGCTCCTGAGCATCACGCCAGGTACAGGGCGCTCGGGTAGAATGAGCCCCCTTCCTGCTTTTAGGGGCTACCTCACTTTTGTCTCACTCAAGGGTGCCGGAGGCCATGTTTTAGCTAGCCCAGAAGCCTACATGCCAGGGAAGAAAACACGGCGTCTTAGCGTCCGTTGTACTAAGAAGAGCGTTTGTAACGGGAACTTGGGCCCAGGCTCTGAAAAAACAGTTTCCACTAATGGCCTCCCCCCCTTAATTTGTGCACTCCTCCACAGCTCGGGGGGACGGCCCCCCATGGACACCACCCTGTGAGAGCAGAACGAAGTGCCCCTCCCCAGCCGTCCGACAATATTCGACTGTATCTGCAGGGGCCGTACCCAGATTCACAGGTTCTCCACAGGATTTTGTTGATTGCTTTACAGGGAAACGGACCTGGAACAAAGGAGTCGCCACATTAAAACCATCCTCCCTACGCAACCCCAGCTCCTAGGACAGGTCCCTCAGGTTAGCTCCCCTAAGTCACCCCACTCCCGTCTTTTTGTACCACAGCAACTCCCCCCACTGGCTTGGGAGTCCATCCGATCTCCTGTCCACATCAGCGGGAGCCCCCAGCTGTTTCTGTACAGAGACAGCCACTCAGCAGGGCTCTCGGTGCTGGGAGACAGCAGCGGGCGTCCCCTGCACCAGAGCAGCTGGCCCAGCCCAAAGGACACCACCATCATGAGCTGCTCTGGGCTTAACTCGAAAGTGGCTACTCAGTGATCACTGGCAAATCCAGCAGCCTCCAGACCACCCTCCCCTGGATCACTAAAGTCCCCACGAGAGCCGAACTCCCTGCCCAGCAGCACGGCAAACAGACGTGGTCGGGTTCCAGGAGGGAACTCCTGGGGAAAACACCCCGCTAGCAGCACGTGGCCGGCCCAGGCTTGGCGACACCGGCTCGCTCCAGCCGTCCAGGTAACGGGAGAGTGGCCGGTTCCAGACGGAAGCCGCAGAGCCGTGGCATCCTAGTTACAGGGATCCCGATCCAGCTACCACGTGTGGCTCCATCTCGCGCCACGAGTGAAGGAGGTTTAGCCTCATGTTCCCACCCACAAGGGCCCACGGGGAAGCCCTCATTGCCCTCTAGGGGGCAGGGCTCTTTTGGGGAGCTGAACACTACTGGCAGCCTCAAGATGTAGCTACAGGGTCCCTTTAAACCTCAGAGCCCACGTAGCTAAGACAACATTTGCTGGCAAGCAAGGGGTACATGCCACAGCAGTTGTACCACGGCCACCCCTCCCCAAGCCCTAGGCCACCAGTGGTCAGCCCGGAGCACCCTGTCGAGAACAGCACAGCTGACCACGTGAGTTCATGCCCGAGGCAGGAGACTTTCCCTGTAGCTCCATACCCGCCTCCCTCTCCAATAAGGCCCTGGGGCTAGCGCGAAGTCAGAAGGGGGATAATGACAAACTAGGGATGTTAAATTTCGATTAATCAACTAATCGAGTAGTCGATGGAATTTCCATCGAATAGTCAATTAGTCCATAAGGCAGTGATTCCCAACCTTTCCCCCATGGAGGAACCCCTAAAATAATTTTCCATATCCCGAGGAACCCCGACCTATGAAAACGTTTGCTTGGCCAGAAAAAGTGAATCGCGCTTCCCACTGTCAAATTACTACTAAATTATTGTCAAGAAAATTTATTTGTAAAGAGCTGTTTTATTTTTTTGTGTGCGCGCGCGCGCGCGCGCATGCACACACACACACACACACACACACACACACACACACACACACGGCTTGACAAACCGCAGCGAAATCTAATCACCAGCTCCACACTGCACATGTGCAAGACCTGCATTGCACATGCGCGCGCTGCTGGTGAACGAGGCGACCAGCTGAAATCTACTTGCCACAGGCGAGTAGATTCACTGATTTGTCGAGCCCTATATATCAGCTTACACTGTAAGGAAAAAAATTTATTTATTTATTCCACGATTTCTCGCAGAACCCCTGACAATGGTCTGCAGAACTGCCATAAGAGGAGGAGCTCACTATCTTGCTACACCTCTGCCTTTGAAATGTACAAGAGCCGCCTACGGCTCTTGTACATTTCAAAGGCAGAGGCGCAGCAGTCAGGATGTCTCTGCCTACCCTGCCCCCTGCGGAGATGGTGCAGGCGGAGTGGGGGGGGACCAAGTTTTAAGCCAGCTCCCCCCAGCACAGGCTCCTGCTCCCACCCCTTACTGCCTCTTTCTGATAGAGGCAGTGGCGGAGGGGAGTGAGTAGTCGAGTGACTACTCGACTGTCCGACAAGCTTCTGCTCATCAGGTAGTTGACTAGTCGCTTACATCCCTATGACAAATCCCAGTAGAAAGCGAAACGGCCCTCGGGCCCGTGGCAAGAGAGCAGGGGACCAAGGTGGGCAGGTCACGAGGCAGCGCCAACTCACCATAGGGGATAGTGGACATCAGCGGTTGCAGAGTCTTCTGGCAGCTACTGTGGATGGCCCACACCATGTAGCCCCCATCGCTGTGCGAACTCACCACCGTCCTGCCGCTTCGCTCCCAGCCAAGACTCTCCAGCTGCTGCAATGAACAGATGTGGCCAATCAACCCAAGGATGGAGAGAGACCCGGGGCTCCTGGGGGCAGCGGTACCATCTCATCCCCTCTATGCATACGCAGCCGGGGCAGGATCTGCTTTTCCCAAAGGGACACGGGGGCAAGACAGCACTTCAGACCAGAGAGGGAGGACCCGGGCAGCAATGGAGGCCTGGGGAGCACTGCAATATCACGGGTGCTGCTGTAAGGCAGCAGAGGCAAATCAAAAGCATCCTGGTCCCTCTGGCCACAGGCGATGTTCCCTGTAAGCTGGGCGCGCGTGCGGCCACTCAGGAGAAATTCAGATGCTGCCCAGCTGATCAGCAGAGTGCCCACAGCTAGGTTTGTTTCTACTGGTGGTGCACATTCCTCGGTGTGCATAAAAAGCTATTCCACACAGGGATGGAAACATTATGGGGGAACACTGGCCACGGGTCCTTGCCAGCCAGCCCTGGTTTCCCTGCCACTGACAGGAGGGAGCTGAGCTCCCGTGGTCCGTGCCTAAGCGGGACACCCACAGTCCAGAGCGCATGATGCTCTCCATGAAACCCTATCCGAGGTACCTGATTGCCCAGGAAGAGGTGGCTGACAGTTCTGGTGCTCTGGTCCCACACAGTCACCAGCCCCCTGCTGTAGCCAATCAGGATCTTGGAGGAGTCTTGCGGGTGTTCCTGCAGCGACTCTACAGGCCCCAGAGATTTCCCACAGCGGTAGTCATCTGGCACGCTAGCAGGGAAGCAAGGCAGGAGGGGGGAGAAGACCAGGCTGGTTAAGAGCCATGCAGCCAAGTACCTGCTCTCTCCTCTCTCACCCCTCCCCAGCCCTGTGGGGAGACAGCACCGCCCAGCTGTTGTGTGGTGGGGAGGAAGAATAAGAGGGTGTCCTCTCTGCCCTAGAGGAGGGTGTTAACATCCCCAACAGCCAGCAGGGTGCAGACGGATGAGTCAGGGCAGCCTCTTTGTACAGGGCACAGAACCAGCAGCTTCACCTGCCTTCCTCCTGACCTGTCGGGAGGGGTAAGGCAGGTGTGTTAGGGAGCCACTTACATCAAGGGACAGGCTCCAAACTGAATCTGAACGCCACTGGGCACGGGCGCTGTACAAAGCTACCCCCAGTCGTGCCCACTAGGCTCTGTGTGAGCCCTGGGATGGATTCTCTGGTCGCAGCACCCGCTTTGGTCTGTCCCAAGTCCTGCTCGGGGATGCGGGAGAGGATCAGGTATTGCAAAGCAGTGCCTGCTCCAAGACTATTTAGGAATTACCAGTTACCACCTTTAGGGTGGAGGGTCCTTTCTCCCAGGATCAGGTCCCACGTTTAATTATTCTCTGGTTGGGAACCCTGACATGCACAGGTGCAACGCTCACTCCAGAAATCTTGTCCATTTACAAACAGAATTCACTAATGCATTTAGCAGAGTCACAAACCCCCCAGTTTCATGAGTGACAGGCAGCTGTATTTCCACACCATACACTCATACCATTCCTTCTAGCACCTGAGGCGTTAGCCATCTTCTTCCTCATCACCTGCATCTTCCCCAACATGCTGTCACCTCCCAAGGACTGCATGCCCTCCTACCGTCTCTAGGCCGGGATGCCACTTCTATCGTATGTGATGCTGACGTTCTGCTTGATGCATATTCGGTCAGCAAGGTTTCATTTCCTCTGTATTTGTATCTCCTCACCTTACTGATGACTAAGTGTCTTTTTCCTATAGGTCAGTGTATCATGGGCCTCAACTTATTACCCCACACATCCATTCATTACCACGGGCCTTTCGCAGCTGTCTATTACGCTTGTTATTTCTGTCCTAGCCGGTTATTCAGCCTGGTGGAGGGGAGTGACCTGCGTAGTTGCTCTCTGTCAGCCCCAAGGCCGCTGCAGAAAGCACTCCAAGGGGGCAGCCTCCAGGCAGCTCAGCTCCACCCTGAAGTGGCTCAGCATGGCCCTCTTCCAAGCGGCAGGCTCCACGCTTGCCAGGGAGCAGCCTCGTTTTACGGGGAACATTTAACAGGTCAGCAGCCACGGCCGCCCCAGGCTGGGTCACTCTCCCCAGATCCATCGGCCACGTACGTTGGCGCCCACCATCAGGAGCCAATCTCCAGGAGCACCCGTCCACGCAGCCGCCCAGGCCAGCTCACCTCTGCAGGATCTCCTCTTGATACAGGGTTTGATCCTCCCGCAGCGTGAAGCCGGCGAGCTCCAGGAAGTACACGCCACCCCCTTCTGTGCCCAGGCAGGCCACGTCGCTGGCAGATTTCAGCAGGATCACCGTCACCCGGGTAATGCTGGGAGGAGAGCTGCCGGGAAGACAAGATTCAGACAATGAGAGCCATGCCGGTTGAGGCGCTGGAGGTTTATGCGCAACAATGCAGTGGCTCATTCTGAGAGGAGTTTCCCTGTTCCCTCCAGGGGATGCGCTGTGGCTGACAGGAGAGTGGGCTGGTTCCCTCCGGCCGATGCTGGCGCAACTGCAGTTGCTGCCTTTTATGGGCCCTCCAAAGCACGGGACACCAGCAGGTCCCGAAGGTTGTCCATGAGAATCTACTGAGCGGAGCCACGTCCGTTTGGGGCCCCAGCCTGGGCAAAGCTCCCTCAATTCCTACTGACTGTGGCTTCAGTTCCTGCCATCAGCGTATCCCCCAAGGACCCTGACCTCCCTCAGCTACCAGGGCCCCACAAGGAGGGAACAGACATTCCACTTTGGTGGAGATGGACCCTGGCCCACAGGAGCCTGGCGAAACAGAGCCTGGGGACTGGCGCCTGCATGTTTATAACCAGCTTTAGACCCCACGGCGACTTTTGGGCCAAAGAGGGGCAAGCGGCTCTGTCTATACCTGATGAAGCCATTTAGGCCAGTCATTGCAGAACCCCAGGAGGGTATCACGACTGCCCCGGACAGCAATCACCTTCCCTCTTACACTCTAGCCTGTGAGCTCTTCAAAGGCCTGCACATCGGACAAAGGAGACACAGCTCCCCGCTGTGCGCCCCGAGGCCCGCCTGCCCGTCAAGCCAGCAAAGGCAGTGGGGGGGCGGGGGGGGGGGGTGTCGCAGAACTCCCAACAGTAGCCACCACAGGGAGGCATCCGAGAGTCTGACAATCTCAGCGCTGGGGCAACTCTCACCGGATGCCTGCTCTGCCCGTAAGTTCCTCCCCAGCCCACCCTCCATCTTACAAGCTGAGCCCTATCTAGCCAGGCAGCCTCTTTGCTTAGGGTTGCCAGGTGTCCGGTTTTCGCCTTGACTGTCTGTTACTCAGGTCCCCTGTCCAGTAAAAAAAAAAAAACCCAGAAAATATTGGACATGTGAAATGTCAAGTATTTCCTGTTTCCCTCGGACAGAAGCCCGGCGGGGACAATTTTCCCTGCCACGTCCGGCGGGGGAGTGAGGAGCACGGGCCCATTTAAAGGCACAGCGCTTTTTTTTTTTTTTTTTTTGAGGGGGAAAGGGGGGTGTTCGGTATTTTTTGTTAAACCATCTGGCAACCCTATCTTTGCTTTCAAGTGACGCAAGTCCTGCTTGGGCATCAGGGCTTTTTAAAGGGGGATTTAGGTTTCTAGCACCGGGCTGGATTTTGAGAGAGGAGAATTCAAGGCCCAGCAGTGGCATTCAGCGACTCCAGTAATAAAAGGACCCGCTCCAACCGAGGGCAGGGGTCTGCATGTCAGTCAGTCCTGCAGACTCCTCTCCCACCAGCACAGCTGCCCTGGGCCTAGTGAATGAGGGCTGAAAGATGTAGTGCCAACACAGAGGCAGCAGGGGGCAGCACTGCCTAGCATGGAAGGAAGCCAAAAGGCAATTCTAGCCAAGCTCCTCGAGGGCCCCCATCAGTATCTGGGCTGACCCCGTTGTTCATTGGGGATTTGGCATTCCATGAGCATGAGACCCCTGGCTCAGGGAGTGAGCTCCAAAGCAGCACAAGATGCTCTGGGACATACCCCGAGCCAGGCCTAGAACTCAGGAGTGGCTTTAACATCAGTCTTAGGTGGTGTCTTTTCCAGCCATCATCATCCATCGGGAGCGAGCAGCTACTCTGACCTGGGATATGTAACCCAGCAGATCCCACCCGTGGTCCTCCTCAACCTGACACCGCAGCAGCTGGGTTTCCCATTACAACACTTCACCCCCAAGCCCTCTTCACTGGAGGATTTGGAGCCAGGAACTACGGCATCGCCTTGTAGCCTGCTCATCACCTGGGAAATCGGAATGACAGACGGGTCTCCTGCCCAGATCAGTCACTCCAATTTAATCACTGCTGCCCATTAGCTTCCCAAATGGCTGTTTCAATAGCTGGGCCCGTTTCTATTCCCTGCTATAAAGTACCTGACGTCACTTGTACCCATCTCTTCAGAGATCTCATTGTTTAAGTGAGTGATCTGTTAACCTCTGCTCCTACTTTGTATTGTTTCCGAAAGTCTTAGATCCAAATAAAGATTGCCTAGGGCTGTCTCTTTGTAAACCCAGCTGCTGCACTGGCAGGTTGTGGCAGTACCAAGCAGTAAACAGGAACAGGCAGGTATTTGTGCAGAAGGGCCACCATCCCATTATGTAAAGCAACTGGCGCTCCTTCGCCCACTCACACGTGCTTTGTGCGCACTGAGTTTCCACAGCCCTCTTCCTGCTTCCCAGGACTTTCCACCCAGAGCATGAATAATGCCCCCTGCCTGCTCTCAATGATGCAAACGGCACCAGAACAAAGCCTTCATTTAAGGGGGACTGCTACACAGGAAGAGGGTCTTGCATCTCCCAAAGCTAGCCAGAGGGACATCAGAATTTACCCCTTCGTTTTTATTACTGTGATCTCCTCAGCTGAGCAGCTGTAGTTGCAAAATGCAGCACATGAGCACACGCTGGTAGCAACTGTAAGCGCAAAGCCAGTAACTCTTTGCTCTGAGCGTCTGCACAAGTTGCTCACAAAAAGATGCTGAGGATGTGTGTCATCTGACATTAGCTTCAGCTGGAATTCGGGGCATCCAGCACTTTGGGAAAAGCAGGCCGGAGGCGATTCAGAGAACACTCCTCTGCCCCGCTTGTAATTTTACAAGTTAAAAATCTCAACGATTTTTGAAATTCTGCCATTTAACGTTTGCTCTTTTTTCATCCAATGCCCAGAGAGACTCATTAATTCTGTGCTGGTTATTGTGGGCAGGTGCAGCAATTCAAGGCTTGGGCAGCAAATGCCACTGAGCTTTATTGAGGTTTGGAAACAAATGTATTCCTTGGTCTTTCAGAAAGATCGCAGAAGCATTTCCCTCAACAGCAGGGGCTGCAAAATTGAACTCGTAATAGCGTCCATTTGTTTTTAAAAAAGAAGGAAACGGTGCTACCTACCTAAAGACCTTGGTAGCAAATTTTAGAGAGTATATTTGGGCTACATTCAGAACTGAAGAGTAAGATGTGCAGACAGAGGCACCCGTAAAATGAACTCAAGGTTTCATTTACACTGTTAGTTGGCCCAAAAGATCCGGCCCATCCCCATGAGAATGAGGGTGAGATTGTCCTTCCCCACCCTGAAGTAAAACAAGGCCAAGCAGATTTAAATAATTTTAAAAAAGCATAAACTTTTGCATCTGGCAACACTGCAGCCAGATTTCGCCCCAGCACAGAGAGGCTTGAGAATAAACTCTGGCAGACCTTTTGCAAGCTCTGTCCTGCTATCATTGCTGCTTGTTTAGGAGAATGTGGTTTGTTTTTGGGGTGGTTTTTTTTTTTTTTTTTTTTTTAATTGAAAGACATGCATTTGCAGAGTCCAGCAAAGGCTGAAACTCAGACTTCAGTTCGTTCCCCCAGCAGTTATTCAGCCATGCTGCCTTTCCCCATTTATAAGCAGAGGTGTCTGCAGAGCCAAGCTAATCTTAACCACGCAGGCTCTGTCTATTTTCTCCACCAATGCGACCATTCCCATGGCAACAGAGAGATAGGAGAACTATACAGCTGTGTACAAAAGGGAAGGCTTTGGAAACCACAGAGCCAGGGTAGAGATTCCTGGAGGGGAGAAGGAATGAAACTGCTGCTTAGGAGAAGTGATTGAACCAGATGGATAAAATTAAACAGGGATGTTTGGCCTTTTAAATACCCGTTGGCTGTTTCCTCAGAGTGGCCCATACAGGGCAACAGACAAACTTAGATTCAGTTCAACGAGTCCAAGCCCAGATTTTAGTGTAAAATAGCTATTTGGACAGGCTCACAAGGCAGAGCGATTAAGGGTTTCACAGCTGGCATTTCATCAAGAGCTTTGCAACAGGGCCCAGTGCCGAACTGCGGCTTTAACACCTCCCTCACGTGTGGATGTTGCAGAAGCGCCCAAAACGAGCAAAGTACAGTCCGTGGGTTTTGCCTCACGTTCCTCCTAAGTAGGCTGGCTCTGTTTACACTGCAGCGGTTGAGCTGTTGGCGTCCAGCTCTGCAAACCCCCACCAGGGTCTGAGGGGCTCCGGTTTGCACATCACGATCAGCAAGACTCCAGCAGGCCAAATCCTGACCGGAGGCTCCCCAAAGGGAGGGAAGTTAAAACTGGGCCCTCGTGCCGGAACTTCTAGGACCGTGGCGTCCAACCAGTTCCCTTCGCCAACTAGCCACGCTCAACCGGCCAATTAGCCGCACGTGACTAGCAGCTAGCGGGTTGGAAACCACATTTCTAGGAGGTTGGGGGTGGGGAGAAGGGAGGTCTGGATGATGCACAAACCAGCAGAGCCCAGCTCCCTCAGGCCTGAGCTGACGGGACCAGGTCAGCAAACCAGGGGCACACACAAAGCACTCGGTACCCAGCAGACCCCAGGTCCTGTCCTGCTCCAGCGCAGCCCCGACTCCCCAGACACACATGCAAAAGGAGGCAGGCAGCAGTGAGTACTTAGCACTGTCGAACCCTGCTCGGCCTGGGAGGATGAAGCTGAGGGTTTCCTCCAGGTGCGAATAGCCGTCCTTCTGGTCGATCTCCCACAGGTGCAGGGTGTTGTCATCCAGCAAGGACAGCAGCCGGCCCTGGGAGAGAGAGCGCGACGTGTGAGGAAACCCAGGACGTCACAGGATAAGGAGTTCGGTCCCTCCGCTCCACGGCGAGACCCCGCTGGACACGGCTGCACCAGCCCACGGCTCTGGATTTGGGTGCAGGTACCTTTAAGTGCCATCCCAATGGCTCAGCCTTGCATCCGCTTGCTGGCCGCACCCACCCTCCCCACAGCAGTGGCTGAAGTCTTCCAAGGCCCTGCTCAGCAGAGCCGTTCCAAGGGGCAGAGTTTGTGTAGGACAGGAGGCCCTAGTGCGGGGAGGGAGGAATTAGCAGGCCACGGGAGTTCGCGGAGTTTGGAGACACTGCCTGCCCCCTTCCTTGCCAGAGAACGGCCAGCAGTCTGGCTACGTCAGAGGACGGGCTGCTGCACCATGGGGACAGCAGGGCCTGGGCTACTCCCCATTCAGGTGGGAGCCGTTGCCTCTGGAGGAGAGGCCGGGGCCATGAGACCTGAAAGCAGCAACGTACCTGTCCAGGCAAAAAGTGCATCTGCGTGACGGCGGCAGTCTCCTTGTGCAAGCCAGTGAACTCCACTCCTGGAGCGCCGTATCTGGTGCAGGCTGAGAGTCAAGGAAGCCACGAGAAGCAGGGGGGGGGAAGAGGGAGAGAGAGAGAGAGAGAGAGAGAACACGCACGCAAGACCCCACGTTGAGAACAGGGGACTAAATGCTTTTTCTGTCTCGGTATTTTGGTGGCATCATGTTCATTGTCAAGGTACCCACACACCTATGCTGGTCACTCACCAGCCGATTTTAAAGGCCTGACATTGTCTTTCTACAGCCGGGCACTCAACCTGGTTAGCAAAAGGCCAGCCACCCCCACAGCACCTGAACAGGGCAGCCAGGTTTACATGGAGGGTTTCACACCATCATCTGCCTGCCCAGCCTAGGCACACTGAATCCTGCCTCAGCCCAGTGCAGCGGGGCGGCGGGACACATGCCAGGGCTGGGGCCTACCAGAAGGCACGTCCCAGCAACCCCTCTGCGTGGAGCTCCACGGGAGGGACTGGTTATTGCGCTGTACCCAGCAGCGGCCATACCGGGCCAGGGCTAGGACCGGTGTTTTCCGTGCCCGATTTGGGGAGTGCAATACAGCACAGGACTAGACTTGTGTAAGCCACCAGAGTGGGTCCACTCCAGCACCATGTCTGCACTGCTCAGGAAGAACGCTGGGGTCCGTCGGCAGTTCCACACCCGGCCCTGCTGGCAGACTCCGGCTCACAGGGCTCGGGCTAAGACGCGGTTGAATTGCAGCGTTATCGTTGGGGGGAGCCCGGGCCCTGGTATCCCATGAGGTGAGGGAGCTCAAAGGCTGCAGCCTGAGCCCAACCATCCACCCCACAATTAAACAGCCCCTTAGCCCACCTCGTCAGGCACCGGTCAGTCGCAGATCAGAGCCCAAGGCCCCCCCTCATTGAGCTGAGACACGGCAATGAAGCGGAAGGTGCTAATTCTTTCAGCAGGACGAAAATGCAGCGATTCCTGGCCCCTTCACGCACAGCCCCCTGCTAAGACCAGCTCAGGCCAAGTCCCACACGTGAGCCGGCTCGCTGCGGCGCCTCTCTTCGCTCTGCAGGCATGCCGCAGAGCCAGCCTTTTGCCGGGAGCCAGGCTGGCGGGAGGGATTCTCGGGGCACGGTCTGCAGACAACAGGCGGTGCCGTCTGGCCAGCTGGCAGTTCCACCCCCATCGTCCTGGGCTGCAGACGGGCAGGGTGAGTCTAGACAGTACTGTCATGCCCCAAACACTGCGCATGTCAGCAGAGCCAACAGCGGGACTGGCAGCTTGCCAGGCACCCCGGGGCATAAGGCAAAGCTGGTTTCCCCAGCTCTGTTCCTTAGAGAGGCAGCTCTTGCCGAGTCCTGCAGCCTTCCCAGGACTCCCCGTCTGTAGCAGGAGGGCCACCAGGGTCTGCACTGGAGAGCTGGGCATCCCATGGACAGTTCTCTGCAGAGGCCGGTGTTCATGCATGAGGCTGACTGTAGACATACACGGCTGTTTGCATCCTCAACCCCGCTGCTATGCACAAGCGCACGACCTTTCTCTCCAGCAATTTGCATCGGCTAGAACGGTGGCTGAGCCTGTCTCACTGCAATCTGGGGCTGCAAGCTCCTTTAGCATCCCTGGGAACGACGGGCAACAGGAACTCGGCCACCACGCCTTAGCGGGCTTGCTAGCTCTAAGGCCTGCCTGCCGGGGACCTGTACCCATCCAGGTGCGGGGTCATGCAGACACTTCCTCAGCCCCAGGTGCGTCACCAGTCTGCCTGGGAAGCCCCGCCCGGCTGTGTCTGCACCTCACCAGAGGTTAACAGGCTGAGAATTAGCTCATGGGCCCCCAGCACTGCACGCTCCACCCCCAAGCGGTTCACGAGCCAGTTGGGTGCTGCAAGAAGCAGCGCACCCAGCTGGCAACTCGGGGGAGTCCACCAGCTCCGAGCAGGCACCAGGGCCTGGAAGCAAGGCCCGAAATGCTGGGGCAGCATGGGCTGCCTCCAGATGGACTAGCTCTCTGGATAAGCGGGGATTTCAGCCTTTAGGTCCATTCCTGCCTTTACCCCCACTGCCCAGCCAAGTGCCTGCTGCCGGGCACAGACCCGCCCGCTCTCGGGGAGGAGCCTGGATAAGTCGACCTGTCTCAGGCAGGTGACGACTGACACGCTTGCGGGGAGACCGTCTCCTTGCTCACAATGGCTCTCCTGGGAGTGCCGCTTAGGGAGAAAGAAAGTTGCAAGCAGACACTTCTGCCCCTGCCCTCCTACTGATGGCTAAGTGCCCTGGTGGAGTCCAAGGACTCGGGCTTCTGCTGGTCTCCACCACAGTCCTCCAAAGACCCCAGGTCACAGGTGGCTTGGTGCCACCACTGCACCAGCCTTGCGGTGGTGGGTTCCACTAGTCCCTCAGCTCCTGGAAAGAAACAGGCTGCAAGAAGTGGGGCTGGGAGCCATCGCTGTCCTTCGCATTTGTCCTTCCAGGCTGCAAAGGCAAAAATCCACCCTCGGCAGCGGGAAGGGAAGGAGCATATGGGGTTAGCAATAATTCTGCACTGCAGCCTGGAACGGGACTGGGAAGGGAACTTGGACAGCCCAGCCCCACAAGGCCAATCCTCCCTCCATGTCAGCTTTCAGCTTCGCTGCCAGAGAGCAACTGGCAGGATTATTTTATAGTTAAGGTGAAGCCCTGAATGCATCTGAGAGGAGGTCAGTCCGTAAAGAGGGAGACGGCTTTCCGAGGGCGCCCTTCCACGTAGTCCTCTCCCGGGCCATCCGGGATCTGCAGGAGAGCGGCAAGCAAGCCTGGAACAAACAATACAACTAGGATGCCCGACAAGCAAACCCTGCTCTTACCATTAGCCCGGCAGGTGTCATGCTGAGCATCTGGTTTTAGAATAAATATTTCATAGAGCCTGAGGCCAGAAGGGACCCCCAGGATCATCCAGCCTGAGCCCCTCTTGATTTAAAAGTGGCCTGTGATTGCTGGAAAATGCATTCCAGTGGTTAATCAAAATTCACATCTTTCTCCGCTAGACTGACAAATATTTCTCTCTATCAAGTCATCCCTAACCTTCTCAAGGGAATCTCCCTCTGCAAGACGTGCTTTCAAACCCTCGTTACGCTCACAGCTCTTCCCTGAACCTTCTCCAATGTATCAATGTTCTTGATTTGCAGGCACTAGACCTGCCCAGTCGCACCAGAGCCAAAGACGGAGATACAAATATCCGTTCCTGTTCCAATTCCAGGTTCCCGTTTGCACATCCAAAGGCCACATTAGCCCCTTTTTTGCCACAGTAGCACACCAGGAGCTCACATTCAGCTGATTATCCATCATGTCCCCCCAAATCTTTCAACCACTGCTTCCCAGGACAGAGTCTACCCCATCCAGTCAGAACGACCCATGTGCTTTGTTCCTAGCTGGATGCATCTGTCCAAATTAAAATGCATACCAAGCAACCCAGGTTGCTCTATTCATCTGTTCCCTTCCTTATGCCCACAGGACCCCTCTGGAAACACCACCATTCAGTGATGGTTCCCCATGTAGAGGTCTCAAAATGCCACTACCAGTTGGCAGCTTTTAACCCATTTAAAATGTGGCTATGTTATATCATTCTAGCTGGTTAATCAAAACATCATCCAGTATCAAGTCAAATGCCTTAAAAAGTAGATCACATCATTATCTTTATCAAACAAACTTGTAATAAAGGAGAGATCTGTGATTGGAATTAATGGAAAATTGATCCTATTAACATGCACTTCTTGTGTTACCCTCCTTTAAGTCTTTCGGAAGCTCTGTATCAGCCACTCTATTATCTTGTCTAGGACTGATGTCAGACTGACACCTATAATTAGCTGGGTCATACCATTTACCCTTTTGCAATACTGCCAACATGAGCTTTCGTCCAGTTTTCCCCATGTTCCACCACTTACTGAAAGTCACCATTAATGGCCCCACAAGCTTGTGACAGATGTTTAAAAAAAAAAAACTCTTGTATTCCTTTTATCTGGACCTGGTGATTTAAAAATGTCTAATTTTCATAGAAAAAGTGATACAACAAATAGTCTTTAAGGTGCTGCAAGACTAACAAAACATGTAGATGGTATCATGAGCTTTCATGGGCACAGAAGTGAAACACTGCCTACAAAAGCTCATGATACCATCTACATGTTTTGTTAGTCTTCAAGGTGCTGCTAGACTCTGTTGCTGTTTAAGTTTTTCCATTTACAGACTAACTCTGCTACCCCTCAGAAGCTTTTAATTTTCATCGCTAGTGCTTAGCATCCTCCAGAGAGACCAGTGGAATGGAAATAAGTATTACAAGTGATGTTGTTCATATATGTTTTTTGGGGGAAAAAACAGAACAGAAATGTTTACTGACCACTTCTGCCTTTTCTGCTTAATTGATTATTCTACCATTTTCATCTAATAATTGACATGGCTAGGTTTCTTTTTTGTTCTCTTTTTAAAACTCCTCTTTATTGTCCTCAACTCTACTGATCATAGATTTCTCCTTGTATCTCAATCATTTTCTACAATTCCTTGCTATGGGTTTATATTGATTGCTATCAACTTTCCCTTTCCTCCCTTTGTTTACCAGGTTTTTTTGGTTCGGTTTGGTTTTCAAACCAGTACAGCCTTTTCTTCCTCCATTGCAAGATTAAGGAAGCTGTTGACTGAGTAGGCAGAAGGAAGATTTATTCCATTCACTGCCATCAGCCTGTAGTAGTTGGCCTTGGGTATTTAGACAGCAAGTTCTATGGAGCAGGAACTCTCTCTGGAAGTGCAGTGCCTAGCGCATGGGGTCTCAGTGACAGGGATACAAACAGACCAGTACCTACGAGAGCTGTTGCAAGGAGCACCGGGCTGATGGAGGGAACCTAGAGTTTGCAGCAAGGATACCCCGGGGTTAGTACCAAATGCTGCAGTCTTGCTAAAGGGCTAATGGAAACAGCAGCCCACAGCATGGTTCCCAGAGGATCACCGGGACACAAGCAATTGCTCTGTCCTGGGAAACAACTACCAAGCAGCCAAACTGACTTTTGTTACCACTGGAGGCTTAAAATTCAATCCCAGAGAATTTGCTGCCTCCCCACCCCATCCTGCATTAAAATGTCCCTTTTGGTCGCTTGTTTCCAGGGACATTTCTCGCAGGCTTTAGCAGAGAGCAGCTTGAGTGTCACTCTCTTGCAATCCCCCCCTCCCTGTAGGGGCAGAGCACCCTGTAAGTACTCCCCTACGTCTCCTGGCACCTCCCTTCCTTTCTTTCGGGTTCACTGTGGCCTCCCAGAGCTGTGCGCTCTGGAATCCCTCCATGAAGGGTCACCAGGCAACCAGCTGCCTGCTTGCCCGTTGCTCAGAGCAACCCTCTCCTCTCACTCCCGACTCCACGCTATGCTTATTCAGCAACTCTCCAGCCCTGGTTTCCTGCCCCAGAAAAACAAAAAGAACTTCAGAAAACGCAAGGAAACGGAACGTGACGGAGAAAATCCAGCGCCTCTGAAACGGGGACGCAGCCGCTGGAGGATCTAGCTCCTTCCTCACTCAAAGGCCACACCTCGGGGGGGGTCCCCCTTTGTTATGAGGTCCCCCTAAAAGTTTGGGGGGGTACAGATGAACTCTCGGCTGAACACGAGGCCAAGATGGGAAAGCCCCTGGCCTTGAAGAAGATGATGCTATGCCCAAGGTATAACAGAAACTTATCCCGAATTTCAGGTTTAATGATCCCCAATGCTTGGAGGAAGATCCAGTCAAATCTTTACCAGAGACACTTTCCCTAGACAAGATTCGAACTAGATCTACTCAGTCTGACGTGGGTTTATACAGGGATAAAGGGATTTGGCCCTTCCTCCCCCCCTTAAACATGCTTTGCAGTTAACAAAAGGGAAGGGGCAGGGTGGAGTTAGAGCTACATTTGGACGCATTCCCTGGACCATCTGCCCCCTTGTGCCATTGTCCCAACCCTTTAAAGCCGCCACCACGGCATCTGCAATGCAGCAGGAGCGTGGGGAGGAAAGAGGGTGACATGATGAATTTTAGTCGCTTGCATAAACTTGTTTCAGAGCCCAATTAAACCCCCCAAAGGGCCGGCACACTGGAGTTGGGTAATCCGATAGGCTGGGCATGTCTGCAGTTAGCAGCGCTCCTGTGGGCACGGACAATGGCAGGAGCTCTCCTGCTCTTTAGGACCCTGAACTTTTTCCCCCCATAGGTCCATTCTTCCGGCTCCTCTGTGGCAGAGGCCCCGCTGGAGTTGACCTGCCAAGCTGTGCTACTGCCATCGCAGGAAGGCAGATTAAAAGGGGTTCGCGGCACAGGACCAGCCTGGGCTCTGGGTTCAAACCCTATGACTAGGTGGTAGGATCAGCTATGAGGCCTGGAGACATCAGCCCCACACAACTCAGAGCAGCCTCCGCCCCAACAAGGGGGAGCTGGAGTTGAAGGACAGGACTGAACCCTGCCTCCAAGGTAGCCAGCCGCCAGCCACCTTCGGTCCTCATTCTCATAGGCCCTGAATTTGCTCACGCCTGCTCCCCTCCTGGGAAAGATGGAAGCCACACAACCCGAACGCCAGACCTCATAGACTCTAAGGTCGGAAGGGACCATTTTGATCATCTAGTCTGACCCCCTGCACAATGCAGGCCACAGAATCTCACCCACCCAGTGCTAGAATAATCCTCTCACCTCTCTCTCAGATATTGAAGTAGTTGAAACGATGGTTCAAAGACCCCAAGATGCAGAGAATCCTCCTGCTAGTGACCCGTGCCCCATGCTACAGAGGAAGGCGAAAAACCTCCAGGGCCTCTGCCAATCTACCCTGGAGAAAAATTCCTTCCCGACCCCAAATATGGCGATCAGCTGAACCCTGCCTCCTGCCATCCAGAACTTCCGGGCACGAGGATGAGGGGCTCCCTAGACTGACCAAACTCAGGTTTGTGTTGGTTATGAAGCCCTAGACGGCTCCGGGCAGGTTGCCGGGGCAGCCTAGAGGCCAAGCCAGTTGGCTCACGCAGGCCTCGTAACGGAGATTGCTTCTCACAGTGTTCACCCTGCTACAAGACCCACCAGCACCTCCCCGAGCTCCACCTGATGGGAAAGGCAAGAGCGAGGCCGCATCGCTCCATTTCCCAGGGACCGGGTGCCCGTAAGGACCAGCGCAGCTAGTGCCTTCACAAGCCTGGAGGCCGATACTTATACAGACACCCTCCTTCACGGTCAGAGCTGGGACATGCCGGAAGCCACGGGCGAGAGCAAGAACCCCTGTACCTGCAGCCTGGCTGAGTCCGGGACCTCTCCACGGCACAGCGGCCCAGCAGGAAAGTAACCGATTCCCACCACACTTGCCAGCACGACGCGTCCAGCTTTGGGCCAGAAGGACAAGAGTTTTGCAGCCTCCCTCCCATGCACCCACCCCCCGCACTCCCACTGCAGCCCTAGATTCTCACCCACTGATGCTGGAGCATGTCCAGGAACAGTTGCCCCGCTCCAGCGTCCCCTGGGAGTGGCCACCCAGGAGAAATTCAAACGCCGCCCAGCGGATCAGCAGAGCGCCCACAGCCGGCAGCATGTATCTCTACTGGCGGTGCACATCCGCACAGGCCTTGGTGCACATAAAATTTATTGCATGCATGGGAGGAAAAAAAAATGAAAGGGAACACGCTGCCTCCCCCGCCCCACCTCCTGGCACGCCACTTGTATGTGGCCAGAATGGAGGCTGGAGCAAGCCAGCAGCACGCCCCAGGGCTGGCATGAGGGACAAGGCCAAAGGCTCAGCTGGCTGGGAGAGGTGCCCAAACCTTGGGTGGGAGCGGCAGGGGAACTGGAGACTGGCTGGATTCTGCCCATTGGGCCTGCCCAGAGTTAGAGAAACTCCCTTGTATCACTGAACAGGGTCATTCCCAGCCAGGGCCGGGGTAGGGCCCCTGCAGATGGGACTTAGAAGCAGGGGCCAAAGGCAAAGCGACTGGCGCCGAGGTTTAGCGTTAGTGATGTTGCACTGGATGTCAGCGAAGAGCCGACTCTGCCTAGCCAGCTCCGCCAGGACCACACACACGGAGGAGCGAGGACAAAGCTGGCTCCAAAACACTGCCTCTGGAAGAGGAACAAATCTCAGCACCCCGGGGACACAGGGACCCCGCCCATTGGCGCTGCTGCAAGGCCTAGGCTGCCGCACCTACCCGGGGGAAGACGTGCGCATAGACGGTCAGCAGGCCCACAGGGCATTCCTAGCAGCCCTGCCCCAGCAGCCGCCTGGCGAGCCACAGGCTCCCTGCCACACAAACCACTGGCCATTGTAACCAACGGGGCAGCCGATCTGTTCGGCGTGGAATCAGATGCCGCCTGGCAAACAAAAGGAGCAAAACCTCGATACAGGGCACTAGAGAGGAGGCTGTCACTGACCTGGGGGGGGCGGCGCACGGGGGGAAGGAGCCAAACCGGCCCCCCTCCTGATGTTAAATATCAGTTAATTAATTAATCAAGTAGTCGATGGAATTCCCATCAGCTACACGATTAGTCGATAAGGGGGAGCACTCCTGCGGCAGCTGTGCACTTAAAGTGGGTTTAGCTCCTGGGGGCAGCTCTGCTGCCCCTGCACTGAGGAGACGGTGCTGGGGGGAACCAGCTTTTAACCGGTTTCGCTGAAGGGCGAGGGGAAGGAAAGCAGCCCGAGGACGTGGGCTAGACAGGGGTGACATTCAGATGCCCCAACTCCGCTCAGCCCTGCATGTGGGTTTCTAAGCTGATCAGCCGCCCAGAGAGCAGCTTTGATTCTGACAAGAGGGTTGGGCCAGGCGAGAGCTAGCAGCACGGAGCTCCAGCACGTCCCATTCCCTTAACCTGCCGCACCGAGCAACTTCCAACTCAGCCAAGCAGCTGTTGCGGACGGAAGACGGACACCTGGGGTCAGGAAGTTCCCTGGCTGGATGCCTGCTGCAAGAGGGGGTCCTAGGGGTAGGTTAGCGGGCTGAGTCCAGACTCCACTCCTCTTCCTGCCACCCTCCTCTCGCTCAGGGATAGATGGAGCCAGACATGCCAGACCTGGGCAAGGGACCCCCGAATGCTAAGCAAGTGCCTGGCCCCCCATAAGGGATCTCTGCCTCCTGCCCACAAGGTAGTCCCGCACAAGGAGCCCGCCGGCAATGTGAGTGCTGCAGGCATGGGTTGATTTGCAACGGTAAAAACATGCTTCATCTGGAATCCGCTCTACGAAGCATCCCAGCTTCTAGTGCAAGCGGCCAGGGCCAGACAGGAACCGGCGTCCTATGGACAAGTCGGTCGGTTCCATCTCCTGGCTTGGTGACGCCATAGAGCCATGGGTAGCACAGCTGTAGGTGCAGGGGTTTGGGGAACAGCGACTGGCATGGCCATTTTGTTGCCATAGAGACCAAGGACAGCATCACAAGAGCGCACGCTCACTCCACCCCGGCCGGGAGATCACAGCACTAACTTGATATACACAGAATTGGGACAAGTCCCCTCTCCTGGCAAGGACACAGGAGACCGGCAGGCTCCCGGGCACAAGGACATCTCAGCACTGCCTCATTCGCACCTTGTGCCCAAGGGGGAGGCCAGGCTCCCCTTGTGCTGGCAGAGCCGCATTTAAAGCGGAGATTGCAACCCCCGACAGGCAGGTTCTCCCCAGCACTAACCTCCCTTCTCAAGCCAGCCAGGCGTTAAGGGGCACACCACGTGGCCGTCTGGGAAACACAGGGGAACTCCTAGAGCAGCTACCAGCCCTGTCCGCAGCGTGGCACAAATTAGGAGGTTGCAGCACAGCGTCCGATTCAGGTTCTATTGCCAGAAAGGACCAGCACCGTCCTCTGTCCCCCACAGGCCACAGAAATCCCCCAAAATAATCCCTGAAGTAGATCTTCTCCGAAAGGACATCCGGGCTTGATTTTAAAAACGGCCAGTGATGGACTCCACCACCACCTTGGTGAGTTGCTCTACAGACAACTTACATGCTGACCAAATTTGATACCATATTTCCAGTCTGACTTGTCTAACTTTGACTTCTAGCCACGGATGCAAGTTACACTATTCTCTGCTCAACAGAAGAGCCCATTACTAAATATTTGTTCCCCGTATGGATACTCACAGACTAATCAAATCACCCTTTAACCTTCTCTCTCTTAGGCTAAGTAGAGTGAGCTCCTTGGGTCTGTCACTACAAGGCAGGTTTTTTAATAGTTTTTCAGGGAACATCTCTGAACCCTCCCCAACTGATTAACATTATGCATTAATTGTGGGCACCAGAACGGGACACAGTATTCCAGCACTGGGTGCACAAGGGACAAAGATAAAATAACCGCTCTGCACCTACTCTCAATTCCTCAGTTTCAGTATCCAAGAATCACATTAGGCCTTTTGGCCAGTGTCCTAGAGAGCCCGTGTTCAGCTGATTATCCACCAGGGCCCCAAGTCTTTTGCAGAGTCTTTTCCCAGAAGATGTGCCTCCCCCCATTCTGTAAGCATGGCCTGCACTTTTTGTTCCTCAAGGTATAGCTTTACTTTTGTCCCTATTCAAATGCATAGTTAAGCTTGCATTCATCTTACCAGCTACCTGTTTCAGTGACCCATCCACTTCATTTACCACTCTCACAATGGGGGTCAGTTGGGTCCTTAGTGATAATTTTATGTTGTTGTCTTCTAGGCCATCGATAAGTGTTTGACAGAGATGGCCAAGTAGCACCAATACCTGCAGGACCCTCCTAGAAACACAAGTACTTGATCATTCTCCATCTACAGTTACACTGATACCTATCAGTCGGCACACTTTAAATGGATTAAAAATTGGCTGTGTTAATTTGAGGTCATTCTTTAATAAATATCATGCAGCACCAAGTCAAATGCCTTTCAGAAGTCTAAGTATATTACATCGACAGTATTGCCTTTGTCAAAAGGAGTCACCTTTGGTTGGTAATCTGGATGGACAGGAGCTATTTTCCATAAAACCACATTGATTGCAATTAGTTCTGCTGTTAATCAATAGAGTCCCACATCAGCCACTTGTTGTCTGACCCAGAATTCATGTCAAACTGCCAGGCCTGGAATTATCCAGATCACCTTGTTTACCCTTTTTAAACACTGCCACAAAATTAGCTTTCTTCCAGTCTTCTGAAACGTCACTGGTTCTCCAAAATACGTTAAAAATAAAACCCAAACTTAACAGTCCAGTGAACGCCTCAGTCAGTTCTGAACATTCTTGGACTCAAATGATCTGGACCTGGCGATTTAATTACATCTATCTTTAGTAGCAGCTATATCTTCCAGAGGTACTAACAACACGGAAAAGAAAGAGTGTTCTATGGTATGACTACATTTGTCCCCCAACTCTGCCCTCGTAGAGAACAGAAATATTTACTGAATGCTTCTGCCTTTTCTACACTATTGAGTCTAACATTTTGTAATTGATCAATACCTTTGTTAGGACTAGTTTTATTCCTAGTATACTTTAAAAAGTCCTCCTTATTGTCCTCATCTCTGCTGGCCTTGTTTCTCCTTGTGCCTCTTTGCTTCCCTTATCAATTTTCTGCAGTTTCTGGCTTTTTATTTCTACTTGTTACTATCAAGTTTTCCTCTCTTCTATGAGCTGCGATCAGTTCCTCTTTTTGGTCAAGACTAGGTCAACTTCCCTGTGTTGGATGCAATGGTGAGAGTTTGGAAATTGTCATCTAATATTTGGAAATATTGAGTAACTGTCACACTAAAGCTTTACGGTCAGGAACGTGTGGAAAAGCCAGACCTGAAATGCAGGCTGCAGAGTTGCAAGCAGAAAAAGGGGAAATCAGCCAGCCAGTAGTCTGAATAGATGCAGCTCTCCACAGCATTTTGCGAGCATCTCTGCAGGGAGGAGAGCGCGGTCCCCTTGGAAAGCCAAGCTGTGCATGCCAAGAAGAGCAGGCACTAGCTACAATTAAGCTTCTTTCCTCCTCGAAGTTGCTCTCCTCTCTCAGGCAGGCAGCAATACATTAGCACAACCCTTGCATTGCCATCCACATAAGTCAGCAGCGGCACACTGGTCCCACAATACAATGTCTGACTTACCCCTGCTGGAGGGGTTCCTGGACTGGATGCAATTGCCAAAGGGCCCAAGCAGAAGGGTGTTCAGGGAGGTGTTCAGCTAGGGGAGGAAGCTGTTTGGAAAAGGCTTACCTTGCTTGTTTTAGTGCCTGAGCAAGGCAAATTTACAACACACTTGCTGAGGCTTTAAAAGCCTTGTTCTTTGAGGAACATTTTAAAGGCGAGGCTACACAGCAACTGGCTTTGCTGTGCGGAAGCCCACTCACCAGGAGAGGTTTTAACCAGCTAGTGCAGAACCCCTCCCGCCCCCCATCCCCCCGCCAAAACACCCAGGCTCCATCAGAGATTTTGCAGCCCACATGTAGGCTTGTCAGAGGGAGCTGCAAAATAAATCTGAGCCCAGGACAGTTTCCATTTAAAATTCCAATGAGATGCAAGAATTTCCTCCACCCGATCTGCCGCTGCATCAAGCTAGTGGACTCGAAAGCGAAACCCACGAGTCTGCAGCCAGCACACAAGCCAAGGGAGGTGATAAAAGACACATTCTGCTTCAGTCAGTCTCCGTCAGTGAGGCTTTCAAAAGGTATTTTAGTAACACAGATAAGGCAGCGTGGGAAAGACAAGCTCCATTCGATTGTGCTTCCTCTCTGAAGGAATTCCCTGGCTTATTTATTGGAAGTCATTTCCTGGGCTCTGGTCACGGCACTCAAACGCACACCCACACAGGAATCCACGGTTGGCAGCAAGCAACTTACAGAGAACCTAATGCAAGCAGTGGCATTTTTTTTAAACCCAACTGTTTGCATGGCACACTGTCTAGCATTTTATCAGCTATCAAGAATTCCCCCGCTCTGATTAAACACTTAGTGGATGGATAATTTGCTATACTGCAGCAAGTGTGCCAAACTCTTCAGCGCTATGCATTTGACATCACCTGCATCCGTTTACAGAGCGAAGCCTGTAAAGCTGGTAATTAATAAAGGCTTAGGCGAGGTAGTTGTGTTATGCACTAACTTGATATACACCATCGCACTGTAAGCGTCTCCAACAGGCCGGCACCAGATGCGGAGACATTCATTATCACAAGCCTCTTTATACAAGCCTGCCTACATGTGACTCATGGCAGGAGCTGGGAGCAATGCACCAGCATTAACCAAATGCTATGTTTCAGTTGCAAGCTTACAACCAACATCCCCCCCTCCCCCCGAAAACCGACGCCACAACAGCAACTAGAGGCTGCCGAGGGGAGGAGCCGAATGCTGGCAGTTAGCCTATCTGCATTCAGGATCACAGCCCAGCCTTCTGTAGCAGGGCATGCTGCACGCCCTGAACAGACGGGAAAATGGCTCATGCACTCGCCTGGGCGGGGATATTACAAGGAAAAGGCTGCTAGAGTTCCAGGACTAGAATTGAAGCCATATGAGAGAGGCGGGAATTCCCTGGGGAAGAGGCCGGCATGCATGGAATAAGAATCCAGAAGTAATTTAACCCTCAAGATAGCACCACTTCTTCTCTGACCGGACAACATTCTGTCCAGCCACTAGGGTGAAAAATGGAGAACCTTTGCCGCCTTCTTTGCAATGCAACCAGGCCCAGCAAACTTTTGGCAGACCAGTAACATTATGTGAATATTCATTATGCTCATAAATATGCAAATAAAGTGTTGCCAGTCCGCCAAAACATGTACCCCAGGCCCGGCTGCTGTGCGGTGGCTCAGCGGGCCGGGGTATACCGTGAACAGCCAGCTTCAGCGCCACCCAGGGTATTCCCCGGTCCCGGAAAAGCCAGCATGGGCGTGGCCTGGCAACATGCCACGACCCAGCAGTTCACGGCCCAGCACCGGGCCACCGACCAGCAGTTGGGAGCCACTGCTACAAGGAATGAGCCCAGCGGCTCTAGAGAGCAGAGTCCTCCAGCTGCAGCACTGTTAAAGGGGATAGTGCAAGCTTCCTACAGATCACCGCGTGCACACTGGCTTTCCCAGGAACCCCCCCAGCAACAGATATGCATGCTCATGCTGGACTGCAGCTGAGGTGCTCCTCAGAAGTGGCACCAATAGGGAGAATTCCTTATGCCCTCCCCATAAACAAGGGGAACTGATTGGCTTCCCTGACATCATGCTGTTTACGATTTGTTGCCTGTGCCCAAACTGAGGGGAATGCAAAGCTAACAGATATGGCTTCTGGAGTCCCGTGCACAACCCCACACGGTTTACAACGAGGGATGTAAACATGCAGGAAAAAAGTGAACCGGTTAAATCATTTAATTGCAATTGTTTAACCAGTTAACCGTGCCATGGCTGCAGTCCGGCCAGCCTGCCAGGATGGGGGCTCCTCCAACCTGGCCCTCCGTGCCATGAGCTGCGGACTGCTCACTCCAACCAGCTGGGGTCCCACCAGTCAGGCTGCCATGGGCGAGGGGGCTGCTCTCCCCGCCCAGTTAACCAGTTACCTAGTAAGCATGCCAGTAAGGCTGATGCTTACTGGGTAACGGGTTAACCTTTTACATCCCTACTCGGAACTTTTCTTCAAAGTTCTAGAGTTTTACTTCTTCGGTGTGTTGACGAAAATTCACCCAAAAAAGGTAATTTTGACCAATCGAGGTCCCTTACACGCACAGGAGAATGGAGCAGGGATTAGAATAAACTAGACCTATTTGAAGCCAGTTAAGAGCAAATCTGGTATCTAACAGCATCTCCAGAGGAAGGACCAGGACAGCAGTTTCTTTCTGCAGCCACCTAGAGCAGTCGCTTTGACTATCTGGCCTAGAGAGCTCTGGTCCACAGGACCACGGACACTGGCAACAACCGTGCGGGAGCAGAAGAGCTGCAAACTCCCTCCGAAGCCGGACCGAGCAGTGACGGTTGCATAACGAGCTCTTTCCAGTGGTTACGACAGCAGCAACTCCACTGAGCACCACAGATGCACTGTAGCAAGTGAAATCTTACAGGTGCTAACTGGAAGTCACACTTCACGCAAACTGCAACACAAAGGGAGAGGAAGTTGTTTAAAAATAAAGCACACGCACCCCGTGCTTTTAACCACCCAAAGCCGAAAACACAATGGGAGTCCAATTTACTTCTGCACTTCACTCAGCAAAAGCAGGTAACACAGACGGGTCAGTTTCGCTTTTACGACTATGCACTTCCACCATTTCATTTGGCAGCCCAGGGCCCCGGCGTAACAAACACAAAGCACTTCTCATTGTGAGCGTGTCTGGGGAAAGTTTCCACGTTCAGTAGTGTCTTTTGTCAAGCGCGTGCAACCAAGCACCTGGCCAGTACTTCAATGGCTGGGGGAAGAGACACAATTTAACAGTAAATGCCTTACAAATAAAAACCCACTAAGCACCACATCGAGGCAGTAATACTGGGAATCTAAAGCTTCTTAATATTCCTGGCAAGACCCTTTGAATTCAGCCAAGTGCCTCACAGAGGCACATACACAAAGGGGAGAGCGCATTCGCTCTCCTCCCTTCCCCCCAGCGTCAGCATTATCCACGGCGGCGTTGGTTTGCATCGTGCTGTGGTTTGCGCAGCTACTGCTCTACATTTCACAGCAGTTTTGGAGCCAGTGGTAGGAGCGCAGCTTGACACGGTGTCAGAGCAGTCTGCCGCACGGCTGCTAATTTTCCAGGGCTGTGTGAAATGCTGACACCAGGCCCCTCAAGAGCAGCCTTTTTTACTGCAAGTGTTTGCACTAGTGTCCCCCCACTACATTCACCCCTCTTTTCATTAGTCTTTCGACAGCTTCGCCAGCAGCAGCAACTCAAGGGCTAGCCTCCCCTCTCCCCACTATGTCTCGACTTGCTCAGGCTAAGACCACGAGCACCCCTTCTACACCGGCAGTGCCAATGCAGAAGTTAAATTACATGCTACTGTAGAGAAGACCTGCGCTCACATATAAGGGATTCTATTAGGGATGTTAAATGTAATCAACAAATGGATTAGTTGATAAGCAGGGGAGCCACAGAGGGGTTAGCTCCTGGCCCAGATAGGCTCTTAACATATTTGAATGCCTAAAGCACAGCAGGAGGGACCCAGCGTGAGCTGGGACAGCTGATTCCTGGCTCATGCCCAGTCCCCGCTGCCCCTCTGTTTCCCCTGCCCCCCATGGAGACAGTGCTGGGGGGAACTGGCTTTTAAGCTGGCTCCCCCCATTACCAGCTCCTGCTCCCCCCCCCTTGCTGCCTCTGATAGAAGGGGGGCAGGGGAGAGACTAGTCAAGGAACTAGTAGACTATCTGATAAGCTTTTGCTTATCAGATAGTCAACTAGTCGCTTATTATACATAGAAACTAGGGATGTAAGGAGAATTAGGAAGCCACCTCATCTCAGGACTATAGCAAGTGCTAAATATTCTTGCTTGTCCGAGCCATTAACATCTTCTTTCAACAAGAGGCCTTATCTGCCAACTTGGAATCAGAAGTAAACCATCTTCACACAGCGCCCTGTCAACCTGTGGAACTCTTTGCCAGAGGGTGTAAAAGAGCTAGATGAATTCATGGAGGTTAGGTCCATCAATGGCCATTAGCCAGGATGGGTAGGAATGGGGTCCCTAGCCTCTGTGAGAGACTGAGAATGGGTGACGGGAAAGGGGTCACTTGATGGTTACCTGTTCTGTTCACTCCCTCTGGGGTACCTGGCATTGGCCACTGTCAGAGGACTGGACACTGGACTGGATGGAATTTTGGTCTGACCAGTCTGGCTGTTCTTATGCTCTTATGTTTACGTCAAGTCTCCCAGGCACAAACCCAGGTGTGACCTCTTGTAACAGGTGCAATAGGTGCAGACACCCAAGAGGGCTGGGAAACTGAGGTCGTTTCTCTCCCCTCCCCCACCAGATAGGGTTACCAGAAGTTAACATCAGTCCTACGAGAAGGACCCGCGCTCATCACACCACTTGTACTGCTAGTGGACCACCTGGGGCCCCTGAAGCAGGCTTAGCCCAGATCCGGAGAGAGCAAGACATGAGGCCATCCAGAGAGGTGTTTGACCTCACAAGCAGCCTCGGACCGGTCCCTAACACAGGCCGCTCACAAGGTACTTGAGGCAACCGGAGTCTCACCTCCCTGTGCCAAGGGACTCGGCTGCACGGTTCGCTTGGCTGCACGAGGCTAAGAAGTTTTCCAGGCGCTCGCTCTACACCAGTGGTGCCCAACCTTTTTAACACCACGGACCGGCAAATCCATTCACAAACTTTTGGCGGACCGGTAACATTGTATTTGCATGTACATTATGTAAATCATGAATATGCAAGTGAACTGTTACCACTCCGCCAAGAGCCCCGGCCCCCAGAGCCGCCGCAGACAGCCGGCTTCAACCCCAGCAGTTGCCATGTGGCAGGCAGTTGCCATAGCTGAAGCCGGCTGTTCACAGAGGCTCTGGGGGCCGGGGTGCACCCTGGCCTCCTGAATCCCACAGTGCTAACCCTAACTCCTAGAGCCCCCCTCCACTATCCCCCAGCGCCAGTCCCTGACCCCAGAATCCCCTGGACCAAACGCCCCCCAGTGCCAGCCCCCCCAGCCCAAATGCCTCAGTGCCAGCCCCCTGCCCCTTAGAGCACCCCACCACCAGACCCCCTAGTGCCAGCCTCCTGTTTCCAGAGCCCCACTGTACCCAGCCCCCCCCAGTACTAGCCCTCAGTATTAACCCTGTCCCCAGAGTAAGGATGTTATGTATCGGGTGATTGACTAATCGAATCATCGATGCATTTTTACATTGACTATTTAATTAGTCGATAGGGTGCCTACACTTCCCCGGCTTCAGCACTTTCAACTTTGGTCAGCTGGGGAGTCCCCAGCTGACCCCAGGCTCCATGCGGCGCTGCCGCTTTGAAGTACCTCCCTCTTCTGCTCCCCCTCTCCCCCCCCCCGCTGCCTCGGAGAGGCAGCAAGGGCAGAAGGAGCGACTAGTCCATCACATCCCTATCCCAGAGCCAGCCCTGCCCCCGTGCCTGCCCCACCCCCTTCACCTAGCCCGGCGCTGCCTTCCAACCGCCAGCTGAGCGGCCCTCCTGCAGGAAACTGCTCTTCCGCGTCCGGGAAGAGACTCCCCCACTGACTCCTCCCTGGCGCTGGCTGGCTGAGGGGCAGGGCAGGACACACCTCTCCCAACAGCCGCAGCGGGAGGGGAGGCGCTGGGCAGTGTACCTCAGGCCCGCCCCCCAGATCCGCCACGGCCTGGCAGGCAGCAGGTCACGGCTCGGCTGGGAACCACTGCTCTGGGGGACAGCAGTGGCTTAGAAAAGCCGTCCTCTGTGCATAGCCCTGAGCAGGGAAATGCCGCCGGGCATGGGGACGACTGGCTTCCCGGCAGCTCTATACATGGCTCAGGCGTGTATCTGGCCTCACGAGAGCTTAGCAGCCTCCTGATCCCGCCAGCAAGCGGGGGTAGAAGCCAGCCTTGCTCAGGCCCAGCTCTGCCTCTCAATAAGAAAGCAGGCTGGGCTTGGGGAGCCACCCACAGCTCCCCCATTGAGGGCTCTCCCTCAAAGTGACGCATGGGCTTGGACAGCACACTTAGCCCCTGTGCCAGACGCCCACTGCCCACCCTCAGAACTTCCCCCCGGTCACCACTCTCCACAGAAAAAGCTGGCCAGTCGCTCTGGGGAAGGGCTGGGTGTACAGGAAGTGGCAGAAGCAGCACCGTACCACCACCGTCTGTCAGCGGCAGAGAGCCACGCACAGTTAATCTGAACTTTTCTACAGAGAACCCCACAGATCACAGGCTATTTGGGGCCAGGTTTTCTGGCCATTGAGGTCTAACATTTCAGAGCTCCCTCTGGGGCTTGCCCTGCATGAGCTTTCGCTAGATCAGCAGTGGTCAATCTTTCCACTTGCAAACCCCTATAAAAATGTCCAGATGGAGTGGTGGACCCCTTTGGGCATCTTAGGCACAGTCTGCAGACCCCCAGGATCCATGGACCACATGCTGAAAGCCAATGGGCTGGAGAATTCAAGTCACATGGTTGAAGTAGCACATACCAACTCAAGTTTGCTCCTTCCACGTTCAACAGCAGGGGGCAAATTAAGGAGCTAGACAATGGAGCACAGAGATGCATTTAGCTGGCCCATTTCCAGCCCTTCAGAGGAACTCTGGTGGGAGATGTAGAATTAGTGGCAGAGGAGTCTGCTAGGAGGGAGCTCCAGCTTTGTAAAGCTCAGCCACTGAGAGAGAGGGAAGCTGGAACCTATGTCTCTAATCAAGCCAGTTTGTGGTCAGCTTGAGGTATGCAACTCCGCAAACAAACAGCTGAAGTTGCTCCCATCGACCTCCCTTACTCATCGTGATAGTGAGGAGTATCGGCGCCGAGAGGGTCACCCTCAGTATTCCATTTAGCGGGTCTTTACTAGACCCGCTAAATCAAACCCCAGAAGATCGATCGCTGGAGCGTTGATCCCTTGGGTAAATAGAGATGTGGCCCAAGTGAAAACCAGGCCCAGGCATTTCTCATTTCTTTGGCCAACTTGAAAGGGACATATTGTTTTGGAATAAAATGAGCCAAACAGCAGTAAGTCACCAGGACCAGATGGGATTCACCTAGGGAGTTCTGAAAGAACTCAAATATGAAATTGCAGAACTACTGACTGTGCATGTAACCTATCATTTAAACCAGCCGCTGTACCAGATAACTGGAGGACAGTAAATGTGCAGGGGGGGGCTGGAGCAAGCTGTATAACGGGGATACTTAGAGCCACTGCACCAAACTGTAAATCCTGTGTAATGGACACCACTTCAAGTCAGCATCCCCCCCCCCACCCGAGTTCCACCACCTATGCAAATGTAATGCTGTTTTTTTTAAATAAAGCAGTTAGAGGCCAGCAAGCCTATTATCAGTACCAAATAAACTGGCTGAAACTATAGTACAGGACAAAAATCAGACACCTAAGACGACCACCATTTGTGGGATAAGCCTCACAGCTCTTGTAAATGGAACTCACACCTCACCAAGCTATTAGAATTCTTTGATGGGGTCGATCATGTGGACAAAGGCAATCCAATGGCTGTCGTGTTCTTAGATTTCCAAAAAGTCTTTAACAAGGTCTTTACTTGGCTTATGAGCCTTTGGGGAAACAGTTGTGGGATAAGAGTGAAGGTCCTCGTATGGATAAGTAATAGACTTGTTGATAGGAAACAACGGGTAGGAACAAATGGTCACTTTTCATGGGGGAGGGAGGTAAACAGCTGGAGCCCCAAAGATTTGCACTGTGCTCATCTACACATCCATAAATGATCTGGAAAAGGGAGGAAACAGCGAGGTGGCAAAGTCTGCAGATGGCAGCCCTCTTGAGTTATTCTGTAAGCCCACAACTGCCTTCGAAGTAGGCTTGCCAGATGCTTTCAACAAAGTCCCGAACATGGCAAACTTGGTTGAGGAAAAAAAAAAGGGGGGGGGGGGGGAGGGAACCAAAGTTGTTGAGGAAAAAAAAGTCGCTGCACCTTTAAATGGCCCTGCACTCCTCACTCCTCCCCGATGCGGCAGGGGAAAACTGTCCTTGCCGGGCATCTGTCTGACAAACAGGAAATACCAGACATTTCACCGGTCCGGTATTTTCTGGGTTTTTTTTAACCGGACAGGGGACCTAAATACTGAACTGTCCAGGCAAAAACTGGACACCTGGCAACCCTACTTCGAGGAGTTACAAAGGCATCTCAAAGAACTGGGCGATTGGGCAATAAAGCAGTAGATAAAATTCAATGTTGATAAATGCAAAATAATGCACAGAGGACTCACCGCCCCCTAAGTTATACATACAAAGGGATGTGGCCTAAATAAGCTCGTTACCACATGAGAAACATCTTGGAATCACTGTGGAGAATTCTCTGAAAACATCTGCTCAATCACAGCAGCCATCGAAAAAGCCAACCACGTGGGGAATGGTGTAGGAATATAAGACAGTAACTATAACGTCACTACCCAAATCCTTGGGACATTTGAATCCTGCATGTAGATCTCAGAAGAGATACCTGAATTGGAACAGGCTAGAGGGTCTAGGCCATGGGTTCCCAAATGGGGTGCATGCCCCCCTGGGGGGGCGTGAAGAAATTCTGGGGGGGGGGGGCACGAGGCAACCCAGCCACACACAACCCCGGTCAAGCCCACCCCAAGTTTTGCTACTATTTTTTTGGGAGGAGAGGCATGAGGGTCTCTCAAAAATCAAAAAGGGGGGCGTGATGCCGAAAAGTTTGGGAACCACTGGTCTAGACAAACACGCCGGATGTGGAGAAAGCAAATAGGGAGGTATTATCTACACCTTCACAGAACACAGAGCGCAGGCCCCGATTCAACAGACAGGCAGCAGGCATAACACTAAAGAAACAGTCCATGTAGACACTGCAGCTGACTGCTAGCTGCAAGCTTGTCTCTGGCCAGCTGCTCTGAGCTAGCAGATGCAGACTCTCCTGGACCGAGCTCTTGCTCCCTGAGAGACGTGAGCTTGGAGTAGGGATGTAAAATCCTGTTTTAATTGGTTAACTGATTACAAGGGGGTGCAGCCTCTGCTAGTTAATCATCACCCATTAAAAGTGAGACTTGCCAGTTAAAACATTCACATCCCTGGCTTGGAGATCAGGAGCGAGGGGAACAGGAAGCCAAGGACTCTGCTCACTTTAGCGCTAAGTTCTCCACGGGCCCACGTCCAGGGTTACCCAATACGGGCTAGTCCTTGCCGGGTACAATGCGCCCAGCCGACACCAACGCAGCACCAGCCACCCCTGTCAAAGGCAGCAGCTTCAGATACAGGCTACCCAGCCTGGCCGCAAGGTGGCTTTCCTTGGGCAGGGCAGAGCAGCTTTGCGGCTGCGGCGAGAGGAAAAGGCACAGAGCCAGCCCCTGCCCGGCCCTTTGTACCGGGTCTCAGAAGAGACACCATCCCTGCCCCAGGGAGCTGACCAGCTATTTGCACACCAGTCGCACAAGCGCCACCACGCACCCCAATCAACGTGGACCAAGCCCCGGGCAGCCCCTGAGGAAGGGAACTTTCACACCCCCACCAAGCAAGGAGCAATTCATGCCAGGCAAGCGGAGTTTGTCGAGCTCAACTCTCCCAGCACAGGCATCTGCGTGGTCAGGTCCGCTCTCTGTGACTGGGGGAGGGAGAGGAACAGGCCCGGCAAGTTGCCAGGGCAGTGCGCCGGTGCCAACGTGCCTGCGTGCGCGCAGACACACAGTCTGTTGTGCCCGGCGGCTCAGCTCCCTGCTCCGGGGACAAGCAGAGCCATCTTCTGGCAGCGTGGCCAGCAACGTTGCAGCTGGGCCGGCATTCAGGCCGGGTGCACAATGGAAAGCAGTGCCGGCTTTGTGCTAGGAGGCAGAATGAAAGGAGCCTCTCTTGCGCGCGCAGCAACGAGGGTCTTCGATTTCCAACCCCTGCCCACGCAGAGCGGCTGCACAAACACGGCCGCCACGGTGCCGAGAGGAGAGTCACCTGCGAGGACAGGCCAGCTCCTCACCGTGTCCTGTCCAGTACCTCTCACTAACACCCCCTAGCACTCCTGCAGGGAGGGGCTCAGAGAACAGGGCCTCCAAAGCCCCTGGGGTAAACGGATTCCTGGCTTGCCGCCAGCGAGCCCTCTGGAGTCTCAGCAAGCAACAAAGGATGCTCTCTGCCAGCCCTGGCAGAACCTTGCCAGTTCCCCTCTTCTGAGAGCATGTGGCTACGTGCAGCCGACGGGTCAAGATGCCCTGGACACAAGAAGCCTATTTCTCCCCTCCTCCCCCCTACCCCGCCCACAACAGCCACTCGATTCAGGGGCAGCCAGTGAGCTGGGAAAAGCTAAGTGACTGGCCCCGAATCGGAAGAGGCCCTGTAAGGCTGCACCCCAATTCCCTGAAACTGACCCGGCTGCCATCCAGGGGCTTCCAAACAATGGTCACAAGAACAAATGCACGGCAGCATCCTGGCAAGGGACGCGCTGGGACGTCGCATGCAGACGGGCCATGGGCTGCGGTTAAGCCCACATCTGGCCTCCAGAGAGGAGTCTTTCCTCTGAACTGGGGGCGGAGGGGGAGAGCTTATATGCCCAGAAGTGTGGTCTGAGCCCTCGTGACACCCAAGAGCAGGGTGGGTCTCAGCACTGAGCTGACTGCGGCTTCCTCCGGACGCACGCGTAGGATTTTGGTAAAGAGAAATCCAAGCCCTAATTGGACACAGGCGTGTGCACTCTAGGCACAAACCCGTTTGTATCCCTGCAGCATGGACGAGCGCCGCACTGCGCCCGGCCCTGTACACGCAGAACAGAACAACCCACAGTTCCCGCATCCTTCCAAGCCCTGTAGAATCCAGATCTCCCCCCCCCCCCCCATCTCATTGTACCCCCACCCCAGTCCATCCCCATTTCATCCGTTAACTGGTTAAGCTTAACGTTTAACCTGTTTGCTAGTTAAACGGCATTTTACACTGTAGGCCAGAGGTGGGCAATAATTTTTGCCTGGGGGCCACTTCAAAAATTTTTCAAGTAGCCCCGGCCACTCCGGAAGGGGTGGGGCCTAAACAGGAAGGGAAGGGGCTCCCCCACCCCCAGACTATGACTGGTCTGGGGGTGGGGGAGCCCCTTGCCCCCCCCTTCCCACTAGGCACCTGTACTCTGGAAGAGGCTTGGCATGCTTCCCCACCCCCAGGCCGATAAGGGCCTGGGGGCGGGGGAGCGCAGGAAGCCTCCTTCCGCCCTCTGCCAGGAGCATGTGGTACTTGAAGTGCCGCAGGCTCCTTGCAGGGCTGGGGCAGGGTGAAGGAAGCTTCATGCAGCTCCCCTGCCCCCAGGCCCTGATTGGCCTAGGGGAGTCCATGGAGCCTCCTCTGCTCTCCCCCCTGCCCTGCGAGCCGCATGTGGCACTTGGAAGCGCTGCTTGCAGGGCTGGGGCAGAGCGGAGAAGGCTTCGGGTGCTCCCCAGACCCTAATTGGCCCGGGGGCAGGGGAGCAACAGGGCCTCCGCAGGCCAGATCTGGCCTGTGGAGGCCCTTTTGTCCACCCCTGTTGTAGGCCCACTTGGTGGGCTGGGTTCTCCTTCCCCATCGACTGTTTGCAGAGGTAGAAGACCAAACAGAAAAACAACAGGCAAGGTGCTTTAAACACCGAGTCCCTGGCACCCTAGGCTAAGGTTGCCAGGTGTCCGGTATTGTACTGGACAGTCCGGTATTTGCACACGCCGTCCAGTAAAAAAAACCAGAAAATACCGAACACGTGCAATGCGCAATGTCCGGTATTTTCTGATTTTTCTGGCTGCGCACCAGACAGAAGGCTGGCGTGGGCGGGGGGAGCGGCTGAGAGTCCCAGCTGGGAGGCGGGGCAGTGATTGCCGCCGGGAGCCCTCAGTCGGTTGAGTGCGAGGAGGAGGGGAAGCCTCCTCCTCCCTCGTGCGTCGCCAGGAGCCTGCGCGGGACAGGCAGCAAGTGCCCAGGTCAGTCCCGCTCCCCGCTGGCCAATTTGCTCACCTCGCCCCCCCACCCCGCCCACCCCGTTCTCCCCCACTTCCCCTCCTGATCTTCCCTGACCAGGACCCTGCAGCCCCCAGCTCTGCTTCCCGCTGGCCCATTCCTCTTCCTGACCTCCCCTGGCCAGCGCCGCTGTACCTCTCCCCGCCCCCTGCCAGCTCTGCTTCCCCCGGCCCCCCCCCTCCTCCCCCAGCTCTGCTTCCCGCCGGCCCGTTCCTCTTCCTGACCTCCCCGGACAGCGCCGCTGCACCCCCGCCAGCCAGCTCTGCTTCCTGCCCACCCTTCCTGCTGGCCACCCTCACGGCCCCGATCCCCCCCAGTTGTGCTTCCCTCCCCCCCCCTTACTACCAGCCAGCCCCATTCCGCCTGAGCCCCCGCCATGACCAGCCCTGCTTCCCGTTGGCCCCCCCATCTTCCCCGGCCAGCCCCGTTCCTCCCTCCCCCCGTTAGCTGTTTCCAGGCCGCCCCCCCCCCCCCCCTTCCCAGCCAGCGCCGCTCCCTTCCTGGCTGGTCCTCCCCCCCTCCCATGAAGCGTGTCAGGGTTTCTGGGTTTTTTTTAAATGACTACCTGGTAACCCCTAGCAGTGATCCAAGTCCTTGAAGTCTTTTTTTTTTTTTCTTGCTCAACAACTTGTGTTCCTTCAGTGACACCTGGGCTGAAAGTTCATTGGAGGAGGAAGAAACACACGTCCACTCCTTCCCCCCAGCATGCATCACCGCTCAACTCGACTTGCCATTGGCACCTATTCTTTGGCATCACGCAGACAGCTGGAAGCAAGCGGGGGAGAGGGGAAGCCGCACGAGAGCGAACTCTGTCCCCTACTGCGAGCCCCTCGCAGGATCCGAGAAGGCCAGCTCCAAGTGCCAGATCAGCCACTTCCCCCTGGGCACCGCTCCACGGCGAGCACAGACACCACGTCCACGGAGAGCGGAGGCAGGCTCCGTTCACAAGTCACGTGCCATATCTGGAACAAGCTCAGCTGTTTCCTTCCCCGCCCGTTGGGAACAAGGCACTTGGATTTTAACTCAGCTCGTTCATCCAACACACACCGTCAGACACTCCAGCCGCGGCAGAGACGGGTCTAGGCCCTGGATTTGGCTCTGTGGAGAGAGCCCTGTTGCTTTCCGTGCACCCCCAAGACAAGCTATAGCCAGGGCAGGCTTATGCTTGACATGAGGGACTGCAGAGGAGTTTGGTTTGCCACACTAAGGAGATCCAAGAGCCTGGGCTAATGAGGCTGCCCTTTGGGGACTGGCTCAGCCTGTCTATTCACAGCAGAAAGTAGCCACATGGCAGCCAAGCGCGTGAACTGTGCGGTTGGAGGCGGACAGGCAAACGGCAGCAGGACATCACAGCTCTCTCAGAGGACTAAGATGGGAACAGGAGTCTCTGGTGAGCCAAGGGCCGGCTGCACCTCTGGCAGAGGGAATGCTAGCCTAGCAGGAGGAGAGCACGGCTGGGCTAGGCAGAGCTGGTGGGTGTCAGATGCAAGCCTGCGTCATTCACCCACTGTCCCCACACTTGGCCAAGCCAAGGCCCATCAGCGACCGTCCGGCCAAGGCTCCGCAGCCATCCGGATGCCTCCGTTCAGCACCCCCCGCCCCTGCCCCCGCCCTCCAGCCGTAGCTGCTATTTATCAGCAGGCCAGTTGCTAGGCACTGAGGAAACATCACCCGCCCTGCTGGAAGCCAAAAAGCCGCGCTCAGGGGAGGATCGACTGAGTCACTGCTTTGCCCGACAGCTGATTGCTGAGGCTGGAATCTTGGCCAGAGCTATTTGCAGCAACGCCCATGCAGGGAGAGAGCGAGGGCGTGCCCTCCCGCCCACCCACCAGACCCAGGGCACACACAGCCCTCCTCCCCAACCTCCAAGGCTGGACCACAGAGCGGTGACATCACTTCCCCTCCCCGAGCCTGGTGACTCACGCTCAGGGAACCACCCCGGGAAGCAGGTAAACACCAGGCTCCCTGGGGAGCACATGGGGGCACTAGAGGCACAAGCAAGGACCCAAGAACAGGACCGGGGGCAGAGCTAGGAGATCCCAGACTCCAGGCACGTGCTTCTGCCGCTACCTCTGAAGCGGACACCTGGAGAGGTCGCCGCACCTCTCGCTGTCCTCCCACCTGCCTCCAGCGGGTCCGCTCCTTACCCGGGCCCATCCCCTCTCACCTGGCAACAGAACTGTGCCCTCGCTTTAGAGCTGCATAAACAGCCCCTGCCCACAAGGAGCCACGTTGGAGCAAACTGGCAGGCCCAGTGGGGAACACCCATTTGCAGGGGGTTACAAGAGTCAAGACACCACCAAGCCAGGCTTCCAGGAGGGCTATGTGGGGTCTCCAAAGCTTCCAGCTCTGCAGCCTTCAGCCCAGGCACAGAGAGGAAGCGGGTAGCCAAGGCTTTCAGCGTGGCTGCAGTCACAGCAGAGAGATTTTGCAGAGGCAAGAAAAATAAAGCTCCTCACTGCAAGCCTGACTTTGCACGCTCATCTGGACAGGGCAGCCAGCCAGCTCCCCAGGCTCGAGGCTGTTCCACAGGCCGAGAAACCCCACTTCCCCATCCAACACACCTGGCGCTCAGCCGCAGGTCCAATTTTCAAAGCCACAGGGGAGCTAATGAGTCGAGATCAGCTGCCATATAGATCCTGGAGCCGCAGCAAGCTGGGCTGAAATACAGCCCTGGTGCAGGACAGTCCCAACACCTCCCGGGGCAATAGAGAACGCCTCTAGGGGACGAGGGCTCACCAAATGAAAAATAATAGGTAGCAGGTTTAAAACAAACAAAAGGAAGTTTTTCTTCACTCAGCGCAGCGCCAACCTGCAGAACTCCTTGCCAGAGGATGTTGCGAAGACCATGCTTGGTGGTAGCTGGAAAGCGGCCCACAGGCAATAGCAAGTTTGCTCCGCAGCTGGCCTGAGGCGACCTTACCTTCCGCCCTTCTCCGGAGTCTCCCAAGAGAGCGCGTCCAGGAAAGGATACACTTTCACAGCTCCCGATTTGGTGCCGACTGCCATAATTCTCAGCTTGGGGTCGTAGGCCAGGGAGCTCGGCTGGTTGGGGAACCCATGTTCTACTGTCTAGGAGGAAGACGAGAGAAACGAGACAACGTCACCCATCACGGAGTCCAGCGGTGCGAGACGGACTCGTTGTGAGCCCCAAGAGAGGGTCACCCGTGGCTCCGCCCAAAACCTCCCGCCGGTGCAGCCTCTGTGGGCTTGGGCAGTGCGTGCACAACTTCAGTAGCAGCCTTATTTACAGGGCCCACGAGATCTCGCCGTTTACAGCCCACCCCTCCCTGCAGTGCTGGGGAGGAGCCGAGAGAAGGACTCACGCTCTTGGAGGCCGAATCCCCTTGAGCACCTCCCTGAAAGCGATTTTCACAGGACAGGGCAGCTGCAGGCAGCCCTGTTACCCCATTGCCCAGGTGGGCTAGGCAAGATCCCCACACACCCCCCAGCCTAGCCCTTGGGCAAGCCTGAGCCCTGGCATGGTCGAAAATGGTCAGACCACGTCTTCTCTGCTCCTCAGAGCGACTTGTGCTTTGACAAGCTCTGCAGAGCTCAGCCCAGGATCAGGGCCCACAGCAGCGCTCCCCAAAAGCAGTTGCCCAGGAGGAATTCAAATGATTAGCAGAGCACCCACAGCCAGCAGCATGTGTTTATCCTGGTGGTGCACATCCACACATGCCCCAGTGCACATAAATTTTATTCCACACATGCGTGGAAAAACATAGAGGGAACATTGACCCTTAGGGTCCAGAGCATGGGAAGCTGGGCCCTGCCCCAGACAGCAGCAGCATGACAGGGAGAGAGTCAGGACAACAGGTCCAGTCGCCCCACACTTGGTGAACGGCAGCCTAATCTAACAGCCGCAGCTCGAGACAGCTTGCGGCGACTGAGCTGGACACAGAGAAGGAGGGTGGCCAATCCCTGCGCGTCCCAGGGTCTGCGAAGCCTTTCAAATGGCTGCACGCAACAGCTAGGAGGCAGCGCCGGCCTATGCCGGCTCATTGCGGCAAGGGCTCCGAGCAGCAGCTACAGGAGCAGTGCTCCAGAGACAGCCGGAGGCCTTCTCTTGCTGGCCACAGCCTCCGCCCTGGAAAGTTAATAAGCGCCCCCGCAGCCCGCCCGGTGCAGCTGCGGCCTCTCCTCGCACAGCTCCCACCTCAGGGGCCTCCCGGGACACCATGAGTTCGGAGAAGCGGACGGGAGGAAGAGGAGAAAGGACTCATCAGGCTTGGCTGGAAGAGCAGCCTGGAGCAGTCACTCCCTCCCGCCTCCCCCGAGCGGTCCCAGCTGCCCTCCGTCCATCCAAGGACCGGGCGGTTGGGGGATTTTTTTCAGGACCAACCCGCAAGCCTCCTTGCGGCCAGTTCCCGCTCCCCCTCTCAAGGGCTGGGGTCAAGCTGAGCTCAGCACAGGAAGGAGAACGAAGCTTGGCTCCCGCACCGCGGACACTGCCCTCTTCCCTCACGGCCCTTGGCAAGCAGCGCGCCGCTCCAGGCGGCCACCCAGAGAACACGTTCCTCACCCTCAGAACGGGGCCCCCCGCAGCCAAGCAGGGGGGCACAGGCATCCTATTCACTAGCAACCAGAGCTGGGGAGCAGCAGGCCCGAGGGGGGGGGCTCCCTTCAGCAACTTGAACTTCAATCATCTGCCACGCGGAGAAACAGGATGTTTTGGCACCGAAAGCGCTCGGAACGGCGTTATCCAGGAAGTGACACCAGCAAGAGCCCCCGTTACAGGCTCAGAGCACAGGACGGTACATTCCTCCTACCGAGCGCACGAGGCTCATTCCCCCTCCGCTGACGCTCAAGGGTACGACCCATCTCGCCAACAGGGCCATTTAACACTGGGCACTTCCCGCAGAAGGCTCTCCCCAATGCTGCGCAACTGTCCCCAGGACTAGGGACAGTCTATGTGCACAGTGCTGTGCCGCGTCTGGTGAAGATGCTCTGTGCCGATGGGAGCGAGCTGGCTGGCACAACACACCCACCTCCACAAGCGGCAGCAACTCTCCCGCTCTCTCTCAACACACACACACACACACACGTGCACTGCGCTGTCAGTGAAACTTACATCGCTCAGGAAGGCGCAACAGTCACATCACGAGCGACACACATTTCACCAACATCGGCTGTCGTGTAGATACAAGCCGTTGTGTCACAATATGGCCTGGAAGGTGCTGTTGGGAAGATCCTACACACACAGACTCCGAACCCGTGTGTCCACTTAGCATCTCTTCACTGCCAGCCTCCTCGTGGCGGCTCTGGGGGAGATGTTCCAAGTGGCCCTTTCAGTACAACTAGTATTTTCTCCAACAGGACAGAGCGGGGAGTTAGAGGAGGACGAGACTAAAGGATGCTCAGAAAGCAAGGGGGAAGCGCAAAAGCAGCTTGGTTTGTAGACTTAGAATCCAAGGACAATTCAAGTTGTAAATAGCGAGGCAGCTTGGGAGGCAGGTGGGAGTTTACCCAAAGCCAGTCAAAGGATGGCTTGGGAACAGCCAGCCAGCAGCCCCCCTTGTTCCAAAGGCACTGCACTGACACCAACTCCAGCGCAACTAAACAGGGCCCCGGAAATCCTCTGTCACAGAGCATCACAGACCAGACTCAGCAAGTACTGATTTGCTAGCGGCTGCTGGGCCCAGTCTGGCAGCTACAAGACCCACCAATCTCCCTGCGTGTGGGGGTGGGGGGGGATTCTTACGCAGCCCCGCACAGAAGATCAGCGGAAAGGCTATGGATGAAGTCAATGCCCTTACCCAACAAAGGCCAGGTTTGGGCACTGGGTCTGTATGCCAGCAGGGGCTTTAGATCTTGGACCAAGATAGCAACCGGAGAGCACTGAACTGGAGCGCCAGTGGTGGTCCTCTGGCAGGACAGAGTCAGTACCATGCACGGCCCCCAGCCCCGCACTGTGCTGCAGCCCATGGGAGGAAGGAGAGGACGGGAGCTGTGACCTCAGCAAGCCAGAAGGGTCACTGAGTGAGAAGCTACAGTCTGGAATTCAGGCTCCTTGGAGCTAGAACAGAGCCTGCCCACCTGCCACTCAGCCCCAGGGCTCTGTGCTGACAGCTTCCTCGGCACCTTCCATCCAAGGGTCTCCAGCGCTTGGCAGCCACCCATTTGCCCCCGCCCCTCTGGGATGTAGGTCTCCATTCTGTAAGGGGGGTATACCAGGAAGGCTAAGTGACTTGCCCAAGGTCACAAAGCAAGTAAGTGGTTGAACTAGAAGGGTTCTCTGCTTTAACTACTAGGCTCTTTTGCCAGCAGAGAACTCAGACCCATGGGTTGGGACGGCCAGCAGAGGACACCCGCAAGCGACTCACAAGCAGCGAGGGGCATTCACAGTCCTCAGTGCACACTCCCTCAGAGAGGAAGCATCACCCACTGTCGAAGTAGGGAACAGCGCCACAGAAAGGAAACTGACGTGCCCAAAATCAGCATGAGCAGTAGGAATTCAATCCAGCTTTCCCAAGTCCCCCAAACAAGGCAATTCATTGTTCCTGACAAGACACTGCACAATCACAAGGGGTGAATGGAGGGCAACATTCACCAATCTCCTACGTCAAGGGCTATAGAATTTCACAAGTCTACACAGGGGTACTCCCAGCTGAAATATAGAGGGAATTACATACCCTTTTTAACTAGAGGCTGCCTCTCTGACTCCTCCTCAGGGGAACGGCACAGTGGTTGGCCAGAAGACCCTGGGTCAATTCCTTGCTCTGCTACAGACTTCCTGTGCAACCTTGGGCAAGTCACTTAGTCTGCACGCCCTCTATAAAATGGTTATTAATTTCCCTACCTGCAAAGAGGCACAAAAGACTGCAACACAGTCGGGAATTTATATCTGGCCATAACAGCTAAGACATCACTCCACAGAGTATTCCCAGATCAACCTGCCAGGCCAGGAGGCAACTTTTGCCTTTCGGCCGAGAGCAGGATATACTGCATATGCATTTAGTCCTTCCTTTTTGTCCCCCCGAGCGACAAACCGCAGCGGATTAGCAGCTTACTCCCTACCACACATACACGGACGTTAGCCATCTGCTATTTTATGTTTCCCCCGGCTCCCAAAATTGTAGGCTAACGCCTCTCCAACTGCCTCCTCTGGTTTTCCCACTGGGAGCTGAAGATTTGGTTTATTATCAGCCGTCAGCAGCAAACACTTTATTTTTATTTCATGCACCAGCTGTTCAGAGCTCTTCCCTTCCGTTTGGGTTCTCTGTTTTGATGGGTTTCCGCAGACCAGTTAAGTGAGCGAAGTATTGCAGGCGTGCGGCTGTTTAACAGCCATCCTGCTGCACGTCTCACCCTGGTTTAATTACTCCGATATCAGCTTAATCACTGTCCTGGGCTAACTAGCCACCCAGGAAGCAATCAGTAGGTGGGGCCTGCTGCCTCATTCCCAGCTGCAGAATTCCTCATCGACGCGAACAAATTGGCTCGTCCCCATTTCCCTGCAGGCACCCGATCCCTTCCGAATAGGCTCTGCTGGGCGAGTTCACCTGCAGCCACGCAGACGGCTACTCCCACTCTCCAGCCGGGGAGGGAACCGCCGCTGCAGCTGATACTGAATTCAGACATCAGGACCACTCAGTTAGATCCCTGGCCTCTGACTACACCTGTACAGGACCCGGGGAGGGCACATGTGTTTGTTTGGGTACAATGCTTCAGTGGTGAGCAACCTGTCTTCCTGGGTGGGGTCGCACCACTTTGATCCGGGCTGGCTGGCATTTTGTTTTCCCGGCTCGGCGCCTGACGTACACGCGGCGGGAGTGGCAGGGGAGCAGACCGGTGCTTTAAATTAAAGGGGCCTCAATAAAATGTTCCCAGTGGTTTTTTTTTTTCTTCAACAGAAATTTTCCCGGCGAATGAAAGAAGGTTGGGCACCACTGTGATACTTGGGCCATCTTCCTAGGGTGCTGGAAGGTATTAGGCAGAACCAGCAGGAGGGCTGAATATTCCAACCCCTTACACAGGCAGAGAACCCCTCGGCAGCAGGACAAGGCATTACAAGTTGGGAGGCTGCTTGCCGAAGCTCACCAGCCATCCCTGCTCAAGCAGATCCAGCCTGCACTGTACCCGTCAACGCAACATCCAAGGGGAGTCTGACAGGAACGACTCACATGCTACAGCAATAGTCAGTGGCGTATCGCCACACGCCTGCAGCAAGCCTCCCCCACTCGCCTTGCCTGGTTTCATACAAAGCCTTCCAGGGAAAGGCCCGTCTCCTCGCGGCCGACTAGATCCTCTCTCGACCTGCTCTCTGCGGTGACTTGTACAGCCAACCGCCGACGAGCTGGCATCTTGGCACAAGGCCGCTGCCACCAGCCTGCTCCCTTTGGGCAGGAGGCGGTGCCTTCTCCCAGTCAGGAGCGACCTGTCTTTGAAAGCGAGGCCCTGCGTTTCTAGCCGCTTCAGAGCGCGGCTCTTGAGAGAGGACGACCAGGCATCCGTGACTGGCCACAACAATCACTCCGAACGTCTCAGAAGGAGAGGAAGAGGCACGAAGTGCGGTTCCACCACAGTCCCCTCTAAGGCTCTTGCTTAGAAGCGGCCATCACGCCATCCTCTTCCGCAGCTCGTGCGCCATTCTCTGCACTAGTGAGTGCACCGGGACGAGCTGCAATCTCCGCATCGCGCCCACCCTTTGCATCCGTCACCACCCAAGGGGAAAAGAGGGCCCAGAAGGTAGCTCCCCACAGTCAGCCGGCCTTTCGAGGAGCACCATTGCTGCTGGAGTCATCTGGACGATAGTTTCAGGAGAGAGCTGTAAAATCCCCTTGCACCAGTTAACGGGTTAAATCAGGGATTTAAGTGACTAGTTGACTACCCGATAAGCCTAGGCTCGACTAGTCGCTCCCCGCACCTTGCTGCCTCAGAGGCATCGGGGGGGGGAGGAGGGGGGAAGCTGGCTTAAAAGCCACTCCCCCCAGCACCATCTTCGCAGGGGGAGGGGCAAGGGAGGCAGAGGCACAACAGGGAATTGGCACGAGTGTGGACCAAAGCAGTCCCCGCTCACTGGGGTTCGGACTGCTGCGCCTTTGCCTTTGAAATGTACAAGAGCCGCCCACGGCGATTGTACATTTCAAAGGCAGAGGTGCAGCAGGATAGTGAGCACCTCCCCTTATCGACTAATCGATGGAAATTCCATCAACTACTCAATTAGCTGATGAATCGACATTGAACATCCCTAGGTTAAATGTTACATTTAACCCCTTAACTGGGATCCCACGCGGGGGGGGAGGGGGAGCGGGGCGGCTCTCCAGCCCAGCCTGGCCACCAGTTAACTGGCTACATCCCTAAGGGAGCAGAAAATATCTCTAGTGCTCAAATCACTTCCTCCGGATCCCCATGTGACGGCGCACCACTGGCGAGTCAGAGTAAAGTAATTCATGACTTGGGGAGGGGGAGGTGTGGCTACAACTAGGACCTGGAGCAACAAGAAGGGCCATAACAGATCAATAGGTGTGATGGGGAGGTGGAGAGCTCCCTTCTCTTCCATGACACAAGCTAGAGCATCTACCAGCTGACCTTGGGCACGTCAGTTTCCTTTCTGCGGTGCTGTTCCCAACCTCGAGTGTGGGTGATGCTTCCTCTCTGAGGGAGTGGGCGTGGAGGACTGTGAATGTCACTCGAGTCGCTTGTGGGTGTCCTCTGCTGGCCATCCCCAACCCATGTGTTAGAGTTCTCTGCTGGCAAAACAGCCTAGTAGTTAAAGCAGAGAACCCTCCTAATTCAGCCACTTATCATAGAATCAGAGCTGGAAGAGACCTCAGGAGGTCATTAAGTCCATGGTCCTGCACAAGGCAGGACCAATCCCACTTACTTGTTTCCCTGTGGAACTCCTTGCCAGAGGATGCAGTGAAGGCTAGAATTTTAACAGAGTTCAAAAAAGAGCTAGATAGATTCATGGAGGTTAGGCCCATCAATGGCTATTAGCCAGGATGGGTAGGAATGGTGTCCCTAGCCTCTGTTTCTCTGGAAGTGAGAGACAGGGGAGGGATCACGTGAGGATTACCTGTTGTGTTCCCTCCCTCTGGAGCATCTGGTATTGGCCACTGTCAGACAGGATACTGGCTAGATGGACCTTGGTCTGCCCCAGTATGGCCGTTCTTACGTTCATGACAATCTAGAGGACCTACCAGCTCTCCCCACAGATGCCACCCTTCAAGCCACCCGTTCCCTCCCCCATTCCAGCATCTACAGTTACACATTTCAGGGAGGCACCAAGTGCCCCTGTGGGGTCCAAGGGAGACTTGTGTTTGGATGAGGCTAAAAGAGTTTAGCCACTGGGCCAGGCACCGCTAGCTTCTTTGGGAAAAGCATCGCTCCTACGACTGAACTAGAGATGGCAGATAGCGATTCATTTAATAAATCGTGTAACTGCATCCAATTTCAGTGCTTTCACAATTATTCGATAGCCCCCGGGGGCAGCCAGTGCGCTCCCGGCCCCCATCCCAGGGGAGCCCCCCGACACCCCACACTGCTGCCTCTGTATCAGAGGCAGCAGTGCAGTGTGGCAGGTGAGCGCCAGTCTGTGAGGGAAGCCGCCTCCCTCACCTTGCTGCTTCTGATACAGAAATGCGTGTACCAATAAGCCCAGGCTTGTGGGTTAATCGTGTAATCGGCTACACACTGACATCCCGACACTGAACCAGGATCCGTCACTGCCTGCAAGACGCTCTTTACCGCACGGATTAGGAGCTCGCCCGCCTCTCGCCTCCCCCCCCCCCCAACATCCATCTGGTGCTGGTAGAGGCCTACAGTCAGACAACCCTGCACTCGCCTGAGATAGGCAGTGATGGAAGAGGAGAGCCACAGATGCCGTGTGTGTGTGCGTGCCAGCAAGGAGCCGTGGACACCAGTGGCACTGCTGTCAGAGCCACCTGCCACTCCAAGGCCAGGTCTCACGCGTGGGCTACAGTGCGGTGACCTCTCGGGACCAGATTCAAAAGCAACGCAATTTACTTGTTAACGGACAGGTCTCCAGGGTGAAAGGTTAGTGCATTAACCCTGCTACAAGCCTCCAGTGTTACCACACTCCCACCCCAGCATCTTCCGCCTGCCAGAACCCACAGAGCGCCTCGTCAGAGTGACAGCTTAACAAGCAATCCCACAGGACCCAAACCCAAATTACCACACATCCCCGCCCTCCCTGACACACCAGACAACAGAACTGAGCCGTATCTGGCATGGCAAGCCCTGGTCCCCGTTACAGCAGACACAAACCAGACTTCAGGCAAGCTGTGAAGGGGTAGGAAAGGAAGTCTCAGTGGAAGTCAGTTGAGAATCAGAACACAGCTCAGAGCTGCTCCCAGCGTGTTTCTCCTTGGGCCACAGGCAAGTTCTGCACCCCTAAAAAGGCCGTCGGGGCAGCTTCGCTTTCACTCATGCCTCGGTGACCCAAGACAAGAGTCCTGCCCAAGCAATCTGCCCAGTGCAGTGACGGGCAACCTAGGCTTGCGAGTGGGCTGCATGCGTGGCCCTCCTCCAGCTCAGTGGGCCGCAAGATGGTCGTAACCAAGACAATCTCCCAGGATAGGGCAGTTTTGCTAAGTGGGCTGGCGTCCCTAGAATTTGCAGGCTGTGCCGACTGAACCGCTGCAGCACATTGATTGGCTGCCAAGGGAGCGCCTGGCTCTCACAGTCAGTGCTGTGTGCAATCAGCCCGCACCCTCACTTTACATGTGTCAGCTGAATGCTGGTAGGAAAAAAACCCGTGTGGACGGAAACCAGCGGAATTTGGCAACCCAGCGCATGGGCAACCGTCAGGAGAGCGTCTTGCGGGCCACACACACAACCCCAACGGGCCTCGAACGCCTCCGGTTTCACACAAGGTAGCGATCAGACCCAACCCTGCAAACGCTGCTCCTCAGACTAGCTGCACAGTAGGCCCCAAGTCCGGAATCACCGCCGCCCCCCACCCTCCCGCCAGGGTGCGGAAGGATTTTGCCATTTGCTTCCACCAGCCATGCCAGAAGGCAAGCAAGGGGGTGCCGCTACCTTCCTTTGTCAAGTGCTTCAAGGCCAACGGGTGCGACGTGCCAATTGAGCCTTATTCCATCTACTGCAGACAGGGCCCGCTGGGGTCTCCCATGCGAAAGAGCCGCAATATGGTGTCAGCCACACATGCTCCCAACTAGACTATCCATGTGTACTCATGGGCAGTGGGTGCAGCCTCCCCCCCCGTTCAGCACTAACCATCACCAGCCTACCCGCCCGAAGGAGCCCTGAGCCCACCCTCACCTTGGCTGGAGGAATCTCAAGAACCTCCCTCCCTCAGAGGAGCCCCCCCCTGCTACCAGAGGAGCCAACTGGAGTTCCCCCGCCCCCACCCCATCACACCACGTCATGCTTCCCCGGACCCCAAGCCAACCCAGGGAGAAGCTCTCGTTTCGCCTCTTCTGGAAGACAAGCCGGAGGGTTCGAGATGCGCCATGCTGGCTCTGGCCCAGCTGAGGCGGCAGCGTGTTACTCGGTTCCTTGCACCAGTTACCTCCCTGCTACACGAACAGAAGATGCTGCCTCCTCGGCTGCCCCGAATCGATATGGGGCATAATGAAGGAAAAACATCCCCCCACCCAACCAGCAGGCAGCAGCCACAGCTGTGCCAGGGCAGGCTAAGCCCTTCTAGCCCGCACCTGGGTTCGTACAGGTCAAGCATCATCAGGTTGGGTACCCTTGGGACCTCAGAGGTCCCGAACCAGGGAATTGGCCTGCCAGGAGCGCCACTTTTCCTCCCGGCCACCCCACTGCTGTGAAGGGCTCTGCTCTCCCCATGGGGGGAGGGGGGGGCCTCTGCTTCCCATCTCTCTCCCCCGCAGCTCTGTGCTCTCCCCACAAGCGAGGGGCTCTGCTTTTCCCCCTGTGGTTCCGCTTTTTGGGCAGCGCTGCCACCCGGAGCTCTCCCCAGTGGCTCCACCACTACCTGGGGGGTGGGGGGGAGGGCACTGCCACCTGGGGCTCCGCTCTCTTGGCCCCCTAGTCTGGACACACTCCTGGCCCCGGCCGGCCCGCCGGCTTATCCCTGACAATGCCGGACCAGGGGTGTTGCTGGACAAGAGAACTATGGATTACAAAGTCTCAACCCGTACTCATCTCTTCCTCGATAGGTGGCAGAACTAAACAAAGGTTTGCTGTGGGGTCAAACCCAACCCGGAACGTCAATACAAACGGGTTGGGGTTTAATTAAATGTTTTGTTTGCCCCCCTCCTCCCAACACAATTGCATTTCCTCTTCGGTTTAATTTTTTTTTAAATCCAACTCCATTTCTACATCAAAGGTTTCAGCGCGGAAAGTTACACCCAGCGCGCAGAGTGTCACAACGAATGGCAGTGAGAGTCTTAATGCAGCCCAAAATGATCACTGCGTTGCCAGATACTTTCGGCTGCCCTGAGCATTTTGGGGCCAATAAGTTATTGGACTGAAAAGTTTCACACAACTTTGAATTCCAGCCCTTTAGAGCAGCGAGACGAACATTAGCAAGAGCTAGGAAAGGACGAACGCTTACGCCTACTTTGCCCTTAGCAATAACCCTAATCCAACTGGCATTTGCCTCGATTACAAGAGAGAGCTCATCCCGTGTAGCCCCACACACCCCCTTGCCTGCACTTAGCTCAGCACTGCAGCTGCTCCAGGAGCAGTGTGGGGATTATTCCCATCTGCAGCCTAACCATGAACACAAAGGTTCTGTAAACACCAAGTGATGTCAGGGTGGTGGGAGGAGAGGAGAGACGCTCCCTGATTGTCTGAGCCGTTTAGGGTGGGTGCCTGAGCTTGTCCTCAGAGCCATCTGGATTCCTTCGCAGATGTCTGTAAGGGATGATCAGCCCAGTCCTTTATCCCCAGTGCTCTGGGTCCGGCCCCCAGAGAAGCGACTGCCAACAGGCACAGCCCTTCTCCCCTCTGTAAGCCCAGAGCTTGCAAGGAGCCTCAGGAAGGACGCAGCGGGAATGAAGGCAGATCTGGAGGTTGCAACCCTCAACCAGAACGTCACAGCCCTTCATCTGGTGTGATCTCATTCCAAACCCCTCACCATGCAGCGGGTATGACGTGACCCCCGTGGGTTTGTAGCTTAACCTGCTTTGGGAGGGGACTAAAGGGGCCCCGTGCACTAGCAATGAAGATGTTTGTACTCCCCCCCCCCCCAAAAAAGGTTCAAAGTTCAAGAAATCCCAGACCAACGTGGGAGTAAATTTAATCTCAGTCCTACAGGGTACAGAGTCCTTGACTGTCTTCGGTAGGGCTGGAGAGAACAGCAGATTTCACATGATTCGGCCCCGGACATGAAGGAAGTTAGGCCAAGAGTCCAGCTGTATTGATCACAGAGCTTCTTGTATTTAGCTCGGCTGTGCAACTTGACTAAAGCATTTCCTGGGGTGCATAGCAGAGGCTCCTCTTTGGGGAGGGAGGTTGCCGTGGGATGGGGACAGGTACCCAGGCCAGACTGGTTTTCCCCCAGTTTGCAGAGACAGAGAGGTTGGGCATGACATGGACAGTGTGGCATCTAATGCAACCAGATCAGATTCCATCCCTGACTAGATTGGCCCGGCAGAGACCCTGGCAGATCTAAACCCAATCCCTTACAACTACAAGATCTAGAGCAGCCAGTGCACCCGAGATGTCCCTTGTGCATCTGTTTATGAAACCAATCTATACGATCTCCGCTAGCTCCCTGCTGACATCGGAATTCTATAGCTAGCTCCAGGCCTACAGCCCATTAGCCCGCCTATGTGAACAGGAAGGGCTGGAGCCAATATTTGCTCACAGCTGTCAGAACGAAGCACCAAAATGGGCGTTACAATCGGTTCAGACCCTGCTCCTCTTCGGGGTAACACTCCCCGTATTGAACGTGGAGCACAATGGGCCTTCCCCCACAGACCAACAAAGCTCATCTTGTCACTAGCGACACAACTGGCCATTTAGAGACATCCCCTCGCTCCAGAGAGTGGCCTCTTTCCTGAGCTGCTATTTATCACACCTCCCTCCAGATTAGGGATGTAAGCGGCTAGTCGACTACCTGACGGGTAGTCAAGTCACTACTCAACTACTTATTCCCCTCCCTTTGCTGCCTCTGTATCAGGCAGCAAGGGGAGCTGGCAGGAGCCAGTGCTGGGTGTGGGGGGAGAGGGGGAGAACCAGCTTAAAAGCTGGTTCCCCCAGCACTGTCTCCATGGGGGGGCAGGGGAGGAAGAGGCGCAGCAGGGAAATGGCATGAGTGGGGACCAAAGCAGTCCCCACCCGCGACTCTTGTACATTTCAAAGGCAGAGGAAGAGCAGGATAGGCAGCAAACACCCCCCTTAACGATTAATCAAGTAGTCAATGGAAATTCCATCGACTACTTGATTAGCTGATTAATTGAAATTTAACAGCCCTACCCCAGATCCTTCCTTCAAGGCAGATGGAAACCCGACTGCAAGTCAATTGGTCCCCAGTATTTTGCTCGTCTCTGGGGCCAATTAGTCACTGTAAAGCCAGAGCTGCTTACAGAGGTGAAGGCAGCAAAGGAAACTGGTCCTGCAGAAGAGACTCAGGAGGTTCTGAGCCTGTCACCCCACCAATAGCCAGAGATATTCCAGCCACGTCCGAAAAGCTGCGTGCCCAGCCTATCGGATTGAGTTAGCTGCTGGGGGAAATGCTCGGGGGTAGCCCGTTCTTTCGGCTCAGGAGATGAACAGGAGACTGTCTAAATCCCCGGCACAACTAAGAGGAGGAGATTAAATGGTTGCCGTCACTGTACGTCTCAAATGCAGACTTAAAAGCCTTCACATCGCTCCTTTTCCCCGCTTTGACATCCATTGGAAATCCACAGCAGATCCAAGGTAACAAAGACCCAGAATCCTCTGAGCTTGTCTCCTGCACCACGGGGCAGACCCAGGAGTCAAAGACAACAACCACCAGGCAATTGGCTACTGGACACAAGTGCTAGTGACATCTGCAAGCCTGAAACGTGCAGTTTGGAGAACATCTGCATGGCTCCACCCTTCTGAATCCCAGGTCTGCAGTGAGACTCATGTGCGAAGCCAGCAGCCCAGCCACACAGCGTGAGATGGGAAGCAAGCAACCACCAAGCCAGAGAGAGGGCCTGGCCAGTTAGGTGCCCAGAGCTTGCTTTTCCACCTCCCCTGCATCATTAGGCATTACCTTGCTTTGGGAACAGTTTAACACCATGAGAGAAGAATGCCAACCCCCCACACACACCCTCACGACCCCTACACCCAACCCTACAAGACAAGCCCCAAGACGTGATCCCCATTTCAGACCCAGTATGAGCTTTTTCCGGGGAAGATTGTCACGACTAAGGTCCAAATCTGTCTCTTAACGGGGCAAACGGCGCCCCTGGAAACATGCAGGCACCAGTGGACAGAGCTCCAGGGACTCAAACCCTGGATTCGATCCCCCAGCTCTGACACTGACCTGCCCTGTGCCAGTGGCCAAATCACCACCCCCGCTGGCTTCCCCTTTCCGCTTGCCCTGCAATCTCTCCAAGGTGGGGACCGCACAATGGGGCACGAGGGAACAGAGCGAGGCCGGGCAGAGTCCTCGGCTCCAAGCTGCCTTCAGCCATTCTGCAGCCTGGGCGGCCGGGAGCACAGATGTCTGCACAAAGCAAGTCGGCTCCTCCAGCAGGATCGTGCTACATTCGCGTCCAAGCTAAACAAGCGATACGGGGGGCGGGGGCTGATCTCCCTTCCTTTAGTTTGCAAGTGCCAGGAGGGGAACAGCGTCAAGGTTTGAGGCATTCGAGGGCAGCCTTCCGGATGGAATCCAAGCGAGCAGGGAGACCCCAGAGCGCACAGCTGTGCCGGGGGGATACCCACTGGGGGTGTGCAGCAGGAGCGAGGAACCCCTCCACTCCCCAGATCAAAGAGCCCCTCCAGTTGCCCAGTCGGAGATGGAGCCAGGTGCGCGCTGCCCTTTTGCATCGGGAAGCTGGGCACCAATCCCCCTTTGCCCAGCTGCATCAGAACTTGGTGCAGCGGTTCCGTGCCAAAATGCCAGGCGGCTGCGCCAGGATCAAAACTCAGGTGCAGATCTGCATCCCGGTTCCATCTCCTCCCATACAAACCCCCTCATGCCCGTTTCCACCCCGCGTCTGCGGGCAGGAGTCCCTCAAAACGAACCAGTCCCTACTCGCCCCGGGGCAGCGGGTTTTGCTGCCCAAACTGCCCTTCACATCCACTCCCTGCCTCTCCCCGGAGTCCACATTCCTCAAGCCAAGCCCCATTGTTTAGCCGGAGCATGCAGGGCACAGTCAAGGGGGCTGGCCCAGGGAAGAGCTGGGGAAGGCTCCGCCGCGGGGTGGCCCAGCACCCGAAATTCAGTGGTACGGGCAGGAGACACAAGGCAAGTCAGGTCCCTTCCTCAGCCGGCTCCGCTCTGCAACACATCACAAAAGCACCCGCGCCACCAACTCCAGTCGTTCCCCGCCCCACCGGCCCGCGGGAAAAGGGGGGGAGGGAGAGAGAGAAGCGATGCCAAACGTCCCCAGAAGAGGAGCAAACGCAGCCCGGCTCGGCCCCCCGCAGCTGGAGCCCGGCCCCTCCAGCCCCAGCCGGGGAGAGGGTAGGGGGGCGCTGTCCCCAAAGCAGTACCCAGGCCCGGCTTTTCAGTGTGCGGATCCCAGCCAGCCCGACCCCCCCTCCAGCCCCCGAGCCACGTCTCGCCCCGGCCCGAGGGCGCAACCCCCCCTCCCGGCTGGCCAGGGGAGCGCCCCACCAAAGATGGGTGGGGGGGGGGGGGTAAGAAGCTCCCAGCCTACAAGTGTGTGCATCCGAGCCGCTGCTGCTGCCCAGCTCCCCCCTTCCCCGGGCTGCTGCTTCTGCCCGACTCCCTCCTCCAACCCCGCGCCCCCCGGGCTGCTACTGCCCCGCGCCCTCCCCGAACCCCGCACCCCCCGGGCTGCTGCTGCCCGGCGCCCCCCCCAAAAAACCCCCGCACCCACCGGGCTGCTGCTGCCCGGCAGCCCCCCCCCCAAAAAAAACCCGCGCCCTCCGGGCTGCTGCTGCCCGGCGCCCCCCCCCCCAAAAAAAAACCCCGCGCCCCCCGAGCTGCTGCTGCCCGGCGCCCCCCCCAAAAACCCCCGCACCCCCCGGGCTGCTGCTGCCCGGCGCTCGCCCCCCCCAAAAAAAACCCCGCGCCCCCCGGGCTGCTGCTGCTGCCCGGCAGCCCCCCCCCAAAAAAAAACCCCGCGCCCCCCGGGCTGCTGCTGCCCAGCGCCCCCCCCCAAAACCCCCGCACCCCCCGGGCTGCTGCTGCCCGGCAGCCCCCCCCCCAAAAAAACCCCGCGCCCTCCGGGCTGCTGCTGCCCGGCAGCCCCCCCCCAAAAAAACCCCGCACCCTCCGGGCTGCTGCTGCCCGGCAGCCCGCCCGGCGCCCCCAGCCGCGCCTGCAGCCCCCCACCTTGTTGAAGGCGAACAGATCCAGCTTGAGCTTCTCCCGCTGGGGGTCGTGCCCCTGCCGGCGGAACCGAAACTTCATCATGGTGCCGGGCTGGGCGCGGGGCGCCGGGGTCCCTGCAGCGGCAGCCGGGCAGCGGGCTCGCCTCCCCCATGCACCCGGCCGCGCCGCCAGCCCGCAGCCTGGACGCGGCGGGGCTCCAGGGGAGGGGAGGGGAGCGGAGGGGCGGGGCAGGTCAGGAGGAGGCGGGGGTGGGAGCGACGCCCGGCCGAGCCAATCAGCGACCCCCGGGGAGGGGGGTGGGGGGAAGCGAGCCAGACAATGGGGGAGAGAAAAAGGCCAGCGTTCGGCGGCTGCGAGTCCGGCCTGCGCTCCGGGCATGCGCCGCGGCGCAGGGGTGGCTGGGAGATGTAGTTTTTGTGTTTTACACACACACACACACACACACACTCTCTCTCTCTCTCTCGCTCTCTCCCCGAGGGAGGCTGTAAAATCATGAATGGGGGGCAAACTAAAGGGATCTCGGGGCGGGAGGGGGGGCTGTAAAATCATGAATGGGGGGCTGTAAATCATGAAGGGGGCAAACTAAGGGGATCTCGGGGTGGGGGGGCTGTAAAATCATGAATGGGGGCAAACTAAGAGGGCCTCGGGGGGGCTGTAAAATCATGAATGGGGGGCACATGCACACACAACAATCTAAGGGGATGGGGAGTCTGTAAATCATGAATGGGGTGAGGAAAGCCAGCAGAGCGGTGTTATTTTTCACATAACACAACCACCAGCGGCCTCCCAAAGAAAGGAATAAAGCAGCAGGTTTCAAGCAGACATAAGGAAGCACTTCTTCCCGCAGTGTCCTGTCAGCCGTGGCATTCCTTGCCAGGGGAGGATGTGCGGGCCAGAAGTATGACTGGGTTCAGGAAACAATTAGATGAGTTCATGGAGAATCGGTCCCTCCGTGGCAATTAGCCAAGATGATCTGAGACACATCCCATGTGGTAAATGCTCTTCATCTTCTGACTGCCAAAAGCTGGGCCTGCCTCACAGAGGAGGGATCATTTCATAATTGCTCTGTTGTGTTCCTTCCCTCTAGGGCACCTGGCACTGGCCATTGTCAGAAGGCAGGACACTGGGCTACTAGGCCCATGGGTCTGACCCGTCTGGACACTCTTTGGCCCAACTCTGCCACCACTTGCTGGTCGTGTAGCATCCCTCATCTCGCTGAGCTCAGTGAAGCCACTCCCAGGCGGGACTGCTGGCAAAAGCAGGCCTTGCTTTGAATATCAACCTCCCCAGTGCGTCCACTTTCTGCAGGGCTCCCTCCCCCAGGACCACACCAGCCCCTCCATGGCGAGAGCACACATGGTTCCCTCTTCTGTCCTATATGCAGAGCATACTAAGCAGAAGACTGTGATGGTCTATACCAGGCCTGGGCAATAACTCTTGCAGGGGGGGCACTTAAATGAATTTTGGTAGGTGGTCATGAGCTGGCTCCACCCCCAGAAGGGGCGGGATTTGGGGAGGAAGGGGCAGGGCTGGGGACTAGCCTCCCCCTAGAGTTGTTGGGGGCCGGAGGCTTTGAAGTAAAAACGCATTGAAGGGCTCCCAGCCCTGCTACTACGGCATTTGCCTAGCAGCTGCGTGGGGTTGCTGTGGCTATTTAAAGGGCTCCTGGCTACAGCCCTTCCCGGGGTAGTGCCGTGACCATGAGCCATTTAAACAGGATCCTGCTGCCTGAGCCTCCGCCTGGAAATTCGGTGGCCCGCGCTGCGGAATATAAATAGAAAGTGGCCAGATGCAGCCCATGGGCCAGATCAAAGTGTTAGGCAGGCCGGATCTGGCTCCCAGCCCACATCTTGCCCAGGCCTGGTCTATACGCTGAAATTAGGGTTACCAGGTAGTCATAAAAATAATACCGGACACGCTTCATGGGGGGAGGAGGGCGAGGGACTGGCTGGGAGGGGAGCGGTGCTGGCCAGGAGGAGGAGGGGGGGGCCGGGAAACAGAGCTAGCGGGGGGGGGCAACGGGGCTGGCCGGGGAAGATGGGGGGGCCGACGGGAAGCAGGGCTGGTCAGTGGGGAGGGGGGTCGGGCAGAACGGAGCTGGCTGTGGGATATTGGGGGGGGGGGCGGCCAGCAGGGGCAGAGCTGGCTGGGGGAGCTCAGGAGGAGGAGGAGGGGAGAACTGGCCGCCGGAAGCAGGGCTGGCGGGGGGTGCAGCGGGGCTGGCCGGGGAAGACCGGGGGGAGAATCAACCAACCGGCCGGCTAGGAGGGGGTGGGGGAGCGAATCAGCCGGCGGGGAGCAGGACTGACCCGGGCTGTGCAGATCTCAGGGCGCTCCCGTCCCGCGCGAGTCAGTCCGGCTGTGGCTCCACCACACGCTTGACCAGTGCGCAGGAGCATGGACCGGGCTGCCCCTCCTCCTCCTCACACACAACCAGAGCTCCCAGCGCCGATCGTGCCCCGCCTCCCAGTCACTCCCCCGCCCCCCACCAGGCTTCTGTCCCGCGCCCAGCTGGAAAACCAGGAAATACCGGACATTGCACATGTCCAGTATTTTCTGGATTTTTTTACCGGACAGATGGCCTAAAAACCGGACTGTCCAGTAGAAAACCAGACACCTGGCAACCCTAGCTGAAATGCTAGGGTCACGCTTGCTATAGATTTGGCAGCTAAATTATCACCATCACAAGTAGTATTAATGATACTAATCAGTATCACCTACAGTCACCAAGAGTATTTCTTGATGCTTTTTGTAGCACTCGGTAACTCCTGATCTTCTTGTACAGAGATGAAAAACCCCCAGGGATGTCCCTTGTAATAAGGGACCATGGGTGACCCCCCCCTACCTGAGGGCTAGAAAGCTGAGTTTCTCATGCAGTCACCTCCAGGAGCCAGAGCTCTAAGAAAAACACCAACTATTGCAAGTCGCGCAATAAAATCGCAGGAGGTGCCAACACTGGTTCTGTCCCAGAGCAGCGTGTGGGTTTTCTGTAATGGGTGGCGGCAGCAATTTTATGGAGCTTGTAAACACTGTGGAAGAAGGGAAACTCAGCAATGGGTTTAAGCACATGCTTGAACCTCTGCTCCTTAAGTCAGTGTTTTGCTGACTCAGGGCCACGGGGCTCAGACTGGGGCACGCCAGCAGACCAATGCAAATCACACTGGATCTCTGGAGTTCTTTCTGTGTTGCAAGCACGCAAACAGCGCTGCAAAACAACCATTGACTTTCCCAGCCTCTCTCGGCTTCTCCCTGTACTGATTAGAAATGGGGGCCCGTCGGGGCGGCTTTTAAAGTATCTCACTGGTCCTTTGCGTAGTAATGGAGCACTCCCATCTTTGTATGTATGTTTAAATCGCTGCCAAACTGTAGTTTCCACTTCCTGAATCTGACGAAGTGGGCTGCAGCCCATGAAAGCTTACACCCTAATACATTTGTTAGTCTTTAAGGAGCCACAGGACTCCTCGTCAATGTTCCCTCTCACTTTCGCCCATCCATGTGCAGAATAAATTTTGTTATGTGCACCAAGGCATGTGTGGATGTGCACCACCAATAGAGATACATGCTGCTGGGCGTTGGGAAGTCTGCTAATCAGCTGGGCGGCACCTGAATCTCTCTTAATTGGCCGCCCAAGTGCACAGCTTACAGAGAACACTGTTCCTCATTGGTTTTGCTGAAACAGGTGAACACAGCTCCCCTTGTGAAACTCATGCGCGTTGGAAGCATTCATCTGAGACATGCTGATAAAGCCCAGCCCAGGGCATGCGTGATACTGCAGAAGTCAGCCCGCAGTGCTGCCAGCTCCCATGCTTTTGTCATGCGTCACATGGTAATTATTGTTTTCCCTAAAGCCCCAGCTCCTGGAATCCAGTGGAGATATGGTGATTTCAGGCTTCAGTCTTAACATGTCTCACCCTCATGGCCGTGGAGAAAACAGAATGTGACCCCAGTGCTCCCTAAAGACTCAACAAGCAGCAGGCAAATAACCCATCTGTGATTTTTTGTATACATAATCTCATGACTTTAAAGCCAGTCTCAGGATTTCGGGTGAACCTGACTCACTGCTGTTGAACATTTGGGGTTGGTGAAACCAGTGCTGACAAAGCAGTGCTGAGCTGTGAGGGGCAGGACTGATGCAGGGCAGTGCTATTTGTTCTGTCTGCAATGTTCCTTCTAATCTTCCTCCACACGTGGATTTTTTTCCACCCATGTGCAGAATAAATGTTGTTACATGCACCAAGGCACATGCATGTGCACCACCAGTAGAAACAATAACCTAGATGCAAGCACTCTGCTAATCAGCTGAGCAGCACTGGAATCTCTCCTGAGCAGCTGCACAAGCGCCCAGCTTACCGGCTGCGTACAGTTCACACGGCTGATGGCTTGCTGAAGGGAGTCGCCCTGGTGCAGTTTGTAGCTGGGCGGTGTTGCTTGCACCATTGGAGCTATTACACCAGCGCTGGCTGGCACAGTGTGTGTAGAGACATGTTACAGCTTCATTCCAAGGCAGCTTTTACAACATCCGCCTCGTGCGGCACAGGGTTTGGCTCGGTGTGTAGCACAGGGAGATGTGGAAGCTCACTTGGGTGGGTTTCATTTGATTTGATTTTCTAAAGCTCTTTGAAATTGTCACGGCTCGACAGACCAACTTCTCCGCAAAGTGTGTGGGAAGCAGAGGGGGAAAGGCCAGAACGAGGGCTTGATCCAAAGCCCTTTGAAACTAACTCACTCTGGTTCTGGTCTGGTTCTGATCCAGGTCTGGTTCGGGTCCAGATCAGGCCCTAAACGCATGAAAGTGCAGGCTTCTAGATGGGTCCTACAAGATGCTGCCTCCCTTCATGGGCAGCAGTGAGGGCTCGGGGCAGGGCTGGCAACAGACTTTGCCAGGCCCTGGGCAATGTGGGGAGCTCAAATCCGGGACCCCAGAAGGGGCAGGACCTTAGGTGGAAGGGCAGGGCTAGGAGCTAGCCTCCCCCAGCCAGCCCCCGGTGCCACCCAGACCACGCTGCTGCGAGCTCCGGTGGTTATTTAAAGAACTCAGAGTTCCAGCTGCAGCTGCTGCCGCGGTAACAACCCAGAGCCCCGGGACCTTTTAAATTGCTGGGCCTGGGACAGCTTCCCCCCTCACTCCCTCAGCGACCCTGGCTCAGGGCATTAACACCTAGTATTATTGGGTCCCATTTCTAGGGAACTGGATTATTTTGAACTGAAAGTAAAGGGAGGGCGGATATGATAGAAGTCTACAAACTCATTAATGAGGAGGACAAAGTAAGCAGAGCACACAGAAGTGTTATTTTTTTCCCCACCCTCCAAAAACCAGAGGTCACCTGATGAAATTAACAGGCAGCAGGTTTCTTATAAACAAGAGGAAGTATTTCATCACACCAAACACCGTCCCCCTGGGCAAGTCATCACCACGGGATGTTGCGAGGATGACAAAGTATAAGTAGGTTTTAAAAAGAACTGGACACATTCATGGAGGATAGGTCCTCCAATGGCTATTAGCCAAGACGGGCTGAGGCGTAACCCCATGCCCACAGTGACCCTAAGCCTCCAACTGCCAGAAGCCAGGAGGGAAGGATGAGGTAGATCCCCCAAATTCCCCTGCATTGTACACTCCCCCTGAAGCTCTGTTCCTGGCCAGTGTCAGTATGCAGGAGGCTGGGCTAGATGGATTGTTGATCTGACCCAGCATGGCTGTTCTTACGAAATGGATAACAAGAAACATTTGCATCAGGAGCTGTCTCAAGCATGTGGCACATGGCAGAGTTCTGATTCCGGTTGTTGGGGTTGTTCCATCAGGGCTAGTGTCACAACATGGATCGTTAACTTTAATTAGCATGACCCTTTGAAACATAAAACTCCCCTTGAGCCCGCTCGATATTATCACACGTGAGTCACATTCATCTCTGGGGTAAAAACAATGATTTGAGTTGGCCCAGTGAGGACTCTGGAGAGAGTGAACTGAATCCTAGAAAGAAAGGGGAAATCACAAGGCAAGAATAAAGCCAGCATTTTCCAACCTGGCTCGTGGGTCTGCGTCCCTCGGGTGTCCTCACAGGACTTTGGTTTCTTTATGGCTTCTTGTTAGTTTCACTCAGAGGAGGTGCCAACCAAAGTCATGTCAAAGATGATGATTTATTAATTATTATTTGTATTGCAGAAACCTTCAAAACAAACTCAGGCTCCTACTCTGCTGGGGATTGTGCAGCCACAAAATGAGAAACTCGACTTGCCCACAGTCTAATAGACAAGAAAAATAAAGTCTAGAGGTAAACTGAGGCATGAAGCATCAACGTGATTTGCCCAAGATCACACAGCAGGCCAGTGGCAGGGTCAGGAATAGAATCCAGCTTTCCTGATTCTCAACCCAACTCCTTCCCTAATTGACCACACCGCCCAATTAATGATTATTGTTCACATGAGGATGCCAGAGAAATTGGACAACGTATCACAAGCGTTTAGGCCAGAGAGACAAGACGATCTAGTGCCTCATGGTTACTCCCCACTCTCTTCTGGCTCGCAGCCAGCTCGCCATACTTTTTTAATTTACATCAGCCACAAATTCAAACATCCCCGGAGTTCGGCTCCAGGGTTTTGATTAATTCCTTTGGAGAGATGACAGGAGCGAGCTGAAAAATCCGGATTCAGATTCTGCTCCAGTTCCCAACTTCCCCAAAGTTCTGCAGCATTCAGACTTCAGGGTTGGGCTGGGTCCCAGCTCGAAATCAGGTCCCAGGAAGGTTGGTGAAGGCTTGGAGGAAAGGTTGGTGAAGGCTTGGAGTTAGTTGGCTGTCCAATTCCCACCCAAACTCATCCGAATTGGGCATCCAAATCTCAGTCTGGGACTTACATCCATCGTTAACCTTTTAACAAGAGACATAATTTGGGGTCTTGCATGTTGTTTCCATTAGGAGGAGAAAATGGGAATGCAGTCAGATATTTCTCTGATGCAACCCTGTTAATTTACAAAGAATGTACATAAAGCCCTGTTCCCCCGAATACAGAAGGAATCAAAGCCCATGGGACTGTTTCCTTGCTCACTGTTCCAAGACTTTTTTCAACCAACACCCCACCCACAAGCTCTTCCTACGAGCTTTTTCTCAGGATCATGCTACAAATGCTTAGGGCTTTTTGTGGGGTGTGCCTTCTCTATGTTCTCCATGGTGTTTGTGCTGCTCACACACAACCAGATCAACCCCCTGGATCTGCATAAGTCAGAGCCCCCCAGGAAATCCCTTGGACTATATGGTCCAGCCACTATCCAGGCTAGCACATGATGTCTTTGGGCAGTGATTTTCCATAGTTTCAGCTCTCACTAAACAAAAGGGCATTTAATTGCTCCATCATGGAGCCTGTATGGAAGACAGCAGTGGCACTCAACAGCGTGCCCAACCCCCTTCCCATAATGGAAGGCATGATCGAATGAAGAGATCCGTGGCCAAGGAGAGAAAGACTCAAGGTTATTATTGCCAGACAAGCTCTTCAGCCCTAAGCACAATCTTTTGCCCTAACTCGGTCTCATCTTCAGCTGCCTCCATCCTCCAGCTACAGATCCCCAGTGGAGCTGCTCTTCCGGGGGCTTGATTTTTGCAACCCTTCCTCTGTCCTGCAGTCCTTCCTGGTCCCTGCGGGAGCTGGCTCCCAGTCCTAGAAACACACTTGTGCTCGCTCGCTCCCCTCGCCAATTACCCCGCTGAACCTGCCAGGAACCCACTTTTCTGCTTGGCCCAGTCTGGAGATACAGCCTAACCCTAAGCTCCACCCAAGGAAGAAGAGAGTCTGTCTAGAGGCAGGGGCTGCCACCTGCTGCCCGGCTCACCAGCACAGCCCCAGAGAGGATGGATGGGGCAGGATCACGCATCGGCTAGCGGGGAGATGCACTGAATCAGGACAGCCAGTAGGCACCTTAGCAGGCCTGGCTGTCACCCAAAGCTGCCTCCCCGCTGTGGGAATGTGACAAGGTCTCCCCGTGGGGCACAGCGTGCTGGCAATTCTGGCCCATATGCTTGTGCTGCCGGGATCCGTGACCATTCATGGCTGACGGGCTGTCTCCTTCAGGCATCTGGGGTGCTGCTCCCACACCTGGCCAGGGAAACCCCACCCCCCGCCTCACCCCCACATCTCTGTAGGGTTACCAGGTAGCTTCAGAAAAAATACTGGACACGCTTGATTGGGGAGGTGGGAGAGGGAGCGGGAGTGGCTGGGAGGGGAGTGGGGCTGGCTGGGAGGAGGGGGGACGGGAAGCAGGGCTAGCAGGGGTCGGGGCGGGGGCAGCGGGGCTGGCCGGGGGAGGGCAGTTGGCGGGAAGCAGGGCTGGCAGGATGGGGGTCAGGGGCAGTGGGGCTGGCTGGGGGAGATCGGTGGGGGGGAGCAGGGCTGGCCGGGGGAGATTGGGAGGAGATTGGCTGGCAGGAAGCAGAGTTGGCCGGGAGGGGATCGGGGGGAGCAGGGTGGGGCGGGGGGGGGAGAGAATCAGCTGGCGGGGAGCAGGACTGACCCGGGCACATGCAAATCCCAGGTCGCTGCCTGTCCCGCACACGGTCCCGGCGAAGCACGAGCGAGTCCAGCTACTGCTCCACAATGCTCTTGAACAGCGCTCAGGAGCACGGGCAGGGCTTCTCCTCCTCCCCAAGGCATCACTCCTACGTCAGACGCAACCAAAGGCTCCCACCGACGATCACACCCCGCCTCCCAGCCACCCCGCCGCCCCCGCCAGGCTTTTGTCAGGCGTTGCACACGTCCGGTATTTTCTGAATTTTTTTACTGGGCGGAGGGCCCAAAAACCGGGCTGTCCGGTTGAATACCGGACACCTGGCAACCCCACCCCTCTGTCTGGATGCCTCCGGTAGCTGCAGCCTGAAGTGCCCGTGCAAGACAAACACAGGGACAGAAGAGGCTGCCTGGTGTCCGCCCCTCCCCCCTCATGGGCTGCCCCGCCCAGATGTATTTACTTGCCAGCTCCTGGGTGCACAACCCCTGCTGGTTTGCCAGCTGTGCAGCCCCCTCACCCCAGGCACTAGAGGTGTGACCAGGCTGTGGGATAACAGGTCTTCGCAGTCAGCTTATCCCAGGGCTGACCACTCCCACCCCACCACCCCCGGCTTCATGCCTCTGACCAAGGAGGGCCAGACAGATTCCACTTGGGCTCTGCAGGGTCCCCCTGCTAGTGGACAACGGGGATCACCGCAGAGCACGGCTCAGGCCTGCTCCCATCGCTGGGGGCTGGGCACAGAACTCCCTGGCCAGGACCGCGCTGGAAGGCCATGGCTCAGGGCAGCAGGCTGGCAGAGGGGCTGGCTGTTAACAAAGGGACTAATGAGACAGGGGAGAGAGAGTGCGAGAGAGCTGGGGAGATACACAGGAAGTGGATGATTCACCAGGCTGGTTAATGGGCCGACGGGGTTGAACATGTCTGGGCCTGGGCCTCCCAGGCTGATGTCTCCTCACCGGGGTCAGCTGGATCCTGGGTGTCACTGGAGGAACCCAGCCGCTTACCAAAGCCAGGATCCGTTTACAAGAGAACAGAAAAACCAGGGATTTTCCTGCCCCTTTGAAACTATCCAGGGAAGGAAACTCTCAGCCTGTTGCAAAAGCACAGTGTGGGGCCAGCTGCCTTGCCAGGAATCCCTGTTCTCCCCATCCTGGAGGGTCCCCACCCCTGCTCGCTCACCCACACCACGGCTTGCGGGGTCGGGTTGGCCCAGCCTAGGCATTCCAGTCCCCCCTCAAATGAGATTGGCTTCAAAAGGAGGATGCAACATTGAGGGCAGGACATTGTCTTTCTCCATCCCCCCACAGCTGGAAACCTTGATGGGAAGGGTTTCCCTCCCTGTGCAAAGGGATGTTCTCACGGGGTCACCAGACTCCAGGAGCTGGGGCTTCAAGAAAGACATTAGCAATCATGAATGTTATTGACAACCCTCTGCGGACCTGGGGCAGCGCTGGCTCCCTGAGTCTGCAGGTGTAACCACCACTGAGCAGATTTGAACCTGAGACCTCTGGAGCTGAGTATAGGAGCCTCTACCCTCTGAGCTAAAAGCCACTGAGCACTCAGTCCTTGCTGTCAAGGTCACTTGTTCTTATCAGTTGCTGTGGTCTAGGTGCCACTGCATGCGACCACACTAGAGCTATGTCTACACTGGCGTGATCTTGCGCCAGACATATGCAAATGAGGCTAAGCATGGAATATCGCTGAGCCTCATTTGCATATCTAATGAGCCGCCATTTTTTTCAGAAGAGGCTCTTGCGCAAGAAGGAGCGTCTACACTGCCCCTTCTTGCGCAAGAAAAACCCTCTTGCGCAATACCGTTACACCTATTACTTTTCAGGAAGAACGGCATTGCCCAAGAGGGTTTTTCTTGCGCAAGAAGGGGCAGTGCAGACGCTCCTTCTTGCGCAAGAGCCTCTTCTGAAAAAAAAGGCGGCTCATTAGATATGCAAATGAGGCTCGGCGATATTCCACGCTTAGCCTCATTTGCATATTTCTGGCGCAAGATCGCGCCAGTGTAGACATAGCCTAGGTGTGTGGGTTACACAGGCAGGCAGCCCCGAACACCCTCCACATCCTGACCTTGCCAAGGGAACGTGGAAAAACTCCCTGGGTGGGTGAGCACCCATGCTAGCAGGAAGGGGCAGTGAGCACAGTGCCCTCTAGTGGCTGCAGCTGGTGACCACACTGCACACCCTGCAGCCAGCTGAGTGGTCTCTCCCTCCATGATGCCCTTGCGGGGGCAGGGTTATGAAGCATTTGCCTTTGGCACGACACGGTCTTGTCTGTGCCCGCCATCATAGATCAGCTCCCTGACTCCACCAACCTCTGGCAGCGCAAACCCTGCCAGCCTGGCCTCTGCAGGCCTGGCTCCCTCTGTCCAGGGAGCGACAGGCACACACCAGCCCTAGAATCTCCAGAGCACGCCACGTAGCGTCCTCGCCACCGGACAGTCACCAAGCTACCCGGCCGGCTGGTCGGTCCCGAAACCTCAGGACACCAGTGTGTCCGAGTCAGCTCCAGCTCATTGCTTTGCTAAAGGCCCAAGAGCCAAGCAATAGGGAGTCAGATATTGCAAGCCAGTGGTTATGGATCAAACTAATTCAGAACATGCACCCTGGAAATTAAATGTCCTTGATCAGTTACTCCCCCCCCCCACCCGAGCAGAGAGGAGGGAGCCCCCCAGTGGAGAGAGGCAGACGCTGTCCTGCTCCCTGCTTGTGGGTCCTGTGGGTCCCCCAGGCTGTATCTTATCTTGCCCACCTGTGGCCTTAGGTGCGGAGTTCTTGTGGGACCGGGAGTGCATGTACTGCATGTCGCCCCACAGAGCCCGCGCCCCCAGAAGGGCCTCTCTACCCCACCGGTGCAGGAATAACACAAGCCGCCCTGCGGGTTCTGCGATGGCAGCAGTGGTGCCAGGCAATGGGGGAGCAGAACAGCACCAGTGTTGCATGGGCACAGTGCCCGGCTGGCAGCGGCACTTGGCATAGCTCCAAACTCTCCTCCGCATGGCTAACATGCTGTTCCCGTCCCCTCCCCTGCACTGCCCGTCTTTGCGTGGTGCACTGCCTGGGGCGGGGCCACATTTCCATTCGGAAAGCGCCTGGCTCCTCGTGGGCACAGCTAATGATGCCACGCTGTGTAATGGCCACGCATGGTGAACCCCTCGCTGCAGGCATCCTCTCCGGCAGCCTCGGTGCTGTGGGGAATCACAGCAGATCTTAAGCGAGGACGCCCAGCGACCGGCAACAGCCAACCCATGGGCTTCTGGTGCACGTACCTGGTGTGACAGAGCACGTCTCATAGAAGTGCATCATTCAGCCCTAGCCTGATGGGGGCACCAGTGGGAAGCAGGATCTAGCAGAAGACGAGCCTCAGTTTGAATAATGCACTTGCTTGTGGCAGTGTGACATAGGGGTTAGAGCAGAAGCGCGGGTAATGGGACTCCATTCTGACACTCACTGTTTCTGCAACTTTGATCAAGTCAGTGCCCATCCCGTACCTCAGTTTCCCCACCCACAAAACTCCCTTCTGCGAACTGGTTTGACTCATTCAGATGAAGGTTGTTACAGGAGGGAAGGGATTTCTTACTAAGTGTGCTTCCATTGGTGCCCAGGAGCACGGACACCCCGCAGGCTACTGGTCGGATTGGGAACTGATGTAGTGACACGGGTACCACTTTTAGGCTGTAGACACTGCTTGGTGGACGCAATCTTGATTTTGAGTGGTGTGGAGTGCATGCACCATTTTTATACACGAACATTCCCACTAATCTTTTCCAGCCACGTGTGGATTTTTTCCATCCATGTGCAGAATAATCTTTTTCTAGGTGCACTGAGACATGTGTGAAAGTGCACCACCTGGAGAGACACAAACCCGGCTGTGGGTGCTCTGCCAATCAGCTGGGTAGCATTGGACTCTCTCCTGAGTGGCTGCACAAGCACCCGGCTTACAGGGAACACTGACTATAACTATCATCAAGGGATAGGTGATATTTATCATATAGTATGTAACAGTGTTTCTCCACCTTTTTTTTTTTTAAATAAAGTACCCTTTTTTAAATATGTAAGTACCTCCAGTATCTACAGTTTTCAGACACACAAAATTTTTGTCTACCATTGCAACACATTTATTTAAACAACTTAATCATAGCTGGGCAGGTGATGAAATTTTTGGGTGTAAAAAGTACAAAAATAATAAAGTGCTGTAAAACTTAAACCAAAAATTCAGTTTTCTCCAAATTTCAGTTGTGTTGAAGTACCCCCCAGACTTCTCTGGAGTACCCCTAAGGGTACCCATACCACTGGTTGAGAAACACCGGTATAAAATATAACATGCCCCCATCAAGAGAGTCAAACCTGTATAAAAGGCCTTGCACTGGTATGACTTATTCCCCTTCTTGTACCACCTCCATGGGGACAGAACTGTATTTGTGCTGGGGAAAGAAAATCCTGTTTGAACTATATCGACACAGTCACAATGGTACAACTGCCCAGCATAGACAAGGCCTGAGAAATGAGCCAACCAAAAACTGAAACCCTCCACGCACAAAGGAGTCCCAGTTTAACCACCTGGGCTGTCTAAACCAATCAGCCTTAGTTGGAGGCTACTTGTTCAAAGGTTGCCTGGATGTCCTAGCCACAGATGGCTAGGGTTTCTCCCCCACCGCCTGCCCCGCCAGCTCCCCCCACTGCTCTCTGGGGATGGGTACATGCTCTTGCAGCTGTAATAGATGTTCCTGGGTAGCAGGACCTCAGCACACCTGCCAGCCCACACAAAAGCACCGAAGGGCTATTTAAAGAGAAGAAAAAGACCTGCCTTGTTTGGCTTGACACTTGCACAGGCCAGCTGCCTGCGTGCAACAGCATGAGGGTGAGATGGAAGGGGGAAGCCGCTCACACAGCTCCTCCCAGTCAAATGGACACAGCTGGCCCCTTGCAATTACATTGCAATCACTCCAGCTGGGCCTTTTGCTTCAGCGGCCTTAGCAGCATTTAAATAGTCACCCCTGGGCTTTGAAGTTAATGCCCCATTAAAAAGAAATGAGGGAGAATGGGGGGGGGGGGCTGTTCCTGTCCATCAGCATGCAGGCTAGCCAACCACTGATTTCCACCCGCTTTCCTGGTGGCTGTGTTTCAGTGTAGCTTCCGGCCTGGTATGTTTCTTTGCCTCCAAACAATAAACACGTCTCCTCGGGCACATCCCAGCTGACAGCAAACCAAGAAAGAACTAAAGGCAAGTGCCTGCTCTCCTGTCTCTGCTTTGTCCCAGTCTCTACTGAGCAGAACCCAGAAATAACCCCCCGTGTCTGCCTCTGTCGGAGTCTCTGAGATTTAAACGCATGGCATGAGGAAGACAAAAGACAAAACAGTTTTAGCCACATCGGACACCACATTGAAACCTGCAGGTTTTGAATAGTGTCAGTGTGGGGTGTGATTGTCCCAGCCTGCCCTGACGCTTCTATGCCAGCCCAAATCCTAGTGCAGACGCGGTTATATGAGCATGGAAATCCTTTTGCTAGCATGGTTTGTTTGGTTGGTATCAGCCATGCTGGCCAAAGCACTTGTTTTGCTGGTAGAAGCTGTGTCTCCACTATGAGGAGGATGCCAGGGGTGCCCTGTTTTGACCAGAGCTGCTAGTCAGAAGTTCAGGATTCCCAGCTGGGGGGGTCCAGCTGGGGGCAGAGGGAGCTGGGTGGTTTCTCTGCTGCAATCTTGTTTCTGTATGATGGCCTGTGTCTCGGAATGCAGAAAGAACCCAACCCAAAAGCAGCAAGGTGGGGGGAGGCAAGGTCTTTTACTAGACCGACTTCTGTTGGTGGGAGAGAGAAATGTGTCCAATACAATATATTACCTCCCCCACCTCTAAAATCTCAGGCCAACCCCACGACAATGCCGCCACATACACAAAGAAAAGCAGCCGTGTCTTAGGTCTGGGACTTCTGTGGCCACAATGCTTCTTTATCAACACTAATCCCAGAGCTCACTTGCTCTCTGGCTTTTTCCTGGTCACAAGGCCTCCTGCTTGGCTTTCTCCTTGCCCACTGCCTCTCCTTTTGTGCTTGTCTGTGATCTTGTCATCTGTAGGTTCACTTGGCTTCCTAAAACAACACTCAGTCCAAAAGCTCATGGGGCCTTTCAAACACATCAGGGCTATGTCTACACTGCAGGGTTTTTGCGCAAAAACGGCTGTTCTTGTGCAAAAACTTGCAGACTGTCTACACTGCACACGTGTTCTTGCACAAGTAAATTTACAGTACAGCGTTGGAAAACAGGGCTCCTTTCGGAAGAATTATTCTTCTCCCCACGAGGAATAAGCCCTCTTGCGCAAGAGCTCTTCCACAAGAAGGCAGTGTAGACAGGCAACATGAATTTCTTGCACAAGAAACCCCTATGGTTAAAATGGCCATCAGAGCTTTCTTGTGCAAAAGAGCGTCCACACTGCCATGGATGCTCTTGCACAAAAGCACATCTCTTGTGCAAAAGCACATGGCAGTGTGGACGCACTCTTGCGCAAGACCTTTTGCACAAGACCTCTTCTGCAAAACAGTTCTTGCGCAAATAGCCTGCAGTGTAGACATAGCCCTTTTGTCTTCAATGGGGCTTACATTTATACCTGTGTTAAGTGCCAGGTGACTTCACGCCTGTCAACCTCAGCCGGGTTTTAACCCAACCTCTAAGAAGGTTTCACTACTGTAGACCTGACCTGAGACAGTTTTGATTGTCCCTGTCTATGCCCTGATGGTTAACACCAGCTATGGGAAATGCATGTGGGGGTCCCATGATCAGCCAGAAACTGCACATCTTTCCATGCCTTAGTTTGTATTGTGGAAACAACAGCCCGGCCTTACCTGACAGGCTGTGTGAAGAGAAATTAACAAAGGATTGTGAGGTGCTCAGATACTGTGGGAATGGGACTGTGTAGGTACCGCTGGCAGGGACAATTATGTTCATGGAAGCAAGGTCTTGTGACAAAGGGCATCCTGTCAGGCTGTTATCTATATTTCAAACGCTTTTTTAATGGTTTGACAATGATTTACAGCCACATTTGCCCCAAAATAATGCTATAAATTGCACCTGATTTTGTTATTGTGGAGCAAGCCTATGGACGGCTTCTTTTGTTTTGGCATGAAAAGGGTTAAAGTTGATTTAGCTCACATCAGTTTGTATCCAGCCTAAAACCTGGTCTCCATGGACAAACGTCTCTAGCAATTTCACTACTGTAAATTGGAATAACCACAGACAAATTGGTGCAAACCCCTACCAGGAATACAGTTACATCAGATTTAAAGAGTTTATATTGGCTGCTGGTTTAAATGTATTGTGTCTATTCAAAGCTGTTCTGATAAATGTTGAAATGGACAAACCCGATGTAAACACTTTGAAATTGATATAACGCCATCCACTCTAGGCAAATGCATCCACTTAACCGTTTTCATTCCGATTTGGTGAGATCAGCGCAAACCCTGCACTTAGATCCTTAGTTAGATTAATTTTAGTTAGTTTCATTCCAAAATATGTGGCCACACACTGACTCAAACTGAAACAATCGCACAATGTCATGGTCCTGCCGGTTCTCCAGTCACCGTGGCAAGCTTTGAAAAGCCAGAATATACGACCGTTGACTCCCCAAAATAAGCAGATTCTAGAGCTAAGAGTTGACCCCCAGGGCCTTTACCACAAAGCCGTCTTTTCTCTCGTTGATCCACTTCACGATTTCATCTGAAGCAACCTGAGAGTGCAGGATGGTGCAGAATTCCCAGGGGGTTACATGGGATGTGCAATGTTTCAACCCACAGAAAATACCACTTCACAGTATAAAGCTAAACCGTGGGGGACATGGCCATCATGCAGAGCTCAGGGACAGAGACTTGAGCTAAATGCTGGCAGTGCTGCGGAACTTTTCCAGTCTGGAGATAATCTTCTCTGGGTGCCAATGGCTGAGCATCCAGCCACATCAAAACCCTGCGTCTAGGTTGCCAGGATCTGGCTAATACGCAGGCTAGTTTAATTCCACTTGCATAATCTCTGTGCTGCCCAGCAGTGTTCCCTCTAATTTTTTCCAAACAGGTGCAGAATACATTTTGTTAGGTGCACCAAGGCATGCACAGTCGTGCACCACTGGAAGAAACACACGCTGACAGCTGTGGGCGCTCTTCCTATGAGCTGGGCGGCACCTAAATCTCTCCTGGGTGGCTGCCTAAGTGCACAGCTAACAGGAAACACTGCTGCCCCGCTGAGCGCTAGCTCCTGCATCAAGATTACGTTGTGTAGCCACATCTGCCTCGACCTGGCTATTATAGCTCTGTTTCCTATTTCTTTGGCCTCAAAAGCCAACCTCAGCTTCCTCCTTCCTGGGAAGGGTTCGAGGTGGCCCCCCAAGCAGTTAGTTCCTCGGGGGTGTTTTTCGCAGGGCGAATCACAGCTGCTCCTGTGGGAAGAGCCCTCTGGGACCGGAGCGGACAGCTCAGCACAGCTGTGGTGCCGGGGCTCGCCAGCGCGTGGCTGGCATGCTCATACCCAGCTGACTCGGTCTCCAGGATGTGGGCTGGTGGCTGGCAGCGGGCAGGATAGTCCCTTCTCCCTCCAGCTGCTGAGTGTGGGAACCCGGCCAGAGAACGACCTCACCAGAGCTCCCTCCCCGTGGCCTCGTGCCAAAAGCAACGGAGCAGCCTGGGCGGTGCAGCCAGACACACGCACGCTGCCTCATACAGCCCCCTGCACTCTGCCCGGGGCAGCTGGCACCGCATGGCACCCCCGGCTGCTGTGTCAGGGTGCACAGCACAGCGTAAGGCAGGCTGTGAAGGAGGGGACTGTCCCTGGGCGGGGGCAGGACACAGGGGCCTCCCTCGAAGCCCTGGGACCCTCTCTTCTCAACCGCCCAACTCCCGTTAACCCACCCATGCGACAGCAGAAAGAGCCCAGCTGGTTAAGGCAGCATCAGGCAGCTCTCGGGCAGTGCCGGCTCCAGCCATTCTTGTGCCCCGGGCAGTGGGCGCGCGGCGCATATGCGACCCCCGCCCCCCGAGCGCACGGCGCCCCTTACAGCTGCAATCAGGCACCACGCAGCCCCCGCCCCGGGCCGTAAGGGGGGGCCGTGCGGCGCCCCTTACAGCTGCAATCAGGCACCACGCAGCCCCCGCCCCGGGCCGTAAGGGGGGCCGTGCGGCGCCCCTTACAGCTGCAATCAGGCACCACGCAGCCCCCGCCCCGGGCCGTAAGGGGGGCCGTGCGGCGCCCCTTACAGCTGCAATCAGGCACCACGCAGCCCCCGCCCCGGGCCGTAAGGGGGGCCGTGCGGCGCCCCTTACAGCTGCAATCAGGCACCACGCAGCCCCCGCCCCGGGCCGTAAGGGGGGCCGTGCGGCGCCCCTTACAGCTGCAATCAGGCACCACGCAGCCCCCGCCCCGGGCCGTAAGGGGGGCCGTGCAACCGGGGGCGGGGGCCGTGCGGCGCCCCTTACAGCTGCAATCAGGCACCACGCAGCCCCCGCCCCGGGCCGTAAGGGGGGCCGTGCGGCGCCCCTTACAGCTGCAATCAGGCGCCCCGGGCAGCTGCCCGGCTAGCCCCTCCCTTAATCCGGCCCTGCTCTCGGGACATGTTTGGAGTTTCCGAGAATAGTCTCACTGCAAGACTAAAGCAGCAGCTGTAGCTGGAATTACCCCGGGAACCCCTCGGCCCTGGGGAGGATGGAGAGGGCTAGGGAGAGAAATGACATCCTGGGAGTGAGCCTGTGGCACTGGCTGAAAAAACAGCTGTGGCTGGGGTGGGGGAAACAGCTGAGGGGAACACCGAGCCCCCCCCTCAGAGCCACCAGCAGCCCCTGGGACTGCTACTTGCTCCACCTCAGTTAGCAGTGCAAGCGCATCGTGCGCTCTAGCCATGCATCATGGGGCTGGGAAAGAGGGTCTTTTCCCAGTGCCGCCACTGCCTCGCTGTGCACATCATGGCAGTCCCCCTGTGCCTCAGTTTCCCCCTGCTGATATTTCACCCCTTTCCCAAGTGCTTTGAGCGCTCCGGATGGGAACTGCCATGGAGCTGCCGAGTGTTCTCACCCAGGACTAGCTATTGAAAGACGCGTCAGGTCCTCTGTCCGCTTCCCCCCCTAGAAGGGCCCATTGTGGCGAGACGTGAGCTGAAACACCCCTGACAGACAGATTAGAGGAGACAGCGACTAAGCGACTGATGGGCACAATGTGTGTGTATGGGGGGAGGAGGGGGCACAACACAAGGCCATAGATCAAAGGCCTTTGATTACCTAGCTGTGCAGTAATAAATGACAAGGCTGCGGGTCTCTTCACTCCAAGACAAAATGTTCCTGGGATGACATCACTCAAGGGCTGCTCTAGAAAGGACCATGATCAATTGCTCTCCTTATCCACCGAAGGTCGGACATGAAGTAATGGGCTTAATCTGTAGCAAGGGAGACTGGAAGGAAAACTCTTTCCCTCTAAGGCAAAAAGTCTCAGGGTACGGCTACAGTGTGTTTTCTTTTTCAGAAGAGGTATGCAAATAGCGCTCACATTTGCATACCTTCTTCTGTTTTTTTCCTGGAAGAGGCTTTTCTGCCATTTGGCCCCGTTGACACGGGGCCAAATGTCGAGAAAAAACCCCTCTTTTGAAAGCCCCTGTAAACCCCGTTTTACGAGGAAGAAGAGGCTTTTGAAAGAGGGGTTTTTTCCGATGGCAGAAAAGCCTCTTCCAGGGAAAAAAACCAGAAGGTATGCAAATGTGAGCGCTATTTGCATACCTCTTCTGAAAAATTAAAACACAGTGTAGCTGTACCCTCAGGAGGATAGCCATGTTAGTCCGTCATTGTAAAAACCATGAGCAGTCCTGGGGCACCTTAGAGACTAACAGATTTATTAGATCATGAGCTTTGGTGGGTAAAACCCACTTCTTCAGATGAGTTGAGTGGAAATGACAGGCTCTGGGGTATATATAATAGCAAAAGAAGTTACCTGTGAATTGTAGGACCAGTGTTAATCAGGCTAATTATGTCAGGGTGGATCTGTCTCATTCCCAGCATTTGATGTGGAAATGCGAGTATCAAAAGAGGGAAAATTGCCTTTGTAGTGTGTTAATCAGTTAAGATCTTTATTCAAGCCTAAACTGATAGCGTTGAATTTGTAAATGAACTCCAGGCAGCTGTCTCCCTCTATAATCGGGTGATAAAGTTCTTTTGTAGCAGGATGGCTACTTTTAAATCCATTACTGACTGTTCCCCTACAGGTTTGTGTGTGTTACCATTCCTGAGGTCTGATTTGTGTCCATTGACTATCCGATTTGGCCAATATACATGGCTGAGGTGTTGCTTGTGCAGATGTGTGGACAGCGTTGGCAACGGGGTTTGTTGCAGGGGTAGGTTCCTGGGTGAGTGTGTCTGAGATGTGATGTGCAATTCCTGGAAAGAATTGCTTCTGGGTGGGGGCGCTATCTGTAGACAAGGACTGGCTGTCTCCCAAGGCCTGTGGAGCAAGGGATCCAGGATAGGTTGTAGATCAGGGGTGGGCAAAATCGCCTCTGCAGGCCGGATCTGGCCTGCCAAGTGAGTTGATCCGGCCCACGGAGGCCCTGCCACTCTCCCCCGCCCCCAGGCCAATCAGGCCAGGACGGAAGTGTCCTGGCCCCGCCCCTTCCACCTGAGCCTCCGCCCCTTCCGGGGCAGCCCGGGACCACTTTAAGCATTTCTGAAGAGGCCCCCAGTCAAATGTTATTGCCCACCCTGATGCAGATTGTCAATCATGTGCTGGAGGCTCCTCTAAGGCTAGTGAAGCAAGACACAGGTTACCCAGGGAGGGAGGAATTTAACAAACCCCTATGGGAGAGGGTCTAGGGTTACTTGGTCCTGCCGCACTGTGGCAGACTAGACAATCTCTCGTGTTTCTGGTTCTATGCACAGCCACTCGGCAAGCTCTGCCAGCGAGGGGAACACCGGAGGAGGGAGAGATTGGGAATAAGAGACACCCCCAGCCACGGCCATTCACATCTGATGGCTGCCCCCCTCCCTCCAGTGATGTGAATTTGATGGGTCTGGTACAGTTGCCACTGGGCTAGGGGGCCCACGCTCCTGCCACGTGCCAGGTGCCATGCACAACAGGCCTCCTCCCGACAGAGGCGCGTCCACATTGCAGGCAGGCCCAGGAGACGGACGTCCCCTCTGAGGGCTAATCGTGGTCTCTTCAGGCCAGAGGAGAGACTCGGCACATTGCTGGCGTGGAAAAGCCACGCAGCCCCGAGCGCCGTCCCCCACGGTTGGACACGAGGCACGGCAGGGAGAGATGCAACCCTGGCACCGCCCCCTCCATGCAGAAATTCCCTGTAGAGCCCGCGCTGTGTCCTGGGGCCCGCAGCTCTCAGCCAGCAGCACCGCAATGCGCGGGTTACTCAGACCTGGGTAACCCTTCACTCCGCAGTTCTGCCGCGGTCTCTGCACGGGGCCTGAGACCAGCTGCTCTAAGCCCAGCTCTGACTCACTCCACGGCCTGGAGCAACTCCATGTCTCGCCTCATGCCTCAGTTTCCCCCTTGTTAAAATGGTTCAGCTGGTGTCTACTGGCCAGCCTCCTGGGTGGTTCTAAAGGATTTAGTTTGGGGGGGGGGGTTGGGTCAGGGTCGCTGGCCCACAGAAAAATCAGTCAAGGGCCACACACAAGGGAGAAGCAAAAAACAAAACCTTCACTGATGTGGCCCCCCCTGCCTGAGGAGAAAGACACTCCCCCTGTTCCCTTGCTCACCAGAGCCTGGGGACCTGGGCTAGTAGATTTTGTGCACTCCAGCCCCGTGGGGAGTTAGCAGGGGGGCTGGAGCACCAAGGCAGGGAGCCCCAAGCCTCGAGGGCCAGATCCAGGCAAGCCAAGGACCACATCTGGCCCCTGGGCCTTGGGTTCCCCACCCCTGGGTTATGTGCTGCATTTTACTTACTGGGGCCTATAGGCACTGCTGTGGTGCAGGCCTGAGGCGGGTGGTGTCGCACACCTGAGCGGCCCTCCCTAAGGAGACAGTGGGGCAAAGCATGGGCCTGTCCCTTCCACCCAGGCAAGGGAGACCTAGAGGCTAGGGATGTTAGCGAGTAGGTGACTGGAGTATCTACTACTCACCCCCGCCCCCTTGGTGGGGAGGGGGGAAACAGGAGCCAGTGCTGGCGGGGGGGCATCTTAAAAGTCATTCCTCCTCAGCACTGGCTCCATGGTGCCACCTGCCCCCTCCCTGCTGCCTCTAGCGGGGGCGGGGGGAACAGGGGAGCAGCCTCTGCTCACAGCAGGCCGAGGCTCGCCGTGGGCAGAGGCTGTTCTGGCAGCAACCCCTGTAAAGGGGGGTCCCAGTGGGGAGCTGGGCCCCCCCCATGGACAGGGGTTGCTGCTGCCAAGCAGCCCCTGTTTGCGGTGGGCAGGACTGGCCGTGGGCCGGGGCTGCTGGACTCAGCGTGAGCCGGGACCGAGCAGTCTCGGCTCGCGCTGGTGCGGGACGCCACGCCTCTGCATTCACTACATTTAAAATGCAGAGCCGCAGCGTGGGGGGCTCCTGGCATGAGCCGGCCTCTGGGGCTACCCCTGCAGAGCAGCCCTTATCGACTAGTCGTGTAGCTGATACAAATCGACTACACGATTAATCAGATCACCACAATTTAACATCCCTACTAGAGGCACTTTGCTGGGCTGCTCGCTAGCGGGTGGGCTGGGGTGGCTTTGCTGCAGCCCCCCCCCTCCCCGGCCTCGTGTCTGGGCTCACAGCTGCTCCCAGGCCTGCTGGGACGACCTGGGTCTGGGCCCAAGCCCCGGGCCGCTTTTGAAAATGAAGCGGGTGGATTTTCCCTTCCTCCGCCCCCCTCTGCCCACCCACTCCCACGTGGGCCACAAGTGTTCAGGCCTCGCCCAGCAGTCTGGACAATGCCTCTGGCAAACGCCATCCAGCTGCAGCCACCCAAAGGCAGGCGGGCTCCCTGCCCTGCTGCTCCTCACCCCTGCCCATCCACGGAGCAAGGCCAGGGCTAGATAGCACCAGAACCCCCCCCAGGTATCCGGAACACTGCTCCCTCACAGGGCCCCTTCCTCCTCGGGTCACCTCGCTCTGCTTCCCCCTCCCCCTGTATCCTTCCTCTTTCAGCCCCCTTGCTGGGCGCTGAGCTTCTCACTCACGTCCTGCTAGGACCCAGCCTTCGGCAGGCAGCCAGGAGCCCAGGTGCAGACAGGGGTGGGGGGAAGTCTGAATTTGGTCCCTTGTGTGGCTCCCTTCCCATGTGACAGGACGTGCAGCTGGGCGGGCGCTTCATTGAGCAAAGCGGAAGATGCTGACTGGATTAATCCCAGGGAAATGCGTTCATGTGGGGCCCTGGGATGTCTGTCATGCTCCCAGGAACCCAGGTCTGTCTCTGCCCCAGCCGACAGCACAGAGCAGGGCTTGCACAGGAAGCGGCCGTGGAAAGAGGGGGTTGCCCCAGTGAACGGCTCACTAAATGCTGTCCTTACCCCTCACCCCTTTTCCCTGTCTCCAAACAAGCCCCGTTTCCAGTATTAGGGGGTCACAACCAATGTTCCCTCCTTTTTTTCCCCCCATCTGGGTGGGGAATACATTTTCTTGTGCGCACCGAGGCATGTGTGGATGTGCACCACCAGGAGAAACACTGCTGGCTGTGGGTGCTCTGCTAAGCAGCTGGGTGGCACCCGACTCTCTCCTGGGGGGCCGCCCGAGCGCTCAGCTTATAGGGAACATGGGTCACACCAGCAAGGACCTGATGAGCCACCAGCTCTGCCTCCCCTACCTAGAGGAGCCGTGGGGAGCGCTGCCCCTGAAGCCATGCAAGACTCTGCTTCCCAAAGGTCCGTGTGGCCTCAGACCCAGCCCTGAAGAACACTGGGCTAGCCCTGGGCCTTGAGAAACCTAGAAACACCAGCACTGCGATGGCAGCCCCGCAGCGCTTTGAGTGACGCTTGCATTGCCTAAGGGCTGATCCAGCCTTAATTAAAGAAGGCTCCTGCCAGCCCCCCAAGGGGGCATTATCCCTGTTTTGCCTGTGGGGAAACTGAGGCCCGAGCAGGGCTCAGCTGCAGGTCATGCAGGGCAGGGCTCCTGATCCACATTTAGCTCACCAGCCCATGCGGGGGGTGAATAGGGTTAGACTCGATAAGCCGAAGCTGCTTGTTTGGCTGCCCAGCAAGGAGGGCTCCGTGGGGCCTTTGACAGTTATTTAAGGGCCCACAGGGGTCTCCATGTGCCCCTCTCCTGCACCAGCAAACAGCAGCGGGCACAGAACGGCCTCCACGCCGCTACCTGCATCAGGCTTCACACAACTGGCTGACACCGATGTGGCGCCAACCTGACCTAAGGCCAGCTGGGAGACCCTGCGTGGGGCACTGATACTTCTCTCTAGGGAAGCCTCTTGAGACCTCCTCCTCCCCCCAAACTCATTTCACTCCAGAGCCATCCAGGAGCATTGCCGGGCAGGGGTGGGATTTGAACCTGTGACCCACCCTAGTGGGAAAAAGCAGCTCGGTCACTCAGGAGCTCTTCCCAAGCCAGCCAGCCCCTGCTCAGCTACAGGCTTTCCAAAGCCTCTGAGAAGGACAGGGACACACGCCCCAGATCACACACTCCACATGTCAGAGACCTCAGTTTCCCTTGGCAAGCAATTCCGGGAAGAGCAAGGCAGATCACCTCTGGTACAGCGCTCGGCACCGTGGCCAGGACCAGCCTGGGGAACCTAAGCTGAACCCAGACACTCCTCTGTCTGCAGGGGCCGTGAATATCGGGTGAATCATTGTTCTCTCTGCCCAGCCCTAGCAGCTGTTCGAGGCGGACCTTAGGGAGCTGAGAACTTCCTAGGGAATCTCCCTCACCGCTCAGTGCAACAGCTGGGCTAACAGGGCTGCTTTGGGGAGCAGGGCCAGGGCAGAGTTTTGGGAGAACCAGGGGGCTGCTGTGCACACAGGGATGCAGTTGCTTGTCTTCCCAAACCCCTGCCTGTCAGGGGGCGAGGGCAAAGTACTTGCATTCTGTGCCTGCCCCGCGCTCCTGGCTGGTGAAGGGAGGGGGCAGAGGAGTAAATCACGGCGTGCAAATACATAAGAACGGCCGTACTGTGTCAGACCAAAGGTCCATCTAGCCCAGTAGCCTGTCTGCCGACAGTGGCCAGCACCAGGTGCCCCAGAGAGGGTGGACCGAAGACAATGATCAAGCGATTTGTCTCCTGCCATCCTTCTCCAGCCTCTGACAAACAGAGGCCAGGGACACCATTTCTATCCCCTGGCTAATAGCCTTTTATGGACCTAACCTCCATGAAATTATCTAGCTTCTCTTTAAACTCTGTTATAGTCCTAGCCTTCACAGCCTCCTTTGGCAAGGAGTTCCACAGGTTGACTGTGTGCTGTGTGAAGAACTTTCTTTTATTAGTTTTAAACCTGCTACCCATTAACTTCATTTGGTGTCCTCTAGTTCTTCTATTATGGGAACTAATAAATAACTTTTCTTTATTTGCCCTCTCCTCACCACTCATGATTTTATAGACCTCTATCATATCCCCCCTCAGTCTCCTCTTTTCTAAACTGAAAGGTCCCAGTCACTTTAGCCTCTCTTTGTATGGGACCCGTTCCAAACCCCTAATCATTTTAGTTGCCCTTTTCTGAACCCTTTCCAAAGCCAAAATATCTTTTTTGAGGTGAGGAGACCACACCTGTTTACAGTACTCAAGATGTGGGTGTACCATAGTTTTATACAAGGACAGAAAGATATTCTGGGTCTTATTTTCTATCCCTTTCTTAATAATTCCTAACATCCTATTTGCCTTTTTGACCGCTACTGCACATTTTGTGGAAGTTTTCAGAGAACTAATCAACGATAACTCCAAGATCTCTTTCCTGATTTGTCGTAGCCAAATTAGCCCCCATCATACTGTACGTATAGTTGGGGTTATTTTTCCCAACATGCATTACTTTACACTTATCAACATGAAATTTCATTTGCCATTTTGTTGCCCAATCACTCAGTTTGGTGAGATCTTTTTGGAGTTCCTCACAGTCTGCTTCTGTCTTGACTAACAGTTTGGTATCATCCGCAAACTTTACCACCTCACTGCTTACCCCTTTCTCCAGATCATTTATGAATAAGTTGAACAGGATTGGTCCCAGGACTGACCCTTGGGGGACACCACTAGTTACCCCTCTCCATTCTGAAAATTTACCATTTATTCCTACCCTTTGTTTCCTGTCTTTTAATCAGTTCTCAATCCATGAAAGGACCTTCCCGCTTATCCCATGGCCATGTAATTTACACAAGAGCCTCTGGTGAGGGACCTTGTCAAAGGCTTTCTGAAAAAAAGCCTTTTACTTTCCCCTCACTCCCTGATAGGCAGGGGACCAGGAAGACAAGCAACCCATGTCCCGGTACGCACGGCTACTGCCCCCCTCCCCCCTGCTCTCCCTTGGAGCAGGGGTCCGCTCCATTGCTCACCAGGTTTTGCTTTGCCGCCGTTACGCTCCATCGCTAATTTCAGGGGACAGGGGAGACACACACACGGAGTCACCCGCTGCGTGACGGCTGCGCTGTAAAACACCCGCCTCCAACACGCCCGGGCACACATGCAACCAGCACAGTCAGTCCTTCACCACCAGCCCTGTCATGGCAAGCACGGCCCCCCGCCCCGCTCCCCCACAGCCTGGCCTGCGGAGCAGCAGCCACCGTGGGGCTCTGGCGGATCAGACGGGGGGGGGGGGGATTCTGAGGGTTCTTCACAGAGCTCGACCTGCTCCCAACCCCACCTCTGAGAGCTGCTGGCTCTGGCCCTAGCACTGAGCATCCCTAGGTAGGGGGAGTGGTGGCAGGAGACCCAGGTGAAGGGCTCTGGCAGGGAACACTGGCTCCACCGGACTGACATTCACCCGATTTCGAGAGGCCGTCCCAATCGAGACTCCTCTGGTGGAACCAGAAACTCCTCCCCCCAGCCCAGCTCTGCCTGGCACCGGTGTTCAAACATTTCCCAGGCCACCATGAGAGCTTGGCCTTGGGGAAAGGTGCTGGACTGACAGCTCTCTCCTCCTCCCCCCCCCGTGCATCTACTTACCCAACTGCTGCCCAGCTTGGAGCCCGGGACCACGGCCCCATTCTGGGATCGGTGCAGCACAGCCAGCCAGCCAAGCAGCTGCTCCCCATGGTGCCCCACTCAAGGGACAGCTGGGACGTGGGCAGATCAGGCTGCCGGAGAGGACCCACGCGGGAGCTGGCTGGAGCGAGGTGCACCGGCTGGCGGTAGGCAAAGAGGCTCCCACACGAGGGTGAACTCTGGTTTTCAGTAGAGTCAGGACGTCGGCAGGAGCGATGGGCGCAAAGCACATGGGACCAGAAAGACCAAGCTCATGAGAAGGAAGAGTTGTGCGACACTGGGAGTGACCCCCCTGAAACACCAGTGTTTACGGATGGGGCTGAAGTCGTAGAATAGAAATAAACCAGTTAATTGGCTGCCAGGTGCTGTAAATAAGTGGCCAGATTATGCAAAAAAACCCAAATAACCCGGCTTCCTCTGGCCTTAGCTAAGGTCTGTACCGGTGTCACTTCAACACCATTGAGAAAAAACCCACGTGGACAAAACCCAGTGGAATCTGGCCACCTTGCATGGGGGCCACGGTGAACAAAGTGTCTTGTAGAACCCCCATGGGCCACTTGCAGCCCCTCACTGAGCTGAGCCCTGAAGGGGTTCACGGTGAATGCCTGCTGTGTCCCAAAGCAGAGCTGCAGCGCACGGCCCAGAGGTAGATACCTTACAGGGCAGGTCCCCCACAACTTGTTTCTGGTCTAGATTGCTCACCAGACCATGGTGCCTGCCTGCCCCATTTAGAGCCAACCACGGTGGGCCTGGGGTAAGCCCTTTCTGGAAGTATTTTTAACCAAATACTTGTTTTGCCCCTGCTTGGGTACCCGACACTGCTTATTATTTAGACTTTTTTAGTTAAATTGTAGCCATACCGTTCGGCCTTAAGATCAGTTATGGTTAAACGGGTGGCATGGTAGCAGCCCATGTTAAGAATAGTTCCAACAGTTGTCCAAGGATGGTACTTGCCCCCTAGGAACTAGGCTGAGGCTGGCCCAACTCATGGTACATCCACAGGGGGATGCAAATAGGCGACACCTTTTGGGGAAGGGGGGGGGGGGGGGGGGAGGGTCTTGAAAGGGATAAGATGCCACCCAAGGGTGGATTCCCCTAACTATTCCCAGAGTGAAGGGAAGAAGAATCCAAAATGCAAAACAGAATCCAGGGACAGACCCCATGAACAAGAGGTGGATTTGCAGCTGCTGTTGCATTAATCCAGATCAAACCTAAAGGGCATGAATCCGTACCCCTTGACTACTTCAGTAGGGTTCATTTTCCAGAGACACTTTCCCACTGTAGTTACGTATCTTGGCTTCTGACTCCATCTCGTGGGGGAAACGGAGCATTGCAGCTGATGGATTCAGCCCAAACCCCAGCCAAGGCTGCTAGGGTGCTTGGTATTATTGTAGGCAAGGAGAGCATGCTCAAAAAGGCAACACTGCATTACATTCTAGAAGTGTGAATCATATCTGGATGACTCAGCCTTAAATTCCAGAGAGACAGGCAGGCACGGGACTTATATCCCTCACAAACCAGCAGCACATGTGGGCAGAACTAGAAAAGCTAATGGGGAGCAAAGAGCAGAAAAAAGCTGCAGGGGACTGGAAGGTCTCACCCATGACCAGTGTTCCCATGAATTTTTTCCCCATCCATGTGCAGAATAAATTGTGTTACACACCAAGGCATGGGTGGATGTGCACCACCACTAAAAACACATGCTGCCTGCTGTGGGTGCAACCAAGAGATAGAAGCATTTCAAGCATGTCCACATGATAGCTTTTCCCGTTTAGCTAAGCCAATGCTCTTCTGTAGCACAGACAAAGCTCTGGGCACTAGCCCCTCCTGAAGATGGATCCCTGGCCTGATCTAGTACAGCCAGTTACGCTCAAACCTGGAAGGTCCATTTCTCCCACAGCCCTGCCAATGCACCTCAACTCTGACCTACCCTCTCTCCTCACCCCTTCAAATACTCCAACCTCGACAGAAATTTGAGAGAGTAGCGCTAGTCCAGATTCCTTTTGTTTCTCTCTGGCAGCAGCGACTCACTAAGGTTGTAAAAATCTCATTTAGCCAGTTAACTGATTAGATGTTTTGTTTAACTGCTTAAAAAGGAGAGGGGGAGGGGGGGCTGCTCCAACCAGGTGGAGCTCGCAACCTGGGCAGGAGTGCTCTGACTGGGCTGGGATGCTCCCCCAGTCAGCCAAGCGGCTATCAAGTGGCACCCAACAGGTTCCATTCTGCACGCGGTGGGAAGCAACTAGAGGGCCCATCGGTGCTAAACGGGGGATGTTGGCGCTTAACTTTGGTAGCTGGGGTAACAGCGTCCACGCCTTTGGCAGCCTGGGATGTCGCCTGAAGAAGAGAGGGGGCCTGGCCACGTGCTTCCTGTTAGTCAGCAAGCTGGTGCTGCTGCTGCTTGGCTGGCTCCCTCATTGGAGGGCGTCTGATGTCGGGGCACAGCAGCCAATTGGCTGCAATGGAGAAAAGGTCCCGTTTGCGCTGAGCGCGTGTAAACTCTGCAGTACTTGGTACTGGCCTCAGCCTCCCTTTGCCCAACCCCCCCAAACCCTTCTCACTTCCTTTCACCCTTCGGGCAGTGGCAGAAGCTGAACAGGTTCCATCATCCTACAGCCCCTCCAACGGGGGGGAGGGATGAGGTTCCTTCTGTGCCCAATTCACCTACAGTCCCACAAGTCCAGGCCCCTGCCCCCCTAGTTACAAGCTCTCCCACTCACTAAATAGATGGAGCATGTGTAACCAGTGTCCTAGGATGGGCCATGAACTCTCAGCTGTAAGGCGGTCAGGGGAGATTCTACTACTACTATAGCGCCATGGATAGCTGCGAAGGTAAAGAAACAGAACTGCTTCTCATGCATCATCCAAGCCCTGGGCTAGCATCCAAGCCAAGAATTAGCTAAGAAATCCCCATGGATGTGGACCCTCAGCACCACACAATTTATAAATCTCCAGATTGAATGGGGGACGGCAGGGAGGGGGAGCAAGCACAGCTGCTGTTCGGGTGCACCCGGACTTGAGCTAGAGCAGGGCTGGACAGCCATTTGTAATGGAGGGGGGGGGGACGGGACTCCAAGATTTTGGTACGTGGGCACGGGCTGCACTTTCCTATAGAGGGGGTGAGCGGTTGGAGGTTGGGTGCAGAAGGGAGCGTTGGGGTAGGGGATTGGGGTGCAGGAGAGGATGTGGCATCTGAGAGGGAGTTTGGGTGGAGGGGGTTTGTGACGTGGGGCAGGGGTGGAGAAGCAGGGGTGCAGGGATCTGCATTCTGACCTAGGGCAGGAGGGGGTTGTGACCTGGAGCAGGGAATTGGGGTCCAGGAGGGGATATGGGTGCAGTAGAGAATTCTGACCAGGGGAGGGGTGCAGAAGGGAGTGCAGGAGTGGGTGGGGTACCAAACGCTTACCTAAGCAGCTCCTGACCAGCAGCATCTGCTGCAGCCCCAGGCTGCTCAAAGCATTCAACTGCTGGAGCCATGTGCTCTCTGCACCACATGCCAGGGGAAGACCGTGTGCTGCCCGCCCCCCAGCACAATCTCACAGCTCTCATTGGCTGGAAACAACCCTTTTGTAGAAGTGTTGGGTACGCAAAGCCCAGAGACTCAGGGCCCAATACTCAAACGCGGAGTACCAGTGACTTCTCTTGAAGAGCCACCTTAGGGTCCCTGACACAGTATGAGCCTAAGCAAACTCACTGCAGGCAACACAGCAAGCCAATAGCCTAACTGGGATCAGAACCCAAGCATACTCCCTTCGCCCCCAAAAAACCCCACACAGTCAAGTGATGCTTTCTGCTTTTATTCAATTAAATGCAGCATTCTATACAAGAAAAAAAAAATGAAATCATGAAATTCCAAACCCTGACAGTGAAGAACTAAATTCTTCCTAAGAATCAACCAGAATTAAAAGATTCCCCCATTGTACTGTACATAAAATAATCTCTTCCCCATTTACAGCGTTCCACACAGTACTTTTGTGTATCTCAAACTTCAGAACTGTACAACTTTGTTTACAAACCACGCTTTCCTATGAAAAACTTATTACAGAAAAAAATATTGCCACTTTTTATTTATTTGTAACAAAAAGTTAGAATCTTTTAAAAAACAAAATTTAAGTCAGCCAGAACTCTGTTAAGAGCGTGAGTGGGGGGGGGGGGGGGGGGGGGGGGGGGAGGGGGGCAGGAGGGGGAAGAGGAAGTGGAGAAAAAAAAAATGAAGAAAGAGATACTACGGTGCTTGTCAGAGCATCAGATTAGCATTCCCTGTGTCTCAAAAGAGGGAAACTGCATTTGGCATATAAAACCACTTATCACTAGAGGTGGGACCAAGTCACGGGGTTCGGGTCCAACTCTGAGCTTCTCCCAAATTTCAGGGCTGTTTGGATCTGGGAGTTTTGGTTTAGACCCATCTCCAGTGAGCACTGTTATCAAAGCCTCATGCTAACAACATGAAAAACCAAAAAATAGACCCTTTCCCTGCACAGGAACCGTGGAACCAACACGTGTGTGTGTGTGTGTGTGTGTGTGTGGTGTGACGTGAGTAAAGTGTTACAGTAGAAGCTACTTGGTCGACTAATTCAGAAGTGTGCCTGTCGGTTGTCAAAATATCAACTCTCAGGTCGTCACGATGAACCAAGCCTTTGGATTACAGCTCGTGTGTGTCACAACTCTATGTACAACAGCTGGATTAGAATTTAGCAGGTGGTAAAAGCCAGATGTGTCAAACAACAGCTTCCTATTGCTGTGTAACTTACCTAGATGCTGTTAAGTGGAACTGCTGAGGATGCTGGATGCTTCAAAAGCAGAGTGATGTTCTGCTTCAAGCAAACTTAAGAAGGAACCTAAAGAAATCCCTGTGCTAACACTTCCCTTCTGTTACTAGCAAACCTTTTCACTCTTTTCCTATGGACAAACCAAACCCATGCAATGGGCTCAGTTTTGATTCTACCACTAGACAGATTCACTTCCGCTACATACAGCCGCCGGTAGCAATGATACAAATTCCTCCCCAGCCTTCGTTTGCAGAGAAGCCAAAAGCATCTACTTTTCTTAGGTAACAAAAATAAGGTTATGGTCTAGGTTTGGGAGGATTTTGGGAGCAGTTTTATTGTGTCTTTGATGCAGATAGTTAGATGAGTTATGCATACTACACACAGATTTACAGAGAGGAATTTGGACCACATCGCTATACCAGACCATGCAAGTTTTGAAAAGCTAAGTTGGTCAAGTTTGTGAGTAAGGCCTTGTTAGAAGCCACCAGCTCCACTTTCCATTTCTTGAGCAGCTGGTAACAACTACCTTTCTTCCTCCCCTTTCCCCAATGAGATGAAAAAGGGGGGGATTGAGGTGACCATTAACCAAACCCAAGTTATCAAAACTCACCTAACATCTGGACATTCTCTAGGTTAGGAGAGTGCAGACCAGTCTGATGGGGGACTTGCAAGCAGCCCCATTGGCCACTGCGAGCCAGCCACAGAGTATGTGCAGGTGTCGTTAACACCCTGAGCCATTGTTCTGTCAGATAAAGTACTGCAGGTTTGCCGGATATTTAGATCAGTGTGAAAGTGTAAATTCTCCACTTTTAAATCAAGGTTTCGCTTTGATCAGTGCAAAAAAGTTTAAAAAACCATGTATCTACAGATATACATACCTGTGTCTATATAAAATCTGTACAGCTGGGGAGGATGACTGCTAAGACGTAGGGTGATGTCTGCCTTACAGAGAAAGATGCCTTGAGTCCAATTAGTTATGCCCCAATCTCTCCCTGCATCGGTGTTGCAGTCAGTTAAAAAACAAAAACAAACAAAAAAAAAAACCCACACACAAAAAACACAACACACCCACAAACAGGTATTGAGACCAACGCTAAAAGGCTTTCCTGAACACTCAAGCAAAACCTGAAGAACTGAACAAACAGCAATGATAGAGAACTGGAAAAAGTTGCACTGAAGAATACAAAAATAAATCTGAAGTAAAAGGTACCTGTTGTCTACACAGAATGCATAAGAATTAGAACGAGGTGTCATTTGTACCATGTTAGAAGAGAGACCTCTCTACGTAATCCATTAGTCAGTCTTGAGGTCCTTTATGAAGACAGATCCAGTACCTCATTCCCATGTGGGTTACACAGCAAACCTTGCTCTAGTAAGTGTGGATTTAGGAGCCACTAATATCACATCACAAAAGAGGCACAATTGCAACCAACTTTGTTTGAAGTTGAGGCGCCAGAATACAGTATCCTTACTGTAGAGGTAGACTTAACACAGCGTGTTTAGGAGGAGGGTGCATTGCATATCAGAAAAGGGCTTTCATGGGAAAAAGCAGAGATCACGATGGTTTGTCCAGCCAAAGCTATGTTTAAGCAAGTCAGAAGAAGAATGATGCACTCAGCACCCTAAAAGCACACAGGGCATTTTAGCAGCATTTAAATCATGAAGCCAGAAGTGTTCTAATTAAAAAACAAACAGGCATGCCTCAGCCTCCAGCTAGGAGTCACCATCTTAAACCAGCAACATTCATGAGGCCAGCCATAAATAGGCAACAATGCAGCAGATCCAGCATGAGAAACTGAAAAGGGAAGAGTTTCCCCTGATTGTTAAAGTGTCTTGGAGCTGGATTGCTACCTTCATCAGCAAGCTAGGAGACTGAGTTCTAATTTAGTAGCATATTTTCAAATGCTATTTACATTTTAAAGACAGCCACAAGCATGACTTTTTAGAACTCTGTGCGGGGAAGGGAGGCGGGAGGAAGAGGTAAAGGGTAGGCAAAAGACTATTCTCATAACTTTGAGCAATTCCAACTGGAATTCTTAGCCAGGAAAAAAAAAAAAAAAAGCCCATCACTAAAAAACAAACCAAGCCATGGATAACCTTTCAAAGGCTGGATCTAGTAATCCTTATGCAAATAAGACTTCTACTGAAGTCAGTAGTTGTTTTGTTTGCATTGTGACCAATGGTGGGACATGGTCTGAAACAGACTCAGCATCAAAGAGAAACCACTTGCACATTTTGGAGTAGGAGACCCACACATGCAAACCCAGAAGGTTAGTAAACATGCTCAATTTCCAATAGACAGCACATGAGGGAGCAATGCTTGGTTTCTGGACTGAAAACTCCTCCTGACAGCACCAGACGTATTACAAAATATATTAGATCTTTTTATTGTAAAGTACACGGACCAAAGCTAGTGTTCAAGACACGATACCAGGAAAAAACTACAAAAAACTATTTAAGGAAGGTAAAGCTGTAAAGAAAAAAAATTTTTTTAAACAGAATCTTTGTAATTGCTGACATCTGGATTCGAGGAATCAGCAGTTTAATTTTTATTAATTAAAATTAGGGTACTAAATAAGTTATTAGACCCCAAACTTTGACAACTCATTGAGGTTTCGAGCCAGGGTAATATGGAAAGATGATCAGAAAAGCATATTAAAATACCTAGATTCTCCTATTAACTCCTTGGACTCAAGGAGTTCTAGTCACAGCACTAAGTAGCTGTCCAAGAGACTCATTGCACCCAGAATCCCTATTTACTGAGAGACAACAGAAGAGGGACACAGACCAAATTGTGATGGGTGCTGACACTATGACCAGACAATGCCATGTAAGTTACACAGAAGGCATCTGACACCTAAGCAAAGCAGACCCGCCTCAAAAGGCCAACCACCAGGCATCCAGAAGTTACTGAGGGAAGAACAAGTCTATCCTCCCAGTAGCACTAGCAATATCACACAGTTCTTCTGTGCATCAGAGCATCTTTGTGGCTGAGAAGTTTGACGGATTTTTCAAGCTGGTGCAATGCTCCAAAGCATCCTCAAACCGAGTACTCCAGAGAGAACATGGTTTGCGTCCTTACTCTCCTGAACCAGAAAGGCAGAGATCCTCTTCTGCCAAGATGCCAGCCAACATAACAACAGCTCTTCCCCAGGTGGCGCCAAGGCACATTCCCTCACAAGTGCAATCTGCTAGCCCTACACACGTTGGTCTGACTGTTTTAGCTTGGAGAAGGGAAAAACATGTATCCAACACACATGCACAAATCTTTCTTACTCAAAGGCCTAGGGGACCAATACACATCTCAGCCTTGTCACCTGACAGGCCTCAGTCAAGACAACTAAGACACTTATCCATAGATTAAAAAAAATCTGAACATATTATAACGATAGCAAGAATGTTAGCAAGAAGGGTCAAGCAAATGGAGCAACTTCAAATCCAATGTTCCTCCCTCTTTCCAAAAAAGCCTGTTTTCTCCTTGAGGAGACCTACAGAACCACTGATCTGAGCAAGAGCTTATGTCTGGCCTTCGCAGAGAGAATACACTCTTCAGTTAGCAGTGCAGAAAACAAGATGCTTGCAAGCCCAAACTAGTGGGTGGAGTGGGTGGGGGAGGGGAGGGGGAAGTGGAGAAAAGCACAGGGCATTAAAAACTGTTACTAAAGTGCAACAAATATCCTAAATACTTTGTAATGGATTGCAGTAAGAGGTGCCTACAAAGCTTCAAACTTCCAGTTGGTGTAGGACACCTTAAAAAAAAAAAAAACAAAACCCACAAACAAAACAAAAAAAAAGCCCCCTCCCCCCCAAACCAAACCCCCCTCCAAACTATGTAACAAACAGAAGCAGGAATTTAGGAGCCCTTTGGTGTAGCATGGAGTATGAGGCCACTACAAAGAGTTTCAACTCTTGGGGTCAAACAAGATATTTAGAACATTTTAAAAGAAACGTAGGTGAACTTAAAGCAAAGGAAAAACTGAAATTCTTAAATCTTCAGTAAGGAAACAGTTAACTTTTTGGTATTTTCAAAACCATAGACTGGGCAGGCTGGCACATCTTTAACAGCAGCCACTTCACGAGGGAGGAGATGCGCCTTTGCAGAACCACTCTGGAAACTGCCAGTGGCACCTTCCATACTCCATCAATACTTAGGCCTCAGTATTATTCCATTAATAAAAACAAATAGCCAGATTCTTCCCAATTATTCTTCAGCCTGAAAGGAAAACACAAAACTGAAGCTAGATGAGAAATAGCTGGGAGGTGGAGGGAGGGTGGAGAGGGAGGAAGGGGGAGTTTTCATCAACTGGAGGCCAATCTCTTCAGCTTTGAGACTCCGGAAAGTTCATGTCTCAATGTCGCCTCATTTTAACTTTCCGGGCTGGACTTCCATCCTCCTCCTCCTCCTCATAGTCCTCCGTATACTCGTAAGACCTTCGCCAATAGTTCTCAGAACTGAAGTTGCTCCTTCTCCTATGTTTTGGTAAGAGGACTGAGCGCCGGTTCTCCTCCTTATCCATTTCTAAAATCCGTGGCCTAAGGAAAAGAAGAAAAACATTTGGAGCAGACACCCACTTGTGATGTAAGAAATGTGTCAGACTAGCTGTGGTATTTAAGCTATAATTTCTTGCCTATGGTGACCAAATGGACCCCTTGGAACTAGTGATGCACACCTTTAACCAATCAGCAATCTTACCAGTTTCAGTTAATGGTTAACTATTAAACTCTGCTGCCAGCTGGAGCCCAGGACTCCGGTTATTGCAGTGGAGTATGACTGGCAGCAGCAGAGTCCCACATAAAATATGCAGGGGGGTGCAGCAGTAGCCGCATCCAGTTAAATGTTTGTGTAACTGATTTTACAATTGTATTGGTTACATGATTACTTTTTTAACCAATATCTACCTCCTCCTTTGGAGCACATGGCAGACCCCTCTCAACACTGTCAGGTTACAACATTGTGGTGTTCCTATAAGCACAGAACTCCCATGGAGTCCAATACTGGGAAAGCAGAATATAAAGTCACATGAAGGCTCAGGGGAGGGTTTTGCTTGTAGTGATGCATGTTCCCTCTGAACCAAAATCACAAGTTATTAAAGGCTCTTTATTTACTACTGTTCTACACTGAAACCAGTCAGCTACAAGAGAGCCCACCAAATTATGCAGCTGCAAGACCGATTTGATTTGAAGCGACCCAAGCAGTGTGGGACAAATGACAAGAGTAAGAACATAACCCTCAGGTTAAGGAGAAACAACCCTCCCCTCATACCACCCCTACCCATGTTGTACTGACTCTTGCAGGTCTATAAACTTTGTTCCTGTATGAGCAGTTGTGTTTATGGCGTGTAGTTTGCAATACATTTAGCTGTAACATATTTGTAGATGTGATTCTCCTCTTGCCTTATGCTCATACAATTAGTCTGGGACTACTTGAGTGGAATATTACAGAAATAAGATTCCCTTCAACTGACTGACTGCAGCATGGCCTGAAACCTGTGGTAGTTGAGCCATGAAATTAAGCCAATCTTTCGGTTCTACATGATGTTAAGGAGTCTGAACTTTTGCTAAGGCTCAGGACACCTCTGGGTGCCAGGGGTACTGGTTAGAATTTACACTGGACAGCTGACTTTGAGCTATCATGATTCTGCATAACTAATAGGAGTCAACATTTTTTTTCCTGTAACAGGAATTCTCTCCCCCAGGTAGAAGTTATTACGTAGGCCAAATGAAACACTCTGGTCACATGTGAAACCTCCTTATGGATAGGGTTCCATAAAACACACTCTCAAGGCTGGCTCAGCTTTTGGAGCTGCTAAACTCACTGGACCACTTCCAGGAATAAGTCAGTGGTCAAATCCCTCTTGAAACCAAATCCTGCAAGAGTTTGGGTATGCAAAGAATGCAGGATTGGGACCCAAACAGACATGAGAAACATCACATGTACCTCCTGCCCCACTGTTCCCTATTAGAGAAAACCTTTTATCCTGTAGCAAAAAGTAGTAGTTTCATTTTATGTAAGAGCTTGTCAATAAAGTTCAAAATTTTAGCAGCAGGGAAACTTTATTGTCCTGAATGACTGTACTACCAAGCGCAAGCTGAATTTATTGTTATTCAATCCAGACAACAAAAAGCCAAATAGCTTAAAATCCAAGCTCAGCTTTAAAACGTACAGGTTCGGCACTAAAAAAAAACCATTTTGATTAAATCAGACCTATATTTCCTAGGAAGTACGAGTGGAGTAGGCAGCTCTGAGACAGGAAAGGGGAGAAAACTTAAGCAGAACTTTAAATGCACAAGAAAAAAAATGCCACGCTAAATATGACAATTCAAGCTGTTACACAATAGCATTATAGGAATGATGGTGCGTTATCTTTGCAAGAATCATACCAAGGCCTATGAAACGGGCTGGTCTAACAACTGTGATTATTACCAAGCTCATGGGTGGGTGGCATTTACCATTATTTTGATACATGCCATGAAATTTCACACTTCACAGAGCAGAAGCAATGAAGCCAGATCACAACTTTCACAAGCCTTCCTCCTACCTGTGAGCAGCATCAGGGTCTGCTTTGCGATGGGACCGCTTTGGTTTCAGGATCTGGTCCCTGTTGCTTCCTGACAGACGGTCAGAGGTATAACCTGGTGACAACACAGAGCTACTCAGCGATTTTGTTTCCAATCGAGGAGCATCTAGTCTTGTTCTGTGAATGTTAAAAACAAACAAACAAACAAAGCGTTTCCAAAGAGTCTTTTGGGGACAATGCTGATGTATCAAAGTAGCCATTCTGCCTAGTCAAAGGGAAGTAGATCCTGAGCCAGGCCCATCAGCCAGGTTAAGTGAACATAAGAACATAAGAATGGCCATACTGGGTCAGACCAAAGGTCCATCGAGCCCAGCATCCCATCTGCCGACGGTGGCCAATGCCAGGTGCCCCAGAGAAGGAGAACAGAAGACAATGATCAAGTGATTTATCTCCTGCCATCCATCTCCTGCCCTTGTTATGAAGGCTAGGGCACCATACTTTATCCCTGGCTAATAGCCATTTATGGACCTAACCTGCAAAAATTTATCAAGCTCTTTTTTAAACCCTAATAGAGTCCTGGCCTTCACAGCCTCCTCGGGCAAGGAGTTCCACAGGTTGACTGTGCGCTGTGTGAAGAAAAATTTCCTTTTATTAGTTTTGAACCTACTACCCATCAATTTCATTTGGTGTCCCCTAGTTCTTGTATTATGGGAAAAGGTAAATAATTTTTCTATAATCACTTTCTCCACACCATTCATGATTTTATATACCTCTATCATATCACCCCTCAATCGCCTTTTTTCCAAACTGAAAAGTCCCAGTCTCTCTAGCCTCTCCCCATATGGGACCCTTTCCAAGCCCCTAATCATCTTAGTCGCCCTTTTCTGAACCTTTTCTAATGCCAATATATCTTTTTTGAGGTGAGGAGACCACATCTGCACGCAGTACTCGAGATGTGGGCGTACCATAGTTTTATATAGGGGAAGTATGATATCTTTTGTCTTATTATCTATCCCTTTTTTAATAATTCCTAACATCCTATTTGCCTTACTAACTGCCGCTGCACACTGCGTGGATGTCTTCATAGAACTATCCACTATAACTCCAAGATCCCTTTCCTGATCTGTCGTAGCTAAATTTGACCCCATAATGTAGTACGTGTAATTTGGGTTATTTTTTCCAACATGCATTACCTTACACTTACCCACATTAAATTTCATTTGCCATTTTGCTGCCCAATCACTCAGTTTGCTGAGATCTTTTTGTAGTTCTTCACAATCCCTTTTGCTTTTGACTGTCCTGAACAACTTTGTGTCATCTGCAAACTTGGCCACCTCACTGCTTACCTCATTTTCTAGATCATTGATGAACAAGTTGAACAGGATTGGTCCCAGTACTGACCCCTGGGGAACACCACTAGTTACCCTCCTCCATTGTGAAAATTTACCATTTATTCCCACCCTTTGTTTTCTGTCTTTTAACCAATTCTTGATCCATGAAAGGACCTTTCCTCCTATCCCATGACCACCTAATTTACGTAAAAGCCTTTGGTGTGGGACCGTGTCAAAGGCTTTCTGGAAATCTAGGTATATTATATCCACTGGGTGCCCCTTGTCCGCATGTTTATTAACCCCTTCAAAGAATTCTAACAGATTAGTTAGACACGACTTCCCTCTGCAGAAACCATGCTGATTTTTGCCCAACAATTCGTGCTCTTCTATGTGCCTTGCAATTTTACTCTTTACTAGTGTTTCTACTAATTTGCCTGGTACTGATGTTAAACTTATCGGTCTATAATTGCCAGGATCTCCTCTAGAGCCTTTTTTAAATATTGGTGTTATATTGGCCATCTTCCAGTCATTTGGTACCAAAGTGGATTTAAAGGATAGGTTACAAACCACTGTTAATAACTCCGCAATTTCACATTTGAGTTCTTTCAGAACCCTTGGGTGAATGCCGTCTGGTCCCGGAGACTTGTTACTATTCAGCTTATCAATTAATTCCATAACCTCCTCTAATGTCACTTCAATCTGAGTGAGTTCCTCAGATTTGTCACCTAAAAAGGCTGGCTCAGATTTAGGAACCTCTGTAACATCCTCAGCCGTGAAGACTGAAGCAAAGAAATCATTTAATCGCTCCGCAATGGCACTGTCTTCCTTGATCGCTCCTTTTATATCTTTATCATCCAAGGGCCCCACTGCTTTTTTAGCGGGCTTCCTGCTTCTAATGTATTTAAAAAACATTTTACTATCATTTTTTGAATTTTTGGCTAGCTGTTCCTCAAACTCTTTTTTGGCTTTTCTTACTACATTATGACACTTAATTTGGGAGTGTTTATGTTCCTTTCTATTTTCCTCACTAGGATTTGACTTCCACTTTTTAAAAGCTGCCCTTTTCTCTTTCACTGCCTTTTTAACATGGCTGTTTAGCCATGGTGGTTCTTTGTTAGGTCTCTTACTGTGTTTTTTTATTTGGGGTATACATTTAAGTTGGGCCTCTAGTATGGTGTCTTTAAACAGTTCCCATGCAGCTTCCAGGGATTTTAGTTTAATTACTCTCCCTTTTAGTTTCTGTTTAACTAGCTTCCTCATTTTAGTGTAATTCCCCTTTTTGAAATTAAATGCCAGAGTGTTTGACCGCTGCGGTGTTCTTCCCAACACAGGAATATTAAAAGTTATTATATTGTGGTCACTATTTCCAAGCGGTCCAGTAACAGTTACCTCTTGGACCAGATCCTGCGTTCCAGTCAAGACTAGGTCGAGAATCGACTCTCCCCTTGTGGGTTCCTGTACTAGCTGCTCCAAGAAGCAGTCATTTAAGGCATCAAGAAATTTAATCTCTGAATCCCATCCTGAGGTGACATGCACCCAATCAATATGGGGATAATTGAAATCTCCTATTATTACTGTGTTTTTTATTTTGGTAGCCTCTCTAATCTCCCTTATCATTTCAGCATCACTATCACTGTCCTGGTTAGGTGGTCGGTAATATATTCATCACAAGTCATTTCTGCCCTATGATATTTTGTCCTGCAATCCTCCCCCTTTAAATTCCCACTTCCCTCTTAAAAAAAAAAAAGTTTGCACAGGATCTATCACACACAGGTCACATATTGGCCTATATTAACTTGACTATTAATTCCGAAGGTTAATGACTGCTCAGCAACTTACAATTGTGGCTCAAATTACCTAGAAGTGATGAAGCAAGATTCCCACCTCTGAGCCATATTGCAGTACTTTGCTTCACCACTGCCATCTCCCTACATATTGAGTGCTCTCGTGGGGATCAAGAGAGCACACCAGTGCAAACCACAGTTTTGCTGGAGATTGAGAGACAGACTCAAATACCTAGTAGGCATCAGGTGACAGTCTGGAAGGAAGTCCAAGCAAACAAGCTGCAACATGGCATCTCAACTAAAAAAAGATCTAATCAATTCTAGAAAGGAACCATGCTAATAGTTGTAGCGGTGTGCAACAGGGTCTGACAAGCACAGCTCAATTAGAAAACAGAACAATTCTGTCCAACTACACTGTTTGCTCAGACATGGTTGTAGCTGGCTCAGTATGTGGTGTCCAGGAAACAGAGCTTACAGAAACTATGCTACAGATACGGAGCACTCAATAGTACAGATCCTGAATGTGGTTGCATCATGGTTATGCACAGATAAGCCTTTGAAACCATGCGCTACTGAAGCCACACAGGGACCTAAGCCTAGCACTGAAACGCTTTAAAATAAAGAGGTAGCAGTGCATGAGGTGGGGATGATCCATGCAATCTCTATAAAACTCCAATTACAAGGCAAGGAATGCTGGAGAGGATGGTTTACCAGCTTACTCTCTTTGCAGCAGGTATCATGTGCTGACCCATGAAAAAGGCCATGCCCACACAAAGTATGTAGGTTTGCCAATTGCACTGTACACAGGAAGTAGTCGGTCAGATTACTAAGAGTCCAGATTACCTACCAGTGTCTTACCGGAATTCAGACCCTAATCAATAAGTGAGAATTCGGAACTAATCCTAGTTAAACACTGAATGCAGACAATGGCAGGTTATATGCTGACCCAGTTTATTGCCATTCCAGAACTATTCACCTAGGGTACGTCTACACTGCATTCCTCTTTCAAGAGAGGAATGCAAATGCAGGCAAGCGAAATTGCAAATTAAGCACGGATTTGAATTTCCTGTGCTTCATTTGCATAATCGTGTCTGGCCACTATTTCAAAATACCCTATTTCGAGATAAAAAACACTGTGTAGATGCTGTTATTTTGAGAAAAAACCCTTCAACCTTTGAAAGAAGTTTTTTTCCCCCCCTCGAAATAACCGCATCTACACAGCGTTTCTCTCAAAATAGCGGCTGGACGTGATTATGAAGCACAGGAAATGCAAATGCGTGCTTCATTTGCAATTTCGCTCGCCTGCATTTTCAGTCCTCTTGAAAGAGGAATGCAGTGTAGACATGCCCCAAGATACCAAATATAACACAAGTTGTCTGCTTCTGATTAATGAATGATACAAATGAGCGTTCTGAAAGGCACTGTCAGCTGAGCAAGAGAATCTCAGTTCTCACCCCCCAAGCACTTCGTGAACAGATCATGCAAAAATGAAAGTCAACTTTTGGAGAGAGAATAAAGTGTCTGAGGGTGTGACATGATACAACATTGGGGGTGGCTAATGGATTAAAAAAACCCCACACATTTTGCACAGAAACTGAGACCTACATTTCCAATCATACTTAAAGCTTTAATTGGATTCAAAATCTTGGCTTGAGCCCTCCAAGTCTTTAGTTTTTAAAAAAAGTGTAGCTAGGCAACAGAGGACATTAAAAAGGGAACACACACACAGGCAAGTAAATTATGCAAAGCTAATGTCAATTAACATAGGTTCCTTCTAATGTGTACAATATGCAATACATGTTACAAAAAGCTTGAACTACCATTTGGAAACAACTTCCAAAGTGTATCTGAGCCGGTTTCACTAGGCTGCACTAACACAATGCTTATTTTCCCTGTTTAAAGTTATACAGGTTGAACCTCTCTAGTCCAACATCCTCGGGACCTGACTGGTGCCGAACCAGAGAATTTGCCATATGACCTGAGGTCAATATTGTCTAGCAGCATTGCCAACACTTTTACTGCATAGGGGGCTCCTAGGAGACATTTAGGGGTAATCAGAGCGAAACAGCAGCGCAGAACACTGAGAGCCAGCACTGGGGGCTGTAAAACTTTATGGGACTGTGGGAAACTTGGCCACACCCATTGTAAGTGGACATTCAGCTAACTCATATCATGCCAGACTACAGATGTTCAACTTGTACTTAAAAAATAAAGAGAGTGTTGTGTTTACTTTATAGTTTCAACCCCCACAAGGGTCTCCAGCCTCTTAAGCTGAAGATAAATTCCAGCCCTTTCTGCTACCCTCATTAGGGATGTGAAGGACTAGTTGACTAGTCGCTTCCCCCCGTTTGCTGCCTCTATCAGAAGGAGGCAGCGAGGGGGGAAGAGGATGGGGTACTTCAAAGTGGCAGCGCTGTTTAGAGCCTGGGACCAGACCCCAGGCTCCATGCAGCGCTGCTGTGTAGCCCTGGGCCAGCTGGAGTGTTCCCAGGCTCCATGCCCTGCTTTCGCCTTTGAAGTGTAGCAACAGCTCTAGGGCAGTTGCTACACTTCAAAGGCGGAGGTGCCCCATCGACGATTCGAATGCACTGACGATTCGATTAGTCAATTAGTCGATATTTAACATCCTTAACCCTCATTGCCCTGCACTCTAGTAACACAGGACACACTGTAAATATTATGTTCTAACTGCACTGAAGCATTTATGATCTACTTGGGAGCCATGCCGCTCTCAAAATATTCCACAAAACTGATCAAACCTCAGAGCATTGCTCCAATACATAGAGTTTTGTTCTACACTCACTACCAAAGAAGTAGAGTTTCTAACGTGTCACATACAGACTGTATTCAGAAATGGAAGATTCGAGTCCAAAAGTTTTGCCTAGTGGCGCCATCACCACAGGGCTCAATATCCTAGTTCCTAACAACACTGAAGTCTAAAGCTAGACACCCTTGCCATAATATATTTATCTTGGTGAAAAATCAGATTCTCTGGCTATCTAAAGTGCATTCTTTCTGGAGGGTCTGCTCAGGACATCAGTATTATGATAGCCACAGACTACCTAAAGGAAGTAGCTATTTTCCTGGTTGTATGAACACACTATTTAAATCTGCAGCAGTCACGATATAGGATGTGATAACTTCACCACTGCAATCCGCACTATGGGATGCAAGTGTTTAGAAAGATCCCTGCGGTGTAGGGACGCAGACTAGGTTCAACAAGGAGCAGATGTCTTAGCATTACAATATATACACAGTAGCTAAATAAGCTGTAGCATGCAAGGTCCATAGCATACCCTTTTGCAGAGTGCTATATTTGCATTTTAGGAACCAGATCTGGTAGGTGCTATGACTGTGGGAAAACGGGAATTCCGCTCTATCCAAAAGGAGTGATAGAGTGGCACCCTTCGCTATGCAAGTCAGCCCAGTAGCTATCACATTCTTACTGGTGAAGGCATACAAGCTCCCATTATGCTTTCTTCAGCCCTAACCTGGAGTGAGACAGAGTGCAGGATGCTCAAATACACAGGAGCATTCAACTTCATTGACTAAATGGCAAGCTCCAGAGGCATTGTAAAGCAACCATTCCCACTGCACTTCTGCCAAGACACGAAAATCCCTGCACTCCCAGGCCTGGTCTGTACCAGAGAACTGCATGAGTTTAATATCTAGTTCAAATCTATTTAAACTAACGGAAAAAAAAAAAAAGTCAGCCAGCTAAATCAGTGTAAACAAAGGAAATCTAGCTCTTGAACGACACAAAAACAGAACCAAGAGAGAAAAGCATTTCAGGCATGTCCCCCAGTTTAAATCTATTTAGTTAAGCAATGCTCTTCTGTAGCACAGATAAAGCTCTGGGCACCAGCCCCTCCTGAAGACAGGGCAGATGGATCATTGGCCTGATCCAATAGGGCCACTCATGTCCTGAAGCCTGGAAGGCCCATTTCTCCCACAATCCCGCCAATGCATCTCAATCCTGACCTACTTTATCCCCCGCCCCTTCAAATATTTCAGACGCTACAAAAATTGTGAGCAGCACAAGTGGCACTAGTCCAAATTTGTTTTGTCTCTCTCTGGCAGCAGCTAGTCTCAACCCTGCTGGTTTTAACTGCAGCAGCCTTGTGGTTCCTATTAAACACAGCAAAGCAATTCTATGTACAATACACAAGAATTACACACACAATAGCATCTCTCGATGTCAGCTGATCTTCATAGATTTCTGGGCCAGAAGGGACCATTGATCTCTTGCTTTGTCAGCTTCACACCTCTGCCCTTTGTCTCCACAAGCTGATTTTGCCTCACTAATGTCTCCAGGCTGCAGCTTCTCTCGGTCTGTGTCATGGCTTCTAATTAGTTGTCTAAATACACCATACCCACTGGATCACCAGTGTCCACTTGACTGCTGACACGCTTGAAGAATTCTAATACATTGAAGAGATACGATTTCCCTTTACAAAACTATATTGATTGTTCTTCAACATACTGTGTTTCTCTGTGTATGGTAGCTATTCTTACAGTAGCTTCCACAATTTGCCTAATGAGGAAATAAGCTTGAACTGAGACCAAAAATTTAGGGTTTTACAAGGCTGTCTTAAAAAAAAAAAAAAAAAAAAAGGCAGCCAACAAAAGCCAGCTGTTTAGATGTAAACATAACCCTCTATAGTGATTTTCAAACACACTTTTTTTTTTTTTTGGTAAAAAGCAGTTGCATAAGATAGAAAATGAGCCCAAGAAGAAGTCAGAACCAGGCAGTCTATTTTCATTGTTCAAAACAAGTATAGTAAATAATCAGATATTTAAGATTCAAAGTGTTATAAAATATTAGATACTCAACAAGTGATTTACCACTCGATACTAGCCCTTTAAAAATGTTCTGAAGCAACAGAGTGCTAGAGAGAGTCAACTGTATTCTTTCTTCCTTGATCCCCCCCCCCAAATGCTTTAACACTTACTTTCTGAGGATGATGACAGCTCTCCTCTCCTTGATGTCTTGGGGTCGAATGCAGTGCGTGATTTCATCAGCTGCATATCCACTGGGAAAAAACAAAAACAAAAAGACAAGAGCTATATGAGTATGCTGGTAAGCTGATCATTCCCAGTTTCAGAAAATCAAGCACCGCTACCTACTCTCTAACTCCCATGGTGCAGTTCTTAAACTTCACACTGTTCTGCAAACAAATTAAAGCGATCAGACTTAGGTACTTTTTGCTTTCAAGTTCAGGTAGGCTGAGAAAAAAAGAAGACATTACCTTTCTCGGTCCTGGTCATTTTCTGCCACGGTGTGTAAATACACATCAAAATAAAGGAGCATGAACCACTGATTTATAAATAGTGATATTTAAAGTGTGATTACAGAGAGTAAAGTCAGCAACCTCCTTTAGTGACGGATGATCAGAAGAACTTAAATGAGCAACATAACACCACCCCATTACCAAAGGGGATAGTCCCATGTAATTCCCTGCATAGAAAGCCATCTCAATAATAATGGATATTAATGCAGGCAAGCTGCAGACAACTGTCGATTACTGGATTTTGTTTTAACTTCCCTTAACTGTTGTGGCTTTGGGATGACAGGTGAATTTTACCAGGAATTTTAGCCCAGCGCAAGGCAGAGTCGCAAGGAGGGGGCAGAGAAAGAATGCCCTTGCACTAGAAAGACCAACCTGTTTCTCCAACAAGTTCAGGTACTTCCCTGCATTCCACAGCCACTCCTTGCTCTGTTGCTTGCTTGAGGGCAGCTGACTGCCCTTCTACAGAGCCACAGTTATTTTACTACTGATGTTATCAAGGCCCAGGCACAGACCCATGCTTGAAGATGACTTAGCTAGACTTGTGTCTTTAGACTAATTTCAGGAAACCAACCTCCTGCACTAAGAGCTACACCTATGGGTAAGCAGAAGCGTCCATGGTGCAGTGCTGGTACTACTTGCTAGTGCCAGTAAATACATTTTCTTTAGAATTCACTAAAAAGGAAACCATGAGAACAGAAAAGTATAGTTTTCAGAGTTCAGTGCAATCAGCAAGGTATGCAGGCTGAGGTTTCACTGAGCAGGGCCAGACTCCACATCAACAGGGGTGACTACAGGCAACATCTCTTTAGCCAAAGAAGTCACCTTGTAAGAATTTCTGGAGATGAAACTGTTCTTCTGAAGTTAATTGAAGCCAAGGAATGAAACCCACTCAGACTGGGAGGGAAGGGCTTTCAAGGATGCAAGAGATTTCTAAGGGGAGTTGGAAACAGATTGCAAAGATCACAGTGGGGCACTACATAGAGTGGACCAGGCTCAAAGCAAAAAATACTACAGGTTGAACCTCTCTAGTCCAGCAATATCCATGGTGCAGCATGATTTTAGTTAGCCGGATATCCATTTATGAGTGAGGCCAAGTTTTCCACAGTTCCATAAAGTTTACTGCCCCTAGTCCTGGCACTCAGTGTTCTGTGCTATTATTTAGCTCTAATTTACCCCTAAATGTCCTCTAACAGCCCAGCAAGCAGTGGAAGTGATAGTAATGCTGCTAGACAATATTGATCTCCCATGGTCGGGCAAATTCTCTGGTCTGGCCCTGGTCGGGTCCCAAGGGTGCTGCACTAGAGAGGTTCAACCTGTAATATCTGTGAACTCGCCTCCTTAAACACTAATAGGCCATTTTCCTATCTCCTCTTTAAACTTAACACAGACAGTTTAAATAATGGAAGTTTGACGTTAGCGTTAACGATTTCATGCTGGGTAACACAGAAGAGCTAAACTGTAACATGGGGCAGTGCATCCACATCATTCCATAACTCAGTGATTCTAGGAGAGGCTTCTATTTTCATTTTCTTTAGAAATCTGGGCTCGGTTTCCCACATGCTCAGAGAGTGTCTGGGAAGACACTGCATGCCCTTCCCAGAGGGAAGCTCAAACCCTAGCCTGCCTTCCTTGCTGCAAAGTCCAGTAGTCACCGTAAGCATTCTAAAACCACCGTCTGAAGTAGGGATGTGACTGACTAGTCGACTATCCCATAAGCAAATGCTTATCGGATAGTCACCACACTAGTCAACTAGTCGCTCCTCCCCCCACCCTTGCTGCCTCTATCAGGAGGCAGCAAGGGGTGGGGTGAGGAGAGGGTGCTCCAAAGCGGCAGCGCTGCGTGGAGCCCAGGGCCAGACGCTGGGGTCCACACGGCATTGCTGCTTTGAAATGCTGCGGGGAGCACAGAGCCAGTGGGGAGGCGAGGGGGGACGACTGCTTGAGTCCCCCACTGGCCCCAAGCTCCCTGCAGCACTTTCATCTTTGAATCGTAGCAACAGTCCTGGGGCTTTTGCTACACTTCAAAGGTGGAGGTGCCCTTATTGACTAATCGAATAGTCAATGCAAATTGCATCGACTGTTCAATTAGCCAATTAATCTAAATTTAACATCCCTAGTCTGAAGCAGGGGACTGCAGGTTACCCAAGCAGGTCTATTCAGAGAAGCATATATGGCACAGGACAGCTCCTGTTACATGCATGGAGTTATCCTGTAGATGGGTCTCCAGACTCCCAGAGGGAGCACACTACCTTTTGCTCCTTCCAAGAAGGTTTTTATTGTTTCTTGGACACTGACACTGATCCTTCCAGAATTTTTTATTCAGGTGTAACCCAGAATGAGGCAGTGTGATGCAAGGGCGCTTATTACGGGGCTCTATTATGTTTCAGTACCTTTGCTTCTAGCACCAGGGAAGCAATTAAAGATCAGCTCACCCACGTTAGCACTGATCTTAAAAGAACCCCAATAATGCCTTTGATTTCAGGGAACAAGCCAATTTAAGGTTGAACACTCCTTCACATGTCAAGCAGGTCCACTCCATAGGAGTTAAATGCCAACTTGAAACCAAAGGGTCTTGTGACTACAGACAGGCAACAGATAGTGGTGCAAGGACTGTCAACCTAGATATGCTGCCTCCCTGCGCCAAGAGGCATGTGCCAAGATGGCAGCAATAAGCTCCCAAGGCTGGTCCGCCCAAGCTCCATGCAGACAGAAACAGACGTTATATTTGAAATAGCAACGTGAATGCATTCTGTCCCTCAGTAGCCCCACACTGAGCAGTCAGCAGGGTAAGAATTAGCAAAACAAAAAGTGGCTTGTTTTTCTCAAGTAGGGATGTAAAATCCAGTTTAACTAGGTAACCAATTAGACAATGTTTAATCGGTTAACTGATTAAAAGAGGCGGCAATCTGGGGGACTGCTCCAGAGTAGGGATGTAATAGTGTAGTTGATTAACCAATAAGCTTAAGCTTATGGGTTAATGCTACAGACAACATGCATTTCCCCAGCCCCCCTCCTGCTAATACATTTTTTAGCAGGCTGGCAAGCAAGCCAGGTCCAGGACCCGCCCCTGCTGTGGCTCTGCATTTAAAGTGTATTTGAGCCAGGCTGCCTGATCGCTCAGCTTCTGTCCTGACTTGCACTGGGTCTAAGACCTAACCCCATGGTGGCTCTGCATTTAAAATGCATTAGGATCCAGGTGGGCAGGCAGCCTCACTCACTTCTGGCTCGTGCCAGGTCCAGGAGCTCACGCCCCGCCCTGGACAGGGGCTGCTGCACAGAGGCAGCAGCACGGGGTGACAGGCAGCTGGTCTGCATGGGGAGCTGGTTTTTAAACTGGCTCCCATCATAGACCAGCTCCCGCATGGCACCCCGCGCTGCTGCCTCTGATACAGAGGCGGCAGGGGGCTCCTTGGGAGTGGGCTCAGAGCTCGCTGGCTGCCAGCTCCACCCCCAGGGACTACAGAATAGTTGAGTAACCGATAAGAATTCGGGGAGGTTAACTGACTATTCTATTAACCGATATCTAACATCCCTACTCCAGACCCTACCACTGGGCTAGAACTCCCCGCTCCCAGACAGAGGTTTCTCCAGTCCAGCAAGTGCAACCCTCCTGCTGGGCCCTCCACAGGCAGGAGCGAAGTCCCTATTGCTAAGTCAGACAGCTATGTCCCTGAGCCTCCCAAGAACACTAATCCTGAAGCTGTAAAGCAAACGTTCATTCCTCCTCATTGCATCTCTGAGAGAATACTTCACTTTTATTCCATGTTCTACTGGATGTTTCCTTTGGGACTTTGGTCAAATACCTTAACCTGTGTGTCTTTGTTTACCCATCCGTAAAATGGGGTAAATACCTACCTCATGGAGGGAGGGAGAGAAGAAAGGCTTAACTTACTGTCTGAAGTGACTTGAGTTTCTCAGCTATGCTATCTAGTACAAGTAGAAGTTTCATCCTAATTTCACAGACAGGGAAACTGAAGCACAGTCTGTTTAAGCACATTGCCCATGGCTGGTATTCCAGTTGCATACCATGTCCGTTAGAGGACATATTACAGCTGCTCACTCTAACAAGAAAATGCTCCCAATGGAGTCTGACCCAGGCACTGCCGTTCCTTAGTCCAAGGAATTGCTGAGAGAGACGAGGTATTCATCTCTGGTGGAGCAGAGTATATTCCCCACACACTACCACAACCTCAACCCAGATGGAAAGAGAGACACACTTGTTACTGCCAGTGCAAGTTATTAGGGTACTAGACAAAGTGGGTTTGAAAGTGTCCAAATGAGCTGGCAATCTCAAAATACTTTGCATCTTACTTCATCACCATAAGGTATCTATAGATATGAAATCACTGGCTATTTGGTTTAAGGCCTCAGCCTTATTTTCAGTGATTTTGAAGGAGCTCTCCTTCACTGACTCAGCTGACTGGACTCTACAGGTTGAAGCAGAGCTTCAAAAATCTATATGTCTACTCATCAGTGGCAAGCATGACGTTTCCTCTGATAAGCAAGGGGATCCACACCAATTTCTGAAGTTTAAGCTCTCTTTTAATAAAGTTTCTAAACAGCTAGGAAAGATATCTTGCAACTATAAGGAAAACAGGCTCATCTTGAGTCTGCAGCCAGCTCGCCTATTGTTCAGAGCCTTGCTCTGTAGCAGGAGAGTGAAACTAACATCTTGTCAGTTTCAGATTGGTGAGCAAGAATCAAGCCAGGAGCATACACTGAGGCGAGTCCAAAGAATGGCATAGGGAAGGAAAGTGTTAGAGATCTTCCCCTCATAGCAACCAGGAGGTCCAGGGGAATCAAAAGTCGAAAGAAAGCCCCCCCTTCCATTAACTAAATGGGGACCGGTTGGGAGCATCTTTACCCTAAGACTGACATAAGTGATGTAGTTCTGCCACTCCAGCAAAGTTCATACACAGCACCTAACCAGGGAAGTTACTATCGGTTAATTGAATAGTCAAGTAACCTCAAATTCTTATCGGTTAGTCAACTATTCTATAGTCCCTGAGGGTGGAGCTGGCAGCCAGTGCACTCCGGACTCACTCCCTGGGGAGCCCTCTGTCACTCCACGCTGCTTCCTCTGTATAAGGGGAGGGGAGCCAGTTTAAAAATCAGCTCCCCTTGCGGACTGGTTGTTTGTCACCCAGTGATGCTGCCTCTAAAAGTGGCAGCAGCGTGGGGTGGCAGCAGGCCCTGTCTAGGGGATGCCTGAGCTCTGAGACCCGGTGCGAGCTGGAACTGAGCTTGGCTGCCTGCCTATGCAGCTCCTAATACACTTCAAATGTAGAGTCACAGCGGGGGTAGGTCCTGGACCCAGCATGAGCCAGGACTGAACTGGTCTGCCTACCTGCCCGGCACCTAATACACTTTAAATGCAGAGCTGCAGCGAGGTAGGCCCCAGACCCGCCACAAGCCAGGAGTGAGCCAGGGTGCTGGCCAGCCTGCTAAAAAAATGTACTGGGAGGGAGAGGGAAATGTGTGCAGTCTATAGCATTAATCTGTAAGCTTTTGCTTATTGGTTAATCCACTACACTATTACATCCCTACACCTACCTCCAGATGCTAGGTTTCTAGTGTGGGTATTACTCATGAAATTCACTGATGTCTAACCCCCTCGTGAACATCTCCATTAATGGGCTCTGGCTAGGAAATCTATTCTCTAGTTAATATAAGCCTAATAATTTGTCTTCAGGACCCAAGCTGAAAGATGTATCGTTAGCAAAAAGATAAAGATCTGCTTTCTGCTGAATTTTGTACATTGCGAAGATCACCCCACATTTCCAGACAGTCTAATATCCATGGTGATATATACCAATAGCTAACAAGACATGTTGTTCGATATAATACAGCTCTCCCACTATGCACTGGGTTTTTGGAGGGGGGAGAGGGGAAGAGGGACAGTCTAGGTATTCTCCTTCCATCAAGGCATTCTCAGAAAGCCTGGGAAGCAGTTATATTTCTACCACTGCCTCATGCACACTAGACCTGTCCTACTGATACTCAGATTCCTTTTTAAAAGGAAACTAAATATGGCTGAGTTTGTAATCAACAGCATCTAGGCTAAAATGTGTGGCACTGAAACGACACCCAGCTTGATTCAGACTTCCTAATGGAAAAGAAATACAACAATCAGTTGAAAGGTAGACAGAAGAGAGGTTTCAAGTTGACCTTTTTCAACAGGAGATAAAGTACCATTATAGCTTGGAAGAAGGGATATGAAGAAGCAAGAACTGACCCTTCCTTCATACCCCTTCACACAAGCCTCCAAAAACTCTACTGCCGAATGAAAGAAGGTGTAGGCCACAGGAGCAGAATGAGCGGAAGGGGAAAATGGGTGGCTTCAAGGTCAGAATGAAACCACAGAGAGCTCTGAGAGCCAGAAAGGAACACAGTAAAGGGGACACGGGAAGGGACAAAGAGAGAGGTGGGAAAGGGAGTTAAAATGAGAGGGAGAGATGCAGCTTCTTTGATGGTTCTCACATAGACCTAACACACTAGGGGTGAGGAGCCTTTTTTGTGTCAGGAGTCGCTGAGCCACAGAAAAAATCAGTTGGAGGCCACACCAATGAGGAAAAAACCCTCCCTCACTGACATGGCCCCAGACGGAGAAGCAGAAAGAAAGACACTCCCTGCATTCCTCTTGCACACCTGCCCCAGAGCAGAGAGTGTGTGTAAGCAGCGGTGGGGGGGAATGCTCCCCTTTGCAGCTCCCTGGGGATGCACAAGGCTGTGTCCCACACCACTCTCAGGCACTGCCCCCCCACTGCTCCAACTGGCTGCGATTCTGGCCAGTCAGAGCCGTGGGGGCAAAGCCTCCAGGCAGCACTCCCCAACCCCACTGTTTCCCCAGCCAGGGGGAGCGGCAGTGTACAGAGCTGCTGCTTCCTCCTCCTGCCAGGCAGAGACCGTGGGTTGGACCTGGCCTTGACTTGCCTGACTCCTGCAAGGCTTGGGGCTCTCCAGACATGTTGGGGAGTGGGGCAGGCCTGAAGTGCCATCACCAGCTCCCTGATGCTGGGTGGTGGTGGGGAGCCCCAAACCTCAGAGGCTGGATCCAGGCAATTAGTGGGCCAAAGGCTCCCTGGCTCCTCTAATACATGCAGCCAAATATATGCTGCTATGCTGGCTTCCCAGAAACAGTCCTGCTGAGAACAACCACTGATCCAGCAATACCTGAGTCACACAGACCTTTTTATAAGCATGTTACTTCTACCCACACAGCTTCCCTGTTTTCAGAATAACTGCCTTCAGGAACTACACTTGAACCTCTTCAATCTGGCACCCCACAGGAAACAGGGTTTGCTGGATTGAAGATTTTGGCAGGCCAGGGAGTTGGGGGGGGGGGGGGGGGGGGGGAGAGAAGAGCTTACCTGGCGAGCCACTCCCAGGTACTGCACCCCCCTCCCAGCCCTGCCACAATGGGAGTGGCAGGGGAAAAAAAGTCCCTGGCAGAGTGCAAGGTTACACTGCTCTTCCCCCAGCTGGCGGGAGGGGAAGCAGCAGTGGCAGAACCGCTTCCGCCTGCTGGGATCCGTACCATGGGTATTCTCAAATTAGGGACATCCGGAGTACTGAGATTATAGTGTACGTACTTGGATTTCCACACACACACCTCCCCCAGTTTGGAGAACTGACTACAATGTGCCGGAGAGGACTGGATCTTAGGTTTCATGTTCAGCAGAATCTAGAAGGCTTGCAAGTCATGTTCATTCTCTAACCTGGCAACTTTAACAAAATTACAACTTTGATGCAGCCTGGATCACAATATCACAATCCAATCCCTCCAGCAGGATGTCCTGTAAGAACTAAATATTGACTAACTGCTGCATTTAAAGGAAAATAAGCCCCATTTTAAAATATTGTTTACCGGAAACTAAATCTCTCATCTTATATTAAGCAAATTAATTCCATCAATGTTTCAGTAACAAGAAACTCAAAGCACAATTCAGAAATCTGTTTTAGTTCTATGCTTGTTTCAGTTATTTGTTGATACAGAGCTGACTGACATCCTCCAATACCAGGCCATGAAAGTTTTGAAATTAATGTAATTGGGAGCAGGAACAGACCAATATTCTTTCCTTTTACACTTCTCCAGATAGTAAATCTTACATTGTTGCAACGCATTCTATTTCAGATAAACTGTTAGTCCATCAAGGCAGGGGATCCTGTCTCTGGCAGCCTCTAGGACCTGATCGCAGGCCAATAGTCACCACTGGAATGAGCAGGTAGAATTTAGTTAGCTCTCAGAGAGCAGTGCTCACTTACCTGTCAATTTTCTATCTCCACCAATCTAAAAATCATGTAACACAGGAGGTGTTGGGGAGAATTAGCTAATATTTGTGCAGCAGTTTAGAGATACAAAGCAGTGTGAGTACTATTTGTTATTAACGCACCTGGTCACTTGTACAATGCTATATGTAGGTGAAGAGGGAAATTCCTTCCTGACCCCCCGCAGCAATCATTTTGCAAGCCAAAGTATGACATGGTATTATACGCACACTGCCTTGCTGCCAGCATGCACATTTACCAGCTCATACAATAACTAAAATACTTCCCTTTGGCACTGCTGAAAAAGTTAGGGATATTTAACTATTCCTGTCAAATGAAGTCTGCAGGACTGCCCTTAGCTTAAGAGCTGTACTATAAAAGTTGATCATAAAATTATGCAGTCCCAACATCTGACTTCCTCCTTCCTGACACACCTAAAAACCCACCTGCTCCACAAAACCACATGCAACTTAACTGGCTGTTCCCTGTGCCAATCTCAACATTCTTTATGTAGTTAAGAGAGGAGGCATGACCCAGAGGACAGAAAAAGAAATTAGAAGGTAGGCACTTCCAAGTCCCAATCCTGGCTTTACCAGTGACTTGCTGCATGACCTTGGGCAGATCATCTGACTTCTGTGGCTGTTTCCCCATCTGTAAAGGGGGAAGGGGGAGAACCTTCCTGTACCTAAGAGACAGGGCTGCTGTGCAGTTTATACTGGGACTACACAATTTGCACCTGCATACACAGGAGATCTCAGAGTATTCTGCACAAAGTCAGCTAATATTTCATATCCCCACTTTACAGATGGAGAACAAAAAAGAGCCCACCTCACCTCTCTGTTTACAGTCACACAGGAAGTCAGGATTTCTGGGTTCTATTCTTAGCTTGGTCACCAACGCCTAAATCAGTTGCTCCATAACAGACATACTGCTGGGCAGGGGCTCCATTTTATGTCTCCCTGCGTATCCTGACCCTAGATAGCAGTCAGCGTCAATCCACTAACATTCCATGCACAAACAGATTCTTATTGAGGCCCCTGCAAACAGGCTTGTCTTCCTCCCAGGCCTAGCTGCGTCACTGCCTGCTGCCCGAGCTGAATCACTGCTCTCACCTGACCCTCACTGATCATGAAGCCTCAGTCCCAAGTTTCTTTCCTTAATCCTGACACTCAGTGGAAAGCCCATGTGTGTATGATGCAATATAAATAATTCAGGCATGTTAAAAAGTCTTGGGGGTAGCCATGTTAGTCTGTAACTTTAAAAACGAGTAGTCCTGTGGCACCTTAGAGACTAACCAAAAATATATAGAATCATGAGCTTTGGTGGGTAAAAAAAATAAAATAAAATGAAAAAAAAAAATCAGACATGTATTTTTGCTGATGTTTGTTTGTGTAACTTGTGTCCCTATTAAGCTACTAAGGAGACTCAGGTTTAGCTGCTGAAACTCAGAGGCCTTCCACTTAGTTACCTTAGTACAGTGACACTTCCTCTCCTCACTGGCAGGAACAAGACGGGTTCGGAGACTCTGATGGGCTTGAACTGGAACTTACACCCAAAGCAGAGCGCAGAGTCGCTGAAGAAAGACACAGACACGATGGGCCTCTCAAAGATGTGGATAGGGTCCACGTGGGAAACGATGCAGCCACCGGGCTGGTAGTCGTTGATCACGGCACTGTTCACAAAACCCTCAGGAATCACCCTGTGCTCCACCAGCTTCCGGATCACCAGGTCATGCACCCACTCAGGGATGGCATCCACTTCCCCCTGAGGGTACAACCTTTCCTGACCAGGGCCTCGCCTCTGAAGCTGGGACCCATACGTATAGCCCTCTCCAAAGAAATATTTGTTCCGAAGAGGGGCCCTGTCCACCGTATGCTCTTTATAGAGGCCTTTCTCAGCTCTAGATACCACGTCCTCGATCCGAGCTTCGATCTTGGCACATTCATCTGGGCTGAAGAGACGAAGCTGCCGGATGCCACTTTTGACTTTCCGGGCCTCCTCCTCCTCCTTCTGCTGCTCCTCGTAGTCACTGGGCTCAGAGTCTGAGTCCTCATGGTACTTGCGTTTGCGCTCTGTGGCAGCAGCACCCCCAACTGCCCCATAGGGGGACTCTGTGGGTTCCCGCAGGCTGCTGCCTTTGTAGTTGTCCCGATAAGGCATCATGGACTTCAGCTTCTCTCGCAGGTCTGTGTAGCCACTCCCCGCCATGGTGCGTTTGCAACCCACCTCCTCTACTGATCTTCTCGGTGCACGACTCTTTGGGTTAAAGAGTGGGAAGTGCTGCTGCTATTCATGGCCTCCCTGTCCTGCTGGGATAGCTCCAAAAGGAAAGAGATCCACAGAGCAGATTCTATATTCGAATTCCACAAACAGGGCACCCACCCAACTCACTGCTTTGGTGGGGGGTAGGAACCTTTGATTCAGGTAGCTCAGCTCCACTCTTCCACAGAGCACCCCGACTCCTTGGCGGGGAGAGGGCCAGGCTCTGCTCCAAAACAGGAAGTTCCTCCCTTTCTTTTGAGTAGGGGAAGAAGAGAGGTCTCGTGTGCTGCTCCACGCTGGGTGCCCCCTGACACGTGCGTGTGTGTGGAAGGGGGGGGGCAGGGATTGGAAGCTCACCTCTATCTCAGGCTCTTCTCCGGTAGCTGCGTAGGGAAAGAGGAGAGGGAGGAGGCAGGCAGGCAACACAAGGCCAAGCCTCCCTTCGTCCTTCCTAGGGCTGGGGGCAGCTAGCTCCGTCCCCCCGCCACTTCCTGGCTTGCAGGGGGGGGAGGGGGGGCCCGGGACGGGAGCGCGCAGGTCCCCCGGCCGGGCCGGCGTGGGAGCAGGGCTCGGCTGCGCGGGGCCACGCGGCCGGCCTCCCTCCAGGCCAGGGGGGAGCCGCCTCCTGCCGCAGGGTCGGGCGAGGCCTCCGGGCCGCCCGCGGGCTGTCAGCTGCTGGGCCCCTCGCTCTGCGCCGGGCGCCCGCCGCCCATGGGGCTCGTGCTTCAGGCAGTGGCGGAGCCTGGCACGTGCCCAGCTGCTGCCCCGGCTCCCGGCAGCCCCCGGGCCGCCGCCTCTCTCCCCATCGCAGCAGCAGCAGGAGGGGAGGGGGAGGGGGTTGCTCCGACGCGCTCGCGGACGCTGCTTGGACTCCTCGCTACGTCACCAGGAGCCAGCCCGACATTATAAATAGCTCAGGGGGGCAGCCTAGCGCGCAGGCCGCGCACTGCGCAGGCGCGGGCACCCTGAACCGGCCCACGGCGCATGCGCTAGGCCCGCCGCCTCTTAGCTGCCGTCGCGCTTCACAGCCGCCGCCGCCGCCGCCGCTTGGCCAAGCCCCCGAGGCTTTTTCGTCCGGGTGGCCCGGGAGGCGGGTGGGGTGGAGCGGGGCCGAGTGACTGACTGAGGGCGGTGTCGTTCGGTGAGGGCATCACCGATCCCTCAACAGCGCTTCCCCCCCTTTCGCGGTACAACGCAACCTACCTGTCCCCCCCCCCCCCGGCTCGATGCTGATTGGTTGAGCTGCCCTGAAGAGGCGGGCACAAAAGGAAAAGTCTAGCTCATTGGTCGCTGTGAGACGGGGTTCTGCGTGTGCAGCAAGTTGCGTAGAGCTGTGTGGGAGGGCGGAGGACCCTTATGAGAGTCGGGGGTTGGGGTGTCTACAGCGGTGCCTGATGGGGTTGGAGTTGGGAGCCGAGCCTCGAACCGCGCTCGTTTCCCCGTAGCAGCGTGAGCGATGGCGGGTACATGGGAGCAGCCTGGCGGAGATAGGCAAAAAGAGTCAGGCATCAGGCAGGACACCCCTGCCTTGGAGCATCCGCTGCACCCTGCACGGCTGCCACATGGCACTGGCAGTTCTGCCAGGGGTAAAGTGGGAATGATGGGAGTCAGCTGCCCCTTCCCTTGGAACAGACCACGGGGCACAGTCCCAGGGTACATCTTACCAGCCCCAGGGCATAGGTACGCACTCATGGGGAAAGTTACCCACCCCTGAGTTCTGGGTACCCAGCCACCCTTACATTGGAGACTGAGAGTACTGAGATGAGACAGGGGTTGGCCTCTTACAATCCTGGCCCAGGTCAGGGGAGTCTCTGCACATGTTCATTCTCCTCCCAGCATCCCTGTGCATCACACCTTGTTTTGGTATCTCAGGAGCATTAAGCCCTTTTGAGTAGCAAAGAACTTGCTTTTTAAAAAAGTCCTGGTGAATCAAGGGATCTGTGTATAGTACAGTAATGTTACAACCCACCTCACCCAGTTTTAGTGTGATCATCCTTTCAGAGACTTCGGGACTGAAGGATATAAACTTTTGTGCTCTTTTAGTACAAAACCCTATACTAGTCTAGCGAACTAGAACAGAAAGCTAATACGAATTATAAATAGTTGCTCACATTGCCAGTAGGTCATAATGTTAGATTCCAAACAGAAAGTGGCTGGTGGTGACCTTTTATCTCTAGTGTACTATGGGAGGAACAGAAACTAGCTACGCAGAATCAAAGAGGACAGATACTCTTAGGTTCCTGGGGACACCTGGCATGTCACTGACTGTATTCATGTGCTGAGAATAGTAACTAAGTCACTGAAAATGAAAAACACCACAAGCCACAAAAACAGGCTACAGGTGGCAAGTTCATCTTACACGCTGTCCAGGCCACTGAAGAAAAAAAATCAGCCTTGAACTCAAGCACTGAATCATAGAACCACAGAGCTGGAAGAGACCTTAGAAGGTAATCAAGTCCAGTCCCCTGCCCTAGGCAGGACCAATCCAACTAAATCAACCCAGCCAGGGCTTTGTCAAGCCAAGACTTAAACACCTCTAGGGATGGAGACTCCACTACTTCCCTAGGTAACCCATTCCAGTGCTTCACCACCCTCCTAGTGAAATAGTTTTTCCTAATGTCCAACCTGGACTTCTCCCACCACAACTTGAGACCATTGTTCCTTGTTCTGCCATCTGTCAGTACTGAAAACAGCCTTTCTACATCCTCTTTGGAACCTCCCTTCAGGAAGTTGAAGGCTGCTATCAAATCTCCCCTCACTCTTCACTTCTGCAGACTAAACACACCCAACTCCCTTAGCCTCTCCTCATAGGTCATATGCTCCAGCCCCCTAATCATTTTGGTTGCCCTCCGCTGGACCCTCTCCAATGCGTCCACATCCTTTCTATAGTGGGGGGCTCGGAACTGGACACAATACTCCAGATGTGGCTTCACCAGAGCCAAATAAAGGGGAATAATCACATCTCTGGATCTGCTGGCATTGCTTCTCTTAATGCAACCTAATATGCCATTAGCCTTCTTGGCTACAAGGGCACACTGTTGACTCATATCCAGCTTCTCATCCACTGTAATCCCCAGGTCCTTTTCTGCAGAACTACTACTTAGTTGGTTGGTCCCCAGCCTGTAACAATGCTTCAGATTCTTCCATCCCAAGTGTAGGACTCTGCACTTGTCCTTGTTGAACCTCATCAGATTTCTTGTGGCCCAATCCTCCAATTTGTCTAAGTCACTCTGGACCCTATCTCTGCCCTCAAGCGTATCTACCTCTCCCCCTAGCTTACTGTCATCTGCAAACTTGCTGAGGGTGCAATCCATCCCCTCATCCAGGTCATTAATAAAGATATTGAACAAAACTGGTCCTAGAACTGAACTTTGGGGCACTCCGCTAGAAACTGACCGCCATCCTGACATCGAGCCGTTGATCATTACCTGCTGGGCCCGGCCTTCTAGCCATCTTTCTATCCATCTTACCGTCCATTTATCTAATCCACATTCCCTTAACTTGCTGGCAAGAATATTGTGGGAGACCGTATCAAAAGCCTTGCTAAAGTCAAGGTATATCACATCCAGTGACTTTCCCATGTATACAGAGCCAGTTACCTCATCATAGAAGCTAATCAAATTGGTCAGGCACAACTTGCCCTTTGTGAATCCATGCTGACTATTCCTGATCACTTTTCTCTCTTCCAAGTGCCTCAAAATAGATTCCTTAAGGATCCCTTCCATGATTTTTCCAGGAACTGACTGGCCTATAGTTTCCTGGATCGTCCTTCTCACCTTTTTTGAAGATGGGCGCACAACATTTGCCTTTTTCCAATCATCTCTCCCGATCTCCACGACTTTTCAAAGATAATGGCTAAAGGCTCCTCAATGACATTTGCTAACTCCTTCAGTACCCTCAGATGCATTAAGTCCGGACCCATGGATTTGTGTACGTTTAGCTTTTCTAAATAGTTCCTAACCTGTTCTTTACCCACTAAGGGCTGTCGATCTTCATCCCATCTTGTGTCACTTAGTGCATTAGTCCGGGAGCCGACCTTGTCCGTGAAGACAGAGGCAAAGAAAGCATTGAGTACTTTAGCTTTCCCCACATCATCTTTCACTAGGTTACCTCCTTCATCCAGTTGGGACCCCAGACCCTCTCTGATCACCTTCTTCTTGTTAACATGCCTGTAGAAACCTTTCTTGTTATCCTTCACATCCTTTGCCAGTTGCAATTCCAATTGCGCTTTTGCCTTCCTGATAACCCCCCAGCATTCTCGAGCTATACATTTATACCCCTCCCTGGTCATTTGTCCAAGTTTCCACTTCTGGTAAGCTTCCTTTTTGTGCTTAAGTTCACCAAGGATTTCCCCTGTAAGCCAATCCGGTCTCCTACCAAGTTTGCCTCTCTTGCTACACATCGGGATGGTTTCTTTCTGTGCCTTCAGTAAGGCTTCTTTAAAATACTGCCAGCTGTCCTGGACTCCTTTCCGCTTCATGTTAGCATCCCAGGGGATTCTGCCCATCAGGTCTCTGAGGGAGTCAAAATCTGCTTTTCCAAGGTGTGTATTTTACTACTCTCTTTTCTTCCTTTGGTCAGGATCCTGAAATCTACCATCTCATGATCACTGCTTCCCAGGTTGTCACCCACCTCAACTTCCCCTATTAGTTCCTCCCTGTTTGTGAGCAGAAGGTTAAGCTGCACACGGCCCCTGGTTGGATCCTTCAGCACTTGTACCAAGAAGTTATCTCCAACATTCTCCAAAAACCTCCTGGATTGCCTGTGTACTGCCGTATTGGTCTCCCAACAGATGTCAGGGTGATTAATGTCCCCCACGAGAACCAGGGCCTGCAATCTGGAAGCTTCTCTCAGTTGTCTGAAGAAAGCCTCATCTACCTCATCCACCAGATTCGGTGGCCTGTAGTAGACACCAACCACAACATCACTGCTGTTGTTTGCACCTCTGAACCTTTGCCTTAATCTGTTCAGGTATGTCTACACTAGCCCCCTAGTTCGAACTAGGGAGGCTAATGTAGGCATTCGAAGTTGCAAATGAAGCCCGGGATTTAAATATCTTCCCGTCTGGGCGCCATTTTTAAATCCCCTTAGTTCGAACTAACTGCCCGCGGCTACATGCGGCAGTCAAACGTTAACTCAAACTAAGTCCTTAGTTCGAGTTAACTGTTACACCTCATTCCACGAGATGTGAACTGTCCCATTCAGCCCAATGGAGTGATTTAACTGGACTGTCCAATACTGGTAATTTAATGGCACCAGTGTTAATGATTTCTCTGCTGATCAAAGAAAGGAGGGGGATGACCCTTTTATGAAAACAAGCACAATGTGCTGTGAATGGGATCTCAATTGAGTGGAGTTTGGTTTGTGGGTGGAGCTTGGAAGAGAATCTGCTCCGCTGCCCTGCCCAATTTAACCCGTGAGGGTAACATATTGGTGAATGTCATTGTTCATCCTGGGACTGCACTGCCTGCCCTAGGGAGCCAATGGGCAGCATGTGGACCTCTTTCAGGCAACTGGCACTGGTGGGGGCTCTGGTTGCGGCCGTTTCCTATGCTGTTCTATGCAGGTTCTTATCTTCATCCCCATGGAATCTGAGCGCCTTCCAGTAGAGCAGTAAGTGACATGACTGACATCTGGCACATGCGCTTTGTTCAGCCTCGTCCCAGGGCAGAGGTGTGCATGCCAGGCTGTATTTTGGTTTGGTAGGACTGGATTTGGTTTTTTAATGGCCTTGCTGCTTTGTGTACATGTTAGAGAAGGCAGGTCAAAAAAGTGCCCCTTGCAATTGCAGCAGAAGGTGCTGAGCGGTAGGGATGTTAAGTTTAGTTTAATCAACTAATCGACTAGTCGATGGATTTTCAACCCCGCTGTGGCCCTGCCTTTTAAATGTATTAGGAGCCTGTTGGTGTGCAGCGGGGGGACCCGCGCAAGCCAGGAATCAGCTGTCCCGGCTCGCGCTGGGTCCCCCACTGCTGCACTTTAGCCTTTTAAATGTATTAAGAGCTGGCAGACCCTTAATACATTTCAAAAGCAGAAGCGCAGCGTCTGGGACTGGGCATGAACCAGGAATCAGCTGATTCCTGGCTTGCGTCTGGTCCCCACTACCTCCCTGCCCCCTGGGGAGATGATGCTGGGGGGAACCGGCTTTTAAGCTGGCTCCCCCCAGCACTGGCTCCTGCTTCTCCCCCCCCCCTTGCTGCCTGTGATAGAGGCTCCCCAAGGCTGGGGGGAAGCAACTAGTCAAGGAACTAGTCGACTAGTCGCTTACCTCCCTAGTGAGCAGGCCTGCCAACAGGGGCAAAAGGGCCCGGGGTTCAGCAGCAGTGGCAGGTGGAGCCCCAGGATTTACAAATCTCTGCGCCGTGTGGTTCGGGCAGTGCTGAGAGCTGTCTGCCCCAGCCCTGCCCCTTCCACCCGAGGCCTTGCCCCTTCTGGGACCATGGAGCTGGGCCCCCATGCACACGTTCCCCAGGGGCATGCGGAGCCTTTCGACTCCCCGGTGATCAGGTTTGGGTCCTCGGTTCCGGAGGGAGTTCATTCCACAGGTGTGGATCAGCTCCCAAGAGAGCTCTGTCGCTTGTCCCAGCTGAGCTTTATTCTTACAGTAGAAAGTTCAGTGTGCGAGAGGAGCAGTGTTGTCAATCGTGGCTCTCATCCCAGAGCTGTAGCTGATCTTCTAGGTTCCTGAGCCCAAGCAGGGGTGACTGATGCTGGTGGGGGAAGGGGAGGCAGGGAGGGCCACTCAGAGCAGCAGGGAAGGGGGAACGTGGGGGCACCCCGTTTAGCAGTTAAAATTTGGGGGGGTATAGGGAAGCAGTGTGTTTCCTGAGTGCTACCATGAGTCAGCTGTGAGCCCAAGCGTGCAAGTCTTTAGATCCCTAAGGAGAAGAGGAGACTGCCCCCCCCCCCCAGAAACTGTGCCCTGCTTGGTTTCATTCCAAGGCCACAGTCTCTTCTTTGCAGCCATGTTTCCTTTGAAGAGGCCCTAAATCCTTTAACTCACCCTCCAGGGAAATGCTGGGCCAAGAAAACTGATGTTTCTCAGGCTTCCTTTTCTCAGAGGGGCTGTCTTTACAGGCGTTTTTTCAGTAAGATTTTTGACCTCCGACTGTTGCTCTGTTTCAGCCTCACTCATCCCAACAGGGGGAAGCGCTGTCTCAGATGACATACTGGGCTCTGTCTCCTTGTCTCCTCTGGGACTCAAGGTGTTAATCCAGCTACAGTCAGAGGCTGTGTGTGTGCAACTTGAAAATAGTCAGAATCACGAAGCAGCCGGATGAGCTCGCATGGCAGCAACCATGTTTCTTAGAAGCCCTCGGGCTTGAGGGGTGGTGGTGGGGATTAGGAGGGGCACTGGACCGGTAAATGGCTTCATAAGATTGCAGTGCACGGAGAGATGGGAAAGTAGGTTATTACTACCTGACACAAATAGGACGTTGCTATCACTGTAGACCAGAAGGGGAGAGACTAAGAGAAACAGAGTGAAAGGTTGTTTGTGAAATAGGAAGAGCATGGTGAGTAAAAGTCACTCCCTGTATCACCTCATGCTCTCTTCTCCTCCTTTAGGGTAGGTCATGCTCTGAAACAGGTACATGCATAGTGATTTCATTTCTCTGTAATTTCTCATCTGTCTCTCGATCGAATACCCAGGCACCCATAGTTAATAATACTTCACACTTCCATAGCACTTGTCATCCAAAGACCTCAAAGCACTGGGCAAAATGGGTATTGTTATCCACACTGGACAATGGGGAAACAGAGGCACCGAGCAGGCCAGGGAATCGCCCACAGGGACACAGCCATCGCATGGCCAAACAGGGACTAGAATGCCAGTCGCAGGGCTCCCCTAGTGCCAGGCTCAGGGCACGCACGTAGCGCTTTGTATGTCTCTAAGCACTGCCCGGGCATTCCTCCGTTGAAACCCTCACACGCATTTGAAATCCTCACATACAAACAGTATTTGTAATGTATGTACAAGAGCAAGAACGTGAGGGGGAAATCAGGTCCCCCCGGAAAGCCTGGAACATCATTTAGCCTCTGCCCTCGTCTCTTACTGCAATTTGGGAATCATTATCTTTAAAGCTGGGAGCGCCTGGAATAAGTGACCTGCTAACCCCTGACTGTCGGCTCTGCAGCAGGCCTGCTGTTACCCTTGGAAAACTTCTTTCTTTCTTGCTGGCCTGCCAGTTCAATTAACACAGTGTAACTGGCCCCTTAATAGGCTCTGGCAGGTCTGTGCTGCTGTTGTGCAATGGAAGGACGCCTCTAGAGTGAAGAGACCTCAGCTCACCTTGATAGAGTTAGCCCTTCCCCGGGAGTGGGGGGTGGGAGATGAACAGCCCACTGGGTTTCCCCCCCGCAGTGTGACTTGGTGAATACGCAGTGGGCAGTGTAGGGAAACGGCTCTAGCATTTGCATACTGAGAGGTGGGAGAGGCAGGTCCGAGGATGGCACTCCAACACGGCAGGGGGTTGTCGTTCCACAGGTGCATGCTGCTCAGTGTGGGGGCTAAAAGATCCTTTATAGGGAACGATCATCACCCCCAACTGCACTGTCTCCTGAGTGCCTGGCAAAGGCAGGGCCAAATCCAGCCTGGATGTAAGATGGCCCCGCTGCATCTCCACCATGTACAAAGAGGAGGGATAGGAAGGCTTCTCTCCGGCGATGGGTCCGTTTGGTTTCACCCTGTTGCATCTCTTGCTGTGTCTGTCCCCAGGTGGCTGGCCCACATAGCCCTGGTACGCACATCCCTTACTGTCCTGGTCATCCTGTTACTCTAGAACGGGTCTCGTCGCTCTCAAACTGGCAAGGCCCCAGCGTGGCTCATGCCAGGAGGGTCCATGCTGCTACTCAGCGCCTGATAATGGTCTACAGATTAGACTGAAAATGATTTGTATGCCTACCTCTTGGCAGGGAAGAACTTCTTCTGCCCTGCCTGTGCCTGTCAAGCTCCACCGGTGATCAGAAGACTTCCCCCAGACTGAGAGAATCAAAGATAAGGGGGAGGAGGTCAGGTTTTTAGGTCTCTGACTTTTAGGTCGGCCAGCTGGTCTCTTCCCAGCTCTCCAGAAGTTCTGGATCCAGGCTGCTCCTTGAAAGAAACATGATTCTAGCTTTTTACAAATTTTTACTACAAAACTTTAAAAATTAAATCAAGAAAACATCCACAAAGCTAAGCATGTCTTCATATTAAATTAAGAAGCAAGCACTACAGCTATCAAATCAAGGTCAAGCCAACAAATTAGTCTCAATGTTGGACAGAAGTTAAATAATCAAAATTAGTTAAATAGTCAAATTATACAAAAAATCAACCTTCACAGTCGTAGGGTTGCCAGGTGTCTGGTATTGACCTGGATAGTCCAGTATTTTCACCTCCTGTCTGGTAAAAAAATTCAGAAAATACCAGACACCTGAACTATCTGGTATTTTCTGATTTTTTTCCCGGCCAGGAGGTGAAAATACTGGACACCTGGCAACCCTAGTGCCCGGGCCCCTGGCCTCCCCCCCAGCCCTGACACCCCCAGCCGCCTGCCCCCATGCTTACCTGGTTCCGCAGGGAAGCTAAGTTCTGGTTTGAACAAGAACACAAAATGGCCACCAGCAAAAAGCCTAAAGACCAAGTGGAAGCAATGCCTTCCCTGGGTCTTAGTGCTCAACTGCTCCCCTGGTCCTATTCCTATTCTAACTCTGCACTCACTGTGAAGGGGGCCATGCTGTTTTATTATTTATTTATTTTTGCTTAATAAGTCTCGGAGTCCTTTTTTTTTGCTCAACAACTTTTGTCTCCCCCCCATTTTTTTTCCTCAACAGAATTTTTTCCCTGGTGTTTTTTTTGGGGGGCGGGAGGGTGTTCAGTATTTTTGGTTCAACCATCTGGCAACCCTAAGTGTAAAGAGGATTCTAAAGATGTGTCTGCCAGTTTGGTCTTACGTCCCAATCAAAGGGAAGTACCAACGTCATCCAATCTGTAACTTAGAATGGGCTAAACATCTTAATATTGAGCCAATTATAAACCTCCTCTTAGATGTGTTTCCAGCCCTTTCCTTCTCCCCTCCTATAACAGATTTTAACAAAATACTCTGCTAACCCACAGTGTAACGGCCTTTATTTTCTAGAAATTACAGGTGACAATCACACTTCATTGAGTAATTGTACAAGACAATCTTTAGAGCTGGTTAAGCCTGGGAAACTTTTCTTTCAGGTACTTTTCCCATGTGGACTTGCTGTGTGTTCACACACAGGTACGCACAGAGCCATGCTTTCACTTGCAGAGCCTAATCATAAAAAGGCTGAGGAGCTAGGACGTCAGCCAGCTAATTAAAAACAAAACCAGAGAAAAGAGAAACCAAAGACTTAAAGAGGCAGGGGGCTAGGAGCTCCTGCAGTCTCTTGAATGCTCCGAGTAGGAGCTGAGACTGCAGTCAGGGAGCCAGACAATGATATGCTATTGGCATAGCATTTGTCATTAACAGATCTCCTTCAGATGCAGGGACAGACTGGTCAAAGGAGTGATGTCATCGCGACTTCCTCTCCCAAAGGCGGCTGGTGTTGAGAATTTTGGAAGTTCACTCTTTCCCCTCCAGTGGCTCCTTGCCCTGAAAGGCCTTATGGTTTGCAATCTTCACTTACCCTGCCTTGCGACACCTCTCTTGAACCACTCAAGGTCGAGTCAGGTCATCCATAGTGAGCGTCAGTTTTGGGAGAGGCCCACTTAAGATCAGCAGGTTCAAAAATATTGGGAGTTTTGCATCCTGCAGGGACCGGGGTCTGTGATTCCTTCTGCCCCAAATCCGAGTTGCACACACATGAGACCACATTTGAGATGGCTTTGGGACCAGAAAGTTTGACATAAATAATCCTATAAAACAGCTGATGACTCAGTGGGGTGGGGGGGAGGGGAGAGGGTTCTGCAACAACCAGTCACTCATCATTCTGCCATCAACAAAATATAAAATAAACTGGCGAAGCGTACGACTGAGCCCAGCACTCTGGCAAACAAGCCAACTTGCAGCAAAAGTTCCATTCTGGACCTGAGCTAGAAGTCAAACTTTTAGAATCTGTCTCTTGAGGGAGAAAAGCTACTTTGAAACCGACTGAGATACAAACCCACTTCAAATAGACCATTTTCTAGAAGGCTGGTGAGGCTTCCCGTAAAAGCTCCCGACTCCAGACTCAGATGATCGGCGATTGTTCATTGTGCACAGCCGTGCTCTGGAATCCAGTTGGGAAACAAGCCAGAACTGTAACAATATTATCTGTTAATAGCTTAATTTCCTGCTTCCAAATGAACCATCCTTAGGCACCAATCAGATATAGGAACTGAGAGGTGGCTGAATGAGGGCTAGGAACTCGATCGCATGCCTGTCCTAGTGACACACACAACAGGGTAAAGTTACAGTAGAAGTGGGTGATGTTGCAGTTTTGGTTCCTCACCTTTCTCAGGCTGGGCTGGACACGCCGTATGCAAGGGTGTTGTTGAACAGTAAATGATTAATTGAAACACATAGGAGAAGGACAAGTGGGGGCTTAAGGGAAAGTAGCAATTAGTCAGCAGCTGTGACTAATGCAGAGCGGATGGGCTAGATGGTAGTCAGGAGAAATGGGACGGAGCACACGCTGGCTCCTAGGGGTTCAAGAACTCAGGGATTGCTCCTTCTCTGCCTGCTAGGGTGAAGTACAGCATCAGCTGACCAGCTAGTGGAGCCATCTTTGGGGGCTTCATTCTACCTTTCTCTAGTATTTTCCTTCTCCACCGGCCCTGAAGAAGGCCGGGTAAGGATCCTCCCCTCACTGTCCATACAGACTGGGAAGGGACATGACAACGGGAAGAGTTGAGCAAGCTGAGAAAGTGACTTTCGGAAGAGATGGGACCAGCAGCAGGCAGGTGGCTTCAGCACTTGTTGTGGGATCTGTTTTGTGAGCTGAGCATTGACCATAAGCGGTTGGGTCACTCCAGCTGTCTATAGTCAAACACCAGGGGGCTGAGTGCAGGGTGCAAGCTTGTGCCCAAACTGCCCAGCTGGTGGGAGCAGCAGCGTCAGCCCCTGTAAGGAAAGACCAGGTCAGTCTGCGTGGCTGAGCCAAGGAGCAGCTTGGTCTGGGTTGGCTTCTTCCGCCCAAGAGCTGGAGTCAGGCTGCGATGACGCGGGGCCCTGAAGGGAGGGGGAAGAGGCAGGGTGGAGAAACACAGTGAAAAAGAGCCGCATGAGGAATGCCCCAGGGAGCAATTGCAGCCGAGAGAGGACACAATGGAGGACTCACTCCCTGCCCAGCTCTGCTCTTTCGCTTCTCACTGTGTGTCTGGCTCCTGCCTCTAAGGTGCAGGGAAGCGGACGGCAGTCCCTCTCCCCCAGCACGTAACCATACGCAGGGCTGCTTTACTGGGAGGCAGGAGACCGGGTGAGAGCCAACCCCCCCGCTCCCGGGAGGCGTCCCAAACTAGCGCCCGGCGCTGCCAACGCACAGTCCCACCTTTCGAGATGATCAGCGCCACCACAACCTTCTCTGCAAAGGCCGCGCAGTCCAGCCAGCCTGGGAGAGGCGCTGGCAGTGACTTGCTGAGGCCTCGTGTTCTTCCCACCCCTTCGCAGACCTGCCTTAAAATAGATTTGGGGTCCAATCCTGCAACTGAGCCCACGGGGCGCTTTGTCTGGGACTCCAGTGGGAGCAGGGCTGGGCAGGTCCTGGCTGGGTGATAGTTTCTTTACCTGTGTCTTGAGACACCCCGCAGCTTAACAGGTCTGGGCACCCCCCAGACACTTGCGGCGGATTCCTCACAACACCCCCGTCAGGCGCCAGAGTGCTTTATCTCCCCCGACAGGTGAAGTGACGTGCCCAGGGCCACACAGGAAGTTTGGTGAGTGAGGAACTGAACAGAGGTTGTCTTCACACACCAGTGCCCGTCTCACTAGACCGGAGGGGATAAAGTACGGCCCACGGGCCTGTGGGACCCTTCTGTCTGGCCCCTGGGCTCCTGCCTCAGGAGGCAGTACGGTCAGGGACAGTGACGGGGGTGGTGGATAGAAGGCAGGGGTTGAATCTTGCCACGCTGTCTGGGAAGGCACAGCTCCCCCCCCCAGCCTTCCCTACCAGCCCTCCATACAATTGCCCCGATGTCGCCCCCAGGCCAAAAAGTTTGCCCATCCTGCTGTTCAGGTGGCAACGGCTATATGCGTGTTTGCTGTATAGCAGGGTGTGAACCAGCGCCCCAGCTCTGGCTCTTCATGTCACTCCACTGGCCACAGCCCCAGCTGCTAATGTTGCAAACCTCCTGCAGCCCTAGCCAGTCCATGCCAACCGTACGATCTGAAACCGGAGCCTCGCTGTTAGCCTCCGGAATCGGAACTTACGGGCTTACGTGCTCCTGGGGTTGGGTTTTAAGGGCTTAACGCTGCTGATAGGCCCCTAGAGGGAATTTCAGAACTCACTGGGCGCCTGGCTGCTCAAGTTACATATGTTTATTGGGCATCAGCTCTGCGGGCTGGAGGCATGAGGTCGAAACAGGGCCGGATTAAGGGGGGGCTAGCTGGGCAGCTGCCCGGGGCGCCAACCTATGGGGGGCGCCTGATTGAAGTGGTAAGGGGCGCCGCACGCCCGCTACCCGGGGCGCAACTATGGCTTGGTCCGGCACTGGGGAGAAACTTCCGTTTGGCAGGGATTTATGCACACGCCCAGAGGGGCGTGTTACAAAAGGGGCCACGGGATGGTCGCTGATTCTGCCAAAACAGACTCCCATGGCTGCCCCTCCGAAATGTGTCCAATAGGAGTTAGGCCGGTCGGTCTGCTGGGCAAAGCTGCCTAGGTCCGTGCTTGAGAGTTGCTGTTCAAGTTTTGCCAACATGTTTGTGTTCGAGTCCCCTCCTAGACCAGCTGCTGTCTCACCCACTCAGGCTCATCTCCCTTTGCGGTTACTGTCGGGCAGCAGGGGCTCAGCTGGCAAACGCTGGCGCTATCGCTGCAGCTTGCACACAGCGTTAAAGGCCACACTAATCCCTGGGGGGCATCTCCAAAGTCACATGGAAAATCTGGCAGGGCCAGGAACATAACCCAGATTCCTGGTCCTCTGCCTTAGCCACATGATCCTCTGTTGTGGAAAGATGCTGCGATTCAGCAGAAAGACCCGGTTGGTTTCAACGAATTGCAACGCACAAGCTGCAGTTTCTCAACACCTAGTTGCCATGGTGGTAAAACACTTGGGAGCGGGGGGCTAGGTAGCAGAGAAGCTGTAGTGATCCTCGAATTTCCCCAACCTGAGAGCAAGTAGGACCCTTGAGTGCTCCGCTGTTCTGTGAGGATACATCTAGACTAGAGTTTGGGGGCCTCTTTCAACTTAACTGACACCCAACTAGTTAGCATGATTGTAAGAACTAGTCCAGTCACCTGCTCTATATCTGGGAGAGTTTGTCTGTTTGTTCAAGAACTTCTCCTACAAGTTTAAGAGCTAGGACCACCAAATTTGGTAGGCAGCTTCCTCTTATCATAACAAGGTCAGGGTTTGGTTGTGCCAGGACAATGGGATGTGCCTGGAATGGGATTGCTTCTCATAACACCGTACAGAAAAGAGACCGAATCACCAGGCAGGTGAAAGAGGCCCCCTTCCGCTACTGCCCCAGCTGGGTCTCCCCCCCACCCTTTAGGCAGGGTAGGGGAGCTGAAGCTTCCCCCCGATTCGTATAGGAACATTGCTGGCTGTTTCCTTTTGTCAGGGAGCGAGGGGAAAGTGCACAGTGCTGCATTCCTCATTCTGCCTGAGGAGCGCAGGGGGCAGATGAACCTAGACCTGCCCCAGCTGGGGGACATGCACCCCTCCCCCAGCAGCAGCCATGGAGAGGCACTTCTCACCTGGCCCCAAGCTGTTGCAGGGAAAGAGAGCTGGGGCTGTCCTCTCTCTCCAGGGCAGCCTGTATACTGAACCTCTCCCCAGCCCCACCCCAGAGCAATGATTTAAATGAAGCATGGGCATTGTCATTGTATTTTCCAAAACACAAAAATTAATTGAGTTAAGGACCCAGCAACACCAGGTACATCTTCTAGGGCCACACATTTGTTTTAGGGTACAGCCAAGAGTAAACCATAAATATTCGTGTCTGGCATAAATGTCTGGGAGGTGGGTAGATGCATTGATACTGGGGTGAACTGGCACTTAGTTGAAACTAGCTTGCAAACTCTGCTGTAAGCTCTACGCAAATCCTGGGTTGAGGCAAGACAAACAAGTTGTTCCCCAGCACAAAGCAACACGGCTGAACGACAGGCACCTTGTGATGCTGAAGGAATTTTTAATTTTGCACCAATTAGAAACAAAAATAAAATCTCAGCGCAACGCTGAGTGCAAAAAGTTACAAAACTGGGAAGCCATGGACCGGGCTAGCGCTACAGACCAGTGTACAAATGCAGGCGCCAATTACATTTATAAAAATAAGAATTAGATCAGAGGACAAACAAGAGCAAAAAAAAAAAAAAAAAAAGGGAGCGAAGACAAATAAAAGCCATCTGGTGTTTGCAGTCCACGAGAGGTTAGACTGCTAGGCCCTTGATATGGACAGATGTGCAACACCGCGCATGTCCTGCATACGGCCAATCTGACAATACATTGCGAGTAAAGGAACAGATTAAATACACCCGATTCTGGAAAAAGGTTGTGACCTTCGTCCAGGAGGGCAGTTATTAAACACAAATTAAGGCATCTGTGTTCACCTGTTAACTGGCCAGACTGCATTCCCTACACTCTTAACCCCTCCGACCTCACCTGTGGTCTGGAACTCCCCCGTCCCACCCCTCAGCCCCATGCCACTGAAATCGGCAGAGCTACGCTGATTGGGACCAGCTGGGCATCCGTTCCATCAGTGTCTATAGTTAGTCTCTGCTGGGTCTCCCCGGCCACGGAGATATTTGCCCAGCTCCCTGCTGGCTTGTGCAAGTGTGTGCGTGTTGAACAGGCCTGATCAGAGCAGCGTGATCTCGCTGGGGGGGAGGGTCAGTCTCTTCTCGCGAGCACACAGCAGGCTTTCCACGTGAGTGGCGATCACCCGGCACAGCTCCAGGCCCTGAGGAGGGAAGGAAGCTCAATGGAGCATTACGGCATTTTCACTCTGGTGACCTCCCCACCCCCCCCCCCCCGAGTATCCGCTCCCCCACGGCAAGACACAGGATGAATCGCATCCCTGGGCTGAACCTGGCCGTTGTCTGACAGCCGCTGGTCCTGCAATGGCGAAAGCCGAACCCTCGTCATGCACCTCTGTGAGAACCTGCGCTTGAGCAAGGGCAAGCCGGGGGCTCTGCTGCCTCTGCACTCACAGTGTGGCTGCCCTGGACTGATAATGGGGTCTGCCGGCAAGGGTACAATGCGGTGTGATCCTGTGGGACTCACAGGGCCCAATCCTGAGAGGCACTGAGCGCCCCCTGCTGGCTGCCGAGCGCCGCCCATGCCAACTGCTGTCACTGGGAGCCAAGGTCACGCAGCATTCCCAGGCCTGAGCCTGGAGGTCACCAAGACCTGGCTCCAGCGATTTGCTGCTGCTCCTTCTCTTCCTGGCTGGCCCTTCTCTCTACCTGCTGGCCGGCAGTAGCTCCTTTTTGGCGCTTGCTGGGAATCACTAGGAAACCTTCTCTCACTCTGGCCCGGCCCGTGGGGCAGTGTTGGAGGTGCCTTTTTCCAAAGCACCCATCACACCGGGCAGCCCCCGAGCAGCCCCTGCTTCTACCATGTCCCCCACGTCCAGCGAGCAGTGCCCCTGAGCTGCAAACCACACGCAGCCGGGGCGGTGCGTCCCTGGCACAAGAAGGGACACCGATCAGCTCCCGACGCTGGCAGCAAGATCCTTGGAAAGGGGCCACGGGTAATAAGGAGCTGCGGGTCTCCTGCCACCCCCTGCTGGGCTTTAAACCACAAGGCCACTTCCCCTCTGCAGCCTGCGAGAGGAACGGAAATTGCTCCTGGCACAGCCATAAAGCCCTGGGGATGATCTCCTCCGGCCTCCTGCTGCAGTTACAAGGAGAAGCAGCTGAGGTGCTTTGGGCTTTGGAGACTGATGAGGGAGCTGGATACCTGGCAGGGCAGGATCGCGCCAGGATTTCACTGGGGTTTAGACTCAGGGGGTGCATCTGGGTGGCAGTCGGGGGGTCTGACTGCAGCGTGACTAGCTGTACCAAGATAGATTTAATCCAGCAGCTGCGGTAACATCAGCAAGGAAGCCGTGGCAGCTTGGACTGCAGCGTGGGCCGATACTTGGGCAGGTCACCTGCACTGAAGTCTGTGCCCAGCTATTGTTCAGCTGGCTTTGGCCAAAGTGATCTCGTATCTATCCATGCAGGCTGCTGACACTCTGAGCTTGTCTCACTTGGCTTCCCTTGTATTTAAGCAGCTGCCTCCATGTGCTTGTTGTCCGAGCCAGCTGGGCAGGGAAAAAGCCAAGCCTGTAACGAGGCAATCCGCCTGCACTTACGTGGTGTGCAGAGTTACCGGGACCGCACGTGAAAAGCGGGTAACTGCGCACACAGACCGGCCTGCTTAGCACAGATGCCGTACACTCCCTGCGGGGGCTGCTGCGCTCCTAACTTATCTGGAGGTGTGTCTCTTGCTTTGCTGAGGCGGAGTGTGAGGTCCAGGGGCACTGTTGTGCAGCCATCCCGAAAGAAACAGGCTGGGCTGGTGTCGGCTTTACTGTATTTCTGTACCCTCCTCAAATACACCCCCACATGCACTCTTTCTGGGAGGCAGCCGCTACCTACCATCTGCAGGTTTCGCTTCAGAGATCCGGGGGAAGGAGCCAGGAGAAAGCCAAAAGGAGACAGTAGGAAGAGAAGTGACAAGGAAAGAATCAAAGGACAGAAGGCAGAATGGGTCACGTGGAGCCTTCTCTGGGCTGTACTGGCCTGATGAGACATGCACCCTGGTTGTGTCCGATACCTCCCCTCCCTGAGTCTCTTCCTGGTGGGTTCTGTGCTCCCCCCAACCTGCTGGCCAGGGCCACTGGTGTCTTTATTGTGTTGTAATACAGGGGGCCTCACAAGTGCTGTGTAGAGGGCCTCTGTTGCCCTCTGGAGCACTTCTCATAGAACCATAGAATCAGAGCTCATCGAGTCCAACGCCCACTCATAACAGGGCCAAGCCCAACTCAATCAACCCAGCCAGGGCTTTGTCAAGCCGGGACTTTAAAACCTCTAGGGATGGAGATTCCACCCCCACCCTAGGGAACCCATCCCAGTGCTTCCCGCCCTCCTAGGGAAATAGTTTTTCCTAATATCCAACCTCGATCTCCCCCACTGTAACTTGAGACCATTGCTCCTCATTCTGCCATCTGCCACCACTGAGAACAGCCTCTCTCCAGCCTCTTGGGAACCCCCCTTCAGGTAGTTAAAGGCTGCTATCAAATCCCCCCTCACTCTTCTCTTCGGTAGACTAAATAATCCCCAAATCCCTCAGCCTCTCCTCGTAAGCCTTGTGCTCCAGCCCCCTTGTTTTTGTTGCCCTCCACTGGCCTCTCTCCAATGTGGCCACATCCTTTCTATAGTGGGGGGCCCAGAATTGGACACAATACTCCAGATGCGGCCTCACGAGTGCTGAATAAAGGGAATAGTCGCTTCCCTAGATCTGCTGGCAATGAGCCTCCTAATGCAGCCCAATGTGCCGTTAGCCTTCTTGGCTACAAGGGCGCACTGTTGACTCATCTCCGGCTTCTCATCCCCAGGCCCTTTTCTGCCGAACGGCTGCTGAGCCAGTCGGCCATTTGTGGGGAGGGACCGTGGCAGCTCCAAAGCCTGCGCTCCCCACTCTCAGACCGCACAGAAGCCCTTCACTGGGGCGGGGGGGGGGGGTTAGATAGGGAGCAGTTGTCCCTGCTGGGCTCTCCCCTCCCCAGGCGACACAGAGGACAGCCACACCTATGACACCTGTGGCAGTGCCATCCAGCTCCATGGGGCACACTGGGGAGAGGGCGTTGCCTATCTCCAGGCGGGGGGTGCATGGAGTCAAGGATCTGCCAGCCCCTCCCCTGCCCAGGGTGGTGTGGGTGGGACCTTGCAGGGCAGTTCTCGGGGAGCGCTGACCCATGTGGGCTCCTGGCAGCCTGCTCCCTGCAGAGGGGACCCAGGCAGGCTGGGCTGCATCCCGCCAGCCTCATTGCTAGTGAGTGGGGCCATTCCACCCACAAATCCCCGGGCAGCCAACCACCCAGGAGTCACTAACCGAGACTAAATGGCCATGCAAGTTGCAGGGAGGTAATAAGATCCTGGGAGCCTTCGCCGTAGCCCTGCCCCACACCACCTCCTGCCTCTGGACAGGGCTGGGGGGCTTACGGAGGGGGAAGGCAGGCGGCTTGTCTGCCCTCCGTACCTGCTCCAGCTGCAGCTGCGTCACCCTCTGTGACACCAAGTCTCCCAGCATGATCTCCACGTAGGGGTAGCTGGAGCCGGCCGTGGGCCGCTGGGTCCGGGTGGACTGGATCTCCTTCAGCGAGAACTTCACAATCAGCTCCTGGGGGCAGCAGGGCAGCTCCTTTAGACACGCACCCCCCACCAGGGACATGCCCCCTCATGTACAGCCTATTAGCCCCTTCCTACCCTGCTACGGCCCTTTATCATTGCAATCATGCCTAGGAGCCAGCATCATGGACCGGACTCAGCCGCACCAGGGGCTATACGAATCCAGAACAACAGGACAGTCCTGGCCCCAAAGAGCTTCCAGTCTAACCTAGGACAGGAGACTCTTATGGATACCGAGGTGGGAGGGGAACACAAGGAAACAAGAACAGCTACCCCTGCCTTGGGCCCTTTGGATAATCCATCTGCAACAGTCGTTGCAAAATTGCTGGGGCTCACGTGGCAACAGCTTTGCACTGAGAGGCAGACCCGCGCTGGGGTGGGCACTCTATGAACAGGACACCCCCCCAACCCCAATGCTGAGGGTCACAGCGACAGCAGAATTAAGCCATCGCCCGACAGAGAGGAGGCTCCAGTGTCTCACAGGCGGGTCTCTGCCACATGAGGCACAAGGCTGAGCCCCGGGGGGGCCTCCCTGTGACGGGACTGCCAGGGCAGACAGGTGAGAGGGGGAGATCTCAGTCCCCACAGCACAATGTGGTGCTTACTCGCTAACTTCCAAATAGAGGGCACTGGCCCTTGACTGGCCTGGTCGGGAGCAGGCTGGCTGCCAGGAAGCCCCAGAGCCCACAGCCCCCTGCCAACCTGCCCGCTGCCCGTCTGGATGGGTTCCACTCTCGGAGCCAGCCCTCCTAGGGCAGAGGTCACCCCAGTGGACCACGGCCAGGCCGACGTGCTCCTGTTCCTTCCCTGTCCCTTTCAGAGGGGCAGCAGCTGGCCCAAACTTGCAGGGGCCGTTCAACCCTTTGCATGCCTCGGGGGCCCTCCTGGAGCCCCCCCATGCTGGCGGGTAGCCCTCCGAGCCCGAGCCAGCCCACATGTACGCCAGGCCTCGGCTGTCACTGCACCCGGCACGTCAGGAGCCAGCGCCCCCGGAGGGACCAGGCAAGGGCTGCCTGCTGCCCCCCACACCTACGTGCGTGTCCTTGTTGAGGAAGTTGAGCCCGTTCTGGTTGACGGCCAGGATGCACGGCGAGACGATGGCGTTGTTGCTGCAGCTCTGGATGTAGAAGAAGGAAGAGCCGAACATGGGGAAGGCACTCAGGAGCCCTGCCCAGACGACATGCAGTCAGCAAAGACCTGCCCAGGGCTGAGCCGCGGTGATCAGCTGGGATAGGGCCACAGGGATGTAAGGGGGGCCCATTGGGGCAGGCAGGAGTACTGACACTGTCCAGTAGGGGGTAGCATTAGGTCCTACCCCCCTGCTGGTGGAAGCTGCTCTGGCCCCGCCCCTTCTAAACAGCTCCACCCCTTCTAAACATCCTACAGCTGCTCTGGCCCTGCCCCTTCTAAAGAGCCCCGCCCCCTCTGAGCTCTCCCAGGCTGTCCGTTCTGGCGGGGAGGCTCTGTGTGGGGGCCAGCAGTGAGCATAGTCCAGCCCATGTGTTGGGCCCTTGGGGAGCATCAGGCCCTCTGCAAGGGCTAGAATCAAATCAGCACCAAGCCTGGCAGGTGCTTCAGTCTAACTCTGGGGCTGGGACCCTCACAGCAGGGACAGCCCGTCCTGGGGGATTTCAGCTCTTTGCACCTGTTGAGAAGGTTCAGCTGGAGCGGTGGCTGGGGGGCTCCGCAGGGGCCTCTTAACTCCCCCCGGCTCGGCATGCCCGGTTCCCCACACGGCACACCCAGTCTCTTGCAGAGCTTCTGCCCCACCCTCTGCCGCTGGCTTGGGAGTCGCTTTGGGAAGCGACATTTTGCGTCGCTGATGAATGACCAGAAGCCAGGACGCCCAGGGGAGCACCAAGGGCATGGAGGGACCTGGGGGGCACTGCCGAGACCTGCCCAGAGCTGCTGCTGCGAAGGCCCAGCCACGGTGTAGCTGGGGGGCTCCTCTCTGTTGCTGGGCCCCTCATCACCAGGGCAGGCCTGAGCTGTTCTACCCCTGGCTCCGCCCCACCTGTAACCACGATCTCCTCTGATCTAACAGCTCCCCAAATCCTGGCTCGGCCGGCTCCCAGCAGCGGCTCCCTCGCGGGCGTGGCCACATTGCCCACCCCCAGTCCCAGCAGGGGCTGGCTTACCGAGGAACTGAGCTCTGGCCTGGTGGGCACTCAGGGCCTGGACCTGCAGCATATTCTGCAGCACCATGTTGAGCCACGACTGAGGCTTCAGCGCCCGGCAGAACTGGGGCGGGACGTAACCCTGCACCTCACGGCTGGCGGGGGGAGGAGGAGGGAGAGAGAGACAGTGAAAGGTCACGGCCTGCCCCAGGCAAACCCCCCCTGCCCCTGTCGCAGGATGGAAAACCCGCCCCATCCATCCCCCAGTGTGTGCTGGGCCGCAGAGAGCCAGGGCGCGGAGGAGAACAAAGACCCCGCCTTGGCTAAAACAACCAGGCTCAGCCCTGAGAGGGACTCCTCACCTGCCGGTCCCCTTGCTGATGGGGAGTCTCTCATCCCTGTGTCCTTCTCATGCACTGCCAGTGGAGGGATTCCCCAACCCACTCCTAATGCACCATGTCCCGCCTCGGTCCCCCCCGGGGCGCTGCCGCCAGTCGATAACGGAGCCATACGGCAGGGGTGTGCGTCCGAGCCCCACCCTGCAGCCCAGCTTTGTGTACGCCCTTCCATCACATGCCTATGGGGGACCGAGCAAGCTGATGAGTGTTTCCCCCGCAGGCCGCCTGCCCTCTGGTCACTGCCACTTCCCTCAGAGCCGCTCTGCTCCCTAGGGCACTAACGAGAGTCCCCTGGTCTGGTTAGCAGAGAGAGTCAGAACAGCTCTGCACCTCCACGCAGGGCCTGACAGCGGGCGCCCCGGAGACAAGGGCACATACCCAGAGTTCAGTCTGAATGCGCGGCCAACCTTGGCTGGACCGGCAAGCTGATCTGCGCCTTGTTAGGAATCTCACTGAGGTCCAGGGGGCTGGGCAGACCCAGGCGGATCGGATTGCAGGGTTTGCCCGCAGGCAGCTACGCGCTCAATTTGGAGGACCTGGGAGGCGAGCCACGAAGCGGACACTGCTACCAGGACACCCAAGCGCACAAGGCAGCCTCAGTCCATGGTGCTTGGTCCAGGACCAAAACTCCTACCTGAGTTCATCTTTCTGCTCATTTAGGGATTATGGAAGTGGAGGGAATTCTCTCACTTCTCCTCCTGCCTCAGGTTGCTCCCCATGGGGCAGCAGCTTTGCACTCGCCTCAAAGCTTTGCCCCCCAGGAGTCAAACTCCAGGAATTCCCCAGCCCCCAGGGCTGTGTGGGATTTAATTCACCGCCACAGGAATGGTTAGACTCTGATTTGAGACCCGCCTTTTGCATCGTCTCATTGCGTGCAGCCACTTCCCCATGCAAGCGCCGCTCTGGGGGCTGTTCTGCGCAGTTGCCCAGGGGTTCGGAGCCCCCGGGTTCAGTGCCGCCGTGGTGCGAGCAGCCTTCCCCGAGTTCCTGCATCCACTCTGGGGCTGGGCTCCCCCTGGGATCTCGCTGGGATTGCTGGGGACATGGCCCCGTTATTCTAGGCGCTGCAGTCAGCCGAGCTGCCCTATAATCCTTTCCCGGTGAATCGTGGGAGAACTTGTCTGTTCTTGTGGGCATTCGGGGGAACTGTGGGAAGGCCTGGGAGGACTATCCACGCTCTTTAGCCAGCATCCTCACTGCAGATCAGCCTCAGTGGCAGTGGATCCCAGGCTCTCACCCAGTCCCCCAGCCAGGCCAGCAACCTGGGTCGAAAGCACCACTACATTCGGCCCAGACTGTTAGAGGTGGGTTCGACATGGGGTGACTGCGGTGAAGACAGACCCTGGGGTGACCCATCAGGTCATACCGATGCCGATGCCAGCTCGTCTGTCGATAGCACGAGCCCTCGGCGGACCCGGAAGCACTTTGCAAGCAATGGGGCCAGACGTATCACACGTAGGTTTTACAGCCAAACGAAATTAGGCAGGGAGCGGCTAAGTGACTCCCCCAAGGTCACCCAATGAGTAAGTGGCAAAGTGTGGAACAGAACCCAGGAGTTCTCATTCCTCTGCTCCAGCCACTAGCTGGGCTCCCTCCTCACTAAGGCGCGAATGCACTGTGCTGAGACACCAGCCGTGGCTAGCGGGGTACGCCCAGCGCCACCAGGCCCAGCTACCTACACGGTGGGCAGGTAGAGGCTGTCCTTGGCTCGGTGCTGGAGGGCTGCCAGCTTGGAGGCCTGCTGGCACTGCTGGTCGCTGGGCTGCTGGGGGGGTAGGACGCTGAAAAGTCCTTTGAGGTAATCGGGCAGGACCTGAAAGAAAGCGCAGAGCAGGGCGGGCTCCGTCAGACTCTCCATCGGGAGTAAACAGGAGCTGCTGGGCCCAGGAAAGGCTCATCTTGGTGCAAATTCATTCACACCCACAGACACCACGGCGAGGGCCACGGCACAACCCCACCGGACGCAGACTGAGGCCCTGAGTCAGGAAAGCATGTAACTTCCCATGCAGAGGCGAACCCCGGGAGGGATGTGTCCCCGAAGCCATGGGCAGGAGGGGAAAGGGGCCGGCCAGCAGCCTGCAGGACCAGAGCTTCTGGGTGACCCAGAAGCTAGCGGGGAAGCCTGGTGCCCACAGCAGGGGTCCGCTGCCCCCCCTCCCAGCAGCAGTGGGGAAGCGGAATAAGGCGGCCCCTGCTCACTCAGCTCTCGCGGCGCATTGCTTGGGGGAGGGGAAGGGACCACCATTCCCATGGACTTCAGAGAGAAGTGTGGGCTTGTGATGACGTGTCAGGATTCCCCCGACTCCTGCACCCCTGTAGTGGCACGAACAGACTCCGCCAGCCAGTAGGATTGAGGGAGTTTATTGCTTCTCCAAGGATGCAACACAGCACAGATGTAATCTAGTTACAGGGCCAGCCTAGGATGCCTCAGCCCCCCTTGAGATGGGGGAGACTGGGACCCTAACTCCCAGCCCCCTTGCTTAGGCTGCTTCCTCCATGATTCCAGACAGAAACTAAAACCCTCTTCCAGCCCTGCCCCCCAGCCAGGTGCTGGTCTCCGCCTTCCTCCCTTTGTCTCTCTCCCTGGGAGGCTGAGCCTAGGTTTCTGGGTTAATACACATTTGGGAGAGTCAGTGAGAATCTCACATCACAGCGCAGGGGGACCCCGGGTCACAGAGCAGACAGCCCCCCCACTATGCCACAGGGCTGGAGAGCCTTTCTGACCAGAGATGCTTTCCAGACTCTCCATCGCAGACCCAGACCCCCCCTTCAGGACACTGGTGCCTGGTGCCTGCAGGGCGAGGGGGTGCAGGTAGGACGGTGCATGGCGGGGCCCAAGGGGCTCCCCCTTTGGCCACTGGCGGGGGCACGGGGCGATGCACCTCTTGAGTGTGACCACAAGGTGCCTGTGCACCAGGACACACGCATAGATGAGTCAGGAAAGGATGCCCGAGGGAGGGAGGCACCTGAGAAATGCAGGGGGACCAGGGGCACTCGGGGACTGGCTGGGCAGGGAGACCGGGCCGGGGAAAAAGAGGGGCCAGGGGAAGAAGGTGGAGATGTGGAGGGGAAAGGGCAGCAGGAGACTAGCTTGAGGTAAATGGGCTCAGAAGCTCTGCCCACTAGAGCACACTCCCTGCCACAGGCTGGAATAGGACCCCAGATGCCGGAGTCTCACCATTCCTTCACAAGCAGCAACCCTCTGGCTCAGTCCCAACCCCTGCTAGTGCTGGTCCACACAGAAGATGACAAGCTGTGTCCCCACTAATGGTTTCCATCCATGTGTGGAATAAATTTTGTTCCGTGCGCCGATGCATGTGCCGATGTGCACCATGAGTAGAAATACACGCTGCCAGCTGTGGGCACTGTGCTAATAAGCCAGGTGGCACCTGACTCTCTCCTGGGTGGCCACCCAACCCCACAGTTTCCAGGTTGGCATGCTGACAACCTTCTATTGCACCACTCCAGTAACTCTGGTAGCTCACGTGGCAGAGGTCTAGGCGACAGATCTAAGGGTTCCAACCCTTCCGACAACCCACATGGATGGCAGTGCGAGGCTACATGATGAGACCGCAGGGGGATTTCTTGCTTGTCAGTAAACCGAGGAAATCGCGCACAGCAAGTGACATTAAAGAACGGTGTTAAGGCTGCCAAGTCAAGCACGCACATTAGCGAATGCCAGAACAAGCAAGTAAACAAATAAATACAAAGCACAGGCTAAATAATACAATACTGATAACTTTGTTAAAAAAAAGAAAAGGCCAGAATTAAGGTGCTTTTGCAGCCTTAATGTGGCCCCCTTGCACATGCACTATAGGATACAATCTTTAATCACATGATCACATCTTATTTTTTCCACAGGCCTCATTCAATGCCCAGGATGGATCTGCTCTGGGGATGAGTCAGGGCTCTGTAATGAAGGCGGTTGTTGGCTGTTGGACCCTGATTTATTTGTTGCAGAAGTGAAAAGGTTTGTAGTGACCGAGGCAGGGGACTGCAGGAAGAGAAAGTAGGCTCCGTTGAAAGCTGTGTTGGAGAACTGGATTCTACCCGTCTCTGCCACCAAGTTTCTGTGTGATTCTGGGCATGTCCCTTAACCCAAACTTTTCAGAAGTGGTCACTGATGGACTGGTGTGTTCTTCATTTTCTCAGTGGCCACTTGACACTAAGGGGTCTGATGTGCAGATGTGCTGAGAGCTCACAGCTGCAGCTACAGTCAACGGGAGCTGGGCTTTTAATCCACAGAGCTAAGGGGCTGTGAAAAACCAGGGCTAAAGTGTCCCAAATGGGGCACCCAAAATTAGTGGAAAATTTTTACTGGTGCCTCAGTTCCCCATCTGTGAAATGGGGATTACCCCACCCCCACATCCCAGGGATCATGTGATGATAAAGCCACTAACATCTGCAAAGAGATCAGATGCTACAGCGATGAGCAGCAGAGAAAAGCCCAGGAGGAAATGAATGGTTCTGTGTTCTGAGCTGGGTCTGAAGAGCATGCAGCAGCTAAGACCTGCAGTCACACTCTGGCCAAGGCGAAACCGAAATACTGAACAGTTGCTTATTACATGAAAACCACACCCCTGTGCACTGAATGAGGCTGTGTCCAGTGGGAAAAAACCAGTCCATGATCATGTTAGGAAAAGCTGTATCCTAATGCACGGGCACAAGCCGGCTGAGTGACAAGTGCACACGGGCACCGGCAATTTTGGCATCCTCTGACTTTTCAGTGCTTGGCTTTGCAACCTTCCTAATGTTTTCCTAGCGTCGTTTTTTGGTGTAATCTGTGTGCATGTGAAACAGGAACGACAGGGAGCGTACAGGCCAGGGGTGAGCAAGATCCGGCCTGTGGGCCACATCCAGTCCACCAAGCCATTTGATCTGACCCACAGCAGCCCTGCCATGTCCCCGCCCCCCGGTCAATCGCCCCCGGTCAATCGAGGGGGAGTGTGCGAAGTCATTTGCTGTTCAAAGTGGGTGGCGGCTCCCTCTCCCCGCCAGGGGTGCATGGCACCTAGAGAGAGCCGCCAGTCGCCAGTCCTCTGCCAGGGACACGCAGCAGGCGGCACTTAGAGGGAAACGCAACTAATTACCTGGCGGCAGGACACCAGGGCTAACCCCAGTGCTCTGCCAGAAAGCTCTGCCAGGGGACTTTAATAACCGTGAGAGATCGGGAGCTTGAAAGATGGGACTTCATTCTCCCACTTCCGCTCCAGGGAAGGACGGAGGAGAACTAGGCCCTCCTTAAACTAACCCAACAGAACCTCCGCCCCGCTGGGTCGGGGATGCTACCTGGTTATAGTGCATGGTGACATAGAGCTCATTGTCAAATTTCAGTGGCTGGGTCCAGATGACACGCCGGTACCAGAACATGTAGCTGCTGTCCACTAGCTCCATCTCCGTGGCCACGTCCAGGATGTACTCCCGCCGGCTCAAGGGACGGACGTTCTGACCTGCAGGGAGCAGAGGGGAAGGGGCAGTTGCGTGGCTATGATGTTAAAGGCCGCCTGCCAAGGGAAAGCCAGCTGGGCTGCTCTGGTTTTACTGCTTTACGACGTATCCCAGGCCCGAAAGGTTCCTGTCTCCCCTCGGAGACTCTGGGGATGGCTGGAGAACTCAAGGGGGTATGCAGAGCAGAACTAAGGCAGGCAGGAAAATGGATTCTCTGCTGCTCTTTGATGCTTTGGCTTGTCTCCACAGCTATGTGACCCTTGGGAGCAGAGCTCTCTTGTTTCAGATTCCACCCCCCAGCCCGTTCCACTGGAAGCAGAGAAAGCTGCCAGACCGGTCCCCGTCTGAGGGGCTGCGTCTACACAGGCCAGCATAGCCCCGTTGGCATCTCCCCACCGCCCTTGCCCCTTTGTAAAGGCACCGCCGCACACACCAATGAGATTGTGTGCCCATGTCTGGACACCACCTCCCCACACGCTGGCTACAGCAGCAGGGCTGGGGCTACACTGGGGGGGTTGGCGGTGTGGGCATGTCGCTGGCTTGAGCAACACAGCTCTACTGGAGGGGTTTTACATGTAGACCAAGCCTCAGTTGTCCTTCAGAAACAGGGAAGGCAAGACTGGCCGTTCCTGATCGTTCTAAGAGAAAAACCAGGCAGAACACCCCCTCCCTCCATAAAACACTTTTCTTATAAAGTCCAGGCCTTCTTTAACCTCGTCCCAAAAGGAGACATGCTGAGTACAGGTTCCCTTCAGCAGGTCGGCTCTGAAAGCTTCAGGCTTTGGGGCACAGAACTCCTGAGCGCACTTTCTAACTCCACAGAGCCCTTACGCAGCCGGATGAATATGGGTGTCATCAGCCCCATGCTATAGAGGGGGAAACTGAGGCAAGAGGCACTGAATTGATTTGTCCCAAGTCGCAGAACAAGTCAAAGGCAGAACTAGGGTTAGATCCCACTAGCCGGTGTCTCTGGACCACGCCGCCCCCGCCCCTGGTGCAGCTCCCCCACTGAGTATCAGATCGGCCGGGCAGACTCTACATTCAGATCCCTGGGGCTCCGTTTCCAAGCAGAGACGTGTGGGTTTCAGCTGGCGCTAGCCCCGTAAAAGGCAGCGGAGGAGTGAGCGGGATGGTGGGGCTAAGAAGGCGGGTGACATTCCTAGGGTGATGCAGCAGAAAGCAGGATATGACTCAGATGTTATTTCCTGGCTGTTGCGGGCCCAGCCCCGCAGTGCCATTCCACGCGCATTAACTAGCCCACTGGCCAAGAGGGCAGGGGGAGAGCGGTGGCAAGGAGGAGACAGGGAAGTGGGGGCTCCCCCCGGGATAACACGAGCAATTTCCTGCATTTCCAGCCATTCAGAAGAAAGCTGAGGGCAGTAATTCACACCTCTCCCCCGGCACCTCCCCGGGGCTGGCATGGGAGTGGGGGAGCTGCCAGGGCGCGGTGAAAATACCATCCCTCAAATGTAGCACAGGCCCACTGCCGGGCCCAGGGAAGGGCAAGAGGGAAACTTGCTCCGCTACCTGCACTGTCCCCGTCTGGTGCCTAGAAACGCCCAAGCTGCGATCCCGGCACCATTCACCTGCCCTGAACTCTGCTGAGAAAGGACAGAGCTTGGCAGCTGCAGTTCTTGGGCGCCTTCCTCCTCCCACCACTGCCTGTGCCTTTTCCTTCCTCTCTGCACCTCTCACCCGGTGCAGAGAGGAAGGAAAAGGCACAGGCAGTGGGGGGAAGCCCCATGTTCCCAAGGAACAGAGCTCGCACCCTGGGAACAAAGGAAGGATAAGGGGGGGATCAGAATGTAGGGAGGTTGGGGCCTCCTCTAGTGGCACAGTGGATAAGGTATCTGCCTGCGAAGCCAGAGTTGTCTGGAGAGGCCTGGCACTGCCAGAGGCTGCCCAGAAAGGGGTGGGCTAGGATGTTGTTCATCGCAGGCCTCACTCAATCAGACCCTGTTTGTGCCAGGGCGGCCCACCGGACACTGGTTCGACTGGCGATTGCCTCGCAAGCTCACTGGCTGTTAGGAATACACTACAATAGAAACCTGCCCGGCACAGAACAGGGAGGCCTGTTCTCCAGGGAGGTGATGGGCTTTCAGTGCAGGGTTTCACCCCAGCCAGGAACGTGTATCACACAGGCTAAGCCTCTGGACACGCCCACAGCTTAACCAAGATTAAAATGTCCCTCACACGCAATCCAGCCGGTGCTCCCTGGGCCACTCAATTTCCTAGTCGTAGGATTTAAAAAATGGTCAATTTCATTATTTCAATCTCACATTTCACAGTGTTGTAAATGGAGGGGTGCTGGCCCCAAAAGGAGGAGTGGGGAAGAGGGGGGTCACAAGGTTATTGTAGGGGGCTGCGGCACTGCTACCCTTACTCCTGCACAGCTGCTGGCAGCGCTGCACTCAGAGCAGGGCAGCTGGAGAGCGATGGCTGCTGGCCGGGAGCCCAGCTCTGAAGGCAGAGCCAGCAGCAGCACAGAAGGAAGGATGGGCTGCTATGGCGTTGCCACCTTTATAGCTGCACTGCTGCCTGCAGAGCTGGGCCCTCCGTTAGCAGCCACCCCTCTCTGAAGGCAGGGCAAAAATAAGGGTGTCACTACCATAACCCCCTAAAAGAACCCTGCAACCCCCTGCAACTCCCTTTTGGGCCAGGGCCCCCAGTTTGAGAAACGCTGGTCTGCCCCATGAAATCTGTAGAGTACAGGGTAAAAACACCCAAAAGTCCAGATTTCATGGCCCAGATAATTTGGTAGGGCCCTCTTCATTAGCACTTGCTTGCTCCATGCCTCAGTTTCCTCTCCCACCCTGTGCTTGTTTACACTGTAAACTCTGGAGGGAAAGGCCTGTCTGTGTGTGCCCAGCTCCCAGCATGACGGCTCCACTGGGATTTCTAGGCAATAACAAGCAGGGTGATGAATCTCCTGTGTTTTCAGTCAGTACGGGATTTCATTTCTCTTCTTGTAATAGGGCAGCGTCTTGACCCCAATGATGGCCTGTACCATTGCTCCTCGGAGGGGGAGCGCCAGGGCTCTGGAGATGGGCCGCGGAAATGGGGTCAGCCAAGAAGCCCCCCCATCCAATGCATCTGGGACCTGAGGAAGCCAGACGCTGGTCAGCTCTGGCTGCCCGTCTGTGAGCAGGCAATAGGGGAATGCCAGTGGCAGAGGCAGGCCGATGGGCAGGACGGGCGGGGTGGCCGGGACCACTTCAGAGGAGACCGCTCCCTGCCCCCGAGACTCACCTCCATTGGTAACGGCAAAGATGACATATTCCTCCAGGGCCTCGGGCCGATGCAGCCCCATTTCATCACACATCTCCTCGATCACGTCCAGCGCGACCTAGGCAGAGGGGAAACCACCCACTGCCCCTCAAAGGCTGGGAAGGAGGGTCCAGCGCAGGCGGCACGGCAAATGGGACTTCCTGAAGCAACCCCTCCCCCCGTCTGCTTGGCAAACCCCTGGAGGGCCTGATTGCATCACAGGCTGGGCACTGCCGCCCAGGGTGGGCTTGGCATGCCGGAGCAGGCCCTGGAGAGGAGCTGCTGGGGAATCTCCGGTGGGTTCAGAACATGCCCAGAAGTTTGCGGGGCTTTGCCTCTTGGCGCTGGGGCTGGTTCAGCAACCCCAGGGGATCTCTCCCCCCTCAGGTGAGAGCGCTGCAGGCTCCGCCTCAGGGACAGAACCACCGGACCCCGCCTTTGCGGGGCAGGCAGGTGCCAGCCACTTGGGGTTAGCCGAGGCTCCAAGAAAACGCTCCCCTCTGGGCAAACCTTAGAAACCAGCTGCACGCCCCCGCCCCTGGCCTGAGCCTGCGAGCCCCGGCGCCGAGCCCAGCTCTCGGTGAAGCCGATAGTCCTGACGTGCCCTCTCCCCGCACAAGCGCTGCTGAGCTGCAGGGACAGCTGCCCGGTGCTGCAGCCTCCCAGCTGGATCCCATCACACACGGCGCCCTGCCTGGAAGCAAAGCCTCCCCCGGCTCCCCAAGCTTTGGGGCGCTCCCCCTAATCTCGCTGTCAGGGAGGGGCCAAGCCCCGTCGGGTACTCTTGGCTCCCGTGCTCGGAGCCTCCCTCGCTGCCCAAGTGGGAGCCAGGGGATCTGGGCAGCGGCGTGCTCCCGCGCTGACATACCGAGCATGTTTTGATCTTCAGGTGCCTCTCGATCCCTCCTGGCAGGAGAAACAGCTGGCGCTTCGCACTCCGGCCGGCCTGGGGCGCAAAGCACAGAGAAGCAGGCAGGTTTCCTGACTCTTCAGCCATCCATCGGCTCCCGCGCCCAGGCGAGAGTCCCCAACCTTGGCGCAGGGAGGGTCCGTACAGGGGACCCCGTTCTGCCTAGCCCAATCCCCAGGCGCTTTTAGGCTGGTTCCAGCACCCCGGTGTTCCCCCCCCGCGCCACTCGGCGGGGCTCACAACCCTTGGTTAGACACGGGAGGCAGGCAGCTGGTTTCACAAGGCACTCGCCAGCCCCTGGTCTGCAGACGTGACGTATGATCCTGGGGCTCTCTGTTCCCAAGTTCCTCCTCCATTCCCAAAGGGCAGGCGCCCAGCACTTCCCAAAAACACCTGCCCCTTGGGAAAACCTTGTCCTGACGGGCAGATGTGCTGAACTCCCCCAGCTCTGGCTGCAGCCAATGGGAGAGGGAAACCAGGCCTAAAACAGCCTCCTCCAGGCAAGTTTCTGTCCATTCCAGCCCTGGGACTCCGCTCTCCACCCCTCAGCCCTACCGCAAGGATCACAGAGGCTGTGTTCCCTGTAAGCTGGGCGCTTGTGCGACTGCTCAGAGAGATTCCAGTGCTGCCCAGCTGATTAGCAGAGCACCCACAGCCAGCAGCAGGTGTTTGTACTGGTGGTGCACATCTGCATGTGTCTTGGTGCACATAAATTTTTTCCCACACACAGATGGAAAAAATATTAGAGGGAACATTGCACAGGGTGACATGCCCCACCTGCACCACCCACAGAGACAGCCACCTGCCCAACCTCGTTCTAGCCCTCCCAGATGGAGGCAAGGCACAGACAAATAGCGCAGAGGAGGCCGGACAGTGGAGCCCGCTGGGGAAATTCGGGCTGTGTAGCCCAAAAAGCTGAAGGAACACAGTCCGGGGCCACCCGCTAGGTGAGCTGTTTATGACCCAATCTAGCCCTCCAGGAGCCTTCCCCCCACATGCCCCTCCCTCCCCCCCCTGCAGTTCACACTCAGGACTCACCACCATGGCTTTGAGCTCCATGCTGCTGGGGAATTCGCGCCGCCCGCCAAACTGGAAGGTCTTCCGGAGGTTCTGCGCGCAGGCCTTTGCGATCCCTTCGAGAGACGGACACCGGAGCCCCGTCAAAGCAGAGCCAGGCCCCAGGCACAGCATGGGGTGCTGGGTCTCCACCTCCCCTAGAGGGAGGAAGCAGGCAACCAGGCCTTGGCTTTGGCTCGCTAGGAAGACAGTGGCTAAGGGGGAAATTCAGGGTGCAGAGGGGAAACAAATTCAAAATCGGGAGGTGTGGGGATCTGGAAGGGAAAGTTACGTTTATTTCAAACGCCCCCAAGATTTGCCCCTTCCTCCCCCATTTGCCTGGCTCTAGCATGGCAGAGGCTCTGATGTGGTGACTAGGATTGTCCTGCAGTGGCCCCGATCAAGGATCTGGCCCCATTGTGCTAGGAGCTGTACACACACATTTAATGACAAGACAGCCCCTGCCCTGCAGGCTGCACAGCCCGCCAGCCGTGCTGCCTGCACCATGCCGCAGAAACACAAGAGGGGGTCAGTAGGGAGGACCGGATCAGGGTGTGAGTGTCCCCAGATCAGCTCAGTTCTCGCCCCGGCGCCGGTGGGCCCTGCCGTGCCAGCCTCTGCTGGATGCAGAGCTGCGGGAAGCTGATGAAGCAGGTCCGGCTGGGATAATCTATCACTGCAGACAGTTCTCCTCCCCGACGGCTGCAGCCAGGGAGTTTTAATGAGGAAATTACTGCTGGCTGGGCGAGGGATCAAGGCTTCACAGATGGGCAGCACTGCCCTTCGGGAGTGGCTCTGGGCCAGGCGCAGCAGGCGAGCCCTCCTGGTGCTGATCCCAAACAGGGAGTTGCCTGGATCGCTGTGTGCAAATGCTGCTAATTCCCCACCCTCACAGCCCCGCTCCTCTGGGTCCCTAGGCCCCATGGGCAGGAGACCAGCCTGAACCTGCTCTTCACTAAGGCTCCTCAGCCACACACTGCAATGGCTGGTGCTCACTTCCGCGTGTGGTACGTGAAAGGGGGGAGAGCAGGATCCCAAAGTGAGGAGCCAGAACGGAGCCAGGGACAGGACCAGAACAGGGCCTGGGACGGATAGGCTGCTAAGCCGGGAAGTCAGGATGTTAAGAAGCATGTCATTCGTTGATCGTGTGGTTGACAAAAGTTTTGCCGACCACACGATTAATTGATAAGGGGTAACACTGCTACCACTCGGTCCCGGCTCCTGCTGGGTCTAGCCACTACCCCCGCTGCGGCTCTGCACTACAAGCACTTCTACTGCAGAGCCGCAGGGGGTGTTGATTCTGGGTCCTGGTGCGCAGGCAGGCTGGCTCAGTGCGGGCTCACAACAGGACCAGCAACTACCCCCGCTGCGGCTCTGCACTACAAGCACCAAGATCCAGTGCCAAGGTTGATGCCAGGTCCCAGCACGAGCTAGGACTGAGCCAGCTTGTCAGCCAGCCTGCTAAAAAATGTATTTACGGGTGTGTGTTGTGTGTAATCGATAAGCACCCGCTTATCGGTTAATCATTTAGCCGACTACACTATTACACCCCTAACGGGAAGCCAGTGCCATCCGAGGGCTGCAGGAGACACAGGTTAGCGGGGATCAGTTGTAGAAGACCAGTGTCCATAGCACCATGGACCAGTGCGCACAGTCAGGGCCATGTCAGGTTGTCTCACCTAGCATGCGAACTGTGGCGGGCAGGCGCCTCTCTTTGTCTGACACTGGCAGCCCCATGCAAAGCACTCTCTCTCCAAGCAGCAGTTGAACTGGGGCAGCACCAGTGCACGGTGCAGGTCACCGCAGTGCAAGCGATCAAATAAGAGAAGCCAGCTTGAGATTTCCCTCTCACCAAGGGGGAAACAAGCATGGGGAGGGGACGTGACTTGGTCACCAGAGAGTTTGGTGTCAGAGCTGGGTCTCGAATTCCAGAGTCCTTAGCCGTCAGGTTTGAGCTTCGGCCATGCCCCTGCTACGTGGCTGAACCAGGAGGGTCCCCCCCAACACTCTGGCACGAGCGATCTCTGTCCCTGCGCCCTGTCTCGACTAGTCAAAGGAAAGGGGCCCAGTGAATGCCCCGAGGTGCCCTGTCCAGCCCAGGGATTCTATTAGCTTTGTCTTGCTCCTGCTTGACATCTCTGCGCCTGCCCTGCCACTTGGCGCATGGGAGCTGCTCCGGACACGGACGTGGCGGTGACATATCTCCATGCTGCGCGAGTGACGTCCAGCCGCCAAGAAGCCCGGGCGCAGCGTTTACACCGAGCCGTGGCACCCACGAGCTGGCGTCAAACACACACGTGAGCACAACCAGTGGGGAAGAGGCAACCTCCCAGGGCAATCTAATGGAGCCAGGAAATCCCTGTGTACCCTGGGGTGAATTGCTCCCTGCACTGCACCTCCCCTTCCCTGTCTGGGACGGGCTGATGAAACCCACCTGTGGACCTAGGCACCTGGCCAGTCCCCACCACTGCAGCATCTCAGCACCTCGCTGCTTGAATGGATTCACCCCCACAGCCCATCTCTGTGGCAGGGCACGGCTGTTGTCCCTATGGGGGAAACTGAGGCACCAGGTCGCTTAAGCAACCTGCCCAAGGCTACCCTGGGAGCTTGCAGCAGAGTCAAGACTTGAGCCCAGATTTCCTGAGTCCCAGCGCAGTTCCCTACCTATGAGACTGGGCTGCCCCACCCCTCCTCCCTGGGGCACTGTCTGTCACCCACCCTGACCCAGGCCAGGTGTACAACTGCACAACCTGGATCTCCCCCTGCCAGCTGGCCCGTGGCTCTGCAGAACGGGCTGAGTGCTGGCCCTCCAGGTCAGTCCCGCGCAGGATTCCCGGCTTTGCAGAAGGCGCGGCCTACCTTGGAAATGCACCCCAGGGCTCCTGCAGGTCTCCTGGAGGTGCTGCAGCAGGTAGGGCCTGAGGACCTCGGAGCACTTGTAGTAGGCGGTGAGGATATAGAGCAGCCTCCATCCCTTCTGACAGCTGTCCCTGCCCAAGCCGGGGGAGGAGAGCGGGAGAGGTTTCAGAGTGGGAGAGGCCCAGGCTGCCTAGCACAGGGATCCCAGAGTCTTTGGGACACGCCCGGACCCTGTGCCGCTGGCCGCCTTCCATGCTGGGCCTCAGGCAGGCAGGCGGGACCCTGCCCGATCAGCACTGGGGTGTCGGTGGGGGGCGAGGAGGAGTAAAAAGGAGACGCGATAGAGCTGGGGGGAGAGGAGGGGCCCAGAGGGGAGCTGTAACATGGAGGGGGTGGCTGTGCAGGGCTGGGCGGAAGGCAGGCTCTCCCAGCGGCCAGTTGGCTAGCGCAGCAGGGCCCAGATTGGCCCATTCAGGTCCAGGCCCAGTGCCAGGATCTGGAGCAGCAGGAGGCTTCTGGCAACTGGGATTCTCCTCGGACCCTGCTGCGAGGCCACAAGGCACAGGCCCGCCGGCCAGGGAGGGGGAACCCGGGGTGGGGGATGCGCCAGCCAGAGGGGAGGGGAGGGACTCGCTCACGTCTTGGGGCTGGTGTTGTCCGTGGTCTGCTTGACAACCTGGCAGTACACTTCATCCCTCATGACCTCGTGCTCGGCGCACAGCTGGAGACAGAAAGGGCATCACTGCCCTGCCGCCGGGGAGACCCCTGCCCCTCCAGCACCGCCCGCCCCCACTCCGGGCCAGCTCCCAGCTCCAGCCCCCGCCGGGTGCAGTTTGCAGCCTGCTCCTGGGGCTTCTCCAGAGCCACGCGGCTTGTTCCCTTGCTGGCCAAAATGTAGCCGCCTGCTCCCACCTTTGGCCTCCTTCCCACTTCACCGGAGGCTGCAGGGGAGGGGCGCGGGGGCAGGCAGGCCCACGGAGCGAGCGCTGTCCTCACAACCCCCCCCCCGGGCCCTGGGGCTGCCGGGCAGGGTCCAGCCCGCTGACCCAGAGCCCCCCCCCCGGGCCAGTCTGCCCCCCCCAGGGAGGGAGGTACCTTGAGCACGGCGCAGACGACGTCCAGCTCCGTCTGCCCCCTGAGAGGCCAGTCGCCCATGAACTTCATCACGGCTGGGGAGGACAAAGCAACGCGTGGTGACAGGCTCCAGCTCCCTACGCCCTGGGCAGGGGGGCAGCTCAGGGCCCACCGGGTGGGTCCTGTGACCCAAAGGAGAGCTGGGCCCCCCCACACCATCGGAGCCGCCACGCCTGACTCCCTTCTCATGGGCTCTCCCTCGCCAGCCCCAGGGCCCTCCTGAAGCGTTGGCTCCTGGATTCCTGGTGTCTTACTGACTCGCACGTTGCCCTCCCCCCAAAAAACTGCCCGGTCTGGGCTCATGGGCCGGCCTCAGCCCACTCCTGAAATCCCAGAGGTGCCCCACCCTAGGGGGAGGTCTTTGAGCCTCACTGCTCCACGCGGGGCAGAAGGTGGCGATGGGCAGGCTGCAGTGCCCCACGTGGGGGACAGGGTCGGGCAGAGGAGTCCCACCGGGGCTTGGGGTGGTTCAAAAGTGGCTGAGTTTCAGGTGGACTCAAACCTCAGGCTGTCGGGGGTCCCACAAAGCTGGCAATGGCGTGAGAAGGCTGCCCCCTGCTGGGCACGTTGGTTTCAGATGCCCTGAGCGGCCGACACCCAGCGATCAAGGGCAGGAGCGCATCCTGCCTCCCCTCCATGGGGTGAAAGAGTGCAAGAGCTCCCAGGGGCCTCCCACCCCGGCCCGGCGCCCCCCACGCACCTTGGAAGGCCTCGGCTGCAGCTCGGCTCAGGCAGCTGTCGGGGAAATCGATCAGCGACTCCTGGAGCGGGCACTGGACGGGGAGAGCAGAGGCCGCGCGTGGCAGTTACCAGCGGGGATGCCCTGAGCTTAGTGAGCCCCTGCCCCTGGGCCAGCAGAGCCACAGCCGCCAGCCCTCACGGCCACTGGCGAGCAAGTGAGGGGCCGACGGCCGTGTACCGTGCCGTGCCTGGCATCCAGCCCCCGGTCCCTCTCTGCCCAGTGCCCCACACACCGCAGGGGCTACGCCCCAACGCCTGGGCTCCCAGGGTGGGGACACACAGAGACCTGGTGGGGGAAGATTGGGGGACCCTAGGATGGAGGGAGAAGGGGAAATGGGGAGACAGAAAGAATGGGGGCACAGAGAGCCCGTGGCATGGGGGGAGGGGCTGGATGGGGGCACACAGAGCCCCTGGCATGGGGGGAGGGGCAGGATGAGGGCACACAGAGCCCCTGGCATGGGGGTGGGAAGAAGCCGGGTTGTGGGGCGCACAGAGCCCCTGGCATGGGGGTGGGAAGAAGCCGGGCTGGGGGCGCACAGAGCCCCTGGCATGGGGGTGGGGTGGGAAGAAGCCGGGCTGGGGCGCACAGAGCCCCTCTCCCAGGCCTGATCTCTAACCCCACCCTATAGCCTGAGGGGTCACGGCCAGAGACAGCCCCAGGCAACCGGGGCTGTTGCACAGCAAGGGCTGGCCATGTGCCGTCAGGGTCCCACGGGCCAGCTCCATGCCAGGCAGGGGCCCTGCCAGAAGGGCACGGAGTGAAGAGCCTAACCGGAGGGGCGCAGGGAGTGATGGGACGTTCCGTGGGGACTGGTCACCGGGCGCTGGGTACAGGCCCGGCCTCCCGCCAGCCCAGCAGCTCTGACCGAGCCTTTTACCCAGCCAGGAAACCGCCTGCAAGCTGGTTTGCATCCACTGACCAGTATCTCTCCCGCTCTGCACAGGCCCCCCTGGAAAACCCTGCTGAGAAAGGGCTGCTGGGACCATCTGTGGCCTGCCCCAGCTCAGCTGATCCCCAGGGACTGACTTGGGGCCACGGACTCGCATGGCTAGGAGCCAGAGGGAGCTAGAGTTACCAGGTAGTCATAAAAAAAATACCGGACACACTTCATGGGGGGAGGGACCAGCTGGGAGGGGAGTGCTGCTAGCCGGGGGGGGGGGGGGGGAGGGGCAGGAAACAGAGCTAACGGGGGGGGGGCAAAAGGGCTGGCCTGGGGGGATGGAGGGGCCAACAGGAAGCAGGGCTGGTCGGTGGGGGGGGGGGGTCAGGCGGAACAGGGCTGGCCACGGGATATCGGGGTGGGGGGGGTGACCAGCGGGGGCAGAGCTGGCCAGGGGAGCTCAGGAGGAGGAGGAGATGGGGAGAACTGGCCGCTGGAAGCAGGGCTGGTGGGGGGTGCAGCGGGGCTGGCCGCAGAAGATCCAGAGCAGGAACCGGCCAGTGGGAGGCAGAGCTGGCGGTGGAGGGGAGGGACTGGCCAGGGAAGACCGGGAGAAGTTGGGGAGAATCAACCAACCAGCCGGCTAGGAGGGGGCGGGGGACTGAATCAGCCGGCGGGGAGCAAGACTGACCCGGTCTGTGCAGATCTCAGGGTGCTCCCATCCCGCGCGAGTCAGTCCAGCTGTGGCTCCACCACACGCTTGACCAGCGCGGAGGAGCATGGACCAGGCTGCCCCTCCTCCTCCTCCTCCTCACACGCAACCAGGGCACCCAGCCCCGATTGCGCCCCGCCCCCCAGTCACTCCCCTGCCCCCACCAGGCTTCCGCCCGGCGCCCAGCTGGAAAACCAGGAAATACTGAACACTGCACATGTCCAGTATTTTCTGGATTTTTTTTACCGGGCAGAGGGCCCAAAAACCAGACTGTCCGGTAGAAAACCGGACACCTGGCAACCCTAGGCCCACGTGTTCATGGGCCAGCAAACTATTTTCCATTCCCACCAGTGGATCTGAACCACCAACCCAGAGAGACTCCTTAGCACTACACCAGCCTGGCCCCCCTCTCTGGGGAAGCTCCAGCAGGCCAGGGTCCCTCTCCAGCAGGGGCTGCCCTGAAGCAAAGGGAGGGGGCACTAGGCAGGCAGTTAGTCAGACTGGGGTCTCTCCAGCAGACCCAGCCTGGCCAGCTAGGAGCATGCACAGTGGGCTAGGGGATCTCCATTACCTTGGTGAATTTCAGCAGCTCTGCTACATCCGGCAAGTCCTTCCCTTTCCGGGATTTCTGCTTGTAGGACTCCCTGGAACAAATCCCCGAAAGAGAAAGACAGCTCCCTCTCTGGGCATGAGCTGCTGGGAGGCGGGCGGAGGATCCGCTGGGGTCAGCACATCTGCCCACCAATGTTCCCTCTAATCTTTTCCATTCGGATGCAGAATAAATTTTGTTAGGTGCACCAAGGCGTGTCTGAATGTGCACCACCAGTCAAGCCAAAACCCAGCCGTGGGCGCTTTGCTAATCAGTGGGGCAGCATTTGTATCGCTTCCAAGTGGCTGCCCAAGCGCCCAGCTTACAGGGAACACTGCTGCCTACCCACGGATAGGAGCTTTGGGCCCAGCTGTTGGAAGAACAGCCTCCCTTTTGCTGCGGCAACTGCAAAATCCATGTCCAGAGCCCTCTATAGGAGGGCCAAGTCAGCAGCCTCCCTGAGCCACCAGCAGCGTGAGGACGGATGTGGCAGCTCCCGAGCAGGCCAAAGGCCGAGCAAGCGCAGACAGCAGGCGGTGCTGGAAACAGCCGGGCCTGGGGCGGGACTGAGCAGAAAGCCCATCGGCGCAGTTCCACAATCGACCAGAGCAATGCCAGGCCCATATGCTGCCTCCGCGGGCAGCCGTTGGGATGCCAGCCAGGGCTCAGTTAGTGCCACGGGTTCGGTGCTTTCTGCGACGTGGCTTCTGTCCCATGGGGACGGGACTGAGCCCCGCCAAACTCACTGCACACTGGGGTCACGGGAGGCTGGGAGGTTAAAGGTCAGGCCCCTCCCCCCGCCAGCACTCACGGCTTCTTCCTCTGCGACTCCCGGAAATACTTCTTGGCAAAGTCCAGCATGGGGAACTGCCCCTCCTGCAGGGCACTGTCCCCAGGAAGCTCACCACTGCACTCCTCCACGCTGTCCACATAGTTGCTGCTTGTGGGGGACACCTGGGAGAGGGGGACCATGGGCTGCAGGGGGTGCGACGTGCACCGGGGCTCTGGAGCCATTAACCCTCAGAGGGGCAGGCCCTGCTACAGACAGACCCTCCTGGTGCCCTGTGATCAGTGCCCCCCGTCAGCTGCAAGGCCCCCCCACTTAGCCTCCCACCGAGGTGCTTAACCAGGCCTTCCCCACCTCCCACTTCGACCAAACATGCCTTTCAGCCCCACCCTCTGAGAGCTCCCAGTTCTCAGCACCGCGAGGATTACAAAGGGACCCCACGGACAGGTACTCACCTCGATCTTCCTGTCCAGCTCCTGAGCCACGGCAGTTGAGGCCACAGCGGCCGCCACAGCCGCCGAGGCTGCCACCTTGCCCTGCTTGTCCCTGGGCTCCTCTTTCCTGTCCGCTGGTAGGTGGATAAAATCAGGGGCTGCCACGGGCTGGACGTACTCAGTGGGGAAGTGCCCCGACCTCCCGTGGATGGCGCCGAACTTCCACCCTGCACCAGGACACGTCGTCGTTAACAGCCCAGAGGAGGTGGCTCAAACACATGGTCAAGCCAGCCCTGTTGGCCTTTCCCTGCTCCACCGGGCCCAGCTATCGGTCCAGCCAGCCCCGTATCCTGCCTCCCACCACTCTCATTTTAGCTCCATTCATTCAAAGCAACACCCCACGCCCTGCTACCCTAGATCTGACATGTTTCTCAAATCCAGCATCCTGTCTGCAGCTGCGGCCAATGCCTAGGTCTTGCTAGGGAGCTGCAAACTCCCCATGAAGACACACAGCATAGCCAGAGTTGTGACTGCATTCAAGGAGGGGGAAGGATAGTTCCTTCCTGACCTCTGCAGAGACCTGTCCTGAAGCATGAGAGTTGATTTTCCATATCTCAGCAGGCAGAGCTGCAAACATCGGCCCCATAAACCCAGCCAGCCCCCTTTGAAAATCCAGCCACAGTGTTTGATTGGGAATGGCTGGTATTTAGAGTCATAGGTCTGTTTGTGCACAGCGCTCTTAAACAAGGAATCTGGGAATCATGCACACTGCATCCTGTCCTGCATGCAGCAACCTGCTGTCCTCCTGGGGTCAGCTAGAGCGTCCCCCCGCCCCCGAGACCGAATGGGCGGGGACCAGGGGGACATGCACAAACCAGATGCAGAAGCCGGCAGTGGGCGAGGCATGGAGGAGGCTAGCAGGGGAAGCAATGTGGTTATAGTTACGGGCTGTTATTGAGAGCATGGCCAGCGGGGCTGCTAGGACTCCAGCCTGTTCCACCACGGCTTCTCTGCCCACAGGGTCTGAAGGCTGCTGGGCACATAACCACCATGCCCTGCGCTCAGCCTGCCACAGGGGCCAACTGCTGGAGCTATGTGCCCCACCCAAAACCGCCTTGGGATGGCATGATGGCAGCCTCTCCAGATGCACTCACACCCCAGCCTGTCTGCTCCCCATACACACCCTGGAGGAGGGGTAGTTTAGTGGTTTGAGCATTAGCCTGCTAAACCTAGGGTTGTGAGTTCAATCCTTGTGGGGGCCATTTAGGGATCTGGGGATAATCTACCCTGGCTAGTACTTGGTCCTGCTGTGAGGGTAGGGGACTGGACTTGATGACCTTCTCAAGGTCCCTTCCAGCTCTATGGCATAGGTAGATCTCATATTTAATGGGCCTTCCTGGGCCTGGAAGGAGATGAGCTGTTAGGCAGATGGATCTCCCCTGGGGAGCTCTAGTTCTCATTGGTGGACACTCTGGGCTCAGCAGCTTTTCCAGTCTCTTGCCAGAGCCAGAGGAGCAGCTGGAAATCAGATGGCCTCCCTTGGGCATGGGAAATGGAAATGGCCCCTGTATTGGACCATCAAGGCCACAACCCCAGGCTGGTGAAGCAGGAACTCCTGTCAGTGGTAGCAGCAGTAGTAGGCACTTGTCCTGCCTATGGACTAGCCCAGCCTCCCTGAGCCACCACCAGCACGAGTACACATGCAGCAGCTCCTGAGCAGGCCACAGGCAGTGCTGGAAACAGCCAGGCCTGAGGCTGGACTGAGCAGAAAGCCCATCAGTGCAGTTCCACAACTGACCAGACCAGAGAGGTTGCTCTGGAGCAATGCCAGGCCTGCAATGCCTACAGCCCTGGGGGTGGAATCTGGCCTCCTGCTTGCCTGGATCTGGCCCCTAAAGCTTGGGGCTCCCTGCTTAGACCCCAAACCTGCTTCCTGGCAGCCCCTCACATACCAAACCCCTCATTTTTTGCTTCCCCCTCCCCCCAGAGCCAGGGGCACAAAATCTACTAGCCTAGCCCAGCCCTCCCCACCCCAGCATGTGGGCAATGTCTCCTCACTCAGGGGCCACATCAATTAAGGGTTTTTTGCTTCTCACTTCTGTGCGGCCCCCCGACTGATTTTCCTGTGGGTCAAGTATCAGAGGGGTAGCCATGTTAGTCTGGATCTGCAAAAGCGACAAGGAGTCCTGGGCACCTTATAGACTAACAGACGTATTGGAGCATAAGCTTTCGTGGGCAAAGACCCACTTTGTCAGATGCATGTAGTGGAAATTGCTGTGGGTCAGCCACCCTCAAACGAGCCCCTGGAGGGCGACACAACACTGCGCCAGTGTGTGACAGTGACCGAATGGGGCAGGCCAGGAAGCAACCTTTGGCTATTGGATAGGGCTCCCTGCCCGGACCTGGTGCTTTGATGCTGCCCCAGGCTGTGGAGTGAGGTCTGGCCGTGCAGGCTACAGCAGGGTCCTTGAGATTCATCGTGTGGGGCGGAGGGGGAGGGAAGCTGGAGAGCACCGCTTTGCCAGAGGGGAGGGGTGAGCTGGCCACAGAGGAGAGAGCCATGCGAGGGGGGGGGGGGCGCACAGGGCTCACACAGGGAAAGCACCGCACAGCACTCCAGTGCCACCCACCAAATTCCTGGGTGCCCCTCTTCAGCTCCTCCAGGTATGTCACCTTCTTGCGCACCACGCAGCCGTGCCAGTGGTCTGTGGGGAGGGGACAGCCTCAGGTCACTGTGGCAGGGCTGCCTGCACCCGGCCATGCAGCGCCACCCCTGTGCTGCCCAACAGCGACCGGGGCTGGGGAGGGAGCGAGCCCCTTGAGCGCACTGTGTGTGTGTGCGTGGAGTGGAACCGGTGGGGGAGCAGAGCAGTCACAGACAGGTGCATGCTATGGCGGGGGCGGGGGGGGTGTCCCAGGGGCTATCAGCCCAGAAGCACAGGGCTGGGTGGTCTCTTGCAGCTCATTGTGCCCGTGCAGGGAATGGGCCCCCCGCGAAGCCGGCCCGGCCCGCCCCAAAGGGGTGCCAGCCACACCAAGTGCCTGCCGGGCGCTCACCTCTCGCGGGCTGCTCCAGTGGCTGCAGGTGGATGATGTCCCCTTTGTGGAAGCTCAGCTGGCTCCTGTCCTCTGTAACGTAGCTTCTCACAGCAACCACGTACTGCGAGTCCTGGCGCAGGGGAGAGACGCCATGCTGGGTGCTGCTGCAGCCCCCCCCCCCGAATATACTCATACAGCCAGCCCCTTGCCCACCCTCCAGAAACAACCCCACAAAAACACACCCTGCGCTCCGAGGGTAACTGCACAGGCAAACACACACAGGCCTGCCCAGACTACAGCCACATGCATGACCTCTAGCCAACGTTCCCTCTAATTTTTTCCATCCACGTTCAGAATAAATGTTGTTCCATCACGTATCGATGTGCACCACCAGTAGAAACACATGCTGCCGGCTGGTGCCAGCTGGGGGCGCTCTGCTAATCAGCCAGGAGGCATTTGAATGTCTCCTGGGCAGCAGGTGGCTACCCAAGCACACATATATCCGTCCCCTTCCCCCAAATCCAGCTCCTGCTCTGCCCCCGCCCCACCTCTTCCCACCCCTGTTCTGCCCTGTCCCCCATCGCACCCCTTCCCTCAAGCCCGCTCCCCCGAGGGACACAGCCTCAGGGATTACCGGGGGCCTGGTGCGGGGTGGCATCGGGAGGGACATCTGGGGGGTCCCCCCCATACTCACTGCAGCGGTGGGAGCTGCGGGGAGGCAGAGTGACACAGCAGCCTCTGTTTTGCTCTGCTGCCATCTCCCAGGCCAGCCGGGTGGCTCTGCCTCACCACGGCGGCAGGAGGCAGAGCGCCCCCGCCCTGGTGCGGGCTGGCCTGGGAGATGGCGGTGGAGCGGAGCAGGCTGCTGTGTCGCTCCCCTTCCCAGAGGCTCCTGCCGCCGTGGCAAGTGGGGGGGGCTGGGAGGGAGGGGGCTTGACCCCTGCCGCCGCTCCCCAGCCATCCCAGGGCCCCGTGGGCTAACCCGAGTATGGGGGAACCTCCAGTCCGTAGGATGGTTGGGGCAGCTGCTGTGGCGTCCCCCAAAACGCAGGGCCCGGGATGTCTGCGCTGAACCGTCCTACGGGCAGGACGGCTCTGCACACACCTCCCCTAGGCCACAGGGACGCGCCTGCACTGGTGCACAGCTAGCAGCAGGAGGCGCTGCTGGTGCTGGCGGGGGGTCTCTGGCGGGGGGTTAAATCACCCGGGGGCAGCAGATGGGGCTGGGGGATGTGGAGAGGGAATGCGTGGAGACCCCTTCCCCCAAAGCCCTGCCGGGGGGGTGCCAGAGGGCAATGTGAGGACTGGACCTGAGGTACATTGAGTGTGAGACCCCTGGCTCACAGGGAACCGAGCTGAACACACTTGAACACAACGGGGGCCGGGAGAGATGCAGAGCTCTCCGGCTCATTCACCCAGAGCAGGGGGCTCTCACTGGCACCAAGGCAGGAGTGTAAACGATGGTGCTTCAGCACGGCAAAGGTGAGCATGGGAGGGCCGGGGCAGTGCGCCAGGGCGTGAGGGGCAGTGCGCCAGGGCTTGAGGGGTGGGGGAGGGCTGGGGCAGTGTGCCAGGGCGTGAGGGGCTGGGGAGGGCCAGGGCAGTGCGCCAGGGAGTGAGGGGCAGTGCGCCAGGGCTTGAGGGGTGGGGGAGGGCTGGGACAGTGTGCCAGGGCGTGAGGGGCAGTGCGCCAGGGCGTGAGGGGCGGGGGAGGGCCAGGGCAGTGCGCCAGGGCGTGAGGGGCAGTGCGCCAGGGCTTGAGGGGTGGGGGAGGGCTGGGACAGTGCGCCAGGGCGTGAGGGGCAGTGCGCCAGGGCTTGAGGGGTGGGGGAGGGCCGGGGCAGTGCGCCAGGGCATGAGGGGCAGTGCTCCAGGGCTTGAGGGGTGGGGGAGGGCCGGGGCAGTGCGCCAGGGCGTGAGGGGCAGTGCGCCAGGGCGTGAGGGGCGGGGGAGGCCCAGGGCAGTGCGCCAGGGCGTGAGGGGCAGTGCGCCAGGGCTTGAGGGGTGGGGGAGGGCCGGGGCAGTGCGCCAGGGCATGAGGGGCAGTGCGCCAGGGCGTGAGGGGCGGGGGAGGGCCGGGGCAGTGCGCCAGGGCGTGAGGGGTGGGGGAGGGCTGGGACAGTGCGCCAGGGCGTGAGGGGCAGTGCGCCAGGGCGTGAGGGGCGGGGGAGGGCCAGGGCAGTGCGCCAGGGCGTGAGGGGCAGTGCGCCAGGGCTTGAGGGGTGGGGGAGGGCTGGGACAGTGCGCCAGGGCGTGAGGGGCAGTGCGCCAGGGCGTGAGGGGCGGGGGAGGCCCAGGGCAGTGCGCCAGGGCGTGAGGGGCAGTGCGCCAGGGCTTGAGGGGTGGGGGAGGGCCGGGGCAGTGCGCCAGGGCGTGAGGGGCAGTGCGCCAGGGCTTGAGGGGTGGGGGAGGGCCGGGGCAGTGCGCCAGGGCGTGAGGGGCAGTGTGCCAGGGCGTGAGGGGCAGTGCGCCAGGGCGTGAGGGGCGGGGGAGGCCCAGGGCAGTGCGCCAGGGCGTGAGGGGCAGTGCGCCAGGGCTTGAGGGGTGGGGGAGGGCCGGGGCAGTGCGCCAGGGCGTGAGGGGCAGTGCGCCAGGGCGTGAGGGGCGGGGGAGGGCCGGGGCAGTGCGCCAGGGCGTGAGGGGCAGTGCGCCAGGGCTTGAGGGGTGGGGGAGGGCTGGGACAGTGTGCCACGGCGTGAGGGGCAGTGCGCCAGGGCGTGAGGGGCGGGGGAGGGCCAGGGCAGTGTGCCAGGGCGTGAGGGGCAGTGCGCCAGGGCGTGAGGGGTGGGGGAGGGCCGGGGCAGTGCGCCAGGGCGTGAGGGGCGGGGGAGGGCCAGGGCAGTGCGCCAGGGCGTGAGGGGCAGGGGATGACCGGGGCAGTGCGCTAGGACGTGTGGGGCGGGGAGGGCCGGGGCAGTGTGCCAGGGCGTGAGGGGCGGGGGAGGGCTGGGGCAGTGCGCCAGGGCGTGAGGGCCGGGGCAGTGCGCCAGGGCGTGAGGGGTAGGGTAGGGCCGGGGCAGTGCGCCAGGGCGTGAGGGGTGGGGAGGACTGGGGCAGTGCGCCATGGCATGAGGGGCTGGGGGATGCCGAGATAAGTCCTCCTGGCTCTGTGTCCACGGCCGGCTTCTCACCTTCTTGAGCTCCGTGATGAAATAATCGATCATGGCCTTCACCTGGGGGGCCCTGGGGGAGAAGAGGATGAGCTTCTCGTGGCTCAGGTTGAACTCCAGCATGTGCTTGGAGGGGATGGTCACGAAGAGGAGGTCAGCATAGCTGGGGGAGGGGAAGGACGGGTTTAAGAACAGGCGAGGAGAACGCCGCTGAGAAAGTCAGGGGGCTGGGCAGAGCAGCCAGGGGTGGGGTGGGTCTTACTGCCAGAGCCAGGGCAGAATGGAGGCACCACCTGTGACTCCCATGCACCCTGCTCGCCCGCCACTGGGCTCTGGCTGCTTAGCACGGACTTGGATGGAGCTAGGAGGGGACTAGAAGTCGGAACCCGAGCTGGGGGCCCATCCTTTACTCCCTCACTGGGGGCGAAAAGTGGGTGCATGTGGGGACTGAATACAGCAAAGGATAGATCGCACTTTGTCCTCTTATAGCCCCTTCTCCTGCGGATCTCAAAGCGCCCTGGGCCCTGGCCCACTGGGTCGGTAGACGTGTGTTTGTATGTACACAGGTGTGTGTCTGTGGGCTCGTGCGTAAAGATGTGCGTGTGTGTGTCTATATGCATTTGTGTCTATGTGCATGTGTGTACACAGGTATGTATATGGCTGTGCATGTGTGTATAGCTGTGTGTGTATGTGCGTGTTTGCGTGCGCATGTGTGTATAACTGTGGGTATGTGCATGTTTGCCTGTACATGTGCATATGTGAGTGTGTCTATGGGGGTATGTGCATGAGCATGTGTACAGATGTGTGTGTACATGCATATTTGCACAGGTGTGGGTAAGTGGTTGTGTGTATGCATGTGCATGTTTGAACACGTGTGCACTTGTGACGGTGGTTATGTGCATGGCTGTGTACATGCTTGTTTGCACAGGTTTGTGCATGTGTGGGTATATGGTTGTGTGTGTGTGTGTGTGTGTACATGCATGTTTGTGTAGCACGTGTGGGTAGGTGGCTGTATGTGTGTACGTGTATGTTTGGTTAGCTGTGTGCACGTGTGGGTAGGCGGCTGTGTGTGTGTATGTGCATGTTTGCGTTGCTCTGTGCACATGTGGGTAGGTGGCTGTGTGTGCGTATGTGCATGTTTGCATAGCTGTGTGCACGTGCAGGTAGGTGGCTGTGTGTGTGTACGTGCGGGTAGGTGGCTGTGTGTGCGCACGTGCGTGTAGGTGGCTGTGTGTGCGTGTTGCTGCTCACAGCGCTTGGCAAAGGGAGCTCACAGGCCTGATCTGTGGTGGGAAGTGGCTCCGTGTCTCACCAAACCCATTAAAACTGCCACTTCCCCCTGCTGCACTTTGGCAAGGCGCTGCCGGGCTGGTGGCTGGAATTGCCAGAGCTGCGGGCTGGTGCAGCAGTGCCAGTGCCAGGCAGCCGCCCACCAGCCCTCCCCTGGATGTGCCCGCGGGGCTGGCTCCTCTGCCGGCATCAGCCCGAATGGAGCCAGCCAGCCCTGGCCTTACCCGTAGCCCCGCAGCACCCGGAGCTGCTCCCCGGGCACATTGGTGCCCTTGACTAGCCGCAGCAGTTTGATCCCCGTGTGGGACACGGCCAGGACCTGAACCCCTGTGCCGACGCTGCCCTGCAGAGGGAAGGGAAGAGGGTGCAAGTCAAAGCCCCGACCAGTGTCCCCGGCAGCAATGAGCTTGGCTAGGCTGGCTCCATAGCAGTGCCAGGGCAGAGACTTTCCACTGTGGAGAGGCAGGGGGTAGAGCCAGCCTGAGTCACCCCAGGAGCACCCAGCTCTTCCTGGGCTTGTCTGTAAACCACCACCAACAGCCTCAGGCCCGGGGGCGATCCCACAGCCCCAGCTACCTGCTGTGTATGGGGCTTGCATCCCCCGGCCAGCACAGGGCAGCCACTATGGGTAGCAAACCTCAGGCCAGGGGTGGGGAACCGTTTTTGGGTCGGGGGCCGCTGACCCACAGAAAAATCAGACGAGGGTCACACACAAGTGAGAAGCAAAAAAAGAACCCCCCCCCCAAACCCTCACTGACGTGGCCCCTGACCACGAAGAAGGAAGGAGAAAGACACGCCCCCTCCCCACGTTCTCCTCGCACACCAGACCCTAGGGGGCCAGGCTAGTAGATTCTGTGTGTTCTCTGTGGAGGAACAGTGGAGGTACGATGCTGGGGGAGCCCGGAGCCTTGGAGGCTGGACCAGGCAAGCAAGGGGCCCTTGGGCTCCCCACCCCTGCCTTATTGCACCAGGATCCGCTGCTGAGCCCTGCTGCAGCCCATGGACTATCCCCCGCAGGGTGTGGGGCGCAGGGCGTGGGGCAGGCCTTACCGTGGCGGGGAAGAGGCGTGAGAAGTAGACCTCCCAGTTGTCCCGGGCTGCCAGGACTATCTCCTTTTTCACGCTGTCGTCGGCCACGGGACTGAACGAGTCCAGCTTGTTTTCTGCTGTGGTGAGACCACCCCCCAACCCCGAGAGACATGTCAGGGGCTAGTTCCCCCTCCTCGGCCTCAGAGGATCTGCTGCAGGGGCAAGTGAATCCGGGTGGGGGCCCAGAGGGAGAACAAAGGCTTCCTGGCGGGGGTGGGAGCTCTGCTCCCTGCTGCGCTACAGCCCCAGCCAGAAGGGCCATGTCCCACCAGCGTGCAAGACAACGGCTCCCTGTCGCTGCCAGGGACCCGACCTTCCCACGGGGGATGGGACGCCCCTAATGCCCAGGGCAGGCCACGCCCAGCAGAACTAGTGACACTCGGCTCCCAGCTCAGACTAAGCCCAAGGGGTGAGAGGCTGCTGGGGCCAAACCCAGCCTACTGCACTCCGTGGCAACCTCACACGCACTAGACAAGCCTGCCCCAAGGAACAGCAGGGAGATGGGGCTGGAGAGAGGAGCCCCCCCTCCGCCCCCCAGCAGCCCCTCAGCCTGACGTAGGACTCAGTGGGCCGGGCCAGGCGTTACCGAAGAGGGATCTCATGCGCAGCCGCTCCTCCGGGGAGATCCTCAGGCAGGCTTCGGAGAGCGTGTCGTGGAAGATCTGAGGGGGGGAACCCGCCATGTTGGTATTAGCAGCTTCAGGGCTGAGGCCTCTGTGTCCCCAATGCAGCCGCACTAACTCCTCCCTGTAAGCCCCATCCCGCGCCCATCGGCTGCCACGGGGCAGGGAGCAGGAACACCCGCCCAGGCACCTGCAGCCTCTCAATGCTGCTGCTGAACTGGCTGGAGTGGCAGTTTGCCTGAAACATGCCCCTCCCGTCCCAGCAGGTGTTGATCCTGCTGGGAAAAGGCTCGGTGGGTTCCTAGGCCATCTGCATATAAAGGAGGTGGGAGCGGCTCTTTACAGAGGACCTAGGGTGTGGGCTGGGCAGTCCTCAGGGAGGAACCATGGGAGCAACCCAGTCTGGGGGCAAGGCCTGGGCTGGATCCAACATTCCTGTTGTGATTAAGGCCAAGCCCTAGCAAGGGACTGAGCAGTTCTGAGCCACTACAGCTTGTGTGGCCTGTGTTTGGATCCGGGCAGGGCTTGCTCCTGGGGGCGTTGCTGAGCAAAGTGGGGGGAGGGCATTTCCTGCAGACTGGGAAACAGATGCCACCAGATACATGTATAGTAGGTCTGGGATCCCCCTTCCCAGGGTCTGCCTGGACCCAGGACTCCCCCACGCACCTCCAGCCAGCCCAGGCTCCGAGGGAATCAAAGCAGCCTGAGCAGCTACCGTGCTGACTTTCTCAGATGCTCCCCACTGGGGATGAAAAGGCACTTTCCAAATGCTCATTAGCCCTCACAGCCCCCCTTGGGGCATGGTCCCTGTTATACAGAGGGGGAAAGGGAGGCAGAGAGAGGGGCTGGTTCACTCAAGTACACATGGGGAATGTGACCAGGCTACGGACCAAACCCAGGAGTCCTGACTCCCAGCCCTTGGCTTTCAGTCGGGAACCGAAACGACTCTTCTGCTCTTATAACAGAGACAACTCACAGCAGGGACACTGTACGCGGAGCCTGGGACCTCACCTGTCTGAAAAGGAGATCCAGTAACCAGGGGTTGTTGATGCTCTCCTTTGGATAGAACACCTGCCAGGAAAGAGACCGGAGGGTCAGGGTCAGGTGTGGAAGGATCTGTTAGCAAGCAAACCCCTCAGTCTGCGTTCCTCAGTGCTGAGAGCAGCGAACCCGGCAGGAGTTTTAAAAACGGGGGGGGGGGGGTCATTAGTCCTTTCATTCCTCCATTGCACTCAAAGCAGGCCAGGCACTTGGGGTGACATTTCCAAAAGTGACGATGTACCTTAGCGCCTAAGTCCCATCGAGTCCTAAATACCGACGCCACTTTGGAAAACGGGACATTGGCTCCTACGTCTTTTAGGCACCTTTGAAAACGTTACCTCAAGACTCGTTCATCTCACTTACCAGGATCACGTCAGTGACTGCGGCAATTAAAGACGGGAAAACGCACAAAGCTCCCCCTCTTACTAACCCGGGGAGCTGTGGATCTTTTTAATTTTAATAAAGAACTTAAATTTTAGGCCTAAAGTCCCTGACCTCTTCCCTTGCAAGCCAGGGAACTTTGCATGTGTACAGCACAGCCGAGAGGCAGGCATGGGCCAACCTTTGAGATGCACAGATATGACAGATGGCATCTGGTCCTGATCCCTGACGGTAACCCCTGGAAGCTGCCATATCCCCTGTAGCCCCCTCCTCTTCCCTTTCACTCAGTATTGCAGCTTGCAAATGCCCCTTCCCCTCTCGATTTCGAAAGAAATCTGCGGCCGCCGGCTCTGCGCTGAACACTCGCTCCTCAGGAGAGAACGGACGCTGAAATGCACTTGCCAGAGAGGTGGGAACAATTTCTGGAGAAGGCCCTCCCTTATTTCTGTCCACACCCCTCCCAGCCCCACAGTAGGGACCTTGCATGTGGGGCTGGGGGCCAGGATCCCAGGCCCGGCAGCTGGGCAGGGGCCTGGCAGTAGGGCCAGCAGCTGAGTGGGCCCCAGGGCTGGCAACTGAACCCCTGTGCTTATGGCTGGCAGCTGAATGGGTCCCGGGGCTGGAAGTGGCGGCCATAGGAGAGGTACAGCTGGGTCAGCAGCCAGAACCTTGGGTGGCAGGGGCATAGGGTTGGGATGCCGCAGCACCCTCCTCCCGCACCCCTACTTCCTATGTGTATGGCATTTGCGCCTTAACCGCCACTAGATGGCCCGGTTCCTCCGCAGAAAGAGACGAAGGGTGATTTTTCAGGCCAGCTCTTTCCACCATCAGGGTCTGGCCTGGGTGTTGATTTCCCCTGGCCCTGTGGGTCAGATGGGAGAGGGAGGAGGGGGTTGTGTGGAAAGTACCTCTTTCCTGATGTATATTTTCCAGGACACGTTGCGGTAGGTGTAGAACTCCTCGCTGCAGCACCGGTGCAGCTGCGTCTGGACCTGCTCCTGCTCGCCTGGGAGCTCCCGGGAGACTGCGACTGGAAAGAGCCGCAGCAGAGAACTCATGGGCAGCTGAGGTTATGCGGCTGCAGGAGGCAGCCGGCTAGCTAGGCCACGGCTATTTCATACTGCACTGGGGCAAATCAGGCCTACGCTATCCAACCAACATAACCTGCTCCCTCTTAGCCTCTGGGCACCGCGCAGCCTTCAGCGCGTTTCTCCTTGCAAGCCCCTAGGGGCAGAGCAGTGCTGGGATCGCCTCCAGGGAAGGAAGGCACAGGAAGACTAAGTGACTTATCCAAGGTCACACACAGAAAGTCTGTAGCAGAGCAGCAAACTGAACTGGGATTTCCTGAGTTCTCAGGCAGTGCGCTAACCACTGCACCAGCCTTCCACTAGCAGCTGGTATTGATGCAGCTATGTGTGTGGCACAGCTGACAAGTTTCTGCCTCCCCAGGGACTCTGGCATGTGCAAAGGTACTGCCCAGACTGTTCCTTCTCCCCTGTTCCATGCTGTGCGCAAACTAACATCCTCTGTACCAGGAGCAGTTTGCCCATCACTAAAATGCAGCCACCTCTGGGGCGGAAGGCAGCAGCTATGTAAGTGCATACAACAACACCACTCAGAATTCACCCATCACTGAAAGGCAGCCACCTCTGGGGTGGAAGGCAGCAGTTGCGTAACAGCAACATTGCACAACTGTTTACTACAGAAGTGATGGGGAAGTCCACGTCCAACTGAAATTGCAGGGGGAATTTAGTGCAGTAGGATGTCATTACTTGAGGGGGAATTTACTCTGATCCCAGGCTCAGCTCTTGCAGAAGATACCAGGGGATCTTTAATGGCCATAAACCATCAGGAGTTTGGCTTAATTGCTCTTCAGAAATGGTGCAATACTCTCTCCTGGGGAGGGGGGGGCGGGAGGGCGGGACTTTGCTTCCTGATCCCATCAGGAGTTCGAGCATATGCCCTGAAACATGAGGACCTAGTCACTTCATCCTGCCTAGTGTCACAGCCCTCACTGCTAGGAAAACCCACTCCTCTGAAAATACCCTGAGTCCCTGGCCTCGTCACTGAGCAGAGGTGCTTTGGGATTGAATGGCAACTGTTCACAGCCCAGTCAGATCCACGTCTCGGGTCTCTGGACCATTGGATTTGCATTCACTCACTCCTGCAGGTTTCCTATCCTGGCCTCTGCAAAAGTCTACGGTCGGATGACCATGTAATGCTAATCTCCCTGACTCTTGGCCAAACTTCTATTAAGGACGCCTGCCCAGGCATACATCAATGCTTCCTGTCTCAGGACAGATTCAAATGCTGCCCTGCTGATTAGCAGACTGCTCACAGCTAGATTTTGTTTCTACTGGTGGTGTGCATTCACATAGGCCCCAGTGCACATAAAATTATTCCACACATGAATCATAGAATCATAGAGCTGGAAGAGACCTCAGGAGTCATTGAGTCCATCCCCCTGCCCAAGACAAGACCAACCCCAACTAAATCAACCCAGCCAGGGCGTTGTCAAGCTGAGACTTAAACACCTCTGGGGATGGAGATTCCACCACCTCCCTAGGTAACCCATCCCAGTGCTACCCCACCCTCCTAGGGAAATAGTTTTTCCTAATATCCAACCTAGACCTCCCACATGGATGGAAAAGATTAGAGGGAACATTGGTGTACACCCCCAATCGCCTGAAGATTTCATGGGGTGCAAGTTACCCGCTCCTCTAGGCTCTCTGGGACGCCCCTCTGTCCTGGCAGCTCTCTGCTCCATAAGACTCTCATCCCATGCGCATCGCCATGGTAACCAATTGCCTTGCGTGTGTATAGCTACCGCCTTGTTGGCCTAACGTGAGCAATTTAATAGCCCAAGGACCCACAGGCCCATCCAGCGGCTCAGCATTTTCCTAGCTTGCAAAATGCGAACGTGCATGGACAATGCCAAAGGGTCATTTGGGGGCAGGCAGCAGCAGTGAGCGGAGTCCGAGGGTCCAAACAGGCCTGATCTGGAGCTGTTGACAGTCGGGTGGCAGCGGAGCGAGACCTCCGCAGGGCTAAGGTCTCTACCGGGCTCTCTCTGCACACTGGGCAGGGCCTCTCCAGCACTGCTGTTGGGGCCAGGCCTGTGGGGCTCTCTGTAGGATGGGCCTGCTGAATCAGGGGCATCTCTGGCTTCCGACAGGCCAGGGCTAAGCTGACCAGGCCCTTCAGTACTGACGGGCTTTCCCATCACTTCCTGGCAATGCGCTTCTGGCCGGGGGAAGCCACCTGCCCAGAACCTGGCAAGGACAGCATGAGGCTCCGGCATCCAGCCCTGAACCCCAGAGCTACACAGTCTCTTGTGCTGTTACCTGGAGGCGACGCAGGAAAAGACCTGGCCACAGCAGCCGGCGGGAGAATGGTGGCTGGGGACGGCGGCAAAGGCCTCCTGGTGCTGGTAACTGGCTTCACCATGGCTACTGTCTCCTTGGGCACCTACAACACAGAGGTGGAGACCAGCTTCCTGGGAGGGGTCTGGCGAGTTCCCCAGCCTGGGGGGCTCTCCCGTCAGACCCATGGGCAGGAGTGGGGGACACTCCCTGGCCCGGGAGGTGCCCTGCCAGCCAGCACTGGGGCTCAGTGGCCAGCCGGGGGGCCATGGTCTCCCCGGGAGCCCTGTCTCTGATCCCAGCCGCAGGGGCTGCCGGGGGTAACCCCAAATGCTCAGCTACACACAGAGCTGCACCCCACGCTGCTGCCTTCGCCAGGCCAGCAGCCGGACCTCTCCGGCCATCCCCCCGCCCCAGCTATCGACGAGGAGAGCAGCCGCCTGTGCCTTCAGACCAGCATGTTCCTACCAGGGCCCTTGGCGTCCCTGACATCTGCCCCTTTAAGATCCTCAGGGCCTCCTCGTGGGGATCCCTCTTCTTCACAAAGACCTTCCCGCCTTCCTTCCTGCAGAGACAAAGAGCCGGAGCCAGTGGGCAGCCCCCAGTCAGGGGCAGAGACATAAAACAGCCCTGGGTCTTCCAGCAGCCGGTGCACCAGGCCTCAGCCCAAGCTAAAAGCTTTGGCGCAGGGTCAGAGGCTGCTGCTGGAAGGGGCTGGGGCAGTCGCGGGCATCTGGCGGCCCAGGGTCTCACCTGATGGGCTCAGGGGGCCGGGCGGGCCGCTGGCACTGCTTAATGATGTTCCTGATGTGCTGTGTGGGCTCGGGCAAGTGCTGCGCGTTCAGCTTGGCCGGCCGCACCAGCTCCCCAGCCCGCAGCCTGGAGGCAGGAGCTGTAGTGGAGGCAGGAAGCAAGGGGGGGGGGGACTGGGTTGAGACTCTCAGGGAGGGGGGGCAGGCTCCAGCGCTGAAATCCGGCCCCCTGCCCCTGAGGAGGGGAAAGGCGCCTGCTCCGGTTTGCAAGGCTCAGGCTACGATTCTGTCCAGCACCATGCACAAGGGCCCTTGGGCCAGCCCTCCCTGCTGGGCTTTCCTCTCCCCTTTGCAGGCGTCTTCCCCCCCGCAGGGGTCTTGGCTCTGGGACGCGCCCTGCACAGCAGTCCTGGCGGCCTGCCCAGCCCTTTGCCCCCTTCAAGTGGCGCGGGCGAACCAGCAGCCCTGCCCGCTGCTCTCACAGCTTTCCACGCATGGCAAGCTTTCCCCCAGGCCAGCAGCCCCAGCTCGGTCCATGCTTCCTGGCCTAACCTGCCGTCCCCATCTCCTGCGAGTCACGGCTTCCTTCCCATCCCTGCCCCCAAACCTTAGCTGGAGTACCTGCCCGGCTGCCTCCCGTACCACCCGGGGCTCCCCTCCCAGCTCTGCTGATGCGCCACACTCCCAACCCACAGCCCTCCTAGCCCTAGGATGGGTCATTTTCAAATCAGCAGCAAACTAGACTCTAAACCACGCTCCCTGATGGGCTGAGCCAGGTCTCCAAAGCCCATGGCACCACTATGCACCGTGATGTGGCGTCAGCGTCCCCTAAGGGCTGCCTGGCGGGGGGGAGGGGGCCATGTGAGAGCCCAACCCAAGACAGGAGGTTTCTCCGGGCGGGCTGATCCCTTACCAGCTTTCTGCAAGAGAGCCGCCGTCCTGGCAGGTGTCCCGCTCCCAGCCGCCCTCTGGCCAGGGGGAAGGAGAAGGAACATGTTACATCAGCAGGCGGGTTTCTGAAGCGCCGCTCTAGGAATTCTGTGTGTTATGCAGGTGGCCAGGCTATGGAACCCCTGAAAAGTCCCTGTCCAGCTGCCACAGGGTCTTTCACTCCAAAGCACTTATAGGTTGTAGAGCAGGGGTGGGGAACCTTGGCCTGGGGGGGCCAGATGTGGCCCCCGGTTTGCCTGGATCCAGCCCCCAAGGCTCAGTCCCCCCCCCCACATTGGGAAGCCCATACTGGTGCTCCACCCCCCCCCGATGCCCCACCGCGAGGCTGGCGCACACAAAATCTACTAGGCTGGGCCCCCCCCAGGCTCTGGTGTGCGAGGGGAATGTGGGGAGCGTCTTTTCTTCTCAGTCAGGGGTCACGTTTTTGTTTTGTTATTTGCTTCTCACTTGTGTGCGGCCCCCGACTGACCCAAAAAAAGTTCCCCACCCCTGCCATAGAGAATCATTTCATCCTGCCCTGAAATGCAACTGCCTCTGGGCGGGAGAGGGCCAAGCAGCCTAGTGCTCTGTAGAACAAGGCACTTCTGGTCCATGCAGACAGTAAATGCCTCGTCTTTCCTCCTCTGCCCGGGGAGCTTTAACGCCCTCCCAGAGCAATGAGGGGCTGGGAAGGGGGTGTTTAAGGCTCCATCATAATATTTACGCTATAGAGAACTGCCCAGAGTGGAGACATTACTACAAGCATGGCCAGGTGGTATCCGGGGACCCCCAGGATCCAAGACCTCTGGGAGGCAGAACACACCAGAGACTCTCTCAGCGCCCAGCCCCACCACCCGACGCTGGGGGCAGGAAACAAAATGGAGCATTGTCAGCTGAGAATGCAGAGGGGTCCAGGGAGCTGACAGGAATCGCCAGGGGATCTGGCCAGGACTTGGGGGCTGTGACCTCACAAGGGGCTTGAATAGTCACCACAGGTCGGGGCTCCCTGAGTCTGGGGATGGGTGGGAGATGGGGTACAGCAGGCTGGGCGTAGCAGCCTCCCAGCTGGTAAGTGATTGGTGGTGGCCCCCAGTCCCAGCCAGGTGAGCTGCTCCTGGGTGTCCCCTCCCGGCCTGCGAGCAGGGCCTGGTGGGGGATGGTTTGGGCCAGCGGGGCTGTAATAGGAAGAGGATTGTGCCCACATGCCTGGCCAGCGGGCTACGCGTCTTGCTGCCTGTGTGGTGGGCTCTCCTGTCCCCTGCCCGGCTCGGTTTGCCGGCTGGGCTGGGGTCCCTGTCAGCTCAGCTGAGAGGCAGGAGTGTTGTGACGTCCGAATATAAACACTGAATATCGCTCACCGTTGAGCCACCGGTAAGTCACCCCAGAGTGTCCATGAGAAAGTTTAGCTCCCCACCACTTTCGTATGCGGTGCCTAAGAATCATTTTCAGCAGTTGGCAGCCCCGGGGGAGGGGAACATTGAAACCCCAAAGTCCCCGGGGCTTGCCCTCTCTAGCGCCCCCTTGTACCTGGGGCCTGCCCTCTCTAGCGCCCCCTTGTGCCTGGGGCCCCCTCTCTAGTGCCCCCTTGTGCCTGGAGCCTGCCCTCCAGTGCCCCCTTGTGCCTGGGGCCTGCCCTCTCTAGCGCCCCCTTGTGCCTGGGGCCTGCCCTCTCTAGCGCCCCCTTGTGCCTGGGGCCTGCCCTCTCTAGCGCCCCTTTGTGCCTGGGGCCTGCCCTCTCTAGCGCCCCCTTGTGCCTGGGGCCTGCTCTCTCTAGCGCCCCCTTGTGCCTGGGGCCTGCCCTCTCTAGCGCCCCTTTGTGCCTGGGGCCTGCCCTCTCTAGCGCCCCCTTGTGCCTGAGGCCTGCCCTCCAGTGCCCCCTTGTGCTGAGGCCTGCCCTCCAGTGCCCCCTTGTGCCTGGGGCCTGCTCTCTCTAGCGCCCCCTTGTGCCTGGGGCCGGCCCTCTCTAGCGCCCCCCTGTGCCTGGGGCCTGCCCTCTCTAGCGCCCCTTGTGCCTGGGGCCGGCCCTCTCTAGCGCCCCTTTGTGCCTGGGGCCTGCCCTCTCTAGCGCCCCCTTGTGCCTGGGGCCTGCCCTCTCTAGCGCCCCTTTGTGCCTGGGGCCTGCCCTCTCTAGCGCCCCCTTGTGCCTGGGGCCTGCTCTCTCTAGCGCCCCCTTGTGCCTGGGGCCTGCCCTCTCTAGCGCCCCTTTGTGCCTGGGGCCTGCCCTCTCTAGCGCCCCCTTGTGCCTGAGGCCTGCCCTCCAGTGCCCCCTTGTGCTGAGGCCTGCCCTCCAGTGCCCCCTTGTGCCTGGGGCCTGCTCTCTCTAGCGCCCCCTTGTGCCTGGGGCCGGCCCTCTCTAGCGCCCCCCTGTGCCTGGGGCCTGCCCTCTCTAGCGCCCCCTTGTGCCTGGGGCCGGCCCTCTCTAGCGCCCCTTGTGCCTGGGGCCGGCCCTCTCTAGCGCCCCCCTGTGCCTGGGGCTCTGCTCAGCCCAAGTGCCCCGCGGTGACTCTCCTGGCAGGGATTTACGCCTCTCGAAGGCGCTGGGCTGGAATTGTCAAGAAAAAAGCTGCCCAGCTCCGCAGGATGGACAAGCATCCCGGCACACGCGGGCTGCGTCACCCCTCAGTGCTGCCTCCTGCTGGGCCCCCTGCTGGACCCCCCGCCTGCCCTGCCCCCACTGACCTGGATGGGGTCCCGCCGCAGTTCCAGGGTGGACTCCTGCAAACCTGCAAGTGCAAAGAGGAAGGAGCTGGGAGCAGGAAGTGCTTGGCATCCCGGGCGCGTTCAGGGGAGGGCGAGTCCGGCAAAGGCCGGAGCCTGGCTGTGTGCACACAGCCTCACTAGGGCTCCAGCGGGCCCAAGGCATGGACCCGGAGAGGACAGAGTGGCTGGGAAAGCAGGGGCAGGGTCCGCAGCCCAGTGACGCAGGAGCACTCTGCTTCACTCTCACCTGACACCTCGAGTCCATGGCTGCAGAGAGCCCTCTCCACCCTTCCTTGGCCCCGCAGCGCCGCCCCTCCCTTACCAGCCAGGGCTGGATCCTGTCTGAACCATGCTCCAAAGAGTCTCGTATTCTGCAGCAGGGAGACTTGCTAACGGACCGTCCTGGGGGCAGCCATACAGGCACGTCGCTCCCAGCGACTGCTCTGGCCCTCATTGCAGGAGGGATATGGATACGGGAATGGCCTTGTTGAGCTCCGCAACTGCCCTGCTGGCCCGTGGCAGAGCTGGGACTAGAATCCAGGAGTCCTGCCCCCCCCATTTCCCCAGGCACGGCCACGGGGCTCTGCCCAAACTCACCGGTCTCCCTGGGGGCCCTGGCGCTGCTTTGGTCCACGCTGCTGTTGCTGCTCCCACCTCTGACCCGGCCTCCTCCTTTCATCCTGCGAGAGACAGCCGCCGGCTTCTCCAAGTCCTGGCGCCAGCGGGAGGCAGGAGTGGAGCAAACAAAGGGCAGACAGTGGCGGGGCGGGAGCTTTGGGGGCAGGCTGGAAAGTGATCCCCACCATGGCAGACAGTGCCAGGGAACATCCGGGCCAGGGAGATCAAGTGACAGCTCCATCCCCAGTAACGCTGAGCTCGCTGTGGGCAGGTAGGGAGCAAAGGCAACCTCGGCCCAGGGAGTATTGTAATGACTGCAGTCCTGTGCCACCTCGCTTCTCCCGGGGCAACCTGTCCCTAGGCCCCACTTGCGGGGCCCAGCTAATGGTTCCGCCACCCTAGAGGTGGGTGTGGGCCCCAGCCAGCCTTCCTGACTGCAGTGTAACCGAGCCCCTTCCCGCTGCCTGGCACGGCGCAGGAGACAAGAATACACTCCCGGAACATCACAGGTTTAGACAGCACCTGTCACACCTCCTGTTAGGGAAATGCAGCCACCTCTGGGGTGGGAAGGAAGTGGGAGAACAGAGGCCACCACCCAGCCTCGCATCTCACCGCCGTGGGGTCTTTGGGGCCCACACAGGCCCTTAGGTCCCAGAGACTCAAAGGGAGCTGCAAGCTGTTCAACCCCTCCCTCCGCAGTGACAGGAAATTAACCCCTCCCAGCCCCAAAGCTCTCTGCTGCCACTGGGGCAGGCGGCCTGGCTAGCAGACAGACCCTGCAGCCCAGAGAGTTTTCTGCTGTGGTTCACTCCCTTATTAGATCCACGCTCCAGAGGGTCCCAGTGAAACTGCTGCAAGCCAGAGCCTCCCTTGATCTAACTGTGGTCCTGACCTGGGCCATTTCCCTAGTAGCTGAGCCCCTCACCATCTTTCATGATTCCCCCCTGTGAAGCCAGGCAGGGCCCCCAAGCCCAATGGGGAACGGTCCTTACCCCATTCCCATAGGACAGCACTGGGTCAAACAGACTGTCCAGGTAGCGATCCAACCCCTTGTGCATTCGAGGTTCGCTGACAGTGTCAGAATCTGCCGGCAGGGACACGACAGGTGGAGGAAGAGTTAGGCAAAGGGGAAGGTGTTGCCGGGGTTTGACCGGGGGCATGTGGCTGACTCATAATTCCAACCCTGAACCTCCCTGCACACCAGAATCTACAGCTGACCCCGGTGACACTAATCTCTGCAGGCGAAAGGGGTGTGTGTGACTAAATCGCATGCTTCATGGCATCGGCCCATCACCACACAGGTCAGGAAGGTCCCCTCTCCCCCCGCCCTGGCCACCAGGAGTGGACCGGTGCATTATAGGAAGGGTGGCCTTTTTCTAAGGCCAAGGTGATTTCGAGCTGGGTTGTGAAGTGCCTGGGAGAGACGTAGCCACGCTGCTTTGGCTGTGGAAGGAGGGGCCCGGTCTAAGGGAAGGACGCAGGGAGGAGAGCTGGACGCTTACCGCGACAGTAATATCCCTCCGAGCCAGGGGTGTTTGGAGGCGGCCCCGTGGGGGCCTTGGTGAGCGGAGGCGGAGGGACTTCCTCATCCGAGTCCAAGCCCTGTCCGAATACTCTACAGAGAACAGGGGGGTCGGGGAGGGGCACAGAGAGGGAACAGCTGTTTAATCTCCACCCCTGTTGCTTTCCCTTTGTCTGCTGGAGACGCCAGCCTGCTGCTGGTACCTTCGCGTCTGGAGACACACGGAAGTGGAGACCCCACGTGCAGCCAGCTCTGAGGCCAGGCTAGGCTGCTGGGTCAGGCGGCAGGGCCGGCCTGCACCACGCTGCTCATGGGCTCCAGTCCCAGCCTGGCTGAAGGCTCCCGCCAACTGCTGATCTCGCATGTTTTCAGAGTGAGCCAGTGGCCCTGCTGGGATTAGACCCCCACTGTTCCTGGCCCCCAGTCCTATGCTCAGCTCCCTCCAGAGGCCACGTCTCCCTCTCCAGGCCACGCCTCTTGGAAGGCAGCTCCAGCGCATGCCATGGTACGTATGCTGCACACTATGCAGCTGAATGATCAGGCGCTTTGAAAGGGCCCCCCGCATGATTAGCCGTCCCTTTACAAGGCAGGGCTGCTGCGGAGGGCGCCCAGAACCTCCGAGTGGCTCGGGAACAGGTCTGCCCTTCAGGGAAGGGATTCAGGGTCTGATCCCCCCCCCCAGCTGCTGCGGCCCACCCACCTCCTCAGCAGCCCCGGGTACCTACGCGCTGGCGGCGCTGCTGCCCTTCTCCGCCCCTTCGGAAGCGATGATGAAATAAGATTTCTGCTTGGGGAAGCCCCGTGGCAGCTCCAGGTCGGAAACGAGGTCCAGGATGTAATCGTGCCCAGCCAGCTCGGCCCACTGGGCGCCGTCCTTCATGGTGACGGACCAGCCCCGCCAGCCTTCTGTCAGCCCCCTGCCGGCAAAGCAAGGGCGCTGAGCCAGGAGAGCGCCCTCCCGCGGGGGGGGAGGGGGGCGGAGGAAGGGGGAGAGGACGCAGCGAAGAGGGGACAGGGCCAGCCGGCGTGGGGGAAGCCCTGCCTGCTCAGCCCCCCTGCCCGCCTCGGTCAGGCCTTGGCCCTCCTGCGCTTCGTGCACCGAGACCCAGCAGCAGCTCTGATAATCCCACCCCCGTCAGAACAGGGCCCTGTGAGCTCCCCAGCCTGCAGTGCTGAGAGAGCCCACGGCCCTGCTGGGGAAGGGCTCACTGCTTTACACCTCGCACGGGGCGGCATTTGGCTCGGGACAGGTCCTGGACCAGCCCCCTCGCTCCCCAGATCCACATGAACTCTGTCCCTTGGGACTCTGGATCCACACTGCATCCCGCTGGTTATTCACTGCTGCTCACGTGACCGGAGCCCCCCAGCCCAGCTGGCTCTGCCTCGCACAGAGCCAGGATGGCCAGGGCCTTACAGTCCCTGTGGGACACTGAGCAGGCAGGTCCATGGGGCGGGTGGCAGGGAGGCAGGGCCAAAGCCCCCGTACCTGTGCTTCAGGACATCTCCTGCCAGCTCCTCCCCGGTGCTCCAGGAATGGATGGGGCAGGAGAACTGGTCCCCTGGGAAGTTAAGAGCAGACGGTCAAATCGCTGCATGTTACCGAGCAGCTGAACCCCAGTGCTGTCCCACGCCCCATGGAGGGCACTGTGTGTGCACCGCTAAAACTCACCTTGGGTGAGTAGGGAAAGGAAGGCCAGAGGCAGGCATGGGAACAGAGGATGGTTAAGGTGAAATAGGGGCTGGGGGCACCCAAATGTTGGGCTCCCCCAATTTACTGCACCCCAAACCCTTAGCCCCCATCCCCCATCGCTGTACAGATGGAGGTCTGCCTCTGAGGCCTGATTGGCCCTGCTAGCGCAGCAGCCCACCCTCCCTGCTTCCCCCACACCCTCTCTCGCCCTAGGGCCAGTTCCCTGAGACCCCAGACTCTGGGCCACCTTCTGCTCTCGCTAACCCCTGTGAGCCCCACTGAGCCGTGGGGGTGTGCCGGGCGCCAGCCAGCCCCACCAGGGCAGTGGCAGAAACTCTTCTTGCAGCCCCCCTCGATCACCCCACCCTGCTGAGTCTTGCCGGAGGCCCCTGGCTTCGTCCAGGAGGCCCCTCACCGTTGAAGCAGTAGACGTCCAAGGCCATGCTGGCTCGCTGCCTGCTGGCCGTCCACTCCAGCAGTGAGGGCGGGTAGGTGCGGGCCGTCTCAGGGCCAAGCTGGGACTTCAGCATGGCCCTCATCAGCTTGTGCTGGCACACCGGCCTGTAGCCGTCGAAGGCGTAGTCAGAAACAAACCTGCCCAGGGAGGATGGATGCCGTGGGTGGGGGCCAGGCTGGCCAGACGAGCGTCTGCACAGCGGAGCAGGATCCAGCCCCCTTTGGCTTTCCCTGACCCATTAGTGGCCTCTTGGGTGGGGCTCTCCAGGCAATGCTGGGGGCCACCTTCCATGATGGGGCCTGTCCACGGCCGTGCATCCAGCCGTCCCAACCCGTTCCAGGTGCTGAGGGAATACCCTGCGTGAGGGCTGATGTCGCCCCCTACAGGCCAGCCCAGGGATTACAACAACTTACTGCTGCTGTCCAGCGAAAGGAGTCCCTGCTTTAGCTCCAGGGGTCCAAACCAGAGGTCTGGGGGAAGGAAGGTTGAAGGTTTGAGCCCCAGGGAGGAGCTGTATCTGTGGATGCCCTTGGCTCCCACGGGTCGCGGGCAGGTAAGGAGGCTAGGAGGACTGGGACCATCAGAGATGGGATGGGCTGGATTTTTCAGAAGCACTGGGAACCCTGGGAGCCGTGAGGCTCAGCCTTTCCACTGGCCCCCTCCAGGCTCCCTCCGGCCCTCTCCCCAGCCGTGGGGCTCACTTGAGCAGGTGTTTCTCCAGGCTGGCGGAGGGGGCAAAGCCGCTGAGGCAGGCGGCCAGGAGGAGCCAGCCCCGCTCCTCGTTGTTGACGTTGGTGTTGCGCCACACCTGGTTGGCGATCTGGGCCAGAAGTTCGTCCCGCAGGCCGGTCACCGCGAGCCCCCGCTGCACGATGTAGTTCCCAAACAGGTCCTCCTGCGCACCACCGAGCTGCGGGTCACCCATGAAGCGCAGAATCTACCGCCAGGAGACAGGGGATCCCAGGGAAGGGTCAGAAATCCCTCCGTTCCCCCCTCCCCCTCAGCACAGACCAGCCCCCTCCTGGCCCCTGGATATTTCTCTCCTGGGATGCACCGCCAAGCTCCGTGGAGCCTCCCACGCTGCAGCTGCTGGCCCCAGCGCCGTGGCCGTGCCACGCCCAACCCCTGCCTTGGTGCCGGGTCACCAGCTCTCCCAGAGGGGGGCCGGGCAGGCCCCTGTGCACAGCCTGGTGCAGGAGCCGGCCCTGTGGCAGGGGGAGGGGGAGCAGCCCTGGCCCATTCAGAGCTGCAAGCTCAACGCGGAGTGGGCAGTGGGGTGCCCTGCGCTGCGGCTCCTCATCCCTGCCAAAGGTAGGCCCCAAGCACAGCGGGCACCCACCTGCCGGTGCCAGGCTCCCCTTCCCCTCCCCCACAGAGAAGGGCCCCATCTTCTCCCGCCCTCAGGGGGCCCCCACCTTGCCAGGGAGGATGGCGCGCAGGTGCTGTAACTGCTCTTGCAGCGGCAGTGAAGGATCAGACTTGGAAGGGACCTCGGGAGGTGTCGAGTCCAGCCCCCTGCTCGGAGCAGGACCAACCTCGACTCAATCAACCCAGCCAGGGCTTTGTCAAGCCGGGACTTAAAAACCTCTAGGGATGGAGACTCCACCCCCTCCCTAGGGACCCCATCCCAGTGCTTCCCCACCCTCCTAGGGAAATAGTTTGTCCTAATAGCCAACCTCCCCTCCAAGCCCCTCTCCTCCTGAACAGCTCCCTGTCCCAGCCCCACCGCCCTGGGCCGGTTTCACCCCTGTGGAGATGGTGGGTCGAGAGCTTTACCACCACCAGCTTGGACACCGGGCTGGCGCTGGGGAAGCCGCAGGGTCCCCTAGCAATGCTGGGAACTCCTGGTGGTCGTCTCTTCTCTGTCCCTGCTGAAAGGCCCCTCGGAGCACATGCCGAGGGCCAGGTCGGCAGAGTCAGGCCAGGGCCCAGGGCTGGAGGCAGGACAGGAGGGGATATCCCAGGCCTCCAGCCCAGACTGATTTATTGAGCTAATGCCTGTTGGCCACGAACCCTCCTACCGCTTGGATGGACCCGGCCTCACTCCTTGCGCCCGCTGGACCTCGCTCCCTGCCCTCCACACCGACCCGGCCTCACTCCCTGTACCCGCTGGACCTCGCTCCCTGCCCTCCGCACCGACCCGGCCTCGCTCCCTGCGCCCGCTGGACCTCGCTCCCTGCCCTCCGCACCGACCCGGCCTCACTCCCTGTGCCCGCTGGACCTCGCTCCCCGCCCTCCGCACCGACCCGGCCTCACTCCCTGTGCCCGCTGGACCTCGCTCCCCGCCCTCCGCACCGACCCGGCCTCGCTCCCTGCGCCCGCTGGACCTCGCTCCCCGCCCTCCGCACCGACCCGGCCTCGCTCCCTCCGCCCGCTGGACCTCGCTCCCCGCCCTCCGCACCGACCCGGCCTCGCTCCCTGCGCCCGCTGGACCTCGCTCCCCGCCCTCCGCACCGACCCGTCCTCGCTCCCTCCGCCCGCTGGACCTCGCTCCCCGCCCTCCGCACCGACCCGGCCTCGCTCCCTGCGCCCGCTGGACCTCGCTCCCCGCCCTCCGCACCGACCCGGCCTCGCTCCCTGCGCCCGCTGGACCTCGCTCCCCGCCCTCCGCACCGACCCGGCCTCGCTCCCTGCGCCCGCTGGACCTCGCTCCCCGCCCTCCGCACCGACCCGGCCTCGCTCCCTGCGCCCGCTGGACCTCGCTCCCCGCCCTCCGCACCGACCCGGCCTCGCTCCCTGCGCCCGCTGGACCTCGCTCCCTGCCCTCCCCACCCACCCGGCCTCGCTCCCTGTGCCCACCCAGCCTCGCTCCCCACCCTCCGAGACCACCCGGCCTCCCTCCCCGCCCTCTGCACCGATCCGGCCTTGCTCCCTGTGCCCACCCAGCCTCGCTCCCCGGCCTCACTCCCTGCGCCCACCCAGCCTCGCTCCCCGCCCTCACTCCCTGCGCCCACCCAGCCTCGCTCCCCGCCCTCTGCGCCCACCCAGAGCCCAAGGAGAGGCTCTGGACAAACTCAGGCCCAGGGGACGAGAAGACTGGGAGGTGCTGTGAAGACCGACCTACCAGCTTGAACAGAGCGAGCGCTTCCTGCACCAGCTCCTCCTCCAGCTGGGTCAGGGGGGAGGCCAGAGGCACGGTGAGCATCCCAAACAACGGCTCCTGGGGGGCAACAGAGGGCAGGCGCATTGAGCGCTGCTGCAGGGCTTCGCCACAGCTCAGGCAATGGGCACCAGGAAGGGCCGGGCCCATTGAAAGGCCCAGCCCAGAACATTCTCCGGGGGCCAAAGTAACATGACGAAATCCCCCGGCACCGAGCTCCTCATCCCGGCCTGTTCACACGAAGGGAGAGAGGTGGGGCAGCACCTGGCTCTAGAAATACCGACCAGTCTGTGGCCACGCCACTTCCAGCAGACAGTAGAGATGCTGCAGCACCCCCAGATTTTGCAGCCCACTGCAGGATCCCGGTCTCCTGCCCACACCTGTCCCACCTGGGGGCCCTACTGCAGCCTGCAGGCCCAGCCCCCAGTTCCAGGGAACCCCAGCTGCGGCCCCACTGCTTCTGGGGATATTGGCCACCGGTCTCCTCTGTTGGTGCCAGGGTGCCGGGGACTCTCCCACAGCCTGACTCTTGGCCCCACACTCAGGGTTCTACAGCCCCCCCAGCTGTGGCCACAGCCCGGGGCAAGGGGGTGCGGATGGAGTAAGGGCGGGGGGGGGCACCGCTCAGCAGCCCCACCCTAAATATTGTTCCAGTGCCACCGTGGGACAAGCACGGACCAAATTCAGAGCGAGGGGCCGCATCCTGCTGCTGGATGCAGAGTGCCTCCCGTACAGAGAGCAGGCCCCAGCCCATCTGCTGGCGGACACTGGGCACAGTCCCGTGGGAAAAGGAACGCGGGGGTGAGGCTCTGAATGAGCCGACAGGCTCTTTTGCCCCAAACTGTACAAGATTCTGGCACCCTGCTGCGTGTGGGAGACCCCAATGGCGCCGTGGGCTAGAAAAAGCTGGCTAGGACCCGGCGGGGGCTGAGCGAAATCCAGACACGCAGCCAGGTGAAAGGGGAACCAGTGCCACAGGGCAGCACACTCGCTTTCTTCCCTCGGCGGGTTCTCTCTCAGCCACGTCCCTTTAAGCTCAGACCCATTCACAGACGCTGCCTGGAACCCCTGGCATCCAAGCCTCAGCGCCCTCCAATGACCTAGTGCTCAGCATGCCACACGATGAGGCCTCTCCCCGGGAGGTCAGTAAGCACCCTCAGCCCTGCTTTGCAAATGTGGAAAGTGTAGTTAAGTGACTTGCCCCAAGTCACGCAGTAAGTCAGTGGCAGAACTGGAAAGAGGCTGCAGCAGTCCTGACTCCCAGAGCCCTGCTCTAACCACTCCACCCTTCTCCCCAGATCTGGGAGAGCCCGGGAGTTCTGAGTCCCAGCATGCTCCTTAACCACTAGGGTTGACTCCCTCTCAGGTGTCCTGGCTTCTGGTCCCAGCTAACTACCAGCATTGCTCCCTAGCCCTACGCAGCCAGTTCTTCGGAGGGCGCAGAGTGGCTCTGGGGGGCTGCTCAGGGCCGCCCTTACCTGGAAGTGGACCCGCACGTACTTGGCCATGGGGTAGTTGTTGATGTCGAGAGGCAGGGTGAGCTGGGAGTCCACTTGCAGTGTGGGCGCGGGGGCCGGCGCGACGCACTGAGCAGTCACCGGCGTGTGAGCTGGGGGGACGGAGGCACCAGGAGTCAGTGGGGTCAGGAGGAGAAGAGGCTCCACCCCCCACCACTGGCTTATGGATTAAGGGTGGGCAACGAACAGAAGCTCCCTGGGGTGTCTGAGCCTAGGATCCTTCGGCTCCAGGACAGGGCAGGATCAACCCACCTTGGTGTAGCCGGGAGGCTGGGCCAAGCTCCTTCTGGGTGGGGCAGAGACAGCACTCACTGGTCTCTAGAGCCTCCTAGAGACCAATGTGGCCCAACTGAACCCTACCAGGGAAACTGAGGCCCAGGGGCCAATGACAGCACTGGGAATAGAACCCAGGTATCTTGACACCCAGTCCCTTGCACTAACCACTAGACAGCTAAGCCTAGGATCCTGTCCAGCTGGGCCCTTTCTGCCAGCGCTCCGGGGGGGGGGGGGGGGTGCACCAGTCTCTGTTTAGACGGCAGCTTGGTGCAGTGCTGCTGACTTGGATAAGATAACAGCATCCGTCTCTAGCCGGACTTTCTCCCTCAGGGCCCCAAGGCATTGGAGAGGCGGGAGACAGGCCCTTTTCCTCCGAGACTCCCAAGAGTGGCTGGCTAGAATCTGAGCCTACATTTAGGGAGCTCCTCACCTACCACTGCAGGGCAACCACCTCTGGGGTGGAGTCTGGCGTCTGAGTTGCACAGGAGCAGGCAGACGCTGAGCAGGGCGGTCTTGGGCGAATGCCCCTCTGGGCCCGTCCGCAGAGCTGGGACCATTCCCAGCTGCTCTGGCCCAACCCTCTGTGGGAAGTGCGCGCTTACCTGCCACCAGCTCCAGCAGCCCTGCCAGCTCGGCAGGGATTTCCAGGTGCGTCACATCCACCACCTCCCTCTTGGTCAGCTCCTGAGAGCAGAACACAGAGAGGCTGATCAGCGCAATACGGTCTGTCCCTCGCCCTGCTCCAGCGCCGAGGCGGAGAGCTGGAGGAGCTAACCAGCTTCCCCACATCACCTCTCTGGGTCCAGTCCTCTGGGCGGCAGGCTGGGGATCTGCAGGGACCAGCCTTGTCTGCGTTGTGCTCCCAGAACAAGGGGTGCAAGTCAGGAGGTGTGCCCAATGCACCGCTCTGGCGAGCTGGCTGGGGGGCGCTGCTGAGAGCCGACCCGGGGGGGGGTTGCTGCTGTGGGTGTGGATGGTGCGGCTTGCTGTGCGCTCTCTCAGCCAGACTCCTGGGGCTCCTGCTGCAGACTGGCATTGGCGGCCCTGCGCGTGCAGCCAGGTGAGGCAGGGGGCTGAAAGGGGCCGGCCAGGGTGCACTGTAGGGGAGGCAGGCAGGCTCCCAGCTGGGCTCCTGGTGTGTGTGTGACAAGGCAGGGACCCACCCACCAGCCAGGTAACCTGGCAATGACTGGGACTGGCCCAGCCACCCATACACCCTGCACACACCTCTGCCCTGAACCTCCTCCCACACTCCCAGGCCCCTGCCCTGACTCCTGCACCCCCCACACATCAACTCTCTGCTCTGAGCCCCTCCCATCCCAACCCTGATTCCAGCACTCCCCACCCTCTGCCCTTAGCACCCCAGCCTCCAATCTCCTGCCTTGAGCCACTCACACCTCCAACCCTGACTCCTATGTCCTGCCACATCCCGAGCCCTCTGCCCTGAGCCCCGCACTCCACCCCACACTTAATTTTCTTGCAGATACTGCCCTACCACAACCCCTCACCCCCTTGGAGCCCCCTCCAAGCCCTGTGATAGGACAGTGCCTGTAAGAAATTTAAGTTATTTTCGCCCTTGCCCAGAACCCAGCCGCTGGAGATGCAGAGACAGCCACCCATTTTGCACAGCGGGCCCTGAGCCTTTAGCTCAGGCCTGCCCAGCGTCGGCAGGGGGGTGAGTTCAGCTGACACTGTGGCAAGAGCAGAATGTGGCCCTGAACTGCTCCAGTGGGCAGCTGCCGTAATATGCACCCTCACCCACCACGCACACACATGCGCACACACACAGAAACACACATATGCACACCCCACTGGCATGCACCCCCATGCCTGCCAACCCATGCCCTTCGCTCGCCCCAGCATGCGTGCACACTCCCATCATATGCACACACCACTGCACTCCTGCACCCGCCACGACACATGCTAGATAGTCACCAGCAGGCGCCCCCCCCCCAGCGGGCACCAGGCATTACCTGCTCTGCCTTTCTCTTCTCCTCCTCCACCCGCCGGCGAGCCTCCTCCTTCCTCTGCAACCAGAGCACATGGGCACATGGAGAGAAGCAGCTACACACACTCAGCGGCGGTTGCCTGGGCTGGGTCCCTTGCCTGCTAGGAATCTGTTCGGGATGGGAGGGGCCTAGGAGGATGCTGCCGGAATGAAGCCAAACAGCTGGATGCTGGGCTGGGGGCTAGACGGCACATGGCCACATGGAGGGGTTCCACTCCTGCCAGCTGGGAGCACCGGGAGCTGGGCTGGGATTGCAGGGGGAGGGGAGAGTGCTCAGTCCCTGCCTGCACCAAGCCTGACTCCATCCTCTCTCTCCTGAGCGCTCAGGCCCACCCTGGCGAAAGGCAGCAGGGGACCATCCAGGCCTGTCGGTATCAGGAGAGATCCCGGCGCCCCTGTGCTCATTCCTGTCGCCCTGCCAAGTGGGGCCGGACGCTCTTGCCGGTTACTCACCCCGGCCTTGCCATCCAGCTGGAAGCGGACGCGCTTCATGGGCCCTGCCAGGCTCCCGGGCGCCAGCGCTGCTGCCCTGCCTGGGGCAGGGGACGTGCCAGTCTCGGCACAGCTGGCCAGGGCGGGACTCAGTGCTCGGAGGCTGTTCTGTGTGTTTGCCTGCAGAGCCGGCTAAGCCAAGGCTTAACCCTTCTGCGCTGGCACCCGGGTGTTTGGCCGGAATCTCCGGCCCCAGCACAGCAGCTCTGAACTGGGGGCCAGCTGGTGAGGAGGGAGCCCTGGGCAGGGCTGGGCATGAGCACAGCTGAGGGCTCCTCACCCGGAGGGAGGAGAGCATTCACCCTGCAGCTCCCAGCCCATTCATCCCATAGGCTGCAGGGACCAGGCTCGGCTGGATCTCCCTGGGCCCCACAGCTGGGGTCCAAGAGCAATTCAGTAAGACTGGACGCAGTCAGGACGCCCCAGGCCCCACTGCAGAGAGCGTGGCCAGGAACCCTCTACCACCCTTGTGGGACTCTGCCCCATGCTGCTTCCATTCGCCCTCTGGTCACGCTGGGTTTGCCCCCTGCCCGCAGGCTCCAGCAAAGGTTCCAGAGTCCCCAGCCAGCACTGTGGGCAAGATCAGACACTGGGACAAGAGCAGACCCCCCTTTCCAAGACGCCATCCAGGTTTGGGCGAATTCAATCCGTGTCGGTATCAGAGTCCCAGCTGTTTTGCACAATGACACAGTGCAGCTGTCCCTGTGCAAAGCAGCTGTCACTCACACCCACCCTGTGCGGCACAGGCCTATAGCAGCCAGGCGGCTTGACTGCCCCACCCTCGCAAGGCGCTGGAGCCAGGACCTGCTGGCTCTACACGACAGGGGACGGGTCATGCACTACGTTCTGTCTGTTCCTGCTGAAGGCCCTGGAACCCGCCCCCCTCAGAAGACAGAATCCTGGCTAGAGGGACCGTTGGTGTGACCCAGCCAGGCTGCTCTTGTGTTCTTAGTGCTGCCTGGGCTCTTGGGAACTACACCTCCTGCCCCAACCGCACGCTGGATCTTCGGGGGGAAGGCAGCGCTACAGCACAAGCTAGAGGCAGTGTGAGCTTCTGCCAGTGCCCTGCCATCCCGACCTGCAGCCCCTGCTATTCCACCCCCCAGCTCCCCACAGCTGTGCTGCTCCTTAGTACTGAGCGACAGAGCTCCCTCTGATCCAGGCCCATGGCCCATCGCACAACCCCTTTCCCGCCCCACTTCTCGCCTGCCCATTCTGCACCAGCAGCTCTCACCTTGAGGTACCTCCTGCGATTCACATACACATGCACCAGGGACCGGAACTTGATCAGACTCTTCCTCAGCTGCTTGTATCTCTGCCTGCAGGGAGCAGCAACCCCACAGTTAACAGGACTGGGGGCAGCCTGTACCCAGGCCCCAAACACTAAGCCCATGGGGAAAGCCCCGGTGCTGCCCAAGCGGCAGCATCGGGACGGTGGGAAATCAGGCACAGGGAAAGGATTCTGAGCTCTGCCTGACCAGCACTGCCACGGGTGTGTGACACTAGACTCCTCCTGTGCCACCCTAATCTGCCTGTCCCTGTCTGCAGCCGGACACCGAGGCCGGCTCCTCCCTGACTTTGGCTGGATGGTCAGGGAGACAGGGCTGGAAATCTCCGTTCCGTGGACAGTCGGCAGCGTGGCGTGGCTGCCCTATTGAGGAGTCAACATACATGTAACATGCAGGCCGGGGGCCTGACCCGAACCCCACTGAACCTGATCGGAATCTTGCCAAAGGACTTTGGATCAGGTCCTCCGGGGTGGGGACCATCGGCCCTGACAGCTGTGCAGGCGGGTCAGACCCCCCCGTGTTTCATTTTGGATCGTGCCTCCCGCAGCCTATACTCAGTCCCTTGACACGGTTTGGTTTTGCCTGGATACCACCTGGTCCCAAAGTGCCGCACGAGGCTCCTTGAAACTCAGCCCCGGGGCACCCCAAAGGGCAGGAGGCCTTGGCGTGGGCTTTGACCCAGCCCTGTCCCCCAGTAGCTTGTCTCTTCCCACGTGGGAGTGCGAGCGGCCAGCTGGGCCCCTGCCTGGCAGGGCAGAGCAGCCCCCCGGCACAGCCCTGCCTCCGCACCTGGCCAGGTAGCCCCGGGCCTGGCTCTGGAGGAGGACGATCTTGCGGCGCAGCGAGCGGAAGCGTTTCCTGATGAAGAAGGCGCGGGCGTAGTGCTGCAGGGTGAGCGCGGCCCGGTGCAGGGCGCGGTCCCGCTTGCTCTCCAGCAGCTGGTACACATGCTCCTTCATGAACAGCTGGCGGGAGGGAGAGAGAAAAGGCATCAGCCCCAGGGGAGGGGGAGCTGCTGCCCGGCTCACTCACCTGGCCTGCTCCTGCCCCAGGCTCCAGCAGCTCCTACCAGTCTCAGTGGGAATTCTGCTCCTAGTGCCCAGGGCCTGACCCAAGGCTGGGGAGGGGCGGGGGGGAATGGAAAGATTCACTGATTCAGGGGGGCTGGGCTGGGCTCGATGAGAATTAGCAAAGCAGAGGTGGGGCGGGTTTGGCTTAACTTTCTGCCCCACATGAGCTCCCTGCAGATGGCCACAGGCCATCTCATTATCCCGCGTCCGGACGCCAAGGGGTCAACAACACGGGGACATGTAGCCTCAGGGGAAGGCACCAATGGTGGCCCGGGACATCCGATTTCCATCCCGCGGAAGGTCGTGAGTGGAGCCAGCGGGGAGGAGAGGGCAGCAGGGTCCCTTGCTGCCACCGCTGCAGACCATTGCTGCCGTACCTTGCTGGCTCCAACACAGTACATGGTGGTGCTCACAGCACACAGCTTCTTCAGCACCTCCACACAGCTCACGCCATCCGGGCTGACATCAGGCCGGAGATCGACCAGGCACCTGTACCTATCGAGCCCAAGAGCACAGTTAATGAGGGAGACCAAGGCAAACTCTCTTGAGCGGTTCCACCCCACACCGGAGCCAAGAACAGGACCCGGGACAGAAACCCGGAGACCTGCTCCCCACAGTTCTCCAGTAAGTTAGAGGGAGGAGACCTGTTGGGAGGCCTTTGGGGGCGGTACAGGATTGCTCCTTACGGTGCGTCCCCCTGTGTGGGGCACTAGCCCCTTCTCAGCTGATTCGAGATGAGGAATCAACTTTGCTCTCCCTCTGCCCCACTGCCCCTGTCTACTCGGGCTCCCTTTTGGGACAGGCCCCTTCCCAAAGCTTCTCTGTCTGGAGCCAGTGGCTCCGGGCGGCAGCACCTGTCGATGAAGATGTGGAATGGGATGCGAACCGGGAAGCCCTCTTTGCGGATGCGGATGGTCTCTAGGATTCCAGAGTACCGGAGCTGGCTGCTGACAATGTCTGCCTCGAAGACAGCTGGCTCCTGAGACGAGGGGGAGGCAAGAGGAGAATTGTCACGGCCTGGCTTTCATTGCCCGTTGGAGCAGTGGGGACCAGACAACTCGCGAGTGACGCAGCCGGGGCTGGTGGCTGTATGGGGACGATGCCGCGTCCTCGGCCTTGGTGCAGCGATTCAGCAAAGCCCTCAAACGCATGCTCAGTGGCAGGCAACTGGATTCAGTGGGACCTAATGTGGCGCCTTTCCGAGCTTTGCGGCATCGGGGTTTAGGTGCGGCCCGGGGCCCAGGAGGCCGGCGGGAGAAGAGAGAGGGCAAGGTGAAGAAGGCAGCGAGGATTCGAGACAGCATGGCCGGAGCAGCACGTTTCCTGCGGTTACCGAAACGCTTTCGTGCTGTTCACCTGCTTGCAAACCTCCTGTCATACTGGCAACTGCAGCCGGGTCTCCAGGGGGAGTCTCGTCTCCGGACAAAGCTCCTTTGTCCCATTATTTGCCAAGCAGCACATCCGCAAAGAGCTTCTATTGGCTCGGCTGTGAGAAATGCTAGTCCAGGGACAAAGGGACAGGAGCCGCCAAGGCCAGAAGTGTCTTACGCTGCCCCTGCGGGTCTGGGCTGTGGTATTAAGTCTTAGAGCAGGGGTGGGCAACCGACGGCCCAGGGGCCAGATGTGGTCCCCGGCTTGCCTGGATCCAGCCCCCAAGGCTCAGGGATCCTCCCCGCCAGCCCTGGGGAGCCCGCACTGGCACTCCAGCCCCCACTGCCTCCCACCTGACTGATTTTTCTGTGGGTCAGCAGCCCCGGACCCACCCCTGGCTTATAGTGTCTCACAGCATCAGCCTCTAGAGGGCAACAGGATTAGAGCTCCCCCCCCAGGATTCCACCCAGCAGAGAACAGCAGGGACGCAGGCTGCGTGAGGCCAGAGACAGACATCGGTGCAGGAAGGGAAGTGGGCAAAGAGCAGGAAGTGCGTTTTGCTTGCGGGCATGAGGGAGAGCAAACAAGGAGGGACGGTGGGTGAGGTCCAGTCCTGGCGCATTGTCTCCCTTTGTTAAAAGAGGCAGCTGCAAGCCGATATCTCACTGAAGAGCCTTTTAGAGCGATAGGCTCCAGGCTTGGGAACAGGGTGAAGCAGTAACTGGAGAGGCACCCGATGGAGTGCAAGCCACGTGGCATGGAACTGAAAGGCAGTGGGCTACCAGCAGCCCCTTCCCTCTATGGCGCCCGCCGTCATGCCAGCCAGGGTGGGGCACACGTATTGCAATGCCTGTATGGGACACCTTACTCCTTGTACTAAGAAGTAGGATCTAGTGGGTAAAGCCCAGGGCTGAGTGTCAGGGCAGCTGCCATTCCTGACCCGCCACTGGCTCACAGGGGAGCCCTGGGCATGACACTTTGCTTCCATTTTAAAAAATGGGCTCCCTTTGTGGGTGCCTGGCTAGGACATGATTTACAGAGCTGCTGCTGTGCATGGCTGACTTCAGGGGGCATGGCTGTTGCTACAGATACAACCTCTCAGGATATCTAGCCCCTCTCCCTACAGCCTGTTCCCCATCCCAACATCTCCAGAGTGCCCACAGTTAAGAGACACAAGGAGGGAAGAAGCAACTCCCTCGTGGGGATTATGTCAATGAGACATGGCTTTGGCGCTGCTAACCCTGCATCCGGCCCCACTGCCACACCCGTCATGGGTGCGTTCTTACCTTCTTGTTGTTGGGTTTGAGGCAGCGGACGAAGAACGGGTTGCACCTGAATCAGAGAGAGAGAGAGAGAGAGATGCACTTATCCGCTGGAGGAGCTGAGACAAAGGAACCCACGAGCGGGGATGCCAGGATGTGCCGGGAAGTTTCTGCTGCATTCGGTGGCCAGGAAATTGAGCCGAGCAGCTGAACTGCTGGCTTCACCCTAGATCATTTTGGGCATGTCTGCCAGGCTGACAGCAACTTTCCAAGGCATCTAACTCCCCTAGGCCCCACAAGCTCCTCGCTTCTGGCTCTGGAGAGCAGTGTATTGCAACTCTGTGGTTACAACGTCCTGGAAAGATCCCTTCCCTCCATGGTCCAAACCAGGACTCTGGGGTGACTCAGGGCAGGTCTATGCCCCATTCCAGCATGTGGAAGGAAGAGGATCTGCCAGGATTTTCCCACCAGCCCAATTCCACCCCCTCCCCGAATAGACAATTTCTGAATCCCTGTTTCTTTAAGCTCCCTCGTCACTCACCTCTCCATCTTCTCCACCAGGTCCAAGAGCGACTGCTGGAACTTAGCGGCCACCGTTGGGGCTTTATACCGCCGGGTGACTGTGCTGTTCTTCCCCATCATGGTCCTCTGCTGGGCCACTTGCTGGGCATGGCTGAAGAAGAGGTTGGCCACCACCTTGGAAGAAAGGGGGATGGTTGAAAAAAGGGAAAGGAATAGGGCTGTGTTGAGACAGTGATGCCTAGTGGCTAGAGCGCTGGATTGGGATTCAGGAGACCTGTTCTATTCCCAGCCCTGCCAATGGCCTGCTGGGTGAACCTAGGGAAGTCACTGCCCTGCTCTGTGCCTCAGTTTCCCCCTCTGTACAATGGAGACACTGACCTTTTCTGTGAAGCACTTTGAGCTCTGCTGCTGCTAAGAACTAGGGGTTGTTATTTTTCATTACATCTGCTGTGTATCCTCAGAGAGTTCAATGCGTAATGTGCAGGAATGGGAGCGAAGGTTCTTGGGTTCTTTTCCCAGCCCCATCACAGATTGACTACGTGACCCTGGGTAAGTCACTGTGATTCAGTTTCCCCCACTGCAAAATGGGAACACCTGTACTGTGTCCTCATGGGATGCTGGAAGGCCTCATCGGTTTTTGTCATGTGATCTGTCCGAGACCAAAGGTGCAACAGAAGAGCAGAGTGCCAGGGTAGCTGGAGTGAGATCGGGCAAGCGCATGCCAGGAGTGAGTGGAGTTCAATGCCTGGTCAAGCCCTTGTCTCTAGCATCTGAACTGGAGCATGCTTCACACTTGTCTGCTCCATTGTGCGCACCGTCCCCAGGAGCATGGTCTTGGGGGAGGGTGGGCTGTTTACTAACCCTGTTGGCCAGCTGGCCAGGTGGATTACCAAGTGCCTGTAGGTTGGCAGGTGTATCCATGTTCTGCAGGCGCCTCTAGTCTTACATCCACTCACATCCACATAAGCTTCTGGAATGCAGGGTAGCAGCTGAACAAATCCTTGGGAAACCTATTACAGTGACCCACCCTGTCCCAAGCCCTGGGAAGGGTGACGTGACATCACAGGCCTACAGCGCGCATTTCCATGGTTCAGCCCCGGCAGCCACGGTTTGCATTGTTCGGCAGAGAGCAAGCTGGCGGGCTGCTCTTCGGCGTCAAATAACGGATACTGCCAAGAGGCATGACCGAGTTCCAAGAGAGGAAATCCCTCAGCAGGCCCATAGCCACTTGACGTGTTAATTACTGACTGGGAAAGAGTCCCACCAGTGGCTGCACATTATAACAGTAATATCTAGCTCTTCTCAGTGGTAGGCGGCGATGCAGTCTGCATGATTATACAGGCATCGGTGACACTGGTAGCCATTCACATTAAATTAGGGCAGTGGTCAACAACCAGTCGATCGGAATCTACTGGTAGATCTTGGAGCCTTTGACAGGTGATCCTGAGAAGCTGTCAAGTGCCAGCACTTTTTCAAGTGCAGGGCACAGAAAGAAGGGGGGGGGTGCTGACATCAGGATGCGTCTCCCTCCACCCTGTACCCCATCTCCACAGAGCGGGGGGGGGGGGGCCGGGATGGAGAGAGTTTGCTGGCTGCTTTTGGGAGTGGTCCAGGGCCAGCGTAGGGGCGAACCTGCCTTAGTCCCACTGCGACACCAACCAGCAGCCACCTATGGTAAGCGGTGCCCAGCTGGAGCCTGCATTCCAAAGCCCGGCCCCAGTCCTGAACCCCTCCTGTACCCCAAACCCTTGCCCTAACCCTAAGTCCCCCTGCACCCAAACTCCCTCCCAGAGCCTGCGCCCTGAACCCCCTCCTGCACCTCAACTCCCTGCCCCAGGTTCAGGGGCAGCCCGTGACTATAGACGGACTCGGCTGCCGCCTAGGGCGCCGCCTTCAACGGGGCGCCTGGGAAGCCCGATGATGATGTCAGTCCATTGATGGCCCTGCAGGTGGGGGCGCCGATCGTGCATTCCGCCTGGGGCGCCAGCTGCCGCAGCCTGCCTCAGGCCACTCCTGCCCAGGTTCATCTCCGAACCCCTCCCACACTCCAAATCCTTTAGCCCAAGATCAGAGTCCGCGTCCCCCTCCCCCGCACCCCAGCCTGATAAAAGTGCGTGAGGACTGGGGAGGGAGGGAGGATGGAGTGAGCAGGGGCAGGGCCTTGGAGTAGGGGCAGGAAGGAGGCGGGGCAAGAAGGTTTGGGTTTGAGGTGGATCCTGGATTGCACTTAAATTCAAAAAGTGATCTCATGCTTAAAAAGGTTGGAGACCACTGAATTAGAGGGTGGAAAAAATTCTCATGCTTCAGGGCATCTAAACGGACAGCCAGAAGGGTCAGGAAGGAACTTCTGATACCTCCCCTCAGCACCACCATCCTCAGCATTGGCCTATAGGCAAGGGGTATCACACCGCAGGGAGCACTTGGCAGAGCTGGCAAAACATTTGGAATGCAACCCGAAAGCAGGTAAAACTTGCCTGATTGGGAGCTACAAGCTGGAGGGGGAGCATTGGCTAATGCACAGAACTCTGAGTTAGACTGCCAGGTTTTGGGGACCTGTTCCCAGGTCTGCCACTGATTTCCAGAGAAAAGTCTAGTCCCAGCAGGCCAGAGACAGAGCTGGGACTAGAACCCTGGTTTCCTTCCTCCATCAGCTGCGCTGCCTTATAGGCCACAGTGCTTCCTACACACAAGGCAGTGCTGCTGTACCAACCCCCAGAGCCATCACCAGCTCCCTCCCTGTCTATCTCCCAGCCAGCACCACCAGCGCTGGCAGCAAAGAGTCGGAGGCTGGCAGGAGCTCTTACTTTGGTTTTGCTGTTGACAAAAAGGTCCAGAACATCCTGGCGGACTTGATCATAGTTTTTATCCAGAAACTTGTGCACCTGAAAAAATAAACAGAGCCCCCTCCCCCCAGTTACTCGAATCAGAGGTGCCAACTCCCTAGGTGCTCTGGGGCTTCAGCACCCCTGGGAAAAAAACCAGGGGGTGCTCAGCCCACACCAGCCACAGCTGTTGGGCAGGGCCACCAATCAGTTATTCGGCAATTGGCAGGAGGCAGTCAGGGAAGGGGGGGTGGCAGGTGGGGGCCTTGGGAGAGGGGCGAAGTGAGGGCAGGGCCTTGAGATGGAGCGGGGTGGAGCACCCACCAGAAAAATAAAAGTCAGTGCCTGTGATTTAGACCCATCCGGTATAACAAGGAAGATCTAGAAATTAAGGGCCAGAGGCTCTGGCCACCAGCTGGACAGCAGGTGGGAGAGAGAGCCAGACTGGTAGATACCGAGCACTGGTTCTACACACGTGCTTGTCTCTTGCTCAGAATCCCACTCCTCCAGCCGCTCACCTGGTAGGTGACTTTGCCAGCATAGTGTTTGATGGTGAACTCCGGGAGAGGCATCTTTGGCTTGGTGTACAATGCGTTGGAGCCATGGTGGTAGTGACACTTCTGGAGAAAAGTATGGTCTGTGGCCTGCGAATGGGAGCAAGGGGCAGGGGCTTATCTCGGCAACCTGACTGCCTGCAGGCTGCAGCCACAAGCAGGCCACCTTGCTGTTTCTAGGCAGCCTTTGTCACTGTTTAACCAGCCCCTGTGGAACACTCTGCATCAGCAGGTGGCCAGATGGAAGGCTGGATGGTTACATGGGCATGGGTAACACTTGTAGCCATTAACTTTAAATTAGGGTCTGGAAAAATTCTCATGCTTCAGGGCATCTAAACGGACAGCCAGAAGGGTCAGGAAGGAACTTCTGATACCTCCCCTCAGCACCACCATCCTCAGCATTGGCTTATAGGCAAAGGGTATCACACCACAGGGAGCACTTGGCAGAGCTGGCAAAACATTTGGAATGCAACCAAAAGCAAATAAAACTTGCCTGATTGGGAGCTACAAGCTGGAGGGAGCATTGGCTAAAGCACAGAACTCTGAGTCTGACTGTTAGGTTTTGGGGATCTGTTCCCAGGTCTGCCACTGATTCACTGTGTGACCTCAGGCATTTCACCTCATTGCCATGTGCCTCAGTTTCCCCATCTTCAGAAAGGGGATAATAATGCTTCCCTCCTTCCCAGGGGACTTGGGAGACTTAATTTATTAACATCTGTGAAAGCTCTTGGAGATCCTTGGCTGGAAACCTCTGTAGACATACAAAGTATTTAACCTATCTATAGCCACCTGGAACTTTCTGAACCTCTCCATGTCCCAGAGGTATCCCCATGACCACACACAACACCATAGCAGCAGAATAGCTAGACTGTAGACCCTTCCTGCTCTAAGGTCATGTCTTCACTCTGGGGACGATCCACACTTCTGCAATTGATCTTCCGGAGTTTGATTTAGGGGGTCTTGTTAAGACCCCCTAAATCAAACTCAGAGAGTCCGCCGCCCCCCCCAATCAGCCGGTACTCCTGTGAGGAGTAAGGAAAGCCGACAGAAGCATTTGCTCCCCTCAGCCTCCTGCTATAGGGACGGTGGGGAAACTTGAATCAAGGTACGTCGACTCCAGCTACATAATGAACGTAGTTGGAGTTACGTATCTTGATTTGACTTTCCCCTTTAGTGTAGACCTGGCAGTATGTCTACACCGGAGCTAGAGTATAATTTCTTGGGTAGATATACCCTTAACAGTGTAGCCCCAGCTGAATGGGAGAGTTTGGTGCTCTGAGCATATTCCTAGGTTTCAGACAGGATTGTACACAGTGAGGTTAACTTGTCCCATGTCCCAAAGCTAACCTGCTCTTTTTAGCACACCAGCTCACTCACAGACAGTGCAGATATGGCTGCCTGAGCTGGAAAAATTACATCCCAGTGGGGATGTTGCCTAAAACCCAAGCCCTCTTAACACTCGACCTAAGGGAGAATCTCGTCCAGCAACACAGGGTCTGTGACACACAGTTGTGCAACTCTAATTCGATCCAGCAGAGAACCCTGGTGTGCACACAAGGAGAGGAATGAACTGGCTCGTTGCCCTGCTTGGCCACATTCATCCCTGTTGGGAGGGCAGTGGAATAGTGCCTGCTCATGCAGCAGCTCTGAATTTGGATCAGTCCCTTTCGTGAGACCATAAGATGCCTCTAGGGTCCCTCTTGGAAGCTTATGTGCACAAGGATCACAGTATGTCACTAAGGCTGCCTGCCTTCACAGAGACCGACATCAGGGTCAGCCTTGGGACTGGCAGATCAGTCCCATCACTGCTGCATCTGCCAGAGCTCTCTGCTTAGCTACTCGTGCTCACGTGTAAAAACAAAGAGCAATTTGCCTACAAGATGCAGTCATTGCTGCGCCTCCACAGCGCCGCTACCTGAGGGAAGGAGCTCTGATCATCCAGGATCCTCAGAATCCCATGTGGCTTTTGCGCAATGAGGTCAATGCAGGGCTGGTTGTCACTGAAGGCGATTTCTTTCCACTCGATCTGCTCCCGGATGTACTCCTCCTGCAGGAAGTGCATATCACGGGGAAGCAAAAGGCCTCAGGGTTTCGGGCTTCATCAGCCGGCCAACTGATCTTTATTCCGATTGTTTTGCCTTGACACAGTTTTACCAGGATGGCCTTTCCCGGAAAAGTCCCCATTATTCTGAGGGCACAGGGAGCAACCAAAGGCACACAGAATGAGGGGTTTCAAATAACCCTGGAGCCAGCCCTGCAGGCTGTGAAGTAAGCTCTGGGGACTGGAAATGGCTGGACCCAGGGCAGCCTTCTCCACAGGTGCTGGAACTTGGGATGTGAGGGGCACTCCCACACCCGCTAGCTTGATACAGGGTTTCCAGTTTGGTTCACGGCTCCCAGCACCCCCACTATAAAAATGGTTCAATCCCCCCAGCCTTCCCTGAGAGGCTGGTGTTATAAAGGGGGACTGGACTGTTCTTTCACTTGCCAGGTCGGCAGGTAGCACATGGGCCAGGAGCTGCCTCGATTTCCCCCCAGCTTCCTCAGTGTACAGGCCAGGAGCTGCCTCGATTTCCCCCCAGCTTCCTCAGTGTACAGGCCAGGAGCTGCCTCGATTTCCCCCCAGCTTGCCCAGCGTACAGGCCAGGAACTGCCTCAATTTTCCCGCCCCCCTTCAACCCTCCCAGAGTACAGGCCAGGAGCTGCCTCGATTTCCCCCCAGCTCACCTGCTCCTCCTTAAAGACGATCTTGTTGAAGAAGAATTGCAGATATTCGTTTGCATAGTTGATACACAGCTGCTCGAAGCTGTTAAAGCTGAGGTCCTACGGAAAAGAGAGGCCTCTGTGAAGTGCGCCTGGAAGGAGGTGCAGCAGGGCTAAGGGATAGGGAGCAAGCACAGATGACCTCCCCCCCACACCCTGGGAGCTTGCATGTTCATCCTGGCTTTGCTCCAGACTGCAAATGCACTTGCTGGGCTACAGCCTCACTGCCCTCCGTGCTCACAGAGAAGGACCATGTAAGATGGCCTCATTTGACACAGCCGGCTGCATCTCTCAAGGACTGGAACAGCCTGGTGTGCTGCAGGCCAGGGCTTGAGGGGCTTTGGGAGGAGCAGAGGAGGAGAGAAGCGGGTCAGGGCTGAGATGCACTGGTCCAGCTGGACTGGAGCAGCAGGTAGTGTGAGACAACGAGACTAAGCCACTTTGGCAGAGTGGTGAGACAGCCTGGGGCTGGCATAGCAGAGAACTGGATTGTGTAGGGCCAGGATGCTGAACTAGATGGGTCACAGTCTGACCCTGCCTGGCACCTCCTATGTTCTTATGGGCGGGAAGGTGGGGGGCAGTTTTAAGGGGGAAGGGCTCAGGAGTGTGACAGAAGACAGGTAGAGTTCAGGGCAGGCTGGGGTGGTGAGTGAGGACCCGCAGAGACGGGGCGGCGAGGCCAAGAGTGGAACACACACAGACACCCCCGGTTCTGGAGGCAGCAATGCTGGGGCCTGACATCACATTCGGGGGGCTCTGTTCTGCGGAGGATGGGAAGAGACTAGAGGCGGCAGCTTTGGACTTGGGTCTTAGTGAGTGTCCTGCCTTAGGCAGCAACACCATCCACGTCTGCACACCATTCCCAGAGCCTCTCAGGAGACCTGCCGCTGGCACGTTTCCAGGGCAATGAGGCCTGTGTCACCCAGGCCTGTTTGGATTAAAAGCCATGGACATGGGCGGCCGGTAATGGAGGCAAGTGAAGACGCAGTCTTCCCCAAATTGCCTACATGCCCCAGCCACCCTCCAGGTGGCCAGGAAGGATTGGGCTGGGGTGGATGGGACTTGGTCCAGGGGTGGGGCCTCGGGTAGAAGGGGTGAGGCTGGGGTTGTCTTCCCCAGCTGGGCCTTCACTTGTTGCCCATGTGCATGGACCCACTGTTTTATAGCAAGACAACCAAAGGGCCCGATCCTTGGCTGGTGTCCTTTGGCGTCACTCCAGCGACCCAGCAGAGCAGCGATGGTTTACCCCAGCTGTGGGCCTGGCCGTGAGGCAGGGCGCTTTTGAGGGCATGGCTGCAAAGCGCAAAGCATGCGGGGAAAGGCGGGCCAGGCTCCAGGCAGGAGGAAGGGGGAGCCCTGGCCATTTATAACAACTCTCTTCACAGGTGTCGTTAGACAAGTGGTGAGTGAAACACCCTGGGGCCACGAGCCCACGAGGGGGAGGGGTGTCGCGGCAGCATCCGCAAACAGGGGGGTGGATCTGAGGTCACGGATGGGATTCCCACGAAACTGAGAGGGGAATTGAGGGGGAGGGGTTAAGTTAGGGTTTGAACATTTCCATTCGGCGTGTCTTTCGTTTCCTTCCCACGGTCCCAGTAAGTCACGTTATGGCTCCGGTAGGTCACGCTGGTGCCCGTTTGAGTTGGTAACAAACATTTATACTGCCAGGGCTCTTCGTGTCTTCTGCTGAGTTCATGGGAAGCTGCATTGAGCCCTGGCCATAGACTCACGCTGCCCGCAGCAGGGGATGCCCATATGTCCACCAAAGCCATGCTGAGTCCCACGTTATTATTCTCCTGGTCAGCCATAGCAGGGGTCTCACAATCATGGCCCATGGAGGGCCATCTGCAGTTCCACAATCCAGCCTGAGTGGCTGCTGGCATGTGAGTCCCTGTAGCGTGTGCACGTGTGTGCATGTGTGAGTCCCCATTCATACCCTTCCTCCAAGCCCAGACCCTGCTCTGACCCCACCCCACCTCTTCCTGCCCCTGTTCTGCCCTCTCCCCCCCTTGCACTACTTCCCCAAACCCCTCCCCTGAGGGATGCAGCCTTAGGGATTACTGGAGCCTGGCACAGGGTGGCAGGAAGGGTCAGGCTGTTGTCATCTCCCAGGCCAACCTGATTGTTCCGCTTCACCTCCCCCAGGCCACAGGGATGTGCTGGCAGTGGCATGGAGCAAGCAGCTGGAAGCTACTCTAGCTACCCTGTGCTGTCGGTGGGGACCCCCAGTGTGTTTTAAATCATCCAGGGATGGCAGATTGGGCTGAGGGAGCATCAGGGGGAACAGGCTGGCAGGTGGGGGAATGTACGGAGACCCCCATCTTCCCAGAGCTGGTGCCAGAGCAGCCCAGGAGGAGGATTTGAGGACTGGCTCTAAGGTAAACGGAGTTGGAGACCCCTGCTCCATAGGAACACCAGGGAGGGGCCGGCATCTCGCACGCAGCCCTGTGCCCATCTCACCTCGAACCCATAGATATCCAGAATGGCTATGGAAAGAGCCTCCTTCTTGGGGTAGACCAGCTTGTTAATCCTGTCTGTGAGCCAGCCGAAAAGCAGGGAGTACAGGATCTTGGCAATGGCATCTCTGGGGAAAGGAGGAGACAAGCACAGCTATTGGGATACAGAGGGGCAGGCGGACTGAGACCCGATCACTTTGGGAGACAAGCAGTGCTCCCTCCCACCACCTCCCCAGGCCGTCTCTCCCAGCCTCTCCCCCGCAGCCCCTCTGCAGCACTGAGCTCCATCAATAATATGATGGAAACAGCTGGGGCATAGTGGAAAGTGACCAAATGGCCACACCCAAAACCAGAGGGTGTCTACCTAACAGAGTGTTACAAGGAGGAGGGAGAAAAATTATTCTCCTTCACCTCTGAGGATAGGACAAGAAGTAATGGGCTTAAACTGCAGCAAGGGAGGTTTAGGTTGGACATTAGGAAAAACTTCCTGCTTGTCAGGTGGTGAAACACTGGAATAAATTGCCGAGGGAGGTTGTGGAATCTCCATCTCTGGAGATTTTTAAGAGCAGGTTAGACAGACACCTGTCAGGGATGATCTAGATCAGGGATTGGCAATAATTTTTGAAGGGGGGCCACTTCACAAGTTTCTGAAGTGGTCATGGGCCGCCCTGGAAGGGACGGAGCCTCAGGCAGAAGGGGTGGGTCCAGGAGGCTTCCCATGTTCCCCCACCCACAGACCCTGATTGGCCTGGGGGTGGGGGGAATATGTGAAGCCTTTGCCCCCCGCACTTCCCCCTGCCCCCAGAGAGAACTGCCAGCTATTTTGAATAGCTGGCAGTTCCCTCTGGTGCCGCTCATCCCTGGTGGGGGCAAGTAACTTCACACACTTCCCCTTCCCAGGTCTCGATTGGCCTGGGGGTGAGGGAGCAGCAGAGTGGCTGCGGGCTGGATCAACCAGACTTGGGACCGCTGGATTGGACTCCCTGCTCTGCCACAGATGGTCTGTACACCCTTGGGCAAGTCACTTAGTCTCTCTCTGGCTCCATGTCCCATCTATTAAATGGGGATAATAGTTCTGCCCTACCTTACTGGGGCAACTACTGTAAAGACGACAAGGTGCTCAGATATTGTGGGCATGCAGGGCTGTGTAAATAGACAGAGCAAGCACAAAGTGGATTGAGCTGCTGAATCCTGCCTGAGCAGGATAGCTGAGCTTGCCTGCCACCCTCTCCATAGCATTTGGCTGTGTTTATTGCATATTTTGATATGCTGCCAGCCTTTCCTCATTCTGAATCCCTCAGTCCCATGTGCGGCGTGCTAATGACCCAGAGACAGTTCGCAGCCCCTCCTAACAGAAGCCTTTTACCTGGCATCAACGGCACTTTCCACAGTGAGGGGGGTGAAAATCTTTTCCCTCAGCGTTTCCTGTTGGGAAGGACAAAACAAAACAAAGAAACAGCTGAAATCCCCCCTCAAAACAGGTGTAGCCAACACGGGCCTCCCAGCACCTTTAACGCAGACATGTGGCCCATGAGAGACGACAGGTCCCAGCATGCACTGCTCCATTCTGAATCGGGCAGATGGAAGTGCAGGAGAAGAGGGATGAGATGATACAGGGAAAATTCAGAGAGAGCTTCGCTGTCAGGGAGGCCTGTGAGAGGGCTGGACAGTCGTCCATAGGGGACCCAACATGCCCCATCTTGAGTCCTTCAAAAACGGATGGGACAAAGTGGAGGTGACTGCCCATTGGCAGGACATGCCATGACACAACTACATGCTGCATAAATGGAGAGAGAGGTAAGGGGGGAGAGGACTCCATAGGGATGGTCTGCCTCGGAGTCTGACAAACATGAAAAGCAAAGTGGGGGTGTCCTGTCCTGCTAGATCAGATACTGAAAATACACCAGCTGATGAAAAGTACTTGGAAAAGCAGGTGCAGGGTCTCAGAGCAGAGACTTCTCTTCACTGTCGCTTAACTCCTCCCTCTAGGCACAGCGCCCCTGTGTCCGACCAGCCGCGTCCGCGAGCCTTACCGTCACTTTGAAGGTGATGGCCTTCTGCAGCCCCTCTGGCGAAATCTGGAGCAGCTCCGCCACGGCACGGATCTCTCTCTCACTCACCACTGACGCGACCTCCTGGCAGTCTGCCTGGGAAATGCACCGACGGCCCATTGGCAGGCAGCCTCCCAGGGGCCAGCATAGTGGTACTCAGGGACAGCCTCCAATGGAAGGCCTCTGTCCATCTCTGTTTAAGAGTTTAGGCCAGATCCTCAGCTAATGTAAATCAGTGCAGCTCTCTCAGTGGGGCTGACAGACTCGCCTGGCCCCTGGGCAAGGTGGGAAACGGATGGCTCTGCGCCCTTGGAAGGGGCGTGGCCTTGAGTGGGAGGGGCGGGGCCAGGCAGGCAGCCTTCAGCACTGCCAGGAGCATGCCATACAGTGCTTCAGCAGCAATTTAAAGGGCCCGGGGCTCCAGCCACCACTGCTGCAGTTGCAACGACCAGGAATCCCGGGCCCTTTTCAATGCCCACCCCTCCCTGTCGGCGGGTCTGAGCTTCATCGATCTGGTGCTCACAGAAGCACTGACTTACCGGAGCGATGCTGATTTACACGAGCACAGGATCTGGCCCATTGTCAACTTTTTTGAGTAGCACTGGAGGAAAGGCTGATTTTCTGACGGTGGCTTTGGTACCAAACGAGGCCAAAATGTCAAAACTCCAATTAATCTTGCAGAACAAAACATCAGAATGGCTAGACTGGCCAGCCAATGCCCGGTGCCCCAGAGGGAATGAGCAGGACAAGCCAACACCAAGTGATCCCCCCCCCACCCCCGTCGCCCATTCCCAGCTCCTGGAAAGTTCAGAAAAGTGTTAATTTGGAAACATTTTGCATCTGCTCAGTTCAACGAGGAAGCAGCAGCAATGAGGTTCACTGGATGTTGTAGCTCAGGTGCCCAGTGCTGCTTTGCTCCCCAGTAGGCAGGGGATTTGTTCTCTGTAGGTTCTACTACATGGAGAGTAGCTAAAATCAATTTTCTTTCGAGAGCTTCCTCCCTGCACAGAGGCTTAGGGTCTGATCCAGATTCCACTAAAGCCACTCTGGATCCACAGGGGCTCAAAGCCCTGGTTTGCAGCATGCATCTAGAGTCCTTGCCAACCCTCTCCCTTTGCCCCCTCCCCGTCACCCGAGTACCTCGTATTTTTCAAAGTAGACATTCCCCAGGTGGAGGATGGAAGACAGAATTCGGAAGATGCTGTTCTGGTCCTCAGTGCTGAAGCTGAGGATTTCCATGGCGCTGAGCAACCTCCGGAAATCCTCCGCATCGCTCTTGCCAGGGATCTCACAGTTCCCCCCCTGCAAAGGTCCCAGACCAAGCATATCTGAGTAACATGCAAACCGAGGCCCAGGAGTTAGCCGCTACAAGGGATGCAAATTTACTGGAACTGGGGATTTTGCAATCTGGGGAGCGAAGCCACCTGAGTGTCACAAGGACATGGTGCTATGTCAGCAGCAGGAAGAAATGGAATTGCAGCCCTGGGACATGAGACTGTCAGCTCTTTGGGGGTAGGGCGGCATTTGCCGGCGTATTTGCCCAGGGCTGAGGACAGGGGGTCCCGGATCCTGGTTGGGGCTTTCGGGTGCTGCACCGTAGAAATAATAACTCAAGGGGGGGCTAATTGCTGAGCTCACGTATGGACATGGGCTCCATACCTGGTTCAGGTAATAGTAAGTTTCTGCATCTTGAAGGCAGAATTGCTGCTTCTGCTGAGCCGGAAGGCCAGCCAGCATCTCGTAGAATATGTGATAGTTCCGCTCATTTTTGGCCTAGGCAGGAGAGGGAGAAGGCTGAGGAAGCAGCCGGACACGGCAATGGCCTCCGGGGGTGGGGAGGGACTGGCACTCACCTGAAACACGATCCTTGATTTCTCAAGAAGGTACTGGGAGGTTATGGCACCACAGATCAAGCCTCTGGGAGAGAGAAAGGTTAGCACCTGGGGGCTGGGCCTCTCAGCATGTCAGACACAAGAAAGCCATGGAGGGGGGAAGGCCAACTGCTCCCACCCCCCTGCGACCGCAGGGCACTGGCTGCATGGGGGATGCCCAACCAATGCCAGCCAGTGACTCCTGCGCTGCCCAGAGGAACATGAACATCACCCAAGGTCCCAGCGTGTCTGCTCAGTGAGAAGCGGCCTACTCCGGCGCCGTTCAACTCCATCCCCCACTACAGGCTCTGCCAGCCCTGCATCTCCTCCCCGACCATGCTGCGGGGCCCAAGGACCAGGCATTGTCCATGGGGTTTGCTTGCAGCCTAGCCAAATGGGCTGCAGAGCTCAGCCCTGTGGGTGCCCTGCTACCAGTGCGGCAGCCCCCTGCACAGCTGAGCTAGTATGGCACCTGCCTGCTGTTGCCAGGCAAAGGTCCGACCATGCACAGCCACCCAATGCATTGGCAATGCATTGGCTGTTGCAGCCTGGCAGACGGAGTCGGACGGGTGGCAGTGAAACCCCTTGCACTAAAAGCCAGTGTTGAAGAGTGGCATGCTGGGCAGCTAGGAGAGGACCTCCCCCTCACTCTCCAGCGGGGAGAGATGGATTCTAGTCTGTTCTGCAGAGGATCTCGTGCTGCCTTCGTCACCAGAGCATCTGTGTGCCTTCCAGCTGTGCAGTAAGCCACATCAGCGGTGTCTTTATGGATGGAGGGGCAGTCAGGAAATCACAATAGCTGCCTGATTGCCAGGCTAAGTGGGAGGATTTGAGCTGCTGAGTGTGGTGTATTGAGGACTGTGTAGGAATTGCAAGCTATCACTTTACGAGTGGGGAGGGGAGTGCAAGGGGGAGAGGGGTTGCTGGTGTTGCTAGCATGCCAGAGGGCTCTGTAGTAGAGCAGTCGGTAAGAGCAAGGTAGGGTGAATTGTGCTCCTTTGTTTTAGGGAGCAGCCTGCTTTGTCGCTCTGGTTTCCGTTACTGTGGGCGGTCACTCTGCATTCCCACAAACAAACTCACACTGCTTTGCAAGCTTCCAGCGAGAGCAGTTGTGTTTTTATCTTGCTTCTCTGCACGTGCCAGGAACACACCACTGAGGACGCCATTTGTGCAAGGGAGCTGGCGTCCCCGTGAATGGAAGCTTTTCACACACACACCTCCATCCACGTATCTGAATCATGCCCAGAGTGCAGAAATAGCTGCCCCTCTCCAAGGCCGTGTCTGTTAGGCACGGCGGAGCTCAACAGGAGGAATATTTGTAGGGCCTGATATTTGCCGTGACCGCATGTGCCGCTCTAGCAATTGGGTGCACATGTGGTCGGTGACATGTCTGCCAGGCAGTGCTCAGGGTCCCACGACTGGCAGTGCAAATGAATTGTGCAACGCACGCACACAGGGCTTTGAAAAGCAGGCCCCTCAACTCAAACAACCCCTCCCCCCCCATGAGGGACAAGGAGACAGTCTGCCAGGGGAGGCGCCTTTCCACAAAGAGTTGCCTGTAGCTGGGTTATCCAACCAGACAGCCCACGGAGCTGCACTGGGCCCATGCTTTGAACGGAACCGTCCCATCCCAGCTGTTTCTAATGGCCCCTCAAGTCAGCAGCCCAGAGACAGGACCCCGGAGCAGATTCCCCAGGGCTGGGGCCAGTATCAGACACACAGAGCGGGGTGTTAGGGGCACACTCGTAGGCTCGTTGTTACTTACTCCTCCAGAAAGAGTTCCACAAATTTCCCAAACCTGCTGGAGTTGTCGTTCCTCACGGTTTTGGCATTTCCGAAGGATTCCAGCAGGGGGGTTGCTTCGAGGATCTATCCCAGCCAGACAAAAAGAACACCAAGCGCCAGTCAGGGTGAGACAGTCCAACCAGGGGCGCCAAGACGCTGCGGTGATGGGCACAGTGCAGAAATGAAAGGACGGCAAGACACCCACCCGAAGGTGCTCAAAACTGGATTAACCCTCACGGCTGCCTTGGGCCAAGGATAAAAATCAGGCTCCCAGGTCCAGCCTGCTCATCCTGAGGACAGGAAGTAAAAGCCTTCCCCATCCTTTGCATAAGAACATAAGAACGACCATCCTGGGTCAGACCAAAGGTCCATCTAGCCCAGTGTCCTGTTTTCCGACAGTGGCCAATGCCAGATGCCCCAGAGGGCCATTGCTGAGTGATCCATTCGCTCATCCGGTCCCAGATTCTGGCAGTCAGAGGTTTAGGGACATTGAGAGCCTGCAGTTGCATCTCTGACCATCTTGGCTAATAACCATATGATGGATCCATCCTCAGTGAATTTATCTAATTCTTTTTGGAATCTGGTTATACTCCCGGCCATCACAACATCCCCTGGCAAGGAGTTCCACAGTTGACAGGCTCTCATGGTGTGAACTGCTTCCTTGGGGTTTCCAAACTGGTTGCCTATTCATTTCACTGGGTGACCCGCTGATTCTTTTGTTACATGAAGGGGCTAATCACAGTTCCTAATGCACTTCCTCCAGTCATGATTTTACTGACCTTTATCAAATTCCCGCCTTAGTTGCCTCTTTTCTAAGCTCAACAGTCCCAGTTGTTTTAATCTCTCCTCATTTGGAAGCTCTTCCATACTCCTCATCATTTTGATGTGCTTCTCTGTATCTTTTCCAATTCTACTATATCTTTGTTGAGATGGGGTCACCAGAACTGCTTGCAGTATTTAAGGTGTGGGTGCATGCGTGCGTGCACGTGCGCGCGCACACACACACACACACACACACACACACACACACACACACACATATTGTCTAATGTCAGGGTTTCCCAAAGTGTCCTCTGTGTGACGGATGACAGAACAAGGAGCAATGGTCTCAAGTTGCAGTGGGGGAGGTCTAGATTGAACATTAGGAAAAACTATTTCCCTAGGAGGGTGGTGAAGCACTGGAACGGGTTCCCTAGGGAGGTGGTGGAATCTCCATCCCTAAAGGTGTTTATGTCTCTGCTTGACAAAGCCCTGGCTGGGTTGATTTAGTTGGGATGGGTCCTGCCTTGGGCAGGAGGCTGGACTTGATGACCTCCTGAGGTCTCTTCCAGCCCTATGATTCTATGGAGCTCTGGGGTTTTGCACAATGGGTCAAGGGGGAACCACAAGAAAATATTAATGGCAGTCATATGACCCTGTTATTTTATTACAAATTTTCTGATAGCTGTCTTGGGGGAAAAAGAATGTATAAGAAATACGCAAGAAATAAACATCAAATTCCAAAGCGTTGTCTGTTTATTTGGGTACCTATTGAATGAAAAAAATCACAATATTTTAACAGCTCCGCCAAATTTTTAAGACCCCGTCAGGATTCTGTGGCCAGAAAAGTTTGGGAAACCATGTCTTGTGTTATAACTCATTCCTAATACAGTAAAACTCCAATAGTCCGGCACCCAATTGTCCGGCACTCCCGATAGTCCAGCATCAAAATGGCAAGCGCTCCTGACGGAACCGGGATGGAACCTGGAACCGCCCAGGTCAGCCGTTCTCGCATGGATTATAGCAAGGAGAGGAGGTGTTTGGCTCCGGGGAAGGGGAGGGGGAGGGGGATTGGGTTACGCACGGCATCCTGGCCAGCTCATTGAAAAACTGTCGGCTCAGAGAACGTGCCCCAGTGCCTGGAAGGAGACACGTGGCTGTACCAGTGGCTCCGGGGGACCGGAGCATAAGATTGGGGGGGGAGGGGGATTGGGTTGGGAGTATGCAGTACCTCCTGATACTCCAGCATATCCAATAATCCAGCACCACCTAGGTCCCAAAGGTGCTGGATTATCAGAAGTCTACAGTACTGTAGTTCCTAACATTCTATTCACGCTGCTGCACACTGAGCAGATGGCTCAGAGAGCTATCTATGATGACTCCAACATTTCTTTCTTAAGTGGTAACAGCTAATTTAGACTCCATTGTAGTTTATGTACAGTTGGGGGTATGTTTTCCAAAGTTCGTTACTTTGTATTTATCAACCCTAAATTTCACCTGTCATTTTATTGCCCGGTCACACAGTTTTGTGTCATCTCTTTGTAACTCCTCGCAGTCCGCTTTGGAATGAACTGTTTTGAGTAATTCGGTTTCATCTGCAAACTTTGCCATCTCACCGTTTACCCCCTTTTCTGGATCATTTATGAATATTTCGAATAGCACTAGTCCCACTACAGCTTGTTGTGACTCTGTTTTTACCTCTGTCCATTGGGAAAACTGACCATTTATTCCTAAGCTTTGTTTCCTATCCTTTCCCCCGTTACTGATCCAGGAAAGGACCTTCCGTCTTATGCCATGACTTCATTGGCACTGAACTCAGGGCAAAGCTTCGATTAAGTGCAAGAATCCATTGGCGACAACATCCCAGCAAGCAGAGAGCAACCTGGGGGTTCTGGTTTCTGTTCACCCCCTCTCGGGCATCTGGCATTGGCCACTGTTGGAAGACAGGCTACTGCAGTGTTTCTTAAACTTTTTAAGACCAAGGAACACCAATAATTTTTTTTATGAGGAACACCAAGGATTTTTTATTGAGCAAAAAAAAAAAAAAAAAGAAGTCGGAGGGGGCGGTCAGGGGAAAGTTACTGAGAAAAAAGAGTCGCCCCTTTAAGGGCAGCCATATTGAAGTCTGTTGTTCTCTGTGGCACACCTCCGACTGCCTCGCGGCACACCAGTGTGCCCCGGAACACAGTTTAAGAAACACTGGGCTACTGGACTAGATGGACCGACCTTTGGTCTGACCCACTGTGCCATTCTTATTGGATGCAATGTCCCAGCAACGAGAAAGCCCATTGGACGTAGCATCCCAATGACTGAAGAGCAGCCAATAGGACACAATGAAACACAACGAAGGCAAGTCAAAGAGAACTGCTGAACACAGTAAAACCTCCTCCTGGAAGCAGGCTCAGGGAGAACAGTGCTTCCAAATTAAACATTTGGCCGAGCAATGGGGCAAGACCAGGGTCTGGCTTCCTTTGAATTCTTTTTGAGTTAAGGAGGAGAACACAACATCCTGTCTGCAAATGCAACAGCCATTGCTGGCTCTGCAACAGCTCCTGCACAAGGCTGGGGTTTTAATGGAAGACGGGACCTGGGTTCTCGAGCATGGCTGCAGAAGGCGCAGCTCCCCACCCCCCTGATTATGGCTGATGGAGGGCAGGAGGGTTGAAAGAAATGAAGGGAGTGACAGTCACTGCAAAGCTACACACACACACACACACACACACACAGACACACACACACGGGGCTCAAGGCTGCAGGCAAACCTCCCCCGACCGTGACTCCTAGGGGAGTTCTGAGCTGCAGACTTTGGGCCCCGCAGAGATAACACAGCAGGCCACTTCAGCATCACTCAGTTAGGTAAGTGGAAACTCTGCCTCCCCCAGACACTCCCCATACCTCTATCTGTGGTTGTGCAGCAGGGACGCAGAGGAACAACAACAGGCGCAGAGTCACCAACATACCAGCAGCGAGAAGAGAAGAACCCACCCTCTGTGGCAAAGCACTGTACATGTACCCAGGCATCGTCTGGGGCCTGGGGTCCAGCAACGGGACCCCATCCCTAGAACGGGGCTGACCTCTGTTCATCCTGCTGAGGAGGGGCTTTAGGGGCCATCCGAGCAAGCTGAACCTTCTCTGGCTTTCATATGGGATCCGTCTGATGCTCTTCTCTTTGCCTGGCAGAACGCTGTGCTGGGCGTCTGCTGTGACGGGGGAGAAAGGCCCCTGCTCCGGCAGGAGGGGCACAGCTCGGTGTCCCAAGAGACCCCGAGTTCAGGCATGGAGATCAAGGGAGAGAGGGATTTGGAGGGAGCCAAGAGACCCCAAATGGGTCCCAAGGAAAACGGCCGCAGGGAATAAGGCCCTAAGAGACATTCCAGGAAGCGGCTTCACACAGCCTTCAGTTTTAACTGGCGAATGCTGAATGTCCCAGGTGCCTCTGGGGGGATGGTGGGTTGCAAACTGGGCTGATTCCATTCCTGGGGACATACCTGCCGAGCTGCCAGCCAGGCTGGGACCTCTGAGGGGAACACACCTGCTGTGCTGCAGAGCATGCCAGTCCATCCTGGTCCAACACACCAGCCAGGTGGCTGCCCCTCCCCCCAGGGCTCCCCTCCCCCCGCACTGCCGGCTCTCGTGGCACGTGGGGGGCTCCTGGGAGCACAGCCACTACCGCTGGCCAGGAGCCGCCGCAGCACAATGGCTTGTGGGGCCTGGAAAGGACCCTATACCTGCTGCGTCACGTTGCGTCTCTGATTGACAGCCGCCAGGTAACGCAGGACCAGCTTGGTGGCTTCCGTTTTGCCTGACCCACTTTCGCCGCTAGGAAGAGAAGAAGCGAACGTAATGGCGGCTGCTGAGCGCCCAGTCCATCCCCTGAATCCAGTCCCGGGCGGCAGCCACACACGCGATGGGTGCAGTTTCCATGAAAATCTTAGGCCCAAATCCAATGGACCCCAGCTGGGGCTGGGCCAGGCCTGGCTGTTTTTACACTTCTATTGATTTTAATCCCGTAGCGCTGGCTCTAGATGCCAGCTAGAGATTGACCCGGGCAGCGCTCAATCAACGTCCCTTTGGGGTTTGCCATGACGATGAACACACCACCGTCACTGCGCTGGGCAGGGATGTCTCAAGTCTACCTGGGGGCCAGGTGTGGCATGGGCAGGGGCAAGGTGGCATGGGCGGTCCCAGCCCGGCGCCAGGGAGCCCCCTTCTGGAAGGAAAGGGGAGCTCCCTTTCCTCAGCAAAGCTGCAAGCTCTCACCTGATGATAATACACTGGTTGTGTTTGGCATCCATCAGTTTGGTATAGGCGACATTTGCAATAGCAAAAAGGTGCCTGCGAAAGAGCCGGAGGCACAGAGCGTTAGGGGCAAAACGGCCCCCGCAGAAGAGAGGGTCCCACCAGCCAGACACCCGACCAGGCTGCTGATGCTCTGGGCTGAGCCAGCTCCTTTGCCCGAGGCCACCCACCGGCACAAAGGAAGTCTGAGCGCACCCAGCCGTCCGGCTGCTACCAACGGGCAGGACAGAGCTGTCACCTGTGCTGGGATCTCCACTTGAGAGAGAAAACTGCTGCTTCATCATCAGACAGCCCACTTGGACCTGGTCCTGCCCAACCTCAGGGTCTGATCCTGCAAGTCCTTAGTACCCCAAGGGGTCATGCATTGCAGTGGGCTACTGGGAGAAAGGGTAACGCCCCACAGTAAAACTTTGCAGGCTCGGGCCCCCTCAGGGCAATCTGAGCTCAAGGAGAGTCAAGGGCCCTGAGTAGCCAGGCTGGGCAGCTAAGGCACCAGCCAAATTGGGCAGCTAAGGCACCAGCACATTGTGTTCCGCGCGGGGGAGGTACTTACGGGGGATTCTCTCCCAGCGCCTTTCCCTCGTACTGCAGCACCTGCTCTGTCCCGTAGATGTTGTACATTTTGTATGGGTTCACGGACACCAAGATGCTGCCTATGTAGGTCTGCAAGAGCAAAAGATGTGGAGGAAAAGCTGCCGATGGGGTGCCTGGTGCCTGCAGGGGGCGGGGTGCAGGGAAGGCCACACAGAGGGACAGAGAGGGGGCATGCAAGGGCACCCCATTTAGCCATTAAAACGTTGGCGGGAGGATGGGGAGCAGCGCCTCTCCTGAGTGCTACCGCAAGTCACCCATGGCTGCTAATGCCGTTAGCCTCAGCCCCGCTCGGCAGAAGATGAGCGGCGGCATCTGGCCTAACACCGATTCCCGAAGGCTCTCAGGGCACTTTGCACAAGTGGGGGAAGGTCGGTCTCTGGACAGCTGATTAAGTCACTGCACAAAACCCACACCGTGAGAGGGGGGCAAACGCCCCTAACATGCTGCCCCGCAATCAGCCCAGCCGCTACATGCTCTGCATATCTATCCCACAGGCCTGGGAGGAGCAGGCTAGCCCTGTCCAGCACAGGCCGGCCCCTCCAGTGGCCAGGCCGAGAAGACCCTGGTGGCCTGTGATGAACTCCCAGTGTGCAGAACTAAGCTGGCCAGGAACTTACATAGATCATCTCGCGTTCAAACCTCGTCTTGATGTTGTGCAGCACCGCCCCCTCCTGGAGGTCCCTGGAACACAGAACACAAAGGGGAGCATGGCCTAGCCCCAGGGCACGGCGCCAGCAGAAAGGGGGCGAGGCCGACCGCCGGCAAATCCACTCCTGAAAACCCCACCAGCCCAGTGCCACCAACATGCAAATTAAAGGCAGCGGCCCCAGGCACACCCTCCGAAAAACGAGAGTGGAGTCAGACGGAGGGAATCTGCTGCCGAGGCTGGGTGGGGGGGATCTGGGAAGGATGGCAGTGGGCTAGGGCCTGAGGACACCTTGTGCTAGTCGCTCTCCCTACACAAGGGGAGACACGGCCCCTGCCCCAAACAGCTAAGACAGAGGTTAAGAGGGGACACCGAGGTGATGGGACCCGCCCAAGGTCATGAGGCAGGTCAGTGGCAGAGTTGGGCCGAGACCTCAGATTCCTGACTCCCAGGCTGCTGGCCCACAGGGGCACTCTGCTGAGTGACACCAGCCAGCCCAGGGCGGGTAGCATTCCTTCCTGATCAATCAGAGCATGCCAACTTACTGCAGCTGGGTCATGTCCTCCACACCATCTTCCTTCGGCTCTTCTCGGGGGCTCGCGGAGGGCGGGCTGCCGAGGGAGTGCATCTACACTCGGGGAGCAAGACATGCAGATCAGGCCGTTATTGCAGGTGCTGCGGGGCAGCGTTATTCAGACGACGGAGAGTTGGGGTTGGACCCCATGTCAAGCTATTGGGGCTAAACTGGTCCCACTGGCATGTCCATCTGCCAGGTCCCTGCTGTTCTCTAGTGACTGCTGCTGGATTGACCCTCCCATCAGCAAGGGGAAGCCCTAGGCAGCAATGAGGCTGTGCAAGTGGAGCGAGAGATGACAGGAGGGACTTTGCAAAGGGGTGGTCTGACTCTGATCCTTTGCGGCCAAGTCCCTTCACTGCAGCAGCCCACCGGGGCACTACCCTGTAAAACCAGTGACAGGGTCAGGACACCAGACCCTGAAGAAGTTTCTGTTCCCTCACTTATTTTTGGGAGTGGGGGGGGGGGGTGGTCAATGTTCCCTCTAATTTTTCCATTCATCTGTGGAATAAATTTTGTTTTGTGTGCCAAGGCACATGCAGATGTGCACCACCAGTAGAAACACATGCTACCAGCTGTGGGCAGCTATGGGCACTCTGCCAGTCAGTGGGCAGCACCTGAATCTCTCCTGGATGACTGCCCAAGCGTTCAGCTTAGGGGGAACACTGGTGGGGGTGTAACAGCCGCCATGCTGGCCGGCGTGACTGAGACTGAGCAGGGAAAGAGCCCAGAGCATGAACAGCTGCAGCTTGAGCTAACGAGCCAGCCCTGCAGCGAAGGCTTGTCCCAGGGCTGTAGGTGTGCAGCCTGGGGCATGCCTCACACACTAGCCAGTTCTCGCGACAGGGACACTGACAAAATCGGCTGCTTGATGGAGGTGGCGTTCCCCTCTCAGAGAACAGACCTGACTGTGGGCCGCTACGGGGGGCTCCTTTGAGCCGGAGGCTGCCTAGACCAGCAGTGTTCAGACTTTTTTCCTCACACCCCCGTTGAAGAAAATTGTTGATACCTGCAACCCAAACAGCATTATATCTTTTGACTCAAGTGAGGGCTGGGGCGGGGCGGGGCGGGGCTGGGATGGAGGGGGCGCCTTCTGGGTGTGCAGGCTCTGGGGTGGGGTAGGATGCAGATTTTGGATTATACTAGGGGGTTCCAGGCTGGGGGGCAGGGCAGAGGGGTTCAGGGGAGCTCTGGGCTGGGATGGAAGGGAGATGAAGTGTTTGGAGTTCAGGAGGCGGCTCTGAGTTTGGGGCAGGGGGTTGGTGCTCAGGGTTTTGGGTCTGTGCTTTCCTCTGCCGGCTCCCAGGTAGCAGTGCAGCAGGGGTGCTACGCAGCTTCCCGCCTGTCCTGGCTCCGTGGACGGTGCTGTGCCCCGGAAGTGGCCAGCAGCCGGTCTGGTTCCTAGGCAGAGGTGCACCAGTGGCTCTGTGCGCTGCTTTCGCCCACAGGCACCCGCCCCCAGAGCCGATGCCCAGGGTGGAGGCCATGCCAGGAGCCCCATCCAACCCCACCTAGGAGCTCTGGCATCACTCCACTGGCTCCCCCTCGTTTGCCATGCCCAGCTCCACCTCTCAGCCTTGGTTTCCAACCCCTGCACAACTCGGCCCTGGTCTGTCTCTCTGAGCACATTCCCTGCCCTTCCCCTTTGCTCCACCCATGATACTGGCCCTGCTGCCCTCCCTGCCTTTCCCCTCTTCGCCCATGCTTTCATGCTGGCCCCTCGGTGAGATCAGCCCAGCAATTTCTCCCCTCCCATTCAAATCCATCCCTAAAATTCATTTTTTCTACAAGCTGCATCCCTTTCCCCTGCCGTTCATGCAGCACACACAGGGCACGTCTACACAGCAGGGCAAAAATCAAATTAAGCTACGCAACTTGAGCTGTGTCAACTGGTAGCTGAAGTCAAAATAGCTTAATTCAGCTTTTGGGGCTGTCTACACAGCAGGAAGTTGAAGGAAGAGCCCTCTTCCTTCGACTTCCTTTACTCCTCGTGAACTGAGGCTCACAGGAGTCGAAGTAAGAAGGCCTCCAGCTCGCCTTTATTTTGAAATAACGGCTTGCAGTGCAGACACACTCTTTGTTATTTTGGAATAACGTGAGTTATTCCGAAATAACCCTGCTGTGTAGACATACCCTCAGAGAATATTAGGCTGAGGATTTGCCTCCCTGGGGACGCTTAGGAAAATTAATGCACATTAATTTTCAAAGTGAATTCATTTAACCACAATAAATCTCTTTGTGCATGCTCTTGTGAATTAGGCTAACCCAAATCAAGGTCACTTTAATTCTGAATGAGAACCCACAGATGAGTTTAATGTGGTTTGACTAATCCATTTTTATGCATTTGACGCAAGGTGTGAATTTATTTTCCTGAGGATCCTCATGTAGACAGAGAGAGAAAAGGAAAATGACAATTAATTATTTGCACTACAGTAGCACCTACATGTCCCATCCAATGTCCCCTCTCATTTTTTTCCAGCCATGTGTGGAATACATTTTGTTCTGTGCACTGAGGCAGGTGCAGATCTGCACCACCAGAGGAAACACATTTTGCCGGCTGTGGGCACTCTGGTAATCAGCTGGGCGACATCTGAATCTCTTCAGGGTGGCCACCCAAGCACACAGCTTACAGGGAACACTGGTCCCAGCCAAGAGCAGGCCCTGAGACAGTCTCTGACACAAAACAATCACCATCTAATTCAAGGTGGATGGGGGAAGCCAAGCAGTGCCCTACCCACTAGACCACACTGTCCCCCAGTGTGCAAAAGCAGCTCCCCAGTGTGGCGTCCCTCTGCATTCCACTACAGAGCATGCCCTGAGCAGCTGTGTACCATACACACATGCGCACCTATTTAGCTTTCAAGGACAGTGCTGGGATAGCTGAGACATGGTTACAATCCCTGTGTGAAATTCGGAGGTGAGAGGTAGCCACTGGGCCTCCGGTTCATCTCCCCCTAGCCAGTGCAGGCTGGGTCCCTCTCATCTCAATCCCTGTGCTTCGTCCTGTCGGGATTGAGATGAGACTTTAAATGCTGCGCAGTGTTAGCTGAACGCACAGAAGAGCCACCGAGCATCTGGTGCTTCACAAAACCCCCAAGGTAACTAAGAGTCACCAGCTTGGAAGAGCAGACAATAAACCCTGGTGCTTTTTTAATCCTCATGGTAGCTCCCAACCTGGAGAACATCCAGAGCCTCATGGGCTCAGGCCAGGGCAGGCAGCAAGCAGGTAAGCAGATCGCCCTCCCAGGGAAGTCAGTCCTGTACTGGCGTGGGGCTCAGATGAGGTCTGTCAGCCAGTGTGTGCCAAGAGAGGCCCCGGCAGTGCCACTCTAATTAATAAACCCTCCTGTGCCAATGCAGTAACCTGCCCCAGATCAAGTCCCTGCATTTACATACACCCCTTTTGTTCCCTTGCCAGGAGAGAGGTCAAATGGCTCCAAAAATAACAGCTGTCACCCTTGCTGCAGTGTGCTTATAGTGTTACACCGACAGGGCCCGGGGATAGCTCTAGGCCTTTATTTAACCTCAGTGGGGATTGGGCTGGTTTCCCCTTGCCAGAGGACATGCTGGCTCCTTAGCCGTGCCCATACAGCCTGGATCCTGCAGCCCACTGTTTGGGAACCTCTTTCAAAACAGGACATGTTTTTTAGCCTGCCCAACCAACTTCATGGCACCAGCTGTGGTCTCCGAGGGCTTGGCTGTCAGTGGATAAGTCAGCCCAAGCAGGGTTTGTTTGCATGGAAGCGCAGACTGGCCACCTTAGCTTCTCTCCTGCTCAGCACGGCCACGTGGACACAGCCACGCGCCCCCTGGGATGGTGAATCATAAAATCCTAGAACTGGAAGAAAAAACAGGACTATGTAGCACATTAAAGACTAACAAGATGGTTTATTAGGTGATGAGCTTTCGTCTGGCCCACGAAAGCTCATCACCTAATAAACCATCTTGTTAGTCTTTAAAGTGCTACATAGTCCTGTTTTTTGTTTCAGCTAGACCAGACTAACACGGCTACATATCTATTACTAGAACTGAAAGGGATCTCGAGAGGCCATCGAGTTCAGTCCCCTGCCCTCACGGCAGGACCAAGCACCAGATCATCCCTGACAGGTGTCTGTCTAACCTGCTCTTAAATATCTCCAATGATGGAGATTCCACACCCCCCCTAGGCAATTTATTCCAGTGGTTAGCCACCCTGACAGGCAGGAAATTTTTCCTAATGTCCAACCTAAACCGCCCTTGCTGCAGTTTAAGACCACTGCTCCATGTCCTATCCTCAGAGGCCAAGGAGAACAATTTTTCTCGCTCCTTGTAACACCCTTTCAGATACTTGAAAACCACTATCGTGTCCCCTCTCAGTCTTCTCTTTTCTAAACTAAACAAGCCCAGTTCTTTCAGTCTTCCCTCATAGGCTATGTTTTCTAGCCCTTTCATCACTTTGGTTGCTCTTCTCTGGACCTTCTCCATTTTCTCCACATCTTTCTTGAAATGTGGTGCCCAGAACTGGACAGAAGACTCCAATTGAGGCCTGAGGAATGTACCAGCGTGAGTGACACCACTGAGCATCCTTACCCCAGAGCAGGCGAGAGGAGCGTCACTAGCTGGCATGGAGGAGAAAATGTATTTTAATGTTCATATATGAGGCTAGCTCTAGTGCAAGAGAAGGGAGTCATATCTAGTGGTTACAGCAGATGGCTGGCAGGATTCCTGGGTTCCTTTGGCTGGCTGGCTGTAAGAACCTGATGCTCTTTCCCATGTTGTGAGGAAGGCGGGAGGGAGCGAAGGGTCACCACCAGGGGCTATAAAACTCTACTAAATAGACAAGGTCTTTTTTTTAACCCTTCAGACCCTGGTGTTTTCTGCAGCACTAGGCCAATTTGTTTCTCTGGCCAATGTGTAACTTAAAACCCTTACCTCACTTCAAGATTTGGTCCAGAGGGTTTTAACAGAGCTGTGCCTACTTATGCAGGGGCCAAATGTTGCACTCTCTTCAGTGTAAAGGCCTGATCCAATGCCCCCTGATAATCAGCAAGCTTTGGAGCCGGCCCTAAATTCGGATTAATCCCCATGAGTTTACCAAAGCGTAAACTGGCCCCAGGTCTAGATTCTGCTCAAAATGCACCACATTGCTCCAAATCTCTGGAATTACCTTATTGTGCCAGGGTGGCATCTTGCCCGTGCTCCCACGCTCCCAGTGGTTCCCATCGCCCCGGTTCTGCGCTGACGGTCTGTGGGTCAGGTACCTCGCAGTACTGTCTCCTCGCTGGCCTGACCACCTGTTAAAGCTCTCAGCAGGAGGGTTATGAAGCAATTTCTCAGACGACCATGCACTGGGCGATGCATGGACGTTCACCATCTGCTGCTTAGACCAGTGTTGCTTGTGCAGGTAGGACATCCTTCTGAAGGAGCCCAGCCTCTGGATCTGCGGCATGACCACAGCATACCTCCCTGTGCCATCCTCTCCGGACACGTCCTCGTTCTCCAAGAGCTCAGCTGGGAGTTTGGTTGGTCTGCTACATGCTTTCCGCAAGGATGGGGACCCAGCAAAGGCGGGACCAGTTGCCGTCACAACATGGGAGCCTTTGAAGGCCACTGTTCTTTGCGACTGAAGGCCCATATGCACCCGTGACTTATTTGCTTCTCCCATTGGCATCGTAGCATGTTTTAGAGAGGGAGTGGGGGAGGCCAGCTTCTGAGAAGGGCTCCTACCAGGGGGGTGTCTAGGATGTGTCGGTGATGGTGGGCGTTGTGACTGGGCTACATGTCCACCCTCCCTTACTGAGAATTTGAAACCCGTGGGTCCTGATGTTTGACCTGCCGCTGGCTGTCCAAACCGTTTCAGCAATGCATTCCCACCTCCTGCTCTGCCCACGAGCATGCTGCTGGTTTCTGTGGGGGATGCTCTCTCGGTGAGAGGCGTCTGGGTCATCCCAGCCAGAGGCTGACCGATGCGTTTGATAAATGCCTTAGGGGCCCCAGGAGCAGGGCTGGGAGGCGGAGGCAGCTTTGAAATGCTCCTCAGGCTTCCACCTCCTGCCACCTTGGGCGACGCAGTTTGCTGAGCCGGTATTTCATTCTCAGAAGCCCCATCCCAGCGTGGCCCTGCAGGCAGCTTTCTTGAAGGCCCCTTAGCATTTATGGGGGACGGGGACCAACCAGGTGGAAAGTTAGCAGAGTCCTTCATTGTAACACGATGGCTTCCTTGGCGTGTCAACATCTGAGGGGAGGGCGTTCTTGCCGATGCCCGGGGAGGTGGCACACCTCGGATGGATGGCATCGGGGATGGGGGGAGGGGAGACGGAGCCCCTGCTGGATGGCCCAACTGCTTCAGGAATGAGTTCCTCATTAAAGGCTTCACTGCTTTCGTTGGGGGCTCGGGCTGCCTGTTCCAAGCCTGGGGGAGCCGCCTATGCATTTCCATGGATAGCTGAGGGGAAGACTGTCTGCTCCCAGCACCCCTTGCCGAAAAGCCAGGGGACATTGCCTCGGGAGGAGATGCAAACTGCCTCATGGAGGGGTGAGGTAAAGAGGGGCCTTTCAGCTCCCCAGGGGCAGAATTATGGAGCCGTTGAGGGGCTAAGCTCCTAGCCAGGGTCGCTGGGGTGGCACCTTGGGGAGTTGAGCCAAACATCTGAAACCTTGATGAGCTGGATTTGAGGGACGGCTGCGGAGACAGCAGGCTGGAAGGTGGCTCACCCCTTGTGCTACTGATGTGCTTTAGCACAGGGGGTGGAGACCAATTCCTCTGACTCATGAATTGGTCCTGAGCTGTTGACCTTGGAGATGAGGTGGGCTGGAAGGTGGAATCTATAGGTACTGTGCTCCCCCTGGTGGAGAAGCTCTGCCCCCTTGGTAGAGGGGTAGAGGAGACATTTTCTCTGACTGGGGACCCAAGTCTTCTCAAAGAGGGAGAAGGAGCAGGAGAAGGGCTCTTCATCCTCAGAGAGGATCGCGTTGAGGGAGGGGGACTTCTGGGTCTCATCGGTGGCTGGGGAGCGGGCAGCTGTGGAGATTTTCCAGTCATGTGGCTACCAAACGGCTGCAGAAAGGGGTTGTTTGCCTCCGGCTTTTGAAAATCGGGCTGTGGCTGGTTAAAGTTGAGCCTTTTCATACTGGGTTTCGGGGAAGGGGATCTCAGCCACGCAGTAGAATGAGACGGTGGCCTGGGGGGCTCCAGACTGCTTCTGCTTCCTACTCTCCTTAAAGGATGTGGGGAGGAGGAGATGCTCCTCTGGGAAGGCTGAGGGGAAGGAGGCCCTTGTGAATTGTTGTTATTAGTGGCTGTGTAACCAAATTTTCTCCTAGGCAAGAGAGGTGCCAAATCCAAGGTTTCCATCCCTGCTAACTTGTGGCCAAACTTTTTATAGGAAGGCTCAATAAATGGATGCTGGCCGTGTGATTCCTCCTGAGAGATGTCAAAATGTCTCACAGAAGGCTGAGGAGAAGGGTGATAAAAGTGCGGTCCCTCTGGACTCCGACAGTGCCTGCTAAGTTTTGGGGAAGAGGTGGCTCTTGGCATGTCGCCGTGTCTAATTGATGGCTGAGGGGCAGGCGGCCTCTGAGGCCTGCTCTCACCAAATGACAAGGACGTTGCCCTCCTTACCGGAGAGGGTGTGGGGGGCCTGCCCTTCACCACACTCTCACGGTGTTTTAAAATGGGCTTTGGTTGCGTGAGGGATTTCTGTAAGAACTGCCCGAGGGGGCTCCCACATCCTCGTGGAGAGAAGCTTTGCAAATGTGCCCCCTGGATATTGCCTTGCTGGACATCTGGGCTGAACCTGCTTCCCACCGACTTCGGAGAGTGAGGCCTTGGAAGCCTGCTGCCATGAGCCTGGCCAACATGGCCTTGGGCCACCGAGGGTTGGAGATACCCATTGCTGAACTGGGTGAAGGGAGGTGCCAGTGACTCGTATTCATCGTAGTCATCCTCATCTTGATCCAAGCCAGCAAGTGAGATGTGCGGAGAAGGAGGGAGGGGAATGTCCAGTTTGTCCCGGCCAAACAACTTCACTTGAGGCCTGGGGAAGAGCCTGAACTTCCTGTTTAACGTCAGCTTAGAAGGCAACGTTTCCTCGATCCCCTGCTGCTCGAAGAAGGAAGAATTAGGGAGCAAAAAGGGGTAATCTCCATTCTCCTCCGCCAGCTCCTCTGGCTCATCCATCTCCGTTATATCGTCCAAAGGATACGCATAAGGGTTATAGGAAGACTGAGCTGGAGAGCCCCATTCACATTCACTGTAACTGATTTCATGCTGAGGAGAATAATCATCCAGATAGCCCATTTCATCTCCCCTCAGATCGTAGGGCCCGCCAGAAGGACCATATTGGTCTTCAAAAGAGCCGTATGGCTCTGTTTGCTCTTCATAGTAATCCATATCACCCCTATATTGGTCATAGGGTTCATATGGTGAATAGCCAGAAGGTGGCTCATAATCCTGATCTTCATAGTCATAATAGTCAGATTGGTTTTGCAGTGGATCGTCATAGTAGTCTATGGGCTCTTCGTAAAGCCCAAAGTCTCCTTCCATCTCATACCCAGGGTAGTCCTCGTAATCAGATGCCCTTCTGTTATGAAAGCTGTATCCATCCGCGTAGTCAGCTGGTACCTGGAGGTAGCTTTCCACCTCAGGATAGCCATACTGAGCTGAGGCCGGCGGGTCATAAAAGCTGCTGTCATCCTGGTAACAGTTGTAATAGTCCAGTGAGGCTGCAGGGTTCTCATACCCACTTGGCCCTGGCTGTGAGAACCTACCAGAGGGCTGCCTCACAAAGCCACCGTGTTCCAAATATGGCTGGTAACCATATTCCTCTTCCACTTGGCCACAGAACCTCCTGGCTCCGGAGAACCTTCTCATGTTGGCTCGGTGCCTTAGAATCTCATCCTCGGATGGGAAGGGGAGTTTCTTAGCTCCAATCCTAGACAGCCAGGCCTCATTCATGGACCTCTCATTGGAGGGAAGCCTGGCCCGTTTGGACAGGAACTTTCTTGTCAGCCAGCTGGTGGCGGCCGCAGCTTTGCTCAGGATCTGAGCTTGAGGTTTGAATTTCGCTTTCATTCTCTTCTGGCGGAAGAGGCTGCTGAAGAACCCACCCTGCTCCTTTGGTTTCTCACCTCCCAGCCGTAGTAGCAGGAAGGAGGGCTTTTTCAGATTGCCACTGGCCACCTCTTCCTTCTTTTTCCCCATACTCTTAAAGCGCATCATGAGGTTGGAAGTGGATTTCAGCATGGCCTTGTTCTTCGATTTCTTCTTCTTCTTCGTGCTGTATTTCTTCAGCCCCCAGAAAAACCGGGAGGTGTTTTTAAACTGGCCCTTCTTGGAGCGCTTGAGGCCTAGCCTCTTGAAGCCCATGAAGAGCTTTGATGCACTCTTCAGGCTCTTCTTCATTTTGGACTTGGGTGGTGCCACTTCCTTCCTAGCTAGACCAGCCATGGCCTTGGTAGCCCCTTTCAGCTGAGCCTTAGCATGCTCCTTCTTTGCCCCCTTCTTCTTCCTGGCATCATCGCCTGCCAGCCCCATCAACAGGTGGGAGGCACCTTTAAGGTGCAGGTCCTTCTTCTTTTTCTTTGCAGAATAATCTTCCTCCTCCTCCTCCTCTTCCTCCTCCTCGGACAGCATCTTTTTCCCTTTCCCCTGTTTCTTAGCTGCCATGGCTTTGGAGGCCCCCTTTTTGTCCTTCCCTTTCTTTTTTTTAGGGTCTTCGTCACTGTCTTCCTCCTCCTCCTCCATCATCTCACTCTCCTCGTCGCTTTCTTCCTCGGCATTGCTTTTCGTGAGCTCAGAGTCCGAGGCCTCCTCTGACTCACTGAGGACCTCCTTCCTCCCCTTCTTGGCATCCTTCCCCTTCCTCTCATCCTTCCCTTTCACCTTTGCCGCTTCCTTCCCCTTCTCCGCTTTGGCATCGCTCTTCCCGCCCTTGCCCTCATCCTTGCCCTTCTTAGCTTTGCCCCCCTTCTCAGCGGGCTTTTTGGTCTCACCTTTTTTGCCACCCATGCTCCTCGTGTCCCAGGCTCATACTCTAGCTCCTAGGTGCAGTGGGGTCGCCATACGTCCCTCGTGGTCCCGAGTGGAGGTGCGGGTTACCACAGCGTCCCCGTGGGTTGGTCACTCCCCCAATGCCAGGCAGCAGCCAGCCCTCAAAGCCAAACACTCATGCAGCCCATGCACATTCATGAGCCAATTGTAATGTCTTCCTAGCAGCAAGGACAGCTCTTCTGCTTTGCTCTGAAAGAGCGGAGCTCACTGCCAGGAGCTAGTGCTCATATATAGGTCTTGGCTTTATTTACCTTCGCAGGGTTTCAGCGAGATGGAGCAGTTCTCCATCCTTCCCCTCCTAGCTTTGTCGTCCTGGGGCTCACCTGCTCAATCCCTCTGCTGCACTTTAGAATGTGAATGCAGTGTCCCACCAGCGATGAGTACATCCCCTGAAGCTTGCCGCTGCATCTTCTGGGACACTCTGCTTCCTCCTTCCTCTGGGAAGTCCCTGGACCTGCCTTTTAACTTTCCATAATGACTCCTCTGTCAAGACGTCTCATCCCATCCTGCGATGCACCTTTCTGCCAAGCACTGGGAGTTAAGAACTCAAAGTTATTGTCACTGTTCTGCTAGACTGTAACTGTATCTTCTTGGCTCCTGGCTGTATGAATAATGCAAGTGGGCTGCCCTGCATCTACTCAGAGACTCTTCCAAAGGAGAAAGAAGACAGAAGAAGCAAAGGAAGAGAATTCAGAAATGGCCTCTGGCCCGCACTGCAAATGCACCGGCCACAGCAATTGGAAGATAAATCTGGATGAAAGCAAAGATTGGAAACAACCCTTCTTAGAGGGTGAAATTCATATTCACGGCTAGCAGCCTACATCTCAAGTCACCAAAAGGGCTTAAATCAGATAAAGTGGTACGTAATCTCTCTGACTACAGGTGCATTTCTCCCTGACAGAAAAAGTCTTCCATAAGTTCTGCTCCCAGTATTGATCACCACCAGGGAGAGCCGCATTAAAACAGGGCTCTGATTCTCCTCTCGCTCACTGTGCCGTAAATCAGGAGCAACCCACTGCAGTCCATCACTGGGAGACACCAGAGTCCCTCCCGGGAGGAGCGTTAGGAGCTTGTCTGTCTATTTCTCCCCAAGCCAGGAGGCTACATTGACATGGTCAAAATTAGGAGACAATGTGCCTGTCACAGTGGGTGGGTCAGATTCAATTTTCATTTACATCGGGTCGGTCACTTCCCACAAGACAGCAGATCTACTGTGCTAAGAAGGCTCATGGCCCTCAGAAACAAATTCTGCTCTCACGGCCATGCACCCTCTGATTCCAGGAGGGCTTCATGGAGGAGACCTTCATGATAGGATTTTTCTAACCTTGCAGATCTGACAGCTGTGGTGAAATTTACCTTCAGGAATGACTAATAACCCATTCTTCTATATGGAGGTTTTCACAAGAGCCAGTGAAAAGGGAGAGAGAGGTTTATAAAAGGCAGCACCTTTCATAGGTGGGCCTGAATTCTAGAGTTAAGTGTCCAGGCACTCATCTTCAGCCTTCTCAAACTCCCTAAGGGGACATGAGAACAAGCTGGCCAAGGGCAATAATGCCCACGGAGGATCAGGTGAGTTACAACTTAGTAAATACACCTCAGAGAAAAGGAAGGGACCATTGGAATGATTGTAAGCTGCCATGCAAAGACCATGCAGCTTTCTGCCAACAGCTTGGACCCCACAGCAGTTCACATCCCAGACAGCCTGTGCTTCTGGGACAGCTCTTTGCGGCTAAAAGCATGAGCTGTTACAGCAGGGCTTGCACTAAACCTGCCTGGAGGGGAAAGGGAACGTAGCAGCTCACACCCTATGGGGTTCAGGCATGTGAAGGGGGCCCCATAACACACATTCGCCAGTGGGTTATGCATGCAGTTACTAGGGGGATGCAGGGATGTCTATGAAAGGGCCCTCGTATGTGTGGGGTGCCCACACAGGACTAGTGTGTTAGCATGGACAGGGACAGCAGCTGGGGAATGGGAAATTAGAGCCCTGCAAGAATTTGGAGCCCAGCCACGTTTTCTGCCCCACCCTTTCCCCATTGCCCCCTGCATGACAAAGAGGATAATCTCCAGGTGTTTTTAATTTACTTCCCTAGCCCCAGTGGAAAGAATACAGAGCTCCTGCCCCCACCCAGTGGCGGCCCGTCAATACAGGCGACCTAGGCGGTTGCCTACAGTGCCAGGAAAAATGGCCGTTGAGGGCTTTGGAGGCGGGGGCGCCGATCACACGTTTCGCCTAGGGCGCAAGTTGCCGGCAGCTCATCTAGGGCCACTCTGCCCCCACCACATCGACTCTTTTGCAGCTCGCTGGTACAGTCTCCTCTAGCATATGGTAGACCCTAAAGGCAGCCAGAGAGCCTTCGCCTTATATGATTTCTGAACCCTCAGTCTCAGCCAGCTCCTTGTGACATCAACGGCACTCCTCCGCAAGCCCAGCAGTGTGCTTTCTGTGGCAAGTAGCCAAAGGCTGAGTCACTGGGCACTGCTGTGGGCTTTATAGCCCTCCCCCTTGAATTTCAGCCCCCTCTCCGCCCTGCCCTTTCTCAGACTCCAAGGCCTCTGTGCGCCTGGTTCAGGTTTCATAAGGAAAGCAAAGGAGCCCATTTCATATCAGCGCACGACTGACGTGAAACCAGACACTCAAATCTCCCCCAGCCCTTCGTGCTCATTGCTCCGCTTTTATTGCAAATCGGGGAGGCGGCTCTCTGGCGAATTCGGTGGCGGGTGAGGCGCAGCCAAGCCTGCTCGGGCAGAGGGGTAGTGACTGGACTTGCTTTTCAGCCCGGCAAAATTCATCACTATGCGAATAGAGTAGCCAGCCAAACAAAAAATGAAATAAAGGGGGTGGGGGCTTTTCACAGAGGCAATGAGGCTAAAGAGAGGAGACCCTGGTTTTCTTTGCAATATGCTGCCTCCTCCACGCCCAGGTCCCCAGTTAGTGACTTTCCTCTCCCCCCTTCTTCCCCTCTGCCCCCGTGACTGTTCCCACAGCTGGATTCTACTCCATTTTGCCCTCCCTCCGTTACGGAGATCTGGATCCGTGTATGAGGCGCCCTCTGCTGGGAGGACACCAGTTAAGGCAGTTCCCCATTTGCAATGAGGGGAATGGATCACCATGGAGACAGCAGGAGGCCTTGTTTTCACCTGCAGCCCTGCCAGAGGTATTGAGGCTCATAACTTCCACTGAAATCGATGGATATCCTTTGGCGTTGCTTAGTCCTAGCTCTCAGTGACATGCAGCCTGGGGCATTTCACCTGGGAAAGGGCAACACATAAAGGGCCGAATGCTCAGCTGGCGTAAATCCATGGAGCTCCATCTCTTCATGCCAGCAGAACATCAGCCTCGTTAATGTCTGGCCTTTACTCGGGGTTCTGAAGGACGTTTTGGAGCCTCACTGAGTCCAGACCCAGGCTCTGCTGCTTGTCGGCTGCGGGTTCGCGGAAAGCCACCCAGCCCACGAGCATCGCAGCTGACAGCATCTCCAGAGGAAAGAGGCTGACTAAAAGCAAAGGAGCATTGGGAATCCTGATCGGCAGCAGCAGCCTGAATGGCCTACAAGGGCTGGCAATCCCAGGAGGAGAGGGGACACATCACAGCTGTGACGTGAGGGCACAGGAAAGATGAGGAAGAACATGCACCCAAGGGGCATCCCAGCATGACAGGGCTCCCTCAACTCTTGGCCAGAAAGAATAGATGCAGAAGGACCTGGAAATGCCTCCAGGAGAGGGCTGGTTCCTAAGCAATCAAAGAAAATGGATTCCACTTTGGTCCTATCCAAGATGTATCCTGCCACCCCGGGATACCTGGCTTTCTAGAGGTAGAGGGCTGAAGAAAGATGTGTCTCTCGAACTGTCTGATACAAGAGTTTAAATCCCCAAGGGCACCAGAGAAAGGGGACCGGAAACGTTCCAATTAAAATACAATTGGATTTTATTGCCCATTGCCCCTGGCCACCCTTCTGCAGGCCTGCAAACTGGGCACTCCGACACCTCACACAAAGTTGCCTGTGCATGCAGCTCTTTGTACTCGGGATTTGTAGGTGCAGAAAGGGAGGGCCGGTCTGAATGTGCCACCACCCTATTGCAGCGTTTTCAGACCAGCTGCATGGCCGGGGCTCTGGGCTTCTCCTGCAGGAACTGCTGGCATCACTCATCCCTGCAGCAGGGTAAGGAACGCAACTCCCTGCTCCTTCAGTAGCTGTTAACAGATACTGTCGTTGTTACAGGAGCTGTGGGGAGCCTGCAGCTTTCATCTTGGCAGGTGAAAAGCTCTTCACCTTTCAAAGAAGCCCTGCCCTTAGTATTCCCCCAGTATGGTGCTCAGGTCCAGTGGGCTGGCACTGATTGGACCCATTGCCCATTCCCTGCCATTCTTCCAACCCACCAGCAGCCTCCTGTGTACACATGGCCATACCTAGACGTGCACCATGGATCAATGCTCCACAGAGCAGGGGAGAACAGAGCCCTGACGCCAGCTCTCTGCAGTGTGGACACCGTGCCCTGGGGAAAGATGTCTTTTCCAGGGCATTCAGGCCTCTCTTACCCAGAGCTTCCTACAGTCCGTTAGCAGTTGGCACTGTAGGCCTGCTCCTGCTTCAGTTGACCTCAATGGTAAAAAGCTCCCATTGACTTCCAGAGCTCAGGACCTGCATGATCAACAAAATTCTTGACCAACGGAGCAGGAGTCACCAAGAGGCCTGCTCCTCAGCGTGTACACATGGCAAAGCTCAATAATTGAGCTACGCTGATCTAGGATGCGTGCGAAACCTAAAACCAAGGCCATTCTTAGCCAGCCGCAGAATATGCAGCTGTATAGGGCACTTGAAAATTTGGGGCACCATTGGGTCTTCATGTCCACCCATTCATCTCTGCCTAACCTTGCTCTGTAGTTTTGCTTCCTCCAGAGAAGATCTAGTTAACTTAAAAGTGACAAAGCCTGCCGAATCTATTAGCAGAACATGGAACCTGTGAAAGAGCCATTCAAGTGATAAAGATGCCATTTAACAGGCATTTGCCAGCCCCAGGTATAGGCTGTTAGTTTCTGAATTTACTGAGTTAGTCTACAGAGTCGTTATTTAAAATTTGCTTTAAAAATATTTCATTGGTGTGTTGCTGAAGATTATACAATCACATCTCTAAGGCTTTGTCTACACTGCAAGTTTTTGCACAGAAAATATGCTAATGAGGGACTCATTAGCATGAGACGTGATGTCATTAGCATATTTCCTGCCAATGCTTTCTGTGCAAGGGGTTTTTGCGCAAAAAGAAGCAGTGTAGCCACTTCCATTTTGCACAAAAAACCCCCTTTTGTGCAAGATCCTTATGCTGGAGGCTAATGACATCGCGACTCATGCTAATGAGTCCCTCATTAGCATATTTTCTGCCGCAAAAACTTGCAGCGTAGACAAAGCCTAAAACGCTGCTGCCCCCTTGGCTGGCGTCAGGCATAGGACACCAGTTTAATAGTACTGCATAGGGGCACATAAATCCTAAGCACAGCCTGGCCTAAATCCCAGTGGGAAAATTCATGAAGAGGATGAAAAATGACCTTTTCTGGAGAGACCTGAAGGAGAGCACTGCAGAGCTGAAAGCTCATCTCTTTTGCTAACAGAAGTTGGTCCAATAAAAGGTATTACCTTGCCCACCTTGTCTTCTCTCCAGTGTGTGTGTGTAGGTGTGTGTGTGCGAGAGAGAGAGAGAAAGAGTGGGAGCGTGTGTAAATGCATAGTGTGTGGGGTGTCATGCACCCCAGGAATGAATCAATAGCGTGGATGGGGGCAGGGACATGTATATTCACACTGGTGGTTACATTTCCCTTTTTCACCCTCTTCTATTCACAGACTCCCCCACCAACCATGCAGCTTGCTGCCAGCATCAACTATTAATGACGGACCTGGATTCAAGTGGCTGCGAATTCATGAAAGTTTAAGCAGAGATGTTCTAAATTTGTCATCTGTTTCACCCGCCCCGATCACCTTCCCACCAAAAAGTCACTCAGAGCCTTTATGCTCGATTTCAAAGCCATCCTGACAGGATTACCTGCATCTCAGGGGCCGGAGAGCTGGTCAGCCAGCCAATACTTTACACGTACAACTGCTGAATGCTAAATGCCAAGGACATTATCTCATGGCAATTTACATGCAAACAAACCCAAGGCATATTATGAAACATACGAGCACCTGGACAATAGAGAAGTTTGACCAGAATCAAGGCACTATTCCTCATTGGCTTCTGTAGTGCGGCTTGTGGCCACTTGATCTGGGAAACTGTGGCTCCACTGGCCAGCCTGCCCCCGGCTCCTCTCCTTGCAATGTCCAGTAGAGAACCCAGCTTCACCCTGCAAGGAGACAGTGGAATTCCTGCCTGCCCCAGGGGCACTGCCTCCCTTCCAACCCTTTGCACACCAACCCCCATGGTTCTTTTGAGCTAGGGCCTTTAGCAGCCCCTGCTGGCTGGCTCTGATCTCTCTCTGGGCACAGTGAGGCAATGCCCATCATGGATACGTCCCCCGGTTTTCTGATGCGCTATTTTACCTTGTTGCTGTAAAAAATAAACAGAGAAAAACATGTGGCTGGGTTAAACCAAGGCAGGACAGGCCCATGCAAAGAAGCCACCCTTAATCATAGTGCTGCCAATCCCAAATGCATAAAAATCATGGGATTGGCTTAATGAGCTTATTTTTAAAAGGGGTTTCTTTTTATTTGCCTTCTGGGTGCAATGACATCCCGCTTACGTGCTTTTCTCAGCATCCACGAGTGCCAAAACTTACTTTATATATGCCCTCCCCTAAGATTTTAACATATTCCCATGACTCCAGGGGTTGGGACTTTAAGAAACACCAGCAATGATTGCAAGACTCATGTCAGAATTGTGTGAGCTGGCCACACTCTAACACTTTGCTTACCGAAGCGCAGCATTTACGCACAGATCTGGTGTGGCAGCATGGGCAGCAGCCATACTAGCCCTAAGTGATGGCTAATTGTGTGGCCCTTTGTAGAACAGGATGATCTGTTCAATAGATCACATGTGTCACCATCTAGAGGTTGAAGCCCTCTGAGACTATAAACCCGATGTGATTCGGTTCTGGTCAAATGGCTTTAACCTGTGTTTTTGGAGCAAAGGTCCTACGTTTTGTCTCCAGTGCTACATGTGAGCCATTTGGCTACAAATGACAATTCGATGCCCTTTGAATGGAACATGTGGCTTCCTTACAGGTTTAAATTCATGGTCTCATTTCACATAAGCCACCAAAGAGGCCCCAGGTGGCAACAACTTTGGATCTTCTACAACCCCATGCTGGGTCTGATTGACTACAAATCACTGTATGAATGCTTGGACCTAGCTAACCTGCCTTACATTGATATTCTGAGCACAGAGCTGAGAGAAAATTTTCATATTAAAGTGTTTTTTTGAGAAAAAAATGCAGAGTTGGCGACACCAAAATACATTATGAATGTGTGCAAGTTTTGCTGAATCATTTTGGTTTAAAAAAAAAAAAAAAAGGCCAAAAAAATTTTTAATAAAGTTTCAATTTGTTATTTGAAATTACTTTTAATTTCAAAATTTCCTCTATTTTTTCTTTAAAAATGCTTTAAAATGCTCAGAATCAAACAAAAACATCTGAGGTCAAATAAAATGTTCATGTCTTTTCTTTTTCATTTTTGACCTGAAACAAAACTTCTCAGTTTGCAAAAATAATGGAAAATGTTGGTTTTGGCTCTACCTGAAACAATTCCCCTCCCTCCCCCCAAGTTTTTTGGAGTTGCCAACAAACCGAAAAAAATCCATTATTCACCTAGAATAGTAATAGAGATGTAGCCAAGTTAGTCTGGTCTTGCTCACCTAGTACTGTTTAATCAGTGTTCTCTCTCAGTGTCTGAGTGGAGGGTTAAATTAAGATCTGGATCAACAAGACTCAGAAAAATTAAAATTAATCTGAGTCCTACCTGTTAGCCTTCAACATAAGGACTATTTTCAGAGATGACAAACATAAGTCATCTGGACTCAGCTGGAATAAGAGACTCCTGTGGAGACACCTTTAATTACAGGCTTGGAAGCTCAGACAAGGAGGCATCAGCGGAGAGAGGTTTATCAAAGACAGAGGATTAGCATAGGTTTAGAAAAGCAAGGGCACGGAGCAGGGAATAAAATGGCAGCTGGTGGAAGACAAGCTGGGAGTGCCTCTGTGCAGATAATTAGATATTAGTGAAGTGTTTATATGCTGATATTAATGCAAATTCAACAAAAAAATATCCTTTGGATCCAACGGGCTCCAAGCAAAATGAGAAATGTTGTGTCTGGGGAACGACAAGTCACTTGCTTGCAAGTCCTTAACCAAATGCGTAACTTCCATGAAATCCGAGGAACTGAAGGGATCATTTGCTCTTTTAATAGCATCCTTAGCACTCTCACCTCTCAAGACAGGTGCAACCTAGACCACCAACTGCAACACTATGACCACCTTTCTGTGCTCAGTCACTTGTAGCTGGTAGGAGCACAGCAATACACATGGACTCCAGCTACATAGACAAGTAATCTGTTAGTTACTGGACTAAACAATAGATGCCATCCACAGCACATGTCCGTCAGCGAAGACAGATGTGTTTGCTGAGGAGGGCTGGGATGCATTTGAGCCCGTATAATTTGGGAAAGCCAGAACATCTCGCTCTTTGGGCATGAGGAAGTGATGGGAATTAACACGGTTCTGCCCACAGTTGCTGCCATATTTCTCCAGGCACGCATAAGGATACAGTTGGCGGAGGAAGCGTCTCTGACTGCAGTTCATAGAATGCAAAGGCAGAGTAAGGCTGACACTCAAGCCTGGCTGTTTTGCTGGAAAAGCTGCTCTGGTTTGAACAGGAATTACATTGGGGAAAGGCTGTGGCTGTGGCGTAACAGAGTTTGGATGAGAGGAACACAACAGGCCCTTCTGGCCTTAGAACCAGCAAAACATCCTAAGCCAGAGGATGTCTAGAGTGGAATGGCCTTCCAAACCAGCCCCATCCACCTTCTCCCCTCCCCACTCACTGCTCCTTGGGATGCACAGAGCAAGACAACACACCGGCAGCCCTGGCTGGGGAGGAGGCCCTGCTAGGTCAACTCCATCTCGAAGTTACGTGATTCTCATTAACAGCTGCCTTAAGAGCCAAAGGACGTGGGGCCAATTTTAACTCTGGTGCAAGTGGATCCAATTCATAATTAATACCAAGCAAGCCAAGGGTGCTTTCACCAGGCCTGAATTTGTCCCCGGTGGGCAAAAATGGCCGTTCTTCAGCTTGCTGAACATAGATGGGGAAAGCAGCCTCCTGCCTCTGCCACTCTTCACAGCAACTCTGACATGAGAGAAGAGAAGGCCCAGACAGGCTTTGCCGTCACAGCCATCCCAGAAGCAAACCAGCTATCCCAGCAGCAAACCAGCCATCCCGGCAGCACGCCAGCAGCATGCCAGCTGTCCCAGCAGCACACCAGCAGCATGCCAGCTGTCCCAGCAGCACACCAGCAGCAAACCAGCTATCCCAGCAGCACGCCAACTGACCCAGCGGCAAACCAGCTGTCCCAGTGGCATGCCTGCCGTCCGGGGGGAGTGAAACCAGCAAACCCGCCTAGTGGAGACACAGCTCATCCTGGGAAAGGCACACACAAGCAGCAATAGCTTATGTCAGTTCCAATGAAATAAGCTATCACAGGCGAAGGCCATTTTGCCTGCATGGCCATGCCTGCACCAGGGTGATGGATGAGTGAGTTTTTCCACACTTCTCACCAGCCTCGCCTTGCCAGCAGAAGGATTCAGTGTAGATCAGGCCCCAGCATTCTCCATAGGGGTCAAAGGGAACATCAACCCACAGGTCAATTTTAATGCCAAGGCTTGTGTGGCAGGACAGTGCCATCTAACGGCCAGGACATGTATCACCCAGGTGAGACATTCTGGGCGTAGCTGAGACACCCCTCGCAGGGCATCCATGGGGGATGATTAACGATGATGATGCAGCCCCAATCAGGGCCCATGCCCCCTTATGCTAGGTGCTGTACAAACACAGAACGAGAGTAGCCCCTTCCCAAAGAATTTACAATCCAGTGCTAGAGCCTGCCAGCCAAGTGCTCTGTTTGTTCCAGGCTAATCAGATCTGAAGTGTTCTCCAGCCCACACCCAGCCTGTGTTGCCTGGAACAGCTAGTGCGCTTGTTTGAGGAGGCTGGTGCTTTTATTCCTCTGTCCTGTGGCGCTCTCAGAAGCTGAGCTGCAGGAACAGCGTCTCTGCCTCGGACTGAAGCTGTGACCCTGCCCACGCACCCCTTGGCTCAGGAAGATTTTTCCAAGCCACGCAGAAGGGTTTCTACCTAGAGGGCTTCACCAGCCTGTACCCAAGGGCCTGCCTGCACCAGGAGCACTGGGCAGAGGTACCGCTGATTTCTATGGGGACAAGAACATGTCCTATGGGCTCATCTGCCCTATGGGGTCTCCCATGGCTGCAGTTCTGCTGCTTCCACCCCAAAGCACAGATGCCTCCTACAGCAACAGAAGGGGTTCTCCCCCACCACCTCCCCCAGTGCAGTAGTGGGGTCAAAAGAAGCATTCCTCTGTTGACCTAGCCACAGCTATGCCCCAGCGCAGGCTGGCTTAACTAGGGCACTCAGGGCTGGGACTGTTCGGTAGCTATATCAGCCTAAAAGCGTAGCGCAGAGCAGGCTGTGGGAAGTGGGGTGTTGCTGAGCCAGGGAGATGCCCTGGAGTTACGGCCCCAGATTTACGCTTCTTCAAGGGACACGCGCAGGAGGCTGAGGCTGGATGATCAACCGGTCCTAACCAAGCCCAGACCGCATCCTGCAAACCCAGCTGCTTGCTGGGCTACAAAGTCCAGTTCCCTGAGTCTGTCCGTAACTAGCGCTCAGGCCCTGCCATGGCTGTGGTGCCCGGAGAGTGAACACAACCTAGTGCATGGTGCACAGCCCCAGACCGCACTGCATAGACTCCTCCTCACCCAGTAGGACCAAGCCAGAAATACATTTCCCATGGGAGTTAGGGGCTGCCTCCACTGCAAACCCAGCTCGGGGGGTGACTGGAAGCTGCCTGGTGACATTGTCTGTGTGAAATGAGTTTGCAGGGTCTCAGCCCAGTCAGATCCTAGTCAAATCCACCCTCGCAATCGGCACTAACTGGCCCCCTTGTTAGTAGCTACAGTAGACAAGCCAAGCGTAGGATGGGCCAGGAGACTCCTCCCCCCCCCCCCCCGGCCCACTGGCCTCTTCTCCACATGCAAACCTTAGCAGCATTAATCAAGCCCCTCTCCCTAGTCAGCTGCAGTGTCACCGCTCCGCACCTGTGGACATTCGGGGACATCAGCAGGGTAGCTGGGCTGTACAGAGACCATGTGCTGGGATGTCTAATCTGCTTAGCACAAGGGCTGGCCAGCAGGTGTCCCCACAAGGATGCAGGGAGAACAGGCAGGGGCTGCAAGGAGCTTGTTTCACAGTGGATCTTTGCAGGTGTGCAAATTGGAGGATACAGGTATTGGAGAGGGCTCAGACATCACTACGGGCCAGTATGTGATGGATAGGGTGGGACTTGTGGTATTGACCAGTGCCTAGTACCACAATGGCTCATTTGGTGCGCGAGGGCACTGCCCTCGGGGTAAGTCCGGCCAATGTTTTCTCGCTGTAGAGATCCTATCTTGTGTTTCACAGGCAGAGGGCAGCATCACCCACAAATGGTGGGCGGAGGTCTGTGCCCTGCTCTGACCTGGAACGAACTCTCTCCACACTGCTTGCCTAGTGGAATTTAGCTCCTCTGAAAGCAGCTGTGACTTGTCTAAGTCACAGTGGGATCCTGGTTCACTTCGCCTCCAAACGCAAACCACTTACCTGTCATGCTTCTGGAATCGGATTGGCTAGTGCAGCCAGCCTCAGGTGATTCCCAATAACCGCCTGCTCCCGTAGGCCAAGAAATTCCAGGCTCTTAGATGTGCCATAAAGGTATCACATCTTATGGAACAAAACATGATTGCACCAGCCCACAAACGACACAGGGGTGTGCTCAGCTTTTATACCACCACCAAAAATCACAGAGGAAAGTTCACATCTGACCCACGACCTCATCAGGGGCAGCAGACAGACAAGCCAATTCCAGCATTTCCTAGATTTTGAGTGCTTAACTTTGCAACCTTAAGTCTTTTCCTATCATGTTTAGTGTAAGCCTTGAAACCTGGCCTTATAAGCTGTATGTAAAAACCTAAACATCTTTTACAGCCATGTCTGAGATCCCTTGCTGGGCACAATCCCAGCAACGAGCTGTTCAGGGCTGATGCACCCTAGTGAAATGTTGTTCTGTGCATGTCCTCATGAAAAGGGTCCTGCCTGAGATCTACCTGATGGGGTAGTCACCCTAGACCAGGGCTCGGCCACCTTTTCAAATCAAAGAGCCAAACAACATCAAAATTCAGAACAAGCGGTCAACAAAGCCGTCTAAGAATGCCCATTTGCATGACTGAAAATATACAATTTAGTAGTATTGATAATTGATATGATGATTAATAAGAGCATCCATGAAACATTGTACTCGCAGACTTTATTTAACAGGACTTCTGCTGCTGCATCTTTTTGCACATTTCTTTGAAGTTTTCATCAGAACTGGTCAAATTGAAGTTCATGTGTGCATTCAAGCTACGTGGGTAATTACGCGTTTTTTAAATTTTACATTTTTCATTTTAATTTAAAAAGTTGCTTGGATTTTGGGAATGACCAAAGAGCCGTATTTGGTTCCGTACTGAGCCATAGGTTTCTGACCTCTGCCCTAGACAAATACACGTGATCACATCACCCTCTAGTGGCCAAGCTGTGTTGCTTCTTCAAAAGAAGCCCTTCCAGCCGGGTGAGGAATGCTGGGGGGGGGGGGGGGGGGAAGAGGGGGAGACACGGACGCAACTCACAAAGGAATTCCAGCTTCTCTTCCTTTGCCAAACTTCGGCTAGCAGAACTGTTCTCCAAGGTATGGCAGGGTCCCTTCCCTCTCCCCAATACTCCCCACACTGGCATAACCCTCTAGTACAGCGATGTTCAAACTTTTTTCCCCTCATGATGCAGTTGAAGAAACACATGGCCGAACACAGTTTAACTAGAGGGTGGTTTCCAGGGTGGGGCTGAGGACGAGAGCTTTGGGGTGGAGGAGGCTTTGGTGAGGGAGGGGGGGGAGGAGAGGGGTCAGGACTTGGGGGCTTATCTCAAACAGATCCCAGTCAGCAGTGCAGCAGGGCGGGGGGGCGCTAAGGCAGCTTCCTGCCTCTCCTACCACCGCAGACCAGGCTGCACCCAAAAGCAGCCAGCAGCAGGTTCCCAGCCCATGGGAGTGCGGAGCTAGTGCTCAGGGGAGGGGCAGTGCACAGAGCCCTGTGCGCTCTGCCCCCTTCCCTCCCCCCCCCCCTCCCCCCAAGAGCCCAGCCTGTTGCCAGCTGCTTCTGGGGCACAGCACAGTCTGCGGTGCCAGGCCAGGCAGGTAGCTGCCTTAGCCCCCCTGCTGCTCACCTGATCCCCCTGCAGCAACGAGCACCAAGGCCTGATTCTCCACCGCCCAGTGCTGGGTTGTGCCCCGTCGTTTGAAAACCCCTGCTCTGGCATCAAGTGCACAGCTTGGTCTCTGCCTGCCAGAGCACATGACCAGTGCTCTCAGTCAGCAGGGCTGTAACTAGGTCTATATGCTGAGCCCCTCAAACGTCTGCAGGGAAGTGCCTCCTCTCCTCGCAGCAATGGTCTACGTCTCGTTGCACTTCAGTGCCCTGGGAGACCCCGGCCACAGAGCTCCCCCACCTGGCTGCAGACTCGCAGGAAGCCCTCCCCCTTGGTAGCCAGCCCTAGAAGCCCTCTCCTCGACTTTCGTTCAGTTGGGCGCAATGTAGGTCGTTCTGCACAGCACCCCCAGATCGGGGAGAGACCCAGCCGGAGCCGGTCAGTGACTGCTAAGACTTACCTCAAAGCCACCGTTTCCTTGCCAGCCACCACGAATTATACCCCTGAGCCAGGTCCACCGTCCCCATAGCAACCCCGGCAAATCCGCACCGCCAGAGAGCGCAAGGTCCAACGCCCGTCAGGTGAGACGAACCTGCCCCCCAAACCAAGGCAACAGGAAGAAACGAAAAGCCCACAAGGGGCTGGGATGGTAACAGGCCCAAGGGGGAGGGCAGGCTGAGGCCGGCTGACCTAAGGAAGCTCTTTCAGTGCTAGCTTCTCTGGCAGGTTGCTTTCCACCACCACACCTGAGCTTCCCCTCAGACATGCCATGCATCTCATCCCCCTGCCACTGCCAGCTCGCGGGCTGAAAGGGAGCGCTGGCGTCATAGCCGCCAGGAGTAAACAACAGAGACAATGAACTCTGACAAGCGGCGCTCTCCAGCCCACGCTGGGAGACTCCAGCCATTATCCTCTTCTCCTCCTGCCCAGGCAGCCGCTCAGATTAGAGGGCTCTAGGACAACAGGGGAGGGCAGGCCCTTGCTAGCCAGCCTGTCACAGCGCCTCCTTTGAGCCAGTGCCAGGCTTTCTATTGGGCTTGGGATCAGATCTGAGGTCCATCTTGCCTGTAGCCTGTCCCTGACAACGGCTAGTGCCCGGTGCTTCAGAGGCGGGATACACAGGCCGCAATGTGACATCCTGCTGCTTTGAAAGCCACGGCCGGGTTCTGTCCAAGCATACAGCAGCCGAGCCATGGCAACCGCGAAGGGCAAAAGCGCAAAACAAGCCTGTGAAGAGCAGCCCCTCTGCCCGGCTTTCCTCTCCTGAACATTCACACTGGCAAACCCACCCGGGGCCTCTCTGGCCGCATTGCAGCTGATGCACTCGGGAGAGAGAAGAGACTTTCCCCTTTGGCCCCCTGGGTGGCCAGCTCTGACAATCCAAAAGAGCGAACTCTTGGAGATCAGGGCACATACATTGCCCTGCCCAGGGCATTCCCCTGCCTGGCAGCCTGGCAATCCACCATGCACAGACTTAGCCAGAGGCAGGTCATTCTCTGCAGTACCTCAAGCCATTTTCCACATCTGTGAAAGGGTTAACTTGCCCCCAAGTCCAGTTCTCCCTAATGCTAACGGGGGTGTCGTGCCACCATCCCACTGAGCTCAGGGGAATTGGTCTCGGTCTAAAAGTTACTCTATTTTTCTAACTCACTTTCGGGCTCTTTGCTGCGCTGACTCCAAATGCCCCTCTCCAAAAGCAGGAGAGACCCTGGTTTTAGACTCGCCGACTAGAGGGGGGACCCTGTAGCCAGGCTGCCTAACGCTTCAGATGGTAAGAGGATCCTGGGCATTGAACGAAGCAGGGGTCCTGGGGATAAAATAGCGTGGTTGGGTCATTAAAGCCTGCAACATAACGCCCATGCAGAAAGGGACTGAATTAAGGCTGCCCAGGCAATATAATCACAGCATCGCCTTGCTGGCAAGTGCTTGGCTTTGCAGCCTTAGCAAGTCTTGTAATGCCATTTCTTCATGTACTTGTTAGCTAGATTCATAAAAAGCAGATATTAGGAACTCCTTCCCCAGGCGCTGGCGTCCTCTTCCAGGACTTGATAGTCAGTGACCAAGATGCTCACAGTCACGCAGTGCCAGGAGATTCCCCACCGCTCTGCTCCAGTCAGCAACAAGAGAACTTTCGGCCGCTACTGTGAGCAGCTCCCCGGGGCCGTCTGCTGCTCACAGCCATATTTCTAGAGTGTTGCTTCTGGGGCAGTTTCCCAGACGTGGTGAGAAGTGTTTCCCCTCAAGGGAGAGGGCATTTCATAGCGCTAAAGTTAGGGATTTTTTTCCAAAGGAACCTAAGGGGATTAGATGCCCTGGGAATCTAAGTCCCTTGGACTCAAAAAAAACCAATAAAATGCCTCAGTGCACAGCTCTGTTGACCCTCCCAGCTGATGAACCGTGCGCGCGCGCGCGCGCACACACACACACACACACACGACGCCCTCCCACCGCCCCCGTTTTAATTAGCACTCCTGTAATGGGCTGGAGGAAACCAGCCATTTCCTTTTGAATTGAGAAATCCGGGCGAGGAACCAAAGGCCCCGGAAAGAGGGGAGGGGGGGCGGAAGAAGAGAGAAAGCAGGGGCTGAGAGTGATGGAGCTTGCTGTTGGCACAGCCACATGAGCGGTTGCCATGGTTTTCCCCAGAACAGCCCTTTTGTTCACGGGTGATAAGGGCCCTCCAGGAGGGACCCAGCTGCCCAGAGATAGCAGCTGGCAGGGCCGGAGCTCACAGACCTGCTCCCCCACAGTAGCATCTTTCCTAGGCACACACAGAGATTACTCACCTCTCTCAATCGCTCCTCCCCCGTCACAGGTTAGACCCAGTCCCTTGCCTGCCACCCTCCAGTCCACCCCGCCCCTACACACACACAGCTGGTGAATGTTGCCCTTCCTCTGTGCTGATGATTTCTGTGGTCTTTGTAGTTCAGGGGTGGGCAAAAGGGCCTCCGGGGGCCGAATCCAGCCTGCCAAGCGGGTGGACCAGGCCCACCGAGGCCCTGCCGCTCCCCCCACACTCAGGCCAATTAGGGCCTGGGGGCAGGGGTAGCGTGAGAAATTTCCTCTGCCCTGCTGGGAATGCATGGCCCTGCCTGATTGGCCTGGGGATGGGGGAGCGTGCGAAGCCTCCTCCCGCCCTCCCAAGAGCACGTGGCACTTTTAAGCACCGTGCACTGCTCACAGGGTGGGGACAGAGTGGAGGAAACTTTGCACGCTCCCCTGCCCCCAGGCTCTGATTGGTCTGGGGGCGGGGGAGCATAGGAAGTCTCCTCCCAGCCAGGAGAATGGGCACCTAGGGAGAAGGGGGGGGCAGGCAAAGGTGCTCCCCCACCCCCAGACTAATCACGGTTTGGGGGTGGGGAACCCAGGAGTATCCCAGCCCCACCCCTTCCGCTTGAGGCCCCGCCCCTTCCTGAGCAACCCCGGGGCCACTTCCAAAATTTTGGAAGTGGCCCCCGGCAAAAAATTATTGCCCACCCCTGTTGCAGTTTCTGTTCACACAGGAAACTGGAGGCCCAATCGCACTAAGCCCCTTAGATGCCCCTTTTCCTGGCTTTCCTAAGCTCTCCAGTTGCTTTCCCCTCACCCTATCCCCACAGCACTGGGCAACTTACACCCTTCGGGTACGTCTACACAGCGGTGCTATTACAGGATAATGTCCATGACCTCAAAATAGCATTCTGAGCGCCTTAACAGCACGCCCATTATTTCAAAATACATTCGAAATAACAGGCGGCTTATTCCAGCTTCCTGTAAACCTCATTGCATGAGGAGTAAGGAAGATGCCAGAATAGTAATTTATTTCGAAATTAGTGCTGTGTAGACATCGCCAAATTTCAAAATAAGCAACGCCATTTGCGTAGCTCAAATGGCATAGCTTATTTTGAGGCACGTGTCCATCCTCTCCCTTGCTGACATCCTTCCAGGCCCCGGCCCGGGGGTCGCAAGGCTCCCCCTCACAGCAATCCAGCCATGGCCGCATAAGGTGCCGCGCTAGGAGCAAATCGTACCCAAGAGACTCAGGGGCTGTTGTTTCCTCATCTCAAACACGCAGCCCCCAGCTCCTAGGGAGATTTTAAAATGCTGAGAAAATGCCTCGAGGGTGAGTGACAACGCGCTGCCGCGGCAGTGAGTTTGACCTGACAGGCTGCCGTCTGAGCTCACAGCTGTCCACCCAGAGCAACTTCATTGACTCTGCTGGGGAGGCTGCAGGGTGGAGGCTGTGGAGATCAGAGTCCGGTCCCATGCTCTGAGGTACAGATGGTATTTCTGGGTCTTGTACAGGGTGAAAAGAAAATTCTCCCTCCCTGCCAGCAGCCTTCACCCATCCCAATTCCCCCGGCTTGTCTTGTCCACACCACAGCTTCACGCCCACAATCCCCCCATGCCTACCAGTTGCTAACTACAGTGCAGCTGCACCCAGTGAAGCGGACGCTGGATTTACCAGGATAGGGGTCCATGCAGCATCCCCCCCCCTTTTGAGAACGTGAACTCAGCAGGAGCTCGACGAAGGGGTCCTAGAAGGCCCAGGACCCCCTGTGTCCCTGACTGGAGGTAGGTGGTGTAGCAAGGGAACCCCCTTTCTTGTTGGTATGACAGAGGGGTGACCAGGCCAAATACAAGTGACTGACACCGTGACCTGGCACATGGGGTCACAACCGCACTCAAATTTGGCCCAGTTTGGTTGCTTGGCCCCCCCATTTTTGCAGTCCTGAGGCAGGGCATTGAGCATTTTAACCACCACCTCATGCTGCAGCAGTTAGAATGCCTCAAGCAGCCACCTAGCCAGGCTAGGAAATGACAGGGAACTTGCCAGGGGTGGGCAACCTGCGGCCCATTGAGGGGGGATGCGTGTGGTCGGCAAGACACTTTGTTTACCGTTGCCCATGTGCATTTCCCATAGAACTGCCCATTGCAGGAGTTTTGCATCATACTAAAGATTTAAGCTGAGAAACGGGCTGTCAGCTGGGCCCCAGAGATGGTTTAGGAATAGAGACATTCCCACTGGAGCAAACAAAAGAATACCAGTAGCTGGCGCTCCTGGCTCCCTGCCCCATGCAGGCTGCAGGATCTCCCAGGAGAGGACGGGAGGGTCAGTGCAGGCTGCAGGATCTCCCAGGAGAGGATGCCTTGCCCCTGACATTGACAAGAGTTGTTTTTGGTGTCTCCCATCCCAGGACGTGCAGAAATCTGTGCTCGCCCCCAGTGCAGCGCAGCTTCTCCCCCTGCTCGGTCGGTCCCAAGCAAATCCCTGCTCTTGTCTAAGTGACATCCCAGCTGCGGCCATGGAACGGCGCAGCGTGTCCCAAATGGAGCCTGCATTGTGATGGCACCATCACTGCAGGATCAGGGATGGGCAGGAGAGCAGCCTCTGCCAGACATGTCCAAGCACAGCATGGGATAATGTTCCTGGTTAATACATACCTCGGCGGTAGCAGGGGGATCAGTTCATAAGGGGTTGAAGGCAGCAAGTGATGTGCAGATGTGCCTAGTACCATTCCTGGCCACAATTCACTACTCTGGAGGGTGCCTTAGAAAACCAAACACGTGCCTCAAGAAAAATGACGAGACAAGTGAAAGCCGCGTTGGGTTATCCCCGGAAGGGTGGTGCCACTCCCTCCTCTCCAGAGCTATTACAAAGCTACTACAAAGCTCCTCTGTGATTCAGAAGAGGGCCCAAAGCAGCCTCCCACTTCATACGCAGGTGATCGCTTGAAGTACGAAACAAGCAGCGTGGGCTGCCCGCGGCGGCTGCCTGGAGGGAAAAGCTACCACGTACACACGCAGTGCTGAGATGCAAGGCTCCTTCCTTCCTCTCTGCAATACTGGGGAGTTTCCCTTGTCCAGCCCCAGCCAGGGAGTAACCCCCGCCCCCACAACATGATACCTTTTGCTGTAGCTGTGGTCCTTAGAGAACCTGCAACCCACGCCCCGGGTGGCTGCATTTATGTCTCGAGTAGTTCCGAAGGCCCCTGCGTTACAGGTGCTGCTGTGTGTTGTCTCTGCTGCATGCATTCAGGCCCATGGTTACGCACACACACACGCACCCATCGTTTGTTCAGTGTCTGCTTGCAGCACGTGTCATGTTACACAGAGAAGAGCACGCTCCTGCCTTTGTGTCTCTGCCTCCACAGGAAGGATCCCGCTGAAAGGCCCCGGTCCCGCCTCAATGACAAGCCAGCTGATGAGAAACATCTCAGCATACCCTGAGCTGGGTTTGTGCTACGACTCCCCAAGCCCTAGAGCAGCAATGGGCTACCCCAGACGAGTGAGTGGGCCACATGAGTGACCCTGCTGCAAGATGGTCATAACCAAGACAGGATCCTGGGACAGGGTAGTTCTGCTCACTGCACTTTGGCACCCCGCAAATTCTAGGTGCACGCTGAACCGTAGCAGCGCTGTGATTGGATGCAGAGGGGGCACACGGCTCTCACAGCCAATGCTGTGTGCAATCAGCCCGCACCTTACTTCATGTGCCCCTTGCTTTACGTACATGTCACTTTAGGAATACCGGTAGGAAGAAAACGACACAGACAGAAACCAGGGGACTCTGGCAACCTTGTGCATGGGCAACGGCAAAGAAAATGCAGGCTACACACAGAGCCCCAATGGGCTGCAGATTGTCCACCAATGCCCTAGAGGGCGCTGTGCAGCCCAGGGTTTCAGCAGTGCAAGCAAGCTGGCAGGTTATGAAGAAAAGCATCCCTGCACTAACTACTACTAACCCTCTGAATGCCAGCCTGGGCCAGAGGGACAATCCACACACACAGCACAGGACGAGTTTTCAGCAGGCTGCCCAGAAACACACCCACAAACGTTGCCAGCAATGCCACGTCCTGCTCAGAGCGGCCACACACACCCATGCGATGTGGGTCACTGCCCAGGCAGTTCAGCATTTGCACATGTAGGTTTGCCAGATGGTTTAACCAAAAATACTGAACACCTCCCCCCCCCCAAAAAAAAGCCACCAGGGAAAATATCCTGTTGAGGGGGGTGGGAAAAAAAAGGGGGAGACCACCAAAGTTGTTGAGCAAAAAAAAACAAAAAAACAAAAAAACAGCATTAAAGCAGCATGGCCCCTTTCAGAGTGGTTGAGCACTAAGACCCAGGGAAGGCATTGCTTCCTCTTGGTCTTTAGGCTTTTTGCCGGTGCCCATTTTGTTTTCTTGATCAAGTCAGAACACAGCTTCCCTGCGGAACCAGGTTGCCAGGTGTCCAGTATTTTCGCCTCCTGGATGGGGGGGGGGAGGTTGGGGGGGAAAATCAGAAAATACCAGACTGTCCGGGTCAATACTGGACACCTGGCAACCCTGTGCACATGCAATTACCCAAATATAGTGCACTGTGTACATCCCCCTGCCTCTGCAGATGCCGGTTTGGATGCCAGCTGAAAATCCAGCCCTGGGTAGCCCTGCAGTCTCATGGGAAATCCCATCTTCCAGGATTTGGCCAACACCCTCACGATGCGATAAAACTGCAGCACACCCAAGAAACATCCACAAGGCCCACGAGCAGCAAGATCAGATCAGTCTCTGCCACAGCTGAGCTAGATTCAAGCCAGGAATCGAGGGGTGCCCTATCCTAACGCCAGCTCTCACTGCCTCAGAAAGGAGGGGAGCGGAGGGGACGCTTCCCCTGCCCCGCACCAAGCAAGAAGATTAAAATGGTACCTCCCCCCGGCTAACTGGGGATCAGCCCGAAGGCGTAGGTAGTGATATGGCAGAGCTGCTGCTGCTGCCGCCTCGCTCCTGGCCAGCGTGCTCAGTTTCAGGCTGCAGCCCACCACTGCTGGTTCCTGGGGCCCAGCATTTTCTACAGACTTGAAGGTTTCCTTTAAGCCAAGGCTGGCTTGTGGGTGGAGACAAGCCTCTGAGGGTACAGAGCTGCAGCAGGCAGGGTTACATGTGACTGTAGAGGAAGGGCTCTGAGGCATAGACTCAGACGAGTCGTTTTAGGGGAAAGGCCGAGAACCAGCATTACGAGGGACTATACCAAAATGGGGGCTGTGAGGACAGGCCACAAGTACCTAAAAAGTTGTTACAAGGAGGAGGGAGAAAAATTGTTCACCTTGGCCTCTGAGGACAGGACAAGAAGCAATGGGCTTAAACTTCAGCAAGGGAGGCTGAGGTTGGACATTAGGAAAAACTTCCTGTCAGGGTGGTTAAACACTGGAATAAATTGCCTAGGGAGGTTGTGGAATCTCTATCACTGGAGATATGTAAGAGCAGGTTAGACAGACACCTGTCAGGGATGGTCTAGATGGTGCGTGGTCCTGCCATGAGGGCAGGGGACTGGACTTGATGACTCTCGAGGTCCCTTCCAGTTCTAGTGTTCTAGGATTCTATGAAAAGTAGAGCTGAATGAGGTGGCCTGATAAATTAGCATGAGACAAGTGCTGTGCACGAGACAGGAGAAGGGTCAATGTTGCAGCGCAATGGGCAAGTGTTCAGGTTACTGCAGGCCTGAGGCCAGATGGGTGTATGTAGGGAGAACAGAAGAGCTTAGGACAGTGCATGGTGGACACGAAAGTGCTGGGACCCGAAGGCATCAGAACCTTGCCCAGTTGTGTAGCAGGCTGCACTACCTGGCCCATAGCATCCCGGGCCTGTGGGGCAGATCCCTACTGCACCCTGAGCTGGCTCGGCCTGCCTGCCCCCAGCTGTCCACCTCCTTTGTTCACCTAGCTCTGGGTTAAGCCACCCCTGTGCCTCCAAGCCACCGGCAGTCAGGTGGAGGGTAATTGTGACTGAGCCCCTGTCACACAGAGGGCAGGAGACGTACTCCCAGCGCATGAAGCCCCACAGCTCGGCTGCCATGCCATGCCACTCACCTGGGTTACGCGGCTTCGCTTGCCCACATGCCGCCAGGGCTGTGCCGGGACGACCTACACCTTCCAGATCCACGCAGCCCCTGGCTTTGCAGGCATTGCCCTTGGTCAGCCTCACTTTGCCAGACCTGGGGGGACCATGTTTGCTGCAGGGAGGCTGCCGGCTGCTGCCACCCAATGCATATTTGATGACGGCTATTATTCTCATCTCCACTCCTGACCGGCGAGACGGGAGTAACCTTTCCTGCTGGGGAATGAATGATGGGCACGAGGCAGCGCACACTACTACCTCGACTGTGCTGATGGACCCAACTGCAGATGCTTCCAAGGAGGGAGAGGATGGGTGGGACAAAACCCGTTAACAGGGACCTATGGGGGGAGAGGAAGGACTGGTGTCGCCAAGAGAGCAGCTACCTGCCAGGGGCTCCAGAACAGAGACAAACACACTAGCTTGTCCCACTGCACCTCCTACTGGATGATGCTTGAAACAGACACAGGTGTTGGAACAAAGGGAGACAGGTGCAAGCAGACACTCAGTACCCAACAAGCACTGTCACGCTGAACGAGCTGCTGTACGCCCGAGGGCCAGGAGAGAATCATTGCGGGAACTCCGACCAGTACATAAGGGAGCTATAAAGGCAGCTGTTCTGTTTTGCCAACGTGAAATCAATCCTTTCACGCGAACCAGATGTGCTCTTTAAACCACTCATCAAGGGCAGATGTTGTTTAAAGGATTTCACACAGAGCTGGCAGGCAGAAGACTGGGTTTTTATCCCCAACAATGGCACGGACTTAACCACGTGACCTCCGGTGGTTTGCTCCCTGCCACTCAGCCTGTTTCCCCAGCTGTGTAACAGGATGGTACCTGCCTTTATAAATAGCAGCATGATTCTTCTCTCTCCTAGCACTGGAGCAGCGATTCGTACCCAATTCAATCCATCAGCCACTTGTGAGAACTGCTTGCGGAAAGAGATTGTAGCTTTACGTTTACGGGCTTGGGGAGTGATGCATTGTGGGGCGCCATAGAGCCCTAATTCAGATCCCATGAAGAGCTGAGAACCTTTGCAGGGGGTTGAATTGAGACCACAAGCTCATAGACTTTAAGGCCAGAAAGGACCATAGTCTGACCTCCTGCAGGCGGCAGGTCACAAACACTCACCCCCCTCCTCCTGTAATAGAACCCCTACCCTCCAAGTTACCAAGGGCCTTAAATCTTGATTTAAAGACCTCAAGTACAGAGAATCTCCCATTTCCTCTAGGACAAAGCAGCAGATTCGGGGTGGGCAAATACCTGCATGTGGGCCAGATCCGGTCTGCTAGGGTTAGCCCCCGGTGAGCCCCCAGACCTCTGTATTTTCCTGCACCTCTGCAGCTACAGAAATTGCAGCCCCTGATGGCCACTGAGCGCTGTTCCCAGCCAATGGGAGCTGCAATCGCCCGTACCAGCGGAGATGCAGGTAAATACAGTGGCAGTTAGTTACCAGTACTAACATGTTCCTGTCTCCGCTGGAAATACCTCATCCCGTGCAGCCTAGGTTTGTACTAGCCTTTTTCACAGCTGCATCGTCATAGTAACCATGCAATACACCCAGCTCTTTCACTTCCCATGTCATTTCCAACTGATGCATCCTCTGCTTCATCCTCGAGTGGTGTCCCTGTGGGTGCTCCGCTCGGGCCTCGGTGCGTCCTTGCGCCGCTGATCGGAGATTTTTGCCTAGCAGTGCCTCCCGCATCGTGCATGAGCAGTCATCATCTTGCACTGTTTTCATCTGTTAGATGCCTACTTCCCACTGCAATGGTTCCAAACACTATGTGACCTTATTAGGGGTGTCACACATACCCCTTTACCACAGCGCACACGTCTCCCAAGCTTGGAACACAGGGCAATCACAACCTTCATCTTATGTGCGAGACTGCACATATGTTGCCTGCAGTCCTGGTTCGTGACCATCCACGTTCCCAACCGACACACCCTCGCAAAGCGCCTCACACTCCCACCAGTAGTACTACAATCTCTGACTGGTGGACCTCTCCAAACAATCTGCTGGCCGGAGTACCTTCCCATCGCCCAGGCCCCTCAGTAGTGGTCACGACCGATGCATCACTTCTGGGACGGGACACCCACGGCGGCATGAGAATGGTACAGGGCAGATGGTCTCAACCCGAGATACACCTCCATATCAAATCCGGGAACTCAGGGCCATCCGCAAAGCATGCGGTCACTTCCTCCCACTTCTAAAGGGCAGAACCATTCGTATCCTCATGGACAACACACTGTCTACGTCTTACATCAACCGACGGGGGGGCGGGGGGCGGAATGCCCGATCATCCTCACTCTGTGCAGAAGCAATCAGATTTTGGAACTGGTGCTGCAAGAACCAGATAACCCCAACTGCTGCTTACATACCAGGCCAACAGAAGACCGTGAATGACAAACTGAACAGATACTTCTCTGAGCAACACAAGTGGGAATTCAGACTCCACGTTCTCCTCCCAATTTTCCGACAGTAGGGGTCCCCACTCATAGATCTATTTGCAACAGCAATCAACAGCAAATGCCACCAATTCTGCTCCCAAGCAGGTCAGGGCAAGAGGTCGGAGGGAGATGCCTTCACCATCCACTGGACCACTCCCCTACTCTATGCTTTTCCACTGATTCCTTTACTCTCCAGAGTAATCAACAAGCTCCGCTTGGACCCGGCCGCAGTAATTCCCTACTGGCTGAGACAACCTTGGTTCCCCTACCCATGTCACCTATCAATAGCTTGACCAATTCCTCTCCCAATGAGTCCCCACTTACTAACCCAACACCGGGGCAAGACCCCCCCAAACATCAAAACCCTGAAACCCACAGCGTGGCTTCTCCATGGTTCCAAAATGAAGAACTTACCTGCTCGGAGAGATTAAGCGCATCCTACTGAATAATCGACGCTCCTCCACAAGATACACCTATTAAAACAAATGGAAACGTTTTCAGGAGTGGTGTAGAGATCGTCAATTATAGTCGAAAACCACTCCCATACCTACCGTACTGGAATACCTGATGGATCTCAGCGACGCAGGCCTCTCCATCAGCTTGATTCAAGTCCATCTTTCTGCTGTCACGGCCTTCCACGAACCAGTGGACAATCTCTCACTCTTTGCACACCTCACAACGAAGCATTTCTTAACAGGCTTGTGGAAAACACATCCAAATTTACACCCGCCTGTACCTCCTTGGGACCTAAACCTCATACTTGACACATGCACTAGGCCACCCTTTGAACCGCTAGCCACTACCCCACTGCAATACCTACCCATGAAAGTGGCTTTCCTAATGGCAACAACATCTGTGAGATGAGTGGGTGAAATTGCAGCCTTCATGGCTCACCCACCGTATACTACCTTTACTAAAGATAGGGTCATGCTCAGACCTCATCCCAGGTTTCTCCCTAAAGTTATATCAGACTTCCACTTGAATGAACCCATATACTTAATCATGTACTTTCCTAAACCTCACACCTCTCCGGCATCTAGAATGTGCAAGATGGATTCTCTCGGACGAGCCCTCGCCTTTTATTTAGAGAGGACCAAGGATCCCAGGAAATTGGACAGACTCTTCATCTCTTTGTCTGGTCCCCACAAGGGAACAGCCGTCTCTGCACAATGGATTTCCAAGTAGATTGCGAGTTGCATATACACGTCCTACCAGCTCCATGGAAAAGCACCACCACAGACCGTTAGAGCACACTCCACGTGTGATAGCCACATCAACAGCTTTCCTACATAATGTGCCACCAGTGGACATTTGTAGAGCAGCGACATGGTCTTCCTCTCAGATTTTCGCACATTATGCTCTACAGAAAGGATCCATACCTGCCACCACTCTAGCATGGTCCTTGCTTCTTCACATAAATGACTCCAACACCCAACACCGTATGGCAAGTATTGCTACTAAGTCACCTGACTGGAACACACCCGGGACACCATTCGAGGAAAAAGAAGTTACTCACCCTGTGGGTGGTCCACTACCCTCCCTTCCTCCTCTTTGCTTGGAGTCCTTTATTGGATTTCTGATAGAAAAGGAACAGAGGGAGGTTCACACTGTGCGTGCACCTAAGAGACAACACCTAACAGCATGAGACGGTGAGGGCGCAGGTGTGGTGCGAGAGGCACTGCTAGGCAAAAATCTCCAATCAGCAGTGCAAGGACATGCTGAGATCTGAGCAGAGCACCCACAGGGACACACATCTCGAAGAACCATTGTTACCGCACAGGGTGAGTAACTTCTTCTTATAGCAAACGTTCTTGTTCATTCCTAAGCGTCAGGGTTATCTTTGTGTTGCCTGCCACTTTTTGTAGCACCCTCCCACTTTTTGTGCCACAGTCATTCATGCTACATAAGATTGGCCCTGCAACCAACCCTGCAGGACTTCCACTAGTAACTTCCCTCAAGCCTGACAGCTCATCATTCTGCACGACCCTCTGAAATCTCCATGTAAACCAGTTCCTTGCCCATCTTTCGAGTGTGTGCATTAATCCCCAGCATCTCCAAGAGAATTTATAATGTCCCAGGGTGAAGCTGTTACATCCACACTATGGCTATGTCTACATGGTAGCCTTGTTGTGGGAAAGCTTATGCAAATGAAGCTCGGTGTGGAATATCGCCGTGCTTCATTTGAATAATTAATGAGCAGCCATTTTTGCGCAAGAGGCTTTTGTGCAAAAAAGAGCAGTGTAGACGGCTCCTTTTTGCGCAAAAACCCCCTCTTGCACAAGAGCCGTTCTTCCTCATTTGTCCAGGAAGAATGGCTCTTGCACAAGAGGGGTTTTTTTGCGCAAAAAGGAGCCATCTACATTGCTCTTTTTTGCGCAAAAGCTTCTTGCGCAAAAATGGCTGGTCATTAATTATGCAAATGAAGTGTGGCGATATTCCACACCGAGCTTCATTTGCATAAGCTTTCCCGCAACAAGGCTACAGTGTAGATGCAGCCTATGTCCTCAAGGACAACAGGGACAAGATAAACTTAAAAAACAACCAATAGTCTGGTAGCACTTTAAAGACTAACAAAACATGTAGATGGTATCATGAGCTTTCGTGGGCACAGCCCACTTCTTCAGATGACCGGAGTGTTGTATGTTCAGAACAAAAATAAATAGGGGAGAAGGGAGGAGGAGGAAAAAAATGGGAGGGGGGGGGGGGACAAAGGATGCAGTAGGTATATAAATATCAAAGGGAAAACCGAGCAATATGTAACAGGCAAAACTGATAGTCTATAAGCACCTAAAAACTGGATAGTTAAAAGAAGCAGATAAGGACCATTAGTTAGCAATTAAAGAGGAAGAATACTAACACCAGAATCTACACAGACAAAGAACCATTGGTACCTCATTGGTTGGTTGGTAGATAATGTCCCAGCCATCCAGTATCTCAATTCAAACGATTGACATGAGAATTAAATTTGTGAATGAATTGTAGTTCCAACCCTTCTCTGTGTATTTGGCTTGTGGAATTGGTTTGTAACAAAACAGCAACTTGAAGATCTCTTAATGAGTGACCAGGCAACTTAATGTCTTCCCCAACAGGTTTCTGTATGTTCCCTTTATGGCCATCTGATTTGTGTCCATTGAGTCTTCCCCATAGGGACTCTCCAGTTTGTCCAATATATATTGCAGTGGGGCATAGCTGGCATTTTTCTGCTCTTATCTCCTGTTAGCGAACCCATGCCTGTGCCAGATGAATGGCACCCAGGGTCTGGACTCTAATGCAGTGGGTATTTATTATGCCAAGTGTTCAGAAAGCAAGGATTTAACTGTCGATTACAATCAACAGCCCCGCTCCTCACAGGGTGACCTCTGCATATAAAACACGCCATCGGGTGAATTCAAAAAGTAGGTGCAGGCAGGCTCCTCTCAGAATTCTCCTGAGCCAGCTGCACTACACTGGAGGTTCACAGGCCTAGCTTGTTTGGGGTGACCTTTGTCACTCTTTGAAACTATTGTCACTGCATGACTGACACGCTGCCCCGCGCGGCACTTTCAATCTTGCCAGGATGGCGTTAGCAAAACTAGCAGAGCCCACAGCTGTAACTGTCTCCTTGAATTAAACAAACCTAGCTGGAGTCAAGTCCCCTTCCCGGCTAAATTAAATTGTAAAAGGAGTGTTCAGCCAATCAAATGTGCTTGATTGCCTGGAACAGGCACAGCCTCTAATGTGAAGCAGAACCCAATTCAAGCCCTGGTCATTTCCAGGGCAGACAAGCTTGAGTGCGGGACTGTTGGACCATACAACGCTGAAATCAGAGATGCATAAAAAATGTAGGACTGGCAGAGACCTTAAAGCATTCATCAAATCCACCCCGTGTGCAGAGACAGGACCAAGCAAACCTAAAGAAACGTAGTTCATTGACTTTCAGGGATATAGAGACCATTCATCCACTGGTGCTTTCCTCAAAAGAGGTGATGGGGCTGCGTTCGTATTTATAGCTTAACACTTGAGTTGCATTTAGTGTTCATTTTCAGATCACATACTTACCCAGTGAGAGGAATGGAGGGAGCATTCTCTTCCCTGTGACCTTGGGAAAATCATGTGACTCTCTGGCCCGGGGCTATCTTGTGTAAATAGGGCTTGCACTAATTGTGAGCTGTCCCACTTTACACTTGGAGCAACATGCAGCAGCAGCTTGTGAAGTTGGACTTCAAACACCCAGAACTAACCTTCCTGTGAGGCAGGTAAGGAAACAAGGGATCTCCACACCAACGTGCAGCAGTAACAGCCTGCCATCAAGCCATGTGTTGATTCCAGCTCTGGCTTGAGTGAGACCAGCAGGCCTGGCTGCACACCCAGAGATGCCAGAACTTGGCTTATGGGATTTGTTCAGTGCTCTTTATTTTAAGCTAATCAGGGCTGAAGTGAGCTCACCTGCTTGCTGAGCCCCCAGTGGCTGAGCAGAAGTGTTTAATTTTACGGGAAAGCGCCCCTAATCTCATCTACACTCACTTTGCTGTGGTCCAGGACAAAACAAGTGAAAGACACCTCCCCACGTAGTAATGTGGTTGATCATCTTTTACACATCAGGCCTGAAGCAGAATCTAAGGAACAAAAAGACAGATTAGGTTCTGAAGTCCAAACCGTGGCGAAGTCCTGTGGTTAAACTGCTGCTCTTACATCCAAACCAGTTTTAAGATACTTAAATATCAAGACAAATCAGGCTCTCTCCATTTTACAAAAATAGCTCTTACTGAGTTTTAATGCTTGTTGCCATTTTTAGAGATGCTGTTGACAAAACTAACCAGGTACTAACTATACATAAAAACAGAATCTATGGGTGAGTCTGAATATCAGCTCTGGTTCTTGTTAAAATGTGAACACATTGTGTAAACATGGTTACAAAACACACTTCCTTTAATTTCTGTAGTCACATCAAGATTTCCAACAATAAGCTAGGCCAGTGATTCTCAAACATTTTGGCCTGTGGACCACCTGGCTCAGTGCAAACCTTTCCGCGGACCACCAGCTACCAACAGAAACTCACTGTTAATTACATAATTACGCCCGAGCCATTTTGCTAGTGCTGCAGCTAGGGAAAATGGCTGAATTTAAAGTAAACAGATAAACTAGCATGAGAAAGTTAAGATGCTTTATCAAACTTCATTTTACATAAAGTAAAATATTAATGTGTGTCCAACCCAAAAGGTTCCCATGTTTTCTTTATTTATGGCAGAGGTGGGGATTCTTCTTGGGTCGGGGGCCATTGACCCACAAGAAAAAAAAAAAATCAGCTGCAGTCCACACAAGTGAAAAGCAAGTGAGATCCTCCAGCTCCAACCCTCACTGATGTGGCCCCCAACTGAGACACCTCAGTCATCTGGCGTTCCAACCCCACAGGGTGAGGGGAAGAGAAGGAAGGACTGAGGTTCAGGGCTTCCCATAGGCCAGATTTACTTTTCTGGGGTGCTGGAGTTAGTGGATTTTGTGGACCCCCATAGGCTCTGGGGGGGGGGGACAAAAATGAGGGGTTCAGTGGGCGGGACAGGGCTGCCAGCGAGTGGGATGGGGGGAGGGGTGTTCAGGAAGCAAGCGGGATAGGGAGGGGGGTGCAGAGTCTGGAAAGGAGTTTGGCAGCAGGAGAGGGTGTGGGGTGGGGGTACAAGAGGGAGTCTGGGGCGGGACAGAGGAATGTAGAAAAGGTGAGAGGGGGACAATGCAGCCAAATAGCTGCACCTCCAAACCCTTGTGGCTGGTTGATTATTGTGCGCCCATCTGTGGAAGGGGAATGAACACTGGTGCCTTTCTGGGTTATGATGGAGATTTGCGGTTCCTATGGCAACGACGTGGCTCTGAAACGGAGTAAAAGAAGAACACTGAGTCACTTTTATATGGAGATGTTGAAGCAGCTAGTTAGCTTTAAAATCCAAAGCCAGCAAGTATTCAATATCATGGAGGAGAGAGGTCTCCCTCAGCCCAGCTTGTTTTCTGGCAGTCCCAGTGAGGCAGTGTCAGTAACCGAGGGGTCAGAACAGGGGCTGGAGGAGAATGATTTGTGGAAAAGCAGCAAGCTCCCGACAGACACAGCTCAGAGCTCTGGGGGAAATACCGAATGCGGGTCTGAGCTGACAGCAGAAATATGCGCTGGCATTAACGGCAGCTGCTCTGCTGGAGACCTGGAAGGGAGCAAATGTCCCAGTTTAAATGCCGGGGCTGCTACAGATTATGGAACAATGTACGGACCTGCCAGCTGCCCTGCCACGCCGCAGGGGCTGAAATTCTCGCTCACACACACTGATAAGGTGCAAAGAGAATCATGCTGTGATGGGGGAAGGGAGGCAAAGAAGTGGGGAGTAAAAGGAAAAGAGAAATTGTATCCCCCCCCCCCACATCTTCCCTCTGCTCCAGCCTTGCTCCCTTCAGCCCCATGATACCCCCCCAGCCTGATCCCTCCCGCATCACCCATCCCCCTCAGAGCAACCCCTGCCCCCTCCCATCCTGCCCCCACATCCTCCTCCTGCCCCCACATCCCTGTGCCCCCAGTGCTCTCTCCAGCAGGCCAGCAGTGCTGGGACTCGCAGGCCCCCAGAGCAGTGCTGGGGTGAGGAGGGGCCGGGGGGCAGAGTCACTTCCCTGTCCGGCCCAGCCCTTTGCCTGGGGCTCAACCCTCATCTGCAGGCTGCGGCTCCAGGGCTGGGGCAGGCAGAGCCCAGGGTTGGCTCCAGCCCCAAAGGGTCTTCCTGCCCCCACACACGCCCTGCAGGGAGCAGCACAGCGCAGGCCCTGGCGCCGCATGGAGGTGGCAGCAAAGTGTGATCAGCCACCTAGCCCTGCCCCTCCCAGAGCAGGAGACAGAGCCTGCAATGGGGGAGAGGCGGTGTTAAACCCCTAGGCTCCCTGGAGCTGCACGCCCAGGCCAGGCAGGGGTAGCTCCAGGGATGTGGAGCTCAGCACAGGGTCATGCTACCTGCTCTGCTTGCCAGGCCACTCCAGCCCCTTTGCTGCGCCTGCACCTCCTCTATCACACGCCCTGCCAGCAGGAAGCCGGAGCTGGTGCTCCAGGCTGCAGCTGTGCGGTGACCGTGAGGCGTGAGCCGCAGTGTGGGCTGCTCTCGAGCCTCAGGTGGCCTAGGAGGTGGCCAAAGACCACTAGTGGTCCGCGACCACACCTTGAGAACCACTGACCTAGGCTAAAACGATCCCTTATTGGAAATACAGTAATTCCTTTACAGGAAGATGTTAATTAAGAGCCAAAGGCAAAAGCCGTAGCTGAGAGATGCAGAGATGGTACTGCTCTTCTGGTGCACGTTCTCCTGGCGATAGTATTGGCAGACGATTAGGCATTCAAACTGGCTCCTTCAGGGTCTCTCAGTGCGGAAGATTCTGTAAACTGGCTGTTCCCTGCTTAACCACACACCAGCTGGAACATTAGGCTAGAGGGAGCAGTGGAGAACTCCTGTGGGTAGGAAATAGGTTAAGGGCACCCGGTCCAGGATAAAATACCCTCTGTGTTTAAAGTTTGCCATCCTTAAGTTAAAAAAAAAAAAAAAAAAAAAAAGGAACTTTGCGTACACATCGCCATTTCGTGTGCGTTTTGAGAGGATTCCAGTGTTGCTTACAATTTTGGATTGCAGAAGATTTTAAAGTTAGGATATGAAGAAGTCGGAATGGCAAATTGAACAAGAGCACTTCTGCAATTCTCTGTTTTTCCCCAGATTCAGTCAAATCTACTGAGCATGAAGTAGATTACAAAGCAATGACAGCGGTGAGCCATAGCTAGGGTTAAGATATGTAGGAACCCCAGTCACATGGCCTAATATTTGTGGTTGCTTCTCTGCTCCTCTAACTGGCAGAAATGAGAATGATTACATACAAATTGTTTATTTGTATCTAGAGTCCCACGTATCAAGACCTCTAGTGATGGCAACATCCAGTGCAGAGTTGCAGTTAGCATTAAGGCTGGCACGAGGGCACTGACTGGCTTACTCTGGTTCCTTCAATTACACTGAATAAGACTTCAGCTTGCAGTCTAGGTTCAAAGTGGAGCTGGAGTTCAGAGCCCCAGCCTGAATTCCACACTCTTAGCAGTGCAGTCTCACAGCAAATCCAAAGACTAAAACTACAACCCTCAGAGGTTCAGTGGTGTTTCACTAGTCACAAGATGTGCAAGATCAGAGAAAAGTCTCGCTCGGTTCCTTGCACGTATCGGAGGGCAGAGAGCGAGGCTGGGCATTCCGGGTTAATTCCGAGACTCGGAAGAGGTCGGGCTGCGGACCGTCGACATGAGGTGGGACTTGTAGGTCTTGCTCAGGCCTGTCATCCAGAACTTGAGGAGCTTGACGTTGTCTTCCTCAGCCGCTCCTAGGATGCTCAGCAGTTTTTGAGTGTCCTCCTTGGGTCGACTGTCCACTTTGGTGAATTTAAAGAGGACCTTCACTTTACTGCAGAGACAAAAATGTCCTGTCACTAGTGATGCAATAGGACACAGTAGCTTTGAGATATAGGCAGAGGCAACACTGCGTGTTTCTTTTTCATACTAGGGATGTTAGGTAGCGGTTAATAAGCTAATCGAAGAGTTGATGGAGAAGGGGTTGAGCTCCTGGGGGCGGCACGAGTCAGGACTGAGCAGGTCCAGCTCACACCAGCTCTGGGACCGCTGCAGCTCTGCTTTTTAAATGCAGTAAGAGCCACTAGGCTTGAGCACTCGCGCCAGGTCCCAGGCCGCTGCGGCCCAAGAGCTGCCTGGTAAACATCAGTTTAATGATATCAGTTACCCTCAGCCAGCTCCCGTGGAGGTGGCTTTGCCCTAGCAGCGAAGCCACCACCCTAAGTGCAGGGCAGGCAGGCAGGCTTTGTTGTGGGTTCTGTAGCATAAAGCGTGTAACCGCTATGTTTTTTTAGCTGTTACACAGTTACCCTATTACACGGTTTTTAACATCCCTAGACTATACAAGCTGGTTTTCCCAGGAAAACCCCTTGGAAAACCTGGATGGGATTATGACACTAAGAATAGCTAACAGGGTTTCACAGAAAGCAAAGCATCGCCTCTTACTTCATCCACTCCTCCTTCAGGCAGACAAGGCACTGATCCACAACGTCCACAGAAAGGTTCTGGTTTGTCAGTGCAGCTTCGATCTTGTTCAAGATTGTGGGGCCAACTGCAAGCACAGGGAAAGGGTCACAAGAACAACAGTGGAACTACAGATTAGAATCAAAACACTAGAACTGGAAGGGACCTCAAGAGGCCATCAAGTCCATCTCCTCACGGCAGGGCCAAGCACCATCTGCATCATCCTTGACAGGTGTCTGTCCAATCTACTCTTAAATATCTCTGGAGATGGAGATTCCACAACCTCCCTGGGCAATTTATTCCAGTGTTTAACCACCCTGACACGTAGGAAGTTTTTTCCAATGTCCAACCTAAACCTCCCTTGCTGCAATTTAAGCCCATTGCTTCTTGTCTTCAGAGGCCAAGGAGAACAATTTCCCCCCCTTCTCCTTGTGACACCCTTTTAGATACCTGAAAACTGCTATCGTGTCCCCTCTCAGTCTTCTCCTTTCCAAACTAAACAAGCCCAGTTCCTTCAGCCTTCCCTCCTAGCTCACGTTTTCTAGACCTTTAATCATTTTTGTTCCTCTTCTCTGGACCTTCTCCAATTTCTCCACATCTTTCTTGAAATGTGGTGCCCAGAACTGGACACAATACTCCAATTGAGGCCTAATCAGTGCAGAGTAGAGCGGCAGAATGACTTCTTGTGTCTTGCTCACACAACACTCCTGTTAATGCATCCCAGAATCATCTTTACTTTTTTTGCAAGAGTGTCACACTGATGACTCATATTTAGCTTGTGGTCCACTCTGACCCCTAGGTCCCTTTCTGCCGTACTCCTTCCTAGACAGTCACTTCCCATTCTGTATGTGTGAAATGGATTGTTCTTTCCTAAGTGGAGCACTTTGCATTTGTCCTTATTAAACTTCATCCTATTTACCTCAGACCATTTCTCCAGTTTGTCCAGATCATTTTGAATTATGACCCTCTCCTCCAAAGCACTTGCAACCCTTCCCAGCTTGGTATCAACCCAAATCCCTCCTCAAGCCACGAGAAAATTGACAGGCGTTACAAATGGAAAGGTACAGCCCTCAGCTGCCCCCTGGCCTTCCACAGAAGAACTGGTGTTCTCAGACACTGTAGGGAATGGTACATATGCTAGCAGGATCCACCCACCATAGTGGAGGACCTACAGCAGTTTCTGGAGCACAGTAAGGTCTTCTGCAGTACTATTGAGAAGTCCCTGGTTTTGCTCTCTTACACCCACACCCTGAAAGGAGTAGCAAGAGTAGAGGGAGGATCAGTCATGTGTAGTGTAACCATATGTTCTGTTTTTAAAGGGATAGGCCCGTATTTAAGCCCTCCTGCAACTGTCCTTTTTCTTAAAAATAGGCAAATTATACCATGTTTTCTGAATGCCCCCCCATCAGTACTGGCAGGTCTTATGCCTGGCCAGATACCTGCTTGCCAGCCATTCACCCACCAGCAGTGAGGGGGCAGCAATAGGAGTGGGTAAGCAAGGCTGGTGGTGGATGAAGATACAGCATGTGGGGCCGGCTGCTCCCATGCTGGTCTGTCAGTGCAGCCCCCACCGTGAGGCTTTCAGCCAGCAGGGCCTTGTCCCCATCCCATTTCCAGCCAGCACGTGCTGCAAGGCATGGAGGGTGGAGAGCACTGGACAAGGAAGATGGGGTTGGTCAGTCTCTCACACCCCTTGTGAGAGATATACAGAAGTGAGTGAGTGTGTGGGGTGGGGGGGAGGGATATATGTTTCACCCCTCCCTGTGTGAAGCCTCAAAGATAAGGTAAATAAAAATACTGAGTAGCTGAATTCTTTGTAACAGAGACTCAGTCACCTTGATGTTAATTTGAATGTTTGCACTGCACTAGCTCTGACTGAGTGCTGTTGAACTTGCCTGAATACAAGTAATTTTATCAAGTACCCCCTATTCAGCACAGGGAAATATGGTCACCCTTAGAGCTGACGAGAGCATCTCTTCTACATTAAAGAAAGGACTGCTCTGAACATGCCAACTGCATTGCCTACAGAGGTGTCTTGGGATCATGCCCAGTCCAAACGACTGGGGCCACTTGGAAAGAGCAGCTTGCAGGCAAAGTTACGCTCTCCATATAGGAGTACTAGGCACATTTTTAAAAACCAAGTTAAACTGAATTTAGTGCTTGTAATTCACAGCCCCAGGAAATCAGTGTCAGACACTGGCGCTAGTTAATTTTATGATCTGCTAGCTGATGAGCAGGAGAGAAGGGGAATGACCGGCTTCTGAGTGCAGAGCACTCACCCTAGGTCTGGACACGGAAAGTGTCTCTCTAGCTACATTATTGTAGGCCAGATGAGTTACAGAAGATTCTTCCTCATCTCTGAAGAATATCACACAGACAGTCTGTTGAGTTCATGTGACAAACGCTGCGTGGTCAACAGCCTGCGTATCTAGAGAACACCAAGTTCTCCAACATGGTCTTTGTGTTCTGCTGTGGCCATTTTCTTAGCAGCCAGAACACAGGAACAAGCCCACACAACCAAATGCCACTGTGTAGAACGCTAAGAGCTACAGATAGCGTTCCTACTCTGGCCACAGTGGCATAGGCCTCTCCTGACAGAGCTCCATGTTCCCAAAGCACCCACCTCGGTCGGCTGCCACAGGGCTCCCACTGGTGACCACAAACTCGTACTTGCTGAGGGGCTGCTCATCATCAAACAGGACCGGGTAGAGGCTGCACCGAGTGGCAGGGCGGACTTCCACAAGGACAGCAAATTCTAGAGCAACGATAAAACCCCCAGCACATTAGACCCAACAACCTATACGAAAAATAACACATCCAAGTATGTACAGTCTGTGCTTCAGATAGGCTAATTTCCCTGGCGTGGAGGGAAATTGTGAGCAAACTTGGCTCAGGAGGAAAATTTTAGATGGCAAAAATGTGAATGGAAAATTGGGAGTTCTTTGAGGAGAATTTATTAGAGGGCCAAAGAAACAGAATTCCACATTCAAGAAAGAGCACGGCTTTGGCTAAAAGCCCATTTGGTTCACTGGTGAAGCGAAGGAAGCAATTAGACATACAAAAAGCAACATAGAACAAGTGTGAAAAAAGGAATATAGGCGACAATCAATATAAATTAGAAATTCTGAAATGAAAAAAAGCTAAAGACTTCCGGGGGGGGGGGGGGGCAGAAATCGATGTGTGGCAGGGCTAAGGACAATAAAACGACATTTTAAAACACTATTAGGAACAAAAGAAATCACATCAATGGTATTAAGATTAGGAATGTGAAGGACTAGTCGACTATCCGATAAGCAAATGCTTATCAGATAGTTGGCTAGTGGCTTCCCTCCCCCACTTCGTGCCTCTATCAGAAAGAGGCAGCCAAAGGGGGGGGAAAAGAGGATGGGTGCTTCAAAGTGGCAGCGCCACGTAGAGCCCAGGGTCTGCTGCTTTGAAACGCCGTGTGCAGCCCAGACTCCCCAGCTGACCCTGGGCTCCATGTGGCGCTACCACTTTGAAACGCCACAGGAAGCACGGGGCCAGCGGGGGACTGCTCGAATCCCCTGCTGGCCCTGTGATCCCTGCAGTGCTTTTGCCTTTGAAGTGTAGCAACAGCCCTGGGGCTGTTGCTACACTTCAAAGACGGAAGTGCCCTTATTGACTAATCGAACAGTTGATGCAAGTTGCCTCGACTATCGATTAGCCAATTAATCTAAATTTAACACCCCTAATTAAGATCCTCATTCGGAAAGGCTAACATAGCCCTCCATTGGGCAAAGTTTAAAACAGTTCGAGGTTACGGTCTCACACAAACCCGGAACACAATTCAACACAGCGGATAGTCACAGGTTTGTGTGTGAATATAAACTGGGTGCCACTCTGGCTGACTGCAGTGTTTGGTCCATATATGGCAGCATTAGCCTCTTTATTAACCAGAACCTAGGATTTCCAGTCACTGAGCCCACTGCATGCAATGATCACGCAACATCCCTGAGCCAAGAGACCAGGGAAGCTCACTGGGAAAACAGCACAAAGGGGCACTGGCATAGCTCATTCAAGGCTGCTGGACTTTAGCTGCTAACTCTTTCCCTTCCCAGGGTATTTCCTTCAACATGGACAAGAGGGAGAGGAGCTGGATCAGGGGCAAGCTCTTACCAGATGACAGTATGTGTGATGGGACATGCACGTGGGGGCTGAGCCCGAGGAAGTTACACCGATACGCCTCCTCGTAGTGGTCACTGTAGGGGATAATCTGAACACAGCCTACAGGCAGCATGGTCTGCGGAAGGAAACAAACATGGCTAGAGAAGGTTTAGACAGGTTCACGGCCATGTTCCTCTCATGCTTGTCACACCAGCTGCACCTCAGAGGGCTGCTAAGGCAGTCTGGGCTGCCTCGAGGTATCTCACTCAGCTTGAAAAATTCCCTTTTATCAATATGGTTCTGAGCAGTAAACCACTCAGAGCCCTCCTTGGCTTAGAGGCTTAAAAACAGCATTCTGGAGCCTTCAAAGGGAAAAAAACTCTCCTAGGGTACGTCTAGACAGCGGGGCTATTTCAGGATACTGAAGGTATCCCGAAATAGCTACCCCGCGTCTTTTAAACACGCCTGTTATTTCAAAGTGTTTTTCAAAATAACGGGCGTGCTATTTCGGCATCCCTGTAATCCTCATTCCACGAGGGTTACAGGATGTCTTGAAATAGTGCATTATTTTGAAATTTGGCACTGTGTAGACGCACCAAATTTCGAAATCAGCTATTTCTAAATACAACCAAAATAAGATATGCAATTTGCGTAGCGCAAATTGCATATCTTATTTCGAGTTTAGGTTGCTGTGTAGACACACCCCTAGAAAGCCTCGTAAGAAGGGACCTAGTGCCCTCTTTTTCAATTCTATTTGGTGATGCTTTCTCCACTGCTCACATAAAGTTTGATGATTTCAAACAGATCACTTCTCTTCCTTCTGGCTGTTACGTGGTAGCAAAACATTATCATCACAGACCCTACATAAACAATAACAGTTTATTTAATGTAAAGATTTGGCAACAAAACAGCATTTTTTATTCTAAATTCTAATAGGATTCAGACCACATTCCCTCAACAGATTATACTTTAAGAGACAGGTCAATTTGAGAGCCATGCAACAAGAGCGAAGAAACAAGTTTTTACCCGTAGGATGTCAAAGGCAGACTGGACAAGATCTGTATCTCGTGCTTTCCAGATGACCTGGTTCCCCATTAATACATGCCATGCCAGCATGCGGAAAGCCGATGCTCCCAGGACCTGAAACAAGACAATCCTGAGCTTACTTGGATATTTTACTACTTTCCTTCACCATTTTGGTCCATCACAAGCATGTCTGCAAAGTAGCCTTCCAGCCACGTTGCTGAATACATACTGGAAATGCTAATGAACTATTACCATAAAGTCTCTCTGCACATGGCACTAGTCTAAATATGTATTTTAGCATTTGTGAAAGATGCCAGACTGACAGTCTGAGGGCTGTTGTATTTATTTAGATGGAATATAACGACTCAAAGAGCTAAACGTGTTAATATGACCATGTCACGTTGCAACATTAGACAGTGTTAAATAAGGTTCAGGGTTTGGTATACAGAGACCTCGGCCTGCTTAGTGCCATACCAAACACATGATTAAAAAGCAGGTTTGACCTTCATTAAGGATACAGAAGAAAAGAAGGAAAATAGTTAAAGGACTTGAAACATAAAGCGCCAAGTCAGCTTTATTTTAACAACCTCCATTGTTCTTTCCCTTTACAAAAATCCTTGTTTGACAGTCTTTGAGATGGTATTAAAGATGATGAGGACAGTCTTTTTGGGGAGTAAAGAGGACAAGTTAGTCGAAATGGGCTGGAGTTGTTAAAGTGTGATTCTGGTTCCTAGCACAACACAATAGACAAGAAAGATGAGAACAACAAAAAGAGAAAATGCAGCTTCTTTCTCTGGCGTTGACCTTCACTTCCTGGAAAACAGGCCCAGCGCACAGTCTTACCAGCCACTCCAAGACCTGCCAAACTGGTACCAGCATAAGATTGTGTGGGGCACTGCATTTCTTCGCCTTTCTAGTCCCAGGCTGACAGCAGTATTACTGGCTTGAATGGGCTCTTATTAAACAGAAGGCAAAAGGAGAGGGATAGGAATAAATGAGCTGAGGAAGGAGAAAGGACACACACACAGGGTGAGGGGAGAGGTCTCAAAGCCGAGGGGGTGTTTGGGATTCAGCTGGAACCAAAGGAAGTGATGGCATCTGTGTTCCTCTCCCTCTGGCCCAGATTGGTCAGGTATTTAGGGATCAGAACAACAATGGCCCAATGTGTTATGGTAGATCCAGGGACGCCACAAGACAGTGCCAGCCATGATGGTAAAACTGACTGCAGCAGTTGCTGGAAAACAGCCCCTTCTTCGGCTAATTTCCCCCCCAAACATTTTTTTTTTTTTTAAGAACCCCAAAAGAAGCGATGAATGGGACAGCCAGCCCCCTCACTATTTTGTTCACCTATTAGGCCTAATTTCTGATGCTCCAAGTTTGGTCCATTGATTTCTACTCCTACACTTTGCCAGGCAGAATTTTAACACAGTTCTTGAATTATTTCAGTTAGGCCCTTTGGTTTGGACTAACTGAGGCCAGGTCTACACGAAAGGGGAAGGTCAAATTAAGATACGCAACTCCAGCTTTGTTAATTATGTAGCTAGAGTCAATGTACTACAGCAGGAGATCAACAGAAGCAAATGCTCCTGTCAGCTACCCTCAGTCTTCACAGGAGCAGGAGTACTAGCTGCTGATGGGGGCACCCTCTGAGTTCAATTTAGTGAGTCTTTACTAGACCCACTAAATCAAACTGTGGAAGAACGATTGCGGTGGCAGTGATCTTCCTCATAGTGAAGAACGGCCTTTGTCTCCCTTTTCCCACCAACATGTGGTGTTATACGTTATCGTGACATTTTATAACCTGTCACTCATTTTTTGCTCTCAGTTCAGGTAAACATGTAAGCTGAATCACCGAATCACGTGTAGGCCGAATTAGCATGACTTTAGGCCTCTGTCTCAGAGCAAACACAGCAGCAGCAGATGATATGTCCCTGCCAACGCTCCTCTCCCCGACCTTGGACTGAATTCCGTTCTTATCACAGGTGTGAGAATAGCCCCGGAAACCCAGCTGTTCATTCACACCTTGGCCTCTGAGCTGAGGCTGCCAACAAGTGAGCCGATTCGAGCCAATTGTGCTGGTAGTTTGGGTAAGGCAGACACTAGCTCACTTGAAGCTGGACAGAGATCTAACACTGCATACACGTGAAGCTGCCAATACATGCCTACCCCCGACCAGCGTGCCAGCTATAAGAGGTGTGGAGCTGCTATGTGTTTATCTACAAATGACAAGGGCGCCATTTTGGGTGGATAGGGGGGCAGCAGCCATGCGCTCTGGGATATGGCTTGTTTTTCATCCCGTTCCCCGGACTATCATGGAGCGAGGGGAAAGGGCTTGCATTCCATGCATGCCTCTCGCTTCTGGGAGTTAGAGATGCAGTTCACCTTGTAATCATGGCCTCAAATGCCAGATGGTTTTCAAGTTCTTTGCTGACTCATATTTGGGCAGCGTTGCTGATACTCAGAGGTAGATGAAACAAGGTACCACCAGGAAAGAACTGTATTTAGACCCCAAAAGAAAAGCATGTGAGCGTAAAACAAAAACCATGGCAGTAAGTGGCCATTCTCTTCCAAATACAGGCTCAGAGTTCAGAAAACACCCAGGTAAAGGCTCCAGTCCTCCTTCCCTACCTGTCTCATGTGCCTGAGGGACCGGAAGATGGACAACCTTCGGGGAGCTACATTCCAGCTACTGCAATCCGACAGAGATGCATCTGTTGGGCATTTAGTTAGCTCCCGCCCTTCCACAATCTCTGACTGGGTAGATGGCTTCTCCTCTTCTCCCTCGGAGCCATCCCAGCCTTCAGACTCTTCTTTCAGGTCTCCAAGGAAAGAGAAAGACCAGTCACAAAAAGACGCCAAACACAGCAACTGCCCCACGGCTCAGCTGCAGAATACAATCGCGTGTCGTTTCACACTCAAGTCGCGATGGTCAGTTTGGGAGAAAGGGAGGAAGTGGATGGGCCTTCTCAGGATTGGAGTATTTGCAGCTTATAATGCATGTCAAGGTAATACATAACTAAGCCTCATGCTTCGGGGCCAGAGGTGAAAGTCAGCTGGGGCGTCCCGGTGCACCACTTCGGCAAGAAGGAGCCGGTGGGCTGGGGCACTCGGCTGCAGGAGGTGGCACGGCGCACTCCCCGCCAGGCTCCTGGGGCTCTCCGGCAGGCTGCCGCACTAAGCAACAGGCAGTTAAAGAGGCCAGCTGGGAGCACGCTCCTCCACTGGTCCGGGACTGTCCCCAGCACCGCAGTCTCCTCCTTAAGGCAGGCAGGGGGGCTGAAGCCCGCAACCCTGAGATTCACACAGAGGTGCTGCTTGCTGCTCCCCTTCCCATCCGGGAGTGAGAGGAAAGCACAGAGTGTGTGAGCATTCCTTGCCCCCCTGGCTGGGTTAGGGTTAGTGAGTGACCCCCGCTGTGTGCTTTCCACTTGCTTCCAAGAGCGATGAAGGGGACCAGCAAACAGCATCCTCGTACGAATATTGGAGGGGCTTCAGCCCCTCTGCCCTCCCTAAATAGCACCCTTGCCCCTACACACATACCCCAGGCCCCTAGCCTGAGCCCCTCCTCACATCCCCCAACCCTGACTCCTGCACACCCGCATCCTCAATCCCCTGCCACAAGGCCCCTCCTTGCACACACCTCAACTCTGACTCCTACACTCCCCCACACACACACACACACCAGCCCCCTGCCTAGAACCCCCAAACCTCCAAGCCCCTGCCCTGACTCCTGCACCCCCATGCCCCGAGTCCCCCACACTCCACCCCACACTTAATTTCTTACAGGTATTGTCCTATCACAAATCCCCCCCCAGCCTTGAACCCCCAGCCCTGACTCCTGCAACCCCACACATCCCCTGAAACCCACCAGATCCCCACCCCACACTCAAGAAATTTACTTTCACCTTGTTCGGGGCATAAAATGACCCTCAAAGAGTCCGCAAATAAGTTTTCACCTCAGTTGGAGCATATACAATTGGCCAAACACACTATGGAGGTTTCTGGATCCTTCTTTTGAAGATACCAGCCTCTCCTTGAGACGGGCTAGGCAGATACTTGAGTAGATGGACTGACAAACTAATTCAGTGGGGGAAATCCGTGTTTCTATATATTTAGGAATTTCGTGGAACAGTACGAAAGGGGAAAGCCTCATGCTGGGCAACAATCACTTCTCTTAGCCAGCCACATCTCAACTAGCGGGTTCAGAGATCATGGTGCTGCAAGGCTGATATGGAAACAATGAATGAACACAGGGAGATCTCGCCCCTTCACCGTTCTTCATTTCACATCAGCTTCCTTCCCCCGTGGCAGGAGAGGAGCCATTAAGCACACTGTACCTCAGGATAGCAGAGGCAAACCTTACCTACGCTGGGGACAGAAGGAGCCAGTGTTCACCAGTTTCCCAGTCAAAGCATTCTGAAATGCTCTCCCTGCTCTGGAAGCCGGGCATCTCACCTGCAAGTTTTTCCATCTGAACGAGGGTGTCCTCTGTGGGTGCTCCCTCCAGAAGCTTCTCCGTAAGTCGGCTGCCACAGGCTTTCAAAAGCCTGGAGACGCAGGGAGGGGAAAAGAAAAAAAAAAACAACATCAGCATTCCTTACGCCTGTCTATTGGGGCACAGCAGTCAGGATGGCCCCTGGCACAGTGAGCTTGGCCCGAATGATGCTGCCACCGAGACACAGCTCATCTGAGCCTTCCTTTAATTCCCCATGTTGTATCTAACAAAACAACTTGCAAAGGAATGGAGTACACAAGGGCATTCAAAAGGCAGGCTGACATGCTGCAGTAATATACATCTACCCCTCCAGAAAAACTCTCCACAGCATCTCTCCAGAGGAGTCTCATATCAGAGCCTGGCCTCGGCATAGCATGCTGTGGCATTTCATTAACACAACTCCATTGGGCAGGGTAAAACATCTCCTACTGTACAAGGCATGGCAGTTTGACTGCTCAGCACAATGAGTTACTGGGTCACAAGTCAGGTGCAGGGAGGACAAAGACGAGCTCTATTTCCTTCTGCCACTTTTGTCTGATGCTTTGCAGAGCCTGCCCCTCTGGATGAGAAAGGCTGATAAATACAGGTCCCACCACAGCCTGTCAGTACTGCTCCTGAGTCTGCTGGGACAGCTGCTGCAGAGCCACAGGAAAAGGAACAAGCAAGCTGCTGCAGCACCATGCCCATTGCTGGCTACCTCAGGGACTTGGGGATATGACCCCACATAGGACTGGAATACCAACTTAGATGCTCACCCCATGGACCCACTAGTCTAGGATGCTGGGCAATGTCTCTTATTCCGGAGACACAGACGGCATTACCAAGCAAAGGAGGTGTGCAGACACGCCCACAGGTTCTCGTCGTTGGTCAGCGATGTTAGGGAACGGGCTGCATTACCATTCCTCTGGTGCAGGAAGGGGGTGAAGGCCGTATTCATGCGCTGGGCTCGCTGAGGGCACCCATACTGCTCAGCTTCAAACACCTGAGTGACAAAAAAGACAGTGAAATAGAGGGCAACAGAAAAGGCATTTAAGTAAATAGGACACAGTGGAATAACTGGGCAGAGGCACCTTGTTAACATGGAACAAAACCCATATTTCCCAACAGCTACACGACTATTACTCCGTGCCTCTTTTCCCACCAGAAGGATGGGCAAATTGTCCCCTTAGATCCAGGAAAGATGGAGAAAAAATGACATTATTACAGACAAGGGCTGACTGGGCTGATATATGGCTGGTTGGCACATGAACAGCACCTCTCTCAAGCTGCCATCTTATTCTCCAGAATCGTAGCTTTAAAAGAAACAAATGGGGAAAAAAAAAGAAGGAAAAAACACAAAAAACCTGTACGTCTCTAAAGTCTCTACCATTTACGGTTGTGAAGAAACCTCAAAAACATGAACAGAGTAATGGATGCAGAAATGTCTATAAACAGGCAGTGACCTTGAAAACAATTTTCAAAAGCATCTCATCCCAGTCACTAGCACTTAGGCACTTTTGAAAGTTGGACATGGGAGCCTAAAGCACCTAAGCAACTTAAAAAAATGTACAATAGCACCGAGTGGTGTGAACTGCCCCATTCACTCCCAAGAGGCATTATCTCAGATACCCATCAATGACGGTTAATATTGACATTTACATTATTTCATTCCTCATGTGAGAAAAAGAGAACAGATCTGCCCAATTCCCAGTGGGAAAGACCACACATTAGCATTTGGAGATACCACCACCTATTTTGCCCACCCCAATCTGGAAACAGTCAAGCCTAGCAAAGCCTCTAGGCACAGACAAGGCCCACCAAGTGGAGTTTCAGTGCTCCACAATCATATTTTTAACAGCTGCACTGTTCACCAGAAGTGGCCCCTCATTCCAACATCCCACATGGGGCGAGGATATTTTGTGGGCACAACTTGGAGGTAAATCACAATTCCCTCTGCCTCCCTTCCCCCTAAATTCAACCCCTGCTTACAGGCACCAAGAGATGGGATGGAGAGGTCTGTCTTCCCTCCTGAAGCCTCCAAAGCATGGGTCCATTCCTATGTGGCCCTTAATCCTAATATCACCATCTACAACACCTCTAGCTGCATACATTACTCTTTACTTCGCTCCCCAGCTGTTGAACACTCCCATCCCACTTAACCTTTTCTCTCTCACCATAGTTGAGTTCTCTCTTTCGAGCAAACCCACCTTGAGTGCTTTTCCCTGAAGCTCATCAATGATGCCTCGGATCTTCGCCAGCAGGAAAGGCCAGGAGTTGATGAGATAGATCCGGTCCATCATTATAGTGATGATGCTGTACCAGCGCTGGAAGCCACGCGCCAGACTATCTTTGATGAAGAAGGTGTGACTGAACACAAAGCCATGCTGTTCATCCCCAAAGAAGATCGGGCCTTCACGTCCCGGGCAGACCTGGCAGGGAGACAGATGTGACAGAACACATTGGCTCAGCACATCACTCAAACCGCCTCAAGCTCTTCAAGCAGAGCTTTCCCACTCCTTTGGGCATTGCCTGCTGAGGCACGGGCAGAAGCAATATGGCTCACCCGACAGGCAGAACCAGACATCTCTGCTGCTGCCCATGTACCTGGCACAACCTTCAGGGTTAACTGGCACTTCAGAAGACGGCTGTATACTGGTGCAGCAAAGCTGATGAAGTGGATACATGAGCTGGGGTAATCTCAGCTTCTGTGAGGTTTTCCCTCCTTTTGTAAAGGCTGTAAGTTATCAGTCCACCAGGTAAGAAACAGCATTTACCAGGAGCAACAGCCTGCAAGGAGGCTTATTTTGGAAATAAATAAGTTAAACAAATAGGGACAAAGCAAGAAAGCAAACACACAGCCTTGAGATACAAATGCCTTTGCTTCGGGTGTAGAGTAGACCCCAAAGTGAACACCAGTTCTCTCCAGTAACAGATCAGATGAGAGGGGGACAAGGTGGGTGATGTAATCTCGTCTACTGGACAGTTGGTGAGACACGTGCCTTTGGACTACACATAGTGCTGCTGCAGGTCTGGGAACGTACTCAGAGAGGCACAGCTGGGTGGAACAGATTAGTTACCTTGGATGCTAAAACACGCAAGGGAGCATTCCAAGTGATCAGACGATGCATGTTCAAAATTAACTCGTCATTGCTCTGAAATGATGGACATCTTATATAAAAACATCTCAGGCTTTCTTTATGCATCAAAGAGCAGAATCCGGTATTTTTTGTCCTTTGCAGTCATCTTAAAAAAATTCCTGCCAAGTACTGAGACCCAGGGTCCTCTTGCCATGAATTCCATTTCCAACCCCTTCCAAGTTACAGGCTGTGGAGGGGGCGGATATCAGTGAAGTTGAGTTTTAGATTAGAAACAGCACAGATTTTTCTTCCTGAATTTCATATCACTTACCTCACAACTCAGGCTGCGGACACAAGCCTGACGCACAATGCTAAACAGCTGCGGATGGTTTGGGTGCTGGTGGCTGACATATTTGATTGATGTCTCTTTGTCATGGCTGACATATCCAGGGTGCCCTGCTGCAAGAGAGCGGCAACCCTGACCACCGAAAGAAAAGAAAAATCTTACAGTAAAGTAAGAGACAACTATTTAATATACTTATATGTAGGCCCCGTTATCACAGCACCTGATTGACTAACAATCTTCAGCATAAGTATCCTCACAAGACCCCGTGAGGTAGGAACGTATTTACAATGGGGAACTGAGGCACCAAGAGGCAGAGTGATTCACTCTAGATCAGGAAGTCTGCGGTACAGTAGGGACTTGATCCGTTTTCCCACCTCCTAACCATCCTTTTGCTCTTACAGCCTCTTTCACAACTCACTTCCTCACTGGATTTTGTATTTGATGGGGGGCTATGCAACTGGCCAAATTCAGCTAGTGGTGAAGCAACTGCAAACCCACTGACATATTGAAATCTGTCACCACTAGAGAGACACGAAGCACACTAGGAATGGATTATTAGAGAGGGTACCAACGTTAAGTGGAAGAGCACCAAGGGGTACGAATGGACACACACAAAAATGTGGGCAAATACATTTAAATGGCTACCGAATTTGTTTCCATTTCCTGAGTTATACTTTTGTGTAAGTGTTGCTGTGCGTTCACTACATGCCTGTGTTTCAGCGCTGGCAAAGCAATTCTACTCTCTCTCTATATATAAACATTTTTTTCCTGTGGGATGACAGAGAGAAGTCATCACGTCACTCTGCGTTGCCATGCGCCCAACTGCAACCCAGAATACGCCCCAGAAACGGCCTCTTGCCACACTACCAGCTCCGCCGGCAGGCTTCCCCGCTGACCGGCCTCTGCGCCTGCAGCCCTACCACCTGCAGCCCCTTCAGGCCCATACGTGGGGGGTGTGAAGGCACTCCCCCATGGCGGTCCAAGTAAGTGTGAGGCTGCGGCGGTGCATTGCCCCAGCCTCCCTCCCCCATGCTCTGGCTGGGGGGGTGGAAGCCATGAGCCTCTGCACGGCCTTGGCCCGGCCCCCCCCAGCTGCTGGGGGAAAGCTGGTGCTGGTGCACCATGGCCTGGCCCTGCCTAGTGGCGGTGGGGAGAAAGGGCCAGGGCAGGTTGGGGTAAGGGGTAGGAGAGGCAACAAAGAGCCAGGGGCAGGATAGGAGGGAGGAGAGGTGACAAAGAGCCAGGGCGAGAAAGAGCTGGGGCCTTGGCAGCTAGGGCTGGGCCCTCCCCTGCCGAGAGGGGATTTGGAGAGAGATTCGAGCAGGGGGCATAGCCCCCTAGTCTATAGTTTATTAGGGTTTCGAGATCCCGTGCAAGTATAAGTCATTTTCCATGCACCAAATAATAACATGCCCTTCATTGAGAAGCCATGGCCCATTCATTCAGCAAAAGACACAGGGTGCTCATATACACACCTCACACATATCTGACTTCTTTGGCCCTGGGCTACTGGAGTCAGCACTAGCACCTTCTGCTGGGCTGTGTGAGCGGATCCTACTGCTCATCTGAATGCCACCTTCTTCATCTTCTGCTTGCTCACTCTGCCCAGGGCTGTCTCCATTCCCTGCGCCTTGCGGAAGCGGCGAATGCAGCACCTCTGTACAGAAGAGGGTGCGAGGGCCATGGAGCTCACAGAAATGACAGAGGGCGACGATGGCGTTCATAGCAGTAGCTTCACTCGCTCCTCGGCTCTCCTGCAGTTGAGGGAGGAAGCACCCAACATCAGCATAATGAACAGAAATCAAAATATCCCCACAGCACCAGCTGCGATCTTCCCACTCAGGAGGAGCCTGGAATCAAGTTCAGTTCTGCAGAGCTCTAGGGTCAGTTCATTTCCTCTGGGGTCACGCAGAGTACAAAGCCCAGCGCTCAGCAGTGCCCTTTCTCTCCCGTGCAAATGGGCAAGCGCAGGGCCAGATTTTCAGGCCTGGGCCCTGGAGATCCAACCTCCTTCCCTCCAGCTTGGGCCTGACCTGACCTACCCCATGGAATCACCTGCCCTCCCCAGCAGAGACCTGGCCCAACACCTCCCACGGGGATGCCTGCACCCCCCACCTGGGACCTGCCTGATCCCCCCACGGGGACACCCGCCCCCCACCTAGGACCCGCCTGATCCCCCCCACAGGGACACCCCCTCCCCACCTAGGACCTGCCTGATCCCCCCCAAAGGGACACCTGCCCCCCCCACCTGGGACCTGCCTGATTCCCCCCACAGGGACACCCCCCCCCCACCTGGGACCTGCCTGATTCCCCCCACAGGGACACCCCCCCCCCACCTGGGACCTGCCTGATCCCCCCCACAGAGACACCTCCCCCTCCTGGGACCTGCCTGATCCCCCCCACAGGGACACCTGCCCCCCCCCACCTGGGACATCCCCCCCATCTGGGACCTGCCTGATTCCCCCCCCCACAGGGACACCCCCCCCACCTGGGACCTGCCTGATTCCCCCCCCCACAGGGACACCTCCCCCTCCTGGGACCCCCCCCTCCTGGGACCTGCCTGATCCCCCCCACAGGGACACCCCCCCCCTCCTGGGACCTGCCTGATCCCCCCCCCCCACAGGGACACCCCCCCCCCTCCTGGGACCTGCCTGATCCCCCCCAAAGGGACACCTGCCCCCCCACCTGGGACCTGCCTGATTCCCCCCCCAGAGACACCTCCCCCTCCTGGGACCTGCCTGATCCCCCCACAGGGACACCTGCCCCCCCCCACCTGGGACCTGCCTGATCCCCCCCACAGGGACACCTGCCCCCCCCCCACCTGGGACATCCCCCCCTCCTGGGACCTGCCTGATCCCCCCCCCACAGGGACACCCCCCCTCCCTGGGACCTGCCTGATCCCCCCCCACAGGGACACCCCCCCCCCCTGGGACCTGCCTGATCCCCCCCCCACAGGGACACCCCCCCCTCCTGGGACCTGCCTGATCCCCCCCACAGGAACACCCCCCCCCACCTAGGACCTGCCTGATTCCCCCCCCCACAGGGACACCCCCCCCCACCTAGGACCTGCCTGATTCCCCCCCCCACAGGACACCCCCCCCTCCTGGGACCTGCCTGATCCCCCCCACAGGGATACCTGCCCCCCCCACCTAGGACCTGCCTGATTCCCCCCACAGGGACACCCCCCCCCTCCTGGGACCTGCCTGATTCCCCCCACAGGGACACCCCCCCCTCCTGGGACCTGCCTGATCCCCCCCACAGGGATACCTGTCCCCCCCACAGGGACACCCCCCCCCCCCACCTAGGACCTGCCTGATTCCCCCCACAGGGACACCCCCCCCCTCGACACCCCGCCTCCTGGGACCTGCCTGATCCCCCCCACAGGGATACCTGCCGCCCCCCCACCTGGGACACCCCCCCCCACAGGGACACCCCCCCACCTGGGACCTGCCTGATCCCCCCCACGGGGACACCCCCACACACGCACACACCTGGAACCTCCCCAGCGACCCCCGCCCCCCAGCAGAGCCCTGGCCCGAGCCCGGACCGGCCGACCCCACAGCAGTGGCCCGGAGCCCCCCGCGGGCGGACGGGCTGGTCACTCACCCGGCAGCTTCTCCGAGACCCCGCCCGTCCCGTGCCTCAGGGCGCCTGACACTGTCGGCCCGAACCAAAACCACCTCCGGGGGGGGAGCGATCCAGCGACCTGGCCTGCACCCCGCACCCCCACCCGGAGGGAAGCAGGGTCAGAAGTGGAATCAGATTGTATCACTTCCCAGTCTCCCTCCCGCTCCCGTGTGGCCAGGTGCAGCCCCTCCACTTTCCCCCATCCCTCCCCCGCGCGTGTCAGTGGCTCAGTCCGAAGCTATCCCGACTCACTGGCAGTGGAGTGAACCATTTCTTCAGGCGGGGGTGGAACTGTGCAGCCAGGGCCTGCGTCTTTTCACGTCAGGTGGGACGGAGCGAAGATGGGGGCTGAGCCAGCCAAGGATGGGGATGTGCTGAGGGAGCAGCAGCCGGGCTCTGGCTTTTAGCTAGCGTCCCCCCCCACAGCAGCAGGGAGATGGTACATTCCGGCAGGAAGGCTTGTGATACACAATTCGTAGCTGTGGGCGGGGCCCGTCCCAGGGGTGTCCAGGGGGCGTTTTGCAGCGCGTGGGAACTCCTAGTCTAGTGGCAGAGTCCTGTAAAGTGGGGTATCGTAGCCCATCATGAATTCAGGGTACCCACCCTGCCCCACCTATAACTGTTATGTAAAAACAATCCAACATGTTTCTTTTTTTTTTAAATTTACACATTGATGCAGGCACCTTAAGCCTGCTGCAGCCCCCACAAAGTTGAAGTGGCTGTGGAACACCTGTACTGTGTTAATGCACCGAACATGATACCTGATCAATTTTCTCAATGTTACAGGTTACTATAAATGGAAGGCGGGTTTCAAGTTTATTTGCTATCATTAAGGGTAGGATTTAACCACGGGTATTTTTAGTAAAAGCCTTGGAAAGGTTACTGGCAATAAACAAAAATTCACTGTGACCTGTCCATGACTTATATTATAAATGCCCCTAACTAAATCTGGAGGGGGGTACTGCTGGAGGGAGCCAGGGGGTGCTGCTTGGGGGCACTCCAGGGGGCTGCTGCTAGAGAGGGTGCCCCAACAGGCCGTGGTGGTGGGCCAGTAGCAGCACCTGACAGGGACCACAGAGCAGCAGCAGCTCTGGTCTCCCCAAAACCATTGCTGGGAGGAGGGGCTTCTGCTGCGGGAACCAGTGCTCAATCCAGCATGGCACCAGCTGCTGGAGGACACGGAGCAATGGCTGCACCTGCAGCTCCCAGGACCACTGCTGGGAGCAAGAAAGGGCACAAATGTAGCACCAAGTTCTGGGGGCTATCCCATCACTGCTGCTGGGGATTGCCAAGCTACAGCTGCTCCTGTTACCTCCAGGACCACTCTCTGTGGTCCCTGGAGCCAGCAGCCCAGGCCACCCAAACAGTAGCCAGTGTGATTGGCTCCAGAGCCACTGGCCACTGCAGAAGTCATGGAGGTCGCAGAAAGTCACAGAAACTGTGGTTTCTACAACCTCCATGACAGACACAGAACCCTAGCTATCACTGAGAAGAAAAAAGCTGTTCAGATTAGCAGCTTTCTTTATTACACCAAAAAGAGGTGTAGTGAGCCACTAATTAAGATATCAGCATCTAGCCAGAAATTACTGGACTCTGCAAATGGTATGCACATAGTTACCCAATATACATTATAACCCATCATTAGTGACAATCCCAAAATAATTTATTGCAAAATAGTTGTTTTTACTTGGTCTCGATCATTTTTAGGCATCAGTGGTGAGACGAAGAGTAGCTAACTGGTAGCTCTGGAGAATATCACTGCAGACGAGCAGGTTAAACACAACGCTCAGTGGCATCTGACATGCTATAAGTGCACCCATAAACGGAATGTGTCAAGGTTGGAGACAAGTACATTGAGCATCAGGAAAAAGTCAAAAATATGGGGACAAGTGCCAGCTGTGAGTGAAGATTGTGTTATAGTAGGTCCCATGGCATCTGTTCTGAGGAGAACACTGGCTTCTTCAGCAGTAAGCTCGAAAGCATCCATTAAACAGTTTCAGCGTGTGAGCTACGGCATAATGGAGCTATTAGCTCACACCGTCAAGTGGAGTTTCTTTGTAGCTCCTGTGAGGAGGCTGACATGGAAACTATCTTGCACGTCATCAATGCCAGGCAGAGAGGTGCTACTGAACTTTGGATTTTTGCACAAGACACAGCTGTTCTAATGCTCCCTGTGAGATTCTATCCAATTCACTTCTGTTCTTATGGCTGCTGCCGGGGAACATAATCATTTTATATTGCAGAGATGTGTTCCTCAGATCATTGAAAGCCACCACGCCTCAAGGCATCCATATCCTTTCAAGCTGTGATGCTACTGAAAGGTTGGCTGGAAAGACAAATAGTCTTACTGGAAGGTACTTGATATAGCAGTGGTTGACAACCTGAGGCCCAAGGGAGAGAGAGATCTTGGAGTCATCGTGGATAGTTCTCCGAAAACATCCACTCAGTGCACAACAGCAGTCAAAAAAGCAAATAGAATGTTAGAAGTTATTAAAAAAGGGATAGAGAATAAGACAGAAAATATCTTATTGCCTCTATGTAAAACCATGGTACGCATACATCTTGAATACTGCGTACAGATGTGGTCGTCTTATCTCAAAAAAGATATATTGGCATTGGAAAAGGTTCCGAAAAGGGCAACAAAAAGGATGAGGGGTTTGGAACGGGTCCCATATGAAGAGAGATTAAAAGGACTTGGACTTTTCAGCTTAGAAAAGAGGAGACTAAGGGGGGAGATGATAGAGGTCTATAAAATCATGACCGGTATGGAAAAAGGAAAAGTTGTTTACTTATTCCCATAATAAAAGAACTAGGGACACCAAATGAAATTAATAGGCAGAAGGTTTAAAACAAACAAAAGGAAGTTTTTCTTCACTCAGCACACAGTTAACCTGTGGAACTCCTTGCCAGAGGATGCAGTGAAGGCTAGAACTTTAACAGGGTTCAAAAAAGAGCTAGATAGATTCATGGAGGTTAGGTCCATCAATGGCTATTAGCCAGGATAAGTAGAAATGGTATCCCTAGCCTCTGTTCTCTGGAGGTGGGTGACAGGGGAGGGACCACATGAGGATTACCTGTTGTGATCCCTCCCTCTGGGGCATCTGGTATAGGCCACTGTTGGCAGACAGGACGCTGGACTAGATGGACCTTTGGTCTGACCCTGTATGGCTGTTCTTATGTATGTTCTTATTAAGGTTCTAGGTGTGGCCCATCAGACATTTTGTTTACAGTTGTCCAAGTGCAAGGTTTCCAGATATGCTGGTTTTCATCCAGTTTTTTTCCTACCAGTATTACTAAAGTGACACACAAGTAAAGCAAGGACATGTGAAGCGAGGTGCATGCTGATTGCACACAACACTGACTGTGAAAGCCATGTGCTCCCTCTGAATCATAGCAGCTCTCTGATTAGATGCAATCAACACACCCCAAAAATTCTAGGTACGCAAGCAGTTAGCAAAACTACCCTGTCCCAGGAGATCTTCTTAGACATGACAAGCTTGCAGCCCATGGAGATGAAGAACTCATGCAGCTCACTCACTACCTGGGTTGCCCATCGCCGTGATAGTCTCTGAAGAGCCTCTCCTCACTTGGGAGATTGGAGACTGTCACTGATGAGGTCATAACTGTACTGGAGGCAATCATATGCCAAATTTTCCATTTGAAGACTAATGTTGTGACACAGAGCTAGGCAGGTCAATTTTTTCAGGAAGCAGACAAATAGAGAAAAAATTGCCACTGTCAAGGGATACATTTATACTTCCTATTACGGGAGCAAATTATCAAGCAAGGGAACGGCTCCAGGATGATCGAGTGCATCCACAACTAACCTATTGGGCATTGATGTGTCTTGGAGGATGGACTGATCACACTAGTTACATGTGCAATACTACTCCTACATTGGTCCTTCAGCTAATGAAAGGCTCGTACCCAAGACCAGATGCTTACCACTCCCGGAGCCTGCCTTACTGGAGATGGGTGAGTGTGGGATGGACAAGGATCAATGTGGCAAAATGTCAAACAATGGTACCCTTGAGGGAGGCAACACTGATGATAATAGTTATTTGGTCTTGTATTCAGCTATGACACTTTCCCAAACCAGAAGCTCTGTGTTAGTTCAAAAGCTTGGCTCTCTCACCAACAGAAATTGGTCCAATATGAGATACGATCTTACCCACCTTGGATAGATCTACACTGGCCAGTCTTGCGCAACAACATACACAAATAAGCTGCGGCGATATATTTGCATACTTAATGAACCACCATTTTGCACAAACCCCCTCTTGCGCAAAATGGCAGCTCATTAAGAATGCAAATGAGGTGCACCAATATTCATCACCACCTCATTTGCATATGTTCTTGCACAAGACTGGCCAGTGTAGACATAGCCCCCCTGTGTCTAATAACCCAGAACTGACATGGCTTCACCACTGCATTAACTTCTACATATTAAGACTAACCTCCCTAGGATGAGCCAACATCAGGTTTCGGGTTTGTTTTTTTTAAATATTAGGAACGCAGCCTTGTGTTAGAGTATAGTTTTTAAAAAGTTGATTTTAAAACAGTCTCAAATACATATTTACATAACTGATCTAGCCTTGTCACATCTGGTACTCTCAAGTTTGTGGGAGGAAAGGCTTTTGAACGATATGCCCTCGGAAATGGGTTGAGTTGGGTATTATCAAAAGTTTCCACCAACTGAAGGACCTGCAGCTGTGAGGAGTGTGGGTGTGAGGAAAAAAACCAAGGCTCCCCGCACCCTCCACCACCTTGCTACTGCTGGTGATTATGATTTAAAAACCTACAAAAATCAACTGACACTCCCCTTACCTGACAATCACTACTTTGCCCATGGAATGAAAGCTTACACTGCACCCAGCCAAACGTTCCTATTGAAGACTATGCCACTAATGTCCATCAAGGTTACAAGCCTTTACATATACAACCACCATATAAGACTTTACATACAGCAACCACAGGAATTTGCATTCAGACCTGAGCTCTACCTACATCAGCATCCTGTTTCTAACTGTGATCCATGCCTCTTCAGGCTGCATCTATAATAGAAATGGAACTGGAGACCATCTAGGATCACTCTAGACAGTAACACAGCTCTTGGAGAGTTCATTTTGTTAAAAATGGAGGGGTGGGGGGGGGAGAAGCTATACTCATAGCTGATTCAGAACCTCAGCTAACATCTCACTATTATGCAACAGGCATAGCGCATGTAAGAAACTAGAAAAATGACACTGCTGTTTGTGATCTTTATTTTTTAATAGTACATTTGAACAACTCCTCAGGACTAACCTTGTCAGCCATTTGGGCCATGCAGCAAACCACATTTCCTCAATTATACAGATAGCCTATGACAACACAAGAAATGGGTCACAATTGTAGCGTAGTAAAAAGAGGGGAGAGATGTGCAGAAAGAAGCAATTATAGTCAGGCAGCAGCACCTGGAGCAACGGCAAGTCTACTGCATGTGTGAAAAGCTCAGGGAACTGGTTATATTGCAGTGATCCTTAGAAATGGCACAATTATTACAGGAAGATATCAGAAGCAGCTTCTGGCCCTTTCTTCGCTATTTCAACCTCTGTTAAATAACTGAATTCAAGGCCCCACCTAGTGGCTACAAACTGGAGTTGCATGTTGTTTTAAGGAAGGGTATAGCTAACCATTAAATTGGAATAGTTGCAAAGTAAATACACCACTGTATTAGATTTATTTCACTGTACATGCATCTTATAGTTTATGGATGCATCCTGTGAGCAGTTAGGATATGAAGATTGTGGCTACAGGATCTTTGAGATTTTAAATAGTGTAGTGAACAATATAAAGTTCAATCGTATGTTCTTCTCTAAAACAGTATTTAAATCCAGAAAGGCTTATGTGTTGCCAAACTTCCAGTCCCTCAGTCAGGTCTGAGCTGTTCTGCACCTTTTAATGACTAGGTCAGCTGAAAGCAATGCAAGGAGTTCATTTGTTGAAAACCTACAAAACTTTATTTGCAACAATCCCTGAAGCTGTAACAGATGCTCTTGGGGCACTAGAGCTTACAATCTAACATGAGCCATAAAGGGATCTTGATCACAATTTTCAAAACCAATTTGAGAACTGAGCCACACAACTTCTGGCAGTTCCAATGAGATTGTGTGGCTAAAGTGGCCAATTGGCTTTGAATATCAACACATTTAGAACACTAAAATACTATGGATAAAACAAGGACTATATAACTTAAGAACTTCTAGAGGTGTTTACACCATCCCTTTGAATTGTTCATGTGGCTTATTTGACCAGTGTGAGGACAAAAAAGCAAATTATACAACTTAAGAAGCTGTAGCAAATCAACTCTACATGACTAGCACTAGTCTTGTGATGGTATTATATTAAACTAAGTAATTTGACAGTCATTTGAGACAAATCCACAAAAAGCACAAATAGGAACTGCTTAAAGTTGTATAGCTCAACTATCACTTAGAAAACAGATGAAGATTTTTGGGAGGCGGCCTTTAAAACTTAAATGCTTTGGTTATAGTCACTTCCCTGTGCCGTGTTTTTCACAATTCTTCTTTAAAAGGTGACTTTTTCCATGTGTTTGTATAAGCTGCAGTTTGGGGTTAGTCATTGTCTGCATCCGTTGTGTGGCAACTGCACATGGTTACGGCCTCTTTCCCAACTCAGCTTCACACAAATAAAAGTTTGGTAGCACTGCAAGTTCAAGGTATTTCCAGAGCACGGAACAGCACACATTCAACATTAAATAAATCATTGCAGAATTAAACCGGAGTTTACTAATCTGGGCATTACTCAATTTAGGAATCCTAATCCCATTTGGATCCAAGTGCCTAAAGCCCTTTTGAAAATGAGATTTAGGCTCCTGAACATTGAGGCACTGAGGCCGACCACACTTGTCAAAATGTCTTTACAAAGCTGAGTCTTAACTCCTTGTCTACACTTACTGGGAGATGGGTCAATCCCCTCAGTACCAGCTAAACCCGACCCCTGGGGGATCACTAACGTGATTGCTGATCACACTCTTATTGACTCCAATATTCCACCAGATTGAGACTAGTAAGGAAAGTTGATGGAAGAGTTTTTCCCCCCATCAACACCCCCACCATCACCAGAATAGAGATGCCATGGGAACTCAATCTAAGGTACATCAACTCCAGCAAAGCCAACATTACCCCTAGTGCAGACCTGCCTGACTTAAAAATCACAAATCTTTACTAATTACAAGAGCGCAAGGCAAATTATAGAAGACAAGGACTCGCTGTTAGGTTAGGTGTGAAAGCTGCCTTCAATACAGAAGCTGTTCTGTGATAGGAAGCAGCACATCCAAGGATATGTCTACCCAGGAAAGAAAAAAGTACACTCCTGCAGCAAGTCTCAGAGCACAGGTATACTGCCTAGATCCCACGTTAATACTGGCTTGGGCTGGAGCTCTGGATGGATTTCACAGCTCAAGCTGGAACACCTGGACAGTTATTTTTAGCCCTTTCGCATGAGCCCAAATCTACAGAGCTGGGCTCTGAGATTTGCTGCTGTAGGGTTTTGGTTTTTGCTCTGTCGATGTACAAAATAATGTAGCAAGTCGCATGGGGTTAACAAACCCTTACACACCGTCTACAGATGAGTTTGGGCCTTGTTTTTCCTTTCACTGGAGCAGGCATACCACTGTCAAAAAAGGCTCTGCTAGATTTAGAACTCTTTGACACGGCTACCCCTCTGATACTAACTCTTTGACAGTAGCTCCCCACTGGACACAGCAGTGCTCTATAGCCACATACTAGACCCATGTGGAACAGCCTTCAGTGGTGCCCAGCACCCAGCAGCTCCCATGGAAATACTTAAGTGGCACTGGAAGGTGCTGAAGAAATCTGGAACAGACTCAGTGATGAGTTTATGTCTGACAGCAAGGGGAGCAGCAATGGCAGTACCTCTTTTAAAAGTGCTGTTAATAGCGAGAAGTTTCAGATATACAAAAACTACAAAACCAATTTGTTGATTCAGTGAGTAAATACTTCATTCAATACAGCAACTATGGTTAAGAAATGAATCCTTGGATTTCAAACTGCAGATCACTATACTATCTAGGGGTGTTAAGTAACAGTTAATTAGCTAATTGAGCAATTGATGGAATTTCCATCAACTACTCGATTAGTCGAGAGGGGGTGCTTGCTACTGCCACTGTGGCTCTGCATTTTAAAAGTAGTTAAGAGCTGCAAGACTCTTACTACACTTAAAGTACAGAGCCACAGTGGGGATAGCTCACGCCAGCTCCAGGACCGCTACGATTCTGCGTCCCCCGAACTGCAGAGATGGTGCTGGGGGGGAACTGGCTTTTAAGCTGGCACCTCCTCTGCACCGGCTCCTGCTTCCCTCCACCCCGCTGCCTCTGATACTACTCGCTTACATCTCTAATTCCAGCATAGGTTACTGCCATATGATTTAAAGTCTGCTTTTGTATTAGCAATGTATTAGAGGTGCCACTGAATGGTAACCAACAACAATAGCAGCTCTATAGTACCCCTTGTACTTAAATTCAATTCACATATAGCCAAGTCCCAGGTTGTTTTACAAGCTCCTTTGTGTTAAGTTGTCGAGTCCTGAGTCAGAGATCTTTTCAAGATAAACTGGACTTCACATCCATCGTGCCCCATGAATTCAGGGTTTAAAGATACCCTTTTGTTCAGCTCTAGAAATCTTCATCTGATCGCAAGAATATTCCATTAATACTGAATGACATTAATTCTACCATTGGTTTTAAAATTACCAGCATAAAATAAGTAGTCATATATAGAGGACTCTACAGTCTTTTGTGCTCTACAGCAGAGCCAGAAAATGCCACATTCTGATTCCAGACCAGCACTGGAGTGCTATGGTAATATTTTCAGTTTTAGGGGATGAAGAGGATTTATATTTAATTAATAAGACACCTGCCAGCTGGATTGAGCAGAGGCAGAATACAAGGGCAGAATGCAAGTTCACAAAAATGGTTAATTTTTTTTTTATACATGATAAATAAATCTGTTTATAGAGCAAACTTTGAGTCCTAAATGCTTTCAAATAATGAACTAATTGTCTTGCATCAGTGATACACGCTTGTTTGTATTCTTCCCTGAACAAACACACTTTAAGCAAATTTTGTAAGAGGAAAAAGGACCGCTACAGAAACAGTAACATTCAAACCATTTAAAACAAAAGGAAGATTATTTAATGCATTAATGCTGTTAATCTGAAGATAAATAAATCCACAACAGACTTTAAATTTCTTTTTTGAGATTTCCTTTCTTTGCAGAGAATATTTTTGAAATCATACAGTACTGAGAAGGTGTCATTTTATTTTCTAAATGTCCAGATGAAGTCTCAGTTCTCTCTGCTCCCTTTATAGGACCTTTCCATGCCCAGTCCAAAAGGTGGTTTTCTTTAGCTTTTACTTTAAAACAGAATAGTGGCCAATGTTAATTTCAAGAATAACTTGAAGGTTTGCTTCCTGAATCATCTTCTTGCGAGCCCATACTCTGTAAGGGAAGAAGAGAAGTTAATTCTGTAAAAATTCTTTCCTAAGATTTTCATCTTACACAACTCTAAAATGCCTAATCAACAAACAGGAAAATGAAGTACACATACAAGAACCTGCACTCTCACATTCTGCTCATTATGTGTGATGTTTACAAGTCAGTCATCCTCCTGACTTCATTTTAATGTATCACTTTACTTAAATTAAGTTCAGCATACATTCTCTGTGAAAGATCTTAATGTCAGTTACCTTCTGCACAAATTGAGGGTTCACAGTGATCTCTTGATCCATGGCTTTCAGTCGTTCATCAAGCTCTATACATTTCAGCATCTGAGAAAATTATGGTGAAAACAGCAAGCTGATTAGTTTGTCCAAGTTTGTTTGTAGCTCAGATGTTATGAGCTATGAAAAGGAAGCATTTGGTAGCCAATGTTACAGATGAACAAGATTTTAAAATAGAAGAGTAATTTTTCTAGTGGTTGAACCTCTGTGGTCCAGGACTCTGGTCTGCCAACATCCATGGTCTGGAAGAACCACGGATATTGCTGCACTAAAGCGCCCCAGTACAGAGTTTGCCAGCGGCTGGGAACAGAGCTGGCTGGCGGGGCCAGGGGAACCCATGGGACACCAGAGCTTGCACCCGGCTGGGCGGGCATGCTGGAGTCCATGGGGCAGGGAAGGTAGCAGAGCTCCCAGTGAGCTGGGAAACCACCGGGGCTGCCAGAGTCTATGGGGCAGGGGCCCACACCCAGGGGGCCAGGAAGGGGGGGGCATGCAGAGCCCACAGCTGGTGCAGCCACGAGCACCCACAGGGCTACTGCTGGAGCTCCCAGGGCTAGTGGAGCTCGCAGGGCCGTGGAGCCCACAGGGCTGCTGCAGCCAGAGAGCCAAGGGCAGTGGTGCCAGATAATTGAGGAGAGGAGCCCAGCAGAGAAGCTGGCACCTCCCCCTAACCCCCAGCCTTCCCTGGTCCAGAAAACTCCCTTGTCTGGGACCAGTCAGGTCCCAAAGGAGCCAGACCAGGGAGGTCCAACCTGTAGTATTTAATTCAAAGTCAATCCTATTGACTATGAAGTCAATATTATGGGGTCAAACTGGTGGCATGCCTCAGCTTGTACCCAGCATACAATAGGGAACTCAGCACAATGATAATTGCTAGTAGAGATGGTAAATGACTACAGCCTAATTGCTACAATAGCAGAATAATTTCATAGCTCTGCATTTCTACTATACTGAAGTACTTCACTTTGTAAGGCACCCAGCTTCCACCAATTCACAAAGTGAACGTAACAATTTTTGCTTCCAAAACCATTACATTTTGAAGGCAATAGCAAGAATGTATTAAATGTTATTTACCTCCTGATCAATGTTATGAAGCATAGCTGGATTGTTGTATTTTTCAGGATTATCATGGAAGCAGACCATACCATCTTTCTGATTAATACTTGCAAAGATTTCACCATCTTCTATCTGAAATAGGAGAAACCGTTTGTAATACAAAAGATTAACCTGAACACAGAAAAGGGGGGAAAAAAAGTTTATATAGCCCACAGTGATGATTCAAACACTGATCTTAAATATATTCTAGAACTTAAGAAAACCAAGATGAATTCCTTCCCAACAGTCTATTCAGAGGAATGTAGAAGACAGACATTACTGATGCTTGGTTTGGACTAAAGCAGTTGTAATTTTTTTAGGCTGCCGCCTCCTACCCAAAAAAGTCTGGGCAGCTCTTCCGTGGCCTCTTATTTGCACTTTACAAAAGTTCTACAGCTGGACAACTGAGGACTGCCACTGCTAAGTCAAATATTGACTGGTCACGTCAGAATGTCAAACTATAGTCCTTAAAGCTATTTGATCCCTTTCACAATTAAAAGCCATTTTAGTCAAATAACATTCCTTACCATGTGAAGGACATATTTTTCTGCTTCCTGTGGCCCCGATAGCTGCACTCTACTTGCCATATCTTGTAATGAGAGGGTTAAAAATGTCTGAAATATAGCAACATAGCAAACCATGATAATCAGAAGCTATACGCTGTTCCTATGAGTCCTTTGTGAACTATGTAACTGCACTTTTTAAACTGATCTGTTGACTAATAATGGTGGGAATATTCATAATAGGCATGTACAAAAATATCATGGAAAGACTAATCTTTTTTTTCAAATAAAAACTGGTATTTTATATTGCTAGGTGAACAACTGGGTAACCTATTAGAATGATCTGTTAGGAAGGAAAGACTTGTAAAGGGAAGATAGATGATGTCTAGCTTCCCTTTTCCCCATGCATGCTCTCTGCCAGATTTTCATACAGCTATTTCTTCACAGAGACTTATCCATTGTTTTACTTCTGGAGTCCATTTTGCTCTCATAGTAGAATCTCAGAATTAGGAACACTGGGATTGGAGATTGTTCATAACTCTGAAGTATTCATAATGGAATAAAACATTATGGCTGTTTTCAAAAGTTTACAACTGAACACGACTTAATACAGCTTTGAAATTTTACACTGCAGATGAAAAATGGTGTTTTGCCTTTGTTTTTAGTAGTTCACATTTAACAATACTGTACTGTATTTTCTTTTGTCTGTGTCTGCTACTGCCTGATTGACCAGTCAACCACATACTTCATTTGGAACTGGAAGTGCACAGTTTGTAACTATGGTGTTTGTAACTTAGAGGTTCTACTGTACATTATATGTCTGTGGCACACACTGTTTGAGTTAATTTAAGCAAAAGAGCATCCCATCTTTCCCTGATCACTTCTAGGAACCAATTAGCTCTCTACTCAGAGTTGCATGTTTAACTGACTCCACTGGACAGTCCCACCAGACCGTAGGTTTCCCTACCTTCCTCTTTTCTACTCCAGAACTGTGATCAAGTAAAGTTCAGTTTCCCACAAAAGACAGCAAACCTGAAGATCAGGGCACGAGTGACATTCTTACTGACTTTTGGCTACATATAAAATTGTGGGCAAGTTCTCAGCAGCTATAAGTCAGCACAGGCCACTGATTTCTATGGTGTAGTATGCCAGTTTACTCCAAGGACTGGAAGCATTGGCATAAGAAGGAGGCAGGCAAGTGAATCTATATATGTAACTAGCAGGTGTACTCAGCATCGTTGGGGTCCTTAATTTTTTTTTTTAAATAAAAAGGAAACATGCTTTATTGAATGATTGTATTTTTCAAATTTAATGTTTTTATTAAGTTAATTTTAGTAAATTTTTAAAATAGGAATTCCATCAAGTGTAATTTTTTCTCCATTTTATTCGCTATGTTTCAACAAAAAAGTGCTAGTCAGTTTTGTTTCTAACATGATCTTCTAATTTTCAAGCATTGATTTAATGCTTGAAATGTGCCAAAACAGAGCACTACTCCAAATTTCTCCATTTTATCTCTTTTCTATAACGTTTATTGAGATGCAATCCTATTCCACGTTCATCCTATTTTTCTGGCTCATCTTGAGTTAGTCTCTTTCAACATTCGCTGAGTTATGTCAGTTTTGAAGACCGTACTTGATTTGGTGATTCGGTCTCTTTTCTGTTTGGTTTTATGTGAAGCAATCCATTTCCAGGCACATCACATTTTCCGGGTACAGCAACGTAAGGGTTTGGTTGTAAGTTATGGTAACAGGAAGCTGTATACCAAATTTGGTAGTCTTAACTCTTACAGTTTAGGAGGAGTTCGATCAAACAGACAGCCAGACTCTCTCAAATATATAGTAGAAATGGTTAATTTTACTAGCTCATTTTCACGTCAGTAGCATTATATTCAACAGATGCATTTACTTAAAAAATGTAACTACTTTAGAAAGTGACTATGTACTATATATTGATTCAATCAAACATACAAGACACTATTTTAGATTATATCTGGAAGAGTTAATGTGCTAAATCAAAAAAGCCTGGATAACTGATGCCAAAAGAAAACAGCATCTTACCTTAGTTAACCTCTGGATATTCTTTTTATAAAGAGATGACAAGCACTGCTTAACCAGCCCCATATTGTTATCTCTGGTGAATGTTTCACTATGTTTGTTGACCAGGTTTCGGAGCTCTGATGGTTTATTGGTTGAATAAACTTGTGCTAATTCATGGTACGCATTGCTAAGAGGCTGCAATTAGGGAAAAAAAAGATTTAAATGCATCTGGAGTTCAATCTTGCAACATTTGTGAAGGTTATTTTAAGACACCCTTATTATGAACACTATAAAGTTATTGTTTAAAAAGGGGCTCAAATCCCCAGTACGTTAATGCACTTAATTTTCACCGGTGAAGATCTAGATTTAAAGCATGTAGAGCACAAATTAAGTTGGTTTGGTGATTTCAACTTAGTTACCAAACATCTGTTGATATCACAAAAACATAAGAGTCATATTGTAGGCTCCTTGAGGCAGAGGCTCTCTTTGCAACCGATTATTTAAGCCATGGGGAGCAAGTTCATGCTTAGGGCCTTTACATACTGCTGCATATTAAATAGCCACATTTAGAATCTCTGCACAACAAACTCAATTATTTTGTTATGGCATTGCTGAAATTCAAGTACCGATCAGCCATGTGAAACTAGAGGGTTTGTATTCTTTCAGGACACGGATACCACACAGAAAAAGCTAATAACCTAACAAGTCTTGCTTAGTATCTAGCAAAAGTAGAAGGCTAGTGAGTTCACTGGGTGCATTACTAAGAAATCACATTAATAAATGTCAAATCAGGTTTTGCCTGGAATACATTTCCATTTAAGATGTAAAAACAGTGTTACAACATACAGAACTGCATAAAAGATCCAGACACGATAGACTTTTGACAAACTGCTACTTTTTATTCTGAATGTATAGTTCAGGTTGTTGTTTCAACTGCCTTTGAAACTTACCTTAATGAATCTACCCACTATCTGAGAGGTGTACTTCGGTAGCTGTTGAACTTTGCCAAGTAGTATCAAAGAAACTAGAATGTACTTTTTATAGGATTCCAACATAATATGACTGACTGCCATGGCTGGAGTAGTTATTGCCTAAGCAAGAGAAAGAGTTGGGAATTAAAAGTGAATGTCACTGAAACTGTATTAAAAATCATTCCTAGACTTAAAACTCCATATGTAAAAGGGATGTTCTGGAACATATAATTCACCGGTGTGTGTTAAAGGCTAGAGACATGAGTTAGTTTTGGGAGAATTATTCCAAAGCGCATAAAACGAAACTTCTGTACCAGTTGCTCAAAACCAGAACATAAGATGTTGTATAGTGAAACTGGTCTTAAAATGACCCCAAACAAGGGTCAAAACCAAAACTTTTTCATTTAGTAGTGGTGGACTTTAAGAACAGATCAAGAACTGTAGTTGAACCTTTGGGTGCCTTTGAAGAGATTACTTGCAGGACAGGTTGACTACTGAAAGTCATTAGGTCAATTTCCATAGGATTTTTATGCATTATAAATATGTACAGAAGTTTTGCAAGGCTTTAGATCATTCGTTTGTACAGAAACAATCATTTAAATTCAAGCGCGCCAAAAAGGTTAGCAGGAAAATCAAGTTAAATCCCTTTCGTCTCAAGGTTTTACCACCTGCTAAAACACACATACAGCAATTACCAGAAAAGCAGAAAAAAAAGTTTACTTCTTTCATCACTTTATTTTGTGCCTTTGACAGCATGTTGTCCTCTATAGAATTTCTCATTTGTGGGCCTTTCACAAAGAAGCAAGGGGGGAAAAAAAGCCATTTCCCAATAATTAGAAAAACAAGAGTGACTGCAAACACCAAAAATTAGTACAAGTTGAACCTCTCTGGTCTGGGACTCTGCTGGACCATGGATGTTGTTGGACCAGAGAACCCCCGCAAAAAAGGGCAGGGAAGGGAGGGCAGCCAACAAGGGCTGGGAGGGCAGCCCAGCCAGCTCTACAGCCCCTGGTCCCAGAGCACAGTCCGGCTGGCTACCGCTAGGGACCAGGAGCAGAGCAACAGCCAGAAGGGGAGCCAGCCAGGAGGCCAGCGCCCCGGGAGAGCCCTCACCTCCGCTGGTCCAGCAAACTCCCTTTTCCGAGACCTGTCATGTCCCAAGCGCACCAGACCAGGGAGGTCCAACCTGTAGTGGTCTCGGGGCAGGGGTACTAGCTGAAACCACTAACCTGATTTTTTTGAAGTTACCATGCAATTTTAAATCTAAATATATGTTTACAAAAAAGTTAGTTTGTGAACTGTTACCATCCACTACAAAATAAGAAACAAATGGCCATCCAAAAAAGAAGTTTAAAATGAGAAGAAAAGTGACTCAAGCATTTGGTACCCAGGTTCACTTATGTGATTTTCTAGGTATGTGACCAGATCACTCGAGGGATTTTATGGTGCAGAAACACTTGGATTTTTGGCTGGAAATGAATAATGGGTCATTATTTGCCCCACTCAATTTTTCCTCTTATAGAGCCCTGATTTAGACAGAAAAGAATATAGCAGACCCTAGAATAAGTGAAAACACAACTAACTTTGATTTGCTAGATAACTATATGTGGTGCACAGAAATAAAACAGCAACAGCAAAATATATTTATGGAAGGCACTCAAATCCTGGGGTGATAAATATACCTATCCTAGAGTTTTGTAACACAAGCACAAAAATAATGAAGGACCCTTGTACCATATCTTATGAAAAGAGACATAACTAAGTTTAAAAACCCTATGCAAACAGTTTTAGTTTTTCAACCAACCACATTTCTGATTTTTGCACAGATTTCTGATTCAGATAGTTACCTGTTCATAGAAGTAGAGTGCTCTTTCAAAGTTCTTTAGCCCAGTGTATATCATCCCACCATAGTAGTAGTAACATAAAAAGTGCTTTGCATCATACGCCCCATTCTCTTTACAAATATCCATCATGTCCACATCTAGATACGGGAGGGCAGGTTTAAAGCATTTTGCTAACAAACAGAGCTACAAGAAAATAAACCAGCGTTACACAGACAACTCTATTCAATAAAAAAACCCTAAAATTCAGTTAAGCACCATTTCCTTAATCTTAATGTATTCTATTTGCAAAAATACAAATAGCAACAGACTCCAGGAATTTGTGCAATTCCAGTAGCATTTTACTATAGGTGGGTCTCAAACATTATGATATTGCAAGAGCTACCAACACCACTGATGAGCCATTACAAGTTGTGTTAAAATAACTCCACCCTAATTCACAAAGCTGCCTGAAACATTCCACCCAAGCTAGCCTGCTGGCAGCACAAAGTGCCACAATGGACATCCCAGTTCAGGCCCCAGGCCTCCAAGAAAATTCAGCCCGGAGACATTGGATGAGACATGAAAGTATCTCATGCCATTGTTGAGCAAACCTCCTCTGAATAATGTTCAGCAACGATGTCTAGCTCTGGAAGGAGCGGTGTGCTGCCCTCCTCAGCAAGAAGGAAGATGACCTCCATTCAGGATTTTCAGAAGTGATGGAGGAGACCAAAATAAAAGATCCAAGAGGATCCAAGACAAATCCAATTCTAATGGATTTAAAATGTCATCACATCTTATGGGTTATTGTTGTCATAAAGCCCATTATAGTTTGTACTTATCTTTTATTTGAGAGGAATGAAGCACATGTTCAGCCATTACACAAAGGAATTGGCCCAATTCAAAGTTTTTACTCTTGGTATAAGCCTGATATAATTTTTTACCTGGCAGAGATCTGCATGTATTGAGGTCAGCTGGTTTGTGTTCATCTGCATCTTGTCTATGGCTTGTCTGAGAATGCCAATTCCTCGCAGGGGCTGTCAGAAATTACATCTCTTTCAGATAATTTCTCATAGATGGCAGCACATTGGATCTTATGTTGACACTTACAAATGAAAAATAACACTAATTGATAGGTTACATTTAGTAACAATCATGCTGAGGTTCCCCCTTCCTTGTAGGATATTGCAGTCCCTTCTTAAGAGATAAAATTGACCTTGGCTATTAAATAGCCTTGGTTTGCTTCTCTTGATTGACTATTAAAATTCAGCATTTTTGCTGCAAAAAGGCAGTTAAGAGCACATTACAGGGTTAGAATGCTAGAAAATTACATTCTTAAAGGCCTAATCCTGACAACACCAAAAGCATAGCCCTGTTCACTCTGAAGTCAAAAGCAAAACTCCAATTAGTTTCGTTTGGAGGGAACTGGCTTCAAACCTATTTTCTGACTCATAACAAAATGACTAGAAAGCTAACAAATGAGATTCTCACAGCTCTTTGTTTAGCCAGTCCACTCTAAATGGTCATCACAGTTTGTTGTATATTTTAACACGCCTATTCAGAAGGCTGGCTCATATGAAGGTAATGCTGAAGCCAGTAACAAATGACTGACCAGTATCAATTATTTTGGTACAATCACTTGTTTGTATTGTCTAAAGAAATTCAGCTCCATCAAAAGTTAATGACCTAGTGATTTCCTATTTTGTGTATGTTCCATATCATGGTTTATCTACCAGTGCACTAAAAAAATTAAAGGCATTTTCTTCCTTGTACGATTTCTCTGAAATAACTCTTAAAAATCTAGTTTTGGATCCATTACCTTCCTGTACATATACAAGCAAAAATCTGCACAGAAATGCTTTCTTGTTGCTAATTTCTCAGTAAGTCTCAATAAGACATTAAGCCTATTATGAACAAATTAAGAACTCAGATATATACTCTAATTATTACTACTAGGTGAAATCTGCTTACCTGTTTTCTTTCCACAAGGGCATTTGTTAACTGGTGGCAGAGGCCAGCAACTAGATACAATAATAAAAAAGTGAAAAATCACAAATACCAACTTTATGAAGTTTAGATTACGTAGGAGTACAGAACAAATTGAAGTTTAACTTACAAGTGTCTGTTGCATATCTAATGTGTTCCCCATTACAAGTGCTGATAAAAAGCTGGACCTGTGAGAATAATGTTTCGAAATCAGGGACACTTGGCATAGAAAACTTCACAAACCTAGAACAAAGACAAAAAAATTAAACACTTAGTTTCTGTAAAAAACTAACATATTACCTTGCAAGTATCTCTGCATAGACAGGTAAACTTCAACTGTGTGGGGCTAACTGCAAAATATGTATTGTGGATTTTTCCAGTTTGGCATACTAAAACCTTCCAATCCAAGCTTAAGTACCCTGACAATAAACAGTCCATGGCTTTACGGAATTAAACTTTGTAAGTATGCCGTCTCAGCTGAGAAGTATAAATGCGTGTTAAACGCACTGAAGACACACCTTTATCTGACAACTACACTAATATTTGAGAATGTGATTAAAACCCCCTCACCTCCACTCACAATCTTATGCAAACTTTCACAACAGAGCAAGTTAAACCATGTGAAACAGCGTTCTCTCTATTTTTTCCATCCATAGAATAAATTTTGTTATGTGCACCAAAGCATGTGTGGATGTGCACCACCAGTAGAAACATATGCTGTTGGCACCCTGCTAATCAGACAGGTGGCACCCGAATCTCTCTTGGGTGGCCACCCAAGTGCTTCTCTTACAGGGAACGCTGACATGAAGTAGTAACTTTAAATAGCATGAAGATTATTATCTAAGAGCAAACTTACACAAAAATCAACCATAAAACTGCACCACATATTCCACTCCCTTCACATTCCTCCACACTAAGGACACACACAGTGCAAACTTGCCTTGACTATTTCTCTGATGAAGTCCTCACCGAAGCATTCAGCACACTTCTTGACTGCTGCAAAACCCTACTGCTGCAAAGCCTACTTACTCTATGGCCTCCTTAAATTCCAACATACCTGTGAAACCTCATCCTGAAAATTTCCAAGCACATATCCTCATTCCACTTACTGTCCATTTATTTTAAAATGTAGTTAAAACTGCCTATATTCAACATAATTTACTTATTGCAGGTAGCTTCTAACATACTTGCTATTCTGCTTCTTCCCTCACAAAAATCTTGCCAGACTGGAGCTACAGTGTGGAAAAACTTGCACTATTTTCCTGTACTTCTGACTCGTTTAATCCATCCATTCAAATAATCTTTTAAACATCTCTTCTTACTGACAGTTGCCCTTCCTCCTCTTACTTGTTTTTAATAACGAAATGTTTTAATTGACCCACCCCATTTTCACCATTGGTGAGGCATGTTAAAGATTGTGTCCTTTTTAAAAATTTTGCAGTGCATTTTGGGATCCAGCTTGCATAAGATGCAATACAAAGTGAAGTACTATATTTGCTAACTGTATTTACAGTATTCTATTTGTTTCAAAGTGAGATTTGAAACAAGAGCTAGGTTTCTAACAGATTATGGTGGGGTTTTTTGTTTGTTTCAAAGCTACTTTATAGAATCCCAATAGTAAAACTTGTAAAGACATTTTCCTTGAAGTTATGTTATGTTAGGAAGGGAAGATGGCTCTAAGCTCTATATCCAAACTCCCTACATACCATTTTTAATAACTCATCCATACTGCAACCCCCTACAACAGTTCAACTGCTCTCTCAACTTGCATAATAGATGGGCACAATACTAGCTAAGAAACTAAGATAGCAACCCACACTTCTCCATTAATGAACTGACATCCTCAATGTTATTAATAGTTTGTTAATATTCTATTTAAAAACATCTGATATCTTTGTTGAACCAATGAGTATGAATAATTATCTACGCAGATCTTCTACATGTAATAAGAAGCAGATGTTGCTCATAAACAACCCTTCTTTAGAATTGTGAGTCATGGTATTTTACCAATTTGAGAACTGGAATAATGCAAAAATTAGACACATATAAGTCAATACTTATTTGTAAAAAGGAAGTATAGTATAAGAAAAACAAATTAAACACCTGTATGAAAACTGCAGAGTGAAAATGCAAGTAATCCTTATCGAGTCATCATACACTAGATGAAGTTTTGGAAAAAAGTGAACTAACAGACTTACCCGGTGTTGCCCAGAAACTTCGGGGCAGAAGGGGAAGGAGGAGGCAGACCCTTGGGTATGGATGTGTGCGCACGTGCAAGAGTGAAGTTTGGGGGATGAAGAGAGGCTCAAGATGGGAGGTCCCATCTAGTATGGAATTTTTCCTCTCTCTCTCCCTGACCCCCAGGGACCCTTTACTCTCCCCTCCCTGGCTGCCAGAGGCCATTTTCTCCCCCACCAATGACACTACAGCAAAAGGCCGGGGGGCTACTTACTTGGTGTGCTCACAGGCAAGATGAGGGAGCCCCAGACCTGCTGGCCACTCCCTTGGTGGTACAGCTGCCCCCAGTGGGCACTCTGCAGGATAGCTCTCCCCTCCAGGCTCACTGCCCTGAGTGACCACTCTTATATCACATCCCTCTGAACAGCAGCCCCTCCCGTTGCATGTTATGGAAAACTGTCCTTTTCCTGAGGCTTCTGGTTCTCCTGGCACAACCAAACCCTGACCTTGCTCTAAGTTAGAAGAGAAAGCAGCATACCAAATTTGCTGGCCACAGTTCTTACCATTTAGGAGGAGCTCTTGAACAAACGGACTCACAGACAGACACTCAGACACACACACGCTCTAACATATATAGATTAAGCCTTTAAACAAAGGAAAGGCTCACTTACAAAACAGCAAGAACCCCTAAGGAGTGTTCTTGCACATCCAGGGCACCAAGCACTGTATCCAGATGGGAAAGATTTTTTGCTAGCAGTTCCCCGCTCTTATTGATCAGTTCACAAAGCTGGGTCATTTGCCCTGAAATATGAAATACTGCTGTCAACATTAAGTTAGAACAACGAATAAAATCAATTAAAACAGTCCACAAGTCCTCATTTAACAGTTTCCTAAGATTATTGTAAAAGAGCAACTTCATCAAGTGAAGTAGTCAAACCAACTAGTTTATTGTTGCTAGCAATAGCCACATTTTCAGGAATACAATCTCTCTGACTAATGAGGGGAGTCAATAACTTAAGCTCTCACTTTTTTCAAAATTGAGTTTACAGCTGCCAGAAGATTTACAGACTGTAAACCAATGCAGTGTCATTATCCTGAGTCTGCAGAGAGAAGTAAGTGTCACAGCAGCTGCTGAGTTTTGCCAAGCACAGGAGGAGAGTTTCACATTTATGGACACACATGGAAAGTTCATCCCCACAAAGCTGTCCATGAACAACAGTCAGTAGAAGTCTCATCAACCTCTACCTCCTCCAGCAGCTGAGGTGCCAGGAAATTAGTCTTCTTCTCAAGGTGCTGCTCCTGAACCTCAGCTTCCTGAATATCCAATCAGTTTTTTCAGCCTTGTCCATAGTGGTCTAAAATATTTAGATTGTTTGTAACACCTACTGTAAAAGACTGGACAAAAATCCCTTTTCCAATTTACTTTGTGTGTTCAACAGTATTACACCCAGACACCTATAGATTGCTGCTTGGGAGATTCAGTACAGTATGGGGAAAAAGAAAAACATCCGAAATTAGAGAGACTTAAATCTATAAAAATTGTCAGAAGAATCAGAGGCAGATGCTGTATCTCAAACTGTTTTTACTTTATTTTAAAATCCCATGTTTTTTGAAAAGATGTCTGTGGTCTCCTGAAGCAGATTGGTTCAACTGTCTATTCTGAGAAATTAGATGCAAATTTAATTAAGGATCTAAACCAGGGACGGGCAATAATTTTTGATGGGGAGCCACTCCAAGGGTGCAGAAGGGAGCTCGTGTAGGGGATTGGGAATAGAGATATAAAAGTTTAACTGGTTACCAGGTAAGCAAGAGTCCTGCCAGCATGCTTACCCAGTAAAAGATTAACCAGCAGAAGCAGCCCTGGGCTGGCAGGAGCAGCTCCCCATCCACAGCACCCCTGGAGCTGCTGGACAGAGCTTCACCTATAGAGGGCCGGGATGGAAGAGTCTCCTGCCTGTAGCAGGCTGGCCAGCAGGATCCCGGCCACATGGGCTTCTGTTTTGATGTAACCCCCCTAACCATAGATCCCAAGCCACTCTGCATCAGCCTTCCACAGTTAAATTGGTTAAACGATTAAAAGTAATTGTTTAACTGGTTAACTTTTTTAATGAGTATGTACATCCTTAATTGGGATGCAGGAGGGGCTGTGGGGTCTGGGAAGGAGTTTGAGTGAAGAAGGGGGTTGTCACCTGGGGCAAGGGATTGAGGTGCAGAAGAGAATTCTGACCTGGAGGACGGGTGTAGAAGGTAGTGACGTTAACTGGCTAACAGGAGCTGCTCCAGTTCCCACCACAGGCAGATGGCTGCACCAGCCCCGTGAGGCTCACTGCGGATAGGGGCACTCCAAACTAGCCAGAGCAGACCTACTCCAAAGCATGCCTGGCCCATCGCAGGCAGGGTGCTCCTGCCCATTTGGAGAAGCTCCTGACTGCAGCAGGACCAGCCCCAGCCCACTGCAGGCAGGAGTGCTCCAGCCCAGCCGGAGCAGCCTCTCACTGCAGCATGCCACCTGCCCACCCCATTTTTCCAATTAATAAATTAAACAGGATTTTAAATCCTTAATAGGAAGGGGTGCAAGGTCTGGAAAGGAATTATGACCTTGGTGCAGGAGGGTGCAGAAGATCTGAGTTACATGAGGTAAGAGTATGGGAGAGGAGTCTGAAGGAGAGAAGGGCTGGAGTGCCAAAGAAGGCTCTGGTTGGGAGGCAGAGGTGCTGATTTAGGTAGCTCCTGGTCATGCCCCCACCTGCTGCACAAAGCAACTGGTTGCAGGAGCCATGTGTGCCAAACCCCAGGTGTGGAGTATATTTTGCATGCTGCCTGCCTGCAAATAGGCAACTCCCATTGGTTAGTTTCCTGCAAGATTGTGCTGGTGGTGGGGTAGCAGGCAAAGACTCTCTTCCCTTCTCCCCCCCCCCTCCCCCCCGCCCCTCCAGTTTGCAGTGGTGCTCAGAGAGGCCCATGGCTCCCACAGCCAGCCACTCTGAGTGGCGTGTGGGGGCAGGTCAGGCAGAGAGCCTGTTTGAGACTGCAGGCTCTCCAGCCCCATGGGCTGTATTTTGCCCACCCCTGGTTTAATCTTACCTACTAGACTCTTTGAAAAAGAATCTCAATATGTAAAGGGAAAGAGATACAAACATTGTTCTCATATCACCTCTCTAACCTTTTCTTCTAAATTAAGATTACAGGATCAAGCTTCTCAATTATGGAAATTTAGTTTTAAGAAATGGTTTCAGTACAAAACTAGAAACTCTGGAACTGTAATTTTAGCTCTAATAATGACTCCCTCTATGGCTCTACGGTTATTACTTCATGTATATATCCACCTTAATGGATCACTAAGAGGGTTAGAAACTACACTGAAGTTATATAATGCTGTGCAACTATTAAATACAATCAGTTTTCATTAACTGATCTAATACAGAAAAGTTATCAAAATCCATCTGCTCCATCAGTATCAGCCATCAAGCTATCTTCATGACCTAATTCTTAAACAAGTTCAATTTGATACAGTATAAACTGACAGTTAAAATAAATATCAAAATAAAGTTTGAGGCCCTCCTCCCCAAACATAACTCAGTCTTTAAAGAGATCAAAGGTGGGCTTAATTTTTCTGAGGAAACATCAATCCTTTACCTGTTTCAAGGACGTGAATATCCCACAGAGGGAAAAAAAGGCTGCTATGCGCTAGAAAGTTAGGTCAGCTTAATTAAACTCAGGGCTGTGAAAAATATCATGCCCTATGAGAGGTAATTAAGCTGCCTTAAACTCCAGCATTAGTAGACACTGCCAGGTTGACAGAAGAATTCTTACACCACCTCCCTCTCAAAGAGGTGGATGAACTCCTTCTGTTCCAGCAGCAAATGTCTAAGCTACATCTCTGCTGCTGTAGCATTTCTAGCTTAGACATGAAATAAACATGCAAGTAAAGTTCAGGAACTTGCACACATCAGTTTCAGTGCAAGTACAGCAGAAAATTGGGGTTTGACAAGGCAATTACGAAAGACTTAGTGTGCAAAAGGCCTTTTAATAAGTTAATAAAGCTTCAATATGTAATCCTAGCAACTTTTATCATATGCTTCCCTAGATAAAATCACAGAACCCAATGGTGGGGATGGAGAAGTCCGTAAATCAGCTAGTCTAGGACTCCAGAAGCCAATTAAGGAAACAATGGGTACTCTACAGTGTTCCCTGTAAGCTGAAGTGCTTGGGCAGCAGCCCAGGAGAGATTCAGGTGCCACCCAGCTGATTGGCAGAGCACCCACAGCTGACCACAGCATGTTTCTACTAGTGGTGCACATCACAAAATTTATTCCACACACGGAAGGAAAAACTTAGAGGGAACATTGGTACTTTCAACATTTTATGTTCCAGTCTTTTGCCCACGTATAGGGCCTGATTTTTTTATAACAGCTCTCCAATAAAATAACATTTCAAAATGAAACGCTACCCTCAATCAATACACTTGTGTTACAGAACAGTGATTACCCTTAACTCCAGATTTAGGTTCTTTCCTAATTTGCAAAACTAAGGTCTGGTCTATACTACAGACCTGTATCAGAATAAAAGGAAAAATTCAAACCCCTGAATGATATAGTAACACCAACCTAATCCCCTGTGTAGACAGCACTCTCAGCAGGAGCGTGTCTCCCACCAACATACTATTGCCTCTTGGGGAGGTGAATTAACTACGCCAACAGGAGAGCTCTCTCCTGGCAGCTTAAGAGAACCTTAATGAAAATATTGCACCTGAACTGATGCAGCATTTTAAGTGCAGATTTGTACAAAGATTAGGTTTCCACTGTAGCGTAAGACAGGTTTGGATTTGTGTCCAAAGACTTTGGCGTTGCTTTCGTATTTATTTGCAGGCCCTCTAATAAGGAACAGATGACAAAAAGAATGAGCAGCCAGGGGATTAAAAACAGTGGGAAGTAGCAATGGTGCCACACCAGAACCCAGCAAATACCACTTCTTAGTCCAAATGAATACGAGAGGGGACATATGCTTCAAGTTCTCAGCTGTCTTTAAAAAATTCCTAGGTTTTAAGAATTTATGATCACCAAGTCCGACCTCCTGCATCACAATTAGCCCTGGGGCAATCCTGCAATTTTACTAGGGCCCCAAACGCAACTAAAGCAGAATTCCCCCAGGATTAAGAGATGGAAGATTTCCACCACCTGGCACACAGCTCGTGGTTTAACAAGAGTGCAGTGGTGCCTGACGAATTTGTATTATGGGGTGCTGAGAGTCTCAGAGCCAAACTGTAAGCCCTACATAAAGCGGAAATCACTTCTCGGCAGGAGGTGCAGCAGCACCCCCGCACGCCAGTCCCAGCACCTGGGCAGCGGTGCATCTTTTAGAGACTGCCCCTCACGAGTTAAAGAAAAGGGAGGCGGGCGAGAGGGCTGGGAGAGCCTCCTACAGATGTCAGCACTGCTACCCTAGTGAGGCCTGAGCAGCGCAAGAGGCAGCTGAAGTCCCGGGCTGTCTGGAGAGTGCGGAACGCGCCACGGCCGGGACAGGGCAGCCCCCACTGGCGGGGCCAAGTGTCAGAGCCGAGTGGGGGAGAAATAGGCGGGGGGATCCCCCATGCCCGCCCGATATTTTCACACGCACCCGCCGAGGGTGACCAGCGCCCCCGGGGCAGGGCGGGGCCACGAGGCGCCGTCCGCAGCCCCGCGCGCTCCTCACGGCCCAGCCCGGCCTTTCGCTGCCCCCCTCCGCCGTGAGCAGCGCCCAGCCCCACCCCGAGCGCCCCGGCTCCCGCCGCGGTCACCTTGGGCCGAGAGCTGCCGGACGCTGTTGACGAACTGCTCCAGGGCGGACGCCATCTTGGCGGCTCTCGGCGCGCCCGCGTCTCTCCGGGGCGGGCAGGCGGCCCGGGCCGAGAGCGGCGGGGGGGGGGGAAGCGGGAAGGAGGCTCCGCAACGACGCCGCCAGAATCCAGCCAATCAGCGGTCGCTTCGGGAACCGCGAGACCAAGCGGCTAACATCACTTCCTCCATGTCACATCGCGAGAGCAACGTCCCGCGGAACAAACGCCCCCTGATGGTTACCATGGGAACCGCCTGCTCCCGCCCGGCATCACGGCCTGTAGTAAAGGGCCATTTTACAGTCGAATCCGTGACTCAGCAACAGCCAGCGGGCGCGGCCAGTGACGCAATCGCGCCTCGCTACTGCCTTCAATAGAGCGCCCTGTGATCTCACAGCGTCCCAGGCAGCCCCGAGACGGCAGCGCCTGGCATCGGCCCCGCCCTCACCTCAGCACCCCCCCCCACTGATACCCCCACCATCTCCCCCCACAGCCATGTCACCCCCCACACTGATACCCCCACAGCCACGTCATCCCCCCCACACTGATACCCCACCATCTCCCCCCACAGCCATGTCACCCCCAACACGGATACCCCCCATAGCCACGTCATCCCCCCCACACTGATACCCCACCATCTCCCCCCACAGCCATGTCACCCCCAACACTGATACCCCCCATAGCCACGTCATCCCCCCCACACTGATATCCCACCATCTCCCCCCACAGCCATGTCACCCCCAACACTGATACCCCCCATAGCCACGTCATCTCCCCCACACTGATACCCCCCACACTGATACCCCACCATCTCCCCCCACAGCCATGTCACCCCCCAACACGGATACCCCCCATAGCCACGTCATCCCCCCCACACTGATACCCCACCATCTCCCCCCACAGCCATGTCACCCCCAACACTGATACCCCCCATAGCCACGTCATCTCCCCCACACTGATACCCCCCACACTGATACCCCACCATCTCCCCCCACAGCCATGTCACCCCCAACACTGATACCCCCCATAGCCACGTCATCCCCCCCACACTGATACCCCCCACAGCAACGTCATCCCCCCCCACACTGATACCCCACCATCTCCCCCCACCCACCATCTTCCTCCAACATTTATACCCCCCTACCATCTCCCCCCACAGCCATGTCATCACCCGCAACACTGATACCCCTCACCATCTATCCCTGCAGCCATGTCATCCTCCCAACACTGATAACCCCCACCATCTCCCCCTGTAGCCATGTCATCACCCCAATTCTGATACCCGCACCATCTCCCCCCACAGCCATGTCATCACCCCCAACACTGATACCCCCACCAACTCCCTCTGCAGCCACGTCATCCCCCCAACACTGATACCCCACCAACTCCCCCCCCCCCACAGCCACGTCATCATCCCTCCAACATCTCATCACCGATATCCCCTAGCATCTCCCCACCACAGCCACGTCATCATCCCCCAAACATCTCTCCATCACCGGTATCCCCCAGTATCCCACCCATCATCAGCATCATCCCACTACCTCTCCTCCCCTACAACCATGACATTTCCCCTCATTATCACACCATCACAGGTATCACACTATCATCTCCCTCTCCCCACACACACGTGCACCATCGTCCCCCCATTATTACACCATCACCAGTATCACCCCAGCATTAATCCACCCTCCATCTCCCCCCCCCCGCCATGCCATTGTTCCCCCATCATCACTGGCATCACACCAACATCTGCTCCTCCAGCAATCATGCCCTCACCTCCCAATTCATTACACCATTACCAGTATCACACCAACATCACTTAGCAGTACTCAGAACCACAATGACATCACACTGACTTCACATTGACGTTACACACGGCTCATCTCATCCTCACATTGTATATATGCACATTTACCTCCAGTATGTTACAAAGTGAGAATGTGAGGCACAGTGCCTAGAGCTCTCAAGTGCAGGGAATATATTGGAGTGTGAATGATATTTTCTATAAACATGAAGGGAATCTTTCTACCCTCGTTTCTGAATGGCAAGTGCGTCCTATAATCATTTCTTTGGAAATTTCAGCTATGGGCTGGAATACTGACTTTTGAAATAAGCAAGAAATATAGGGTGTTTGAGCAGAATACAGTCTTGAAACTATTATAAATCTCCTCACCCAGTTTTTTTAGCATTGCCTAGTAGTGATTAGAACAGGAGCTAGGGAGTCAGTTTTGTTCCCTTCTGTGCTACTGACCTTGGGCAAATCACTTAACCTCTCTGCACCTCAGTTGTCCTATTTGTAAAATAAGGATAATGATACTCGGCTTTAAAAAGTATTTTAGGGTCCACAGATGAAATATGCTATGGAAATGCAAAGTATTATTAGTGCCATCTGTAGACATCTCTTTTGCCAATCCACGGCACTCATGCTCCCATCTTTAATGACATCAGCCTTCTAAGTGTCTCCTTCTTCTATTGATCTTTGATCATGTGCTACTGATGTACACACCTTTTATGGTTTATTGCTTGCACATCTGTCAGCACTTCTGCCTAACTAACACATCAGTCTCCTCTCTTTATAGACCAGCTCAAAATATCCACCTTCTGTACTGCTTCTGTACATCTCTCTGCTAGCTTCAAAAAATCTCTTCAGAACTCATTGTACAAGAATTCTTTTGGGGAGACAAAGTGAAGATGTAATGCTTCCTTCCCCTCTCTAAATCTCTTCTCACAAACATTTAATAAGAGTTTACACTTCTATACAGCTTTGTATCCCCAAAGGCTCTGAGAATACAACATATTATTACAAATACTTAAAACAGAAGAAAGTAAGGCTCATATAATATATTCTACACACCTTGTTGGAGCTTACCTAGATTATTTACAACCCACTGAAAAAACCCCATGGTCTGTCCACAAAGCTGCAGGCATCTCACATTCTAGGCGTGAACGCTTACCAGTGAATTGAACAAAATCAGTGTCATGGACTTCTGGTGACTGGCCTTGGGCTCTCCATAATTCTGCTCCTGTTAACAGGTCATATGCCACTATCATTATGAAACTTAGTTCTTACCTCTGGTTTCGGAGCAGATTAAGCTACAAGATGTTGTAGTGTACAGATCTGGAGCCATACATTTCCTCCTGACATCAGGAAATTTCCAGTGCTGCAGGGCACCTCCACTGAACAACATAGACTCATGCTTTCTGCCTGATGGGTGGTGTTCTGAAGGCTGTAGTACTGTACAGTGGCCAGGTCTGAATACCCATGTTTGTTGCTGGTGGAATGTGTCACACCCTTTTCAACAGTCTGGCTATGTCTACACTCGTGGCTTCTTGCGCAAGTACGGCCATTCTTGCTCAAGTCCACACTGCCCGCCTGCTCTTGCGCAAGGAAATTTACAGTATGGCGTGGTAAGAGAGGGCTTCTTGCGCAAGAGCTACGCTCTTTTCTAACAGGTGTAAGCCCTCTTGCGCAGGAGCTCTTGCGCAAGAGGGCAGTGTGGACGCTCAGCAGGGATTTCTTGTGCAAGAGAGCCCTATAGCTAAAGTGGCCATCAGAGCTTTCTTGTGCAAGACAGCGTCCACACTGCCATGGGCGCTCTTGCGCAAAAGCACAGCTCGCACATGGCAGTGTGGACGTTTTCTTGCGCAAGACTTCTTGCACAAGAACCGTTGCGTAAGATGTTCTTGCGCAAGAAGCCGCCAGTGTAGACAGAGCCTCTGTGACCATCGCAGATTATTCGAATAAGTGAGACCATGTGAAGAGTAATACAGTTCTATATTTGTCAGTGTTAGAGTGAGCAACAGTGCTGCAGCCCGGGGCTGGTGGGGGGAAATGGTTTGGAGTAGGAGGATTACTTACTTGATCTGGTGGCAGGCAAGATGGCCAGTCCCAGGCCCTGGCCCTAGCCCCAGTCCCAGCTGGCCACTCTCTTGGTGGTGCGGCTGCCCCCAGTGGCCACTCTTCAGTATAGCTCTCCCCTGGTGGTCCCTCTCAGTAATGGACAACAGTCTCATTCCTGGCATTTCCCTTTTTTCTGGCACATCCAGACCCTGACCTTGCTTTAAGTTAGGATCAGTGGAAGCGGCATACAAAATTTGTTGGTCCTAACTCTTACAGTTTAGGAGGAGTTCTTGAACAAACGGACTCACAGACAGATGCACATTTTCTAAAATATATAGATAAGACTTTTGATTAGTTATCATAAGAGGAAATAACATTAAAGGGTAGATTTTCAGTAGAGAAAATCACAAACCAGCTCAGGTCAACTAGATGTGATATTACAATCCCAGGCCAGAAACAGTTTTAAGATTGGAATTTTATTAAACTTAGTATTAAAACAAACAAACACAGCTCACATAAGGCCCATTACTGCTAGGTTCTTCAACAGCATGAACAGCTTTTCTTCTTCAATTCCCTCGGCAGATTGTCAATCTTTCAAGGGACAGGACACAGGTAAATCTAACCCTGACATTCTCTTTTGAGTGCTACTCTCCCCCCTCATGACAGCATCATACCTGTGATGTTGTTCCAAGATTCCTATTAATAAAATCTATATATTTTAGAAATGTGCATCTGTGAGTCAATGGTTTTCAACCCCTTTTCCATCTGTGAACCCCTAAAAATGTTGAATGGAGGTGCAGACTTCTTTGAAATCTTAGGCATAATCTGTAGACTGGAGCTCCAGTAGTCTGCGAACTACAGGTTCAAAATCACTCTACTGTGGTAACAATAACCTTTTGCGAACTCCTTAAACATAGTCTGGGGAATGGTACTGGTCTGCAGACCACAGGTTGAAAACCATTGCTCTATGTCTCTTCCAGCCATAGTGCTTGCAAACAATTCAATTTTCCCTGGCAGCTTTTCCTGGAACAGTGTACAGCACTTCTAGGTAGGTTCATCTGTCAGAGAGGTCAGGTCATTGCAATTCAGCCTCTTCTGTCTATGCTCACCAAATGTAACAAGTACAAGCCAGGGGCAGTTTTTAAATTACACTGATCACATCAGAGGCAAGGCCTGCAAGTGAGGCATCTCTCTAACAAGTGCGAGTTGCGGGAAGGCGGAATCTGTCAATGCTATGCTCGTCTGATCTGTCAACTCATGGTATCAGATGCCATCAGGTGGCCAAGGAGGCACATTTAGAACACATCACCAGGCATTGGCAAAACCAGCAGAGGTGAGCTGGCGTGACATCAAGAAATGAAGGAAGGAAGTGACTGGAATACTTCAACGGATTGTATCTACTGCGGGAAAATCTACCCTCAGTTCTCAATTACTGAGGGACTATCTACAACTCATTGCTACATTTGCTTTCTACAACCAATTGCTAATATAAACTTAAGATAACTGAATATTTGGATCCTAGTATCAAAACCAATAGTGGGCAACTTACAGCCCGTGGGCCATATATGCAGCCTGCAAGACATTTTATTTACCATTGCTCATGCACAGATTGCCAGATTCTGCTGGTTTCCATCCATGTCATTTTTTTCATACCAGTATTACTAAAGTGACATGCACATAAAGCAAGGACACATGAAGTGAGGTGCGTGCTGATTGCGGACAACATTGGCTGTGAGAGCCATGCACTCCCTCTGCAACCAGTTAAAGCACTGCTCTAATTCAATCAGCACACCCTGCACATTCAAAGTAGGCAAGTGCAGTTAGCAAAACTACCCTACCCTAGGAAACCGTCTTAGTTACAACAGTTTTGTGACCCATTGAGATGAAGGAGGGCCTCTTATGCAGGCCGCTCACTAACCTAGGTTGCCCATCACTGATCTAAACTGTATTGTTACATTTATTAACCTAAATCTGAGTTATTGCAGATGATATATTATATGATTTTATGACATTTAAACCAAACATTATATTTTTAGATAATTTAAGCACTATATCCAGATGTACAGACATGCTTTCCTTAATTTTCAGAGGGCTAGCCCTGCTAGTCTGTTTCAGCATTTGATGAAGTGGGTTCCAGCTCAGGAAAGCTTGTGTCCAAATAAATTTGTTAATCTTTAAGGACTCTGTTGTTTTTCCTTAATCTGCGTATTATATAATTTTAACATTAGCTATAATAAAAAAAATTTCAAATCTGTTTTTAAATATTTTTAACATTGCTGCCAAGGGCTCCATTTGTGGGGGTTCAGAGGGCAGTAGCCCCCCGACGTTGGAACCCCTAGATTTCATACTAGAGGTCTGCTTACAGCTGCATGCCCTGACTCCAGAGGCAATTCTTCAATGCAACAGAGTTTGAGCTGCTTGCAGCTTTGCCTTGGGGGCAGGGAGTTTGTTTTAAAAAGAGAGAGGCGGGTGATTAAGAATAACAAAAGGCTGGGCATTCAAGTAATTGAAGGATCGTTAGATCATCATGAAAACATTGCTGGGTACTCCACTTAAAAGACAGTGGAAAAAAGAGTAGAGATGAGTGTTGTGCTGCTGGAAGTTGCATTTGGATTACTGTGTTAAATTAATACTAGGGTACGGTGCCCCCTGCGTGCTACGCTCACCAACCCCCCTCTCTGTGGGTAGGCAGCCCTGGCTCCCACCCCCAGTCACCAGAAAGGGCCAGGCAAAGGCGTGGCAGTCCTGGCCAGCCCCAGCTCCCTCCCCACAACCGCCAGGAATCCCTGAGGCCAGGCCAGCCCCAGTTCTCCCCACCACTGCTGGATGCTGGGGGGTTGGGCTGGGCTGAGGCTGAAGCTGGCCAGCTCTTTCCCTGGCCACCAGGGAGGGCCTGGGCTGAGGCCATCCTGACCCTGGCTCTTCCCCCTCTGGCTGCTGGGGAGGGTCCAAGGCCGCCCCAGCTCTTCCCTCCCCCCACCAGAGGCCGAACCTGCCCTGGCCCCCCTGCCCCAACTCTTCCCCCCTTTCTGGTCACTGCGGGGAAGGGGAGGGGCTGAGGCATGGCCACGCCTCCAGCTGCAAGGATGGACGCCTTCCGGCTCCCGGACCTCCCTCCCTGTGTGGAGGGAGGGCGCATGGCTCCTGGACCTCCTCCCCCGGCCAGAGGGGAAGGGGTGCAGCTCCTGGACCCTCCCCAGAGCACCAGGAAGGCTGGGCCCTCAGCATCAGTAATGAAGGGAGGGAGGAGGCCGGATGGCTGGGAGGGAGGAGGTGTGGGATGCAGAGTGATGTCACTCTGTTGTCCTGCAGGAAAAACTTTTTTTATAAATGTAGAAAAAATGTTCTTGAAAAAGGGGTGAACAGGGACTAATTCAAAGCTGACTGCAAAGAGTTACAAAGGGGTTTCACAAAACTGGATGATTGGGCAACACATAGGCAGATGGAATTCATTGTTGATAAGTGCAAAGTAATGCACATGGGAAAATATAATCCTAACTATACATATAAAATAGTTGTTACCATTCAAGAAAGAGATCTTGGAATCATTGTGGATAAGTTCCCTGAAAACATCTGTTCAATCTGCAGTGCAGTCTGAATACTAAAATGCTAACAGAATATTGGGAATCATTAGGAAAGGAATATATAATAAGACAAAATACCATATTGCCTCTCCATAAAATCACTGTATGCCCACATCTTGATTACTGTATGCAGATCTGGTCACCCCATCTAAAAAAAAGATATATTGTATTTGGAAAAGGTACAGAAAAGGCAACAGAAATGATTGGGGTAAGGAACATCTTCCATATGACAAGAAATTAACAAGACTGGGAACTTTTCAGCTTGGAAAAGAAATGATTAAAGGACAGGGGGATATGTTAGATGTCTAGAACATCACGAAGGGTGTGGAAAAACAGAATAATGAAATATTATTTATTCCTTTACTGACATAACACAGGAAGCTCACCCAATTAAATTTATAGGTAGCAGGTTTAAAACAAACAAAATAAATGATTTTTTCACAGTCAACTCTTTGCCAGGAGATGGTGGAAAGGCCCAAACCATGAAAGGGTTCCAATAAGAACAAAGTTCAAGGAGGATAGGTCTATCAATGGCTACTAGACACAATGGGCAGGGATGGTGTCCCTAACTTCTGTTTTCCAGAAGCTGGGAATGAATGACAGGGGATGGATCATGATGATTGCCTCTTCTGTTTATTCCTTTTGAAGCACCTGGCATTGGCCACTGTTGGAAGACAGGACACAGGGCTAGAAGGACCATTGGTCTGACCCAGTATGGCCATTCTGATTTTCTTATATAGAGCTGAAATGTATCTGCCCCTTTGCTGTAACCCATGAGACCCCACTCCCCTTCCAGAGCTGAGATAGTGCCAAGAATCCGGGTGGGCTCTGTCTCTTCACAGAGTTAGTAACAAAGTAAGAATAGACATTACAATTTTAAGGCGAACCAGGGTCCCTTAAGTGACTTGCTACAAGATGTCAAAATATGTTAGCGTTACAGCTGAGGGGGTCTAATATTTATTGAATTTTCTTTCTTATACATAGGAATTAGCTACAGTGCTCCTGTCAGCTAAATGCCAAGTTGTCTGCGAAAAAAAGTAGAGTTTTCCAGTGCCTTGGTAGCCCCTGGATAGAGATGATGCGTGTGTATGTGGGGGCAGATGGGGTTGATTCCCCCCCCTTTGGTGCTTGGCTTATAACACTGCTGAAGCCTCTGCCCTCAGTCCGTCCCTCCCCATGCTCTGACTCTCTCCCTCCCACATCACACGTGCACAGGTTGCCCCCCCAAATCTGAAATGGGCCTGATTGCTGCTCAGTCCTTCCAGGGCTCACACAGCCCTGGTTGCTGTAACCAGGCCTGTTCCCTTTGATCCCCTTAGCTCAGCAGATCTTCAAGCCTTAAGGGACAGAGTCCAGGTAAAGTTAACCCGGACATTGGCTTTTGAGTGCTACACTGCCTGTGAGACTGATCAGTGAGGCAAGTTAGCACCTGTCATTAGACCTAGTAGCACCTCTAGAACATGTGGAAGGAAAAGAGTTGAGGCTGACCATCAAGATAGATCCAAACGTCCCCAGATGTTGGGAAAGTTCAGGCTGAGCTCACATCTGGGTTTTACTTGGAGGTCCCCCATCTCAGGAAAAACTTTAAAAACAACAAAGAGTCTAGCAATGTTTCTTAAACTGTGGTGTGCCGCGGAGAACAACAGAATTAAAAATGGCCACTCTTAAAAGGGCAGGCGACCCTTTTTTTGTTTTGTTTTTTTGCTCAATAACTCTCCCGAGCCCTTTTTTTCCCTAATAACTTTCCCCCCGACCCTTTTTCCTGACACCAAATTATTGTTTGGTGTTCCTCGGTCTTAAAAAGTTTAAGAAACACTGGTCTAGCAGCACCTTAGAGACTAACAACACATGGAGATGATATGAGCTTCTGTGGGTACAACCCACTTCTTCAGATGACTGGAGTATGGAAAGTCCAGATCCAAGAATAAATAAGGGAAGGCGGGGGGGGGGGGGGGAAGGAGGAGTAAATTAGATTGTTCAAGTTACAAGAGGCTGATAAGAACAATTTGCACCTCTATATCTGAGGGCCCTGTTTCTTTTCGGGCCTGATAAATTGCCAGCCTCAGGGGTCACTGGACAGCTACAAGAGCTTTAAAGCTCTATTGACAAAAATCCCTGCCTAGGCCACTGAACACACAACACCGGCATGTGCCCAAGCCACACGGGGCCGTGTCTGGGGGGGGGGGGGAGAGCAGCACGAGGGGGAAGACAGGGGAGGGGTGAGCAGAGGGAGCAAGAGGCAAGCCGGAGAACAAGGCAGCTGGGCAGGGGGGCGCTGGAACAGGGGCCTGGAGGCGAGGCAGGGGCAGGCTCCCCACTTCTCCACTGCTGTGCCCAGGGCGGGCCGTGCCCAGAGGGGCAGGCAGAACGGGTTCTGCGCTGGGGGGGGCGGTCAGAGCTCGCTGCGATGGACGTGGTGCGCCAGGAGCCGCTTAAAGCCGCAGGATCCTCTCTTGCCGGGTCCCGGCTCCCCCCCCCCCCGGCCCGGTGCCGCTTTAAGGCGGTGCCTGCGGCCGCCAGCCAAGGGGAAGAGGAACTGGGGCGAACACTGCCGGGTTGGGCTGCAGGCGGGGGGCCAGGGGCAATCGCCGGGCTCGCCTAGGACCGCTGCCCCGCCCGGGCAGCAAACGGCGCTTTGCCGGGCCCGCTACCTGGCTCCAGCGGTTCCCCCCGCAGCTGGCCAGATGCGCCCGGCTCCGCGCTGCCCGGCCCCAGCTGTTCCCAGCGCTCCGGGCCAGGCCGGCGCCGCTCTGCGGAGGCCGGGGCGGCCCGGCCCCTCCTCTTAGCGGCCAGCTGCTGCCGGCTTGTGGGCTGCAGAGGCAAGGAGCGGGCGGGACGGACTCTGCCCCGGGGGAGCACGGGTGCGGCGGGAGAAGATGGAGCCTTGCGGCTTGCCTGGGACGGGGGGGCGTGGAGCCCCGGCCCCGCGGGGCCCCTGCTGAGATCCCCTGGATCCCTTCTCCCGCCTCCCTGCCCCCCGCCCTGGCTCAGCCATGATTTTACTCGGCAGCTTGTTGCACCTGCACAGCAGGCAGTGCGGGCCCTTCGCAGCCCTCAGGCTGGGCCGGGCTCCCCGCTCGGGAGCCAGGTCCTGCAGTGCCCGCTGCAGGCATCTGCGCGTCTTGGTGGACATGGATGGGGTGCTGGCGGACTTTGAAGGAGGATTCTTAAAGAAGTTCAGGGCCAGGTACCCAGAGAAGCCGTACATTGCCCTGGAGGATCGCAGGGGTTTCTGGGTGTCGGAGCAGTATGGCCAGCTGAGATCCGAGCTGAGTGTGAGTCAATGAATCTCCCCCCCCTCCCCTAATATTCTTCTTTCATTATTTGCTGACACACAGACTGTAGACTCTAGTGTGCAGGGGTTGCTGTCTTATTTGCCTGTGCATCATTTAACATAACGGGTCCCTGATAGCTCATAGGGGCTCCTACATGATACCATAATAATAATAATTAGTATCTTGTTTATTGGGTTTTCAATGTTGATTCCCCCCCCCCCCCCCCCGCAATTAAAGTAGCTTTAAATGGAGATTCTTGCTGCAGGCTGTCTTTAGGTTTTGATCAGTTCAAACAATTTCTTTAAACATTCCAAAGTGGTGTAGTCAAGATTTTCCTCCCCAGTTTTAATTTCCAAGTTGATTGCATTCTGCATGGCTGCATGCAGGGGAAGCTAAATGCTGCAACACTGAATGAATAGCTGCCTTCATCTCTAGGTGCACTGTACAGCTCTTCCGTAACAACACACCAAACATAATGCAGCAGAGGCGTGGAAGGCACACCAAAGCAACTGACCTCTTGAAACAGCTGGAATCCCTTCCTTCCAGTGCCTATATAAAACAACAACAGTAAAACCCGTCTGAAAAATGACAGTGGGTTGTTTTCCCAGTTAAAACCTAAAGCCAGGACTCTCCGTTTATGGGGTTTTAGCCAGCATCAGTGTATTGGGTTCTGCAGAAACTAGGTCTCTGCCCCAGTGAGTTTAAGATCTCTCAGGGGAGTTGACAGTCTAATCCACAATTGCATTTGCATGGGGGGGGGGAGGAGGGAACAAAGAAAAGGCAAAGAAAAGGCTTTCTGTCACTAATGGCAGAAGTGGGAGCAGTGTGGAGAACAAATGTAGGCCCCAGATGATCCTTATTCAGGTGAAACCTTCATTAACTTAAAAGCGGACAGAGCAGGGTGGCTGCTATGTAATTGGAAGGCTATCTAGAATTGGTGGGCAAAGACAGGGAAGCTGCCGTGTTATGACAAGGCTGGTGCTAAATGTATGAAACAGATCTCCAAAAAGATCTGTTGGATTTGGGAATGGTGCAGAAGAGAGCAACACATACGATTAGGGGTATGAGCAACATATATAGCTTTTGTATGAGAGATTCGCAGGGAGCGCTCATTTTAGCCAAGAGACAACTCAGGACCAATATGAGAGGTGTCTATAAAATCATGAATGTTATGGAGAAAGTGAATAGGGAATTATTTACCCCCCCCCACTTCACATAACACAAGAACTAAGCGTCACCTGATAAAATTACGAAGCAGCAGGTTTAAAACGAACACAGGAAAGTGCTTCATCCCACAATGCACTGTTGTCAGCCTGTGGAATTTATTGCTGTGGGATGTTGTGAAGGCCAAAAACAGAACGGGGTTGAAAAAAGAATTAGATAAATTCATGGAGGATTGGTCCTTCAATGGCTGTTGGGCAAGATGATCAAGGATACAACCCCACTCTCCAAGTATCCAGCTTTGTTCATTTCTTCTGAAGCATCTTGCATAGCCAGAGTCAGGATACTGGACTAGATGGGGCTTTGGTCTGATGTAGTGTTGCTGTTTTTATCATTTCATGATTTCTCCTGTGATCTTAGCAGTGGTTGGGTACTGCTGTGTGTTCTCTAGAACCTGGGATGTAGGGGTGCTTGTAGTGTTATCTCATTGTATCCATCACATTAACAGAGATCACCCCCAAACTCTTGGGGTGAAATCCTGGATGTAATTGGTAATGCTTAAATGGGGCCATGATTTCCCGCTTGGTTCCAGACCAACCTAGGCTAGTGAGTGGGCCACACGGGTAGCTCTCCAGTGGGCGGCAAGATTGTCATAACCAAGACGATCACGTGGAATAAGGTAGTTTTGCTAACTCTGCATACCTAGAATTTGCAGGGTGTCAGTCAAACCGTAGCAGTGCTGTGACTGGCTGCAGAGGGTGCGCACGGCTCTCTCGGCCAATGCTGTGTGCAATCAGCATGCACCTCCCTTCACGTGTCCTTACATTGCGAGTCACTTTCATAATACCGGTAGGAAAAAAACTGTGGACAGAAACCAGCAGAATCTGGCAACCCTGCCCATGGGCAAAGGTAAACAAAATGTCTTGCGGGCCACACATAGAAGAACCCCGCTAGGTCACACATAGCCCATGGGCCACGGGTTGCCCACCACTGTCCCAGAGGGTATCCAGTTAATACTGGAGAAAAGAAGTCAGACTGTTTCGATACAGTATTTGGGAAACAGCATTTGGGATGTTGTGCTCCACTTGGGACCATATCAACAGAGTGCTATTGACAAATTAAAGGGCGCTCAGAGAAGAGCAGCCAAAGTGCTCAGACCGCTGAAAGGAGAGTAAAGGAGCTAAATGCACATAGCCTGATAGCCCACAGAGGCTGGAAGAGTGTTTTAATTCCTGGGGGGCTGGGTTCTTCTATACAGTTCTTGGGGATACATAAGATCAAATAAGAAAAGGGAAATGTTGGGTGAACATCAGGAAAATCTTAGCAGTGAGCTCTATTCAGGAACCAGGAAAAAATCTCCCCAGGGAAGTGGTAGAATCTCCCCCCTTGGACTTTTAAACCTAGACTGCTCAGAGCATTGAGCACAGGAGCAATCCATATCCAACATGAGATGAGCTAGCAGGGATTTTCCTCACTAAAGGCTCAAATCTGCTCCTGTTGCAGGTGGTGGCAAACCCCCTGTTGACTTAGGGTGTGTCTACACAGCAGGGCTTAGCCCAATTTGCGTAGCTTATTTCAGGTTATGTCCATTGCATAGCTTATTTAGAAATTGGAAGCGTCTACACAGTACTTATTTTGAAATAGAGCACTCTTCCTCTGACTTCCCTTATTCCTCGTACAATGAGGGTTAGAGGAGTCGGAGTAAGAAGTCCTCCAGCTTGACAGTATTTCAACATTATTTCGAAATAACTGCTGGCTGTGTAGATGTGGACTAAGTTATGTTACTTTGAAATAATATTGCGGTGTAGACGTACCCTTAGGGAGCATCCCCAATACGGCAAAGCACTTAAGCAAGTGCAGAATGCTAAGCACATGTGTAAATGCTTTGCCAAACTGGGGTCTTTTTTTTTTTTTTCAGATGCCAGCTGTAGAATGCTGTCCCCCCCACTGATAGACTGCATTGCAATTTGAGTCATGCTGTACATTATTTTACCTTAATAACCTGTTAATTTAACCTGTAACCTGCTCTTTTTGTGCAGACAAGGGGATTCTTGGCAGACAGCATTGCAGCTCTAGGAGTTACCTCTACTTTCAGTTTTTTTAACCTGTGCTAAGAGGTGTAAGAAGAATTGTTTCCAAAGCACTGGTGCTATTTGAGTCTTCTGGTGCCTCTCAGCTCCCCTGGGGCAGCAGTGTGATGGGATTTCTGGTTTGCTCCCTCCTACCCTTTTAAGTGGGTGTATTCTGCTTTCCCATATTCTGTGTGACTATCTAACAGGTGGATGAACTTTGCTTTTGTGCTCTCCAGCACCGAGCAAGAAATGCTTAGGGCCAGATAATGGCCCAGCTGAGCAAGGGAGTATCGAAGACATAAGGTTCCTTTGTACTCCTGTCCACCAGACACCTAGATCTAGGGTTGCCAGGTGTCTGGTTTTTGCCCAGACTGTCCATTATTTGGGTCCCCCGTCCAGTAAAAAACCCCAGAAAATTTCCTGTTTCCCTCGGACGGAAGCCCGGCACAATTTTTCCCTGCCGTGTCTGGCGGGGGTGGGGGTTTTTGCTCAATAACTTTGGTCTCCCTCCCCTTGCTCAACAGAATTTTTTCCCAGTGTTTTTTTTTGGGGTGGGGAGGGGACGGTGTTTGGTATTTTTTGTTAAACTATCTGGCAACCCTACTTAGATCACAGGTAGCCATCCTGGAAGCTAGATCATTACATCCCATGCAAAGGTGGGAGCAGACAGGGTGGTGATAGGCCAAACTCTTGGTTCTGCCACCACCCAGTGCACAGGCTAGTGTAGCTAACTACAGGCCTGATGCAGGGTACTTCTCCCTGAGGGCAAAGGGAATCTGGCAGGCAAAATCTGACTCCCAGATTCATACCACATTTTCTGATCTGCACCAGGGGAAGCAGAACAGCCTGCTGCCCCATGCTTGGGGTTCATAACAAAACTGCAATCGAGCCCTTCAGCACAATTTAGCCTTCTCTTGCTCCTTTCCTGCTAAGGCAAATTGCTTATGGATGAGACCTCCAGGATGTCCCATTTCACCTCTCCACTGAAGGATCCACCAAACAATTCTGTGATTATAGATTCATGGTCATTGGTGAGACTGAAACCCAGTGTGGCCCCTTTCCCAGGGCCCAGCGATCATGGCAAGTAGAGTGTGAGACAAGCTTACACGGAGGACCATGTAGCCTCTGGACAACCCCCAAATACTCCAGTGCACAAAAGTGGCTTAAAGCTACCACTGATCCTCTGTTCCAAGGAAAGGCCTTCTGTGTCATTGCAAGACCTTCAGGGCACAGCTCCCTTCCGAGTCTAGCAGGTTTCTTTCCGGATTGCTCTAGTGGTGTTGCAACACAGTGACACAACTGCTTCCTCTGGCTGGTGCTGAGTCTGCTGCCGTTGCAACACTGCCAGCCTCTCTCAGCTCAAGGATCTCAGCTGGGACCTCCATGCACAAGCCATCGCTGTGTTACTTTTAAGCAGGGCAAATGGAATTTTGCATTCATGTAGGCCTGGCTTGCGTGATTCTAGCGCCTTGCCTGGTTCGGCAGCTCTGGAACAGATGTGATTCTGTGATTATTATTTTTTTCCCCAGTCAGTGTGGTACAAATCCCCTCCTGGGAATAGTTTACCAAACCCAAGGGAGCTGGCAGCGGGAACATCGGAAGAAGCGACCCCATGGCAAAGACAAGCCGCATGTGCAGAAACATGCTCCCCCCACCCATTGGTAACTCATGGTAGCCCCTGCCAAAATTATAATAGCTAAATGGCGTATCCTCACATGCCCCCTTCTAGCCCCTCGGGGGGGGGAGGGGGCCCTCCCTGCATCCCCTCCGCTGCAGGCACAATTCTCCTCTGCCTCCACCTATTTGCTTTTGAGCAGGAGACCACAAAAGATGGCTTTCCTGAACAATCCACCGGTCATTAGCCATTCCAGGCAGGGCAAAGACTTTCAGGTACACAGCTCTCGAGATCCACCTACAGGCAGCTCTCCATCTCCCTTGCCCCAGGCTTCTGCTCTGCACTGTCTAGATATCTCAGGCCTTCCTTTGGACCCAGTATTTTCCCCAGACCATGTTATAACAAAGTGCTTAAGCCATGGTGGCCCTAAGGAACTCTGGCTCAGGCTGAACTTGCTCACGTACTCACTTGACTGGTGTTTTAGAGGGACCCTTGCAGTTAGAGGGGCAGCATTTTTTCCACAGCACCTTGTCCCCGTTGGGGCATGTTGGTTACTGCCTTAAATGGAAACAAAAGGTCCCTTTAGCACCCCTTGCTGAACAACTCTGTATTACAGCAGGGGGGGCAGCTAGTCTGTCTCGGATAGATCCCGGTTGTGAGGTGCAGATCCAGGGTTTGGGAGAATTCCAGTTTTCATTCAGGACCCTCTCTGTTAGCACTACAGTAGCTCCTCGGAGCCTGAGTCATGGAGCAGGACCTTATTGGGCTAGGTGCTGTACAAAAACAGAACCAAAAGGTCTCTCTTTGAGCTTACAGTGTTAAGAGCTTATAGCCTAAATATGAATCCACTGATGGGCACAGGCAGATAGACGGAGGGAGTACACCAAGACAATATTGGTCAGCATAATTGGCAGAGATCTCGGCATGCCTACAATCTGACCTAGCCAGCCTCACATCTACCATCTTCTTTCCTGGTGAAGGGTTTTCGTTGGAAAAAATGCAGAGGATGACCCAGGACAGGGAGAAAAGTAGCAGGCTGTACTATAACAGCAGGGGTGGGGAACCTTTTTTGGGTTGGGGGCCACTGACCCACAGAAAAATCAGTCATACAAGTGAGAAACATAAAACCACACTCCTCACCAGCGTGGGTTCCCCAATGCTGGGGGGAGCCACGAGCCTTAGGGGCCAGATCCAGGCAAGCTGGGGGCTACATCCGGCCCCCGGGCCTTAGGTACCCCACCCCTGCTGGACAATAACTGGCTTGTGTGCCTTTGCAGGAGAAAGCAATCAGCATATGGGAGTCAAAGAACTTCTTCATTGAGCTGGATCCTATCCCAGGGGCTGTGGAAGCCGTGAAGCAAATGGCTGAATTGGAGAAGTAAGTACATGTTCCCGATGGTGCAGGGTAGGAGGGTCTGGGTGCAGCAGGGAGCTTGTACTCTAGCTTTTTGCAGCTTGAGAGCTAGTGGTTCAAATCCTGATGGGTGAAAATCAATGTGATCCTAGTGTCTGTGGCAAAGCCAGCATGTAATATCACAAGCAGTCATTAAGCCTGATTTACAGCCCCCTCGGCTCTTCCAGGTCTGGGACTCCTTTGAGGTGAAGATTGCCGGGCTTTGGCTGAGTTCTTGAGAGAGAACTTTTTGTGCGCAACAAATACGCACGCGTGCACATGCACATGGTTTAAAACAGCGACAGGCCACTAGGCCAGTGAGGGGGCTCCACGAGGGGCCCTCCTTCATCTCCATGGGTTGCAAGATTGTCCTAACCGAGGCGCTCTCCCGGGATAGGGGAGTTGTGCTCACTGCGCTGGCGTTCCTCGTGTGTGCGGGGGGTGGGGTGTCGATTGAACCGCAGCAGCGCTGTGACGGCTGCAGAGTGAGCACCCGGCTCTCTCAGTCCGTGTTGTGCACCATCAGCACGCACCTTGCTTCACTTGCCCTGGCTTTACGTGCGTGGCACTTTAGTAATTCCGGTAGGGAAAAAATTACATGGAACAGCAGACTCTGGCAACCCTGCGCGTGGGCAACAGTTAACATCTCGTGGGCCACACGTAGAGCCCCAGTGGGCAGCTTGCCATAGGGCGCCCACCACTGCTTTAAAAAACAGACTGGTCAAAGCACTGGGCGAGACGGTCTGCCCAGGTTTGCTGTGGGTCAGTGAGTACAAACATGGTGTGGAGGGCAGTTTCCAGTTCTGATATCTAAGCCTCCCAGAGACCTGTCTGACTGCAGGTTTTGCCTGCTCCTGAAGTAGGAGCTGTAATTTCCACAGAAGTTGTGCTAAGCAAGCTGTGACCTCTCAGCCCTCTTTGTGCCTGCTTCCCTAGTGCCTTCTCCTTGGCTGTGCCTGTGTTACCACAATGCCCACTGACAAGCAATGCTTTTGAGTGTGCCCTGTTCAGTGTACGGCAGTTCCAGTCAGGGCCTGTTGTTCGTGTAGCAGCTACCAGACTACTTAGGGGGTATCCAGGATCCTAGGGTGCTCTTGGATCTGGACATGGGATTCAGTTGATGTGTTTCCCCACTCTCGCACTCTCTCTCTTCCCGGCAGCACTGACGTCTTCATCTGCACAAGCCCGATCAAGAAGTACCGGTACTGCTGTTATGAGAAGGTAACCAGCGAGCTCGCTCTGTGAAATGGAGTGGGCACATGCTGGGAGGTGGGTAGGTTAGCTCTGGGTAACAGGCAGACTGGGCCCCGAAGCACAAGTGGGCAGCGTGTTTCTCCAGCCCCAGCCCCAGTCACTGGAGAGCTCTTGGATCACACTGCAAGATCAGCGCCCGTGTCTTGTGCTTCCCAGATGATCCCAAAGAACTCTTAACAGCTGTATGTACCAGAACCACTTCATTCGCCTCCAGGGTGCAGCCACCTCTGAGATGGAACGTGGCAGCTGACAGCACAGTGATGTTACGTAAATTTGGGACAGGAAGTGAAGTATATACTCTCCAATTCAAACTGCAGGGGGAATTTAGATAGGTAGAAAGCAGTTACCCAAGGACAGGTTGGCAAGGTTAATACTTAACTGTGTAAAAAGTTCCTTGGTTTCTTCACTAGCCTCTGTGTGAACAGGGATAGCCTTGCAGCAAATGCCAAGACCTGGCGAACCAGGACTCTTGGGTTCTAGTCCTGGTTCTGCCCTTGATTTGCTGTGCTTCATTAAGGTAGTCAGCTGGCCTCAGTGTGCCCATCTGCAAAATGGGGTTGGATTCTTGCCTGCTTCACAGTGGGTATTGGTTTCTTTAACTAATTACCGTCTATGAAGCGTGCTGAACTAGGGATGTAAGCGACTGGTCGACTATCCGAAAAGCAAAAGCTTATCGGATAGTCAACTAGTTCCTCAACTAGTCGCTTCCCCTGCCCCCTTGCTGCCTCTGCTAGGGGCAGCAAGGGGGGCGAGCAAGAGCCAGTGCTGGGGGGAGCCAGCTTAAAAGCCACTTCCCCTCAGCACCATCTCGGCAGGGGGCAGGGGAGTAGCTGGGACCAAGCTCAAGCTGGGAATTCCCAGCTTGTGCCCAGTCCCGGATGCTGTAACTCTGCTTTTTAAATGTATTAAGAGCCTGCCAGCTCTTCATATATTTAAAAGGCAGAGCTGCAGCGGGGTTAACTGCCGGGACCAGGAGCTAACCCCGCTGCAGCTCCCCTGCTTATCGACTAATCGACGGAAAATCCAATTAGAGCCTGGGGGCAGGGGAGTGCATGAAGCTTCCTCTCGCCCTGCCAGGAGCACGCAGCACTTTGAAGCGCCATGTGCTGCTCGCAGGGCGGGAGGAGACGTCACGCTCTCCCCTGCCCCCAAGCCCTGATTGGCCTGGGGGCAGGAGGAGCATGCAAAGTTTCCTTCCCCCTCCCCCCTGCCCTGAGAGGAGCGCACAGCACTTCAAAGTGCCGTACGCTCGCGCAGGACGGGAGCAGGGCGAGGGAAGCTTTGCACAGCTCCCCTGCCCCTAGGCCAATCAGGACTTGGGGGCAGGCGAGCGTGTGACGTCTCCTCCTGCCCTGCGAGCAGCGCGTGGCACTTTGAAATGCCATGTGCTCCTAGCAGGGCGGGGGTAAGGTGGGAGGAGGCTTTGCGTGCTCTCCCGCCCCCAGGCCAATCAGGGTCTGGGGGCGGGGAGTGTGTGAAGCCTCTTCCCACCCTACCAGGGGCATGGGTGCCTAGTGGGAGGGGGGGCAAATGGGCTCCCCCACCTCCAGACCAATTATGATCTGAGGGTGGGAAAGCCCAGAAGCATTCTGGCCCCGCCCCTTCTGGATTAGGCCCTGCCCTTTTCGGACCAGGGCCACTTCAAACAATTTTGACGTGGCCCCCGGCCAAAAATTATTGCCCACCCCTGGACTAGTCGATTAGCTGATTAAACTAAATTTAACATCCCTATGCTGAACTCCTTGAGCGGAAGGTACTATGGCAGGCAGACACTGTAATTGGAAGTGCTGGGGACCTTGGTTTTTACATTTCACCACAATCTCAGAAACGCCCTGTTATTAAAGCATGAGACACTTCTCGCCAGTGGAGAGTGAGAGCCACACCAGGGACCATGTTGGAAGCAAGTCGGAAGGAAATCCGTGTCCTTTCTGGGCCTTTCATACTGTTACCCCTTTTGGCCCCAGCAGTTAACCAGTGTTAGGAACCCTGCGGGTTGTTTCTAGGAGGCGGAGGTGATGAGGGAGTCAGGTGTCTTGGATGCAATACTGTTTGTCTACAAGAATGTACCCTGTCCTGTTTCCTGCGACACAGTAGGAATCAAAGAGCAAGAGGCACTTTCTTTGCTCTCAGCTCCAACCCCCTTTCTAGCCAGCAACTTAACTCAAAAGCTCCCTCTTCGCTTTTTCACAGGGCTACGCAGCCAATGTCTTTGTGGCTGGGTCTGCGGCCTTCTTTCTCTCTCTTCCACGCTGGCACGCACCTCTGTGGTCCACCAAGTAGTACCTAGCGAAAAACCCTCCACTTGCCTAGTTCAACTCCCCAGGCGGACCCACAATTAGTGTCCCTATTGTTTCTTACATGCATCCCAAACACAGGGTGGCTGCTCCACTCTGCAGTTTCACTGCGGTTTGTCCCAAAACTAATGGACTTGGCAGGATGTCCTCCCCCACCCCTGCACCCAGAGCCTCCTGTCATTCCTTGCCGTTGCCTTTTGGGAGCAAACCAGTATCGATTGCCCAGGGCTCTGCAATTTAGCTAAGCCGGGGACATGCTGCTGGCCAAGCCAGCCTGCCCCACCCCTCACACTGACTTGCTTTCCAGTACGCCTGGGTGGAGAAGCATTTGGGCCAAGAATTTCTGGAGCATGTTGTCCTAACGCGAGATAAAACTGTGATCTCTGGCGATCTGCTGATAGACGATAGACCAGATATAACAGGTAAGAGGGATTAGACGCCGTATAACCAGGTGATACTCCTGGGGCAGGCAGACTGGGCTTGTTCCCATGCCTGTGCGTTTTGTTTGTTTATTTATGGATCTTCTTGGCGGATGCTGGATGCCACTTGTACGCCGGGCTCGAGCACCCGCTGCGCTGCCAGCTCCATTGCCTGTCTTGTTTTTTCAGGCCGTTATTATTGAGGAAGTTCCCCCAAAACTCCCGGCATTGCTGATGCCTGCCAGAGATTGACTCGACATTTTCTCAGAGCCTGGAGTTCTGGCTCTGGAGTTCTGGGTCAGCCCGAGGCAGAGAGAGGGTCTGGGAGGGAAATCCTGGTTCAGAGCTGACCTCCTCAAAGTGTGGACAGGCAATGAGCGAGATAGAGGGCTGAGACACAGGAGATCTGGGTTCAGTGACTGGTTCAGCTACAGACTCCCTGTGGGTCCTGGGGCAGTCACTTAGGGGTTGTGCACATTTTTGTCCATCCGTGTGCAGGATAAATTTTGTTCTGCGCACCAAGGCATGTGTGGATGTGCACCACCAGGAGGAACACACTCTGCTGGCTCCTGCTGGCTGTGGGTGCTCTGCTAATCATTTGGGCGGCATTTGAATCTCTCCTGGGCAGCTGCTCAAGCCCCCAGTTTAGGGAACACTGGTCCCCTCCTGTTTCTAACAGGGCGGTGTTATGTGCACGAGGGAACTGTTAGTGCTCACCAGCAGGGTCCCCCCCAGGCCAGTTAGTTAGTGTGAGACGCACTAGCATGCCCTAGAATTGACACCCCATGGTGCAGACCAATTTACTGTGTAGACAAGTCCTTAATCTCCCCCGTGACCACTCCCCTATCCGTGACTTGGGGATCGTGCTTCCCTACCTCCCCGAGGCTTGTGAGGATGGAGTCGCTTAGCCACTGCGAGTTGCGCAGACGCAGCAGCCGTGAGGGGCAGGGCAAGATGGGGGGTGTTCGGACCCGGGCTTTGGATGTGGGACATCAGCCCACAGATGCAGTGCCTGGCCCAGAGCCATCAGCAGGGTCCTGATGGTGGTGGGAGGCCCCCTCCTTGAGCTGCTTTGCTCTCCCTGTATTTCAGGAGCCGAGCTGAACCCCAGCTGGGAACACGTTCTCTTCACAGCCTGTCACAATAAGCACCTGCAGCTGCAGCCGCCCAGCAGGAGGCTCCACTCGTGGGCCGAGGACTGGAGGGCCATCCTGGACAGCAAACGGCCACCGCGCAGCCGGGCCATTTAATGTGATGGGCTCCTCAGCTGCATGGAGCTTCAGTGTGCTCTGTGGTGCCCAGCTCCCAGCTGAACACCACGGACGGACAGCCGTGCGGGGCAGGGGAAGGAGAGGGGCCCCTGGCAGGGAGCGATTGCAGCAGCTCTGACCCCAGAGAACAGGGCCAAAGGGGGATCGTGTTCGTTAAGCCACCTGTGACCGGACCACCATGAAGCAACGGGCTGCAGGAAGGATTCTGGGCCCATCCCATGACAGGAAGCCCTGTCTGGCATGTGTCCCCTTTGCGCCCAGCTCTGTTTAGCTCAGTGACATCTGAGTGTTGGTGACCGTACCCACTGGTGACACCAATTGTGATGTCACTGACAGACTCAACTCGTTACCTGCCATGCCCTGGACCTGCTTAGTGATGCAGATTAACTTTTAAATATTCTCCCTCCCCCAATCTCCATTGTGTTGGGTCACTGGATCAGCAGCCAGCCCTGTGCTGGCGTGTGCCCTAGAAAACTATCAAAATCCTTCCTCCTCCATCCATCCAGACACAGGGGAGCGGTCGTCCTAACCCTCCTAATCTTCATTTTTTTGGCTCACCTGCTGTCACCACTCCATGGGAAGCATCTTTGTGCAGCAGCGTTTGATTGGCTAATGATGGAGAAGGCGACTTTTCTTCCCTGCGGTGAATGTGCCTCCCGGAACAGCCTTGCAGGAGCTCATGTGGGAGCATTGTTAAACCAGATCCTTGCAGGCATGATCCCTCCCCCCGCAACTAGCCCAGAGTTCACGTTGGGCACAAATAGATTCCAAGGGAAAGGCTGCCTCACAGGGTCACCTGTGCAGAATCCCCTGCCTGTCCCAAGGGTTAAAGAGGACTCTGCAAACATGCAATGCAAAAGATGGACCATGGCAGTGGTCAGAGAGCAGCGGTGGCCTCAGAGGGGAAGGACCAGCATCCAAAATGGCAGCCTGCGCTTTGGCTCAGATGTGTGGCGTTAGCCAGCTGGATCCATGCCGGGGCTAAGTACCCATGTGAGCAAGCAGCAAGAAGAATGGCCCAGCGTTGATGCGCCTGGGATGCTGTTCCCCCGCTTTGGCTCTGGCAGTCGTGTCAGGGCGAGGGGTGTGTGAACAGGGCCAGTGTTAGGGTTTGGGGGGTGACCCCTGAAACATTAGTCTAAACTCAACGTCCTCTTACCCGTGTAGTCTCCTCCCCAGGGGCGTACTATGGTTCTGCCGTGACTCTCCTCCTAGAACATGAACAGAGCCACGCAATGGTGCCTGAAATTCGGAGTATTTAACGATCCTGCAGACTGGGCTTGTGAACATCCGGGTCCCGTTACTGCTTCGAGGTCAGGGGCAACCCCACTTTGAGCATTGGGCATCTGTGTCAGCGCTCCTACACTCAGAGGGTCTGACTAGTTTTGGATGTAACCTTGCTCTGTGTGTGTGTGTGTGTGTGTGTGTGTGTGTGTGTGTGTGTGTGTGTGTGTGTGTGTGTGTGTGTGTGTGTGTGTGAGTGAGATGAGCATTTATAACCACTGCCCTGTGTGCATCTGTGTGTGTGTGTGTGTGTGTGTGTGAGAGAGATGAGCATTCACAACCACTGCCCTGTGTGTGTGTGTGTGTGTGTGAGTGAGAGAGAGATGAGCATTCATAACCACTGCCCTGTGCGTGTGTGTGTGAGATGAGCATTCATAACCACTGCCCTGTGTGTGTGTGTGTGAGAGAGAGAGAGAGATGAGCATTCATAACCACTGCCCTGTGTGTGTGTGTGAGATGAGCGTTCATAACCACTGCCCTGTGTGTGTGTGTGTGTGTGAGAGAGAGAGAGAGATGAGCATTCATAACCACTGCCCTGTGTGTGTGTGTGAGATAAGCATTCATAACCACTGCCCTGTGTGTGTGTGTGTGAGAGAGAGAGAGAGATGAGCATTCATAACCACTGCCCTGTGTGTGTGTGTGAGATGAGCATTCATAACCACTGCCCTGCGCGCGCGTGTGTGTGTGTGTGAGAGATGAGTATTCATAACCACTGCCCTGCGTGTGTGTGTGTGTGTGATGAGCATTCACAACCACTGCCCTGTGTGTGTGTGTGTGTGTGTGAGATGAGCATTCACAACCACTGCACTGTGTGTGTGTGTGAGATGAGCATTCATAACCACTGCCCTGCGCGTGTGTGTGTGTGAGAGAAAGAGAGAGATGAGTATTCATAACCACTGCCCTGTGCGTGCATGTGTGTGAGATGAGCATTCACAACCACTGCCCTCTGTGTGTGTGTGTGTGTGTGTGTGTGTGTGTGTGTGAGAGAGAGAGAGAGAGAGAGAGACAGACAGACAGACAGACAGACAGATATGAGCATTCACAACTGCTGCCCAGGGCTTCCTCATTCCTCACACGAGGCAGCAGCTGTAGGCCAACATTTACTTCCCCATTTAGATCAGAGGGGCTGGACCCAGGGGTACTGCTGTCCTCCCTCCCCCGGCTTGAAGCGTTTCCATCATTCACAGGGTTTCAGCAGGGCTCAGTGACTCTCAGCACCCCTGCTATACGCATTGTTCCAGCACACGGCAGTAGATAAGAGATAGGGGACCCCTAATTAGCTTGAAGTTGTTCACAGGCTCTCACTTCCCCTCCCCTCACTTTGATTTTTGGAGGCTCTTCTCCCCCACTCGAGTAATTCCTGGTGTGGCTGGGGTCCTCCATCATAGCGGTCAACTCCCGAGTGCAGCCCGTGGCTGGAGGTGGTCAGTGGCACGTGGACGGACCTGCCTTGGGGATCCTGGTTCCACTCAAGCACAAACAAGAGCTCTGCCTCCCGTTAACCCTTTCCACAGAGGCAGGTATTAGCAACGGGCACACTAATGGGGCTCAGAAGAGAGAGGCAGATAAGATAGGCATGGTCTAGCCCAGGGGTGGGCAAAAGGTCCTCCGCAGGCCAGATCCAGCCTGCCAAGCTGGTTGATCCAGCCTACGGAGGCCCTGCTGCTCCCCCACCCCCAGGCCAATTGGGGGCTGGGGGAAGCACACAAAGTTTCCTCTGCCCTGCCAGGAGCATGTGGCGCTTTGAAGTGTCGCATGCTCCTGGCAGGGCGGGAGGAAATTTTGCATGCTCCCCCACCCCCAGGCCCTGATTGGCCTGGGGGTGGAGGAGCACGAGAAGTCTCTTCCCACTGCCAAGGGCATGGGTGCTTAGTGGGATGGGGGGGCAAAGGGGTTCCCTCACCCCCAGACCAATCATGGTCTGTGAATGGGAAAGCCTGAAGCATCCTGGCCCCGCCCCTTCTGTGTGAGGCCCCACCCCTTCCAATGCAGCCCAGGGCCACTTCAAAAATTTTTGAAGTGGCCCCCAGCAAAAACTTATTGCCCACCCCTGGTCTAGCCAGAGGGGGACAGTCTTAGCAGCCTGAGCATAGGATGTGGTGCCAGGAACTCTGGGGTTTTGTTCTGGCTGTTCCACTGATGCCCTCTCTAGTTACAGGCAAATCACTTTGCCTCCCTTTGCCCCCACCTGTATAACGGAGATGTTCGTACCTCGGGGTGGGGAGAGGCTGGAACAACCATCAGCCTTTAAATCTTTGAGGTGTGTAGGCAATGTTCCCTCTCATCTTTTCCACCCATGTGCTGATTTTTTCAGTCCATATGTGGAATACATTTTACGTGCACTAAGGCCTGGGCAGATGTGCACCACCAGGAGAAACACAAACCGCACTGTGGGTGCTCTGCAAATTAGCAGAGCAGCATTTGACTTTCCCCTGAGCGGCTGCGCACACGTACAGCTTACAAGAAACACCGTGTAGATTAGTTCCACCACTTCCTGTCCCCAAAACCCACACTGGGAGGAAGGGGAGGGGACAGGATCTAAGCTGAAAGACATTGCAGTAGCCACCATTCATCATCATGGGTGCCCGCGTGAACTCTTTGGCACTGAAATACTGACCAGCCGCAGAGTTTGGCCGGCCCAGTGAGCATAGGCATTGAGAAAGCCAGAGCCATGGGCCTCAGCATTGGATTTCCACAGCAGAATGGACAGAATCTGCCATTGTGGTTGGAAGAGCAAAAAGCTCCGGCTGCGTAAGTCCATCCCTCTCCTCCCAGCTTCCGACACTGCAGACCGGTGCTACAGCCCTGCTGCCCTTCAGAGAGGGGCTTCGCTGAGTGGTGCAGAACAGTCACCTCAGAAGCCCTTTCCCTCTGTGCCCAGAGCATAGATTAGCACTCCGGAGATTCACAGGCACTGCCTCCTGCTAGCAGAGTCCAGCCTGCCTGCCCGCCTGCCTGCCCACCCATCCCCCACAATACTCTTGGCGCTGCAAAGGAGAATTTGCTCCCTCCCCCAGCAATGGGCTTTGTGGGTTTCCCTACGCTGAAGGCTCCTGGGCAGGAGGGAAGCCACATGTTTCTAAACTCTTGGCCTGTTGCCTGCAGCAATAGCTCTTCCCTGCCATCAATCTTCACACATCTGGATTCCCCTGCTCTCTCCTGAGCAAGGCTGTGAAAAGCAGGCAAAGCCCGAAGCCCCGGGGTACGTCAATAAGCTGCATCACTGACTGTTGCACTGATGGTGTTAGCGCTTCGCAAGATTTCCAGGACCTGGACGTTGTGCTGAACAAAGATGGGGCTGTAGGATTTTGCCCTTTCTCCGTTTTTACCGCTGGGACCAAACCCCAAGCAGCTCACCATGGGGATTTTGAGCATGCGTCTCTTGGGGTTTGGGCCCCCGACTGCAGTGGGAGGGAGCTGCAGGGCTTGGGCCAGGTTGGATGTGTTACATCCTGGAAGGGCCGTCTGAACATGTAAACCACTGTGCCCCTGCTGGGGTGATCAGAGGGGTATTGTAGCGCCTGGGGCACAGTGAGAGGGAGCTGAAAATAGGCTGGTTTGACGCTGCTGAACTTCTTGGGGCTCAAGGCTTGGAACCCAGAGGGCCGCGCGAGATGGGGGCAGCCAGCGAAGTGCGGCAGATAAGCAAAGCTGGTGGGACCCCATGGATGACACTGCCCCACTCTTTACCCACCTGCCGAGGGCATTACATTGTTTCCAACCCTCTGTGTGTTTTGTTAATTGGTCCAGTTCTCCTGCCCCTGCCCCTCTGCATCTCGGGGTAAGGCTGTTTTCAGAGCTAGCCTGTGCTTACAGGTGCTGTACAGCATTATGGTTCTAGCAGGGGTTAGACTGGATGTTGCACTAGGCTGTGCATGTCTCAGAGGAGGAGAAATGTTAGTCTGTATCTGCAAAACCGAGGAGTCCTGTGGCACTTTAGAGACTAACCGATTTATCTGGGCATCCGCTTTTGTGGGCAAAGACCCACTTCATCAGATGCTTGGAGTGGAAACCTGAGGCAAGTTTAAATATCCTCGCACATGAAAAGAAGGGAGTTGCCTTCTCAAGTGTAGGGCCAGTGGTAAGGAGGCCGATTCAGTCTGGGTAGATGTGGCTCACTCCCAACAGGTGTGACTACCAAGAGAGGGAAAATTGCTTTTGCAGGGCGCCAACCATTCCCAGTCCCTATTCAACTAGACTTCTTGTTGCCTAGGCTGTGCATGCTGTTTGGCCTTCTCACTGGTTCTTTTTTCCACATTTGAGGGTGGTAATATGAAGCATGAAATCAGCAAAGCTCATTCAGGTTGGACCTGCTCTGCAGCGTTGGCACTTGGAAGAGGAGGATGCGTTTCCAGGGCTAACAGCCCTGTCCTCTTTCTCACACACCTATGCACACATATCCATCCACCCCTGGCTATAAGCTGAATTGTTTGGACCGTTTTCTCAGGTGTGTAAATCAGCACAGAGCCAGTGATCTTAAGGAGGCAAGGCCAATTTATACCAGCTGAGGAACAGGTCTTTAAAATGATTAAATTACTTTGCTGCGATGTGGCAAAGCTTTTTTCAAGGTTTATATAACAGTTTCACCCAGGATCATTGCCCTCCATATTTGGTTTTGTTGTCACTGCAGTTTATATGAAATAGGGGTTTAATATTCCTGGCGCCATAGTAAATGTGAGAGAGGGGAGATTTTACCTCTAGGACTCTGGAGAGGGGCCATGGGGCACTAGCAACATGCTACTGGCCATTCCTGCTTTCTTTTGGCAACTACATCACAGTCCAGTTGATGGAATCCCCAGAAATAGGGCTGTGTTACAGGGTAGGCTCCCCTCAGGCTTGCACCCGCCTCATCATCGGGGTCCTATCAGTGCTCTACCCTCAACACCTGAGTGCCCCCCGATTCCCTATCGAGGCTTTAGCTCGGTCGACGACAGTCTAGCAATCCACACAGTGGTCAATTGGCTTAGACGGGCCTCTTTGCCGGTCTGGGAGGCTGGCGGAGTGGAGGGGAGACCCGGTCCCACCCCCTCTCCAGGTCCCGGCCCAGGACCCTAAAGGCACCGCTGCCTGGTTGGCGGGGATGTTGCCCGAAACTCACCAACCCTCGGGGAAGTTGGTGTTTTCCTTACCCTGTCCTGGGTCGCTTCCTTCCCTCCACCTAACTCCTTCAAGGGACTGCGTCCGGAGCCCGTCCTCGGTTCCCCTCATGGCTCCCTGTGTTCCTGGGTGTCCTGCCTGCCCTCACCGCAGCCCTCCTGCCGTCCTCTTCCTCTCCTCCTCTCCCCCCTTGTCTGCAGCCCGTGACCGCCATTTGAACTGGTGCGGCAACGCCATCACGCAGGGTGTGTCGTGGCCCCGTCCCCGACACACGACGTGCAGCGGCAGCCCCCCGTGCTTCCTTCCTCACATGTGGGGAGACGGCTGCGGAGCAGGCCTGACAGAGCTGCCGCGTTGCGGCACGGTCGGCGACCAACGCTTCCGTCGGCCCCTGGGGAGTGCGGGGCTTCATGGGCTCAGCGACGGCTGAGTCCCCTGCCCCGTCACAGGCTGGTAGGAAGCTATGATTTCTGGCCAGTGTCTTGCAAATATTATTGTCAGCAAACCAGTCAAACACAGCAGCACGTCAAGGAAGATCGTTCCAGACCGCCAACGAGCGAAAAGCTCTAGAAAGCCATGTCTTGTTATGGCAGAGAGGCACGTATAATACAACAGCGAGGTAGGCAATGCACTCTCCTGCTAATGTTATGGAGTTAATTGTCTCCTGGGTTGTATTCCTAGTTTTCGGTTATCTAGGGTTTCGTACCTTATATCTTACCAGGATATCGGAACGTCTCTGCCACAGACTTGCCAGGCGACCTTGAGCAGATCACCCGTTCTGTGCCATAATTTTCCTCACCTATTTCCCAGTGGTGCTGTGAGGAGGAGCTGGACAGCATCATGCATTTCAAGAGCCACAGTGAGAACATGTTGTGTAATTTATCATTAATGACGTGCTTCCCCTTGGATAGGCACAGGAGTCCAGCTGGGGCAGGATGGCAGTTTTAGGGCCTAATCCAAGGATGTTGTGGACATTTTGATAGTTACAGAAAACACTTCTCTGGGCATCAAAGGTCAGGAGCAGACCATCTCCCCCACACCCAAATCCAGAGGCCTTTTGGTTGTTCCATCTAATCACCAGAGTTGGGTGGGGAGGTGTAGAACATATTGTGCGTATCCTACGTGGCGTCTGCTGGATCCAGCTGCCATCCCTGGAGACAGAGAGTGGGTGAAATGTTCTCTCCTAGCCTGCTGAAATGAGGAGACGTGGCATGTGGGGGCCCTCTGAGCCAATCAGGCACATCCCAAGGAGTGCTAAGGCCTGAGGACCGAATCTGGAAGGTTTTCGCTGCCTGACAGATACAGCATGAGCCTGCTCTCATGCCAGTGGAGGGGACCTCCGGAAAGACTTGCCCCATGGCCTCGCTGCTCAGCCAGGCCCCAGGGAGTCTGTCTCGCATGATGAGAAATGGGATTTGCTTGTAAAACTGAAGGGTGGTGCTTCTGCTCATGCACGAGTTGGTGGTTGTTCCTCCAGACTGACAGGGCACGGAGCGTGAGCCCTTGTGTTGATCTGACTGACCTGGAGGAAGAGCAAGTGGAGGGGGAAGCCCTCCTTCAGGGTTTCCTGATCAATGGACCCACCATGGCAGTTAACAAAGTTCCCCTCTGAGACAGGCGGGTCTACATGAGTGTCCACAGCACAGAAGCTGCTAGCACCTTGACACTTAACCGCTCTCTTGTCAGCATCTGCCAAGGCTCATCTGGCCCACGGGGAATGAACTCCCTCCACGAGCTGGGTCGGTAACTAGGACAGCTGGCAGCGTGGAGGAAGGGTACATTAGAGCTGAGGCGAGAGATCAGTTCCCCGCCTTCCCCGCTCTGAGTGCAGCACTAAACTCACTTTAAAGAGACAATTCGATTGGAGAGAGACATTTTTGCCCATCAGGCTCAGAGCCCCTAATTAAATAGAACCAATCACAAGATTGAAATGAGACGAATCAGTTTGCTGGAGAGCAGAGAGAGCAGGTAGCCAAGTGCTGAACTTGCCCATTAACCCGGTTTAGCACTGAACTCTGTGTCTGGGCATTACCAGCATTCACTGTAACCAGCTAGCTCCAGTGACTGGCTCCGTGGCCGGCTCCGTGGCCAGATTCTGCTCCCGCGTACACCAAGGTAAGGAGTGTCCACTGTGGTCAGCAATGCTTCAGGGGTGTAAAATGAGTGAGAGGTCAGGGTCAGGCTCCATGGTTCTGATTAGAGATGTGAACAGTTAACTGGTTCCCCATGGCCTGCCATGCTGCTCCAGCTCTGCCAAGCCCCTGCATAGGGCTGCTGGCCAGGAGCCGGCAGCCCACCCTGTGCGGCTGGGGTTGAGGGTTGGGGTCAGGAGCCCAGCCAGCTGGAGTCATCCCCCTCTCAGGATCCCACTTAGTCAGTTAACCAGTTAAGGGTTAGGTGAACTGAACGTTTAACCAGCGAACCAATTAATGGGATTGGACTCTCCTATTTCTGATTCTTAGCTTCCATACTCTGGTGTGGGTCACAGGAGTAAATGGAGTGGCACTGCAGGCGCTGACATCAGAATCGGGCCCCACATGTCTCAAGTCACAGCCACTGTCAGGCCCCCAGGCATCTGCGGGTGCCTTGTTCTGGTTCTGCAGGATCGCCCAAAGAGATGGGTCGGTTCCCTGTTTTGGGGCTGTAGAAATGAGAGAGAAGGGATGGGAATGCAGTTGTATGGAAGGAGCTCCCATCTGGATGCCTGTGCCTGTGGCTGCGTGGCAGACAGCTGTACCCAATAAACAGCCGCTAGACAAACCTGGGTCTGTATTGTGTATCAACTGCCCAACACTACAAGATCTAAATGGCACAGGATGCAAAGGTGCCTCTAGGGTGCCCGAGTCCAACTCTTCCCAAGGAACAGGAAAGACTCAACCCCGTCCCTTCTGTGGCCCAAACCCTTTTGAGTGCATGGGCGAGAGGTGGGGAGAGTCCTGGCGCCCCTCTTGTCAGACATGAAACTGAACATCTTGGGGCGACGTGGCCCATGGCTTAGGCAGATGCCGCATCCACTGTCCTTTGTGCTTGCTTTTGCCGACATTCCAGCTGCTCAGAGCTCTGTGCTATCCAATCGGCCCCAACTTCTGCCAGCCAAGCATGAGCAGTGGGTGAACCTACGGCTGGCAGGGGAGGGGGCAACCCCCAGCCCTGCCTCTTCCACTGGAGGCCCCGCCCCCTGCTGGAGCCAATCCCCTCCATTGCAGGGGCAGATCTCCAGCTCCCCACACTTTCCCCCCTGCAAACCACAATCCACTGCAGGGGCAGGTCTCCAGGCCTACCAGCCTCCCTGGCCCTGGAGCATGGAGAAGGCAGGCAGTGTGCTATCCCAGCCTTCCCGGCCCCAGAGCATGGCTGGAGCCTGAGGGCAGTCCGGGAGCCCTCCTGAAACAAGGGGCAGAGCCTAGGTGAGGCCACGCCTGGCGGTTTGGAAAGGCAATGCCTTCCCCTGCCTCTTATACCCGTCGCCAGTGCAGCCAAGGTCAAAGTGCCCTTCATAGCCTGGAGCCCACTGCTGCTTAGGTCACTTGCAACTCTTTAAACACCAAGACTAGATAGTTCCCCAAAGAGATGCTCTGGTTCCAATAGGAATTAATTCAGGGAAGATCTGTGGCCTGTGCTATGCGGTGCCCAAGTCCAACCCTTCCCAAGGAGCAGAGAAGACTCAACCCTCTCCTTTCTGTGGGCCAAATCCTTGGTAGTGCATGGGAGGGAGGTGGGGAGAGTCAGGGAGCAAGACTCCAGCACGTTGGATAGACAACTATCAGAGATGATCTAGATGGTGCTGGGTCCTGCCGTGAGGGCAGGGGACTGGACTTGATGACCTCTCGAGGTCCCTTCCTGTTCTAGTGTTCTATGATTCTATGCAGAAGGATGGGCTTGGATCATAACCGTCCCTTCTGGCTTTGAAAAACTCCTTTTCCCTCCCCTGCACGGTCACCTTTATAGCTATGAAATCCCCACCTTCCTCCCACCTTTAAAGACCATTTCCATGGGCAGGGTGTGTTCTCCGGCCCCTTCCTCATGAATCATGTCCCCAGCATGCGGACTCCTGGGCTGCCCTTCTCTAGCTTCTCACCACAGCACAAGTGCTGCAACAGGGCAGTCAGGGCCGGGTTGGCTGGAGGGCCGAGCACTGACAAAGGCCACCTGAGGGCAAAGGAAGCTGCAGGACCTCAGCCCTGACCCCCCCCACCAAAGCTGGATCCCCCTCCCACACTCCAAAGCTCCCATCCTCAGCCCTACCCCGGAGCCTGCACTCTAGTCAAATTATGTTGGGTCGCGGCATCAACAATTTTCTTCAACTCGGTCATGAGAAATAAAGTTTGAAAACCGCTGCTTTAAGAGGTGGTCTCTTTGTGACGGCGAGTTGGGGTTCCCCCAAATCCTGCAGCCCCGTAGCAGCCAGAACAGACTCCGCCAGCCGTAGAATAGAGAGGGGTTTATTGTTCCTTCAGGATACAGCACAGCACATATGTGATGTGGCTACAGGGGCCATGGCCAGGATGCCTCAGACCCTAGGGTTAGGGGTCCATTGCCCCTAGGCCCCAGCTCAGCCTCTTCTCTACATGCTTCCCAGACAGCAACTGCCTCCCTCCCAGGCCCTGCCCCGCAGCCAGGTGTTGGTCTCTGCCTTTCTTCCTCCCTTTGTCTCTCTCCCTGGGAGGCTGAGCCTAGGTTTCTGGGTTAATCCACATTTGGGAGAGTCAGTGAGAATCTCACATCACAGCGCAGGGGGACACCGGGTTACAAAGCAGACAGCACCCCCACTACGCCACACTCTTCTATCCATCCAGGCAACCAAAATAAACATCCCAGTCCCTGCAGCACCCTTTTCTCTGACCTCAGCCTGCCGCTTTGACCAGCTCACCCCTCTCTGCAGCCCTCCACTACTTCCCCCTCAAACATTATGCCGCTTGCCTGGACTTTCAAGGCCCTTCCTCTCCCTCCCTCCCTCCCTCCCATCTCTCATTCACAGCCGAGATGTCGAATCTGCTCCAGCCATGTCACCAGCCTCGAGGGGCCACTCACTGTATTTTCAAACAGGCGCCTTCATACTTTCCCCTTGCTGCCCTTCTTGGCAGGGGGAAGGGGGGGGGAGCTCCTGTGAACCTCTGCAAAATGTACTTCATTATCTTCCTTAGAACCCTCGTTTTGGGTGCTGCCTACATAAACGCTCAACCAGGGCTAAGCAGCTCAGGGGCTGAAATCCACATCCCGGGAGCAGCCAATTTATTTTTGGTCAAGGTCCCTATTTCTTGATGGAGGTCCAAGCTCCAGAGAAAATAAGGAACCAACCCCAACAATAATGATAATAAGTAAATTAAACGATGTCATCGGCCGCTAAAATGGCGCGATCCAGATTTGGCCCACGGTTGCCTATTGACCCCCCCCCCCACCACATCATGCTAAGCAGTATTGTCTCAGCGTTTCCTTGTATGCCCCCCCATCTGTCTGTGTCTATGTGTCGCCTCGTGGGTGGGACTGAAATTGGAAGCTCTTTAGGAGCAGGGACCATCTTTTGTATTTTCTGTTTGCACAGCACTTGCTGGTGGGGACCTGTTGCCCAGGGGTGGCACCGTAGCGGCTATGGTAATACAAATATTACCAGGGTCCAGGAATTAGCTTTGTGGGTAGGCAGTGAGGGGGGGAAAGCTCTGCACATGGCCCCTGTAGTACGCGAGTACCTGTGCTCGCCGCAGTGATCCTGGTTGCTCCCAGCTACTTTGCTCCAGAGATGCTCCTGCTCTGTTTTAAAGTGGCTTCTAGATCTCAGCTCGTCTGCCCAGCCTGTGGCAGGGCCAGCTGATTCTCCGCTTCCCAGGGTGCCTGTGTGTTCCATACTGGTCTCCCGGCCAAGCCCATCTTGCGAGCTCTAAGGTGAGCGCAGTCCAGCACAATCCCACTCTGAGCCCTATTGAGCGAATTGACTCACCCCAGTCTGGACCTCTCTAATCTGGGAGGACCACGGATGTTCCTGGACCAGAGAGCTCCGGCGGCTGGGAGTTGGATGGGAGATGCGCCAGCAGCTGGGAGCCCTGCTGAGGCTGGGAGCCCAGCTTGGCCGGTAGCAGCGGGGGGGAGGGGAAGGGGAGGAGGCAACCAGGAGCCCTGCACCAGCTGTGCAGCCAGGCCAGCAGCATGGGAGCCCAACAGCTGAGGGAGAGCCCAAAGACCAGCAGCAAAGTGGCCTCCATTGACCTTCCCTGGTCCGGCAAACTCCCTGATTCGGGACTGGTCAGGTCCCGAGGGTGCCGCACCAGGGAGGTCCAACCTGTAGTAATTTTTCTTCTTTTAACAAAGTAACCATCAAACACTGGACTGCACCTTGCCACCAGGTGTGCTCAGTTACTTATACTGCGCAGGTGTAAAGTCTGATCAGCATTTTACAGCTGTTTAGCCCGGGGGCAGGTGACTACACTGGGGCAAGCCAGTGAAAGGCTGCATTTTTGCACCCTGCAGGGGAGGGCTGAAGAGAGATCTTTTGCCAGCAGGTGGTGCTACGATACCAAACTAGACATTTAACACAGCCCCATACTAGTGCTGAAACAAAAGACAGGACTATGCAGCACTTTAAAGACTAACAAGATGGTTTATTAGGTGATGAGCTTTCGAGGGCCAGACCCACTTCCTCAGATCAAATTGTAACACGGCTACATCTCGATTACCATACTAGTGCTGTGAGCAAGACTACATTTATAGGGCACTTGCGACTTGGGGAGTGAGCTGGTCTCCCTGGACTGTGCTGCACAGCATTTGAAAAGCAGCTGTCTGTCCGCAGCCTGCAGCCCACTGGGTCAAGCGGGGAATGTCAAGAGAAGATGGGGGTCAAGAAGATCAGAGGAACTAAGCAGCACCCCCAGATGGCTGGGAAGTCAGGTTTACAGCTGTTTGATTAGGTGAGAGGATCCAGTCCTCTTGGAAGGAAGCGATGGCTTGCTGGATGGCAAGATGCCCTTAGCAGGGGCAGTTCTTTTTCTCTCACCCCACCCACATCTCCCCATGCCAGGTCCTCCCCCTCCACAATGACAGCAGCAAAGACAACACTGTGTGGAGGGTGTTCAGTGTGGAGGCTTCAGTGTTTCATTGAGAGTTGCTACCATGAGACAAAGGCAGGGACAGGATGCACCATCTCTGACCCCACTGAGATATATTGACACTCCAGTGTAGCTCATTTATGTTTAGAGAGAAATCAAATCCCATGCAGGAGCAGAGGCATATCTCCTGCCCTTCCATAGGCCCTGGTAAGGGAAGAGCTGCAAGCCCTGCATAAAGCGAGCTACACTTCACAGTACCTCTGAGATAGGGATCACCTCCTTCGCTACTGAAATGCAGCCACTTCTGGGGTGGGGCACAGCAACAGCGCTAAACTGTTCAGGATGGTGGGGGGAGGACAAGATATTCAGTTGAAACAACACAGCAGTCCAGGGCATGATGTTTGGCTGGGGCATCAGGATTAACACCCTAAACTTGTTAGAGAAGTTAAAGGGATCCTTGCTTCATCCTCAGTTCTACAAGATAGTGGCTACTGGAGGCATGCTCTGGGAGGCTGATGCCAGTCCCAGCACAGACAGGGACGTGCCCTCTGCTGAAATCACCCACGTTGCTTCCTCGGGCACCTGTGTGTTCCATGCAGGTCTCCCACCCACGTCCTGTGAGCACTAATGTGGCACCATCCCACGCCATCTCCCTCTGAGCCACAGTGAGCTAGGGGACTCGCTTGTAATTTTTCTGCATTTAACAGAACAACCATCGAACATCTCCGAGTCCTGCCTTTTGCTGGAGTAAGTCAGAAATTCCCGGGTCAGCAGAAAGGAAGTGGAGGAGGAAGGAAGATGTGCCCAGAGTGAGTGCCTAGAGGTCGCACCTAAGCAATGATTGGACAGTCTGCAGGCAGTGAGTCTTCTCTTCAACGACAGAGTCCTGAACATGGAGCGCAGTGTCCACAGCAGCTAGCACCGGTGCCCCGTGGTACTGAAACATCAGTGGGGAAAGTGAGAGAGAGAGAATTTGTCAGTAGGAAAGCAGCAAGGATCAAAACAAGCGGCAAATCCCAGAAGAGCTCTACTCCTCCTTGGGCATGTATACTGGGGACGTAATAGTGAAGTCGATTAACCGATAAGCAAAAGCTTATAGGTGAATGCTATAGACTACATGCATTTCCTTCCTCCCCCTTGCCAGTACATTTTTTAGCAGGGTGGCCAACAGCCCGGCTCAGTCCTGGCCTGCACCGGGTCTGAGACCTACCCCTGCTGCAGATCTGCATTTAAAGTGTATTAGGAGCCAGGCAGCCTGGCTCGGTCCTGGCTCATGCCAGGTCCGGGACCTACCCCTGCTGCAGATCTGCATTTAAAGTCTATGAGAAGCTGGGCAGGCAGGCAGCCCAGGTCAGTTCCAGCTTGCTCCGGGTCCCGTGAGAGGAGCTAGTCTTTAAACTGGCTCCCCTCATGGATCAGCTCCCGCCTGGCGCCCCGTGCTGTTGCCTCTGATACAGAGGCAGCAGCACAAAGTAGCAGAGGGCTCCTTTGGAATGGGGCCAGAGTACACTGGCTCCCAGCCCCGCCCCCGGGGACTACAGAATAGTCGACTAACCGATAAGAATTTGTGAGGTTACCCGACTATTCAGTTAACCGATGTTTAACATCCCTAATTTATACTGTCCTGGAGCGCATGGGCACGCGGGCCCAACCAGTTGTTATTCCCAAACCCAAACCCTGGAGATAAGGTTCAGCACAGCTCACTCGGCCCCTCAGATCGGAACCAGAGGGGTAAAGTTCTGTCCGAATCCTGAGCCCTCCAACAAACAGAAAGTCATCACGAGCCCCTCTTCATGCTGCTTCCTGCCACTCAAACTCTGTGCGAGCCACATGGGACCGTGTTCTTGCATTGCGGTCCTGAGTCAAATGTGACCGCCCAGGGAGGACTGTCCTTCAGAGCAGAGCCAACCTTTGCTGTCTGTGTGAGCTGTTAAACTGACAACTTAATCATCTGATGTAACTGGAAGTGTCCACTAGGGGAGGCTGTGTGATCAACATAACAATCTGGGAGCTGCTGGTTCCCATAGCACAGACCCCTGTTGCACACACTCCAGGAGAAAAGTGGATACAGCCGGTCCCCGACTTACGAATGGGTTACGTTCCAAACAGCTGGTCGTAACTCGATGTGTTCGTAAGTCAGACCTCATTCATTTAAATGCGGCTGCGCTATTCGTAAATGCGGATTGCGCGTTCGTAAGTTGGGGACCAGCTGTAATGCGCTTAATGGGAGGTTGGTCATAACTATGAACGGTTGTAAGTCGACGCGTTCATAAGTCGGGGACTGGCTGTAGTTTCTTCCAACACTCTCTCTGTTCCCATCACACATCTGATGGGATCCTTTGGTAACTAGCAGGAGTGGGGGTCAGGAAAAAGAAAACCTCCTTTCTTGTATTCCAGCCTTATAATTTGTCACCTGTAGGGGCAGGATGTTTCATCTGGGCACTTAGGTTATGTCTACACAGCAGTGTTATTTCGGAATAAAAGATGTTATTCTGAAATAACAGAGTCTGCGTCTACGCACAAGCAGTTCTCTCAACATAATGTCGAAATAATGGCGAGCTGGAGGACTGCTTACTCCAACTCCTGCAACCCTCATTGTATGAGGAGTAAGGGAAGTCGGAGGAAGAGGACTCGATTTCGAAATGAGTGCTGTGTAAATGTGCCCAAATTCGGAATAAGCTATTTCGACTTACACTACGCAATTAGCTCAAGTTGCGTCGCTTATTTCGAGGTTAGCCCTGCTGTGTAGACGCACCCTTCTGGCCCTCCACTGTGGTATTGGAGCATCGGCCAGCTTCAGAAAAAGAGAAGCAGCTGTCCTTTAGCCGCAGCACGATGGCACCTTTCTATGTGTCCCAGCAACATGCGCTGCCACCCCAAGTTCCCTTCTCCAATGTGGAGCAAGACAATGACAGAAGTAATGGTGACAACTTAATGCATTGCTGTCCGATTGCACCTTCCATCCAAGGGCCTCAGAGCTTTTTGCAAACACTAATGAGCTAACTGGCAGCAGATAGGTCCGCAAAGACACAGGGACCATCCAGTAGTGACAGTGGCATGTCTGTGCCATCTCTAAAGATTCCAGTTTCGGACCAGAAAGGAGTCTGGCTTGAGAATGTTCAGGCAGGTGAGTTTTGCCACCCCTATGAAACCTACCCTGGAGCAGGAGAAGGGAGGTTATTGCCCAAGAGGAATCCAGGTTTTTGCGCCATGGCCAAGGGGACAGCTCACTCTCTTTGAGGGCTCCATGCAGTTTTCAGTCCAGAAGAGGTAACCTCAGGGTGCCTCCATGCAGCCTTCTCTACGAGGGCAAAGGCAGCATTGGTATGGCCACCACGGACACAGCTGCATGATGGTTTATGTACTCCTCACAAGGACAGGTGTAAACACTCGCTGTTTGTCATCTGCAGCAGTTGCTACTAACCTGCTAGGAGAGACACAGGCACAAGCCAAAACAAAAGCATGCAGGTAACCGCTAAGCAAAAATTAATGAGCCTTGTCACTACCCTGAAGGCTGCCTGGCGTACCACCAAGAAAAGCAGATTTCAGAGACGGTGACTTCACCGAGAACGCCTGGGTCAGGGAGTTCAGCCAAATGAAAAGCAGGTAAACACCCCCTCCAAGAGGAAAAGAGAAGCTTGGCTCTGAGATGAGGGGGGTTGGGAGCATTGTGCCAGGGCAGACAGGTAAGGGTCACTGAGGGCTGATTACAGTCCACATTCAAGCCTGTTGGGTTAGCCCCTTGGAGGTCATGCTGGGAGTCACTGGTGTGTTTCTAAGGTCCACACTGAAAGTGACATGGGGAGAATTGTGCAGAAGATACTGGTAAAGCAGCTTAGTAAGTTGGTGTTGCTACGTATGCACCCAGGGTATTGACTGGGTAATTTGGGGTTCCTATTCTAGCAGGTGCTTTCCACACACGCTTTGAAGCTCTTGTAACCGGAGAAGACCGGCGCAGGAGTGGGGCGTGAGATAAGACAGACTAGCTACACATTCTACAAGTGTCAACCCTGTGACCCAGACAACGACCTGCAGGCTAGCTCCTCATCAGGGGAGGTCTAGACGGCAACCGGCTAGCTCAAAGCGAGAGTGTGTTCTGATAGCAGTAAAGCCCCTGTTGTGCGGGCAGCAGCACGTGACCCTGTGTGCATACTCAACCCACTGCCCCAGATTCCCTGTGGTTGTTACTCAAACTAGCCTTGATCAGTGCAGATGGGGTCTGGTGGCCAGCAGGACCAACAGCCACCGTGGGCCTGGGAGCAAGGTGTGTGGAGGCTGAGCTCCGTGCCTGCAGAAGGGGTGGAGCTTCAGGTGGAAGGGGCAGGGCCAAGGGCAGTCAGCCATTAGTGCCACTGGAGATCTCGGAGCCACGTGGAGCCACGGAAATTCAAAGGGGTCCAGGGCTCTGGCCAGCAGCCGGGAGCTCTGGACCCCTTTCAAACACCAGGCCCCCGTGCAGTTGCCCTCTTTGACCACCCCTGTCAGCGGGCCTGGGGTTGGCACATGCTGGAGTCACATCTCCGACTGCAGTGTAGACCCTCCCTAATGGTCACAGGACTGGGCCTCGAGGAGGAGAGGGCCTGAGGGGGGAGTTCTTCCTAGGCTTTCCACGAGGAAGGAGCAGAAGGCCCAGCCAGCTGTCAGAGATTCTGACCCCGAGGTGCTCAGCATTGGCCTTGCTGGTGAGGAGCGATGGGAGGCAGCCCAGAGCCGATGGGTGAGGAAGGGCAGAGTTGCGAGGGAGCCACGACAGGAGAACAATACACTGAAGCTGAGCAGGATGGCAGAGGAGCCACTAGAGCTGGAGGGACTCTGAAAGACCGGGGCAGGGTCGGGGCAACGGGCAGAGAAGAGGCTCTCAGCGCCTGGGTTTGAATCGTGAGGGTGAGGGGGTATCCTGGCAGAGTTTACAGTGCTCAGGGTGGGAGAGGAAAGGGGTCAGGGGAAGATTTTTAGTGGGGCACAGAGAGAAGAGGGTGGGTCCCTGAAGAGTTGTGGAGGAGGAAGCAGCAAGACTTGGGCCTGGTCTGGATGTGGAGGAGGAGGAGGAGGAATCCAAGCTGTCCCTGGCTGTACGGACAAAGGAGGGAGGTGGGGAGGAGTGGAGAGGCAGCTTAGGAGTCGTGATTTGGCCACTTCCCAGTAGTGCTAATGTCAGGAGAGAGGCAGTGTTGTGGCACTGGAGGGAGCGATCCTGGTCAGGGCAGAAGTACAGCGAGGGTAGCTGAGGTTATGCGGAGAGGCCAGAGATGAGAGAAAGGCAGCGACCTACTCTCCTCAGGCAGCAGTGGCTTTTGGGGGTGAGCAACTCCGTCCAGGTTTGAGAGCTGCCCCTATGTGTTAGAAGCAGCCCTGTTACCACTCCCAGGGCGCTCAGTCTCACCTAGCGTTCATGGTCCTGGTGGCCCAAGGACATCCCCCGGATGCCAAGTCTAGCTGCGTCTGGCAGTGCAAGGGACCAGTGCGGAGGGCAGCCTTGGAGTACAGCGTGTCACAGCATTTACTGCTCCGTGAGCCTGTCAATGGGCCGGGGATGCAGGGTGGATGGGTACGGCAGAGTGTCCATGGGAAGGCGTGTCAGGGGTAGGCCTGGTCACTCCAGGGCAGTGCCGGGTGCCTTTCCTTGCCAAGGGGAAACAACAGGCTAGAAGGAGGCGTCCCTTCGACAGCCAACAGAGCTAGCCAGGGCTTTGAGATCACTGGATACAAGTGTAACCCCCAAACCTAGGGTGGTTCACTGTCCCACGTCGTGGCACTTAGCCCACGTACAGCCAGAGATGAGAACATGGGAGCTCTACAGCCTAAGCTGAGAGCCAGTGGGCTTTATAGCTCAAGCTGTAGGGCAGGGCTCTTCAACCCATGGGTGGCATGCAGCCTGCTGCCCATTTGTTTGCAGCCTGCGGTGTGGTTTGGATCCTGCAGTGTGGTTTGGATTTACGTGGGGCTCAACACATGGCCCGTGGGTGGGAGCCAAAACAAAAAAGTAGACAATGTAATGGACTTCTGTTGATATGTATGTTAGTAGTTAAATTCCTGGATTGTCATTGCTCATTAAAAGGGCTGTTGTATGGGTGGAAATCAGGTAACTATTGTATTTTATTACTATCAGCAGAACTGATTTAAATAGGGCCATTATGATACCCACCTAAGTGTAGCCCCTGGGATTTCCAAAGTTGAGTAGCCCTGCTGTAGCAGCTCCTATTCTAAACTCTAAAGGTCCCAGATTCAAATCCACCTTGTGATGGTTACACACATGCTACTCTCCTTCAGGAAACAGATGGTAGTTAACAGCAGAATGAGAAAAAACAAAATCTGTCCATGGCTTTCATTTTCCCTTGAGGGGGATGGATTAGCATTTAGTACCTCCAGTAATGGAAGAATGGCAGGGGGGAGGAGACTCCGTGAGCCGGGGCCCTAGACATTCATAACTGATTCCAGGAATTTTCTCCAGCTGGGATGTTAATTCCAGAAGGCAGCTTACTGTGTGCTTCCAAAGGGTTCCAGGAGGAACTGGTTAATCACAAGTCCTGGGCTCGCTCGCTACGTTTTTGGCCAGGTGGCAGATTAACTCAGCCGCAAACAGGAATATCTGTGGGACTTCTTAGCTGTAACTTCCCAGCACCCTTGCACCAGCCATTTGTCTCTTGCTCTCCTTGCCTCCGCTTTTAGAAAACAAGTAAGATGTCTGGCTAGGTAGGACGGGCTCCTAAGGGCATTCTCGTAACATGCCACTCACTCGCAGCACTGAGGAACTGAGATCGGTGCCATGCATGCATCTGCCACATGCCAGGCACAACAGGGGGACATGCAACAGAGGGACCAGTGCAACTAGCACTGTGCTTGGGGGCTGGAACCCCCGCAAGGGCTGGGAGGGCAGTTTCGTGGTTGCTGACCTTTGTCGCTTTAAAACATTTGCTGGAAGCATCCGGCAAACCGGACAGCGCAGGCATCTGTCTTGCCGCATTCCCCACGCGGGCCCACCAACACATGTCCCTCCCAACCGGCAGCAGCCTCTGCTGGTCCCGCCACGGGGCCCCTCTGCATAGCTGGGCCATTGCATCTCAGTCCTGACATGTGGCCCCTCCTGCCCCAGCCTCCTGAGCAGAGCCTGCTCCTCATGGCTTATTATTGACAAATACGATCTCCGGAAAACCAACTAATTCATTCATACACCCCCTCAATCTCCGACTCCCTGCCTCCATGCACACGCTACTTTGGGGGTGCAATGGGGGAGGCAGGATGGATTCTGGACACTTCCTAAACCCCTACTCTGCTTGTTCAGCACCATGCTGCGGACTCCTTTCTCTGGAGATTTACCGTGTGTTTTTAGCATTGAAGGGACCAATGGGAAATAGGATGCTGCTGACTGGAACACAGCACGTACAAAGGGCTCAGGTCACACACAGGTAGGGCTGGCTCAGGTTTCTCGCCATCTCCAGGCCCCGATGCATATTGAGTTCATCTGCCTGGCGAAGGTCCCCGGGTGAGTCTCCGGGACTGCCTTTGGGAAGAGCTGCTGATGCTCGTGGAACGGGATTTATTTAGAAACAAACCTGCCCACGTCGCATTTCTTTCCACACCCGGCCGTCCCCCGCCCTTGGCAGAGCGGGTGCCGCTCGGAGAGCTAGGTCGCTCTTATCTGACGGCACATCTTCTCATGCTGATGCTTCTCAGGAGAAGGTCAGGGGGGTTGGCTGCAGCTCGGGAAGCACTGGGCTGTCTGAAGGGATCGCAGACTAGGACGGACGCCCTTCTGCCGTGGCGCAAGCAGCCCACTCAGAGAGATGTTGGTTCCTCCCTGGCCAAGCAGGTCCTGGAATGACAAACCCTTGAACTGGGATCTAAGCACTACCTCCCCGAATTCTGTCAATTCCTGCCCTCTTCCTCTGCCTCTCCAGTACACCAGCCGGGCCAGCTAGGTTAACAAACCCCTGCTGCCCTCACTCCACAGCCAACCAGGCCACCGTTTGTGTGAGTGGCCAGCGGGGCTGCATGCCTGTGCTTTGAGCAGCCCACTTGGGACCTGATCTGCAGAAAGTGCTGTTCATTTGAAGCCCCCCCATGGCCATCAGCCTGTCGGGCGGGGGTGTGGCCTTTCTGAAGAAGGGTCTCGGGTTGGGTTCCCCCAAACAGACAATCCCCTCCCAACTTAGTAGCCATTTTTTACCTTAACTCCTTCCTGCCTGGTTCTGAACTTCTGCAGAAACTTCTGAGGAAGATAAGTTTGGATGGCTCCATCTAACCTAATGCTCCACCCCAAGTGTGTCAGGTACCCTGCCCCAGGGGCTTGATGCCAGCTCAGCCTCTGGCCTACCAAGATATAGGTGAGTAGGGTTGCCAGGTATTGGCCCAGACAGTCTGGTATTTGCAGCCTCTGTTCGGTAAAAAAAACAGAAAATACTGGACATTTCTTGGACAGAAGGCCGTTTGGGACATTCTTCCCCTGCTGCGTCTGGCGGGGGGGGGGGGGCGTGCGGATTTAAAGGCACAGTGACATTTTTTTGTGTGGTTGTGTTGGTTTTTTTTGCTCAACCAAGTTTTTTCCCTGCCATGTTCAGTATTTTTTGTGAAAGTATCTGGCAACCCTATGTGAGTAAAGCTGAGCAGCAGCAAACTTTGAGGCTGATACTGAGAAACCAGCCTAGTGTTCTCCCTGTACTAAGAAAATACTTACAACTCCCTGCAAACGCACTTTGCTCCCCTGCCAAAGAGCAACACAAACCCCAAGGAGCTCAGGGACTCCAGCTGATTACTGAATCCTCCAGCCCTCTTGTCTATCCCACATCCTGCACCCGTGTGGAGCGCTCTCCCAGGGTCAGGGCCTCCACATCACAAAACCAGCTGCATTCTCCTGCTGCGCGACATTAGCGGGAAGGAGCCAGGCATGGGATGGGCTTCCAGGAGATCTGTTGGGAGAAGCAGGTCCTTGCAGACTGCCTGGATGCTCCCGGTGCGCAGGACCCAGCTCAGCCCTGGAGGATCCTGACACAGCCTCCCATTCGTTTCCAGGCAGCTGTGTTCGCTGACGCCATTGTCCGGGCCAGTGATTCACCATCCAGCTTGCCGAGCACCAAGTCTCTGGGGTGCCGATGCTGCCAGTTCGAGCATCCAGCTTCCTGCGTCTCCTCCTGCAGCTGTCCCCTGTCCATGCGCCCATGTGAACTGCTGGAATGATGCACTGCTGGATTCGCCGAGAGCTGGTTCTGGGGCAGTGTTTGCTGCCATCGTGAATATCAGGCAGCCCAGAAATCACCCACTCATGTGCCAGGCATGCTGGGTAACACAGGGGGTAGCTGACAGCTAAAGGCATTGGCTACCATCAGCAATGCAGGTAGTATGTGCCTACTAGGGGTGATCGGCCGAGCTTGGGGCACCAGTCTGACAGCCTAAGGGCCACATAGACACTGAAATTACCAGGTACATTGACAGTGAAAGCGGTTGCGTATCTGCCAGCAGTGCTAGATACAAATCACACTGTAGATCAGGGGTTGGCAATAATTTTTGCCAGGGGGCCACTTAAAAAATGTTTGAAGTAGCCCCAGGCCACCCCAGAAGGGGCGTGGCCTAAACAGGAAGGGGCGGGGCTACCCCACCTCCAGACCATGATTGGTCTAGAGGTGGGGGAGCAGCAGGGCCTCCACGGGCTGGATTCACCCGCTTGGCAGGCCGGATCCAGGCCGTGGAGGCCCTTTTGCCCACCCCTGCTGTAGGTGACATCCAGGGAACATTCACCAAAGCCCTAATCCTTCTGCACAGCTGGCCATTTGGGTCAATCTAGGGGGTGCATCTACACTGCAGGGCTTACCTTGAAATAAGCTACATCGATTGTGTAGCTCATTTCAAAATAGCTTATTTTGAAATTGGACATGTTTACACAGCACGTATTTTGAAATAGAGCCCTCTTCCTCCGACTTCCCTTACTCCTCGTACAGTGAGGGTTAGAGGAGTCGGAGTAAGAAGTCCTCCAACTTGACAGTATTTTGACATTATTTCGAAATAACTGCCTGCTGTGTAGACGTGAACTAAGTTATTCTGAAATAACGCTAGTTATTTTGAAATAATGTTGCTGTGTAGACATCAAGTCAGTGATAGGCAACCTAGGCTAGTGAGTGGGCCACAGAAGTGACCCTCCTTCATCTCAAAGGATGGCAAGATCATCGTAACCAAGACGGCCTCCTAGGATAGGGGAGTTTTGCTCACAGTGCTTGTGTATCTAGAATTGCGGGGGGGTCGATCAAACCATCGCAGCACTGTGATTGGCTGCAGAGGGAGTGCACGGCTCTTGCAATCAGCCCGCACCTCACGTCACATGCCCTGGCTTTACATATGTGTCATTTTAGTCATACCAGTCGGAAAAAAACGACATGGATGGAAACCAAGGGAGGCTGGCAGCCCTGTGTGCGGGCAACAGTAAGCAAAAGCTTCAGAGGGGTAGCCGAATTAGTCTGTAACTGGAAAAACTTAAAAAACAACGAATACCCATAAAATCTCAAGTATAATGCGCACCAATGTATAATGCACACCCTGACTTTTGAATCTTAGCATAATGAAAAAATCTGAACTCCTATATATAATGCGCACCTACACTGCACCTATATATCTATACTCCTATATAGCTTGTGCACAGCCCGCAGCCAGGAGCCGACCCGCCAGCACCAAGCCCAGCCTCGCCCGCTTCCCAGAGCCAGCCACCCGCCCCCCTGGACAACTACCTGCACGTCGTGCCGAGCTCGCACTTGCCGCAGCCTGAAGGAGCACTGGGCAGGCAGTGAGCCAGGGCGCTGCAGCCTGCCGGCGCTGCTGGCTCCTCGCCTTGTCCGTGAGCCTGGTGGGGTGGCGGCCCCCGCGCCGCGCTGCAGTGGGAAAGTTTCTGTGCAGAGGAGAGGGGGAGTTCCCCGGCCTGGGGCTACTTACAGGTTTGTCGGCTTAAAACTTAAAAAAACCCTCCTATATATAATGCGCACCCTGACTTTGACCCCCCAAAAAATCGGGAAAAAAGTGTGCATTACACTCGAGATTTTATGGTAGTCCTGCAGCCCCTTAAAGACTAACTAAACATGTGGATAGTATCACGAGCTTTCGTGGTGTCATGTGAGCCACACACTGAACCCCAATGGGTCACGTGCAGGCTTCGCACTGCAGGCTCTAATCCAGGTTCTTCTCCTTTTTGCAAATTACATGTGCCCCAGAGTAGAGTTATTAGGAGACCAAATAAGCCCTGTGGAAGGGCACATCTGCAATATGACTCATCCATTTAAAGCGCAGAATACAAAGACGGTGCTAAGGAAGCCCAACAGCATTTCCCAGCAGCCATTCTGACCCTGTGGCCGCAGAAACCCTAATGCAACAATAATCGCTTGGATTTAAATAGCCCCTGCTCATCTGAGGATCTCAAAGATCCTTTACATCTGGTGACATATGAAGCCTCCCACAATGAAGCAGATTCAGGACGCATCAGAGATCTCCAGTAGCCGGTGATGGGACACTAGCTGGGAAGGGCTCAAAGTTCCTATAGAGAATTCTTCCCCAGGGGTCTGGCAGATGGGTCTCACCTACATGCTCGGGGTCTGGCTGATCGCCAGATTTGGGGCCAGGAAGGAATTTTCCCCTGGGCCAGATTGGCCAAAACCCTGAGCGGATTTCACCTTCCTCTGCAGCACGGGGCCACTGCCGATTTAAAGTAGCACAGAGGTAGAGGCGCTGCAACTTGAAGTCTTTAAGAACTTTAGAGAGCGTCAGTAACTGAGCCAAACGGTCCGGGGTCTATTACAGGTGTGGCTGGATGGGGTTCTGTGGGCAGAAGAGATCATGATGACGGTCCCTTTTGGCCTTAATGTCCGAGTCTCTGCCTGTGGGTCAGATCCCTCTGGTCTGGGCTGGAACACGCAGGAGAGCACAAGTGGGGAAGCATAACGGGGCAGACAAGGGAAGCTGGCATTGTACGGAGGCGCACTGTAAGCAGGCTGGAATTGTGGGACCCCCAGGTTACTATCTCACGACAGGCACCATGGGCTTTCCATCTCATTGTGTCCCTAACATCGCGCCAGGGCATTGGCTCCGTGGGGAGAGGCTGCACCACCCCTTCCTGCCGGAGTCAGGGGCTCCTCAGAGGCCCCCCAATCCAAGACTTGACCCACCCTGGCCTCAGTGCATGATGGACGCCCAGTGCAAGGTAACTCGGTGGCTGGACACAGCTTGTACTTAAATAGGGGCTTTTTTCTCCTGCAGACCATCTCTCATTGCAGGTTGTGCTGGGCCATGCCAGGGGTAGCGGAACACTTTTACTAGCCGGGGTGCTGAGAGCCGTCTGCCCCCCTCAAGCTGGGGGTGGGCATGGATCCAGGAGTGGAGCCTCGGGCAGCTGGGATGCTGGGGATGGAGGAACCAGGGGGCCAGTAGCTGGGACCATGGAGCGGGAGGCAGCCAGGACCTTGGGTGAGCAGCTGGGATCCCAGGTGCTGGGCTAGCAGCTGGGACTCCGAGTTGTGTGGGGAGGCCTCTGGGACCCAGGGGTAAGCAGCTACAATCCCGGGTATGGGCTGGCACAGTAGCCTCCCCAGGAATTGAAATTACGGGGGGTGTTCGAATTTACAAGGGGGGGGTGTCAGGGCCGATGAGGGGTGAGACCATGAGGGTGAAGGTGGGCTGTATTGCACCATAGTTCACAAAACTGGGGGGGTGTTGGGGAAATTTGGGGGGGAAAAACACCCCCACAGGGGAAGTGTAGGGAAATCCCTGGGCTGACAGTCGGGACCCTGGGTGCCAGGCTGGCAGCAGTGCCAGGCAGAGGGAGGTGACCCCTCCACCTCTAGTTCCTCTGCCTATAGAGGTGAAACACTGGCTGGGTTTAGGCCTTGTTCCTTCCCAAGGGCTGTGGACTAAACCCTGCGGCTCTGACTGCTTTTACTCTGGCTACAGCTGGAGTTTTCGCTGCAGAAGGACGGTGGGATTTGTCTCTGGGATGCTAAGCTCCAGAGGGAAGGTGTCAGTGGTTCTCCACACAGAGAGAGCCAGCGCAAACTACAGGATTCTGGGTGCACCCGCATAGGCTCAGCTCCCAGCCCAGCCCAGGCCTGGGTACAATTTGTCCATCTGCATTCCAGGCCACAGCATTCTCCCGTCTGGGTGAGCGTCATAGTGGGTCTGGCCCATGGAGTCAAGCATGGGTGACAACTCCCTGCAGGTCGCTGGTTATCCAAGGTGCACTCCACGTTGCCAGGACAAGCCTGTGTATGAGAGTGTGTGTGTGTGTGTGTGTGTCTCTCTCTGTGTCTGTGTGCGTCTGAGGATGGAGATTAGCCTTTCCATACCTGCCCGAGCTGGACTGGCTTAGCCAGCAATGGCTCATTAACAGCAATCTCCCCTCCCAGCTGCCTGCTGCACTAAGCTCACTTCCTCCTCCGCTTCCAGCTCAGGAGCTGGCAGATGGCAGTGCTACCATGAGAGGACAGGTACTGAGACCCACCCTGAGGCTGCAGGAGAGGGTCTCTCGCTCTTCCTACTTCTTGCACTCCTGCTGAGGCCTGACACATACTTAGGGCCCTACCAAACTCACAGTCCATTTTGGTCAATTGCATGGTCATGGGATTGTAAAAATCACAAATTTCATGATTTCAGCTCTTTAAATCTGAGATTTCATGGAGCTGGGGGGAGAGAAAAGACCCCTGGGGGGTGGGCTGAGAGGACAGAAAAGGTCTCTTGTGGTCCTGGGGGTGAGGAAGGGGACTGCAGGGGTGGGAGACAGAAAAGGCTCCTGGCAGCTGGGGAAAGAAAAGACCTGGGCTTGCTTGCTTGCTTTCCCAAGTGGCAGGGCTCTCAGGAACTGTGCAAACACAGGCAGACCCACTATCTCTGTCAAACACTAGGGATGCATCTAGACTGGCAAGATTTTGTGCAAAAGCAACTGCTTTTGCGCAAAAACTTGCCGCTTGTCTACACTGGCCGCTTGAATTTGCGCAAGAGCACTGACGTTCTACTGTAAGAAATCAGTGTTTCTTGCGCAAATACTTTGACGCTCCCGCTCAGGGATAAGCCCTCTTGCGCAAGAATATTTGCGCAAGAGGGCCAGTGTAGACAGGCACCTTAATTTCTTGCGCAAGAAAGCCCGATGGCTAAAACGGCCATCGGAGCTTTCTTGCGCAAAAGCGCGACTATACTGGGTACGGATGCTTTTGCGCAAAAGATGTCTTTTGCGCAAATGCATCCATGCCAGTCTAGATGCTCTTTTGCATAAATACTTTTAAGGGAAAAACTTTTCCGTTAAAAGTATTTGCGCTAAATCATGCCCGTCTAGACGCAGCCTAGGGCTATGTCTATACTGCAGGCTTCTGGCGCACAAATGGCCGTTCTTGCGCAAAAACTTGCAGAGCGTCCACACTACAAGCCCGTTTTTGTGCAAGAAAGTTTACAGTAGATCGTCAGAAGAGAGTGCTTTTTGCACAAGAGTTATTCCTCTCTCTATGAGGAATAAGCCTTTTTGCTCAAGAGCTCTTGTGCAAAAAGGCTAGTGTGGATGGGAACAGGGGTTTCTTGCACAAGAAACCCTTATGGCTAAAATGGCCATCAGAGCTTTCTTGCACAAGAAAGCGTCCACACTGCCATGGACACTCTCGTGCGAAAGCACATGGCAGTCTGAACACGCTCTTGCGCAAGACCTTTTGTGCAAGAACTCTTGTGCAAAACAGTTCTTGCACAAGAAGCCTGCAGTGTAGACATAGCCTAGGAGTTTAAAAAACAACAAATAGTCTAGCAGCACTTTAAAGACTAACAAAACATGTAGATGGTATCATGAGCTTTTGTGGGCACAACCCACTTCTTCAGATGACTGGAGTGTTGGAAGTCCAGATCCAAGAATAAATAAGGGAAGGGGGGGGGGGAAGAAGGAAAAAAATTGAAGTGGAGGAAGAAAAAAAGACAGTGAGTAGAAGATAAGCTTCAGAGGGATAGCTAAGTGAGTCTGTAACAGGAAAAACTTAAAAAACAACAATTAGTCTAGTAGCATCTCAAAGACTACATAGTTAAAAGAGGCTGATAAGAACCATTAGTTAGCACTCGGAAATGAAGATGACCAATACCAGATTCTACACAGACATCAAGAACCATTAGCACCTTCATTGTTTGGTTGGTTGATAATGTGCGAGCTATCAGAATTCAAACCATTAGTATAAGAATTAAACTTGTGAATGAAGTTAAGCTCCAATCCTTCTCTGTGTATTTGGCTTGTGGAATTGGTCTGAAACAAAACAGCGACTTGGAGTGTCCAGGAAGATTAAAGTGTTCTCCAACAGGTTTTTGTGTATTGCCTTTTCGGCTATCTGATTTGTATGCATTAATTCTTTCCCATAGAGACTGTCCAGTTTGGCTGATATACATTGCAGTGGGGCATTGCTGGCATGGATCACATTAGTGAATGTGCAGTTAAATGAGATTTTGTGGCTGAGCTGTGTTTGGCTTTTCCCTCCCGCTGCATGCCAGAGCCCCGTTCCTCATCAAAATCCCCACCCCAGGATGGCCTGTGCTTCCCTCAGATCTCATTGGTGCTGTGCCTTGAGCAAGCAGGCAAGGCAGTCTGTTCTTAGAACCATAGCATTGGAAGAGTCCGCTAGGAGATCGAGTCCAACCCCCTGCTAAAAGCAGGACCAACCCCAACTAAATCATCCCAGCCAGGGCTTTGTCAAGCTGGGTCTTAAAAACCTCTAGGGAATAGAGATTCTACCCCCTCCCAGTGGTTCCCCACCCTCTTAGGGATGCACAAGCATCTTAAGGGGAGCAGAGAAGACTGTGCTACACATAGAAACATACCAAAGCCAGGAATTGAACTAAGAACCTTTAAATTTTCAGTCTAACACACTCCCAACTGAGCTACTTGAATTGTACCAGCCTGCTTTGCTCCTCTTGATCCAGGCCGTGGCATGTCCTTGCTGCTGCTCTTCCCCAAGTGAAAGTTTCGCCCATGCTCGGTGAACTTTAGAAACTCACAACTGGTCATTTTTAAAGACTCCACCTTGGTTTTGGGGTGACTTGGTTCCCTCTGCCTCCCCCCTTGCCCAAATCAAGCAATCAAGTCAGTGACCTGGCTAAAACCCTCCCCCCCATCATGCAATGTGTTCTCCTTCTCCACTCGGAATCATGAAAAGCCAAATTAAAAAAGAAACATTTCCTTTGGGGAAGCTGGATGCGCAGAGCCCTGCGCGGATACAAAATTTGTATCTGCATCTGCATCCATATCCGCAAACCTGAGCTGCAGATACCTATGGACATAAAGCGGATATCTGGGGTTTGGCAGGGCTTTATGAATACGGCCCCAGGGTGATCCGCCTGGCCAAAGCCAGGCTCCTAAGAGCAACAGGGAACGTAGGGGAGACAGCCTTTTACCAACAGCCCTTGCAGTAAGAGGAAACCCTAGACACAAAAAACTATTCACAACCCTTTGCAGAACAGACTTAGCTCCCTTCCAGAGCTTCCTCCATGCAGAGCTGCTGCTCTGGGACATGGCAGAGATCACAGGTCCTGAGATGGCTAGAGGACGGGACTGGATATTTTCAGGGCCAGTTTTACTGTGTGGTGTTGAGATCCTGTATGTCTTCACTGCTAGGCCCACAGCTGGAGAGAGGCTTGGGTTACACAATAGTGAGGCTGCATAAGGCTTGGGATTCTCCCCCCCTCCTGCTTTCTAAGCTGTCGGATGTTGCTCTCTTTCGGGGTTGTTTTAGTAACTGCGGCAGTTGGTGGAATAATATTTGCAGCTATTTCTGCAAAGCTGAAAGGTATCTGAGTTCCTGGCCCTCAAGCGTCAGCTGAGTGCTGCGGAGGTCAGGAAAGCAACCTTTCCCCCATGCACCAAGTGGAACAAGCATGCAGGTGGCATTGTTTTTCTTGCCTTTCGCTTTGGAAGAACAGCTAGGCCCCCGCGGGAGGCTGAATACCAGACATGGGGAGCCACTGGCCTGGCCCAGCCTTGCTTTGCAACGCTCCCATGTTCTGAAGCAGGAGAAAGTTAATCAATGTCAAGAGGATTCTGAGAGGCACTTAGGACTTTGGTACGGTGACTTGGCTCCCGTGGGCCAGCCTAGGTCAGCTGGCATCTTGTTTATCACGTTAGCTCTGACTATCCCCAGGGTGAATTTAGCTCCCTCTGTAGATGGTCCTTGTGCATTGGCTTTTCACTGGACAGTACTTTGGGATCCCCCGCAATCAGAAGTGTTGTCGAAATGTCAGGAAATCCGGTTTAGTATGAAAATTAGGGAGACTGAGAGCTAAGCAGACTACAGCCCCTCGCCCGCCTGCAGCCAAGTCCTGTTCTTGCTTAGAACCTATTCCTGCTGCCACTGAAGACAATGGGGGCGGGGGTTAGGGTTGCCAGGTGTCCGGTATTGAACCAGACAGTCTGGTATTTTCGCCTCCTGTCCAGTAAAAAAATTCGGAAAATACCAGACACCTAAAATGACCAGTATTTTCTGATTTTTTCCCATCCAGGAGGCGAAAATCCTGGGTGCTTACCGGGTTCCGCAGGGGAGCTGTCTGGCCCGGCGCAGGGAGGCAAGATGGCAGGCAGCCACTGGCAGCCTGTTAGGGGCCAAAAAGCCTTCAAAAGCACGGCATTTTTTAAAGGGGCCAGTCTTTTTTTTTTCTCATCAACTTTGGTCTCCCCCTTTTTTTTTCTCTCAACAGAATTTTTTTCCAGTGGTTTTTTTTTTGAGGGGGGGGGGAGGGTTTGGTATTTTTTGTTAAACCATCTGGCAACCCTAGCGGGAGTTGCTAGTGACCTCAAGCGGTTCAGGGTCAGGCCTTTGTACCCGTGCAGACCCCTCTGACTTCTGAGGGCTGCATTTGGGTTCTTCAGTATGGTGAAGAGCAACCAAGCTCCTGCTTGTTTCCCATGGGAAACTCTCCTTGGAGTCCCGCCCTGGCAGAGCCAGCCTGGGTGCCAGGCCTAGCCCCTCTCTGCAGGGACACAGAGATGTCCACACTGGAGCTGGTGTGTTCTTCTCCCAGGTTTATTTGTGCCTGCAAGTCTCTGGGAGGAACAAAGATTAAAAAGAATCACCAGACGGAACTGATAAGGCTTGACAGATGTTGTCTGCACAGACACCAAGCCTCAGAGTGACTATTTACTGCTCCAAGAGGAATCTAGAGAATTACAGTGTTTAAACTGGGGGAAAGTTAAAAGCAATCAGGTTTCCTGCGGATGCCTATTTGAAGAAAGGCAATACACCACCCAGGAAGCCACCAGATGAGGGCTGGTAAGGGGCCGGGACGGAGATTTCTCCCTAGATCAAGCAGCTCTGGGCGGTGAGGACTGTGAAACTCAATGGGGCTCTGTCGAGGCTGGCGCAGAGGAAAGTAATACACCCACCCAGCCTGCCCTGCTCCAGAACCCAGCAGTTAGCAGCCTGTTAGACCCTCAAGGCCATTTGAAGTTAAACAGCTGAATGTGTGTCAATACAAAAACTTTAGATATTTTCCTTGGAAATAAGAGCATCTGGGAAGAGGATTTCGCAACACAAGCAGCTGTTGGCATGTGAGATGCTGTGACTTCATTCCCACAACACCCTCCTGTGATAGAGCATTCGTCAGAGAATGAGGAGATGCAGGGACATCAACAATGGAGTCTAGCAAGACACAACATAAGAATGGTCATACTGGTTCTAGTCCAGTATCCTGTCTTCTGACAGTGGCCAATGCCGGGTGCCCCAGAGGGAATGAACAGAATGGAGAATCATCAAGTGATCCGTCTTCAGTCACCCATTCCCAGCTTCTGAAAAACAGAGGCTAGGGACACCATCCCTGCACCTCCTGGCTAATAGCCATTGATGGACCTATCCTCCATGAATTTATCTAGCTCTTTTTTGAACCCTGCTAAAGTCCTGGCCTTCACAACATCCTCTGGCAAGGAGTTCCACAGGTTGACTGTGTGTTGTGTGAAGAAATTCTTCTTTTCGTTTGTTTTAAACCTGATGCTTATTTATTTCATTTGGTGACTTCCAGTTCTTGTGTTATGGGCACAAGTAAATAATGTTCCCTTATTTACTTTCTCCACAACAGTCATGATTTTATAGCCCTCTATCATATCTCTTCTTAGCTGCCTTTTTTCCAAACTGAAAAATCCCAGTCTTATTAATCTTTCCTCATATGACAGCCATTCCATACCCCTAATCATTTTTGTTTCCCTTTTCTGAACTTTTTCCAGTGCCAAGATATCTTTTTTGAGAAAAGGTCTCTCTGCACACAATATTCAAGATGTGGGCATACCATGGATTTATGTAGAGGCAATAAGATATTCTCTTAGGGTATGTCTACACTTGCCCCATAGTTCGGACTAGGGAGGCAAATGAAGCATACCGAAGTTGCTAATGAAGTGCGGGATTTAAATATCCCGTGCTTGATTAGCATATTCGCGGCTGGTCGCCATTTTAAAATGCCGGTAGCCCGAATTAACTCGCCGCGTGTAGACGCAGTAGTCCAATCCAAAAACCTTCCCTCGAATTAACTGTTACTCCTCATAGCAGTTTTCAGGTATCTAAAAGGGTGTCATAAGGAGGAGGGAGAAAACTTGTTCATCTTGGCCTCTGAGGATAGAACAAGAAGCAATGGGCTTAAACTGCAGCAGGGGAGGTTTAGGTTGGACGTTAGGAAAAAGTTCCTAACTGTCAGGGTAGTCAAACACTGGAATAAATTGCCCAGGGAGGTTGTGGAATCTTCATCTCTGGAGATATTTAAGAGTAGGTTAGATAAATGTCTATCAGGGATGGTCTAGACCGTATTTGGTCCTGCCATGAGGGCAAGGAACTAAACTCGATGACCTCTCGAGGTCCCTTCCAGTCCTAGTATTCTATGATTCTATGTTTCTATGAACTTCAGTATGCTTCATTTGCCTCCTTAGTCCGAACTAGAGGGCAAGTGTAGACATACCCTTATTCTCTATCCCTTTCTTAATGATTCCTAACATTCTGTTTGCTTTTTTGACTGCCGCTGCACACTGAGTGGATTTTTCAGAGAACTATCCACAATGATTCCAAGATCTGTCTCTTGAGTGGTAAGAGCTAATTTAGTCCCCATCATTTTATATGTGTAGTTGGGATTATGTTTTCCAATGGGCAATATTAAAATTCATCTGCCATTTGTTGCCTACTCACGTAGGGTATGTCTACACTGCCACCCGAGTTCGAACTAGGGTGGCTAATATAGGCATTCGAACTTGCAAATAAAGCCCAGGATTTAAATATCCCGAGCTTTAGTTGCATGTTCCCAGGTGCCGCCATTTTTAAATGCCCCGTAATTCGAACTCCCTGCCCATGGCTACACGCAGCACGGACTAGGTAGTTCGTATTAAAGCTCCTAATTTGAACTACCGTTACTCCTCCTGCAATGAGGGGGACCCCACTAGTTACCTCTCTCAACTAAAACTGACCATTTATTCCTACCCTTTGTTTCCTGTCTTTTAACCAGTTATCAGTCAATGAGAGAACCTTCCCTCTTATCCCACGACCTCTGGTCTGCTGCCACACCACTCCTAGGGTATGTTCAGACTACATGGCTCCGTCGACGGAGCCATATAGATGAGTTTATTAGACATAGGGAAATGAAGCGGTGATTTAAATAATCGCCGCTTCATTTCCATCAAAATGGCCACCGTGCTGTGCCAATCAGCTGTTTGGCAGCACAGCGCGGTAGTCTGGACGCGCCGCGGTCGACAAGGGAAGCCTTTGTCGACCGCCCCGGTATGCCTCATGAAATGAGGCTTCCCTTGTCGACCGCAGTGCATCCGGACTACCGCACTGTGCCACCAAACTGCTGATCAGCACAGCACGCCGGCCATTTTGATGTAAATGAAGCGACAATTATTTAAATCGCCACTTCATTTCCCTATGTCTAGTAAACTCATATACATGGCTCCGTCGACATACCCCTAGTGTTGCTGCAGGACTGGCCCTGACAGCACAGCTCCTATGGCACTGGTGGGGACCAGGGTGTGTTCATGCATCACACAAGTCGTAGTGTCCATTCTAGTGACCCCTGCTAGGGGCAAAGCCAGATGGGATTTTTTTCCCTTAACAAAACCAAGAGCCTGCATGAACTCTTCCCATGCCATGGTGTGTGTGTGTGTGTGTGTGTGTGTGTGTGCACGCATGCCATACTTCCAACAAACTGGCCTCTGTGTGGTCCCTGGGGACACATTGTACATCTCTGATAACGTGGTCCTATATTAAAGCAGGCCCCTGTTTGTGCTCAGCATTCAGCACTGCAAGGGTTAAACAGAAGCAAGCTGCACAGACCACCCGTGTGGTGACCACTGCAGTGGACTACGGATCCCACCTCCACCAAGGGGTTGGAAGTCAGTGGACATTAGGTGCCTCTCAGCTGCATGGTGGCCCTGCAGATCACCTGGGCAAGCCCAGCCGGGGGGGCAGGGAGGAAATGGCAGCTCTGCTGGGGGTGCTGGGAGGCCGTCTCCCAGCAGCAGTGGCAATGTCTGCGGGAAGTGGCTGAAAGGAAGCAGAGTAGGAGCCAGACCGGCAGGGCCGGCTTTAGGCCGATTCGCCCGATCCCCCCGAATCGGGCCCCGCACCTAAAAGGGCCCCGCGCCCGAAACCCGGAAGTGTGCTGGCGTGCCAGGCGCACTCCAGGAGGGGGCGTCGGCCCTAGAGGAGGAGCGCGGCGGCTTTTGTGCGCCGCAGGAGGGTGATTTGGCCTGTGGGTTCGGTTGGAAGGTGGGACTCTGCCCTGGAGCTGGGGATTTAAAGGGGCTGTGAGTTGTTTCTTTGTGTGCTGGGTTGTTTTTTTTGTTTTTTTTTTTTTGCTCAACCAAAGTTTGGTTCAAATTGGGCCCCGCACTTCCTAAAGCCGGCCCTGGAGGCCGGGATGAAGAGGGCTGGACTCCGTGGGGGCTCCATTCCTGTTCAGCCAAAGGTTTTGCTCAACAAAACAAAAATTGTAAGACGTGACCCATGGCAATGACCCATTCTGGGGTGTTTCGTTCCCTTCCTGCACAGCCCAGAAGGCCTCAACCCAGTGGGACAGCCCTACTTATAGCAGAGACCAAGAAGGGCACAGAGCCACCAAAACTTTATCCCCACCCACAAGTCATCGGCTCCCCTCACCCCGCTTAGAGCACTAGCCTTTCCTTCCCTTCCTGAGCAGAAGGTACGGGGTGATATTCTGACCCCACTGACGTTAAGGGGAGTTTTATCACTGGTTCCAATCAGGCCAGGATTTTCCCCATTATTGTCAATGGCGCAGGCCCTTGAGGGCTGCCAAGTGTTAGGCATACACGGGCCATGGCGTGAGAGGGGACGTTGATGCCTAGAGTATGCCGAGCTCGACCGGTCACATCGCCATTGTGAAATGCACACAACCTGATAAATGGAGAATGATAACTCTGCATCCGGAGCACTGGATTCGGGCTCTCAACCAGGGCTCTCGGACAGATCCACCATGGCCGCCGCAGGAGATGATTCCAACTAGGGCCCCTCAGGGAGACAGCCATCGGTGGGATCCAGAGTCCATTAAGGGGGTGCGGGTAGATACACAAGGCTGGGTCTGGTGGAGGGGCTGGGAAGAGAGTTATTACCTGCTCAGAAGGCTGGATTTCTCACCCTCCCGCTGCATCAGCCTACAATTATTTCCCTCCATTGCTCCCACCTTCAGGCCTGGGAAATAACTTCATCAGCACCATCAGTGGGTTAGGACAGAGCCACGCTCTGCCAGGAGACTGTCTTCTCTCAAGCTCCCTTTGAAGTCCATGGCAACCTTCTCATGGATTTCAGTGGGAGCTGGCCCTTGGTGAAGCAGAGGGGCACAGTGGGAGAGGCTGAAGGCAGAGTTACAGACTAGGTGCCAAAGGCTAATGGAGCAAAGGGCAAATGCAGAGGTGGCCACAGCAATGTGAGTCAAGTCCAACGTTTGCGTACTTTCCAGGGGCCCTTACGATGGTGGAGAGGGAGAAAAGGAGGGAGGGGGATGAAGTCAAAATTGGGCGAGTCCCAATATATATTAGAAAGAGAAACTTCTGAAGGAGGAGGAAGAATCAGCAAGTACAGCTATCAGTGTCAGACGTGCTCTTCCATTTCATAAACACCAGGAGAGTAGTTTTCAGTAGACACCTGCCAGCTCATTAGAGGAGAGGTTAATTCAGAGCAACAGGTCTGGGATGTGATTAGGAGAGGCATGACAAGGAGCAGAGCATTACATAACGAAGGAATGGAAATCGAGCTGCAGAGAAGCTCCTCTCTTTCCCACTGGAATGGCCAGCAAAATGCTAGGACAAGAAATAATCCCAGAGCCCCCCTGGATTATTGCCACTGGTCCGGATACATACAAGCACAAGCTAATTTTCTAGAGATGCCAGTCCCCTGAGAGGCAAGGCCTAGAGCTGTGAATCCTCGCCTTCCTGGCAGGGCAGGGCCTCTTTTACTCCGGGAAAAGAAGAATGTAATGCTTCAAGACTGTAAAAACCTGCCAACGTAGGCATTCCCATCCTTCCTGATAACCGAGAAACTGTCCCGAGTGAGCAAACCCCTGACAGTGAGAGGTGGGGCCCAGGAAACGGGAGAAGGTCCTGAACCATCCCTCCTTCCCCTTTCTTCAGTGCTCTGGACAGCTAGAGAAATGTTCTCTGCTGAAGATGCATAGGGGCTGGCCTCTGAAGAGGCAGGATTGGGGGTTTGCAGATGCGGGAAGGAGAAACATCTCAGTCTGAAGGCGTCTGAAGTAAGAGCATCCCAGCAGGCAGGAAAAGGCGAAAGTAGGATGGGGACTGGGGAGAAGCTGCTGGCGAGGGAAGAAGTTCTCAGAAGGAGCAAAGCCTGTGGCATGAAGGTCCGTGCTGTACATAAGGCTTCCAGGGCCTGCAGGAGACCCATGGAGTGGAGAGCTTTAGCTGGAGAGACACACTGGAAGCTCTGGAAGCTTCAGGATTGGGGGAGCCCCATAGTTGCCCCCAGTAGTAGAAAGAGCAGGGAATGTAGAAAGTCAGAGAGCCATAGAACAGAAAAATGCAGGAGGGCAGGGAGAGGAAAATCCACTCTCTGGTATACACTCCCACACTTGCTAGTCCCCTCATGACCAGGGCGCACTAGAGGGAATGCCCAAGGAGGTCTAGCTAGGTCACCAAACACAGGTGGAGTGATGTGTCCGATAGCACTGGGTAAATGCACTGTCCTGAGAGTGTCCCACCCTGCAGCTGGGGGCCAGTACAAATATCCAAGTCTCCTTACACCCAGGAATTATCCTACATGCACAGCACACCGTGAGCCAGTGGCAAAGCCAAGGACAGAACCCAGGAGTCCTGATTTTCAAGCCCCTGGCCATCCCAGTGTTATGTAATCAGAGGCATGCCCCCCCCCCCCCCAGGTGCTGTTGCATGATGGACAGTTCTATGAGGCTGCACTAGTGATGTGGCTTTATTGCTTGCAAAATATAGCAGCGAAACACGTTTCAATTTAAACCCACCCCAACTCCTCCTGCCCCCTATCACTTGTGAAAAAGTCCCCCTCTGATTTCCTGGGCAGGTGTAATGCACGCTATTTATGGGAAGTGCTGGACGGAGTCCTTTAAAAACCTCCTCAGCTTCCAATTAAGCCAGGAAAAGCAACCTGTGCTCACTCGCGGTGACAGTGTGATCGATGCAGTAATGGAAAGTCTGATTTGCTGAGCGAACGCTGCGTGACGAAGAGACCTGCATGGGCCGTCTTAATGATCCGAGGCCTCTGATGTCAGCCTAACTTGAGAACTAGGTCATCATGTGAAATAAACTGACACGTCCTTGGGGGACAGGGCAGGAGAGCTATACAGGCCCATTGATCATTCCTTAATTGGGTATCGTCAGCGCCTTGGGGACAGAATGTAGGACAGATTGGTGATCGGTACAATAGCAGGGGCCAGTCAGGAGGGAGGGGCCTCAGCTCCCTGTCCTGAGTGCGTCAGGCAAGTTATACCCTCCACCATTGCCTTAGTGTCTGAGCACCTCACAATCTAACATACTGCCCCTTTGAAACACCCCTCTGCAGTAGGGATTATCCCCATTGTACAGACGAGGCACTGAGGTGCTGCATCAATGGGAGGGAGGTACCTAAGTATCTTTGAGGTCCTGGGACTACGTGACTTACCCAAGGTCACATGGATAGTCTGTGGCAAAGAAACTTGGCTCTGAGTCCCATGTAGTACTCTAACCACCGCACCACACTTCTTCACGAGAGAGTGAGTACTGCTCGCTGCTCCTGGATGACTAAATATCCTAGTATGCTGTTATTTCCCCTCCCCCCTCACTCTTCCACTTGTCTCATCCTCCTGTTATGTCTTTTCTTTTAGAAGAAAGCTATCTGGGGCAGGGACTGTCATTCACTAAATGTCTGCGCAGCACCCATCACGAGAGAGATCTCAGCCTGGTGGGGGGTGAAAACTAATCATCTGAATAAAACAATCCACAGTATTTGCATCTGAAAATTATATTCTGGCCAAATTCCAGCAGGGATCCTTATATATTGTCTCTGAAATTCCCCCAGCAGCTTTCTTTCGCGACACTGTTCTTTATTTCCCACTCCTAAACAAAACAAAACAAAGAACAAAAAACCCAAACCAACCAACCAAAACCCCTCCCTCACATACTGTTATGTAGTGCTGCTGTGACTATAAATGGCTGCCATATTCCACCCAAGAGCTAGCTGCCCTTTACTGACAACTAAGTGATCCTTAAATACACGGGTCTCTTCACATGAAATTCTTTGCATCTGAAAGGCTTTTATTTGAGATGGAGAGAACAGCAGGCGTATAGAATCCAGGAGAGAGCACAGTGGATGGGTGTCTTTTGTAATGATCCACACGGAAGGGAACACAAACTGGCTGCCAGCATCTTCAAAGAGTGATACAACTCAGCTTCAGTGTGTAATGTCAACATGGCTGCTGTGGCCACAAATATGTATACAGAGGGCCCAATTCTAGAGCTACTCTCTGCATAGGATTCCCATTCAAGAGATTTCAGTTTCTGTACCATTGCTGTAGCATCTATAACCGCAGTCAACTAGTGCACCACATACTGAAAGCTTTACACAGACATAGTCTAATTTAGCCTCATGCACGTAGAGGCAGAGCAATCCTACCCCCATTTTACAGATGGAGGCACGGAGGGGGAAAGACACATCCATATTGACACAGGGAGTCTGTCACGCTGGCAGGACACAAACTGGGTGAGTTCCTGCCTCCCAGATCTGTGCTCCAGCCACTAGACCACGCAGCTTCCATGCTGGGTCTCAATCTTCTTCATAGGCCTCCCCATTCCTTGAAATCTTCACAAGGATTCAGCTGAGTGGAGCAGCATAGCCCACCATACAGGTCTCATGGCCTAGACCCCAACCTTTTGGGGCTGCCGCGCGCCCAGGGCGGGGGCCGCGCATGCACCATGCGCCCCGGGGCAGCACTGCGCATGTGCCGCAAGCCCAGGGCAGGGGCCATGCATGTGCCAGGCACCCGGGGCGCAAGAATGGCTCGGGCCGGTCCTGGTCATTAGGCGGGAGCACATAAATGCCCCGGTGGGTGCCATGGCACGTTGGGGACCACTGGCCTAGGCTCTTTTATGATGGGCAGTTCCATATAGGCACTGCCATCACTGGATGGTGCTGTGTGGCATATGCAAGCAGGAGACAGACTGAAGGAGGCCATCAGCATCTGCGCTGGAGATGCAGAATATATCAAGGTCTTGTCACACTGCTGAAAGAGGTGTGGTTTTTACCTCAGGTTCACTTAAGTCAAACCCAGGCAGGGGAATAGCCAAGTTTACCTCACAGTAGACCTGAAGGGCTTGGCCTTAACTGTGTTTATACTGAGGAGAGCTCAGTCATACGAGTTACCTGGGGCTAGGAAGACACTCCATTGCCTCATTGTGCTGCAGGTTCTTTTTCTTTAATGGAAACACGTGAGAGTGCCTAGCTCAAAAATTAAGACCCTCAAATTTCCAGACTCCCATTACAGTGGGATGGTAGGGCACCGCCCCCCCCCAGCACCCGTATTGTACGGATACAACACAGTCCTCAATTCCCTTGTGGTGTGTGCAAACATTTACTCAGACCCAGGTCTCAAGACCATGAGACACCCTATGTGAGGTCTCATCTATCAACTCCCCCACAGAGGAGGCAGAAATCTCCTCATTAGCACCTCACATCTAACCCTTCTGCTGGGCTTGTATCTGAAAGCATCTTCTTCCAGGTTCAGGCACCCTAGACCTGGGTCAAGATTAAGGTGAGCTATAGCTCCAGCAATACATCCCCCCTTCTCTGCACATGTTTTAACATCTACCTTTCAACTGCCAGCTTAGAGAGAAAGACAGGCCAGGAGCTAATGCCTATTAGCTTTTCCAGAGCTACCCCTTTCCCCTTCCATACAACCTTCTTTGCTTAGTGAAAGCCTTATATTATCCAGCCCGGGTGCTTGCTAGTTAATTAGTTGCAAACCAGCCACCTAAGCAGTTAATTGCTCATAGATGGGTTGAGATGGGCTCATTCTGTTAAAAAAACCCATCGGGGCAGACTGGGTCCTGACTTCTCTTAAAGGGGACAGTCACCCTATAACAAGGGGTTGAAAACTGCCCGGCCCCCTAAGACAACTACCAGATGCAGTAGGTACACATGCATATCCCACCATCCCCACACACCTATTGAAAAGCCACCCACAAACACATAACTGGCACATAGATGCACAAAAACACAGAGATGCACAGATCAACACAGGGCCACAAAGGATACCCCCATGCATCTGGGCACACACATTTTCCAGGTAGACCCGGTCTGTGCTCTGCAGATGCTGTAAATATACCACTTCCCAGGAAGTAAGCATAACCCAGGCCTAATTTTTAAAATGGGGACAAGCGACCAAACGAAAGGACAAGCGCCTTTCTACACAGGATGTGCCTAATCCTCCCCAGTGAGAGCAATCCATGCTGATTCACCTTGGTTGCATCATTCACTAATCCCTTTAGGCTGCCAAAGAGCTAGGTCACAAGGCATCCTGGTGTAGGGTGCTGGAACAATTTGTATAGTGGGGGTGTTGAAAGTCATTGAACCCCCAAGATGTAAACCCAGGAAACCAATCTAGAGGGGTGTGGCAGTGCCCCCACCCCCCTATCCCCGTAATTCTAGCACCTATGTCTGGGTGTGTGTACCAAGGTTTAAATTCTACACTTTGTTCTCAAGGAGAAAGGAACAGTTCCTTTCCTCCACAAGGTAATTACAATGGAGACAGCTTGACACCTCAATCAGGCAATTGCCATTAGCAACAACACATCTTGCTGCAGAGTAAGATTTATATAATTCCTGTTTGCCAATGGCTTCCATTAAAGCCATACAGAGATAAAATAAGACGGCAAACAAATTAAAGAGCCTAAACCTTGGAGATGATTAGGACGGTCAAATTAACCTACAGAAACTTTGAAAGGATGAAAAGGGCTTTATATCTTAGAATCATAGAATACTAGAACTGGAATGGCCCTTGAGAGGTCATCAAGTCCAGTCTCCTGCCCTCATGGCAGGACCAAGCATCATCTATTCTTGATCATCCCTGATGTTTATCTAACCTGTGCTTAAATATCTCCACAACCTCCCTGGGCAATTTATTCCAGTGCTTAATCACCCTGACAGTTTGGAAGTTTTTCCTAATGTCCAACCTAAACCTCCCTTGCTGCAATTTAAGCTTCAGGTCCTATCATCTGACATTAAGGAGAATAACTTTTTGCCCTCCTCCTTGTAACACCCTTTTAGATACTTGAAAACTGTTAGCATGTCCCCTCTCAGTCTTCTCTTTTCCATACTAAACAAACCTAATTCTTTCAGTCTTGTGTTATAGGTCATGTTTTCTAGACCTTTCATCAATTTTGTTGCTCTTCTCTGGATCTTCTCCAATTTCTCCACATCTTTCTTAAAATGTGATGCCCAGAACTGGACACAATACTCCAAGTGAGGCCTCATCAGCACAGACTAGAGCGGCAGAATGTCTTCTCATGTTTTGCTCACAACACTCCTGTTAAATCATCCCAGAATCATGTTTGCTCTTTTCACAACAGTGTCACACTGCTGACTCATATTTAGCTTGTGGTCCACTCTGACCTCTAGATCCCTTTTTGCAGTCCTCTTTCCTAGACAGACACTTCCCATTCTGTATGTGTGAAACCGATTTTTCCTTCCTACATGGAGTACTTTGCATTTGCCCTTATTGAATTCATTCTATTTACTGCAGACCATTTCTCCAGTTTGTCCAGATCATTTTGAATTCTGACCCTGTCTTCCAAAGCACTTTCAACCCTTCCCAGCTTGGTATCATCTGCAAATGCGGTTGCCAGAAAATGGGGGGGGAGACCAAGTTATTGAGAAAAAAAGGGGCACCGCCACTTGGTAAGAGCAGTGCATCCCTCCGGTCGTCCCACAGAGCTAGGGTTGCCAGGTGTCCGGTTTGAACCGGACAGTCCAGTATTTGAGCTTTCTGTTCGGGAAACCAATTGAGAAAATATAAATGAAAAAATAGAAATGTCTGGTGTTTTCTACATAGGATGGAATGTCGATTGTGATGTAATGGCAAGTGTGTCTGGTATTTTTGTTGAAACCATCTGGCAACCCTACGCAGAGCAGGCATCAGGCTGGGCTGGGCGGGGCTTGGCTGGGTGGGGCAGGTTCCTGTCGTGCGCGAGGGGCCAGTGCCCCCCCTTCCCCAGGCGCAGGTTGGGCTGTGCAGGGCTCGGCAGCGGTGAGAGGAGGTGAGACTGTGGCTGAGGGCCCTGTACACGCAGGAGGCAGGTGGGAGCTCGGGGCCCTTCAGGGCTTTGCACCAATGGGCACTCGGTCTGGGAGGAGGTTACCATGGACTGGACCACGGTGGAACCCCTCACCCCCTGCAGCGCTGGACACCCCAGGGTCACCTACCCTCCCCCCACCCCACCTTGCTGTGCCACGCCCAGCCTCCCTGCCCCCTGTCCCTCCATTTCCCTGAACCATCCCCCCAAGCCACCTTGACCCTAGCCCTATTCCCAGGGGCACCCTGCCCCCATCTTCTTAAACCCCCTCAGCCACTCTGCCCCCCCAGCGTTAGCTCCAGGCACTCCCTGTCCCCATCTCCCTGTCCCCAGTCTGCTCCTGAACCCTCCCTCCTCTCCAGACACCCTCCCTCCTGGCCAGTAACCTTACTCCCAGCCTGCCTCTGCACCCTACCTCCCACCCAGACCTCACACCCTTACCCCCTTCTGCACCACACCTCCTTCTCAGATCCTGCACCCCATCCCTATCCCACTCACTGGCAGCCCTGTCCCGCACACTGAACCCCTCATTTTTGTCCCTACCCCAGAGCCTAAAGGGGTCCACAAAATCCACTAACTCTGGAACCCCAGAAAAATAAATCTGGTCTATGAGAAGCCCTGAACCTCAGTCTTCCCTGTCTCTTCCCCTTGCCCCATGGGGCTGGAGCTCCAGAAGAGTGAGGTTGGGGGCCAAATCAGTGAGGGTTGGGGGTTTTGGGGGGAGTTTTTTTGCATCTCACTTGTGTGGTCCCCAACTGATTTTTCTGTAGGTCAGTGGGCCCCCAACCCAAAAAAGGTTCCCCACCCCCCATAAATAAAGAAAACATGGGAACCTTTTGTGTTAGACATATATTAATATTTTACTTTATTTAAAATGAAGTTTGATAAACTAACATGAGAAAGGTAAAGCACTTAATCTGTTTAATAAATTTAAATTAAACCAGTCTCCCAGCTGCAGCACTAGCAAAATGGCTCAGGTGTAATTATGTAATTAAATGTGCGTTTTCATTAGCAACTGGTGGTCCGTGGAAAGGGTTACATCTCTGTTTCTTCAACTTTTTGAGACCACGGAACACCAAACAATAATTTTTTTTATGCGGAACACCTATGAAAATTTTCTTCAAAAAAAAAATTGTCAGCAGACAAAAAAAGACAAAAACAAAGAAGAGATTGCGGCACACCCGTGAGTTGTTCACAGAACACCAGTGTTCCTTGGAACATAGTTTAAGAAACACTGGGTTACACTGAGCCAGGTGGTCCATGGGCCAAAAAGTTTGAGAACCATTGCTGTAGAGCATTTTCATTCTTTCTCTCTGTAAGGGGTCTGAGTGCTACTCCATGGGACTGTGCGCCGCACCCAGGAAGTGTGCGAGTTACACATGCTCTCCAAAGCTAGAAGGATCTAAAGGGCCAGTGTTTGCTCTTTGATGCTCATACAGAATTAGATATTAGAGACAGAGAAGTCCGATCTCACCCACATCCCAGCAAGAGCATTAATCTAGCATCTTCTGTTTATCATGCTAATTAGAGACACCCACCCATAGGTTATGAAGGGAAGTTTTCAAAGGCACCCAAGACCTTTAGGAGCACAAGCCCCCCCCAACATTGTACCTTGTGGCTAAAGATGCCCATAGGCCAGAAAGGGGAGTTCTCTGTATGGTCCCACAAGCCTGGCTAGATCCCGGGATTCAGCCATTTCCCGCACAAGGGATCAGTGAAGTATCTAACTTATGTTTACCAAGTGGATAACATTAAGCCTGTGGATCTGCTGCTGCAGAGCAGCACCTGGTCTTTGGCATTGAGCTTCTATCTTCCCCGAAGCTGCAGAGAACAGCAGCAGCACTACACACTCTAGCAAGAGCCTGTCTAGACCAGATTATTCCTGCTGGGAGTTTGTTGCTTCAGTACAAACTGGCTTATTCTTGATTCTTTTTCTAGTCTTTTTGTGTGTGTGTGTGGGGGTGGGGGGGAGCCCTCAGGGTGAAATTGCCTTGTTAATTAACAAGACTTGAGAGCTCTGCAGATAACGCACAGAGGAAGAGACAATAGCTCAAACTGGGCAAAACCAGAGAGTGTTGGATTTAATTGTCAGGACAATTAAACCTGGATTTGTGCACTCCTTATGGATGAACGGCTCCCTATTGTGTAATTGCTTAGGCTCAAAACCCCGATGGAGAGAAATTCAAATCAGACACTTAATGAAATAACCTGGTGTAAAGAACTGATGTACAGAGCTGCTCTTTGCAGTGCACAACAACTTTTCTTGGTCATAGAAAGCCCAGGGACTGTGCTGCATGTTCCTTAGTGCGATCTACTGGCACCTTCTCCATTTACATCTAGATGGGTTATGGAGCATTCTGGTCCCATATAACTCATGAAATTCATCAGTTGCTGTCTCCGCCTTCCCTTTACTATGATCTACTCGCACCTTCTCTATTTACGTCTAGATGGTTATGGAGTATTCTGGTCCCATGTAACTCATGAAATTCGTCAGTTGCTGTCTCCATCCACCCTGCACTGCCCTGTGGCCAGGAGCCAAGGTCAATGGCTGGTTGGCCTTTTGCTTTCCAGGCTGGCTGGAGGCCAATGAAAGCAGGGTGCTCTCAGTCCCACCCACTCACTTCTCTATTTCATTTGCAGGTGTTCTCAGTAACATCTGCAGAGAATCCCAGGTAGCCCTTCTTGGCCAAGATACCGGGGATAGGAAATGGGAGTGGGACATAGCAGAGGGTATCTTCAAAGCACCAGCATCAACCCCCAGAACAATCCTGTGGTGTGCAAAGCTCTATGACTGCTACAAACTTGCTTACAGCACCCAGCACCTCAGTGTTTCCAAGAGTTGGCTGCCTGCAGTAACGCTGCCATTTTGCAAGGCAGAGAAGACATGTACATGACCCATGGGGCAAGGCGAGGGGTGTTGCCGATGCCTGCCTGTGCCTGCTCTGCAGAGAACACAAGCTTTTTAAAAAAGACCCAGGGAGCAGCACTGTCTTGCAGCTCAACCAGTAGACACTCATGCTTTTATCTCTGGAAGGTACCAGATCAGTCTTTGGTGTGCCCACATGGTGGTCTCACACCTAGACACAGAGCGTTACCTCACGGAGATTTTCTCGCTGTGAAAGTAAAAGCCACTCTCACCAAATTATACGGAAATGAACGACTGTGACTCAGCTTTACCAATGGGTTTGAAGTGCTTCACTCACCGTACCCCGTATTACCTACAGGCATTTCTACCACTTGGAGTGGGAGAAGGAAGGGGTAACTCGGGAACACTTTCTATGGCCCCAGTCAAGCCTGTGCTTAGCTTGAGAACATGTTGAAGTCTACTCCGATGTAGCAAAGCACTTACGAATGTTTCTGAGAGCTTTGCTGAAACAAGGATCAAAGATATTTCAGCACCTAGCTCCCACTGAAGTCAGTGAATTCAATGGGAATTCAGCACTTACATGCCTTCGATTTGGGCCTACAAAGGACTATTTTAACTTATGGTGGAATACATCTTCCATAAACAGCTAATGGCTGTGTCTGCCTGAGGTTGCGTATGCATGAACAGCTCTCAGGTCTGCCCCCATTCCTTGTGAGGAAGGTGGTGTCAGAAACTGGGATGGGGATGGTCATGCCTAGTGGTCAGGTCCAGGGTCAGGTGTCTAGAACATGATGGAACAAGGCTATGGGGCAGGGGCAGGGGCAGGACCAGGAACAAGGCTGGAGCCAGGGCCAGATTAACTATTCTGGGGACCCAGGGCTCGTATATTTTGTGGGCCCCCCCAGTCTCCAAGGTGGGGTCAAAATTGAGGGGTTGAGTGTGCGGGAGGGGACTGTTGGGGAGTGAGCAGGGTGGGGGGCAGAGTGCAGGAGAGGGCTGGGTGTGTTGGGTCTGGGATGAAGGTAGGGAATTGGGGTGTTTACCCTGCGTTGCTCCCATTTGGGGCGTGGGAAGGGTGGTTCCATGCTGTCCTGTGCTTGCAGGCACTGCCCCCACTTCTCCCATTGGCTGCGATTCCCAGCCAATGGATGCGGTGGGGGAAAAGCCTACTGGCGAACGCAAGAGACAGAGCTTCCCACAGAGCCCAGGGGTGGGGATGGGGGAACGGCAGCATGCGGAGCCACCCCCGCCCTCCTGCCAGGCAGAGCTGGCCCAGAGCGCAGCATGCAGGGACTTTAGTGGTTGGCAGCCCCTTTCATAATCCAGCCCTGGCTGGAGCAAGGCCGAGGCTGGAGCAGGCTAAGGCTTAGGGAGTCTGTTGCCACTATCAGTGTTCCCTGTAAGCTGTGAGCTTGGGCAACCACCCAGGAGAGAATCCAATGCTGCCCAGCTGATTAACAGAGCACCCACAGCTGCCAGCACGTGTTTCTATTGGTGGTGCACATCTGCACATGCCTCGGTGCGCACCACAAAATTTATTCTGCACACAGATGGAAAAAATTGGAGGGAACATTGTCAGGCAGGGGAGAATTCCAAACCTTGGAGCAACATGGAGCGGACTTAACTGCTGTTCCTCCTGTGAGGCTTATATCTCTGCCCTGAGAGTCACCAGACCAGACTGTGATTATGGGTTGGCTGGAGCCTGACAGAGGAATGTGGCTTAATCAGTTCAGAGATGACTCATCACCTTACAGGTAGTAGCACACAGGCCTCAATGAGAACATAAGAATGGCCATACTGGGTCAGACCAAAGGTCCATCCAGCCCAGTATCCTGTCTGCCGACAGTGGCCAATGCCAGGTGTCCCAGAGGGATTGAACCAAACAGGTAATGATCAAGTGATCTCTCTCCTGCCATCCATCTCCACCCTCTGACAAACAGAGGCTAGGGACACCATTCCTTACCCATACTGGCTAATAGCCATTTATGGACTTAACCTCCATGAATTTATCTAGTTCTCTTTTAAACCCTAGTAACAGAGATGTAGCCGTGTTAGTCTGGTCTTGCTGAAACAAAAGACAGGACTATGCAGCACTTTAAAGACTAACAAGATGATTTATTAGGTGCCCACGAAAGCTCATCACCTAATAAACCATCTTGTTAGTCTTTAAAGTGCTGCATAGTCCTGTCTTTTCTTTTAAACCCTGTTATAGTCCTGGTCTTCACAACCTCCTCAGGCAAGTAGAATGAGGTTCCAAGGGGAGAGCGAAAGTCCCATTGCTTAGCAAATTTAAAAGTACATTGAAAAAAGAACTAATACAGCGACACGAGGAAGCAATCCTGAACTGGCATAGAGGTGCCCTATGACTTGATCAGACTTTTCCATCTCCAGATTCTTGGTTCACTGGGACATTTGAATGTGGTGTTCTGCAAGGGGGGCAGGTTTAAACACTGGACGACAGGCTGATAAACATTTTTTCTGCTTTCCGTGACGGTAGACAGGATTCTAGCAGGAGTATTATGCTGTATGCAACCAATATATCAGAATAATTTAGTCCTTTTCCTGTCCCCAAACTGGTAGGCACTCAGGATCATAAGCCACTCCAGACACTAATCCTACTTTCACCCTGGACAAATTTTGTTCCTTGATTAGATGCCTCTTCAGTAGAGCTGATCAGAAAACAAAATCAAGGTTTGTGAAAAGGGAGTTTGGGAAGATTTTTTTTTACCTTAAGGCACCAGCTGAGAGGATTTTAGTCCAAAGGTATCAGTGACACCATTCAGGGAAGTGTCACTTCTTTTTCTTATAAACTTTTTAGCCATGCTATTGCAATGTTAATAAACAGCGATATTCATCAATCAGAGAAGAAAATCTGTGGTTCTCAAACTTTTCTCTCGGTGATCCCTTTCAAACAGCAAGCCTTGGAGGGTGACCCCCACTTATTAATAATAAACCCACATTGTAAAATATTTAACATTATTATAAATGCTCAAGTTTAGGGCCATCCTTAGGATTGATGGGGCCCTAGGCAGTACTCTTAAACTGTTGCCCCTATGTCTGATGGCAACGCAGGGAGGGGAATGACAGTTTTGTAGGGATGTGATTTTATAATCTTCAGCAACACTCTAATGAAATAGCTCTTAAGCACGTTTTAAACTCAGGCTCTGTTGACAGACGCAGTAAATTCAGAAACTGACAGTATAGAGCTGGGGTTGGCAGATGCCTGATACATGGCTTGATTCCCACTTGACTGGCTCTTTCACAGGTTCGGGGTTCTGCTATAGGTCTGGCAGGTAGGGTTGCCAGATGGTTTCACAAAATATACCGACCCCCCCCCCCAAAAAAAACACCGGGAAAAATTCTGTTGAGAAAAAAAAAATGCAGCTGCAGCCCCTTTAATTCCCAGATAGAAGGCACAAATACTGGGCTGTCCAGTTCAATACTGACACCTGGCAACCCTACTAGCAGGCTTGTTCACTTGTAAGCTAACTAGATCCTCTCTGGAGGAAGCAGAGCCTCAGAACAGGCATAGGAAGAGGTAAGAGGGTGGACATTAAGACCCAGTGGTGCCCCAAATGTTCAGGGTGCCCTATGCAGCTGCAGATTCTATGTATGGGTATAGGCGGCACTTCTGGAGGTGAACAGGGTTTGGGGGTGGAGGCTGACAGCTTGCGACCCCCCCCCAACCTAATCACCTTGCACCCCCCTGAGAAGTCAAAACCCCCAGTTTGAGAATCCGTGGTTTAAACCACAAGCAGTTTAACAATACCATGTGTCTTTAACCATATTCCAAATGCCACCAGGCTTTGGTGAATCCAGACCTGCTGCCCCAATGCTACAAAGGCATGAATGGATCTGATGCACCTCAGTTTGGCTATGTTCTGTTCAGACTCCTGCCTACATCGGTGACTCCTGAACTTGTGCACCCATCAGAGGTGCAAAGAGATTTAAAGAGCCAGGGTGTGGCTAGCGCAGTGGATGTTGGAAGAGGCATTTTGCAAAGGCCCGAGGGTTAAACCAAAGAGGATTTAAGCAACTGGTCATTTCTGCTCCTTTCCCTAGTTTCCAGAACAGGAACGATCATGCTGAACATTCGGCCGGAACTAATTAACGTTTGTAAAGCTCTCTGATCTGTAAACTGCTAGGTAAGTGCCGAGTGCTGTTCTAATGATTATTATTGTTACCATGCTATTTATTTCTATTCCAGTGTTTACTCTTGTGGCTCTCAAGGGAGTTCCTCTAGATGCATTTGAATTGGTGAGAGGAGCAGAATAAACTGTTCCAGGACTAGAATTGCTTTTGTCATACCAACACTATCTAGTGATATGGGAAGAAATGTCTAGTGGTTAGAGTTCCAGACCATTTGGGTTAACTCCTGGCTCTTCCGCAGGCTTCCTTTCAAAACAGCAGCAGTGGAGCATCTACGCACACCTTATTTCAAAATAACTATTTCGGCATGGGCGCTATTCTTCGTAGAATGAGGTTTACAGAAGTCAGAATAAGCCATCTGTTATTTCAAAATTATTGCGAAATAATGGAATTGCTGTGTAGATGCTTGCACAGTTATTTCGGAATAACAGCTGTTATTCCGAAACAACTTTGCTGTGTAGACACACCTCTACACTACAGGGAAGCCTCAAAATTAGTTTGAGGCAGGCTTCCCTAATGTGGATATGCTACTGTAATTGCCACCAGGTAGATTTGAACCTAGGACCTCTGGAGCTGAGTATAGGAGCCTCTATCCTCTGAGCTAAAAGTCCATGCCTATGCTGTAGAGGTCTCTTGGTCTTAGCTGTTGCTGTGGTCTAGGTACCACTTGCATTGCTCGGTAACCACACTAGGTGTGTGGGTTACACTACCTCGATTTAGAGCCCCAGGAAGCTCTGGGGAGTAATTACTTTGAATGGCCCTGGGGAGGAGCTTTTTTGAAATAGCAGCAGTGGAGAGTCCACACTACTGCTATTCTGAAATAGCTATTTCGGAACAGGCGTTATTCGTTGTGGAATGAGGTTTACAGAAGTCAGAATAAGCCGTCCGTTATTCTGAAATAACAGAATGGCTGTGTAGACGCTTGCATTGTTATTTCAGAATAACGGCTGTTATTCTGAAATAACACAGCTGTGTAGACGTACCCTCTGTGCTTCTGTAATGCCAACAGGTGGAACTGAACATGGGACCTCAGTGCATGAGCCTCTACAGCTTGAGCTAAAAGCCAGCTTCCACTCCACTAAGGTTGTGGAGGAAACTCATTCTCTCTCTCTGTAAGTGGTCTAAGCGTCACTACATGGGACAAGGAACCACCCCCAGTGAGGTTACACTTCTGTTTTGTCCTTTATGCAATGAAGATAATATTTCCCTCTCCCACAGGGAGTTGGATAGAAGAAGCTAGGTCCTAACACAGCTCTTCTATTTGCTATTTTAGCTGTCAGTAACATTTGCAGCAAGCATTGACTAGAAGATGCTATGCGAAAACCAAGCTCTCTGCTCTTCTAGCTGTCCAGCAAGGCGAGTATCATTCTCATTCTCTATTTTAAATAATGGGGAAACCGAGGCACAAAAGAGGCATGATGTGCCCCAGTTCATGCAGCATTCCGCAGCAGGGCCAGGCGTAGAATGCAGATCTCTGGATTCCCAATCCAGGCCCCTAACTACTGGCCCACAATATCACCGCTAGTACAGAAGGGCAGCATATCATTTTCTGTGAGTGGGATAAAAATCATGTCTAGTATTATGCAGTGCTAGACTCTGCATTGATCATCCTGTTACCATCATTACAGCCCTGGGATTTTAATCCCCCTCACCTCCTACTTATCTAAAAACAAGTGGAAAACAACCAATCAGCACTTCATTGTGCAGATCAGCACATATTTTTGACACCTCAGATTATACACCAGTGATTCACATAGACATACTGAGTGAGTTAGGAATCCAATATGCTTCTTTACTTACATTAGTGTTTCAAAGGCTCTGACTTGAAACCCTTTGACCAATTAACCCCTAAATATGACTTTACTAGGTGGGCCTTCTATAAATATCTCCACCTGGCACCTTTGGGTAACAGATTGGGTTGCATTATGACTACGCATGATTCAGTGTGGATACAGACAGCCCAGCATTAGAAGTGGAGCAAAATCAAGGGGTGGATGGCTGAATTAGAGGCTGCTCTGAACTGAATGCCAAGTCTGCGAAAGGACCGATGACCAGTGCTTACATGGGCATAGATCTGGAGTAGCCCCAATGACTTCGGTGGAGTTTGTCTAGACATAACTGGGTTCAGAATCTGGTTCAACCTCCAGTCAGGAATCCCAGGCCAAATCTCACTCCTGATCCGACAAAAACATACTGGGTTATGCCTATATAGGGAAACAGAAACTCTCTGAGTTGAAACTCATGGGGCCATATTTTTGGTCCATGTAAATCCACACATCTCCACTGACTTGCAAATGAGGGGTGGTCCCCATGAAAATAACCAGGGCTTAGAACAAGGGTCTCAAACTCAATTTATTGTAGGGCTAGTGCCAGTCCTCAAATCCACCTAGCAGGCCAGGGGGCACCCCTCTCTGGCACGGTTCTAGGGGGAGGGCAGAGGTCTCTGCACCCTTCCCCTCCACGCATCTCTTGACCCTATCTGCTGCCCCCAGATAATTTAAACCACCACCACTCCTCCCCCACCATCACCAGCAGCACGGCGGGGCTAGAGCGGCTTCTAGCGGCTAGCTCCACGCTGCTGCTGGCCCACCCCTGTGGCCCAGGGGAGTAGTGTGCAGAGCTGTCCCGTCCATAGGGCAGTTTGGGGCAGCCGTTCCAACTTTCCTATGGATGGGATGGTCTCCCATACTCAGGTTAGCTCACTGGGCCCTGGGCAGGCTGGGGCCAGCAGCACGGGTCTGCCCACCCCCTCCGCTCACCATGGTGACAGAAGCTGTGTGGAAGTGGAACACTCTGCTCTGCCGCCATCTCCCAGGCCTTGTCCCTCAGGGGAGGGGACTTGAGGAAAAGATGTAATGTGGGGACAGGGTGGAGCAAGGGCAGGAAAGGGCAAGGCATGGGCAGGGGCTGGGCTTGGGGGAAGGATATGGACACACACCCTCAGGCCGTGGCGACTCGCGTCCTGACAGCTGTGTGCGGGCCGGTTTGTGGAACTGCTTGGGCTGTAGAGGGCCCACGGGCTGTGAATTTGAGACCCTTGACTTAGAATTTTCTTGAGCCTTCCACTCCGGAGTTTAACAGAACAAGTCAGAGCCAAAAGTTGGGAGCATGTACCCCGACTCCCATGGGGGCGTTGTGCTTTCTCCACCAAGACAGTTTGGACCAAAGGGAATGGAAGCAGCAGCACAGCTGCAGAACGCATGCAATAGATGATCTCTGCAGGGCTTGAATGAGCCTGACTCCTGCCCCGAGATTAAATGGAGTGTGTAACTGTCTTGGTATAGACTTAGTCACATGAGCAGACTAATCATAAGTACCCAGTGTTCTCTAAACAAACCCCCAGGTTGCCTGACACATGCTGTAAGATTCTCCACTTCTTACATCCTAGCCTCTTTGTAGTGGATGAACTGACCTTTGTAAGCCAAACTTTGTAACATGTTTTCTTAGTGAAACCACTAATACTCTGAACAACTAGCAGAATATTGGGCGGTGTTGAAAGCAGAGGACTGGAAGTCAGGCCAGCTGGGTTCTATTCCCAGCCATTTGCTGGGTATCCTTAAGCAAGTGACTTACCTCTTTGTGCCTCAGTTTCCTGATATGCAGCTCTTCCTTAGGGTGCTGTGTGGCTTAAATCATTCATGTTTGCAACAGATGGTGACATTCAGGATGAAAGTTGCTGAATGAATGCAGCCTGTTATCAGTAATGAAGGCTGGGGAGGCTTTCATAGAATGTAATAATACAGTGGGTTAGTTGCTAGTGGAATGTATTTCCATTTCCAGGAACATGACACCAGAATGCATGGGACACAGGTTTGTTCTTATCTATGATACACCTCTGTGTGTGTGTGTGTGTGTGTGTGTGATTGCCTACTTTTTTGTGTTGTGCCAGCAAAGGCCAGAATCCCTACGTTTATTTTCTGTGGTCCCCAGGCCCATAGCAGAAGGCAGCTGACTCTTGCAGATCAGGCCAGGGAAGAAGTAGAAGCCAGGTGATCTGGTTACCAGGCATGGTGCCCCTGTATTCAGGATCAGTAGGGACCCAAAATAAGGTGAGGGGAAGTGAATCTTTCCGAGGTCTCAGGTCACCTTTTGGAAATCTACAACGCAAATCAGTGTGCTATCTGTGATGCTGCTGTGGCATGGGCTGTTGTGAGAAGCAAGCAGTGTTGCCAAAGCAAGGAAGGCATAGGGAAGCGGAGGGGGAGGAAGAAATGCAGTGATGGGGGCCCATACAGAGGCAGTTACCCAAGGTAAGGACAGATCAAAGGGCAGATTTATGGCTTTAGAGGAGTGAACTGTGCTCTCTGATAACAGAATCTCATCCCAACAGGCAGGTATTCGGCTCCCCTGGACAGGATCCAGCTTTCAGGGAGTTAATTGCTTCAGAGCATCCACAAGCTGCTTGCTTTTGATTTCTCCATACAAACAAAGGGAGAGGTTCAATTTCCCAGCTAATTATGAATGCACAGTATAGAGCAAGAAGCAAACCCCAGCTGGGCCCAGGTGGCTGGGGTGGGTTTAACGGCCATGCCAGGCAGCCGCACCCCTGTTGATGAACGGCCCTGGTGTTGCATAGCCTCTCAGGACCAAAGCCAGATCATGCCCATCGGGGAAGATTCACCCCAGCTGCACGTCTGCCCAGCATGGGCGCTTGCTCCCAGCCTGCCAAGCCCAGAGAATGGGGAGGTTTGCAGGACTCTCAGACAAAGTGCTCACTGGGGTCATGCCCCCACCCTCCTCCAGCACGTTGGCTTTGGCCCTGATCCTGCTGGCCTCATCCATATTAGTCAGACTGAATTCAAAGGACAAGTCAGGGATACAGAATCAGACCCGTAAGTCACCAAATAATAATGCAACCTGTGGGGCAACCTCACCCTACCAGCACCAATGTGGCAAACAATGTGAACACGGACCCTGCCCCACTGGGTTACGTCCAGGCTGTATTGGGGGCTGATTTTGCCCTCCCTCAGGCTGGTGTAAATCAGGAGGAACTCCAGGGAAGGCAGTGGTATTGCACTGGAGAGAAAGCGAAGTAAGTGAACAGAGAACCAGGCCCCTGGTGGGTTTGGAGGAGGTGTTATGTGGCTGGAAAACCCCCTGCAGCCCTGTCCAAATTCAAACCACAAAGGCTCTAGCAGAACCAGGGATCGTTACTGCTTCTTCCCTCTGGGCTTGGGTAAGTGTTTGCGTGTGTGGGGGCATGTGTGTTCCATGGAGAAATTCGCACCATCCCTGGGTGAAACTCAAGAAATCACCTGCCTGAGCATTTGAACCAAGCCAGTGCGTACAGGCTCCATACGCCTCCTGTGCACGCCGCATGGGAAGGGAAGTGAAAGGCCACTGTGCTCCCGTCTCTGGGACAGCCAGTCTTGACTAGAGTCCAGGTATCAATTAAAGGCAAGCCAGGACCTGCAGGGAGTTTACCTGTATGGCTAGGTGGTGGCTTATGCTAATTCCTACATGTGCACCCTAGGGCCAGGTCTACACTCATAGGGCATGTCGAATCAAGATACGCAGCTCCAGCTACATTAATTACATAGCTGGAGTCGACATACCTTGTTTTGTGTTTCCCTACCAACCTCACATCCAGAAAGCAAGGGGAACAAACGCTTCCGTCTGCTTTCCTTACTCCTTGAAGAAGCAGGAGTACCGGCAGCCAATGTGGGGTGCCCTCTGACCTCCAAGCCCCCCTAACAACAAAAACAACCATTTAACATGTCAACCCAACCAGCAAATAGAACAACTCCCTCATCTAACACAACCTTCCAAATTTTCCTTCAGACAACCCCTGTGCACAAACCTGGGAAATAGCTTCCGCCTTGCACCCTGCCCAACCAAGGAGACAAGAAAATTGCACTTTCCCTCCACCAAGCCTTTAGATGTACAAATCCATCAGCCCGCAGCCCCTGGCCTGTAGTTCAGATGGTCCCACAACAGACTGGGAAGTTTTCCCTTCCAGTCAGTCCATATTTCTGCACCTCCCTTTCTTCACTCCATTCCATTATCCCTAGTAATTTTCCTCCCCACTAGATCTTTTCTCTCCCACCTCAGTCTTTACACTCTTCAAACAGGTGTGGATCATATCCATAGTAAACTCTTCTCCATGCTGTGTATGTTTAACTCTTCTATCCTTCATCACAAGACAATATTCCAGCCCTCTGCTCTGTTCTACTGCTCTCCTCTTGATTCCCTCATCCCCCTAGTTTGTAAATATATTTCTGTTGATATGCCTAGTTCTTCCCTGCCCTGTGACATGCAGCTCAGAGCTGTATTGGCCATATATTTTTCTGCCAAATCATGTGGCAAACTCATGTCTAATTTGCTATTCACATAAGAATGGTCATACTGGGTTAGTGGCCATGGAGAAGTGCTTCTCACCTAGCCCCAAGCTGCTGCGGTGGGAGAATTCCGTCTGGCCCAGGATCCTCTCTTCTGACATATGTCAGTGCCAGAGGCTTCAGATGGGATGAACAGAACAGAGTATTTTTGAGTGATCCACCCCTATTGTCCTGTCCCAGTTTCTGGGAGTTGGAGATGTAAGGACACCTGGAGCAGCAGATTGCATCCCTGACCATCCTGGCTAATAGCTGTTGATGGATCTATCCTCCATGAATTTACCTAATGCTTTTTGTAACCCCAGTTATACTTTGGACCTTCACAACATCCTACAGCAATGAGTTCCACAGATTGATTGTGTGTTCTATGAAGAAATACTTCCTTTCATTTGTTTTAAAGCTGCTGCCTGTTCATTTCCATCCTAGTTCCTATGTTATGTGAAGGGATAAAGAAGTATGTTTGTTTCAGGTTATTTCCCCCCCCCCCCACCGCCCACCCCCGAATTGTCCCAAGCGGAATCCCATTGTGTTATTTTCTGCTGTACTTTCTAATCTCTCGAGATCACTCTGCCTCACTTCTCTGAGCTCACTAGTATTCTCAGAAGCACTGAATAGAGCATCAGCCACAAGCTTCCTCGTCATGCTGTTGACTCCCTTTTATATTGTTGGGGATGATTGTATTATGCTTAGTCCCACAGTGCCAGTCCCTGAGATGCCTAGATGCCATTGCAGACACTGAGGATATTCTGTCAAGGTGGAGGAACCAAGCTCCCATCCTTCCACCCCAGCCTAGGACTGCAGAGCTAACGAGTAAGAGGAGTCAGTGCAAGGTGGTTTATTAGTTTGCAGCCAGAGTCCTTTCGTCCTACACTTCCTAGGAAACCTTTCTGTACAGAGGAGGGTCTCATGAGGCAGCCTATGGTGCCAGTGCTAGGAAATGCAGCCTCGCTGGGGTTTTATCGCAAGCTTTGCTTTTGTTTTTCTCAAGGCTCCAGCTGTGGGAGTCACATGGCAGTCTTGGCTGGCTTGCTTTTTCCTCCCTCCTGCTCCAGTAAGTTTCTAGAGAAAAAGCTGGAAAACGTGGTTCCCTAAGGACTCAGAACCCAGATGGCAAACACAACACCCCACCCACCCCCAACACTGATTATTGTTAAAATCTCATGATTTGAGGAGGGGAGGGGGACAGGAGGAGAAGCCCGACTTATGATTTTTGAATTTTGGAGGTTGGCCAGACTGTGAACGTCACAGCCTTCCCCTGGGTTTGAACCGAGTGTCCCTCGCAGGTGAGACTGCAGGGTCAGCTGAATATGCTAGGGGTAGACCCAGACACAGCATCCCAAAGACCAAGGCAACCCTAGCCCTATCAGGGCATGAAGATGCTATCGAGAGCTAGGGTTTCACATCACGCTTGTATCTGGGTAAGGTAATGACCCAGCTATTGGACAGGCAGTCAGGGTATGGTGCAAAGAATGGCCTCTATGATGTGCTCAGATGTCCCCAGAAGCCCCCCCCCCTCCCCCAAGTCCAAGCCTTGCTGTTTAGTACGACCCTTTGTCTATGGTCTCAAGGCCCGTTTTCAGCTCACATAACAGCTGCTCGCTTTTGTCCTGAGAGAAGGAGCTAGACAGGTACTGGGCCGGTTGCTACATGGAACTGGAATGATGTTACACCAGCCTCTCTGTCGATAATGGCATCAGAGGCCCAGACCTGCTGAGGTGGATCACGCTGATCGCTGTTCCCTGGGTGTGGCAGCAGGAAGGGCGGTGGTTCATTAGACCAGGGGCTGCGCTCCTGTTCGTTTATCGGTCCCTCTTCATCTGGGGCCTTTCCTCTTGATCTGTAAGGTTAGCAGTGGGACAGCTGGTGTGTGCACTCTCCACGGGGCAGTGCCTGCTGTCTCTGCCAAACATCCCTCCAGAGGAAAACCCAGTGGTAGTGGCACAATCTCAGCTTGGTCTGTGCCATCCAGCAGTCCTGTTCGGTAGCTGGACTGAGACAGAGGGTGTTTAGGGGGAAAGCCAGATTGGTGGGACCAGATGTTCATGTTTGCAAGACCGGGGGCTTGGCCATTGTTAAATCAACGGCAGAGCCTCAGCCTGTAACCATGGGCTCTCTGCATGTTTAATGCGGCTCCGTGTCTTGCAACAGGGTGTGTCTGCTGCTGCCTCACTTAATGTTCCTGAAACAAGTGCTTTGCCAGCTCTGGGACCTATTTGCATTTAATTCTTTTGCTTAACTCCCAGAGAGGCTTTAAGGCTAAACAAGTGTCTTCACTACAGGGAAGTTTGACACTGCTGCGATTGATGTTCTCAAGTTTGATTTAGCGGGTCTAGTAAAGACCCGCTAAATCAAACTCATAGGGTACCCCTATCAGCACCGGTACTCCAGCTCCTGCAAGGAGAAAGGGAAGCCAACAGGAGAGTTTGCTCCTGTTGACCTCCCACTGAAGGGACGGCAGGAAAACTTGAATTAAAGTACATCGACTACAGCTATGTAATTAACGTAGTTGGAGTTGCATATCTTAATTTGACCTTCCCCTTTAGTGTAGACCTGGCCTAAGAATGACTGAAGCCCACCTAAATTTTGTGACTCTCTTCTAGTGTGTGTGGGACAGATGGGGCAGAGTAGCAAAAACTGGGGCCAACTCTCATGATTTTACTGTGAGTGTAATTTTGAAAGTCCCAGGTCCCAGGTTTAAACTGACAACTGTAGTTTTTATTTTTGAAATGAAAGCAAGTTTCTGGCTCTCATGGTTGCAGATAACAGCTTGAAAACAATGAAAGGTGTGTGACCCACAGTCTCAGAAACAAGCAGGCAAAGAAAAAGTACCCACAAGGTGTTATAAAAAAAGCATATGAATTTTGGGGACTGACCCATCCTTTCGAAATGCAAGAAGTGGCAATATGGGGCCCTGTTTGGTGAGTTTGGTTCTTCCTACAGCCTATCTGGTGCAAAAGTATGAGAACGACTATCAGGGCAGATTGTTCAGAAGCAGGGCACACACCCCAAACTGGTTGTGCGTTCCACACGGGGATTTTGCTAACCAAGGTTCAAGTGGGAACTCCTCAGGCACTACAACAGCCTTAACATGGCCTCCCAGTCAATCCCCAAAGGTACTTCATTTTGTTTTACCGCATAGGCAATCTTGCCTTTGTAATAGGTGGTCCTTAACAACAAATATCACAACAATATTCAGGTTACACCCAGTCCCAAAGAACTGGTCGCTTACACCTTGGTCAGTTTCACTTTAGATCTCACCAAAGACAAGGCTTGTTGCCCCTCCTATAAAAACTACCTAAACATTTATTAACTAAGAAAAAGAAATAGTTTTTTTCAAGGTTAAAGCAAGCAAATATACACACACAAATGAGTGACAGTCTTAGGTTCTAAAAGACAATAGAAGCTGCTGTAATGTGCAAGCTCTACGTGTCCTTTTGGGCTAACCCATGCTAAGCAGCTGGGGATCTCTTGGCGACGCTTAGAAATCTTGCCCTCTCAAAATCCAAGCAGCATGGAGATACAGTTTCTTCTTGTTAGGGATTTTTATACCCTCCCCCTCAGAATTCAAGCTGATAGGATGAGTTCATCCACACGTCTCCTTTACACTGAGTCAGCTGGAGAGGGGGCAGTACAGAGGAAGGCAATTAACAAAGTCTTTTTTCTTTGATGTTTCCCAGTGGCTAATTTGGTTTCAATGAATGGTTCTGCAGCACTGTAGAGACTAACAAAAAAGGTAGATAGTGTCATGAGCTTCTGTGGGCACAATCCACTTCTTCAATGGGCCTCCTTGGTAGGCAGGACCGAACACCTTCTGCAGGAAGCCAGCATTTTACATGAATTAATGTTTCTTTTTGGTTTGATGACTTAACTCGATTACAGAGGATTACAGTGCATAGCACTTCATTACATGGGGTCCAGCTGTTATACATAAGATTAACACATACAGCATCCTTCAAGGGTTTCATAACGTCTACACTAAGCACAGTCTTCTAAACGTAGCATCTGTTGTAACAATGCTAACCCAGCGGTGAACCACCCTAATTCCCGCCATGCATTTATCAGTGTTCAGTTGAGACACAGAGTCCTTGGCAAAAGCCAGCACCTGTCTTGCCAGCGTCACATAACTCCTCCCTCTCCCAGCCTTTAGGGTAAGACGGATTTGTCAATGAACAAGATTAAGTGTCCTTAGGCTATTGTACAGTACAGGAAAACAACAGACATTACAAAACCTGGATAAACCCAGAGGCCAGGTCTAGGTTACCACTGAACCTGTGGTACTGTACGTATTTACCAGACGTGTTTAACAACAAAACTCCACCCTCAGTTCTAGTGAAATGGTGATTTCCTTTCGGCATGGCCTTGGCCGTGTTCATGTGACCTCTCATCAATGAAGGTTCTGCAATCGCCGGTACAGGAACAATTGAGCTCTTTTCTCTATTTGCATAGCCGGGAAATTGATAAGAAGGAATGAGCATGTGAAAGTTAAAGCCACGTGACTGAGTTTATTATTCCCTCTGGGATAGATTCAAAGGCACAGGAAATAGTTGGCCACCCAATTACCATTGATTGCCAATGGGATTTAGAAATCTAATGATTCTAGAACCCTGCAAATCCATTGGCATCCGCTTTATATCCATGGGTATCTGCATTTATGGATGTGGATATCCATGCCTCATATTTGTGGATACAGATGCAAATACAGGGGGGTTTTTTTAATCTAGAATCCTGCATATTTGCACATATCTGCTTTATGTCCACAGGTATCTACATCCACAGATCTGGATGAGGATCTCCATGGCTCATTTTACAGATACGGATGCGGGTGCAAATTTTTTATCTAGAATCCTGCAAATTTGTGGATATCTGCTTTATATCCATGGGTAGTCACATCTGCGGATACAGTTGCAGATATCCAAAGGTCATTTTTACAGATGCGGACGCAGAGACCAATTTTGTATCTGTGCAGAACTCTACAGCTCTCCCGAACTCTCAAGTTAAAAACTTGACGAAAACACCTAATCCAGCATCCTCTGCCCTCCTAGCTCAAGTTTAGTATTGCCAATGCTCCAGGTTTTATTGTGAGCCTTGTGGCGCTGGATGTTTTCCCTAAAGCCCCAGTTTCTAGATGCATGTGATATCTTCGCTTTCACTTCAAAAGAGGTGATAGCCCTGGTGATGACAAAGAAAAGCATAAAAATGTGACTCCAGGGCTACATCTACACGATGAGTTTTTTTGGCAGAAAATATGCTAATGAGGGACTCATTAACATGAGTCACGACATCATTAGCATATTTTCTGCCATTTCTTTTTGCGCAAGGGTTTTTTTGAGCAAAAAGAAGCACTTTGGACGTTTCCTTTTTGCACAAAACCCCCCGTTTTGTGTAAGATCCTTATTCCTCTCCAGAACAGGCATAAGCATCTTGTGCAAAATGGGGGTTTTTGCACAAAAAAGAAATGTCCCCACTGCTTCTTTTTGCGCAAAAACCCCTTGCGCAAAAAGAAATGGCAGAAAATATGCTAATGATGTTGCGACTCATGTTAATGAGTCCCTCATTAGCATATTTTCTCCTGAAAAAACTCATCGTGTAGACATAGCCCAGTACACTCTGAAGATTAGAAAATGAGTTTTAAAAGAAAAACCTCAATAAAAAAACTCATGATTTTTGTTAAGCCAGTCTCATGATTTTGGGTTTGGGGGGCGGGGAGGCTGACTCCTGATTTTTTTTTAATGTTTACTTTTTGCAACAATGATGGACGCATTCATCTAGGCTGTGAAGCATGGGGATCTCAGCAGCACAGCTCAGCTGGGATCTGGAAGCTCTATGGAGTTCTGTAAGGACCAGGGCAACAGACGATACCCCTCTTGCTTACTGCCTCCTTGACCAGATCAGGAAGGTCTCGATTCCCCTTTTGTCTGCCGATCCAAGCTGGGATCTTTTAAAGATCCTAAAAGAACTAAGCATCTAATGCCCTTTGAAACTGGGCATCTAATCCTCTTCATTACTCCTGAACTCCCTGCTCCATGCAGGCCCTGTTAGCTGGGGGGTCACTGAATATGATATTTCATTATTGGATGTTGGGAAACAATAGAGCCAGTGCAAAGGAGATACGGCCAGAGAGAGCTGGGAAACCAATTAACTAATTAGAGACTTAAGCAGTGTCACCCTGGGCAATAACAGAACAATGCCACCTTTATTTACACGGTGCCTTCTGTGTGCAGAGCAGGGCACAGCAAAGGCTAGGACAAATATCGTCTTCCACCTCCACAATTTACTCCCTAGTCGAGTGCAGCCTTCATTCGTTTGCAGGGCTTTGTAGCATCACTGGAATTCTTCCTCCTGTGACACTCCCCTCCCACCTCCCGGTGACTGCCCTGCACATTCTGTTAATTAGTTAGATGGAGGGACAGTTGTCCAGGGCAGTTCTATTGAGTGGGAATAAAAATCACAGGTTTCCCACCCTGCTCTGTAACTCCCACCCTGCCGCCAGGGCTCTAAAAGCTTGAGTTTGAGCCGGCACCCCGATGTCTTAATGGGAGATTTGCCATTGACTTTAATGGGAGCAGGATCAAGGCTTTAATTTTGCCTTGATTACACGTGCACAATGATTCGTTATTATAGGCTGCTCGGGAGGACTCATATACCTCAGTCTAGGCCGATATCGCCCCTTGCTCGTCCGTCCATGGGCCATTGCATGCAGCCCTGCAAAGACACCCATATTTTGAACTGATGTTTGAATCCTGTCCCTATGTTTAGCTACTGGTGCCCTTCGGTCCTAACATCACCATCCCAGTGTGCCAGGGAACCTATGGGCAGCTGCCTCTCTGCTATTCCAACCCTGGAATCCCACCCACAGCATTGCCAGTGTGCCTCTACCCTGGCCTACACAGCCTCCTCAAAACAACGAGGAGTCCTCTGGCACCTTAAAGACTAGCGATGTATTTGGGCATCGGCTTTCGTGGGCAAAGACCTTTGCCCACAAAAGTGTATACCACTTCGGCCACAAACACTGATGCCCAAATCAATCTGTCAGGGTAAGTTTACACTAGCCCCCTAGTTTGAACTAGGGAGGCTAATGAGGGCGACCGAAATTGCAAATGAAGCGCAGGATTTAAATATCCTCCTGGAACGAGGTTTAACAGCCAATTCGAATTAAGGGCTTTACTTCGAACTCCCATTTCACTGCCGTGTGTAGACGCGGGCAGTTATTCCGGGCTAGTCAATTTCCAAAATGGCAACCGCCCGGGAACATGCTAATGAAGCGCGGGATATTTAAGTCCCGCACTTCATTTGCAATTTTGGTCGCCCTCATTAGCCTCCCTAGTTCGAACTAGGGGGCTAGTGTAGACGTACCCTCAGTCTTTAAGGTGCCAGAGGACTCTTCCTCATTTTTGCAGATGACTAACACAGAAGGATACTTCCTCCTTGTAGTTTAGTCCCGGACTTTCCCTGAGCAGAGACTCAGCTGGGCTGCATTCTGGGGCAGCACGGATCAAGGGGCTGAGCCCCTCAGTGCACCTCTCCCACTTGTGGCCTACCTGGGGACTTCTCCCTAACCCTCTAGAGGAGACAGGCTAACGCATCAGCTCCTTGTATCTCCACCCCCTCACAGGCGGGCAGGCTGAGGGCCGGCGTGCAGCAACCCAGCCTGTCCTGTCTCCCAGGACTGTGCATCCAAAGCGCTCATTGCATTCCTGTTCCATACTCCCTTCAGCGACGCTGCACTCAGAGGCGGGAGGGGCCGTCCCGCGGGCAGGCAATCCAGCCGCCGGACTGCGAAATCAGGTGGCTCGAAGGGACTGGGTTAGGAAAGAACAAGAGCGAGGCCACGTCTGCAGGTACAGGGCTGCTGCAGCACTTTAGTGAAGACACTGCTATGTCAAGTATGGGGGGGCTAGGCCTGTCTAACTGCATCTCTCGGGAGGGGGTGTGTGTGGATTTTTCACCCCCGCCATCCTCAGTGACATACTTATACTAATACAGATCTGTAGTGTAGAGCTGGCCCAAGTAAGGAGTGAAACTCTCAGTAATGTCTCAGAGGAGTAGCTGTGTGAGTCTGTAACTTTAAAAACGAGTATCATAGAATCATAGACTCATAGAACACTAGAACTGGAAGGGACCTTGAGAGATCATCAAGTCCAGTCCCCTGCCCTCACGGCAGGGCCAAGCACCATCTACAATATTGTGGGCATTGCAGAAAAGATGAGTTTCAAGGAGCTAGAAGGCGTAGCTAATATGAAAACCACTACATTAATTTTAGTGCCATAGTTTAATAGCTATCATCCATGGTTTCTGCATCTAGCTGCTATTTCAACAACAGTTTTCTTCCTTTCTTTTGTATAGTTCCAATTATCTATTCTATTTTACTTCTGATGGCCTCTTAAGAAGAAAGGCCTGCCCAAAGAGTTTGAATATTAATATTTCACTCTGTGTTTTTTCTACTTTTATGTTTATTCGTTTTTAACAAGGTATCACCCGGGATTTTGCCTGTGAGACAGCAGGTGCGGTCATTGTTTAATATTTATTATTACATTTATTACAAGGGACTGGTATTTCCCAAGGCAAAGTCTAGCTTTGTGCTTTGTGATTTCATTGCAAAGTGTTGTCAACTGAGATAATATGATCAAGTACCCTATGCTAGTGCTGTTATACCTTGCAGATTAAGCAAAATATATAGAGAGTATCATGAGCTTTTGTGGGCAAAATCCACTTCTACAAATGTTGTGCTGGAGAGGAATAACAGAAACCCAGGAATACCCGATGAGCCCAGAAATTGTCACCTGATGGGCAGAGACCTCCCAAAACTTGGTGACATTCCAAGGATTGGAAATGGAGCTCCAGGATTTTGAGGTCCTTGCCGGATTAAGGTCCATGTTCTTTGATTGGCTGTTTTGTAGTTTACTACCCTGCACGCAAAGGAGGATGACATCCATAGTCTGATCTATCCATCACCCAGCTGCCCTGCCTCACCTTTCCAGGGTGAACTGTCAGAGGCAGTAACCCAAAAGCTTCTGGGGTTTCATTTGGCTAGGGCCATGTCATAAGGCCCATGTTTCGCAGCGTGGAATCTGCTCTGAGGTGACCTATTGATACAGAATATAGATAAAGTCACCAAGCAAACCCAAAGGAGGCTTTGGAGCTAGCAGGAGAATCATAAAAATCAGCTGGGTCCAGGACTCAGGTATCTTAAAACAAAAATGCTGAATGATGGGTAGGTGAGGGTCAGTGTTCCCTGTGAGCTGAACCGTTCAGTGAACATCCAGAAGGGATTCACGTGCCCACAGCTGGCAGCATGTGTTTCTACTGGTGGTGCACATCTGCACTTGCCTTGGTGCACATCACAAAATTTATTCCACACATGAATGGAAAACATTAGTGGGAGGGGGGAGAGTGTTCCTAGAATGGACAGCTCATCCATCCTGCTTCCATGAGGAACCAGTGTTTATATTAGAGAGGGGTGCGCCTTAACCCCCATATCCATCCTCCCCAACCTCTGGAATTCTGGGGTGAGAGAAGAGGTCCAAAAATGCAAACTTAGATCAGGATCCAAATCTTGAAAACAGTCCCCACCTCTACAGTGGGCCCAACCAAGACTCCATCCGTGGACCCCTCTGAAGTTCATGGTGTTTGGAATCTGGATCAGCATCTACATCTGTTTACATTTGAAAAGCTGACAGACAAAGCCAAACACGGACCAGCTCTTCTCTGGCACAAGGGGCCGCTGTAATGCAGCATGAATGGCCCGGACCTGGCACCACGGCAAGAAAGTCAATCTGTCGCTTTGGCTGCTGAATTGAAAACAAAAGTCCATCTCAGTCTCATTCTGTACTCAAACAGCCTGTGGGCAGGGCCGTGACAACCCTGCCAATCCAGTACAGGACCTGCCAGCGCCACTTGCCCAACAGTTGCCTCATCCACTGGTGGGAATGTCCAGGTGCTGACTCACTTTGTTCCTTCTTGCAGCTCCCTCCTGGTGGGAGGAGGAAGGAGCACATGTGTCCTTAGGAGTAGGTAAATAAACACTCCAGCAACCCTTTCACCTGAGGCTCTCAAAGCACCTTGCAAATGTTAACCAATTCACGGTCTTTCCCATTCTGCAGTCATCTCCTGTAGGGGAAGGAAGATTCACCCACCACTGACATGCAGCCACCTCTGAGATGAAATGTGGCAACTGTTTAACTGCGCAAAATAACATAGCGTACCGCTTTAGGGCAGGCAGTGAAGAAGGGGACTGTAGTCAGTCTACAATGCGGGGAGAACTTAGACAGGCAGGATTTAATTACCGGAGTATGGCTAGGATATTGGGATTAATGTCCCTACTGTCTGAAAAGGACCACCTCTATGTTACATATTTGTCCACCATTTAGGGTATCCCCCACCCACAGCCTTTAGTTGGCTGAGAGTCTGGAAAATGCCTGTATTCTAGGCATTAATACAGGTGCATGGGGTCAACAGTTTATACCCCTCTGTGTGCTGCTTCTCTGGCCTGTCCCCTGGCTCCCCTGATGTATCGTCTTCTAGACAGACGGAGCCACCGCTCAGCAGTCGTCTGCCTAGCGAGGTGCTTGTGCTGTGCCCAGCACGGCGGTATCTGACCACGTTCTGAGGTGGTTGACCGGATGCTCTCATTCTCTAGCACTGTCCTACGTTTCAGCAGGCCAAGCTACGTTCTCTCGGTCCGAAAACAGAAGATGGTTAAATGTCTTATTCTTGGGGAGTGCTGCTGTATGGGGACAGGACACCAGACCCCTCACCCTGGGGCTGGGGCAGAGCATGGCTACGCCGCAATGCCTGTGGTGGGTGCCGGCATGCTCCTTGGAGAGAGTGGGAAGGGAGGGATTTCTGTCTGCACCCCTGCGAAAGTATTACCTGACCTCAGCCATTCTAGTCACGGGGCTGGGGCTGGTTTCACCTCCTCCGCGGTGCAGCGCCATTTGCCACAGAGCGGTCACCCCGACCCACAGCAGCGCTCGGTGAGTCACATGCAGGCCCTCTGCCTTTACACAGATGTATTTGGCAGGTCTACTAGAGTATGGCTCAGGGGCGGGCCATCGTTTTGGATGGGGGGTAGGGGGGGCACTCTGAGAATTTGGTGAGTGGTCAGTGGAGGAGATGGGGGTCTGGGATGGCGGTTGGGCGCAGAACGGAGCTCAGGGTATGGGACTGGGGGGTAGGAGGTGGTGTGGGATCTGGGAGGAAATCTGGGGGAGGGAGGGAGTTATGACCTCTAGACTGGGGTGCAGGTTGTGGGAGGGGGGATGGGTGCAGGAGCGGGGGTGCAGAGGGTTTGGGATATGTGGGGTAGCGGGTACAGGAGAGGGGCAGAGGGTTGGGGGAAGCTGGGGCTGGGGTGTGAGAGGCAGGCTCCCCCCCCCCCCCCGCTGGACTGGCAGCACTCACAGAAGCACATGTGGCCCCTGCAGCTGGCTGCTCTGAGCGCCGTGCGGGGACAGGGCAGGCAGGGAGCCTGGCTGAGGCTCTGGCTGGGTCACGGGCTGGATCTGGTGGGTCGATGGGCTGGGTCTGGCCCACGGGCTGTATTTGGCCCACACTGGTATAGCTACAGGTAAGCTCCACCCTGCCATACAGGCCAGCAGTTGTGGACAGTTCCCCTACCTGACTGTATGCCAGGAATGTGATCACCCTCCTCCCCACTTTCATTTCCCCAGGCCTTGTGCGGCTGCTCCTTTCCCCGTGATGCTACAGGCCGGTGCTCTCAAAGCCGGCACCCAGCGCTGAAGAGGCTTTGAATTTATTGCTGACACAGGCCTAATGCCCCAGCGCTGACAGGCATTTTGACCTTTGGACTCGCAAGGGATGTTCTGTCCTGGAGAGCCCAGTACAGCTCTGAAGGTCCGGGGGCGGGCGGATTACCCTGTATCTACCGTGTCTGCAAAGGTGGATCTTGCAAAAAAAAGAGTGTATCCGTGGGGGGGAGGAGTGGGCGCAAACACACAAGCCATCATGTTATTGCATCATCTTTCCCTGGACAAACACGGCGTGGAAAGAGAGAAGAACAGAAAGCAAAGCAGGGGGAGGGGAGGGAGACAGTTGGAAAAAAAAACCCTGTTGGACTCAGTGAAAAACATTCCCCGTTGCATGGTAAAGCTAGGTGATAACTACCCAAATACTCTTTCTGTGACCTGCCGGAGGTCTGAGCTGCCACCCAACAGCATCTTGCTGCAGGCTCTGCACATGTCCACTCCAGCTGGGTTTGCCACCCCAGCTCCAAGACTGATAGGCTGCTGGGCCTAGCTAGAGCCAACTTATATCATTGAGGTGGGTGGGCACTGTTGGATGTTCCTGCTTTTGCTTTGCCTGCACCATCCTCCGATGCTTACCGGGTGGATTTGAACCTGGGATCTCTGGAGCTTAGTATAGGAGCCTCTACCCTTTGAGCTAAAAACCAGCTGCCTCTCAGCCCGTGCTGTAGAGGTCTCTTGGTCTTATCTGTTACTGTGGTCTAAGTGCCACTGCATGGGACACTGACCGGTTACACTGGGATTGCACCCCCCCCTACAAATTCTGCACAGGCTTTGGGGAGGGGGGAGCTGGTGCAAACAGGGGGTGTATTCCCGCGCTACACACCCTCTTAATGTAAAAGACGAGAGTTGTTTCTCGCACCATGTGGATGTACCACAGAGCCCTTACAGTGTCTCTGCACCCCACACGCTTCCCTGCTGTACGAGGCAGCTTCTACACAAGACGCACTTTCTTACAGGCTAACTGGAAAGGCCACCGTGTCTCGCACTGCTTCCTGACGTGTACCGTACTCTGTTCCCATAGCCCCTGCTTGGCTGTTAAAACCAGATTCGCAGGGTCCCCGGACGACACAGTGGCTCGTGGACAGATCCAGGACTGGCCAGGTGGTGCTGCAGACCCAGACGGAGGTGTACAGGGTGCCCAAAGTGGAAGGAGAGAGGGTTGTGACTGAAGTGCATTAGCAGAGTGGTGTTTGGGGAGCCTAGAAGACCAGGGTACTGGGGAGGCTTGAGGTGTATCAGCAGCGTGGGGTGGGGGGAGGAGCCCAGGACTGGAATAGCAGAGGGCTGGGAAGCAGGGCTGGAGTACAGCTGACTGGAGAAAGCCTGCACAACACCAGCCTTGGCTAGGTCAAGCCAGTGGCACTACTATTAGTCCCTTAAAAGTCACAGAGAAATGTAGAAAACCATCTTTCTCCTGCAGTAGCTCCTCTAGGCCTGGCTTTTGCAAGCCATCCTCTCAGATCCAGCCCTGCATGTGACTCTCTGCTGTTACGTTGGTCCCAGTTCCATGTGTTTCCTGTCCTCTGGATAATTACATAGTTTGTTTTGAGAGAACATCAAGAACTGCAATTAGGAGGCAATATACCCAAATCAACCACTGAGCGCTCCACCAGCTGCTGGGGGACAGCTCCTTCTCTCCTGTCCTTTCTTCTAAAACAGCTTCTTGGCAGCGGCAGCAGCGGTTGTTCCAGAACAAAGAGTCCATCCCACACCCCCAGATCAGATGGAGAGAAAGCACTGATATTAAAGGCAGACAGGTTTAAACCCCCAAAGGGCATTCATCACAGTCGCTGAGAGAACGTGAGTTAATCGCTGTTTAATGGGACTAAACAAGCCTCTCTCTCTCCCGAGTAAGGACACACACACCCGAGCACATGGAAACTTATGAGGAAGTACTTGCTGGAAGCAAAGTGTTTTCTGGATAGATAGATAGATAGATGTGTGGGGATAGATAGGTAGATAGATAGATGTGTGGGGATAGATAGACAGATGGATGTGGGGGGATAGATAGATAGATGGATGTGTGGGGATAGATAGATAGATAGATGGACGTGGGGGGATAGATAGATAGATAGATGTGCGGGGATAGATAGATAGATAGATGGATGTGGGGGGATAGATAGATAGATAAATAGATAGAACAGACAGACAGATCCACCTTTTCTCCTGACACCAGTGTTGCCCTCTGCCAAGCACTAGCAGATGTCCAGGGTTTTGCAATGGAGAGGAAATAATGATATCAGCCACGCGGCTGGGCCACCCCATGTGCCAGGTTGCAGCGCCACTCACTCACATGTGGGCCAGCCACCCCTTCCCCCGCATCATGATGGAGGGGGGCTGGTCCAAACCTGAGTGGTGCTGTGACCCCATTTGCCAGAATGGAGAGCCAGGCCTTGCCCCGCAGGATAGGAGCTGCAGATGCCACCACTGTGGGCTGAGTTTTTTCCTTTTATTTTGATTTATACGTCGTGTTTAGTTTTGTTTCATGTTATTTTGCATTTACAAAAAACACGGAGCTCTAAGAATTGACTCCACTCCGAGACCAATGCAGAAAGCAAACTACCGTGCTGCTTGCACAGCTCCTGCTGCCTCTACACCCAAGCCTTGTATCACCCCAACCCAGCAGCACAGTATATCTCCCAAGTGTCAAAACTTGCTCACACGATCAGAAAAAGACCTTGGAAGACTACGCATGTGTCCTCACCTGCTGATGCTTGGCATAACAACTGATCGAGTCATACCCCTGCTTTCCTTTACAGAGATAATAATAATAATAATAATAATAATAATCACTATTGTCATCACACTGCCCTCTATGGTCAGCGGGAATTCCCTTGTGACAGGAAGGGGGCCTGCTGCTGAAACACAAACCTCTACCACTTGTGTGAAAGGAGAAGCTCCGTTAGCTGTTGGGCGTATAGAGCTGATGATGCAGAGTTGAGCAGTTCTGATTCCATCCAGCAGAGGGTGATGGTGCACAAGCGCTGTTGCAATACATTGAGAAGTAGTGGGGGTAATCTGTGCAATTAGCTATTAGGGAAAACGTTCTACCTGTAAAGGTAGATAAGCTGTGCAGTTGTCTTCCAAGACAGGTTGTGGAATCCCCAGCAATGGAGATTTTAAGCACAGGTAAGAGAGACATCTGGCAGGGATGGTCGGAATGTACCTGGTCTTGCCTCAACACAGGGGGCTGGACTTGTTCACCTTCTGAGGTCCCCTCCCACCTGCCATGTCCACCTTCTTGGAGCTCTCCATAGAGTCACTCGCTCAGTGACATATTCTTCCATGGCTCCGTATCTGGATGCTTGTAACATTCCCGCCCACCCAGACCTCACAACCGGGATCTGCTTATGAGGGGTGTACCTCATTTGGGACCCTGGTTCTGTCTCCCCCTGCAACCTAGTGAAAGAAAACTGCCAAGGGCTTGCAGGACAGGTGGTTTGGAGGCAGGCGTTTCCAGCCAGTCAGGTGTTCCCAGTCATATTCAGGGCACAGCTATTATTTCGGATGCTTGTCACAGACTGAAAAGGCCAGTGTTCCACTTTCGGAGCGCGCAGACTGGGTAGCTGTGCTCCTGGCCCATATATTATATAATAGAACTACGTAAGGCACACCGAATGGAGGGCAGACCTCTCTCGATCCTTTATATAAGAGCAGTGACGCCCCATTTGCCTTGCTATGGAAGTTCAAGGGCTATCCAGTATTGATCCTTCTCCCACTCAGTGCTTTTGTTCTGTCCGTTGCGGTCCTTAGCCTTTAATTTTTGCATAGTGCAATGAATAACCCACATAGCTGTTTCTGCTGATAGTCTCTCTAAATAATCGGCGATGCATCCTTCCTTCTCCCGGCCTTCCCATTCTGCAGTGACTCCCCCCAAGCATCTCCCCTGCCTCACTACCACATGGGAGTAGCTGTCTGTACACACTGGGAAGGGAGCAAATTACTTCCTGACCTGGTGCTTGATCCACTGATGACGTGAAGCATGTGATTTAATTACCCTTACCTAGCAGTAGGAGTCTTATGACTAGAAAACCTAAGCAGTTCTGTAAGCCCCCATACCAGGCCTGTACGCAGGGGTGTGCGCAAAGGATACAAATGCACCCCCCCCCATAGTTGTCCAAGTAAGTGTGAGGCTGGATTGGTGCATTGCCCCAGCCTTCTTCCCCCATGTTCCGGCAGGCTGAGGGAAGGCTGGGGCTGATTTCCCACCTCTTCCAGGAGTGAGGCTGGGCCGCAGGGGCAGGGCAGCCACCAGCCCCCCTCCCTGCATATGGGCCTGCATACTCCCATCCAAACCCAATGTGCCAGCCACAGCAGTCTCCCTCATTCACTAGCAGTGCTCCTATCTGATGGCGGTGGGCTGCGGCAAGGAGAGGATTTCCTAACATCACTCTACGCTCCCCGGTCCCCTGGAGGCACTATGCCATTTAGCCCCACTTCCTGGCCTCCCCGCGCTCGTTCTGGAGAGCTAGCCAAAGCAGTGTCATAACTGGGTGCAGAGATTGGGCGGAGGGGAAAATGTTGGCGACATGGAGGCTGGGGGGAGCCGCTCATAGGGGAGGAGAGAACATGGTCTCTTGCATAGGGCCCACAGTGGGCCAGCCCCACTGCAGAGCTACCAGTGCAACTGACAGTTGTACAGTTCGTTAGCCCGCCGAAATCCACCTCCCTGGGACAGTGAATCCCACAGGCTGATGACAGCATGCGCGGTAGCATTTCCTGGGGTAGGCGTCACAGCTCGCAGAGAGTCCCCTGGGTCCTCCCCTCTGGGGCCTAGTAGGAAGAGATCATGGACCTTTCCCTGTGAGGGGGCCAAGCTTCCAGGGCCTGCTCTGCCATTAGATTCCTCCACTGCTTCTGGCCTGTGGCCCGTTTCCTGTGGCCTCCTCATGTCTTTCCTCCCTTGGGGATTTCCTGTCCATTTCTGGCCCACGCCGCCCCGTATCGCCTCCATTCTCACAGACGCAAAGGCAAATCATTCATCTGCATGTTCTAGCAGCGGCTGCAACCTCCTCTGCCGACCAAGGACACTTCCCTGCTCTCGGATGCCCTGCTCTTTCCTTCACCCCCGCCCGCCCCCCACACACTTGTTCCTCGTAGACAAAGAACATTGCATGCCCTGTCTCTCCTTTCTGTTCCTTGCCTCCACCTGGGCAGCAGACTTGTCATTTCTGATGGTGCCCCCTAGGCTGAATGTAACAGCCGGCCAGGGGCAGCTCCCCTGTCTCGGGCTGAAGAGGAACGGGAGTCTTGTGTAGGCTGTGAGGGTGCTTGGCCAGGACTTAGGGCCTTTCTGCCCTTTGTGTGGGAACATCTGGGGCACATGGAGACTGGTCACATCCCTCTAGGACATGGGTTCCCAAACTGGGGGGTTGTGAAGAAATTCCGGGGGGGGGGGCGCGAGGCGACCCAGCCTCCCCCCATCAAGTTTTGCTGCCCTGTTCAGTTCATTTTTTTTTTCTCAACAAGTTTTGCTGCTATTTGTGGGGGGTGGGGGGGTGAGGGTTTTTCAAAAAATCAAAAAGGGGGGCGCATGCCAAAAAGTTTGGGAACCACTGCTCTAGGAGGAGCTTTGGGTTCCTGTGTCCCGTCTCCAACCCCGAAGCCTGGATGGGCAGGAAGGAATGCAGGGGGCTTATCAGTCAGTGACTAGTTAAGATCCAGGCAGGCTGTTCAAGGGCAGGTTTCGCGCGCGCACACATACACACACACACACACACATCCTGCAAAGCCCCCAGGAGGAGGGAGTCTCCCCCTAGGGGGACGGAAGAGAAGCGGGGGAAGGGGGATGGCAGGACTGGCCGGGTCCCATCAGCTCTGGGCAGTGTCATTCCAAGTGGCAGTCAAATGGGAGGACTGTCACACTGGGCTTTATAAGCCCATCTCACTGCAACCGCTGCGGTCCAGCCTAGGGACCCCTGGGCTGGGCCCAGGTTACTCCCTGATGCAAACCCACCGGCTTCAGTGCAGCGACACGGGATGACATTGGTCCTGGCTGTCTGGCTCCACACACCAACACGGCTGCCCCGCATCCACTCTGCTTTGCCTCTGCATACGTTCAGTCCTGCTGGCACACACAGCTTTCTGGGCACTGGGCAGATCCCTCCCTCCAGCCCCCTGGCTCTGTGATAGACCCCTGCACGCCAGTCCCCTGGCTCTGTGATAGACCCCCTGCACTCCCGCCCCTGGGCACTCGGAGAGAGCCCAGATCCCTGCACTCTTGCACACAGTGGGCCTATTTTCTTACTTCACTGGCTCAGTGTCCCACTGTGACAATTCTCTGTTTCCTCTTCTGCTTGTGGTGACTCATCTCCCTCCCGTTGCTCTAATCTGTGTGTGCTGAAGCCTCCATCTCTCCTCCCCTCATGTTGTTACCTCTCCAGATGACTCCTCCCTGAGCCCCTCTTTCCCCTGGCTAGGAAAGTTGCCTCAGAAGCTCAACCCTCCCCTTTTCAAGGAGGTGCCCATCCCTGCCCATGTTCCCTCACCAGGATGGCTTGTGAGATCCCCAAGCCCTCTCACCCAGTCCCTGCCAGTCTGCTTGTCGTTACACCAGGCAGCACAGAGCCACATGCGGCTCCCCAGTGCACAGCATCGGCCATGCAACAGCCCCCTGGCATGCCCGTGGTAAGGACTCACGTGCAAGAGACGCCAGTCACCTCATGGACGCATCTCTGGAAGGTGCAAGGCTAGTGTCAGGCCGGGGGCCCGGCTATGAACCTGGGTGGAACCTAGCGTTGCCAGGTGGTTTAACCAAAATACAAAAACACCGCCCCCCCCCAAGCCTCCCCCCCCCCCAAAAAAAAACACCGGAGAAAAAATTCTGTTGAGAAAAAATAAGGGGGAGACCAAAGTTGTTGAGCAAAAGAAAAGGACCCTGAGAGTTATTAAGCAAAAAAAATTTTAAAATAACAAAATTTTAAAAACCAGCATAGCCCCTTTAAGAAATGCCTTTGAGGCCATCTTGTCTCCCTTCTCATGGCCAGACAGCTCCCCTGCAGAACCAGGTAAGCACCCGGGATTTTCGCCTCCTGGCCGGGAAAAAATCAGAAAATACCAGACATTTTAGGTGTCTCGTATTTTCTGAATTTTTTACTGGACAGAAGGCGAAAATACCGGACTGTCCGGGTCAATACCGGACACCTGGCAACCCTAGTGGAACCAGGAAGGCACAAAGCCGGTCAGAGACAGTCAACGGAGCAGGGATGCTGGAGAGCTCATTGGTGAAAAGACGGGAAAAGCAAAGAATTCGAGACGCAAAGCAATGTCGGGCAGGAAGGGACCTGGAGAGGTCATCTGCTCCCTCCATCCCTCACGCTGAAGCAGGGCCAAGTAGCCCTTGACTATCCCTGACACGGGTTTGTCCGGCCTGTTCTTAAAACCCCCCGTGACAGCGATGCCACAAACTCCCTCGGGACCTACTCCAGTGCTTCTCTCGCCTTAGAGTTAGCACATTAGTCCTAGACACACTGTCTGTGCTGCCCCTTTGCCACATGGGCTCTGCTGGAGGTCCACCAGACAGACCAACTCACGCCCTCAGCAGAGTCCCACAGAGAAGACTCTGTTCCCTCTTTCCTCAGCTTCCATGTGAAAACGACCAAGTGACTCCATCTGGCAACTAGATTTAAGGGCGTTTGGGTTCCTGCCTGGCGCTACTGGGCCTCTCTGGACGTGATGACCCCTAAGGAGCATCTCTCTGGAGGAATCTCCCTCTGAGCTCTTCAAACCCTTTCAAAGTCTAAAAGGGAAGCGACAAGCCACGACTTGAATCAGCCCCCGAGTCCCCTCTGTCCAAAAAACAGCAGCGAAAACCTGCCTCAGGCTGCCTGGATGGGAACAGCTGCAGCTGGCACCGGGGCAGGCGCCAGCAGCTTCACACAGAAAGCAGCACCGCTATGCGACTGGTGGCCTCTAGCCGCTACACTGGCCTTGCCACCCATCCCGGTATCCCAGATCTCCGCTTTCGCCAGCCTGTGGTACAGTAACCCCTGGCCCTTTGGCCTCTTTTTCCCTCTGGTTTCTCTCCTTCCCCCAGAGATCCGGCCTGGCTGCAGAGGCTCCAGTTAGATATCAGCACAGCCCATGCAGCTGGGCTCCCTCAGCCTCCCATCGAAAAGCCTGTTTGCCAGGACGGTGCTGGCGTGCTGCCTGGGAGGCGGTACTGATGTCACAGGCCTTCTCTGCACATTCCTGGAGTCCCCAGGGGACCCAGCAAAGGAACACCCCAGCTTGGCCTCCGGGCGAATCCATCCATCACCCTACCCAGAGAGGGCCTGCCTCTCCCCCCGCCCATCTGCAGAGGAAGAGCAACAGCCGGAGAAGTCTCCAGGCATCTTCAAAGCAGGAACTTGGCTGGCTGGAGACAAGTGCGTCATGTCCCCAGCCGACCTGCTCCTCCCCTCAAGCCATGTGGGGCAGTTGGTTCATTCCGCCCCCTCTATCAGGCCCCTCTATCAAAGCACCCTCAGCCACATGGCTCAGTGGCCGCACGGTTAACAGACTGGGGTTTATTGCATGCGTCTGCCAACTGCTTTCCAGATGCCTCACGCTCCTGATGGCTCCGCGCTCCCTTCCTCCGACGAGAGCGCAGCCACCCACCTGGTCTGTCTCCTCTCGGTTCCCTGCAGCCTCTTGCTTTGTCTCTGCAGTCCAAACCGTGTCCAGGCCTGGTTTCTTCTGCCCCTGGGGTTTTTCAGTCCTTTCTTCTGAGGCTTCTTCAGCTCGGTAACACCCAAAAGCATCCCCAGGATTTCCAAAAGGTGGGGCTGGGGGGGGGGGGGGGTAAGTCACTCTGCTTACCAGCAAAACCTGGCTTTAAGGGTATGTCTACACTAGCCCCCTAGATTGATCTAGGGAGGCTAATGAGGGCGACCGAAATTGCAAATGAAGCACAGGATTTAAATATCCCACGCTTCATTTGCATGATCCCGGCAGGTCACCATTCTAGAAATTGACTAGCCCGAAGTAACTGCCCGCGTCTACACGTGGCAGTGAAACGGGATTCTGAATTAAAGCCCTAAATCAAATTAGCTGGTAAACCTCATTGCAGGAGGAATAACAGCTAATTTGATTTAGGGCTTTAATTTGGAATCCTGTTTCACTGCCGCGTGTAGACGCGGGCAGTTACTTCGGGCTAGTCAATTTCTAAAATGGCAACCGGCCGGGAACATGCAAATGAAGCGCAGGATATTTAAATACCATGCTTCATTTGCAATTTCGGTTGCCCTCATTAGCCTCCCTAGATCGATCTAGGGGGCTAGTGTAGACATACCCTAAGGGTCTTTTGAGGGTTAGGAGGGCTCAAACTCAGGACTTCCTGGCTGTTCCTAATACATACCCTCCCCCCCGCCAGGACCTCAGCTAAAGGAGACTCTTGGTGAGGGGCAGTGTCATTAGCAAGCTTCTCCCCCCACACACACACTCAAATTGCCTGGCAATGGGCTGCAATGTATACACACTAGGGGTGTGTCGACACAATGCACTTATTTCGAAATAAGCCGTCTCGGAATAATATCTCCCGAAATAGCTATGTCGAAATAGCGCGTCCACGCTACACATCCCCATCAAAAAGGCGCAGCGCCATATCGAAATAGCGCACCCACACTGACTGCAGCCTGAATCGCATTTAAAGCCTCCCCCCCCGCCGGAAGCACTCTGGGCCAAGCATCGAGACAGGCGTCACTCCTGGAGCTGCTGTCCATCTGAGGCTCAGGCTTTAAGGGTCTCCCCTGTACAGTCCTGTCTCAGGCTCTTCACCTTTGCCTGCCTCCTTGAGGGACAGCAAACTCTTCCCACTGCCTGCACCAGTTGCCCTTGCAGACGCCACCAGCCATGGAGCCGGCCTGCTGCAAAGCACCCGCCGGCTCTTACACCTCCTGCCGCACCTCCTGCTGCAGTTACTGCAGGCTGCCCATGTGGCACTGCGGCACCAGGACTGGCAGGTCCCTCTGGGGCACCTCCTCACCCCACTGCACATGCTGCTCGTGCAGCACAGCCCCTCCCACCCTCCCCTGCACACCGTGCCCTGCCGCTTGTGGGGCCGGGACACCAGCTCCGACTGGTGGGACCGGATCGTCCTGGACCAGTGGGCAACGGGGTTTGTTGCAGGAGTAGGGTCCTGGGTGAGCGTGTCTGAGGTGTGGCTGCTGGAAAGGATTTGCCTCAGGTTGGGGCGGGGGAGATAGGTGAGGACTGGCCTGTTTTCAGGTGTTGGTGGAATCCACTTGGCTCCTTCCCTTCCCCCGCCCTACTGCCCCTCATGCATGGGGCGTTGCTATTTCACCTTCACTGTAGGGCCCAATGGCCTGTATCTGCGTTGACCTCCCCCTCCGAAAATGAAGGAGCTGTAACAGGTCCCACAGAGTTCTCCTTCCCCCTCAGCTGGGTTGAGGGGCCCCCAACGGTGTGTCCTGGATGCAGCTATCCTCCCAACACCCCTTGAGGCAGGGCTGCTATTCCATCAGAAACAGAGGCCCAGAAAGACCAAATGACTTGCCCAAAGTCATCCAGGGAGTCTGGGGCAGAGCTGAGATCTGGACCCAGGTCTCCCACAGCCACTGGATCACCCTTCTTCTAGGTCTTCTGTGTCTTGCTCCAGTGGCCAGAGTCCTGGCCCAGCTGCCTCAGTAATGGGCTCAGGGATGGGCTTTTGGAGTCTTTCCCCCGTTGCTGGCCTTCAGAGCGAGCCCAGGCCCTTCCTGAAAGCAGACAGGTGAGCCTGCCCACACAGGGCCAAAGGGTTAACCTTGGGTGACTGGCCGACACAGCAAGGTTTGCTCTTGACACCCAACTGCAGTCTCCTGATTTGTGGCATTAAAACAAAACAAAACCAAACAGAGGGATCAAAGGAACCCGCAGCGCAGCAGGGCAACAAAGCCAGCCAGCGGCGTCAGAACCCTGCTTATTTCCTGGCACAAAGTGGGAGTGGCAGAGAGGGGAACCCCACCGCTGGTTAACAAGGACATCCTGCTGAGCTACAGAGCAATTACCAATGTCCACGTGGGGCTGCGGGCACAGAGCAGGTAGCTGAGAAACAATGGGCCAGAAGGGCATCTGAGTTTTCGCAAGGCAGCGGCCCATTCCAGCTGGGACGCCTCAAACACTTCCCCAACGCTCCACTGCTGCAGCCCTGTGCAACGTTGGCCCCAGTCGCACTGCGGCAAGGGTCATTTTTGGGGATACAATAGCAAAATGTCTCCTGATTATTGGTGCCTCAGTTGGAGTATTGTGTCCAGTTCTGGGCACCGCATTTCAAGAAAGATGTGGAAAAATTGGAGAGGGTCCAGCGAAGAGCAAAAAGGATTAAAGGTCTAGAGAACATGACCTATGAAGGAAGGCTGAAAGAATTGGGTTTGTTTAGTTTGGAAAAGAGAAGATTGAGGGGGGACATGATAGCAGTTTTCAGGTATCTAAAAGGGTGTCATAATGAGGAGGGAGAAAACTTGTTCATCTTGGCCTCTGAGGATAGAACAAGAAGCAATGGGCTAAAACTGCAGCAAGGGAGCTTTAGGCTGGACATTAGGAAAAAGTTCCTAACTGTCAGGGTGGTCAAACACTGGAATAAATTGCCCAGGGAGGTTGTGGAATCTCCATCTCTGGAGATATTTAAGAGAAGGTTAGATAAATGTCTATCAGGGATGGTCTAGACAGTTCTTGGTCCTGCCATGAGGGCAGGGGACTGGACTCGATGACCTCTCGAGGTCCCTTCCAGTCCTAGTATTCTATGATTCTATGCAGTTGAAAGAGAAATCAATGGCATGGTGTCAAGGTGTGTTCTTTAATGCAGTTTGTTTATACCTGTCCTGCAGCAGAGGTGGTCGCAAACGCCATGCAGGCAAACCCAGAAAGCTCAGCCCCAAGCCAGTGCCTGGTTCCCAGGAAGCAACTCACAGACTTGACTCTTATCTAGAGAGCCTCAGGCAGGGAGTAAACTCTTGCTCCTTGCCACAGCCTCCCCAGGAAATAAACTTGGTCAGAGAATGACCCAATCACCCAGCATTTCTTCAAAGGCTGCCCGCTGCTCAAATCTTGAAAGGCTACACGGAATAGTGCCACCCCGTGGTTCCCACCCTAACAGTGTCAATCTAAGGGTTGGGAAACCCTCGCAAAGGCCTTGATCGGACAGTGAGTCTGTGCCTCACAGCAGGGGGGTACTTGGTGCCAGCGACACTTCATAGCTAGAGGATTTATGCCAGGCGCAGTTAGGACTGGAGGACGCCGGGGAGGCTAAAGGACCCTCAAGCTGCTGTAGGTAACTGTCGGGCATTTTCAGGAGTGATGAAGAATTCTGGGTGCCCAACCTGAGACACCTTAAAGAAGCTGGATTGTCAGAAAGTGCAGGGCAGCTGCCCTCTGGAAACCAGGCCCCTTTGTTCGCACTCACATCACGAGTCACTTTTGACCCTTCAGGCCTGTGTGGCTGAAGAGGTGGCATCTCAGGGTCTTGCCAACCGCGGGAGATCAGAGCAGGTTGGGACTGAGCTGCTTTAGCAGGGCTGTGTGGCCTCCCAGGCTGGAACGGCAGGTGCTGCAAGTGGGCCCGAAGGGGCGTTAGCAGGACAGTGTGGGGTTCTAGGACTGGGATAGTCACATGTACTCCTGGGCAGCCCCTCACTGCTGTGGTGGAGGCAGGGCCAGACTTGGGGCTGGGCAAACTGGGCCCATGCCCAGGGCACCATAGGCAGAAGGTGAGAGGCAACTGGGCACAGGTGTTGCTTCGCAAAGGGGGTGGAGGGTACTGGGCAGGGGGGCAGCGTGGCAGGGCATGCTGCAAGTGCAGGGTCTGGGGTTGGGGGCACAGGTGGGTGCAGGGGTTGGGATGAAGGGGGCACTGTACAGAGATTAGGGGCAAAGGGGGCACAATGCAGGGTTAGTGGTGATGGGGGTGCAGGAGCTGGGGAGCCTATGGGTGCCAGGGGAAATGGGTGGTGCTCTGCCCACAGGAGTCAGGGGCACCAAAACACAAGTTCTGGCCAGGGCACTATTTTCCCTGAGGCCAGCCCTGAGTGAAGGGAAGTGCGCACAGCATCCCCCCCCCCCACACACACACTCTCTGCTGGGCTGCAGCCAATGCTGTCTGCTCTGCTAAGCCAAATACCACTAAAGAACAGCTCCCAGGCTGTGTATTCATGGCTCAGTGTGCGCCACTGGACTGACCGGAAAGCTTGGGGACACAGCCATTGCCAGCCTGCTTTGAAACTCAAGTCAACAGGGCTGGTTCATCTCAATCGTTATTCAAAGGTCTCCTGAGCTGGGGGGGCATTATTAGCAACAGCTGAAGCACCTGCTCCCTTTGGATGCTGCAGTGTGGGGCAATCCATGATGCCAACGGGAGAGGGGGGTAGGGATGAGGCATAAGGCAACGGATGCTGCTGCCTCTCCAATACAGGAAGTTTTTAGAACAAGCTGGACAAACCCTTTCCCGGAAAGCCAAGATCCTGCTTCAGTGTCAGGGGATGGACTAGATGAGCCCTTGACGCACCTGACATTTCTGAGTCTGGGATTCCTCCCCCCCTCCCAATGAGAATGGGTCCTGAGCAGAAAGGTTTGCTCTTCCGTAAAACATGGACAGTCACCCATTCCCGGGGGGGGTGGGGGGGAGGTTAAGAATAATCACTAAGGATTCTAACAGCCCATTGCCGCAGGGAAGCCGCCCTCTAGCCGCTTTGTCTCCCAGCCCCCACGAGATCTTTCCAAAAGCCCGGTCTTTACTTTTCCTTACTCACCAGCACTTCCATGGGACTCACTCACCCCACTGTGGGTACATCTAGACTGCAGAGTTTTTCCGGGATACTGGAGGTATCCCAGAAAAGCTCTGCCGCATCCAAGGAACGCGTCTGCTCTTCCGAAATTTTTTGCGGAAGAGCAGACACGTTTTTTCGGCATCCCTGTAAACCTCGTTTTACGAGGAAGAAGGGATGTTCTGAAAAAGTGGGGTTTTTTCCCCACATTTGGCCCAGTGTAGATGGGCCGAATCTTGGAAAAGCCTCTTCCGAAAAAAGAAGCGGAAAAAACTACGCAAATTGCAGTTCACAATTTGCATATCTTTTTTCCAGAAGAATTCTGTAATCTAGACACAGCCTGTGTCTGGGCAACGTCCCTTCCATTTCACATCAGCCGGCCCTGAACAAGAAAGATCCAGATCATGCTGTCAGGTTACCAACGAGGAGCTGAGCCAAATTCTCAGGGCATATAAACAGATGCAGTGCCACTGATTTCTATGAAGCTCCATTGATTTATGCCAGAAGAGAATCTGGCCCATTCTTCACCTCTTGGGTCAGGAGGGCAAGAGAGTGCCTTTCCTCCTCCTGCCCTGCCAATTCCAGGTTGATGGGTTACATTTTCAATGAAGTGAAAGCTGTTTCTTATAATGGGAGAGGCTGGTTTTGTGCGCATTTTTCTAGCCCAAAGCCACTGCATCCCACGCCCTAAAATAGCAACTGGAACCATGCTCCGGTCAGCCAGTGATGAGTATGCAAAATGCTCATTATCTGGCAGGAACAATTAGACTCACATCAATTACCTTCACAGTTCCTGGGAGAAGCCAGAATGGGCCAGGCAGCAGCCAGCTTGCATGTATAATTCTAAGTAGCAAATGTTCCCTGGACTTGCTAGGAGCTTGTTGTTTACCATTAAAAAATGTAACATGCCATGATCTTTTCCTGTAATGCTGGATGATGTGTGTTTGGCAGGTGGGCAGAGATTGGGGTAGTGGGGAAAAGTTTATTTTAATTTTGAAACTCAGCTCTCTTTCTAGTGAATCTTTCTCCAGAGCCAGGAACATGTCAAATTCTATCTAAAAAAGTTCCAAGCAAGCATTTCTTCCTATTAATTGTTGGCAGTGGAGTTAGCAAAACAGATCTGTATGACCGAAAGCTCTGCTGGAGATCTGGAAAATTATGTTACGGGCCAAAAAAATGCTTTGTCTAACCCACCAACCTCTCTTTCCATTAACTTCACTAGCGGTGCTGTGACCAAGCCAAACTGGATTCAGCCCTATGTGTACCATAGGAATGTTATAGGACTGTGTATTATAATACATCTACATCCACACACGACTGTCACACTGCCGCACACAGGTCATGTGGACCTTCATGGCGGTGCCAGGTGCTTCAGAGTCCTAGCTCCCCTACTTCCTGAGCCAAAAGAGAATCTTCATTAGCAGCTGGTAGTACAGAGTCTATGACACACAACAGAGCAGTCCCAGTTTTATCCACTAGAGAACCTATCCAAGGTTTTCCAACTTCTTTTCGAAGATAGGTAAGTAGTTCTATCCCCATTTACAGGTGGGGACACCAGGGCTAATTAACTTGCACAAAGGCACAGAGCCAGACAGTGGCAGAGTCAGGGATAGGACCGAAACATCCTGCTCTAACCACTTGTTTTAGGGCTGTAATAATGAGTACAGCAGATTTCTACTGTCATGCATGGAGAGGTGGAGCTCACTCCAATTGGGTGAAGGGGGGAGGCAGTAAATTTGCCACCACCCCGAGGTATTGGGGCAGGGGGAGAAGTGTGAGATGTCCTTGGCCTTGAGAAATGCCATTCCTCATAGCTAAAGAGACTGATGTTCTGGAGATCTCTGGAGCAAGTGCTATGGGGCAATACAGAATATTTCCACCTTGATCAGCAAGTGTTTGTGTTAGGCAGCCATGCTGGAGTACTCCAGAGCTATTCACCCCATGAGAGTCGGGAAACTTCTATGGAAAGTTTTGTTACCAAGTCAGCGAGTGCTTACCCAGGAGTGTCCAACGTAATTTATTTATGGGCAGCTAATTATTAATCCTCGTGCAAACAGAACTCAGTGATCCCTTGGCACAAAAGAGAAGGAGGCCAGGGCCACGGCAACGGGGTCACACTGCCCGGCTGGGAGCCAGGGGCGGGAAACAATCTTGGCACCGTTGGCTTTGGGGGCTGGTGGAGCCAGGTACGCCGTGGAGAGGGTGGGGGAGATGTGGCTCCTGCCGGCTCCATGGCGAGGGAAGCAGCCCAGATGTCACCAGCCCTGCCAGGGATCCGACTCGTTCTGGCCTTTAATCCCTGCGCTGAGTTCAGCTCCATGCACCAGGCTCACGCTCAGATTTCGGTCCCCTGGGTTCACTGAATGTCAGGAAGGGCCCCGGGTGCATTTCTCCTGCTGGGAGGGGCACCTCCCGGCAGTCACCTGTAGGGCTAATGCAATAAGATGGCGTTGATAGCCCAGTGCACAGGGATGCATCCCATAGATTGGATCCAGCCTCCCGGCTTGCACCTGCATGGGGCCTAGCAGGCTTACTCTTATCTCAGCCCCAGCTTGCACCTCTACTGACCTTTGGCCTGGCCCCAAACCCAGGCCCCCTCAGGCCTAGGGCTGGCTCCAAAACCAGACCCAGACCCCCAGGCTTGTCCCTCCCCCGGCCCCCGAGCTCACCAAAAGATTTGCAAATCTCCACAACACTTTCAGTGAACTTAGCCTGACTCTTGGCTTTACAGACAAATGCCCAACCCAGCCGAGCCCTTCCTGCATCAGGCTTCGCCAGGAAAACAACACTCCCCACTTCCCCTCATGACCTATCCCTCCCCAGCTGCAGGCCTGGATTGTACTGAGTGCACCCCCGCCCCCGTGCCTCCTGTTTCAACCTGACTTTGCATGTTGTGTGTAGGGTTGCCAGGTGTCTGGGTTTGAACCGGACAGTCCAGTAATTGAGCTTTCTGTTCGGGAAACAAATTGAGAAAATATAAATGAGAAAATATACACGTCCAGTATTTTCTAAATAAGATGTAATATAGATTGTGATGTAATGTCAAGTGTGTCCGGTATTTTTGTTGGCAACCCTAATTGTGTGTATGTCAAGGCTGAGGTGATAGACAGACAGACAGACAGATGATAGATAGATAGATAGATAGATAATCAGTCGCTGGTTTATTTTAAGGTTTGATAGTTTCTTTTAAGGAAGTCCCCATGGCCCTTAGGTTTCACTAGGGGTGTGTCTAGACTACAGGGTTTTGTCGACAAAAGTGGACTTTTGTTGACAAAACTATACCTGCGTCTACACTACCGCCAAGTTCTGTCGACATAACGTTGACAGAACTTGGCAGTTTTGTCGATGGTGGTAAACCTCATTCTACGAGGAAAAACGCCTTTTGTCGACAGAGTTCTCTTGACAGAAGGCGTTATTGCATCTACACTGTCCTTTGCGTCTACACTCTCATGTTGACAAAGCGGCTTGCTTTGTTGACAGAACTGGCTGTAGTCTAGATGCTCTTTGTCGACAGAGGCTTTATCAACAGTATCTGTCGCCAAGCCTCTGTCGACAAAAGCCTGTAGTCTAGACGTACCCTAGGTGATTCCTTTCTGTTGACCCCCCCACACTGATAGCTTTTCTGTGGCCTCCTTGTCCTTTGGATTCGGCCTGGGTGACAACAAGCTTGCCAGACAGATGTATTAGTGTGTGGATGGTTTAATCTCAAACCTCCCTCTGGGCCCAGGGTGACAATGCCGTGTACCCATGCCCAGAATGTCTGAGTCATCTTTGCGCCAGTCACTCATCTCTGCACTGATCCCTGGGGAGGATGATACAGAAATGGGAAGTATAGTCACCATCCAAGCCCTGTGGTTCCCAAGGGCAGTATTTGCTTTGAGCCAGAGGTAACTGGTGAGGGGCCGGGGGGGGCCACTGATCACATGACACCCTTTACCCTGGGGAAGGGCTGGGACAACCCCCCTCCATCCCAGGCCTGCCTCTCCCATCTTCCCCTGCTCCACTCCGTGCCTACCTTTGCTCCACCCCAACCACCTCTTCCCTGTCTTTGCTCCGCCCAGCCCCACCTCTTCCCCCAACTGAGGCTTGCCCCGGGGACTAGCAGGGCCAGCGCCAGCCGTCGGGATCCCTTCCCTGCACTCACCAGCAGGGGAAGTGGAGCAACATGGTCCCAGTTCACTCTGCTCCTCCGGCTGCGTCGCTCTGCTTCCCACCACTCGCGGTGGGGGAGGGAGGGAGTGCGTTACCACCCCTCCCCCCGATCACTACGCCTGGGTTGCTCTGGTTTCCCTACTGCTGCCAGTGAAGGGAGGTGGGAGTGGGGTGAACCCCTGCTGTGGGCACCAGGCCCCACAATTAGTCCCCCTGCTGGCTGCTGGCCATCCCCTTGCCACTCCTGCCCACGACGATGGGGGCACATGACCCTCCGTGCACCCCCCACATATTGCCCCTGCTTTGAACTAGGGATGTGAAGGACTAGTTGACTAGTTGACTATCCGGTAAGCAAATGCTTATCGGATAGTTGACATGCTTGTCGACTAGTCGCTTCCCCCCTCTTGACATGCTTGTCAACTAGTCACTTCCCCCCTCAGAAAGAGGCAGCAACGGGGGGGGGGGGGAAGAGGGGGTGTTTCAAAGCGGCAGCACTGCGTGGAGCCTGGAACCACACCCTGGGCTCCATGCCGTGCTGCCTCTTTGAAACACCACATGCAGCCCGGGGCCAGCTGCGGTGTCCCCAGGCTGCACACGGTGTGTCAAAGCGGCAGCGCCGTGTGGCGCCCGGGGTCAGCAAGGGAGTCCCCAGCTGACCCCGGGCTCCACACAGCACTTTCGCCTTTAAAAAGTAGCAACATCCCTTGAGCTGTTTCTACACTTCGAAGGCAGAGGCGCCCTATCAGCTAATCAAATAGTCAATGCAAAAAGCATTGACGATTCGATTAGTCAATTACTCGCAATTTAACATCCCTACTTTGAACTGTTATGTTGCCCAACACAGAGGAGCAGATTCTGATCTGAGGGACAGCAGCATCAATCCAGAGTCACTCTGGTACAGCGGGTGGAGTCCCTCCTGATTTACACCCGTGGGACAGAGAGCAGCCTTTTCCCCTCCGCCCTGCTTGCTCTCCCCCAAGCTTAATTAAAAATAAATCCTGTTCCAAGGTGAGGGTTTGTAATGGGTGGACGGACGCCCCGTTGTGGAGAGAGATTACGGCCGGCTCAAAGTCACGTTTCAGTTCAGAGCCACATGAAAGCTGCGTCCAGAGGGCAGGGACCGGCCGCAACAGTAAAAAACATCACCCGAGGAATGTCAGAGGCAATGAGGGAGCAGGACTGCTGGCAGGGGAGACGGGAAAAGCTGGCAAAGCCTGTTGGAGAGAGAAACTCCACCAAGCCCATTTGACCGGCAAATCCAGCAGGCAGCACTGCCCCAAGAGCTCATCTGAGGAGCTCAAAGCCCTGCACAGAAGCCAGACACTTGCGTTACCAAACACATTTCATGGATGGGGGCCCCGGTGCAAGGAGGCCTTTGGAAAGCGGCTGCTGATTTGGGGTACCTCCATGTCTGGGAGCCCAATGGGGGTCTGGTCGCCTGAGGGGCTCAAAAACTCTAAAGCTCCCAAGGCAGACGCACCTGACAGCCGAATGTGGATGCAGAAGGCAGTCCTCTAAGCAGTACTGCAATGAGAGCTTCCCCACGAGCAAGCCCATTCAAAATACCGTGGGTTTGGACCGAGGGGAGAAGATAGCTGCAGGGAGCCAGCTGTGTCTGAGCCCTGCTTCTGCTCCACCATATTCCCTGTCCTGGAGTGCTCCTTCCCTCCCCATCACATCATGGTGGAGGGGGTAACAGGAGCATGTGTGGCCTCGACAGAGCAAGGAATCCCTCCCCATGGACCCGTTTCGGCCCGTTACAGCTGGGTTCGGAGTCATGAAGGGCCCAGTGGTGAGTTAGTGCCTCCATTTAACAAGAGGTTAAATAAGTTCTCTCAGGAAGTGGGAAACTTCTAGACGCCATCTCCAGTTTAACTCCAGTTTGACCATTCGGCATCTCGGCTGTACATAATCTGCATCAGCAGAACCACAAGGATACCAGGCTTACGTGGGATGGAGAGAAAAGTGGGTGAAAAATGAGAGACGTCTTTGCATAAGACACAATGCAGAGAGGTGGCTTTGCCTAGGTCCGTTATCAGACGCCTCGCTGTCCTAGAAACCCCATGCCCTGGCATATAAAACATATTCTCCAAAGATGCCTGATTCATCCTACAAAGAGTACATCATATTCATTTATGTTCAGTAATTAGGCCAATTATAGAAGCACAATATTTGCAATCAAAGCGCCTCGTTCCAGCTAAAATATTGACTGGCCCTATTTCAACAATGGCCAAGAAAAGTCTAAAAACAACCCCCCCCCCCACCCCCCGCTCATGGGGCAGGAATGCCAAGGGTTCACACTGTTATAAAGGATTTCTGAGATTACTTTGCCTGCGGGACTTGACAGAAAACCAAGACATCCACTCAGCCTGACCCAGTTTAGCAAAATAAGGACAGAAGCAGGAAACAAGTGGGATTTCAGCAGCACCCTGGAAAATAAAAGAGCCCTGTTATCAAGTCCCTGCTGTGGAGATCTAGACAAAAACATGTCTTTGTACAGTGCTGTTGCCTGGAAAAGAAAAAAGAAAAAAAAAAAGCATAGCTGTGAAAGTGGAAGGAACTTACACTGAGGAAGTTGTTTAAGTGGCATCATAAAGCTGACTTGATTGCCCAGCTGGTTTCACGTCCAGGATGCCGGGACTACACCGGTTTGCCTTACACTGTGAGTATGTCTAGACTACATGGCTCTGTCGATGGAGCCATGTAGATGAGTTTACTAGACATAGGAAAATGAAGCAGCAATTTAAATAATCGCCGCTTCATTTACATCAAAATGGTTGTTGCGCAGTGCCGATCAGCTGTTTGGCGGCACAGCGGGCCAGTCTGGACTCACCGTGGTTGACAAGGGAAGCCTTTGGCGACCGCTCCAGTATGCCTCGTGAAATGATCGGCTGATTGGCACAGCGCGGCAGCCATTTTGATGTAAATGAAGCGGAGATTATTTAAATCGCCGCTTCATTTTCCTATGTCTAGTAAACTCATCTACATGGCTCCGTCGACGGAGCCGTGTAGTCTAGACATACCCTGTGGGTTACAGAGAAGCTATGTGGTCTAGAGGTGCAAATGTGTTCCTGGGAGCCAGGAATGCCTACGTCACAAATCTGGTTTGCAACTGATTCAGGCCTCAATGTTGCAATGCGAGGCACCTTCCAGCCTTCTTTGTTCCGCTTCTGTGTCACAACCAGCCTTGGCTTGAAAGCTCCAAACCTGAGCACATGCAGCCTGGGAGAGCAATCTCCTCTCCAGAGCAAAGGCATTAGACTGGGCTTCATTGATAGCAGTAGCCGGCAATGTTCCCTCTAATTTTTCCACCCAAGTATGGAATAAATGTTATTATATGCATCAAGGCATGGATAGATGTGCACCACCCATTGAAACACATGGTGCCAGCTGTGGGAGCTATGGGTGCTCAGCTTATCAGCTGGGCAGCACTTGAATCTCTCTTGGGTGGTTGCCCAAGCGCTCAGCTTACAGGAAACACTGATGCCCACTGAGACTGGAAACACACTGCTAGGTGTCAATGGGAAGCCAACACTGGCCCATTCATTTGCTCCATCTCCTCCCGTTTAGGAGACCATCCCCAAGGCTTTGCCAGCATAACTGCAATGAGCCCACGCGGATCCCAGGGAGGAACATCCAGGTTGGTTATGGAGAGAGGAGGGAGATTCTAGAGGAGACGGGGATAAGCAGAGCACATCCCTGCAAATCCCAGCTCGACCCTGACATCACCTCTGCTGGGACAACAGTGCAAGAGCCATGCAGCAAAACACCGCCCTGGCTGGTCACAGGAGCCCTTGCCTGCCACGCCCCTGCTGGGTGACACATCCGGGGGGCACATGCAGACAGAGGCCTTGAGCAAGGCTGTTTGGTTTGCAAAACAAAAGGGCCATAAATAACAAGGAGGCCGGTGTCCAGGCCAGAGCTGATTTCGCTCAGTTCCAGCTCTGACCAGCCTGGTTACTCCAGTCCCTGCCCTTCCATTCCCTTTCACCCAGCGAAGGGACTGCCTCCAGCATTTCTCCTCACTCGGCAGCCACCAGGGAGAATGACAGACCCCCCAGGGCTAGGCCCACAGAGCGGATGGACTCAATACCTGAAATACACCTGGGCTAGACCACTCCCGCACCTCTGCAGTGATGGATCTTATGGAAGGATAGTCAGAGCAGGAGAAGCCCTGGGCAAAGGCCGGTGAAGGGTGGGCTGGCAGGGCACCTGCCTGACTGATGGAGGGCAGAAAGGTCACATCCTATGGGAGAATCATAGAAACACTGAAACAAACCCGTGAGCCTCAAGCCACTCCAAGACGGCACTGTGCAATGTGTCAGGTGGTGTCACTCCAAAAGCCCAGGCTGCCACCACTGCAGCTGAAAAGAAATGTCCTGCAAGGTGTGCCATGGTCTATGAAACACAGGTGAGTTGTTATGTGCCCATCCGGTAGCAGACAGTGCGCACACACACACCCACGGATTACACGGAGTTCTCTATTACAGGTTGTACCTCCCTTATCCGTGACACTCTGATCCAGCAACAGGCATAGTCCAACTAGGGTTGCCAGATGGTTGAAACAAAAATACTGAACACCCCCTGCCCCCCCAAAAAAAAACACCGGGGAAAAAATCTGTTGAAGAAAAAAAAGGGGGGGGAGACCAAAGTTGTTGAGCAAAAAAAAGGAGTTCAAGACTTAACAGCATTAAAACAGCATGTCCCCTTTAAGTGTGAGTGTAGGGATAGGAACAGGGGAGTGGTTGAGCACAAAGACCCAGGGGAGTCATTGCTTCCCGTTGGTCTTTTTGCCAGCAGCCATTTTGTGCCGGTAGCCTTGAGGAACCAGGTAAGCATGGGGTCTAGGGTCGGGGGGGCTGGGGGTGTTGGAGGCTGGGGGGAGAGGCCGGGCGCTGAGTGTTTGTAGGGTTGCCAGGTGCCCGGCATTTTCGCCTCCTGGCCGAGGAAAAAAAAATCAGAAAATACCAGACATTTTAGGTGTCCAGTATTTTCTGAATTTTTTTACTGGACAGGAGGCAAAAATACTGGACTGTCCGGGTGAATACCGGACACCTGGCCACCCTAAGTCCAACAGGATCACAGATGTTCCTGGACCACAAAGCCCAGGTATAGGGAGGTCTGGCTGCAGGGCAGAAGCATGGCGAGGGGGCCGGCGACTCAGCCGGGAGCCCCATGTAGGGGGGAGGGGGTGGGTAGTGCAGTGTGGAGTTCTGGCTCCAGTGGCTGGGCAGTAGCAGAGAGCCAGCAGAGGGCATGGAGCTTTGGCGTAGGGAGCCACGGCCAGCCAGGCAGCAGTGGGGCTGGGCTGGAGCCCTAGCTGAGGGGCAGCATTCAGCACAGGCCATGAGGGGAGGGACCTCCCCTGGTCCAGGCAAATCCCGGACTAGGGCAGTCCAACCTGGACAGTCACCTAAGGGCTGCTATTTCACTATGGCAAGGTTTACACATCCTTCCATCAATTAGCTCTTCATTGAAGACTGATTTTGCTGGCTAAGAATAGTGGGCCAAATCCATTCCTGGAGTAAGCTGCTGGCAACCACATCAGGGTGAATTTGCCCCCGTAACGGTACTAATTTGCACTGCTAGAGAAGGTTTCTTCGAAGGGTGCGTCTACACTGCAGGGCTTAACTCAAAATAAGCTATGCAAAGTGAGCTACATCAATTGCGTAGCTTATTTTGAAATAGGGAGCGTCTACACAGCACTTGTTTCGAAACAGAGCACTCTTCCTCTGACTTTGCTTACTCCTTGTACAATGAGGGTTACAGGAGTCGCAGTAAGAAGTCCTCCAGCTTGGAAGTATTTCGACACTATTTCGAAATAACTGCCTGCTGTGTAGACATGGACTACATTATTTTGAAATAGTGTTGCAGTGTAGACGTACCTAAGACTTCCAAAGTTCACAAATGTGAATCAACTACATCTTACAACTCTCCTGCCCAGTTGGTAAATTTCATAAACCCCATTTTACCAATGAGTAAACTGAGGCATAGGGAGGAAAGTGACTTGCTTCTCCCAGCTATCAGGGCGGTGGAATCACAGATATTGTCACTTGAGGTGGTCTGAGATTGGAAACACTCTGCTAGGCATCAATGGAAAGCCAGCACTAGACCATTCAGTAGCAGATCACAGAAGGGGGTCCATGGGCCATGTCCCCAGGACGGGCTGTGCTGGTGACTGGTGATAACAATCAGAAATGACTGTAAGAATGATGCTTCCAGAAGCACTTTTCCTCTTCCAGGTGCTTCCCAAACACTGACCCTAATGACTGCCTCATCCCCAGGAGCTAGGCAGGTATTCCTAACCCTATCCTCCAGGTGGAGAAACTGAGGCAGATAAAGTAAGTGACTTGGTCAAGGCAACAGGAGTCAGAACCAGCAGCTTGGGGTTCTGACCCCATGTGGCTGGCAGCTGCTACCTGCCTCCATCACAAACATTTCCAGCACACCTGGGGAACAGCCCTGTAAGTAACAATTTCATCATGTAGAATAGTAACAGAGATGTAGCCGTGTTAGTCTGGTCTTGCTGAAACAAAAGACAGGACTATGCAGCACTTTAAAGACTAACAAGATGGTTTATTAGGTGATGAGCTTTTGTGGGCCAGACCCACTTCCTCAGATCAAATTTGTGGAAGAAAATTGGCATGACCATATATACCAAAAGGATACATATATACAATTGGTATATATGGTCATGCCAATTTTCTTCCACAATTTGATCTGAGGAAGTGGGTCTGGCCCACGAAAGCTCATCACCTAATAAACCATCTTGTTAGTCTTTAAAGTGCTGCATAGTCCTGTCTTTAATTTCATCACGGGGATGGATGGAAGCCACGTGGTTTGGCTCTCCCATGCAGTGACAGGTTGGCATCAGCAACCAGCTGTGTTCTTGGCTGAGTCCCCTAGGAAGTATTTAGTGACTGAGGGCTTGTCTACACTGGCACATTTTGTCACCACAAACTGGCTTTTGGTGCCAAAACAGTGAGACCATTTACACTGCAATGTGATTTTTGTCGGGAAAAACACCCAGTTTTGGTGACAAAAAACTTCCAGCCCTGCGAGAGACTTTTGTCTTTTCCCCTCCCTTTATCGTCAACAAAGAGCCAGTGTGGTGGACTCTTTTGTTGAGAGAACTGGCTTCCATCAGTATCCCACAATGCTGACCCTAATGGCTGTGCTCAGTGTTTTGTGATCTCTGCTGCCCTGCAGGCATGCGCCCCTTCCCTTTCAAAGCTCCGGGAAGTATCTGACAGCTGGGTGAGCTACTCAGTTTTGGAGAACAAATAAAGAGCAAATCATTGGAATGCTTCTGTTCTGCCCTGCTAGGAACCCAGCGGCAGGCAGACTGCGGCTGCAGTGGGAGGCTGGAAGAGACGGCTGTGCTGCTTTGACATTCCTCAGCACAGATAGCTCATAGAGCTACGAGGGAATCACAAGAAGCCCAGGGATCAGCTCTGCCGTCTCACAACACTGCACAGTGGATGCTCACCCACATGGCTTTGCTCTGTCTGTTGACAGGGTGCTAACCATGTGGCCATGAAATGTCGACAATGGGAGTCAGAAAAACGGTTTGATCAGCTTCCATTTTTAGCGACTTTTGCATGGCGACAGCGCTTTTGTCGCCGAACCTTCCCAGTGTAGACACAGTCTGAGTGTCCCAGGAAGTTGGAGTGCTCTCCTGCTAGTTTTTGAACATCACCATTCCTGTGTCCAGTTATTCTTTTGCAATAGAGACTGTACAGTTTGGCCAAGGTAGATGGCTTGTTTTTGCAGCGTACTGGATGCCAGGACCTGCTGCACCCTCCAGCTGTAGAGATTCTGCTGTCACTTTACATCCACCAGATTTGCAGGCCTGAGGTCACCTAAAATACTGATTCCCAGTGTCCTCCGGCTACCCTCAGCTGTCCCCACTGCAGGTGCTCCCTGTCACCCTCATGCCACCCATCTTTGCCACTCCCTGCGACCCTAAGGAGTTAAAGAATGCTCAGCAGCTCCCCACTCTCATGCCCACTGAAGCATCTACCTCATGGCTGGGCAAGATGTGGCTCGGGGGCCAGATCCAGCCTGCCTCATGCTTTGATCCGGCCTGCAGGCCACACCTGGCCACTTCCTATTTATAGCCTGCTGCTCGTGCCACCGAATTTCCAGGCAGTGGCTCAGGCAGCAGGATCCTATTTAAATGGCTCGTGGCTCCCAGCTGTGGTGCTACCCCGCGTGGTGAGTCTTTTCAATAGCTGCGGCAACCCAGGGCGGCTGCCAGGCAGCGTGGTAGTGGTGGGGCTGGGAGCCATGAGTCCTTTGCTGTGTTTTTAATTCAGAGCCTCTGGCCCCAGACAACTCTGAGGGAAAGCTAAGGCCCGGGCCCCACCCCTTCCACACCAGGCCCTTCCAGGGAGCAGGGGTGTGGAGCCGGCCTGTGACCATATACCAAAATTCATTAAGTGGCCCCCTCTGTGAAAATTATTGCCCACCCCGATCTACCTGTTTCTTGCGCTGTCAAGTGTTGGACAATGTTGTTCTGTGCCTGTGTGGAGGATCTTGGCCCATCCCACCCAGTCATTCTATGGACCACCAATCCCTTCACACTCCCTCAAGGCAATCCCTGGGAGGAGGTTAGCTTCAACCAGAGCAGCTGTGCTGCAAAAACTGATGCAGTCCTTTGCAAACAGCCCCAATACAGCATCCATCCACCTTGCCAGAAGTGGGCACCTCGACTGATATGCCTACCATCTCCAGACTCACCTGCATGCAGGAATTCTCTGGATGGCGGTCATACTCCAGTTCTTCAGCATGGGCAGCCTGTGTGTGATGTGTTATGTGTTAAAGGGTTCAAGATTATAAATGCTCCTGTAGCATGTTCACACTTTCAGTATATGAATTTGGAGATGGTCCTAAGAGTGGCCAACAGTGTTTGGAAAAATAGAGCTGGTTTGCTCTTGCAGTTCTAATTCCTGCTGGCCTTTAATTTGGTTGTCTTGTTTTTCTCATACTCTAGTTATTAAAAAAAAAACCCAGAGGATACCACAGAGAGTTATCTGGCAGCATGGTCAGACATAGCGCCGTAAGTTCTGTTGAGCTGAACGAATATGCAGATAGATCTTGGAGAAATGCCCTTTGTAGCTGTCGTGCAGGTCCTCTGCAGACGCTGAACGTTCCTAAGTGTGCCACTGCTGCCTACTGGTTACAGCTGCGCAAGCAAATAAAACATCACAACCTGAACTGCAGCAGCCTGCAGCAGAAGAGCTCTGCCCAAAAACGAGTTCCCAAGCTGCCTATCTTGTCCAGGTGCCCAACACTTTAGAGAAGGGGGATACACTGGGCCAACATTTGCATAGCATTAATCTATCTGGACAAATGCCACCCTTTGAAGGGTTGTGCTGTCAGGTCTGTACAGTTTACAGAGCTCATTTGTCATTGTGAAAGGGGAAGTGCCGGGTAGATACACCTGTGTGATCCTTCGCAAGGGGACTTTGATGATGGATATTCACTTCCTTTTGCTGACATGGCCTACACCCTCCATTTCTCCTCAGACTCCTGGCTTGGTGGCTTATCTGCTTTGGTCCAGTCACTCCTTCTTTTCCCAATTTCCCTCAATGGGATGGGGAAAATCACAGACATGCAAAACAACCAAACATGGGATGGGAAGCATCATCCTCTCTCTGTTGACCATCGTCCTCAGTAGCAAGGGCACATGCTCTGGGCTAGTCAGAGAGGCCAGCCCCCTGCGGACTGGTGCCGCTTTGGACTAGAACCCTTCATGGGACTGGCACAGAGTCCTGCAGCGGGTCTGGGGCTGTAATAGTGGGAATGGGGGTTCAAAAATAGTCCCACACAGGGCTCTGCTTTGACCCGACCAGCTCACCTGACTCCTGAGCCCTGCCCTCCCACCAGTTGGATGCCACTTTGGGGCTTATCTTTTAAAGGCTGGGTGGTGTTTGGTACTTAGCTGTGGCCCATGGGGCTTTTCACTTTATCTCAGGGGCGGCTTTTACTGTGGGCTTTTGTTTTTCTTGGACCATGCCCCTCCCCACACCCAGTGTGATGATGTAGAGATGCCAACCCCAGCCCGAGGGAGGACACCGGGAGGCACACTTCATGCCCTGCTGTTCTGGGCCACATTGAGCAGCTTTTTCAGACCTGCTGCTATTTTTCTTTGAAACTTACTGGCTACTTGTTCCTATTGTCCTTACCCTGGCTCCTCCTCTGCTCCTGGTTCCTGCCTCTCTCCAGATCCCTCCTCCTCCACCCTACTCCTGACTCTGGAGTCAGGTCTCCTACCCTCACCAGAGGAAGGGATCTTTCTGCTTTTAAAGCCCCTTCGGAGTCCACATGGCTGCACCTCTTCTCTGGAGTGGCCCGTACTTTCTCAACAATCTGGACCTCTTGGTTAAAGTCCTTTGGACCCCGCCTCCCTCATGACTTTGCCCTTTTGGATCCAGCTTCACCTAGGATCACTGTTCCCAGGTCCCCTTTTCTGTCAAGCTCTCTCAACAACTCCCATGAGAAATCCCATTCCTGAGGGTTCCTCTATATGTTCTGGGCACCCTTCCTGAGACCTCAGAACCCTTTTAAAGGCCCGGGTGTTCCTTCGCTAACTGCCACCCAGCCACCTCAGCAATTTAACTACTCACGGGTAGATCTGGGTTGGTTGGTTCTCCTTAGTAAGACCTGTCATGGTGGCTTGGGGCTGACCTCCTCCAAGGACCAGATTCATTTCAACATTCTCCCAGGCACATTTGTGTTACAAGATTCATACTCTGAGGCCAGATCTACACTGCGGGGAGAAGGTTGGCTTAAAGTACACAACACCAGTTTGGTAAATAATGTAACTGGAGTTGACGAACTTAAGCCGAGCTTGGCGCTGTCTCCACAGTGGATGGTTGATGAGAGAAATGCTCCCATCGACTTCCCTTATTCCTTGTGACAGCGAGGAGTATCGGCGCCAACAGGGGTGCCCTCAGCATTCGATTTAGTGGGTCTTTACTAGACCCGTTAAATCGAACCCCAGAAGATCAATCACCAGATGATAGATCCTCCAGTAAACGGAAACATGGCCTGAGAAATGTTTTGATTTCAACTCAGCTGCATTTTCAGATGGCACGCTGTTTTGGCAAACGTGCTTCATGCTGCTCTGCTCCTGAAGACGGAGCTGCACTAAAATTTAAGGTGAATTCGTCTGGTTCCAGGAAAGAAAGCTTTTATTCCCCTTTTATCCCTGCTGTTCCACAGTTGCGGACCTTGGATCTGGAAGCCACAATGTTACTACTCAGGGTAATTTTGGACCTGTCAGAAGTGGGGAGTAGTAGAAATCTCACGTTCCAGCGGCATTGCAAGCTGAGGGTTAGAATCCCACCAAGAAGCTGAATTCAGGACTTGTCAAAGCCAGTAGGAGTTTTGCCATGGAATGTTATGGGACCTGAATGAGGTGACCATCTGAAGGCACTGTGGTTACTTCAATGAACACAGCCTCTGAAGAATCTTTGGAACTTGCAAGCTTCCAATAGAGCACCCAGTGAGATTTCCAGAAAGTCAAACGTGAGAGTCTGCTGCAGTGGGCAGCGATAAAGCTGCATGTGATAAAGAAGACTGAGCAAAAATTATAACGGTATTGATACCGATTGCCATGTCACAACCATGATGGCACCACAAAGAGAAGGGGAACCCGTTGAAATAGGAGGCTGTTAACAAATAAAATCTACCATAGGGGAGCTGCAAAAAGAACAGGATGATGTTGCAAAAAGTGACTGATAATAAATCCAAAGAAAACAACCTCTGAAACTAGACTGAGGCATGGAAACAGTTTATAATGGGATGACAGAAAGGGAAGTTGTATTAATAATGCTAAGAGACATAAAAGGGCATTAATGGAGGAGGTTAAAAGATAAAGCTTCATTTATTCAGCTGGTCTCCAGGAAAATAGGTTAAGTAACTATTTGAATGAGGAATTAGTTTACAAGATGGCTTTTAAAGACATAAGGGGTCAGGCAATTTTGAGACACTTATAAGTACCAGGAATTGAGTGCCAGCCAACTGAATTACATTAAAAATGCTAATCTAAACTATATAGAAAAAATTGGATCTACTCATTTGCTGGTCAATTGTATTATCAAATCAAGGGTGAAATTATCCTCCCCTACTCAGGCTAATAAGCACCTTTGATCCACACTATTCCATATGCCTGTCTTTGTCTGAAAGCCTTCAGTAACGAGCTTTTGCAACTCACCAGGCATCCCTTTTGGCTGATGACGAACATCATGGGAAACGTTCCAGATTGATGACTATGGAGGTAGAGGTCCCATGTTTAGACTGACTGGGACGGGCAAGGTGAGTTTGGCCATGCGGATCCAACCCCAACCTGAAGAGACCAACGGAGAGTACTTGTAAGTAAGAGCTCTCATACGTGCCAATTAACACCAGGCCTGCAGGTGCTTTTTGTGACATGGACACCTGTGTATTGGGAACGGGACTAAGAGGGGGAAACTCATTTCACCTAATAGCCATCTTACAGAAACAACGTGGGTCACCGTCTCAGGGAATAGCTGTGAACATGCCTTTTAAAGCTGAAAGCCAGCATACCCCACTCATCAAATCCCCTGAGATATGCAGTCCCCCCATATGGCACATTCTAGCCAGGTAGAATATCTGTGGCCATCAACAGGTGACCCATCCATGGAATGAGTGCAGAAAACACAGCAGATAGGCACAGAATGAAAGTGATCTGCATTGTTTCTAAAGCATCCTCTAGGACAAGGGGATAAGCAGCTGTGTAATTCCCATTGGGCCCAATTCACAAAGGCCCTACACCTCAAGGCTGCAGTACAATGCTCTCGCTGGGTGAGAACAGCTAGCGGACCCAACATTACCTTCTCTGCCCATCCCTCGGCAACTGGGCTTAGAGAGATCCCCCAGAGCAGAGAGCCACGGCTCAGGAGAGATGCGGGATCTCTCTCCAGCAGTGACTGGGTCTGGATGGGCCACGTCGTGAGAAAGTGCAAAAATAAACCAGGCTACCAGGTGACCAAGATGGTATGAATTAGGGATGTAAGTGACTAGTTGAGTCTCTACTAGACTAAACACTCCCCTGCCCCTTGCTGCTTCTATTAGAGGCAGCAAGGGGGGAGCAGGAGCCAGTGCTGGGGGGAGTCAGCTTAAAAGCCGATTCCCCCCAGCACCATCTCCATGAAGGGGCGGGGAGGAAGAGGCGCAGTTGGGGAGCGGGTACAAACTGGGAATTAACTGATTCCCGGCTCACACCTGGTCCCAGATGCTGCGCCTCTGCCTTTTAAATGGAGTATGAACCAGGTGGCTCTTACCCCATTTAAAAGGCAGAGCCACAGTGGGGTTAGTTCTTGAGGCAAGGAGTTAACCCTGCTGCAGCTCTGCAATTTCCCCCTTTATCAGCTAATCGAGTAGTCGACGGAAATTCCATCGACTACTCAATTAGCTGATTAAACGCAATTTAACATCCCTAGTATGAACTGCATAGGAGAAATGAGAACAGAAACCAGAGAGAAATGTGAGTCCACGGCTCTTTAATCAGAGCTCAGCCCCACATGTATGTACACAGCCACATATGATAAACTAACCTGCCTATTGATCAGATTCAAATCACCAAATAGATTAATAAAGCAACTGAGCAATTTGACACGATGCTCAAGAAAGCACACGTTTTAAATAATTGTTGCAATACAAAAGATGAAAAAAACCCATTCTTTTAAATTCAGTGGACTTTTTCAAAACAGCCCATAGAACATAAAAATAAATGTATCTGCCTATTTATCTGACACGTGGAGCCCATCGGTGTTCTATATGTGGCCTGTAAGATACTTTGTTTGCCACTGCCCATATGTGGGGTTGTCAGATTCTGCTAGTTTCCGTCTGTGCCGGTTTTTTTCCTCCTGGTATTACTAAAGTGACATTCACGTAAAGCAACGGCATGCAAAGTCAGGTGCATGCTGATTACATAGACTGAGAGAGCCGTGCACTCCCTCTGCATCTAATCAAAGCGCTGCTACGGTTCAGTCGACCCCTCTGTAAATTCTAGGTATGGAAGCGCAGTGAGCAAAACTCCCCATCCCAAGAGACTGTCTTGGTTACAACAATCTTGCGGCCTGCTGAGATGTAGGATGGCCACTCGAGGCCCACTCGCTAGCCTATGTTGCCCGTCACTGCTCTAGCAGAAGAGGATGAATGTAGCTACAGCCTCTCCCCGACTTACAAACACACCGATTTACAACCCTCCGTACTTACGACCAACCTCCCATTATATGTATTTTCGAGTTGAGAACCATGTATATCAAGTTTTTCGGACAGCGCGGGCAGCACGTTTAAGGGTATTTTCGACTTACGACCAAATCAAGTTACAACCATGTATTCGGAAAGTAACCCGTACGTAAGTCGGAGACTGCCTGTATAACACTTTTTCTATCAGTGCCAAACGATTCTGATCTGCAGGACCATGAGATGCACCAATCCTGATGACTGGAATTTGACTGAAGGGCCTTAGGTTCCTAAATCCCATTGGCACCTTTGAATAACCTGGCTCAAGGGCCCAATTCAGTACAGCGCTTAAGCATAAGATTTTCTGAATCTGAGCCAGAGCTGGTGTTTATTTCTAACATTAGGAATTCAGTCCCGGCTTGCATTTGTTATTTTTAGAGCAAATGGACAATATGCCAGAGTCTCTCTGCTTAACAGGGTTTTAACTGATATATAATTAACATGTTTATTCAGATTTATTTATATACATAAAGGAGTTTAAAAAAAGAAAATGGCTTTCCTGCCCTTACTCATCCTTGACAATTAGCAAATGTAAATATCTGATGGAGATTAAGTTGTATGTTTTCTATACATCACTCCAGGAAGGGGAAAAAAACCCCAACCCATGACTGTTAGTGTTATTATACCAAACGAGAGTGGAATAGTTTTTCTTAGGACCTAATCCAAATTCCATTTAAAAGGAGGCCTTCTATTGACTTCACTGAGCTTTGGATCAGATCAAAGCTGCGTCTAGACTGCAGTGTTAAATCAGAAAAAGATATGCAATTTGTGGTACGCAGCATCCTTACATGATCCCTCCCCTGTCACCCAGGCTTTTTCGAAATTTGGTGCATCTACACAGTGCCAAATTTCAGAAAAAAGTACTCTTTCGAGCCATTTCTTATTTCTCGTAGAACGAGGTTTACAAGGATGGCGAAAGAGCACTTCCACTTTTTCAAAAAATTTTCCAAAAAGGTGGATGCGTTCCTTGGAGGTATCCCAAAAAAGCAATGCAGTCTAGACGTAGTCCAAGACTTGAAAGTGAAAGTCTTTTTTTCCTTTCTATCGGTCTATATTGCACTCACTTGAGATCTTTACTTTTCCCGTACCCCTTCATTACAGACCCAAGCCTGCAGCTGGTGCTGTGTCTACAGTACCCTTCCCATCTGTTATAACCCCAGTTCAGTGGAACTGGATGGAAAGAGTTGTAGTTTTGCCCAGTGCAGCTGGGGCCTCTGTTATCAAAGACAAAACAGCTATTGATTGGAGCTGTGGGTTTGTAAAGGCTTCCAGGGAAGGTGCTAAATTGTTACCATTGTTTTCTTCCCCTGAACTAATTTAACTACAATCACCTCCCATGATAAAATAAAAATTCCCATCTCTGAGACACTTTGTGCACCACATCTCAGCACCTTTATAGACTATCTAAACTGGTTATCCCAGGCCTAGTCAAAGTCCCACCAAAGGAAAATGATTAACCGTGTTCCCTGTAAGCCGTGCACTTATGCAGCCGCTCATGAGAGATTCAAATGCCACCCACAGGGAGGCTGGCAGCTCCCGCAGGCCCCCAGGCAAAGGTGAGGAGGCTGGCTCCGTATCCCCAGGAGGGGCGGGGCCTTGGAAGGAAGGGGCGGGGCTGGGGCAGCCAGCCCTCAGAGCCATGCAGAGCATACTGTGCAGCACTCCAGTGGCAATTTAGAGTCTGGGGCTCCGGCCACCACTGCTGCTGCAGTAGCCAGGCCACCTGCTTCCTTTGTCTCCCCTTGTCGGTAAACCTGGCCACTCAGCTGATTAGCAGAGCACCCATAGCTAGGTTTTTGTTTCTCTTGGTGGTGCACATTTGCACCTGCCTTGGTGCACATAAAAATGTATTCCGCACCTGGATAAAAAAAAATATGCACATGGATGGAAAAGATTAGAGGGAACATTGCTGATTAATAAAGAACAAGTGCCCAAATGTACTGCTTTGTTTGCTAGAACACAGAACTGGGCAGAGAATTATAGTAAAGCAGGCTGTGGCAAGACCTTGAGATCCCTGACAGGCATTTGTCACCTGTTCTTAAAAACTTCCCAGATTCCACTTCCGTAGGTAACCTGTTCCAGTGCTTAACTGCCTCTGTAGTCAGAAAGTTTTTCCTAATAACTAAACTGAATCTCCTTTGCTGCAAATTAAGTGGATTATTTCTTGTCCCACCTTCATTAGACATGGAGAATAACCAATCATCGTCCTCTTTATAACAGCCCTGAACATAAATGGAACCTTTTACCAGCTTCCCCCCTTACCATTCTGGTCTCTAAACTAAATACGCCCTTTAAAAAAACAAGCAAACAAACAAAAAAATCTTTGGTCATAAATAGGGATGTAAAATCCCGGTTAATCAGTTAACCGATTAAAATGGGGTGGGGGTGGGGGTGGGGTGTTCCAGCCAAGCTGTGCCTGCCATGAGTGAGGGCTGCTCTGGCCAGGCTGATGCGCCCCTGCCTGCGGCACACCGGCTGGGGCCTGCCACAGGCTGAGGTTGCTTCGGCTGGGCTGGAGCACCCCCACTCGCAACGGGCCCTCCAGCCCACCGTTTAACCATAACTGGTTAGCATCACCATTTACATCCCTAGTCACAAATCATATTTTCTAAACTATTTATCATTTCTGCTGCTCTCCTCTGGACTCTCTCCAATTGGTCCACATCGTTATGTGGCCCTCAAAACAGCAGACCATACTCCAGCTGATGTGTCAGCAGTGCCGCACAGACAGAATGATAGCCTCCCCTGCCTTACGCATAGCCCTCCTGTTAATACATCGCCGCACTGTAGTTGCCTTTTCCACAACACCATGATGCGGCTGATTTATATTAATTATATAATCCACTATAGCTCCCAGGTCCTTCTCTGCGGTACCAGCACCCCACCTGTTCATTTCTATTTCATATCGATGCATTTGATTGTGGGCTCCTAAAGGAACTGTTCATAAACAGCTCTCTGTACACTGTGTCCAGTCTTCAGCACTGTTGAGGCCAACTCGCTACCACACAAACCAGAGGTGACACAATAGACTCCAAGGCTGACGCTCCCCCAGCTATCGGGCTGGCTAATGCTGCTGCAGAACTAGCTCCCTTTCATTTTTTGTGGGTGCCACAAAAAAGTAGTGCAGAAAACCTGGGGGCTTTAAAATTGATCCCTGCGCATGGCAAAAATCCTCCCTCAAGGGCAGGCTTTTTAAAATGACTGAAAATTAACCCCAAACAAGGGAGGGTTCGAGGAGGCAAAGATGTCAGACTGCACAAAAACAACGATAGATTGAATCTCTCTAGTCCAGGACCCTGGAGACCTGTCTGGTGCGGAACCAGAGAATTTGCTGGACCACAGGAGGTCAATGTTGTCTAGCAGCATTGCCAACACTTCCCCTGCTTACTGGGCTCCCAGAAGGCGTTTAGGGTTAAATTAGAGCTAAACAACAGCACAGAAGACTGAGGGCCAGGTCTGGTGGCTGTAAACAAACTTTAGGGGACCGCAGGAAACTTTGCCACAACCATGCCAGGTGGACATCCAGCCACTAAAATCATGTCAGACCCCGGCTTTGCCAGAGGGGCGAGTACCCAGGCTAAGCAGTTCAACCTGCCAAGAATTGCTCAGGGTGGGTACCACCCACCCTCTCTCAAGGCGGTGGTGACAAGAGGCCAAGCTTTTGGGCAAGGGGCAGACAGCGATGCAGACTGCAGACTGCACCCTCCCCCAGCCCCCACTCGCTTGTGTCCTGCGCGGCCCAGTGGGGCCGACAGAGGTTCGGGGCCCCAGGAGAAGAAGGGGAGGGCACCTGGCTCTGCAGCCTCGGGCTCAGCGCTGCCTGGAGCGCGCCGCGGGGATGTAGAGCGCCCGAGGCTCCGCCCCGCCTCCCCCTTGCAAGGCTGCAGCCCGCCGCCCGCGCCCCACGGCCCCGCAGCAGCAGGCGGGCAGGCCGGGCCGGGCCCACCCCCAGCGCGTCTGACGTGCAAGAGAGGAGCCGCCGCGGCGGGGCCGGGCCTGGGACTGGGACGCGCGTTGGCCGCGACGGGCTGCAGGGCCCGGGCAGGGAGCATGGCTACTGGCGGGGCCGGCGCCGGGGTGCGGCCGGCGGAGGAGCAGCAGCCGCCGGCGCAGCAGCAGCAGCAGCAGCCGCCGCCGCCGCCCCCGGCCCAAGCGCCGCAGCCCCCGGAGCCGGCGGGGGAGCAGAAGCCGCCGCCCCAGCAGCCCGCGCCCCAGCAGCCGGGCCAGGAGGATTTCTCCTTCCTGCCGCTGGTCCATGATATCATCAAATGGTAACGTGCCTGCCCCCCCGGGGGCCCTCCGGCGCCCCGCTCCCCCTAGCGCCCCGCTCCGGGGGGGGGAGATTCCCCCGGGGGGGCCTCCAGCGCCCCGCTCCCCCTAGCGCCCCGCTCCGGGGGGGGGAGATTCCCCCGGGGGGGCCCTCCAGCGCCCCGCTCCCCCTAGCGCCCCGCTCCGGGGGGGGAGATTCCCCCGGGGGGGCCCTCCGGCGCCCCCTCCAGCGCCCCGCTCCGGGGGGGGAGATTCCCCCGGGGGGGCCCTCCAGCGCCCCGCTCCCCCTAGCGCCCCGCTCCGGGGGGGGAGATTCCCCCGGGGGGGCCCTCCGGCGCCCCCTCCAGCGCCCCGCTCCGGGGGGGGGAGAGATTCCCCCGGGGGGGCCTCCGGCGCCCCGCTCCCCCTAGCGCCCCGCTCCGGGGGGGGGAGATTCCCCCGGGGGGCCTCCAGCGCCCCGCTCCCCCTAGCGCCCCGCTCGGGGGGGGGGGAGATTCCCCCGGGGGGGCCCTCCAGCGCCCCGCTCCGGGGAGGGGAGAGATTCCCCCGGGGGGGCCCTCCAGCGCCCCGCTCCGGGGGGGGGGAGAGATTCCCCCGGGGGGGCCCTCCAGCGCCCCGCTCCGGGGGGGGGAGAGATTCCCCCGGGGGGGCCCTCCAGCGCCCCGCTCCGGGGAGGGGAGAGATTCCCCCGGGGGGGCCCTCCAGCGCTCCGGGGAGGGGAGGGGAGAGATTCCCCCGGGGGGCTCCCTCCAGCTCCCTGCTCGGGGGGGGGGGGGGGGGAATCTCTGAGTATCCTATGGGACTGAGGCAGAGATCTCACTGGGGTTCCCCTTGCCCTTTAGCAAGTTGGGGATCTTTTTCTCTCCAAGGTGCAGAGATCACTAGGGGGTCCCCCTCGCCCCTCCCAGCTTTCATTGGCTGTCTCTCTGTGTACCTCATGGCACAAGCAGCGAATTAGAGGATGGGCCACCTTGCAACTTAGAGGGCTGAGGTTCTGGGGAACCCCTCCATCCTGGGTCCCCTGATCGCTCCAGGTATCAGCCGCACTACACAGGACAGCCAAAGCTCGGCTTGTGGCACCATTAAGGGCCAGGTCTTGGGCCCACCTCCTCTTCAGCAGGGAGGGGCATCGTATTCTAACATGTTACCTGGAGCCTTGCAGCATGGCGATCTGGGGTTAGGCATCCCTGGAGGGTACCATAAGTCACTTGGAAGAAGGAAGGTGATGGGAGTTCCCGCGCATGGCCATACAGAACGCTCCTGCGATGGGGGTGATGGAATTCCTTCCGCAAGGCCTTTGGTTCTACCTGCTGCTTTGATTTCATGCAGCTGCTTAACGCCACACTGAATTCATTTTAAGTTATTATCCTTTTTGATGCATCTTGATCTAGTTGTACCTTGCTGGCATTGATGCTGTGGTCCAGAGCCTCCACTGAGGTAAATCAGAGTTGCCACAGTGGAATTGACACCTGCTGACAAGCAGGCCCAGAGTTTCCAGGATTGTTTGTCTCAAGTTGGTAGGTCTTTTGCGTAGGAATTTAAAATCCCTTTTAATTAGTTAACCGGTTAAACATAATGCTTAACTGATTAAATGAGGGGAGGGGGCTGCTTCAGCCCCCGTAACTGGTTAACCATTCACATCCCTACTCCTGTGTTCAAAGCAGCCTCATCTGACCCCCACCAAGAAATAAGTTTTTAAATTGGGGGCGTTTTTCCATCCGGATTCAGTCGCATTCAGTAGCTGTGCCATGCTTGCAATGTATACCTAGTATCTAAAAATCAATGTCTGTTTAGGCTCTGAGTTTCATCTCATTGTGCCAGACAAACGCGCATTCCTCACTGCAGAGGTCTGGTCAGCGCCTTGGTCTAGCTCTGTAAGAAGAGAAGTGGTGGATCATCTAATGCAGGGGTCTCAAATTCCCACCAGTCCGGGCTGGAGTGATTGTGCAGTTCAGCCAGGGACTTCTGGGGGCGGGAGGGCTGTTGTTACTGCCCGTGAGCCCCGCCCCTTTCTGCCGTTACCCCTCCCTCTCCTCCTTTGGCACCCCATCTCCCAAGCACGTGGCTTTGGGGATCACCGGGCTGGAGCCACCACAGAGAGTTAAGGGGGGTGGTGGTGCCAGACCCCCATCCCCCATGATCCCCAAAGCCGCGTGCTCAAGGGATGGGTGCCATGGGGGGAGAGGGCGGGACAACGGTGGGAAGAGGCAGGGCTTTGGGTTCAGTGACGGACAGCTTCCCCATCTATCCCAGCCAGATTGAGCAATCGCTCCCCCAGGGACTGGCCCGCAGGCTGGGAGTTTGAGACCCCTGGTCTAATGGCAGTAATCGGGATTTCCTCTTTCTAATTCAGGATATATAATGACCCTGAGCAGGGATGGGAATGACTAGTCAAGTATCTGATAAGCAAATGCATATCGGATAATCGACACTCTAGTTGACTATTCGCTCCGTCCCCCTTGCTGCCTCTATCAGAAAGAGGCAGCAAGGGGCAGGGAAAGAGAAGGGGGCGCTTCAGAGCGACAGCACTGCGTGGAGCCCGGGGCCAGACCATGGGCTCCACATGGTGCTGCCACTTTGAAATACCGCGTGCAGCCCGGAGTCAGCTGGGGACTCAGAGTCCCCAGCTGACCCTGGGCTCCATGCGGCGCTGCCACTTTGAAACGCTGCGGGGAGCACTGCTTGAGTCGTGTGTCTCCCTGCGGCCCTGAGCTCTCCACAGCGCTTTCACCTTTGAAGTGTAGCAACAGCCCTGCAATTTAAACTACATCGACTGTTCGATTAGCCAGTTAATTGAAATTTTACATCCCTAACCCTGAGTAGATCTGGGGCCACCTGAGTATTTCCAGCCCTGACATGCTGGGTATTTTCGCCCCTTTTCACACCTTTTCACATGTTTTGTTGGTGTGAAATCAAGGCTGCTTTAACGGCTGTGGACACTGAACACCACTATGTCTGCACAGAACAGGGTCAGTGCAGAGGGTGGCAGTGCCAACTCCTGCCTCTTACTTGTGCCTTAACCCTGTTCTGCAGGGGCTAGTAAAGGGGGGTGGGCCCCAGGGCAAACATCTACACTGCAGTTTCAACAGCCTCTTAGCCTGAGCCCAAGCCATGGGACATGGGCCAGCTGTGGGTGTCTAATTGCAGTGTAGACGTGCGCAGAGGCTTTGTAGCTTGATGGGCAGGCACAGGGAAAGCAGGACACGCCGGGTAACACAGGAGAGGGAATCACTGATGTGGTGGTTTTGAAGCCACCAGGGGTGAGTGTTGTGGGAGAGCGGAGTTCCAGGGAAGATCTCATTGGCAGCCACGCAGGGTGGGGTGGGCAGGCTGTGGATGTTTGGTACATGGGGCATCACAGTAGAGAGCACAGAGAAGAGGAAGGGGGAAGAAAACAAGGTGTCATCTTTGTATCTTCCCCCCCCCCCATGGAGACAACCAGTGTTGGAACGACTTAGTGGTGTGTTTTTTCTCTGCTGGAAACTGGGCTGAGACTTGTTCCATCTTGAGACCAAGAGATGAAAGGCCCCAGGTATCTCATTGCAGTCTCTCCGATGACCATCCACACACCTATGTCAAATCCAGCATGATTTTAGCAGCCAGCCTCTCTCTGACCGCTCTCAAACCAAAGGAAGTTTTTCTTCACGCAACGCACAGTCAGCCTGTGGAACTCCTTGCCAGAGGATGTTGTGAAGACTAGGGCTTTAACACGGTTCAAAACAGAACTAGATACATTCATGGAGGTTAGGTCCATCAATACTTATTATCCAAGATGGGCAGTAGGATGTAAGCCAATAGTTAACTATTCGACTACCCGATAAGCTTATGCTTATTGGGTAGTCAAATGGAGTTCTCGACTGCTCACTTGCCCCCCTCCCCCCCCCGCCCTTGCTGCCTCTGTATGAGAGGCAGCAAGGTGGGGGTGGAAAGGAGCTGGTGCTGGGGGGGAACTGCCTTAAAAGCTAGTTCCCCCTCAGCACCATCTCCGCAGTGCCACCTGCCCCCCCCCTTGCCTTTATCAGAGGCAACGGGGTGGGGGGATAGGGGAGGCTGCTTCAAAGCAGCCTCAGCCCATGGCAGGCCAAGGCTTGCTGCAAGCAGAGGCTGCTCCAGCCAAGCAGCCCCTGTTCACGGGAGGTCCCAACAGGGAGCTGGGGCCTCCTGCAGACAGAGGCTGCTGCCACCACGCAGCCCCTGTTCACGGAGCCCCCGGCTGGCTGCAGGCAGGGGCTGCTGGACCGGGCTTGAGGCAGGACCGAGCAGTCCTGGCTTGCGCCTGCCAGGGACACTGCGCCCAGCAGCTCTTATTACATTTAAGATGCAGAGCCACAGCCGTTCAGAGCTGGTGCAAGTCCCATCTCCAGCTGGCTCCCGCTGCAGCTCTGCGGAGGGCCCCCTTATTGACTAATTGTGTAGTCGATAAAAATTTGTGTCTACTACACAGTTAGCCAGATAATCACAATTTTAACATCCGTAATGGGCAGGGATGGCGTCCCTAGCCTCTGTGTGTCAGAGACTAGAAATGGGTGACAGGGGAGGGATCATGTGATGGTTCCCTGTTCTGTTCATCCCCTCTGGGGCACCTGGCGTTGGCCACTGTTGGCAGAGAGGACACTGTGCTGGATGGACCTTTGGTCTGACTCGTATGGCTGTTCTTGTGTTCATTAGAGAGTTAGGCTTCACCCAAGTGACAGCCGAGGAGCCCAGCTTTCCTGTGCTATGGAAAAAGCCTTCATAACCCAGGCAGGTTGCAAATGAGTCCTCCTTCAAAAACCGCACACCACAAAGTCCGGACTTAAACGACAGCTAGGGAGTCTCCCATCTCCGGTGTCGCTGGGGATGGGGGGTGTAAACTAACCAACATTCAAGGACAGACTCCCATTCTGATTGTCCCAGTCCCGGGGATTTCAGTCAGAACAGGTCTGCCAGCTCTTTGCCCCCGATCTAAAAAGTACCACCACTCTTGGGGCTTGATCCGAATTTCATTGAGTGAGTGGGAGTCTTTCCACAGACTGTGGTGCAGACTTGTAGGGCCTTATTTCTCTCAGGAAGCCAAGTGACACCAGCGTGAGAGCAGGATGGGGCCAGCCAATGATTCGATGAACTCGGTTCCCTCCGAAGGGACCGACCTGCAGTCATTCCATTCTATCCGATGTTTGTCCAGGGCTGACTCTGCTTTAGAGGCCTGACAGCTCGTTCACAGCATCCAGCTGCCGGTTTACGTACAAGGGAGTGATGAATAGTTTGCTGGTAAAACGCCCTACCTGAATAAGCTTGGAAAGAATGAATATTCAAACCAGCAGGCACCAGCTGCTTAAATGTTTCCCTCTGGGCCATGTCATTGTTCCTCAAAGTTAGCACTGCGTCCCCCTCTGCCCCTGCCATGCCAAGCCGGTTTTATTTTTAGAACTGGCTTCTGGTTTTCAAAGGCCTTTCCAACCCCCCTGTACCCATTAGCAGTCGTTTCTCAAAGCAGAGAAGCAAATTCTCGCCTGCTCCCCATAGCCAGGTGAGACTTTGCTAAGCGTTAACAATGGCAATGCAGACACTAATGAACGAGCTGTCCTGGCGTGAAGCAAGGCGGCTGTTTTAAAAAATGGTACAAGCTGAGGGAAGCAGCGTGGTGTTTTTAAAGGAGGCCTTCGCCTCACCTTGGTGGGTGTGTTAATGTCCCCTTACAGAGCTAGGCCTGTGAAGTCTGCGGAGCGCCGTTTTCTCTGGCGTGGCTTATTTTTTTAGTTCCAGGACCTTGTTCTTAGCTGGAGTGGCAGAGCACACTGGATTCCCGTCTGCTACCAGGAATGCTGTTGTGTATTAATTATTTTTATTACAGGCCCCAACCCCCAAAGATCCCTATTGTGCTAGGCCCTGTACGTACATGTACGAAGAGACTGCACCCTGTGCCGAAGAGCCTGCAGTCTAAGCAAAGAAGACAGGCAAAGGGTGGGGAGGGGAAACTGAGGCACCGACAAGTGACTTGCCCAACATCCGTTAGCAGGTCATTGGCAGCCTGGATTTTTTGAATCCCTGTCTGCTGGACAATGCTGCCTCACACCCGACTTTATCCTATGCTGTGCAGAGCTGGGCATAGGGATAGAGGGAGTGGCTGCAGCATCGCATTGGTGGAGCAGTGTGGGGGGCACCAGGGTGCGTTGGGCTGCGGGTTGGGAGTGAGGGGCATTAGCAGAGCTTTCTAGGGGAAAAAAGTGCGCGCACAGCTTCCCTGGCCTGAGCCTGGCTAGTGTCAGCTCTCTGGGTCCCTGCCTCTCCCCCCCCAGCCCCTCTCCTGCACGCTGATGTGGAACACGCCACAGGAGGCGGGGCCCGCCAGCGCCAGTCCCAGAAGCTGGGTCTGGAAGAGGCCATCTAGGCCTGTAGTCCGGCAGCGTCTCTGCTTGGCTGCCAGGGCAGCTGGGGGCACGGTGCAGACTCACCCTCTGAGCCGGGAAGAGAGACATGCACATGGGGAGGGGGAGTGAGGATGGGTGTGGCCGGCATCACAGGGGCGGGGGGCCAGTGAGCACCATGTTGTGGTGACATGCGCTGACTGGCCCACGGATGTCATTGAGAGGCTCCACATGTGGCCTTTCTAGCCAAAGCAATGTGGTGGTGCTACGGGACTTCTGTAAGGGGGGGGGAGGGTAACGGGAAAAAGTTGCCCTGATTCATGGTGTCATTAGTGCCTCAAGCCATCTGCTCCTGACCCGGGTGTCTCTCCCTGGGTGTGTGTGCACAGTGCAGCAAGACACAGTGATCGAGAGCAGTCGTGTGGCTGGTGGGGGGGTAGGAAGCATCACTTAACAGGGCTTTCGGCAGGCGTGTCAGAGACGGGCATGTGTGGACGGGGCATGTCAGAGGCAGGCATGTGTGTCTGTTCCCAGTGCGCACGTATGGGCGGGGCGTGTCAGAGGCGGGCACGTGTGGGCGGGGCATGTCAGAGGCGGGCTTGTGTCATTCACTATTCCCAGTGCGCACGTGTGGGCGGGGCATGTGTCATTCACTATTCCCAGTGCGCACGTGTGGGCGGGGTATGTCAGAGGCGGGCATGTGTCACTGTTCCCGGTGTGCACATGTGGGCAGGGTGGCGGGGCGAACACACTCCTGATGGATTCCAGCGGGTGGATGCGGCTGCCGCCCCGTGAGCCTGTCCCATGCTAGGTGTGAACCGCCGTCTCTGCTCTCTGCCTCCCTGCAGCATGGACAAGGACAGCCAGGACGTCCACCAGGTGCTGAACGAACTCAAGACCAAATTCCAGGAGATGCGGAAGATGATCAGCGCCATGCCCGGCATCGGCGTGAGCCCCGAGCAGCAGCAGCAGCAGCTGCACAGCCTGAGGGAGCAAGTCAGGACCAAGAACGAACTGCTGCAGAAATACAAGAGCCTTTGCATGTTTGAAATCCCCAAGGAGTAGCAGGGATGGGATGGGACAAGACTCTGCTGCAGGGGTCTGAGGCTCCAGGGGAAAGGGAGATGCTCTCCTCCCCTTCTTTTCTGTCTCTTCCTACCGCCTTGCTGCTGTGTGGATCGCAGCCATGTGACATTAACCCGGGAGAACATTGTGTACCTGACGCATGATGATTGCAGCGGTACGTTCGCTTTGATCTGCTGAGACTGCGTGTATTCATACATAGCTGTTCTGGAGTGTGTCTCCTTCTCTTTTTTTTTTTTTTTTTAATGCAAGCGAGCAGGAGGGATTGCGTTTCCCCCTCGCTCTCAGGAGTAAATTATCTGGTGGTTGCATTACTGCCGGCAGCCAGAAAGAGGGGGCGTTTTCTTCCCTTTTGTGCAAATTGGCTCTGGGCAAAGTGGTGAAGGGACTGACGAGAGCAGAAGGGAACTTGCTGTCCTGCTCCCAAGAGGCAGTAGACATGGCTCCCCCCTCCAGAGCGTGTGTCTGGGGACAGAGGATTGGTTTCAACTGCTTTTGTATTTACAGCCTCCCCCTTTTTTGCAGGGGGAGGGGAGAATCAGTGCTGCTGTATCTGAGATGATACAAGTAAAGATTTGGAAACCCTGCGAGGCCCTTCTTGCGTTTGTACCGAGCCTGCGAGAAGGGCACTGGGAGTAGAGATATTAAATATCGGTGAATTGAATAGTCGATTAACCTAGTGAATTCTTATTGGTTACTTGTCTATTCGATAGTCCCCGGGGGTGGGGCCGGCAGCCATGGACGCTCCAGCCCCACTTCCGAGGAGCCCCCCTGCCACTCCACACTGCTGCCTCTGTATCGGAGGCAGCAGCGCAGGGTGCTGGGGAGATCCACTTAGGCAGCCAGTCCACGAGGGGAGCTGGTTTTTTAGTCTTCCCGTGCTGCTGCCTCTGATACAGAGGCAGCAGCGCAGGGTGATAGCAGCCCCTGTCCAGCGTGGGCTAAGCTCCCAGAGCCAGAACTGAGCTGGGCTGGCTGCCTGCCTGCCTCCTAATATACTTTAAATGCAGAGCTGCTGCAGGAGTAGGTCCCAGACCCAGGACTGATCCGGGCTGCTGGCCAGCCTGCTAAAAAATTTACTGCTGGGGGCAGAGGGGAAGAATGTGTGTAATCTATAGCATTAACCTATAAGCTTTTGCTTATCAGTTAATTGACGACACTATTCCATCCCTAACTGGGAGATGATTCCAGAAGCACAGGGCTGGTCTGGGTGTTTTATGCTTCCACTGGTTTTTGAAAAGCAGGGTGGGGGCTGAGCAGCTTAGCAGAAGGAGGCTGGAAATTTTAGAGGGGTGATTAGTGCTTAGTTCTGAGTGGAAGCTAGTGGCGGGGGGGCATGCCTAGATCCCCAACTCATGGAGGCTAAATCTAGACGGCAGAGTTTTTCCAGGATTCCAGAGGTCTCCCGGAAAAACTCTGCCAGGTCCAAGGAACGCATCTGCTCTTCCGAAATTTTTTTCGGAAGAATAGACACCTTTTTTCGGCATCCCTGTACACCTCATTTCACGAGGAAGAAGGGATGGGCCAAATGTCGGAAAAGCCTCTGTCGACAAAAGAAGTGGAAAAAGGAACACAAATGGCAGTTTGCAATTGGCGTACCATTTTCCGGAAAAAGAACGCCATCTAGACACAGCCGGAGGCAGTGTCACTCCCGGCTACCCTAGGGTCAGTCTGTTGAATGCTGTTGGCTTTAGCGGTTGTTGCACTTTCCACCAGCCAAGCTGAGAGCAGACTCTGGCTCCAGCCTGGCTGGCCAGCTGTGTACCCAGACTGCTTTAATCCAGGGCAGGAGCTGCTGCCCGCCTCCACGGACCTCTTCCTGCGTTTGGGGCATTTGCCCTCTGCTGTGTTTAAACCCACCAGCTGCGGGTGGAGGTGACACGTTTGGCGCAGATCCTGTGCAGGATACGTAGACCCTGGCAAATATCTAGCAAACTGGCCCCATGGAGATTGGCCCTATAGCTCACTAGCAGCAGTGGGGCCATGCAAGTCACAGAGCTGCACCAGGGAAGAATTTGGCCCATAGATAGGCTGGGAATTGGATTAAGGCCTCTCTCCTTTCATTTCTTGAGACCCGGCCGCAACTCCTCTTTAAAAGCACAGTCCTGCCATGGGAGTGAAGTTTGCCTTAGACGAGGGATGTTAAATATCGGTGAATTGTATCGTTGATTAACCTCATGAATTCTTATTGGTTACTCGACTATTCTGTAGTCCCCAATGGTGGGGAGCCAGTGCGCTCCCGAGGAGCCCTGGGCCACTCCGTGCTGCTGCCTCTGATACAAAGGCAGCAGTGTGGGGCGCCAGGCGGGAGCTGGTCCGTGAGGGGAGCCAGTTTAAAAACCAGCTTCCTTCGTGGACCGGCTGCCTGCTGCCCTCCCCCCCCCGCTGCCTCTGATACACTCCCAGCCTCTGCACAAGCTGGAACTGAACCGGGCTTCCTGCAGAGCCGCAGAAGGGGTAGGTCCAGGACCCAGCGTAAGCCAGGACTGACGCGGGCTGCTGGCCAGCCTGCTTAAAAATTTACTGGGAGTGGTGGGGAATGCATATAATCTATAGCATTAACCGATTAATCGACTATACTATTGCTTATCGATTAATTGACTGTACTATTACATTCCTACCGTAGATGCCAGTATAAAAACAATTGTGGGTTTATTTCCCTCACCCCCATGGCCCCTGTGGCCATCACACCCTCCTGCACCACAGCTGGTCTCTGCTTCAGGGGCACCTGGGACTTGACCAAGACTGAGGTGTATTGGCTGGGGGGAGGGGAAGCCTGCACAATGCCTGCGGGTCGGAGCATTAGCCAGGCCTGTGTTTACTTTGCGTTGGGGAGAGAAGCAAATTCCCCTCCCCTAGCAACATTCCAAAGGCCAGAGGAGAAGTAGATTGATTAGGGGGGAGTGCTCATGTAACACCGACAGGCCGAGTCAAACCTGAGACCTCTGGAGCTAAGGCTGTAGAGCAGACTCGTTATTCTCTCTGTAAGGTGGTCTTGGTGCATCTAGACGGGACAGTACATCACACCCAGCAGGGGTGTGGCTTACACTCGGAGCGGGGCTATGAGCAGTGGTGGACTGGACTGTTGGCTAGAGCATCAGTGTAGGCAGGTGGTGTGAGAACCTAGTGGTACCCACTTAAAATAGCACAATGTGTGGGGTCTGATTCATCCCTGAGGCAAACACTGTGGCTTCAGGGCAGTAACACCCGTCTCAGTGGGTTTCTGTGGAAGTAACAGAACACAAGTCCTGTGACACTGCCTGCAAATTGCTGAGCATTGGATCATGTTAAGAGAGCAAGGGGCAGCTTGCTGACTCCTCGGTCAGAATTTCCTGCTGTCTACCTGCCCCTTCCATGGAATAGGGAGGTAAACACAATTACGAGGGGCTAGGTCAAGTAGCACTGGATCTCACTGGGTAATAAAAGTGGTGTGTACAGTTGCAAGTGGGTGTGCCCAGCATTGACTGGATCCCAGCCTTTCTTATGAAGTGCCCTTATAAATTATGTTCAAACCTTGTGCCAGTCCCTACAATGAGGGTTATTTGCCTATGAACACAAGGACACAGAGAAGCCAGTAGAGTCCCTGGGAGATAAGTATAGCTCATTTGTATAAAGAACAGCAACAAGATTTGTTTTAACATGGCTTTCCTCTTACCAGCCAGCAGGAAAGAATCTGCTAAGGGCAGGGCCAGTGTTCTGAGGCAGGCCAAATTCCCAGGTGCTTGGTTAGTATAAAAGCTGTTCTGAATACCCCCATTTTAAAATAGCACTAAGCTCTTTTCTTTGGGAAGACACACAGGTGGCATAGGGATAAACTTTTCTCATTTCAGCAAACCAGAACATGCCCTACCCACCATTATCTAAGATCAGCACACTTGGCATCTATTTCAAATGGAGAAATAATCCATTTAGTTTTCAATATAGGTTCCGGTGAGCAGTACACATGTTGAAGAGACAAGAATCATCTGAAGAAATGAGGACTTGCAGTCTTCCACTTAAACTCCAGGGTTTTTTTTTTTTAATGTATTAAAAGCTGTTTGAGGTGCTATCTCCTTGCCTGTTTGTGTGATTTCATAAGCAGTTTCCTTAAAAAAATTTCTCACCCCCTATTGCTGAGGTAGCAGGCAAGGGCCATAACAGGGAAACTGACTAAACCCCGTTTTCTGCTGATTGAGATCAGCAGAGGCTAGTGGTACTCTGCAGCCCTGAAAAACTAGCCCTACGATGGCTTTGAAAATGCCAAGTAAGCAAACTGGGGGGGGGGGGGGAAGTTAGTCCTTTCCTATTTTCTTTCTGTGTGGGCAGTCTTGGCTGTTGCATTTGAAAGACTTACTGCTACAAGTGTAGGGTGGGGTTTGTTTTTCTAAAAAGTGGAATATTTCCTTTTGGTGTGTTACAAAGGAAATGAGTTCTCTCAGTGCATGTTTTTGTAAACTATTGACGTGCATGTACATTTCAAAATTATTTCTATCACTGTAGTGTCTGGTCCTAGGAGCCCTTGTCATGAATGAGCAATTTAGTTTATTATTAAGGTGTGTCATCTCATTTTACCCACTATCCTAAGACAAATGCCCTACTAGTGTTTATGATCACATACATGCAACTATTATTTCACTTCTTTAATTTGCCCTCTAGATGTCACTCTGTTGTTCAGTGCCACTTAATTGGACTAAAACTTTTTCTAATCAGTAATCTGTTTCAGCAACAGGATTCATTTGACCACCTCCTGCTTGTTACTTTTGTTATGCTTGAACTTAAAGCTTGTCAAGCCATTTCAGTAACATGAACCTTTGCCCTGGGAATGAAGGGAAAGGTGTACAGTAAAGATATTGATTTGCAGGAGTATTGTAAGTAAGCACAGTTGATTGGCTTGACTCAAGGTGTTTTTGATAATGCTGAGACACACAGCGAACTAAAAACAAACCCAGAACCAGATAATTTTTTTTAAAAAAAATTTTATTTTGTAGAAAAATAGTAAACTTAACACAGAGTGTAGAAAACACTTGGATACGGTTTTGTTCATGTCCAGGACACATACTACCCTACATAAAGTGCCTAATTTAAATGCTTCTCTCCAAATCAGACAAGACAAATGTAAACAAAAGTCAGTTTGACCCCCACCCATCCACGTCTGCTTCTGTAAGAGAGGCCAGTGGAGGGGCCTGCCAGAGGTTTGCAACAGCCCAAAGTGTCCACCTGCAGCAATCCTGGCTCATAGAAATGCATGCAAATACACACGCCAAAGCCCCTTGCTAGAGCTCAACTTTGGCTGACTTTGAGTCCAAACCATCTTGTCCCACCCCAAGTCTCTTCCATAAGGCAGTGCGCTGGCCCTTGGTGGTGAAGGCAAAGTCAATGTCTTTCCACTCCCAGGCTCAAAATTTGTGCTCAAAGTCCTTTGTCTCTCACCCTTTCAGGGGGAGGGCGTCCCCAGCAGCAGCCCTCCCATTGCTCCCCAGTAGTGGGTTTAGAGGACAGCCAATGCAAATCATCCCCCCGGGCAGGAGGTAACCTGCCCCCAGGGCAGCTGTCACTCCTGGGCAGCCAGAGTTTGTTATGAAACAAGCTTCCCTCCCTCCTGAAAAGGCAGGGGAGGGGGCGGTAGGAGGCTCCTAGCTGATCACGCAGCGCTCCTTATCTTTGGCTTGCCTGCTGCCAATGGCCTTCTCCCGGATGTACATGAGGTCGCTGTGCACACTGGGCCGGCGGGCAAAAGGGGCCACGATGCCATAGGCTTCCCCTCCACTGCCCTCGGCCCCTTCCTTCAGCAGCTTCTTGCTCTTGAGCGCGTTCTTGTGCAGCATGTCGCAGTACTGCACCGAGACCTTGCGGTGCAGGTCCGGACTCATCTCGCTGGGCAGCTTGGCCATGGCAAAGAGGGCTTGGAACATCTGGTCCAGGCTGCTGTTCTTCTTGGCCGAGATCTCGAAGTAGGCACATTTCTTCGGGTCTGGCCCGACCAATTGCTCGATCTCCCGGGGCTCGACTTCCCGGTAGAAGTCTCGATCACCCTTGTTGCCACAGATGACCAGGGGCACCTCCATGTTCTCCTTGGTCTTGTTCTTCAGGCACGACTTGGTCTCTAGGATCTGCTGCTTCAGCCGCTGCACCTCCTCAAAGGAGTCCCGGTTATCCAAGCTGAACACCAGGATAAAGACATCACCTGCAGAAGAGAGGGGGCACAGAGGGAGTCTACGTTAGAACCTGATTCTGGATGGAGGCAGAGCCCAGTTCCCAGTCAGCCCCGCAACTTCAGCCCTTTTTCTAAGTGCTGTCCATACACTACCTACTGCCCTAGAGGGTGGCTTCAGGGTTACGAAGGGGGCAGAGGGTCTCAAAAAAAAAAAAATCACCAAAATCCGGGCTAGGTAATTTATGCACAGCCCGTAATTAACCCTGGCACCCGACCGGCACTTTGCCTTTCCCCCTTTGCTCCCAGGTTTGCCTAGGAAATAAAGTTTGCAAACTTGGCTGCTTGCTGGGTTTGCATGCGAATTCCTGCCTGGATGGAGGGACTGGGAGGGATTCTGCTGGGGAGAGCAGCAGCCCAGCTGGGCTTTTAGATTTACATTGCGGTGGGGGGGGGGGGGGAAGAGAGACATGAGCAGCTGGCAAGCTGCATGGGTGTGAGGTGCAGCCACACTGCATGGGTTGAGAGTTTCCATCATATACAGGGCTTAACAGTTTGGTTCCAGGGCTCTCCACCTCTCCAGCAGCCCCTCTGCTTGGGTGTTGGGTAAACACCCCTTAGCCCATCCTGGCTTTGGCCGCTTTCCTAACGCCTTGGGAGATCACCTCCCGATCCCTCTACAAGGGGGAGAAGTAGCCCAGAGAGAGTTCCTAGCAGGGACTCCCCCCAGGATCTTGGAGGGCAGTAGGGAAGGGGCACAGGGCGAATTCCCAGGGGTGTCTTCCCCCCAGGATCTCGGAGGGCAGTAGGGAAGGGGCACAGGGCGAATTCCCAGGGGTGTCTTCCCCCCAGGATCTCGGAGGGCAGTAGGGAAGGGGCACAGGGCGAATTCCCAGGGGTGTCTTCCCCCCAGGATCTCGGAGGGCAGTAGGGAAGGGGCACAGGGCGAACTTGCCCCGGCCCGAAGCGGCCCGTACCTGTGAGGATGGAGAGGCGGCGCATGGCCGGGAAGGGGTGATTGCCCGACGTGTCCAGGATGTCCAGCTGGTAGACCTCGCCGCGGATGCTGTAGAACTTGCGGTGGAAGTCCTCGATGGTGGGCGTGTACTGCTCCTCGAAGCGGCCGGTCAGGAAGCGGGAGACGATGGCCGTCTTGCCCACCTTGGAGGAGCCCAGCACCACCATGCGGTGGCAGTTCTTGGCCGGGATGTTCAGCTCGCTCTCGCTCTGGCACAACTTCTTGATCATGGCGGCGGGTCTCATGGAAGGCGGCTGCGGCAAAGTGGGGTCTGGGGAACTGCCGGCCACTGGACGAGAGCCCGTCCGCTATGCAAGCTGCGACTCCGCTGTGAGCAACTACGGCCGCCGCTGGGTTTATAAAGCGCTGGGCGCGCCCGCCCCTCGGTAGTGTCAAAGCCCGGGAAGGCTGCTGGTTGGCCGGTTGCGCCAGAGGCGGAGGAGGAGGGCGGCTTGCGCGGGGGGAGCAGGGGGGGGACCATCGTGCTGCAGCGCAGGAGCTGGTTGGGCAGCGCAGAGTTTCTAAGCAGTTGGCAGGGTAGAAGTGCAGCAAGGGCTGGGGAAGAATCGATTGCAATTATTTGCAAATGACATGCAAATGAGCATAATTAGGCTTTGCAAGCACAAGAGACAGGAGGCATCGGTGTTACTTGCCGTTAACATTATTTCAAAGGGGGGGAGGGCCGTGGAGCTGGACCAGTTGAATTTGTGCGTGTCAGTTTCACCCTTAGTCACTTACGGTAACTACAGGAATAACTTATTTACCCCCACAGATGTTCTCTCTCCTAACTCGGCTACCCCCTAAGCTCCTCTCTCTCCCTCTGTGTAGCTACCCAGCCTCCAAACGCAGTGTCTCCTACGGACCCTATTCCACTAACAATTGCTCCCTGATTTCCCCGTTTTAATTTAGATCCATATTTCTACCCGGATCCCATGGATGGGGAATTAAGCTTGTTTTTTCCGTTGTGCTTTCCTTTACGGTGTATTTTCCTCTCGCTCTGGAAATAAAACAGTTTGCAGGGAAGAGAGGGCTCATAAAACATTGACCAGGTTTTTGCTGGACCGTTTCCTACTAGCTATTACACTTTCCAGTCCTCCTGACGGCGCTTGTTGAAAGCGTTTGCGATGCATTTATTGCAGCCTGGCTCCTTTTTTTGTTGTTGCCCCGCGGGCTTTTCACAAACTAAAAACCACTCGCCGCGGGAGAGCAGTGCAAATAAAGTAATCTTCAACAAGCAAGCAAGATCATCTCTCTCTCGCTAGGCTGTGTGCAGTATTGTTACTGTGCGGCTGCTACAGCGCTGTGGTTCTGACCGCTTTGCATATATGTATATATTTAAATGTTAAGACAAAAGATGCTTCGCAAAACAGGGACAAACAAATAACTAAAAGAAGAAAAACTTAAGTAACAACAACTAGACTAGCACAGCAGCACCTTAAAGACTAACAAAACATGTAGACGGTATCATGAGCTTCCATGGGCGCAACCCACTTCTTCAGCTGACTGGAGTGTTAGAAATCCAGATCCAAGAATAAATAAAGGAAAGGGGATGGGGGAGAGGAAAAACAGAGAAAAAAGGAGAATTAAACTAATTCCACAAGCCAAATACACAGGGAAGGATTGGAACTTAACTTCATTTACAAGTTTAATTCCTATGCAAATGGTATGAACAGAGACATCTGCTGGCTTGCACACTGCCTTCCACATCCCAATGACTTAGCACCCCCATTGTTGGGTTGGTTGGTTAATTGTTCTTATCAGCCTCTTGTAACTATTTGAACCATCTACTCTCTCTTTCTCCCCCCCCCCTTCTTCTTCTTCTTCTTTTTCTTTCCCCCTCCTTTCTTCTCTTCCTCCCCCGCCCTTATTTATTCTTGGAGCTGGACTTCTAACACTCCAGTCATCTGAAGGCGTGGGTTGCACCCACAAAAGTTCATGATACCGTCTACATGATTTGTTAGTCTGTAACAGGAACAACTTAAAAAAAACAACAAATAGACTAGTAGCACCTTAAAGACTAACTCGGCTAACCCTTGGAAGCCTTTAAAAGAAGAAAGATGCTGAGATCAGAGTGTGTCTTGTAATGCGGTGTGTCTCCACTACAGGGCGGCAGAGGGCGCTTTCTGTGGCCTTTTTCCTGGGAACAATGTAAGAGTTTATTAGAGGGCATAGGTCAAAAAACACGTGAGTCAAGAGACTTAGGTGAGCCTATGAAACCCCACAAACTCAGTCATCCACACAGGTGATGAGAAAGAATCATCAGTTGCCAAAAGACAAAGTTAGCAGGAAATTAAAAAGTACTTGAAACAAAATTGCCCGGAGCCAGGCCGGAACCACAAGCCGCAAAAAAACTGAGCTCCATTCATTGGCATGTGAAAGGATGGGGAGATTTTAAAGTGCCAAAGGGGGGGTGGGGGAGCGAGCACAAGGGAGCTGTTGACGAACTGGCAAGTTTGCAGTCAGGGCTTTTAGGGCAGTTCTCCGGCCGGTTGGTATGGGCTGTGCACATGCCCCTGGGCAACATTGCTGCATTTGCAGGGCTTATGTGGCCCTTGAGTTACTAAGCTACTTATGCAAATGTACGCGCAACAAGCGTATGAACAGGAGTGGTGCCACTGAACGGCAGCTGCTTCAGACTCATACGTTTGAAGTTCTCCAGTTAACCTGGTTGATTCCAGTGGTGCCAAGCAAGTTCAGGGTCCAGCATGCTAGGGGCTGTACAAACACAGAGCAATAGATAGGGCTGCCTAGAAAGCATTTAGAATCTAAACAAACAAAACAGAGGAGAAAGGGATAGAACCTACTTGCCTGCTTAAGTACCCCATAGTTTCAGGATCCCTGTGCGGATGTATTACCCTTGTTGAACTGGTGCATTATGGGTGTTTTGCCACTATGGGGCAGGCCATTTCTGGAGCGGTTCTTGGCTGGGGCGGTGGGTGGGGTTTACAGTTCAGGGTTAGTAGGATGCCTTTTTCTTGGTCAAGAGGGAGCTAAGTTCTGAAGCAGGTGAGCAAGGTAGGTTGTGGAAACCCCATCACTGGAAAGTTTTAAGAACGCGCTGGACAAACACCTGTCAGGGATGGTCTCATGATATTTAATCCCATCTCCGTGCAGGAGAACAGACTAGACCACCTCTTGAGGCCTTCAGGAGTGTGCAGCTGGTTGGGAAGCCCTGTTGTCTGGCTGAAAAGGCTGAGCACACCCTGGATAACTTCTGCTAACCATGCTCAGGTGGGATCATTCAGGGCCAGGGAGCTCTCAGTTCAGGGCCCTCTCACCCACTGGTGAGGCAAATGCAACCATGTTGCCTTTCAGGGTATGATGCCAAGTTCCCAGGCTCCCAGTTTTCCAGTTCCCAGGCTTTTCCAGCCACCTGTTTCCACACCTGGGATGGGCGCCACCCCTAAGCAGCTGTTCTCACAGGGCCCAGGCTAGCAGCACATGTGGGAGGAGATGATTTTGTGAGATTTCTGCCTGGGGGGTGTGTGTGCATAAAAAAACCGGTGGGAGTACTGGTGGGAGTTCATACAGTATAAACAGTGAGCAGGGTGTTGCATGAGGGTGAACTTCACTCCAGGGCAGAAGCCCCGCAAATGACTTTCCGATCACATCAGTCCCATATTTCTTGTATTTCCTAGATTTTAATGCCAAAAGGGACCATGATGATCAGCTCATCTGATCTGTGTAGCACAGGCCAGAGACTCCCACCCAATAATTTTTGGATCTAGCCCATAACGTCTCTTTGAGCTAGAGTGGCCCTTGTAAAAAGCCATCCACTCTTGATTTAAAGACTTTATGATGGGGGAATCCACCACCTTGCAAGGTAAGTGGCTCCAGTAGTTAATTACCCTTCTCCTTAAAAATCTGTGCCTCATTTCTGCTCTGCATTTGTTCCTAAAATCCAGGGCTGTGTTCCTCGCAGGCATAATGACTAAGCTTGTCTAAATGGCCCTCCCCTCTCAAAGTCAATGGGATTTTGCCATTCAGGGTTAATCCTTGCCTCTTTCAAACTAGGGATGTGATAGTGTAGCTGATTAACTGATAAGCAAAAGCTTATCAGTTAATGCTATAAACTACATGCATTTCCCCTACCCCCTCTTGCCAGTAAATTTTTTAACAGGCTGGCCAGCAGCCTGGCTCATGCCAGGTATGGGACTTATGCCCGCTGCAGCTCTGCATTTAAAGTGTATTAGGAACCAGGCGGGCAGGCAGCCCGGCTCAGTTCCGGCTCATGCCAGATCTGGGAACTCAGTCCCTCCCCCCACCCCTGCCGGACAGGAGCTGCTGCCATCCCGCACTGCTGCTTCTGTTTCAGAGGCAGCAGCGCAGGGTGACAGGCAGCCGGTCCGTGAGGGGAGCTGGTTTAAAAGTGGCTCTCCTTGCAGATCAGCTCCTGCCTGGCACCCCGCGCTGCTGCCTGGAGTAGTAGGGGGCTCCTTGGGAGCGGGGCTGGAGCATACTGGCTGCCGGCCCCGCCCCCAGGGACTATAGAATAGTCGAGTAACCAACAAGAATTCTTGATCATCCATTCAGTTAAGCGATATTTAACATCCCTAATTCAAACCAGCACGGTGGGATATCTTGAGTGTGGGAGATGCTAGTAAGACTATCTTTGTATTTGAGATCAGAAGCAAAGTCTGGCACTTTTCTGATACTGATCTTCTCCAGGGCCGATTGTTGGCACAAGACCATATTTCTGCCTCGTGCCACCTTGGTAACAATCTCAGATTTCTAGTCACCAGAAAATATTCAGTCGATGGTGTCTGACAAGTGTGTCTGGGCACGTAAAACCCACAGAAGTCCCACAAACCTCCCAGCTCACATGGATGAACTGTGCAAGCATAAATCAGATTGTGACATTACTCAATGCAAAATGCCAGAAGACATTTGCAAAATGTACCAGAAAACATGAATGGATGCATATAAAAATATAATGTCGGTGTTCAAAGCAACATTCGCCCTGGGGGGAGTTCGCCAAGTCCCTACAAGCACACCCGTCTTGTGAATATATGCTGCGTCAGACAGCAAGCATGTGGTAGAGCCATTGGGTCTAACAAGGTTGGTGATTGTGTTTGGCTCTCCCCTTGCTGGCAGCTATTAACCCCACTGAGGGTAACATGGTGGTTATTACACAGCTACCCATTTTGGCTCTGCGTTGGATCATGCCTGGTGAGGCTAGCATCATGTCTTTAGCACATTCTACAGATGAGTGGATGGGGCGGGGCAGAAGGAAGCTGATGCAGTTTGCCTTCAGTCACCTGGGAGAACCAGAACCGTGGAGAACCCAGGAGCCCTGACTTCCAGTCCCGCTTTGATCTAACCACTAGATCAAACTCCCCTCGTGGAGCTGGGAGTGGAATGCTGGTTCCCAGTCGGCTTGCTCTAACCATGCTGCTGCACTTCCTCCCAGAGCTGGGAACAGAACCCTGAAATCAGGGATCCCAGTCCCCTAGCCCCTATGACAACCCTAAACGGGAGGGACTTCATGCCTGATGTCACAAGGCTCTTCTCTCCACTGAGGCTGTGCTGATGACTCACCATGGCTCTCTAAAAGGTGCTCGTTTCGTCAGAGGCGCGCACTGATTCTATTATCCCCCGTCACTTAGCTCAATACAGAGCCCAAAATGCACGGTGTGTCATAGGCTTTTTCATCTCTCTTGATTAAGGGCCTTCTGTTATGCTCCATCCGAAGCACCGTGATCACATCTCTCCCTGCTGGGACAGAGAAGGGTTTGGAAGCAGTCAGTAAATAGACACTGGGCTTTTCCTCTCCAGGCAGCTACACGTACACTGTTGGTTTGATGTCAGCAGGGAGCCAGTGAGGACCTATGACTCCACAGGGCTGTCTCAACAGGAGAAGCTTTCGCTTGCTCACCTCTGCTTTTCTCCCCAGCGCTGCTGCTGCTGCTGTTCGCTGCTTCCAGAATTGGGCACAACTTTCTGCCCTTCCTTTCTCTGGGCTGGCGCAGGGGGTGATGTCTATGCTATCTATCTTTTTGCAGTGGGGGGAGTGTTAGGGGATTCTGCAGGGCAGGCCTGTCTTTTTGTTCTGTGTTTGTGGGGCGCCTGCTTTGCGATTGAGACCCTGTGGCAATATGAATACTAAATAATAATAACAATGAATAAATGACACAATGTTCTTCCCTAGGAGCAGTAACTGGTCACCTCCTCTCAGAAAAGAGATCTGGGCATTGGAAAAAGTCCAGAAAAGGGCCACAGAAATGATGAGGGGTATGAAACGGCTGCCGTAGGAGGAGAGATTAAAAAGACTGGGACTTTTCAGCTTGGAAAAGAGACGACTAAAGGGAAATGTGATAGAGGTCTATAAAATCAAGACTAGTACGGGAAAAGAGAATAAAGAAGAGTTATTTATTCCTTCCCATAACACGAGAACTAGACGTCACCCAATGAAATAAATCGGCAGCAGGTTTAAAACAAACAAAAGGAGGCTTTTCTTCATGCAGCGCACAGTCAACCTGGGGAACTCCTTGCCAGAGGATGTTGTGAAGACCCGGACGTTAACAGGGTTAAAAAATGAACTAGATAAATTCATGGAGGTTAGGTCCATCAATGGCTATTAGCCAGGATAGGCAGAGATGGTGCCCTTAGCCTCTGTTTGATTGGGCTGGGAATGGGCCACAGGGGATAGATCACTTGATGATTCCCTGTTCTGTTCATTCCCTCTGGTGCACCTGCATTGGCCACTGTGGGAAGACAGGACCCTGGGCTAGATGGACCTTTGGTTTGACCCAGTATGGCCGTGCTTATGTTCTTATGTCATCAACAGACAGCAGCAATGCATGGGGAGGGATGTGGGCTCACGTGCCCCCCTCCCAATTTACTGGTTGGCTTGTACTGTGCATGCTCACATAGACTGAGCACGCTCTGTTGAATGTGCTGAAGCAGCTACACATACACTGTTGGTCTCTATAAAAAGCTGAACACTGGCTGGGCTGCGTGAATCCATGGAAGGGGCCGCTGCCTGTTTCCCCATCCCTACGCGTGCTCCTCCGCTTTCCCAGAAATATCATGGTGGGAAAGCTAATAGGGTTAGATCTGGCTTCCCTAATTCAGGCACAAGCCCCATGAATTTCCCGGAGTGCAGACGAAAGCTCAACATTCTTCCTTCGGAGACATGCAGCTCCTTCTGGCTTCCCATCCTCGAGGTCAAGCTTTAGCCTGAAGTCAGTGCCGTAGGATGACCTGTGGCTAGGAGAATGAGAGAGGTTTAAATCAAAGAGGAGAAATGCTGGTTAGGGAAGGGGACCCCGGTTGTCGTGCTACAGCTAAATCCTCCAGGAGAAAGCACCTGGTTAAATCAAGATGCAACATCCATTTGTTCTATTAGTGCCATACATTATTTGCCTGCCTCAGCTAAGATTTCTCAACAGCTGTATGTAGTTTTCAGCATATAATTTCTGCCAGCTGGCATGCAATGCAGGACCCTTAAGTATTTATTTAATGGATTGTAGAGGGTGGGTGAGGTTTTTTTGGGGGTCCATTTTTCTGGCAAGGATTTTCTGTGCATCTCGATTTCTTCCAGTACATGGGATTTGGTACAAAACCCCCCGGAAAGCCTGAGCCATCTCTGAATTCCCTAATTCAAAGCAGAGAAATCACCAATCCGCTTGAATACAGGTCTTGATCCAGTGCCAACTGAAGTCAACGTGACATGATATTGTCTCCATACATTCTATGTATTCCCAAGAGATTGTCATTTTGCTGGGATTGGGGCTGGAGGGAGATTCCAGGGCCACTGCAGATAAAACAGTAAAAGAGGCTGGTTCTCTGCTTTGGCGCATTCTAGACACGGTGTCTCAAATTGGGCACTGGTTCCTTAATGGCTGCCAATTCACATGAGACATGGCATATTTCTTAAAGCTCTAGCTACTTGAGTCATGTGAGAATAAGAGACTCTCAGCTTTCATTTAAAAAAAAAAGAGCTTCTAGCTCTAATGATTAGGGAGAAAATGTTAAAAACAAGACCTTGGTGCAATCTAAAGGTGCAAAGCTCAGGGGCTGTGTCTACATTGGCGCGATCTTGCGCAAAAGCGGCTGCTTTTGCGAAAAAACTTGCTGCCTGTCTACACTGGCCCTGAGTTCTTGCACAAGTACACTGACATTCTAATGTATGAAATCAGTACTTCTTGTGCAAGAACTCTGATGCTCCCGCTCAGGAATAAGCCCTCTTGCGCAACTGTTCTTGCGCAAGAGGCCAGTGTAGACGGGCAACATGAATTTCTTGCACAAGAAAGCCCTATGGTTAAAATGGCCATCAGAGCTGGCCTGCGCAAGAGAGCGTCTACACTGGCATGGATGCTCTTGCGCAAAAGCACATGCCAGTGTAAACACTCTCTTCTGAAAGAGTTTTTGCACAAGAACTCTTCCGCAAAAGAGTTCTTGCGCAAGATCATGCCAGTGTAGACGTAGCCAGGAAGTAAATAAAACAACCCATGGCTTAAAACTCTAATGACTGTAAGGCAATCTGTTGATTTTCTAGGGGCCTGACTTGATTTTTGGATGCTTGAGGTTGGCAATACTGAGACAGTGACTTTCACGATGGCACCTCTACCACAGAAGGGGCTTGAGGTGGGACTGAGACAGTTTGAGTGGAGCCTAGTTGTGGGGAACTGGCGTTACACAGCCATAAACAGAGAGGCAGCCTGGAACTGGGGAACTAGACTTCAGAACTGTGTTTAGCTGGAGTAACTGGAGCTACTTGGGTCTGAGCTCAGCTGCTGCCTTTTAATGTATTCCCAGGATCATGCTCAAGGTGGACAGGAACGGTGCAGATATTGGGTGATAGTTCACCCATGCGTGGAAAGTTCTACTTTGCAGGGTTAAGAATTGGCTAGGCTCTTCATTGGCAATTTGTCGAGTTCCAGCTGCTGCTTAACATTCCAGCCATGTGTACACAGCCTGACTTCCTGATGTCTCCTCCAAACTCTTCCCTGCTGCCACTTATGCCCTTCCCTCTAGGTTCCATGCAGTCTGGGTCCATTGTATTTCCTCCCAGCAAAGAATTAGCTCTCTTCAGCACTCCCTGCTGCGTCAATGATCAGACTATGTGCAATGGCTTGTCTGCCTGGGGAGATCACATGCTCCTAGTGCAGACTTGGGCATCTGGGAAACAACAAATCATCCACTGAGCATATGAGTTTCAAACTGACAGCTGTACCCTGCTAGGCATGCCTTATGACTTGTCTGAATTGGCAATTGTTGTCTTATGGCTTTCCAAGCTGGCAGTTTGAAGAAGTACTAGGCTATTGGCACTGAATTGAAGATTGCCATTAGTTTATTCTGACCTACTGAGGCTTAGGTACGAGCACTGTTCACTCCCAGCCCTAAGCCACACTCCCCGGCTGGAAGCCAATAAATGTGAGTCAACAGTGTGACACTGTTGCAAAAAAAGCAAACATGATGCTGGGATGAATTAACAGGAGTGTTGTGAGCAAGACATGAGAAGTCATTCTTCTGCGCTACGCTGCACTGATTAGGCCTTAGAGTGAGTCCATTTCTGGGCACCACATTTCAGGAAAGATGTTGAGAAATTGAAGAGGTTTCAGAGAAGAGCAACAAACATTATTAAAGGTCTAGAAAACATGACCTATGAGGGAAGACTGAAAGAACTGGGTTTGTTTAGTTTGGAAAAGAGAAGACTGAGAGGGAACATGGTAACAGCTTTCAAGTATCTAAAAAGGCATTACAAGGAGGAGAGAGAAAAATCATTCTCCTTAATGTCTCATGGTAGAACCAGAAGCAATGAGCTTAAATTACAGTAAGGGAGGTTTAGGTTGGACATTAGGAAAAACTTCCTGTCAAGGTGGTTAAACACTGGAATAAATTGCCTAGGGAGGTCGTGGAATCTCCATCATTAGAGATATTTAAGAGCAGGTTAGACAGAAACCTGCCAGGGATGATCTAGATGGTGCGTGGTCCTGCCATGAGGGCAGGGGGCTGGACTTGATGACTCTTGAGGTCCCTTCCAGTTGTACTATTTTGTGATTTTATGAAATGAAAGAGAGAGTAACTCACCATGCTTCCAGGCAAAAGACCGCTTTGAGTCGTAAAGACATCCACCCAGGAGCGTGTCCCATTGGATGTAATTTAATAAGAGCCTACATATTTAGACTGTAAGCTCTTCAGAGTTGGGTCTGTTACTAACTATAGGTATGTACAGCACCTTGCCCAATGGGGCCCCAACCTCATTCGCCTATAGTAACTACCACAATATAAATTCTAACATAATTCTTGAGTGCCTCTTACCCTAATGACACCAGTGCTGGAACCAGGGGAGGCGACTAACGGGCCAAGCTCCCCCTTTTAACAAAAGAAATGTAAGCATAGAATTCATGCCCCCTGGACTCCTGCAGATTCTCCCCTTCCCCTCCTCCCCCCGCAGAATACAGCCTCTTCCCGACTTATGAACCGGTTACGGACCAAGCAATTGGTCGTAACTCGGTTTGTTCGTAAGTCGGACCCCATAGAGTTACACGCAACCGCGCTGTTCGTAAGCGCAGATCGCGTTCGTAACTTGGGGTCTGCCATTTACGACAGCTTTGGTTGTAACTGCGAATGGTCGTAAGTCGACCATTCGCAACTCGGGGACCCGCTATAATCAATTCTGCTGGGGAGATGCTGCAATTATACCTTTTACCCACCAGGGACTGCCATGGTGCTAGAAAACAGCTGGCTCATTGCCAGAGGAGCCAGACATGGAGAGAGAGGAGGAACTTTGGCCTTGGTCCCCCTCCCCACTTCTACAAAGTTTCCAGCAACCTTGTCTAATGCCCTTTTGCGAACTATATAGCCATCACCATTGAAATGCAGCCACCTCTGGGGTGGAGAGCGGTGGCCAGATGATGCAGCCATCTGGTCATCTGAGCCGATGGGGCTTCTCTACATTCTCCAACCAACCTCGGCAGCTGACACCACCCAAATCTAATAACGCCATGAGAAATTTGCCATGCTTGTGGGAAGGCTATTCAGTTCCATGCCGTGTGGCCCCTCGGAAGCGGTGGCTCTCATTGTGAGCTTTGTTAATAGACAGGAGTATACCTACCCAGTTAAGGAAAAATAAAAGCACTGAGCTCTTCATCGCAGCAAACGTGACTTCCTTATGCACCAACATTTACATGCCGTTGTTAAGTCTGTCTGAGGTGTTTTTAATCTGTTTGTTAACGATGAAAAAAAAGTACATCGAATTTCACTCTGCGCATGCTCTGAGCCATAAAATGTCAGTCACTGTCGCTGTTGATTTGAATCAACACAAGGAACATTTTGTTGGACCCAAATTATTTTTGTTGTTGTTTTGGCTAGAAAAAGTGTGTGTGTGTCGGGGGGAGGGGAATCAATTTTGGTTCAAAATGAAATGATTTTCTTTGCCCAGTTGGCCCCCAGACTGAAAAATCAATTATTTGCTCTCTCTAATCATCAGTCCTGCAGGAAATACGGGCAAGCATGTGGGCCACGGGGGAAAGGACTTGACAGTCTCCGTATAAGGAGGTGGGTTTTTTTCTTCAGCCCAATCAACTTTCTAGCTGAAAAGGGACAGCTGATAACTTAAGCCGCTGTCTAGTATCCTTCCTTCCAGCAGTGTTCCCTCTAAGCTGAGTGCTTGTGCAGCTGCCCTGAAAAGACTCAAATGCCACCCCACTGATTAGTAGAGCGCCTACAGCTAGGTTTTTATTTCTACTGGCAGTGCACATTCACACCTGCTTTGGAGCACATAAAAATTATTCCGCACGTGGATGTAAAAGATGAGAGGGAACATTGCTCTCCAGCCCCGGTTTATCAGTGCTGCCTCCTGACCATTTGTATTGAGAGGAAACACGTAGCCCATTTGTCCCGGGTTCGCTTGACCAAAGAGGGTTTTTTTGGGAAGGCTGAGGAGATTGGAGCAAACGAGACACTCCCTGCGTGACTCAGCGTCGCTGGTTTGCTAGTGATGGTGCATGCATGAGGCCGGGATAGTGAAGGATGGTAATACAATGGGGGGGGGCAGGAGCTGGTTACAGTAATATATCTCAGCATCAGGAGCTTTCATGTTCAGTATTAGAACAGAAGAACAGCTGTACTGGGTCAGCCCAGAGGTCCATCTAGCCCAGTATCTTCTCTCTGAGACTACCAGAGCTGTAGGGGGAAAGAGCCACTCTGGTTTCCCCCTCTTGGCTGCTGGCAGTCAGAGATTCAGGATCCCCCTGAGCATGGTGTCACATCATTTGACCATTTTGGCGAGAGCTAGTGATGGACATTTGCCATGAACTTTTTTAATTCTCTGATCTTCTTGGACCTGGGACCCCGAAAAGGGCAGCCCATCTGCTGGGAGCTCTAGTGTAGACAAGGCTGAGATGCACTTGGCACTTTCCCTGTTACGTGACCTTGCCCTTGAAATTGGCTTGTGCACGACATTGTCATAGAGGGCCCTTTCCCATGGAACTGCAGGGATAGAAACCGGTTTCTCATTTGCAGGAGAGCTCCCTGACCAGGGCCATGTGCTGGGATGAACGTCACCGAGAAGCAACACCACAGCTCTTTACATGGCACATGGGTGGCAGATGCCAAGCAATAGACCTTGATTGCTTCTGCCTCCCATAGCCAGCGGCTTAATAGCTACCCGGTTATAAGCAATGTCCTCGTTTGACTGCTGGGACAGTGGTTATGCAGGACAGAACATTTAGAAACAGCATTGGCTATTGTGCTGCAGCGATTAGAAGAACGGCTCCGTGTCCGTCTACCAGCAGGGCGGGAGGCATTAACATGTCCTGGAGCTGTACCCAGAAACGTACCTTCTGTTTGCTTTAAAAGCATGGCTGCCTCTCTGGGATTAGGGAGCAAATGTCACCTGTAACTGGAGACGGCCAGAGCAAAGCACAGCCCTCCCTGAAATATAGGGCATGGAGAGCAGGGAGCCAGCTGCCAAGTGGCTGCAGGATTTCAAACACGTTCCTGCGGAAATATCAGCTGCTACCAATGGAACATCTTGGAAAGAAAGCCCTTCCCAGGACAGATATTACATACTAGGACGCCTCAACCTGCCCCTTACAAGACAGAGCCAAGGGCAGCGTGGGCCAGGCTCTCTGTATTACAGACTGAGATATGTCACTTGTCTGCCCCACGTCCTTCGCTTCGGCCCCCGCTGCCTAGAGATAGAGGAGGAGAGCAAACGTTTGGAGCCAAGACAGAATTTAGGTGTAAGCTGAGCTTAGGTCGATGTTTGGGTTTGGGATTTCAGTTCAACGTCAAATCAGGGCCAGGCCTGGGGGGTCTGAGCTTGGATCAGGGCTAGAGGTTGGGCTTTGAGTGGAGGTTGCATCAGGGCCAAGGTCTGGATTTGAAGAATCCAAATCTCACCAGCGGTTCTGGCAAGATTTGAGCCCCAAAGGATCAGGGTTCCCAGTCAGCTGAGTGCTTGGGTCGCCGCCCAGCTGTGGGTGCCGCCCAGCTGATTAGCACAGCACCCACAGCCGGCAGCATGTGTTTATAACAGTGGTGCACAGGATAAAATTTATTCCACCCGTGGATGGAAAAAATTGGAGGGAACATTGCAAAGGATGTATAGATAGCCTGCCTGCCATCCCACGCCTCTCCTTCTCCCACTCTTTGTAATGGAGCCTCCCAGCTCAGAGCAGCCCAGCAACAGGCCGGGTTTATCCCCACACTTTCGTCTCGAGGTGGAGGGGCTGTAGTTTGAGAAGGGAAATAAAAGAGAATGGGACCCTTCACCCCTTTCTTGCTAGGACTTCCCTCCCATAAAGTCACAGGTATGGAAAGAACCACAGGTATTCACTTCCTCCGTGTCTCTTCCATCCTTAGCTACCAGCGTACTCAAAGCATTAGGCTTTATAAAGTGGGTCTGATTTACATTCTTGGGGTCTGCCCCAAGGTACATTTATAGCACACCATCCGCAGGCAGAGAGAGTGAAAATAACCCCCTCCTCCAGTGCCGGATAGTCTAGTTTCAAGGGACCCTGTCTCCCTTCCATGGTACAGAGCTCAAGGCCTTGTAGGAGGAGGAATACAGCATCAGCAGGGCAGAGCCTGGAGAGCGACTTGCCTTTTGCAACAGAGCATCAGCAGCCTACTCCTCCAATAGCTCGGTGGCCAGCTATTCGAAAGAGCAAACAAGTTCCAAGCTCACCGCGCCAACTTGATGAAACAGGAAATGGCCCATATAACTAAACAAGCCTCCTAGGCAAAGAAAAAAAACAGCGTTTCAACACTAACAGCGTCGGATAAAAGTATGAAACGCAAAACCCTCCAGCGTGATCTAAAATCCTGTCCCTCGTCCTGAACAGCCATCTGATCTCAATATTCTCCCTTGCATGTCTAAGAAGGCGGAGAGATAAATTAGTGTATGGATTGATTTGGCCTGGCAGGAAACAGGTGTCATGTCAATTTTACAGGGCACTGTGTGTGTGTGGGGGGGGGGGAGGGCAGGACTTGTGTTATCTGACACATGGACGCAGTGTTTCCCAAAGTATGAGCGTATTCCTCTTACAGGGCTGTGGGTGTGTGGCTAGAATCTCAGTTGTTCTAGAGTCACTTTGCAAAATGAAAATGTAGGGATGGGAGGCAGTGATGTTTGCTTCAGTTTGCAGAGAGCCTGAAACAACAGATAGGAAGTGCTCCATTCATCTCAATGGGTGTTGACTCAGATGCCAATTGCCAATTCAATGATACTTTGAATGTCAGCACTGTGAACGATTTTGCTGCTCATCGCAGTGTGTAAGGAAGGAGAGCAAGGACCAAATTAGGAAGATGTGTCCCAGGAACAAAGGGCACAACGGACTAGCTGGGGAGGAAGATGCGGCAACTAAGGCCACATCTTCACTTGCTCTGCCAGAGATCAATCTTCTGGTGTTTGATTTAGCAGGTCTAGTTAAGACCCGCTAAACTGAATGTTGAGGACAGCTTTGGTCGGTGCCGGTACTCCTGGCAGTTGCAAGGAGTTAGGGAAGATGATGGGAGCATTTGTTCCCATCAGCCTCCCTCTGTGAAGCCGACTCCAGCTACATATTTTAGGTAGCTGGAGTTGAACACCTTAACCCAATCTTCCAAGTCTCGTGTAGACCTGGTCTAAAATGCACAGGCATTTAACACCACATGGCAGGGCTGGGGGTTGGAGAAGGGAACTTCCCTTGGGAAATGTGAAACTGGTATATGGGGCCCACACATTCATACCAATAACTTGTGGACCATGATGCAGAGAGAGCCAAGAAGAACATGTGGTCAGACACTGCCTTCTGCCCCCGAGAGTTTCATTCATTTCAGCTATTGTGACACCCACCGTTTAAAGGCAGACAAACAAATATCCAGCCCCGAGTCCTCTTGCTGTAAACCCATAGACGTCCCATCCAAGTACTAACCTAGCCTGTCCTTCCTTAACTTGGCTGGTGAGATCTGCAGGGCTCAAAGCAAATGGGGGATGTAGTTACTCAAACGGAACTTTCTGCAGCAGCTGGGGTGATTCTGAGATTTGTAAGCTGCCTTCCAGGCAAACGGCTCATTCTCAGGGTTGACACGGGTACAGGGAGGAAGAACAGGGGATCGGAGGGGAACAATCTGGTCCTTCCCACTCTTGGGCTGCCGTCAGACTGAGCCAGTCGCGCTCCACCTAGGCCACCCAACTGTGATAGGATAACAGGGCATGTTCTTTGGGAGCGGGGAAGGTGGCTGCATTTCTGCGGCCTGTGCTGGCTTTGGTGAATCCCTGCATCATCTTCACCCGGCTTTCCACCAGGGAGCATCCTCTTGGTCACTTGGCTCCAATGCAAATCCAATGGACCGCTGCCAAAGAGCAACTGTGGAGGGGCAATTTTCTTTCTGAAAATTTCCTCTTTTTTTTTTTTTTTTGGAGGTCCCTTGTGACATCAAGGTAGGCTGTGGACGGGGTAACGGCCCTTAGACTCCCACAAGCCAAACGCCTGTGCTGAATAACGAGGACTAATTCAAGTAAACCTTTCTCATTCTTGATGTGGCTGCCATCCGCGGTGCGGCTTGGTGTTTTGCAGACAACCTTGGTGTCACGGGATTCTCGTTCCTTTATCCACATTTCTTTGTGTACGAAAGAAACCAGGCTTCCCTGCAAAGCCGCGCAGGCTGCCATCTTTTGCTAGCTACTTAAACTCCCAAAACAATATCCCTGGAGGAGTTAACTGAGCCTCTGGGTTGCTACCTGCCCTCTGGCCCCAGTGAGATTCATCGGCACCAAGCACTTTTTCCACCAGCTCTGTCTTGACAGGCTGATGCTATGCCAATGGATGTGAGGCTGAAGGTGAATTTCCTTCCCCTTGCCGTGTTTCCTGCACTGATTTACACCAGGGCATGTTCTCGACAGGGGACTTGGCCAGCCCATAGGAAACGAAAGGGCTGGAGCTCAGCCTGTCACTTGGATTCTTTGCCTGGGAAGGTACTGGCTGTGCTCAGCTGAGGGGGACGGCTGAAGAGTCTCTCAGTCAGAGACCCTGAGTGGCCTCTAATCTCCAGCACAGAGCTGAAGTGTCTGCCGCCTCTAACGAACACGCTGTGCCTGGGGAGCTCAGAACAGCAGGCACATTTCTGAAAGTCTCTGGCGGAGTGCAGCGGGTTACAGCGCTGCCGCCACGAACCAGCCGGGACCCAGGATCTGCCCGTAACTCACAGCGGGGGGCACATCAGTGACTCAGCTGCTGGGCAGCGCCAGCCTGGCTGCTGCGTCACACCCGGAGCGCTGGCCAAAGCGAGATCCGCAATCACTTGAGAGCAAAAGAACGCCGGTGGCGCATGCCGGAGCAGCGCGTAGCCTGGCCAGCAGAGACGAGGAATAGACATGCACGCTTGACTGTTCCGTTACAGATGATCCCCGTGGTTCTCTGCCCATGGGCCACTGGTGGCCCAATCAGCAGACAGCAGTGGCCCGTGTGACCAGTGTTCCCATGCATCTGCAGAATGAATTTTGTGATGTGTACCAATAGAGAGGCCAAGTGTCACACATCACAAAATTCATGTAGTGGGGGCAAGGCCAAGGGGTTTGGCGTGTGGGAGGAGGCTCAAAGTGGGGGAAGAGAGTTGGGGTATGGGGGGGGGGTATAGGCTCCAGCTGGCAGTGCGGGCTCTGGGGTGGGGCCAGGATGAGAGATTCAGGGCAGGGGCAGAGGGTTGAGGTGCAGGAGGGTGTGAGGGCTCTAGCTGGGGATGCAGGCTCTGGAGGGGGGCTGAAGGTGGGTGCAGGCTGGCCTGGGGCTACAGTGGGAAGAGAGGACTCCCCCCAGCAACCCCATGGCTGGGGCTGTGGGACTGAGGCCTCTGCCCTAGCCCTGGCAGGTCTGGGGTTGAGTGGGGTTGGGGGTAGGGGAGGGGCACTTCTCCACCAGATGTGGCAGGTCCAGGGCTGGGGAAGAGGCATTTCTCCCTGCCTGAGCCCCTGCACAGAGCACATGTGTATGTGTGTGTCCCCTGCACAACACAGCACACAGAGAGCGGCATGTGCAGCTCACAATGGTAAATAGGTTGAAAACCATTGGTTTATACCATAGGTGAAATCCCATCGCAGCCCAGCAATTTGCTGCTGTGCATTAATTTCTTAATAACAATTCAAATATAAACCCACCATTTACACCAGCTCATGGGGCTAATCAGCCCACATTAACCACAACACTTGTGAACAACAGGAAGAAGGTCTCCTGGAGCCCCTGGTCTGGTGTTGCTCTTTGTCAATAGTTTTGAAAAATTCTTAGTTCTTGCAAGATTTGATGGGCTGGGAAGAAGGAATGTAAATCAAGGAACAGTGAATAGCAGGGCCACCCTGCCTGAAATCAGATGAGGGAGATCTATGAAAATGGCTTTCACCGGCCTGGATTAGGATGTGCTGATTAACCCAGGGGTTTGATTAGGAGGTTCTGAAAGTTCCCACAAGCAAACAAGCTGGGAATTCCTGTGTGGGAATGCTCCAAGCCACAAACCACTTCCTGCGAAACACTTAAAAGTAGCAGAAGGACACGGCTGCATCTAGACTGGCATGATTTTCTGGAAATGCTTTTAACGGAAGAGTTTTCCGTTAAAAGCATTTTCGGAACAGAGCGTCTAGATTGGCACGGACGCTTTTCCGCAAAAGCACTTTTTGCGGAAAAGCGTCCCTGGCCAATCTAGACGCACTTTTGCGCAAGGAAGCCCCAATCGCCATTTTAGCCACTGGGGCTTTTTTGCGCAAAACAATTCTGGGTTGTCTACACTGGCCCTCTTGCGCAAAAGCATTTGCGCAAGAGGGCTTTTGCCCGAACGGGAGCAGCATAGTATTTGCGCAAGAACACTGACGATCATACATGAGATCATCAGTGTTCTTGCGGAAATTCAAGCGGCCAGTGTAGACAGCTGGCAAGTTTTTCCGGAAAAGCGGCTGATTTTCCGGAAAAACTGGCCATTCTAGACACAGCCATAGTGTGGTCAGGTGTGTTTACACAAAAGCCTCTTTCCTTCATCCATGTTGCTTTGTCGGTGTTTGTGTAAGCAGCTTTCCCTATAACTGTCATGGGGCCCAGGCAAAGGCTAATGTATAAAGCAGCTAAATGGCATTGGCTGGCTTAGGAGAGCCAAATAAATCGCTTTGACAATGGAACGGTCAGTGAGGGGCCCTAATTCCAGACCCAGGTTCTGAATCGCTCCATGAGGAGCAGAACCAGAATCCCAGATCCCTGGCCTCTGTGACTTGCAGATTCAAAAACCGGATCCCAATCCGAACCACCCTGGATTCCCCAAGCAGCAAACTCAGATCTGAGCAAGCTGCAAGGATTTGGGCCCATCTCTGATAATGACCTTATCTTGTGTTTCCTTAGCTGAGTGCATTGTCACCCCCTGCCATGCAGGGAAACTTAACCCTCCCGGCACAGAAAACAATCCAATGCCGCTGCCCTCCCAGGAGGATTTCTCTCTTAATAAACCTGTGACTGCTGCATCTCCCTCCCCTGGGAAGCAGCATGGTCTAGTCAACTAGAGCATGGGTCACTATCAGGGGCCTTTGATTTCTAATCTGCCAATGACACATTGTCTGACCTCCAGCAAGGCCTGTCAGTTTGCCGTGCCTCAGTTTCCCCACGATCCTGAACAAACAGGCAGGGCTGGATTAAGGGGGGGGGGCCACCCAGGCAGCTGCCTGGGGCACCAACCTATGGGGGGTGCCTGAAGGCAGCTCTAAGGGGTGCCGCACGGCCCTCGGCCCCAGGCATGCGGCTCCTCTTAGAGCTGCCATCAGGCGCCATGAGCCCGGGGCCAGGGGCTACGTGGTGCTCCTTAGAGCTGCCATCAGGCGCCACATGCCCGATTGCAGCTGTAAGGTGCGCAGTGCACTGGGGGGGTGGGACTGCGCATGCGCCGTGCGCCCGGGGGCGGAGCTGTGCATGCATTGCGCGCCCGCTGCCTGGGGTGCAGGAATGACTCGAGCCAGTCCTGAAACAGGACTCCTCAGGGAGATATAAAGAATCTTGGAGCTACAATGCATTAGAGCTACATTCATTTCCTTTTGGCTTCTCCAATACGTGCCCGGCCAGGACAGCGGTGCTGTGGGGCAGCGCTGCAGAGTAAATGTTGGTTCTTTTGAATCCATTTTCGCCTTGTGCCATTATTTATCTTGTAGCCCATGTTTACTCTTCACGGGTCTGCGCTGGCACACGGTGTTTGTTTAAGGCGGTAAATGCCTGACAGCCCTTCCTCCCAGGGCCATCTCAGCCTAAGAAATCCAGCACAAGGCGGGGTGGGGCAGGGGGGCGGGAGAGGGAACTCACATTCACAACTGATCACACGTGAGCCGGAGTGGTTAGGAAGGGCTTGGAGGTTTGTCTTTGGTTTCCAGAGCAGCATGTGGCGGCCCGGCTTGTGCTGCAGCCATCTGGGGTGAAAGATCTGCAGGCTGATGCCTTCCTGGAATTAATAGTCCTGAGCCCATGCCAACTCAATCCTCCTGAATGCGGGAGCGTTCGGTCCAGGAATGAAATATTCCTGCTCAACTCACCTCTCCTCTCCTGGATTGGTGTGTGTTGGAGGAGAGAGACAGGAGACTCAGCTGCACTAAATCTAATGGGGAAGGTTGCATTGAGGCTGCTGGACACAACCCAGCCCTGGGTGTTCTCCAAGACTTACTAAACAAACACCACTTGTGCGGCAGAGGATCAACTCCTCAGCATCTCCCTCCGTCCTGGCCTTTGGTGCCATGGAAGAGACTGCTGAGCCCACACAAGACTCACCTCGGAGTGGTCAGATCCGCTGCTTGGCTTGCGCCCATCTAAACAAATAAAGTGGAAGTTCCCCCCATGGGATCAAAGAATTGGGAAGAGGCATCTTACTGTGCGAGCAAACAGGCCGGGGCCTTCAATCACGCAAGAGCCCTGGTTTTGCAATTCAGAAGTTTTGTTCTCTCCGCTATTTTACCCCAGCACTCCCCTCTGTTTACCACGAGCGTGCCGATGCCACCTCTAGCTGAATGGCAGTTTCGGGGAGTAACAGTAGGGCTGAATCCAGCCCATCGTAGCTGGAGCAAACAAACCCTGATTTTTAGGAGCAGCTGATTTGGAACAATTCTTCTCTGCAGGAACAGAATGGGGCTGGCAGCCACACGGCCGACTCTTGCCCATTACACTGCGTACCTAGTGTCGAGGCGCATCAGCGCTCCACTTGCAAACCTATGCCACGTGCCTAAATCCTCGAGATTTTTCTATTGTTGCAGGGTAACAAAGAGGCCTGGGGGGGCTCTTCCTGTGTATTGTCTTGGAAATATCAGACATATCCTGGCCTGGCATTTCCACTTCGCCAAAGTGCTCCCCCCCGAAGGACAATATGCCCGTGGGTATCCATGCAAGCTGCGTCCCATGCGGCAGGAATGGTTACATTTACCAGCAGTAAAGCAGAACCCGTCTATGCAAGCACCTTTCATGCAACCCCCCCGCCTCCTGCAGTCCTTTGGAAATGGGTTATGTTCCCCTAATGAAGTCCATGACTTATTGAGATAAATGGGAATCCTGGGAGGGGCTCGCAGGAGTTTCACTAATGACCATGGGACTCATGGGGCAATCTACCCCTTGGATGACACAAACCTACCCACATCCAGTGCTCCAAAGACAAAGGCTGAACCCAGGACCGGCCCCCTCCAACTGAGCTCACTTCACTGTGCCCATAAACAGTGCCAATGCCCCACTGGTCTCTATAAGGCTCCTCCCTAGGCATCATGCATTTCAACGGAGTTGCGACTGGGTGGAGTGGGGCCTGGGATCATCAATGGTGTGCATGATTCCTGGGAGTTCCTCATTCACATGGTACTGTGGGGGTGATGTCACGCACTGATGCTTAGAACAAGCAAAGCATAACAGATGTGCCGTCCAGATGTCGGCTGATACGGAGCTGTGCCATGTGAGGGTGATTCATAAATAGCCAGACTCACATGTCAATTACCACTTACTGTCCAACCATGCTGGCTCAGGTTCAGCATTAAAAGAGGCTCCTGGAAGTCAGTGATGGAAGAGACCTATTGCCTACACAGGGAGGAGACACCTGTTTCTAAATGGTTCTTTCCTCTAGCAGACAAGGCAGAGCAAGACCCAGGAGCTGGCCAGCAACACTGAGGCCAGGTCTACATTGACGGGGAAGGCCGAACTGATATGCAACTCCAGTTACATTAATAATGTAGCTGGAATCAACGTACCTCAATTCGGGTTTCCCCGCTGTTCCCATAATGGGAGGCCAATAGGAGCAAATGTTCTTGTCGGCTTCCCTTACACTTCGCAGGAACAGGCATATCAGCTGCTGATGGGGATGCCCTCTGAATTTGATTTAGTGGGTCTTTACTAGATCTGTTAAATTGAACTCCGAAAGATTGATCTCAGCAGTGACGACGTGGCCTAAACTGGCAATAACTGTTAACAATGAGGATTGTTAAACACTAGAATGAATTATCCGGGGGGGGGGGGAAGGAGGGAGGGATCTCCATCCCTTTAGGCTTCCAAATGAAGATGAAATGCTTTCTAACAGAGATGCTGAAGTTCATAAATTGTTGGACACTCGGCAGAAATTATGGGCTGAAATGCTCCAGTCTGGATCATGCAAGAGTGCAGACAAGGTGCTTCAACATCTACCCAATCTCTTAGGTCATCTAGCCCATCCCCAAGTTATTGCAGGATCGCTCCCTTCCCATTTGGCTTTCTAGGACTTTATTCAACCTAGTTCCTAGTAGGTTTCCCCCTGATATGGGGGAAAAGGAAAAAATAACTATTGGCTCCTACTGAGTGGCATGCATGGTAAGAACTAGGCTGCCAGACACAGATGTCAAAGCAGTTCCTTTCAAATTCTTAGCAAGACTGTGCTAGGTAATGAAAGAAGCATTAAACCATTCCTTTGAAATGGTGAAGAATGGGTTTGCTCATAACACTTCCCTGAAAGCCAAACACCGTCCACAAATTCTAAGTGGAGCCTTTGTATTTTGTTTTCCACTGTGGCCACTGTAGTAAAGACTATTCCACCTAAGTCACTACTAAGTTTACTATGCACGTACCCATGACATCAAAATTGTATTGCCTGGAAAATGACAAAACTTGGCTCTCAATGAGAATTTTGTTATAACTTGGCCTTTAGCCTCATTCATAGCAGATGACTATGAATTCGCAACAGGCTTTTGCAAAACCCAGATTCACATCAGGCAAAACTAGTTCCAAACATACAACAGTACATTAGTTGATGCTTACTGCCATTCGTAGAAGTAACAAAAAACAGGACGTGGTTAGTATAGAACCAGACAAATCTTATATCCCTAGTTTGGGACAAAATTGGTGCATGACAGATATGTAAAGATGGGGAAGCATCAAAGTAGCTGGAATTTGATTTACATGAATGTGGGGTAATGGTGAGAGGCAGGAAGAGTGGGGTACTTTACACTAGTAACTTTTCCCACATATCCATGATCCCCCCTCCATGAATCTAGAGTAGCTGAATATTTCTCCAAAAGCAGTCAGCAAAAAAGAGGGGCGGGGGGGGGAAGTGACAAGTTCACCACCACCAGAGAGATAAATACAGCCCATCTCTCTCAAAACTATTGTTTCAGACTGTTCATTGGCAGAGTCAAGAAGACAGTACTCCAACAGGCAATATTAGCATAGTATCCTTTGCAACCATAAGGCCTAGTATGTAATTTAAAGGGAAAAAAAAGGAGAGGCACAAGCTTAGATTTTGCTGAAACCAATGGAAAAATTTCATTCTTTCTAGCTAGTGTCAGCGTACCATCCCTGTCTGACAACTGCACAGAGTAGTGACACCACAAAAGGGTAAAGGAAAAAAAAGCCCACAGAAAAGGAATGGTAAGGATTCCAGACAAGATTTGTAGGTGAACTTAAACAAACCAGTATGTGTCCCATAAATTTAAAGAGCAAGAAAAGGAAGTGCAGGGTAATCAGTGTAAAACGTCCAGTATAGACAGGGAAGCATGACAAGAAGCAGGATGTTAAATGTAATAACAAAACTGTGGTGGAGAGTGGCAGGAATGGTGCAGTAGCTCAAGCCCCAAAGTCTACACAACAATAAAACAGCCCCAAGCCTGACTCTGGTGGCACAGACCAGCCACGGCTGTCTCGTTGCTGTGTAGATGTACTCTGAGTGGCCATCAGCCAGCATAATGGTTACAGGGGCTAACCCTTAGAGACAAAGTAATAAGAGGACAGTACAGCACTGAACACCAAGGTTCCCTCTAAGATGCGTGGCAGCATGGCCCTCCAGCTGCTTAATGTGCCCCGCCCAGCCAGGGGCTCAGGGCTCCGCGAAGGAAGCTGCACGGCTGGGGGAAGGGCACGTCTCCCTCAGCGACAGCAGCAGCTGCCTGCTGAGGACAGAGCAGTGAGTCTCTCCCAGCCTGTATGGACATGTAGCTGAGGGAAAGCGCCCCACCCCCAGCAAGGCAGCTCCATGCAGGAGTCCTGAGCTCCTGGCTGGGCGGGGCTCAGTAAGCAGCTGCAGGGCCATGCTACTGCAGCTTAGAGGGAACCTGGCTGAACATTATGGGGTCCAAGACACAATGGCCTAATGCCTCAAAGGTATTTAGGCTCTGTGACAGGGTCAGGCCAGAGGGCTACAGGAGAGTAATGGAGGGGAGTATATTAGCTTCAGGTTAAATAGGTCCCTGTTCCCAGAGTAGACTAACAAGAACTGATCCAGAACCAGCAGGAATCTGCTAGAATCAATCAGAGCAATCAGGCCAATTAAAACATCTGGAACCAGTTAGGAGGCTTCCAGATTCAAGGGAGCCAGACTAATCAGAAGAATTGGGGGCCAATTAATAACCAGTTGAGACCGGTTTAGAAAGGCTTCTTCAATTCTATTAGTTCAGTGTGAGGAAGGACCTGATGCTAGAAAGTGTGGTGGAGAGTTTGGGAGGAGAAAGTGCAAGCAGGTACCAGGAGGCAGAACCTGCATTAAGGAAGGTGCTGGGGAAGGTCGTGGAAGAATGGCCCAGGGATTTGTAGCGGTCACACAGCTGATACCAGAGGCATTATAGACAGCTGCTACCACAGGGTCCCCCAGAGGATGCCTGGGTCCCCCCTCCTTTCCAACTCCCCATTTCTGCATGGGAAAAAGACTAGCTTTGTACACAGGTTTGTCCTGTCCTGTACCACTTGAAGTGGCCACAGAGACTATGAAGTTTGGTTTCCGCTTTTTTCCCCATGCTGGCCAATGAGGAGAGCAGCTCAACAAACAGCAGGATGGTGTCTAAACTGAGGGCTGCTATGAGCCTCTGAGGCAAGTAATCTACTTGGAAGTGCATGACCCACCAAGGTCGAGGAGGAGTTTTGTCACAGCTCCTAACTCCACTGATTTGAATAGGTGACTAGATAATCTCTGAGGAGCTAGGCCTACAGTAATACAAATAAATAATAACTAGGCCCTATCTGTATTCTAGCTAATGCTTACTTCTTAGGAAAGAATCTTTTCCTCTGAAAATACTAACGAACCAACCAAACCGCAAACGTTGGATTATTTATATCAGTTACTTTAAGCCTCGGTGAGCAGCTCTGACAAATTGTCAGCATAATATAATGTATCTTCTCCTCATTGGTTGCTATGGATACAGGGCCACTTTAACCTCTGACTGTAAACATTAGCCGTGAAGGGGATGTGGAAACATGTCTAAAAATAAAATACTATGCAAAAGTCTTTATAAATAAGGTTGTTGACAAAGAAGAATCCCTCCCAACTTGGCGGTTTTGAAATTCTGAAACAGAAAAGCAGCGTCCACGAGACAGACTGGATGCGAACAACCTTTTGATTCAAAAAACCGCTTTAATTCTCTTTTGGTAACATCAGGGCAGTGACTTACAAAGAGAACTGAGCAAATCACAATCATGCAAAAGCTACAGGATGTTCCACTATTTTAAGGAGTGGACTCAAGAGGAGGAAACAGCTGACACGTCGTCTGGCACAGGTTGGAGAGGGGGTTCATTTTTATTTGCAGAAAAAAATAAGGTTTGTGCCATAGCACTATTCCCCCTCCTTCCTGGCACCCATATAAAGTTTCCTGGGTGCTGGAGCCAGTTCAGAAAGTAAAAGCTTGCAGAGACTTGAAGTGAAATGTACAGAGGAAATCAATCAGATGGAGGTTAGACTGTATGGAAGAAATCAGAGCAATCGCTTAGGAAGGTTTAGATGTGACTGAGGCCTGGTTTACATTAAAGGGGAAGGTCGAATCAAGATACGCAACTCCAGCTGTGTTAATTATGTAGCTAGAGTTGACATACCTTGATTTGAGTTTCCCTGCCATCCCCACAGTGGGAGGCTGATGGGAGCAAACGTTCCTGTTCGCTTCCCTTACTCACAGCTGGAGAAGGAGTACTAGCTGCTGATGGGGGTGCCCTCTGAGTTCAATTTAGTGAGTCTTAACTAGACCCGCTAAACTGAACACCGGAAGATCGATCGCAACAACATAGATCTTTCCTGGAGCGTAGATGTGGCCTCAGAGAAGAAATCCACAAGGAACCAAGGATAGCAGCAGAATCACAATGACAGACAATAAAGGGAGTAAAAGGACTATTGGGATTTACTAAGGACATTATCATGCTCAGTAACACCAAGTGCTGAAGTTCTTCAGAAAGCTAAGGTCTGCTGTTGTGCTTTCCTATCAGTGATCTCAGTGCTTTACAAACATTAATACCCGGCACAATGCTGGGCCAGAGGTCAGATTATTACTTCTGATGCACAAAGGGTGGGGGGGGGGGGGAGTGGTACAGAGAGATAGTGACTTTCCTGAGATCATGTAGTGGGGACAGTGGTGGGACTAGGAATAGAACCAGGAGTCCTAACTCCAAGTCTCCAGTTTTAATCCCAATTCCTCTCGATAACAAGGCAAGCCCCGCCCCCCTTCGTGCAGCTTTCATTTCTCTCCCTACATTTTAAACCTGACTCTTCACAAGGCTTTCTTCTCAAAGTGCCTCAAACCATCACAGGAGCCCAAAACCATCATTCACTCAGGCTGGGAGTGTTAACCCTTGGCCCTTCCCATTCAGAATGAGTTCAAACCCCAGGATCTTTTGAAGAGCTAGACACAAGGGCTAGGATTTCAATCCCTGGTGTACGGTGGATGGCTCAGTGCTAATGAAAACAAGAGAGAAGAAAGACAAACCACCCCCCATCCTCCAGCAGGACAGAGATGAAAAGATCATTAGCATCAGTGATGCTTTGTGTGCAGAGGGAAAGGCGGTCAGGGGTGCAGCCTCTCTGCAGGAGGATTGTGTGTGTGTCCGTCCACCCTGCACAGTGAACCCTGCCTGCCCTTTGATCAAGCATCCAACAAGTAGACACTGTTCCTGTACTGCTAGCAATCACACTGCTCAGTAAAGATGCAGCAAGTCAGTTAGTGGAACAAAAAGACAGGAGTCCATGAAACCACCCAAAGGCAGCTCAGTACAGACTACAACAAATCGGGGTGCTATTCTTTGCATGGAACCTTTCTCCCAGCACCCTTCTATGGCATCTTTCAGCCCCGCACCTCAAAACATTTTACGCATGTCAATTTAAGTAAGCCTCACAAAAGCCTTGTGAGGGTTGGGCCAGCATAACAGGTGGGAGCCACAGGCCACGACTGATCAGAAGGCTACAGTTCCCTTAGACTTCAACTGGGTTTCCAGGGTTCAGTGGTTCTAACTGAGCCCTACAGCCCAGACCTTCAAAGGTATTTAGGTGTCTTACTTCCACTGAGTGAGTGGCAGACTTCAGACACTTCAGAGCCCTGACTGACAGCCCTAAACCCCAGACAACACCGTCATCTTCCCTTTTTGGAGGTGCCTGCATGATTTCCCCTGGTGAAATACACTCATTGCATGGTGCTTACTCTCACGCTTCTCCCAGTGCCTTGGCAGACGCCTCCCCTTCTGTCTCCATTGCTGGGTAAGTGGGTTCAAACGCAGCAGAGCGCCACCTTCTGGGGGACATCGGCTTATCTGTCAGAGTTCACCTTCTGCCTCAGCGGACTGGCGGAGCCATTATGTGTTTCATGCTCCTCCACAATAGGGGCTATTTGCAAAGTCACTACAGGATTGAGAGAGAAGCTGGGATGCATGCCAACTCAGAGGTGTCAACTTTTCAAGCCAACAGTGCAATTACAGCTCATGGCTAGATTGAATGCACCATATTAAAAGTTCAGAGTGTCAGCTAAATACCTTGGACATCAATTCTGTACAGCCTTTTGAAAGTCACTCCACTTAACAGTCTCCTTCCAGTGACATCTGCATGAAAGATTGGCTGGAACAGGCAACTCCTGTCCTGAGAAACTATTTACAAACATCTCCCCAGGGCCCTATTTAAGATTTCACTGGCCTTTCGTTAGAAAATACAGCTGGGTTTTGTTTTGCTGGGGCAGGGGGAGAGGTTGTTTTGTTTTTCTAGTTGCTAAAAACTAGTTTTGTTTCCTGCCAGGATGGATGGGAGAAAGGTGCTGCATGATACTCCTCTGAGATAATCTTCTTCTTGGCTACTTCCTTTGTGTATCTGCTGCAGCTTTTGGTGAGCCTGGGCAAAAGGAGGAGACATAAGGGACAGACTGAGCTACGCAGAACTCCTGGGTCCCCAGGAATTTACTTAACTCTCTTATTCTGGCTGTTTCTCTGATTGTTACAGCCGCTGTAGTATAATTAGTTGGCAAAATGGGGATTGTTTGGCTAATGGGCGAATGACACATCCAGGGGCCCAGCAAACCACACCACGTGTACAGAAGCTGGAAAAACCTGTCTCACAAAGAAAGAGAGAAAAATAAAGACTGTTACACCATCACCATCCATCGATCACCTCATGGAGCCACACCAACGAGCAGGATCCTGGGATTCTCTGCTTTCTGCATGCTCTGGAGAACCGTTTATCGCACAGTTTCCTTTGGGTGTGATGAGGCATGATGAGGCATGCTTCGTAGGACCAGTGGCAAATCTAATCTGATAGGCACTGATGCTACAGTGTAGACTAGAAGCTTAAGTGAGCTTTGGACAAGGGTGGCCAAAGGGACTAGTGATTTTTGCCCAACTTTAGGCAAGGTGATGGGGCCTGATGTCTCCCGCTGTGCATTCGAAAACTGGAGCCTCCAAAGTCACAAATCACTTTTGAAAATCTCGACCAAACATTGGTGGATGTAAGACAGGGAAAAGGTACAATGGCAGTAAATGTGTGGGCAGATGAGCCAGCTACTTGCATAGGTCTTTTTTGCCCAGGTCTAAAAACAAGTCTAAAAACCAGGCCGCTGGGGCTGAATTTTCATCACACAAGCATGTGTACGGGTGTGTCTGGAAGGACCCACTGTCTACTTGCAATGAAGCAGTCAGGCATGGCTTTATCTGCTCTGTGTGTCCACAAAGCAGGCTCACAAGAGTATGTGTGCACTTCTGCATAATCACGCCAGTTCCATTTGAGCTGCATGCAGTCGCTGGGGTTTTCTTGCAGATTTATAGAGTTTAAATGTGTAACTTTAAGGTTCCCTGCCGATTTTTGCCTTTCTTTCAGGCTCAAGCCTATAATCAAAACACTTTAACCGTGGCTGTTTAGGAACCAAGTGGGAACAAAATTCATTGTGAAGAAGCCTTTTTAGATGGGTTTTGTGGGGGCTTGAACTTCAAAATCACTCGAGAACTAGAGAGAGGGATTAGAAGGAGGCAGCAAATGCAAAGCTGGAGAAGGGCATAATTAGAAGTCAGGCTGAGTTCTCTTATCCCGTCAAATTATCTTGCACAGGTGGTTGGCTCAGCAGACCGACTCCCTTCACTGAAATCACTCCGCTCTTGTGCTTTCAGTACTCTGCAAACACACCTGCAGTTATTTGTTCTTCGTTGCCTTCTGTTTCTGCTGATAGATTTCTTCCGTGAAAGGTCTGTTGGGGATGGGGAAAAGTAGAAAAAAAATTCAAGAGAACCACCAGCCATTAAACTGAAACCACAATCTCTGCTCCTGTCCCCTCCTAACACCTAGAGATCGGGGAGACTCTGTTTTGGAACAAGAAATAATACCACAGTCCCGGGAATTCCCACACTTATCGCCTAGAATGCAGCACAAGGTGTGGTACTCTGTAATGCACTGGCTTTTGTAGGTATGTGTACTACTAACCCTGTGTGGCAAGGCCTAGAGCAGAGCTCCTCAACTTTGGAAGCCCCGGGGGCCACAATGTAACTCACAGCACATGCTGAGAGCCGCAACTTAAGTGTGGTTGCATACACATGCAAATATATGCATATAGCTTCTCTCACACTGACGGGCATGAATACAAAAACTAAGGCAAGACTACACAACACATAGGCCCCATTTAAGTCAGTTCTGCTGATATTAATAAAATGCAATAGTTACCCGATTTCCACCCCTATGACAGCTTTTTTAATGAGCAATGACAGTCCAGGAATTTAACTACTAAAACGCATCTCAACAGAAGACCATTATATTGACAACTTCTTTGTTTTGGCTCCCACCCACGGGACACGTGTTGAGCCCTTCATAAACCCAAACTGCACCGTGGGCTGCAAACTGCACCGTGGGCTGCAAACAAAGGGGCCGTGGACCACATGTGGCCTATGGGCCACATGTTGAATAACCCTGGCCTAGAGGGTATGGGACCTGCCACTAGAATCAGCTAACAAAGTTCTCTTTTACCCTTTGTTTTAGGAGCAAGGTTCCAGCCCCTTCTCCCCCTGTTTGAGTGTGTGATTCATCCAGTGACTGGGCCTGTTGCTTGCAGCATGCAAATCTGTGACAAAACAAGGCCCAGGGTGTGCACATAACAACACCCCCCCACACACCTCCGGTAGATGCTTTGTAAAGGTGCCCCTCACTAGCTCCAGGAAGGGAGGTGGAAGGAGGCAAGCTGTGTGGCCCCTGGGTGAACAGTCCCAGAATGCTGGTCCAGTCTCAGGGGAGGCTGCCAGCTCCCTTCGCAGCAGGCTCAGTGTCTCGATGCAGCTACCGCTGACGTGTGCAAAGGGGGAATGGATAATGGACTGCTAGTGACCAGACTTGGCCATCTTCAAAATCCATCCAGCTTCAATGACACTTCTAGGACCACTCACCCCTGGGAAATATCCAGAATCCTGACATTGGGGTGGCAAGAGGCTCACTCTTGTTGGGCCTCTTCCAAGCGCAGAGCTTGGACTAAGTTCTCACGGGCACAGCCACGGCATTGCACCACAAGTATGTTTTTGCCCCAAAGCTGGCTGGCCATTCCCAGAAGGACGGCTACAGGTGAATGGTGATCCTCTGGGCAGAAAGGCTCCGACGCAACCCCCTCTTGATTGTGAATGTAGCAGGGGAAGCGGGGTGTGGCTGAAATACCACCAGACGCCATGCAAGCCCTGGGCTTTTCAGCCTCTTTGGAACACTAGCTGCTGACGTAAGGGAGAGCAGTCCTCCACGCTGCTCTAACCTGGTGTGGAGCTACAAAAGCAGAAAGGTGTGCTCTCCACCCCCTTTGTGTGCACACGCTTTGGCTCTAGCAGTATGGCCGGAGGTGAGGATCTGACCTAAGTCTCTTCTCACTCCCCTTTGAGACAAAAATGTAACAAATAAAACAGCCAAGTGGGCAACAAGCTTCAGTGCACTAAGCCCCTTGCTTTTCAGGTTCTCTTTTATTCATCAAGAGCAAGAGCCCAACCTCCCATTTTCACCCTTCGCAGATCACCTTTCAGGGCATCTGAACTCTTTGTCACTGGGGAAGTACAACTGACACCTCTGATGGATATTCCAGGCAGCCACATTCAGCATGCACCTAGCATGCAGGGCAAAGATCAGAGGAACGTGTAAAAAGGAACAGCAGAATGCAAACTATTTTTTGCAGGGCACTGTCCGATTCCCACTCTCTGCCTGTGGACTTCCTTACAGTTGTTGCCATGTAGAATCAAGAGAGAGATAAAAAATACCCAATCTCCTCTCCCCATAGGAGCCATCTTAAAACCTCAGTCTGTTTGATTGAAGGTGATTTAAAAACAAACATACATTTTTTTCCCTCGGAGGGCTAATTGGAAAAATCTCGCCACTGGGACTCTGGCTTTGTCTCTAATTATTTTATTCTGTCCTCTTGAAAAGCTACTCACCCTTCATACAGTATTGCGATCATATAGGAAACCGCCACAACAGCTGTTAGCAAAATACCCGCTGGGCTCACATGCCTGTTTTCCAAAGAGAGAAGTGAAAGATCAAGTAAGTCAATGGGCTTACGTAATGCGATTTGGTACGTGAAATGGGAGAATATACTCCCTGAGAGCTGCCTGTTTAAACAAAGGACAAGAGTTACTATTTTGTACTGAACACGAACTTAGACAGCTGTCCCTATATGTGTTCACTTTTTTTTTTTTTAATTGTATCACTTTGGTATATATGGTCGTGCCAATTTTCTTCCACAAATTGATCTGTCCCACGAAAGCTCATCACCTAATAAACCATCTTGTTAGTCTTTAAAGTGCTGCATAGTCCTGTCTTTTGTTTCACCTTGGCAAAGGTTATTTCTTGACCAGCTTCTTTCAGGTAAGCTAATGATGTCTGTGCTAATAGCCCTGCTGGTTTGAAGATGAGTCCTGAGAGCATAAGGCCATTTAAGAGCTGAAAACGCTGTTATGTAAGATTGGCTCCACCTCCCCAAACCCCCGGCATCATTAAGGAAATGTCTGAGGCACATGTGGGAAGCAGTGATAATGAAATATCACCACAGTACACACGGGAACACTGGCCATACAAACCTAAGGACATTTGCTTCCAAGGGCTGTGATTTCTGCTTTGATGGGACTGAAATACCGAACTGGATGGTTCCTAGAACACAGGCTGAAGGCACAGGTGTGAGACAGGACACCCAGGGCCTTCCTAAACACGCTTGTGCAGCTCTGTTCAATAAACTGTTGTGATGGTAGGAAGAATCCTGCTCAATCACTTAGAAAAGGTTTCCCAACGTGCCTATGTAACACCAGAGCGCAAGTCTCACGGAAAGAAACAAAGGGAGCTGTGTTCCTAAATCACTTGGGCACCTTTGAAATTCCTATCCATCAACGCTCCATGCCTCAGCCTTGCCCATTTAGATTGTACACTTTTCAGGACAGGGACTGTCTCTCATTACGTGTCTGTACAGCCCCCAGCACGAAGCAGCTCTGATCTTAGTCTAGGTGCCACTGCCAATGCACATAAATGACAAGAGAGCAGAATCTTGATTTTACAAACACCAGCCTTACAAATGACCAATTGCATGGGGCATTCTTCCTGATTTGGGGGGCGGGGGAAGAAACTGCATAAGGAAAGCGAGAGGGATGACGAACCAGTCGATATCTTTTCACCTTCTGATGCCCTACAGGAAATCGCTTTGCAGTGGTATGAAGGACACAAAGGAAGATGTGGTGCATAGCATCACCACTGTAATCCCATGGTGAAGCAATTTGAAAAACCTCTCTCTGGAACTCAGACAGTCTCTAAAAAGGATTTTATCCTCTGCTCTTGAAAAGCTATTCACCACTCACACAGCACTGCAATCACACTAGAGCCAGCAGTTTTAATTCTGAGATGTTACATTTCATGACCTTTTTTATTTTTATGAGCTCAGCCCTTAGTCAGTCACATCGGGGGTCTATTGTCATATCTTGTCTGCGTGCAGATGTGGGGGAGTGCTTAAAGATGCTGTGGGTCTGAGGATTTTCAAACAGGCAGCATACCCCAAAACCCCCGAAGAAAGAAAGCCCAGTGTGGTTAAGATTCGAGCTGCTCCTATCTGCCCTGCCAAAATGGATCATCATATTCTTCTGGGATCCAACATCACGGTTTGGGATTCAGCTCTTCTTTCATTACAACCGGTGCATCATGAAACATCACACCTCCTAGCAACTGGCAATCTTATTTTGATAACAGCTGGGGGTGCCAATGGGGCAGGGAGTTGTAAACAGGCTACTTCAAATCCATTTCAATGGAGACAGATCAGTCAACCGGCGTTGTTCCATTACTCCTTCAGGTTAAAGTAGGCTTTACAAGGGGACCAGTTAGCTTTGCTATATCCCCTGACCACCGCTTCTTTCTTATGCCCCTCCAAATGGATCATATAGGCACAACAACAGCCAGATGAGTTTCCAAGCCAAGAGTTTCAACCTGTTAAATCCATTAAATCAAATGCAGATTGATGTGTTTTACTGGAGAGACAGCAGTGAATCATGAGCTTTCTAGATGTTAAATCACATGAATCTGAGGACAGAGGAGAGCTTAGAGGCACAGCATCACCACCCATATAAACTGCATGAGAATGCTTACAGGTTGAGAGAGCTGACCCAGGCGGATTGCAAGCTCTTCACGGCAGGGACCTTGACTTCTGACTTGTCCGTGAAGCTCCTAGCATGTTTTTGTGACCACCGGAAAATGTTCTGTTTCAAATAAGATGCCCTGCAGTCCCATCAGGGATCCAAAAGCGGCAACTAACAGCCAGGAAGGCAGGAAAGGAGGGCGGCGGGCATTGAAAAGGCCAGATAATCAGCTGGTGTAAGCCAGTGACAGCATCACCGACGATCAACCCAGTGACAGTGCTTTATAGGAGCTGGGGTCTGCTGCAAAGCTTAACCCAAGTCTTCCACAAGCACTTCCAAAAATAAATGTCTCAAGTCAGGTGATTGCCCAGCACCAATACCGATGTTCTGAACTTTTAGTTCACATTAATTTTATGGGGGTTGCCTGCTCTTCTAGAAAGCTATGCTCCTACTGGTCATGCTGCTCCTTCTAGAACCAACACGATTGCTGTTCACGGCTGTTGCCAGCTTTGGTTTCTTGTCGTGAGATATATTTAGCAAATGGGAACCAAGCAATGACTGTGTGTGTGCTTACAGGTGTTTAGAAATGTCTGAGTTAAAAGGAGAACACGGCCAATTTCCCCTTTCCAGCCTGAGCCAAGCTTTGTCCTTCAGAAATGGGTCACCGTGCAGAGAGAAATGAATGAATGACGTACGTAGCCGCACCTGCTACTATCCAGTGAGTGTAATGTCAGATTGTAGAGATGCACGTGGTCACATGCAATTCAAATGAGCAAAGCTGGGAACATCAGACACCCAGCCTGTGATGGGAGGAAGGGGAGGGGAGGAGATTTTTTTTTTATATTGGATTCAGTGACAGAGGCAAGAGTGCACGCACTGAAATAGTCCATTAGCCTCCTGATCCAGAAAAGATTTCACTGCATGCAGAGAACTGCAGCAGTCCAGCCTGGGACTATTTATGACTTGAACCCAGGTCTTACAGAAACAACGGATGAAGTGCCAGGCCTTTTGAAATCCATGGGAGTTTGCTGACGACTTCCGGGGAGGCAGGATTTCACCCTACAGATATGTCTACACTGCAGTATGTGTAGATCTGTCTGAGCTAACTGTGATCTAGCTCGCCTGAATAGCAGCAGACATGCAGCTGCAGGATCACAGATGCCAACATGGGCTAAGCAACTCGCGTACAAACCCAGCGTCCTGGGTGGGCTTGTACAACCCACGCTGCCACAACTTCACAGCTAGCTAGATCAAAACTATCTCGGGGATGCATACATGTAGAGCCCTGTGCAGATACAAAACGTGCATCCACATCTATACCCGCAAAAATGAGCCACGGATATCTGCACTGACATCCGCCAATGCATATACCTGCGGATATAAAGCAGATATTCACAGATGTACGAGGCTCACCCTACACGTGCTGTGGTCACGCTTCTGACGGCAGCGTCAACACACCCTCAGCATGGTAACACTCAGCAGAGTAGGCTGGCCAAGATTTTCAAACTAGGGTGACTAATGTTAGGCTCCTAAGACCATAATGAGGCACCTAAATCACTTACAGGAGCAACAGCTAGGTGCATGGCCCTATTGACGATCAAACCACTGATTCAGGTGCTGAAATGTGGATTTAGGGGGCTAACTTCAGGCCCTCCCCGCATTTTGAAAAATCACAGGCTTGATGTCCAGTCTGGGAATAAAAAACCTGTTGCATCCATCAAAAAACTTCTTTATGGTTGTGAGAGTTGGGTCCCATCTCTTCTCCCCGGGGAAAGACACCACACAAGGCTGCGTGGGCATGGTACTATTTTTTAATCAGAGAACCCTACAGAGTTCAGGGAGAAGATGACTCAAAATCAAAGTGGAAAAGAACCCTGAATATTCCTCCCCTCCCCCGCTTTTCCATCTCACATTAGACGCTGTCTATTGGGAATGACAACCGCAACCCATGGCAGCCTCTAAAACCAGCATTACAGACAGTCAAGCAGCCTCTGCCCCCTGCCTGCCATTCAGGGCTGAAGAAATCAGGTGTTACAAGTGTAGTTTAGTCATTTCTAGCCTTGAATCTATTTTCCTCTCTGTTGAGTGTGCAGACAAGTGGCAATCGCTCTTTTCTTGTTAATTAAAGAAAAAAAAGTCACGAAAGCAGTTTGCCTGGCAGGCGCTTGTGCACAGAATCTGCAGAAAGACTGTGCTCCCAGAGACTGACAGACGGAGGGGCCATCCAGGATCACACGGAGATTTTGGTGCAAGACACAGGTGTAGCCAGGCGGGGATGTCTACATGACAGCTGTTCTCTTGGCCAACGGACCAGGGATTGAACCAGGGTGTACCAGTCCAGGTCAGCAGATGGCCCTGCTGACTCACTACTTGCAGCCACTCCTAGAGTCTGAGATAGTTCAGGGTAGCCCCGGCCTGTGGTCAGGGAGGGCTGCAAACCTACACAAAGTCTATAGTAGTCTGATCGGCCACAGCCCTGGGTCAGGGCAGGCCAGCAAATATACACAAAGTTTCTAATAGTCTGATTGCTCAGGCTTGGTTGCGGGCTGAGTCGAGAGTCGGCTCTCCTAGCTCGGCAGAGAACCAACAAGCGCAGGGAGTTTCCCCCAGGTGATGGGGTGGCGGGGAGGGGGGGGGGCCCTCCCTACTCCACCACGTCCTGGCCCAGAGCCCTAGCAGTGGCAGCACAGGTGGCCACTTGGTCGGCGGGGATCCAAGCCGCAATCCGCTGACTGGGTCGGTGGGTCAGCGGCAGTCCCAGCCACAATGCGCTGCCTACCCAACTTCTATCATCAGCCGATGGGATGTCAGCTTTCCCTGGGCCACTTCCTAATTCCCCCTGGGGTCCTACCTGGCCACCTGGTGGCGTCTCAGGGTCCTCCAGTGCTGGCAGGGTGTCCATGGGCTCGGGGCCTAGCTCCTAATGAGGTTCTGGCAATGCAGTCATGGCCCCCAAGCCGGGTGTTTGCTTTGGTCCGCTCAGCCGTGCCTCAGTGCTGGGGGGAATTTGGTGAGGCCGTGGTCCGTCCCCACGGTCAGACAGCAGTCGCGGAAGTCCTATCCAGTCGTCCCTGTGGGGGGCTTGCCGTTGGCCCTCTCTTCTGGGGAAGCTGGGGAGGGCATCTGGCCTGTTCACCCGCTGAGCTCCAACTGAGCTTTTCACCTCTGTTCTTATAGTCCCAGCCCCACCCTTCTGCTTCCTGTGGGAGGGGCTGGGTGTCTCAGGCACCACCCACCAAGGGTTCTTATGGAGGACTTCCCCTTCCAGGTCAGCAGGTGGTCATACTTTGAGCAACTTTAGAAAGAAAGCTGACTGACCCAATGCTTAAAAGAAAAATCAAATCAAGCAGATGCTGCTAGTCAATCTATTGCAGAGGGGGCAAAACTTGTCAGATTACACTCCCCTCCCCCACCACCTGAAAAATGCAGATTCGGGTCTACTGAAAGATTTTGCAAATGTGTGTCGAATTTGACAAATTGTTTCAATAACCTCCCCCCCCAACCCTAATTTACCAAACAAGCAAAAATCCTCCAACATCTAAACAACTTTTCATTCTGACATTTGCGAACCAAATGTTTCAATTTTTGTATTTGAAATATCCTTTTGCTTCAAAAAACAGTTACATTTGAAAATAAAATGTTTCATTTTGGGTTGGACAAAACGATCTGTTTGACACCGATTCCCTCCCTCTCCCACCACACACAGTTTGCAGAAAAAACTGATCATTTTTGTTGGGGGGGGAGGTCAACCTAAAATCATTTTTCCCCCTTGATTTGTTTTTCTTTTGAGCAGCCAGCAAACTGTGCAATCAGTCATTTCATAGAATCATAGAATACTAGGACTGGAAGGGACCTCGAGAGGTCATTGAGTCCAGTCCCCTGCCCTCATGGCAGGACCCAGTACTGTCTAGACCATCCCTGATAGACGTTTATCTAACCTAATCTTAAATATCTCCAGAGATGGAGATTCCACAACCTCCCTAGGTAATTTATTCCAGTGTTTAACCACCCTGACAGTTAGGAACTTTTTCCTAATGTCCAACCTAAACCTCCCTTGCTGCAGTTTAAGCCCATTGCTTCTTGTTCTATCCTCAGAGGCCAGGAAAAACAAGTTTTCTCCCTCCTCCTTGTGACACCCTTTTAGATACCTGAAAACCGCTATTATGTCCCCTCTCAATCTTCTCTTTTCCAAACTAAACAAGCCCAATTCTTTCAGTCTTCCTTCATAGGTTGTTCTCTAGACCTTTAATCATTCTTGTTGCTCTTCTCTGGACCTTCTCCAATTTCTCCACCTTTCTTGAAATGTGGTGCCCAGAACTGGACACAATACGCCACCTGAGGCCTAATCAGCACAGCGTAGGGCAGAAGAATGGCTTCTTCTGTCTTGCTCACAACACACCCACTTATGCCCAAATAAATCTGTGAATATTTAAGATGCCATTGGACTCCTTGTTGTTTTTGCAGATACAGATAACACGGCTCCCCCTCTGAGACCTCGAGCCTACTGTGCCTATGATAAGGATTTCAGTCTGCTGGGCTGTTAGGTGTGTAATAGAAATAATAACCTATCAGAAGCCAGTGGGTAAGAACTCAGCACAGCTCAGACATGCCTCCACGTCTGTTCTTCGTGCTACTGTGCTACACTGCTATTTATACTTGCGTTAGCTCAATGCCAACTAGCGCGAGTACAGGTCTATGAGCAGGGGACTCACACCCCTACTTCAGCGCATAGATACAGAGAACTCCAGCCTGCTATCTAATGAGCAAGACACATTAGCGGCTGACAGGAAGTTATAAGCAGGCTCCAAGCAGACAGCATGAACATTAAAGGAGCAAAAGAGCAAAAAAATCAGAGTTTGAAATTCAAACTTGCAGCTATTTCTCATGGGCCGGACCTGATTTGACCTTGCTGAGCTAATGAGGGAAAAGAGCTGGTTCGGGAAAGAAGCCAATCAGTGGAGCAACACGTTTCTGTTTCTAGTCGAAAAACAGCTTTTCTCTGACTGCTTCTTGCTACTTCTGAGCAATTATTGGTTCATGCCTGCCCGCCACATGACATGGCTTCACGCTTTTAGCAGATCTAGATAATCCCAGGCTTTCTTCTTCCAGGGGAATGCCAACCAGGTGGCCTCTGGAAGTAGGAACACTAGTAACGAATATCCTCTGAGTATCCTTCCCAGCGGTAATAGCAGTGCCCAAAGCTGCAGTAACAGACTGAGAGACACTGATCCCCATGTAAACCAGAGGGCTTAGGCCAGGGATGGGGAACCTATGGTCCATGGGCCGGATCTGACCCACGGCTTGTCTTGATCTGGCCAGTGAGGCTCAGTTCCCCCCCACTCCCACGAGGCAGCCGTTGGGAGGAGGCGGCGATGCTGGTCCTCCTCCCCACCAGCTGGGGGAATGGCAGTGGAGGGAAGCTCTGCCCTTGTGCTTGCTTCCAGGCTCCACCCCTGTTGCTCCCACTGGTAAGAATTGCGACCAATGGGAGTGTTGGGGGGCGGTGCCTGCAAGCAGAGAGCAGTGAGGCGCCACCTGTGCCCTCGGGAGCTGCACCAATTAAGCACCCCAATCGCCTGCCTCCTTCCCACACCCAACCTCCTACCCAGCCCCTGCATCCTCAGATCCAGACCACTCCTGCACCCTACCTCCTGCCCAGACCCTACACCCCCTCTACACAATGAACCCCTCATTTTTTGCCCCCCCCCAGTCTAGAGGTGACCCACAACATCTACTAGCCCCAAGTCCCCAAAGGAGTTAATCCAATCTGGGAGCGGCAGGGGGGAAGCCCTGAGATTCAGCGCCCCTCTCTTCCCTGGAGCTGGAGTGCAAGAGGCCAGGTCATGCGGGGGAGGGGGTTGTTTTGTTTTTGTTTTCTCACTTGTTTGGGGGCCCAGACTGATGTTTCGGTGGATCAGTAGCCCCCGGACCCAAAAAAGATTCCCCACCCTTCATTTAGGCAAAAAGACACTGAACAGCCTCATGCTCAGCTCTGTGACAGAGGAACGCATGGCAAATCAGAGAACAAGATTCCTTCCCCATGCAATCTCAGTTGGCTTCCCCCCGTCCTACTGCTCTTTCAGAGGAAAACTTAACACCTGTTGCCCCAGTGGCTGAATTCAGAAAGTCTGGGCCAGATGCTGACCCCTTTCCTCATGCTGAGTCTCAGCTGCCTCCCGAACGAGATCCATTATTCCAGGAGGAAGGCTGGGTGGAGCGGTCCAGAGGGCAATCAAGTCTGTGACAGCTGCAATACTGTGCAGGAAGAGAGACTTCCCTGCAGTTCTGTAGGGTTAACAGTGGCCTGTATTAGCCGTACGTGGAGGCTATCCAGACGCTGTCCTGGTTCTACTCGTGAGGTCAGATGGTATGCAAACAGAACAGCCGTGGCACTCCGATACCATGTAAAACCCCCCTGACAGACCCTGTGCACTGTGCATTCTATTCTCCCCAAAGAAAGGCCACAGACCCCCCTCTTATGGGGAACTCGCTGGCTGCTGCTAGTTTTCTTTAATTTGTTTTGTAAAGAGGGAAGAGCAACTGCTGGCTGGCCTCCAATCTGATAGAACTCTCACTTCAGTCCCAGTTACACCTCTAGGCACTGCAATCTACTTTCATGTGAAAACAGCCTGGTTCAGCCACACTCTGGTCATGTCTGCTTGGGGACCCAGGGAAAAATCAGCCTCTACCTCTTGTATCGCTGAACTCTGCTAGAGCAATGCTAGATTGGATAGACCAACTAATCTTGTCTGGTCCTTCTGCCCATGCTGCCAGTGCCCATAATAACCCACTTTGCCTCAAGCTGGGTGGAAAAAAACCCACAGTGTTTTACTGCACTGCCTATAGACTGGCTAGCAAGAGAATGTGTTTAGAAAAATGAGGCCGGTAATTACTCTCAACCCAAACCTCTGCCTGAGAGAGAGGGAACAAAATGCCAACAATTACCCATCTCAACAGGCCGGCTAAGGAGTCCAAGTAGAGCTGGTGGGAATTGTTTTGACAAAACAGGTGCTGGAAAAGGCCAGTTTGTCCACACCAAACCTTGGTGCAGGATTGTATGAGTTTTTGGGAGTCTTTGGTACAGGGGAGCTCCGGGTTCAAGAGCAGGTGTCCCATCATCCAGGTGAGTGACCGAATAAACAGTGTGTTCTAGGGTGTCTCTCTCCATGGAAAATGTCCGGATGCCTCAGTTTTGCCCCAACGTGGAAGAGGAAAAAGTTTAGAAATAACAAATTCATTTGCAGGAGGGGAAATCAGCTCCTGCCCAGCTCCATGTCACAAAGCCCAATTCCCACACCCCAGGGAAGGTCAGTTTGCACTGCAATTGAAGAGCAAGCTCAGAAAGGCAGTGTAGTACAGCGACTGGGGCTCTGACCGGGATTCAGGAGACTTGGGGGGGGGGGGGGGGAAAGAGGGTCTCTCTTTTCAGCTCTGCTGCAGGATCTTGGGGAATCACCGGTCTTCCCTCTGCCCATTTTCACCTCACACTCTCTGTGGGTTGCATTAATTTAGATTGAAAGCTTTTCGGGATCAGGCCTTGGTCTGACTCATGCCTGTACAGTCCCTCATACAACGGAGCCCTGCTCTTCATTTGACCTCTAAGCACTGCTCCTCTTGCATAGCAACCTGATACCTCAACACCTTGAATGGAGGTCATAGAGGAGAACAATCCAAAGATGGCCTGGTCTGCATACGTAAAAAGTCAGAGGATAACATAGACCCTTCCTATGGTGAAGGCGGCTGTATTTCATGCAGTGGGTTTGTACGTTTTCAGAGACACCAAAACCAGCACAAAACAGAGGTGATGCTTGTACAGTGCTTTTTGCCCTCATCCTTCAGTTTTCTGCAAAATTTTGTTTCACCGGTACTCAAAGGGCCAAATCTTCCCAGGTGCCCCACTTCTGCACACAGGTTATCCATGTGTACCCATTTGTATGTGGAAAGTCTTTCACATGCATGTGCAAATCAGATGGCTGCATTTCAAACAGCCTGATGGTAATATGATGGCAGCCTTCAACTTCCTGAAGGGAGGTTCCAAAGAGGATGGGGAGAGGCTGTTCTCAGTGGTGACAGAGGGCAGAACAAGGAGCAATGGTCTCAAGCTGCAGAGGGGGAGGTCTAGGTTGGCTATTGGGAAAAACTATTTCCCTAGGATAATGGGAAAGTACTGGAATGGGTTTCCTAGGGAGGTTGTGGAGTCTCCATCCCTAAAGGTTTTTAAATCCCAGCTTGACAAAGCCCTGGCTGGGATGATTTAGTTGGGGTTGATCCTGCTTTGGGCAGGAGGTTGGACTCAATGACCTCCTGAGGTCTCGTCCAACCCTAGGATTCTAACTTGACTAGATGTCCTGATTTTAGAGAGACAGTCCCAATATCTGGGGCTTTGTCTTATATACATGCCTATTATCCTGCATCCCCTTCCTGATTTTTCACACTGTCTGGGCACTCTACCTGGCAGGCATGTGCATTTTGCTTACACAGATCACGACAGATCTGAAGTTGCTTTGAAGTCATCCATAAAATCCTCAACAAGCACAGAAAGGGACACTGGGCCTGTTCACCCTGCCTCTTTGGAGTGTTAATTCTATTTGGACTTCAAATGCTCCAAGGAGTCCATTGGGTTAACTGATGGCTCACACCTCCAAGTTCCTCTGAAATGGTTTCCATTTCAATTGACTGAGCGGGAGACATAATTTAGCATGCGCCCCACTAACAGGCCTAGTAACTGCTGCCACCTTGCTAGGCTCCTCTTTGGATCCAGGTGGATCTCATCTGCCATTTTCCCAGCCTTCAGAGAGATTCCAGGTACCAGCTTTAAAAGCCTCCACCCACAGCACTCTGTCCTGTGCCTGCTTCCATTTACTCTGCTAGGATACACTTCCTAGCTGTGGTGCCTTATCCATCTTTATTTTCTGGAGAGACATTGCAAAGCATCAGCAGCTCATCATTCCCATTTAGCGGCTAATTAAAAGAGCAGAAATTGTAACCGAGAAGGCAAGTGGGAGGGGAGGATGCATCATACGACCGGGTACTGTCGCTTTCTCGGAATTAAGGAATTGAAAAGGAATTAAGGACTGGAAGAGGCACGGACCTTCACTCACTACACACCTCGTAAAACCAGACACAAATCTGGCGCCCATAAACTGTCTTACGTGACACACTCTGCATGTACGATCCAGCCCTTAGTCTTCAGGATCTGCTGGGCCACCTTTTAAAGAACATACAATGGGATAAACAACCACTACAGAATATTTTTAGGGGGTCTCCCTCTGCCCTTAACAACACTCAGATTCTGAAGGCCTGACACACAGAAAAAGCAACTATTTTCATTCCTTCCTCCCCAAATACATCATTTATAGGGGCAGCTTTTCTCACACAGCCCTCACACAAACTGCGGCTATCACTTAGAATCATAGAATACTAGGACTGGAAGGGACCTCAAGAGGTCATCGAGTCCAGTCCCCTGCCCTCATGGCAGGACCAAATACTGTCTAAACCATCCCTGATAGACATTTATTTAACCTACTCTTAAATATCTCCAGAGATGGGGATTTCACAACCTCCCTGGGCAATTTATTCCAGTGTTTGACCACCCTGACAGCTAGGAACTTTTTCCTAACATCCAACCTAAACCTCCCTTGCTGCAGTTTAAGCCCATTGCTTCTTGTTCTATCCTCAGAAGACAAGATGAACAAGTTTTCTCCCTCCTCGTTAGGACACCCTTTTAGATACCTGAAAACTGCTATCATGTCTCCCCTCAATCTTCTCTTTTCTAAACTAAACAAACCCAATTCTTTCAGCCTTCCTTCATAGGTCATGTTCTCTAGACCTTTAATCATTCTTGTTGCTCTTCTCTGGACCCTATCCAATTTCTCCACATCTTTCTTGAAATGCGGTACCCAGAACTGGACACAATACTCCAACTGAGGCCTAACCAGCGCAGAGTAGAGCGGAGAAATGACTTCTCGTGTCTTGCTCACAACACTCCTGTTAATGCTTCCCAGAATCATGTTTGCTTTTTTTGCAACAGCATCACACTGCTGACTCATATTCAGCTTGTGGTCCACTATAACCCCTAGATCGCTTTCTGCCATACTCCTTCCTAGACAGTCGCTTCCCATTCTGTGCGTGTGAAACTGATTGTTCCTTCCTAAGTGGAGCACTTTGCATTTGTCTTTATTAAACTTCATCCTGTTTACCTCAGACCATTTCACTTAGCAGGGGACTGCTCATGCTGCCTAACTGAAGCATTTACGTAACTAGAGAATTGGGACCTATAGTGTTGAGACTCAAGCTAAGCAACATACAGAAAACATGAGACTGCTCTCTGCTTCCGACAGAGGACCCTGGAGATGGAGCCGGGGCTGCAGTCATTCTTCAAAGCCGGATTCATTTCCTAAGAGACCAGGAAATGTTTCGGCTGATTTAAAAAAAAAAAAAAAAAAAAAAAAAGACTCTTTACAACTCATAGAGCTAAGTTCTCCTCCCGACTCAGCCACATGACTCTTCCCTGCATCCTTTGCATGTGCTGCCCCCATCAGTGGCCTCCTGGGTTGTCTCCTGCTATGGGAGCACCTACCAGTGCTGGCTCTGTGACACCTTCTGCACTCGGTCCCCACTGTGAGCTCTTGCCAACATCATTTCCACTGCATTACGTGTGCTGATCCTGCATACGGAGCTCTCAAGCCACATTCCCATGGTATCACCTGCGGAGGGAATCCCCGCTGACCGTCTTCACTCTAAAGGCCCAAACCAGCTCCCATCCATTTCAACAGGAGTGGGATCAGCCCGTCTGGGCAGAGTTCTCCCTGACATCAATGGGCAGTCTAAGTGTAGAACATACAATAAGGAGCACACTGTAGAGAGGGGAGAAGACTTTTGTCTCAGTGACGCCAGTGCAATATACATTAAAGGCAGAAAATGAAGAAATAGGGCTTCATATAATCATAATATCACCTCAGTTTTTGTTTTGTAGTACTCCTGTGTGGTGAGTATAGTAACAAACAAGAAATGCCTTGTAATGTTGTATGGATCCAAGTTCCCAATGTAATCTTGTTGTGTGCTACTGGACAACTAAATTTTCCACTCCAACTCATCTAATGAAGTGGGTTTTACCCACTATATATTTTTTTAGTCTCTAAGGTGCCAAAAAAGACATGATATCACATGAAAATCACTTCCAACCTAGAGCATATTGCTCATGAATTGCCAGAATACAAATTCTTCCTTTTTTTCTCCTGATCAGTCTATTAAAACTTTGATATGCTACCCAAGGAATCTGTTGTTGCAAGGTTCCCACAGTCCTCCAGTCTTTTTTTGAAGGCAATTAATTATTGGACCATATGGATTCTCTGTGTCCATCGCTTGGCAATTGTGAAGTTACACCACGAATAAATTTGGCCCTAGATGTTGATTTTTTTTTTTCCCCATTCTGCAGCATCTGCCAAAGGACTCCGCACTGCAGAAGATCAGATGCTAAGGCTTCGTCTTTCTGGAATGTGGTGCTAAATATATCCGAGGGTTAGGAGTGATTTTTGTGAATGTAGCCAGGGTGCATGGCACTTTCCTTTCACTGCCAGATCATCCCCAAGTTCAGACCATTTAGATCATTTCCAGTTGTAAGCTTTTACCTTTGCCACCTCTACAAGATGTTGGGAGTAACATTAATGAAGCACCTCCACATCTCTCCACAAAACCGGATCAGTAATTAGTTCCACTACTTGCATATGCAATGCACCCGCCTCATCTGAGTGCTCATGTCTCCCCCTAGGGGTGGGCCACAATGTCTAAAGCTGCCTACAGGACTCCTGGGACAGCCCCACCCTATAGGAGTTCTCCATCTCCTGAGATAGTCCAGTGGTGTGCCTGGTAGAAACACTGTTGTCCGTTCCAGACCCACACTGAAAGCCAGGAGGGCTCCAGGCAAGTCTCCTCATGGTTTTTCAGAGGACCATGCTGCAGGCCTAGCTAATGCTTGCTGCCTCCTGCATCATCTAGGTTTGACAGCTTGGAACTCCAAGGATGTAATGTGTGGAGCATTGTTGCAGTGGACTTCCCAGCCCTTCCCTTCTTCTGGCCAGGGTGACAGAGGCTCCAGTCCTCCCATCCTTCCCCAGTATCAGTGGCAAGACAGAATTTCACCTACACTCCAAGCAGCATATAACCACCTAGTGGCACTTATGGGCCAGATCCCACAAAGTGGCAAATGCCCTTCCCAGCTCACCCGGCCAGCATGTCACCAGATCGGCCCTCAGACACAGTGAACATGGCCATTGACTCTAGGGAACAATGAGTGACCAGTATATGTGGCCCAGGCCTGCCCAGGGCTGTACTCACATGATGGACCAGCCTAGATAACAGGCAGTGCTGCCCCAGTACATGGGATTGTCCATTACATTAAATGGGAAACTTGTCACCTTCTCCTCCTTCAGGATGCCAAAGTAGTCACCTGTGAACAATAGAGAGAGTTTCATTAAATACTGATCAAGCACAATGCAGAGGCACCGCGAAGCAACAGTGGGCCAAGGGAGTCAGGGTCATTACTAGGGCCCTGCAAATCCACAGATATCTACTTATATCTGCATCTGTGGGTGTGGATGTGGATATCCATGGCTCAATTTTGCGGATACAAATTTTGTATCCGCACAGGGCTCTAATTGTCTAAGTTACTTGGAATTGCTCCCAGCCCTTGCTGTCACACCCCACTCTGCTGCCTTCTCTGCATTCTGTACCGCCCTTCCCCAGCATGCTCACTGCCCAGTTTTTCATTTTCCACTCTAGACAGAGCCAATCTCATCCCTATTTGCTGCGCAGATATGTTTTTGGGAGAAGACGACACTGTGGTTTCTTCTGTGATCCCTCTTCCACGCTCCTGTGAGGCCACAGAGGGTTGGAGGCAGCTAGCACCAAAACCTCTAGGTTGATATTATACCCAACATTTATAGGATTAAGAATAGCATCTGCCGTGACACTAAATGGGCTGAAAACTGCAAGAGCAATTAATCTTCAGGCAGCAGGGGGATCACCAGCTGCAGGTCAAGAAGAACTTGACCCCCTCAACCCACTAGTGCAGAATTACGTGATTTAGGAGAATTTTCAGTTCAGTGCAGGAGGTGGCATTAGTCACTGCCAGAGACACTGTCCATGCTTAGACACCATGATGATAAAATACTTTAGAAGTGTGATGGATAGACAGACAGAACGAACAAGTCCAGATAGATCACTGAGCTGTTCTGATACGGCAACGTCTGTGATTTTTATATCACTCAACTTCATCTCTTTATAACAACATCTAGAATTAGTCACTAACTAATAACTATGAAAACACATTAAGAACCCTCTGAGATGTATTTTATTTTCTGCCAGTTTATATGCCAGAAAATTAACAGACTAACTGTTCTCCTCTGAGCACTTGGTTACAAATGGTCTCAGATGAGAACTGCCCAGATATTTCGCCACACCAAAATGTCCCCACACAACCTGACGTGGCTGACTACATTTGCCCGGGAGAGTCACCTGAACTTGAAGGACTGTGGTCGGGGTCAGGACACAAGATGTTTCTGCAGCTCAGGCTCCCTCTTGGGTTCTGTATTGCCACCCATCACTGTAATCCCTGATGTGTATTGACTATCCATGAGTGCAGGGAAGCCTGTATGGTACTAGCCTCTAGTTAGGGCTTAGCAAGCTTTCCCTTTCATAAGCCACTACTATTCATGACGTTCCCAAAAAAACCCCAACACGCTGGGTTCCATTTTGTCCTTCATCAGAGCTGTAATACAGCATTCTTAGGGCTTTCCTTTCAAGCATATGCCACAGATTGTTCAATGCCATGGCACAATGGATGCATGGGGCCAAAACCACGCTGGCTGCAACTCCACAAAAGTGCCTCACACCCAAACGGGCAGCACCTCCTGCTGCAAGTCTGACCAAGCTATGATTCTGGCCCACTGATACAGATGGAAATGTTTCCATCATCCACTGGGTTTACAGTTTGGTTCAATGGCTCGCCGCACCCCCCCCGTTACAGAAGCTGTCCAGGCATCACTGCCCACTGATTTTAAAGCTGCATGATCTGAAGCAGCTGAATGGGAAAGGGAATCTATGAAAGCAGAAATTTTGAACTGGAAAATCGTTCTTGGAGGAGGACGGTCCATGAGCATCTCAAGGTGCTCTAATGCCCGGGATAACCATCATGCACCACTCTCCCACTGTGTCACGCTGATCTCTAAGCTCAGATAATGCCTCCGTTTCAAAAAACTGGTTTCCCTACCCCACACTAGCTTAGGGTATGTCTACACTCGCCCCCTAGTTCGAACTAGGGAGGCTAATGTAGGCATTCGAAGTTGCAAATCAAGCCCGGGATTTAAATATCCCTTGCTTGATTTGCATATTCCCGGCTGGTCGCCATTTTTGAAATTTACAAGTCCGGACTAACTGCCCGCGTCTACACGCGGCAGGGACCCGGTAGTTCGAAATAAAGCCCTAGTTCGAACTACCTGTTAAACCTCATTCCAGGAGGAACAACAGGTAGTTCGAACTAGGGCTTTATTTCGAACTACTGGGTCCCTGCCGCGTGTAGACGCGGGCAGTTAGTCTGGACTTGTAAATTTCAAAAAATGGCGACCAGCTGGGAAGACGCAAATCAAGCGCGGGATATTTAAATCCCGGGCTTGATTTGCAACTTCGAATGCCTACATTAGCCTCCCTAGTTCGAACTAGGGGGCTAGTGTAGACATACCCTTAGGGACTTTATTATGGTTACATGTGATTGTCACTGTGACAATCGTCTTTCGGAGCTATCAGATGCAACCAGCAGCGAGCACTGTCAGAGCTATCTTACAGGAGCCATCTTACAGGAGCCAACACAGAGCCTGCTGGGGGAGAGAGGGAAATGGATTGACTACTGGAGCCAGCGTAGGGGAGTCAGCGGTAGCTGGGGGATAACCAGAAACCCCCTTCAGAATTTCCACCTGCCTTCTCAATTTCCTCTAATTAAACCTGCCTTTCCTCAAACACCAGCACTCAAGGTTAAATAAAAAACTATTCCTAATATTTTTCATTGCAAATATACGATATTTCAGCTACATTGTGAGTGAAATAGTCTTTCGTGGGCTAGGCTGGGAACCTAACTACCATTTAGAATATTATTTCTGTGGGAAAATGCGTGCTGAGTTCCAAACAACCAATTTACAAATGAACTTTTGGAATTCAACCTGTTCGTAAGTTGGGGACTTGCTGTGTACAGATGCTCTCAAGCACATAAAATCCTAGAAAGAAATCCAGTGTTACTTGCCTCCACCAAGCAGTAATCCACCAAGAGTGACGTAGAATCCAAGTCTGAACTTGTGGCAAATACAGACTGCCACATGGGTTACTCTACAGCAGGGGTTCCCAACCTTTTTTGGTCACCGTATCCCCTTGGCTTTTAGTAAACCTTCCCATACTCCCTATTCAATAGGAAAGGAAATAAATTCTAGACTCTAGAATCCACAACTTTTTTCAATAACCCTACTACTTTTGGAATATTTCAATTAGGATAATCTAGTTATTTACCAAATATTCCCCGTACCCCCTTGACAAGCTTCTCGTACCCCCGGGGGTACGCGTACCCCAGGTTGGGAACCCCTGCTTTACAGCAAGCTCTCTGCTTGGAGTGAACGAAGGACTAAATGAAAGAATGATTTCAGGGTAAAGGGCTTGTCTGCTTCAGGGAAACTGACTGGAATAGCTATGGCAGGATAGCTTCCCATGTGGATCCTATTCCAGAATAAAAACTACTTTATTCCAGAATAATTAGCACACTGCCAAAACTCCAGGTGGGGAGCTATTCGGCAATAGCTATTTGGGTCAATTTCCCAGACCAGGCCTGAGAGGGCTGGATAGTACATGGTAGCTTGTCTGACCTCGGGCACACCCCGGAGGCTTTAATGCAGGAATCAATCTCATTCTGGAACAAGGATCTGTTGGTTCTAATACCTCTCTCCTCATTCAGGACCCCGATCCAGGAAGAGATTTCACTCCTACAAGGCTTTAATTTGAAAAACAAATACGCATATTAAAGGAACAATTAAGCTTCTGTGGCTGGCCGTGAGGGCAGAGAAGTAACATCATTAATCGGAATAAAACAGGCAGGAGCGTGATTGGACCTGGGAGTCAGGGCTCATGTGTTCTACTCCCAGCACTGACACCAACTCACTCTGAGAACTTTGGCAAGCCACTTAATCTCTCTGGGCTTTAGATGAATAATAATAATAATAATAATAATAATAATACTTCCATACCTCCCAGGAGGACAGTGGGATTAATGTACATTTGCAAAGTGCTTAGAGATCCTCAGACAAAAGCACTATAGGAGGGCATGCCATCAACATGTATTATTATGATTAATTATTATTATTATTATTTTTATTACTATTACCTGAATCATGCTGCACTTCCCTTGGCCTCACACAGTGCAAAAACATTTGTTTCCAAGATTCAACCATTCCTGCCCAATTAGAGAAGGCTTGCTGGCTTTGGCTATATGCCACTCTGTGTGATAATTGCCTGGAACAAATGTTATACATTTGAGCTGCTCTCTTAGTTGCTTGGCAATCTTCTAAGTCAGTTTTATACACTGAGCTGAAATGCTCTGGGCTTCACCCTATGTACCACCGATACCGTATGCCCTGCTACACAGATGTCACAGACACAGTCCCACAGCCAATTCCTGTGCTTTCTTTGGGCATGTCCATGTGCCAAATACTTCTGTTTCCTTCCTATCTTTAGCTGTCGATGCTTCCATTCATTGCACAATGCTTGCTCCTCCAAGGCTCAATGGCAAAAATATGCACCTATCTTGTTGGCACCGGCTTATCGGTGGAGTTATGCCTCATGGGGGTTGCAGTGCACGGGTCTCCAAGGAGGCATTCTGCATAATTTGCAAATCCCTGTTCCAAGTAAAACACACACACACACACACACACACACACACACACACACACGTGCAGCCCCATGAGTTTGAAGAGCCAGTTATTAACATTCCTCAGGCCTGCACCACTACTCAGTGAGATCTCTGACCTAAATTATCACAATTAAAACAGAAAGGAACAATACCTTGAATACCTTCCTTCAAAAGCAAGCCAAGCCCTAGGGAAAAACAACCTGGCGTTTGCTTTGGTCAGCCTGAATAATGAAATCCTGCAGCAAAAAATACCGCAGCTGTGGCTTTTAAAAGATAGGAACGTAAGAGTGGCTATCCTGGGTCAGACCAGTGATCCATCTGACTCAGTATCCTGCCTTTGACAGAAGCCAGTGCCAGAGGCTTCAAAAGAATAGGCACTTATCAAATGATCCATCCCTGGTCATCCAGTCCCAGGATCTGGACACTGGAGGTTTAGGACATCCAGAGCATGGGTTTGTGTCCCTGACCAACCTGGATAATAGCCATTGGTGGACCTATCCTCCATGAACTTATCCCATTCTCTTTTGAACCCAGTTATACTTCTGACCATTGCAGCATCCCCTGACAAGGAGTTCCACTGGTTGACTGAGCATTGTGTGAAGAAATACTTCCTTTTGTTTGGTTTAAACCTGCTACCTATAAATTTCATCAGGTGACCCTTGGTTCTTGTGTTATGTGAAGAAGGTAAATAATGCTCCCTTATTCACTTTCTCCATAGCATTTATGATTGTATAGACCTCTACCATATCCCTCCTTAGTCATCTCTTTTCTAAAGCTGCCTCCTTTTGGGGCCTTAAAAAATATCCACCTTTTGTCTGGCAAAACAACAAGGGCCATCTTGCTATATATGTAGAGCACTCAGCACCCTGGTGTACTGATTACAGATGGGACCTTTAGGCACTATGATGACACAGGTAATAACATGCTTGCAAATACCAGGCATACAAAGGAGAACTAGACAGCCTAGTTCTGTTAACCTTGAATCAGGTAGTAATACATCTCCAAATCTACACCTGCACTCACATCTATTTGCGCCTGCAATGGGTTTGTTTACTGTTGCCTTTCAAAGAACATTTGGGTTTCTATTAATGCAGGCAAACACACAGAACACTAGAACTGGAAGGAACCCTGAGAGATCATCAAGTCCAGAGCCCTGCCCTCATTGCAGGACCAAGCACCATCTATATCATGGATTCCCAAACTGGGGGGCATGCCCCCCTGGGGGGGTGTGAAGAAATTCCAGGGGGCGACCCAGACTCCCCCCCATCAAGTTTTGCTGCCCCAGTCAGTTTCTTTTTTTTTTTTCCCCTCAACAGGCTTTGCTGCTATTTGGGGGGGTGGATGAGGGTTTTTCAAAAATCAAAAAGGGGGCATGACGCCAAAAAGTTTGGGAACCACTGATCTACATCGTTCTTGATAGATGTCTATCTATCCTGCTCTTAAATATCTCCAGTGATGGAGATTCCACAACCTCCCTAGGCAATTTATTCCAGTGTTTAACCACCTGGGCAGTTAGGAAGTTTTTCCTAATGTCCAACCTAAACCTCCCTTGCTGCAATTTAAATGCACTGCTTCTTGTCCTATCGTCAGAGGTCAAGAACAACAAATTTTCTCCCTCCTCCTTGAAACAGCCTTTTAGGTATTTGAAAACTGCCATCGTGTCCCCTCTCAGTCTTCTCTTTTCCAAACTAAACAAACCCAATTCTTTCAGTCTTTCTTCATAGGTCATGTTTTCTAGAGCAACAAAAACAATTAAAGGTCTTCTCTAGACCTTCTCCAGTTTCTCCACATCTTTCTTGAAATGTGGTGCCCAGAACTGGACACAATACTCAGCACAGAGTAGAGCGGCAGAATGACTTCTCATGTCTTGCTCACCACACTCCTGTTAATGCATCCCAGAATGATGTTTGGTTTTTTTGCAACAGTGTCACACTGCTGACTCATCTTTAGCTTGTGGTCCACTCTGACTCCTAGATCCCTTTCTGCCGTGCTCCTTCCTAGATAGTCAGATCCCATTCTGTATGTGTGAAACTGATTGTTCCTTCCTAAGTGGAGAACTTGCATTTGCCCTTATTAAACTTCATCCTATTTACCTCAGACTATACACCCTCTGCTAACACATCTTTGCTACACCCTCAGACCATGCACCCACCCCCCTACACATCTCTGCTAAGCAAAACATGTTCTTGGTCTCAGGGCCACTATGTGTCCCTTCCATTGCCTTGATTTCAAACTCATTTTTATTGCATTAAGAGGCTTGAAACTTTGCAGAGAAAAGCCTCTGGTCTGCAGCTGAATTCTTCATAAAGAGAAGGGCAAAGACAACGCAAGCATCCAGCAAGGCCACACCATTTGTTGTGGGTACTTCTGGAGGTGGTAAATGCTTTTGCTGCATGGATATGTTTTATCTTTGGCAGGTACAAATCACAAAGGAGATGAGGCCTGATGACAGAAGCTAAAAAATCAATAGCAGTGCTGACCATGGATAGAAAAAGAGTCTGCCGACCCTTGAAACCAATAACAGACCACAGACCAGAATGTGCACAGTGCAGCAAGGAAAAAAAAAACCCCAAGTGCAGGGAATGGACCAGCTAAGAAGCTTTTCGTCAATATCAGCAACAGAGCAGTCTCTGAAGGCCGCCTTTCCCCACACAAGACTATCCTCCCTCAGGCCCAGCTACATTTTACAAAAGGGGCTTGCATGGGCTAAAATCTTAAATCCAAATCCTTCCCACCGCCTCCAAACCCATGGGAAAGATGAACCTGGATCTCAATTTTGTAAGTAGCCCTGGATCTTGCTATGGGCTGTATCAAACCCCAGAAATTTAGACTCAAAGTGTGAGGTGTTAGGGAGCTGAATGTGCTGCTTGGCTGATCTCTCTCTCCACTACTTCTCCGATTTGAGGTAGATGTCATTTCCAAAAATCTCAAATCTCTCCCCTCATTGGAAATCAGTTGCATGGTCTCCTAGTCCATAGCAAGCCTTCTGCTAGGCCATGCCAATCATCAGTGGGGCTCAGATCTCTGGTTCCACACCAGGTTTCTCCCTTTAATGAACAATAAGAGCATGGTAGACATTCTGAGGCTTGGGGGCACCAATTTGGAAAAATGAAGAATTCAACTAAACCTTTGCCCAATCTCAGCCTGAGTGTTCTGAGATTCAAAACAAGTTTGGTTTGTTGTTTTCATAACTGGGATTTTTACATTTTGATGTTTCTGCAGTTCCTGGTTGAAGCCAAAAGTAGAAGCAAAAACCTCAGATGGGGGTAGTTTTTGCAGCATTCCAGGCAATATTGCCCATATCAGGGACAGATCCGGTAAGATTTCTGTCAAGGGGGGGGGGGGGGGGTGGAGAAACTTTACATAATAAATAACCCTAGCTCTTTTCTTCAATAGACCTCAAAGCACATTATGAAGGAGATAAGCACCATGTTACAGATGGGGAACATAAGGTATAGGAAGAAGTGACTTGTCCAAGTTCACCCAGCAACAATGTTCCCTCTAATTTTTTCCATCTATCTGTGGAATAAATGTTGTTACATGCACTGAGGCATGTGAAGATGTGCACCACCAATAGATACACATGCTGCCAGTTATGGGTGCTCTGCTAATCAGCTGTACAGCATTTGAATCTCTCCCAAGTGGCCGACCCGAGTGCACAGCTTATAGGGAACACTGCCCAGCAGGCCAGTGGCCAAACAGACTAGAACCCAGGTCAGTCTCCCGAGTCCCAGGCCAGTTCTCTAACCAGTAGGCAACACTGCCTCTCTCCAAACCCTGAAACCTCCTGTGGGCTGTCTACTGTGGCGTCTTTTACTTTGAGGATGAAATTTACCCTGTGCTCAAAGTCTGCAAAAGCCCTGGGCACCACTTGAGTCCTGATGAACCCTCCAAAATAGGAAACAGCCTCTTTCAGGAAGTGGGAGGTTGGGATCTGGTGTCTTGGTTGGGGCCTCCAGTTCCCACGTTTGCAGGAAATAACGCAAGGTGCCCATTCGCTAGGTGGGGTGAAGTGGGGGTGCTGCCACTCTATGGTTATTTTGGATCTCTGTGGTTCAAGAACAGTTTGCTGTGTAGACATAAGGCTTTCTACAACCTCCTCTGCTTTAGCTCATGTAGAGCCCCACCACCGCTGCTTCTCTGCAGATACGAATAAGTTTCAATGCAACCCAATTGACAGCGTTTGGTCAAGTTGGGCTTATTTGAAATCAAGGTCAATGCCTTCCTTGCTGGGAGACAGATGGACAGGAAAATATACTCCTTTCCTCATGCAAAAACCCTATTGCCTCTTTTAAGACAACTATCCACCACTACGCATGTCAGAAAATAGGGCAAATGGTATTGGCAGCAGGCATTAAATGAGAATTCCAGCAAGTGTTTATAGCTCTGCAAATTGCTCCAATTGTGAAGCCACAATGAGGAAAGGAAATGCTGGTGAGCTGGCCCCTCTGACTGCTGAGAATTATTTTGTGCACAAGAAAGAAAATGAAGCTGCAGAAACTGAAAGGAACAAGCTCAACGGTAGCAAAATAGAGCCTCGAACCAACACTGCTGGGCAGAAAATTGGGTGGCACAGAAAAACATGTTAAGGAAGAATGACTCATTGTCCTCTGTAGGCTCCAACAGTTTAGCCTAGATTTAAAAGGCAAAATGCTTCGCAATTTCTAGGCAATTTAAAATGTATTATTTAAAGAGGCAGCTATTAGCCAGTTCAGAAGCGGTCTGATCTACCTACTTATAGGACCCCATCATTGTAGAAGACGACAAAAGAGTACTTGATGTGGCTGAAGGGTTGACTCCTACTCTAATAAAACTTCTGAGGCCGTTGGGTCTCTCAGATTATACCAGAACTTTCCTCTCCTTCAAATGTAGGCTATGAGCAAACATTGGATAATACAATGCCTTGTTTTTAATCAAACACAACTTCCCTTTCCCAAAACAAAATTTATATTCCCCCAGTGCTAGAGAACTCACCCTGCTTCTTCCTCAAAGATAAAGAGGTCTATCATTTCAAGGAACAAGCAGAATCATAAGACTGGAAGGGAATGTTGTGAGCAAGACACAAGAAGAAATTATTCCACTCTACTCTGCACTAATTAAGCCTCAGCTGGAGTACTGTGTCTAGTTCTGGGCACCACATTTCAGGAAAGATGTGGACAAACTAGAGAAAGTCCAGAGAACAGCAACAAAAATGATTAAAGGTCTAGAAACTATAGCATATGAGGCAAGACTTTTTAAAAATGGGTTTGTTAAATCTGGAAGAGAGAAGACTGAGAGGGGACATGATAGCAGTTTTCAAGTACCTAAAAACGTTGTTACAAGAAGGAGGGAGAAAAATTGTTCTCTTTAATCTCTGATAATGGGTCAAGAAGCAATGGGCTTAAACTGCAGCAAGGGAGGTTGAGGTTGGGCATTAGGAAAAACTTCCTACCTGTCAGAGTGGTTAAACACTAGAATAAATTGCCAAGGGAGGTTGTGGAATCTCCATCATTGGAGGTTTTTTAAGAGCAGATTAGACAAACACCTGTCAGGGATGGTCTAAATAATGCTTAGTCCTGCCATGAGGGCAGGGGACTGGATTAGATGACTTCTTGAGGTCCCTTCCAATCCTGTGATTCTTCTCCTTGGATTGATCAGCTCTGTCCACTTGAGGATACCAGCACTAGTGATATTCCATTGTCACTTGAAGAATTTCACAGGGATTTCAACAACTTCCACCCCACTATCAACCTCAGCCTGGATCAGTCCACATGAGAGATCCACTTCCTTGACACTACAATACAATTATATGACGGACACATTTCCACCACCTTATACCGGAAACCTAACGTTCGTTACACTTACCTTCATGCCTCTAGTGTCCATCCAAAACACATTTCTCAATCTATTGTTTACAGCCACGCCCTAAGATACAACCAGATTTGCTCCAATCCCACAGACAGCAACAAACACCTTCAGGATCTATACAGAGCATTCTTAAAACTGAAATACCCACCCAGAGAAGTGAAAAAACAGATTGACAGCCAGAAGAGTTCCCGGACATCAGCTACTTCGAGACAGGCCCAGAAAATACCAGGACACCACTAGTCACCACCTACAGCCCACAACTTAAACCCTTCAAACACATTATCAACAATCTACAACCTATCCTGGAAAATGATCCCTCACTCTCACAAGCCTTGGGGTACGGGCCAATCCTCGCCTACAGACAATCCCCTATCCTCAAACAAATTCTTTCCAGTAACCACGTAGCACATCTCCATCGTACTCATCCAGGAACCCACCCCTGCAATCAACCCCAATGCCAATTCTTTCCACACATCTACACAAGCGATTTCATCACAGGACCTAACCACATAAACCACCACATCAGAGGCTCACTTAGATCACATTAGTGGATGTGCAGTTATGCCATCAAATGCCAGCAATGCCCCACTGCCATGTATACTGGCCAATCTGGACAGTCTCTACGGGGAAAGAATTAACAGACACAAATCAGATATCCGAAAAGGCAACACACAGAAACCTGTTGAGGAATAGTTTAACTTGCCCGGGCACTCACTAATGGATCTCAAAGTCACCATATTGTTTCAGGCCAATTTCATAAGCCAATTCCACAGGGAAGCCTTAGAACGTAACTTCATTTACAAGTTTGATTCCTATCACAGAGGTATGAATAAAGACATTGGTTGGATGGCCCACTACATTCCACATCCAAATGACATAAAAAACCAACCAAACAATTAGTACCTTCTCTATCAGCTTCATGTAGCATGGACACTAATTGACTATTTCTTTCCTCTTTTTTCCCCCCTCTACTTTTTCCTTCTCTCCTCCCCCACATCCCCTATTTATTTAGAAACTAGACCTTTAATAACTCCATTCATCTGAAAAGTAGGTTGTGCCCACGAAAACTACATCTACCATCTCCATGGTTTTTTAGTCTCTAAGGGTACGTCTACACTGCCACCCTAGTTCGAACTAGGGTGGCTAATGTAGGCATTCGAAGTTGCAAATGAAGCCCGGGATTTAAATATCCCGAGCTTCATTTGCATCTTGCCAGGCGGGCGCCATTTTTAAATCCCCTTAGGTCGAACTCCGTGCCCGCGGCTACACATGGAACGAGGTGTACCGGTAGTACGAATTAGAGATCCTAACTCGAACTACCTACTCCGTGCCGCGTGTAGCCACGGGCACGGAGTTCGACTTAAGGGGATTTAAAAATGGCGCCCGCCCGGCAAGATGCAAATGAAGCTCGGGATATTTAAATCCCGGGCTTCATTTGCAACTTCGAATGCCTACATTAGCCACCCTAGTTCGAACTAGGGTGGCAGTGTAGACATACCCTAAGGTGCTTCAAGACTATTTGTTGTTTTTTAAGCTTTTCCAGTTACAGACTAACTCGGCTACCCCCTGAAGCTATTCCTTCCATAGTCATGGCTGGACAAAGGGCTTATGGCTTCCCCAAGGCAAGAGGGATGTTATACCAAACATAGAAATCTTACTCTGCAGAGTCAGGGGAGTGGGTTTTTTTCCTGCCAAGTTGTGATCACCTCCATGGAATCCCAGATATAATCCAATTTCATGGCAGAGGCGCTTCTAAGGATAGAGGTGAATATGAAATATCTGATCTAGGCTAGCCATTAATGTTAATAATTCCAAGGTCTTCCTTCTTCCCTACCCATTTATACAAAGGAGAAGTGGTCTAAGGGGAAAACTGGAGCCATGCAGAAAGAAGACTCTTTGCAGAGCCGAGCGCAACAGAGTCACTCTGCCTTTCCACTGAATCAGACTCCTTTGTTTTTCAGTGGTAATTCAAGACCAAAGGATCCATCTAGTCAGCTAAGACTCAGGTTTGATGGAACTAAGTTGAGAGCTAGCTAAATGTTGGGAGTGTTAAACCCATTTTCATTCTAGAGTAACATATGCTGGCTTAGTATTATAGGTTTTAGAGAGACAAGATGGGGGAGGTAATAATATTTCTTTTATAGAGGCCTACTTATCTAGGGACCTGAAGAACTCCAGGCAAGTTCAAAAGCTTGGCTCTTTCACCAACAGAAGTTGGTCCAATAAAAGATATTACCTCACCATCAAATCTCTCCAATATCCTAGGACACAAGACTACAACAACAATTCAAACTATTAATGGACTCTATTTCCAGACTAGATAACCTTATTTACACATTGCCCAGATGCGGGAAGGAGGGGAACCAAGGTTTCCAGGACTCCAGCTCTTTGACTCCCGATATTTAGAGCCTTACAATCAATCAGGTTCCCTCCAACTGGAAAAGGAAATCATGGTGGCGGAGCTATTCACAAGACGGCTATTCAACAAATGTGGATAAGAAGCCAGTCAACTTTCCCTTTAATCTTTTCCATCCATGTGCGGATTTTTCTATCCATGTGCAGAATAAATTTTGCATGTGCACCAAGGCATGCGCGGATGTGCACCACCAGTAGAAACACAAACCTAGAGAGATTCCAATGTCAGCTGAGTGGCTGCACAAGCACCCATCTTACAAGGAAAATGGAAGTCAGTGCACAGTGGGTGAAAGATGAACCAGAATCATGGAGGATAATCTATTAAGGATTTAGGAAACAGAGATTAGTGCTCAGACCGTGCATTGTGGAACCCTGGGTTCTATTCCTGGTTGCAAAATGTTGGGAAAATCAATACATTTCTCTGGGCCCCAACTTCTCCCTCTGCCGAGTGGGCATGATCACTTCCTCCCTCCCTGCAGTGGAGGGTTAACATTTTCCAAAATGACGAAGTCACTTAAGAGCCTGCCTCCTTTATTTCCCCCCCAGAAGTGCCCAACACACTTAGCAACAGAAGTCTCCTTGAAAGCCAATGGGACTCATGTCTCTTTCTGCACTTTTAATACCAGGGGTAAAATTTTCAAAAGCTGGTCTCCTGTCTGCTCTCCGAGGGTCAGGTAGCCTAGACAGTTAGCAGTTTTGGGTGGCTCGCTTCTTCACTGTCCAGCTTGAGGCACCTGAAAGAGGCCCAAATTTCGGAATTGGTGGAGTACCCGTCCTTCCACGGCATCTCAAGCTGGCCAGCCAAAAAGAAAACAGAGCCACCTAACGTACCTACTCACCTTTGAAAAATATAGGCAAGATGCCACGAAAGAACCACTTTCTGTGGCTACATCCCCACCACAATGTAGGGGTGTGATTTTTCCATTCCCAGACCCACAGCAGTTCCATGAGAGCTAGCATGAGTATCAGTAGCAGCACGGCTGCAGTAGAGTAGCACTGCCCCATGAATGCCCAATGGCAGCCTTACCCAAAAACGTCCCGATGAATCCCAGTGCTAAAAAACTGGAGATGACGAACAGGAACCCTATTCCCAGAACGGCCAAGCCTGCGTAGTAGACAGAAAGGCAATCCAGATGTTCCAGCTTTGGCTGGCTCCTCAGGGCTTCCATGAAACTGCAGGGAAAAGAAAAAGGGGGAAGGGGGGTGGCCTTTAGTTGCAGCATCTCTTTTAACAGCTTTCCTGTGGGAAATAGAACATGAAAAAGAAATTTGGCAGAGTGACGCTTTATTTTGCTCTCTAGAGCTAAGCTCACAATTCAGCACGTCAGACATTCTGATTATTTTCTATGAAAAGCCAAGTGCCAGAGGTATGAGAGCAGCACCAGCCGTAATTGATGCAGTCATTTTTACTTAGAACCCAACGCAGGGCTAAAAATATTTGTGTGCTTAAATCCATTTCAACCCCACATATGAGCTTCTGGGAAGGAGGAAAAAAATCACCAACCTTGTCCACAATCATTACTTCGGGCTGTAAAACCTGACAGGAAGGCAGGACTTTCACAAGAATCAAGAGCTGGGAAAGATATGCAGGATTAATCTTGTGCATCCTCCCCTGTACTCCCTCAACAAAACATTTTGCAGTTAGCCATGTGCTCAGCAATGATTCACAGTTGGAAGATAAGAAGTTTCAAGGAGGGTGGGTCCAGACTGGTGAAAAGACTCTTCCCAGAATATACTTGATACATGTAGTCTAAAATAACTTCAGGCAAACAGGTTTACAATTGCATGCTGACAGTTAGGCTATGTCTAGACTGCACACTTCTTTCAGAAGAAGCTTTTCTGGAAGAGATCTTCTGAAAAAACTTCTTCCAAAAGAGAGCGTCCACACTGCCAAAGCACATCGAAAAAGCGATCTGCTTTTTTCAAAAGATAGCATCCACAATGAATGGACACTCTCTCACATTTAAGCTGTGATTACTATGGGCTGAGTGGCTACCAGGGCACCTGTGCTTTTTCCCCTCTTAAAAAAAAAAAAACAAACACACACACACCCCTCTCTCTTCCCCATCCACACACCTTTTTCTGAAAGAGAAGAGAACTTTCGGGAAAAGGCTTCTTCCTCATAGAAAGAGGTTTATCAGTGTTGGAAAAACCCCTCTGTTCTTTCAAAAGAATGCAATTGCAGTGTGGACTTAAGTGAAGTTTTTTTGGAAAAACGGTCATTTTTCGAAAAAACCTTCTGCAGCATAGACATAACCTTAGGGTCCAATCCTCTAACGATATACGATTGAGTGTAATACTTATGACCCGGATGATGAGAGGACTCTGCCCAGAAGTAGGGTTTGGCAGGATCAGCCTCCTAGGTAGTACTGATCAAATACATTTATATTTCCACGTGAGATAGTGCTATGATTATGAAACAGAGAAAAGGTAAGAGAGCTTGCAAGTTTATACCCATAAAAATTGTTGCCATGTAAAGAAAGCTCAAATTTTCTGCTTAAGCCATCACCGTGGATGCTGAAATTAGAGTGGAGTCCCAAGTAATGATTTTCTACGAAGTGGTCCCTATGAGCTATACAGGTGACTTTGTACCTCTCTGAGTAATTCCCTTCACTAACATATCTCAGGCAATATAGCTAAGGCCCCCATTTCTTTGAGTGGACTGAACACAACTTTATTCTTCCAATCACTCGCAGATGTACTCACGCAGCGTTACCAGCTCCCACGATTTTATTGTGAACCCCCACTACTTGAGTCACGGGAGTACATAAGACTCATTTTTTTTTAATTAAATGAAAGCTGAAAGGTGCTAATCGTCATACTTGAAAACATGAATACAGGTTGCACCTCCCAAAACTGGAATTCTCTGGTCCAGCAACTTCCGTGGTCCAGAACAACCACAGATGTTCCTGGATCAGAGAACCTCAGTAGTCTCGTGGCAGGGCAATTGAAGAGGGGCCAGGCTGAAGCAGCTGCATGGGGCAGAGGCTGGAGCTAGCGGTAGCCCCCAGCAGTGGGGCTGGAGCAAGCAGCAGCCCCTGGCAGCCTGTGGCACTGGGACCGGGTCGGGCCAGCCCCCAGCAGCGCAGGACCAGGTCAGTAGCCCGTGGCAGTGTGGGGCCAGGGCCAGAGCCCGGAGCATCCCGCAGAAGCAAGGCCAGAGCCTGTGGGCTGCCGCAGGGCTGGAGCCCGAGCCCTCGGCAGCCCATGACAGTGGGACCAAGACCAGGGCAGGTGGCAGCCCCAGCAGCCCAAGACAGCATGGGGCCAAAGCCCCAGACAGCCCACAGAAGTAGGGCCAGAGCCCACGGGCTGGGACTGGAGCCCGAGCCCTTGGCAGCCTAATCAGGGCCAGAGCCAGCCCACAGCAGCGTAAGCTGCTGGAGCCCAGCAGGCAATCCAGCTGGGGCAGCAGCAGCAGGGCTAGCAACTCTGCAGGCAGCCTGGGAGGGGCTGGAGGTAGTGCCCCCCCCCACCCATACGGCAGAGTTGGCGGGTGGGAGCTGTGGCAAGGAACCTACTGTGGTCTGACAAATTCCCTGGTTCGGGACTGGTCAGGTCCTGAGGGTGCCGGATCACGGCTGTCCTGGTTTTTCAGATACAGGTTGAAGGCAAATAAAAAGAACCCAACATTTATTGGGAATTTAGCTGATCCTCTGATTTCTGAGAACCAGAATAATGGGTTTTGAACCTTTGCATTTGGCAGTACCCTGTCAATTAACTAAGGCTCTGCTTTTCCTTTGCACAAAGAGCAAACTGTGCACTCTTCTGCCTTCATGTATTTATTTCAGACTAAGGAAAACCACCAACTAAGAACGAACAAAGGTAAAGTCTTCATGAGATGGCAGTCGTACAGTGTCGGACTAGCACATTCAGCTGCCCGTTGGCACAGCAGAGATGGCAGCAGGCTGGAGGGGAATCCTCTGCATTAAAAGGCACAGAACGCCTGAGACAGAACAACATCTATCGATTACCTACCGACAAACATTCCTCACTTTTAACCTTCCTAAACATCCCCTTTCTGGACCCAAATAAACAGCCTGCACAAGGGTCACCAGGGCAACCCCACAACTAGGAGATGAAGTATTCACCATGCCATTTTGAAAGGTCAGGAGTTACCACTCTTGCGTGTGCACCCTCAGCTGCATGAGCCATGGTGAGTCTGCCCAACCCAGGTGCTGCCCCCAAAGACACTTAGGTTCATGCACACCATAATCTAGCCTGCACAACGTAGAGTTTCACTTCAATTGCAACCGTGCAAAAGAGGCAAGTAGACCAGCCTCGGAGAGTGTGTCCTCCTGACCCTCTGACTTCTGCTCCAAGCTACTTTTGTCCCTCTTTCCCCCATTTGGTAAAGAAGCATGAGGCCATGTCTACACACACAAGCTGCACCAGTTTAATGTAAATTGGTTTTAAAACGGATTTAAATTAGCCCATGCAAAAGGTTGTGTGGAGAGACAGTCATTTTCGCTTAAACCAGGGTTATTTTGGTGTAGCAAATTGATTCATAATTGCTAGTTTAAACTAAGATGATATAAGACTCTTAAAGTGAAACAAGAGCGTCCACACAGCTCAAGCAAATCAGTTCAAAACCACCCCGAAGTTAATCTGATACAACTTTCTCATCTACACAGGCCCTGTCAGGTTTCTGCTAATGGTGCTGGGGTGCCGTTGTGCCTACAGGGACCAATCACATTGACCTCCCAGCCCCGCCAGGAAGTGGCTGCTTCAGAAGTGAGGAACTAAGTTCAGAACCAGCTCAGACTCCCCATTTTGCAGGATGTGACCGCCTCACTGTAAAGAGGGATGCAAGGTGCCCATTTACTATCATGCTCTGATTCAAAGTGCCCTGAACAAGCATTCAGATACACTCTCCAATGCCCAAGAAACATTTGCACTGCTGCAAATGGAAAACACAAAATGCTCATGTGGCATCTTCTAACGTTACAGCTAATCCTTGTAGCTTCATAGACTGCATCTTCTCTCTCCCGCCGCTTTCCTCTCCTTCCTGCCGTTCTGCACAGCTCAGGGTCACGCCAAAGCTCTCCGCTATGGTTGCAATTATCTGAAAAGCTGGCTACTCACACCCAGGGGGAAGGAGCGGGAGTCCACCAGCACATTACATAATGTCCAAACCAGGTTTGTCATCTGCCAGATGCCATATTTTGCCCATGACAGACAAAGGGAATAGGCCCCCCAGAAGGCGTTAGAACTAGGACCTCTTTACACTTACAGCCTGATGGAATAATTGTGGGCATAGATCCAAGTCCTCCTGCTCCTACCAAAGTCCATGGCAAAAATGGTCATTGACTTCAACAACAGCAGGGTATGGCTGAGCAGGCCGGGCATGGCCCCTAGGGCAGCAGGATCAGAGGAGGCTGGGGGTAGCCAGTTTTTTTTTCCAATGATCTGCACAAACCTTAAGTGAGGCAGGGAGGATGACAGCAAGAAAGGGACACTACCCATAGCAAAGAGCCCCCTCAGACGTCACTCCCCACAAAATCAAATCACTTTTGCTTAAGCGATAGACGGCTGTAATAGGGATGTCACTCACCTCACATGAGCAGTCCCCCCTTTGGCTGAGTGCCTGTGCCTACACTCTTTGCTATGGCAGCCTCCTGCAACCCAGTTCTTCAACCCTGTCTGAGCCTCTTGAGCTCCAAAGACAAAACTGCCTCATCCTGATGCAACAGCTTCCTTTTAACTGACTTGCTGAGCCCTGATTGGTCACATCCTTTGTACCACTCTATCTTTCCTGGAGGACTACTCTATGGTTTGCTGGGTGGGGTGTGTCAAGGCCACAAGCCTTCAGCAGGGGGCTTTGGGGTCTGGTCCACCCTGTCACAGCAGCCTATTAAAGCAACCCTCTCGGGATGCTTCCAAACCAGTGATGGGCAACCTAGGCTAGTGAGTGGGCCACACAAGTGGCCCTCCATCTCACTGGGCTGCAAGATTGTTGTAAGCAAGCCGATCTCCTAGGATAAGGTCGTTCTGCTAACAGCGCTTGTGTATCTAGAATTTGCGGGGGGGGGTGCTGATTGAACTGTAGCAGCCCTTTGATTGGCTGCTGAGGGAGCACATGGCTCTCACAGTCAGTGTGTGCAATCAGGCCGCACCTCACTTCACGTGCCCTGGTTTTACGTTTATGTCACTTTAGCAATACTGCTAAGGGAAAATCCTTATGCTGATGGAAGCCAGCACTCTGCACGTGGGAAATGGTAAACATGATGTCTCATGGGCCACACTTAGAATCCTGATGGTCCTCATGTGGCCCCTAGGCTGCAGGTTGCCCACCACTGGTCCAGACACTTCAGTCTTGCAGCTGTTTGCAGATTAGGTCGCTAATGTCTTTGCACAGCATTAAAGGCCTGCCTGTGATCTGCAAGGGCCTGTCTACACTGCTCTGGCAGGCAAAGGGGTCTCAGAAAGTGTGCAGGAAAGACCTGGGTGAGGATACTTTTCGTGAGGAGGCCTCTCTGGCCAGTGCAGAGCTAGTGTCAAGGCTGTGCATGTCTTACTCCCAGTGCTTAGCATAAAAGGTGCACTGGGGGCATAGCAGAAGCATGGCTAGAGCACAGCGCATTAAAGCTATTTTCTGCTTTCTAGAGTTCACTTTACAGCAACCCTGAGGCTGCTCTAACTTACACGGAGGACCTTGCGTGGCCCAGAATACAAGACGCACACAGGCAGCTTAATGTACAGGGATGAGGTCACTGAGAATCAGACCTCAGATCTTTATAGCCAGCACGTGATGTGGTTTGTTTTGGCAGGGTCTGCTCCTCCTTTACGGTTATCTCCAAATGATCTCAGTCTTTCTTTTCATGCTTGGATTCTCATGCAAACATTAGCTCCTGTAATCAGCATGTCTGCTTGGTCCCCTGGTGTTTGGCTTACAGCTCAGAGGGATGTTTGCACTGAGATAATGGACTGTCTTCCCCTGTAGTAAAGTTTTTATATCTTCCTACACAGACTCTCTATTTGCATTATACATGATGACTGCAGGACTTTTCACAATTGGTAAATAAACCTTTTAAGCATTTATTAACCTGCGCTATGGCAATCGAGACACAGTCTTCGCAGCAACTCTAATCATTTTTGAATCTATAACATGACGTTGGCAGCTGCAAGACAATCTTATCGCACTGTACAGTGCCCTTGTGTGGCTAAGGCATCAGCCAACTGTCCTTCATTTGGATGAAAGAAAAGTAATAGATGTATCACTCAAATGACACTTTTAATATATGCCTCTGTGGCGTGTTTCTTGCACCATTTGTTTCGGACACGTCATTTTTTACTCTACCAGCCCAGTTTCCTACTAAAGCCCCGTGTAATCTGTTACGAGAAGGAGACAATTAATTGCAGGCTGTGCCCGAATAGGTTTGAAATCCATTGCAAATAGGAATCCTATTAATCCTTCTTGCTGTAAACCCTATTACCTGAGCACTTCCCTGTTTCATGCAGTCAGGGACCACCACAAAGTGGGCCCTGGGCATGACCCCCTTAATCAGTGGGCCCAAGATACGTCCATACAGGCCCAGATCCACTCACCAAATTCAGAGCCGTCCTTACCCATATGCAGAATACGAAGCAGTGTAGGGCACTCAAAAATTAGGGGCACCACTGCATCTTAATGTTCACCCACGCACCTCTCCCTATTCCTGTTATATGACTCTGCTTCCTCTCGAATAGGGATATAAAAAGTCATTTAAAAATGTAACCTTGTAACCACTAAAAATCCTCGCGGTTACACACACTGCAGGCTTTGCAGTATAAAGCTTAAATACTTTATATTTGTATTATTCCATGCTCCCCCGCCCACAGACACTGATTGGTCTGACGGGGAGGTGCCACATGAAGTCTCCTCCCGCCGTCAGGGGCTCTCAGGGCTACTCAACTTTGGAAGCCCGAGGGGCCACAATGATACTCACAGCACATGCTGAGGCCTGCAACTTAAGTGTGGTTGCATATACATGCAAATATATATTCAAATAGCTTTTCACACTAACAGGCATGAATACAAAGCACTTCCCACAATGCTCCGGTGCTCCCGGCACCTCCTCCCTGGGTACTAGAAACATCGACATCCTGTACCCGTCTGTTCCAGCCAGCCCGTCTGCTTCCTTCTTTCAGTGCTCACCCTGCCTGGGAGACACCTCGCTGTTGTGGAGCATATTCCCAGTGGAGGCCACGTTCAAAGGATCCCACCCGTGGGCCGCATTTTGAGCCCTGCATAAACCCAAACGGCCCCGCAGCCCACAAACAAATGGGCCGCATGTTGAGTAGCCCTGCTTTAGGTGCTGCAGGCTACAGCGGGGACAAACACTTCACACGTTTCCCCGCCCCTGGCCAATCAGGGTCTGTGGGAAGGGAATCACGGAAGTGTCCTGGCCCCGCCCCTTCAAAAATGTGTGAAGTGGCCCCCCCCTCCCCTAAAATGATTGCCCACTCCCGGTTTATACCATTACACGCACCCACATCCAGCTCTCTGGGAACCAGTGCACACCAGAGCCAGCTTTTAAGCTGACTCCCAGCATGCACCAGCTGCCACCCTGCGCTGTTGCCTCCGATACAGAGCCAGCAGCGCAGGGTACCAGCTGGCAACCCGGAAGTGGGGCAGGAGCCTGCACATAGCCGTTCACAGTAAGCCCAAGCTTATCAGTTAACCGTGTAAATGCAGGAATAAAGCTTGGGAAAGGAAGGTGTCTCCTAGAGATTGCAGAAGGGAACCCAACCAGATACAGAGGGAACACACACCAAGATCGTCAAGAACTAAAAGCCTAAAATTAGGCTCTTAAATGCATATTTAGGCTCCTGAAATCACTGAGCTGATTTTCAAAGGACTCAGCATTCATTGTTGAGCACATCAGCACCTTGGATGGCTCTCAGAAACAAACCATCTGGAAGCCAGTGCAGTCTCCAGAGCAGAACAGCAACATGATGCCCCAGGTGTGAGATTCTCTGGAGCCCTGCTAATCGGTGGGTATCGACATAATATGCATGAGTGTGAATGCAGATAGTCACAGCTCATTTTTGCAGATGCAGAGGCAGGTGTGGATGCAAATTTTGTATCTAGAATGCTGCAAATTTGCAAGGATCTGCTTTACATCCACAGGTATCCGTGTAAGTGGATGCTGATATCTGCAGATCATTTTTGCAAGACACCAATTTTGAAGCCACACAGGGCTCTGTGAATCTCCACCAGCTACCTGGACACTGAAACCTGAACTAGCTGAATCTTCCCCATGGGCTTGAGATCTGACCCCATGGAGCAAGCTGGGTTGCTGCGGTAAGAATGAGCACTCCTCCCACAAATTTCAACACAGAGAACTAAAAATGGTTGTGAAAGAACTGGAGAAAGGAAGGCCGAGAGCCTGGCCAGAGAATGTTTTGGCAGGATGAAGCAAGATTTTTTAATCAACGGAAAGTCTAGGCAGTGGTGGGAGGTTGTTGAGGGGACTCAGAGAGTTTTGCAAGAGTTTTCAGTTGCACCAAATATGGAAGCTGCTGTAATGATGCTGGCACCGAGTCTGCTCTGCACAGAGCCATCCTACTAGGCAGGCATAGCTGGACTGGCAGCGAGCGCTCCCTTCAATAACAGGGGGCTGATTACGGTAGACGATCCAAACATTCACAACCAGCAGCGTCACAACAACAGATGGTTCCTTCCTCCTTTGCCCATCATTTTCCTCACAGCTTCTTCTCACTGATAACGATTTAACGTTTCTAACAGGACCTGTGGCAGAGGATTTAGGTCAGGATGTAACTGTTACCTCAGCATCGTCTCTCCCCTGCTCTGCATCCTCGTTGTTACAGTTTCCATCGGATAATGAAAGGGCAAGCGCTGAGAAGGGTTGGGACCCTACACAGCGACTTGTGCTTACCTGGGTATAGATCAGAGAGAACGGAAAGCAGAACTCAGGGACGGGAAAGGTTTCTTTTTGAAGGCCACACCTGGAAGGCAGGGGGAGGGGTTCAAAGAGGCTGCGAGGCAGGAGTCAGATGCTCGCACACATCCCCACCTGGCCCCCCGCTCTCCTGTAGTCTGACAACTGCCGTGCCAACGCCCCTCCACCTGCCGCTGCGCTGCCTCTGAGGGGCTGCTCGGGGAGCAGGACTTCGGGGGCACCAAAGAATGTATGCCCACAGTGCCATTTTCCCTCTGACGTGCAATCCAGGGAGCTGTGCAGCCTTAAATCCCCCTGGTCTGGAAGGAGGGAGATGAGAGTCTCCACCCAAGAGGTGATCAGTCCTGCCAATGGGGGAGTGGGAGGGAGCCAAAGAGGTCAGTTGTCCTGGGGCCTAGTGATGCAAAAGGGCCCAGGCTCCTGGCCGCTGCCATGGTGACAGCAGCACCCGGAGCCCCGAGCTCTTTAAATTGCCACCAGAGCGCCGCATGGTGCATTCCAGGAAGTGCTGAGGGCTGGGGAGGGCGCGGCCTTGGTCCCAGTGGTGCTGAGGGCTGGCTGCCCGGCCCCACTCCTTCCAGGAGCACAGAGACAGCCTCCCACGCCTCACCTTGTCCTGGGCGAGGCTGTCGGGTCCTCTGGAGGTGATGGCAGGGAGCTAAAAACCCAAACTGGGCACCTCTGAGGGACCACATAGAAGGAATACAGGTGCTCTGAACTGTGGCACTCATGCACTGCTCCGGGAGTTGCATGCAGTGCTCAGAAGTACTGTTCCCCGAAGCCCTTCAAGCCTGTATCATACCAGCAACAGCAGCAAGGGAGAAGAGAAAGCCTTATACAATGTGTCTGTAAGAGGAATCCTAAATATCCCACTCAATGCTCTTTAAAGGCACATGCACTTTCAAAAAATCAGTCCACTTAAAAAGATATCCAAGCTGATAACATCCCTTTAACATATGCCACACATGGGGCCCTGAGATCATCTGATTCCACCCCAGGTTATTCAGTCCCATCCAGTGTGAATCATCAGTCATCAGCCCTTCTGGTGGTGACAAATTATCTACCTATTTCGCAGAGAGCGATCACCTGCCTCAGAGACAGCTTCTCGGGAAAGCAGGAAGCACGTACGAGACGCCAGCCCAATAACGTAAACATCTCTCTCTGAATTCAGCCCGCTCGCAACAGGAAGTCCTAAAAGCAGGAAAAGAGGATGCTACTCTAGGTCCTTCTTGAGCCACGAGAGAGCAGATGGAGCCTCCGCCTACCAAGACCGTCAATGCCCCTTTTGAGGAGGAAGAGAAATCATCCCTCTACAGTCCCATCTGTGCTTAAGAAGTGATCAGCCAGTGCAACCCATTTTGCCCAGTGTAAACCAGTGATGGGCCACGAGTGGCCCTCCATCTCAGTGGGCTGCAAGATTGTTGTAAGCAAGACGGTCTCCCGGCATAGGGCAGTTTTGCTAAGTGAGCTTGCACAGGCCTGGCCTTTGGGCAAGGCGAGTGAGGCGGTTGCCTTCGGCCCCCCGCATTCATGGCCCCGCGCTGCCCAGCTCCCGGACACTCACTCGCTAGCAGAGGTGCCTGGCAGAGACAGGTTTGTTTTTCCATCTGCATTTTAAAGTTGGGAAGGGGTTTGCTCTGCTGCGTTGGCCCGGCCCATGTCATCTTTCTGTCCAGGGGCTGCAGGGGAGGCTCTGGTGGGGAGCAGGCGCCGCTGGAGTGGGTCACTGTGACCGGTGCAGGCTCGGGAAGGAAGGAGACCAGAGGAGCAGCAGCCACCCGCGGTGGAAGGTGATGGGCTCTCAGAGTCCCCTGCCCTGCCCCCCACCCTGGGAGCGGGACACCCTGAGCTGGCCAGGCACAGCCAGGCTAACCAAACCCCCCCCCCCACTCTTGGGGTCAGTGCCATTCTCATTGACTATGTCTACACTCATGGCTTCTTGCGCGAGAAATATGCAAATGAGGCTAAGAGTGAAATATTGCCGTGCCTCATTTGCATACCTAATGAGCCGCCATTTTTGCACAAGAGGCTATTGAGCCCAAAGGAGCGGTCTACACTGCCCCTTCTTGTGCAAGAAAAACCCTCTTGCGCAATGCCATTATTCCTGAAAATAATCGGCGTAGCGGCATTGCACAAGAGGGTTTTTCTTGCACAAGAAGGGGCAGCGTAGACCGCTCCTTCCGGCGCAAGAGCCTCTTGTGCAAAAATGGCAGCTCATTAGGTATGCAAATGAGGCACGGCAATATTTCACGCTTAGCCTCATTTGCATATTTATCGCGCAAGAAGCCGCAAGTGTAGACATAGCCATTAGGGGAAGCATCTTGCACCAGCGCTCCGGCCCCTCCCTAGCCACGCAGCTGGGCTCTGATCCACTCTGGCTGGACATTAAACACCGAGCTGGGTTGCAGCGTGTCCTGGAGAATCCCCCCCGGCCGTGCGGCTCAGCCAATCACAGCGTGCTGCCTAGGGCCCCGCAGACTCTTTGGTCGGGCCTGCGCTTGTGTATCTAGAATCTACAGGGTGTGACCACTGAACGGCAGCAGTGCTTTGACTGGATGCAGAGGGAGCATGCAGCTCTCACAGTCAGTCAATGCTGCATGCAATCAGCATGCACCTCGCTTCATGTGCGTGTCACGTTAGTAATACCGGCAGGAAAAAAATTATGTAGACAGAAACCAGAATCTGGCAACCCAGAGCATGGGCAACAGTAAACAAAATGCCTTGCGGGCCACACACAGAACTCTGATGGGTCAAGGCTCTCCTCCACCTCCATCTAGACACGGCCAGTAGCCTGGACTTCTCCCCATCAGGGTAAGGCCTGGAGCTAAGCTGGCATCAATGCCATAGGATTTCTCCTTTGGCCATGGGCATCTGTACTCTTATTGCTAGACCTCCCTGAAGCATTGGAGATGCAATCCTGCTCTCCTGCCTGAAGGACATGGCCAGGGTTGGCAAGATCACAATAGGATGGCATCAGTCTCCTGAACTGTCAATTGTAGTAGGTGAAACTCTGCAGTGTGCAGCAGACAGAGCACAGCAGCTGGCTCACAGATCTGGAACTTATTCCCAGAAGACAGCAGGACGGCCGGGGACCTTAGTGCCAGCAGAGGAAGATGTCAACCCCACTTCTCTGCCCCACCTCTGCACCACAACACTCCACCAAAAATAAATCGCAACAAAAATTACCAAAATCCAGCCTGTGGCAGCCAGAGAAACCTCTTTCTTTAGGTGTGCATGTTCGCTTCATAAACTTGGGAGCGGTTCGGGTACCATACTGGGCAGTATATCTAAACCAAGAGAGAGGCAGGAAAGTAACCATGACTAACATACATATTCAGAAAGCACGGCAAAAAGAGAAACTAGAGGTATCAGGTGACAAACTCGAGGGATATTGCTGATCTCTTTCCCCTATGTGAACTCTGTACAATTAGGCTAATGCATTGGAGAGTAATTCTGGACATAAATTAAGGGGAGAATAAAGGCTTGTCAAGTCAGGCACTCTTTGGATAAATGTAGTAAACCCTGGGCAGCCGAACAACAAAGAGCAGAAAAGATTTTTTACAGATAAGAGAGGCCTTGCGAGAACAAAGAACTTTGATCACAGAGAATTGTAATCCAACGGCAGAAACAACTGCACAAAAGCAATTAACGATGGTTCTCTTACGCAGTTCGCTAAACAGTTCCCTTAGTCAGAGACCATCCTGGAACCATTTCCAAGAAATGGGCGGAGTTTGATAAAGAAGGGTGCAGATAGGAAGTACCTACTGTCTAATGGGCACAATGTATTTAGACCCAAGCTATTTAGTTCCAGTGACACTGGAGACACAAGACTGTTTGTTGCTTCTCATTGTCCCCTTGGCCCAGGGCAGCAAGATTACTTCCAAGACTGGAGGAAATGCGAATGCGCTACACCACTTTACTTTAATCGCTTGTGCTCTCTTCAGGGATGTGCTGTTCCCGCCCCTCTTGCTTTGAGAGGGTTTTTTACAACTGCAGTTCAAATTAAAAAATGCAGCTAATAAAAAAAAATGCACATCTGGTTGAGTCCACAATTCATTCTTGCTCACAGACCCCCCTCTTGCCCACCTAGTACATGTGAAGGATTTGTTTTTAAAATGGCCAGTGTTACAGTCTCAACCTGGCATCTAAACAACAACCCCCCTTCCTCCTTCCCAAACCACAAGAGTGTCTCTTTTTTGCTTCACTAACTACAGAATCCTTGAGGATGCACGGAGCTAGGAACCTGCCTGGTCATTTATTTAATGCCTGAAGCACAGCTTGCACATTGCTAGTGAGATTGGCTCTGCTGCGCTGAAGCAGCTGTGACTCAGAAGAAGAAAAGAAAGGAAGAGCGCATGAAACAGTGCGACAGTGTTCTGCAGTCACTTTTCTGACATAATCCACTGCTGAGATTACAGCACCTTGATTAGGCAACAGGGCACTGCTTATGTGTTCACATTATACGTTTGTTGTTCTTTTGCTATCCGTGCTCTCTAGTCTTTGAGCTTGCTGATGCGTAAGGGACAGGAGTGAGGACTGACAGACCTCAGAGCTTCTCAAATCTTGAGCAATCAAAGATCAGCATTTTCACAAAGGGTTCCCAAAAGCCATACCAGAAGCATGAAGTTCCAGCTGCAACCACGCCAAGCTTGGAACACAAGCAATGCCTCCCTTTCACAGGCTCATTTTAGAGAAGAGTGGACTTTTAACAAAACCCATCTGTACACGTCACCACCATTCTGACACCATAGCTCCCCCCAGGCAGGATTAACTGGCAGAGACACATGTTTGGACTACAGCACCTCTTGAAACTACTTTGGTATCAACCAAATGCGGAGACTGAAATCAAACACACACACATACACAGACATACACACTCAGAAACTTAGACATCTTGGGAAGCAAAGCAAATTGAAAGCAAGTGTAGGTCATTTAAGATGGACTTAATCCAGTGGATCAGTCCAAGAGTCGTGAAACTGGATTGCTGCCAGTGTGACCCTGGCCAAGTAACTACATCATTTTGTGCCTCAGTTTCTCCCCTGTACAAACTAGTGATGACTCGCCTTTGTAAAGTGCTTAGAGCTCTTTAGATGAAGAGTACTAGTTATTTCATAATTGGAGAGACACATCCGTTAGTTCGGCGATGCCCAGTAACTTTAGGGTTATCGTATTTGAACTTTCAAAAAAGAGGACACCCCCGAGAGAGAGTATATCTGTATCAGTCTCTACCAACTCACATTGTATTAATAGTATATAATATTATATTAATATTATAACACATTAATACAATACGAGTTGGTAGATATTGATACAGATACACTCCTTCTCAAGGTTGTCTTCTTTTTTGAAAGTTCAAATACGGTAACGCTAAGTAACTTGGCTGCTTTAGGGTTAGGCTTTATTGAGGGATTAAAAGGCAAGTACTTCCTTTCAAGTCTTCACTATGATCTGTGTGGTGATCTGGGGAGTGTGTCTAGGTACAGCTTACGAGTTCTAGCGCAAACTCTTTATGGATCTGTGTCAGACTGGAAACTCTTGATTGTAAGGCTGGCGTTTGCTTCCATATTGAGCTAAAGTCCACAGGAGGCAACAGGAGAAATTCTTGCGCTCAGCAGAGGGCTAGCAATATCACGCCATTAAACTTTGACAATCATCCATTCAATCAGAGCACTCTGCAACAAAGATGGCTACCACCTAGGCCCAGGTTTTCAGGTCTGAGCTCCAGAGGCAGAGCTAACTAAGCAATGGATCACTTGGAGAGAGATGTGGACCGTTTGGTGAGGCTGATTAGAGGGTCACAGAACAAAGGGGACAGGACATAAGAAAAAAGCCACCAGCCATTTTGAATGTGTGAATAGAAGGGCAGCGACTACAGCAGGGGTCTCAAACTCACAGCCTGCAGGCTATCTCAGGCCAAAGCATATTTGAAAACGTATCCTCTGCTGCAGCCCCCCCCAGATACCCCAGCCCAGTAATGCATCAAATTCAATTATGGTCTAAGCAAATTACAAGCTTCCTTCCATGAGTTTCAGCAACATGTGGTGGCCACGAGGAATAGAGGAGAGTGGGGAGCAGCTGGCAGTGTAATTTCTAAGCAGCAAAATCTGTGGAGTCCGTGCAAAAATTCCACTCAGATTTTTTATGCCAGGGAAATTATCCAAAATTCTAACAATCCGTTAGCTTAGACCGTGGCATAATTGGATCTAGGAATATAGTTTAGACCCATCTTTACAGCACGGCATCTGAAGTGACCCTAGCCTATCAAATCCTAGACAAAACGCTGGCAAGGGGGAAGTCTGCAAGAATTTGTTCGTGTTACCTTCACTGAACTAACATTTAAGGACATATTACCATAACACACAGGACCTCATCCACTCTATATTATTAGCTAACAAAGGCATGATCAGATAACAATTTAAACTGCCTGCTTGCTAAATGCACAGGTAATCCCTGCTCTTCTGCATAGGAAATACTGTAACTTAAATAGTATGCGCAGGATTTATTTCCTCTGTTCCTGAAGGTTAAAAAATGCCTACAGCTGCAGCTGTTCATGCACTGTACTATGCAAACAGATTACCAGAAGACCCTCCGATCATTACAGTATGAAATCAGTTAGAGTAAATAACCTTAAGAGAGCAGAACAAGAAAACATGACACTTAAAGGCTGCTCACAAAGGTAATTTGATTCTAGAAACTACACACAATGCAATTCTGCTTTTCCCTGTTTGTTTCAATACAGAAATCAAAACTAAACCTCCATTACCAACATATCCATTGGTGAAAGATGCTAGACAGGCATCCTCCCGCCATGCAACAGGAACAAGACAGATCATAGCTGTGTGCATTTCCTAATCATCCTGCCTTTCCAGGGCACCTCCGTCCTAGCCTCGAGGGATCATCTGACTTTTCAGGCGACACCACCCAAGGGGAAGGATGGCCTAGTGGCTAGGGAGCAGGCCACAGATTTAGGAGAGGCAGGTTTAGTTAGCTGCTGTGCTCCTGAGCAATTTGACCTAGTTGGATCCTGGCCTCTGGGAGCCAGTGATCAGGGAGAGTCCGAGAGCCTAGACCCTAGCCCAATACTGAACATCTACACTGCACTTCGACAGCCCCATAGCCCAAGCCCCATGAGCTTGAGTCAGCTGACAGGGGCCAGTCATGGGTGTTTAATAGCAGTGTACACGTACCCCCAAGACAAGGCCCGTGCAGAAATTTAACCAGGGCTAAAGGGGTTCTGTCCCCCAATGATTAGTGCAGGGGCCCCAGCTGGTTCTTATGGAGGCCCGTGCTCCCAGAGGGCTGCAGACTGCTCCTGTTCTGGCTCCTTTACGTGCTGCAGGAAGCACCACCCAATCTCCACAGTGTTCCTCGGATGTGGCTCTACCCAGCCTCTTGGTGGCCACATGGGCATGTCAGCTGACCCAGACTCCACAGACCCGGGCTCTAGTGCTACAGATCTGTTCAAGGGGGGCTATAGCACCACCCTACCTCACAGGGGTGTTGTGCAGTGTTCAGGAACTAGGGTAACAGGAAAGTCCTTAAAACAGATATGTGGGGGAAGATTTACAAAGGCTGACGCAGCATTGGGCACCGATCTCCCATTGGCTCCTTCAAACATCTCAGCCTTAATATCCTTTTATTAGGGATCTTTGCCACATGGACTCTTGTTCACGGACATAGAGCCCATCCGCTCACTTAATGCCCTACATGGCAACGACCCATGGGTGCGTTAAAGTCTTTAAACTGCTGAAACACGCAAAATGCGCTGTACATTTTTCAAACACCCAGGAAGCCCACGCCCTGGACTGTTGGTGATCTTGTTTTGGGGTTTTTTTTTTTTTTTAAACATTTAGGGTATGTCTACACTAGCCCCCTAGTTCGAACTAGGGAGGCTAATGAGGGCGACCGAAATTGCAAATGAAGCGCGGGATTTAAATATCCCATGCTTCATTAGCATGTTCCCAGGCGGTCGCCATTTTGGAAATTGAATAGCCCTGAATAACTGCCCGCGTCTATACGCGGCAGTGAAATGGGAGTTCGAAGTAAAGCCCTTAATTCGAATTAGCTGGTAAACCTCATTCCAGGAGGAATAACAGCTAATTCGAGTTAGGGCTTTACTTCGATCTCCTGTTTCACTGCCGCATGTAGACGCGGGCAGTTATTCCGGTCTATTCAATTTCCAAAATGGCGACCACCAGGAACATGCTAATGAAGCACGGGATATTTAAATCCCGTGCTTCATTTGCAATTTCGGTCGCCCTCATTAGCCTCCCTAGTTCGAACTAGGGGGCTAGTGTAGACGTACCCTTGGATGCATTGAAAAGTTAAGCAACTTGTGAAGAATCAAACAGCATGTCAATGGCAGGGAAGACAACACAGTTCTCTTGCCACCCAATCCTCACTGCTCCTTTGCAAAACCACGTAATCACGTGAGTTAGTAACTTGGACTGGATTCCAAGCAGTGCCTGAAAGACAAAGAACTCCATATTGCTAACTGCTTGTGCCATCGACGCTCATCCCAAATTAACAGTATCTAATGTGGTATGAAATGATTCCTTGCCACCTAGCACGGGTGGGTTGTTTCCCATTAGGCATCTAAGATCACCCGAAGTCCTCGTGTTTCTTCAGTTAAGCATTTGAAAATAGGCAGAATTTATTAAAATCTTTTAGCGTGAAGACTCCATGCGATAGGAGATGATGAAATCTTTTAATTGGAGGCAGCTGAGCAATAAAGAGAGCTAAACACGGCTCCACAATCCTACTAGGAGAGGAAGTGTTGAATTGGCACGTACCCTGTGTATCTGGGTCTAGTCAGACAGCTGCAGTAACAGATGTTCTATGAGAAGCAACTTCAGATTTAAATACAGACAGAGCCATGAAGACCCTGATGTAAACTTCGTGGGTCCCGTTTTCCATTGCACCGCTTTCTTATGTTGCTCCACTGGGAGGGGAGCAGGTAAAATTGGGCTTTGCCCGGGACATCACTCCCCACAATGCTCCCTTGGAGCCAGCACCATGCAGAGGAGAAACTACCTTCCCCCCTCCCATGTACACTCTGGGAGACTAGGACCTAGGTGGTGTCAAATCCCTAATTCCGCCATTTCAAATCTCTCTCAGGCTGCTAGCCCCCCAAAGTTGAGACAACCTAAGGGCTATGTGGTGACCCATGGGAATAAGTTAGTGATCTCAACCGGCCACGCCTAGCTGAAAGGCATCTAGATCACAGAGGCAGAAGCACCTTTGCTGGGAGCCTCTGCAGAAGGATTCAGCTGGTTTGTTTGGAGCAGGGAGAATGAAGGTCTTGCCAGGTCAGGATTGGGGTAGCATGGGAAAACCTCCAGGAAATGCCAATGCCACACTTGTTCTGCACCTGGCAGACTTAACTCTCCAGACACCCAGTACTTTTGGCTAGCATCCAGTTCATGACATACAATAATCCAGAAAACGAAAGTTACAAGGAACTGTATAACATTTTTTGTTTTTTTTTTTAAATCTGCTAGTCACCCATCAGGATCAGCTCTGTGGAAAGGCCTAAGAACTCTATTTCTCTTACATAGGGTTAGGCTGAAGGCCCCTTTCTGTAACATCTAAACACAATCTTGAACTTACCCTCACGAGCCCCCGACAGACAGGGCAGGATTGTTGGTCCAACCATACAAACGGGGGCGTGAGATCCAAAAGTGCCGTTCCCAGACTCACACCCTAACCACTGGGCCATCCTTTCTCTGTGTAGAGCAGGGATACCAAGCAGGAAAGCCTGACCTTCCTTCATTGACCACAGTTAAATAAGATCACTTGAAAGATTACTCCCCACCCTTCCCACATAGGCAGTAGAAATATTCCTGTCTCTTCCTTTGATTTCATTTTTGCCTTAGTTGTGGCAAAAATGGAGCTGGGCTCCTAAACATGGCTGTTTTGCGACAATAGGCAAACGGCTTTTCAAAGCAGGTGAGATGGGGGGAGGGAAGGATGGACATGAAATAGCCAGCCCAGCTTCCGTGGTTTCTTGCTGTAGTCACTAGTCCCGATCCCTACTTTAACTTGTAGCAATAAAACCGGCTCCTTACCAATGGCTCCGTATAAAGTTAAGCAGCAGGATGACAGCGCCCAGGCAGTAACAGGCAGTATAAGGAGAGCCACAGGCTCTACTGAGAACTCGGGTTTTGTGTTCCCATCTTGCTACCTAAATGGACAAAAAACAAATGGCGTTTGAGACAGCGAGACACATGCTGCTGCTATTTAATTTAGTGCTGACAATGTAATAGACACAGCCTATTTACAGGAACTAAACAGGACCAGATGCCCCATGATCATTCAATAATGGATGAGAAAGGAGCAGAAGATATTGAACAGACTTGGCGTAAATAGAACACATTAGAGAACACCTCTTTCTAAATCCTGTATTAGAGATGTAATAGTGTAGTCGATAAACCGAATAACCGATAAGCAAAAGCTTATAGGTTAATACTATAGACTACACCAGTGGTTCCTAAACTTTTCGACATCAGGCCCCGTTTTTGATTTTTGAGAAACCCGCACGCCCTGCCGTTCTGAGCAAAAAAAAAAAAAAAAAAAAAAAAAAAGAAAGAAAAGGAACTGACCGGGGCCGAAAAACAAAAATAGCAGTAAAACTTGGGGGAGGGCCCTGGGTCGCCTCGTTCCCCACTCCCCCAGAATTTCTGCACGCCCCCCTGTTTGGAAACCCATGGACTACATGCATTCCCTCCCCCCCAGTAAATATTTTAGCAAGCTGGCCAGCAGCCTGGATCAGTTCTGGCTCGTGCCGGGTCCAGGAGCTCAGACCTCCCCAAACAGGGGCTGTTGCCACCCCACGCTACTGCCTCTGTATCAGAGGCAGCAGCACGGGGCGACAGGCAGTCAGTCCATAAGGGGAACTGGTTTAAAACTGCCTCCCCTCGTGGACCAGCTCCCACCTGGAACCCCATGCTGGGAGCAGCACAGGGTAAGACAGGAGGCTCCTTGGAAGTGGGGCCAGAGCACACTGGCTGCTGGCCCCACCCTGAGAGACTACAGAATAGTCGACTAACCGACAAGAATTCATGATGTTAATCGACTATTTAATTGACCGATATTTAACATCCCTACTCTGTATCTCTCTCTGAAGCTACCTTAAACCCCAGGGCTGTGTCTACACTGGTGGGTTCTTCCGCAAGAACATCTTGCGCAAGGTTTTTTGTGTAAGGACTCTTGCGCAAGAACACATCCACACTGGCATGTGCTTTTGCACAAGAGCGTCCATGGCAGTGTGGACGCTCTCTTGCGCAAGAAAGCTCTGATGGCCATTTTAGCCATAGGGCTATCTTGCGCAAGAAACCCCTGCTGCGCGCGTCCACGCTGCCCTCTTGCACAAGAGGGCTTACACTTGTTAGGAGCGTAGCTGTTGCACAAGAAGCCCTCTCTTACCACGCTTTACTGTAAATCTTCTTGAGCAAGAGTGGGCGGGCAGTGTGGACTCTCTGAGGAAGAACGGCTGTTCTTGCACAAGAACTCGCCAGTGTAGACATAGCCCAGTAGTGCATCCATTTTCCCATCAGGTTAAAATCTCAATGACTGGTTCACAGGGAAGCTAGGAATGGAGTCTCTAAATATACTAGCTACTGTGTAGATGTAGAGAAAGGAAAATATTAAGGTGGTACTTTCTTTTTCTGCTGCTCAATTTATTCTCCTTGTTCACACCAGCCCTTCCATACTTTCCCACTTCTGTTGCTCGAGACCAGATAAGCCTTGACCTAACTGGTTGCAATTCTGTGCCTACCCCGAGGCTTTATTTTGGCTTTTGAAGTCATTCAAAGATACAAACTCCAGACTTCACAAGCTAAAACTCTTGCCACCAGAGGAGAGAAGCCGTGCTAGTGACTGAGTTAGGTCACACAAAGTGAACTCCCGTGCTTACATATTCTGGCTTGAGCTGTGCAAAGGCAAAACATGGGGCCAAGAGGGGGAAATTCAGATTGTACAGTTTTCCTTCCCAGTTCTGGCACCTCACTAACACCCTGCTCTGAAGCTCACTGAAGTCACTGAGAATTTTTCCATTGACTTCAAAGGCTTTGGACTGGGCCTCATCCTGCTGAGATATTGCTCCTCCAGGTCCATCCTCCGCAGGGTAAATCAAGACAGAGTCGAGGGATTGGATGTCAGACCTACATTTTACTTCACAGTCCTGTGGGACCATATATTTCTTAGATGACAGATACACACTTCCCATAAACTTAATAAGACTGGGACTTTTCAGCTGGGAAAAGAGACGACTAAGGAGGGATAGAATAGAGGTCTACAAAATCATAAGTGGTATGAAGAAAGTAAACAAGAAAAAAGTTATTTCCTCCTCCCCATCACACAAGAACTAGGGGTCACCAAATGATATTACTAGGCAGGTTTAAAAACAAACAAAGTTTTTCTTCACACAACATACAGTCAACCTGCAAAACTCGTTGCCAGAGGATGTTGTGAAGTCCAAGACTATAACAGGGTTCAAAAAAAGAAGAATTCATGGAGGATAGGTCCATCAATGGCTATTAGCAAGGATGGGCAGGAATGGTGTCCCTAGCCACTGTTTGTCAGAAGCTGGGAATGGGAGACAGGGGATGGATCTCTTGATAATTGCCTGTTCTGTTCATTCCCTCTGGGGCACCTGGCATTGGCCACTGTTGGAAGACAAGATACGTGGTTAGATGACCCTTTGGTCTGACCCAGTATGGCCATTCTTATGTTCTTTGCCTGTTAGTGACTCCCAGTTTTAATCACTGGGTCTTGTCTAGTCTTGTGTGTCATCTTCATACATTGTTATCTATGACCATCCCATATAGGAGATGTAGAAAACATGAGTAACGGTTGAATGAACTGGGCATGTAGGCTATGTCTACACTACAGGCTTTTAGCGCAAGAAGCTTTTTGTAGAAGAGATCTTCCGCAAAAACTTCTTGCACAAAAGAGCATCCACACTGCATGGATGCTCTTGCACAAGAAAGCTCTGATTGCCATTAACAGAATGGCCATCAAAGCACCTGTGCTTTTTCTGATAAGCTCTTTTTGCGCAAGAAACCCCTGCGGAGCGTCCAGACACGTCTTTTTACACAAGAGCTGTAGTGCAAAAAGGAGTTGTTCCTCCTAGGAAGAGAAATAACTCTACCACCAAAACCCCTCTGTCCTGTCGATTTACTGTATTTTTTCTTGCGCAAAAGTGTGCTTGAGGCGTGGACACTCCGCCAGTTTTTGTAGACATAGCCTGGACTGGACTATAGGGCTAAGGAGGAACATGATTCCAAACACCTTTTACCTATCGGGAGACTGTTAGGAGGATGGTGTTCAAGCATTTTCTACGTCCACCTAGGGTAGGATGAGAAGGAACCACCTCAGCTTGCATCCAGGGAGATTTAGGTTGGATATTAGGAAAAACTCTCTCACTATAAAGGATAGTGAAGCATTGGAACAGGTTATGTGGGAGGCTGTGGAACCCCCATCATTGGAGGCTTTTAAGAACGGGTTACACAAACACTTGTCAGGGATATTCTAGGTATATTTAGCATTTGTCTACACTTAAAATAATACAGCAGGACAGCTACTTTGCTGTAGCACATCAGTGTAGACACTCACTATGGCAACAGGAGGTGTTCTCCCATCACAATCTGCCTTGCAGGAGGCAGTAGCTAGATCAACAGAAGAATTCTTCCTGGACCTGGCACTGATTACAGCAGGCATTAGGTTGGTGTCGCTATGCCTCTCAGGGGTGTAAAGTTTTCACACCCCTGAAAAACAAAGTTGTGCCAATTTAAGTTTTCAGTGTAGACTGGCCCTTCAGCGTCGACTAAACACAGAGATGGACTAAATGCCCTCTTGACCCTAGATCACTCTTCCAGCCTGTAGTGAGTCAGGCTGGCCTCTTGCTGACCCAGAAGGGGAAGCATTCCCTAACATCCCTTGGTGGGCGGTGCCCAAGCACCCCAACCCCACCCACAGGAAGCAGAAAGGCAGGGCTGGGACTATAAGAGCAGAGGTGGAGCGCTCAGTTGGAGCCCAGTGGGCGAGTAAGCCAGATGCTCTCCCCATGCTTCTGAGGAGAAAGGCACGGCTGCCCCACCCCAGGAGGGAACACTAGGTTGGGGGGCTGCCAGCCCAAGAAGACAAGCCAGGGCCACCATGACCAGACAACTGGCCAGGTCATCCAAGACCCCTGTTGGGCTCAGGAGATTGGGCTGTGCCACCTAGACCACTGCTAGACCCTGACCGGAGACCACGGACACGCTGCCAGCACCTCGTCCCTGGCAGACACAGCAGAGCAGAGGTGGAGCCAGGTAGATCCCCGGGGTGGGAGGGGGCAGGGGAGACCGGGAAGCAGCCCAGGCATAGCGGACCTAGGGCCAACTGAGGACATGGAGGTCAACTGGTCGGCGTGTTGCGACCAGGATCCCCACTGACCCCCTGACCTGGTCAGCATGTTGCAGCCAAGATCCTCATTGACCCCCTGACCTGGTCGGCGTGTTGCAGCCAGGATCCCCGCTGGCCCAGAGGCAGCCTGCACTACCACTGTTAGTGTCCTGGGCTGGGACGCAGTGGAGCGGGTGGGCCTGCATCCCCCCACCCATTGGGTGGCAGGTTTCCCCCAGTAGGGATAAAAACCCTGCACTTGTCGGCTCTCCGCCAGCAACAGGCCTGAGCTGCAAAATGTTTAACTCTTGGTACCGGTTGTTGCCCCCCGACCCCAGCAAGGGCTAGGCCTTGTAAACTGCTGCTCAACCTGCAGCCACGTCTGAGCCCTTACCTGCAACTGTTTGCTTGCCACCCTGCCCTGATCAAGGTCTGGGCCTTATAAACAATTAGCTCCACCTGTAGAGCCCCCAGAGCCCTTAACTGTTTAAGATCGCGGTTTGTAAACTGTTTGTTTGTTTGTTACCCCACCTGGATCCTGGGCATGGCACTATAATCTGCTGCTCGACCTGCTGTCAGGCTGGAGCCCCTATACTGTTGTATTGTGTTTTGTTTGCCTGCCCCACCCTGTACTCAGGGCCTGGGCTTAAAGAGTACCCACTGGGGGGGAAGGGATTGTTTACTGGCCTGAGCACAGGTCCAAGCTCCAGGACTGAACCAGGGCATTTACACAGCCCTACAATGTTTTGTTTCATAATGGTTCTGTAATTATTCATGCACATGCATACACACACGTGGGCCCAATGCCCCAATGAGGCTGTACAGACAAACAGACCGCAGGATCCCTGACCCAAAGATCTTATGATCTAAAGAACGTCGCCCCGGAGCCATCTGGGAATTCATCACTGCTGAATTCAGGACCTGGATCAGCAATGGGACTTTTTTCTAGTGACTTCAACAGAATTTGGATCAGGCCCATATTCAGGATGGGCAGCAGCATGGGAAGTGGATGTAGCGATGTCAGTGGAACATTTAGAACCAAATACACCTGTTAAAGGTAAATGCCACACCACGGATTTCAATAAAGCTTCACCTATTGACATCATAGCTGAACATGGCCCACCTTGCCTGTGTCTTGCAATTCTATCTATGCACATATTATAGATGCATTTGATAAATGACCAATCCTGAGAAGCAAAGAGGGGGGAACAAGGCGATTTAGAAGGCAATGCTAGTCCAAAGCACAAATTGCGACCTCGAGAGTGCGAGGCAGGTTTCCCCTGACAAAGAGATGCAATGCTCAGATAAGCAGGGCACTGGTTTTGCATGCCAAGAGTTGATTCAATTAGTTATACAACAATTGTCCTGGAATTACAGATCCACCAATGACTGAGAAAGCAGATTTATCGTCTCTTGGTTTCTAGTATAAATAGTTTGTATTTTAAATTGAATTTAAAGTATAGTGCGTCACAGTGCTACTAAAAAGGGATCTGCTATTTAATCTGTCTCAGAAAGAAACAAGGTAAGATGAGTTATCACCTTTTGAATTAAAAAAAGGACAACAGGTGATTGATGGGAGCACAAATTACCATATGCTGGTAATTTATGCAAACTTCCTAATAGTGATGCTTTCAAGGGGAATTATTTTGGCTGCACTCAATTGGATTGTGACTTGAGGCTTATTATGCAAGCTTTTTAACACATCTGCAGAGTGCGTCACTCAGGGTATGTCTACACTACATGGCTCCGTCGACGGAGCCATGTAGATGAGCTTTGTAGACATAGTAAAATGAAGTGGCGATTTAAATAATTGCCGCTTCATTTACATCAAAATGGCTGCCGCACTGTGCCGATCAGCTGTTTGTCGGCTCAGCACAGTAGTCTGGACGCTCCGTGGTCGACATCAAAAGCCTTTGTCGACCACTCCAGTAAACCTCATCCCACGAGGCATAACGGGGCGGTCGACAAAGGCTTTTGATGTCCACCGTGGAGCATCCAGACTACCGTGCTGAGCCGACAAACAGCTGATCAGCACAGCGCGGCAGCCATTTTGATGTAAATGAAGCGGCGATTATTTAAATCGCTGCTTAATTTTGCTATGTCTACAAAGCTCATCTACATGGCTCCGTCGACAGAGCCATGTAGTGTAGACATACCCTCAGAGTAGCTCAAATGCAAATCAGAACTCACCCTTTTCCTGACGCACCTAGATTGGCCGTTGCCCCAGCTAGAGCAGAATGAGTGCATCAATTTAAATAGTCTCTCCTGAAATACAAGTTTTTGGAGGTCAAACTAGATGACCATAGGAGGTCCCTTCTGGCTTTTGCAAGCAAAACAAAAAACTCGAAGCATCTTTAATCACTGAATCTTAGCTGAGAAGGAACACCTGACAGGTAGAGTTCAAACTCTTCAAGGTAGAAAGCCTCAGAGGGGTAGATGGGTTAGTCTGTACCTTTAAAAACAGTTAGCAGTCCTGAACCACCTTCAAGACTAACAAATTTATTAGGTCATGAGCTTTTGTGGGTAAAACCCACTTCATCAGATGGGTTGGAGTGGAAATTACAGAATCCAGGGTATATATAAAACAGCAAAAGATAATCTTCAATGAAGAGATTGCCTAGCACTATGTGTTTCTTCAGAATCTAGTCCAATTCTACTTGGGGGCCTCTAAGTGCTATCCTGCTACAATAATAAATGAAACAAACCACAAAAATTAATAGTAAATGATTTGGAGTACACTGAATGACTTGTGTTCCCCAATACATGTGTATGAAGAGGCTAGAACAGCAGTTCTGAACCTTTTCCAGATGGGGACCCATTTTGACAATTCAAGAAGGCTTGGTGACCCAAGGCAATTCAACAACAGGGGGAGGAGGGAGGGCAGAGCCACCTGGGAGGACACTTGGAGACTCTTTTGAAATGTAATGGTGACCTATATTTGGGTCCCGACCCAGAGGTTGGGAAACTGAGCTAGAAAAGGATCGCCACATACATTAATTGCACAAATTCTCTGCTGCCATACCTTTCTTTCTTAACTGCAGTTACAACAACAGCAGAGAATCTGACCCTACTTGGTCCAAAGTCATACAATAAAAGTCTGGGTGTAGGGAGAAGTAAAAGCAAGGTCTCCTCAAATTTAGGCAGTGCTAGTTATATCACTCTGGGGTAAGAAATTCACATCTCCCCCCTTCCGCCCCAAAAGATGTAGTTAAGTCAACCTAAGCCCCACTATCGCCAGCACTAGGTTGATGAAAAAAGTATTACTCCCCCTGAGAGGTGGATTTACTACAGCGATAGAAGAACCACTTCTGTCACTGTAATAAGTGTGTAAAACAGATGTGCCAGCACAGGGGAAGCTAGGGAGCCAAGGCCCTCCCCCACTTTCTACCGGCTCTAAGGGCAAGTGATGTGGGAAGAGGAGTGAGTGGGAAGTAGTGTTCCCTATAAGCCGTGTGCTTGTGCAGCCACTCAGGAGAGAGTCCAATACTGCCTGGCTGATTTGCAGAGTGTCCACAGCTAGGTTGTTTGTTTACTGGTATGTGCAAATGTGCACCACTTCAATGCACAAAATTATTCCACATGTGGATGGAAAAAACTCCTCACATGGATAGAAAAGATGAGAGGTAACAAAAAGTTTAGAGGGAACATTGGTGGAGAGTGGGGTTGTGATGCTACACCCTATATTCTTCACAGAAATATTATAACATGAATATGACAAGATGGGTCATGTAAGATATCATTGGAAAGGTCATGATTTACTGACTATGTTACATGGTCAGTATTTCTAACTTCAGATACAGAAATGATCCATGCATACAAATAGGATAATCAATCACAAAAACATGGACTACACCTGAAGGTGAATGCACCATTAGGAAGAATAAGACAACTTGGAAGATGCTGATCTCACTCCTTCCTGGAGGGGGGGGGGTGCTTTGACGTTGCGGAGTCGTGATTGTGTCACATGGCATGCCATCTGGAACTGGTACTTTTCCATTAGAAGGGAATGTGTGTGTAGAGGGGGGCGCAAACTAGGAAACAAAGGACTCCCACCGTATGCAAATCCTATTTAGGACTGGGGAGTGAGTTAATCTGGGGTCTTCTCCACTGCTTCCAGGCCCGAGAAGGAAAATGGCTGAAAACCCCTCAAGAAACAAAGGAACTAAACTGGGAAGGGCAGTGACCCCAATACATCACTTGACAGAGGGTGGTGGAGGGAAGGGGCCATGCAGTACTAGAAGTTTGGGAGGAAAAGCTATGCAAAAGCCAGGGCTCAGAGTCAGCAGGGATGGGGCCTCACGAGGTGAGGCAACGGTATGGCTTGGGCACCTGCACCCTCCCACTTTTAGGGTACTTCCGCCATTCCTCATCCAAAATTAGAGCAGCAAAACTGCAGTGTTTCTAGTGGAGACATAGTCCAAGCCTCTCCACCCTCTGCTTTCACTACCAGATAATGATAATTCCAGTGATGACCATAAGTTATTTGTGCAATATTTTCCAAATAACTCAAGCTAAAAATAAATTCAGTACAAGTCTCCTGAAAGCATGCTCTAGGGTCCAATGTCCTCTGTATCATTTCTTGTTAAACTTTTTTACATTGACTAGAACAGCATCCAATATTTTTCCACAAACCATGATTCATTCTTGATTTGAGCCATTTCGTGGATATCTGTACAAATGCTCAAAACACAACACACACCAAATGTCTGCCAATGAAATGAACAAGAAATTGATTTGGATTGCCTAGGCTGTTATAGGTTAAAACAACTTATAGCATTTACGTGAGCAGATCTGTAAAAATCAGATTACAAATGTGACATCCTCTTTGAAAGCAACTTCAGCTCCCAAATTTGCGTAAACATTTAATCAGCTGGAACTGCTATTTATTGCTTTGCGTGCACCACTGACAATATCATCTCATTAATATTTAGTGTTTGTTCCAGGGAAATGGATTTTATTCCATCATCCAAGCAAGCTGACTTTTAAACGTGTTACATTTTAATTTGCTCATCCCCAGCTCTGAAATAGAGGCTTGGTTCCAACTGATGATTTCTTTTTTTATATTTGGTTTACCATGAGGAACAGCACAAAACCAGACTTCACTGAGCCAGAGAGATCTTTGGCATCTCTATGCTAATCCATCTGTCTAGGTCCTTATCTGACCTCCATTCCCATAGCATCTGAGAGCCCCTCACAATCTGGTGAATTTCACCTTATAATGCCCGTATGGGGTAAGGAAGACTTAGCATTCCCCTTGCATAGAAACAGGACTTCTTCAGTGCAAACTGGGCATCTTTGAGTTTGCATCAGGAAGGTCTACACTGGACAACCACAATACAACATGGAACAGCGCTCTTCAGTGCACATCCCCATAGTCTGGACCATAGTGTCTTGGAGACAAGTCCAAATTACAAAGTCACACAAGGGACACGTGCCGGAGCTGGGAAATAAACAGATCTCAGGAGACTGAAGTTCAGTGCCTTCGGTACAAGGCTATCCTGACCCCATAAGGGACAAAGGGGGTGGCTTGTGTGTTCCCCCTTGATGTGCAGGAAGCACCCACTCCCGTTTGCAGAGGCATGCTCTGACCCATGGCACATGTAAGGAAAGGGGTGCTGGGATCTGTGGGCATTCCCGGGATGGTCTACGACTCATTCCGCCCCTTTACTTGCGTTTAGGGGAGGCAGAGTGAAGAGGTAGGGTTTGCCCCTAGAACTAGTGTATACTGGATCAGTGACCGGTGCCAGAAGTGTTTCGACACGGTGAACTCTTCACACTGGCAGTAGGGGCATCCAGGCAGGTAAAACGAGCATAACTAGTGCGAGGTATCATTAACATAATCCTTGTGACAACAAGAGATTGGGAAGGGTTGTTCCACTTCATGCCTCAAGCCGTCCTCTAAGAAGCAATCACCATGATGAGATCCACTTGTCAGCGGCGTGGGAGGAGGATCGCTCCACATCTGCATGCTGCAGGGATTTTACACCTTCCTTTGAAACATCTGGTGCCACCATCTGCTGGAGATGGGACACGATGCTAAATGGACCTTGATTCTAATAGAGTCCGGCAATTCCTAGGGTCCTAAGCTGGAGTCGGTGAGACGGAGTTAAAAAAGGAACGAGCTCTACTGAGGGCTAGCAGCTCCCCTGGGTGAGTTAGCCCCAAGTGGAGACAGACACAGCAGGTATTTGGGCTTGCAGAGTTTCCTTCTCACTCTCCAGTAGGGGATGTACGGGGAACACAATGTCCTGCTGAACTCCTGGATCACAGCCACACTGCCTCCAAGCCCCTCAGCTGCAGGGGAGCCTGATCCCTGAAGTCATGCTGTCCATTCACAGATGCCATTCGGGGATGGGTGTTGCACCATTGAGGCCCCTCCAATGGTGCTCAACCCTGTGTACGTACCAATTTGGGATGGAGGGGGGTGCCGTGCCTCCCCTCCTGCTTATACCCGTAACTCGTGCTAGGCCGTAAGGTCTGGTAGCCTCAAGTCAATAACAGTGCCTCTTGCTGCAGGGCAGTGCAGCCCAACGGCCAGAGTCAATAGTAACGCCCTCTTACCGCAGGGCAGCATGGCCTAGCAGCCAGTCAGTATCAATGCCCTCTTCCTGCAGGGTTGTGTAGCCTAGTAGCCAGAGTCAATAGTAACACCCTCTTTCTGCAGGGCAGTGTGGCTTAGCAGCCAGAGTCAATATCAAAGGTCTGTAGATTCCCACTTGGGGCTGGTGAGGATGGAGTAGGGGGTCCCAGCCCAGGGCCTTAGCAGCAGCAGAGTGGTCCACCACTAGCTTGGTGGGGAATCCTATGGAAACATACCAAGCTCCTGAGGGTACAACTCCCCGCTCTGGGCTACTTCTTACCCATCTCTCCAGCGTGGTCTTCTCTGTCTCTTCCCTTCTCTTCAGAACTCTTCCATGGGTTCCCCGCTGACTGGTGACAGCATCTAGGTGCACCTGCACTTCCTCTTCAGGTGCTCCTGCAGACCCTCCTTCCTCGTCAGCAGTCAACCCAGACTGAGCTGCTTCACGGGTCTTTATAGCTGGCTTCCAGCTGGAGTATGCCCAGCAGGGCTGTCGGGGTGAGGCCTTCTCTGCCAGGCGGCCAGGGTTAACCCTCGCCAGCCCAGTGTGAGGTTGGTACACCCCATCATAGATGGAATTCGGCTGTGGGGTCAAAGCAGACTAAGTTCGTACTGACTTCCATATGATTAGAAGGGAAGGTGGAAGCATCTCTTTATGGACCCAATCTGCTGGACCCTGCTATTTACATCTCACAAGAGTAGAGGGCAGCAAAGGACTGAAGTTGATCCTTGTAAAATTAATAAAATCCTTGCATCTCTACCAAAAGAATAGATGAACATAATTTGTTGAGGAAGAGTCAACATGTTTTTTGTAAAGGGAAGTTGTGCCTCGTCCATCTACTGGAATTCTTTGAGTGGTCAACAAGCATGTGAACAAGGGGGACCCAGTAGATATAATGTACTTAGATTTCCAGAAAGCCTTTGACAAGGTCCCTCACCAAAGGCTGTTAAGTCAACTGCCATGGGATAAGAGGGAAGGTCCTCTCATGGGTTGTCAATGGGGTTAAAAGATACGAAACAAAAGGTAGGATAAATAGTCAGTTTTCAGAATGGAGAAATGTAACTAGTGGCATCCCCCAAGGAGCTGTCCTGGGATTAGTCCTACTCAAATTCATAAATCATCTGGAGAAAGGGGTTATCAGGTAGGGGGTAAAATTTGCAGATACAAAACTATTCAAGATAGTCAAGTCCACAGTAGACTGAAGAGCTACAAAGGATCTCACAAAACTAGGTGACTGGGCAACAATGGCAGATGAAATGCAATGTTGAAAAATGCAAAGTGATGCACATTGGCAAACATAATCTCAACTCTACGTATAAAGTGACAGGGTCTAAATTAGCTATCATCACTCAAGACTGAGATCTAGAAGTCACTGTGGATAGTTTTCTGAAAACATCCTCTCGATGTGCCACAGCAGTCCAAAAAAAGCAAACAATGTTGAGAATCATTAAGAAAACGATAGAGAAGACAACAGAAAATATATGGCCTCTATATAAATCCATGGTACGCCCACGTTTGAATACTGTGAGCAGATGTGGTCACCTCATCTCAAAAAAGATGTATTGGAATTGGTAAAGGTTTAGAAAAGAGCAACAAAAATGAGTAGGAGTATGGAATGGACACCACTGAGGAGGGATTAATAAGACTGGGACTTTTCAGCTTGGAAAAAGAGTCAACTAAGGGAGCATATGATGGAAGACTATAAAACAGGGATGGACAATTTTAGCAGGGGAGGGGCTACTTCACAAATTTTTGAAGTGGCCTGGGCTGCTCCAGAAGGGGTGAGGTCTCAAATGGACGGGACAGGGCCAAGACACTTCTGTACTCCCCCACCCAGAGACCCTTACTGGCCTGGGAGTAGGGGAGTGCATGTAGTCTTTACCCCTGTCCCTCCCTGAGAGAGCCGCCAGCTGTTCTGAACAGCTGTCAGTTCCCTCAAAGCCGAAGTGGGCAATAATTTTTGACCAGGGGCCACTTCAGAAATTTTTTAAGTGGCCCCAAGAGGGGCAAGGCCTCAGGCGGAAGGGGCAAGGCCAGGACACTTTCATGCTTCCCCACCCACAGACCCAGTATGGCCATTCTTATGTTGCAATGCACAGTTTGCTTGCCTGTAAGTTCCAGCTCACAAGTATCTGGTATCATCTGGATCATAAGTCAAGCACAAAACTTCAGTGAAAGTCTGGGAAGAGGAGTCACATTTCAAGCCATCTGCCTGTGCTTCTGCTTTTAGCGTAGCCTAGAGGATGTCTGCGTCTGGCCATTCTGAACCCCTGAACTGCACGTGTTCTATGACAAACACTGATTTCTGCCGGATGATTTCCTTGAACCATTAATTTTTCCCTTAACTCCAGAGGATCCAAGGAACGAGCACTTGCTTTTCTCAAATGACTGTTGGATTAAGAGAGGAGACAGGGGGGTGGAAATAACCTATAACCACCCAGCAACGAACAGTGGTAAGCAGATGCCCACAAATGCTTGGATTATATTCAGTGGTGGCTGTTACTAGGCACTGCAGTGATAAATCTCTCGCAAATTGTATCAATTAACTGACCTGACACCAAATCTCTCCCCTCGGACTTGTCAGTTCAGCTACTGACAAGGCCCAGAGGGCACACTTTCATGTAACAGAAGATGAACTTGAGAACGAAATGGATACTCAGCTAGGACTCGACATTACTACTCCCCGGGTGCTGTCGAAGTGACAGCTATCTGCCATGACAGAACGGAAGCATTAGCAACGCCTTAACTAGACCTCACTGGCACCTGGATTATACCGGGGCTCTCACACCAGTAGTCTCCTTGCAGAGAGAAGAGAGGGGAAATGGTATGAAATCTAAATGGGCTCTGAATCATGAGTTTCCTCTAGCAAGGAGAGTGGTCAGTGGGCTGCTAGCAGCAAAGGAAAAAGAAGAAAGACTTTTTACTGGAGGACATCTTGCCGTCTGTTCAGTGGTTCGCCACAAGGAGAAGATTAAGGGGACTTTTTTTTTTAAAACCAACTTCATTAGGCAGAGAGATCAAAGTTCTCAAATTCAGCTCAGCTTCAGCAAATGCCATCTGCTGAAATGACATGTCTGGAAAGCTGGGAAATTAATACTACAGGTGCACATGGTGTTTTTGGGATGGAAGTTCTTTACGTTCTGTGGAGCCAGATCATATCTCAGCACAACGTGTAGAGAAAAAGCTGCTGTGCTTTTGTGTGCATGCACCGCCAGTGATAGGGCAAGATAGCCCCCTGGTGTGATTCCCAGCCTTTGTTTCAAGGACGCAGTAGCCAAGACTTGTGGCTGGAGAAATCATTAGACACACCTTGGGTACATACAAGTCAGCATCAAGAAAGCAACTTGCTTTCTTTATATACAATCTGACCTAATATAAAAATATACTCCACACAGTCAGCTTGTCATGGTCAGTGCTGAACTTACATGGTTGGCAATGGCCACACGGTTGGCGTGAGAAGAACGGGTGTGGAGTGATGGAGATGGTCCCTGCATGCAGGTGTTATTGCAATACTGAACCACAAAACTAGATGGGAAGATTTAGGGAGAGCTGGCCAAGAATATGATATAAGCAAGGTCTGAATGAACTCTGACAGCAAGCTGGGAGGGGGAGAGGCTTTCGGAGCAGACTGTCTTTACATACTTTCTCTGCCTAAATATCGAGCAGACAGAGCAGGGCTCTCAAAGTGAATAAACTTTGACTGGTGCTGGGTTACAAATCATTTTAGTATCGAATGCAGAGCTAGCGAAATGTTGTTTCAAATGTTGTTTGTGTTATTGTATGAATTCACAGAAGCAGGACTGTACTTAACCTGTCCTAAATGAGATCACCCTCAGCTGAAAGAACCTTGTTAAGCCTGGGGCTCGAATGCCAGAGCCTTGTGAAAGTAGAAGGGTTATATATCAAAACATTGTTCAGTCTGCACTCTGAAGTCCACACTGATAGACTCTTTGCTTTAACTACAGCATCCAACTGCTCCCCCAAACAAAAGGAAGTAATTAAGTTTGCTCTTCATATACTACGTTCAAGGAAATGCCAGCTATTGATGTAATCACGGGTGTCCCCTCCCCATCTGTCCTGTATTTAGGGCTTTTATATAAAAAGATGGAATTACAAATATTCTGCATTCCTGTATTCAATGTTTTGGCTTCTGGGTATGGCCCTAGAACATGCACCCTTTCTCTGCCCAGAGGAACAGCACAGACAGCAGCACGATAAGTATCCCTCACACCATGCTGCTGAGCTACCTCTATCCTGATCTAGAGGAACTAGGCTCCATGACCTATTTAATTCTTGGCCTTTCTACTGACGCAGCCAATAGGGGGTCAGTTAATGCCACCTTCACAAGTGGCTTTTGAGATCTGGTCACCATGCAAGAAAGGGCTGAGCCCAGCCATTCATTTCACACGGGCTACCATGCAGCCATTGGATGGTCATGACTGAGTCAGATCCAAAGCACTTACAAGTCAATGACAGGACTCATTGACTCCAGTACACTTCGGAGGAGGCTCCTGTGATGACTGACCCAGACGCGATTTGCACCAATGCCCTACAGGTGAAAGGCTCAGTGGTTTGTTATATGACAAGTCTGGCCCAGTTTCATAACCTGAACATTATCTAATCCTAATATAATAGCAATAGCTCAAGAGCATTACGATTTCTATTTTAGCGGACGTCTGACTCCGTTATGCCAATGAACAAGGTGTATTTGGCCATGAAGGACAGCAACACATTTGCCTGGCAATCTTCTAACTCTCAAGAGGGGATTTCTCCAAATGATTCTGAATGAGCATGCAAACAAAGCTAGCCAGGGATCCAGAGTTAATTCGGGTCAACACACGCATCTCATGGCAACCTGACTCAAGAAAACCAAACCTTATTTCTCCTCCTGCCTTGTAGTTCCTAGAACAATTCACAGTCTTAATTTGTTTGTTCTGTCCAACCCTAAGTATACTTCACCCCGCCTCAAGCAAAAACCTTTAGCAGACATGAGTTAAGAATAGAATGAAAACTGAGATGATAAAGCGAATAAACAAAGACCAACAAGAATACAAAAAATCTTGCACACGGGACATTTTGCTGAATTTTGCCACTGTTACTAACAATGGGGGGGGGGGGGGAAACTTAGTCTTTAAGTCGCTGCAGGACCAAACAAAGCATGTAGATAGTATCATGAACTCTTGTGGGCACAACCCACTTCTTCAGATGAATGAAAAGCTCATGATACCATCTACATTTGTTTTTAGTCTCTACGGTACTGCAGGACCATTCATTGTTTTAATTTTTTTCCAGTTACAGACTAACATGGCTATGCTTCTGAGACTTTTAAACCAGAGAGGGAAAGGTCGCAATAAATCCCTAGTGTAGACAAGGCTTAAGATTGCAACAGGTAAACCACACAGTACTTAGAAACACATCAGTATACACTGCACCATAGTATAACTCCGTAGCCAAGCCCTGATAACTGAAATTCAGCTTCTATAACACCATTCTCTTTGAAAAATCATGGAAGTAAGGAGAGATTCTAGAAGACTGGAAAAGGGCAAATATAGTGCCCATCTATAAAAAGGGAAATAAGAACAACCCAGGAAACTACAGACCAGTCTGTTTAACTTCTGTGCCAGGGAAGATAATGGAGCAAGTAATGAAGGAATTCATCTGCAAACATCTGGAAGAAAATAAGGTGAAAGGTAACAGCCAGCATGGATTTGTAAAGAACAAATCATGTCAAACCAATCTGATAGCTTTCTTTGACAGGATAACAAGTATTGTGGATAAGGGAGAAGCGGTGGACACGGTAAGACTTTAGTAAGACATTTGACACGGTCTCACAAGATCTTCTATCAATAAACTAGGCAAATACAACCTAGATGGAGCTACTATAAGATGGGTGCATAATTGACTGGATAACCGTTCTCAGAGAGTAGTTGTTAACGGTTCACAATCATGCTGGAAGGGCATAACAAGTGGGGTTCCACAGGGTCTGTTTTGGGGCTGGTTCTGTTCAATATCTTCATCAATGATTTAGATGATGACATAGCCATAGAGAGTATGATTATTAAGTTTGCAGATACCAAACTGGGAGGGGTTGCAAATGCTTTGGAGGACAGGGTCACAATTCAAAATGATCTGGACAAACTAGAGAAATGGTTTGAGGTAAACAAGATTAAAGTTTAATAAGGACAAATGCAAAGTGCTCCACTTAGGAAGGAACAATCCGTTTCACACATACACAATGAGAAGTGATTGTCTAGGAAGGAGTACTGCAGAAAGGGATTTAGGGGTCATAGTGGATGACAAGTTAAACATGAGTCAACAGTGTGACACTGTTGCCAAAAAAAAAGCAAACATGATTCTGGGATGCATTGACAAGAGTGTTGTGAGCAAGACACGAGAAGTCATTCTTCCGCTCTACTCTGCGCTGATTAGGCCTCAATTGGAGTATTATGTCCAGTTCTGAGCACCACATTTCAAGAAAGATGGAGAGAAATTGGAGAAGGTCCAGAGAAGAGCAACAAAAATGATGAAAGGACTAGAAAACATGACCTATGAGGAAAGACTGAAAGAATTGGGCTTGTTTAGTTTAGAAAAAGAGAAAACAGAGGGGACACAATAGTGGTTTTCAAGTATCTAAAAGGGTGTTATAAGGAGGAGGGAGAAAAAAATTATTCTCCTTGGCTTCTGAGGATAGGACAAGAAGCAATGGGTTTAAATTGCAGCAAGGGAGGTTTAGACTGGACATTAGGAAAAACTTCCTACTGTCAGGGTGGTTAAACACTAAAATAAATTGCCTAGGGGGGTTGTGGAATCTCCATCTCTGGAGATATTTAAGAGCAGGTTAGACAGACACCTATCACGGATGATCTAGATGGTGCTTGGTCCTGCCATGAGGGCAAGGGAGTGGACTCGATGACCGCTTGGGGTCTCTTCCAGTTCTAGTATTCTGTATTCTCTGTATCACAGGAGTGACTCAAGGCCTGAACTGTGATCTGGCCTGATCGTGCTGGGCGCTGTGCAAACACACAGGGTATGCTTACGTCGCAGCTGCAAAGCATGACTGCAGTATGTGTAGATGCACAAGCTCACTTCGGGCAGTGGCCACTCCAGTATGTGCCCAAGGTCCCAGAGAGGTGTGGGTGTCATATGCTATTTTCCCTATTTCCCTTAGATAAAGTATGGCCACCGATTGCCCTGACAGAGTCCTAAAGAACAACACTCAAGTGCTTTTTTTTTTTTTTTTTTTTTAATTTGGCCCAACTGGTTCATTTCAATAGTTCCATCTTCACAATTCCAGAAAGGCAAATCAGACAGCACTGGCTAAATGTGCAACCAGTGGGCTGCAAGCTCTTATCCCACACTGCTGGAGCAGTTTCAAACAACAGCTTCTAGTTAACTGTACCAGTTATTTAAAGCTGGCCATTTGCCCCGAAGAAAAGCGTCTTATTTAAACACTAGAGATTCATAGACCCAAATACAGCTAAAAATTGTTGACATTAACATGCCTTTCAATTATAGACCAAGTATAGCCCTGGTGCCAATGGGAGCAACTCCACTGGAGTTGCACCATGACTGATGCTGGCCTACAAATGTGACACATTCTGCATTCCTCAGGGAATTAAGAGGAAGCCTCCAGAGATAGATGCTTGTGTTCTCAGCTGGAAGTCAGGTTTTTCCAATGCAATACTTTTGACTTTTGGGGGACTGCATAGACTCATGTTCATCGATTGTATGGCCAGAAGACACCAGTCTCGTCTGACCTCCTCCACAACACAAGCCAGAAAATTCCACTGAGGGTATGTGCACCCAGCAAAGAAAAACCTGTGGCTGGCCCATGCCAGGTGCCTCAGGCTTGCAGGGTTTGGACTGCAGGGCTATTTCATTGCTGTGTAAACATATGGACAGGGCATCAGCCCAAGCTCTGGGAACTGCCCACGTCACAGGCCGAGCCCAGCCCAGACGTCTACACAGCAGTCAAACAACCGCCCAGCCTGAGCCTTGCGAGCCCAAGTAGGCTGGCATAGACCAGCCACAGTGTCTAGCTGCGAGGTAAACATACCCTACATGGCTCCTGCATTAAAGCCAGAACTTCTGGCCTGTAGCATCTCTTTTAGAAAAATGTTGAGTCCGGATTTGATCACTTTAAGTCACAGAAAATCTGCCATGTCCCTAGATCAGTTGATCTGATGGTTAATTATTCTTGAATAAAGGAATTGTGCCTTTTTTAAAGCTGGATTTGTCTAGCTTCATTCTCCAGCTATTAGACCTTGTCGTTCCTTCATTTAAAGAGGATTATGGTATGCTCTTGTAGCCACCTTTTACTAACTTGGGACTAAAGTCTGCTCTTCATATCATATCATCTAGTTCAGTTGTTTTCTAACTTTTTTTTCTCGCGACCCAGTTGAAGAAAACTGTTGATGCTCGTAACTCAACATAATTATATCTTTTGGACTGGAGTGTGGGCTCTGGGGGTCAGGCAGGAATCAGGGTCTGGAGTACAGGAAGGGGCATCAGGTTCGGGGGGGGGGGGTTTCAAGACTGGGGCAGAGGGTTGTTTGGGCATGGGCTTACCTCCAGTGGCTTCTGGTCAGCCACGCAGAAGGGGTGCTAAGGAAGCTTCCTGCATCTCCTGGCACCACGGACCATGCTGAGCCCCAGAAGCGGCCAGCAGCAGGTCTGGCTTCGAGGCGGAGGTGCACAAGCAGCTCTGCTCACCTGCAGGCACAGATCCCACTCCTGGATTGTGGAACCAGTGCTCAGGATAGGGGCAGCACAGAGAGCCCATGGCTCCCTTGCCTAGGAGTCAGAGTTGCTACTAGTCGCTTCCGGGCTGCAGCGTGGTTCACAATGCCAGGACAGGCAGGAAGCCTGCCTTACCAACCCCACTAGTCACCAGGTCCCCCTACAGCAAAGTGACCCAGACACTGTGGGACCCAGTGCTGGGTCGCAACCCATAGTTTGGAAACCACTGATCCTAGCTGATGCAGTCTGCCTTTTGGGCAGCCGCAGACTCAAACAACAGGAGCTCTTCTAAGTCTCTATCTACATGCATCACCGTTTGTGCCTTTGACATCACCTGTCCCCTCACCACAGAGGGGGTTCTCATCTGCAGGCATTTATTGTGCTGCCATCTGGACCCATGTTCCATTGTCAGCAGGAACGTGATCAGCAGACGCTCCGGGCATCAGCAGCATGAGAAAAAGGAACAGAACAGCCCGCAAATTAATTTGTACAAGCTGGTAATTATAGCTGCTCTCCATATGAAATCTCTAATGAGTTTCTTTAAATATGTTCTCTGTGCAGTCCAATCAGAGGAATTATCAAGGTGTTTCTGCAGATGAGATAATGCCACGCACTCTTCAACAGACCAAGTGCTGATCAGGAGATGTTAATGAGCTGCTTAACCAGTACTGGACTTGTTACAATTAGTCATTATCTTGCCTTGATATTTATTCTCCTATTGCACAATGGGGTACTATCAAGAGCCCATCTGAGGATCTGGTTTTCTGAATTAATCTTTCAGATTAAAACTGCTCCCTTTAGGTGTATGTCTGTTGCCTCTTCTGGCACCACTGAAAGAACGGATGAGAGAGCCAGATTGCCCTGAATGAAAGGGTCCGTTCATGTTCCTATGACTTTCTAAAGGGACATAAGCTTGAAATCCAGAAAGCTCCCCCATTTTCCAGCACAGACGACTGGTCTTCCCCTCTTCCCCTGCCCCCCATCAACCCTCGTGCACAGCTGACCTTTAACTCCCAGCCCTGCCACACCAAAAATGTCAGACTTTAACATTCAGCAGTCCAATGCTCCCTCCACCACCTGCATCCTTTCACCCATGCACAGGAGGACCCCCCCCCATAAATATCTGCAAAGCCACTACACCAGGGCTACTCAACTTTGGAAGCCCCGGGAGCCAATGATACTCACAGCACATGCAGAGGGCTGCAATGTAAGTATGGTTGCATATACATGCAAATATATGCAAATAACTTCTCACACGCTGACAGGCATGAATACAAAGCACTTCCCACAATGCCCCTGCACTCCCGGTACCTCCTCCCTGGGAGCTAGAAACATCGACACCCTGTACCCGTCTGTTTCAACTAGCCCGTCCGCTTGCGTCTTTCAGTGCTCACCCCGCCTGGGAGATGCCTCGCCGTTGTGGAGCATGTTCCCAGTGAAGGCCACGTTCAAAGGATCCCACCCATGGGCCGCATGTTGAGCCCCACGTAAACCCAAACCACGCTGTGGGCTGCAAACAAATGGGCCGCGGGCTGCATGTGGCCCCTGGGCCGTGTGTGGAGTAGCCCTGCACTACACTATCACCCTCCAAGTCTTATTAGAGCTCACCTCTGCCGCAATGCTGGCATGAGACTGACTGACAGGCAGCTGCTGGTTACTGCACTGAGCAGAGTTGTCTCACGGTTACCTAAGGGCGCCATGTGTTCATTGACTCCACCTCTTGACTCAGCCTTAGACTCTATGGTCAGAGACAGTCATTTCACTGTGCATGTACCATGCCTAGCTCAACTGGACTCACCTCTACAACTGGGGCTGTTAATGCAAAGGAAATATCAGCTAATAATGCCACTGGAAAATTAAGAACTAAAAGTATTTTCAAATGATGCAACTGCCCCCTAGGTCTCTCCAGCCCCAGATACCGAAGAAAACGTGGTTGCGAAGGCACAAAAGTTATCAACCATTTTCCCCCTCACTGGTTGCTGCGTGAAAAAGCCACGCAAAGCAGGTGGGAAATGGGCCAACACTGGCCCCAGTCCTGTAAGATACCTGCTAGTGCAGCTCTTACTGCAAATGGGTAGCGCTACAGTGGGAGACCTTAACTTTGGTTTTACTAGCTGCCAAACACGGCCGTGCCATGAACTGAATGAGCAGAGGTCCCTGCTGAGTAGAAGCTTACCCCTCTTGCAACCTACGTGAGGAGCAAGATACTACTCTGGGCAGGTATCAGAAGCAGGCCCTTAGCACAAATAAGAGTCTGTTACGGGGAAATGCACACACAGCAAATGAGGTGAACCCTGGGAGTTGTCATCACTATGCGGACACTGCAAAGTTGATGTGACTAGGAAGTACTAGGCGTGGTGTGGGCCGGGGAAGTGGAACAAGAGAAATTTAGAATACATACTTCCCATAAACAGGGGTCTCTCTTGAGCAAGCCATGGAAAGGTTGTTTCCATTGGCCATTCCAAGTACTCATTCCAGTACCTTTTGACCACCTAACTCTGGAGAGTTGGGACTTCACCCCTGCAGCGGCTCGGAGTGCTTCCACACTCAGGCCATTCCCAGAAATGCCAAACCCCAGAGGCCATGAAGACCAAGTGCTTCTCCGCTCCCAGTATTGATCAGAGGGTTTCTGATGGATCATCCTGTGTCAATCTTGTTTTCCAGCACCCTCGAGGAAGCCATCACCCGCTGACCTCAGACGCCAAGAGTGATCGGATTGCTTCTCTTGTTCACAGAGGGAAACAGCAGCGCTGACTACAAGTTGTTGATGTAGAGGCGAGGCAGCCAGTTCTAGACAGAAACGGAGCTGGCAATGGATTTCTAAAAGTGCTTTTTTAAAAATAAACAAACAAACCTGGGCAGCAATTTTAGTCAAGAAACTTCCACGATCGGCTAGTGGGCCACTAGCTCCCAATCCATGCAACTTTTAATTTGCTTTTTTTGGTAAACATTTTCCAAATATTTCCACTGGTGGGGAGGAAAGGAGGGGGCACAATGGCAAATTGTGATTCTGCTGCAGCAGTGTCCAGAGACCCTTTGAATCACCACCAGAGCCACCAGCAGCTCTGAGAAGGGAGGTGTATTGTGCTCCAGGAGGCGCTGAGGGCTGGCTCCCCTGGTCCCACTCCTTCCAGTACCCCTCCCCCCCTTGTCCAGGGGTCCAGAGTGGCTGTCAGCTCCCCTGTCCCAAGGTGTTAAAAGGGGCAGATTAAAATCTGAATGGTCTGATTTAGAGTGTAAGGATCTCTGGGCTGGAGAGTTCGTCTCTCAACGCATGCTGTTAAGAACCAAGTCCATTCACAGTTCTATGCCAACAATACTAATAATTAGGTATACAATGTACCATAGCAAAACCCATGTGGTCACATTTCACACTGTAAAGTTTAATTCTCAGTAGCTTGATATGACATACGACCTTCCCTTCTTATCTTCCACTCATGACAATATCCAGCAACCCATCCAAATAATCAGTTTACATCACAGAAGCTGTGTACTGTTTTCGTTTATTTTTCCTTTTAAGCCCTAACAATAATGCAAAATATAGGCCATTCTGTTCAGGAAGTGGGCCTTGTGATTACACCCTCAGACTGGACCCTGGAAGAGCTGTCCGAGGTCACACAAGAAGGATAATTAACCCTTCTGTTTTCTAGATTACTCTTGTATGAATGATGAGAGGCTTAACTCATTAATATTTTAACAGTTTTGAGATCCTGAAGTGGAAAGTGCTGGTCCAATTGCCACTGAAGTCAAGGGAGGTCATTCTATTTGCTTTATTTGGCTCTGGATTAGAGCTGAAGGTTTTGTGACTTTTTTTCAAGCCCAAAGAAACAGCCTTGGAGACTTTACACAGGAGGTAGCATTTCCTAGCCTGGTTGCATAAAGGTAACATGGCACTTGAATGATCAGTTGACTAACTCAGGTCTCCGCTAGAATTACTAGCCCTGACTCAACTGATAAAGAGAGCTTTAAACTAGGAATTTGGGGGAGATGGTTGGGAGATGTTCAGGTAATCTCTACGCCAGATTTGAACACTGAGGGGGAGGCAAATGAAGTAAAGGATATAGCTGGGGGTAGGAGAATGTACATGAGGAAGGGTAGGGTGGATACTAGTTTAATAGGTCATATTGGAGGTACAACGTCCGTGCCAAATTGGGTAAAGAATGTGAGTGAGGCCAAACAGCAAAAATTAAGATGTTTGTACACCAATGCGAGGAGCCTGGGTAACAAAATGGAGGAACTAGAGTTAATGGTCCAGGAAGTGAAACCAGATATTATAGGAATAACAGAAACATGGTGGAATACTAGGCATGATTGGAGTACAGGTATTGAAGGGTATGTGCTGTTTAGGAAAGACAGAAATAAGGGTAAAGGTGGTGGAGTCGCATTGTATATCAAAGATGAGGTAGATTGTAAAGAAATAAAAAGTGATGGAATGGAGAAGACAGAGTCTGTTTGGGCAAAAATCACATTGGGGAAGAAAACTATCAGATCCTCCCCTGGGATAGTGCTTGGGGTGTGTTATAGACCACCAGGATCCACTTTGGATATGGATAGAGACCTCTTTAATGTTTTTAATGAAGTAAATACTCGTGGAAACTGCATAATCATGGGAGATTTCAACTTTCCAGATATAGATTGGAGAATAAGTGCTAGTAATAATAATAGGGCTCAGAGATTCCTAGAAGTGATAGCTGATGAATTCCTTCATCAAGTAGTTGCTGAACCTACAAGGGGGGATGCTATTTTAGATTTGGTTTTGGTGAGTAGCGAGGACCTCATAGATGAAATGGTTGTAGGGGATAATCTTGGCTCGAGTGATCATGAGCTAATACAGTTCAAATTGAATGGAAGGATAAACAAAAATAAATCTGAGACTAGGGTTTTTTATTTCAAAAGGGCTAACTTTAATAAATTAAGGAAATTAGTTAGGGAAGTTGATTGGACTAAAGAAATTATGGATCTTGAGGTGGAGGAGGCCTGGGATTATTTTAAGTTAAAGTTGCAGAAATTGTCAGAAGCCTGTATCCCAAGAAAAGGGAAAAAAATTATAGGCAGGTGTGTTAGACCAAGCTGGATGAGCAAGCATCTCAGAGAGGTGATTATGAAAAAGCAGAAAGCATATAAGGAGTGGAAGATGGGAGGGATAAGTAAAGAAAGTTACCTTATTGAGGTTAGAGCATGTAGGGACAAAGTGAGAGAGGCTAAAAGGCAGGTAGAGTTGGACCTTGCAAAGGGAATTAAAATCAATAGTAAAAGGTTTTATAGCCATATAAATAGGAAAAAAACAAAAAAAGAAGAAGTAGGACCGCTAATTACTAAGGATGGAGTGGAGGTTAAGGATAATCTAGGAATGGCCCAATATCTAAACAAATACTTTGCTTCAGTCTTTAATGAGGCTAGTGAAGAGCTTAGGGATAATGGTAATATAACAAATGGGACTAAGGATATAGAGGTAGATATTACCATATCTGAGGTAAAAGCCAAACTTGAACAGCTTAATGGGAGTAAATCGGGCGGCCCAGATAATCTTCATCCAAGAATATTAAAGGAACTGGCACATGAAATTGCAGGTCCATTAGCAAAAATTTTTAATAAATCTCTAAACTCAGGGGTTGTACCATTTGATTGGAGAATTGCTAATATAGTTCCTATTTTTAAGAGAGGAAAAAAAAGTGACCCGGGTAACTATAGGCCTGTTAGTTTGATATCTGTAGCATGCAAGATCTTGGAAAAAATTTTGAAGGAGAAAGTAGTTAGAGACATTGAGGTTAATGGCAATTGGGATAAGTTGCAACATGGTTTTACAAAAGGTAGATCGTGCCAAACCAATCTGATCTCTTTTTTTGAGAAAGTAACAGATTTTTTAGATAAAGGAAATGCAGTGGATCTAATCTACCTCGATTTTAGTAAGGCATTTGATACAGTACCACATGGGGAATTATTGGTTAAATTGGAAAAAATAGGGATTAATATGAAAGTTGAGAGGTGGATAAGCAACTGGTTAAAGGGGAGACTACAGCGGGTCATATTGAAAGGGGAACTGTCAGGTTGGAGGAAGGTTACTAGCGGAGTTCCTCAGGGATCAGTTTTGGGGCCAATTTTATTTAATCTTTTTATTGCTGACCTTGGCACCAAAAGTGGAAGTGTCCTGATAAAATTTGCAGATGACACAAAGTTGGGAGGTATTGCTAATTCAGAAAAGGATCGGGATATCATACAGAAAGATCTGGATGACCTTGTAAATTGGAGTGATAGCAACAGGATGAAATTTAACAGTGAGAAGTGTAAGGTTATGCATTTAGGGATTAATAACAAGAATTTTAGTTATAAGCTGGGGACACATCAGTTGGAAGTAACGGAGGAGGAGAAGGACCTCGGAGTCCTGGTTGATTATAGGATGACTATGAGCCGCCACTGTGACATGGCTGTGAAAAAGGCTAATATGGTCTTGGGATGTATTAGGCGAGGTATTTCCAGTAGGGATAAGGAGGTGTTAGTGCCATTATACAAGGCATTGGTGAGACCTCATTTGGAATACTGTGTGCAGTTCTGGTCTCCCATGTTTAAGAAGGATGAATTCAAATTAGAACAGGTACAAAGAAGGGCCACTAGGATGATTCGAGGAATGGAGAACCTGTCTTATGAAAGGAGACTCAGGGAGCTTGGCTTGTTTACCTTAACCAAAAGAAGGCTGAGGGGGGATTTGATTGCACTCTTTAAATATATTAGAGGGATAAATACTAGGGAGGGAGAGGAATTATTTAAGCTTAATACCAATGTGGACACAAGAACAAATGGATATAAGCTGGCTAGTAGGAAGTTTAGACTTGAGATTAGACGAAGGTTTCTAACCATTAGAGGAGTGAGGTTCTGGAATGGCCTTCCAAGGGAAGTAGTGGGGGCAAAAGATCTACCTGGCTTCAAAATTAAACTAGATGGGTTTATGAAGGGGATGGTTTGACAAGATAACATGGTCTTGGTAACTAATTGACTAGTCATTATCAGTGGTAAATAGGTCAATGGAGGGATGATAGGGGTTACTATAGAGAACTTTCTGGGTGTCTGGCTGGGGAGTCTTGCCCACATGCTCAGGGTTTAGCTGATCGCCATATTTGGGGTCGGGAAGGAATTTTCCTCCACGGTAGATTGGCAGAGGCCCTGGAGGTTTTTCGCCTTCCTCTGTAGCATGGGGTACAGATCACAGCTGGAGGATTCTCTGCATCTTGGGGTCTTCAAACTATTTGAAGGCTTCAATATCTGAGAGATAGGGGTGAGGATTATTCTAGGAGTGGGTGGGTGAAATTCTGCGGCCTGCATTGTGCGGGGGGTCAGACTAGATGATCATAATGGTCCCTTCTGACCTTAAAGTCTATGAGTCTATGAGCCCTGACTAGCAAGTGAAGAAACCGTTTCCCGGGGGGTTGGGGGGGGGGGGGGGGAGAAGAATCACACTCTAAGGAAGTTCTGAGGGAGCAGAAGGAAAGAAATCCAAGGAAGGACATGAGAGATCTTAGTGTTCCCTGTAAGCTGTGAGCTTATGCGGCCACACAGGAAAGACTGAAATGCCACCCAGCTGATTCACAGAGTGACCACAGCTAGGATTTGTGTTTCTATTGGTGCACATTCACATGTTTTGTTGCACATAAAAACTTATTCTGCACATGGATGGAAAACATCTACCTATGGGTGGAAAGGATTAGAAAGAACATTGGTTTTGTCTGTCTCATTTTTCCAGCTGAAGATACGAACACATCTCTCCACATTGAAAGAGTTTAGTCTGACTACGTATGCACCAGCTGCTAATAAATTACAATTATCCTGTACTGAAAATGGTAAGCAGCAGAAATTAAATGGTTTTCTCTGGTGTGTCTTCCACAAAGAGCTTTGTGCATAGTAGATCCTAGAGAGGTCACTTGGGACCTGTGTCACAACAACAGCACAGAATAAGACTATTCTGGTTATTTAAGAGGGGTAAAATCAATACTACAGAATGTTGGGTTAATTAAACAATGCACGAGTTTAGCCTAAAGAAACCATCTCCAGCAACTGTAATTGGACTGAAGTGACATAGGTCACCTTGGTTTCACAGCCTTGAGCTGGGGAAGCAAAACAGCTCACCGGGTAAACAGAAGAGGGTTTCATAAGGACTAGAGTGTAGTTTACCTCAGAATAGTCTTTTGAGATTACTACCACACGCACCTTTTACCTTAAATCCACCCATGATAAATAGCCTGATAATAATTTAATTTCTCTAATAGTGTTTATGTGATTTCTGGTGATGGAAGTCCTATCTCATTAGCCCGTTCCAATAAAAACAATCCTGGCTCAGTGTTCTCTAAAGCAGCGTAAGTTTGCAAATGTTCCATGAGCCGAATCCTCTTCCGCATTAGCAAAAACAAATGATGCGAAATACAATCTCACATTCACTAACGATTTCCATCACAAAAATCTGAACAGTTGCTCTTCAGAGCAGAGAGCCCATTGTTTACAGAACAGTAATTTGTCTATTTTCAATTTCTAGCCATTGGATCAAGTTGTAAATAAGGTATAATTTTTTTAAAAAAATTGCAGATAATTAACCATTGGAAAGCTTCCCAACAGATGTGGTAGAGAGTCTTTAAATACAGACTGGGTGTCTTTCTACAAGATATGCTCTAGCTGGATGATGCTGGACTCAATGGAAGAATTACTGGGTGAAAGTCTGGTCTGTGCCATGCACCAGATCAGACTAGATAATTGGAATTGTCCCTTCTAACTTTAGAAGTTACCAAAAAAGTGCTTCCAAAATACTAATTTATCTACCACATACCATGGGAGGTGGAAAGCCATTCTGAACCCCACTTAAGATATGGCACAGACAAGCAAAGTTCCTTGCCCAAGGTAATACTAGGAGACAGAGGCAGAGTACAGGATATAATGGAGGAATATTAGGCTCCCAGTCCTGTGTTTAAGTCACTAAAACACAGGGCTAAAATGCACAGAATACCCACTTCACTCCCTCTACAACCACAAGCAGAGTCTGCAAAAATTGTTATCTTTCTCAACAAAAGAGAAAGCAAAGGTATGGGCCTAAATCAAGGGTGGGCAATAATATTTAAAAGAGGGCCACTTGAGAAATTTCTGAAGTGGCCACGGGCCAACCCGAAAGGGACAGGGCCTCAAGTGGAAGAGGCAGAGCCAGGAGACTTCCTGTGCTTGCCCCTGTCCTGATTGGCCTGAAGTGGGGGAGTGCGAGAAGTCTTCTTTTCCCTCTCCCTACTCACCGTACCTGCTAGAGAGAAACACCACCAGCTGTTTAAACAGACGGCGTGTCTCTCTAGCCCAGGGGTGGGTAGAGGGCCCTCTGTGGGCTGGATCCGGCCTGCCAAGCCAGTGGATCCAGCCCCCGGCCGCCCTCCCATTCCCCCACCCCGAAGCCAGCGTGTCTCTCTAGCCACTGCGCACACCTGGTAGGGCAGGGATAGGACGCGAGAGATTTTGTGCCCACCCCCGCCAAAGGTACACGACAGCTAGAGATAAATGCCGGCTGGTTTAAGAGAGCCGGTGTGTGTCTAGCTGCTGTGTGCTCCCCCGCCCCCAGGCTCTGATTGACTTGGGGGTGGGGGGAGCGGCACAGTGGCCAAGGCCCCTTTGCCCACCCTTGGCCTAAATGGAGCAGGGGAAGAGGTTCGGGGAATATATAAATATTTGGGGTTTGTACCAGAAGCGAACTGGATGTTTCACATTTCATTTTTTTCTGGGATGGAAAAAAAAAAAATCTCAAATGTGTGTTTAAAAAAAATGTTAAGTAAAAAAGTTTCATTAAACTTTCAAGTTCAGAAACTTTATGCACAAAACAACTTCATCTCATTTACAACTCTCTTTAAATGGTTACTTCTGTCTATGAATTCCCTCAACCCTGTCATCTGCCATTTTTCATGCAAAAGCCATTTTTCTACTCCAATACAGGTTCATTTTTCTTTGTGAAATTCACAAGCCAGACTCGTTCTCAAATTCATAACAAAGTCACACGGGGAAGATTTTCAAGTGGTTGAGAATACAGTGCTCATCTCTCAACCTGAATATGCTTGCAAACAAGCCAGTTTACATTCCAAAGAATTGGAACAGCTTACCAAGGTTTGGGATGGATTCTCCGTCCCTGGCCATTTTTAAAATCACGATTGGAGGGTTCTCTCTCAGAGGTACTCCATTTAAAACAGAAATTAATTCAGGGAAGCCCTACAACCTCTGTCATACCAGAGGTCAGGCTAGATCAGTGTTTCTTAAAACTTTTTAAGACTGAGGAACACCAAACAATTTTTTTTTTTAAATGGGAAACACCAAGGATTTTTTTTGTTGAGCAAAATTTGTGAAGCCAAAACAAACAAAACAAAAAAAAACCAACCATAGGACCTGGGCCACAACCCCCTCCCCCAGGAAGAGTGCCCTAACAGTCTGGTACATGGAGCTGAAAACGTAGACCACAAAAAAGTAAGGATAATAATAAACAAATGCTAAATAAGGTCATGTGTCTGGCCAGGAGGGAGGGTGCAGGAGGGGACTTGGGGCAGGATGTCAGAGCAAGCTGGGAATGCGCGGTCTTGGCAGGGGGAGGGGAGGGGAGGGAGGGGGGCCTGGGTGCGAGGTCTGGGCATGAGTGGGGACGCTTACCTGGCTTGGCACCCTGCTGCAGCAGAGAAAGCCTCCAGGGCGCATGCTCTTTTTCCTCGCAGGTAGGGTTGCCAGGTGGTTCAACCAAAAAATACCAAACCACCCACCCACCCCTGCAAAAAAAACCTACCAGGGAAAAAATTGTTGGAAAAAAAGTGGGGGAGGGGGAGGAGACCCAAGTTATTGAGCAAAAAACCCACAAAAACAAAAACCACCACACCCCTGAGAATGAGGGCACTTGGCAGGGGGAGGAGAGGGAGTCATACCCTAGGTATGACTGAGAGGCAGCTGTTTGCGACTTTATGGCAGCCGTCTTTCTCTGCCTTCTCTCCCTGCTCCAGAGCAGACAGCTCCCCTGCAGAACCAGGTGAGGGAGGGGGAAGTGGGCAGGCTGGGCCCAATTGCTTACAGTTGCCAGGTGTCCGGTGGACAACCTGGGGGGGGGGGCAAATCAGAATACACCGGACATTTTAGCTATATTTGCCGGTATTTTCTGAATTTTTTTTTTTCAAACTGCACAGGAGGCAAACGTACCGGACACCTGGCAACCCTACTCGGGGGGGGGGGGGGGGAGGCGCTCAGCCCCCCCCCCCCCCCCCCACTTCCCCATGCAGTGGGGTACCCAGCACAGCTGCAGCACCAGGCCAGGCTTCCCGCTGGCAAGGAGTAGAAGCCCCGACCATGCCAGTCAGATTAAACTCTCCCACTTCCCCAGCAAGCTGGGGATGGGCGCAGGGGAGAGAGAGCAGCAGCGCATGGGGGGCAGCAGAGCCCGAGCGCGGCCGGGGGGGGGGGGGGCGGCAGAGCCTGAGTCGGGTTCCCCACAGGCGCCAATTTTAAAATGCCGAGGTCCAGGAGCGGCTCCTCAGCTGTGGTCACCCCTCCTCCTCCTCCCAGCAGCAGCGGCCGCTGTAAAAGCGGCCGCCTGCACACATGGAGGAGGAGGAGGTTACGCAGCACTGGAGGCCCCGTGGGACAGGGGCCATCCTGCAGGCTGGTGGGGAGTGGTCTATGGGTTCTCCAGGGAGTGGGGGAGCAGAATTTTTTCTGCTCTCTCTGCGGCACACCTCTGTCTGTGCGCGCCACGGAACACACTTTAAGAAACGCTGGGCTCAAGTGACGCCCCCATGCCCCCTCACTTGGGTCAAAACTTTGAAAGGTCTCAATTCTGCCTTCTTCCTGTTCTACTCCTCTCATGGCACTGCTCTGCCACCTACATATGCACCAGCAGCAGACACAATTTTCTACACTCTGGGTCCTAGTGGCGCCCCCCCCACAGTCTGGCACCTGAGGCAGCTGCCTCAGTTTGCCTCATGGTAAGGCCAGCCCTGCATGTAGGCGAATGCAATCTAGCTTAGAGAGTTTTCATTGATTCTGTACATGGTTCTGCACTCTCACACGGATCATCAGAGATCTTCTTGCATCATGCTGCTCTCCCACTTCATCCTCTTTACCGGATGTCAGCCTCACCAGCTTATTTGACCACCTCTTCCTTAAGCTTCACTGTGTTTACTTCCATGCAATCCTCTCTGCACAGAGTGTCCTTCCTGAGCCAGTGAAGAAAGTCACATCCCGCTCCTGGTTTAAGCCATGGTTCAAAGTAAATAGCTCCAATAATGGATTAGGGCTATTGGAGATATTTAAGAGCAGGTTAGACAAACACCTGTCAGGGATTGTGTAAATCAGTGTTTCCCAATTTTATTTGGCCATGGAACCCTTTTAAACTTGAAAGGGTTTTGCGAAACCCCTAACAGTCTTATATATGGAGCTGAAAAAGTAGACCACAAATAAGTAAAGATAATAATAAACAAATGCTAAACAAGGTCATGAGTATGTCTGACGTGGCGCTAGTATATTCGTATTCAGTCACCCATATGATCCACACTCCCTGAGTGTGAGTACGGGGATTTACCGTGGCATATAACAAGCGATCGCACCACTGACTGACTGCGCATGCAGTGCTGAGTAGTGACATCATCGTCCCCACTCTCTGGCTAAGCTGGCATTACACAGGGACACTTATGGTGGCAAACACAAATGAAAATTGTTTTCAATACACTTCATAAATGCTTAAATATTAATTTTTTTTAAATCATAAAATGGTTATTGTAATGGAATTCTCTTGGAACCCTTATTTTCACTTCGGAACACCATTTGGGAAACACTGGTCTAGACGGTGCTTGTCCTGCCGTGAGGGCAGGGGACAGGACTTGATGACTACTCGAGGTGCCTTCCAGTTCTAGTATTCCATTTTGAAGATCCGCTTCTGTGACAGCTACAAAAAAAAAAAAGTTACCCAACAATGATATTTACAGATCCTATATGTAAACTAAACCACATTTCTTTGCTACATCATGCTATGTATTAGTATTCACCAAAGAACCATGTTCATTTACTTATGATACCTCTTTTCTAAAGACCTTCCTGCCTATTCTGTACTCCTGCTCCATGGTGACATTTCTGAAATCAGAGCCCGATCTTGACATCTGGGCCACATGGGCAGAATCTAGCACCTGGATGGAGACCTTCTGAAGTCAATTGCATGTTCTAGGTGGGATTGGACTGCAGGAATGGGACCCAAGATTTTTGGCAGCTTTATCCTGTCTTTTTATATTGTGAGGCACCTATCGCACTTAATAAATGCAAACCTGTGGCCAAACTACCTCAGTTGCAATTAATATCGGTCAAATATAATTAGGGGGTTTGGATATACTAAAAATGGTCAACAGCCCTTGGCAAGTGCACCTAACAAACATATCTGATTGGTCAAATCTCTGAACGAGGCATCTGTAGAGCCAATATGTATTTTAACAACCTGCCAATCTTGTAAATAAGTCACATTATCTATAGGTGTCACCGTGTTTTAGTAACTTAGCCCTGAAATCACTCCTGAACAGCTTTGAAAGGTCAAGTGATTCCAGGTGTAACAGGAACGTAGCGAGCCGAGGAATCTGACATTTATTCAGTTCTCTGATTATTGCTCGCATAAGGCATGAGAGCTAACTTGAGTAGCTTCTTGTTCTCCCATAGGGACATTGCAACATACCACAGTGGTTCCTCTGATGCATCATGACATTAAGGGTTGTAAAAGGGTCCAATTCTGCCACCTTTGCTCATGCTGAGTTGTACCTCACTGTGCAAGTAACTTGGAAACAGGTTAATTTACTACTTTCCTCTTCATCCAGCTGAAAATTTGGGAGAGGAGATAGACCAGCCAAGATGTCAAGACAGTTATAAAAGATTCAGAAGAGGACAGCCCTTCCAACCTGCTATGCTAGTGAGCAGGGGAGGAGGGAAGGGACAATCTGGAGGCGCTGGAGAAACTATAACATAAGTTTCTCAAGTCGCAAACACACAAGCATACAGTCATCCCATTAGGGCCAAACAAGGAAAAACCAAACACACACCTGCCGGATCTTCAGCTAGACATGGTTTTCAAACCTAAGCAAGGCTTTGCAATTTGTCTTCCCTAATTGCTCTACTTAGATTCCAGCTCTGCCCACCTCATTAGCCACAGTTGAATGCAATACTAAATCAGGATCATTCCTATTGCTACCTACCAGTAGATTTAAAAAAAAACAAAAACCAAAAAAAACCACAACCAACCCTCCCAACCACCCACACATCCGTGCAGGCAGGGGTTGTTTTCTTCTTCTCTGGCGCGTTAGTGTAGCCCTGGTAGTGTTTGATGTGGCCTTTAATGAAGTCCATCATCTCCTCAGCAAGTAAAAATTATAATCATTAGCCAGTGGCTGATTAGGGATAGCAACACAGTTCCTAATGTAAACAGCCCGGATAGTAATGATTAGTATGCCAAGTACACATCTAAACAAGCCTGAGCTTAGCTCACCCGTAATATGGTACCTAATGTTCTCCATTAGCATCTCTCTTTTCAATGCAGAAAGTGTCCTGCAGCAGTTTGTAATTAGACACAGTTAATTAGACAGGAAACAATTAATGGTGTTATATACATTGAGCTGTTATAACACTGGTGGTGGCAAAAGTTGAAATGTAAAATAAAAACACACAATAAAGCCTCATAATAGAAACCAACTATACAAACAAACAAACAAACAAACGACAACCCTGCAGTGAGAGGAAATGATTGAAGATAAGCTTGTAATTAATTCTGCAATCTCTTTATTTTTTATTTGAGAGTCACATTCTCCAAGGGTACATCTACACTGCATGGCTATTTTGGGATCCCAAAATGCTACCCTGCATCTACACAAGCCACCTGTTATTTCAAAATATTTTTCGAAATAATGGGCCTGCTATTTCAGCATCCCCAGTAACCCTCGTTCCACGAGAATTAAGGGAGGTCTCGAAATAGCACGTCATTTTGAAATTTGGCACTGTGTAGACGTGCCAAATTTCAAAATATGCTATTCTGAAAGAGATTCGAAATAAGATTTTCAATTTGCATAGCGCAAATTGCGTATCTTATTTCGAGTTTAGGATGCTGTGTAGATGCACCCTAAGTGACACTACCATATATGCAGTGCTATACAAATCATAGAGCTTCATTAAATGTAGTGACACACCTGGTTTGATCATTTGTTGGGAGTGAATCTAGGACTTCTGGATCAAGAAGAGTTCATTGCTACTGCCTGTGCTAAAGGATAAGGTCTATTTTAGAAGCAAGCACACCAACTCATTAATCCCTATATACGCAGTCTAACCACTAGAGGGAGACAGACAGACAACTGCACTGCATTAGTGTGGTTCACACACGACACTAGATTCAACACCACAAAAAGGGAAATGGTCTTTTTGGTGATTGTACTGTAGACATGAGTTACAGATTGGTCCTGCACCCAAGCACAGGCTGAGTAAATCAGGCAATGGGGAGATCAGATGCACCAGGAAGCCCAGAGAATTGTTAATACAAGCTTTAAACCTGGGAATTCAATGCTCTGGAGAGTAACTGAAGGCAGCCGGTAGAGAACCAGATAAACGGGGCTTCCAGACTGACATCACTGGTGGAGCGGCAGGGCCTGCTGTGTCACAATAAGAGAAAAACATTAGGTTTGTGAAGGGCTTTGTGCATGGACACAGTACTAAACTCCTGGCCTAGCATGCATTGGGCACACTGCTGTAGTGCAGAGGGGATGGGAACACTTGCCATCACATCTTCTTGGGGCCAGGAGACAAATCAGCATTAATCTCCAGAGGTGCCTCCACAGCCAGCAGCTAGGAAAGTGCAGTCCTTTGCTAACTAGAGCCTCAATCTGCAGAATACTTCTAGCAGGAAGAACCACGAGGAGGGGGCGGGGTGAATTGATGCTTAGAATCCTGTGCATACATTTCAACAGGGCAAAATAATCAATTAAAAACAAATTCAATGGACAAAGATGCAATCATCCATTTCAGTCTGCGGACTATCACTCTGCATTGCAAATGAGCGCTCCTAACAAATCCACCCTTACGGACACTTTGTACTTGGCATGAGCTCTCCCAAAGGGTGTTAAAGGGAAGGGGGGGGGGGGCAGGGAGAACCACACAGAGTACAAAACCAGAGAGAAATCTAATACCCTTTCACAAAGCAGTGAGAGTTGATTTGAAAAGAGTACTTATTGCATTGCCTTCACTCGACTGAGCACAAAATTCGGCTAAAGGGCCTCTGATTCTCAGTGTACATCCATAGTTCAAAATATCATGTTCCATGTTCACTTACACTTTGGAACATTTCCCATGGATCTTTGAGGGACAAGAATGTTTATGATTTTGCTGTCATCTGAAAGGCCAACAATAGATAAGGACAATTTGATCTTTATCTAATACAGGGAGTGCAGCATTCTGTTCTTCTGTCCTTGGGGATGAGATGTTCAAACTTCACAACATGACAAGCGGGAGACTAGCTTAGAAAAGGCTCTTTTTTTTTTTTTTGTTAAAAACCCACACACAACCACAACCACCCACCACCTTTCAAAAGGGACGGTAGAAATAATTGGATTTGCCTTACTTTTTTCATAATGGTTTATCGTAATGGAATCATTACTGATTCTGGAGAGTAGAATTGCTTGGTAGACAATGGCAAAAAAAAAAAAAAAATATCCAAAGGGCTAACATAAGTAAATTGCCATTTTGATTACTGTAATGTTTATAGCAGGCACCACTTTTAACCTGCATGCACTTATGCTCATTGCAAGAACTATAATCATAAAAACAAAAATTATTAGAGTACTATATTTCATAGAAAGAATGATCTTGCGTAGGAATTTATTCTCATTTTACAGCATGTGTGTTTCACACTAATGGCAGAAGTGTACATACATCCCTTGTATAAGTGTTAAATGGGATATGGTCTTGCACATTTTTATCTGAGGGGCACATCTGGCAAATGGGTAGGAGAGCTTTACACAAGGATTCACACCATAATTCAATACGTTACACAAAACTGATAGAGCAGAATCAATGGACAAACACAAGGTGGGTACATTATAAATAAATGCTGAACATATAGGCAGTTTGTTATGCACAGAAAACAAACCATCATGGCTGGAAGCGTCAAACTCTGAGGACAAGATTCAGGCAGATTATGCTTTCAGTTACAATGCAATAAAACTGGAGTAACTAACATCACTGATTTCACAGAGCCCTCAACAAAGTCCACAGATTTACATGAGCGTAAATGAGAGAAGACTGACCCCCCCACTCCACTCATTTCACTGTCCATGTACCTCCAAACAGATCTCATTGCAGAGTGAAGCAACTGAAAATGTCATTAGCCATGTCCATGATGTCAAATGAAGAGCCGCTATATTTCTCTAAGGGGCCAGCATGACTGCATTTCTACAGCAACATGAGAAATAAATAGCATGTCAGGAGTCCACCCAAAGGGCAGCCTACAACTAGACCTTGACATATAAGACCACACAACTCCAAAAGACACACTATTGACAGGGAAATAAACACATTAAGAAGCCAACTTTTTGCGAAACAAAGTATTCCCAACCAGCTCCTGGCATAAAAGCCTTGAGGGCCTCACTCTAGAGTTTTTATGGGCTATTGCAGTGTTTCCCAATTTTATTTGGCCACGGAACCCTTTTCAGCTTAAAAGAATTTCAAGGAACCCCTAGGGTTGCCAGGGTAAAATTTGTCAAGAAAAAAAAAAAAAAAATACCACCCCCCCACACCCACTAGAATTGGTCGAGCAAGAAAAAAAAAAAACCCGCAAAATAGACTGTCTATTTAAGAGGGGGCAGGGGAGTGCTGCATTCTCGCGGAACCCTTACTTTCGCTTTGCAGAACCCTGGGGTTCCACGGAGCACCAATTGGGAAACACTGGGCTATTGCATCAGTGAATATTAAGGAGACATCCAGTGCATCATTATTCTGGAGCGCATACTCTTTACCAAGTCACCGATTCATGGTCTGACCTCTTGCTTGCTAACAATTAGGATTTCCTGGATCCTTTAATGAGATCCCAGCATCCAAGCTACCTGTCTATGCTGCTGCCTGCTGTAGCATGCACAGTTTGCTCGTTTCACTTTGAGCAATGCGATCACTGGAAAACGAGAGAGAGAGAAAGTTTTGGAACAGTATCAGAGGGGTAGCCATGTTAGTCTGAATCTGCAAAAGCAGCAAGGAGTCCTGTGGCACCTTATAGACTAACAGAAGTGTTGGAGCACCTGACGAAGTGGGTCTTTGCCCACGAAAGCTTATGCTCCAACACTTCTGTTAGTCTATAAGGTGCCACAGGACTCCTTGCCGCTTTTGGAACAGTGTTAGTTCAATTTTGTTTGCCAACTTTGAGAGTTAAAGGACTGGAGATAGTCATTCAAAAAAAAAAAATCTACTAACACTACACCAGAAAGGTCATTTTCTAGGAACACAGTTAAAAGTGTTAAATCTAATTTGAGGAAGGTGTTCAAAATGAGTTTACTGCACAAGTGGCTGTGTTAGCCCCAAAGAATTAACCTACGTCTGCTCTCTTTCAGGGACATAGATTGTAGCTGTGATGTTCAGGACGGAAATGGGCAGGAGAGTAAATTTCTTTACAGAGGATAGATTCTGAGTATGCTGCAATTTTTTCCCTGTAATGGTTGGACAATAAGATGGAGCATCTTTATCATCAGTGATGATTCTGAACCCAAACCCTCAGTCCCTATCTAGAGCTGCTTGAAATCCAAACCCAGACCTGAGTTTAATATAGTAGGAACTGCAGATCTGACAAACCACCAGCCTTCCCCATCCCTCCTCTTCCTCCCAAAGATTCTGTCTAGTCAAAATCTGGTTCTTAATTTTGTAGATTTATTGTCCACTGCTGAAGGCTGAATGGTCATGTGGCTTCTAGATAGGGAGGAGCCCGGGCAGGCTTCACTGCAGGCATTAAGGGTGTGTCTATGCTACGTGGCTCCGTCAACGGAGCCATGTAGATTACCTTTGTAGACATGGGAAAATGAAGCGGCGATTTAAATAATCGCTGCTTCATTTAAATTAAAATGGCTGCCGTGCTGTGCCAATCAGCTGTTTGTCGGCACAGCGCTGTAGTTGGACGCTCCGCGGTTGACATCAAAGGCATTTGTCGACCTCCCTGGTAAACCTCATCCCACAAGGCATACTGGGGAGGTCGACAAATGCCTTTGATGTCAACCGTGGAGCATCCAGATTACAGCACTGTGCCGACAAACAGCTGATTGGCACAGCACGGCAGCCATTTTAATTTAAATGAAGCGGCGATTATTTAAATCGCCGCTTCATTTTCCCATGTCTACAAAGGTAATCTACATGGCTCCGTCGACAGAGCCACGTAGCGTAGACACACCCTAAGACTTTATGGGTTGGCTTGGGGTCCTGTTCTCCAAGGAAAAGGAATCTTCAGTGGGTCAGAGTGACTGGAAAGAAGCTCAGTTTCCTGTCTCTATCAACAGTTTCCCTCCCCAGCATAGATAAGAATGGGGCCATAGGAAGTAGCAAATACAGGCAGAACTCTTGAACACAGGGTAATCAATGTACAAAGTCAAATCTTATATGTATTTATACCCAAATGTAGGTGGTACTTCTTTAGCTTGCTTTGATGTTCCCCCACATATCTCCTAATTTAACCTATGAAAGCAAAAGCCTCGCCTTCCAACCAGCAGTCACTTCCAGGGCATCTGGGGAAGTCTCCCAGATAGAGCGCTTCTTCCTGCTGTGGGCAGAGCAGCTCCCACAATCCCTGAGCTTCCAATGTTAAACTCTACAGGACCAGCTAGCTGCCCTACTGCTACAGCCACTGCAGGCAAGTTCTGTCTGTGGTGCTCCAGTGGAAATCAGAGTGGGCCAGTGTTCCCTGTAAGCTGAACACTTGGATGGCCACCCAGGAAAGATTCAAATGATGCCCAGCTGATCAGCAGAGCACCCACAGCTGATAAAATCCATTTCTACTGGTGGTGTACATCTGCACATCCTGAGGGCACAAAATTTATTCCACACATGGATGGAAAAAAAAAAGTTAGCAAACACCGATATGGGCCACGTATTCATCGATTATAAAGCCAGAAGGGATCATTGCATCATCCCGTCTGTCCTATCTAATACAGGCCTTAAGGTTGCCCTGTTAGGGCAACAACATGGAAAGAATTCATCCCACAATCCTTGGTAAATTGATCCAATGCTGAATTATTTGCACTGTTAAAATCTCTACTGTCTTTCTAATCTGAATTTGTGGAACTTCAGCTTCTAGACATTGGATCTTGTTATACCTTGCTCTGCTGGACTGAAGAGCTAATTAACAAATTTCCGTTCCCCATGCAGGTGCTAAGACTGATCAAGTTACTTCCTCCCCCTGCCTCCCCTCTCTTTGATAACCTAAACTGACTGAGTTCCTTGAGTCTTTCATTAAGAGACATCTTTTCCAACCCTTTTAACGTAGAATTTGTTGCTGAGGAGGTGACCAAAGCAAAGGGCCTGGCTTAGCTCAATGGATTCAGAGGGATAGCCGTGTTAGTCTGTAACTGGAAAAACTTAAACACACAATGAATAGTCTAGCAGCACCTTAGAGGCTAACAAAACACGCAGTCAGTATCATAAGCTTTCGTGGGCACAACCCACTTCTTCAGATGGTGCTGCTAGACTATTCATTGTGTTAAGTTTTTTTAGCTCAATGGAGGCACACATCAGGTTCTGAAAGAGGGCAGGAAAAGAACAGGAAGGTGACACCAAAGGACCATTGGAAGAGGGGCAGTACTTGGACCAGAGGGACTTTCCTGTTCCCAGAAGCATTTCTGTACTTTTCTGGCACAGTGTGAGCAGAGGTACATGGTGGATCTGATCATAGGCTTGATGACTAGAGAAAACCCCCCACCCACATATGGATGAGTGGAAAGTGAAAAAGCGGATAGCATACATTTGTGGCCTGTATCAGATTTGGCGATGCATTGTGAGAAATTCACGACCCCCTGCACAAACCAAAAGTAATAGGCTGTGGGAGGCAGTGCTATATTGGCTTTACAGGGCATGGAACCAGCATTTAATCCAACCTCTCTGTGGGATTTCTGGCCTTACTTGCCAGACCCTTCCTTTCCTTCAGCTTGTCGGCAAACCCATCCCCACAAAATACTGGTTGGATCAGATCAGTAACGAGGTGTCCGACACAACCAACCTTACAAACTTGTTCTCGTGCCTGACAGATGCAGTATGTCATCGACGCACTAAACAGTTATCTAGTGTCACACCCAATATAACATGAACACACTTTATACCAGGAGTGGCCAATCAGTTCGACACGAAGAGCCAAAAGAGCTGTGGATAGTAGTGCAAAGAGCCACACATCCCTCCCCCAGAGCCAGGCACCCCCAGCTTCCCCCCCCAACCCAATGCCCTCCCCCTCCCAGAGCCAGGCACCCCCAGGTCCCTCCCATTCTACCCCAATGCCTGGGTCTCACCGAAGCTGCCACCACCCGCACTTCTCTCTCCAGGAACCGGAGCGTATGCACAAAGTGGGCATGTGGCACCGAACGAGCCGTAACCCTGAGAGCCACATTTCTGTGAGCAAAGAGCCACATGTGGCTCAAGAGCCACAGGTTGGCCACCCCTGCGCTATACTTTTGTTGAGTGTCCTCTTAAGCTACTTACTTCATCAGCAAACATAATGGTGAATAAAAACGGGACAGAGATGGGTCAAAACAAGTACATTGTATTATCTCTTCCACGCAAGCTCAAGAACATGGTAAATATCAGTCAGGGGAGGTTCACCAATGAGGACAAACTTCAGTACACAGGACATTTTTCTACCCAGACCCTCTGATAGGAGCAAAATGGAGGGAGAACGTGGGAGAGCTTCTTGCTTCAGCACCCCCTGCTGACCAATTTCAGAAATGACAAAGTCTGGCTCCAAAAAAAACCAAAGCCAGTCCCTTCCTTCTGGTACCAAAGACCTAATTGGGGAAAGGGTAAAATTAGTGAGATGATTCCTTCCGCAAAAAGGAAGCACAAGAAAAAAAAAACAAAACAAAAACACAAACAAAAGCTATTGAGTGTCTCACTAATGCTCATGTTGTCAAAGTAATTCAACCTTAGCAATCGACGTTTAACAGCAAAACAAATTATCGTCACACTCCACACTTACACAGCATCCTGCGCTTAATGCTTTCAAAGCACTTTCTAACCCACTTTTCACACAAAGTGCAGAGAGGCTCCGTGGTTGCCCTAGGTCACATAGCAGGTCAATCGCACAGACAGGAATGGAAATCAAGCCTCCTAGGGTGAAATCCTGGCCCCGTTTTGCCACCAATGTTAGCTTGCATGGATGGTAATGGGGGTCAGTCTCCTATGCTAACAAACGGGACCAACCTGCCTCCCAACTTATTAAAAAGAGCACAATGGGCCAAATTGTGCCTCTTGATGTAGGCAGGTTCAATTCCATTGGATGTCAGCAGACCTGCCACCTCTCCCACCCAGTCTGAATCTGGTCCAGTAGCATAAGCCTACATTAAAATAGCAAAAGGCAAGAGTAAAGGCTAACAGGTGGCCAGTATCTCAAACCAATGAGCCTAAGCATTCAGGAGTCTCAGAATTAAGGCACAGAAACACTATAGTCTGGCTGGAGACCTGGCCACACGGAGCTTTTGCCCCACTTCTAGCTGTGAGGCTACAAATGGTGTAATCTTGGTGGCGGCTTTTGCCGTTTTAGCCCCCCCTCTCCCTCCCATCTGCTCATTCAAAGCAGTAATGGATCTGTCAGCCACCTCTGAAGAGCTGCAGAATTGTCAGACTCCAATGGGAGCTCACCATTTGTGAATACTGATAGCCACGGCTGCCGACCCCCGCGGTGAGCTCCCCGCGGTGAGCTCCCAAACTCACTGGAGGGGCCGGGAGCTGTAGGGAACTCACCACGGCTCCTGGCATCTGTGGTGAGTTCCCCACAGCTCCCGGCCCCTCACTGCCTCCTCCAGGCCAGGATTGGAGACCCCCCCATGAATATGCAGAACCACGAATAGCGATTCCACAAATCGCAAAAGTCTCCTGTACGTGAGAATAACCTGAGTGTGGGTCCATGCGTTTCTCTTCCAGCAAGGAAACAGCCTGCTTCCTAACCACATGCAACCAGAGATTCTAGACCTTCTGCTAAGCAAATGAGGGAGCCTGCAAATGGCAGCACGTCAGTCTTGTAGCAAAATACAAAGCATCTTTGAATCAGAAAACGAAGCCTGAAAAGCCAGCTGGAAAGAGCACATACTGTACTTCAAGCCATTTTTTATCCTGTACCAAAGTAACTGACACGACTGGGTCTATTAAAAACGCACCAATATTAACCGTCATGGAGATGATACAGCGTGTTGCTCTCTAAATATGCTGTTGAGTAAGGACAAGGATGTCTCAAACCTCACGATATGCCCAGAGACCTCAAGGTTCAGGGCGCTTCTATTCCCAGGGTGCCAATGAAAGCTGAAACCTCCAGCTTGCTTTCTAAATGTTCCCCCACAGGCATATCAATCTTAAATATGTAATTGGACAAAACCAGACTTGTCTGGTGCTGCAAGAGTCTAGAGCATAAAACAGACATGTCAGTTGCAAAATGAAACGGGTTTCTCCTTTTCAATATGTCCTTTCTTCTGAGCATGCTTTAATTATCTTAGTGCTGTCTTAAAAAAAAAAAAAAAAAAAAAAAAATACAGATGCCTCCAGAAAACCTGCAGCCTCTTTTATTAACTGCTTCTAATGGCCCAGATTTTTATGCTGGAATGAGAGATGGAATGGGGCAGTGGTTAGAGTGCTAAACCGAAACCTAGAAAACCACACACCTAGTGGGTGTGGTTCACTGTCCCATGTAGTGGCACTTAGAGATAAGAACCACTTACAGCAAGAGATAAGAACAAGTGAGCTCTATCGCCTAAGCTGAGAGCCAGCTGGCTTTATAGCTCAAGCTGTAGAGCAGGGTTGGCCAACCTATTAAACGAAGAGAGCTGAAACAGCTGCAGAAAAAATGCAAAGAGCCGCACCAGCCAGAGTTGTTGGGGGGGGGGGGGGGCAGGAGAGAAAAGAAAAAAGAAAAAAAAAAAAAGAACGCTGCCCCTTTAAAAACCACGGTTACATGCTGGCAGTATGTCAACATTGCAGATGGGGATATGCTTCCCTGAGCAGGGGACAGACAGGCACCAGCATGCTAAAAACAGCAGTGGTGGCTTGAAGAGGCTAGCTGTCTGCACGCACTCCCATATACTCCCTGGTTATGCCCATGGGTGGCTTCCATGAGCCGCCACTATGGCCACCTGGCTATGTTTAGCATGCAGATGGGTCTACCTACCTGTGTTATATATTCCAAGCTGCTGTATAGACATACTCTAATACCCAAGGGCCTTAGAGACACATGGCGGGGGAGGTAAATCTCTTTTACTGGACCAATTTCTTTTGGAGAGACCGACATGTTTAAGTTACCCAAAGTGCCTCTTCGGACTGGAAGGCAGGCTCTATGTAGCTCGAAAGCGTGTCTCTCACCAGCAGAAGCTGAACCAATAAAAGGTATTGCTTCACCCACCTGTTTTTTCTAATATCCTGAGACCAAGCTCACTGCAACACCACTTGCCTAAGGTCACACAGGTAGTCTGTAGTCTGGTCTACATCTAATGTAGGTCGACTTAACTACGTTGCTACATGTGCGTGAAAGAGCATAGTTAAGTCAAGCTAAGGCCAGTATAGAAGCAAGTTCTTGAAGGGGTGGATTCACTCCATCCAGTGCTGTCGCAAGAGTCTATGCTACAACAGTGCCTTTGTAGCCAGAGCCTCTGCAGGGTAGATGTCACCAGTGGCAGTACAGAAAACTGAACACTGACCAGCTAAATTCCTACTAACACTTTGACCACTCCAGCATCCTTCCTCTCATGCACTTCAAAAATCTAGGTCATTCCAAGCATGTAACAAGTGACACTGCATGTTTCCTAGAGGATTTAAAGGCAACAAAAACACTCACCCTAAGACAATTAACAGAGGAAAGGAAATGACAACAGGAAAGAGAAATGCTCTCCCCCTCCCCCAATTATATTGGATGATGGGGGCTGTTTTGCCTCAAGATGACAAGTCTCCCAACTGTGTCACTGAATACAGTAGAATGAGTTCTGACCCAGTTTTTGGTGCCTGTGGTACGCATCACAGCCAGTGCTTAGATGCTGAAACGCTAAATTTAGCTGCTAAACAGGTGCGCTGGCATAGACAAAGAATGTTACAGTCCTGACAATCGAAATCCTGGTGAGGGCTGTTATGAGTTAGCCAAGATGATACGTGTCACAGACTTGCAACAAGCATTACGCAGCATTGTCTGAACCGTCACTGCTCACCCAGGGAGAAAGTGCACCCACATCCACGCTGGTTTGACTATCCACACAGAGAAAAAAAAAAATCACCAGTAACTTTTATCTGAACGTCTTTGTTCCTGCCATGGGTTGTGCCTACGTCTCAGACCTTGCGCTGGGACACACTGTAAAAACAGAGATGTCACCTTTGATTTGAGAGTCCATCCCAAGCTTGAATTTCCCCCAATAGAAAATGCCTCCTCGCTCTATTGATCTACCATGTACCTTTCAGACCCTTATTAGATGTGATCACCTATCCATGTCCAAACACATAAGAATCACAGCTGCTCAGCAGCTTTCATAAGAGGATCTAAAAGCACTTTCCAAAAGGTGAGTGATCATCATCTCCAATTTTACAAAATAGAGGAAGCATAGCTGAGATTTTTCAAAGGAGTCCAAGGGATTTAGGGACTTTAGTTCTAGTGAATGTCAATGAGATTTAGGCATCTAATTTCCTTTGGCCCCTTTGAAAATCCCAATCTGTGACTTTCAAGTGACTGCCCTAGGTGGGACTAGAACCCATGGTCACAATTTTCCACAGCAACTATTGGTTCTGGGTGCCCAACTAAAGACACATTAAAGCTATGGTGTCCACCCCGTTCTGAAGCAGTGGCTCTATAGTGGCTGCTGTTATAGCGAACTAGCCACACTCAACCCGCCAAACACCCACATGTGGCTAGTGGCTAGCATGTTGGACATCATGGCGTGGAAGCAACTATCCCTCTGACCAAGCCAAGCACCCAAAATAACTAGTCCCTTCAGAATACCTTGGAATCTCCTCACATCTAGTCCAACATTCTCACCTCTGGAGACCACGCCAATAAAATCAGTTATATGAAGCAGAAGCTCCAGCACGTCTCAGATTTCTTTCCATTCTTCTTCTCTTGGACTCAGAATCACAACACAACACCTCATTTCATAACGGTCAGCAGCAGGTAATTAACTGGAGGTGATGGCATGGGGGGGGGGGGGGGAGAAGAGGGAGGGGGTGAAAATCACTGCAAGAACATGTTCAAGATTAGTCCAGGAGAAACATAACTCTGTGGCCATCAGTTGGGCATAGCTGGCTTTTAATTGGCTTTTTAAGTTTTCATCCATCTGGCTACTAGAACAGGGAGAAGTAGCAGTAGTTGCTTAAAGGATAGGCAATATGGGCCAAATTCAGCCTTCATGTATCTCCTGTGACATCCAGTGGAGATGCACCAGGAGCAGATTTGTCCCTAGGAGTTTTAGGGTTAGTGTTAGAATAGGGTTGCCAATTTTTCCTCTATATAAAACCATGGTATGCCTACATCTTGAATATGATATTTGAATTGTAAAAAGTTCAGAAAAGGGCAACAAAAATGATTAAGGGTTTGGAATGATTGCCATATGATGAGAGATTAATATGACTGGGACTTTACAGCTTAGAAAAGAGATGACTAAAGGAGGATACGATAGAGGTCTATAAATTCATGACTGGTGTGGAACATGTAAATAAAGAGTTATTTACTTTTTTCCATAACAGAGGAACTAGGGGCCACCAAATGAAATTAATAGGTAGCAGGTTTAAAACAAACAAAAGGAAGTATTTCTTTACACAATGAAAAGTCAACCTGTGGAACTCCTTACCAGAGGATGTTGTGAAGGCCAAGACTAAGATCCAAAAAAAGAGCTAGATAATTTCATGGAGGATAGATCCATCAATGGCTGTTAGCCAGGATGGCGTCCTTAGCCTCTGTTTGTCAGACACTAGATGGACCTTTGGGCTGACCCCGTATGGCCATTCTTATGGACATATTCCTGGAGGTTTCATCGCTTGACATAATTTCGAATTAAAGATTAATCTTTCATTCCTGGAGACTCCAGGATAATCCTGGTGGTTTGGCAACCCCCTTTTAGAGGCGTGTTTTTCTCCTCCTCCTCTCACAATGAAGCAAGAATTATATCACTCTCGATCTAAAGAAACAACCCTTGTATTTATACAGACTTGTAATGTACAATACACACAACTGGCTTTATAAACAGAATGAAGGTGTCCAGCTGCAGTCTGGTTGCTTTCTTTCATGACAACACAGGCAGGCCACATTTTGAAGGACTAAGGATCAAGACCAAGGAGGAAATCCTGTGCCCACTGCAGTCAGTGGGAGTTTTACCATTGATTGCCATGGAGCCAGGACGGCAGCTGAATGTCTTATTCTAACACTAAAAAGCACAGATGAAAAACCCAGGTCAACCACTGCAAGACATTGCACCGGAAGAAGTTCATTAAGATAGGCAACATGAGTCATCCAAAATAAATTGGTGTACCCAATTACTATATCAGCTTCTAACCACTGAGTTGGTATTTTAACATACACCCCCTGTTGTTTATGGAGTGTAGACCGCGTGCTTGGCAATGACCAGGGAAACAGGCCTTGTACCAAGGATCTTGCAATCTCGTGCACACACAGACAAAACAATTCAGAGGCAGAATAGTACATTGGGTGCTGGTACAGAAATCAAAGAGATCATTGACGGGTTTTGCAGGAGTGGCCTTCGGGGAGGAACAAGGAAGAAAGGAAGGTGGTTTGGTGCATGAAGGGGAGACTGGCAGCATGGAAGAAGAAATCTAAGCCTGTTTCCCATTTGTCTTACTAATCTAAAAGTGAACCCAGAAATGGTGCCATAAGATGCAACACCACGGAAGTCAATAGCGCTGCTCCCACTTACAGCAGGCCTGAATGGAGTTCAAAGTGTTCCTACACTTGCTGGGCGAGTCTTTTGAGCGTCATCCTCCAAGGCTGGGTGATTCCATAGCAATCTAATGGAGGTACTGGCCCAAAGTCAACAGGAGTTGCGTGCCTTAGGCCTCCACTGAAAATCTCAGCAGGCGCATAGAAAACCCTGAGACAGGTCACATCCCCAAACAGAACACATTGTGAGGACACCTGGGAGCTTTACTTACTGGATATTACTGCTCAGAATGAGCACAATATTAAAGCCCTGTCTCATGGTGAAAGTCCATGGGTACATGTAGAGACTGGGGTGTGGCCCCTCAGGCCTATCAGACAGAGTCAGGGTTGAAAGCTAGGAACCAGGTTCAGCATCCGACCCCGAGCTAGGGTCTGGCTCATGCTAAGCATCAGTCATGCCAAAGGCTGAGCCGGAATCAGGGTCAGGAGTCACACTGAGGGTCAGGATGGAGTCAGACAGCCATCCCAAGAGTCAAGTCAGTCAGGAACCAGACAGTCAAGCCAGAGTCAGACAGCAGGGCCAAAGGTCAAAAGGGAGTCAGGGAAGAGTTTCAGAGAGATAGCTGAGTTAAGTTTTTTTCCAGTTACAGACTAACACAATGAATAGTCTAGCAGCCCCTTAAAGACTAACAAAACACGTAGATGGTATCATGAGTTTTCATCTATATGTATTGTTAGTCTTTAAGGGGCTGCTAAACTATTCATTGTTTTACGTTTTTTCAGGGAAGGGTGCCAGGGTCAAACCAGAGCCAAGAGCAATACAGCAGCAGTTCTAGAGTCCACTCATATGCTCAGACATCTTCCTGCATTTAAGTAACTGAGTAACCGCTGAAGCAGCAGTGCGCGGGGGGGGGGGCGGCTCCCCGGGAATCGGTATGTATGGGGAGCCCAGGCTCATCGGTTAACTGTGTACACGGTTACACTTTCACATCCCTCATTAGCCCTTCCCTGCTGGTGCCAGAGAGCTGCTGGTTAGCGGTGATGGTCTGGGTACCACTTGAGACCACTCCCCCACCCCCGGGCTGTATTCAAGACCAGCAGTCACTCATGATACATTCAGGACCACCATTAGCAGCAAGCAGAGAAGTGTAAACCAGCTCTGCAGCAGAGCAGTAAATAGCAAGAGCCCCTTCAAATCCCTGGCACCCAAAGAAATATCCAATTCCACTTTTAAAAAAATAATAAATAAATAAAAAAGGAACTAGGATTGTTTATGGCTCCATGGTCAGCCCTCCCCCTGCTACCAGAAAGAGGCCCTCCACATTTTGCCTGCAGTGCCACCCACTGGTAAAAACAAAGTGGTTCAGTTCTTAGAATAGACCCAGAAAAAGCACTTGGACATTTCTGCTGGTTCATCTCCTTTCTCCTTCTTTAAGGGCCAACAAGACGTTAGTTCTTTAGCGATACCTCAAGATACTCCCAAGCATTCCAAGAACCAGAGCCCTCTGGAATCCTAAGTAGCAAACTTAAAAACAAAACTAGCATGGAGAAATATTTCCTCCTTACTTTAAAACAAAGTTTTCCCCTAAAGCTCATGTTTTCTAAACAGCTCACAGTCTGATTTTTTTCTTGTTCATGCTACATAGTCTGATGAATGACATGAACTACATGTGAAAAGAATTCCAATCAATTTTCAGAAACCCTAGGCTCCTTTGGGGCATCTCAAGCTGGGCATTCAAAAAAATCAGAGCATCTTAAATCACTACAGGTTGGACCTCCCTGATCTGGCGCCCTCGGGACCTGACCAGTCTTGAAGGAGGGAGTTTGCTGGACCAGGGAAGGTCAGCCCCTATGCTGAAGGACTCTGGGCTCTCCTGGAGTCTGATGATATGCTGACAGACCCCATTACCCAGGGCTCTGCAGCCAGCTGCTCCCTGCTGGGGCTCTCTGGTCATGGGGCTCTGGTGCAGCAACATCCATGATCCTGCCAGACCACAGATGTTGCTGGACCAGAGAGTCCTGGACCAGAGGGGTTCAACCTGCAGTCACTTTGAAATTTCAGCCAAGGCTTTCAACTTTGAGTCTAATTTCCATAAATGCTTCCAAGCGAGAAGCATCCTCCATTGACTTCAGTGGAGCTATAATAATTTGTATTAGTTGAGGATTTACCCTTAGATGTACTCAGGGAGAAAGTAGTCAAGGCACATGACTTATAATCAGACAGGGGTTCTAGACCCTAATCTGCACAGGCTTGCTGCATGACCTTATAAAATAGGGATATTATTAATACCTTCCTTTCTGATAAGGGTGGCGTGCAATTGAAATTCATTAATGCTCATAAAGAGCTTTGCAATCCTGGGATGGATGGTGCCTATCACATTGCAGAGATCACCGAGCCTAAACTACAACAACTGGTTTAGTGCGTTGAGCCATGTCTGGGATCCATGAGCACTGAGTCATGGCCTATGCCGAAACCAGCTGCTCTCTGCTGGACTTTATGAGATGACAGAAAGTGTGTTTGCTTGCTTTAGACTTTCACTGATTGGTTTTTGTTTCCTTTATGCCCCACGACTTAATTGTCAACATATTTTTGGCAGCAGCAGCGGGTGACTTATCCAACAAGTCATCCTGGGTGGCTAATGCAGTTTATGTTTTAATATTTGTAATGATTAGTGCCCGGCTGCCATGGTAACAGGTGCTATATAAATGAATGAATAATATTTATAATTTCCTCTTGCTCACCTCCTGCTGTGAATCGCCCAACCCCCATTCTGACCTCCCCCCTCCATCCTTCACACCTTCTGCCTCCCCCTCCTCCACTTGGTGCAGCCTTCCTACTCTTCATTCAGACCCCCAAGGAAAATGCTCTGCTGCAAAAGCCTGGATTTTCACCACCTCCCGACTGATCCTCCAGCCAGTGTTTTATACTTACCTCTACTATATGGTCAGCATCTGATCCAGGATCCAATCCTGCAGCTAGAGGTGCTGAAGCAATTTGTATAGTAAGGGTGTGGAAAGCCTTTGAATCAAACTGTAAAGCCTGTAGGTTACCTCCGGCACTTATGCCTGCAGCACTTACTAATGTGAGCCATCCCATTGAAGTAAATTCATAAGTTTTATGGAAAAGAGGAACTGGCCCTTTGATTTTAAGGAACCCAAGAGAGGGAATGCCTTTTTTGTATAGCGCCAATGCATAATAAATAGGGGAAAAAAGGACATGCCAGCTGCTTCTGGGTTGGGAGGCATTATGGCACATCTACATCTCAAGGTATTGGAACTGGTGTTAATCTGTTTCTAAAGATGGATCATGCCAACGTAGCCGTTCTCACAGTAATTCTGCAGGAAACACAGAATTTTTGTATGGAATTGCCAAAAGTACCGTAGCAGCTGCAAATACAACAAGGTCCCTGGGCTTCCAAGTTCCATGACATTCAATAAAGTTAATTTCACTTAGTCAAAGAGGCCAAATGCTGTTTTCTGTTATGCAGCTGGGATGCATTAACAGGAATGTTGTGAGCAAGACATGAGAAGTCATTCTTCCGCTCTACTCTGCACTGATTAGGCCTCAATTGGAGTACTGTGTCCAGTTTTGGGCACCACATTTCAGGAAAGATGTGGACAAATTAGAGACAGTCCAGGGAAGAGCAACAAAGTATTAAAGGTCTAGAAAACATGACCTACTAGAGAAGACTGAAAGAATTGGGTTTGTTTTTTAGTTTAGAAAATAGAAGACCAAGAGAGGACATGATAAATAGCTTTTAAGTGCCAAAAAGGGGGTCACAAGGAGGAGGGAGAAAAATTCTCCTTAACCTCCGATGATAGGACAAGAAGCAATGGGCTTAAATTGCTGCAAGGGAGGTTTAGGTTGGACATTAGGAAAAACTTCCTAACTGTCAAGGTGGTTAAACACTGGGATAAATTGCCTCTGAAAGTTTTGGAATCTCCATCATTGGAGATTCTTACGAGCAGGTTAGACAGACACCTATCGGGGACGATGCAGCTGGTGCTTGGTCCCGCCATAAGGGCAGGGGACTAGACTTGATAACCTCTCAAGGTTCCTTCCAGTTTAGTTCAATCTTGAGTGCCCATGCTAGAGTTGTTCTCCAGTTTCACACCAGTGGAACAGGGACACAATCTAGCTTTGGCAGGCTTAGCAGATGAAGCATTTCTCAAGTAACGAGAACCAAATCAGGATAAATTGTTACTGCATTTCTTGCTCTGTTTGGCCTCCCCTGGGGAAGAAAATGCATACAATGGCCTAAGCAGCCCGCAACAGAGCCAGGTGGGTGGACAGCGAGACTTCGATCCTACAACCTGCTACAGGGCATGGAAGGCACTACTTACACTAGAGCAACTCTCAGGCACATGTAAGGACAGCAACCGCCAGGCTGATGGGTAGCAAGGTGCAAGGCATGCTCCCTTATTCATAGAGATCAAGGGGGTAGGTTGGGGGTGAAGAGAGGATGAGTCCAAAGCAGCATGGGTTTCAACACGTTCCTCGTTGTGCTAAAATAAGGTATCAAGTTAAGCCCTCCTCTTCCTGGGTTATCCCTGCTGCTCCTAGGCAGGAGTAAGCGGGCAGCAGTGTACTCTTTCCTGAATCGGGCCCAGTCTGTTCCTAAACTGCAAAGCTAAGCTAGGCAAGCAGGCATCTGCCTTATTCACCCTTTATTAACCAGGTGTTTCTAGGCACAATTCTCCACACCTGCAGTGGGCAGAATCAAACTCTCAGAGAAAAAGCACTCAGCTTGCATCACAGGCTATATCCACTCCCACCGCAGCCCTCCTGAGTTCCCAGAGCAATAAACACACCCATCACCTGCAAGGGAGGGAAAGAAATTCAAGAGCTGAAAAGCCTCCAAGCTTCTACTAAGGAAGGGGCCGGGGGAGGGGAAAAAGAGACACCAACTGTCAAATAAATAGAGACCAAACTGTGGAGTTAATAGAGACCAAGTGACCAGTCTCAGGAATCAGGCCAAATGCAGTCCCTGCCTCAGATGGCATCCAAGATGACCCACCGAGTTACTAGCTACTGGCCTGAAAATGGATAGCACACTTACCACGTTCCAGAAAAGAGGGTTAAAAGCAATGCAAAGGACTGCAGCTGCGAAGGTGGAGTCACTCAGTTTGACATAGCCAAGTAGTAGTGTCATGGTGGACAAATCAACCTGGAGGGAAGGAACAAAGTTAGTAGGGGTATACGTCTCGCATTGTCCCTAGCTAGCTTCTAGACTGCAACTCTTAGAAGGCTGAATACAGCCTGTTTAACAAGAGGCCCAGGGGAAGGGTAAGTCAATTTCTTCCAGCTACTAAATCTACTTCAGTGTATTAATACCACACACAAGTCTGTAAGTCCTAGCACTGTGCATTTTGGTCCCATGAGCTCCCACAAGTGAAGCAGGGCTGGAGTGAGTCAGGACATTTAGGAAACTTACAGAAGGCACCTCCAGGCTAGGGACACTAAGGGATGTTGTACTGCTGGAAGTGCTAAGAAAGCAGAGAAAGTTGAAATCATGAAGAACCCAGGGCTTGATTTCTTTATTTTGGTAACAGGAGCCATTAACGCCAGCGTCCTGCTAAAATCTGAACCAGCTGTTGCATTCCAAATTCCCTCCCAAGCGGCAGCTGGATACAGCATTCTCCCTCACCTCCTGTCCTGAACTGTGGGGAAGCACTGCTGTGCCAAGTTTAAGCCCAGAGCAGGCTTCGGTGGCAGTGGTGGGACAATCCTTTTGGAAAGACATGCAAAGGGCTGGCTCTGTGGTATTAGGATGAGAGGTACTAAAGATGGAGATGAATGCTGAGTCTCCTGCCCCTGATCAGATTACTCAGCGCTTCTGAGAACCAGGCCACAAGTGCTTGCCGAACCAGCAAAAGTTGCCACTGCTCTGAGACAAGGACACTAACCCCCTTCCATCCTGAGGAGTCTCATCTGTGAGCATGGGCAGCAGGTGTAAGAGGCAAGGGAAGGCCTTGCCTTCCAAACTGCCAGGCATGGGCCCACCCACATTCTGCCCCCTGCTAAAGGATGGCTCCCGGGCTGCCCCCTGGGCTTCAGCTGTGCTCTGGGGCTGGGGACACTTGCGTGGGGGGGGGGGGGAAGGGGAAGAAAGCTGGAGACCTGCCCTTGCATTGGGGGGGAGGGTAAGGGGGGGGGAGCATCACTGGTAGGGGGGAGGAGAGCTGGAGACCCGCCCCTGTGGTGGATAGGGTTACCAGATACCTTCACAAAAAAATCCCAAAAAGGCAGGGAAAAATTGGTCCGGGGGGGGGGGGGGGGGGGGGGAGAAGAGGCCACTGAGCCTTTAAATTATCGTGCTCCTTGCTCCCCATGCCCTCGCAGATGACACCAGCCATCTGTCCAAGGAAAAAACAGAAAATACCAGACATTTTACATGTCCGGTATTCTCTTTTTTTTAAACTGGATGGAAGGCCAAAATACCGAACTATCCGGGCGAAAACAGAACACCTGGCAACCCTAGTGGTGCAGGGCCTTGGCTCCCACAGGGGGAGGGGCCTTGGGTGGAAGAGGCAGAACTGGGGGGCTTGCTTCCCCCAGCCTTAAGTTCACCCACCACCCATGCCTGCAAGTCAGACACAACTAAATGGGTTTAAAGGGCTGGGGGTGCTATCCGGGTAGGCACCACAAGTGTGTGTAGTGGTGGAAATCCAAATGTTTCCAAGCCAAACAAAAGGGGATGATACTTCACAGTGTCTCAGCTCACTACCATGCTCTTGTGGCTAAGACTTGACAGACTCCCGAGATTTGGGTTCAGGTCCCCGTTCTGCCACAGACTTCCTGCAGGACCCACTAGTCACTGCCCCACCTCCATCCCTCTGATTTTCCTCCTGCCGAGTGGGAATTATGCCTACCTGCCCCTCTAGGTGCTGGGAGGACAAATTCCACCAAGCTTGCAAGTAAAGTGGAGCTGGATCTTTTGAGCAAAAGATTTTTCATACAAAACGTGGTGGGAGGCCTTTTTGAGAAGAGAAAAATCAACGTAATTGATGTTTTCTGTAAAAATGCTTCCCACATTTACTCCCCTCCCCACTACGTTTTACTGAAAACCTCTCAATTTGGGGGCTTGCAAATTCTGCAAACCACTTGGAAAAACCAGCTCAGAATAAAAACCCTGCCAAATGGGCCCATTTCAAAGAGTTCTGAAGCTAAAACGGCTTCAAGCCGTTGATCGCTACATGGCTAACGAGATGGGAACTCCAACGAGAGTCTGACTCTCAGAGCCAACATCTCAGATCCCAACATGCAAGTAATGACAATATTTAAATGAGAGCAATGACTGAAAGAGGCCCCTTCCCTGAAGGGTACGCAGCACACCAAGCATGAAATAACTTCATCGTGCACACACAGAGAAAGGAATTCATCACACTCTCGACCTCCTCGTGGGTCCTCTGAATTAGCTGGAATTGCAGCACGAGTCAAGAAGAGCCGGGCCATTAGCTCAGATGCAATTTATTTACAGCTCATCCCCCTGTATTTGCGAGGCAAAAGCACTGCAGAGAACAGAATACTCTCAAGCCTGCGGAATCCATTCCTGCATTGTGCTTTTTTAGCACCCTTTCTGTGCGCTTGGCTTTAAAGCTGGAATTACACACTACTTCACAGGGCATCTTTCAATCACGGACAAACGGGGAATTACTAATCCAAGGGGAAGTCACAAGGGTTCACTTACACACAGTGTTTCTGAAAATTGCCCTGCTTGGAACGTGCTACAATAGGGTGACCAGATAGCAAGAAAAAGCCCCAAATACCAGGACTATCCCTATAAAAATCAGGACACCTGCTCACCCTAAGGCACAGGAATAGCTCACACCAGCCTTCCCTGTAAACTGTGCACTTGCGTGGCCGCTCGGGAGAGATCCAAATGCCGCCCAGCTGAGTAAGAGCGCCCACAGCTAGGTTTTTTGTTCCGATCGGCGGTGCACATCTGCACATGCCTCAGTGCATATAAAAGTTATTCTGCACATGGATTTAAAAAAAAAATAGATTAGAGGGAACAGTGGCTCACACAAGGCCTGATTCTGCCCTCCCTTGCCCAGACAGACCTCCCAATGGAGGGTCAGGCCTATACTAGCTGCCTAACACCCATGCCGTAGTCTCCATTCCCACTGCAACCCTCCTGTCATTCCTTGGCTCATACCATCCATCTGCCACGCTTCTATGCATAGGGCCCTACCAAATTCATGGACCGTTGTAGTCAATTTCATTATCTTAGGATTTAAAAAAAAAATTGTAAAATGTCATGATTTTAGCTATTTAAATCTGAAATTTCACAGTGTTGTAATTGTGGGGGTCCTGACCCAAAGAGCAGTAGAGGGTGGGAGGTCATAAGGTTATTGTAGTGAGGGTTGTGGTACTGCAACTCTTACTTCCATGCTTCTGCTGGCAGCAGTGCTGCTTTCAGAGCTGGTCAGTGGGAGAGCAGTGGCTGCTGGCCAGTGGGAGAGCAGTGGCTGCTGGCCAGGAGCCCAGCTCTGAAGGCAGAGCCACCACCAGCAGCAGCATAAAAGTAAAGATGGCATGATATGGTGTTGCTACCCCTAGTTCTGCATTGCCACCTGCAGAGCCAGAGAGTAGTGGCTGCTGACAGAGCACCCAGCTTTGCAGGCAGCAGCACAGAAGTTGTGGGGGGAGCAATATCATGCCAGGCCATCCTTACTTTGGCGCTGCTGGTGGTGGCAGCTCTGCCTACAGAGCTGGGCTCTCCAGCTGCTCAGCTGAGAAGGCCGTGCAGAAGGGCTGCAAATAAATCTTTTGACCCTCCTGCAACTCGCTTTTGGGTCAGGGCCCCCAATTTAAGAAACACTGGTCTGCTCCATGAAATCTGTAGAGTATAGGGTAAAAGCACCCAAAAGCCCAGATTTCATAGGGGAGGCCAGATTTCACAGTCCGTGACGTGTTCTTCATGGCCATGAATTTGGTAGGACCCTATATATGCATCTTATCTCTCCCTTCACAACTCCAGTCTGTACAAAATGCTGTGGGTAAACCCATCTTCCTTCCCCTTGTCACACATATTCCAATCCCCTCCACCAGCTATGCCTCCCCTTTCACACCTGCTTCAAATATCTTATTGTCACATTCCAGGCCAAAGGCCTGCTCCATTCCTGCCAACACCACCTCTTCCTTCCTCCGAACTCCCACCAGCAAGCTGCAAACAGCCATTTCCCACTCCTCTCCAACTGTCCTTGCTGCCCCACAAAGGACGCATGGCCCTGGGACAGCTGGCTTTGCCACACCCCCACAGAGGCCATGCACCGGAGTGCATCCGAGGAGCAGTGTAGAAGTTAGGCAGCTCAGGAAGTACCACCCAAAGGATCCAGAGTGACAGCACCCTGTGGCCTTCTGATTGGCCCATGCTCTTTATTTAATCCTGAAGTCTGTCTGCAGGAAGTTGTCTGGGTAGCCAAACAGTGGTCTGGATAGCCGCTAGACTGCACCTCCAGTCTCCAGCCCCACCCTGACTTGGATCCTGACCCTCACCTATCAGTGCTGGCTCTAGCGATTACTGTGATCCCTGCTTGCTCACTAGTCTCATGGTGGTCCTTGACTTGTGGACACTAGCCCAGACCAGCTACACCCTGATCCCTTACAGCCCCTTTGTTCAATCTCCTCCTTTCAGCCAAGTGTCTCCTTAAAAGACAAGAATTCTCAGCATTCACCAGTGGGCTGTTTTCTAATAATCCAATGCATGACATGTCCGGACTGTATGATCTGTGACTCATTTAAATTCTAAAAGCTGTGGAACAGGAACTTCCGCTGTTTTATACAGCGCTGAGCACACGGTCTGTACCTGACAAGCCACATCCTGGCTTGTTGACCCATTGTTAGTAACATCAATTTCTTTTCTCCTCCTGCAAACAAATTCACTGCAGCCAGCACAAAACCAATTGGACTGTGCTTTCACAAGCAAATGGGGAACTCCTGAGGATGGTCTCTATCCCAGGAGTTTGTGCTGTTATGAAATTAAAACATAAGCCAGTGCAGTCTCAACTCAGCGCCACATCAGTCACTAAGGCTATGTCTAGACGAGGTTTACCGGAGAAGTCGACAAAGGCTTCCCTTGTCGACCGCGGCGCATCTAGACTGCCCCACTGTGCCGTATCAGCTGATCGTCGGCACAGCATGGCGGCCATGTTTATTTTAATGAAGCGGGAATTATTTAAATCCCCGCTTCTTTGCCTATGCCAAATAAACTATTTCACATGGCTCCGTCGACAGAGCCATGCATTCTAGACATAGCCTAAGTTACTGTGTGTTTAAGACAAGAAAGACCCATCTCAGCAAAAGAGTCATTTACTGTCCTCCCAAAGACGTCACAAAAAAATCACAGTCGCTGGTGGACTGGCAAAGGGACACTCTAAAAATAGAGACAGAGAAGCTGAATCAGAGTCTAGATTGTATTATAGTGCTGCCCAAAGACCAGGGTCCTATAGTGCTAGGCGCTGTATAGATTTACGCCCTGACCCAGCATCAGACCACACGCTGTACAAGAGTCCGTAGACTCAGCAGTCCATCCATCATAGGAGCATGGCCACAGAGGCAGACATGGTCCCTGCCTTGATGAGTTTACAAGTTAAAAAAGCAATCATACAAAGGACAGGGGAAAAAAGATCACGTTTTTGCACACGTGTTAGTCTTTCATTTAATAAGGACACAAATAAGTAACAGTTTTCCCCAACTGCTCCTCGGCCAAGCCACTAGGTCATTTTTTGTAAACATTACGCTGGAGTCATGCCACAGGAAAAACCAGGTAAGTTAATTGTAGTGAATTCTCAGTGCCCATCTAAAGCGACCTTGCTTGTACACTGGTTCTACTCTCATAGGGCTCAACTGTCTAAGAGGATGGTATCGAAAATATACACAGTGGATCACTCAGCCCTGTGATACACAGATGTGCCTCCACTGAAGTTAAAGGAGTTCCACCTATCTTTACACCAGGGTTTCATCTGACCAAATATGTCTGGGTCAGTATTGGAACTGATACCCTACAAGGTCTCAGAAACAAAGGATGAAATTAAGGATGTTAAGGTCTAGTCAACTCCTTCCCCCTCTCCCCCCCGCCCGCTGTTTCTATCAGATAGAGGCAGCAGAGGGTGGAGGGGAAGAAGGTATACCTCAAAGTGGCAGCGCCGCACAGCTGAGCCGGGGATCAGCTGTGCGGGGCTGCCCCTTTGAAGTCCCAAGGCATTTCAAAGGGGCAGCCACTGCACAGCTCATCCCAGGCTCAGCTGTGAGGCGCTGCCCCTTTAAAACACCACCTCAGCATTTCAAAGGAGCAGCACCCCACAGCTGAGGCCAGGATCAGCTGTGCATGCTACCCCTTTGTAAGGTGAAAGCGGCGTTCAAAGGGGCAGCGCCGTGGAGCCCAGGATCAGCTGTGGAGTCCCTAGCTGATCCCGGGTTCTGTGCGGCATTTCCCCAGAACCCCGGGTCAGCTGGGGAGTCCCCAGCTGACCCCGGGCTCCACAGCGCTGCCCCTTTTGAAATGCCGCCTCGATGTTTCAAAGGGGCAGCGCCGTGGAGCCCGGGGTCAGCCAGGGACTCCCCAGCTGATCCTAGGCTCCATGCGACATTTCAGCAGCACCAGGATCGACAGGGGAGTCCTCAGCTGACCCCAAATTCTGGAGAAATGCCACGCGGAACCCGGCCCCCAGCTGACCCCAGGCTCCATACGGCATGCCCCTCTGAACTCGGGCTCCATGAAGGCACTCTGAAGCCCCCTCTGAACTCAGGCTCCATGAAGGCACTGTGGCTTTGAAATGCACAAGAGCCCCTGCTGAGGACTCTTGTACATTTCATAAGCTGGCCCCAGGCAGCCTGGAGTCAGCGGGACTTCCCGCTGGCCCCGGGCTGCAGACAGAGTTCCACATTCCTCCTTTGAAATGTGGAAGTGCCTATTGACTAGTCGATGGAAATTCCATTGACTACTCGACTAGTCAATTAACCGCAATTTAACATCCTTAGATGAAAATATGTCACTAGCTTCATCAGCAATGAAAATACCGCCCCTATTCACAGATGTCTACGCAGGGGGAGGAGGCTATCTACATACAAGCTGGAGATTTCGCCCAACCCAATTAAATATGAAAATAGACACACATACTAGTTCGCAAAAGCCAGAGCATAGCATTCACCAGATGCACATTGGTTTGTTTTCAGCATAGCTTGACAAAGTTACACATGGTTTGTGTGACACAGCTCTCCAGCTTTCATGTTTTCCCCTCACACTTAACACAAGCCAAGTTAGAGCCTGCCTCTATTTGCAGCAATATAGAGTTCCATCCTGCAAGGCACCAAGAACCCCCAAATTACTCCCACCAAAGGCAGGAGGATTCAGGGGTGCTAGTAGCTCACAATCAGGAGGATGGCCAGTAACAGTGAGCAAAACAGCCTCTCCTCCCGCCACTTCCCAGCTTTGAGTCTCAATACAGAGCAAAGCAGCTGCAAGAATATCCATGTAAACACAAGACACAATAGCCTGCCAAAACGTGGTCAGACTACGTACGAATGTTCAATTCTTTTAAATCACCAACATTTACAACCCACACACTCTACCCTGCCCCATGGTTCCATACAAGTTATTATTAAGCTTTCCAGAAAGACTTCTGAAAGACACAATAAATAGCGTAGCCATTAATGGCTTACTTGTACCTGCCAGCACAATGATAGCAAAAGTAAATTATGTGAGGTCAACATAACCCAAAAGCAGCAGCTAATGGCTGATAAAGGCCCTTTCCCTCCTCCACTGTCCCTCCTAATGCTCTCTGCTCATTTCAATAGAATAAATGGGAGAGGGAGGACAAATTTCTGTGCAGAGCTGCCCTGATAACAGAAGGATGCTGATGGATGGCAATATTTTTGCATGTCAGGATCAGGTCACAGCTACCATTTCCTGTGATCAGAAGCTGTTGTGCAAGGCAGCCCAGTTAACCCTGCTGCCTCCGGTGTGAGGGGTTACAACCCAGAAGGGGCTGCTCCTGATTTTGCCTGTTTCTCCTTAAATCAGGAAGCATGAATTGAAATCTACAGATGAGCCAGCTGCCTCCATCCCACACCTGCATCACAGTGTGCATGTGTTTATGTGTATGTGACTATCCATGTTACAGATCAGGGAAGCTAGTTAATGCACACAAGTCACTGCTCTCTAAGCTCTAGTTTTAAATCCTAGCGAATGAACGCACACCTCCTGCCTCCCCCCCCCCACACACACACACACACACAAAGACACTGCACAAATGAACAGCAAAATGTGCAACCAATACCTTGCTATAATCCAAATTACTTAGTCCTCCACAGCAGTCCAAGTGGGATGGCAAAGCAGCCCCTGCCAGCATTCAAATCTCAGGTTTTCTTCTAAACTGCCCACTCCCTAAGCATTTTATAACCTGTTTGGACATCCCCAGGCTGGGGGGTGAGGGGCAATCAATAGAACCTTACCCCCTGATCAGCTGTGGCAGCCCTCCCCAGCAAGCACCCAGGCAGCTTCCTGGTTACCACTTTAAACCCTCCCGGGGCATTCTGGGAAGTGTAGTTCCCGCTACCCAGACTTGCCAGCTGCTTCTCAGAAGAGAACTACAAGGCCCAGAGGACCCAGGGAGGCTGAGGGCTTAGCAAAGCCTCCAGGATGAGAGCAGCTGAGCAGTGCAGCTCATTCCCCCCTGGGGTAGAGCCACTGGTCCTAGGAGGCTAGGCCAGGGAGGGTTAGAAATTAAAGTTGTGAATCACTGACCTTTTGAGTACTGTGCCACTTTCTGCAGGCTGGAGGGGTTTGGCGGGGCCAATTCAGTGGGGCTCCAGCAGAGCAGAGCTGCCCTGGACTTTGCCCCATGGGGAGGCCGCTGTCCAGCTATGTGGCAGTGACAACTGGTGTCAGGGAGCAGGGGAGGGAGCCAATCGATCCGTCCTTCCCACAGTCTCCAGCCAGGCCAGGGCTTTCACCCCTCTTTATGGAAGTCAGCTCAGGACAGGGACCGTGGCCTTCGAACATGCACGCGTGGCACCTAGTGCGACGGGGCCAGTTCTGATTGGCGTCCTTCCACAACACGAGAGGGTTGGTGCTGTGAGGTGAGCCCCCCTCTCTGTGCTTACTGATTTCCAGAGTCGCTGTGGTTGGCTCTCAGCCCCTTCCGGGGCGGGATTGGGGTTTGATCTGGTGGTTTTATAAGTAGGGCCAGCCTTATGCTTCGCCAGAGTAAGAAGAGCAGGGTCATATCCATCTCTCAACAGAGCAGCACAGATCTGCCCAACACCTCCCTCCAAGCCTCTGCACTATCTTTAGGATGGGGAGGGGGAATCTGTTATAAATAGCGCAGGGCAGCGTTTCCTGTAAGCTGACCACTTGTGCGGCCCCTCAGGAGAGATTCTAATGCTGCCCAGCAAATTAGCAGAGCACCCACTGCTAAATTTGTGTTTCTCCTGGTGGGGCACCTTCACACATGCCCCAGTGTACATAACATTTATTCTGCACATGGATGGGGGAAAAATCCACACACGGCACAGTCTAATACCTGCAGAGCCCAGCTGAGAAAATGGGGGGGCTGGGCTGGGCTCCTGGAGCTGCCCTCTACTAAGGGACTCCATGCTCCATACCCATAGGGCCCTTAGGTACAGAGGGCAGCCTTGCCCTGCCCCCACTCGCTCCCCCCACACACATTACTTTGGAATCCTCTAGCTGTTCCTACATCCCTCTGGGCTGCGTAATGTTCCTTCCTCAAAATGAAGGTAATTTGTTACTGAAGACACTGAACACAGAAGCAAGGAGACTCACTAATAGTTCGTATGCAGATCTGCAATATGTACAACCATAAAATCATCCCTGCACTTCCAGCCAGAATGTGTGTGTCCATTAAACAGGCTCATGCCAGTAAGAGATGCCTTTTTCTTTAATTTATGGCAATGCCTACAGCTTATATTTAGTGTTCGCTTTGGAATCAGAAGCATCAGCAAATACACTGTTCCATCTGGAACTATGAGATTTGGTGACAACCTATTTTAAAAAACAACAAATAGTCTAGTAGCACTTTAAAGACTGACAAAACATGTAGATGGTATCATGAGCTTTCGTGGGTGCAACCCACTTCTTCAGATGCCCAGGCCTGAGCCCACCAGCAATGTTCCCTCTCATTTTTCCACCCATGTGTGCAATAAATATTGTTATGTGCACCAAGGCATGTGCAGATGTGCACCAGCAGTAGAAACACATGCTGCCAGCTGTAGGTGCTCTGCTGATCGGCTGGGCAGCACCTGAATTGCTTCTGGGTAGTCGCCCAAGCACTCTGCTTACAGCGAGCACTGCCCACTAACTTTGCTTTTGAAGTAATCACATCCTGGTCAGAGATCAGATGTGGTGGGATTCAGATGCATTCTAAAATTCTCTGGCTGCCCCTTCAATTTCTAAAGAATTTAAGATTTTACTTTTAAAAAATTTAGCCCCTATGATTAAGAAGGAAGCCTGAATTTGACCACTGGTGGTGAGTGAAGGTAGGGCTGGGAGGGGTAAGCCTTCAGCCCCACCCCCATGGGAGCCAAATCCTCCTCTCTGACCCCAGAGCACCCAGGGGAGGGTGGGCACTTGGGGGCAGTAACACTCCACCCCAGTACACCTTCAGTCAGTGTTCCAGGTGTGGAGTACGGGTGTGGGCCAGGCTGGTGGTTTGGAAAGGCAATGCCTACCCCTGCCTCTTACACCTGCCACCCCTGTTGACTAGCATTGTTGCCATCTGCTAGAGTCTGCAGAGTGACAGCCTGACACCACACACACGTATATAGACATACACAGAGCCCTGTAAATCAGTGGCTATCTGCTTTATATCTGCGGGTATCCACATCTGCGGATATGGATGCAAATATTTTTGCAAATATGGATGCAGACACAGATACAAATTTTGTATCTAAAACCCTGCAGATTTGCAGCTATCCACTTTATATCCACAGGTATCCACGTCTGTGGCTGTGGATGCACATATCTGTGGCTCATTTTTGCAGATACCGCTGTGGATGTGAATGCAGATGCCAATTTTGTATCTGCGCAAAGCGGTAAATAAACATCAAAATTGGGCTTTAACTCTGGAACCTAATGGTGATAATTGGAATGTCAACAGTGTTAGCTATTTCACTGTGAATTCTTTGAATAGAAACATTTAACTACTCTGAATTGTAAGTGGAATTTTGGGGGGTGGGCTGAGCTTCAGTAGAAATCCACCAATATGTCCCTCCCCACTGGTCCCCACCCACAAGCAGGAAAGCATTAAGAAAATTTGTAGGAAAGAAAGCTCCCAAACCCACGAAGGACACATCACAACATGGACTAGCAGCAACAGTGCTCTTAACAGCCTAAGAAAGGCTGGGAATCCTCTTCTAGGAGGAAAAATGGAAGTTTATGAATCACTGCCACATGCATAGCCAGCCAGAAGGAAGCTGTGTGTGGCATTATGAAGGCCTATTCAATTGTGGGCGTTATGGGAAGAAAACCCTCGCTGATGAGGGACCTGACTGCAGGGGTAACCCAACCTGTGGTGTCACATCAGACTCATTAGCCATTGCTGACACAAGAGTGATAACAAGTAGTTTAGAAACACAATGACACGCCGCCAGTTCCAGTCATCACAAGGGACAGACCATGAGACCTTCTGCTCCGAACAGATGCTGTTGCATGGGTCAGTACGATCCTCCAGTAGCTATAGAAACAGCCTGACTTATGCCACTTCTAGGTGCTAGTGGGCAACTTAGACACAAACACTTGGGCACCTCTCACTACAGTGGGACACGCTGACCGAGTCAGTAGATCTACGCGACATCAGGATGCTATGGGACAATAAGGCTTTGAAGCATCTGCTTCCTCACTGCTCATTTAGTATTGCTCAGGTGTGCGCTGCCCAGGAGGTGTGAGGCAGTCAGTTCTAGCAGGGGACAAAACCACTTAGCATTACGTTGCTGTCCTGTGCCAACCAACCAGAGCCCTAAGGTTCACATGAGCATTCAGTGTTAGGTACCAGCAGGAGAGGAGCGAGGATGCCATAGGAGGAGATCCCTGCAGTAGTCCAGATTCCTGGAGAGGAAGCGTGGTCCCGTGGGTGGGGCACAGTCCTGGAAGTCAGGAGACTGAGATTTAGTCCTAGCTCTGCCACTAACCTGAGCAAGTCACTTCACTTCTGTTTCTCCCTCTCATTTTGTCCATATTCTCCTAGAGATTTTTAAGTCTCGGCTTGACAAAGCCCTGGCTGGGTTGATTTAGTTGGGATTGGTCCTGCCTAGGGCAGGGGGCTGGACTTGATGACCTTCTGAGGTCTCTTCTAGGTCTATGGTTCTATGATTCTATGATATTGCTGCTTTTGGACTTGGGCGGCTAATCAAAGTTCAAGGTGCGGGGATGTTCCTGCAGTGTGTAGAGACTGATGGAGTCCACTTTTTGTTTTGATGCCATCTTGTTTAAAGTCCTGCTTCTTTGCCTGCAAGTGGAACCAGGAACAATAATGACCCATTTCCTAGCTTACAGCCCCAAATCTAATTAGCCAGCAACTCAACTGGTGTGTCCCTAGCTTTTTCCAGGGTCACACGATGCTGACAAGCTATTGCTTGGCTGTCGTGCTTTTTGCTTCTTCCTGTCTCTCAGTTCCTGCCTTTTCTCTCTCACACACACAAACAGACACACACTCACCACTGAAGCCCTCTGCCCACTCAGTCCATATTTCTAGGTAGGTTCACAAGCTTCTTTTGTCTTGGGGTAGGGTGGTGACAGGACAGGGAGCTTCTGATTAATTCCTCCAGACAGTTATGTTAATTGAAGCGTGCATTCCCCCACAATCTTGATGAGGTATTTACACAGCATAAGATTTCACCCTGCTCATACAGTCTAGAGATAGTAAGATCTTCAGGTAGGCACTTGTCTCTGGCTGTGTGCGTGCACATGTACACCACCTGGCACAATGAGGGACCCGGATCTTGCTTAGGGCCCTTTAGACCCTACTGTAATACAAATCATAATTACAGTCCTGATCCAAAGCTCATTACAGTCAGGGGAGACTCTCGATGACTTCAGCAGGCTATAGAGCAGGCTGTCAGAGAGAGGTGAGACTAGGATAGATATCCATCCAAATGGATGAGCTCCAGCAGGTCAGTCCTTTAATTCCTCTGGTTGGATAATGCCCCTGGCAAACAGCAGTGATGCTTGTGCAGATTGTATAATTATCACCCCTGTAATTTCCAAAGCAGAGATACGAGAGCAGATGAGAGGACGTTGTTTATTTTTCAGTCCCAACACCTGGGTCCTTATGATTAAGGGTGGGAAGGGGAATGAAATGAGAGCCAAGGAAGCCCCAGAGGCTAGAGAGTCAACAGGACTAGGGGGAAGGCAGATTGTAGCCCATTCCCTCCTTTGCTGGCATGGAGTTAGCAAGGAGAAATCCTTGCAACAAAAGCAGAAACCGTGACCTCTGAATGTCCTTCAGGCTTGGCCAGCCTGGCTGGCAAGCAGGAAATGAGTGCTGGTTCTGAAGATGTGTGCCCACCCCATCCTGAGCCTGTGCTTGGCAGGGCTGGGTTGAGCTGACAGTATGGGTGAGGGAGAGCATGGGTGAATTGGAGGTATGCATCGGGGAGTGGGGAAGGGGATTGAATCATAGGGACGGGACTCGGGGACTGGGGTGGGGGAGGAGAACAGAATTAGGACGAAGGGTTGCCAACTCTCCAAGATTAGCCTGCAGTCTCAGGAGTTACAGATTAATCTTTAATTAAAGATTATGTCATGTGATGAAATCTCCGGGAATACGTTCAACCAAAATGGGCAACCCTATAAAGAGCTATAGGATGATTCAGGGTGGCTGCCGCAGGCCCTTCACTTTGGGGAGCCCCATGGCAGCCGCCCCAACCCTCCTATGGACGGGATGGTTCTCCTTATTGAGGTGAGTTCTCAGGACCCGGGGCAGCCTGGGGCCAACAGCAGGGCTTTCCCCTTCCCGTGCATTCCCCACAGCAGCGGGAGCTGCAGGAAGTGGAGCGGCACAGCAGCCTGCTTCCCCCCCCCCAGCCATCTCCCAGTCGGGTCACTCCGCTTCATCAGGGTGGCGGGCAGCCACGCAGGGCTCCGGGGATGAGCTTGCAGCCTCTGCTACTGCCACCATAGTACAAACAACAGGAGTCCTGTGGCACCTTGAAGACTAACAAATCATTTGGGCATAACCCAAATAAAACTGTTAATCTTTAAGATGCCACAGGACTTCTAGTTGTTTTTAATTTGTTTTTAACTTGCCCTTTACAATAGTATTGTTGTAGGGCTCCTTAGTATTTATCAGCTGCCAGCAGTGTGCTTGGAGCTGTAGAAGGCACAAAAGGAAAGAGGCAGTACCTGCAGGTAAGAGTTTACAGTCCAGTAGACAAACAGAGCTATGCACTGAGTGGAAAATCTAAGGACATGTCTACGCTTACAACACTGCATCTTCGCAGCTGTGTCAGCACCTTTGTCATGATTTAATGAAGGCACATTAAATGGACAGGGTACAGCAGTCCCATCAGTTTAGCTAATCCACCGCCTGGAGAAGGAGTAGCTATGTTAGCAGAAGAAGCTCTCCCACTGACATAAGTGCTGGGGGTTAGAGGGTTAGCACAGTGGGCAGAGACTGGGTCACTCCACTCCTCTCCTCCCACCCCCCGCAGTGAAATGGAGCATCCCAACTGGGAGATGGCAGAGGGAAGCAGGCTCCTAGGTTACTCTGCTTCCCGTGGCTCCTGCCACTGTGATGAGTGTGGAGGGGTCCGACCCCTGCTGCTGCCCAGAGCCAGGCCCCCCGGCAATCGTCCAGGCCATGCCGCTCGGGAGAGGGGCTTCCGGGGAGGGGTGCAATGGAGGCGCGAGAGGACAGAGCAGGGGCGGGAAGAGGTGGGGTCTCAGGCCACATACCCCCTGGGGATGGCCCTGGCCCTGTAACAGGAAGCTATGAGCCAGGCTGGAGGTGGAGACAAGAAGCACCTGAGCCTGGGAGAGACGCTTCACTGATCCTCCCTCCTGCCCCTGGACTGCAGTGCCCCAGGTCTGCATGCTTTCCCCACTCAGCCACCTGTTCCCGTTTTGTTGTGGGAGGCAGAGGTGGATGCAGGAAGCACGAGGCAGGTAACCAGATGGGCAACGAAGGGCAAAGCCCATTGGCGGGGGCTCTGTCCTCAGGCTAGGTCCAGTCTGGTCACCTCAGCTACATTTTCCTGTCCGACAATTTAGCACCTTCATAGCACCTTCCATGCAAGGCTCTCAATGGCCACCGAATTCTGCCTGGTCACCCTTCTGAAGCACTAGCAGGTCCCTAACCTGGTTCACAAAAAGGCCACAAAATCAATGGGAGCTGCAGGCAATCACCATCTTTGAAAACCAGGCCCTGAGGGACATGCCAGGATCCTCTGTGGCACAGCCAGGTCCCAAACCCAGGCCCCTGGCTCCCTGCTTCAACCACAAAATCTCAGCCAGGAAGCCCCGGGGTTCCTCAGCCAAACAGCCAGTGCAGAAGAGTCTAACACTTGGTCTGATTGAAAGGCCCTTTCCCCCCAGGCAGGGATGTGACATGATGACAGGGACAATACAAAAGCCTTGATTAGGAACCAAACAGGCAGCCAGCTGCATGAACTTCAGCTGCACTGGAACTGGCTGAAATGTTCACCTGGCCGACTGGGCTAGGGGGAAGCAGAGGCAGGGAGACGTGTCAGGAGTGAGCTCTCCAGAATTTCCCGCACTCCCAATGCACTCTCTAGGGAAGTCCTTTGTTAGCAGAGCACTTACTGCATATCAAGGGAATGTTTTATCCATAGCTGGGCTCCTACCCTCTCAGCCCGCTTAGACTTTCTGCCACTTCTCTGACATCTCCCGGCAGCTGGTGACAAAACAAAGAGGGATTTTGTAGTTTTCCCTCCTTATCCACGCCCCATCATGTTTTCTTCTGCTTTGTAACTCTCCCTCCCAGAGAGAAAAAGCAAATATCTCAGCCCCTTCCCCCTCCAGCCCCTCTGCTCCCACTCACAGTTCGAATGCTCAAAGCACCATTTAAATTCCCATGACGTCCCCTGAGAGGTCACGGAGGAGAACGGAATGGAAGGGAATTGCAGATGTTCACACAGCTGGGGAAACTATTCAGCCATCAATGGCCCTCCTGAACTAGCCAGGCAAAGGGAAACCAACAAACCCAGCCTGAGGTTTTGCTGCTATCCTGTGAAGAGAACTAAGCTGCTCTCTTTGTTTTGGTTGGTTCATTGGCTCCCATTGCTAACAGCTGCACAAGCTCATCAAAAGTGCGGGCGGACATGGCCAGGCCTCTGTCACAGCCCCCAGCCAGCCAGAACTAAACAGCTCAACTGCCAAAAGTATCCTTGCTGGCTGGACCCAACCCAAAGTCTAGTGAACAACCAGGAGAGAGGCAGTGCAAGGGCAGGACCCTTTAACTCAGGTGTGGGCAATAATTTTTGACCGGGGGCCACTTCAGAAATTTTTGAAGTGGCCCCGTGCCACTCCGGAAGGGGCGGGGCCTCAGGCAGAAGGGGCGGGCCTAGAACACTTCTGTGCTTCCCCGCACACAGACCCTGATTGATCTGTGAGTGGGGGAGTGCGTGAAGTCTTTGCCCACACCCTGCAGAGAGAACCACCAGCTGTTCTGAACACCCTCTAGGTGCTCACACCCCTGGCAGCACGAGGAGACTTCGCATGCTCCCCTCCGCCCCAGGTCAATCAGGGCCTGCGGGCGGGGGGAGCACGCGAAGTCTGCAAGGGAGTGCCACACTTAGAGTCACCTGCCAGCTGAGCAGCACCTGGCGGTTGATTCTAAGTACCGAGCCCCTTGCAGGGCGGGAGGAGACTTTGCATGCTCCCCCTGCCTCCAGGCCTTGCAGGGCCAGGGCAGGCCGGGAGGAGGCTTTGCACGCTTCCTCCCACCCCCAAGGCCTGATTGGCCTGGGGGCAGGGGAAGCATGAAGCCTCTCGCTCTCTACCCTGCAGCGCGCAGTGCTTAGAGTCAACCTCCAGGGTTGATTCTAAGTGCTGCGTGCTCCCCCGTCCCGAGGCCCTGATTGGCCTGGGGGTGGGGGAGCGGCAGGACCTCCCTGGGCTGGATCATCCCACTTGGCAGGCCGGATCCAGCCCGCGGAGGCCCTTTCGCCCACCCCGGCCTTAACTGAAGTCTCTTCTTCCCAGCCACAGGTAAACCTGTGTCTCTCAGTCCTGGCAATGGAGCACAACAGACTTGTCCACATTAGAAAGATGCCCCTTTGCTGATAAAAGCCCCATGGCCAGGCAAGCCCCAGACAGACAGACAGGCCCATGCTGCTTACAGAAGAGGAAGGTCTTCCAGGGCTTCCTTTCGCTTGCTGAAAGAGACGGTACAAAGCCCTCACGGCCTTGACTCCTCCCACAGGACCACACTCCAAAGCAAAGCTGGTTAGAATTTTTGCTGACAAGAGACGGTTTCATCAGAATTTGCCAAATCACAGGCGCCGACGCCTTTTTCACGCAGATGGCTCAATTTCAAGGAAATCCCCCAGAATCCAGGCAGGTTTCCAATAGAGATGTTAAATTTCCTTTCATTTTGATTAACTAGCAACTCAATTAGTCAATGGGGGGCGCTCGCTATCCTCACTATCCCAGCTGCACCTCTGCCTCTGCCTGCAGCTCATACTAGAGGCGTAGCGGGGAACCCAGGGCAAGCGGGGACTCAAGCAGTCCCTGCTCGTGCCGGGTCCTGACGGCTGTGTAGTTCAGCCCTGGCAAGTCCTGGTATAAATTAAGCCCCATCCACATAAGCGACATCCTTTCAGGTCTCCCTCCACCTAGCACAGATCAGGGTTTATATACGTCCCTGACTTTCCAACATGCTTTTCCTCAGGCTAGGACTACAACAGGGCTCCATTTCCCAGCAAGGCTACCTTCCTGGCTCTCAGACAAGCTAGGAACTGCCCTGAGCCAGCTTTGTCCATCAGTGCTGAGGGAGGAAGAGGAGTGCCAACCTGCCCTGTTCATGGAACTCTAGCGTCAGGCCCCAAATCCAGAGTCAGCAGCAGGGCCACCACCTGCTCCCTAGGGAACATTTCCTTCCCCACCCTGACTGCACGCCCTGACCCCAAATGGCAAACTTGCTATGGGGTAATGCCACACCAGGAGTGTTCCTCACAAGCTATCAAGAGCCTGTGCTCCCAAAGTGAGCAATGAGCACAGCTGAACCACGCTCCGCACTGCCTCCGAGATAGAGCGGGAACCCAGTCAGAGGCTTAATCTGGAATCTCCTGAATTATCCCACTCTCCATTAGCTACAATTATTGTCATTAGTACCTCAGGGAACTACAGTCATAGAGGAGGGTCTCTAGCATTTCTAGAAGAAGTTAGCTCTGTTTATACAATGAATGATTTACCAGGGTATTTGGTACACTGCTTCCCTATTACACATCATTAACAATTAATTACCAGGTTTTCAATGCTCCCTTATCAATTCTTTTGAGCTGAATAGTACTTGCCAATTTGGAACATACAATGCATCAGTGAGATTCTGTTCCCACTTACAGCTAGAGCCCTGCAAATCCATGGGTATTTGCTTTATATCCGCAGACATGGGCATCGGGTATGTAAGGCGGGGGAAGGCATTGCCTTCCCAAACCGCCAGGCATAGCCCTGCCCACACTCCGCCCCCAGGGAGCCTACTGTAGGCATTCAGGGGGCGGAGTGTTGCTACCCCTAGCGCCTGCCCTACCGATCCGTCTCCTCCCTCCCCCGGTGCTCTGCGCGGCCCAGCCCAGCCCAGCCTCCTTCCTCCCCGGTGCTCTGGGGCTGGGCTGGGCTCAGCCGGGCTGCGCAGCACCGTGCACCTTCCACCAAGGTTGGGGAGGCTGCGGCGAGCACATGCCCCCTCCTCTTCCCTGCCCTTGGTTGGAAAGGGGAGAGCACATAGATGCCGTGCCGCCCCACCTCCTGGGGATGAGGAAGGGGTGGGGCTTAGCAGAAGGGGCGTGGCTGGAGGTGGGGCTGGGGGCTTGCCTCCCTTAGCCCTGCCTTCACCGACCGCCCATGTCCGCAGATGTGGATGTGGATATCCGGGGATCATTTTTGCAGATGCGGATGCAAATTCCAATTTTGTATCCACCCAGCGCTCTACTTAAATTTGGAGTCTCTGTATCAGGGCAGACTCTGATCTCAGTAATACTAGTGTAAATCTGGGGTAACCACTTCGCCTCCTCATCCTCTCACTGACCCCTGCCTTTCCTTTTTTGAAGGCACAGAACCATGTACTAGCCATTATCTGGGTATTATCCACCACAAATAGCTATTGCCACAGAGATTAGCCTGGATGAAAACTCCATCTCTGAATTCTCTAGACACTTAAAATGGTCAAGTTCTGAATCTGGGACCTGGGTGAATATATTTTGTCCATGTCGAGGTGTTATATTGGGCTGACTTGAAACCCAGATCCAAACACCCCTCAACTTTAGGGAGTTTGAAGTCTGGCTTGAGCCCAACTCAAAATGAAACAGCAACCCTCAAACACGATCCAACAAAATCCAGCTGGGGTTTAAAGTGGGACTTCCACAAAGGGCTCTGCATGCAGATGGTGAGGTCCTTTGAAAACATTTTCTATGTAAGTACTAGAGACATTTGTGTTTGCACCCAGGCTTCCTGCCAGCCCATCTTGCCCACCTGGTAGGTGCTTGGTATGATGCTGGAAGTAATGGCAATGTTAGACATGAAACATTGTTACTTAACAGCGAGGATGAGTTACTGGGTAATGGACCTGTCAGAACTTGTGGGACTAGAACCTGGGGGATGTTGGGGTGGTAACACTTCTGCATGGCCATTGGGAGCTTAGTGTGGGTTTCTGCTGGAGGTCTCTGTGGGTACAGCTACACAGCAGTGTTATTGCGGAATAATGGACATTATTCCAAAATGACCTAGTGCGCATCCACACAGCAAGCCCGTTATTTCAAAACAAATCCCAAATAGCCTCATTGTACATGGAGTAAGAGAAGTCGGAGGAAGAGGGCTCTGTTTCGAAACAAGTGCCGTGTAGACGTGCCCAATTTCATAACAAGCTATTTCGACTTAAGCTACACAATCAGCGTAGCTCGAGTGGCGTAGCTTATTTCGAGTTTAGCCCTGCTGTGTAGACGTGACCTGTGTGACCAGCAGGGTCCCTTCCACCCCACTGGTGGGTTGATGCTAGGATTTAAAGCAGAGAGATGGCATGGGGAGCCAGGGGCACCGACAGCCATTGCGGGCCCCTGGGCAAGGTGGGCGGAGCCAGCTCCATGTTCCCAGAAGGGGCGAGGCCTCGGGGGAAGAGGCGGGGCTGGGGCAGCCAGCCCTTAGCACTGCCTGCAGCACACTGGCCCCTCCCTCCCCCCCGCCCCAGCCTTCAGAGCCACATGGAGCAATTTAAAGGGCCCCGGGGCTCCAGCTGCCACTGCTGCTACAGTAGTAGCAGCGGCTGGGAGATCTAGGCTCCTTTGAATCACTTGTGGGGAGCTGTCTGAGCCCTAATACAGACTATCCATCTTCTTCTACGCCCGGCCCTGCTAAACATAGACCCTAAACTCCAGCTTCTGACCCTGGTTTGTCCTTGTCTTTGCTATTTGCTTGCTGTCTATAACTTGGCGCCTGCCACTGACGTCCTGATATCCTCACCTGGCTCGACCTCAACTCTGCTCTTTGCCTGCCACCAGAAACATGGTGCTGGACCCTGACTACCCGGCGCTCTGACCCAACTCCTGATGCTTTTCCTTGTCTCCTGGCTGTAACTTAGCTGTTGGCGGGTTCATACAGACGGACGGTGGCCTGGCCTTGACAGGACCCTCACCTCAGGCACAAGCCACTGTGCTGATTAACAAAGGGTGCAAATAAAAGGCATTCAGTTGGCATGGTTAGCGACCCCTGCTTCAGCTTCAGAGCACATCATGTTTCCCTCGCCTGGGTGCAACAATAATGCCATTCCCACTGTACTCCCAGCTGCTTTACAAAAGACATGGTGGAGTGTCTTCTGCAAGCAGCTTTCCCTTCTGCCGTCTCCAAAAATTCACGTCTGGCTGTCAGTTCCTCCCAGCTTCTCAGGCTATGTCTACACTGCGTTTTTTTTGCGGAAGAGGATATGCAAATAGAATGCTCATTTGCATATCTTCTTCCGATTCTTTTCGCAGAAGAGGTTTGCTGGTTAAAAAGCCCCGTGTAGACGGGACCATTTGTCAGAAAAAAAACCCCTTTTTCATAAGATCCCTTATTCCTCAAAAATCGAGGTTTACAGGATCTTGCAAAAAAAGAGGTTTTTCCCGACAAATGGCCCCATCTACATGGGGCTTTTTATCGGCAAACCCTCTTCCGCAAAAAGAATTGGAAGAAGATATGCAAATGAGTGCGCCATTTGTATATCCTTTTCCGCGAAAAAACCGCAGTGTAGATACAGCCTCCGTGTCAGAGACCCATTCTGAGACGGGTTCCAGGCACAAAACCAGACAATGCGGGGTAGCGCTCAGGATCACCCCCTACTGGTGATTCAAGGAGCAGCATTACAGAACAACTAGAAGCTCTATCCCGAAGGTCTTCTTGGAAGGCTGCATAGATGTGATAGGAAACTTCACAAGAGGAGGCGCTAATCAGAGGGGAAAACAGAAATATGCCAGGGAACACAGTGGATGCTGCCCCTCCGCACAGAGGGAAATATCTACCCCTTCACCATTAATAATGCTATTTTAATACTTAAAAACCAGTGAGTACTCCTGCAGCACCTTAGAAACTAACAAAACATGTAGATGGTATCATGAGCTTTCGTGGGCACAGCCCACTTCTTCAGATGAATGGAACAAGGGGGCCAGAGTTGCAAATAAATAGCAGAAAAAGAGGGGATGGGGAGGGAAAGGGAATTGGAAAAAATGTGTCAATTAGAGTGTCCGTGCTAAATAAGGCTAATAGAATGGGCTATAAATGCCCAATACTTAACTTGTAATGTCATTAGGGTGTTGAACGTAGTAGCCCATCCAAGTGGGTCTTTGTTCAGACCTTGGTTCAGCGTGTCAAACTTGTAAATAAATTTCACCTGAAGAAGTGCACGAAAGCCCATTATACCATCTACATTTAGTTTCTAAGGTGCTGCAGGACTACTCGCTGGTTTTTACATTTTTTTCAGTTACAGACAAACATGGCTACCCCCCTGAAGCTATTTTAATACGTGCATCATAATAGTGATTTCTTGATGGCGAGAATTTGAATTGATTTCTTATGTAGGAGCCTGACACAGCCCCTACCGAAGTCATAGGGGGGTTGCCAATGACTCCTGGAGGAGTAGGACTGGGCTGTACATGAGTAGTACCAAGGAGAACCCTTCTGAGACTTAGTACTAAGGAGAACACAGTTATAGGAATCATTATTAAGTGATCTGGCCCATGTCTGTGACAGCGCAGGAGGCTACACTGGTGAGGCCATGTCTACATTGCAGCTTAGGTCAGCATAATGTATATTGCTCAGAGATGTGAATAAACCATCCCAAGTGAGACAAGTTACCCCAAGCTAAGCACTCGCGCGCACAGAGCTATGGCGGCAGGAGAGGCTTCTGTCATTCGTGGAAATGGTTTTATTATGCAGATGGGAGAGCTCTCTCCCCTCAGCACAGTCTCCACCAGATGTGCTGCGGCAGCACATCTGCGCCGCTACAGCGCTGTGCAGGTAGACAGCCTCAGAAATGCACGTGAAACTGGTTGTGAAATCACTGTCTGCTCTTCCTCGGACACAGATCAAGGGGCAGCAGGAGCAGATCCCCCCTCCCCCACGTCCTCTAGTCCCACCCCTCACACACTCCCGTGCATCAGGGGCTTTGAGTGGGACCAGCATTGGGCCATTTCATGGGCACTGGGAGCCCTGGACTTTAGGTGTACCCCTGCAAGATGAGATTTGCGGCCTTTATGATCTCTTCACCCCACTGCCACAGCCCAGAGAGGGCTTAAGCCAATGGGGAATTGGGCCTCTGGGCTCCATTGTGCCTGGGGCCTGTAACCACATAGTGATCCTCCTTTTCGCAATGACATTTCAAATGGTGCACTGACTTTTCCAGGATGCACAGGGCACATATTAAGCAACCCCCCGATCGTCCCAGCCCTGCTGCCTGCTCAGGTGACAGCACTGAATTTTTAAAACGACTTCTTAAGCGACTGTCCGAGGCAGTGATTTTCTGAAACCATTTGTGAAGTGTCAGCTTTGATCATCTTCAGCCCTGCTCATGCTCCCCAGGGGTCAGCTGTGCTGTTTTGTCTGCATCCTCACTGATTTCACCCTGGGCCGCTTGTCTCTTTCACTGCACTCATGTCCATCGGGCTCTACACGGCCCCGTTGGGGATGGCAACTCCTAAAACATGAGCATTCAGCAATGCTGGCTGCTCCTTGTGGTGCCCCACGGTTGCTGTGGCCATGGGCACATGGCCCTGTAGGATTCTAAGCCAGGCAGAGCCAGCATCAAAATAGCCTTTTGGCTCACAGCTGCTTGCAGCTGGTGAATTAGCCTCACGGATCTTGCTTTGCTGCTTTATTCAGGTAAAAGTAGCTGGGATTTGTATCAATTGAATCAGGAGTCGAGCAGAAAGAAAACCGGGCTAAGCCTTCCAAGCCCTTTTAGCCTCCATTCCCACAATAGTTTCCACAAAAGAACAACAAAAGAATGAACCTTGGAATTCACTAATGAGCACCTTTCTGACCACAGCACATTTTGCTCTGCCTCACCCACCCTAGGTTTGGCCTTTGCAGCCCAAGCTGCAGCCTGTTCCAAAGGGAACATGCTTCCTTCCAAAGGAAAAGTGCTGATTTTAGGGGGCTTTGTGGCATGCCTGCTCTGAGACAGCCAAAGATTTTTGTCTCTGCAAAAGTCTGAGCAAGGATTTGTCATGGATTTAAAACTCCCAAAGGCCAGATTCAGCCCTCTAATGAAACAGGGGATTATTCTACTTGATCTTGGAGCCTACTGCTCGTGATCTATATGCCAAGTGGGAAATCTAGTCTCTCACTCCTCTGGCTAGTGTGAGCTGGATTCAAACAGTGCACTCAGCTCCTGGAGTACTGTGCATGGCTTGCCTGCAGTCCTCAGGGGCTGATTAAGGAGCTGCACTGACAGCACACAGAGGAAGTTTTGGTACAACTCTTGCAGCCTGGGAGGAACCTGGTTTCAACTTAGGCCCTTGCAGAGAGGTTTACAGTAAATTGTAAAAGGGGAGGAGTCTTTAGGGTTTGGACAGGGAGGACATTTCAAGAGCTGTGAGTTATTTACAATGACTCTGAGTCAGCGTGGTCAATTGTCCCGTTTATCATGAGTCCTACAAGATTGAGAATCTTTCTTAAATCTCCGGCTGCCCAAGTCTTGTGAATGTAGGAGACTCTCAGTTTTCAACTTATTAAAAATGAGTTTTCAGCCCTCATCACTGGCGAGAAGTTTAAAAACATGACCCGGACTTGCATGTCAAAAACCAGAAGGTAAATGACAATCTCCATGATTTTTTAGACAAGATCATAATCTGGGAGCCCTGACTCGTGATTTGTGAATGCTTGAGATTGGCACCACTGATCAGTGTGTGTGTGAGTGCGTGTGTGTGGGTGTGTGCCTATCCATGTATGTACACACACACACACTAGAAGACCTGGCATTGCTCAGGTCCTTAACTCAAATAAGTTTTGTTTTTCTTCGTTTAAATCACTGCTCTGGGGTGGGGCTGGGAAGGAGGGGTTCAGTAGGCAGGCTGCCCTGGGGAGAGAGGACAACCCAGCAGCTTGGGAACGGGTGAGAAGCACCTATCCATGGCCACTGCAGCAGGCACAGCTGAGGGAGTGGTGCCTGTCCCCAAGCTGGGGGACAGACAGACACACAAACAGACAAACACTCTGAAATAAGGTTGATAGCTGTCCCTTTCTCCACTCTTGCTCCCTGCTGGCCCAATGGGGTTATAACTGTCCCGGTCCCTATCTCTGGCCGCTTGCTGCCCCCCTGTGGTCATTCTATGGTATAACTGTCCCTCCTTCCAGACCCCTCCCTTTTCATTGTATGAGAAACAATCACATTCCAGGCGCAACCCATTGTCCTGGCACAACCAAACCCTGACCTTGTTTTAAATTTTTATAAGAGGAAGCTGCATACCAAATTTGGTGGTCCTAGCTCTTATCATTTAGGAGGAGTTCTTGAACAAACATACTCACAGATGCACAGACACACAGACAAAGTTTCTAAAATATGTAGTAAACGTGTTTTGTTTTGGTTTTTTTGGAGACTAGCCAAACGTCATGAAGCCAGATTAAAGCCTACATCCCAAGGGCTTAGCTCTCAGGCACTGTTAAAGGTGTCACTTCCCGCTTGGCCAGTTCCCCCAGTGGTCTCTTCTCCTTGCCTCCCTTTCTATGATGATTTGTGTAGGTAATCTGCCATGTGATGCACTCTGAGTGTATGCTGAGACTGCATCCCTCTGTCGGCAGAGGGATGCAGATTAGGCAGGTCAACATTGCAAATGAAGCGGGGATTTAAATATCCTGTGCCTAATTTGCATAAAAATGGCCACCGTTTTTGCCGACTCAGCACTTTGTCGGCAAAAAGCGGCAGTCTAGAGGGGGATCTGTCAAGAAAGAAAACCTTTTTTGATAGATCCTATAAACCTCCTTGCAGGAGGCATAAGGGATCTGTCGAAAAAGGCTTTCTTTCTCAACAGATCCCCCTCTAGACTGCCACTTTTTGTGGACAAAGTGCTGAGTCGGCAAAAATGGCAGCCATTTTTATGCAAATTAGGCACAGGATATTTAAATCCCCGCTTCATTTGCGATGTCGACTTGCCTAATCCGCATCCCTCTGTCGGCAGAGAGATGCAGTCTAGACATACCCTGACTGTCCCCAAGCAGAGCCTAAAATCTATAGTATTACCAGGCAATGTGAGGATTTCACAAGTTACCCTTTTTTCTCTCAGTGGTTAGCCAAAGTGTGGGGCTTCACCGGGTTATTTCCATCAGGATGAGAAATCTGCAATACAAGTCAGGTATATTCCTGGGGTAATCTTGTTTGTTGACAAAGAACACACATGCAGTCCTGAGTCCCTGAACTCAGCAAAACCACCAGCAGCAAGCAGGTTTCGTGCTCAGAAATCCCCCAAAGCCTGCTTCTCCAGCCAGCTCTCTGCTCAAGACAATCTGCCTCCTCTCAGGATCATGCTCTCAGCTCTTCCTGCTGGCTTGCTCCCTCCCCCACACACAGCGCAACTGATCTCCTAGCCAGTGCTCCCTATAAGCCAGGTGCTTGAGCAGCTGCTCAGGAGAGATTCCAATGTCGCCCTTCTGAGTAGCAGAGTGCCCCCAGATAGACGTTGTTTGTGGTGGTGCACATTGGCACATGCCTTGGTGCTTAAAAAAATATTCGGCACATAGATGGAAAAAATCTGCACATGGATGGAAAAGATTAGAGGGAACATTGCTCCTAGTCCGTGATCGTAACCAGGGAAACCTCTTAGTCTACGTGGTCTCACAGACATGCCATGCAATAGCCTCCACTGATATAAGAGCCCAGAGGCCTAGAATCAGGGACTGAGGCAACCGCTGCTTCCTTGTTGCTACCAGAGGCTCAAACAGGAATTACTGAGAGACTCAGGGCCACAGGATATCCCTCCCAAGGGGCATGAGTGACAGCCCTCCATGATTCCCTGATTGGCTGACACTCCCCCTATAAACTTAGAAGCTCTTCTGGGAGTTGTCTGAGCAGCACAGACCTGCAGTGTGCTTTTGCCTTAGACCCTGGTTTGCTGCTCCTCACCTAGATCCCTTGGCCCAGCACCAGACCCTGATCTTGGTTAACTGTCTTTGGCTTAGGACCATCATGGAACCCACTGTAAGACCCCTCCTCCCTCTCCACATAGGCTCATACTCTCAATTTGACAATGGGCTCTGGACTTGCAGTTTTGACCCAGCCTGGTCTTGGACTGATCTTTGAGCCTGCTACTGAGCTGCTCCCCTGGCTTCCACAGGCTGCTCACGACCTGGCCCTGACAGTTGTTATGCAAGGGTCTCTACTGCATATAGGGGCTTGATTTTTCCTTCTGCTAAGCCATTGGCATGTCTGTTGGTCTTAATGAAGTCTGTGATTGTCCGGATCCAACACTGTGCTCACAGAACCTTTCACAGCATAACTTAAAGCTTAGGTTTCCCTCTGGATGAATGACATATCCACATAGAACTGTACTGGCTTGCTGGGTCCTGACTGGCTGCAGCAAAAGCAGCTACTCTAGCCTACCTGGAGGACTTATCCTCTGCTCTTTTCCTTGGGCAGAGTGCGACAAGGTCACAAGATTCCAGCAGGGAGCTTTGGGGCCTAGTCCACCCTGTCACAATGCTAACGTTCTCAAAGTGTCAGGTTTTTTTTAAAAAACACTCTGCAGTCTCGGCACTTAAACACCTTTATCTGCTCTTCTACTATTCCAGGCATTATTCCCAGCGAATGTCTTACTCATTTCTCATCACTTTTTTTCACAATATGAATAAATAAACTATCTTCATTTTCTCACCTTTATCCATCCCCATCCCCCTCAGCTACAGACTCAGTTCTTGTTTCCATAATGGTGCAAGGTTCTTTGGCTGGGAATCCAGCATTCCCAGTGCTTTGAGTTCCTCCACGATGCTTTGTGTGTCCATTAATCACTCTGTTCCTTGCTGGTGGTCTCTGTAGATCAGTGGTTCTCAATCCTTTTTATCACTACAGGGCACACTGTGTGCTGATTGGGCTGCAAGCGGCCCATTGGTTGAGAACCACTACTTTTGACTAACTGTTGCCACTTGGTTTCATGCACTGCATGCTGGGTAATCACATAAGAGGTCTCCATGCTTGTAAAACTAAACCGACTCTTTATTAGAAGGCCTACTTACAGAGCTGCTTCAACTGCAACCAGCACGCCAGCTATGCGTACTCAGACTGACTTCCTGGTATTTCCTCTAAACTCTTCCCTTCCACCACCTGGGCTTCTCTCTATAAACTCCATGCAGGTTCATATATTACCTCTTTCCTGGCTCATTGGGTCTATTTTAAGGCATGCTCCCTCACAGTCTTGGAGCTGGATTGCGTTATTGTACCATCACTAATGATTCACCTCAGAGGAGATTATGAACTCAAGGCTTGCGGAGCCTGAGATTACCAGAGCTGGATGGAAATGAGAGGAAAGTCCTTGTCATCAGATGACTCTCTCTCCCGCAGGGATCCAGAGAAATTGCTCTGAATATAGTAATACTTGTATGTGCATGAGTGTACCAGAGGGCAAAAACGGCCTAATGTGAAAAAAATAAATAAAACATCCACTCAAGAAAAAGCCAGATCCATGAACAATTCTCTTCTGTGGCTGCTGGTTTAAAGTCCTCCAGGCCAGTAGCCTTCCCCTGACGGGGCTATTTGCATAACGATGGGAGCAGCAGACAGTGGTTCCGCCAGGGGATGAGAATCGGGCAGTCTGGATTCTCTCCCTAGCTCGGCCAAGTTGCTCTTAACCATTGTTCATCATCCCCATCTGTAAAACGGAACAATCCTGTCTCTGCACTAATGCTAGGAGGCTCATTTCATTAACAGCTGTGCAGACACTGGGCTGCTAGGATGAATGACGCCAGGGAGGGGGAAAGATGGTGCACTGAGTAGGGACTGAGGTGTTTCAGGTTCAATTCCCGGCTGTACGACAGGTTTCTGTAGGACACCAGGTATGTCACTAAATCTACTCAACTCCCCATGTGTGTATTGGGGGTAACTAATTGTATGGCCGGAAGGGATAGTCTGACCTCTGGCTGACACAGGCCACAGTATTTCATTTCATGGTCCTCACATCAAGCCCACAATGTCCCGTCCAGCTAGAATGTAAGATTTAGACAGCTGCGCGATCTTGATTTAGAAACGTCAAATGACAGCGACTCCACTTCCTCCCTAGGCGGGAGAGGTTCTGCGCGGCAATGTTCGCTCTCATTTTTTCCAGCCACGAGCAGAATACATTTTGTGATGTGCACCGAGGCATGTGCGGATGTGCACCACCAGTAGCAACACACGCTGCCAGCTGTGGGTGCTCTGCTAATCAGCTGGGCAGCACCTGACTTTCCCCTGGGTGCTTGCCTAAGTGCACAGCTCACAGAGGACATGGCTGAGGGGGCTGGTGGGGGCTATAGTCATCCCAAAATTTGCATTAGCCCTGCTGTCGTCGCCGCCACTCTCTGGCCACCCAGCTCTGAAAGTAGAGCAGACAAAGCAGGGCTGGCCGGGCGGTGCCCAGCTCTGAAGGCAACGGCACTGCTGCCACCAGGGGCCCAGGAGTAATCCTGGGCCGGTGGGGGAGGGGGAGTTAAGAGCAGCTCCAGGCCTGTGTACCCACCCATCATGGCACACCGCCCAAGGCAGGGGAAGAGTCTGGGGCTCCTCACAGGCGTCCACACTGACACGCTCTGCCAACAGTTGCTCCTCCCGGAGGGCTCTGCTGGCCCAAGGCTGGGTCCCCCCATCCTGGCAGCTGTTATCAGTTGGGGGCAGGTGAAGGGTGGCAGAGCACGGAGGAACAGCCACAGCTCCATCCAGGGGGTGGAGTTTCTTGGTGGGTGGGGGGAACAGCTCCCCAGATAGTCTCTCTAGCCTCCCCACTGGGAAGAGACTGGTGCTGCCCCTCTCCCAACACCCACCGTTCCAGTGGCTAATTACCCACCCTTTGAAAAACATGCTCCTGATTTCTAATCTGAATCTGCCTCAGCTTCCTGCTACTGGGCCGTGTGCCGCCTCGGACTGATAAATCAAACAGCCCTTGCCTCCCCAGCCGTCCTCTCCTGACGCTAGGACTTCCAGAGTCGATCACACCACCTCTTCAGCTTCACCTTCAGCAGCTGGGTCAGCCAGGACCTCCACCCGTCCGGGTTGTTCTTTTCTGAACCCCTTCCAGTTTCTCCACAGCCGCACCACTTCCCTCCCGCCCACGCGTGGTCAGCCCGTGAAAGGCGGTGAGGCGCTCAGATGGGAGGCTGGATAAGGGCTACTGAGGCACCACAGACAGTCTGCCACAGGAGGACAGAGTGTTACGATCACTGAATTCCTTTTGAAATCCAGCTCCCCTTGCTTTACGCCAGACCCGCCCTGCCCCCGGCTGCTTCTCGGGAGGTCAGGGTGCCCAGTTCTGTGAAACCATTTCCTTGCTCTGGCTCCGCTGGGGGTCTGGTGACACGGTACACACAGGTGGCCATGGAGACTGAACAGTAAATCCTCTTCGTCTCAGATGACTAAGGCAGAGTCTAGTCCCTTCTGGCCTTGCTTGATTTTCATGCTAAACAGTCTGAGCTGCTAAATAAAACCAGCCCATTCGTCACTCTGTTGACACCAAATGTTATGATCTCAGGATGGAGGGGCCAAAGGGAGGAAATTAATCCTTTGCACAGAAGGGCTTTGTGGCAAAGGGGTGAAATCAGGCCTGGGTTTTAGAGCCCCAGAGATTGACTTTCTCTGTAATCCATGGGACAGTTCCTACATGGGCAGTGGCAGTATGAGATTCCCCCATGGCTGCTCCATACTCCTGACCCGGAAGGACCATCTCGGCGTGTGCTCCAAAACCAGCCTATACCCTTAGGGTATGTCTGCACTGCAGTTTTTTTAGAAAAATGATTGTTTTTCCGAAATAACTTCACTTACATCCACACTGCAATTGCGTTCTTTCAAAAAAAATTAAAAGAACAGAAGGGTTTTTCCAGCATTGGTAAACCTCTTTCTACGAGGAAGAAGCCTTTTTCCAAAAGAGCTCTTTCGGAAAAAGGCGTGTGTGCACGGGGAAAAGGGAGTTCTTTCGAAAGAAGAGGAAAGAGGAAAAAGCACAGGTGCCCTGATGGCCACTCCGTCCATAGTAATCACAGCTGAAATGCGAGATAGCATCCATTCAGTGTGGATGCTCTCTTTCGAAAAAGCAGATCGCTTTTTCAATGCGTTTTTGCTGTGCAGACGCTCTCTTTCAGAAGTCTTTTCAGAAGATCTCTTCCAGAAAAACTTCTTCCAAAAGAAGCCTGCAGTCTAGACATAGTCAGAGGCTGTGTCTGCATTGGCAAGATTTTGCACAAAAGCAGCCGCTTTTGCGCAAAATCTTGCCACCTGTCTACACTGGCTGCGAATATTTGCGCAAGAACACTGACATTGTAACGTACAAAATCAGTGCTTCTTGCGCAAATACTCTGACGCTCCCGCTCAGGGATAAGCCCTCTTGTGCAAGTATTCTTGCGCAAGAGGCCAGTGTAGACAGCAACGTTAATTCCTTGCACAAGAAAGCCCGATGGCTAAAATGGCCATCAGAGCTTTCTTGTGCAAGAGATCGTCTACACTGGCACGGATGCTTTTGCGCAAAAGCAAATCTTTTGCACAAAGGCACATGCCAGTGTAGACGCTCTCTTGCGCAAATACTTTTAACGGAAAAACTTTTCCGTTAAAAGTATTTGCGCAAAATCATGCCAGTCTAGATGCAGCCTTAGTGTTTCCTGACGTTGATCCAGATCCCAGTAGGGGGTATAGTCATCCAACAAGTGTGCCATCCCAGGATCACAAACCGATACTGTGCCATAACAGGAAGCTTAGATAACAGGGAGGTATAACAAAGCAGGGCAGGAGGGATCTGGGTGAGAAATCAAGAGCAGCACTTTTTGGGAGCTCTGGATTGCTACAGAAAGGAGGGAAGCAGGTCAGATAAGAGCTGTGCAAACAAGAAATGTTTCCGGCTGACACCCCGGAACTTGAAACATTTTTCACTGACCCCCCACAAAGTAGAAAAACAAAATGCTTCCAGGTTGAACAAAACATTCGCCTTCAACTGAAACAAAACGTTTGCATCCACCTGTGGGGTTTTTGGTCTAACACCTTGAATTAAATAAAAGCGCAGTGAAATTCAACGTGGAAACTCGTTTGGAAGTTGTAAAATCAGAATGGAACACTTCAATGTTCCCCTCGCGTTGTCGGGGAGGAGGTGTTTGGTTTAATTAAGACTGAAGCAATTTGGCAAATTCACCGTGACTTTGCTGAGTGGTTTGGCCCATCCCCAGCTGCATTTTTCAGCCAAAAAAAAAGTTTCATCTGAAAAAAAAAATTGCCCAGCTCTGGTCAGGAGGAAGAGGCAATGAGAGAAGCCGACAGGAATTCGGACGAGGGACAGCAGGATAAACTTGTTCTCTGGCTACTCTCTATGGCAAAGTGGGAGAAATTTCCCCCACCACAGCAGCTAAGGAAAGATCCCTGCAGCCCTCAGCACAGACTGAGGGTGAGTCTGTCTTGCTACAGCGGCTCCCAGCTGCAGGTAAAGACATGGTCACCCAGTGCCTTGGAGTAGGAGAGACGCTGGTGTTGGTTCCAGCATGCTAACGAGGAGGGGTATTGTGCTAAGCCAGCTCTCTTCTAGATCTCCTGGGCCCCAATCCTGTAAGATGATCTGGGGGGCAGATTCCTGTGCCCCTGTGGATCAGTAGTGCAGATCTGAATGTGTCCTTATGACCCAAAGAGAGGGCTGCCCAAGAAGTCCCTGGAAAGCAGGGGACATCCTCCTGCCCATGCAGAGAGCAGGCTCAGTGCCTTTCTCTCAGTTGGTGTCCAGTTGAAAACAGAGGACTCGTTTTTCAATTACATTGATGTTGCACTTGGGGCTATGAGAGGACTGGGGGCAAAATGCTGCCTTATTCTGGGTCTGGGCAGGACCTGGTGCAAGTTAGAGCAGATTCAAGTGTGCTGTACTGCATGATGTGCTCTCCCTGGCCCCTGGGGAGCATAGAATATGCTCATGTCTCCTGGCTTGTCTCCCGCGACACTCCCTGTGCCAGGGGTTTGGAGCAGGGCTGGAGTATGGCCCTGACCTCAGTTCTGCCCAGGCTGGGGATGTACCCTGCACAGGGAGTATTCTTAGTTGACCATATTAACCCCCAGGCCCACTGCCAGTGAACTGCGCAAAGGGACGTCAGTGGGACAGAGTCAGGCCTGGTGCATATGTCACTGCAACTTTTGAACCGCACTCAGCACCACCAGATCCCCAGGTTCCCTCTTTCTGCGGCCAGAGGCGATTCCCTCTCCCTTGGCATGACTAGCAATCACCATGACACACACGGATCCAGCAAACGCTGCTGCTTAGGGTTGCCAGATGGTTTAACCAAAAATACCGAACAGCCCCCCCCCCCAAGAAAAAATGGGGAAAAAATTCTGTTGAGGAAAAAAAGGGGGGAGACCAAAGTTGTTGAACGAAAAAAAAAAGACCCCAAGAGTTAAGCAAAAAAAAGTAAAAAAAAATTTTTAAAAACAGCGTGGCCCTTTTAAGAAATGCTTTTGAGGCTTTTTGGCCCTAACAGGCTGCCAGTGGCTGTCTGCCATCTTGTCTTCCTGGTCTGGGCCAGACAGCTCTCCTGCAGAACCAGGGAAGCACCTGGTATTTTCGCCTCCTGGCCGGGAAAAAAAATCAGAAAATTTTAGGTGTCTGGTATTTTCTGAATTTTTTTACCAGACAGGAGGCAAAAGTACAAGACTGTCCGGGTCAATACCGGACACCTGGCAACCCTGTTGCCGCTCCCAGAGACATTCCTGCCTGGGAGAAAAGGAAAGCATCCGCCGGCGGTGCCCGTATAAAGAGCATGAGCGTCACACCGGCGCTGAGAGTTGCATCACCCAGTACCAACCTCTTAAGCCCCAAGCACGGGGTCGTGGACTATGATGCCCTGCTTTATCTGCAGCCCAATGCTCAGCCAGTCCCCCCAAGAAACAGCATGCGTGTTTTCCTATCTCCGTCCCTGGAGTGGCAGGAGTTTGGCGAATGCTTCCGACAAACTTCCTGCGCTTGACCCCGAAGGCTATGAAAGGGGGTCTGAGTCACAGCCCCCAGAAGATACCGCACAGCCACCACGCTGTGCCCTTGCCTACATCTTGTGTCCCTGTTTCCAGGAATCCCCGTTTGTTTTCAGTTGCGGCAGGCGAGATGGTTGCAAAAGGGCTGGGAAAGAGCCGTGTTTGCAAATAGCTCTGGAAAATAATTGCAGGTGCTGTGGCTATAGCTTTCAAATGACTTTTGCTGTGGGCCTGCAAGGGGCACAAACACACAGTAGCAAGAATATCGGGGTGGGGAAGGCGCCAGGAGGGGAGCAAACAATCAGTTACTTCTGTGCATATTGCACTGGTTTATACCAGCTAAGAATCCAGGTCTTGATTTTTTTTTCTTTTGCATTTATACAATAAAATCCAGTGAGGCGGAGATCTGGATGCAGCCCCTGCCTTTCAAAGCAGCGTCTAAAACCCCCATAGAGTTAACTTCCTAGGGCCTCCGCATTAAAAACAACATTTGCCCCAAGCAGCTACCCCTCTGGAACAAGTTACTCCTAACAGAAAAGCCCTGGGAAAAGACTTTGTGAACAGTAGAGCTTAATACTTTATTACACGGGGGAGCGTAGGAAGCAATTTTATAGAGCCAAAAGGATTTGTTTTGGGGAACTTTATGAGCTTGCAGTGAATATCTGCTCTCGCTCTCTCTTTCTCTACACACATCTGTAACCCTTTCCTGCCATATAATCGTTTATTATTATTTTACCTTTAATTCACTGGGCTGCATGTGATTTTAACCCTTTATTCCTTTATTTATTAATTGGATCATGATAGGGACACCAGGGAAGATTCGGGCTCAATTGTGCTAGGCGCTCAGCATGCATAGGCGAATGGCCCTGCTCCAAAGAGTTTCACGGCCTAAAAGTTAGCTTTTTGTGAAGCACCACATTTTGATCTGTGTTCCAGCGGCCACTGGGCCTATGTGAGTATTCCTCTGTTAGGGCCCTGTTCCCAGGCATACACATCAAGGTGACAACAACTCCCCACGCCAACTCCCTGAACCCTGCACAACAGCCACAGTAGGGACAAGCCACGCAGCAAATTTTGCTGATCCACGATCTGTGCTCTGGTGTATCCTACTCTTGAGCTTGTGGGTTTTGTTTAGACTGATCTCAGGCCTGGAACCTTGATTGCTATTAATTGGCCTTCACCAGAGGAGAGCTGCTACTCATCTATAATTCTTTCTACTGCAATAGGACCTTGGGGTCCCATGCAACGCCAGGATTCCACTGTGCTAACTGATAGACACTAATATAGCAAGAGACAGTCCCGGCGCCAAAGAGTGCACAATCCAAATTAACAGAGGGGAGGGAAGGGAAATGGGTGTTAAGTAACTTGGTTAAGGCCATGCCGCAGCTCAGTAGCAGAGGCAGGGCTAGATGGTAGCTCTTCGAAGTCCCATGCTGCTAACCTACCCACTAGGCTGTGTTGCCTCTGTCTTTTGCACTGTTTGGACTTTATAAGTAATGTGGTGTCCTAAGCCCTATACAGGCACACATGTTGCTTCTGCAGGGTGCTGATTTGCTGTTGTCTGAAGCCTGTGTGGGTCTCACAGTGGGAGAATGCCCAGAGCTTGTTCTTCAGCTCTGCTCCTCTTGGCCCGCTCTTTTGTTTCTACTCTCGAGCAACACACCTGGCAGAAAATGAAACTGGGGCAAAGGGAGTCCTTGTCGGTGCTACTGTGGGAAGCTGAATGTCCAGAGGAAGCCGCTTCTGGGCTACTGTTGCTGCAGGAGAGTTAGAGGCTTAATTGATGAGAGTGCAAAGAAAGGCAAAGCTTGCCAGCCCCCCATCAGGTGTGTTTCCCACGGGTCTCTTGGGGACTGACAGGTCAATAACAGAGCCGCTAACCCATCTGGATCTGGAGTCCCTGTCTGTACAGTCATTTACTCCTTTTACAAAAGCAGCAAGGAGTCCTGTGGCATCTTATAGACTAACAGATGTATTGGACCATAAGCTTTCGTGGGCAAAGACCCACTTCGTCAGATTCATGTATCTGCATCTGACGAAGTGGGTCTTTGCCCACGAAAGCTTATGGTCCAATATATCTGTTAGTCCATAAGGTGCCACAGGACTCCTTGTCGCTTTTGCAGATCCAGACTAACACAGCTACCCCTCTGATACTTTACTCCATTTATTTATTGATATTGTAATCGAGTCCAAAATCCGGGAAACCCCCAATTCGGAGCATTTTGCGAGGTGCTGCGCAACCATAGGAGAGCCCCTCACATGTGATTAAAAGGGATGTAAGCGCGTGCGTAAGTGCCATGCCCAATAAGGATGCTCTCCGGTTTTGGGGTCCCACACTGGTAGGAACACACAGTCCCTTCACTGACGTGCTTTGAATACAGTCACACCACTTGGGCATCGTGCTGTGCCGGGCTGTCCCTTTACGCAGCGGGCCAGACCTCAGCGGATGCCAGCTGGCTCCATCCCACTTGCCCTCAGCGGCGCTGCACCACTAGTCCACAGGGCCCGTCTCCCCTCTGTCCTTTCCGCTGATGCCAGCTCCAGCCCTGGGAAAGCTGGTGGTGGCTGCCACGGTGGGCGGCTTGCTCTGGGGCTGCACCATGGCCTGGCTCCAGTGCAGCCCCAAAGCAAGCCTCTTGCCACGCAAGCACCCGGGGGGAGCTGGTGGTGACACAGTGCAGCCCTGGGACCAGATGAGCCACTGCCCCCCAAGAACAAAGATTCCCTGTTGGCCCCAAGAACAAAGATTCCCAACACAGTGCAGCTTCCTGCCTGACTTTGCCCGGTGGTGCTGCCTGCCTCCTGACTGAGGGTGGCAGCCTCTTGTCCATCCTCCAACCACGCTAGCCCGGCTCCTCTGGAGGCTACGGCAAAGAATTTTCAGGGCAGTCTCTTGCTCAACAGGCATCAGCACCTCAGCATGGGGGGTTGCTCTGAGCCAATGGGAACGTTGTGTTACAGTCCTAGGACGGGACTAAGGCTTGGCAGCCCCGTCAGAGCAGCCAGTGTGACAGATCTAGGGCAGCTGGCTACAATACTTTGGTGAAGGGCAAATATACAGGGACCTGAGCACAGAGTTTTCTGTTCCCTGAGGCTACGTCTACACGGGCAGCTTCTTGCGCAAGAACTGTTTTGCGGAAGAGTTCGTGCGCAAAAAGCTTCCACAAGAGAGCGTCTACACTGGCATGTGCTTTTGCACAAGAGCATCCATGGCAGTGTGGACGCTCTCTTGCACAAGAAAGCTCTGATGGCCATTTTAACCATACGGGTCTCTTGCGCAAGAAATTCACGTTGCCTGTCTACACTGCCCTCTTGTGGAAGAGCTCTTGCGCAAGAGGGCTTATTCCTCGTGAGGAGAGGAATAACTCTTCTGGAAGAAGCCCTGTTTTACAATGCTATACTGTAAATTGACTTGCGCAAGAACGCGCGTGCAATGTAAACAGCAGGCAAGTTTTTGTGCAAGAACGGCTGTTCTTGCACAAGAAGCTGCCAGTGTAGATATAGGCTGAGTGAATTGGCCATGTAATCAAGGCAGGCAGGCCCCTGGGGCCAGTTAAGAGCTTGCCTGAAGCAGCAGGCTAATCAGGCCCATTAAAGCTGGCCAGCTGGGGCTAGTTTAAAGGGTTTCCCCTCAGGAAAGGCAGGGGGCGGAGAAAAGCCAAGGTATGAGAGTAAGAGGGGCACTGCTGGAGAGCTGAGGCCTGCAAGGAGGTGTGCTGTACTAGGGGAAGTGGCTGCAAAACTGTGAGTGGAGGAAACACTGCCAGTTATCACTGCCTTAGGGTCCCTGGCCAGAACCCAGAACCCCCAACCCTCCCCATGCCTCTACAGAGGTGGCGGGGGGGAGACCAGGACTGCAGAAGGGTTTCACCCCAATCCTTGGACTTGCCTATGGTGAGGATGGCTCAGCAGGCTGTGGCCCTGGCCTCTAGTAAAGTGTGGAGGGTAGCAACAAGCCTCAAGGCAAACACTAACCGCCGAGAAGCGCAGGACCCTCGGGGCACAGCCAGCGCTTTGCTGCAGTAGCTTGTGTCAGGGCTGCATAGGGGCCACAAACTGCATCTTTTGAAAGGAACAGGAGTCAGCCCTGATGTCTGGCCTGGCTCATATTCTCTTTAAGAAAACTGCTTGTTGCCACCATCCTGCTCAACACCAGGGCCCTCCAGAGGTGAAGGCGCCAGCTGCCAGAGGTTGAGTTGAAGAGCCAAGGCTCCCAGCTGGGTCTGTAATAAACTCGTGTCCTCTGTGAATCAAGCAGAGAAGAGAATCCACAGCCTGCTCCCAAGGGGTTATACCACGACTGCACATTGACTTCAGTGACCAGGCTGGCCTTTACCCTACGCCAAATCCACCAACTCCTGTAAAACCAAAGTCTGGTGGCCATTTTGCCACTCTCCTTTCTCGCTGTCCCCTGGGAAAACAGCCTGGTGAACCACTGAGAGCAGAAGGTTGGTGGGAAGAATTTCTCCCCTTTCTCTGGTCTCTCCCGGGTCCCTGTGCTGCTTCACAGAGTTTGTTCGAGGCACTCTGTGTTAGTATTTGCCGTTCAAAATATTTGTCCCAACAATTGCTATGACTGACTCCTGGCCTGGTACTCCTTTGCTGCAAAGCTTCGAGCATTCAAGCGCATTGGTTCGCTCCAATTGGACACATGGCTGGCATGTTCTGTTCCCCGACAGGAGAAGTGAGAGAGAGAACTTGCAGAATCAGGTTGAAGGTGCGAATATTCATTTATGTCACCTCTAAGCTACATAGCCACCCCACACGGGGGCTCAGGACGGCTGCACAGAGCAATGCATCTCCCTACTGGCCCCAGTACAGAGCTACCTGCATCCTGAACCCCTCATCCCCAGTCCCACCCCAGAGCCCTCACCCTGCACTCCTGTTCCCCAAGAAACCTTGGCCGCAAGGAATCTCAATGGTCAGGCCTGTCCCCACACCTGCATCTATCATCGCATTGTTATTAGCTTACTCTAAAGGTAAGAAGACAGACCAAGAGTGGTAAACTAAAGGGAATTTATTAACAGGAAAAGGGAGATAAACAAGGTATGACAGGTAAGTATTAACTGTACAACTGATGGACATACAGATCTATAAGGACCCCACTGTTACAAAGGAATATAGGAAACAATACATTGAACTGAACTGTGACACAAGATAGACCCAAAAGGACAGGAAGGTGGCTAGATAGAGAGTCACTAACACCGTACCATGTCTTGCAGCTTTCTCCCTTGCTCTTGCGACACAGCTCCGGATGGTCAGGAGGGGTCAGAACCAGCAACCAGGAACAGCAGCAGCTGGAACGGTGGCGGTGTCTAACCACCGCAGGCAATGACAAGCCTTGATTTATCCTACCCTGCCCTGCGTCGTCGTGGCTGCAAGTATGCGGATGATAATAAGGAGCAGTGGATAGCCACCCATTCCTTGCATGCAAGTGAGCCTATTCCCACCCAGCTACCCTAGGCGTGAGACCGGCGTACCCACTCTAAGAGACAGCAGCAACACTCTGCCACTCAGATGGGCAGCCCTAGGCTACGCCAGAGGCGGCCCTATAAAATCTGCAGTTGTCAGGCAGATTTTGATGTAACCAGTGTAGCCCCTGCCCAAGTGATTTCAGTCACAGGGCAGATTATACCCATATGACTGCCAGGGTTTCCTGCCACCAGGTGGAAAGCATGGGAAAGGAGGGGGCAGAAGAGACACCAAGATGGATTCCTAGTTGTTGTTTTATGATCCAAAAAGGCATCTGTGACCAAAATGGTGGCTGCTAACTTACACCCCGATCCTTTGCCCTAGCCATGAGCCCTTTTCTGTACCCCAACCTCTCGGTGCGAACACACACACACCCAGTCCATGTGCCGAATGACTTGTTATGCAATACATCACCTCCATAATAGTGCTCATAACAATTATTCCGCACATAGAATACAAAATTAGAGGGAACTTTGATGTTCACCATCGCAAATCCAGAGCTACTTGTATCTCGGTGCCCTACATGATTTGTTGGGTGCCTGAGCATTCCCGCCAGCATGTTCCCTCGAACTTTGGTGATAAAGAAGAGGCAGGAACACAGACCAAGAGAATTTAATTACACAACTGAACAGACAGTCCTAGAAATTGTTTAGCAGTAATTACTCAGCTCTAATTGTGGCATTCTTTCAGATTCCTTCTGTGGCAAAGGAGCTATGTAAAACCGTATCTATCTTCATCGCCAAGGGAGACATAACTGGCTTCCTTTTCCCTTTGCCGTCAGCTCTCTACAGCCAGGCGGGGAATGAGTAACACAGACTAAAGCTACAGTAAGTGGCCTCTTGATACTAGTGTACTTCTGATGCCCACACCAATACACAATGATTTCATCCGGCTTCATGTGAATCTAATAAATGCCAGAGATTTAATGAGAGCCAAGCTGTGATTTTAAAGTGTAACCGGTATAGAAAAAGCAGTAGGACATTTCTCTGTCCGCTCCACAGTTTGTCACTTGACTTTATTTTCACTCTTCAGTGATAAACTTAGGCCAGGTCTATACGAGACCCGGAAGGTCGGGTTAAGGTACGCAACTCCAGCTACGTAAAATACATAGCTGGAGTCGGCTTACTATAAGAGTATGGTGCCATCTTCACAAAGGGAGGCCAATGGGAGCAAACACTCCCATTGGCTTCCCTTGCTCCCTGTGACTGCCAGGAGTACTGCCGCTGACTGGAGCTGCCCTTAGCATTTGATTTAGCCAGTCTTAATTAGACCCACTAAATCAAACGCCAGAAGATCAACGTGCGGCGCAGCAAGTGAAGACCTTGCCTTAGAGTCAGCTCCTCTGAGGTGTAGTTCCACGGAAGGCAAATAAGGTCAACAGAGAGGAGGATCTGGCACAAAGGGGCTGCGTAAAAACTAGGGATGTTAGCATATAGTCGTGTAAATAATTAACTGATAAACTTGGGGGTTTTTTGGCTTGAAATCTGAATGAACTTTCGATGGAATCTGTTGCATCCAGGAACATGGAACCCCACTGCGCCTTTTCTGGTCACTTACAGGGTGAAGCCCAAGCTCGGAACAGCAGATCGGAAAACTGCCACCCTTCGTTCCATTGTAAGGGCTTGGGATGTTGGAGAAGAGACACAGAGGGCTCAATCCATCAGCGTGGCTGAGCAGAACAAAGTCATTTTTGCACTTGGGATCTATTTGGGCGGGTCTGGAGCTCGTACAGCAAGGGGATACTGTAAATCCAGCTGTGTTGACTCTACAGCCACTAGGGACTTCCCATAGGACAGGGGAATTCCCCTATAGTGTCTTTACAGCCAGCCTGCCGTGTCTGCAAGTCAGCAGTGAACATAGCCCTAGTGTCACTTAGGCCAGGTCTACACTAAAAGGGCAAGTCGAATCACAATACACAACTCCAGCTACATTAATTACATAGCTGGAGTCGATGTACCTTGTTTTGAGTTTCCCTGCCATCCCCACAGTGGGAGGAAATGCTCCTACCAGCTTCCCTATTTCTCGCAGGAGCAGGAGTACCGGCAGCTGGCAGGGCTGCCCTCTGAGTTTGATTTAGTGAGTCTTAATTAGACCCACTAAATCAAACTCCGGAAGATTGATCATAGCAGTGTCGACCTTCCTTTTAGTGAAGACATGGCCTTAGGAACAGTGGAAGCTTCAGGGCAAGGCATAGGGCCATCAAGTTGGAAGGGATGGTTTACAGGTGCTATGAACATACTTGTCTTTTCCCAAACCAAAACATGACAGCTCACTCCCATGACTTAGAATAGCCAAAAAGGGCACAAAGATGGAGCTGTGAGCCCACAGCTGCCGGTCCCTAACACTATCTCCAAAGTCCCGCAGCTGCCCACTCCTGTTGGTCCCTAACACTATCTCCATGATTTCTTCTCTGTAAAAGGAAACTCTTATATGGTTTCCATGCGGTAGCCCTCGCCCAACAGCTGGGGTTGCCTGGGGCAACAGACTGATCCCAAATGGGACAGCAGAATTAGCTGGGGCCCTCACAGATCCCATGCTGATCCTCAGGAGGGTCCAACAGAGAGGAACTTCTGGTTCGGGAAGTCCTCAATTTACAAACAGGCTCTGTTCCAAACGCTCATGTGTAAGTCAGTTGTTTGGAACTCGGAGCACCTTCTCCCATAGAAACAATATTATAAAAGGTAGTTGGGTTCCCAGGCTACCCCAAAAAAGCCTGTTTAACCCATAACGTAGCTGAAATATGGTATATCTGAAATGAGACATAGTAGAAATAGTTTTTTATTTCACCTTGAATGCTGATGCCTGAGGAAAGGCAGGTTTAAATGGAGGAGGATAAAGAGACAGGTGAAGATTCTGAAGGGGATTTCAGAGCTTCCCCTGGTTGCCACCACCTCCCCTGAGCTCTGTGCTGGCTCTAGCAGCCAGCAGCATCCCCTGGCCACTGCCCCCTGCCCATGATGGGCTGTACCCAGCCCCCCACTCATCAGAAGACAGCGACCAAGGTGAGCGTGGGCTGGAGGAGTCCAGAGGAGCAAGTGGCTGCCATGCAGCTAGCAGCTGGAGAGAAGTGGTGGTTTCCCCTTCAAAGCGCCAATTTGCTCCGCCGCTGGCTGCACAACCATCCCCTGCTCCTCTGGAGTCTTCGAGCCAGCACTTGTGCGGCTCACCACTGCCTGTGCCTCTTGCCTGCTCCCCTGAGAACAGAACAGTCCTTACCCACATGCAGAATCCCCCATTGCATGGGTCATCCAAAAACGTCGGTCTTCTTGTCCACCCACCTCTTCCTCTGCCTGTTCTGTGGCTCTGCTTCCTCCAGGGAGGACCTAGGGTCTTTTTGTCCACCTACCTCTTCTTCTGCCTGTTCTGTGGCTCTGCTTCCTCCAGGGAGGACCTAGGGTCTTTTTGTCCACCTACCTCTTCTTCTGCCTGTTCTGTGGCTCTGCTTCCTCTGGAGAGGACCTAGGGTCTTTTTGTCCACCTACCTCTTCCTCTGCCTGTTTTGTGGCTCTGCTTCCTCCAGGGAGGACGTAGGGTCTTTTTGTCCACCTACCTCTTCTTCTGCCTGTTCTGTGGCTCTGCTTCCTCTGGAGAGGACCTATGGTCTTTTTGTCCACCTACCTCTTCCTCTGCCTGTTCTGTGGCTCTGCTTCCTCCAGAGAGGAAGTCCACCCACCTCTTCCTCTGCCTGTTCTGTGACTCTGCTACCTCCGGGGAGGACCTAGTTAACTTAAAAGTGGAAAAGTATGTCAGGGCTATTAAGTAGTAACGAAGCCATTTACCAGGCATTTGCCAGCCCCAGCGATGCACTGTCAGTTTCTGGATTTACTGTGTTCATCAACAGGGCCTGAGTTTAAACTTTGCTTTGCAAATATGTCATTGGTGTGTTGCTGAAGATTATAAAATCACATCTATACAAAATTGTCCCTCCTCTCTTCAGCTCCACCCCCAGGATGCCATTGGGCACAGGGGCACCGGTGTAATAGAGCTGCCTGGGGCCCCATCAGTCCTAAGGAAGTCTCTGCCTGAGGCTGCCAGAGCTTTTGTGTGCATGTGCGGATGTTCGTAAGTCAGATGTTTGTAGCTCAGGGAATGCCTGTCCTACCATCGAGGAGTGCTGAGCAGGTAGGCAGGCGGGCTGGGCATGTTTGGTCAGCTCACATCATTTTGACCTCCACTTGAAACCGACCCTTTTTTTATCTCATGCGGCCAGTTCTTGCATCACATTACACATACTTTGCATCAGCCTAGGAACAAATACAAGGCAAACAGCAGAGGAACAAATCTCCAGGACAGAGATTTCCCCTGTGAAGGTCACTAACTGAACAGTAACTTGGAAGTGGAGACTCCTCGGCATTTTGCCCAAGGAGCAAGTATCGCCTACTGCACTGATATTTACTGTTGCTAATCAAACCTCCTGGGACCTTTTGCTCTTTCATTTCATGAAGCAGTTAGACCCAACGGTGACAGATGCTCTATGACAGGGCTACTCAACTTTGGAAGCCCCGGGGGCCACAATGATACTCACAGAACATGCCGAGGGCCTTGAGAACCACTCTGCTTTCGAAGCTCCCTTCCCAGCTAGGATTGCCAGGTGTCCAGTATTCACCCAGACAGTCTGGTATTTTCAGCTCCTGTCCAGTAAAAAAATTCAGAGAATACTGGACACCTAAAATGTCTGGTATTTTCTGAATTTTTCCCCAGCCAGGAGGCGAAAATGCCGGGCACCTGGCAACCCTACAAATACTCAGTGCCCAGCCTCCTCCCCCCCGGGCTCCCAGCCCCAGCCCCCATGCTTACCTGGTTCCCCAAGGCTGCCAGCACAAAATGGCTGCCGGCCAAAAGACCTAGGGGAAGCAATGCTTCCCTTGGGTCTTAGTGTTCAACCGCGCCCCTGTTCCTATCCCTGCACTCACTCTTAAAGGGGACATGCTGTTTTATTTTAATTTTTTTTTTTTTGGCTTAAGTCCTTGGAGTCCCCCCCCTTTTTTTTCCCTTCAACAGAATTTTTTCCCATTTTTGGGGGGAGGAGGGGAGTTCGGTATTTTTGTTTCAACCATCTGGCAACCTTATTCCCAGCAGTGCCGGGCAAACTGCAGACAGCAAGAAGACACTGGTCCACACTGCAAAATTATCTCAGTATAACTCCCTCTCTCGGGGATCCACACCCCGAGCAATGTAGTTACTGTCCTAAGCAGCAGCGTAAACAGCACCACGTATGCAGGAGTGCTCGTCCCACTAGCATAGCCACTGCCTCTCATGGAGGTGGAACTCTTAAACTGGCAGGGGAGAGCTCTCTGTCCTGGCAGCTTAGGGTGTCTTCATCCGACCCGCTGCAGCGGTGCAGCCATGCCAATATACATTTCTCCTACAGATCTGTTTTCCCAGCCTCGCACTCCACAGGGCTCTGAGTGCCTGCAGGGGCAAGGAGCAAACATCCCATGGGTCTTCTGCGAGCTGCTCAGAGCCCAGCTTGAGCTGCGCTCTGTGTTAGCTGTTTGTCATGTTTCCGGACGATGTTGGCACGTGGCCCACGTGGCGGGACACTGGCCTGAGAAACCGACAGCTGCAAGCTCAGCATTCCCGGCTCTCGCTCTGGGCTCCAGCCCCACTGATGCTGTGTCTAGACTACAGGGTTTGTTCGAAAAAAGTGGCCTTTTTTTGAAAAAACTTCACCTGCGTCTAGACTGCTGCCACGTTCTTTCGAAATTAAGTCGAAAGAATGCGGCAGTTTTTTCGACCACAGAAAACCTCATTTTATGAGGAAGAATGCCTTTTTGCCAAAGTGCTCTTTCAAAAAAAGGTGTTCTTGAATGCAAACAGGGCTTTTTTGAAAGAGAGCATCCAGACTGCCTGGGTGCTCTCTTTTGAAAAAGCGGCTCGCTTTTTCGAAAGAAGTGGTTGCAGTCTAGACGCTCTCTTTTGAAAGAGGCTTGTAGGCTAGACGTAGCCGTAGTGTGCACAGGCCACGGTGTTTGGATTTGAGTACGACCTTCCCCACTGTTCACACAGTAGGGGCCTCCTGCAAGATGCGGATCTGGAGCTTTGCTCACATTCAGACTCTCCTGTGGTCTGGGCTCAGAGCACATCTCTGGCATGCCAGGGGGCAGAGCAATTCGGGCCAAATAAGCCACCCTGCGAGGGCCCCACACCGACCCACAAGAGCTCAGTGCTCACAGCCGCCAAGCGCCCCCCATTCTCAGTGAGCGGCCCTGGGGACAGTCTCTGCAGAGGGGAGAAGGAGATGCAAGCGCTGCGTGTGCCTTCCTACGGGCGTCCTTGCTGAACTCCTGCGGGCTTGGGGGGAGGCAGTGCCATGTGCATGTGGCACTACTGCCCTCTCCTGGGTGGAATGTCAGAGCTGCGTGTGTGTGTGTGTGTGTGTGTGTGTGTGTGTGTGTGTGTGTGATATGCGGCATGTCGCCCTCTAGGGGCTGCAGCCACAATCAGGATAAAAGTCTTACTACAGCTACCGGAGATTCCTCTTTGAACTACAAACAGCTACGGTCCCAAATGCTACTGCCCCACATTTCCAGGTTTGCTGCTGATCCTGGTGTCTGTCTCTACGCAGCCAGGATGCATCCACTAGGGGCTAACCCTCCAGGCATGGGTAACCCCCTTCCAGAACAATCCAGTATTTGGCTGGTGGGGGTGTGTGAATGATCCGCCCTGCCATGCACAAACACTGGCTGCAGCATTCAGGGCAGCGGGGCGGAGGGGAGGGGGTCACATGCATTTCCCCAGCATCTCGAGGTGTGGTTGGGTCTGTGTAATATGCTTGGTGTGTGAGTGGGTGACAATCATGGGGTTCGCCTGCAGGCATGATGGGCGTGTAGCACATACAGGGGCCTTTTTGTCTGTGGTGATGCACAGGCTGGCTCCAAGCTGCTGGGGGGGGGTGAACAAACGCAAACAGGCACGATGGTGGGAGCATGGGAACATGATGAGCTTTTCTGCCTTATTGAGCAAAATCCCCTCAGCTGTAACATCAGCCACTCACATCTCCACCACGCCTGTGCTCGGATAAGCCCCAGCACTCCCCATCAGTGGATTTCAGACCCTGAATGCAAAACCACTAGATTCCCCCCACATCCCCAGTAATTTGCCAGCTTTTATTCCTGCCACACACCCCCACACCTGACTGCAAGTGATCCGAGACCTGGTGGAAAGGCCACAAGCCACAGAAGGGAGAGGAGGGGAGCCCGACTGCTCAGCTATTGCAGGGTAGATCCCTTTCTGCAGCGGGGTGTCTGGGTGTGGTGTGAAGGGCAAGCAGGCAGTAGGCTAGTGGCTACGATCATCCAGTAGCCAAAGCACACTGGGTAGGGGGAACACAGGCACAGCTGTTGCTATGGTTTATTTCCCGGACCTGCCCAACTTCGGGGAAGGATTTCATTTGAATCTTTATTTGTAAGCAAGTTCTTCTGCTCCTTATTTATTTCCAGGGCACCTGCCAAATAGCCTGCAGTGCCTTTCCCATCTCTTTCTGCTAAAGAAACGAACCAAGCAAAAGGGGCAACAAAAATACTGAATGGGCCTTTGGATAGCTTGGCTTCCCCTCCGTTTCTAATATGTACATGGAGATATGGCTCGTTCGAGGCCAAGAGGATGGAGGCCGTGTAATGTCACGGGCTCATATTCTCCCACGAGTGGCCTGCGACAACAAAATGTGGCCACATGACACAACCTCCGCTCCACCTGGCCTGCTGATGTAAGGAGGCATCCGCCGAAGGGTCTGTTCACATGCCTCCGGTTAGGGCAGTGACATCACCAGCAGCCACCATTCGGGAGTGGAAATCACCCGTCTGGGGTGGAAATTGAGCCAGTATCATGCAGTGACAAGATGTGCCAACCCATCCTGCGGAGCCAGATTCTGGGTTATGGGGGCTGCCTTAGCCCATTGGCCGTGTCATCCCATGATTCAGCGTGATCCTGGGAAGAACGGGCAGGCACCTGGAGAATGCTGCCAAGTGCAGTGAAGTCAGCAGCTCTTTGTCTGCTCGGCCCACGTCGGGATTTAGGGCATCCCTCCACGGTGACACCAGGCAGCGTTAGCCAGATTCGGCGCGAGGCAGCCAGAGAGATCACAGGCATCCCCATTATGCTCAGTACGATGGAGTCCTGTCCCTGCTGCACTATGAAGGACACCCTGGGTCGGAGGCAGCTTGCGATGGCTGTGGGCTAAGAAGAGCTGATACCGTGTTGCAGAGCAGTGGGGGCTGCCCGTCTCCTGCACCATATTGCACGTGTAGCTCTGTGGGCCAAGCCTGGTAGGGGAAGGAGCGCTCTGCTGCCATCTACTGGGCAACCAGGGAAGTGAGGCAGCAAGGGACATTTGTTCATAGGACACTCATCCTGGCAGGTGGGGAAACTGAGTCAAAAAACTGCTGCCCACGACATATTGGGGGAAGGGCGGGGAAGAGGGTGGTGGTTACTTATTATCCATATAAACATACTGGTGATTTACTGTTGTGTTTCCTCACATGAATGCTGTGCTCCTCTGCCCCCCCCTTTCTGTTGCATACACAGCCTCTTTGCTTGCCAGTGGAGAAGGGTTGCCTGTTTAGGGAAGCCAGGGAAGGTGTTTAGATTTTCTCAGGGTCCCAGGAAGGGGCTCAAGCCCGGTGTGTGTTAGGTTTTAGTGAAATCCCTGGATATTTTACCCCGGCTCGTGTTGCAGTCGGTGAAATCTGACAGAAGGGTTACACGGCCGAGAGCCCAAAACCTCCTCATCGTGGAGGGGGCCTGACCCCCAGTTTCCAAAGCAGTGCTCAGGGCTGTTTGATCATTTCACCTGCCACACAGCGGTGCTCTGCACCACTCTGGCTGGCCCTGTGGTCAGCAGCGGGTATATTCTGGCACATGGAGTTTTCTGAACAACATGGAGAGCAGCAGTTCTCTTCAGGCCCCGGCCTGGTGGGTGGCAGGGGACTGGAAGGTGCACGCCGCAAACAGGGAATCATCTGGGACAATTGCAGGAATGCAGATTCAGGAGTAACCACGCACTTATAACCACGCCCGCCCTGTGACCCAGAGATGCAGCACGGGGGCTGAGGGTTTGCCATGCAAAGCCAAGCTCTGCACCCACATTACCTTAGCCCTGATACTCTCTGACATGAACTACAACATGGCTGCTGAAGCATCCCCGCCAGGGTACGTATGACCCCAGCCACCCCGGTGCAGATGTCTCTAGAGCAGGACTGTGCTGGCAAGAGTAGATGTGACAAGTCATGAGCAGTCAGGGTTGAATCTCTAGCCTCTTGATCTTACAACTTGATCCTCTCCTGCGTGGTAGGCAAACACCGGCCCATTGGGATTCTATGTGTGGCCACCCATGCACCCTCCCCCTCCTTGAACGCTGAGGGCCTTGCACTTACCTACTCCTCCCCCTTCCTCCCAACGCTTCCAAAACCCTGTGAATCAACTGATTTGCACCCTGTCCCTGCTCCTCCCCTTCTCCCCCAGAGCTTGAATGCCCATTTGTGGGTTCACGCTCTGGGAGGGAGGGGGAGGCGAAGGGACAGGTGGGCTTGAGGAAGAAGGCAGGAAAGAGGCCAGTTGGGGGGGTTTGAGGGAAGGGGTAGAGTGGGAGTAGGGTCTGGAGCACAGAGGAGGGGCATCGAGCAGCCCCTGGCAAAATGAGATGTGATGAGTATTTTAAGCAATGGCACGTTTGAAGTGCATGCTGATTGCACACAGTGTTGTGAGAGCCGTGCGCTCCCTCTGCTGCTTTATGTTACTTTGGCGGGCCATTTAATTTGCCCCTAATAAATGGATCACTTTGTGTTGAAAAGGCATGATAAAGGTAAAGGTGTGGTAAAGGCATGGCAAAGAAGGTCTTATTCTGGGGGTCATGACTAGCTCACATGCCTGATTTCAATCTTGCAGCCTACTGAGATGCAAGAGGGCTATTCATGGAGCCCACTCACTACCCTTGGTTGCCCATTGCTGCTTTCCTGCCTGACCTAAAAGGCACCTGCGACAGATCAGCCTGTTTCTGTGTCCCAGAAGGTGACCACTAGAAGGTGACAGAGTAACTAGGGATGTCAATGTGTAGTCAAGTACAAGATTAACCGGTAAGCTTACTGGTTAATCTTATCGACTACACGCACTCCCTCTTCTTGCTGCCTCTGTACTGGGCCAATGCTCTGTTTTCCTAAAGGGAAATAGATACATGTGGCTTTTGTCTCGGGGCCTTGGAACACCCTCACCCAGGAACAAGGGGGCTGGAACAACTGGTACAAGTGGGGAGGGCGGTGATGCGAGTCACTGAACCAAACTGTAAACCTTGTACAAGATGGAAAACAGAATGCAAAATAGGTGGGCTCTCGCAGCCGTCGGGGGCACAGGTCAGAGCCAGGCTCAGAGAACGTCATGCACCCACAGAGGGAGTCTTTTCAGAATTCAGGCCCACCGCCCCCTCCTTATCTTCCTCCTCATTCCCCAAGTCTGGGCTTGTCATTTCTTTACAGAGAACACATTAATCTTAAAACCAGGATCGAGGCCCCTTGGGTGCCAGGTGTCATACCTAGTGAGAGACAGTGCCTGCCTCCTGCGGGGAGTTTAATTTTCAAGTGGTGGCTGGGAGGTCAATGAGCACAATCTGTCAGTCTGTCCATCCGTCTGTCACCTTCCTATATCAGCCTTCCCTGTCGGCAAGCATAGGGACTTTCTGGGGTTCTTTCTTTCCCTCGGTGTCAGTTTAGCTCTGCTCCAGATCTGGGAGGAAGGAGTGTCCAGTCACATGGATGTCTCACACACACCCTTACACGTCTCACTGTGGGAAAGTAACTCGCTGTGTGAGCAAGCAGTGTGGGAGGGTGTTGAGAATTTAGAGCAGAGACAAAATCAGTTAATGTTTCCCTTCATTTTCACACTCAGGCAGTAATGTTCTTCTCTCCTTTGCCTCTACATAAGAACATGCCATACTGGGTCAGACCAAAGGTCCATCTAGCCCTGTATCCTGTCTGCCAACAGTGGCCAATACCAGATGCCCCAGAGGGAGGGATCAAAACAGGTAATCCTCACGTGATCCCTCCCCTATCACCCATTTCCAGAGAAACGGAGGCTAGGGACACCATTCCTACCCATCCTACCTAATAGGCATTGATGGACCTAACCTCCATGAATCTATTTAGCTCTTTTTTGAACCCTGTTAAAGTTCTAGCTTTCACCGCATCCTCTGGCAAGGAGTTCCATAGGTTGACTGTGCACTGAGTGAAGAAAAACTCCTTTTGTTTGTTTTAAACTTGCTGCCTATTAATTTCATTTGGTGACCCCTAGTTCTTATGTTGTGGGAATAAGTAAATAACTTTTCCTTATTCACTTTTTCCATACCAGTCATGATTTTATAGACCGCTATCATAGCCTCTCTTAGTCTCCTCTTTTCTAAGCTGAAAAGTCCAAGTCTTTTTAATCTCTCTTCATATGGGATCCATTCCAAATCCCTAATCATTTTTGTTGCCCTTTTCTGAACCTTTTCCAATGCCAATATATCTTTTTTGAGATGAGGTGACCACATCTGTAAGCAGTATTCAAGATGTGGGTGTACCACGGTTTTATAGAGAGGCAATAAGATATTTTCTGTCTTATTCTCTATCCCTTTTTTAATGACTCCTAACATTCTATTTGCTTTTTTCACTGCCACTGCACACTGAGTGGATGTTTTCAGAGAACTATCCACAATGTCTCCAAGATCTCTCTCTTGAATAGTTGTATCCAAATTTGTCCCCATCATATTGTGTATATATAGTTGGGATTATGTTTTCCAATGTACATTATTGTTATGAATTCCCCGGCAGGGTTCGCATCCGCACCCCGATTTATCCACTTCGTGCTCGGTATTAGTTGTATAACATATTTAATTCTGCAGTTCACATGCCATTCTGGGAGGAAATAGTCCCTCACAGGCTAGTTTCTGATCTTGGGTGGCTGGGGAAGGGGGTTCGGGCCCGCCCTCTCTCCGAACCCTGACCCAGGGCCCTAAGGCAGGGACTCCAGTCCCTACCTAGCAGAGGGGGTTGTAACCCCTAAACTCCCCCGCTCACAGGTTCCACGCCCCTGCCCTGGGCCACTTCTTCCCCAAGGTCACGTTCGCAACTACCCGGGGGACCCGGGTTAAAAGCTCACCCAGGGGTCCCCGTAACGCCTGCTCCGGCTCCTGTCACCTCCGGGCTCCGGCTGTCTGCTTCTCTCCCATGTCTTCCCCCCCTTCTAGCTCTCAGAGGCCCTTTTTAAATTCCCCTCCTGGCTCTTTGTGATGACGTCCCCCATGACGTCATCACCAGGCGCTCCCTCCTGGCTCCTTGGGATGACGTCCCCAATGACGTCATCCCCGTGCGTCCCCGGGGCCCGATGGGATGTCTCCCCCGCTCTGCCGCTCGCCTGGGACTCCGACGTACCCCGAGTGGGATGCCCCGTGACTCCCCATCCCTGCTTCGGTGTTCGAGAGGGGGTTTCAGTGCAGGGCGGAGACGCCCCGTCACACACTTTCCCCCTCAAGTTTCCTGCCATACTTGCCTCCCCTTCGGCTTGGTGTTCTGGTACACGTGATAGGCAATCGGCGTTTGCGTTTGCGGACCCAGGGCGGTGTGTCACCTTAAATTGGTACGGCTGCAGGCTGAGGTACCACCGTAAAATTCGTGAGTTCGTGTCCTTCATACTCTGGATCCATTGCAGAGGGGCGTGGTCCATCACCAGGGTAAATTTGTCGCCAAAAGAAAATATCGTAACGCGTCAATTGCCCATTTTAGGGCTAATGCCTCCTTTTCAATCGTTGCGTACCCCTTCTCTCTGGGGAAAAGTTTGCGGCTTAGATACAATATTGGGTGCTCCCTGCCTTCCTCTTCTTGTGTCAGTATGGCTCCCAGCCCTACCTCCGAAGAGTCTGTTTGTAATGTGAAGGGTTTAGTAAAGTCTGGCTGGGTCAATACCGGGGCGCACACCAGTCTTTCTTTAAGTTCCCGGAAGGCCGCGTCACACTGTGCCGTCCATCTCACCCTCTCGGGTTGCCCTTTCCGCGTTAAATCCGAAAGGGGGGCCGCCAAGGAGGAGAAGTTGGCTATAAACCGCCTATAATATCCGGCTAACCCTAGGATCTGCCGTACCTGTCGTTTCGTGGTTGGTGGAGGGTAATTGCGGACCGCTTGTACTTTATCCACTAGGGGTTTGAGCTTCCCCTGTCCCACCGTGTACCCCAAATAGGAAACTTCTCCTTTCCTGAACTGGCATTTTTTTGGGTTAGCCGTCAGCCCTGCTTGTTGTAAGGCCTCCAGCTTGGCCGCAGCGTGTTCTAAATGTTGTTCCCAGGATTCACTAAAGATTATGATATCGTCAGTATATGCTGCCGCGTACTCTTGGTGACTCCTCAGAATTTGATTCATGAGTCTTTGAAAGGTGGCTGCGGCTCCATGTAGGCCAAACAGCATATTTATAAATTGGTAAAGTCCGAATGGGGTAGCGAAGGCTGTCTGGGCCTGTGCCTCCGGAGATAAAGGAATCTGCCAGTACCCTTTTGTAAGATCGAGAGTTGACAGGTAGCTTGCTCTACCGAGGCGACTTAACAGTTCGTCTATACGCGGCATGGGGTAAGCGTCAAAGCAGGAGATAGCATTGACTTTGTGAAAGTCTATACAGAACCTCATGGACCCATCTGACTTCGGCACCAGGACGATAGGGCTCCTCCATTCACTACGAGATTCGCAAATTACCCCCCATTCCAGCATGGACTGGACCTCTTTCTTTACCGTGTCCCATAATTTCCGGGGGAGGGGGCGTAGGTTGTCTCTTACCGTCTTCCCTGGCTCGGTCATTATCTCGTGGCAGATTAGACTGGTTTGGACGGGTCAGCTTGTCAATACCTGCTGAAATCATCTGAGGGTTTGGTATAATTGCTCCCTCTGCAACTCTGAGAGCTCCTCCCCGATTCGGATTCCTTCTGTTTTTACCTCTGGCTCCCCCCATGGCCCGAACTCTATATCTGCTGCCCGGGGTTCGATTAAGAGAGCCTCCCGATGGTTCCACTTTTTTAATAAATTCACGTGGTAAATCTGGGTTTCCCTTCGGTTCCCGCTCACCCGTACTTCATAGTCGACTGGCCCCACTTTCCTCACTACCCGGAAGGGTCCTTGCCAACGTGCTAACAATTTGGACTCACTGGTTGGGAGTAACAGGAGAACTTGGTCTCCCGGCTCAAATCCCCTTACTTGCGCCTTCCTATCATAGTATGCTTGTTGCCCTTCCTGGGCTTTCTGTAAATTTCCTTGGGCCCCTTCAGCTAAGGCATGCAGATTCTTCCGCAGCCTCTCTACGTATTGGGTGGCTCCGAGAGCCGGGGATACTTGGGCCTCCCAACCTTCTTTCACTAGGTCTAAAATTCCCCGTGGCCGACGTCCGTACAACAATTCGAACGGGGAATATCCTAATGACGCTTGGGGTACCTCGTGTATTGCGAACATCAAGGCGGGTAACAGCTTATCCCAGTCACGGGAGTCGTCTTGGACTAACTTGCGCAACATTCCCTTCAGGGTGCGGTTAAATCACTCTACAAGGCCATCTGTTTGGGGATGGTATACCGATGTCCGCAGCTTCCTAATCTGCAGTACTTTACATAAATCCGTCATGATCTTTGAGGTCAAATTCGTACCTTGGTCAGTTAGCAACTCTTTAGGCAGTCCGACCCAGGAAAACAATTTTACTAACTCCTCGGCTATCACTGGGGCAGTAGCTTTCCTTAAAGGAATGGCCTCGGGGCAGTGCGTAGCATAGTCCACGATGACCAGTATATATATATGGCCGCGCCCTGATTTCTCGAGGAGTCCCACAAGGTCCAATGCTATACGTTCAAACGGGGTTCCCACTATTGGGAGAGGGACCAAAGGGGCCGGTGGCACCTTGTTCGTGGAGGTTTTCTGGCAGTTGGGACATGACGCGCAGAAGTTCTTAATTTCCTGATATATCCCTGGCCAATAAAACCGCTGCAACACCTTTTGTTGAGTTTTATCGGTTCCTAAGTGTCCTGCCCAAGGGTGGTTATGGGCTAACTCTAAGACCTTCCAACGATAGGGACGAGGAACTAACAATTGCGCTCTTTCTTCCCCGGCGAGGTCCCCTTGTGTTATCCTATGCAGGCGATCCTCTCTTACCTCAAATCGTGGTCCAAGTGGTAGGTTCGGCCCGCCCCCTCCTCGCGTCCTTTCCCCGCCTTGCACCTGGTCCCATGCTGATCTCAATGTCGGGTCCTCCCGTTGTAAGATGAGGAAATCCCCTTCGTCTAGCTCCAGGCGCTGATGGGTGGGTCGTCCGTCTTGCTCGGATTCTCCCTCCGGGGGTGGTCCTCTGACCTCCTCACCATGTGCTACAAGGTTGAGGGATTCGCTGACCCCAGCCCCCCCATCTGCATGGGCGCCTCCCCATTGCCTTAGCAGTTTCCCTAATCCCAGCCAGTCCCTCCCCAGGAGGGCGTGATAGGTAATTTAGGGGCCACTGCTACCTCGCATATCGCTTCCACCTCCCCGTCCTCTATCCTTAGTCGGGTTGTGGGGTACGAATGTACGTCCCCGTGTACGCACTGCAGGGATACTAGGGGGCCCCTTGCCTTTACCGGGTATATAACATCTCTTCGGACAATGGTTTGTCCACACCCGGCGTCTAGTACCGCCTCCACCCCCTTTCCGTTAACCCTTATTTTCCTCATTACCTGTGCGCGACTCGTCTCCCCCCGGGCTGCCCCTTCTGTCCGCTGCTGCCCAAATGTGCAATCCATAAGGGGGCAATCCTTCTTAAAGTGTCCCTCTTGGCCACACTGGTAGCAGGCCCCTCTCTGGGTCCCTTCTCCTTGCAGGGTGGGTTCGGGCCCTTGTCCTTGTTCCCTCACGGCTCCGGCCCCACTCGCTGGCCTGCTCCACCGGGGGGCCAACCTCTTCTCCGGGATTGGGCCTAACGGAAGTTTCCGTCCGTACCTGGAGCAGGGAATAGTTGCGGGTTTCCGGGCAGAGGATTCCGCCTTCCTGGCGTCCCTCGGGATGCTGGTGGGTCCCTTCCCTTCCACTCCCTCTGCCGCGAGAAAGTGTTCCATCAAGGTTATGGCCTCTTTGAGTGTTTCGGGTAGGTGTCTTTGTACCCACTGTTGGCCTTCGGCGGGCAGGATCCTTACATATTGTTCTAAAATGACCAAATCAGCCACTTGGATCCCCGTCTTATTTTCAGGTTCCAACCATCTCATTCCCGCTTCTCTCACGCGTTGTGCCACTGCCCGCGGCCGCTCTTGGGGATTGTAACGGGCTTCCCGGAACCTACGGCAATGAGTCTCTGGGGTGACCCCTAGTTGGTCAAGGATTGCTTCCTTGACTTTATAATAACATAATGCGTCACGGGCCGACATACCCCTATAGGCCAGTTGGGCCGCTCCCGAAAGGTAGGGGGCCAAGAGTGTCACCCAGTGTTCCTGCGGCCATTTGGCGGCCGTGGCCACTTTCTCAAATGTAATCAGGAACACCTCTGGGTCATCGTCGGGTCCTAACTTGGTTAGGCGTATCGTAGTTGCGATCCTATGGCCCCTACCACCTCCCCTCCTAGGGGGCTTCCGGCCGCTCCGGTTGTTACCCTGGTCGGGGTTCCTTTGAGCTCCTCAAGCATCTGGTCCTGCCGTTCTTGAAACTGCGTTAAAATTTGTTGCAGCGCCTGCGTCTGTTGCTGCTGCTGCTGCTTCTGGTTTTCCACCAACCACTCCAGAATTTTAGTCACTTCCATTTTCCCCTAATAATAAGTATATTGTTAATTTCTCCTATCTCAATCCAGACCCCTATCTCGGGGCTGGGAACGTACCCACATTCTCCACCACGGCGGGGAATTCCCTGCACCCCAATTTATCCACTTCGTGCTCGGTATTAATTATATAACATATTTAATTCTGCAGTTCACGTACCATTCTGGGAGGAGATACTCCCTCACAGGCTAGCTTCTGATCTCGGGTGGCCGGGGAAGGGGGTTCGGGCCCGCCCTCTCTCCGAACCCTGACCCAGGGCCCTAAGGCAGGGACTCCAGTCCCTACCTAGCGGATGGGGTTGTAACCCCTAAACTCCCCCGCTCACGGGTTCCGTGCCCCTGCCCTGGGCCGCTTCTTCCCCAAGGTCACGTTCGCGACTACCCGGGGGACCCGGGTTAAAAGCTCACCCAGGGATCCCCGTAACGCCTGCTGCAGCTCCCGTCACCTTCGGGCTCCGGCCGTCCGCTTCTCTCCCATGTCTTCCCCCCCTTCTAGCTCTTGGAGGCCCTTTTTAAATTCCCCTCCTGGCTTTTTGTGATGACGTCCCCCATGACGTCATCACCAGGAGCTCCCTCCTGGCTCCTTGGGATGACGTCCCCAATGACGTCATCCCCGTGCGTCCCCAGGGCCCGATGGGATGTCTCCCCCACTCTGCCGCTCACCTGGGACTCTGACATATCCCGAGTGGGATGCCCCGTGATTCCCCGTCCCTGCTCCGCAACACCCCCACCTCCCTGCTTTGGTGTTCGCGAGGGGGTTTCAGTGCGGGGCAGAGACGCCCCGTCACAATTACATTACTCTGTCTCTTGTTCCATCCCAGAGAAGCAGAATAGTCCAGTGATATTTATTTGTATCGAGGTAGCACCTTGGAGCTCCAGCCGTGCCCCGGACCCTGTTGTCTCAGGCACTGTAGGCACAAAAAGACGTCCACTCGCTACACTGAAGAACTTAAAGCCAGTCAGGTTGGTCCTATGCAGTGGGCTCTACAGCCTCAGCTGCCCAGAACATGTGGCACTCCAGAGCTCTTCGATGATATGTATAAAATGGGGGACAATTGATGGAATCAACCACCCATGAGACACTGTCAAGGCTGTTCCCCACTCTGGCATTTTGAGTGAAGAAGGTGGGAGCCTCTAAGAGACTTTAAAATACTCGGCCACTAAAGGCTTCTGTTTAAAAACTCTCCAAGGTCACAGATTCCCTGTCCATGGATTGGTATTGCTGCCACCACCCAAATGCAAAAACCCCTTTGAGAGTCCAGGAAGGCGCATTTTGGAATTTCTTCCTATGAGGCACCTCAAGCTCTTTAACCTTCCGTTTGGAGAGAGCTTGAAAATACTGTAATTTTTCTTAATAGCTGGCCTTGCAGTCTTAGGCATGTGCACACAGAGCCTCCTGCCTTTGAGGACACAGGAATCAGATCGTGGTTTTAAAAAGGTGATTTTTATTTAACAAAATAAAGAAAAGGTACTTGGTGAAACACTTCTTGGTTGCTGGGTGTTACAGAGCAACTGAAAAAATGAAAGATTAAAACACAGAATTGCTTCCCTGGGATTCAGTTTGGAGAGTTACAGTGTAAGGGGGGTCGTTACATGTGCTCAGCACAAAGTCTGACTATCCCAAAAATAAAGAAAATACCCTGATCACATCTGACTAAACATACCCTGTTCTACTCACATATCTGTTGTTCCAAGGTTTAGTCCTTCCCTAGTCATGGATGTCACTGGATGCTCCCTGGCTCAATTCATGTCTCCCAGTTCCCCTCTGGTCAAACATAGACTGGAACAGGAAGGTCACTGCTTCCAATTCAAAAGCTATTTCCATTGGCGCTCCTGGCTTCCTGTCAACGCTTCCTGCTTCCCTAGCATTCCTGGAGACTCTCTAGGACATACTGTCTATGGTTAACTAAATGGCTGGAATGTCCAGAAAAGGGTAGTATCCCTCCCATTCATCACAGACAGTTACAAGAATATAATAAACAGTGGTCCCAGCACACCACCCAGCTAAACATTGACATGTTATCGTAGGCCTCCCGACAGGGAATTCTGAGCACTTAGAGTGCGGCCCTGTTGTGCTAGGCATGGTATAGACACAGGAAGACAGGTCCTGCCCCAAAGATCTCCATCTCGATAGACAAGTGGCTTATCTGTGAACCATACAGTCTCCCCCGAGTTAGGAGTAGGCCCTGGCCTAAAGGAACATAGTGCCATGCTGCCTGAAGGGAGAAAATACCACAAAGATACCACAAGATTGACTTCAGGCTGAAGATCTGAATCTTACTGTATCAGTCCTGTTAGTGGGCTACTGCCGTACTGAGCCACTCCAGATGCTGCGTCAGTCATAAAAACAAGTTCTGCTCTGAAAACTGTTCCTATAAAAATGGCATCACAGAGGCCCAGTTTGCCAGTGAAGAGATGGGTTAATTGCTAACGGCCAGCCTTGTACATGCATCTGAGAGTCAAGCTGTGTTCTTTCTGTCCTTCTCAGCCACCTTAGCCCAAACGGGGCAAAGAATGACCACAATGCAAGTTTTTGAGGTTTGTTTTGCACCTCTGCAACTCCTTTGGCTTCCATGCAGGTAGGCTGGAACAATTTGTATAGTGGGGGGGGGGGGGAGAGAACCACTGAACCAAACTATAAACCTTGTATATAATGGAAACCACTTGAAGCCAGAGGGTGCTACAGCATCCCTCCATGTACCCCAAGTTCCAGCACCTCTGTTTCCATGGACACTCACCCTTGGGTTTCCACATGTGAAAGGAACTTAGGGCATGTGTACACAGCATGGCTAATGTCGAATTAAGCTACGCAACTTCAGCTGCGTCAATTGCATAGCTGAAGTCAAAATAGCTTAACTCGGCTTTTGGCGCTGTCTACACAGCAGGAAGTCGAAGGAAGAACACTCTTCCTTCGTCTTCCCTAACTCCTCATGAAATGAGGGGTACCGGAGTCGGAGTAAGAAGTCCTCCAGCTTGCCATTATTTCGAAATAACGGCTTGCACTGTTGACACACTTTGTTATTTAGGAATAACGTCCGTTATCCTAAAATAACGCTGCTGTGTAGACATACCCTCTGTTAACAAGTCTGTTGATGAGGCCCAAGAAATGACTGAATCCGACCCCCCTGGAGTAAAGAACTGCATGTTGGGAAAGCCAGCTACTGAGCCTGCGAATACCTGCAGAGCCAGCTGAGACCCACAGCGCCACTTTCTAGAGACTTTTGTCACTTGAACCCTCTGGCCACATAAGCTCTGCTGGGTTTTGAAAATACGCCTCAAATGCATTTTCAGCAGCGGGATCCTCAGCCAGCTGCTGGCCTTTGCATCATCCCTTTGCTTAGAAGCTACCGATGGTTCTTCACCCTGGAGGCTGGATCCGGTTTGGATTCCGCACATTCTCATCTGGACGTGTTCTTGTCTTCATCGTCCGTCTCCGTTCCAGGCAAGCGGATCAGATCAAAGGCACCTGCTACATTCCTAGAAACTTGATGCACCAAACAGGCAGGGCGAGGGCTGCATCACTGAGGTTGCTTTGCTTGTGCACCTGCAAAACCAGCCAGAGAGAATCTGCTAGTTGCCCTGGCAACCATGTGAATGTCTCCAAGTCAAGCCCTTGACAGCAGCTGCTTGCTGAGGAGAATTTGTCCTTACAGAGGCAATCAGACTGCAATCCATCAGCTCTCCAAGGGACCTGTGGAGAAGAAAATAGGCTTGGGGCCATGTGGTAGCACTTAGACCTGGCTCTCTTTTTTTGGCCAGAGTGACACTAATTAAGCCACTGCAGAGCCCGAAAGCTGTTCTTGCACTGCAAACACTTAACCTTGAGGCTCAGCTTTTAGAGCTCACAGGGGGCAAATTTTTCATCCTGCTATTTCCAGGTATTATGAACGTAATCGTGAAGAGCACAAAGGAGCAGTGGTGTTCTGAGTTTGCAGCCCTTACAAATGCAGCAGTCTTGGCACAGCATAGAAGTTAGCCTGGCACTTCGGCCTTCCCAGAGAATTCATATTTTCATCCGTAGATCTCAACGGTGGGTAAACATCATCAGCCCCATTCTGTAGAGAATATGAAGGCGCACAGATGTTAAGTGGTTTGACCAAGATCACAGTGTGAGACAGTGGCAGAGGGGGAAACAATTTCTCCTGCTGGAGCGTCAGAATGTGCATGTAATTATGTCACCCACAAGTGGCTGGTCCACAATGAGGCACAGTCTGCTACTTACTCCCAGGCTTTGTCTACGCTGCAGGGTTTTTGCACAAGAAGCTTTTTGCGGAAGAGATCTTCCGCAAAAACTTCTTGCGCAAAAGCATGTCCACACCTCAAAAGCGCACCACAAAAGTGATGTGCTTTAGTGCAAGAGAGCGTCCACACTGCATGGACACTCTTGCGCAAGAAAGCTCTGATGGCCCTTCACAGAATGGCCATCAGAGCACCTGTGCTTTTTCTGATAGACTCTTTTTGCACAAGAAACCCATGTTGAGCATCCACACACACCTTTTTGCTCAAGAACTCTTGTACAAAAAGGAGCTATTCCTCATGGGAAGAGGAATAACTCTACCGGCAAAAGCCCTCTGTCCTGTCAATTTACAGTATTTTTTTGCGCAAAAACGCGCTTGAGCTGTGAATGCTCCACCGGTTTTTGCACAAAAACGGTTATTTTTGCACAACAACCTTGTAGTGTAGACATAGCCCCGGTAACAGGGCTGTTCCTTTAGCTCAAGAGAACAGGAGCCTGTTAACAATCTGATGGGTTCTGTACCTCTTGATTTCTGTGTGTACAGCACTACGGACATTTTAGATAATGTGGTGACTTAATATACCAACCAGTTTGGGGCTGGGAGTGTGGCCATTGTGCTGCCCAGCTGTCAGATCCCTGGGGCTGGTCGGGGTGGAGGGACTGTACTGCTCAGACGCTGAAGCCCCAGGGCAACAGAGACTGTGCTACCTGAGCACTGGGCCTGTGAGCACTGTGGCCATGCAGCTCAGGGTGCCGGCTACATCCAAAGCCTCCCCCGCCAGCCAGTCTCTTGCTGGTGCGCCGCACCAGGGTGCAACAGCACACAGGAAAGGGAGAACTCAGCTAAGAGACTCCCTCAGCCCCTTGCTCCCTTAGCCTCTGGAGGCCACTCCTCTTCTAAGGAGCTCTCTCCATTCCAGCTCATGCTCAGAGAGCTCCCAGAGCCAGGCTGGGGCTCCCAGGAGAAAGGAAGAGACTGGATCTCAAAGGGATGGTCCGTAAAGTCTTGGCTGGAAGATCTATCATCATGCTGAGCTTTGGATCCAGTCAGCACTTTCCAGGCCTCCCTTCACCCAGTGTCACCCCCCCCCACTTCATCCGTTTATCCCATCCCACTGAACCCAGTTGCCTTTATTCATCCTCCTCCCGCTGCTGATCCCTGGCAAAACCAGCCGGCTGAGTTTAAAAAGTGCTTGTCATCCTGACTGGCAGGGCAGACAGACAGACAGAGCACCCCACTGCTCCCCACCGGTATAGTGCCTCCTGCAGAGGCACCCGAGAACTTCACACTCCGGAAAAGGATGAAGGATGTGTCAGCAGGAAACATGAATCCTCTGCTGAAGTTCATGTAACTAGGCAGCATTGCTCAGCTTTGCACTTCACAGCTTCCCCCAGGACAATCGCATTGTCTCTGTGGCTGGACTGGCTTTCATCCCCTTCTCCTCCAAGACCAGCCCTGGCTTTTCCCTGCTAATGGCCCTGCTCCTGAGCAGGCTTTTATGTGGGTTGCGGTGACCTGGGAGCAGGAAATTGACTGGAAACCCCAAGCGTAATTAATCTCTGTTCCTTGGCCGTGCTGGGGGCCATGAAAAGGCGTAGGGAGTGAAAAGCAGATGAGACCTTTGACGCTCTGTCAGCTTTCATTGTTTCTGGTGCTATTTGTAATTCAGGCAAGACCTTTTTTTATGGTAAACATACACGTCCCCCTCTGACATTGAGTTTTTCCATTCATCCAGGTGAATCATCATAATCCCCGTGGTACCTTTTGTAAAGGGGGATGGTGTCCACCTCCCGCTCAGGGAAGACAGAATCCAGCTAGTTGGGGAGCGTGACGGACCAGACGGGGGGAATTAGAACCCATGAAGGGATCCTCTCTGCACTGCGGCAGGCTAGGGATGTGAAAGGTTAACCGGTTAACCGGCAAGCATCACCTATAGCATGCAAGGTTTATCGGTACTAGTGGGGGCTAGAGTAGCTTCCTGACTGCTGTGGCCAGGGGGCTGCTCCAGCCCTGGACACGGGCTGCTCCAATCATCCAGAACAGCCCCTGCCTGCAGGGGCGGATGAGAGTTTTGCGGGGCCCAAGGCGCGGGGACTATTGAAGCGCAGGGCCCAGGGCAGCCGCCCTGCTCACCCTGCCCTATATCCGCCGCTGCCTGCCTGCAGTGAGGGTGGGGAAGGGCGCTCCAGCCCTTCCTTAGCAGGCAGGGAAGCTGCCTGTGCCCCCTTTGATTGGGTAACTGGTTAGCCAATGAAATGGGATTTTACATCCCTACTGCAGACTCTGAAAGCTCCTATATGGGCGAGTGGGGGGCATTTCAATAGCAAAGGCGAGTGCGGCAGCTGCAACTTTGCCAGTCCCTGGATGGCTGGAGCTAATCAGACCCAGGCTTCTCTGGGACTGTCCACTGTGCCTTGGCACTGGGTCCATTGCAACTACAAGTGGCCCTTTGCCCTGCCAGGGGCCCTCAGCTCTGTGAGGAAGCCCAAGCGTCCAAAGGCTCGCCTGGCTGGGTTGGACCCTTCCCATGCAGAGAACAGCTCCGAGGAGGCGATAGTGTGAACGGCCATCAGTGTCATCAGGGGGAAAGGGCCCCTCATCTTCCTGGGGCCAACTGCATTCTGGCTGTAGCTCCACTGACTCCAGAAGCGTATTTGGCCCCAGGTGCCGCCTTCAACAGTATTAAGCCTTAGAACTAGAACGGGGCCAAAGCTAGATCCGATCCCAGTTCCAATGGATCTGAACCACCAGCGCTCACAAGGCCCTCTGAGAGGGTTTGGTTTTGTCCCAGCTGCGTACTGCGAAAGCAACTCTGGGCTATCATACCCTAGTTCGATTTATCTGAGGCACCAAGGCAAGGGCTGACTGGCAGGGTAAAGCCTGGGCGCTCCTTGACTGGGGCTTGTGAGCAATTTCTTCAGCAGGAGAAAAGGAGGTATCTACAGTTTCCAAAATCAATCGGTTTTAGCGGGGAAAAGTTGCACATTGGGGCAGCCCCCTGGCCTGCTCCCCCAGGGCTCATGGCAGCGGCAGATATAGGGCAGGGCAAGCGGGGCAGCTACCCCGGGCCCCGTGTTACAATAGGTCCCGCGCCGAGCGGGACCCAAACGGCCGCTTGCGCCGCTTGCTCCCGCACGGTGGCCCGGCTGAGCGGTGCAGAACTCAGCAGAGCACCATGGCAGGAGGTGAAGGCCGTGACAGAGGCTCCAAGTCCCACCCCCTGGCCGTGTACGTCACCGCCCCACCCCCTTCGCCTCCCGCCGTGGTGCTTGGCTGAGTTCTGCACTGCTCAGCTGGGCCGCCGCGTGGGAGCAAGCAGTGGCACAAATAGCCATTTGGGCTCCACGAGTGAGAGGCAGGATGGGGAGGACTAAGGAGAAGAGAAAGAGAGAGTGAGAGACAGGAGAGGGAGGAGAAGAGAAAGAGAGAGTGAGGCAGGAGGGGGAGGAGAAGAGAAAGAGAGAGTGAGGCAGGAGGGGGAGGAGACTTAAATACAAATGAAAATTTTTAATTATTAATGCAGAATTTTGTTTAAGAATGACTTAAAATATAATTAAAATAAAAATTATCCAACTAGATTAAGTTTCTATCAAATTTACCCAATTCACATTTAATATGAAAATAGCCTTCAATTTGCACATTTGACGCCTTTTTTCTATTTTTTCTTCAAAAGGGGGGCCCCGCGAAATTGTGCTGCCCTGGGCCCCACAAAACTCTGATCCGCCCCTTGCTCATGGCTTGGCTGTGTTGAGTTATTGGCTTTCAGGGGCAGGCACAGACCCTGGAAGTCAGCATGCAACAAATACTTCATCCACTGAGGACAGCACGTGTCCTCTAAACACAGATCACCTCCACTACACCACAGGGATGTCAGAGTTTAACCAGTTAATCCATACGCATTAGCTTATTGGTTGACCTTACCAGTTAAACTCCCCACAGCCGCTGGGAGCCTGCAGGTCCAGCAACCCCAGAGCATTTAACCTTGTAACTGGCTGAATTTCAATTGGTTACACAGCTAGTGGGATTTTTTTCGTTTTTACATCCCTGCTACATAATAGGGCAGCATGGTGTAGTGGGTCATCACTAGCCGGGCATAGAAGGTCTGGGTTTTATTCCTGGCTCCATTGCTGACCTTAGGCTAGTTCCTTCATTTCTTTGTTTCCTTTCCCTTTCTTTGTCTATTTCAGGGGTGAGGAGCCTTTTGGCAGCCTGCTGACCCACAGTCCAGGGCCAATTAAGAAGAAAAAAAAAAGACTGTTTGCTCCAGCCATGGGGGGTGGGGTCTGGGGCATCAGTGCAGGCTCCCCAGTGCTGGGGGAGGGGAGCCTTGAGCCTTGGAGGATGAATCCAGGCAAGCAGCGGGCTGCACCCAGTCCCCGGGCCTTACGTTCCCCACCCCTCGGAATTACAATCCCTTTGGGGCAGGGACCATCTCACTGTCTATATGTACCATGCCTAACACATCAGGGTCTTGATCTCAGCTGGGGCTTGTAATAAGAAGAGGAGGAGGAAGAAGAAGGTCAGACTCTGTCCAAATGAGAGTTCATTAAAGTCCTTCCAGACTGCTGCCTCCTTGCAAGCAGCACCCCCTTTTCACCCAGCCCCACCATGGCCACAGACACCTCTGAACGCACATTAACGCCTCTGGTTTGACACCAGCAGAGTCAGGATTGGGAATGATTAGCTACTGTAGTCCTAGCCGGTGGGTCATGGAGATCTGGAAATAGCCGGAGAGAGAGCTCATTATCTGATGGGTTAAAGAAACAAATAGAGGACGAAAAGAAAGGGGGGGAAGTCAGAGTTATTTACCCAGACTGGAATAAGGGCTCCCTGGATCCTGTACTGTTGCAGGTTAGTCAAGCTCATTAGCAGCAGCGACCAGCTTGGAGTTGGGCAAGTCAAATACTTCTGTTCAATGCTTTGACTGTTATTCATGTGCCAAATGGAGGCCAGGGCTCCAGGAACGGAGAAACAAAGGGAGAAGCTCTCTGTTCAATTCAAACTGTCTGTGAAGAAAGACCGCTGGTGGGAGGGGGGCGGGGATGAAGGCAATACTGCAGATGCTGGCATCCAGCTAGCCGGGCAGCAGCTGGGCACGTGGGTGTTACAATGGCACATGGCCAGGCTGTACCTCCCCAGCAGCCAAGCGTCTTGCCTCTTGAGAGCAAAGCTTACTGAGCAGCCATGCCAGTTTAGCACTGCCTGGTTCCCCGTGACTAAGGCTACGTCTCTGCTGTAGACACAGGCTAGCTGCTCAAGGCTGTAGCCAGGGTCTAGGTTAACCAGCCCGTGCTGCCATGGCTTCACTGCTCTCAACGCATGACCAAAGTGAGCGGGGGGATGCCTCCGTGCGCTGCAGGCCCACCTCGGACTGCAGTGGGACGCACAAGGGTGAAATCCTGCCACGATCCAAGTCAATAGGCTTTTGTCATTGACTCCAGTGGGGCCAGGATTTCACTCCAAGTAGCTCCACTAGCAGGGATTACAAGGAGGAGGATGTTTTCTGCACATGGGGACAGTCCTGCACTAAGGGGGCTTTCACCCTCTCCAGCATTTTGCAGGGCTGGGCACTTACAACCGAGGGAGGACTTTGTGGTAGTGTCTCCAGGAAAGGCCTGGTAGCTCCAGCCAAGTCTCTCTGCTCCGGCCCCTCTTGGGTCAAGGGAACAAGCCTATTTGATGCACGGGGGCATTGGCTGAGGGCCAGAAAACTCAGCTGCAAGGACAATGAGCAGGGAATCCCCGGCCGCCCACACGCCTCCTCCCCCCCGTGCGTTCTTTCCCTGTATGCCGTGTGCTCCTGCCAACAGGTCACGCTGCCACAAATCCTTCCACTCTGTATTGTTCCTTTGCCTGCCCGCCTTGTGGCCTTGCCTTTTTAAAGAGTTTCCTTATTACCTCCGCCTGAATGGACCGTCTGTTCCAGGCTCTCTCAAGGCTGTGGCTCTCCACAGAACATCTCTGCAGCTGATGCTGGGCACAAAGCAGCTGCCTCCTGTCCATGTTCAGCTACTGAGATTTATTGTCCTGAACAGTTTGATGGGGGGGGAGGGAAGTAAATGGGTGGCACTCCCACGTTCATCACAGCCAGGCCTGTCTTTGCTTGGGAATTTCCCCTCCAGACACAGTGCCTTTCCTCTCTCCCCAGCGGTGGATGTTTCCCTGCCCTGCATGATCAATAGCTGGGGTGAACTCTGCCTCCTCGGAACATTTTATGATGCAGAAATATGAAAACACAAACAATAAAGGCAAAGTGTGGGAGTGAGGTCAGCTGCCCAGCAAGACCGTAAAACAGAGCTGGCCCTGCTGCAGGAGAATTGAAAGCAATTAAAATGTCTGTTGCAGTCAGTTTGGTGATTTTTTTTTTTTTTTTTTTTTTTTTTTTACAAGTAAACATGTTTTTCAGGAACTGTCTTGACTCAGTTCATGCCCATGTGGAAGGTTGAGATCTGTCCCGGATTTTTGTCCCTGTTCTCTTGGGATTAGCGGGTCACACCAGTGTGCATGCGAAAGCTTGCAGACCCTGTGGACAGGGCTGGGCATCAGGACTCCTGGGTTTTATTTCCAGAATTCTTCCCACTGATTTGTGGGGTAAAAATAAAAAATGAAAAGAATAATCTGTCCGTGCCTCAGTTTCCCCAGTTGTAACATGGGTCTAGCAACAATAATACGATGCTGACACAAGAGCCCTGAGGCTTGCATCACATTTGGTACCAGATGCTATGCTGCTCTGCAAACATCACTCCAGCAGAGATGCCAGAGACACAGACGAGAAAACATGTGGCGAGGTGATATGTGGGAGGTCACAGTGACCAGAAGTGGTGCCAGGTTCTTCCCACTAGCTGTGAGCATCCCTCCTAGCTCATCACAGAGATGCACAGAGCCATGGGTGCAGCCTTGATCGCTTGACCGCAGCTGCATTCATGTGTGCACCTGGCTGAGAGGACAAAGGGAGAGCAAAACAGGCTGGAAAGGAAACCCCAGGGAAGACTGATCACTCCTCCGTCAGGCCTGTGCCACACAGGAATCCTGCAGTGAGAACTTAGCTAGTGCATGGACCTTGCTGATCCTCTGCCGAGGGATGAAAGCCACCCCGCTCTTCTCCCTTCTTGCTGCAACGGAGCTGTGCCCGTTGCCCCTGCTTGGTGAGGAAAAGTGAGCTGCCTCCATCCCACAGGCCTGGCACTGAGCGTGGGCTCAGAGGGCCTGATCCTGCCGGCCTTAGTGCCACGGGGCAACTCTTGCAAATCAAATTGCTCTGCTGCGTAACAGTGGGACAATCCGACCCATGTGGAGCGATGCCTCTTGTACGGGGAAGCAGTCGAGGGCCCCCGTGAGGAGCTCAATCCCCCAGCGTTGTTGGCAGCAAGCCTCATTCTTCTCGCCTTTCAGATCAGGGTCTGATCCCTCCTGCCCAGCCTCTCTGCATGCAGCCGCGGCACTGTCAGACTCAAAGGGGAAGAGCAAACAACTCTCCTGACACACTAGCGTGCAAACGAGGCCTTTTCCCATAACGGGGACGCCTGGCTGGGGAAACAGCCCTGTCCCAGCTGGCAGTCCAGGTGCCCTTTCAAACGCATCGTCGCTGGCATTTGTTAGCTCCACATTGCAGGCCAGAGCCTGGGGAAGTTAGAGCAGGGATGGGGGGGTGGGAATAATGCCAGCAGCTTTGGACGAGCAATGCTGAAAGCAGCCGGTGCCCCTGCAGCTGGGACCTTGTCACATGATTGCACCATGCCCACAGCTGCTGCCCGTTATGGAGCTCAGGAAGGCAAAGGTGAGCTAGTGGAACAATGAACCCACCTGGGCAAACATCACCCATTAGCAATGGCGGCAGTTCTGGGCCCTTTCCAGCCAGTGTACCTGGGCATGGGTACGGGGTTTCAAGGAACAGTATGTGCCTAGAGATGGGCTGCATGGGGATGGCTGGGGTCTCCATCTGTCTGTCCTCCATCTTCTAAAGCAGGGGTGGGAAACCTAAAGCCTAGGGGCCATATCCAGCCCCCGGCTTGCCTGGATCCAGCCCCTGAGGCTTGGGGTTCCCCCCAGCATTGGGGAGCCCGCACTGGCACTCCAGCCCCCCGCCGTCTCCCCGTGGGGCTGGAGCACACAAAATCTACTCACCTGGGCCTCCCCCAGGCTCTGATGTGCAAGGGGAATATCACGGGCCACATCATTGATGGGTTGTTTTGTTTGTTTGTTTGTTTGCTTCTCACTCATGTGTGGCCCCCGACTGATTTTTCTGTGGGTCAGCGGTCCCTGGCCCAAAAAAGGTTCCCCACCCCTGTTCTAATGGGTGGCCCCTGTTAGTGTCAATCATCTCCTGATGGGCTGCCATGGTGCCAGAGATGCCCTCCGTGCTGCCCAGGGAGGAGGCAGAACCAATTCACTGCCAGTCTCCCCAGCGACTCCTCCCTTTCACCTGCTCCTGGTCAATATTAGACCAATAATAGACCACATGTGGGAGTGGCACAGCTTGCATCTTTGTACCCAGGGAGGCAGCATGCGGCTACAAGAGGCAGGAGGGGGTCTAGTAGACCAACCATGGGACTAGTTCTAATCCCACTTTAGCTCTAATCCCAAACTGCCAGAAACCTGATGAGTGAGCTTTCCACGGTCCATGCCTCAGTTTCCACATTTCTCTAATGGGAGCAATTCCTACTCCTGGATTCCCAAGGACTGGTTAATTAATGTTCGCTAAGAGCAAGGACGCCATTTATGGGGCACTAGGAGGAGCAGTAGCCCTCCCTCCCAAGTTTGAACCCCCTGGATTTCATACTTGAGGTCTGCTTAAACCTGCCGGCCCTGGCTCCAGAGGTAGTTCTTAAATGCAACAGAGTTTGAGCTGCTTACAGCTTTGCCTTTGGGGCAGGGAGTTTGTTATAAAAAGAGGGAGGCAGGTGATTAAGAAAAACAAAAGGCTGGGCATTCAAGTAATTGAAGGATCGTTAGATCATCATGAAAACATTGCCAGGTACTCCACTTAAAAGATAGGGGGAGGGAGGAAGAGTAGGATTGAGTGTTGTGCTGCTGAGATTTGCATTTGGATGACTGTATTAAACTTATAAATGTTCTTGAAAAAGGGGTGAACAGAAACTAATCCAAAGTTGATTGCAAAGAGCTATAAAGGGATTTCACAAAACTGGATGATTGGGCAACACAAAGGCAGGTGGAATTCAGTGTTGGTACATGCAAAATAATGCACATGGAAAAATATAATCCTAACTGTAAATACAAAATAGCTGTTACCACTGAAGAAAGAGATCTGGGAATCATTGTTTATTCCTTCTGAAGCACCTGGCATTGGCTACTGTTAGAAGACAGGATACAGGGCTAGAAGGACCATTCACCTGACCCAGTATGGCCATTCTGATGTTCTTACATAGAGCTGAAATGTATCTGCCTCCTTGCTATAACCCACTAGACCTGACTCGCCTTCCAGAGCTGAGATAGAGCCCAGGAGTCCTGAGGGGGTCCCTCTCTCTCCACAGAGTTAGTAACAAAGTAAAAATAGACATTACAGTTTTAAGGCTAACCAGTGTCCCTTAAGTGCCTTGCCACAAGATGTCAGAATATGTTAGTGTTAGAGCTGAGTGGGTCTAATATTTATGTAATGTTCTTTTACATAGGAATTAGATACAGTGCTCCTGCCAGCTAACTGCTAAGTTGTCTGCCAAAAAAGTGGTTTTCCAGTGCCTTGGTAGCCCCTGGATAGAGATGATGCACGTAGGGGGGGGAAGGGGGAGGGGATTGGTTCCCCCCCCATTTGGGGTTTGGCTTGTACTGAGCATGCTCAATAACACTGTTGAAGCCTCTGCCCTCAGTCCACCCTGCCATGCTTTCACACTCCCGCTCCCCCCCCCCCATCACAGCATGCACAGGTCGCTCCCCCCAACCTGAAATGGTGCCCCTGGCTAAGAGCCCCATGCATGCTAGGCAGTGTTGTTCCTTGAGGAAAGACGGGTGGAGAAGAATGAAGAACAGAGACTCCGCAAGGGAAGGAAGTCAGGAGGCAACACAGACTGTGAGGAGCGGAGAGGATGGACCCTTCTGTGTCTGAATTAGGGACTCTTGCCCACTGCTCATAGAAACAGCTTCCTCCCAGCCATCGAGGTGCTCTCCTGGGAACCAGTGGGATCGGCCGGGCTTGTGTCACCTAACGTTCTAAGCCTATACCCAGAGCTGGCTGCCTTCCAGGCCTCTTCTCGGTTCTGCAAATGGCCCGTTCTGACAGGCTGATGATGATGCTTTTGCCTTCACTGGTATTTTTTGCATTTGGGGCTATTCCACTCAGACAAAGTGAGGCTGTTTGGCTAGGATTTCCAGTCACTTGGCTTGCGAGACCAACTGAAGGGAAGGGGACTCCGTGCCAACGCCATGTGGCACCCTCAAAAACAAGGGCGACTGCAGTTCCTGTAGTGCCAGGGCCAAAAGAGGCACCGATGGCTGCAGCAGGACACGCTCGGCAGCGGAGCCATTTACTAGACAAGGGGATGGAATCAGATCAGTTCAAAGAACAAACATGCCAAGGCAGCAAATGGCCAGCTGATGGTTCTAACCCAGGGGCCCCAGGCCAGGGACACCCATTTGAATCCCTCTCCTTGAACACAGGTGACTGCAATTGGATGCAATATCCCAGATGGGGGCTCACCCATGCCTTGCCCAATTAATTCTTTAATACAGAAGAAGCAAGCCCAGAGTCTCATTAGGAGGCATCCCTGTTGCCTGTCTGCTCACAGCTTGGCTCCGCTGGGTGTATGCTCAGGACTCCTGCAAATGTTTTCATCATCTTGGGCAGTCGGCACTGCAAAAAGATACATGAATCCCGTATTGCTCTGCACTGCCATCAGGGAGAGCCGCATGCAGCCTCTTAGCCATCCTTTCCCACAGGTCGCTCCCCCAGCAGGGACAGTGGCGCAGGGGTTGAGATGCTCATAAGAGCCCATCATCAGAAATGAACGAATGGTGGTTCGTGTTATTTTACTTGATCAAAAAGCGCATTTGGCAGCTCCTGCTGCAGCGCTTGAGCACTGGACAAAGGCCTCAGTGCATGAACATGCAAGAACGGACTTGCCCTGGTATGTGGAAAAGGGGAAATCCACTCCATAAGGCTCTCGTGTTGCAACACTAGGCAGGCTGGGAAAGATTGCACTGTTGCACCAGATCCAGATGCTGGTTGATCAGAGAGCAAGTTCCACCGCTGCTGAGAATGTGTGTCCACTGCTTACGCACACAGGGTGAAATTCACTCGTATGCGGCTTTGGCTCTATTTAAGCCCAAATTCTGAAATCTGACCCTGCAGACGGTGCAGGAGATGAAGGGCAGCAGATCTGCTAGCTGGCCATGAATTTTCCACTAGCACTGGCTGCAAACCACAAATACAGAAGGAAAATCATGGAACTAGAGCAGATAAACAGCAAAGAGTTGCCTCCACTAGCCACAGAGAAGTCACAATTATCTTTAGGTTGCCTTGCTGACCTGATGGGGGGTGGCAGCTACAGTCTGAGGCATCTCTAGCAGAGTTTCAAGCATGCAGCATCAGAAGGGGTAAGAGGTGGGTGAATATCTGAAAAAGACTAGAGCTGAGCCTAAGCCCAGGACCACTGACAGGGAGGGGCAAAGGGGGCAGTAGCCCCCAGGGCCGGGTAATTCAGAGGGGCCTGGGGCTCCCAGCTGCTGCCATTGCTGCTGCAACAGTGGAGCAGGCTCTTTAAATTGCCGCCAGAGCCCCATGCAGCATGCTCCATGAGGCTCTGAGGGCTGGCTGCCCTGGTCCCGCCCCTTCTGCCTGAGGCCCCACCCCTTCAGGGAATGGGGAGCAGCCCCTTACACAGGAGCCCAGGGTGGCTGTCAGCTGCCCTGCCTAAGCCACAAAGTTCTGATCTGAAGCCGAGCCTCCCCAAAGGTCAGGGCAGCAAGGTTTGGATGCAGGGATTTGGCAGAAGCCATTATACAGCTGAGGAGGAGAGGAAGGGCACTGAGGAGGGGGAGGAAGGAGAATTCATCCCTGGGGTAATTCCCCTGAAGTCAATAGAGGCCATGGCACCAGGGAGGAGCTTGGCTCAGTTGCAAAATTTGAATCCATACTTGAATGCGGAACACCCATGAATGCAGGGGAAGGCTGGATCTGGGAGTTTGGTCTGCACCCAGCTCCTACACCCTCTCCCCCCATACTATATACGCGCTGGCCTAGCTCTCCTTTTAAGGCTGGCAGCAGCATTCAGCAGTGGCTCCCTTGGGGCAAAACCAACTTCTTTACCCACAAACTCAGCCCCAACTTCTGCTCGCAGGACAAGGTCAAAGCATGTGCAGAAGGCCAGTGCCTGGCGGAGGAGCCTGCCTCAAGTCCCTGGCAACCCTTTGCTCCTTGATAATTTGGAACTAGCTGTTGGGCGGTAGCTTATCAGAGAGGCTCGGGCGTGAGCCGGCCACACCGAGCTCCCTGCTCAAACCGGGAAGTGATCGAGTGGCTGACAGGAATAGGGTTGCCAGGTGTCCGGTATTGATTCGGACAGTCCGGTATTTTTGCCTCCTGTCTGGTAAAAAAATTCCGAAAATCCCGGACACCAGGAGGCGAAAATCCCGGATGCTTCCCGGGTTCCGCAGGGGAGCTGTCCGGCCCAGTGCAAGGAGGCAAGATGGCAGGCGGCCACCAGCAGCCTGCTAGGGCCAAAAAGCCTCAAAACCAAAGCGTTTCTTAAAGGGGTCGTGCTTTTTTTGTTTGTTTGTTTTTTGTTTTTGCTTAACTCTCAGGGTCTCGGGCTCCATTTTTCCTTTTTTTTTTGCTCAACAACTTTGGTCTCCCCCCCTTTTTTTTTCTCAACAGAATTTTTTCCTGTTTTTTGGGGGGGGCAGGGAGGAAATTCGGTATTTTTTGTTGAACCATCTGGCAACCCTAGATAGGAAGGAGGGAAAACTCAGCAGCACGAGCCTGGTGGTGGCCTGAGAGGACGGGGTCCCAGTGCGAGAAGTGCTGTTGGTGTTCGCTGTGTAGCAGGGAGGCGGGGGGAGCATCATGAGGAGAGAGGAACACCAAGTGTCTGAGGGGTTCTTCGTTTGCCAAATGTCAGAGGCGAATTGCACCCAGTTCTGAGAAGAAGCAGGACACTATCTACTGGCAAAATTGGTGCCGGAGGTGCCATTCGCAGAGGAAATTGGCTCCTCAAATCAAAGAGCCCTTGTGTGTGTTGGCTTCTTCCTCGTCACATTGAACAGTGAAACAAAGAGAGAATGCTCAAGAGAAGCCAAGATCTCCACCACTCCCCGCCTTGCAGGGCCTCTTGGGGACCCCAGCACACAACTGACTGAAGGCATTGCAATGTTCCACGGACATGTGAGAAACCAGCAGAAATGAGCCCGTTCCCCAGAAATCTGGGGGCACCTCTTGTGTTTCATGGAGCTGGGCCGTTCCTGCGAAGGGAGCTCTTTTCCAGTCATGGCAAACAATGTGGCTGCTGTCCCCAGTCCTCAGCCCGGGGCCTGGGCGGCTGACCATGATTTGATCTCAAGAATGCTGAATCTCGAGTGTAAGGAGATTCTGACTTTCTACAGAGTGCCTCTCACCCTTCTGTGAATTGATGGGAGAATTTTGGTGGACCCTGCCTTGCCTCCAGATTAGGTAGGTGGGTCTCACTTCTCCTCTCACACAAACTTTACCCCTGGGGTGACTCCAGCAAAGTCCAGGGCATTGCTCTGGATTCACCTTTCATCAGACTGTGCCCCAGAGTTGGCTGCTGTTCAAGGGGGAGAACACTGCCCTGTCACGCAAATATGTCTGCACTGCAACACTATTTTGAAATAACTAGCGCTATTCCAAAATAACTTAGTCTGCGTCTACACAGCAGGCAGTTATTTCGAAATAGTGTCGAAATACTGTCAAGCTGGAGGATTTCTTACTCCGACTCCTGTAAACCTCATTGTATGAGGAATAAGGGAAGTCGGAAGAAGAATACTCTGTTTCGAAATAAGTGCTGTGTGGATGCTCCCAATTTTGAAATAAGCTATTACAAAATAAGCTACGCAATTGATGTAGCACAATTTGCGTAGCTTATTTCGAATTAACCCTTGCAGTGTAGACATGCCCAAAGAGGGAAAGGTTTGCAATCAGATGCTCCCGTCTGCAGGGCTGTGGCTGGCTGCTGCTCCCAAATGGCTCTTGGACTCTTAGGGTGCGTCTACACTGCAGGGCTTAACTCAAAATAAGCTACGCAAATTGAGCTATCGATTGTGTAGCTTATTTCAAAATAGGGAGCATCTACACAGCACCTATTTCGAAATAGAGCACTCTTCCTCCGACTTCCCTTACTCCTCATACAATGCAGGTTACAGGAGTCTGAGTAAGAAGTCCTCCAGCTTGACAGTATTTTGACACTATTTCAAAATAACTGCCTGCTGTGTAGACAGGGATTAAGTTATTTCAAAATAGTGTTGCAGTGTAGACATACCCTTACTCTCTAGCCAAGGGGCTGCAGGCCGGGTAGTGCCTATTTGTTTCAATTCACAATCCTGATCAGTCAAAGCAGTTTGACAAGCTCCTGGCGTAATTCAATATTTTCCTCTGTGCACACTGAAAAGAGGCAGTGTGAGTGGTAGGATGGTTTGCTGGGGCCTTCAGAAATGTGTGCCACACATAGGGGTTAGGGGATGAGTGGAAGAAATCCAGGAGAGATTTACCTGGCGTTGCTCAAGTCCTTAATTAATTTTTGTGTTTTGGAAAATAAAATGAAAATGTCCATGCTTAATTTAAATCACTGCTCTGGGGTGGGGGAGGAGGGGCTCAGGATGCAGGCTGTCCTGGCGAGAGAGGACAACCTCAGCCCTCTCTCCCTGAAGCAGCTTGCGGCCAGGTGAGAAGTGCCTCTCCACGGTTTCTGCAGCTCCTGCGGGCACAGCTCGGGGGAGGGGTGCATGTTCCCAGGCTGGAGCAGGTACAGGTTCATCTGCCCCCTGAACTTCCCAGTCAGAGTGAAGAATGCAGCACTGTGCACTTTCCCCTCAGTTCCTGATAAAGGGGAACAGCCAGCAATGTTCCTGTACGAATCAGGGGGAAGCTTCAGTCGCCCTCACCCTTCCTAAAGGGCACCTGGGGAGTGGGAGGCTTGGAGGTGGGATAATTCGGGGGGGCAGGTTGCCCCCAGCCAGCCCTTTCACCTGCATGGTGACTCTGTCTCTTTTGTGTGGTTTTGTGTGAAGCAATCCCATTGTCCTGTCACAACCAAACCCTGACCTTGCTTTAAGTTAGAATAAGAGGAAGCTGCCTACCAAATTTGGTGGTCCTTGCTCTTACTGTTCAGGAGGAGTTCTTGAACAGACAAACAAACTCTCTCAAATATAGAGTAGACTAGAAGACTTATTTGGCATGGCCCGGCCCCAGGGCAGAGGGGCCATGCTGCCTGCGGCTTCTTCCCAGGCCAGGCCCAGAGCCACACTGCATGGTGGGAAGCTACTCCACAGGAGCAGCCCAGGCACCTGTGAGGTCATTCGTGAGTATAACTTCCCCTGCTATCACACCCCACCCTTTCTGTTTGATGCAAACCAATCCCATTCCAAGCACATCCTATTGTCCTGGCACAACCAAAACCTGACCTTGCTTTAAGTTAGGCTAAGAAGAAGCTGCCTACCATATTTGGTGGTCCGAGCTCTTACCATTTAGGAGGAGTTCTTGAAGAAAGGGAATCACCGACGGACACACAGACAGACAGCCACACGGACTCCCTAAAATATGTAGTAGCTTACTTAGTCTCTGTATGAAATTTGGCCACCCATAGCCTCTTGTGCAGCCATTAGAGGTTTATTCCAACAAGGCCCATGGCTTGGAGAGTCCCAGGGGCTGGAAAGGGACAATCAGAGGAACAGTGAACACCCTGTAGTTTTGTTTCGGTCTCAGCTTCCATTGCTGGGAACCAGAGGGCTGCTCTGCACTGCAGCTGGAGTGGGCTATCGGAGGCCACTTTCCCACTGCCAGAGTCTGCACAGGCTGGAAAGTTAGAGGTCACCAGCAATGAAGTGGGGAGGAGCTAAATCAGTGGTGGGGAACCTAAGGCCCAGGGGCTGGATGCAGCCCCCGGCTTGCCTGTATCCAGCCCCGAGGCTCAGAGCTCCCCCCCAGCATTGGGGGGTCCGCACTGGTGCGCCAGCCTCCCCACCATCCCCCCCTCCCCCCCCGGGGCTGGAGCACACAAAATCTACTAGGCTGGCCCCCCCAATGTTGGGGAGGAGTACAGAGGGGTTTTTTTAATATATGTCCTCCATTTTGTTTTCTCTCTTTAAGATGGCAGCTAGCTTCCCGGTCCTCATCTCCTGTCAGAAGGAAGGCAGTGGCGGGAAAGCAGTGGCAGGAGAAACTGGGCACGTGACTCTAATCCGCCCAGCAACCAGAGAGTTTATAGGGGGCGCTCACCCTCCCCTCAGGCTCTCTGCATGCATGAGAGCAGCACAGCTCAGTGGTGCTAGGGCGACAGATGGCAACTGTCAGGCCTTGCAGGCCTCTGAGGCAGAAGCCGGGCAGCGTTGCTAGGGCGACAGCCAGAAGGCTGTTTGGCCTTTTCGATCGCTTAGGCCTGTGGTTCTCAACTGGTGGTCTCAACTTTTTCAGTGGTCCACAGGAACATTGTCCAAAGTCACACGGCGTGAGCAGGCGCCGCCGTTAGGCTGTTTTACGCCGTGTTCACAAGCACACAGCGTGTCATCCATAGTGTCACCTAGGACGCAACCGCGTTGTGTTGCCAGTAACTTCCGTCTGAGGCTCTGAGCGTCAGTGTAGCTGCTGCCGTCGTGCTGAGCGGTTGCTGTGTCATTCGTCCTGTGCTACATGTGCTGGAGGTGGTCCACGAAAATTTTGTATTGGCCTGGTGGCCCGTGGACTGAAACGAGTTGAGAGCCACTGGCTTAGGCAGAGGTATCCAGTGCAACGGCTGTTGGCATGGGGTTTAGTTTGTTAGTTTGGGGTCCTTAGTGAGACAAGTCTTACACACACGCACACTATCCGTTTAGTTTAGGACGGTGTATCAAGAAGAGAAGAAAGAAGACTGAAGATCAAGGAAGAGGGCTGCTTATGCACCTGAACTCGTAGCCCATTCCTGACTCTGCTGCAGTTTCCCAGTCCGAAGGCGTCCACTTACCTTCCAGCTCCGACGTTGGGATGGTGGTAGGATAGTTCTGTTACGGGGTTCTGGTTTTTCAGCCTTGGTTTTATGACAATCAGATTTAATTTATGTTTGTTTCTTAGATATGTAAATAAACGAGTTATTGTTTAATTTTCATTTGTCTGACTTGACTAGATACACGGTGATACAGATATCAAGCAGGTGGAGGACCTGTGTTTAGTAATCAGGACCCAGTCTTGGTCTAACACCAAGGTGTGCAAGGGGACTTTGGAGAACGTCTTTCTCCTTTTCAGTCAGGGCCGTCTCATTTCACTCCTCGACTTGCTTCTCACTTCTGTGTGGCCTCTGACTGATTTTTCTGTGGCCCCTGACCCAAAAAAGGTTCCCCACCCCTGAGCTAAATAAACAAACACAATTTTTGTAGGCCGCACCTGAGTTCTATGGAAGCTGTTCTCTGCACTTATTGTGTCTGCCTGATTGTTCAAAGCAAACAAACAGTTCCACAGAACAGGGAAGGAGGGAAGGAGCTGGCAAAAACAGTCACTGCTTCACACAGAACATGTGCTCCCCATCTGGCCAGCACGGAATGTCACTATATAGGGGCATAGAGTGCCCACTGAAATGCATCCACCTCTGGCCTGGAATGCACACCCGTCATGCCACACCACAGCCTGTAAAGAGCTCTTATTTCTGATAATAGCCAGATATCTGTGGTGGACATCGCTGATGGGGGAAGCCTGAAGCAAGTTCTCCACTTGGCGGGATGAAGGGGCACTTTTAGGGAAGTCAGTGACAGACAGAAAGAGGCATCTCTTTCCTTTTCCACATTTGCAGGAGGAACGGTGCTTTCAGAGAAACAAACACTATCAATAACTCGCCGAGATGTGTCATCTGTGTGGAGCAGCTTTGTCTGGCTCTGTCGGATAGCAGATAACAAATGGAATTTATTGGTGGCAATACAGGCTCCTGTGATTGATTTGATATGTGCAAATTATTTCCCCTTGTGCTGTAATTATTCTCAGTTAATGCTTTCTCTGGGAAGCTGTTTACCCACAGCTTTTTTGACGGTAAATCAGCATTTTCCTGCCAGCCGGCACTGATTTTGCTAGAAGAGTCGTAATGCACCAGTGACTGTGAATGGGGTATGATTGTCCTCGAGTCAATGGAATGATTCACCAACCTCAGTCTATGCAACCAAGTCGCCCTCTAGTGGTGTTAGCTTAGGGTAACTATAATCAGAGAGTCTTCTGAAGCACAAGAGAGACCGGTAGATATTTTTGGCCTACAAGGTCATGAGTTCTAGCCCTGAAGGTGTCTAGCATGGATTAGTTACTCTATGCAACTATTCAGAACCCTAGAGAATACCAGCTGGGTGGGGTTGGGTTACTGACTGCTGGAATTTTCCCTTCTAGCAAGTATGTCCTCTCCTTTTAGAAACATGATGACCAATGGCAGAAGTCACCATGCAGCATTGTTAATTTCTGAAGGAATGCAGTGTTCTTAATTTTGTAATGTACACTCTTCTGTGGAGGGGGAGCTATGGCAAAGGAGAGTTTCCTCTCCTTCATCTTGCTAAGTACAGTTAGAGTTTGAGACAGAGTTCCTTCTGGGGAATGGTGTTTGGGTTGAGATTTGTATACAAAGGATTTCCTGCTTGAGGTTTGTGCTGGTTGTGACCACCCCTGTTCCAGGACTGGCAGATGTAATGTAAATCAGCAAACTACACTATGAAAATATTCAGATTCCACGTCATTGATTTCTGCTCCATCAGGGAATCAAGAAGCAAAATCCCAACAACTTCTACTAATCGGTGGAGAAAAGGGGGTGGAGGATGGAGGGCAGATCTCCAGAATGTGAAACTGACTAGTGTGTTATACTCAAGTGAAAGAAAAAAAAAGCACCGTCAATGGGGAAACATGCGTGCATGTGTTGAAAACCTAGTTCCTGCTCCCTTGTGATTATTAAAGATCACATAACATGTACCCCAAGCACAGCAATGTTGCCTGCTCTTTAGCATACAGACCAAATGTTTACCCACGTATATGTGAAATTCTTTTTCACCTCCCATTTTAAACTTATTTGTGCAACTTTGCTATGTGCTGCTAGCAAGCTGCCACGTTCCACTCCAGAGGTGGCTGCATTCAAAAGCTGGAGGAAGTAATCCATCCATCTCTCCTTCTGCAAGGTGCCTTTGGGGTCTCTCTTGAGACAAGCTGTTTGTTCAGCCTGGAAGCTCTTGGAAGCAGGAAATGTGCGTTTACTTTGTATTCTGTGCGGTCCAAGGGTTACTGCTGACAGTTAACCAATCAATGGTGAGTCATCTGAATGTGAGATCATTACCATGCTATAGGCATGCATGAAACCAAGTCTCAGTTTGTCTAAAGAAGGAAAAGTGACTGAGCTTTCCATCAGAACTGATCAACCACATGAATCGTTTCAGAGGGGTAGCTGCGTTAGTCTGTTTCAGGAGTCCTGTAGTAGTTGCACCTTCTCAACAGCGGTTGGGAATGGGCCACATCAACCCTGATGAATTGACCTCTTTAGCCTTGGCCCTCCACGTAGTGATGTGACACACCTATCTTTGCATGTGTATATATGCCTGCCAAATTGAAATTTCCACTTCATGCATCTGACAAAGTGGGTTCCAGCCCATGAAAGCTTAGACCCAAATAATTTTGTTAGTGTTTAAGATATCACAAGACTCGTTTTAATGAAGACTTTCCTCCCCCAAAAAAGACTAACAGCCTGGAAACTCTCAGAGAGGTAGTGGTGTTAGTCCGTACCTTCAAAAACAAGGAGTCTTGTGGCACGTTAGAGACTAAGGGTATGTCTACACTACGGGGCAACGTCGAATTAAGCTATGCAATTTCAGCTATGTTAATTGCGTAGCTGAAGTCGAAGTAGCTTAACTCGGCTTTTGGCGCTGTGTACACTGCAGGAAGTTGAAGGAAGAACCCTCTTCCTTTGACTTCCCTTACTCCTCGTGAAAGCAGGGTTACTGGCATTGACTGGAGTGCCCCTCTCACTTCGAATTAGCTGTCTTAACTAAACCGCTCATTCGAACCCTGGAAGAACAACAGCGGCAACTTCGATCTTCCTCTGTAGTGTAGACATCCCCTAACAGATGTATTAGGGCATAAATTGTGGTGGGTAAAATCCATTGCATCAGAGGAAGTGGAATGGAAATTACTGAAGCAGGGGTATATATAAGGAAGAAGCTGCTTGTGTTAATGAAGCTAAACAAGTCAGGGTGGAAGCTTGGAGTGTCTATCATATAATCTTTCTGTTTTAGTTTTAAAGGTACTTTCTACTTTGTTTCAGCTCCTTTCCTCTTGTGTATTCTAAGTAATCCATCTCCAAATGTTGGTGTGTCTTGGTGTGTTGACCATGGAACTAAGCAAATGGAGGTCTCTGCACACCAAACCCTAAACCTTGGTTACAACGGGTTTAATATTGGACCGTTACAGGGTCATACTAACACCTTTGACTCTTCAGCCTCCAACAGCCCCATCTAAATTAAGCCAGCATCCCTAGTCTGGAGAAAGCTGCCTTTCAATGAAGCATTTTCCCAGGCACACAGATCTGCTGCATGCCTTCGGCCTGGATGGCTTTTCTTTTGGATTAACAAGCAGGAGATAGGCCCAAAGGAAAGCCTCCCTGGCAGTGCGGTGAAAGGTGGACATCTCCTCCCCAACATGCCATGTGACTCTGGTATCACAAAATGGCTGCCATTCTGGCATGTAATGGTGTGGCACAGAGGACAAGCAAGGCCTTCCTGGTTTCCCGAGTGACACACACAGCAGGATGCAGCCTATGTCTGGTGCCAGGGCTTCATATCCAGCAAACCCCTGTATTCTGCACTTTGAGGGAATTGAGAGAACACAGCTATTAACCTGCAATGTTTCACCAATTTTGGGATGCTTCCCAGCCCTGGTGAACAGCCCCAAAGCTGCCTTCCCTTCCTCGCAAGCAGGGAGGAGAAATGCCCTGTGTCCCATATGGCAGCCTCCAACCTCTGCCCCCTTCCAGTTCTTGATTTCTCACTATATCACTCTCTGACAACAGACCTGAAAACAGTATCTGCTTCCAGGAATGAAGGGCGTAGGGTTTCCTGCTTGCCCCGTGCCTTGCCAGCAAAGGACACAGAGCAAAACAGCCACCCGTTATGCAGAATTCTCATAAGACCTGGCCAGGTGAGCCTAGCAAGTTATACAATAACTCAGTGCAATCCCGAGGGATGCAACTGAGGTTCCAAAGTCCCTCAACTCTTCATGGTTCTTTGTGCAGCTTGACAGCTGCTCTAGGCAACGGTACACAGCCCACAACTCGTGCAGCAGGCAGCCAGTCTCAGGGGGTACCTGCCACACAACTTCCCAGCCAGTTTTCAGGATTTCTCCTCCTGGGTGGTCCACTTAAGACAACTCCTATGAACTTGGGCTTCAGATGAGACCCTGCCAGCTGGCCTCCTGTATCTATTGTCAGCTCTGGTGACCTCAGGGCAAGCATGGTTTCCATGGCCCCCACCAAGTTGCTTCAGCCCTGGCTTGGAGGGATCATCTCCAAGAAGGAGAACTTGGTTCAGTCTTTCCAGCCCACTCCTTCATTGGCCTTTCCGGTAGTTACCAAGAGGGGAACTGCTTGGGACCAGCAGTGATGGGGACTTCAGTGCTGTGTACACCTCTTTGCTGGGAGCAGGACCCACTAGATTCCTGCATAGACATAGCAAGATCTAGCAAGGCTTTTGACATGCCTACAAGCAACGGGGAGGGGAGGCACAAGTTTCAGGAATGTAAGGAGCAGCCCTGCCCTCTTCCCTTGCTCCACCTGTCACTCTGCTTTTCTCTCCCCCCTCCGCTAATCCCCATCCCCTGCCAAGCCCTCTCCCTGGAGCTCAGAACAACAAGCCCCGTTCCACCTCCATTAGGAAACCTCTCTGGCCAACCAGCCGCTCCCTGTTGCAGGCCAGGGGCTGAGCCAACCTTCTGTGTTTCCAAAGGCCATTGGGCTCCTGGTAGGGTTGCCAGGTGTCTAGTATTGACCCGGACAGTCCAGTATTTTTGCTTCCTGTCCAGTACAAAAATTCAGAAAATACCGGACACCTAAAATTTTTTCCCAGCCAGGAGGCGAAAATCCCAGACGCTTACTGGGTTCCGCAGGGGAGCTGTCCGGCCTGGAGCAGGGAGGCAAGATGGCAAATGGCCACCAGCAGCCTGTTAGGGCCAAAAAGCCTCAAAAGTGTTTCTTAAAGGGGCCATGCTGTTTTTCTTTTTCTCAACAACTTTGGTCCCCCCCCTTTTTTTCTCAACTGAGTTTTTTCCCCAGTGGTTTTTTTTTTGGGGGGGGGGGGGGGAAATCAGTATTTTTGGTCAAATCATCTGGCAACCCTAGCCCCTGGGTTTGATTCTTGGACAGCAGAGGTTGTAAAACACAGCGCATCAATGGTCTGCTGATGGCAAGGCGTGTCAACTCCCTCTTCCGCCCAGTGAGCAAAAGGATGTGGCATTATTGGGGTGACCTGTCCTGGAGGAAAGACCAGCGTCCTTTCCCACACTGCTATTCATCAGCCTTTGCACCATCCTGGGCAGTAGGAAGATTGAGGAGAACTGTAGGAATTTCAGAAAGAGCAACAAGAAAAAAGAGAGAAGAACATAAGCACAGCCGTACTAGGTCAGATCAAAAGTCTGTCTAGCCCAGTATTCCATCCTCCCACAGTGGCCAATGCCAGGTGCCCCAGAGGGAATGAACAGAACAGATAATCATCAAATGATCCCTCCCCTGTCATCCATTCCCAGCTTCAGACAAGTAGGCTATGTCTACACAGCAGTGTTATTTCAGAATAACTGATGTTATTCCAAAATAACAAACAGTGCAGCTACACAGCAAGCCGTTACTTCAAAATAATGGCAAGCTGGAGGACTTAGTCCGACTCCTGTAACTCTCATTTCACAAGTAAGGGAAGTTGAAAGGAGAGTGTTCTTCTTTCAACTTCCTGCCATGTAGACAGCACCAAAAGCTGAGCTAAGCTATTTTGACTTCAGCTACGCAATTGACATAGCTGAAGTTGCGTAGCTTAATTCAACTTTAGCCCTGCTGTGTACACGTGCCCACAGAGGCTAGGGACACCAACTGTACCCATCATGGCTAATAGTCATTGATAGACCTATCCTCCATGAATTTATCTAGTTCTTGTTTTAACCCTATTAAAGTCCTGGCCTTCACAACATCTTCTGGCAAGGAGTTCCACAAATTGACTATGCATTGTATGAAGAAATACTTCCTTTTGTTTGTTTTAAACCTGCTATCTATTAATTTCATTTGGTGGCCCCTAGTTCTTATGGGAACAAGCAGTGCTTTTTTTGTGACGGTACTGTAGTACCGGCACCTCCAGTCAGAGCTTACCTGGAAAGAATGGAGCATACCGGCACCTCTGTAATGAAAAGGGCAATGCCAGCCCCACTGCTTTTTTTTTTTTTGTTGTTTTAACAGAAAAAGCACTGGGAACATGTAAATAACATTTCCTTATTCACTTTCTCCACTCCAGTCATAATTTATAGACTGCTATCCTATCCCCCTTTTAGATTCCTCTGTTCTAAGATGAAAAGTCCCTGTCTTTTTAATATCTCTTCATATGGCAGCTGTTCCATACTCCTAATCACTTTTGTTGCCCTTTTCTGAACTTTCTTCAATGGGTTGGGAGGGATGATTTCTGTGGCCAGGTTAAAAATAGGTAAACATGTGGAGGCAGATGAGCAGAGCTATAGATCAGAGAAGGATGGGGATCATTTAGAACACCAGAGGCCATAACTAGCATTAATGGGATAAAATTGGACACAGAAAATGGGGGATGTACATTTGGGAAAACCTTCTGGGAGTGAGATCCATCAGGCTTTGGAAATCTCCCAGGGGAAGTGGTGGGAGCTTTTACGACAAGATAGACAATGCACTAGAGCATGTAGTGAAGGGACAATCCCTCACTGGTCAGGGAAGTGAGCCAATATTTATGAGCCAATAGGCATTTTCCATCTAAAATTGTTCAGATCATTATTGCGCCGCCATATGGATGCAACATGTTCTTCATATCCACAGGTTCTTCTTCCTCTGGGTCTGCAAGATTTCCCGGGCTGCTTCTTTCTGTGCAGGACCCACCTGATCCTATGGAGCCATGGTCCAGCAGAACTGTAGAGGGCCATGGCCAATATTAGGTATAGTGCCAATGTCCTAACCTTCAGCAGATATTCTCCATTGCATTTATCAACCCTGTGATCTTCATGGCCCCAAGGCCCTGCTCTCCTATACCCTGAGTATTGTCACGTGACCTCACAGCCCAGCTGATAATATTTCCCAGAGCCCAAAGAACAGAACAAGGCAACGTTCGCATGCCAGGTAACTCAGCAAGGAGACTTTCCCATGCCCTGGAAGCCCCTAGTGTTGAATTTCATGCTGGCTTTCTCTTCTCAGCTTCGTAAGGAACTTTCCATATTTTCTCAGGAGAACTGAGACATGGCAAACGTCAGCCTGTGAGGTGTGGCAAAGCCGTAAAGCTGTGGAGGCCACTGTCTCTGGCAGTTCCGTCACCCAGCATGGCCAAATGCACGCAAGCAATCAGCAGCAAATAATCATCCAGGAAAAAGACTAGGGAGTGGCATCAGAGTAGATGGGATCCACAACTCCAGGGTTCTATTTTGAGCTCAGCTGAGTGGCCTGGGCAAGTCAATTCACTGCCTCAGTTTCCCTTCCTGTAGAAGAGGGATATTAAAGGTGTGGTGGAAGGTCTTCTCGCTCCATGTCTATAAAGCAGTATGAAATCCTTGGGGGAAAGGTGCTGTGAAAGGGGAAGATACTTGGACTCTAAGCAGTAGCTGGTTTTAGTCTGGGTTTGTACTTAAATACAGCCCGTGTGATAAACTGCCATAGTTACTGGCTGTATCAAGCAGCATGGGGCATTTTTGAGGCTGGAGTGAAGGGGATATAATGAGCAGCAAGGGATGAGACTGAAGAGAGGAAGAAGGTTTGTTAACTCTCAGGGGAGGCAGCAAATAGCTGTCTGATCTATCTGCTCAGACAGCGACACTCACCACTGAAGCATTGGGAAGTGTCATAAACATTTCAGGGGAACACCATCCACAACACCCCTGCTGGGAGAGCCATGGCCCACATACACGTCTTGCTCAAGCTCACAAGGGAAGTCTGTAGCAGCCCCACAAATTCAGTCCCTGGTCTCTAGAGTCAAGCCACTGACCATCCATAAGGGTTATTTGACTAGGAGAGGCCAGAACTGCAGCATTGTAACTCGCCATGAGGGTAAAGGACTAGCAGATTTATTAGCTATAGCTGGCATGTGCCCTATCCCAGCATGCACTGGGCTTTGTGCAGCATCATGGGAAATGTATGAAGGTTTCCCCATGCAGGTTATGTTGGGTGAGTTCACACCAGCCAGAAGTCACTTTCCTGGGAAAGCTGTTCCAGCCCTCTGGATGATACAGGGCTCCCAAAAAATCAGATCTCAAGACACAGAGCTCACCACTTTGAGCTGAGCTCCAGGAGTAGGCATGCATCCTCTCTGCCATAGATGAGGCAAAAGCAGAAGATGAGGGACACTAGAGAACACTAGAATTTTCTTTGTATTTATCCGAGTAGTTAAGGAGCACCTTTACTGGCAGCCAGAGTTTCTCTCTCCTCTGGTCTTGGACACAACTTATGCCCCTGAGCCAAAGTATTGAAAAAAACGTGTGTGTTGTGGCCATTGGACTCATTCATCTACCTCAATGCAAATAGGCCTGATGACAAAACGGCTTAGATCACAGTGGGATGATTCAGAGCACACACAGACTGATGCTCTGTGTCTCTGTGGGGCTCTGCCTGCCTATCAGGGAGAAAATGGATGTTGAAGGAGAGGACTTGGGCCTCTTTTTCACAGAGATATCATATCAGCCAAAAGAGTGCAGCCAAAAGAGAAATCCTGCTAGAAAAGCGGGGTCCAGACTTCGGAAAACCCAGCCTCTCTGGAGAAAACAAGTCAGACAGACTCCAGATTGAGGGACCTGGGGCAGGTACACATGTGCCATTTGCACAGCTCCTGGTGCCTTCATTTTCCACACACATTTCAGGGGAGCAGGCTGATTCCCTGGGGTAGGAGACCTTTGCTACAGCTACACTCAGGGGCTATTTTCCTGTCGGCTTTTGGCCAAGCCATTCCATTCACAAAATATATCATCCAAATGAGCTGCTCAGGCAATGGGGGAGGAGGCACCATCCAAAGAAGCCAGGTTGTGGGCACTTGTGACTTGAAAATAAAACAGTAAGACTATGCCCTGCTACATGCTGCTTGGCTGGAGTTATCAGACAGCAATTTCCATCAGACACTTTCCTGCTGCTTTCTATCATGCTCAGGTGAGTCAAAAACCCTCAGGATTAAACCTAGAGCTAGCTGTTGGAGCAGACTCATGTCTTTACCCCAGTTCTGTCCCAGGAGAGTGTCTCCTTATTTACTCGTAGACCTGAAGGCTCATTCTATTATCTACCCCATTTGCTGCAGATCACAGCCCAGAGACCCTTGCCTACTCCCCACTCCATTTCTACCACTATGAGATCCAGCTGCACCTTGAACTCACAGCTCCTTCCCTAAAAGCAGCCTAGCCTCCCCCAATTATCTGATCAATGCTAATCCCTTCACTGTGGGTTCACCCTTTTAGAAGCTCCTTTCCCAGAATGCTCAGCTCATTGCTTGCCCTTTAAATCTTGGAGTGAGCAACCCCTACAGCCTTACAGGGATCATATTGTACCTGCTGTCTTTGGCTTACTGCCTCCTTTTTCCCGTGCCGCTTGTACGTGCAGTTGTTTTTGTCTCAGTTTAAAGGAGGTGAGGCATTCTCAAATATATTATTATTATTTATTAGTATTTATTATATTATATATTTAAAAGGGCAGAACATTGACCAGCAAAGGGAACTCACAGAAAACTGCCCTGTGAAAGCCAGCGGGACTCAATGTTCTCTGTAACCTGAGCACTTGGACAGCCATGGAGCTGATTAGCAGAGCACCCACAGCCAGCAGCATGTGTTTCTATTGATGGTGCACATCTGCACATGCTTTGGTGCACATAATTTATTCCACACATGGCTGGAAAAAATGAGAGGGAACATTGCTGTACAGCTCTTGGCTGCAACTTAGAAAATCTCTTGTTCTTGAATTTCTTTTGCCTCTCCCGCTATATCACCAGGCTGGTTGCCCCCTGGTCTACAATGTTAGTGGCCCCCCAGGGCATTCACTGAATGGTGAGCTTGAAGCTCTGGCAGAAATGTCCCAAACAGGTGTGGGGGTGGGGTGTAAAAAATTCATTGTGCATATTAACGGGGGAGGGGGGGTGGAAGAGAGAGAAAGTAAGGTCTAGTGGTTAAAGCCCAGCACTGGTAGGCAGGAGAGCTTGATACCAGGCCTGGCTCTACCAGTAACTCCCTGTATGGCCTTGGATAATCTGATTGATTTCATCTCCCTAGTTTAGCGTCTTCCCCTATAAAATGGGGCTCGCAATCCCTGCCTTACAAAGATTTCGTGGAAGCTAAGGTGCCATTAGAGCACAGCAGTGTTAGAATCAATAGTTTTGCAGTATGCACAATTGAGATTGGGAAATCCTGCACTTTCTCCAGGATGGGAGGCCCTGGGAGTGGGAGGGGCTGCCCGCAGGAGGTGAGAAACCTCAAGTGGGGGGTTATACAATGAGCCCACAGTAGCTTCTGTCCTGCAGGACTGGGATTGGCCTGGCCCTTAGGTCTGACCTGGAGACAAGCTCCTTTCACCAACTACATCTACACTGGCACTTTCTCATGCAAAAACTCTTTTGCAGAAGAGTTCTTGTGCAAAAACTCTTCCAGAAGAGTGTCTACACTGCCATGTGCTTTTGCGCAAGAGATGTGCTTTTGCACAAGAGCATCCATGCCAGTGTAGACGCTCTCTTGCGCAAGAAAGCTCTGATGGCCATTTTAACCATAGGGCTTTCTTGCGCAAGAAATTCATGTTGCCTGTCTACACTGGCCTCTTGCGCAAGAACAGTTGCGCAAAAGGGCTTATTCCTGAGTGGGAGCGTCAGAGTTCTGGCACAAGAAGCCCTGCTTTTGTACATTAGAACATCAGTTTACTTGCGCAAGAACACGTGGCCAGTGAAGACAGGCAGCAAGTTTTTGCGCAAGAGCAGCCACTTTTCCGCAAGATCGCGCCAGTGTAGACACAGCCCAAGTGTCTAGGCGGGGCCCCACTGGCCCTGGTGTGCTGTGCTCAGCTGGGCTGGAGAAAGGGTTTGGGGCAGAGAGAGAGAGACAGTGTGTTTTTTGTGTGTGCATGATTCCTGAGAGATGGGGGGAGTGCTGCAAGCATGCTAGGCATGCGTTGATTAATCTGGCCCCGATCCTCTGAAGGAAGGTGCTAGAAGAGTAGGATTTGTCAGAGTTCTTGTCCCATGTGCTGCTGGCATTGGGTGTGTTGAATTGCTTTCCATAAATACTGAGCAGCAGAGGGGTGCCTTTTTCTGTCTCTAAATCCCAAGCAATGCTTTTGGTACGCATGTTCTGAGGCAAGCCAGACTAATTCAGGCTGGAAGAAAGGTTAAATTGGGGTGGGGAACCTCAGCCCCAGAGGCCAGATGTGGCCACTAGCTTGTTTGGATCCAGCCCCCAAGGCTCAGGGTCCCCCAGCCTGTACTGGTGCTCCAGCCCTCCTGCCACACCACAGCACACAAAATCTACTAGCCTGGGCCCCCCAGGCTCTGGGGTAAGGGAAATGTCGGGAGTGTCTTTCTCCTTCTCAGTCTGGGTTGTTGGCGGGGGGGTTGTGCTTCTCACTTGTGTGCGGCCCCCCAACTGATTTTTCTGTGGGTCAGCGGCCCCCGACCCAAAAAAGGTTCCCCACTCCTGGTGTAAATGTTTAACATTGAGCATAACTAGCCCCCTGCTTTGTTTGGTGCTGACGCTGTATGGAAGATGCGGTGGCTAGGTTTATTCCCAAGTTAGGACTTGCTGGGTCCCTTCCCATTTGGGTCTGCAGGCATGGGAAGGCCTTTGTCCTCTCTGGCCAGCCAGGCACGGTTATGTGAGGCTATTTTAGTCACTCAGCCTCCAACAGAAACCATTGGAACCTACACTCTAATCCCTGCATTTGCTGCAATAAGGCCTTAGTTTCCTTCCTACACTGTGCTCAGAGCCATCCTTATCCATACGCAGAATACTCAGTTGCATATGGCATCCGAAAATTTGGGGCACTGCTGGGTTTTAATGTCCACCCACCTCTTCCTCTCCCTGTTCTGTGGCTCTGCTTCCTACCAAGGGGAACTAGATAACTTAAAAGTGACAAAGCCTGCCAGACCTCTTAGCAGAACCCTGAAGCGGTGAAAGAGTCATTCAAGTGGCAATGAAGCCATTTAACAAGCATTTGCCAATCCCAGATGCATCCTGTCAGTTTCTGAATTTACAGAGTTAGTCGACAGGACCTGAGTTTAAAATTTGCTTTAAAATATTTCATTAGTGTGTTGCTGAATATTATAAAATCACATCTCTAAAAAACTGTCACCCCACCCGGGCCTCCGTCAGGTATAGGGACACTAGTTTAATGGTACTGCTTAGAGCTCCATCAATCTAAGAACAGCCCTGTCCCTGATCCCTGAAATTGCTCTCTTAATGGAACGTGGTGTCTTCGCTTCCTCTCCTAAATCCTCCTGGTATGTAGCATCTCTTGGGCTAAACCGTTGTTGTGTTCCACCCCTGAAGTGGCTGCATTTCAGCGGCGAGGAAGTGAGCGTCAGAGACAATTTGCAAGGGCTTTGGGATCCTTCAGGATAAAAGACCCCCATGGAAAAGGTATAGGTGTTGTAGCACAGAGAGAAACCCACCAGAGATCGGGACCCTCTTGCACTGGGTGCGGTCCGTGAGTTAAGAGTCTCTGCTCCAAAGAACTTACAATCCAAATAGGCAAGACAACCTTATTCCCATTTTACATGGGGGAAAACTTGAAGCCCTGAGAGATTCACTAATCCCAGGTCTGAGGCAATTAAAAGTCTAGTTTATCCCAGGGCTGTCCTTTCCTCTCAATGCCATCAGTATGGTTGGCAGAGTGTGGCATTGCCATATGTGCAGCCCTACATTAACTTGGCTTTAGTGAGGCCCCCACTGGGAAAAGACCGTTTTGCACTGTGCTCATACACAGAGCCGTAAATAGCGCCGCCGTGCTATTGCGGGGCTCATTAGACGTCAACGAAGCCAGTGCTGAGCTCAGAAAAGCAAAAGCTGAACGCTGCTGGGGGAGCAATTAACGTCCTCCTCCAATGCTCAGATGAGGCTACGGGGCTATTTTTAGAAGGGCTAATGTCTGTAAATGGCAGAATCGGTCTGAAATGAAATAAAGAAATGTGACGTGCAGAGTGGGCCTGCCACTGGGTTTTACTATATCTGTAGTCAGCATTGAGCCATCTTTCCTGAACCACCTGCAGGCCCTCATCTGGTTAAAGAACACTCGGGAGGTGGAGGGGGTCGGTTTTGCAGCAGGCTGCATTCAAGTCCCCAGTCTGCCACACACTCCCTATGTCACCGTCTGTCAAGTCGCCTAGAATCACAGAGATGTAGGGCTGAATGGGGCCTTCAGAGACTGCCCAGCTGCAGCCTGGTTTTCAGCTGGTGGCAATCAGCAAAGCTCTGCTGAATGCCTGTGATAACACTGGAAGCATCTGATTGACGCCTGGGCTCTATTTCAACTCCTCTGCCAAGGGGGAAACGATCTCCAAAGGATGCTGAGTCAAGCTCCATGACAGCATGTGAGCTGCCCAGATGGCGTGGTGGATATGAGCTTCCCAGGCTGACCTGCGGTTTGTCCTGCTTCTTTTTTCCGCCCTTTCTTGTTCATTGCTGGCTTTTATTTCATGTTACATGAGCAGGCTCCGTTGCTGCATCCTTAGCCTACCCTGTTGCGCTTGGAGAGAGCTGCTTTGCAATAGACGAGACCACCTGCTCCAGGGCTGCTGCCATCCCTCTTCTCCAAAACCCCTCCCTTAGGACCAGGCTGATGCACATTGTTTCCACCTGTCATTTCTCCCCGGGCCCTGTCGGTTCCCACAGAGTTTCTGAACTTGTGAATGGAACCTTCTAGATGCAGGCCAAGGCAGCGGGGAGGCTGCAAAGAGACAGCCCGAGACCGGAGAGACACATGCTCTGCCCCGTTGTTGCAAGGGGGGTTATTGACTCTGGAGCATAATGATAACACTTTGCATATCAACACTCTTAGCACTTTCACTGCTGGTCATTTGAGCAGAAATACCCAGCTGCTCTGGTTTGCACGTGGAGCATGACTAACACCCCCACTCCCCCCCACACACACTTTTCAGCCCCTTGCTGATCACAAAGCTAAGATGAGGGAACACATTTTTTTCCCTTTATCATTGCATTCACAATGCCGCCATTTGCTTCCACTCCAGGAAACCTCAGTGTCACTGACTGACTCAGCAGGACACAGAGGCTGATTAGGAAGGACACAGCATCCACTGATTTTGCAAAAGTCTCATGAATGTTGGACCTGCCAGACAAGAGCGGCATGGTCCATCCAGTGCCACGGTGTCCAACATGCTAGCCACAAGACATGTGTGACTATTTGGCCGACTGAGTGTGGCTAGTTGGCTCACAAAAGTTATTTACATTTTCAGAATCATGTGGCTAGTTCACTATCGCGCTACAGTGGCTATTGCATCAGCACTGGCTGGACATCACGCATCTATAGGTTTCCTCCTATAGCCGAAAGAAGATATAGGGAAAAGACCAGGATGGATGGACAAAGCAAGGCCTCACCTTCAGGTCTCTCTGGGAATGTCTACACATTAACTGCCGACAGCCTGCCCACGTCAGCTGATTCAGGCTCTAAGTGTAGATGCTGGGCTCAGACTGAGAATGCTCTGGGACTCTTCCCCCTCACAGGATCCTAGACTCCAGGTGCCAACCTGAACCCGAATGTTTATGTTGCAACGTGCTAGCCCCACCACTCAAGCCCCGTGAGCTCGAGTCAGCTGACCCAGGCCAGCCGCCAGGAGGGGGTGTTACTGCAGTGTGTACACTCACCCTGACTGTCACGCAAATTTTGAAACACTACAACTCACCCAAACTGTACATGAAGCCGAGATTGGTGGGAGAGTGGGTCTTAGCTGAGCGAGGACCCACCTCAGCGGTCCCTGCTGTTGTCGAGTTGCCAAGGCGACTCCATGATGAGAGATGGCCACAGGGGGTAGCTTTGCCAAACCCACAGAGGGAAGCAACAGAGCTGAGGGAGCTCTGGTGAGGGCCCCCCCGCGCAGCACCAGTAAAGCTAAAACCACGATAGCCAGGTTGGATAGGGAGGAGCAGGCCAGGCAGCACTTCTCCTAGAAGGGCAGGCAAGGCCAGCCCACAACATTTTGGCACCTGATGTGGGGAGCTCAAATGACGCCCCCATGCCCCCTTTTCTCCTGCCTGCCTGTTGTGTCTCTTGTGCCCTCCTTCCTCCAGCACAGCACTCCACCATCTCTGTGCATCTAGAGCAGAGAGAATACATATGCACCAGCAGCAGACAATGTTCTACACTCTGGGTCCTAGTGGCGCCCCCCCCCCCCCCCAGTCTGGCACCTGAGGTGGCCGCCTCAGTTCGCCTCATGGTAAGGCCAGCCCTGAGGGCAGGCAAAATGTGGCCTGTGGGCTGGATCCGGCACACCAAACAACCAGGCTCAGTCCGGGCCCAGCAAGAGACTCCGGCAGGCTCCCTGCCTGCCCTGCCCCCTCACGCACCTCAGAGCAGGAGGAGAGGCTTCGCTTTCTGCCTCCGCCCCCCAGCACAATCTTGCAGCTCCCTTCTGCACCTAACCCTCATCCCACAGCCTGTACCTCCTCCATTCATATCCTGGAAGAGTGTGGCTCTTGACCACTTACCAAATTCTTGGAGTGCCCCCCTATCAAAAATTATAGCTTGCCCTAGGGACTAGAGACCAACTTGCCTGGATGCACTCTTAGACTCTGGGACTACACTGCCCCCCGACACCAAGCTTTGAGTGGAGTGTGTAGCCGAGTGGCAGGTGACGTGTTAAAGACATGTTTGCTTTTTGGACAGAGTTATTGGGACTGAATTACAGAGACTGTGGAGTGGAGATGCTGCTTATCCATTTAGATGTAGCTTGTTGCTGTGTTTGCCCAAGTCGGTGCTCTGTCCCTTCAGAGTTTTTCTTTCTTTCATACACAGACTCAGTGCGGATGAGGGAGGCAGCGCTGCCTGATAAGGATGCAGAGGGAAGGTGTTTCATTTTTTTCCCGGGTTTCTGGGACATGGCTCAAGTCAGCAGTGGGGTGTTGATTTCAAGAGGAACCCCCTAGATGTTTGAACCCTGACCCCTGTTGCTACCGACATGGCAGAATGGTAACACGGGGAAATGCTGTCTTTGGAGCCCAAGGAATAGCGCTCAAGAGGGCCCACGCAAGGGAAGAGGTAAAAAGATCCACTTTACTGGGCCCAGAAAGCCTTGGTGGGCCTGGCCCAGGCAGCAAATTGTGGTGCATGTGGGAAGAGGCCTCTGTTACAAGTTTGTACTGGGCCCGAAAAAGCTATGCTTGGACCCTGGTGCACAAACACTGAGCAAATATAAATCTGCACATGGATCAGTAAAAGTGGGAGTTGGGAGGTGCTAACAGAATCCCTCTGCAAATGTCTGTTAGCAGGGAAGGAAGACAGCCTCACCATATCTGCCAATACTGGCTGCCGGGCTCATTTCCATAAGGACCCATTAAACCCCTCCTCCCCCTCCATGCAGTCCCTTAAGAACCAGGGCTCCATGATGCAAAGACCCTTGGCTGCCTCCTAGCATTCCAAGCTGCAGCACAGAACCCGGTGACATGCTCTTGACCCTGAGGAATTCAGCTACTGCCAGAGGCAGGTGCATTGAGTTCAGGGGACGCTAAGTACAGCGGGTACAGGAGTTCACTAGGTACATTCTCCTGCCTTGGCAGGCTCTTTCATCTGAGCCATGCACACCCTACTCCCAAGCATCCTGAGTCATTACTGATTTACCAGCAGCTCCTGGAGCCCTGGACTTCTCAGAACAGCAGCAGTGCTTTGGTTGAATGGCTCCCTACCTAGCCAGGAGGCAACGATATGTAGGCAGGGTGTATAAAGCTGCCGAAGGCACTGCCAGGACCGGCCTTACCATGAGGCGAACTGAGGCGGCCGCCTCAGGTGTCAGACTGTGCGGGGGGCACCACTAGGACCCAGAGTGCAGAAGGTTGTGTCTGCTGCTCGTGCATATGTATTCTCTCTGCTCTAGATGCACAAAGATGGTGGAGTGCTGTGCTGGAGGAAGGAGGGCACAAGAGACATAACAGGCAGGCAGGAGAAAAGGGGGCATGGGGGCATCATTTGAGCTCCCCACGTCAGGTGCCAAAATGTTGTGGGCCGGCCCTGGGCACTGCCCCTTGTCGCGCAGCTGGAAAGGACAGAAGTGTCTCAGGTTCTGAGGTTCCTCCCTTGCTGAGCAGCACTTGTGTTAATTGATGAACATTTTGTTCAGGAACTGAAGTTCCATTTGAATGAAAAATGACAACAGGTAAGTTTGCAAATGTGCTCTGTGCACAGTGTACGCAGTCATATTGTGGAGTAGGACTATCCGAACCGGGGACCAGCCCTTCTGGTTACAATCACACAATGTGCCAAGGTGATGTTTCCCATTGCCTTCCGAAATGACAAACCCCTGCTCTTGGTAGCAGAGCTGGATTACCCAATAGGCAGACTAAGCACGTGCTTAGGGCACCAGCAAAGCAGGGGCACCAAAAAAAATGAGATTTTACGGTATAGTATTGTTTTTATTTTGAATTACATATGGGGGGCACCATAATCTTTTCAGTGCTTAGGGCCTCTAAAGGTCTTAATCCGGCCCTGCCTGGTAGAACAGGCACCTAGCAGTCAGCCAGGACACTCGCTACCCTGTCTAGGGCATACATACACCTTGTAAGTATCATTAGACTGCATGGAAAAAGCACAATCATAGATAGGCACCTCATGTTCCCAGAGTCCTTCCCACCTTATAAGTGCAATGTATATGAAAATATATACACAGGGGCTGTGTCTAGACTGGCATGATTTTCCGCAAATGCTTTTAACGGAAAAGTTTTTCCGTTAAAAGCATTTGTGGAAAAGAGCGTCTAGATTGGCACGGATGCTTTTGTGTAAAAGCACTTTTTGCGGAAAAGCGTCCGTGCTACTCTAGATGCAGTTTTGTGCAAGAAAGCCCCGATCGCCATTTTTGCCATCAGGGCTTTTTTGAGCAAAACGGTTCTCAGCTGTCTACATTGGCTCTCTTGCGCAAAAGCATTTGCACAAGAGGGCTTTTTCCTGAACGGGAGAGTCATTGTATTTGTGCAAGAACACTGACGATCATACATTAGATTGTCAGTGTTCTTGTGCAAATTCAAGCGGCCAGTCTAGACAGCTGGCAAGTTTTTCCGCAAAAGCGGCTGCTTTTGTGGAAAAACTTGCCAGTCTAGACACAGCCAGAATAACATCCTTGTTCTATACAATCCTTATACGTCTCAGTACATACAAATATATTAAGAACATAGGAGCCACCCTATGGGTCCATCTAGCCTCATATCCTGTCTTTGACAGTGGCCAGTAAGAGAGCTTCAGGGGCAAGTGCAGAACAAGGCAGTTGGGGAGATCCAACTCATCTTCCCCTTCTGGCTATTGGCAGTCACATACAGCTTGGGGTTGCATTGCTGACCACCCTGACTAATAGCCATAGATGGATCTATCCTCCATGAGCTTATCTAGTTCTTTTCTGAACCCAGTTCTTGTTTTGGTAATCACAACATCCCAGGGCAATGAGTTCCGCAAGTTATTATATAGCATGTATATAGCTACACTGTCTAAATATAATAATAGCTATAACAAGTGTATATAACTACTCCACATACAATAGCAACTTAGAGGCAGATTATTATGAGATATACATTATTATTCTAATATTTTATATAACATTTCTATGATATTAATTATATGATTCCCTGATATATAATATATACCTATATTATTATTAGTGCGTATCAGAAAATAATACTGTAAAAATAGAAAAGAAATGAAAAATCATCATAGAAATGTTCTGGATTTTCAACCAAGAATCAAATTGAAAAAATTCAAAGTGGAAAACATTCTGTTGATGGTTCTTTCAGGGAAAAGGCCACTTTTCATCAGAAAAAAAAATAACTCCGCAGTTTTGACTGACACTAGCATGCATACAATATACGTTTGTATCTGTCAGTATCTTGTGTGTATCTCTGATTAGAGACTGTGACAGGTCACCTCCCATCATGTTCTGAGGTGTCCAGAGCAGGGCTGTCCTAGATCCATCTATAACCCTACTGTGTGAAATGGTCCTTCATGCAGCATACAGGCAGTTGATAAGCTCTAACTTGATCCCTGTTGCCTCTGATGTTGTGCGGCACTTCATCACATGACAGCTGACTCTCAGAAGCTCTCAGGTAGGACAACAGCAAATCTAGGAAGGATCATTGGTGAAGGATTCTGATTCCTAGAAGAAATGGCTGGGGGCAGGCTCAGTGCCCCAGCTAATGGACTGGGACCATCTCGGGTGATATGAGAGGATTTTCCATTGGCTGGAGCACTTTTTGGGACATGAACGATTTGCAGGCTTCTAAGCAATTCCAGAGGAGAAAACCTTGTGTCCTGCCAATTGTCTTGCCTAGGGAGGAAGAGTGCTTGTGCTTCTTTCATATTAGAGTTTCATGTGCGTTGGGCTTGCTGGTGACTCTGCCAACAACAACAAACCCTTTTTAGGTGGCTTGACTCCTCCCTGCCCAGTCTATACAGCAGAACTGAACAAATATATTCTACAGGCCATTAGTGGGGTACTGATTGCTGCTCTCAAATGAACTAACGTTTGCCCTGCTTTTTTAGCGCTGTAGCCTGAGTCTGTCTGTCTCCCTGGACTCAGAGACTCGCTGCTGGGGGTGTATCTTGGCTGTACCCAGAGAGCCGTCCCGTGTCTTGGCTCCCTGAAGCAATCTGTGCATTTGGCCTTTTCCCAGGTTCTACCGCTGTGCACACTCTGCCCCCAAAACCTGGCAAACACTGCCACTCAGTGCTGGGAACGAGTACTACAACGTGGTGCAAAGAGGTATTCGGAAGGGCCAGTTCTCTGCCCAGAGAGGGAGTCAGAAGCAGATTCTGGCAGGGGGAGACAGAATGATTTTGTCACTTCCACTGACTTGGACAGAGCAGCTCCAGCTTCTCATTAGCATTAGCAGGGGTCAGGGCTGCCAAGGAAAGCTCCAGTCAGACCCATTCTGTCTTTGCTCAAGGATGGCTCCTTCAGCCCCAGGACTAGCTCAGGGGATGCCAGAGCCCCACACTCCCAGCTCTTTTGCACAGCAGAAGCCTGTGGGTTTTCAAGGTTGGGGGAGTCTACAAAATTTCCTAACCAGGGCTTGTTCTCACCGGGTGTGGGGAGAGGTTAAAGGGAGCCGGGCATCTCGACCAGTCTCCCTTCCAGCAGCGAGGTCCAGAAGAAAAGGAACATGCTGCACGTTTGCCCAACTTTGGCTACTGCCCCGCAGCAGGGCAGATCTCCAGGACAACCATACCCCTAGGCATGGGAAGTAGAGGTACAGGAAGTGCTGCAACATCCCCAGGTTTTTCCCCTGGCTTCCCTGCACCCAGAGGTCAGCCCCACAACCAGCTCTACCAAGCACATGTCCTGAACTCCAGGCAGCCCCTCCAGTGTCCCATTGGCCCTGCCAGCTTTAGCACCCGTGGTCCTACTGGCCATCGTCCCCGCAGGCTTTGCAGTCCACTGTCTGTGGGGTCTAGGCCACTAGCCCTGGAGGCTGCGCTGCCGCGCCGGCCCAGGATTCCACAGCCACCTCCAACGGTGTCTGGGTTACTCCCAGACCAGATGCCATTAGCGGCAATGGCACCGGGTCCATCCAGTCTGGGAGAGTTGGCAACTCTTGGTGTGACCCCACCTGAGCGGTGAGAGGTGCAAAAAGGTTTTGGAGAGGGGTGCAGCTCAGAACCCTACCCTAAAATTAGTTCCAATGCCACTAGCTGTACCCAACCTTGACCTCATCTGGGGCATCAAAGGAGCAGGAGGGGGGCTGCCAACCAGCGCTCCGCCACTACTAGAAAATACTTAGGAATTTCCATAAACTCCATCCCAAGTGACAGGAAACCCAGCCCTTTCGGTGCAGAGGACAAGAAGCCTGCTGGTCCCATTCACCCAGTTCTCCCTTTCCTTCAGGATATGGTCGCACAGGAGCATTCAAATTGTCGCTTGATCCTACAGTTCACCCGTGCAGCGCTCACCCTGCCACACCCACCTCCCCTAGATCTGGCTACCAGCAGCAGCACCCCAAGACTGGCATCCCCCCCCCCAGCTTCTGACACCACATGAAGTGCCGAGCGACTAGCCTTAGGGCCCAACCTGCAGGCTGTGGAGCATTACGCAGCGCATGCCAGAGAGAGTCCTGAGCTGAAAATGGCCCAGCCCAAACTCTGCCAGGGATTTGCAGAGAGGGTGAAGCCCAGTTTCAGGTTGGACCCATCGCGCTTCGTTAGCTCCCACTCTAGGCTCTGTTCCGCCGTGTTTGGCTCTCAGGGTTTAAGCCTTTAGGCAGGGCGAGTCGGCACATGTCCGTCACTCTTTGAATCAAGCATCTTGATGGTACCCGGGTAGACACAGTTCCCGCCCCATTGCCCCCATGGCTGGGCTTGGTCCTGAATCCCTCCCTGCCACCACCACCCCCCATGAGGTGCACTGAGCTCCCAGGATCTCAGGGCTGGGGCCCCCACAAACACCTAGTCACACCAGGACACACACTCATCCCCTGACACCAGCCCGTTACCATCCCCCTCCTTCTGGGGCTGCCTGCATCAGCCTGAATCTCATTTCCCAACATTAATCAACGCTGCCTCAAGCCACGACTCATTAAACCCGCCTGCCTAACGAGCAGCCTAAGCTGCTACAGACCAGACCCAGCCACCCAGCTCCTGTGCCCCTGGCTCCGGCAGGACGGTGTGAGCGGGGTTGCTATAGATAGCCTTGTGAGCTCATCTGCCAGCCAGGCAAATGGAGAGTAACGACCCCAGGCCCAGGTAAGGCAAGCAGGGCTGGGTTTAAAATGGCGCCTGTGGTACCATGGAGCAGGGCCCAGGCTCAGAAGGGTCCCTGGGCTGCTCTGCTTGCACTGTGCCCTGAGCCCCCTCCAGCCCACTGGCTCCCTTCACACCCACTCGCTCTTGGCCTACCCACTGGTCTGCTGAGGGCTCCTCTCCACCTCCTGGCCTCACCTGCCGACTCCTCTGTGCCTTCTGGCTGGACCCCAGTGCACCTCCGGCTCCAGGCAGCCTCTGCTTCCCCCAACCTGTGGGAGCCCACCTGTGTTCCTGGAGCTGGGCCACTGGGCTCTGAGGGAGCCCAGCTGAGGCCCTGGGGCAATTCCCTGCCTTGGGACTAGTCCTGGCTGAATTGGTGGCTCAGCTCGAAAGGTACGGTCACCTCTCAGCAGAGCCAGTGAGTGTGGGAGGGGAGGGTCTCTGGAGGCCCTGAGCGGGATGCTGGGCTGTGAGGGGGCGGTCTGTGTGCGCTGGGCACTAAGGAGCGAGGGTTTTTGTGGGTAGCTGTGGTGGGGCTGTGGGAGGGGAGTGCTGGGCAGGGGTGGTGGTGGCATAGACAGGGGGGACTCTGGCCATAGTGTATCGGGGGGAGGAGGAGAAGGTTCCAGGGTTGGGCAAGGGGGATGTGTGGGACATGCAGGCAACATAGGGCCAGATGGGCCATTATGCATCTGGTGACTGCCGGTTTGCAAATAGTGCCCTCACGCAGGGCTGGGGGGAGCCGGACTGCCCTTGCCATGCCATGCCCCTGGGGTGGTCCCTGGCCACCGTCTTCTGGGCTCTTCGAGGTGTCCAGTGCCACTTGCCCTGAGCAAGGAGGTACAGAATGGTTAAGTCTGCTATGGAACATGGCTTCACAGCTCGCTTCCCCCTTTTCCCCCAGTTGCCCCCTCCCTCTCCGCCCCAATCTCGTGGACATGCTTTTCCAGAAGGTTTACCAGAAAGCCGGTTTGAAGTGGTCTCTCTGGGTTCGTTCCTTCTCATCTCTGGGACCCTGCCTGCTCAGAGCAGCTGAGACCAGACTGTGGGGATAAGCCCCCACGTTTGTTACACTGATGGAGCTACACCCCTGGTGACCATGGGGTCCTATTTTTGCCACATCTTAGAATCACAGAACACTAGAACTGGAAGGGACCTCGAAAGATCATCAAGTCCAGTCCTCTGCCCTCACGGCTGGATCAAGCACCATCTAGATCTTGCATCTGCCCACACGTACCTATGTCAGGATGGGGCACAGGATATGCACAGCTATGTGCATACACATCACAGTGTGGGCTTCTTGCCATTAGCAAAGACTCATGCCCCGGAGGTGAGAGGAGCTTGCTATTTCTGACCCTGGCTGCTTGTTCTTCCTCTGTGGCAGAGCTAATTTAAGCACCTCCCTGACTCATCAGATCCCTTTGGCAGTACAACAGCAGCTCTCACCACTGGCTTTTCACTGCACATGACCCTTTTCTGCTCCTCCTGGATCACACGACTGTATTGGGACATCAGAGCTGCCACTTCTCCTGTTCCAGCTGTGCCATTTCCCACAGGCGCGTTTCAGGCCCTGAGTCACCAGGAAAGCAGTGGGGTAGCTGGGTTGCTGTCCTGCAGGCGATTCACTTCTGTGTGAAAGAGGGACAGCCTCTTTCAGGGTGTAGTAAATGGCAAACCAGAGGGATGGGACAGTCCTGACGTGAAGCAACTGCATGTTGCTGTCTGCGAACTGCCTTGGAGACACTGCCCAGAGTGATGCTAACACACACAGTCTGATTTCCAACCCAAAGGTCCCAGGGAACCAGTGGGTTTGGGCCTTTCATGTGTGCATCAATGAGGATAGGGCTGAAAAAAGAGCAGCCACTGCGATGTGGTGGTGGTGGTGAGGGAAAGAAATGGGGGGTGAGGACCATGCCACACACAGCCAGATAGAGAACCTTATCAGCTGTTTGAGACCCTGACATTTAGAGTGCATCTACACAGCACCCTAAACTCCAAATAAGATACGCAATTTGTCTACACTGTGCCAAATTTCAAAATAATGCACTATTTTGAGACATCCCTGAACCCTCGTGGAACGGGGGTTATAGGGATGCCAGAATAGCACGCCCGTTATTTCAAAATAATGGGCGGCTTGTTAAGACGCAGGGTAGCTATTTCGGGATACTTATGGTATCCCAAAATAGCCGCGCAGTGTAGACATACCCTTATTCTCAGGATGAGGCCTCTATGCTCTGCAATAGTATAAACACTGACAGTGAGTGCTCCTGCTTTAACCCCCTGTGCCCACAGCCGTCACGGGCTCTGGGAACACTGTTGGGAAAATGAGTCAAATGTGGATCAAGTGTCAATGGGTGCAACTCCTTTTTGGTAGAGCCGCATTTGCATTTATACCAGATCTGAGTTTGGCCCCATCTCTCTGTCAATTGAATGTCCTGACCACTTGAAGTGAGTTCTGCTGACCTAGAGCCAGCAGGGCGGGGCGGCAGCCAGCTTCCCAGGAGCAGGGCTGGCACACATGGGCTCCTGGCTACTAGCCCCGCTCCCGGCTGGGCTGTGGGATTTTAACTGTAATGGAAACCAATAAGCTGATGCTTATCGGTTAACCAATTAAACTCTTACATCCCTATTCCCCACCACGGATAATACCGGAAATTGCTTGCTGCAAATCAACTACCTGATAATTGGAGCCAATTTCTTTGTCACATGGGCATGACTTTTAGGGATTCATTTGCCCTTTGTAATTGGGAGGAGGGGGATTTTTATCAACCAAGTTTAGTCTTCATGGTTGATCACTCAAATGCCCCAATGTCGTTTGCTCATCTACATGACACAGCAGTGCTTCTGCTGGATTATTTGTATTGCAGAAGTCCATAGCTCTCGAGTTATGAGCCAGGGCCTATTGTGCTAGGAGCTGTACAAACAGAACAAAGAGACCGTTTCTCCCCAAAGGAGTTATTGGATTCGATTTCAAACTCTTTAAGCGGGGGGCTAGGATCCTGCTGCTGGCACACAAGTTCTTCTTTCCTTTGCAAGATGTAGAATTGCACCAATCTGTCTGCTATGGACCTTATCTGGCCCCCAGCAATAGAGCTGGCACAGCACCAAGCAGAATGGGGCCCCACTCTGGGCTGGGGCTTCTAATGTCTGAGGGCTTCACAATCTGCCCTGTATTGACTCTCACAGCCCAGCACAAGGGAGGCCAACAGGGAGCCTAGACCCAGGGACACTTGCCCATGGTCACACAAGAAGCTGGGAGTTGAGCTCACGTTTTCTATGGCCCAGGCTCGCTGCTGAATCATCATCCGCTCCTCCCACCCCAGACGTTAAGCCCCATCAGTATGAATGGAGGTGACTAGCAAGCAAGGGGCAGGCAGGGCTGGCTTTTGGAAGTGTGGGTCCCAATTCGACGGGGCACTGCCAGCTGGGATTTTTTTGTTGACCAAAAAAAACAAAACCAAAAAAAACCCAACAACCCAGGACACAAAGAAACAACTCACAGCCCCTTTAAATCCCCAGCTCCAGGGCAGAGTCCCACCTTCCAGCCAAACCCAGGGGCCGATTCCCCTCCTGGGGCGCACAGAAACCGCCGCGCTCCTCCTCTGGGGCCAACACCCCGTCCCGCAGCGCGCCCAGTGTGCCAGCACACTTCTGGGTTTAGGGCGCGGGGCCCTCTGTCTTTAGGGCGCGGGGCCCTTTTAGGCACAGGGCCCGATTTGGGGGAATCGGCCTAAAGCCGGCCCTGGGGGCAGGCAGGGGGCCCAGCCCAAGGGGCATTTGGAACACAAACGTCACCCATTCTGCCTGTGCCAGGCAGCTCCAGGCTGTAACCCCTTAAGCTCAAGTGAGCTCCCCGCAGCCCTTGGGCAGGGGGACTTGGCTGATCCTAGGTGGCTTTGACAGCCCAGCAAAGAAAGCCATGGGAGAAGGGAATTGGTTTCCCTAGAACAGTCTTGAGCTGCCCTGTAACCAGGCTGGGGGAAGCCAGCCTGCCTCCCTGACAGTCCCAAACAGGACCGTGCCCCAGAGCCAGACCAAACGATGCCTCTTCCCCCATTTGTTAAACTTTGGAATGCCTGCTTTTTTATTCTATCTGTGGCCCATTTCATGACTTGGGTGCACAATTTGCATGCGTGATTTATGATCGGTGACACCCCGCCTCCTACATACCCGCGAGGACCTGGCTGACAGTATTCTAGAAGGTGTGAGGAAAATGTCGTCTCGAAGTTTCCACGACATTCTGCAAAGGTCTGGAACATTCTAGGTGGGGCGTGGCAAATGACTCCACCTATGGAATCCCTGAATCATGTTACTTCAAACATTCTATGTTCCCTTTTGTCGCTAACAATAAAAACAACACCCCCAAACCTGGTGTCCTCACCGCAATCCCGGTACCCCAAGCAGTCCCTAAATCAAGCCTTCTCCCAAGCAGCTTCTCCATTGACTGGGCAAATCAGTGGGTGGTGGGAGAAGAAAAGCTTCAGATTTGGATTTTAGGGAATGTCTGGGGCTGGCAAAACAATCTGGCTGGATAATCCTGGGATCAAAGGGGTCAGTGTGAGTGAGCTTCCACAAAGCACCAGGACCTGGGAAAGACATGCAATGCGATATTGGGGACTGTGATCCCTGAACCCCACATTCCCCAGAGCTACAAGCTGCAGGCCTCCCCGGAAGGGGATGGGGGGAAAGTAAACTGGATTTGGGATATGATGGGGGCGGGGGGGTGGAGCTGCAAATCAATTCTCCCTTCTACCATCAGGGTGGGGGGTACAGTGTGCATGTCAGCTCTCCCCCCTCCCTGACAGCAGGGAAGGAGGGCAAAGCATGCTGCACAGGACCACTAGCAAAGCAGTATAAGACAAACTGCACAGAAAGCTGCCAGCTGCAATATAAAACCCTCGCCAGGCTCCTCGCCAGCACCAGGAACCACAGAGCTTCCAGCCTGACAGCATCCCTTTAGCACAGGCTGGAGAGAATGCTAACCACTGCTGTCTGGGCAAATGGCTCCCTTGACAGAATGCTCAGCCAACAGTGCCGGCCCTCTGAGTCTCTCCAAGTGCTTTACAAATGGCAGAGAACTAACCCACTGTGACAGGCTCAGTCACAGAGATCCCCTTGAGACCGTCACTTGAGGTGCTGAAAAATGCCACTAAGTCAGTCTACCTGCCCTCCGGCTAGAACCTCTGGTCTTCCCCAGAGCTAGCACAGAGTTGGAGTCCCAGCCCACAGCAGAGCGACACAAACACTAAGAGCATCTCAGCTCTGGGAGGACTCAGTCACAGGGTCTTGACACAGCATCCAGGTGCACATTCCCCCTGGGACCAGAACTGCAGATAAATCAGTCTTACTCTGTATAAAGTTTATACAGAGCAAGCTCATAACTTATTTGCTCAATGAAAAAGAGAGATGCACAGCTGTTGTCCATCCCCCCAACTAATAATTATTTATATTGGGTTTTTTAATAAACAAAAGTGATTGTATTAAGCATAAAAAGTGGGATGTAAGTGGTTGCAAGTGATAGCAGACAGATCAAAGTAAGTGACTAAGCAAAATAAAACAAAATGTTCCAGCTAAGCCTAATACATTAAGAGAACTTGTTACAAACAATATATTCTCACCCTAGTTCTTATTTCAGGTGAAATCCTTCTCAGGACAGAGATATTCTTCCTGACCTGGGTCTAGCATTTCTCCTTCACCCCTTTTGTTTTATTTTCATGTATCTTCTCGGGGGTAGGGAGGCAGTCTCCAAAGTCAGCTGATGATAATTACTGTTTACTTTCCTAGGCGTATTTCCTGAGGGTAGGAAGCCTTCGCTCAATCCCCTACCACCTCTGTGGAAAAGTACAAAATTCAAGATGGATTCTGGTGTCTGGTGACATGGACACATAGCACATCTGCAGGAAGACAATTCTCCCCAAATCATTAGTTTTTCCTCAAATGAACACATTGATAATAAATCTACAGTCAATTTCAGATACAGAAATGGTAGATGCATACAAATAGCATATACACTTTCAGTGGATTACAATCTTTCCAATGATAGGTTACATGACATATTTTGCATAAAGCATATTTGAGTTAGGCATATTCCTATTCGTAAGCACATTTCAATAAAGAATATGGGGATACAACATCACACCCATCTTGTATGAGATGGAGAAAATGAGACAGGAAAATAAGTTAAGGGACTTACCCAGGGTCATGCAGTGAGTCAGTGACAGAGCTGAAAATGGACCCTACCCCGGAGTCTGAGCTATTTTCCCCAATCCTTCCATCACTTCACAGTATGCTACCACCCGTCCCTCCCCCCTGAAAATGCGCTGGCTGCTATGTTCTATTGCTAGAGCTGTCACCTCTAGCCTCTTCCCTTTATTACAGCAGAGATTCCCCAGAGATTGCATCTACAGAACGTCCTTCCTCCATGATGTTATATTAGCTTAATAGCTTTTTTCCAGTCCATTTGAGAGGAGAATTTACAATGATCTCTGATTAAGATCTCCTCGGCAGTGCTGTACATCTCTGCCTGGTCTTGCAGGCCAGACAGTTCTACTCTTTCCTGTCTGTATCGCTGTGAGCTGGAGGGCTGGGGACACAAATGAAACCCAGTTTCATCCCACCATCTGATAATCACCTCCCCCACTCCTGTTTGAAAGCTCACAGGCTTCTCTGAAGTGCCCTGCAGTCTCCGCTCCATTTATTAATGGCTAAAGAGCTTTAGCTGCTGTCTGATTCATAGAGGCTCTTTTTTCCCCACTGACCCATCTCTCTCCAGTGACAGCTCACAAAAACCAGCAGGACCCTGGGCACTGAGGATGAAAAGACATTAACAGCAATTAACTAGCCAGTGCCCAAGAGTTCCCCGTGCAGGGCAGTGCCCCTCTGGTCCATGAGGAAATGTCAGTGACCGTTTCTCGTTTGGGTAACAACCTTCCAAGCCATTCTGTGTAAAGCCGTCGTGTCCAGGCACATGTGGTTATTTGACTGGTTGAGTGTGGCTAGTTCGCTATAACAGTCGCCACGATAGTGTAAACCTCCTTGCAGGAGGCATAAGGGATCTGTCGAAAAAGGCCTTCTTTCGTGACAGATCCCCCTCTAGACTGCCTCTTTTTGCTGACAAAGTGCTGAGTTGGCAAAAAGGGTGGCCATTTTATGCAAATTAAGCATGGGATATTTAAATCCCCGCTTCATTTGCAATGTCGACCTGCCTAATCTGCATTCCTCTGACAACAGAGGGATGCAGTCTAGACATACCCCACGGGTGTAAAAGATGAGGCCAAGGCTCTGACCAAGAGACTGACAAGGTGTTTTACAGGCCTCCTTTTAAGGTTCCCTCTTTAAGGCCCTCTCTCAGAGCTGGCCTAGTAAATAAAATATGCTACACCAGGAATTGAATCAAAATCCCTTTATTGACTAGGGGAAAGGGGATGGACAAGGAACGGAAAGGAAGGGAAATGAAAATGGAGAGCTGAAACTATCACACATCAAACACACAGGTAAGTAAACGGACAAATGAAGGAAACCTTCTACTTGCCTCATGGATGTCAGTGTCGTGGACTGCTGGTGACAATACTGGATATGTGCAGAATTCCCTAAGTAGCCCCCACCCTGTCTCCCTTTGTGCCGTCCTATGTCTGGATGAGTCCTACCTAACTGGAATATGTTAGGGATGTGAATGGTTACCTAGTAAGCATTACCCTTACTGGGTGGTGATTACTGGTAACTGGGTAACCCATGCCCGGGAGCAGCCCCCCCCCCATCCCATCCACAGCCCACCATGCTACAGGCCGGGACCGGCAGGCCAGCAGCCAGGAACCCCATGGGAACTGGCAGCCCCGTGAGCTGGGGGCTGCTCTGGCAAGGCTGGGTCCACCGTGCCGTGGGCAGGGGGCCACTCCAGCCCAGCAAGACTGGAGCAAACCCCAGCCGGCGGGATCCTGCTTAATTGGTTAGTTAACTGGTTAAACAGAATGTTAACTGATTAAACAGGATTTTACATCCCTAGAATGAATCCACGAGTGTGTGTGCGTGCCCCAATAAAACAACAAACACCGAGATGTTCCGCTCCAACTCGTGAGCAGCTGGCTCAGGCTAACAGCTAACACGCCCTTCCAGAGAGAAAGAAAGACAGCTTGCCTCAGGGAGGCGGTTATCACGAGTCCGCTTCCTCTGAAAGGCAATCTGGAGAGTCCCTGAGTGAGAGTGCCCTTGTATGGATTCCTGTTTCCTACCAACTCCCACCTTTCCTTTCCCACCCTTTCCAACCTTCCTGCCTTTTCCTCCTCTGGGAGGAACAAGAACCCTCTCCAACTTGGTGGACTCTTGTAGTTATGAACAAACAAAATGGTGATCAGATCTAACATACATAATTGAACCCCCTTTTCAATGGACAAACCTCAGTTTAAACAAGGGAACTGCGTTGTTATATCTGGACTGGCAGCCACAAAATTTCAGGGGCAATAGTGTAATAAGCTGGCTGAGTGGTTGTGATCTTGTCATCCCCTAGTAGAAGTATCATAGATACTAGAACTGGAAGGGACCTTAAGAGATCATTGAGTCCAGTCCCCTGCTCTCACAGCAGGACCAAGCACCATGTAGATCATCCCTGATAGATGTCTATCCAACCTGCTCTTAAATATCTCCAGTGATGGAGATTCCGCAACCTCCCTAGGCAGTTTATTCCAGTGTTTCACCACTCCTGACAGTTAAGCAGTTTTTCCTAATGTCCAACCTAAACCTCCCTTGCTGCAATTTAAGCCCATTGCTTCTTGTCCTATCATCAGAGGCCAAGGAGAACAATTTTTCTCCCTCTTCCTTGTAACACCCTTTTAGATACTTGACAACTGCTAGAAGTAAAAACCTTCTACTGGCTCATCATGTAAAGAGGTCTCCATTCATTCAAGTGACCTGGTCGCTGTTAGCAATCAGAGAGCCTTTACCTATGTAGCCACGGTTTGGGACATTTAGATCTGGCCCGCACACTGCAATGACAATGTATCACAGAGGACATGTGCAAAGCACTATGCAAACAGGGACTGCTCCTCCCAGCACCAAGGAGATAGATATTATTATAACAGTGCTCCATAAATGAGGTGTCTGTGTGGTTGTAGTTTATTCACTAAGGGTGCATCTACACTGCAGGGCTTAACGCAAAATAAGCTACGCAAACTGGGCTATGTCAATTGCGTATCTTATTTTAAAACAGGGAGCACTTCTTTCCAAACAGAGCACTCTTCCTAAGACTTCCCTTATTCCTCGTACAATGAGGGTTACAGGAGTCGGAGTAAGAAGTCCTCCAGCTTGACAGTATTTTGACACTATTTTGAAATAACTGCCTGCTGTGTAGACGTGGACTAAGTTATTTTGGAATAGCATTAGTTATTGTGAAATAGTGTTGCAGTGTAGACATACCCTTAATAGATTAGGAGCCAATACAAAGCACTCAAAACAAGCCAAAGAGCCTGGATTTTGTAGGACCAATAGAACTTGTGGACTTGTATGCCACACCCACTCTGTACGGCACTCTGGCCCTCTCCAGTGGTGGCTGGGCCATATATACAGGTTAGTGAGCTTGGGGCAGCTTTGACTGATAGAGGCAGGTGTTTTAGCTACAATAGTGCAAGCTCGGGCATTAAGATCCAAGGTTCAATTCCCACTGGTGACAACCCATTCTGGGATGAGGCAGCTTCTCAGCAGCTCTCAACCTGTATAACAAGCTGTTTTTGACAACTGGGAAAAACTATTCCCCCAGGTCTGTTAGTGCTAAGCCTCCCCTTGGAGGACAGGTAGGAAATGGCTTGAGCTAATCCAGCAAGAAATCTCTCTGCAAATCATAGAATCACAGAGGTGGAAGAGACCTCAGGAGGTCATCAAGTCCAGCCCCCTGCCCAAGGCAGGACCAATCCCAACAAAAACAACCCAGCCAGGGCGTTGTCAAGCCAAGACTTAAAAACCTCTAGAGACAGAGATTCCACCACCTCCCTAGGTAACCCATTCCAGTGCTTCCCCACCCTCCTAGTGAAATAGTTTTTCCTAATGTCCAACCTAGACCTCTCCCACTATAACTTGAGACCATTGATCCTTGTTCTGCCATCTGTCACTACTGTGAACAGCCTCTCTCCATCCTCTTTAGAACCTCCCTTTAGGAAATTGAAGACTGCTATCAAATCCCCCCACTCTTCTCTTCTGCAGACTAAACAAACCCAAATCCCTCAGTTTCTCCTCATAGGTCATGCGCTCCAGCCCCCTAATCATTTTGGTAGCCCTCCGCTGGACCCTCTCCAATGTGTCCACATCCTTTCTATAGTGGGGGACCCAGAACTGGACACAGTACTCCAGGTGTGGCCTCACCAGAGCTGAATAAAGGGGAATAATCCCTTCTCTAGATCTGCTGGCAATGCTCCTCCTAATGCACCCTAATATGCTATTAGCCGTCTTGGCTACAAGGGCACACTGTTGACTCATATCCAGCTTCTCATCCACTGTAATCCCCAAGTCCTTTTCTGCAGAACTGCTACTTATCCATTCGGTCCCCAGCCTGTAAGAATGCTTGGGATTCTTCCGTCCCAAATGCAGGACTCTACACTTGTCCTTGTTGAACCTCATCAGATTTCTTTTGGCCCAATCCTCTAATCTGTGTAGGTCACTCTGGACCCTATCCCTGCCCTCTAGCATATCTACCTCTCCCCATAGCTTAGTGTCATCTGCAAACTTGCTGAGGGTGCAATCCATCCCCTCATCCAGGTTGTTAATAAAAATGTTGAACAAAACTGGTCCTAGAACATGTTGATGTTAACAAATGGCCCCTCTGGTTGAAGCTTTTTTCTCCATTACCATCTTGGCATCAGGATGCTAGGGTGACTGGCACGTTATCTATGGACAGATTTCTTCACTGATTCTTCACAGATCCAGACACACCCCTGGGGCAAAGGATACCCCCTTGCAAAGAAACACGAGTAGCCTGACAGGCCATGGAGACAGCAGTCCTGGACCCTAATCTGATCTCTGCTAAAGAGACTCTACAAGACCTTGGGCAAGTGACATCTCTCCTTCTGCCTCAGTTTCCCATTTGTATCTCCTTCCCTAGGAGCTGGGCAGTCCTAGCTAATTATTATTTTAAGTGCTCTTGGGCCCTTAGATGGACGGGATACAGAAGGGCAAAGCATTACCCTCTTGACACTTGTCCCCTGTTTGATCATGGTGCAAGCTGGGCTGCCTGTGCAGTACAGGGTGCTGAGGATGGGCGAGGTGAATTGGACGGCTTTGCCACCTGGGGCTCACAGTTGTCCTGGGATACACAGCAGGGTCCTATCTGAGTGTAAGGAGACTGAATAAAGCACTTTGCCCACGCACCCTTTCCTGGATGGGCAGCTGCAAAAGACACACATGCAGCCTGATCAGGCCCAATTACACAGGCGACTGCAAGCCCCTTTCCAAAGAATTGCTTTGTTTGCGAGGCAGCAGCAGCCACACCTCCCAGCTGGAATCTCAATGATATGGTTGAACCTCTCTAGTCCGGCAGCCTCATGACCCGACCGGTTCCGAATCAGAGAATTTGCCGGACCACAGGTCAAGAGTGTCTAGCAGCATTACCAACACTTCCACTGCTTCCTGGGTTGTTAAAGGACATTCAGGGGTAAATTAGAGCTAAATAACAACACAGAACCCTGCAAGCCAGGACTGGCAGCTATAAACAAACTTTATGGGACTGCAGGAAACTCGGCCATGCTCATGAAAAGTGGACATCCAGCCACTAAAATCATGTGGGACCATGGATGTTTCCAGACCAGAGGGTGCCAGACTAGAGAGGTTCAACCTGTCCCTGCAGTCTGTATTGCATGTGATGAGTTCTAACTGTTCTTGCTTGTCAAGAGCAGGCCAGAGAGGACAAGGTCTAAATGTCTCCACGGCAAGCAATGAAAAGCAAATCTAAGCACCTCCATAAACTTAGGCAGGAGAGAGTAGCCCAGGGCTACTCAACACGTGGCCCGTGGGCCACATGCGGCCTGCAGTGCAGTTTGGGTTTACTGTGCGGTTTGGGTTAATATGTGTTTTAGTAGTTAAATTCCTGGACTGTCATTGCTCATTAAAAGGGCTGTCGTATGGGTGGAAATCAGGTAAATATTGCATTTTATTAATATCAGCAGAACTGACTTAAATGGGGCCTGTGTGTTGTGTAATCTTGCCTTAATCTTTGTATTCATGTCCGTCAGCGTGAAAGAAGCTATTTGCATATATATTTGCATGTACATGCAACCACACTTAAGTTGTGGCCCTCGGCATGTGCTGTGGGTATCATTGTGGCCCCCTGGCTTCCAAAGCTGAGTAGCCCAACCAAAAATGCCAGCTCTGTTTGCCAGCCCTGCCTGCTTCCTGCCACGCAAGTTGGACTCACTCAGCAGAAATACTGGACAACAGAAATGGCATCACCTCTACTATTTTTGCCTGGCATTCAAAAACAACTGGAATCGTGGCCAGAGAAACAGTTCATGGAAGCAATACACTAAGCCCTGGTCTTCACTAGGGAGTTATTTTGAAATACCCCCCCTTACTTCAAAATAACAAGTGGAGTGTCCACACTACCAAGCCCTTTAGTTCAAATTAATGGGTTGGTTATTTCAAAATCTGTAGTCCTGCTTTCCTCAGGGAATAACGCTAATTTTGAAATAGTTTTTTCAAAATAGCGTTAGCGTGGATGCTCCGCTGCTGCTATTTCGAAATAACTACCCCCCAGAGGCATTCAAAGTAATTACTCCCCAATGCTTCCTGGGGCTCTAAGTCAAGGTAGCATATCCACAATAACGGAACCCACCTCAGACTAATTTCAAGGCTCCCCCGTAGTGGGGACACACTTTTTTGATTTAGGTATTTCAAAACAATTTCCTAGTGTAGACATGCCCGAAAGCAGGACTACTCAATATGCGGTCTGCAGCCCATTTGTTTGCGGCTCGTGATGCGGTTTGGGTTTACACGGGGCTCAACACACGGCCCGCGGGTGGGATCCTTTGAACAAGGTGTCCACTGGGAACATACTCCACAACAGCGAGGTGTCTACCAGGTGGGGTGAGCATTGAAAGATGCAAGCGGACGGGGCTGCCTGGCACAGATGGATGCAGGATGTTGCCGTTTCCAGCCCTCAGGGAGAAAGTGTGGGGAGCGCTGGGGCATTGTGTGAAAAGCAATTTGCATATATATTTGCATGTATATGCAACCACACTTAAGTTGCGGCCCTCAGCATGTGCTGTGAGTATCATTGTGGCCCCCGGGGCTTCCAAAATTGAGTAGCCCTGCCCTAAAGGAACACCATGGGTGGGGGGTGTATTCCAAATTCTGTCAGGAGGTGGCAGTGTGAGCCATTCTTCTGTACAACACTTTGCATTGTAACATTGCAAATGCCAATATTTCCTGAGGATCTGGGCTCTTTTGTATTAGACCCACTGGGGAAAGGACAAGCTGTAATCCACCTTGGCCTTCTGCTGCTAGTGCTAAAGTGACTGATACTTTCAGATTTGCTTCAGTTTTTACAACAGAATGGATTTTTTTAAAAAAATGTATAGCACTTACACTACTTCACTCATCCCAAAGCGGCCAGGCCACGCCGTGCCGTCCAGGGAACATTGGCGTTGCAACTTGCCAACACAGTGCATTGCAATAAGTTCCTATGTGCTCAGCCATAATGTGCAGGTTTGGACATCAGACCTAAGACTTCATGAGAACTGGCCTCTGCTCTCTGTGAATGGCGCAGCGAGAGCTGTAACTTGCCCTGACCAGCTCCCAGCTGTGGACAGTCGCCATCTCAGCGTAATGTTTCATTGGAAAGACACCACCTCTACCACCGGCACTGCACTTCCCCCACAGTGCGCTGCAGTGGCCACTGGGCTGACACCACTCTGGAGAGACTGCAAGAGCCACAGCCTGCTTGGGAAGAAGCTCATGGCAACTCAGGACTTTCAACTCCTCCTTCAGCTCCTCCCGTCGCACCTTTGCCCAAAGGTAAATCAGATGGTGAATGTACGGAAGGGGCCATGAATAGATTTCCTTGGGAAAGGGGAGCAGGGATCATTTGCTTTTCCCAGGCTCAGTGCAACGGGGCGCTGGCTGTCCAGGCAGGCTCTGGGTCACAGCAAGTGCAGTAGGGAGGTGATCCCCAGCTGGGGCCTTAGGGCAGTATCTGATCCGTCTCTTGCACTGTGAGGCAGGTGCCGGGGAGCCAGAAGGAAGAGAGGTTACAGTAGTCATGTGAGCCACATGTCTTACGCGCCTTTATTTTTAACCTGTCAGAGCAGCAGCCCAGAGCTGAGCTAGAAAGCGGGGTGGAGGCGACAAGGCCCAATTCTCCATGGCCTGACAACCTCTTTATGCTGCTCTGGTGCACCAAGGGGTATACAGGCCACAGATCAGCCTACTGGGCTATACAGCAGTGCAGGACCTTTCCCAGCTGGTGTAGCTGCCATAACCTCTTGGCATTCCCACCTAGACTCCCAGAACACAGGGAGGTGCATGGGGTGGGTGGGTATGAAGCAACCTCTCCCTGCCTTCTGCCTTATTCCAATGCTGCACTTGGCTCAGCTGGGGTGGAGTAGGAAGCCCCCAGCGTCCATGCAGGAAATGCTGCTTCCCTTCCAGCACTGACATCCATGCGCTTGCTGATGAAAGGGTTAAATGAAATTCATCTCTCCCCTGGCAGCTGTTCCCAGCACTTGATCTTGGCGGGATGCTGAGCTGACAGCCGCACCCCCACACCGCCCAGGGTTCACTGGCACAGTCTGCCTCATCCACTCACTCCGAGCCTGCCACTGCTCTTTCCCTGGGCTCTTAATCTGCCCCTCTCCTTATGCACGGGGGGGGCTCTGGGATCAATTACCAATGAGTGTGGCCTGCTCATTAAGGCTCATTATTCTCCACAGTAAACTTGGATGGGGATGCTCGGCTCGGGATCACAACCTTTCTTTCTTAACACAACTGGGTTCCCCCGAGATTCCAGGAAAAACCTTACAGCAGCTCCTCTTCCATGCCATGACCTTAAGCTCTAAGCTCAGGTCCAAAGCAAACATGGGGTGTTCAGAATGTGGATGCAAATCCAACTTCTGCCATTTCTACTACAAATTACTTTGTTAGAGGCCAAGGTGGGATAATGGACTCGGGCGCTAATCTTTCATCCAGGGAAAGATCCTCTCTTAGGTCACTGGTGGGATGAAAAATAGTACCGGGAAGAAGGATGCTTTAGAGAGCTCTACCAATGTCAGCCTAATCTCAAGTGGATATTTGCCCACCCCACAAAAAGGCCCAGGACTGGAATAACAGGGGAGCTATGGCCTATGGGGCAGGTTTGACTGGCATTAGCAGGAGGGCTGTAGGTTGAGGTTTAGGAGCATTGGCAGAGCTCTGAGGGTGGGGGATGCAGATTGGAAATGAGAGGTATATATATAGGCAGAGCTGCAAGGAGGCTATATCTTACAACTGAGGGGCACTGGCAGAGCTGTGTGCAGGAGCTTTGCAGTGTCTGTCTGCACTTTGCCTGGCTGCAGACATAACCCCTGACTTTCCTGGGTCCAAAATCCACATTTTAAAATAAAATGAGAGTAATGATGCCATTAACCCCCACTCCCCCACAGGGAGCACAGAGGGCATGCCAAAGGCCTTGTTCCTTTCTTGGTTGGACCCATTTTAACAACTCTCTGGAGCTTATGCTGATGGTTGGGGAAAGATGTAGTTAAACAACTGAACTTTTCTAACAGAGACAAACTTCCTAGAACTTCGGCCTCCAAGAGGACTCAGCACAAATCAAACATCTGCAGGTGACTTACCACAAAACACAGAGCAGAGATGGAGTTGCCATGACAACAGACAGCTTCTCTCATCTCAGGTGATTAACACAGCAGCCCACAAGGAAGGATTGGAAAAATAAAGTAAAGCAAGAATGAGGCTGATTGAGAATGAGGCAATAAGGATACAAATAAATCAACTCAACGGATTGGTAATTCAGCACAGATGGGGATATAGCCATATATAAATAAACCAGCTGGGGCAACACCTGAACCATCTTTCTGAATGCTTCCACTTTCCTAAGGCTTTGGAGTGAGTGCGGGTTATGGCCTCATCTAAATACAGAAACCTCATCCAATTCCACTCCTGTCACAGAGCTTTGTCTATTTTTAACACAAACAACCAACATTCTGTCTAGACATTCTGCATTGAACTAACAAAATACTTCTGAACTATGGCAACACTGGTGGTACTTTTGTACTCCCAAATGGCACGAAAAATCTTTATCAGCCCGTGGGTAACGCTGCCACTGAACTACATCAAAGCTCTAACTCCGCCCCCTGCCACTGAACTACTCCTAGGTTCTAACTCCGCCCCGCTGTCACTGAACTACACCAACATTCTAACTCTGCCCCCCTGCCACCGAACTACACCAGCATTCTAACTCCGCCCCCTGCCACTGAACTACTCCTAGGTTCTAACTCCGCCCACCTGCCACTGAACTACACCAAGGTTCTAATTCCACCCCTCCACCAGTATGCACTAAATCAAGGTTCTAGCTCTGCCCGGAACTACACCAAGGTTCTAATTCCAAACTTCCAGATGCAAATGATGCACTGACAGCCTGATAAGGAAACCAAATATATCTGAAATTAGGGAGTCCAAAAAAATCCTCAAGCCTTCTGATAGCACTGAACATTGAGAGATCACATGCACACTATCAGTTCCCACTTGGTGGGTGTTCATGTGGCAGGAAACCCTGTCACAAACACTACTGCAATATTTCCAACCTCAAGGTGGTCACAATCTTGAGATTGCCCTTAAAATCATGAGAATAAAAAGATATAATAATAATGGCGTCTTTCAATTTGCCTTTTGAGAGAGAGTAGGGCAGTCATTCTCAAAGCCACCGAAGGACTGGAACAACCGATTCCCTTTCAACTGGGTGAATGGGAAAAAAGTATCCTCTGGGGCAGGATTCCCCAACTTATGGGTCCAGACCCAAATATGGGTCGCCATTACATTTCAAAAGGGTCTCCACGTGTCTCCCCAGGTGGCTCTGCCCTCCCTCCTCCCCCTGTTTTTGAATTGCCTTGGGTGACCAAGTCTTCCTGAATTATCAAAATGTGTCCCTATCTGGAAAAAGTTAGGAACCGCTACTCTGGGGGCTTTGAAAATTTCTTCCTAGATTTGTGGCCTTATACACTCACTTTGCACTGTTGTAAATGACAACAGAAAGCCCAGAATCTACTTTTGGTCCATAACTTAGTGGTAGATGGTATAAAGGCTTAAAGCTCAATTCGGTTTGGACCAGTGAGTTGAAGGGGTGGAGACCTTTTTTGGGAGAGGGGCCGCTGACCTATAGAAAAATCAGTCAGGGGCTGCACACAAGTGAGAAGAAAAAAAAATACTCTCACTGATGTGGCCCCTGACCAAAAAAGGAGAAAGCACTCTCCACATTCCCCTCACATACCAGAGCCTGGGGGGGGGGGGGGGGACGACAACCTAGTAGATTTTGTGTGCTCCAGCCCCCTGGGGAGACAGCTTGGGGGGGCTGGAGTGCCAGCATGGACTCCCCAATGCTGGGGGGGGGAAGAGCCACGAGGGCTTGATCCAGGCAAGCTGGAGGCCACATCCAGCCCCTGGACCTTAGGTTCCCCACCCCTGGTTTAGAGCCCCAGGGACAGTAAGACTGTTAGCTGGGAAATTACATTAGCGTAAGGTGACCAGCAACCCACTCCAGCTCCTGGGAGCCTGGAGGTCAATACTGCTATGCTGGGGATAGAAGAGGCAACATCTGAGGTACACTGCATGGCTCCCATGGATCTCCTATAGGATCAGTGTTTCTACCACGATGAGAGGGGTTGAGGGGGACCCATGGTCAGGTCTTCAAGCTGTATATATAGCAAAGTGGTGATGCTTCTCCTGTGCACTGCACCTTAACTCTTCTGAGGGGCGGGGTCTCAAGTGGATATTGGCCATTTTCTCAGTCTTTAATTGAAGGGTCAGGGGAATATGTATCTTTAATAGAAATGTCTTCTTGTCTACTCTTTTGTTGTGTGTTTGAGCTAAATAGGCAACACAAAAACCCAGCCTGGAGACAGGCTGGAAAAAAACACAACAGTTTCCACTCTCAGTGAATGTGGTTTCACTTCCCTGGAATTTGTGAAGTCATCAACACACTAGTTCTCCAGTTATCCACAGAGTCTCCTGGGGTTGACGCGACCTGAATTTCTAAGGCAAAAAATCCAAACAGTTATTTAAAAAACTTTTCAGTCTTCCTTTGTATATTTCAGAAAGGGTCACAACACCCTTATTTGTCCTTTAGTTGTCACCTTTAAAAACAGATTAGCTCACGCTGGCAGGTGCACATAGCAGCGTGGGTCCACCAACCTACAAATATATTGTCACTAGAACCCTGGGACATTTTGCTCCCTCCCTCTCTCTCTCTCTTTTTACCTTACTGCCTCCCCTTTTCTGCAGGTTTCTGGCTCCAGAAAGCTTCTGTCTGGAACAGATGTGTTCTCATTTTTAGCTAGCTCCCTCCACCCCAATTCAAGTGCTTGATATGGAATCCTGTGTTTGACACTTCGGAAGCAATCATCATAGAACCCTTTATGATGTCATAAACACTCCAGGGTGGCCATAATGAGTGGGTCAGATCAGATGGAAGGGCAGGATTATCATCCCATGGAGGTTTCTGTTTACACGGGAATAATTTGGTCACCAACAAAATTAGGAAAAGGAGGAGCAGAAAAAAATTACCCAAAATGCTGGCAGAATATTCTGTGTCCGGCCTTACATTGCATAGTCTCAGGCATTTGCTCCAACAGTTTGTGGACTAGACTTTCACTCGAGCTTGTTTTATCTAGCTCTGCTCATCACTAGAGTATCTAGGCACCTCCTGTCTCAATCCAGCCTTGCCTCACGTCTTCCCTGCAGCAATGGTTAGTTACATAAAAAAGTCCTAGCAGAATTCAGAGGGCTTGAATTGCACAGGCAGGACCAGTGGTTCATGGCCATGTTCCTCCCACTTGCTAAGCCCCATCTACTTGGGATACCAACCACAGTGGGTGTGGCTGGTTGGAAACAACTAGAGCTCTTTATTTTTATAATATTGGGGGGGAGGGCAGAATTTTGTGTTATTTCATGTTATCGTAGAGTAAGGTTCTGCTCTTGAGGGGTGGGAGAGCTTGGAGGGAATTCTGCCCCCAGGATGGGAGCCTCATGGATGGGGGCTATTGTATGATGACAGAGGTGTGGTGGGGCAGGGCTAAAGCCCAGCGAATGGTGCTGGGACCCAGCCACTCAGTCATATTTGGCCTTCCCCCTCACCCGAGCAGTGCTGTGACCATGTGGTGCCAGCCAGCTCACAATGCTCAGAAGGGGTTGCCGAGGCTTGCTCTGTGGGACAGACGCCACCACCGAACAGTTTTAAATGTTGGGAGTCTTTTGTTTTATGTCATGCTGTTTCACATTTACAAAAACACAGGGCTCTAGGAACAACCCCTCTCTCTGCCTGTTGTCTGCTTGTGCTGGCTACTCCTTTTCCTGAGTACAGGACTGTGTGGGAACTTTTTTTTAAATGGGGTGAAACAAGGGTTAATGAAGCTCTAGTTAGTATCTTCCCCTCTCCCCTCCCAACCCTTCAGTGCTCTGATCTTGGATTTTAGAAGTTTGGTTAGGCCCTTGGGCATTGGCTTCTTCTCTAGTTTTGGCACAGTCTGTAACCTGATCCCTGTTGTATTTGCACCAAAAAACCTGGCACAGAAAAATATGAATCAGCCACACAGGGAGCAACTGGACACCTGGCCTTTTAATTATTGGTCTAGTAGTTGATCAAAAAAAAGCCTCTGGTGTCACTAAGAGATTCCTGGACTGGCCTACAACTAAAGCACACACCATTGTTTGAAGATAACATTTAAAGGCCCCAGCTGAGAGCTTAGGGGGATAAGAGATATAGTGTACAGCCTAAATAGAAAAGACAAACAAATGTGTGAGAAAGGAATTTCTCCCCCATTGGGGTACAGAGAAATTAAGTTTCCCAACATTGCACTGAGAGGTTGGGGGCAGGGCTGGGAATCTGACCTAGATCTCCTGGGTCCCAAACCAGTGTTTCACCAAGAAGACCATCCCTACGCCACACACAGTACTGTTGTAAACTGCAAAGCATGGTGCCTGAGAACCAGGAAGTGAAGCTGATGCTAAGCAGAACTAACACTGACCAGGGCCTTTGCACTGTCCACACTGAGCCAAGTGCAGAAAAGGCATTTATCCAACTGGATAATTGAAGAAAATCCTTTTGTTTTTAATAATCCAAGTAACACAGAAATGGAATCAGCTGACCTTAATTCCTTATTCATTTACTTTCCAACTCCAACCAATGGTTCTTCTAGTTAGAGTCACCCAATCTGGCTTGCTTTACACAACTAGGGTATTTTGGTGAGTGGCACATGTCAATAATGATCAAATATCAGGTTCCTATAGTTACAGAAATCCAGTCATTGTCACTGGGCTTCGCTGTTAACATTCAGAAGTAAATGACTAAGGTAAAAGCCCTCTATCAGTTTAAAAAGCCAAATTAAATCTCTCACTAAGCACCTCTTTGTTGATCTTGGTGATGGAGCCATGCCAGTGACAGACAAGTATTCTGCCAGCCAGAGAAAAACACCTGGTATAAGAGCAAGCCAAACTGCTTTAGCTTCTGTGAGCCAGGGTTTTAGCGCAGGCCACGAGGTCTGTGCCTGCATCATTAACACAATCCCCAGCAAGCGGCCTCCGTGGCATCTGTCCAGCTCTCAAAGGCGGCAAATCATGCCTGGGAACACGCTCCTTCTGAAGCCCCTCTGTTACCAGTGCTGCTTTCATTGCAGACTTGAACTCACTCCCTGTTTTATTGCTGCCAATTGCCAACAGCAGAGATGCCAGAAACTGTAACGTGGGTTAACTCCTTCCCTGCTCCACTGATGTCTGCAGCCTTACATGTATTTCAGGTGTCTCACGTTGCTGCGTGAGCAGGTGCTCCACTGCAGTGCTCAGGGGGTTAAAGACATGTTATCTACAGCCCCCCACACATACCCACGCTCCCCTGGGTCTTCACAGGCAGTGGCTGCCCCCGATGAAGGATGATGATCAGAATGCACAAAGCCCAGACACCTACAAACACTGTGCCACCATGCTAAAGAAACAACCGCGCTCTGCTCCTGTCTCCTTGTCTGTACCCCCGTCTGTCCCCCTGCCCTTGCCCACAGCTCTCACTCCGGCTACATGAATATGGATAGCAAAGGGGAGAGGCTGCTACCCTTCTGTGCTGACCCTGGGACCTTCAGATCTCAGCAGGAGCTGAGCCGGTGTGGGGCTTGGAGCTCTAGACCACACTCCATTCCTGGTGAATGCTCTGCAGGCTCACATTGAGAAAAGAATGAGCAGATAATAGGATTTTCTGTTGCTTCAAAGGACACACAGGCCAGACCCCATCACCGAGCAGAGCGCTGAAAAACAGCCACCAAGCAGCTAGCGTCCTTCCCAGGCATCGCCACAGGACGGAGACTGTCAAATATTAGTATTCATACAACCGCTGCAGAAGAGCCCAGTACAAGTGACAGCGAGAGAGCGAACGGGTGATCGCAGCCAAGAGGAATGGAAAGAGACTGAGATGGCAGGCCTGGCGACCAGGGTTCCCTGTAAGCTGTGCACTTGGGCGGCTACCCAGGAGAGATTCAGGCACAGCCCAGTTGATTAGCAGAGTGCCCACAACCAGCAGCATGTGTCTACTGGTGGTGCACATTCGCACGCCTCGGCGCACATAACAAAATGTATTCTGCACATGGATGGACAAAAATTAGAGGGAACATTGCTGGAAACCAACATCTTTGAAGGCCACATGGGCAATAACTGTCCCACTGATGTGCCTCAAATCTAACCTAAACCGATCAGCTCTATAGCGGAGAGGCTGTGCCACTCTCAATGCCCCATTCCATCCCTGACTTCTCTACCGACATAGCTGGCACGGAGAGGGACAGTTAGTACTAGCTATAGGGAAGGGTTTGAGGATACAGCTACAGTTGGATTGAGCCTCCCCAAACTCACTCTCTCTCTCTCTACACACACAGCTGGCCTGCCCCACACCCACACCCACCCACGGCCTGCTATTTGCCCCAGTGGGAGACATTGTGTAGGCCAGGCTCCCGCAGCTGGATTCATTCCTACCCCATTTTGAAACAGTGGTAAAAGGAGGTCTGAATGGGGTAATGTTAGAAATGGCCTCTGTGTGCAAGCAATCCTGTTCTCTCTCTCCTCCTACACAGTAGTCACATGCCTGATAACAACAGAGAGGGAAGCAGGAGTGAAAAGTCACCTGCAGCCTCTTTATGTAGGACAGTCCTAACACCAATAGGTTAGCAGCTTTTTCACGCTGAATAGCTGCTAAACAGGAGACTTATACAGGGCTCTCTACTGTGTATTAATTATGGCACATGCATATATATCCTGGCATAGACATCCATACAACATCGGCACCCACTCTCTCACACACAAACCCACACACACACCACAGATCTCCTCTCCAACTCAACCCAAGAGAGACAAAAACACTTGCACAAACACCCACCCAGGGACACGGAAACACAGACAGCAAAGCAGGAGAACCGGAAATCTTCTTGCTACATAGGAGCGTTTGATTCCCTCTGGCCCCAAACGGCAACGTAGGGGAAATTGCGGGAGCATCTGGAGAGTCATTTGAAGAGCTCCCGTTTTCCTGTGTCTGCTCCCATTTCGCTTCAGATGGCTTATCAACAGTGACTTTCCCGACAGCGATCGATAGAAAACATTTTATCTCCTTCCCAGGCGGCAGAATCCTTGGAGTGGCTCTGATTTCTGTTACTATGGTGACATCTTCTGGGCTTATTAAAGCTCTTTCCTTTCTTGGTATGGTGGTGGGGTTGTTTTTTTTAAGCAAAATAACAAGAAAGTCAAACACATCTGGTGCCTGCAGCCTCTCTCCATGCACAGCGCTTCCTGCACTGACCTGCCTTTGTGGGGGAGCGGCTCGGAGCTGCTTTCATCTGAAAACATATTGGAGCCTCTGAAATCTAGTGAGACTCAAATGCACGTTGGCTCAGTTGGGGCCCTCATGCGCTATAATCTTATCAGATTTCTATCTCCCTCCCCTCTGAGCTTAACTCTCAAGCCTGGGAAAATCTACTTCGCTACACAGCAGGGGCCACCTAAACCACAAGTGCAGGCTCAGGGCCCTCAGTAGCCTTAACTTATTTTATTGCTCCATCCCCCTCCATGAAGGAGTGAGCTCACCATCCAAGCCCACCTTCTCTGGCAGCTTGTCACCCTGCTAGGGCGTGGAGCCTTGTAAATTGCAAAGCTGGCCCTGGGGCCAGGCTCAAAGGAGGAGGAAGGAAGGACTCCGGGGCTTTGACTTAGTGTCTCCATGACACAACACACACACACACACACTTTGTGTGTTAGACCCCACATTTCTGAGACTACTGCTAGTTGCTAGATGGTTATTTGTTCTATAGGATCTACCAGATCTGCTGCTGCTATCGTTTCTATGAAAATAACGAGGCATCCTGTGGCACCTTAGGGTACGTCTACACAGCGGCACTATTTCGGGATAACGGACGTTAACCCAAAATAGTGTTGTGCGCATCTTAACAGCATGCCCGTTATTTCGAAATACATTTGAAATAATGGACAGCTTATTTTGGCTTCCTGTAAACTTCACTGCATGAGGAATAAGGAAGACTTCGGAACAGCAATTTATTTCAAAATAAGTGCTGTGTAGACAGCGCCAAATTTCAAAATAAGCTATGCAATTTCTGTAGATTATTTCGAGGTATGCGCTACTGTGTAGATGTACCCTTAGAGACCACAGATTTATTAGGGCATAAGCTTTCATGGGTAAAACCCACTTCATCAGATGAACAGGAGTGGAGTTACAGAGAATATATAGATATATGGCGATAGACATCAAAAGAATGAGGGTACTTGTGTAAATGAAGCTAATGAGCTAATCAGGGTAGAAGTGGCTCATTCACAGCAGTTGATGTGGAAATGCTGATATCATGAGAGGGGAAATTGCCTTTGTAATGCGTTAACCAGTTAAGATCCTTCTTCAGTCCTAAATTGATTGTACTGAATTTGTACATGAATTCCAGGTCAGCTGTCTCCCTTTGTAATCAGGGTTTTGAAATTCCTTTGTAGAAGGGTGGCTCCTTCTAAATCCATTACTGAAAGTCCAGGGAGTTTAAAGTGTTCCCCTACAGATTTATGGGTGTTACCTTTCCCAATGTCTAATGTGTGTCCATATATCCTTTGGCATAGACACCATCTGATTTGGCTACCCCTCTGAGTTATTCCTATGAGATTTTCTCTCCTCGTTCCCCCCCGCTCCCAAGTCAATGACGGGGGTAACGTTTTATCCCTCAGACCCTGAAAAAAACCAGCAAGGGATCTCCCCTGAAAGTGCCTCTCTGCCCACTAGTTAGCTGTGGTTCTGCTGCTGCCAGAGCCCAACTCTGCCATGCTGGGAAAGACTCTCTTCAAACCCACAGCAATGGCCCAAAGCGCCGCACTGACGCTCCTCCGCCAAGTCTCTCCAAGCGCCCAACTGAGCAGCTCCAGGATTAGCCCTGCCTGGCTGCTGGGTGAGCAGCCCCACAGCACAGTCCGACCCAACATCCTGGGTCCTCACTCCATGCGCTTCCCCATGTGGGGGGCTAGGACGTCAGTGGGCATGTCCGATGCCTCTCTCTGCTGCAGAGGAAATTGTCGGAGAACTTGTCTGCCCTGCAAGGCGTATGCAGGGAATTGTGGGAAGGCACCAGAAGACTATCTGCACTTTAGCCAGCGTTCAGTGGCATGGGAGCGTTTTTAAAAGTGGCAGTACTAAGCCCCCTTACTCTTGTCCACCAGCTGAGGTCAGGAGCAAAGTCCAGGCATGTGGGGGCAGCAGCCAGGACCTGGGCATGGGTCAGTGGCAGAGACTTGAACTGGGACCTCAGCATGCAGCCAGGAAGCCAGTGTGCGGGGCTGGCAGGGCAGCAGCTGGGAACCTGTCACATGGGGCTGTCAGTAGAGCCTCCAGCACATGGGGCCGGCAGCTGGGACCCTGGGCGCTAGGCTTGGATTTCCTGTACCCCTAGTTCCCCCACCAGTATCTACATTGTAAAATGGAGCAGAAGTGAAAGCATTACCCAAGCTCAAGTCTATAGCCCCAGTTAGACCAGGCACCTGGGTTGAAAGTACCACTGCAGGTGGGTAAGAAGCAATGTTCCCTCTATTTTTTTCCATCCATGTGCAGGATACATTTTGTTATGCGCACTGGGGCATGTGCAGATGTGTGCCACCAACAGAAACACATGCTATGGGCAGCTGTGGATGCTCTGCCAGTGAGCTGGGCAGCACCTGAATCTCTGCTGGATGGCTGCCCGAGTGCTCAGCTTACAGAGAACACTGGTGAGAAGGTCTGGTGTGTGGCAAGGAGATAGGTAAGCAGCAACACGTGAGTATCTAGGCTAACTTTGCAGTGAAGACAAACCCTACCTCTGTACCCCTCTATCTACCTCGTTAGGCAGATAGAGCCAAAGGTAGACTGTGATACTAGCGGTGAAAGAGGCTGTTTCCAAGGGCACAAGTAGGAAAATGTCTTAGAAATGGTGCTGGAAGATTAGACAAGGCTTTCTGCCTCTGAAGCAGTCAGGAAAAAGAAAAAACCCGGAATATTTTTGATGATGGCCCCTATTAAAAACAAAGTCTTTCAGAGACCAAAGCAACGCTACTGGGGTGGTGAGTTGCTTGTGCACAGGGCATTTTCACTGTCGGAGTCATTTCATTCCAATTTCAAAGCTGCTAGGGGATTATCGTGGTAGGTTGGCAGCCCTTATTAGCTCGGACAGCTCTGCTCACTTCTTTAATTTAACCGTCTGACCCCTCTATTCTATTTAGTTAACATTTCTAAATGATATCTTCAGCTTTGGCAACACAAAAGAAAAAAATGAAAGATGCTTAAAAATAAAAAAAAAATCTAGGAAATTCAAAATCAAAATAACTTTGTTTAAAGAACCAGTTAAGGTCACTAAGCAACATAAATGTCTTTACTCTCACATCACTTAGAAAAACTGAAGTTCTGAAAAACAAGGAAAGGAAAAGTTAAGGACACCACGAATCCAACATGGCTTAAATGATAAATAGAAACATGTTATTCCAGCTTAGAATTGCATATGCACACATACATGTATACAACAACCTTCTCTTTGATTGACCCAAAATAAAAACCATTCCTTCATCAGCAATCTCAAAATGCAACATTTTGTATGTACATATTAATACCATATTAACTTCAAATACAAGCTCATATAAAATATATCCACAATTTTACTGTAAAGTTATATTGTACATCTTCAAAGAAATAGCAATTATGTCAGCCAAAAACATCTATTGTCAATTTACAAACACACATATGATCAAACTTTCCTCCTAACAGAAAAACCCAGCGAGGTCCCCAAAGTTGGCTAAACGCTCAGGCCAAAGGTGACAAGAATATGTTATCTTATATTTCCCATTCAACAGTATTCCTAGAAAGAAAACAGTTATGGAAATCAAGATAGGAAAGATTCATAATGGGGATGAAAGTTTGTTGTGCTATGATGAAATACGCATTACTTTGTATTTGATCAGAATAATGTGTTGTTTATTATTCTTACTTATGTTGCATTGTGGTAGGTCCCCAGGTCCCTCAGTCTGGATCAGGGACTCATTGTGCTAGGCACTGTGAAAACACAGAACTAAGAAAAGATGGGCACTATTACGTGAGCAATTGAAGATTCCCAATGCCCTTAGATTTTAATTTTCGTGCTCTTACACTTGGCAACTTTGATTGTTTCTTTAAATGTTTTTTGTTGTTTCTGAAATACATCTAGAGCAGAGCTTGGAACCCTTTACTCCTAGGAATAATACTTTTTCACACAAGCAAACCATTGACTTCTATGGAACTACTCGAATCCAAAACGGCTTGCAAGACCACGTGCCTGGTGCTTTTGTAAAAACAAACAAACAAAAAAAAAAAACACTCTTGGATCTTTGGGGCTAACAGGTGGGATATAAATGTAACATATATATGAGAGGAGACATTTGAGGAAATCAAGAGGCAGCAATTTTACATTGATCAAAGGAAATACTTTTTCATGCAACCTACAATTAGCCAGTGGAACTCATTGCCACATGATATCACTGAGGCCAACAGTTAAGTAGGATTCGAAAAAAAGGATTGGACCTGTGTATAGATAACAAGACTATCCAGAGCTATAATAGTAAATACCAGAAAGATAAATAAGAGCTTTGCAAAAGATATAGGCCCCCATGCATAAGCCAAGCTCTAACTCTTAGGGGATGGAAGAAACATTTATTGGGGGGGGGGGCAGATATCCCACAACTGATCTGGGCCACTGTCACAGACAAGACACTATACTTGATGGATCCCTGTATGGCAATTGCTAGGTTCTTATTCAAAGCCTGGAAATCATCAATTTAAAAATCATACCTTTCTACGAATGGTTCACCCTCCATCACGCCAAGGACTATAATGACTGTAACTAATAGAGGAAAAACAGCCTCTGTGTTTCACTCTTTCCTCTCCGAGCACAGGCACCTTCCCCTTTTTTTGTGGGGGGCTTTTGCAAAAACATAGGAGAGGAAAATATGTGTTTGAATAAGAAAACGTGGTTGTAAAAGCACAACCAGTAGCCATGTGACTGGGGAGAAACTATAGCACCCAAAGGACTATTAATTCCTCGAGGGGCCCCTTTCAGGGTCCCAATCATGATTATTATGTAACTTTGATAACTGTAGCATCAAAAGGCCTGTCAAGATGGAGGCCCAGGGTGTCATTCTCTAGAGACACACCATCCCTGCGGCAGAGAGCCTCCCCCCCCTCCTTTCCTACAGTCTGCTTTGGCCAAAGGAAGGGAGCGGTCTGCGGGGGGCTAATGGAATTTTCATTCGGGTTAATGCAAACACTGGGGTATTAGCAGACAAGTCCAACAAAGAATAGATGTTTACTATGGGCCTAACAGCAGTGTAGCTTAATGTAAAGATATAAAGTTCTTTTAGTGTACGTTGCTACCCTCGCTCTGGCATGCAACCCGTTAACTCGCTGCAAACACTAAACATAAAAGAATTAGCAAAAATACTCCATGAAAAAGAAAACACAAAATAAGCATTAGACCCATGGTATCCAACACGCTAGCCACATGTGGCTATTTGGCCAGTTGAGTGTGGCTAGTTGGCTCACAAAATTATTTACATTTGCAGAATAATGTGGCTAGTTTGCTACAGCAGTAGCCATTATAGTGGCTTCAGAACAGGTTGGACATCACGGCTAAGGCTAGCTACAACCAATTTTCTTCACTTACTGTGCTTCCTCCGCCCTGCCTTCCCACTGCACCCATTTCCTTCAAAATGACTCCATGCCAAGACTCACAACTGTCAGTTACTAGGACAGCCTAGGCAAATGCCATTTGGTCTTGCCACTCAGTTATGAGTTTATAATTCTGGGTCTCAAGCTAAAGTGGTGCTGGAGGTCCTGCCACTCCCCACGGAAGCCTTTTCTTGATGGCCTGGATCTATCCCCCAGGCCTCTGCTCTGCTAATGGGGGTTCTCCTTCATTTCACCATGCTTTTGGATAGAGGATTGAAGCCAGGGTGTATGAAATCCACCCTAAGTGGCCTCCGCCTGCAAAATGGTGACTGCATAAGGTGGTGGACTTCTTACCTAGCCGGGCACTTTATGACACCTTCCATCGGAGGCTCCTCGGCCACACATGAGCTGTGAGACCCCTCCTTCCCCAGGCTGGACTCGGAAAGCTGGAACGCGTTCTAGCTGCAAAACTGCCACCGAGAGGCAGCTTTCCAACCAGCCGGAGCCAGCCACCTCCATTCCGCCAGGCGCCTCAGCACAACGCCCCTGTCTCCAAGTTTGGCTTTCCTGAGTCCAGCCCCCGCCCCCTCGAGGGGCTCGCTCATGGTCTGCGCTTGTCGCCCAGGCACGCAGCGGGCGGGCCCGGCCGGTTCCGACCCGCCAGGCCGGCTTCGCAAACCAGCCACGCACCAGCGGGCAGGCCCACGTGGGCGAGCCGGGCGGCCGGCAGATGGGGCTGTCGGCCCGGGCAGAACACCTGGATTTCCCCGGAGGGAAACATGAGCGTGCACTTCCGACAGCATCCAGCCATGCCTCCAACTTTCTTCTCCCCCCCTCCTCGCCCGCTCGCCCTTCCTGTGCGAAGTGGGATCTGGCTGCCATTGACACCCGCGCCGGAGCGCGCTTGGCTGCAGGCGGAGCGGCGGCGGAGCGGAGCCAAGCCCGGGGGGCGCCGTCCCTGACGTGCCCGCTGGGCTCGCCGCGCCCCCGGGGGAGAGGAAATCCGGCCGCGGGGGGCGCTCCCATGGACGGGCACCGGAGGAGCCCCCGGCCCGGCTGCCCCGCTTGGCGCTGGCGGTGAAGCGAGGTAAGACTGGCGGAGCCGGGGCCAGAGCGGAGCGCACAGGGCTGCGAGGCCCGAGCGTGCCCTGGGTCTCCGGGCCGGGCGGGGAGGGAGGACCGCCGCTCTGGCCCCGGGAGCCGGCGGCGCCCCTGCTTCCCTCCGCGTCTCGGCTCCGGGGCCCGCGGGGAGGCGAGCGCCCCAGGCTGGAAGTGACTCCGCCCCGGGGGTTGCGCTCCCAGGCCCGCGGGGGGTTCCCAAGCTGCGGTGGCCGGCGCTGCTGCCAACTTTCCAGGCGCTGCACTTCTGTGTGTGCTTCTCCCCCGCCCCCGGCCTATCCCGGCATCTGCCCGTGCCTGGCTCCTGGGGAGCGGAGCCTTCCAGCTCGCCAGCAGGACAAGCCCTGCAGCTGATCGGCTCTCTGCCGCCTGCTGCAGTGACCAAGCCAGGGCCCGCGCAGGGAGACTCTAACCCACCCTTTGCGGGACCCCCAGGCAGAGCTTTGCACTCTCCAGTCAGGTTTGCGGGGCGCCGGCCTGGCAGCCCAGACTACCTCTTCTGCTGCTCGGCTTGGGCTGGAGCAGATTTTGCAGCGGCACACCTGATCTGGGGACAGCTCTGGTGGAAATGCTCGGCCATAAAAGGCAGCCGGAGCACTGAGGCCTTTGCGTGGCGAGTCCACGGCCCCCAGCACCAGGCAGCCTGAAGGAGACACCGTATATTATTCCCCTTCCGCGAGGAATAGACTTTTCAAGGGCTTTCCATCTGCTTGCAATACATCTTGGCTGACGTCGGGGACCTGTCGGAGCCTTTCATTGACGTCAGAGCAGGGGAACTGCTGGGGTGTTTGTTTGCTCCCTGCTGCCTGGACAGAAGCCCCTGAAACTCCATCAAGCCCTTCTTTGCAAAAGGCTGCAGTCCTAGCTGCCCCCCTTTGTAGCAGTTCCCTGCTGCCAAGTAACCTGCCTGCCACATGGCCTCTTCTGACTGCTCAGAATGGTGCCATGTACTCAGCCTGAATTGGAGAGGGGTCTCTGGCTAGGGGAGTGTCCCAGAAGCCTGGGGCAGGATGGCTTGGGCTCCTAGGGTCATGGTGTATGATCACATAGGGGCCCCCAAAGGTGCAGGGCCTCTCAGAGGGCTGATCCAATTGCTCCTGCTTAGAGTCAGCTGCAAAGACCCGTCAGTGCCTGGCAGCCACTTCCTGTTGCACATCTGTGTCTTTAGCACAACCTGTAAAAGTGCCACTTTGTGAGGAGCAAGGATACAGCTCTCCCCCTCACATCTGAACTGAACCATTGTTGTCGTGCTAGAACAATGCCTCCTTGCTGTTGTGATGGAGGGGGATTGTCTGGGTGTCGTGTTCGGCTCTTGAGTTGTGTGCTGATCTGTAGCAGGAAGGATTTTCATTCTCATTTATTGTTCACAAGGCATGCTGCAGGTAGGGATAAAAACATTGTTCTCCCCATTTTACAGATGGGGAAGCAGAGGGACAGGAGTGGTTATGCCCAGGGTCTCACTGTAGAGATAAGTGTAAAATCCAGTAGTTTTGATTTCCTGCTCCTATCCACTGGACTTCCCTGGTTTATACCAATCAGAATTCCCCCTCACTGGGCTGATGTGGTTAAGGCATGTCTGTGTCTCAGCCAAGGGTAGTGGAGGAAAGGAGGGGAGGTAGCCAGCTTCAGTCCCACCACCTTTGACTGCCCTAACCTAATGGTCTGGGTCTCCATTTTGCAGCTGGGTGACCTGGAGGTGACCTTTCAGCGTGAGCGCAAGGGAGACTCAAATGCAAACCTGCAGGATTGTAGTCCTGCCTTAACCACTCAGTCATTGCACCAAAGGCTGATGAAAATGCAGCCTGAGCTATGTTGGGGGATGGGTTAGAAAATGAAACTAAGCAGCCAGTAAAAATGGGGAAAAGGGCCTGTTTTTATGGTAGGTTCTCTCCTACCCATTGAATCTCCCACTAACAGAAGGATGACCCAACTACACTGAGATAGGGGTTTTAAAAATAGCAGCCGCATGATATGATGACAACAACTGAATGTTTCTCTACTACTGCCTTTTGTCTAGGAGGCCCACAAATTGCTTTGCAGGTTGCATTGGGATCACTTCAGCAACCATTGAAATGCAGCTTCCTCTGGGGTGGGACATGAGTTGTTCACAACAGAAAATGAAGAATCTAACACCCACTTGAAGCTACGTGGGGAAATTTAGAGAAGTAGAATATAGCGAAATTAGGAATTTAGCTACAGGACTATTACGGGTACTAGCCTTGTCTCATGAAGAGACCACCCTTGCTGGGGACCGGTGTCTAGTATCTCAACCCCTAAGATGTATTGTTAGAAATACACACAGTTCTCTCCTTTGGAATCCACAGCCTCAGGAAGTAGTTTCTGGGTTCATATAGGCAGGGCAGCTACTCTCAAATGTGTAACACAGAAACAGCCATACTGGTTCAGACCAAAGGTCCATCTAGCCCAGTATCCTATCTTCCAGCAGTGGCCAATGCCAGGTGCCCCCAGAGGTAATGAACAGAACAGGTAATCATCAGATGATCCCTCTCTTGTCATCCATTTCCAGACTCTGACAAACAGAAGCTAGGGACACCATTCCTACCCATCCTGGCCATTGATGGAATTATCCTCCATGAATGTATCTAGCTCTTTTTTGAATCTTGGTGAAGTCCTGGCTTTCACAACATCCTTTGGCAAGGAGTTCCACAAGTTGACTATGCTTGTGTGAAGAAATAATTCCTTTGTTTTAAACCTGCTGTCTATTAATTTTTAAGAGGCCCCGTTATCACACACAAACCTGGCACTCAGGCAAAAGGGTTACCTCTCCCAAAAATCCGCACCACCCATTGTGTCTAAACCACAGATTGAGTAACTGTGCTTCTCCACAGATTGAGTAACTGGGTCCATTTCCATTTTGATTTCTCCAACAAACTAGTGCCAGAGCCCAAGTGGGGGAAGCCCCAGGCTGGAAGAAGGCAGTCTAGAGCAGGGGTGGGCAAAAGGGCCTCTGCGGGCCGGATTTGGCCTGCCAAGCGGATGGATCCGGCCCGCGGAGGCCCTGCTGCTCCCCTGCCCCCAAGCCTTAATTGGCCTGGGGGCGGGGGAGTGCGCGAAGCCTCCTCCTGCCTGGCCAGGAGCACATGGTGCTTTGAAGCACCGTGCGCTGCTCGCAGGGCAGGGGGGAGAGCGGAGGAGGCTTCCTGCACTCCCCTACCTCCAGGCCCTGATTGGCCTGGAGATGGGGGAGCGTGCCAAGCCTCTTCCAGGGCATGGGTGCCTAGTGGGAAGGGGGGGCAAAGGGGCTCCCCCACCCCCAGACCAATCTTGGTGTGCGGGTGGGGCAGCCCTGCCTCTTCCTGTTTAGGCCCTGCCCCTTCCGGGGTGGCCTGGGGCTACTTCAAAAATTTTTGAAGTGGCCCCCACGCAAAAATTATTGCCCACCCCGGTCTAGAGGCTTATCCTTGCAGATGGGCCCTCAATTGTTATCTGCAAAACCAATCTTTTCTCCTGCATTAAACCTCCTTCTGAGTTGTAAATGTTAGGTTCAGATCTGGGGAGATTCAGAGCTGGGTTTCAGTTCCTCTCCAGATAGGGCTCAGCCATGAAATCTGGATCCAGACCCAAACTTCTCCAAAATGCAGGCCTGTTTAGATTCAGGCTTTACTTTCAGGACCATCCCTAGTGAAATTACATCTTTGTAACCACCTAGTGCTTGGCTGTTAAAGACAAGGAAAGGTGAGCTGTAAATCCTTCTCATTCACTGGTCAGTGGAAACACCCAAGCCTTTGGGATGCTAGAGGGTTCGTTTACTTTAACTGGTGGAAACAGGCTTCAGCTTCACATATGTCAACTCTTCAAAGCCCTGTGACACTGTGCCCTATGCGACATGCCAAGAACCAACCTCCAGACCCCAAGAGTTTCAGTTAACCAGGGTTTTATTCTCATGGGTTGGCTCACTCTTATCGCTTTCCCCCGTTCCATCATAAGCCACCTTTAAAACTTTTGTCAGTTGCAGTCACACCTGCAGGAGCAGACCCATCTGTGGGTTTCCTGGTGCTGCATGCCCAGCTTGTGCATTCACAGACCAATGTGCAACAGCGACCTGGTCTCTTATCAGAACAGTTGACGGGCTGCTTTGGAAAAGGAGTGGGGAGGAGGGGGAGGAGAGGCAGGTTAGATGGGGAAAAAAAGGCAAAAAAAAAAAATTGTTCTTGGTACATTATAGATGTAAAAGTTTATTATCTTTCAGACCCTCACCTGCTGGGCTTGATTCGCCTCTCACTCTAGCTCAGTCTATACCAGCCCTGTTCCGAACCAGGACTGCACATCTGTGTTAAAGGTTTGCATTGAGCGCAGCTGTGCTGACATAGCACTGTTTGTGCAAAACATTTCCCTCTCCCCAGTAGTCAGAGCCTTGCCAGAGTTTGTACAGATATTGACTCATTAACTCCATTGGAGTTGCTCCTGATTTATGCCAGAATAAGTGACTGCAGAATCAGGCCCGGTGTTTTCAGCTAGGTCCTGCTGCCAGGTTAAGCCTATAGCCACACATCGCTCTATCCAACATACAGTTACAGCTGGGAAACACAGACTGCATGACTTCGTTTCAGCTGACATCTTCTCATTCATATCAGCAGCTGACGCCCAGCTCCCCAGTGCCCTGCACCTTGGGTTGTCATTTACCCGGCGTGTGAAAACACTGCCGTGTTGGAATGGTGCAGTCCCACCTAGGGATGTTAGATAGCAGGTAATTGAATAGCCGAGTAACTGCATGAATTCTTAGCAGTTACTCGACTATTCTATAGTCCCCCTGGGGCAAGGCCAGGAGCCAGTGCAATCCAGCCCCACTCCTGGGGAGCCCCTTGCCACCCAACATTGCTGCCTCTGTATCAGAGGCAGCAGCACAGGGTGCCAAGCGGGAGCCCCTCTGAAATGGGAGCCAGTTTAAAAACCAGCTCCCCTTGCAGACCATCTGCCTGCCATCCCGCGCTGCTACCTCTGATACAGAGGCAGCAAAGGGGGGGGGGATGCGAATAGTCAAGAAGATTAACCAATAAGCCTAGGCTTATTGGTTAATCGTATACTTTACTACTCCTTTACAACCCTAGTCCCACCCCCACTTTCCATTTGGGTAAGCGACAACACCAGGAGCCACCTATGGGCCACAGAAGCAGAGAGCGAGACAGTTTATGTTTCCCTAACGCAGGTGAGGGCAACGCTGAGGATGCCCTTAAATTGCACCCCTGCGGTAATGGTCCCAATAGGGATTTCCGGGGGCAGGTGTGGACTAGCTAAAGGGCAGGTCCGCCTTGGCCATCCTGCTTCCTTTCCCTTCTTCTCCAGCCCACACATGGCCTGCAACTCTCCCCATTCTTGGGGCCAGCTCTCTTCCCAGCATAAGGAACACATGCACTATGGATCTTCCCCCGGGGAAACAATGGCACCTGCTCTGTGGCCCGAGGTGTAAGGTAGAAAGCAATCCAGCACAGCCAGGTGGAGCAAAGATAGCCAAAGTGTAGACTAGGAGTCGAATGCAGCCCGCATGACCATCACATGTAGTGTGGGAGTGATCCATGGATGCTACAGATCCCCGCAGGCCCTTGGCCGTCTTGATTTGATGCAGGATGGAGCATGGCCTGCTAGGACTGGTCTCCCAGGCCAGGCCACCCTCAGATAGAATGGCCCTGTTCTAGGCCATCCTGATGTTGGAAGGGCAGCTCTTGACGTCACCAAGTTTGGGTGTCCTCGTTTGAGAGCTGAGGGGATGATAGGCTCGTCTTGCAGATTGGCTGTGTGAGTCATTTTTGTCTTTCCATGACAACGCTTTGCCTTTAAGTGTACACGCATAGGTGGGGGACACAACAGCCCGACGAGAGCGGGAGTGTGAGACTTCTTGTCAGAAGAACGAGTCGGGTTTTATTATCCCTGGGAGACGAGCAGAGAAAATCTATACGGAAGGCATGAAATAGCAATAAAAATGGACTTTTTGCCAAAGCAAAATTAATTGAGTGAATCTCTCTCCTCAAGCCTGAGCTCGGAGAGGCTTAGGAGCTGGATATGAACGGCGCTGGCCCCTTCCAGGCTGTGATCCCCAGAGGATGGGAGGCAAAGCCCTCCCTCTGCTCCTAAGTACTGGATAATTAAACAAGATCTGACCAGTCTACAGGAGCAAAGGGACTCTTTCTGTGGACCTTCGCATCAGTGATGGATCCCCATAAGGTCCAGTGTCAGCTGGAGGGACTCTATTTATCTGTGTCAGTTTGGAGTAGCGATGTGAACAAGTAGTTGACTAGTGGTTCCCGCTCCCCCTTGCTGCCTCTATCAGAAAGAGGCAGCAAGGCTGGGGGGAGGGGAAGAGGAACGGGTGGTTCAAAGCGGCAGTGCTGCCTGGAGCCCGGGTCGGCTGGGGACTCTGAGTCCCCAGCCGACCCCAGGCTCCATGTGGCACTGCCACTTTGAAACACTGCAGGCAGCCTGGGGCCAGTGGGGGACTGCTTGAATCCCCTGTTGGCTCTGTGCTCCCTGCAGCGCTTTCGCCTTTGAAGTGTAGCAACCGCCCCCAGGACTGTTGCTACACTTCAAAAGCAGAGGCGCCCTTATTGACTAATCAAATAGTCGATGCCAATTGCATCGACTATTTGATTAGCCAATTAATCTAAAATTAACATCCCTAGTTCAGAGTCCAGCACTGCGAGCCTTGGTCCCGACTGGGTCTTTTGGGTGCTTGCATAACATAAATAATGTATTTTATACCAGTAATACAGACTTGGGTGGGTCTCTGCCCCAGCCTCTCATCTCTTCACAATCGCAGAAAGTCAGTGTAATCAGCCTAAAAATCGCCGATGTTAATTTTGGGGGAAGCAGCCATGATGGGTTATGCTCCCTTCAGCTGAACTTGGCCCGCAACAGAGCATTTCATTGTCCTGTCCTTTTGCAAGTCCTGATCTTTATAGGATGAATTCTTGTTCCTCCCAACTAGTTTTCTTTCCATGTCTCCATTTACTGTCCATGCCCACTGAGGGCTCTGACCTTCCTGCACTCTTCCTGTGCAAAACCTGCATGGTGGCATAGCCATGCTAAGGGGTCTCATCCTCTGATGCAACATTTGAGGGGGGGAGGGTCTAGCCACGCTCTGCTGTTGTTTTTCAGTGGGAGAACGGAGGGAGGAGCCGTGGCGCGAGACCAGCGAGGTGACAGAAGGACTCTTCTCGGCAGCTGGTGCAAAAAGGATGAAGCTGCATAAACCTCCTGGGCGCACTAGAGACGTGGAGATTAAATAGCAGGAGAGCTGGGAGGCAGAAGCAGCTTCCAGGCAGGAGAAGGCAGGAGGTGGGGGGGAAGGACAATTTGAACATGAATCTCCTCCCCCTCTATGTCTGCCCTCCAATTCTGAGGTCCCAGATTCAGAACCATCAAAATATAGCCCTTTTCAATCCCTTATCTTGCAGCAGCAGAAACAATTGGCCTGTGAAGAAGGGGGAAACAGTCTGTTTGACTGACAAACAAAAACACATTTCTGCACAAAAGGAGGAGGAGGAGGCAGCTGTCTGGCTGCCGCTTCTGCTTTTTTCATTCCCCTCCCTCCCCTGTCCCTGCGCTGGCTGGCGGTGTTGAAGCCGAGACGTTGCTCCTGCCAGCAAGACACCCGATGTTCTGACTGGCTGAGTTCAATGTCAGCCGCACGGCAGCAAATGTCATTGTCAGCCCTGCTGTTTCCAGCCACGGCGGCGCTGACGCAAACCGCTCGTGTCACAGCGGCGAAGGGCCCTGTGGGATGTGGAGGGAAATCTGGCAGCCCCGGGTGACAGTCTCCGCTGCCCAGGGCAGAGGAAGGGCCACAAGCAATGGTGGCGAGGAAATGGGCCCATCTGGTAGCAGAGTGAGAATTCAATCTAGAGAGAGAGACCAGAGATGGGGCTTTGTGAGGTGCTGAACTGGCTTTCCAGAGGGGAAGTGCAGCCAGATTGCCAATCATCTGCTGAGATCTCAAAGCATGGACAGCCTTGTCTAATGGTCACAGCATCAGGATGCCAGGGTTCTGCTCTCTGCTTTTCCTGCTGACTCACGCGTTGACTGAGGATGACTAAGTTAGCAGCACTGTGCATCAGTTTCCCCATGTGGAAGCCAAGGATGGTGGGAGCTACTCACCATTGCAAGGCTGAGAGCGCCTGGGATGAAAGGCACCATTTGTAATGGATAGTGATTATTGGTTTATTATGCAAACACCATAGCCACCACGTTGTTGCTGAGGTTAATCCTTTCGGGCATTCCTACCGCAAGAGACATCAGGAGAACATATTGGGTTTGGGATGTTCTTCGTCTCCCTGGCATGATTTCCCATCTTCCGAAGCTTTTCCATTGATTTTTTTTTCTTTTGAAAGGAAAGGGAAAGAAGCTGATTTTCCCCCCCCACCCTCCTGCATCTTTTGTGAGCCTTGATTGGGTATGGTATCACTTTTCCTGATTTGGCCTTTCCAGGGGACACTGCCAGAAGAGGTGAAAAAGGAAACTGAAAGCACTAAGCATAATCCCCCATCCCTACTTGCAAGAAGTGTAAGAGCAGTCTGAGATGGCTGTGAACAGCAATAAACACAACAAAAAGAATGCAAAAAGAGCCATTGAAGCCACAGTGAGATTCCTGGTTGCTTTTAGTCCAAAGCTGGTGTCCGTGGGAGCTAAATGAAGACGATTACCTTTTTATTAGTGGACTACTTTGAATTTTTCAAAAATTCGGTCTGTGGCACTACGCTTCCAGTAGCAAAGCAGTTCCACATTATAAAAAGGTAGTTTGGGATTCCAGATGAGTTAATAGCAGAGTTGGCCCTCAATTCATGAATGGCAAATTTCAACAATTCTTCTTGATGCCTTATGCCAAGCCCTTACTATGCGTAGTCATAAAAAGTTGCTACAAACAGAAATATTTGGACCAGTTTTCATGCAAACACATCTCACAAGGCTTTATTGGGATCACCAGTTCTGAGATTTAGGTCTAGTCTACACCATTGTGGGCCGTCAATCGTAAGTTATGCAACTTCAGCAACATGAGTAACATAGCTGAAGCTGGTGTAGTTAAATCGACTCACCGCGGTAACTCCATGTCAACTCCATGTACGCTTCTTGCTCTGGTGGAGTACTGGAGTCGATGGGAGAGTGCTCGGCGGTCGATTTATCACATCACTAGACACAATAAATCAAACCCCGCTGGATCGATCGCTGCCTGTCAATCTGGCCGGTAGAGAAGACATGTCCTTAGGAGTTACAGGACTAAAACCATAATGCCTTCATCTGCTGTAGACAACTTCTTGACCCAACAAGCATGTATGCTGAAGCAGCTTCAAAAGAGCAGAACACCAGGAAATTAAAGAAGGAGAATTACTAGGACAAAATGCTGAGGAATTACCCCTTTTGCAAGTGGAAAAGAATGGCTGGCAAGCAGCCGAAACTAACAACTATACTGTTCACATCAGTGTCATACATCATAACCCACCCTGAGGGGCGTTGCTGCCGGAGGAACAAAAGATCGTGAACCAAACCAGAAAACACTTGCTCTCTCTTTAGGACGTTCAAAATGGTGCTGAAGGTGCTCATGCACTCACCAAAGTAGCACCTGCCCCTCCGCTCACTGTTGGTGACAAAACAGCAGAAGTAGAAAAGGCAGGACTCAGGTGGCAGACCTGCCTCCCGCACCAGAGAGGTCATAGCCAGAGGAATTGTTTGCCTACCAGGAAGTGTCTCTGTGATCACACAACCCCTGAGATTCAGACATGGTGCAGTAGTTCTTGATGGAGGTCTAATGGACTGGATTCCACTCTGGACAAGTCTGTGTGGCCTTTCTGTAAGTTTGTGGTGGGTGGTTTTGGTTGACTATTTATTTATTTGCGCTTGATTTTTGACAAGCAAGGGAAGATGCAATGGTGGCTACCCCTTGTCATTTGACTCAGGGTACAATATTTGTGTCACTTGGGCCAGGAAATCAAACCAGCCCCCTGTCAGCCCAGCACTCCTGTGTTTTCATACTTGACTACAGCAGTAACCTGCCCGTATTTTCAGACAGCATTACACAGGATCCTCCCTGAACCAGCACGCTTTGCCCAGTGGAGGGAAAGTGAACCACTAGCAAAGGGCTTTGCAAAATCAGGTAGCCAACTGCAGAATTTCCATCCTCAGCACTGCAGTGCCACTCACGGAGAACGGGTATCCAAGCATTCAGTGCTCCATCTTGAGCCAAGGGACCTTTACCTAGATCCAGTTGGAGCATTGCATGCTGGAACATGTAGTTTGCAAGGGCTAGACCTCCATGTTAAATGCTAGTACAGGCCTGGGCCTTGTTGGGCTGCACTATGGTCACTTCCTCCCACCTTGACTGCTCTCTGTTCACTACTGCCAGGGAAACAGGCCTCCAGCTATATTATTGGTGGTAATTATCGAAGCCATATGAAAAATGGGCACCACTCAACCTGTCAGCCTTTGTGAGGCTCAGTGATGCTCATTTCCGTCCGCTGGGGAGGTCCATAGTGACTTTTAAAAGACGGTTCATCCTTTTCAGGATGGGCCAGCCCTGTCACCTTTGGCTGCTGTTCTGCAAACCACCGCTCAAATCGAGGCTGTTCCAGCTCTTTGGCCTAAAGCCGGGAACCCACTTGGGCACTTTCTTCTGTGCTGCTTGGCTGGAAGAAGAGGCTAAAAAGAAAGGGAGACATGAGGGAATGAAAGGCCCATTATAGTGATTCTAGCAGTGATGAAAGAAACTGAGAGAGATGGGAGGCAGCTGCACAAATTAACTGATCCACTTGGCTGGTGATGGACAGATGCTGTTTCTCCGATCAGCCTAGCAACACACTTGTGCCAGTCAGCTGTTCCATCTGACTTGCTTTGGCCTGGCTGTTGTGACTGTGCCCCTCACACCAGAGTGCAGCTCCCTTCCTGGAAGCACGCCCCTCAGAGCTACCTTCTCCTTTTGCCCTTCTCTCTACCCCAGGGATTTCCAAACTAGGGGGCATGACCCAGGACTGGCTGGTGGAATGTCGTGGGATGGGTCTCCTTGTTGCAGGGGGATCAGGTGAGCAGCAGGGGTGGGGCGAAGGCAGCTACCTGCCTGGCCTGGCACCACAGACTGCGCTGTGCCCCAGAAGTGGCCAGCAGCAGGCCTGGCTCCTAGGTGTGTGTGTGGGGAGGGAGGAGAGTGCACAGGGCTCCATGCACTGCCCCTGCCCTGAGCATTAGCTCCGTACTCCCATTGGCTGGGAACCTGCTGCCGGCTGCTTCTGGGTGCAGCCTGGTCTGCGGTGCCAGAAGAGGCAGGAAGCTGCCTTAGAATCCCTGCTGTACCACTGACTGGGAGCTGCTCAAAGTCTGCCCCTCCTGCCCCAGCCCTGAACCCCCTCCCCCAAGCCAGAGCTCCCTCCTATACCCCAAAGCTCTCGTCTTCAGCTCTATCCTGGAGCCTGCACTCTAGTCAAATTATGTTGGGTCATGGGCATCAACAATTTTCTTCAGCTGGGTCATGAGGAAAAAGAAGTTAGAAAAGCGCTGCTCTACACACCCTCAGCCTTCCCCGACCTGCCAGTAGTTCTGCATTCACATGGTGTCCTCTGCAGCCATGCACCTGGCCCGCTTGCCCTGATTCACTCTTGTGCCCTGGGCTCCCCTTCATGGGAGCCACACCTCTCAGCCAGCCCCCAAATGCAGGCTCCCGTCCCAACTTTCTTCCTTCCTCAGCTGTCTCCTTGAAAGGGCTGCCTTATCCTCACATCTCCATCTGCCTTGACCCCGCCCCTCTCCCAGCCTGTCTCCTATTTCAGACTTACCTCCCCCTCTGCGCTAAACCATTCCCCTTGGGGATTGATCAGCTCAGCCTCGCTCGCCTCACCATATAATAAAATTAAGTTAAACCCCGAGGCTACGTCTACACTGCAGGCTTTTTGTGCAAAATCTTGCGGAGCGTCTACACTGCACGCATGTTCTTGCGCAAGTAAATTTACTGTAAAACATCAGAAGAGAGGGCTTCTTGCACAAGAGTTATTCCTCTCCCCACGAGGAATAAGCCCTCTTGGATGGGCAACAGGGGTTTCTTGCGCAAGAAACCCCTATGGCTAAAATGGCCATCAGCTTTCTTGCGCAAGAGAGTGTCCACACTGCCATGGACGCTCTTATGCAAAAGCACATGGCACTGTGGATGCGCTCTTGTGCAAGAATTTTTGCGCAAGAACTCTTGCGCAAAACAGTTCTTGTGCAAGAAGCCTACAGTGTAGATGTAGCCCTCGAGTTTGACTGAGCTAAAAGCGCTAGTCATAGGCTTAGCTGCCTGTCTCTGACGGCTCAGCTCTTCCCTGCTACAGACATAGTAAAACAGGCCAGAAGGCTGCTCTCTCCACTTGTGAAGCTGGGGCTTTGACTCAGCCTGGGATGGGGAAAGTACAGAGTTGTGCTGGGATCTGACCGAGTCTCATTCGTCTACCAGACCACCATGCTCCCCCTCACCAGAGTAGCTGAGCACCTCATAGTTAATTCTTTAATGCCCATCTCCTCACGTGCCTTGTGAGGCAGGGCAGTGCTATTCTCCCCATTGGACAGGTGAGGAACTGCGGGACTAAAGTCCAGCTGCTCAGAAGTATTGAGGGGTCTTACTTTCATTGAAGTCAATTGGAGTTTGGTGCCTAAATAACTTTGAGGATCTAGGCCTAAATGCCCAAGGTCACATAGGGAGTCTGTGGCAGAGTGGGAAATCGGGAAACCTCTCAACTGTGTTCAAGTCCCAGGCTATAGCTTTACCCACTTGACCCTGTCACAGGTCAGGGCAACTGCACCGGTACTCCCCCTTCATGGTCCAGCAATGGCACTCACCTTAGGCTCCTGGCTCATAAGCTGTCCCCTCTCTTGCGTGGAGATCTGGGTCTCTCTCTGTGTCCTGACAGATTTTTCCAGGCTGCGCTGCACTGCCTACATTGAGGTCCCCAGCGAGCCGGACAGCCTGCTTGGCTTTCTTCCCCAGAGGCTATACGCGCTAATTGCCCACAGTTAGAGGCTACTATCAGTACTCTTTAAGCAAGCACATGTGGTCAGGTGAAAACATTGCAGAGAAAACATATTAAAACCAATAAAAGAACCTGCAGACATGCTAATGAGCTTGTTATAGATCATCCTGACTCTCTACCAGGGGTTCTGACAGGTGGTCAGTCCTTCAAATCTCACCCAGGGGTTTTTCTGTGGTTATGAGTTCATAACCCCTTTTGCTCAGAATCACCATCCCCCCCCCCCTTTATACAGCTTGGGCCTTTGATCTTGGGACCCTGGGAACAGACGCTGGGTTAATTCAAAAGGTTGGGTCTAGCGGTGAGAATTTGCATTCCTCTCCTCCCATGTATTTCCGAGGAGCCCCACTCAGCAAAGAGTTTATTCTTTTCAGCGCCATTGTTTAAAAGACGCAGAACACTTCCCAGGGTTTACATTAGTCATGTCTCCACCCCCCCCCCACGCCCCGAGATGTTCTGTATAATCCCACAATAGTAATACATGTTTGCGCATGTAATACAGTGCCCTCCAAAAATGCTTAAACATAATTTGATAAGGGTTCACTTTAATTCAATAAGGTTTGTCCAGGATAGTGCAGGAAATCGCTGTATTTGTTACACCGTCCTTCCGCTTTTTACCTTTTTCTCCTCTTACTCTGGCATGTCCCGCACTGTATTTGGAGGCTACCTTGAGTTCCTGCACATGCAGCAAGGGGTAGCCCGCTCTCAAGCAAAGCCAGGATGCTGTCAGATCACCCTGACCTCACACACCAGCCTTGCTTCCCCTGTCCATTGCAAGACTCAATCTCAAAACGCCCTCCTCATTTTTAAACCCTCTCTCTTCTGCAAACCACAGCTCAAACCACCCTGCCTCAGAGACCTCAGATTCTCGCTGCCTCCCTGCATTTGGCTCCTACATGCAACCCTCTACTTTTGATGCAAGAGCATCTGTCACCTAGAACAGCCTTTCTGTATCTTGTTGCTTCATTACCTGGCCACTGGTTTACAAATAGTTTTCCTCTTGCTCATGCTGTGTAATTTATCTTTCTGTTTGTGTTAATTCTGGAAAGGGTTTGGGATTAGAGTTTGCATGAAAAATACTATATAGCTTGAAGCTGTAGTGTAGAGTCTTCTTTATAGGTGCCGGAACTATGAGGGTGGGGCGGGGGGTATTGCAGCCCCGACTTGACATGGTATCCGTTATGTACAGGATTTACAGATTGGCTCACAGCATCCCCACTATAAAAATTGATCCAGCACCATGAATGTTGTGGGATCAATCTGTCTTGGTATCTGGGCACTGGTGTTGTGTAACAACTAACACACTTACCTGGTGTTGCTCGGGTCTTTAAAGAGGGGCTTAGGGCAGGGAGCTCGGGGTGTGTGTGCAGAAGTCAGGGTTAAGTGGTAAGGAGGGGCTCTAGGCAACATTGTGTATGTAGGGGAGATGGCCAGGGGGCTTTAAAGATCCATACCAAGGTTGCTTGCTCTTCCCCTTCCTGTGACTGTCAGCTCATCTGTCCCCTGCATTCCCCAGCCAGAGGGAGAAATGCGGCAAACTGTGCACTCTGCAGCGGGTTGGGTCCTTAAATCAATTAATTTTGGTGGTTCTTCATTGAAATCAGTGCTCTGGGGTGGGGCTGGGGATGAGGGATTCAAGATGCAGGCTACCCCAGGCAGAGAGGGGCTACCACAACCCTCTCTCTCCAGAGCAGCTTGGGGCCTGGTGAGACGCGCCTCTCGATGGGCGTCCCGTAGCCTAGGCGGGGGAAGGCTTTGCCTTCCCAAACCACCAGACACGGCCCTGCTCACACTCTGCCCCCAGAACGTCTGCTGTAGGCATTCTGGGGGCGGAGGGTTGCTGCCCCCAGCACCTGCCCTCCCTGCACTCTGGAGCTGGTCCGCGCGCCCTCCTCCCTCCCCCGGTGCTCTGGGGCTGCGCCATGCAGTTCACTCTGCTCCCCCAGTGCTCCGGGGCTTGGGAGGCTGGGCTGTGCGACGCACCCGTCTCTCTCGCCTGGGGCTCCAGGGCTGAAGAGGCTGGGCTGCGTGGCGCGCCCTCCTTCCTCCCCCAGTGCTCTGGGGCTGGGTCGAGTATGTGCATGCCCATACCCTCCCCATGGTATGTATGTACCCTCCCCATGGTTGAGGGGGTGCACACGGCGTGCTGCCCAGCCTCCCCCTAGGGGCCAGAAAAGGGGTGGGGCTGAAGGTGGGGCTAGGGTTTTTCCCCTCCCAGCCCTACCTTCACCAACTGCCCACGTGCCTCTCCATGGCCACTGCAGTTCCAGTGGGCACAGATGGGGGAGGGGTGCATGTCCCCCATCTGGGGCAGGTCCAGGTTTGTGTGCCCCCTGTACTCCCCAACCAGACTGAGGAATGCAGCAAACTGTGCACTTGCCCCTCACTTCCTGATGAAGGGGAACAGTCAGCAATGTTACTGCATGAATTGGGAGGGCTGGACTTCAGCTCCCTGCTGCCTTCCCTAAAGGGTGCCTGGGGGTGGAGAGGCTTGGGGCTGGGGCAGTCCTGGATGTGGGGGGCATACTCAGCCTGCCCCTTTCACCTACCTTATGATTCTGTCTCTTTTCTGTATGGTTTTATGAGAAGCAATCCCATTCCAGGCACATCCCATTGTCCTGGCACAACCAAACCCTGACCTTGCTTTAAGTTAGGATAAGAGGAAGCAGTATACTAAATTTGGTGGTCCTAGCTCTTACTCTTCCGGAGGATTTCTTGAACAGACAGACATACAGATGCAAAGACAAACTCACTCAAAAATATAATAGATAACTTTGAGTTCCCACGATTGTATTCATTATTCGGATAATTTCTGCAGTTAATTCATGGTGTTCAGTTTTGTGAGTTCGTTGTGAATATGCAAGCACAGAAATTAGAGGTTTGAATTGGCCTTTTATGTCACATGACATGTTTGTTTCCTAATTGGATGAGTTTAACTCTTAGTCAAGTTTCTGGCATAAGTGCTTGCAAATAAAAATTTTAATTCCACTTTTTCTCTAAGTAGCCTGCAATCCCTGTTCAAAAATGAACTGTTTTGGTGACCATTCCTGCTGATGAAACCCATTGGCAACAATTTTCAGAAAATGCAAACACAAATGCAACTGAATTCTTTAATGTAAAAATTCACTTGGAGGTTTATGGACACTTCTTTGCAGAATTTCCTAGCCCCTGTAATAATAATAATGATCAAAATAATCTTAATACATAAAAATAATATAAAAAGACATTGATAATAATACTTTCCTTACAAATATTTCCTTCTAATGATCTTATTGTGCTTTACAAACATCCTTTACTTTAGCCAAAGCCCTTGGTGAGTTTGGTTTGTGGTGTTATCCCGTTTCATACCGTAGGTTCTGAATATGACCCTGGGCGTTCAGTGCCGAATAGGACGAAAGCAAAGCACAGAGCAATCAAGGACCCAATTCTTCCCTGATTTACACCCTATGCAAACAAGTCTCCAGCTGTCTCACGCAGAGTTTGAGTCAGGGCAGTTTATGACCCAAGTGACTTGCCTGTGGTCACGCAGAAGATCTGTGATGGAGCTGGAAATGGAACCAGGCGCTCTTGATTCTTGTTCTGGTGCGTTGACCGCCAGAGCAGCCTTTCTCCCATTTAGAGATCAAAACTAAATGGTGCACAGAGTTCAGACATTTTCTCTAACCAGCAGGCTGGCTCCCGCCAGTTCTTGTAGAATCTCTTCAGCGCTAGGTTTGTTTTTTTCTCCCCTTTTGGTAGCAGTCTGAGTCAGTAAAGCCACACTCCTCCCCCCACTTAATAACAGACACTCGCATGGCATATTAATGCCTCCAGAGTGGAGCATTGTGTTAGCATTCTTGTTGGTACAGCACACGCACATTAGGACCTCGTGCTTCCGACAGCTGCTGCTGATTTCCCTTAAAAATAAAACTCCTCTAAAGGGACGGTGGGGATAGCTGAAATGTGGAGCCGGGGGGATGCCGTTCATCATATCCTCTTAACAGGTTTATTCGCTCATTAAATATTGAAGACTCGTTTCGCTTTATCAATAGCATGGAGGCATGCGGGCCCAGGGCAAAGATTTATGCTCGCAATAGGGCTGGCTCACGTGAGGTTGTTCGGCGGGCCGGGTGGAATTTCAACCTTTTTCCACCTAGGTTCTGATTGCAGTTGGAAGGCAACAAAGAAGGGCATTTGGCCCTGCAGCTCCTTTTGAAATGCATGGGAGCTGGGGGCAAAGTCCCTACCTCCCCCGCCCCAGTTGGGTTTGAAAATCTCAGCCGATTTTTAAAAGCAAGAGCAGAAACGATCTGGAGACACGATTGCATGGTATGGTAAATAGCCCTTCTTGCAGTAGGTATTGGCAGGGCTCTGTGAGATGGAATAATAGCAATTAAAACCAAAATCTGTGAAAACTGTAGCTCTAGTGGGAGGTGTTTTGAGAAGCAGTGTTTTGACCCCAGCTTCCTGCTGCTGTCTGTAGAAGGGTCTTCGCTGTTTGCTGTCAATGGGAATCCCAACTCTTGTGTTGTGTTGGGGTCATCTTGTTTTCTGGCTGTTGCTAGAGCTGTTCTCTTAGCAGCATGTGGTAGGGGCTGATCTGGCCTTTGCCTCTCGGCCGTGCTCCGGGCAGCACAGAGGTGGCCAGATCACAGCCTGTGGGCCAAAGGCGGGCCAGGAAGTTACAAAATGTGACCGATTATAAAACACATTGCTGGAGCCTGCACTGACACAGGTCCGAGCATGTGATGCTTTGGTACAATCCCAGCGGCCTCTGCTCAGATCAAGAAGGTGCATCACATGCTGGGACCTGTCGTCTGTCTGAGCTGCACCTTGATATCAACAGCTTTGGCAACATGTTTTTATGGCTAGTCCTTAGGTTCCTAGCAAGCTATCAATGCCCTTGTACATAAAAACGGCCATACTGGGTCAGATCAAAGGTCCATTTAGCCCAGTATCCTGTTTGCCGACAGTGGCCAATGCCATGTGCCCCAGAGGGAGTGAACAGAACAGGTAATTAGTGATCCCTCCCCTGTCAACCATTTCCAGCCTCTGACAAACAGAGACTAGGGACACCATCCTGGCTAATAAGTATTGATGGACCTAACCTCCATGAATTTATCTAGTTCTTTTTCAGACCCTATTCAGTTCCTGGTCTTCACAGTATCCTCTGGCAAGGAGTTCCACAGGTTAATTGCGTGCTATGTGAATAAATGCTTCATTTTGTTGGTTTTAAACCTGCTACCAATTAATTTCATTTGGTGAAATTCTAGTTCTTATGTTATGGGAACAAGTAAATAACTTTTCCTTATTCATGTTCTCTATACCTTTCATGATTTTATAGACCTCTATCATATCCCCTCTTATTCTCCTCTTTTCTAAGATGAAAATCCCAGTCTTTTTAATCTCTTTTCATATGGCACCCATTCCAAACCTCTAATCATTTTTGTTGCCCTTCTCTGAACCTTTTCCAATGCCAATATATCTTTTTTGAGATGAGATGAGCACATCTGTACAGGGTATTGAAGATGTGGGAGTACCCATGGATTTATAGAGAGGCAATAAGACATTCTCTGTCTTATTCTCTATCCCTTTTTTAAGGATTCGTAACATTCTGTTTGCTTTTTGGACTGCTGCTGCACATTGAGTGGATGTTTTCAAAGAACTATCCACAATGACACTCTCTTGAGTGGCCATAGCTAAATTAGTCCCCATCCTCTTGTATGTATAGTTGGGATTAGTTTTTCCAACGTGCATTACTTTACATTTATCAACATTAAAATTCATTTGCCGTTTTGTTGCCCAATCACCTAGTTTTGTAAGATCCTTATGAAGCTCTTCACAGTCTGCTTTGTTCTTAATTATTGCGAGCTGTTTAGTATCCTCTGCAAATTTTGCCACCTCACTGTTTACCCCTTTTCTCCAGATCATTTATAAATAGGTTGAATATGCCCGGGGAAAGCTTGGAGGCACCTCGGGCAATGGGGAGTACGGGCCAGCACAGAACCATTCAAAAACCTGCCTCTAGCACTGGGGGCAGGTGGCAGCGGACAATAGGAAGATCGGTGCTGGATACATTGCTGGTGGGTACATGTTAAATGCCTGTCTGGATTACAAGTGAGGGTAGGCAGAGGAAGTGTGTGTGAGGAAGAGATTTCCTCTCCTGCTTTCGAACACCCTTCAAAAAAGGATCTGACAGTGTTAAAACTGTGAGGGGTGGTGGTTTTTTTTTTTTTTTTAAAGTTCTGTGATGGCTTCCCACCCCCACCCCTTTTAATAGCTAATGCATCTGTCACTACTTTCCTAATGAGCATCCCAGCTGCCCCGTTGGGACTCCTACCTATCCATGTGGAGCTCACAGAGGGGAGGTAGCAGACGGACTCCCTAGCTCGCCCCCTCCTCCCCGAGGGCAGGTCGTCCAGAGGGAGGGGAGGCCGCTATATCCCCACGCAGGGAGAGCTGGCTTGCACCCCTTGCAGTCACGGCCAATAATGACAAAAAGACGTGCTGCTGCCAGAGATAGAAAGCCAAGCGCCAAGCACTACAGTAATGTCACAGCCCTGGGACGGCTGCTACTGGAGAGAAATTTCCTTACAACAGGCAGGGCATGGATTTAATAACAAAGACCTTCTCCATTTTTTTTCCTGGGGGTGAGGGAGGAGGTGGATTGTCAAGGCTCTTTCCTCCATGCACCATTGAAGTTGCTTTCAATAAAACACAGCATCACCCCCCAGCATTTCCTGTCGTGGTCTCAACAGTACAGAGGGCTGGGCGAGGCAAGGCTCAGATGCTAGCCAGCCTCCCTCCCACAATGGTGGGGAGGGGGGCTTTCCAATTGTAATAACAAAAGGCAAAGGGGGGGACTGGGGAATAATGCTATGCTAGGTTCACCAAGGGTCATCCACGGCGTCAGTCTTTCTCCCAGACCATTGCTGGTTAAAAGCCCAGCTTGCTGGCAGATCCGTCCCCAGAGCGCTGCATTAACCCAAGTCAGGCGTGATCTGAATCATTGGAGTCAACAGACTTTAGATCAGGTTTTCAAGGAGAGCTGGTCTTGTGGCTCTCAGACCTGGCTCCGCTACTCCTTGTGTGATCCCGGGTCGCTTAGGACCAGATCTTACAAAGCGCAGAGGTCCCCCTCAGTTCTCGTTGTGTTCAGGGGGAGTTGAGGTGACCCAGAACGTTGCTGGATCAGGCCTGCGGTCAGTCCATGCATCTCCTGTCTGTCACCTGGAGAGGATGAAATACTCACCTACTGCGCAAGGGGGTTGCAAGATTAATTCAGACATTTGTGAAATGCTCGGAGACCTCGCATAAGCGGTGCTAGAGAAGGGAAAGTGCTGTTATCAGTGTGCATAGCTTGGCGGGACGACTAAGGGAAATGTGATAACTGCCTATAGTTGGAGGGTATAAATGCTCCGGAGGGAGAGACTGGTACAAGGGACATGACCAGCTGCAATGGAATGAGGAATAGGAAAGGAAAAATACAGGGTGACTCTTAGGAGATATTGCCCAATGGTGAGATCTGATTAAGTTGTGTGCTACTCTTCACAGGCTAGAGGTGAATATGTGGACCCTTGGACTGGACAAAGAGCTAGAGAATATGCCGTTGGAAATAAGTGTGTGCTCTTCTCTAGTGGATGGGTATATAAAATCATGAGAGGTATATAAAATCATGAGTGGTGTGGAGAAAGTGAACAAGGAAAAGTTATTTACTTGTTTCCATAATATAAGAACTAGGGGCCACCAAATGAAATTAATGGGCAGCAGGTTTAAAACTTAATAAAAGGAAGTTCTTCGCACAGTGCATAGTCAATCTGTAGAACTCCTTGCCTGAGGAGGCTGTGAAGGCTAGGACTATAACAGGGTTTAAAAGAGAACTAGATAAATTCATGGAGGTTAAGACCATAAATGGCTATTAGCCTGTATGGGTAAGGAATGGTGTCCCCAGCCTCTGTTTGTCAGAGGGTAGAGATGGATGGCAGGAGAGAGATCGCTTGATCATTACCTGTTCGATTCACTCCCTCTGGGGCACCTGGCGTTGGCCACTGTTGGCAGACAGGGTACTGGGCTGGATGGACCTTTGGTCTGACCCAGTATGGCCATTCTTATGGTCTGGTGATTTAGCAGATTTCGGGTCTAATTTTTATGATTCAGTGCAGTGCAAAGGTTTTATAACAGAGGAGCCAAAACTGAACCATTCAGACTTTGATTTCTAGTCCTACCTAAATCATGGTCCTGGTTTGGCCCGTTATATAGATTCAGTAGGAGGGAAATCATGACAGCTGGGTTTCTAATTTGCATCCCTGCTCAGAATGTGTGTTGGACTCATCCCTTTTTGGAACCAGGCTCTGAGTGTGAAATTTGAATTGTGCATGTGGATTTTGAATGGCTCTGAGCCAGTGTTTGGTTTCGGTTTCCAGATAGGACTACTGAAGGGAGATCTACTCATCCCTGATTGAGTTTCTGATTCAAGCCCATTTATACTTGTACTGGGAAGGAATCCCAGTACATATGGCCAGTGAGGACAGCTGAGGCTGAGTTGCTATTGCTTATTGGCATTGTGCTGTTCCCCACATCCTGTTGGTGCCAGGTGCTGTACAAACTCATGGATAGATGTGGTTACTACAGTGAAAAGTCTGTACATTATTTATAATTTGTATGTCAGTAGTTCCTAGTGGCCCTCCTTCGTCTCTGTGGGCCACAAGATTGTCGTAACCAAGAAGGTCTCCCGGGATAGGGTAGTTTTGCTGACGGTGCTTAAATACTTAGAATTTGCGGGGGCTGCCAATTGTACCGTAATAGCGCTTTGATTGGCTGCAGAGGGAGTGCGTGGCTCTCACAGTCAATGTTGTGTGCAGTCAGAACACACCTCACTTGACGTGCCCTTGCTTTACATGTGTGTCGCTTTAGTATTACTAGTAGGGAAAAAAAAGGGTGGACGTAAATCAGCAGAATCTGGCAACCTTGTGCATGGGCAATGGTAAACAAAACGTCTCACAGGCCGTACGTAGAGTCCACCCCTGGCCTGGAGAGAAAAGCCCTGTTGTGCTAGACCTTGTACAAACACATAATCAAGAGATGGTCCCTTCAACAAAGAACTTGCCATTTAAGTAAGCTTAGTAAATCTAAGTCCCGCTCACCAACTGTACCTTCCTCCCAACGGTGAGGCCTTCGCTACTGTCAATTTCTAAACACCCGGCCTGTGTTGTAGAGACCGCAGCCTTCCTGCCCTCCAAATTGCCGTAGCTTGTGGTCGAGCACCCACACGCATTGTGCTCTTGCTCGTGAACACTTTACGTTGGTTCTTTCTTCCTTCTCATTTCCCATAAAATAAGTCCTTCCCACTGAAAATATAGAGCTCCTCTTTGTGGATGAGAAAACATCTCACCAAAGACAACCGGACCTGCCAGGGATTGTATTCCCTGATGGCAAACAGTGTTTCTTTGTTAGAGCTGTTGTCCCTGACCCGTCTCCAATGTCTGGGGCACTGTCTCTTTAAAGCTGTAGTGTGTAGTGTCAGAGCCAACAGAGAGTTCAGCTTATTAATGGATTCGCTCGGTTAATATCCCAACAGTTTTTTTTCCCACCAGAGTAACATAGAAAGGGGGAGGGGAGAAGAAAACCCAGTTGTATTTCTGAGGAGGGAGTCACAGAATGGCTCATTGCGTTAGAGAAATGGACCTGGAATGGTTGATCCGTGCCACAATGAAATGCTGGGCCAGCCCTTTGCCTTTCCATGTGTGTGTCTCTCTCTATCGCTTTCTCCTGCGGGGTTCCCTGCATCAAAGCTTCTTCCAGTTCTTATGCTAATGAGGTGCATTAATGCTTAATGACTGTGAACAGGCTTGTTTAATTGCACCTATCTGAGCAGGAGGCACGTTGCTGTAGAAGAGGGAACGACCATGTAAGCAGCTGCATGCCCTCCTGGACAGTCTTAATTACATGTAAAACTGATGTGATCTAAACCACCGGGCTGGTGATTAGTTTAGTGAGGCAGGTGGTGCTTTGCAATTCAGTGCCTCAGAAACTCAGAGCAAGTCAGATCAGATTCTTTCATTGGCGATGGAGGTGAAGGCAAGCCCCGATCATCCTTGAATTTCCTGTTGGGTGGGGAAAAGCACGGCAGAGTAGATTAATTTAATTAATTTATTGCAGTTAGTTTGCGAAGACATTATCTGCCAGCGTCTGCACAGAATACTGAGCAGGCCCGTGAATGCAATTTTATTTCGCCTGTAAATCCTCTCGCCCAGTTACAGGAGGAATGAGCTGCCACGGTCTCAGCTTTCTCCGGTGGCATCTCCCGCCATTTGAATATGGCCGATTGTCTGAACTACAAAGGGGCCCAGCGCTGATGCAAAGCCATCCCGGTTGGCAGAAGACCTAGATTAATGACTTTGCATGCCTGGCCTTGGCTGTAAACTGGATTTCCCTGAAGCAGCTCGCGGAGCTGCTGTCTCTGCTACAGTATCTGGGCTTCACACGGGGCTGCGGTTGTTCTGCCGGTGAAGGCAGCAGAATGTGGGTGCATCTCCACGAGCCAGGCTGTTAAGTAGGGGTGCCCAGATCTGAAGGTGCCTATCCTGGCGAGCCGTCTGCTGCTAATTAATGCGCCTCGCTTTGTGCAGTTGTTTGTTTTGCGTTTATTCACTGGAGAAAAAGCACTTTTAGAAACGTAGCACTTGTTGTGTAGCGGCTACACAGGGCCCAAACCCAGCAGTAGTGCAGGGCCCATCCAAACACGATTACGCCCCAGCAGAGTCTCCTCTTTCTGTCCCCTGCTACTCCTGCCCTCTTGCTCCCCTCCCCCAAAAGGAGCCTTTCTCTCAATCCTACTCCCTGAACACTTCCTCCCAGTTCTGCTTCCTGTTGGCCTCCCTGCTCTCTCCCCCACCCACGTGCTCCAAAACAGCCTGTTCCTGACTTCTGCGCCCCTCACAGTCACTTCCTCCCATCCCCTAGCACAGTGTTTCTCAGCCAGTGATACGAGTACCCTTAGGGGTACTCAAGAGAAGTCGGGGGGGGGGGGGAGGGATGTCAACACACCTTAAATTTGGAGAAAACTGAATTTTTGTTTTAAGTTTTAGAGCACTTTATTATTTTTGTACTCTTTACACCCAAAAACTGCATCGCCCACCCAGCTACGATTAAGTTGTTTAAACAAATGTGTTGCAACGGTAGAAAAAAATGGTGTGTCTGAAAACTGTAGGAACTGGGGGTACTTATAATCTTTTTAAGGGGTACTTTATAAAAAAAAGGTTGAGAAACACTGGCCTAGCCTACGAGCTCCTTTCACTCCCTCCCCAAGTCCTGTCTGCTGGACAGGTGCTCCTTTTACCCCTTAGTCACTGCGGGATCGTCCCCTTCCCATCTCCCAGCTGTATTTATTATAAGAAAGGCTTGCCCGAGGCTCTTCTGCCTTGCACCCAAGTTAAAATCACATCCATGAGTATAGGGCGGGATTTGACTCTTGGCTTCTGCCAGACGTACGGCTCCGCTCTGGTTGCTGATCCCAGTTCCCAAAGATTTGAAGATCTTGCCTGAACCCCTACATCTGTGGGATTTAGCTTCTTTTATGTGTTTGTTTCTCTGGCATTGGGATTTGGCCCAGCATCAGAGCTCTGTACAGTCTGTATGTGCCGTTGCCAGTCGTTTTTTCTTGCAACAAGTAGAAGGATTTCCCCAGTAACGAACTAAGCGCTTGCACCCAGACAACTGATGCCGCTCGTGGCCAGGTCCCTTGCCGGACTTAACTTTGAGTCACTCAGTGCATTTCGCCTCCAGTGGTTCACTTGTGTGACTGCCCACTATAAGGCGGATGCCCAGTGGCCATGCTATAAAAGCACGAGGGTGAGTGACAGGGAAACAGCAGTGCTCTCGTGATGAGACTGTGGAAGAAACGGGTTTTGTTTCTGGAGAGGGAAGAAGGTGCCAGTGACTCCCTCAGTACTGCCTACCAGCTGATTCATTTCCTGTCTGGGGAGGGAGTGTTGTAATTGTGGGGGAGAGAGCCTCAGTTTAAGGGGAAAAGCCATGGTAGGGCGGGCCAGATTCACGCGGTTTACAGTCTCAAAGTGCTGTCATGGAGCCAGGAACAGGGTCCATACACTCAAGATGACCCCTACTATTAAACCCTTAATATTAAATAGTTTCCCCCTACAAGGTCCTGGGTGCAATTCCTCAGCATTCCTGGGGAAGACTTTGGATCAGCTAAAGAGGAGACTCTTCCCCAGTAAATCCATCCCATTTCTTACAGCAAGCCTGGCCCTGTTGGGAAGAGAGGCTAGGGAAGCAGTTGTCCAAGCACTGCAGACGTGATCAGTAAGGCTCATAGTTACCTATCTCACTGTCAAGGGTCAGGACCTTGGTTTCAGTGACTGCCAGTCAGAAGGGACGTGATCAGTCCCATCTGTGTCTTTGCCTCTGGAACAATAGATATTGATGTCCAGTGGGTAACCCAGTCTCTTGTCATGTGACTAGCATCAGGCAGTAAAGACCATTCTTTTTTCCCAGCCATGTTATACTTCTAGTGCAGTAACTAGGTTAATAGCTTCCGTTACTGCTGCTCGAGGTTGTTGCTAGATGTGGTTTAGGCTGGGCTCCTAAGGCAGCAGTGAATTTGCAATATAGTGAAGGATGTTACTGAGGGATTCACTATTTTACATCTGCTCTACAAATGCCCACCTTTTTGAGTGATTAGGGGCCAGCTCCCAACTTTGGAGGCCATTAGTGGACTGGAGGGGAGCTCAAGCTGTCCAAATTGTGATTGAACGGAGTATCACGTTGGCACAACAGCCAATGTTCCCTCTAATTTTTTCCCTCTGCGTGCAGAATAAATTTTATGTGCACCAAAGCACGTGCAAATGTGCACCACCAGTAGAAACACACGCTGCTGGCTGTGGGCGTGCTGCTGTTCAGCTGGGTGGCATTTGAATCTCTCCTGGGTGGCCTCACAAGCACTCATCTCACAGCCTGCTAACAGCCCTCCTCACCCTGCTAGCCTAGCCCAACTGAACTGTTTTCTTAGAGTTCCTCCATTAGAGTGTGCCAAGCGCACTTCCTTTCTTTTGATTCTTGACACCTACTTACAGCCTGACTTGCATCAACAGAAAAAAAAATTGCTGCATTCGGTAGACAGCTTTCCTGTCTAATGACGTTAAATTTATTAACCAAACCCCCAGCTGCACTAGGATGGGATCTAATAATATTCAGGCTATGGAGACATCAAGTAGAAAGAAGCTTAAAGCCCTTTTTATTTCACAGTAAAACTGTCAGTAAATAACTGGATTGTCTTGAGACTGGGAAAATGGGGATTTAGCTTCCTGAACATGAAAAGTGTGCTTATTTTTTTTATCCGCTTCAAAAAGCTCCCACAACCTTGATTTTTTTCCTTCCAATACCGTTTTCTACAGCTCCGCCAAGCCCCCAAACCACACAAATCAAGAAGCAGACTCTAAAGATCGTTTTTAATTAAATTATTAAATTAATTCCTTTCCTTCCTTCCTTGTGTCTCCCTCGTCCCCCTCCTCCATTCTCCCTCACTGTTTCCCCAGCTAATGACTTCTAAGCACTCTGGCATTTGAGCGCTACCTGTCACTAACACCACACTTCCATGCTGGTGTTTAAATTGGCCACCGAGACACATAATTCCCTGCAGATGTTTCCCCGCTTGATGATATTCTCAGAGGTAAATCTCCAATAGCTCCCTGTTTTCTTTAATAACGCTAATAGGCACAGATTAATTAAACTGTTTATATTACTTCCTCCTTCCTACCAGTGCCAGTTAGAAATCATATTACCTGCTCCTCTCTGCTTGCCTTGTCCTCAAGGCGCTTAAATTCCAACCAGTTTTCAAGATTTCTCTGAGGCTGTAGCACAAGGTGAAACTACAGACAGACGCTGTCTCCAAAGGGCAAGATTCTGCTTTTGGTGCAGTCGTTGCAAACTTCTTGAGCTCCATAGAATCACATGGGTTTAAGTTAATTGAGGGCAGAATTTAGCCCTGCCTGTCTGAAGAGTTCTTTCTTGAAAGCAACAGCAGGCCTATTGTTGAGTCTAGATGCCCCCTCTAAAGGACTGCAGCTGTAGGCAAGAGGAACTGTATACATCTATCAACTCCTTGAGGGCCCCAGGATGTATTGGTTAAGATTGTGGGATAGCATGTCTAGGCTGTAGTGAAGGGCTCTTTTGAATGACAGTCGGGACAGAGTGTTGCACATCTGTAGCTCTACAGTTAGACTTCACAGACAGTGGGAATGTGACTGTCCCAGGGGGTCCATGTGACAGTATGCGGGAGCAGTCGGGATAAAGGAGGCCCAGTGAAGAACGCATGGGTACACATTGGTCAGATATCTCAGCAGGGCATGTTGACCAAAACTAACAGGCCACAAGGCAGAGGCCTGTCTGTTCTCACACAAGGATTTGTGATGTCGTTGCAAATCGACTCAGGAGCTTCCTGCACTAATTACATTTATAATCATCATTATGCTAATATCCCCCATTCATCTCCTACTGTTTATTCACAAGGATCCCAAAACTTTTCGCAAGCAAGGGGCAAAACCTGAAGTCCTGGCATGGTTTGTACTCTGTGGGAGTTGGGTCAGAGTGAGAACAGCAGAATACAGCCTTCCCTTCTATAGTGATAGGAATCGCTGCAGGGTAGCCACGGCTGGGTTTAAAAAGTCTGTTCAGAGCAAACTTCCCAGTGTGGGGGTGGGGAACATTTTGATCAGTGAGACCTGGGCAGCCCCTATGCTTACAGAAAGTATCATTTGGGGTTATTAATGTCCAGGCAGAGCACACAGGTTGTCAGCCTCTAAGGTCTCACCTGAGAGACTCCAGGGATCTCATGAAAACCCCCAGTGGTTCTAACTTATGTCCACCTGTTCTGAGTGGCTATAGGCTCCATCACAGCCCAGAATCCCCTTAGCACCAGGTGTTATGGACCTGTCCCCTCCCAACCCTACCTCCAGCATAGCCATGCCACCAGGCTTTACAAGAAGTGCAGCACAGGGCTGCATTAGGGATGTAAAATCCTGTTTAATCTGTTAACCAGCTAACCATTCACATCCCTGGTCTGCATGTGGCTGCTCTGCACTATGCTGGTATGGGAGGGATTTTCCTGTGGTGAGTTTCCTATATGTTGCCAGAGTGGCATATGGAGACCAGAGTAGGGGACCGACTCTCTCCTAGTGTGACAATCTCCAGTGAATTGAATGCAAAGAGCGTGGTCCTTGGAAATGTAAAGGTGGAGTACACAGAAAACAAGGTATCACAGCTGCATGACTAAATACTCCTCGCCAATGCCTGATCCTGGGCAGGGCTGAGGGCTCATAATTCTCACCCATATCAATGGGAACTCAGACCCAGCGTGTTTTAGGATCAGGCCTGAATCTGGGCAGAAATTAGTCCTTAATGTTCATATATGTAAGGCAAAAACCTGATCGGGGAAATTCTCATATGTTAATTTACCTGAGTTATTTACTATACTGATTACTGAAGATACTCTGATTAGTATATGAAATATTTCTATAGCTTCAGCCTGATTAAGCGATAGCTGCAAAATAAATATTTGTCTCATTATGGTGGTGTGATCACGCAATCAAAAACCCGATCATAGAGGGAAGAGGAGAGAGATAAGGCTGGTGTGGGAAAGGAAGGGAGGGAATAATGACACAGATGGCGGGGGGGAGGGATGATGAAGGGAGATAAAAGAATGGACATAGTTGGAGGGAAGGCTTAGCAGTCAGTCTCTTAGTATTGACTATCTAGGAGGGCATGATTGTTCTCATTACTGTGGTGCTCCTTGGGTATAGCTCCACTGAAGTCCCTGGAAGGTATCTGACACATAGGGTCCCTGGAATCAGAGGCTGGAATCCCAGGATCAGCTGAGCACTTCCTGGAATTCACTTGCTCTGCTTCAAAAAGTTGGAAGTGTATGGTGTGTACAGTAGGGATGTTAAATTTAGTTTAATCAACTAATTGATGGAAAATCCATCGACTAGTCGATTAGTTGATAAGTGGGGGAGCCGCAGTGGGGTTAGCTTCCGGCCCAGGAGCTAACCTGCTGCAGCTCTGCCTTTTAAATGTATTAAGAGCCTGTCTGCTCTTAATATATTTAAAAGGCTAAAGCACAGCAGGAGGGACCCAGAGCGAGCCAGGACAGCTGATTCCTGGCTCACGCTGTCCTGGCTCGCTCTGGGTCCCTCCTGCTGTGCTTTAGCCTTTTAAATATATTAAGAGCAGACAGGCTCTTAATATATTTAAAAGGCAGAGCCGCAGCGGGGGAGGGACCCAGCGCGAGCCTGTCCCCCGCTGCCTCCTGCGGAGATGGTGCTGGGGGGAGCCAGCTTTTAAGCCGGCTCTCACCGGCTCCTGCTCCCCCCCTCCCCCTTGCTGCTTCTGATAGAGACAGCCAGGGTGGGGGGAAGCGACTAGTCAAGGACTAGTTGACTATCCGATAAGCTTGTGCTTATTGAATAGTCAACTAGTCGCTTACATCCCTAATATGCAGGTCTTTCGGATGATGCCTTAAAAATGAAGCCCTTGTCTGTTCTGTGAGAGCATAAACAACCCACAGCACGAGGGCCACAGGCTTGTGCCTCAACACCCCCTCCACACACACACAATGGCCTCCCCCTGTGAAGATGGAGCAGAGCACTAATACCCTGCAGCCCCGCCCTGCTCCTGCACCCTCCCACCCTCAACCCACTCCTGCACCCTCTCCTCTACACCCCCCACAATCCCAGCCTGCTCCTGCATCCAATCACCCATCCACCCTCAGCCCGCTCCTGCACCTAACCTCCCACCCAGACCCCCCATCTTTAGCCTGTTCCTGCACTTTACCTCCCAGCCAGACCCTGCCCTTCTACCCCCTTCTGCACCCATTTTGATTTTGACATCATGGGTGGTTGGCTGGTGGTTCATGGAAAGGTCTGTGTTGAGTGGGGTGGGCTGTGGGCCAAAAAGTTTGATAACCACTGTTCTAGAGGCATGTCTTGGTTTCTTTATGCTCATCTCTCTGGCCCAGATCCTTAGGTGGTTTAACATTCAGTCCCTAGAGTAAGCCCAATCCAGCCCAAGGGCTGCTCTAATACATACTGGCTGGTAAGGACCCCCCAGGGACCATTACACACCTGGTGATCTCGAGGGATGTAAGAGTGTAGCCGTTTAAAGGGTAACCGATGTTTATTGGTTACCCAAATGGCTACACACAGCTCCCAGTCCTGCTTAAAAGCTGGCTCCCGGCGTGCACTGGCTCCCAGGGGCAGGGCAGCAGGCAGGAGCTGGTATGTGCAGGGAGCCGGCTTAAAAGCTGGCTTTGGTGCACACCAGCTCCTGGGAAGCTGGCTGCCGCCGCACATATAACACTGTTAGCCAGTTACTTGCATTTTTACATCCCTCACTGGAGCACAAGGCATTTGGTATAGAATCATAGAATGGAATCATAGAGTTGGAAGAGACCTCAGGACCCTTTCATCTCAACACATGAAATAAGTTGTCTGAAAGAGATTTAAAAACGCTATCAGTGTGAACCACCCTGGTACCATGTTCTTTACATAGGATCTGGTAGGAGAGCAGAGGAATTTTACTGTGGTTGTTGGAGCAGCTGTGACCAGAGGTTGTCTTGAATTCAGGAGGCCCAATCCTACGTCACCCAAAAGTACAGGAAACCGCCCCAGATGCCGCATATAGTTAACGCCTCACAGTGCCGTGTGCCATCACTTCACCTTGAATGAATGTAAACACTGTTATACTGCAAAAAAAGCTGAAGTCTTTTTTCTAAAGGCAGGGTGTGGTGGGGAGAAAGTATGTTGCTAAAGGGAGGCTGCTCTTTGCATGGTATTATATTTAAGTAATGTTCACAAACGGCTGTACACTGACAAGGTGCATATGCGTCAGCACTGTTCTCTACTGGATGCCTGCTTGCTAGATGACTAGCGCTGCCGTCTAAAGCTTTAAGACCTGCCACTACATCGAACAGAGCGGCTTTTTTAGCTCAAGCAGCAGCAGCAGCCTGCTTTTGGAACTGATGGTTTTGAAGATCTATCCTGGATGCGGCACGTTTGCAGATTAGCTGTTGTCTGCAGTGGCCAGTGTTTTACCCGCAAATTCATTGCCCTGGTCTAGGAAGCACAATAGGATCTGTGTTATTCCTGTGTTGTTTTGTGTCCCGCTATCTATCATCACATTAAAAATGACTCAGGGCTTGCTTCTGATGCCCCGTCTGAGTGTCAGGAATAAAAGCGCTCGGGAATTTAACCACCCGGTCTTCCGTGTGATGCTCCCGCTGCATCAAAGACCAGCTGCTCTGCATGAGACTTCCAGAGAGCGAGTGAATGGCAGCATTCACATCTTTGTTGCCATGAAGCATAACCTGGGTTCAGCCCCAGATGCTAGGAGAGTTGTGGAGGCAACATGCTTAGCCAGAGGGCTTGGGGGGAGAGTGCTCTTGTCATTCCTCTGGCCTGTGGTGTGGATGGGTCCTAAAGGGAGTCCCATTCAGTTCTCAGTCTGGAGGAAGGGAAGTGGAAAGCTTGACTGGGGGGAATAGTCCTAAAACAGACGATGGGGGATCTCAAGGGTTTTCATTGAGCAGGCCGTGTTTCACTAGAGGCAGAGACTTGTTCTGGACACCTCGCCTCCTCCCTCATATACAGTCATCTGAACAACCTCCCCTCCCAACAGTTGTGCAACCTCCCAAGGGCAATAACTGCAATTGTTTACATGGAAAAATAATATATGTCAGGAAAGTATTTAGTCATTTTAACTGTTCTTCTGGTGGCTCCGCTCCCTTAAGGTGGTTCCTGTTCTGTTTCTCCCCCCCCCCCCCTTCTCCTGCTCATATTTTGTAGAGGCGATTTCTAGGTCAGGTTTACACTAGAAAATTAGGTCGGTATAATTGTGTTGCTAAGAGGTGTGAAAAGCCCACCCTGCTGAGAGATGCTGTTAAATCAACCTAACCCCTGGTGGAGACAGTGCTGAGTTGACAGGAGAATTCCCTGGTTGATTTAGCAACTGCCTCTCAGGGAGGCGGGCTACCTCTGCGGACAGGAGAACTCCTCCTGTATGTGTTAGTCGTCTCTTCACTGAAGCAGTGGCACAGCTGCAGTGTTGTAAGTGTAGATCTACCCCTGGTGGCGGCAGTGAAGCTGGCTGCTCTTTTCCGTTTCCAGCTGCTTCTGCAGCAATCAAGACACTTCTTTGCAAGAAAGGCCCTGTGAAGCAACTGGAAAGCTAAGTTAATGGTTCTGTGCACCCCTGTCTGAGAACTGCTGACCATCCATCCCTCCCGCACACTACAATGGCATCTGAGCACTTATCTGAGGCTTTACAAATGTTAACTAATAGCAATAAAGATGTGGGCTCAACCCACTGGGACTGCTTTTAGAGACTAAAGGAAGCGTGTGATATGATCTGGTGGCCGAGCGGGACTCAAATGAGGTGCAGGGTTCAAATCCCTCCAAATGCTTCCCTGCACTCTCCCCATAGTGATTTTCCTTGGGGTAATAGTAAGCAAGAACATCTGTTACGGCAGTTTAACTGCCACTCTATAAACTTTCCCTGCTTCCCCATTTCCCTCACCCATTCTCAAGGGGGTTTATTTGCATAATACAATTGTTGTCAGAGGCTGATTTGCATAAAAGACATGGAAGAAAGACCACCAAGGGGTTGGCTGGGCCAATAAGAGGCCTTTTAAGACACCGAATTAGAAGCTGTGGTTGGGCCTCATCTGGGTGCAGTATTGGTTACCCCCTCTTCATAAGGATATGGCAGAATTAGAGGGGGATCAAAGAAGGTTTGGGGACATGGAAAAACTGTCCTATGAAGAAAGACTGAGAAGACTGTGATTGTTAATTGTCGTTAACCATTATTGAGGTTGCAAAGTCAGGCCCTCAAAAGTAAGGATATGCCAGTATTAAAGTTGCTTGTGCAACCTTAATGCAGCCCCTTTGTGCGTGCACATTATGATATGGGATGTGATCACATAATGTTTTTTTCTGCAGGACCCCTGCCTCATTGAGTGCATGGAATGGAGAGTGCTCACTTAATAAGCAGCTGATCAATATTTGGTTTTCTCCTTATTGTTCAATGTCTGGTCATTGGCCTTATATACTGCATGCTCTTCAAACCCAGCTCTGAAGACAGAATCATTAATTTCCTCCTGGGCTTTTCTCTGCTGCTCATTGCTGTAGTAGTTGGTCTCTTTGAAGATGTTAGTCGCTTTACTGTCACGATATCCCTGAGATGTGGGGGTGAGGGTTATCCCCATTTCACAGCTGGAGAATTGAGGCAGAGAGAGATTGATAAACAATTTCCGCTCATTTTGGATGCCCCATTTGAAGTGTGTCAGTGCTGGTTTTTCACAGTCCTTAGCTCTGTGTTCAAACCCCAGCTCCCATTGACTTCAGTTGCAGCTGTGAGCTCTCAGCATGTCTGCACATCAGACCCCAGGGTGTCAAGTGGCCACTGAGAAAATGAAGAATGCACCATCAGTGACCACTTCTGAAAAGTTTGGTTTAAGGGACATGCCCAGGGTCACACAGAAACTCGGTGGCAGAGCCAGGGCTAGACTCCTGTTCTCGGAGGCAGCTTTCAACAGAGCCTCCTTTCTCTTCCTGCAGTCCCCTGCCTCAGTTGCTACAGACCTTTTCACTTCTGCAACAAATAAATCCGGGTCCAACACCTGCCTTCATTACACAGTTCTGATTCGTCCCCAGAGCAGATCCATCCTGGGCATTGAATGAGGCCTGTGGGGAAAAAATAAGATGTGATCAAAGATTATATCCTATAGTACATGAGCAAGGGGGCCACATTAAGGTTGCAAAAGCATCCTTAGTTCTGGCATGCCCTAACTTTTGACTGTTTTTACTTTGCAACCCTAATAATGTTCATTTAATATTTGAGGCGGTTTTGTGTATAATTTCCAAGATTACTTTTTATAAGCAAACTGGTATGTAGAATCATATTGGCAGCCACATGGTCTATTAGCAGAAACGTTTAGAATCCACCACACAGACCTCTGCAACTTGTGCTAACAGAGTAACTTACAGCGGTAGTAGGTTGTTGTCTTCAATGTAGACCTTCATTAGAAAGGGATAAGATGCATGTTGCCAGCTATTTAACAGATATTTACTGACCAGAAAAGGTGAGACCCAGGAGGGGCGCACGCTAACAGGACCCAGCCTTTTCCTCCTGTTTCTCCCCACTTATTCTGCTGCACCCCACCAACTTGTCCTTGTCCCACACCTGTCACTTCCCTATCGTTGACTCTTTGTCCCAGTTGCCTTCTCCTCCCCTGCCTGTCACAGTCTCCCCTCCTCAAGCTTTTCATCCCAGTCCATCTCCTTGCCCAGCTGGTCCTCTGGCTCTCACTGAGTCCTAATCTCTCTCCCTCTCCCTGCATCTAGCTTCGCGCCCCCCCTCCCCCGCCGCCATATCTTGTCCCTAGTCAGCGCCAGTCCCCTCATCTTGGCTTCTTGTCAGATTTGTCCCTTGCCTCCCACCCCCTTGGGATCCCAGGCCTAGTCTTTGTCCCCAGACACCACATCCCAATCTCTCCCCCTCCCCCCGCCCCCCCCACTTCTTTTCCCAACTCTGCCAAGCCAGTCCCAGTTCTTCCCTTGCACCTTCTTGTCCGATCTGCCTCCCCTCCTTTCTCCTGGTTCCTACCCCCAGTCGCTATGTCCAGCAAGGTCCAGTCTCCCCTCCATCCCACAAGCTCCTCATCCAAGCTTATTATTTCCCCCACAGCCAGCAGGTCCTCTTGCCCATTTCCCTTCCAGGCCCAGCCTCCCCACGCCACGGCTCCCAGTCCCAATTTCCATGATCCACCCAACCCACTTTTGCTCCCTCTCCATACCTCCAGTCTCCCCAGACTCTCTCCCCGGGATCCGGGCATTTGGGCACTCGGAATTTGAATCCTCTTCCACTCAGCAGCTTTGCTCCTGTAGCCACAGGATGGAATATTCTCAGTCCCTTTCTGTGTGGCTGGCAGATGTGGGGTTAGATTAGATGACCCTTATGGTCCCTTTTCACCCTATGCCTCTGTGTGTAACTCACCTGCACTAGGCTGCAGTATTTGGTTTCTTTGACCCAGAGAAAGGGAAGGAAGCAGTGGCCAGGGGACATGAATTTTTGTTGGCACACTCTGTGTCTCGCCGCATCTGCTGCGTGTAGGGCAGGGTGACTTAGCTAGTGAGGCCCAGCCATTCCCGGACTAGGGTGAGGGTGTCAGCAGACATACTCAGTAGCTGTTCCTGAGGCCATATAAAAAGTTTTCATTTGGAACCTGCAGTCTTCTCAGCCCCACTTGTATTCACCCTCTGAGAGCAGAGCCAATCAGAGCTCAGGGGGAAAAGGTTATAAATGTCGGAGTTAATTAAAGACAGCCCTGTGGACGTGGCTGCTGATGGAGGCAGGACCAAGAGATGTCAGTTGCGGAGGGCAGGGGAGGGGGACAATACCCGTATCATTGTGGATACTGGTGAATGCTGATCCAGGTTTATTTACTAGGGATAGCTTCCATCCAGCTAGCACAGTGTGTTTTATGGATCTAGGAGGGGAGCGTGTTTCACACCTGGAGGCTACAGAGCCTAAAGAATTGGCATTTTAACTGCTTGAAACTGGAATTTTGTCCAAGTTAAAGAGCGAATTCAGGGTAGAATTCAGTGAAGTGAAGGTATGTAAATTCTTAGCTGACTTAGCCGGGCTTACGTGGAAAAGACAGTCGCCCATAGTGCAGTATACCCTGTAAGCTGTGCACTTATGCTAGATTCAGATGCTGCCCAGCTGATTAGCAGAGTGCCCGCAGCTAGGTTTTGTGTTTCTATTGGTGGTGCACATTCAGAAACAGTTGAGTGCACATAACAAAATTTATCCCGCACCTGGATGGAAAAAAAATCTGCACATGGATGGAAAAGATTAGAGGGAACATTGCTGTAGAGCCATGGTGTCCAACACACTAACTGCTAGCCACATGTGGCTATTTGGCCGGTTGAGTGTGGTTAGTTCGCTATAGCAGTTGCCACTATGCTTCAGAACTGGTTGGACAGCACAGCTGTAGAGTGAAAGCCTTATAGAAATTCAGGGATGGATACTCTCTATGCTGATCCCACTTGGGCACGGCAGCTAAGGAGCCCCGTCAGCTCCTAACCCAGATCTGCTGGTGGCAAAGATCTTCAGACTTCTGTTTGCTGACGAGGCTCTGAAATGCTTGAGAGAGAACAGAGGTGCTGACGAAGCCACGTGACACGTTACCTAGTGTGGCCATGCCATGGAGACCAAGAATTTGCCTCTGAGAGAAGATCACATACAAAAAAATCCAGACGCATAAATGTTCCCTTGAAACCTTGCCTTTAAATGTAGAGAGCAGCAACAAAGTAGGGAAACCTGGAGAAGAACCAGTAGATGTACTGCCTAATAGCTTATGTTTAAAAAGTTAAATATTCCAAATGCCATTCGCCCTGTTTTTGTCTGCATTCAGTGATTGTTTACTAACATAGGGGGTACTAGGGAATTCAACTGAGCAGCTGCATTCAGGGTTTTGCATCAATAGCCCTGATGTTTAGCTGTGGGTAATACTTTCTAAAAAGTCCTGAAGAGAGAGCACTTTGGCCTATGGTTCAGAAAAGGGTTAGGGAAAAAATGGTGAATGTGATCGAGTTAAACAAAATCTTTCAGCACCCCCGTCCCAGCGGGGACGGCACATGCACAGTCTGGTCAGCAGTAGATGCTGGGAGGGGATGATTCCTGCTCAGAGAGAATAGAATCTTGCACTATAATTGAATTATTCTCTATCTACTCTGCTTTTTTTTTTTTCTCGCCAAACGCTTATAACTTGGCCACACTTGGGTAGATTTTCCCAGGGATGACAAAAGGCACAGCCTTGATACAAAGGCCCATCCCCCTGCCAAATTTCAAGTCCCTGCTCCAAAGAATGGGAGTGCAGAGCTGTTCAAAGAACAGGCCAACAGAATGTTTTTTACGTGCACCAAACGTATATTTTCCTACCGTTGTTCTTGGCAATGGCTGAACTGTTTTGGCTGAAAATTTCCAGAAATATTCAGCCTAAGGCAGACACTGAACATGGAAAATTTCAGCTTGGAAGGTTAAAGTTTGGCAAAGTTATGCACAACTGAAAACCAGGTCTTAAATTGGGAAGTGTTGGGCAACTTTAATAACAGACAGCACCACTTGTCTTGACAGTAATGAAGAAGGTCTAGAGAAAGAGAATCAGTAATTACAGTTTTTCCTGTCTCACAAAAGAACAAGGGGACATTCAATGGAATAAACAGGTGGCAAATTCAAACCGAAAAAAGGAATTTTTTTTTCATGCAGTGTGCAATTAGACAGTGGAACTCTTAGCCACAGGAAGTAGCTGAGACCAGAAACCTATCAGGGGTCAAAGAAGGATCAGATATTTACATGGATAGTCAGACTACCTGGAGTTATAATAGTTAATGCTAACAAAAGCTTTGGAAGGGATATAAAATCTCATGCTTCGAGTTCAAGACAGTCTCTTAACTGTTGGGGATTAAGAGGTAACATTCACGGATGTGGATTATCCTGCGCCTGCCTAGCACATGGGGTTTGTGAACCTTCCTCTGAAGTACCAGGTGCTGGAAATATTGAAGATATTGAAGGTTATGGACCTCAGGTCTGATCCTATGTGGCAATTCAGATGTTCCTAGGACGCAGCCAGGTTTGGAGGCATCCAACGGGAGGAGTGTTATGTGAGCATGGTTTTGTGGAAGTGGGTGCCACACTGCACCTAAGATATGGGCACAACCAATGTGCCCTCTAATCTTTTCTAGTCATGTGCAGGTTTTTCTCCATCTGTGTGTGGAATAAATTTTGTCATATGCACCAAGGCATGTGTGAATGTGCACCACCAGGAGAAACACAAACCTGGCAGTGGGCACTCTGTTAATCAGCTGGGCAGCATTAAACTCTCTCCTGAGCAGCCCCACAAGAGCTCAGCTTACAGGAAACACTGGGCACTGCCCCATCTTTGCAAGTGAGAGGGAATCCCACAAGGATCCAGTGGTGGGAAGCTGTCTCAGAGAGAGGCCACAGAATAGGCAGCACAAAGCTGTATAAGTACAGCAGGAAGTGGTTTTGGAGGGAGCCCCAGATGGAGCTGAGCCCTCGCTGGAGACAAGAGGACAGGACTGACATATGGGCCTCTCCTCTCTTGATTGCTGAGGCAGAGGCTTAGCCAGGGGGGCTGGAGCAGAGCAGAATGGGGGAACAAAAGGGACAGACGTACAAGCAAAGTTTCTGTTTTCAGGCCAGATCAGGACTTGTTTAGAATTCACAGAGGGCTCCCCGTCCCAGGTGCTCACCTTCAGAGAGGTGATCAGAGCTTTGCTGGGAGGAGGGGGGGGAGGAGAGGGGGAAGAGTCACCTGGAACAGTATGTAAGCCACACCTGTGCTTTAGAGCAGGGGTGGCAGTCCCCGGCTTCCCTGGATCTGGCCCCTGAGGCTCAGGGCTCTCCCCTCCAGCATTGAGGAGCCCACGCTGATGAGGGGTAGGTTGTTTTGTCTCACCCGTGTGCAGGTCCTGACTGATTTTTCTGTGGGTCAGTGGTCCCTGACCCTAAAAAGGTTCACTACCCCTGCTTTAGAGTCTGTTGTCTTGGGCTGTGAGGTTAGCTTCACAATGCAGTTTAGAGACAGACCCTACAGGACCGTGGGCTCAGACTTTCAGGCAGCCATTGGAATCTTACTGGGCAAAAAGAAAGGTGGTGGTTTAGGTCACAGGCCTCCCAGAAGAGCCTTAGATCTGTTTTGTTGTGTTTTAAAATGCTCGCTCTTATCTATCTGCTGGATCATCTGCTCCTCGCATAGGGGCTGTAGCAGGGCCTGGCTCTCAGCTGTGCTTAGCTGAGTAGTAGTGATAATAACCTCTAGCTCTTGGGTAGTGCTGTTTCCCAGTGGATCTCAATGCTCTTTACAAAGGGAGGCAAACAGCACTGTAAGCAGTGTTCCCTGGAAGCTGTGTGCTTGTGCAGCCACTCAGGAGAGATTCAAATGAGTAGCAGAGGGCCCATAGCTAAGTTTTTTTTGTTGTTGTTTTTATTTGTGGTGCACATTTGCACATGCCTCTGCACCCATCAAAAAATTATTCTGCGCATGGATGGAAAAGATTGGAGAGAACATTGATTGTAAGGATTTAATGTCTCAGGGCTGTCCCTTTCTCAAACTTTCTTTAGCCAACTCTACCCAATATGGCAGCCCGTAGATACATAATATACAGAATCAACCCAGCACTGATACCTACACCAGAGGCACAAATCTCTGGAACACAATGTGTATCACAAAGCTACTGCTGCAGCTGTGGTATGTGTGTGGGTTGGAGCATGCCTCCCAGATAGAAGCTGCCCCACAGGCACCTTTTGTACTAGACCATGGAGCCCTGAAAATGTGAAAGAAACAACAAAATGTAGGACACCACGCCAAGCTGACCCACTGTGGACTCAGCAAAACCACAAGGGAGAGGGCTTGACACAAAAATTGTATATTAACAAAGCATCCTTTTTCCATTTTTGAATGAGTTTGGCAGAAATGGTAAAACTCCCCATGTGGAGACAGATGGGAAGTTCTCTGGCTCTGGAGAAGGAAGGGGAGGAGGGAATGTGGCAGGCTGACAGCCCAGCAGATAGCTTTATACAAGGGTGGCCAATAAATTTTGATGGGGAGGGCACACCAAGAATTTGGTAAGTGGGCGAGGGCTGCACTTTTCTATGGAGGAGGTGTGTGGTTTGGGATGGAGGTTGGTGCAGAAGAGAGCTTGGGGTAAGGGACTGGCGTGCAGGAGGGGGTGTAGGGTCTGGTAGGGAGTTTGGGTGAAGGAGGGGGTTGTGATCTGGGACAGATACTTGGGGTACAGAGCTGGGGAGTTGATACAGGTGCAGAAGAAGATTCTGGCCTGGGCAAGGGGTGTAAGAGAGGTTGCAGGGTCTGGGAGGGAGTTGAGACCTGAGGGAGTACAGAGGGCGTGTGGAGGGCTTAGGTGGTGACGTAGGGCAGGAAGGAGTGGTGACCGAGGGCAGGGAGTTAGGGGGGAGGGAGGGGCATGGGGCCAGAGGCAGACCGTGGCCAGGAGGCACTTACCAAGGCAGCTCCCAGCCAGCAGCCCTGCAGGACCCCAAGGCAGGCTCCCTGCCTGCCACAGCCCCAGAATGCTCAAAATAGCTAGCTGCTTCCTGTTGCTTTCTGCTCTTGGGTGTTGAGCAAAGGGGGAGGATTCGTGCACTGCTCTCACCCCTAGAAAAATCTTTCAGCTCCCATTGGCCAGTGTCCACGAAGCCCCCTGTCCCCTGGGTGCCTGGAGAAGAGAGCCACAGGGAGCAGCCAACTGCTTAAAGCAGTCTGGGGCTACTCTGAAGCAACTGGCTGGGTGGTGAGGTGGTCTGAGGGCTGTATCAGGCAGCCAATGGGCCGAATCTGGCCCATGGGCCGTATTTTGCCTACCCCTGGCTTTATAGGATGCTACCTGCAAGATGCAACCTCGGCACACTCCTCCATTGGGCCAGGTGGAGCTCCAGAAGCTGATGAGCTTCGACCCGTGGAGGAAGGGAGGTTGGAAGACTAGACAGTCTTTCTGACCCTCACCAAGCAGGCCAGCCGCTTGCATGATCTGACACTCCATATCTGTTCGCGGCATTGCAGGCTCTAGGGAGACTGTGGTGAGTTCTGACCCCAGAACTGCCACTCGCTGCTGGTGTGGTCTGGAGCCAAGGCGCTGACCCTACCTGTGCCCGTGTCCCAGCTGCAGGGTGTGTTCGGAGGGGCTAGTGGTGCCTCATTGGTTGGGGCTGGGGAAAGCACAATTGGAAACAACATTCATGGTGTGCGTCCCCCTCCCCGCCCCCCGCGGATCCACAAATGCTCAACCACAATGAAAGGTCTTGCATCAGACTGACCGTTGTTCCATCCCTCATCTCCTCTCTGGGGTGGACCTATCCCACTCCTGCCCCCCTGGCCAGGTGGCAAGGAACAACTCTACCAATCCAGCGAAGGGGTGAGATTGGGGTACAGCTGCGTCGAGAGCCCTGGCCAGCTCAGGGATCAATACATTTTTTTAAACTGGGAAGTTTACCCTACCGGCAATGGCAGCATTTACTCCCTGTACCCACCAGGGGAAGGGGAGGTTTGAAATGGGATCGTTTTCGTGACGTTGGGATTCTCTTGTTTTCATTGCACTTGCTCCTGGAAATGAGTCAAAATTTTGCCTCTGACTTGGCCCTTACTGAGGCTTGTGAGTGAAATCCAGCGTGTGGGGAGGAGGGGACAAGGTGGCCTGGCCAGTAACAGTGGTTTTTGGTATCCAGGTGAAGGGTACGGCTAAGGCAAAAGGCGGTGGTGGGTGTGTGGGCAGCCTGTGACTCGCTGGGGTTCCACCTGTGGCCCGTGCGCCCTGTCCCTGTCCCTCATGCCTCTTGGGCACTGGAGCCCCACACTTCCTACTCCTCCCCCTCATTCCCATCACTTTCGGAGCACCATGAATCCGCTGGTTCGTGCTCTGTCCCTGCGCTGCCTCCTCCCTCCCTCCCTTCCAGGCTGGAACGCTATGAACAGCTGATGCCCAACATTCAAGCTGGGGGAGTGGGGACAGAGTGCAAATTAGTGCAGATTCATGAGGCTCCGAAAGTGCTGGGAGCGAGGGGGAGGAGTAGGACGTGTGGGGCTCCCGTGCACAAGAGACATGGGGGAGGGGGACAAAGAAGGGGGGCACGAGCCGCAGGTGGGACCCCAGTGGAATGTGGGACGCAGGTTGCCCACCGCTGCAGCCCACTGAGCTGAAGGAGGGCCCCGCATGCAGCACACTCGCTAGTCTTGATTGCCCATCGCTAGCATAAGGGGCGGAGAGAGGTAATGTGCAGGGAATCTCAGGTGTTCCAGAATGCAACGTCTGTAGGACCTGCACTTTGCAGGCCCGTACGCAGGGGGTGTTAAGGGTGCGAAAGCAGCCTCCCCAAAGTCCTCCAATAAGCATGCTCTGACCAGCAATGGGAAGGCTTTGGCTGATTTCCCCGCTTACTTGGGGATCATGGGAGGTGCATTCACACCCTTGCAGTCCACATGTATAAAAAGCACCCTCCCCCCCGCACACACACACACAAGTTCCTGTGTACGGGCCTACTTTGTAGTTGGCCTAGCTCCCCTTTGAGGTTGGAAATGAGGGAGGGAAGTTCTATGCTTGAACGCCTTCGCTACAGCGCAAGCTAAACAGGACGGAGATGGTCTATGCTAGCAGACTGTGCTGCTTCTGTAGCTGCCTGCTCTCACTGCAGATGTCTCACCAGCAGCTCCTGCTCTCTGCTCCCTTCCCTGCCTACCCTGAAAACTCCCTGATGGGTCTTGCTCCTGCTGCTGCCTTCTGTCTTTGAGGGATCCAGTCCTGTCCGCTGTGTCTGAATTCCTGATTGCTTGCTAATTGCTTGACACACTCTGCTCGCAGTGCAAGAGACAGGCTCCGTGTCATCCTCTGCGGTTTGCTAGGAGAGCGTAGGGGCCTCGTCTGGCCTTGACGCGGAAGAGATGAAAAAGGATGGTATTTGAGGGGATTAAGGCAAAAGCTTCAGCTCTGTTTTCTGTCTCCGCCGCTGCTGCTGTTGGCGTGCCCTTTGCACGTTCGTTTTAGCAGGACTGTTTTCTAGAATGGTGGAGGAGCTCCCCGGTCTTGACTGTGTATGGCCCTTGCAAGTGGAGGATGCCTGTGAGGAGAGGGCTAAGCACTAGGCATACACCTCAAGCCCTTTGCCAGGCCTGCCGTCTGCTCAGGGGAAGATGGGACAGGGTGCAGGCAGGCAGCAAGCGTGTTTGGAGTGTGGGGCACTGGGGATCAGGCTGAATCTTCTGGAAGCTTGGAAGCCTCCAGCTCTTGTGGTGTCCTTTTCTGATTCCCCCTGCTGCGACTCTGGCTTTCGGCTGGGGGGCCAGGGCAGGTGGAACCTTCCCCTGCCAGCCAGGGAGACCCCCTGTCCTGAGGTCCCACCAGAGAAGCAGAGGCAAGGTCATGGAGCAATAGCAGTCTGTCCGGGAAGCTGCCGGCCTGGCAGGTGTCTGAGGGAGTGGAGTGGGTGGAGGGGGACCTAGGAGGAAAGCTGCCGGCCTGGCAGGTGTCTGAGGGACTGGAGTGGGTGGAGGGGGACCCAGGAGGAAAGCTGCCGGCCTGGCAGGTGTCTGAGGGAGTGGGGTGGGTGGAGGGGGACCCAGGAGGAAAGCTGCCAGCCTGGAGGAGCACTGATGGGTACAGGTAGGACTGAGGCGGGAGGAAGGGGAGACCTGGGTTGGACTGAAATCGTGGAAGGAGAGGGCTGTGTTGACCAGAGGGAAGCTGGAGAATTGATGGGAAGCTGAGTGAAGTCCTGGATGGTTTTGGTGCTTGTCTAGTGGGGTGCCCATTGGGGGGCTTTACGCTTACAAATTTCCATTTCTTCTGGGTTCTGGCTGACCCGGGATGGCCGGTCTGCTGCAGCGCATCAGCTCCAGCCACCCCTGCGGTGGCTCCCATTCACCCTTCTCCAGGGCCTGCCTCTGAGTGGTCAGTCAGGCTCTCCTCTCTCTGCACACTTGCTGCGGCGGGGTGGGGGTGGGAGGGGTGTGCTGTCTTGTCTGGTGGCACTGAGACCACTTGCAGAGAGAAGAAGGAGTCTACTCTACAGCCTTAGCCAAGAGCTGGCTGGCTTTTAGCTCTCACGCTAGAGCAGTGGTCACCCACTAGTCGATCGGGATCTACTAGTCGATCGGGATCTACTGGTAGATCTTGGAGCCTCTGACAGGTGATCCTGACGGGTTTGGCCGAGAAGCTATCAAATGCCAGCACTTCAGCTGCCCCTCCCCACGCTGCTGCGCACCTCGTGCACTCTGCCTTGGAGCTGTCCCCTCAGGAGCCTCCTGCTTGCTGGGCAGGGGAGGGAGAGGAGGGTGACGATGTCAGGGTGCCCCCCCACACTCTGTATCCCATCTCCACAGAGCAGAGAGGGGACACAACAAGGCTTGGGATGGAGGGAGTTTCCTGGCTGCTTTTGGGAGTGGTGCAGGGCCAGGGCAGGGGTGAGCCTGCTTTAGCCCCACTGCACCACCACCCAGGAGCCACCTGAGGTCAGCAGGGCCCAGCCGGAGCCCACATCCCAAAAGTCTACCCCAATCATGAACCCCCTCCTGCACCCCAAGCCCCTGCCCTAGCCCCAAGCACCCCTGCATCCAACTGCCCTCCCAGAGCCTGCACCTAGAACCCCCTCCAACACCCCAACTGCCTGTCCCAAGCTCAGCTCAGAGCCTCTCTCATACTTCAGATCCCTTAATCCAAGACCAGAGTCTGCACCTCAGCCCCAGCCTGGTGACAGTGAGGGAGGATGGAGTGAGCAGGGGTGGGGCCTCGGAGAAGGGGCACAAAGAAGCCGGGGCAAGGGTAGTTGGGTGTGAGGTAGATCTTGGATTGCACTTAAATTCAAAAAGCGATCTTGTGCTTAGAAAGGTTGGAGACCAACTGTGCTAGAGGCTCCTGCACTAAGCTCCAGAGGTCCTGGCTTCCATTCTGCCTGTTGGCGTTACCCTCCCCTAAGCCAGGGACCGAGACTGGAGAGTGGAAGATAAATGGGATCAGCTTCATCCCTAGGCTTTAAAGGGTGAGTCCCGGGGGGTGAGGGGAGGGGCTGGCCCATGTGTGATCCAGGATGTCAATGTGTAGTCCACTATACCATGAGCAGATAAGCCTTGGCTTGCCAGAGGCAAGAATGGGGGGTGGGGAATGGGAGATGGTGCCTGTGAGGAGCTGGCTTTAAGCAGGCTCCCCACTAGCACCGGATCCGCCTGCCTCCCCCCACCCCCATGCTGCTGCCTCTGATAGAGAAGCAGCAGTGCAGAGGGTGGGTGAGGGAGGCAGGCTGGAGCCAATATGCACAGGGCATCGGCTTTTGGCTCTCTGCATGTGCCGGCTCCACCGACCTACCTGCCCCCCTCCCTGCCGCCTCCTACAGAGGCAGCGAGGGGGACAGGCAGGAGCCGGTGCTGGGTGGAGCCGGCTTAAAAGCCAGTTCCCCCCAGCACCAGCTACGCAGGGGGTGGAGCGATGGAGGCTGCTCTGTGAGAGGTGGAGCCGCGTCTGTCCACAGGGAGCTCAGACCCCCTGTGGACAGGGACTGCTGCCACAAACCAGCCTCTGCCTGCAGCCAGCCCAGGTCACTGTGGACAGAGGCTGCTTCGCGGCAGCCTCCTCCGCCCCCCCTCCCCCCCCCAGCAGCAGCCTCTGTCCACAGGCAGCCATTCTGTGCAGGGACCTGGTTTTTAAACTGGCTCCCCTCGCGGACCGGTTCCCACCTGCCACCCTGCGCTGCTGCCTCTGACACAGAAGCAGCAGCACAGGGTGGCAGGGGGCTCCCATGGAGTGTAATGGCCGCTGACCCCACCCCCGGGGACTATCGAATAATCGTGTAACTGCTAAGATTTCATGCCGTTACAGGACTATTCAATTACGTGCTGTCTAACATCCCTAGTGTGATCATCCGCACGTTCACGGCTGGAGATGTTAATAAGTTTGCATGAATTCCCACACAGGTGCATGACTGTGGGAGCACAAGAATATTCCTGTAGAATGGAGGCTGTCTGCAGGGGGCGGGTAGACTGTCCAAAAATTATGATGCCCTGGGCTTAGCTGTTCACTAGGCAGCAGTAGCTAGCAGAATCCAGTGCCTCATGTTCCCTGCCCTGCTCATTCCTTGTTGCTCTCTGCTCAGAGGTGCATTACTGCATCCCCTGTGGGGTGCAGGAGGCAGCCCTGCTTAGAGGGCAGCACTTGTGCAATATGTAAGTTGCACGCTTGGAGTGTAATATCTTGTATTTACATAGTGCCGCTCAACCCCCGGGGCCCTGCAGTGTTTTACAGCCTGTGACTATGGGTCACCACGTCCATCGCTGAAATGCAGCCAACTCTGGGGTGAAGCGCGGCCCTCCAGGGGAGCAAGCGCAGGAGAATGCATGCAGTTGGCAATGCAAGGTGACTTTACGTGGGTGGAATGTATGTACCCGAGTTGGAGCACAGCCGAGACCTGAGGTTAGCGCTGCTTGTCTTACAAAAATTGCCACTGGATCTTCCAGGAGACCTTGCAAAAGGCAGCAGCTCGTACAACCAGTGGGCTGTAGGCTCAGGGCAGGGAGCCACCTGCTGGGTGAAAGCCCCAGGCCCACTTCCTTCACCAAGTGCCAGGTGAACGGGACTCCAGGCAAATCATAAAGCGGGGGGGAGGGAGGAAGGAATTAAGAAGCTGAAATGAGTCATGTCCTGTCACAGTCACTGCTCTCGTGTTGTTGCATTGACCCAGACGTGGTTTTGAGGTTCACATGCCAAGCCAAGGTAAAGCCCCCATAGAGAGCTCCTTCAGCATTAGGGATGTAAAATCCTGATTAATCAGTTAACTCGTTAAATGTTAGCTTAACCTAAGGTATAACCAGTTAACCAACTAAGTGAGATCCCGGGCAGGGGACTGCTTTAGCCCAGCTGGAACAGCCCCCAGCCTATGAGGCTCCCGCTGTCAGCCTCATACGGGGCTGATTACTGGCTCCCAGCCCTGCACTGGGGCTGGAGTTGGCTACAGGCTCCTGGCCCCATGCTGCAGCCCAGCAGGGCTGGAGCAGCCTGCTGCAGTCGGGGGGGCTGCTCCCAGGCCTGGGTTAACCATTGCCTGGTAAGGGTGATACTTCCTGGGTAACTGATTACCTAGTTACCCATTCCCATCCCTAGTTCTAGCCCTAGATTTGCGACTGGTATGTGCAGTGTGATCTTCGGCAAATCTTTGAACCGCCGTTTGTCTTTCATAAAAACGGGGATAACAGTATTGAGCTATGCCGTGGGGGGGTTGGGACTGTAATCACCCTTTCTGATCAGGAGCCCCTGGAATGAAGGGTGTTGCATGAGCACAACATGGATTCATCAGCCGTCACTTCACACACAAGTGGCCGAACACCAGTGCGAGAGCCCGTGGAGAAGGGGAGGGTGGTGAAGAAAAAGGTGTTCAGAAGGGATGACTCGGGTTCAGACACTGAGCCGTTAGGTGGCTGCGCCTAGCTGGGTTGTGTGGCTTCCTTTGCTTCCCGGCTGTTACCAGGTGGAATCAGCATTTTCTGCAGACAAACTGAGCTCCCCATCGGGGCAAGACTCGATACATGGGGACACTTTGATCGCAAGGGGCAGTTGGTGAGTGGGTGGGGGCGGTGGTGACTCCGAAAGCTGTTCCTCACAGCTTTTCCTCATTAGCAAGGTATGCCCCTCATGGCTGGCTCCAAGGTAAACAAGCTTTATGTGAAACCCCGCCCCTTCCCTCGTTGAGCATTGGGAGAATATGACAGTCTGGCATCAAGAGAAGCAATAAACGCTCTGTGATCAGCTCCGGCTCCTGTGCTGAAATGTGAGGGGGATCCGGTTACAGGGAAGTGGGGGTTAGCACAAAAGAGATTTCCTCCTTGAATCAGTTCCTCTCCATTTTGTAGGGAGACATGAAGGGAAAACAACAAGCGCCTCTCTCTCTTCTCCACCCCCCCCCCCCGATGAAGGCGGCCGGGGTTTGCGGAAGCAGCAGCTCTAAAGCCTGCACACGCCAGCTGCGTCGCCTCAGAAGGGCTCGGGCATCTTGCAAAACCATTTATATTCTGAGGCTGGCTGAGAATGGAGGGTGATTGTCCCAGGAGGGGTCCAGAAATAGAAGCTGTAGGACAGGTTTTGTGCCGGTTTGAAATCAGCCACAACAAAATGAGGCAGCTCGGTGCTAGTTTCAGCCCCTGCTCGGTGAAGGGCCTCAGTGAGGTGCCAAGAGATCTAAAGGTGGACGTTCAGTGCCTTGAAAGATCAGTCCCTGTACAATCAAGTAGAAGGGTCCAAGAGATTTAGTGATGGTGCCTTCTGCCCTGCATTAAAAGCAAGCCAGCTAGAAAATACTAACCCCTTCAAAGCACTTTCCGCACAAGGACAGCTGTACCAACATCACACGTACTGAGCTTAGTGAGTATGCATGGGCGGTGGGTGTTAGAGGCAGGGGAAGGTAATGCCTTCTCTTCCACCCCCCAGGCCTTACCCCCCTTCAGCACTTCTCCCCCATCTCCTGGGGCTGTCTAGGTTTCAGCCCCACTGAGGTTGGAGCTGGGCACCACCCATGCTCTGGGGCCAGGAGGGCCACCCTCTGGAAGCCTTCCAGGGCCAGAAGGACCCACCCTCCCCATGCTCTGGAAAGGCTGGGGCTGTGCGCTGCCCACTCTTCCCCTACTGTGTATGACCTGCACCTAGAGTGGTGTGGAGGTTGGCTTCCTTGGGGCCTTGGGCATCAGGGTGGAACCTGGGGGCTTGCCTCCTCCAGCCCTAGCCTCACCCGCTGCCCATGTGAATATAGAAACCTTGCCTTCACACGATCCCTAGCCAGATGGAAAATCCAAGGTGGTGACGGAGAAAAGGCACAAAGGTGGCAGCACATTTTCTTAAGTCACCATGGGAACGTACATGATTTCCGTTTTCCGTCTAGAAATCCAACATGTGGAAGTTGGAAAATGTTGGTTGTTTCGTTGCTAAGTTTTATGATGACCTTGGGTTCCCAAATGAAGATACTGAACTCCTCCATTAAGTGGGACACCAACACCACCTTCCGCGTTAAAATTGACAAGAAACAAGTTAGACGGAGTTGTCTTCTGGGTTTTCTGCCATTCTGTGTATCAAATCTTGCTCTGAAAAGCAAGCTCCCTCCCCCCGCCCCGTGACTAAAGTCTATAGAAGTCCTCAGAGCTTTTCCCAGCGGTATGTGGGAGTTTACCACATGCTGAGAAATGCTGAAATCCATTATCCGTAGATGCGCTGGATATGTGACGTTGATATGGGGCTTAGCAACTTTGGAAAGAAGTTTGTAGGTGTGCGCAGTATCGTTTCACACCCTGCTTTGCTAAAAGCTGGAGTCACAATCGGAGAGCAGGGGTCATAGTTTGGTTTTTGGGGGAGGAGGGTTCCCCCTCAAACATGAATAAAAAACCTGACATTCTGGCTTATTTCTTTTCAAATTGTAACAAATACTTCCAGTGCTCGCTGCCAAAGTTTGTTTCTTCTAGGAACCTGGCACCCATGTAAATAACAGCACAATTAGAAATGTTCTTACCTAGGCCTTCATCTCATCACACCACGATTTCTGGAGGTCCCTTTTCCATAGCCTCTCTAGATCCCAGAACTCGACTCTCATATGTGCACAAAGCTGTTCCTTACCTTCTTACATGCCACAGAAGTCAAGACTCTGTCACACCTATCCTCAAATGCCTATACCAGGGCTCTGTTCAGTTTACGATCAGGTTCAGAATTGTCTCCTCAGAAAAATGACCTGGCCCAAGGACCACAATGACAATATTCCATGCTGCATCAGTGACAGGTTTAAGGCCCAACATCTCACAATCTCGCGGCGCTAGAAAAGAGGGCCGTACACAACTGGAAAGATCTGAAGCCGTTTTCTCTGCGTCCACTGCAGCTCCAAATCAGGAGCCCCGCTCAGATGCTGCAGTGCAGCTCTTAACGGACATCATACTGATGGTTTGGTGAGATTTTTCATCTGTGTGGTAAAGATCGCAATGGGCGAAAGGCTCCTGGAGAGGTACCGCGTTCCCGGTCATCTGTGCACTTATGTGGACGCTCAGGAAAGATTCGAATTCTGCTCAGCTGATTAGCAGAGCATCCGCAGCTAGGATTTTTTGTTTCTTTTGGTGGTGCCCATTTGCACATGCCTTGACGCACATAACAAAATGTATTCTGCACATGGATGGAAAAGATTAGCGGGAACATTGGAAGGGTAAGATGGTTCCAGCTCCTCTTGGCATCCCTGGAGGGACAGAGGTGTTAGGGCAAGTTTTGTGTGTGCTTTGGTCTCTCCTGTAATGAGTTGGTAAGGGAGGAGGGGAGGCTCTTGTCTTTATGCCGTGGTTTTCCAGGCTGCGAGGGCTGGGTATTAAACTCTCATGTTCAGATGCTCACCCACCACCTAAATATTGGGCTCACTACGTGTTTTGTGTTTTAACATGGACCCGGGACAGGGAGAGAGACTCTTCCCTAGACAGCATTCTCGCCCCCGGTGTTCCCTCTCATCTTTTCCATTTGTGTGCGGATTTTTTCCATCCATGTGTGGAATAAATGTTTCTGGACACGGAGGAATGTGCACCATCAGGAGAAACACCAGCCTCGCTGTGGGTGCTGTGCTAATCAGCTGGGTGGCATTGAAATCTCTCCTGACCGGCCACATAAGTGCCTGGGGTACAGGGAACACTGCATTGCCCTGTGCTTTGTAGGGAGAGTGATGCCTTGTGGTTAGAACCCAGGAATGGGCATCAGCAGCTCTGATAGTCTGTGCTGCGGTTGGGGGGGCGAAAGGAACAAGGCGACTTTAAGCCACCTTTGAGCCCGGTGGGTGATGCTGGAGAAGCTGTTAGCACAACTTATACAGCTCTCGGGGCCTCTGTGGGTTGCCCCCCCAACATACTCTCACACCAAGGCTTACAAGGGGTCCTCAGAGGGCAGCCTGAATTGCGCCAGGGGGAACCTCCTGTGGCAGGAGCCAGGTCTTTCAGGATCGCTTTGTGTCTGACGCCTTGCCTGAGATGTAAAGGTGCTAGAACAGGCTCACCACTGGCTTCAAAGCATGGCTGTGCCACTGACTTCCCATATTATCGTGGGTATAATCTCCCGGTGCTTCCTCTTCCCATTTTTTAAAGAGAGCGAATCATCCTTATTCCTCCCCCATCAGAGTGTGGGGAGTCTGATTTCTAGTGTTCATGAAATGCTTTGAGATCTCCAGGTAGCTGCCTACCTGTGAGTCTCATCCAAACGCCGGACCAGGCCAACAGCTGCTAACGTGGCACGTAGACACGGATGAGGATAAATTAAAAGAAGTGAACTGCCAAAGCAGGGAAGTGCAATGGATTTGGAAAACATGAGGCGCTGTTAAAATGTATTAAAAATAATTCATAGCTGCTAGGACCAAGGATCAAACCTAAAACCTTGGGGAAAGGGGAAAAGAAATTGCTTCAGATTGTTCTTGCGTTGCTTACCTTAAAGAAAAAAAAATCTGCTAAATGCAAATAAATATTCACACAGACTACAGAGAGGGAGGAGACGGGAGGCATGCAGGGAAAAGTGAGTGGGATCTAGGTTTTGCATCGTTCGCTGAATTACTGGCAGGTCTTTTGTAACATCTGTTAAAAATAAAACAAACATTCATTTCCATTTCTTGCTGCCTGAGATGGCTCCTGCAGAAATTTCAACCTGTCCAGGAATTTATCTGGAAAGTTCCCCTCCATGCCTCCTCTTCTCCAGGGGAGATTTCCTTCCCAGACTTCCCAGGAGCTCCATTAGCCCCACATTAAAGCCTTTTACGCCACTTTCCATTGAAGTAAAAGGAATTCTAATAACCCACTGGGGGACCTCTGCTATTTGCTCCTCCCATGGAAACAAGGTCCTGACTCAGAACAGATCTCCACTCAAGGAAGCCAGGGTCAAGACAGAAGGAAACCAAGGAGGGATGGAGAGATGGTTTCCATTAGAACGGACCTTTGAGACAAATCAGTCCTCCCCCAGCAAGGCAGCCCTTCAGGAAGGAGATCAGTTCTAAGTGGACAGGCTGTGGTCCGAGGCAGTGTTCCCTGTAAGCTGTGCGCTTTTGCGACTGCTCAGGAGAGATCCAAATGCTGCCCAGCTCATTAGCGGAGTGCCCACAACTTGGTTTTGTGTCTACTGGTGGTGCACATTCCTTGGTGTACCTAAAAAAATATCATTCTGCTCATGGATGGAAAAGATCTGCAAGTGGATGGAAAAAATTAGCAGGAACATTGGCCACAGGGGCTTGGATCATTAGCTGAGTGTGTGACAATGACTGTGAGGCTCATAAAGATGGCCGATTGCCATTTGCAAGGGTGTCTGCTCTCGCAAGGGGTACAGAGAGGGCCTGATGTGCCACTCACTTATGACGGTGTAAATCAGGAGTAACCCCATTCAAGTCAGTGGTGTACCACCGAGGTAACAGAGAAGCACATCAAGCCCCATAGCCTTTTACATCCCTATCCTCCGCACACTTCAAGTGAATGACAAAATCCCTGCTGATGTGCGTGTGTGCAGACTCTATCCCTGAGGATTTGGGAGAGGAGCAGCAGCGTAAACCAGCAGCAGTGATGTAAGCGCCTGTAGAAGACTCCCAGAAGCTAAATTTAGATCACTGTGATGAGGACTGGTGAAGTCTGAACCCTCTACAGTGGCTTCCTCTACGTGCTTCTGCTTCCATGTAGCGTCAGCGAGAGCGAAGATGGTGCGTGGGAACTGAGTTGATTAGACATAGAGGAGCCCCATGGAAGAAGGGACAGGCTGAGCAGAAAGTCTCCCCTGGAGTCAGCTGAGAGCTTGGCTGCTCACGGAGTAAATGAGAAGCTGGGGGGGGGGGGGGACGGCATCTGTTGAGGCGCACTCATGTTGGACCAGAGAATTTGCGGTGGAAGGCCGAGAAGAAGACCGTGACTGGGGGTGTAGGAGGGGGTCCAGGAAGACCAATCTGGGAAGGTAAATGGGCAGATGATTCCAAATAAAGATTGCAAATGGGGACTTTGCAGTGTGAGAAGCTTCAAAGCCAAGCGAGGAGTTGCACCACCAGCCTGGACATAAAAGGCATTTCTGAAATCTGCGTTATCGCCATCAGGGTGATGTGATTCCTAGCTCTCCAGGAAAAGTAGGCTTGGTCGCCGAGCTAGACAAATGAGCCCCATGAAGTCTGTCAGGGGAAAAAACAAATGTGTCGTCACAAGGCTGACTCCCTGCAGATGTAAGTTGCAGGTGAGGGAACCCGTGAGTTGTGCCGTCCACCTCTGGATCGGAACGGGGGCGGTGAATACCGAGTGCTGGAAGAAGTCACGGCGCGCACAAAATCTAGTCAGAGCAGCAAAAAAAGGGTGGCTCTTAGCGCCGTGAATATCAACTGAATGTCACCTGAGGACGTGGTATGGAGAAACAGTTTCTCAAGATCACAAGCTGTTGGTTCATGGAACAGCTTGTTCTGGAAGAGGAGAGGTGACCATTGACCTAATTCTGAGTCATGCGGAAGTGCTGGCCCAAGACATAAGGTGTGACTGGACCACAGATAACAGTGGCCACTGATAATTCAGTTCCAATATCCTTGCAGTTCCAGTCATACCAGAGTTAACTCCGTGAGAGGTGGTTTTTTCCCCCCCAAAATGAGGACGCTAGCGGTAAACAAGTCTGAAGGACAAAGATAGGAAATGAAAACCCATAAGAGTAGCTTGGAAGCTACAAAGTATAGTTTATGGGAGTCGGAGAAGGTCTGAATATTCCCCAAGAAGGAATCAAAAGGACAAAAGGTGAACTGTACTGTGAAACGGCAAGATATGGGGGGTTAATTCAAGCCAAGAAAGTATCCCTCAGAAAAAAGAAATCCAGACTGAGTGATGGTGACAGACTAGAATGGAAGCTTTAAGATTAGGTGTAAACTGGAGTTGAAGAGGAAATGTGCAGAACCAAGAGGCCACAACCAATGTTCTCCCAAATTTTTTCCACCCATGTGCAGAATAAATTTTGTGATGTTCATCAAGGCACGAGTGATGTGCACCACAGGTAGAAACACATGCTGCTGGCTGGGGGCACTCTGCTAATCAGCTGGGCGGCATTTGAATCTCTCCTGGGTGGCTACCCAAGCACTCAGCTTTCAGGGAACACTGGCCACACAGCTTAAAGACAAATGGTAAGAAATGAATTCAGTATCTGGGAAACTCAGTGGCGCTCCTCCCAGACCAGCAGATCATACCAGGGCAATTTCTGTTTGTAGGTGACAAAGGAGAGACACTGACAGGACTCCAGTGGCATTGTTCTAGCAGCTTGAGTACTGATGTTGCATCGGGGTGTATTATTTTAAAGGGACACTTTTGCCTTTTATTAGCCTAGTGAACTCTGCCCTCTAGAGATGGGTGTGGAACAAGTGGCCAAAAGGAGAGGGAGGGGCCGTGATAAGTGTGTAGCTGGGAGGCAGGTTTTTCTGTACCACGCACATTGTCTTCTTATTCCCTGTGTTCATGGTAGCTTGGAGGTGGTGTTCATTTGCTTGGTGCAAGCCACAGACCGTGGCAAGCCAGAGAATCCTTAACCCACTGTGGCAAGATCTTGAAAATAAAGGAGGGGATTTGTTTGATAGCTCCGTGGGCTGCTTGAGCAGTACTCCAGAAAAGAGATGGCCCCCCTGTCAGCCATTGCTCATAACTGGACGGCATTAATTGCTTGGGTGCACTGAAGGAGGTAAAGAAGAAAGTAAAGACCCTGATAGGCAGGGGGCCTAAGAGGCCTTCTTTGCTCAGCCAAACTTCCATTGGATTGGGCTGAAATAGCGGTAACGTATCATTAACATAGCTACCGTGCCAGTATGCTAATGGGTAAGCAATGTTGGACGATAGTCAATATTGCCGACCAAAGCAACAAAAAATCATGAGGCAACCCCTCTGAAATCATGATAGTAAATGTGGGCTGGTTTTAATTTGCCTTCTGACTTTTGCTTTCTGCTGCTAAGCACTAAAGGAGATTTTTTTTCAGGTAAAATGATAGGAAGGGAGGTCTGGTTTTGGATTAAGAGGATCTGACTTCTAGCCCCACCGTTGTCTGGAAGTTCTGACTGCCTGGGATATAAAACATTGTGAAGTCCTAACTGACCACAGATTTGTTATATTGTGTTAAGGAATAAACCAGCCCAACTGGGTCTGGAGCTACGAGCACTCTTGCAGCGGGGGGCGGGAGACAGCCGTGAAAAGAACAGTTCCAGAGAAAAAGAAATTGGAAGGAGGAGTTATTTTGAATGACTATGGAACACTAGTAGTGAAACCTTGGTGGTCTTATGAGGATTGATCTTTATTTATTGTTTGACCTCTGAATATATACCAAAAATAATAGTGAAAGGAGGACTCCAATATACTCTTCCCCATAATTCAACATGTGAAATTAAAAGCCAATAGACTGGAAATGGATCCAAGGGAATGCTCTTTTACGTAAAGCACAGCATGAAACTTGCTGCCATGGGATACTATTGAGGTGACTAACTTACTAAGGTTAAAAAAGTTAAAATAGCATTTGCAGAAAGGGACATCAATCTTCATGCTTCAGGGTCTGATCACCAGCTGTGGTCAGGCAGGAGTCCCCATTCTTCCCAAGGGAGAGTATTATCCAAAGAACTGTATTAAGAAGGTTTTATCACTTCCCCTGGGGTATCCAGCATGGGAGGGAGACTCAGAAGCAGGACATTTGGCTTTGGGGGGGCAGCGGTCTGCCATATCATGGTGATTCTTGAAACTTTGGATAGGGCCACTGAGCTTCCTTTAGGCGAGGTCGTAGAGCTCTGTGATTTCCTTTAACTTGGCAGCGCCTAATGTCCTTGTTTTTCTCACGATTGTTCATTTAGAAGAGGGGCTTGGGGAAGGATTGCTCTTTGTTAATGTTCCCCTTCCCTCATTCCAAAAGCAAAACCTAAAACAACCACGCAAGGAGATTAGCTGCCGTCAGATCTAATTTGCCAGCCACCATCTACCTAAATCCCAACAGATGCACAAAGCTTGGAGTCCAAGCTTCTGTATTTTTTCCTGTCAGTCACTGCCTTGGCTGCAGCTGGCTATGCAGAACAGAAAAAGCTGCAGGTGTGATTTGTTCTCATTCCTCCGCCCCCCCCCCCCTTGCTCTTTCTTTTCCCAGCTACCTTCCGCGTCCACCTCTGTGATCATTGCATTCAAAAATGAAATACAGCCTCAGACCCCAAGACTGCTCTGTATCTCTCTCATGCAGGTTTAGTTCAGGACTGGGATGTTTGGGGTGGGTGGGTTTTTGGTTTTGGTTTTTGTGAATGTGATCGCTTGAGACTGAGGAAAGAAAAATGAAAACCTATAAAGGAATCAGCAACCTCCTTCCTCCTTTTCTCTCCCCCCCCCCCCGAGGATTAAGCCAAAAAAAAAAAAGTCTGCAGCTTTCTGTTGACCCTGCATGATGGCATTTTTGTGCTCTGTGTGCTGCTTCTGCTGCTGATTGCTATTCCTGGCACAAACACGCGCACACACTCACACACACACACACAAACCTATCATAGATCACACAGGCAAGCAAGCCTGCTACCCACTCAATAATAATAATAAAAAGACACACACTGTCACTAGCTCCTCTCTGCATCTCTTGCCATCCTGCCCAATGACCTGACGTCTCTATCAGAGATCGGACAAACCACCCTCCCGTCTTTTCCTTCCTTCCCCCCCCAGCCCTCACCTCTTCCCTAGCTCCACCAAAGCACTCTCCTGTCTGCTGTAGCAGCCCGCAGCCAAACCCCCCAACCACTCCTACCACTGGCATTAAATTTTCAGGCTGGATGCTATAGGGCCGTTTCTAATTACCTTATATCCCCCAGTGGTCCATGAATAATGGCTACTGAAGGAGCTTAGAAGGGTTGCTGAGAAGGAAAGCAAAAAAAAAAAAAAAAAAAAAAAAAGAATTGTTCTATTTCTCACATTTTTTTCCCAAGGATCTAATCTGGCTACTGTGTTCTGGAAGAGGAGGAGGAGAGAGAGAGAGAGAGAGACAGCCCGCGAGAGTGACAGAGAGAGAGAGAGGAGCACAAAAAACATTACAGGTATCGTTACAAGCTATATCTTTGTGCCTGTTTTTACTGGAGGGTCTGAGGAATGCTCTGTGGGAATTTATAGCGCTTTTCCCTGATTTATTTTTCTCTCGTGCAACTTGCCACCCTTACCAATGGAGACCATAACGTACATCTCTGGCATTGCAGAGTTTGAGTCCTGCTTGCGGCAGTTGGGGTTTGGTTTGTTTGTTTGTTTTATAATTAACAAAGAGGGTTGGATTTGTTGCAAATTTCTAGGGACTTTCTTGGTAATGGGGGTATGGCTTAGATTTAGCAGATTTGGGTCTGGATGTGTATGAAAGAGATTTGTTCATTTCACTCATCCTGACTCCCACTTTTCGGAAGTTGGAATAATAAAAAAACCCACCACTGGGGTTTGTAAGTGAATATGGGAGTGAGGTCTGTCAAGGTTTCTTTAACATTAGTTATTCATGTGCATGTTTTTCTACTTTACAAAGTTCCCGCATTGATGAGCCTCCATGTCCCACAATCATTGCTGTTGTCTTTGTGTGCGAACTGTGCTTTGATTTGTTGTCTTCCGTTGATTTGGTGTGCATCACGCTCGCCTGCCAGAAAACATTGTTCTAGCAGAGATGTGAGTAATCCCAGGATTTGCACATCTGGCTGGGTGTTCGGAAACCCCCTCTGTGGGACTTTCACATGCTCTCAGCCTCTCTCTTTCCCATGGCAAATTTATACAAAACCCCTCCATTGTCATTAAAAAAACAACCCAAACAACCAACAACTCACAGCTCCCTTAAAGAGATTTCACTTTTCAGAATGTGTGTGTGTGTGAGAGAGAGAGAGAGAGAGAGAGAGAGAGAGAGAGAGAGAGAGAGAGCGCGAGCGCTTTTGTTTTAAGTAAAGAAATGCCAATGATTGGAAACAAATTCTGTGTCGCATCCTATTCATATGTGTGTGTTGGGGGAGGGGGGATTGGAAAAGTGCTTATACTACAGAAGCAGCGCTTGAATGACCGTGTAGTACATGACAGCCAAGGGGGGGGGGGGAGTCTGTCCGTTCTCTATCATTACTGAGCAGCTCACAGGGGTGTGTGTGTGGGGGGGAATGGAATTTGATTTTTCTGAATGCAAAGAATGATTTTTGCAATTGTCAAACTGGCAGAGGAAAACCAAAGTGGTCCATTCAAACTTTACTGGCTGGTATAGTAACAAAGCCAGCTCATAGCAATTAAAAAAAAAAAAGCCCAGAAGAGAAAACATATGTAAAATTAGGGAGTGGGGGAGAGCACAAGTATAACATGAGTCCATAGACTTTGAAACCTTACCAGCCACAGAAATGTGGCAGTGGCGATATTAAGACATTATCCAAGTGTGGTTACTGTTCTCTTGGATTTAATTTTTGCATAGCAGTAAAAACCTGTTCAGTGCCCCCGGAGAAGCGTACTGCTTGGAGTGCATCTTTCAAAATAAAATAAAAAAAAAATTCTGCATGCTCCCCTTTCTTCCCGCACTTGTTTTGTTTGTTTGTTTCCAAGGGGAGAAGAGTCTGGGGGAGTGGGCAGGGCGGGGAGAAAGCTTGGGGGTGGAGAGACGATTTAAATTGGACTTAATGGATTCCCTGGGCAGCTCTTTTAGATGAAAGTCGAAATAAGAGCCAAAGTGAATCTCAGCAGAGCTGTCTGTTGCATTAAAGATGCAGCGTGCCTCTGCTTTCCCCCTCCCTCCCTTTTTTCTTTAAAAGAAAAAAAAATGTGTTAGCCGTACAGAAAAGAGTGGAGTTTCTAGGCCTATAATGAGAGCTCTAATTGAAGAACTTACAGCCTCTTGGGATATTCTTTACTGATTACTGCTTTTGTTATCCCTGCCTTGGTCTGGCTTTTTGTTGGGGTTTTTTTATGTGTGGGAGAGAGAGGTGGATGCTATTTTTAAACCCCCTATTTGGCCCCTGGCAGGTAAGGTGCGCCTGTACACAGGTAGGGCATATCTTCAGTGTAAGCATCCCAGTATGAAGGCAGGATTCCATTAGAATAGGCTTGGCGTTTTCTGATTCACGCGCAACATTCGGCTAAGAGACACCCTGCCCTAGGAAGATAACTCCGGCATTTAAAGGGTTAAAAATAGGCTAAGGCTTTGTCTACACCAGGGATGGACAATAATTTTTTATGGGGGAGGCACTCGAAGAATTTGGTAAGTTGTCAAGGGCTGCACTCTTCCATGATATGAATGGAGAAGTGCAGGGTCTGGGATGGGGCTGGGTGCAGAAGGGAGCTTGGGGTAGGGGACTGGGGTGAAGAAGGGCATTTGGGTGAAGGAGGAGGCTGAGACCTGGGGCAGGAAGGGGGGACAGGGTCCAGGAGGGAATATTTGTGCAGGAGAGGATTCTGGCCTGGGGGAGGGGTGTAGAGTCTGGGAGGTGGTTGTGACCTGAGGCAGGGGATTGGGATTCAGTGTTGGAGAAGGGAATGGGTGCAGGAGTGGGGAAGCAAAGGGTTTGGGTTGTGACCTGGGGCAAGGTGCAGGGGGAGGAGCAGAGAGTTGGGGGAGGGAGGGGCCAGGGTGCCAGGTGTAGGCTCTGGCCAGGTGGTGCTTACCTAGGTGGCTCCCAGTCAGCAGCCCAGCGGGACCCTCAGGCAGGCTTCCTGCGCCCCTTCACACCACTCAAAGTGGCTGGCTGCAGGGACCATGTGCCCTCTGCACGCCGCCGCGCACCTCTGGGAGGGGAAGAAGTACTTTGCGCACTGCCTGTGCAGCAAGCACGATCCAGGTAGCTCCCGTTGGCTGGTTTCTGCAATGGGATCCCCTAAGATGCCTGGTAGTTGTGCTCCTTAATAAGCCAGAGATGGCCCCTGAGTCTCCTTCACATTTCCATCCCCTTAGCCACTCTGGGTCAACACAGGGCCAGGTCTGAGAACTGAACTGGCATCTCCTGAGCAGCAGAATGCAGGGACCTTGCTGGTCGGGTTTCGTGTGGCAGAGGGGCTTGCCTGATAAGACTCCAGGTGTGCCCATTCTTGAGCCCCACTCTGCTTTTGTTCTTCTCCCACCGCTAAAAAACTTCTAGGGCAGTGGTTCTCAAAGTGTGGTCCGACCGTCTTGCAGGTGGGCTGTGTGCTCAGGGCTCCCCCTCCCTGCAGTGGGCACCCTGAGAGGTTGGAGCGCCAAGACGCTGCACCTCCATCCCACTCCTGCACCTTCCCTCCTTCTCATACCCCCCACCCCTCTCCTGCACCCTACCTCCTGGCCAGACTCCCCATCCCCAGCCTGCTCCTGCACCCAGCCTCCCACTATCCCCCACCCTCAGCCCACTTCTGAACCCTGCCTCCCAGCCAGATCCTACACTCCCACCCCCTCCTGCACCCATTTTGTCATCATGGGTGTTTGGCTGGTGGTCTGCATTGAGCAGAGTTGCTGTGGGCCAAAAACCACTGTTCTAGGTAGGGATGTTAAATATCGGTGAATTGAATAGTCGATTAACCTCATTAATTCTTATCGGTTACTTGACTATTCTATAGTCCCCAGGGGTTGGGCCGGCAGCCATGGCGCTCCAGCCCCACTCCCGAGGAGCCCCCCTGCCACTCCATGCTGCTGCCTCTGATAGAGGCAGCAGTGCAGGGTAATAGCAGCCCCTGTCCCGGTGGTGCTAAGCTCCTGGACCCGGCACAAGCCAGAACGGAGCTGGTCTGCCTGGCTGCTAATACACTTTAAATGCAGAGCCACCCCAGGAGTAGGTCCCAGACCAGGTGCAAGCCAGGACTGAGCCCGGCTGCTAGCCAGCCTGCTAAAGAATTTACTGCCGGGCGTAATCTATAGCATTAACCTATAAGCTTTTGCTTTTCGGTTAATCAACTACACTATTACATCCCTAGTTCTAGGGCTGCAATTAAGATGTAGATTTAAAAATCAGGAGAGCAGTGAGCTCTTGCTCTGTGGTATTTATAATTTGCAAGGCTGCACGCTTGCATAACAGAGGGAGAAGGGGAAAAGTTGGTGCTTAAACGCTAGGACGATGGGGACCTTAGAAATACCATGGCTAGGTAGGTTTAGAATGAAGGGAAAGTAGTTCGCCTCGACGTCCGCTCACTTAGAGTTGCATATTGACAGTGACGCATCTGAAACTACAGATTCTGGTTTTTTTGGTCCTGATCCTTCCAGTACAGGATATCCCGATCTACAATTGGGTGTAATGTCTGGCACTGCTATACAAAATAACAGCCCTTTGTGCCTGTCATGTGACCATCTCAAAGCATTTGGCAAACACTAACACTATGGCTACAGTACAGCTTGTGTTGGCGTGACTTACGTCACTCAGGAATATAATTAATCCCCCCCCCTTCCCCCCCAGAGACACAGGTTACAAGGACACACGGGCCTGTGTGGACAGCACTATGTTGGTGCAAGGTGGTTTTATTATGCCGACAGGCAAGCTCTCCCATGGCATAATGTCTTTACCAGACTGAAGAGGCGTGCCCTGAGGCTCTCAGCCTTCCTATTTGGCAGGCTAGTGTTACACCCATGGTATAGGTGGGGCATGCAGAGGCTCAGAGGGTTAGAAACTTGCCAAGGGTTACATGCTGAGCTAGTGACAGAGCAGGAGGAGAACCCCAAGTCCGGGTTCTTAATTCTCTGCTGTCACCTCCAGGACACCACTCCTTCCCTGCAGGATGAATTCTAGCTGTTGGTGTATAGAAGATAGAGGGAAGGTGCTGTTTCTATCCTGGATGGGAAAAGCCTAGCAGGGCATTGGATCGACTTTTGACACCGATGGGGAAACACCACTTTTCATGGAATCCTAGAACACTAGAACTGGAAGGGACCTCGAGAGGTCATCGAGTCCAGTCCCCTGCCCTCATGGCAGGAGCATCGCTATAGTTCAATATAGAAAAACTTCTCGTTGGGTTGGTACCTGCCTGAAATCGCCTGTGAGGATTGCCGTAGGCACCTACAAGAACCTTTCCTTTAACAGGTCTTGATTATTTTTTGATGAAGGCCAAACTTGAATCAATAACTAAACTCCGGTTGACTTTAACAAGGCCAGTTTTTGGCTCGCCATATCTCTTGTGGCTGCTGCGGGGAGAACTCATATGTTCTATTCCTGGCCGGGCTGCTGACTCTCTGGGTGATCTTGAGCAACTTGCTTGACTGTTCTGTATCTCAGTTTCCCCAGCTGTCAGATGGGCACAGTAGCACTTAATTAGGCCTGAGGTAGGCAATACATGTTTTTCAGGCCCTCTGAGATCTTAATCCACAGAAGGGCGAATTATTTGGGCAAGAAGAACCCTTTCTTTCCCCTTTTGCTACTTTGCACTCTCTCTTCTCCTTTAGTGTCTTGAAAGCGTCAGAAAAGCACAAGCAGGCTGAGGCTGAGAGGAGAAAGCTGCTTGTGGTTTAAGTGCACCTCCCTGATTGAAACAGGAGGGAGGACTTTTTGGTTTTTTGAGAGAGCCAAGTTCTTGTCACTGGACCAGGATGCATGCTGCCTTCCCCCTTGCCCCAGCAAAGGGATCACTAAAAGCCACAGGGGCAGTGGAAATCTTGACATTCTGTCAGTCCCTGTCTGTCTCGGAAGGCGCGCACTCTGCTGCACGGAAGAAAACAAGTGTGAGAAGTGGGAAGGAAAGAGAGAGCCTTTGCAGCAGGCAGTAATTGTAGTCAGTCAGCACCTGTGAAGTTCCTGCATCACACTCACTGAGAGAGAGAGACCTTGTCCTATGCCCCAGCCCCACGGAATAGGAGGAGGATGCAGGGTAAGGAGCAATTGCAAAGGATGTGATGCTGGACCCTAGCTGTGTGCCTACAATACACTTGAGCTTCCTGCTGCATTACTTATGACTTGAAGTAGGTGAACCTTTCAACTCCCTGCCCTTGGGGAACAGCCAGGCTGCAAGGAAGGTGTCAATAGCCTTTGCTTCACAGCGGGGAGGAAGGGGGAATTATCCCTTCTGAACTTCTCCATCTCCCCATCCCACTCCTCCCCTGTGGAAAAGGTGGTCTCAAATGTTTAAAAGAAGAAAACACTTTATTATGTGACCCTCTCTTAGCAAAAGTCAAGGCAAAAGATCAAGCAGTTCTCCCTTTTATGCAGTGTTCAAGATTGAAGATACACTGGTAGAAAGGGGAGGACCAAAGCAGCAAGACAAACGTAGAGAATCTCATCTCAAATCTTAAAGAGATTCCTTCCTTTTTGTCCCCAAGGAGACCAACTCAGAAGATGTTCCACCTGGTAATTAAAATGACTGTCTTGATTGAGACAGTTTTGTTATCATCTCGCTTGCTTACAGGACGCTCGCGAGTGGACAATGAAATTCCTCTCCTATAGCTAGATGGATGGATACAGAAAATAGATTATCTATCTGGTTAATCTAATCACAAGCATAAAAGAAATGGATGGTGCCGTATATTAAAATACTATGGAAAGATACATAGTTGGTAGCATTTGGTTGTATATAAAAAGATTAGGCATAGTTATATTTAAAGAATGAGACAAATCCTTCTGTTGAAGTCAGTGGAGGTACAGCGGAGATTAATTTGGCCCAGTATGTAGTGTTTGGTATGTAGGGAATATACTGCAGTGATGCTTTATTCGAAACAAGGGTTAATCAGATCTATTTGCCATTGCTGCATTCTACTCAAGTGGGAGGGCAAAGCCAAAAATCACAAATTGTTATGTCATTAGGTCTAAAGCAGTGTAACTATGCATGAATATGTCAAGCCATACATGGTTTACACCACTCACCTACCAATGAGAATATTTTGTGTGTGCGTGTTGTTGCATAATAGACCTGGACCTACCTGCAGTTCTGATGCAAAAAGAACTCCCACTGAGTTCAATGGGAACTTTGTCTTTCTCTGGAGTGCCTGGCTCTACCTGACAAATGTGGGCCAAAAGCAGTCCTGGTGCAAATGGGCTCACCTCTAGTTAGCCCCAGGTTTTATGCTCACACAAAACCTGAGATGAAACAGGGCTGGTTTCATTTTAATTTGGAATATCGTCCTCAATAAAACCCCATGAGGTTTTTTTTTTTCGACTTTCTTACAATCAGACTTTGCTTCCTTCCCTGTAATTGCATCTCCATTGTTAGTCCCTGCTTGATGTCTCACCAGGGGATACCTTTTTGGTGCATTTATCATCATGGCTAAAACTTGCTGTTGTGTTCACTGTCTGTGTTTGTATAGAACAGTAGTCCCAGCTACTGGGATATTGGGAGACATTTCAATATTGTGCGACTGGTCTTCATTTATTTTAAACCTCCCTTTGGCTACTCCACACTAGTTCCCTGTGGGGGCCACATGTGGACTCTTATTCCAGGACAAAAGTTACTTCTTTCCAGAATGGAATGTCCACATGGGGGAGCTGATCTGAAAGAGCTATTCCACACCATGTCCCTGTGTAGACAAGGCTGTCATGCAAATGAACATGTAAGACTATGTTCAGTAGACAAGAATGATTGTTTTAAACATGGTTCTGACTCTTGACTGCTAAAATTAATGCATAGCGAATGTGCGAATGCCTTACTCAGAGCTGAGAAGGGAGGAAGGTCATAATATAATCCTGTAATACTGTATCTCTCCCTGTGACTGTTGAGATATGGGTCACAGAACACTGTATTCGCCAAATAGCGTGACCTTCACCATGGCTGTTTCTGTATACACAGAAACAGCCCTATAAAACCATGACTATTGCTAGATGATCTCTAGAACAGTGTAGTTCTGTAATACCATGGGCCTTCACCGGGGCTGTAGCTGTGTAAACCAGAGAAAAGTATAGTCCTATAATACCATGTCCTTCACCATGACGATTGCTATATGAGAGACACAACAGCAGAGTCCTCTAATACTTTGTAATTCACTGGGACTATTGTGATTTGATCCACAGAATGGTATTGCCCCATATAATGTGTCAGATTTTAAGACTGTTTGGTATTAGCATCCTCTCTCTCTGTTGTCTGGCTTCTGAGCAAGGACTAATGCTATTGGGGGGGGAAAATGTAAAAGAAAGCAAGGAGATGAAGAGAAAATAGGACAGAAAGAAGAGATGAGGCAGGCAAAGGGAGACAACCAAGAGCAGACAAAAGAAAGTAAAGCAGTCCCTGAAAGAGATGGAAAGAGAAATGAAGGCCTTGCAGAACTGATACTCAGGAAGAGACCCTGGGCTGGTTCAGCTCATGAAGATGAAGCCGGATTTTGGAGATAGGCTTGTAAATTAGAGTTAAGTGACGAGATCTTTAAGGCTTCAGTAGGAATGCAGGGATTGATCTATTTGAAATCAATCTGGGCACCTACTGCATAGTTGGGGAGCAGAGGAAATTTCCCTTGCATATGTTAATAACATGGTCCGATGGAGTCATCTCCCTTCTGAAGCCAGAAAAAGGGAATAATCATTGCAATTCAATATGCGTTGTTCTATACACCTCATCTGTGCTGTTATTGTCCTACTGCAGCAGTGAGGATGGGGGCCATGTTGTACCAGGTATTGGACAAAGTGCCCTGACCCCGAGAGGTTGCAAGCAAAGCAGATGAACAAGAATCCTAGCATAATGGCAATAGCTGCCAAAGGGAAGCATTTAGGTGATTTTATTGATGTTTCATACAACAATTAAGCTAGCCCTGTAATAATACCATAGCAACTCCTTCCCTCCCTTTGTCTTTGATCCTGGGGCCCACGGTATATAGTTGTAGTGAGTCAGCTTGGCCTCCCTCTGAGCTGGAAAGAGAAGGACACCCTAAGAACCTCTGGTGGGCGGTGCCAGAGCAACCCAGCCCCACCCACAGGAAGCAGAAAAGCTGGGCAGGAAGTATAAAAGCAGGCGCTCTGAGCTCAGTTGGAGCCAGTGGCCGAGCAAGCCACATGCTCTGTCCAAACTCTCAAGGAGGAACTGCATTTCTCTAGATGGAAGAACTGGCCTGAGCTTCCGCTGGGCCCAGAAGACTGGCCAAGGCTGCCATGGTCATTGCAGGCCCCAGAGACAGGGCTGCACCGCCGGGACTGCTGCTTGACCTGGACCCAGAGCCAATGTCACCGTCCCCCGTGGACCCTGAGAAGCAGAAGTTGAGCCCAGGAAGCAACCCAGGGGTAGCTGACCTAGGGCCAGCTGAGGAGATGGAGGTCAACTGGGCAGCATGTTGTGGCCAGGATCCCTGCTGACCCTGTGACCTGGTTAGCGTGTTGTGGCCAGGATCCCAGCCGACTCAGTCTGTTAGGGCCCTGGGCTGGGATGCAGTGGAGTGGGTGGGCCTGCGTCCCCCCTGCCATCCCTCACCTTGGGTGGCCGGTCCCTCTCCCCCCCCATTCGGGCAAAAACCTCTGCGCTTGTCAGCTTTCCGCCAAGGCAAGGAGACCTGACCCCCCCACTCAGCCTGCAGACAGGCCTGAGCTTTAAACTCTTGATCTGTTTGTTGGCTGCCCTGCCCTGACCAAAGGCCTGGGCCTATAAACTGTGACTCAGCCTGCAGCCAGGCTTGAGATTTAAACCGTGGACGGCCCCACTCTGAGCCAGAGCCAGGGCCTTGAACTGCTGCTTGGCCAGAAGAAGGCCTGAACTTTTATTTTGTTGCTTGTCCTGCCCTGAGCAAGGGCTGGGCCTGTGAACTGCGGCTTGGCCAGCACATTGGCCTGAGCCCCAAGACTGTTGATAACCTCGCCCTGAGCTAGGGCCAGGACGTTGGACTGCTACCAAGCCGAGCTACTGGCCAGTCAGCTTAGCCTCCCTCCAGGCTGCGACCAGCACAATAGTCTAGCAAAGCAATACCCTGTAGGATTTTGTGAACATGCCTGTTTCCTTTGGCTGAGCTCTGCTGTCACGTCTATACAGCACCTTTCACGCCAAAGGACCGCTTGCTTCAGAAACTTCTGAATGGCAAGAGACAGTTGCCCCCACGGCTTAAATGCATCTGCTGCTTGAGTGGAAACAGACACCACCATTTGAAAGCTCATAACACTGCTGAACAAAACAGGAAGTGAAGAGCTATCTATCCCATTGAAACTATGGGGGGGAGCTTAGGTTCAGTCCGTAACGGCGTGGGCTCTGAATGTGCATTCTGGGCTCAAAACTGAATGCTGCAGCGCTCCATGAGGTGTGTGGGACTTTCCGGGGGGGACAGGAACAAGGATTTGATCCTGTTCTCAAACCCCCCACCGACTTCAGTGTCAGGATGTTAAATGTCGGTTAATTGAATAGCCGATTAACCTCATGAATTCTTACTGGTTACTCGACTATTCTGTAGTCCCCGGGGGTGTATCAGAGGCAGCAGCATGGGGTGCCAGGCGGGAGCTGGTCCATGGGGGGAGCCAGTTTAAAAACCAGCTCCCCTGCCTGTTGCCCCGCGCAGCTGCCAGCAGCCCCTGTCCAGGGGGGTCTGAGCTCCCAGACCTGGCACAAGCCAGGACTGAGCTGGGCTGCCTGCCCACCTGGCTCTTATATCACTTTAAATGCAGAGCTGCGGTGGGGGTAGGTCCTCCTGGACCCGGTGCAAGCCAGGACTGAGCCAGGCTGCTGGCCAGCCTGCTAAAGCATTTACTGGCAAGGCGGGGGGGAAATGCGTGTAGTCTGTAGCATTAACCTGTAAGCTTTTGCTTAGCGGTTAATCAACTACACTATTACATCCCTACTTCAGTGGTGCCTAATCAAACCCTGAATGACTATCCCAAACCCAGCAGGTTTGAGCTCCGTTTGCCGCATTTGAGAGATGAATTCTAGATTAACAGGGCTTTCCTGTCTTTGCCTATATTGCCTGCATTATAAGTGAAATCTCTACCCAACTGCCCCATGCCCCAGGCAGAGTATGGGATGGAGTATGTATTGGATAGAAAGGAGGGAAAAACACTCCTCTGGCTGGTTTTCTGATGGTGCAATAAATGTCCCTTCCCCCCCCCCCCCAAAAAAAACCATGCTAAGAAGTAGGAACCATACGAAGTGCAATTGTTTCAGGAGCTGATTTACTGTGAAGATGGAAAGGGTTTTGTGATGCTTCCATATTAGCTGGTTAATCCTAGTCCTTAAATATAAACATCAGGTGGGACAGTCAAGTCATACAGAGGTTCTATTATATGAATTGGCTTTTTTTTGTAATGTTCTGAAGTGGATGGTTTGCACTGTACATTTTTCCCAACAAACTGCTTTAGTTAATCTGTGGGCAGAATGTAGATGTCCCTGTAACCTTTTGGTAAAGAGACAAAGAAAGATAAAAGGATCCCAAGAGGGAATGTGGTTTGCAGGCACTGTAATTTGGGCTGAGAGGACATCGCATACCAATGGTCTTACCCTGAAAGAGATGCTGTACTATAAGATCTCCCTTGATAAAATCCAAAGCAGAAAGTCCTAGTGCCTGGCCCTGTGGGAGGTCTTTAAGGTGCAGCTCTAGACACCAAGAGCAAGCAGCTGAAGGCCAGCTGGTGATGGGATGCTGTTGATGTTGGTTTGTTTTTGTTTCGCTGGGTTTTCTTTGCAAGGGGACATGATGCAAAGCCATCGGGAGAGATTTCAATTTGCAGGAGGAGCAGGGATGAATGAGTCCATGATAAGAGGCATTTGTGGGTCTTGGAAGGGAAAGTTCACAACTGTTTGCAGGAGGGACTGAGCGATTGATTAGGAGGCACATTTTAGGAGCAAGCGGTTTCAGGCAGTCTTTAGCTCAGCACTTGGCATTTAAGATAAGGTTTGCTGGCATGTTCAGAACAGCACCTAATAGATCAGGGAGAGGAGCTTATGTGCTCATTTTCATAAAGGAACAGGCTAGTTGCACCTATGGAAATCAGAAATGATTCCATTGATGTCAGTGGCCTCACTTCCAGTTTACTCTGGATGTAAATGAGAGGAGCATCTGGCCCCATGGATTTCAGAGCCTTTTCCTTTTTCCCCTCCTCAGCAGTCTATACCACATATCTGCACACAGCTGTAAGAAGAGCAGAGATCATTAGCTGGAAGGATCAGATGGGCTAGTTTCTTAAAAGGATTGTCTGATTTCTCTATTGATCAGGTTGATTTAGAAGGGGTAAGCAGGTCAGGGGTTATAAATTATCATTTGAAGGGGAGCGCGAAAGACAGTGCTGCACTTCACTGCAGTGGTAAGGCAAGGAACGTGTCTGTCTGCAGGGACATGAGTGGCTGTATGCTGCAGCTGCCATATAGGCCTCCCACACGTTAAACTGGTGTTAAGGAACTGTATTTGAACTCATGTTTTGGTTAAACTAGTTTCTGCAGTTTGTCTGGCCAAACAGACAGGAGAAAGCTTAATTAGATTTGCATTTAGATGGGGTTTTGAACACGGCTGTATTATGATTTTGATTGCATGTGCTGTACACATCATGTGCACGGAATAGTTTGCAAAAGAACTCCAGGGAGTGCAAGCCATGAACTCACATGCTGCGTTCTAACATGGCAGGAATTCTTGAGAGATTTATAGTCACTCCTTGCACTCTCTTCCCAGGAAAGAAAGTAATGATACGGTTTAGAGCAGCCGGGAGCCCTAGGTACTATCTCTGACTTTCCTGTAGACTTTTTTTTGGGAGGGGGACGGAGGGGGGGGGGTTGGCAAATGACTTAACTGTTCTGTACTTCAGTTTTCCTGGCTGTAAAATGGGAACAATCTGCATCATAGACCGATGGTGCTGCAAACTCTCGCGATTTTATTGCGGTCTCATGATTTAATGGTTTATTAAATCCCCAGCTCCTGGAATCAGGTGATTACATTAGACTCCCTCAGCTGTCATTTAAAAAAGAACTCTAGCCCTCAAGGCTGCAAGAAAGAAGGTGGAAACCCCCGAGAGCTCAAAAACCAGAAGAAAATTCCCCCCCCCCCAACATTTATTATATTTTAATAAAATCTCATGGGTTTTTTGAGCCAATCTTGAGCTTTGGCTTTGGGCCTGGGCTCATGATTTTTGAAGGCTTGGTATTGGTGACACAGGGATTACTGTGCTGCAGCATGAATATTTGCAAATGATGTTGAGAGCCTTGACTGCAGAAATGCAAAGTGTGATGATTATTCACTCAGGTAACAGCTGCTGTAGTACAGGACGTCACCGGCAGGTCTCAGTGACGTTGCCACGCACTAACGTATCTATATCTGTCTGTCATGTGGCTAGAGCAGCCATCATCACAGTACGTGGGCCGAGCCAGTTCACGTGAATTGTTTTTTTTCCGTGCTGGGTCCTGTACCTTTGAAGCCAGAGAGAGTGTTGACTTCAGTGAGATGAGAATCCGGGCCAGTGCTGCTGGAAGAACGGTCGCGTGTGACTCTGTGTGATTAAAAACAAAGATAATTATATGGGGCTGCTTTCTAGTCCTCTTCCGTATGCACCTGGCATGGCGCGTGTGTGTGCGTGCGTGCGTGCATGCGCGCAACTTTTTCATTTGCGGTGGTAGATCTTTCGGTGTACGGACACAGGGCCGTCCCTAGGAGGTCCTGGGCCTGGGGCAACCCCCCAGCTCCTGCCCCACCTCTTCCCACCCTTGCTCTGCCCTCTCCCTACCCCCATTCCACCCCTGCTCCCCTCTCTCCCCTTCTACCTCTTCCCTGAAGCCCCTTCCTCAGAGCTGCACGGGCCTGGTGTGGGGCAACAGAGGGGCTGAGGCCCCTTCTGCACTCACCGCGGCAGCGGTAGCTTGGGAAGCAGAGCAGTGCAGCACAGCAGCCCTCTCTGTTCCGCCGCCCTCTCCCAGCCAGGTTCAATACAGTGGACTGTTCCATCCATAGGAAGGCTGGAGCGGCTGCAACAGGGCCCCTCAACATGCGGGGCCCGGGGCAGCCAGCCAGAACCTTCTTATGGTAGGACGGCTCTGTAGGGACATGTAGTAGTTTCAACGGGGGGCGGGAGGGAAGACTATGTGATGGGGCAACTTACAGCTGTTTCCAGTATTCCTCTGCCATGGCAATTGGTTTCCAGGGGAAGATTGTTCTGTCTTTTGTCGTAGATTCATAGATTCCAAATCCAGAAGAGACCGACCTGCTGCCTAACAAGCCATCAGACTTCCCCAAAATAATTCTTAGAGCAAATCCAGCCTTGATGTAAGAGTTGCCCAGTGATGGAGAAGCCCCCACAGCCCTTGGTAAGTTGTTAATTACTCTCACTGTGAACCCTTTTACACCTTATTTCCAGTCTGAATTGGTCTAGCTCAGAGGTGGCAATAATTTTTTGCCGGGGGCCATGTCAAAAGTTCCTGAAGTGGCTCCGGGCCGCACTGCAAGGGGCGTGGCCTCCAGCAGAAGGGGCGGGGCCAGGATACTTCCGGGTTCCCCACCCCCAGACCATGATTGGTCTGGGGGATGGGAAGCACCTTTGCCCCCCCACCTCCCTTTTCTCCTAGGTGCCCATGCCCCAGGCTGGGAGGAGATTTCCCACGCCCCCAGGTCAATCAGGCCTGGAGTTGGGAACGTGTGAAATTTCCTCTCTTCTGTCCCCACCTTGCACGGTGCTTAAAAGCGCCACACGCTTCTGACAGAGCTGGAGGAGGATTTGCATGTTCCCCCGCCCCCAGGCCAGTCAGGGCCTGGGGGCAGAGGACTGTGCGAAGTCTTCTCCCGCCCTGCCAGGAATGCGTGGCACTTAGAAATGCCACATGCTCCTCACGGAGCGGGGCCAGAGTGGAGGAAACTTTGAATGCTCCTCCGCCCCCAGGCCGTGATTGGCCTAGGGGCAGGAGAGCAGGCAAAGCCTCCTCCAGCCCTGTCAGGAGCCTGGGGCGGGGGAGCAGCAGGTCCTCCGTGGGCCAGATCTACTTGCTTGGTGGGCCGAATCTGGCCCACGGAGGCCCTTTTGCCCACCCATGGTCTAGCTTCATCATCCAGCTATTGGATCAGGTGGGTTAGCCCTGCCACTGCAACTAGAAGAACCTATGAGCAAATATTTGTTCCCCAGTAGATACTTGGACTCATAGGAGAAGAAGGCACTAGGGATGTAATAGTGTAGTCGATTAACCAGTAAGCAAAAGTGTATAGGTTAATGCTATAGACTACACGCATTCTCCCCCCACCTGCCAGTAAATTTTTTAGCATGCTGGCCAGCAGCCCAGTTCAGTCCTGACTTGCACTGGGTCCTGGACTAACACCCGCTGTGGCTCTGCATTTAAAATGTATTAGGAGCCATGTGGGCAGGCAGCCAGTTCAGTTCCAGCTTGTGCCAGGTCCAGGACCTCAGTCCCTCCCCTCGACAGGGGCTGCTGCCACCCTGTGCTGCTGCCTTTGAGCGCAGGGCGACAGGCAGCCGGTCCATGAAAGGAGCTGGTTTTTAAACTGGCTCCCCTCACGGACCATTTCCCTCCTGGCACCCCACGCTGCTGCCTCTGCATCAGAGGCAGCAGCGTCGAGTGGCAGGGGACACCTTGGGAGTGGGGCCAGAGCGCACTGGCTTCTGGCCCCGCCCCTGGGGACTATAGAATAGTCGACTAACCGATAAGAATTCATGCGGTTAATCGACTATTCAGTTAACCGATATTTAACATCCTTTCAAGGGACCACAAAGGGACCTATTCCAACTTTCTGCAAGGATTTGTTGGGTCTAAAGCATCCAAGACAGATGGCACCAGCCTCCTTCTGAAAACCTCCAGTGAAGGAGCTTCTACAACCTCCCTACACATCTGTTCCATTGTTTGACCAGTCTTAGCGTTAGGAAGTTCTTCCTGAAATTTCATCTAAACCTGCTCTGTTATAGTTTGAACCCATCACCTCTTGTCCTGCCCTCTGTGGCAAGAGAATAACTTTCCTCCATCTTTGCGATGGCAGCCTTTCAATTATTTGAAGACTGCTGTCATGGCTCCTGCGTTAATTCTCCTCTTTTCCAAACTCAGCATACCCAGGTCCTTCAGCCTTTGCTCATGTGGCTGTATTCCAGCCCTTTGATCGTCTTTGTCTTCCTCCTCTGGATCCTTTCCAGTTTCTCAGCCTCCTTTTTGGATGTTGGTGACCAAAATTGGCCAGAGTACTCCAACGGAGGCCTAACCAGTGCCGAACAGACAGTACCATGGCATCCTGTGACTTGCATGCTATTGTCTTTGTTCGTGCAACCCAAAATTGCATTTGCTTTTTTGGCAGTAGCATCGCATGACTGACTCACATTGAGATTGTGGTCCATAACTCCCAGCTCCTTCTCAGCAGGCATGCTGCCAAGCCAGTTTTCCCCCAGTCTGTATTTGTGCGTTTGGCTTTTCTTCCCCAAGTGTAGCATCTTCCGTTTGTTGAATTTCGGTATGTTGTGTATCGTCCAGTTCTCCAATTTATTAACATCCCTCTGAATTTTAGTTGTAACCTCCAACAGGGTGATGACAGACTTGCTGTGCAAGATGCGGGGGAGGGCAGCTCCACCCCCTTGGAGGGGGTGGAGCCTTGGGTGGAAGGGGCGGGGCTAAGGGTAGCCAGCTCTCTGTGCTACCCAGACTGTCCCCCTCCCACCAGCCCTGAGCACCACCCAGAGCCCTGCGCTCCAGTGGCAATTTAAAAGGCCCTTTTGAATTGCTGGGCCCTTGGGCAGCTGCCTGCTATGTCCTCCTTCCCTTCCCCCCCAATCAGTGGGCCTGCTCCAAAGTGTTGGCAACCCCCGCACCTTGCCGTGTCATCTGTAAATTTGATCAGTCTGCTCTCTCTTCCTACATCCAGGTGATTGATCAAGATGTGATTATCTGAAAGAACATCAGAACAGATCCCCGTGGATCTCCATTGGAAACCTCCCTCTAATCGGACATCTTCCATTCACAGCTACTCTTTGTTCTTCTTTGAGTGCTTGCACATGCCCATTCCAGGATAGGTTTGCGTGCATCCCACGCCCAGCTGCTGGAACATTTCTCCCTAGTGGTATCCGATGGGTTGGCTCCAGCGCCCTTTGGTGTTGCATGCTCATAGAGCCAGTATAAAAGGCCCTTCCAATCTCACCCCCCTTCTATTCCTTCTTACCACCCATGGTAGTTGCTAGAATCCTTCATTATTAGGCAGTCCTGCCACTAGTGTTTTTTTCCCTCAAAGGACTGGAGAGGGTGTACCCACAAGTTAATCCCTTTCCCCACTGGGACGTGAACCGTGTCCTGGCAAAGCATATGGGCCTCTCATATGAGTCATTAACACCTTGTCTCCTATTATATCTTTTTTTGGAAAGTGGCCTTCCTGGTGGACATGACTTTGGCCAGCCCCTATATGTGGTGTTTTTGGAGGTCAAAGTTCAGTTATGACCTCACCCTTTGTTCCGCCTAAAGATGGTCTCTCAATTCTATTGCAGCTAAGCAACCTTCCTTTTGATATTCGACCCAGGGATGTGAAGGACTAGTCGACCAGTCACTCGCCTTCCCCCCCCCCACCTTGCTGCCTCTATCAGAAAGTGGTAGCAAAGAGTGGGGGAAGGAGGGGGTACTTCAAAGCAGCAGTGCCACTTGGAGCCTGGGGCCAGACTCTGGGCTCCATGTGGCACTACCGCTTTGAAACTCCACAGGGAGCCCAGCGTTGGGCTCCTTGCGGCGTTTCAGAGCGGCAGCACCACATGGAGCCCGGGATCAGACCCCAGGTTCCATGCAGCACTTTCACCTTTGAAGTATAGCAACAGCCCTAGGCCTGTTGCTCCTCTTCATAGGCAGAGGTGCCCTATCGACTAATCGAATAGCTGATGCAAAATGCATTGACTATTTGATTAGTCAGTTATCGATATTTAACAACCCTAGTTCTACCCTAAGATCAGAGGAGCAGCATCTCCATTGGTTGGTTATTAGGTGGGCTCTGGCTTTCTACTGAGAAAGAACCAGACTGGTTAGCTGTTCCTAGCAATAGTAGAAAGAAAGAAAGGTCTCCCTCTCTCCACACAGAATGTCTCATCCTGACTGACTTCTTGTATCCGAGCATGTTACAAACTCGCAGGCATCTCACCCCCCGCTAATCTAACAGCTCACTCCAGAAGGTCTCAAATCTTCCTCCACCACTTTCCCAGCGCAAGTCCCGATTTGGGACATCTGCAGAGCAGCCAACTGGCCGTCCCTTCATACATTCACTGCTTGTTATGCTGTTACACAGCAGCTGAGAGAGGATGCCGGCTTCGGCCACACAGCCTTGCAGTCAGCCTGTCCTTGAACTCCGAACCCACCTCCTGTAACGCTGCTTGTGATTTACCTGCATGAGAATGGACATGTGCAAGCACTCGAAGAAGAAAAACAGTTACTAATCTTTCTGTTACGGTTGTTCTTTGAGATACATTGTCCATGTAATGTCCATTCCAGAACCCTCCCTCTGTCCCCCCTTTTCGGAGGCAGTCGGCAAGAAGACACTGATGGGGTGTGGCGTTGACAGGGCCCTTTATACTGGTGCTATGAGCTTGTGGCATCAGAGGGTACTGGAGCCAACCCAATGGATACTACTAGGGGAGAAAATCCAGCAATAGGGCTTGGGGAATGCACACACCTATACTGGAATGGACCAGTGCAATAAGTTGCAAAGAACAACCGTTACAAAAAGGTTAGTAACCCTGTTTTTGTGGTTGTATAACCAAAGACGATGTTCATGTCTCCTCTTAACCTTCTCTTGATTGAACTCCTTTGGTATACCACTATAAGGCAGGTTTTCGAATCCTCTTGTTGTTCTTCTGGCTCTTCTCTGAACCAGCTCCAATTTTCCAACATCCTTCTTGAGTTGTGGACATCAGAACTGGACACGGTGCTCCAGCAGTGATTACCTCAGTGCTGAACAGAGAGAAAATAATCAGCTTCTACCGGAGCATCCCTGTTTATGCATCCAAGGATTGCACTGGGATCTCATGTTCAGTCCTTCAGTTCCTGGAGGACCATTTCACTTCGGTAGATGATTGCGTCTTCCTACCACAGTGCTTGTTGTGTGGGAGACAGAGGCTGTGCACAGTCTGTTTGTGAAATAGAAGACGTACATTGGGATGTCACGAGGGCTGAACTGTAGGGAAATGTTAAACAGTTCTGGGATATTAGCAATCTCCTGACTGATAGTTTGTGCCCCTTAGAAAAGATCCCCAGGCCCACCTTGTCCTGTTCTTGCTGTCCCTCGTTTCTTGCTCCTGGGAAGTATTCTGCAAAATGTAACACCTCCCGGGGAACACACGTTTGGAATGTATGCACATTGGCCAGTGAATACAAAGTTCTATCAGATAATCACATCGGCCTGCGTCTCCTCTTCACCGTGGCCAGTTCCCCTCAGTCCTGACCTGTCATAGTCCTTGTTAATCTTACCCTATACCCCCCACCCCGCCCCACAAAGCACTGCCCCTTTGCCTCAGTCCTGATCTGCAGCATCCCTGTTTCTCCAATCCTGAAAGCCAGGTTCTGCCAGGGCATCTCAGTCTTGACCTTCAGCAACTCCTTACAATCCCATTTTCATGAGCGGAAGCGGCCAGGCATAGGAAATTGTGTGACAGTTTCCTGATGGGACTAAATAGGGACTAGGATAAGAACAGCCAACTTGTTATCGCTTGTGACCTAGCCCAGACATTCTAACTCAGGGTGTTCAGATGGAGAAGACCCCAGCGCTAACCCATTGCCCGTGCCCCCGGCCTCCTGGCCATTGTAGCTTGGAGCATTTCTGCCACAGGGCTATAGAAATCTCAGTGTGCAGAGCCATTCAGATGAGACGAGCACTTCTGACACAGAACAAAGAATCCACGGCAGTGAGAACAGCAGGAGTCTGCAGTTGGGGAGATTGTGGCAAGGGGACCAAAGGGATAACTTATGGCTTAGGCAGCAGGAATGGGGAAGGGGGCGAGTTTAAGTGGTGGGAATAGGGGGAAGATGCAGACTCCAGCTTGGGCTGTTCCTGCCCTTTCAAAGACAGCAAATGTCCTTCTTTTTTCAAAGTGCCTCCCACCGCCACACAGCTCCCACCCCACCCCTCGTTTCCTTTATTTTTGTAAGTGGTCACCGCTGGCAAGCCGCCTGTCGGCTGGAAATATTCCTGTACATGTCACACGTAGCAGCCCGTTCTGACATGCCAGGATGCAACAGGAGGAGATGACTGGGTGTGCTGGCTTTGGCTACCGTGTTAGAGGAAATATGGAACGGTGGATAATTATTTCTCTTTCTTAATTGAAATCTCAGCCTCAGTGATTTGCGAGAACGGGCGAGGGAAGAGGCACAGGCAAGCGAGACATCCACGGAGGGCTGCGTAATGGCCCAAGAGGGAGAGGGAATTTATTGAATCCACAGGTGGGCAAACGATCTCATAACTCATGGGCGGGTACAGCCATTGCTGGGTTAGCCAGCCATTCCCTAATGAGGTGATGGGAAAGGATTTCCTTCCCCCATTGGCGCTTCCCAACACACCAGCCTTTTATTAGAATTATTAGGATTATTATTAATACTGTGCTGTCTTTTAATGTTTCAAAACAGAGGGTTGGGTTTTGGGAGAGTTTTTTTTGTTTTTTGCCTTGAATAGAGGGCCAATTAAATCAAATTATCATCTGAAGACTGCCACGACACCCCTTGATGACAGCCAGCAATCAGGTGTAGCACAGCATGGCTGATAAGGGCCAATCAAGACATACAAATGAGGTGTTGACATTCAAACAGCAGGTACCGTACCATATAGCATGAGCCTTGTTTGCTGTCTGTCGAGATGGTGCCGAGCCAGGCCTGGGGGAGACTGGGCTGTGAAAGGCAGCAGAAGGGAGTACGGATGGCAGGCGGGTGCTCTGTTGCTCCTGGGAATCATTTATTATTAACGACAGTCGTAATATGAAAGCAGGGCCGGATCATGCAAGCCTTAATCAAGGCAATTGCCTGGCCAGGCCAGCGTGTGCTTGGGCCGATAGAAGGCTACAGAACTTCATCTTTGCACTTCTAGAGCCCAGTCCTTTCACACAAGCCAAGATCACCCAGCTCCCTTTCAAGAGGTGCTGAGGGCCAGAACTACAAAAAGGGGAATTAGGAGCACAATTTACATTGATTTCTGTAGGAGCCAAGTGCCTTAATACCTTTGAGGATCTGGGCCTGTGTACCCTGCAGGATCAGGCCCAGCTGGCATCTTGCAAGAGAGGATCTCAAAGCGGTAAATTAGTAGTCTCTTCATGTTACAAATAGGTAAACTGAGGCACTGGGCGGTGACATGATTTGCACTGTGGGCTGGTGCTGGAGTCTGATAGCTGTTCTTGTGACTCCTAAGTCCTCTGCTTTTGCCAATAGACAGAGTTCTCACCTTGGAGATCAAGCCTTTCTGCGTGGTTGGCTGGGACGGGAATCCAGGCACTTTCCCTGTTGTAACATGGAAAAAGCAAAGACTCAGTCGATTATGCTGCCTCCATCTGAACACTCAGAGCAGACTCCTGCTTGTTTAAACACTGTTCCGTGATGGTTTCCTCAACCAACATGGACGGGGAGTTTTGGCCTGAGAACAGTGATTGACCCATGTCAGATTGTTATAATGTGGTTTGGCTAGACGGGATCTCCAATAAAAAAAAAAGTGCCTGTCTGCAGTGGTCAGGGAAACCATGCTAAAGCCCTATTAAGCAGGAATATAGCCAGGAGGACAAGACCGGGAAGCGGGATCTCTCCTCCGCCTTTAGACGCCTGACCTGAGTACATCCTCTGAACTGAGTTGGGTGGTCTCAGCTGAGCTCTTCGTGTGGTCTTACGCTCAAGTTCCTAGCACAGTTTTTTGTCTGCTCCACGAAGCGTCTCCCTAACATTGGCTCCATTATTCACGGAGGCCAAATCCAACCTGTTTGCTGGGGGAGGGAGGCTGTTGCAGATCAGCGTGACAGAATCTGGCAGTGTGAAACTTTCCACAGGACCTCACTGGGTTCACACCTTGCCGGGACAGGCCGGGAGAGTGCCGCCAGCACTACAGTTCACCAGCATTTTTGAATTAACAAGGGGGGAGGGGCAGAGTGAGGGGTGCTAGCGATGGGAGGGAGGCCAAGAGGATGTTGCAATAAAGAACTGATCAAACCAGTTTGGAGACCGTTTGGAGAGAAGAAATAAGCTACATTTTGAACGACCTCATCAGCATTTCCTGTCTCACGGTGGAGAAACTGCATGTGGTGAAAGGCTCTAAAAATAGGATCAACAAACTTTTAACCACATTTGCAGATGTGAAGGTAAAGTCAGACCAACCCCGTAGGCACTGAAACTGAGAGAGAATCCCAGAGCCCTTCAGACACTTCCCCTCTCTCCCTCCCCAGCACCACCAGCCTTAAAACCTCTGCAGGATGCAGGAGAAGGTTTCCTGAGGGGTGTCAAGGGGGACTAGGACATAGCCTGGTGTATTACTCGGGATTTGCCTGGGGTGAAAGGTTACCACATGAACCCGCTGCTTGTGCACCCAGTCTTCCAGGGACCGTGTCTTGGCGCCTGTCTGCCATGGTGCATTGGCAATGACAATATGAGATGGTGGCTCTGGGAAGATGCAGCTACTGTGGAAAAGGAGCATGTGGCCCCGAGCTGGAGTGGTTGTGATGGAGACTGAGTGGAGGGCAGCAACCCCTGGATTAGCAGCTGGAATGAGTCTCTCCGATGCTGCGCTGGCCTCCTCCCTGTCCCCATTAAGTGTGCTCAGGAAGACATTAAGATCAGAAGCACGTACGGTGAGACTCTGTCTAACAGCGCTGCTGGCTGACCCTGATTTGTAGCAGGGCTGAACGCTGAGGCTTGCTGTAACGGTACAGCTCTTCCTGTAGTAATAGTGAGCGAGAAGGAGTCACATGCACACCCTTGCTGGAGAAAGGAAAAGGAGGGGAGGGAGGGCCAGGCAGGTCAGCTCCAGGGAAGCAGGGGAAATGAATCCTGGGTGTAAATGAAAATCCAATATCTCATTTGTGGCACATTTGCTTAGCAAGCCACAGCAGTGCAACCACACACAAAATAAAAAGTTGAAGGAGCCCAGGACTGAGTGTGCATTAATTCTCCAGCTATGCCAGGGTGGGGGAGAATCAGCCAGACAGCACAAGGTACAGGGCAAGGGGTTGTCTTACTCCACCCCGGGGGTGGTGCCTCTAGCACAATGACATGGGTATCGCGCACTGAAAGGGAGGGTCGTGCAGGGCTTGGAGATAAAACCTCTGTAGCTGGGAAATGACCTTCCATCTCCCCAGTGAAAGCTGTCCCCCCCCCCCTTTCCTCCTCCCCGCCCCCACTTCCTTCCTCCCCTGCTCTCCCTGCTGCAGGATCAGATCAGCTCCTTAGGTTGGTTAGTTTTCCTCTCTTATTTGGGTCCTTCTGCTGGATTCCATGCCAGGCTGGCCCTTTCTCCCCTCCTCTGTATGCTGCTTCACTGGTGGGTGCCCATCGCGGCGGGAGGCTGGCGAACCCTGGGGCCAAAGGCTTGCTTAGTGCAGCGATGAGGAGAAGGAGGGTCAGGGAGCTCCTCCATCAGAAGTGAAATTGTCGTTGGCTCTGCGTGACCTAGAGACTGTCTTTGGGATGCATGCCACAGCCGCTAGTGCTGTTTCTCCGGCGCGGATGGCAGGCAGCCAGCCGGCCGGCTTACCACACAGACCGACCCACTCACCTTCAGCCCAGACAAAGGGACAGCAGGCTCACCCTCCAGTTCCTGAGAGCCAGGCCCATCGCTCATCACGACAGCCCGGCCATGTGGGCAGAGACCGCACCCTCTTTCCGCAGGTCACACAGCCGCCTTCTCCCGGACCTGCTCTCCCAAATGAGCTGCTTCTCTTGAATTGGTGTAACTGTCTAAGTCACGGGTGAGGACTCTAAGGCCTGGGGGACAGATGGGACCCCCTGCTTGCCTGGATCCGGCCCCCAAGGCTTAGGGATTCCCCCTGCCCCCGAGCATTGGAAAGCCCATGCTGGCATTCTAGCTCCCCCCCCCGCCCCGCAGGGCTGGAGCACACAAAATGTAGTAGCCTGGACCCCACTGGGCTCTGGTGGGCGAGGGGAATGAGGGGGCGGTGTCTCTTTCCCTGTCAGTCAGGGGCCACATCAGTGAGGGTTTTGTGTGTTTTTTTTGTTTTGTTTTGTTTTTTTCTTCTCAGTTAGTGTGCAGGCCCTGACTGATTTTTCTGTGGGTCAGCGGCCCCTGACCCAGAAAAGGTTCCCCACCCCGGTCTAAGCGGTGTAATGATTAGAACGAGAGCTTCGGACTCGGGAAGCCTGAGTCGCAGTCTCTGATTCTGCTTCACAGTCATGAGCATGGGGAAATCACATCTCCGAGCCTTGCCTCGCTTTCCCCATCTGTGAAGCGAGGGCTTTTGTGAGCCTTCATGTATTACCCCGTGGTGGCAGGTATGGAGGAAGGCAACGCCGGAGTATATTTGTCATCACCATGGATGATATGATCTTGCATGGTGTTTTTGTCCATGATGATTGTGTTTAGTACCAAACCCTCCCTTTGCCACGGTCACATTTGCCCTGCATTGGTTACGTTACAGTCCCTGAGTTGCTCTTGCTAAATGTAGAGAGCAAAGTTAAGGCAAAACGAACCTATTCCTATGACAGGGAGGGGGGACGAATCCTGTGGTGGTGCTTTTTATGCAAAGATGGTGAGAAATGCATTGCCCTGGAAAGGTGTGAGACTGGCGTACAGCGAGAACCGTTTCCTATTTATAGTAGCCACTTTTCGGACACACGTACAGCGGTTGTATGTGGCTCCCCTTCGCCTGACCAGTCTGTACAAAAGCAGGGCAGTGTTATTAATGGGAGTTTCGCAGACACCCAAACCAAGAGGCAGAGGAAGAAGAAATCTTTTAAAATTCCAAACCTGGAAGGATGAATCTGACCATTGGAGAAAGGAGAGACAGGGAGAGAAACATTAAAGAAAAGAAAATTAGATTCCTTGGGTTACCTTAGTTACCCAGTTTCTAATGACTCCCGCTTCCAGGCGCTCATCACCTTTTGTATATAAAGATTCTCCAGAGAGCTCTGGATCGCCCCATTAACAAGAGAGAGACCCTTGTTCGTGATTTCTGCCAAGGAAGGGGAGGGGATCAAGGAGTTCTCTGTGGGAGACGCCTGCCTAGGAGGTTTTTAATAGTTGCTTTTTGTGAGATGGCTAGGGGGTAATCTATATCTTTCTCGCTGTAATTGCCTCTCTTTACCTATCTTTCTCTCTGTAATTGCCTGCCTGCCTTGTTGCTTGGGTTTGGAGAAGCTGTTGTCAGCCTTCACCCGGAACCTTGGATTATCGAGATGGAGAGAGGAAATCGTCCTTTGGAATTTTATTTAGCTTAGAAAAAAAATCCAACCTGGGTAGTTATCCCAGAGCAGAGATTTAGGTGGCTCTGGAGGAGAGGGGGACAATATTTATCCTAAAATTGTTAGACAAAAGAATTTCCGCTCAGTCCTGCTATCTACCTCGTTGTGTAGTCTCAGTAGGTTTCCTTTTTAACAGAGTGTTGACATGTTAGCTAGCCAAACAAGGAGTCAATATTTTGGCAAAAAGTGTCACCTTTTTTTGTTAGAATAATAATCTTGGGGGGGGGGGGAACGAGGAAGGCAGACAAGCAAATCCGTTTGATCAGACACCGCATATTTTATGAAAGCACATTTCAGCTCTTCAGCTTTGGAAAGCTTTTCATACCCTTTAATTTTCTAATAAAAAGGAATTACATTTGCTGAAAAGCCAGTAACAAGATTCACTGTCATTGTCTTTTGTACAGACCATAATTCCTGTCTTGGGTGCTTGCCTAGATAGGAAGAAACCAGTTTGTGTGGTCCTAGATGAAATCTCTCCAGGAAACTCTGGGGAAAGTGGGTGGGATGGGGTGACTGACCAAAGAGTGCTGACCTGGGGGATAAAAAACAAGTTGACTAATCAGTCTGAAACCTTGCATTCCCTCAAAAGACCGTTCTAGACCTTGGGGAGAATAAGGTTGCTAGGTGTAGTTGGCAGGAAAAGCCAAACTTCCTTCAGTAAATGCTTTGAGCTAAATTCTGCTCTCATTTACACCAGACTAACTTCAAGCAAATCCACAGGAGTCAATGAAGTTTCTCCAGATTTACATCAGCACCCAGAGAGTTGAGTTTGGCCCTTCATGGAATCGTAGAACGCTAGAACAGGAAGGGACCTCGAGAGGTCATCAAGTCCAGTCCCCTGCCCTCACTGCAGATGCAAGCACTGTCTAGATCATCCGATAGATGCCTATCTAACCTGCTCTTAAATGTCTCCAGTGATTCCACAACCTCCTTGGGCAATTTATTCCAGTGTTTAACCACCCTGACAGGAAATTTTTCCTAATGTCCAACCTAAACCTCCCTTGCTGCAATTTAAGCCCATTGCTTCTTGTCCTGCCATCAGAGGTTAAGGAGAATAGTTTTTCTCCCTCCTCCTTGTTAACACCCTTTTAGGTACTTGAAAGCTGTTATCGTGTCCCCTTTCAGTCTTCTCTTTTCCAAACTAAACAAACCCAATTATTTCAGTCTTCTCTCCTAGCTCATGCTTTCTAGACCTTGAATCATTTTCATTGCTCTTCATGTTGGCACCCTTGAAAGTGGCAAGGTTTCTTTATCCTCTGCTCGCTAGCAAGTATGCTCTCTTGCGGGGCTTCCCTTTTGCAGTCCCCCCAAGAATACGTGTCTTTTCTTTCCTAGGCGGAATGGATACCGTAGATACTAAAGAGAATGTTAAGGGGTGACTTGGTTACTGTCTGGGAGTATCTACATCGGAACGAATATTTGGTAATGGACTCTTTAGAGAAAGGTGTTGCATGAGCCAGTTCCTGGGAGTTGAAACTGGACAAATTCAGACTGGAAATAAGGCGTTTATTATTAACATGGAGTAATTGACTATTGGAACAATGTACCGAGAGTCATAGTAGATTCTCCAGCACAGACCACTTTTAAATCCATGCTGGATGTATTTTGTAAGAGCTCTGCTCTAGGGCGTATTTTGAGGAAGCTCTCTGGGCTGTGTTGCACAGGAGGTCAGGCTAGAAGATCACAGTGGTCCTTTCTGGGCTTGGAGTCTCTGCTGCTGCCATGCCCCCGCCCCCCTTTTACCCAGCAGCCTGGAGCACAAGACGCGTAGTTAATGTTGTTACCAAAACGGCTCGCTTAAAAAGCAGCAGCTGGTTCTCAGTCACAGTCCTCCTCTTTAAACTAGTGGATAGTTATGTATTTATTCATATTGCGGGAGTATCTAGCAGCAATGGACCAGTGCCTAACTGCGCTAGGCGCTGTACAGACACAGAACACAAACACAACCCTTGCTCCAAAAAGCTGTGCCATTCTCTCTACCCCTTTTTACCCCACATCTTAAAGCATTTTTCTGATATCCGTGGCTTTGGTCTCTCATTCCTCAATCAGGAAGTATTCTGTGGACTGGGGAAACTGAGGCACGGTGCGGTCAAAGTGTCTTTCCCCCACACCGAGGTGACAGCTGAGTCTCAAATAGAACCCAGACGTCCTGATCACCCGTTCCCTGCTCTGACTGTTGGGCTCACTTTCCTGCCCAGTTTTACACACAGGCTGTTTTTGGAACAAGATGATCAATAATCGTCTTTGTTGCCAAACAGCCAATAAGTGGCCGCATGAGGGTTAGACTTCTCTAGCCATGTCGTACTTCAGGTTTATATAGTAACCACTAGACCATGTTGGTCATTACAGATTTTAAAGGGACTATTTCTTTTTATTCCTGTCTGGTGGTGTCTCTTGACACAGGCAAATGTTGATCTCCTCTTTGCATGTGTAACGTGGGTATATTACGTTTCCATGTACATACAGGCAAATCTATACCACGCATCTACTATCTATTTGTCTTGTCTGTTCAAGAGCTCCTCCTAAACGGTAAGAGCTAGGACCATCGCATTTGGCATGCAGCTTCCTTTTATAATAACTTAAAGAAAGGTCCAAGTTTGGTTGTGCCAGGAAAATGGGATGTGCCAGGAATGGGATTGCTTCTCATAAAACCATGCCAAAGAGAGAATCACCAGGCAGGTGAAAGAAGCTGGCTAAGGGTGTGCTCCTCTCTCCTGTCTGGAACTGCCCTAGCCCTAAGCCTCCCACCCCCTACAGGCGCCCCTGCGGGAGACTGAAGTCCTCCCCCACCCCCTCAATTCATACAGGAATATTGCTGGCTGTTCTCTTTCACCAGAGAGCGAGGGGAAAGTGCATAGTTTGCTGCATTCCTCACTCTGGCTGGGGAACATAGGAGGCAGACAAAGCTGGTCCTGCCCCATTTGGGGAACATGCACCCCTCCCTCAGCTGTGCCCATTAGCACTGTAGTAGCCAGGGAGAGATGCTTCTCACCTGGCCCCAAGCTGCTGCGGTGGGAGAGGCTGGGTTTGTCCTCTCTCCCTGGAACAGCCTGCATCCTGAATCCCTCCTCTTCGCTGCCCCTCCCCCCCAAGCAATGATTTAAATGAAGAAAAACAAAAAATAATTGAGTCAAGGACCCAAGCAACACTGGGTAAATCTTCTCGTAGAGGATATATTATAAGGAGTCGGGTCAGCCCTGTGATCTTTATTATCTGGATGGAACCTTCTGGGCCCTTCCCGTATTTTCCAGCTTCACAGAAACATCTGTTCGTTTATCCTTTCCGAGGTGACAACCCCTCCAGTGCACTGATTGTTTCAGAGAAAGAGGAACCCAGTCCAGGTGGCCTGCTCTGCCAGCATCCATAGCATGAGCCTGAACCCTGCTGCTGAGCTACAGGGCCCTTCAGGAAGGTGATGAACGATCCACCCATCAGATGATTTTTGAGAAGGATGAAGGGAACAAAGACGGGAAGGGCTTTAAAAATAACATCTGCATTAGTGACTGGATCAGAAGATGCCTCTGAGGGAAGTGGCTGGACCCAGGCTTGGTGGGGCAGGAAATACTGACTTTTTCCCCTCAGGGGATGAACCTTTTTGACCACCAAGCTGGGCATTAAGATGCCCACCTAGGCAACGAAAACTAGCAACCTTCGCTGTGTTCATGTGCTTGGCTAAAAAACCCACTTCCTGGGGAACAGGAGTCCTGATCACATGGCACTTCGCACTGTGTTTATGCCTAAGGACGTTGACCAAATGGCATCCCAGTTACGTGACAGCTGAGACTTTTTTCTGTCACAGCAAGGTGGGAAAGTAGGCGAATCAGCCAGTTTATAACAGCCTGCACTGAAGTTAAGAGGTCTGCACAGGAATGAGTTTCATCTCGTATGAATGAATGCCCTATTCACAGGGGCGAAGGGGAGTAATTACTCACTGTTCGCCATTTGTTATTCTCCTAAAAGTATCAGTTGTCCTGTTGAGGAGCAGAGACCGTGCAACATGATTGCGATGACCAATCCCAGGCCACGAATAACGACTAGCAAACAGTTTGCAAACTGAGGGGCAGTGAGCGGCAAGTCACAAGGCGTGTCTAGATGAGGAAAGGAGGTTGTTTTTGAAAACATGTTAGCAAGCCCATGTGTAGACAGGGCAGGTCATGTGTAAATTAGGGATGTAAGTTTAACTGGTTGATTGATTAAACAGGGGCGGGGTGCTGGTGGGGCCATTCCAACCCACTGGGCTAAAGGAGCCCCCCCCCGCCTGCCATACCCAAGCTGGAGTAGCCCTCGTGCCACTGCACCAGCCCGTGGGGCTGCTAGCTTCCAGCCCACGTGGGTTGGGAATCGGCAGCCTTGTGTAGGGGGCAGGAAGATCAGAAGCTGCAGCAGGAGGGCTGCTCCCAGGTAACGGTTAACCATTACCCGGTAAGTATCACCTGTTAAGGGTAATGCTCACCGGATAACCGAAGAACCAACTACCCGTTCACATCCTTAGTGTAAATACACATTACGTGTCAGGGGTGACCACTAGCAGCTGACACATGTTCAAACGCAACTTGTCCTGTCTTCACTAACTGTGGTCATCTGAAGAAGTGGGCTATGCCCACGAAAGCTCATGATACCATCTACATGTTTTGTTAGTCTATAAAGTGCTACCAGACCATTTGTTGTTTAAGTTTATCCTGTACAGACTAGCTCAGCTACCCCCTGAAGCATTTAGAATATGTTAGGCTGTGTCTGCACTACACAGCTTTTAGGGACCAGGCTGTCTTGTCATGGCCCTGTCGCTCAATGTCAGCACATGTGAATGCTGATTGTTAGCACTTTTGCCAACAAAATACTTATAGCCCCCATGAGTGGCCTTCGCTTTGTCGACAGGAGCGTGCTCCTGCCGACAAAGCAACGTTCACGCTTGCACTTGCTGTGGCAAAACTTTTGTCATTCCAAGGCAAGGAAGGCAGGGGGACATTTCCGCTCCCATAAATGACAAAAGTTTTGTTAATCAGTTGCAAGTATAAACAAAGCCTAAGTTACGAGCAAACATTTTTTTAGAGGATCCCCTGTATTTTTCTGGTGTCGATACGGCCGCTCTGCGTGTATCTTCTTAACCTCTATCACATGTATGTGGAAACTTAGTTATTTCTCACTGGGGCCTGAATGCTATTCCCAGTAAGGTGCCATTAAGTCAGTGAGAAGGAGGCCTGTCAGGAGCGGCCCGTGAGCCTACGCAAACTAGGCAGTTGCCTAGGGCGCTGCCGGCCCGGGCGCCCAATGATGACATCATGGCCATTGACGGCCGTGCAGGTGCGGGCGCCGATCGCGCCTTCCGCCTGGGGCACCAGCTGCCGCAGCCGGCCTCGGGTCGCTCCTGAGGCCTGTTGTTTCTAGTGGACATTCCTCCAGCTCACAACACCATCCCAAAGTTTGGCCCAATAGCGACTCTGCTCCAGGGCCTCCCAAAGTCTAGAAGTATGTGTGCATTTGTTGGGGTGGGTGCTGAGATCCATTGACAGAGCTGTGTGGGAGAAACGTGATTGCCATCTACTTGTGCTCCCTTTCAAGGGGCCTGCAGTTCCACGAAGCTTTAAAAGAAGAGCAAGATTACATTCGAAAAAGGGTAGCAGCACACAGTTGCGGATAAACTCTTGTAGCAGCACCAAAGTACCTTCCCTTCCAAAGGAGACTAGATGATATTGTCCTATCAGGGATCAACAATGGCAGAAGGCGTTTAAACCAGTACGATTTTGTTGAGGCCCATTGAAACCAATAAGAGCCCATCCATTCACTTGAGTAGGCACTGGATAAGGGACATCACTAAGGATGTGAATGCCATATGGAGGAGCAGGGGTGAGGGAGGAAAGAAGAATGCCATGGACTTTCCCCTGCATAGAGCAAGGCACTGTGTTTGTAACCGGCGAGCACCGGAAACTTTAGAGTAGGCCCAACACTGCCAGATCCCGAACATTAATTCAGGTTGGGAATGAATGATTGTAACCCTGTTCATGGCCACCTCTCTGGTTCCCCGACTATCAGCTCAATCCTGCAAGGTGCTGATCTGGCCCGGATCCAGCAAAGCGTTTAAGCTCATGCTTAAACTCCGAGTGGTCCCATTGAGTTCAGTGCCACTGCATGTGCTAAGCACCCACCTGTGAGTACTGCCAGCCTCAAGCATTCAGAAATCATGAAACAAGCTTCCAACATCATGAATTTGCCTTCAAAATCAGAAGCTTTAGAAAAATGGCTTTGGGGTCCTTCAGGGTGCACTTTTCCAGCTTTAACTCTGCATCCGTGAAGGCTAGAAGCTTGCCTTTTAATTTGGGCTTTGGTTGTTTGTTTGACTGTTTTAAACGAAAACCAAGATTCTCCCTTGTCCCCTCTGCTCCTGGAGCTGAAGCTATCCGAGACATCAGGTATCACAAGACTCGTGGTAAAATCACAAAAGCTGGCATGACTGATAATTGTTTTGCTGGTTTGCAGCCAAGAGCTCAGCACCACACGGAATTGGGGACCTGAGGCAGGATTAGTTTGGGAAATGGCGGTTTTTCCTGGGTGAAATTCATCCCAATACAGAGGCCCGGCCTATTTTGAAGGCTACCACAGGATTTCTGTCGTGCCTGATGTCTCTGCAGGCCCTTCTGCACAGGAATGAGTTTCATCTCGTATGAATGCCCCATTCACAGGAGCGAAGAAGGGTAGTCATTACTCACTGTTGGCCATTTGTTATTCTCCTATTCTAAAAGTATCAGTTGTCCTATCGAGGAGCAGAAACCGTGCAACGTGATTGAGGCGACCAATCCCATGCCACGAATAACGACTAGCAAACAGAATGCAAACCACCCCATAGGCTGAAAATTGTTCATCCAAACCATTTGGCAAATACAAACAATGAAGGCATTTGTGGCAACCAGAGAAACAGGGCTAAATCATTAGAGAATTTATTCCCAGTACCTTAAACTTTCAAGCCCTTCTTTAACGTAAGCTTGTTTTTCTGCAAATGGGTATTACTCTGATCCCTCTGAAGGAGGGAAGAGACCATAATGATTAGCTCTTGTTTTCCTCCAAAGTTCTTCCTTTGATCCTCAAGCTTGCTTGCTTTCCTGGGTAGAGAAATAAGAACCCAACCCCACAAACAGAAATAAATATCTTTTCTATTTTTTTCCCTTTCTCATTTTCATCGTTACTTCCCAGATGGTTTCCAGGGGTTTAGCATTTTCAAAGCTTTCCGTAAATGTGGATGACAATAGGAAGTGTTGCCTCTTAGCCTGCGGCCGGCACAGTTTTAAATGAGGTCCCAGGTAGTCATGGTTACCTCTTCTCTTCAGTAAGAGATGCCTTTTATTTCCTGCCTTTTGTGTTTGCACATCTCAGATATACATTCTCCCAAACCGGATGGGTATTCACAGATAGAGGGATGTGGACAGATAACACATAAATGGTGCCGGGGTGTCAGGGTGCCAGGTTTCCCCAAGTATTGGGGAGTCTCCTAGATTGAAATAATTTTCCTTCTCTAAAATTGGGAAATGACTCTCTCCCTACTCTCCAAGCATAGGTCTGATCCTGATCTCACTCACACCAGAGTAAATCAGGAGTCACTCCCCTACAAGCAATGGCGTTACTCTGCTGGTAAATCAGTAGCGAGTAAGATTAGAATCAGGTTCCTTGTCTTCCTCTCTCTTTTTCTCACTCCTTCTTCTTGCTATAATAATTAACAGTCTGTCAGGAAAGAACCTGGATCAGCTCTTAAAAATGAGCTTTCCCCTTGGAATATACATAGACACGCACCCTCGGAGACAGCAGGCACTCAGCTAGCAGTGTGATTAGAGTGGTGTCAGAACCGAAACAGAACAGCATCGAAAGCCAGGATCTTTGCACAGCCACCCATGAATAAATGGGAGGTGATGGAATGAGCAAATAGCTGTTGGGGTTTTTTTTTTTTTTTCCAAGAGGGAAGTTGTGGTGTTCTGGCTGCTGTTTTTTGCTCCTGTTTCTATTCTGAGGCGAGTGCCTTTTATTGGTTATTAGAGGAAACGGATAGCCCAGGCATTTGAGAGCCACAGAGCTTGTCTCCTTGTGCACGTTCAGACGCAGACTGCACTGCACTCCCGACCGCCGTGGACCTGGCTAGGTGAGCAAGGATGGTGTTAAGAATCCTACGCAGCGAGATGCCGCTTCCCACCCTGGGGAGGCGTGGGGGGAGCCTCAGCCCTGTCTAATTGCCTCCCCCAGCGGCAGTCCTAGATGGCCACGTCAGCTATGTAAGTACAGAGCCCACAATTGAACTCGGCTTAAAACGCTAGAGATCAACCTTCTTTGCGAGGCTTCTTGAGGAGCGAGCAAGTGGCTTGTGACTTAGGGGTGGTGGAGGGGAGGCGGGGAGAGAGCGGGCTGCGGGAGGAGGAAGGAATGATGTGTCTAATGAGGATCAGCGACAAGAGGAGGTGCTGTAACTTTGGAGCAGATAATCGTATTCATATGAGTTCGCTGTGATTTATATGCAGCCTTTGCATCTCCCCGATTTGCACAGCGCACGCTGTGCGTGATTGGAGATACGGTAGCTCAAACAGAAAATACTGGACAGTGTGATGAGCAGCCCGCAGCAATCAACCAATCCCAGGTACCCTTTGAGTTGAATTTGAGGGTCTGTGTTCATTTGCTTTCCCCGCAGCCGGTGCATAGACGTAGCTCTAAATATGTTTCTCATCAGGACCAGGGAAATGACACCAAGAGGCTTGATCCCTTTGGATAAAAGTGCTGCAAAATTTGTACTTGCAATGTGCACACTCCGGTGGGCGAGAGGGGTGTGTGTGCGGGCGCGCGCATGACTGCTCAGGCAATGACTGATGAAAGATCATAGCCTTATTCTGCAGGATCATTGCATAGAATATGGGCAACGCTTCTGCTCCCCCAGGGGACAACTCTGCATGTGTGCGCGGGGGCGGGGAGGTTGAAGCGGAGAGGATTGTACGATAACAGAATCTTGTGCCCACCTCCCCTTTTAAAAACCAAAAGCAGAAAGGTTTGAAGATTCCTTTGGCTTCTATGGAAACTTAATATGCTGCGAAATAACATAGATGCCTTTAAAGCAAGCCGAGTTTCTCAGCAGTCGCTCTGCCTTTCCGACAGGAGGACAGACAGCTCAGAACAATTATTGCAGCATAACAGTAGCAGCAGACATATTGGCTTTTCTCAGCCAGCGCGAAATAATTTGCAAAACTAAGCAGATGCACTAAAGGAGCTAGCTCTTGCTGGCTTAGATGTACGAGCTGTAGTGCCTCCGATTAGCAGATCACCATATTTGCCCATTGCAGCATATCAGTGAATTGCACATTGGTTGCACCTGGTTTTCTATTTACATTTTTTTGCCAGCACTGGGCACAGTTACAGGCGCAGTGGAAAGTGTCTATAATTGCCAGCATATTAGCATCAAAATATAAAAATAGCCATGCTGGGTCAGACCGATGCTCTAGCTAGCCCAGTATCCTGTCTCTGACCGTGGCCAATGCCACGAATGAGCAGAACAGGGCAATTATCAAGTGATCCATCCCTTGTCATCCAGTAGGTTTCCAACAGTCAAGTTCTTCCAAACATGGGTTCCAGCTCTCCAGGTGTGCAGCTTAGAAGCTGATGAGGATAGTTGACGTCTTTTTTTTTTCTTTTCTTTTTGTTTTAAATGAGAAAAATGCATTCTGGCCATGAAGGATGTATTTACAAGTGGGAAAGACTAAGGAAAAAGATGGCAAAATCAGTATAGCTTCATTTACTTCAATAGCTACTTGACACCAGATGAGGGTCTGGCTCTTGGGATCTTGATTTTATTGAGTATCAAAGAGAAATGAAAAGTATACTAGAGGCCAGACCATGAAGTCTTTGGGCATACCTGTTATATGATTAAATCCTGGAGGGCTTGCTCGGAGCTTACACAATTTTACTCAGGATCTTGACCTCTTACATCACTTGCGCACCCATGACATTTCATTGCCTTTGCGGAGTTCCTTTTCGTTGACACCAGTATGAGTAGAAGACAATCTGGCCTTCCTCAGGCAAGATGTTCCTGGAAGTCAGTGGTTAAAACTCTGCTGAAGTCAGTGCAGTTACTCCTGTTTTTAAGCAGGGTAACTGAGAGCAGTATTTGGCCCAAGATATAAAGGCCTGGTCTACACTAAGGATGTTAATATGCGGTTAATTGACTAGTCGACGGAATTTCCATTGAGTAGTCGACTAGTCGATAGGCACTTCAAAAGAGGAATGCGGAACTCCACGTACAGCCCGGGGCCAACGGGAAGTTCCGCTGACTCCAGGCTGCACGCAGTGTGCCTGCTTTGAACAGCACAAGAGTCCCCAGGGACGGATGTTGTGCATTTCAAAGCCATGGAGCCTGGAGTCAGTGGGGGACTAAGTCCCCCGCTGACCCCAGGCTCCATACTACGCTGCATGCCGCTAGGAGCCCAGGGTCAGCTGGGGAGTCCTCAGCTGACACCGGGTTCCGGGGAAGTGCTGTGTGGAACCTGGGGTCAGCTGGGAATCCCCAGCTGCCCCTAGGCTCCAAGGCTGCCCCCTTTGAATTGCTCAGAGGCGGCGTTTTAAAGAGGCAGCATGCAGCACAGCTGATCCGCAGATCAGTTGTGAGACAGCTGCCCCTTTAAAACGCCAGCTCCGTGCATTTCAAAGGGTAGCTGCCATGGAGCCTAGGGTCGGCTGGGGACTCCCAGCTGACCCTGGGCTCCCCGCGGCATTTCCCCAGAACCCAGGATCAGCTGGGGAGTTCGCCTTGCTGCGTGGAACCTGGGGTCAGCTGGGAACTCCTCAGCTGATCCCGGGTTTCAGGGAAATGCCGCAGGGAGCCCGGGATCAGTTGGGGAGTCCCCAGCTGACCCGGGCTCCAGGGCTGCCCCTTTGAATTGGGCAGAGGTGGCATGATTGAATCTCATAGAGGCAGCAAGGGAGAGGGGGTGATACTGACTAGTCAAAAGGCTATCCGATAAGCAAATGCTTAACGGATAGTAGACTAGTCTTTAACATTCCTAGTCTACACTGCATCGGAAGGTCAAAGTAAGATACGCAACTCCAGCTACATAAATTATGTCACTGGAGTTGACACATTTTTCATCACTTTTCCGCGTCATCCACACAGCGGGAGACCCCTTTGGCTTCCTTTACTCCTCATAAGGAGCAGGAGTACTGGTGCCAGCAGGGGCACCTCTGAGTTCGATTGAGCGGATCTACAGTAGACACGCTAAATTGAACCACAGAAGATCGACTGTGGCAGCATCGATCTTCTGCATAGTGTAGACGTGTCCAAAGGTTCCACTTCTGATGCACATACTCACATTGGAGTTGTACGTTGCCTGCAAGAAGTCCTGTTGTTACTAATTGAGGCACTTGTGAAGAAGATGCTGTGTAGCAGGAGCAAGGAGAGCAGAATCAGGCCTTGAGATTTCATTCACATTCAGAATGTTTGCCTCCATACCTGAAAGAAAGAAAAGTCACGTGTCAGATCCAAATCTCCCAGTGGTCCTTTCGAAAGGACCAGTTGCTAAGGGGGCAGCTGAAGTGGGAGGTTACATGGCATCTTTGTTGTCAGTGCTGAGATTAGATAAGTCTTGAGTCAGTCCAGGGTGTTTGACGCCTTCCATTGGTAAGAAAGGGAGGGATGAAACCTTCTTTGGGTAACATGATCAAGATGCTATTGGCATGCAAAACTGAACAGCAGCTGCAACGGCAACTGAGGGAGAACTTCGCTATATTAGCAACATTAATTAAGTTACAAAAATTATGCATGTTATCAGTTATGAGACGACCTTTCCTAAGCTCAGTTATTAAGGCAATAAAGCATGACCTGCTAGTCCTAGCCAGTTTAATGGCTGGCTAAGAGAGGGGTTTTTCACGTAATACTTTTAGCAGGTCATTAGCCGAGCTATAGGCCAACATGGAGAACCTAAGTGATGTGCTGGAACAGCAGCTGAGAAAAATTCACACTGTGTTCATTTGGGCATGTGGGGGAGGGAGGATAATAACTTGCCCTTCTGGAGCCGTTTGTCAAGATAAACCAGGCAGAAGGAGAGAAATGGATGGGAGAGTTTTGGATATAGGTTTGTTATTTGAACACTTTGCGGGAGGAGGAGTTTTTCATCCCCAGATTATTTTGGGTTTGTTTGTCTCAAACACAAGCCCAGGAACGTAGCAGGCTGGGCAAGCAACTAGTCCGCCCCCTTGTTTTAGCTGCTGTGCATGACTTACTTTGGGTTTGGTCCTGTTGTTGTTTTTGTCAGCCACACTGCTGGCCCGTGGGCGCCGTTGGAGAAGCAGAGGTGGGAGCTATGCAGGCTGACGCGTTCCCTTCGAGGGCCAAGCTGCTGTTGTTCCAGACCTGGCGGTTCAGAACAAAATAAGTAGGAATTAATGAAAACCACGTGCCATTGTGTGTGTGTGTGTGTGTGTGTGTGTGAGAGAGAGAGCACGCAAGCAGAGAAGATTGCTGTTGTGCAGTGTGTTAAGGAAGTGTAGAAAGTACCCTCGACTCGGGTCATGGAAGATAAAGTCAAAGGTATGAACTCAGGGGCTTAGAAACCTTGTTGTTGGCCTGTCGCAGGAATGGGGTTATCAGTGATTTATCTGTGCAATTCCTGGATGGGTGGGATGTCTGGCAAAGGTCTCAGAGCTGCAGGTTGAGGTAAACAGGGGGTTGATGCTTAGAGCTTAAGCCGACCATCCACACTCACCGAATCTCCCGGGGCTGCTCGCTTGAGTCAGGACCATGCACGTATTTATGGGCCCTGGCCCATACCAAATACGCGACAGTACCAACCCCAACCATTACAGGGGCAGATCCTGCACCCCCTGATGTCAGTGGCAGTAGGATCAGTCTCCCAGATAAGCCGAGAGGGAAGAAAATAAATCTCCAGGCAGGGGAGTTATTGGCTGTGTAGAGCTAAGGAACAGATAGTTAAGAGAGAGGTGATGCTGGATTTCCCCTACAAATAAATCACAGAGGGTTATTAATGCAAGTGCAGGCAGAAAACAAGCGCAAGCCAGAGCTGTGTGTGTGCCGGGAGCTTTCCAAACCGGCAGGTAAACAGTGAGAAACCAAAACAGCGAGTTTGGCGTATGTGTGTATGAGAGAGAGGAGTGGGCTGAGGAGTGACACATTCCCTGGCTCCTTGCCGGGAGCATCATGGATTCTGACACCATCCACCCACAGAGGCAGAAGCCGGTTTTAGCGCATCCTGCTACCTGATTCCAGGAGCCCTCCCGGGTGTCCGCCTGCTGCATAGTTACAGCAGCTGACACGGGAGGGGTGGCAAGGGATGCTGCTGTGGAGAGGGGTGGCACAGAGCAGACGGCCAGGGCTTGCTTCAGAACGAGCAGCTTAAAACGGCTTGATGAATGTGCCAGTCCATGCGGCTTTGGGCACTGCCAGAGGGAAGCGGGGAGGAGGGGCTCATAGCTCTGAGGCGAGGCAGGGGAAAGGGAATTGGCAACCAGTAGAAATTACCTTGAGAATATACAACAGGAAGGGGTAGGGAGTCTGGGACCTGCCTCCAGGGCTTGGAATCAGGAAGAAGAGGTGTGAGGTGGCTGTTCTAGCTGCTTTGCAGGGACCGTCTCTTCCTCAGTATGAGAATGGGTCCAAGGCATCCTTTGAGGAGCACCAGTGCAGACAGAGAAGCTGCACCTGGGAAGAATTTGGCCCAGCACATTATATGAACCCTGGGATCTTGCTCCTGCCCTCAGCAAGTCCTAGCCAGGGAGGGCGAAACGCGATTGCATTGGGACGGAGTATGAACAAGCCACGCATGTGAACGCTCCTGATTTCAGCCCAGCTCTCCTCTTCTCGACTTTCCCCTGGCTGCTCTGCACTGGAAGCTGCTGCTGGGCCGGTGGGCCCTGGCCCATGTGGCCTCAGCTCCCCTGCTCCCTGTGAGCCTTTCAAGGAGCAAGAAGCTAATGCTAATGAACGGCAAATCTGCCAACCCACTTCGCAGCATCCCGGGAGATAACTCTGCCCTCCTTCGTGGCCACGCTGGAGGAAGGAGAAGGCCTGGGTTGGGCCCTAGCTCTGCAGTTATACAGGAGGAGGGATCGGAGGGGGTGCCACGGCCCACAGGAATCCTGTGAGGACGCCTGTAGCAGCTCCGCAAAGCAGCAGGCTGGCCCCCTCGCCGTGCTCACTCCCATGGCCCAGTTCTGGGGACCAATTCGGGCACTCAGGCCCGACTCACTTTAGTAGTGGGACGGTTCTTGAGCAGGTGGCATTCTGCCTTTATGCCCCTCCCCGCGCCTTTGTCAGGGAACATCTGTCTGAGGTGTCTCCATGGGGAGAGGGTACAGAGGGGAGAGGGGGAGCGTCTGTGATCTAATGCTGGCTCTGCCTCTGGGAACTGGAGCATGTTGCTGCACAGCCCTGCCTCAGTTTCCCTACTAGTGCATGGGGGAATACCTGTCTAGCGAGGGATTAGGAGGGCTAGTTAGGTAAAGCCCGTACAACTCTTTGAAAAGGCCCCTCCTCCTGCCTAGGAAGGAGTGCGTACACATACTCACCTGAGGGGTCTCATTCCCCTTCTACGGTCCATTCCCCCTGTGACCTCCTGAGCTGCCAGCTCTATAACAAGAGAGTAAGGCTGCTGCTTTGTACGAAGAGAGGCCCTTTCTTCCAAGGGTCTCAGTTCTCCCCAACCTTGTGAGACGGGCAAACTTTCCCAAAGTATGGGGATGGTAAAATGAGACACGAAGTCTAGTGATTTGCCCAGCCAGTCACTGGTGAAACTGGGACTAGAGCCCAGGACTCCCAGCTCCCTGCTTTAACCGCTAGACCATGCTTCTTCCCTACGGTGAAACCACATTTACTAAACAATCTGGACTATCTCCAGCCCTCCCCAAGCCAAACCTGAGGGCTTTCCTCAGTCCCCCGTCAGGCACAGCCCATGGTGAAGTGGAGGGAGATGGCGATTCTCGGAGTAAGGGCCAACAGGAAGCAAGCAGGCTCTTGCTTCCTCAGCAAATAAATATGTTGTCCTTCCATTTAATACCATAACTTGTCTAGTTAGCCTCCAAGGCCAGCGGGGGCAGAGAGCAGGGAGATGCCACCGTTTAGCCAGATGCTCTTCTCCCCTAGCCAGTGCCCCACGCCAACCCCTTTCCCCATCCCTATTAGGCATTTCCAAACACTGACCCTCTTGATAAACAAAGGAGAGGGGGAGGAAGGGTGGCTGGCATGTTAATGCACTCCCCCCCTCCCCGCCCTTCCTCCCTTCATCCCTCTGGGAAAGGCCTTTGCAGATATAAGCAAACCTTGATTAAAAGCTGCCTGACAGCCAACGGCAGCAGCAAGCAGCAGGCAAGGAAGCGCTTCAAGTCTAAAGGGAGCTGCTGCTGCTCCTGCCGCTGCTGCCTCCATTCTCAGATGTCCCTGATCCTTTAATCAATCACAGCCAAGGAAGAGAAGAGCAAACACGCATGCTGAGGCAGAGGTATGTACGTGCGTTCATTCTAGCCGCCGTGCAAGCGCCAGGGCTAATGCATGTATTTGGATGGATAGAGGTTCCCGTGGAAGGAGCAATCATTTTATTTCTTGGGGGGGGGGGGAGAAGTGGGGGAGGCAGCGTATTAGTTTTCTTTTCAGTTTGGGAGAAGCCTCCCCTCCCCACCATTTCCCAGTTAAAAACCCAGCGTGGATGCTTACTATATATCCACAGTAAGGCAGACACTGTAACGGATGGGTTGTTTTTTTTTAAACACGGGATGATAATGTGTTATGTGTCTATCGTGCCTTCCATCAACGAGTCTCCCTGTGTTTTAGGGACATGAAACCCACACTATAGAGAAACAGTATCTTTTCCATTTTACTGAGGTGGAAACTGAGGCATGGAACAACGGAGTGATGGGAACCTAGGGTTCCTGACTCCCATACCCACCTCACACCTCCCGAGTAGAAACAGCCTCACATTGGTTTTCAGGGATGTATATTCTGTGGGATTCCCTCCACTTTCTCTTTTGTTCCCTTACCACCCAGGCATCCCTATATATTGGGCTAACTTGTCTTTATGGCCCAGGAGAGAGCAGGATGGTTCAATATGAGAAAGGAAGCTACTTTCCCTTTGGGTTGACCAGAGCTAAACCTGGACTGGGACATCGTCTTTAGCACTTACATGGGCTCTGCATTTTCAGCACACAGAGCTCTTTAAAACCCACCAATTCTGAGGGGGAGTCAAGTAGCATTGTCTTCCTGTTATGGGTGGGTAAACTGAGGCAGGCTGAGTGAGTGACTTGCTCAAGACCTCAGAGAAGGTGCACAGCAGAGGCGGGAGAAGAACTGAGTAGCTCCTGATGGGTAGTCTTTTGCTTAGGCCACGACACTTCTGGGCTGGCTCAGCCATTCCTAATCTTGTCATCCAAACACCACTAGGGAGAGCAGAGTTTTGGGGCTTGGCTAAGAAGCCGCTCAGGCTGCTCTCTTGATTCAGGATGTCCCCTGGAATGTCTTACTAGCACAGTGGCCTACAACAGTGCCAGACGGAGCTGTCTCTCCATTCTCCTCAAACAAGAGTCATGGACAAGACTCCTAGGGATGCCAGCAGGGCGGGATTTCACCCTCTAGTTAGTTGCTGCGACTTGACTCCACACTCCGGACCTCATAATTGCACGTAGCGTGAAAAATACCTCGTGCAATGGAGCTAATTGCTCGCGAACATACCAACTAATGGCCAGCCTTTTCCATCTTAAGGGGATGTGGGGATGGGGGAGGGGAGAAGGAAAACGTGTGTAATTTCAATGCCATAGGTTGAAATTCTTTAGCCATAACTCAGTCCGTGCCCGTCGGTGGGAGGTTTTGCTTGAGGAAGGGCAGCAGAAGTAGGCCTATCGCCTTTATGTAGCTGTTTATTTTGGTTACTGCTTCTTTTTTTGTACCTCTCTATTAATATATTTTGGCAGTGCACGGGTTCCTATATTTGTATTCTAGGGTGGAGCCACTCAGCTCTGTAAATTAGCGTCACCAGATCACCTCAATCAGAAAGGCTAATGAGACGCCCTGTGTAGACAGACATACTCAGGGGCTTAAGATAGCTATAGACAGATACCTAAATACGTACAGTTTGCCGGTGCACCATATGCTTAGGATCCAATGTGCGGTCAAGTATTTTCAACCCTGAGAAAAAGGGCATGCATGCGTGTGCTTGTGTGTTTGGTAAGAGGCTGAATGTCTCAACCTCTGCAGCAGTTTTACCTGACTCTGGCATGATGTGATCCGTCACCAGCCCATTGCGCTCTTCCCTTTCTAGTATCCACCTGACAGCGATACATATACAGTGCCTGTGAGAAAGGGCTGGAGGCTAGGAAAGAGGAAAGCGCTCTCTGTTTCTGCCTTGCAGAGCAGAGCGGAAGGCACCCGGGGGCAACGCTCAGTCCTTTCTGTTTGTTCCTAAAGCTCAGGCACCCGCCTTGCTGTGTAATAGCAGTGAGCTGGGAAAGGCACGCTGAGCATTGACATGCAAAGGAGCAGAGCAAGTGGTTCTCTTGACCTCAGCATTCCTAGCCAGCAGACACACATGTGACATGAATGCACATACCTTTCACAGGTGTTGTCATCTGTAGGAGCAAAGTGGCTTGATGCAGAGGGCGCAGTACCACTGGGCTTATGGACTTTCCCCACCCACACTGCATGGAGTGGCCACGGAGGTGTGTCAGGATCCCTTCTGCAGGCCTGTGGCTACAGGAGACTCTACAGCAGTGGTCACCAACCTGTAGATCGGGATCTACTGGTAGATCTTGGAGCCTTTGACAAATGATCCTGACAGCTTTGGCCAGGAGGCTAAGTGCCAGCACTTCATCTGCCCCTCTAAGCATTGCTGTGTTTCTTCTGCCCTTTGCCTTGGAGCTGCCCCCCCCAGCCCCAGGAGCCTCTTGCTTGCTGTGCAGGGCACAGAAAGAAGAGGGAGGGTGCTGATGTCAGGATGCCTCTCCCTCCACCTTGTACCCCATCTCCACAGAGCAGAGTGGAGGCAGGAAGGGAGAGAGTTTGCTGGCTGCTTTTGGGATTGGTGCAGGGCCAGAGTAGGGGTAAGCCCGCCTTAATCCCCTGCACCACCACCCAGAAGCTACCTGTGGTAAGTGGTGCCCAGCTGGCGCCTGCATTCCAAACCCCGGCCCCAGTTCTGAACCAATCCTGCATCCCAAACCACTGCCCTAGCCCTGAGTCCCCCTGCACCCAAACTCCCTCCCAGAGCCTGCACCCTGAACCCCCTCCTGCACCTCAACTCCCTGCCCCAGGCTCAGCTCAGAACCCCTCCCACACTCCAAATCCTTTAGCACAAGATCAGAGTCCGCATCCCCCTCCCCCGCACTCCAGCCCTTTGCCCCCAGCTTGATAAACATGAGTGAAGATGGGAGGATGGAGTGAGCAAGCATGGAGCCTTGGAGTAGGGGCGGGAAGGAGGTGGGGCAAGGGTGTTTGGGTTTGAGGTAGATCCTGGATTGCATTTAAATTCAAAAAGTGATCTCATGCTTTAAAAGGTTGGAGACCACTGCTCTACAGTCAGTGTTCTTGCTGAGAGAGCACTAGCTTACAACAGTGACCCATTGACCCCTCTAAGGACCTCAACACCTACATTTCTATATGGAAAGCTTCAAGAATTGAAGTCCGCATGGAGAGATGGACTTACAAAATAGCTCTTACTGGCCGGCCACAAGATATCAGCCATCCAAGAGGAACTATTTGGCTAGACCAATGGTCTTCTTCGGCTGATTCACTCCTCTTGGGCAAGGGACATCAGCTGTAGTTATTTAGCTTGTCTCTCCAAAACAAGACACTTGACTCCTCTTCCCACAGGGGAGAGAGCTAGCCAATTTTAGCTTCCACCTCCCCAAAGGGAGCATTAGAATCATAGAATACTAGAACTGGAAGGAACCTTGAAAGGTCATAGAGTCCAGTCCCCTACCCTCACGGCAGGACCAAGCTCCATCTAGATCATCCCTGATAGATGTCTATCCAACCTGCTCTTAAATATCTCCAATGATGGGGATTCCGCAACCTCCCTAGGCAATTTATTCCAGTGTTTGACCACCCTGACAGTTAGGAAGTTTTTCCTAATGTCCAACCTAAACCTCCCTTGCTGCAATTTAAGCCCATTGCTTCTTGTCCTATTATCAGAGGTTAAGGAAAATAATTTTTCTCCCTCCTCCTCCTTGTGGGAAGCGTTGGGCTCCTATGAAAGCAGAATGTTCAAAGGAACCGGCTATGTGAGTTGGGGTTTTTTGAGGCTGAGCACATGGTGGGTTCTGTGGGGCTGATATAATGTTTGTAGGCTGCTACCCTGTTGGAAATGCTGGTGGAACTGTCCCTCTTGAGTTTGCTTGTGAGGGTCCCATTGGACTTGGTGGAATTGCACACCTGGACTGCCAATCTGTTGTATTGATCGTTCTCCTTTGGACACGGAAATGTTTTCCTGAAAAGACAGTAATCTGCCCACACCCCAGCATGTTCTTCAAAAGGCTTCAGCATCAAATGGAGGGGGGTCTGTTTAGGAGAAAACAAAACAAGAAGGGAAGCTCAATTGGGAAGCTGAGGCGTTGGGGGAAAGGAGAGAATAGAAGCTTTGGAGAGGGGCTATGGTAGTGAACTGCATGCAGTAGAGGTTGACATACAACAACAGATACAAAGCGTAATGGGGAGGGATCGCAGGCTTGAAAGCTGGATTCTGAGACAATAGAGGGATGATACGTTAAGTGGCTATAAGGAGAAGTTAGAAGATGTGCTATTACTATGCAGTTGGGAAATGGAGGGAAGAGGATAATGTAATAGGGGAGCTCTGAATGTCAAGAAAGCCTTAAAAATAAGTCAAAAGATGACAATTAAAAAAGGGAATGAAGCAGAGGCTAGATCTTTAATTGAATTCAAGAGATTGGTGGGACAAATAATAAAGTTGGTTTGGGTTGGTCATTTGTGGTAGGAATTTGCTTCCAATTCCAAATCATAATGAAGCCTATTAGTAATGGATCTTTGTAGGACATTGTCCTCATTAAGGCAAAATGTCTTATCTGTCAAAGAAACTTTATAAGGAAATTATACCTCGTATAGGCTGTGTATATGCAAATCATGCAGTATGCTGTATACCATCCTTAATTGAGACATCCATGGGTACGTTTTCAGCTTGGTGCTCACAGAAATTCCAAATACTGCGATTAGATAAGAGTAACAGAGGGCCAGGGACATACATATGTCCTAGCTGAAAATGGATGGCCGCTTTTTGAAAGGGCAAAAAGCAAAAGCCACACCTGTTTTGCTTCCTTAGCAGTCCTAGAAGTTCACATGCAATGAGCGCTTGTCTCCAAATTCATAAACTGTAAATAAACTATAGGGCCAAATTTTCAGCCAGCTTCTGATTTTGCATAAGCAGTTTGTTGCATCCAGAAACTGGGTGAGCACCTGTTTTGTGTATGCAAATTCTACATTTGCACCCACCTGTCTCATAGCCAAATGCTTCATCTCCCTGTTAGGGATGTAAAATCCGGTTTAATTAGTGAATGGGTTAAACATTAAGTTTAACCAGTTAACCAATTAAACCGGACAGGCAGAGGAGCTCTCCACCCACCACAGCTGGACTGGAACAGCCCTCTGTCATAGTCGGGGGCCGCTCCAGATGGGCTGGAGCACTCCCCACCCACCGTGGGCCCCGGGGGGCTGGAGCAGCTCTCTGCCTGTGGTAGGCAGGGGGCTGCTGCAGCCCCACTGATTAACCAGGTGACCATTAATATCCCTACTCATTGTATGAATGTCCCAAACAAATCTGGGCAGACTATTGTGCATGTAAAGTCAGATACCATGACACAAAAATTAGGCCCAAGGCTGGCTGATGTGACTCTTCTGCACATTTGCCATCTTGCTGGTGGTGACCTCTGAAAATGTGACAAAGAATGTGAGTCAATTTTCACTAGGGATGTGCATGAGTAGGTGATTAACCGCTATGCCCAGGCTTATTGGTTAAACTAGTCGACTACTCGCATTTCCCGCCCCCTTGCTGCCTTTGCCCACGGTGGCCCCTGGCTTACCATGGGCAGGGGCTGCTTTGCAGCAGCAGCAGCCCCTCTCTATGGGGAGGGGTGTCCAAGCTTCCTTCCCCCACCTCCTCCCTCCACAGCAGCCTCTGTCCATGGGGAGCTCGGACCTCCAGCGGACAGAGACTGCTGCCACCCCATGCTGCTGCCTCTATTAGAGGCAGCAGCACAGGGCAGCAGACAGCCAGTCCACGAGGGGACCTGGTTTTTAAACTGATACAGCGGCAGCAGCACAGGTGGCAAGGGGCTCCCCGGGAGTAGGGCCGGAGCACACTGGCTGCCAACCCTGCCCCTTGGGACTATAAAATAGTCGACTAACCACTAACAATTCGTGTGGTTAGTCGACTAGTCTATTACCCTCTGTCTAACATCCCTAGTTTTCACTTGGCCTTAATGTTGGTGTCCGTGATGACCAGCAATGTGGCATTGCCAGTAAGTTGAATGCAAACATGTAAAGCCAGCTTTATGCCCTTGGATGCTCAACGAGGCTCCAGTTAAATGTAGAAGGATATGGGTCCCAATGAACCATTGGGTGGCGATCTCTGCAGATGACGCTCTTGACCAGTTCTCCAGGCTAACTTCAATGGGAGCAAAACACCTGATTCATCCAAAGGTGGAACTTGGCCCCTTGAGTTGAAAATCCATCTTATGCAGCTAATATAGCCAAAGAACTCACCAGGGTGTTTGTAAGAGCTTCAGACAACGGGGACCTCCCACGTCAGCATTCAGCCATGGGAGAACATGTGTTGGCACAAGGTTATCGTGCAATACTGAGGCCTCATGGGAAATTGCAAACAATTCTTCCTTGTCGGACAGTCCTCCTTGGCATTTCCCTATGCTAGCACCTGAAATCCAAGGCTCTCAATGTGCTTTGCAAGTCTCAGCATGGAGGGGAAATAATACTCTTCGGCTGTGTCTACAGTGGCATGATTTTGCGCAAAAGCAGCCGCTTTTGCGCAAAAACATGCTGCCTGTCTACACTGGTGGGGAGTTCTTGCACAAGAACACTGACATTCTAATGTGTAAAATCAGTGCTTCTTGCTCAAGAACTATGATGCTCCCGCTCAGGAATAAGCCCTCTTGCACAACTGTTCTTGCGCAAGAGGCCAGTGTAGACAGGCAACATGAATTTCTTGCGCAAGAAAGCCCGATGGCTAAAATGGCCATCAGAGCTTTCTTGCACAAGAGAGCATCTACACTGGCACAGATACTTTTGCGCAAAAGCACATCTCTTACGCAAAAGCACATGCCAGTGTAGACGCTCTCTTGTGCAAATACTTTAACACAAAAACTCTTGCGTTAAAAGTATTTGTGCAAAATCTTGCCAGTGTAGACGTAGCCTGATTATACAGAGGGAAAGATTGGGTTAAGTGATGTGCCAGCGGTCGCTCAGGAGGTGTGTAATGGATCCATGAATATAACGTACCTCTCTGGATCCCCAGTCTGATGCGTCAGTTTAGTCACATTCCCATTACCCTTGGTTCTGTATGTCACAGTTAGCAAATTCTGGTGCCACTGAAGTCCAAGGAACTTTTCTGCTGCCCTCAGTGGGACCAGTCCTTGTATTATCTTCATTCATTATTACTGGTAGCGCAGAAGTGAATCTGGAGTAACAGTGGAGCTACACCCAGTTTGCACTGAAGTGGCAGAGTCCTGAACCTGCCTCCCAACACAGCACTCTTCCAGGATGAGGTGGGTACATTTTCTTGTAAGAGACACAACAGCACCTCAAAAGGAAACGAAGGTGTCATAGGGCAAAGAAAGTGTTGCTTAAGGAGTGATTTAAAGATGTAAATGGGCTTGAGTAACATCTCTCACTGGTTGTAGGCTGCCTTACTAACTCATTTGATTTCACTGATTCATGCCGGGGTAAATGAAATCAGAATCAAGCCCTGAAACCCTAGCTTCATTCCAGAGATGAATTTAACCCCTTTGTGCCAAATTCTACCCTTGGATTTCTGAATGAGGCTTTTTCTATAAGAGCATCAAAAGAAAGGATTTGGCCCTCCAATCTTTGTCATTTTAGTTGGAAAGCAGAAAATATTTTTTAGTTTGCTCCCCGGGTTTTATCAAAAGTTTTCTAAATTTCCTGCCTCGCTCTAATTACCAAGGAGATCTTGTGCCAAAACAGCGAGAGTGTGTCATTAGAGTTCCTCCGCTCCTGCTAATTATTCCCTTCCTGAAGCTATCCTGATCCTTCAAGGATTTAATATTTGTGGTCATATAAATGGTTTCGCAGCAGCCAATTGCAATGTATCAGGATTTATAGCTCCAGGTGAGCAAGCAGCTTTGCAGACTCTTAAAAACAAAGAGCCAAATGTATTCCTGGTGAAACTTCAATTCAGTCAGTTGACTAAGTGACACCAGCCATTAATTTACCCCCAATATTCAGCTCGAATGCTAATTTGTGTGTGTGTTTGTTTTAACAAGAGGGAAGAAAATGAGAATGTTTGATGCCAAATCCTGAAGTCTTTACTCAGGTTTTATTGAGTCCTCTCTGGGGCCAAACTGCTACTGAAGTCAATGGCAATTAGCCAGAATGAGGACCATGGCAAAACAGATAAAAACTGCAGGATTTATCCCAAAAGGAGTTTTATCCTGAGTGAAAAGTAAGGAAGGATTTCAGGATTTTCTCTCATTGATCTAAATGATCAATCTAAATAAAGCCAGTCTTCCCTGCATTTAACACCTCATTTTTACATCAAAAGCAAAGTATGGGACACTTCCAGACCACTTAATTAGCCTCATTCGCACCAGTCCTACAATTGACAAGTACCATTTTTTTTCCTGTTATAAAATACTTGGTTTCTGTTATTCCTCTCCAGCTCATCATCTGAAGAAGTGGGCCCACAAAAACTCATGATACTCTATATATTTTTGTTAATCTCTAAGGTGCCAGAGGACTACTAGTTGTTTGTTTGTTTTTTTAAGTTACTAACACAGCTATCCTTCTGAGACTGATCTAAATGAGGCTTTTGCCTGAGAAGGGAGAAAGTAAAAACAGCATAAAGTTTTCAGCCTTTGACCAGCAATATGGACTTAGAATTGTTTCCTAATCTTGGATCTCAGTTCTGCAGATGTGAATCAGGAGTAGCCTCGTTTGCAGGGGGTAACTGAGCTCAGAACCACCCCTGCCCCTGCACATCACTCTTCTATGAGGAGGTGTCAGTGGATCTTGTAAGAGACACAACACCACCTCAAAAGGAAAATAAGACCTTATCTTCTTTTCTTTGGCACAGTGTTTCTAATCAGAGCACAACAGCAGGCCATCATAGGCATACAGACCTGTTCTATTTCAGGAGACTACTTGAAATATACCTGCGAAAAGGGAGAGAACCTGAAAGCACCACAGAAGTAGATGACAGAAGCAGCCTTCCAATGGAAAAACAACCACAAGGATGCCTGCCAAATTAGAAAGGCAATGATAAAAGATGTTGTAGGGCAAAGGAATTGTTGCCTTGTGAGTGATTTAAACACGTAAACGGGCTTGAGTATCATCTCACCAGTTTTATACTGCCTTAGTAACTCCATTGATTTCACTGATTCACGCTGGGGTAAATGAAATCACTGAAACCCTAGCAGTTATACCAGAGATGAATTTGACCCCTTTTGTGCTAGATTTTGCCCTTGGATATCTAAATGGGGCTTTTTCTATGGGAGCATCGAAAGGAAGGATTTGGCCTTCTAATCTGTGTCTGTTCTCCCATCACTGAGCACAGGTGATGCCTGTCAGTATTTGTGTGAGCAAGACGCATGTAGCAATGGAGAAATGAACCCCTACAATTGTTTTCTTAAGAATCTGTGTGTTTACCGCATGCTGCGGTTCCACTTCTGCCTCCCACCCAGCCCCCCTTTTCGGAAACATTATAAATCAAACGGCTTAAAATGTAAAGCATCAAAAATTCTAAAACCTTCATCTATTATTAACTGTGACAGTAAATTCTACCTCAGAATGTTTTACATAGCAACTGTTACCAAGACACTCTGCATCTTAAGCTGATGTTCCAACAACTTTAAATCACAACAGCGCATTCCAGCAGTGAATGACGATGACTAGACAGGCCCAGCAAGAAACATGCTGGCATTCCTGGTACCTTTTCACTTGATTGGAAAACAATCAGAGAAACTAATCAGAGAGTTAGCAAAAGCAGCCCATACAAGCTCTCTCTGTAGTAAATTATATATGTGTATTTATATACATGGGGCGTCTATCGTCAGGATTCTGGAGACGTGACATTTTATCACCACCCACTACTGTGAGTATCGTTGCGAGTGTATAATACAATGGCAATATTTCCTATTTATGTATTTCCTTTCATCTGAGAGCTCCAAGGGGCTGTAATAAAAGAAGCTTTACGACACACCCATGAGGAAGGGATGTATTATTATATGCATTTTACAGAGGGATAAGATTAGGCAAACAGAGATTACGTGATATGCTTAAGGCCACTCAGCAAGTCGGTGGCAGAGTCCAGGTTAGAAGCATCTCTTCACATTCCTTGCTTTGACTGTTTGATCATTGTTGTTTTGCATGATAGTGGCAGCTGGAGAGTCCTGTTGTACCGGAGACTGTAATACATGTCCCCAAAAGTTTGTAATCTATATATACAAGACTGACAAAAGGTCGGAGAAAGGCAGGATAGTGATCTCCATTTTACAAATGGGAACTGAGGTACACCCAGGCTGGCTGTGTCAGTCAGAGGTATGGGAAAGCTAACCTCTGACTAACATGACTATGCTGATAGAAACTCCTGGGTAGACTAGACACTAGGGATGTGAATGGTTAACAATTAACGGGTAAGCTTTCTGGTTCTGGTTAACCGGTAGGGGTCAGAGCAGCTCCCTGCCTGCCGTTGGGCTGCTCCAGCCCTGTAGGCCTACCACAACCAAGGACTGCTCCAGCCAGTCGGCCAGAACAGCTCTTGTCCACAGCGGGCCAGGCCCAGCCCCCCCAGTACAGACTGGGGCTGCGAAGGCAGGCCGCTCCAGCCGCCAGCCCCCCTTTAATCAGTTAACTGATTAAACACAATGTTTAATCTGCTAACCAATTAAACAGGATTTTACATCCCTAGTAGACACAGCCATGAGGACAGGAGAGTGCCTGCTGAAAAACTCTCTCAGTGCATGCTGTGTCTGCACTAGGGGACTGTGACTGCCTAACCTTTATCATGTAGACGAAGCCTTAGTGATTTGCCTGAGGTCTCACAGGAAGGAGCCTGGTAGAGCTAAGAAATAAATTCACATCTCCTGAGTCCCTTAATCCAGTGGGTCTCGACCAGGCATCCAAGGGCCCCCAGTTGGGAGGGGGGGTCGTGATCAGGTTTCAGTGAGGCTGCCAAGCAGGGTCAGCATTAGACTCACAGCCCAGGGCAGAAGGCTGAAGCCTTGTGGCATGGGGTTGAAGCCTTGCCCCTGAGCCCCCCTGACCCCTCACACAAGCTGAAGCCAAAATCTGAGCAATGTAGACTTACGGGGTCCCTTGTGGCATGGGGCCCTAGGCAGTTTTCTTGCTTGCTACCACCTAACACCGGCCCTGACTTTTGTCTGCACAAAAGTAGTTATGGTGGCACAGGTGACTGTGGAGTTTTTATAGCATGTTGCATGGGGGGGGGCGGGGGGGACTCAGATAGATAGAAGAAGGTTGAGAGCCCCCAGGCCCTTTCTACCACCGCCAGAGTGCCAGGCAGTGTGTGCCGGACGGCTCTCAGAGCTGCTGGGGGTGGGGACCGTCATACTCCAGGCGGTGCTAAGGCCTGCCCCCTTTTGCCCATGGCCCCACCCTTCCAGGAGCACAGAGAAACCCCCCTTCCCCAATCTTGCTCAGGGTCCTGGCAAGTCTGTGAGCCCCCTGGCCTACAATGCCACCATCTTCCCTTTCCTTTCCTGCCCCCTTTTTCATGACTAAAGTTTGGGCAGGACAGATGGTCTCACAGCACTGGGACTCCAAAAACTGTGGACCCGTTTCTGGCTCAGCCCCAGGCTTCCTCTATGATTGAGAGTAAATTGCTTAATCTCCCGGTGCCTCAGTTTCCCATCTGTACAATTAGAGGTAGCACGTCCCTGCCTCACCCGTGCACTGTGAGTATAAAATCCATTAATGATTACGTGGCATTCAGTTGCTATGGCGATGAGGCCAGGCTAAGTAGAGAGCTGGGAGCTGACTGCATACTTAAAAGTCCACCTGTTTTGTGGTTGGCCATTTGATCTCTACAACTCTGGGTGAAAGCAGCTCTCTCCGGCTGCTTGCATGCGGAGTCCCTTGCTTGTGCACACACGCTTGCGGTAGCTCAATGGGAGAGAGTGCGAGTATAAATAGTAGTGTAGCCGTGGCAACAGAGGCCCCACCCCCACCCCCTGCCCTGCTGAGCCCCTACCCATGGTTGTCAAGTGGGTTTGTACTTGGTACAGCTCAGCCATGCCTCTACGGCCGCACCTTGTGTGACTGCAACCACACTGCTGTTTATACATACGTGAGCGGGGAATTGCACCCTCGCGGCCCGTAGTATAGATCTAGCCCTAGCCTCTGTGCGTGTGTCTTTTGAGGCACGTGAGTTGATCAAAGCTTAAATCAGGACTTTCAGGATTGGGCCCAAGAACAATTAGAGCTGGAACCTGGGAGGGGCGAAAAAGGAGGTGAAAGCGTGTGACCAGATGGACAGAGAAGAACTGAAATGCTTCATGCGTGACCATGTGTGGAGTTCTGAGGGACTCCAGCGAATCCAGCCCTCGGTTGCTGATGTGCTGAGGCTACTGCTTGTTCCACCAATCACCATAATCTCACTATTACCTTGGGCATATCTGCATCGTCAATATACCCTCGTCAGTTTGTTGTATCCACCTGCCATCTCTCATCTGATATTGAAAGCCTTTGGGGGCAGGATCTGTCCTTTTGTTATGCAGTGCCTAGCGCCTCTGGGTGCTGCTACTTATACATATAACCATAGCCTCTAGAGAGGTGTGTCTAGACTACAGGGTTTTGTCGACAAAAGTGGCCTTTTGTCAACAAAACTATATCTGCGTCTAAACTACCGCTGAGTTCTGTCGACAGTAAGTCAACAGAACGCGGCAGTTTTGTCGACGGCGGTAAACCTCATTCTACGAGGAATAATGCCTTTTTTCAACAGAGTTATGTCGAAAAAAGGCGCTATTGCATCCACACTGTGCTGTTTCAAAAGAGAGCGTCTAGACTCTCTGTCAAAAAAGCGGCTTACTTTGTCAACAGAACTGGCTGTAGTCTAGACGCTCTTTTTCGACAGAGGCTTTGTCGACAGTATCTGTCAACAAAGCCTCTGTTGAAAAAAGCCTGTAGTCTAGACGTACCCTAGGGGTATGTCTAAACTACACCCCTCTTTCGAAAGAGGGATGTAAATTAGACAGATCGAAATTGCAAATGAAGCCAGGATTTGAATTTCCTGCACTTCATTTGCATAATGGCGGCCGCGCGGTCTTTCGAAAAAGGACTTTTGGAAAGCAAAAAACCACCATCTAGATGAGGTTCTTTTGGGGAAAAAAACACCCTTTTTTTCAAAAAAACTGAGGAGTACGGGATCTTTCGAAAAAGGGGTTTTATTTCTGAAAGAACCCCATCTAGACAGCGGTTTTACTTTAGAAATGACCTTTTTCGAAAGACCGCGTGGCCGCCATTATGCAACTGAAGCATGGGAAATTCAAATCCCGGCTTCATTTGCAATTTCGATCTGTCTAATTTATATCCCTCTTTCGAAAGAGGGGTGTAGTTTAGACATACTCTAGGTGACACAAATAATACCAACCACTGAGCCTTAAGTCTGCTTGCTGTTATAGCTGCCACTGCCATCCTCCGTGATGTTGAATCAGGTCTAATCCTGCACATTTTGAAGTAAGTGGGAAGATCTTGATAGCAAAAAGAAGGGCAGAGAAGTAGGCCGGGGAAGACAGATGTTGAGAGAGACAGAAAGCATCTCTCTTACTCTAAGAGTTTTATAACATACGTACCAGGTTTTGAGCAGCCAGGCTTATGGTGCATATGACCAACAGTGTAAATGGCTCTGATTTTTTTCATCAGCATCTCTTTGTGTTGTCTGTCTGGGTGAGTGCATCTTGTCCTCTGTAAGGCTGGTGCATGTGCTTTCTTTTTTTTACCCCAAAATATGTCTCTCCACTGCTCAGCAAAGATTTAATGGCCAAGCTAGTGCTGTAATGAGGTCTCATAATCCCCAAACTTCATTACTTGTACTAAATAGACTCCACCAACATTGCCAGTTCACTACGGAGTAGCATAAATAAAGAAAACTAGACTACCGTAGTGAAAATGAATGAACAAATGATATTTTGTGATGGAAAATCTTCACTTTTTATTGCTTATTTTTCATATTGCTTATTTAAATTTTGCTTTTTAAATTGTATTCCTCCACTTACTTGCCAACTCGCAAATCCTAGTAATTTGCGGTCGGTCTCCTAGCCACAAGTAGCAATTAGTGAGCTCCTGCTGTATATATGTGTATCTGCTGGTATACTGTGGTTTGGGTACTTGCTTCTTTCTTCTGCACTGCTGTAGGAACTGAAGTCAGCTGGTATAGTCTCAGTAGAGGTTCCCCACCTTTAAGTGGTTGGGCTTTTCCAACGTCTGGCCCTTGATTCTAACATTTGCTTTGCCAGAAGCCAGCATTTGTTAACCTCCAGCACATAGAGGGTAGGGCCTCTCTTTGGTCAGGGTTTTGCCCACAGGGTCTGGCTTTATCTTCTGGTTCTTTTTTTTTTTAGTGAGTGTCCCAGTGGGTCCCTCACTGCAGGATGCAAGTGCATGTGGGCACTCTTGATTGGAGACTTTAATTAGAAGTGCCCAGGTCTGTGTCCGCATATTATATAGATTTGAATTGCTCTAGTCCGGTACACTCTGGTTCAGAAACATCTGTGGTCCAGCATGATTTTAGTTAGCCAGATGTCCACTTACCGTGGGTGTGGCCAACATTCCTGCAGTGCCGTAACACCACCAGTCCTGTTTCTCGGTGTTCTGTGCTGTTACGTAGTTCTAATTTACCTCTAAATGTCTTCTAAGAGCCCAAAAAGCGGTGGAAGTGTTGGTGATGCTGCTAGATAGTATTGACCTCCTGTGGTTCTGCAAACTCTCTGGTTCGGCTCCAGTCAGGTCCTGTGGGTGCTGGACTAGAGAGATTCAACCTGTACGCCTTGTGCACTGGTGGGGGAGCATGCAGAGACCGCTCCAATTTGCATTGTATTTGGAAGCACTTGGATTTGCCTGGGCACGCAGGGCCACAGCCAGGAGCACAATGGATTACAGCTGAATTAGAAATGAGGCCAATTTCCCATTTGGACTCTGCAGCCCTCTTCCTTCCTGTAGGAGAAAACTAGCCCTTTCTAGCAATCTAGGAACCAACAGTCACATTCAGATCTCGATCCAGGGCTAGCTCATGAAGCCCCCGAACGTTTGGATCTATTTTTGCTGTCTGTCTATTGTCCTGCACATGTATAATTATTATTAATGCTGTCTTTCCTACAGCTGAGCAGCAGAGTTAGTGTGCACTTAGAGCTCTCTGTAATAGGCAGGAAATCAAAGCACATAGAAACAGGCCTCTCAGAGTGACTCACTGTTAGGATTCCTTCACTCCTGGGAATCAGCCACTTCCGTGTCACAGCGGCTTGTCTCTTGAGCAAGTCTGCCTGGCACCAGACATCTCTTCCCCCCTCCCTCCCCATCACAGCCTCCCTCCCCATCCTGTAGCGTCTACACTTTGACCACAACGTATCTAATACCTGTCAAGGTCAAAAGGTCAGCAGGCACTGCTTGAATTCCATAATTGTTCTGTTTCACAGCAAACTAAAAGGACATATGCCCCCAAAAGCCCTGGGTCTAGATTTCCCAGCCTGCCCCTGGCAGCCAGAACACCACTCAGCTGTTCAGTCTCCCAAGTTGCATCGGAGTAGCCGTGATTTATTCATTCATAAGGAAAGCAGCATAGCTGATTGTGCGTATGTATAGCAGCGGGCTAAGCCATCCCTCTTTCTCTCCGCCGCCGCCTCCTTTCATCTCTGGGGACGGGCAGCAATTTTCCTTCTCTGAAGAAGCTTGTGAGGGGATGAGTGAATCTAGGAAGCAAATCTAATTGGCAGCCTAGTAATTCCCCATGGGGACATGTACTTTGGTCATATCTAAGTACATTCCAGCCAGTGTTTAAGACGCACTGAATCCAAACTTGGACAGTAAAATACCAGCGGCTCTAAGCTCCTTATCTATCTCAGGCAGATTAACTCCTTAATCATCCCTTTTGGAAGTTCCCTGCCCCAAATACTCCCACACACCCCTCCTTTTTTTTTTTTTTTTTTTTTTCCCGGCTGAAACAAAAGGAACAGCCCAGATTTTACAGGGAGGTAAAGGTTGGGGTGATTGACAGAGTCAATAAAAGGGCAAGAGACGAGGGTCTTTAGAAAGTCTTCTCCCCTGGTTAACCTGCAGGAGTATTTGTCTTCAGGATTCAGAGCGGGAATGTATAATACCGAAATAATTTACCACACATCAGACGTTGATTTCCTTCCCTGGGATTCCTGCTTGGCGTCCTGTGAAATAGGTTAAGCCTGCAGTAACATTTCCCCTGAGCGCCCCCACAGAATCCTCCCCCGCCCCATCCCTGCACATGCCTGGTCTTTTCATTACACTGCCTCCAGGGAAAGGGGGAGCGAAGTAGTTTGGGGGTGCAGCACGCCCTGGGGGCAGCAGACACAGTGAGGATTGTGTTTGGCTGCAGAGGAGCGGGGAAAGCAACGGCTAGGACTGGAGACTTGGAGAGTAAGTGACTCCGCCACCGAGCCTGTCTCAGAGAGATGAGGTAAGGGGGGATTTTTCCCTGCAGAGCAGCCAGCTACTCCTTCCAACAGCCCGCCAGACGCTGCTGAGAACCGTCCTCCATTCCCTCCCTCTCTGGGCAAGGGGGAGGAAATTGCTTCCTAGAACCACCTCCTTCCATTGCCACCATGGCTGGCAGTACTGGCAGCTCCTGTCTGTCTTCCCTTGTCCTTCTTTCTTCCACTTACTACCCCCCACACTCCTCCCTGCTCTCTTTCTCCTTTAGCTTCCCTGTCTTCTCTGCCCCATCTTCCCAGTCCCCATGGTGAGGGCTCGGAGTCAGTGAGCCAGGTGTTGGCCTGGCTGCCCGCAGGAAGGGCTGTGTGCCGCGTTGGGGGGGACTATTAAAGAAATGCCTCCTTTGTTACCCACGCGATAACTGTTCTAAAGGGGTTTTTATGTTAATGTTTTTTTTCTAACAGGGAAAAAGAAAAATGAGGCTTTGATAAGCTGCTGAGACTCAGCTGGTGTTGGCCAGTGTCATTCATAGGAGCGTCAGAGCATTACGCTTCATTACAGAGCTGTCTGCTCCTTTCAGGGAGATGACTTAGAGGGCTCTCCTGGCAGCAGTACAGCTGAATACATCTCTGGTGTACCGACCTGTCTACCGGCAGACGCCAAAGCTCAGCCTCAAACGGGTGAGAGGAGGAGAAAGAAGGTGGGGTGGGGACAGGTTTTCCTTACCAGGCGAGGGATCGTTTCGGCACTTTCCAAACGCTGGGAGAAGGCAATGCTGAGAACACCGAATGATTTGCAGAACACTGCACATCACATGGGTTGTTATGGGGGCATTTGTCTCTTTGTTTTAGAGATGGTCTCTAATCTGCAGGAGACAGGCAACTGTTTAGAAGGACTGTGTAGTCAGGGAATCCAAACATTTGATGCCTCAGGTCAGGGCAGTATAGGGTACATGGATCAAATGGCTTTCCTGGAGGCTCCTGCTTTGCTTGACCTGGCCCCAAATTATTTTGGGGATGTAGTGCAGGACCGCTCCCTTACACAACATTTTAAGGGACCATCTAAAGAAGCATTCTCTCCTGAAATGTCTAGGAGCTCTTGTCTATGCCCACAAAAATCCGGCATGTGAAAATCAGGCTTTTCACCCACAGAGGCCCTGTTTTGTGCCTGCACATGTGGAGGCTGGGAGGCCGCCTTTTCAGAAGGCTGTTGAAGATTAGATCCAATGCATTTTAAAACAAAACAAAGCTAAACAGGAAAATGAGACAGGCAGTAACTGCCCCCTTGATTTTGCGTATCCTAGCAATTTGACTAAAGGGTTATGAGGACCGATGGGGGGAGCAGCCAAGCTGTTGTGATTATGAACTCGTTAGACTCTTAAGAGAGGAAGTGTTGGCAGATACAAAGTTCTTGGATTTTGGTTCTGGCCCATTGCAATGCAGAGAAAAAAAGAGAGCAGGGAAAGAATCTTGTGTCAAATCCTGATCTTAGTTCTACTGGTGTAAATCCGGAGTAACTCCATTGATTTCCATATGTTACTCTGAATTTACAGAGACTGAATTTGAGCCCTTGAATTTCAGCAGAGCCATTTTGAAAGAATGCTCAGCAGAAATTGATTGAAATAAAGTGAAAAGGACACAGAGGGGAAATGGAGAGTGTTCAGAGGTAAATCCGTTTATGCCCAAAGGGTTATGGTATAACATCAAGCAATAAATACACTCTGGGGTGGTCTAGTCTCACATTGGTACGTGGGAGAGATGGAGGAGGTTATGTGGGTAATACTTAATAATACTATTGGGAATTGTGGACATAAATCCTCCTGCACGTCATTGGGGGGGAGAAGAAAACACAGCATGGGGGGACAAAAGGGAGGGGGGGAGATTTTGTTTTGAAAAATCCAATGTGGATTGAGCAGGGAGAGCAAATAGCAATCAAGTCTCAGAGGGGGGCCGTATATGATGGGAAACGTGGGGTACAGAGGAGGTTACTGACAGAAATTAAGAAAGTAAAATAATAAGAAAAGCAAATGTGCAGATTGAAGGGAAGACTGCACAAAAGATTGAGATAAATGAGTTCTTTTCCAAGTACACGAGAAACAAGAGGGTCAGAGGAGACACAGGGGCCCCTAGGAAGTCAGAAAGGGCAATTTATTGGCAAAAAGAGGTAATCATTGCTTTAAAAAAATTAAATGAATTCTTTGCCTCTATGCTCACAAAGGAGAGAAATAGGATGGATCCTGGAACAGGAGAGACAAATTTCCCCAGGGAAGGAGAAGAAATATTGAAGAAAATCAGGCCGGGGCTTGTATAGGTGAGCAAAAAGTGAGGATGGCTGAAGAATGCCAAAATACTATGCGCCGTCCCAGAATTCCATCTGATTAATAAAACTTCATTGGAAATGGGAGAAGTTAATGTAAGAGGCTGTAACCAAGGAGTGATTGAGAGAAGGACCAGGCAACTACAAAGCGGGGGCCCAGAGACTGATTTCGCTTACATCAGTATAAAGCAGGCCTGGCTACTCTGAAATTCACAGAGAAACCAGTGTGAACAGACTCAGGTGCATGGTCTTCACGAGGAAAGTGATTAAGAGCATGAATCGGGGTCAATCTGGGGAATGCTCATTACGTAGTCCTAAGGCTACATTCTGACTTCATCTACAGCGGCATAAGTCTGGAGTAGGCCCATTGGACATTACTTTGGATTTAGACTGCTGAAAACTTAGGAATGTGAAATCCCGTTTAATCAGTTACCTGTTAGGTTTAACCAGTTAACCTATTAAGCAGGATCCCGGGCAGGAGACCGCTGCAGCTTGGCTGGGGCAGCCCCCATCCCATGGGTCTGCTGTTCCCAGTCCTGTGTGGGGCTGGCTCCTGTCCTGGCCCACAGCGTGGGGGGCCCGACAGGGCTGGAGCAGCCCTCTGCCCATAGTTGGTCACAGGTGGGGAGCAGCTTCTGGGTGCCAGTTAACCATTACCGGGTTAGCATCACCCAGTAAGGGTGGTGCTTACCGAGTAACCAGTTAACTGGTTACCTGTTCACATTCCTACTGAAAACCAGAGCAGAATTTGACCCGTGGGGATTAGGTGGGGAAAGACCTCTCAGGCAGGACATTCTGCAGCACTCTGTTCAGCCTAGTTTCAAAGGGTGCATCTACACTGCAGAGCTTAACTTGAAGTAAGCTACGCAAATTGAGCTACGTCAGTTGCGTATCTTATTTCGAATTAGCTTATTTCTAAATAGGGAGCATCACACAGCACCTGTTTCGACAGAGCACTCTTCTTTCGACTTCCCTTGTTTCTCATACAATGAGGTTTACAGGAGTCGGAGTAAGAAATCCTCCAGCTTGACAGTATTTCGACACTATTTCAAAATAACTGCCTGCTGTGTAGACACGAACTAAGTTATTTCGGAATAGTGCTAATTATTTCAAAATGGTGTTGCAGTGTAGACGTACCCAAAGAGTGGGAGCACTTTCCCTCGGTGCCCTAGGAAAATGGCATTCCTGAATCCCCTTGATCAAAGATCCAGTTACTGTGGATTTAAAATCCCATTTAATTGGTTAATCATTTAAATGTAATATTTAACCAGTTAAAGGGGCGGAGGGCAGAGGGGCCACTCCAGCCGGGGCCCACCACAGGCGGGGGCTGCTCTGGCCAAGCTGAAGCGCCCCTGTCCGTGACAGGCCCCACAGGGCTGGAGCAGCTCCTGAGAGCCCCGGTCCTGGTCCGGGGGCCCGTTGTGCTGGGCACTATGCAAACACAGACCAGACAGGCTGATTCCTAGTGAGCTTATTTTTCATGCCCCTATTCTGGTCTCATGCACGACTCTTCTACGTGGTCAGGGAGAGGGACGTGTGAAGGAGGGAGCCACGTGAGTGGAAATAGAACTGGCATGGCTCTGGAAGAGAATGGGCGCTCTGTGCAGAGCTGAGGGCACTGGAAGGTGCTCCGGGAGGATCAGTGCCTAGCCCAGTCAGGCCAGTGAAGCAGGTTGGCAGTGAGGGGGGGTAGAGAGTGGATGTGGAAGAGGGCTCTTACCAGACTCGCCCGGTGCTGCAATTACACAGCACAAGAGGAGTCAGACTATGCCCTTCCATAGCGACTTTCAGACAAGGATCTCCAAGCACTGGACAGCTGTAGTTTAACGTAGTCCTCTGGGTATTAACTCCTGTTTTACAGGCAGGGAAATGGAGGCACAGTGAGGTTGATTTACATACGGTCACATGGTGTCAGTGTCACAGCTGCGACTAGTACCCAGGAGTCCCGAATGTCAGTTTCCCTGCTCTAACCAACCTGCCCTTTGTATAAAACACTTGATTCCCTTGCTGTGGTGTTAGCTTTCTGGAGCTGCTGCTAACGTACTGTGGTGTGCTTCCTCCAGGGCTATTTGGAGGAAGTCATTCTAGCTCTGACTAAGGGATTTGTGAGACCCTACCTGCAGTGCTGGATGCCCCTCGGACCTTTGGGCTTTCAAAGGAATAAAGATTAAAAAGATGCAGGACTCATTCTTCTGCTGAATTCTCATTCTCCATCGATTCACCGTAACTCAGCGTCCCATTTCTGCTTCCCATCACCTCCTTTGCCCTCAGCTCCCTTCCTGTTCAGTGGCTGCCCCGCCCTGCCTTTCTCTCCTGGTCCAGTGTATCCTGGATGTTATCCACCACTGCACCCAAACCCCAGCACTTTCACCATCCACCTCGCTTCTGAAAGAATCCCACCCCCGAGCCTTCCTCCATTAGAACCATCCTTTCCAAGCTCAACTCCTGCTTGCGACTGGTTTGTGTGTCAGTTCTGGTGCAGGGGCTGCAGCCTGGAGTAGGAGGAAAAGCAGCCATGGATACACACCAGGGACTGAGGCTGGGAATGGAGATGACATGGTGTGAAGTCCTGGCCCTGTCAAAGTCAGTGGCAGTTTTGCCATGGTCTTCATAGGGTCAGAATTCTCCCTCGGGGATTTGTAAGAATAGAAGCTGAGGTGGGGGAGAAGGTGGCTGCAGAGGTAGCAACAGGACTGGGGGGGCTGGATCCATGTCTGTTGAATGTGCTGCAAACTAGGGATGCTAACTGGTAACAGTTAACCAGTACCAGTAACCAGCCCGGCCAGGTCCCCACCCGACCATGTGGTGGGCTGCCACTTCCAGCCCCACATGGGACTGGAAGAAGCCCAGCCAGAGCAGCCCCTGCCTTCAGTGGGCCCAGCCGAGCTGGAGCAATCCCCCAACCACCCATGTTTAAGCAGTTAACCGGTTAAACCAGCAGTTCTCAAACTGTGTGATACCGCAACCCACCTCTAAGTTGCTCGTGACCCCCTGGGGGGTCGGGACCCACAGTTTGAGAACCTCTGGGTTAAACATAGCGTTTCACTGTTTGACTGATGAAATGGAATTTTACATCCCTACTAGAAACATTAGCGAAACTGAGGTTTGGCGCACACTACAACTTTGCATTGGTATAGCCACATCTCTCAAGAGTGAAAATCTACCCCCGTGAGACATAGCTCTCGTGCCCTAACCCCCAGTGTAGACAGCATTAGGTGAAAGGAAGAATTCTTCTCTTGACCTAGCTACCGCCTCTCAGGAAGATGGATTACCTACACCAGTGTTTCTCAAACTGTGCTCCAAGACATCTCTAGGGGCTCCATGAGTTTGACAAACTGGAAACATCGATAGGTACAACACATACAATTAGTGGACCGCTGAGGCTCCGCATAAGTACAACACATACAATCAGTGGACCACTGGGGCTCCGCATAAATTTTTACGCATGTAAAGGGCTCCAGAGCCCAAAAAGTTTGAGAACCGCTGACCTACACCGCCATGCAGGCCCCCTCAGAAGTCCAGAGGAGCTTGGGACAGAAACAAAAAAATGACGAGACATGAAAACAAATTAAGGCACCCAAAAAAGATGTAATTTAAATATTTTTTTATTGAAACGAGTGCTTTTCTCACCTTTTTCTGTGCAAATGCACTAATTACTGAGGGGAAAAATCGAGCTTTTGGGCAGTGTCCCAGTTGATATGAAGCATGCGGAGCCCATTCCAGTGCTCTTGTCCTGTTGTTGAAGGGCGCTAGTTCTTTATCTGCTTTGATATGTTATCAAATGCCAAAAAAGTAACAAGGCTCTACATTTGAGGCCTCCTTTGAGCTTGAGACCCAGGCCAAATGGCCCTCCCTCCCCCTTCTCCTCCCATGATGGGCCCTGCCCACAGGACAGCCTTTCCCAGCGGCGTTGGCAGTGTCTGCTTGAAACTATAGCTGTGCCGGGGTAACATTTTAAGTGTGGAGAAGTCCAAAAAGAAAAGGAAACGTGACCTGATTATTGACATTGGACTATGCCAAGATGTCAGGCCCCGGGGCAGGGGTGGGGGGGAGTGGGAGGCTATTGTCGCCATTAGCCTAAATAAAGCCACTAACATTCACCTTCTTGCTCTCTGGGGCTCCTCACCACCATATTCTGCTGGGCCAGATGGTCTCCCCCCAGACAAAGCACAGAGCTGAGAGAACCGCCATTCCTGCCGCCCCGCCCCGGCACCTCCAAAGAGCAATACAGACACTGAATCACTTCAGCTCTGAGGAGAATGCAGTTCAAAGGCACAGCATTTAGGAAACCAACTCCCAAAGGGGATCAGAACCCCAAATAAATCCATCTTTACTGCGTGAGAGTTTCACACATGTTGAAAGCCCATTCGGGTGAGCCCCCATTTAACAATGAAAAGAGAATGTGCACAGGTATCAATTATTTACACTGAGCTTGATAGTAAATAAAAGCAATTTTACTAAGTACAAACAGTAGGATTAAAGTGGTTGTAAGTGAATGAAAATGGACAGAGCAAAGTAAATGACAAATTTAAAATAAAACACGGTGCATAGCTATTTCTAATACAGTAGAGCTTATTGCAAACTTACCCTAAAACTGTTCTTATTTCAGGCAAACCTTCAAGCCAGGGTAGATCTTTTACTCTCCCTGGGGTCCCTGGCTATCCTTTTGGATGTAGCATGCCCTCAATCTTCCCTTATTGACCGTTTTTGTCCTTACCCCAGTAACGTTGGGGCCATTATTGATGATTAAGTCTTAAACCATAAATGCAGCTTCTCTCTCCAATCCCTGATTAGCATGCTCTTCTCCTCTCTCAGTTGTTCTGTGATGCTCTGCACGGAGGATACTCCATAGAAATCAATTATAACTTATATTGTAGAATAGAAGGACCAGAGGCATGACACAGAACTGCCAGGATGCCACAGATTGAGGGTCCCAGTTCTCTGATCTTACAGTGAGTAAATGGGGGCGTAACCGCACTGAGGTCACTAAGGTAGCAATAGCATGCGGACAAGAATCAGGCCCTTGGTCTCTCTTTCTTGGAAAAGGAGCGATTAAGAGACGACCTTGTCGAAGTGTAAACAGTTTGGCAGGGGTTAGAGAGAAGAGATAACATGTCTGGTTGGGCAAGCAGAAAAACAACTGGGCATAGATTTGACCTAAGGAAGGTGCAGGGAGGGCAGGAATGTACAGAGCCTCCTCTGTCCTTTTAAAGGAATCATCCTTTGAATTCTGGACAAATATTTGTCTAACACAGACATGGAGAGTGTTGGTTTATTTAGGCTCCTTGCCTCATTCCATCCGAAAATACCTCCGAGTATTAAGAACCCTCAGCAGATGTCAGCTAAGTTTCATGCAAGCGTGGGAGAATCTCCCCGCTGGCTCCGTTTCCTTGTTGGACCCACATGGAGGCTCAACCCTCTGCCTTTAGTAAGGCCCCTTTCCACCACTCGGGGGGTGTCGGACAGCAGCTGGAGATTCCTTTGTTGTTGGGGAATCTCCCAGGGACGTGACTCCAGCTCTGGCTTGCCACTCACTGTGCCAAGTCGGGAATGTGCCAGGGTGGGAAGGTGGGCAAAGCACTCTTGCCTTTTGCTCCTCCTGGGCAGGCAGAATAGCCCCACGGGGGAGATAAGAGCAGCTCCACGGCTTCTCTGCTTTGCATGCGGGAGTTGCCTTGGTAAACGCTGGGATTGGAGATGGTGGGAGAGGTGAAAACTGAATCCTCAGTGCCTGGTTTTCCTCCCAGTGACGTCCCAGGGGGACCTCGCTTCCCTGGGAGAGCGCAGACAAGTCGGTGAGGTTAACGCCACATCCACTTCTCTTCTAGTGCCCCCTGTAGCAGCTTCCTCGTAGCCCCTCCTTTTAGAATTTGACAAGGGGTTTCTCTTCTTGCGAAATGGGTAGTGATGTGGGATTGGAGCCGTTCCTTTAGAGTCAGGGTGAACTCTTAGACTTTCTACAGCCGGGGCACCAACAGCATCTGCAGGCCCCTGGGCAAGGTTGGCGGGGGGGAGGGAAGCTCCACACTACCAGAAGGGGCGGGGCCTTGGGCAGAAGGGGCGGGGCTGAGGGAAGCCAGCCTCTATGTCACCCAGAGCACAGCATGCCCCCTTCCAGCCCTCAGAGCCATCTGGAGTGCACCGTATGGCGCTCCAGCAGCAATTTAAGGGGCCTGGGGCTCCAGCCACCACCGCTATTTCGGAAGCCTTTGGCCTCTTTGAATTGCCAGGCCCTGGGGCAACTGCTGTACCCCTACCCCTGCCCCATCTACCGGCCTGTCTCCAGCACTGTTCGTACAGGCATGTTGCAGTGCTTTACGGACATTGGTGAATCAGGACTGGCAACACCCTTGAGCCACAGGAAAGGGCTCCAATATGTAGGCATCATTTCACCCACCAGGGTGTAACTCAGCAGCTGTTCTCAGGTTCCCAGCAGCCTTCAACATCAGTTTAGGAGAGGAAGTGTACTGTGTCCTGTTACCAGCCCTTAACAAACATTTCACAATGACTGGCGGTAGAATTTGGTCAGACCCTGAGACACCCTCCCCCCCTTACGAAAAACACCCTGAGCTCTTCAGTCACTGCAAGTGACCAGAAGCTCCTCTGAGACCACCTCCAACCTCACAACCTGGGCATCACTTCAGTGGAAAGACCACCACTGGCTGAATCACCCTGCCCACTTCCTGCCGTAGGCCTCCCATGCAGAGAATGAGCTGGCGCGGTCCTGTTAGTTAATGTGATCTGCTGGGATCACAGAGGGATTTTAATCCTGTCCCTGGGAGTTTGGAAAACAGGGATTTGAATCAGGAAAGCCTGAGTATTGGTACCCAAAGGGTTAATCATCTCCTTTCTGCCTGCATCTTTACTCGGATTTCAGTTGTCTCCGGCCTTTATTTAACACATCATCCAGACAGAGCATGGAGTTTCCAGCATTGTTGAGCCCAGGGTATTGGTAGACAGAGCATAAGAGCTTCCTCAGCCTTGAAAGCTCTAGCCAGCAAACCGCAAGAAACACTCAAATGCAAATGAAGGCAGAACTAAAGTCCCTGGTAGGTGCTTAGGCCCCGGGAAAGGAGGAAGCTGCTTACAAAGCAATGTGATCCATAAACTGAGTGAGGATTGATTTGATCTTTACTCCTAAAAGGTTAATTTCCTCCATCAAACAGACAGAACCAGTATTTCAAGCGTGGTCCCCTTGGAGCTCAGAGTCAGCCTGGAGTGAGAGCATATCCCATGGAAGTGTTGGGGCTGACTGCAGAGGCAATGTGAACAACCCTGCAATTTACACAGTGGACGGAAGTGGTAAAGTGGGGTAAAACTGAATGTATTCAATATTCAGTGGTTGTACAAAATGAGGGTCATATACGTAGTTAGGAGCCGGATTCTGCCCTCCATTGTACAGATATAAATCTAGAGCCTAAAACAGTCAATGTGACCCAGATTTTTCTACATATATAGGCACTGTTCCACTCAGTTGCAAGGCCCACATGACTTAGATGGCTAAATCCCATTTTCAGAAGTACAGTGGATGCATAAGAGGCTATGTCCCAGTGACGAAGAGCACATGATGGCCATAAGAGGCAAAAGATTGTAAACCAGAGAGCTCCTCGTGTTATCCTGCATGCTCCTCCTGCTTTTCTTACTTTCCTCCCCACCCATGTTTGCCCCCTCCGCAGCTCAGCGGTCCTTGTTTTGCACACCCACTCGAAGACAAATTAGTCGAGGTTCTTCCGACCAACACCGATTGACGCCTTACCCTGCAGTTTCCGTCACTGCAGAATTTGGCCCATGGACTCTTGTGGTTTGTTTCCTCCAACGTGGCCTCGGGATAATGAAACAGCAATTTGTTTCTATCCTTTCAGCGAGACAGCTTGTCTGATCACAGTGCCGATAAAAGGGCATTTCACACCCTACCTGTTTCTGACGGAAGAGGCCTCTCCAACAATTTGCATGAGAGCAGAGCACGAACTATCTAGAGCAATCAGGCAGGGTGATCACATAGAGAAGACTCTGTAATCCATATACAGTATGCACTAGAGCAGGGGTGGGTAAACTACGGCCCGTGGGCCACATCCGGCCCATCAGACCTTTTACTTTGGCCCTCAATCTCCCAGCGGGGCTGGGGGCTTGGCCTGCTCATCACATGTTATGACTCCAAGTGGCTCCTGGAAACAGGGACGGCCAGGAGGCTCTTCATGCTGCCTCTGATCCAAGTGCCAGCTCTGAAGCTCCCATTGGCCAGGAATCATGGCCAATGGGAGCAGTGGGGGTGGTGCCAGCCACCTGGCCGCACCTCTACATAGGAGCCAGAAAGGAGACATGCCACAACTTCTGAGAGCTGTTTGAGGTAAGCACCACCCGGACCCTGTTCCTTTGAGCCCCGCTTGGGTCCTAATTCCCTTTCCCAGCCCTGAGCCCCCTCCCACTTTTCATACCCCTCAATCCCAGCCAGGAGCTCCTGCCTGCACTCCAAACCCCCCAGCCTCTGCACCCTCAGCTGGAGCCTTCATCCCCTCTTACATCCAAACCCCCAATTTTGTGAGCCCTCAGGCCAAAAAGTTCTACCCTGTGCTAGAGTAAGAGGCAGAACAAAACAGTTTTATTAGTATTATTAATAATTAATAACTGAAACATTTGGCACCTAGTCAAAGATCTTAAAGCTTCTTTACCAGTCTCAGTGAATTTGGTCTCACAAAACCCCTTCTAGGTAGGCATTACTATTCCCATTTCACTGATGGGGAAACTGAGGCAGAAAGGTAGTGACTTGGCTAAGGAGATCTGTGACGAAGCTGGGACTAGAATCTAGACTTTCACCACCCCCGCACCTCCTCCCACACACTTGTGCATCACAAGATCATTCCTCTCTCCTAGGCCTGGACCAACATTTCTGCTGGCATCTGGCAACTCTCATGTGTTGCCTACGTACAGGACATTTACTGTGATTGCATAAGCAAATGAGTTACTTCCATGTTTAAATATGGTATGGATTTTACATGCACCTACAGTTGTATAAACCCTTGCCCAGTAATGGCTTGAAAATGGTGGATGAGAGAGAGACATTGGTTAAGTAGAAATGTGTAAATGAATGGTCTGTAATGTAAAAACAGAATGATACTATAAAGAAGCATGGGAAATGATTTGGTTCTTTTAAGACACAAGGTTGTTGTGATGTTTTCTTTTATATTTAAATTACTTTGGAATCTCATGGCTCTTTAGAAAGGAAGGAAAGTCACAGTGTATGAGACAGAAAATAGATTTTACAAAAAGAAGAGAAGGTAAATGCTTTGTATCCAGATGACCTGTCACTTTGCTCTGAGCAGCAGCAGAGGGTTATTGAAAGCTTATCATGGTGGCTGACGACTTTCAGGCAATTCATAGTGAAAGTTCTGTCTGCATGTTCACTTGGACTCCCTATTTTCAGATCTAGAGCAACAAACAGCCACCCATGTGAGTTCCCAGGGGTTTCCGATGAGTGCGTGTTTAACGCCCATGCTGCCTGGTAGGAGCCCAAGAACTCAGTATGAAATTCAGACAAAAGCAACGTGTGTAATGGGATCCTTTGCGAAACTAGTTGAGGTTTCTCCTTTACGGGGATGAACAAAAGTGCCATAGGGAGTTTTTAAGGATCAGCACTGCGGAGCTTTGAAGGGACCCTGTCTAAGCTCCATCGAAGCATGATTGGTGCGGCATGGGGCCATGAGAGGCAGTGTTGAAAGAAGAGGGCAGGATGCTCTTTCGAGGAGATGAAAAGGTCCACCAGGGCCTACAATGTAACCGGAAGGGTAATTTACGGTTTACGTAGACGTGTCTGGGCTAGATTAACCGAGCTCGCTCACTGAACATAACACTCCGGATGCAGAGTCACGGGCTGCTGTGCCAGCTGCATAAGCACGTATGTAGCGAGGCCGCTAGGCAGGGGCAGATGACCATTTTGCGGGGCCCCCCTTTGCCACGGCGCACGTGCGGGGCTTTTTGAAGCGCGGGGCCCGGGGCGGCCTCCCCGCTCGCCCTGCCCTATATCCGCCCCTGGCGCTAGGACTGGCCAAGCAGAGGTGTGATCATACGGATATAACTCAGTGTTGCTGTAGCCGTGTTGCTCCAAGGATTATGAGAGAGACCTGGTGGGCGAGAGAGAAAAGCTTTGGCACTTATGCGGAGACGTACCCAGGATTGATGGGGCCCTACCCAGTACTGTTAAACTAGTGCCCCAATGGCAGGTGGGAGCGTGTGTGATTTTTCAGTGATGTGATTTTATGATCTTCAGCAACAAACTAATGAAATATTTTTAAAGGGGATTTTTACCTAAGGTCCTGTCGACTAACATAGTAAATTTAGAAACTGACAGTATAGACCTGGGACTGGCAAATGACTGTTAAATGGCTTCATTGACCCTTGAATGGCTCTTTCTCAGGTTCTATGTTCTGCTAAGAGGTAGTAGACTTTTTCACTTCTAAGTTATCTAGTTTCTTTCCGGAGGAAGCAGAGCTACAAAACAGGGATAGGAAGAGGTAAGCGGGCAGACATTAAAACCCAGTGGTGCCCCAAATGTTCAGGTGCCCTACGCTGATGCATATACTGTGTATGGGTAAGGATGGCCCTACATGTGTCACCTATGGAACAGTTATTTGATTGGGACCACAGTATGGTCCTCAGTCCATATGACAAGCAGCTGAACTTATACCGGAAGCTGCATTCAGTCAGTGCTTTTGTCTGGTGCATTGCGGGGACTCCCATTCCAAAAGGCCCAAAGGAGCAGTGAATTGCAATACGCCATTTCTCTTCCTCTGCTTGGGCCAGGTTGAGAACAGACAACTCATAACACTGGGTCTTTAAATCTTACCGTGACACAATTTAGAGTCAGTCCTAAATTGACTAGAACTAGAGATTGACAGGACTTGTGGTTCTCGTGAAGTCTATCCAATCAGGTAAAATCCATCAGGTCAGCATTGAGTATATGAGGTACTGTCTTTCATTAGGCATTACATTGTCCCCCCCCCAGTTGTTACTGATCTGAGATCAGTTCACTGCACCTGCTGCAAAACCTAGGCAGAGTGAGGGACGTAAAGGCTGGAGGGTCAGTATATCATTCCAGCTGTCCTTGCTTTTGTCTGCCTGCGTCACAAGCTCCCGGCAGTGCGCGGCAAAGATTTAGGTGCAGAAGCTGAAGTGCCAAGTCCCTTGTTCACCTTAGTCCTGTTTTTTGCATAACAATCGGCTTGTTTTCCATTCCCTGGCAAGACTCTCAAGGTTGCTGTCAATCTAGGGGAATGGGGATTGGTGGGAGAAGTAATAAACAAGAGTTCTTTGTCCCCACATGCAAAGTCTGGGCTCTGCAATCTGCGACAGTGCATCCTTCCCTGCTGTACCCATCACTTGCCTGGGAATATTTAACTCAGGTTGAGCATCTGGCTTGCAGGGAGGCTCCTGGCTTTCTTTGAATGGAGATTGCCAGCTGGCATTTCACTCAAGCACTAGGGAGTCGAGAGATTCACTCCGGGTTTTAGAACCCAGCATCTTCCCAATATTCTCGCGGCTGGAGTTCAGGGTAACATGCCTCCCCTACTAGTTTGAAATTCCATCCATGATTTCGGCCTTGGGAGGAGGTGAAAAGAATGGAGCTTTGCCCTTTTGACCCGTGATATAATTTAGGCCTCCCAGTTTTTGTGGGTTTTTTTAAAGGTACTTGGGAAAGGTAGAGAATAGAAAGCCAAAATTAAGGAAGAAAGACTCAAAAACAGAAGGGGGAGGGGAGTTTCTAGGGATTAACACACCCAGGCCATGTCTCCCCACCACATCTGTTGTGAGACTGAATGCACTATCTATATCTGTGTTAGAAAACACCACAGCAAGCATCTGTGCCAGTCTCCACAAGAAGCAGAAGTGAGCACTCTCTGATCCAAAAGGACATGGGGCGCATGTCTGCCCTTACATATGCGGGTGTAAGTCAGTGGAGCATTAATGGTGACGGCGAGGGAAGAATCAAACCTGGGGAGGCAGGAAAAAACGTCGAGTCATGATCCGTATTCCCAGCCAGTGTTTTCTTTTGCAATTCCTAGATGGGGAGGAGCAGCGTCTCTGAGCTGAGGACCAAAGGGGAGGGCTGCGCTGAGGTCTCCAAACTGTAAACCGAATGATCTCAGATACTACAGTGATGAGCGTGGTGTAAACGCCGAGCGCAACAGCCTCGGAAACTAGCTAGGCAGAGGACGTGGGCAGAAGCTACAGCAGGCGGCATAATGTAATTTATTACATCAAAGGAAGGAAGATACCCCAGCGGGGAAGGGAGGAGGCATTGTCTGGCTGGGAAGTTACCGAGCATTTAGAGTATTCTCCGGGCTCCCCCTTGAAAACAGATCACCGCTTCCAGCATTAAAAAAACCTGACAGCAGCAAAGCCCCCAGGGAGAGCGCCAGCCCTGCTGCTAACTAGGAGGTTGAGCGCCCCAAGAGCCCTGCACGCTGCCACCGAGTGCCACCTGATCATTAGCATCCTTCAGCAATTTCCATCCTCCGCCGCCACCTCGCCAGTCGCAGGCGGCTGGAGGAAAGAGATCCATTATTTACAATTGTTAATGGGCAGGGGCATGCACGCCGGGGGGGGGGAGGGTCTCAGCGGGGACGCAGGCATTAGCGCTTTCGGGGAGGGGAGGCTGGACCCAGAGCCTTTAGGGGTGGGAAGAGAGGGGGGCTTCAAAGGTGGAGCCTGAAGGAGGAGGAGGAGCAGCCGTGGAGCTGGAGGGAGGGAACAAAGCGTTGGCTCTGCCTGCCCGCAGTGATGCACAATGGAGCCCCCATGTGCGGAGCGCTCAGGCGCAGGGCTTTCAGCTCCGGCGCGGTCGGCGGGAGGCTACTGAGCGAGACGGACGGCTGGGCTGAGCGCGGACGGCTGTTCTCACAGCGCCCCTTGCAGGCAGCCCCGCTGCACCCCAGCCGGCTGCCCCTGGCCCCAGCCCTGCGCAATCCCCCCGCATTCACCGGCGCGCACGGGGCTTCCCTGCGCCGCTGCTGTCGGGGTTTTGCGGGGCAGCCTCCAGCCCCTCACACTGCGCCCCGTGCTGAGCTAGGAGGAACCTGCCTGGGGCATCCCCCATTGCCTAGAGGGGGAGCCTGAGGGAGAAGGGGGGGGGCTTCAAGTGGCTGCAGCGAGTGCGCGGTCCCTCCTCCCCCACGCGCACATTCTCGGCACAGCCCCAGCCTCATTTATCATCATCTGTGGTCAAGTGAAGTGTGCAAGGAACAGCTGCTTCACTCGGCTGATTTCCGAGGGAGTGTACAGCGGGGAATCGGGGAAGATGAATGATGGAGGCTGGGGAGGAGAGCTGCTTTCTCTTGCCTCCTCCCCTTTGGGGAAGTGTGTTGGGGGGGGGGGGTCCCTTTAGCCACACCTCCTCCCCCTGGGTCCCCGTGCGTGCCCACATCTCTGGAAAGGCACAGCCCCGGGTTAGGTCGCTGCGTTTTGTTGGTGTTGGCTGCAGAATCCTTCCCCCCCTGCTCTAAATTAATACTCATGGTGGGGGGCGGGGGGAGCAGGAGTCGAGGCTGCCTTGCTCCTCTCCAGCCCCTGCAGCGGGAGGCAATGGCGAGATTGCTGGGTGACCTTGCACCAGGCTGCCCTAGGCAGGGAGAGAGGCTCCAGACACTGGCTCATCACCCCTGTTGGCCCACTGGGCGCTGGTGGCCAGGCAAGACAAGAGGGAGGATAGGCTGCAAATAGCAGAAGTAAGTCCTGGGAAGTTTCATCTGGCCCCTGGGGAGTCCTGCCACTCCCCAGAAGCTCCGGGCGTGCTGCTGCCTGTGTAGGATGCCGAGGGAGCAGCTGTCCCAAGCAGCCGCCTGGCCGCCATCTCCTCCACACTCGGATCCCAGCCCCGGGTGCCCAAACCCCATGGGCACTGGGAGGCACCCCACCCCCAGCCTCCCTCTTGGGGGGGGTGGGGGGGAAGCACCCATCTACCTAGATCCCTCGTTCAGTGGGTGCATGTGGCTGCTGGGGGCATCACGGCGAATCCCTTGCTCCGAAGATGCTCACAAACTTCATGAGTCACAGTCTGATTGTTGGGAGTGGGGTCTGGCTTCATTTCAAATGGCTGCACAATTAGCTCCATCCTCTGCCAGCTGGGGGAAAAGAGGGGCTCCTGCCTTAGCACGGCGCTGCATAGACCTACGGCCAGCCAGGGCTGAGCAGTTTCTCATCTCTCTCTCTCTCACACACACACCCGACTCCCTTCTCTCCTCCTGCCTTAATAATCAAATTACACGCAGCCGTTTGCGGTGTGGCACCCTGCCAGAGCATGGTCCAGGGAGCGCGGCTGGCATCTCCCGCCTGCAGCTCCCCAGCTGCCTGGCCCATTCTGCCCAGGGCACAGGGCTGCACAGCACCAGCCCTTGCTACCTTTTCACGGCTCCCCGTGCAAATGATGCCTAGGCTGTAATGTGAAACCTGCCCCCCCTCCCACCACTGCCACTCTCTTCCCCCACCGACGGGTGCAGTGGGGCTGGAGGGGGGCAAGGTCACTGCATGGGGCTGCCGTTTCCCCTGCTACCCGGACAGAGGGGTGGGCAGATGCAGGATCTAGGCTAGATGCACAACAGCCGAGGTGTCCTGGAAGCTGGCATCCCAGGGTTGCTACTTAGCAAGGGGGCTGCATTTTGTAAGGCTCCATCTGGAGATCTCTGGGGGTGGGGCTGGGGGCCTGAGAGCAGTCGGGGAGTGTGATGACAGTGCTTTCCCGAGATGATTACCATGCAACAGCCTGGGTTATTTTTAGTTTGCAAGACCTTGCTGATGTCACATCACTAGAAGAGCGAGCAACCAGAGACTGAGACCAGGCTGGAGGAGCAAGGTCCTGAGCAGTAGCAGCGAGGGTTTGATCCTGCAGGGAGCTGAGCTCTCCCACGTCCCGGTGGAAGTCCGTGGAAGCTGAAGGCATTCATCCTCTCTTGGGAGCAGGCCCTAAGAGGACTGGAAGCAGGACTGGATGTTGGAGTGCTGTGGGGTTCTGGGAGAGGATTGGAGCAGCCCAGGACTGCAGTGGCTGGTGGGGATGAGTGACAACATCCACAGGAGCCGCGGCATTGCTGGGGGTTGGGGGGGACGGGCGCCATTCCTGGTAGCTGTCCCTACTCGGAGCTGACATCAGAGTGTGAAGTCCCCGAGCCTCTGTTCTTTCATTCAGCCAGCTGACGTCAGTGCAGAGAGCCCCCCCCGACTTCAAAGGGCTTTGAATCAGGGCCTTCCGTTTGCAGAGTTGCGGGCCTTGTTCTTCTCCCCTGGCGGGCGTCCGGAAACCATCGCAAGTGGCGGCGCAAGGCTCGGCACATCTGAGCAGCCGGCGTTCACTGCCACAAGCATCTGCACAGCTGGGCCATGACACCTCGATGCCGCCACATGGCTCCATCTCACTTGGCTGGTCTGATGTCCTGCCCCTGTCCCCAGGCTAAACCCCTTGTCCGGTATGCACAGGAGAAGGCAGTGTGTCTCTGCTGGAGGGCCACAAGATGGCCCTTGCATTAAGCAGTCGCAGGTCGCCTCCTGGAAACGTCTCAGCGGCTCTTTGATCTTCCCCATCTGTGGAGCACTTCCCCCCCCACACACACACTTCCAGATCAAGTTCTGGGCCCACCTCTCCTTCCTAGCACAAGGGAAGGGGTCGGCTGTGGACTTCTCCCAAGGGTGCTGCTGCTAAGTGGAGGGTCACTGTGAAATGAAGCGAAGGATTGCCGCGTACTTGGCCAGTGACTCCCCTTCATCCTTCACGTTCCCAGCCCTACATCAAGTGGTGGGTGTTTTCATTCTAATTCACACTCTGATCCCCCTCCAAAATGGAGAGGTGAAAATTGAAGTGAAGTCACAGGGGGGGCAACAGACTGTACAATCGATCTGTTAGCTAGAAAACAAGACTATAGGATATAAGGCATCACTGACTCACGCTGCGACTCCATTTCCCCATCTGTGAGATGAGTCTAACAAGTCTAACCTCCTTGCCAGGGAAGAGTCCGTGAGACATAAGTCATGGGGAGGGAAGGGGGCGGAAAGTGCTTTGAGATCCTCATAAAGAGAGGGAGGTTCATTGCACTCTGGGGAATGACTGGCCCACGGTGTTCCCATATTGTATTTGGCCAACAGATGAACATGCCTCTGAGCTCTGGTGCGGGGTTGGAGTGACATCTCTTACTCAGCAGAGAAATGTGTGGGGACCCTCCAGAAAGTGCCTCTCCAAAATACAAAGTTGTCATTTGCCAGCATTTGCCGCCTGCATGAAAAGGTGGTAGCAAGTGATACCCTGGAACTTCCCTTCTGCCTGAAGGGGTCCTCCACAGAGCCCCCCCCCCTTTTTCTCCTTCCCCCTTCCTGTGCACCAGTGTAGTCATCATTGCTCTTTGGAGCCAGCCAGTGCTGGGGGTCAAAAAGTCTGGGTCTTCTCCTGCCTGTACTTCTCAAGCTCATGCTGCTTTTCTGACAAACAAATGTCCCCTGCCAGTGATCGCCCTTTGCCCTCAGAAAATATCCCTCTGTGCAGGAGCAGGCTGCAACCAGGAACCATGCCTTGGTGTGCACAGCGGCTGCATGGTGAAGGGCAATGTTTCCTCTCATCTTTTCCATTTGTGTGCCAATTTTTTCTACCCATGGGCTGAATAATTTTTTTATGTGCACTGAGGTGTGTGCGAATGTGCACCAGCAGTAGAAACAAAAAACCTAACTGTGGGCACTTTGCTAATCAGCTGGGGGGCACTGGAATCTCTCTAGAGTGGCTGCACAAGTGCACTGCTTACAGGGAACACTGGGGGAGGGGGAGGGGCTGGTTTTGGATGGGCTTTCTGGGTATGTGTACACCAGGGGTGGGCAATAATTTTTGATGGAGGCCACTCCAAGATTTTGGAAAGTGGTTGAGGGCCGCACTCTTCCATGATACTAATGGAGAAAGTGCATGGTCTGGGACGGAGGTTGGGTGCAGAAGAGAGCTTGGGGAAGGAACTGGGATTCAGGAAGGCCTGTGGGGTCTGGGAGGGAGTTTGGGTGAAGGAGGCAGTTGTGACCTGGGGCACCAGATTGGGGTGCAGGGGTTTGGGTTGTGACCTAGGACAGGAGGGGGTTGTGACCTGGAGTGGGAGACTGGGGTGCAGGAGGGGGCTCAGGGGTTTGGGTTGTGACCTAGGACAGGAGATTACAGTGCAGGGGTTTGGGTTGTGACCTAGGGCAGGAGGGGATTGGGGTGCAGGGTCTGGGAGGGGGTATGGGCTCAGGAGGGGGGGCAGAGGGTTTGGGTTATGTGGGGTAGGAGGGCAGAGCGCTGGGGGAGAGGAAGGGGCTGGTGTGCCAGAGGCAGGCTCTAGCCGGCAGACTTACCAATGAGACTCCCAGCCAGCAGCCCAGCTCGTTTCTGAGGGCAGGGGCCTGCCCCACCCCTGCAGACTGCAGGGCCATGTGCTCTGTGAATAAGAGCAGGAAGGGGCGGGGGGGCGGCTGGTGTTTCCTGCACTGCCCGCTCTTGAAACTGGCAGCTCCTATTGGCCAAAAACCGACCAATGGAATTGTGCTGGGGGCAGGAGCTCGTGAAGCACCACTCCCCCCTACCCCTTGCTCACAGTTTGTGAAAAACGAACGGCCCAGCAGCCACTTTTCTGAGCAGCGTGCGAGGGTGAGGCAACAGGAGAGTCTGCCAGAGGCTCCCTGCTGCGTCCATGGGCCGGATCTGGTGGCTTGGCGGGCCGGATGCGGCCCTCGGACGATGTTTTGTCCAGGCCTGGTGCACGCTGAAAAGAAAAACTTGTGGCACCCAGTTACAGAGCCTGGGTCTCTTGACGCAGGCTCACTGGGACAGAGGCTGCCGGACTATAAATAGCCTTATAGGCATCCCCACTTGGCTCCGAGACCATCTCTCCACCGGGTTTCAGCACCCAGACTCCAGCTGAGCAGCAATGGCTACACAGCTATTTTTAGCCCGATAGCTCTGGCCCCTTGAAACCCAGTCATGTGACGTGGATGAACCGTTGGCTTGGGGAGGCTAGCCCCCTAGCCCCACCCCTTCTGCCTGAGGTCCCGCCCCTCCCATGCCCACCAGAGCCCACCCACCCCCATTGTGGTCACTGGTCTGTGCCTCATGCTCCAAGTCTGGCTACTGTCCCCCGCACACATCCCCGAGCACCAGAGGGCTGGGAAGCGTGGCCCAACCTACCCTGGCCCTGGAGTGCGAGGTTGCCAGGCAGCGCAGGCTTGGAGCACAGGGAGGCCAGGTAGCACGGCCCCAGCCTTCCCAACCACGGAGGGGGAGGTTGCAGGCAGCATGGCTCCAGCCCCCTGGACCTCAGAGCACAGGGAGGCTGGCAGCATGACCTCAGCCTTCCCAGCCCTGGAGTGCTGGGTTTCAGGCAGCGTGACCCCAGACCGTCCCTCCTCCCAGGCCTTAGAGCACAAGGAGGCCAGGCAGCCACGCACAGAGAGCCCTCTGGATGCTGGAGAGGGACTGGGGGTACAGTGTGGGTGGGCCCCACCTGTCTGTTTGGGGAAGGCTTGGCCTCCCCCTGCCTCTGATGCCTGCCTCTCCCCTGAGACTTGGAGGCCCTGTTGGGTTTGGTTTGCAGTGTGGCCATGTGCCCAGCGTCCCAACCTCCGCCTGAACTAGGCAGGGGCGGTTAAGCCGACTCAAGGCCATTCCCACCTCGCCCCAGTGCTGTTGTTTCAGTCTGCCTGGCTGCAGACTCAATGAGACAGCCACGTATTGATTTCCTTTGTGAATGCAATCACGGGCTGGGCTAGAAACTTCTTCTTAATTGAAAGCCGGGATCCTGGAGAATACGGCATTGAGCAGTCTCGCGGGGGGAGGGAGGACACGGGCGTGTGAATGTGGACGGCTCCCCCCGGACTTCGCTGGGGAGAGAATGTTAAACCTTGCTGCTGTAGACAGCTTGACTTGAGGCCACAAAAGCGTTCATTAGGAAACAGCCTGCATCGGGCTGGAGCATCTGTTAAGCTCCACGCTCGCCAGGCCACAGGGAGAGACAGAGCGCCCGGAGGGGAAGAGGTGAGGGAATGGTGCTGTGTCAAAGCTGCACCTGCTGAGACAAGACAGATCTAGCCTGGCTCCGTCCAACCTGACAGCACAGGCTGGGAGTATGTTAGCAAGAGGACCTAGGAGACCTGTTGGAAAGGAAAGAGGAGTTGGCTCCGTCACGGTTCGTGGGGGTGCTGGGAACTGCATTTCAGGACCAGTCCTGCAGGGTCTTGTGCTGTTCCTGGGTGGGGCTGAGCATCCTGCAGTTTGGCTGATGCCACCTCTTTTTCGGGTCAGGCCTTTCACCTGCCTCCTTCTGTGGGGTGGGTGTAAGGAAAGTGAATTCCTGGGTAGTGTTTGTTAGAGGAACTGCTGGCTGGGGAATAAGTGCTGTGCACAGGGCTGCTGACGGGGACGCGGCAAAAGGCAGCACTTGCCCTGGGGCCCAGCAATTCAAAGGGGCCCGCAGCTCCGGTGCCCTAGGCCCCGTTGAATTGCTGCTGGATCACCAGAGCGCCACTCCACACGGCTTTGAGGGCTGGGGGAGTGCACCACGCTCTGGGCAGTGCTAAGGGTTGACTGCCTTTAGCCCTGCCCCTTCCGCCCAAGGCCCTGGCCCTTCCAGGGTGTAGAGCTTGCCCCAGGGCCTGCGATGGCTGTCAGCGCCGCTGGCTGTGCATGATCCCCCGCCTCCCAAACAGCTCTCCCAGTGCGATGCAGCCAGACGCTCCCCCATAGGCCTGCCTGTGCACTTCAAGCATGACCTGAGGCGTGGCCAGCCATTCTAGCCCCAGCCCATGCACAGCTGCCACAACATGTCCTAGAAGCTCTTGCAACTCTGCTCCAGCCAGCCCTCCTGACCAGGGGCCACTAGCAATGCTGAATTTGTGTGCATGGTTGGAGGGAGGGGGGTAAAAGAGAGAGGGAATGTAGGAAACTCATTTCACTTGTGATCTCATACAAACTAGTCTCCAGGTCTCTTTCTGGTGGCAGCAGCAGCAGAGAAGGGCAAGATACTGCCAGGAATGGGTTTTCTTGAATGACAATGGGGACTCCTTAGGACTCCTTTGTCCTATGTATCAGTCATGTAGTCTCTCTAGGTAGCCAGCCTGAGGAAGGGTGAGGCCTTGATTTGAGTGAACACAAAGAATAAATCGCATCTTAAATGGGCCACCAAGGCTCACTCCTGGTCAGCTTCCGGAGGGCACTGCTCCTTCGGATGGACACTGGACTTCCCGTCATCGCTGCTTATTATGCCAGTCTTGCCTGCTCCTTAATATTCATGAGCAGGAATATTCAGCTGCCCGTGCACGCAACCCTCTAAAGAGCGGGACTGGGACCAATCCAACAAGCACCGACGCCATCTGACCAGGGCAGAACAGGGAGATGTACAGGAGCTCTGAGGCCTAAGTAATCATTTTCAGCATCTGTAAGACTCATAATGCTAAAAGACTTTCTGTAGGACCTGTCTCTGTAGTAAACGAATTGTATGTATGGCTCTCCTTATTTCAGAGGGATTGTTGCTAGAGCAACCGACTCTCTCCCCTCTCCCTTGCCCCTTCCAAGATGAAAAAGAGATTTTCGTAGGTTCTGTTCTGTTCTCCAGCCATGTCCTGCATTCTCTCCCCATTGCACCATCCTTCCCCCTAACTCTGATCACTGCCCCGAAAGACTCGCTTGCCACACCATCCCTCCCTGTGACTGAGAATAGATTGCCTGATCAAAGTGGCTTGCTGCTGATAGTTGCAGACCTCTCCAGGGCCCCATATGTGTGTGAATTTCCCCACCTGTAAAATGGGGGATAACATTCCCCTGCCTCAGAGGGCAGAGCATTTGCGTGTTATCAGAGGACTTCTGTGCTCAGTCATTCCAAGAAGGCAACGTTTATGTAATATTTTTAACAACATAGGTTTCTCCCAAGGTTTTTGCAGCCTTTTCGTCTCTGCTGGCTCCTCTTCGGTGGAGTCTGGTAAAAATCACTGGGAACTAGTGTTCCGCTCCCCAGTGATCACTGTTCTCCCGTGGCTGTGAAACATCATTTCTGGGGGGGGGGTCCCCCCCCTCTGGGGGACTCCGTCTGATCAGAGTGGTGGAGGAGGGGCTGTAGGTCGTGGAACAGCATCTCCTGCACTGTAGTGTGATCGTCCGAACCACTGGTCAGATAAGAGGTGGTCCCCATGGCAACTGCGTGCTGGCAAGGTCTCACTGCGCCATGGGGGCGAAGGTGCCTGGGGATGGAATGTCTTGACGCGCCGGGGCCAGCACAGACGATGGGGATGGATCTGATCTGGTGTGTCCCAGGTCAAAACCCCCAGCACCCAGTAGGAGCAAAAGGAAATGACCCAAACTCAGTGCTGCATAAATCCGGAGCGCCTATGGACTGGCTCTGGAGTGGGACCAGGGAACAGAGAGCAGAAGGCAGCCTTGTGTGTAACCAGTGTAGCAGAGGATCCAAGGGGAATATCCAGGCTTGTGTGGGTGTTTTCCTTGTGCTGATGGGCTCCCCCTGAGACATACTCGGGAGGAAATCCGCCCACGGCTTTGACCCATGGCTTCTGTCAATTTTATTTCCCTTGTTTCCCCTGGGGCTAAATGCTGCTCCTGCTGAAGCTGGAGGCGAAACTTCCTTTGACCCGAACCTTGTTTTTAAAACCCTCTCTGGTTTTGTTCTAGCCAGCATCACAGTCCCCACTCCCTGTGAGCCCTGTCCCTGCTCCAGCCCTCCTTATGCCACAGCCTCCTCCCTGTCCCCTCACTGGGGTCTCTGGAACAGCCACCTTTTAGCACTTCAGCCTCACTGGCTCCCTTTTCAGGTCTCCGAAAGCATCTTTCTCCCTTGCCTGTAACACTGTATCCTCCTGCTACCGCTTATCTCTGCCGTCGTATTCTTTCAGTCAGGGGGAGCGCTTTATGGCATGAAGCGCTAAGGTATTTGTGTCACCCTGACACAACCCTCTCCGCTGCTGTTGTGCAGCAGGGCATGCTGACCTGAATTGCAGCGGCATGGTCTCAAAGGGCTTGACTAACAGGCGAAACAGCCCCCTTTCACTGACTTGGGCTGCTGCGGACTGGCGCGGTCGCGTGGTTCGCACATTCTGAGCGGTTTGGCCCAGCTGGGTTTAGAAAAAGCCATGTTTTCACACGGGGTCTCTAGCACAACTTGGCCTTGTCTCCACCACTGGACCGCCTGTTGTGCTACCAGTGTGGCCTAATACTGCTCAGCAAGTATGGAAGGAGGGAGAGGTCACTGTGGGGCAAGCCCATGGAAATTCAAGGACCTTTAATGCTCAGTGCTGGTCAATGTGGGGTGGGGTGGGGAGGAGAGCCCGCAGCCCGGGAGGCGCAGATAGTCACAGCCATCAGTTGTTGGAGGCGCTATTGTCAGGAGGTGGCTGCTGTCGGCAATTGTCATGTTCCCCATTGCTAATCAGTCCCCACTGCTAGGCTGCTCCAGGCTTTCTTGTTCCTCGCGGGCTCTAGGGGCTTCCCAGACTATTGCTTTTAGAGGTTGGTGGGGAAGGGATGGATCCAGAGAGAGAGCCTCCCCCATGCAAGGATACATTTCCAGCTGGGGATCAGTTGAGTGGAAATGTCACCGTGACCCCAAACTCTCTTGTATTCCAGTTGGATCCTTCCCTCCCACATTGCTCCCCCTGTGCTTTCCCCTCTCTCTGTGTGAATGTCGCGTCCCTCCCCCCCCTCGCCAAATGGTATCCTTGTCTTGGCCTGGTGTTGGTTTGACTATTTGGAAAAGTAATAATAATTAATAATCAAAGGGAAGGCAAGACGTCTTCCATTAAAACAACAGCCTCATGTTTTTTCAAGCTGCATTCATTTGTCAAACCCGCTTTCCTTTGGTAGCTTTTGGGCCCTTTCCACCCTGTCATTTTCTCTCCCTCCTTTCCCCCAGTCCCTCCCCTCCCGTGCCCCTAGGACCGCTCTTTCATTTGTGTTCTTTTGTTCCCTGATTCCTTCCTCTTCCCCAGCCCTTTTGGTGGGACAGGGGAATTTTAAGCCACAATTTCTGTGTCGGGTGACTTTAGCACAAGGTTCACCGTATTTTAATCAAGCTGTCTTTTCTCCGAGATGTATGCTTTAACCGCATCCAGCTGCTTGTGCGTATTGGGAAATCCAGCTGTAATACAGAGCAGCTCGATTAAGCGGAGCCAGCATTCCATTAAAGGGGAGGGGGAGTAGAATAAGGAGGTGCTGGGGGGGTGGCAAGGGGAAATTAGCAATGCCACCTTTATTAGTAGCTTTTAATAACGCTTTTTGGTTGTGTATTTCAGAGGCTTAGGGTTTCTAAATAAATAAATAAAAGGTGCTGAAATGTTAATGATATCCACAGGACGCTCAGCAGGAAACGAGAGCAATCTGGGACTAATAAAAGCAGAAATGTAATTTGTGCAGATAGACAAGACGCAACAGACAAAGGTGCAGGCAGCTTCATTTAGAGCCACGCCGAGCTTTGCATGTTCTGGCCTTGTAAATATGCTGCCCCGGTGCAGTAGAATGAGGGTGGTGCAACCTTCCCTGGATGGCGCCTCACAGAACATGGGGACCTTTAATGCGGGGGTAACCTTGCTTCATGGGCTGCACACTGCCATGCAGGAGCAGTTGTAATGGGGATTTGTATCTGTGCTTGTTATGAAATTGTGAGTCTGGAAGTGTGCATGTTTGGGCGTGCACACGTGTCTGACTGCACACGGGGGGAGTGGCACATGAGCACGTTTGTATGTGTTTTGCGTGTGTCAGGGGTGTGCATGGGGGTGGTATGTTTTTAACAGCCAGCCTGAAATCTTTAGGGACAGGAGCAGGTGAGGGCTCAGATCTGCATGGAGAGAAAGATGCCCATGTGAAAAACAGAGAGAGAGAGAAAATCCTGCCTCTGTGCAGAGCTCTGGCTTGCCTCTCTCAGCAGGCGTCTGGCGTAATGTGGTAGACGCACCAGCCAGAGCTGGAATCGAAGTGGGGAAGTAGGGCAAGAGTCCGTTCCCTGTATTAAAGTCATTTCCTTAATAAACAGAGAGAGAGGACAGAAGGGAACGGGAGGGACTGCTCCACAGAGAAGGGGAGTGGTGTGATTTTGAAGAGGAACCAGGCCTGGCCTTATGGTGTGCCCCCCACCAGCTTCTAGGGTAGAGCACTGGCCCCTTCTGTCACCACCCCTGGTGGGCCAAACAGGCTGGAGCACTGGCCAGTGTTCCCTGTAAGCTGAGCACTTGGGCAGCCACTCAGGAAAGATGCAAATGTCGCCCAGCTGTTTAGCCCAGCACCCCCAGCCAGCAGCATGCATTTCTACTGGTGGTGCGCATCTGCTCCGGCCTTGGTGCACATCGCAAAATTTATTCCACACATGGGTGGCAAAAAATTAGAGGGAACATAGGCACTGGCCCCTTCTGTTACTGTCCCTGGTGGGCAAAGCAGGCTGGATAGCCAAGCTGTGGGCCGCCCAAGCCAGTAAATCAACAAGAATGGGAATATCATCTTATTTTTAAGGACGTTGAGTGCCAGCACCTCCCCCCGCCCCATTCCTGCTCCCTTTTGGGCTTCCCTGGGGAGTCAGATCAACACCTCTAACTCATGTGGAGGACTTCTCATTTACACATGGCTAAGCCATTCCTTCTTTCTGTCTCCTCCTCTTTCACTTCTGGGGACACCTGTAAAACAAGCTCTTTCTCACCCCTTGTAGGTGACGCCTTCACTGCACAGTTAGCTCAGGTATCTAACCCCGGCGCTAGCCTAGCCTGGGTGGTGTGAGCAGCCCCATGGCCCTACACTCCTGGTGTCTCATCACTCGGCCGTGTGTGTGTGTCTCGGCATATCCCAGAGTTCTTTCCCAACCTACTTCTGCCAGTTGTGGGAGAACGGGTCCCCTCCTTTGAGGGGACTTGTGGGAAGGCATTGGAGGACTCTCAGTTCCCACATGCATCCTTGATGCAGAGTGCGTGTGTTAAACCAGAGCCTCTCCCCGGTCCCCTCAGCCATATCAGGCTGCCTGGGTTTAAAGCACCTCTAAACGTGGGTCAGATAATGTGCAGATGGTGGGCAGTTGGGGCTGAAACCCCAGGTAAGAATCCAGGTTCACTGTGCTGTGGCCACATCCCCTTAGAGCAGCGGTTCCCAACCTTTTCCAGACGGGCACCCATTTCGACAATTCAGGAAGACTGTGTGACCCAAGGCAATTCAAAAACGCGGGACGGGGGGGGGGGCAGAGCCACCTGGGAAGACACTTGGCGACCCTTTTGAAATGTAATGGCGACCCGTATTTGGGTCTCGACCCATAGGTTGGGAAACCCTGCCTTAGAGGGACGTGTCTGGTCACATCCCGCTGCGTTGATTAGCTCCCCCTGGAAGGAGTAAAAAGGAAACGTGCATGCCAAAATCAGTCAGTGCTCTGGATCCATCATGCGAGTGTCAGCGTAGGAATTTACCTGTGCCTGGCCCCACCCACAGGCACCAAAGAGGCTGTCAGGGTGGCTCGGGGTGGGAGAGGCTGCAGTTTCTCTCACCAAGGGGATTTCAAGCACTATTCTGTTGCTATTCAGTGAATGCCGGATGAGCCATTAGTAAATCCTCGCCCAGGGCCACCTCTAGCAAACGCAAGTCACTGATGGGGCCTGATCCTTTGATGCGTGACACCCCCTTTATGCCCATGGGCCCTAGCTCCTCCCAGGATAGAGCCTGTAATGTCCATGCTGATGTACCTTCACCCTTCCATTAGCACACAGTGTCTCACTCACCCCCAGTATCTGTTCATTTACCCCTAGAAGATGGAAGATGCGAGGCAGGCACTGCCCGTGTCCTGACCGACTTGGGGGTAGGCGCTGGGGGCATTTTATGATGGCCATGCCTCGCTCCGCTTCTAATCGACATCTGCGTCAAAGGGCAGACAGAGTCCAGATGGCATCACACCAATTGAGGAGGTTATGGGTGGGGGAGGGGGAAATGTCTGGAGGGGAGAGAAGCAGGACCAGGAAGTGGCCGTGACTTTCCATAGCAGAGCCTGTGTTTCTGTCCTCACTATGGATAGGTCAAATAATAACAACAATCATGATTAATAATTTAAAAAAAAAGAGGCATTGTAACTGGATTACAGGATCCTGAAATCCCAAGGGAGGGTGTGAGGAAAGGAGGGAGGATCATTTTGCTAAGTGATTTCCAGCAGTCGAGGGGCAGAGAGGGATGAGAAAACAGGTGCGTGAAACACTGAGCAACCTAACACCATTCAAGCCCCATCCAGACGCCACCTGCATTGGTTGCCGTCCTTGGCAGATCTGAGTCCACAGGGATGCTGAGGCTGGCAGGACGGGCTCAGTGTTCCTGAACCAGAGGGTGTCAATTGACTGCAGCTGGTAAGGGAAAGAGGTGGGGGGAAAGGAATTGTCATTGTATTTTTAGTTTTTTGTTTTTTTCCTTTAAAGGCTAGAGGGGGAAGGAGGGGGGGTTCTGACTGTAGCACACAGTCAGGAGGCCTGCATTGCAAAACAACAGCCGCAATACAGTCACAAATCTCCAAAATCTCGCACCGGCTTTTAAACAAACAAGCAACAAAATAACCCCGCAGCCCAAGGTAAAAGAAAATGGCTCATTTGAATCCTCTCGTCTCTCTCTCTCTCTCTTCACAGATAACAAGCCCGAGCCATGCAGTCCTTTCGAGAAAGGTGTGGTTTCCATGGCAACCAGCAGAACTACCAGCAGACTTCACAAGATACATCACGCCTGGAGAATTACAGGCATCAAAGTCAGGCAGGGCCGAACTGCGAGCGTCAGAGGCTGGTGGCGAAAGAGTACTACAGTCAGCAGCAGCTGCCTTACCCAGGGTACGAGAACAGCACCGTGGAGAAATATCACAGGGGGAATAAGCAATTGCCTGGCCAGCAGCTCCAAGGCCGGCCAGCCTTTTCGAATTACACAGTCCAAGAGAACAGCCCATACCCAGCCCGCTATTCTGGGGAAGAGAGCCTGCAGACCTGGGGAGCTCAGCAACCATCCTTAGCTGGCGGAGTGGCCAAGTATGAGGAAAACTTGATGAAAAAGAGCCCAGCTCCCACCGGCAGCAGGCAGTACCATGAGCAAGCAGCTCAGCTTCCGTTCCGAACGCATTCCCTGCACCTCCAGCAGCCGCCGCCCCAGCCGCCTGCCTTGCCATACCCCAAGCTCCAAAGGCAGAAGATCCAAAATGACGTCTCGTCCCCTATGTCCTTTTCCCAGACCGGCCACTTTACCCAGCACTCTCAGTCCCAGTTCCCAGCGTCTTCGACATACTCCTCCGTCTCAGGAGGGAACCAGGCGGCTCACTCATATAAAAGTTGCACCGCGCCCTCCAGCCAGCCGCACGAGCGGCCCCTTGGAGGTGCGGCTAACCTCGCATCTGGGCAGCGCGTACAGAACCTGCATGGCTACCAGGCAAACAGAATTAGCTATGACCAGCAGCAGCAGCAGCAGCAGCAGCAACAACAACAGCAGCAGCAGCAGCAGCAGCAACAGCAGCCACCTTTGCAAGGAAGGCATCATGCCCAAGAAACACTTCACTATCAAAACCTAGCTAAGTACCAACATTATAACCAGCCAGGCCAGACCTATTGCCAGACTGATGCTTCAGTGAGGACCCCAGAGCAATATTACCAGCCATTTAGTCCTAGCTCAAGTCATTCTCCAGCTCGTTCTGTTGGTAGATCTCCATCCTATAGTTCCACTCCATCTCCACTGATGCCAAACCTGGAGAATTTCCAGTATAGCCAGCAATCTCTCAGCACAGGGTCTTTCTCCACTGGCATCACCGACCACAGCCATTTCATGCCGTTGTTGAATCCTTCTCCAACAGATGGGACAAGTCCAGATGCTCAGTCTGGGAACTGCAAAAACTTGCAGAAGGAGAAGATCCCTGAAAATCTCCTGTCCGATCTCAGTTTGCAAAGTCTAACTGCGCTCACCTCGCAAGTGGAGAATATATCCAACACCGTGCAGCAACTTCTCCTCTCAAAATCAACAGTGCCCCAGAAAAAAGGCATCAAAAACCTTCCTAGGACCCCAGAACAGCTAAAAGGCCAACACTGCAGTCCAGAGAGCAGCACATACTCTGCTGAGCAGGTAGGGACTCCCCTATCGGACCCTCTTAGCACTCCTCAGTCAGTACATGCTGAAGCTCAGGATGCCGATTATATGAGTGGGTCTGAAGATCAACTAGAGAGGAATTTCCTCTTTTGCAATCAAAACCGCAGTCCAGCGAGGGTCAACAGCAACTCCAAGGCCAAGCCTGAGTCGGTCTCTACCTGCTCAGTGACGTCTCCAGACGACATGTCCACGAAGTCCGATGATTCTTTCCAGAGCATTCATGCTAACCTGCCCTTGGAAACATTCACCAAGTACATGACCAATGAAAGGGAGTGCCCGAGGCTGCTCCTCAGTGCACTATCTCAGGAGGAACTGGCTTCCGAAATCATTGTGCTTCAGGACGCTATCAATGAGAAGACTGACAAAGCCTGGCCCAACTCCTCTGCTTTAAACAAAGACCCTACAAAATCCCCCTTCCATTTAGAAAACCACAGAACGTGTCTGGACTCAATGGTCAAGAGCGCATGGTCCAACCAAGGTGACTCGGGCACCAGCAACGATCCCCTGAAATTAGACAAAGCCTCCGGGGGAAACAACAGTAAGGATTTCAGTGAAGAGGTTTATGAAAATCCCCAGGTGGAGTTCACAACAACTGAGACAAAGGATGCTCTTAAAGTCCCCAGTTCCCTGGCATATAATTCCAAACCCAACATCCCAGCTGCTACGTCCAGTTCTGGGGCTGCCAGCTACAGCTGCTATTCAAACACCACGGCCAACTCAGTGGGTTCTGAAAACACCATGGATCATTTTGACTGGCCAGAGGAAAGCATCAGCGAATCATGCCTTAGGTGGAAGGAGCTTGGGTCATGTCTACAAACGTCCGATCTTTCCAAGGGTTTGTTCAATAGCAAATTGGCCGGGTCTTGCAAAGAGAAAAAAAATGCCTGCTGCTTGGATATATGTGACGGCGAACAGCCAGCCAAGAATGAACAAGCTGAGGACTTCAGCCAGCAGCAGATGGGGGAGGAAGAGGAAGAGACTTTAACGTATGATGAAGCCACCAAAGCAGATAGTGAGAGGTGGCTGGAGGACACCAGGCACTGCTGTTCAGGTGGGGACTTCAGTGAAATCCCGATGATATCCTCTCCAGATCTGAAGGAGTCTGATTTGGAGCCAGAAGAATATTCATCTCTGTGTGAGCTGGCTAGTTCGGAGCAAAAGTCTGTGATCTACGATACATCCTCACCTAAACCTCCTGAGAATGCTGCAGTGCTCCTCTCCAATGATGTGCCGGTATCAGCAGAAGAAACTGTAAGCACAGTGGAGAAAGAAAATTCTATTCCCTCCTCCCGTTTGTCTGGTCAGTCCGTTATCCTCTTAGGCCCAGCAGTCGGTACTGAAACCAAGGTGAAAAGTTGGTTTGAATCTTCTTTGCCTCACATAAAACCTGAAGACACAGCAGTGGGGGAAAATGACCTCCAGGAGAAGACAGAGACAGAAACGACCTCATCGGTCAAGGTAAAGACGCAAATACTACCGGAAGATTTACTGGCAAAATCAGAGTCTGTCTCGAGGGGCAAGAGTCTTCGCAGCAAGAGGGTCCATCCCACGTTGTCAGAAGGAGAGGAATCCAGCAAACCAGTACCAAGCCCGTTCAAAGACATCCAGGCAGCTGGCATGGTGGCCAGCACGTGTGCGGGGCCAGATGGCCAGATGGAAGCAACAAGCAAAAATGCCCATGGCCAGACTCTTAGATTTCCAGCAGAAGGCTTGCCAGCTCGAATGTGTACCCGCTCGTTCACTGCCTTGAGTGAGCCCAGGACACCAGCCCCACTGGAAGGATTGAAGGTGTTAGCCCATCAAGAAAAGTTAGGGAAGAAACCAGTTTGTGGCATGAAGCAGAAAGTTGCTTTCAAAGCTAGGAAACGCACCGGAAGACTGTCCCCAAAAGTTGTCCAGAATCCCAGTGACCCCACTTCTCTCCTGGTCCCAGACTTGATGCAGAATGAGGACTTTATTGGCCAGAAAGCTAAAGGCCTGGATCCCCAAGATGCAGAGGTGAAGGATCAGAGATCCATGATCCTGCGATCTAGGACCAAGACACAGGAGGTCTCCTACATGAAAAGGAGAAGGGAGAAGAGGACAGCAGAGGTCAGGCTCAAAAACTGTAAAACACCTAAGAAGCTCCTTTCAAATAACCATCTGCCCCCCACCTTCAAGATCGTGTCCCCGGGGGGACCGCACAAAGAAGGGAAGGTGGGCAAAAGAATCAAACTCCCTAAATCCGGGCCCGGAATGGGTAGCAAAATGTCTGAGCGGCCTCTGCATTCACTGAAGAGGAAATCCACCTTCATGTCCCCTATCCCTACCAAAAAGAGAAATTTGGTTTTAAGGAGCAACAGCAGCAGCACAAAAGAGGAGAAGCCCGAAGCCTCCCCCAATCTCTTTAAAAGGATGCCGTCAGCCAAAAAGGCGAGAGCTAAACTGCCCACAAAGAGCTCCTGCGAGGCGGCCTTGAAGCCCCCTCCTTCTAAAGAACCCCCCAACGTCTGTATTAAAATCACCTCTCGGGCAGCATTTCAGGGGGCCATGAAGACAAAAGTGCTGCCCCCGAGGAAAGGCCGGGGCCTCAAGCTGGAGGCCATTGTTCAGAAGATCACCTCGCCGAATTTAAAGAAGTTTGCATGTAAAACTGCCGCTGCTGCTGCCGCCGCTGCTGCCGCCGCTGCTACTGCACACAGTAATCCTCTGAGCCCTGCTGGCTTGGAGAAGGAGCGGGCCTTAAAGAATGCAAGTGTAACCCCGGTGGTGGGAGAAGCAGGGCCATTAAACCAGGGCATGGCACAAAAGGCTCCTGCCGTTTCAGTAGCAGAGCAATTATGCAGAAATTCGAACAACAGATCCTTAAAAGGAAAACTAATGAACAGTAAGAAACTGTCCTCTGACTGTTTCAAGGGTGAGGCCTATTCATCTCCCGAGACAGTGCAGCACAACAGCGGCAGCATGCCTGCAAAGAGCATCAGCCTGCTGCCCAAGAAGAGAAACCGAAAAGGGAAAGCAGCAGCCCTCAGCGTGGCCAAAAACCCATTGGACAGGCGTGCGCATCTGGCCCCCGCTCTGCTCCTGACGGCCAGAGAGAGGGCAGGCGTGGGGGACGCACTGGGGAATGGGGATGACGGACAAAGGGATGGGAAGAAGCCAAAGACCGAGGACAAAGACTTTGCCAAGAATGAACCCCTCGAGGGGAAAAGCTCCCAGGCCCAAACCCGGGCCCAGAAGCAGCGCACGAACCACTCCAACTACAATGGCTACTCCAAGAGACAAAGGAAACGGAAGGCCAAGAACGTGGCCTCGAGGTGTAAAAGCCGGGCGAAGCGGCGGCGGCAGCAGCAGGCCCCTCTGCTTAACCCCGCGGAGCCCGAAATCAGGCTCAAGTACATCTCGTGCAAGAGGCTGCGGACGGATAGCCGAGCACCACCCTTCTCCCCCTACGTGCGGGTGGAGAAGCGCAACGAGTTCACCACCACCTGCACCGTCATCAATTCAGCCGGGGAGGAGGCCCGGCTCCATAAGGAGCACCAGCCGTCATCCTCAGCCCAGGCCCTGCTTCCCGGAAGCGCCTCGTTGCAGCCCAGAGCAGCGCTGCCTTTATCTTCCACAATGCACCTGGGCCCGGTGGTATCCAAGGCCCTCAACGCAGCCTGTCTGGTCTGCTGCCTCTGCCGGAACCCTGCCAATTACAAAGACCTTGGGGATCTCTGCGGGCCGTATTACCCGGAGCACTGCCTGCCGAAGAAGAAATCGAGGCTGAAAGAAAAGATTAAAGTGGAGGGGCCGAGCGAAGAGGCGCCCGTGCCTTCGCCGGCGGAGAGAGCGCTCAAAACGACAGATAATAATTGTACAACGAGTACAATCAGTGGAAAGCCGCCAAGGCTGGACAGTGGCGCTGACTCAGCGAAACAGAGCGCTCTCCGGTCGAGTTCCAGGGGGATGTTTAGGAAACTACAAAGCTGTTACTGCTGTGATGAGAGGACAGAGGGAGAGGAGGCGGCAGAGAAACCCAGGCGGCATGAGTGCAACAAAGCCGAGTCCCTGTCTCAGGAGCCGGTGGGCGACACGCAGGAGCATTGGGTTCACGAAGCCTGTGCCATATGGACTGCTGGGGTTTACCTGGTTGCAGGGAAGCTGTATGGGCTACAGGAGGCAATAAAGGCGGCTGCTGAAGTGGTAAGAGCCTCTCCTTAGGCTAAAAAGCCATTTGGCATGCGCACGCCCACTCACCCGCCCAGCACGCCTGCCTCTGTTGGCAAAAGTCCGGGATCGCCCAGATCAGCGAGGGCAGGTCAAACCCCCAGCTGTGATGAGGGCGGGGTGGGGGATGGGGGGAAGCCTTGTCATTAGACATAAGGTTTATATCCTCCAAACAAGTCTAACCACATTCTTTGCAGTCCCTGCCAGGGAGTCGAGGTGTAGCCCTTTGGGAGGCCACCCTAGGAAAGGAATTCCAGTGTGCATGGGGCTGTCGGAGAGGCTGGCTCGGGTTTCCAAACCAGGCGCCTGGCAGGGGGTGGAGCCCCCTCAGCTGGAGCAAAGGGGGCATTGCACCTGACCCAACCAGGCCTTTGGGAGAGCTAGTGCCCCACCCAAGCAAGGCATCTTCCTAAATGACCCTGCTCTGGGTGGCCTCCCGTTTGAGAGCGGGAGCAAACAAGTAAGACTGGCAGGGCCTCGTGCCGGCCTTCCAAAGGGCCTCTCTTAACGTTCCTGCAGAGACCACGTCCGCTTTGCAATTGGGCAGCTAGACCCACAACACAGCAGCCAGGCGCAGATGTGGGGTGCAACCTGTGCAGGCAGATGTGGGCAGCTGCCAGGACCGTTAATAGACCTCCTTGAAATGGGTGCTCTGATATGGGGTTGAGGGTTGGCAGGACCTTCTCCGGGGCTCATAGAATGTTAAGGCCCGAAAAGTAGATCACCCGTATCTCGCAGGTCAGAGCATTTTCACTGGGTTACCCCGTGACTTGTTCCTGTTCTGGGCACGCGATGCTCACCCCAAATCCAGCCGATTCTCTAGCTATCCCAATAGAATGCAGCCAACCGTCGAACTGAGCAATTAAAAAAAGCCCACAGGGCCCCTTTCACCACCCAAACACCACGTGCCCTCCGGGGGAAGCCGTTGGAAACCGGAACACCAATTAATGAGCAGCCATGTGTAATTAGTATTCATTTGGGGCCACATCCTGCCAACTCCAGTGGGAATGCCTCCTGGTAAAGACTGCAAGGTTTGGCCCTGTATTGAGCTTTCCTTGACATCCCCAGACTTTACACAGGGTTACTAAATAGAGGAGGAAGGTGTCAGGAAAAGGGGATTTAAATATTCACCAACAGAGTCTAACTTTGGGCAGCAGAGTCAACATATATATCTTGTTTTGAGTCCGACACATGATCCTTATTTGCTGCTGTCAACTGGTTCCAAGTGGCACCTTGGCACCTTCCCCTCGCCAGCCTCCACTGCTCTAGTTCCATTCCCGGTGTGCCCCAGAGCCTCAGCAAGGTGTGTCTGGGCTCTGTTTATTCCATCGCCCGTATCTCATCTGCATTTTCCCATACCGCCCTGCCCTTGCCCCCATGTGGTTCCCGAGCTGTTGCGCACACACTAAGCAGCAGCACCATGGGTGCAGTTAGACGGCAAGGCTTAACGGTGCGTTAATAAAAAGCCTGAGGAGCAACAATGAAAACCTGCCAATTGTCTTAAGAAATATCGCTCCCAGGAAATTAAAAATAAGGCACTGGCATAGATTGGGGTTTGTTTGGCAAGAGGCATCCTGGAACCACGCCTCAGGCCGGGGCAGAAGCTGAAAACAAGAGGCTAGAGATTCTCAAAAGCATCCAAGTGATGTGTCTGCACAAGTCTCATTGACTTTCAGGGAGACTTCTGCGCCTCAGAACTCCCACCCAATTTTGGCCTTAAATTAAACTCCATAACATTGTGGAGACACAGCACTCAAGGGGGCTCTGAGGTCTGCTGGAAGCAAGTCACTCCAGCGTGGCTTGCGTCTCAGAGGTGCCATACTAGCTAGGAACAGGCAGAGTAAAGGGGGAAAGACACCCTTCTTTCTACACCTCTTCGCCTTTCCTTTTCTGTGCCAAAAGAGATGCACCGTGAGGATAATTAACCCCCGGGACAATTTACCTAGGGAATGTGAAGGTTCTTCATTGCTTGGAGTCTTCAGTTGAGACCATGTGCTTTTTAAAACACTTTTCTAGCCCCACCAAAAGGTTATGCAGGGGATAGTGGGTGATGTTGCCTGGGTCTGGGTTATGTGGAAGGTCAGACTAGCGGCCCTTGTTCAGCTGAAAGCCCAGAGAGCCATGGTTTTACTAAAGTGGCAGCCGTGCCCCCAAACGCCAAGTACTTTTGGTGGCTATGTCACGTTAGATTGTTCTTGCAGAGGGAAGGTGTCCCTCGGGCTGCGCCATTTATGCTCTCGGGCACGTTTACACCTGTGTCCTCGTTCATATGCACGCCGTTCCACAAACTAGATAGGCAAGCTCAAAAGCATCGTGATTTTTAGCTTCTCCAGGCTGGGATCTCTTCTGCACCTTCTTCTGGGTGTCTGAAGCACTGTGCTCAGCAGTGAGGCTACAGAACTGGTCCTAATTCATTATCTGGTTTGCAGTCGGGGCCAAGGCCTCAGCTCAGCTCCCTTGCTTTCCACGAAGTGCCCCTGATTCAGGCCAGCTGAGGAGCTCTGCCCTCTGAGCGCAGAGAGGCATCGCTGCATGCGGAGAATGGCCTGTTCCAAAGCGATCTGCTGTGGTTTTGCAGCGTGCCATTGCTCTTATTTATGAAATCACCAGGGTTGGCACATTTTAAACTTCTGTTCACCCTCTCCCTCCAAAGGAGTGCATCTGTAGAGACTGCTCAGCCATCCCTCCCATTTGCCTGCGCCCCACACAGCATCCCACTTTTACTAGGATGTGCCTCAGAGCTGCTGAGTCCCAGGACAGGGGAGAGGCAAAGGGCCATTCCTGTCCTCAAGCGCGGCTGTAGAGCAGGGGTGATGCGAGAGAGCGGATATGGCCGAAGGAGACGCTAAAGCAGTGAACCCCTTGCCAGGCCGAGGAGCTGGGGTCAGGGAGCCTGAGGAGGGTGGATTGAACAGAGTCAATTCCCCATGGAGCCAAGGTTTTCATCTTCCCCTCCTGGGCTAAGCTCCACTTCCATCCTTCCCTCTGGGCTTTTGCAGCTCGCACGTTGCCAAGGTGTCCCCTCTCTCCTGACCCTTCCACCTGCAAATCCCTGGCTGAGTGTTCTCCATTCCTGCTGGTTAATGCTGCGCTATGTACGCAGACTCGGAGTTGTGCCAGGCCTTCTAAGGGACAGCGCCTGTTCCCAGAATGGTGCAGAGAGAGAGCCCGGAATCCGTAGACGTTTGGCAGGCAGCAAAGGATGATCTGCAGACTGGCGCATGTGAGGCACTGGGATCTTAGTCCCAACTCTGCCCCGACTCAACTGGGGTGCCTTGGAGAGGTCACTGCACCTGTTGGTGCTTCCGTAAAATGGAAAGGACAATGCTGACCTAGCCCGTAAGAGGGCTGTGAGGATTAATGGCTATTTGGGAACCCCTTTGGGCTCCTCTGGGGAAAGACACTGGGAAGGACAGATTATTATGACTCGTTATTCAGCAAAGAAGATGATTGGGCATTCACTGGATAAGTGTTTTGCCCTGTGTTAATAAGAGGAGTTGCCACCCCCGACAGACAATTGAGTTGCACTAGCCCAGAGGTGGGCAGTAAGCGGCCTGTGAGCCGAACGCGATTCACCAGGGTTAGTGTCTGGCAGCCCACCAGGAGTTACCCTGGAAACCATGTCCAGCCCACGGGCTGCTTATTGCCCACCCCTGCATTAGCCCCTTCCCATCACCCGCTGGTCTAATGCCCCGTTAGTGACTCACCACTTAGAATGTAAGTGGTTGTCACAGCCGCCCCCACCCCTCCCCGTCAAGTGTTCAAAGCCGGGGCTGGTGGCAGGTGTTTTTTGGCTCACAATTCCAGTTCCAGTCAGTGGAAGTGGAGTGGTGAACAATACCCCAGGGCGAGGCTTTGGAGAGGACAGCGTTGCAGGCCACATCCATTCCACAGGCTCACCAGTGAGTGGTTGTGGGCGGGAAAGGAGGTAACTGCAATAGAATTGAGGAGCTGGGGGTGCTAGGAAAGGGGCTGTGCCAGGGACCAGCCATGTACCCACAGGAAGCATGCTCTGTCCCCAGCTCCCCAGTAGGGGTTAGGGTTACACATCACCGTCATGGGGAAGTGAATGAGTTTGGTGAAGCTATTTGGACTCAGCCAGGGTCTGGGGGGCTGTGGAACAACTGGGGTGGATCTGAGTCTTGTGGGGATGTGGAGCTGCCGCCTTTCCGTGCTCTGCGGAGATCACGCCCCATGGCTGCCTAGCTAGCTCCTCTCTCCGGGACTTATTTCGCTGGACCTCACTGGATTCTCTCTCTCTTTTTCCCCCTCTCTGTCCCACTGATGGATTTAAAGAGATGTCCTAGTTGCCAACAAGCAGGAGCAACCATTGGCTGCTGCCACAAGGGATGTGCCCAAACCTACCATTACGCGTGTGCCATTGACACAGGTAAGGCTCGCTTAGGAGAGGAAGGACCTCCGCTTCTTGCTCCTCAGGGTTCAGTTGCACAAGATGAGGGATAAGCCTCCAGTGCGGCTGGTTCAGGGCTCCTCTTTCTGAGTACTAATACTCCAGTTTGGGGACTCATAAACGAGAGGCACTCACGCATTGCGCCTGGCTTTCCATGTGCTCCCCTGTACACGACAGTCCTGTCGCAGCCCCTCGTGCTGAGCCAGCATTCCCCCAGCAGGTCTGCCAATGCACCACCAAATCTGACCAGTGCCCTTCCTGTTCCAGGTCTAGTCCCTCCTTCACAGCTGGTCTAATGTGCTTGCATTGTGTCATGTTTCTGATCCCACTCCCAGGGTGGCACTATGTGGTTAGAACTAGGGATGTAATAGTATAGTCGATTAATCGATAAGCAAAACCATATAGGTTAATACTGTAGACTACACGCAACCCCCTTCCCCTTGCCAGTACATTTTTTAGCAGGCTGGCCAGCCGCCCAGCTCAGTCCTGGCTTGCACTGGGTCCTGGACCTACCCAGGCTGCGGCGCTGCATTTAAAGGTGTATTAGGAGCCCAGCGGGCAGGCAACCCGGCTCAGTTCTGGCACATGCCGGGTCTGGGAGCTCAGACCCCTCCTCCCTGGACAGAGGCTGCCTGGAGACTATAGAATAGTCTACTAACCAATAAGAATTCATGAGGTTAATCGACTATTCAATTAACCGATATTTAACATCCCTAGTTAGAATGGAGGCTGGGGGGGGGGGTTGGGGTTGGGAGTCAGGTCTCCTGCATCCTGTTCCTTCTTCATCCATTGATTTGCTGCGTGTCCTTGGGCAAGTTACTCTGTCTCACTGGGCTTTAGCTTCCCCCGCATGACAGGGTGTAATGGTACCTCCCATTCATTCACGGTGCCAGCAGTACTGGTGAGCTGTGTTGGAAAGTCTCCAGCGAAGAGGAAAGCCTTTTTAACAGGGCCAGGAGCAAGCACGTTATATCCCGCCATCGATTTTGCGACCAGTGAGTGTCCGTTTCCCAGGCGTACGTGCCAGAGAGATGGGACCGTATTTGGGGGGTAGGCAAAACCCACCAGCCCTGTCTTAAAGGCAATCACAGCGTGGCACCGTGGGGTCCTTTACCAGTCTTGGAGCCTCCCTCTGTGTCCCGCAGATTTCAGGGAGGATTTCCTCCCCGCGGAGGGACTTGTGCAGGAAGGGGCGTTGCGGTATTGCCGAGTCTGCTGCCATATCGCAAATTCATCCTAGGCAGCAAGGTGCCCGTTGGGGGCCCTGTAAAGGGCTCACCCGGCCCCTCTCCTGGAGGCTGGGGGAGAAGAGGGTTCGATGCACAAAGGCAGGGTGAGACTGATAAGAAGGAATGAGGGGTGAGAGGGAAAAGGGCAGGGTGGGGTGCTGGGCTGAGGGGCCACTTCTGGTCCCATCCCTGGGATCCGCTCCCTGGGGAGCTGGAGGACCACATGCAGCACAGGAGCATAGACAGGGGTGGGCTGTGGCCCACCCACTTTGGATCCAGGCCCACACTGCTCTGGCTCTGCTCCTGCTCCTCTGCGCCAGGCACTCCAGCCAGGCCTGGAGAATGGAATCAGAGGCTAACCTTGCTCCACTGACCTAGCGTTCCTGCCAGGCAGCGGCACTGGGGGCTTGTAAGCCCCCTGATCCTGCTATGAGGTTGGAGCAACTGAGCTGGGGCAAGCCCTGGCACCCCAACCCCACTTGCTGCCAAGAGCAGCAGGCAGCCGGAACACGGCAAACCCCAGCACCCCGACCCCACTCCCCGTTGGGAGCACGGAGCAGCCAGAGTGGGGCAAGCCCCCCATCCCCGTCTCCTTGCCAGCTGGAGGGGGGGAGAGGTGGCCCCATCATTGCCTGGCCACCTGAAGTCAGAGCCCGCCCACTTGTCCCATCCTGGCCACATCACTGACGCAGTGCCTCAGTTTACCCCTGGGGGTGAGGACCCACCCTGCACAGAGAAGTTGCTGGCAGTAAGCAGTTACAGTAAAGGGGCTGGAATCAGCCCTGTCGCTCTCCGCTGGAGTTACAGGGCTAGGGCTGGGCCTGGGGGTGGAAAGCACTTTGGAATCAAAGCAGCCCCATGCAGCATTCCCATTTCCATGGGGTGTGCACCCCAGCTCTCTGTCCTGGCAGCATCCCGGGGAGCTGGAGGGGCCTGTGAGCAACCCAAGCCTCAAGCACAGCTTGTGCTCCAGTCCTGTCAGCCTCACATACATCCACTGGTAGCTTCCTGGTGGAGAGGAGAGGCCAGGAAGAGCTGCCAGCCCCATTCCCAGCTAGCACAAGTTCACACAGCAGTCACTCAGAGAGGGGGCAGGTTGGGATGCGGCAGGACCGGCTCCACTGAGTGAGATCTCGCCAGACACGACCCTCTGGACGGCCTGCCTCAAAGTTGGACAATCTCTCAGCTTAGTCCTTTGGCAGGAACACGGCCGCACCAAACCCCATCGCTCATGTAGCGCCGCGAAGGGTGGTGGGCAGGCACCGTGGGGCCCAGGGGCAGTGGCGGGACTTGGGGAGGCAGGAAGAGCAGAGCAGGGTTGAGCGTGAGCAGAGCTGAGCCTGGTGCCAGGCTGTAACAGCAGGGGCCAGGCTGAGGCAGAGCTGTGTGGGTGCCGCCGGGCGAGGAGTCCCGGGCGAGCTGTGGGAGGCCTTGCTCATACCCTGGGTTTCCCATTAGCCAGGACTGGCCCCTCTGGCTGCTGGAGGAGGAGCCATTATGGATGCTCCAGTGAGTCCCATTCAGTCCTCCCCACTGCAGGACAATGCCTGTGACAAAGGGGAGAGCAGCCGGGCTTGGGAGAAGGTTTCACAGCTCCACCACTGCCCCCAGCTCAGAGCACTCAGCCGGTGGGTTGGTGGGGGCGGGGGACACAACTGCCTCATCAGCACCCTCTAAAGTCGGGCTCTCCTTTCCCTTGGCAGGTTGCTTATTAACTGAAGAGAACTTCTCTCTGAAATGTCCCAAACATAAGGTGAGTCCAGAGCTCCCCTCCCTCCCCCCCAGGAATCTGTCCCCTGCTCCTGGCTTCCCCGGCCACAGCCCTGGCAATGGTGTGTGTTCCCCTCCACTGCTCCCAGCAGGCTGAGGGGAGTGGGGGTGGCTGGGGCTCCGCAGGAAGAGCCCATCTCTTCTCCACTCAGCGTAGACAACGGCAGCCCCTCTGCCGCCCTCCCAGCCCAGGGGCTGAGCTCGTTACCTGCTATGGAGCAGGAATGAAACCCAGGCCTCAGGGCTAGATGGCCTGGCCTGCCTACCCAGCCGGGCCTCCCAGTTGCCTTTGCGCCCCCGGGCTGTGTCGCCCTCTTCTCCTGCTCCCAAATCACAGCTCCCTCTGAGGCGTATTTATAGACCCTGCTCTGTCGGCCTCCAGCCCTGGCAACTCGTCCCAGAAGTCTGTTCCCCTCCGGGGGAAACGCACCCCGTGACTTCCCTTCCAGCTCCCAGAGACAGTCGAGCCGCCTGCGGATTCCCGCTCCCCCTGCAGCCACAGCCGTTTGCTGACACTAGGGAGGCAGAACACAGGCAGGCGCAGACCAGGAACAAAGTGAGGTTGAAGCGGGGGCCTTGGAGGGGAAGAGGTCGGGAGAGTCGCGGCAGCTGACGGTCGCCCCTGCCACCTCCCCACAAAGCAAGGAGAAAGGCTTTGTCTTCCCTCAGGAACTCGCTTCCAAATGCTGGCCAGGGCCTGATAATTGAATCAGCGCTAAAAGCGCTTCCTGCCTCGTTGCTTTCCCAGAGGCAGCGTGTGCACCTTACTGCAGGCAATCAGAGGGGAGGGCCAGGCTACGCAGCCCGGCTCCAGATTGGGAACATGCCCACAGTTCGGGGTTTGAGTGTTTGGCTGGGGGAGGGTGATGGGGCCAGGCCCAGCTGTCGTTTGTAATCCAGTCGGGTCATCACCAGCTGGCTGATGAGAGGGTGAAAAAAAATGTACAGATGGGTCTGGTAGCTGCTCTGAGCACCCGTGTGCCTTGCTGATGCCCAGGGACCCCAGGGGAATGTACAGCACCCTGTGGACGCATGGCTCCCGCCAGCAGATTTGGTAAGCTGAAGTGGCCTAGCTGAGGCTGGAGGGTCAAGCTGGGTAGGGCAGTTCTCTGGAACAGGACAAATGGCAAAGAGGACACTGCCCCAGTGCAGGCAGGACAGGACAGCAGCCAGGGCGGGGGGAGAGATGGGTACACGTGTCCCTTTCTCTGGGGGATTGGAAGGGGAAGGGAGGTGACTGAGGACAGGCTTCCCACAAGCCAGCAGATGGCTAGCAGGGACCCGCCGGAGGAGGGCAGGCTGCTGGGAGATGAGCGTTGCTGCCTCCCGGTGGTGGCTTCTCTCTCTGTGGTGCCGACGGCTGCAGCAGGCTGTCCTTTTGCTCCGTGCCCGCGCGGGTGAGCAGCACCAGCCGCAGGGTGAACCCAGGGAATCCTCCAGCTGTCAGCAGCCGCTCCGACTGCCTCGTGCCACCCTGTTCCCCGCGTGCTGGCAAAGCCAGGGCTGGAATTCAGGCAGATCAACCATTAGCACCATTGGAGAGCCCCCCTCCCCCCCCCAAAGCAGCAGGTTAACCCTTTCACTGCCAACGCATTAACCCTTTCGCTTTCTTTTGCAGAAGCAACTCTTATAATCCATCTGCTGGGAAGTCGCCCCTCTGCCAGGCCCAGACCTCCGCAGAGGCTCCTTGGTGCTTGTCTACCAACTGCAAGATCCCCCAGGGAAAGGCAAGGACGAAAGTGGAGAATGTACCCCTCTGCGTCCATTCCCCCGTGCAACAGTGCTCCCCCAGGACGGGGGAGCACCCGGAATACAGGCCAGGTGGGAAGCCAGTTCCAAGTTCTACTTCTTCCCTTCTGCTCCCTCCCCCCCACTCTCCCCAGAGCCATTCCGGATGGGCACGGAGATCCAGCTCCAGGGTCTTCTTGGAACTCTACCCAGAGCCATTCCAGGTGGGCACATAAAAGCAGTTCCACGTTTTTTCTCCTCCCCCCTCTGAACTCTACCCCGGAGCCAGTGGGCAAAGAAATCCAGTTCCAGGTTTTTCCTCCTCTCCCCTTTAGGACCTGTAACTGACACAGATAGTAACATCTTTTACCTGGGACAAGGCCCCAAGTAAATTCCAGCCTGGAACATTTTCAGCACCTCCCCTGGAAGTGGATTCTGGGTCTACCTGCTGCGGTGGGACTCCCTTGACCCGAGAACGAAGGCGGCACGTGGACGGTGGCTTCTCTGACCTGGCTCCAGACGATGCAAATAACAAAACCCACGGCAAACACAGACTGTGTTTCAGAACTACATTAGCTGCACAGGGGTGGGGTGGGGTGGGGTGGGGGTGGGCGTGGGGCGGGAGAGGGTGGGGGGAGGGTACAGTGTAAAAGGGTTACTGACTATGTTGTCTTACCCTGGAACAGCTGGACTATGAGAGCGTTCCAGTCCTCCATATCTCACTCTGATCTGATCTGAGATGTTGCCTTCAGCAAACCTCATGGTGTCTGTCTGTATATATGTGCTCGACATGAGAAAAAAAATGGCCTGATATTTGAAACAACACTTTGCTCTTTTGGTTCTGTTTTTCATTTGCAGCCCTGGTCCCCTGCCGCAATGTGGACAGGTGGGTGGGGGTGACTGGCACAGCCTGGGGGTGGAAGTTGGTGCGTGCCTGGGGAGGCGGAAATGCTGTTTTGGTCCTAGCCTGCCTTTGGGAGTTCCTGCTGCAGCCGTCGCTTTGTACCACGCGGGGCTGTGTGGGCCTGGAAGATGGGCTGAGTTTCTGGCGCGGAAACAGGAGTTTGAGATCGTTCCCCTAATGAGCCAACCTACGACTCCCTGCATTGGCTCTGGGCTTTCAGCTTCGCTCTCCTGCCCCCTCTGGACTGGACTTGTGTCCTGGTGTGTGCTGCTCTAGGAGGGACACTATACGCACCCACAGCAGCTCAGGCAGGGAGTGACAAGCAATACTGATCCATTAGACCAGCCCGGACCCTGCCCTGGCTGCCGGCTTCAGCATCCCGGTGCGCCATTCATCCCTCCGTACCCAATGCTGCCTGCTGCTGCTGTGCCATGCAAGAGTCCGAATCCCGCACCTCCCCTCCAGGTGCGCTGCTGAGCTTTGACGGCTGCTCGTCCCCTGCTGCTTGGGCTATCTATGAATGCACCATTGTCCTAGCACAGGTGACCCCATGGTCATAACCACAGAGTGACCAAGGTGCCTGGCTAGCGGCTGGGTTCTAAGGAGCAGCCATGGATTTGGGTGCCAGCCCTAGTCACCCCAGGGAGCTATCCGAACTCTCCCTCTCCGCAGGGGCCACCTACGCCCACCCAGCCCCCTGGGTCACACCTGGGCCAAGGTCCCATCTCCGGTGTGCTGTAAACCGGACTTCCAAGCCCCAGCCTTTTGCGCACCAGTGAGGGCAGTGGCTCCCATCCAGCTACCAGCCTTCTGCACCTCCTCTGTGTTGGTCCCCAGTGGCCCCTTGTGCTCCATGCTGGCAGGAGTCCAGGTAGGAGAAGGGGGCTGCCTCCTTGCACGCTATGGTGAGCTGGCAGCCACCACAGAGAGCAGACAGCTCAGTCAGCGAGCAGCTGTCACCTGAGCCTGCCCAAACAACTGCTTGCTGCACCCCCCCCCAGCCCCACCCCTGCTTGAACATGTGTCCGCAGCACCCTCTCTCCTTGCTGGAGCTGGAAGCAGTTCTAGCTTTGCGCCTGTCGTTTTGCATAACTGGTGAGTCCTGAACTCACATGAGCCCCACCAGGCGGCCTTCCCGCACCTCTCGTTAGAACAGGGAGCAGCCAGCACACGCCAGCAACCATCTAGAGCTGTAAGAATTTACCAGCCCCTTGCCCTATGCAACTGCCATGCAGGCGCCCCGTGTCTTTGGGTCCCCAGCATTGCTGGTTGCAGAGACATTTGGGTAACCGTGACCTGGTCCCTCTCCCACTTAGCTGAGTTACTCCGTGACGTCGCAGCCCTTTCTTTGTGCTGTCCGATGCCCTTGTGGGAATGCTGCCTCCATCACGGAGACTGGAGGGATCATGAATGGACCGGGCTGAACACAATGGAAACAGCCCACTAGTGCAGGCCTAGACCTGCCCTGCTGCTGGGCGTCCTGGCCCAGTGATACCAATTAGACGACCGACGGAAAGTTTCTAAACTCAGATCCATGATGAACAGCAGTGCAGAGAGACAAACCAGAGCCGCACACACACAGTTTAAAGGGGCGAGGCGAATTAGCAGAGGCAATTTTGGTTGGCATTTGGCCGGATCTGTTGGATGGCATCCTTAATGAAGATTTGCCATGATAACATATACCAGAAAGAATGAGCCCATCTGAAAATGAATTACAGTAGAACCTCAGCATAAGGAACACCAGAGTTACGGACTGAGCAACCAACCGCGCATCCCATTTACAACCGGATCTATGCAATCAGGCAGCAGCAGAGACAAAATCCAAGCAAGGCAACTCCAGTACAGTGCTCTGTAAACTACTTTAAAAAGGGTGAGGGGAGCAGCATTTTTCTTCTGCATAGTGGTTTCAAGGCTGTATGAAGTCAGTGTTCAGTTGTAAACTTTTGCTAGAACAACCATAATGTTTTGTTTAGCAGTGCAAACATGTCAGTTACGAACAGCCTCCAATCCTGAGTTGTCTGTAACACTGAGGTTCTACTGTACATTTGTGTGACTTGTAGAGGCTTAAAATCCCACATGGGTTGGATGTAAGCAGTGACTCCCGTCCTCTCCCGCCCAGCTGACCCGTGACAGCCTAATCCGTTGTTGCACTGCGGCCAGTCAAAGAACCTGGACCTCCCTCCCTCCAACCAGGCTGTGCCCAAGCAAAACCAGTTTCCCATTGTAACCTGTCTGTTGGTAGTACTGTGCGCTCGTCACCACCGCCTTGCTTTGCTAGTCATCTCACCACCTCGCCCTCAATGTTTGCTGGCCAAGAAATGTCTGTTGTTTCAGAAGCTTGCCTCGGACCATGGGAAAAAAAACTATCTGCGTCCTTGGCACCATTGCCTGAAATCCTGGCTGTTTTTAGTGGCATCTTGTACATATGACTGTAAAATGGTAAATCGTGTGTATTATATATTGCCTCATTATATAGTGTATATATATGTATACATATACATATATATAATATATATGACGACTGTAAATGTTAAGACTAGTGTACTTAGTATATTGCTTCACACTGAAGATTGTGTGTAACAAGCTGTTTCTAAAAGATGTTTATTTTCCTTAAGAGTTAAAAAAAAAAAACAGGTCATTGCATTCAGAACGTCAATAAAGATACAACAATTGTTTTGGAAGTATGTGGCCGTCTCGTCATAGCCTGTGTTTCTCCTGCTGACCCTTTCCCCTCCCCCAGCAAGCAGCTCAGGAATAGAACAAAGGTTGCAACAATGATTGCCCGCTGGGCCTTTTGGTACCAGCTGGGAGCATTTGGTTCTAGGAGTGCACCCTCTGCGTGCGTGCATGCGTGCACGCACACACACACACGGGTAACGAAAGCAAATGGAGGTCTGGCCTGTTCTGCCTCTTTCCTCTCCTCTCCTTAGGCCCCGCTGCAGGGGCACTGCCATAACGGCACAGCCCCCATTGTCGGGGAGGCAGGGAGCCTGGCCAGGCAGGGAGCCTGGCCTGCCAGAGGGGACGGATCTTGCTCACCCAGCAATCACCTGGGGCCCTGATTACTGGTCTGCTTCCTTCAAGGTAGCTCATCTCTTTCTGCGCCTCAAGCCAAAGCTCCCTGCCGGTCTCAGTTTCTGGGCAAGTCTGCCCAGGCCCAGGGTCCCTGCAGGCTGCCTCTTGCCAACACTGCCAGTCGTCTGCCCCTGGGCCACTAGTGCATGTAGATACTGCCCCGCCCTAGCACCCCCGTCCCTGCCTAGGGGAGCCCCAAAGATGGCCCATGTGCTTCCTCCAGGCCCCCCCTCCCCCCCGCTGCCACTATGAACGTGTATGGCCTAATGGCTGGGGGGGGGGAGGAGCTGGCCAGCCATGCTATGCCCCAGCCTCTGCCTGCCCCAACCTGCAGCCACATCCCTGCCCGACAGTGGCACCACCAGGTCCCGGGCACTGTCACTGCCCCCCCCCCCCCGGCCAGCTACCAGGTTGGGCTTGTACTTACCTGGGGCACAAGCTGGTGCTGAAAGCAGCACCCCGCCGCTCAGCCAGCTCCATGGGCCTGTTGAGCGCCCTCTGGTGGTGGTGTGGCCTGTGACAGGCCCACGCGAGGCTGATGTGCCACAGGCTGGGGGGGGCCTGCCATGATCTAGGCCAGTGATGCTGTGGGCACAGCACCAAGTGAGGTGCCAGGCTGCAGGCGCAGCAGTCAGCCCCCCCCCCCCCCCCCCCCCCCCCGCCCCATACACATAGCCTGGGCTGGGGGTGACTGGCCCCCAGACACCCTGCTGCTGCCCTGGGGAGGGATGGGGGTATGAGGCCAGCCAGCGCAAGGAGCCAGGTGGCTTGGGGGGAGTGACAGGTTGGGGGGGGGGGAGGGGCACCCTGGGCACTGACAGACTTAGGGGCATGGCAGGGAGTCCCTGTTGCACGTGGGGCCTCCACTGTCCCAGGTACTGCACAGCCACAGGCCCTGCCACCGGGTGAGGGGCCGGGGGGGGGGGAGGGGGGAGCCAGCTGTTATCCGCTCCTCCCCCAGTACCAACCCAGCAGTGGCGCCTCGTGCTGGGAGCTGAGTGCATGGGGCGGCCACCTGCCTACAGTGGCCTGAGGGATATGTAAGGCCCCCCCCCCCCCCCCCCCCTCCCCCCGGCCCATTGGCAGGGTCTGTGCCAGGCAGCTGAGCTCTCGGGCTGTCTCTACAGTGGTGCGATCTTGTGCAAAAGTGGCCACTCTTGCACAAAAACTTGCTGCCTGGCTACACTGGCTGCGTGTTCTTGTGCAAGTACACTGATGGTCTAATGTATGAAATCAGGGCTTCTTGCGCCAGAACTCTGACGCGCCCGCTCAGGCAGACGCCCTTTTGTGCAACTGTTTTTGCGTAAGCGGCCAGTGTAGACAGGCAACATGAATTTCTTGCACAAGAAAGCCCTATGGTTAAAATGGCCATCAGAGCTGGCCTGCGCAAGAGAGCGTCGACACTGGCATGGATGCTCTGGCGCAAAAGCACATGCCAGTGTAAACACTCTCTTCTGAACGCGTTCTTGCACAAGACGCTGCCAATGTAGCTGTAGCCTCAGTGTTTGGCTGCACTGGCAGGGCCCATGCCCATGGCTCCACTTTTCTCGCTGGGTAGCAGCAGGGAGCCCCCTACCCAGTCTCTGGGGTCTGCCCAGCACTGTGGGGCTGGGGTGAGGCAAGGGCTGAGCCATTGCCAAGGTGGTCGATCGGCTGCTGGCACCGCCCTGGGCCAGTGACGCTCCGGCGGTGATGCACACTAACAGGCTTCCCGCCCTCCCCTGTGGTGTGAAGTCGGTGAACTGGCTGGGCCCTGTTCGCTGTACCCAGCCCCCAGCCCGCTGTGGGCGCAGCCCCTAACTTGGCCTTGGCCACAGCCATCCTAAACAGCTCACACCAGGGACCGAATCCAGCCTCTGACAAACTTCTGCTCTCCCTCCTTCTCTCCACAACCCCCCCCCCCCCCCCCCCCCCCGTCTTTGCTCAGCCCTGTGCCTGCCTTGCCCAGCTGGTATTTACACGCACCAGTGCTGCTCTGCTGGCGGTGCCTAGGCCCTTGGCTGAAACCAGGCCCTTTGCAGTTGTAGCTGGGCGAGCCTTCATTCTGTGGGACTGGGCTCAGCCCCGGGCTGGCTGCTGATCCATGGGTCAGAGATGCTCACAGCAGGCTCGGGGGGGGGGAGGGGGGGGGGGGGGGGGGGGGAGGTAACAACAGAACCAGCCAAGCAGGGAAGGGGCCAAAATGGCCCAGCTTAGTTCGGTAGGGTTGAGGCTGAGGCTCAGCGGTACTATCCCCCCCCCCCCCCCCCCCCGGCAGCCCACCTGTCCTGACGGCAGCCTAGGGAATGGAAGAAGGGCTAGCTTGCCCCTTCCCGGCCCTGCTGAGGGTGATACAGCCTGGCTCCGCTTAGCCCTGCCCTGCCACAGACACTATGTTCCTCTCCTGCTCCCACGCCCCATACGCCCCATGCTCCCAGCACGGCATCTTCCCAGGCTGCTCGGCTGGGTGCTGATGGCCTAGGAGCCAGGGGTGCAACAGCCCACAGCAAAGGGGTCAGCCCTGAGGCCCCGCCCCGCCCCATGACTCTGCTGGCTACAGCCCTGAGGGCACAGGGCTCCATGCCACAGCCTCTGCCCCTCAGGAGAGGCCCAGGCCAGCTGCTCCTTGTGCCCGGGCTGGATCACAAAGCAGGGGGGAAGGGAGGCAGAGGCGCCCCTGAGGTCCAGCAGCCACGGCTGGCCCCTGTTGACACAGGCTGGAGGGGATGAACCACCCCAGCTGGGCCCCGCTGGGGCAACACAGCAATATCACTACCACCCCCCCCCCATCCCCCTGCGTGTGCCAGGCCAGGCCAGGCCGTGCACTGTGAGCCTCCCAAGTTGGGGGTGTCAGGTACAGCTCCCCCCAGCCAGCACAGGCACAGTTATAAATAAGCAACTTTAATCATCTGTACAAAAAACTCTCCAACTATGAAAATAACCAGTAGAAAGGAAACGCCGAGGTGGGGGCGGGGCAGCGAGGTACAGTGCTGTGAGCCCTGGCACATGGCCACCTGCATGCCCCAGGAGCACGCTGATGCCACAGCCCCCCCCGCCGGGGGCGCTGTCCACCCCAGACCAGACCACCCCTCCCTTCCCCCAGCACTAACACTGAGCCCTTCTGCAAACACAGCCCCAGCCCTGTGGGTAGCATGCCAGGCCAAGCAGACGTGGGGCCCGGGGCTCTGTGCCCGGACCCAGCCCTGCGATCGCTCTCCCCCAGGATCACCTAGGGCTGCCCCCACCTCCGCCCGGCTCTTCTCTTTCCCAGAAGCCCCTTGAGCTGGTGCCCAAGGCTCTGCCAGCTGCTGATGGAGGGAGTCAGGGGCCTGCCAACAGAGGGGGCGCTGGAGCTGGGTGAGGGGGAAGGCAGGGGCATCAGCCCAGAATTGGCTGTCTGGAGGAGGCAAGGGAAAAGGCTGGAGAAATGGACCAATACTGCAAACCAGAGAAGGTGCCACTAGAGGTCCCAGTGCCCACCCTCAGCAGTGCCCACCCTCAGAGGCTGGGGGCATGGAGGGAAGGGCAGTGGGGAGGAGGGGCTGAGGGCAAGGGCAGGAGAAGAGCACACCCAGGCCTGTGCCGGTCCCGTGGCCCATAAGACTGTAACAAGAAAGGGGCCTGGCTGTCCCCCAGCACCAGCGGCTCCGAGGGCGAGTCCTCAACAGGCTGCAGAGCCTGGGCCACAGAGCGCCTGGCAGCCCCCACATGCTGGGGGGGGGAGGCGAGCTTCTAGCTGGGGCCAGGCTGGACCCCACAGTGCGTGTGTGCAGGAGGCCAGGTCTTAGCAGTAGGCTTAGGAGCAAGGGCACCCCCCAGCCAGTGTCCCAGCCCCCAGAGCCTGCGTCTTGCCACCCCCGTAACGCTCTGCCTGCAACACCACTCCACAGCCAGCACCACCAGGCTAGCGAAGGGTATTACGCCCATGGGGAAACTGAGGCACGCATGGGTGATTTGCCCAGGGTCAGCGAAGAGAGTCCAAGCTCCCAGCACCCTTGCCCCAGCCCTGCCCAGTGGTAATGACGAGTACTCCTCGCAATGAAGCAAGGAGACACATTGGCCATGACACAGCAGCTCAGAGGGAGCAGCGGAGGCCAGGCCCAGCAGAGCAGCGGCCTTCCCACCCCCGTGGTCCATGGCTCTCCGGCCGCGACGCTATCCGGTGGTGACCGTGGTGCCGCTGCCCAGTTTGATGATCATCTGCTGGCAGTCGTGAAGTGTCCGTTTGTCACCCAGCTTCTCCAGGGTGCGGGCGGCCTCAGACAACATGCCCACACGCTGGCCGGGCGCGGAGAGGAAGCTGGGCGGGAGGTAGCAGCAAGCCAGCAGCAGGGCCTCGGCATGTTCCCGTGGCGTGGGGTGGCTCTCTGGCTCGCCGGCTGCAAAAGCCAAGACAGGGTCCAGCTGGTTCAGCACTGGCTGCCAGCGCAGACAAAGGGATCCCAGGCGAAGGACAGTGCAAGGCAGGGCCACAATCACATGCCCACTGCTTGTGGCACAGGCCAACGGGGGGGACTGGTCCTTCGCAGGCATTCCAGCCCAGGCTGCCCTCTACCCCCGGAGGGCCAACAGGCTAGCACCAGTCCTGCCGGCCACACACTGCGGAGCTTGTTGCTCCATACACCCCGGATTGGCCTCTGGCTGGTCCCCCTCAGCCCTGTACCAAGTAGGCTGCAGAGTGGGGTGAACTGGGCCCATCTGCTGCCCCAGGCTGGGTGTGTTGGCATCACGTTACTTGAGCACAGCTCGCTGGTCCCACCCCTGCACTTCTGCATGTCATGAGCTGCTGCCGGGTCTCAGCCTCTCTCCTAAGGGATGCCCATAGAGCCCCTCAGCCAGCGCTGGTTGGCAGTCCCCGCCGAGAGGCCCAGGACAGACAGGGCCATGGGGGCTGTATCCTCCTCCCAACATCGGGGCAGGAACAAGGCACTTGCCGCAGTCCCTGCTCGCCCAGCAGAGCCCCCCAGATTGGTGGGCAGAAGGCAAACTGGGCTCGCTACCCCCAGGCTGCCCCCTCACCTGCTTTGTTGGCCTGAGCCCCTCTCCTGCGCAGGCTGCGGTCCAGCAGCTGGTGGGTCCTGGTGGGGCTGGCTCTGGCCATCAGCCTGGCGGTGGCTTCATGCAGGAACACCTGTGGACCAGCCCCCAGAGAGAGTCAGCCCCCAGATACCCCGGCGCCAGACCAGCCCCCAGGCAACGTCAGCACCTGGGACTTCCCCAGGGGACCAACCACAGGCCTCAGGGGCCGCCCCAGAGCATGGTGGGAAGCAGAGGCAGACGAAGCACAGAGCTGAACCTCCCCCAGAACCCCCACCCCCCAGCTCACCCGGCGCATAGCTGGCCGGAAGGTCTGGGCCAGGCGCCGCAGGCTGCTCAGGTCCTGATGGAAGCCCCGCAGCTCGAGGGCTGAGGGCTGGTAGACGCAGCTCAGCTGCTGGCTCACGTTCATCTGCTGCTGCCACAGGTTGGTGCGGGTCACCAGGAGCAGGTCGCACAGGAGCAGCTGAACCGCCTGGAGGGGAGGGGCACGGGTGAGAGGGATGGACGGACAGACCCTGGGGCAGACAGAGCCTGCAGGACAGACGCCGCCCAGGGCGGTGCCCACACAGACACCACAGAGCACAGGGGCGGCCCAGGGAGATTGGGCCCAGCCCTCCCCGCCTCTCCCACCGCGGCGCCATGCAGCAGGTCGGCCCATCTGGGTCCCAGCTTGCCATGCCGCGCCCGGCACGTCCGTTGGGGGCGACAGTGCGCCCCGCTGACAGGCGAGGGCTGGTGTGCTGGAGGGCTTCTCCCCAGGATCTGCCAGGCGGGTGATTGGCGCTGGGCCCTGGCCCTCGCCAGTACCCTGGCCCCTTGCTGCGGGCTGGTGCTGGAAGTTGGCCCAGCTGGGCTGCACTGCAGAGGCATTGCACACCCCTTCTCACACATGCAATGCAACTACAATGCACCGCAGCTGCGGCCACCATGCTGCGCCCGCCGTGACGTCCCTGCCAGCTGAGGCCTGCGTCTGGCAGGCCAGGCCTGGGGCCACCTGGGGGCATGACCCAATCGAGTCAGATGGTTCCACGGCATTCGGCACCATTCCCTGCTTCCTGCAGCACCGTGCGTCGCCTGGCGGCGGCTGCCTTACACACCAGGGAGAGCCCAGTGACACAGCTGAGAGCAGCGATCGCACACAGAGACTCACCCGCCCACCCCTCCCAGGCCAACCCGCCCAGGGACTCACCTTGTCCAGGGTGCTGGTGGTGGGCGAGCTGAGACCCAGGCTGTCCCGCAGGGAGCCGCTGGCTTTCTCGCACTGGCCCAGGCTGGCCTGGCTGCTGTCCTGCTTTCCCAGCAGGGCCCGCACGGCCTTGAAGGAGTGCAGCGCCGCCCTGGGCAGGGGCCTCCTATGTGAGCAGAGGGGGAGAGGGTCAAGCTGGTGCCCCTGGCGGGGCTCTACCAGCCCTGACCCTTGCTGCCCCCTCTCTCAGCCCCACCTCCAAATCTGGCTCCCTGGGATGCAATGCCCCGCCCTCCGCTTTGGCGATCACATGACTCCACGGCTGATCACATGACACTGTCCCCCGCCTGGTCCCCAGGGGGCGCCAGCAACGGACATCCCTGCAGATACTCACTCCGACACCTGCAGGGCTCTGGGCATGGTCTCCACCAGCGGGTACAGCCGCTCAGCCGCTTCGTCGTCCCCCTGCAGCCAGTGAATCGCCACGGCAACGATGGACGCCCACCACCTGGCCACAGGGTCGCTGCCTGCAAATGGGGCCACATGGGACCAGTGGCACCAGCCAGCAGATTAGAGCAAGGAACCGACGGCCGCCTGCCCCTTCCCATCACCTCCCTGCCTTGCACAGTCCCCACCCCCCCTGCACCTCAATCCCAGGCCCACTTGCTCTACCTTGGATCCCCTGCCCGTAATTCTCACAGCTCCCCCAGGTCACCGCGCCCACCTTAGCCTGGGCACCCCAAGTGCCGCGTGCTCCCATCGGAGCCCCAGTGGCAGCATCCGCCCAGCCTCTCGGCGCCGGCCCCCCCCCCCCATCAGCACTGCTCCGCGATGGCCTCACCTGTGCCGGCCGCCCTGTCGGAGCTGATGGAGAGGGTGCAGCTGGGGGCGTCGGCCGCATCTGAGCATCCGTTGAGCAGCTGCAAGTACTCCAGGGCATCGGAGAACTCCCTGGGGCCAAGGGGGAGAGGAGCAGTTGGGGCGGCTGCCAGGAGAGTGAACGGTCCTGGGTCCTCACCCCCTTCCCAGGGACTCGGGGTGCATGGAGTGGTTGCTGCAGGCCAGCAGGAAGCCAGCAGCTGGGAGCTGGATGCCTCCCTGCCCTGGGCCCCTACTGGTACTTACCCTTCTCTGTGGGTGGCCGGTGGGCTGGGCTCCGGCATGGCCACGGAGCACAGAGCCTTCTCCAGCAGGTGCTCACGGAACAGCTGGGTCACCTGAGCCAGGGGGTCCACTGGGAAGCACAGAGAGGGGTTTGTTAGCTGGGTTGGGGGGAGGGACAGACTCCTCTAGCCTCCCTCCCCCCCCAAACCCCACAGGGACCAATCACCTCCCTGTGCTGGGGGCATCCTGCCTGGGAGGAGGAACCAGCTCGGGCGCTGGTGCCCAAATGCTGCATCTCCTGACTCCATGACACTAATAAGGGGCAGGGCACGCTGGCGCCTGGCAGGGTGCCCAGCAACCCGGAAACCAAGGGTGAGGGGCAGCAGCAGAGCACCCAGAGCGACTGCGAGGTGGGATTGAGGGGCATTAGCAGAGCTGAGCCTGGGAATGTGGACGCAGTCCCTGCCTGCTTCTCCCTGGGGCCATATCCGCCCTGCGCAGAGACAGCTGGGCAGTGAGACACGGGGTACCTGGGTTGCCGGTGGAGCTGTAGATGCTGTCCCTCGGGGTGCCCTTCACAGACCAGTCTCCATCGACGAAGAAGCGGTGGCCCGCAGGGTGGCAGAGCCACTGCATGGCCGGGGGCACAGTGCCGCTGTGTGACAGGGACACCTGCCGGGCACTACACAGGAAGGGGCGCTGCGGGGGCAGAGACATGGGTTAGCCCCTCTGGGAGAGATGGGGACAAGCACAGCCCTGGGGGCAGCCAGGCAGGATGGCGCTGTCTGGGCAGAGAGCCATGGCCAGAGCTGGCATCCAGTTCAGGGCTGGTCTGAGGCAGCAGGGAGGTTGGGAGGAAAGATGCCCAGCTACGTGGGCCCAGTATGGACCCCGGGCTGGATGGGTTCCTCGCAGGGGGTGCCAGGCTCGACGGGCCCCAACCACCCCAAATAGTAAGAAGGTTCCTGATTGCGGGGAATGCTGTCTGAAGCGCCCCCTCCTGGAGCAGCCCCGGGGTGGACCAAGATTTGGTGTCTGCAATCTGGGAGGGTGGGGCATGGAGGAGCCCCGCCTACACTGGGCCAATCCCGCCCCCCAGCCATACTCACCGCCAGGAAGTGGACGCACCGGTGAAGGCTGGTCTTCACGCGAAGCGCCGCGGCCACGTAGATCTCGGCAAGCGTCGCCACGGAGACGGTGTCACCCGCGCACTCGGCCAGGTTGACGGCGCTCAGCGCCATGTTGATGCCAGAGAGGTGGCCCCCAACGTGCTTCCCTATGGGGGAGGAGATGGGGGACATCAGCCTAACATTGAGGGGTGTTCCCGCCTCACCAGGCCCCCCCCATACTCATTCCTGCTGAGGGCCATGGCCCCTGAGGCCGCCTCACTCCCTACAGGACTCGGGTCACCCACGGAGCGAGCCGGAGGAATCACAGACTCATAGAATCCTAGAACTGGAAGAGACCTTGAGAGGTCATCAAGTCCAGTCCCCTGTACTCACAGCAGTTTATTCCAGTGTTTAACCACCCTGACAGGTATGAAGTTTTTCCTAATGTCCAACCTAAACCTCCCTTGCTGCAATTTAAGACCATTGCTTCTTGTCCTATCCTCAGAGGTTAAGGAGAATATTTTTTCTCCCTCCTCCTTGTAACACCCTTTCAGGTACTTGAAAGCTGCTATGATGTCCCCTCTCGGTCTTCTCTTTTCCAAACTAAACAAACCCAATTCTTTCAGTCATCCCTCGCCGGTCACGTTTTCTAGACCTTGATTTATTTTTGTTGCACTTCTCTGGACCTTCTTCAGTTTGTCCACATCTTTCTTAAAATGCGGTGCCCAGAACTGGACACAATACTCCAGTTGAGGCCTAATGGGCGCAGAGTAGAACGGAAGAATGACTTCTCATGTTTTACTCACAATACACCTGTTAATGCGTCCCAGAATGTTTGCTTTTTTTTGCAACAGTGTCACACTGCTGACTCATATTTAGCTTGTGGTCCACTATGTCCCCTAGATCACTTTCTGTAGGACTCCTTCTTAGACAGTCATTTCCCATTCTGTATGTGTGAGACTGATTGTTCCTTTCTAAGGGTATGTCTAGACTACATAGCTCCGTCGATGGAGCCATGTAGATTAGGTTTCTAGACATAGGAAAATGAAGTGGTGATTTAAATAATCGCCGCTTCATTTACATCAAAATGGCTGCCGCGCTGTGCCGATCAGCTGTTTGGCGGCACAGCGCGGCAGCCATTTTGATGTAAATGAAGCGGCGATTATTTAAATCGCCACTTCATTTTCCTATGTCTAGAAACCTAATCTACATGGCTCCGTCGACAGAGCCATGTAGTCTAGACATACCCTAAGTGGAGTACTTTGCATTTGTCCTTATTGAATTTCATCCTATTTACCTCAGACCATTTCTCTGGTTTGTCCAGATCATTTTGAATGATGACCAATGTTCCCTGTAAGTTTTTCCATCCATATGCAGAATAAATTTTGTTATGTGCACCAAGGTACGTGCAGGTGTGCACCACCAAAAAAAACACATGCTGCTGGCTGTGGGCAGCTGTGGACACTCAGCTGGGTGGCACCTTAATCTCTCCTGGGCGGCCACCCGAGCGCTTAGCTTACAGGGAACACTGATGATGACCCTATCCTCCAAAGCACTTGCAACCCCTCCCAGCTTGGTATCGTCTGTAAACTTTATAATTGTACTGTCTATGACATCATCCAAATAACTGATGAAGATACTGAACAGAACCGGTCCCAAAACTGATCCCTGAAGACTGGACCAAATGTCAGAAAAAAACCTCTTTCGAAAGCCCCCTTATTCCTTGTGGAATGAGGAATACAGGGGCTTCCGAAACAGTGTGTCTGCTCTTCCGCAAAAAAAGCGGAAGAGCAAATGTGTTCCCTGGACACTGAACAGTTCTTCCGGGATAAACTGTGTAGTGTAGCCGTACCCTAAGAGCAGTTATCCAACCAATTTATGCACCCACCTTACAGTAGCCCCATCTCCTTTGTATTTCCCTAGTTTATTAATAAGAAAGTCAAGCAAGACTGTATCAAATACTTTACTAAAGTCTAGATTAGGTATACAAGGGAGTAGTCGACTACTCACATTCCCCCCACTTAGTGTCTCTGTATCAGAGGCAGCAAGGGAAGAAATAGGAGCCGGTGCTGGGGAGACCTGGTTTAAAAGCTGGTTCTTCCCCAGCATCATCTCCGTGGTGCTGCCTGAGCCCCTTGCTGCTGCCTCTATCAGAGGCAACAGCAGAGGGGAGGGAGGAGCTGCTGCCATGAAGCAACCCCTGTCCACAGGGGCTGCTGTTGGCTGTGGACAGGGGCTGCTGTTGGCTGGGCAGGCAGCCTGGCTCAGTCCCTGCTTGCACCAGTCTGGGACCAAACCCTGCTGCAGCTCTGCAATTTAAAACATGGTAGGAGCCAGGGGGCAGGCTGCCCAGCTCCTACTACCTTTTAAACTGCAGAGCCGCAGTGGGGTTTGGTCCTGGACCCAGCACGAGCTGGGACTGAGCCAGCTGCCTATCAACTAATTGAGTAGTCAATAAAAATTCTATCGACTACTCGATTAGTTAAATACCCGCTTCTTAACATCCCTAGTCTACAGATAGCACATCTACCGCTTCCCCCTTATTCACGAGGCTTGTTATCCTATCAAAGAAAGCGATCACATTGGTTTGTTCTTTACAATCCATGCTGACTGTTACTTATCACGTTATTATCTTCCAGATGTTTGAAGATGAATTCCTTATTTGCTCCATTATCTTTCCTGGCACAGAAGTTAAACTGACTGGTCTGTAGTTTCCTGGGTTTTCCTTATTTCCCTTTTTATAGATGGGCACTAGATTTGCCCTTTCCCAGTCTTCTGGAATCTCTCCTGACTTCCATGACTTTTCAAAGATGACAGCTAATGGCTCAGATACCCCTTCAGCCAGTTCTTTGTGTATTCTGGGATGCATTTCATCAGGTCCTGGTGACCTGAAGACATCTAACTTTTCTAAGTAATTTTTAATTTGTTCTTTTCCTAGCTTATGTTTCTGAACCTAGCCCATTTTTCACTGGCATTCACTAGGTTAGGCATCCAATTGCCACCAATCGTCTTGGTGAAAACCGACACAAGGAAGTCATTAAGCACCTCTGCCATTTCCACATTTTCTATGGTTGTTCTTCCTCCTTTATTCAGCAGTGGGGAAGGTGGGCAGCACCTGGCCTCTCCCCTCTCCCTCCTGCACAGCGCCAGCTGCAAAAGCAGAAGGGAGTGGGGGTCTGTGGATCGGGGCTGAGGGGCACAGGCAGAGCTAAGTGGGAGGCTGGCACAGCATCAGCTCAGGGACTGACCAACCCGCTATCCAGCCCCAATCTCACCTTCCCATATCCAGCTGTGATGGGGGAATCAAATCCCTGTATCCTGCCCCTCAGGGGGATCCAGTCCCCATATCCTGCCCTCCTCTGGCCTAACTCCAGTAATCACCCCCCCATCAAGGCCTGCGGGTGCCCCCTACCTGTCATGTGCAGCTGGTGCAGCTTGTGATAGACCAGGGCAGCGTCACGGGCGCTCTTGCGCACATCAGCCTTCAGCTCGCGGTCTCGCCGGAAGCCTCCGGCTCGCCCAGCCAGCCAGCGCCCCACCCACAGGCGCTGCAGCAGGTGGCGGATCAGGTTCCACATGAGGCTGCAGGTCAGGTCGAAGTTGGAGGTGGGGAGCGGGCGGCCCAGGGCCTTCAGGGCCGTCCACAGGTGCTGGGAGGCCTGGGCAAAGTCCCCCTGCCAGCACGGAGAAGATGCAGGGTGTCAAGACACTGCCTGCGAGGTGGGGAGTCCCACTGCTGAGTATCAGGCCTCTGCCAGGGCAGGGATTTTCCTGGGAAGTTGGGAGCAGGGCAGGGCTAGTGGGAAGGTCCAAGGAAGGGTGTGCCAAGTGGGCAGAGAGAGGCGGAGGGTGGCCTGGCAGGAATTGGGGGTGGGGCTGTGCCAAGTGGGCAGAGAGGGGCGGGGCTTGGCCTGGCAGGAATTGGGGGTGGGGCTGTGCCAAGTGGGCAGAGAGGGGCGGAGCTTGGCCTGGCAGGAATTGGGGGTGGGGCTGTGCCATGTGGGCAGAGAGGGGCGGGGCTTGGCCTGGCAGGAATTGGGGGTGGGGCTGTGCCAAGTGGGCAGAGAGGGGCGGGGCTTGGCCTGGCAGGAATTGGGGGTGGGGCTGTGCCATGTGGGCAGAGAGGGGCGGGGCTTGGCCTGGCAGGAATTGGGGGTGGGGCTGTGCCATGTGGGCAGAGAGGGGCGGAGCTTGGCCTGGCAGGAAATTGGGGGTGGGGCTGTGCCATGTGGGCAGAGAGGGGCGGGGCTTGGCCTGGCAGGAATTGGGGGTGGGGCTGTGCCATGTGGGCAGAGAGGGGCGGGGCTTGGCCTGGCAGGAATTGGGGGTGGGGCTGTGCCATGTGGGCAGAGAGGGGCGGGGCTTGGCCTGGCAGGAATTGGGGGTGGGTCTGTGCCATGTGGGCAGAGAGGAGCGGGGCTTGGCCTGGCAGGAATTGGGGGTGGGGCTGTGCCATGTGGGCAGAGAGGGGCGGGGCTTGGCCTGGCAGGAATTGGGGGTGGGGCTGTGCCATGTGGGCAGAGAGGGGCGGGGCTTGGCCTGGCAGGATTTGGGGGTGGGGCTGTGCCAAGTGGGCAGAGAGGGGCGGGGCTTGGCCTGGCAGGATTTGGGGGTGGGGCTGTGCCATGTGGGCAGAGAGGGGCGGGGCTTGGCCTGGCAGGATTTGGGGGTGGGTCTGTGCCATGTGGGCAGAGAGGGGCGGGGCTTGGCCTGGCAGGATTTGGGGGTGGGTCTGTGCCATGTGGGCAGAGAGGAGCGGGGCTTGGCCTGGCAGGATTTGGGGGTGGGTCTGTGCCATGTGGGCAGAGAGGGGTGGGGCTTGGCCTGGCAGGAACTGGGGGTGGGTCTGTGCCAAGTGGGCAGAGAGGAGCGGGGCTTGGCCTGGCAGGAATTGGGGGTGGGGCTGTGCCAGGTGGGAGGGACAGGACTTTGGCTGTCAGGAGCTGGGCCCCCAGGGCGTAGGAAGGAGAAATCAATTGAGGGCCATCTCCAGGCAGATGCACAAGACTCTGGATTGGGACCTGCCCAGGGCCCCTTACCCAGGGCACCACCAGCCAGCGCTACTCCTTACCCGGGCCAGGTCCAGGTCCGCCTGCTTGCGGTGCCTCCAGAAGAGGACGGACGACTCCGAGTAGGGGCGGGTGACGGGCTCGCCGTAGATGAAGAGCCGGACGAAGGCTCCCAGCACAACGAGCACATTGAGCCCCCAGAAGATCAGAGTGGGCCAGCCTGAGGCCTCGTCTGGGCAGGGGGCGCAGAGAGATGGAGGACAGGCACAGTGTTAACACCACATCACAGCCCTCTAGCTCCCACCCCACCGACACCCCAGAGGGCCCCCCGTGCTATGGAGCAGGGACTGTCGGACCACATGGGGCCACAGACCACACACAATCTTCCCCTCAGCTGCTCCTGCCAGAGCCCTGGACAAGCAGCAGAATCCAGCCCCCCCACAACCCTCCAGCCTGACCCCGATCGCCCCAAACCCCAGCTACCCTCTGGCTTGGACCCCATCACCCCAACTCCCCAGCCTCTGGCTACCCTCTGGCCTGGTCCCCATTGCCCCAACCCCCCGGTCCCCCTTACCCTCCGGCTTTGTCCCAATCATCCCAGCCCCCCAACCCCTGGCTACCCTCCAGCCTTCCGCCCATCACCCCAGTTACCCAGCCCCCTGCTATACTATGGCCTGACCCCAGGGAGCTCTGGCCCTGATCACCCCCTGCAGCACTAAATCTCTTGTCCCAGGGGCTGCTCCGTGCCAATCCCAGCACTTACCTATGTCATCCGACTGGCCCATTATGCTCCTGCTGGGGCTGAGGGAGCCCCCGCTCTCTGGGGTGCCCTCGGGGCTGGCGCCTCTCAGCAGGGAGGCCAGGGGGTTGAAGGAGAGGCAGAGGAAGACGAAGGCGCAGAGTGCCATGCGCGAGCGATCCAGCATGCCCAGGCTGCCAGGGGATAGCAGCTGCTGCTCCTTTTTCCCCTGCAAGCCAAGCACAGAGGCAGGCGTGAGTCCTTGCTGCCACGGCAGGTCTCCTCCAGCTCAGCAGGAGGGGTAACCCCCAGGGAGCGTGCCAGGCCAGCTGGCATGCAGGGGCCAGGCCGGCTAGCGGGAAAAGGACCCATGTTACTGGCCAGTCATCAACATGGAGCTGTGACGTAGGCCAAGGGATCTGACGCCAGGGCTGCTCCCCTTGGAAAGCCAGATCATGCTGGGGGAGAGGAGAGCTTTGAGCTCAGGGCTGCAAGCCAGGCCTCTTTTCCCAGCGTTGCACCCGACTTGGGCAGGTCACAGCCCCTGTCTGTGCCTCAGTTTCCCCTTCGAGAGCAGGCTGCCACTTCCCCACCTCCCCAGGAGAGCAGAGGCGGTGCAGGGCCAGGAAGGTGAAAGGCACTCAGCTATGACTAGGGGACCAGGACTGAGCAGATCTGTCATCCCCCAGCCCAGGGCAAACTGGGCCTGGTGCCAGCCCGGAGCCTCCACGCCAGGACAGGCCCAGGGACTGTCTCCAAGCAGCATGACTAGAGCTCGCCTTGGGTCAGGTGTCGGACCCCACCCCGTCCCTAGCTCTGTGTGGGCACTTGCCAGCCCCGGGCTCCAGGCTGGGGTCCCACCAGAGCCATCTCCTGCCCCACCCAGCGCCCCTCATCACGGGACCTTGGTCTCCTCGAACAGCGGGCTCTCGGGCTCCGAGTCGCTGCTGTTGCTGCTGCCGCCGCTCAGCGACAGGGGGCTGCTGTGGGAGGGGGAGCCCACATCCGAGGGCGGGGGCGTCAGCATGTCCATCATCTCCGGCTTCGTCTCCTCCATGGGCACGTCCGGCTTCCCGCTGCACGTGGCCACCAGGTCCTTCAGAGACTCTGGAAGCAGAGGGGCATGAGACCAGGCTGCCACTTACTGCTCCCCTGGGCCGACCAGCAGCTGGCCGGCCCCATGGCTTTGGAGAGCTTGCAGCACCCTAAAATAGGCCAGGGCTGCTGGGGCATTCCTGGCCCTGAGCTGGGCAGCACCAGCCCCTCAGAGCCAGTGCCCCTCCACGACTCTTCTGCCTGCCCTGCCTCCCAGCACCTCCCCACTGCCCCACAGCACCCTCCCACAGCCCCCCAGTGCCTCCACGACTCCTCTGCCTGCCCTGCCCCCCAGCACCTCCCCACTGCCCCACAGCGCCCTCCCACAGCCCCACAGTGCCTCTAAGACTCCTCTGCCTGCCCTGCCCCCCAGCACCTCCCCGCTGCCCCACAGCGCCCTCCCACAACCCCCAGTGCCTCCACGACTCCTCTGCCTGCCCTGCCCCCCAGCACCTCCCCACTGCCCCACAGTGCCTCTAAGACTCCTCTGCCTAGCCCACCCAATGCCTCCCAGTACCCCACAGCACCCCCCACTGCCTAACTCGCCCTACAGTGCCCCCCACTATCCCACAGCCCCACAGTGCCCAACTCACCCCACAGTGCCTCCCCACTGTCCCACAGCACCCTCCCACAACCCCCCAGTACCTCCACGACTCCTCTGCCTAGCCCACGCAACGCCCCCCAGTACCCTACAGCCTAACTCGCCCCACAGTGCCCCCCACTATCCCACAGCCCCACAGTGCCCAACTCGCCCCACAGTGCCCCCCACGATCTCATAGCACCCTCCCACAGCTCCACAGTGTCTCCACGACTCCTCTGCCTGCCCTGCCCCACAGTGCCCCCCACTACCCCACAGCGCCCTCCCACAGCCCTACAGTGCCTCCACGACTCCTCTGCATAGCCCACCCCAATGTCCCCCACTAACCGACAGCACCCCCCACTGCCCAACTCACCCAGTGCCCCCCACTACTCCACAGTACCTCCCACCGCTTCACGGTGCCCCCCATGGCCCTTCTGCCCAGCTCACCCCACTGCCCTACAGCATCCCCCCACTACCCCTCTGTCTGGCCCACCCCATTGTACCCCACTGTCCCCTCCTCTACAGTGTCACCACATGCATCTCTCCCCCTGACACCTCCAACCTGCTGCTGGAGTCCTGGGCCTCTGCTGGGGCCAGACCGAGACCCACCAAACTCACTTCACTTGCGGCATAACCCGGGATCAACTTCCAAGTCCTTCAAAGGGACTTAACTATCTCCGACCCCCAGCCCCCACCAGGAGAGTCACCCTGCACTCACTGTTGCTCTGAGCGGCCATCCTGAGGGTCAGGTTCTCCTGCTTCAGCTTCTGGTTGCTCTGCCGCAGGAAGCGGATGTAGTCGATCGTCTTCCGCAGAATGGCCGACTTGTTCAGCTGCCCAAGAGGGACGAGACCTTTCAGGCACAGCCTGCCCCCTCCCCTCCGGTCACCCCTCCTCTGGACGCAGCCAACCCCGGGGAGAAGGTCTAGATCAGCCCCTGGCAATGGCAGCTGGGTGGCATCCTGGGGTGGGGAGCAAATACCCCTTGAGAGCAACTGGGTGGCAGAGCAAAACCCACCAGGCCATGCCAGTGTCACGGTGGCATAGGAACGCAGCATGGCTGCCGGAGCTGGGCAGGGCAGCGGCTACAGTCCCTCAGCCCCCTCCCCAGCGTCCCCCCGCCCAGCTCTGCCGATGCCCCTCACTCCTGGCAGGGGAACCAGAGCACTTGGGACAGACATCCCCACCCTGCTGCAACAGGAGCCATGAGCCCCCGTTTCCAGGCCCTCCGGGTACCTTGGCCTCCGAGCCCACCACCAGGTCCTTGAGCTCCACGATCTTGTCGTTGATGGAGGAGCGGTAGCGCTTCTCGATGGCATTGTGCGCCGTCCGCTTCTCGCCCTTGTTCTGCACCACGGCCGGCTTCCCGCTGGCCGCCAGCCGGTTAATGGGCAGCTTGTCGGCATCCACCATCAGCGGCACGGTGGCCAGGATGGTGCCGCCACTCACCAGGGCCTGCGAGAGAGCCAGGCATTGGGAGTGGCCCGCACCAGCAGCCTGCCCAAGCTCCTAGTGGCCAGGCGCTTCCCTGCCCTCCCCAGGCAGCTCTGCCCAGTTCTGCCAGCACCCCGCACTCCTGACGCATCGCAGCTATCCCTACCCTGGGCTCCAGCCCCACACCAGCTCTGCGGCTGCCCCATCCCAAAAGACAGCCCCTGCCAATGCCCCCCGCTCTGCTGCTGCGTCCTATCCAAGCCCCTGGCACTGTCCCCCCACTCTGCTGCTCCCTATCCCAGCCCCTGCCAATCCAGCACCGCCCCCCCCCACTCTGCTTCTCCCTATCCCAGCCCCCAGCAATCCAGCACTGCCCTCCCCCTCTGCTGCCCCCTATCCCGGCCCCCACCCCCTGGCAATCCAGCACTGCCCCCTGCTCTGCTGCCCCCATCCCAGCCCCCACCTCCTGCCAATCCAGCACCCGCCCCCCTGCTCTGCTGCTCCCTATCCCAGCCCCTGCCAATCCAGCACCGCCCCTCCCCCCGGCTCTGCTTCTCCCTATCCTAGCCCCCAGCAATCCAGCACTGCCCCCCGCTCTGCTGCCCTCATCCCAGCCCCCAGCTCCTGCCAATCCAGCACCCGCCCCTCTGCTCTGCTGCCCCCATCCCAGCCCCCACCTCCTGCCCCACCGCATCCAGCACTGCCCTGCTCTGCTGCCCCCATCCCAGCCCCCTCTGCAATCCAGCACCCGCCCCCCTGCTCTGCTGCCCCCTATCCCAGCCCCTGCCAATCCAGCACTGCCCCCCCACTCTGCTGCCCCTATCCCAGCCCCCAGCTCTACCCTCCAGCTGCAATGGGCTGATGTCCTGACCCTGGCCCAGCTACTATCTGCAGTTTTGACTGGTTGAGCTGCTGCTGGTCTCCAGGGAAGGTCCCTGTGTCCAGCCGGGGCTGTAGCTGAGGTAGCACAGCGGGGTGACATGCCAGGAGCCATGCACTCAGCTGTGTCAGCCTCAGGTCCCAGCACCGAGGGAAAATATGGGAGGAAAGCCCCCGCCCAGGAATCAGGAGCCCGGGGTCTGGTTCCAGCTCCCCCCCCCCCCCCCCCGAGTGTCTCTGACTCCATGCCTGAGGCCACACTGCAAATCCGGCCCAGTGGGTGGAGACATGGACTCGTGAGGGAGGGTTTCACCTACCGGGACCTGCAGCGGTGCAGACTGGACGGCCGCCGTGGTGGCCAGCGACGTGTGGGTGGAGGTCTGTGCCCCGGAGACATCCGTCTTCACAGCCGTCAGGAACAGGGACTCGGCCTTGATGAAGTGGGGCTGCAGCAAGACCTGTGGGGCGGGCAGGGGGTTAGCTCTGGAGCCCCACACCCCAGCTTGGGGAGCAGCAGTGCCTGGATTTCCTGCTACTTGACCACGCTCTTGGCTCCAGCTTACCGGGACTTGCTGGATCTGAGAGGAGACGGTGTGGGTGGTGCCCATGGTGGCTGTAGCCAGCAGCTGCTGGGCTGAGATGTTCTGGACTTGACCCTGAAGGGTGACGGGCTGGATCTGCGGAGGGGAGTGAGGGAGGCTGGGTGGGGATGGGGCAGCCCCTCCGGGCTGTATTGCTGAGGGTAGGAAGGAGAGCGAATTAGATACAGCATGGAGCTTGCCCCCCACACTCCAGGGCCCAGCCCACCTGTGGTCCTACAGCAGCCACAGAACCTCAACCACCCATCCTGCCCCTCACTCTGCCCCAGCACCAGCCAATCTGAAAACAGACCATGCCTCCCTCTCCTTTTGCCATTTCCCCATTGCACAGACCCCCAGCTCTGCAGGGATACCCCCTTCAGGGCCTTTTTACTGGATGTGCACTCTTCTGCTGGCTGTCCCTGCAGCAGCACGGTTGCCAATATTATAGGCCCTATGTAAACCCTGTACCCCACTTTTTTTTTCTCCTCCAAACACAACCAAAACCCACTGTTTAGCGAGTAAGTGGCAATTAGGCATTTCAGTGCATGTTTTCAAAGACCCGAAAAGACATTCCCCACCCAGGGCAGAAAAAAAAATTGGAGGCCAAATTAAGTCTAAATTCCTTGATGACGTCCCTTTCAATGGACCCCTGGCAGCAGTAGCTGTCAGCCTGCATCGGGGGACAGCGCCTCATCTATAGACACTGATCCCACACCAGTCCTACCCCTTCAGGGCCAGTTCTGAGTCCCACTGGAGATGGGGGAAGCGCAGGGGGCCCGGCACCATCTTCAGGGGCGCTCCGCCCATACTGTGCCTTACCAGTGAAGCCGTGCTGACTCTGGTAGCCCGCCAAGGACTGTGGGGTGAACTGGCTGTGGGACGCCGGGGGGAAGCTCTGGACTGCCATCACCCCCTGCGGCGGCTGGGGCGGAGCCCGGGGCTGGCCGGCAGACAGTCCCATGGGCTCCTCCTTGACGCCCGGTGGAGACACCTTCCGGCCTGGCTGCAGTTGCGGTGAGAAGCTCTGCAGCGGCGGAGGTGCCTGGAACATGCTCACGGGAGCGGCGGGAGGCGCCTGGCTGGGCCCCAGATAGCCATCGAGGGGGCCGGGTGTGGATGGCAGCCCCCCAGGCAGGCTGGCCTCAGGCATCGGGGTGGCGGGTGCGCCGAACGGAGCGTCAAACAGGCCTGGGAACTCATTGTCCTGGGTGTTGATGAGCTGGAGCATGTCTGGAAAACACCCCACGCCGGCCCAGCAGTGAAAGGGGGGCCCACCTGCCAGAGTGCCGAGATCTACATGCGCCGAATCCAGGGCTGGCTGCCTGGCAGGCAGGGGGCTCACGCTCTGCAGTGTGAGGACTGCGCCAATGCAACCAGACCCAGTTCAGCCATTACACGGCCGGGGGAGAGATGCTGGTGGAAGCCAGGCGTCCAGGCCCGCTACCCCACCTCAGGGCTGGCACAGAGGACCTACCTCCCCGGCCTGCTCGACCCGGGGCCTAGCGCTAAATCTGGCCTTCGCGCCAGCTGTGGGGTTTGTTATGTGGGCACCTCTAGGAACTGGGAGGAAGCCCCCAAACTTAATTCAGACTGTGGGGGGGGGCACTGCCCCCTACAACCCAGGCACTGCCCTCCAGGCTGGACCAAGCAGTGACCAGGGGCCAAAGGCTGGTCTTCCTGAGCATGCTCAGCGTTCCCATTCGTACCCTCCTCCCAGCACATGCCAGCTGGCGTGTGGCCACCCTCCTGCCCACGGGCTGCCAGCGTCGAGAGGGCGCCGTGTGGCCAGCTGGGCAAGCGGGTGGCTCCGCTGCGGGCAGAACAGAGTGAGGTTAGACACGCAGCCCCCGCAGGCCGGCCCTCTGCATTCAACGGCTGCAGGCTGCCTTTGGCCTCCGGCACCTTTGCTTTAAAGCTCCCTCCATCCCAGCCTGCCTCAGGGGGGCCCAGCCCCCAGTGCTAGCGTGCAGGGACGAAGAGGGGAGGCTCTTCAAGTGTCTCCTAATGGGCAGCTGTAGGGTCGGCTGCCCAAGTCCCCCCATTTCAGTGCCCCACACAGGGCTGGGGGAGGAATTTGAGGAGGTAAAACAGCAGCCCAGTATGGCAGACTGGACCAAAAGCCTTCAGCCTCCCTGGGTCTAGCCCAGCCCTGTACAAGCTGCCCACCCAGGGTATGCCCTGGCCCAAGGGAGTCGTGTACCATCTGTGGCCTGTCAGCTGTGGGTGTGATAACAGCATCAGCCAGCAGGGGGGGGCCGAAGACCAGCCGCCAAGGAGAGTCAGGCATGTGCAAGAGAGAGAGGATCTAAAATCTCACCCCTTCTCTTAGGGATGCTACATGCCCAGCCAAGCCCCATGGGCCCGATCCTGCAGCCCTTCCTCACTGGGCCGCTCCCCTGGCTTCACAGGAGGGCAACTCAGTAAGGGAGCTGGGCCCAGGTGCTTCCCCATCGCAGCCTGACAGGGAACACTTAAGGGTGAACGGCAAGAAAACAAGGGACAGCCCCCCTGTGGGGCCAGAGCAGGGGCTGCAGGGCCCAGGCCCATGGTGGCTGCAGATGGGGAAGGGTTATGAGGGTGGCACAGAAACAATGAAGGCCCATTGCGTGAAGGGCTGTACATACACATGCCAAGAGACAGAGCTCTGCTGTCCAGTGTCCCAGAGCTTACAACTCAGATGGACAATGCAGCAGGAAGAAAAGCAGCATTATTCCAGCCCCACTGTACAGAGGGGAAACTGAGGCATGGAGCAATTAAGTGACTTGACCAAGGTCCTGGGGTGCACACAGCAAAGGAGGAACTTGAACCCAGGTTGCTTGTATCCCAGCCTGATCACCATCACTGTCCCCCTCCTGTTGGCACAGAAGAGCACCTCCAGTTTAAAAGCATCACGGCTTTCTGCTACCTACACCCCCTGCCTGGGCTTTTCTTCAGGCTTCCAGAGACCTTTCTTGACCAACAGTACTAAAAAACCCACCCCCAACCTGACTCCATTCTGCCCCTTGTTGTGGATTTCTCTGGTGTAAAGTCAGCTCTGACCCAATGTCCTGATGACACCAACACTGGAGCAAATCACTAAGGATGCATCTACACAGCACCCTAAACTCCAAATAAAATACGCAATTTGCGCTACACAAATTGCGTATCTTATTTCGATTGAATTTTCAAATAAGCTATTTCAAAATTTTGTACAGCGCCAAATTTCGGTCTACACAGCGCCAAATTTCAAAATAACATGAATTCTCTCCCCTGGGATATTTGCATGGCACCAACGTTAGCATTGTTTCAGTGTCAGGCTAATGCCGCCCTTTTTACTCGTGCTTTTATTGGCATTTGAGTTTGTGTGTAGGTGGGTGTAGGTGTGTCCCTCCTCTCGAGATGTCTTAGTAGGTTTTATGTCCTTCTGAGGTCTCATATTTTAAATTGTTTATATATATTTATACTGTGTTTTAAAAATTTTGTAAGCTGCTTTGAATATTTTAAATAGAGAGGCGGGATAAAACTATTTTAAACAAACACACAAACAAATACATTTTGAGACATCCCTGAGCCCTCGTGGAATGAGGGTTACTAGGACGCCGAAATAGCATGCAATATTTCAAAATAACAGGCAGCTTATTAAGATGCAAGGTAGCTATTTCAGGAGACTTGAACCCAGGTCTCTTGTGTCCTAACTACCAGTATCCTGAAATAGCTATGTAGTGTAGATATACCCTAAGAGACCAGGCCCAACCTGCAGACAGACCTAGGGAGCAGCAGGGAACAAGGGGAGGTCTGGGTTTGAGCCATGTCAATCCTGTACCCCCAGGAAGGAAACAGCTCAAGCACGCACCGGAGGAAATGTCTCCAAGTCAGCAGTGCCCATCCATTATTTATTGCTGTCTTCTCACAGCTGCCCTAGTTCTCCCTGCTCCATGGAGCCTGGCATTCTAGTTTCTGCAGGGGCAGTGTGGGGCAGGGATCGGGCTCCACATCATGAGCTCACAATCAAGAAGTGACCTGTGGTCACAGGACCTGTAACCCTCCTGTCCATATAGCCCTGGGGACAAAGCAGGGGGCAGGGTTGGGTGAATGTAGCTCTCCATGCTCTGCTTCATTTGCCTTAGTAGCACTTCCCAGGAGTTGGGAGGGGGTGGGAGTGTGGCTACTCCATCACCAAGCCCCACTATCAGGGGAGAAAGGGACAGCATCCACAGGGATGCTCTTCTGGCCTCTGTCAGGTGTGCAGGAAACGCACCGAGCCTCCCCGGGGACCTGCCTTCTAGAGAGCTACGCGCTTGCTCCAGATCCTGGGAGCTGCCCTTCCCGTCTAGACAAGGCTGCTGCATGGGCCTGGGGCTGAAACCGGCTCTGCTGGCTGCAGGAGGCGGAGGCAGAGCTGTGCCTTGAAGCCAGACGCACAGGCATCATTCCAGCCAGACGGGAAAGGGGAAAGTTAATGGGGGCTGGGGTTGCTCAGCACCTTGGAAAACCAGGCCCCAGGGATCCTAAGCTGACGCTCTGAAAATGCTGGCGGAGGTAAAGTTCATGCACCAAGTCAGCAAATGCCAGAAGTCCTGGGTCCCAGGCCCCTGCTCTGACCTCCTCTGTGAGAACATGGCTCACATGTCCCTGCGGCAAAAAAGGCCACGTGCAATCAATCAAGCCAGATTTGTACCCCGGAGCCAGAGCCGAGCACCGCTTGGGTCACTCCTGTACTTGCAGGGACCATCCTGCACAGTGCTGGGCAGAACCACCGGGAGGACAATAAACAGCCGCACTTGGGGTCTGTATACCTGCAGAGCGGTATTACACAGTTATAACAAGATACACAGCGAGGCAGCACACTGTAGGGGGGGCCGGTCCATGTGGTGTGTGCAACCTGTCTATTTCTGATGTGGCCATCACCGTGGCTTCGTGGCACCACATCCTCGCATAGTCCAGGGGCCTGGCATGGAGCATTTCTAGGCGGTCACAGATCTGACGGGGAGACGCCCCCCCCCCAACATGTTTATTCACGTTTATTCCACAGTCTGTCACAGGTGAGTTGTTCCCCGCTGTTCCCATCACTCATTCAGCCCCACACTCCCCAGACTCAGCTGCTCACAGAATCACACGATTCCCCCCCCCCCACCAGGCAGCTTTCAAAGGGACGGGGTCAGGCTCTGCTGGGACTGCTCCAGCGGCTAAGGCTGCACCCAACTGAAGGGGGTCCCCAGCTCTCCGGTCACCCCAGGATCCTTACCTGACAGGGCTGCATTCAATGGAACCAAGCAGGAGAGATTTCAGCCTCCCTCCCCCCCCCCCAACGCCAACAGGGGTGACCTTCTCCCACTGCAGGGGGAGGATGTTCGCCCACATGCCCCACCTCAGTTTCCACACAAGGGCGGGTGCACATCTGGCGGGTGCAGGTTGCACATCTGGACGTCACTATGCACCAAACAGGCAGTGTGTGTGCACAGGCGGGGGAAGGGGGGGGGGGGCGGAAGGGAGATACCTTCGAAAGTGCACTCCATCCCGCCGCGGCCAGGACAGGCGCCCACGGGGCCCACGAGCCCAGATCAACCCAGCCCAGCTGGAGGGAGAAGGTGGCAGAGTCTGGGCAGCCAGGCTGTGCTTGGTTATTTCAAACCCAGGTGCCGCCCGCCCGCCCCCTCACCCCCTCCCGCCTCCCCGGCTGTCGGGGAAGGAGTGCGGGTGGAATTGTGAATCACGGCTCGCGCATGAGGTGATCCCGCTCCGCCAATCGGCGCCCGCCTGCCCGGCCTTGCTATGCGGCCCTGCCAGCCGCCCCCAGACAGCCCGGCCTCCCCGCGCAGCCTCCGAGGGGCACGGGGCAGGGTTACTCCAGGCTGTTCGCCTTCACCCTCGGCGCTGCCAGCCGGGGTTACTCTCGGTCAGGCACGGTTAACCCCTTGGCAGCCAGGCACTTTTGAAGGATGCTGCCCTGTGGTAATTTGCTTCTCGCCTCCCGTCTGACACAGCTGCACCCCCGCCCCCCACTTAGCCCGGGAGGGTCCCAGGCCCCTGGGGATCAGACAGGAAGTTGGCAGAGCGGAGGGCAGGCCCTGCCAGCTCAGGACACAGTGGTTTGCCCCCCCTTCCCCAGCCTTTCAAGCAGCCATTAGAGCTGGATGCTGCATCTCCGCACAGGGCAAGGGCCCCAATCAGGCACCAAGCAGAGACCCCTGTGCCACTCTGGCTAAAGGGGGGGGGGCGTGCCCAGGCACCAAGCAGAGACCCCTGTGCCACTCTGGCTAAAGGGGGGGGGCGTGCCCAGGCACCAAGCAGAGACCCCTGTGCCACTTTGGCTAAAGGGGGGGGGCATGCCCAGGCACCAAGCAGAGACCCCTGTGCCACACTGGCTAACCAGGGAGGTTTGTGGAACCCAACTGAACCTGGGAAACCAAGCATAGTTGCAGCCCAGCAGCACAGTCTGGGGACTGGTGAAAACACAAAGCAAAATCCTGATCGGTCTAAACACCCCCCCAGCACCAGCTGGGCTGAATCTGTGTCTGGTCACAAGGTGGGGATGAGGGGGTATAGTACAAACTGGAAAACAGGGCCGATGAAGCCAGTTCCTGCATTGCCCCCCTGCCTCTTGGCCCTGCTCACACTGGTGCCAGCGTGCCCAGTCCGCTGGCCTGCTGCTGGCACCACTGGCAATGCCGCAGCTCCGAGGCAGCAGGGCAGATTGCTGGGCCCCACTGGTTTTGTGGCCCAGCCCTCAGCTCTCTGGAAGTCAGACTAGTGATCCAGATGGTCCCCTCTGGCCTGGAAAACAAGCCAATGATCTATCCTGGAGCCTTCAGCCACCCTAGTGGCCTAATCGAGGAATGGGCACCATGCACGTATTTGTACAGCACCTAGCGCTGTAGGGTGTAAGGATGTGAATGTTTAACTGGCTAACTGGGGAGCCTCACCCATAACAGGTGAAGCTTAGAGGTTAAGGTTAACTGGTAGCGGCTGCAGCAGCTCCCCTCCTGCCACAGGCAGGGGGCTGCTCCCGCCCTGTGGGGGGCCCACCATGTAGAAGGGCTGCTCCTGGCATCTGGAGCAACCTCTCTCTGTGGTGGGGCATAGGCAGGGGCTGCTCTAGCAAGGCTGGAGCACCCCCCTCCCCCCACCTGCATCCCCTTTAACTGGTTAAACAATTAAATGGGATCTGCAAAGGCACTAAATAATAATGTTGCAGTGTAACCTGTCCCCATCCAGCCCTCCCACTCCGACCATCAGCACCTTCAATGCCACAACCGCACGGCAGCGACAGACCCGGGCACCACGCCAGCCTCCCTTGCACCAATAAACCCACTGGAGCAAAACCAAACTTCAGCTGCGCCTTCCCCTGCAACTGGGGCTGCCAGGGGGCTTAGGGGCAGCAGAGGCCCCCACAGAAGGCAGAGACCTGTGACTGTCTGTGAGTGCAGGAGACCCACTCTGCTGAGATGGAAGGGGTTTGCTAGCTCAGACTCCCTGGCCAGAGCCCACGGAGCCTCTTGCTGGCAGCCTGCAGCGGGGTGGCTGGCCCAGCGCTTGCCCCTGCTGTTCCTTCCCAGCTGCTGAGCAGTATCGGAAGTAGTTCCAACTGGTTCCCAGGCCGCCCAGATGTGGCTTTTGCAAGGCAGCAAAGGCTGCTGTTGCCATAAGGACGGCATGGGGTCACGAGTGGGGTGTGGGAGGCGTGGCCGGGGAGATGGTGCCTGGGAAGGGAGGGGGCCACGAGACAAGGTGCATTCCACACTACAGAAGAATTGGAGGGTCCTTGGATGGGAGCCACGTGCCGGGGCCTGAACAGGATTGTTTAACAGACCGGGAGGACACAGCTTCTCCCTTGGGGCCCTACTGTCACACCCTGCAAACTCCCCCATCAGCAAGAAAGCTGCAGCCTCTCAATGTAATTGGCTTCCCGAGGGTCACACGTAGCCCTCTGTGCTAGGGGCAAGGGGGGGCTTTCCTTGCTGTCAGTGGGCACCCCCCATGCAGCGAGGACACTGTATGGCACGTCTGACTGGACAGGAGCGCCTAGACCATCTCAGCCGGGCATAGGGGGAAAATGGCTGGCTCCACAAGAGAGAAGTTCTTTATTGTTGCATTAGTGCAAGGAAAACACGATCCAGAGGGTGCCAGGAGATATGCAGCCGGACTCCTCTGAAGATACCCACAATGCCTCATGTCTTGCCACCTCCTCTGCCCAGGATCCTGCGAAAATGAGCCAACAGCAATCATGCAGCAGGGAGCCCCTGAGCTTGAGCACTCTGCTGTGTAGAGGGTGAGGAGTAAAGGGCAGGGATGACAAAACAGCCTCGTTCAGACACATTAGCTCTACCCTGCTCTTTCGGCCCCCTCCTCTCCTCCTCCTTTCCCTCTTGCCTTTTGCCCCTCTCCCTTTCAAAGCACATGTCACCCCAGCCAGCCATGGAGTGGGAGCGTGTGAAATGGGGCAGTCCAATATGCTATTCATAACCAGGAATGGCATGCTCCCTAGCGTCACCAAAATTCAGCCACCTCTGGAGCAAAACACAGCAGCCACTAACTGCACACAGCCACACTGGGACAGGGAGTAAAAGACATTGCAACCAATTGAAATGGAAGAGGCGAGGAATTTAACAGACAGAATTCAACTGCTCTACCTGGGATTTGGCCCAAAGCCTGGGACTAAAAGCCCCAAAAGGCTTAAGCGACTGACCTCTGCATCAAAACTGAAGCCCCGCCAGGAACGCAGCCACAGTTTGGTCCTGGAGATAACAGCAACAGCTGTGTAGCATTTCCGAAACAGGGTGAGCCCTTTGCCCCGGGACAACGTCCATGTTTGAAGTGCCACTGATCAGAAGTTACCTTCTGAATTCCCCTGGGCAGCAGGAGGGCACGTTTGCTTTTTAGAGACTGTCGTCAGTCTCTTGTCTGACACAGCTGTGGGGATGGTGCCTGCCTTGGTGAAGGCCGGGAGGTCAGCTTGACACAAAGGGAGAGCGAGTCCTGCTCCACCTGTCATGCACATGGGGAAAAAGCAAAGGCAGCCCCCTGCAAAGCTCACAGGCCAAGCTGTGGTTCACAGTCTCTGCACCAGCTCCCAATAATTCACTGTGTCAGAAGAGAGTTACTGCCTGGCCCTTGGCAGTGATTTTTCACAAGTGCCGAGTGTCTGTGTCTCCTACAACCGTCAAAGGGAAGGCTCAGCACCTTTGAAAATCAGGCTTTTGGTGCTTTTCCCTGCGCAGGATTCAAGGGGTGGGGGGTTTTGCAAGGCGAGCGGGAGTGACTAACCCACAGTCACACAGCGAAGCAGCAGCAGAGTCAAGAACAGGCTCCTGACCCCAGCTTCACAACGCAACGTTGCCCAATCTGCCTTGCCAAGCTCAGCCCGCTCCTCTTTCCATCCTGTTCCCAAGTCCTAGCCTTGCCCAGCTGGCAAAACCCCTTGCCTGCTCCAGCTTGCCCCGCTCACATCAGGGCCTCTCCACACCTGCAGCAAAGCTCCACCTAACTCCAGTGGGACCGATTTGTGGGTACCCTACCCATCCCATCCCACAGCAGGATGGTTCTGTCAGGTGTGCTGCCAGTGGCTTCCATGTGAACTGAAATGACTGAGGTGGGGTGGGGTGTAGCAGAGGGCCTCTCCTCAGGAAGATGGAGCGGGTCATGGGGAGAAGAGATCCTCTGGGGAGTTGCGCAGGCAAGGTTTTCTGTATCCATGAATGCTACCTGTCCTGAGCGATATGCCTCATCCCATGTCAGCCTACCAGCTCTTTGGGCAGGGGCTGCTTTCACTGCATGTCTGGGCAGTGCCCGGCACAATGGGCCCCTGGAATGTATCAGCTCAGCGAGGTGAGGGTTGTGATGGGCACATGCAATTCACACGTGAGCTAATACATATGTGCCCCTTGCATACATGACAAGGCCTACACAGGGCCTCTGAGGTGGGGGGGGGGGCTCTGAGCAGCCCCGAACTTTTCCCAGCTCACAGTGACTGGAAGGGTGAGGGGGATCGTCTGATGTTTGGAATGTTAGAGGTCCCCTCTGGCAAAGTGCCCGAGCCTACACCACCGAGCAGGGCCCTGGGAGTGACCTAGCTGCAGTGCTCAGGGAACCCATTCAACCACCCCTTTCAAAAATGGTCAGTGCCATGCACCAGCAGCTGGCACCCCCATTGACTCAGCACCAGGATAAGGATCTGCCCTGATGCAGCAGCTTGCAGGATCAGACCCATACTGAGCGACTACCTGCTCGGCCTTTAGCAGAGGGGCATGTGCCAAACCTCTGACGATATGGCAGCAGATGGGGGACCACGAGAGCTTTTGAGTGGTTAACGAAGGCAGGTTTTACTGTCTAATAGAATGCAATTAACTGGAGGTGGGTATGGACAACAAATGCCAGATCCAGACTCCCTCTGCTCTGGCTCTCAGCTGCACAGTCCACGTATTCAATAACATAGCTGCCTTTTGCTAATCTTTTCAAGGATAGGCTGTGTAAAAATCCAGCAGGATTGCATCATGAAGCTGTTATAGTAACCCTCCAGAAGACCGATGGCAGGAATTAATATTGCCAGAGCAACCTTAAAACTGCCACATTAGCTCCCCCCACCCCACTACCTTCTTTCCCTCAGTTAATCGTAACCCTTAATGTATTGCTCTTTATTATTCCATCAGAGAATATAAACTACATGCTGGGCAATGCCACAGGAACAGCCTTAGCTCTGGGCAATCTTCTGCTCAAGTGACTAACCACACAGGTTTCAGCTTACATTTACCCATCACTTTTCCATCAATTTTAATGCTCAGAGGGATCCTTGTGACCATCTACCCTGACCTCCAGCACAACACAGGTGGGTCAACTCCATGCCAACATTCTTGCACCAAGCCCATTCACTTGTGGTTGAAGAGAACGTGTCTTTTGGAAAGTTTCAGAGGGGGAGCCGTGTTAGTCTGTTTCAGCCAAAACAAAGAGGAGTCCCGTGGCAACGTAAAAGATCTACACATTTATGAGGGCATAAGCTTTCGTGAGCTGCAACCCCCTTCCCTAATACATGTGTAAGTCTTTAATGTGCCACAGGTCCTTGTTTTTTTCTTTTGGAAAGACATCTGTTCTGGATTTAAAGAGAGAAGCCCACACCCCACTGATGTTGATGGCAAAAGTCCAGTAGAGAATTCTGATGTCAAAGGACAGAGAGCCCTTTTCCCTTGGTCAGCTGTTCCAATGCTCAGTTTTCCTCTCTGTTAAAAATGTGTCCCTTCTCTCCACTTTGAATCCATCCACTTTCAGCTCCCTGCCATTGATCTCCTCCTGCCTTCAACTGCTCCATGAAAGCACCCTCTTGGCAGGTTATTTTCCAGTTTGTTTGCTTTTAATTTGAGAAGGCAGAAAAAGAAATCACCTTCCCCCACTTTCAAACTCAGCTGACAAATCCAATAGCTGTATGCATGCCTTGCTCCACAGTTAGCCATCCTAACCATCGCCCATGTGCCACTGGCTGTGCCACATGTGAGCCTCAAAAGGCACCCTCTGACCAGCGAGGCAGGCAGCACCTGCTGGAACTGAACTGGACTGGCTTCAGGTCATCCATGAAACCAGAACGTATGTAACGGAAGTCATGGACAGAGGAATGTCAGAAAGGACGGGTTGAATGCGCAGCAGGATGCAAATGTCACCTCTGTTAAACCAAGCTCACTTAGGGCCTGACCCAAACGCACTTGAATGTCTCCCAGTGACCTGAACAGGGTCTAGAAGCGGGTCTCCCACCCTCCTATGGGTACTTGGGGGATTTCCTCCTTTCCAAATGGGCCCCTTCATTCCCACTGTCCTTGGGCATCAAAAAATGGCACAAAATAAAGTCCAATCCAGGCACAGATCTAGCCTGGAGAGCCCCAGCTCGGGAGGGGAATGTGCCTAGCTAGTCCTTGGCCAGTATGGAAATAAATAAGATCCCTGCCACAGACTCTGGCGGAGACCCTTGGGCAGCCGGACCTGCTGCAGAGGCTGCTGAGGTTTCACCACGGCCCCGCAGGCTGCAAGCGGCACCCCCCGCCCCCGCTTGCAAGGAGCCGGGTGCAGGGCAAGCGTGCATTTCCAAGCCCCTTTGCTCTGCCCCAAGCACCTCAGGCGAAGGGGCTGGGGAATGATCAGATGCCCAGCGCCAGGCGGTCTAGCTTGGCCCCTGCCGGGCGCGCTCTACTGCACTGGGGCCCCGTTCTCCAGCGGCCCGCGGGCCCGGGCCACGCCCCCCTCCGCCGCCCGCTCGCGGCTGAACTCTCCTCGGCAAGAGGGAAATGACCGAGAGTAACCCTCCCGCTGACGTCAGGGCCCCGGGGGAGCCAAGGGGCGGGGCTTGGGGCAACAACTCCGCAGCGGGCGTGGAGCCAGAGCCCCGGGCTGGTCCCTTCTTAGTGGCGCTGGCTTCCCTGCACCCCCTGGCAGGGGCCAAGCAAAATCATCAGCGAGTAGTGACCCCCCCCCACCCAGGGGCAGTGTGGGGAGAGGCCCCCCCGCGAGAACGGAAACTCCCCCCCCCCCAGCCATGCACCAACCCGGAGAGCACCCCGAAATGCCGCCCGCCTGCAGAGCGCGCCCCTCTCGCACACACGTGTGCAACACGACCGGCTGCAAGGCCCGGAGCTTAGAGCCACAGCGCCGGAGGATGGGAAGGGGCCGAGCCCCTGACAGATGCAGCACGGGGGGGGGGGGGGAGGCAGCAAATAACACCCCCCCCCTTGATGTTGAAGGGTAAAGAGCCCTGGAAAAAAGCCCAGCGCCCTTCCCCCCTAAGCCAGGCGGGTTCACAAGTGCCTAGAAATCAGGAACCTTCACCCCCGCGGCCCGCAGACCCGTGCCTGAGCTGCCATTTAGCAAGGACTTGGGCCGGACCCAGCTGTCCCCTGCCCCGCTTCCCCATGCCTGCTCCCCGGGGTGGGCAGCTGCCCCGTGCCCGGCCGCCACTCACCATCGATGTCGCTCAGCAGGGCTGTGTCTATTTCGCTGGATTCCTGGAGAGTCAAGGAAGGGTCCAGGCTGTCCAGGGACGTGTCATCAAAGGAGAGGCTGGTCATTGTCCGGCCTGCGGGGTCGTGTCCCCCCTGCCCTGGGGGGGGGGGGGTCACGTTGGAGGCTGCTGTTGGGCTCTAGGGGCTTCCCCCCCCTTTTCTTTTTCCTGCTAACAAATCCTTCTCCCGGAGGAGTCCATGGACACGAGCAACTCAGCAGCCCACAGGAGCAGCCCAACTTCTGGGCAGCGGCCGCAGCCTGCCGGCAGCCCCCACCTCCATAGCTGGGGAGGGGGGGAAAAAGTTGCTCAATGGAACTGTGCTTCAAACCTGCTGCTACTGGGGAGGGCAGGGAGGGGTGGAGCCCCATCTGCTGGCCCCACCCCCTCTGCCTGATTGACAGCCACAGCCTTGCAGGGCAGGCGCGCTCCCTCCCGGGGGGCTGAGCCTGGCGGCGGAGTCGGGGGAGCCTGCAGCGCGGAGTGGGGCAGGCGCGGGGTCCCCCCCCCCGCCCCCCGGGAGGAAGAGCCCGTTGCCGCGGGGTTCCCCCCCCCCCCCGGGAGGAAGAGCCCGTTGCCGCGGGGTTCCCCCCCCAGGAGGAAGAGCCCGTTGCCGCGGCGGCGTTTGGATTGGGGCTGCAACGGGCAGGACTTTCGGGGGGGGGGGGAGGGGGCGGCCGCGTGTCCCGCCGACGGAGCCTCCGCGTTCAAAGGCAGCCAGAGCAGCGGGCGCGGGGGAGACAAGCGGGGTCGCCCCTTGGCTCGGCCGGGCGGCGTCGCAGGGGGCGCGGGGACCCAGCGCTCCCGGGATCTCGTGTCACAGGCGAGCTGGTGCATTTCTTCCCGGGGGGGCTAAAATGACGCCCCCCCCCCCCGCGCGCGCGCCCTGCAGTGAGAGATGTTGCGGGTAGCGCACCGCACCGCCCTAAGAATCCAGCTAATCTGTGACTGCAGCGGAGAGAGGCTCCGAAAGGGGGGAATGCAAGCGCCCCCCCCCCTCCATCCTAGCGAGCAGAGGCATCCTCTGCTCCTCCCTATACCGATTTACCCCCACCCCCGGTATCCACAGCAAAGAGCCCCCCTGCTGCCGCAGCCTCCCGCTTCTGTTTGACAGCCAGCCTGGACAACCCACTCCGCTAGGCAGAGTGGGAAGCCTGAATGATCACTGCGTGAGCCTGGAGCCATGGCTTGGCCTTTTCCCACTCACCCTAGTCTAGGGTGTTTGTATCAGGTTTAGACAGAACTGCCGTGGAGGAGGGAGACCCAGAAGAAAGTAAACCCGCCCCTAGCCAGGCCTGCCTTTTGGGGACTATTTATGTTTGCCATGTGCAGCATTCCAAGAGAGATCGATTGCAGGGTGGCAACCTAACCCTAGATTTTTGCACAGCTCTGCAGCATGATTTGCTGCTACAACTCCCCCCTCGCCGGCAGCTAGCAGTCTGAACAAGTGGGAGGATATAAAGAGAGGGGCTACCCCGCTCCAAATGCCTGGGAGAGAAGGATTAGGGACAGTGCCACCTAGCTGGCCCCAAATCTCAGAGAAATATCTTGTGTTGTCACCGACTGGAGGCTGAATTAATGGAGGCAACAGGCCAGGAAGACAGCACAATTAGTCTTGGCAAAGCTCATCTGAGAGATTCCGCAGACTTCAAAGTTCAGCTACACTGACTAGCAAGAACTGGACTTGTTCTGAAGCAAGAGGTGGTGATGAACAGGGAAAGGGCAACTGCCCTGAAGTACCCCAGTGGTGTGATTTTGGGGTGTGGTTACCATGGTGTAATCATCTAATAAGATTACATCAAGTCCGGGGCAAAACTGCCAAAGTAGAGTTTATATCCACAGATAGCCCACAGACCATATTTGCAGATGGATCCAGATTCAAATTTAATATCAAGCCGACCCTAGTGCACAGAACAGATCTTTCACCCAAAACCATGTCAAAGGAAGTTGGAAGCATCTTTCAGGCAGGGCCATCCTTTCCAAGTATGAAACACACAATCAGTCTCTCAGTAAACAGTATCAAAGAACAGCCACCTGACTCTGAAAGAAGTGACTAGCTGGCATCCATCCATACACCCTCACTCCCTATTGCTAATGAGCAGCCAGGCTGGGACTCCCCTAGTAATAAACTAATGATAGGAAAGCCTAGAGACAGGAACCTGCAGGCATCTGCCTTCTCCAGTCTAGACAGCATCTTTCAGTTCCTTCCATGTTTTAAACACAGGCAATGTATAATGTACTTCTGCCATGGAATGGATATGTAGGTCACTGAAAGTGGCCTACACAGCAGTAGCTTCCAGCGAAGGCTGGGGACTAAAAGGACACAAGATTTGCCAAAGGTCAGTAGCAAAGATGAAGCCAGAACCCAGGAGTTCCAATTTGCCTCTGCTCTAGAGACCATACTGATTCCTCTCTTTCAGCCCCTTGGACAAAAGGCACAGTAGTGAGCACCAGGTGATAGCTTTCTCTGGCTCTGATGATCCAGGGTATGGAATGGCTACAGGGAGAAAATAAAAAGATGAGGGCCATTCAGCTTAGAAAAGAGACAATGGGGGGTGTGTGTGTGTGTGAGATGGAGGTCTGTAAAATCATGAATGGCAGGGGGAGGAAATTGTTCTTTCCCATAATACAAAAAACCAAGGGTCACCCAAGGAAATTAACAGGCAGCAGGTTTAATAAAAACAAGAGGAAGTACCTTTTCCACACCATTTACCACCTGTGGAACTCATTGCCACAGGCTGCTAGGAAGGCCGAAACCAGATGACTTTATGGCAAAGGTTCATCAGTGGGTTCTTGCCCAGATGGTCAGCAATGCAGCCCTTAAACCTGACTACTAAACACCAGGTGGATTACTCCAACTGCCCTTTTTTGCACATTCTGCCTGAAGCTCTGGCAAGGTCCACCGCTGGAGACAGGACACTGGGCCATTTGAATGATTAGGCTGACCTAGTAGGGCTGTGCTTATGTTCTTTTGGAGAATCAATGCATTTGATAAAGTCGGTCTTTGCCCACAAAAACGTATGCCCAACTAAATGTTGTTAGTTTTTAAGGTGCCACGGGACTCCTTGTTATCCCTGAAGTGTACCCCAGGGACAGTAAGAGCATTTCAGGCTAATCTCTGATTGAACACAGCCTAGGGGAAAGATTTGGCTGTGTGAATAAGATCAGGAGTTATCGCAAAATCTACAGTGGCCTTCCACCACGAGGCATTACAGTGAAACCTCTCTATTTTCCCTGCCCCTCAGGCAGCTCCCTGCTCTGCATAAGCAGACTTCTTCAGGGGTCAGCCCCTTCTAATACAGCTGCAGCCCCTTGCAGTATCTTTTAGGCCCACACAAGCTACTTGAGTGGCCAGTGTAGAATGAGACCACGTAGCATGGCGATGCAGGAGTTAAAAGAGGACCCGCCTCCATGCATTTCAGGCGACCAATGGGTTCCCGCCAGGGTGGGGCTCCCCAGCCTAAGTTCGGTTGAGCAGTGGGGAAACCCCGCCTGTAGAACCAGCAGAAGCAGCCAATGGGCGAGCCTGGCTGCAGTGGAGTGATTTTGCGTCACAGCTGCGATTACATCATGTGAATCTTCCAGGGGAGGAAGCAGCTGGTGCACGTGGTTGGAGTCACCAAACCCTCCCCAGGCTGGCTGGGAGGAAGGGGGGACAGTGGAATGGGAAGGGTAAACAAACCAGGCCTGGGCTTGCTCTGCCAGGGCTAGGGAAGCCAGCTTGAGGCTCTGCCAGGACTAACCCACTACTCCTGGAAAAACTTAACAAATAGACTAGTAGCACCTTAAAGACTAACAAAACATGTAGATGGTAGCGTGAGCTTTCCTGAGTGTAACCCACTTCTTCAGATGACTGGAGTATTAGAAGTTCAGATCCAAGAATAAAGAAGGCAGGGGGGGAAGAGGGAGAAAAAAAACTAGAGACAGGGAGTAGATGGTTCAAATAGTTACAACAGGCTGATAAGACCAATTAGCACCTCCATGGTTTGTTTGGTAGGTTAAGTCACAAGATGCGGAAAGTAGTGTGTGAGCCAGCTGATGTCCTTGTTCATACTATTTGCATAAGAATTAAACTTGTAAATGAAGTTGTTCCAGTCTTTCTCTGGGTATTTGGCTTGTGCAATTGGCCTGAAACAAAACGGTGACTTGGAGATCCATTAACGAGTGTCCAGGTAGATTAAAGTGTTCTCCAACAGGTTTCTGTGTATTGCCTTTTCAGCTGTCTGATTTGTGTCCATTAATTCTTTCCCGTAGAGACTGTCCAGTTTGGCCAATATACATGGGAGTGGGGCTTTGATGGCATAGATCAGTGTTTCTCAACCAGTGGTACGAGTACCCTTAGGGGTACTCAAGAGAAGTCGGGGGGGGGTGCATCAACACAACTGAAATTTGGAGAAAACTGAATTTTTGTGTTGTTTTACAATGTTTTATTATTTTTGTACTTTTTACACCCAAAAATTTCATCGCTCGCCCAGCTACGATTAAGTTGTTTAAACAAACATGTTATAGAATCATAGAATACTAGGACTGGAAGGGACCTCGAGAGGTCATCGAGTCTAGTCCCCTGCCCTCATGGCAGGACCAAATACTGTCTAGACCATCCCTGATAGACATTTATCTAACCTACTCTTAAATATCTCCAGAGATGGAGATTCCACAACCTCCCTGGGCAATTTATTCCAGTGTTTGACTACCCTGACAGTTAGGAACTTTTTCCTAATGTCCAACCTAAACCTCCCTTGTTGCAGTTTAAGCCCGTTGCTTCTTGTTCTAGCCTCGGAGGCCAAGATGAATAAGTTTTCTCCCTCCTCCTCCTCCTGACACCCTTTTAGATACCTGAAAACTGCTATCATGTCCCCCCTCAATCTTCTCTTTTCTATACTAAACAAACCCAATTCTTTCAGCCTTCCTTCATAGGTCATGTTCTCTAGACCTTTAATCATTCTTGTTGCTCTTCTCTGGACCCTCTCCAGTTTCTCCACATCCTTCTTGAAATGCAGTGCCCAGAACTGGACACAATACTCCAACTGAGGCCTAACCAGCGCAGAGTAGAGCGGAGGAATGACTTCTCGTGTCTTGCTCACAACACACCTGTTAATGCATCCCAGCATCATGTTTGCTTTTTTGCAACAGCATCACACTGCTGACTCATATTCAGCTTGTGGTCCACTATAACCCCTAGATCCATTTCTGCCATACTCCTTCCTAGACAGTTGCTTCCCATTCTGTATGTGTGAAACTGATTGTTCCTTCCTAAGTAGAGCACTTTGCATTTGTCTTTATTAAACTTCATCCTGTTTACCTCAGACCATTTCTCCAATTTGTCCAGATCATTTTGAATTATGACCCTATCCTCCAGATTAGTCGCAACCCCTCCCAATTGTAGAAAAAAAAATTGTGTGTATCTGAAAACTGTAGGTACTGAAGCTACTCATAATTTTTTTTTTAAAGGGGTACTTTATTTAAAAAAAAAAAGGTTGAGAAACTTATGGCATAGATCATATTAGTGGCTGTGCAGTTAAATGAGGCTGGCCAAGCCCAGAGGGGAGAGGATGAGGCAGCCAACACCAGGGACAGATGGCAGTCGCCCAGCTTCATTCACAGCCAGGAGGTGCTCAGATGAGGATAAGGGTGCTGCCAGACACCATGTATAATAAAAAGTCCAGGTAGCGACTGAAGCATTGCCTCCCACAGCTCTCTTGATGCACTTCCACGGATTCCCTGCACTGCTGCTTTCCAGCCTGAACTGCTGCACCAACCTCCCTTCTAATGCTCCTGAGTCCTGCCTTTCAGCAGTACCCCAGTGCCAAGGTCCTGCCCCTCTGCCTGGCCTGCAGCACACCCTGCTCTTCCAGTTCCGAGTAATGTTCCTCCTAATCTTTTCCATCCACATGCAGAATAATTTTGATGTACACTGAGACATACATAATATATACTACCAGTAAAAACAAAAAAAGCTGTGGGTGTTCTGCTAATCAGCTGGACAGCATTTGAATCTCTCCTGTGGTACTACATGAGCACACAGCTTATACTAGGTAATACTCCCTCTAATTTTTTCCATCAGTATGGAATAAATTTTATGTGCACTAGGGATAGATTTGGGCCCCAGAGGACCTCCCGCCATGCAACTATGCTGCAATTGCATTAACCCAACTTGAATTGTGTTAACTCAGGGGGAGAGGCTGAGGGTGCCTCTGTTTCAGTGGTTCTCAAACTTTTTGTCCCGTGATCCATCTGGCTCAATGTAAACCTCTCCTCAGACCACCAGTTGCTAATGGAAACTCACCATTAATTACATAATTACGCCCAAGCCATTTTGCTAGTGCTGCAGCTAGGGAGACTGGTTTAATTTAAATTATTAAACAGATTATTTAAAATGAAGTTTGGTAAACTAACAGGAGAAAGTTAAAACAAAGTAAAATATTAATTTATGTCCAACACAAAAGGTTTCAATGTTTTTTTTAATTTATGACAGAGGTAGGGAGCCTTTTTGGAGAGGAGGGCGATAGACCCACAGAAAGTTGGGGACCACACAAGTGAGCAGCAAAAAAACTCCAAAAACCCCCAACTGAGACACCTCACTCCTCTGGCGCTCGAGCCCCACGGGGCAAGGAGAAGAGACAGGGAGGACTGAGGTTCAGGGCTTCCCATAGGCCAGATTTACTTTTCTGGGGTTCCAGAGTTAATGGATTTTATGGACCCCCTTAGGCTCTGGGGTGGGGACAAAAATGAGGGGTTTAGTGTGTGGGAAAGGGCTGCCAGTGTGTGGGATATGAATGAGGTGCAGGATCTGGGTGGGAGATGGGGTGCAGAAGGGGGAGAGGTAGGGTGTAGAAGCAGGCTGGGGGTAGGGTTTCTGGCTAGGAGGGAGGGTACAGAAGGGCACTTGGGGCAGGGTGTCTGGCCTGGAGAGAAGGTGCAGGAGCAAGGGAGGATGTTGCAGTAAGCTGGGGTATGGGGTCTTGGCAGGGGGAGGGAAGTGAGTGAAGGGGATTGGGGTGTGAGGGTCTGGGCATGAGGGAGGGATGCTTACCTGGCTTTGTGCCTCCTTGCAGTGGGGAAAGCCTCTGCACAGGGTGCTGCCACTCCCCCAGCGGGGTGGGAAGGGAGCTCAGCCACATGCAGCAGGGATGCTGGCACAGCCGTGAGGCCGCAGTACTAGCTCCCCACTTAGAGGGCATGGGGGTATGTGTGAATAAAACCCCGACCTTCCCTGCCAGACCAGGCTTGCTGCCCATCCCTCAATGGGGTGGGAAGGGGGAGTGAGCTCAGCCCCCCACCCCATGCAGCGGGGATCAGCACCAGCTCCCGGCTTGGAGGGCACATGGGGGGAGGAAATGAAGAAACCCTGACCTTCCCCGCCAGAGGACGCTCATTGCCAGCTTGGGGGGGGGGGGGGGAGAGAGGCAAGGCGGGGGGGAGAGAGCAGCAGCTCACGGAGCACACCTGCTGAGCCTGAGCACATCCTGCCTCGCTGTGCCCCAGCCAGGCTTCGTGCGGCTCCCGCCTGGGCTGAGGCAGCAGCTCCAAGGTGAGGAGATCTAGGAGCAGCACTGTCGGGTTTTGCCTTGGACCGCCCTCCTCCTGGCAGCGGCAGCCTCTGTAAAAGAATAAGTGGCCTGGAGGAGGCAGCAGGGCAGCCAAACTGGAGGCCCCGCGAGGCAGTGGCAGTGTTGCGGGGGGAGGGAGGGAGGGAGCTGCGCGGCAGTGCGTGGCACAGTGGCTGGAAACCGGAAACTGGCTCAGCTGCCCACCTGCAAAGCTCCACTGGAGCTTCCTATGTGCTCTGCAAGGTTGGGCGGGGGGGGGGGGGGGGGAGAAGCTGCTGTGCCGGGAAAGGAGCAATGGCACAGAGCCATTTCTTGGTCGCTTCTTCCCTGTAAGCCAGTGTCCCCATCGAATAGTGAAATGTTCAGTGGGGCTTTCCAGGACATTTCACTACTTGATGGGGGCACTGGGACAGAGTATTGAAATTCGGGACGTATGGCCAGCATACCTATAGTGCAAGCCTAAACTCCTTAGAGCGGGGACTTTGGGCTGTGGCTTGTAAGGGCAAGCCGCTAGCTGGCCGCAAGATGCTTTGTTTACAGGTAAAAGCGATTGCAGCTCCTGGTGGCTGCGGATTCCTGTTCCCAGCTAACAGGAGCTGCAGGAAGCAATGCAAACCAGGACACCGCTTTCTGCAGCTCCCATGGCCAGGAATGGCGATCCGCAGCCAAAAGGAGCTGTGATCACTCGTACCTGTGGAGGTGCAGGTAAACAAAGAATCTCGCAGCCAGCTAGCAGCTTGTCCTTACAAGCTGTGACTCAGGGTGGCAAAGCTCCCTCTAGGGCAGGGCTTTTCAAATGCACCTTCAGCGGCCCTTGCTATAACAGTTTGGGTGCCTTTTCTTCTACAGGAGAATATACGCAATCAAAATATATACAGCCAATTGATTCAGTAGGCCAGGGTACTCCCAGCTCCCTTCCATTATGCATCTCACTGTGGGCCTCTCCTGAGCACTGACTGCCAAGCATGTTTGACTTGGATGCGATAACAGCACTCCTAACACATTGGTAATATGCATAGGAATTCAAACCCAGGTCTTCAGAAGGAAGGCATATCGCACGCCTGTACTGCCGATCAGGCTATATTCTCCACAGGCATAGCTTCCTGCTGATGTTTGTTTTGCATTCTATAATGTGCAACTGCAAATGCAGCATCTGCTGTTTGGGGAATTTACCATTTAGTGCCTTTCATGCAGTTTTCTGCTCTGTCGGGCCAATGGTAGCTATACACCTTTGTCCTGAATAGAACTGGAAACTGCACCTCCTGCTGTTTCCAGTTTGACACACAAAGAATCAGGCACATGATCTGACTAACAGTAAACAAATCAGTGCAATGTTTGAAAAGGTGATAGGAGCAGCAGTGTGTAGGCTGTGTGACACATCATTTCTAAACACCTTTGTGGCAGCAGAATGGATGAATCTGAAACACAGCCATTGGAATTTCAGTTCTGTAGGATAAGCTTACTGTCAAAGGCATCAATTATTAGCAGCACCCACCAACATCCCTGTAAAATTTTTTCATGTGTGGAATAAGTTTTGTTCTGTGCACCGAGGCATGTGTGGACGTGCACCAGTAGAAACACACACTGCCAGCTGTGGGTGCTCTGCTAATCAGCTGAGCAGCATTTGAATCTCTCCTGGATGGCTGCCAAAGTGCTCAGCTTACAGGGAACACTGCCATCCACTAACTCGCGATCTAACTAGCAGGGAATGTGAAGGGGGAAAAAAGGCAACCCTTACCTTCTCTATGAGACATCCCAAATGGTGCCAAAGTGAGCCTGTGTTTCACTTGAATTCAGCTGCTTTGAAAGCAAGCCTGCATGTATTACCAAGGGAAATGCTGAATTCTCAGAACAGTTCAAGCTAGCAAACCCCATACTTAAACAAAAACAAACATCTTTCAAACTACTTACTGTTGTTTTTACTTTCCCTTTAGAAACTAGACAGCACCATTTCTTTCCCTGCCTGTTTGCATTTGGAACATTTTTTTCATGACATTTCTAGTGCTATATTAACAAAGTAATTACTCTTCCATTTACCACCCATGAGTCTGCTGTCAGCTGCCCTAGAAGAAGTGGACAAGAGGACATAGCTCTAGGAGACAGTGTTTTCAGCAGTTTACTGAAGCTGCACAGCCAGCAGGGGAAGTGCACAGAACAGGTGATTGGTAGCATTTGCATTGAAAGTGCTGAGGTGCCAAGGTAAAGAAGGGATATACCTAGAATTCACGGCACACAAAAGGAATCAGATAGACAGGATTAATAATGCCCTCTTGCTAGTAGATCACCAGATCAAATTGATGAGTTACCATCTGAAGACCATTTTATGGTCCCTATGAAATGAGTGTGTGGTTTGGTACTAAATGGCCAGGTGTCACTAACACAACCTCCACCATTGGCACCAATTTGCAGTCCAAGGATTTAAATCTCCATTTTATTCAGGGTTCCTATAGGCCAGGGTTGGGAAGATGCATTACTGTTGCCTGTATTATACCAGTTCTCTGCACAGAGACCTGTGGTTTCCAGGTTCAGTCCAAACCACCCCCTTCCACACACACACTAAATTCACCTAAACACAAATGCTGAGAACATCTCCTCCCAGCAGACAATTTTAAAACTGGGTCAAGGCTGAAACTTCATGCATTTAAACGAAAGAGACCTGAAAGATGGCTTTGTATCACAGGCATCACGTGAAAGCAACACTGGGAATATGTTGCGTCTTTGTGGGCTGATGAACAATTCAAGGCGGGACAAAAATAAACAGGCGGTCTGGTTAGGAAGAGCAGGAGGAAAGGAAAGCAAGACAACAGGTGTATCGAAGACACATTCATAGCCATCACTGTGCAGTTCACACTGATAGTGCTTTTATTGGAGTATTGCACATGCAAGAGCCAAACTAGAGATGATTTCTGTAAGTTAACGGATGGTAGATTAATACACTTGTATCATTCCTACATAAACACACTGGCTTTCTACATAAAGACGGCAACACATTTATTTAGTGTGTTTCTTCTGTTTTTACATAGTCAATATTTTTAAACAGTTAAGTCCCCTTTCCCCTACCTCCTCCCCCAAACAAAAAAATACCCAATATCTCCAGTAAATAAATATTATCCACTTTTATCTGGAAAGCCTACAGCTTCAATATACAGAGAGACGCTGATACACAGGTTACATTTGTAGAGTTAATGGTAGCTTGTAACATTACAGAAGGAGGACGAGCTCACACTCCTAAAAAACACAGAGCAGGGCGGCACGCTTGGCATACGCTTGCCATGGACATGGTGGAGACAGCAGGAAGGAGCAATGGATGGGTAAATCATCAGTTGGGACCAAAGTCAGCTTGCAGTCCAACAGAACCTTGCCCTCCACCCAGATGGATGGGGAGATTGCTGCCGCTGCTCGCACGAGGCAGGAATGGGCATAGCGAGGTTTGAAAGTCCCATGTTGAAGGGCATGTTGGGATCTGGGCAACCCACTGTGTCTTGTGGACAGTGGGCACAGGGGCAAACTGGTCCCACAGGGGTCAGAAAGAGGGGGACGGGAGAGGGTTATTAAGTGAATGGTAGCAGCACCTGAGTGCTCTTAAGGGCCTGCAAGAGGGGGTTTTCTGCCACCATTTGACTACTGGGCCAGTCAGACAAAGGCAGCGGGAAGATGCCAACAGAATGCCTATGGCAACCAAAGGGTTCCCCGCAAGAATAGGATTTACCCACCGATTGCTTCTCCGTTATTTCCATGAAAAACTGTCCTGAGTTTTGCCCCCCTCCCCACACCCAAGGCAGCCTCTGCAAGCCTCGGGGTTGGTACTGAGGAGGTAACCAAACACCGACCAACCAAGCTCAATCAGCCCCAGCCCAGGATGGAGCCAACTGGCATAACCATGCCCCACAGCACATCCCAACACCACAGGAGGCCCTGGAATTTACAAGGCCCTAAAAGGACAGAAACTGGTACATTAGAGCAGATTTGCTCCCCTCTTCCACCACCACCTGTGCCATCCTCACTGGTGGAAACAGGAGAGTAGCGAATGGGAAGCAGCAGATACAGGTCATATTGGCTGAGGCTTCCAGAGGAGTCAAGGAGGCACCCAACTCCCATTAAAATCCAACAGGTGCTGGGCAATTAACTCCCTCCATGCCTTTGGAAGTCTCAGTCTAGATCGCCTCCTCCTCCCCTGGAGGAAACCAAGTCTTGTCCCCGCATCTGACCAGGTGAAGTCCTCCATTTAAGGTGGAAGCAGCTAGCTTCGTTCCTTAAGAACTCCCTCTGCCGGGAAGGGTAAAAACAAACCTGAACTGCTGACACCTGAGCCGATTGGGTCAATGTAATTTGTGGGACGGGGCTATTAAAGTTGGCAGGAAAAAGGGACATGGGAGGCTACATGGTGGCCCAGCTTGGGCCGCTTAGCATACAAATGCTCTTCCCTTTAAGAGAGACTGTGCTAAGTTCGAACGAGCTCTTTTTCTCCTCTGAATCTTGCACACATGCTAAATACCCTCAAAGTCTGTACAGCACATTGTTAACAATTATGCCTGTCAAAGATGCACCTGGAATCTACACGCAACATTTAAAACAAAACCCCCAAAGAGGTATCTTTAAATAGAAACAAATGCATTTTGTACATCTCAGCACACACGAAGTTAACGGATTATGTTAAACACATTGGAAAGCATGTCTGGACAAAATAAATACTCTAACCTAGAATAAAGTCTCATTAGCCTGGCAAAGGAGCCCGTTAGTTTAGTGTCATCAAGTATATAGCTGTGACTTCTAAACTCTGAGAAAGGCTTTCTGCTTAGCCATGCTGCTCTTCTGACACCATAGCGCCCTGGGAAGTGGTGAGAACAGTGACTCAATCCTTCCCCTTCACCCTGGAATATCAGAGCCGTGTCAGTCCTCTCCTCACCTGGGTGGAAGAAGTGTTTACAATGAAGGGGTGGAAGAGTGATGGAGGTGACTCAGCTTCCAAGGACAAATGGAACATGCCAGTCCTTCCCTCACAGGGAGTGAAGGGCTCACATTCTTGCGCATCACAATGAGCAGAACAGAGAAGCTGGCACATCCTGATGCAGGACACTGGGAAGTTCCAACATTTACAATGGAGACCACGGGCTCGACTTTCAGATGTTCTGAGCACCTGCGGCTCTTGCTGATTTCTGCGGGTGCCCAGCATGCTGAGTCAGGCACCAGGGTTTTTGGCTCCAGATCCCACCTACCCGGATAGCAGGGCTCCTTTCGGTGGTGCGAGGGGAGGGGTGAATATGCAAGAGAGAACTGGTGGTTCTTAAATCATTTCTCTACTGAAGGGCCAATGAGCAGGCACAATTGGACAGGAGCATAAGTCAATGCTAGTCCCTATCCGCAATCTCCTCCTCAACCGTGGGTGCCCATTCCTCCCGAGGTAGGATATTTCCGTAACTAATGCCTAGACCGTTCCACCAACTGATCTTAGCCAACAGCACCTGCTACTGTTTGAAAACAGCGTAACGTCGGTCTCCCTGATCATGCCAGATGACAAAGAGGAGCCCATGGAGACGGAGGTTAGAAGCACAGCTCAGGGGCCCTTCACCTCTCACCAACATACAGCACATTCCCATTCCATTTTATGGTTCCCCTATCGGAGACTGAAGGTGGTCAGGGAGCAGGTCCACAAGAGCTTGCCCACGGGGCCATTCTCTCTCCAAGGCAGCAGCTCATGCTGAAGCATAGTTGAGAGAAGAGGGGGTAACCCCCTTCTTTCCCTGCAGGCGAGGGACAGCAGCAGGCAGATGAACGATCTCTCTCTTGTGGAGGACTCCACCCATGCTCTCCAATGGCAGAATCCAAGGCCACCACATTTTAGCTCCATGCTTCACCATGATCCTGTCCCGTTGGCCCTTCCTCCTCAGGAAACTCAAGTTCTGGACAAAGGCCAGATTTCTGAGCTGAGAAAAGCTGGAGAACATCTCCCTTCTTTAGTAGCGTGCTTATCTGGGATTTGGCCGAGTCACCTGATGTAGCCATTTACAGGGTCAGGGTGTTGCCTGGGCAGGTTTAAAAATCAGACACATGAAGGAACGCCCATGGGCTTTCTGTAGACATGGACACCAGGAATTCACTTAGCACAGGCAAGAAATGCCCTGGAGTCACCTGGCGCTACCTGGGGTTGACTGACTTCCTGGTGGACCGCAGCCACATCTGGCAGGCTGGAGAAAGTGGGGGGTTGGAATTAGCCAGAGGTGCAGTGGCTGGTCCATGTGCCTCCCAGGTGACGGGACTGACCGCAGTCAGGCTGTCCTGCGACAAGGAATGCAGGCCAAGATGGAGCTCTGCCCTCCCCTCTATAATTGACATTCTAAGTCATGCACTGTCCTGTCCCAAGGTCTGCCCCTAGCGGCAAGCCACATTTGTTTCAAGAATCAACGCCGACCCTTCTGCTTCACCGCTGTCTCTCAAAGACGTGGGCCGCTGGGGGACTGACAATGCTTCGTGTGGATATTGCTGCCTCGCCAACGCCGGATGTGCCCAACCGCTGCAGGCTAATGGAGATCAGACCAGATCAAACCAATGCAGACAGATGTTCCAGGTGCTGGCACAGGGGAGAACAGCTCTTGCTAAATGCAAACGTGCTGTCCAAGTGGTTCCAAGGATGGAGCAGAGCAAGCGCGAGGGGTGCATGCCTGGCGGCACTCAGGGCATTTCTGACACACCGAATCAAACCGAAGCAGTTCTCATGCCTAGTGAGACTAGTGAGTTGGGAGAAAGAGCATTCTAGGTGCACGGGGTGCTGCGCTGATACAGCAGCTCTAGTAACAGCTCTGCAGTGTATGAGCTCCCACCTCTATTGTTCCATCCTGCTCCACTGGCTTTCTACCCAGGACTCTGTTCAGGAGAGGTAAAGGGGGCAGGAGAGGGGGAGAGAGAGAGAGGGGAGCAAGTCCGTACTGGAAATGCTGGCGTGTGGGCTGCCTGCGCTCCAGCTCGGTTTGCCCTGGCCCCCCAAGGCAGACATACACTGAAGAAACCTTCGTGACAGCTTCAAGGGGAGCAGCATTGTTAGCTTATTCCTCTGGAGAACAAAGGGAACAAAACCCAAGCCAGGCAGAAAGCGGGGGGCGGGCAGGGGGACAGTCGCCTCTTAGCGCTAGGTGGCCTGCTGGAGGCAGAGACGCCAAGGGTGTGCCACGTCTATTTCACACTCCACACAATACACCCACAGTGTTTGAGCCCAAGCCTTCCAGCAGGAAAATAAAGAGCCGCATCTCTGATATACACAGCCAAAGCGCCCGTTAAAACCTTTCCCCTGGTATCCATTTACCTAGGAAGTGTCCTAAACCAATCACAACTCCGGCCCCTTTTTCTAATGACACAACTCCCGCAACATTTCGGATTTAACCCCGCCAGTGCTATGGGGTATACCCGGGACATTCAGCAAACAGGCCCCTCCAGCGTGGCCAGTCACACCCATTACATCTTTGAAACCCGCCCATTTGCAAAGGTGTTCTTAAACCAATTGAGGAGACGAAGGCAGAGCCTGCTTAGCCTCAGAGCTAGTTACTGCAGAAATAGTCTCAAGCTAGGGAGAAGTCTGGCTTCCAAAGGCACACATTCTAGACAAAATACTACCGGTGGAAAAAGCTCCCTCAATGAGTGAAATACTTCCTATGACATCTAGTGTTACAATAGCCATTTATCCCAGTATTTTCTTAGTCATGTTATAATGACCAGCTCTGCTGGACAAAACTAACAAACTGCTTTCAACTCAGCATAAGCTTAGATCAATTCAGAGAAAAGAAAAAACTCATGAGACAACACACTGGAAGCATCACCAAGTGGAGAAAAGCAACTGCCATGTGGTACTAGATTTGGGAGGGGGTCAGGGAGAGAGACGGATTGTAACTTGTAAAGCACATGTTGAAAGGGAAAAGCGGTTGTTCTTCGCTGTCTAACCCTATTAGAAGCAGATACCTTGACGTTTGTATGTAACATGAAAATACATCTCCATTCGGTTTCAGTCAATTACATGCAGATTGACACTCAGACCGGCCTATTTGGAAGCATCTAACCCACAGAAGGGGATGGTCCCTATGTAAGTCTAAGGCAAGACTGCTATCTCTCTACACTTTCATATCAACAAGGTAAAGAAATACTCATGCATTTTAAAGGGGGGTTCAGCATTAAGAGTTGCCCTTATGCAGCTTGGATGGGAAGGGGGGGAGATTAAGCTAGTGCTGGAGAACTGTGGTCTGGCAGGAGTAGAGCTGGCCTTCAATACAAAAGCCAGCTTGGGGCGGGGGGTGGGGATTAGAGATAAGCAAGAGAAGCAATTGATGAAACCAGGAGGCCAAAGGGGTCATGGTTCGCCAAGAACTGAGAGGACAATGTGACTGTACAGCGACATTCTTCTGCAGAGCCCAGGGAAGGGAGTCCGGAGTGATCTTTACAGCGCGAAGAGAGCATCCTCCGAGCGCTCCTGCTTCTTCCTGCCTGAAGGATTCGTAGGAGGAGTGGGGGCCTCCAGCGGCGGCGAAGGTAAATTTGGGACCATCTCAGCAGCTTTGGCTCGTTCTTCCAAAAATTTGTCAAACTCTGCAAGGCAAAAACCATTGAGAAGAATCAGAGTTAGGGTTGGACCAGTGATCGTCCTTGGCGTGAATCTAGCCATGCACTGTTCTCTGGGGACGCACAGGACAGGCAGAGCATGGGCAGTCTCACCGAAAGCTTCCTCACGCTTCCCCAGCGTGTTCCATCCTTGATCCAGAGGGATCACCACAAGGGACATGAGCTGTCTCCATGGGCCATCCAAACCTTATGCCCCCTGTGTTCTGTTTGCGAACAGAGTATATGAGCACAGGGAGCCATACCAGAGAATCCACTACCAGAACTAGCACACAGGCCCCAAGTGCAGCTGTCTGATGGCAATGGTCAACCTGGGATAGATCAGAACAGCTGACAAAAGCAAAAGGCTTGGAACCAGTGGGTCGCTTTGGAGCCACCACCTCCTGGCTAACTGGGACAGAGAATGCTGGTAACGTGGGGTCACAAGCCCTAGGCTGAGACCTCTGTCCTTGCTGCCAATCCACCTGGAGCGGCCTCTCAGACACAAGCCACCTGCACAAATATAGCACCCTCACAAGGGTACGGCCGGCCGTAGAAAGCAGCATCACAGTAACACAGTTTAGTCAGCAGAGTGGATCAACACTCACATGCCAGTCAAGGGTCCAATCCCAAACACAGGGAGAAATACTATCAGGTGCTATTCTTGTGGCTGGGAGGAGGAGGAGGAAATGACCATTTCCCACACTCCACTGGTTTGTACCTGAAGTACATAGTGTGGGTCACCCCGTGGGTATTATCTAAGCTCCTCCACCATTCGGAGGGTGTCTGGAATCACTGAATTGGGTTTTGCTCTCTCACATGTTCAACGGCTAAGGAAAGCGCACAGAGCACATTGTGTGTGGTGGACTGTCAGCTACCAAGAGTTTGGTGAAGTGGAAGAGGATCTCTGCTGGGTGATTGTATCCGAAGAGATCAGTACAGATATTCCAGTCTAAGACACTGGACTGAGATAGCTCTGAAAGCCAGAGGCTTCCTTGCTTACCTTCACTCGTCACACCCTCCTCCAGTTCTTCTCCTTTCTGCAGTTGAAACAAAGAAAAAGCATGAACGTACATACTATACCTCTTTTCCAGTACCCCCAAGCATGCTTACAAGTAACCCATATCATGCCCTGCCTCTGCCCTGTATCTAAACATAGCTACTATTTGAGAAAGACAACCTAGAGGAGTCAGACAGTGCTCAAGTCGGGAGGCAGAAGAAAAACCCAGTATTCCTCTGTGCAGCCAAAGAAATAGCCCAAATGACAGTGCTGTCCTCTATCCATGCAGTCCCAATTAGACCTGAGCAAGTCAGTCAGTCTCCATTTTCTCCACTTCACAGAGAGCAGGTCTTTTCCTAGCAAGAGAAGCCATAACCCAATACAAAACTGGATAGCTACAAGAGATGCCACCTCATCTGTTCATAATTCCTTTAGGACATCAAGGTTGTGACTTTCGTCAACAGTGCATCAGATGAGGAAGAGACCTCCAATGAAATGTTTAGGGACAATATTTTTCCCGAATACAATGGATGGTTAATTTTGAATTTAGAATTCATGACTGGAAAAAAAGCTGAGTGTAAAGCTTATGACACTGTGAATGTAGACAAGAATAAAATGGGTAGCTTGATATAAAAGGATGGAAACTAGTGTGTTGTCCAGAGGAAGTAGCAGAGGCTATCATCACACAAGTTTAGTACAACTTTGTATTTAGACGTCTAGCATGTGTTTCATCAGGATTTGAGAATTCACAATTATTAAATAAGGAAGTTGTATTAAATCCCAACTAGATGGCACAATTTTCAAATAATTACCGCATGAAAAAAAACGGATGCTTTCAAGTAGCTTGACTTCCCCAAATCCAGTCACCTTTGAAAGTGAGGAGTTACTTCTCTGCCTTGCTTTCCCCATCTGTAAAATGGGACCACCACCTGCCTTACTAGGGTTTTATGAAAACTAACACTTTGAAAATGAAGCCTCATGTAAGGTGTAAGCCTCATTCCGTTGTACAGAAGTTTTTGAATGAACACAGTAGTTAGAGCTTCATGTATAACTTTTATATAGCTTGCTCTACCATGCTGTACTGATGTTACTTCCTTGAAGTGGAACTACTCATGTAAGCTTGTACTCCCTTGAACTGGAGAGCAAGGGGGCAAACTAAACATTTGACAAAATAGGGAAAAGCAAAAATCAGCAGAGAATCTGCCCCCCCCCTCCATCCCCACAAAGTTTCAAGATTCTAACAGGACATCAGCCAAAAGAAGAGGGATACAGGGATAGAGAACAGACATTTAAAAGTGTGCCACTGCTATCAAACCAATTTAAATGGAGACAGGTAAGGTTTACTCTTTAACTGTAAAGACCCTAGGCCCCAATTCAGCAGTTCAGCTGTTCAGCATTGCACTTGAAATACAGACTTACTATTAACCATGTGCTTTAATCCCAATGATGTCAATAGGCCTTAAGCATGTGCTTAAATAAAGGTGGACTTAAGTATGTGCTTAAGTATTTTCCTTAGTTGGGTTCCTTACGTCCAAATTCCTGACAATCCTATCACCTCTGTGACACTGAGAACGGAGAAGTGAAAACACAATACAATAGTAGCGCAGAAATGTGCTTTGGATGAGGTGACTGCAAATGGCAACTATGAGTCCATTTACTCCCCTCCCTGGGGGAACCCCCCCAATTTATAAGGCGTCATTCCCTCCCTGCATAGGTAACCACAGAGCAGCCCCAACAGCTTACATTCAAAGTTATGCATCTGCACAAGTCCTACTTACTACACGAAAAACGAAATATAAAAAGTCTCACCAAGTCGGTACTGAGCCACTCCTCAATGTCATCCATGACAGAGGACTGTGCAACGGGGATCTATGGAGTGCGGCAAGAGATACAGCAAGGCAGGCAAAACCAAAATACATCCACAATCATGGCCACAGAACGATGGGAAATGCCAGAAACAAAATGGAAAAAAATAAAAATAAAATAAAAAAAACCCTCGCAAAATAAGATGCAAGATGCACTGAAAAAGCAACAAAATACAAATAGCATTCAAATAAAGCCACACTTAAAAAGGTAAGTTATGAACAATGAAGCTAACAAAACTGAGGTTATGGAGAATGTGACCGGACATGAGCATACAATGGAGAACTTTTTGATTACATATTAAAGACATTGATGAAGACTGATGGCTCTAATGTGGATCGTGTAATACTTTCGGAGGATAGAATATTGGATATGGATTACATTTTTAAATACCTAACTTCAGACCCACCCCCCCCCCACCACCACCACAAACATCCCTTTTTTCCCCTCACCACAGACATTAATTATTGTATGTTTACTAACCCTAGACAAAGGGGCTCAAATCCTGCAGTCTTCCCAAAGGCAAATTAAGAATCTCTCTGATCAGTGCCTCCAGAGAGAAAGAAACCCCGAATGATCATATTTAGGATAAACTCTTTGGAATCAAAATTGATTATACCGAAATGTTTCTTCCACAGGAGACTCTGCCGACCCTTGCTAACGGTAGTTTGAAAATGTATATGCTAGAGAAGACTCTCTCCATTGCTTATGGCTGTCTTCTACTTGTTCAAATAATGTTACAAAAACCACCATCTCCTGCTTTGTAATAGTTACAGACGCAGATCTGATCTGTAATAATGTTATGGAAACTTAGATGTAACCATTGGGTTAGGGTATGGGTATGATTGGTTAGAAAAGGGAAGTTCTGGTACGCTGGGCTCTTAGACGTTCCTGTAGGCCTGTACTGATCTAACACAACACAGGAGCCATGGAAAGAGCAAACAGGAAAGCAAAGCAATAGACCTAGGTAAGGACCTCCCAGTGCACACACTTGGGAGACAAGGGCATGCTTGAAGTGACACGGCTGTTTTGGCAGGGAGGGAGGCTAAGCTCAAAAGAACACTAAACAATTAGAACCTCCTGAGGAAAAGAAGGGGGAGAGTTGCCAGGGGCTGTCCAGGGAGAGGTCAGCAAGCTGTGATAGCGAGACAAGCTGACAGAGCAAAGCTCCATGGAAGAGGCTTAGGGCGGTTAGTCTTACCAGGTGTGGATGATGGTAAGACATCTGGTACGCCACGCCAGCGTGAGAGTGGGAGAATCCTGGGATTCCACCCAGAGTCAGGCAATGGCTCTTGACAGAGGGTAGAGGCCAGGGTACACTCAACAGAACCAGGAGGGGGCAGGGATGCAGTTTGCCCAGTAACTGGCAGCAATGATATGAAGATCCTGAACACCACCAGAAAACTTGCAGTCTAGAAGGGAACAGACCAGATTTCTGTGCAGGACAAGTCTCCCTTTTTAACTTGCCAGGATAAATTGGATCTTGCATGTATGCCTTGAAGGCAGTGATTCCAAGTTGCTGGGATCTAGCTAAAAGGGCCATGAACAGGAGGTTGGATTCTGTAGATAGTTTTTGACATGTTAACCTGCACAAATAAGTTGCATTGTACAGAGCTGACCAGTTGGTTTAATAGCTTTGGAGATTACTGACTTCAGACACGAGCCCCAGTGTGAACTTATTCAGCCAGCAGCAATTTAAAAAACTATCTCGCTCATCTATTTGTGCGGCCCCTATGATGTTTTGTTTTAAACGAGTGTTATTTTATAAAGTGATTGCAATTTTTCCCCAAAAGTCTATATGCAAACAGAAAATGGGAATTAGCCTATCAAAACATTCAAGCAACATTAAGAATAGACTTCAAAAACTAAGGATTTCTTTGCAATTTTGTAGGGTTTTTCCAAAATAAATGAGACCATTTGGATAATTGAAAGGTGAGAAAGGAGGGGTAAGAGGACAAAGGATGAACTTTCACCCAATAAAATGCAAGGAAACTTGGAATTTAAATTAGACACCATTATTTGAAGGTAGTTTTTGTTTGTGGTTTCATCAACAATAAAGTCCCACCAAAAGGTATTTCCAAGACATTTCCTTAGTGCTGATAACATCCAATATTCTACCCTTAAAAAGGCCCTGTGGTGTTAATAACACAAATTATGTTTCTATTGAATAGGATCGCACTGGAAAAGAAGCAGGTATGAAATGACACTAAGTTTCTAGGAGAACTCATTAAATGTTCTTAGAATATCTTTCTAATAAGGTTCATCTTATTGCTAGACCATAGCTTTATACTAGCTTAGGTAATTCTATTCCTTTCTGAATATTTAATACAATTGTCACCAATTCTTGCTTGGCTGCTATGTTCATGTCTTCCCTCGTTTGGTGATCAAAAATTCTTCATATGATATATTATGGCAACAGTAGAGTTCTAAGGCATGTGTGATGTCAGTCTATTTCAGAGAAACCCTTCAATACTGTCTCTTGAAGGCTGCAATGGCCCTCATGCAGCTAAAATAAAATATACCCTATTTAACTGGCTATTTGATTGTCTGCAGCTTGTAACTGTGTGTGTTTTATTGCATATACTGCACTGGAGGTTTTAAGTCCTATACAACAGATTCAGTAACGCAGCCTGCTGTGCCTTAGATGATGTAAATGCGACATTTTATAGGCCGAGCAAGCCCAGGAAGTTAGAGCCATCACAGGTACAGGAAATAAGCCTGTTTGTTGACAAAATCCTTGGAAAAGTACAAGAGGAACAACAGACCAGGAGCTTAATATGGTCTTTGGAAGGAAATGACTCAACTAGCTCGAATATTAGGGTGGGGAGAGGGATCCTGTTACTACGGGAAATAAAGATCTCCCAAAACTTTGGCCAACAGCATTCATCTGGGCACATTTGAAGCTATTTCCACTAAAAGTTTATTTTTCTATCTTGTCTGTGGCACAAGGAAGAGCAGAACAGACTCCAGGGGAAAAGGATTTTCTCTCTGGGAAGAAAATGTACCTCTCAATTGTTCCATGTCACACTGAGACCTAAGTCTCCCTTTATCCCAGCCAGACCTGGTGGTATTCTAATTTGTTAGTATCCAACAATAAAGGCGTTTTATCGAAGTATCTTTATTACTGAGAGGAACCTGTCCTTTCCTCCTGCCAGCTTAGCATCTTTTAGGGCACACTGTGGGAGAACAGACTGTTGGGAATAAAACAAACCAGAATTCACCAAAAGATGAAACAGCTTGCCTATGGGCCTGGTGGCAACATTGGTTTTGAATTCTAAATCAAGGTGGGTGGCTTATGGGATATAAGCTTTCAACTTATGTAGCAGGCACCCTGCTGGCATGCTGCCAGGTAGCATGTAGCAAACAGACAAACCAACATCTTCATTACACTTTGGCAGCTGTGCAAATCTAGGAGAGAGAAACTAGAACGACCTGCACTGAAGTCTTGCTGCCCTACTTTCAGTCTCCCCGACTTAACAGAGCTGGTGCTAGGTGTAAGCAGACTAAGCACCTGCTTAGGGCCTCAAGCAGCTTGATGTGGACCCCTATGTATTGGTATGTGTTGTGTGTGGGGACTACCCAAAATATTGCTGCTTAGGGCCCCCCGAATGGGCTAGCATTGTAGAGTGCCAAGTTTGCTAGAACAGTATGCACTGGGTCCTAGAGTGATTTCATATGCATGCCTGTGTGGTGCGGTGCGGGGAGCAGGGGGAGGGGGAGGAAATAGGACAAAAGTGATGGGAGAGAGAGAGAGGAAGGAACTAAACCTAAATTAAGGCTGTCACAATGCAGAAAGAAGGCAACCCCAAGCAAAGTTCCCTCTAATCTTCTCCATCTGCATGTGGAATAAATTTTTATGTGCACTGAGGTGTGTGTGAATGTACCACCAGCAGAAACAAAAATCCTAGCTGGGGGTGTTCTGCTAATTAGCTGGGTGACATCTGAATCTCTCCTGAGTGGCCACACAAGCACACGGCTTATAGGGAACGCTGAAAAGTTCTGGTTCAGAGGACAAATGTAAATGGTGCTCCGGTACCTTTTTAACAAGGCAAAAACCCCTCTCCTCTAACATCCCCAGCCTTGCACAGACACAGCTGAGAGGTGCGTCGATATCATTCCTCTTTTCCATATCTCAATAGCACAAAAAGTTACCAATGAAGCTGAACACACAGTAGTTTGGGATGAGGATGCTAGTTGTTCCATATATACTGTAAATACTACAAAATGGGATTAATAAATATGGTTAAGAACTAGAGCCAGTTGAGAGAAACAGAGTTAATGATTAGTCCAGTTTTATTTTAGGGGTAAAATACAAACAAGGGTGAGCACCTTGTGAGGACAGAAACTGGTGCCTAGTTAACACTAGGGCAGCCAGATCCCCTCCAAAATCTGTATCCCTCCATGATTGCTGCAGTATCCTTTTTTCCAGGCCAGATAACCACAAGCCAATAAGCAGAGATTGTGTTTGGGTTTTTAATAAGGCAGTGGCCTGAGTGGTATGAACAGCAGGAGTGCCAATTTCATGCTTCCCTGCCCTTGTAAACAGTGGAAAAGCAAACAAGAGGAACTAACTCAATCCCGGGATTATTCATAATGGGTGAGCCTCTAACAAAATGGTCTAGATCATCTGTGGCTGCTACAGCTCCACAGACCAGCTCACATTTAAACTGCATCTAAGGACAGCAGAGGAGAAGCTGGTGCCATTCCTTTTTATGGCTCTTTCAAGTTTATCTTGGCAATTGTGGGTCTGACAAATGCTGGCAGCCAGAGTTCTATTTCAAAGTTAGGTGCATACAACTGGCACACTGTGGGCCCCCGACACAAGCACAGAACCCAGCACTCAGGCACGTGAGAGCAAATCAAGCACTTGGCTGGCTATGTATATGCCCAAAAGCCCGAATGCTCTGTCTCCACGGAGCACTGGTAGGCATGTTTTAGGTGATGTGCAGTTTCACACACCTCGCTTCAAAACCTGCGTTGTGTTATACTTTTTGATTTTGCATCAGTTTCATTTAATTCTGTGGCATCCAACACACTAGCCACTAGCCACATGTGGCTATTTGGCCAATTGAGTGTGACTAGTTGGCTTGAACAATGTGGCTATTTGGCTGGTTGAGTGTGGCTAGTTCACTACAGCAGTAGCCACTACAGTGGCTACTGCTTCAGAACTTGTTGGACATCACAGATTTAATTGACGTGTTTTCATGACATTTACTTTCTGGACCTTTTCCCCCCTCCAACGTGTCCCCTTTAGGTTGGGATCTTCAAAGGTCCCTACAGGAGCTGCGTGCCCCATATTTAGTAGGAACTGGATGCCCAGCCTCTGTAAGCTCTTTCAATAGTCTCAGCTCTCTAAAGTTTAATAGTAAAAAAATCTCAGCATGCTTTAAAACAAACAAAAATATCTAAAAAAAAAAAAAAATCAAAGCAGAACACACCCCTACAAACCTGCCTTAAGTCCTATGTCAGGCAACTCAGGACTTTACCCACTCCTAAGGATGCATGTGTGCTTACATTTTAAAACAGGTCACAACTGTATTGCAACCTCAAACATTAAAAAAAAAAAGAGTCAGGATCACTCCACCCCTCAAGACTGGTTAAAAATCGGGTTACTTTAACAATAATGATTGGGTTCTCTTATTTCCACCTGGTTTCTGAGCCTTTAGGGTGCCCTCAGGTCACACTTTCAACTTTTCATCACAAGCATCAGGGCACAGAACTATTATTTCCACGAGTACGGCGAGTCTCACATACTCAGCTGTCTCCAGGGCCTGATGCTTAAAGTAAAACACCACTATAACGAGGTTCACGATAAAACTGCCAGAGGTGGAAACACGGCATTAGGTCCTCCCAATAAAGACCAATCCTGAAAGCCTTCATGCAGGAAATATTCCTTAATGGGACATCTGCCAGTGCAAATGCAATGCATCAATCCAGTTAGACTCAGATTCCCCTGTTTTAGAATACCAGGTGTCCCCGCTATACAGCCAGGATACATTCCAAAAACAGTGGATGTATAGCGAAACGACGTCAAGCGGGGAATTTTTTTTTCCCCACGTCTGACTTCCATTTGTGCAAATTGTTGGGGTTTTTTGCGCAATGTAAGAGTGGGGAATGGGAGGACTTATAATGCATCAGTTCCTACAAGTGTCAACTACGCTAGTGCGGAACTGATGTATACTGGGGCGACGTATAGCGGGAACGCCCTGTACTCAGAAAAAGAGAAGGACCCTTCTTCTAGATTACTCAATCCAATTAGGTTTGATCCTGCAAACTTCATGTGCTGAGCTCATCTTAAAGTTAAGTGCTGCAGGAGCAGGCTGCTATTGAAGGAGTTGAAAAGGAGCCTCGAAAATGACCCACCCCTGAATTAAAATACACGGAGCTTGTGTTTATGCTTGAAAAGTGGATACTGCATGTATAAATCGAGACAGTAAAAGGAACTAACAGCATCCCCAGCCCTGTTTTGGAGGTGAATATGGACAGTTGAAAATCCTACAAATGATGCCAAGAAGACACTTACTGGGCTGTAGGTCTCTGGGCAACATAAAAAATGAATTTTGGCAGACTCCCCCCCCCCCCCCGGGGATATTAAACTTCCCCCCAGACAATTATGCAGGTAGGGGATAAAATCCTTGTACTGTCTGATTTGTGGTAGTTCAGTAGGTTGGGTGAGAGGTAAACACAGGATGGTTATTCTACGTGAGGAATGGGAGTGGGCAACAGGGTTCATTTTACTGGTGAAATTCTCACCATTCCTTGTGTAATTAGCCACTTGTCTATGGGCTCCATGTCTGAGTTCCCACCTTTACCTTTCCTCTGTGTTGAGAACAGAAATGCCCATAAAGAAAACCATCGCAAAACCCACAATAAAGTAATAATACAACATCAGTAAAATAGAAGCATACACTGTGCATAGAGTCCTTTCTGATAATACACACTTAAAGCCCCTCCCCCCTCCGGGTTCTGTCACCCTTCTCTGCTATCTGTACATCAGAAACAGGACTCTGGGACTCTTGGCTTCCTTTGAACAGGTTACAGAGCTAACAGTTTAAGTGAGGCTGACGCTGGTTTTTCTTAGAGGTCAGGATGTGGACTAGATGACTCAGAAATCTGTCGGACCTCACAGAAATCCCTAAATTTAAGTGATTCTGGAAAAACCCTCGTTTTTTGAAGGTTATAATAATTCACAGCTAATATTTATTTCTCCTCCAATTTCTCTTTGTTTCCAGACAGACTGGCCAGGCTCAGCTTGGCAACGGCAGCCTTATGAGGGGCATGAAGAAGGTGGTAAGGGGAGAGTAAATAATCCCAGCTGGATGAAATGTTTTGGCAGTCTTTCAAACTGCATCGCTTTAAGGGCTTCACTATTTAAGAGGACCAACACCATAACATCTCATTTCAGGACTTGGGCTGGGGAATGTATCCCGAGGTGGAATTGTCTGAATCTTCTGAACTTCTCCACAGTCTGGATAACATTAGAGATTATCTCCTGGGCTTCAGCCTTCCCAGGTGCTATCGTGACACATCTTGATGGCAGCTATAGCAATTTCCAACGTAGACAGGTAAAAATAAAATATGTTTAGCTGTCTTAATGTGACTTTGCAGTTAGAAACAAGGATAGCCAATTGCCCTGGACCAACCAGCTCTCCATGGCCCTCCATTTGAGAATGACTGCACTACTTCAGTTTGATTAGAAGAATTTTAACACAAGAGAACCTCGCTAAAAGGAGAAGTGTAAGAAGAACATGCTGTAATGGGTTTTGGCCCCTCCCAGGAAGCTCTATAAATAAATAAAAAAATCCTTTGGTTAGCATTCTGTCCTAATTACACCACACGTTAGTTTATGGAGAAGCAGCAGCTGCCAACAGGGGTTGATAACTTTTAGACGTTATTAGCATTTTTAATCTCCTCTGAGATGCAGTCCTCGGCAGCCTCGCCTACGTTTGTAAAATGTATTTTGCTGCCTAGCTATTCAGGGTTTACGTTTCTTCCTCGACAATCAGGGCCCTTGATAAACCAGTCATAACATGGGCTAGTTGGACAACCTGGTGTAGTCATCAGGACCTTTGAAAAGAGGGCGAAGATCTGAGCTGTAACGACATCCCACAGCCCAAAGTTCAGTAGTCCAGGAGAGCAACTGCTTTCCAATACTTTGACCAGTCAGATTAGTTTAGATTTGGTCCTTTGAACTGACAACGCGTCAGGCAGAGTAACAGCTTTGCCGGTGTGAGTGACAGGCGGCAGCTGTGCCTGATGCAGGTATAAAATAACAAGACCGCTAATGAATAAGGATGCAAACTCCTTGGCCATCCATGGAGTAGTAGAGCCCCCATTGCCAAGGGCCTAATGCGTCACCTCAGCACTCAACACTGGTCATTCCAACATTAGCTAGCAACAAAGAAGGGATTAAAGATTCTGCTCTCAGCAGTCTAAGCAGCAGCAAGGCACAGCTGGCCTGAGTCACCCCAACCATTCATTCTTGTTTCTCACTGGCTCAGAGTGAAGTGCCTCAGAATATAGTGCAAGCTGCTGTCATGAGAGAGCATGGAGAGGGGATCAGCATGGGATGGGGAGATGCAACTCAGCAGATGGAGAAGGATCTGCAGCCTATGAGGAGAGGCTGAGGGATTAAGGCTTATTTAGTCTGCAGAAGAGAAGAGTGAGGGAGGGATTTGATGGCAGCCTTCAACTTCCTGAAGGGAGGTTCCAAAGAGGATGGAGAGAGGCTGTTCTCAGTAGTGATGGATGGCAGAACAAGGAGCAATGATCTCAAGTTGCAGAGGGGGAGGTCTAGGCTGGATATTAAGAAAAACTATTTCCCTAGGAGGGTGGGGAAGCACTGGAATGGGTTACCTAAGGAGGTGGCAGAATCTCCATCCCTAGAGGTTTTTAAGTCCCGGCTTGGCAACACCCTGGCTGGGATGATTTAGTTGGGGTTGGTCCTGCTTTGGGCAGGGGCTGAACTGGATGACTCCTGAGGTCTCTTTCAGCCCTAGGATTCTATGAAGGCTGCATTGGCTCTTCCACGCTCCCTAGTGGTCAACACAGAGCCCAGGTTAGTCTGGAAGCTCTGAACTCCTTCAGCCATCATTAGACTCAGGCTCACCAATGGGGGAGTGGTGACAACAGGGGCAGTTTCCCCAGGACCCAGTGATTCAAAGGGATCCGTGGCTCCCAGCTGCCACCATGGCTACTGCAGCAGCTGTGACATCTGGAGTCCTAGGTCCTTTAAATCTCCGCCAGAGCACTGAGCTGTGTGCTCCAGGCAACGCTAAGGGCTGGGTGGGGGCAGCACTGCGCTCTGGGCGGCGCTGAGCACTGCTGGGGGGCGGGGTGATGCGGCATGCTCTGAGTGGGGCTCAGGGCTGGCTGTTCCAGCCCCGCCCCTGCCCAAGGCCTTGCCCTTTCCAAGACTATAAAGCCAGCACTCTCCCTCCTCCCCCCACACACTTTGAAGGCTGTTGGCTTCCCTGATTAGACTTACACCGACAACCATGAGAATACAAAGTGACGTGGGAGTTATAAAAAGATATTGGTAAAAAGGGGCGAGGGAATTATCTGGGAATTTCACTTGGTCTGAACTCAGCTCACATCCCTACATGGGGCTGGCCAAAGGAGTTAAAGGGTGAGCTCTCACTCTCAGTCATTACTATCTAGTTTGTTGTAACTTCACATAGATTGTGGTCCTTCTGAACCCCTCTACTAACTTTCACAGACAAGAATTAATCAGCATTCACAGAAGATTACCTACATTTAGTCCTGCAGCAGTGCCTCCCAGAAAGCTAGACATCCGAGCAGACTGAAAGATTGCAGAAGCATTCACCCACTATGTTTTTGTGATGTTATTTAAGCTGAATCCACCAAGTAGCTAGTCTCTCTAGAAACGGTTACCAAGAAGGAACTTGCTCTTAGAAAATGCCTCTCGCTGGCACCCACATTAAATACAATGGACAGTGCTACTTCCAAATCATTGGTGGGATACAAATGACAAGTCTAACTCAGGTGTTTACCCAGCAATATTGTAGCTCTTGGCACTTCATGCTCCCAGCTTTGTGCTGGAGTGCTTCTGTCAGATCAATGACTTACCCCTCCAGCGTTCTGTTTCCGCACATCTAGAGCGGATGCCAGTCCTTTGACAGCCTGTGGATCCTCATACGTCACACTGCAACAAAGGAACAAAGAGAACCAATGCAAATCCAGCCTCCATCACTGAATGCCCGGTCAAATGCATTAGGCACTAATCAGCTAGCTGGCTATTTGTTTTATTTGAGACTAGCATGGAGTATATAAAGTTCCATCAATGCAGCAGCTGCTTCCCAGCGCAGACAAAATACATTCTCTGACCCAAGGAGATTACAAATGGATTTCAGATGCAACCCATGGTGTGTAAGAGACAGAGTAGGGTGCGGGAAGGGAGGCAAGACAGGCATCAGATTTGATTTCTCAGTTACTCTCTGAAGGCTAGCGTACAGCACAATGGTGAAGACAGAGTTTTGTGGGTTTTCCCGAGACAGAATGAGACTTAAATCGGCACGTTCGTTAGTTACCACAGTAGAAGTCAGCCTACAGGTGGAATTTAAAGATGGGGTAATGGCTTTGGAGGTCTGTTTGGAAAGGGCATTGCGAAACGCAGAGGACAGCACAGAAGAATGCATCAAGATGATCGAGAAGCATGCACGTGGGGTGTGAAAGTGGTCATTAATGGTAGAGCGGCGGAGGAGGACAACACACCGGGACTAGATAGAAAAGCAGTTAAGTTTACATGAAGCCTTAAAAGGTGCTAACAAGAGGCTTGAAGATAATGTGGTGAGGGGGAAGCCAATGGAGGGAAAGGGAGAGACAACCTCATCAGATAATGGATAGGAAAGAAGGTCCTGCCAGTTAAGGGACATGTTGGCAGTGGCCACAGTAATCAACAAGTGACATAAGAAGAGATGCAGGAAAACACGCTACCTCAGCTTGTTAGAGCCACAGTCTCTTTACTGGGAATTTCAAAAGACATGTAAAATTACCACTGAAAAAGATTCATAGCTATAGTTACGGAGCTAAGGGAGTACTACCATCCCTTCTCCTTCATGCACAAGGGCTAGTAATTGACTCTCTCGGGCAGATAGCAACACCTACCTGTAAATTAGCCACTGGGTGGTGCTACATGCCTGACTTGGTGAAATACCTCTCCCGGGCATGCCTGCTTCTACCAGCCTGAGGGCCTGCGATCCAGTCTCTCACTTGCTTCTGCAGCAGAATAAGCTACAGCCAAGTCTCTGGGGAGCTGCTTCACTCTATTTTAACCGCACAAGAGCTAATGAAAGTACAATAATCCTCCCTTCTGAAATGATGGATTTGTGTGTGCTCTTTGCTCCATTACGTCCCAGATGATGGAGATGGAGTCACAGGCTGAGGAGAGCAGTTTCACGTTTCATTTAGTACAAGAGGTGTAATGGAAACCTTGTAAAGGATCTGGATTTAGATCCCACCATTAGGTATTTACCCCAGGCTTAGCACCTTAGTGTGAATTCAGAAACCCTGAGTGCTAATTTAGTAACTCTCAATTAAAATGCTAAACTGATCATGTATATTTCTATTCCAGCTGAAGCAGCATGGACATCTGTAGTTATGGCGGCCGAAGGCCTCCTGTTCTCAAGGGCTTCTGAGCTGTAATTTCCCAGCCTGGTGAGGATGATATTTGTTGAGCATAGAAGGCACAAATGGAACGCAGTGGTGAGTTACTAGCTGAGAAAGGTAATGAAGGTGCATGTGACACTGCCTAGCTGCATTTCCAAGGTGACTGTCACTGTTGGATATTGGTGTTGTTCCTATTGTGATACTTGAACTCACTCCCAAAGTCTGATGCTGCCTGTATCACCTCGAATTTGGAACCAGAAAGAGACCCCGAGAAGGGGTACATGGAATGAAAATACCTCACAGTGTCTTTTTTATGAGCCTCACTTGTGGGAGATCAAATCTCTCAACTAAGAGGGTGGGCTCCTTTTCCATTAAATAAATTCATGCCCATTTAGTGTCTGGGGAGGTGCCTGATATGCAGCCCTGGAGGCCGAATAGGTGCAGCGTGGGTCATCTTCATGCTGCGCAGCCAACATACCTTGATCCGGAGCAGCAGGATCCAGTCCGAAGGGTGAGATGGTAATTCAGTTATCACCACTGAGGGCCTGGGAACTATTGGTCATTACAGACCTGAACAGGATTGAAGCAATGACCTATGGGGACTGGATCCAAGTGTGTGTCTACACTGCAATTAGACATCTGCACCTGGCCTGTGCCAGATGATGGGCTCGCAGGGCTCAGGCTGTGGGACTGTTTAATTGCAGTGTAGATGTTCTGCTTAGGCTGCAGCCGAATCTCAGAGACCTTCCAAACCTCCTAGAACCCAGGCTCCAGGTCAGGCATAGATGTCTATACTGCAGTTAAACAGTACTGTAGCCAGCCTCCATGTCCGGTGGCATGGGCCAGCCACAGGTTTTTAATTATAGGAGAGCAACTAAGCCACTGCTAGTCTCCCAAAGTTGACTCATGCTCTGATACCTTCATGGATATTTAAGGGGAGTTTCATTCCCACACACATCCCGTAGAAAAAGAATTTAAGGGACTGAATTTCTAAGTGGCTTAGAAATTCAAAGGTGAAACAAAATGGCACCTGAAATTACTGAATCAATCTACAGTGGACCTTGGCCTATAAAAACGACCTCTACAGCTACCCAAATAATCCACTGAAATCCAGCAGGAGGAAACCTAGATAAAGCAAGGTCAGAGGACAAAAATCCACAAAGTTTGAGTTATAAAATAATTTTGATCTGAGGAGGCCTCAGATTTTGTTCCCTAGGAATACATAGCATTTGAAACCAAATCCCCACTTACTTCTTCCGCTGATCCGCCAAGGAACTGCCTCTTGTCTGCGCAAACATGTCGAAGTCATCTCGAGGGTTACAGTGTTGAAGGGAGCTGAGTGTTCCACTGACACTGTTTGTGCCCAAGTCTACAGAAACAACCACCACCAAAGTACAGAGTGTAAGGGAAAGGAACCAACCAAATAGTGAACTGTGATCAAATACCAGTTGGAACGACCAGCCATACACAAGCAATCATCAGCAATATAGGATAGTTACAGTGTAAACTAGAGCAGCTTTTCCCAAACTATGGGCCGCGGCCCGATACCGGGCCACGGGAAAAAAATACCGGGCCTCAGCGTGGCTGCCGGGAGGGGAGCAGAGCGGGGCGGGCTGGGAGGAGGTGTGTGTGGGGGGGGGGGGACCGGCTGCCAGGAAGCAGAGTTGGGGGGAGGTGAGCAGCCGGCAGAAGCAGGGTTGGGGGCAGCAGGGCTGTCCCGCGGAGATCGGGGCAGGCGGGCGGGCGGCAGAAGCAGGGTTGGAGGCAGCGGGGCTATCCCGTGGAGATTGGGGCAGGCCGGCAGGCGGCGGAAGCAGGGTTGGGGACAGTGGGGCTGTCCCGTGGAGATCGGGGAGGGCAGGTGGCAGAACCAGGGCTGGCCGGGGGGCGGGAGGGCTGGCTGGGGGAGATCAGGAGGAGGAGGACAGGAGAACCAGCTGCCGGAAGCAGGGCTGGACAGGGGCAGCGGGGCTGACCGTGGGAGATTGGTGGGGGGTGGGGGGGGGAACCGGCTGCCGGAAGCAGGGCTGGCCTGGGGAGATCGGGAGGAGAAGGGGGGGGAGGGGAGCGGGACTGACCCAGGCACATGTAGACCCTGGCACACGAATGAGTCTGGCCCTGGGGATTCCATTTTGCCCCCCCTCCCCCACACACATACCCTCCCTCGAGTAGTTGCGAACTGCCTGGCAGGTAGACACACTCAGGCAGCGTGAGCACATCTACCAGCCAGGCAGTTTGCAGCTAAGGACTGATACACCTAATTATAATAAAACTTACCTAATTAGAAAATACCAGACATTTTATATGTCTGGTAATTTCTCAATTTGTTTCCCGGACAAAACCCTCAAATACCAGACTGTCCGGTACAAAACCGGACACCTGGCAACCCTACCCTTCCTTGCACCCTCCCTCCTAGCCAGATACCCTATCTCCAATCTGCTCCTGCTCCTGCCTCCTGGAGTGCCCATGCGGCGCCAGGTCCCCCAAGCCCTGGCCCAGGCTGGGCGGAGGATGCAGCCGGGTCAAACACTGAAAATTTATTCATTTTTCATTCTTTTTTTTGTGTGTGTTTATATTTTTGGGCTGCAAAAAACAGTACTGAAAAAAACAGGTTCCAACTAAAGTAAAAAGTTTGGGAAACCCTGGTCTAGCCAGCTTTCTATCCATCTTACAGTCCATTTATCCAATCCATATTCCCTTAACTTGCTGGCAAGAATATTGTGGGTGACTGTATCAAAAGCTTTGCTAATGCTGGCACTGGGGGCTTTGGGAGGACCAGAAACAACTCATTTGAATATTCATCATTTGCTTAATGAATATGCAAATAAATGTTATCAGTCCTCCAAAAGCTCGTGAATGGATTTACTGGTCCCCGTGTCAAAAAATTTGGGAACCCCTGAACTAGAGGATAGCCACAATGTTGCACTGACGAAGCGTGAAGGAGACATCCTCTGGGTCCAGTCCATAGAAGACAGCCTCTGCTAGTCACAGCCTTGCTTATTGTACACAGTATCTGCTAGCAGAGCTTTTACCTTCAGTAGTATGGACAGACATTCCCCATCTCCCAAGAACCAGGATATAAACTCTACCTCCTAAGTAGTATAAAGCTGCCTTCTCCCCTCCCATCTCCCCGTTTCATTATGTTTTTGAGATCCCAGGCAGGGAGGGAACGAGGAAAAACTGAAATGTAGGAAAGTGAGTGATGAACAGATGAAGAAAATTAATGGAATGAGAGAAAGTCATTTGTATTTTCTGTATTGCAAATCTGCACTGAGATTCAGTTGGTTTCACACAGTGCAGTCAGAGCTAAGGAAGCAGTCACAGCCACACAGCTAATTTTAAACAATTTTCATAGATTATAAAGCCAGAATGGACTCCTGTGATCATTTCATCTGACCTCCTGTGTAACACAGAGCAAAGGACTTCCCAGAATTAGTTCCTGTTTAAACTAGAGTATCTCTCTTGGGAAATCTCTCGTTTTAAAAATCGCCAGTGAAGAAGAACTGCCACAACTCATCTTAAGTTGTTCTAATTAGCCTGTTAAAGATGGGTGCCTATTTTCAGTCTGCTTTTACCTACATCCTTCTTGAATTATAGACACCAGAATTGGACGCAATATTCCAGGAGCAGTTGCACGAGTGCCAAGCAGAGCAGTAATAGAACCTTCTTATGCTGGCTCGATGTTCTCATTTATAAATCCAAGGATCACCTTAGCCCTTTTGATGGCAGTGTCACACTGGGAACCCATGTTCAGCAGATTACTCTGAAGTCTTTTGCAGAGTCTCTGCTTCCCAGAAGACAGCCCCCTCCTCTCCCCATCCCATAAGCATGGCCTGCACTCTTTATTCCTAGATGTATGACTTCACATTTGGCCATACTAAAATGCATATTGTTTGCTTGTGACAAGCTTACCAAATGATCCAAATTACTCTGTACTAGTGACCTGTCCTCTGCATTTATCACTCCCCCCACATTTGGGCAATGTGCAAATGTTATCAGTAACAATTTTGGGAATTTTTTTCAATTTTTTCTACCGTGATTTACAAGTTTTATATTTAAACTGGTTTTCAACCCCAATGTCCCTTGAAATAATACAGAATACCAAGCTCCAAATGTTGGCATTTCTTTGATGAAAAATGCTCACTAAAATAATTCACTGTTCAGTAAGGCAGCATGCCACAAACCCCCTGTGACAGCTGTTCTGTGCAAGGATTCCAGTTTTTTCAGCTTTAGTTCTTCGTCCTATGCCTCTCCCCATTGTTAAACTGGATGGGAAGCCAACATGGAGGTCAAGTAGAGTGCCCAGCTCAACAGCCCTTTAATCTAGTATAACCCGCAAGATTTGCGCTTGGACAGAACCATTCATCTGAGGATTTCAATTAAAGTTTTTAAAAGTGCTTCTAAGACTCATGCCCCTGTGGAGCAGGTAAAGGAATAATATCCTGCCTTTACAGCTAGGAAAAGGAAAGACTGGAGGTTAAGTGACTAGACTAAGGCTACCCAGTGATTCAGTGACAGACTGAAGCCCCTGTCATCTCATTTTCCCCTGTTCTAACCACTGGACAAAGCTTTTTACCCACAGCCTAGCTTAATGTTGTAACTTATCTCATACTAAATCCATGCGCTTATTAAACTACAGGGACCCAAAGACAGGTCCACCCCAAAGTGATTAGGGACTAGTCTTGAACAGCTGCTATTCCATGCTGATCTGCCCTTTAAAAATTAGGCACTTACCAAGCCCAGCAAGTTGCGAGGAAAGTGAAGTTGGGGGTGCTGTATTCCCCACCATGGGGCTCACGACAGCTGGAGAGCCAGGGCCCAGATCTATTAAATTATCCTCTGTCACCTCACTCAGCACCTGTTGGGACAGTCAAGGTGGCAGGTTATGCATCTCACTGAGCAACTGTTACAGAGACAAAATAAACCAAGAACGATGGATGCTTCCTATACACGCCCTCACTGGAAAGCTGTTGTAAATGGGAGCATTTTAATTAGGCTCTTAGATGATGAATGCAACACAAGGAGAGCGAAAAGCTATTTATCTGGCTGGGTCACTGTCCAAAAATCACTTTAGGCTTAACATCTGGCTTGCCATTACGGTATAATCCCATCCAATGCAGTCTTGAAGAAAATCCCTCTCACGCATCTCCCATATCACCTCAGAATTGGTTAACCTAGCTTCTGTCTCCTCACCCCCTTTAGCTTTGGAGACAGATAATAGTAAGAGCTGAGCCCCCAAAAGCCTCTGTCTTTCACCTCAACTTGTACATTAAATATGAACCAGTCATGGAAACGTTCTCCTCCCTAACCAGTGTTACAACGCAGGCACTCAACGCGTGTTGGACAGATATCTCCTCCTTTGAGCGTGCCACCACTGTAGAAGATGAACTGGATACTTACTCCATTACTGGCGCTTTGCGCTGAACGACCTGATCTGTATCGTTCAAACCTGTTGTAAAACAAAAGGAGAGAGACTATCACACCCACACACGCTCTCTGAGCAAGTCAAGTTCAAGACAAAACCAGGACAGGTCAGTGGGGATTGAAGACAGCAGCTGGGAGATCCCACCAGAAGCTGAGAAAAAGAACCATGAGGAAGGAAAGGAAACAACTGCAGAAGTTGTGTTCTTGGGCTCCGGCAGCGTAGACAGCATGAAGCTTCCCTTCTTCAACCACCACTCGAAAAGACATTCTGAAGAAACAGGATAGGAGAATCTGGAGGCAGAGGGGTAATGCCCCTGGCTGGATAGTTGAATGCTACTGTAAGTCTTGCTCCCATCACCCTGCACACCCTCAGTCCCCCCAGTATTTCTTCCTTTGCAGAGTTGCACCAAAGGAGTGTGCTCCAGTACACTCAGTGCTTCCGCAAACCCCATCTTTCTCAACATCTCATGGCTCCAGCCCCAAATCTAACCACTCCTCAGCACTCAGCAGCTGCTCTTGGTCAGTGTCCAGACCACTGTTTCTTAAACTACGTTCCACGGAACACTGGTATTCCGCAGACAACACACAGGTGTGCCACCACCTCTTCCTTGTTCTGTTACTTTTGTTTTTGTCTTTTTTTGTCTGACTTTTTTTTGGGGGGGGGGGAAGAAATTTTTCATAAGTGTTCCGCATAAAAAAATACCATTGTTTGGTGTTCCGGGGTCTCAAAAAGTTTAAGAAACTGTGGTCCAGACAGACACTCTCCAAGCACAAAACAAATGACTTTAGCTAAATCAAAATAATTAGAGGGTCGTCTCCCCCCACTAGCTGTATGTCTGTGACCCAGGCTCCACCTTAACAGTCACAAAAAATGGTTTCCCCTTGCTCCCTTAGCTACCCTCACACAGCTCTAAGAACATGAGAACAGTCATAGGGGGTCCATCTAGCCCAGTATCCTGTCTTCCAGCAGTGGCTAATGTCATATGCTCCAGAGAGAGGATGAACAGAACAGGCAATCATCAAGTGATTCATCTTCCTTCATCCACTCCCAGCTTCGAGCAAACAGAGGCTAGGGCGACTCAGAGCATGGAGTTGAAACCCTGATCATCCTCACTAATAATCACGAATGGATCTGTTCTCTATGAATTTATCTAGTTTTTTTTAAAATGCTGTTATAGCTTTGGCCTTTACAACATCCCCTGGCAATGAGTTCCACAGATTGACTGTACGTTGTGTGAAGAAATACTTCCTTTTATTTTAAACACGTTATTAATTTCATTGGGTGACCCGTGGTTCTTGTATTATGTGAAGTAGTAAACAACACTTTATATAATTTCTCCACACCAGCCAAAATTTTTGTAGGTTTCAGAGAGTGTTAGTCTGTTTCAGCAAAAACAACAAGGAATCCGTTGGAACTTTAAAGACTAACAAATTTATTAGGGCATTAGGAAATAAGCGTTCATGAGCTATAAGTCAAAGCTTATGCCCTAATAAATTTGTTAGCCCTTGAAATACCACTAGGCTCTTTGCTGTTTTTGCCAAAATTGTACAGACTTCTATCAGATCCCCTTGTAGCTGTCTCTTTTCCAAGCTGAAAAATCCCAGTCTTATCTCTCCTCACATGTAAACTGTTCCACACCCCTAATTTTTGTTACCTTGGTCTGTATCTTTTCCAATTCTAATATATCATTTTTGAGATAGGGTAACTAGATCTTCATGCAGCATTCAAGGTGTGGGCATACCATGGATTTATGTAGGGACATTATATTTCATGTCTTATTATCCATCCCTTTCTTAATGATTTCTAACATTCTGTTAGCTTGTTTGACTGCTGCTGTACATTTAGCAGATATTTTCAGAAAACTAGGCACAATGACTCCAAGATCTCTTTGTTCAGTGCTAACAGCTAATTTAGTCCCCATCATTTTATATGTGTAGCTCGGATTATGGTTTTCAACATGCATTGCTTTGTATTTATGAACACTGAATTTCACCTGACATTTTGTTGCCCAGTCACACAAGTTTTGTGCGATCCCTCCGTAATCCTTAGCTGTCTTCTTTGGACTATCTTAATTTTGTATCATCTGCAAATTTTGCCACCTCACTGTTTATTCCTTTCCCCCAAATCATGATACCATTTACATTTTTGTGTTAGTCTCTAAGGTGCTGCAGGACTATTTGTTGTTCTTTAAGTTTTTTCAGTTACAGACTAACACAGCTACCCCTCTGAAACCCTTTCCCCAGCTCATTTACGTATATGTTGAACAGCACGGGTGCCAATATGGATCACTGGGGATCCCACTATTTACCTCTCTCCATTCTGAAAGCAGACTATTTATTCCTACACTTTGTTTCCTATCTTTTAACCAGATATCAATCCATGAGAGGACCTTCCCTCTTACCCCATGAGAACTTACTTTGCTTAAGAGGAACCTTGTCAAAGGCTTTCTGAAAGTCGAACTACACTGGATCACCCTTGTTTGTTGATGCTCTCAGAGAATTCTAATAAACTTAAAAAACAACAAATGGTCTGGTAGCACTTTATAGACTAACAAAACATGTAGATGGTATCTTGAGCTTTCGTGGGCACAGCCCACTTCTTCAGATGACTGGAGTTTTAGGTCTAATAGATTGGTGAGGCACACTTTTCCTTTCCAAAAGTCATTTGTTATCCTCTTTCCTTATTATGAAACCCAATACCCAATGTTTTAAAGTCAATTTGTTTCTGAATAAAGATTAGATTCTCTAACCCCCTGCACCTGGTATGAAGGTCAGGACTTGTGCATGTTACAGAATGCTAGGAATCATTCAATACCAGGGGTCTTTTGCCAGCAGGACAACATCAGAGTGAACTGTGAAGGCTTCTTAAACTAACAGTGGAAGTTAAATTTTTAATTACGTGCAACTATGAAGAGACATGCCGGCCCACATTTCTGTAAGCATCTATGGTAGTTGTGCATGCTCAGCTGCTCTGAAATATCTTGCAGTTGGGCTCTGCCTGCAGTTGGGCTCCCAACAATGAAAGCATCCCCACAGTAGCACCCACTTCTCACTAGAAAGGTGTACAAGCCATTTTCTCCTCTGAACCATAAGCTCCAAATTCAAGACCTCCGATCCTGGTTGCATGCACTGATAATATTGTAGTCATCAGTGATGCCAGAAAACAGCATCTAGAATTTTGAACTGAGTAATGCAGGTAAAAGAGCAGGAGGAGAAACTGGTGTCCACATGCTTGAAATATTCAAACCTATGCAATGATTTTGCAATTTATTTGCTCTTTTCAAACAGATTTTTTTTAAACAGGACAGCTGGCCTTTACTAGAGATGTAAAATCTCATTTAATTGGTTAACTGGTTAAACATAATGTTTAACTGCTTAACCAATTAAGGGGGGTGGGCTGGAGTGATCCATCTGCCTCTGACAGAGGCTGCTCCGGCTAGGCCACATTGCCTCCCACCCACGGTGAGCTCCATGGTGCTGGAGCAGCCCCCTGCCTGTGGCAGGCGGGGAACTGCTCCAGCACCCAGCAAGGGTGATGCTTACCGATTAACCATTCACATCCCTAACCTTTTCCTATAAAATGCAATAAGAAGCTTAACCCCGTGGTGATCAGTTTCATTCTGAGCCTTAGTCAGAGACCTTTACACTTTGCTCCTTGGAAAAATGCTGCTGACGGGTGCTGAATTGTTCCAGTCCAGAGCATGGAAGAACAATTCTAGTTTGGAAATGGTGAAAAGTCTGGTACCAAAGACTAGGCGAAATGGAATGGGGATATGGATTTTCTGCATCAATGTGCAGTTTTTCTGTGACAGCACAAAATCACACAGCTAGAGTCTAATTTAATTTTAAAAAGCTTTTTATAAATGAGGCTTGTGTTGTCAGGAAGGAAGATAAGCCTCCTTTTTTTAATAGGTTTGCCTCCTGCACCAATCATTCAGGGAAAGATTAAACTTCCCCAAGAGTGCTGCATTTAACTGGATATGTAATGTAACAGCAATCAGTTTCCTCATTTTAAAATACATTTCGGGTTTTGAATTTATCAGGGTAGGAGCACAGACCTTAGCTGCAACTTTTACAAACCAGAAGTCATAGCTACATTCAAATCAGTTCTCTTTTTTGAGATTCTAAAAGAAACCAAAATTCAATGGCTATGAAAAAAGTCCTAGCAACTTTTAAAAACATCTGAGAACTTTCCAGGCAACAGGGAGGAATTTAAGACCAATCAAAATTGAAAATACCCAAATTCTTCATACAAGTTTCTTGGTCCAGTTCCCTCAGATTGCTTTGCATTCCATCAGAAGATGACTCTTACTGGTTGCTTAATAATTTGCCCTGCATTTGCGGGAAAATCCAAAAGGTAGCAATAAACAGGAAACGATGTCCCACCTCTCATATCTGAGGAAGACGTTATTTAAATCATCATTCACATGCAGCAGTTCCTCCGTGACTTCTTCATTGGACACTCGGGAGATAAGTTCCACAATTCTCTGTTGCATAGCTCGACAGGTTCGGTTCAGTTCCTAAAGAAAAGAAATTACACACACATGTATTACTATCTCCAGTGAAGAACAAGTTTATTTGCTTGAGCCCTGTATGCAGCCATATACATCACTGGCTCAGCAGTCTCGATCCACTGGAAAACACCAACACAACATGGATTATGGAAGAGTAAATGCCACCCAAGAGAACACACATTCCAAAAGGACCATGGCCTGAAACTGTGAGGGCCTATTTATGACTCCTTGTCCAGGTTTTTCTTGACTCAAACTATCATAATCAGGAGTGCTGACAAGCACCTGGTGACTAAGGGGTTAACTCGGGTACCTGGCAAAGGTGTGGGGCAGTCAGCCAATAACAATGCAGATAGGACTTTCAAACTGGGAAAGAAGTGTTTCTCTCTCTCTCTCTTCTTTGTTTGAGATCAGAAGAGTTTCTCCCAGGGATTGAAGGAGATGGGAGATGCTTCTCTCTCCAAGAACAGACACCTTAAAATGTGTAAGTAGGGAAAAGTTTAGGTATTCCATCAGGGTTTATTGTTTTCCTTCTTTGGGGGTTTGGAAATCAAATCTGAGCTTGCTAATTTTTTTTTTTCCCCTTTTGTAACTAAGCATTACAGCCCAGGAGTTTTCCCTGAGTATCTATATCATATGGTGGTTCTTTCCATTTAGCCAATTTACTATGCTTGCAACTGTAGTTTTGTTCTGATAAAAGATTGGGTTGCTTTTTTCTAATTAACCGGTATTGGTTGATTGTTGTGTCCTTAAGGCTCAGTGCTTAGTTACAAGGGCAGAGTCCATCGTTGTCTGTGGATTCCCTCTGTTTTTCCCAACTCCAAGCAAAATGGAGGTTGAGGCAAGGAGGAGAGCTTTACCTCAGGGAGGGGATTTCTCAAGTACTGTAATCTCTTCCCTGATTTTCTTGGAATTACTTGGGTGGTGGCAGCGGGTCCCCCAGAATCTGGGTATTAGGATTGTTTTTGGGGGGGGGGGGAGTTTTTATACTAGAGTCTGTAGAGGCAAGGTTTTGGAGTGCTCTTGCGGGCCCCCAACATCTGCATTTATAGTGTCAGAGTGGGGAACAGTCTTGACACATACATATGTGGCAAAGATTTTAACAAAATTATATACCTATGGATTAATTTCATAAATACTTTTGAGAATAAGCATACTACAGTTAGGGCCTCCAAGAATGGAGACATGCAGGCTTTCTGCCTAGCAGCACAAAGCACCAAAAAAGTATTATGCTGTGGGGTTTGGGAACCTGGTATTTGGTATCAGTGATCACTGATATTTGCCATTGGTTTGGCTCAACACAGGGAAAAAGAAACACCCCAGCAGCTGGGAAAATGGAGGCACACAGCACAAAGTGTGAACATGTAAATGGAAACCAACAAGAGCTACACAGTTTGCTGAATTAGAGGCAGACACATTCTGGATAGTACAAAGGATATCAAAATGCATTTAATTAAGTAATCGTGTAACTGGTGAAAATTTTCAGTGGTTACACAGTTACACACGGAGGGCCAGCAGCTCCTGCCCACCACCCAGCACTGCTGCGTCTGATACAGAGGCAGCAGCATGGGGCTGTGTGTAGCCATGCACGTTTACTGATGAGCCCTGGCCCATTGGTTAACCATGTACACGGTTACACTTTCACATCCCTAGATAGCAGTATTACATAGCACCAAACAGGAGAGTCTCATCACAGTCGCTGTGTCCACTGATAAGATAGAACCCAGGGCACTGAATGCTTAAGGAGAGAACCTTACAGGCTAGGCTACATAGAGGTGTGCATCGCAGAAGTCTTTCACCACAAGGGATAGGAGTTCAAGTCTGCCCTAATTCGGTGACCTCATGCTTCCTGCCCCACCTCCATTCAATGGGCAGATTCTTTCAGCTCTGCTCTGGCAGTCGCAGGGGACACAGGGTTGCAACTGTATGGACCAGAAGTTAAAACTGACATGTCAGCAGAGCTGCCTCTCACCAGTGGGGAGGTTCCCATTTTACTCCAGTGAGCATAAGCTTTTTGCCCAAATCATGCCCCACCCTTCCCCAGAGAGGAAATTCAGCACTAAGCAAGGGTGACTTGTTGGTACATAACCTTTGGGAGGAAAGCAGAACGTGTTTGTTTTCCTCCCCGGCGCTGACATTCTAAGCTGTGGATAAATTTCACGTCAGGCAAGCCAGCTGCCTGAACAGCTTGAGGAACATGTTCTCCAATGTCAGTTTTGATCCCGTCACTTTTGAAGCAGATTGTGACATTTCAGAGGTTTGCTTGCTGCCTTAGTGGACAGGGCTGACAGCCCCTATCTGTTCTGCTCAGACCTGATTCTTGGGCAGGCGGTTTACATTTAATTGTGGAGGAAAATGTCAGGAATTATTTAAAGCAGCACATCTAGAGGAAACTTCCAAGTGAGATGGCCCTTCCTGTGTAAGTATCCAGGTCACACCTTTCCTCCGCTAAGAGTCAGAAATAGCCTCTCTCCTCGGTGACCCAAATTTAGGCTGCATCAGCTGGAGCGAACCAGTCCGAATGAAGAATTGCCACTGTCACACTGCACCGTGTGATCATTTCTCTAACCTGAGGGCTAGACAGAGATGACTCGGGGTCAGGATTTTCATGGTTGTTGATAAATGTAAACAAATGGTTCTGTGCTGTTTTGGTCTGCCCTGGTCTCCTGGGAGCGGCTTTTGTTTTCAGCAATCCAATGCAAATGGCTTAGTAGCTGAAAGGCTCTTGATCTATTGCAAAGGCTCTCATCAGTGGCCAACATGGCTCTGAAGCCGCACACACCATGGCCACATGGGACAGAGCAGATTTTGGACCAACATCAAGATCTGGGGCATCACAGAAAGCAATTCCCTGCCTGGCTCCCAACTGTGCTACTCGGGCCCATCCGGCCACTGGCCAAGTGCTGAGACAACAGCCTCCTTTGGAAGAGAAAGCAACTACAGGAGCTGGAAAGTCAGCTCATCAGTTTCTCAGGGCAGAGACCTTATCTACCCCCTGTTTGTTTGCGGAACCTGTCTGCCTCCAGTTGAGTGCGCTGCCCCAGTACTGCCTTCAGCCATTGCCAGCTCGGGAACAAGACATGAAGCCTGGGAGATCAACATTATCTGGCTCTTTTAGAATACTGTTGATTCAACATATTCATCAATTTGAAGGTCAGAAGGGGCCATTATAATCATCTAGTCTGAGCTGCACAGGCAAACCAGAGAACATCAGTTTCCTACATCAAGCCCACAACTTCTGGTTGAGCTAGAGTGCCATTTAGAAAAAGACGCCCAGTCTGGATTTACAGATTTCGTGGTGAAGACTCAATAGTATCCCGCAGTAAAATTGAATCCCTCCTGGAAAAGGATTTGGGGTCTTTTGGCCATTATAAAAGATGATCCTAAGTGACCACGGAAGTACAGATTGCATTGGGCTTCCTCCAGTTTCAATTCTTTGCTGTGGGATGGATCCCAAAAAATTGCAAAGGCTTGAGGAACAAGAAAAGTTCATAGAACAGGACTGAAGTTGTCTCGAGTGTTTCATCACATAAGAATGGCCACACGGGGTCAGAACAAAGGTCCCTCTAGCCCAGTATCCTGTTTTCTGACAGTGGACAAGTGCCCCAGAGGGAATGAACAGAACAGGGAATTATCAAGTAGTCCATTCTCTGTCGCTCGTTCCCAGCTTCTGGGAAACAGACGCAAGGGATGCTATTCCTGCCCAACGTGTCCTCCAGGAATTCATCTAGTTCTTTTTTAAACCCTGTTATAGTCTTGGCCTTCACAACATCCTCTGGCAAAGAGTTCTGCAGTTGGACTGTATGTTGTGAGAGACATCCTTTGTTTTAAACCTGCTACCTGTTAACTGCATTTGGTGACCCCTAGTTCTTGTGTTGTGAGAAGTAAATAGCACTTCCTTATCTACCTTCTCTACACCAGTCATGATTTTATAGACCTCCATCATATCCACCCCTTAGTCATCTCTTTTCCCAGCTGAAAAGTCCCAGTCTTATTAATCTCTCCTCAGATGGAAGCCATTCCATACCCCGAATCATTTTTGTTGCTCTTTTCTGCAGCTTTTCCAATTCCAGTATATCTTTTCTGAGATGGGGTGACGACATCTGCACACAGTATTCAAGATGTGGGCGTACCATGGATTTATATTTTCTGTCTTCTTATTTATTCCCAACATTTTATTAGCTTTCTGACCGCCACCGCGCATTGGAGTGGACGTTTTCAGAGAACTATCCACAATGACTTCAAGATCTCTCTCGAATGATAGCAGCTAATTCAGACCCCATCATTTTACATGCAAAATTGGGATTATGTTTTCCAATGTGCATTACTTTGCATTTATCAACACGAAATTTCATCTGCCATTTTGTTGCCCAGTCACCCAATTTTGAGAGATCCTTTTGTAGCTCTTCTCAGTCTGGGAAAAATCACATACCCTGATTGTACAGTGACATTCAAAAAGCATGATTATTGCCCAATTAAGGGATCTTAGACACAAACACGAGCCCAATACGCAACCAGGCAAACAAGGAAATTAAGTGGAATATAGGAAAAGGAAATCCCATTGTACTAGGCTGCAGGAAAAGATTTGCTGGAAAACACACTTACCTGTAGTAACTCAAGGTCTGATGAATCCTCCTGGCCAGGAACCATTTCTGTTAACATTTCAGACATCACATTCGTGTTTCCACGAACAATGTCCAGTTCACTGCGCAGGCGGGCGATCTATTTTTGGGGAGGAGGGAAAGCAAGGGCTGTATTACTTTTCGGTGTTAAAGAGAACGTGTTGAAGAACTGGCTCTGCAACTCCCTTGCTGCAGCAATTTGACTTGGTAACTGTACATCTGATGCTTGTCACTGGAGATCACAGAGGGGCTATAGGCTACTATATCTCATCATAAACAGAACGCGTTACAGACTAGCACGGCTACCCCGCAGATTCCTCCCCATCATAAATAGGATTACTTTAGATAAGTAAAACTTTTAGACCGGTGATGAAGAAAGCATCTACAAAGGACTATTCACAGGTTTGGCAGAAGTCAAAATTTTGTTTTCTCTAATTTCAACGATTAATACTTAGTTTTGTAGAAAAGTAATAGAGAGGTAGCCGTGTTAGTCTGTCTGATCTTGGTAAAACAAAAAGAAAAAAAAATATGTAGCACTTTAAAGACTAACAAAATAGTTTATCAGGTGATGAGCTTTCGTGGGGCAGACCCACTTCTTCAGATCATATTCTGAAAGTGAATTGGCATGTCTTTAAAGTGCTACATATTTTTTCCTTTTGTTTTATAGAAGACTTTTTAAATGTTTAACCATTTTTATTTTTACAGTTGCTGGAAATTAAGGGAGTGGTAGGGCTGGGATTATGGCAGCACTGATAGCAGGGTTGCAGAGGGCTCCCTGTGCTGCCCGAGAGCTGGTGACATCAAATCTCTGCAGGACCAACGTATGGGGAAGGCGGTGGTCCTGATGGGACAGAACAGAGACACCTAGCCAGGGCTGCAAGGATGACTACGAGTTCCACCTGGGGATGGAGCCATACAGCAGCAAAGTGGCCTTTGCAGTGGCTAAGGACAACTCCTCCTTACGGTCTTAGCCAGGAGGTCTCTGTTCCTCTGAGTCAGGACAGCAGACTTCCCAGCACCTTGCACCTGCACAGTCTGGGTTCACTGTTCCACTGCTGCAGCCTCACTACTGTGATTTCAGGGGGCTCCCTGCATTGCTGCAGAGCTGGTGACACCAACTGTCTGCAGGCGCACCGACTGTGACCAATTGATTTTCCTTTTTTTTTTTTGTCGATTTCAGTGTCAGCTGAAATTGACGTTTCCTGACCTTTGTCAATTGAAATTAAATCCTGCCAAGCCTGGTTATTCATCACCATGACAAAGCCAGCTGTGCTAACACTCAGATGGAAACATGGAAGCAAACAAGAAGTGCGGCTTAATTAAACAGAATTATGCTACAAAATATTAGGCTCTTCTCTTAAAATGCATATGGATGAGGGAGAAGGAGGCATGACCTCTTGATTAGGGAGTTTCTGCTTTGCAGTCGCATTCACTACATCTCAGAGGATGGATGGGCCAGCAGTTAGGGTGCTGACTTGGGAGTACCCAGGTCTGGCATTGGTTCCTTTTGTGACCTTGGCCAAGTCTCTCTGTGCCTCAGCTCCCCATCCATGAGGTGGGAATAGTAAGATTACCTGACACAGTGGGGAGGAGGATGAATATACTGAAGACTGAGGTGCTCAGCTGCTACAGTAATAGGGCTCTGTGACGGGCTGCTGGAACCCCGTACGACCCCAAACCGGGTCCCGGCGGAGGACCGCAGCGGGCCGACTCCGCCCATCCCTGTGTCGGGGGGAAAGACGGTGGCGGAGGCAGGCCAGGCGAACGGCAGCCTGTCGGCTGCTCGCGCATGTGCTTTGGGCGCAAGCCAGCCAGATGCCAGCACGTGCGCAGGAGGGAGCAGGTCAGTGAGTGACTGCGGGGGCGGGGGAGGCGGAAGGATAGAGGATGCTGGCGCAGGCGTTTAGGGGTCGGGAGGACCTTAAAAAGGGAGGATGGACAGTGCAACAGGGGGGTGAGAAGGAGGAGGAAATAGGAGAGCAGGAGCTCGAACAGAAGAGGAGTTGCGGAAGGAAAGGCACCAAGAGTGGGGTGAGGAAGTGGCCCAGGGCGGGCGGCTGGAGTCTCGCTTGCGGGCTGACAAGTTGCAGCGGTTAGCCCTGTCAGCCAGGTGGGTGGTGGACAAGGAGGACACCCCCATCTTAGGGCCCTGGGCTGGGGCCTGGAGAGAGGGAGGGCCCAGGCCCCCCTCACATCCCACTCGGGGCAATAGCATAAGGAGAAGCCATGGCAGCCCTCCCTGAGGGATCGCTGCCTGGCAATACGGGAAAAAGCCGGAAAGAAGGGGCTTGGACCCGCGGGGATGGTCGTACCCCTTCACAGGCTCACAAATGTGTATCTAAGATAGATATGGCTGTAAGAAAACTGCAGCCCACCATTTTGTTGTGGAAACCACAACTTTTTACAGCTGCCACAAATGGGAGTGATGCCATGATCCCCTGCTCCAGGTTGCAATGCCACTCATCCCTTTAGGCCTGCCCCCACCATGGCAAAGGAATGCCTGGGTGTAATTTAAGCAAGTGGCATTGCAAGCTGGTGGGCATGGTCACACCACCACTCAAATTTGGCCCACTCTCCCCCACGGCTATGCTTGCCTTCACGAGCCAAGCAGGACACATGCTGGCTTTTTTTTTTGGAGGGCAAGCTGCATGCCTTCAACTGCAACTTTAATAAATTGTGACCACAACTGACGGACATCAGCAACAGTCATCACTTTCTTGCAGCCTGGGAGACAGATGGATTCCACAGTCCCCAACAGGAGAAATGGTGACTAGACAAAGCCAGGTGTTGGCTGCAACTGAAACTTACCATCAGGAACATTAAAACAGAAGGCTATGAGGACAGGCCACCAGGCTGATGTACTGAGCCAAGAGCCTTCGTCACCTATTCACTTGCAACAACAAGAATTACAGCCTGGTACCTGTTCAGAATTGGCAGTGATGGGACCAGTCACATTCAGAGGTGGGGCTTGAGGAGCCGAATACGTGGTTGGAGATGGGGAGGAATAGGAACTGGTGCTTGTCCTTTGCTGGGACTGGGACACATGCATATTTGCGGCTGGATCGACTTCAGGAACACTCTGTCACATCAGAAAAACAAAGGGTTCAAATGCTGATGGTTCTTTGGTTTGCATCATAGAATCACAGAGCTGGAAGAGACCTCAGGAGGTCATCAAGTCCAGCTCCCTGCCCAAGGCAGGACCGATCCCAACTAAATCAACCCAGCCAGGGCTTTGTCAAGCCGAGACTTCAATCCTAGGCAATATGCCCCAGCACTGGTGACAGGCCATAGTGGCACCTTCAGGAATAGGTCAGGTTCTGGAGGACGAGCTGACTTATCCGAGCACAAATGTGGAAAAGCAGTGACAAGCTCTGCTCCTCAGTGCTGTCCCAGTTTTTCCCCACAAGAAAGGTGAGAAGCAAAAGAAAAACCAGTGTCAGAGAGTTCAAGAAATCTAGCCTAGAAATTAAGTTACATTTTACAAAATCACTTGCTCTACACCCATTGCAGGGAATGTATTTGGCTGGCACAACCGGAAGTATTTACATTTGAAGCCATACTATGTCATCACTATACGTTTTCACAGTGAACAGCTAGTGATCAGTAAGTTTACTTTCCAGTAGGGATGTAAAAGGTTAACTGGTAAGCATCCCCCTAAATGGGTAATGCTTACTGGTCCCAGTTAACCAATAACTGGTGGGGGCCAGAGCAGCTCCCTGCCTTCTGTGGGCAGGAGGCCCACCACGGACAGGGGCTGCTCTCGTCCAGAGAAGCCCGTCCACAGCGAGCCCGGATGCCCCACAGGCAGGGGCTGTTCCAGCATCTGGAGCAGCCTCTGCCCACGGGGAACCTGAGCCTGTCACAGACAGGGACTGCTCCAGTTGGGACTGGAAGCCAAGAGCTGCCAGTAGCAGTGGCAGCTCTAGCCCCAGCCTGGATCCAACAGCCAGCAGGGCTGAGGACTGCTCCAGCTGGGATGGAACAGTCGCCGGCCTGGATCCTGCTTAGTCGGTTAACCAGTTAAACCTTAGGCCAACTTAACATTTAAACCAGTGAATTGATTAACCGGGATTTTACATCCCTACTTTCCAACAGTAATAGCTAAGTTGAGTCTGCAAGCCCTGACGTTCAAAGGTGCCGAGACCTGCGGCTCGCATAAAGTCAACGGGAGCAGTGGTTGTTTAGCACCTTTGAAAGTGGGGGGCAGCAACTGGTTTCTCATGGTGTCCCCCATGAATTGTGTAAAGCCAGGGGAACACTTGGCGTGCATACTAAGCAACCAGGCCTTCTTTGTTAAACTGCACAAGATTCAGTCAAGGCAATTCTGCCAGATCGCCAAAAGAAACAATTGTCCTCTCTGGGGAAGAGATCATTAACTTCCAACAACAGCTCCTGCCAAGGTTGGCGCCGAGCAGATTAGTTACACTGGCGTGGCACTTTGGCGATACGTCGCAATATTCAGTATAGGACAAGCATTTAAAACTCCTTCAAGTCATTCTGTTCTTGAGCTGATGTTCGTCTCAAGGGAGAGAATTCCAGTAGTTCCGCTGCTGGTTGACCCAGTTCTCTTTTTTTCCATTCCCTTTCATTACTGAAAAGGCCACCCAGGTTTGAAAAGGTTTGGGGCTAGATTAGTAAGTCAACAGTTGAAGAAAGAGCAGAAGTTAAAAGAGTAGGATCTAGTTATTCATCTGGAAAATGCAGCACTGGAGCTTACCCTCTGTGGCGTGTGTATTGGAGACAAAGCATCAAGATCTGCCATAGGAAACTCTATCCCTTTCCTTTTGAGTTCTTCATAAATATGCACTACTCCAGTTAGATCGGGGCTACTTCGAAATGCATCTGCCCAAGCCTGGAAAAAAAACATACAGGATTATTCAGAAAACTTCCACATGATCTGCCAGGTCTCTTCCACCTTTTCATCACACAACTCAGATCCAAACCAGAAATGCATTCATGCACTTCAGTCTCAAAGGAGACTTTCAATATTAGATCTGCTCTGAAAGATTCTGGGTTTCCATCCAGAGGGTCAAGCATCAAACAGGAAATAAATGGGGATTCACAGTGGATAGCAGTCCCACATAGGCAGAAGTTGTTAATGACACTAAGTCCAAGAAATGTACTCTTAATTCTGTTGGGTGGTACATTAATATTTACCCTCATACTTAACTCTAGCCCTGCAATAAACTTGGAGACAGAAGCAATTTAAGTAAAATTCCTAAGAAATGTAATAAAAGATGTTACACAAAAAGAGGCAAAGGAAAATCCAAGTGCACACACAAAGGTCTCTTAGGTCATATTCCAAAAGACCAAACTCATTAAAAAGGTGGCCCACATGGGCTTTTCACGTGAAAGATGCCACAGAGTTAAATCAGAGAGCTATTCAGAGAAATGTGGGAAAGAATGGACTAAATTCTCCACAAAAGTCCATAATTCTCCACCATATAAGTCATTTTCTTTAACTGTTTTCACCCAAAAAGTGTAATTTCAATCAAAGGTAAAGTAGATTAAAATAAGATTTAACCTATTTTACTTATACACTTAGAATCATAGAATACTAGGACTGGAAGGGACCTCGAGAGGTCATCGATTCCAGTCCCCTGCCCTCATGGCAGGACCCTGTACTGCCTAGACCATCCCTGATAGACATTTATCTAACCTACTCTTAAATATCTCCAGAGATGGAGATTCCACAACCACCCTAGGCAATTTATTCCAGTGTTTAACCACCCTGACAGTTAGGAACTTTTTCCTAATGTCCAACCTAAACCTCCCTTGCTGCAGTTTAAGCCCATTGCTTCTTGTTCTATCCTCAGAGGCCAGGAAGAACAAGTTTTCTCCCTCCTCCTTATGACACCCTTTTAGATACCTGAAAACCGCTATCATGTCCCCACTCAATCTTCTCTTTTCCAAGCTAAACAAGCCCAATTCTTTCAGTCTTCCTTCATAGGTCATGTTCTCTAGACCTTTAATCATTCATGATGCTCTTCTCTGAACCTTCTCCAATTTCTCCACATCTGTCTTGAAATGTGGCGTCCAGAACTGGACACAATACTCCAACTGAGGCCTAACCAGCACAGAGTAGAGCGGAAGAATGACTTCTCGTGTCTTGCTCACAACACATCTGTTAATGCATCCTAGAATCATGTTGGCTTTTTTTGCAACAGCGTCACACCGTTGACTCATATTTAGCTTGTGGTCCACTATAACCCCTAGATCCTTTTCTGCCGTACTCCTTCCTAGACAGTCGCTTCCCATTCTGTATGCGTGAAACTGATTGTTTCTTCCTAAGTGGAGCACTTTGCATGTGTCCTTATTAAACTTCATCCTGTTTACCTCAGACCATTTCTCCAATTTGTCCAGATCATTTTGAATTATGACCCTACCTTCCAAAGTAGTTGCAACCCCTCCAAGCTTGGTATCATCTGCAAACTTAATAAGCGTACTCTCTATGCCAATATCTAAATTGTTGATAAAGATATTGAACAGAACCGGTCCCAAAACAGACCTCTGCAGAACCCCACTTGTTACTCCTTTCCAGCAGGATTGTGAACTGTTAATAACTACTCTCTGGGAATGGTTGTCCAGCCAGTTATGCACCCACCTTATAGTAGCCCCATCTAAGTTGTATTTGCCTAGTTTATTGATAAGAAGATCATGCGAGACCGTATCAAATGCCTTACTAAAGTCTAGGTATACCACGTCCACCACTTCTCCCTTATCCACAAGGCTCGTTATCCTATCAAAGAAAGCTATCAGATTCGTTTGACATGAGTTGTTCTTTACAAATCCATGCTGGCTGTTCCCTGTCACCTTCCAAGTGTTTGGAGATGATTTCCTTATTTACTTGCTCCATTATCTTTTCTGGAACAGAAGTTAAACTGACTGGTCTGTAGTTTCCTGGGTTGTTTTCATTTCCCTTTTTATAGATAGGCACTATATTTGCCCTTTTCCAATCTTCTGAACTTCTCCTTCTGGAATCTCCTTCCACTGCTCACATCTAGGAAATTGTATTTAGAACCCTGTACACCTAGGGAAGACTCCATCATTTCTTGCAGTTCTGCTCCTCAACACGATTACAGTAAATTAATTACGTTGATGATTCAGAAACAATGGGAGGTCCACCAATCCCAAATGAGGAGAACCTATCTGTCGCCAACTGATAAGAGCCAATCAGGTTTGAAAGATTAGTTTCAAAGAAGCTCCTTTAATTACAACAGAAGCATCCTTGTTGCAGAAGTAACTATGGTATATACTTGATAATCCCATTTGTTCATAAGCCGACCCCCACCCCAAGTTTAAAAAAATTGTAAAAATTGCCATGAACCCTTCATGAGCTGACTCTATATCGGGGGTTTGCAAACTTCCGGTCCCAGCACGTTAGGATGTTTTGTTTACCTGGAGTGTCTGCAGGCATGGTGCCTCTCAGTTTCCATTGGCTGCTGTTCACTGTTCCTAGCCAGTGGGAGCTGTGGGAAGCAGCGTGGGCCAAGAGACGTGCTGGCTGCCACTTCCCGCCACTCCCGTTGATGGGAATGGTGAACAGCAGCCACTGGAAGCTGAGGGTCTCCAGGCCTGCAAACACTTCAAGTACATAAAACATCCCGGCATGCCAGTGGTTTGCCCTGCTGGACTGGGAACTGAAGTCCCTCCCCCACCCAAGTTTAAAAAAAAAAAAAAAGGTAAAATGCAATGACCTGTTCATAAGCCAACCTCCCACTCTTTAGTGCATCATTTTTTACTAAAAAAATTCGGCTTATGATCTATAGAACAGCATTTTCCACACTGCCTTTCTATTGCCCATTAACGGATAGAGTGACGCTGCAGTGGGCCCAGGTGAGCTCTGTTTAGCCACTGCACAGAATTCAAAATCAGTGAGCTCACACCACCCTCGCTTCTGTGGCTTCCTACTCTTCTCCTGTCTAATCTGGCCTTTCCTTTGCAACTCTCCACCCCTGCAGAAAGGAGTCACACCGCCACTGGCTCCCCCCCACAGTCTTTAAACCTTGCCTTGATTTGAGTTTGGTTCTGAGGGGTCCAGCTTTCCCTTGACCAGTGCCACGGCTGGGCAGAAGGGACTTTGATTCAGCCCACATCCAAATAGCTGAGCCACTTAACACCTATTTCCGAAAGGTGTCGTGTGGCGTAGTGCAGGCCCTATCCCTGCTAGATTTGGATTTGTGAGCTCCTGATCCAAACAGTTTCAGCTGACACTATGTGAGCAAATTAAAAATGGGGTGAAATCAGTTGTGAGAGGCCATACTGCTTGTTATGGTCAATTTAGTACAATATTATTTAATCCCTGAATTTAAAAAAAAACACAATAAAATAAAGGAATGAGTTTCAGGAGTAAACAGGAGAATGCAGGGAGAAGCCCAGCAAAAGAGCGGAGGTTGTCCAGTTTATTACATCCAGTGCAGCCGGTATGATTACCTGCCCTATGGATAGGTGGGGTGTGTGCGCATTCGGCACAAGGAGCTCCTGCTGACTGTACCCGGGCTTTGGAGAGGATTGGCTGGAGGATGTCAGAACTGTGACTTTCCGGGACACTGCAGAATGGTGCCACCCCTATCTAGTCTGATGGGCTCTGGGCTGTCGAGGAGGATGAACATCTCAAGGAAGGAGAACCACCAACTGGAGTGGAAAGAAATGATCCCATAGTTGGGACTCTCCTTTCTCTCTCTGTGGTGTTCTCTCGCACTGAGAGTACCTCTCTGGGGGTGGAAACTCCAGTTAATAGCAAGAGACAGGTAATAGTTATGCCGGATTTGATCATTAGAAATGTAGACAGCTGGGTTTGTGATAACTGGGAGAACCACTTAGGCTCACCAACAGCAGGGGGCAAAAGGGCCAACTTGTCCCTGGGACCAGCAATTCAAAAGGGCCCAGGTTTCCCAGCCACTACTTCTACAGCAGCGGTGGCGGCCAGAGTCCCAGGCCCTTTAAATCACCACCCTGTGCCGTGTACTCCAGGAGGAGTCAGCCCAAGGCCCCGCCTCTTCCAGGAGCATGGAGTCCCCCTCCTTGCCCAGGGGTCCGGCAATTCTGTCAGCCCCCCGGTGCATGGGAACTCGCTTGCCTGGTGCGAACGCTGCAGATCTCAAGACATCTAGGTAGACTTATCTGTAGTGCTGGGGAGGAGCTGGTGGTCGTGGTGCATGTAGGTACCAATGACAAAGGGAAGGATAGGAGAGATGTCCTGGAGGCCGAATTTAGCTGCTAGGTGAGAGACTGAAGTCCAGGAACTCCATGGCAACATGCTCTGAGATTCTTCCAGTTCCATGCACAGGGCCAGGAAGACAAGTAGTACTGCAGGGTCGCAATGTGTGGATCACACAATGGTGTAGAGAGGAGAGGTTTAGATGTATTAGAAACTGGGGAAACTTTTGGAAAAGGAGGAGCCTATAGAGGAAGGATGAGCTCCGTCTAAACCAAAATGGAACCAGACTGCTGGCACTTAAAAAGATCATAGACCAGTTTTGAAACCAAGAGCTGGGGGAAAGCAGACAGGTGCAGAAGAGCATGTGGTTTGGACAGAGTGGATAGAAAATGATAAAATATAGACAGGATCTATCAGGAACAGTCAAATGAAAGAGTCTCATTCAACTACATCATGTAATGGCAGACTGCTGACAGGACACTAGGCTACATGGAACTTTGGTCTGACCCTGCATAGCCAGTCTCATGTTCTTATTTGTATTACTACCACCAAGAGTATCCAGGTGAGGTATTCCCAGTACTGACAGGGATAGTTAATGTACTACGGACAATACTGTTAGTGCCACTATACAAAGCACTGAGAAGAACTCCTCTGGAATACGGTATACAATTTTGGTCACCCATGCTCAAGAAAGATGGATTCAAACTGTAACAGCTTTGGAGCGGGGCTAGATGGATGATCAGGGGAATGGAAAGCCAATTTATGGAAGGAAACTAAAACAGCTTGGCCTGTTGAGCCTCGCAAAATGGAGGGTGACATATACACCAGGCCGGGAGAAGAGGTATTTAAGCTAAAGAACAATGTTGGCACAGGAATAAATGTGTATAAACGGCCAAGAATAAATTCAGGTTAGAGCTTAGAAGATGGTTTCCGGCAATCAGAGGAGAAAAGCTCTGGAACAGCTTCCCAAAAGGCATAAACAGCCTAGCTAGTTTTAAGATGGACACACAAAAAGTCACCACCCAATTCGCAGCAATCCACCCTCAGGAAAGACATGGGAATAGATCAGCTCAGGTTGCTTCAGAGGTTTGCACAGCACATTCCCATACTTACAGCTTACACTATCAGGCCTCACTTCTATAGGCATTAAAATTCCCTATGATTAAACCTTAAGTCCACAGAGGAGAGGAAGTGTGGGCCATTAAAACACTTTAAGACAGAAGTCTGTTGGATCAGAGAACAAGAAGAGTAAACTCTTAAAGCTGGATGAGGTGCAGGATATTCCATGTTTGTGTGCCCCTACCAGACAGCTGAGGGGGGGCATCTGCCAATTTTCTTGGAATTAGACAATCTACAAAACAAAATTACTCACCACCTCTGGCAAAACAAAGACACTGTGATCGGAGCCAGCCATGGGCAACTCTTCACAATTTCCATTCTATTTATGCCAAAAGGCATTTTGGATTCTACACCAATGAAGGCTTTTAACCCCTCCTCACTAGATCTATTCAGATATAAATGTATGCAGTTAGATAGAGCAATGACTCTGGCTTCATGGGAACGTTGCAACCACTGTTCCACTCTAGGTCTATTTGTAGTGGGAAACAGCTTGAAGCCAGGTGTCAAGTTAGCCAACATCCTTAAAAATCACAGGGAGAAGCCATAGTAAGGTGTAAACACACTTATGTGGTATTAATAGAAACTCTTAACACCAAATACAGATTATTGTATGGTGAACTCACCCACCAGCTTTCCCACCAGAGGGTGGGGACATGTGAAGGTTCACTTAGACTAAGAGGCACCTCTTTTAAACAGTTCTATAAAAGCTGCATTATTTAGGGAAGAAGCAGTACGCTGGAAGGGAAGGGCTTTTGAAGCTCCTATGCAGTCCACTCCTAAATTTTCCACCCAGTTTATCTCCTGTTTTACAAAATATAACTTATTAAATAAGTTTTAGTGACTTCATTTCTGCTCCTGCACATGCTCTAAAGATGTGCCACCTGTGCACCTGAGAAACAATTGAGTCAGTAGTCCATTCAAATTAAAAATACATTTTGAAAACTACATTATGTGCCTGTGCACACATTCCCACCAGGAACTGCCACGGCACCTTTATATAGTTTTTAACTGCCTGGTGTTTGCAGCAGCCTGGTAGAAGCTTACAAATAAAGCATCCCATGACTGCCAACTTTTCTCCAGTACCCATGTTTCTTTATGCAATTCTAATGGAACATGAAATTAGCATGGCTTTGTTTACCTTTTGTGCAACACACAAAAAAGTGCACATCTAACTTTCCCCACTTCAGGCAAGGAGCTGACAGTTCAGGAAGCAGTATGAGAATGAACTGCTGCTGCAGAGCAAGCAGAGGGAATGCGAAAGACACCATTTTAGCCCTTGTATAATACTTTGACATCTTTTGATGAATGTCACTTACAGAAGTCCAAAGGACTTAGTCAAGATGGAAAAGTAGTCCCACTTTCAGACAGGGAAATGGAGCAAAGAGATATTAAGAAACGGCTCTTGCATTGTGCAAAAATTAAAAAAAAAAAAACAACACACACACTCATCTGGATTTTTTTCCATTTACTTCAGTGAGAACAGAATGTGCTGCTAAAATGACTTGTCTCTCATGCACTGAGTCAATTAGGGTTGGAAGCGGAATATAGGTCACCAACTTCTAGCTCATTCATGTAGCCATGAGATGTGCTGCTGCCTTCCATTTATTAACTATTAAAAAAAAGCCCCAGTGATTACAAGAGAGTGGTGACTTTAAAAAAATCGTGTGCATTCAGCATTGAGAAGACATTTTTCTTTAGGTAACTTCTGCCCCTAAACTTCATATATTAGGGTCTCCAATTTCATTGGGGGTTTGCCATTTGTTTTGAACAAAACCTATTCATTATGCGTTTAAAACCAACACCATCCACAGCACTGTAGCGCGCTCAGAGACACAGCCCCCATCTCAGAGACGGCATTCGGAACTGAAGAGCTAACTTGCATACCTGAATCAGGGCTAGAACTTTATCCTGTACAATGGTGGGAGGATTGTTCTTGGGTGAGATGATTTTCACCAGAACACCATCTATGAAGTCCCGGTTTGCCACTAGGACATGGAAGCGATGGCCACAGTTTTTCACACAGGTCTCCAATACCTACATAAGAAACACAAAGAACCTCTGGTGGAACAAAGCTTCATCACGTCCACAACAGGAAGAGTCGTCCTTGTACAAAGTGTCTGCATTGGGGCATGAGGGCAGGGGAAGAGAAGGCTTAGTATATCGCTCGTTTCTTTCCCCTGCACTCCCCAGCAGTACCCCTACAGAGCTTCCTCCTCTACATACAACCCTCGGAATTCATTTGTATGTTCAGTCAACTTTACCAGGAATGACACAAACCAGTCAATTTGTTAATAGCCAAAGTGTAGCCAATTTCCTTTAGCTGTACCCTGATATTTAATTAGCCCCCTCTCATTATACTTTTCACTAGTAATTTTGGACCTTTGCTTTCAGACATTAGCCAGTGAGGGGTGGTCCGGACACTATCACTAGAAATAACGCCTTAGGCATCAAAAGGTACTGACAAAATGTGATTCATATTCAGGTTTTTTTCCTTTCTTGATATCTTTTGTCTTGTGATAAATCACGAATATTAAGCCCCCCCCAGAGGCTTGTGTGATCCAACTTTTCTTGTTGTCAGGATGAAGAAATAACATTTCTGCCACTTTCACTGAAGTTTGCTCACTTACGTTGTTGGTGTACCAAGCTTCAGCACACTGGGTGTTATAGCAAGAACATGTCAAATGAATATCCTGTTATAGGGCCAGACTTAGACACACCCATTTTCCACACTTCTGAAGTGTGATTGAACTAGGACACCCCATGTTACAGAGTTTTACATGGGAATTATGCCAACTTATCTTCAATCTTTCAAACCCCTCTGCTTTTGCAGTCTTTGCCAATGCATGCCCCAATACACATTGCCCCCAAGATGTATTTGGAATCACTGGGACATTCAGTTGCCATGGAACAGCAGCTAGTGACAGTTTTCTAAGAACATGACACACGTGGAAATACATATAATGTACAGCTTTTACATGTAACCATGGCTAATAATTGCCATGACCCCATAGCTGAAGAGCTTCTGCTCCAGCTGATGTCCTCACACCTGATGACATGGGCCGATGCCTGCAAATCCAATGAGATTTCAGGTTCTGTTCAAGACAAGGTATAATTCCATATGTGCACTGTGATGGACACAGCTGTTTCATTTTACTCTTTGGGGCACTAGCACCTTATTTTAATTTTCTCCAACAAAACCCTTAACTGGCAGCTAGCAGAAAGACAACCCAGGGCAGAATGTGGCCATGAAGACACAAAGGTAACAATGGATTAGTGCAAGAATGCTTCACTTCCAGAGACTTTTGAGTCAAAGCCAGTTATTTCAAGAGTGAGAAAGAATTTAGAACAGTCATCTTCATACAAGTGACAACCACCGCACCGTTCAGTACAACTGGCAGCCACCTATGCTAAGGAGGGAGCAGCATAGGAAAGAGTAAGGGAGGATTGAAGTGCGGGGGAAATGCATGCAGATCATCTGCCCACAATGTTATGCCTTGATCTAATCAATGGTATTTGTCCATTACATTGAGGAAATGCATGGAAACCCACCAACACACATTCTGAAACGGCACATCACCCACTTGGCCTTGCTGACATGATTGGCAGGAAAGGTCACCGCTAGATTACCTCACGCTGTAGTGAGGCTGTGTAAATGCACAATGCTTCCTGTTTCTGATATACTCATAAAAAAAATTACTACACTTGAACCTCTTTAATCTGGCGACCTTGGGAAATAGGCTATGCTGGATTGTGGAATTTTCCGGACCATAGATGTTCGCTATAATACAGGCCGGCTGATGGGGGGAGGGGAGCAGTTACCCCAGGCATGGCCATTCAAAGGGGCCCAGAGCTCTTGGTTGCCGCCACTGCTACTGCAGCAGCTGTAGCCCCGGGCCCCTTTGAACTGCCATAGACGCGCTAAAGCACGATGCCACGTGGCTTTGAGGGCTGGGAGCCCTAGTGCCACAGTCTAGACAGCACCAAAGGCTGAATGCTCTCGGCCCCACCCCTTCTGGGACACGGAGCCAGGCCCCCCCCATCTTGCCCTGGGGCATGCAGCGGCTATTGGCCCTGCTGCCATAATAAAGGATAAACAACATCTATTACTAAAGCTTTTGTATGTACAAATCATTATAAAGCATTGTACATGTATCACATCATAAGATACATCCTTAATGCACTGTATTTAAACTGTTTTTGTGTTTTATTAATATATGTAGGTAATTAAGCAGAAAACCACTAATTGTACACTACAATGCTCTAACATTTTACATGTTAAATTTGTGCCAGACAGTACAATATGTATACTTTATTTTGTTGCATTATATTTAACTTATTTTGTTTTTATCCTCATGTAGATACAATAAACAGAAAACCAATACTGTAAAATTGTACATTACAATGCTCTGCCACAGCTCTTGTTTACAAGTTATATTTGTGCCAGACAGAATGTATACTTTTTGTTCTGAAGGTGAAAATAAGAACATTTTGCAAAGTACTGAATTTTTATTTAAAATGTAACACAGCAATACATACAACAGAAATACTTATCTGTAGACATGTAAACTGTTAAATACAGTACAAATGAAATGAATTAAAATACACTTGAGTAAAGTACTGTACTTACGTATGGTAACATCTGACAGTAAAAACAGATTAGTGTTTCATAAAGAGTGATGTTTCATACAGAAATTGTGCTTGGCTACAATACAAATGAAATTGATAAAAAATACACTTCAGTACAATACTAAATGTACTACACGGTAAATAAAAATAGGCTAATATTGTACAGCAATTTTATACCGAACTTGTGCTAGGCATTTCATCATCAATAGCCGAGGATGAAGCTTCTGGAATATTCGGCACTTCATGTGTTTCACTTACATTCTTGAACATGTCCATCCACTGTGGCTGTTTCATATATTTTTGTTTTTCACGTATTAGCTGACTTTGAATTATGTGAATATTCATAATCTGCTGTTCACTTATGAAGTTATGTTGCTCAAGGCCAGCTATTAGGCGAGTTGTAAGTCTGATGCATTCATCAAGTGAAATTCTTTCTTCAGCCATTATGTGGTTTTCTTCTGCTTCGCTGTTATTTTCAAATTTATCCTTATTCTTCCTCATTTCCAAAATTTCCTCATCAGTAAAAAGATGGATAACAGGAAAATCTTTGTCAGCATCAAGCCACTCATCAACATTTTCTGCATTTAATTCTTTTAAATCAGGGTTAGTAATACTTCTCGCATATTCAACCAACTCATTCACCAGCAGTTTCTCATGCGAGATACGGAACCCTGTGAAGTCACCCATCTCACTGTTACTTTCATCTTCAAACATTAATTCTGGCCAAAGCTTATACCATGCCTTCTTCAAAATTGATCTTGGAATACTGTCCCAAGCATGCGCAAGTCCCCAAATTACATCCTTCAAATTATATTCCATACGAATTTCAACCACTGATTTATTACAATTACCATGTATGTCACTCAAGAATTTACGCAAAAACTCCGATCGATATCGGCACGTCAGGGAGCGTAATATACCCTGACCCTGGGGATGAAGTATTGAAGTACAGTTAGGAGGTAGGAAAAGCACAAAGACATCATCTTTCACTAAAGTGTCTGCACTGGGGTAGGCTGAACAATTGTCCAAAATAAGTAAAATCTTGCAATTTGGGTCCAACCCTAGACTACTGCAATGTTGACGAGCTTGTGGCACAAAAGTTTTTTCAAACCAATCCCTTAATATCTGTCCAGTGATCGAGCCATTTTTGCTTGCTCTATATTCCACAGGAAACACTTTAATGCCACTGAATGCTCTTGGACGCAAGCTTTTTCCAATCACCAGCAACTTTATCTTATGTGTTCCAGCCGCATTCCAGGAACCTAACACAGTCACTCGTTCCTTCAATTCCTTCATTCCACTATGAATATTGTTTCCAGTAGCCAAAGTTTTCTTGGGTATGCAACTCCAACATAACGCTGTTTCATCTGCATTATACACTTGTTCGGGACTTAGTTTTTCATTCACCACTAACTTTGAAAATTCTTCAATAAACTTTTCGGCTGCTTCTTGATCGGTGGAAAGTCTTTCAGCAGCTGCACTGTGGAGAGTGATACCATGCCGTCTCTTGAATTTGTGAAGCCATCCTTGGGAATACTCACATTCAAAAGGAAGTTGAAGTTGCCTATGGAATACTTTTGCTTGTTCCATAAGCATTGGACCGGAAACGTTAAGTCCTTCGCTTCGTCGTAGCCGAAACCACTGAATTAGCTCTGTATCAAGATCAACACTTTTCCCTTCTTTCATTGTTCTACGGTTTTCCATGCCTTTTCTTGACTCACATCCTGCATAAAATTTGCACAGTTGCTTTTTTTGCTTTTTAATATCGTAGACAGTAGATGACCCGACACCATAAAACTTGCACAAGTTCTTTACTGATGCACCAGCATCCAGCTTCTTGAGTAAATCCACCTTCTCCTGTATTGTAAGCGTTTTGTGACGTCGCTTCGCTGCTCCACCATCACTTTGCATTTTAAGTTGATGCTTACTGGCCATGATGAGGGTATATTACAGGATGTTGAAATGCTGTGAAGGTAATAATGCTGTACGTCAGGGGTAGGGAACCTTTTTTGGGTCGGGGGCCACTGATCCACAGAAAAATCAGTCGGGGGCCACACACAAGATGGGGTTCAGGGAAGGAGGGAGGGTGCAGGAACAGGGTTGGGGTGTAGGGTCTGGGAGAGAAGGAGCTAGGGTGCAGGAGTGCACTGGGGAGGTGTGGGATCTGGAAGGGAGGATGAAGGAGCATTCAGGATGTGGGGTCTGGGAGGGACTGAGGGAGGGTGCATGAGGGGGATGGGGATGTGGGGGTCTGGGCATGAGGGGGTGGGGCGCTTACCTGGTGTCCCGCTCCCGGGGGCACATGTGGCTCAGCGCCCCTTGCCACTCCCAGGCACTGCCCCCCACTGCTCCCATTGGCCATGACTCACGGCCAAATGGAGCAGTGGGGGAAAAGCCTCCAGACAAGTGCTTTACTGTGCTGCCATTTCCCCAGCCAGTGAGGGGAGAGCAGGGAAGAGGGAGAGCGCACAGAGCTGCTTCCTCCTCCCCATACCAGGCAGAACCCATGGCTTGCCTGGATTTGGCCCATGAGGCTCAGGCTCCCCTCCCCTGGCAGCAGAGAACTGGCGCTGGCGCTCCAGCCATGCAGGTTTTGAATCTCAGGTGTTTCTGGATCACAGACACCCGGATTAAGGAGGTTCAAGTGTATTAGTTTTTGTGCCCTTAGCTAGTTATTCTCCAAATTCTTTCTTCACCTGCCTTATACATTTGTACTTCACTTGCTGGAGTTTATCCTGCTTCCCCTCACTAGGATTTTACTTCCAATTTTTTGCTTTTTTGCCTCTGCCTCTTTTGCTTTATTTAGTGACAGCGGCATTTTTAGGGGAGGATCCTCCTCTGTCCTTTTTTATTATTATTTTGGGAATATGTTTAGTTTAAGCCCATTATAGTGTTTTTAAATAGATCTCCATGAGCCCACCCCACTCACCGTTAGAGCCAGCATCACCTCTCTGTAATTTCTGTTTCCATTCAGCCTCTTCTTCAGTGCTCGGATAGCATCCTTTGGACTGAAGGAGAAACAAACATATCAGTTTTACTCCTTGAAGTGGGGAACATGTGTGTTCCCTAACTCTTTCTGACAGGGCAGGAGCACTTACGTTAACTTTAAACAACCTGACTCTGAGCACTGAAAGCCCAACATGTGAATGCTGACACAAGGGCCACGTATAAATGAGACAGCAAAACTGACAGTCACGCAGAACGAGGCCAAAGGCATAACACCATTTAGAAGAGGCCTGCTATGCAGCTGAGTGCTGAAGGGGCAGACGACACCAGAGAGATCCCACACTTTCAGAGTTAGAATCTGGTAGCAACGCAGCATTTGGATGCATGGAAATTACAAGAAAGTTTCCTAAAAACACAGGCTCAATTATCCCTAATGTAGCACATTAGTATGCACTTTTTGGATACACCCAGGAATTAGATATTGCACCATGAAAATCTAGGGCTGTCGTTTTGGTGCTGGGCCAGCACAGAGCTCTCCTAATGAATCTCAATCCTGACATGCAACATCTCATGTAATTCTAACCCTCCAACTCTCCTGAGCAGATGTTGACACACTAGCAAGTACCATGAGACATGCCGGTTGTCTGACGTGGATCAGTGTCAGGTTGGGACGAGGAGTCCAAACAACCTAAAAATGGGATTTTGGAATCTGTGCATTAGCCCACTGCACCACTTAGCATGGTGAAAGACAAAGATGAGTGTCGGCACGACAGCAAAAGATGTGAGCACCCAAGTTATCTGTAACAGCACGTACCCTTCTTCTGTCTCGTTGATAATGTCGCAGATCTCCATGTTAAGTGTCCAGTCTTCACTCTGCAAGGAGCCATCAGTTGCCTTTTCTGCGAAGCCAACACAAAAATCTCTGTCATCACCTCTCCTTGATGAAGTTATTAGAGTTCAGCTTATCTTCAGTCTATTACTTTGCTTTGTTCACAAGTTAAGCACTCCCCATATTAGGAAACAGACTCTAGACCAGTGGTTTAACTAGGGGTCGCGACCCAGTACTGTGTTGCTGCAGAGTGATCAGGTGACCGGGGGCGGAGGTGCTAAGGCAGGCTACCTGCGTGTTCTGGCACTGCACATTGCACTGTGCCGCAGAAGTAACAGCAACAAGATTGGCTGCTAGGAGGAGAGGACTCGGCACACTGCCCCTGCCCCAAGCACTAGCTCAGCACTCCCACTGGTTGGGAACCTGCTGCTGGCTGCTTCTGGGATGCAGCCTGGTCTGTAGTGCCAGGAGAGGCGGGAAGGTGCCTTAGCACCCCTGCAGCACCGCTGACCGGGAGCCACTCAATGTAAGCCCCTCCTGCCGCAGCCCTGACCCCCCTCCCAAAGCTGGAGCCCCCTCCTACACCCCAAAGCTCTCATCCTCAGCCCTATCCCAGAGCCCACACACTAGTTAAATTATGTTGAGTCACGGGCATCAATAATTTTCTTCAACTGGCTCATGAGAAAAAAAAAGTTTGAAAATCACCGCTGTAGACAACATCACACAATTTCCCCCTAATTTAGAGATCAGTCCAAAAGCATCCGGAGCAATAGTTAGTCCTGCGGGCTGCATTACTCAACATACACCATATCCCCAGACCACAGAAGGACTGTCAGTTAATTCCTGCCCTGTCTTCTCATCTACCATCCTACTTTAGCTCTGATATTTTGATGGAAAAGGGGTTCATCTTTCAAAGTTCTAATTTACAATATTTTAACACCTCTTTATATCAACTCTCCCTATTCTCGTGGAGTCAGAATTCATATTTCTGTTTCACAGGGAAGACCTGGCTCCTTTTTGTACACTAAGCGTTTTCCACCTCAGAAGTGTCAATAATGTAAAACTCCTGCCTTTCCAATTTTGCAGACAGTATCTCTTGAAGGACCTGGAGATGTGATTTGGGAGTGTGCTCAGACCTTAACAGAAGGGGTAGTAGTGTTGAATCTTTAACAAGAGGTGTTTTCTTCCACCGGTTTGTTGGATGTTTGAATTAAATATACTTACAAACAAAAAGGGGTTTTAACTGTGTGAATAAACATCACTTTCCCTCTCCAATTAATCAGGTTTTAGTTCAAATCCCATGTCATCTGAAATTACAGACCTATTACTAGTTTCCCAATCTTCCAGGAAAGCAGAGTAAACAAGACCCAAATTTTTTACATTAAAAAACCAAAACCAAACACAAAGCCCAACCAATCAACAAGTACAACACTCAAGCAGAATTTTCCTGAATAAATCTTTCAGGCATAGTTTATACACTGGAAAGCAGAAAGAATAGCAGAAGTGCAGTTTCCTTTGTTCTCTTTGCACTCACCTTGAATTCTTTGTCTCTAAGGCCCTACTAAATTCACAACCATGAAAAATGGGTCACGGACAGTGAAATCTGATGTCCCCTTGTGAAATCTGATCTTCTGTGGGTTTTTACTGTATACTATACAGATTTTATGGGGAAGACCAGCATTTCTCAAATTCTGAGTACTGATCCAAAAAGGGAATTGCAAGGTTATTTTAGGGTGGATTGCTGTTTTGCCGGCCTTACTTCTGTGCTGCTTTCAGAGCTAGGCAGCCAGACAGTGGCAACTGTTGGCTGGGTGCCTAGCTCCGACAGTAGCACCTCACCAGCAGTAGCACAGAAGCAAGGGTGTCAATACCATACCATGGCATCCTTCCTTCTGCACTGCTGCTGGCTGTGGCTCTGCCTTCAGAGCTAAGCTCCCGGCCAACAGCCACTGCTCTCCAACCGCCCAGCTCTGAAGGCAGCGCTGTAGCCTGTAACAGTGCAGAAGTAAGGGTAGGAGTACTGCAAGCTCCCCTAAAATAATTTTGTGACTCCCCCTCAACTCAGAACCTCTACAATTACAACACTGAGAAATTTCAGATTTCAATAGCTGAAATCATGAAATGTATTATTTTAAAAATCCTATTACCATGAAATGGAGCAAAACAGACTGTGAATTTGGTAAGGCCCTATTTACATCAAGTTCCCAAAACCAAGCCATTTGTCTCAAGGGATAAAAGTGCCTGAACAGGGTTGGATTCACTTTTAGAAGGCTGAACCAGTTCTATAACTTTGCCTTGTACTTCCTGGACCAGAAAGCTAGATCTATAGTAACACTGTTCCTAAAAAATTCCTACAGTTGAGTTCAAGTATACAGCTCCCCTGGTACTAGTAACTGTGGCAGTGTTAGCACAGACCAAGTGACAGCTCAGAGCAAGGACTATATGCAATATTCCCTCTCATATTCTCCATCCCTGTGCAGATTTTTTCCATCCAGGTGTGGAATAGGTTTTTTTATGTGCACCAAAACACGTGCGAATCTACATCATCAGTAGAACAAAAACCTAGCTGTGGGTGCTCTGCCAATCAGCTGGGAGGCATTGGAATCTCTCCTGAGTGGCCTCACAAGCGCACAGCTTACAGGGAGTACTAGCCATATGACATGGTGGTTAAATTACCAATAACCAGTATTCCCACTTCAGCAGTTCTCTGCAGGAGTTCACAGCCTTGAGAGAAAAGGCTGCATAGACCTGGCCAAAGTGAGAAGCACTGAAGAGAAGTTTGCTCAGTCCCACAGTGGGAAGAACACAAGGAAAGTGAGATCATTCCATTTCTCAATTAGGCACACTTTCAGTCTCATAAGGAGTGTTGCAAGGCACTTAAGGGATCTCTGGGTCCCACAAGCTTAAGGAGGAATAATAATAAAAACACAGCCATAGTCCCCTCTTTGTACAGGGCACAGAATCAAGTCATCAGTCAAGCTTATCTCATTGTAAAGTTCAAAGTAGCACATAATCTATTCACATATGAAGCATTCCCATTCTGTGGCAATTCAACAAGGATGTTAACAGAGTAGGGTCTACTGTGTTCTCACTAATATTGGCATGTTTAAGATTTCAAGCTGCTTTCTATTCACTGAAGAGTAATACTCAACTTCAAATAAACCACATGCATATTTGTGAGACTTCTTTCCCGCAGCTCAGCCCCTTTGATGCACTCCACAAAACAACACAGCAGTAAATCTGGGTCACACCACTGAAACGGATTATGGACCACAAAAATCACTTGCATTCTGTTTTTTTCCTAAGGAAAAAGGAACAAAAACTGGCATCCTATTGTTTCTAGAATCAGAAGCCTCCACTAAGAGCTTTTTAAAATAATTAGATGTGTGCATGCATGCGTGTATAGTGAGAGAAACAGACAAGAAATCCTGAACTACATATTATGCAGAGTCAATAACCAAACTGTAAAATAAAAGTGTCAGTAACCAAACAATTAAGGGGGCACAAAATAACCTATTTCCTCCAACTTGGCCATAAAAAGCCCACATGTGCTCAAACTGCCAGTGGCCCTAACTGAATAGTCAATCTCTTTGCTACCTCCAGTAACATCACTGAACAAGAGGGAACAGTGCTATGCTAAATGGAGAAAGTTTCAAAAGGTTTCACAAGTCTCAGTCACCAAGCAGTCTGTGGACATATTTATTACAAGATCAATGAATGAATCGGCTGCTGGCATGGCCATGTGTGAAGTTAGCATTTTCCCAGATGATTTCTAAAGAGAAGGCAAGCATTTGACAGCAGAGTCATATAATATAAAGTTAACATCAGGGCAGGAATTGAACAAGAGCTATGGGGAATGCAATTTTCATTAGCATGTTTTTGGATTGGCTTTACAAAGAATGTCAAGTGTCCGTGCTTAGAAATACCCCATATTTAAGGCACGCTATTCATGGCACCAGGCCGTTCCTGCTGTTTCTGTGATTATTCTTCCCCTCAGAGCACGGAAAAGAAGCAGTGACTTTCTGATTGAGTGTGTTGAGATTCTGATTTTTAAATACAAATCACTTCAAAAGCCGCACACATTACAGACAAGAGGCCCCAACACAGTTGTGGAACCACTTCACTTGATTACACTAAAGCTGTGTGTACACCAAAATTGAAACAGTATTACCAACAACCATGTTCACAAGTACCTCCAACAATGCAGGAATAGATTCACGCTCTCCAAGACACACATCAGAACAGCGCTATTAGTGTAAACTAGGAGTCTGGGAGCATGCTTCTCAGAGTAACAGAATCATCCTCCTGTAGCTAGGAAACTGCAGAACCCTTCCAGCAGCTCTAGAAAGATTTTTAAATGCTGGGAAAACTGCTAGCAGATGCATGCATCTTCCTGCCACTGTCTCTCCAACTGGACAGGAAATAATTGGCTGATTATACCAACGGGGTCAAACTGTCGCCAACACCTAGTGCAGGTGCCAGAATCCCGGAGGAATGGCATATTTTCCTCAAGGAGGTGCACCTGCAGCTAATGCATTAGAAAAGCGTCAATTTCCCCACTGCCCGCAAGAGGCCTGTAGCACGTGCCAGTTGGCATTAGCTTGCACAAGGGCTTGGAGACACTGTCATCACAACTCTGGGAGGTTGCAGGGCATGTTAATTCAGACACACATCCAAGCCAAGCCAAAGTAAGCAGGGAGAAGAAAGGTGAATCATTTCTGGGACACTTTTATTGGGCAACAAACACACATCACCTTGTACTAACCTGAGTCTCTAGTTCTCAAGGTCAGGGATGGGAAAGAATAATACTTTGCACTTTTATAGCACCTTTCATCCGAGGCACTCATGGCTTTCAACATTAAATCTCAGAGCAGCCCAGTCACAGGACAGAGCCAGAAATTCTGGAATTCTAATTCCAGCCTGCCGACATCCTTGGAAACAGAGGCAAAGACGTTAAGCAGCTTGCCCATCTGTAAAAGGACATTATACAATCCTACCTCATGGGTTGCTAGCAGGGGTGAAAATAACTTAAATTTCTTACAGGTACTGTCCTATCACACCCTGCCTCCTCCTCGCAGCATCCTCCCCCACATGCTACCTATGCCGGCTAGCTTCTTAAATAGCCCGCCACAGCTGGTATTTTGAAGAGCACCGGGGCACACCACCTTACTTTCACCTCTGGTTGTTAGGTGATAGATCTTTGTAAAAGTGCTATCTATTGCCTATTTTACAGCACTCAGACAAGGTGCTGCTCAACTAAGAATTCCTCTTGAGCATCAGCCTCCATGCACACATCTACCAGCCAAGCCTATACCCACTCATCCTGGGATCACTATAAGAAAATGAAGCTGGATATGGAATCACAGAAATGTAGGACTGAGGCAGGACTGGGTATTACCTAGGAATATTACCTAGTAATTGGCTAACCATGTAACCGCTGAAATTTTCAGCTATTACACACACCTGCAGCATGGGGCAGCAACAAGCTGGCTCCCGCCTGCCGCCCTGCTCCCGGGGAGTGGCACCTGGAGCCACGTGTAACCATTTGGGTAACTGCAGTTACCCATTTAAACAGCTACACTATTACCTCCCTAGGATCATCTAGCCCAGGGGCAGGTAATAATATTTGATGGGGGCACTCTAAGATTTTAGTAAGTGGTCAAAGGCTACAATTCTGTGGGGGAGGGGCAGTCTGGGACGGAGGAGGGGCGCAGAAGGAAACTTGAGATAGTGGACTGGGGGTGCAGAAGTGGGTGAGGGGTCTGAGTGGGAGTTGGATGAAGGAGGGGATTGTGATCTGGGGCAAGGGATTGGGGTAGGGATGTAATAGTGTAGTCGATTAACCGATAAGCAAAAGCTTATTGGTTAATGCGAGAGACTACATGCATTCTCCCGCCCCCAGTAAATTTTTTAGCAGACTGGCCAGCAACCAGGCTCTGCATTTAAAGTGTATTAGGAGCAGGAAGGGTGGACAGCCCAGCTCAGTCCTGGCTTATACTGGGTCTGGGAACTCAAGACCACCACCCCCCACCCGACAGGGGCTGCTGCCACCCTACGCTGCTGCCTCTGTATCAGAGGCAGCAGCATGGGGTGAGGGCAGCCGGTCCATGAGGAGAGCTGGTTTTTAAACTGGCTCTGATACAGAGGCAACAGTGCGGCATGGCAGGGGGCTCCTCAAGCATGAGGCCAAAGTGCACTGGCTGCCAGCCCCACCCCCGGGGACTATAGAATAGTCAAGTAACCGATAAGAATTCATGCGGTGACTCGACTATTCAATTAACCAGTATCTAACATCCCTGGATTGGGGTGCAGGGTCCAGGAGAGGTTACGGGTGCAGGAGAAGATTCTGACCTGGGGGAGGAATTTAGAAGGGGATGCAGGGTCTGGAAGGGAGTTGTGACCTGGGGTAGGGGGGTGCCGAGGATTTGAATGGTGACATAGGGCAGGAAGGGGTGGTGACATGGGACAGGGAACTGGTGTGAAGAGAGGGATGGGGTGCCAAAGGCAGGCTGTGGCCAGGAGGCGTTTGCCTAGGCCTGATGCAGTTCCAGGCTGCTCAAAACAGCTGGCTGCTCTCTGTGACTCTCTGCTCTGGGTGCCAGGAGGGTGGGAAGGGGAAGGCTTCATGTGTTGCCCCGCCCTTCAGCACAAACTCTCAGCTGGTCAAAAGGATCTGAGAAATTGTATTGAGGGTGGGGCAGCATGCAAAGCCCTCTGTCCCCCTCCCCCGTCGCTGCCCAGAGTGGAGAACCAGCTAATTAAAGCACAGTGAGGGAGCTCTGTGCCTGAAGATCCTTGCAGGGTGGATCTGGCAGCTTGAGCCATATCTTGCCCTCCCCTCTTGTCTAACCATTCTTAAAACCCTCCAATGATGTAGATGCCACAGTTTCCCTAGGTAATTTGTTTCAGAGCTTAACTACTCTGACAGTTAGGAAAACTTCTTAACATCTAACCTAATTCTCCCTTGCTGCATTTTAGGCCCATTGCTTCTTGTTCTGTCCTCCATGATTAAGGAGAACAATTTATGGCAATCTTTTACGTACTTGAAGACTTATGCCTTCCTTCAGTCTTCTCCTTTCCAAGTTAAACAAACCCAAATGTTTCAATCTTTCCTCCTAGGTCATGTTTTCTACACCTTTTTGTTGCTCTCTTGTTCACTTTTTTTTAAAAAGCAATGGACTATGCAGGATAGGGAGGAGCGTGCTCTTTTGTTTTATTTAAATGCAAGGACAAAACAGTTGCTTGCCCTCAGGAGGCACGTTCATTTCAAGCTCTGCTCAGTAGCATCCCAACAACAAACAAAAGCTGAGAGGAAGCGCATAGAAGGTCAGCTACTACACAATCCTATCAACTCAGCCCTTCATACTTTTGTTTTAAAGCTACATTTCAGAGCAGATTAAAAGGTACTGGCCTGATAGCCCTGGAGACAGGACAGAGACAGCACAAGTAACAGCAGTGCAAAGTTCCCGCTCCTTGTCCTGACCATGCACCTTAACCCTGACCTGGGAGGCCTCCACTGATGAACACAAGGATAGTTCAATCTCCATACACCATCCGAACTCTCGGTTACATCTGTTAATAGTGATGCCAGTCACCACAGGATGTTTTCTGAGGAACACTTTCAACAGGATCTGAACTGAGATGATTAGTTTCAGGTAGGAACGGTATATATTACATGTATCATATGCGTGTTTCTGGACTGAAGAATGAAGCACTGGTTTTAGAAGACTATGGACATCTGCCCTAGCTCAGGGGTGGACAACCCATTAAATGAAGAGAGCCGAAACAGTGGCGGAAAAAAATGTGAAGAGCCACACCAGAATTGTTGGGGGGGGGGGCGGGGGGAAAGAGCTCCCCACCAGCCAGAGTTATTGAGAAAGAAGAAAAAAAAAAGATGCTGCCCCTTTAAAAACCTTGGGTTAGGCCTTTTGGCCACATCAGGCTCCTGTCAGCCGCCATCATTGAGCACAGGAAGCCAGGGACCGTTTGTAGGGGTGCATGGGGCGACTTCACGAGCTGCTGGGGAGGCTTCACAAGCTGCACTTTCAGGGGCGAAGAGCCGCATGCGGCTCACGAGCCGTGGGTTGGCCGCCCCTGCCCTAGCTGAATGGTGACAGCATGGAGGAAATAAGGCCACAGGCTGACTTGGAGGTATGACTGCACTGAAAAAAAAGTGTGCTCATACTTTGGGTTATAATAGCAGTGAAGACAAATTCATACATTTTAAACTCAGTGGCAATGTGGCCTAACTTGGGTTAGCCACTAGATTCAATGCCAGATTCCCCTGTAGGCTTTAACTGTAGCAGCTAACCCAAAGGTAAAAGCCAACTTGCTGTGTCTTCACTGCTATTTTCCCCCATCTTGGCTAACCCCAGATAATAAGACCCATTTCATTTGCAGCGAGGACAATCTACAATAGAGCTCTCTGAGCATAGGTCTGTCTACCAAGTATCCAACAGCAAGAGTCATTGTGCTGCATGACACACTTGAAAGACGCAAGCAGAAATGCCAGTACTGGGCAAAGGCAGCAAGTTATTGCTCATGGACATTTAAGTCCTGCTATGTGTATAAACTACACACAAAGAGAAAGAAAGACTCGTGTTTATGTAGGTGTGGGCTAAACACTAAATGCTCTGCCACGCTGGTTAAGCCCTTGGTTATATCCACGGATTTCTTTATACATGGATAATCTCACCGTTCCCAACTAACAAATGAGCCAAGAGGTTTGGTCCAGAGAGCACCTCCTGTGTGCACACGGGATATGATACAGGTGCACACTTTGTTCCAGAAATTAGAAATCAAGGAAGTTCTTATTTCAAATAAGGCCCAGGTCCCCAGCGAACCAAAATTTACTACCTCCGTTTGGCTTTCAAATGGTATATGGCCGTGGCACCCACCCAGTTCTGAAGCTATAGCGAACTAGCTAGATTTGGCCCGCAAACCACCCTGCTGGGACCCTCAGGCATGCAGCAGAGGCTGATTTAAGCAGAGGACTGCTCCCTGTGCCTCTCTGCTCCGGAGGGAGGGGGACGCTTCATATGATCTTCCTGCTCCCAGCCCAATCCTCAGCTCCTATTGGTTGGAAACAACCAGCCAAAAGGAGCTGAGAGATTGGCCTGGGAGCAGGGCAGCGCAAGACTCTCCCCTTTCCGGATCTGAGAGCCACATGGAGGAAGCAGCCTGCAGTTTTAAGCAGTCTGGGGCTGCAGCAGGCAGGGAGCCCAGCCTGCCTTGGGGGTACTGCAGGGCTGCTGGCCAGAAGATGCTTAGGTAAACACCTCCCAGCCAGAGCCTAACTCTGGCACCCCTGCCCCTCAACTCCCTGCCCCAAGTCACAGCTCCCTCCCAGACCCTGTACCCCTTCCTTCAATCCTCCCCCAGCCAGAATCCTCTCCTGGACCCAGACCCCATCCTGGACCTTGTACCCGAATCCCCTGCCCCAGGTCACAATCCCTTCCTTCACCCAAACTCCCCCTCAGAACTCACACTGTCTCCTGCACCCCAGTCTCTTACCCTGTGTGCCCTTCTGCACCATCCTAGACCCCATACCTCCTCCACAGAAAAGTGTGGCCCTTGATCACTTTCCAAAATCTTGGAGTGGCCCCCCACCAAAAATTATTGCCTAGCCCAGGGGTGGGCAGTGTGGTGGACACCATGGTATATGGCACTGATTTCTACCCTTGGTAGTTCACAAGGTAGCAGGTCTCAAAACTCTCTACTGTACAGTGGTTGTAGATATAACCGTGCTTTTATGGAGTGATCCAGGATTGATTTTAGCAAATTAGACCTCTGAGCAGTTTGACTTTCATTCCCTGTCATTACAGCAGTCATAATGAATAAAACTAGCTATAATATTGGCAGGATCCTCTCTCCACACATTCTCCTACTTCACCTCAACCCTGACAGAGGGGAGTCCTTTTAAACAAAGGCTGTCAAGCTGGGGCAGTTGCAATGGTTTTAGAGCTGGGGTAGGGAACCTTTTTTGGGTCGGGGCCACTGACCAACAGAAAAAGCAAAAAACCCTCACTGATGTGGCCCCTGACTGAGAAGGAGAACGACACTCCCCACATTCCTCTTGCATACCAGAGCCTAGGGGCGCCCAGGTTAGTAGATTCTGTGTGCTCCAGCCCCGCGGTGGGATGGGGCTGGAGCACCAGCGCAGGCTTCCCAATGCTGGGGGGGGGGGGGGGGACCCAGGCAAACCGGAGGCCACATCTGGCCCTCGGTTTTCATTTTAGAGGATACACAAAGGTCTATAAAGGACTACATATTTTCTGAACAGAGAGTACAATTACGCAAGTTACCCTACAAATAGAGATATGCTACTGAATCAGAGGATTTGACATCATGAGGCTTAGGACATCTGAGACATGCCGAGGTGACCTTTAGGACATGGTCCTATTCAGAACACCTAGATGGGAAAGCAGGATGCCAGAACTAAACAACAAAGTGTTCTATTGCATCTTCAGGCTTGTCTCTCTCGCTCTCTCTCTCTTTTTTAAAAAAAAAAAAAAAAAAAAAGTCACACTATTAGATATCACTGAAGTGGACGTGAATTTCTGATCAAAGTGCTGCTATTAAAATGGAAGAAGCATCGCTATTCAGCATTTAGAGATCAATACTGAGGGTATCTTTAAGTAAGTCATTCATATAGGAGGTCAGTTTCTTTGCTAGACAGACAAAGGCCAACACGTTCCACACTGCCACTTTGCTTACTCCAGTCTCGCTCTACTCTCCCTACTTTGTGCTGCTGTAAAACTGCTGAGCTTGGCCCCGCCAAAGAAAATGGATTAGCATACAAAAACATGATGTGAATTGGATTGCTGGAGTTCTGGTTTTCTGTCCTGCCTACAGTCACCCTACATTAGAGGTGGGTCATAATTTTTGATGGGGGCCATTCCAAGATTTTGATCAAAGGCTTCACTTTTCTATGGAGGGTGTGCAGAGTCTGGGACAGGAGTTGGGTGCAGAGGGGACTGGCATGCAGGAGAAGGTGTGGGGTCTGCGAGGGAGTTTGGGTGAAGGAGGGGATTGTGACCTTGGGCAAGGGATTAGGGTGCAGGATCCCGGAGGGGGTAGGGTGCAGGAGATGATTCTGACCTGAGGAAGGACGCAGGACCAGGTATAGGGTCTGGGAGGGAGTTGTCATCTGGGGCAGGGGGGAGGAGAGTGCAGAGGGTTTGGGTGGTGACCTGGGGGCAGGGGATTGGGGTGCAGGGTCCTGGAGGGGGCATGGGTGCAAGAGAGGGTGGGGGTGCCAGAGGCAGGCTCTAGTCAGGAGGCACTTACCTAAGCAGCTCCCAGCCAGCAGCCCTAGACTGCTCAAAGCAGCTGGCTGGTCCAGGTGGCTCTGTGCTGTGGAGGGAGGCTTCACACGCTGCCCCTGCCCCCAGCAAAAACTCTCTATCCCCATTGGCTGGATTCTGGCCAATAGGAGCTGAGAGATTTTGGTGGGGGTGAGGGCAGCGCAGAAGCCTCCTCCCACCCCGTGCAGACAGCCATAGGGGGCAGCCAAGCTGCTTTGAGTAGCGCTGCTCCATGCCACAGGGATGAGCTAATGGACTGGATCTTGGCAGGCCGGATCTTGCCCATCCCTGCACTGCATCATATTTTAGCTACTTGAGGCAGGCTGGCTGTCTTGTCTGTAGAGCACCACACACATTTGTGGTTCTGAATGAATAATCAGTTTGCACTGAACCCACATACTTACTAAAAACCTAAACAGCAAGAGAATAGGCATGTGCTCAAGACTAAAGCTTAACAATATTTAGCCCCTATGCCAACTTTGAAAGAAGCCTGTTAAAATGATTTAGGAACAGTCATTTCCCCAATTAACAGTCTGATTCTCTTTTTGAAATGGTTGCCCCATTGCCAAGCTTGAAGACTACTCACCATATGGCATTAGACTGTGATTACAGATAAAAAGTGCACTGCTGCAAACAGTGCATTGCTACTTTGTGTCTGGTAAGAGGATCTCCAAGTGCTGTACAAACAGTTGTGTTTCAATGATACTGTGATATCGGTACGGTATATAAAATGTATTGTTTAAACTACCACATCCGGAGCAGAACACAACACCCATTTAACAGCAGACAGGACAAGAAGCAAAGCCTACCATATCCAGACCAAAGAGGATTAGTATACAAATTAAATTAAATAATTAACTTAAACTAACAATTTATGTGGAATTAACAGTGCCTTGTGCCTACATTAGGATCACAATTTCAATAGACAAGGGGAAGAATAAGAGAGACACGCTTACATGTCAGAATAAAAGGTCTCTAATCGGACTAACCCAGCTTAGTTTATGAAATCCCATGAGGATCACAGCATGTCTGCAGGTTAGAAAACCCGGACTAACCTTAGAGTGAAAACTCACCAGGCAATCTTGGACTGTGATGAAAAAAATAGGGCCTCAGCAGCCAGATCAAGTTCAAACTGTAAGATTTGTGTTTTACAAAAGTCACTTTCATGTAAAATCCTTCCTGTGTGCATAATGCCTTATCTACACAGAGTCAACCGGAGAGGTGAACAGCTGCCATGAAAGGGGGCCCATGAGCTCCACACCTGATGAGCAGGTAGGCATGTATCAATTAACACATCCTTCTGGGAATCGAGACAGAAAAAGCAGGGTGAATGATACAGACGAGGCCATATAAACCAGGCATTTGTGACTGCTAGACTTGGTCACAAACTCAGAATCAAGCCACATGCCCTGAAATGCCCATTTGGTACAAAACCTGAAACTGCTATTTCATGCTCTGTCCTGACTTCCCAAACAAAGCAGAACACTGAGACCTTGAACTGGACCAATTTCACAGAGGGCTCAGAATACTATTTACCACTACTCTTAGAATCATAGAATACTAGGACTGGAAGGGACCTCGAGAGGTCATAGAGTCCAGTCCCCTGCCCTCATGGCAGGACCAAATACTGTCTAGATCATCCCTGATAGACATCTATCTAACCTACTCTTAAATATCTCCAGAGATGGAGATTCCACAACCTCCCTGGGCAATTTATTCCAGTGTTTGACTACCCTGACAGTTAGGAACTTTTTCCTAATGTCCAACCTAAACCTCCCTTGTTGCAGTTTAAGCCCATTGCTTCTTGTTCTACCCTCCCATGACAACAATGTTCCACTGGAAAAATAAAAACAGTTGAGAAACAGGGTGAGGCTCAAGAGTGTGGGAGACAGGCACTGGATGTAGACAGAGCAGCTCTGTCACATGAAATAAGAATCCTCACCCCTTTCAACATTGAATGCAAAACTCATTTCCACACATGGCAAACAAAAACGCTATTAATCAAGCTCTCTCCAACAGGCAGAGGAAGAGGGATATTGGAGGTAGCTATTTTTAAACATTTGGAACCCATACATACGGCTTTCCACAGATAGGTACCAGAGAGTGTGGAGTGTGAAGAACCTGGATCCAAATGTGGGTTTCGGGATTAATACTGCACACACTTCAAGCTACCAACAATTCAGTTTTATGAAAAAAAAAAAAAGTGGCAGTTTTTAAGGTATGTTGTAACTTGTGGCTAGGTACACTAAATGGGTAATTGACAAGTTTTCCTGGCATAGCTTGAGGGTTTAAATGGGCTGCTCCAAGGAGGAAGTGGAGTCTACACCCCAAGCAGAGCAATATGCTTCCAGGCTAGGAAGTGCATCCTTAGGCCTTGTCTATACTTACGTAGAGATTGACACTGGAGATTTATCTTCTGGGGTTGGATTTAGTGGGTCTAGTAAGGACCTGCTACATCAAATGCTGATGTCATCCCCATCAACCCCAGTACTCCACAAGGCCACGAGGAATAAGGGAAATCAACAGAAGAGTTTCTCTCGTTGACCTCCTACAGTGGGGATGCTAGAGAAATTTGATTTAACGTATGTCAACTCCAGCTCTGCAACTCAGCTACAAGAATTGTGCATCTTAAATCAAATTTCTTGCATACTGTAGACCTGGCTTAGTCAATCTTCTGATTGCAGCTTCCCATCAGCTTGAAATTACTGTTAGCGATGCCATGCTGTATCCTCATTAAAGCTAATACACTGACCCAAGCACTGTAAATAGCAGTCCCTCAGAACTAGGTCAAGAGAAAATGCTTCCCTGCCACATTAAGCCATTTTCAAAAATCTGAACTAGGAATTTTAAAAGCAGCATATATTGCACCAATATGCTGCATTCGCTCTTTCAGTGATGACCTCTGCAAAATTCCTACCTCACTGTGACCCTGAAGGGTTGTGCACATTTTTGTGACTTTGTAATTAGCTGGACAGTTCCAGCCCATGTCAGAAGTTGGAGCAGATGAAACCTTCCATCAGAATTCCTGGACAGGTGTGTGTGTGTACGTACATACGTACGTACGCACACACACACAGAGTTTTCCTTCTATGGATTTACTTGAATAAATGTAGGTGCTTACCTTGTTATTTCATACAGAACATAATGCTTTCCCAGTTCATTGTATGAGGGCAATGAACTAAAGTATTCTTATGACAAGTTACACCCTCCTCTAAAAATCATGTTCTTTCACAACTTCATGTCTTGATATATTAATACAGTGTGGAAACACCTGTGATTTATTCAGCAACACTACCAGGAGTCTAGTATTAACACATCCTGCATGTCCATCTATTGGTTTGTAGATGGAAGAAACAAAGGAAGCATAAATTAAAATGTTCTGGATGGTATAAACATCAATTTTTTCCCCTCAGATTTACCTTTTCTGTATTAAGCTGTGACAAAGTACAGTTGTGATTGAGTGGTATAGTTGACAGGTACAGAATTATCTTAGCAAATTGCTGACTTTGGATTAGTTATCCAAATGCCTTCTGATACATCAATCAATTTTCACTTCTCCTTCTGACCACAATTAGGCAGCTGTATTTGTGTACAGATGTCATGAAGTTACAGTCATGCATCTAGGTTGGCTAATGTATGTATTTCACCATCTATTTTTTGCCAAAATATTGTTTGTATAGTTTTGAGTTCTCAGTCTGTTTTGGATAACTGAGCAACCCAGATTCCTCATGTTACGGAAGGTGAACCGCATGTTTTAACTGAACACAGATATTAAAAAAGACTCTCTTATGGGAACAAAAGTTGCTCAATTCAAAAACTGACCATATACAAATGATTTATGATTGGAGGAAGGCAGGAGAACTGAATATCTATCACAAGGTGTTTTAAAAAAAATCCTGAAAAGTTTGTCCAGTATGTACTTCAACAGCCATATCAAGAAAAACAAGCCACTGGAGTCCATATTAAACCTCCAGTAAAAACCTCAATAAGTTTCTGACTCACATTCATGAAATGAAATTTCCAATATTTCTTTGCCCAAAATTTTAAGTGGGTAAAGCTGAAGATTTAGCTTTCAACCTGGCCTTTTCCCAATTCATAGGCATATAAATACTCTATATAATGGATAGACTGTCCTTAAAATTTCATAGGAGGACAAAGGGAAAATTGCATAAACATACTTGTTTAAAACTCATTAAACACATATAGACTGACACCATGCAAACAAAAGTACAAGAATTAATACATCTGAGACCAAAGAGATAAAACCATGAGGTATGGAAGAGGGGGAGAGTATACCACAGGTCAGGTTTTACATTACCTCTAAGGTTCTGGAGCTTGACAGCCTAGTTACATCACATGATAAACTTAAAAGCACAAGTAAGAGCCAGGATGGTTGTCAGTATTCAGTTCTGTCACACACCTCACCTCCAATCATCAGAAAGTGTTTAGTTTAAAACAATTATAGGTAAAGAAGCAGCCTTTATGAAAATCATGGATGATCAATGTGTCCGTGAACTACATCTGAAATCCACTGGTGCTTGATTGCTAATTTTGTACTACATGAATAAAGCAAGTTCACTCCAGTATTTATATGCAAGGAGTCTTTCATATTCAGAACTAATTACCTTTCGTGGGTGCACTGTTCTAAGAATTTCCAAACCACGTTAGCCCCAAAGCCTAAAATCCCTTCTCATATTTAAAACTCCCTCACCTGCCCACCCACTTGTAACAAAGTTGTTGTTTGCTCCAAACAAACTACTGATGGATTTTTTCCCCACCTTTCAGAATCCCTAATCAGGCTTCTGTTTTTTTGCAAGTCACTGCAGAAGTCACTACCTGTATTCTCGCTTGTACAAAATAAATTTAAACACTAATTACACTTAAGAAGGAGAAGCACACTCTGCCATTCCCACACCGATGCTAGTTAAAGATTTATTCACAACTATAGCATAACTGCAGATTGACAAGCAAAACACTGTACTTAATTATGGGTGGAACCATTAAAATACATGCATATAATGACAACATGAGTGAAACCAACTAAATCTTGCACTACTATGATTGCACAATAACATTCCCCCTCTCCCTTCTCTAATATTTCTACGTACCAGAAAGCTTGCATTCAGTGCTCAGTGGAAGATGCTGGTTATCCAACAAGCAGCAGAAAACAAGGCAGTCAGGTATCTATAACTTTTGGAGGCAGCCACCAGGAAGTGTACCAATTTACTTCTTCACACCACTAAAAAGAACACAGACTTCTTTAAAATGCAACAATTCCTGCCTCACTCAAGCACCTCTGGCTTAAACAGTACAGCACGGACACTAGTTTTATGGAAGGGGGCGGGGAGGGCTGGTCTCCCTGAAGCTCTATCAAGTGAAAGAAATAATTTTGTGTTAAAGCCATTTTTAATCAAGGGAGTTGTCGTCAGCCGCCCCTTCCAAGAGGCCAAGTTCATCAGCTGCACAAATGCATAATGGTTACCTTTGCAAAGCACTTTTTAGGAAGACCTGGATATAAATCCTAAAGTTTAACAAGATGAACATCCGTAACCCTTCATGTACTGCCTTCAAAATGCATTCCTCAGTCTCTACTGAACCAAGGGTTACCAAAAGAGCATAGGTCAGTGATGAGCAACCTAACTAGTGAGTCGGCCGCATGAGTGGCTCTTCATCTCAGTTGATCACAAGATTGTCGTAACCAAGACGGTCTCGAAGTAACAGTTATGATGGTAGTTTTGCTAATTGCGCTTGTGTATCTAGAATTCGCTGAGTGTGCCGAATGAACTGTAGCAGTGCTTCATTGGATGCAGAGGGCGCACACGGCTCTCACAGTAATGTTGCGTGCAATCAGCACACACCTCACTTTATATGCGTGTCACTTTAGCAATACCAGTTGGAAAAAAAGTATACTGTAACAAGAGGAATCTGGCAATAGCAAACAAAAAGTCTCGTGAGTCACACATGGGACCCCAATGGGCCACAGGTTGCCCACTGCTGGCTTAGGTGCTACATTTATATCTGGAAAATGTCTTGACAATTTTCTTTAGAACTTGGCAGGAAACAGTTTTCCAGTCCTGCAGGAATTCAAACTTTAAAAGTGTTTCCATCCCAAATCAGGACAAAAAGCCAAAATCCTAAAGATTTTATGAATTAAAAAAATCCAAAAACAATTTCAGGTAGGGTCAATTTTATATATAAGAATCCATTAGCAAAGGATGTCTTATGTGGGGTGAAGTCATCGTTTCCTGCTGGGATGAAGCTATAATCTGTCAAAGATCTCACAGAACATTCCATAGTCTGCTCCTCAAATAAAGTCTTTCACTGCAGTGCTGGATTCTGTCACCATCACCAGAAGTAGTATGTACAAAAACTCTCAAAAAATCCAGCTGCATCAAAAAAAAAAAAAAAGTAATGCTTCCAGAGAACTTTGTTGGAAACCAGATTTTCACTACTCACTCACTGTCAAGCCACACCAGGGCCTGATTAAATGCATCCTAGAATACTCAAGGAGCTGATAGAGGAGGTATCTGAGCCTTTAGCTATCATCTTTGGAAAATCATGGAAGACAGGAGAGATTCCAGAAGACTGGAAAAGGGCAAATATAGTGCCCATCTATAAAAAGGGAAATAAGAACAACCCAGGAAACTACAGACCAGTCAGTTTAAGTTCTGTGCCAGGAAAGATAATGGAGCAAGTAATTAAGGAAATAATCTGCAAACACTTGGAAGATAATAAGATGACAGGGAACAGCCAGCATGGATTTGTAAAGAACAAATCAAGTCAAACCAATCAGATAGCTTTCTTTGATAGGATAAGGAGTCTTGTGGATAAGAGAGAAGCGGTGGACGTCGTATACCTAGACTTTAGTAAGGCATTTGATATGGTCTCACATGATCTTATCAATAAACTAGGGCTACTAGGCAAATACAACTTAGATGGGGCTACTATAAGGTGGGTGCATAACTGGCTGGATAACCATTCCCAGAGAGTAGTTATTAACAGTTCACAATCCTGCTGGAAAGGTATAACAAGTGGGGTTCCGCAAGGGTCTGTTTTGGGACTGGTTCTGTTCAATATCTTCATCAACAATTTAGATATCGGCATAGAGAGTACGTTTATTAAGTTTGCAGATGATACCAAGCTTGGAGCGGTTGCAACTGCTTTGGAGGAGAGGCTCATCATCCAAAATGATCTGGACAAATTGGAGAAATGGTCTGAGGTAAACAGGATGAAGTTTAATAAGGACAAATGCAAAGTGCTCCACTTAGGAAGGAACAATCAGTTTCACACATACAGAATGGGAAGTGACTGTCTAGGAAGGAGTACGGAAGAAAGGGATCTAGGGGTTATAGTGGACCACAAGCTAAATATGAGTCAACAGTGTAATGCTGTTGCAAAAAAAAGCAAATATGATTCTAGGATGCATTAACAGGTGTGTTGTGAGCAAGACACAAGAAGTCATTCTTCCGCTCTACTCTGCACTGATTAGGCCTCAGTTGGAGTATTGTGTCCAGTTCTGGGCACCACATTTCCAGAAAGATGTGGAGAAATTGGAGGTCCAGAGAACAATAACAAGAATGATTAAAGGTCTAGAGAACATGACCTATGAAAGAAGACTGAAAGAACTGGGCTTGTTTAGCTTGGAAAAGAGAAGATTGAGAGGGGACATGATAGCAGTTTTCAGGTATCTAAAAGGGTGTCACAAGGAGGAGGGAGAAAACTTGTTCTTCCTGGCCTCTGAGGATAGAACAAGAAGCAATGGGCAAAACTGCAGCAAGGGATGTTTAGGTTGGACACTAGGAAAAAGTTCCCGACTGTCAGGGTGGTTAAACACTGGAATAAATTGCCTAGGGCGGTTGTGGAATCTCCATCTCTGGAGATATTTAAGAGAAGGTTAGATAAATGTCTATCAGGGACGGTCTAGACAGTACTGGATCCTGCCACGAGGGCAGGGGACTGGAATCGATGACCTCTCGAGGTCCCTTCCAGTCCTAGTATTCTATGATTCTACATTAGACAGATATTTTAAGTGCTGCTTTACTTATTGTAGTAGCTATAATACACACACACACACACACACACACACACACACACAGCAATGTCAAGAAAGCCACAAATGAATGCTGACCCATTTTGTTTTCTGATGAACTGTAATCACTTTCCTCCTCTGACAGCTGCTCAAACTTAATTGCTCATTATGTCTGTAAATAAAAACTGATCTTACTCTGATTAGCCAACCATTTTATGGCTGCCACAATCATTTCTTGGTTAATAAATGATTTGATGTTCATCAATATTGCCCCAAACCTGCATAGTTGGTGGTACATTGTTTCTTTCCCCTAAAATATCCTTTTAGTTAGAACCAAAAATGTCATTACAGAAAGCAGTTCAGACAAACTAAATTATTTTTACAGCCTAATCCACATCAGGCGCTAGTGACAAGACATAATGGCACCCATAAATCAAATGTATCTTGTTCCTTGCTCGCACCTTTTTTTCTGCTTGTGTCCCTGTTATTGTGACATCGTTTATTATGTACTTGATTTTTTGGGAAATACTCCAGAGCACTCTGATTATAAAACTGCTCACAATGATACACGACAGATTTCTAGACTATAAATAAAATGTGCTAGCAGAGCCTAGAAGTCTAAATAGTGAGATGAAAATCAAGTAGCTAAATTATGTTGTGGTCAACATCTGCTTAATATACACATAAGCAATTTAGCATGCAACAGGGGTACTCTTTCATAGATACTAAGCAATCAAGACTCCAGATGGCTTAACTGACAAAGGGTTCAGTGCATTCTATTGCCTAATATTGCCATTACATTTTAATCTTCAGCAGTCAATATCTCATCAATGCATCTTCTACAGCTCCAAAAATCAACACATTGGACTGAAATTAAGCAGGCAAAATTTTAGTCCACAAGGAACCAGTTAAATAGTTTGAGTTATCTGAATAAAAGTGGAAAATATAAATCAATTATTCTTATGCTTGTCCTAGATAAAAAATGATTGCAAGTAGAGACTCCAGACTTGCCCTCTTGGATTGTTCCTATAGGCTACATCTAGACCAGTAGTTCTCAATGTGGGCCATATGGCTCCCCAGGGGGCCACGCCTTACTTCTAGGGGGCCACATGGAAAAAACAGAACATTAGGGGGCCACCGTAAGTTTCTGAGGGGGCCACCCAAACTTAACTGCCAGGCGTATGATGAATGAGGCTCAGAAGAGGGCCATGAGCAAAAAAAGGTTGAGAAACACTGGTCTAGACTACAGGCTTCTTTCGGAAGAAGCTTTTTTCAGAAGAGATCTTCCGAAAAAACTTCTTCTGAAAGAGCGCATCCACACTGCAAAAGTGCATCAAAAAAGGGATCTGCTTTTTTGAAAGAGAGTGTCCAGACTAAATGGACACTGTCTCAGATATAAGCTGTGATTTCTATGGACAGAATGGCCACCAGGGCACTTGTGCTTTTTCCTCTTTCCTCTTCTTCCGAAAACTCCCTCTTCCTCATCCACATGCCTTTTTGTGAAAGAGCTCTTTCAGAAAAAGGCTTCTTCCTTGTAGAATAAAGATTACCACACCCTCTGTTCTTTAGATTTTCTTGCGGAAGAAAGCAATTGCAGTGAGGACATTCCTCAAATTTTGTCGGAAAAACAGCTGTTTTTCCGACAAAACTGTGTAGTGTAGACATACCCATAGAGTCTTAAAGGGCCAAACTTTGAAATCAACACATTCAGTCTTTATAAAATTACAGATGCTGAAAACAAGTAATTTCACGCTTCCGCATTAAAAGTAGTATTTGGTTCTCAGAAGGCAAGTAGAATGCTTCTATTAAGAACAGGTTAACCTCAGGATGCATTTGTTAGCTTGGGGAGCCAAAGAGGCCAAGAACTACTAAGCACCGCAGGACTGCAACACCCTGAGGTTTAAAGGAACCTTCAAACTCTGCTGGCAAAGCTGAAAGAGTTTTCAATTTATGTAAGCGTAATGCAAGCTGCTTGGGGGTTTTGGGGTGGGAAGGAGAGGAATGCTTTCTCTTTAACAAATATAAATCCTATTGGAAAAATAAATGCAGTAAGCTGTAATGAATGCCAGGTTAAAGTTGAGAAACAAGCACTCAAGATTAAGGTCCCTTCTGCCGTGTTAACTCAACCACACTGTGAATATGAACTTTTTTATTCCTCTTCTTCTTGTCAAATGCAGCGTTTACTACACTGTTCTCAGCAGATGTATCCCTCAAAATACAAAGAAAGCAATGTGGCCAAGTTAACAGAATTCTTCTGTCATCTTAGCTATTACTTCTCAAGGAGAGGAGTTACTCATAATGACAGGAGAGAAGCATCTACACTGAAACACTAGTGCCACAGCTGCAACTGTGTCCTTGCAGCATTAAGCATAGATATTACCTAGAAGTATGGAAAACCTTTTAATGATGTTTGTAACAAGAGATCTGCTCTCATTTTGCAGGGCATTTTCTGACCTGAATTTGAACAGGCTAGTTCTTAACACACAGCCACTTTCTAGCCTAGAATGTCAGACTTCTAAATGGGAGAGTAGGCTGCAACATGCTTGCCATTAGTGATGTAAAAAGGCATTTTAAAAATGTAACCGTGTAACCACTGAAAATCCTAGCGGTTTAAATGCACTGTGGGCTTTGCAGTATAAAGCTTAAATAAGATTTATACTGCAGAACCCCCAGCAAAGGCTCCCCGGCAGCCACCATGTAACCTGTAGTGGGGAGCATCTCCAGTTGGAGCAGCCCCTTCCTGCGGTGGGCCGCATGAGGCTGGAGCTTGTCTGAAACTCTCTGCAAAATTGTTTGGTGTGAGTGGAGGATATGTGTGTAAATGTGAAAGCCATTACAAAGCCCAGGTGGCCAAGAAGTGGGAACCTTCAAGACAACCAGGAAACACCCACTGTGCCCGAGGCTGAATTAAATTAGCAAAAATGATGAATCCTGGAGACAGGCAGACCCCCCAAGACTCGAGTGAGATACAAACAAGAGACAGTGATGGGACACTTGACAATAGCCATCAAAGGATAACTGTGGAAAACCTTCAGAGGGGTAGCTGAGTAAGTCTAACAGGAAAAACTAAAAAAAAAAGAATAGTCTAGTAGCACCTTAAAGACTATCAAAACATGTAAATGGTATCATGAGCTTTCATGGGCACAACCCACTTCCTCAGATGACTGGAGTATTAGAAGTCCAGATCCAAGAATAAATAAGGAAATGGGGTGGGGGAAAGGAGGAAAGAAAAGGAGAAAAAGAGAGAGACAGTAAGTAGATGGTTCAAGTACAAGAGGCTGATAAAAACAATTAGCACCTCCATTGTTTGGTTGGTTGGTTGGTTAAGTCATTAGGATGTGGAAGCTAGCGTGCAAGCCAGTGGATATCCCAGTTCATTCCATTTGCGTAAGAATTAAACTTGTAAATGAAGTTAAGTTCCAACCCTTCCCTGTGTATTTGGCTTATGGAATTGGCCTGAAACACCACAGTGACTTGGAGATCCATTAATGAGTGTCCAGGCAGATTAAAGTGTTCCCCAACAGGTTTCTGTGTATTAACTTTTCAGATATCTGATTTGTGTCCATTAATTCTCTCTTGTAGGGACTGTCCAGTTTGGCCAATATACATGGCAGTGGGGCACTGCTGGCGTTTGATGGCATAGATCACATTAGTGGACGTGCAGTTAAATGAGCCTCTGATGTGGTGGCTGATATGGTTGGGTCCAGTGAGTAAATCGCTAGTGTAGACGTGTAGGCAGAGTTGACACTGGGGCTGATTGCAGGACTGGGTTCCTGAATGATTACGATGGAAGTGTGTTGAGATTAACGCCATTAAGGATGAATGATTACAGCATGACACTGCAATACTCAGACTCAAACTGGAACTTTCATGTGTATAAGGGGGGTGGCTTTTACCATTAGACTTTGGGTTCAGTCCTGCAAGCCAAGCCTCAGAAGAGCCTTGAATCGCGATGAATGAACCCTGACTCCTCACTCGGTCAATCTTGCCTGGCCAGTAAGACTGATTTGAGCCACACAGACTGGTAACTGGAGGACACGTGTGTGTGCGCGCACGAATGCATATGCTGCTTTTCATGTACTTTCAATAACATGGCGTATTTATTGCCTTTTCCCCTAAAAAAGATCTCCTGTGCTTCTTATAAACATAATATGGTTAACCAGAACAAATAAGTCTATTAACCAGTTAACCATTTACATCCCTTCTTGCACTAGATTTACAAGCTCTTATCCAAAGCATATAAACAAGTTTATCCAGAAGGTCTCCTTGTCGTCTTGGTCTCCTGATACTCCTTATGACTAGCCAGCATACTTTTTGCTTCCTGCAGCATAGTTTGGCACCATCATACACTGGGCCCCTGAGTTACCCTGAAGCCCAAGTAACAGAAGCAATAGCAAATATGGTCCAGTGTGGATACTCTTGCCTTGGGACTGTCTTGACACAAATACACTCCATGAGTTTATACAACCCTTGATTTTGGAATACTTTATTACAAATTGAACTTCTCTAGTCTGCCCCCCCCCCCGATTGCTGCCAAATCAAAGAATTTTCCCAACCATGAGAAATCAGTGTAGTAGTGAGTGGGTCTTTTTATTTCACCGTGGTGAATAAATGGAACAGCACTTGCAATCTGCTTAGTAACAGTATGACCGTACGGATTCATCCTATATAAGCCTATGCCTAACCAAAGCTGATCAGCTCTCTTCATAAGAGTGTTACTGTTAACAATTTTACCGTATTAGCACTAGGAAATAAGTAGAAAAAGCACAAAACACATGCTTACACCTAGCATTACCAACACTTCCACTGCTTACTGGGCTCTTAAATGACAATTAGGGGTAAATTAGAGCTAAATATCACACAGAAAACTGAGAGCCAGGACTGGTGGCTATAAATAAACTTTATGTGACCATGGGAAAATTGGCCACACCCATGATAAGTGGACATCTGGCTAACTAAAATCATGTTGAACCAAGAAGTGCCATACTGGAGAGCTTCAACCTTTACATTATAGCAGGAGATTCCTGCACTGATCATACTGCTCCAGATTGCACTAGAAGAGTCATCACATAGCCTTTTTTTTTTTTTTTTAAATCGGCTGCTTTCAGTGAGAGATTGGTGGACTCTATTTTTATTTCTCCTTATGGGACAGCTTTAAGAGCGTTTGTAAATAAGAGAGTTTAAAGATTTGGAACCATGGAGAAGCAACATGTTAAAATAAAGTAAACCATCTGCTCCTAAGGGACAAGGTATTATGACAGAGCTAGGCATTCAGGTTAATGCTTTCTTGGGCACAAGTATCAGCCTCTTTCCAAAGAGCCTTTTCCAAAGGAGAATAAAATGAATAAACAGAATAATCAAGAATTAAGTAAATCTTCTGGGAGCATAGTATGTGACTAAAGCACAGTAGACATGGCTGTTTAGAGAGGATTGGTTTTTTGCCATCCCACATTAAATCAGTTTTCAAAATGCAAAGTAACATTTCCTAAGATGTTTGCATGGATGCAAGCAGAAAACTGTGTTTGAATGCTAATGCTACAGGACCCGTTGTCACAAAAATCCCTTTGATAATTACACCAAACACAAACTACCACAAACAGGTTCACCCTGGAGTACATTTCATAATACTTGGGGCTTCTGTAACAATCTTTCTTCCAATGAGTTCCAAGCACTTTACAAACCTTTTAACCTCTCATTAAGTACATGTTATGAAGATTCCGAAACCAAGGCACAAAGAATAAAACTGACTTGCCCAAGGTCACCCACTAAGACTTTGGTAGAACCTAAAAGGCAGAAGGGCTGGCCAATCCATCACCAAGCAACTAAACACAACACTGTCTCTCCTGATACTAAAAGTGTCCTTCTCCCCCAGAAAGAGATCATCTTACGTACGTATCACCAAGCACCACATCAAATGCCTTATTCACCTTCAATGAAAGTTTAATTCAAAACTGATTCCAATTTAAGAATTCAAATTATTTTAACAACGCATTTATGAAAGTTGTCTTAATTCAGCACTTCAAAAACCTACACATAGAAAGCACAAACCTACGTAGAGAAAGCAAGAACAAGTACCATGAGCAAATTGTTTAAAATAAAGACAGACATCAATGGGAGGTTTAAAAACCAAAACCAAACACTGGGTGTCTATTAATTTTTTAAAGATACATGACTTAAATTATGAGTCAGCCATCACCAGATTGTAACCTGGTACATATAGATGTATATTTAGAAACAAACGGAATATACATTTAAACATGCTATACTGCAACAAATAAAACTATATTACTCAAACACAATTTAATACTGTCACAAAAGGCAATCTCCTTTTGTGACTATAAAAATCAATCCAGCCTTTGGAATCTGGTATTAAATAGTATTATAGTAATTATCCAGCTTCTCATATATATGCCATTTCCCTAAGCTACCAGATTCATGACTTGGTATTTATTTGCTCCTTTTAAATGCAAGGATACCCATTTTGCTAAGAGATTTTCTTTGCAACACAATATATGATCATGAAATGAAAGCAGATCCAAATAATCTTATAAAACTAAAAGCACTTAAGACTGTTTTACATCACTAGCATAACTCTGTAAGAACACAAGGAAACTGGGTTTTGAACACAGTCCTTGTTATGTTAGGTATCTATACTGAGAAATAGCACCTCCATTCCATTCACATGTGTCTGACAAGGCACATGTCTTTTTGATGTATTTGTGTGCTATATATTGTGCCTAGAAATCTGACACTAAATTTTGTAACTGGAGGACAATCCACCTTCAAAACAGTGCACAATATACATGTGCCTCTGTGTAAAGTCCAAAGTAGTATGCTGGCCTTTTTTTTTAAATTTTTTTTTTAAAGCAGCCAAAGGATTGGGGGTGGAGGGTTTACAACTGAAGTCATGAGACTGGAACACTTTACTAGCAAGGCAGACAAACATCCTCTTTAAAGCCTAGATTTTGTCCTTGAGAAAAGGCATTTTCCTGAAGAGTGAATCTTATCAGGTTTACACCTCAACCAAGCAAATATTTACTCTGAAAGGAATTTAGAGACATTGCACACATGGACAATGAAACATGGGTTAATTTTCTCTAGATTTTTAGTTTTTGTTGTCTACCCTAAAAGATATTTCTTGTCCTGCAATTGCTGTTAAAAATAAAAATAGCCCTTGAACAAATGTGTTTAAGTCTGTCATAAAACATGTTAGAGGATATTTGAAGGAATCACTGAACTACTTTCCATGAAAAAGGGACAATAAAAAATGTTAAGAGCCAAGAAGCCTGCACCAATATTTCATGTTATGATAAAGGTCTACAAACCAATTCTCTGCACCATATTCATCATCATTTTAACTGCCTGAAAATGGAAACTGCGAGTGCTTTGATAAAAATCGATTGAAAGGTTGTCTGGTTTCACTGTTGCTTCAATAAAGTGCCTCTGTACCCTCTGCTGAAACACTGCTTTTTGTAACTTCCTTAAACAATCCTATTTAGTAAATCACAACAGTCAGCACTGTGCCTCCCGCTGAAAAAGGATTCCCGGGCAACGGTCCAATCCTGCACTCCTTCCTCAAGCAAAGGCCTTAGAATCAGCCAGAGTTTGACTAATAAATGCAGCATGGCAGCCATAAAGGTACTATGGTATGAAACATTTGGAGTCCTGGTATTAGAAAAACAACTTTCAAAATTATTCTGGACATGGCATGAGGTTTCACTCCCTTCTTTCTAGTACATTGTTGTCATATGGCAGGTTTTAGGTAGCTGTAATTGTGCATTCAGGTTTTATCCTGGACCTGGGTTAGCAAGGTCTTTTGGTTACAGCCAATCAGGCGTCTTAGGACTCTGAAAAAGGACTGAGTGAAGCAGTGCACAAAGGGCCTCAATGCTCCCAACGCTGAAGATGCACAGTCCCTAACTGTTCTACCTACAAGGTGCCCATTTCAGAGTACGCTGCTCAGTGTTAGCCTTTTGCACTTGAGGAAGTTAACAAAAATTCAACTCAGTAAGATTCTATTCGCATCGAAACATTCCCCTGCAGGGTTTACAAAAATCTTACGAGTTCAGAAAAATTAGAAAGTAGAACTGATTTCCTCGTGCAAGCAGAATGAAGTGCAAAAACTATACAAGAAGCATGAACAAAACGGTCAGCTGTACTTCAATCAGTTTTAATCTAAGATGATCTTAGTACCACACGGAAAGGATATTTGTTTTAATAACCTTTAATCAAGCAGCAACCCTTTAAAGAGGATTCTCTTGAGCAAGCAAGGCTACACATACAATTTAAAGAGAGGATGTCCAACCGGGATGCACAGACTCCTGCTATTGGAAAATGTAGCCTCATCTGGGAGGGTGTTATCTTCACTGCTTTACTACACACTTTTCAGTTTATTTGTTTTTTCCTTCAAAAAAAATAGCAGGTCAGTGGTATTTTTAAACAACCTTTTTGCACTGTTCCAATATAGATTTTCTTGGTGCTCATTCTTCTATATAAAATTATTTTCCACAATTTACTCTGTCTGCCTATCTAAAATAAACCTGAACAGATGTGACAACGCTAAGCCATTCTGCAACCCCTTAACACCCATCGATCCATTTAGCATAGGCCCTTCAGAAAAGCCTGGGTAACTAGACAAGCTTTGCATCGTTCCATTATGGTCAGCACATTAAGACTCTTTTACTCCACCAGAAGATATATTCCATGAGGCCCTTTCACTAAGAACGCTCTGCCACTAGTTCTAGACTTACAAATCTAGATACTTATCAGCTCATTCGACTTAGCTGATCTCAACTACAGGAGCAGAATTTGAGGTGAGAGGCAGTGATAAACAAAGCCAAAATTACAAAAGAATACTATAGTTTTGAGTCCAACCATTTGAATTGTATCTGGAGGCTACCAAGAAAGCAATGCAATGATGGAGCCCAATTGTAATATTACACTCCTTGTCAGAAACACAGTTAAGTATGTGAGAGGCCGCATTCTGCACAAGCAAACTTTCCAGATCATCTTCAAGAACAGCCCAGTGGAGACTGCGCTGCAGTAATCTGACCAGAATGTTAACTAAGGTGCAGAAATATGGTGAGGACCACATCTAGAAAGAATGGTTACAACCGCCTAGTCATCTGAGAGCCTCATGGGGACACTAATCATCTATTTACCACTAAAACTTGTATTGAGAATAGGGATGCTAAAGTGCATTTATTTATGTACATGTGTAACCACTAAAAAATTCTAGCAGTTAAAAGTTTACATGCAGGGGGAGGCAGTTCCCATGGAGCCGCTGCCCCCGCCCCACCATACTGTCCCTACCCCACGTTGCTGCCTCTAAGCTGGCTCCCTGCAAGCACCGGCTCCTGCCTCTGATACAGAGGCAGCAGTGCTGTGGGAGGAGAGACAGACAGCTCCCCACATGTACTGGCTCCTGCACACACCCCCACTGCTACCTCTGCCTACCAATACAGAGACAGCAGCGCGGGGGAGGGGCGGAAGGTGGGCTGCATGTAACCGTGCACATTAACTAATGAGTCTGGGCTCATCAGTTAGCCACGTACATGGGTACACGTTCATTTACCTAATTGAGAGTCAGTATATTGTCGATATTAACCTCTCTTTGTACCTCAGTTTCCCCACCCATGAAATGGAGCTAATGATACTCACCCCACATTTGAGATATACAGATGAAAAGCTTTACAAAATGAACCAAACGTTATTTGTTTGAATAAATTCACACACAGCATCCAGGTACATTAAAACAGTGAAGTGATCTTCCCCACAACGTCCTACCAACACATCTCACCCTGACCCATGGGGATCATTTTTAGAGAATAGAAGGTAGCTCAGTCTTCACAGTTAATTTTTTTTAGCCCATTTAATCCATAGTCTCTTCCCTTACACTTCCACTGAGTTTTTCAGTTAGTGGCAGCTGTGGTGGTTTTTATACTATGGACATCTGGCCCATGGAAACTGAACAAAGCCACTTGTCAACAGTCAGATGGTACCAACTTTCAGACACCTTGAACTTGGCTGGAATTTGATCTGGCAAATATAGATGCGAAAGGTGCTATATAACCTCATTATTAAACCTGAGTTCATCGGCGACCCATCCTAGTAATCCACATAAACAGTACAGTCCTAATCATAACCATACTTCAAACAGTTTATTGGAAAGGTCCCTCCATCTTCAGAGGAAAGATGAACTGCCTTGTATTAGTTCTCCTGTGCTCTTCAAGAACTCCTCTGAAATCTGCTCTCTCAAACTTGACATTTACCTGAAGACATTCTGTACACTCCCAATTAAATGTTCATGTGAGCCACTGCTGTTTCCTGGCAGAGAAAACACACATTCTTCACATGCTTATGGTCCTCCGTAATTTTCTACGGTTCTCTAATATGATAGACATCAGGTCTGGAATGCAAGCACCAACATAGTATTCACCACAACATGCTTAAATGGAACTACAAAATGATTTATGGGGTTTCTTTAAAATCACCAAAAGAAATACAAATAATACAAGAAATGAATTATTGTATCTCACAAGCTCATTCAAGCAGCACGGTAGAGCGCCGGACAATCACAGTGCTCTGTGAGAATCTCTTGCTGCTGTTGTATTGTTACTTTGGAAAGATATGCCTGGCAATTATACGACAGGCAGCAAAACTTTTCTCCCAGAACAAAATCTGCTGACATCTTCCACCAAAAGAGAAGGAAAATTCTTAAAATACAGCTGTATGACTGACTTAAAACATAGCTCACTCAGACCTTTAATATCATAAGAGACTTTGAACAGGCAGTGGCTATTAATTCCAAGCGAACAAAGGGCAGCAAGGGGATGAAAGAATTAACATGAAGTTTCAAATGCCTTGAGCAAGATTACAAGGAAGAAATGGAGAAGCAGAAGAAAAAGAAGGCTGGAACACAGATTTTATGATATAAAACTAATAAGACTTAAGACAACACCATTACATCACTTATTGATGCTAAATGAATCAGACTGTAAATAGATCAGAAACTATCCCTTTCGCTATCATTGTTTGCTGTACCTGCCTTGTCCAAGCAACTACGCAGATAGCTGTCCTGGCAGATGCTTATCAGGGGGATAAATGCAACAAAGCAAATCGACTTTAAAATCAAGTTTAACTTTTTCCACCATTACTATATCCAGAAACACTCAGCACTTTTTATCATAATCCAAAAGAAACAAACATCCCTGACATTGCTAATGACAGTTGGCTTGACAGATATACATATGCTATCTGCATTCTGTCAGAATTCAGACTAGGGATATAAGCAACTACTCAAGATAAGCTTAGTCATATCAGGTAGTCGAGTCACTACTTGACTACTCTCTTTTCCCTCCTCTCCCCCTTGCTGCCTCTCTATTCATACCATCCCCTCCCCTCCTCTGCCCACAGAGGCAGCCAGTGGGGGAGCCAACACCAGTTGCCCCAGAGATGGAGCTGACTCCTGCATTAGTAAGGCAGCATACAGGATGCCCTGAAGGTAGGGTGGTGGGATGAGTTCTGGAGTGGCCTGTATCAGAGGCAACAAGGAGGGAAAGCAGGAGCTGGACCTGGCTTAAAAGCCAGTTTCCTCCAGCACTGTCTCCATGGGGAAGAGGTGAGGGGGACACGGGAGGCAGAAGTCTCAGAGCTGGCATGAGCCAGGACTGCATAGTCTTGACTTGCACCGGCTCTGGGAGCCACCCGCATGGTAGCTCTGCCTTTTAAATGCAGTAAGACCCAGGGAGCGCTTACTACAATGAAAAGGCAGAGCCACAGCAACCTGGGACCTAGTGTGAGTTGGGACTTCTGGGTCCCGTCTCATGCTGGATCCTGGGCCTACCGCCGCTGCGGCTCTGCAGTTTAAATGTAGTAGGAGCCAGTCTGCCTGCGCACCCAGTTCCTTCTGCATTTAAACTGCAGAGTCTCAATGGGGCCCCTTATCAACTAATCATGTACTTGATACAAATTATATCGAGTACACGATTAGCCAATTTCCCGCTTCTTAACATCCTTAGTTCAGACATCTTTAAAGCACAATGGAAGACTTATCTGCTTGATTACATCTTTTGGTTCTAATAGGGAGGTGCTAGAAGGGGAAGGTAAACTTGAAGAACTTTCTCGTTTTGTGGCCATGACTGACACTTTATAAAGCAGTTACCTTTTTGTACTCACACAATGTGCACAACCCTAGAAACTATAGAAAAGCATTATCTCCATTTTACAAATGGAGAAACTGAGGCACGGAGCAATTACGGATAAGGCTTTCTTTGAAGATCAGCACCTGGGTCTGAGTATCAGGATTAGTCTAGCCCAGGTGCGAGTGGTCACACAGCAAAGCTCTATCTAAGTTATTGTGCACTCATTGGTGCTGCACTCCTTCGTGTGTGTCAATAGGACTTCAGAGGATAGACCCTATGATTCTTTGCGCTGCACTAAACTAAGACACTTTATAATTCTTTCCCACAGAATTGTGGAAGAACTTGTCTGTCCTTCTGGGCACACAGTGGAATTGTGGCAAGGCCCTGGAGGACTATCAGCACTGTGTCCTCACTGCAAGATTAGTGAGTTGCCAGCGCCAGTGAAAGTAGAGCCTCGGCTTTCACCCAGACCCTCAGCTAGCCAGGGTTAATGGCTTCAGTAAAATCTCTGTACACATATGCAAGGAGAGTTGGGGCAATAGCCTGGGCTACCTCTCCAACGGACACAAACCCTATATGACTTACTTGCCCAAGAAACAGAAAGTTAAGAGCAGGGACAAGATTAAGACTTAGAACTTGTTGACATCTAAACCTGCGCTTATGCCTCAGAATGACGCAGCCTTCCCTGTAAATAAACATACACAGGTTCTCTTAGCTGTCTAATGCTAAGGGTACAAGGTGGCTGAGGTTCAGTGGTGATTCTATTATTATTCAGCAATATAGGCTCCTGTAGTAGCAAAGTGAGATGGGAGAAATGCAAGGGCCCCTCTCTGCGCAAACTCTGATCTCCTCAAATCTGGAGCTGCTCTTTGCCACAATTGACAGAAAGGCCCTTGATGTCACAAGCACTAGAGTCCCCCATTAAACATGCAACCCCTAAAGCAGATATCCAAGAGAAAGAGGCAGCAGCCTAAAGATCAGTTATTTGGGTCTAGGAAGAAATTGACTTCCTGGGACACCAAGCTACCAGCTGCCTAGAAACGCTGACTGAAGAGGGGCAAAATCCTTCAGATGGAGTTTCTGCTCCCCTTTGCAGAACCACAGCATCATCATGCTTTGGCAGCATCAGGGTGCCAACTGCCCTGTTATACTCCTGCTGTGACAGCACAGGTGCTAGTACTGCAGCTGTCACTGGAAACACCATAAGAGAAAAGGGATTTCAGCAGGATTTTGTTTCTGAAGTAGTGCACCCCCATCTTACAAGCCAGGCCCAGGGGGCAGCCTTGGGGAACACAGGCCACTGCAATAAATATAGATCACAAGCACCCCAGCACTCACCTCCACAGGAGCTCTGCAGCCCTACCAGGCCATACCCCTCCCATCTCCCAACCAGCTCTCACCTCAGGATGCCAGACCCCCAAGATCCCATCAGGGCTTAGGACCCCCAACACTCCCTTTTCTGGGATGGGAGTCCCAACTCCACCGAGCCTAATCCCTACTGGGGTCCTGCTTTTTCAGATCTATTCCCTCCCCAGCTCTGCCACTGGAATGGCTCCCTCATCCTCCCAGCTCTATCCCCCTAGGCTTTGCTCCCTCCTTCCCTCCAACCTCTGTTCCCTTACCCCCCTACCCAGCCTGGCTCTGCCCCCTTGCCTCCCCCCCAGCCTGGCTCTGCCCCCTTGCCTCCCCCCCAGCCTGGCTCTGCCCCCTTGCCTCCCCCCCAGCCTGACTCTGCCCCCTTTGCCTCCCCCCCAGCCTGGCTCTGCCCCCTTTGCCCCCCCCCAGCCTGGCTCTGCCCCCTTGTCCCCCCCCCAGCCTGGCTCTGCCCCCTTGTCCCCCCCCCTTCGCCCCACACACACTCAGGCTGGCTTTGTCCCGAGGCTCGCTCCCTCCTCCCCAGGCCCGCCCATGCCCCAGGCCCCCCCTCACCCAAGCTCTGCCCCACCGGGGTGCTGAACGGATTCCCCAGCAGAAACTCCATCTTGGGATGACAACAAACAGCCGGTCAGGCCCGGCCCGGCCTTCGATCCACTCCTGCGGCCTCCTCCCCGCCCTGACCGACACCCGCACTGACCAACCAGGGACTCCGCCACCGACAACAGCCCGCCCACTGAGCCCCACTGGTCAGGAAGCCCACCTCCCTCAATTGCATTGGAGACTGAGCATGCCAATCACTGTCAGTCCTGCCCTCTCCTCCAATCACCACCCCCGCCCCCCCCATATTGAGTGACACATGAGGGGCAGGAATCGCCTCTACCGACACCCACCATTGGACAACGCCCCATCAATTGCCCAATTCTATTGGGCAATGGCCACACTCGTCAGCTGAAGTTCCAGCCTCCACTAGCTGCAGAGGCCGACTCTAATTGGTCTAAATTGCTGCTTCGCGTTTTGATTGGTGGAGGAGCTTCAGACTCATTTTTTTTACAAGTCACCACCAAACTGAGCTGCGGTTGGAAGATGCAGCCTGTCACGTGACAGAGAGCGCGCTGTAGTTTTGCGATCACGTGACTCAGCTTAGCAACAGCCCCTGTTTCCTTAGCAGCGAACGCCAGTGCCCGTGGTGTGGGGCGAGATGGCGGGTCCCGTGGGTGTCCGAGTGTCTCTGCAGCTGCGTGTGGGGCTGGATGTCCGGGTGCCGCGGGGAGTGCACGGGGGCCTTCGCCAGCCTCTGCGCCCTCCACCGGCTCGGCACCGTGGGCTTCGGATGGCCGGGCCCGTGCTTGGCTGCCTGGTCCTGCGGTTGGCTGGCGAGCGGGCTGGGCGGCCGGCTGAGCTTCTGGGGCGGAGCAGTGGCTGGAGGGTTGCGTGGAAGGCTGGGCAGGCAGCTGTGGGGCAGGCTGGATGGGAAGATGGGCAGGTAGTTGTGGGGCAGGCTGGGTGGGAAGATGGGCTGGTAGTTGTGGGGCAGGCTGGGTGGGCAGATGGGCTGGTAGTTGTGGGGCAGGCTGGGTGGGCAGATGGGCTGGTAGTTGTGGGGCAGGCTGGATGGGAAGATGGGCAGGTAGTTGTGGGGCAGGCTGGGTGGGCAGATGGGCTGGTAGTTGTGGGGCAGGCTGGGTGGGCAGATGGGCTGGTAGTTGTGGGGCAGGCTGGATGGGAAGATGGGCAGGTAGTTGTGGGGCAGGCTGGGTGGGCAGATGGGCTGGTAGTTGTGGGGCAGGCTGGGCGGGCAGATGGGTAGGTAGTTGTGGGGTAGGCTGGGTGGGCAGATGGGCAGGTAGTTGTGGGGCAGGCTGGGTGGGCAGATGGGCTGGTAGTTGTGGGGCAGGCTGGATGGGAAGATGGGCAGGTAGTTGTGGGGCAGGCTGGGTGGGCAGATGGGCTGGTAGTTGTGGGGCAGGCTGGGCGGGCAGATGGGTAGGTAGTTGTGGGGTAGGCTGGGTGGGCAGATGGGCTGGTAGTTGTGGGGCAGGCTGGGTGGGCAGATGGGCTGGTAGTTGTGGGGCAGGCTGGATGGGAAGATGGGCAGGTAGTTGTGGGGCAGGCTGGGTGGGCAGATGGGCTGGTAGTTGTGGGGCAGGCTGGGTGGGCAGATGGGCTGGTAGTTGTGGGGTAGGCTGGGTGGGCAGATGGGCTGGTAGTTGTGGGGCAGGCTGGGTGGGCAGATGGGCTGGTAGTTGTGGGGCAGGCTGGGCGGGCAGATGGGTAGGTAGTTGTGGGGTAGGCTGGGTGGGCAGATGGGCAGGTAGTTGTGGGGCTCGCTGCACCAGTAGATGGGCAGGAGCTGTGGGGCAGGCTGGGTGAGTGGCAGCCTGAATGGATAAGTGGACAAGTAGCTGTGTGACAGGCAGTGCAGCGAGTGGATGGATGGTTGTGCGGCAGAATGGGGAGCAACTCTGCAGGTGGCTGTACTGCAAGCTAGTCTTGCTAATGTGTGCACATTTCCCTCCACAAACACAGTCTGAGTGATGCCAGCATTTACCACTGCATCAGATTGGCAATGAAAGTTTAGAACCCTGTTCCTGGTAATTCTCACATGCACATGTACCTGGTACGTCTAGTCTTTATCAGGATGTGAAATTCACCCCGTTGAGAAGGCTCAACATAGAGCCTTGTACATACTCTGCACTAGGGAAAATCTCACCCCTAGATCTTTGTAGTGAGACAAAGTTGTTCTGCTCCTATGAAGTTCTGGCAACTGCTCATTGATGTTTATGGGAAGAGACAGTCCCTTTCACTCACTTCCTCTCATTGTGCCCAATGCTGCAATTCTGCATGGACATTTCTCCTTAAATTTCATTGCAGGTTTTCTATGTACATGGTATGAGGACTGTGCGTTTCACAATCTTTTTGCTCTGCTCTGGGTAGCTGTTTAGGAAAGTCTAATAACTCTGAGTTCCGTGGCATAGGCCTACGCTCTTTGAATATCCCACTATGCTATTGTTTCTCTGTATACTGCGTGCATTTCACTGAAAAAGGTAATCGTGAGATATTGTTTGTTCTGCTCTTGAAGGCCTATTTCGCATGAAAATGAGTCGGTTATATGATACCATAGAGCCAAATGTGATTGACGAAAAGATGCTTCAAAAAGCTGTGGAAGAGCAAGGCCCTCGAGAGGAATTAGGGCAGCTTGCCAAAAGGGAAGGCATTGATTATAAAGATGTTTTAGAGCTACAGCTTGATTTTAGAAGTAAGTATCCGATTTTTTTCAAATTAAACTATAATCGGTTACGCACTAGGTTTAACCAGTTAACTGATTAAGCACAGGCTCATAGTGGGGGATCACTCTGCTTGGGCCCCCTGGCTGGCAGCAAGGCTGCTGGCTGCCCCAGACTGGCAGCAAGCATGGGGAGCTACGTGCATGGGCAGAGTGGTGTGGGGGGCAGGAGCAGGCTGCTAGCTCCTGACCCCCACGCAGGGCTGGAGCAGCCCTTTCCCCTTCAATGGGCCACTCTCAGGTATCCGGTAAGCATCACCCATTCATATCCCTTATTTAAAGTGACTGATTGACAGTTAATCATGACTAGCCTGGTATTTGTCATGTAAAGAGTGGGGGCATGTCTACACAGCAGGGCAAAAGTCGAATTAAGCTACGCAATTTGAGCTACGTCAATTGTGTAGCTGAAGTCGAAATAGCTTAATTCAGCTTTTGGCACTGTTTACTCAACAGGAAGTCCTTAACTCCTTGTAAAATGAGGGCTACAGGAGTCAGAATAAGAAGTCCTCCTGCTCACCATTATTTTGAAATAATGGCTTGCAGTATAGACATGCTCTTTGTTATTTTGAAATAACATCATTTATTCTGAAATAATGCTGGTGGGTAAACATACCCCAAGTGACTAAACTTACATTTTTAGCTGTAATCATATGAAATATTTACAATACTGCGGGCTGGATGGCTTCGCTGAATGGTAATGGGCTATAAAGCTTCTCAACTCTTTATTATTAGTTATTACTATAATGATTTAACATATCTTGCAGTGGCACCCAGTGGCCACAGCTAAGCTTGGTCCTGTTGGGGTAGGCCAAATCAAATCCAACACAAGCTTGTGGTGACCACATATTGTCCTAATTTGATAGACTTTAATAGCTTATGGCAGACACTGTCCAGTTCAGAAGGGACAAGGATTTAATTAGCAAAGGAGACTGAACTATACATTGCCCTTCCCATTGCAGGGTTAGGTACATTCCAGAGGTGGTATGAGGGAGTGACTTGTAGGCTCTTAAGTTTCACATTAAGTATTCTTTTTGAATGCAGTTACTTTTTGTACGTAATTCCATAGTTGAAAGTTCAACATTCATGATAGAGTACTTGTAATAGGAGAATTGAAAAATACTATTTATTTTGTTTTTTACCGTGCAAGTATTTGTATAGGGATGTAAAGGTTTAACCAGTTAATCGGTAAGCATTGCCTTACTGGCATGCTTATCAGGGTAACCGGTTAACCGGAACCTGGCCCACGGGTGGGGGGGCTGCTCCTGTCAGGGTGGTGCAGTGCAGCAGGCCTTCCCTACCCTGACTGGACCCTCTGTGCTGCATTGCACTGCAGGGAGCGCTCCAGCCTAGCTGAACTGGAGCAGCCTCCCGCCCATAGTGAGTCCTGTCCGACCTGACTGGGCCCACTGTGCTTACCTGCTGGCAAGGGGCACTACAGCTTGGCTGCACAGGAACAGCCCCTGCAGCCTCAAAGTAACCGCCTGCTTAGAGCACAGTGCAGCAGGCCTTGTCCAAAGCCTCCCACTCACCCATGGCACAGAGGGCAGTTAACTGGTTAAATCTATAGTTTACTGGTTAACAGTTTACATGGGATTTTACATCCCTAATTTGTATTAAAAAATAAAATGAGCACTGTACACTTTGTATTCTGTGTTGTAATTTAAATCAACATATTTGAGTGAGATTAATCCCTTGATTAATTGCAATTAATTTTGTAATCACATGATAAATCATGATTAGTTCTTTTAATTGTTTGACCCAGTAAATAGATGTTATATGTTTGGGGCTATTGTGGTTGTGTGCATGCCAGTGAGGTAACTGTGTGTGCTAATGAGGACTTCTGGTTATTTTCATATACCATTTCTTGATTTGTGCTTGCCTTTGCTTTGCAGATTGAGTGTGCATTTGTGTGCATGTTTTCACATGCAGTTGCATGCCTAAATGTTAAAAAAAAACAACCCTATATGTGGTCAAAGAATGCTTTAAGTGTGATCTTCCTCTTCTGTATTTCTACTTCCACTTTTCATCTCGACTTCCACTTGTATAAAGAGAAGGGAAATGACCATCACCATGACCCCAATGTTTTCACTTCAAACAGAAGACTGTAGGATGCATAAAAACTGAATTGTAGTTCTCATAGTAGTTCCAGCTTGCGATGATTCCATATCCTCAGCAGGTGGAGAGCGTTACAGAATGTGGGGTAACTTTATAATGTGATAGGGTAGCTACTACCCACAAGTAGCCTGCCACTTCAGAGGCAAGTACTGTCTCATTCCAAGTGTCATTCTTTGAGTTGGAAATCAAAGTGGAGGTCAAGGTCTTCTTGTAGTGAATCTATTAAGCAACTCTTGACTGCAGATTGCAGTCAGCATCCCTTCAATGGCACCCTGGCAATACTGATTAGCAGTGTACAGCAGTGCAAGACAATGAGATTATCACAGCTGTTTCAATCTAAACCCTCCTCTAGCCTGAGGCCCTGTCAGCCGTCTCCCTGGTGCTCTGCATAAATGAGTGCACTGTCATAATTTGCTCAAAGAGGTAATATTGGCCACATGTCACTAGTACAATGTGGGGTTTGTGTTACAACTGAAGTCTGGTGTATATGAACTGCAGTATTTTTTTCTCTGCGTTAGATATCCTGAAGATCGACAACCTATGGCAGTTTGTGAATCTGACTAAACTACAGCTAGACAACAACATCATTGAGAAGATAGAGGCACTGGACAGTCTGGTTCACCTAGTCTGGCTTGGTAAGAGTTAGTGATATGAGGTGTGAAGTAGGATTAATTTCCTTAGAAATCAATGGAGTTACACTGGTGTAAGTGAGATCAGATTCAGTTTAAAAAAAAGGCACTTAGTGGTACTGTCAATTAATGGCTAAGCTTTTAGTATGTGTTAAATGTATTTTGCTTCATAATTGACATGAAATTGGTGTCTGTAGATTGGATATGCAGCACTTTTAGAATGAAATGGAATTGTAGTTTGAAATGCTTGAGCACAACATTAAATCATATTATAACATTGTTAGGAAGGAGATACTGGCAACAAGCACCCCATACTAGCATGGAGAAGGGTGATAGAGTTTGATGGGATGTACCTGGTACTTGTTCCCTCAGATGGAGACCCTGCTGTATCCTAAGAAAGTGTCCTTCTGGGGGAAAGAGTACACAGTTTAGATCTCGAGGAGCTGTACAGAAAGGCCACTTAGGATCAGTTGTAGGTGAATCCAATGAAAATCAGACCTCCAGCAACTCTTAGGACTAGGAGCAGGCAGAAACCAATCAGGGTCCAGCAGGCAGATAAAAAGGGCTGGCTGCTTCCAGGGTCTAATTCTGAGTGAAGCTGGGACAGAAAAGGAGGGACCTCTGTCTGGCTTAACCCAAGAAGGCTGGCCTGATTGGAGCTGAACTCTGACTGTGCCTTTGTTGTGTCAGTCAACAATAGCCCGTTTTGTACTTTGTGGAATGTCAGGCCCAAAAGCAGGCTAATTTCAATCAAATATGAATGTGATTGCTGAAAGACTAGGCAAGCTCACATTGTGAGATGTGACACTGGTTTAGGCAAGCCCATGACAAAGACTTGTGGCCTGATTCGCTACTGCTTTGATTTCAGTGGGGGTATACTCGTGTAAAGCTAGAGTTTTGCGTTCAGCCCAGTCTTGCTGTGCTTACTCAGTCTTTGTTCAGGCTAAGACTCATTGAAGTAAGTGTACATTCCAGGCCCTGATGCCGTGAGGTGAGGTGTGGACCACATCCACATTCCACTACGTGCATCTGACGAAGTGGGTCTTTGCCCACGAAAGCTTATGCTCCAATAAATCTGTTGGTCTATAGGTGCCACAGGACTCCTCGTCGCACATCCACCTCTGTTACTCCAGACCCAGTCCTTTGCTGGTAGGTTCAGGAGGGGTGTACCTAATAAGTGGTATCATGGTAGGGGGCATTGTGTAAGATGTACATGTTATGTTTGGTAGTCTCCAAGTAATAAAGATATAGATTAAACGCTTAAGTTAAGAGACATCTATTCTCCTCTGGCCACTATTCTGAGTTTGCCAGTAGAATCCTAGAACTCTAGCTTCCATTCACGATCTAGTTGCTTTCTAGTATCAGGAATCAGTTTCCAAAGAGAGTGTTATGTTGGGCATATCGACTCTGAAATCAAACAAAAAACATCCTGATGAGGTCATCGTGCAGCTCTAAGAAGTTGGAACTAGAACACAGTGGAGCTCAGTTCCACTCTGAACAAAAGTCTCTTTTACCATCTGCAGCTCCACAATGAAAACAGGATGTTGCGTCCTCTCTCAAATGCTGCTACGGTGGGCATTCCCCAGGGAGACAGTCAATTCTCCGAAGTGCCCCTCCATTTGATTGCCACATGTTGGAGCACACAAATATCACATCATCTTTTTTTAACTGAAATATTAAAAATAAATATTTAAGAAAACATATTTTTGGGAAAAAAGCTAGAACTGACATTTTCAAAGCTGACAGAAGATTGCCTGATTGCCTTCTATGACAAGATAACTGGCTCTGTAGATATGGGGAAGTGATGGACGTGATATACCTTGACTTTAGCAAGGCTTTTGTTATGGTCTCCCACAGTATTCTCACCAGTAAGTTAAGAAAGTATGGATTGGATAAATCAGGGTGGGCAAGATACGGCCTCTGGGCTGGATCTAGTCCAGGAAGCCCTTTAATCCAGCCTGCAGCCTGCCCTGCCGCTCCCTGGTCCCCTAGCCAATCGAGACCTGGGGGCATGGGAGTGTGCGAAGTCATTTACTGTTCAGAGCAGCTGGAAGCTCCCTCCTCCCCACCAGGGGCACTCAGCACCTCGAGGAAACCACCCCTTTTCCCTGAGGCCTTGCCCCTTCTGGGGACAGAGCTGGCACATGACTACAAACCAAAGTTCGTGAAGTGGCTCCTGCTTGCAAAAAATATCACCCACCCCTGGGATAAATGGACGGTAAGGTGGATAGAAAGCTGGCTAGATTGTTGGGCTCAACAGGTAGTGATCAACAGCTCGATGTCTGGCTAGCGGTTGGTATCAAGTGGAGTGCTCCAAGGGTCAGTACTGGGGACGGTTTTGTTCAACATCCTTATTAATGACTTGGGTGAGGGAGATAGATTACACTCTCAGCAAGTTTGCAGATGACACTAAGCTAGGGGGAGAGGTAGATACATTGGAGGGTAGGGATAGTGTCCAACGTTGGAGGGTAGGGATAGGGTCCACAGTGACGCAGACAAATTGGAAGTTTGGGCCAAAAGAAATCTGATGAGATTCAATAAGGATAAATTCAGAGTCCTGCACTTGGGACAGAAGAATTATTAAGAAAGGGATAGAAAATAAGACCCAGAATATCTTACTGCCCCTGTATAAAACTATGGTACGCCCACATCTTGAATACTGTGTACAGATGTGGTCTCCTCACCTCAAAAAAGATATTTTGGCCTTGGAAAGGGTTCAGAAAAGGGCAACTAAAATGATTAGGGGTTTGGGAACGGGTCCCATATGAGGAGAGGTTAAAGCGACTGGGACTTTTCAGTTTAGAAAAGAGGAGACTGAGGGGGGATATGATAGAGGTATATAAAATCATGAGTGGTGTGGAGAGGGCCGATAAAGAGAAGTTATTTATTAGTTCCCTAAATAGAAGAATTAGAGGACACCAAATTAAATTAATGGGTAGCAGGTTTAAAACTAATAAAAGAAAGTTCTTCTTCACACAGCGTGTAGTCAGCCTGTGGAACTCCTTGCCAGAGGAGGCTGTGAAGGCTAGGACTATAATAGAGTTTAAAGAGAAGCTAGATAATTTCATGGAGGTTAGGTCTATAAAAGGCTATTAGCCAGGGGATAAAATGGTGTCCTTGGCCTCTGTTTGTCAGAGGCTGGAGAGGGATGGCAGGAGACAAATCGCTTGATCATTGCCTTCGGTCCATCCTCTTTGGGGCACCTGGTTCTGGCCACTGTCGGCAGACAGGATACTGGGCTAGATGGACCTTTGGTCTGACACAGTACGGCCATTCTTATGTTCTTATGTTATGTTCTAAGAATCCCAAGCACTGTTACAGGCTGGGGACCAACTAGCTAAGCAGCAGTTCAGCAGAAAAAGACCTAGGGATTACAGGGATGAGAAGCTGGATATGAGTCAACAGTGTGCCCTTTTAGCCAAGAAGGCTAACAGCATATTAGGTTGAATTAGGAGGAGCATTGTCAGCAAATCTAGAGAAGTGATTATTCCCCTTTATTTGGCACTGGTGAGGTCACATCTGGAGTACTGCATCCAATTCTGGGTCCCCCATTACAGAAAGGATGTGGAAGCACTGGAGAAAGTCCAGAGGAGGGCAACCAAAATGATTAGGGGGCTGGAGCACATGACTTATGAGGAGAGGCTGAGGGATTTGGGCTCATTTAGTCTACAGAAGACACGAATGAAGGGAGATTTGATAGCAGCCTTCAACTATCTGAAAAGTGGGGAGGAAGCTGTTCTCATTTGTGACAGCAGAATGAGGAGCAACAGTCTCAAGTTGCAGTGGGGGAGGTCTAGGTTGGATATTAGGAAAAACTAGGGGGCCTCGCCCACTGCTCACTATGCTCGCCAACTCCCCTCTGCCAGAGAGCCTGATGAGGTCATTCTGTTGTGCGGCAGGAAAAACTTTTTTATATATAGAGAGAGACTATTTTACTAGGAGGGGTAGTAAATCACTGGAATAGGTTACCTAGGGAGGAGGCTTGACAAAGCCCTGGCTGGGATGATTTAGTTGGGGTTGGTCCTGCTTTGGGCAGGGGGTTGGACTCAATGACCTCCTGAGGTCTCTTCCAACCCTATGATTCTATGATTCTAAGAATCTCTGTCAATCTACAAGATTGGAAATGCTCAAAGTGTCATTTTCAAAGGTGCCTAAATCCCATTTTCCAAAATGGATTTAGGCACTTTGGAGCCAAAGCCTCGTTGAAAGTCAATAGGACATAGGCTCCTAAATGTCTGTTGAAAATGTGAAGCAGGCTCCTAAATTACCTATACAAGTTTGAAATTTGTACTGTAGATCTTTATATAAGTTTAGGGTGCTGAATGGAATGTTCTTGAAGAATAAGATGAGTCAAAGTATCCATGAGTCAAATAACCACAGTGGACAAACTCTTCCCATTGTGTATCTTCACTGATTTCATTGGGGTTGCTTGAATTGAGAGAGCAGGAGTTGGCCCAGGGTGCATCACCAGTAGGGTGATGGTTTAGCAATGCAGATAACAGTCCAAGGAAAAGAAAACTAGCTGGTGCTATCAAATTTGTTGCAGAAATTTTCTTGTAGATTACATCTCTTTAAGTATTTCCTAACCCATTTATGTGTGCTGTGCACTTCCATACAAGAGATCTAAGTGAATTTCTTCTCTGCATCCCATGCACATGCCCTCTGTCTGATTTAAGAGCTGCATGGACAAATGATAGAAAAAGTTGCATCTATTCCTTCCTTGCTGGAAGAGTGTTGCTTATATGCAGAACCTTGAGAGTAAAAGGAGAAAGCCTTTCTTAGCGCTTGAGATGGATAGAAGTGCTGGCCAGCACCTGGTGACTAAAGGGTTAAACTCAGGTAGGTAGGGGGGTTGGCAGAAAGCCAAGAAAGCCAATGGGAAAGACTGTTGGAAGTTAGATTCAATATAGATAGTTGGCTGCTGTTCCTTTTGTGAGTTCTAAATTAGCAGCTGGAGGAAGCACGATGAAGTAATCAAACAGAATTACCATGCCTACAAGAAAAATTGGGCAAGGGAATGGACTGGGCTTTGAAGTACGGATCAGTATGGATCGTAGAGAAATGTATGTTTAGTCGTGTTCAGAGTATTTTTCTTTATTTTGGTGTTTGGTTAAATTTCTCTGTGTGAATTCCATGTGCTCTCCCTTGACCATATCTAAGTTGAAGCCCTTATCTAAGAAAAGAGACTGTTTCTTTGTGTTTTGATCTGTTCTTTTCTTAATTGCCCTGTAACACCTAGCAACCAAGTATGCTTTAACAAGTATATCTTTTTGTTTTGTTAATAAAGTCACCTTTTTAAGGTGATAATTTGGTTCTTGTGTCCTAGAAGGTAACAGGAGGTCTGTGTGTGTACCTGCTAGCCTAAGAGGGGAGCTATCAGAGACACAGTTTGTTTTCTGTGTTTTTTGTTTCTTTTTTCAAGCTCTCTTGTGGCAAAAGAGCTTGGGGTACCCTGTGGAAGAAGTTCAAGTGTTTCTTCCTGGTTTTCAGGGTTTTTCTTAATTCACTTGATGGTGGCAGCCTATCTCCCAAGGCCAGGGAATCTATAGCCTTGGGGAGTTTTTTAAGCAGAAGCCTACTATAGAGGCAAGGTATTTAAGGTTTCTTCCAGGCCCCCACCTTCTGCATTCTGAGTGCCAGAGTGGGGAACAGCCCTGACAGGGCTTCATTAGGAATACTGATTGCTACCTGGGAAAGCAATTAATATGCACTTGAACGTCTTTAATCCAGCAACCTTGGGAAATAGGCTATGCTGGATTATGGAATTTTCCATACCATGGGTGTTTGCCATAATGAAGGGCATTGGGTGTGGGAGGTGCAGGGTCTGAGATGGAAGGAAGGTGCAGGAGCATGCTGGGGGTGGAGGTGGGGGTAAGGGGTCTGGGAGAGCCTCCTGACCAGCACTTCACTGCGCTGCCATTCCCCCAGCTGAGGGGAGAGGGGAAGTGCCAACATACAGAGCCACTTCCTCTTCCCCTGCCAGGGTCCAAACCACCTTCCTAGATCACAGAAACCTAGATTACAGAGGTTCAGGTATATATGCTAGACACAAGTATAAACTGCAGGCACCAGGTAATGATTAGCTTAACATAATCAAACAATTGGCTTGTAAAACTTCTTGACTTCTAATTTTTTTTCTAGATTTGTCCTTCAACAATATTGAGGTCATTGAAGGTCTGGAATCTCTGGTTAAACTGCAGGACTTGAGCCTCTACAACAATAGAATATCTAAGATTGAGAATCTGGACACATTACAAGAGCTACAGGTCTTTTCTATAGGAAACAATAATATAACTACTTTGGAAAATGTAAGAATTGCTTTGTTTGTGTCTGTGTTTCTTTCCTAATCAATCTATCATACCTATAAATACCAATTATCTATCTATCTAGCCATACATCCTTCTTCCCCTCCCTCCAACTCCATATGTATGCACTGAAAGACTTACTCGGTATTGCCTGGGTCCTTCAGGGCAGGGGGCTGACGATGTGGGGTGTGTGTGCAGGAGTCAGGGAAGGGCTTTGGGGATGTGGGGGATCATGTCAGGAGCATGGGGGATGTGAGGGTGAGGGTTGGGGGTGAAAAGGGGCTCAGAGCAGGGGGTTCCATCTAGCAGGACTTTCTCTTCCCCTCCAGGGTGCCAGGGCCTTCTGTCTCCCTCCAAACCTCCTAGCCACCCAGGGACCTTCTGTCTCCCCACAAGCTCCCTGGCGCTGTGGCCAAGGGCTGGGGGTGGGGGGAAGGGTTCGGATAGGAGGCTACTTACCAGTCTGGTGGCAGACAAGATGGCAAACCCCAGCCCTGCTGGCCACTTTCTTGGTGGTGCAGCTGCCTCCAGTGACCACTCAGCACTCTCCCCTGCCTCGCTGCCCCCAGTGGCCACTCTCAGTATCTCATCCCTCCTCACTATGTCCCCTCCCTTTTCATGTTATGGAAAACAGTCCCATTCCCAGCACTTCCTGTTTTCTTGGCACAGCCAACTCCTGACCTTGCTTTAAGTTAAGATAAGAGGAAGCCGCACACCAAATCTGGTTGTCCTAGCTCTTACTGTTTAGGAAGAGTTCTTGAACAGACAGACTCACAGATGACAGATGGATATATTCTAAAATATATAAATTGTTCATTCAGCCCTTTCTCCCCAAATATACCTATTATCCATCAATTCATTTCTACCCATACATAACCATCTGTGTCAGGGCAAGCCCATCTGTTTCCCTCAGGGGATGGGTGCTGGGCCTCTGAGGCTCCAGAAGTAGCGCTCAATCCTGTGTGCGTCTTAGTGGCCAGAGTCAACAGTAATACCCTCTCTCACCAAGGCAGTCAGGTCTAGCGGTCAGAATCGATATCAACATCCTTTTCACATAAGGCAGCGTGGTCTAGAGTCCAGAGTCAATATCAACACCCTCTTCCTGCAGGGCAGGGTAGCCTCGTGGTCAGAGTCAACAGCAAAGTACCCTTCCTACAGGGCAGCATGGCCTAGCAGCCCGAGTCAATAGCAATGTGGAGGATAGAGCCTCTTGTGGGGTTAATGAGGATGGACGATAGGACCTGGGTCTGACCTCTCCACTGGGTCCCAGCCCAGAGCCCTGTCAGCAGTGGCGTGATCCACTACTAGTTCAGCAGGAATCCTACTGAAACACAGCAAGCATCCAGCGTACAACTTCCCGCCCTGGGCTACTTCCTGCCAATCTCTCCTGCATAGTCTTTTCCATCTCTTTCCTCCATCATGGGGCTTCTGCTCTGGTTCCCCGCTGACTGGCAATGGCATCTGGGTGCACCTTTGCTTCCCCTTCAGGAGTTCCTACAGCACTTCCTTCCTCATCAGCAGTCAGCCCAGACTGAACTGCTCCACAGGCCTTTGTAGCTGGCCTCTAGTTGGAGCAGAACAGAGCTCCAGTGCAGAGCTGGTACACCTCATCACAGCATCTATCTATAGATCCACATATCTCCATGCATATCCTCTAGCTCTCTGTCATTCTTCTATTGTCACCTGTCCCTGAATCTGAACTTTTTAGAAATGCAACTCCCCTTCAAAGTCTCACTTTCTGTATAGTCTAAAGTAAGTTTCTAGTAAGATATTCAAGTAGGAAATACTAATGTCAGCTAACTTTTCCCTTTTCTGAATTATTCACTGATTGGGCCAATTCTTGGCTATGTCTATACTGCAGCGCTATTTTGGCATACCTTTGGTATGCCAAAATAGCTATTCTGCGTCTTTTGAGCGCACCCGTTATTTCGAAATATAACAGGCTCACTATTCCGACGTCCCTGTAAACCTCATTCCATGAGAAGTAAAGGATGTTTCGGAATAGCGGGTTATTTTAAAATAAGTGCTGTGTAGACAGTGCCAAATTTTGAAATAAGCTATTTTGAAATAACATCGAAATAAGATACCCAATTTGAGCTACGCAAATAGCGTATCTTATTTCGACCTACGAGCGCACTATAAATGCACCCCTTGGTACTATTGTCATCACTGGCCAAATTCCTGTTGACTTCAGTGGAACTGAAAAAGGGGACATGGCTTATGTGAATAGAAAACAAAGGCAAAGATTATTTTGGGTGCTTTGATTTTACATGTGGGGTCTTATGGAGGGCACTTTTACTAGTCTGAGACCCCTGAAAGCTTATCATTCATCCAGGTAAAGGCTGTCTCACCAAGCCTTCAGACTGCATCCACAATAAGAGTTAAACTGGAGGTATAGGAACCAGGTAGAACATGGTTTCTTTCTCAGATGAAATGGCTTAACACTCTGCTAAAAAGCCATTGTTTTAAATCTGTAACTAGGCTTAGATACTTCAGAGAATAGCCGATTTAGTCTGTTACAGGAAAAGAAACAACAAATGGTCTGGTAGCACTTTGTTGTTTTTTTAGGCTTAGACATTCAGTCCAACGTGTTGTGCCAGCTCTCTTGGAAGGATGGGGATGTGAGCAAGGTCCTGAGCTAGGCTGGAGATGATAATTGTCCTGAAGTTCAAGGCATTTGTGATGGGGTGTATTCGCACTGGGCCTGAAGGGGTTAACCTGGCTTACCTGTCTGAGGAGGCCCCACCCCGCCCCAGCCCTGCTGGGCATGCTCCAGCTGGAGGCTGGCTATAAAGGCCTGTGGAGTTACTTAGTCAGGCCTGACTGCAGCAGAGGAAGGAGATGCTGCAGGAGCTCCTGCGGATGAAGCACAGACAGATCAAGCAGCAATGGCCAGGCCAAGATGGACTGCAGGGGAAGCTCCTGGACTGGAGCGAAGGGATGGAGAGGATTACCTACAGGATACTGGTAGGAAGTAGCCCAGGGCGGTGAATTGTTCCCCAGGAGCTCGGCATGTTGTGGTAGAATTCCCCACCAAGCTAGCAGAGGACCACACCACTGCTGGCAGGGCCCTGGGCTGGGATATGGGTGGAGTTCTCCTACCCCCTGCTCTCCAACCCCAATACAGAGAGCTTTGCCTAACATTCTACCGCTGGCTACTAGGCCATGCCATGTTGACCACAGGGAAAAATATATTGATTGGTTGGCCACTAGGCCATACAGTATATAGACTTGGTGGCCATTAGGCCGTAGTACCCTGAACACAGGGGGAAATATATAAAGTTGGTGGCCGCTAGGCCTTAGTACCCTAAACACAGAGGGAAGTATATAGACTCGGTGGCCATTAGGCTGTATGACCTCGAACACAGGGGAATGGTATTGGCTCTTTGGCCAGTAGGGCTCGGTGCCCCTAAGAGAAGGGGGAGCATTACTGTTGACTCTGGCTGTTAAACCACACTACCCCAAGAGAGAATTCAAGAGGCCGCAGAGGGTTCGTCACCACCCTCACCGGGGGATGGGAAAGGCACCCCTCGACAACATTGCTTCTGCTTTTCCTATGGTGTGTGGGAATGCAGCATCTCTGTTCTTTTGGCACAGGTGGTCTACCTCAGGAAGTTTAAAAACCTACGCACATTGAATCTCACTGGAAACCCTCTCTGTGAAAATGAACAGTATTCAATGTTTATTGCTGCTCACCTTCCAGATCTGGTGTACTTGGACTTCAGGCTTGTGGATGAGAACACAGTATGTACTTTCACCGTCCCCATCAGAGTTCTATGTCTGGCCAGCAAGACATTTTGTTTACCGTTATCCACGTGCAGGGTTGCCAGATTCTGCTGGTTTCTGTCCATGTAGTTTTTTTTCCTACCAGTATTATTAAAGTGACATGCACCTAAAGCAAAGGTATATGAAGTGAAGTGCGTGCTAATTGTACACAAGGTTGACTGTGAGAGCTGGGCACTCCCTCTGCATTCAATGAAAGAGCTGCTACAGTTCAGTCGGCACACCCTGCAAATTCTAGACATGCAAGCGCAGTTAGAAAAACGACCCTATCCCAAGAGACTGTCTTGATTATGACAATTTTAGGGTCCACTGAGATGGAGGGCCACTTGTGTGATCCACTCACTAACCAAGTTTGCCCATTGGTGGGCTACACCAACATTCATAGGGTTAGTGTAGCTTTTTTTTCAATTGTTGTCTTACTGAAATACTATCTAGACAAATAAGAGCCATCAGATATATCCTCTCTGGGCCTGTTTTATTTACAGGATGTAGATTATACCTAGCATAGGAAAGCAATAGCAGTCTGGATGTACATTACACAGTGAGCTGTATCTGAGCCAAGATTTATTACGAGCCAGGGTAATCTAACCCAAATGTTTTCTTTGTTTGTATTTCCCAGCGAGAAGTTGCAGAAATAAAATATCAGTATGCCATTGATGAGCTAAAGCAAGGTGAAGCTCAGGTCCTGGCTAAGCTAGAGGAAGAGCAGGCTAAGCAGAAAGAGTTGGAGTACCACAAGGTACATTATCTGAGGCTCACTGTGTGCACATTGCAAAGAAACCAAATGGCTTCTCTTTCACCCACCGTGGTATCCAACCAGTTTTGAAGCTCTAGCGAACTAGCCACATTATTCAAGCCAACTAGCCTCACTCAGCCGGCAAAATAGCCACATGTGGTTAGTGTGTTGGACACCACGGCGTTAGAAGATTTAATGGGAGCTTAACATTGATTGAAATAAAAATAAAGTGAGTATTAATCTCTGGGGTCTGTAAATCTCACCTTTTGAATGAAAACTGAAGCTGCTATGTCATATGCATGATATGCAGGAACATAAGTCATTGGGCTGAACAATGAAATCTACAAGATGGACCCTGATTTAGGGAAGCTCCAGAGTACATCATAGTTTGGTTTCTTGTCAGCCTGATGCTAGATTAACACAATATCAGATCTGATTGAGCTGTTAGCATTATTCATGGTGCAGTGATTTCCCCCCCGCCCCCCACAATCAGTGACTGGATAATATTGCAGTACTAATTTCATTTTATGACTGATTCTAAGATCACAGTGGGGAAATAGTCAAGGTATAAGAATGGAATACAGCAGAATGGTGCCATCAGCTTAGACTGTGTGAGTGCTGCTCTCCTACCTCCATTGATGTGCTGGCAGTATGGGAGCACTGTAGGTTTGTTTCCATGCCACTTGCTTGTTTTCCACACTCTGGCTATGTCTAGACTACATTCCTCTTTTGAAAGAGGAATGTAAATGAGGCAAATCAAAAGTGCAAATGAAGCGTGGATTTAAATATCCTGAGCTTCATTTGCATATTCGCATCCGAGCGCTTTTTCGAAAAAGGGGTTTTTTGAAAGTGGAAAAAAACCCTTTTTCGAAAGAACCCGTACTCCTGAAAAAGTGAGGAGTGCAGCTTCTTTCAAAAAAGGGAGGTTTTTTTCAAAAGAACCCCATCTAGACTGCTCTTCCACATTCGAAAAACCCTTTTTCGAAAAAGCACTCAGACGCGAATATGCAAATGAAGTGCTGGATATTTAAATCCACGCTTCATTTGCACTTTCGATTTGCCTCATTTACATTCCCCTTTTGAAACAGGAATGTAGTTTAGATGTGCCCTCTCTGACTACATGAAGCACAATGGCAGAGCAAGGAGCAGATACCGATCTGTAGGGTACTCCCATGGGGTGACTGTCAGAGGCCTGTGCCACCACCACAGTAACATAGATCCCTATGCATTAACACTGACATGGAGAAGTGCCAGATACATGGAGGTGAGACCAGGGAAGAAATCATAGATACTGAGAGGTTTGCATGGAGCCCTTCATGTCTTCTTTTGCATAGGGTCTCACAAAATCTATTTCATTTACGCCTGAGTAGCTTAGATATCATGCTGCAGAACCACAAAGTGGTGTTGAATTGCTCTGTCACATTGATTGGTGAAAGAGCCATTATCTAATTCCAGTGGAGAAGGAAAAACTTACTAATGATTGTACAGTGTTTTCCGCGGAGAGCCAAAAACCTCCCTCTTCCCCCCCCCCCCCCCCAACTATATAGTAATAATGAACTGGTCCATTGTTAAGAGATTCACATTCCAGGAGGCACCTGTCATTCAGAACTGGACAGTTAACAATGTCAACTCAGATCCCCAAAGATATTTAGGTGCTATTGGTTTCAGGGGGCCATTCAGCTGGGCTGATTGACTGAACATCTCTTACTGCTTTGCAAAAAGAAGCAAGATGGTACTAATGTTCTGCAACAAGCTGGTACTCTTTGGATTGTTGTGGGTTTTTTTTTTTTTTTTTTTAATATTGTACTGACTCTTTCCAAAGGCTGCTTATGTTGAGTACCTGAATGGACCCTTCTTATTTGAGAGTATGTATGCAGAAGATACAGAAGCTGCCAAACTGGCTTACCTCCCTGGCATAGCAGATCTGCTGGAGACATATCCTTCTGTTAGAAAATCTAGTGATAAAATCTAATGACTTCAGTTTACAGGGATGTACATCAACAGGGATTTTTCATCTGTTCTTTTATATAGACCTGAAAGCTGTATTGATCTGAGATTGGAGACTTGTTATATTTAGTCTTGGTCTAGTGCCTTAAAAGTACTGCTAGATCATGAGACCACTGACAGTTTTAAATTCTGCTATTTCATTAAACACAAGGGCTATAAACATATGCTTTGTCCCACTGGCAAACTGGAAACCCCACATTAGAAAATCCCATTTGTATAAAAGGCTTGGTTCCAATAATGACAAGATCATGAGATTTCAGTGTTTTATAGTCACATCATTCTGATCATCATGTTGCTTTTTCTCCACTTGAATCAGACTTGCTATTAAAAGCCAATGCCTTCTGAACATCTAGAAATCAGGGCGTTGACAGTCTCTTAAAGCCCAGAATGCAACCAACCTCTCAAAGGGCAGAGAGAGCTAATTTCCATCTGCAGCAGTTGTGAGATAGCAATTGCTAAAATCATATTACAGTTGAAGTGATAGGGCACAGGGAGCGTAATGAAGATTATCCAAATCAAATATCTCACAACCTGCCAGTTGTATGCAAGGTCATGGTAGCCATGTGGGCAGAGCTGTCCTGTCCTGTTTGGGGAGGCCACTCCAGGATCAGCACTTTGGGGACCACTGCAGTGGCTGCCTCAATGTCCTATGGACAGGACAGTCTCCCGTGTTAGCCACAGGGTCCAGGGTGGCCCAGGGGATTACCTGGGAGTGCACTGGCACGGGGCAGCAGCAGGCAGTGAGCCCCCTCCCACTCACCACGGGGATGGGAGACAGAGCTACCCAGCAGTTTGCTCCGCTGCCCATCTTCCAGCCCACTGTGCTCAGCTTCACTGCAGTGGGAATCGGAGCTTCCTGGTGCCCAGCCTCAGCCCATTCCCTTGAGCTCTGCATCACAGTGGGAGTGAGCTGAGGCCAGGGTGCTATGCTTCCCGATGCCACAGTGAAGCAAAGCACAGCAGGCTGGAAGATGGACCATGGAGCAGAGAAGGCTGCCAGATTGCTCTAGCTCCTGTCACCTTGGTGAGCGCAAGAGGGGGTGACCCCTGCTGCTGCCCCATGTCAAGCCCCCAGGTAATTCCCTGGCTCATGTCACTTGGAGGAGAAGGCTTCAGGCAAGGAGTGCAATCTGGGCGGAGCAGGGATCGGGCTTGGGAGAAGGGGTGGTGTGGGGGCTGGGAAAGAGCAGAGGCGGGGCCTATTGCCCCAGACCCTGCGCCTCCCTAGGGAGATCCTGCATGTTAGTCCCAGGATGTTAAAGAGACAAAATAGGTGAAGTAATCTCTATTATTGGACCAGCTTCTGTTGGTGAGAGAAAGTTTTGAGCTTATAAGATCAAAATCTGCAATTAGAAACACGAATCTAACACATTCAGGGCTATTACATTTTTCGAAACACTGGTCGTGGACTATGATCAAAAGGCAGATAATTACATCATTCCTTTTCTAGCTCAGATTAAAGGAACATTGTCAAAGCCCTACATTTGTCCTTGCTTATGATTGCTATATACCAGGGGTGGGCAATAATTTTTGACTGGGGGCCACTTCAGAAATTTTTGAAATGGCCCTGGGCTGCCCCAGAAGGGGTGGGGTCTCAGGCAGAAGAGGCGGGGCCAGGACACTTCCATGTTTCCCCCACACCCAGACAATGGTTGGTCTGGGGGTGGGGGAGCATGCAAAGTCTTTGCCTCCCTCCCCAGAGAGAACATGCCAGTTGTTCTGAACAGCTGGCGGTTCCCTCTAGGTTCCTGTGTCCCTGGTGGTGGGAGGAGACTTTGCACGCTCCCCCCTGCTGCTCCCACATCAGTCAGGGCATGTGGGGGAGCATATGAAGTCTCTCGCTCCCTGCCCCTGCTTGCAAGGCAGTGCCATGCTTAAAGTTAGCCGCCAGCTGAGCAGCAGGTGGCGGTTGACTTTAAGTGCTGAGTCCCTTGCAAGGCGGGAGGAGACTTCACACACTCCCTCTGCCCTAAAGCCCTGATTGGTTTGGGGGTAGGAGGAGTGCACGAAATCTCCTCCCATCCTGCCTCCATCCTGCAAGGAGTGTGCAGTACTTAGAAGTGCTGCACCCCTCACAGGGCGGGAGGAGACTTTGCGCATTCCTCCTGCCCCCGCGCCCTGATTGGCTTGGGGCCGGGGGGAGTAGTAGGGCCTCAGCGGGATGGATCAACTCACTTGGTGGGACGAATCCGGGCCATGGAGGCCCTTTTGCCCACCACTGCTGTACACTTGTCAGGAAAGCTTCAGAGGGGTAGCTGCATTAGTCTGCAACTGGAAAAACTTAAACAACGGTCTTGCAGGACCTTAGAGACTAACAAAGCATATAGATAGTACAGGAAACCCCTGACATGTAACTGCCCGAGTTCTGACCCCCTGCACTTACAACAATTTTTGTAAGTGCGGAAGAGGTCGAAAACCCCCGACTTACATCCTCGGCCCACACTTGCGAGGGCGCATGGCGCCTATTGTAAATGAGGGTTCAAGTTACGACACTCCCGACTTGCGACGCTTCCCTGGGAACCAATCACGTCACAAGTCAGAGGCCGTCTGTATCATGAGCTTTTGTGGGCACAACCCACATGAGAGACTAAATACAGTAGACTTTTGAAACAATTCCATTACTAAGCAACTTGCAACTTCTCCCCTTCCTTGTAGCCATCATCTTTGTGGTGCTACCAAATCCATGTGTTTAGGGCTCTGGCTGTTGGCTTTGGAGCAGGATTTGTTAACTTTACAAACACTGTACTCACAGCTATGCAACAGGTAGAGTCAGATACTCCATTCTACGTGCATGGCAGAGAAGAGTCGGGGCGAATGCTCATTTACTTTTGTGCCCACCATGTTGCTCTCTCCATACTGTCAAGGTAGCAAAGCCCCAGTTCATTAAGATGATGTGGCCCCAGCCTTCAAGATGCAAAATACTCAGTTCAGCACCTGAACTGCCAGTGAGCTCAGTGGAATTGTCTGTCAAGATGCTTTGCCATGCATTTAGGTTGGTAACATTTGTTCACAGTGGAGCAGTGCTGGCTATCATGCAACCATTCTTAGTGTACTGATTGAATTCCTTGACTCTGGTTTACATACAAGAGTAAATTTGTATCCATTTGTGAGAACCTCTTTGCCTATGGTCTGAAACAGCATGAAAAGCGACAAGCAGAAGTCTCAACCTTCTATGAGTGCCTTGAAGAAGCAATACAGGACAGTCAACGGCAAGGCATACAAATAATCCTAGATTTTGAAAACTACAATGAAGGGGTATTTGATTACAGCTTTTATTTGTTTAAATGATTTCTGTGTATAAGAGGCCAGAGTCTGACCTCAGGGATGTATGGATCCACTGAGATCAGTTTAATGACTCCAGGTTTACGCTAGCATAAGGGAAATCAGAATCTAGCCCTAGATCTTACTGTATATGTTTTTACGGTATATGTTTATACTGGAGTGATTGATGTTGTGTTAATTAACATAATATGGAGCATGACTTAGCACTCAATATAAATGAAGACAGGTGTGTTTAAAATCACGTCAGCTGGAAGTGGTTAAACCTGGCTTCTGGGACTAAGCAGAATCAGCTGATGTGGTTTTAAACATGACAGTCCTTGTCTTTGTGTATTCAGTGTAATGATAATATAAAGACATTTACTATAACAGACAAGTCTCCATGCTAATGGTTCTTAAAGGCTTGGCAAGAAGATTTTTAACTGAAATGCTTTTTCCATCAAAAAAATAGGACTGTTTAATTTTAAGATAATGAAAATGTTCACTAAAAACATTATTTTGAAATTTTTCATGAAACTAATTGAAATGAAACTTTTTTATTCGGAAATTTTCATTTTATTTTCATATTTTGGTTCATACCCATGTACTGTGCCTCCACTGGAAAAGGAAGAAGAATGGGAAAACCTGTCAAGAGGATCATTATTTATTCAACAGACAAGATGAGTGACATATCTTTTATTGGACCAACATCTGCTGATGAGAAAAACAAGCTTTTGAGCTACACAGGGCTCTTTTTCAAGACTGGGAATCTCAGAAATTTGCTCACCAACAGAAGCTGGTCCCATAAAAGATGTTACCTTGTCCTGCTTGTCTGTAATATTCTAGAGCCAACCCAGCTACAGCAACACTACAATGATTTATTCCAGTCATTTTTTGTTTAAAAAAAAATCCACAAAATACTTTCCAGCAGAAGAAAAAGTTTGTGTTTGAATATTTTGGTAACAAATACAATTTTTCAATCAGCTCTGCTTTCTAGAGGCCTGTAGCTAACTCACTGGGGGAGGCAAGGTCAGATGGGATGGGATGGGATGGGATGGGGTGGGCTATAGTAAGGAGGAATACAATAGCTCAGTGGTTTGAGCATTGGCCTGCTAAACCTATGGTTGTGAGTTCAATTCTCAAGGGGGTGATCTAGGGTGAATCTGTCAGGGATGATAGGTGGCTCTGCTATGAGGCAGGGGACTGGCCTCAATGACCTCTTAAGGTCCCTTCCATTTCTATGAGATAGGTATATTATAGCTTCAAGCTATAATAACCTTTTAACCATTTAAAATAGAGGGGCAAGTTCTTGTTCCTAGAAGTCCATGGAAATGTCAGCTTGACTAAACCTTGGTGAAGGACTTTGTCAGTTGTACGGAACAAGCTGCTCATGACTGGCTGCAATGAGATCACCAGTGCTCAGCACCTCTGAAATGAGGCTGCTTTTATTTAGGTGTTTTGTAACAAGGTGGCAGGATGCTGAGTATTTCTATTACCAGGTGCTTGAATCCTATATGCAGGCACATTATATATTAACACTGACTCATACTAGGGATGTAATAGTATAATCAATTAACTGATTAACCAATAAGCAAAAACTTATCAGTTAACGCTATATAGACTACATGCATTTCCTTAGCCCCCCCGTACTTGCCAGTAAATTTTTTAACAGGCTGGCCAGCAGCCCGGCTCAATCCTGGCTTGCACTGGGTCTGGGATCTACCCCCGCTGTAGCTCTTCATTTAAAGTGTATTAGGAGTTGGCGGGCAGGCATCCCGGCTCAGTTCTGGCTTGTGCCAGGTCCGGGAGCTCAGACCCCACTCTGGACAGGGGCTGCTGCACAGAGGCAGCTGCACAGAGGCAGCAGCATGGGGTGACAGGCAGCTGGTCTGCGAGGGGAGCTGGTTTTTAAACTGGCTCCCCTCACAGACTAGCTCCCGCTTGGCACCCCACTCTGCTGCCTCTGATACAGAGGCAGCAGCATGGAATGGCAGGGGGCTCCTCGGGAGTGGGACCAGAGCTCACTGGCTGCCAGCGCTGCCCGCAGAGACTACAGAATAGTCGAGTAATTGATGTGAATTCGAGGTTAATCGACTATTCAATTAACCAATATTTAACATCCCTAACTCATACCAGCAAGTGGACTTAACTTTATCCAGGAGATAAGTGGGGATGAGGCCTCAGAGGTGTTGAATGGAAATCCTGAGGGGAGGAAAAACAACTATGGGGGAAGAACACTCAGGAATGTTCACAGCCCCATTATGCTAGGTGCTGTGCAAACAGAACAAAATGAGAGCCCCGGCTCCAAAGCATTTTTATTTGCATTACGCCCCCACCGTCAAAATGGGGGTAAGTTTGGATTTTAGGCAATATGTCTGTATACTCCTCAGAGCAGCATAGGCACTCTGCCGGCCTACAAGCTGAGATAGGGATTTAGGTGCTGAATTTAGGCACCTTGTATACGAAAAATTCTGACCTAAGTGAGCGGGTCAAGGTGAAAGGGGGAGCCACAGTCAGTCAGGCAAATGGATTAGTAATATAAGTATAAAAACGGGTGGGAGGAGATTAGAAGGTGATGATAAAGTATAAACCATTGCTAGGGTCCATTTGCCAGTGATAATTCTACCATGCAGCCTATATGAACTGCAAGACAGCTCAGCTTGCTCTGAAGCTAGTTAAGAAGCAAAGAATTATGCCAAAGCCCTAAAGCAGCAGGTATTGTTAACAGGAGCCTGGTTTTAATTGCTTGGGGCCTCCTGGCTTGATTAAATTGTATAAAGAAATGCCCCCATTACCATTTCAGTGTGTGCACGATCTCTTTTGATTTACACATAGCCCTCTGCAATGATTCTTGCCTAATTTTAGTCAGTTCAGTTGGCTCCAACTGTGAAGTGCAGCTTCTTCAAAATATATTTTTAATGCTCGGATTTCAGTAGGAGAGATTTATTACAAAGACACTTCTTGAAAATGACCTTTGCTTAGCATATACATTGCTTAGCAATATTAAGATTGTTGAGCTAAGAGATAAATATTGACCGCTGCGAAGCTGATGTCAGTGTTTAACTTTGAAGAGCAAGATTTAGTGTCATTCACTAGAACACAAACTCATTACTTGTGATGTTCTATTACATATCTTCGGAGTGCCAAATCCTGAGCCCACTGAAATCAGGCAGAATTCTCCTTGATTTCCAAGGGACCAGGACCTGCATTTCTTAATAAGGAGTAACTGGCAATGTTTCCCCAATGGCCATGAATTTCAGAAGTTTTATTGTTTTTCCTTTGTCAGAATTTCTGTAGCTGAGATATGAGGTAGGAAGCCTAGGAAAAAAAGCCATTTGCTGACTGGCAAGTGAATAAGAGTTTTCATGCTACTCACTATGGCAAAATCTTGTTGGCTAACATTGTCGCACACCTAAGTATCACTGACTTTTGAGCATGTTAACAGTCACTTAGCAAGCCATCACATTTCAGTTCAGCCAATTATGAGCCAAAACTTTTCTCATGTATGTAACAATAGCAGTTAATTAAATTGCAATGGAATGGTGAACATAAATGATAATGTATGTTTCTCTCTATGTTTAGCTGTTGGACCTCATTCAAAATACAAGTAATTTAGAGATTGCAGAGTCTAAACTCGTGAAGTACAATGAGGACATCAGTCAGCTCTCAGACACACTTATGACCCTGGAAATGCAGATGGTTGACCAGCTAGAGGTAAGGCAAGGTGATATCTCTGCTAAGCCTCAGGCAGAGAACACTGGGGCTGATTCTCTGTGGCTTACACCTTGTGCAGTTGCAGTTGTGCAGAACTCTACCATTCTGGGTAGGGTCTGACAGCTACTTTATCTCATTCTGCATAGGAGCATGGGAGGTTGTACACGAAGTGCAAGGCAGCAGAGAGTTGGACTCAGTGTATTTATATGTTGTCAGAGCTTACTATTCATGTGCTGCTACTGAGGGTGAAGGCATAGGCATTAGCTAAAGGTTTATCCAACAGATTATTGGGCCACTTTGTGGTCCTGACTGCAGAAGTTGCCCCTTAATATAGGACATATTTTCAAGGTTCTAGTGGAGTACTTCTTTCAATGGGATCTTTGCTAGGACTGAAGAACTACATTCATGCCCCAATCCCAAATTAGTCTAATTTGCTGAGCACCCTCCTCCCCTGGGGGCATGACTATGGTGGCTCATAGTGGAGTTCAAAGCAAATGCTTTGCAGATCACAGGAGAGAGTTAATTTATTGATTTCAATGGTTTTACCAATAGATTTTGCAGAAGTATCAGAGGTGCTGTTCACGTGTCCTACTTGAGGCACCAGAGTGTTTTAAACTTTTTATTAGGGATGTTAGGGGAAAGGAGAAGCTCTAAGGGTGCATCTGCATGGCACTCTTACCTTGAAATAAGTTATGCGATTTGCACTATGCAAATTGCATCGCTTATTTTGAGGTAATTTAGAAATAGCTTATTTTGAAATTAAGCGCTATTCTGACAAGTCCCTTAACCCTGGTGGAATGAGGGTTACAGGGATGCCGGAACAGTGCGCCCATGATTTCAAAATATATTTTGAAATAACGAAAGTGTTTAAGGACGTGGAGTTGCTACTTTGGGATACTTCCGGTATCCTGAAATAGCCGCACTGTCCAGACATAGCCTAAGAGACTATTACCTGGTTTTGAAAGAGGCAGCAAGAAGCAGCTCCAACCTTCCAGTATTTAAACAAAAGCTCTCATAATCCCAGCTGTTAGTTATGCTCCTGCTGGGAAAGTCTTCAAGAAGCCTGTAGCCTCATACAGAATGAGAAGGGTTGACACCTGGTTTTAATCAGAGACAAAACATTCTCTAATCATAATGTACTCTAGAAGTTTAAAGTGATTTGATGGAGAGAACTTCTGAGAATATGTTATACTGGCATAACTCCATCAACTCTTCCCAATAGGATTGAGTCTAATCTCCCCTGACATTTGCATACCAGTGCAGAAAAGCACATACCTTCAGCACACCTAATTTGTCTTCGGTACCTTCAGTCCCCAGCAGTGCTGATAAAACTCGTGGATCAGATCAAAAGTATACTGCATTTTAGACTCCTCCACATATTCTGACCTGTGGAGTGTGTTGGTAACTTTTCATTTTCTTTTCATGTGAAGGAAATAATAAAGGATTTTGAAAGAAACATTGCCGATCAGGTGTCAACATTTATCGAGAACGTCCAAGGGATATATCCTTTTGGCAGTCTACTGGGTTGGAACTCTGTCATATAAATCTGACCCACTGTGTATGTGTTGCTTCACTTCACAAGATTACTGTAAGGCCCAGAAGTCAGCACTTACTGTATGGAAATGGATTGTTGCTTATTAGTGTGTTGTAGGCTTTAATGGATGAATTCTTAGGAGCATTTCCCAATTCATGAAATACGGACTCAGCTCAAATATTTCTCTACCATATTCTCAACAAAAGAATACAGTCAGGACCAGCTACACAAGTCAGTGATGAGGGTGTAATGCATGGGTGGGCAATAATTTTTAATGGGTGGGCCACTCCAAGATTTTCTTAAGTGGGCAAGGGGTGCACTTCTGTGGAGGAGGTGCGGGGTCTGGGACAGCGGGTGGGGTGCAGAAGAGAGCTTGGGATAGAGGACTGGGGTGCAGGAGGGAGTGTGGGGTCTGGGATGACGGGAGGGGTGCATAAGGGATCTTGGGGTAGGGGACTGGGGTGTGTGGGGTCTGAGGGAGTTTGAGTGAAGGAGTGGGTTATGATCTGGAGCAGGGGTTTGGGGTGCAGGGTCCAGGAGGGGATTCTGGCCTGGGCAAGGGAGGTAGGAGGGGGTGCAGGGTCTGGGAGGGAGTTGTGACCTGAAGGAGATAGGGAGAGGAGATACAAAGTGTTTGGGTGGTGACCTGGGGCAGAGAGTTTTGGGGAGAGTGGAGCTGAGGTGCCAGAGGCAGGCTCTGGCTAGGAGATGCTTACCTAGATGGCTCAATGCCTGTCTGCTGGGCTGCTCCAGCGGGCTGCTCCACATATCTCTGCTCCAGCACAGGGAGAGAGAAAGAAAGGAGGCTTCACTTCTGGCCAATGGAGCTGAGGGATTTTGCTGGGAGCGGGGACAGTGCACGAATTCTCCCATCCCTCCCCAGCTTGCAGAAAAATAGAAGCTGCTGGCGAGGTGGCCGTGGGCCAGATCTAATGGCTTGGCGGGCCAGATCCAGCCCACTGGCCATCTCTTGCTTACCCCTGCTATAATGAGATGACAAGAGTTAGGTACCTAATCCTCACTGAACGTCAAAGGGAATTAGGTTCCTCACTGCCCTTTCTGCCTTTAAAAGTTCACCCCTCTATTTCTGAGCAAACTCTTGGTAAATGTGACTAGGGGTGCGTCTAGACTACAAGCCTCTTTCGAAAAAGACTGTCTAGACTACAACCAGTACTATCGAAAAAGCAAGCCGCTTTTTCGAAAGAGAGCACCCAGGCAGTCTGGATGCTCTCTTTTGAAAAAGCAGTTTGCATTACATAGTGCCTTTTTTCAAAAGAACACTTTCGAAAAAAGGCATTATTCCTCGTAAAACGAGATTTTCCGCGGTCAAAAAAACTGCCGCGTTCTTTCGATTTACTTTCGAAAGAACGTGGCAGCAGTCTAGACGCAGGGGCAGTTTTTTTAAAAAAAGGCCACTTTTTTTCGAAAAAACTCTGTAGTCTAGACACACCCTAGGTGATGATATCTATGTATTACTGATCTTTAAGAGATGAAATACCTAAAATTCCTCCTGTACTGTCTTCAACCCTAGATGATTGTGTAGTTGTGTGCTCTAAAACAGCTGCTGTCTTCTGCCTCAGAAGCGGCTGCATTGCAGTGGCAGGTGAAATTATTTTTGTATACACAAAACACTTGGCTGTGCGCAAGTGCTTGTCACCTTCAGAGTTGTGCACATGCAAAGGTCTTGTTGAATTTCCTGTACCAATGGCTCCCAGTGTCAGTTCTGGACAGCCTACCACAATGTGGGCAGTGAGGGGGAAGGATTGCTTTTGGACATTCCTGGGCATTCTCCGACAGCCAGCTCAATTACTTTACAATGCAAACTCAAGGAAGCAGAGTTTTTACTGGTTACCTCTTCATTGGAAGTGGACGAATCCCCCTTTCAGGTTAGCAGTGTTTGCTTATGTAGCTCATCAGGGTTGATGAACACCACCAAGTCCAGCCTTCCAGAGGCAGGTCTTTTGACAGATCAAATGCTACTGTTCTTTGTTTCTTAACCTTCTTCCATACGATGGCTCAGTGCCGGGATCTAGAAAATCATCACCACGAGAAACTGCTGGAGATTGCAATCAACACTCTGGAGAAGATAGTCAAGAGCGAGTTTGATGAGGATGTGCCAGATGACGTTCGACTGGTGAGGGCCCTAACTGTATCCACAACTTAGGCTCTTCTAGGAAGCAGGGATCCCAAGTGTGGAGGAAGAAGGGAGCGCAGCATGTTCCCTACCAGGATTGGCTTTCAGAGATCCAATATTGTTTGAATTATTCTGCCAAAGCTAGAAGTAGCTTTATTTCAAAACACCCCCAACCAATAAGGCTGCAAAGAGTCATGGTTTGTCAGTTCAAAGGTTGTGGCTGAAGTTTGTAGAAGTTGCAGTTTTGTCTTGGTCAGACATCGGCATGGCACTAGCTAGATACTCCCTTTGGGTCTCAGAAGCCTTGTCTCGGGTTCCTGATGAGGAAAGAAGACTGCCTCTGGGCACTCCCCTCCTGCCCAAGAAGCATTAACCAAGGCATGCAGCCTCCCCTCCAAGGCAGGGAAGTGGCACGGAAGAGATGCCATGTGATCTCCTTGACTTTCAAAGGCAAGCATGACGGAGGCCAAATCTGAGTTACGGTGTATGTTGTGGCAATAACACAATGGCAGCCCGAAATTACCCATAAAGCATTGGTGCTGGACAAATTGCATCCCTGGGCCTGCAGGGGCAGATGATGATTGCACCGCAGGTTTCCACTAAGGATGAAGATGTAGTCTGGCTAGCGCTCTAAGAGTCCTGCTGCCGGAAGCTGCCTGGGAGAGGTGCCTGCTCAGACTGGCCTCACCTGCCCCCTCCAGGTGCTCTCAGACTGAGCTCTATGCCCTCCAGTACAGTAGGAGTTTGGGGCCATGTGCTCTACTGTATTCCCATTCTGGTAGTTCCCACCCCATGTGTCTTTAAACCAAATGCATCCTGGCTGTAACTCCTCAAAAGGCAGTAGAGTTGTGCCTGCTTACTTAGGGTTTGATTTGGCGTGACAGTTTGATATCCCCATCCCCATAGAGATCAGTCAGTCCTTTGGAAGCAGCTACGTTGGATTCCGCATAGGTCTTTCAGCTGAGACCTCAAATCAAGGTCCTGTCTGCTCTGCAGGAATAGTAGCAATCCCATGACACACTTGAAGAGTTCAGTGCTAGGCCTGGTGTCTTTTACCAAAATCTCCACTCTGCTTACTTTTGACTGTGCCCCAGGCAGATGCACTTCAGTGGCACTGGATGGAGGGAACACGTAATGTAGCTTGCAGCCTCTCAAAACAAAGGCTGCTGTAGCCATTGAAAATGACATTATTAAACCCTATTTACTGGGGTTTATCACAAAAGGAAGAAATGTGAAGGCAAAAACTTCATAGGGGGTGAGCAGATGCAAGGTATGTTTTTCATACGAGCAGACAGGGTGGGATGTTGCTCAGATGTCAGTTTTCTGCCACCTCAGAAAGCCTATCGTGGAAGGCTCTCTAGCCTGGGGCCTTTTGCTGCTATTAAACAAAGGGCAGTTTCTTACAGGCGAGGGGGTTTGGTGTGAGTGGGGAGGGATGGAGTAGGGACTACATGTCCAGGACGGGTGCTATACTTGCCCTAGCCCAGTTTTAACACTTGTCAGTCTGGGGTCCCCCATCTTTACCTCTCTTCCCAAAAACTGAATCCACATTTTTAGCACGGAGCCCACATGTTGCTCCGCTAACCTCTCTATTACAGCTCAGAAGGAACAGATCCTGGCTTCCACCACTTGAGCCACAGCCCCTCTCAACAAGTGTCCTGCTAGCTCCAGGCCCCTCTGCGTCAACACCGTGCCAACCCAGAGCCTAGCATGGCAGATTCCCTGAGCTGGTGCCCAGCCTACCAGGTCTGATAGGCAGCAGTAATTATTTCTTCATAATTAGAGACAGCTGTAAGGAGGCAAAGTCAGAAGAAAATAAGTGACTTTCATGGCACATGTTCAGAAAGGAGCCCTGCAGGGCAGGGGCAGCTGCTGGCTGCATGGACTGTGAGCACAGCCTCAGTCATGCACCATTGCCACAATACTGATTTTTCCTCACTCCTGCCCATCTCCACAGAGAAACAATTTTCAGGTATTTAGCAGGCAGGCTTGGTTGCAGGAGGATACTAATTATGGTTTACAGAAGCCACCCTTTATTTCAAATCTCAGGGGAAGTTGCTGCTTCTGTTGGAAGTGGTGGTGCCGGAACAAAGATACACAGTGGATGCCACCAGTGAAAGTGGCCTCTTCTGAGTGCAGTTTTCCAGTTACCACACTTGCTGGCAGAGGCATGTTGGCACATATCCAGCCTTCCACTGAACTGACAGCTGCCAATAGGGGCTTGTCATATGCTGTAAGGAAGCACAGTGTGGAGGAATAGGCATGGGATTAGGAGTTTACTCCATGCTCTGGCTTATTCTGTAGCCTTTGGCAAGTTACTTCAGCACTGTCTCAGTTTCCCCATCTGTAAAATAGTCCTTGAACCAGGCTGTAGTGAGGTTAGGCTTGTACAGTGCTTTTAACAGGTAGAGCACAAGGGCTACATCTACACTGCCCAGTCTTGCGCAAGAACATATGCAAATGAGGCACGGTGAATATCGCCACGCCTCATTTGCATATGTTCTTGCGCAAGACTGGGCAGTGTAGACGTAGCCAAGATGTACCAGAGGGAACTTGTATTTTCTTCTTTGGTGATGCTACTGAGTGCCCCACTGCTGTACATCTAGTTCTTAGACCTGCTCCACTTATATGTAAAATCTGCACCTTCCATCGCTCGGTCAATTTCACTCCCTAGCTTTTTGTGGACAAAGACACCATTGTCAACGCAGTGAACGCCTCCCACGATATCCACCTGCTGAAGATTGATAACAGAGAGGACGACATCATCACCAAAGCCAATAGCTGGTCGTCTTCAGTGATCGATGAGGTAAGGAAACCTCTGTGGCATGGGGAACAAAACCCTGTTCAGGGAAAAGACAAGGGGCAAGGCAGTTGAAAGTATACTGGCCTGCAACTTCTTCCTAGTGCAGTGGGCAAAGAGGCACCAGGATCTAGCCGATGCAGCTGAGCCACTGACAGGGAATCAGATGGTGGGGGGAGGCATCTCCAAACTTTCAGCTGGGCCCATTGGCTATAGCAGAAGACTGAAGATTTTATATAACCCCAAGGACTCCCCCTCTCCCCCCCATTTCTGATCTCACTCCCCTCAGGTTCACAAGAATGAGATCAGCAGAAACCGCAACCGTGTGCAAGAGATCAATCAATACATCGACCATCTGCAGGAGGAGCTGGACAACATGGAAAGCTTGGAGCAGATGGAGTAGGCCAGCATTGACACCCCTGGTAGGACCCTTGGTAATTTAACAGGTGCACCTCACACTCTCTGACAGCCCTTGTATAAATACTCCCTGACGAGGATGTTTCATCCTGGGCTGTCCCTTCCCACCCCCAAATTATATGCTAATAAAAATACTGTTTGAGTTTGGAAAAGCTCTGAAAGAGGAGTTGAGGATTTCACTTTGAAGCCCACTAAGTTGTGTGCTCCAAATCAAAACCAGTTCACAAACAGCTGGGGCTTGGATGAACCATGATCACACTGAGCTGCGATTCACTCTCTACAAGACAAGGCCATGCCTGGATGGTTTGTTACCTGCAGGCAGTTTTAGGAGCCTGAGACTCATGCAGCAGCTGACACAAGGCAAAGATGGGGAAGACAACTCTCTCCACCAGACTCACTGGCACCTCCCAAACCATTGTGGGGTTCTGGCCCAGTGAGCCTCGGGCTTGAGGCTCTGCAATCAGTCATACACAAAGGCAACTTCATGCAGCATGCAGAATGGCCTCTTGACCAGCAGGAAGGGAGATCAGTGGCTCTGCAGAAGCTCACTCGAGGCTGCTCAGTGCCAAGTCATTAATTTCCCTCCTAGCTCAGCAGCAGCTGCTCCATTTGCTTTGCAGGCAGCTTGGACTCATTTCTTGCTGAAGGCAGGTCACTAAAGAGGGGGAAGAGAGGAAACTCATGCCAGTGGAAAGGATGTGGCACAGTGCACAGTGTGGGAAGGGAACAAGACTTCTGCCTTTCATGGTACCAGCCCTGACCATGGGCTGTTTGAAGTTGCTCTGGTTTAGCTGACCACCCACTGTCCTGCTTTGGGTGTTTTGAGAGCAGGCTCTCTTCCCATGCCTGCTCATCGAGACACAGCACTGGCTGGCCACATAAAGGTTCTGGCTTTTCGCCAGAGCTGAGCACTCATGGCACCAGCTGAAATCAATGTGAGCTGTGGGCGCTCAGCCCCTTTGGAAGGTCAAGTCCTACATGTGTCAAGTTGGGCACCCAGAAATGAAAGGGCCCCAAGTCTGTGGTTGGTTATGAAAATGCTGGTGCTATTGATACCGAGTGTTAACTGGAATTAAAGCTGATTCTAAACGAGGAACGTTCTTATGGGAGATTTTCATAGCAACTGCCCAGCTGGCAATTGCTTTTTCTTTAAGACTCTGAAGCAGTGTTTCTTAAACTTTTTGAGACCGAGGAACACCAAACCATTTTTTTTTTTATGAGGAACACCAAGGATTTTGTTGTTGAGGGGAAAAAAAGCGGGGGGGGGAGGGGGAGAGAAGTTATTGAGGGGAATAAAAGTGTTGGGGGAAAGTTATTGAGGAAAAAAAAAGTCACCTGCCCCTTTAAGGGCAGCTATTTTTAATTCTGTTGTTCTCCGCAGCACATCTCCGACTGCCTCGCGGCACACTGGTGTGTCGCGGAACACAGTTTAAGAAACATTGCTCTGAAGTCTTTGGAGACAGGCCCAAATGAAAGCCCAGGAGCCAAACCCCCCTGGACTTGGGGGAGAGAGGTGGGTTAGATCAGACCTGGTCAGTGAGGAATAGGCATTGACCCCACAAGTCATACATATTACGCATTAGGAGTCCCATTGAAACTAGTGGGTTTGCTCCAAATTCAGAGTTGAGTGTGTGCATGAGCCTTTGCCGGATCAGGGCCTCGATTGGTGAGTTAGAATTAGTCAAAAAGCAACACCCTCTCCCCCTCTGGAGTGTCAAAAATCTTTTTCAAAAACAAAACAAGGAGGCGCTCCCATCCAGTCCTCAGCAGGCAGGCCGGTGCTTGCCACAGAACAGTGAGCATGGAGCTCTTCAGGTGAGGACACAGAGGAAGCAGACAGCTGGCAGTCAGCAATGGCTCTGTATGTCCCCAGTGCTTGGATCTACTGTAGCTGTCTGGATGCTCTTGGGCAGAGAGGGAGCAAACATCCTGCAATGTGGTGGGGAAGTACAAAATGACTGACCACACTGACTGGTTTTCAGTATCTAGCAGGAGATGCCTTTAATCAAACTGGGATTGACTCCAGCTTTGTACCGGGGCAGATGCATATAACTGGGTAAGGAGCAGTTCAGCTGGGTCTGGTCTCCAGTGATATGGCTTACCAAAGTCCTTTTGCTGTGGTGCCAGTCCCACGGCTGGGAGCCTTGGAGGTTGGAATGTAGACTAGCCACCCTTCTGACTGATCATAAACACTGGTGCTACAGCCTGGGGGAACAGCCAGAGACAGGGCATTTCACTGGGGATGAAGAGAGCTCAGACAGCACTTCCTTTGTAGCAAACCTCAGGGCTGCTGAGCAACATTGGCACTCTCTAGCACTAGCCAAGCTAGGGAAGAGAAGCTTCGGCTAGGAATCCTTCTGAAGTCATGGTCCTCTCAGTGCTAAGTCACTGTGCTGAGAGGGGCTGGGATGGCACTGGTTGCCAGCCAGCGGCTCGAATTCACCAGGCTACATTGTCATCTGTACTGGGCATTCTTCTGCCTCAGTCCTGTAGCAGCTTGTGTTTAACTGTCGAGCTCTCCGAACAAAGGTGAGCAAAGAGGGTCCCAGCAGCTGTGCGGGCACGCAGCTCATACATGTCATAGTCGTGGGCCCATTCCACACTGCCCCAATGCTGGATCTGAGGGAAGAGAGAACAGGGAGCTCACTCGGGAGTTAGAAAGAAGTTTGTGCTGCAGGACTTCTTGGCCTCCATTTTTCTATCTATAAAACGGAGGTAGTAACTCCCGAACATGACACAAAGCCTCACCAGCACCTGCCCAGCGCTCAGGGGAAAAGGGTTCTAGAAGGCAATGTATTAGGGCCTGATCCAAAAATTATTCAAGTCAGACTTTCATGAACTTCACTGGACTTTAGGCAAGAACAGAGTGTTTTCTGATCACAACAGTCACATCAGTGGTAGCTTAGTGCTTGGTAAAGTGCTTGGGCCTGGACAATACACAGAATAAAACTATCCTTGGGCTGTGCAGAGCAGGGTGGAGGAGGGCTGAAAAGCAACAGGCCAGCCTGTGCAAAAGAAATCCACAGCCCTCAGAGGCAGGTAGGACTCAAAGTGCCTTTGGCTCTTCATCATGCAACCTGGGTGGCTGAACACTCAAACTGTATTGACAATGCTGGCAGAGTGACCGGCTCCTGTAAGAGCAGGCAGTTCTGTTGCCAGTCATTTGTGCTGGGAGCTCACTTGTCATCCTCTGATTATCACTACTGGAATGATAGGATAGCTCCAGAACATAACTTACCTGGTATTCTTCCTCAAGACGAGACAGCAGCACTGCTTTCTCTACTGTAATGTGTCTGTCAAGCAGTCCCATGGACAGAATCAGAGACTTCAATTGTGTGATCACGTATTCTATACCTGGGGGGGAGATACAAACACAAACCACAATTATTTATGTAAAATCACATCAACCTCCTCACACCTTCCGAAGATGCAGCCCCAGACATAATATGTTCAGTAGGGTCTGATGGGCAAAGCCCCCCCCCCCCCCCATGTATCAGTGCACCCTATGATGTCAAGCCCACAGTTAATGCACACATGAAATGTCTTTTGCTAATCAGGATCCACTGGTACTGTGGGGCAAGTGGCTGCATCTCTGAGTGAAAACCAATCTCAGGCCGAAACATACCCTTATACCATGATCATGATGATGCCATGCCACTGGATGCAAATGTGGAAGGGTTCCCACGTGCAGGATGGCAAAGCTAGCTGAGGAGGGGGGATGAGATCAAAGAACACACATTGAGGAGGTGGAGGGAGAGAAAAAGGGGCCTGATCCACAGAGATAAGTATCAGTGACAGCTGGCGGTGCTGAGCACTACAAAAATCAGGCCCATGTATAGAGCAGGGGAGGAGACAAAGCAGCATGAATCATGCTCAGTCTGAGTTAAATGATTAGCTAGAGTCAAGGCCAGATTTGAGATCCATAGTTGACTGACTGCCCAGGAATACAGCAGGTGGGGCCTGAGTCCTGGCCATCCCCAACTGAAGACAGACATGCCAAAAACCCAACGGAACAGAACAAACACTCCCAACTTTACCCCAATTAGGGATGGAAAGGGTTAACCAGGATCTCACAGCAGGGGACTGCCCTAGCCTAGCGGACCTGCCGCGCACAGCGCCGCTCCAGCCCCCCACCCGAAGCAGTGCAGCAAGTCCTGCCCAGCCCGAGCAGCCCCCTGCCACAGGATCTTGGTTAACTGGTTAAATGTACCATTTAACCAGTTAACTTTTTAAATGGGATTTTACATCCCTACCCCAAACACAAGCTGCAAACAAAAGGTAACCAGAACTATTTGCAGGATGTATTGGGCAGGTCCTGAAATCAGAACAGAGAGCACACTTTTCTTCAGGGAATTTGGTGTAGCTCATTGTCTTCTGACAAGGCAGCCAGGGGTTCTAGTGGGTTTCTAGTCTACTTTGTTTTACACATTTGTGTTTTGAAAAGAGAATGACACAAGGAATAATGAGGGGAGGTGTCGGGCTGAAATCCATTTTGAAATAGTTACCATTATACTGAAAGAGTTTTAAAGTTTTGGGCACTTCACCATTTTTGCTCTTTATTTGCATTTTGCACTTCAAGGAGGATGAGCAGTGAAGACAGATTAGTCAGTTTCACCTTGTTTCCAGTCAGATTAATTTTCTGGATCTCAGTCACACAAGAGTAGAACAGTAAGAGCTGTAATTTGCAGTTCAACATTTGAAATCTCAACTCAGAAAGTTTTAGTTTGCTGGAGGGAAAAAAGTCATGAAAGCTTAAAGTCATTGAGCATTTGTGGTTTCAAACCTTCTTTTTTTGGTAACAGAACCTAAATTTTGGACTGAAATTTCCTGAAAGTATCATGTTAAGGAAAAAAATATGGCAGTAGTTCTGAGAAACTGAATCAGGGCCTATTACAATAGGACATTGTACAGTGGAGAGATAGCTCCACTGGCAGCAGATGCTGGCCATGCCTGGAAACCAGATCATCAGAGCCAGCTTTATCCCAAATGAAGTCTTTGTCCCATACTGAACAAGAACTAAAAGTCTAACATGGATGTATTTGTTTGTTAAATATAATCCCCCATTGTTTTCCCTCTGTTGATTTAAAGCAGCGATGGGCAACCTAGGCTAGTGAGTGGGCTGCATGAGTGGCCCTCCATCTCAGTGGGCCGCAAGATTGTTGTAACCGAGACAGTCTCCCAGAATAGGTAGTTTTGCAAATTGTGCTGGCCCACTAAGAATTTGCGGGGTGTGCCGACTGAACCGTAGCAGTGCTTTGATTGGATGAAGAGGGAGAGTATAGCTCCCACAGCCAGTGTTGTGTGCAGTCAGCATGCACCTCACTTCACGTGCCCCTTGCTTTACGTGCATGTCACTTTAGTAATATGAGCGGAAAGAAAACTACACAGACAGAAACCAGTGGAATCTGGCAACCCTGCGCGCAGGCAACAGTAACCAAAACATCTCACAGGCTGCAGGTTGCCCACCACTGATTTAAAGGCTCCCTTCCTTCCCCAAACATTTCTACTGGGCTGGTTATTGCTTTGAGAGAGGAAAAGGCACATACACTAGTGGTGCTTTGTCGTACTCGGGATGGACGAGCACACCAAATAAATTGCCCTCATTACCTTGCAGTGCCCACATGTTGTAAGACGCTAAATGGCTGGCGAAAGTGTCTTTGGTCCTGGCTGGAATGTTGGGCCCCATGATGCTAGTAGAGGAGCCGATATCCACGTTGTACCTGGAATGCATTAGATGGTACCAGACAAACAATTAGCCCTTGAGACATGTGCCTTAGGTATCATTATGAAGCAAGACTCTGGCTACATTTAGCCCTGGCATAAGCAGATACAATCCTCACTGATGTCAGCAGAGGTTATACCTGCTATTGCCCATCTGGGTCTATGTGGGGATGTTTTCTACCCACGCTGACCCACTCTAATTCATTCACAGAGCCGGGCAGTGCAAGGTGGGGTGTGCAGCAACATCTGGTCTTGCTTATGGAATTTACAAGCCCATTCCTCCTCAGTGGGTCAAGAAACACCATGAAGGGATCACCAAGACATCACCCTGCAGACTGGCCAACAGCAGCCCCGAACAGCTGAAGGCTTGAAACCCCTTAGGAACAGTCTCTGTCCTCGAAAGCCTCCTCAGTCCCCCCCAGTGCCTCCCTTCCCTGGCTCAGCAGGCTGTTACCAGAACTTGTGATCTAAACTGTCGCCAGCACGACTGGTTCTCGGACAATGCAGTGATACATGCTCTCAGAATACCACAGAGAAGGCAGTGAGCAACGGGAAGGGAAAAGTCTTTAACTTCTTACCGTTTCTCAGCCCACTCGATCATGGGATCCCACTCATTCTTCTGCAGTTCTACCAGGGCAGCTGGCTCCTCCACCCTGTAGCTAGGATGTTACAAGAAGAAAACAACCTTCACTGACAAATCATTGGCCTTCTTCACACAGTAGGAGGAGCAAACCTGCTGGGCAGTTAACCTGTATCAGGGATGGCAAGGGGAGCCCAGTATTTAAAGAGGTACCGAGCAACCATAAGCTTCAAGCGAGCAGATGCTGCGGGCTAAGAAAAGGAAAAGCTTCCTTTCTTGAGATCCAGAGCCCTCTGCTGGGCAGACCACCAGTCAGCTCTTAAGCCCTTTAAGGAGGGATGCTGCTTCCACAGCCCTGCCCAATTCAAGCTCTGATGCTGTGATACCACTTCCAGGTCTGTGCCTGTCCTCCTGCCATAACCGCTTGGGATGTAAAATCCCATTTAATTGATTAACCGGTTAAACATAGCATTTAACTGGTTAACTGATTAAATGGGGGACAACCGGGGGGGGGGGCGAGGGGGTTAAGTGGACTCTGCCACCTGCTGCAGTTGGGCTGGAGTGGCTGCCTCAGCGCAGGCAGGGGCTGCTCCAGTCTGGCTGCTTCTGGCCTCCACGCAGGTGGGGGACCGGCAGCCCTCCGCTCACAGGGGGCCGTAGTCAGGGGGTTATTCCCGGGTACTGGTTAACTGCTACATAGTAAGCATCACCCGTTAGAGATGATGCTTACCAGGTAACCAGTTACCCGTTCACATCCCTAATAACCGCAGGGGCTGGTCAGAGCCGGCTGGAGTGCCAGCCTACTGCTCTGCTTCACACAGGGAGAGACCTTTGCAGCCATAGACAGCAAAGCACTTTGACCACAGCCAAGTTAGTTTTACAGATGGGGAAACTGAGGCATGGAGCAGGCCACTGACTTGACCATTATCAAATGGGCCACCAGTCGACCTCAGCACACATTGGATCAGGCCCTAAATAGGCTGTGGGATGAAGCGATGTCCAGTGGGAACTGGCCTCTGAAGCACAAACTCATTAACTACAGATTTTAAAAAACACTTCCACTAAATCTGGCGAGGGGGGAGGGCCTTGGAGCCCAGACTCCAGCCCAAGCATCTACACAGTTATCTGTAACCTTGCAGCATGAGCCAAAGTCAACTGACCCGAGCTTGGAGACTCAGCACCAAAGGTTTGTCTCTGTAATGCAGGGGGGCAGGCAGACGGCCGACGGGGCTGGAGTGCCCTCCACCTGCAGTGGGTGGCTCCAGCCAGGTCAGATCCACTGTGGGCAGGGGCTACTCAGGCCTGGCTAGAGCGCCCGCATTGGGTGGGGGGCTGCTCCAGCCCAGCCGGGCCACCAGTTAACCATTGACATCACTAGTGCAAACCCCTTGATCAGAGCTGCTGGCGTTCAATGGGGAGGCTGTGTTCAGTGAAAAAACACAACACAACAGAAAGGAATTCTAGGGCTAACCAGGAGTTACTGTCCAGCACGGAAACTGCATGCTCCTTATAGCTAAATCCCAGGCTCCTGCTCTGCCAAATACTTTCAAAGAGCAACATCTCATGGAGAAAAACCCAGGCCAGGATAAAGTATCAATGGAGCCCATCATGCCAGGGCCCAATTGGCCCCCTTCCCAGTGGTGAAATCTCCCTGAGGTTTCTGAGTTTAAGGGGCTGGTGATGGTGGAGGGGTAGCGCTACGTTCACACTGAGTAAGCTGTGCTCCTCTCTCATTACGGAGTGCCTCTGTGCTGGCCCTCTTTCAGAAAAGGCCTGTCCTCTGATCCATGTTGGCTGCTAGGCTCAAGGGAACATGCTACACGCTAGGGTCACTGCCGGGGTGTCCCTCTACAGAAAGAAAAGGGCAGATGCATTTGTCCCAAAGGCTGCATTTGTGCCAAACAGGTACCAGCTTCATGCACTTCCAAACCTCCCATCAGCCTTCCTGCCTGCCCAGCTGAAAGTGTAATAACCCAAAATAATGCAATGAGACTGACCTGGCTTCTATGCCAGAGATTCCCCCAGTGAATTTCAAGCCCAGAGAGATACCTACCAGACAGTATCGGTCTCCAAGAACTTCACTGCTGCTCTGATTAGCTGCTCTTTGTTTCGCTGAGATGGATTGTCCAGAGCTGTATTGCACAATGTGGTCTACAAGACACAAGGTAATCAGACCAGCTAGAGTCTTGGATAGGCAGCTGCTCTGACTTTATAGGGTCCCACCCAGCCAACAGTTGAAGAATCCTTATCAAGGTAGTAACCAATTAAGGGATAGTGATGAAAAACCTAGCCCAGGAGGTTAATGACTCCACGCTGACGGGAATCTTCTTAGCTTTGGATCAAGCCCATAAAGACAGTGTTCCTGTGGACAGTGACAGGACAGGTGTTCGCTGGAGGCCTTGGGGTAAAGGAATCTGGATGAAAAGCATTTCCAGTCCCATTCACATGAGAGTTTGGCCAGTGTTAGGCAGCAGTTGTTAACCCTCGGGTTAGACCCAATAGCTGCTAATGGGTGAGTCGCACTTTGCCCCAGCTCTGTGGGCCAAGCAAAAGCCAAGAAAGTGTAAAAACAATTACTAGACTCAGCCCTTTTATACACCAATCTAGTGTACTGTTTTAGCTCAGAGATGTGGCTGCAGTGGCTACAGCTCCCAGCATGCTATGTTCTACCTTTATCCAAGAGGAGGCTGCCCATCACAGTGGCCTTAGCAAAATCATTTGTTAGATTCCTTCCCACCTGTGAGTTCACTGTAGCACTTCCCCTTCCACCAAAGCCCACAGTGCTCACCAGATGCATGGTGTAGAACTTGATGGTGTCCTGCTGGGAATCCCATTCTGTAGCAACTGCAATAGCCAGGGCCTCACTGGGGACAGTGAAGAGTTTGGCCTGGGGTGTTTTCAGCTTCCTGTGGTCCAGATTTATTTCAAAGCCGCCTGGGGGATCAGATTAGAGACTTAGTAGGATTACAGGGGAAAGCACACGCGGGATCCATATGCAACCCCTCTGACAGGGGGCAGATTCAGAGACAAAGCTGAAGGGAGCAAACTCATCCCCAGGCAATGCCAGTGATTCACCTGGCCCAGGAGTCTCCCCACTGAAGGTCTAAGGGGCACCGTTCTTGGAGGCCGTTTTGCCAGCCATTTGGGATAAAGCTGGCTCTCACGATCTGGTTTCCAGGCATGACCAGCATCTGCCGCCAAGTATGGCCCTTGTTCCAAGCAGAGCCTGAGAGATTAACCGCTCTTCTCTCTGCCTGGCTGTCACACAAGGGGCCTTGCTGGACAGCCTACCAGACTCCTGGAGGAAGCACTCACCTTCGCCTTGGGAGATGCTAACGTTCTGGTAAAACCTCTTTCTTTCTGAGGGGAAAAAAAGACATCCACTGAGAGCAGCAAAGGCAGCAGTCAAGACCCTCTCCTTTTCCCTGCCCACTGCAGATTTCACATGCCAGCTCCTCTAGGCAGGGCTCAGCATGGCGCAGTTGGCCTCTCTCCCCATTTCTGAACCAGTAAGGCTCTGAATCCCTCTCCACAAGTCCATGTGCCCAAGTCCCTCTGGACCTGCCTGTGGGCTTTGGTGTGAGGTCTCTCCTGGGAGAGAGGGCTCACCATGAACCAAGGGCCTTTCTTTAAGCAGAGCAGTTGCTTCCCTCTGGCATGCTGGACCCAGCTGTAGTTACCTAATGTTTAACCAGTTAACCAGCTAAGCGGGATCCCACCACTCCAGCACTCCAACCCACAGGGCTCCCACCCCCAGACCTACGCTGAGGCTGGCTCTGCCGGCTCACAGCTCCAGCCATATGGGGCTAGATGCTAGGGCTGCTCCCGGGGAACCGGTTACCCATTCACATCCCTAACTCTGCCCACATCTCTCTCATCTAATTAGACTGTAAACACTTGGGGGCAGGAACCATCTGCTTCCCTGTCGATGTCCAGCACCTCATACGGTAGAGGCCCACTCTCAATTGGCCTGTAGGCACTACTGTAATAAACATGACCAATGATAACATTAAACAGATGTGAGGCCCCAGAGCACAGGGCAGGCCTGGAATACATGCTGGTGCAATCGCTACCAGCAAGCCCCTCTTTGCCAGGCTGAATATTAAACTCGCCCTGCATCAGCCCAGCTCTTCAGACACTGCCTTGGAAACAAAAGTAATGTGACCTGTCGAGCTTTGCTCAGCTGGCCATGGCTTTTCCACCTGCTGGAGAAGCAGCAACTCTAATCAGCAGGTGCTATCGGTCCCATGTAGTTAAGGCAGGTCACCAATATCCAGCCAGCTTTTAAAACAGCTCCCTCTGGTGCAATTTCAGGCAGAAGCTGATGATATACCTGAATCTAGAATAGCCCCTAAATTACAGTGCCAAGCTAGCCTGTCACACTGTCCTGAACGCCCTCTGGCTGGATCCAGGAGCATTGCGCACAACACACTATAAACCCATGTCCTGAGTGAGTTCACATAGATGCCAGGTAGACCACAGCATACAATTTAACATACTGAGGGTCTGCCTCCCGTTATGCTGCACCCATTATATCCAGGAGAATGTCTGGTGCAATAAATAGCAAGTCTACCTTTAGGGTTACAGGGCATAGTTTTAGAAGCAATTTACATTTGGAACCTGCACTGTTCCCAGGCACACCCATTAGACTTCTAAATGGCATGAACAGCGCCTGCTAACTCCCTGACAGCACCCACACATAACACAGCTACATCCCTGCATTGACAGACAGCCCACCTTGCACAAAAACCACAGGCAACATAAATGAATTTAAAGGACCTCTAGGGCCTGTACTATGCAGGAGGCCAGACTAGCTGATCACAATGGTTCTTTCTGGCTTTGGAACATAGGACTGAATTAACATGTGAAGACAGGCACACTGAGGGCATGTAGAGCAACAGCTGATAAACAAATTCCAAACTGGAAGCTATGGGCTGGCGCTGTGGATCCAGTTCCTAGAGTCTGTGTTAACATGGAGACCCAGCCACTTAGACAGACACCTGGTCCCATTTCCCACACAAAACACAGAGAATGAGCTACCTCTCCAAATCTTTGCCTTGGCAGTACAACATAGGTGTACGTGCATAATCTCTAGAGTTAACAACTGTTACTGGACTGCAGCTCCATTCTACATCTACCGCGCACGCAGGCCCTAGGTTTCCAGAGTCTCAGTTAAGGCAGACTGCCTAGAAACAAGACAGTTGCAGGATCAAGAGACTTAAAGAATGCCATATTTTTAAAGCTATTCAAGCATGCGCCCACGGCCTTGATCCTGCAACAAGACACCCTCACCTCCTCAAGTCCTGTTTTAATGGGGCTCCAGGATGTGCATTTTCATTGCAAGTTCAGAGTCTTCGCTTGTGAGAAACAAAGGGTCAAATTTCACCATCCTCATACAAACCATTGAAATCACAGAGGAAAGATGTTGAAAGCACCATTTTACAACTAAGGAAGGATGGACTAGGAGTGAAGGGACTCAGGAGACCTTGGTTTGATTTGCTGCTCTGCCACAGACTGTGTGTGACCTCCAGTTCTCTGTCCTTCTGCGTCTCCTCTGTAAGTGGGAAATCACAGCACTGCTTAGCCCTACAAGGGGGTTGTGAGAAGGAACGGATTAAAGAACTTGAGTACTCAGCTGCCATGGTGATTGAGCTCATAACAGTACCTAAAATAGAACTGACTGCAGGTACTCAGTGAGGCTGTATGCAGGCGGAGCAGCAGGCTCACATGCTGGCAGCAGGAGGCGTGAGGCATTAGATTTTGAGCTCGCTGGGCCAGGAATGTCATTTTCTTTTGCCTCTGCACATAATAAATGTTTGCTGTTGGGCTTGAAATGTGTGGGTCTCTGCACCTACTGCTTCAGATGTTCAGTTGGGGCCCATCCCACAAACCAGAGCTCTCCTCTGTAAATGTGGGGGGGAGGGGTCACATCCCTCTCATAAACTGTGGTCACAGCTGGCTTTTACAACTGGTCAATTCCACCACTGACAAACATCCCTGCAATTGGAAATAACCATGCTGAAATTTGCCGAGCGTGCAGCAGGACTGCTGTCCATCATTGTCCTCACCTGTTGGTGGCGTGTATGCCCGTATCATGCGCGGCAGCCAAAGACTGGGGCCCCCAACAGGAGGTGTTGGGCACAGCCGTGGAGCCTGAGGCAGCCCGGCGTAGAACAGCCGCTGGCAACTGCGCCACATTCTGGGGAGACCGTGAACTACAGCAAGATGGGAACGGCCTGGACTTGTTACATACAGGTGCGCCTAACACCTTGGGATGGCCCACCAGGATCTAGCCCCCCCTCCGCAAAGAGCCCCGTGCCGGGATTGAGCTGCCGCCCCCCAAGACCAAAGAGCCCCCTGCCGGGATCAAGCCCCCCCCCCGCAAAGAGCCCCCTGCCGGGATCAAGCCCCCCCCCCGCAAAGAGCCCCCTGCCGGGATCAAGCGCCCCCCGCCCCCGCCCGCAAAGAGCCCCCTGCCGGGATCAAGCACCCCGCCAAACCAGCCCCACTGCCAAGGGCACAAGCGCTCGGCCCCGCAAAGCAGCCCCCTGCCCGCCGGATCAAGCCCCCCCCGCAACAGCAGCCCCCTGCCAGGATCAAGCCCCCAAAAGCCCCCGACCCGTACAAATAGGACCGGAAGGGGAAGGACAGACCCGCACGGAACCCGCCGTACAGACCCAGGCCCCACTCCCTATAGGGCCGCACGGACGCGGCTTGCGGGCCACCTGCCTTCACCTCACTGCCGCGGCCCGGTTACCCAACCACTCTGCCTCTGGGCGCCGCCATCTTGCTCACCCTGCGTCCAATCAGCATCACAAACGCTTTTTGTCCCTCCGGGGCCCTGTCACAAGGCCCTCAAAGAAACAACGATTCCCAGGAGCCAATGCGGCCCCCACGTGACGCCCATGGCCCAATGGGAACGGCGCCCCGCCCGACGCCGCGCCCGCTGGGCCAATCAGAGCGTGCGGAGGCGTCGCCGGGAGGCCCTGAGGCAGGCGGCGGGGGCAGCCGGCGAGCGCCCGGGTCGGCAAGGCGGCCGGGCCGGCTCCCTGCAGCCCGTGACACGCTGGCGCCCGGGGACCCCCCCGACATGCCGGTGCGGAGCGAGTGCTGCTGCCCGGGGGGAGCGCGGGGCCGCGGAGCCGCCAGCCTGGTGCCGCCGCCCCCCATCAACACGGCGCAGCCCGGGGTCGCCACCTCCCTGCTCTACAGCGGGGCCAAGTTCCGCGGCCAGCAGCGCAGCAAGGGCAACGCCTACGAGGTGGAGGTGGTGATGCAGGTGCGCCCCCCCCCCCCGGCTTCGCTCCCCCCAGCGCCCCCAAGTCCCCCAGCCCCTCCTCCGGGCATCCCCTATGTCCCCTAGCGCCCCCCGGACACCGCCCCCCTCCTACCCCCACAGCCCCTCCTGGGGTCCCCCCACCAGGGATTTCCCCCCCAAGCATCTCTCCCCTCTCGGGATACCCCTTCCAGCCCCCTCCCCACATCCTCTCCTGGGGTCCCCCCACCAGAGACCTCCCCAAAGTGCCCCGCCCTCTCCAGGGCATCCCCTCCAGTCCCACTATGCCACCTTCTGCAGTTCTCCCACCAGGGATTCCTGCCCCCCCCCCCAGCATCTCTCCCCCTTGGGGCATCTCCCCTGAGCGTCCCTCTTCTTGAGGGCACCCTTCCACCACCACCCTGTAGCCCCTCCTGGGGCTCTCCTATGAGTGTTCCATCCCCAAGTGTCTCTCCCTTTAGAGGAACCCACCTGAGCACTTTTCTCTGCCGTGAGACACCCCCCCCCCCAGTGCTCCCCTGCACCCCTCCTGGGGTCCTCCCCCAGGGACACACCCTAGAGTGCCCCTCATTTGGGGACTCCCTAGTTTGTCCCTGTCTGCTGCTGGGGTCTTCCTAGTGGGAGTTCCCTCTAGAGCATTCTCTGCTGCTCTCCCAGCAACCTCCTCCTAGAGTGCCTCTAGCATCTTCCCTCTCACTCTACCCTACAATGTCTCCCAGTGACCTCCTGAGCAGCCCCCCCGCCCCTCCGGCCGATTCCCCCAGTACCCTATGTCTCATCTCCTAGGGTCCTTTCTCCTGAGATCCCCTCTGTTCTCCTAGAGCACCTCTTGGGGATTCTTCTGAGCACTTCCTGCCCCACTGCGGCCTTCCTTGGAGGACCACTGACCACCAGAGCATGGACTTCTGGGCAACCCAGGCACCCACAGGCCCCCCGAGAACTCCCCTCCAATGACTACCCCATAGAGTCTTCTTTCCCTAATTCCCCCATTTCACAGAGATCAGGAACCAACATCTGTACATGCAATATTTTATTTTAAAGCATCTTTCTTTCTCAGATTGGGTCCTGGGTCCCTGAGATCTCCACAAGGACTGCCTTCCCTTATGTATCCATGTTGACCCCATAACATCCCCTCGTGATTTTTCCATTCCTAAGGCACCCTTTCCCTCAAATTGAGACCTACCGCCTCCTGAGACCTTTGTTTTGGGTCCCCCACCTCTAGGGAACTTCATCTTCAGAGATCAGGTGGGGACCCCAGACCAAACAACACAGGCTGGGTCTGTGAGGTTGCTGTCCAGGGGAGGTTTGGGACCCTTCCTACCCTGGGAAGGCCTTCATGGCTCCAGATGTACCCTGGCTCAGCAGCACCTGCGAGGTGCAGGTGATGTTCTGGGGAAGGGGATCCACCAACACTCTTTGCCCCCAATTTGGGTCTGAAACTCAAGAGTAGCTGTATAACAGAGGAAAAACAATCTCTGATCTGGGCAAGGTAGGTGAGACCTTTCTAGGGACCCACCAGCCCTACAGCCCAAATTGCCCCTTCCTGGAGCAGTGGGGGGTAGAACAGAGTAAGTAAATGAAACTAGCTTGAGTCTTCTTCCCACAGCTGCAGTTGAGGAAGAAAAGCAGCTGGGATTGGCTGAGTGGGTAGTTGCATGGCAAGCCAGGCTACATCAGGAGGGCTGGGGAGGAAACTACTGCATCACATGCTTGTCATCTGGGTGTAAGCTGTTCTCCAGCCATCATAGACACTGCCAAGCTGTGCACAGAGATTCAAATGATGCCCCCGGTGATTAGCAGAGCCCCACAGCTAGGCTTTTTGTTTCTACAGGTGGTGCACATCTGCACATCCCTCTGTGCACATACAACTGTATTCCACACATGGATGGAAAAGATGAAAGGAAACGTTGATCATAGGTGTTTTGACCCAGGGGGCTTGCATGGGGATTTCAGCCTTCCAGCCCTGAGACTGACAATCCCTGCATGTCTCGTCTCTGGCTTGGAAGTGTTTGGCTCTCACCATGACAAGGGGACAATGGCCATGGCTACTGGCATGTCAGCGGCACAGCTTCAAGGTTGCAGATGTGTCATTGTGGGATAGTGTAATCCCTTCTTACTGCAACAGGGCTTTTTCTGTTGCAGTAGTTAATCCACCTCTGTGGGCTGTGGTAGCTAAGGCCAGGTCTGCCCAGCTGTGTTGCTCAAAGTATGAAAGATCCACATCCCTTAGAGATGTAGATAAGTTGCCTGAACCCCAGTATTCTTCCATCGACCAAGCTACTGCAGCTCAGGGAGGTGGATTGAACGAACCTCCCATCTCTGTAGGGAATATTTACACTGAAGCAATGTCATTATACCACTGTAGTGGTTGAAGAGTAGAGATAACCTAAGTAGGTAGACACCTCAGTCTAAATGCTTCTGCACTGGGAACTAGGTCAGCTTAAATGCAGTGCTCCAGTGCAAATCTTTCACTCCCCTCAGTCATATAGCTAGGTTGATAAATTGTAAGTGTGGACCAGGCCTTAGAGCAGGGGTGGGCAATAATTGTGGGGGGGGGGAGCACTCCAAGATTTTGTTACGTGCTTATGGGCTACATTTCTACGGAGATGGTGTGGGGTCTGGGATGGAGGTTGGGTGAAGAAGGGAGCTCAGGGGAAGGGTCTGGGGTGCAAGAGAGGGGTCTGCGAGAGAGTTTGGATGAAGGAGGGGGTTGTGACTTGGGGCAGGGGATTAGGGTTCAGGGTCCCAGAGGAGGTAGGGTGCAGGAAAGGATTCTGGCCTGGTGGAGGAGTGTAGGAGGGAATGCAGGGTCTGGGAGGGAGTTGTGACTGGGGCGGGGGGAGGTAGGGTTTGCAGAGGGTCTAGGTGGTGACCTGGGGTGGGGGTGCCAGAGGCAGGCTCTGTCAAGGAGGTGCTTACTTTAGGTGGCTGCTAGTCAGCAGCCCACCAGGGACCCCAAGGCAGGCTATCTGCATGTCGCAGCCCCAGGCTGCTCAGAACAGCTGGCAGCTCCCTCTAGGTGCCGCACACCCCGGCAAGGTGGAGGGGGACTTCACATGCTGCCTCCACCCCCGTCCAATTATCACAGCTCTCATTGGTTGGTTTCTGGCCATTGGGAGCTGTGATGATTGGCCTCGGGTCACGGGCAGCATGCAGTCTCCCCTTCTGTCCCAGCCAGGGGTGCGCAGCACCTAAAGGGAGCCACCTGCTGTTTTGATCAGCCTTGGGCTCCAGCAGGCAGGAGGCTGAATCAAAAGGCATAGCGGGCCAAATGTGGCCTGCAGGCACTAAATTGCCCACCGCTGCCTTACAGCAAACCAAAGCAATCGGTTCCAGAAAGGTATGTAGCAAGAGCAGCTGTTGGGGGCCAGCTGTGCTGCAGCTTTCACTTGAGCTGAACACTTGTCTCTGCAGCCCTCCCATTCCTGTTGAGCGTGATTGTTTCTCGGTGCTTTATTTTTAGTTGTAGGCATTGGCATGATCACTGTGAGCAGAGCTGGCGAGATGTGGGATTGTGTATAAGCAGTAAGCCAGACACCTGATACACTCTCGCTATAAAACATGTGGCATGTTACAGTCCTGTTTCCAGCTGCCTTGCAAAAGATCTGGGGTTTTTATATAATAAGAGCTAAAATGCTTTGGTCAGTGTTGTGGAACAATGTCAAAGTCCTGAGGTCAGCAGACATAAGCACGTAAATCACATTGTCAGCCTTCACATACAGTGCTACGTTTGTCAACAGCACAAGAGTACAGCTGGTCCCCGACTTAAGAACGAGTTACGTACCAAACACTTGGTCGTAACTCGAAGTATTCGTAAGTCGGGCCCTGTTCATTTAAATGCGACCACGCTGTTCGTAAGCGCGGATCGTGCGTTCGTAAGTCGGGGACTGGCTTACGAACACTTAGTGGGAGGTTTGGTCGTAAGTACAAATGGTCGTAAGTCAACCGTTTGTAACTCAGGGACCGGCTGTACCTGGAACAGCTAGCTTCAATGGCATCCTCTCATGGCTGATCAACTTCACTGCAGCTCTTCTTCCCCCCAAAAATAGCTAGTCTTTTAGCTTAAACCCTGATGCTTTGTATATTGTCTGAAGCGTGGAATTTGCTACAATTTTTCTGTGTATGTGCAGTGAAATACTGCGCTTAATTTGTTACAGATGGGAAAGATGTATCTTTCCTATTTGTTGTCTGGTTTTTTCAAATTCTTTATTTGGCTTTGAGAACTGACCTCATGATTTGAGGGCTTGCCAGCAGAAGTTTCTATAAAAGCTGCTGGCTTTTGAAAGGCTCTAGATGAAAGTATCCCAGTAATGAGGTGCTGCATGGCAAATAAAGTAAACATTCAATCGTAAGCCCAATAAAAGAGCTGGGGTGGGGAAGAAATGAAGGCATTGGGAATGGGAGACAAGTATGTTTTAAGATATAATTTGAAGAGAGACTTTTCCACATGGCAAACATTCCAGAGAAGGTCCATGTGCAGCAACAATGGTATTACAGGTTGAACCTCTCTAGTCCGGCAACATCCATGGTCTGGCATGATTTTAGTTAGCCGATGTCCACTTACCATGAGTATGGCCAAGTTTACCACGGCCCCATAAAGTTTGCTTACAGCAACCAGTCCTAGCTCTGAGTCCTGTACTGTTGTTTAGCTCTAATTTACCCCTAACTGTCTTCTAAGAGCCCAGTATAAGCAGTGGAAGTGTTGGTAATGCTCAGTGGGTTTTTTTGGTTTTAAAAAAAAAAGAGAAAGGTGCCAGTACTAGGGTTGCCAGATGGTTTCAAAAAAAAATTTGATAAATGTTTGTCGAGCCAAAAAAAAAACAAAAAAAACAAAAAAAAAAAACACATGCCAGGGAGTAACTAGGGAGACCTGGGAGATCAGGGCCAAAATGCAGTTGCGGCCCCTTTAATTGCTCTGTGTCCCAAGTAGGCTTCCGTCCAGTGCGAGTGCTACCAGGGCCGACTGGGGGCTGTGCCAGGGGAAAGCAGCGAGTGCTCCCAAATAAAGGTGACAGTACACCGTACTGGTGTGTACCGTCACAAAAAAAAGCACTGGTAATGCTACTAGACAATATTGATCTCCCATGGGCCAGCAAATTCTCTGGTTCAACACCAGTCAGTTCCTGAGGGTGCCGGATTAGAGACATTCAACCAGTATTTAGAAGGGACCAGGGCTTAGTGTCAGGTAAGTACAGAGAAGTTATTGATATATGTCAGGTTATGGAAGTGGTGAGGGATTAACTAACACTTGCCCTCAAAGCCAAGGATGAAACCAGAATTTCAGGTGGCAAGGAAGAAGATTTGATTGAGGATGTTCCCTCTGTTCTTGTCACTCACAGATATCTTGATTGCTGGTAGCATGTGTTTAGAACAGGTGACAGACAAATCAGGAAAACTAGCTCAGTTGATGTGCTGTGACCTTGAGCAAACCACTTGACTTCCGACCCAATGTCCCTTCTGTAAAACATGGATGCTTACCCATCTTTGTAAAACATTTTGCAATCCTTGGGTGAAAGGTGCTGTACAAGTAGAACATATTAAGTGGCTGCAAGTACATGAAACATTCCCCAGCCTGCTTGTGGAAAAGGCAAAGTGGATACTTCTAAAGGATTTTCTCCTGAGTCCAGATACCGCTGTGTGATCAACATGAATGTCCTATGAACAATGCTGGGCAATGCACTTCTGAACCATCCTTAACAAAACTGAGACTTTAAGACACAATGCACCAAAGTGTGTTGGTCCAACTTGGGTATCTTATTCCTGGAAACACACACTTATAGATTTTGTGTTCTCTGTCCTAGCATGTGGATATGGAAAACTCCTATCTTTGTGGGTACTTGAAGATTAAAGGCCTTACAGAGGTGAGCAGTTGTTACTAAATTCCTTTACTATGCTCCATGGAAGTGATGGGGAGTCTCTGCTCCCATTTCTAGCTAGAGATATGAAGGTTAAAACTGCGTAATTAAGAGGGCCATGGGTACCTTAATCACCGCCTTTTGATTTTTTCACACACTATCAACCAACTAAATATAAATGATTTTGTAGGAAGCTTAATTAAAAATTGCTTTAACCTGATAGTCCTCTGTAAAGGTTGATTGAAGAGGACCTGACTTTACACAGCCAATTAACTGGTGACAGCGTGTATCTTTGTTGTCCCAAACCTCCAGACAAGCTAGATCTTCCTGAAGTACTTCTCTCCACACCCTTCATGTAGGACCTGCCTGTGTTAACACCTGACCTCTCTGGCATCCAGCAAAACGACTGGTTTAGCACACAGATTGTCGGGTTTCTTTCTACCTCTGCATTCCTTTCCTCAGTTGCTTTGCTTACAGGCTTCTCCAGACACAGGCTTCGTATTTCAGTTGGTGATATGCGGTGGCTCATCCCTGTCGTAGAGCTTGTTGAGAACTTCCATGCAGGGGATCTCTAAAATGGATCATAGTTTCAGCATGTGTGAGCAGGGCAAGCCTATCCAGCCTAATTCTTCTGTATGGCTTTGGCTGTTTTCTCTGTCACCTTTATCTTTAATTTTACCATAGCCTTTGATCCCTTCTTAAGGAACAAATGTAAGGTGTGGGGAGTCAGCAGACCAATTGCAGGCAAGGGGACTGCTGTAGGAGAGATGAATGGAAGAAATGGGCTATGGGAGAGGTATATGGGAAGGGACATCCTGTTGTAAGTTCATGGGACAGCATAAAATAAAGTGCAAAGCAGAGGGGGGACATCAGACCAAACTTTCAGACCACTTTGGGAGGTTCGGTGCTGATGTCATTGTTTGCCAAAGTACTAGCCAGTATCAGAGTGTGTGTCCTCTTCTATACAGGGCCTGGGTGGGTGTGTGGGTGGGTTGGTTTGTTTGTTGGCAAAATTTCTTAATCTTTTTCATTCTCCTCCTAGGAATACCCAACCCTTACTACTTTCTTTGAAGGGGAAATAATCAGTAAAAAGCACCCCTTCTTAACACGGAAATGGGATGCAGATGAAGACGTCGATCGTAAACACTGGGTAATTCAACATATTGGCAACCAACTACAGAACTAAAACCACCCCAAACACGTTACCTATTTAAAGGGCATATGCAACAGGTTTTTCCAAAGAAAGAAACAAATGAAGGCTTTGGTGATGGTGTATTTTTGTTGTCGATATACAAAGCCTGAAAAGTTCTCTTTTTGGCTTTTCTCCTGGTTGCTTTCTCTCATAAAGATTCTTTCCTGTCCTTTTTTTTTTTTTTTTTTTTTTTTTTTTCTTCCCACCCCTACTAAGGTAGTTATACTGATGTTGCTTTTCTCACTGTAATGGTGAGAAGTGACCAGAACCAGCATGACCCAGCTTATTTGAAATTGGGAGAAGCTACTCTGGCACAAGCTGCACTTGGATAAAGAGCAACACTGGTGACTTTCAGCAGTGCACTGAAATCTGTGCTGTTATGTCCGTGCAAGAATCACCAGTGTAGGCAAGCCTGTAGATCAGAAATGTTCATTCTGAACTTCCCTGGCTTGGCTGGATGTTTTCTCTGCAGACTTTACAAGGGTTGCCAGCCAAAATCTTGGATCTGCTCCTGAGAATGAATAATATGACTTCCTGGCTGATGGGGCCATACCCGGAGTAATGCTTGGGGGTGGGGAGGGGAGTGGAAGAGACCAACACAGGAACCTATTCAGTAGGAGGAATTTCCATCCCATTTCCTAACAGAACCTAGTGCTTCTGCTGAGGGAGAGGCAGGATAGGGGATTTCTGCCAGTCACCCTATTGTATGGAGGGCTTTGCTCCCCTCAGTGAGGGTAGATTTCACATGTTTACCTCTCTCAGGCATCAATCCCTTATCATCTGCACTGCAGCGAGTTGCATGTCTCTGCCCAGTGCATATAAGGAGCAGCTGTGTGCTTAGCAGCCCAAGTTGGTTATATCCCAGAGTCTCACTTGCAGGTTGATCGAAGTCATTTCACAAACTGGGGGGTGTGCATATCACAGTGGGCAGGCCTTAGTTGTTGGAGCTGCCTCTCTCCTGTAGGGATAGTGGAAGGGATATTAGATTTCTCCAGTCAAGTATTTTTTAGTTTTGTCTTTAACACTTTCATTACAAATATTCTCAATTGACAACCCTGAAAACTGAGAATCTTTAACAAAGAAGTCCTCCAAACTGTGGGGCATGCCCTCCTGTAGGGCATGGAGGAAATTTTTATTGGGGAGGGGAGGAGTATGGCAGAGTCTAGGCCAGTTCCTGGGGCGGGGGAGGGAGGAGGAAGGAAGTGAGCACCATGCAGCCCTGCTCTGCCTGACCCCACCCCAGGCCTTGTCCCTGCTCCTGTTGCTGTTAAGTCTGGTGTGGGGCTGGCAGGCTCTTTACCTGGCTCCATGCTAGGGATGTTAAATATCGGTTAATTGAATAGTTGAGTAACCTCATGAAGTCTTACTGGTTAGTTGACTATTCTATATTCCCCAGGGGTGGGGCCGGCAGCTAGTGTGCTCTGGCCTCACTCCCGAGGAGCACCCTGCATCTATATCAGAGGCAGCAGCGCGGGGTGGCAGCAGCCCCTGTCTAGGGTGGGTCTGAGCTCCCGGACCCAGTGCAAGCAGAACCGAGCTAGGCTGCCTGCCCGCCTGGCTCCTAAAACACTTTAAATGCAGAGCCGCAGGGGAGTAGGCCCCAGAGCCATCACAAGCCAGGACTGAGCCAGGCTGCTGGCCAGCCTGCTAAAAAATTTACTGGCCGGGATTGGGGATGCGTGTAGTCTATAGCATTAACCTATATATGCTTTTGCCTATATCCCTACTCCATGCAACTTCCCAGAAGTGACTAGTATGTCCCTCCAGCTCCTAGGCATAGAGGTGGCCTGTGGAGGGGGCTCTGCTTGTTCTGCACCAGCCCCACAGCTCCCATTGGCTAGGAACCATGACCAGTGGGAGTTGCGGAGGCACTGCATAGAGCTGCTTGGTCACACCTCTGCCTAGGAGCTGAGGGACATGCCCAGAGTCGTCATCCTGAAACACTTTGTGCACCCCAACCCTCTGCCTCAGAAAAGATCCCCCTCCTGCACCCATGTTTCTGGACCCAGCCCAGAGCCCATACTCCTTCCCACAGTCCAACTCCCTGCCTCAGCTTGGAGCCCCTCCTACACTCCAGATCTCTCGGCCCCACCCCAGAGCTGCCTCCTGCACCCCAAACTCCTCGTTCCTGTCCTCACCCCACCCAGAGTTGACACTTTCACCCCCTCCCAATCCCAACTCCCTGCCCCAGCCTAGAGAGAATGAGCGAGAGTGTGTGTGTGGGGGGGGATGAGCAAGTGACGAAGGGGAGGGAGATGGAGTGAGTGGGGGCAGAGCCTCAGAGAAGGGTTGAGGAAGGGAAGCAGGTCAAAGGTGTTTGGCTTTGTGCAGTTAGAAAGTTGGCAACCCTAGGCTTTGGGGGGGGTGGGAGGGATGACCCTTAACAGTTTGGAGACCACTGCTTAACAGCCGCACAGTTACAGGAGGAGTAGCTGTAGGGGTACAATCTTCAGCCAGCTCCCCATGGTTTCATGGTCCATTCCATTCCTACTGCCTCTACTTTGATTTGCCAGCAGAGGCTCCAGTAGCAATAGTGGCTTTTGATAGGGAGGCCTGCCCTGGATCAAGGCTAGTTGCCTCGCTAGTCTGGCTGGAATCTGGGACATAGCTTAGAAATCACAAATTCCCAAACTTGGAGATTAAAAACAAAAATGGTACTGGAATTTCTATTTCCTATTCCTGACCATGCAGGGTGCAATTCCTAGAGACTCTTAACTGTTAACACTTTCTTCCCTTCATAAACTCGGCTAACTTAAAGCCAGCTAGGACTACATTTCTGTTTTTCCTTTGTTTTCAGGGGAAATTCCAGGCCTTCTATCAGTATGCGAAAACATTTAACTCAGATGATTTTGATTATGAGGATTTGAAGAACGGGGACTATGTCTTCATGAGGTGGAAGGTAAAAAACTGAAATGTGTGGGTCCTGCATGCAGAATGACATTCTGGGAAGAGTGTCTCTCTAGTAACACTAAGAATTTATCCCTCCTTGCTTGAGAGAGACAGAAACCTCTTAAAAATGGCACTGCTGTCAAGTTATTCTGCACCACTCAACACATGTAGGCAGATGGAAGGAATAAAAGATGCTTTTTTGGCAGTGACACACAAGCTACCTCCAGACTGCATCCCTCTGTCGGCAGAGGGATGCAAATAAAGCACTTCGAAAGTGCAAATGAGCCTGGGATTTAAATATCCCAGGCTTCATTTGCATACTCACGTTCCGGCGCTGTGCCGATCACACGCCATTTAGAAAGTGAAAGTGCAGTAAAGGATCTGTTGAAAAAGCTCCCTGCTGTCGGCAGAACCGTGGCTACACGGCACTTTGACTTTCTAAATGACGTGTGATCGGCACAGTGCCAGAACGTGAGTATGCAAATGAAGTCCAGGATATTTAAATCCCGGGCTTATTTGCACTTTCGAAGTGCTTTATTTGCATCCCTCTGCCGACAGAGGGATGCAGTCTGGAGGTAGCCACGCTGTATAGCCCACGGGTGGCCAACCAGTTAGAGATGAAGAGCCAAAATAGCTGTGGATACAGTGCGAAGAGCCACGTTATATATTTATTTTTATATATCTATATATAGATAGATCTAGTACACAAAATGTAGTGATAAAAATAACATTACAGGACATTTTGGGGAGCAAAAATAAAGTTCTCTGGTCACTTAAAAAATTCATGGCCAGTCCATAGATCTTCATAGAACTTGACAGGGAACAAACATCAAATTAAAAAAAAAAAAACTTTAAAAATACAGTAATATTCTCACACTAAAAAAAAGCATCCCCACCATGTATTTTAAATTTAACACTGCTGCCCTATTATGTCCTGTGAGTTTTTTAAAATTAAACTAAACTGAGAGGTAAATTAGCACAATTTGAAGTGCCTGTTTCACTCCAGCTTGTTGATCTCTGGTATGGTTTCCTCACTTTTTTTTTTTTTTTTTTTAAACTTATGAAGATTGTCTTTTTTATAGTTCTAAAAATTCAGGTCTGTCCCAGATTGCAAATATGAGAGGTTCAAAAACAATAAGGGAGAGACTCGTATCTCAGAATAATTGCTTCAGCCTGGCAAACAATAGCCTTTGAATTTTCTTTAAAGAAACACAGTGTACCAGGTACATGCTGACTCCTTTTTTTTTTGCCCTGGAGTTTAAATTACATCTGTGTTGGCTGCTTTATTCTGCATCCATGAAGACTTTGAGTTTAAGGTGCTTCAGCGTGCACCCCACCCTCCACTCTAACCCAATCTCCATTCTCCCCCCCAGAGCCAGGCACCCCCAGCCCCCCGTTCTAACCCAATGCCCTCCCCCAGAGCCAGGCAACCCCACACCCACTACTCTAACCCAGTGCCCTCCCCCTGAGCCAGGCACCTCTAGCCTCCTGTTCTAACCCAATCCCCCTCCTTTCCCCTAGAGCCAGGCATCCCCAGCGCCACCCCCAGCCCAATACCTGGGTCCTGGAGCTGTCGCCACCGCGACGCACTTCTCTCTCCACGTGCTGGGGCGCATGCTGATGGGAGAGAAAACAGGAAAATGTGATTGTAAGCCCCAAATTGGCTAGTGGAAGAGCTGAAACTATTTCTGATGTGCTCTTTAAAATGGGCTGGGTTGCAAATGGACAGTGTCCCTTTAAGAATGTCATAGTGGCAATCTTATAAAAAGGTACAATGGTCACTACATATCTGCTGAATAGTCCCTTTGGTCCATGCTGGTATGTCAAAAAAGTTCACAGCTCTGAAACTCCATTCTCAGCCACATCTTTATTCAATTTCCAGTGCTTGACCCCACTGACTTAGAACATGTACAAGTCTGCAACCCAAGACTTCCCACAGGCAAAGGTTCAAGCCTATTTTGAATACAAATCTCTGTTACCTTTTGTGCAGGAGCAGTTCCTTGTCCCAGATCACACGATCAAAGACATCAGTGGGGCTTCCTTTGCTGGGTTTTATTACATCTGCTTCCAGAAGTCGGCAGCATCTATAGAGGGCTATTACTACCACAGGAGTTCAGAATGGTAAGGAGAGATCTCTTCCCTTCTGTGTGCTGATGGGTCTAGCAATGTCTGAGCTCCTCTGTCCCAGTCCGGGGATTGGATGTAGGACCTTACTGTGCTCCTGATGGAACAATGTTCCTCCAGCCCCTCTCGTATATAGTTAGGTCAGCTGGAGGTGCTAGCACGAAAATTGGAATGAAATGCTACCCATTCACGTTCCTGTCACCAGTCATGGAGCACCGTAAAATAGAGGTCAAAAGATCTGAAGTGTAGGAGGAAGGCAGCTGCTAAGAACTATTGCTACATGTCAGCAGCTTTTCTTTACCATGCCAGACCGGTAGAAGGAGGGACTTACTGTATGCTACCCAAGTGACTCATTCTTCAGCTGCCCGCTGTTGAGAGGAAGCAATGACTTGTGTTACACGTTATGGCATAGCAAAAAACCACCCGGCATCTTGAGATGAAAATACTGTGTACTCTGGTGCTGGAGATTCACTTTTATTCTCTTCCGGATTGACTTTCAGGCTGTTTACCTTCCCCACTTACCCTGTTAGACACTGGGCATCAACACACCATGCTGCCACTTAGCTGCAGGGCTCACCAGCCGTGTTCCCTGTAAGCTGGGCACTTCTGCAGTGATTCAGGAGAGACTTAGATGTTGTCCTGCTGATTAGCAGAGGGCCCACAGCTAGATTTTTTGTTTCTACTGCTGAGCACGTTCGCATGTGCCTCAGTGCACCTAACAAATCTTATTCTGCACGTGGATGGAAAAGATTCGAGGGAACATTGCTCACCAGTAGGTCAAAGTCATGTCTCATGTCTCCCTCCTGCACTTGGCTCTTGCTCGGTGCTGAGCCTTTGGGGGTACTGTTTGATACTGTGAATAGGGTTTTCTTACTGGCTATAAGGCTGTCACTGTATTAATACCCCCATCTTGGAAACACCATACCAATAACTGTTGTGAAGCCTTGTGGCGAGTAGCTGCTAACTCGGCCCTTTCAGTAACTCTGTGCATCAGTAGCTCCTCAGGAAGCCACACCTCCCGTGTGCCAGAACAGCCCCCATCCAGAAATCCCTGTAGCACGTACGGAAGGAATGGAGGAACCACCATGCAAGGGGCTCTTTCTGGAACCAAATTGCTGACCTGGTTGTGCCATGTAGCACTGCTACAGCTTCAGTCCACCCTGATCCTAGCAAGGTGCTCTCTGGTCAGTGGAGTGGAGGCTGCCTGTGGACTCAGTAAACTTGTGCTATGCCCAGTCTTCTGCACTAGATAGTCACAGGCTTCTCTCATGCTTGCTCCCCTGCTAGGGTAAATAAGGCTGGGGGTGCGAGCGGGGAACAGCAATGCAGGATTGGCCTCCCCTGTCTCTCACCTCAGTTTCTCTGTATCTCAGTTTCCTTGCACCCAACACTCTGCATCTGCCCTGGGGGGGCGGGGATCAGCTGCAAAGCAGGCATCCATGGAGGAGGCTGGCAAAGACCTTTAGAAAAGAGAGCAAAGAGTGTTCTCATAACTAACAGCTCTGCTGTTACATCTTCTGGTCTGGTTTCATTCGGATCCGTGCTTCCCAGGCTGCAGAGCCTCTGCCCAGGATCCATGGCAAGCAAGCAGATCCTAGCATGCTGGCTGTCCTTTGCTAGATAGCTTGAAAAAACGACTAGGCCTGTATTTCAGTAAGCAACAGCCCTACCCACCACAGAGACGTTAGGCAATTGTGAATGGCTGGGATATCTGCACAGCAATGAATGGAATGGTCTAAGAGTTTGAAGAGTCCTTGGTGTAAGTTGGGCTGCTTCTCTCTGGGTATAACCAGTGCTTCGGGTGAAATGTTTTGTGAGTTGTAGCAAAATGCAAACAACTGTAGACAATCCAAAGTGATGGGACTCACAATCAGGGTTAAATCAAGGAAGCAGGTTTTAGGGCTTGCTTCATTCTGAAGTTGAATGGTTAGATCCTGGAGTGTAGCCAGCTGAACAGATGTAGGGCCCAGGGAAAGGTCTGAAGGGTAAGTGGCCTGTTGTGTCTTGTCTCATCTTCCCTCTCTTTCCTTCCTCCCAGGTATCAGTCTCTGAACCTAACTCATGTCCCTGAGCACAGTGCACCCATTTACGAGTTCCGATGATGGGCGGACGGAATGATACCAAGAGAAAACAACCCGGGCAAGAGAGAGCGTGAGCTGCCAGGAGAGCTGTGTCCCTGTCGGAGCTGGGGGGAGGGGACGGGACGGGACGGGACACGCGCTTCTCTTCTGTCCAACGGACTTGTGAAAGAAAGCATGAATGTCAGCCCAGCCGACCCAAGGAGCGTGGCTGCAGGAGCTGGCGTCTCCTTCCTGTGGCAATTTGATCTTTAATCTGGTTTTAAAGCTACCTTTAAATGCACTTTCTTTTTGCACAGCTAGTTTCTTTATCACTGAAATGCCCTCCCCACCCCCGTCCTCTTCTGGAAGTTTAGTCCTAGCTGGAATCAACACCATGCCCTCTGAGTAATAAGAAAACATAAGCTCAGCACTTATGGTTTCGTGTTACATCCCAGTATGGGTTGAAATACAAAGAACTGCGGCCGTTCACGTTTGTCACTCTGTCTGACAGCTCTGCTGCTTCCCGAGCCTGGGTGTGTCAATGCATTAGTAAGGCTTTGCCTAGCAGAGAGAACTGCTGATCTGCAGAGTCCATTACAGCAGCATTTGGCTGAGACAGACAAGTCTTGAAGGCCTAATGAATCTTCAGCTCCTACTGGCTAATGAGGTTAGCCAGAGCTGCAGATCTCTCAGGAATGCTAGCCACTTCTGAGCTGCAAGCTGTTCCTTTGTCTGGATATGCCAGGGGGAATGGATTAAAGGCAAAGACTTCCTGGCCCTCAGTAGAAGTGGATCTGAGCTCTGCTTACTAAGTGTATATTTGCTCTTTACTTAAGGGTGAAACAATAAAAAAGACTTTTTAATAAATATTTTTATGGTTCCTTTTCCCAAGGACCCTATGGCAAATGCACAATTATTCAGAATTACATTTTACTGTTTTCACATTGAAAACAGTGAATGTCTATGTTAGTTTATATATATGTATGTAATCAACCAGCAGCTTTGGAAAAATCATCCTGGTACAAGTGTTCAGCAGCACTGCAGAAATGCTATTGAGCTGCTTAGCATTTGTGCCTACTCTTCATGCTATATACCAACATCACTGCTTGATTTCGTTATACCAGGCAAAACAAACAAGCAAAAACAGTGGCTGTCCTACAACTTTGAAATGTTCAAATGAAATAACTTAAGGCTTGTGTGCCAAAGTGTGCGCGTGTATGTGTGTGGGGAGGATTTTTTTTAAAAAGTTGGCATCAGTTATGTATTTAAATATGACATTCTTTGTGTGCAGGGCTTTTGTGAGACAATTTAACTTGCTTTTTTTGGACTGTTATTTTTTAAAGCTGTTAAGAAAAGGGAGATTTGTACCAACAGAGCACATCAGTTTTTAAGAATGTTTGTCACTTGCAATCAAAAAGCAAAGCCCTTCACTTACTGAGTGCTGAGTTGTTGAACTAATTTTTCCTTTTCACAGTGTCCATATTGTATCTTGCAGAGGCTGAGCTGATCATGTAAGTTTAATGGGAAAGCATTCAGGTCTCAGTGGGCTCACTTCATGTATTCCACATTGAGAATTTGGTTTATTTTGCTTAAGAAAATGAACCGGTTTAATCTGCTTGGTGACACAGCTTTCAAAGCTTTGTCCTGTGGCCCTATTTCTCCTAGCTGTCCCCTATCTTTCAAACAAATTTGGGAAAAGTTGCCTGAACAGGCAAGGAGTAAGTTTCCATCTTAAGGTTTAGATGAGAGACCACCTGGTATATTGAAAAAGGTGAAGGATGAAGGAACTTAAGTTCTTGTAGGTCTTGATTAATAGCAATGATGGAGTTAACAAATGGTTTGAAGATGCCAAAATGATCTCACAACAGCTAGAGGACAGAGTAGGCAAGAGAGGTCTTATCTAGGTCTACTGTTCTGATGATGCAGTGATAAGACACCTTGACAGTACAAGGGTTGCTGGCTCACTCCTGTGTACTGGGAGGGGTTTGTCCTATGTCAGAGAAGGCTGTTCTGGCCACAGGGTATGAATGGACCATTTTTGTCTGTTTGCCAAACTAAAACTGATCAGGCTCATCTGCGGTAATGCCTCCGGAGGCCCTTTTAACAAACATTACATTTGCAAATACTTGTAATCTGTTACTAGTTCTGTGCCTGCGGAGCTGTGTGCAATGCTGTCACTGATGTCTGAACTAGCACTATGACATTGTGACAATTATGGTTAGGCTTTAACTTTCTAAACATTGTGGTGGCCACATTCAGAAACCAGATTGCAGGTCCCAGGTGTCATCTAATAATCGGGAAACTCTCTTAATGTGTTACCTAAACCACTGAGACTTGATGTTTTAGGGGGGGGATTTGGGATGGAAGGAGTTCCTTTTCCCCTCACATGAAGCATATTTCAGCTGAAATCCAAAAGTTGCAAAGGAGTGAAAAAGTTTTTAAGGAATTGTCTTACATTCAGAAAAGTAGAAGCGTTTATTCTTTAAGGCCTTGGTTTGCTTGGTTTTTTTTTTCTTCTGAAACTGTTTAAGCTAAGAGGAAATGCTCTTAACTATGTTGCATTGTGATGAAAGAAAACTAACCGGTGAGACCTCTTCGGGAGAGCAAGTGGGAGGCTGGATTTGGTGTCTTGTGAAAGGCTTTTTTTTTTTTTTTTTTTTTTAACCTAACTTGGGTGCAGAGTATGAACATATTTATGATCAGTTGTGAAAAAGGGACTGGAAGAAGTATTTTGCAGAGCTATCAACGTCCAAATTAAAAAGAAATGTATTTTAAGGAGTGCTTGTGTGTGTGTTTGTAAATCAAAACAACTTTTGTTTCTGAGGAACAGCAAGTTGCATCTTGCTGATCAAGCTTATGGTTGGAGAATCCAATAAGTCACTGATTGTCTTAAGTGAATTACACTGGCTTTAATTGGAATAGAACAGCAAGCAGAAAATCAGTTAACAATAAAGTTAGCATCACTAGAAAGTTTTTTAAAATTATTCCAGATTGTTAGCTTTATGTAGAACTGCTAAGCAGCTGACCTAGCCCCCTCCTTGGCTTCTTTCTCAAAGCAACAGAGATTGGCAGCTGAAAAGCGTGCTGGCCCCTCTCACACACAGTGATCCAGACCTTAAAGATACAATGCTGACAGCACAGCTCTTACAGCTCCATCCACACTTGGAACATGGCCACTTCAGGAAATCGAGCTCTTTAATTACTTTACATGTCTTGCTGTTCTGGCTTATTTATTTTTTTCCTGGAAAGACTGGAAAATGTTGTGTGGCTTGCTGACTTGACTAATGTTAATATTAATCTGTTTGCTGTTTCTCTAGTGGTTGTGTGGAGATGTGCTAACAAATTATCTTCTTAAAGCCCATGGTCACGTTCCTAAATACTGGTTTTCCTCCTTATCTTGGCATCCTGTTTAAAGTTCCAGAGCTTTATGACTAAATCAAAATGTTAATGGGCTACCATCTAAACTCTTAGCACTTAACATTTAATTGTAATATGTTTACAACTGGATGGATTGATTTAAATCACCGAGAAAATCATTGATTTAAATCCAGTTTGCCACTGATAATACTTCACATGCTACTTAAACAATGGTGTAAATCTGATCACTAAATTCCTTGTTAATTTATAACTCCGTATGGCATTTTACAGCATCTAGGAAGGTGTACTTTGTATACAAAGCTTTTAGATAACTTGATATTTATTAATTTAGGAAATGGTGCATAATACGCAAGCTACAGTACATAATACACAAGCTGCAGATGAAGCAGCAGTACATTAGGAATGGTAAGAACTAAATCACACACAAGCACAATAGCACTTATTGTATTAAACTAAGCTATAAATAGTTTCAAGGGGTAGCCATGTTAGTCTGTAACTTTAAAAACAATGAGTAGTCCTGTTAAAAATTCTGGGTTCCTGTTATCTCCACTGCAGCCTCCAGCTCATCTGACATGGATTTTACCCACAAAAGCTCATGATGCTACAGTATATATATTTTTGTTAGTCTCTAAGGTGCCACAGGACTACTTGTTTTTAAATCTTAAATGTTTCATATTTGCAATTGCAGCAGTCTCCTGACTCAGTTGCCGGCTGACAGCTGTCCTTAAACTATTTATTTTCAAACTTTATTAACTATGACAGACAGGTAATCATAGCACTAAATATATGGTGTCCTTAAAACATCTACAACTAGCTTTCATCTCCACTCCTCCTGTCATTTTTATTCATAAACTGAAACGGAAATACGAGTTTTCCTGCTTTTTCAACTCCCAGTTGATTTCTTGACTTTGAATGATGAATATATTCTTTCTGTGCCTGCAGAGGAAGCTACTGCTTGAAAAGTTGGCTTAGCAACTGAAGAAACTATTTCAAGGTCCCTGGCTAACGATTTCCAGCAATTCAAGGGAGTGACTTTGTTCAAAACCTCATCAGTAAACATGTACTGATTAAATGGTTTCCCTCCAGCCCTGAAATTTATTATGACCAGCATAACTAAGGAGTGATATTTTTTTTTTTTTGAGATACTCATGCCATGGCAGCAGCATTTTCTTCAGAAGTTAGACATATCTACTTTTATATCTGGGGTGGAGCATGTTCACAAGAAAATACTGTGGAGTTAGTGCTTGATTTACTTGCTGCTTTATTGCCTGCAGTTTAACTTTCTACTGAGGTATTTCTTTTGTCAATATCTCTTGAAGTGCCTTCCAAATTTCAACAGCATTAGCCATGTAGCAGCAATTTCTCTGAAGTTTGTTTAAGGCTATGGATATACAAAGCATATATCCTCTACATGCCTCTCTAATCCAGTGTTAGATCTTTGGATGAGACACTTCCATCTATTTAATCGTGGCTTTCTTCACAAAGTTTTATGAGAACAGGCTGGTTCTTAATAAATTGTTCAAAACCCCAATCAGCCACAGAATTCCTTTGAACATCTTGAGGGAGAATTAGTTGGGATCCTCCTGCTCTCTTCAGGGAAGCTGAAGCAATATGGTTGTTACGGAATTGACTTGAACAATATTGTCTCTTATTCCTGGAGAAGATAGAATTAAGTCTTTGACTAAAAGATGCATTAAATGGGCACTGTAGCCATATGTTAAGGAGCATCTTTCTGTTTCTTCTAAGTATCTTCTCATCTTTGCTCCATTTGCAGCATTGTCTGTGACAGAACTGTGGGCATGATGGTTGAATTTTTAATAGCTTTCACTGCCACTTTTAAATATTCTGCTGTGTGGGCGTTTCCCAATGTATCTGTTGTTTCTGAAAGAGATGCAGCCCCTATCTTCTATGGTACCACAGGCACACATTACTGGATCATTGTGTACATTGCTCCACCCCTTAAGGTTTCAAACTGGCAAATTTCCCCTTGGTATTTCTCACACATTTATATCTAACAACCTTCCACCAACGGAAGTGGAGTATAATCTGGTCGTAAGTCCTCAACAATGTAAATGAAATGTTATTAACTATGGTATCTTATTGGTCTTAACTGATCTTTACTACAAACCCATCCATGGTGGTGGTGTTACTGGATGATTGAAATCTTTTGCTTGCTACTGCTACTTTGTCTGAAATGTTTCACTGCAGCACTGCTGCTAAAAGTACTAAGGGATAACTCTGACATTGTTGCAGATACAGTCAAAGTCTCTTATGCTTTAATGGGATCCTGAAACACAATTCAAAAATGATCTCAAATAGTCATTCTTCTCAGTTCCTCTCACTCTACTGTCCAGTTAATCATTTACATTTTGTTTTCAACAAGGATGCAGATCCTGTTCCAAATTACCAAAAAAGCTAGGACTGACTGCACTTTTAGAGTACACTTAATTTTGGAGTAAGCCCCACTGAAGTCACTGGCACTTCCATTTTTTTGAGAAAACAAGTATGGGATGAGGTTCCCTTGAGAGAACTCATTTATCCTGAAGTAAAATAGGGAATAGATTTACAGCATCATTATGGTCTGTGGCCATCATGTTCCAAAGTAAGGGGCACGTATTGTGTAATATAAAATAAGAAAATAACGCTCTGGCAAATGGCAACTCTAGAGTGTTCTTCCTGCTATGTTCTGTGCTATATATTTGGGTGATAGATTCTAAACCTCATTAACTAATTAAACAAACCATACGGATTAGCTAAGCTAAACTTTTTTTCCTATCTTCCAACATACCAAACAGCTTGGGAATGTAGTTGTTAAATCACATCGATATTAAAAGGCGCAGATTCTTGAAGAATGATGCATTGCAAAGTGAATTATTTAAGTTAACTAGTTCATCCACATTCTTCTTCAGACACGTCCATCTTCAGCCATATAATTTTCTCCCAATAAGCAGTTTTCCTTATGATGTTTCATTCTTGTAACTAGGCCCTGCATCTCTTTCTTGTATTGCTTCCACTTGACACAGTTTCCCTTTTTTACCCAGGGAAGGAATTTCTTCAAAATGTTCCTAGAAGCCATAATGTTTTTTCTGTGGCAAAAGTGTGGGGGAACATAGGAAACTGTGTATATCTTTTGACCTTGGCATTGGAAAGGGAGGTAGGATTTGTTTACCATTTTGTGGCATTGCCCCCAAGACTATAAAGAACCAACATTTTTCCTTTAGTAATCATCCATATTAGTCCGTATAAAAGCATGTTACTCCTTGATAGACCAGAGCAGTGTTTCCCAATTTTCTTTGGCCACAGAACCCTTTTAAACTTGAAAGAATTTTGCAGAACCCCTAATAACAGTCTTGAATATGGAGCAGGGTGTCAGAGCAAGCTGGGAATGCGGGGTCTTGGTGGGGGAGGGGAATGAGTGAGGGGGATTTGGGTGCGAGGTCTGTGCATGAGGGGGGACGCTTACCTGGCTTGGCACCCTACTGCAGCAGGGAAAGCCTCCAAGCAACTCTTGTTCCCGCAGCAGGGGGGCGGGAGAGGGAGCTCAGTTCCCGCCCCCTGCTATGTAGTGGGGATCTCAGAGCAGCTGCAGCACCAGATCAGGCTTCCCACTGGCAGGGAGGGGGGTAGAAACCCCAACCTTCCCCGCCAAACCAGACTCTGCCGCTTCCCCAGCAGGATGGAGAGGGCTGCGGGGGAGAGAGAGCGGCAGCGCATGCGGGGCAGTGAGCCCAAGCACGTCCCGGGGGGAGGCAGCAGAGTCAGAGTGCCACCTGAGGTTGGGGGGGGGGGGCAAAGCCCCAGATGAGTTCCATGCGTGCAAGCGGCAGTTTAAAAATGCCGAGGTCCAGGAGTGGCTACTTGGCACCTCAGATCCAACTACCCCTTCCCTCCTGGCAGCAGTGGCTGCTGTAACAAGCTGCTGCCTGCACACGAGGAGGAGGAGGCTGCGTGGCACCAGAGGCCCTGTGGGGTGAGGAGGGGGCCATGCGGTGGTGGGGCATGCTGCCAGAAGCCCGCCCCCACCGGCACAGCTCCAGTGGGAGCTGCCTATGGGCTATGCAGGGGGCGGGGGAATAGAATTTTCTCATGGAACCCTTAGTTACACTTCACGGAACCTCAGGGTTCTGCGGAACACCATCTGCGGGAAACAGGACTAGAGTAAGAAGAATCATAAAATACTAGAATTGGAAGGGACCTCGAGAGGTCATCAGGTACAGTCCCCTGCTCTCATGGCAGGACCAGGCACAGAGGTGGGGAACCATTTTTTAAATGTACAAGAGCCCCGGGGCTACTATACATGTCAAAGGCTGAGGCACCTGGGTTCTTGTACTAGGGATGTAAATGACTAGTTGTGTAGTTGACTAGGGATGTAAATGACTAGTTGTGTAGCTGACTACTCACATTTCCTCCCCCCGCCCCTTGCTGCCTCTATATCAGAGACAGCAAGGGAGGGGGAAGCGGGAGCCAGCTTAAAAGCTGGTCCTCCCAGCACTTTCTCTACAGTGCCACCTGCCCCCCTTGCACTGCTGCCTCTATTGGGCTACCTGCCTACTGGGCTCTTGCTACAGTTCAAAAGTGGAAGCCCCACAGGGAGCATGGGGCTTCCTTTTGAAATGTACAAGAACCCCAGTGCTTCAGCCTTTGAAATGTATAGTAGCTTAGGGGCTCTTGTATGTTTCAAAAGCAGAAGCCCCGCTGAGAGTGCGGGGCCAGCAGGGACTCACCCACTGGCCCAGTGCTCCCTGCGGTGCCTTAGCTTTTGAAATGTAGAAGAGTTCCAGCAGGGCTCTTGTACAATTCAAAAGCAGAATTGCAGCAGAAGTGGTGCAACCAGAGACTGCTTTAGTCCCTGCTCACGCTGTTTCCCTCTGTGCCTCTACCTTCCCTGCCCCTGTGGAGATGGTGCTGAGGGGAACTGGGAGGAACTGGCTTTTAAGCCAGCTCCTGCCCCCCCCCCCCCAGCACCATCTCCTGCTCCTCCCCTTTGCTGCCTCTCTCTGACAGAGGTAGCAAGGGGGAGAAGTGACTAGTTGCATCACTAGTCGAATATCCGATAAGCTTCCACTTATTGGGTAGTTGACTAGTCTCTTACATCCCTATCACAGACCAGAGCCTGGGGGTGCAGGGGCTGGCTAGTAGATCTGTGTGCTCCAGCCCCACAGGGAGATGACAGGGGGCTGGAGCACGAGCACTGGCTCCCCAATGCTGGAGGAGAGTCCTGAGTCTGAGGCCGGATCCCGGCAAGCCAGGTGCTGCATCCGGCCCCCAGGCCTTAGGTTCCCCACCTCTGATCTAGATCATCCTTGACAGATGTCTGACTAACCTGCCCTTAAATATCTGTAGTGATGGAGATTCCACATTCTCTCTAGGCAATTTATTTCAGGGCTTAAACATCTTGACAGTTAGGAAGTTTTTCCTAATGTCCAACCTCAACCTCCCATGCTGCAATATTAAGCCCATTGCTGCTTGTCCTATCATCAGAGTTCAGGAGACTATTTTTTTTTCTCCTTTGTCCTGGTAACACCCTTTTAGATACTCGAAAACTGCAATCGTGTCCCCTCTGTCTTCTCTTTTCCAAACTAAACAAACCCAATTTTCAAAAAACTTTAAACAGAAAATAGTCCTGTAGCACCTTAGAGAATAACAAAAAATGTAGATGGTATCATATGCTTCGGGAGCACCACCAACCATCTTCCCTCAGGTCATGTTTTCTAGACCTTTAATCCTTTTTTGTTTCTCTTCTCTGGATCCTTTCTATTCTGGCCACATTTTTTCTGAGACCTGGTAAGAAATGGGCCCACTGCTCCAGTTGAGGCCTAATCAGCATAGAGTGGAGTGCAAGAATTACTACTTGTCTTGCTCACAACACTCCTGTCAATACATTCCAGAATGTTTGCTTTTTTCACAACTGTGTCACAGTGACTCACATTTTACTTGTGGTCCACTATGACCCTTAGATCTGCCTTACTACTTCCTATACAGAATGGAAAGTGGCTGTGTGAAACAGATTGTTCTTCCCAAAAGGGAACTTCCTTAGCAATGTTACAGGAATGTCATGGCTTGCTGAGTGGAGTTAGAGCAGTCGTATGACTACCCTTAGGGGTACTTTAGAGAAGTCTGGGGGGGCTATGTCAACACCACTAAAATTTGGAGAAAACTGAATTTTTGTTTGTTTTATAGCACTTTATTATTTTTGTACTTTTTACACCCACAAATTTCAGCACCTGCCCCGCTACGCTTAAGTTGTTTAAACAAATGTGTTGCAACAGTAGAAAAAAAAATGTGTGTCTGAAAACTGTAGGTACTGGAGGTAGTTATAATTTTTTTGAAAGGGGGTACTTTATTTAAAAAAAAAAAAAAAAAAGGTTGAGAAACACTGAGTTAGAAGAATCTTGTCACCTTCCTGGGAACTGTGCATTGGGGGTGAGGAGCTCGGCTTGGTCAGCTCCTCCACGGAGCAGCAATCCTGAAGAGCTGGGGGCGTTGAACCCTTCTTCTCCCAGCGGCTCATGGGCAGGGGGCGGCTGCTGCCGCCGCCTTGACCCTGCTCCACATGTCTGAGCTGGGCTGGTGCGTGCTGGGGCCGTACTGGCTGGGCGCTGCGGGAGCTGGGCCAGCCCCTGGGCTCCTTTGTTGGGAGAGGGAGGCTCCAGGCGGGACTCAGCGCTTTCCAGACCCGGCAGCTGCCAGTTCCCCTGCCTCCCGCAAGGCTGCCTCCTGCGCGGGGTGGGGGAACTTTATGCTCCAGGAACCTTTGCAGCGGGGCCGGCACGCGGCGTGTCCCTGTCGGACTGGAACTCGGGTGCTCCGGCCACCACCTCTCACGCCGGCCGGGGGGAGTGATTAGTGCGCGCGAACGAGCCGCCGGCAGCTTCCGGGCGAGGAGCCGGGTTAGGCCTCTGGTGCCCGCTTCGGAGCCCCCCCCCCCCCCCCCGAGCCCGGCGCCCTCCCCCCGCCGGCGCCATGGGCATCCTGGAGAAGATCTCGGAGATCGAGAAGGAGATCGCCCGCACGCAGAAGAACAAAGGTGGGGGGGGGGCTCGCTCCGTCCGTCCGTCCGTTCGGGGCTACTGCGGGGGGGCGGGGCAGAGGCAGGGGGTGAGGGGGGCTGGCGGGGCAGAGGCAGTGGGGGAGGGGGGCTGGCGGGGCAGAGGCAGTGGGGGAGGCGGGGCAGAGGCGGGGGTGGGGGGAGAGGACCGTGGCCGTTCTGGCAGCCCCTTCCATTTCGCTTACGCTGAATGTTTTTGGTCCTTTTTAAGGGTGCTCCATTTGCCCCCAGAGACTTCACTGGCAGTATATTATACCCACCTATAGGATGTCATATGGGTGCCACGTGCACTTCCACCTCATGTGTAACTTGCATCAAGACCAAGAAGTCTCACTGGGTCAGGGTAAAAACATAACTGACACTGCAAGAAGTGAGTTATTAATAACGAAACAAAGGGGGATACAAAACCATTTTCTCTCCTGAGGAATTCTCTTCTTTCTCTGGCAGAATGGAGACTCTTAAAAGGTGGGCTCTACCTTTATATCAGTGTTTTGTGCAGCATAAAGAGTTAAAATACCCAAGACAATCTACAATATTAATCTGTAGAAATGTCCAAATCACTGCAATTCCCAAACTAGGGAATGTCTACACAGGTATGTCTACACAGCAAAGTTATTTGGAAATAACGGCCCTTATTTCGAAATAATTTTCTTAGCATCTACACAGCCAAACTGCTATTTTGAAATAAAATCAAAATAGCGGCACGCTTATTTCAAATTTGGTAAAACTCATTCTACGAGGAATAATGCCAAATTCGAAATAGCTGTTTCGAAATAAGCGCTGTGTAGACACTTATTTCAAAATAGGGGGCCTCCAGCCTTCTCAGGTGCCCTGGTGGCCACTCCGGCCTCAACCAAGTACACCCCTCTCCCTCCGCCCCTCCCCGGAGCCCTTAAAGGGTAGACTCTGGCCACAGTGCCTGTGCCAGCTCCAAGCCTGCCAGCCCAGAGCCAGCAGTCACTGCCCCTGACCCAGTGGCCCCAAAACATGAGCCAGCAAGCCACTGGCACCCAGCCCTCCACCGCTCCCCAGGAGCAGTCTGCCAGCTCCCAGGAGCCTGCCAGGGCCCGGAGAAGGCGGGCGCCTTCCTGGTCCAGGGTGGAGATCGTGGACCTTATTCAGGTTTGGGGGGGATGCCTCCAATGTCCATGATCTCCGCACTAGACGGAGAACGCGGCCATCTATGGCAGGATAGCTGCCAGCCTGGCCACCAAAGGCCACATGCAAACCCAGGAGCAGGTTTACATGACAGTCAAGTTGGTCCCGCGAGACCCTGAGCTTCCCCTCCCCTTTCTTCCCCTTGCTTCTCCCTTCCAGCTCTCTCCTCCCAGGTTTCCCCCTCCCCTCTCCCACCCTCTCTTCTCCCCTCTCCCGCCTCCTTTCTCCAGTCTCACCAGAGTTTCATTCCACCCCCCCCCCCCCCAGTTTTGTTAAATAAATAGAGTTTGTGTTCAGGAAAATACATGTATTTTATTTGACATCAGAAAGGGGGGTTAGGGAGGGGTAAGTGGAAGGACGTGAGGGAGGAATGAGGCACAAGTCCCCAGTGGGGCAGACCAGGGAGGCTCTTAGTGCTCCTCAGGGTGGAAGCTCTCCCGCAGGGCCTCCTGGATACTGACAGCCCCCCCATGGACCTCCCGGGGCAGGATGGCAGCCTCAGAAAGTGCAGCCAGGCTCACAGCAACGCGTCCAAGAGAAGCACCAGAGTGCCCAGGAGCAGCTCTGGCTCTATGTTGCAGAGTGCTGTGGTGTCCCGAGTGAGGGCAACCAGAGTATGCAGAGACAAAATGCTTTGCTGACCCTCATCGAGGTAGGCAAGCAAGTAGGGAAACCTGAGAACTGCCTGTCCGGGGGTTCCCTTTAAGCACAGACCTCAGTTAGCTTCAGGCAGCAGCCCCAAAGTCCTGACCTGGTGCCCTGCCAGAACTGGTTCCGGCCAGCCTTCAATGCAATTCAGAGTCTACTCAGTGTGGACGTGCTATTTCGAAATGCATTTTGTGTGTAGATGCATTATTTCGAAATAAGCTATTTCAAAATAACTATTTCGAAATAACACTGTAGTGTAGACATACCCTAAGTCACTTGAACAGGGAAAGAGGTGCATGTTCCAATGCTGTTGCAGGCCGTTTAGTTACTGTTGTTGCTATTTTGTTTAAGCTACCGAGTACCATCTTGGCTTACTGAAGGCAAAACTTGCAAAGTACAGAGCTCAACTCCTAGAACCATCCAAATCCGCTGCGGCTAAAGGGGAAGGTTTTGATGTGATGAAATCTGGAGATGCCAGAGTAGCACTGATTGGATTTCCCTCTGTGGGTAAGGTCAGTGACAATCAGAGTTGACTCTTTAGCATGTGCAGTTCATAAATTTGTTTTCAGTCTTTAGAAATGTACTTTTATTATCTGACCACTATGTTTCTGATTTCTTGTGTATTTCAACAACTTAAGTGTTCATTTGCCAAAAACAAATAGAAAGAATGTTACTTCCATACCCAGATCTAGAATCTAAAATTGGGGAAAATCTTTCATCACTCCTCTTGCATGCATAACACAGTTGGTGCACCCCAAAACCTTTATTTTTGTTCCCGTATGACCACTGTGAAAGGTCTGAAAGGGCAGTCTGGTAACTGACATTCAAGAGAACATGCCAAGTATCTCACTTCACACGTAAAACTTCCATGTCCATCATAACAAGAGCACAGGGCTGATAAAACTAAAGTAGTTTTCTCCCCATGCTAGTTTAGCATTCATTTATGTGCATTGTTTCCATCTATCTTTATATACTTACTTATGCTATTTAGGGATGTAAAAGAGTAGTTGATTAGTTGACTACCTGATAAGCCTAGGCTTAAAAGCCAGTTCCCCCCTTAACTGTCTCTGTGTTGCCACTTGCTGCCCTCCCCACGCTGCTGCCTCTATCAGAGGCAGTGGGGGGGCAGGGGAAGCTGCTCTGGCAGCAGCCCCTGTCTGCGGGGGAGGGGGGTGTCTCTCAGCAGGGAGTTGGGACCCCCCACAGACAGAAGCTGCAGCGGTGAAGCAGCTCCTGTCTGTGAGGGGTCCCAACTTGCCGCTGGGACCCCCTGTGGACAGGGGCTGCTGGAGCCGGCGCTGAGCAAGCCCAGCCCAATCCCAGCTCGTGCCAGGTCCAGGAGCTACCCTTACTGTGGATTTTCCATTTAAATGTAGTAGGAGCTGGGCTGCCTGTGCACCTGGCTCTTACTTCATTTAAACTACAGAGCCACGGGGGGGGGGGGGGGGGGGGGGGGAGCAGCTCCTTCCCTTATTGCCTAATCGTGTAGCTGATACAAATTGTTTGATTTGTAATTGTTTGATTACCCAATTACTCGCCTCTTAACATTCTTAAAGCTGTCATTTGTTCATATTTTCACATTATTGATTTCTTGTCTTTCAGTCCACATTTCTGAGCTTAATGACCTCCACAGCCAGTGAAGCTGCCTCGTATGAATTCACAACGTTGACGTGTATCCCAGGTGTCATAGAAGTAAGTGTGATTTGGCTGAATTCTATATCGTGAGCTGTTAGCAACAAAATACAAGTATGTAGGGACATGCTGTGATGTGTGTGTATGGTGGAGCTCAGAAGCAGCCGTATCAAAAGTTCTCTGTTTCCTAGCTGATTTCTGTTTTGAATTCTTGAAAGGTCTCACACATTTGCAGTTAGGTCTGTGGAAGCCTGGCACTTTTACAGGTAGCATTGCTCCACTGAGACAGGCAACATGCACTGGAGAGTCTGACTCTGCATTTAGAGTGGCCAACCAATAAGATAGTTCAGCTGATTTTTTTAATAACAGCTATTGGCATCATTGACCAGATGGCTGGAAGCCTTGACAGATTTGTTTTTAATTAAGCTTTAAAACAGGCAATCTGTGCTGTAATCATTTTGGAAAGCAAATAGGACAACTCCTATCCTTGAGGAGTTTTTGCTGTCTTTGCCCTGAACATCCATCAGTAAAGTAAATTATAAACGGCACCGAAGTGAAAAGCATCCTAGTATAATGTGACTTTTGGGGGCAAAATTCAGGCTGAGTTAAAATAAGCAAAACTAACCCATCATTGTCAAAACATGCATAAATTCTGTAACAAATCTATAGCCTCCTGCAACTTCGGTATAATGCATAATGTCGTTATTTAAAATTTCACTGCAGTAGCAGTAATGGAACTCCATAAGCGAGTGACCCTCAGGACTTGTGTTAAAGGAGAATCTTTGTTCACTGTAGTAGTATAATGTTGTGACACACAGCTGAGCAGTTAAAAATTCAGTCACAAGAAGGCAGCAGTGTTTGTGCTTCTCATTAAAATATTTTAACTGTTGGACCAGATAGAAACTTATTACCCATATGGTCAAGTTTCACTGGTCAAGAACAGAAGACAAAAATATTATTACAACTGTAAGAGGTGCTCTAGTCTTGTCATTTTGTAGTCAAACCAAGATGATGTAAAATTTTAGTAGCTTTGGCCATAAATTGCTGTGGTCAAATGTATCTTGAGGTGGAAGAAGAATTTTCAGAAAGTTAGTGAAATAACTGGCAGTTTTTACCATAAAGCTGTTTTCAGCTCAATGGGATCCTAAACTTACTGGGCCAGATTTTGCCCTGCCCTATCCTCTGTGTAGCCCCATTGATTTCACATTTGGCACTCTGTTTACATTATATTGAGGACTTATTTGATGTTTGAAAAGTAGTTTAGAGGCTTTTGTGCAGCTCCTCATAACCTTCCATCTCTTTGGTTTTCTTGCAGTACAAAGGAGCAAACATTCAGCTTTTGGATCTGCCTGGAATTATTGAAGGAGCAGCACAAGGTTGGTTACCTCTTACATTAAATCAATAAGTGCCACTGCTCTCATTATTGTGTCTGGGGTTTCTAAATGGTACCAATCTTCCTGGTCTAGTCATGTATTGTATGAACACCTTAGGCTTAAATCCTGAGTTTTAATGTGGGAGACAATTGTAAAAGAGTCTCTGAACTATGAAAAGGCAGATTATGTTGTAGCAAATGCTTGTTCTGGAAGTAGATAGTTGAAGTAAGTAAACCTCTATATGCAGGGGGAATTTTAGACTTGGGTTTCATCTGTTCTGGTAAAAGGGGACATTTTTGGTATTGGTCACTAAAGAGACTTGGAGATGTTCAGGAGGAAGGTTAAGAAAGGCAAGAAATACTGTGCAGCTGCAATCACCAGGGTGTTTCTGAGAACTCTGTTGAGGCTTGTTGACTTGGGAGCCAGGAATTCATTCACCTTTTTCCTCTCACTTCATCTGCTGGTCACTCAAGCCATGGTGAGAGGAGTTTTGCGAAGTGGGAGTCCTCTAATGTTTCATTCTGAGCCCAGCATAGTTTGGTTAATACGCATCTTCTTTCACTTCTGACCAGAGAGTGAGACTAGCTGATTTGAACCGAGATCCCAGGGTTTTCCTTTTCACTATTCTGGGTATCCTCACTTCAGTGCAGAATGAATAGATAATTGGGCATGCTCTGATTCTTGTGGGAGTGGGGAGAGGGAAGATAGTCTGGGATTGCAGTGCCTCTCCACAGTCTGCCTGCAGAGGGAGTGCTTGTTCATCTGAGTGGTTCACATCCCAGCCCCGTGCAACTAGAGTAGGACTAGGCAAAATATGGCCTGGAGACCAGAACTGGCCCACCAATCCACTGGATCTGGCCCGCAGACTACCCTGCTGGGACCCTCAGGCATGCAGCTGCTGCGGTTTAAAGTGCAATCCCTATGTATCTCTGCTGTGCGGGGGGGGGGGGGGGGGAAGCTTTGCATGTTATCCCTGCCCCCCAGACCAATGCTCAGCTCCTGTTGGCCAGAAACAAGCAGCTAATAAGAACTGACCTCAGCCAATCTCTCAGCTCCTGTTGGCTGGAAACAGCCAGCCTGTCGGAGCTGAGAGATTGGCCTGGGAGATGGGGCAGGGCAAGCCGGAGCTGAGAACCTCCAGGAGGGAACATCTTGTATTTTCAAGCAGTCTGGGGCTGCAGCAGGCAGGGAATCCAGTCTGCCTTAGGGGTGCTGCAGGCCTGGAGATGCTTAGATAAGCACCTGCCAGCCAGAGTCTGCCTCTGGCACCTCTGCCCCTCCTGTACCCCAACTCCCTCCCCCAGGTCACCATCCAAACCCTCTGTATCCCCCTGCTTCTGGTCACAACTCCCTCCTTCACACAAATACCCTCTCAGACCCCACACTGTCTCCTGGACCCCAGTCCCTTACCCTGGGCGCCCTTCTGTACCCAGGCTCCATCCTAGACCCCACACCCTTCCACAGAAAAGCGCGGCCCTTGACCACTTGCCAAAATCATGGAGTGGCCCCCCACCAAAAATTATTGCCCACCCCTGAACTAGGGGGATGGGTCCTATGATTGCTTAGAGCCAGATCCCTTGTGTGTCTGTGTAGTGCTCTCTGTTGATAGGTTGTTGGACTGGCCTTCAAAATATGGTGTGTTTCTTTTATGAACATTCATGGATTTCGGCCTCAAGAATTCTGAATGGGCCTTGACCCTATGTGCCTGGCCACCTTCCCAACAGGCAAGTGCAGCCAAAGCAAGAATAAAAATCTTTTTTTTTTTTTTCCTAAAAAAAAGTCCCATGGACGGCTCTTGGTTTGAGGAGGTTTTTAGCTATTCTGCCTTCCCACAGTGTAACATCGTCTCCATCCTTTGCAGGGAAAGGGAGAGGACGTCAGGTGATAGCTGTAGCTAGAACCTCTGATGTAGTCATCATGATGTTGGATGCCACCAAAGGCGAAGTACAGAGGTGAGTACAGAGAGAGGCGTAGTTGGTTCTGGGCTGATCTGCCAATGGGTGAATCCAGATTCCGTTGTACTTTCCCAGCTGCAGAGGCAAACTAGGCATGTCTCTGTATACAGCACTCTAGATATTCACTAATGTCCTAATATAATCTACACTAGGCTAATAATTTTACTCTGATATTCTTGGGATCATCTCTCTCCATAGGTATTCCACAGTGAACTGCTTGTTGCTGATTTTTGCTGATTTGTTCTTCCACTCCTGCTAGCTGTTTCAAAAAATGTGTGCATTGTGAGGCTGCTCTGTTAATGTTTCTGTTTAAGTTTAAACTTCTACCGGGGCTTTTTGGCCATTGCTGTAGCTAACAAGATAGCAGTTACTGCAGATTATTACCTGGACTGGGTGACCTATTGCTAGTTTCCAAGCAAGGAACCCAGGTTTGGGCAATGGACTTAGTTGTGCTCAGTAGAAACCCCTACTAGCTAGCTAGGCACAGCATTTACTAAGCTCGCAAAGAATCTCCATTCTGGCTTCTTGTGAGGAAGAACATCAAAATGAGGCCTGTCCAGGGAAGGGTAATTGATTACATGATGGTATCTTTATGTTTGTGGCGTCCTCCTACCATGGCCATGTCCTTGGATACGACGACAGGCTTTGCTATATGGGAGGGCCCTAGTCAGTGATACAGAGAAGATCCACAGGGTGGTGATTTTGGAGCTGGGAAACCTCAAGGTGCTGGCCACTCAAAATCCAAGCTTTTGACTGTCCTCTGGTTGTACCGATGACTGATTTGCAGTGTCCTCGCAGGTCTCTCTTGGAAAAGGAATTGGAATCTGTAGGAATCCGGCTGAACAAATGCAAACCAAACATCTACTTCAAGGTGAGACTTACCAGAGGCCCTGCACAGTTAAGGGTTTGTGCATGCTCATCCAGTGGATGCACTAATTCCTCTGTGCCTGTCCCTTTTGTCGTGTTGCAGATAATGTGGGCTTTAAGTTTTTACAGAATATTTAAGGTTTTTTTTGCTCTGTTCATCCAGCCAAAGAAGGGTGGAGGCATCTCCTTTAACTCGACTGTCACACTGACCCAGTGCTCTGAGAAGCTGGTGCAGCTCATCCTCCATGAATACAGTATCCTTTCCTGAAGGGGAGCCTGGAAAGGGGCTACCTCCAGAAACCGCTTCTCTTGTGCACCAGCCCACAATCCGCAGCTCACTAGGTGAAGATGAACTAGAATGGGACTCAGTATTTAATACTCATTTCAGAGCAAGGTGGTAGTGCCAATAAGCTGGCAGTGAAGTTAAAAGCACTAGGAATTTGGGAAGGGGTTCATCTGAGCAGCCCCTATTATATAAGATTCAACAAAGCCAGCCTCATTGTGCCTGTCCAGTGTATTTAGCCCAGAGAGGAAGTTTGGCCTTAATGATGTCCATCTCAGAAATCTTCAATGCAGAGGTTCTGTTTAGAGAAGATTGTTCTCCTGATGAGTTTATCGATGTGATTGTTGGTAACAGAGTCTACATGCCTTGCCTTTATGTGAGTACCCTGGAAACAGACTTTTATTTCTGTCAAATGAATGGGATAGCATAAGGTTGGGGCCATAAATATAGAATGATCTTGAGAGAGGACCTTGGCCTCTTGCCTTGAGAGAATCACTCTGTGAAAACTACCACTTGTCCTAAAATGTTTAGCTACCTGTTGTACATGTGCTAGCACAATGGTCCCCAACATAGTGCCCACGGGCGCCATGGCGCCCACCGGGGCATTTATGTGCGCCCACCAAATGATCTGGGCCGGCCCGTGCCCCAGGCGCAGGGCGCATGGCGCATGTGCGGCCCCTACCCCGGGCGCGCAGCACATGCGCGGTGCCGGCCCCGGGCACGTGGTGCATGGGCGGCCCCTGCCTCAGGCGCGCGGCACATGCGTGGTACCGGCCCCGGGTGCGTGGCTCATGGGCAGCCCCGCCCCCGGGCGCCCGGCAGCCCCAAAAGGTTGGGGACCACTGTACTAGCAGAATGCTTGGGTAATGCAGATGATTCCAGCGCCCTCTTGTGGCTGGCCCCATGACTACAGCAGCAGGCTACTCTCAGCTGATTGTTCCTTTTTTAGTTAATGTGGTGCAGAGACTTTTGTTTTGATGCTGAAAGTTCCATGTCATTTCCTCTGTCAACCATGGTGTCTGTATGTGCACAGTCTCAGTACACACAGATGCACCTTTCATTTCAGGGGACCTGTTCGATAATGTCTTGAGGTTTATAATTAGATCCAAGAACAAAACACTACAGGTGACCCCAAAGGAAAAAATGTGTTAAAATGGGGGAACTTCTATTATTTTGAGGCTTATGAACTTTTAACAGTTTACCAAAATATTTGATCAATATTGATGAGAGCCATTTTTTAACTAGTCCCAGTGTCCCATTGTATGTCTGCAAGCACTGGAAGCTACAGAACCTTGTAATCACTCAGGTATATCATGTTTGCTTGCAGTGACACATGAATTGGCTTTCTAAAGGATGTGTTATTTTCCCTTTTGAATTAGGTTTATAACAAGATTGACCAGATATCTATGGAGGAAGTAGATCGTCTGGCTAGGAGACCCAACAGTGTTGTTATCAGGTAACAGCATGCAAGTCAGTCAGTCCACACCTCCTACAAGCGCTGTACTCAGGGAATTTGCTTGACATTTCATTAATAGCTGCTTCCTTTGCCATCCCAAAGAAGGGTGTGCTCCTTGGCAGAGCCGTCCTTCCCATACACACAGAATATGCAGTTGCATAGGACACCCGAAGATTTGGGGCACCACTGGATCTTAATGTCCACCTGCCTGCCTCTTCTTCTCTGTGTTCTGTGGCTTTGCTTCCTCTGGAGAGGCTCTAGGTAACTTAAAAGTGAGAGAGCCTGGCAGAGCTATTAGCATAACATCGAACCTGTGAAAGAGCCATTCAAGTGGTAATAAAGCCTTTTAACAGGCATTTACCAACCCCACATGTATACTGTCAGTTTCTGATTTTTACTGCATTAGTCTACAGGACCAGTATTTAAAATTTGTTTTAAAAGTATTTCATTCGTGTGTTGCTGAAGATTATTGAATCACATCTTTAAAAAATCAGCACCTCCCACACCTCCAGGCTGCCACCGGGCACAGAGACACCAGTTTAATAGAATAAGACAGTGTAAGGCCTCATAAATCCTAAGGATGGCCTGCTCCTTTGCATACTACTTAGCTGCTCTGTGCTCTGTCTCAGAGAGAAACTCGACAAGTACCCTGTCACTGTTAACAAAATATTCAGTGGCCTCCATCTACAGAGAGAGGGAAATCTTTATAAGCTGCCTCATACCATCTACAGGTTGAAATCATAGAATCCTAGAACAGAAAGGGACCTCGAGAGATCATCGAGTCCAGTCCCCTGCCCTCATGGCAGGACCAAGCACCAAATGAACCAGGTGGTCTCAGTAGTGCTATGGTATTCTCTGATCTATGAAATGAATGGGCGTGGGGGTGCCTTTGGAAAGCATTGTCTGCTTCCCCTTTCTGACCCATCAGAAAGCTTCACCTGGTCATTCAGCACTGAATAAGCTTCTCGATTAGGGATGTAAAATTTCGATTAATTAGCTAATCAAATAGTCAATGTGATTTGCATTGACTAGTTGATAAGGGCGCCTCCTCCTTTGAAGTGTAGCAACAGCCGCCCGGCTGTTGCTACACTTCAAAGGCAAAAGCGCTGCGGGGAACATGGGGCCAGCGGGACAAGTCCCCCACTGGCCTTGTGCTCCCCACAGAATTTCAAAGCGGCAGTGCCACATGGAGCCCAGGGTCAGTGTGGGACTTCCCAGCTGACCCCGGGCTCCACATGGCGCTGCCGCTTTGAAACACTACATGTAGCCTGGAGTCAGCTTTCCCTGCCCCCTTTGCTGCCTTTTTCTGATAGCAAGGAGGGTGGGGGAAGCGACTAGTCAACTAGTGTGTCGACTGTCCAATAAACATTTGCTTATCAGTTAGTCGACTAGTCATTCACATCCCTATTCTCAATCACACTTCTTTGTGGAGTCCACGTGAGGCTGAGTTTGGGCTGCTCTTGGGTTATATAATTGCACTAAGCTGAGATGTTTGTGGTGTTTTGCAGCTGTGGGATGAAGCTGAACCTGGACTACTTACTAGAGAAGCTGTGGGAGTACCTGGCACTTACCTGTATCTACACTAAGAAGAGAGGACGTAAGCAAAACACTGACTGGCCAAAGAGTCCAAGGGGGGAATTTTCAGAAGTGCAAGGGGAGGCTGTCAGTGGGCAGCTGGGTCCCTGACTTCCCAGGTGGTCACAAGTCAAAACAGGCTGTCCCTACTAGGAGCCTGCAGTGGTGTTGGGAAGAATGGGCAGTTAGCATCATCCCCTCCTGAGACACAACTCCCACGGGGCTGCTTACAGGTGTCACATGGGCTGAGAATGAACAGGGGCGCAGTCCTCAGCTGGTAAAAGAAGAGATTAATAAGACTGGGGACTTTTCAGCTTACAAAAGAGAAAACTAAGGGGCATATGATAGAGGTCTATCAAGTCATGGCTGGTGTGGAGAAAGTAAATAAGGAAAAGTTATTTACTTGTTCCCATAACACAAGAACTAGGGGGCACCAAATGAAATTAATAGGCAGCAGGTTAACACACAAAAGCAAGTATTTGTTCACACAATGCACAGTCAACCTGTGGAACTCCTTGCCAGAGGATGTTGTAAAGGCCAGGACTTTATCAGAGTTCAAAAAAGAGCTAGATAAATTAATGGAGGATAGATCCATCAAGCTGTCTCTTTCCCTGTCACATTGCAAAGGCCATTGTTGCATGTAGCATGGGAGGATCTCAAGCTTGAATGTTGGGTAGATGTCAGTGAGATTTTATGGTTTCTTACTACATCTGAAAATGTTATGATCTTCAACAAAACTGCAACAGTGATTCCCTTTTTAAGTAGCTTGTTTAGACTTTGGCTTTTATGGGTGTGATAAGTCCTGTCATGTGGATTGAATTGAGTTGGGGCTGGATGAGATTGTGGATTACAAGGAAATGGTTGACTCAGGTAACCATGATTTTTATATATAAAAGGCAGGATAAACCAAAAACCTTTGATAGCTGAGAGAGAATAAATCAAGTCTTGGAAGTACCTGGAAAAATAAATCAATTTTTCCATTGGTCTTTAAAAGTCCAGTTTGTACTTCCTGCTACTGAGATGTATATGAAGTTAGGTAGGCAATATAATTCAGGTGAATGGCTGCTTTCTATGCCAGCCTGTTGTCGGCTATCACTGGAGGGGAATGGGAAGAGAGAATTCAAGGAGTTGTAGATAATTAAATGCATTGTCAGATTGAGTTAAAGAACAGTGCTCGGAAAAGTGATGCTATCTTTCCTTTGTTGTTTGTGCTCTCTAGAGAGACCAGACTTCACAGATGCCATTATTCTCCGGAAAGGGGCTTCTGTAGAGCATGTGGTAAGTAAATAACACAAAGGAAGATCTTTCTCTGATGGCAGAACAGCACTGAGTCCAATGCAAACTTGCTACCTGAGACGACTGTTAGGATTTTATACATTTCAGGCTGTCTTATGAAAAATCACATGTATGCCTTTTAATATTCCTTAGCTTGGTTGCACTAAGTTCTAGAAACAAATGTTTCTTTCCTGGTAATGTAACTTACTGGCATTTTTTACTAGACAAAAGGTGATGAAGCTAACTTAATAGAGTTCAGCAAACAGGCAGATGGAAATTGTGACTTTTGTGGTGCTATTTCTGGCACCTTTGTTTGGAGAAAACACAATTCTAGTACATTTACTTTATGCTCTTTGTGTGTTCTTTGAGTGTGGCTCTGAAGTTGCCTTTGCAATATTCAATGTGGAACCAAGTTGTTCCTGTTTGTAGTGGCTAGATGTTAAATGGAGACAGCAGTGGGTATTGAAAGTCTGGGGGAATCTCGACTTCTTTTCTTGGGAGGCATGATTAGTTGGAGCTAATAATCAAAACAGCGCTTTCAAGCCTAATTCCTAGGTCCTCAGATACCACAGGGAGGAGCACAGTATAAAAACCAGAGTAGGACAGAGGCCAGTATAAAGTGAAGCATTATAATTTGACTGTCACACACTCTCTTACTGCAGTGCCATCGAATTCACAGAACATTAGCAAGCCAGTTCAAATACGCTTTGGTGTGGGTAAGTAACTAATACTCTCTGAATTTGATTTGCCTGTATTTGAAGTGTCCAGTCCTAAAACGTTTCAATTTGTTTTCTCCTGGCTTACAGGGAACCAGCACAAAATACAGTCCTCAAAGAGTAGGATTAACTCATCTAATGGAGCATGAAGATGTCATCCAGATTGTAAAGAAGTAACCTTCTTAGCTGCTGCCCACTGGTGCCTGACCCTGTCCTAGTCTGTATAATCAGAACTGACTTATCGTCACCATATAAAAGCCAAAAAAAAAAAAAGGAAGTTCTCCAAAGCCACGTAGGCTTCCATGAAGCTTGCTCCACTGGAGACAGAAAGAGACTCAGGCTATTCTGATATCAGGGGAGATGGAGAGACAAGGGTTTCCCATCTGGTGACATTTCATGTAAGGTAGCTTGTTTGCATAGCATCCCTAAAAGCAGGAACCATGGAGTCCATTTGCTAAGATGATGAGTGTCCTCGACTCAGCAGGTCCTGTACCACATCAGATCTCTCGTACACGGCCATCTGTTATACCTGCCCAAGGCTTTCTCAGCCAATTGGAATTTGTCCATGCAAACATGACTCCTCTCTTGGTGCCATTGATATCACTGAGAGATGTTACCTGTCATTCCTTGCACATCCCTGTCATTTAAGATGTCATTAAAGCAAACCTTCCCCTTCCCCAGTCTCACAGCCTTTCTAGCTTCCAAGGGTGTCTTAGTTCTACATGACAGTGGCTTTAGATTCCCAATCTTACACATCTGAGACAGCTCTAGGTTGAGCTTTTGAAGATCCCACTCTATCAAATTTAGAACCAATACCCTAATCCTCTTGTTAACTCTCTGGTACAGTCTGTAGCAGATGCTGATCCAATTAGTGTTGCTGAGAGAGCTAGAAAGTGCAGTCCTATGAACAAAAGGATTGATACATGGCAGGCCATAGGTACAGTAGCTACATCCTTGAAGAACTCCAAGACTTGATGAGGATTCATTTCTGTCCATGTTGCAAGTCAGAGAGGTGATATTAGGAATTTCCCAGGGGAAAACCTCTGCTTTGCCTTCTCCTTCTTTCACCTTTTCTGACAGTGTACCTGAGCAATAGTTGTCAGGAAACCACTTGTCTCTAAATCATGCATCCATGGCTCCTGAATCCCAGAAATAGCTCTTTGGGCTCAAGTCCCATTCTAGGCAGCGGCCTTTTTTGGCTATAATAAATGAATAGTAATGCTTTGTGAATGGAGATCTTTTATCAGAAAACTTGGATTTTCTAATCATGCTTTATTAAATGTTGCTGCTAAATAGTTTAGTGTCTGACAGATACTGGCTCTTTCTTTCCATGAGCAAGAGCCTCCAATAGCTTTCAGTTACTTTTGTGATAAAGTGACTTGGTCCCAGTGCAGAATTCTGAACCATGGAGCCTGGTCTGAGGACTGGCTCCACTGACCACAAGCTCCTCTTTCGTGCTCCTACAAAACTGACAGGATGAAGTGGTCGAAGTGTTTTATTTAAGAAAATAAAAGTTGCTGTTTCAAGTGAATTATACTCCTGTGTCTCAAAATGGAAATGGAAAGGCTTGCTTTGTCACCCCTCCCCCCCCCCTTTTGGCCATCTGAGGTGGCAAGGGGCTGTATTGTGGAGTGGATTTTTATTGTAATGGGTCACAGGATGGACCTGCTAGATGTGAGAAACGAGCCAATCAACACTGGGGATGTAAATCCCGGTTAAAAAATTAACCTCTTAAACATAATGTCGAACCAGTTATCCATGATCCCATCCCAGCTGCTCCAACTGGACCCACCACACCTCTTGCAGGGGGGCTGCTCTGGCCAGACTGGGCAGAGCCCGCAGCACTGTGCCATGGGCAGAGAGCAGTCCCCTGCTCATTAACTGATTACCCTGGTAAACATGCCAGTAAGGTGCTTCTTAGCATCTATACACTAACTCAGCAGCTGAAATGAGATCAAAGTGGCATGATGAACATTGAACAAAAGGCTCCCTAAGGATGGGGATGAGCCAGACAGATTAGGCCTTCCTGGGATGACATGAGCTGGATAGATTACATGAGAATCAAGCCAAAAAGGTGACTCTGAGCTTTGTGGGTGACCTTTGCTGTTAATGTTTTTACTAACAGCTGGAATGCAGAGGGAATCAAGGCTCAGGTAGAAGCTACTGGAGAATAATCTCCAAATTAGCCGCATTATGCCTGAGCTGGCTTTCTAATGTAGTCATCTCTCTGCTAATTGAGTTGAGATGCTATTCCAGCACATTGACTCACCCTTTAAATGTCCCATCAAGGTTGTACAGGCCAACACAAAGCTTTTCTTGTTATGTTTTTAGGTTTGTTTCAGGCATGCTGGTGTTGAACTTCTAAACAAGGACAATGGATGGAAGCGTGTGCACGACTTGATAGTCAGAATGCATCTTTCTCAAACAGGAGAGGGAACAAAAATATTCAAAAGCTTCAGGGGGTAGCTGAGTTAGTCTGTACAGGATAAACTTAAAAAACAACAAAAGGTCTGGTAGCACTTTATAGACTAACAAAACATGTAGATGGTATCATGAGCTTTCGTGGGCATAGCCCACTTCTTCAGATGACCAGAGTTATAATATTCAAAACAGCTTTTTAAAACTCGAAGGCTGCGTCTAGACTGGCATGACTTTCCGCAAATGCTTTTAACGGAAAAGTTTTTCCGTTAAAAGCATTTGCGGAAAAGAGCGTCTAGATTGGCACGGATGCTTTTGCGCAAAAGCATCTGTGGCCAATCTAGACGCGGTTTTGCGCAAAACGGTTCTCAGTTGTCTACACTGGCTCTCTTACGCAAAAGCATTTGCGCAAGAGGGCTTTTTCCCAAGCGGGAGAGTCATTGTATTTGCACAAGAACACTGACGATCGTACATTAGATCGTCAGTGTTCTTGCGCAAATTCAAGCGGCCAGTGTAGACAGCTGGCAAAAACTTGCCAGTCTAGATGCAGCCATATTGTAAATCTAAAAAAAAGTGAACTTGTGGTTAGCATGTGGCTAGTCATTACATCTGTGTTATAATTTAATAGTCTCCACTGTCAAAATAACCGGTCTGCTCTCCCTAGTTGTTTGGGAAGTCGACAGTTCTTTTCCCATCAGGTAGCGGCTGATCTGTGATTAAACTTAGCAGGGAAGGAAAGCAGAAGAGATCAAGAAGAGTTAATTCTGCTGTAAGCACAAGCAGCTTTTTACAAGCAAGCTATAGATATATCTGGAAAGAAATTTTGGTTCATTTCAGTCTTTCTAGATGAACTCCCAGCATATATTTGCTGGCAGCATAACAGTTTAGTATCAGCAAGGAGAGAACGTTGGGCTGATGAACATATAGAACCTTTTCTGGGGCCTCCAGAGCACCTAATTAGCTGGAGAGGAAGATCAAATTCTTCAATCCAGTAGTTTTCATGGGAGGAAATGGAAAGACTTCCACAGATTCCCAATGGGAGTTGCATCAGATCTCTGGTTACCTCATTCCCCATGCAGATCAAAGGCAAACCCAGTACATTGCGAGAATAGTTTGTTGGACCTTTAGGGCATGTCTACACTGGGGATTTATTTCAAAATAACAAGATGAGTGTCTATGCTATCAAGCCTGTTATTTCACAATAATGGGCTTATTTTGAAATAACTTCTGCTTGTGAAGAGGAATAAGCTTATTTTGAAAGAGTTATTTTGTGAGTTACTATTTCGAAATAACTTATTTTTAAATAACCTGGTAGTATAGATGTAGCCTTAGTGAGAAAGGGGGTACCTTTTTAAGGGATTTACCAGTCCATGTTGCAGCTGGAAACATGCTTCCCAGTTTGAGTACACAGAGGCAGGCTAGCACATTAAAAATAGTAGTGTAGTGACAGTAGCATAGCTTGCAGCTTGGGCCAGTGACCTGAGCACAAAGCCACTTGTACTTGGGTGTGTCTCTATCCAAACTGAAAGCAGGCTCTCAGCTTCTGTGCAATGAACCCATATAGAGTGGCAGATGCTAATGAGGCAGTTTACTTAAACTCTCTTGTTAGTAACTGTAAACAGTTGAATTACAACCCTCAGGTTAGAAGCAGCAGAACTTCAGACGCCTGAACACAGTGAAGGGCTGTGTGTCTAGGCCGTCTCTTGTAGGAGATGTACAATTATAATTTTAGCATTGTGCTTAAATATCCCACCCTGTTTTTCCAAGAGAATATTAGCTCTGTTGTTGTGGCCAAAGGGTATGACTAAATATGCGCTCCCTCTCCTTATAGCCCCTCTTGCAGTTTCTACCAAATGTGGTATCCCTCAATGTCTTGAAGTTGACGGGGGGAGGCAAGAGACCAAGTGGTGATGTCATCAACTGTCAAGTATATGCTTCAGATTTAAAAAAAAAATCCTTGCTGTAACCTGTGGTTTAGGTAGCTCCCTGCTGCCTTCCACCCATTGCATACATGCTGTCTTTCAGGAGTGTCTGGGGGAGGGGCTGCTTCTTGATGGGCCTATGATAGACTGGGCTGGGTCTGGGCACTGCTGAGGGCATCCGCTCAGGGCGAATTGCTCAAATGCACGGCTCCTTACAGCCCCTGACTGGAGGCCCTTCCCAAAGAAGCCACAAACCAGTCTCACAGGGCACTTTAGCTGCCAATCTGGCCAGCCAGAAGCCTCATGAGCAAAACCCCTTTGAGACCCCAGCTTCTCCATGCCTCAAACAGCCCCAGGTCTAACACACAGGTGAGGGGTTATAGGACCCAATCTCACCTACCCTGAACGGGTTCTCCGGTCCCAAGAAACCAGCCACAGAGCCCAGGTCAATTTATACTCTGGATCTTACCCACAAGATCACGGCGAGCCAATCCTTTACTCTAAAATCTAAAGGTTTATTATTAAAAGAAAGAAAAGCATGAGGCTGTGTCTACATTGGTGTGATCTTGCGCAAAAGCAGCCGCTTTTGGGCCAAAACTTGCTGCCTGTCTACACTGGCCGCGAGTTCTTGCACAAGAACACTGACATTCTAACACATGAAATCAGTGCTTCTTTCACAAGAACTATGATGCTCCCACTCAGGAATAAGCCCTCTTGCGCAACTGTTCTTGCGCAAGAGGCCAGTGTAGATAGGCAACAGGAATTTCTTGCGCAAGAAAGCCCTATGGTTAAAATGGCCATCAGAGCTTTCTTGCGCGAGAGAGCGTCTACACTGGCATGGATGCTCTTACGCAACAGCACATCTCTTGCGCAAAGGCACATGCCAGTGTAGACACTCTCTTCTGGAAGAGTTTTTGCACAAGAACTCTTCCGCAAAAGAGTTCTTGCGCAAAATCATGCCCGTGTAGATGTAGCCAGTGAGTAATGTTGTTAAAGGATAATATATTACATGCATCAAATCACTCAGTTCTCCATGCAGGCTCTTAGCAGATATGTTATAAATTGCTATCTTAAAAGTCTCTGGTGTACATCCTATGTCAGGATGGGTCCACGCTTCTTTCTGGCTCATTGTTCCCTGCAAGGCTGCATCTGGGATTAGGAACAAAACTGAAGACCAAGATGGAAGAGCCACGTGGCACTTATGTACCTCTCCTCATATCTTCTTGGCTGGAGCAGGTTATTGCAGGTCACATGGTCTGTGGCCAGGTGTGTCTTTGGCATTTAGAGATCCATTGTCCCTGGAGCCATGCTCATTACCATATCCATTGGCTGAGCATTCCTCGCCCATAGCTCAACCACAGACAGATGTTTCCAGCATCCATACAGAGTACATATTTATACTCCACATACAGACATTACACAATTACATGAATAGCATATACAGAATCAGTAGAAGGTAAGCTTTTGTTTGACACCTCACATTGCCCCAAAAGTTGGTACAAAGGGGGCCAACACCCCCCCCATGGGCACAGCAGTGCTCTGGGCTGTTCCCCTCAAAATCCAGTAACGTGACAGGGCCTGCAACACTGGTCTGGTCAGCACTAGCTACTCCTTTGTTACCACTGAGAGTGTCTCCCCATGTAGTTCAGTATCACACAAAACAAAACTTAGTAAGTTCAGATCTAATGGTAACAAATTCAACAGGACATTAACGTTCAGTAGATCATGACATCTCAAATGATACCTCACAAGGCATACTGTGTACAAAACATATCCTACTCATATCGTAGTTCTGTATATAGTTTCAGAATGCTATTTTGAGGTACATCGTGTCACAGCACCAAAATGCAGGCTGGAGAGAGATGCCTATCTTACTTAGGGTTCTCATTTGTGAACACTCTATGGGAATTTGGTATTTAAACCATTTCTTCCAAGAAATGAACTAGCATGAGCCTAATTCTGCACTAATGCTGTTAGGAGAGATAATAACCTCCCTTTTAACTCTTAGCCCTGTAGTTACAGGACTCATCTGGGATGTGGGAGACTAGGTCCTATCCCCTTCTCTGCCTGATATGGAGAAAGGAAATCCAAATTGAAATCCTACCTTGTATACGTGTCTTACCTCTGGGCTACAAAAGCGAGTAGGAGTCCTGTGGCACCTTAGGGTGTGTCTAGACTACAGGGTTTTATCGACAAAAGTGGCCTTTTGTCGACACAACTATACCTGTGTCTACACTACCGCCGAGTTCTAGCGACATAACGTCGACAGAACTCGGCAGTTTTGTCGATGGTGGTAAACCTCATTCTATGAGGAATAACGCCTTTTGTCGACAGAGTTCTGTCGACAGAAGGCATTATTGCATCTACACTGTCCTTTGCATCTACACTCTCATGTCGACAAAGCGGCTTGCTTTGTCGACAACTGGATGCAGTCTAGACGCTCTTTGTCGACAGAGGCTTTGTCGACAGTATCTGTCGACAAAGCCTCTGTCGACAAAAGCCTGTAGTCTAGATGTACCCTTATAGACTAACAGATTTATTGGAGCATAAGCTTTCATGGGCAAAGACCCACTCCTCACCCCACCGGACTCCTCATCTCTTTTGCAGATTCAGATGAACACAGCTACCCCTGTGACAGACTGGGCCGGGTCTGGGCACAGCTGAGGGCGTCCACTCAGGGCAAATTGCTCAAACTCAGGGCTCTTTACAGCCCCAGACTGGAGACCTTCCCAAATAGGCCACAAATCAGTCCCACGGAGCGCTTCAGCTGCTGGCCTGGCCAGCCAGAAGCCTCACGAGCAAACTTCTCTGACACCCCAGCTCTCCATGCCCCTAACAGCCCCGGGCCTAACACCAGGTGAGGGGTTTGAGACCCCAGTCTCACCTTCCCCGAATGAGTTCTGTCCAGTCTCAAGAAACCAGCCACAGGTCTCAGGTCAATTTACACTCTGGATCTTACCCACAAATCACGCTGAGCTAATCCTTTAGAATCTAAAATCTAAGGCTACATCTACACTGGCAGCTTCTTGCGCAAGAACTCTTCCACAAGAGAGCGTCTACACTGCCATGTGCTTTTGTGCAAGAGTATCCATGCCAGTGTAGATACTCTCTTCTGCAAGAAAGCTCTGATGGCCATTTTTAACCATAGGGGCTTCTTGTACAAGAAATTCATGTTGCCTGTCTACACTGCCCTCTTCTGGAAGAACTCTTGCACAAGAGGGCTTATTCCTCATGGGGAGAGGAACAACTCTTCCGGAAGAAGCCCTGATTTACAACGCTATACTGTACATTTATTTCTGGAAGAACAGTCATGCAGTGTAGACAGCCGGCAAGTTTTTGCGGAAGAATGGCTGTTCTTCCACAAGAAGCTGCCAGTGTAGACGCAGCCCCAAGGTTTATTACTAAAAAAAAGAAAAGCATGAGAGTAAGGGTGTTAAAGTATCATACATTACATGCATCGAATCTCCCAGTTCTCGATGCAGGCTCACAGCAGAGATGTTATAACTGCTGGCTTAAAAGTCCTTGGTGTACATCCGACATCGGGATGGGTCCACAGTTCTTTCTGGCTCGTTGATCCCTGCAAGGCTGCCTCTGGGATGAAGAGCTGAGCTGAGCACCAAGATGGAGTCAGCCACATGGCATATTTATATCCCTTCCTGATCTCTTCCAAGCTGGAGATAGTCACATGGTCAGTGGCCAGGCACCTAGATTCCTTCCCAGGTGGGTCTCTGGTACTTAAGAGCCCTATTGTTCCTGGTGGCTTGCTAATTAGCATGACCATAGGCTGAGTTTGTCTTGCCTATTGCTCACCCACATACAGAGTACATATGCATAACTCCACACACAGCCATTATACAGATATATGAAGAGCATATACAGAATCCGTAGAAAGTAAGCGTTTGTTTGACACCTCACATGGCCCCCTTTGTACCAACTTTTGGGGCAAACACCCCCCCCCCATGGCCACAGCAGCGATCTGGCTCCTCCCCTCAAAATCCAGTAATCTGACAACCCCTCTGATTGATATTCTGGTCTATAGTCATTCTTACTCACTGTGGCTCAGTGCACATGGGATTATTTATACACAGCTTCAGAAGTGATTAAATCCCATAATCCAGTGTTTAGGGTTTACATGCAGGAGGAAGGGACACACACACATGCAATTCCCTTCACCACATCAAAGAGGAATGGCATGGGGAGGTGTCTCTCCCACATCTTGGATGAGTACCTGAAAGGTTACAAGAGCGATTTTCTCATCTTCTCTGGCCAGTTTGTGTTGATTTAGGCATGTTCTGAGAACCCTTCTGAGTTTTAGTTTCACAGATAAGCTAGGCAGGAAAATTATGGGAGTTAGGTGTGGGATAGCAATGGCTGTCAGTGCAGAGGTGCTAGTACAATTGTACTTACTATGGCCATGTTTACTCTAGCTCCACAAAGCTTGTCTTTTCTGCTAGGACCCTACTCACATGCCAGTTTAGCTGAACTATTCTGCAGCATTCAGTTGTGGAAGCGTTCCCACCATTCACGTCACATGATACATTTAGCATGGCAGAAGTGGCATTTTGGGCAGTAAAGCCCATACAATTTTACTACTATAGCATTCAGCAACCTCAGAAAAATTAGTTTCACACGTACTTACTGGAATGCTTTCTGAATGTACATCTCCTTTGATGTATTAGGAGATCTGCCTTGTGCTCATTCATTGCTTTCTCAGTGACTTAATAATAATAATCCCAGTCAAAAGTAGCAATGAAACTGGAGTGAGAGGGGAACTCATGTATGTTAGTAATTTAAAGCAACAGTTCCTAACTGCTGGGCTGCAGACAGACACCGGGCACAAACCACTGGCTGCCAGGCCATGGCAGCGCTGGGGGACGGGGCTGGAGTACACCACCCAGCATGCCCTTTCCCGCTGCAGCTGTTGGGAGAGGGGCAGGGTCTCCTCCCGGACATGGAAGAGCAGTTTGCTGTGGGCGGGAGGGCTGTGCGGAGCCCAGCACTGTCACCGTAGAGCAGCCATGACCTGGGCAGCAGCATGCAGCTGGGAGGAAGTGCAAGGCTAGGTGAGGGAGCAGGGCAGGCTCTGGAGTGGAGGCTAGTGCTGGGGGCTCTAAGAGGCAATGGGCTGGCACTGAGGGTGGAGCTAGTAGTCGGGGGAATGAGGACAAGGCTAATATTGGGGACTGGAGGTTGGGTGCAGTTGGGCTCTAGAAACAGGAGGCTGGCACAAGGGGGCTCTGAGGGTGGAAGGCCAGCACTGGGCTTAGGGTTGGGTGCAGTGGACTCTGTGGGGTCAGTGGCTAGTTCTGGAGGTAGTGGGGGGGCTCTAAGGGTTTGAGGGTCTCTGAGTGCTGGGGCTTTTGGTGGACCTGTAACCTTTTATTTGCATATTTGAATAAGCAAAGACATAAATAAAAAGTTACAGTTCTCACAAAAGTTTGTGAATGGGTTTGCTGGTCCGCCGTATAAAAAAGGTTGGGCACCGCTGATTGAAAGGGATTAAACCCAGGAGTAACATAGTTTAAGAAATAAATATATGAAGAGTAGAAGACAAATGAGGCCCAGCCGCCCTCTTTGTCTTGGGCTCTGTGCAACTACAGTAAATGAAAGCCACTGACCCAAAGAAGGCACCATTGGAAAGTATGTCTACCCTGCAATCTAAGGCGTAACTGTTCCATGGTTTGGTGGACCAGTGGCGCTGAAAACGCAGCCGCGTAGGCCCCAGTGTGGGCCAGGAATCTCAAGTACGTCCTCAGGGACCCGGGCATGGTTGCACCAGGGCAGGCAGCCCACAGCTGCTCTGCTACTGTTACCTACCAGCTGGGTTAGAACTCACCCGGGAACGGCTTCCCGCGCTACCCCCCCCCCGCACCTGCAGCTGGAGCACTGGAAAGACTCGCCCCACCCCTCCTGTTCCAGCCCCCTGCCCGCTCCTTCCCGGGGCCCCCTTGCTAGCTCCCCCCCCCCCACCACTTTTCTTCATCCCCTTCCCACTCTCTCTAGCCCCCCCCCACACCAGAGCGCCGGTCTCGCGGCGGGTGGGGGTGGGGCTGCTGAGTTCAGACAGCAGCCGCCAGTCTCGCACAGGCGCGACGGCTCCCCCCGCGCCTCGGCACGTGATCCGTCGACTTCGAGCCGCCGCCTCCCACGTGACCCTGCGACGCGGAGCGGCGTGGGCGCGCGGGCCATGTGGCCGGGCCTCGCGGCGCTGCCGTGGCGCTGGGCGGGTGGCGCGGTGCTGGTGCTCGCGCTGGCCCTGGAGGCGCTGGCGCGCGGCTGGGGGCGGCGGCGGCCCCCCCCCCGGCGCGAGGTGCTCTTCTTCCCGTCGCCCGTCACGTGCACCGCGGCGCTGCTGGGCGAGCCGGGCCCCGCGCCCTGCCGCTGCCCCCTGCCGCACGGCGACAGCCCGCTCGGCCGCCTGCTGCGCCGCCTGCTCTCGGCGCGCCGCTCGCTCGAGCTCTGCCTCTTCGCCTTCTCCAGCCCGCAGCTGGGCCGCGCCGTGCAGCTGCTGCACCGCCGCGGGGTGCGCGTGCGCCTCGTCACCGACGCCGACTACATGGGGCTGCGCGGCTCGCAGGTCGGCCGCCTGCGCGGCAGGCGGGGGTGAGGGGAAAATGGGCACGGGGGGGGGGGAGGGGAGGGCTGAGGGGAAAATGGGCACGGGGGGGGGGGAGGGGAGGGAAGGGAAGGAGGGGGCGGGTGGGGGGGGGGAAGGGGAGGGCTGAGGGGAAAATGGGCACGGGGGGGGGGAGGGGAAGGCTGGGTGGGGAGGGGGGGGAGGCTGAGGGATGGCACGGGGGAGGGGAGGTGGGGGAGGGAGGGGGAGGGCTGAGGGGAAGGGGTGGGGGAGGAAGACGGGCGGATGGCATGGGGCATCAAAGTAGGAGGGGGCAGGAAGGGGGAGGGGAGGTGGAAGGGAAGCTGGAGGTCAGCGGGGGGGGGGGAGGGGGAGGAGACAGAGAGGTCAGAGTTAAGGATGTAAAAGCCCCTTTAAAGGGTTAACTGATTAAATTATACATTTAAACCATTAACTGGCCCACTGCAGGCAGGAGGGTGCTCTGGCAGGCCTTGCCGGGCTGTTGCAGCCCTTTGCCTGGGGCAGGCGAGGAGCTGCTCCAGCCCCTGCTGATTAACTGGAACTGTTAACATCCTTAATAGGGACCTATGAGACCTCCACCTGGTCTCCCCTGTGACCTGTGAATCGGGCACACTGGAAAATGCTTACCTAAGTTCCCTGTCTGTGCAGACTGTTAATAACAGACACCCACTGACACAGGGACAGACATGTGGCAAGATGACCACAAGGCTAAACTGTTTTCCATCCTTAAAGTGGGTGTGGTGAGGAATGGCATCAAACACTTGATTTTTTTTTTTTTTTTTTTTTTTAAGTTATGGGCATCAGGCTCTTAACCAGTCTCTCTTAAGGACACTTCTTATTAATGCAGTGTAGCTTTTGGCCATAAGAAAGCTCCTTAACTTTAAGACGACATGTTGAAAAGGTTTTACTTGTTTGCAGGGATTCAGGTACGTCACGACCAGGAGAGTGGCTACATGCATCATAAATTTGCTATTGTGGACAAAAAGATGCTCATCACTGGCTCCATGAACTGGACTACTCAAGCTATCCAGAATAATCGTGAGAATGTGCTGATTGTGGAAGATGCAGAGTATGTGAAGCCATTCCTGGCAGAGTTTGAAAGGATTTGGGACGAGTACAATCCAGCTAATTATACATTTTCTCCTAAAGAAGTGCAACAGAAATGACAGCAGTTTTTGGAGCTAGAAATTGACAAAATTTAACATTTTTAAAGCAAGTTTCTTTAACTTTTAGTTACAAAGACTAGCTTCCTACAAGGGTGAAGTTGTTTACTGTTCAATGAAGGACAAGTCCATTGTGTACTAGATGAAGGTGCATTGTTCTAAACTTCATGGTAAGTAGTGGTGCAGTACAAGGGCCAGCATATTGCAGCAGTAGTGCTGGAGCTCAGAAGATAATGGTCACTGCCAGGAACTGGAACAAGGCAAAGTTTGGAATGTTTAAGAGTCTTGGCTATTTTGTCAGTGAAATAGCCACTTACAGGTAACCCAGTAGTGACATTACAGAATGATACGTTATTTCTGGTATGACTGATCATTGCTGGGCAACTGCTTGTTTATTCCATGCATGGCAGTAGAAAAGTGCAAATCCTCCTTCTTGCTCATTCTAAAAGAACTGGGTAAGGGGGCTCTGCATAGAGTTATAATTCACACATGGAGGGAACTAGGTATGTTATTAGGAGTGGAAAGTGCATGAGGCATTTAACCTTTAAAATAAGTAAGAGGGTGGTTTGTTACAGAAAACTCGATTGAGAAGTCAGGAATTTTAAAATTTATTTTGAACATTGATTGGCCTCCCTCTAGTCTGTTCTTTCACAGTAGCCGCAGTGTAATAAATCCAAGGAAAAAGCCTCAGTGGGGCTGGTGAGTAAATATGGGCAGTGGTCAATCTGTAGAAAATCACGTGTGGATCTGGCTGTTGTAATAACCTTATGGTCTGAGAGAACTGCTTCCCTATAACATGGAGTACAGTGTTGAGACATTGTCTCCTGCCTGTACTGGGTTTCTTTCTGTAGCTCCCTTCCCTGAGAGGCAGCAACTCAGCTTCTTGCTCTTTTCATAGATGCAAAAAGAAGAGTTAACCTTATCCATATCAGTTGCCCAGCTTGGCTTGGCAGTAGAGAATACAGGATGTCACCTTGCCCATTTTAAACTTCAGGATGGATTTGTAGTTTTCTAGGTAAAGCAAGTTCTCCCCTGTGCAAGCCTCCCCCACATTTTCTTGCAGATTCTAGGTACCAACATCTCCCTGCCCTCTTGAGGAGTGAGCTTCTAAAGTCATTTAACTCCCTCTTCCATTTATGGTAGCAATCTCCTAAATGGAAGTCAGTGGTCGATGGATTCATTTTCAATAAGTCAAGAATCTAACTCCACCCCACCAAATTCATAGCAGGTCAAGAGAAAAACTGCTCAGTGATGAAGCTAAGTGGCTGTCTTACCATGTTGTGCCCTCTAAAGTGAGAGCAGAAACAGGGCAGGAGGAGTGACTTCCCACTTTTTTCATTACCAGCATTCAAAGCTAGCTTACAGCTCTTGAAGATGCTAGTGTAATGGGCAACAAACTTATGCCTATGCTTATGTAAACTCTCTGCTGCTTAATGTATCTGATTCTCCCCTGTGGGGTTAAGAGGCTAGTTTATTTTCCATACTCATTACATCTTTGGCTCTTATTGAGAGCATACTTGTGGTGGTGACATGGAATAAGAACCGAATCCATCACTTTTTTTAGACATATCTGTATGTACACTTGAAGCAGTGACTTGGAATATAAGATGGTTCATGTCTGCCACAGTGAAGGTTTGATTTTAAAACTGTAAAGTTTGTAAAGTGTCATCTTGCAGTCTCAGTAACAGCCTTTGTTCAAGCTGTAGTGTTTGACTTATTGGTTGTAAAAACAGTTTGTGTGAATTGACCCTTCTTTTTTTGTATTTTCAAGGTAGTGTGGCTGTTCTTTTTAACAAATGTTATTCCTCAACTTCAATTTACATTGGGCTTAAGCTTTGCTACTGTGCCAGTAATTAACAGAAGGCAGAATTTTCAGAATAGAGTGTAATAGCTATGATGACAGCAGTCACTCATTTTCATAACATGACCCTCTATTTTGAATATTCTGTGAAATTAGTCTTGCCTTCAGTGCTATAAGGTTGGTTTAGTTTGGGGTACAGTGAGTGAATTTTGATACAGGGTTGTTATTTTCCCCATGTCAAGTTAAAATGGCTTAATCTGTGTAAAATTGGTGTCGTGAAAGTCCCACAAGTGTGGTGCCAATGTCCTATGATAATCAAAATAGTGATTACCACCCCCCCCCCCCACTTTGTCTGATTTTGCTGAATTCTCCAAACTTTTTCTGCTGAGGAACAGGATAGCTCACAACTTTTTTTAGGGCAGTTACATGCTCTTCATCTGTAGTAGCGTAAGGAGTACCCTATGGACTTGACCTTACAAATCCTCACTTGTTCCTTGTGGCCAAAGGCCCCAACCAGTAAAGGCAAACATATTAGCCTGGTCCCTTTAAAGCACACTAGAGTACACAGACAGAGGTCTGGAAGGAATCTGCCACTGATATTCCTGCTGTGCCAGCTTGATGAGGGCAGGGGGGTATCCACTGCAACAGTCAGGACTATTAGCATCACAGTGCTTTAAACAGTAATATGTCAATGAAAATGCAGAATGTGGTAGGAGCATAGTAAGTGGCTAACTAACTCGAAAGCCTGCATCTCCTTTTCACCTTGTTTAAACAAGCACCTCACTACACAGCATGTAAAGGGTGGTGCAAAAATAGTTTATTATGATATAGTTTATGTAAAGTTAGGTAATTATATTTACAACATAATAATGGTCAGCTACATCCATGGGAACCTAGCATGTCTCACAGGAATTGTAAGGAATAAATAATGTGACAAAAGTGATGCTTCTATTACAGTGAACAGTTAAGAACAGTGACTTTTTAAAAAAAAAAAGCACTGAAATAAGGGGAAGAGAGAAAAGATGATTCCACTCATACTCAGTATCACAGGGGCCTGAAATAAATGTGCATTCACCTTTGCAAGAAGAAATGGATCAGGTCTGACATCACTGTTGCTGGGTGATGCACGTGGAATCCTCCCCTTCGGCATACTGTTCAGACCTACAGCCTGATGGTTTTGGTTTTTAGATCTCAGCTGCCACTTCTCCATTGTCACCACCCCTGTTTTGTGCTAAGAGGCTGGTCCACAAGTCTTTCACCACTACAGTAGCAACCCAGGAAGTAAGTTACATATTCTGAGGTTTGATCTGCTGTTATTAACACCACACAACTGGGTTGCAGATTGGATAGGTGACTTTCTGTTCTGCATCATCACAGGAACTGGAGATGTGATTGACTGGTGGATGTTCACCATAAATTACAACAAATCATGATTTCTGTTTCTGTCTCCACCAGGGACTGACTTTCTTGCCCCTAAGCTGGTAGTGGAGGGTCCATACATTTCACTCAGGAACTGATCTCCCTTGATCAGGACTGCTGATTGAAGGTATGCACAAGACAGGACAAAGCTAAGACAATCTGATTAGGTTGGTGTTGTGAAGTAATGAAGATTGACCAACATTTGGGTATCTATTGCCACTTCAGAGTTACTGCCCAAACACATACACTTCCTTCCCCCAGTTTAAAATCTCAGGTCAGCCCAAAACACCAGATCGCAAAAGGATGACTACGGAGCAAAGACTAAGAAGCCTCATCTATTTGCTACAAATCAAAGTCTTTACTATTTTACAACACACTTTGCTTTTTCTCAGCTAGAACAAGGAGTCAGTGTATCTGCCCCATTCAGCACACTATCCTGGTGTAGGGTAGACTGGAAGGGTGAGGAAATAATTGCACTAAATTAATACATCAGTGGCTAGGTGGGTATTGTTGGTACCAACTTAAAGGCTAATCAGGTTTCTACCAATGCCTCCTGCCCCCTTGTTCTCTAGTAGTCTCAAAGTGCAGGCTGAAGCAAGTTAAACCACTAGAACTTAGTAGCTTTGTTTTCAGCCCCCATTACTATTCAGTGTCCTTCCCCAGTTATGCAAAAATATTTCTGCAGTCGCTTCTAAGAAATGCTCTGTATTACAGTGGTAGGGATCACATCATAAGTGCAACTCAGTAGTAACTACAATGTATTGAAACTTATATTTTAAACAGTTACTTACATATCATTGTATGTTACAGTAAACTTCCATGCTGTTGTACAATATGTAACTACACAGCTAGGAGATAGTTCCCTTGTAAATTTCATGTAGCCTTACAGAGTAGCTTCAATGCTGATGCATAAGTGAGTTACACAATTATACACTAGGCCCTAAGATCCTGAAACCTTAATTCACTCACTGCAACAGTCCTAAGTTACCGTGCAAGGATATCTGTGTGTGCTCTAGTCACACAGTAGTTACTACTTTATATATAGATAGCAATTTTGCACATTCACAGGGTGTTAATGCCACTATCAAATACAAGATTACTGACTTCTCAATGGAAAAAACAATTTATAGCGCTTTAGGGTTACAGTTCTCAAACAGACTGGACACATTCTTTGGACAAGTATCTTCAAAGCTCTAAAGGTACAGGTCAGAATTTTAAAATCTATTTATAACAGTCATCAAAAAACATTCTAATCAGAGGACACAGGGTAGGTTCAACATTTTACACTCAAATCTCTTCCAACCCCAAAAGGGACATCTGAATTAGAACAAGATTTTAAAAAACAAAAACAACTTAGTCACACACACAAAAACCCTCCGCTAACTTCTGAGTAATAAATATTTACATTGCGTGCTTTGAATACTATACAGGTTTTAAATTATTTTAAAGAGAATAACAAAGCTTTTTTTAAAAAATGGAAAAAATTACAAAGTAAAGGCAAGCTACACTGAGCGTGCATGTGCTTAAGTGTTCACAACAAACTAAGTACTGTATATGAATCACAAAAATGCAAAGGTCTAGTGGAATTCCAATCAAGTATATAATCATTACAAAAGTGACACATTTTACAATGCTTAGGACTGCTTAAATGCACTCCATTCAACTTGTTACAGAAAAATAGCCTTGTTGTGTTTTGCACATCAGCACAAATTCTGCTTTTGAAGCAAATGGGAAAAAATTGCTCCCTCTCTTAGATGGATTGGGGAGGGGGGATGACGGGGGTGGGGGGGGGGAAGAGGAAATCACAGTTAAAAATGACTTAATCTAATTGTTTCCAGAAGAAAAAAAATGCCAGAAAATTTCTCCACAAAAGACAAAACTTTGGAAGCAATTAGAAGGCGCATACTTTTCTACGGCTCTTTAGAACTTGGTTTTACTAGACCTCACATTCTGGTACTTTTCATAGTGTAGGACTGTGTAAAATGCAGCTGCTTGCAAATATATATTTTTCCACACACTATATATTGTGCCCTTTAGGAGCACTGCAAGCATGACAGCTACCATGCCAATTTGCTCTGTCATGTAGGGAGGATACCTGGAACATAACCAGGGGAAAAGTGAATTGCAAAATACTCTGCTTTGTGTCTCTCACATATTGGAAGATGCAGACAGAATCAGTCTTGGGCAAAGAGAGTTGTGGGGGAGGTTTCTCTTGCTGTGTCCCTCACCCTCATCAGTGTGTCTCAGACTAAACTGATTTTTAGTCTCATGGAGAAAGATGAAACCTGAAGCAGAAGGAAAACTGGAGTGAAACACAGAACCTTGCACTCAGCTAAGACTTCTGCAATTTTTTATCTGTGCATTTGAAGGTAGATCTGTGTTTACTGGGGGGGGGGGGTGAACACACTGCCTAATACTTGGAGGAGGGCCACTGACAGTTCAAGTAGGTGCCCATCAAAACTATAGAAAGGGAAGAAACTGCAATGAGGCCTATGCTAGCACATCAGAGCAGAAGGGCATGCTTGCACCACAGTTTTTGTTCATGACCTCTGGAAACATCAGTTATTGTAATGTGGATGTGTTTGATTCATTCCAGCTGAGAGTACTGCAGTCTGAATGGATGGAAAAACTGCACAGAGCTAGCTGCTCTGATGCCCCCTAGAACACCTGACTTTAAAGGGCATACCCCCCACACAGCAGAGAAACAATAAAAACAAAGCCTTGGTCCTTCTCTGGAGATAACCGTTTCAGAACTCACCCACTCTTGGTGAGAGAGAGAGAGAATATACCACCACCACATTTGTACAAGACCATTTGTTTAGGTGTTAAATAATTTAAGAGAGCAAGTTCAGCAAAACAATACCTCTTTGGCCTGTTAGAAATTCATAGAAGCTTTACAAATATTTACCAAAGGGTGGTTCTAATCACCCCTCTGTACATGGTGTGTATGTCCTCTCCAGAGCAACCTGTAACACTGGATTTTTGTTTTGGCTACAGCTGGTACCTCTGGCTCTAGTTCAAAACGGAATGTCTAGTTAGCTTTTAAGGGTAGTATGAAGGTCCAGAAAGGGGGGCCAGGAGGCATTATCTGAAGATTCCCTAGTACCAATCCTTTACTGACAGATCCACTCCCATGAGTTCAGATTCTGCTGATCCTTTAGTTCTGGCACACCTGGAAGCAAATCCTTTCAAGCAGATCCACTGATTCAATAAGATGGAGGTCACAGGATGACTGGAGTTTGCAGTAAGGTAGGAAATAGATATGAGCCTTAAAGAAAAAGAATACCAGCTAACCTGAACAAACATCTTGCTTAAACCTATTACTGTAAGTGTTTCATCCATCATATCCAGGTCCCAAGAGTTTCTCAGAACTGTGCACTCCTCAAGGGAAGAAACTGACATAAGCTACTCAAAGCTTCCCTAATTAGTTTTTTGCTTGGGGTATATGCACATGAAAAAGGATAATGGTCTAAGAAATGTGTCAGATCTAAGATTCTCTAAGCAGTGTCCTTAGCCTCAGTCTTTGGGATCCGGTATAGCAGAAGACAAACCTGAACCACCTCCCTCCCCCTCCCCACTGCCCCAGGTTGCATCTTTATAGGATAATTATGGGATCAGAGCACAAACAGAAAACGGTTCAGAGTAACCACTGGATCTGCCATTTCAATACCACCTCATATGGCTTGCTATTCCACTGCTTTACACACTTCTTTCCCCGCTCTCCTTTTATACTAAGTGCTTCCACTTTGCAAACATACCATAGTGCCTTTCTTCATGTCCTCATCCATGTACACTGGCTGGATCAAAGGATGGAAAAAAATAGCCTTCATTTCAACTAGTGTTCCTTCTCCACCTCTGCTGGAACACTCAGCTCAATATGCATGGTTCAAAACACTACCAAGCTGTCCATCAGCATGCTGCAACCCTTCCTCCAAGCCAGCTCTGCACCACATCATGCCATTGTAGCACCAACCTAATGGTATCCACATCTGTGTGGTGACACTGGACACTTCCTCCCCTAATGATCCTTTTCTAGCATGAAATCAGGATCTTGACAGATGCAGAGGTAAAAAAAATTGAGAGTACTTGTTCAAAGCAAAAAGGCTGGGCCCTCAAGAGAAAAGTGGCTGGAGTAGGGAAGTTAACAGCATAGAAAAAGATGGCTTCAACCCCCTGGCATCATCTCTGTCAGGATCCCCTTGAGGCTCAGTGCAATAAAGCTGTACCATAAAGAGCATCAGGCCATGGCTATGGCTAGCACCATCCTGTCACCTCCATCCCACCAGCATGCAATTCTACATGGAGACAAGCTGTGCAACCTTCATTTCTCACCCCTAAAGTAACCAATCATAACCAAAAGAAGTGAACAAAGCAGCCATAATTTGTTCATTGGGTAGCAAAGCAGCTCAGATCCCAGAGGGGTGTGGGGGGGGGGAGGGGGGGGAGGAGGATGGCTCTTCCAACAGGAGAAGAAAGCACACCTTACTCAGATGGCTCAACTGTAAGAAGCCCTCACGGGGCTCTAGGAGGACACAGCCCAGCCTGTGTTCCCTTTGGAAATGTCTCGTTTCAGTCGACTCACGTGAAGGAGGAGAAATCCCAGCACTGAAGGACTTCACGCTATCTGTGCCTGTGTTCCATAGTTTCTACCATCTGAAGGGAGAACTCAGGGTTGGGAAGCCGACACCCTCCACCCCCAACCAGGCTGTGATAAGAACAAAGGGATGTTTTCTTTTGGTGGTTGTTCGAGAGGACCAGGAAAGGTCAGAAATAGAGCAAGCTGGCTCTCCTAGGTGACCTCTTCAGTATGTGAAAGTATATACATGATATATGGATCACACCAGGAAAGCACACCCACCTCTACAGTCAGATACAATCACAGCACCAACATCCCCACTGGACTGCGAGGCAAATCCCCTCTCAGCCTGTGGGGCTTGAGTTCAGCCCAAAGGCCATACTGCCCTGGCTGCTTGAGACTGGTGGGAGCTACATTCTCCTATGGGAAACCCTCCTCCATCTCCATCAGAGCGTGGCATCGTGTTCATCCTGGGCCTGGCTTTGATCTTACAAGGATGAGAATGAGAAACTCTGAAGCTGATGGAGCCCCAGGGATAAATGGGAGCTGAATCAGGCAGTTTATCATCTTTCAGGAACAGAATGTGCAGACTAAGAGCAGCCACGTGCTCAGGCCATGCAGAGTGGGCGAGAATTTGGGGCCAGGGAGGGAATGCCTCCTGTGACTAAACAGTGTCCCTTCTGGCTGATTAAAGACCACTGTGGGAGAGTCATATCTAGTCCTTCTTGACTGGAAGGCAGTCCCCATGTCAGGGCCATTGGAGGGACCCATTAGCATCACCAAGAGAACCACTAGAGTAATGTGAGCAGTGCGGCCCTGGATGGATTCTGAGGCCAGCTCTGGGATGGTGAGCTCAGCAACTCTACATGGAAACAAGCTGGGCAGCCTTCATTTCTCCCCCTTAAAGTAACTGTTCATAACCAAAAGAGGTGAACACAGCTGCCACAATGAGTTCACTGGGTAGCAAGAAGCCCAGAGGCCAGAGGGAGACAGAGAAGTGGACTTATTTAACCAGTGCCCAGACAACCACTAAGAATTCACTGTGCTTTCCAGGCATCTGTGGGATATGCAAGCAACTCAACAGGAATGCTGAAGGCCTACTGATGGCCAAGAGGCCTACCAATGGCAACATGAGTGGCTGATGGGAGAGACTGGAAATGAGTTTCAAACCTGTTGTAGCCAATGGTTCCAGAGTCACAAAGAAAAGTCAGGTGTGGTTTTTGGATAGTCCAATCACTATCAAAGCTGGCTGGAAACTCCCCCATTGGCCTTGCATGCTGCCAGGGTCAGGCATGGCTGCCGAGCTGCACAAGGGAGCTCCGAATGGCCCTTTGTAAACAAAGCTTTCCAGACTACATAGAGCATTCCTGGGGCAGAGGCTTTCAGCAAAGTGCTGGGCAGGGCTCACAAGGAGTTTTTTCCCTTAACCAACCTGGCCAACCAAATACAGCTAGCGAGGAACTGAGAGTAGACATGATTTGAGAGAGGCAGTAGCCTAGCTCCCTAAAGAGTCAAGGGCACTGTCCAATGTGATTTAGGCCTGTCCACACTATGTAGCCATACTAGGATAGAAACCACTTGTGTTGGAACAGGCCCTAGTTTCAGATCTGAGGCAGTTGTCGTCTTGTCAATTAGTCACGCAGGGCACAGAACCAAGGAGCTGCATAGAGAAGAGATTACATGGATGCTGTTGCCAGCATGGCAAATAAGCCACCCTGGTCACTGGAGAGCTGAGAGATTCCCCCTCCCCTTTGCCATGCCACACTAGTACAATGCTGCACCACCACTGCTGGGCTCCCTCAATCCCCCCCACACACTTTTTTCTTCACACCATTGGCTTCGTGCTGGCAGTGTTGCTAAACCAGCTTTTAAATGTGATCTTCATTCCGGAGCTAGGAGCAGGCAGGAAGATGTCCTGAGAAGCAGCAATATGGATGGTCTGGAGAGCAGAGGAGTTCTGAAGCTCTTAGTGTGGAGAGGAGCTAAAAGTAAAATGTAGCCATAGATAAGAGTATGGAACTCAGAGTTGTGGGCTGGTCAGATCAGCTGAATTCAGGGAGCTGATGAAAAGGGAGCAGCCTCTGGACTGTATATTCCCAGCCAGCATGGGCTCTGTCTTCCACTCAGTATCCGTCCTCAGACTGGGGAAAGGGAAGCATTCTCTCACACAGTGGTTGATGGGAAGCAGCAGAGAGTGGCTGGATTTGAGTAGACAGGCCCTGCAGTTCAGTCCATGGAAGCGTATCACTCATGGCACAGGTATGATAGGACGAGAGGAAGTGTGTGTGTGTGTGTGTGTGTGTGTGTGTCTCTCTCTCTCTCTCTCTCTCTCTCTAGGGGTGGATATTTTTTAAATCTCCTCTGTCTGTAACAGACTGAAAGCAAGAACCCTAGCCACCCTCGCAGCAGACTCCCCTCATTTTTCTCTGGCAGCTGTCGGGATGTTGGTGCTGTGACCCAAGCATATGCCTGATGGATGGGGCTGCTTTACGACACAAACTGACTTGCCTTTCCTGATGTTTTGACCACAAGCTCTTCCCTGCAGGAGCAAGGAATTCACGCTCAGAGGACTGGCTCATGGTGTATGACTTAGCACCAGGCCACTTGACAGCAGCAGAGCTAGGTCTGGCCTGCACCAGCTAGGCCGTTTTTAAACTAAAGCAGTTGGTATGACAGAGCTAGCTTATCAATAGGCTGCTGAGCCTTAATACTGACACTTAGTGTAATGGTTTACAGTGAAAGAAGGAGCCAGAGAGGGTAGAACTCCATCCTTCCTCTCCCTCACAGAGTCTCTGAAGCATCTCATGATGCGGGGAAAGGAGCTGTGGAGTCAAAGTAGCAGGGGCAGGAAGACCCGCCAGTCACACTTAGTCTGGGAGCATGGAGATGAACAGCGAGGATCATAAGGAACTAGGAACAGGCGGTGCTCAGGCTGTGCGATCGCAAGCTGGGAGGTGCGTGTGTTCAAGCTGAAGGGGAGAACTAGTCTTTCTTCAAGTCCCTGGATTCAAAGAGTTTCAAGCGTTCTTGCACGGTCAGGCCTTCCTTCAGACTCTGGGAGAGAAGACAGGGACAGCGTCAAACAGGACTGCAGGAGTAGGTGATAGCAACCAACAGGGGGATGGGCCAGATACTCAGGCAAAGGAAATGTGGGTAGGGGAGGAAATGCCTCCCTGAAGGGGAGAGATTAGTGGAACATGCTGGAGAGAACAGACCATTATGGAATGTTGTTACTGGTGAATCACACCAAGCACGCGAGATTGGAAATTAACTGGGTGACAAAACTTCAGAAACAAATGAGGCACATGAGATCACAAGCGTGATTAGCTTGACTCTGACAACGATCCCTATGGCTTGCAGTATACAGAGCTACAGGGCAGTTTTACCAATGGACCTTGGGCTTTCAGAAGAACCAAAGCAGCACACCTTGGTTCTGCTGACAGCAATTACTACCATGTTAAGAGGGACCTGCACCCCGGTTCCACTCGTGTGTGACTAAGATCAATTTGGGGCTCATTAGGAGTCCACTTTGTATGGTCATGGCTCCAAATATGTCCCAAGCTTTATCGCTCAGGGCTGTGTGGACAATCTCACTCTACCCTCAGTTAACCTAGGCTGGGGGCCTTCCCAAGCATGCATTGCCAACTAAGCCCGAGCTGTACTGTGGCTCTCATGATGTGTTTCCTATAGTTTCCAGCAGGGAACCAATCTCATGACCCAGTCCAGATTTTACACCCGTGTCTTCCGAAGTGACTCAGCGAGACTGAAACTTCCATCCATCTAGCCCTCACTAGCACTGCCACTTGGGAGTCAGATATTGGAACCCTCTCCAGCCCACACGGAGTCAGGCGTGGGGGGAGGGGGAGAAGGATGTAAGGGGCTGCTTGATTTATTGCTTATCCCCACCCCTGTCATATGGTGGAATCCTCATATTCCTGCATTTGGGACAGATGGATTCATCCAAGGGCTCAGCAAACCTGACCACAGACACTAGGACAAGGCCACAGGCGCACCCTGTCTCATCTTAAGGCTTAGGGTGGATGGGGGCTGGTGGATACTCCACCTTAGCAGACTGCTTTCCCAGGATCAAGCATGCAAAGTCAGTGCACCACATGGAAGCAGGTTTTAACTTCTGCATCTATCTTGGGATGTGCTCAGCTGATCAAATACAGGCAGCCAATCTACCGAAGTATTTGCCAATTTGCAGGCAGCAAAGTCATCTGAGAGACAGTTCACTGTGTCCACTGTACAGTAACATCAGCCTCTGGATATCTGCTCTACAAATCAACTCATGGCAGCTCTACAACACACAGACCCTGGCAGAGTTGTGTGCAATGTTCCCCATTTTCTTTTAAGTCAGTGTTTCTCAAACTTTTTGGCCCACGGCCCACCCTGCTCAATGCAAACCTTTCTGCGGACCACCAGCCAACCATCCATGATGCCAAAATGGGTTCAGGAGGGGGCGGTGGTGCAGATCTGGGCAGGAAGGGACAAAATTGCCATGGGGCTGGGCCATTCAAAGGGGCCGGAGTCCTTTTAATTGCTGCAGGAACATGAGTGCTGCTTTGCATGGCTTTGAGGGCTGGGGGGCCCAGCACCATGGTCTGGGTGGCACTAAGGACTGACTGCCCTTGGCTCTGCCTCTTCCAGGCGTGCAGAGCTACCCCCCCCCCTTTGCCCCGGGGCCTGCAGTGGTGCAGGAGTGGGGAGTCTGGGTGGGAGACAGGGTGCAGGAGTGGGCTGAGGGTGTCTGGCCAGGAAGCAGGGTGCAGGAGTGGGGTCTGCACATGAGGGGGATGGGGGATGCTTAAATGGCTTCATGTGCCCAGGCACAGTGTCCGAGGCACTACCTCCCGCTGTTCCCATTGGCCATGATTCCAGCCAATGGAAGCAGCAGGGAAAGTCTCCAGACTGTGCTTCCCTGTGCTGCCATTCTCCGAGCCACTGGGGAAGGGGAATAGCAGCATGCAGAGCCCCTTGCTTCCCCTGTGAACCGGATCCAGCCTGCGAAACTTGGGGCTCCCCCCCCCGCAGCAGGAAACCGGCACTGGCATTTCAACCTTGGAGGGAGGGTGAGCCTCAAGCCACTGCCCTCCTGCAAGGCAGCCACAGACCACTAGCAGTCTGCAGACTGTGCTTTAAGAACCATATCAGAAAACTAAAGGACACTTCAGTCTTATAGGCCGCAAGGCCAAGTTTTGGTTAGCAGGGAGCTAGTAGGGGAATAGAGGTTGCAAAACCAGTGTGAATAGAATGGTTGTGATACTGTGAAGTGACTGCAGTGACCACTGTATTTCTAAAGCAGTCCCCCTGCATTGCTAGAAACACAACTACCATCTTTTGGCTAATAAATGAACAGGGGTTTGTAAAATGACCCGTCGAGTTTCACTGCTCAGGCTCAGAGAAACACAATCTGTTATTGGGGGAGAACAGGCACTGGGATTTTTACACTTCACTTTAAATAGTGTTCTCTCTCTTTTTGGATGACAGATGAGAAACACTCAAAATTCAGGATTAACTCCACAGGACTTGGCGCATGAGAACATGAGTGTTACTTTGTAGGTCAAATACAGTATTGATCCTATTCAAATGTAGAGTCACTTTAAATCCAACCTGGACCTTTGAATTCTCCCTTCTCTTTATAGATCACGACACCATAATGCATTAGACTATACTGCCAAGAGTAGGAAGCCAAGCAAGCCCCTCACTTAGATCACTTATCCTGATACCATAGTGCAGAGTTCAGTTTGTGACAGACATGCCCCAAATTTGCCCAATGGATGCCTTGATGCCTTTCAAATCCTCTCCCCCTTAACCCAGGGTGGGCATAATTTTTGACTGGGACAGGGGCACTTTAGAAATTTTTGAAGTGGCCCCAGAAGGGGCATGACTTCAGGAAGAAGAGGCGGAGCCAGGACACTGCCTTGCTTTCCTGCCCACAGCCCCTGATTGGTTTGAGGCAGTTCCCTCTAGGCACCTGCACCCTTGGTAGTGAGAGGAGACTTTGCATGCTCCCCCTCCCTGCCCCCAAGTTAATCAGGGCCTGGAGGCGGAGGGGCACACGAAGTCTGCCCATGCCCTGCAAGGGAGTGCCACACTTAAGAGTCACCCATCAGCTGAGCAGCAGCTGGCAGCTGACCAAGTACCGAGCCCCTTGCAGGGCGGGAGGAGACTTCACGTGCTCTCCCCACCCCCAGGTCAATCAGGGGCAGGGGGAAACACACAAAGTCTCCTCCCACCGTGCCCTTGTACTGCAAGGGAACTGCTCCCTTCTAAGTCTCTTGCTCCCTGCCCTCTGGCGCGCGGTGCTTAGAGTCAACTGCCAGGGCTGATTAAGTGCTGCGCGCTCCCCTGTCCCTAGGCCCTGATTGGCCTGAGGGCGCGGGAGCGGCAGAACCTCCGTGGGCTGGATCGATCCACTTGGTGGAACGAATCCAGCCCGCAGAGGCCCTTTCCATCACCCCTGCTTTAGCTCACTGGAAACCAATCCCATTTCCCCATTAGGACTATCCCATTCTCAGATCCCTGGCCACATGCTGCAAACCTTCCTGTTGCTGCTGGTTACCCTAGACATCCCTGTTATTGGAACTGCCCCCTTTCATCAGCTGCTTCCTCCTACCAGACGAGCTTGGAAGCCACCAGGCTGTGTCTGTGACAGAGCAGTTGTTAAAAGAGGTGACGAATTGTTGCAACACAACCGCTGGGTAGACAGAGCATTGCTGGAGGATGTTCCATCAGAGGAAACTCCTGTGCTCAGGCACCGATCATCTCAGTCCAGGACACTCCCTTTGCAATGGAGAGCTGGAGCAGCTGCTCTATGCTGCCATCTTGGTGGGAGATTCAATGTAGCTGCAGCGGCCTTCTGTCACTTCTAACCATTCTTCAGTGCTAAGGGAGAGTTCCTAGGCGTCGCCCAGCCCCAGCCTGACTACCAAAACCGAGGTTCCCTTTTCCTGCAAGGGCTGCATGTTGAAGTGAGTTTAGTGTGAGGCATGCACAGTCATTCAGCATGCACACTCGGTGTCCCAATCCGACACAGCCAGGGGGGGAATGTGCCCAAGAGGTGCGCACACCCTCTCAGTGATGGATTTCTGTGCTGGTGGGGGTGGGAGGAGGTTAGGTGAGAAAACCAAATTCCCCAGGGAAGGACCAAACTGATTTCATTGTAGGTAATCTGCTCCCCACCCCAAAGATCAACTTCAAATCAGTTAAGTAAGAGAAGGTTCTCGTTTGCCATGGAGGAGTGAGCAGGGCATGCAAAGTGGGCTGTCCCCTTGGGGAGCTGTATCATTTGGTGGGTGCTGGTTTGGTTACCTACGTGACAGGGAACCTGGACTCTGGTTCATTTCAGTTATCCCATGAGACCTGCTCAATAACGGACTGTCAAAGGAAAAAGCAAAATAAAGAAGAAAAAACAGAAAACAAGAAGCACATAAATCCTAATTGCATTGACGTAGCCACAGCCCCGGCACCCCTCCTAAGCAGGACAAGCAGACAGCATGCCCATCTGTCCAGCCCTATTCCTCCATCCCCCAAGCATTCCAAATAAACACAGACACAGAGGGGATGACAAAATAAGCAGCTGAGGTGAAGTGGGGAAGGGAAACTTAGAGACAGTTTGCAAACCAGCACCTCAGCTGCACCCTTTGATATGCACAGGCACTAGCTGCACACAAGAGGGAGATCTGTGCACACAAACTGGGCCTGTATGCACAAGCACAGGATTGGGCAGGTACAAGCCTGTGCAGTGTACACAGGGGGGGCACCTGTGCATTAGGCTCCAGTGGTCAGAGCTTGGCCAATGACTCTTGGCTCCACTGTGTTGGGAGAGGATGGAGCTAGAATCCTTGGCCTGGTTTCTCACTCTGCTACAGCAGCTCAGTATCAGCACAAGATGCTCGGTATCAGTGGGGAGGCCAGTCTTATCTAAGCGGAGAGATCTTGTGTGAGAGAGCCCGGGACACTCCACTTAGGCTGACGGGGAACTTCTCCCTTCGCCCTTCCCATTCAAGTGGGGTGCTTGTGGTGCCATGAAGAGGATTAATGCCCTCAGCTGGCAGGCCACACGCAGCTACAGCTGGACTTGGGATATGCAGCAAGTACAGCACAGCCAGGCTGTAAAGCACTGAGAATCACTGGACCCTCAGCCCCAGTCTCCCCAGGTAAAAGAAAATGACAGGTTTAATGTAGCCTCGCTCCATGTACAGCCCAAAAAGGCTGCAGTGAATTACATGGTATTACCCCTGAGATGCCAATCACAATAGTATCAGGCACACTTAAACCAAACCTCAACACAAAAGTGGGGAGCAAATGCCAGAAGGGACCCTCCTGGGAAATGCCTGAGAACCGGGGTGAACTCCCTGTTTCAGATTGCAACCTCAGTAGCTGTGGATGTCAGTGTCACGCCTAGATTTCAGCAGCATAGGGCCTCAGGAAGAGGCAAGGGGGCCAGAGAGTACTAGTGCAACAAACACTCCTCAAAGCACTGCAGGCTGGGAAGTTGCTGCTTTATTCCCCTGCATCACAGCAGAATGGGGGGATTCCCTCTGACTGAACACAAAAGAGCGGGGGGAGGGGGGGGAGAGGAGGCAAAAAGAGCATGGCTCAATCCCATAATATTCTGGGTAACTCAGTTAACCCCATCATGAACACTCTCCTGCAATCATGTTGTGAGTGGGGAGGGGTTGAGGCGGTCTTGACAACACACCTATGTGACGCCACTTCCAAGGGCCTGGCCAGTTCAGCAATTGCTCTGGACAGGGCAATTTTTCCCTCCAGCACTACATGCTGATGCAAGCACAAAGACCAGCAGTAGGGATGGAAAAAATCCTCCTGGCTCATCCCCCTGCCAACCAGCCTCAGTCTCCTCTTCAAGTCCCAACAGAGCTGCGTGGAGCATTCGCGTCACGTGGGCAGACACACACACTCACCTTTGACCTGATATTCCTTAGTTGCCGGCTAACACTGGATCGGTCTTTCTTCAAGAAGTCGGGGTTGCTTTTTGATTTCATGATGTCTGCGGAGATCAAAGGGAACAGCATGAGCCTTCTGCTTACAGCCCTGCGGCTGTAGAGTCCTGACCCCATCACAAGGGAGAGCAAAGGTTGAGCGGTTCAGGCTCATCCTGTGGAGCTGACTCAGCCGAGGGCAGCCATAGCCCTGCAGAGCCACAGGGACAGCACAAGCTAAGCATGGCCTCACCCAGTTACTGCATCAGTCAAGAGGCCCCCATGATGCAAAGTAACATCCCTGAGGCTATGTCTACACTGCCAGTTTTTTTTCCCCAGCAGAAATGCAAATCGCGCTGTCATTTGCACATCTTCTGCCAATCCTTTTTGTGGAGGAGGTTTTGCCGCTAAAAAGCCCGGTGTAGACGGGGCCATTTGTCGGAAAAAAACTCTTTTTCGCAAGATCCTCTAAGCTTCATTTTTTTGAGGAATAAGGGATCTTGCGAAAAAAGGGGGTTTTTTTCCCCCGACAAATGGCCCCGTTTATACGGGACTTTTTAGCGGCAAAACCTCTTCCGCAAAAAGGATCGGCAGAAGATATGCAAATGACAGCGCGATTTGCATATCTTTTGCCCCCCGCCCCCAAAAGGCAGTGTAGACATAGCCTGAGTGACTGGGACAAAGGTGGTTTCCAAAGACCCAGTAGAAACTTTCCATCCCTAAGCCAGAAGGAGGAAGGGCCACTAGAGGTCAGAGGCCCATTAAATCCTTGGCCTCTCGTCAAGGGGATGGGAACAGGGAAGGTCGGGAACGGGAAAGAGGTTGCAATGGGGAGACTTGCCTGTTGTAAGGAGCTAGACAGGGATCCTGCCCCCCTCACCAACACTGACAGGTCACCCAACTGCTCTTTTAGATAGGAACTTATCATTGCCAACCTGGGCCACATTCTAGTAAATAATCTGGAGAGGAACAGCTTTTAGCCTCATGAACAACCTCCTGGGCTAGGAAGCCCATGCTCCAGCTTCACTTTATGCACAACCTGGGCCATATTCTTCTCTGGTGTTGCTCCAATAAATTAAGTGGTGCAATAGGAGGCAGGAATGCCCCATGTGTTTGAATCTCTCAACACACAGTGGCTACATCAGAGCTCCTGCACAACCCTACCATGCCCTGCCCTCAGTCCTCTAGATCTACACTGCACCTGGAAGGTTGGGTTAAGGTATGTAACTCCAGCTACGTAAGATACATAGCTAGAGTCAGTTTACCTTAAGCCCAGCTTGGCTCCTCCTTCACAGTGGGAGGCCGACGGGAGCAAACACTCCCGACAACTTCCCTTGGCACCAACCAGAGCCACCCATAGCATTTGATTTAGCGGGTCTTAACTAGACCTGCTAAATTGAACACCAGAAGATCGATCTCCGGCACCTAAGTGGAGACATGGCCTCCATCACATTAGAGCTGGTACTGCCCACTACATGCCCTGGGGGAGGCAATGAGGCTGCTCAGCACAGCAGAGGAACTGACCATATCCCGACACAGTGGTATTCTCAGGGGATTTCTCGCCCAGTGCTTCGGTGGCTGCCTTCAGCTGCTCTTTCAACCTGCTAATGTCGCAGTCTGCCTTGGCCTTCACGATGCTCAGCTCCGTGTAGATGTCTTTGTACTTGTCACTGGCATATTTCTTATCCTGGGAAAGGAACAAGGAAAACCCACAGGGTCAGCACAGAGAAAAACAGTCACATGGAACCAGTAAGGCTACGTGCTTACTACACCACAAGGAAACAGCGTTCTGGGATAGACTCAGGAACTCGCAGCACTTCTTTGTTTATCACTATGCTACATGCTAAAAGCTTTCCTGGGGACAGCACATACAGAACTCAGATCATCCTGCGAAAACTTATTGCTAACCCATGTGTGCTAAAAGGCGAGTTCCTTTTGGCTAAGGGCTACACTGGATCTAGGACATACAGCTGGGCAGTTCTGATTCCATCCAGTAGAGAGCAGTGCTACACATCCACACCAGCTAGTTTATCACAGAATGTATTGTTTGTGGCTTTCTGTTTAAATCAGGAAAACGGCAGGGCACTAAAATGTTGAGAACCTGCCTCAGCAAATTAATTGCTTGCGCTGTTCGCAGGGTTTGTGTATTTAACTCAGGGCATTTAAATCTGATGTCACAGAAAACCAGGACAAAACCATGTAAGGTAAAATCTTTCCTGGAAGAGACCAAAACAAATCCTGGTTTGATGCTTCCGGATACTTCATTTATGGCACTAAGTCAATAACCCACAAGTGGCCGTGTCACAAGTGGCTGTGTCAGAGCAATGTTTAAATGCTGACTCAACTCTTAAAATAGTTAGTTAACCCCCCCCCCCCCCCGAAAATGAGCAAACCCATACAGAACAGAGGGCGTTCAGAGACAGCCCTGCCCTAGGCATTACCCTCAGTGCTGTCTGCAGTTCATCCTTGAGGGAGCTGATCTCCTGCTTCAGATACTGGATTTCTGATTCCTTGACCCGCAATAGTACCTGTAGGGAAACAGAGACCAGGCATTTTTACTCAGTAACATAGGCTCCCATACACACTAGAAAGATACAGTAAGCTACAGCTTCAGGTGTAACAAGGAGCCCATTGAGCCTGATCAGGTAGTAAATGAGCAAGTAGGTCTCAAGTAATAGCATGGATTTGTCAAGAACAAATAGTGTCAAACCGACCCAGTAGATTTCTTTGACAGCATAACAAACCTTGTGGTAGATGTGGTCTATCTTGACTTTTGTAAGGCTTGTGATACTGTCTCAAACAAACTAGGAAAATACAACCTAGGTGGGGCTACTATCAGGCAGGTGCGTAACTGGTTGGAAAACTGTTCCCAAAGAGTAGTTATTAGCCGGTCACAGTCAAGCTGGAAGGACATATCAAGTAGGTTCCCATGGGCATTAGATCTCGTTCCAGTTCTGTCCAATATCTTCATCAATGATTTAGATAATGGCAGAGAGTATAAAGTTTGCGGACGATACCACACTGGAAAGAGTTGCAAGTGCACTGGAAGATAGCACTGAAACTCACAATGATCTGGACAAACAAATAGAATGAAATTCAATAAGGACAAATCCAAAGTACTCCACTTTGGAAGGAATAATCCGTTTGCATGCATACAAAATGGGACATGACTGTCTAGGAAGGGATTTAGGGGTCATAGTGCATCACAAGCTAAACAGGAGTCAACAGTGTAACACTGATGCAAAAAAAACAAACTTCATTCTGGAATGTATCAACAGGAGTGTTGTGAGCGAGACACAAGCAGTAATTCTTCAGCTCTACTCCATGCTGATTAGGCCTCAACTGGAGTATTGTGCTCAGTTCTGGGTGCCACATTTTAGAAACTGGAGAAAGTCCTTAGAAAAGCAACAAAAATGATTAAAGGTCTAGAAAACATGACTTATGAAGGAAGATTAAAATAGTTGGGTTTGTTTAGTCTGAAGGAGAGAAAACAGAGAGTGGACATAACATTTGTGAGGTACATAAAAGGATGTTATAAGGATGAGGGAGATACGTTGTTCTCTAACTTCTGAGGATAGGACAAGAAGCAATGGGCTTAAACTGAAGCAAGGGGGGTTTAGACTGGACTTTAGGAAAAGCTTCCTAATTGTCAGGGTGGCTAAGCACTGGATTAAATTGCCTAGGGAGGTTGTTTCCATCACTGGAGATTTTTAAGCACAGGTTAGACAAACACCTGTCAGGGATGGTCTAAATCAGTATTTCTCAACCTTTTTTTGCTCATGGCCCCCTTCAGAGCCTCGTTTACCTCTGTGGCCCCCCTCATACCCGCTGGTAGTTGGAAAAAAAGGTACATAATTTACCTAATGTTCTGTTTTTTCCATGTGGCCCCCTAGAGGTAGGACGTGGCCCCTGGGGAGCCATATGGCCCACGGTTGAGAACCACTGGTCTAAATAACACTTATCCTGCCTTGAGTGCAGGGGACTAGACTAAATGATCTCTTGAGGTCCCTTCCAGTCCTACAATTCTATGATAGTTCAGTCCAGACTGTTCTTTGGGGCAGTTCAAAGATGGGGCCCACTTGTGGAGAGAAAGCTGTGCCTGGAGTTTGTGCTGACAACGAATTGTATTCACACATGCCTCTATCTAAATATCTATCAACCAACCACGTTAGGGCTAAAAAACGGAAGGTAGAGGTTAGATAATGTGTCTAAGGCTAGCAGAGGAACCAGAGAAAGAAGTGGGATTAGAACCAAGGAGCTGTTGGCTCGTCTCATTCTCAGATCACACTGTGCATGATTTTACTGTCCTTCTAACCACCCCTCCCCACTCTAACTAGTCTAATGGCAGGCCATTTCTTTATGAGAGCCTGAGATGGATCATGGATTCACTCATGAGCCAGGCAGGGCTCAAGGCCTACACTACTCCTTGCCCCTCTGCAGCTGGGACTATCTGTAATCCCTTTAGTCATCAAAGCAGAGACCAGCTTCTTTGTGTCTACCTCCTGGTCCTGTCCATCTGCTAGTAAAGGGACCACGGCACTTACCTCTAACTCATACGCATCCTTGCCCTGCGTGAGAGGTGAGCCAGCAGCCTCTCCCCCTCCCTCCCCAGTCCGTAGCCGTGTGATCTCCACAGCTAGGCGGTTATTCAGCTCCTGGAAAGAGAAAAGAGTCACTTTGTAAGCAGAAGAGTTATAGGATTATTCCTATCAAATGCTGTCATGGGTTGTTTTGTCCCCAGTTGCCTTGCAAGGCTCCCTCTGTGGGACTCCCCATTCATTCAGCCCCATTTGAACTATGCAGCTTTGCATAAGGGGGGGCGGGAGGGGACAGCTAGAGGAATGCAGACACTGTCCAGGTCCTGGGGACCTATCTGGGACAGCTCCCTGCCTTGGGGCTGTTATGGTGCTAGCTTACTTTTAACATCACTTTAATGTTATTACTTATTCTCAGGACTGCAGAGGTGGCACAGCTGGCTGGCTTTGCCTCCAACTTCTCTTCCCCCAGAAGAAGCCCTGCCCTCCTCCAAAAATCCCATTGAAAGCAGTGACCAGGCGAGAAGCTCTAGGGCAGCTGCTGCCTCACCTGATTATGCGCGTTGAGCTCCTGGTTCTCTCGCTGGCACTGGCGGAGGGCCTGCCTCTCAGCCTCCAGGGCCTGGGCCAAGTGAGCGTTCTCCAAGCACTTCTGGGAGTACTGCTCTGAAAGGACTTCCAGTTCCCGCTGGACCGACTGCAGCTCCTCCCTGCAGCAGGGCAAAACCAAGAGGCAGATGGGCTGGGGCCATGTCCACAGCTTTCCAGCGATGAAGCCCACAGCCCAAGGTTAGCAGGACATCTGCCTGGAAGGTGAGGGAGACTCTCTGCTTTTGAAAGAATCTCAAGTCCAGGTGGCCAGCTAACCTCCTCCTCTCCTGAAACCCCTGCCTGTCCACCTCTGGCACCCACAGTGTAGGCACTTCCCTTTGATCACTTAAAAATGATTCTTTAGGCTGAAAGCTACCATGCTTGTTCTCAGCTTAGAGGGAAAGACTATGCGTGGGTGGACCGGGCTGAGCACAGATATATTATGTGTGGGATAAAGTCTAGTAATGCAACTCAGCTCTTCATCCAACTCCTGTATTAACACAGATTTGGTCCTCACCGAAGGTTTGTGCTTTTGCATTGTGCAAACAGATTTGACTGAGCAATAACAAAGTTCCAGCACCGTGGAACACACCTCCATGCATCCACATGCTAGGTTAACTGTAACAAAGAGAATAATGCAGATACGGGTATCTGGAGACTGAACACTTAAAGATTTCTGGGAACCTACAACAGGGATAGCAGACCAGGATTGAGGGGCACTGGCAGAGCACAGGCACAGAGGGGCACTGAAAGGAGCTTCCACATCACCTTCTATAACAGTCTGACTCTGTCCCAGTGTCTCACTTCCAAGAGGAGTAAAAACGTGTCTGGTGAGTCAAGCTGTGTAGAGCATTAGCAGCACATAGTGGGGGGGAGGAGAGGAGGATGGGAGGAAAGAAAAACCTACAAGTACTGCTTCCTGAGGGCCTCAATGTCCGAGTTGTCACTGCTGATCTGGGAGCGCTGGGTTTTCTCCAGTTCCCTCTCCAGCTCCTCGCGGTGGGCATTCTTCATGGCTTCGATGGCTGCACAGGACAGGAAGAGGATTAATGCTCTGCAGGAGGCAGTGCATTTACAAGTAGCCCCCCCCCCAAATGCGAATCGCCTTGGTGAGTCATTTCCCTATTTCACAATCATTTTATTACATGGCACTGGCCATAAAGCAGTGAAAGGGCTTCTGCAAATCTTACTTTTTAATAAACTTCAACAATTGCCTGATTCACAGTTTATTCCCTGAGTTATGGGACTCTGAATGCACAAGGCCTGTGTTCGGGCATTTTAAATTCTCATAAGCACTAAAGAACGAAGTCACTGTGGAATGGGTAATAAATTAGCCCCAGCAGTAAGTAATGTCTCCCTCAGATGGAACAGAAAACTGACTGGGCTACATCACTGCCAAGGGGAGGGACATCACAACAAGAGATAGAGAGGGGCTTATGAGGTGATTGATGGAGAGCCACCTCCCATCAGCCCTTGCCCCTCATCTAACCATGCCCCAGAGCCAGTATACACTCCCCCAATTATATTCTAGGGTCCTTGTTCCTTTCACCCACCTTGATCTCTCACCGCCAGACTAGAGACCAGCTCCAGTGCTCTGGACTGATCATGCAGCACTTTGTCCACCCTGTCTTGTCCCGAGTGCTCCATCCATCCCATCATTTCCTCATGCACACAGCTGAAGGGTCCTTCCCTCACCCCCCATCATCACACATCAATAGAGCAGCTACTTTGCTGGCCTCTTACCGGAGATGGTAGCGGCTGTTTCTTCTGCTAGCAGGCGATCTTTCTCCTCCCTCAGTTTCTCCAGTTCCCGTTGGTGCTGCCTCTGCAGATCCTCAATCTTCTTCTGATGTGTCTCTTCCATGGCTGCAAACCCTCGTTCACATGTTGCCTGCAAAACGGAAGAGAATGAGCTGGAATTTACCTTCCTAGCAGAAGGTCTGGAGCGAGAGCCTTTCAGGCAAGGTGCCTGCAGTGAACGAACACAAACACGAACACACACACACACAGCCCCAAATGCAGGGAAGAGGAACACAGTGCACATCAGCAAACAGATGGAGAGACAGACAATGAAGGAGTAAGCACATAGGAGGGCCCAGCCCTGCCCTAGCCAGGGAGCAGGGACTGGCAGATGTAGGGATTCCTCCCCAGCTCTAATACTACTGGGAAAGGAGTGCCCAACAGCTGGCCGAGGGGTGGGAGGGGAAGGGAGTTCTATTTTCAAGATGCTCTAGGGGCCTGAACCAACACCCACTGGAGTGAACACAAAGACCAGCATGAACATCAGCGGGGTTGGCATCAGGCCCTAACTGAAGGAAGGAAAATGTATTTAACACAGATGCATCCCAACCATCTCTTTGCTAGCTTCCTATCTTCTGCTGTATCTACTTCCGGAGCCTTGCTCTCACCATCTCCCCCATCCTGGGCAGGAGTTCATGCCCTCCTCGCCCCCACCAAGCTTCTCACTCTCCCCTCAGGCCCCTTCACTTCCTTTGTGCCACTTGCTGCTCTCTGTGCTCAGGACAGTTTCACGCATCCAGCAACAGCACTCCCTCCAGGAATCGTTTTCATGTTCTCCCTTCCCAAACTTCTTCTCTGTAAAGGAGTGGCATGTGGTGGTAAGTGCCAGGATGTTCTGCAGGCCAAGACTCGGATGCACCAGTAGGCATGCGTAAGGGCTGAGGGTTGGAGAACCACTTGATATGCCGGGGAGGCATCAGAAGAGCCATGTGTGAGGTCTGTGAAGTCATGAGCGTAGGGCCCATTTAAGCTGCAGCAACAACACTCTATTTGGGTGGGGAAGGAGGTTACCGGCGAGTTTGCAGAGGATGGAGCTGCCCCGTAATGGGCTCTCACCAGACTATCACTTCCTCATTTTGAAAAGCAATTAATTTTGTGCTTTCCAGTCTCTCTTCAAAGCCCTAATCTCCAGTGCAGGCTACAGAAGTTGCAATTTAGGGTTGCAACTACCACTGAAATGCAACCACATCTGGGTTGGAATGTGGCTGTTTAACAGCAACACTATATTATAATTTAGGACAGGAGGTGAAGATGAACAAACACCACATTCAATTGAAACTGTCTGAGAAATTCAGGATAACAGCATTAATTACCAGAGTTGGAATTAAGCTGGGACAATGGGGCCACCTCTTGGGGAAACTACTATGGGCCTTTTAATAACAACAAACAGTGAAGTACTGAATTTTGGCTCCCATCTAAATGATGGCACCCTCTTGCATCTCAGCACTGAGCCTTTGGGCCTGTACTGACTTGGAGGGCAGACCTCTGCCCACTGCATCACCAGCAGTACCCTGCACAAATGAGCACCAGCCAACTGCTGACCATGCCCTGATGAGATCCAACAGTTCACATGTTAGGGCTGTAGCCACAGATCCACCTTGTGCTTGTTCACTACAGGAACCAAACTCAAAATTGACATGGCCTCTCTCCTATGCTTCTTTGTGGGGTAAGAGGAGAAGCTGACAGCCTCAATCCTCAGCATCTCTACTCACCAGCTGCCACTGGGCACAGATGTCTGAGTCATGAGTTGCCTGGCTCCTGCTTAGATTTTTCATTTATTTCATAAATGCGTGACAATCTCCATGCCAGCCCATCAGCTACTGAAGAAATAATACACTCGGTACTTGGCTCCTGTGTAGAAGCTAACCTTGTTTCCACTCTCAGTAGGTCACTTTTAGAGACCCTCTCTGGCTCAAAGAGTTCCCTTCCATTCAGAAGGCAGCCAGATCCTCTAATCTGCTCCTTCTGGCATCCCACTTGGAAAGAGCTTTGGAAATGAATCAGAAGGGCAAAGCAACCAGGAATTACAGCTTCAGTTCTCTATGCAGCAAAAAAATGCATCTGCCAGACCCATACTCTAGGAAACTGAGTAGGAGAGAATGCAACTGAGATTCCAGGAGCTTCAAAAGTTCTTCAGCTTCAGGGGCTAGATCCTGGACAGGTCCTATGTAGACAAAGCTTCATGATGAGAACTAGAAAACACTGCTCGCAAAGTCTGACATGTGCCTGTACTCTGGGCTATTATACAAACCTGATACTAAAACTAAACTACTAAAAGGTCTCATCCAACTTCAAGAACTTCTTGGCAAACCTGGGTTGAATCAAGGGTCCAATTCTCCTCCTATTTATGCCAGTCTGAGACTGGTGTTATTCACTGTCTTTGACTTTACTGGAGTTCTTCTTAATGAACTTAATAATTTCAGCTGAGTTTGTGGAGTCTGAGGTTGGAATGGATCTAAAGAGAATTTAAGGGTTGTGAACTGACCACTTGCAATATCTATACCCCCCCCCTTCCCCCAAAATCCTGCATTGCCAGTTGCTCTTTGCTCTATCAACTCAAATCTTCAGCCTGGGAGATCAGTTTGTTTTCTTCAATGACAGCACTGACTAGGGGAGCTTTACTTTAACTGGGATTGTTTTCAGTGCCTAAAATTTAATGCCTCCTGTACAGCACCATGCTGAGCTTATTTTGTACCATCAGTACTAGTTCAGAGCCTAAGTCTTCATGTAGGACTTAGGGATGTTAAACATTTATTTTGTGAATGTGTAACCGTTGCACGTTTACATGCAGCGGGGCAGGTGGGGTTCCCCCTGGGGTCTCCCCCCACAAACAGAGGCAGCAGTGCAAATGGGCAAGCGGGCGCTGGTGCCCAAAGCTGGCTCTCCATGAGCACCAGCTCTCATGGAGCTGCCTGCCCCCTCCACTGCTGCCTTTAATGTATCAGAGGCAGTAGCGGGGGGGGGGGGGGGGAGCCGGTGCTCACGGGGAACCAGCTTTTAAAGCCAGCCCCCGACCAGGCACCAGCACCTGCCTGCCCATGCAGGCCACTGATACAGAGGTAGCGGGGGTGGGGGTTAACCGATGAGCCGAGTATATGTTAACATCCCTAGTAGGATTTAGCCTGTGACTCCAGAGATGAGAGTGTTACCCACTGAGCCTTTTCCTTTCGGGTCACCTGTTCATCATCCAGTACTGTGTGATCAGTGTGAATTCTAGAACAAGATTTTACTCTTTGACTTGCGTTTTTATCCTGAGGCATTTTTCATTTTCTCGGCCTTGTTCCTTGCTAATAACTCAGTGCCATAATCTATCTGGACTTGGCTGACTGAGTATCAAGGTGAGGCAGCCTTGCTTTGCTAACATACTTAACTTCAGTCATAACACAGGGAGGAAAATTGCGAAGTACTTCTTAACATTGAGTTGTAGGTACAGTATTTATTCTATTGCAAATGCATTGCTGTAAATGCACAAGTTTGCACCCAAGAATATCCAACAGTATGCTCAAGCCTATATATGTATTAGTGAGATTTATAAAGATCTCCAGAGGGTGCAAAGGAGAAAGTTATTTATTTTAATGTGTATGGGTGTGTTCGAGAGAGTTTGGGAAAGTGCCTCAGTTAGCTTTCTAGTAACCAAGATTAACAGTTTATTTTTGTTTCTGACCCCTCAATTCATACAGTTGAGGAAAGGAGGAAGATCTAAATATCTCTGCCCTTCCTCAAGACAGGTCTGCCAAAGGTTACTGCTCTATTGTTTTTCTATCTGGCAAACTTCAGGTTTCCAGCAGTCTCCACCAGGGAGTCACAGTCTGAAAATAGCTGAGGCAGTAAGATCTAATGGCTGTTCTAGTTTGGAAGCAGTGAAAAGGCTACTGTGGGATGCATAACAGAAAGAATTGTTTGTAAAGCAAGAACGCTCCTCCCTGGCCCTATTTGGAAAACGGCATGTTGCCCGACACGCTGATTTCAAGGTCTTTTTAGCTGGAGTTTGGAACAGTCTGTGGAAGTAATGGCAACAGATACCCACACTTGTGCATTTCAGAAATGCCGTTCCTGTCCTTAACACTCTGAGCTATCCAGACCCCTTGCCAAATGATGGGTTTGCTTCGCAGGAGAAGGAAGAGAGGCTTGGGTAGGACTACCTTTCTTCTCAGGCTAAAAATTCCATGTATCCAGAAGCTGGCATAAACCCTAGCCCCCATCTCATGCTTCCAACCCTTCCAGATTGCACTGTTCTCTAATGCTGCTGCTGGACTCGTGCACGCTCCTTGCTTTCAAATCTCTTTGCCGACGTGGAAGGATTACTGCTCCCTTGCAAGCGCCTCTGACTTGCTTCTGCCCATGAACCCGGGACCTCGCTCCATATTTCCAAGCTCCATATTCAACCTGGAAATTAGCTGGAGCACTGTTTGCAAGTTCATATTTCACTGCTACAGAACGAGCTCCCAGCTGGAAATGGTCTCAAGTTCAAAAATCAACAGTGTTTAGAAGCTGTAATGCAGGGTTCTGCTTTTCTAGCCAGCCCTGAACGATGGAGCATTCAGTGTAAAGGCATTTTGTAGCCATTGCTCCTTTTCCTTCAGACTTTGTTTCTGCACCTACTTCTGGGCTCCAACAACTGTGCACTGTTTGTCATGTAAAAAGCTGCTGGAAAAAACCAGCATCATTGGATTTCCCTGTTAGCCACATAAAGCCAAGATTAGTATTAATTTTTTCTCTCTAAAACTTGTCCTCTCTTATCCAGCCAGATTCCCCCCTCTTCCCACAAATCTATGTTTTGAGAGCGTACATGTACATTCCTCATTAGGGCTCTGAAGGCAATGGTGCTGGATGGGGAGTTTGATCAGAATGGAAGAGACACCTTTGGGAAGCTGCTTTGCCCAGAACACATGACTCAGGCATGAGGGGAAGACTCTGCAATGTTCATGTTTGAGGCTGCTTGGTTACAGTGTGACATTATTACAGCCATTTTGGAGCCTGATTCCCACCACTAAATCACTAGCAGTCTGTGCCACTGTTTCCAATCAAATAATTCTCTCTCATTGTGCTCAAGTTTTTTGGTTTTTTTTTTTAAAACAGCTAGATACAAGGGAGTGGATGCCCTAAGTAATACATTTAGAATGCATCCCTGCACAGAGAAGGGAAGCATGGAGAAAACGAATGTGCACAGAGAGAGATTTTTACAGGTCATTTTAATTGATTTAGCTTCTCTTAACTGTCCTAGGTCTTATGGGCATTGTTGTTCCTTAGTCCCTGCAGGGGGAACCATATGTCCTAGAAGGGCCTCTCAACAAACTGGAACATTGCATTGATAGGAAGGAAGGGTTATTGGGTAAAATTAAACGTATTCAAAACCTTCAGGTTCTCAAAATCTTTCTGGTATTTTTCCCTCAGTGCTGAAGCATTCCCCTCCACGTGCTTGTTCTCCAACTCATCTCTCATGGCATTCATCTGGGCCTCCAGCTCTTGAATGCGCTCTCTCAAACCGTGCATGGAGTTTAACTCATTCTCAGAGATGGGCATCCTGCCCTCGGGCTGATCTGTTGCCCACACTTTCTGGTCGCTGGTTTCAGGCCCTTCGGAAGGCAAGGCTTCTGGGTGCTGCCTCTGGTAATTGTCTAGTGTTTCTTGTAAGCGCTGCAAGTTCTGGCTGTAATGCTCCTGCAAAGTATGCAGTTCCTCATTGTGGATGATTTGCAGTTCCTTTATCTTGACCTGAAATTTGTCCTCCAACATTTGCATTTGCTCAAAGTGATATCGCTCCATGTTTTGCTTATCTCGGACAATGGCATCAAGTTGATTTAGGCCCTCTGTCCTCTCCGCCTTCAGAGTGTCCTCCGTCCTATTCAACTGTTCAATCACACTTTGCATCTCCTCCTCGTATCGGCCTTGTAACTCAAACAAGTTTTTGCTGTGTTTGCGCTCTTCTTCCTCCAAGAGCCTTCGCTGATTGTCCAGCTGAGACACTTTTGCCTTAAGGTCTATGTTCTCCCTTTCAATGATAGCTATCATCTCGGCATATTCACTCTGCTGCTTTCGAAGCAAGTCTTCATATTCCTCACGAAGGGCGGACACAGCCTTTACACGCTCTTGACACAGAGCATCCATGTTTTGCAAGGATTCTTTGTAAAACTTTAGCTCCCTTTCATACTTGATTCTAACTTTGCAAGCCCCATAACAAACCTGAGCCTGGATAATTGCATCTTGAACTAACAATGATGAATAGCGCTCAAGACCTCCCATGCACGTATGATATGAAAGACTCTGAGCAATTTTTAGGAGCTTCTGGCAATCTTGTATGGCTTCCTCAGGGGACAAGGATAGTAAGGCAACAGATATTTCTTTAAGAACATTTGCTTTTTCTTTTAGTTGTTGGGCAAGGTCTTCTTGAATAGTAACAAGAGCTTCACTACTATGGTCTGGCAAACCACAGGCCTCCATCGTCTTGGCTGAATCTTGACATGGTATCACCTTGAGGTGGCTCCTACCCCAAGAAGTTTGGGTTCTTTCTGAAGCATCTTTTTGAATTTCCAGTGCTTCTGAAATTTGATGCATAACGCTATCAAATTCAGAAGTCCTGTATGCTTTGATGATTTCCTCCAACATGCATTTATGTTGCTGGAGAGCTGTTTTGGTATTGTGGAGGTCTTCTTCAATTGTTTTTAACCTCTGATGAAAAGAATCTCTCATTGTCTGCACAACAAAACCAAGTTCTGCCCTGATCAACGTCGCATCTGCTACTGTGTGGACAAGGCTTTGGGGAAAACTAAGGCTAACTGCTTCTGTTTTGCCTTCTTCCTCTTCTCTGGTGCCCAAGTGTTTTCTCAGTTCCTCCACCTGGCTCCAAAATTCACCTTCCAGAAGCAGCTTCTTAGATAAGATGTTGGCCAAGGCAACTGCTGTATGTGGAACATTTGCTGGCTCTAAAAAAACCACCTCAGCTGTCCCATGAATCTCTCTGAGAATCCGGGAAATCTCTGAACTTGCATTTTTCAAAGATTCTGCTATTTGGTTGATCAGGGAGGCTTCAAATGCTATCCTCTCAGAAAGCAATCTTAACTGGTCACCATCAGACATTTCAACTGGCTGCTGCTGGGAAGTGAATTTCTCTTCTTCCAGCAAACTCCCCTCTGCAGGTGGCGTTTGAGCCATACAGCTTTCATTCTGCTGATAATCAGCAGAGATGGGTGTCCCTTGCAAGACCTGGACTGCATTTGACAAGGTGCTTTCCATGCTGGACAGAGTGGTAAGAAACAAATCTCTCTCTTTCTCTTTGTCAGAGTTGGGTAAAGCTCTTAGTTGCTCTCTGCATTTTTCCAAGCAGATCAGGGTTTGATCATTTTTCACTTGGAAGTCTCCCAGCTCACTGACATGATTTTTGATCATTCTGAACTTTTCCTGTCTCTCATTCTCCAGCTGTGAAACCAGAGCACCAACTTCAGCCAAGCTGGCTTGGAGTTGCTCCCTAAGCTGGGACTCTGTGAAGGCCCACTGATGGTGGATAGCTATCAGGGTTTCCTGGTTATGGCCTTGCTGGCTCTCAAGCTTCATGGTCACATCTTTGAGCTTTTCCTCCGTGATGTAAAGTTTGGTTTCCAGGGAATGGATGATTGAGAGATAAGTCTCAGAGTCACTGCTTCCTGAGACTGGGTAACCAAGAGCTGGTTCTGATGACATGCTTTCCTCAGACAGTGACCTGTCCTGGCTTGTGTCTGAAGATGTGCTACTAGTCCAATTTTTCTCTGACCCATCTGCATGGATGTATTTTTGGCACTGGATGTTTGAGAAGCGAATTCTTTGCCTTTTAGCTCCTAGGGTTCCTGTATCAGGCTTCACTAAGGCTTTCTGCTGTGGCTCTCTGTCTTGAAGCTCTGTAGACTTCAACAGAGACTTAAGTTCTTCAACATTCAACATGGTGTGCTCACCAGCCTCTCCCTGGCTGGTCTCAGGGTCTTCGTCCTCCTCCTTTAGTGCATAATTCAAACCAAGAAGCCTCTCAGAAGCTGGCAAGTCTGGAATGTGACTTTCATCAGCATCAAGATTAGTGCAGAAGTCCTCCACATCTTTAGCACACGGTACTGAGTCCACATTAGTTAACTTTTTTACAGCATCTTCTTTGGCTTGTAACCTTACTTCTGTTTCCTCTAAGCTGCCGCCAAGATCAACCATTTTAACCAAAGCCTCATTGAGGTCTTGATCTTTCTTTTCAACAATTCTCAAGTGCATTTCCTTAACGTGTCTCAGCTCTTCTTCCTTTTCTTCCAGCACCTTCTGCGCGCTCTGGAATTGATCTGATACTTTCTCATACAACTGCTCCAGCTTATCATAGTTGCTCTCCTCCATTTTCAATTTTGCTTGCAGCTTGGCAACTTCATTATCTGACTCTTCAACCTGATTCATCAGTTCTTGGAACCTACATTTGATCTGATCTCTCTCCCGTTCAAGTTCCTTGATGTCCTCAGCAAGCTTCTGGATGCTGGCCTCCTTCATCTCCAGTTGCTCCTCTAGCTGGTGGACAATCTCACTGCCTTCAAACTTGGCACTGAGTTTCTCTTTCTGAAGTATTTCCATCTGCTGCTCATTGTTTTGAAGTTGATTCTCATACTCGCTGGCCTTATCCTCTACCTCCTTCAAACTCTGAATTAAAATCTGCTTTTCCTTCTCACAGCTTTCCAACAAAGCCTCATAATTCTTCTGCAACTTCTCCTCCATTAGGATCCGAGCCTGTTCGCTAGTATTCAGCTGCCTACTCAGGTCTGCTATCCTGTCCTGGAGCCTCTGCACTTCTTTCTGGTGGTCCCTCTGTAAAGCCTGTTGCATTTCAAGATCCCTCAGCTCTTGCGTCTTTTCCAGCAGCAGTGCTTCTGCATTCTTTAGCTTTTGCTCACTTGCTTTTAACTGGGAGCTCAGAGTGGTCTCACTGTGCTGCCACTCCTCTAGTTGCTCTTTGGCTTTCTCCTTCTCACTCTTTAAGTCGCTTTTCAGCTTGGCCAGAGTTTGCTCTTTGATGGTTAGCTCTGCTGCAGCATTACTGAGCCTTGCCTGTAGGCTCTGAATCTCAGCTTCATGATGCCGGATCACATCCTTTGCCTCACCATAGCTACGCTTCAGTGACTGGATCTGCTGATTGATCAGCTCCTGACGCTGGCACTGAGCTTCCAGCTCACTTTGGAGGTCTTGATTGACTTTATGGAGCCTCTGCCAGGCACCCGATGGTGAGGCTGCCACCTCGGTCTTAAAGAAATTGATTAAATACTAAATTAGTAATACTTGGGTCCCAGTTCTGAGTGTCACACCTCTGGCCAGGTCTGGCCATGGGAAAGCTCCTTGGATTGTTTTGACTGCTACCCACATGGTCCAATTTTGGAAGGTTTCTGTTCTTGGCACATAATTTTTTTTAACCAACTTTTTTTGTTTGTTTTTTTTAAAAGGGAATGATAGCGGCTTCTGATGAACAGAAAATACACACGGTAACACTGAAACAGCTCTAAGGTAACAGGCTACGAGAAACAAGTAAAAAAAACCCAAAACAATGGAAAAGGAAACAATAGTAAATAAAAACAGAGACAAAAGACTAGAAGGGAGTGAGGACGAGAAGCAGGGAAGGAAACAGGCTGGGGAGAGAAGAGTGGCTCTATTTAGTGTGTTTGTTTAGCTGGTGTGAAACAAAAAGTGCACAGTTGCAGGTAACAAAGTCCTTCAGAACAAAAACAGTAACAGAAAGTGAGGCTGAAAGTAAATGACATCACTTCCTGCCAAGCCACAGGAAGAGGAGATAGCTGCCATAATGATGTCATTTCTGTTATGGCTAAACAGGCTTCTTCATCTGATTCCTCATCTTTAAAAAAAAAAAAAAATCTTATTACTAAAATCTTAAGAGCAAGGAGGAGCTAATCTTTCTACCTGTAAAAAAAGACAAGTGAAAGGGAAAACACAGGTATGATGAGAATGTAAAATAAAAACAAACAAACCTTTGTGAGATTCAAACCAAAGTAGTGTAGCATGCAAAGAGAAAACTCACAAAGAGAGTCATGCATAAGTCGACAGAAATTATATATCTTTAAAAGAAATACACAAACGGGAAGAGGCAAGAGAAGCACAGCGTTAAGCCTAGGAATTTGGCCTGCATTGCTGTACTCTGTTTACTGGTAGGGAAAGCCCACAGATGTGACACTCAGTTATGTTACATTAAAGTCATGCTTAACACCAAAACATGCAAGAATGTCCACCTCGGAGAGGTTAGTAAAGTGACTCCCTCCCTCACCAGCACTGGAAGACATTCCAGGTATTGAAAAGAAAACGCGCGAGTGCTAGCGCTTTCCCACCCGTTAGAATTCAAAGGGTTCAAGATATTGCTATTGTGATTAAACTTAACAGCAGGAAATGTCAGAGGGGGTTACAAGAGCTCCAAAAGGGCTTCAGTGCAAGGTGCATGTGTCAGTACTGGCTATTGTTCAACAGCTTTGATATGATTAATAAATGTGCAGATTGTTTGAGGCCAGTCTAGAGCCAACAATATTCATGCCCATGAAAGAGATCTGTTAAAGGGTAAGGCCTGGGCATGGGCAAGACCTTAAAAATGCAGGCGCTCCATTCAGGTAAGCACTCTAAAGCGTACTCAGACTTTCTGGGTCTGCAGAGTAGAGCCGAAATTATTAAAGATCCGTACATTCCACTGCAGGGACCATACAATGATCTAGTCTGACCTCCTGTACAATACAGGCTAGAGAAGGTTTCTAATATAACAGAGCATAACTTTAAGAAAAACATCCAGACTTGACTTTAAAATTGCTGGTGGTGGGGCACTAACCATGACCCTTGATAAATTGATGGTTGACAGGGAACAGGTTTCTTGCTGGACTAGAAATACTCAATTTTCACATGGAATTTTGGCTCTGCTCCTTCCCACCCAACTTAGGAAATACAAAGGCAGCCATCAAAGGCAGGCATCGAAGACAGACATTTTCAAACTCTTAAAAAAGGTTTAGAACATGGGTTCCCAAACTAGGGGGCGTGCTGAAATTCCAGGGGGAGCATGAGGCGACTCAGCCTCATGGTGAAGCAGGTTTTGGTAGCCAATTTTGTGCTAGTCTACTATTTGCTAGGCTCCAGTCTCAGGGAGATAGGAAGCTGCAGTTGGGGAAATGTGGGATCCTGCCCAGGGCCAATAGCCAAAATTGAATTGCTGCCATAACAGAAGATCAAACACAGACTAAGAGGAGGAAGCTACAGCTGCAGATAATGAAGTGGCAAATCCAATGGACATTTGGAAAGCTGCTAACACACAAAGGAATTGTCTAGCTTTCTTCTTCCCTCCCCACTGGTGGGCCCCTCTATGACCTTTATCCCTCCCCTACAAGCCCTTTTTCTTGTCAGCTCTTCCACTTCAAGGGGACTAAGTAGAGCTCCCAAGTCTGGCCGGCAGTAGCACATTAAGAGAAGGTCTCCCCACTTGGAAACTGAGGGTGCTTTCTCTGCAGTGCAGGTGGCTACATTGCTAGGCCCGTTTAGTTTTCCTCCTGGAAGGATCTCCACTCATTTCAAACCCAAGGGAATCCCTCCCTCCCCAGATTGCGACTCCATCCTTCCAGACAAACACTGCATAGGAGGCTCTTTGTAGCTCTTCAGTGCAGCTTGGATTGTAAGCTCTGGGGCAGGGACTGTCTCTTCCTATATCTTCACACAGCATGGGCCCTTGATCCTGACTGGGGCCTCTGAGCCTTCCCATAATACACATACCAACAGATTAATCCCTCTCAGCCAGAGGGGTAACCGGGCATACATGGTGCTTCTTGCCTTCCTTGGACTCAGTCCCTTCCCTTCGTCTCCCCTCCCCACTACCATGTGGCCATGCAGAGCACAGCCACTAGCCACCTTGTCCCACAGCACATTTGACCATACAGAACCCACAGCTAAAACTCTACCTAGATCTCAGAAAAAGGAATTCTTGCTGAGCCAGTCTAGTGTAGCTCCATAGGCTTTGCCTTTTCTTTTAGGGGCACTGCTGGAGACTTCTTGGGCTGTATCTAAGAGCCTATAAGAGAACGGGGAGAGAATAGCTGCTGCTCCTCTCTCCTTTCCTAACCACTCCAAACACAAGTCCAGGCCTGGTTCAGAGCCACCAGCCTTTAATACAGCCAGAAGCCCCCACTGTGTTCCCTAAGAAAGGCCATGTGGCCAGAGGAGAATTTACAGCCACAAATGCACAGGAAAAAGGAGATGGGGCTCTGTGCACACATCAACACTGACATCCAAGTGAACTTTGTCAAGGTTGTATCCACAATGCCTCTAGGGTTCATTTTCCTTGAGTGGAATCTTAGGGTACGTCTAGATTACATCCCTCTTTTGACAGAGGGATGTAAATTAGGCACTTCGAAATTGCAAATGAAGCCAGGATTTGAATTTCCCATGCTTCATCTGCATAATCACGTAATGGCGCTCTTTCAAAAAAGCGCTATTTCGAAAGTAAAACTGCGGTCTAGATGCGGTTCTTTCGAAAAGGGAAGGCTTTTTCAAAAGGTCCTGTAAACCTCTAGACCACCCGGTTTCATTTGCAATTTTGAAGTGCCTAATTTACATCCCTCTGTCAAAAGAGGGATGTAATCTAGACACAGCCTTAGTGGCCATCATATCTTCTGTGTCTACACACAAATGCTCTTTTATGAAGCTGGGAACGGATGATGGCAGCATTTAAGACAGACCAAAGCCTCTTGGGGCACAATAGGTTTTGTACTGTTCTGGTCCACACTGGATGCACTCACGAGCACCCTGGACTGAAGCCCGACAGGTTCATTTGCAGGTGCAGCGATAGATGGGAGATTTTGCTCTCTCGCTCTCCTACCTGCAACACGTAGCCTTCCCTGGCACTCTGCTCCCTGCCCAGGGCCACCTTCAGCTGGTCCTGCAGGACCCGGTTCTGCTCCAGGAGGTCCGACGCCTCCTTCTGACTCTGCTCCAACTGTTGGAAATGGACAAAGACAGAAGCCTAAGGGCTGGTTGAGGAAGCATAGGAGGAAGTGGTTCTAAAGCACTCAGCATGGAGCTATCTCCTCGCGTCCCTCTAGGAGTTGAGCTTTATTTAATATGACCAACCCTCCTCTCTGAGACTACATACCCCAAACCTCAACATTGTGAATTTAGTTAATGCTCAAAGCTCGCTGAAATGAGGGATTAACAGCACTGGAAGGAGCCAGGCATAATCCAGACAAGTTCTCCTTCCCCCCCAACCACACCTCATTTCTGACTTGCACCACTCTCGGCTAGTCCAGTCTTGGGCCCCACAGAGCTCTGCTAATGCACTTTAACTCTGACCTGCGGCAGCCAACTCACGTCATACCAGACATGGGGCGCTTCAAGTGAGTTGAGCTTCCTATCTCTCCTTTAACTAATTTATGCCATCAACTTTCTTTTCGGTTTCCAACAACACAAGACAGCTCATCGTAGGTAGCAGATAACCAGAACCAGCTTTGTACACTTACAAGGTGTGTGGGTCAGCTGAGCTGTGTGCACGTGCATACACACACACAAAATCACACTCAGAATTACAGGGTCAGAAGCTGACACCTGATTTCAGAGAGCATTAATACACTTGGACTGGGTTCAGGACCTGCTCAGGTCACCATGGAAGGCTTGTTAACCAACCACCACAGCCTCTGGGCTGGATTGCAAAGGATCCTTATTGCATTAACTGTCCTTCCAGGAGATGTGGAAGCAGGGAAAAGCCAATAAAATTGGAAGAAAAAGGAAAACACTAGGGCTACGAGCCTGGTCCCTGTATTTCCCGAAAAGGGGCCCTATAGTGTCTACTTATCCCCTTTGCTTTTAATGAAGCAATACAGTCAACCTGTGACAACCTTCCAGCTGCAACCTGCCCTGGTGTAATGTGAGGGCCCATTGCCACACAGGCTAAAGAGCCCTTTGGAGCCAAAACCCTAGCCTGCCTACTCCTCTCATTTTACCTCCTTCTCCAACAGCGAGGTTAGCTGCTGCTTGTGGAGCCCTTCATCTCTGTCATCTGGGTGAGCCAGGTGCAGGGGCATGATGGGGATTTGCTTCTCCTCACGCAGAGGGGTCGTCTCCACCTGGTGCCATCGCTGCTCAATCTCTACATGAACATTCTGTGGCTTCACCTCCCCCGTGAGGGGCAGGCCCGGGATCCTGTCCACCTCCATCCTCAACATGTCCTCTGGGGCTGCCCCATCAACAGCATCGATCATCTCAAAGCGCTTGCGTCTCTCCTCTCTCCGCCGAGCACGCTCCCGTTCCAGCTCCCCAGGGTCTGTGTCCGAAGTGCTGTGTTCCCTGGGGAAGGCTGCGGAGCTGCTCTTTGAGGACTCTGCCGCAATGGCTCTTTCCTGTGCCAAGGCTTGCTGAATGGGGCGGAACTCAGCCCAGTCAAAGGTTTTGGAGCGCCCCTCTCGCCGGCGCTCTCGGGCACGGCTCCGCTTCTGCTCAGGGTCCATCTCAGCTGGGTCCAAGTCCTGCTTCTCGTTTGGCTTTGGACAGGTCTCAAAGGAAGAGCTGGTTTTGCTTTTCTCTTCTGGCAAGGAGCTGTTAGGACAGAGGAGGAAAGAGAAACATCTGTCAGCCCTCTAAAGAGATGCAGTCCCATGCTCACACTTGTGCTCAGAGAGCCACTGCCCAGGGACATGACCAAAGCCCACTGAAATGCCATGTGCGTTCCTGGGCATCCCTCTCCCACCATCATTGATGCTCCTCATGATAGCTGGAGTTAGGCCAGGAGCTACTGCTCTCCTTTCCCTTTGGACTCTGTGTAGGAATTTAGTGCTGACAAAAGGTGCCGGGGATAGCCCTAGGACACACAGCCCTTTAGTTTATCAGTAAAGTAGGGAAGCAAATTTCCCCACCCTGTCCCCTCGCCAAACACACCCTGCTAGCAATGAGAGGAGTACTCCCTACGCTGCTCGCATGGGACTTGGCCTCCTTTGATAAGACTGTTGACGAAGGGTCCAGTGGCAGTGCTGGGTTGTGGGCACTTGTCCACTAGGAAGAGAGCTGAGGCCAAAGCAGCCACCCTCAAGTGCTAATTTTATCATTAACACCACAGGCAGGTTTTGAACAGCACATCCCCTTGGAGCTGTCCAGTCCACCCCATCCCCCCATGAAGCCCTCTTTCTAACCAGCAAGAGCCTTCCACCCAATTCATTTAATGAAGCCACATGTGTTCACTGCAATACTGCAACTGGTCACTATCACAGCCATTCTGGGATGTAGTAGCTTCAAAAAGGCATGAAGATGGAGACTGATATTCCGCAGCAAGAGAAGAGGAAGCACAGGGCAGCACATGACCATCTGAGAGGGATTGGTAACACCTTTAACGTTTTTCTGATCTTGGCAAAGGCTCTCCATCTACAACTGGTTCACCCAGAAACTTCTCCAGGCTACACTGTGCACCAAAAACACCGGCCCCTGAAATTGTAACACACCATAGTCCTGGACTCCTAGACCATGTGCTCTTATGCTTCCCCCCGGACCAGCAGCAGCCCACAAGCTGCGCACACTTCTGCAAATGTCACTGATGATTCCAAATGCTCAAACAAGAATGTAAATCAAAGGAAGCAATGACCCTCTAGTGCCGAGCTAGAGAGGAGTAGAGGTGGTGGTGGGGAAGATGAATGCTTGTCAAGCAGGAAAGGGTAAAGTTAGTAGGGAAAGGAAATGTATTTCCAAGCTTCTAAGGACAGCCTATATAAAGTCTGGGATTATTCAATGAATATAGACATGCCAGCCTTATACATGCAGATTAGAATAAAACAAATAAAATGACAATAAGCCAGCTCCATGGAATGATTTCCACAGAATAACTCTGGCCTGGAGGATCCCGGAGGCATTCACTCAAATCTTGCTGGTAAGAGAGCCCCAAGTGGTGCCATTTCCCAGTAACTGCACCCATGCTGTTGAATTCACCTTCTGCTTGACCAGCCTTTCCTACCTTTGCCCTGATCTTGCCCCTTAAAGTGACAGCATGCCCACATCTGTACTTAGCTTAGCTAAGTACATTTGTGTTCAGCCAACTTGGATGCATCAAGCTGCCTAGTTTTCTATGAAGGGGTAGTGAAGAGAGCCATCAAGCCTCCGTACAGGGCATTCACTGCAGCAAACTAAAATTAATGTGGTGCCCTAACCTGGAGCGACAGGTGTGAAGAGTGCCAGTATTTACAGTTGGCATGCCAGAAGAGGATTACCTTGGAGTATTTACAACAAAAAGATTCCTCCCCAACTGTGCCCCACCTAAACTCATTACACTCCATATGTGCACATACCCAAACAATGCAACATAAGGGAATGACTCTGCATGGTTCCTACGCTAGTATCTTCCGATGCACTTTTTACCCACCAAACTGCAGGCTCAGGTAGGCTTAATTTTAAGACACTCTTGCCATTTCAAGTTTGTCTTTGAAAATGAGCCTAGAAACACACACTTCAGCCTTGCCCCTTGCAACTAACAAAAGAAACTTCCATATTGCACCATGATGGAATTGCACCATTCGAGTTCAGAGCCAATTTTGACCTTCATGCTTTGAGGCTAGATGTCTCCAAAGCAAACCAATCTGGTTAGCTGGTTAAAACAGCAATTTGAATGGGAGTCATTGTCTTGAAACCAAACAGGGGTTGAGAGCCAAGGGAATCCCTGGACTCTCAGCCACTGCCAGAAGTCTGAAATGATACAGCTCTGATCCCAGATGTCTCAGAGACTTGAGACTACCCTGTTGCCATATCTGTTATCAGCTTATTTCCCCTCTGCGCATTCCAGACTGGCACAGATTATGTGTCACGTAATAGGAATAGCATTTAGGAACAAATTGAGGAGGACACAGTGACACTGATCCAGAAGATAAAAAAAGCCTTGGAACTGCCCAACAGCCCACGCATTGCCATTATTAATGTTTGACTTTTTCCAGTCTCTGACCCATTTTTCTCCTTCCGTTCAAATGAGTTAACTCAACCCACACTAGCCCTGGAAAGCTATTCACAGGCCAGAAGGATGGGGTGGAGGAAGGTTTTTAATTACTGCGGGGAAAGTGGTTACTGCTCCTTTTAGTAGTTAGGTCAGGAACACTGTGTGGTAGAGCTCAAAAATGGTGTGAAATTGGCAGGCAATTGCAGTTCGAGTTGGCTTGGAGACGGAGCCCAAGTAGGAGGTGGATGGATTTCAGCATGTAAAGAAGGACCCACTTGCTGTGCTGAGCCCATTCATTTTTGTTCTTTTCTTTGTCTAGAGGTGATTAGTCTGATCCAACTAATGTCTTTGCACTTAGACTGTGAGCTCTTTGGGAGCAGGGACCATCTTTTTGTTCTGGTTTTATGCAGCTCCTAGCACAATGGGATCCTGGGCCATGACTGAGGCTCCTAGATGCTACCACAATGCAAATATTAATACTATGTTTAAAACAGGCACATTGGATATAGTGGATTTCAGGAGCCATAACACAGGGCAAATAAAGATGTTAAAAGGAGATTGAAGTGAGTTGGGTTTATCAACCCAGCTCCTAGTGGAGAGTAGGGATATAAAAAGTCATTTAAAAATTTAACTGTGTAAAAATTCTGAGTGGTTCCACGGTTCCACGCACTGCGGTCTCTGCAGCATAAAGCTTCTATGCAAGCTTTGTACTGCACAGCCCTCAGGGATGCTTCTCTGTGAGCACACTCCTGGGGAGGCTTCGCTGTGGGCTCTGCAGCCTGTTCCCAGGAGTGGGGCTGGTGCTAGCATGAAATTTGCAGCAGGGAGGCTGAGCCAGTCCTGCCCCGGACAGAGGCTGCTCTGGCTAGCTGGCAGAGCAGCTCCTGTCTGTGGTGGGGCCCTGCAGGGCTGGAGCCGTGCCCTGCCCAGGGCAGGAGAGGAGTTGCCCTAGCCCCTATTGGTTAACTGGAACAGGTAAGCTTCACCCATTAAGGATAAGGCTTACCGGTTAGCTGGTTAACCATTTACATCCCTACTGGAGAGATGCTGACAACAGCAAAGCCACCAACACAGCTGGTCACCTCAGGGGCAATTTCAGCAGATTTACCAACTGACCATGAAGACTAAACTGCTCTGACCCCTTGACACGGGGCATAGGTCATCCTACTAGCACTGCAGGATAAAACACTTGCAAGCCCACAGCCCCACGAGCCTCCTGATCTCTGGCTGTCAGCTGCACAGAACTCTTGTCTACCAGCCATTGTAGAATGTGCACACGGTACCAACTTGCAAGAGGATAGGTGGGGGCACCCAGTGCATTGACACACACCCCAGGATAAGTGCTCTACTGGGATCATAATTAGAGGACACGGGTTTTCTCTATGTTTGGGTAGTTCCAACTTAGCTGTGGAGAAAGATGCTCAAATAGTTCCAATCCACATCACTAATAAAATTCACTCATTACACAAAAATTCTGAAATGAGCTAGATTAAAACTATTGCAATTTACCTAGATTTAATTTTGCTAACTTGACAAAACAGGAATTTACACAACTACTTAGAGGTTTAATTATCCCTGCTAATTTACTTGGTCTTGTCCAGCTTCATAACTATGCACATCGGAAGATACCATTGGGTAGAAACCAAGTATCAAGACCAGGTTGCTTCTTCCTTCCTTTCTCATTTTAATTTTAAAAAGAAATGAAAATTTCGGGGCTTTCTATCTGGAGTGCAGAAAACGGGGAGCATGCAGTGACTCACAAGAGATACAAACCACAGAACGTTAATACAGGAGAGAACACAGTTTTCCAACCTGGGCTTCAGCACCGATAGTTTCAAAGAGAAGTTTTTCCTGGGAATGCATGGAAATCAAACATATGCAGGAGTGAGGAAAAAGGAGGATTCCCGGAGAGCCATGAGAGATCCACCAGCCAGCTCTGCCAGAGGTGGGGGCGTATCTGAGTGGGCGAGGGGAAGAGATCATGGAACATCTCTGGATAGACAGCACTGGGTGGAGAGAACTCTTCCACTAATGCTGGGGGAAATCAGGCAAATTCAGTTGTTGCCAGTTGAGGACAGATAAGAGAAAAGGATTAACTGTGTGGGTGCATCTTCATTCACTACATGACAGCCAGCCAGGAACCCAGGGATCAGGACGCCTGTGGCTTGATGCAGTGCCAAACCAGAATAATGTTTAGCTGAGAGAAAGTAAAGAGCACACTTCACCCACAGCTGTAAGGTCTGACACCAGTTACTATATGAAATTTGTGGGTGCCTGCCTCTTGTACTGACTATGGTCACCCCATGTCTTATGTGAAGGGGAAGAAGTTGCTTCAGCTATCTAGAAGGTTAAAGGAGAAGAAATGCTTCTCACTAAGGCATCTGCTGAGGTATCCCATGGAGGTGACAGGCTGATCTTGCTGAAGAGAGGAAAGGGGAAACCCAATATAAGCAGCCCCTAGCCAAGGGTTGCACACACATCGAAGAATGTCCACAAATACAGGCGTATCCCCACATCTGTGCCTCTAGGTCAGGCAGGAGGTGTGCAAATGACTATTAGGAGATGGGAGCATTCCTTCAGCTTCCATCGGCAGATGCAACTGGTTGCACATGGGTGTGCACAACAGGAGGAACTCTGACTGTGTCCTGTGCTGACTGCAAAAACAGTAGGAGAGCAAAGAGTGCCCAGCCTAAGCCCAGAGAATGGGAGCGGCCAGAACACTGAGTGGGAGGGACTAGAAACAAACAGCCAGAAAGGGGATGGGTATTTCTGCACAGCAAGAGAGAGGATAGAGGGGAATGGTTAAGACGACAGACATGGACATCATCCTTTTTCTAGTTCTATACCTGGTCACATCTGGAGCAGTGGTGGGGCGAACATGCTTCATGATTGTCTGGATCCAGTTTCGTCGAATCCCAGAGGTCATGGCAGAGAGCGTGAATTCTCCTTCTTTAGTCTAGGCAAAGAGAAGAAGCAGGTCAACATGGCTGATTCTATTGGGAAGCACTTCCCTTCCCTTCAAGGGGTTGCCAGCCCTCACTCCCCAGACCCGCTCTTTACCCCTCATCACAGAGACTCTAGAAATCTAGGTCATACTGCAGTACCGTTTAGACAAGCCTCGAGTTTGCTAGTATTTCACTCAAGTCCTTCAGAACATCTTCATTGGGCATTCGTGAGAGAACCATCAACTCCATCCCCATTTCTTTCCAACAACTATTGATCAAAACATGAACCTATGGACTAGCCAGTCACGTGCTTCAGGGCACAAGCTGGTCAGCCTCTGAGGGGAGTCAGGAAGACATTTCCCTTCCCGTAGGACAGGCTCCACAGAGAGATGTGTTGTAAGAGTGGTTTCATCTATCTGATTCAGCCAGCTCTGGTGACTACTGGAGATGAACCACTGAGTTTGTTGGGATAAGGAAACCTCTGCTATCCTCATACCAACTGCTCCCCACAGCAGCAGCATTCCCAGTTCCTGACATGTTCTTACATGGATTTGGAAGCCATAGTTTCTCTGAACTGGATATTCAGTGACGTCATAGCACGTAGACAAATCAATTTCTCCATCCAGATCAGCTGCCTGGGGAAACGAGAGAGAGAGGAAACCATAAGGATTATTGCACACGAAAAGCGGCATCTAACACAATGTCACTTAGGAAGCTTCTCCACGTGATCCATGGTCTCATTCTCAGCATCAAGGATGAGACACACAGAAGAACCCACATAGACCCATCCCCCCATGGATGTTCCAGCCCCATCATGGGCCCACAGAGTTGGAATAAAAAGAGAAAAAAAAAGCAGCTTTGATTTGGGGCTGCACCAAGTCTGCCTCTCACTGAATCCCCGAGGGCTGGGAGCTTGAGCATGAGCTCTGCTAGGGATGCTCTTGATGCAGGAAGCACCCAATTAACTTCAAACTACCCCCAGGCTTTCTGCTCCTCTGGTGCCCTTGCAAGGCACAAACACAAATCCAGGAACCTGAACTCCCCACCCAGAATGACTCAGCCATGCTCATATGGAGAACTGCAGGAGCAATGCCGGGAGTCGGACCCACTGGAGCCATTTGGGACTTATTGGACTGTTAAGTGAATAGGGTTTAAGCTCTGAAGGGAGACACCTACCTCCTCTGCCACGGAGTCCCTGTAGTATCTGAGGCTCTGATCCGTCAGCACAAACCAGTGTTTCTTCCACTAGGAAACAAAACAAGGCAGGCTCTTTAACAAGCTGTTCCTTTCCCAAGCCCAGGGTGGCTGTGGCATCACCTCACACCTCACCACCGTATAAGTAGAAGAGTTGACTATCCCCTCCGCTACTTAAACAGCTGGGCAGACTGCAACTACCAGCTTCATGCTCTGGTGGGACACAAGCTCTCACAACTGAAATCCAGTAGAAAGATCAATGAGGGGGAAGAGATGCTGGGGTGAATCCAGCACGTGGCCTCCACCTATGGCATCTTCTCCTATCTGAGTGGCCATGTTTGTTGAGCAAACAACAGTCTGAGTTGCAAAGGATCCACTATCACTCAGTGGTGATACAGGGCCATGGCCAGAAAAATCACCACAAATACGCTGGGTCTCTTGGATCTTCGGAGTCCTACCCTTTCAGTTTACAGACAAGCTGTCGGGTTTAATGGCGGCATTCTTCAGCTCGGAAGGACGCGTTCTTTATGATTTATGAATTTGGATGGGGCATTCCTGTTTAGTTCTGGAGCGTACAGGAATTGGGTGGTTTTCCTTTAACTATTTCATCTGTGACCCTTCTAGTGGCACTCCCTGTCTGTGATTCAGAGGCCCCCACAATCTCACTAGAGCAGCAGTGTGTACACGTAGCTAGGCCTTGCATTTTGCATGCATTTAGTATCAATTATTTGGATCCTGCTCACTGCGTTTGCAAGGGTTCTTCATATTACATCTATTGTGTTAAGAGCAAAAACCTCAATTTCCAAATATTTTCCCCTTTTTTGGCTAAAGTACTCAACTATTATTATTTATATTACTGTTCCACTTAGAAGTCCTAGTAATGGACCATAGTCCCCATTGCATTAAATACTTTACAAACCCTGAACAAAATTCTGCCCCAAAGAGCTTACAATTTTACATGAGAACATGAGAAAGGCCATGCTGGGTCAGACCAATGGTCCAGGTCTTCTAACAGTGGCCAGTGCCAGATACTTTCGTGTGAACAGAACAGGACAAATGATCTAGTCCCAGCTTTGAGCAGTAACATAAGAATGGCCATACTAGGTTAGACCAATGGGCCATCGAAGTACGAGACAGGACACAAACTCACATTCTAACTCTTCATTCAAAGTGTGGTAGCTAATAAAAATCAGTGTTTAATAAATTAATTTCCTGCCATGCTGCCAGGGAGATTTGAGTTCCTCCATCCAAGAGAACCAGATCAAACAGTTCTGTTTTCCTTTCTAAGTGTTGCCTCTCAATTACACTGCACTTGTGCTTCCAGCCAGAGCACTTTTGGGGACCCACGGTGGCTGCCTCAAGCATCCTATGGATGGGCGAGACCTAGGGGATTATCTGGGGGCCTGGTGTGGTGACAGCAGGGGTCGCCCCTCTCACTCACCGCAGCAGTGGAAGCAGGAGTGGCCCGGCTGCCTGCTCTGCTCCACCCCACCACCCTCTCCCGGCCTGTTGCACATGGCTTCTCAGTGGTGGTGGAAACAGAGCACCACAGTCCCAGGGTGCTCTATTTTCCACTGCCATGGAGAAGCAGGGCGCAGCTGGCCGGGAGGGCGGTGTGGCGGGGCAGAGCAGGCTGCTGGGCCTCTCCAGTTCCCACCGCTGTGGTGAGTGCAGGAAGGGAGCTGATCCCTGCTGCCACTGTGCCAGATGCACATAATCCCCTGGGCTGCATTGCTTGGAGGTGGGGGCAGAACAGGGATGGTGCTTAGGGAAGGGGTGGAGCAGGGGCAGTGCCAGTGGTATCTGTGGGGGTTGCCTGGGGCCCCAGCCCACCTCGGGATGGCCCTGCTTCCAGCCATTTTTGGACACAAAGAAAAAGACATTTCCAGATGAGAACTGAACCCTTCCAAACCTAAGAACATGAGAACGGCCATACGGGGTCAGACCAAAGGTCCATCTAACTTAGTGTCCTGTCTTCCAACAGTGGCCAATGCTAGATGCTCCCAAAGGGACTGAAATGAATAGGCAATCGTCAAGTGATCCCTCCCCTGTTGCCCATTCCCAGCTTCTGGCAGACAGAGGTTAGGGACATCATTCCTACCCTGGATCTCCTATCTCAATTTGCAGTGCCCCCAAAAGAGCTGGCTATCTTTTGATTCTAGACTGCAGTGCTGGGGATTAATAGGAGGGGCAGAGCTTAGATCTTCACACACCGGGCTGAGCTGCACGGACAGCAGCAGGAGAGCACTGCTAAACTGAATGCACTGGATGCACAGAGAAGCAAGGAACAAACATTTCATTTTCACAGTCAGTCACTCTCCTGATGGTCAGAGCATTCTGAGCACAGAATGGACTCCCCATCAATTCTCCAAGTTTCAGCCTCAGTAGCCTAGCCCCAGCTTACACACAGACCACATCACTGCCTGCCAACCGCATGTAAATCATTTGCTCCCCTGCGTCCTCCGCAAACGGATCGGGGGCAAGGGGGAAGACATGGAGAAAATCAAGGGAGGGGTTTATTTATAAAGAACAACATGAGCTCAGTCACAGCCCGATATCACTGCCAGCCTTTATGGCTGTGGGAGCTGAGCACTTAACCACAACCCCTCTGGGAGGGAAGAAGAGGGAGGTGGGAAGCTTGTGTTTCCATTAGTGCCTTAATGGAGACATTTTTATTTAATCTAATTGCTTGCTCGCATCAATTCTGTGATTCTGAGCATGCCTGTTCTGCAACTGAAGCTGAAGAGGTGGCTGTGACCACAAGGGAGATGAGTTCAAGAGAACTAATGCTACAGCCCACGCTGACCTCAGCTCCCTAGAAACTCACTAAATGACAGTCAGGCGCTGGGGTCTGAATCTTCTGCAGTGCAGAATGCCAGCCACTCCTGCCTAGGCAGACCCTGCTTGTGTGCAGGGCGGGGGGAGATATGTAGAGCTCACATATCCCTCCATCTGGTTTCCCAAGTATAAAACAGGGCTAATCCAGAGCTACCTTGCAGGGGCAGTAGAGAGACAGACAGACAGACACACACAGACACACACACACACCCTCCTTTATTAATCTGTTCAGACCAGGCTGTCATAGTTCAGCCACAAGGTAGGAAGGCCTTGAAATGCAGCTGCTATAGGGGAGTGTCACCAGCTGAGACAGTAGAAATCTTGAGTTCTGTCCCAGGGGCTGGACAGGGTGGACAGCCTTTTGTGTTCATCTTTAACACAGGATCTATCCTGCCCACACCTGAGCAACCACATACATACACCACCACCCTGGCCATTTGTTTGGATTGTGAGTACAGCCACAGCACCATATGCACAAATGTAGGCAGACAACTGCACCAAGCTACAAGGAGAAGGGACAGTCCTCTCTCCAAGGATGCCATGTCACAGGTGGACTAGTGCATGGTTACACAAACACTGACTGACCACAGCATCCAAAAAAGAGCATGTCCCGGTAGACTTACCTGCCCATCCTCGTATTGCTTCGTCAGCCATCCCTTCTTGAAGTTCAGCAGGTCAGGCTACAAGGAGAGGAAAGAAAAGGAGGCATTTGGAGCTTTTCAAGGATTCAGATGAAGTGCCAGCTTCCGACTCTACCAGATAGAAATCCCACAGCAGTGATTCATACAACATAACCCAGCAATGCCAACGGGTCCTTTGGGCCACCAGAGTGGAAGAGAAGCTGAAGAACAGCACATGGAAGGAAAAGACCCCACGCAGGTTTTACTCAGGCCAGGTCTACTCAGCATTGTTCTTCCCATTTCCCACCCTTGCATGAATACCAGCGCAGCTCCCCAAAGGGAATGCTGGTACAGGCAAGGCTGCTGGCTCCTTCACCACCACCATCTAGACATGAAGAAAAGGATGCTGCAAAGCAAGGCCTTAATATCTCCGAGATTCGGTATCACGGTCACATAGAAGGTGTTTTGCAGGGGAACACACGTGCCCTGTTGCCATTTCTTACACAGTCCCCCCTCATAACAAAGAGCAGCTAGTACAGCTAGAAGCAATGAAGAGCTGGCAAGTCCCCTGGATTGCTGGCTGGAAAAACTATTCTCTGTTCCCCAATTCCTGATACACACAACAGCACAAGGCATAACCGGTGTTTTAATAATGACTACACAGCTGTCCTACTTCCTCCTCCAAGGCATCCCAAGTGTACAAGACAGAGTGCAGCAGTGGCAGGGCAGGGAGGAGTCAACAAAACAGAGCAAAAAATAACCTTAGGAAACTGTCCGGGGTGAGGGGGTGCCACACATCAGATGAGAAAGAGATGGAAATTCATCATCTCTTGGGGGGAAAAGCACGCAGAGGGAAGGCCTCTAGCTGTGCAAAGCTCAACCTCATCACTGACCTTGACCAGCTAGTGGGGTCCAGTCGGGCTTTGGCTTCAGGGTTTGACAGTCCAATCAGATCAAGTCCCACTATGTGAGAAAATAGGCCCCGTGGCTAGAAGAGCAGGAACCAAGAATCCTTTGGATTTTTGCTGTTTTAAGTGTAAGAAGAGGGCTGGGGAGGTGTCTATGCTAGTCTTTGTGGTGGCTGCGTGGACAGAGATTGGGGCAAGGGCAAATTATTCACACTGGAGTTCAGCAAAGTGCAGGTTTGCCTGGCAGCAGCCACACACAACCAGCAGACACCTGCTCAAGAAGTCTCACTTTTGCTTCCTCCCATCATCCAAGAGTCAGCTTTTGCTTCATGCTGGCCAGACTGCACAGAATTAGTCTATGCTACTGGAGCAGGAAAATAGGAGGAGAGAAAGGGGAGAGAAGATGATGCTGATGCAGGATCCCAGCCAGTGTTCTTTCTAAGATGTGCAGCAGCCCAGCTTCACAGGTGATTCATCAGGCCTGCCCAGTCAGTCAGCTCCATGCATGGAGCCCTGAGCCTCTGACTGGGCAGGGCTGATGAATCACCTGTGAAGCTGTGCGGCCTGCAGCTTAGAGGGAACACTGGTCCCAGCCTTTTTATCCAGCACATCTTGCTGGGCTTCTCCATTGTTTCAACCAAAGCGGTGCCAGCCAGGTGCAGTCCCCAATAAGCCTCACGGGGGTAAGGAGAGGCGGAGTATCGCCCAAGTGCCATATTATTGCTCAATTCCAGGTGTTACACACAAGCTTTCATCCTTAGAGACCTGGCAAGTGACATCCACGATTGCAGCTTTCACTGGTGTAATGAGGAAGCAGATTTTTCTCCAAAGCAAGGCAGGTTCTAAAGGCCCCACCCCCATGAACTCTTAGGTACCAAACGCTGGAGTCTGTTAGCCCAGCCAGAAAGCCCAGGCCTACCTTATCCTTGCGGCTCTTCATTAGTCTCCCATCCACAAAGCCTCCTTGCCCTCACTCCCTGCTTCTCTGCCTCTATTTATAAACTCTGCCAGGCATGGCTGGCAGCTGGCAGTCACGTGGTATAGTGCACATCAACAGACGACTGAGTTCCTATTTACAAGGCCTTGAAATACCCTAGAGATTTGAGTGGAGGGAGTACCAGCATCTCATAACCCCATATGGAACCCTGGTCAGATTTCCTTATAAGTGAATTTAACCGTAGGCTGCAGCTAAAAGAACAGCCTTTAGCCCTGGAGAAGGGACTTTTCCGCACAGGGATAAGCTGAAAGTTTCTTATTTCCCATCCTGTTTATTGCATATTAAAGTAGGCGGTGGATGTATTTTCCCTCCATCGCTGATTAGCTCCTTCTTCAGCTTCAGCCAGGATATAATCCTGTTTTGGGGACATCACAACCGGTTGTTGTGAAAGTGATGGATGCCAAGCATTGTGGCTTTGAGTCCTCACAGCAGGATCAAGTCAGAGGAGCAGCTGGGAGCGGAGGAGGGTGAGAAGGAGAGAAGCCAGGTTTAAATAAACCAGTACAAATCGATTGGAAATGGCAATGGAAGCTGGGAGCACAGGGGAAAGGAAATCAAAACAGAAATCTATTAAATCCTGTTTGTCCTGCAAATAGTCATGTCTCTATGGGGAAGGGTACCCAGTTCAGCATCACAAAAAAGTCACAGGTGAATTCCTGAACACGGCTCCCAAAACACTACGGCATCTAAGGAGGACACAGGAAAGAGTTTCACTAATGACTAGGGCCACCCTGAATTTACAGTAGCATGACCAGGTGGGATACACTCACTGTCTCCTAAAAGATAATCCCTGTTGAAAAGGCAGCCGTGAATGCTGCATGGATTTGGCATAGGTAAGGTCCGGGTTGAGTACCGAGCTTCCAGAAACAAAACTCACTAAGCTATGTGAGCTGCAGCATCTTTAACACAGCTACCCCTCTGATGCATAAAATTAGTCTGTATCTGCAAAAACAAGGACTCCTGTGGAACCTTAAAGACTGATATATTTATTTGGGCATAAGCTTTCAAAGGCAAAGACCCACTGCGTCAGATGGCATGTCACAAAAGCTTATGCCCAAATAAATCTATTAGTCTTTAAGGTGCCACAGTACTCTTGGTTTTCAATTTTACGATTGGTTAACCTAAAGAAACAGCATTCATTTTCTTGTGAGCCGGGTTCTCATCAGACTACTAGGGTCCTGCTGATCAACAGCCTCTCTGCAGACGACAGCTTCACAATCACCCATGGAGAGCTGAAGAGCGCTCTCTACTGCTCTGAAGAAACTGTATTTTGGATCCTTGTTCACTCTTTCCCAACCGTGTGTTTTGCAAAGGAAAGCAGAACTAGTTAAGATGTTACAGAGTTTCATGGGCTCAATAATTATTAGCTGAAAAAAAACTGTAAGGGAAGGACAGAGGCATCACTGCAGAAGAAATCTGGGAGGAGCAAAGTTGCATCAGCATCTAGAATGTCATATGTGATTATATTACATCCTGAAAAGTGGGATAGAGCATATGGACATATTAAAAGTTTGGGGCGGGGGGGGGGGGGTCAGTAACTGCCCCCCTCCTTGCATCACGGCAAATGAAACCCCTGGGGAAGAATCTTCTATTAAAGCAGAGTAAGATCTCTGCTTAGCAAATCATCAAACTCTACTCGAGCGCTTAGTTTTAATGTAGCAAAACTAAGTATTTAAAAGCCACCGGAGCAAGAAGATGCTGCTAAGTTGCCTAATCAGTTAGAGAACCATATTTTGAGGCAGAAGAAGGGGTTTCACTGAAACATTGATCCTGAATGAGAAGACAACAGAGCTCTTGAACCATAAGCTGGCAGTGAGCCTCAAGCCCAAGCAAACAGACAAGCAGCACCAGTATCATGGCAGGAGCAGAGCAGCTCAGACTACCCACCTGACCTTAAAGCCAAGGGGTCAGGTGGGCTGACTAGCAGCTAGCCTGAGCTGCCACCGGGGTCATGCCAGTTGGAGCGGAACTAGTGTTCATCTACCCTCTCTGGGCTGGGCAGGCTCACTCCCAGCTGCACTGTAGACATGCCTTTAGGCCAAGGATGGGAAAAGTATGGCCTGTGGGCCAGATCCAGGCCACTGCAGCCCAGCGGGCACACAGGCAGTCTGCCTGCTTGCTGTGGCCCCAAATGCTACTCAAAGCAGCTGGCTGCTCAGGCAAGCATGTCTCTGCATGCATGCCCCTTGGGAGAGGGGGGCAGCAGGTCTCTGTGTCCTACTCCCACCTCCAGCATCAGTCTCACAACTTCCATTGGTCGGATATCCACTGGGCCACCGGCTGGGAGCCACCTGCAGTAAGTGCCTCCCGGCCATAGCCTACACCTGGCACCTCTTCCCACAGCCCAACCGCCTCCTGCATCGAAAACCCCTCCCAAATCCCACAATAGCTCCTGCACCCAAACTCCATCCTAGACCCTGCGCTCCATCCATGAATATAATAGAAAAGTGCAGCCTGTGACCACTTACTAAATTCTTGGAGTATCCCCCCTGTGAAAACTATTGCCATAGGCAAATCTGTCACTGCACCCAGTATTTGCTGCATGCCATGCACGGATGTGTGGAGAGGGGGATCAGTGCCTTTATACAAGCTACTAGAGCCAGAGCTTGAAAAGAGCCAGTTGCTGGAACTAACAACTTTTGGAGCTAGAAGGCCCACGACCAGGTCAAATAGAGGGATGTGCACAGACGGGGGGACAAAGGGACAGATGGAACAAGGACCTAAGGGACCCAAGTGACTTGACACCAGTGCTTCATCCACATGTGAATGATCCTCCACAAAACAAAGAAACCCCAACAACAAAGGTGAATGCAACCGTTAGCCTGTGTCTAAGAAAGACTTGCCTGATAACAAATGTCCCAGTCCCACAGGACTAGCCAAGTCTTCAGGGGAACCTTGGAATCAAAGTTATAAAAAGGGGGGGGGGAATAAACCAATGAGTGAATGAGGTTGGAAACAGAACTGTTCAGCTTCTGTTACTTTATCAGGATATGCACTGTTTCCTTCTGCCGCTTATTCCTTTATTTCGTCGCTCCTGTGGTTAATTGCACTATGTAATTCACTGCCTTAACCAAATGGTTAACCCAAAGTCACACTTCTTGAATTTTGGGAACAGTGCTAATAGTATAACAACAAAGTACAAATCCTACAGTAAAAACATATATAAATGCAATGCTTTGTGTAAGCGCACACGCTGGGTGGGCGTGCATGTATGTACACAAAGCTTGAACAAAAGTTGTTTGCAGACAAACACACAGCACTTATTTATAATGGGTCAGGGGTCTTATGCACAGAACAGCATGCACATTTATACCACGCAGTAGCATATGACATGGAGTAGGTGGGAGGAGAGCACTGCTTAAAGATATCTCATTTTGTTCTGCTAGCCTTAAGTCTGGTTAGCATTTGAATCAGAGGGAAACACAAAGCCTTATAAAAAATGTTGTGCAACAGAAATAATTTTTTTTAAAAAACTATGCTGCGCTCACATTGGTAAATAAAGGCCTTTGTTGCCCAGGAATGCAAGCCTAGGAATCTGCTTTATTGCACAGCAAAATAGAAGGAATAAAACTTCTGGAAAAGCTTTGGGTATTACTGCCCATCTTTAATATTGCTGGTTACAATTGGAAGGAAGCTACGGATTTTATTTTCCAAGACTCTCTCAAGCTTTCTTCCACTGATGTCCACTTTGCATAAATACACAAAGTAAAAGCTTTTTAATGACACTTCAATCTTCATTTGTTAATTTTCCGATATATGCAAAGCCTAAATGTTATTATTGAACCGCTTGGGAATGGTGAACTTGCAATTGATCCGACTGTGGAGCAGTGAATGGGATCCAGGAAATTGTATTAACCTGCCACCTGCTGAAACGGTCTGATGCAGAGTAAGCTGCTCAGTTGGAAATGACACAGCATGGGAAAAAAGAAGGGAGGTGTTCCTTTTTGGTAATGGTTGGGTTGATTTATCACCTTAAGCACATGGTACCTGTATGGTAAACCATAACATTCAAGTAATGGAATCTATATAGATAGATATAAAAAAAGATTTTCCTGCCAGATGACAGAACACTCCTGCTGGACAACAGAATGATGTCATCACGTCATCAGCATCAACAGGCTCTCTCAGCGAAGCAAAAGTGGCCATAAAGAGGGGGTGTAGCGAGGTAAGTGTAGCGAGCAGAGGGCGCAACCCTCTAGTATTACAGAAATTTGCTTTGGTCAAATAGGTAACTGAAACACCAGTTCCTAAATCAACTCCTGCATAGAATCGTAAGATCCTAGGGCTGGAAGAGACCTCAGGAGGGTCATCGAGTCCAGCCCCCTGCCCAAAGCAGGACCAATCCCAACTAAATCAACCCAGCCAGGGCTTTGTCAAGCCGAGACTTAAAAACCTCTAGGGATGGAGATTCCACCACCTCCCTAGATACCTTATTCCAGTACTTCACCACCCTCCTAGTGAAATAGTTTTTCTTAATATCCAACCTAGACCCCCCACACTGTAACTTGAGACCACTGCTCCTTGTTCTGCCATCTGTTACCACTGAGAACAGCCTCGCTCCATCTTCTCTGGAACCTCCCTTCCAGAAGTTGAAGGCTGCTATCAAATCCCCCCTCACTGTTCTCTTCTGCAGACTAAATAAGCCCAAATCCCTCAGCCTCTCCTTGTAGGTCATGTGCTCCAGCCCCCACATCCTTTCTCTACTAGAGGGCCCAGAACTGGACACAATACTCCAGATGTGGCTTCACCAATGGTAAATAAAGGGGAATAATCACTTCTCTAGATATGCTGGAAATGCTCCTCCTAATGCACCCCTATATGCCATTAGCCTTCTTAGCTACAAGGGCACACTGTTGGACTCATATCCAGCTTCTCATCCACTGTAATCCCCAGGTCCTTCTCTGCTGAACTGCTACTTAGCCAGTCGGTCCCCAGCCTGTAACAGTGCATCAGTTTAATGCTCTTAGGAAAACAAACCTCTTCTCTAGATCTCTACATCTCTACTGCCTGGGCAGTGGGATGGGTTAGATAAATGACAGAATTTCTCTTTTCCAGGTCTAGCTGTTACCATACTCAGGCCCAAATTTATATTGGGTTCAAATCAATGGAATTGCAGCAGTTTACATCAGATCTGAATTTGGCCCCAAGTCCTTGATGGTGGTTGAGAGCAATGGCAGAGGAGCTTTCAGAAGGCTAACCATCTGAAAGAGATGTAGCATTTCCATTCACACCAAGCCATTGCCTTAATTCCCATGTGCTAGCATAGAATTAAAAACCCTTTTGGGCTCACCGTCATGGAGGACTCAGTGGACCTTCTATCCAGTGATTTTGCTCTACGGTGTGGAGACAAAGGGGAAGAGGAGACTTCCAGGATGGATCCTACTGCTGCAGTTTCTGAGGTGAGGTCCTGAAATGAGACAAATAGCCCAGATTACCAAAATATCAACCCAGAACAGCAACTCCCATCTCTCACAATGTGAAAGACCCATGGTATATTTCTTAGACCCAACAATTAAAATTAATGAGCTGACAATAGTTTTCTTCTCATGTTTTAGAAGCACATTGCTCTTCTGGATATAGAGTCCAAGGCACTGGACTGACTCCAGTATGTCAAAGTTCACTTTCTTCTACAAGACCACATACTTCTATTTATTAATTTTTTTTTTATTAATACTTCTGTCATCTGCTGGGTCTTTTCCATGCCAGACCTGAATGCCTCCCTTTCCTATCCAGGAGGGAGAAATAAAGGTGATTTGTCTTCTGCTCTTATCTCACCATGGAAGCAATAAGACTGGGCAGTGAGTAGCAAATCTATATTGATGCCCAAGCAGTTGTTTGCTTGAGGCCTGCCTGCTGTGGTACATGCACCGTTGTCCCAAAACCCTTAGACTCTGTGCTCCATGCTCAGAGATTCCCAGTTAGGGCCTGCAGCCAAGGAAAATCTTTGTTGTACTAGGGAGAGCACTAAATATGAGCTGCCAGCCAATAGCACATCCTCCAAGATTATAGGCAAGAGCCCTCATCCTACTTCAGAGAAATGAAAAGCTTACCCGTTTCCTGGGGAAAACCCTCTTCTCGCTCCTGCCCTGACGTGTCTCGCTGGAAAGGGAGGGGCCTGTGGATGCATTGGTTTCCATATGCTCTGCATTCTCTATATCTAATGCCTCAAATTTTTCAATTACCTGGGACCGTCTGGAACAGAGAGAAAGGAAACCAGTGCTGACTTAACACAAGAGCAGCAATTGTTTTGCGATTCACGACACAATCCCATATAGCATGAGGTTCCCCACAGAAGCAGCAACAAGGGTTACCATTCTACAGAACTGTGCAAAAACCATTCATGTCCAAGTCTGTGCATTCCTGCCTTTTCATTCGAGTTCCCCCTACATGCTAGAAAACATGGGGGATTCGTAACATAGAACAGGTCTCAACTAGACAGGCAGGATTTTACCTGCAGGCTCTGAAGACAAAAAGAAAGATTACAGAATGCATGACTTCAGGCCTCCAAGAACTAATTGCTTTTGTCAGATCAAATTGGGGTGAACTCTTTGCTGATCATGTGCTACAGAAAAGGTGCTCTTTAGGTTTCAGGTATGCATTCAGCCAGAGGTAGCAGATTTCATATGGACAGTCTGACCTTTCACAGCTTCTGAGCTCTAAGGATGTTCCACCTCCACACGGTTTTTTTTGTAATATTAGTAGGATCTGCTTGCCCTTTTCCACCCCCTTCTATTTGCACATGGATTTAATACAGCAGGATGGGTTGCTTCAGAGAGAGCTCCCTGGCCCAGCACTTTATATTTAAACTTGAAAACGTTTTCTAAACCAGCAGTAATTATTTTTTTTTCCCAATGAGCCTTCTCCAGTCATTTCAGCACCACAAAGAGTATTCAGTATCTTTGGTTCTGCGTTCGACCCTTCACTCTCCAACTCAGTAACTCAGCCAGTAGAGACCAGAGTTCCACTGAGAACATTTACAAACGTACAGAGAAACATTCTCAGAGCGCAATGGGAAAAAGAATAGATTCTGGTCACTCCGATATAAACAGCAGAGCTCTGACCCTACAAAGATTCATCCACTTGCTTAATGCTATGCTCTGTGAGTAATCACACTGACTGTTAGTAGGACTACTCATAGCGCATAAATTAAGTGTGCGGGTACATTTTTGTAAGATTTTGTAAGGTTATCATCAGGGTGGTGCACCTGTCCTAGTCTACAAACATTCAAACTAGTAGTGCAGTAACTAGTTTCAAAAGGCTGCAACTTCCTCTTTGTCTAAAATTCCACTCTGCATATCCTGTATGGAAGGAGATTATTTGCTGCAACACTGAGTAATCATCAACTGCAGTACTAAGCGGCAAGGCCTCTTATACAGGACACTTGTCACCTCTTGCTCTAATAACAATCATGCCTCTGTTGAGAGGGGACAACTCCTGCCTAGGGAGGTTGTGGAATTCCATCCTTGGAGATATTTAAGAGCAGATTAGACAGACATCTGTCAGGGATGATCAAGATGGTGCTTGGTCCGGCCATGAGTGTAGGGGACTAGACTTGATGAACTCTCAAGGTCCCTTCCACTTCTAGTGTTCTAGGATTCCAACCCCGTAACAGAAAATACTGGAATTCTCAAAGGGGCCTGGTAGTGAGAGATATTTTAGAAGAATTTTGCACTGCCAAGAGGTTCAGATAAGGATCAACCTCTGGTGCTTTTATCTGAGCCTAGGAACCTTTCAGAGTGTCATCCATCACCAACATATGCAACAAAGGAGCTCAAGCTGCATAATTTGGACCCTGATTTTAAACTCCAGTGGGTAGATGGGGCCTTGTCACAATACTGAATCCAAATCGGGCTTAAATTCTTAATCACAAGTCTTAGGAGTATTTGAATCTGAGGGTTTTAGCTCATGTTCATCTCCAATATATGTATAAAAATATAATAATCAAAGAGCTTCCAATTCAGAGAAACAAGTTGTTTAGTTACCAACAATTATTTTCAATTCTTTTCTTAAAAAGGGAAACTGTGAGGTTGATTAGGGTTTTATAAGTTTTTACCAAATTTTATAAAGTAAAACATGGCTAAAACATAATCATTCTCTTGCTGTGTTGCAATCCAAACAAGGCAGCACAGAGAGACCATAGGAACCAGACAATGAAACCAACTAGAAATAAGAGTTTACTAGGTCTGCATTCACTGGAAAAAGAAAAGAAAAGTGCCAAACGTAGACAACATCAGTAAGGAGACAGTCTGATCTTTCAAAGTTGATCAAATTTTAGAATAGCTCACTCCATTTTAATCATGTAAGGCCCCTATCCTGAAAGCTGCAGGATGGAACCCTGTGCCTTTGTAGAGACCAATTAAGGTCCCACAATAAGTGCAGAGATACACTCACACAATGCAGCCTGCAGGATTGGGGCCTAGTCCTTAGTAAAACAGGTAAGGGGAATTTCTTTGTATACATGATTTTTAAGCCAACAGTGCCCCCTTCACCGGCCCAGCCTCCTCTCTCAGACTCAGTTTAGCGTGGAATAAGAGACCCATGAATTAACACTGTCTCCTCCCTTTCAGGTGAAGTTCTGAAGAAAATTAAAAACAAAACCAAAAACCAAAATCAAAAGCAGGTTGATTTCTCATGAAAGGGGCTGCACCATCGAGTTGTCTACGGCTCGAGATTGAGATGAGATGGTAGCGAAGCAGGCGGAGTAAAGGACACGTCACACAGCAACACAGGAGGAGAAGGTGGAGAGCAACAAGACCTGGAAGAAAACAAGGCTGGAAAATGAATGAACAGAAGAGGAAATATATATATCTATATGTCTCTATATAAATAAATAAATAAATAAATAAATAAAAAAGCAAAATCATCCCAAGATTTCATTACCAAAAAAAGGGGGGGGGGGAATCATAGCAACCCAATCACAGCACCAAGTGTTAATGTCATTAGATTGTTTCCTCCATTGGCTAAACATTTCAAGAAAGGTTTTGCTGTGGCTGACAGATGTGGTGAGCATGCAAGAGATCTGAAATTAATTCATTCTCTGTTCATCCTATGCTGAGGACAGCTACCCCTGGGCTCCTGAAAGTGAACCTGCCCCTACAAACATTGGCTCCAAAACTTCAAAGAAGGTATGCAGTATTTAAAGAGATGTGTCATTCAGTACTCTCTTAAACTAGTCCCTGGGAACTCATCTTCCATGCAAGCTATTAATCTGCTCCAGGCCACTGAACACAAGCTACAGAACTGAATCAACATGGAAGTAAAAGGGGAGCTACAAAAACTGACAACAAAATCTATAATTAAAATAATGGTCTTTGATTGGAAGAGTTTTGTTGTTTTCATTTATTATTTAGCTGCAAGAAAGTTTGAGAGAGTGTTTCAGAGAGACAGGAAAGGGAATTACCTCAAGGGATGCACAACATTAGAGGATAGTTACAAAGAAAACCATTAATAAAATGAAAGGAAGGAGTGGGTGATGTCTGTTCTCAAAGCAAAGGTGTATGCATTGGGATTGCAGGGGGATGACTCTCAGAAGAAAGCATTTGAGAAAAATCCATCAGTACAATTTATCTGCAATTTCAGGGCAGCTCTGTGATTTATTGAAAAGAAGGACAACTATATATGCAAACATCTAACTCTGATCCCGTAGCAGGTCCCAATTTCTGTCATCAGAGGTGGTTAGAATTCAGAACACAGAGCACGTCTACATGTCTAAACTTGTTAGATCAATGTACAGCCACTGCAGTGGTTCATGTCCACACTCTTCTTCTACCAGTGGTGCAGGTCTATGCCAGGAGCACTTCCACAGGCTCTCAGCTCCACATGCAGCTCCTTGCCAGGAGCACGGGTGCTCCCCCTGGCTCTCAGTTCCCTGCTCTGCTCCTGAAGTCCAGGTGGCTACTGGACTCCCAGGAGGGAGCCAAGAGCCTCAATGCAGCAGGGTCCCCAGCAGAGAGCGGGAAGCCTGGCTAGCAGCCCAGCTAGGAGGAGGGAACCTTCCCTGCCATCCCCTCCCCCCCCCCCAAATGACAGCCTGAGCTGTGAGCCAGGCTTTCTTGTCAACGTAACGTGGGACACTGCATCCCCCTAACTATGCTGACGTAAGCCCTACACCTCTGATGAAGGTTGGAGCTATGTCAGTGTAGTGGGGTACTTACATTTTTGGGAGCAAAGCTCTAGCATGGACACTGACATAATTAGGTTAACTTGAGGGCCTTACGTCAACTTAATGCTGTACTGTAACTAGGCCTCAGTGAGAAAATCCTCCTTTAAAACCCTAAGGGTTATAAGCAAGCATGTGCACACACCAAGCAGAGAGCCTCAAAGCTCCCCACAGATCAGCACTGAGTAGCAGTGTAATGGGCTATCATGACACACATTATACAGAGAGCAAATGCTGCATGAAACTTCCAGCTCCAAACCATGCCCACACCACAGTTTCATAGGATACTGTGGTAACCCAAGGAGCAGAGCTTGTGTGGTCAGTCATCACATCTCAATTCCAGCGACCTTTAAGCCCTCGCTCACTAGAGGGCAGTAAAATTTTTGCTGCATCAAAAACTGCCCATAATAAAGCCTGTATTTGTAGCCCAGCCCTATAGGAGCACCTCATCCAGGGCATAAATTAAGCTATTACCACCTGGAGCCAGTTATGTTCTCTCTCTAAGCTCCCTGCTTGCCATCAGTAAGGGCAGAGGTTGTCTCCCAAACTTTCTTATTTATTTCAATGTGGGTAAGGGTCATTTACTTTCTCCATCTGGTTAAAGAGCATCCGAACTTGCAAAACACATTGCATTCAAGGGGATAGGGAGCGAAGGCCTGCATGTGTCATTTCTGGGGAGATGCCTTAGGAACAAACACACAAAAGTAGTAGAGGGAGCTGTCAGGTGGTGGAACAGCAGGGCCTGAAGAATCACTGGCAGCTGGGAATGGGAACAGGCATCCTTGGTGGAACACCACGAGGCATAAGGGCTCCTGGCACCTGAGATGGGGTATTAAGGGGAGAACCAGGGGCCTGAGGACTCAGGGGCAGCTGGGGAGGAGAGGGTATCAGACAGAGCATTGCAGGCCTGAGGGCTAAGTGGCAATTGAAAGGAGAGTGGAGCACCCCCAGGCTGGGGGCTCTGTAGCAATTCGGGGGAAGGAGGAGTTGGACAGAACACCCTGACCCTAAGGATTCCTGTTGGGAGTGGGGAGATACCCCAGATCTGAGGGTTCCGTGGCAGTTGAGGAGGCTGTCAGGGAGGAGGCGGGGCACCCTGGATCTGAGGGTTCCGTGGCAGTTGAGGAGGCTGTCAGGGAGGAGGCGGGGCACCCTGGATCTGAGGGTTCTGTGGCAGTTGAGGAGGCTGTCAGGGAGGAGGCGGGGCACCCTGGATCTGAGGGTTCTGTGGCAGTTGAGGAGGCTGTCAGGGAGGAGGCGGGGCACCCTGGATCTGAGGGTTCTGTGGCAGTTGGAGGCTGTCAGGGAGGAGGCGGGGCACCCTGGATCTGAGGGTTCCGTGGCAGTTGAGGAGGCTGTCAGGGAGGAGGCGGGGCACGCTGGATCTGAGGGTTCTGTGGCAGTTGGAGGCTGTCAGGGAGGAGGCGGGGCACCCTGGATCTGAGGGTTCCGTGGCAGTTGAGGAGGCTGTCAGGGAGGAGGCGGGGCACTCCGGATCTGAGGGTTCTGTGGCAGTTGGAGGCTGTCAGGGAGGAGGCGGGGCACCCTGGATCTGAGGGTTCCGTGGCAGTTGAGGAGGCTGTCAGGGAGGAGGCGGGGCACTCCGGATCTGAGGGTTCTGTGGCAGTTGGAGGCTGTCAGGGAGGAGGCGGGGCACCCTGGATCTGAGGGTTCCGTGGCAGTTGAGGAGGCTGTCGGGGGGGCCGCCCAGGGGTCTGAGGGTTCCTTAGCAGCTCGGAGAACTCAGGTCAGGGAGGGGAGATACTGGAGGAGGAAAGGGGGTTGAATTCTTATGGGGAACCCAGTTTCCCTGTCCCAAACTGAATGGAACACTAACAGAGAGGTCTGGGTGTGGCTGACTTGCTAGCACATAACTATCATTCGACTTTGCAGAAATCTGGGTTTGAGGCTAAAGGATTCATCGGCGGAGGTAGATAACACATAGCACTTGCATATAATAATTCAGTGTACACTGGACAACTGGCTTATTCCCTATTGAGGTCTTAAAACCATTTATGGGCTTGCTCAGTCCTGGGTCTGGTTTCCAGAGCGATGCCCATATTCCTGTGCCTGTTGCGGGAGGACCCTTGGATTATGTTTATTACATAACTAGCCTTTCAGACATCTGTGGGCTCAGCATCTCTGCAAGGGCTCCTATTCCAACAACAAAGAGTAGAAGCACTAGAACATCCACTCAGAACTCAAAGGAATGTAGAACAAAAGCCACCACCCACCCCATGGCACCTACTTGACTCACACCCAGGCTGTGGCCTGTACCAGGGACAAATGACTCTTGTATACATATAATTTCCTTTTTACTATGTCTCCAGAACTAAAGAAACAAAGTCGTGGGCCTTAGATTCACTTCCTGTTCTCTTTGTTCCCTGGCAATGCGAGCTGGACTGCACAGAGATGTAGAAACACCATTAAATACCAAATGTATCACTACACACCGGCAGGGGGAGCTAAAACACTGATCATCTGTGAGATGTACCAAAACAGTGTTGAAAGTTTCTCAGAAATGGTGGGTTCACTTTAGATGTTTATAAAGCAGCGATTTAGAATATGGCAGGCCCTCCTCACAGAAAACTGTAAAGGGGTCAGAGCAGGGGGGCTGAAACAGTTGGTGGTGCTGGAGGCAGCATAGAATCTCTTGAAACAAAACAAAAAAGGGGTGTCTTGAAAATAGATCAACTAAGAGGAAAAACAGCCCAAACTAGGTAGACTAGGTATTGGTGTATATAATTCTCTTGCATCTGGAGAGCCAAACCTCATTCAATGATTAAGCCATGTCTACATTACTACTTATGTTAACAAAACTTATGTTGCTGGAGAATGAAAAAAACCACACCCAAGTGACATACATTTCACTGGCATAAGCGATAGTGCTATCTATCGGCAGAAGAGCTTTTCCTTCTGACACAGGCTGTTCATTGGGGGTGGTTTAATTGTATTAACAAGGAGCTCTTTCCCATCAGCACAGAGCAGGTACGTGAGAGATCTTAGAGCAGCACAGCTTCATCAGTATTGCTACACAGTCTCTAGTGCATATACAGCATGGAAGTAGGAGAGGAAAAGCTAAAAATACTAAAGGACCATTAGCAAATTCATTTTGGGTATGTCTACACTACCACCCTAGTTCGAACTAGGGTGGCTAATGTAGGCATTCGAAGTTGCAAATGAAGCCCGGGATTTAAATATCCCGGGCTTCATTTGCATCTTGCCGGGCGGGCGCCATTTTTAAATCCCCTTAGGTCGAACTCCGTGCCCGCGGCTACACGCGGCACGGAGTAGGTAGTTCGAATTAGGATCTCGTTGGTGTACCGGTAGTTCGAATTAGAGATCCTAATTCGAACTACCTACTCCGTGCCGCGTGTAGCCGCGGGCACGGAGTTCGACCTAAGGGGATTTAAAAATGGCGCCTGCCCGGCAAGATGCAAATGAAGCCCGGGATATTTAAATCCCGGGCTTCATTTGCAACTTCGAATGCCTACATTAGCCACCCTAGTTCGAACTAGGGTGGTAGTGTAGACATACCCTTTGTTTCATTGCTTGACAAAGATGCTGTTTCGTGGGGTTTCACTAGGGTCAACATGAGGGCTGAAGAATTCTAGGTAAATTCCCAGCATAAAATGAGATGTTGTAACTGTTAGTATGTTACTGGATAGGATAATTCAAAATGCTCTGAAGCACAAAAGAAAAACTGGTACTTGCAGTCTGAGAAGCAAAATTTCACAAGAGCTAAACCTCCAAATGGCACAGATTCAATGCAGAAAAAACATGTTAATAAAATGTAAACTAAGTAAATCAAATTAAAAAGCAGCCAAGCCAAGCAGAGAGTCAGGAAATGTTAATTCTTGAGTCCAGTGCTAAACCAGCTCTCTCCAGCCAAGTCCACTTAAGCATTTAAAATGCTGGGGTTCCCTGGCCGGAGGAAAATGGGACCTCTCCTGCTCAACACCACCCAGATCACTGAGTTCTCATTTATAACTAGCTGCACTCTTTTTCAAAGCCATGGATTACACTTGTGTTCCTTGCCACCTCCCCACCCCCCTTCTTTTCACATGACCCTCTTGGAGTCCCTTTATTCTATCCCATCATTGTCCATGATGATGCTTCCCAAGCACTTCCTGTTTGATCAAGGGGGACTGAAGGAGGCCTTGTTCCCAGTCCCACACATGACCATAAAAGGTGGTGCTGTTAAAAAGGGAATTGCTCCCTTTCCTGTCCCCCAAAAGAAGAGGAGATAATCACTTATCCTACCAACTAGTTTGAGAAACACTCTCCTCTAATTCTCACATTCATGCTTCTGCCATCTTTGTGGGAGGTAACCGTCACGTTAAATATTTTGGAAGAATTCTCTGTCACTTTCATCATCTTAGATCATTGAAACTTGAAGCCTCTAGTTTTAAGCCTCTACTCCTCATCCCTGACCATTTATGCTATTTGTTTAAATTTTACTCCCTCCCCCCAACTTAGCTATGAAACTAGAGATTTGTCAATTTCACTCTACCTATAGCCTAGGGATGTAAAAAGTCATTTAAAAACATAACCATGTAACTGCTAAAAAGTCTAGTAGTTACACATGCTACAGCTCCCAGGGAGTCAGCATGCAACTGTACTGGAAGGGTTAACCGTTTAAAACGGTTACACATTTACATCCTTAGTATAGCCCACTTCACGCACTGGTGAAGAGAGATCAGTCACACATTGCACTGTCAGAGTGTGGCATCAACTTCCCTTCCTCTCCTCAAAAATCCACCCCTGTTCCCAAATCACGAAACTTTGTCTCTTTAAAGAAGGTTCAGTAAAACTTTTTAAACACACTGGAGAACGTCTCTTTAAATAAAAGCAAGAGGGAAGGGGGGGAAGCTGCTGCCTCATCGTTCTCAAACGAATCTCTTTTCTGTTGGTGCTGACTGCAGGCAGAGAGGAAAAGGAAACAACTGTCAGGACTTTGGAAAGGGTGTGTAGGGTAGGTGGATCACAGAAAGGCCTTCTGAGTGCGCGAATGTCACAATCTGTGTGTCTGACAAAAAGTAGACCAGTTTGACAGGATATTAGCCCACCAGCCCCTCAAATATGGTAAGCAACAATGAGAAAGACTTGTTTATTTTAAATCTTTTTCCAGCAGTCTCAGAAATCAAACAATAAAGACACCCACTCTTGTCACTCCCACTGTGCCGATGGGATCCTGGGCAGTATAAAGTATGTTTTTTAAAAAAGATAAATAAAAGCAAAAGCACAGTAGACATGCATCTGCCTCCACGCCCTAGAGGCAGAGGAAAGTAATTTCAAGTAAAAGCAATAAGCTGACTAGACATAACATACAGGTGTTTTCATCAGTGTCAACCCAGCAATAAAATACAATCTCCTGGTGCTGACTAATTGCCTCAAGAGCCCAAGAAACAAAGGGATGGCATGTAATGAACTTTCTTTTTGGAGGAGGAACCCACCAACCAGAAATCAGTAGGGTTGAAATAAAAAAAGGATAATACCTACTAGCAGCTCTGAGATCCTCCTTCTCCCAGGTATCTGTTCTCTGTATGCCTGTCTCCCTCAGACATTCCATGTCCTTTCCTGTATGCCCCAGTTTGGACACACATTTGCAAACCAGTGCCCCCACTCGCACTACTAGCTGTTCTGAAGTAACCATCCTAAAAAGCTATTGAATCCAGAGTTGCACATACATCGCTGCTTTCAGCTAAACAGCCTCACACCAAGGCTAGCGCTTAGGAGTTTCAGCTCCAAAAGAACACAAGCCTCTAGTACCTGAACTATTAGCTAGTAGTAGCAGCAGTAGACCTATTATATTCTACAAGCCAGTGTTGTAGAATATATTCTCAACCAGGTGTACATATATCCTGGGGCTTACAGAGGTCTTCCATGGGGTACATCAAATCATCTAGCTATTTGCCTAATTTTACAACAGGCTACAAAATATCATTAGCAAACTCAGTACAAACTAAAATTTGATACAGACAACTAGTTTATACCGCTATATATTAGGGATGTAGGAATTTAACCATTTAACTGATAAGCATCAGCTTACCTGTTTCAGTTGCAGTTCAACTCTTCTGACGGTGTGCGCCAGCTACCGCCCCAAGCTACAGGCTGTGTAGTATAAGCCTTATACTGCAGAGCCCACAGCGCAAGTAACCACTAAGATTTTTAATGGTTAAAAGGTTATTCTTTTAAATGTTTTCTACATCCCTGCTATATATACTGTACACTGACATGTAAGTATAACATTTATATTCCAATCAATGTATTTTATAATTATATGGTAAAAATGAGAAGAAGCTTTTCAGGAATTGTGTGCTTTGACACTTTTTAAAGTCTGGTTTTGTAAACAAGTAATTTTTCAGGGAGGTGAATGTTGGGGGTACACAAGGAAAACCTGAAAGGGATACAGGCATCTGGAAAGGTTGCTGTAACCCCACCATTAGCAGGTGACATGATCACACATTCATTTAGAGGCTCAAGTCACAAACCAAGAATTACTATTCTCTCTCCCCCCAGTATAGCAGGATGGAGCATCCTTCTTGACAGGCACAGAAAGGACTGTGACCTCAGGTAGGGGAAGAAAGACAAGATTTTGTGGTCTCTGAGTCCCATCCTCCAGCCCAGATTGTAGCCAGGCAGCTAAGCAACACACTGCTTGGTTGAGTACAGGTTAGAGATACATATGGTTCGGATGTAAATCTAAATGAAGTGGAACAAGAATGCAAAGCAGGGTTGCTTATGCAGTAGCTGCTGCTGTGCTTTGCAGTGCAGCTTCATGCCTGCATTAATTGTGGGCCGGCCTGAAAACAGTCCTCTAAGGGATGCGAAAAGCAAACCACAAGTGCTTGGTGACATCATGCTAGAGCAAACATGTCTGCAGGAACCCAAGTGCAAGCAAATCAGACTGACAATCAACCCTCTAGCCCAGTGCCCTTCTCTCATGGCTTACTCCACAGTCCTCATCACATAAATGGAGCTTTTTAAGGGCAAGTTAAATCTATCCTCCCTCCCCACTGGGCCTCCTTAACCCCAGGAAAGCCAAGCATTTGTGCACTGTGCGCATGCATGTGCACAGGTCGCAAAGCCTTATCCACTAAGCTGTTTTGCCACACACTCAGTCCTGCATTGGTGGCAACCAACTCCTGTCTCTCCAGGATTAACACTGTGACTCTTGGAAACCTCTTTCATTTCATCAGATTGCTGCATAACACACATGGCCCCAGCAGTGCTTATAGAGATACTCTAATTAATGGTGCCAGCTGCCACGATGCAGCAAGAGGGAGATACTAAAGAACATCCTAGGGCAGCTTGCTGGAGGAAGGTGAAGCCTACTGCCCCAAGAGAAGGATCTATCCAGAACCATTACTAACACATGCTGAGACTAGTAGAGGATTGCATCCTTAGCTGGTTAACATGAAATGGATGTCCTTGCAATGCCTACTCCAGGAGCACTTCCTGGTGGCTATAGGAATGGCCTGTATATGAAGTTGAGAGTGAATGGGAGTCTAGAAATAATGGAGACTCAGAAAGATGGCTTTGGTACAAATTTGAGGGATCTTTCTGCACTGGCTCAGTGCCCTCTGCTTTGGGCAGCTGGAGTTCACCCTAATACGTTTGGTTGGGTATGGACGACCAGCATGGATGACAAAAAGTGGCATGGCTCTATCAGGATTCCCTCCCAATCCATATAACAGATTGAAAGGAGGTGAGCCAATCACCAGTCAAGTGCCTGGTTTAAGAGAGGGAGAGCTCAGGACTACAGTCGGCAGCAGGCTACGAGGGGACATGTCAGTCCCGGCAGCTGCTGCTTTATGAACAGAGCAACCACAACCACATGGTCAGAGTCAAACAAGTTAAGAAACAGAACACAGTCACTGGTCCCTTACCTCCTGTCATTGCCAAAGAGCCGGGCCACCTCTTCCCTTCCGGGGCTGCGGGCCCGGGTCCTCTGCTCCAGCCGTTTCCTCTCCACCTGGAAGGCTTGCCGGTTACTGATCCTAATGGCCTTGGGGACATCGGCCAGGGTGGCGTACTGCCGACTGGCTTTGAAGGAAAGGGAGCGGTCCGGTCTTTCTGCTCCCCTTCCCCTGTCTCTGCTGCTGCAGTCCTTCCCCGTGGGGTAAGTGCTCTTTAAATCCAGGGAGTTGAGGGAGAAGCTGGAAACCATTCGGTTGTTTGAGCTGGTACCTGGGGAAGGAAAGGGGTGGCTGTGCTCCTGGGAGGGCGATTTGGGGTAACTGTACCTGTTGTTTGGAGTGCTGGGGCTGGGTGGGGATGGTGGAGGTGGCAACTGCTGCTCTTCCAACTTCGAGTCTTGCTTGGTCTTCTCCAAGGAAAAGTAACCGCTCTCAACACGTGCCTTCCGCCCGCAGTCTATCCGGTCACCATTCATTGCATTCTCATCTACAAGATGGAGCAGAAAACAAGAGGAAGGAGTTGGGTGGAGGTTGCTACGCTTGGTTCCAAACTTGATTTTGCCTCCCCTGCATTTGAATAAGAGAGGACTTCAACACAAACTGTCTGGTCTCCACAAAACAGGAAAGAACCACCACTTCCTGCATTACATTCACTGCCTATGCACCCAGATCCAAACCTGACCTGAAAGACCCTCCACCTGAGGGAAACTGGGAGCTCAGTTTCATGATGCCCTGCATCTTTGGCTTCCATGCCCACACCTGCCAAAAAGGTTGATAAGAAGAACAGGGGCTTTTGCAATGAGGCGAATGACCTGCTAGGTAGCAAACTAGGACTCACCAATCACCAGCATTTCACACTTGGATTACTGAGCACCCCATGTAAAGCTCCCAAAGATGTACGTGGGGATGGGTGGTTTTGACATCTTTACAGCAGGGAAAAAAACTGAACAATGACAACAGAGGCTTCCACAGCAGTGGGAATGTAGCTAGCAGAATGCCAGCAAGTGTCCAGCCAGCTTCTCACCTCCAGTCAGGAGTCGTCCTACTGCAGAAGTGCCCAGAAAGCCTCCCCTTATTGCTCTGTGTCCAAGCATGCAATGATCTGACCTACACAGAGTCTGGGAGGCGGGACACAACAGGGAAGAGTGACTGTTTTCTTAACACATAAAGAGGAGGCTTTTTAACAAGGGGCTGGGGGCATGTGAGAAGGAACTCCATGGCTCAGCCAGCAATACCAATGCATTTCCTAATCACATGTGAAATCAATTTTGATGGTGTCTCATTCCAGTAAAGCAAAAGGGTCACGAGAGCTGAACAAGAGAGTGGGAGGTGGATTAACAGCTGAAGGAAGCTTGGCTCCATCAACAGCTCCTCATTTCTTCCTCCCCAGACAAAATGGAGAGCTAGGAGAGGACTGAAGGCTCAACTACAATTCAGGCACCAGGCCCTCCATCTGAGTGAAAATAAAAAACAGCAGCATGCCTTCTTTTGCCAGAGTGAGTTAGTGCCCACCAGCCACTATGCCAGCACAGACAAGGGCATTCAGAAAAGGGAATCCCTTCACACCAAAGCTTCCCCACTGCTCCGGCTATAGAAAGCAAAAGGAACACTTCCCGTTTTGCATTCACCCCAGCACAGTTGTGCACGGTCATTTGTTTTCAAGGGCCAAAGTATCCTGCATCTAATCACTGCGCTTCCTGAATTCTTGGCCACTAGAACACGGGTGGCCAACCCATTTAGCAAAGAGCCAAAATAGCGGCAGAAAAAATGCGGAGAGCCGCACCAGAATTGTCGAGGAAGAGAAAAAAAAAAAAAAAGGAGGTTGCCCCTTTAAGAAACAAGCTTAGGCTTTTTGGCCATATCAGGCACCTGTTGACAGGCGCCATCTTGGGCGCCATTTTGAATTGCCACCCCGGTGAGCACAGGAGAGCCGGGGGCAGAGGCTGCAAGAGCGGCTTCGCAAGCCGCACTTTTGGGGGAGAAGAGCCACATGCGGCTCGCAAGCTGTGGGCTGGCCACCCCTGCACTAGAAGATTCTCCATGTGTAATCCGCGTGTAAGTCTGGAATGTGGAGAAAATGGTTTTGATCCAGGCAGACTTGACCAGTGTTGGTTGGCTGGGTGTGGAGGGGTGGTCTACTTCCAGCAGCGATTTTCCGATCCATTCTGAAGATTATAAGATTGATGATAAATTATTTTGTTTTCTCCAACCAAAAAACAAGTGAATGAAAGGCAGAATCTGTGGGGGTTTCTCTCTCTCTCTCTCTCTCTCTCTCTCAAACCTCCCCCCCCCCCACTCCCTGCCCATGGCCTCATCTCAAGGTGTCAAGGGCAAAAGCTTATTGATTCATCCAAATGAGGGCTCTGCTGACACCAGCTAATTCACAGACACACAAAGGGAGCAGTCCTCTTCCATTAGCTAATCCCAAGAGAGCAAGAAGGAAAGCAATCACTTTAGCTAGCCACTCAGACCATGCAGATAAAGGAAACAGACTCAGTTTCCCCCCACCTCCACCCTGATTTATCCAAGGGGAACACAGAACACAAAAGGAAGAAAGCCCGGACCCCTATTGTTTCATTTAGAACAATACTGCAGACTCAGGCAGCTTCCATGGACTAATCAGAGGAGACAAAATGTAAACAGCTGCCCTGATATAGGGTTGGGGGGGAGGAAGCAGCACCTCGGTGCTTGGCAATAACACAGGGCCAACTGCAGGCAAGTGCCTCTCGGCTTCCCTTAACGGCACTGTTTCCCAATCCACTGGAAAGCTGTCGATGGGTCATTGGTCCAGTCCAGAGGGGAGGCCACTGGGTGGGGGAGGGTTAGTGAGCCCACCTCACATTTGCCCAGCAGCGACTGCTCCTGTCCCGTCCCACAGAACTGGGCTGAGAGGGCCGCTCTAGATGGTTGAGGAAGAGGCGGCGGCGGCAGCAGCAAAGGAAAGTGGCATCTGATTTTGCATTAGGACCCTGGGTGGGATGCAAATTAAGACAAAATGCAGCTGGTGGGCTGCCTTAGTTTGGGAATCGTTCGGCTAGCACCTAGTAAAAAAGGAGGATGATCAATATTCAAAAAGCTCATTTATGCCAAAGGAAATTTCTCTCCCTCGGAATCACATCCATTAGAGAAGGAAAAGACCTGTGAAGTCATCCCATCCCTCTCCTTGCCTCTGACTTCCAGTACTTTATCCAGATTTTTCCCTTTCTGAAGTTCATATCCTTATTCACAGTTATCCCTCTTCCCCTCGGTACCACCCCACAGGATGCTGCACTCTAGGGATGTAAGCGAGCAGTTGACTAACCAATACATCTCGGCTTATCAGTTCGTTGAGTTGACTACTTGCAGTCCCCCCCTTTGCTGCCTCTATCAGAGGCAGTAAAGGGGGGGAAAACAGGAGCTGGTGCTGGGGGGAGTCGGCTTAAAAGCCTTATCCCCCCCAGCACCGTCTCTGTGGTGCCGCTTGCCCCCACCCCTGCGTTGGTACCTCTGCAGCAGAGGTAGGTCCCAGACCCGGCACAAGCTGGGCCCATATTCACCGTGGGCAAGGTAGCCCCTGTCCACAGAGAGGAAGGGGGGGGGGGGTCCAGCTCTCTGCTGGGCCCTCCTGAGGACAGGGACTGGTGCCGCAAAGCAGCCCCTGTCCATGGCTTGCTCAGTCTTGGCTCATGCCAGGTTCAGGACCTACCCCAGCTGCAGCTCTGCAGTTCAAATGTACTAGAAGCCAGGCTGCCCGTCCACCCCCCTGGCTCTTACTACATTTAAACTGCAGATCCGCAGCAGGGGTAGCTCCCGGACCCGGCCTAAGCTGGGACTGAGTGCGTCTTCTCTTATCAACTAATCATATAGGTGATAAAAATTCCATCGACTACATTATTAGCGAATTACATGCCACTTAACATTCTTACTGCACTCTTCACAAATGTGTAGGTTGGCATTGTGCTGAGTTATTCCCACTGTATTAGAGTATTCAAAGTGTGGGTGGGAGACAGGACAAGAGGGGAATCTAGTTTTCTTTTCACCGCTCATGTCAGTTTCTTCTTATTTTGGACTTTGCCCAATTCAGGACAATGAAACAAGCCCAAGTCCATGCCTGTACTATCTACCCAGGTAATTATGTTTGTAAATAAATACACAAAGACAGGAAAACATTTCTTTTCACATTTTAAATGAGAATAAGTTTAGACCAAACTCTCAATGTGGAGAGCCACATCACTCCAGTCAAGCTATGGAATAAAATCAAAAACTGCTGCAGGAAAACCTTCCACTGCTAGTAACTACTGGGGATTAATCAGCCATTAATAATAGCATTTGACACTTTTAAAGCACTTCCATCAGCAGATATCACAGCACTTGACAAACAGTAGATTTCACAACCTCCCTGTCAGAGAGGGAAGGCATTAGATCCACCTTTCAGAGGGGTAAGGTGATACACAGAAGCATTTGAGGTGATTTGACCAACAAACTCCCAGGCCCTGCTCTAAGTCACTAGCTAGGGTGAAAGAAAGCTCCCCCCAATCAGGCACTGAAGGCTGCCAGGGTAGAGGAGCACAAGTATATGTCAGCATCCGTCTGGTCCTTACCTTCTTTGCTTTCCAGCACAGGTTCCTTCAAGGAGCTGGCAGGCATGGCCTGGCTCTGCATGGGGCTCTGGGCTGGGCTGATGCTACTGCTCCCATCCAGTTGATCTTTGCCCCTCATTTCTTCTTGCCACAGTGTGGACTTGGTTGTGGGGACCTTCTCTGCATTAGGAATGTTGCTACTGGTGACAGCCATCTTAGCGGGGCCAGGTTCCTGAAGAGAACAGGAAAGATACTGGGTTATCACTGCGTGTTCTCTATGGCCTTGCACCAGTCATCCCAACTTACCATAGGCAGGTAGGTCCCTGTCTGGGAACACATGGACCACGTTACCCCAAGCTCCTAGGCCACATGGCATTTCAATGCACTCACAAAGAGGAAGTGTATTTGCCCTCCTTCAATGATCAGACTTGTACATTTCAAATGCTGGTAGGTCTAAATGCTGCTCTTAAGTGGGGCAGGCTAATTCAATGCTTCCTTAAGCAAGGCAGCTAGCACCGCTCTGAGAAAGAAATGGGAAATGTCTTTAATATGCGTGCCCAACGGAGAGACCAGGAAATGGCCCATATTGCCTTCTCCATCCAGCTGGAGAAAGAGCGCCAAGGTAAGCTCACAAATGATGGAAGCCTATGGACCCAGAGAAGAAGCAGATCAATGGGGTAGAGGCCTCTTTGCTTTGCTGTGTTTTCTTTTCCAATAGGAACTGCCCTTCCCAGCTCGGCAGCCTAGGACAGAGCAAAGTACCAGCGCTTTTAACTGTGTGTTCACATAACTGAGACCTGCAGCTCAGCCACCATACACCAGCCCTGACTGCAACACCCGCTGCCGGCCCTTGTGCCACAGGTCTGAGGCATGCTGTCCCAAGCAGCATTTGAGATCAATCAGAAAGAGCTCAGGCTGAAATAGATTCTAATTGGGATCAGCTTCCTAGAGGGGCGACTGAGACCCAGCAAACTCACTTCATTTTGACCCAATCAAGGACAAGAATGCTTGTGCAAAGCCAGTGTTGTCACTTGCCACAGAACCATCTCAGTACAGACTAACAGGAGTTGTAGACATCTCCTGCCACGTTATGGATCTAAGATGTTTCGTTACATGGCTGTTGGTGGAGGATCTTACAAGATTATAACAATATTCCCTCCCTCCCTCAAGGATCACACCACCTCCCACAGCCAGCCAACAATGCAGCCACCTCTGGGGCAGAAGAAGCAATATTTTGACCAATCAGGGTGTTGAACATGCATTCTAAAAACTTTCGGTGGATTTGTACTCTGTGACGCTGAACATACAGGCTACTTGCTTGGACCTCTCCACAAACATTTACTCTGTCGTGTCTTCATATCCAAGAAATGTACATCTCCAACCCCTCCTCTCCCTTTCATCTTCCAAGGACTGGAAAAATCAGCTTCAGCCACAAAGCATTTCCATCAGGATGGCAGGGAGCAGCTGGCACTGGACCCCACTTCAAGTGGAACACTGCACTGGGCTCTACATTCTTCCGCCTGGAGGGTGGCTTTCCCCTCAAAGCAACGTTTCACAAACTGTCAGCACCTCAGAGGGCAGCAAACCTCCCCAGAGAGGGGAAGCTTTGAAGCCCAGCCAGGCCCTGGATCTTGGAAAGCACAGCCAAGAGTAAATTCTCGTCTGATCAATGTGCCCGCTTTTGGCAAAGCTGCCCTAACTGGGTCAGTCAACAGGGAACATGAAAGAGGGCCTGGAGCCAAGGAGCATGTGTGTTGAACTCTTGCCCAGAAGACCTTCTTAGACTCAGGACTCTAAGCCTTCTAGAACCCATCAAGTCACATTTCAACAAGGTTCCATTTGCGAGAAGGCGACTATTACCTGAAAAATTCCCCTGGCTAGAAACAATGAGCACAGCCTACCACCCCGGGCACCTTCTCAAGGGCTCAGCTGGTTTAGACAAAGAAGGGCTTTATGTAAGTAGAAAGCAGATTATACGCTGAGGGGAAAGGGGAACGTGAGTTTGGGCATACCCTCTCCCTCCCCCCCAAACCACTATGTTTTTCAGTCAGAACAGGGGTTATTTTTCAGCTACCGCAAGTCCCACTATCTAGCCTGGTGTTCCAGTTATTTCCTGCCCAGCCACCAGCCACACACCACACTTCCTGCTGAGAGAGAGATTAGCAGCTTCACGGCGCTATTGCCTGGGAGCCCAGAGACAGGGCTGCAGGCAGAAACGTCACATGCCTTTTTTCCTCTGGTTTATACCCATTTTTAAACAGCAGCTCCTTGCCGTCACCAACATGAGGCACTGTCCATTTCTACCCACAAACCACAGTATGCCTGGCTGGTGGCACACGGGGTCAAGTCAGCATCCCAAAGGGCCTCTGACTGTCAGCAGCAGTGCATATCTGAGCCCTTCTCACCTGCACGCTGTCGCTCAGCACAGCAAGTGTATGGCTTTGACTGCTATATTGAAAAGCACAACAGGGATGCAGTTAGCACTGAATGAACACTGAAGAAACCTGAAGCCATGTTTTTTAACACCTGAAGCTTAGCTTTTTGACCTTGTGGCGGTTTCTTCCCTCTCCTTCCTGGCCCAGCTTATAACCTGGCCCAACCCAAGTCAGCAGATTGATGTATCAGGTATGACTCAACGTTACAATGAAGGAAATAAGAATTTCTGATCCTCCAATGCATCCTCATTGCTGACTAACAGCCCCACTCTGGAACCCCCTCCGTGCACCCATCTCTGAAATGGATTTTTCTCCCTTTACAACTTGCAGCACTGTATCCTGTAAAGTCTCAGGGGGTAGTCGTGTTAGTCTGTATCTGCAAAAGTCTGTATCTGCAAAAGCAATGAGTCATCCTGTGGCACCTTAGAGACCAACATATTTACTGGGACATAAGCTTTCGTGGGTAAAACCCACTTCAACAGATGAATAGGAGAGGACGTTACAGAGGCAATAAATACTCCTGCCTCTGTAAACTCCACTCCAATTCATCTCATGAAGTGTTTTTATACCCATGAATGCTTACGCCCTAATAAATCTGTTAGTCTCTAAGGTGCCATAGGACTCGTTTTATTCTCTAAAGGCATCATCCTGCATAAGAGTGCAACATTCAGATTGTTTCTGTAGGGTCTGCCATTAGATGTGTGCACCCAGAACTAGGCATGTAAAATTCCATTTAATTAGTTAACTGATTAAACAAGTGGGGTGGGTAAGGGGCCCATGAGGCTGGAGCAGCCCTTCTTGGCAAGTGGGGTGCTGCTCCAGCCCCCACCAGTTAACCATAACTGGCAAGCCATTAAAGGGTGAGGCTTACCTGTTAACAATTAACATCCCTGTACCTTCCCCCTCAGCTCAATCTCCTTTCATGATCTTGTCTTAAAATGGAGACTGAACATTGAGCAAGGGGACATTCTCCCTGAAAGCTTAAACAGAGGTAACAAAGCCACTCTTTACCTGAGCCAAGGCTCTTGAGCCTCCCTAACTTCAGGAAACAGAGTTCATTCTTAGGAAATTCTGTCCACAGGCCTTTCATCTGGAAACAGAGGTACTGTTTGTGAGGTGTACTGAAATTGCTCCAGTCACAGCCATCCTACATTAGAACCATTAAATCTTCCATTTTGCTTTTGCTTTCAAGGTCTTCAGCCCATACGTATTTATCAATCATATAACCCCCAGAGTCCGTACCCCTTCTGCCTCCAGCCAAGAAATAGGCAGTAAATTGGTTTAGCTGCTTGATTTCATGCTCATGCTATGGACATCTTTTCTCTGCCTTACACACACCAGGTGTGGAACCAACAGTGCAACCTCTAAAGAGCATACCTGAGAGGTGATGCTCCGTGAAGCAAATAAACCATATCTCCTTCCATCTGTATGTGTGTATACACACTAAACCAAACCCCCTTGTGTGTGTGTGTGTGTGTGTGTGTGTGCGCGCGTGCGCGCGCGCGCGTGCGCGCACACACACACACCCTGTTTCCTACCATTGACAGTATGGCTCTTAAATCCCGGCTGCCCTTAACATACAGTTCAGAAAATATTTTTGTGCAATGGCTTTATTAAAAAAAAAAAACACCCCAAAAGCTAGAGAAATTCATTCCTTATTTTCAATAGCTGCATTCATCATTTATCTGGTCTAGTTTGCAGCCAGAGCCATGAATAAATTAAAAATATAACACCTTAATGTCTGAAATGGCTAAATGGTCATTGAAATACAATTTAGAAAATACCAATTATTTTAAATGAACCACCAAGTAGGATTGGCCCTAGTAAATCAGCGAGAGTTGCCATTTTACTTCCTATCCTTGCATCCTGGTCCACTGACTTCCTTCATCATGAACTAAGAGCAATTTAGAACAGGGATGGGCAATAACACAGTGGTGGTTCATCAGGCTTAGCCTCTGGCAAGCTGCTGCCACTATATTTACCTGCATGGCAGCAGCTACTGGTGAACGCAGCTCCCATTGGTCAGGGACCACCGTTCCCAGTCAACAGGAGTGGCAGGAAGCAGCATGGACTGGGACACTGCCATTCTCAGCCAATGGGAGCTGTGGAAAACAATCCACAGCCAATGGGAGCTATGATTGCCAGTACCTGTGGCCATGCCAGTAAATATAACAGTGAGGATCTGCCAAGAGCTAAACCTGGTGGACAGATCTGGTGCATGGGCCAGTATTTGCTCACCCCTGTTTTAGCACATTAATTCATGAGAAGCAATGGAGACTCTCACAACTGGCCTAAGGTTCAGTTCTATTACTTAGGAAATTTTTTAGAAATTTTCTTACAGCCACTGCATCTGGTCAGGATAAACCAAATCATCTCTAAGAAATATTATCTTCAAATGGTGACAGCTCTTCCCAACCGCTCAACACAGTGGGCATATCAAAGTCAATCTTAATTACTAAGTTAGGCACAATGGGCCTGTTAACTCCCCCCCCCACACACACACACACACACAGAGGGGCTGCCCACTGAGAGTTATCCCCTTGAAGTCAACAGGACTGTATGCGTTACTAAGCTCTTTATGCAGAAATGTGTTTGTAGGATTAGTCCCTGGCGGGCCCCCACCTCTATGTTTAACTGTGCAGGTATCGGACGATTGCCGCTCGTGTTGGCTGCGAATCCCCACTTGCGGCCAATTCAAACAGTGGGAAGCGGTGTCCTGGTCCGTGCCACTGCCCACCGCTTCCATTGGCAGCGAATGGCAATCTGCGGCAAACGGGAGCTGCAATCATCTGGTACCTGCAGAAGCACAGGTAAAATATAGCAGCAGCCCACCAAGGACTAACCCTGGTGGCTGCTGCTTTTTTATTGCCCACTTGTGCCTTAAATGCTCTGGCAACTTTATATATAGAAAAGGATCTGGTCTGCTCTTACATGACTATATTATAGAAGTGCTTATATGCTAAGAAAAAGCACGATGTTTAATAGCACCATCCAGTGGCCAGTGTTTCCTGTAAACTAAGCGCTTGGGTGGCCACCTAGGAGAGATTCAAATGCCACTCAGGTGATTAGCATAGTGCCCAAAGCACCCACAGCTGGCAGCCAGTGTGTTTCTACTGATGGTGCACATCCATAATGCTTCCCTGAACATAAAATATATTCCATACATAGATGGAAAAAATTAGAGGGAACCTTGATAGGATTTCTGGCTGCAGAAAAGAGAAGTTAATGGCAAATGTACATACTTTTACAATGAGATGAATCCATGAGAACAAAAGCTGAAAACAAAACAGTTATCCATGGAAGAGCTCGCATCACTTTACTCCAAGGGCCAGCACAGCTGGTGAGAGAAGACCAGAGCTAAATTCTTATGTCCTGTGCTATGCAAGAGACTAGATCAAATCAACACACTTCCCCAGCCTTGTGGCTTCACCCATGGGCCCAGATTTCATGATGGAAGCAGGAGGAACCGCCTAGAACTGTTTGCGGGTAAAAGGAAAGCAGATTTTTGAAGAACACATGAACGCGAGCACAACAGCCAGTGCCGCTGCAGACAATATTTGCTGTGGGATTAGAGGAATTCTTTGCTTTCAAAAGGCTCTTTTCCCACAGAGGGAGAGGGGCCAGACAAGAAGCCAAGTTCAATAGAAGCCCTTTTAAAGGGGTTTCTTTTCTGGTAACCGTCGCTCCACACACCCCCCACACCTTTGACAAGCCACGCTGAGTTTGTGGTGACAGACTTCTGGTGCTGAGCGGCCAGAGTGAGGTTGGGATCAAGTCATTTCCAGATTGCTTTGGGGAGAGGAACACAGGGAGAATGGGAAGCCGTGGCTCCTCCTTGTATCAAATGCAAAGTGAAGAAGGGGAAGCAGGTGGAGTTGGCAGGGAACACGTGAGGGTAGAGATAAAAGCTCCGCTCTGGCTGCTGCCTACTGCTACCTTGCCGGAGCTGTTCAAATGAAATCTCTGTAGCCAGAGACACATGGAGTTTCCTGCTTTCCATTCCAGCCCTTGATTTTGATGGGAAGCGCCCAGATTCTTCATTCAACTTCCCGGCTTTGAGGTATCACCTACATCATCCAACTGGCTTGCTCTTTTGTGGAGTAGAACACTACCCAGGATGTGACTAAGCGGGAAACTTTTGCAGTATCTTTATGAAGCCTAAGAGTTCCTCAGTTTCCCCTATGTGCTGCAGGGTTACCTAGTGGGAGGAGGAGGGGGGAAAGAAGATCAGTTTGCTCTCAGGGCAACCTAAAACACAGGTGTGAATGGCACCTAGTTGGTCTGCGGCCTGGGGCCCATATTAATGGAGCGCTTGAGAAGACAATGGCAAATCTAATTACCCAGACACGGACACCTAGCAACCAACAATCCAGAAAGATATGGACTTCCCTGCCTCTCCACAGAGGGGCTGAGCCACAGTCCCCTGCTCATGGACTGCACACTAGGGGGTGTGAGGCACTATCTCCTCTAATCTTTTCCATCCATGTGCAGAATAAATTTATACAGGCATGGAGGCATATACAAATGTGCACCACTACTAGAAACAAATAGTCTAGCTATAGATGCTCCGCTAATCAGCTGGGCGGCACTGGAATTTCTCCTGGGTGGCCACCCAAAGCCCCCTACTTACAGGGAACACTGGTGTGAGGTGAAAGTTAAGCTGGCTGCAGGAAGCAGTTGGGGGCACTATGCTGTAAATTTCTTTTCTCTGTGCTAACCAAGGTGTGTTCCAGGTGACGAACAAACTCTCTGGTGTGACAACGCAGCTGAGTGTCACTGCAGATGCTGACAGAGGAGGTGCACTGGTCCTAAGACTGTACAAGTCTCCCTCAAGGGCCTGCCTTAGCTGGACTCGCTGAACGGAGGTCATGGTGTGACGTAGAAGGGCTAAAGAACCAGAAGGCCACCAGTGAAGCCAGGTAGCTTGTCCAGGAGGAGGAGTGAGACCGTCTAGGAAGTCTGGTTCACTGAAGGGTCCTTCTAGAGACTACTCCAAAGCTGGGGACATAGCACCGGTGCTGTGGATCCATGGCACAGGGCCCCACATGTTCCAGTACAAAGGGGCCACACAGGCAGCTGGCCTGGGCCTACGGGCTGCATATTTCCATACACCTTTCTGTGCTCATCCCCTCAGGGAAAGGGTCAGAGAAGCCACACATGGTCTGAGTTCCCCCATGCTAGGGCCCACAGTTAAGCAACACAGCTCTCGTGCTACTGGGTGGGGTTTTTATCCCTTTCCTCCGAAGCTGGTCATGGTTAGACACACTGGACTAGAGGACATTCGTTTCTGATGCACTTTCCTATATCCCTATGACAGAACTGATAGTCCTAAGGGTAGCACTCAACAGGGCACACCTGGACCTTGAATGGAGCACTGTCCCCGTCAGCCGGACAGTACGATTAAGGAGCAGACAGCAGTATGGGACAGTCTCAGACAGGACTTGCTGAATTCCTTACAGACGTCCCTCAAAGGCTGGGGACAGGCGCAGGCCTAGGCCAAAAGCACTCCACTCTAGGACAGTGCCAACAGATGCTGGCTCCGAAATTCAAGTGCTTATCTGAGCTGTCCAACCCAGCTGAGCCTTCAGCATCAAAGAGAAGGGGATGAAAGTCTAAGAGAAGGGGGAGAGTTCTGGGGTGGTAGCTGTTTCTATCTGAGAAGCAGAACAGCAAGGGCTGCCCAGAAAGTGGAAGTTGAATCATAAAACTAGACATAAGATTTTGGTTCAAGGTTTGGGGGGAGGTCTGATGGGAGGAAGGAAAGGATTCTTGTTCGATCTGTTGCTACTTTCAGCTGCAGGAGTGCTGCCAAGTGGGCAAAGTGGGGGAGGGGTACCCAATCCAGGCCCCGTGGGAAGGGCAGGGCTGCGGCTAGCCTCCCCTCACCAACTCTTTAGCGCTGCCCAGGGCTCCAGCAGTGATTTAAAGAGCCCAAGGCTTCAGCCACTGCTGCAGTAGCAGCACCAGGGAGCCCTGGGCCCTATAAAATCACCAGACCCCCAGGCAACTCCCCCTTTCTCCTTTCCTTCCCCACCCCTGGTCAGCGGCACTGTGTGCTGGAATTTTGTTACAATGCTGCCTTCTAGTCAAGGCACACCGTGGAGTGGAAACCCAAGAAGAACTCTGCACTCAATTCAAGCAGAAACGGGGCCATGGCAGCTCTTTGGCTGCTTAAGGAAGGTCAAGAGATTTGCAAGACGAGGAACAGGAGAGGTTCGTTAATTGCTCTTGCTATGTCTATTTACTCCCATTAAACCCTACAAGATCCAATCCGGACAATGCCCAGGACGCCCATTTTCTCTGAATTGGAGCTGCTCAGCATCACTCAGGATAGAGGCCCTATTCAGCTGATGTAAGAGCAAAGTGCCCCATGAGTTCTTATGGCTGGGGGCCTGGTCTGAATGGAGTAAGAGGGATGCTGTCAAATTGCGAGTTTTAAACCCATATCACTGTCCTAGCTCATCCCTCTCACACTCCTGAACTTGGAGGGCAGCACACAGCAGTGTTTTCTGTGCAGTTACCATCCCACATGAGGATGTGGCATAAGAGTGGACAGAAATACACAAGCCTAATAGCTTGCTGCCTTCAAGAGAGAAAGGCTGTTGCATGGAGGGGTGGGATGACGCAGGGATAAGTATTAAACACCAGCTCTGATGGAGCAGTTACAAGATAAATCTAGACAAGAGGATCACTCTCAGGGCACTGGGCACTCCTGGGAAAGGATAAGGGGGGCTGGAGAGGCAGGACACAGCCCTCCACCATGAAACATAGAGAAGAAGAGACCAGCTAGCAGAGGACAATTTGCGACAGCAATTGGGATTCCAGGGAGCCTGGGGGTAGACTTCAGAGAGCAGCCACAATGGGCCAGGGAGCTGAAACAGAGAAAGAAATAGAAAATCTGACTCATCCACCATGAGCAATCAGTATGGAATCAGATCAAGTACAAACTTGGCCCCTTTGGGGGACTTGGCCTGGGTACACACCAGTGCTGGCATCCAGTCAGGAGGCTATTCTCCGGCATTGTGCCGCAGGTGATGGGTGCATTGCTTATTGTGCCTCAGGCAGCGAGACCCAGGGGTTGCTCCCTACATGTTCCATCTTTGGGGACAGCTAAGCAGCCTGGCTCAGTCCTCCAGGGAGCCGGGGCTTCCGCACCACCTCCGCCTGGACAGGGCACATCCTCGCCAGAGCCATTTGCCTTATTTGGTGCTCAGGAGCTTGGATCCTGTACAGTTTCCAAGCGGTTGCCATGGTGATGAAACGTAACCCAAAATGATGTTATTCTGGCTGCATTCCTGCACCCCCCCGGCCCCCCTCAAAAGCAGGCAGCTCTGGGAGCTGAGTTTGTGCTGGGTAACATTTCCTCGGTCAGCACTGTTCCCTCGCTCCCCTCCACATGCAGGAAGCTCCCGGGCCGCAGCCCCTGCACAGTCAGATGTGATTTCCCAGAATGCCTTGAAAGTGACATCATAGGGCACTGATGCTGCCAGTTTGAGCCCCACAAAGGAGCCCAGGGTTGGGTTCATGGCTGAGTGGTTAGAGGTCACCATCTCTGCTGCACTGGTGGGGCTCAGTGATGGAAAGGAAAGCCCCCAGAATAGAACGGGGTCAACAAAGCATCACCACATCCACAGCATTCAGGAGCCAACATTTCCTGACAAGGTTCTCAGTGGCCAATTCCAAGCCCTCACCGTGTACCAGAGGCAGCACGGATGACCCAGCATCAGGTGCAGGAGCATCTTCAGGAAGAGAACTGGCCATAGATAAGCTATGTAAAGCATTGATCCCCTTCTCTTCTACTTCCCCTTTGTACCCCTCAGAGGATCTAGGGTGGGAGCTGAGTGGAAGCCAGAGCTCTGTTCCTTCTCATTCCTGGGGCTGCTGGGGGCAACCCAAAGGAGTTCCATGCAGAAATGCACCCAGATGTTACCCTTATCTGAAAATCCAATGCAAAAACAAATGCCAGGCAGGGGAGAGGAGGGCTGGCTTATTTTCCAACCTACATACTGCCCAAGCTGCCAAGTAATCATCAGGGAATGCCCTGCTGAGTGCATTCCTCTATCCAACCAGCCAGCAGTGACAGAAAACACACAAGTTCACAGCCCCAGAGAGGAGAAATTCCATCCCAGGGGTCAGATTCTAAATTGGTGGGTTTCTCCCCTACTCTGTCCATACAGGAGACATAGGCAGGAACAAATGGGTCACAGGCAGTCCCAGCTTTTACCATTTATAGTCAAAGCAAGTGCAACATTGTCACTGGGTCCCTGGAGAGCACAACTCCAGCCCCCAAATCTCCCAGCTCAGCTTGGCCTTCATTATTTTCCTTTCATACTCATTATCTCCAGAGTCATCTCATGCAGGGAAACTGGAGCCCTGTGGAATTTCTTCCAGGGTCCTACGAGGACTGAGAACAGCCAGGAACGCTTTCTCCTCTTTACACCTCCTTCCACCTCTGCACTCATGCCCCCCAGCCGAGAGGATACTGTTCAAAGCTTTGCAATCGGCTGTGGGGCTGGCCTGTGTTTAAAGAGCTGATGCCATTTTGCACAGAGGAGAGAAGGTTGGTGCGTGAAGAAGGTGTGGCCTTTTCCCCAGCAATCTAAACCCAAGCGCTTCCAAGCCTGTTCCAGGCTGTAGGTCCTTCCCAGACACACAACCCCTGCATATCCCCTTACAGTGCAAGCAGCATGCACAGAGGGAACCAGGCCTGGGAGGAAAGGGGAAAAGTAACTCAGCCAGACCTGAAAAACCAGATGGGGAGGGGAACAGCCAGGGCTGTAATGCAGCTGCTGCAGCACTGGCTGATACTGGGAGTTTTAGAGCCAAGCTAATATGCATGAATACAGCACTTGTGTCTTCAGTTTGGGAAGGAGCAGTGACCTCAGAAAGCAACATCCAGAAATTATTTCACATCGTCATAGCTGCCCTGGCTCCTTCACCTAAGCGCCCTGCACACCCAGGCACGGTGCCAGCTGCCCACTTCTCATCGTGACTGGGCTAACTCGGCAGATGTTCCCATCCCCCCTTGGGGACCCACAACAGCCCTAGGGGAGCACCAATGTAAGCCATTCTTGGCTTCCACTCTAGTTCAAGGGGTCCAGCCCCTGGAGAGAATTCTGGGTCACAGTGAATGACAGGGGTTCACCGCCTGGGGTTACCTGTGGGGTTGGGGGCTCTACCTTCCTCTTCTTCTTCTGGTTCTGCTTGTTTGTCCTCGGGTAGACGATCAACATCTCCAGCCACCTGCAAACAAACAAAGAGCTGAGGTGAGGCCCTCCTCAAGGAGCAAGAGGGGCAGCAACAGCAAGGCGCTGGCTGGCAGCCTGGGACAGGACTCGCTCCCAGCAGAACTCAGTGCCCTCTGGTTCAGGATTCCCAGTCATTGAGGCTGGCTGGGGAAGTGCTTCGTTTTTAGATCTGCATTACTTTACTTTGCCCCCTCTCGGCTGAACACAGAGCCATGACAAATGCAGTCTAAGCTCTCAGCTCCTAGAGTAACAATGCTTTATGCTTAGCTGCTATTGTAAAAGGATGTGGGGGAGCCAGAATATAGGTTTGGGGATAGCACAGAACACACCCAACTACACCCAAACCCAGCTAGAATTCAGAGTGCAAGCCCCTCGGGTACCATGGATATATGCCAATACATGTGGACACTTGGTGGTCCCTGGTCAAGGGGTGATGATCACAGTCTAAGAATTTGACGGAGAACTCTTCAAACTAGCAAACAAGGTATAACGTGATCCAATGGCTAGAAGATAAAACTGGACAAATCCAGCCTGGAAATCAGGTGCAGTTTTTAGCAGCAAGGGTAATTAAGCATTGGAACACCCCAGCAAGGGTTGTGGTGCATTCTTCATCACTAGCAATATTTAAGTTAAGACTGGATGGTTTGAGGTTTTTTTTGTTTTGTTTTTTTTTTTTTAATATATTCTGGCACAGAGGTTCCCAAACTTTTTTTGCTTCATCCCCCCCTTGAAAGATTCATGTCCCCATGTGTGTCCCCTCTATCTTCTCTCATCCCCAAGCCATTGGCTTAGCCCCCCCCCCACCGCATTCTCCCAGCCAGTGGCCCCCTCCCTCCAGCTCCAGCCAGCCCCTCTCCCCCCACAGCTGGGCTGCCTTCCCTATTGAACTGTGCCTGCTAACTCCACTCACTGGCTCCAGCCACTTCCTCCATGCAGCTGTTGCCACTGTCACATGGATCCAGGTCCCTGCACCACTGCCACCAGCCCAGCATTCAGGGCACAGGCAGGGTGGGGGGCAGTAAAAGGCACTGCAGAAGCAGGCTTGGACTTCAAATCCAAATTCCCCTCCCCCAAACACATGCCCATTGTCATTCCAGTGATCACTTCCCTTGTGTACCAGCTGCTGCGACTGCTCTTATCTCCAGAGAGGTGTTATCTGGGCCAGTTTCTGCTTCCTGGAAAGTAGCAAAGATGTAGGAATGTTCTACTTTACACCACCCTCCTGATAAACAAGGGGCACGCCCTCCAGTTAGAAAACCTATGCTCTAGATCAAACAGGAATTAACTCAGGGAAGTCCTAGGGCCTGTGCTCCACCAGAGGTCAGACTAGATAACCACAGAGATCCCGTCCAACTGTACAATCCATGACTCTACATTGTAATGAGTGAGCCTATTCATCCTGATTGCGAGGTCAACTGCAGGGAGGGAGTGAACATTCAGAAAATGTCACAGCCACACGGAACAGCAAATGTTGACGGGAAAAGATAGAACAGGGAGACAAAGACTAAATGAATTCAAACTTAAAGGCCCACAGATACAACTAAAAAAGACTGTGTTAAGATCCTGCCTAGTAAACAAGCCAAGATTGGAAGTCAAGGTGCCATGGCGTCCAAAATTGGCGTGTTGGAAACTAAGCATAACGGGCTGTCCCACCCATGGCTCCCTTGTGGGGAGCTTACAAGAAAAAGCTGTTGGGGAGAAACATTAGAAGACACAGGTGCCGGCTGACTGAAAGAAAGAAGAACAGGAAGGAGCAAGGAGTAGTCCTGTAGCACCTTAGAGACTGACAAAATATATAGAGTATCATAAGCTTTCGTGACCAAAACCCACTTCTTCAGATGAGATGAAGGGAGTTGCTCCCACAAAAGCTCATGATGTTCTGTATCTTTGTTAGTCTCTAAGGTGCCACAGAACTATTCCTTGTTTTTAAAGTTACAGACTCACATGGCTACCCCTCTGAGACTTTTTAACAGGAAGGAGCAAGCTTCATCATCATTCATGGCTGACATTCCCATCATCTTCCATTGCCCTGGGATCCACCATGATGTTGCTGAATCTTCATCATCTTGAAAGATGTTCTGACCAAATCAGACCAAGAGGGGGAACAGAGGACACTGCCATCTCTACTGGCTCTGGCTAAATCTCAACCACCAACCAAAAGGTAAGATTTGGTTGCTCCTGCCCATGTATTCTTGTGAGTCCTTTTCCTCCCCCATCTTATTTCTTCCTCCTACCTCTCTCCTTTTGCCTTCTTTCTAATGTCAGCCACTGATATCAGCCTGTGACCAGGGAAGCAGCAAAAAACAATGCCCTTAACAGCCCAATGCTGGTCCCAGTTCGCCACCTCTCAGACTGGCTAAGACAGCTGTGTGACTGCAAGCAATAGTCAATACCAGAGACAGAACCTGAATTTGCTCTTTGCTGTTCTCTCTTCCCTCATGCATATTTGTTGTTTTGTCTTTTAGGAAACTGGAACAGATTAACAGGACCAGCCCAGCTCAACTCCCTTTACTCCTTTCCCCAAAAGGGCCATTATTACCATCAAAGAGTCTGTCAGAAAAAGGGGATGGTTTCCTTCCAAAGCCTCTCTCCAGTTTAAGGGAAAGGGAACAAGGGACATTGCTAAAATGAAACCTTCATCTACTAGGGTATGTGTACACTTGCACCCTAGTTCGAACTAGGGATGCAAATGTAGGCATTCGAAATAGTCAATGAAGCGGGGATTTAAACATCCCGCGCTTCATTAGCATGATCTCGCTGGTGCCTTACTCCGATCAACAGCTGTTTCCAAACAGGAAGTGCATGCCGGGACCCGTTAGTTCGAACCAAACCCCTTGGTTCGAACTAACGTTACTCCTCATTTTTGAGTCCCAGCGCGCACTTCCTTGTTCGAAACAGCTGTTGATCGGAGTAAGGCGCCAGCGAGATCATGCTAATGAAGCGTGGGATATTTAAATCCCCGCTTCATGGACTATTTCGAATGCCTACATTTGCATCCCTAATTCGAACTAGGGTGCAAGTGTAGACATACCCCTATATATTTGAGAAAGTCTGTTCAAGAACCCCCCCTCTACAGTAAGAGCTAGGACTACCAAAGTTAATACATAGCTCCCTCTTATCCTAACTTAAAGCAAGGTCAGGGTTTGGTTGTGCCAGGACAAAAGGAGTGCCTGGAATGGGATTGCTTCTTATAAAACCACACCAAAAAAGAAACAGAATCATCAGGCAGTTGAAAGGGGCTGCGTGGGGATGCACACACTCCCCCCATCTGGGATTGCCCTAAGCCCGGGCCTCCCACCCCCCCCCCCAGATCCCGTTTGGGAAGGGTGGAGAGGACTGAAGCTCCCCCCGCAACCCATGCAGGAACATTGCTGGCTGTTCCCCTTCATCAGGGAGCGAGGGGAAAGTGCACAGTTTGCTGCATTCCTCACTCTGGCTGGGGAACACAGTGGGCAAATGAACCTGGACCTGGCTCCAGCCAGGGGAAATGTACCCCTACCCTGGCTGTGCCCACTAGAGCTGCAGCGGCCATGGAGAAGCGTTTCTCACCTGGCTACAAGCTACTGCGGTGAGAGGGGGCTGGGGCAGTCCTCTCTCCCCAGGGCAGCCTGTATACCAAACCCTTCCCTCCAGCCCCAGTCCCACCCCAGAGTAATGATTTAAATGAAGCGGGACATTTTCATTTTATTTTCCAAAACACAAAAGTTAATTGAATTAAGGATCCAAGCAACACTGGGTAAATCTTCTAGTACTCTGTATTATAAAGACTTTAACTGTTTTCCCTTCTTTCCTGTATGTTCAATAATAGGTTAAAAAGATTTTCAATTCTGCGTTTGCCATAGTACTAAGCATGCTGAGGTCTTGTATACTGAACCTTTTAAACAAACATTGTTTAATGTTGGAAAGTGACCCAGTCACGCTAACACCTTTGCCTTCTTGGGCCCATATAGCCCATGTAAATTAACACAAGTGTCCCCTTCCTGGACCCATTCTTCCCTCCCCCGCTCTTCCCTCCATGATGAGCAGAACATGCCAGCTCATTCCAGCTTACGGGTGAGTTTGACTATGTTACCAGTTGGATGCTATATCGGATCTCTTCCCCTGAAGCCATATTGCTCTGCAAGTAACCTCTCCACTGCCTTCCAGCAATGCAGTGCATCATCAGAGCTTGGGTGGTGTCAGCATTTCCATTACTAACCCATATTTTCAGGGGTTTATAACTTGGCCATAAAAAGCTCACTCCACACAGGAACTTGGCATGCACAGAGTCTCAACTTCTCAGAGCTGGTTAGGGACAACACAGCAAACTATACCCAGAAGGTCTGCATCTTCCCAGTAACCCATAACCACAGCCTGAAGAGGGAGAGCTCTTTTTGCAAGGCTTGGAGTTGGGACAAGGGGAAGAGATCCAGCCTTACAAAGCTACATGCCACACAGAATTCCAGGACCACCCATCACTCCATCTGCCACCCCATTTCTGAATTCTGACCTACAGCCCCTCCAATAGAGCTGCAGTGCCAACCCCAAAAGGAACCAACATTGAGGTCAGAGGCAAAATGAGTTTGCTAGATCTTATCCTAGCTTTTTCAAGTCAAGATCTGGCCTCATCGCAAAAATCCAACACACAATTTGGCATAGTCCCTGCCCAAGAGAGGCTGAAGACTAGAATGATCAGGGGGAAGGGACAAAAAAGAAGAGACTGGAGGACAGAATCGAAGTTCATCAGGGATACCTCACAGACCAACCTACTGACATGTATCTGCTAGACAGGGCTGGTTGTCTTCTGTTTTCAGAAATGCCAATGCTAACTAGACAATGCAATTCAATGGGAGCATGGAGTAATACACACGCACAAAACCAGAAAGGAAATCCAGCATTAAAAAGGACAGCCCTTGCAATGAGTCACTTGTGCTGTGGATTCCTTTACTGGCTCTTGTCACAGTCAGATAAGCAGCCCATACATCTCAATCAACCCAGCTGCAATCAGGATCCAATGGCTGCTCCAGATGTTTCATGCTTCACTTCCCCTAATTCTCCCCTCCTCCCTTGTGTGTGCTGCTGTCTCAGGAGTTTAAGGACAACCACATCAAGGGGATCTTGGTTAGGCAATAAATATCAGAAGCACGCAATGGACACAAGGCAACTCTCCAAATACGGGAATCTTAGCAGCATGCTGTAATTGCAAAACAAAACTACCATGGCTTGAAACCAAACGGGACTTCTCAGGATGATTAATGCAAAACACACAGTTTCAAAATAAGATGCAGGGCCAATGCCCAATAAACCAGCCCCATCTTTGCCCTGCAGCATGAGTGTCTCTGGGCATTACCCACAGTGAGCAGATAGCTTCACAGAGCAATGGAAACTTGAGCTAGGCACTGGAGCATGGGAAAAGGGAGAACTCAGGAGACACTAGTAACAACAAAACTGCGTGAGTGGGCACAGCACAGGGATCAGGTAGAGATGGGAGGGGAACACAGAGGTACTTTTAAACAATACTTCAGGGCAGAACCAAGTGCAGCAGTAGAACCCCAGGGGAAGCCTGAAAGCTGCTGTAACATTGCAGGGGCATGGCTTGGGAGAAGAGGACCCAAGGGGAGTTGGCAGGGGGTGTCCCGTGATCCTGCAGGGGAGAAGAAGAGCTGGAGAGCAGAGGTAGGGGTGCATCCCAGCCTATATCCAGTCACCATCACCACATAAGGGAGAGAAAGAACCTCCAGTGGAGCAGGTGTTAGCTGAAGACCCAGAGAGGATGAAGCAGCAGAGAGCCCTGTAGAACAAGTATAGACAAAGCACAGACGTCTAGCTACTATGCCACCTGGATTACGGCTAGGTCTTAGTGCAGACAAGGCTGCCGATTAGCCTCCCGCCCCACCAAGCACAGGCCACAACTGGCAGCTCATCCAGATGCTTTGCTGGCCTCAGTGCCCCCTCCAGCAGAAAGAGATCCCAACCTCCCAAATTCCTGTCACTCCCCAGCCTAAGGGAGTGAGTCCTGAACTTGTTTGAAAATCAAAGCATCGGCCCATCTCTGCTGGGTGCCTCATTTGGTGCTGGGAACAGAAGTCCCACTGGTTGTGGCCTCTGGTGGGAAGAAAGTGGCTGGGGTACAGGAGCCAGAGTGTCTGCAGAAGGGTTGAAAGCAAGGCCTGACACCAGTGAAAACAGGAGGGAGGAGAGGAAGGGGAGAAGTCGTTTTACACACAGACGGTCCCTAGACACAAGCCCCCTTCCCTTCTGGGATTCTGCCAGAGGAAATGGTAACCTGCTCCCTCTACCACCTGTTCAGACTTGGCACCCCCCACACATCCTTTCACCTTCCATATGGCCCGGGAGAGCATGAAAGCAAGCTGCCAGCACAGCTCCCAGCTGACTGCAGCCTTCAGAGATGCCTGATTTGGGAGAGTCAGATAAGACTCAGGGTTGAGAGAAAGGTGAGATACCTTACCTTGTTTCTCTTGTGCTAGGATTCCATAGCACAAGATACACAAGAGATCCCAAGCCCAGCGTGAGATCCAGTTATTCCTTCTGGTGTACAAGGTGCGCACCCCCCGTGCTTTGGAAACAGCTCAGAGGTTGCAAGATGCCAAAGTACAAGTCTTTATCCTACCCAGATATAACACAGCAAGTGCAGAGAGCAAATGGGAGGGCGGGAGGGAGGGAGAAAAGGGAGAGATGAGGGGAGACAATTTGGACTCTTCTGTTTGTTAGAAGAGCTGGGTGAGTTCTTTCACACAGAAAGCTTTCCCGTCAGAAAACGCAGTTTTGCCAGAATCAGCTTTCACTGTGAGAGATCCACACCAAATTGAAATAAATTTACCCATCAGAGAATCAAAACCAAAAAAGTGTCTCAAAGCACCAAATCGTTTAGTTGCAATAGAAAAAAAAAAATCCACATTTTTTTGTTACAATGTTTCCAACTTGAAGAACTTTAGATATTTTTGTAGTATGAGATTTTTCGCTCTTTTGACTTGCCATTCTGATGCGGAACAGAAACTAATTCCAAAACATTGACATTCCCCCCACCCCACCCCGAAAACACGGCTCTTAACCAGCCTGTTTGCTCTGCTAATGTATGGCACTAGGGATGTGAAAGTGTAAACATGTAAACAGTTAACTGATGAGCCTGGGCTAATGGGTTAACCTTCAAAGTTACGCATATCAGAGGCAGCAGAGGGAAGGGAAGGAGGGGAGAGAGAGGCAGGCAGAAGCCGGAGGGGAGCCAGCTTCTAAGCCAGCTCCCCATGCACACCAGCTCCCACACAGCCACAATTCCCACCTCCCACATGTAAACATGTAACTGCTGAAAATTTCAGCGGTTACAGGTTTACCAAAATAAATGCATTTTAACATCCCTAGTCAGCATAGCATCAGCAGGCCAGGCGAGGATCCTGAACCAAGGAACGAACTAAGGAGACAATGGAAAGAGGAGATGGGGAAGTCTGACCATGGGCTCAGATGGGGACTCTAGCATGGGCTCGGCAGTCCCGTGAGCTTGGTTTCGATTTGGCATTAGGTATGGAGTACTTCTGGCAATGGGGGGGAGGAGCAGAGCAGCGCTTAGTGGTGGAGCATAAGATGAAGAAGGTACAGAGCGCTGCCTGTAAAAGGAAGCCACGCAGAGGACAGACCACGACAAGGAAAGATCTCCAGGCATAGCTCTGCGCTGCCATGGCTCTTCCATGCTGGAGTTTTTACCCGTAGAAAACAGCTGACCATCCACTCTCAGTTGCCTTGCTCAGCAGCTCAGAGCCATAGGCTCAGCCTCCCTATTCAGGCTAAACCTGGGCTCCTCTTTTCTTCTCACCCCACCAGGGGAGCGGGAGCATTCCAAGATGGGGACACACACAAGGAACACTCTCTATTTAGCAGACTAACCCTCTGCGTTGCTAAGCAACCGAGCACCAGCTGCGGGCACGGGAGAGAAGCGTTATTTCATTTCAGATTTCCTCCAAGGCCAGTTGCTCTGCTGGGAGCCTGGCAGCAAGCGAGCCAATTACAGGAGAAAGTGATCAACCAAACCCTTTCCACTTTCCTTCCCGCAAAGGACGAGCAGACTGTGGTACCCAGCTGTGATGACACGAACAACACAGGAGAGTAAAACATGAGAGGATGGGGGGGAGGGGCGCGGATATGCCAGTCATCTGCTCCCTGGAGACGAGACAGCACCCTGCTGTGGGGCTGTTAGACCAAAGCACTGTTCAGAATCATTAGGCCCAATGTTCGAGGGGGAAGTGGGGGGTGTTTAAAAACAAAAGAATTAATAGGAACACCATGCAATCTAACAACACAGTATATCCAGTCCCCTGCATTCCAGTGACTACGAACTGCTCCCGACCCGTGGCCTAACGTGAACTTTAGCAGGTATCACATCATCTCCTAGCAGGCCGGTGTCCACAGGATTGCCACAGATTTTATCAATCAGAACTTTGTGGGCAGCCTGCGAAAAAGCATGAAGTGTTGAGACACCGCCGAGAAGCAAGAGCAAGAACTGAACAGAGTGGGCGGGGGAGAAGAGCAAAGAGGCTCCGTCATGTGATGTCAAATGCATAAAGCAACCTGAAAAGAAAGACTGTTTCTGTGATTCCTTTTAGTTACAGGGACTCTCTGTAGGCGGTCTCCTGTAACAACATAAGATATAGCAGTATCAGACGGCAGTCTAATATCAGGGACATGTCCCTTCTGACATTTCTTAGCAGAGTCTGTAGCTCTGTATGAGAAACCAACAGGGTACCAACAAAGTGAAAGTGACCACTTTTCTTTTACTGTCAGATCTGAGCAAAGAGCAAGCAGTGAACAAGCTGCACAAATGGTGATATGGACAATAGGGGGCTCTGTGGAAAACCAGAACATGTGTCATAAGCACCATCTGATCTGAAGGTGCACTGCACTGGGCAGGATTATTGCATTTTGTGCCACACGGCTTTTTAAGCCAACATGTTCCAAGAGAGCCGCCGGTTTGCGATGGGAACACAAAGAAGGGCCTCTCTGATTTGAATGCACAGTGCCACCGGTTTTCTGATGGGAGGTACCTTGTCTCAATCCCTGCATAGAAACAGGGGAGAAAAGCCATCTAGCAATTAAGCTAGGGGGCATATTAAATGGATGCCGAAGTGCCCTGAAGATGAAAAGCAGAAAGTGCCTGGCCTCAAGCCAGCCACCAATTCCAGATTACAACCAGCTCAACCTTCACCTGCCTATAGAGAGATATTGCCCCTCGCTCAAATACTTGGGAAGTGTTGGATGATGCTCGAAAGTAGCGAACACTTGTACACTACCAACTTGTTGCCATGTTTCGGGCCCTTCACATCTTGTGGGGGCATCGGGACATCAAGTTTACTACAAAGCTGCAGATCTCTTAAACGAGTGGGCAAAGACTAAACCAACCCTCTTGGCTGTTCAGCAGAGAAACATGAGCATTGAAGATGGCTGAAGAGCACAGCAGATGGACGTTTGGTTCTCATCATGTTTGTCAGGGAAGAGCAGAAAGTATTACTTAATATACCACCTATTATTCTGTTATCAGGACAACAGCAGCCATATGGATTTGGTTATGAGTATCTTCAACTGCCTCCATCAGCACTAGTTTAGTTTAGGTGGCTTGCATGGGATGTGCCTATTTTTGGGATGGAAGACCAATGAATTCCCAAGCAAGGAGAGCTGCTATACAGTTGACAACGTGTGGTCCCAAAAGCTTCAGTGGCATGGTAATCAACTGAATATTAACTGATGGATATCAACTGAATATTCAGGCAGACCTCTTAAGGACATCAACAGAGGTTGCCGTTTGGGAACTGCCACAATGCTCACAACGACTACTCCAAGATCCTGCAGTTATTAATGACGTGCTCATGAGAGGAACTAGCCAGCTGCATCATAGATCAAGATACTGCGGTAGAAGCACAGACCACAGCAATATGCAATCTTCCTCTTACTTCCCCCTTTCCAGGCTCCCTGCCTTCCCCTCCCCCCCCCATGCCCAAACCCTCATTATCTTGACCAGGTATTTTTTTTAAACCACAAAGATACAATCCAGTGATGAGACAAACCAGGGACAGAGCTTCCCAAACACCCTGAGCCAGCTCCATTTTCAAAGCACTTTGCAAAAGCTACAGTGCATTTAAAGATTCTCCCTTTCCACAGGTGTCCTTGATGTATTAGATCAATAGGTAAGCTATGGGGCACAACACACACACAATCAGCCATCTGACCAAGAGTCTCAAAAGTAACTAGAGACTCTGTCTCAATTCTGGGGTACCACCCGAGACACCTTACATGGACCTGATTCTCGAAAGGCAGGGCCCGAGTTTCAGAAAGTGCTGGACGTGAGCCCAGAAGGGGCCCCTCCCAACTCCAAGACTTAAATGCTCCATCATGGATCATATCCCTGCTGAAGTCATCCACGCTTCTCATGCAGCCAGTCCTCCACAGGCAACTGAGCTGCTCTCTGACAAGTACCGGGGGGGATCTGGGGAGAGGAGAGACAAGAGGAAAACTAGCTCTGCCAAGTGAGAAAGGGCAAAAGTCTGCTGATGAAGGGGAATGACAAGCAGCCTGTGGTATCAAATCCAACCATTAGCAAGCAGTTGCCAGTGTATTTTCAGTCTCATTATAATCCTTCCAGCTTCTTCCCCAGAGTGTGTGTTGATGCTCATCTGGCCCAGCTGTGCTGTGCATAGTCTGCCAGCACAGCCCCTGCGCTCCTTGTTGAACTTGGCTAACTGGGCTGTTTTGGCTTCCAATGCCAATGAGCACACTGCTGATAAAGGTGGGCTTTGCTTTCCACCCATCCCCAAGGGGCAGCCATCCAGCCTCTTGCACAGCATCAGACTGGACAGTGGCCAGGCTTGGCTGCCAGCCGGATTCAGGAGGCACCAATGCAATTAGAGCCCCTCTAATATTAGAGGTTTACACTCTTCATAATACCCATCATTAAAGCCACACACATCACAGAGCTATCCTGCCAAACAGGCAAGTGCCAAACGGTACGGCACTTTGACACTGATGATGGGAAATGGCCCAGGCATGTGCTGCACACCCTCTCCTAGCCCTCATACAGGCTTCCTGGATAAGGCAGGATTGGGGCTCAGAACACAGAATCTATCCCCTTCCCAAGGCAGGATCCAGCCTCACTTCTTCCCCCTCCCATCCCACCATGGTGGATGTTTCCGACACCGATCAGAGAGCAACTTCCATAGAACAGCCGCTATACCCCACAGCATATGCTGCTCAAACCAGGACACGCTTGGGCCAAATTCTTACAACCCTTGCGTTCAGCGAGGTAACTGAGGGTAGAATTTGACCCTCTGCTTTTACAATGAAAAGGAAGAAACCTAAAGCAGTATTCGTTTATGGAGGCCTAGTTAGTGCTGTACCATTAGCCTGGGCAGTGGCTAGGGTTCTGTGCACACCTACCTACTAGGAACTGGGCAGAGATAGGGTTCAGAGGAGTAGCAGTTAGTCTGTTTCAGCAAAAACAACAAGGAATCTGGTGGCACTTTAAAGACTAACAAATGTATTAGGGCATTAGGGCACTTGCTTTCGTGAGATGCATCTGAGGAAGTAAGTTGTTTGAAGAAAAGAGAGGGGAAAAAAAAAGAGAAAGATACAGAGATGGGAGTGAGATATCAATGCTAATTAAATCAGAGCGGATGTGGCTCATTTGCAACAGTGATGAGAAGGTGAGAGTAGCTGAAGGGGATATTAGCTACTGTAATGTGAGAACCGCTCCATGTGTCCATTTAAACCTTTTTTCAGAGTGTCAAATTTGCATATGAATTCTAGCTCAGCGGTTTCTCCTTGCAGTCAGTTTTTGAAATAGAGGTGGGAGAGCAAACACACTCCCAGATTGAGCGGGAGCAGGACAAAGCAAGAGGCTTCATATCTCATCACAAGTCCCTTGAGCCATCCAGCCCTCTCATTTTCCAGTACCACACCCATGCTTCAAACCTATGTGGAGAGTCTCACTTGCCCTGCGGGAAGGTAGACCCCAGGCCTTCACTCACCCGCTGATGATCTCCTTGTTCTCAGCTCGGATGAAGTGCTCCTTCTCAGGGGTCAGAATGCAGAGGGAGAACTTCTGCCCCGTCCGGCTCTCCCCATCCACAACATCCGTGCACTGGTTCATGTTGATGGTGCCCTGGGGAAGGGTCGTGGGCTGGAACAGAAGGAGGCAGGTTTGAAAAGGAGTAGAAGAATGCTGCATGGTAGATGTCCCACCCCCACCCTGCAGCACAGACCCCGGCTCTCTCCGCACATCCATTCATTCACAAGCTCAGGGGAGTTCAGCTGACTGTGCCATCTGTGACTTCTCCCACTTCCCCACTCAGCATTTGCTTCTGGCTTTCCTATCCTACCACCCTTCACCCAAAGCAAAGCTTCAGTAAAGCCACTGGCTTAGTCTCCGACAGTTCACAGAGCTGACCACGCACAGTCCCAGTTCCCACCCTGGACAAGCAGCCCTTCCCCTCCCTGACTAGGGAAGTGCTACCCCCAGCAAGGTAGATTCCACAATCACACAGGGATGGGGGTGGGTAATCCTGCTAGAAGAACCAACTCTGTTGCCTCAGGTTTACATCAATCACTGCTCACTGCCCCTAAGATCTAAGAGGCAAACGAAGTTCCATGGGTTGCCCCAAATACTGCTCACCCCACACTTACCAGTGTCTCTCACCCCCCAAAAGTAGAGCTATAGAATCCCGTTTAAAAAGTTAACCGGTTAACTGGGATCCTGCAGTACGGTAGGCCCAGCTGGGCTGCTAGTTAACTGGTAAGGATGATGCTTACTGGGTAACCAGTTAACCCTTTACATTCCTATTCCACAACTCGTTTCTCCCCCACCCAAAAGCCCCATATACTCCCAGGCTCCAACACCCAGCCTCCACTACCTCATCCACCTCTCCCATGCTAGCAGCCTCCAATCCCCCACCCCAATTTACTCTGGGAAGGCAACAGGCACCTGCCTCCATGCACGCCTGCTCCCAGGGCTGGGGGACAAGCCAAGCAGGAAATCGGCATCTTGCTCTCAGTGGCAAGAAATATCGTGAGCCTGGGTGTCATGGTTTTCCCGCATGGGCCCTCAGGCCCCTGCTCCCCTGGACACTTTGCTATGCAGAGACCCATGGCTAAGGGTTACAAAAGGACTTCTCCGCAGCACAGCCTGATCAGCTGGTAGGACAAACATCATATACCCACGCTCCCTATTAAAGGCAGCCTAATGATTCCAGCTTCAACTATAAAACTGCAGGAGGAAACAGAGCTGCCAGGGCTGACCTGCCCCCACGCTGCAAAAAACAAGAGAAACCAAATGGCAGGACCAATAACCACCACACACAAGCGTAGAGAGAGCAGCGTCCCAGCTCTGAGCAGAGGCTTCTGGTTCAGACTTCCCAGAGCTGCCTGGCCACGCTGAGGGATCAGAACGCAGCCAATGGCAGTGATGGCAGGTGACATGATTCCTGGACCAGCCCAGACAAGACAATCCACAAGATGATTATGGATCATCATCTGCAGGCTCCCCTCCCTGTAAAACGGGGCTATTTTAACGAAGGGTGATAACATGTTGAGCATTAATTACTCAAGCAGGGGCTAGAGATGGGCAGGGTGAGGACTATGGACCTGGAGCGTCCCTGACCTTTAACACACAGCGTGGCCCTGCAGTGTACAGACAGCACCACTTCAGTGCTTTAACCTTATTCCTGCAACAGGCATCAGCCCTGCTAGAATCCGAGGCTGAGAATGATCAGAAGGGGTGAGAGATTTTGGGCACTCAACTGAATTCCCTTTAAAAAGGGGCCTCTTTTTCAGAGGGTGGGCACTCAGCTCGCTCATCTCGAGCTGAGACCCCAAGATTAAGGCAATGAAAAGCACCAGCTATGTCTGAAAAAAAAATCCTGGCCCAAGGCTTTAACAGGGCTCAAGGACACAGTTAACCACGCACTAGCTGCTGGGTGCTGTTGTGTGTAAGCAAATCGCTCCATGGGACAGCTAGTAGAGGAGCATGGGCAGCACGGCTGTCTGCAAGCCGAGGCTCCAGCTAGTCAAAATGCCCTCAGCTGATGCTGTGCCACAACTAGAAACCTGCACCTGACCCATGTCGGCTGACTCAGGCCCACCGGGCAAAGGGCTGTTTAACTGCAGTGTAAGCGCTTGGGCTAGAGAAGTGAAGGGCTCCCCCCACCCCCACCAGGAAGGCGCTCATGCCCCACCTTCACGGCCACGATTGCGCTCCCTGTCTTGCTCCATTTTGTGTTGTTTTGCTAACAGACGCATGGGCTAACGTCATGCTGCTCTGGGCCTGACCCCTGCTGGGGCGGGGGAAGAGGAGGAATCTGCTTTTTCATCTGGCTGGGCGGGCAGCCAGCCAAGCCTGAGCACACACTCTGTAGGATTTTCCCATTAAAGTTAATGAAACATCGAGTTCGCTGGTATCTGCACCTGCCAGCCTTGAGGCCCTGCATTAATCTGCCACGGCTGTCTAAGCAGGTGCCTGCGCCGCTCTGACGGGGTGTGGGGAGAAGCAGGGGGCTCGAAGGAATTCAGTTCCCTGCTGTCAGAGACACTGAAGATTCTGAGGCATCACCTGGACAGATTATTAAAGAGCCCGAGGTCTGTGTTGGGAGCTGGAGGGAGAGGGGAATTTCCATTGCCCTGGGCTCTCCAACACCTGCACGGCCATGCCATGTGAAGGCCAAGCAGATGCGGGAGTATTCCGGAGCTGTGGAGCCTGCAAGACCTTCTCCTCCAGCCACAGAGAAACCAGCTGGTGGAAAGGATTTCTACAATGGGTGGGGGAGAGCTCAACACAGTCACCAGAGTGGGAGAGTGGGAGTTCAGGAGACGAAGAGAGTCTACTTCCACCTCTGCTACCGACATACTCGGTGGCATCTGCTTGGGCCTCAGTTTCCCCTAACTGACAAAACAGGAATAAAGCATTTCAGTCTCTGGGAAGTGCATTGAGATCCAGGGACAAAGATGCTGGCAATGCCCAGCGATGACTCAGGCTATGTCTACACTATGATTGTGGTGTGATTCCCGTCCCATACTTGTGCTACCTCTTATCAAACTAGAGAAGGCATAAACAGCAGCATAATCACTCTGCCAAGTGCACACCCACTGGCACAGCTAAGCCATGCCTCCACTGCCAATCCCCATGCTATCGCGGCTGAATTGGAGTGTCATGCAGAGGAAGACTAAGGGACAAGTGGTGTAAATCCAAACCCCTCTCTCGACCTCAGTGGGAAAATTCTGAGGATCTCTCCCTGTTACATCACAGCTGGCGTCTGAGGACATGCTTACAGGGGAAAGGAGAAGGTGCCCCTCTGTTCCCCTCTCTCAATCCCCAGAGCACCTGGCACTGCCCACTGTTGGAAGACAGGATACTGGGCTAGATGGACCTTTGGTCCGAGCCAGTATGGCCGTTCTTATGAGTGCCCAGCCAGCATGGGTATAAATAGCATAATTGACTTGAGTGAGCAGAGCAGCCTACATGCCTGAACCCCCTGGGTATATTCCCTGACGTGCTCTCTGCATGCCAAGCAATGCCTCCATGTTTACTCTGTTATTTTTAGCAGTGTAGTGTCCCACTGCCACAGCCTTTTCCAGGCGCAGTGAAAGGCTCTGGCAGTGGGGAAAGGTTCCAGCTGTTCCTCACCACCAGAAACCTTCCCCACTTTCAGTGCTGCCTGTAGCTACACGTGCAGTGCCTGAGCTCCACACACCACCATAAGTGTAGATTTCAGCAGTGCCTACTGCCTAGCACCTCCCATTCATACTAGTGAATGCTGGCCTCAAAGCAAGGACACAAGGAAGCAGGCAGCTGGCCCTTTAATAGGCAGCACCCAGCGTAGGACCCTGGGGTTACATGCAAAAGCCAGAGAGGATCCAAGCTGGAAAGGGGTAAGCAAAAGGTGAAAGGGGAGAGGAAAAGAAGTAGCGGAGAGATAGTGAGGCAGGGAATGGGAAAGGTGTCGGTGCTGCCAGGTCCACGTGGAACAGTCCTGCTTTCTCAACTGATGAGAACATCACCTCCAGCATGGGGCCCCATCTCTGCCACCCCTTCACTCCTGTCACCACCTCCAGCTGCTTCAACTGGCAGCAGCCACAGCGCCCTTTGAAATCCCCACTTCCTCCAGGACCCAAAGCAGCAGAGGCTGGAGGCTTAATATTCTCATATCAGCTAATCTGGCTGGGCTGCCCATGAAAAGCTTGTCTTGGCCACAGAGTCCTCTCCCCCACCAGACACTGGATCGCTACAAAGAGGAAGAGAAAGAGGCCACAAAGAAAGTATCCAAACCAGCTCCGCTGGCACTTCCTCCTGCAGATGGCGAGCCTGGCAAGGAGAATTATTTTTGGCAACCACCGTAGAGTGCTTTGCCATGGAAACAAAACGCAGATGTCACTGAAACACCTTCAAGAGCAGCCTATGCAATTCAAAAATAAGCAGCAGCAGCCAGGAACCATGGATCAGCAGTTAGCACAGGGGGCAGGGAATCAGGTCCCCTGGGACTTGGTCCCTACTCTGCCACAGGCTACGCATGACCTTGGGCAAGTTACTTAACCCCACCATGCCTATGTTTATCCAGCTGTAAAATGTGGCAGCCAGCTTTCCCCATTCTGTATTTATACTGCAATTAGCATAACAGAGCCTAAGTCCGTGCTAGGCGCCACAGCAGTACAAACGATAATAGACATGACAGACGAAAGGGAAGGAAAAGGGACAGAACATACAAAGCTCCTGGCAGGATTACTAGATGCCCAGTGATTCTGGGGGGTGTCAATATTAAGGATCTTGGTTTCCAAAGGGCAGATGAACACCACTTCCTGAGAATCAGGCCTCTCTGGGGCATCTCAAGCTAGGCAGCCAAAAATTGGAAATTCCTAAAAATTGCAAGTCCCTTTGGAAAATCTTAGTCTTGATGTTTGCGAAGCATTTTGAGATCCCGAGGGGAGGGACTAAGTACACAGTTACCTTACGTTTCAGAAAGCACTGGCTCACATTGGCATTTTATGCGGCAGGGAAGCCGATCCCTAAAAGGATTTTCTGTCTTGTACAACATAAAACAAAACAAAACTTTCCAGTAACTAAATATCCTGGAGCCGGGGGGGCGGGGGCGGAGATGATGACGACTTTCTCTGACTCCAACAAGCACCACTGCTTCACTTTTCTTCAACATAACTGAACGTCCAGAACCATCAAATGCCTCTGGATCGTTGTGTAAATTCAATCCTGCCCCCAGGGCTGAACCCCAGGCCAACTGAAAGAGGGGCTCAGACTCTCTCATGAGGAATTTGGTTATTTACCAACACAAAGGACACTCCGGGCCACTAATTCACTTACTCTTCCATTGTCTTTGCTCCTTAAAGGAGAGAAAGCAGAAGTGAGAGATGGTCTTCAAATGGCGACTCCTCCACTTTGCTGGGAGCACCCGGGGCAAAGTGGTGGCTCAGCAGGAGGTTAGCGGTTGCTCACACTTCCTGCAATGAGTGGGTGGCCAGTCAAGTTCTCCCACAAACCAACGGCTAGAACGGCCATATTGCAGGAGGGCACCAGGAAGCCTGGGATATAGTTGGCTGGACTCAGGCCTGCGTACTCAAGTGGGGATGCTAGAGCCCACTCGGGGCCTGGGTCCAAAAATTCAAAACCTCAGATCAGTGATCAGCAGGATCCAGTGATTCAAGTTCCACCCACCCTTGGCTTACACTGCAGTATGGACACACCCAAACGTTCCTGGGAGGAGTCTCAGGTAATAGAGTCCTGGCACATTCATTCAAAGGGGACAGGACAGGAGGGACCCTGCAGGTTCCCCCCATTCCCCCCTCTCCTTTGCCAGCCATGAGTGGAAATATCCAAGCTCACCAGAGTAAGTGCTTGGTGGATTAGCAGGGCTGAGGATGCTGCTGAAAAGACAATGATTGTACCAGGTGGTTTATCCCCTCGCCCATCCTGGAACCGGTAGGAGCGAGTCCCATGCAACTTGGAGGATAGGTCTATCGGTGGGCATTAGCCAAGGTGGTTGCTACCCCGTCCTCTGGATGTCCCTAGACTCTGACTTCTTGAAGGTGCAATTGTGCAGCAGGGGATGGATCACCTGATTGCCGGATTTGTTCATTCCCCCAAAGCACCTGGCATTGGCCGCTGTTGGAAGACAGGACACTGGGCTAGCTGGACCTTTGTTCTGACCCAGTATGGCTGTTCTTATGGGGGTGGGCCAGTGACCCCAGACCCGTCTACACTGCAGCTGACAACACACCTACTCAATGTTGTTACAAACTCTTCTCCCATGGATGAGGCCAGAGTGGGGTATGGCTTGGAAAGTGGATCGGCAGCATGGAGCGTGCAGCATGGAGTGAACCCTCTGCTCATGCAGGCAGGGTTTCATACAGCCAGCCACCTCCCCCCACCCAATCACCGAGTTGGACAGAGCTGAAGCCAAAAGGTACAGGGCCAGGGTGAGGGCGATCACATGGTCTCCCACCCAAAGTGCAAACAAGCACACGCCTGGAGCGAGTGTGGGCACCGCCCTTCCACTACCGCTCTATAATCTGAGCCATAGGGTCCCAGCAAACAGACCTTGGGGAACGCAGGGCACAGCCAAGAGAAAGCAGTGGCAGAATGGGCCAGGTGAACGGACTCCTTTTAACAAAAAGTGGCAAAGGTAAACCTCTGATAAGACAACCAGTGCCAGCCCAGGACAGGAACAAGCAGTCTCCAAACCAAACCTAGTGGCATGTCCAACAGAGCTAGGAGGGAGGAGAAACTGGGAACGGGGTTTATTTAACACAATGAGAATATAGCTGGAGATGGAGATGCCTGTGCCACACAGCTGGCAGACCAGAACCATGCACCAGGGAGAGAAAGGAAAGGGAAAACCACACAGACTAAACAGGTACACAAGAGATGTGACATCTTACCAGAAAATACGCAGTCCTCCTAGGCCTTTCCCAATTGGGAATAACCCTCACCCTACAGTTTTGCCCTCCTCTTGGGAGAAGATGAATGTTGGCACACCAACGCCCTCACCCAGCAGTTATTTAGCCTAGTCCAGGAGTCAGAGTAGCCTTTTGAAGCTAGGTAAGTGGTTTTGCTCATTGCTAGTGAGTCACAACTGTACAGCAGGGCGCAGATAGCACAGAAGTTCCTGAACTGTGGACTGCTAAGCAATGTTCCCTCTAATTTTTTCCATCCACATGTGGAATAAAATTTTGTTATGTGCACCAAGGCATATGCAGATGTGCACCACCAACAGTATACATGCTGCCAGATGTGGACACTCTGCTAATCAGCTGGACGGTATTTGAAACTCTCCTAGGCGGCCACCAAAGCACTCAGCCTACAGGGAACACTGCTGCTAAGCACTTGCTAGTTGTCTGCAAAGTGCTGGCCAGTCACACGGTGTTGGCCCCTCTTTATCTCCACCTGCTAGACTGCACTGAAGGAAGCAGCAGATACATTAGACGTCCATGCCAATGCTGAAGTTACCACCAGGATGTCAGGGCAGGTGGCAGGGCCATGCTTGTGAATGGGAAGGTAGGTAACTACCAGACCCTATTAAAATGTGGGGCCCACTCCGGGAGAGTTTGAAGCCCTCCGAGATAGGGCTTGCCCAGCAGTGACCGGACGTTATTACTCTGGTGGGTTTTTCACTAGGACTGTGTAAGGTTTTTCCCTCCATTTCCCAGGCAGGGTGCCTGTCCCAAGACAACTGGCATTAACTGGCCTCCAGGATCAGCAAAGGAGGGGAAGAATAATTGGATGCTAGTGGCTGGAACCCAGCACAAGTCCCCCAGTCATACTAAAAACATTCCTTTGGCGTAGTTCTAAAGTTGCTTTTTGTTGTTGTTGTTTTTGTTTAAAGGAAAAAGCAGAGGAGAAGTTAACAGAGGGAAGCCAGTCACAGTTAACCCTTCAGACATGCTGGATAAAGCCAGACACACAAATATTCATTGGGGGCTGGATCCCAAGCCTGCTGCAGTCCACAAAAGCCTTTGGGTCCAGCCTTTGACTAGCAGTCATGGGCCCAGGTTGATGCTCCAGCCTCAGCAAACTCTTCTATGACTGTGCTCCTCCCCATTACACCCCCACAACAGATAAGAAAGGGGGCGTATCGGTTCCTACCATGAATGTCCTGTACCGGATTCAACCCCTGCGCCATGTGTACGGTTCTCTCCGCCCCAACGTGAACAGGAGTCTGTGCTAGGGATGTGAACAACTAGTTGACAGGCTAGTCGACTAGTCACTCCCGCCTCCCTCCTCCCCAATGCCTCTATCAGAAAGGCAGCAAGGCGGAGAGAAGAAGGGGTGCTTCAAAGCAGCAGCGCCGCATGGAGCCCAGATCACTCCCCCCAGACTCCATGCAGTGCTGCCGCTTTGAAATGCCACAGAGAGCATGAGGCCAGCAGGGGACTGCTTGAGCCCCCCACTGTCCCTGTACTCCCTACAGCGCTTTTGCCTGGGGCTGTTGCTACACTTCAAAGGTGGAAGTGCCCTTATCAACTAATCGAATAGTCGATACAAATTGCATCGACTATTTCGATTAGCCAAATAATAAAAATTGTACATCCCTAGTCTGTGCATGGAGTGATTGCGCCGTACCTCAAGAAAGCTTGAAGAGGTGGGAGATGGGACAGTCCAGCATGAGACAGGGCTCAGCCATGTCCTCTCTTGCCGAGGCAGGGAGCAAACCCACAGTCACTTTGCAGGGCCGTCCCCCCTCCAGGGAAAATGGCAAGCACAAAAAGCTGCCCTCCATTCCGTCTGTTTATAGAACACTGGGGCTGGGAGAGGGTGCAGGAGAGCAAGTCCACAGCATGAGCAATTGCAGATCTAGATGCTAGTAGCATCTCTGGAGAAACAGCCACAGAGGCATTGCATTAGTTCTTCCCTTAGTTATGACAGATCTGTATTTACAAACACATGCCCACAGCATGCATCCGGATTCCAACACGAAGCCCACGGAATACACCCCTCCGCCGGGGTTACCAGACATGCAAGACACGGTGTGCTGGACTTTCCACTTCTGTAAACTCATCACTTCTTCCAAGCGAACTTGGATTGGACCCGAGAGACCTTTCACAGAGACAGGCAGACAAGCATCACTGGAGAGAAGACATCTGCCTCTCCCCTACCTCCCTCCTCTCTTGTGCAAGCTCTGAATCATTTCCTGATGGGGTTCCATCTTCTTCAGCGCCGAGAAGAGCTCAACGTCAGCGCCAACGGGAAAGGAATAAAGTGTTCCGATTTCTGTGCTCGACAGGAAATTAAACAAAGCAGCTTCGCTATCTGCCCACACACACAAAACGAATACCCAGACGCCCCACCGAGGAGTCTCTACAAGCCAGCTGGACGACAGCGAGATGAATCCGCCGTCCAGACCCAGCAGTACTCCGGGCTCAGCCCTCCACCACCGCAGTCAACAGGAGCAGAGCCAAGTCGTTAGACACCTTACAGAGCAGAACTTTAAGCAGACACTGAATAAAACAGTCCAAGTTCAAGCCTGGCCCAGAACAATCATCACCCTGGGGATGCTGCTCCTGGATCCCTGCTTCCTTCAGGAAGAATAGTCCATCTTCCAGCAGCAACAATCACCCCATGGACTTCTGGGTTCCCGAGCTGCAGTCTGAGATGAGGGGTGAAATCTGCATTTTTGTCTGGTTCTGCTGCCAAGGACATCACAATAAGGGAACCTCTGCGGTCCCCACCAGGTTATTTGCCTGGCTCATGGCCAAGGGCAGCTCGTTCAAAGCACGCGTGAAGGAAGAGGACCAAGTAACACTTCGTTGTGGCCTCAAGGCCCAAAGATCTGCAGCTTCGGTCTCAAGGATCAGCCTGACCTCACAGGTCTGTCAACTGAGAGAACAGCCTCTCCAGCCAACAGCCAGATGGGGTAGAGGCACACCTGAGTTTCTTCAGCCTTCTGCGACTTAGTCTGAGTTTGGGGCGATGCCAGGGAAGGTTCCCAGCAGAGCCCGGGGCAGATCCTGCTTGAAGCAAATCTACTTCCCCTCCCCCCACCCAAGCCCCACACAGGACAATGCACTGACACCCCAGGAAAGACTCTGGAATCCCAACAAGCCCCAGCGCCAGCCCAGCCTCTGTATTTAACATCCTGGCGCAGGAACTGTTTTTCGGGCGGGGATACTGAGCTGTGTCCTCCCCTTACATCTGTTCACACTGGGATCACGCCTAGTCTTGCCAACTCTCCTGGACTGGATGCCACTGCCACAAACGGCGTCTGGTCCAGGAGAGTTGACAAACTAACCAGTGGCTGCAGAGCCCCAGGCCAAGGCCAGGAGTGGAGCCCTCGGCCGCCGGTGGGCTCCTGAGTGGCAACAGAGCCTCCAGAACCAGTGGCCTGGATCCTGGGGAACAGCGGGCAGCAGGACCCGGGAGGGTGGTGAAGCCGGCGGGGCTAGCGAGATCCCAGAGGGGCTGTCTGGAGGCTGGGACCAGCAGAGCCGGCCTGTGGGTGCAAGGAAGCCGGGTGCAGCACCCCCTGTAGTCCTATTTCTTGCACCTCCGTCCTGGTGCTTAAGGGCTTCTAGCAGCCAGCGCAGCTGCTCAGTGAGCTGGGCAGCTGCAGTACACCGGGCCCAGCACTGAACACAGGAGTCACTATGGAACAGCAGACAAAAGGGCTTGTGGCTGGGTCCCTTCTGGGCTACCCGGAGATACAAGCAGTGAGCACCATTCCATCTGTCCAGGGACAGACAAGGAGACAGCAGGGTTGAAGGCCGAGCAAGGGCAGGGCCGGGGGCTAGGACAAGGGGGCTCAGGGCCACCCTCCAAACATACAGCGCTCCAGAGCTCAATGCTTCCTGAGAGCTCAGCCCTAGAGAAGAGCACCAGCCAGGTGGCCCTGGGGCTACAGCCCAGTCTGACCTACAGCAGGCACTGCTAGGGACACCAACACACGTCTCTTCTGCACTGCCTCAGCCCCAACCTGGAGTGAGCACTTCTAAGGGCCTTTTCAACTGCCGCCACCTATCCTCTCCTTTGCCTCCCTAGGCAAACCGCCAAGGGTGTTAAAAAACTGCTCCCAGAACAGCAGCCGTTGACTAGGCACCTGTCCCGTGGGAACTGGACTGAGACCCACCAATTCATTTCAATTAGTCCTTTGAATTACTTCTAGCCACTGGGCTGGATTCCAAATGCTCCATGTCCCATTTCCAACCCTTCCCCCCCCCCCCCCAGTGCGCAAGTAAATAAAGCCTTGGGGGGGGGGGGAGGAAAGAAAGGAACCCTTTTGAGATCCATGGTGAAAGAGAGAAGTCACAGCCAGTAAGCAAGGTATTAAAGGGAGAGAGAAAGACACAAAGAGGAAGAGACATTGACTGCTTTGTGTTTAATCTGTGGGATCCTGCAAGGAGAAGTTCATCTTTAGGATGCAGAGGGCCGAGCCTACAAATAAACAGGATTCATCTGTGTCAGACCCTGAACCTCTACATTTTCTAGATGGGGGGAGGGAAGGAAAGGACACAGGGTTACGAATGTTTTGAGGACCTCTCTGGTTTAAAATCCTTGTCTAGCAGCAATCACTAGCTGTCCCAAGCCCTCATCCTGGCCTGCACGGGTGTGTCTCTCCTTGAGCTTCTGCCACTATTGCCAACACCAGCTCAGCTCTGACCATGGTAACAATAGCAGGAGCCCTAGCACAGACCCACCAAGGGGGTATCCGAGTACCACGCCTCTAGATCTGCTCCAAGCAAGCAACATGGCACTGTGTGTGTTCCTTCTGACACGTTCCAGGCCTCTGCAGCAGCCAAGCTCCCTTACATAACCTAGGATGATTAAATCTGGAACACAACATTTCAAAAGGGGCAATGAGGGGAGGGAAGCTGAAGGCAAACAAAAGGGGCTTTTTATTTTCTGCCAAGAACCAGAAAATTCATTCCTGCACCTCCCATGCTACACTGGTTCCCTTAGCATCTGTGCCCAGCCAACCTGCTAGGAAGGGTTGAGGTGATCTTACACCGGAGGGCTGGCCTAATAGGGATGTAAGCGACTAGTCGAGTTACCACTTGACTACTTGCTCCCCCCCCCCGCTTGCTGCCTCTGTATCAGAGACAGCAAGCGGGGGGGAGCAAGAGCCCATCTCTGCAGGGGGAGGGCCGGGAAGGCAGAGACACAGCAGAGGATCTGGCAGTCCCAGCTTACACCGAGTCCCAGACTAGGAATGTGAAGGACTAGTCAACTATCCAATAAGCAAATGCTTGTCAGATAGTCGACAAGCTTGTTGACTAGTCGCTCCCCTCCCCCTCTTTGCTGCCTCTGTCAGAAAGAGGAAGCAAGGGGGGAGGGGGAGAGGGGATACTTCAAAGTGGCAGCCCCAGCTGATCCTGGGCTCCACGTGGCGCTTTCACCTTTACAGTGCAGCAACAGCTCTAGGTGGTGGGGTGGGTTCTGGAGTGGACATGGGGATAGGGCATTCACTTGGGGAGGGGATAGGGCATTCGCCTATTGACTAGTTGAAATAGTTGATGCAAAATGCATTGACTATTCGATTAGTCAGTTACTCATCCCTATCCCAGACCACTGGCAGCTCTTACCACATTTAAAAAGCAGAGCCACAGTGGTCATGGAGTTGGCATGAGCTGGGACTGCTCAGTCCTGGCTTGCACCGTCCTCGGGAGCTAACCCCCTTATCAACTAATCAAGTAGTTCTATCGACTACTTGACTAGCTTATTAACCACTACTTAACCTCCCTAAATGCTGCACAGCTTCGCTGGGATACAGGCTCTTGCACAGCTTTGCCTTAGAAAGGATCATAGTCAGAGAGTTTCTTACTCTGCTCTACGGGGTCAACAGGGCTGAAACAGCAGAAGGAGCAAACAAAAAACAAAAATTGTGTCCCTGTAGTGAATATTTTACAATGAACATTAAAAAATTTAAAATATAAAATTCATTAAAAATAAAGTTCCAGCACGAGTCTCATCCTGAAGATCTCAGATACTCTACAAAGTGCTCCACAAATTATGCAGAGGGCTCCAACTGTTCAGCCATTGCTGAAATGCCGCCACCTCAGGAGAGCAAAGCGCACACTTGTGCCCACTCACAGGCTAGAAGGGAAACACAGCAAGGGCACAGAACTGGAGCCAGCTTCTAGGAACCCTTAATAAGAGGCTACAGGATCATTGAGGGCCACTAGCAATCAGGATCTCTGTTTTCCATGAAAACCAGAATCCAGCATCTCCAACAGTTCCATGCAGAAGTATTGCTGGTGGCCTGTGCTATGCAGGTCATACTAGATGAGCCAGGGATCCCTTCTAGCGTGAAACTCTTTGTTCAGGAAAGAGAAGGGAAGGGAATAATATCTATTCATAGCTTCCAATTGAGAAGCTCGTTGTCTTTTATGCACATTAATCAAGCCTCCCGGCATTCCTGTGGGGCAGTTTCATCCCCACATTATCAGGTGTGAAAAACAAGGCATGAGGATATGTCTACACTACATATTAAGCCTGGGCTCTGACTTGGCTTGGAGCCCAAGCCTCACTTCCATCCACACACAAATCAGCCTGAGCTGGATCAGCAAGCACTCTGGATCCTGCGGGGGAGGAGGGAGTCCCTCTGGGACTCAGGTCCAAGTTCTGTCATTCTGCTGTGTGGACACAGGTCAAGCCACAGACCCGATTCAGAAGGGTCAGTGCAGTGCACTATGAATACATTAGCACAGGTAAGAGACCAGAGCGCAGGAATCGTGAAGTCAGATTTACATTGCAGTCAGGTTTACTATGCTCAGACAAACTTAGAAACCCCCAGCACGTCTACACTGCAGTGTGAGCCCAAGGTTTGAACTTGGGCTCAAGCCTAACCCCCTTTCCATCTATACACAAATCAAGCTAACCCAGAGTGCCAGGACCCAGTTTGAGTCCATCCCATAAGCTAGGGTTCAAGCGTAGATGAAATTCCACCTGATTTGAGCTCTAGGAGTCCTCCAAAAGTATCTCAGTTCCATGGTCTGACTTTCTGTCCACTGGAAAGCCAAGTTTGCTGGACAATCAAAGTTCTCTCTCTCTGAACAAAGTGGCCACATTCTGGGAGGCTGCTAGGGAATCTGGGATAGGGGTGGGTGGACTGTGGCCCACATAATTCAGCATAGATGCTGGGGACACAGTTTGGGACAAGGAGTTCAACAGTTCCTAACTTGGGGTTACAAGTGAGTATAGACACTCAAGCCCTAGGTTAACAAACCCAGGGTCTGCTAACTTGAGTTCTATTAATCCTGATCTTATGCTATACAGCCGCTCCCCAAGTTATGAACAAGTTACAGACCAACACTTGGTCCGTAACTCGAAGTGTTCGTAACTCGGATCCCATAGAGCTACATGGCGACCGCGCTGTTCGTAAGCGCAGATTTCCGTTTGTAACTCGGATCCGCATTTACGACCGCTTTGGTCGTAAGTGCGGATGGTCGTAAGTGGAGGTGGTCGTAACTCAGGAGCGGCTGTAGTGTAAACAAACCTACTGAATTCATACAACTGCATCTCACAGACCCAGGCACGTAAATTTAACATTATAACAACCTAATGCAAGGCCTAAACTTATTATAAAACAACCAAGTAAATACCCACAAACGCATTTGTTGCTAGAATTTTAAAGAAAGTCAAACCACTGTTCTGGTGAAAATCACTGGTTCAGCACACAGAATCTGGGTTTGTTGGTGTGCTAAGATAGTATCTGACAGCAGTAGCCTCTTCTGCAGATGGAGAGAGACAGACAGACAGAGACAGAGAACCTCACTCCGGTCAACTGAAGAAGTGGACTGTGCCCATGAAAGCTCATGATGCCATCTATATGTTTTGTTAGTCTTTAAAGTGCTAGCAGACTGTTGTTTTTTAAGTTTATCCTGTACAGACTAACTCGACTATCCCTCTGAAGCTTTTCTTCATTTCAGTTTGTTCAACTAGTTCTGTGACTAGGTCATTCACATGAGGAGTTGAAAAAGCAAGGAAGTTTGCTTTCCTCTTTTAATCATTGAATGAAAACAAGGTGAGAGCATGAGATCTACCAGTTCTGAAATCCTGAAGGGCATGGTGAAAAAAAGTCCAATTCACGAACTACAGAAGCTTCCTTTGTTTAATATCCAAGTTTAAACGCAAAACATGTTTTGCGTTTAAACTTGGATATTTTCATCAACTTTTTTTTTTAAAAGCTTCTGTATCCAGCACATTTAATGCCATTTTTATTCAAAAACATTTAAAATTATGCTTTTGTGCTTTTTAATTGAATTCCTATTTCCATCCAAATATAGCTGGACACAAATCACAACTAAAAAAAAGGCAATCATGTAAATAAGAAATAGAACATAAATGATGTAACAAATTTAAACAGTAACAATCTGAATAAATACTTGGATGGTATGCTATATAATTGCTTAAATAAATGAATATAGTGTGTATCCTCCTGGCTATCAAAAAACAACAAGTGATATGAGCCACCTTCCTACCTAGCCCCTTTTTAAAGTACAAATGTAAAATCAAGATTAAAACTGATTATTTAAACCAAGTTTTCCTGCTTGCTGCTTTAATTCACAATTAAAACAAGCGATTACAATCTACCCATAGCATCTAAGTGCTGTGCTCCATATAGCATAGCTGCAACTTAGGTCGTTTGAAGGAATTGGTCATTTTGCTGCCCTTGTGGCACTCGAGGGAAACCTCAAGGAGCTTTGTGCTGCCCTTGCAATGAAATCCTCCGTGATGCCATGTGATCAGCAGCAGGACAATGGTATGGCTTAATGAGCGCTTCAGACTGCCTGTCACTAGACACAATGCTGTCAATATGGCTACAATGAAAATGGTGCTCGCTGTTGGGCAGATTTTGTTACATTCTTATAGATCATCTAACAGGCTTAGCATCCTGGATTTATTCATTAGACAAAAGCCTCTTGAAAGTGACCTTAGCTGGCTCAATAAAAGAATGGACAGTAGCAGTCATCCCTAGTGTCGTGGAGTGAGAAGAGAAAATCAACATCTCCCCATTCCTTCCCAGATAATTAAAGTTAGCTTCCTTACCCCTCTCTGGCTATGTCTACACTACAAGCTTCTTTCGGAAGACGCTTTTCCAGAAGAGAACTTCTGGAAAAGCTTATTTCGAAAAAGAGCGTCCACAGAACAAAAGCACAACAAAAAAGCGATGTGCTTTTTCAAAAGATAGCATCCACATTGATCGGACACTATCTCACATGTAAGTTGTGATTACTCAGGATGGAGTGGCCACCAGGGCACCTGTGTTATTTCCTGGAGGCCTCTTCTTTCGAAAGAACTCCCTCTTCTGCATCCATGCATGCCTTTTTCCAAAAAAGCTTTTTCAGAAAAAGGCTTTTTCCTCATAGAATGAGGTTTACCGCCGTCGGAAAAACCCCTCTGTTCTTTCAACTTTCTGTCAGAAGAACTCAATGGCAGTGTGGATGCAAGTATTGTTTTTCCAGAAAAATGCTCCAGTGTAGACGTACCCTCAGATCTCATTCCCCCATCTGCAACCCGTCAGCTCGAGCAACTGCTCTCCTGTACCACAACCAAGTGACTTGGCCTAGTAAAGTTGCTGCTCCTTGCTCTCTCATCCTCCCCTTTCAGCAGCAAAATGCTAAAACATCCTCTCCCCAATCCACAAGCAGCTCCTAAACTGGTGTTCCCAGGCATTTAAATCCTTCTGTAGGGTTCACCTTAGATCCTTTCTAAGGGCATGCATTATCACAGAATCTGAGTGCCTTGACATCTTTACTGTATTTATCCTCAACACCCCTGTGAGGCAGAGTGCAGCTATAATTCCCATTGCACAGATGGGGAAACTGAGGCACTTTGGGTATAGCCTTTACAAACAGCGCTTGCCCCTCATCTCATTAGCTCCAGGCACCCTCCGGACATTCAGGATGTTTCTACCCTCTGTGAGCTGGCAATATCCTCATAATAGACAGGGAAACTGAGGCACAAGATGCCCGGGCCCTAAACAACAAACCCAGCTTTTGCAATTACAGTTGTGCACCTGCACTAAATGGAGGGAGGGGAGTGCAATTCATCAACAATTCCCACAGCAATTCACTGCTTGTACAAATCCCCAGGGGAAAGTCACTTTGATGCAAAGTGGTACCTGCAAAAGCAGTGGCCCAGTTTGAAGGAAGATCATACCTCATCTCCTAGGCGGGTCAAGAGTCCTGCCTGCCCATCACAGAACAGCATGCCCATGTTGGTTTTCAGCCCTAGTGCTGCAAGTTGCTTTGCATGGACACAAGATACCTCTGTGTGGGCCTATGCCAGGATCAAGGCCTAACCTGGGGTGGGGGAAAAACCCTCATTGATGTGGCCCCGTCTGAGAAGGAGAAAGACACTAAGACAGCGGTTCCCAACCTCTTAATACCACGGACTGACAAACCCATTCACAAACTTTTGGCAGACTAGCAACATTGTATTTGCATACTCTATGCAAATAATTAATATGCAAATAAAATGTTGCCAGCCCGACAAAAGCCCTGGCTCTCAGAATTGCTGTGAACAGCACTGACAGTGACCACATGGGGGGCGGCTGCCACAGCTGAAGCCAGATGTTTGCCGCGGCTCTGGGCTGGGGGCCAGCGCAGGGGTACACCCCGACCCCTTGACCCCCCCTCCAGTGCTAGTCCTAACCCCCATAGCCCCCCACCCGTCCACTGCCCCCCAGCATCAGCCACTGACCGCAGTGTCCCCTGCACCCAACATCCCAATGGATACAGAGGCAAGAGCGTGGGGTGGCAGCAGCCCGTCCGGGGTGGGTGGGAGCGTGAGCTCCCAGACCCGGTGCAAGCTGGAACTGAATCGGGCTGCCTGACCACTTGGCTCCTAATACGTTTTAAGCGCAGAGCCGCAGCAGGGGTAGGTCCTGGACCTGGCACAAGTCAGGACTGAGTTGGGCTGCTGGCCAGCCTGCTAAAAATTTTACTGGCAAGGGGGTTGGGTTGGGGGGGGGGGGGGAAAATGCGTGTAGTCTATAGCATGAACCAATAAGCTTTTGCTTATCGGTTAAATCGACTATACCATTACATCCCTTCAGCAAACTGCTCTTCCACCTCTGGGAGGAGACCCCACCCCTGCCTAGCACTGGTTGGCTGACAGGCGGGGCGGGACATGCCTCTCTCAACAGATGCAGCAGGAGGGGAGGTGCTGGGCGGTGTATCCCAGACTCAGCCCCCAGAGCCACTGTGGCCCAGCAGCTGGTACCAGTCCGGGGAGCGGGGGCTGCACTAAGAAACTCCCCACATTCCCCTCCCACACCAGACCCTGGGGGGGGGGGCCAGCCTAGTAGATTTTGTGTGCTCCAGCCCTGCAGTGGAGGGGTTGGAGTGCCAACACGGGCTCCCCAATGCTGAGGGGGGATGGGGGGACCCAGAGCCTCGGGGGACAGATCCAGGCAAGCCTGAGATTCCCCACCCCTGGATGGAGAAGGTGATGGCTTCCGAAGGAGCAGGAAAACGTGGCTAGAGAACAGAGGCAAACGCCGGTTATGTGCACACTGATCTCTGCATACCGGGCCCCAGCAGCAGATTTCGAGAGGCCTTAGCCAGGAGGTAAAAGCAGAAGTAAAAATAACTCCAGGCTCGCAGTCCTCAGGAGAAAAGGGATTTAAAAAAAAAAAAAATATTTAATGTGGGGGTGTGAAACAGGAGACCTGAACCAGGAGTGCTGAGTCCAGCCTGGGGTCCTCTTTATGTTCCCTGCACAAGAGAGCAAGTCCAAACACAGAGCAGGACTGGACACCTTTCCAGCGAGACCCACACCAGCAGCTAGAGAGGTGACCAGTGTGCAGAACTGGGAGTCAGGCGCCATGCCTTGTGGCTTGTTCCAACTCGACGGCCCTCCAGCCATGTACAAATGGGGGATCTGAGGCACAAGACAAAACCTCTGTGCCTCAGATCCCCCATCTGTGCAACAGGGACTAGAGATATCAACATGTACAGAACTACACGATTAACCGATAAGCCGGGGCTTATCGGTTAAGCTTGTCAACTACACACACTCCCCACCCCCGCATCAGCCTACCTGGAGGCTTCCTGGCATTCCCGTTCCAATAAATGGCTGCCCTATTTGAAATGGCTGCCGGCGGGGACAGAGAGCTGGTGCCTGTGAGGAGCTGGCTTAAAAGCTGGCTCCCCACGAGCACCAGATCCGCCTGCTCCCCCCACCGCTCCGTTGCTAGCTCTGATAGAGGTGCAGCAGCAGCGCGGGGTGCCAGGGGACTCCCCGGGAGTGGGGCCAGGAGCGCACTGGCTGCCAGCCCCACCCCCAGGGACTAGCGAATAGTCGCGTAACCGCTAAAATATCATGCGGTTACACAACTATTCAATTACCGGATAGCTAACATCCCTAAAAGGGACAGTGCTCTGAAACAGGAGAATGTAGGTCACAAATACCACTCCCTCCCTCCCCCCCCACCACATCACAATCCTCTCAGGATCTGCAGGGTCTGGAACGATGGCCCAACTCCCCGGATGCCAGCCTGGGCTTCAGCATCAGCGAGGTCCTCAACTGCACAGCACTTGGCTACAGGCAAAGCCCAGCTGGGGATGGGCGCGTTCCTCAGAGAGCTCAGCCGCTGGTGTTAGAACAGACTGTATCTGCAGCTGTCTTGGCCTTATATGGAGATCCTCACATCAAGCACACAGCTTTCAGCTGTTATCCCCCTCAAAGCAGAGTCTGGCCTTGGATTCACAAGCTTTGCCTACTGCTCTCCAGTTAACCTCTTTCCTGCTGAATGGTCTACAAGACACAGCAGCACAGCATGCGGGTGTACACGCAGGCCTCAAGGCATCAGCCTACCTGGAGGCTTCCTGGCATTCTCGTTCCAATAAATGGCTGCCCTATTTGAAATGGCTGCCGGCGGGGACAGAAAGGGGGACACATGGACAGCAGAGGATGAACCAAACAGGTCCCTCGCCCCCTCACCAGCTTCCTGGCAGTAGGACCCAAGAGGTCTCTGCGATAGCCGGGGCAAGGAGGGCTCCCACTGATAGGCCACTCAGAAAGAAACATGGAGGAAAGAACAATTTGACATTTCCTCAGGGAGGAAACTGGGTGGGCCAGAGAGCTCTCAATCCCTGGCCTTTTGCCTCCACATAGCCAGGTTTTAATCCTGACTTAGGTCGCAAATCCAGTGGGCCTAATGGGCCTCAGTCTCGTCTGTAGCCAACAGCATTGCTATTACAGAGGCCTACCTGCTAGGGATGTGATAGTAGAGTTGATTAACCGATAAGCAAAAGCTTATAGGTTAATGCTATAGACTACACGCATTTCCTGTCTCCCCCCCCCCGTAAATTTTTTATCAGGCTGACCAGCAGCCCAGCTCACTCATGGCTTGTACTGGGTCCAGGACCTACTTCCACTGTGGCTCTGCATTTAAAGTGTATTAGGAGCCAGGCTGACAGGCAGCCCAGCTCCGTTCCGGCTTGCACCGGGTCTGGGAGCTCACAGCTTCCCCTGCCCCCCTTCCCGGACAGAGGCTGCTGCCACCCCGCGCTGCTGCCTCTGTATCAGAGGCAGCAGTGCAGGGCAACAGGCAGACAGTCTGTGAGGGGAGCTGATTTTTAAACTGGCTCCCCTTGTGGACCAGCTCCCACTGGGCACCCCATGCTGCTGCCTCTAGGGTTGCCAGATGGTTGAAAAAAATACCAACCCCCCCCCCCTCCCAAAAAAAAACACTGGGAAAAAATTCTGTTGAAGGGGAAAAAAGGGGGGGGGGGACAAAAGTTGTTGAGCAAAAAAAAAAGACTCCAAGGACTTAAGCCAAAAAAAAAAATTGTTTTTTAAATAAAACAGCATTAAAATAGCATGTCCCCTTTAAGTTCAGGGGCGCAGTTGAGCACTAAGACCCAGGGGAAGCATTGCTTCCCCTAGGACTTTTGGACGGCAGCCATTTTGTGCTGGCAGGCTTGCCAACCAGGTAAGCGTGGGGGCTGGGGTCGGGGGGGCTAGGGGTGTTGGGGGCCAGAGGGGGACTTGGGGGGGGGGAGGAGAGGCCGGGCTCTGAGTGTTTGTAGGGTTGCCAGGTGCCTGGCATTTTCGCCTCCTGGCCGGGGAAAAATTCAGAAAATACCAGACATTTTAGGTGTCCAGTATTCTCTGAATTTTTTTTTTTTAACCAGACAGGAGCCGAAAATACCAGACTGTCCAGGTGAATATTGGACACCTGGCAACCCTAGCTGCCTCTGATACAGAGGCAGCAGCATGGAGTGGCAGGGGTCTCCTTACAAGTGGGGCCGGAGCACACTGGCTGCTGGCCTTGCCTCTGAAGACTGTAGAATAGGCAAGTAACCGATAACAATTCATGAGGTTAATCGACTATTCAATTAACTGATATTGAACATCCCTACTACCTGCTCCAACTCAGATCAGAGCCCCATTGCACTAGGCACTAGTTTCAATCCAACACCCAATCTACTGGGACACAATGATCTCCCCACAGAGTTGCCTCCCATTCAACCTGCTCCAACACCACACACCGTGCGCTTTCAGCTGAGCAGAGAACTGGGACTAAACCAAAGGCACGGGCTTGCCTAAAGCAGAAGCTTCCCTGGACCGTAGAGGGGAGTCTGGCCCAGGACTGGCCCACTCCAACATTACACAAGCTGCACTTCCAACAGCGCGGAGACATGCCAATCAAAACCACCAAATGTTCAAAACATTCTCCATTCCCAGGGACAGCTGAGAAAAAAAAAATTCCAGCCCCATCTGTGCCCAGCTGCCAGTATGGCATCTCCAGATCGCGGCACGTAAGCCAGAGTCAAAAGGGAGGAAAATGTCAGTGGCATGTACGTGGGTTGCCATGGTAATGAGCGGGTTATCAAGAGCCTATGGAGCTCACACTGCTTTACTGAACCCAGGCGGGGACTTGAGCTCAGGAATCTCTTGGTCGTTAGCAGTTTGGGGAGGAAAATTCAGCTAGGGGTAGCAGGAGGGGAAGTCTGAATCATTTGGTTTGGATATTTAAATTCATATTGCCTGGTTCAAACAAAAATTGAGAAGGTGAACTCCCCTGTGCCCAAAATAGTTCAGGAGGTGATCTGAACCCCACAAACAGCTTCATACACTGAACACTCCTGGTTCCTCTGCACCACCAAGAAGCAGTTATTAGGCCTCACATTACCAGGAAGAGAGAGAAGGGGCTGAGAACTCACTGAAAATGAACAAAGAGCTCCCCATACAAAAGGTCCCCCTGGCTGTGGGCACACAGCACCTGCTGCAGGTTAAGGGTCATTCTTTTGGGCACAACCCAAATGACACGAGAAAACAGGGGAAAAAAAGAATCTCATCACTAGGGCTGTCAATTAATTGCAGTTAACTCATGCAATTAACTCAAAAAATTAATCATGGTTAAAAAGTTAATCGCAGTTAATCACACTTACATAATAGAATGCCAATTTAAATTTATTAAATATTTTGGATATTTTTCTACAAATATATTGATTTAAATTATAACACGGGATACAAACTGTACAATGCTCCTTTTATATTATTTTTATTCCAAATATTTGCAATGTAAAAATGAAACAAAAGCAGTATTTTTCAATTCACCACATAGGAGTACTGCGGTGCAATTTCTTTATCGTGTAAGTGTAACTTACCAATGTAGAACTTTTGATTTTGAGTGCAGGGATGTAACAAACAATGTAAAACTTTAGAGCCTACAAGTCCAGTCTGTCTTACTTCTTGTTCAGACAATCACTGAGACAAACAAGTTTGTTTACATTTACGGGAATAAGCAGCTGCCTACTTCTTATTTACAATGTCACCTGAAAGTGAGAACAAGCATTTACACTTTTGTAACTGGTGTTGTAAGGTATTGTGTGTCAGATATGCCAAACATTCGTACGCCCCTTTATGCTTCAGCCTTCATTCCAGAGAACAGAGACTGCACTACAAGAGTCGTATGAGGTGAATTGAAAAATACTATTTCTTTTGAGGGTTTTTTGCAGTGCAAATGTGTGTCATAAAAAAATATTAGAGTGAGTGCTCTGCACTTTGTATTCTGTGCTATCGCTGAAATTAATATATCTAAAAATATAGAAAAATATCCAAAAATATTTAAAGAAATGATATTCAATTATTAATAGTGGAATCATAATTAAATTGTAACTTGCTTGACAGCCTTGGCTAGTAAACACCACCAGATCCTGCCACCGAGATATAGGGCTTCCAGATCCATGGGTGAGCATCAAAGAACTAAAGGGCTCAGCAAAAAAGGAAGTATCCACAATTTGCCTGCAATAGCTGCACTGGCTCAGTAACTGATAAGAAAGATGCAGGCCCATGGTGCAGCAATTCAGATTTGCGTGAAGGAGGAGCTACTCCATTTATGCCTGCTGATCGTGGCAGGATGGCCGCACACCAAGGCCCACCCTCAGTATGTGTGGAGCACCAAGTGAATGTTCTGAGTAGTCCAGACATAAGCAACCCAGCCAGAGTGAGGGGTAGGTGTTGGGGATGCTCACTGACCTGGATTAGGGATGTGAAGGACCAGTCGACTATCGGATAAGCAAATGATTATTGGATAGTTGACTAGTTGCTTCCCCCCCCCCCTTGTTGCCTCTACCAGATAGAGACAGCAAAGGGGAGGGGGAGAGAAGAAGGGGTACTTCCAAGCGGCGCTGCTGCTTTGAAAAACTGCGTGCAACCCGGGGCCAGCTGGGATATCCCCAGGCTTGCATGTGGCATTTCAAAGCGGCAGCACAGCAGGGAGCCCAAGATCAGCCCGGGACTCCCCCACTGACCCCGGGCTCCATGCGGCACTGCCGCTTTGAAACACCATGGGGAGTCCAGCATCAGGCTCCTCGCAGCATTTCAAAGTGGCAATGCCGCATGGAGCCCAGGGTCAGCAGGGGAGTCCCTGGCGAGGGGAGTCTCTAGGGCTGTTGCTACACTTCAAAGGCGGAGGCGCCCTATCAACTAATCAAATAGTTGATGCAAAATGCATCGACTATTCGATTAGTCCTTCACCTGATACTTAACATCCTTACCCTAGATGCCGAAGTCCCACTATCTCCATGCAACCCTCTCAAACGGGGCATGTGCCCCATCACATCAACATTTACAATTTAAAGGTTCATCTGCCCCCAAAAAGCTCAAGGCACAGTGTCCCATTTCCCTACCCCACGCAGATTTCCCCACTTACCCTCACAGCCTCCTTACCCAGAAAACAGCAGCCCCTCCCTGCAGCACCCAGCTGTTGCTCCTGTCACTCCCTGTGGGGTGCAGCTTGCCCAGCCTCTGAGGTCATTTGACTGGTTCGACTCCACCAGCTGCTGTGCAGGGAGGGGGTCCGGAGGCACCATCTGACTAAGTGGGACCAGCTCTGAGTCAACATGTGTGGGGGTGGGGCTGGAGCAGTCCCACTCAGCACCCCTGGAATCTGGGTGGTTTCCAACCATGGCTTCTAAGGCACCCCACCCCAGTTAGGGACTACTACACAGCAGCCATTCTGTGCTCCTGGTTAAATCTCCTCAGGTCCTTGTACAAGTCCCAAATACACACTCAGGGCAGGCACTCAGCCCCATGGGCCAGCGGTGACCCTACAGGGGCCTAGCCCTGCAAGCCTCAGGCAGGAATGGAATTTGCCACCACCCCTGGCCTGGCTGCAGGATTACAAAATGTTTATATATATAAAAAACTTGGCAGAAATTGGGGGGGGGGGGGGAGGGAGGGAACTCCTCCCCACCCATTGTCTCTGCCTTCAAACCAGGCACAGCTGCTCTACCAGCCTCAACAAGTACAGTTTGAGTGCCTACTTCCCTCGCTACCATCCAGGCATGCACGCCCCCACAAAGACCATGCTCCATCACAGGCGATTTTGCTCTTGATTTGCAAAGGAATTCGAAGATGCAAACTGCTGTATCAACACCTAAGAAAATCAACCACCACACGTGATACAACAGTCCCTGACAAGGCTGCATTTCGGCGCCTCGGCCCCAGGCTGTGCATTTCTGGAAGTCAGGAGGTTGAGGCTCCTCCCCCGCATTTGTTTCCATCATCTGATCGTTGGGAGCCCGCTGGCATGGAGGAGGTAGGAGAGCAGAAAGGTGAAAACAATCCGCCAGCCCTGCGAACCTTCCCATAGTCACTCCAGAATGGAGCGCCGATCTGTTCCAAGGTCAGTAGTGGCAGTACAAAGAGGCCTGTGGTGGAGGAGGATCAGTCCCTGGGCTTTTGGCCAGGTAAACAAGTCTCCAGTCTTTGATAAAGGAGGATGTCCCAAATGTACCTGCACAAGTGTTTGGCAAACAGCAAGCATACTTCCTCACAGAGCTAGCTGCAACCGCCTATCTGCTCAGAAAGGCCCACAGGGAACTTAACTCCATGCAAACACACCAGCCCAATGAGCAGAGAGAGGGAGTCAATGAAGCTGCCAGCTCTCGTCTCCTCTCTGGAACGTAGGTCACCAGGAGCAACCATGAATTCTCACTGCGGACCAAAACAGGCTAAGCTCCCGGGTCTCAGGGCAATTTCCAGTCAAGACCCACAGAGAAAGTGTGCCAGGCTGACAGGGCCCATCAACAGCCCCACAGTTCACTCTCACCGCGGGAGCATCTTGTCTGCCTGTTCTCAATGCCACCGTTGAGACACCCAGAACTGTCCTGACGTCCCATGGCTGTGGCTCTTGCAAACTCCAGCCAGATGCTAAGCCAGACCCATCTGGCCACGAGCTGCTTTCTGATCCATACGAGGCCACGGAGATACCAGCATCATCCCACACACACACACACCCCCCTTTGCTTCTTCCGAAAAGGTGGACTGGGAAAGACAGTGAATGGTACGGGGTGAAATATCTCCAGATCTGTCGGAGCACAGCAGTGCACGTTAGGAAGCTGGATGAGTCCAAGTCAGGATTTGTCCCTGGTAGGCTCCTCTCCACACACAAGGGAGCAGATGGGAGAAGGGAATCCGAACTATTCAGCCCCCACTTAACACCTGGAGCTGGAATCAGCTCAGAACAAGCATAGCGCTCTGGACTGGGCACCAATGTGCACATGCCAAGCAAACCTATCATTCCGGAGAGCCACACAAGTTCTGAACAGAGCAACTGGCTGAGAGGGGCTGTTGGAATGTCATTGGGAGACTCCTCTTTCTTGCTCCACACCCCATCCCCACCACCCAGAGTCAGCCGAGGACATGCTGACCCACACCAAGCATCGATCCTGCTGCGCCCTGCAAGTACGACATGATTGTCTCCTGCCCCTCACCTGAAGCTGCTTAGGGGTGAGAATACAGAAGACCTGGGTTCTATTCTGCCACTGGCTCAGTGTGACCCTGGGCAAATCAGCCACTTTGCCTCTTTGTGCCTCCCTTTCACCTCCAGGGGTAAGATTTACTGAGATGTAACACGGACAAAGCACGCTGCGATCACCTCAGTGGTGCACCGGGTGAGGACAACAGCTTTGTTAGTGGGGGACCTGCGCGTTCGTTACAGAGATGAACTGAGACCTAGCTTTCCCAAGGCCACTGTTTTCTCACTGGCTTCTCCCTACCTCAGGCTATCAATTCGTGGTTCACTCACCTGCCCATGGCCTCTCTCCTGACCCATCAACACCTTGGCAACACCACAAGAATGGGTCCTAGCTCACCTGATGCACCAATATTTCCGCTGCCAGCATGTCTGGGCTCCCCATGATGGACTGGTACATCACAAATGCAGGGTTCTCAACTTCCTCAAACAGTCGGCTGCTTCTGGCAAAGGGAAGCCCGGCGAGATGGACCTGATTCAGCAGGGTAACAGCAGCCCTGCCAGGAGCACGCGCTGGCAGCTGTAATCCTATAGCACAGCTGCTGTGCAAAAGGCTCCTGGGAAACATCTCTCCCTAGCCCAGAGCTCCAGGCCAGAGATGCATTAGGATGGCTGCATTTTGACCACTACTGCGCGAGGGGCAACCCTCTACTTGCAGCCTGGTGGATAAGGCTGCACTATATGCCCATAGAGGCAGCTGGCACCAGCATTAGCTCTCACCATAGGAGTGGATGCTGGCACAAGGGCTGCTGCTGCCCCCACTGGCTGGAAGCTGATTCCCTCTCATACAGGGCTTAAAATTTGGCTCTGTAGCTCTCAGCACCTCTGTTGTACAAACTGGTTAAGCGGCCCTGACCACAGGTCAGGCTGCCTTAGGAGTCCAGTAACAAACCTGGCCTGGGGACTTCCCTGACTCAGAACTCTGAAGGCAGCTAAGCAAAGATGCAAAGGGCACTTCAATGAGAGAGTTTAATTCTAAGAAGCCAATAAAACCCAGAGGCAGATGCAAGCTCATTCGGTGAACCCCTGACAGAATTCGCATTCAGCACCACGCCAAACTGACACAAGTCCCCTAGGAGGAGGGGCATTCCACAGCCACCACCTGCAGAATTACAGACAGCCCCACAACACACACAGGGGGCCAAGGAGCTCAGCCGGACTCCAGGATGTGGTTGGATGGAGAGGACTTGAGGCTGAAGTAGCAGTCAGCCATTATAAGTGTAGCGGATGGACGCCAACTATCGTCAATGGATCATCTTCCCTGCCATGCCCCAAATGCCCCAGAGTTGTGTTGCATTTGAGAAGCTCCATGGACCCAGATCCACATAAGCCACAGGCTGTGTGGGTGCAAGCAGCCCTCTTACAGTGGGACCACAAATACCATCACAGCTGAGGGTTCCATGACAGAGACCAAGGCTAGGCACAGGGGAGGTGGGCACAGACCCACAATGCCTCCTTTCCTCTCTGGCACCCTCTGCGTGGCACTGCCCTTCAGGACGATGGTGGGGGATGTTTTCTTTCGAATGTCGTGTTCAATGCTATATTTCTTCATCAAAGTTGGATGTCCAAGCTCTCCAGCCCATGAACAGCGTCGCTGGTTAGATTGTGGATAACCTCAAATGAGCCAGTGAATTTTCGTGTTGGGCATTCCGCAACAATGTGATACATAGTTTGCGGACTGCCACAATCACAAAGTGGAGATGGAAACAAATTCCACTTATGCAGTAGATAACCGCACCTGCCCTGGCCAGTCCTAAGCCGGTTTAGAACACACCACAGTCTCCGGGGAAGATCGAAGCCTCTCTGCTCAGTGGTGGGATCCAACACAAGATGTTTATTTGGGACGTCTACTTGCTGCCATTCAGCTCGCCATAGTTCCTGGACATTGGCCGTGACTTCCTTCGCGCGCTGCCAGGGAGGCTTACGGGATTTTAGACGCGATGTTGGTGGCTGATCAATGTATTTCTCGATGGGAAGAGGTTGGCTGCCGTGGTCGGTATGTTGGTACCAACGTATACCAATGGCAGGGGATTGAGACTTGGACAGGGGCTTCCTGCTGCTCTAAAGTTTTGGTATGAAACTCATACTGGTCAATCTGCTCTTCCTTCGCCCTCACCCCTCTCCACCTCCCAGCGCAGATCCACAAACTAGAGCTACAATTATAATGGAGCTTGACGTGACTAGGAGCCAGAATCAAGCACCATAAGGTCAGCAGAGTAAGAGCAGAGAGCTGTACAGTAAGGCTAGGGGTGGCGCTTTCTGCATCCACTCCCAGACAGCGTTGTGCAGGACTCACATTCTGGCAAGTACTCTGGTTGAATTACACCATGTGGAGAAGCTGGTACTTCAGTGCATGTGTCTGTTTCCCACTCCCCAGAGAAAAAGGGGAGAAAGGCTCCTTAAATCTAGGTGGGGGGAGCAGGAGAGGGAAGAGCTAACAAACTCCTCCAAACCAAGTATAGGCCACCTTGCAATTAACAATAAAGCCTATGCAGTTCTAGCTGTTTGGAGACATTTACAATGGGCCATCAACAGGGCTGCTCACAGTTTAAAGCAGGAGTGGGGAATCTCAGGCCCGGGGGCCAGATGTGGCCCCCGGCTTGCCTGGATCTGGCCCCCAAAGCTCAGGACCCCCCTCCCACATTGGGGAGCATGTGCTGGTGCTCCAGCTCACCGCTCCCTCCCACTGCCCCACTACTGGGCTGGAGCACACAAAATCTACTATGCTGGGGCCCCCAGGCTCTGATGTGCAAGGGGAATGTGAGGACTGTCTCTCTACTTCTCAGTCAGGCGCCCATGTCAGTGAGGGTTTTGTGTGTGTACCCCCCCCACCTCCCTCCCGACTGATTTTTCTGTGGCCCCCTACCCAAAAAGTTTCCCCACCCCTGGTTTAAAGCATCTAGATATACTGGGCCAGACACCATGATTACTGACCAGCAGAGTTAGCTGGAAAAGAGTGGAGATTTTCTGCAAAAGGATAAAAAAAACCCCACAATACGCAGGGTTTCTGCTCGTTTGGTTGGCTAATTGGTGAGGTTCTCTGGTTTGGCCACAAAAGCCAGCATGTTCACATTTCACCCAATAAAAAGTTTTCACTTTTTCATTGGAAAGCCAGACATTTTGTAATGGAACAAACATTTTTCCCTAAATGAAAAATTTCCATGTGGAATAAAAACCACCAGTTCTGATCCAGACAAATCAGATGGGAAATTCTGACTAGCTTCTCCTCTGTATCAGTGATACAGTTTTCAGCCAACTGAGGATAGCTCTGTTGGACCAGCTCGCACAGCCTGGGCCAAATTCTGTTGAAAACAAAATGGAGAAACTGCCACTTAGTGGGTTCATTCCCGGTTTGGCTCTATCTGCAACCAGCTAGCCAAGCCACTTTTGAACAAAGTAAGTATGAACCAGCCTGGCGCACATGCAGTTTTTGAGTCCCAGCCGTCGAGCGGATACCGCAGTTTCCTTCCTGCCAAAGGTTTTCCTTCCATCCACATTTTACTGAAAATTTTACCAGCAGAAGAGGGGGTGGGGACTGAATTAAAGATTTTGATGGGGATGATACAGGGGCTTTGTTCAGAAAGTGATGGGAGGATCTAACTGGATTATAGAAGTGGTAACCTCAGCTCTTGGCTTATGACACTCACGCTATGTGCACCATGAAGTAGGAGGATGATCTGTCACGCCTCTTATGAAATGCACAACCTCAAACACTTTTATGCTGCTAAGGGCTTGGGAGCACTATTGTGTATTATTAGAGGTCGTGTTAGTCTGTAACTGATAAAACTAAACACACAACGAATGGTCCTGCAGCACCTTAGAGATGAACAAATCATGAGCATTCCATTCATCTGAAGAAGTGGGTTGTGCCCACGAGCTATCTACATTTTTTGAGAGTCTCTAAGGTGCTGCAGGACCATTCACTGTTTAAGTTATTTTTAATTAGAGGTCAGTTGCACCTCTCTGCCACCAGGAACTATTTGAACGTGCAACCTGGGTCTCCAGAATCGCATTTCCGTTTCAGATTTATGGCACCTCCCATCTTCACATGCAGCCCGCAGATTCCGGATTCAGGATCCCACCTATGGGCTAGGGATGTAAAAGTGTGGTTAAAAATGTAACCGTGTAACCACTGAAAATCAGAGTGGTTACACAATGCACTTAAATAAGCTTTATACTGCAGAGGCCGCAGGAGCGGGGCTAGCAGGGGCTTCACTGCCACTGCAAAGCCGCCTCCCCAGGTGTGGGGCCAGGGCTGCTGCCGGCTTCACTCCTGTGGAGGGGGGTGGGGGAGACAGCATGTAACCTGTGGGGCAGGGGCAGCCAGCACTCCCACAGACAGGGGCTACTCCAGCAGGCCCCACAGGGCTGGTGCAGCCCCCTACCCATTAAGAGTGAGGCTTACCCTTTTACATCCCTACTATGGGCCTATCACACGTGGAAGAGGAGGCGGAGACCATTCCCATATATGAGAGTAGGGGCAGGGTTGCTACTCGTCCTGGTGGTTGAGGGAATAGACATAATGGCCCATCAAAAGATTGCAGAAGTCCCAGTTTCAGGGACACTCCGGGAATCCCAAATAGTTTTCTGTGCCCAGGAATTTTTCCAGTGGGATGCCGGATCTCAGAACAATGATATTTTAATGTCACGTGCGAACATTGCAGTATCACATCCTCCTCCTCCTGCACCATGACCTGCCAGACCTGCAGCAGCTTACAGCCACAGAGCAGACAGGGAATGTGCCCGCAGAGGGAATGAAGAGATGAATTAGACACAGAGAGTCACTGGCTGCCCCGTGGCCAAACTTCAGTGTGCCACGTTGGCTCTGTCAAGCACTTGCTCCTCTTTAGAGCAGGTCAGAAGTTTGGAGTTTTACTTCTGGCTCTGCCTTCAATTCCCTGGGATGACTGGCTTCAGGGTCACACCTCTCAGACCCTCATAGGGATGCTGAGGCATCAGCGGGCTTGGCGAGCTTTGGTCGAGAGATGCCATGGAATTGCCAAGTATTCACACAAGCAGAAGGGGAGAAGTCAGAAGGGGTCCAGGCAGTCCAGAAGTGAAACAACCACAGCAGAACACAGCTGATGGCCACCACCCCCTCTCAAGGAAGCAGCTTTCCGTTTCATTCAGAAGGCTCCATCTAAAAATGAACATTATCATGGGGCTGCCAACATAACAGCAGCTGCCATATCCTGGGCTTTGCCAGTCAAACATGGCTTAGAGCCCCTGGGCTTACCCCATCTCCCAAACTGCTGCATATTCCCTAACCCCCTTCTGCCCAAAGGAGATCAGGTCTCATTTCCAGCACTGTCTGTGTGTTTTCTCTCACAAGTACTGCTTGCACTGTCTAGTGAGAAAAGCAACCATCTAAAATCCACATCTGTGCATATTAGCGAGAGGTTGTAGGTTCAGATACTCTCCCAGAAGCTCGGATGCTTAAAGAGAAAGCCCTTGCCTCTTCCAAATTAGACTGGAAAGCTCATTAATCCCAACAAAATTTCCAGTACTTCCTGCTGGGCTGGGAATACCATGTGGCCAGGCTGTCAGAATCAGGGTCCCCAGCTGGACCTGGGAAAGGAAGAGGCAGTTCTCCCCCCTCTCTCTCTCTCTCCCTCCCCCCCCCCCCCCAGCTCATGTTTGAGTTCTGGGTTGACAGTTAGGTTTTATTTTCTCCCAGTCACCTTCATTCTCTCACGCCCCAAAGTATCACAATGGCCCGATGGCAGACTTGTAGATTGAGAGGCCCACTCTTGTAGGACTGCATCAAGTGGAAGGGAGCGGGGCCAGAATCTAATATGCGGGATTAAATGCTGGATGATCCATGGGACAAAAGGCAGCTCCACTCGTCAGTGGCCTGACAGGGAGGGATACAGCTCAGTCATTTACTTTAAATAGGATTAGAGTGTACACAACAAAAGTTTGTTTCTGGGCTTTGGGGCTAGGCTTACCTAATGCTTAAGTGGAAAAACACAAGACAGTACAGAGTGTGAGAAAAGGTAAGGAACAGGGAGGTGAAAGTGTAAACCGTTAACCAATAAGCCTGGGTTTATCGATTAACATTCACGGTTACACACAGGCTCCCACCTCGCTCCTGAGGAGCCGGCTGCCACGCCACACTGCTGCCACTGTACCAGAGGCAGCAGCATGGGGTGGCAGCCACCTCCCTGGGAGCAGGGTGGTATACAGGAGCCCGCTTAAAAGCCAGCTCCCAGCACACAGGGGCTGCTGCCCTGCGGATAACAGTGTAACTGCTGAGATTTTCAGTGGTTACATGTTTACCCAATTACCTCATTTTAACATCCCTAGTAAGAAATCAGCTACAAGCAAAGTTACTTCGTGGCACCATCTAGAGAAGCTGGTAGACAATGCCCTGTCTTTACTCCCACTCCAAATCTTACTTTATTCTGCACATAAATCAACCCAGCATCCAGACAATTGCTCTTGGCTTTGTGTTTCCATGTAGCAACCTATGCCCTTTCTGGGGGACCCAGCACAAACGATTACACAAGGACATTGTCTAGAAGGAATTTTCTAACTTCAGACCCTCAGCACGACACGGAAGGATAAAAGTAGCAATTATGGGATGCTTTGGGCCAATCCGAATACACAGGGCAGCTCCCAGGAGCAGGTTAATTGGCTGACAACCAACCAGCACACAAGGCTATTGTCAGGTGGGGGACAACATGGAAACCAGGCTGAAACAATCAGCACTCTGTTGCACTACCATGCATTCTGAGTTGCCAGTCCCAGCTGGCAGGCCACACAAGACTAGTCTATGGCTGCAGGAAGGAGGGGGGGGAAAAGAGAGGGGCTGGTTTTCTGTTCCAGTTGGTCTGAGTCATCGTTAGATGGTGCACGAGGAACTAAGCGCAGAGCGCTGGCAGAGGCCATGGTAGCCAAAGAACGCTGGGACAGCACCAGCTCTAAGGCACCTGAACTCCTTTCCCAGCACCACCCCAGTTGTCAAAGGAGCGGCACACAGTGGACATCTGCTGCTCAGGCAGGGGAGGCTGAAGAAGGTGGCCACAAAGAGAAGCTAGAAAGATGATGGAAGAGACACACGACTAGAAGTGAGACATACAGATGGCTGCGAAGGTGGGGGAGATACAGATCAAGCCCCCTGGAAACAAGTACCGTATTTTAGCAAATATAACCCACGGGTTATATGCGTTTTTACAAACCCCGCACCTCCCCCCCCCCCCCCGTGGGGTATACTCGTGCACAGGGTATACAAAACTTTTTTTACTCACCGGGAGTGAGTGCGGCTGCGTGGGAACCGGGTGGTGAGTACTCCCCCACCCGGAGGCTGGCTAAGTCCCCCCCCAGCACCGTAAATTAGCGAAGATACCCCCGGCAGAGTTTGAAATACAAGTCTTGTACACCCTGCGGGCTATACTTGTGTGCGGGGTATACAGGTTTTTTTTTTACTCAAATAGCAAAAACTGCGGGGTATATTCAGGTGCGGGGTATTCGCTAAAATACGGTACTAGGTGATGGGAAGACAATAGCAAGAGAGATTTGGCTCCAGGGGAAAATAGTCACCTTGATTATGGTCCATTACCCAAAGGCCAAGAGAAACATCCCAGTTTCAGGAACTATCCCCTGTACCTGGGGTGGAATTTTCCTGCCATTAACCAGGAAGCCAGCCAGGATTTGCATCCCGGAGAGGTCAAGACAGCTCGCAGAGAGAAAACAGCGTTGCAGGCCTTACTGTAAAATAAGGCCTCCATGATCTCTCAAGCAGGCAACTTGCACCGCTTAACATTGCATTTGTGGAAGGACCCTTTAAAGTAAAAATCATTTCCTGAGACTCTTTGGAAGTTGATACTAATAGACACACTTAAACCTAACCTGGACATGCCCGGGAGAAGGATGGGGGCAAAATCCTGAATTGGCAGGAAGATTAGACTAGAAATGACCCAACAAGGCCTTTCTGCCTCCAGTGTCTGTGAGAACAGATGCATCCTATGATGTGAGCCTGCTAAGCCAATGGATTCCTCATGGTCGCATCAACTTGCATATTGCATTAACACAACAATGCACGTGAGGCTTCCTCGTCTTGTAGACATCTGCTCAGTCCATAATCCAGCAATGGGCAACCTAGGCTAGCGAGTGGGCCACGTGAGTGGCCCTGTCGTCTCAAGACTGTTGTAACCAAGACCGTCTCCTGGGACAGGGCAGTTTTACTCACTGCACTTACGTATCTACAATTTGCAGGGGGTGCACCGATTGAACCGTAGCAGCACTTTGATTGGATGCAGAGGAAACTAGCAGAATCTAGTAACCCTGCACATGGGCAGCAGTAAACAACATTATCACAGGCCACACATCTAACCCCGCTGGGCCACATCTCGCCCAGGGGCGGCCCACCACTGTCATAATCACTGCTGCCCCTTGCACAATGGGAGAGGGGGTGAAAAAGGGAATTGAAACCCTAACTAGATCTCTTGGCCCCCTGCCACCCCAAGGCTCTGCAATGACATGTTTTCTGGCAGCAAGTTGCAAGAAGATTAACAAACAGAAAAGGGTGCAACTGTCAAGACTGCGCTTGCTCCCGTCTCCACCCCCTCCATACACACACCCCACATTCCTTTTCTCACCAGCAGCAAGTGTCCCAGCGAGTGGAAACCTTACATAAGCAGCTGCTGTCCTTGGCAGGATGCTGAGGGGACATCAGAGATAAATCTGTGGGACTGTCCCTTCCTGTTCCTCCCCGGGCCTCCATAATGCCTTGAGCCAGAGCACCCCATGGCAAGCAAACACTATGAAAACCACTGGCAGCTCCAGGAAGGAGAGTAGAACCTGATGATGGGGAGCCCAGGGACCTGCTGGCAGCTGCTTGCTCTGTCACATATCCTGCATCTCTTCCCTTCCCTTAAACCATAGGAGACAACAGCTTTGATCTCCAAGGCAGCTCATGTGGTATTTGTTCCATAAGGTGACACCCCATAATACTGCTCTGGGAGGTGGCTTAAAGAGGCAAGCCACATAGGCATTGGCCCTGCAGATCAGAGCACTGCTAACAGGGATGTTAAAACAGTTAACCGTTTTAACCTAGGTCCTGACACCTGGCCCCGCCACAGCTGGGGTTGCTCCGGCCAGGTGCAGCTGGCCACTGCCAGAGTTAAGGGGCAAGGGCCGGTTAGCCTGTAAGCATACCAGTAAGCCTCATGCCTTCCAGTTAACATCCCTACCTGCTAAACATACATGCCAGCACTGCTCCTACCTGGAGAGCCCCAGAAGCTAGCAGCAGACTGTGCTAAATGTTTTCCATTTGGTCCCATGTGGTCCCCTCTTCTGTAAAGCAGACCTGGGCATGAGGTACATTAGCAAGCTCTACAGGTGAAAAGCTCTTTCACAGTGGCCATCGTTCGGTTTAGTTCCAGGGCAGCATGTGCATACACAAAGATGGATGGACTGAGGCATTAGACTAAGGTTCCAGCTCCCAGAGTCATGATTACATCACAATTCCGACTTTCATTCAAAAATACAGTTTAAGCCCTTTTGGCTGCAAAAATAAATCTGAAGATGTAGCTTGACTGTAACTGATACAGTAGCCTCTGCCTGAGTCTGCAGAGAGCCGGAAACAATAGGTCCGAGAAAGGCAAACTGTCCCAAACATCTCAAAGGGGTCTCTGTAAAGAACGGACACATATAGATGAAGCCAATATGATGGGTAAGAGTCAACATGACTTTTGTAAAGGGAAACCGTGTCTCAGTGATCTACAGTAGAACCTCAGGGTTATAAACCTTGGAAACGAAGACTGTTCGTAATGCTGAATAAAACATTATGCTTGTTCTCTCAAAAGTTTACAACTGAACAGTGACATAAGACAGCTTTGAAACTTTACTATGCAGAAGAAAAATGCTGCTTTTAACCATCTTAAATGGAACAAGCACAAAGTTTCCTTACTTTGTCAAACTCTTAAGTTTCTCCTTTATTTTAGTAGTTGACATTTAACATGGTACTGCACTGTATTAGCTTTTTTGGGGTCTCTGTTGTCCGATTGTGTGCTTTCAGTCCCAAATAAGGGGTGCTGCTGATCAGCTAGTTCACAGCTCTGGCGTTTGTAAGTTTGTAAGTCTGAGGTACTGTTGTATTATTATTCTTTGAAAGTGGAGCAAACATGGGGACAAGGATGGTGCCATCCATGCAGTGGATTTTCAGAAAGCCTTTGACAAGATCCCTCATCAAACGCACTTCAGCAAAGTAAGGAGCCATGGGATAAGAAAGGAAAGTCCTCTCATAGATCAGTGACTGACTGAAAGATAGGTCACAAGGGGTAACCATAAACTGTCAATTTTCAGAATGGAGACAGATAAGTAGCAGCGTTCCCCAGAGATCTTTACTGAGACCGGTGCTGTTCAATGTACAGATCAATCATCTGGAAAGAGGGGTAAACAGATAGCGAGGCCAGGGAGCCTAAAGGACAATGCCAAGAGCATCAGGGAACAAATGCTGACACAGCTGGAGCGGCAGCGCATCAGAAGAGAAAGCCAGGAGCCCTTTTTCATGGCTGCAGATGCATAGGGCAACACAGAGACACACGCCAATAAACTCTGTGCATTCTCACCAATACTGGAGAGGACGTGACTCGCTAACGCCACATGTGACACACTCGCCCACAGACTGTAGAGCAGAAAGACCAAGGCCCCATACACTGATCTCCTCACCCCACACTAACTCACTTGGCCTCGTCCAGAAGAAAGGATCAGTGAGTAGCCCTTTGAAGGGAGAGGAGTTAAAGAGAGACAGAGTGGCCAGGTTTATGTGCACACAGGGATTGATTATCCGACCATAACGGGACATGGGCCACTTACAGATCCAACCCACCCAGGAAGATAGTGTTGCCCAGTGAAAAGAGCGAAATGGACTGGGATTCAGGAGAGTTGAGATCTAGTCACAACTCTGCCAGTGGCTTGCTAGGTGACCTTGGGCAAGTCACTTCACCTCTGTGCCTCAGTTTCTCCATCTAAAATGGGGGTAATGATATCAACCTCCTTTTTCAAGCACATATATAGCATTTGTCATCGCTAGAGATCTAAGAGTTTGGTATGATCATCATCGGTCAATATCTAAAGACACTGAGGCTAAGGTGGGTCTTTTAAAAGACTCCCTGATGAGCAAACAATCCCCACACCAATACTACATGGATTCTGGAAACAGGAACAACATAAAAAAAGTCAAAAGATTCACCAATGATAATTTTATTATCTTTCAACAATTTATAGGTGCTTTTATCTTCCACACATTTTAACATGTTTGGTTTTTACTTGTGCTAAAGTGTAACTATCAGGTCAAATGTGGAAATACGCTTTAATAAAAAAAAAATCTTAAACAAAATTATACACACACATTTTACTAGTTATTCCAAGACTATGTATATAATTTTATACCCACACTTTCAATAGAATCAAGGGGTTTTTTTTAATCTGAAGTGTTTGCAACCCAAACATTGTGACTTTCTGCAAGTTAATGAAAATCTAAAGGTAAATATAAAGCTAATATAAACGTTTAAGTTTTTCTGATTTTTAATCCATTTGAATGTTCAAATTTGCACAAAATGTATTTGAAACATTTGTAAATTTTTATTGTATTTTCCACTGTTGCAAGAAATTATGGAGAAGGGTCAGAAAATAGAAAATTATGGGGAAGAGTCAGAACTCAAGACAATTATTATAGCAGACGTTGAGATTAAAAAAGTTAAAGCTTTGTAAACCATTAAAAATTGTATACATTGACCATGTGATGTTGACAAAGTTAATATCCTTAAATCAAACTCAAGTAAGTCCCAGAGCAGCATTTTTCTTTCTTTGCCTATTGGTAAATTTCAGGTTCTCAATGGAAATATTTTTTCAACTGTTTGTGCTGACAGCAAAAGTGACAAGGTCATTTACCAATAAAAAAAAAAAAAAAAAATCTAATCCTTCCAAACTTACCTATAAAATAAAGGGGAGGCAGAAACATCTGTGTGTTAAAACCAGAACCCCTTTAACACAAACAAACTTTCTACCTTCCACAATCTGATGAATATTTATGCCTGGTAAACCAGAAATATAACAGTCACTAATGGTTACCATAACACAGAAGCAACAACTCTGAATAAGTAATTTATTAAACACAAGCCACGCTGTAGCTTGACCAGAGTACACACTTGGGCTTTCCTGTCCAAAAGTGAGACTGAAATTTTTCATCAGTAAACTACAAAATGAACCATAAGGAGTCGGAGATTTAATTAAAAAAACACCCCACAGCATTTGAACCAAGTTGACTTATTGGACAGACAGGGACAGAGGAAGTGTCTTGATCATTCTGGGCAGTCATTTCGCAATTCCACCTTCTATTTCTTGACACAGAGACTTTTCTGCACCCGCCCCCCCCCCTTCTGTTCCTTCAACAGCAGCCACTCCACGTGAACAGTCGAGTTAGTCGAGAAATGGAGATGTTACCGATTCATATCTCCCTTTGAATAGGAAATAAAATGATACAGACAAATCACTGTTCTCTCTCTGGGCATCAGGCGGGGGGGGGGGGGGGGGGGGGGAAAAGGGATTTTGTTTCAAAAAGGCTCAGAACCAAGCAAAGAGTTTCCAAAGGGAAAAAGAGGGAGGGGGGCAAAACCCTGCCTTTGTTTAGCCTGGAGATCTGCCAACCTTCATCTCCTCCCTTCTCCCCCCCCCACCCCAATAATTTAACGCAATAAATGTTGCTCTCTCCCCCGCTCAAAAAGAGACAGGGGGTCCATTCTTTATCCAAACGGACAGGATCTTTCCCCTTTCTTCAGGGAGGAGGACAAAGGATCAGAGGGGGAAGTGACTCCTTTGCCACATGTCCCTGCTGTCAGAGTTTTAGCTTCACATTAGCAGCATTGAATGTGGGAATGTAGTTCAGCTCCCCGGCCTCTGGCCCTCCCCACTTAGCGTAGGCCTTAGAGTCTGTGGGAAGCCCACAACCTCAGCGCTTGCCTTAGGCTCCTGCAGTTTTCTCAAGCATTCCAAAATTTGGACATCCCCGCACGCTCGCCCTTCCCCCTACCCCTTCCCTGAATCTTGGACGTCAGCCTAATTGAGTATTTATTTATCTCTCTAGTTTCCCAGCCCTGTGTGTGTGTACACACACACACACACACACACACACACACCTTCTAGACCCAGGAGAAACAGAGAGGAAGTTGGAAAACGTGTGGCTGGGGCAGAGGGGGGGGGCAAGGAGCTGCATGGGGGTGAGAGGAAAGGGAGATGCAAAGCGTTTGTGAACAGTTCACAGGGGAAATTAAAAATAGCTGTGTCAAATGAGCAGTTGTAAGTGCGGCAAACCCATCTTTGAGCGGAGCCAGCTGCTCTATGATCTATTCACTATCCCTGCTAGTCAGCAGTTTGTCAGCAGATAAGCCCTCCCCATACCCCAGTGCACACACTCCCCCTTTTCTCCTTCTTCCAGTCCCAAAAGACAGTCACATGTATCCAAATCATTTATATTGAGTGTCAGTGATGAGCAAACATGGCAGAAGAGTGGAGCAGTTTTCTCATTTGTTTTATTCTCTTTCACCCCTTGATGCTTCAGTAGTGCCTAGAAGAAAACCAGGCCCGTGCACCACTGTAGTCAATGCTGTGTAGGCCGACAGAAAACAACTGTCCTTGTCCCCAACACCCCCCCCCCACGCACACACCCCCCCCAATTAAGTGAGCAATTACCATCAGCTCAGAAATCTCCCCTGGCAATAAATGCCTTGCAAGTGGCTTCAGTTCTTTGACGTAAAGGATATATATAGTCTTTGAAACAAACGACTGTTTAATTATCTCCGTGTCCCAGGGAGTCTGACAGGGACTTTGAAAACCTGAACTTTCCAAAGATTTTATTCAGTGAATCAAAGACCCACTTTTCCAATTAAAAAAAAAAAAAAAAATCTGTATTCGGTCTCTTTGAAAAGGCTTGCAAGGGAAACAAAAATATACCCCAGATCACTCTCAGACTTTTAAAAACCACTTTTAAATTTAAAATAAGGTTTGCCTTCCGATCAGTTCACTCCCTCTGAGGGATTAAAAGAGTAGTCAATTAGTCCTACCTGATAAGTTGAGTTGACTACTCGCATTTCTACACCCACCCCTTGCTGCCCCTATATCAGAGGCAGCAAAGCGGGCGGGGGGGAAGCATGAGCCAGTGCTGGGGGGGAAATCCGGCTTAAAAGCCTTATCCCCCCAGCACCATCTCTGTGGTGTTGCTTTCCCCCCCTCCCTGGCCGCGCTGCTGCCTCCATCACAGTCAGCAGTACAAGAAGGGCCAGGGGAGGCTGCTCTGGCAGCAGCCCCTGTCCATGGGGGGTCCCCAACTCCCCTCTGGTACACGTACACACACCACGAACAGAGGCTGTTACGGCAGCAGCCCCTGTCCACCGCAGCCTGGGCTGGCCGCAAACAGAGGCTGCTCCACAGCGGCCCCTGTCCATGGCGGGAGGAGGGGGTCCCAGCCCCCTGCTGTGACCCCCTGCAGACAGGGGCCGCTGGACCTGTCAGGAGCCGGGACCGAGCAAGACCCACCGCGGCTCTGCAGTTTAAATGTAAGAGGAGCCAGGCTGCCTGCGTGCCCACCTCTTAACTACATTTAAACTGCAGCGCTGCAGTGGGGGTAGTGCCTTCCCTTATCTACTAATCATAGTCGATACAAATTGTATGGACTACAAGATTACCTAATTACCCGCTTTTTAACATCCTTACTCCCTCCTCCTCCTCGTGGATCGATCACCGAAGACCACTGCGTTTTGCAGCAGCAATTTCCATTATCCCAGCCACAATATTTATCATGGAATTACAACTCCCCAGCATTCTCCAGCAGAGACAGGACCCACAAGGCCAAAAATGACAGCACCATGCTAGCGAAGAGAACATGGGCTCTTAAACGCTTACATTTGCAAGTGGGAAGCAGACAGTATAAACAGCAACAAGTCTCCGAAACAGCTGTAGCCGGAGGCTTGGCAGAGATGGAAGGCTAAGACAACGGCTGTTTCTGCACAGACGAGCTTCGCCTGCAGGAAGCAGTAGGGAGTGATTTAGAGGGGCAGTTCCCAAATACCACATTGGAGTCTCATTTTCCACACACACACACCCATCTGCCCCGTCACCCAAGGGTCTGACCTTGAGGTTTTCAAAGTCATTTCGACACAGATTTTCTGCAACATGGATGGGAATGCAGAGAGGCCAGGTTAAGTCACTCCAGCACTGGGTTTCTCACAGTGCCAGCAGGTTGCTGAGGAACTGATAAACAACAAATGGGCCCTGTTGTTTCTCCCACCATAAGCGTACTCTAGTGAAACAGCCTCTCCTTAGCACAGCCTGGGGGCAGCACCCTTGCTCTACCTTTGGGGTGGTCTGCTGCCCTAGCTAGGATGGGAGTGATTGTAAGGCATGGAAAAAAGGGAGAGCGGATGACTAGATCAGTCATGATCTGGCCAATGATCCAATTTTTTTCTGTATGAGTCTTTACTGTTCGCGGAGGGAAGATAACAAATCTCCAGGCTGAACAAAGGCAGGGGATTCCCCTCCCCAGATGTGAACACCACCCAACAGCTGGGCCATGCCCGAGTGACATCCTTCTCACAGAAGCCAGTTTGACCCCTCGTCAGTTGTGGCTCGCTGTAGAAGCTGAAGGGCTGAGGAGTGGAGCAGAGTTCTCTCAGGTCCGGGCTGTGTCTACACTACAGAGTTTTCAGAAAAACGGCCGTTCTTCCAAAAAAACTTCACTTATGTCCACAGTGCAATCGCATTCTTTTGGGAAAAAAAAAAAATCAAAAGAACAGAAGGGTTTTTCCGACATTGGTAATCCTCATTCTATGAGGAAGAAGCCTTTTTCCAAAAGAGTTCTTTCAGAAAAAGGCATGTGTGGACGGGGAAGAAGGAGTTCTTTCAAAAGAAGAGGAAAGAGGAAAAAGCACAGGTGTCCTGGTGGCCACTCCGGCCATATAATCACAGCTTAAATGAGAGATAGCGTCCATTCAGTGTGGATGCTATCTTTCGAAAAAGCAGATTGCTTTTTCGATGCACTTTGGCAGTGTGGATATGCTCTTTTGGAAGAAGTTTTTTTCAGAAGATCTCTCCCGGAAAAGCTTCGTCTGAAAGAAGCCTGTAGTCTAGACGTAGCCCCATTTGCTTTATTCTCCCTTTCACCTATTGATGCTGCAGTAGTGCCTAGACTAGAGGAAAACCATGCCTGTGCCTCATCGCAGTTGGTGCAGTACAGACTGACAGAAGACAACTGTCCTTGCCCCAAAGAGCTACACAAGAATAGCTGCACATACAGTTAAGTGAGCAATTACTACAGCTCCAAAATCTCCACCACCAATAGCTGCCTTATAAGCAATGTTCCTTGAAAGCAGTGTGCTTGTGCGGCTGCTCAGGAGGCATTCAAATACTGTCCAGAGCACCCACTGCTAGGTTTTTTGTTTCTATTGACGGTGCACATTCACACATGCCTCGGTGCACATAAAATTTATTCTGCACATGGATGGAAAAGACTAAAGGGAACATTACTTGTAAGTGGCTTCAATTCTTCCACATAAAAGGATTTATATAATGTTTTAAACAAATGGCTGCTTAATTATCCCAGTGTCCCAGGGAGTCTGATTGGAAAGTTCAGGTTTTCAAAATCCCTAAGACTTTATTCAGTGCATCAAAGACCCATTTTTCCAATCAAAATCAATACTCGATCTCCTTGAAAAGGCTTGCAATGGAAACAAAAATATACCCACTGTCGCTCACAGACATTCCCTGCTAAGCAAAAAGAGAAAAGGAAATAAAGAGAGGGCTATTTTAACCTGTTGCTATTCCTCTCACACTATAACAGTAAACTCCACTTTGAAACTTACCATATGGAAGACAACAAGAGGTTGTTTTGTTTTCAGGAAGTAAGACTGGGCCAAACTGCCAAAGCATCCCATTACAAAGCATCCCATTAATTAGGAGGTGGTTAGATAAACTGTTCTCTCCCAATTCCAGACTTTTCCTGTAATCTGCAGTTAAACCACTGAAATCTCCTTCTATGCAGATTAATTTGCAAAATACCCAACTTTCTAGATAGTGCTTCAAACACTAGACAATTCTTTTGTTCGGCAGAGAAGTGAAGAGTAACTATGAACTGAAGCCACAAATGGAAAATTTGAGAAACCAAAAATGGAACTTCCCAAGAGAGAATTTAGCCAAAACATCAAGATGAATTCACCAACACTTACTACATTCCAAGGGATCTTTAAAGAGACTTCAGAAAGCTCAGTGCCTGGAATTAAATCTCACAATACAGATATAGGGTATCCAAGCAGATGCTTTGAAAGACAAAGAACAGCTGCAATGCCACAAGCATCTAGTAAATCCAGTCATGCTGGGTTTTGGGACTAGAAATTGACCTTCCTGAAGTAGCTGTTTGCTGCTGAAGTTTTACCCATTGACTGGTAACACAGGAATCATCAGAAATGGCGATTAGTGGTCCATTTATTCCAGCATCTCTTGCCAAACGTGGTCAGCTCCAGATTTTAAGAGGAAAGTGCCAGGAATCCTGCAGTCAGCAGTTATGGGTTATCTACTCCAGGTAGTCTTGTGTTAACTACCAATAGCAAAAGAATGGCTTGCACCCTGAGACATGAAGGTTTATAACCTTTCAAAGGCTTTTTTAAAAATAATTGACTATAACAACTCTGGATATGCTCATTAGCCGTATTAATGGCTAATCTTTTCTGATCATGCTAAACTTTTAGCTTCTATTATATCTTGTAGCAAGGAGTTCCACAGGCTAACTGTGCACTGTATGAAAAATATTTTCCTTCTGTATGTTTTGAGTCTCACTGAACATCCCTTTGTCCTTGTGTTAGGATACAAGGATAATAGATCCTCCCAATGTACTTTTTCTCTAAACTGTTCATTATAATATTTTAGGTCCCCTTGTACTGCCCCCCCCAACCATTCTCAGTACATGTATTTTTGCTATATTATTTGAAATGAATGACCACAACAGCCAGATCATATTATTCCATGTGAAGGCCTTAACATGGATTTGTATAATAGCATAATAGTTTCCATCTCGTTCCTTATGCATTATAACACTGAGCACTTCTGCACACAGAGTTGAAAATATTGGTCTGAAAGGGACCTCAACAAATTATCTCAGTCCATCCACGCTGCTGAGAGGCAGGATTAAAATCCACCCCTTGAGCAAAGATCTTCAATAAGGTCTCCATAATAACGACCGAGAATTTTTTGTTCTGAGTTGATACCGTTAACATAAAACCCAGTGGGATTGGAATCATTCAAGTTGTTGCGCATACTCTCTATGTGAAAAAGAGGCTGGTTGGCTGAAAGTTGCAGAGTCAGCTTAGTATAGGCAGAATTTGAAGTGACAAATCACTGCTGGACAGCAGCAGCCTCCTTTGCATACAGTGAAATAATATTTTCTCCATCCTTTGGATGGAGTAGAATTAAACTAGAGAAGCCTAGGAGTCCAAAAAGTGAGTCTATCCAACGCAAGCCATGAAACAAGAAGTAGGCAGTAGATAAAAGTCCCCAGGTTTTAGGGATCCTGGAGGGCCCAGTGAACTACTGTACAAAGGTCTGACCCTTTCTCACAGCCATTACCATCAAACCCTTTTGTTTCAGCTTGTTTTAAATGTGAAACACGCTTTGATTCAAGCCAAAAGATTTTATGCTAAACAGAAACTGAAAGTATGGAGATCTGGCAACTATAGGCAGCAGGAAAATCAAGCTGCAGTGGCAAAAGCGACTTACAAGGGAAACTCAGCGGTAGCAATTTTTGGACAAAGCTTTAAAGCTTTGTATTTCCTCAAAAGACCAAGAGAAGGGCACTTGGAAATGTTTAGATGGTGAAATGTCTGGAAAAAGTAAGGATGGACAGACTAAAACCTTTATGGCTCGATTTTAATCCCCTCCAAAGAGTTTCCTTTCTGTGCCAGGACTGAAGTAAATTGCTTTGATCTAAAAACTCAACATAAATTCTTGAGTTCTTAAAAGAAAAAATGTGGCCAAGGCATCATGACGCATACGGGAATGATAATGAGAATTAACAGCACAGCCTGGCTTAGTGACGTTTTAAAATCTGCCGTGCTTTTGTAAATAAACTGGGTTTTTTTCCCATTATATATGAGAGAGAGAGAGAGAGAGAGAGAATCTCTCAGGGTGTATTTAACTCATGGGCATCATTGTTAGCCTCCTCTTTATATTCTCCAATTCTTCAGTATTCTTTCCGATGACATGATGCCCCAAAGAGCGAGCAGGACTCCAGATGTGACCCCCGCTAGCCCATTGATCATTGCCAGAACTCTCTCTTTCATGCTGGCCTCTGTTCTTCTATTTATACATCCATCCCAGTGGTTCATTTACTTTCCTAACTGCTGCCAGACACTGAGCTGGCCTGGATTTTCCCTCTGGGCCCTTCAGACCCAATGTTCCTCCTGCCCTCCCACTTTCAGGTCATTGGCAAACATGGGCAGAGAGGTTGGTTTGCTTGTACTTGTATTCGCACTATTGAAAAAAGCAGCCTGAATTACTAGTTGACTTACTATGGGATATGCATTCCATGAGCCTGAATGGCTAGAGATGGAAATCCTGCCCCCGGATTTGATCTGTGTGTCACAGAGGTACCCACCTCAGCAACAGCTGCCCTTTCTGCCCTAGGTACCCAAAGCTGCTCCCCCCCCACACACACACCTTGCACTGGGGCCCGTGGTGGCTGTCAGCCCCGCTGGACCTGGGCTTGAGTTCTACCTGCACCACATCTCACTGCCAAAGCATCCTGTAGTAATTTTTGTGGTCAGAAGGGCGGGGGAGGAGGGGTCGCACCAACCCCCTCAAGACAATCATGCTGGCAAGCCTCCGCACATGCGGCTCAAAAGCCAGGCCTCCGTTTCCATGGAGCTGATCAACAGCCATTTTCACAGAACTGTGGTCCTATCAAACCACGCCCTGCATAAAAGGGTTCGGGAGTTGGGGGGGGGGGGGGGAGTTGAACGTGTGTTGCTGGTGAATCTTTAATGTGGGGAAGAAACCAAAGGAAATGATCAACAGCTGCCATTCAGAGTGGCATGAGCATCTGGCTAAGGGATCGGGGAGAGAGATTCACCCACAACCTCCTGACGCTACAAAGGGTCCTTTCCCCTGAAAAAATCTCCCCCATCATTCCAAGAGGCCTGATTCACAAGCAGTGAGTCATTCATCTTCCCCCTCTCACTCTCCCCCCACCGCCAATGATTAATCTTTAGTGGTTTCCATCCTTTACATCATCTGGCCCAGCGTGTAGGCTTATAAATGGCATGAGCAAGCTAGCACTGAGGGATAATCGCTTCGGCTGCTTTAGCATGGGAACAGACTCTGTGCAATTGTTCAAGAACAAGCCCCCATCTCCCCTGCAGCTGCAAAAAGGGCAGTGTTTTTTGGGGGGGAGGAGGGAGCGGGTAAGTCAGCCCAACCTCGACATATGCCCAAGTTTTTGGCCAAGGAATTTCTGCATGCCTGAACAAGCTCCATATACCATGGATTGTGGAGTCAGAGACACTGTGCTGGCAAGCTCCCCAAATATATGTTTAGTTTAGGATAGAAAGGGAGGGGACTGAGTTTTGTTTCCCACAACCCACACAAGTTTTATTTGTACTGATCACTCAACATGGCCGGCGTTCTTGGCAAGAGCAATATTCGACTTTAAACGAAGAGTCACAGAACTGTGTGCAGTAAGCGTCGTGGTCTCAGCCCTGGTCCCCCCAGGACAGGTGGCTGAGTCCCCACAAAAGATAAAAAGAAGAGGCATCCCCATGAAGAGCAAGCGCATATCGTCCCAGGATTGACTGGGGCATGGAGACCAAGTTCCACTCCCATATATCCAGGGCAAGGCAGCAGGGGAGGCGTGTGCTGTGCTCTAATCTGCGGGCAAGCGTCTTCAGAGCTGTTAACCACTGGCATTCATAATCACAGTCAGACAGAGTTTTCCTGACCAAGGTAGCTCACAGGAGTTGCTCTGTGGAAAGGCAGCAGGGGAGCACAGTGGGGCATTTGCTCTGCTCCCCCTCTGCTGCATCAGCAGTCACCTGGCAAAAGGACTGCGTCTACACCAGTCTCTTGGCCCACCAAAGATAGAGAATGCAACAGAGCATCGTTCCAATGCACCACCGCATCACATGTATTTAGTGCTAGAGCTGGGCCGCTCCAACAGTCCTAGAGACCAGCGCCTGCTATTTGTCCACAGCTTGGCAGTGGGGGTGCACCTTTGTCAATACTGCGCTAACGTTGGCCCTCCGTTATCCTGCCAGGCACCAGTCCTTTGTAGGGGCGGGAGGAATTTGCTCTACGTACCCAGACATGCACATGCCATCTGGGTCTCTCTGCTAATGGTGGCAGCCAGCCTGAGTTAGGAACCTCTCCTGTTCAGAACATTTTGGCTTCCTCACAATGGGCCATTTCCCAAACAGGCCTCCAGGCAGTTCTCAAACAGCAGTCAGACCTCCTCCCACACATCACTCAATCCCACTGGCATCCTCCCTGCACCAGAAGCACCCTTTGTGGCCTGTCAAAATCCACACGGCAGTTTTTAGCCAGTTTACAGACTGGAGCTGCTGTCTTAGGGCTGCTTGAGGACAGGTCATCGGAATGGCCTACTATGCGGACAGCCATGCAGCAAACAAGCCAAGCAGGAGCTAACCAGAGCATAGTCGGAGTCTAGCCCAGGAGAAGTGCTTGGAGCAAACAAAAACAAAGAGCCCATACTGAGACAGGGCCATAAGAGATCTAGCAACCACGGGGTCAGACAGATGATGCTTCGAAAGATATATTGTGGCCCCATTACCAATGTTGAGATGGTTTCATAATCATTGGACTTTTAGCGCACAGACAGAATTGCCTCGAACCACTCAAGACACAGGAGTTTTAAAACCCAGGCCTGAGTACAAACCCATAAAGCCACTCCAATTTCAACTGGCTGTCTTCGACATGCTTTTCAGCTGAACTCCGCACTTCAAGAGGAACAAGTTGCAATGTATACCTGGTTAATTTTCAAGAGTGCACTTAAAAAAAAAAAAAGTAATGGAATTGAAACTGAGGCCAGGGAATGCACCAGATGAATCAGAAAAGCCAAAACATTCCAATTCCATACAGAAACCCCAACCAGAAGGTCACTGGCTCTGGTACCCATCTTGCCATGACACATGGCAAGAGATGCTTCAAGGGCTGGGGAATGACTCCAGAACTAAGCAATTTGCGATTAACCCAGATAACATACACAATTTGGGGTCTCCCCTCACCAGCCCACCTACATCACCAGCATTCTGGCTACTTGCTCTATTGAAGTCCATTATAAAACTCAACCTATAAAACAAAAACACATCCAGATCTCAGAAGGGTGCCTGATAGAGCGTGCATTACATCTGTCCAATCTTCCAGATAGATTAGTCATTCATCAGAGTAGCTCCTCAAGCCACTCGGAACCAGCAGCCATGGGAGATGTAGACTCTTGCAGTGAAAGCGGTGATGTATCCCATGGGCAAACACTAACTCAATGGTCATGGTGGATTCTCCATTGCCAATTTACAAATCAAGGTTGGATGGTTTTCTAGAAGATCTGCTCTAGGAATTATCTGGAAGAAGTTCTGTGACCTCCGTTAGGCAGAAGGTCAGAGTAGAAGAGGATCACAATGATTCCTTCTGGTCTTGCAACCTATAAGCCTTGCTATTCTATTCACCCTTTGATAAAGATGAAGCACCTAACCACTCTAATCTCAAAAGGATCAAACATAGCCAGTTTTCACTTGAGGACCTGGGGCACAAGAAGGAAGGATTTTGATAGCTACATATCTGCCATTGGGGGTGTGATGAATAGGAAAGGTACTACACTTTTCTAGACATCCCAGCCATTCAGTTAACTAACTTATCTTTAAGGGTTAAACCCACAGACAGTGGGTCTTAGAGTCTCCAGGAATGCTAGGGAAGCAGGAAGTGTTGGCAGGAAGCCAGGAGAGCCAAAGAGAACAGGGTGTTTATTTTTTAATATGAAGCAGTGATCTTCCTACTACAGACTGCGTGTGACCAGAAGAGAGCTGGAAGACATGGAATGAGCCAGGAACAAGGCTGGAAATCCAGAGATATCCATAACTAGGGAAGAACTAAACCTTGGAACAACAGATATGTGAGTAGAACAGGGAATGCTTAGTCAGATGCAATTAGGTTATTTTCTTTGTTTTGGGGTTTGTTGGACTTCTGTGTGCTGAGCCCATGTGACTTCCCCGCAAACACCCACATACACTGTAATTTTTAACCTGAATCCCACGGAAGTAATTCTCTGTGTTTTTAATCTCTCTTTTTCAGTTGCTCTGCAACACCTAGCAACCAAGTAGTCTTTACCAAGAATGTCTTCTTTGTTTTGTTAATAAAAATGCCCTTTTTAAGACTATGATCTGACTCCTGTGTCCTAGAAAGCAGGAGGTTCTGCATGCACATGAGACTGCAAGGTCAGCAGTTAAGAAATTAGTTTGTTTTCAAACTCTCTCCAGAGGGAGGGTTAAAGAGCTTGAGGGTGCCCCACCAGCAGAAATTTCCAAGTGCGTCTTCCTGGGTTCTCAAAGGGGATTTTGCATTTGGATGCTGGCAGCTTATAATCTAGAGTTAGGGAAATCTGTGACTTTGGAGATTTTTTAAACAGAAGCTTTTCATGGCAGGGTATTTTAAAGTCTTTTGCAGGCCCCCACCTTCTGCACTCAAAGTGTCAGATAAGGATGTTAAGAGGCGGGTAATTCGCTGTGTAGTTGATAGTATTGTTAGTTGATAAGGGAAAGTGCTCAGTCCCGGTTTGCACTGGGGTCCAGGAGCTACCCTCGCTGCAGCTCTGCAGTTTAAATGTAGTAAGAGCCTGGTGCTCAGGCAGCCAAGCTCCTACTACATTTAAACTCCAGAGGTGCAGCAGGGGTAGGTCCCAGACCAGCACAAGCCAGGACTGAGCTGGGCTGCCTGCCCAGCCAGAACACCCACTGTCCACGGTGGCCTGGGCTGGCCACAGGCAGAGGCTGCTCTGGCAGCTGCCCCTGTCCATGGGGTTCCCAGAGGGGAGCCAGGACCCCCCACAGACAGGGACTGCTGTTTTGCGGCAGCCTCCCCTCACCCCCAGCCCCTGCTGCTGCCTCTATCAGAGGCAGCACCCTGGGGGTGGCGGGGGGCAGGCAGTACCACGGAAACAGTGCTGGGGAGAGCCAGCTTTTAAGATGGCTCTCCCAGCACCGGCTCCTGCTTCCCGCTCCACCCCTCCCGTTGCCTCTGATACAGAGGCAGCAAGGGGAGGGGGAATGCAAGTAGTTGCTTCGACTAACCAATAAGCATAGGCTAGTCAACGACTCACTCACATCCCTAGTGTCAGAGCAGGGAACAGTCTTGACAGTCACCAGGCTGTGTTACAACCCAACGCAAAACTGAGCATGACTATTTCTAGAACTATTTCTGGAACAACTTAAACTAAGCCCGTGTCACCCCATCTCCAATCCCACTCACTAACCAGGAGAACCACCATGCCTTTGGGTTTTGGTTGTCACCACGAGGGAAGAGAAGAACAAGTAGTAGTACCAGCTGAAGTGGCACACAGCAAGGTCAGGTGCCATGCTAGTGTTTCTCATGCAACCAAGTCAAAGCTCCTGGAAGCCCCATGCTCTTCTCGTCCTGAGCAGACACTGTCAACCAATGCTGAAAGGGGGGAGGGGTTGGATTTTCTAAGGAACCCAGGAGAGGCCCAAACCTGCAGAAGAGCCCCGGCCAAGCACACACTGTCCAACGGCAAATCTATTCCCCATTGGGCACTCACAAGAGACAAAGGATTGGGGGCTAGCCAGCCACCTCCAAGAGGATCAGACATTCTGCTCTTCAGTCAACTCCAATTACAATTTGGCCACCTGCCACTGCTGCTGCACGGCGGAGAATTTGCACTTGTTTTGCCTCCTCACTAGACCAGTTGTCAGAGCTTCGGAGCCAAGAAGCATAATCTCAAGACAGCAACATTTCTAAAAGAAGTGCCTTCCTTCCCTAACACACACCCTGTCCTGTAGGCAGCGATCATACGGTATTTCGGTCTCTTCATAGCAGAGGGTTTTAAGGCGAGGCTTGACAAAGCCCTGGCTGGAATGATTTAGCTGGGGTTGGTCCTGCTTTGAGGAGGGGGGTGGACTAGATGGTCTCCAGACGGCTCTTCCAACCCTAATCTTCTATGAAAAAGAAGATTCGTAAGGTAGTAGGCAATTGGACAACCACCATTGTTTTTAACAAGCAGCCCAGCCTGTTCACTGGACCATGAGAACTGCAGGACCATAGCTGAAATCCTAGCATGTACACTACCCACTCTCTCCCCACGCACTCCCTTCCCTTAAGGCAAAAGATCATTGTCAGCTACAGCCCCATACCCCATTCCGAATACAAGCAGATATCTCATTCATTGCTGACCCCAGCTCCGAAACAGATGCGACCTTTGCTACAGGAAGGTCACTAGGATGTGTATTTTGCAAAAAGCTCCTCAGTCAAGACCTTGGATAAATAACTCAGCTCCCCAAGAAGAAAAAGCGAGTGATTCAAAACAACGCCATGGGGATTTCTTTCCCCCAAACCAAGCATGAGGTCAGCCGTCGCCTTCTGTAAGTAATAGCTTCTCTCGCACTGCCAGCCCTCCCCCGCCCTATCATGCTTCTAATAGGAGGAGAAGTTGCCAAACCCACAAAATTAACATCTAGCAGGTTCCAATTCACACAAATGCAATACATTCCTGCAACTGCTCGGGAGGTCTCAGTCCAGCTGCTAGCGGGCTCCGTGCACCACAGCCGTGGCTCTCCTTGGGTGCCCCTCAGTGCCAGCCCAGCTATGAAAGCCCCGAAGGAATCGTAAATACCAGATCAGCCTCTATGCAGAAGGCCTGGAGGTGTTAGACTCACAGTGGCATGAGCAAGCTACCTCCACTATCCACCTACAAATCCCACCTGAAAACTCCCCTTTGCCGTGAGGCCTACAAAAAAACCTTGACAACAGCGAGGCAGCTGGTGTGCCGAGAGCAGAGCCTATCGTGCTCATCAACACTGCCTTGTACCTGGTCTGTGTTGTCTCTTATCTCCTACTGCGATTGTAAGTCCCTTGGGGGCAGAGAGCATTTTTCAGTCAGGGTTTGTACAGCGCCCAGCAGTGTGGGGCCCAGAGCCATGACTAAGGGTTTCCAGGGGATGGGATATTGCAGACAGAAGCACCAGCCTCTCACACAAAGGAGAGGCCCTGGTTGGAAGCCCATAGAGGGGACTCCAATGCACACCACCAGGTTTCTACCCACGTGCTTAGACACACCAAGGGTAGCAGGGCCACTCCATTATGTTACTCAGATACATGGGCCTAGGGAAGCAGCGCGAGAGAGAAGGTAAGTGGAGTCAGGTGAGTACAGCTGCTGTACTCACAAGAGCAAGAGAGTGTTACAGGTCCAAGAGCTGACGGAGTAGCAGATTCAGACTGGGAATAGGTGGGCTGATCAGAAGGGAACTGGGGCAATGGGTTTCCAAATACAAATATATCAAGTAATACTTTCCAGTGCCTCCCTTTTACTGACGGCCTTTCACATACAGCACAGAGCTATTGGAGACCAGGAGACCCATCAGGAGGGACCAGGCTAGGGGCTTGTGTGGCACCTTCTACACTCCAGGTTAAGCAGAGCCACGCTTCACGGCACTGAGTTACCCAACTACGTCTGTGACGAGGGCTATCACCACCACAGTACCTCTCATGGCAACTGATGGCGCTTACTCTGACCATTCACGCGAGGGGAGCGCTACCCCGCTCCAGGTTTACGGCTCTCCTTCACTCTACAGTACCTGCCTGGGAAGCCGACCCCCCTCCCCAGAGCCCTATCCTAGGTCACTGCCACAGAGAAGCGGCAAACTCCCTCCCCTGCGAACGCGTCACGTTCCGGGGCTGCAACGCCATGACTCCGCCGCACGTACCTGCGTCTCTTGGCCAATGAGCTGCTCGCTTTCTGGTTCTTTTCCCTTCCTCCGGGAGCCTCATTTGGACTCAGTTACTTGCTCAATAGTCAGCAGCTACTTATTTGCTTCCTGCCAGAGCACGCAGCTCCCACAGCCAAGTGAGCACCTCTGGGTTTAGAGGCTCACACCAGACCCCTCCATAACCCACAGGAGATCTGCCTGGAGCGAGGCAAAGGGTCCTGCTGAACAGGCAAGGGGGGAACAGGTCTGACAATGCTAGCCCCCCTCCACACACAGGGTTGACTGCAGCCAGGGTGCAAAATCACCGCTAGGGTATCACCACAAACCAGTTCTGTGTTAACTACAGGGTGCACTTGGAGGGGAGGAGTGGGAAAAAGAAGGACAAGGTATTAGAAGGACCCAACCCTACACACATGCACCCAATCTTTGGAAAAGCTTCAGGAGGGGATCTGTACAGGCCATTAATGAATCTAAGGGTATGTCTAGACTGCATCCCTCTGTCTGCAGAGGGATGCAGATTAGGCAGGTTGACATTGCAAATGAGGCAGGGATTTAAATATCCCGTGCCTAATTTGCATAAAAATGACTGCCGCGTTTGCCACTTTTTGCCGACAAAGTGCTGAGTCGGCAAGTCTCGAGGGGGATCTGTCGAGAAAGAAAGCCTTTTTTGACAGATCCTGTAAACCTCCTTGCAGGAGGCATAAGGGATCTGTCAAAAAAGGCTTTCTTTCTCGACAGATCCCCCTCGAGACTGCCACTTTTTGCCGACAAAATGCTGAGTCGGCAAAACGTGGCGGCCATTTTTATGCAAATTAGGCACGAGTTATTTAAATCCCTGTCTCATTTGCAATGTCGACCTGCCTAATCTGCATCCCTCTGCCAGCAGAGGGATGCAGTCTAGACATACCCTAAATGACTTCTCGGGAGGATGAGAGGCTGAGACCAGAGGTCTCCACTGCCCCTGCAGCATCTGCCACAGCCAAGGGCAGCACAATCTCTGCTTTCTCCAGCACCAAGCATCTGAGGAGAACAACCCCACCCCCTCCCTGCCTCAGCCCTGCAACAAGCAGGCCTGGCTCAGCACAGCTGCAATCCTGCTAGACGCAAGCTGCATTTGGAGGCCTCAATGCAGCTCTGATCATTTACTCTACTGGCAGCAGCGGGGGGGAGGGGGACGGGGAGGCAGGGACCTCATCTTTTGGTGGATATGGTTTTTTGCAAGCGACTCTTGAGCCTTTAAAATGCTTGTCCTGCTATGACTGACACACCCCCACCCCCCGCCTACGCTCCCCCGACCTGCGCCAAGCTCTGCTCAATGGAAGACGGCCCTCCGTGCTGCCGTCATTTCCTGCTTGGGCCCATTCCAAGCCTGACTGCGAGAGAGAGGAGCTGGAATCTTCAGCCACAGCTGCTGGCTCAGAAGCTGCTTCGGTTCCCTTCCTTTCCCCCGCAGCCAGGGAGAAGGCTGGGCCTGGGCTGAGCCTTGGGGAACAAGGAGGAAACCTCCCCTCCCCTGACTAACGATGGAAGCTAGTTCTGCCCCCTCCTCACGCTCAGACCCATCTCACTACACTGGGAGGGGGGTCAAAATCCTGCCCCAGGTAAGTGAGTTCCGGCTCCCTGTGCAGAACTCCGGGACCCAGCGGGGGATGGGAGTCTGGGAATCACCTGAGACTACACTACACTGATCAAGGAACTACAGCAAGTCTGACAGACTCACACTCCTTGGGGACCCCACCCCATCTACCTTCTCCCCTTCCCCCCCCCACAACGCCAGCCAAAGCATTGATAAAGCCAAGCTTTGAGAAGTACCATTTCAGGCCCTGATTCACCAGAGTGCTTACAGCAGGGGTGGGCAAGATACCACCGGCCAAGCCACTTGATGTGGCCCATGGCCTGCCGTGCCACTCCCCCACCCCCAGGCCAATCGAGACCCTGGTGGCAGGGGAGTGCACAAACTCTTCAAAGCAGCTGATGGCTCTCTCCTTCTGCCAGGGCCACCCGGCACCTAGAGGGAGCCACCAGCTGCTTTAAACAGCAAATAACTTCACGCACTTCCCCGCCTCCAGACCCCGACTGCACATAGGGGGAACAGCCCCTTTCTGCCCAAGGCCCCACTCCTTCTGCCTGAGGCCCTGTCCCTTCCAGAGGGTGGGAGGCCACCTACAACCACTGCCAAAATTCCTCAAGGGTCCCCCTGCAAAAATTACTGTCCACCCCTGACTTACAGTAAAGCACTTGCTTGTGTGGTTTGCTGAATCGGGGCCTTATGCCTTGGCTCTCCACTTCCCATTTACACCCTCTCACTCCAGCTCGCACCAAAATTTTTCCTTGTTATTTTGGAAGACAGAATCCACCCAGCTGAGCCTGCAATCCTGGCTCAAACACCAAGAGAGTACTTGCATGGGCAAGGAGAGCTTATTTTCCTGGACACAGGTTTCATGGATAGGCATGAGCTAGTACTGTAAGGCCACTGTGATGGGCAACCAAAAATAGGGAGTGGGATGCACGAGTGGCTCTCCTTCCCCTCACAGTGAACCACCCATGGCCCACTGGGCTTCCACCTGTGACCCTGCAGTCCCCCGCCTATCCTTCTCCCCCACGCACTGGGCACCAGAGCCTTGCATTTACCTGCTCCGCCCCCTCCCTTCTCAGACTTTCAGAGCGTGCAAATTGCCTGATTCCTGCGCCATCCGCACTCCTCCCTGAGCTTCAACAGCCACAAACAACTGATTTGTGGGATTTCCACTCTGGGAGGGAGAGGGACGAGTGGGGACAGAGCACAAATCAGTGGATTCGTGGCACTACAAGTGCTGGGTGGGCGGGGGAGGAGTAGGAAGTGCAGGCTGCGGCGCCCCAGTGCATAAGAGCCGCATGGAGGAGGGGGGGGGGAAAAAAGACAGGGGGTTCGTGAGCCTCAGGTAGAGCCCCAGTGGGGTGCATGCAGCTAGCAGGTTGCCCACCGCTGCTGGAGAGGAAGGGTAAACAGCCCAGCATAGAAGACACACAGCAAAACAAGTGACTGTCAGAAGTGGCAAGGAATAAAATAAGAAACCAGGAGTGTAAGGAGCTGGAATCTCTAGTCTGTGGCTTAGCCTCAGGTCTCCAAGGAATCCTTCACACTCCGTGCCATGTGTCTCATCCAGAGGGAGGGGGGTAGTGAACCCCTCCCCCCCCGCCCCCCAAGCTAATATCCTCACAACCAAGCAAAGGTCCTTTTCTGGCAACATGCTGCCAGGAGGAGTTGTGCAGTGCAGGGGACTCAGTGGAAACTTCCACTGTGATGCACGGGATTTACCCAGAGCGACCTGCAGAAAATCCTTGCAGGAATTATCTGAGCCCACGGTAAACAGGCCTCCCAGCATGCAAGACAGACAAAACCAGACCGAGAGCTCAGCACATTCTGACTCCCTGATAACCCAGCTCGGCTGCACAGAGGATACGTCGGCCCCTGGAATGAGGGCTCCAGGTCACATGAGCCCCCCCAGCTTCCAGGATGGGCCAGCTCTGAACACACCACCGCCAAAGTGGGTTTGAGTGGAGTGGGAAGGGAAGGGGCGGCAGGGTCCCCCTGTTCCTCGGCATCCATGCGCTAACAGATCTGGCATTGGATCCCAAAGGTTCAGGGACTGGTTGTTCCGCAAACACAACTCCCCCAGGGTCACACAGAGGATGCTCAGCATGAGGTTTTCCAAACAGGGAGACGGCTCACTCCCTTCTCCTGCATCTCCTTCCTGCCTTCAGTCCTTGGCGTACCAGACAAATAACCCTTTGTCTCGAGACCGAGCAGAGGGAAGCTCTGAAGTCCCTGCAAAATATTCCCCAGCCAAGTCGTGAATCAAGCCCCAAACCACCTTCTCACCCTGGGATCTCCCACCAGGCCAGTGCATGCAGAGGTGCCACTGTGCGGCAGGCTGGGAGGCCAGATGGCCTAGCAAAGAAGAGAGCTAGTCAGCAGAGCTGCCTCATGGCTCCCTCCCTTACAGCTGGGCCCAGGAGTCATGGGCAGACCAGACCGAGTGGCAATCACTGGGCTGCCGACCACAGGCTCTTGCCCAGGAGCTACCATTAAGTCGTTCCAAATGCCCACCAGGCGCCAGGGCACAGAGGGACAGCTCTTTGGGAAAAGCTAGGAGCGGGGGAGGTGTATTTCAGCACAACAGGCAGAGTAAACTGCAGGGTGGGCTCTGAACCAGCCTGGGCAGCGGGAGGCAGACGGGAAGAGGCAACTGCTTCCATCTGCTGACCTCAGTGGGTTTGGAATGTCACACTGCACATTCTGGGGCAAGACACCCCTTTCTCCCCCAGAGTCAAGGTCTCCCATTAAGGACCCCGACTGCCGGGCGCCCCCTCTCCCCGCGGCATGGCAGCTGAGAGCCTTGAGGAATAAAGCCCTCTGCATATGCCAGGAAGAGTCCGTTACAGGCCCCAGCATTTAGCAGGTGGCACCAGGACTGCTCATACCCCAGGGTAAGTGATGTTTCCCTTGCTATACCACCTCCTCTCCATTTGGCAGTAGCACTCAGCCCGCACGCTCGGACCACAGGGCACTAACTTCCCACAGCTCCCTGGAACACCTGCTTGTGACACTTCACACTCCATCAGACCTTTCCCTGATGGCCACAGATGTCCCAATGGTGGTGCTCCTGCTGCAAAGCCTAAAACTGAAGGCCGAGCCCCAAGACATGATAGGGGGAGATGTTGTACCCAGACTTCACCCGCATCACGTTGAGGCCAACAAGAAAGATGCGAACATTCAGCATGAGAAAGCTCTCTCTCCTGTAGCACTTTTCCGCCATGGGGCCCCACGCAAAGGAATAGCTCCATCTGAGATGGGGAAACTGAGGCACAGGGACAGGGTCTTGTCCAAGGTCACCCAAAAGAGTTGGAAATAAACCCCAAGAGTCCTTGCATTGCCGGTCCTAGTTCCTGAGATGCATTTTGTCAGGGGCTGGGAATGGAGGACGGGAGAGGGATCACTTGATTACTTGTTTCTGTTCACTCCCTCTGGGGCATTTGGTATTGGCTGCTATTGGCAGACAGGACACTGGGCTAGATGGACCTTTGGTCTGACCCAGTTGGCCGTTCTTATGTTCCCAATCTGAAGGCGAAGGAAATCTTTCACAAACTTGGAGACCGCCCCCTGAGAGAAGAGACATCACATGCTCTGCAAGACTCAGGGTCCGAGACAAATTCCATTAGGCAGCATCGGTTATGTATAAGGGACTCTGGGCCGAATCAGAGCAGGATCTGGAGTAGGGACCTAAAATCCTGTTTAAAATGTTAACCGGTTAAACTATACATTTAACCGGTTAGCTGGCCTGTGATGCTTACCCAGTGACGGTTACCTGTTTGCACCCCTAAGCTGGAGTTCCCACCAAGGTGGCTCCTTCGCCTCTACTGCATCCTCAGCCACATACTCTGTTCCTGCATGAAGGAGGTTTTAGAGGTGGCAGAGAGCAGTAAAGCCAACCAGCCACTTGCATGTGGGAAGCTGTTTTGGGTCTGATCCACCTGACCCCTAGACACAGGCACTTATTACACACATTCCCATGCATTTCCTCCGCTTTCTAGTCATTTGCTTTTCAGCCATTTCCCTTTAAGCCTCACCAGCCCAGGAGGTGCCTAGAGAATTGCGGTCTGACCTGCTCGCCCTTCATATTTCATCAAGCACTGTTCCCCTGCAGCATAGAGTGTCCTGGGCCATTAGCACTTCCAGCCTGCAACAGCGCACACACACCCCTCCCTTCAGCACCAGCACACCAGAGCTCAGACCTACCCTCCTCCTGCACAAGTGCGAGAGGCAGCGTGGCCCAGGACAGGGCACAGAGCTGGGAGTCTGCAGTTGTGCTCCTGACTGGTTGGGTGACCTTTGAGCGGGTCACACCAGCCCTGAGGTTGCAACCTACTGCCCTGACTAGACGGCCAGTCCCTTCCATAGATAAGGAACCTCATTCGGGCCTCAGCTACAGAGGACTAGGGATGTGAATAGGTAACTGGTTAACGATTAACCATTACTCGGGAGAAGCCCACAGGACTGCCAGCTCCCAACCCATGGTGGCTGGGAGTCGGGGGCCTCACACAAGGCTGGAAACAGCAGTGAGGAGCAGCCCCTCTGCCTGCCCCCGTTTAATAAGTTAACTGGTTAAACGTTAAGTTTAACCTGTTAACTGACTGAATGAGATTTGATATCCTGGCAGAGAACTTAAGGCAGAGGCACCCTTAGCAAAAATGCACTGCACTGTATAAACCAGGACATGCACTGGTACAAACTGGAGTAAGCTGCACAGGTGCAAGTTATACCAGACCAGTGTAAACCCCGTTTGCACCTGCACAATCAACACTGGGGCTACGTCTACACTGCAGGCTTTTTGCGCAAGAAGGGTTTTGCCCAAGAGTTCTTGCACAAAAGGTCTTGTGCAAGAGCGCGTCCACACTGCCATGTGCTTTTGCGCAAGAGATGTGCTTTTGTGCAAGAGCTTCCATGGCAGTGTGGATGTTCTCTTGCGCAAGAAAGCTGATGGCCATTTTAGCCATAGGGGTTTCTTGCGCAAGAAACCCCTGTTGCCTGTTCACACTGCCTTCTTGCACAAGAAGGCTTATTCCTCATGGGGGAAGGAATAACTCTTGCGCAAGAAGCCCTCTGTTCCAACGCTTTACTGTAAATTTACTTGCGCAAGAACGCGCGTGCAGTGTAGATGCTCCGCAAGTTTTTGCGCAAGAATGGCTGTTCTTGAGCAAAAAGCCTGCAGTGTAGACGCAGCCTGTAGGTTGAAACCTTAATAAAGACAAAGCCTCAGTTATGCAGACTCATCCCAAGCATCCCAGAGAGCGTGGGGCTGCATCTTTCTCCCAGGAGACCAGCATATACTACCCTGAGCCCTACATGAGCTCTCGAGCCCCAGCAACAGCGAGGAAATCAGAGAATACACCCCTTGTGCCATAACCACTGGGCCATGCCGCCACCCAGCATCACCAGCCCATTGACCACAAATACACAGGGCCGATGGAAACAAGCCAGCCTTGATTCAGCTTTTAAAGGCCTTCGGAACAGGCCAGTGGAGCCACTAAGCAAGCAGAAGGTTTCCCGGCATTCCCTCCCATCTTGGAGCTCCTAGGATCTGGGTCTCTTGCCTATAAGCCAGCCGAGCGCAGCCTTCCTTTTGAATCCCCCTGAAATATTACCCCAGTGCGGAGCCAGGTTGCCGAGATACTAAAAATGTGTTGTAAGGCCCTGCTGCTTCTGCCTGAGCCACGTAAATTATTTAGGAGACTTGGATCAACCGTCAGAGGAAGAAATACAAATAAAGTCAGAAAGGGGGGGGGCCAAATTGTGTCCTTTGTTTTCACATACACGTTCACACTCTTGCAAATAATTGCCCAGGGGATATCCCTGGATGGAATGAAGGGGGGATTGGCAGGGAAGCCATTCAAGGACAACTCTCCATCGGGGGGGGGGGGGGGGGGGTGACGCAACTGCAGAGAATGCAATGCCAGGACCATCCCCCAGAAAGGCAGGGGAACGCCGCCAGCTCAGAGCAATTGCTCCAGCTGGGAGCTGCCGTTGAGGAGCGATTCGGGGGAGAGCCCAGCATGTGGAAGCTCCGAGCATGGATCCGCCACCTCTGGCTCCACTGGGTACATGCCATTGTGTAACCACACATCACCCAGCCCACTCTACCCCAGGGCAGGGGAGCGCTGGGAAGCTAAAAGGTGCCCTCCGCCCCAGACACCTACAGTGTGACTGAGCCTCATGCACACTCCCCTAGACCCTGCCCCACGACATGCACGCACTTGCACGCGCCGCCCCAACATGCATGCCTTTGCACAGCCCTTTCCCATCCCGTGTGCATGCACAGATCCATGCCAGCACACCTCCCGCTTGGAGGAGGAAAGGGCTAAGCCCAGAACAAGGAGACACAAAACACAACAGGCATATTTAACTCGGGAGGATAAAAGCCACAGCCAATCATGCTGGAGCCAGCCAAAGGACCCAGATCGGCAGCCTGGAGAGAGGGGAGAGGGTTTTCATGCAGAACAGAGCCTTGCCGCCCATGTCACGGGAATCCAGGGCCCGGGAAGGGAAGAGAAGCAGGAAAACACTCCAGCGCTGCTTCAGAAGGGCTCAATCCTTCAGAGCCACAACCCTCCGAACCCACCCGGCAAGGAAACCAAGAGACTCTCAGAACAGGAAGGGTCCTTGGAATGGAGCCAACGTTGCCCCAGTGCAGGCCTCCTATGGTGCACCCATTCCCCTCCCGCCGGCTGGAGAGCAAGCTCTGCACATTTCCCACGTCTCCCCCAACACTTGGGATCACGGCGGGGGGGGGGGGGGGGGGGGGGGGGAGCGCGAGACGTGCCCTCCATTTCCTACCGCCTCGTGAGAACCTTAGGCAACCGCTCAGCCTCCTCCCACGCTTCCCCTCCACACACACCGCCGCCGTTCGAAGCTCAGGGACTCCTTTCCGCCAACCCCGGCCCCACACAGGCTGATGCAGGGTCCCCAGCACAGAGACCCCAGGAGGGGGCACTAGCAACCCCACCAAAACCCAGCGTGGCTGCTTTGCTCCTCAGATCCCTGGGCTTCCTGGCACAGGGCTGCTTGTCAAGCTGCACAACACTCCAGCAAAGCCCTGCCGCACGCCAACCGCCCCAGGCTTCACACACCCACCACAGGGCAGGCCGGGAGAGCCCATTTCCAGCCCTCCGTCTGGGCAGGGAGGCCCATCGCGGCACTCAACAGGCAGCCAGCACACCAGGGAGCAAGGGACCGCTTACCATCTCATCCAGGGCGTAGCGCAGGAGGCCATGTTCATAGAGGATGAAGAACCGGCGCTGCCATTTCTGGAAGAGAAGACACCGCGGCTGGTCAACAGAGCTCCTTTGCCAGAGAGCTGCTATAGGCCAAGTTCACTTCCTCCCTTAGGTCTGGCCATTGGATCCCTCGGCCTGCGGACAGCTCAGCTGCGTGGCACAGCCCAGCAGCCTCATCGTGCCACTGCACCCCCAGAAGGCTCTGCAGCTGGATGGCTACGAATCAGAAGCAGAAGGGACCCAGTGTGGGCTGCAGGACCCCAACCAGCATGGGGTTTCCCAGGGAAGGAGAAGCCAGAGCACAGATACCACGGGTCACTGCACTCCGGTCAAACACTTGGGCAATTCTCGCACCACCCTGGACTTCAAAGAAATCCAGTTGGAGATGGGGAGGCAGGTCCCCCTAAAACCAACCCTGCCCAGAACAGCCATGTTAGAACCAACACACTCTCAGGCCTGCACACCAGGCGAGGGGAGCTGCCCGCCCTGCAGACGCTGCCCCACACACCTTGGTGCGCATTGCCTTTCGGCACTGACCAGGATGGCAGTGTATCTTTAAAACAGGGGGAGGGAAGATGGACAGCAGTGACTCTGGAAAGCCTGGCTCCCTGTCGGGTGACCCTGCCAGGGCTCCGTGGGAGGCCCGCGCTCACACCAGTCTGAGTTTTTGAAAGCTGATTTACTGTCTGACTTCCTTACATGGGCATCCAAAGCAGTGCTGGGTTATTTGCAGCCAGATCCTGAGTTAGGTCAACCGCGTCTCAGAGAACACAGGAAGTGGCTTGGAAGGATAAGAGGTGGCATAGACTCAAAGAGCACGTGTTGGTACCAGGTGGACATACAGAGAGCGGAGGCTAGAACTCCCCGCCGCTGGGCCGAAAAACTGGAGCCTGAGGCAAACCTGGGCCCCTTAGACCAGAAACGTGATTCTCTCCCCTAGCAGAACTCTTCCCCTAGGAAACCTGCCACCAGCTTCCACTCTGCCTAGGTGCATCATCCCAGCCAACCTGCCTTTCAGCCCCCACTTCCCCCTCCCCTGCGTTCATTCAAGAATGTCCTATGCCTGTAACATTAGGGGGGACGCAGTGTGCCTAGGACCCAGACACACACTGGAGGACTCTCCCCACCTGGCCATTCTCAGCTTGCAGATCCCAGGCAGCCCCCGCCACACCTCCTCCTCCCCCCATTATAATCTCACATCTCCTGTGCTCCAGCAAGGATGAGGCATGGGGTTGTCTCAGCCCCGGATCCCCAGCCTTCACACAGCTGGGGAATCTCTCTGGGCCATACTAAGCTGGTTCTTACAATCACTTGGGATGCCTGACCAACCCCAGTTAGCCTAGTGACTGGCATCATAAGAACACCCCAGGTCTCTAGGCTGGGAAGGCAGAGGCAAGCATGAGCCACCTGCTCCAGCCAACATCTGCCAAGACCCCAGGTGTTTGCAGGAAGCCTAGCTGGCCGTGTTCCCTCTAAGATGTGCAGCAGCCCAGCTTCACAGGTGATTCATCAGCCCCATCCAGTCAGTCAGCTCCATGCATGGAGCCCTGAGCCTCTGACTGGGCGGGGCTAATGAATCACCTGTGAAGCTGTGCTGCCAGGCAGCTTAGAGGGAACACTGTTAGGCGGTCTAATGGTTTGACACTGCCATTTGCCACCACGCCTGCGCCACCTGCCTGTAGACCAAGTGCCCCTTGGGGCCGGTGACTTACTTGGCATTGCGCCGCCCTGTGGTTTACAATGCTTCCTAAAGGGATCATTAGCGATGGATCTCCAGCAACCCTTGAAGCCCCTCAAAACTGCAGCAGGAGGCTTCCAAAATTGGGATCCAGGTTCTGCAGCCTGAACCCAACTCCTCTGGTCATTGATCATACCAGGTCACGTCATGAACATAGCCTCGGAGACCATCCCACCCATGCTTCTGTGCATGAGACTACAGCATCACACAAGCAACAAGGACCAGCTACCTAGAGAAGCGCTCTCAGGTCCGCTCTCAGAGCGCTCATGACAGCCCTGCTGGCTTCCTTCCTGCCTGCTGCATCTGCTGGCCACCAGCAGAACAGACTACACCATTCAGATTCTAGAGATGGGAGGGGGTCTTTTAACCCCTTCGCTGCTGGATCTCTCCAACCAACAGGAGTCTATTCCATTACTATCGACAGCACCCACAGGGGCCATTGCCGTGGGACATCGAGCATTGGCGAACGTAACTCATAGCAAAGCAGGACACGTGCAACGGGACGAACATATGGGAGAATGGAACTTGGACACCAAAAGAGCAACCAACCTCTCAGAACCCCTCCCTGCACTTCCAGTTCACCTGCTCACCTCCCCCATCCCATGCTCCACCCCAAGCCCCCCAGGTCCATTTGCCATGACAGCTAGACCAGGGAGAGAGATTTTGCTTTTCTTACCCGGGAACGGTGCACAGGGTTGTCAAAGTCCGTCCCTTCTGGTGCCAGCAGTAGCCAACCGCCATAGATGGGCTTTGCCTACGAAGAAGCAGAATAGAACCAGTTAGCTGGAGTCCTAAGATGACAGACCCTCTAACTCCAATATGGTGAGGCCACAGTACCTAGAGAATTCTGGGTGGGATCTGGTATATCTGCAGGACCAAGCACTGGACATGTTGGTTAAAGTTTTATATTGTAAACCCTGCTGTCTGGAGGCCAAGGACCAAAGCAGCTTTGAGATTCACATACCTTGGCCCTGGGTCAGCTAATCAAAGCAAGAAAGAGGAAATTGACAAAGTCCCTGTCATGATACAGTTCTTGTGCAAGACACTCCTCGAGAAAGCCCACCTGGAGCCAGATGACACCAAGCTCCATTGAAGAGCTGGTTCTTAGTCCCAGAAGAGAATATTCAGCATCAGCAGCTTTACTGGTATGGCCAGGTACTACATAGAATAGGGTTTCCCAAACTTGCTTTGCTCCATCAGTTCCAACATCCACCAACCCAGCACAGAAGAGGGCCACTCCTACTCATTTCACACTGGGAAGTGGCTCGTTTAGCTGCTCATGCAAAAATGAAGGGAAGAAGAACTGGAAAAACTACCTGCACGATGTCAGATATCAGCAGATGAACCTCTCAGCTGCCCTCCCATAATTTTTTTCTTTAAGGGAGGAACTACACGCAGCCCAAGGGAAGTCCTTGTTCCACTGCCTAAAGGATCTTAGGACTGGAAAGGGCCTTCTGCATCAGAGTCCAGGCCTTGGATATACAAGGCCAGTCAGCTGACTAGTGAATTGCCAGTGTGTCAGGCTGCAAACTCACATTCTTCCTCATCATCCTTTCCTCACTTTCCCTCCTACCAGCTTAAGACACTGCTCCCGGACTATGAGCGCCTCACTAGACACGAAGATAGTGGAAGTCAGAACCATGCCGAGCAACACTGGGGCATCACCGCCACACAGCAAACCTGGTCTTGTTTACACAAACGTTTCCTTCGCAACAAGGTGGAATGTCAGTTTACCCCACGCTAACCTTCCGCCATGTACTAACTGTCCGGGGGGGGGACCCTGCTAACGTGCACTGACAGTCCCTGGTCTTCAGAGAGGAGCTTAGGCCAAAATATATATCTAATATATCGAAGAATCAGTTCAAACCCTTTTTAAGTGGCACCAACATGAAGTCTACACTAAGCTGTTTCAGGCTCAACACTCTCTGGGGTCACTCCTGTCAGTTTTTGTGAGTTTGCAACACAAACATCCCCTCTGGAAAAATCCCCATAAATGACAGGAAGAATTGCCTGTCCACCTAAAAGTGCCAAATGCAGGACGTCCGTAAAGTCTGCACACTGAAAACAAAATGAAGACGCCTCTTAATTGTTTATGAATGGGACAGATCATCTCATCTCCAATCTCTTTCAGTAGCACATTAAATAGGAGATGCTGCTTGCACCGACAATAGGGAAAACAAGATCTCCTGACTGTTTGAAGAGAAGGTGACAGTCCCATTAAGATTTTTTTTGTTAATAAAAACAAAATACAAATAATAAATCATGTGCAGTTTGGTTTCAGGGCCGAATTTAAAACAGTCTTCTGCAGTATCCCGCTGCCTTCCCAAACTCTCCTACCAACGTGCAGCAGCTCCCTCAAATTAAACAGTGGAGAGACAGCTCCTGATTTCCTTTCCACTTCTCTAGTCACAGCTTGTGAGTCTACACCTGTGGCTCCAGCTTACAAGGACACCCTCCTTACAGAGGCAGCGCACTGCAGCAGTAGGGAAAAAAAGACTATCACTTTGTTCTGCATTTGTTCATTCAGCACTTAGCATGATACCATCCTCCCCTCTCCCTTCCCCCCGCCCAAGACAAGACCCTCCATAAATCATTTCTCCTTTCTGCATCATTTGCCCTGTTCCTGAGATGGGGCACGTACCCAGATCTGCAAAGCACTTTGAAAACCTTGCCCGACGTGCCAGGCTCTGACCAAATCCTTTACAGCCCGTCCCTCCCCTCAGCAGAATCCTGGGCCATACCTGGCAGCCCCTCACCTGGATTCCTGCACCCCCCTCCTGCAGCGCTTTCAAAGCTCTGGCGCTGAGACCACCTCTCCTTCCGATCATGTCTCCTGGCTTCTTAGGTCCTGTCACTGCAGTGCCTGCTCTCCTTCCACGGCAGGTACTCAACACGCACCCTCACCCCCAGGACTCTACCCGGCCACACCCCCAGCCTACACTTCTTTCCCAATCTCCTCCCACACCCTAGATTCTTGTAACTCTCCTTCTTGCCACTCCTTACGCTTAGTAATAACTGGGAGGTGGCTCTGTCTGCCAGGCACCCTTCCCCAGAAATAGATCCTGACAATCCACTTGCTCTGATTCCAGGCTGCAGCCAGCCTATGAACCACATGTGCCCCCGCTTCTCCCAGTCTGTTTCCCTCTTCCATTGGCAAGCATTGTGGGGCAGAGACTCCAATTTGTTCTACACCCATTGCCTCCAGCCCAGCTCTGGCACCCCAGAGGTAGGGCATGTTATCATCAGCAAGACGTTTCTGCAACCCAAACACTGCCTGCAGAGAGCACAAGAACCAGGGTGTGAAACTGAGCAGCCCCCTTTCCTTTTTGAACATCTTCCAGTTCAGACAGAAAGGAGAAAGTCACAGAATGGAAGCCAGAGTTTCAAACTGCACCCATTTGAAGCGTGCCTCAGTAGCAGAGTATGCAGCGGTCAGGGCACTAACATGGATCCTGAGACGCCCAGATTTGATTCTTTGCTCTGCTGCCGATTTCCTGTGTGACCTCAAGCAAGGCACTTAATTCTGCGCCTCAGCTGCCCGCCTGCAAACTGTTGCAATCAGCGCTGCCCTGACTCACAGCATTGTTGGGTAGGTAAATACTAGGAAAGATTATGACACTGCGGTCACAGGGCCATGGAAGCACCCAAGACAGATGGACAGCAATAAGAATGTGGGTATTTGGGAAGAATTGTACCACATGTCACACAACTCTCCTCTCTGAGGACAGCTGTAGCATCAGTCCACTGAGCTGCCTGAGGAGATGTAACACCTGTCCTTTTTAGATCAGGAACTGCTGCACTAGGTGTAGGGATGTAATGGGTTAACCAGTTACCCAGTAAGCATTAGCCTTACTGGCATGCTTGCCTGGTAACCGGCGGCCCAGCCTAGCCAGAGCAGCCCCCACACTTGCGGCATAGCAGACTCAGCCCGGCCTGGCTGGAGCAACTCGCAGCATGGTGGGCCCTGCTGAGCTGCATAAGCCCCCACCCATGGCACCGCGGGTGGGGAGCTGCTCCAGGCTGGCTGGGCCTGCTGCAGCCCAACATGGGTGGGGGGGCTACTCCAGGGTTAACCGATTAAACATAGCCTGTAACTGGTTAAACTTTTTCACTTTTTAACCAGGAATTTATATCCCCTAGCTAGGCGCACCGTGATTATATAAGTGCTTCCATATTGTAGCTCTAGAGAAGTTTATCGGTCTCTTCCATTAAAAAAGTGACTTGAAAAAGGTGATTTTTTTTAACCCAACTGCCTGTCATTCCTTCACTCTCATCTCACCAATAACACAATCCCATCGCTGGAAGCTGAAGCTAGACAAATTCAGGCTGGAAATAAGGTGCACATTTTTAACAATGAGGGCAACGAACCATTGGAACTTACAAAGGGCCATGGTGGATTCTCCATCCTGGTCCATTTTTTAATGGAAGACGGGATGTTTTTTCCCTGAAAGTTCTGCTCTGGGGATTTTATTGGGACAGTTCTGGCCTGTAATCTGACCTCCTGTACAATACGTGATCACAATGGTCCCTCCCCACTGTAGAATCTCTGCATCAGACGTTTTGCAGCAATATTGGTGCAGACAGACGTTCCTGGCTGTAGGGCAATCACCTAGATCAGCGTTTCCCAAATAGTGCTCCGTCAACCAGTTTCCCCCAGTGGTTTGTTTTTTTTTTTTTTTTTTAAAAGGGTTCCATGGACAAACAAAATTGGGAAACACTGACCTAGAGCCATTTCTTCACGCCAACCAACACAGCAGGGAAGAGGGAAACAAAGGCTGGCAGGCGAAGAGCTTGCTTGGCAAAACCACCCCACGTGGCCCCAGCCCACTTCTCCCCCTCGCCAAGTATTTCCCAGTGAGGCCCTGTTGGTTAAGTTCACAGCATCACACCCCCATACGGGGCAACTTTGGACTGCATTAAACCTAAGCATAGAACCAATGGGGAAGAACCAGGACTGGGAGCAAGCAGGGGAAGAGCCGTTAGCCAAACACAAATGCCTTTGGTAGCAGGAGCAGGAAGACTGAAAGCAAATCTGCCAAGCAAATTAGCAGCAGCCCCTTGGAAGAAAGGGACATTTGGGTCTGTGCTGTGCTCTGCTCTACAGAGATCCCAGCCGGACTGCCCAGAAAAAACAATGGTATGTTCATCTGCCTGACACTTCCAGGACAATGTCAATTCACCTTGCACCCTACAAGGATAGTTCATTATAGAAGGGAACCACATCTCCCCTCTGCTGAAACAAAGACACCACCCAGTATTTCACAGTGCCCAGCAGCACTGCATGCTACTTCCCCTTGTTGGACTGTAAAGTGTCTTTCACTGGCCGAAATCAAATGGATTTGCAAACAGCAGCCCTCCCACTGCACCTGGGAAGGCGCCCTCTGCCTACCACTAAATGCCGTCAGCACGGAGGTGGAACGCAGCAGCTGCTTAATAGATCACACAACCAGGGGCAGCGGGTATCATAGGCAGGGGAAGGCAATGCCTTCCCAAACCGCCAGCCTGGCCCCACCCAGACTCCACCCCCAGAGCACCTATTGTAGCGGTACTGAGGGCAGAGTGTCGCTGCCCGAGTGCCCTCCCTCCCCATGCACCGCCCCATCTACCCATGGTACCCCAGGGGGGAGGAGGGGAGCTTGCCTCCCCTAGCCCTACCTTCACCCACCGCCCATGACCACAACAAAGGTTTAGGACAGGAAGCAAAGAATACCACATTTAACCGCAATGCAGGGAGAGATTTAAAGTTAGCCAACAATATGCAACAACCTATAAAACAAACAGATCTCTGCCTCCCCCATAGAAGGGTTCCGTGTTGACACAAAGATGTTTCAAAAGGCCTTCACACTCAATCTTAAAGGTTTCAGGGGGTCACAACCAACCTCCCCAATCACAACTCCCATCCAGGATAACTCAAAATGCAGCCCCTAATGATGCACATCTCCCATTGGTTGGCAGAATCTCTCAGAGGGGCTTGTGCTGGTTTTGATTTTAAACCAGTTTAGTTCCATTGGCACAGAAAGCTGTGTGGAAGCCAAAATCTGCTTAAACCAAGCTTACGCTGGTTTACCTTAAATCAGTTAGGACTTGTCTACACAGTAAAGGGAAGCAAAACAACTGTGTCCGCAATCTCTCGTGCCTGTGAAATCTATGAGTGGGAACACTGGTTTTGGTTTTTGAGTGCCCTATTTCAATAGAATTTTAAATCAATTACTTATTAGATAAACCGAATCAAAGGCATTCAAACCCTGAAACCAGCATCCCCACACAGACTTAAACCAAACCGAGGACTGGGAATTACAAAGAACTCTGGGAGGCTGCCCAGTGATCTCAAGTCCTTAGGTCTATTTTTAAGCCAAATCAACACCAAGCCACTCTTAAATGCAAATGAATGGATACCCAGGAACCTGTACCAGTTGAACGAGGCCTGCACAAGTGTGTGTGTAGACAAGGCCTCAGAGTTAAAGCCAGCTCTGATGTTTTAATCCCCTCACTGCAACAAGCTTTACAATAAATGACACCCAACTCTACCATACCAGGAGGAGGGTTTCTGGAGGGGGCAGAAAACACTGGAAGGAAAGCAGAGACCAGCACAGACTTACGCATGTAGTTTGTTTTCTCTCACGTGGGGATTAACAAGAAACCCACAAGCGCCAAATGGCAGTTTAATAATGCTCTTATTCTGTAATGGGATTTATACAACTCCTTGTATTAGGCCATTCGACAGCAACACTGAGGTTCCCAGGATAGGTTTGTCTGGCCAAGCAGAGGCAGCTGATCTTAGGTGAATTATTTTTGGGAGTTCCCTGGGTTGTCCTTTGCAGCTTTCACCATGGGACTATGAAGGGGATTTAGCAGTCTTCTAGAACCTGTCACCCAGGAGTCTCAAAGCACTTTACAAACATTAAACCACACAACCATCAGGTCAGGCAGGTGTGGAAACGTAAGCAGCAATCTCGGGGGGAGGAGGAAGGAGGAGCGGTACTCAGTACAGAGCGGGAAGTGAAAAACACCAGTCCTACTGGAAACTGTATGATGAACCAAGTCAGAAAAACATTATCCTGATTAGTTTTCACCTTCTTCTTATACCTCCCATCTTAAAAAAATATATATAGTCACAAGCAAAGCGGGCTTTGGTTTACATTCATTTCAAAGATGATTTCTCCAGGAGCCCAGCACCCTCAAACAACATGCTTGAGACACTGCTATAGACTGACTCAGAAGGAGGAATAACATCACTTCCTGCAACACCTCAGTATTCCCAAGAAGTCTCCCATCCAGATGCTGACTCAGCCGGATCCAGCTTAGCTTCAGTGACTGGACAAGAGCCTCAGTAAAATGTGATGCTCCTTTCATGCAACTGGATTAAAATATCAATCCAGATTAAAAACAGCTGCTAAGGGCCATCGGCTGGGGCAGAACGCACCTAGCCAGGGAGGCGAAAGCCAGACCAAAGCCACGTTGAGAGCAAAAAAAAAAAACTTTCCCAATGTTCACCATTGAGATTTTGGGCCAATCCCAATGGACAAAAAGCAGAGAACATAGCACTCTTTATGGGACTGGACAGTGTGTGTTCAGACCGGAGCATCTCCCTCAGCCTCTCCAGGATTCACCCCACATTTAGTCAAAGAACTTTGTTTTGCAAAAAGAGCCTCATTGCTTCCCACCCCTGTCCCAAGACTGACCCAAATAAGTAAGTCCTCCCTAAGGCTGTTTTATAGTGCTTCCCAGTCAGATACCTGCATTACGATTTCATGGGTTTTAAGGCCATCTACTTTGACCTGCACAATACAGGGAGGATTTCCCTGTTTTACCTCCGGCTTTGGGTTAGTAGCTGCGCTTCAGCTAAAGCGTTTGTTCCCCCAGGGCTGAGGTTGGCAGGTAGCTTCTCTTCCCCCTGTAAACCACTTCACAGGCTGAGCCCAGTGAGTCCTACTCCATCCTAGGTTTTGTTTTCTTGGCTGGTAGGATCTGGGTTGAATGAGAGGAATGTGCTGCCTCCAGCCCCGCCAACTGGGCCAGTTAGCCGGGCGGGGGAAGGGAAGAAAAGAGGAAGTGGCCCCGGCGAGGTTTACACAAGGCTGTCAAGCTGCCATGCTGATATTACCCAGGAATCACCAGCCCCGGGACAGAAACCAGAGCCAGCCAATACTGGCTCCTAAGACTAGAGCCAAGAGGCCTAGGGCTTCCATGCTGCTGGGCTGGAGAGGTGGGGAGTGGAGCTGGCAGGGCAGGGGATCCTCACCCCCCCATGCAAGGAGTCTGGGAGGGGCAGAGGCTAACAGAGAACAGCTTTAAAGAGGTGTTGAGGCAGGTACTGCCCTGGACGGACAGTGCTGGTAGAGCACCACAACCATCCCCTATACAGCTCTGCCTGGGGAGATCAGCCCAATACAGACCAGCCTCCTGCCGGCCTGAGAGGGGAACTCAATGACCACGGCTGTGCTCGGCCGCTCTACTCAGAGTGCGGAGGGCATCGATAGTGTTTGGGCCATGGCCGCCACTCAGTTAGGAAATGGACCGAGCCTCACCCACCCATTACATGTCGGGTGCCCACAACAGGAAGGCTCCCAGGAATGACAGACTGGGGCGAGATCTGAACCAGCAACCTCAAGGTGAATGTGACCTTGGCCCGTCCCCCCTAGAGCATGGGGGAGTGGGAGGACGGGCCAAGAGCAGGGATGTGCACTGGCCAATCTGGTCACCTACACTCCAGGGCCAAGCAGAGAGCCCTCTAATGGCACATTAACAGGCACTCCAGTTAAGAGCGAGCAGAACTTGTCGGCTGGGGTAAGAACGGTCCCCATCAGGGCATACAAGCTGAACAGCCTGGTTTGGACCACCTGCACCCGCCACTGGGGCATCTACGTTGTCCGCCCACCAGGCAAAGGAATTGCAGCAAGAGTGCAAGTCTAACCACCCCAAAGAATCACGCCACACTGAGGTAACTTTCCGTGGCACTAGCTGAACGCTTACTGTGGACAGGGGCTATGGGAGGTACAGAGAATAGAGGCTGTGCTGTAGGCCAGGACATGCCACATCGAACCCCTCTGACTAAAGCATTCCCATCCTGGAGCTGTATGGAAAACACCTCCCTAGCGCTGTATCCTCTTGGGCAGGGGTCAGCCACTTACGGCTCTCAAGCCAAACATGGCTCAGTGCGGAACCAAATAGGTCTCTTTTGTCATTCCCAAAATACACGCAACTTTTTCAATTAAACTGAAAAATGCATTCAAAATTTTTAAAATGAGTAATTACTCAGGTCAAGATGGACTCCTCTGTCTATTTCACTTTAGCCAGAGGTGAAAGGAAGGCAGTGCACCCCCGTAAGACCTGGCTGTGCTGGGGCAAGAGCCGGCTGGGGCACTCTACTCCTTTAAAGGGCCGGCTGAGGGCGTGCCTTAGGGGACAAACGTGTGCTACCAGCCAGGATAGTGAGGGGGGCTGGCGGCAGCAGATGCCTCCATCTAGCCACAGTGGCCTGGCTCCAGCCCCCATCTGACTGCCACGGTCTGTCCCCAGCCACCATGCTCCTGGGGCAGACCCTGCAGCCCAACCCCGGCAGCCCCACGACTGCTGCAACAGCGCAGCCACGGTGGCCTGGTTTGGGCTCAAGGCCCCAATCAGGGATCAGCCCACATCTGGCCGCAGCGTCCTGTCCCAGGCCCCAATCCTGGGGCAGGCCCCATGGTCCAGCCATCATCTGGCAGCAACAGGGCCGGCCCAAGCCATTCTGGCGCCCCGGGCGTGCGGCGCCACCCCCCCCGGGCGTGCGGCGCATGCGCGGCCCTGCCCCCACCTTGCCCGGCAGCACCGCGTGGCACCCCTCACAGCCGGGCGCCCCGGGCTGTCGCCCAGTCAGCCCATAGCTTGGGCCGGCTCTGGGCAGCAAAAAGAGCTAGTGGTGGCCCCCCACCCGCTGTGGCATGGGTAGGAGGGGAGGCCATGATCCGGCTGCGGAGATCCTGGCCTGGCCCCTCATCTAGCCACTGCTGCCCGGATGCAGCAGCCCAGCCCCAGTCAGGTAAGGTAATCCGGCCCCAGACACACACACCCACCACATGCACTATTTCCCACCCCTAGTGCCCTGCCCTCCTCCTACACCTACCACACACCCCAACCCCTTGCCCTGTGTCCCTCATATACCCCAACCCTGATTCCTGCACCCCCACATCCACAAACTGCACCCCCAGCAGCAGAAGTCCCATTCAATGAAACATTGTACTCACAGACTTTATTTATGCTATTATTAATCATCATGTCAATTATCACCAATCTGAAGTTGTGTATTTTCACTCATGCAAAGAGACACAATCTCATACTGGCTCTTTGTTGACCACGTCTCCTGAATTTTGATGTAGTTTGGCTCTTTGGTTTGAACAGGTTGCCAAGCCCTGCTTTTGGGAGTAGGGTAGGCCCTGTTGTCAATCAGCACAGCATCCCCCCGCCCCCCAGCATGGAGCAGAAAACTCTGGGATTCCAGGCAAGCTGGGATCTTTTGACCAAGTCTTTTCCCCAAGCCATGTTTGCCACCTACCCAAACAGACCCGCCCCAGAAAACCCAGCCGACTGTGACACCGAAGGGATCCGGAGGAAAGGGGGGAGGATTAAACGTTTGCAAAAACAATGACGAAGAATTCCCCGGGAGCTGTGTTTCTGACCCATCGCAGCATACTCGGAGGGAAAGTTCAAATTAGTCACTGGGAAAGATTCCTGGCTCAGTGTATGCGCTGGGCTGGGATAATCTGTTTAGGCTGCCGGCAGACATAATCAGCCTGTCTCGGGCTGAGGGCAGGCGTTTTTCATTCTAAGTTGTCCTTGGCAAACGAAGGAAAAGAAAACAGGAGAGAGAAGCCCAGACAAGGCTCAGCCTCTGCCTCTCAGGTCTGAGCAGGCACAGGGGGGTCCAACCAACAGGTAGACTCCTGATTGTGGAAGCCAAAGCTAAAGATAACCCACCAGATTGCAAAACAGACCAATGGACGGAGGCCTTTAAGATAATGAAATTATATTGGAACCTAGTGCTCTTCTCTCACCTCTCAGGCACTTCCTCATGGATCAGGGAGAACTGTTATCCTGTTTCAGCTCCGGATGTTAAAATGCTTGTAACTGGCTAACTGTGTAACCTCTGACAAGTTCAGCAGTTATACTGTGTTACACACCGAGTGGCTGCCAGCTCTCTGGGAGCTGGTACACTCCAGAAGCTGGCTTTTAAGCCGGTTCCCTGTGCATACCAGCTCCTGCCTGCTGCCCCACACTACTGCCTCTGTATCAGAGGCAGCAGCACAGGGTGGCAGGCAGCTCCTGGTGAGTACCAGCTCCCGCCTGCTGCCTTGCTCTCGCTTATCAGTTACCCATTTAAACGGCTACACTCTTACATCTCTAATTTCAGCTGGGGAAATGGAGACATACAGCAGCGAAGGGGTTACTCACAGTCACCTGCTAGGCCACAGCAGAGCTAGGACCAGCATCAAGTTGTCAGGGCCCCAGCCACAGTCCACAGTGTACTCTTTGGGTGGTTTTTGGTTCCAAGTACCCTGAGCTGCACTGCTCAGATCTGGAACTACCCCACCCTCGGGGCTGTTTGGGCACAGGCTCTGGTGTAGGGATGTGAAAGTATAATCATGTACAGGGTTAACCGATGAGCCTGGACTCATCAGTTAACCTTCACGGTTACACGCAGGCTCCCAGAATGCGCAGGGAGCTGGCTGCTCTCCCCGTCCCCCATGTAACGGCTGAAAATTTCAGCAGTTACATAAACACATTTTAACATCCCTACTCTGGTGAAAGCCACGTTGAACTCTGTGACCCCAACACAAGGCAAATCTGGGCCAACGTTTTCAGCTCTTGGACGCACATGAGCCCAAGAGACTCCAGGTGCCAGGCTGGTCGGTCAGGAGGGGGGCAGCCCTCACTCAGAAGGACAAGGGAGCAGGGGCACGCAGCACTTCACTCCTAGGCCTTGCACACACAGGGGGTTCTCTGCAAACATTTCATAAGTGCTGGGTGTTTGTTGCCTAATGCTCTGCATGCTGTATATCCACCTATCCGAAACAAGGATCCCAAGCCAGCCACTCACGCAGCTCTGCTGGCTGAGAGCTCGGCTCTGGAAAGTCCCGCGGAATCCAGTAAGAGAGCACGATGCAGGTAGGAGGCAGATTCTCTGTATCCGACACCCACTAGGATCCCAGAAGCAAAAGTTCTATCCCCAGCCCAAGCCACTTCAGCTGCTTGAGTCTCAGTCTCCATAACTGTCATGTGCAGGTTTATCCCCTTTACGCAGTACTTGGCCCTTCCCGTCCATAGCTTGCCCGGCATTATTGCCGCATGCTCCGTGCTGCCTATGTGCACACACCGAATGCTGCCTGAAGTCACCCTCTCCATGGACAAGTAGGTGGGAGAAAGCTGTACAAGACTGTATGAGAAGCCACCTGGCAGCGGATCATTGCCTGAAGGTGGGCTCCTTAGGGCTGGCTGCAGGCCACACGCGCCACGTACAGACTGACATGCTCACAGATCTGCACTGCAGGGTGGAACGGGACCCTGCTGGCGAGACATGTGTCTTCCCGCAGAGCGAGAGGGGTGAGCCCAGAAACCAGCAGGCCTCTTCGAGAGGCGAGGAGGCTCTGCAGGCTGGCCTTGGCTCCCTACCACCCGTTCCTGGCCACCCCAAGCTCTCCACGGCCCTGGCCTGTCCTAACAGGTCACGGCCCCTCAGGACCAATCAGGGCCCTATGGGCCTAGCCCCCCTACTCCAGCTGTTTCAAAACCTATCCCAGCTATATGCGCCATTTGACATGCTCCTGCCCGAGCCAGAAAGCCTCGGGGGCACTCAGTAACATGGTTGGAGCCAAAAGGGTAGCAGGTATCAGCCCCCCTGGGAGCACAAACTGGGGGACACACATTCTGGACTGCCCTGCTACACAGGCTCCAAGAGGAGCCAAGCAACACACCAAGAGCTCTGCCCCCCACCCCACCCCCACCCTGTGCCCTGCACCTCCCTGCAGGAGCCAGGTCACTAGATTTTAGCCCACAACACTGGCTCCAGGCCCAGAGGCTGCGCTCAGCTTGTCCCAGGGGATGGAGGCCTTCACTCCACCTCGAGGCTGAGAGCAGCCAAGAAGCCACAGAAGATGGAACCCAGAGCGACCCTGAGGCCGGGATGGGGACCCGGGAGCATTTCCCTGTGGAAGTGCAGCCAGCAGGATGAGACGAGTTTGGGGCAGAGACAGGCCTGTAATTCCAGGACTCCTTCCCAAGGAGGTCTGAGGCAAACCCACACCTACATCTCACTCCCTTTGCCTGGCAGCAGCTGCCTCTCTCAGGGCCAGCTGGACTCCCCACAAACACAGGGGCAGAGAGAGATGGCGGTGAGGAAAGAAACCCTGAGGCAAGGGCAGAGCCAAGCCTGAAGGGGGCCATGACTTCCCCCAGCATGCAGCCACGCTGCAGCAGCACCAGTGACCCTGGCAGGCAGCCAGCCTTGTACATCGCCCACCATGGGCCTTGGAAACATCGCTGGGAGAGCTGCTGCCAGCTGCAGACAATGGACACGAATGAACAAAAGCTGAGCTATTAGTCCCTCTCCCCCCCCCCCACACACACACACCCCCACCCCCACACCCCTATCCCTGAGAGTCCTAAGGCAGCACCTGTTCTGGGGTCTCATAGGATCCGGTCAGCTACGCACTGGGATATAAATAGCAGGAACCTGGCCTGCCTGGATGAATGCAGCCTCCCTCAAGGAGCAGCCCAAAGCAGAGTTATGCGCCGGTCCTGTCCTAGTGTCAAGAAGCTTGGATCTTTCCCCTTTCAAAGCAACTCCCAGCAGCTGCTCACCTCTTGCCCACACACCGGCTTTGCCCTCCTGCAGAGACTGGGATTCACGTCATGGGACCAACACCACAAGCCTGGTGACTCTCAACTTAGCAGCAAATGCTGCCCCACAGCACAAGCTGCAAGAAAGGCCAAGGGCAGATCCACAGGGCTTGTGACAGACCAGGCGTAAGCAGCTTTGACCCAGGTGTGTGGGGCTCCCAGAACAGAGACAGTAGGTAGCTCTGTGGCTGCAGGCTGGGATGAACAGTCAATGACTGTGGCAGCATGACACAAAGTTCTCATGGGGCACCTCTCTGCTGTAGGTACCGGTAGCACTGGCCCGCTGTTATTGAGAACCCCGAACAAAAAAGCATTTCCTCTCCCAAATTCGTTTCTTTCCGCAAAGTCCCCTGAGGAGGCAGGTGGGTTTTGGAGCCCAAAGGAATGAGAAAGGGTCTGTCCTCAGCCCAAATGTCCCCTGACACAGCCCCATCACTCCCCTACTGGGCCTCAGGGATGTGAATGAGTAATTGGGTGATGCTTAATCACTGCCCAGGAAAGGCCCATTGCAGGTGGAGGGCTGCTCCAGCCCGACCTAGGTCAGGAGCTGGCTGTCCCATGTGCGGGGGGGGGGGGGCCAGGACAGCCCCTTCTACTGGCCTCCCTCAGCACGCACGGCCTGTCATTCCAGCAGAACAGGTTTGTTAGATCACCTAGTCCTGGCTGCGTCCTGTACCTCACAGCAGGGCTCTCTAGCCAGTCTTATTCCAAACGTCCCAAGGGACAGAATGGCCAATATGCCCTTGAGAGCCCACCAGGTCTCCCCTGGGCCCTGCTGATGGAGGACAATCATCCGCATGGAGGTCACACCACACAGTCACCTATGGTAAGAGGCATGCCCGTCCCCAATAAATGCAGCTAACTAGTCTGCGAATGGGAAGAGGCTGGGTTTCCAAAAACGGGTTGGTACAGGGGGAAAAAAAAAAAAAAAAAAAAAAAATCAACAAACTACTTTGCACGCACACATCTAATAACTGGGCATGCAGATGGATGCTTCTGCATCTAAGCAGTCTCACAGGATATGCAAAACATGCTGACCTTTCTGCCGCAGCTAAGGGGCTGAAAGAGTACAGGATGCAGGAAAAGCATGCCTGGCTGTAGCCCGTACAACATTTGGCCATGGGGTACAGAGAGAATTTTACTCTCCAGGAACTCAGCTTGGGACAAGAAAGTAGGACGTACTTCAGGCAGAAAAACAACTGAAGAATGAATCCTGACCTTGTCTCCGGACTCAGCAGCAGGGAAAATGCAGACTGCATCCAACACACATTTTATTCCTAAGCAGCATCCTCTGTAGGCTGAGCACTTGAGCAGGCAGGAGAGATTCAGGTGCTGCCCAGCTGATTGGCAAAGTGCCCACAACTGCCCACAGCCAGCAGCATGTGTTTCTATTCATGGTGCACAGCTGCACACGCCTTGGTACACACCACAAAACTTATTCCACATGTGCATGGAAAAAGTTAGAGGGAACACTTCCTAACTTTGACTCTGCCAAGGGCCATCCAGTCATTTGTATTTCCACTACAGGCTTTCCCCCAGCTCCCTGCAATGCCCATGGAGTGCCACTCCCTCCCTCCTACTTCCTTCCTTGCTAAGCAACTCACTTAGGATGGTGCATAATTAGGACAAGAAGTAATGGGCTTAAATTGGAGTGTGGAAGGGTTAGGTTGGACATTAGGAAAAACTTCCTCACTATCAGGGTGGTTAAGCACTGGAATAAATTGCCTTGGGGGGTTGTGGAATCTCCATCATTAAAGGTATTTAAGAGCAGGTTAGACAAACATCTATCAGGGAGGGTCTAGTCTAGATCATGCTTGGTCCTGTCATGAGAGCAGGGGACTGAACTTGATACTCTCTCGAGGTCCCTTCAAGTTCTAGTGTTGTATGATTTTGTTCGGTATGCTGAGGTGAAAAGTGCATTTCTGGGACATTTTATTTTCTGTCTGTGGGGAAAGGTGGCTAGAAAGAAGCAATCTTAGAAACGTTAGAAGAAATACATCCTTTTCCCTCAACTCCTCCTCACACGCCAGGCAAAGCTAGCTCCATAGTACCCCTCCAGCCCCCAAAACAAAATCCTACAGACCTCCACCCCTTTCCACTGCAGCAGCTGATGGAGGCGGGTTTGACATTTTCAGAGACTCTTCCCTGTTTGGTCCTAACAATTAGTCAATTACAGCTGGATTTTTGCAGCATGATGCAACTAGTCAGAGAGTCAGGAATGTGAAGCAAGTGAGCAGGGGCTGTTTTCCAGGGCTACAGCTTTTCAGGAAAGATTAGATCTTCCCAAGAAGAAAACAATGGGAAGCAGGGAGGAAAATAGATCATAGGTGCACCTCTCGGTCAGCCCCACTGCTTCTCTGGGATCGAGCACTTGGAAACAAGGGGTAAAGGAAGCACACAAACACACTACCTAGTGTCTAGTGAACAAGAAAGCTGCCTTGATCCAGTGCTAGATGGCTCTATCAATGCAGTATAAACTAGGGGTGTTCAATTGTGTTTAATCAGCTAATCGAGTAGTCGATGGAATTTCCATCAACTACTCAATTAGTCGATGAACTACAGAGCCACAGGGGGCACAGCTCTGCCTTTTAAATGTATTAAGAGCTGCCAGGCTCTCAATACATTTAAAAGGCAGAGGCGCAGTGGGGACTGGGCATGAGTCAGGAATCAGCTGTCCCAATTTGCGTCCGGTCCCAAATGCTGCACCTCTGCTTTTTAAATGTGTTAAGAGCTGCTAGGCCTTTAATACACTTAAAAAGCAGAGGCACAGCATCTGGGATTGGGCGGGACCCAGGAATCAGCTGACTCCCAGCTCGCAACCGGTCCCCGCTGTGCCTCTGCCTCCCCTTCCAAGACGGTGTCGGGGCGAACCAGCTTTTAAGCCGGCTACCCCCAGCACTGGCTCCTGCTCTCCCCTCCTTGCTGGCTCTCTCTGATAGAGACAGTGGGGGATGGGGAGTGACTAGTCACTTACATCCCTAGTATAAACAGCAGGAAAGGGTCTCCTTTCTGTTCTCATTACTTCTGTGCGAGGTCTCATTTCTCTGCTAGTCTATGTCCTGCCTGGCAAACCATGGCCAGGACTTGCGGAGCATTCCATCCAAACAGGTGCTGGAGGCCTGGGAAAAACTACTCAGAGCTTCTTGTCCGACTGAGAGACACAAAAAACTCTGGTCTTCAAGGGAGATTGACCAAGCCAGTCCAGAGCAATGAGACTGGGGTCTCATCCCAGTTACTAGACGGCAAGTGTTTTTACCGGGGAGAGGAGCTCAGCGCATAACTCTCCTTAGAGATCCATGACAAGTTCCTTATGCTGTGCTTTCACTAAAGCCAAACCCAGCCCTTTACGATAGGAAAAGGTCTTCTCCCACTGAAGCGAGTGGTGAAACTCACAGTGACTTCAGTAGGAGCAAAGTTAAACCAGAGCCACTAGAAAATCCCACCCTAAATTTCCCATTTCCCCCAAAGTAACTAACTACCCACATGCACCACCTCATGTTCTCAGCTTCTCCATTCTCCTGTCCCAACACCGGCTACCCTTCTAACTAAGGATGTTAAGTATCGGGTAATTGACTAATTGAAGAGTCAATGCATTTTGCATTGACTATTTGATTAGTCAACAGGGCATCTCCGCCTTTGAAGTATAGCAACAGCCCTAGGGTTATTACTACACTTCAAAGACGAAAGCACAACATGGAGCCCGGGATCAGCTGGGGGCTCTCCCACTGACCCCAGGCTCTGTGTGGCGCTGCCGCTTTGGAATGCCACAGCAGCCTTTCAAAGCAAGAGAGCTGCCCAGAGCCCGGGGTCAGCTGAGGAGTCCCCAGCTGATCCCGGGCTCCACACAGCGATGCTGCTTTGAAATGCCACATGCAGCCTGGGGACACCTCAGCTGGCCTCGGGCTGCACGCAGCTTTTCAACACAGAAGCACCGTGTGGAGCCGGGGGCTGGCCCCAGGCTTCAAGCAGCGCTGCCACTTTGAAGTACCCTCTTTTGTTCCCCCTCTTTGCTGCCTCTATCCGATAGAGGCAGCGGGGGAGGAGGAGAAGAAAGCGACTAGTCGACTATCCTGTTGACTATCCGATAAGCATTTGCTTCTCAGATAGTTGACTAGTCAACTAGTCCTTCACATCCCTACTTTCAAACCATGCTAGACCACAATCCCATTTACTGATGTTATTATGAAAGCAAAAGATTAAGGTACCCATGCTGAACATTGTTCTTTGCAAGCCTGGGGCAGGTGAGAAGAATAAGGACATGTCGCCGGATCAGCAGGCAAAGATCAACCTAGCGGGGGTCGATTTATTGCATCTAGTACAGATGCGATAAATCAAGCACTTTCCCATCAACTCCGGTACTCTCCACCAGAACAAGCAGCACAGTGGAGTCAAAGGGAGAGCGTCGGCTGTCGACTTGCCACAGTGGCAATACTGCAGTAAGTAGATCTAAGTAAGTCGACTTCAGCTACATGATTCACTTAGATCAACAGCCCGCCGTCATGTAGGAGGCCTAAGTTACAACAGCATCAGGAGTCACACGATTAACAAACAGAAACAACCTGGTACAACATGTGCATGAATGAGATTTGCACACATTCCCAACACTTTAGCAATCACCTGAGCAGAGGCTGCTTGTGCGGAGTAAATGGATACACAGGTACACAGATGGCAAACCAACAAGTTTAGCATCATCCAAAACATTTACGATGGAAGGTAAAAATGTCCAGAGGAACACAGAGATTAAAATTAAGCTATTCTTCCTGTGCAGGAAGGGAAGTCACAGGGGAGGGAGGAAGGCAACTGGGAAAGACTTTTTACACTGGGTATTCTTGGAAATCAATGCCATGATCTGAAAGGATAGATTAAAATACATACATCTTTAACAAAATTCCTTAGCTGTGCTGCCTAACACTGATAGAACAATTCCCCTCTCCCGTGCTCGGAGATCAGACTTAATTTTATGACCTTATTTTATACTCTAGGTTTACGTTTTACACTTTCCCTAGCTTGTATGGGAGTCAGTTTCTAGTCAATTTCCTAGAGCCCTAACTGATACACACATAAGATACAGCCAGTCCTAGTTGCATGAAGAGATCCATTGCAGTCTAAGCTTCATAGGAGGGGGGAGGGAGGTCTGTCAATGGATCATTTCTCATGCTCTGCTGCAAGACATGTTTTCTCCTTGCAAAGAGTTTTTATTCCAATTAATTTAATTATTATGGCAACATTTAACTTTCCTGGCCTAGGGTTTTAAAAAGTTTCTATCCGCAAAACCTGATATTAAGGGTAAATCTGTCCTGACCCTGTACTATGAATATTCTAGGTAACGAGGGTTGTTTTAACGACATATGGCAGAAATAGTGGCAGCTCTGAAATGCTGATGTCCTCTGCATAAACACAGAGTAGCAGCAGCATCCTGTCCTGAAAAGACTTTTGCACCCAGAATGAAGAACTTCCCAACCCCTTGGCCTCTCTACTGGCCAGAACACGGCAGCTCCAGCCAACTGCAAAGGAAGTTGGCACAATTAATTTTTTAAGTAGCTTTCTGGGCTTGCCCGCTATGGATTTCTTCTGATCCTAAAGTATCAGAGATGGCTCTGTTCTTGAAAGCCAGCAGTTTCCATGTGGCATCTTGTCTGTCCGGGGCAACTGCTTACTTAGGCTATGTCTACACAGCAGTGTTATTTCAGATTAATTGACGTTTTTCCAAAATAACATAGCCTGCATCTACACGACAAGCAGTTATTTCAACATTGTCGAGCTGGAGGACTTCTTACTCGGACTCTTGTAACCCTCATCTTATGAGAGGTAAGAGTGCTCTACCTCAGACTTCCTGCTGTGTAGACAGTGCCAAAAGTCGAAATAAGCTATTTCGACTTGAGCTATGCAACTGACGTGGCTGAAGCTGCATAGCTTGTTTCAGCTTTAGCCCTGCTGTGTAGACGTGCCCTTACACCTTTAAATCAAAACGGTCAGATTCTGCTCTCAGTTACACTGGTGGAAGAGGTCTAGGTTGGATATTAGGAAAAACTATTTCACTAGGAGGGTGGTGAAAAGCACTGGAATGGGTTACCTAGGGAAGTGGTGGAATCTCCATCCCTAGAGGTTTTTAAGTCTCGGCTTGACAAAGCCCTGACTGGGTTGACTTAGTTGGGATTGGTCCTGCCTTAGGCAGGGGGCTGGACTTGGAGACCTCCTGAGGTCTCTTCCAGCTCTATGATTCTATCAGTATGGAGTAACACCACTGGCCACAATGGCACCACACCTGAATTCACACCATCATACCAGAGAAGACTCTAGCACGGTTAGCAGTGCACGAGGAGAGGTGGAACTCACCTGTACTCCATTCCGAGATGCACCAGGGACAGACCATGACATAAAAGGAACCATCAGTCTAGAGAGACTACAGCCCAAACAGCGACCTTGCTAAATCCACCCACCTCTTGCTTCCCTCCTCCCCCAAATACAGGGGGAATGTGGGGTGGGGAAAACAGCTTGTGTCTAAGCCCTTTGCCATAATGTGTAGTGGGAGCTTTGAAACTTTAGAGACTCATTTTATTGGAGGAGGGAGTGGACATGAAGTCAGCCCAGCTGCAACCAGGCTTAGAAGTTAGGCATGTGCTTAAGTGCTTTGCCAGGCTAGTGCCTGAAGGAGCCCTTGCCATAGGAAAGTCACCTTCTCTACAATGACTGCAAACTAATAAGAAAGAGCCAATTGTGTACCTCAATACAAAGACACACCCACATCCATATCTAGGAGAGGTTGTGTGGCATCTCTGTGCATTTAGTGAGCACAAGTAGTAAAGCCCTGGTCAACTGTAACAGCTCACTCCCAACACAGACAGACTCACACAGAAAAACAACTCGTGAACCTCAGCATAGTACTCGGAGACTAACAGTTTAACGTTCATGCCGGGCTTTGAACCTGGACGCGCTAAGTACAATTAAGAGTGAAGGGCTCTGAGTGTGTTCGTCTGAACGTTTGATTTAACTATAAAAGCAATGAGGAGTCCTGTGGCACCTTATAGACTAACAGATTTATTGGAGCATAAGCTTTCATGACGAAATGGGTCTTTCATGGGCAAAGACCCATTTCGTCATGAAAGCTTATGCTCCAATAAACCTGTTAGTCTATAAGGTGCCACAGGACTCCTTGTTGCTTTTACAGATTCAGACTAAACACGGCTACCCCTCTGATACTTAATTTAACTATAGGACTGAGAAACGTCAACTCCTGTTAAATACCATTTTGTAGCAGTAACCAGGATATGGGCCACATTGTGCCAAGTGCTGGCCAAATACATCATAAGAGATAAGTCCTGTACCAAAGAGCTTACAATATCAGAGGACACGTGACATACAGAGGGTGGAAGAAATGGACACAGTTGAGTGCATACCGTTGTATGTAAAAATCAGAAAGAAATGTGAGTGTTTCAGTGCCAAGTGTCCTCATTTTCCCCTTGAGCCAAGCAGCCAAAGGTCAGGCTGGATGAATGAAAAGGACTTTTCTAGCCTGGCTACTTATAGGCCCATCAACGTGATGGCAGCAGCTTTGTTCTCGGACAATATGGGTAAAGCACAGGTTCCATTCTGCGGTCCAAATGGGACCAGCCAAGGCAACAGCACCATAAGCACAATACAGACTCTTTCAAAGCACTGCTTACGATTCAGGGATGTCCTGTCACCCCCACTCCCCAAAAAAAAGTGGTGCTGCAAAAACAAAAACAAACCCTAACCTCAGCATAGATGCCAATGGAGCAGCTATTCAGGTATACATTTTGGTGCTCCCCCAATACACACACTGGCTGCTTTTTTAAGAGCAAAGCCTCTAGGTCAGAAAGGTTTCCCTAACCTTAACTACTAGCCAATGTATGACTGGAATGCCATGAAAACAGAACTTCCTCACTGTAAGGTTCACTACACTGAGCAGGCCGTTAAGGGATCCTTTTAATGGGATTCACCAGTTTAGGGCATGGGGCTAGAGAAAACAGTTACAGAAGCTGAGGCCACCAAGTAAACTACTTTATAAAAGGGTATATCTCCCGCCCACACACACTTCCTTATCTTGAACGTGGAATTACTTCTCCCCTGCCAAGAATGAGATCTCAGTCTATAAACTAACTTATTCCACAAGGCGGGGTAAAGAGGTTGGGAATCATACCCTCCCCAAACTCCTGTAAGTGCCTGGTCCTTACTGCACCCACTTTTCCAGAAGAAACCCCTCACACCTCCAACACACCTCATCACATGCAAATCAAACCCAGGGTGCAGCAGTGAAACTGACATTGAAATTCACCCAAGGAAAGGGGAGGAGGGAGTGGAAGAGACTGAACAGCATAAAGCAAAGGAGGGCTTGTCTTAGAAGGGTTAAAGTCAAGCTCTCCATGTAGATACCGGCCTGGCCGGACCCCAAACACACACAAATACACACACACACACACAGTTTTCTCCTAAGCCATCAGGCACTTCTGAGTCACAAAACACCATGAATCACATTGTTCAGCTGTGGGAACAGAGAAGGATACTTGAGTGGGTGGGGGCAAACTTTAGGATGTTTCCCTTTCTCCAAGCACGGTCTCTATCAATTACACTCCCCCCCCCCCTTCACACGCGCGCGCTTTCCTAGTTACATTTTTTCCATATTAGCCTTCAGATTTCATTATCTCCCCCCAGCAATATGTCTGATCTCATTTCCATAATAGGATTGCAAGCATAGATGTCAGACGTAGTCTCCCCTCCCACTGCACATGAGAGAATGGTGCTAAATTATCGCTACTTCTATTCCTCCCTCCCCCCCCCCCCCCCACTCCCGCGAAAACATACACAGCCCATCCAACCCTGGATGCTTGTTTGGAGACATGTTTATACTAACTCCAAGCGCTCGCGCGGGAACACAGATGAAAGGCGTGCAAAGCAAAACACCTCCCGGAAAACTTCAATGTACAACTTGCAGAGCAGCCAGGAATGCAGTACGGACCCCCGGCCATCCGTTTACAAAGGGTTTGCTGAATAAAAGCAACTCTCCCAGGCGCCTGGAGTGCCTTTGATTTGGCAGAATTTGCCTTTGAAATCTCTGTATTTTACATGTTAAGATTGAAGAGCTGGAGGGTTCCCTGGAGGGAAGCAAAGAGAAAGCCATGCCCTAGTTTACAAGAAGGAATTTAAAATCCAAATGATTTTTTTCCCCTGCGATCTCCATTTTCTCCTTTTAAAACTTCACTTCTCCCTCAACATACCCCACCCTCCCAAATCCTCGCCATGCGATATCTCCCACTTGGGCTAATTAAAAAAAAAAAAGCGATTTAAAACAGTAACACGCATAATCGGTTGTGTAACATACCCAGGACCTAACGCATCCATGAAAATGGGGGACTATTTCTTTAAAAAAAAAAAATCCCATTGCTTCTAAATCAAAGAGCCACTAAATCCACGAGAAGTGGCCCATTTAAGATACAGCGTTGACCCAAGTACAGATATGAAAACAGTTCATTTGAAAACCCAAAAGGTGGATAGAAAGGGGGGGGGGGAGAGGAGAAGAGAGAAAACCGGAAGACGACTCACCTGGTTTAAATCTTCATCATTGAGCAAATGGGATTCCCGGGGTTTAAAGCAATTCTGACATTTGCTTTTATTAAAAATGTTGGCTTGAAATTTCCGGCAGGGATTATCTTTAGCAGACATGGTGTTGTGGCCCTGCACTCCCAGGCAGTTCGTCCCCACTTTTCTTTAGATCCCAGGCTCCTGGTCTTTGAAAAAGGGGGGAAGGATGGAACTGACAATTCCTTCAAGGTGAATTGTTGCAGCGACGTCTTCAGTCCACTTCCAGGATCACGAGCCCACGGAGCCAAAAGTCAGCGTCGCCCGAAACTCGGTTGGTAGCATCCCAATTTCCAAAGGGGGGAGGGGTAGATGGGCAATGAAGAAGGCACACTCAAGCCGGACTGGGACTCCAAACAATAATGCAAAGCCAAGCCAAAGAGTTCTTCACAGATTATTGGCTTCTCCCCCCCACCATGCAAACAGAGACAATCCAGCGGCAGGGGCAAGCTTGACTTGCAGGAGGTGGAAATCCCAGATGATCCGTTTCCCCTCCAAAGAAAAGAAGGAGGGGGGGGGAGGGAATCAAACGCAAGAAAAACAGCTCGGCTCCCCTCCCCGCACCAGCGCAAGTTAAGGCACAATTGCAAGCAAGCGCCAGGGCTGGCTGCCCGCACGGGTTGGCTCCTTAGAGGGAGGGGGCGACTTTCCGTGCATAATAATCCAGGTTTTCAAACCGCCTCGGCGTGTGGGAATCCGGGAAAGCGGAGCAGCAGCGAAAATAATCAATGCAACTTCCTCCCTTCTCCTCCCCCCCTCCCCCGACAGCGCCGCTGGGAAGAGGGACTGCCCAGGAGATCCTCAAATAAGGCACAAATCCCATCTGCTGCCAAGGGGTCTTCTTACAACGCCGACCCTGCCGCCGCCGCCTCCTCCCGGCCTCAGGCCGCCCAAGGCTGCATGCTCCGAGGGAAACGCCTCTCTCCCCCCGGCGGGGGGGGGGATTGTTTATTGCATGCACTGGGGGCCGTGCAGCTGGGGCTCCCCTGCACGCACCCACCGCCGCTTCCCTGCGCCCCGTGCACGATGCGAGGGGCTGCAAAAAAAATAACCCACCCCCAAAGCCTCTCGCGCTCCCAGGGTCCGGGCCAAGAGAGGGGGGCTGGGAAGGGGAGGGGGGGGCTGCCCCCAGAGTGTGATGGACATGGCTCCCTGGCCAATCACAGGCTCGCTGAGCTGCTAACAAAAGAAACCCCAGGCCAATCAGAGGGAAAAAAGGGGGTGGGCACTGGTGGTTGGTGGGGGGGGGAGAAAGCAGGCTTGGTGGACGCGTGTAGCCAACTGGGAGCCCTGACAGCTGGGGCTGCGGGACTCTGCTGGGGGAAGATGCCTCCGGTCTAGTTGCCTCCTGCAGCGGGTCTGTTTGCAACTGTTTCCAGGTGGGCGCACCCCCTTCCCGGAAGGAGCTGCAGGGCTGCGCCTGGCCTGGCTGGGTGGGGAGCGCTTTGCAATAGGTGCCTGCTCCCCGCTTCGCCTTGGTGCAGGCCGCTCGCCTCCTGGCAGGGAGGCGGGATTTCTGTGTGCAAAGGATGGGGTGGAAGCAATGAGGCGTCTGTGGCATGACCATTAGATCCAGCCTGCAACCTGCTTAAACACCCAGCGCCACAACTCCACGAGCTGGCTGGAATCTTTATGTAATAACAGGGTGGGTTTGCCCCAGGGGCCTTGGCCAAAGTTACTCCTCCTCCCCACCAATGTGCTTTCTGATTTTTTTTTTTTTCTGTCCATGCCTGGAATAAATTTTGTTTTGTGGCATGTGTGGAAGGACACCACCAGCAGAATCACATGCTGCTGGGGGTGGGTGCAATCTGCTAATCAGCTGGGCAGCATTTGAATCCCTCCTGAGTGGCCACATAAGTGCTCACCTCCCAAGGAACACAGCTGCCACATGCCGAGTTTTGTGAAACTTAGCTGCTGCCGTGCCCTCCACCCCAGAGGTGGCTGCATGTCAGTGGTACTTGCGGTCGACCCTACAACCGTAATTCCTGTTCTAGTCAATGAGAATAATCATGGGAGGAAAGGCTGCGGGTTGCTGGGTCAGACCTATTGTTTGCAAAGCACTTAGGAATTAAATATGGTATGTGCATGTCAAGTACCATCACTTACTACTGTTGGAACTGTTTTTATTGTCCACTCTATAACATCATAGATGGAGACTTTTTTTTTAAATATTTACAGTCCTTCAGAATAAGAAATGGATCCAGATTTCATCATAGAAGATTACAGCCATATCCAGCCCTGGTGTAAGTGGGAGAGAAAGCAGACGAATGCAGGGAAGGCCTCTGTGTTCTGTTTGGATCTTACTTCCCTGCACAAATCGCAGAGTCCAACCTGCACTGCACTGGATTGCTGCAGAACACTTACAAAATGGCACTGTAGAGTGTGTCAAAATGTGCAGTGGTAAGAGAAAAATATGCAGGGCTCAGCAATAATAAAATTGTTCTGTGAGTCTTGACAGCCAGGAGCTACTCTGAGCCAGAGAAACCCCCATAATGCCTGATAGAGACAAGAGGCAGCACCCCAAATACCTGGCAGAGAGAAGATCCCTTTTTTTAAAACATGAAGTCTATGGGCACCTGCCCCAGATGTATACTGAAGCCAAAAGGCTGTGCTTGCAGATACACAGGTCAGGAACCAAATAAAATCATTGGCTTAGGAAGGCAGTGTTGCCTAATGCATAGAGCATTGGACTGGACTTCAGGTGAGCTCAGGTCTTTGTGAAATGCTGCTTTGGCCCCCATTGTCCGGTAAACCATTGAATTTAGTGGCAGTGAGGAGCCTTGGTACCTTTGAGGATTTTGGCCTTTCTCTCTCTGCTCCTCAGTTTGGCCATTTGCAAATTGGGGATAGTGCTACTGCCCTTCCTTGTGTTTGGCACTCTCCTGCTGCAAAGTGCCTCATAGCAGCTAGGTATAAGTATTAGGAAGATGTTTGTAAACACAACAGATTCAGCCCACAAGATGTTGTACATTGCAATACTAAACCTTAATATAATGTCCATGCACCCAAGTCATTACCTCAATTCCTTAGTTAGTCTGCCATTTAGTCTATTCTTTACAAAGGTGAAGGTGTCTCTACCAACTTGATAGTGTTCTGTTTGCGGTACACCAACGTGCACACACATTTCCCTTATTCATTAGAATAGATATTTTAGGTGTAATGGCCCATAGTATATACTATCAAGCCCAAGAAGGAAACAATCCAAAAAACACAGAAACATTCCAGCTTTAAAGACCACACCCTCTCTGTGTTTGTTCCATGCTGTGTTACAACCCCTCTGGACTTAGATTATAAACTCCTTGGGGGAGAACAACTTTGTGTTTGTTCAGCACATTTTTACTCTGTGGAAAGCACCAGCTGTATCTACAGAGTAAATATAATCTACAGGAGGTACCATAAATCTACAGCATACATACTCATGAATATAAAGATTGGGTTATTGAGGGTCCCCTCCCAAAAAACACCCTACAGGGTTTTTATTATTTATATGACATTAGCAGCTAAAAGCCCACCCTGAAATCAGGGCCCCATTGTGTTAGGCACTATACAAACACAGTGGGGGGGGGGAACAGTCTTTACCCTGAAAAGCTGTCAATCTCAACAGAAGGGTAACAGGACTTACCCAGAGTTCCACAGGACTTTACCCAGAGTTCCACACCGGGCAGAACACGAGTGCCCTGACACGTAATCCAGTGGGACATGTGCACCCACTCCCAGTGGGATCTGAGTTTTAAAGGGGTGATTTTTCCAAGCCCAAACATTCATTTTCTCATTCATACAAGTTATGTGGTGAGACCACCCCAATCCTGCCCATATCAACGGGGATTGTCATTGACTGATTGGTCCAGCCAAAAGGAAATTTACATTAGATGAGTGGCTAAGCCTCAGGGGTCGACTGACTATGGAAAAGTCCATGCAGGATAGGGGTTGGTGCACTGGTCAACAGTCCCCTCACAAGAGAAGCAATGGTATCATCTCCATGTCCTTGGAAATCAGAGCTGCAGTGATGGGACTGGCTTCACTTGCCCTGTGTCGCACTGGAGGAATGAAGCGGGATGCATTAGCGCAGTGACAGGCAACCTAGGCGAGTGAATGGGTCACAGGAGTGGCCGTCCTTCATCTCAGTGGGTCACAAGATTGTTGTAACCAAGACGGTCTCCCGGGATAGGGTAGTTTGCTAACTGCACTTATAGGATCATAGAATCCTAGAACACTAGAACTGGGAGGGACCTCGAGAGGTCATCAAGTCCAGTCCCCTGCCCTCACGGCAGGACCCAGTACCATCTAGACCATCTCTGATAGATGTTTATGCAACCTGCTTTTAAATATCTCCACTGATGGAGATACCACAACCTCCTTAGGCAATTTATTCCAGTGTTTAACCACCCTGACAGGAAGATTTTCCTAATGTCCAACCTAAACCTCCCTTGCTACAATTTAAGCCCATTGCTTCTTTTCCTATCATCAGGGGTCAAGGATATCAATTTTTCTCTCTCCTCCTTGTAACACCCTTTTAGGTACTTGGAAGCTGCTATTATGTCCTCTCTCAGTCTTCTGACAGTGGCCAGTGCCAGGTGCACCAGAGGGGGTGGACCAAAGACAATGATCAAGCAATTTGTCTCCTGCCATCCTTCTCCAGCCTTTGACAAATAGAGGCCAGGGGCACCATTCCTTACCCCCTGGCTAATAGCATTTTATGGCCCTAACCTCCATGAATTTATCTAGCTCTTTTTTAAACTCTGTTATAGTCCTAGCCTTCACAGCCTCCTCTAGCAAGGAGTTCCACAGGTTGACTGTGCACTGTGTGAAGAAGAAATTTCTTTTATTAGTTTTAAACCTGCTACTCATTAATTTCATTTGGTGTCCTCTAGTTCTTATATTATGGGAACAAGTAAATAACTTTTCTTTATTCACCCTCTCCACACCACTCATGATTTTTTATACCTCTATCATATCCCCCCTCAATCTCTTCTTATCTAAACTGAAAAGTCCCAGTCTCTTTAGCTTCTCCTCATATGGGACCCGTTCCAAACCCCTAATCATTTTAGTTGCTCTTTTCTGAAGCTTTTCTAATGCCAAAATATCTTTTTTGAGGTGAGCAAACCACATCTGTACGCAGTGTTCAAGATATGGGCGTACTATAGTTTTATATAGGGGCAGTAAGATATTCTTTGTCTTATTTTCTATCCCTTTTTTAATAATTCCTAACAGCCTATTTGCTTTTTTGACTGCTGCTGCACACTGCATGGATGTTTTCAGAGAACTATCCACGATAACTCCAAGATCTCTTTCCTGATTAGTTGTAGCTACATTAGTCCCCATCATATTGTATGTATAGTTGTGGTTATTTTTTCCAGTGTGCATTACTTTACATTTATCCACATTAAATTTTATTTGCCATTTTGTTGCCCAGTCACTCAGTTTGGTGAGATCTTTTTGAAGTTCTTCACAGTCTGCTTTGGCCTTGACTATCTTGAACAGTTTAGTATCGTCCGCAAACTTTGCCACCTCACTGCTTACCCCTTTCTCCAGATCATTTATGAATAAGTTGAATAGGATTGGTCCTAGGACTGACAGTTGGGGAATACCACTAGTTACACCTCTCCATTCTGAAAATTTACCATTTATTCCTACCCTTTGTTTCCTGTCTTTTAACCAGTTCTCAATCCATGAAAGGATCTTCCCTCTTATCCCATGACAACCTAATTTACACAAGAGCCTTTGGTGAGGGACCTTGTCAAAGGCTTTCTGGAAATCTAAGTATACTATATCTTCTGGATCCCCCTTGTCCACATGTTTGTTAACCCCTTCAGAGAACTCTAATAGATTAGTAAGACATGATTTCCCTTTACAGAAACCATGTTGACTTTTGCCCAACAAATTATGTTCTTTATATGTCTGACAATTTTATTCTTTACTATTGTTTCAGCTAATTTGCCCGGTACTGACATTAGACATACTGGTCTGTAATTGCCAGTGTCGCCTTTAGAGCCCTTTTTAAATATTGGCGTTATGTTAGTTGTCTTCCAGTCCTTGGGTACAGAAGCTGATTTAAAGGATAGATTACAAACCACAGTTAATAGTTCTGCAGTTTCACATTTGAGTTCTTTCAGAACCCTTGGGTGAATGCCATCCGATCCCGGTGATTTGTTACTGTTAAGTTTTTCAATTTGTTCCAAAACCTCCTCTAACGACACTTCAATCCGGGACAGTTCCTCAGATTCATCACCCACAAAGGATGGTGCAGGTTTGGGAATCTCCCTAACATCCTCAGCCGTGAAGACTGAAGCAAAAAAATCATTTCGTCTCTCCGCAATGGCTTTATCGTCCTTGATTGCTCCTTTTGTATCTCAATTGTCCAGGGGCCCCACTGGTTTTTTAGCAGGCTTCCTGCTTCTAATGTACTTAAAAAACATTTTGCTATTGCTTTTTGAGTTTTTGGCTAGTTGTTCCTCAAAATCTTTTTTGGCTTTTCTTATTACATTTTTACACTTAATTTGGCAGTGTTTATGTTCCTTTCTATTTACCTCACTAGGATTGGACTTCCACTTTTTAAAAGATGCCTTTTTATCTCTCACTGCTTCTTTTTTACTAAAAAACTAAAAAAAACTTAATTCTTTCAGTCTTCCTTCGTAGGTCATGTTTTCTAGCCTTTTAATCATTTTTGTTGCTCTTCTCTGGACCCTCTCCCATTTCTCCACCTCTTTCTTGAAATGTGGAGCCCAGAACTGGACACAGTACTCCAACTGAGGCCTAATCAGCACAGGGCAGAGCAGAAGAATTACTTCTCATGTGTTTCTTGCATACCTAGAATTGGTAGGATGTGCTGATTGAACTGTAGCAGTGCTTTGATTAGACACAGAGGCAGCGTATGGCTCTCACAATCAGTGTTATGTGCAATCAGCACGCACCTCACTTCTTGTGTCCTTGTTTTATGTGTGACTTTAGTAATACTGATGGAAACCAGCAGAATCGCAATTCTGTGTGTGGGCATCACCTAGAACCCCAATGGACTGCATGTTGCCCATCACTGCATTAGCCTGTTGTCTACAATGGACAAATTCAGCATCTGCTTATTGCCATTTCGTTGGACTATTGCTGCTTACTTCGAGAATCTGAGTGGCACCAATCTGCCTCGCACCAGTGGCAAGAGCTGTGCTATCGCTAACAGAAGAGGAAGGAACTGACAGTCCCCAAAAATATCACTTGCTCCTTTGAACAGTCACATGCAAAAACCTCCTGCTTTATTAGAGCAGAGCTAGGGGATTTGGATGCCATTAATTTTAAAGCAAGATGGATGCTTAAAACCCTGAGGCAGCCCAAAAAAGCTCAGCCTAGCCATTCAGTTGAACCCGAAAAAATACTGCAAAGCTCCAATTTGACCTCCCAGATTGAATTTACAACCTTGAACAAGGAACAGAAGCTCTTCCCAGGTGTTGAGAGTCATTCCGCATGTCCAAAGTGCAGAAACACGCCCTGGCTCGCAGCAATCAGCTGTCTGTTCCTTAGGGCTGTCCTGCTGGAAAATCTGAGTGTTCCTTCGTTAGTTTAGTCTGCCTGGTCAAGAATTGGTTTACGGCTTGAATTAAAAATGGCACAAAGAAGCTGAGTCAGGTTTCAAAGGGAAATGGATCAGAACCAGCAGTGGTAGCCGAGCATTGCAGGCTCATTGAGCTGTTTTGTTTCATTCATAAGAAGCTGATGGGCAGCACCTGGGAAGGGACCATCTCACCTCCCTAGCAACTGCTAGTGGAAAGAACAAACTGGGCAGCAAGGCCCACATCTTCAAGGTACATAGCCCCCAGCTGGCTAGGAAGATCTGAGCCCTAGATCCTACTCAGCCACAGTTTCTCTCTACCGTACATCTCTCACTTGGCTGCCAGTCATCCAGCACGGCTGCCCTGACTGATGCAGGGTCCAGATCTTGTCAGACTCCCCCAGTCTGCTTCCAAATTGTCCTCCTGCTAATAAATAAAGAGTGCTGGGACTGCTGTTAGTTCACGGGAGAGGAGCGCCACCCCAACAAAGCTCCTTGTGACGGACGCAGCTGCCGCTTGAAAAATGAACCTCAGGCTCATAGATTCAAAGCCAATCTCTGTAACGAAAGAAAAACAGGCCTGCAAAGGTTGCAGCCCTTCCCGGGAGGGCTGTCTACACATCAAATGAATCTGGACTAAGGGAGGGGAGAATCTGATCCTAACCATAAGGCCTAATCTATGGTCTTTTGGATCCTAGCTTGAGTCGAAGGCTACGTCTACACTGCAGGCTTTTTGCACAAGAATGGCCATTCTTGCGCAAAAACTTGTGGAGCGTCTACACTGCTCGCATGTTCTTGCACAAGTAAATTTACAGTAAAGCGTTGGAACAGAGGGCTTCTTGTGCAAGAGTTATCCCTCTCCCCACAAGGAATAAGCCCTCTTGCGCAAGAAGGCAGTGTGGACGGGCAACAGGGGTTTCTTGCGCATGAAACCCCTGTGGGTAAAATGGCCATCAGAGCTTTCTTGCGCAAGAGAGCGTCCACACTGCCATGGATGCTTTTGCACAAAAGCACATGGCAGTGTGGACGTGCTCTTGCGCAAGACCTTTTGCACAAGAACTCTTGCGCAAAACAGTTCTTGCGCAAGAAGCCTGCAGTGTAGACATAGCCCCTAATGTTTGCAGCCTTCTTCAGGTACACAGGGAGTGTCCACCCAGCCTTCGCAAGGGTGTATTCACTTTAAGTTTATTGGCAATCAAAGTAAAACATCCTATTGTAGACAAGGTCTGTCTGAGGGGTGAGGGGAGAATGCAAGAGACAGGCCCGTACAGAAAGGCATCCTGGGAAATGCACTGACTGGGGCCTGAGGGGAAGCAGCCTGTTGGGATATCCCCAGGGCCATGATAAGTGGCAGCTTTCATCCTAGGATCTGGACAAGCCTCCGAGATATTGAAGCCCTGTGGCACAGCTTGAGACTCCCAGCTGGGTGCTGAGTGTCTCTGCACACCGGAGCAGAAAGAAATCTTCCCACACAGGAATCAGAGCTGCCCTGTAACCTGGACTCTGTGGCTACTGCACGCCTTCTCCATGGGAGAGACTGCCCGGGCGGGGGATCAGCACAGCTCTGCCTCTCTCACTGTATCATATTACAGGGGAAACTGAGGCAGGGAGCGGTGAAGGGACATGCCCAAGAAGTCAGTGGCACAGCCAGCAGGAGAACTTAGGAATCCTGGCACCCACTCACACTCCTACAACCACTGCACCCCACTTCTCCCCAGAGCTCCGGCCAGAACCCAGGCGTCCTGCCTCCCAGGCATATGGTCAAGTCTCTTGAAAGGTGCTCTGCCAGTCAGCTTGTGGCCAGGCAGGCAGTCAAGGCTCACAGTACAGTGCAGTGCATAGATACTCCCCTGGCGTTTGGACAAGGCCAGTCCCAAATCACAAGGGTTTGCAGGCCTCCTGCCTTTTATTACCTTAATCATGCGGGCGGCAAGTATCGCTAATGTGGGAGATTTTGGCCATCCAGCAGATCCCTGGCTGGGTGAGCAGACGGGCAGGACAGACCAGCCTGCAAGCTGCAGCCCCTGGAGCCATAAGCCAAAGCCAGAAGCTGGTCAAGAGAAAAGGCAAAGGTTGCTGCTGCTGCTGCTATGTGGAGGCAGGAAATAAGGAATGTTCCCCCAGAGTGAGCCTGTTGGGAGACAGAGCCCAGACACCGGGAATGAGAGGGGAAAGGGGCAGGGGAGCCCGGCTCATCCCATTGCACACACCTGGCTCTGCACAGGGGAGCCCGGCTCATCCCTGCCCCACGTGCCTGGCACGACGCAGGGGAGCCCAGCTCATGCCCACCCCACACTCCTGCAGCAGGAGCTGGGGTGGCTGCAGAGGTGGTTTGCTCGTGCTCCCTAAGGGACAAACAACATGGTTTCCACTGACTCCGGAGCCCCGCTCACTCCCTTGCCGTGACGGGGCCTTGCAGCCCATGAAGCTGCTGAGTCCGGCCGGCGAGGCCTAGGCACCCTCCTGCTGCAGGCGCACTACGCTCCTGCCCTACGGGCCCATCCCCAGAACTGGTCCAGCCCCACTCCCCAGCGCCTGCCCATCTCCTGGCAGCTCTGGAACACGAGCTGCGCTGCCTCAGGCCCTGGGAGTCAGTGACACATGGCAGAGGCCAGTGTCAGGGCTCTGAGTCACAGGCTTCCACGCAGTAAATGCGCTGGGCTGCTGGGGCCATGACGCCTGCTGCTGCCTCCGCTGGCACCACTTTGGCTTTGATGTGGGGATGTCAGACCCAGACACCCCCGAGCCCTGCCCCTTTCTGTTTCAACAGCCCTTTAAAAACTGGGAACTCCGGGGGGCAGGTCCCTGCCACAGAGCTGAGGTAGCTTTACTTTATGACCAGGGCTCAGCCACTGCGTCCCTCAGCCTCCCTGTTCACACCCCACCCAGCCTCTGCTGCTCCCCAGCTGCCTGCCCAGCGGATGGCTAGCTGCTCCAGGGGAGTCATAATCTCAGGGGCCCCCTGCCAGTGTTCACGATGGTATAATGCAGGGGGGAGTGTGTCCCCCTCCCCGTCCTGCTTCATTCTGCACTACTCGGTGTCTTCAAGCCCATTTTACAGCAGGGAAACTGAGTCACCGAGTGGCACAGCCTCACACAGCAACGCTGATATTAAAACTCAGGCATTCTTGGCTCCCTGTTCACTCTACTCCCTGGGGAGGCCTGTGGGAGGTCCAGGTTGTGCCGTATTCCTCTAAGAGGGAAGCAAGGTCTCAAGTGGTGATACAGGTCATTAGAATTCTCTCTATGCCCGGTGCCAGCACTACCAGGCAGCTCGCTGAACTATCAGCCACTCCTTGTGTGTGTGTGTGTGTGTGTGTGTAAAAGGGGGGGGGGCAGGAGAGAGCTTCATGGCAAAGGCTGCTGTCTCCCTCTCTTCTTGGTGGGTGCCATAGAGCTACCCCTCTGCCCCCTGAGTTTGACTAGCCCCTCTGGATTAGGCCAGGCCAAGCCAGCTCCGTATCCCCACAGTCATGGCTCATGTGCCACAAGCAGATGCTTGCGGGAGGGTGACAGAAGCAGGCTGTTGGGAGGTAGCAGCCAGCCTGGGTTGCATTGCAGCACGATTTCCTGTGCCCCCATGGAATGCTCAAACCTGGGGGTCTCACTTTCTTCTTGCCTCAAGGGACAAACTCTTTGCTCCTCATCAGCAATGGGCTTCGCGGCCATGATCCCGAGCTCAGTGTTCTCTGGAGACGTCATTCCACATCCGCGCTGCTGGAGGTGGTGGGGTTGGGGAGGTGCTTTTGGCCCTTCTCCGATTGGCCAGTTTTCTTTTGCTCAGCTGCTGGCCACAGCTTCTTCCAGATTTATAGCACCATGACAGCGCAGTAGCTGGGCTGGTGTTTGAGGCTGGTACGGGCACATCCCCATAATCCGCTCATCTCTTTCCTTCTCCAAAAGTCACACCGAGAGCATGGCATTGACCTCTGCCCCCACAGAATTCACGTAGCATCAGGCGTTGCATTTCGGGCACCTGTTTTGCTCTTGTAAAGCTCCCCCTTCCAAAGAGCATCCACTGTTACCTCTTAGTACACCTTGGCAGGTACCTGTCTCCAGCAAAGGAGCCCAGCCACCCCTCCACAACCTCAGTGAGGTTTGTGCACTACCATGTCGGCTGCCCCTCTCCATCCATTTGGCCTTCAGCATCCAACTGAGCCCACTGAAACATGCTGGTGGTGAAAGCAAGAGCCAGCCTCCTTACAAAACCCATAGACATTAAATGCAATTTCTGGTACCGCTATCATAAAGCGCATGAAATGCAAGAGCTCCTACCGGGAGCTTAACTCCACCGTGGTGCACTTCCTGGGCTTTGCAGGGGCTGCCCTTTAAACCCAAAAGGCCTTGTCTACACTAAACTAGTTTACCTTGATTGCCAATTAACTTACAGTTAACACACCCTTGTAAAAGCTGGGTGGACACTCCCTGTGTAAGGGATGAAGGCTGCAAACCTTAGGGCTCAGGTAAGGATCCAAAAGGTCATAGGTTAGGCCTTATGTTTAAGGCATAATTTTGCCCTCCCTTAGTCTGGATTCATTTTATGTGTAGACAAGCCCTTGCTCTGAATAAGTAGTAAATAGTGTCACTGGTATGACTATGACTGCGTGAGGAGTCAGGTGCTGTTCAGAAAGATGTGGGAGTGAGGAAGAGTCTAAGTGAAGCAGGGTAGGTGCGCTGTCCCCTAATTGTGAGTGGCTTTTTAAAAATCATGAATGTGGGGGGGGGTCGTCTTTGTATTTGCTTCCTGCTGTTTCCACTATTTTTGAGGGGAGGTCACATGAGAAGCAGGGTTGCCTTGTGGATAGAGCACTGGAGTAGGGCTTAGGAGATCAGGGCTTTATTCCTAGTTCTCACTGGCTTGCTGGTTGACTGTGGGCAAGTTGTGTTGCTGTGCCTCAGTTTCCCCATCTGTAAAATGGGGCTCTACTGATGCTACGGAGTAGCCAAGTGTTATTCTTACCTTCAAGCTTTTCTCCACAACCATGAAAACCAGAAACATTATTTTTAAAGTGACTGTCATAATCACAGGAATCCAGGAGCTGGCCCTTTAAGGAATCCGAATGCATATAAGATTGGGCAGAGCTGCCATAGAAGCTTTTGAGTTTGCTGGCACGTCTCAGAACAGCCCCCCTGAATAGTGCAGCAGCATGGCAGGAGGCATAAGGGATCTGTCAAAAAAGGCTTTCTTTCTTGAGAGATCCCCCTCTAGACTGCCGCTTTTTGCTGACAAAGTGCTGAATCGGAAAAATGCGGCAGCCATTTTTATGCAAATTAGGCACGGGATATTTAAATCCCTGCCTCATTTGCAATGTCGATCTGCCGACAGAGGGATGCAGTCTAGACATACCCCTAAGTGGAGATCACCGGCAAAGCTGCATGGGAGATGCCTTCCCACACGCAGCTCCAAACCCTTGGTTTTGACGAGCACTAAACATGCCCCTCATTCAGCACCCGCTGCACAGAGAAACTCAGAACAACTCAGACCCTCCCCTCCCAGTGGAGCAGCGACTTTGGGTTCCCCTGGCATGTCCCTGCCTTCTGGGTGGAATCCCTGGCCCCTAACCCAGCTGTGCAGCTTTGAATGGTCCTAGGCTCTTGGCTCAGACGCAGCCTCTCCTGCCTCCCTCTTATCACCAGGAGATATAGTCAGGGGAGAGCTCCCCTTGACCCCATTCTGCTCCTCTCCACTCCGACCTGCCTGGACCCAAGGCGGGACACAACCGGCCCCGCTCCGGCAGTTTCAGTAGCACTGCTGAATGCAGCTGGACAGGTTTGCAGAGAGGCCCTTCTCGTTCAGCTGGATTGCTGAGCGCACCCGGCCTGAACGCTGCATCGATCCACGCCCCGGGAGTGCCCACGGGCTCTGGCCAGGGTGGAGGCCAGCACAGAATAGCACCCTCCAGCTTTCTGCTGAAAGCACCAGGTGCTTGCTCGGATGCTGGGGGGACAGGAATACCTGGCGGCGGGGGAGTCACACAGTGATGTTTCATGCTGCGCTCAGGGTGACACTGGGGTGAGCCGGGCAGGTCCAGCGCTAAGCTCCACGCACGCTCCAAACCTTCGTCTTTTAGGCAGCAATAAATCGGGTTAGCCATGGAGGGCAAACTCAGCGAGGTTCACGCTGCTCTCAGCTAGGCTAGTTGTAATGTCTAGACAACTCACTAGCTTGTTACCACGGGGCAGCTGGGGGCTAGCCTGCAGCCAGCAGTGTGGAGGCACCACACTTTTTTTCTACCCCCCTAGCCCCCCATGCCCCGACCCTCCCTTAGCCCCTCCCAGTACACGTGTTACCTGGTTGCAGGGGTGTCTTGTGGCTGGAAAGACAAACCAATGGTCGCCAGCAAAAAAGCCTCTTCTTAAAGGGGCCATGCTGATTTTTTATTTTTAATTTTGTTGTTGTTGCTTAATTGCTGGCACGTCTCAGAACAGCCCCCCTGAATAGTGCAGCAGCATGGCTGTCTGCATGTAATTTCAGACGAGTATTTATCCACTGTAACTCACCTGAGACAAGGCCGGAGAGAGGAGGAATATGCCCAGGAGCCTGGGTGCGCCAAGCCTGCTCCCTCCCCTCAGCGGCAGAGGGAGTTTAAATCGAGAACTTGTCAGATAACAGGCTCTGGATCCAGTCATCCTCAGCTAAACCTCCCCAGGACGAACAAGAATGGCCAAACACACCCTGCGCGGCACAGCCCACTCTACCTGCACTTACGATGTGGTCGCCTCTGAAATATCCTTACACCAGGGAAAGCAGTCCCTTTTCCTATTTGGCATTGGAGCCAAGGTGCCTTAGAAGCTGGGCAGCAAAGGGTCTGATTGGGCTTCTGTGGAATGAAGGAAGAGTGGGTTTAGATCAGTGTTTCTTAAACTTTTTAAGACTGAGGAACACCAATATTTTTTTTTTTTAGGATTTTTTTGTTGAGAAGAAAAAAAAAAAACAACCCAGGGAAAAGTTGTTGAGCAAAAAATGAGGAGGCTTGTCCCTTTAAGGGTGGCCATTTTGAATTCTGTTCTCTCCGCAGAGCACACTTTAAGAAATGCTGGTTTAGATAGATCATAAACATTTATTGGGGCGGGGGAATTATTTTAATGACCACAATTGGCTGTCACCTGGCAGGCCTTGACCAGCATGCCCAGCAGGAGCATCTGGGCTATGTCTACACTACACATTTTTGTGGCAGAAAATATGCTAATGATGGACTCATTAGCATAAGTTGTGACATCATTAGCATATTTTCTGCCATTTCTTTTTGCGCAAAAACCCCTCTGCAGATCTGGAGCTGGAGTGAGAGGTCAGGGGAGGGGCTACAGGTTGGGTGTGGAGTATAGGATTGCCAGGTGTCTGGTATTTTTGCCTCCTGTCTGGTAAAAAAAAATTCAGAAAATACCGGACACCTAAAATGTCCAGTATTTTCTGGGTTTTTTTTCTTTGCCAGGAGGCGAAAATACTGGACACCTGGCAACCCTACGACACACTCAGCAACCGGGCCCAGCCCCTGGACCCCCCCTACCCCACGCTGAGCCCTCCCGGATGCCCCGGACACCTCCCTTACCCCCCCCCCTCCTCCCCTTGCTTACCTGGTTCTGCAGGGGCTTGTCTTGTGGCTGGAAAGACAAACAAAATGGTCGCCAGCAAAAAAGCCTCTTCTTAAAGGGGCCATGCTGATTTTTTATTTTTTAATTTTGTTGTTGTTGCTTAATTGCTGTCAAAGTCCTTTTTTTTTATACTCACCAACTTTGGTCTCCCCCCCTTTTTTTTTCTCAACAGAATTTTTTTCCTGGTGTTTTTTTTGAGGGGGGGGTGTTCAGTATTTTTGGTTAAACCATCTAGCAACCCTAGTGGAATAGGCATGTTAAATATGGTTTAATTGAATAGTCCCCGGACCCGGCGCAAGCCGGAACTGAGCCGGACTGTCTGTCTGCCCAGCTCCTAATACACTTTAAATGCAGAGCCACAGCTGGGGTAGTTCTGGGCCTGCTAAAAATTTTACTTGGGGGCAGAATGCATGTAGTCTAGAGCCTTTATCTATAAGCTTTTGCTCATCAGCTAATCAGTTAATTGACTTCACTATTACATCCCTTATGTCTAGACTGCATCCCTCTGTCGGCAGAGGGATGCAGATTAGGCAGGTCGACATTGCAAATGAGGCAGGGATTTAAATATCCTGTGCCTAATTTGCATAAAAATGGCTGCCGCATTTTTCCGACTCAGCACTCTGTCAGCAAAAAGCCACAGTCTAGAGGGGGATCTGTCGAGAAAGAAAGCCTTTTTCGACAGATCCTGTAAACCTCCTTGCAGGAGGCATAAGGGATCTGTCAAAAAAGGCTTTCTTTCTTGAGAGATCCCCCTCTAGACTGCCGCTTTTTGCTGACAAAGTGCTGAGTCGGAAAAATGCGGCAGCCATTTTTATGCAAATTAGGCACGGGATATTTAAATCCCTGCCTCATTTGCAATGTCGATCTGCCGACAGAGGGATGCAGTCTAGACATACCCCTAAGTGGAGATCACCGGCAAAGCTGCATGGGAGATGCCTTCCCACACGCAGCTCCAAACCCTTGGTTTTGACGAGCACTAAACATGCCCCTCATTCAGCACCCGCTGCACAGAGAAACTCAGAACAACTCAGACCCTCCCCTCCCAGTGGAGCAGCGACTTTGGGTTCCCCTGGCATGTCCCTGCCTTCTGGGTGGAATCCCTGGCCCCTAACCCAGCTGTGCAGCTTTGAATGGTCCTAGGCTCTTGGCTCAGACGCAGCCTCTCCTGCCTCCCTCTTATCACCACGAGATATAGTCAGGGGAGAGCTCCCCCTTGACCCCATTCTGCTCCTCTCCACTCCGACCTGCCTGGACCCAAGGCGGGACACAACCGGCCCCGCTCCGGCAGTTTCAGTAGCACTGCTGAATGCAGCTGGACAGGTTTGCAGAGAGGCCCTTCTCGTTCAGCTGGATTGCTGAGCGCACCCGGCCTGAACGCTGCATCGATCCACGCCCCGGGAGTGCCCACGGGCTCTGGCCAGGGTGGAGGCCAGCACAGAATAGCACCCTCCAGCTTTCTGCTGAAAGCACCAGGTGCTTGCTCGGACGCTGGGGGGACAGCAATACCTGGCGGCGGGGGAGTCACACAGTGATGTTTCATGCTGCGCTCAGGGTGACACTGGGGTGAGCCGGGCAGGTCCAGCGCTAAGCTCCACGCACGCTCCAAACCTTCGTCTTTTAGGCAGCAATAAATCGGGTTAGCCATGGAGGGCAAACTCAGCGAGGTTCACGCTGCTCTCAGCTAGGCTAGTTGTAATGTCTAGACAACTCACTAGCTTGTTACCACGGGGCAGCTGGGGGCTAGCCTGCAGCCAGCAGTGTGGAGGCACCACACTTTTTTTACTAATCGCCCCCTCCCCAGCCCCCACATGCTCCTGCTCCTCCATGTAAGTGTCACCAGGAGAGGTGTAACATCTGGGAAGGACACTGGGGGGCCTGCCTGGCTCTAGCGCCTCTAGGCATGATCACTGCCCCGAGACACATCCAGTGGCATCCAGTTTCCCTGCCTCACTCATACAGGGGGCTAGGGGCCGAGCAGGGCCTTAGCACGCAGGGTTTCCATTGTAACCTCTGCGGGGGTCACACCTAACTCCCAGGTCCCCACCCTCGGCCTGGTCTGACAGCCGGGGATGACTCATCCTGAGAGTGGAAGTCACGGTCAGGCTCCTGGGGGAAGGGGGCAGAGGAGGGTGGAGCAGGAATTCACCCTCAGGGCTGCCTTGGCCTCCTGCCAGCCACAGGACACCCACTGTCCTGAGAGGGGTTGAGCAGCACCGCCAGGGAGATCCCTGCTGCAGCTGGGGGTCTTGGCTGGGCTAGCTCCAGCCCACACTTGGCTTCCCGCTAGCAGCACTACGGGCCTCTTTGCACTACAGATCTGCCACCAGAGTCACTGCACAAGCATGGGGCAGGGCAGATTCCCAGAGCCCTTACTCAGCCTGTACTCAACAGAAATCAATAGTTTCACCAGGAAGGGCTGAGCCAGGAGCTGGGATTTGGCCCTAGACAATCAGGAAAGATCCATTGCTGCAGGGTTGCTTATTTACAGACCGCCCCCCGCCCCCAACATACATACATACACACAGGCCAGGGAGCTGCTGCTGCCAGAAGCGCCCTGCCTCAGAGACGGACAGAGGGTGGGAGAACAGGCAGTGTGTGTGCGGCTCAGCTGGGTCTGGGGGGAAGCCGCACAGCAGGAGCTGGGCTTCTCTGCTGAATCTGCTTTTGCAAATGAGAGGGATGTCCACTGAGCTTCTGGTCCTTGTCACTGGAGCTGCCTGGCTCTCAGCTGGCAGAGTCTCTGGCCTTCAGCCAAGGCACACAGCCCGGGTAGTCAAATCGCTGCAAGGCCACACAGACCCTCGACCCACGTTCCCTTGGGGGCTAAAGAAGGACACAGTGATTGGCTTCATTCCCTGCTCTGCTGGGAAGCCTCCACAATGTTCTACTCCTGCTTTGTTACAGGCGGCAGGTAGGCGCACAGGACAGTTGGGTCACCCCCCAAGGGGAGCCTGTCCCTGGGCTGATGTAGCTGCCGGAGGAGGGGGGCAGGCAGTGTTGGAAAGAAGGAGAGGTGTTCTTGCAAAGGCGTCTCTTCAGCTGACAGCTAGTTCTGTGCCATTATGTGTAACAAGGGCAATTAAAGTACAACAGCAGGTATTTGTCAGGGAGGTGACACCGCAAGAACATGACGCCAGCGCTGGGCAAGATGACTCAGCCAACCACTCAAAGCCAAAAATGCTGGGAAAACAGCCTCAAAATTCAGAGCATCAGGCAGCAGGGCGTCCGTGTCTGGGAATGCTCCACTGAGCTGGGGGATGGGAGGTGGAGACGTGCCACGTCAGGGAGCCCCCAGCTACATTCGCAGGTGGGGGAAGCGGATCATAAGTGGAAAAATCAATGATCACAGAGAAGCAGGGACTGCCCCCAATCCCCGGTCATTGCTATTGCAGCCTAGACACAGGCTTTGACAAGGCAGTGGCAGGAGACGCTAGGGATAAAAAGCCAACCCAGGTATGTGACACGAATAGACAGGTACCGAGGTCTGAGCCGGAGTATGAGAATAGATGCAGTGGAGATTGGCCAGGATCAGGGCCTCTGGTTTTACGCCTCTCCATCAGTTCAGACTTCACTAGAGGGAGGGCCACATGTCAGCCGACTCAAAGCAGCTGGGTGTGGGTCAGACCTGGCTGAATCCAAGCCCTGTTGTATGTGAACCCCCCCCAAGGTTTGAAGAAAGGGCTCTGTCAAAGGGTTCCGAGTTTGCCCTGACACTGACCCAAAAAGACAACAGGCTAGGTGATCGCAGGCCTAAAGCACAACAGGAGCCCACGAGGGGAAATTTTCACAGCAACGGGATGTGGTGACTTTCATCTCCCTTGTACTGGGTGCCCCAGGGAGCCAGCATTGCCGTAGAAGTGGGTGGAGCTGACTGGGGAGGAGGCGGAGATAAGGTGCTAGGAGATCACCCTGATTTATCATCTCCTGATGATCAGGCTTCTGACAGACGTCCAAGGGATGTCCTGGTGGAAACCCCTGTCCTCACGGTACCAGAGCCTGGCCTGGGCTAGAGTTGCTTACACCTCCCCACACTAGCCTATCAGCATCCGGCCTGCTGGGGAAACAGCCAATCCAAAGGGAAGGATGTTTGGCTCCCAAGTCTCTAGGGATTGTCTACACTGCACACTCCCCGTCCTGCGACAGTGAGGCTCAGAGCCCCAGATAGAGCAGATGTTCCCCCTCAGGCTGGTGCCTGGGCTCTGACATCCAGCAAGGGGGTGAGGCTCAGAGCCTGAGTAGGAACGTCTACACTGCTCTTTTCAGTGCCAGAGCGTGAGCCCCCCCAAACCCGTCTGTTGCCCCAGACTCTGACTCACTGTCATGGGTTGTTTTTTTTTCAGGGTCAATGTGCCACTCTCCCAGCCAGGTGGGACAGACGTGGTTTCCACATCAGGGCATGTGGGGCTGGCTTAGTGCCATGGGGGTGGGCAGGTCACACATGCCCGGGTGTTGCTGGGAACAGCTGCTCTGGGCCTTTGAGCACTCAAACACCAAAGGGTGTCTGGCTGCACATTGATTGGCTGCTGTTGACACCAGCTCCCTTGAGATCAGCTGTCTGGGTGGCTGAACATTAACCTGGCTACCGGGAGCAAGGAGCCCTGCAGTAGGTAGGTGACAGGCCCATTTCCATAAGGCGTTTGCTGCGTGGGTTGTGCCAGGAACACCCGGTTATTCAAACACATAGCAAGGGTCTGGCGTTCGCGATACATTCCCGGGGAGCCCTTTGTGTGTGCTGGAACTGGATCGTCGCAGGCCCTGGGAGAGGCAACCATGAAACGGCACGTGCATGTATGTATGTGCATCTGCTGCCCTCTCCTGGCTGGCATCGGAACTGCTCATCTTTGTGTCATAGGCCGGGTACTGCTGACCACGGATGAGGATTCCCCTTCGTTCCCCTGTCCTTTTGGGGAAGAGATTCCGAGTTTTCTCCTCACTCGTCCCATGAATTCCAAGTGGCCACAGAGCACAGCACAATGACTCTCACTGGCCACAGATGAGTTAAACTATTGAGACTTTCTCAAGTTACAAGCTAGGACTTCTCCATTATTCGTGTGCTTTACAATCAATCAGCCCCTTTTCTGGTGGCCATCGCATCTCTAGTTTGCACCAGGAGGGCTGTCCCACACAGCTCCGCTTCCAAGTAGCCCCCGGGCTGAGGGAGCCTCCAGTGGCATGGCACGCCCTAGCCACTCACTGTGGCAGGACTCAGAAGAAAGAGCAACGTCTCCCGGCTCCCCAGTATTACTTCTTGCAAAGCCCTGGATTGCTTGGAAGTCTCCTAACCAGTGAAAAGGTGGCTGGGACCCCGTGTAGCAAGTGACAACAAGCTGGCAGCCTGAGAGAGCCTGGCTGCAAACAGGCATGCAAAGCCATGCTCTGCTGAATGGGCTGGGGCTGAGAGGGAAGGGAGAATCTGCCTGCCACTCCATGCCAAACGTTGCCTGAGCAGGGCCTGCTGCTGTCAGCAGGAGTGTCCTAGGGTGGAGTGAGGGCAAAGCTCTGCAGGAGGACTATCTGCTGGGCTAGCTACAGTCTGCTCCTGGCTTCTTTGGCAGAGGCTCTTGGGCGCCAAGCTAGGCAGAGCCAGTCTGCTCTCTGCCCAGCTGCTAGAGGAGCGGCTCTATGGAGGGAGTCTCAGAGGCGTGTCCGTTGCAGGACACTGGGACATAGAGGTGGGCACTTGCTGAGTGGGTACACTGCTGCAAATGGGTGATTTTGCAAGCACCCCAGCTGGCCGGGCCCTGAAGAAAACAAAAGACATCTTCTGCCTGGCTCTGTGCTGAGAGGGGAGCCCTGACCAAAGCCCGACTCAACCCAGTGAGATCAGGATTCCCCACTCCCATGTATAAGCCTGAGGATCCCACTGCTGGCTCCCAGCTGGCCACAGCAGGAGCAGCAAGTGCAGGCAGATTGCTGCTGATGCAGACCAATTGCCCCCCAGCCTAGCAGTGGCTGGAGCTCTCCCCTCCTCCGTCCAGCTCACCTGGCAGCAGCTGCTGCTCAGCCATCCCTTCCCGTTGAGCCAAGGGGTGTGGGCTGTTCTAGGAAGCCGAGAGGCTGACGTGCACCTGCTGAAAGGAGACAAGGACCCCCCCCAGGGGAGCCAGCAGCCTCCGCAGGCCCCTGGGCAAGGTGTGTGTGTGTGTGGGGGGGGTCCTAACTCTGCACTCCCAGAAGGGGTGGGACTGGGGGCCCTCTGCACAGCCCAGCGTGCGTCTCTCTCCCCAGCACTCAGAGCTGCAACGAGCATGCAGCATGGTGCTCTAGCACTGATTTAAAGGTCCCAGGGCCCTGGCTGCCACAGTAGCAGCCACAGCGGCTAGAGCTCCAAGCACCTTTGAATCGCAGGGCCCCAAAGCAACCGCCCCCTTTCCTCTCCCCATCAGCAGGCCCGATGACCCCTAACTGCCTGCTGAATTTGGCCTCGCTGGTTTGGATTTTGTTCTTTCCAGTGATTGACTGGAAGGCCAAGGAAGCAGAATCTTGTCCCTTGCCAGCTGTTTGCACAGGTGAGGCCTGGCTTGGCGCTCCCTGTGGGCTGGGGCACAGCAAGCTTCTGGCAGAGCAGCCAAGATCTGTGCATGGGAAAGGCTGCAGCATCCCATGGCTCCAAGCACGGATCCCTAGAGAATCCCCATCCCCATCCCCATCCCCAGGGCCAGGCCTGCCTATGCCCTTGTAGCCAGGACAGGCTGTAAGGAGAGGCTGCCTTAGTCAATGGTGCCACCTGCTGGTGAGACTGAAGAACAACCAGTCCCCAGAGTGATAGGCAAGGAGGACCCTACGTCCCCGGGAGCAAAGTCCCTGAGTGCATCAGATAGCAGGGTTGCCCAGGGCCAGCCTAGCCTAAGCACAACCATGCTCCTGAGACACAGTCTGGGACACGCTCGTCCTGGCTCAAGCATGCTGACTTGTGTCCCTCCAGCAGCTTTCTCACACCACCAGCATCTTGGCCCACAGCGCTTGCCACTGAAATGAGCAGAGACCTGGAAAGGCGGGGGGTGGGGAGCACTGCACTAGCCTGTCTCAGTTGGGCTGGTCAGCAGGGGGATGGCTGGCTGGAGTGGCGAATTAGAGTACATCTAGACTACAAGCCTCTTTTGAAAAAGATCGTCTAGAAAGCTGCCACCTTTTTCGAAAAAGTGATCCACTTTTTGGAAAGAGAGCACCCAGGCAATCTGGCCGCTCTCTTTCGAAAAAGCCCTGTTTGCGTTCAGGAATGCTTTTTTTTGAAAGAGCTCTTTCAAAAAAAGGCGTTCTTCCTCGTAAAATGAGGTTTACCGCTGTCGAAAAAGCCGACGCGTTCTTTCGATTTAATTTCTAAAGAATGCGACGGCAGTCTAGACACAGGGGAAGTTTTTTTTTAAAAAAGGCCACTTTTTTCGAAAAAACCCTGCAGTCTAGACATACCCAGAGGCTCTGTCTAGACTACACTCCTCTTTTGAAAGAGGAATGTAAATGAGGCAAATTGAAAGTGCAAATGAAGTGCGGATTTAAATATCTTGGTACCATTGTGATCGTCTTTGATGGCCAGTAGAACCCAGGCCATAGGACTTGCCCTGTTTGAAGCAGAGCAGTGTGCCGGGGCAGGAGAGCACGAGCTGTTCTCCAGTATGCTCGCGCTTTGCCATGTAGCATTTTTCAAGTCACTGGGGACACTCTATCTGCCCAGCATTGTGATTCCAGGAGAAGAGCTGCAGACGCTACTGTGACTATTTAGGCGTGTGTGGACGCTTGACCATGCTTGCTCTGGTGCCTGAGCTGGAGGCTCCTGGCCCCAGCTCTGCTTCTGGTCCAGCCCATAGGTACAACCTCTTTGTGCAGGAGAGCCCCCTGCAGGCTCTAAAACCACCCCAGACGCCATCACTTCCGGTTTCAAGTCCGGGGCATGTGCTTGTGTCGTCTTGCTGCTGCCCATTCTCACTACAGCTGAAAATCCTGCAGAGGTTCCTCCAGGGGGAGAGGGAATAGCTCCATGTGACAGCTGCTACTCACGCCACTCAATGCACTTGTGGGGTACCTAGTGAGGAGGGGCGCAAGGATGGGCGGAAGCCCCTTATGAATAAGAGGCTGGAGAGAGAGATAGGAGGGGGATGAAGGGAGCTGGCCAGATGTGCGGGGAGGAGCCAGCTCCAGCGTGGAAGAGGCATCTGGGTAGTACCTACTGTTCTTCCTATGGCAGTTTTGGGGCAGTTGATATTCAGTGCCCTGTGCTTCCCCCCAGTCCCCAGTGGCTCTGTGTAGGAACGCTCACTACCCAGGTGCCAGTGCCCTGTCCTGTCCCCCACCTACCCTGGCTGCTGGTACATGTGCTTCTGCCCCTCTCCCAGGCCAGGGATCTCCAGTGGGACCCACAGTGGCTGGAAGGTGGGAGCTGGCTGGGCCAGGAAGTGCTACCTGCTCCCCACCAGCCCCATCTCATGCACTGCAGGTTAGGGGTTGCTCCAGCCCTTCTTCTGGCTCCTGCTCTCATCTCAGCCCACCACCATCCTGCACTGAATTCTTGCAAGTAGGAGGGGAACATAACCAGGCCCTGCTCTTGCCTCCAGGAGAGCAGTAGGGCAGAAAACACTCGGTGGGAGGGGGAACAGAAACAAAGATACCCCTAATATTTCATCGTGCAACCCTGGTGGGCCCTAAAGGAGTCTCAGTGAAAAAGATTACACGGTGTTTCCTATTCACTGAGTAGGCCCAGTGGCTCTGATTTGTGGACACATCTGCAATTGTGGGCCTAAGGGCCCTGTGATCATCCAGTGGGCCCTGTTGTATAACACAGACCACGGGACTTCCTTGAATTCCTTTCTGTTTGATCGAGAGCAGATCTTTTAGAAAACATCCAGGCTTGATTTCAGAATTCCCAGTGATGGGGAAGCCATCGTGACCCTGGGTAAGGTGTTAATCACCTTTACTGAGCCTCAGTTCTGGTCTGAAATTAACCACACGAGCCCCTCTGGAAAAATCAGTCTGACCTCGTCAATTGCTCATGACCAGCCAGAGTTTTTATGCTGTGCAAATTCCTGTTAGCGTGCGGTGACAACATCCTGGAGGGCAGAACATTGGAGATGGCAAACAGGTTGCTGTCCCCCTTTCCAGGCAGGGCCGAGCCAGCAGCAAAGCAGAGATGTAGCTGTTTCCTGTTGGAAGCAAGTGTTTCCTGCTTGAACATGGCAGTTCTTCTCCCGCAGCTTCAACTTCTGCACACCCAGCCCCCACTCCTGCGTGAGTGCTGGGAGAAGTCAGGCTTTAACAAAAAAAAGCCATGGTGGTTTGAAGCCATCTGTGCCGTCGCCCCCAACTTATAGTTGTTAGTGTCAACCAAAAGCATCCCCCTCCTCCCTCCCTCCCTCCTGCAGTGCCTTTCCACATTGCCAAATGAGCGTGGCATCCGCAGCCCGGCCTCGGACAGCAAATAGATGGGGGGGCTGAAACTGAGGCTAGAAGAAAAATATCACTGGGTCGGAGAGCTGGAGATTTCTAATAAGGGTATGAGACACCCAGCTCCAAGGACCCTGGGTCTGAGGAGGGACACTGTGTGTCCGCAACACACCTTGGGACGGGAGCAGGAACTCAAGGGCCCCAAATCCCTCACTCAAAACTAATCTCCGGCTGCCCTGGCTTTCCACGCGCCTGGCTCTCTCCAGCCCATTCTGCCCGACTCGCCTACACACCAAGGTCATGTCCGTGGCAGGGCTAGGCAATCTGTTACTACCCCTTTGGCTCCGTGTGTCACGCTCTCACATTGGCACGAGCGACATCGCCTGTATCCCCACAGCACCCTACTGTGCCGACGTCAGCGTGGTGCAGCGTGAGACACCACCGCAGAGCCTCCAGGCCAGCGGCATGCTGGGGAGCGTGCAGCGCCCACTGCGCAACACCGGCTGCTCTCCCAGGGCATTTTGGGAGCAGCTGCCATCACCCCTTCTGCCAGACCCCAGGATTCCCTGGGTACCATGGCAACCGCTGAGGCCTGGAGAGCGGCAAGTGGCCCGTCCGCAGTTTGATGGGAAAGCAGACTCCATGACTCCAGAGAGGCCGTAGCACGGCGCCTGCGGTGCCGGACGAAGCTGCAGGCGGAAGGCGCTGCCAGACGAGAGTTTGTGCTTTGGAGCGACTCAGGCCTTCCCAGCTGAGCAACCCTCAGAGCAGCCACACTCCAGCGACCGGGGGGGGGGAGGGGGGGACCACACTGCTGGAGCCCCCAGGCCTGCTCACTCCAGCCCTGCAGCACCAGGGCGAGAGGCAGAGAGAGTGGGGCGGTACCCAGGGCTGGCACAGATTGCTGCTCCTGGGGCAGGAGCGGGGGGGGGGGGGGGAAGGGGACATTTGGATGCATGCAGGGCTAGAGTGTGGCTGGGAACGTGGGGCATCATGTCACTGCGGGCAGGGCTGCTGTGCTGGGTGCTAGCATGGCAGGGGGGAGGGGGCTGTGCTGGGAGTGTGCTTGGCTGGGGTGATGCGCGACGGGGCTGTGTTGAGTCCCTGCCTGGCAGGGGCAGGGCAGTGCATGTCCTTGGCTGTGTGTGTATGGGGGGGGGGCAGCTGTACGGGCTAAGAGTCTGCCTACAGGTACTTGAAGCTGCAGTTGAATCGCCCGGTCTCCGCTCAATGAGGAGGAACAAACCTACCTAAAGTGCTTTTTGCTTCCTTGCTGAGGGCATGAGAGGGCAGGATCCGCAGATCGCCAGCTGCTATTTGCAGAGGCAGGTTTCCCCTGTTCACCCCGGAGCGGGAGGCCGGGTGGGACAGACAGTTCATTCAGCCCGGATGCCTCAGCAGCTCACCAGCCTCCCACAGCCAGAGCCAGGCCCAACCTTCCTGAGACTGGCTGATAAATCACAAGACTGGGAAACCCAGCTGCTGGGGTCTGTGTATGCGCCTCCTGCTCCCGGAGCTGCCATGGCTCACGCTGGCAAGCTTCTCTCTGCACTGGGAAGGGCTGACAGCCTCCTTTTATTGGTGAGGGAGGCCAAGAGTCTCCCAGAATCCCTTGACTCCAGGGGGCAGGGATTGAGAAAACGCCCTCCAAATTGTCAGAGCGGTGCTACAGTCCTGAGGGGCAGCAGCACTGCACTGCTGGGCTGAGCCAGTATTAATCCTGGCTGATGGCCTGAACCCAGCTCCAGCCTCTGCACAGGCGTGGGACAGGGCCTCCGGATCTCTGAGCTCTGTCTGCTCTTAACATCAGCCCAGAGCCATAATGCACCCTGACCCCCCACCATATGCACTGCCCAACCCCCGCCTTTCCCCCCCTGCAATACCTCCAACACACACCATGCCCCCTCTACTAGTGAGCCTGTTTGGGATCTCTGAACTGGGGGACCTGCCGCCCACTGCAATGCGGAATGAGGGAAGCTGGGCTGGGTCTCCTCTATGTGATTCTCCCTGTGGCTGCGGTACAGGAACCAACCTTCTGCATGGGAGTCCTGGTGGCCTTGTTAGCAGACAGCCTGAGGGGGCTTCCAGCCTGAGCTCTGCTCCTGCCTGCCCCTTGGCCCTGCGGGCTCTGGCAAGGGGACGCAGGGACACTCGCCTCCCACCATGCGGTACCTGCTCTGGGACTTCTTGGCCAGCACTAGCCTGCCTTTCACTGGAGGGCTTTGCTCATGCACCCCCACTGCCTGGACCTCTCCAAGGAAGCTGCAGCTGTCCGACAGGGTCCCTCCCAGCTCTTGTATGATGTTCCCTTCAAGGAATGAGGGAGAATTTATTTCTTCAGGCAGTGTCTGAGCTTCAGGAGGTGTCTCCCCTCTTGCATGGGGGAGGGGGTTGCTTCCAGCCAGCAAGCCCCTCAGGCAAGGATCTCTCACTACCCCCACCTCTGGCAGGGATGCAGATGGGGGACAGGGGTGAAGACATTTCACGTGCTGCAGCTGGGGAACACTGGCTTTACAAAGCCCTCTGAGCTGGCTGCCCCGGCAAACACCCAGCCACACCGGGTTCAGGGCACGCCACGCGCCTCCAAGGGAGCTCCGGAGTGAGGGCCATGGTGACCATGCTCATTTCAGGCATGTGGACCCTGTTCCAGGTGACTCCAGTGCACATTCAGACCCTGCGTGTCTCCAGAGGCACCCGCTTTGTTTGGTCCCTGGCTAGATGAAGGCAGAGACTCTAGGGCTATGTCTACACTACACTTCTTTTTCGGAAAAAGGTATGCAAATTGCACGCCGCAATTTGTGTGCCTCGTTCCCATTCTTTTTTCAGAAGAGGCTTTTCTGGAATTTGGCTCGTCTACACGGGGCCAAATTTTGGAAAAGACCTCCTCTTTCGGAAGAGCCTTTTTTCCTCGTGAAACAAGGTTTACAGGGCTTCCGAAAGAGCGTGCCTGCTCTTCTGAAAAAAATTTCGCAAGAGCAGACACGTTCCCTGGAGGCGGCAGAGTTTTTCCAGGATACCTCCGTAGCCCAGGCCACAGGGAAGCCCCACCCAGGAAGTCATAAAGGGATTGGGATCACCACTTCCATTAGAAGTAAAATCATTATGTACCCGCATGGGTGCACAGACAAGCTTGGAAAGGGGATATGGGTGACTGATGCTGCCTCAGTCTGCAGGGAGCCTAAAACTGTAGCCCAAAGGGGTGGGAACTGCCCCATTCATCTAAGCTGTGAAACTAGAGTTTCCATATTTGAACTTTCAAAAAAGAGGACGCTCTTTAGAGGGAGTGTATCTGTATCCGTCTCTACCAACTCACGTATTAATGTATACTATATATAACACATGAATACAACGTGAGTTGGTAGAGACGGATACAGATACACTCCTTCTCAAGAGCGTCCTCTCTTTTGAAAGTTCAAATATGGTAGCCCTAGTGAAACCCTCTGCCACTCCAAGGAGGGGCAGGACTCTGGCATGGGGTGAAGGCCTCCTGTGGACCACTGTCTAAAATTGGCCCCGTTTTCCCCACATCCCCAGCACCTGGCATATTGACAATCCAGCTCCTCTCACCTGGGCAATGCAGGAGGCCAGGGCCTAAATCCCTCACTCCCCAGTGCAGCAAAAGAAAGGAGCAGCATCGAGGGGCCCAGGGCAGGAAAGATGGAGGTTGTGAAGAAGGGATGAGGGGAAAATCTACCACAGAGAATGTCTCAGAAGCCTCCCTTTGAATCCCAAATACGAACCCCCCTGCAGCTGAGTGTCTGTGGGCTGGAGCCAACACTCCTTTCCCTCAGTCACTGCAGGAGCCTGAGCTATATTTGAAGGGCCCTTTACCCCGGTGGAGTCAGTGGCAGACTCTGGGCTCAGCCCTGCAACCAGGAGCAGGCTTCTAAGCTTTGTGGCTTTGTTTCCGGTGAGCAGGTTTAGCCCCTACTCCTCCCTGCCACGGAGGAAAAAATAAAGATTTCTTTTTTCAATTGAGTCAGAAAATGTAAATCTTCAGCCCAGGCGCTCGCAGGCCCCCAGGGAGAACACAGTGCAGCTCTCTGCTGGGAACACATGGCTTGTCTTTTGCAAGCCCCCAGCACAGGGCCTGGAGAATGGACAGCATGGACCAAGCTGCCTCGTGAAGAGGGGACCACAAGGGGTGCCAACTTCCCTTGCCCAGCAGTGAGAGACTTTGCTCTGCAGACCCTAGGTGTGTTCTCGGGGTCTTCCTGAGACAAGCCCCATGTTCACAAAGAGCCAACACAGAGCAGCCCTTTCACAGCCACTCAGCATGAAGCCAGGGTTCGCCCACACCTGACTTTCCCCCCCCCCCCACACACACACACAACAAGATTTTCAAGGGGCCCTGCCTAAACAGGCCGGAGCAGAGTGTTTCATCTCAACCCCAGGCCTTGATGGGTTGCCACAGAACCTGGCTGCCAGCCTCCAGCCTGGACCACCAACACTGAGCGTGCCGTGGTCACAAAAAAAGACGCGGTGACTCTTTGCTACATACAAGTCAACGGTGCTTAGTTCCAGAGTTGTTGACTCGAGTCCCACGACTTGAACTCGAGTCCGACTTAAGTCACCTAGGTGACTCGACTTGAGACTCGACTCGGGTTCATTGTTTGTGACTTGAGACTCGACTTGAGACTTGCTAATTTTGTTAAATCGACTTGGCGAAAAAACTGTCCGAAAATGCCGATATTGATGGCTTGTACAAAAGTGACTTGACATTTTTTAAATTAAGACTTGAGACTCAACTTGGGACTTGACTCGAAAGTGACTTTAGGGAGTCGAAACTCGACTTGAGACTTGAACTGTAGTGACTTGAGACTCGACTTGGACTTGACAATGACGACTTGAAGACAATACTGCTTAGTTCTACCCACAGAGAAAGCACCAGGAAGGGGACAGGAGTGCGACCAGCAGATAGCTGTCAGAACTTAAACTGTGTGGCTGGACAGCTCACCACCAGCGCCAGGAAATGAGCAGCCAACCAGCACACAGCTCTGGGGGTAAGAGCCACCAGAGACCAATCACTGACGCTGCCAAAGCCTCGTGGTCTAAGTGGGGAGTATTATTGGAATGTAGCCTCTCAGGGTATATCTACACTGCAGAGTTTTTCCGGAAAAACAGCCATTTTTTCCGGAAAAACTACACCTACATCCACACAGCAGTTGCGTTCTTTGGACAGAAAGTTGAAAGAATGGAGGGTTTTTCTGACAGCAGTAAAACTCTTTCTATGAGGAAGAAGCCTTTTTCCAAAAGAGCTCTTTCGGAAAAAGGCACATATGGATGGGGAAGAGGGGTTTTTTTTCAAAAGAAGAGGCCTCCAGGAAAAAGCACAGGTGCCCTGGTGGCCACTCCGTCCACAGCAATCAGAACTTAAATGTGAGATAGCGTCCAATGAATGTGGACGCTCTCTTTTGAAAAAGCAGATCACTTTTTCGTTGTGCTTTTGCTGTGTAGACGCCCTCTTTCGAAAAGAGTTTTTTTGGAAGATCTCTTCCGGAAAAGCTTCTTCCGAAAGAAGCCTGCAGTATAGACATAGCCTCAGACAGCTGTGTGTCTTGCTCACTCTCTTCTCCTATTCCTTTCAACCAATGGTAGCCAGACATGTCAAATAGCTCATTGCAAACCCAGGTTGCCGCTCCAAACCTAAGTATCTCTGGGAGACAGGTTCCTGAGAACTATTCCTAGGTTCCTAGCTGTAGGGACATTCTCCCATTCAGTTCTGCCCAGTCCACGAACCTCCTGGCTAACAGCAGATTCTCTGGGCTGTAGTGCAATGTTCCCTCTAATCTTTTCCATTCATGTGTGGATTTTTTTCATGCATATGCAGAATACATTTTTCTATATGCACCAAGGCAGGTGAAAATGTGCATCACCAGTAAAAATAAAAACCTGGGTGTGGGTGCTCAGCAATCAGCAGAACAGCATTTAAATCTCTCCTGAGCAGCTACTCAAGCACACAGCTTACAGGGAACACTTCTGCCGTGGCTCCATTTTAGCCCCACCACTGGTGCCTGTCCCTAGGGGGAGAATGAGGCACCTTGGTGAGGCTATTCAGGGGAGCTCATAATTCCACTGTAGGCCCTGTTCATGGCCTCCCTGGCCAGCTGAGAGAATTAACTCCCCAACCCACCAACTGGTGTGATGCAGCAGTGCTATCCAGGCTAACCCTGTGCTGCACAAAGCATCCAATCCGCCAAGTCCTGCTCCCAGAATCAAGGCTGGTACAAAGTCACCAGTCTGGCACCAGCTGTGCTCTGCAAGATTCTACAGGTCACAGACTCTGGGGAAGGAGGGAGATAGGTACTGACATGCTAAGGGTCCCGAAAGGAAAACCAAGACTTAAATGAGCCTCAGGAGTTGTGGTGTATTCCCCAAATGAGGAGCTAAACTCCATTTACCGACGTTTACCTTCAACTACACAACTGCCAGGAATGCCAGCTTAGCTGACACTAAACACTCTTCACAAAGGTTACATGCAGAGCAGGAGTTTTGAAGTGACTGGGGAAAGAACCTTTATTCTCCCTAGAGATGCTACTTCTCTCTTCTCCCCGTCCAATGCCCCACAGAAAATGTCCCCCGCACACCACATGTGGAACTGCAGCCCAACTCACTGGTTTCTAAGAACCCCCTGCTGCCTCACCAAAGCAGCCTGACAGTTTTCCCCAGCTGATTAGCAGGGCTGGAGGGGTTGAACTGTTTTGGTAACAATGCTCAGCCCAAACAAGAACTGAAAGCTAGATGGTTTGTTTCTAGTCTTATAGACGTGTCACAATTGCCTGTACTACCACGACAAGCAACATTCCCTGTAATCTTTTCTATCCACGAGCGGATTTTTCCAGGTGTGGAATAAATGTCTGTATGTGCACCGAGGCATGTGCACCACCAATAGAAACATAAAACCTAGCTGTGGGAGCTCTGCTAATAAGCTGGGCAGCATTTGAATCTCACCTCAGTGACTGCTCAAGTGCAAAACTGACAGGGAACACCAACAAGTCCTGTGTGGGGGTGAGTGCAGGGGGTGAAGCGTTCAGCAGGTTAGTGAGTAAAAAAATCCCATGGCCCCAATTCTGATTTCACTTCAGCTGGGCAAACTCCACTGAGTTCAATGGAACCACCGTGATTTCCTCTGGAGGATCAGGTGCCTTGACGTGAGGGTACATCAGTTCAATACTTTTGCACCTAGACTAGCTCTATATGTACCCATTGCATTAGCACAACTAACGCAAATCCGGCTCTATTGCACAGACAGTGTTAAGGAAGGAGCTTTAAACATCATTACAGGCTGAGAAACCCCACTGCAAAAAGGACTCCATTGGGTTCCACATGTTGGTGATTTGCTGATCAAATTCATACCATGGACAAGGCCATATACGATTTCTCACGCTGCTGGCAGGGCCAGTGGCATTTGCTCTGGAAATCAAGCTCCACTTTTTGTGCTTCACCCAGCCATCAGCAACTCTGAGACCAGGGCTGGGCAGCTCATTATGTCGAGGCAAAACCACAGAGCAGAATCCAGCTTGCCTTGTGCTGGCTCAGCAGACCCATCACTAACAACAAAGTGCCCAAGCGCTGCCTTAATGGTTCAAGCGCAAGGCTTGGCACAGAGTTAGCTTTGTGTCTTGGGCAAGTCACCACCTCTCTGTGCTGCAAATGCTCTGGGAAGTCTCTCCTGCCAGTAGGGGCAGAAGTGAGTGGCTCACCCTCTGGTGTGCCTCCTTGTTGCCAGGTGTGGCATAGCAGGCTCTCAACTAGCACCCTCTGGCCACTGCTGCTCCCGCTCTGTGGTGGTTGGCTCCTTCTTGAGACTCAGCCCTATGGCCAGGTCGCAGACAGATCCCTCCCATTTCCAGGGTAAGGTCCCATACCCAAGACAGATGCATCAGTACCAGCAGTTGCACTAGCTTCAGGCTCTCAGGACTTCCCCCAGGGCCCCGCAACAAACTAATTCCAACTCGTCCCACGTGGGCTGACGCCCCCCCACAGCCCTGGTGCAGGCTCCTCAAAGAGACAGCCTTTCAGTTCCTTGCTGGTTCTCTTGGGCTCAGCCCCAAGTCTTCCTCTTCTTGGCCAGGGGTGCGCGAGCCCTTTCAACTGCTTCTGTTTAAAGGGCTTGCGCCTGGTGGGTAGCTGCCCGGCAGGCACGAGCCCTTTAAATAGAAGCAGTTAAAAGGGCTCACAGCTCCTGGTGCCACTAGCACGTTGCCAGGGAGCCAGGTCTTGCAAGCCCTTTTAACTGCTTCTGTTTAAAGGGCTCGCAGCTCTGGCACCGCAAGCGCTTTGCCAGGGAGCCAAAACACGCCAGCCCTTTCAACTGCTTCTATTTAAAAGGCTTGCGCCTGGTGGGTAGCTGCCAGGCAACGCAGCTGCCCGGCAGGCGCGAGCCCTTTAAATAGAAACAGTTAAAAGGGCTCACAGCTCCCGGTGCCACTAGCATGTTGCCAGGGAGCCAGGTCTTGCAAGCCCTTTTAACTGCTTCTGTTTAAAGGGCTTGCAGCTCTGGCACCGCGAGCGCTTTGCCAGGGAGCCAAAACACGCCAGCCCTTTCAACTCCTTCTGTTTAAAGGGCTCGCAACTTCCCTGCAGCTGCCAGGCAATGCGTTGCCAGACAGGCACGAGGAAGGCGCGAGCCCTTTAAATAGAAGCAGTTAAAAGGGCTGGAGTGTCTCCGGCTCCCAGGCAGTATGCTGGGGGTGGGGCCTAGAACTGCCACACGGGCTGGAGGAGAGCCGTAGGCAGGCCGGATTCAGCCCACTGAGAGACTTTTGCCCACCCCTGTTCTTGCTGGCTTTCCGACAGAAGGGAGGTAGATGGGATTTGGAACGGACATGAGCAACACACCTCAAAGAACAACCGTTACAAAAGCCGCTCTTTCTTCTTCGAGGGATTGCTCATGGGCATTCCATGAGATGCCATTCATCAGCTCACCTGGAGGAAGGGTCGGAGATCACAGCGTAGCTGTCTGGAGGACCGCCCTGCCGAACACCGCATCGTTCTGAGCCTGCTGGGCGATGGCACGGTGCATCGCCAGCGTGTGAACAGAAGACCATGTCGCCACCCTGCAAATGTCCTGCATGGGACCTGCATGAGGAACACTGCTGAGGAAGCCTGTGTCCTTGTGGAATGAGCCATCGTGGCCAGAGCTGGGGCCGTGGCCAGGTCATAGCCTGTCCTGATGCAGGGCATAATTCAGGAAGAGAGCTCTAGGACGAGATGGGCAGCCCAGTTCCGCAATCGCAGTGAAGAGTTGTGATTTACAAAACGGTTTGGTGTGTTCAGCGTTGAAAGCTAAATGCCCTCTTGACATCCAAGGAGGGCAGGGCTCGCGCCCTAGAAGCGGTGTGCGGTTTAGGGAAGAATACAGGCAGAAAAATGTCCTTGTTCACATGGAAATGGGAGACCACTTTGGGCAGGCAGGCTGGGTGGGGAGGAAGCTGCACCCTGTCCTTATAAAACACTTCATACAGGAGTTTGGAGATCAAGGCTTGGAGCTCTGAAACCCTCCTGGCTGAAGTTATGGCCACCAGGAACGTGACCTTCCATGAGAGGTAGGACAGGGGACAGGTAGCTAAAGCTTCAAAGGGAGGGCCCGTGAGCCAGGAGAGGACCAAGCTGAGATCCCATGGAGATGAAGGATGTTTAACCTGAGGGTACAACCGCTCAAGACCCTTGAGAAAGCACCCCACAGTGGGGTCAGTGAAAAGGGACCCATCCCTGGGTGGAAGGCCGAAATGGCAGCCAAATTAACCTTAAGGGATGACAGGACAAGGCCTTGTTTCAGGTTGTGATGGGGCAAGGCAGCCCTGCACTGAGCCTGCAGGGCCCAGCCAGGGTTACCTGGCTGCAGAGGCCCCTCTCCCGCAGCCCTACCGAGCATGCCCGGGCTGTAGCTCCACTATAAAAGCCTGGGGAAGGACTCAGTTAGGGGTGGCAGCCGGAGGAGAAAGACCTGTGAAAGGAGCTCCCACACAGCTGTCACCAGACACTCCAGAAGAGGCTGGTGGGGACGCAGAGGCGAGCTGGTGCATCGCAGAGGCTGCCTGCCGAGGAGATGCCGGCCCAGAGGGCGCAGCAAGCTGGACGAGTACGTGGGAAGGAACCCCAGTGAACGAGATAGGAAGTGGCCCAGGGCAGGAGTGGGAACTGCCCCTCCCACACCGAGAACCTCGGTGCGTTTTGGCCGGATTGCCCCGCCGAGGGAGACACACACTATCCAGTCACTCACAGAGCCCTGGGCCGGGACCCGGTGGAGTAGGGTGGGCCCGGGTCCCCCTACCTGGGGGCATCCCCGCTACAACCCTGAACTGTGTTTTGGACTTGGGCCGGAGGGCCTTGGCCTCGGGCCGGAGGGCCTTGGCCTTGACTTAAAGGGCCACACTTAAACTGTGTTTCAGACTCAGGCCAGTGGGCCTAGCCTTAAGTGGCCCACCACACAGGTCTAAAAGGTAATCGAGGACCAAGGCTATAGTGACACCCTGAGGCCGAGCTGCCTTGTGAAGAGACCAAGTGAGAAGTGCTTCCACTTAGCTGAGTACGTGGCTCTAGTGGATGGCTTTCTGCTACTCAGGGGGACTCCCCAACCAAGCCTGAGCACTGAAGTTCTCAAGGGTTCAGCCATGGAGTCTCCATGCCATGGGGTGGACAGACAGGAGGCTGGGGTGCTGCAGCCGGCTGTGGTTCTGTGAAAGAAGGTTGGGGTAGAGGGACTATGGGCCTGTCTGCCAAGAGGCTGAGCAGCAGCATGAACCAATGGTGCCGGGGTCATGCCAGAGCGATGAGGCTCATGTCTGCTCTGTCCTGCTGAATTTTGAGAAGGACCTTGTGTATCAGGGAGAAGGAAGGGAATGCGGACAGCAGGCCACAGAATGTGGAACATGTGCACGCAGGAGCCGGGGCTGTGGTTCTGAAAGGAGCAAAACCTGTGACACTTCTTCTTGCTCCTCGTGACAAACAGGTCCCTCAGGTGCCAATGCCAGAGTTGGTGCCATTGCTCGTGCTGGAGGCACAGACTGCATCGGAGCTGGTGTCAAGTGCTCCATGATTCAGACAAGGTCCCGTGCTGCCTCAAAAGTGTTCTGCATCAAAGGGAGGCCCAGCTCCTCCTTTCCACCCAGGGGAGTCCAACGACACTGGACTCAATGGCCCCACCCTTGGGGCTGGAGTCGACAGTGCTGGCGGTGCTGTGCTGTCCTGAGGGTGCCACACTGCGGGGCACACTGATGGAACGTGACTCCTGGCCTTCTTGGCTGGAGACTGGCCTCTGCTAGGCCTGGCCTTCTTAAGCGGCACTGGAGATGGAGAGTGGTGCCAGGCAGAAGCACTTGTCTTGCCTGCTGGGGATCAGCACCAGTGCTCTTTTGGGCCTTCTTTAGGAGGCGTCGATGCGTCCCGCCCGGAGGCCAGCGCACTATGCACCAAAGACAACAGCGTCGGGTTTGGCACTGGGGGTCAAAGTGCCAACTCCGTGAACAGGAGTTGGAAGCACTGATCTCGCTGAGTCCAAGGCTTGACACTCCTGCACTGATCTGCTAAGTGCCTTTCTCCAAACACCTGAGGCAAACCCTATGCGGATCCCTTCTGGGCATGGGCTTGCCACAAGTGACGCAGTCCTTCACCCCCGCTGCTTGCCAGGGGGAACTGGAACAAGAAACAAAAACCAACAAAAGATGGTGGTTGGGGAAACCCCCCAACACAACTAACAATGAACTAACAACACTGACTAATGAACTAAACACGGGTAAGAGAAACACAGCGAGGATTACAGAGCAAGAGACTAAGCGCGCCGACGACCGTCACTGTCGGTAAGAAGGAACTGAGGGGGTGGAGGGCTGGCTAAACTCTATATACCATGCCATGCAAGTGCCACTGTAGGGGGGCTCCACAGCTGGCCTGAGGGGTCCCACTAAACTGGGAAAAAAGCCTTCTAATGATCACGCACACTGAGCAAGCACACACCTATTGGAATGGTCACTCAAAGAAGAACCATCTCTTGGTGTTCACACCTCCGCATCAGCTGCTAGAAGTGGGCCTCACCCTCCCTGACTGAATTAACCTCATTATCTCTAGCCTTATTCTGGCCTGCATATTTATACCTGCCTCTGGAAATTTCCACTACATGCATCTGACCAAGTGGGTCTTTGCCCACAAGAGCTTATGCTCCAATACGTCTGCTAGTCTCTAAGGTGCCACAGGACTCCTTGTCGCTTTTGCAGATCCAGACTAACACGGCTACCCCTCTGATACTCAAAGAAGAACCGTCATTGTGGTTTTCCTCCAAAATTCAGCCCATGTTCAACATAAGACCCATGGCATTCTGGAACATTCCATCAGTTCAGGTGAATGTGCTGTCATGCTAGATACAGACTGTAACCCAATGAGGGCTTAATGCTGAGCCTTAGAGGGCATTTATACAAGGGCCTTGTTATTTTCCGGACAAAAGTTGTCCATACTTTGCTACAGTGCAAAGCAGCTAGGAGTTACAGCAGTGGTAGCACAACGAACCAGATGCAAGGGTTAGCCAGTGTAAATACCACTTTATGTCAGACTTCTCTGACCAATGTTAGATAATGGGGTTTTCACAGTACAGCGTGTAAGGCTCAGGGAGGGATTCTTCCCAACCTATTCAGTTTCATTGGACCTTTTCCCTCTGCAGTCAGAACTGGCCATGACTGGAGATGGGTCTTTGTGTGGAGAAAGCCAGGGCTTTGAGGTGGCCCTGAGGATTTTGTTCCCGGTGCTTGGCTGACTCGTTCTTGCTCACACCCTCAGGTTGCCATATGTGGAGTCAGGCAGGAATTTCCCCCAGCTCATATTGGCCTTGAACTTCGGGGGTTTTTTGTACGGGGCATTTGCCAGGATTAGCTGCATCTCTCTCACTTAATCATTTTCCTGCCACTGCGGGGAATTTGGTCCCTTCTATTCTCTGCTTGTGGCATATAATAGTCTAGTCTCCTGAGAGCTGGAGGACTTGGGCTGAATTTTGGCTGTTACCAGGTGATACAGGCGGCTGGTGCTATCCAGGTGATTGGATTGAAGAGTTGCTGCGCCTCTCTGGCCTTACACTCTATAACAGTTATGGCTACAACGGAGGGGCACAGAGCACTGAAAAGTCTGGTGCCTGCAGAGGCAGCAAATACAGGAGATTGTAGAGAAACATTTCGACCACTCACAAGCCCTCAGGGTACTGATTCACTGCACTGGATTACAACCCCCACCAATTACACAGACCTGCTGCATCCTGTGCCTTACATAGCAAGACCATCCCTCTTTTGCTGTCTTTTAAAGATGAGCTAGTCTTCAGTAATTGTAGTCTGAGAGTTTGTCCTTGCAATATGGAGAAGAAAGCTCCCTCCTCCCCCACCATTTTCACCCTTGTTGGTAAAAAATCCCTTTTATTTTATTGGCATGTTGCATGTCTGGCTTCTGAGCCGGGGGGACAGAGCATGGGCCACAGAGAGGGCCTGGTAGCGTGATGTGCCTCCTGCACAACTCCCCTGCTCGTTCAGCTGAGCCGTGCCCCGTGCACTAGCAACTCTGCCATCCCACCAAGCCCATGTGAGAAAGGCGCCTTTTGGCAGAATTCCACTGAGGAAGCCATGGCTGGTGCAGTCGCTCTCTTCCTGGTGTGTTCACCTCCAGGGGTTTTGTGGCTCCCTGCCCATCTGGCCCAGGGATGCCCTGCTGGAGTCAGCTCAATCATTCATATGTCAGGTTAATTTGCATAGAAAGCATGTGGGGGGAAACCCCAGGAAACAGGCAGCCCAGGCGTTAATCAAATCTAACTCTAATAATAAACCACTGGAGTAATGAGCAGGCTCAGGGGCTAGAGCTCAGTGTGAGATGGCAGGAGCTGGGGGAGATTAGACTTGGCCTGAGACGAGAGTGAGGGTGAGTATCCTGCTCACTCGTTGGATTACATGCAAGGACTGGGGAGGGGCGCAAGCGTTGGCAGGGCTGGGGTTGGAGTGGGGGGAGAAGAGCGGAGTCATCTGACCCGGGGCCGGCTTGGGAGGTATGTGGCTGGTAAGATCTCATGCAAAGAGAGGGCAGGAAGCCTCATGTGCTGGTTGGTATTTAATTTATCTGCCTGCACACCCCACTGCCCTTTTAAAACCCCAGGTCCTGCTCCCTGGGCAGGCTGGGGGAGAAAGCATGGTAGCCGCATAGAGCGGCCCGCACTTCCAACTTGCACTTCCATACAAGAGATGAGAGATCAGGGAACGTGGTCCCTGCTTGTCTATAGCAGGGAGGGGAAACCAGAGAGGGGAATGAACAAAAGGAAGCCCAGTTCTGGCCCTACTCTGCCCTTTAACGCCTCTTCCTCAAGAGAGGGCAGGCGAGTGCTGCCCTGCAGCACATGGCCAGGCTGGATCAGGCTCTGTGCCTGCACCGGGGGGGGGCGCTAGCAGTGCTGAGTCCCATGTGCAGCGAGTGCCTCTACCTAGCACCCAGGGAGCTTGGAAAGATTTGGACCCTGGGTGTCTGGGTTAGAGGCAGCAGTGAGGAGGCAGGAGCTCCCCCCCCCCGCCCCCAGCTCTGCTCCTAGAGAAGGGTAAAGCACTGGACCCCCAGGGAGAGCGTGCTAGGTACCGTGGGGGCAGATCTCCAGTCAAAGGCCACACGCGGGAGACAAGATCTCAGCAGGTTTCTAGAATTGCGTGTGACAAGCAGCTGTTTGCTCTGGGTGTTACAAGCACTGGTAGCCACAGTCCCAAGGCCAGGGAGAGAGGAGGTGCTGAGTTCTGCTTGTGGCCACAGCACCGAAAATCCCAGCTGTGCTGCCAGGCAGGTCAGAGAATAAGCCACACTTGTGTTCTTGCTGGGGACCTGGCTTGGTGCGTCAAGAGCAGAGACAGTCCAAGTCAGGCAATAGAATAGTAGCTACGGGCCAAACCCTTTCAAAATATCCAGGGGCTTGGGATCAGTGTGGCCTCTGGAATCGCCCATGGGGTTTTGGCTTCACGTCCCAGCTGGGGCCTAACCATGCCATGATCTTGCACCGACATGCTCATGGGCAATGTCAGGCCCATGTGGCGTTGTCCAGCCCTCAGCACGTCACATGCAAGATGGCAGATTTCTCCTCAAACCCCACGGCTCTGCTCCTTGGGGGCAGCTTCTTGCCAGATGAGCTGATGAGATCAGAGGCCTCCTGCACCCAGCCCCACTCTGGAGAGCAGCTCTTGGCCCTTCTCTAATTAGAAACTAGTGAGCGTGGGCTGCATTTGCCATTGAAGACAGTCAGATGCCCTGCTGCCTGGGCCAGTTATTTTTAGTTGGGCAAAGCAGAAACCACACTCCAGCCTGTCAGAATGGGAGCATTTTGCATCCACTTGGCTCTGATGTAACAGGCACCGAGCATGGAGAATCAGGCCCCAGGCACCAAGTAGGGAAATCTCCAGGAAGTCACAGGACACACCAGCAAGCTCTTTGCCCTCAGCCTTAGGTCTCTTACCTAGACACCTTAATCTAGGCCTCCTCAACACCTCAGTGAGCTCAGGGCCCCACTTCTCACCTGGCTGTGTTTAAATCCCAGTTCTGTTTGGCAGCACTGCTGAGATCTTGATCCACAGGCCCAGGTCTGCCCTTTGCTAGGTAGGTCCCCTGGAAGTGGCTGCATTTGCAGGACAGACTATGGCCTCCTGCACTGTGAGGGAGGGAGAGTCCCCTTGGGGCCCAGCTCATAAAGAAACTACCTGGCTGGTAGTGTCTCACTTGAGCATGGTGGTCTGCCAACCCCTCTCCATTTGTAAATTTCACATCATCATTCCTGACCTTTTCTACTAGCAGCTTACTCATTTCTGCACTTGATGAATCATATCTGACGAAAAGCCATTCATATTCTCTCTCTCTCTCACACACATGCATAGAATTTGGAACTTGCTCATACACACACACAGGGAACATGGATCTCTCTCACAAACACACGCTCAGGGAACATGGATCTCTCACACACATGCACTCAGGGAATATGGATCTCTCATGTGCTCAGGGAACATGGATCTCTCACACACATACACACACAGGGACCATGGATCTCTCTCACAAACACACACGCTCAGGGAACATGGATCACACACACACACACACACACACACACACACACACACACACACGGAACATGGATCTCTCTCACACACATGCTCTCAGGGAATATGGATCTCATGCGCTCAGGGAACATGGATCTCTCTCACATACACACACACAGGGAACATGGATCTCTCTCACACACACACACACACAGGGAACATGGCTCTCTCACACACACACACGCTCAGGGAACATGGCTCTCTCACACACACACACACACACTCAGGGAACATGGCTCACACACACACATGCTCACTCAGGGAACATGGCTCTCACACACACACGCTCAGGGAACATGGATCTCTCTCACATACACACACAGGGAACATGGATCTCACACACACACACGCTCAGGGAACATGGATCTCTCTCACATACACACACACAGGGAACATGGATCTCATACACACACACGCTCAGGGAACATGGCTCTCACACACACACACGCTCAGGGAACATGGCTCACACACACACGCTCAGGGAACATGGATCTCACACACACACACACGCTCAGGGAACATGGATCTCACACACACACACGCTCACTCAGGGAACATGGATCTCACACACACACACGCTCAGGGAACATGGATCTCTCACATACACACACACAGGGAACATGGATCTCACACACACACGCTCAGGGAACATGGATCTCTCACACACACACGCTCAGGGACCACGGATCTCACACACACACATGCTCAGGGAACACGGATCACACACACACACACACACACGCTCAGGGAACACGGATCTCTCTCACACACACACTCAGGGAACATGGAGCGCTCTCTTACACATGCATGTGTGCACACAGAATGTGGAGCTCACAAAGTGGAGCAAGGGAGGCCAGGCACCGTGCCATTGAAAGCAACGGGAGTTAGGTGCCTAGCTATTTTTGTGATTCTGGACCCTTATCTAAATCCGCAGGAGGCTGGGAATAGGACGTGGTTGCCATGGGAATCAGGAAGTTCTCCCCAGTGTCACAGTCTGGACTGTCCTGGCAAGAACAAAAGGTGGAGGATGGGTGGTTGCATCTCCAGCCCTCATTTATTCCAACTCTAGAACTCCCCAGGAATGCTCCTTTTGTCCAGCTCTTCCAGGCTTGATGCCCAGCTGGCAGTGCAGGGTAAGACACATGCTCATCCCTAATGCCAGTGAGTTATGGCAGGAGAACAAGTCCGCCACTCAGACAGGCTCAGTGCTCATTAACCAGGTGGAGCTCCCCAGGATTGCAGGCTGCCAAGTTTGGGGCGTCTCCCAATCCTCCCCTTCTGTTTTGCAGACATGCCGTTGCTGTGCACGTGGTGAAAGGCCATGATCAATTGCCCAGAGCATCAGTACTGGGATGTACTCCTGTGCCAGTGCATCCCCTGCAGATTTGCATGTAGTGGGCGCCGTGTGGAGAGATGCACTGCCTTCTGTGGTGAGGGCCCTGGGAGCGGGCTGTGTGTGGGCTGGTGCCGGATGTTTGTATTATGCCACTGGGCTGGAACAGGGACATGACGTGGCTGAAGGGATTTACCAGAGCGACACCACAAGGGGCTAGGTGTAAAGGCTTTTGGATGACACACAAGAACTCAGCCCCCACCCTTTGGGGCCAGTGAATTCCTACTGTAGGGGCCAGGGAGTCTGGGGCCAATTCCCTGGGAGGAAGTAGGGCAAGTTCTGAAGGAGCAGCTAGCTAGGAGGGGGCACACTGAAGTTCAGCTTCCACATGGCACTTAGAGAAATCTCCATCAAAGCTCTCCAGTGGCTTTACCTGTGTAATTGTCATACAAGTATCTGAAGCCAGAATGGTTGGAGAAGTGTAATCCCCCCATCCCTCCGCCCACTGGTCCTTGGGACCAGCCCCAGCCCATTGTAGGGACCTCTGCTCCTTCTCCCATAGCTCCTGTAGACTCCCCTTCTCAGGGCCAGGTCCCAGAAGACCCCTGCAACTGCTCACTCCCCTTGTGTACAGAGAAGAGGCTGTGTGAGATCTGCACCTTAACACAAGAATGAGAACCAGCAGCCCACAGGTTCCGATGAGGGGGCAAAGGCCCTGGGGCATCTGGCTGGGCCACCCGGAGGGCAGATTTCCCATACAGCACCTGGTTATTAAAAAACAGTCAGGTCTCAGGCAGGGGCTTTCTGAGGTTAGCAATTTGGAGCAGGTTTTGTGACTGAAACCCAGCTGCAACAAGTGATTACACAATGGTGCATACATGAGTCACCCCTATCGCGCTCTCCCTTGCAAATACCCTGCCCAGTTATGTGGCATATGGCTGCAAACCACAATGAGGGAATTGGTGCTGAAGTTCTGACAATCCAGCTGTCCAAAAAGCATGAGTCAAGGTGCCCCAGAATCCAGACTAGCTAGGGTTGCCAGGTGTCCAGTATTGACCCGGACAGTCTGGTATTTTTGGCTCCTGTCCGGTAAAAAAATTCAGAAAATACCAGACACTTAAAATGGCCGGTATTTTCTGATTTTTTCCTGGCCAAGGGGCAAAAATACCAGACTGTCCGGGTCACTACAGGACACCTGGCAACCCTACACACAGTCAGGCCCAGCTGCCCCCCTTTCTCCCACTTACCTGGTTCTGCAGGGGAGCTGTCTGGCCCGGAGCAGGGAGGGAGGCAAGATGGCTACCAGCTGCCTGTTAGGAGAGGCAGAGCCCAGCCCCTCCTGTTCTTAAAGGGGCCATGCTGTTCTTTTAATTTTTTTTTGCTCAATAACTCTCTGGGTCCCTTTTTTTTTTGCTCAACAACTTTGGTCCTCCCCCTTTTTTTCCCCAACAAAATTTTTTCCCCCATTTTTTTTTTGTGTGGGAGGGTGTTCAGTATTTTTGGTTAAACCATCTGGCAACCCTAAGACTAGCTTAAAAATCGGGCCCTGGTGCACCGCTATGCCCATACCCCCACCCCTGTTCTCTGCCTGTGGCACAATTTATGCTGCGGAAGACTGCAATACTTATGGCTAATTCTAGTTTGGGGTTTAGTGCAGGGTTGCCAGGTATCCGGTATTGACCCGGACAGTCCGATATTTTCGCCTCCTGTCCAGTAAAAAAAAAAAAAAAAAAAAAAAAATCAGAAGATACTGGACACCTAAAATGTCCAGTATTTTCTGTTTTTTTTCCCTGCCACGAGGCAAAAATACCGGACACCTGGCAACCCTCGGACACATTCAGCAACCGGGCTTCTCCCCCCCCCCCACTTACCTGGTTCTGCAGGGGCTGGAACAGAAAAACAAGAAGGCTGCTGGCAAAAAAAACCCTCCTCTTAAAGGAGCCATGCTCAACAACTTTGGTCGCCCCGCTTTTTTTTTCCCCCCCCAACAGAATTTTTTCCCCATGTTCTTTTTTGGGGGGGGAAGGGAGAGGGGGTTTGGTATTTTTGGTTAAACCATCTGGCAACCCTAGTTTAGCGTGCAGGTGCTGGGCAGAGCTGGTGGCCTGTGACTGACAGAAGAGCAGGCCAGATGAGCTGGTGTACCCTTCTGGCCTTCAACTCTCTGACTCTTGCAAAGGTTTAGTTTTTAGAAATTCCTTCTGCTTTCAGGTTTTTAATCTCTTAGGTCATCCTGGGCTTTTCCCTGCCCCCCATGGCCAAGGCATTTACTTTATAGAACAAAAAAGGTGGAGATTTTCATGTTGTTACATGCTGGGGCTTTAGGAAAACTATCAAATACTGTGAGCCTCCCGCCGCAATTGCAAGTTGGCAGCCCTGGTCCTGCTCCGATAACAAAGCTATCCCTGCCCCTGTAAGCAGGCCACAGCACGCAGATCTAGCAGCAGTACCGCTGGTGCATATTGAGCAGGATGTGTGTCTCTCTCCCCTCCACTCTCCAGCATCAATGGAATGCAGCAAGCGAGTTGGCTTTTACTATGACAAGCTTTTGACAAACTGCATCAACTGCTTGGACATCTGTGGGCAGCATCCCAGCCAATGTCTCCCGTTTTGTGAGAGTAAGTCTGCAGGGTGTGCATGGCAAAGTGCCCTGCTGAGCGCTCTTGGGGCGGGTGGGAGGCAGGCTCCAGGATCATGCAAGCTTTGCTTTGGAGGCATTCAAAGCAGTGACATAGTCAGAAGGGCCCCGACTGCGGGTAGGTGAGCAAGAATGGGGAGCAGGGTAAACCCCGGGGCCGCGAGACTGCTCCCCAGCCAGAACCTGAGTGGGTTGGCGGGTGGGCCTAGATTCAAACCAAGAGTTGAGGTAGGACGCCATGTGGGTGCAACTTCTCTCCCTTGCTCTGGGCATATGTCAGGCAATCACAAGCCCTCTCTGGATTAGACTGTATTAGCTTTGGTAGGCTGGTGAGGAGGCAATACCAGCGCACACCCTTCCCCCAGCCCATGCTGTCTGCTTTTGGTTCTCCCGCTCCTGCAAGAAGTGCATTTCCCCCTCCTCCTTTGGATCCTCCTTTGATTTGCACTCTTGTTGCTGGATCTATTATGTGATGGGGATTCTCGCTTCACTATGCTGCCTTCGGTGCATGGGGGTGGGGAACAACTTCTCGACATGGTGAAGAATTGCACATCCTGGAGGGGAGTGTAACCCACACACCTTCTGGGTGTGGTGACCGTGTACTGTCCCATCCAAGATCACTTGCAGAGACAATGAGTCTGCTCCATGGCTTTAGCTGAGAGCCATCTGGCATTTAGTTCATGCGGTAGAGCAGGGGTGGGGAACCTCAGGCCCAAGGGCCAGATCCATCCCCCACGGCTCAACACTGGGGGAGTCCACGCTGGCGCTCCAGCCACCCACCCGCAGGGCTAGAGCCAGTGTTGTCTTCAAGTCGTCATTGTCAAGTCCAAGCTGAGTCTCAAGTCACTACAGTTCAAGTCTCAAGTCGAGTCCCGAAAGTCACTTTCAAGTCAAGTCCCAAGTCCAGTCTCAAGTCTTAATTTAAAAAATGTCAAGTTGCTTTTGTACAAGCCGTCAATATCGGCATTTTCGGACAATTTTTTCACCAAGTCGATTTAACAAAATTAGTAAGTCTCAAGTCGAGTCTCAAGTCACAAACAATGAACCCGAGTAGAGTCTCAAGTCGGGTCACGTAGGCGACTTAAGTCGGACTCGAGTTCAAGTCGTGGGACTCGAGTCAACAACTCTGGCTGGAGCACACAAAATCTGCTAGCCTGGCCCCCCCCCTCCCCCAGGCTCTGGTGTGTGAGAAGAATGTGGGGAGGGTCTTTCTCCTTCTCAGTCAGGGGCTTCTCACTTGTATGCAGCCCCCAACTGAGTTTTTTGTGGGTCAGCAGCCCCTGACCCAAAAGAGAGTCCCCATCCCTGTGGTAGAGGCTCATGCACTAAGCTCCAGAGGTCCCAGATTCGGTTCCAACTGCTGGCGTTCCAAGAGGAAAAGCCCTGCCAAGGTGCTTGTGTAGAGAGGGGGTGAAGCTGCAGAGGACAAGGGCTGCCCTGTTAGCCACACGAGAGAGGAGCCTGCAGACAGGGGAATGCTTCCAAGACAGGTTCAGAGTCTGCATCTGACTGCTGTAGCCCCGGGGCAATGAACCCCTTCCTGCCCTGCCCTGGGTAACGGATGGGTTGTGTTCGATTGACTTTCAGATAAACCGGTAGCTACCTCATCTGCAACGTCTGCTGGGGAGCCAAAAGGAGGCTGTGATCAAGACCAATGCTTGGTTGTCTATCTGCTGCTGGGGCTCTGCCTTTGCACTGTGATCTGCTGTTTGCTGTTGGGCTGGGCCCACTTCAAAAGGAGGGGAATGGAGGTCTCCTGCCAGCCCACCCCTGGGACCTGCCACGCGAGAGAGGATTCCTCAAAAGGTAAGTACCGGCTGCCGGAGGAGAAAGAAGTTACAGGGTCAGACAGGCCAAGGGGGAGAGTGTGGATGGCTAGAAGTAGTCACTCACACCCCTGAGGTAGGAGATATATTCAGTCAGCAAAGAATGTGCCATCACAGTGTGTCTGGCTGGGAAGAGGATCGACTTCCACACTTGTGACAGGCCAGTGGCATGGTTATAGGATGAACTCTTTGGCTGTACCCCATACCCCAAAGGGAGGAAAAAACTGAGCTCCAAGTCTCACACCCTAGAGGAAAGGAGCTGGAGGGTGCCAAAGCTGGGGTAGGGCTCTGAGCTCTTGTGCCTCTCTCAGACAGTTGCAAGCCAGATGGGCCCCTGCAAGGTGTGGAGAACATTTCTGGGCACAGGCCAGTTCTGGGAGCCTAATGTGGCGTTCTCTCACCTGTTCCCTACGTGCCCCTTTTCACAAGCCTCTGAAGAGATTTTGTTCTGAGGGGAAGGTCAGAAGGGACCATACTGCTCATCTAGACCAGTGTTTCTCAAACAGTGGTACGAGTACTCTTAGGGGGTACTTGAGAGAAGTCTTGGGGGGTACGTCAACAACTGAAATTTGGAGAAAACTGAATTTTTGTTTTTACGTTTTACAGCGCTTTATTTTTGAACTTTCTACACCCAAAAATTTCGTAAGTACCCTCTTTAAAAAAAGTTATATATATTTTTTTAAAAAGGAGTACTTTATAAAAAAAAGGTTGAGAAACACTGATTTAGACAGACCTCCTTGCCTAGCTCACAGAACTACATTCAAGAATGGTCCCTAGCAGAGCAGATTGGTGGGTTAGTCAGCCTAGAGAACAGGGTCGTGGTTAAAGTAATGACCTGAGACCAGCAACTGTCTCAATTCCTGACTCTGCCATGGAGTTCCTATGCGAATTTGGGCAAGTCCCAATCTCTGGGCCCCAGTGCCCCACCTGTGAACTTCCCCATGTCAGAGTGGCTGTGGTACTGGCGCATTTATTAATGGTTCTGAACTGCTCTAGTACTACAGTCCCATTGGCCATGCCTGTAGAGATCTAGCTCTAATCCTTGTGCTGACCGTGGCTTGGTGTGCAATCTTAGCCAAGATGCTCACTCTCTGTATCTCTGTTGCTACTGAACCCATCTTGATAAAGGCTTTGAGATCTCTGGCATTTAACGCAAGCTACTCCCTGGAGCCCTTTGAACTGCTAACGCTTATTGGAGACTGTTAGCACGGACATGATCCATTCTGCTACCAAAATGCTTTACCGAGAGGTAAAGAGAAGATTCTCTTCAGAATGGGCACAGGGAGAGCTGGGGTACACCTTGGACAGCTGCCACAAAAGCGTGCCAGCTGAGTTACCCATACCAGGCCATTGCTGTTTCAGACTCCTCGGGGCCAACAGCTGATGTACAATCCTCTCCTTCCACAGCAGCTCACTGCTGGTAGCTACACTTTACATTGTACAAGAGCAGGCATGAAAGCAGGAATTAGCACCTACAGATGAGCTGAGACAGCACTTTGCTCTTCTAAAGCTCCATGCACCTGATGATCTCAAAGCATTTCATGCACATTAAGGAATTAAACTTCCATCATTTCCATGAGGTTCATGTTACAGCTGGAAAAACAGGATCCAGAGCATACCAGCATATGGCAGAGGTGGGAACAGAACCCCCACTTCCCACCCCCAGGGTGCATGGACTGTGCACTGCCTTTCAAGGTTGCAAGGCTGTGTAGTCACTGACCAGCAGTCCCTCGCTCTCCTTCCTTGGGGTGGCAAGAGCTAGGAGGCAGCTTGTGAAATCCTAGGGATAAGGGGAGTAAAAAATAAGTCTCTCTAATTAAGCAGCCAGCAAATCAAGAAACAGAGCTGAGCCTCTTTTACTAATGATCCTATCTGTATGCATTTGGTCAGGGCTCACTTTTGGCTGCACTGGGGCTAATTTAACAGTGGCTTCCCACTTGCTCATTACCACTCCAAAGGCTGAATTCTCAGGGACTTCAAAGGCAGATCCAAGCCCAGGGCACCTGCAGCTGCATGCAGCTTTGGCTGAGCAGAGAGCAATCTTGTTTACAAGCAGGTGGGCCCTTGCTTTGAAACGTACCCTTTGTGCACAACCGTACCATGTTGGTTCTTGAGGGCCTGGAGATACAGGGAATACTGACAGGGACCTTCCCTTCCTGTGTAAGCTGTGTGCTTGGGCGGCCACCCAGGAGAGATTCAGGTGCCTCCCAACTGATTGGCAGAGCTCCCACAGCTAGCAGCGTGTTTCTACTGATGGTGCACATCCGCACATGCCTTGATGCACATCACAAAATTTATTCCACTCATGGATGGAAAAAATGAGAGTGAACATTGGTCCCTGTCCTGGGAATACGCAGCTGAGTGAGAGAGAAAACAAAGACTAAGGAGAGCTACCCCTGAAAGGCAGGGAAGGGGAAAAGAGAATTGAACACAGTTCTCCATGTGGTGTCAGACTGATGGCAATTTCAGACACTATGCTAGCCTGGGACTTGGGAGGCCATGTCCCATTCCCTGCTGTGCCACAGATTTCTTGTGTGACCATCAGCCGATCTTTAAGGGCCAGATTTTTAAAGGTATTTAGGCATTATTGCAACTGCCAATGGGATTTAGACCTCTCAGAGCCTAAATCTCTTTTCAAAAGGAGATGTAAGCTCTGAAATCAGCAAGGTGTTCTGACAGTGAGCTCTGACCTCCACAGATCTGGGCCCGAACTCCAATTGTTTGAAGTGTGAGTGAGGAGTCTAAATACCTTAGGCAACCTGAGCCCTGTTCCATCTGTGCCCCAGTTGTGCATCTGTACGATGGAGATAACAGCTCTGCCCTGTCTCACGGGGGTGTTGTTAGGATAGATTCATTAAAAAGACCATGAGGTCCTCAGAGTCATTAGTGATGGGACCAGGTAAGAACTTAGAATATGATGGACTCTCCCTCCCATCTCTTCAATATGGAAAATCAGACCAACACGCCACCTAACGGGTAACATTTAGGGTATGTCTAGACTGCATCCCTCTGTTGGCAGAAGGATGCAATTAGGCAGGTCAACATTGCAAATGAAGCGGGGATTTAAATATCCCGTGCTTAATTTGCATTAAAAATGGCCGGTTTTTGCCGACTCAGCACTTTGTCGGCAAAAAGCAGCAGTCTAGAGGGGGATCTGTCAAGAAAGAAAGCCTTTTTCGACAGATCTCTTATGCCTCCTGCAAAACGGCGGCCATTTCTTATGCAAATTAAGCGCAGGATATTTAAATCCCCGCTTCATTTGCAATGTCGAACTGCCTAATCTGCATCCTGTGCTGACAGAGGGATGCAGTCTAGACATACCCTTAGTCACTTTCCAGAGCAGAAATATAACCTATAACTGTTCCTATCCGCTTCTGTCTGAGGACACTGTGGCACTAGGGATTGATTTTAAAGGGCCCCCATCAGGTTGGAAATGATATACTGTATTTTCAGATAGGGAAGTAAAATCCTGTTTAATCAGTTAACCAATTAAATGTTACATTTAACTGGTTAAGTGATTAAATGGGATCCCTTGGGCCCACCGTGGGTGGGAGCCACTCTGGCCCTGCCAGGCCAGACACCCTCCACTGTAGCACGGTATGGCAGGCTGCTCTGGCTATGCCAGGCCCGCCATACCACACCATAGGAAGGCAGCGGCTGCTCCCGCCCAGTCAGGCCATCGGTTAACTGGTAACTGGTAAGCATCACCGGCTAAAGGTGATGCTTACCAGTTAAGCAGTGACATCCCTATTTTCAGGGCAACAAATGTTATTCCCCTTTGTTCTAAGATGACCTTAGATGATGAAAACTGAAGGCCCCACTAGTCCCATTTTTAGAATTCTTTTAGTGTTGGGGTGGTGTTTGCATTTCACTCCATTCAGACAATGGATGTAAAGACCAGTCATTCGCACTTTCAGGATCTAGTCTGGTGGTGGCACTGCAGCAGGAATTGCCAATCAAGGGGCAGTACAATAATTTGTGTTTTAAGTATCAAAGTTATTTGCATTCATAGTTGCATGGTAATAATGCTCATCCACCTGCCACCCACCTGTATTTGGGGACTGCACTACTTGATCCAGCTCCCTTGGCAGAGATATGGTTTTCCTTGTGTTCTGCGTCTCTATACAGAGTCAAAGTGCTGGGGTTAGATATCTGCAGCCACACAACCCTCACTTTGTTCAAAGGCACCAGGACGCATACCAGGCAATGGGCAGCACAGACAGGAAATGGATGTCCTTTCCAGTCCCACGACTAGCCCTGTATATTCTTCCATACATTGGCGTTCCATGGAGCATCACATGGCACTGGCTCTTCTTGCTCCTCACTCTTAAATCTCATTTAAAGAAGTCATAAGTACATGGCCTTCTCCTAATGCTGCTCTTTCAAGGCTGCAGTGGCCATAGTCACAGGGCTGTTGCATCATCATGGAGGTGGTTCTCCATCCAGGTTCATGCAGGGAAAGGGAGGAAGATGCCAGCCTCCTACAAAGATGCAGCACACCTGCCCCATGGGAGCCCTTGTTCTAATACAGGTTGTGTCTTTACAGATCACTTAGTGGAAGCAGGGAGCGTTGGAGGGGGATCCACTGGCAGCAGAGTACCTGAGCCTGTGGAAACCTGTGGCTTCTGCTTCCCTGAACAAGGGCCTGCCATGCAGGAGACCAAGGCATGTCACAGTCCCTTCTATCATCCTGGAGCAAGGGCAGCTGCCTCTCAGACTGGGATATCCTGCAGAGGAAGTGCTGGGGTTATCCCCGCCCCTGAGGATGGCCATTTCAAAATCATATGTTCTCCATCGCAAGAGAAGACCCTGACAACATGAACTCAATGAGCTATGCTGTGATCAGGGGAAGAAGTAACACTCCCTGTACTAATAATCATGCTGCTTGCATTTGATCCTTGCTCTTCATCCTCAGTAAACAACTTACCTTACCTGTCAGTCACAAGAGAAGCGACCTTCACACCATAGAAACAGACTCTGGATTGTCACTATTTTGCTCTACTATGGAAATAAAATTCTCACGATTGTTATGCACTCGCCATAAAGTCTTTTGCATCCTTTCCAATGTAGCACCACACGCGACCTCTAACCTGACCTCTCCAGCTTCTTCTAATACTCTAGCATCAGCAGAACCAAAAATTAAATCAGGTTTTTCAAGCTGGCACCTGCCTCACTGTTACTGGCTCTGTCTATAGGTGTGATGCACAACCTGAGACACGGCACTGCAGAGCGCAAGCCTTCTCTTTCCAGGACTCTGCCTGTAAGCCAAGCAATTTCCAAGCAACTGTGACTGACAAGTGTCAGGCAGACCCAGGCAGACAAATCGGACCCACTGCAGCTAGTCAGTGAGCAGGCCCGCAGATGGGGAGGAAGAGGGACAAAGGGGCCAATTGCACAGGGGCCCGATGTTTAAAAGGGGCCCAGAGCTCCCGACTGCCATGAGCTCTGGGCCCCTTTGAAATGCCGCGGGAGTATTGCTCCGCACAGCTCTGTGGGTTGGGAGGGAGGGCCCTGCACCACACTCCAGGTGGCACTAAGGGCTGACTGCCCGTGGCCCCACCCCTTCCGTCCGAGGCTCCATCCCTTCTGGGGGCAGAGCCAGGCCTCCCCACACCTTGCCCCTGGGCCACAGTGACAGTCTGCCCCATTGTCAGTGCTCACCATAGTCCATCACAGCACCAATAGGAAATTCTTCAGCCCCATATTCCATAAATCCCAGAGATATTATTGGATTTTGATACTTCAACCAGACACTCACAGAAATGTAGGACAGGAGGGGACCTCAAGATGTCCTCTACTCTGTCCCCCCTGCACCAGGAAATCTCCCTTCTCCCCAAATTCTCTTCCGAGTGATAAAAACAAACAGGGATTTTAAAGAGCATAGAGTCTAGCTTACCAGGGTGTTGAAAAAAATAATGGTATTTTATGTCTTTTAAAAATATATATAAAGTCACTTCTTCCAGGTATGGAAGAAGTTGTAGTTGCAGCACTGCAAGAACTGTGTGCTAGGTACAATATGGAGCACTAGATCTTTGTCTGTAAGGTTTAGAATAGATAACTGGAGGATATTTCCTATCCTATTAAGCAATTTCCAGTGTCCCATGATTAATGTACTCTGAGTTTTAGTGCTACAACAGTTTGTTTTCTAGCCCTCAGCTGGAGGGCCTTTTAGAAAGGGGATTTTTTTTCCTTGATAGAGTTCCTTGAATACAAGCGTACTGTATCCAGTGGAGAAGGAAGGATCGAAAATATCACAGCCAGCACTGACACCATTTAAAGGTCCAAGTGGTTTCAAACCAAGCAACTGTGGTTAAAGGAGAGGGCTGTTTCCTGACAGTTGATGACTAGCTGGGGAAGTGGTGGGAACGGATACAAAATCAGCCAGCCAGTAGATGCTAGGAAGAGCGTAATCCAAATGGTCATTATTGCTGTTTCTAAACCATGTGATGTTTTATAAACCAGGAACTGCAGTTTTATCCAATTTGTATATAATATGGGGCTTTGCCAGCAGCACCAGGAAAACAAGGCTATGAACATTAAACATGCTATTTGAACTAACTGAAGTGACACAAGTATCATCTGGAGTGAGGCAGCACCAGTGTTTTGTGTGTCGATGAATTTAATGCTGTGACAGTGCTGAATTGACAGCCCTGGGAAACTCAGCCTATTATTCAGCCACAGGTACAAGTACAATACAGCTGTGCCAATGTGGGTCAAAGCATGCAATGGACAGACTGAATTTAGGAGTGAGAGGAGTCTATTCCTTGGTCTCCCTGTGGTCAGTACCAGCTGTGATGGTTTTCAAGATGGAGGTCCTTGGAAACTGGGTTGACACTACAGAAACTTGGCCATGAAGCTTATGTAAGACTATCTGACAGTAATAACGTTCAGCCATTCCCAACCTGGCCTGGGTTGACCTGGCCACCTTCAGATGAAAGTCTCCATCTCCCATTACCAATCGCCCAAGATGTGATACATGAGGTTACAAAGACCTGCCACAGGCCAGTTCAGTTCAAATGCTCCAGGCTCTCTAGTGCAGCTTCCTCACGATGCATGGGTAAGCACCCCTGGGACTGGGGGCAAACTGGGGTTGACATTTTGGTTGGAGATATTCCTGGAGATTACATCACATGGCATAATCCTGAATGCCTGGAGACTCTAAGACAATCCTGGAGCATTTCCAACCCTGAGACAGACAGCTCAGAGGCCTGCTTCTCCACCCTAAGGAATATATCCCCCTTGTGTAAAAAGAGAAGCAGAGTCCTGTAGAAAGGGACAGAAATATCAAAGAGCTCACTCCCCCGCTGCCAACACATTTTCAGTTGGGGCACCTGTCAAGGGCCTGACTCATTTGTTAACAGTTCAAATAAAACAACATTACAAATGTGGTCAGAATGGCAGCACACGCCACTTGACTCGGGTGAGCCAACACTCCTGTTCACAAGCAGGCCAGGCCAGTGTTCACATTCATTCATTAATTCAGAGTTCACTTGCCCTCTGGCAGGCCTCCCTCTGGTTACCAGGCAACCAGAATGGCAGCGCCGCCCACTATGCACTGCCGGTTCTCTGGCACTCACTGCAGTAGAGGAGGAGAGAGCAGCTGAGGCCCACAATAGCATGCAGCCTGTGTCACTGGACACACAAAATTCTGGTCAGGAGCCAGGGTAGTCCATCTAACATGTCCACCGTAAACAGGAGGGGAACACTCCCCGTAATCTCACACACACCCTTCTCCCTCTGACAGGGTTTAACAGACAATCTTTGTATGGCTACATTAAAGAAAAACGTAGCTTAGAATAGGCCAGTCAAATAAACAAGAGGATGTATTATATACACAAATGCCAAAGCACAACAACGAGAGATGTTAAAGCAACAGAGGCAAGGAAATCAACATACTTTGCATCAAGGCTGCTGTTGTTGCGGCTGTCTAATGACAGGTCCTACAGCTCTGACCACAGGACAGAAGGTACTTCCTCTTTCGAGACAATGAGTATTTATTCCTTTCTTACTAGGAACTGAGGTACTGGGTGCAAAGAGTTCATCTCATACTCCACAATTTGATGAAGTGGGTTTTCTCCTGAAAGCTCATATTATATTTGCTAGTCTCTTAGGTGCCACAGGACTGTTTGTTATTTTTCAAGTAGACTAACATGGCTACCCCTCTAACTTTTTCCCACAATTTATAGTACAAGCCTCTACTGAGTGCCACAAGGAAGCAGCAATCTTCAGTAACTCCTGGTCAAGAGGGTGGTAGGGCCAAGCTGCTACGTTGTAAGCTTCATTCTTCTGTTATGTGCATAGCCAAACACACTGCTGCCACTTCTACACACCTTACGATGGCTCTCCAATATCAGTCTCAGTCATGGGTAACTTCTGATATTTTGTCAGAGCAAACAAGTGATACAAAAGAAAAAAAATAGCTGCTTTCAAAAGTGTTTAAGATCAGGGTTGAAACAGAATAAATAGCTGTTGAAGCAGGCAAGTTTTGGCTACTGTCAACAAGTGAGGTACATATAACTTGATCAATGAACTTATAAATCAGCAGTAAGCATCTGATTGCATGGTAAGGCTTTCTTATCAAACAGAGCTCGGTTGATGATGCAGCCCATTCTAAGAAACATCTGGATGAAAAGAGGTGGGGATCATCTCCCAGTTCTACAAATATATGTAACATGGTATGATATGCATGTCTTTAATAAAGAGGTGATGAGAAAGTGTGGGACCTACCCGTGTGTACATTGGAAAAGGGCATTCAATTTGATATAGCACTGGTTTTTAGAACAGTGGCAGGCCTTCTCACTTCTAAAGGAAGAAAGATGATTCCCTCTTCCCTCAATAACTAGGATTCAGTCCCATGATTTAATATTGCTAAAGGAGCCACAAGCCTTTCAGTACAGGATACAGAGGTCAATGTTACAGAAGAAAACTGCTTTTAATATGCCTCAAATTCTAGGCTCATAAGCAGAAACAGAGCAGTGTAAGTCAGTGAAGATCCACTAATGCAGAGGATGGTTCTTTCACAGTGTGGGAGAGAAAAAGGGTAGTGGGGTGGTTTGCAGGGCTGGCCTTGTCACAACAATCACTTTGGCTGGGAACAATAAGCTCCAACAGGCCAGTACAAATATAATTCATTTGTCTGACTTTTAACAGTTCTCGCTATCACAAAGCAAGTCGACTAATTGTGCAGTAATGTGTGAACGCCACATGGGGGTGCCAATTCTTCAGTAACATAGCAAGGTGGTGGTTTGAACTGCATCAGTAAACACAGGCTGGGGAATAGTGAAAGGCTGATTCTTGCCTTCAGCTGCAAGCTTACTGCATTATTAAAAGATAGCAGGAAGCCGTTGTCAAGCGCCTACACAACACCACACAGCCTGGCAGGGAGAGATCTTCCTTTAGAATCAGTGTGCCATCCACCTGTTGCTCTAGCAGACTCTCACTTGCAACATTAATTTAAACTCTGCAGTAGCCAAGTATTATCTTTACCAAATCAAGGCAGAAGTATTCTGAGTTTGTGCAGTGGGGAAGATAGGTTAAGAAACCCTAGAAAAATACTTACCATGCAGGAATCGTACTGACTAGCTGCCCCAATCTTCACAATCTCTGTGCACCTACAGCAGCAAGGTGCTCATTCCAGAAACAGCTTTACATGTTCTCCTCCCCCATGTCTTCCATGAAACAGTTCCAGACACTCCACGTCTGCCTTAAGCAGGCAGACACCTGCAAGTTGCCCCTAGGGCATAAGGATTGGTCGAACCCTTTTTAAATTTCACGTTTATCTTTGCGGTCAAGTTGTGTCTGCCTCACCCTCCAGTCCTGACCCAGCCTCTGGAAAGGAGAATATTTGCTACTACAATCAAAGCAGGACTGCTTAAGCATGGATGCAGAAATAGACGACCTTCTCAGTGTGACCCTTACACAAAAAAATACAATGGCTAATAGACTAACATTTGCAAATTCTTCATGAGTCAGAAGCGGTAGCAGCTGAAAAACCAATTTTTTTTTTCCTTTTTGAGCTCTGCTTTCTGAGGGGCTAAGAGGTGAATAAACCCCTTCCCATGGACTGAAATTCAATCTATAGCCTTGCTTCCTGGGAATAAAACATAAAGAGCATGCCGAGTTACAGCCAGTGTCTAGACAGGCAAATGGGCTGCTCTTAACAGAGGGGAAGGGAGGGGGTAAGGAACAGACATATATTTGTGACAAAACAGAAGCCAGCCTGCACACCGGCTGCAAAGAGTTAAGGACATAAATAAGGATGGGATTCCAAAAGGGAGGGGAGTCTGTAAGGAGTTAACAAATGTGGGAGGAGACATGGGACCAATAAAAGCATAGCACATACCAGGAAAATGCTTTGTTTACTTTAAAGCTTAGCATACTGCAGAAGTACTCAATAGCTGCACATCTATCCCTCCATATTGCACCCAGCAGCAGCCATGGCTAGCAGATGGCAGATTTTCAATACTAACATTCTGCCAAATGCTCTCTCGCTTTGAGGGGGCTTGGCAGAACTGGGGAAAGACACAAAACCAGCATCAAACAACAAAACCGGTGAGTTTAAGAAATCAAACTTATTGACAACGTTTAAAAAAAAAGAACCAAGACAACTTTTACAGTATAAACACGCCAATTCATTCATTTTACTGATGATTCCATTTATGAATTTCAGTCTCGTGAAAAAAAGGGAATAAAAGGAAAAAAATTAAGAAAATAGCTATTTATAGAAAAACAAAACAAAACAAAGGGCTCAAACAGAAAAGAATCTGTGCAGATGCTTTGATGAGCAGTCTGATGGCAGATTACCATCTGTGCAGAAGGCATGCTTGAAAACCTGTCTCAGTACTGTAGCTTCAGTTCCACAATCCAGGATTTCTTTTACTTTTGTCGAAAAAAAGAGCCTAATAGTTTCATACTGTATTTATTTAATAACTAAAATTCACAAATAAAAAGATACTTGCAAAGTCCTTTAGTTGCGTCATCCCCTCCTCCTCCACTTTACTGCTTTCAGACCCATATGCATCAAAAATGGGCTTGGATTTTTAATAACTGTTATATGATTGGTCAGTTGGAGCTGAAGCACCAATGGAGAAGATGCTTTATGGAGATGATGGCACACCCCCTTGCCTTCCCACACACTTTTTCAGAGGAAATGTACCAGTGCCCGGACTCCTCTGCTCCCATTTCCCCCACCCAGAACATGCCTCTCATTTTATATTTCTGCTCTTACGTGACTGACTGTAGCCTCTTTTCCCCCCCCTTTCTGTCCTTGCGGGACTGCATACACGTAGGGCATTGTTCATTTCTTACTCCGCCAGGCTGAGAGCCAGTGTCAAGTAGGTCCTGTTACAGCTCAGTGCTAGTTGTTTAATGGGTCTTTTCATTTCAGGTAGGTTTGTGTGTCGTTTCAGAAGGCTTGCTTATTTTCTTCCTTTCATTTATCGGACAAGCTGCTGGATAAGGCTACTCGTATTCCAGGAACTGTTTGTGATAGAACAGCAAATATCTGCAAAGAGGAAGACATAACATTACTTTAACCTCAAGCTGCACATTACAGATTTGTGATCCTAAATGCCAATCCAGCCATGATAAAAACAAGGACAAGGAGCAGACTGTGAAGAGCTTCAAAAAGATCTTACCGAATTAAGTGATTGGGCAACAAAATGGCAAATGAAATTTAATGTTGATAAATGTAAAGCAATGCACATTGGAAAAAATAATCCCAACTATACATACAATATGATGGGGACTAATTTGGCTACAACTACTCAAGAGAGAGATCTTGGAGTCACTGTGGATAGTTCTCTGAAAACATCCACTCAGTGTGCAGCGGCAGTCAAAAAGCAAATAGAATGTTAGGAATCATTAAAAAAGGCATAGAGAATAAGACAGAAAATATCTTATTGCCTCTATATAAAACCATGGTATGCCCACATCTTGAATACTGCGTACAGATGTGGTCGCCTCATCTCAAAAAAGATATATTGGCACAGAAAAAGGTTCAGAAAAGGGCAACAAAAATTATTAGGGGTTTGGAACGGGTTCCATATGAAGAGAGATTAAAAAGACTTGGACTTTTCAGCTTAGAAAAGAGGAGACCGAGGGGGGATATGATAGAGAACTATAAAATCTTGACTGGTGTGGAAAAAAAGCGAATAAGAAAAAGTTATTTACTTATTCCCACAATATAAGAACTAGGGGGTCAACAAATGAAAATAGGCAGCAGAGTTTAAAACAAACAAACAAAAGGAAGTTTTTCTTCACTCAGCACAGAGTCAACCTTTGGAACTCCTTGCCAGAGGATGTGGTAAAGGCTAGGATTTTAACAGGGTTCAAAAAAGAGCTAGATAGATTCATGGAGATTAGGTCCATCAATGCCTATTAGCCAGGATGGGTAGGAATGATGTCCCTAGCCTCTGTTTGTTCAGGAAATGGGTGTCAGGGGAGGGATCACATGATGATTACCTGTTGTGTTCCCTCTCTCTGGGGCATCTGGTATTGGCCACTGTCAGCAGACAGGATACTGGGCTAGATGGACTGTTGGTCTGACCCAGTATGGCCATTCTTATGTTCTTATGACTATTAGTGCTATTTTTCTTTGAAACTGAGAGGATTCAGGTAAGTGTGCTAGTTTCATAGGATGACCATGAAAAGCACTTTTGAAATCTCCAGATTATGAGGTGCTACAGAATGATTATCATCTTCCATTTCCCTACTCCAAGGGAATCGTCCCTCTCCTTCCACAGGTAGAGGTCCAGTCAGAGCCATCATTTATCTGAACAAGGAAAAAATGGACAGGACTTCCCCCACAGTCAGCCAGTGCTGTTTCTTACTCAGCTGGAGAAGCCACTGGAATGCTATAAGCCACCTCCTCTCTCCTTGCATTGACAACTGCCTCCGCAAATGCTACTTGTTTCCTACTGAAGGAAAATAAACTCTTCTGCTCTACTGACCTTTTTGTTGCATTAATTAAAATAATTTACAATGAAAAGTCAAATATTGTAGAAGAGACGCACATTGCCAGGCCGAAAAGCAGAAAAGGAAAACAGGAAAACCTATTAAAAATTCCAAACTGAGCTGCCTGCACTTCTGCAGCAATCAAAGGAAATGTCAGGTATAATTAAAACTAGAAGAGAACAGATTTGATCTTTCCAGCACAAACCCATGGCTGGAAATGCCAGAATGGAGGCGATCGCAGATTTTAAATTATTTTTTCTTGAAACAGAACCCAATCCCTGCTGCTTGTCAAATGACAAACATGTGAATCTTGCAGAAATAACGGCTCTATGTAGCATCCGCAGTGCACATTTGAGGGATGTGATTAATGTGGAATTGCAAATTTGAAATACATCATTAAGGGGGGATATGATAGAGGCCTATAAAATAATGAAAGGTGTGGAAAAAGTGAATAGAGAAGAGTTCTCCCCTTCCTGCAATATAAAAACTGGGACAGGGGGAAAAGAGGGTCCACTTGGTGAAATTAACAAGCAACAGGCAAACAAGGGGTAGTACTTTTTTTCCACACAATGCACAATTAACATCTAGAATTCATTGCCATGGATGCTATAAAGGTCAAAAAACAAAAACAAAAAACCTAGATAAGTTCATGGAGCGTAAGTCCATCTATGGCAATTAGGCAAGATGGTCAGGGGATGTAACCTCATGCTTGGAATGACCCTAAACCCCTGATTGCCAGAAGCTAGGAGCAAAAGATGAGGTGGATAGCTCTCAAAATTGCCCTGTTCTGTGCACTCCTCCTGAAACATGTGGCACTGGCCTGCTCTTACAGACGGGATACCATGCTAGGTGGACCACTGGTCTGATCCAGTATGGCAGTTCTCATATACCAAGTTAAAACAATTAATTCAAAGTATTACAGATTGAACCTCTCTGGCGTGGCACTCTTGGGTTCTGACCAGTGCCAAACCAGAGAATTTGCCGGTCGAAAGGAAAACAATATTGTCTAGCAGCATTACCAACACTTCCACTGCTTATGGGGCTCTCAGAAGACATTTTGGGGTAAATTAGAGCTAATTAACAGCACAGAACTCAGAGCCACAACTGGTGGCTATAAACAAACTTTATGGGACCATGGGAAACTTGGTCACACCCATGAGAAGTGGACATCGGGCTAACTAAAATCATGCTGGACCATGGATGGTGCCAGACAAGTGAGATATAATCTGTGCTTCTATATAACTGCCTCTTGTACCCTCCTGCTTTTTTGTGCTTCTCAATGTTTTCTTGCTTTTCTTCAGTTGCTCACACTTCTTACCTAGGCAGGGTGCTAACAGTAGGTTCTCAAGACTTTTGCACTGTGAGGTTCTTGCTAGGGACCTAGATGGCTTATACCAACGTACTGTCTGATCAGTCTGAGGGCACCCTACGAACCCCCTCCATTGGCAGGAGTTTGAAGTGGCCTTCCTGATGTGTGAGGGATTATGTGAAGGGAGGAAAACAGATAGAGCACCTGTCCTGTTTGTGCCCTTTCAAGCCCCAGAGACCCTGGACCTGGGTGCCAATAATATACAACATGGGGTCATGTGAAGAAGAGTTTGAGGCTGGCCTTAGCATCTCAGTCATTATACTTCTGGAATGAACAGACCCAAAAGAGAATAAATAAGGGAGAAATGAGTCCAGAAAGACTGAAAAATAAGAGGAAGAAATGGCAGATGATGGGTACAACAAAGACTCTCCCCCTGCTCATTTTTTTTTTTTGTTTTTTAGAATGAACTTTTCTTCTATGAAGTATTTCTAACAGGGAAGTACAGGGGACTAAGAAAAAAAAAATCACATGACAAAAGAAGCAGAGAGGGCCCTGAGTTGCTTTCCAAGCCTACTGCTCCCCAAGAGTGAAGGGTCAAAGGGCAGTTCTCAACAAAACACACACACATTCTTCCTTGTATCAGTATCTAGCACTTATACGACACTAGCACACAGAGGTCAAACCAGGATCAGGGCCCCACTGGACTAGACTTTGTACAAACATGTACCAAGCAGAGACCCTGCCCAGCTCTCAATCCAATGTAAGACTAGATGCAATAAGTGGGTGCTGCAAACTAATGGAAGAAAAGAGGTGGAAACCAGATACACTGTGCTAGGAAGCATCTGGCTATGTATGTACACACAGAAATATCAGTCGTATTTTTGGATAATTAACCAGTGATTAGATATAGCCTGTTTTATAAATTACCCCAGAGGAGAATGTCTACTATAATATAGAATTGTGAGTGATGGTGCTTAACTAGATGATCCATATGGTTATGGATGACCAGTGGGATTTCCTCAATCCCAACTACAATGTGAATTCATAATACACATATTCAGCAATGAAAGTAATATGTAAAAGCCTATCACACACCCATACCTGTGGCTAACAGGACTGTGATGAAAAAAATTAGAAAACTATGAGTGATCCTGTAGCACCTTAGAGACTAACAAAAAATATACACAGTACCGTGAGCTTTCCTGGGCACAACCCTGCTTCTTCAGATGAGTAGAGCAAGAGGCACAGAGAGGCAGCACAGAAACCCCAATATATAAAGCAAAAAAAGGGGAGAAGGGGAGGAGGAAAAAAAACCCGCCGTCAATTATAGTGTCCACGACTATAGTGTTTTTTCCCTCCTTCCCCTCTTTTTTTGCTTTATATTTTTGGGTTTCTGTGCTGCTGCTCTGTGCCTCTTGCTCCACTCATCTGAATAAGTGGGTCGTGCCCATGAAAGCTCATGATACTGCATTTTTTTGTTAGTCTCTAAGGTGCTACTGGACCATTTGTTGTTTCTTACATTTTTTTAAGTTACAGACTAACAAGGCTACTCCCTGAGGATTGTGATGAGACAGATATTACCACTGCCTACTGGATTAGCCAGGAGGTGGGTGGACATACCAGAAACTAATTATCTTGCACAGCAGCACAACACACTGCTAACTTGCCTTTCTCCAGTTTAAAAACTCCCAGGAGGTTAGACTAGCTTTCTGAAGCACTGCTAAATGATCAGTCTGGAGAGAAATCGTTCTAGATGATGAAAATCTTATCGCTGAAAGTAATAAAGTTCACCCACCAATAGGTGCCCCTTTATTAATAATAAAGCTATGCCCCTCACCCACTTTTCTTCTCATATCCTTTTTGTTCACAACCTACCCTTCACTGTCTAGTACATCCTTAATGCTAGCCTTGGTGATGATGGCATCATCACATTTGAACCACTGGTCCTTGTGTTGCCGGATGAAGCTGGTATAGTGCCCACTCTCCAAGGTTCCTTGGTGATTAACTACTGCAAACAAGGAATACCTGGTGGAGAAAAGACAGTTAATGAACTCTTGGATCAAAAGAAAAAAATGTGACCTTCTTAGTGGGGTAGAAGTTTGTGACTGTCTATATTTGAGCATAAAGAACGGACACCATATTTAATCTCTGTTCCACCAGGGCTTGATACTAGTTGGGGATGGGGCAGGTTTTTCTCTCCACCATCTTGCTATTGCCTCTAGCTGCCTGATTTACTACATCAGTTTTATAGTAGGAAGCTTTGCTTACATTTGAATAATAAACTGATTTGTTCTAAATAAGTAGATTAACATTATTAATTCATAGATAATTGGCTTATGAAGCCAGAAAGGATACTGTGATCACCTAGTAGGACCTGTATAACACAGGCCATAAAACTTGCTTGGATTAATTCCCGATTGCTCGAGAGGAGCTATTTTAGAAATCCAATCTTCAGTTAAAAATTTCCAGTGATGGAGAATCCTGTACAGTCTTTAGTAAATTGTTCCAATAATGAATTACTCTCGCTGTGAAAAACGTGTGCCTTATTTCTGATTTGAATTTGTCAAGCTTCAACTTCAAGCCACTAGATCTTGTTATATTTTATTCTGTCTGCTAGACTGAAGAGCTCTCTCTATTATCATATTTCTGTTTCCCATGAAGGTATTTACAGAGTACGATCAAGCCACTGCATAACCTCTTTGTTAAATTGAAGAGATTGAGCTCCCAGAGTCTACCAAAATAAGGCAGGTTTCATAATCACTAAAATCAATCATTCTTGCAGTTCTTCTATGACTCCTCTCCAATTTATCAACAACTTTTTTGAATTGTGGACACTAGAGCCGGACAGTATTCTAGCAGTGGTCAACACTACTGTCAAATACAGAGGTTATAGAATCTCCTTAATTCTATTCAATATTTCCCAGTGGAAATCCAAAGATTGTATTTAGCCCCTCTGGCCACAACTCAGTACTGACTGCTTATGTATAGCTGTTCACCCACAAAAACTCCCCAAGTATTTTTCCAATCCATTTCTTCCCAGGATTGAGCCCTCTATTGTATAAGTTGGCTTACATTCTTTGTTCCTAAATATTATATACATTTACATTTAGCTGTGCTAAAATATATTGTTTGTTTGCATCCAGCTTACCATACAATCCAGGTCACTGTGTTAGTGACTTGTCCTCCTCATTGTTACCCCTTTCCCCATCTTTGTCTCACCTGCAAACTTTATCAGTGAGGATTTTATGATTCCTTCCAGGTCACTGAAAAAATGCTAAATAATGCACTGCCAGGTATTAATCCCTGCAGGACCCTACTAGAAACACATCAGCTCAATGATTCCCCATTTACAATCAACAACCAGTTTTTGATCCATTTAAGATGTGCCATATTCTAGTTTCTTAATCAAAATGCACACAGTACCAAGTCAAATGACTTAAACTTCTGTAAGTATTTTAGATCGTCGCTATTACTTTTACCAACAAAACTTTTAATCTCATCTCATCCTCAATAAAAATAAAAAAGTTAGTTTGATAAGATCTATTTTCTGTAAACTTATGTAAATTGTAGGGATGTAAGTGACTAGTCAACTAGTCACTTCCTCCACTGCCTCTGTATCAGAGACAGCGAGAGGGGAGAGGGAGCAGGAGCCGGTGCTGGGCTGGCTTAAAAGCCAGTTCCCTCCAGTACTGTCTCTGCAGGGGGATCTTGGGGCTGTGGCAGGGGAGGCAGAGGCGCAGCGGGAAATGGTGTGAAGCAGTCCCCACTTGCGCCGGTCTGACTGCTGTGCCTCTGCCTTTGAAATGTAGTAAAAGCCCCGTGGGCAGCTCTTACTACATTTAAAAGGCAGAGGAGCAGCCAGGATAGTGAGCACCCCTAATCAATTAAATTTAAAGTTAAATTTTGACTAATCGATGGAAATTCCATTGACTACTCAATTAGCTGATTAGTCAAAATTTAACATCCTTAGTTAATTGACATTAATTACATTAGCTTCCTTAAATTCTTGATTAACCCAGTCCTGCATTAGCCATTCCATATTTTTGCCTGGGATTGATGTTAGGGTGACAGGGATAACATCTGCTTGGGTTGTCCCATTTATCCTTTTTAATATTAGCACGACATGTGTTTACGCCCAGTCCTCTGGAACTTCCCCAGTAATGCGAGTTGCACCAGTCAGTTGTAATCAATATAGGCGTGTTTAAAGAAAAAGCATTCCCTTTCATCCTGTGCCAATGACGTTTAACTCCTTCCCTAAACTACTGCTGGTGTTAATACTAGCAAGGCAATAGCTTAGCTGCTCAGGGATGTGAACGGCTAGGTAAACATGCAATATAAGCTTTATTCTGACAAAACGGAATTGCTGTGCTGGAACACATGGCAATGCTTGAGCACTGCAGGACATAGAATCTGCTCTATGTCACCCTGCAAAAGTCAGCCACCTTGCCCAATAGGAGAGTACGGGAAGGCATCACTTACTTATTATCATTGTTTAGACTATCCGTCGGCTGCTGGTACTGCCCATTCATTCTGCTCTCTTTGCTGCAACAAAAACACACAAGAATCCAATCACTCAAAAGCAGTGGCTTTCCAAAGGGAGGCAGTGGGTTGTACATGGCAGAGAGCCTGCATGCAACCTCCAGGGGCAAGTGCAACGATCTTTACTGGCGGAAGAGGATTGCTGACTATGGTATTACAGATGCTATATTTGTGCTCACAGCAATGCTGTCTAGGAATGCGATTTCTGCTCCTAAGGCCCCAATTCTGCAAACACACACATGCTTAAGTCACAACTTCCCATCCCCACATTTTAAGTTTAAGAGGAGATTAATTTGGTTCTTAACCCTGAACAAAATATAGTTACATTAACCTTGAACACCTATGGATCCATCACCATTCCTTTAACTTGTGAGTTTACTTTGTGTTTCTGATTACAGCAATAGAATTACCTTCCTGGTTTCATAAGTTGATGAAATTCTGATTACAGAGCCCCCTGCTACCAGAAAATAATTATCCTGATGTCATAGCAGCTATATTCCTTCATACCTGAAACCTTTCATCAGCACCCAGTTATTTTATCCACAGAGGGCTAACCAGAGACTAGCAGGAAAGCCTCAAATACTCTGGAATGTATTGATATAAACTAACCTCTGATATCACACAGGCAATTTAGTGGAGGCTTGGAACTGTCCCTCTTTCTTGGCAGAAATAACTACGTTTGTCTGTAGTAAATAATTTTGAAATTGTTATTAAAACTGTACCAATATAGATCCTGAATTTAAGAGATGCGTAATTTTTGGGCTTTTGGTATAGTTATGATTTATGTAACAGTGATTTATGTAGTACTAGTTTAATTAGAAATGACACGAAGTAGAATACTTGATAAGAATTTAGTAACTCAGCTCACTAACTGAATTTTATGTAAAAATCCTTCCATGAGGATTTTGTTTGTGTGACTGAGATTTGAATAAAAAAATTAGTCTTACTATGACTGGAGATATTTACTAGTTAAAACGCTAAAAGAAGACACAGTCCTAGTTAACAGTATTTTAACTGGGCTTATAGTTTTTGTTTGTTTTTGACTCATGTATGCAGTGGCCGAAGGCGGCTTGATGTAAAAAGGGCAAGGAAGATTTTTTGCACATCTTTGTAACATTAAAAAGATTCAGAATGTTAAGTCTGATCTTCCCTGACTGCGCTGAAGAATGTACTTAGTGGCAAGGGCAGGATGTGGGAGCTCTAGCATTTTGAACAAAGGATGTCCTTGTTAATTATTTACCTTTGAAGTTAAATAGGCATTAGCAGAAAACTAAACTTTAAATAGTCTGAATAAGACCTTTTTTAAATACAAGGCCTGAATTGGTTTAACTAAAATCGGTTTTGAAATGAATTTAGTTAACTCAATGCAAACTCTTTCATGGACATATTTACGTAAGTATATCTGTATTTACACTATTATATACACTGTGTCACAGCCCTGGCTCAAAGGATAATCCATCTTCACAACATGCATGTGCAAGATTGGTATCCAGACTAACCTACCCTCTGGGATATTTTTAACACCGTACATACCTGGAAGCCATAAATGGCGTCATGTCCAACTCCAGCGGAAAGGAGACATACGTAGTGATCTTTCGCCTCAGTTTGGCTGAGTGTTCAAACCGCTGAAGACAGAAAGTGGAAGTTCCTTTTAGAGAACAGACTCTGATTTCCTTTTCTTGTATATCTTACATGTTGGGCAAGGTGAGATGAAAGGGAAATAGGGAGACTGGCACACAACAACATGAGGATGTGAATAAACTAAGCATATTTCTGGTAGCTTTCACGTATTGATTAGATCAGTATATGTAAGTGCTAAGATATTTTCCAAGAAAATCCTAATTCCTGGCAGGAAGGGGGAAAACCAAAACATACAACTTAGAATGGTGACTCTCATCTAGGGAGAAATCTTATTAATTGGGGGCAAGTTTATACTGTAGTCTCGAACAGTAAGGTGCAGCGTGACAGGCACAATACAAACATTGTCCCTGTTCTAAAGAGGTTACATCTGCAGTAAAACTGGTGATTAGACAAATGCTATCACGGACAGATATGCTTTTAAGGATTCTGCTATCTGACTGGTGTATGTAATCTACTAACATCAACAAGGCAAGAACTCAAGTGACTGGCATCGTCATGTGTTATCCATGCACACAAACACTAAATCAAAATAAGGAACAAATGGAAGCTAAAATTAAAAAAAAAACCCTCCTTTCTCCAAAAGAGAGATGAATTTGTGATACATGTCATACTTTCATCACCCTTTCTATAGAATTGGAGAAAGGAACAAAATAGTAGAATGAGTTGAATGAGTTTCTATTTAAAGAAGACCTCTTTCCCCATTTCTCAGTACTTCTGTCCTATTTACTCTCTTGGCTAATTATTCTTTTTTGGTAGTGCCATAACAATCCCCTAGCTAGAGAACAGGATGCCAAAAACTCAGACCTCTGCCCTTTTGATTCTTTGATCCTCTTTCTAATTGCATTAACAACACTGTAAGAACAAATCTCCTTTATGAAGAAATTGAAATTAGTTAAACCATATTAAATACCTTATAATTTATCATTACAACAGCTATTGGGATTGAACGGTATTGGTACAGCGCTTTGATGCATGAAATGTTACATCTTAACTTTTACCAGACAGGACAAGATGGCTTCCAAAGAGCACTTATTTTCAAAACCTTCAATCACCACGGCTACACAAACGCTAAATTGTACTAAAACCTCTTTTTTATATTGTCACTCACGCTGCCTTGCCCTGAAGCAGTCTCACCTTCTTTCCACTTTGCTAAGGAAAACAAGTAAGAGACATTCATGGCCTGCATTTACTGCCTGCTTTCTTGTCCGTCACAGTTAAAGTCACAAACAACAGCTGAATGACCACCTATGACACCATCTACCATTGGGATGGGCAAGATCGGCCTATGGACCTCATCCAGCCCACCAAGCCTCTGGGTCCAGACCATGAGCCTCCTCACCGAGACCCTCATGCACAGAGCAGCCCCACACAGCTTTAAGTGGCTGGCTGCTCCCTGGGGTTCTCTGCTCCAGGCACCTGGAGGAGGGGAAGGCTTCATGCACTGCTCCCACCCTCTAGCAAAATCTCTCAGCTCCTATTGGCCAGAAACCCCTGCCCTGGGGTCCTGCAAGGCTGCTGGCTAGAAGCAGTGTAGGTGAGTGCCTCCTGGCCAAAGCCTGTCTCTGATACCCCAGCCCCCCCTCTCTCCAGATCACCACCCAAACCCTTTGCATCCCCCTCTCCCAGGTCACAACTCCCTCCCAGACCCTGAACTCCCTTCTACATCCCTACCCCAGGCCAATAAGCCTCTCCTACAACCATACCCTCTCCCCGATCCTGCACCTCAATCTCCTGTCCCAGATCACAACCCCCTCCTTCACCCAAACTCACTCTCAGGCCCCACATCCTCTCCTGCATCCCAGTCCCCTACCCCAACTCCCTTCTGCACCTAGGGTTGCCAGGTGTCCGGTTTTGAACCGGACAGTCCAGTATTTGAGCTTTCTGTTCAGGAAACAAATTGAAAAAATATAAATGAGAAAATAGAAATGTCCGGTATTTTCTAAATAAGATGTAATGTAGGTTGTGATGTAATGTCAAACGTGTCCGGTATTTTTGTTGAAACCATCTGGCAACCCTATCTGCACCCAACCTTTCATCCCAGACCCAACACCTCCCCCCTAGAAAAGTACAGCCCTTGATTGCTTACCAAAATCTTGCTGTGGTCCCCCCCACCCGTCCAATCAAAAATTATTGCCCAACCCTGATCTACCATCAAAGATTCCGACATCAATAGTGGGTTGAAGTGCTAAAAGCCATCACAGTTTGATCTTGAGACAAATAGTTGGAATGTTACAGGAAACTTTTCCATTGTGGCCCCATAGCTTCGGAATGCTTTCCTTTCAAAACACAGAGTGCCTCTGGCATCCTTCCAGCTGAAGTGTAGGGTATTTTTGTTGTCGCTCTCATTCTCTGTGGCTTGTGGGTACTAGCTCTATTATATAGGGGGAATATGTGCCATTAGGGATTTGGTTTTGTTTGGCCCAGAAATATTCTATTTCAAAAGGCACTCGGAGACAAATGAGCAAGGCTGCATTATACATATAATCATAATGTCCTTAAACCAAAATCTAACTGCGCAAGCCAGCTGTCCTTTAAATTAATGTTACAATATATTACTTGTAACAAAGTTAGAGGTAGCAGAGATCTACAGAAACCCAACTCATCCCCTGGAGCAGAGTCTATGTTCTTTCATCCACCTGTCCTTTTCTGAACTTACTTTGAGATGAAAACAGGCCACAATGGGTAATTTCTTCATAGTGAGTTGTTTGGTAGATTCCTGGTAGCTATGGCAACCACTACATTTGATTTTGGCACTGCTTCCTAGATGTTCTGGCCTTGTAAACCTGAAAAATATTAAGAAGTGAAAGGATGCATAATACTAGCAAATTATTTTCAATGCATCTTGAAAACAGTTTTCATTTCCACTTGTGAGATAAATTTACGGCTTCTCTCAGGAAAGCCAGAGGTGACTGGTTGCCCCTTTCTCCACATTGTAAGAGCCACTGAAAACCATGCACACAGTGCATATTTAATATGTTGTAGAAAGATTAGGAAACTGAGCACAGAGCAGAGTCATCAGCTATTATACAAGGTAAGCATAAGCCCTGTATTCAGATATTTGTACCCAGAGAGCAGATGCTATTGAAATATGCATTCTCCCACCCCGTTTTTTGCAAGATAAATAAGAATTTAAAAAGCTACCAATATAGGAGAATCCTGTTTCGATTTCCAGCTCAGATATTTACATTTGCTTCCACTTGGGCAGCAAGTTGCCCTGAAATGCATCAGTGGCAGAAAGGAGAATGAATATTTGCTCATCCACCACACAGAACAGCTAATTTTGAGACAGATCGTGCTGATCTTTGAATTTCAAAATCAAAAACATGGACATGGGAATTCTGAAGCAAAGCCAGATGCTTACGGAGCTCAGTTACATGCCTGTCCAGCTCATAGGCTGGGGTCAGAGCTCTGGGGGGAGAGAGAAAGATTTGTATGCAGAATTCTGTCAAAGTCAAGTTACTGACAACTAAATATTAGCTTTTAAAATCTAAGCACTGCCAGCTTGTTACTAAAATCAGGTGGAAAGGCCTGGTTTACATCCACGTAATGGGATTCAAGAAATTGTTAGATGATGGGACAATACCTAAAGTAAACCGCCAGACACCACAAAGACAGGTGGGCAACCTGCGGTCCACTGAGGTTCTATGTGTGACCTGTGAGATATTTTACCACCATTGCCAACATGCAGAGTTGTCAGATTCTGCTGGTTTCTGTCCAGATAGTTTTTTTTCCCCCCTACCAGGATTACCAAAGTGACACGCATGTAAAGCAAGGGCACATTAAGTGATGTGCGTGCTGAATGCACACAACATGGACTATAAGAGCCATGTACTCCCTCTGCATCCAATCAAAGCGCTGATTCAGTTCAGTCAGTACCCCATAAATTCTGATTACACAAGCGCAGTTAGCAAAACTACACTATCCTGGGAGACTGTCTTGGTTACAACTATCTTGTGGCCCACGGAGATGAAGGAGGGCCACTGATGCGGTTCCACTCACTAGCCTACGTTGCTGGCATAGACTGTCATAGAAACACTCTAAAACAAACAAAAATAGTCAAACTCTGGGACTCCTGATATTAAATCATCTGCTAAAGAAGACTAGGAGGACTGACTTCTAGTTATTCTTCAAAATTTAAACTTTCAAGCTGTATGAAGGTTCCTATTTCTCTACTAATGTTGGTTTAAATTTATTGACTCTTCTTGTGATAACACATATTGAAGTATAAATGGGCATGTAGACTACTACAGACCTGGCACATTCAAGTGCTTATTGGTACTGCTTCTAATCAGTGATCCAACTCTGTTCTCATTCTGCTTCAGGCAACTGTGACTTCCTGTACTAAATAGGGATGAAAGAGGGTAACCGATTAACCGATAAGCTGGTGCTTATTGGTTACGTGCAGCAGTTACACTCTTCATAGGGCTGCCATGAGTCACGGTTAACCATGTAACCGATATAATTTCTGATTGGTTACATGGTTAATTTTTTTTTAGATTTTTACATTCCTAGTACTAACTTAGCACTGATTGTCTTGATCAAGAAACACATATTTCCTTTTCCCATCTGAATACTACCTCCAGCTCCTCCTCCTCTGCTTTCATTAGAAACTTCACATAATCTCCTGCCAAGAAGGGCCTCCATATTGCTGGCCTTTGCCGCTTTTCTACTCAGCCCGTTTTCTTCCTTACAGATAGCTGCAACGTGAAGCAATTACCTCTATGCAGATGCCACCCAATTGTGTATCTGCCCGGTCTCATTCTTTGCTGCTCTATCTGCCTATCAGCATGCAGCTGGATCAGAACCTATCTCCTTGCTTCAATAAAATTCTCTCCTTGGCACAAAAGAGTTATCATATGATTTCAACTTTGATACCAAAGCCAGAAATCTTAGAATCATAAGACTCAGCGGGTTGGAAGAGACCTAAGAAGGTCATCAAGTCCAATCCCCTGCTCAAAGCAGGCCCAACCCCAACTAAATCAACCCAGCTAGGGCTTTGTCAAGCTGGGATTTAAAAACCTCTAGGGATGGAGATTCCACCACCTCCCTAGGTAACCCATTCCAGTGCTTCACCACTCTCCTAGCAAAGCAGTTTTTACTACTGTCCAACCTAGACCTCCCCCACTGCGAGACTATTGCTTCTCATTCTGTCATCTGTCACTACTTAAATGTCATCTTAGTGGCATCTTTCAGCCTGAACATTTTTCCTTCCACATGGCCTTTTTTCTGTAATTGTACTTATCTCCCCCAGAACATCACCAGACTTTACCCATGCTTGTCTGGCTTTTGCCTCTGTAGAACTCTTTATTCACACATTAGTCACTTCTCCTTGCAGTTGGCCCACTACTCTGGTTTTATTGAATTGGCAATTTCTAAAACTTCAGGAAGTTTAGAATTCTGGAGAACTATAAAAGCACTCTCATAATCCAGGAAGCTAGAACAGCGGCACCTGGATCTTCAGTCACTGTGGCTGGCTCCCTATCTTTCTATATGTCTGATTCAAAATTGCATCCAGTTTTGAGAACTCCATTAATTTTTCTTTCCCTCTACCCCATGGCTATTTTACAGCTTTCTCTGTGGGTCCACTTGTGTGTGTCTACCTTACAGCAGAGTGTGTATCATGCCTAACAAGGCAATATGCTCTACGTAAACAGTAAATGTACAACTCACTGGGCTGGGAAGCTTCTTTCAGGTGCTTGCCCAACTGTTTTAAGCCTCAGGAGGCTGAAACAGTAGGGATGGTTAGATAGCAGATAATAGAATAGTCGAGTAACCGCATGAATTCTTAGTGCTTAGTTGACTATTCTATAGTCCCCGGGGGCAGCAGCCAGTGCACTCCTGGCCCCACTCCCAGGGAGCCTTGTGCCATCCCATGCAGCCTCGTGCCATCCCATGCTGCTGCCTCTTTTTTCTCATAGAATACAACCAATAGATAATCAGATGGCAACTGCTTGGGGTCACAATTTGTAAGCGATCAAAACCAACCAAGAAACCCACACCAGGCACAACAACATGAAGTACATGGTAGGCATTACAAAACGGCCGAGGAATACCGCTGTGGTAAAATGTTGCTAGTTTGCTTTGCTCGTCACTATTTGTTCTTTTGCGGACAGCAGAAGGGAGCAGGATTATTTCCCCTATCTCCGTTCTGTTCGCCACATTTTGTACCTTCGCAAGCAGTCCGTAAGCGTGGTGGTGCCTGATACGTGGCTTTCCCCATTCACCACACTGCCGTCACTGCCTGGGCTCAGTGGCCAGAATGGTGTAGAGGAGCCTGGCAAATCCAAACTGATGTCCCAGAACGGGTCTATCGTTGTGGAAACACCACTAGGAAAAAGAAAGGAGTTTAGTATTTAACCCAAGGAGTAACAGTCCAAAACACATGACTTACTATATGGGATAAACTAGACATTTCCTGGAAAAGGCAACCAGTTGTATACTTCATCCCTTTAGGGCACTGAGACTCTGCGAAGTATATATGACAAAGCAGCTAACTCAGGACTGTATTTATATAGCCAATTTCATGAATAGAGATTCATTTAAAAACACAAAGAAAACCACAGATTTTAGTCTCAGGCTACAACTACACTGCGAGATCTTCTGGCCAAAAAATATGCTAATGCAGGACTCATTTGCATGAGTCGTGATCTCATTAGCATATTTTCTGCTGTTTCTTTTCGCTCAAGGGGTTTTTGCGCAAAAAACCAGCAGTGTGGACTTTTTTTTTTGCGCAACCCCCCGCCCCCATCCACACGGCTTCTTTTTGCGCAAAAAGAAACAGCAGGAAATATGCTAATGAGTTTGCGACTCATGCAAATGAGTCCTGCATTAGCATATTTTTGGCTGGAAGATCTCGCAGTGTAGACGAAGCCTCAGAGGAGTAGCCGTTTTAGTCTGTATTTGCAAAACCAATAAGGTGTGGCACCTTAAAGGCTCAAATTTATTTGGACATAAGCTTTCATGAGTAAAACCTACTTTGTCAGATGCATAGATTTTAGGAAACGTATTGCACGTTTTCAATGCAGGATACAAATTTGCTACAGTCTAAAACTTAATGGAGTTCAGTGATTGAGAACCAACTGGTCAGGTTGCTCCGAGATGCATCCTTGGATGAAAGTGCTATGGTATTCCTAATTTAGCTGCTGCATTAGCTGCGTTCAGATAAAAACAAAAAACAACCCCTCCCAATAATCTTGATATGCAATGGTATGCTAGTTGGAAATAGGGTTCAAACAACAATCTGCCATTCCACTTGGAAATTGAGACCTTAAGAGAATACCAGAAATTCCATTATATTCCTGCTTACATTTCTCTACAAGACAGTGGTAGACAGACCCAGTGGCTAGAGATGATTGCAGGGTTTCCTCCGAAAGCTTTAACTTCCATTCCCTTGAACCTTTCCTTCTACAATTCAGATTTGTACATGATTCTTGCTTCCAAATGGTAACGTTTTTAGTTCACAGCAGACTATTTTTTACATGCTCTTTATCTGCTCTTCTGGCCTCCTCCTTTCCCTAAATCAGGGGTGGGCAATAACTTTCAATGGGGGGGGGCACTCCAAGGTTTTTGGCAAATGCTCAATGGCTGCATTTCTACCGAGAGAGTTTGGGGTCCGGGACAGTGGTTGGGTGCAGAAGGGACCTTGGGATAGGAGACTGGGGTGCAGGAGCAGGTGTGGTCTGAGAGGGCGTTTGGGTGAAGGAGGGGGCTGTGATCTGGGGCAGAAGCTTGGGGTGCAGAGTCCAGGAGGGAGTATGGGTGCAGGAGAGGATTCTGGCCTGAGGAAGGGGCTCTAGGAGGGGGTACAGGGTCTGGGAGGGAGTTGTGACCTGGGTGAAGGGGGTGCGAAGGTTTGGGAGATGGCTTGGGGCAGGTAGTTGGGGGGAGGGGGGGAGGTGGAGGGGGGAGGAAGGGAAGAGAGCAGGGGTGCCAGAGGCAGGCTCTGGCTGGGAGGCGCTTAGCTAGGCAGCTTCCAGGCAGCAGCCCTGCAGGAACCCAAGCTGCTCCACGTGGCTCTGCTCAGGGAAGGGTGAAGGAGTGTGGGAGAGGGAGGGAGGAGGCTACACTGGCTGCCCCTGATGCCAGCAAAATCTCAGCTGCTTTTGGTCAGAAACTGGCCAATGGGTGCTGAGAGATTTTGCTGAGGGGCAGGGCAGAGCACAAAGCCTCCCTCCCTGCTCCCAGAATAGAGCAGCCACATTTAAAGCAGCTGCCACTACGCTGTGTTTAAGGGTCCCAGCGAGGCAGCCACGGGCCAAATCCGGTGGCTTTGCGGGCTGAATCCGGCCCACTGGCAGCCTCTTGCCCATCCTTGCTCTAAATACTACCTCTCCCAGTCTAAAAATCCTAGTTTACAACTTCTGACTCTCATTCAGCTTCTCAGTGCAAGCTGTTTGAAATGTTCAAAAGAAGAAATATGCCACATGTAGGGACACTAATTTCAAACTGCAAAACTTAATTTTATCCACTGAGCCTCTTGACTTTTTCTTTAACTCCTATTTTGCCTTTGTTAATTTTCTTAAAAATTCTGATATCATAAATTATTCTTAATCAAGATCAGCTGGATCCAAAAGACAAATACTCACATTTCACACTTTTTTCCATGATGCTCAGTTATTCCTACAGCAAGATTTAATTTTACCTTAAGCCAGTCCTCTAGAAACCTTTGCCACCAAAACCTAAGGCTCAGACTTGAAGAAAAATAATAATGTGGCTGCATTCAAGAGTGCTCTTGCTTCAAGACTGGTACAGCTGACTATTCCCTAGGAAAATAAAATTTGCCTTGGAAATCTTTTGAGTATTAATTTTGAAATTAACCAAGTTTTGGTAGCCCAATAACACTCTAACCTAAAATGCAAAATCCCATAAACTTGTGGTATTTTTCCAGGCAGATTTTTCAGTGTATCTTGATCTATGACATTTAGGTGTTGATGCAAGAAAAAAAAAGACCCAGTTAGGATGCTGAACTGGTGAATCATACCTATCCCTTCTGAGTGCAGAATTAACCAAATTACACTTACTGGCAGACTTGACAAGTGACATCAGACTGCAGTCCGCCTGTGAAGATTTGGTCTATGATGCAGTTACAGTGGTTGGGGTTGTTGGCCTTCTTCCCATTGTCATCACCTGCAGGAAAACAAATGAAATATTTGTAATACATACTTATATGTGCCCAATCAGTTCCTATGGGCAGTGTGGAAGCTCATACCCACTGTATGTTTAAGAAAACCAGGGATCAATAATGTACCGCTGGTGGAACACAAAATACTGTGTCAAAAAGTTTAAATGCAATTTAATGTTTCAGCAGAGATGAGGCTTTAAGGTAACATGAACAGCCAGCTAATCTCAATTCTACTCTTGAGATAGCCTGTTCTTGCTTTAGAGAGAAATCTGCTTCACTGGGTCAGGTACGAGGATTGGCTCCAAAGCTAAGAGATGCTGCCAAAGCAGTTAATGCAAATCACTTTTTAAACCCCACTACCACGGCCATCGAGTGGCATATGCAGTTGAATAAATGGGCAACCTCTGCTGCAGAAGCAGTAAGTTCCACTCAGGTTTAGCACACAAGCATCTATTATTTTCTTAAATTAATTCAGAGGACATTATGCAGAGATGAAGATAATGACTATTTTTAACAATGCTTCCTTAATCAGTTTCCCAGAACAAAAGACTAAGGTTGTGTTAAGGTTCCATTAACCTTCAATCTGGTACCTATACCCTGGCCTTTCATAAACACTGTCCTTGAGTTCTGAAGTTTTCATCAGTAAAAATATGCAAGATACTTTAGGCTCCCAGAGAGCATTAGGTAAAGTCCTGTCTGCTTCAAGCTTATTCGTGGAGAGACTGAAGCCTCTCTGCTTTCCATTAGGTGAAAGTGCATATCCACCTTCTAAGCACTGCTGCCAAAAATACGTGCGCTGGAGGCATAGCAGTTTGCTTTATGACTGAGATCCTAATGGAATTAACTGAATGCAGCAATCACAAAGGTTTGGTCAAACAATCACAATGCAGTTCTGATGACCAAGAACTCCAAAATACAAATCTCTGCTCTGATACACATTCTTTTTCTAGCTTTGGACAAGTCTTAGCCTCCGTGCCTCAGTTTCCCTATTACTAGAAAACAGAGGTTCTCAAACTTTTTGGGCTCCGGAGCCCTTTACATGCATAAAAATTTATGCGGAGCCCCAGCGGTCCACTGATTGTATGCTGCTGCGCCCCAGCGGTCCACTGATTGTATGTGTTGTACCTATCGATGTTTCCAGTTTGTCAACCTTGCGGAGCCCCTGGAGATGTCTCACGGAGCCCTGGGGCGCCGCAGAGCTCAGTTTGAGAAACACTGTACTAGAATGAAGATAATACATTTACTTTTCTACCTTACAAGCTTGTTGTGAGGATGAATCCAAGTCTACAAACTCCTTACTCCTATATATACAGTGGAGTTTTTGTTGCTGTTGAAACCACCACCACCACACATGGGTGAGTCAGTTCATACCAGCTGGGAACTAGTTCCTAAAGTAAGTTTTGAAAAATCTTTCAAAATCCTATTGTAACAGAGGGGGCTAGCACAGCTAATATTAGGTTTCTGTCAGGTTTCCCTGTATCTACCCAGTTAAAAAAAGTGCAAACATTAAAGATTAGTTTAGACTATATTTCATTTCTAAAACTAAAATATTAAGGAGGCCTAGTCCTCATTTATCAACAGAGCTATTTTAAAAACAATCTTTCCATCACTATGACAAAAGAGCAATCTAAAAGCACACAAAAGAAGAAAAAATTAGTCACATTTAAGGTACTTTATTTTAGGTTTGGCTGTTTACAATAAGCTAATAGCAACACATTTTTAAACTGAAGCTATGGAAAATTATTGAAAATATAAATGGATTGACTGAGGCCTTGTCTACAATACTTACCAGGAGATCTTTGCTGAGGGGATCAATCTCTGGGGGGGGAAGGGGGGGTGTCACCCACTAAAGCATGCTCCCATGGACTTCAGTAGTCCAAGCGGAGTGAGAAGAGTAAGGGGAGTGAATAAGAGAGCTTCTCCCATCAACCTCCTGCAGTGGAGATGCCACAGGAACTCAAACTAAGATATGTAAACTCCATCTACGCTATTCACATAGCTGGAGTTGCATACCTTAGTTCAGGGGTCGGCAACCTATGGCTCAGTGGGGAGCCAGATATGGCTCTTTTGCTGCTGGAGCTCAGCCCCCCTCGTTCCCTCCACAGCATGGAGCCCACGCTGGTGATCCAGCCTCGCGGCTAGGGTTGCCAGGTGTCCGGTTTTGAATCGGACAGTCCAGTATTTGAGCTTTCTGTTCGGGAAACAAATTAAGAAAATATAAATGTCTGGTATTTTCTAAATAAGATGTAACGTAGATTGTGATGTAATGTCAAGTGTGTCCGGTATTTTTATTGAAACCTACTTGTGGCCCCCCTGCAAACTGGAGTGCCAGCACCGGCTTCTTGCCGGGGAGCGGGGAAGGGAGAACAACCAGAGGCTCCATGCTGGATCTGGCTTGTGGGGAAGAAGCGGAGCCAGGAATGGAATCTGGCCAATATGAGCAGCAGGAGGCCGAGCCTGGAAGCGTGCAGGGCACAAAAGCAAGTAAGTGGCCCCCTCACACACACCCTCCACTGAGACCCCACACCCCCAGCCCCCTCACACACCCCCTCTGCCAAGACCCCGCACCCCCAGCCTGCTCCTGCATCCTCCCCCCGGCCAGATACCTACCCCCCACCCTGCTCCTGCACCCTCCCTTATTCCTGCACCTCCGCCCTGGCCAGACACCCTGCCGCCAGCCTGCTCCTGCACCTTCCCCCCGGCCTGAAACCCTACCTCCCAGCTTGCTCCTGCCCCCTCCTTCTGGCCAGACACCCTACTCATAGCCTGCTCCTGCATCCTCTCTTCCCCTCAGACCTCACACCCTCACCTCCTCCTGCACCCCACCTTCTCCCACATCCTGTACCCCCATCCCTATCCCACTTACTGGCAGCCCTGTCCCACACACACAGCTCCTCATTTTTGGCCCCACCCCAGAGTCTAGGGGAGCACAAGGGGAGTGAGGTGTTTCAGTTGGGGACCACATCAGTGAAGTTTGGGGTTTTTTTTGGAGGGTGTTTTTTGTTTTGTTTCTCATTTGTGTGGTCCCCGACTGATTTTTCTTGGGTCAGTGACCCCGACCCAAAAAAGGTTCCCCACCCCTGCCACACATAAAGATAATATTGAAACATTTTGTATTGGACATAATATTTTACTTTATTTAAAATGAACCCTGGCCAACAAGGCCCCAGCTGGGGCTCAACCCCCATCTGGCTGCAGTGTCCTGTCCCTGTCCCTGATCCTGGGGCAGGGCCCACAGTCCAGCCCCCATCTTGTCACAGGAAGGGCTGGTGGCGGCCCCCATCCTGCTGCAGCACAGGTTGGAGAGGAGGCCACAATCCGGCTGTGGCTCTGGGCCAGCCCCTCATCCAGCCACTACTGCCTGGGTGCAGCAGCCCAGCCCCAGACAGGTAAGGTAATCCAGCCCAAGCCTCCCCCAATACTCTATTTCCCACCGCAAGTGCCCTGCCCTGCCTCCTGCACCTTCCACATATCCCAACTCCCTGCCCTGAGCTCTGATACACCCCAAACCTGACTCCTGAACCCCCACATCCACAAACTGAACCCCCCAGCAGCAGAAGTCCCATTAACTAAAATCTGTGAGTACAATGTTTCATTTATGCTATTATTAATCATGTCAATTATCACTAAAATTAAGTTGTATGTTTTCAGTCATGCAAATGGATATTCTCATATTGGCTCTTCGTTGACCACTTGTTCTGAACTTTGATGTAGTCTGGCTCTTTGGTTTGGAAAGGTTGCCGACCTCTGCATTAGTTCGACATTGCCCCTGGTGTATACCTAGCCTGACAAAGTTCCATCGTGTGTTAACATGAAATAAATGAGATGAGTGAGAACTACATAGATGCACTGAGGTATTTTAGGTCATCATATCCTAAATGGTTCAGAGAAGCTCTCAGAAATTCTGCAGCTTCTTGCCTTGCAAGGACCACTGGCCACTAAAATGCACTCAGGAATCATTTGCAAGAAACAAACAAATGGCTTAAATAAATAACTTTTTTTTAAAGTTAGTTGCACGTACAATTACAATCTAGTTTTAGCGTTTGTTTTAGAACAAAGCGCTCTCAGCTGAAACTGGCTTCCACCCCAACCGTGGGAATTTTATGAACAAAGTCCCACCATACGGAGTTCCAAAATACAGGTTTCAGTTAACATCCTCTTGAACCGAGGCCCTTCAGCATTTTTAAAAGGTTTAAGTCATGCTCAAAGTTTGTCAACCTAATCAATTCTTAAAGAATGTTCACCTTTATAAAAGGCCATTTATAGTTTGTAAGACTACACATGGATTTTATTAATGATTTGAAGATATTTTATCTTTATTTTTAAATTTACATTTCAATTCCCTTTAAAGACACATACAGATAGTTATGTCACTATAATCCCAACATTTGAAATTGATTTTCTCCCCTTTGCTTGTTTTGGAGCAGGGAGAAGCAGAGAAAGAGGCTCTATAAATTTTCATTGGCTCTCAGGTAATGTCCCTGCTGCATACTTTAATAGACAGCCATTTCTAACCACAGGAGAATAAGAATGCTCCCTTTTCAATTACACAAGTCAATTAGGCTCAGTGATGAGGGGGGTCTCAAAAGAATATCCTGCAAGCTTGTTCATAGCTAAACAGAAGGGCATTACCCATTCACATTATTTCCCATGACATCTGGTTAGAAAGAAGGAAAAAATAATAGCACCACCTCCTCGCACTTGGCTATAGATATTATACATACTAGCTGCTGCAACTGATTGTGTTGTAGTAGTTAAGGTTGTATTCAGCATATTTATCATATCATATGGTAAACTCTATTTGCACAGGTTTATACAATAGCCATAACAAATAACACTAGGTACAACAGCAATTTCTTGTAAAAGAAATCAGCCACAGTAGGTAAGAGGTTTATTTAAAATAAAAACACCTCATGACTGCTTGAATAAATGCACATGCAAATTACACTGATTAAATCATAAAGGTGTCCCCCACCAATGTTAAATAGCTTGGATTTAGATTAAATGTAAACACTCTATGTAAACACTCTAACAGTGTAATTGTTTCTTTAATTTGGAAAACAGAGAGCAGTTACAGTTCACCAGTAGTAGCAGTTCCTTTAAGTATATTAGATGTTCCTTCATAAACATACTAGATAGATTGATAGAAAAACCATAAAGTAAACATCTGCAAACATTATAGTAGTATTTGCATGTTATATTTCTCCAGAATGTGGCACTTCTTTAAAGGTATCATGATGCTTTGTCTCACAACCTTAGATTTTTATTTTTCACCAAAAAAGGGACACATCAGAAATTAATACCTCTAGCTTAACTTCGGTGACATGTGCTATGAACACATGCTTGTTCCATAACTCTGTTGAAAAGCTACAGTCTCACAAGCTGGTAGTACTGACTGAAATTTAAAAGAAACGTAGAAGCCTAGAAGTTGAGCAAATTTCTCCCTCTTGGTCACAAGAACGGGACAGTCAAGAAGAATGCGACAGTAGTGTAATGGGCACACCCCCAATCCGCAAATCCAGAATTCTGGATTTGCTGTATGTCACTAAGAATCCAAACTTCTTGGCTATGTGGCAAACTCTGTAAGAGACAGGTTGCTGATATTTTCTCCTGATTAGGAAGAAGCTATTGTATAACATTAGGCTGAACATCAGACTTGTCAATTTTGACAATGGCTCTTAAAAATGACTGGCCTGCTAATATCTAAGCAGTAATGGTTTTTTAATTTAATTTTTGTATGCGGTCTTCTATTGCACTTTGAAAATGCAACTACTGTAATGGTGACCAGCTTTTGTTCCTTATTCAATCTGCTCAGTTTGTTGTAGGCCATCCGATAGCTCATTATGTCCTCCTTTTTAGTGACTCAGGCATGCATCTGCTGCTCCCAGTTTGTGCCTGTGCTGCTCTTTGCTACTTGGTTGGGGGTGTCCTTGCAACAAGAAAAGTCAGTCAGTGGGAGCTTTCTTCTAATAGGCAAGCCTGAATTTCAACCTTTAATTGTGGTCTTGCATGTAAGGGCTGGTCTACGTATGGAACTATTCTAGTATAACTCCACATGTGGACTCCCTTATTCTGGGATTAAGAAATATACACCTGAATTTATTTCAGACTATTATGCTTTAAATTCACACCCTACCTTACTCTGACTTAACTTTCAAGTGCAGCCAAGACCTAAAGAAGATAGGATAATTTGTACCTATTTAGTTTCTCTGAGTTCTGCTATATCAGGGCTACTCAACATGCAGCCCGTAGCCTGTTTCTGTGCGGCCTGTGCTGCAGTTTGAATTTATGCGGGGCTCAACATGCAGTCCACAGGTGAGAGCCAAAACAAAAATAGTGATTATAATGGTCTTCTGTTGATATGCGTTTCAGTAGTTAAATTCCTGGATGGTCATTGCTCATTAAAAGTGCTGTCATATGGGAGGAAATCAGGTAAATATTGCATTTTATTCATATCAGCAGAACTGACTTAAATGGAGCCAGCATGTTGTGTAGTCTTGCCTTAATCTTTGTATTCATGCCCATCAGTGTGAAAGAAGCTATTTACATATATTTGCATATATATTTGCATGTATATGCAACCACACTTAAGTTGTGGCCCTTGGCATGTCCTGTGAGTATCACTGTGGCCCCCAAAGCTTCCAAAGTTGAGTAGCCCTGTGCTATACCATTTCTGGGATACATACCCAGAAAACTGTTCAGATGTTACCAATTCCATTTTTCAGGGGGGCTTGTATGGGTGCTTTTGGGGGTGGATTTCTTTCAGAGAAGGGGTAATTAAGTTTAGACTGATGTTACCTGAAAGCTACCGGTACAATTTTCAGGCAAAGCAGCATTATATATTTTTATTTTTCTCTAATATAACTGTAGACATTTGCAAATCCCAGAGAATCCCACATCAAATTCTGGGATGAGAAGTGGTAAACAATGCCTTTACATGTGTTTTACTACATAACTGTATAAAAACATATGCAATTAAGGTAAAATAGCTGCTCTACACATTTTCTATACCTTCTTTAGTTCAGGTCAAGTCTTCAGGGTCTACAAATGAATGTATCATACATGGTTATCTGGAGGTCAAAGTCTGAAATCTGTCATCTTAAGACACATGCCAATGGGTAGACTAATATATAGTTTACTCCTCAGCCAAATAAAGTACAAGGTGGGAAAAGAGACCAAGCTCTCCTGGCTAGCCTGAGGCAGTCTGAGCTTCCAATGCACTTGATCTGCTGAGATAAGATCCAATGAGGAACAAGCCTGAATATCATCAGCAAGCAAGGTGGTGGAAGTGGCCCACCAATACCCAGATATGACAATGCATAATAACTTAACCATTAAAATTACCCTGGCTAGTGATGCCTGGCACACATGTGGACACAAAGCGCATTGCCATTAACCCACATGATCTGGCTGAGAACATTTAAGTTTTTTTAATACTAGGGAGAGAATATAAACAACGTACCACTGAAACTTCAGGTAAGGGTCAGTGCCACCATGAAGCTACTGGATTACCTGTTTTCAAGGCAGAGCAGTATATATTTTGTAGTAGAGGAAAGGAAGAGTAGTAATAAAAAATGTGACGATTCTTCCTTCCAAGAGGCGCTCTCATCCATCCTTTTGGCTGGAAAGAGTTCAGTCTAGCTCCCTCTCCAACACACGAATGCTACTTTTTGGATTGGCCCATTGGAAAGCAATAGCATACAAGACAGGGGTGCTACTCAAGTGGGCCTGATTCTCAGTCACCAGGCCCACCGATGGGCAGGGGAGGGAGAACAGAGGCAGTTGCCCCAGGGCCCAGCAAGTCAAAGGAACCTGGGGCTCCTGGCTGCCGCTGCTACTGCATCAGCAGCGGTAGCTGGAAGCCCCGGGCCCTTTAAATCACCACTGGAGCACTGTGCCGCATGCACTGGGTGGCTCTGATGGCTAGAAGGGCTGGCGTGGCGTGCTCTGAGTAGCATGGAGCACTAGCTGTCCCACCTTGCCTCTTTTGCCTGACGCTCCCTCCCTTCCATGAGCACGGAGCAACCCCCCCTTGCCCTGGGAGCTGCACAGGCTGTTGATGCCCCTCTCACTGCACGGCTATTTTGAGATACTAGAAGTACCCTGAAATAGCTACCCCACACCTTAACAAGCCGCATGTTATTTTGAAATATTTTCGAAACAACAGACGTGCTATTTCAGCATCCCTGTAACCCTTATTCCACAAGGGTTAAGAGATGTCTCGAAATAGTGCATTATTTTGAAATTTGGCATTGTGTAAATGCGCCAAATTTCAAAATAAGCTATTTCGAAATAGAATCGAAATGAGATATGCAATTTGCATAGTGCAAGTTGCATATCTTATTTTGAGTTTAGGGTGCTGTGTAGACACACCCTTAGTTACTCTAAGGTACTTTTATGTTACTCCAGCAGCAGAAAGGAGCTTTAAAGTGGGGGGAAAAACAGACCCCCGAGAACACTCCTGCTTAAAGGTCCTTCCTAGCCAGTGTAGAGTTGGCATAAAGGCTCTATACCAGCCCAGATCCCTGGCATGGGTAAATGAACCAGGAGCATGGCGGTAAATTATCCTGTTTCCAAGGACATTAAGGGACTATGGGAAACAAAGCATAAATTAAAACAGCTCAGAGCAGCGATGTTAACTAACGTGTATTTGTATAAACGTGTAACTGCTAGATTTTTTTAGTGGTTACATGATTACACGTGGGGGAGGGGGCAGGCGGGAAATGGTGCTTGTGGGGCAGCAACGCAGAGGGTAGGTGGCTCCGCGGGAGCCGATATGTGCGGGTAGCCGGCTTGAGAGTCACTTCCCGCAGGTACCGACTCCCCCTGCACCGTGCTGCTCCTTCTGTGGGAGGCAGCAAGTGGGGAGGCAGGCTGCTCTGTGGAACCGGCATGCGCAGAAAGCCAGTTTAAAAGCTGGCTCTCCCCCCGCCCCAGCTGTCTCTGATACAGTGAGTGTAGTCATTAGAATTAACCAATAACCCCAGGCTTATCAGTTAATCGTGTAAACGACTACATGCTAACATCCCTATTTCAGACTTTTTGTGTCTTACATCAGGGGTCTGGCAGGCTTCTGCATGGCTTTAGAATATGTAGTTTTTAGCCAGATAACTGCACGCTTTCATGATTCTCCTTCCCACTTGAAGTGGAGAAAAAGAGTAACTTAAAATCAGTGCCTCTCTCTCCAGGTTGGGGCCCAAACAAATCCACACCAGCCAGCACACTGTTTTCCTGAAGACCAGGAGGCTGGCCTAGATATGGACCTTTAGCTGCTTTGGTGTGTACTGGGCCTGAAACAAGGCCGTAAATTTTCATTTTGACTTGCACTAAATATTGGTGGCCTATATTTTACTATTCAGGTTCAAAATGGGTTGGGCCCATAAGATTCCCAAACCTCCCTCTGACCTCAGGGTGAAACCAAGAGAGCTCTAAGAAGCTGGGAAGAGAGTAGGATAAGTAGGGTTGCCAGGTGTCCAGTTTTTGCCTGGACAGTCCGGTATTTGTGGCCTCTGTCCGGTAAAAAAAAAACCCCAGAAAATACCGGACATGTTTGGTACCTTTTGTGAAAGTATCTGGCAACTCTAAGGATAAGAGAGAAAAGATTAATTTACACCACATAGCTACGCCACCCCTTGCTGTAGTCATTGCGTGATTCTGAGTCTTTCAGCACAAAGGCACCAAGACACTGGGGATTCCAAATTGATGGTCAGTAGTGACAGAGGGATGCCCAGCAGCAGAGGCTCCTGAATAAAATGTAGTTTGGTGATATCTGAGGAAGATTTCTATGGAACTAGAAGGATCAAAAGCTCTGTCTATCCAATAAACTGAATGTGTACTCCTGGCATAGGAGGAATACTTGATTAGTACAGTATCAGAATGCGCATAATCTCACTAGCAGAGGTATCTTATGAGTACAGGTTGAACCTCTCTGGTTGGGACTCTTGTCTGGCTGGACCAGAGAGCCCCTGGACCAGAGAGCCCCAGCAGCCCCAGGGCTGGCTGCAGACCTGGGAGCCTGGCGATCTGCTGACAGACCCTGTGAAAGCCTGGGGTCTGTCAGCAGAGGGGTCGACCATCCCTGATCTGGAAAACTCCCTCCTCCGGGACTGGGCAGGTTCTGAGGTTGCTGGACCAGGGAGGTCCAACCTGTACATAAATTTATACAACCAGGTACGTTTTCACATTACATAGTTAAATAACATATTCCACATTAAAATAACTAAACAACTGATTTCCTCCCGAAACAGATTAAAATGTGTCCACACTAGCATCCTGGCTTGTGCAGGGACTCAAATAGTTCAACAACCACCTGACTGTACCATTTATCTTTCAAATGATGCCGTCTACAAACCTACACCATCCCACAAGATTGCCTCCATTTCTGCAGAAACTGAGCTTTAAAAACCTTTTGACTGTAAAGATATCATAACCCTGTCATCTGCATTTAACCATTTACAGCATTATAATATACTTTCAATTACCTGCCTGGATGTCACCAAATCTTGGTGTAGCTGTTACACAGGACTGACTTAAAAGTAGCACTGGACAACTTGGTAAAATGTGACGTGTAGTTGGAACCTTACCGAGAACTCGAAAAAGCTCAAGAGAGGTGAAATGTTCCCACATTCATATGAAGGAAATACTGGCTCTGAAGCCTAATGATACTTTAAATATCCTCTGCTACCACTGAGCATTATAGCAGAGCCGTGCAGCCACTGTACTTCACTGTTTGGTCAGATATCACAGAAATCAGAAAGGGAAAACTGTGATGGGTTGACCTGATGAAGAGGTTCTAGCAGTGGTGAGGGAACCTTCTGGAAGGCTCATTCTAGAGCTAATTTTGTGAGGTTTATCACGTAAGTAGTAGCTTTAAGTAACATACCTGACTCTCGGCTGACAATATTTTCAGATACTTTTTAATATTAAACTTCAAAAGAGCGTAGGGACCTTTGTTTTCAGCTGCAAGCTTTCATTATAATTTCAGGGAGAAAGCTACCATTCTCACTTGGACTTGTCAATAAAAGCCCAAGAAACAAAGTGGCTCGTAGGTAACAGAAGATTTGTCAAGATGCAGAGACTTAAGTCTGCAGACTGTTTCTTCAGCAAAAGCAGAAAATGAGAGGCCAAAGTCCAGATAGAATCTATTGCTTACAATGTTCCAACGCTAGCTCCATGAAACGTACTGAACTTCTATAAATGACCACCAAATGAGATATCCAGAATTATAAAAGAAGGCTGCTACTTTTACACGCACACAGAAACACTCTTTTTTTGCAAGTACTTCTCTTTGTGAAGAGACCTTCTCTATTATGAATCTGAACAAATACAATCACTGTAATTACCCAGGATATTCAAACTTGCATTCCGCAATTATGCAAGGGTAGAAGCCAGACATTAGGAAGTTTCAGGGAAACTGTAGCATTCTTCCCTTTAATAGCCCTTCTCTTATAAACATCAAAACTCATTTTAGGTGTTTTGTACAAGTACTGGTTAAACCTACAGTGCTCTACAACTTAAAAAATACAGAATCTAGCATTTAAAGCAGAAGCATATTGTTTTAAGAATAACACCTCATGTATCTAAATACGAGTGACAAGACAATAAATTTAGACGTATCAACTCCCTTTTTATATATATATCAAATTACCAGTTTTAGCTAACTGGAGGATAAACAAGGTTACCTATATAGTATATTCTTTTCAATTCATAGATTTTGTATCTTAACTTTCTCTTAAAATCTTGTTAGTTCATCTTTAAAAATGTGCTAATGAACATCTGTACCATTTAAAAACTTGGCTACTTTGTAACTAATAAGATTGAGACACAAGGTATCAAGACTGAATCATTTTGAAGTAAAGGTTCCATTTGGTCTTTCATGTATAACACTGTGAAGATGCTGTGTACCACGAATAAAGTACAGTAATATTTAAGCAAAACAGTCTCGGACACTTACTTGGCCTCCTTTTGTGTGTTTAGTCAGTACTTCACTGATGCACTGAGTAAGAGTTTAAAATACCTCAAGTATAAATAGAATTTGGATGGCAATTTAAATGACAAGATACTGACTCACATAACCAATAGGAAAAGGGCAAGCTCGTGACTCAAACCAATATGTGCGCACTCTCTCTCTAAACGTGGGTATTCTGGCAGGAAGAAAAAGTCTGTTTGATAGATGTACGAGAGAAAGCCAAAAACACATTTAAAAAGGAATTTGCTAAATAGGGAAAAATACTGTGTGGAAGACCATTTACTCCACTGAAAAAGAGACCGCTACCTTTTTTTGATTCACTATTCCTTGTGGATTGACGTACTAGTACAAGCCTTACCTTTGCAGTGTCTGTGTAGCACATCTAATGCAGCAATGAGGAACTCGTGTGCATCCTGTTGCTCGTACCCTGCTAAATGCCGTGCATGCGTCCATACCAGGTGCAATAACCTATATGGAATGTGAGGAGATCGGTGCCCAGAGTAAAACTGCTCAAAGCAAAGAAAAGGACATGATTGTTAACATGGTACAGTGTCTCTGTGCATTTAGCCATAAAAGAATAGGCAACGAAGTTGAACGAAACTGGTTAATTTTGACAATATTACGCTGACATGTTCAGGGTTTTTTGTTTTTAAAACAGATCCTCCAAGGAAGTGGTTTGAGAAAAAGAATACACTGGACACATTAGTTAAGTTATAAGCACCTTTTATAATTTTCATTCTTGCAGTTTCTTGTTTTTTGTAGTGATTAGCCTACCCATTATGAGTAATGTCATATTGAGGTCAGAAATGAGCAGTACTCAAATCTACCAATAGCACTCTGGAATCTCTAAAAGTGTATTTACTCTAGGTTGGAGATATACCCACCCATGTAATGGGTCAACAAGCATATTTGTGCATTATACACTTAGCTAGAATTAGGAAAAAACACAACAGTGGATACCAATGGAAAAAAATGTTTACTATTAACTACCCTCTAGATAGCAACGGCTAGTGAGTAGTGGCCACTGTACACTAAAGGTTTGTATATACAGGGAAATTTACTGGAATGCACTTACCAGTATAGCATGAACTGCTGCTAAAGCAACATTAGCTAAACTAGAAAAAAGGGCATTTTTATTCCAGAATAAGTGTTCAGATGGGAAGTTACACCAGTATAACTATACTGCTACAGTTAGAGTGATACAGCTTTGCTGGTAAATTTTCCCACATAGATAAAAGCTCTATATAAAGAGTTCCTCCTCGAAACATAAAAGTTCAATTCCAAATTTATTAACTGAAGTGACATTTCATTTCAAACAAGTGAAAAATGTATCATTACACCTCCCCTGCCCTTTGAAGAAACGATCTCCAGTAAGGATACCCTGTAAGACCATGCTAACTGTTGACAAAAGCTCATAAGTGACACTACTGTCTATATTTGAAGTATATTTTCCAACAAAATTCTTCCATCAGAGAAAAAAAAATTAAAAAGTAGCAATGCGGTTTATTTCATTACAATGGGGAGACAATTTTTTTTATTTCTGGATTTCTCTTTTCTCTTTTTCTTTAAGCTTTTTCACACCAGTACAATGGCAAAAAACTGTGCTGCAAAGCTGGCTACAGGAATTGTAGAGTCTCTTGTGGGGTTAGCTGTAGGTGAACTGTAGTCAAGATTATTTTTTCACTAGCCCTCATTTCTTTATAAAGCACTTTAGGCTTTTTTCAAATTTCTCTGCAAATAAAATTCTTTTCTTCCATAAGCCCCTATTTTCTCAACAAGAAACTACACCACTGCAGCCCAACAATGCAAAAAAAGGCCTTCTATAAATAAAAGGATCAATAGGTAACTCTGATGCCAACAAGAATGACACCAGGAGACTGGAGCACTGGAGGGGTAATTGAAATCTGCTGATGCAGCTACTGTTCAACATAATTCAGGAAACTGCAGCAATAAAACTTCTCTGTTCTGTCACTCCTTGCAATTAGTCTCAGAGCTCTCTGGTCATTTTAACCAAGAGCACTCTCCATAATTACTCCACTGCAGACACTAGACCTGCCAGCAGATTTTACATTCTTTAGTGCTTCATTAGGATGAAAGGAATGTAAAAGAAACTCTATCAAATTATTGGCTATTACCATATGGGGTGTAAACACACCCAATTATTGTATTGTTAAATATACAGTACAAAAGCGTCACTCATACTATATTTAGTAATAGTCCCTATTCCTTTTACTTAATATTTGCTACTTAAGACAGGAATGTGGGAAGAATTTGTAAAACGGGGGTGCTGAAAGCCTGTCAATCAAAACTGTAAATCTTACTCTCTATATATTTCAGAAATGTGCATTTGCTTGTCCATGAGTCCGTTTCTTCAAGAATTCATTCTAAACAGTAAGTGCTAGGACCACCAAATTTGGTATGCACCTTTCTCTTATCCTAACTTAAAGCAAGGTCAGGGTTTGGTTGTGCCACAATAACGGGATGGATGTGTGTGGAATTAGATTATTTGTCATAAAATGGAAAGGAACGGATCTGGCAGGACGCAGTTATACTGCAGAATGACCAAAGGGATGCAGCAAAGGGCGAGAGACAGGGACAGCTATAACCCCACTGGGCCAGCAGGGGGCAAGGGTGCAGAAAGGGATAGCTATCAGGGGTGCGAAACCTTTTTTTGGGTCAGGGGCCACTGACCCATAGAAAAATCGGTTGGGGGCTGCCCACAAGAAGCAAAAAAACCCAACCAACCAAAAAAAACCCCCAAACTCTCACCGACGGGGCCCCCCAACTGAGAAGGAAACAGATGCTCTCTACATTCCCCTCACATACCAGAGCCTAGGGGGGCACAAACTAGTAGATTTTGTTTGCTCTGCCCTGCAGTGAGGCAGTAGGGGGTGGGCAGGCTGGAGTGCCAGCACGGGCTTCCCAATGCTGGGGGGAGAGCCCTGAGCCTTGGGGGCTGGATCCAGGCAAGCTGGGGGCTGAATCTGGCTCCTGAGCCTGAGGTTCCCTACCCCTGTACTATATATTTCAGAGAGTTTGTCTCCTTGTGTGTCTGTCTGTCCCCCAGGTAGGGGGCATACCCCTCCCCCAGCTGTGGCTGCTGGAGCTGAAGCAGCCATGGACTGGTGCTTCTCACCTGCCCCAAGCTGCTGTAGTGACAGAGGGCTGGGGTTGTCGTCTCTCCCCAGGGCAGCCTGCATAGTGAACCCCTTATCCACAACCCCACCCCAGTACAATGATTTCAAAGAAGAAAAACAAAACTTATTCAATTTAAGGACCGAGCAACGCCAGGTAAATCTTCTAGTCCTCTATATAGTATAAAGCACTTCAAGCTGCAAGAACAATAGAGCCCCTGCACACCTAGTTCCAGGTACTATGTGCAATTCTATCAGCACATTACCTTCATGAAACAGAAACAAATCAAACAATGCCAACATAGAGCCTAGAAGGATCAGATTAATGGCATCTTCTACTGTGGTTCTCTCTCTCTCTCTCTCTCTCCCCCCCCCCCAATTTTATAGTGCACTTATCAAAAAACAAGGCAGATGTATGTGGCAAAACATTGTCCCCATATTAACTGGATCTTTCCCAATTTACAAAGACCATTGTCCTGCTACATGTCGAGAAAAGGAAACATAGTTGCGAGTTCACTGGAATATAATTTGTGTGCTTATATCTCAGTGCTAAAAGACTTTAACTATGGGAAGACTATTAAATCTTTCATCAATAAGTATTAGCACTATTGTTTATTTAATACTCGGCATTTAAAATTTTTGTTTTCTCAACACATATTGTTAATGATAACTACCGTAAGGATCTCTAAGTGCTTTAAGTGTTTCGGGAAACCCCACTTCAAAACAGAAATGGAAAAGTTACTTTGCTACATACAAAACACATGCAGAAATCTAGTCCCAGAACTCAGACACTTCAAAGAGCTAAATGAGCTTACCAGGTACAAGGCATGCTAATAAGCACCCATGGATTTCTTCTGCACTTTTGAAGGCGACTAGCAAAAATGCTAGGTTATGCCTTTTTTGCCTCGTGTTGTATAAAACGGCATGAAAGATTTTCAGTTTTTTCCAAAAATCTGCTTGTTTGTTCTCTTTGAAATATCAATAATGTCAAGTCTGGTCTTCCTTAGTTTTACTGGAGAACGCTTTGGGGGTCTGAGATATGAGTACTGTGAGCCTTCCACAGACTGTAAATCACAGTGTAGCAGTGCACAACCCTTAACAGAGACATATATTTCTTCCAATTGTTAGCAGGAAATTTTAGTTACAACAACCAAAGCTAACTAACACCATTTTCAGACATCTGATTAAATGTTGCAACCCATCTGAAATCAGGTTTGGTTTCCTTGATACTGAAATGGAATGCTAACAGTCCTTTAGTAATGTATGGACTCTTCTAAAGTAGGAATTGCTCCTCCGATACCACCTCTCAAAAAGGCATAAAAACCCCTTTAATCCCTCCTTTCATTCCCTTCATTCCTTTATAAATAATTAAAAAACAAAATAAAAAAGGGAAAAACAAATTTTTCTCTTTGCAAGTCACCTTTAATGGAACTCCCTCTTTTAAAGTAGTTTTAAACAGAGCTTAAAATAATTTCCCTCTAAAATGTCTTTGAGCACTGCTTGGCAGGTCATTGCAGGGAGGACCAATTCATGTAGTTTGAAATTATCCGTCCTGCAATTCACACTGCCCAGCTGTATACTATTTAATACGATTTCAAGAGACACTGCTAACTTGTGAGGGCTGACCAGGTTGAGGGCTCCCATTTTTACTTGTGTCCTGCACTAGCATTTTTACCCTGGCTCACGGCTACCTCTAACAGGAATACAGATGTGATTTCTAGATTTCATCATTCATCCTTTGCACAATTAGCACTCAGCAGCAATATACAGCAACCTTAACTTATCAGACAGAGATAGAACAGGTATATCCCACAGGCTATTCCACTGCAGGGATGCCCTTCTCCTATAAAAAAAAATGGATGTATGGAGGTGTTCCAGCTATAGTAATGAACAGAAGTACTTAGGCAATCTTGCCTACCTACCAAGTTAACTTTCTCTTTGTAAATAAGGGCCTACCTCCTTGTTTTAGACTCCAGTCCAACTGGAAAAATTAAAAGCTCAGTTTATGAATTAATTTTCAACTTAATAACCCTAAGCAGACATGAAGTTTACAATGGATAATGGGGGAAGAATACATTTTGATTTCTAATACAAATATCAACCCTAGGTCCCTCAACACAGAGTAATGTTTCATGCAACTTGGAAGATCTCAATTTCACAAGCATGGGTATATGTTCCATGCCTGTTTCAGAAATAACAACTTATTATGGATTACTGCAAGGGCACACGTTCCATGGAATTGTCTTTGGAGCTTTAAGGACACCATAGGATTGTGAGGTGTTTCTACTGTATAAATCTACACAGATGCTTTGCTGAGCATGCTGTATTAATCCCCACAATGTTTCCTACTTTTCTTTAACTCCTGGACTTTATAAAAACTCTTGCCTAGATTCTCAAATGGAGAATAATACTGTATGTATCCAGTAAAGCCTTAATCTGTGTTGTTCAATATAAGGGCCTTCAACTACTTTTTCTTCTCCTTGTGTAGGTTTCAGCCAGAATTTATTTACTTTTATTTTCTATACAAACCATTTCAACAAAGCCTAACATCTTCTGCATTAAAGTAATACATCTTCTCTTGCTCCTCTTAGCTGTACATCTGTTTATAAACTCTCTCTACCTTGTTGTACTGTATTCTTTTGCAGACTCTCAGTGGTGGGAAATGATGGGAAAAGAGAAGGCTTTGTTCTTTATATTGTGTGAGTGCATGCACCACAACCCGCAATACCCTCAAGTATTCCCACTATTCCAGTCACATAGTAGATGGAGAGAGACTCCCCTGCTAATCATTCCATATTGTAAGGTTATTCCATAAAGTAAATACATATCCCAAATCATGCCATATTGGTAAGGTTATGCCGTAAAGTGAATACATATCACTATTTCGAAAGTGAAACCGCAGTCTAGATGTGGTTCTTTCGAAAAGAAAAGCCTTTTTCGAAAGATCCTGTAAACCTTATTGTTTGAGGAGGATCTTTCAAAAAGGCTTTTCTTTTCGAAAGAACTGCATCTGGACCGCGGTTTCATTTTCGAAATAGCGTTTTTTGAAAAAAATGCTGCGACGTGATTATGCAAATGAAGCACGGGAAATTCAAATCCCGGCTTCATTTGCAATTTCAATATATCTAATTTACATCCCTCTTTCGAAAGAGGGATGTAGTTTAGACGTACCTCAAGTGAAAAGCTAGTAGATGAATCCATTAAGTCAACTAGCTCAATGAACAGATTCTATATATTTTCACTTGTTTTTTTTTAAATCTAGTTTCAACTATATTGACCATTCCTACATCCTTTTTATTCTTCCTGCTATGCAGTACAACTGGTTTCATTACATTATTTCACTGAGAGATAAACTGCATGATTTAAAATGTTAATAAATGCAATTATGCATTTTAAAAACAAACACCAGAGTTCTGATGCTGAAATATTTGCAAAGCTGCGCCTAGTGAATTTACAGTGCAAGAACTATTCCCTTGATGTAAGCAGTGACAAACAGCTGACACTTTCATTGCTTACCATCAATCTATTTCAACCAGATGGAAGTTGTCACTTCCAAACATGCAAATGCAGTGGACATTTATCATGGAGAAAGTGAGAAACCACTGGTACAAGCTACTCAACTGATCCTAGACTGAAAAGAAGGACATTATTTCCTTAGAGATCACAATGGGCAAAATTCACTCTGATTTTTAGATTGCAGATCTCACTTTTTTAAAGTTTTCTAAGCTGAATTTATTTGCATGCTCTCACTACAGTCTCTGGCATTCCATTTGGATAAGATCAGGCCTTCAGGCAAGGAGGGTGGAGGAGTGATAAAATTAAACCCTGTCCTGATTATCTGACATTTAATAAGATGTCCTGAGACAACAATATCAATTAACCCCAGAGGGAAAGCAAACTAAAAACCAGATCACACTAAAAACCAGAGACAGTCTGTGAACTGCAATTCCCCTGATAATTAAATTGCAAAAAAGTCCTTCAGAAGAGCCACCACTGAATCTCTATTGGTTAGTCCACCCTGATGACTAGAAATGCAACAGGAAAGGAGGGCTCTTTTCTGTATACACGCACTGGTGTTTTTAGTGAGAGGCCTGGAGACAAACAGGTCAGTGAGTAATTTTAAGACATTAGATGGAAATGTGGGTGTGCAGAAATTCAAAACACTCCCATGGGGAAAAGCGGCTCTAATAAAAATGCTGAGAGATTTACCAAAGGCAGCCAATAAAGGCAGCCAAAGGTAGTACAGGTTGGACCTCACTGGTCCTGGACAAGGGAGTTTTCCAGACCAGGGAAGGTCTAGGGGGAGGGGCACCAATCTCTCTGCTGGGATCCTCTCCCCAGCTACCTGGCACCCCTGCCCTCAGCCCCATGGCTGCAGCAGCCCTATGGCTGCAGCAGCCCTGCGCACCCTGGCGGCCTCACAAGCTCCGGTAGTCCTGCTGGCCCCTGGAGCTCTGGCAGCCGCCTTGCAGGTGCTTGCGGCCCAACCAGCCCTGCTGGCTGCAGGTTTTGGTGCCCTATGGGCGCTGCTGCCCCTACAAGCCGGCTCTGCTCCCAGCTGCCAGCAACCTCTGTGCTGAGGCTCTGTAGTCCACTAACATCTGTGGTCCTTCCAGACCACAGATTTTGCTGGACCAGAAAGTCCAGGACCACAGAGGTTCACAAATAAGAGAAAATATTCTTGAGTTGGATAACCAACACCACACTTTTTTTTTTAAACTTCTAAGTGGCTGTGTGGTAATTCTCTTTCCCATATCACTTACAGTATCCCCCCCAACATTAGACTCTTACGATAACCTAAGTATCTCAACATTATGGACACAGATCGCTGCCGTCCTGTCTCTACAGTCTGATATTTTAAATAGCTACAATTCTACACTCCTTCCTGGCATTGTAAGCCAGACAATATGATTTACACAAGAATTGCTGAAAACAGATATAGATTTTGATTGGAGGAAAATGCAGGCTGAAATTTTCAAAACTGCCTGTGGAATTCACAAGCATAATCTCCACGAAAATGGATGTGAATTGTGTACTTAAATCCTCTACAGGACTGGGATAGTCTTTTTGTTCTGGGTTTGTCTGATGCCTTTGCACAATGGGATCCTATTCCATGAATGGGGCTCCTACACACTACACCACTATAAATAAAAAAAAATCACCATCCCCACCTCCCCAGGCAGCTTTTACGGTCTCACTCCCAATTCATGACATGGTAATCATTTCCTTCAATCCCAAATGCCCTTTTTAAAAGTGCTAACAGAACATAAAAAGCCAGTGAGATAATGTAATGTTTATAATCAATCTGATGAAGGCACATCAAGACCACTGTAGATGATATTACTGCCTATATACTTGGCTTTTTACAATCCAATAGATTTACAAATGGATAGCCTATAGAAACTGGTATTTCCACACCACATCTGGAATACTTACTTACGCAGAGTGGAATCCCTGCCTTTGATATACTGATGTACCACATCTAGTGTGGATTATCCACCAGCTGCTACACATAGGCACATACTTCCCTTTTTTCCTGTCCCTTCCACTTATAACCCAACTTCCTCAGTAGTAAACAGGTAATGAACCCACATACAGGAAGTTTAATATGTAATTAGTTAATGTTTGTAAAGCACGTTGAAAGTTGTAAATCTCTATACAGAAGAGTAAAGCACTCTCTCAGAAACCAACAACTCCCCAGGAGAACACTTGAAAGGGGACTTTGTTTTTTTCACCCATTTGTCCCTGTTTGTCAAAGATAACTCTCCTGGTTATTGTAGATCAGTCAGTCACTGCAATTTCACTCACTCTCTTTACCACCACCAGTGCCTGTTACAGATTCCTCAGTTAAAATCTGGACCTTGTAACTAAGATGCATGCTCTCAGGTTAACAGTGCCCTTACCAGGTTTCATACTTGGTCCTTACATAGACAATTCCTAATGACTTCAGTGACCACTTGGCCTGAATAAGGACCACAGGATTAGACTCAACTACTCTTTGATAATAAATTAACATATCCCTTTCATCACTGTATTCTGCCATCTGATAATGTAAATGGGATTTACTTACATCCCTCTCTGCATTAGAAGAGTTAAGGAAAGTTACACAGTACTGCTGTAGTGGGGAACAGCACTCACCTCCTGAAAAAGTGTAGACATTTCACAGACCAGACATGAGCTGGGACTTTGCATTTCACATTTGTGCCTGTCGGAGAGGAAGAAATCTCGCAGTAGTGGAGTGTGGGTAAGTGCCTGGACAATACAGTTCATAAAACATGTGTTCCCAAGATTGATTAGCCCTCGTAGACCTATAAAGACAGAAAGGGAAGGAGAAGTTTAAGTATTGCTGAGTTCAAAACAAACATATTGTAGTCATTTGCAGCTTATGCTGCAGCAGGTAATGCTATTTTAATGTATTTAACATATTAGGAGATTTTATATCCAGTAAGAATTTATGACTAATTCAGCCAGCAAAACACCAGAAAGCGCTGCAAGTTTAATTACAATTCTTTTTTTTTGCAGTGGGGATTTTGTGGGAGCTAGAGAGGAACCTCAAAACAAAACCCCACAAACAACTGAATTGTTATTTATGTTATTGATCAAAGAAGTTAATGGTAAGACAGTATGGTACAGGCCTACTCCAGACACCTAAAAAGGCATATTTTGTCAACATGCCATAATGCTGATCCTCTGAAGCAAATAAAAATATTCACAGCTTAACACAAAAGATTTTCTTCATGTAGGGACTTAGGCCAAGAGATGCTTCTATAATTTTATTATGAAACATTTTAACTCGCAACAATTTTCTTGTCTGAAATACATCGTAGATCACGGGAAGGTGGTTGTTTTTCCTGCCTTGCTGTGCAGATGAGGAGATGATATTGATGATAGCAGACTGTACCCAGGGCATTAGGCCCTGTTTATAACACAGTGCTAATTTAAGGATGCTCTGTAAATCAAGTAAAAAATTCTAAAAACATTGCTACCTAACTCAGCTCAAATAAAAGACAAGTGAACATTAATTAACAGCACAGAATCTGGGTTCAAACCCACAGAAACCAAGTGCATTTATGCCCTGTCATGCCCAGAGAGAATATCTTGTGCATGAAAGCCAGGATGCTTAAAGAAAACACTCTGTTGCACACAATGAAGAAACCAAACACAAGGAAAGCTTTTCAGTTGTTTGCAAAGTTCACTTCAGAAAATCATGCTCAGATCTTTGTTCACCCCCAGATTCTGACATGACATAACCTCTATGATGTAACCGTGAGCCAGAAAGTAAAGCATCATGAGGACGAGCATGATTATTTTAAATATACAATAACCCTCAGAGAGACTACAACAGAACAAGAGAAAATGCACTGGTGGATCCCTCCACACTTCTGATGGTAGTGACAGGTAAAATGAATGCAGTTCCTTCTGTGAAATACAAATGGAGCAGTTGAAGGCACTGGAAACCAGAGAAGAAATCATCTGCCAAAGCTGGAGAACTTTCCTGCCATTTCATGAAAAACCACCAGATGGCAATGTGGAGGCGATTAAAAATTCTGCAGTTCCCTCGCAATACACCAGATGGAAGCTAAAGGGCCTTTTGAGCACTTTCACCAGAAGGGGTGTGTGGTCCTGTTGCTAGGTTACTGTAGATATTACTGTGTTGCGCTGCATATTGAATTTAGGTGACAGATACACAGCTCTCCTAAACCATCCCTCCAGCATGCAATATGACACTGCCCTGTACCTTCAGATCCTGTTGCTTCTGTTTATCCCAGCGCATAGAGTTTCCCATTTACATCACAGTAATTTCTGTCGGGCAGGAAGCACACTGTAATCATTTGTTTTATTATCATGCTGGGAGGCAGAGCAGCTGAATGAGCCACATTAGCAACTTGTTAAATAGTTAATTTGTCATAGCAGACTGAAATAAAGTATGATGCTGCAGCCAGCACAACAATCCTCTGACTCTGTCTCCTGCGTCTCTGTGCATCATGTTGAGATATAGGGATATTCGTGCTGGGGGAAGAGTCATTGTTTTTGCTTGCTTAGCTACTTCTGTTATCACTTGTTTAGAACTAACTGTATTTGCTGTGCAAGGGCTGAGGCCTTGGGAAATTCCTGGCAAGGAATATTTTGCACTTGTCTGTCTGAGCAGCAGTGCTTATCTAAGACCAGAGGTAGTCTCTTTTCACTTTCCCTTGAAAACATTAGCCCTTATAATTAGTGACAGAACTGAAACTAACTCTGTGCTATACAGACAGCTCTCTATTTAGAAGGAAAAAATGGTATTGCACCTAGGTATTTATATCCCATTACTTTCATTTTTGGTGGCTGATTAAGTGCTTCCAAATAAACAGTACAGACAAGCTTTTTGAATTCATTTATTGAGCACTACATATTACATGTCTCTGGTTGAACCTTGCTTTGCTATGACCACAGACAGCACTTTCTTCAAGATTGTCACCAGAAGACAAGCTGCAGGTTTCCCTAGTCAGAAGGCTGGCGCGGTAACTCTCCACATGCTTTCACAAGTTCTTTTGATGTCTGTTTAGCATGCATCCAAATGCGGTGCTTCATATGGAGCCTTAATAGCTTGACTGAGCTGAGATAGGACGACCTGTAACACACACAGAGAGTGCTGAAATTTAGACACCCCAGACCCTAATGAACACTTTGCAAAATGGAGTTTTGTAGAAAAAGAGGTGGACTTACTTGGCTGGGGTTACACACTCACTTTAGCCCTGAGGCAGCAATGAAAGCAGCAGCCACAGTATGCTTTGAGTTGTTTTCTGAAAAGAAATAATACAGTGCATTGAATTAGAAGATACTGCACCACAGATAAATGTTCTCCTGTAATGATTATGGTATCCTTACCTTGGAGAAACACTGTCAAATGTTATGTACATAAGGTCAACTGAGGATGGGACTTGGTTCAAAATATTCCTGTCTGTAATTCCTGAAAAAGAATAAAAAAAAATGATTAGCTGAGGACAGAAGAGGTACTGCAAAATGAAATAGAAGGGGCTCTGTCTCCCCTTGTAATCTGTTCCAAGAATTTTAGTGACTATTTTGTGATGTCTAAGACAACTAAAATACTTGGCAATAAGTTTAGCATGCTTCATATTCACTAGAAAAATAATAAATCCAGAAACCTCTACTGCATCATTCCTCCTTGCTTGTGGCAACCATTCTTCTGTGTGTCTAATGATGGGACAGTGCCTGTAGGAAGGAGTGGATACATTTGTTAAGACTGACCATCGTACTCAACTTTGAGCTAATATAACTGGCTGCTGGGTTGTGCTGACTTTTTGCTGCATTTCACAGTACCTTAGCTTTCTACGTGTCCATCGCTCTTGTGGTGCATTGTCTCTGGAGTGGACTTGAGAAATGCAGTCATTGAAGATGTACAATACATACTGTAGGCATAGAGCTTTGTGTTCTGGGTGGTGAGATAATTCTGTATAATGGCATTGATTTCCTTTTTAATCTTACTGTTGGAGAAAGGAAGAATTGGAAATAAATGAGTAATACCACTGTCAAACAGGCATATCATAATGCATAGTACAAATACAAACAAAGGAAAAAAATCTGCGTGGCCTCTCTTCAGCACCTTATGGTGGGTGTCTCTTTTTAGCAGTCTGTCACACAACGGACAGACAGGATGAATGAAGCTAGAAGAAAAATAGGTCTTCAGCACCTTGAGCATGGATTGCATATCTGAGAAATATGTATCCCTTTTTCCTTTGTTCTGAAAATTGGATGCTAATCAGCACTTGCTTTATCTTAGTAAGCTTTCTTCTTAGTAAGTTCTTCACACTTCTTCCATCAAAGTATCTTTACAAAAAGCAATTTTTTTGTAGAGAGACCTACAATATTGTACTACCGTATACATCACAAGAATGTGTGGGGAATCAGAACATTGGTTTTTTTCGTGACCATACATCCAGAAAACCTAAAACAGCAAGAGTTTCACTGCTGCTGTGCAAACCACTGGATTCATAACATCTGAAAGGAGGACCACAGCCAAAACAATGCTATAAGTTCACAAGCATTACACATCCAATCAAGTCTCTAATTTGCTTCTTGGAAAAGACATAATTTGTGATCATCATTGTGTTTCTGGGTAGGAATGTCAAGGCCAGGGGACAGGCCATTCAGACAAAGAGGTATCATACGGAAACCAGTAAGTTGCTCAAATTGGAGAGTATGAAACCATGAATTTTACGTACACGTCCCTGTTTGGTAACATTATTAATTAGCGCGTATAACTTTTAGTTCTCTGTCTGGCCTTAGCCGCTTCAAACAACTCTGGAAGCCAATACAAGTAGAGAAAGTGCCTGCAAAAATGCTTGAGAAAGTGATCCAAAGTTCATCCCTGAAAATAAACAGGAGGACTTGAAAATGAATATTTCCAGGAAAAACAACTGGCCACACAAGACAGGCCTTCCATACTACATCCTCGCAGTGACAAGCACAGTATCATTACCAGGGCTCGACAAATCAGTATATCTACTCGCCCGTGGTGAGTAGATTTCAGCCGGTCGCCCCGTTCACCGGCGGCGCGTACATGCGCAATGCGGGTCTGGCGCATGTGCAGTGCGGGGCTGGCGAGTGGATTTTGCCACGGTTTGTCAAGCCCTGATCATTACTGTACATCTTCCTGAAGCTCCGTTTCGGGGCACACTGCCCAACTACTCAGCAGCAAAGAACCCACAGGCTTTCCTCTGCTACTATAATTTCTTCCATCCCGCTGTGTTTGTTTCAGGTGCAGACAATATATTACCAGACCAGATAAGTGACTACGGATATCAAGTAGGTTGGAATGGATACCTGTTACTGTCTCCCAGTATGCCAACAGACACATCATCTGCACTAACGGTGGCTGATGTGATGATAATGCTATAGGTCAAGGGCCGCTGACCCACAGAAAAATCCGTCAGGGGCCACACACAAATGAGAAGCCCCCCCCCCAAAAAACAAACCCACAAATCCTCATTGATGTGGCCCCCGACTGAGGAGAAAGATATTCCCCACACACACTAGAGCCTAGTGGGGCCCAGGTTAATAGATTTTGGGGGAGTGGCCGGGGGGGGGGGGGGAGAAAAGGGCCAGCACGGGAAGGAAAGAATGCTGGGGCAGGAGCCCTGAGCCTTGGGGGCTGGATCCAGGCAAACCAGGGGCCACGTCCAGCCACCGGGCCTTAGGTTTCCCACCCCTGCTATAGGTGTTGACAGCACCTCATTCACAGTAATAGTAGCTGAGCACCTCCCAAATATTTTCTAAATTTACTGTGCCATGCATAGACTCCTGTGAGGTATGGAAGATTATTACTCTCATGTGTAAAATGGCACCCAAGTCCAAATCACACAGGAATTCTGTGGCAAAGCTGGAAATGGAACAAAATCTCCAGAACTCCAGTTCAGTATCTTAACTACAAGACAGTTATTTCTCCCTCTGTGTTTATGGTCACTTAATAAGGCTACTGTGGGCAGCAGGAATTCTGCATACTACAGTGATGCGTAGAAAAAGATGCTTAGCAAAAGCAGTTGATAATCAAGTTCATGTAGGTTTGTATCTAAAATTTCTTGTAGCATGATTTGTGCATGAACTAGAAGATGATAGCTGGAAACTCATTTAGTTTGTCAACAGTTTAACACAGAACAACAATAAAAATTTCACCACAGCCAACTTAAAAAAAACGTCAACAGCAAACCTCTAGACTAAATCATCGATTCTCCTTTTCCCTCTAATTACCTCAAGAAAACACACTAACAGTCTGCTACAAGAAAAATGGGTTTCAGCAGACGCTTGGTGTCTGGGAAGGTACACTAGTTACCTTCATTAAACTCTAATACAAATCTTTCTTACACAGTTAGAGTTAGGATGCTGAATTTGTTTATGACCACTATTTTTATTACTCATTTTATGCTTCTAACAGCCAACGGCAGCCTATATTCTGATATGGAAATACCCCACAATTAATTCTGAGATTCTACTGAGTTCTGCCAACGTTGCAAGTCACTTGTTTTTGGTGAGATGAGGGAGGAAGAATAATTTATTGTTTCAAAGAAACAATAACCAGTGAGAATTATTATTAGATTTTATGCCTTCTTTGCATTTCAAAATGTTATCATCAAGATGGATGCTGTTTATTTTCTTTACATCACAAAAAGCAGTGCCAGTAAAACTGCAAATTGATATCCAAATCTTAAAAATGTTCTGACTGCTTTGAGAAATCAATTTCTCCTTCCTCTGTGCATGAAGGTGGGTAGTTAAAGTGAAATATATTGGCTCTGTGCTGCTTGCACTTTAAGTTGAACATCTCCAACTTGCCCAGACAGTAGGACTAATTGTCATTGATCCAGGTCCAGTCAAGAACTGCATCGTTAAATGAAGACACTCTTCCAGAAGAACCAGGCGAGAGCTGAGCTTCACAAATCAGAAAAAATTCCACAAAGCTGTGATGGGGGAGAAAGGATAGAAGACATTTGGATGACCTGGTACATTGCTGAATTGAAACACTAGTTCATGAACTGTACTGTGGTGCTTTATTAGAAGGACCTCTGCAGCAATCAGTAAGAGGTTTCTCTCTGGGCTTTGGTCCAGCTATATTCACAAAAGGGACAGATGTTGGATGTTTTCCCTTTCACATGTGCTTAAGAAATTCATGGGATTCCCTCCTGCCCAAATATTGTGATGTTCTGTAGCCTGCCAGAGCAGAATAAAAAAATATGCCTGGACCAACTGCCACCTTAACATTAACAGGCAAAACTTGAGCTGTTTGACATGCAAGTTATGTAAATTATATTTAACCTCTGAATAACTGAACTTCGGATTTTGTAGTTGTAAGGAATAAAATATTAGACACATAATGTCTGCATAATACAGTGGGTGCAAAAGAGCTAAGTTTCAAATGGTGAGTCTACAACAATCTACACATAAGACCTGGAACATCAGTAAATATCAGCTTGTTATTAGCTGTAAGCCAATTTATCTGTAAAGTGACCTGCAATGATACAAAAATGCCCTGCAGATGGCAGGTAAGCCACAGCAGAAAGGCAGATATTTCCTATTCAGAGGAAGGTTAAAGACTTCTAAAAATAATCTCAAAGTGAATTTGCTGTGGCCCTGTCACAGATTAAAGCCAAATCCATTCTTTTCCAGATCTTTGCCCTGGGACGTATAGGCTGGATTTGTTAGTCCAAGAGATGTACTCATCACCTAGTCCCCAGAAGAGCTAGATAGGAACAGCAGCATGATTGTTGCCTGACCCTGCTACTGGTCAGTCATCCATTTGCTGGGTGGGTCATCTAACAGCTCATCTCTCTTGCATTCGCCAATTATTGTACAGCTAGTTAGCAGATGGTGATGTCACATAGAAAAGACTTAGAAGGGCAGCACACAGTGCCAGAATGATCCCTCATAAAAGGCAAGTAATGAACTGAATACATTCTGTCCGACCAGAAAGTAGTTACAACACAGAAAACTAGATTCAGGTATAAATGGTCAATTTTTAACATGACAAATAGTTAACAGCGGTGTCCCAAACATTTACACTATGACTGGTGCTATTTAGTATAAAAATGAACTTGAAGAGGAATGGTGGTGAACAATGAGATGGAAGAGTCTGTAGATGACATAACTGTTTAGACTGGTCAGGTCTAAAGGTGCTGTAGGGAACTCCAAAACAAAGACAGGTGATCTGAATAGCACATGAAAATCGACATGGACAAGTACAAGGTAGTTCAGGGTGGCAGGAACAATATGCATATGAGTTATAAATGGTGAAAGTTCAGGAAAGAATGGTCTAACATCTTTGAGGACTGCTCATTGAAGACATGAGATCAACATCCAATGGCAGTCACAAATACAAATAAGACAGGAAGGCTGAAGCAAGAAACGAAAACTATTACATAAAAGATATGGTATGTCCTTGCCTTGCACTTTGTTCAGTTTTGGTCATTTCAAAAGCATACAAACCTTAGATAGAAAAGAAACCCAAAAGGGCAATGGACTTGAGTCTTGGAGATATTTCCATATGAGGACAGATTAAAAAGATTAAGACAATTTGGTTGGAAAGATGAGTAAGAGATGGCAAGATAGCAGTATAGAAAAATAATGGTCTAGAGAAAGTCAGTGAGAGTTTATATTTATCTTGTGTTATGATCCAAAAACAAGGGAATACTCAACTATATCAAAAGGCAACTAATTTATCACTAATACTTTGCACAATGAGTAATTAAACTGTAAATAACTCACAGCCACAAAATTATAATGAGGGATAGACCTTACTAGGTTTTCACCTAAGAACTCTCTATAAAATGTCTCGACTGTCTAGTTACACGAGCAAGAATAAAAGTTTATATGAAATATCAATCTTCATGCTTCAGGATATAAACAAGCACTAACTGCTTGACATCAGAAATAATCTTTCCCATAAGCATACTACTGCCTAATCAGCTGCTATGGGGATCTTACATTTCTTCTCCAAAGTGCTTGGTATTGGGTACTGACAAACTGGGCAGCAGTAACTAGACCTTTTGCCTGATCAGATACCTGTTTTTCTAATTCCTAATGTGCTCCAGGCTGCAACAAAACACCTCTCTCCCATTATCACTACTTGATTAAACCTAATCTAAGTATATTCCTCTCCCATTCTTCTCAGAGTGCCATTGAAGAACAACTCATGTATCCAAGATAGGAAGCCAAATTAAAATTTAACAGACTTCTGCTCTTAAAATTCCATGCTTTGTATTTTAGCAAGAGCAGCAGCTGTCCCCTTTGGATTGCGTGTGCTCCAATAAAGAAAACTAAACTTTTCCTTCTTGTTATCTGTCACCATGTTAGAGGCAGCACCCACAAAATTATATGATCATTCGTGTTTTGCATTATCCACATCTATTATGATGTAGTACTTGTGCAATGCAATTGTTGAGTTTCACTAAACTTGTGCCGGCTGTTGCTAGTTCCTTGAAAAAGGGACTCAAGTTTGAGAAACTGAGTTCTCTGCTCAATGTAGCATAGTGAGGTGTACACAAGTAGTAGGTTATTTGTAGATTGTTTCTGCTGTATCTACTGGCAATTAGGTGATGAAATGTATAATCTTCATAGCTGGTTAAGGGACATAGTTTGGCAGTTTAGGTCCAAAACTAAGTAACTCTTTACCATTTTAAAAGGAGCAATGAAATAGTTTGGATTTAAACATCCCTCTGAAGAATTTGCATTTTGCTGTAATGGATAAAAGAATCAACTATGGTGAGGGCTTTCATCATTGACACTTTTTTGTCTTCCTATATTCCTTCCTTGTCTGACTTTCAACCACTTCTCCTTCCTTTTGGCTTTTCCCCCTCTCTACACATTCAATTGCACTCTTTTCCATATCCATAAAGAATTTACACTCAGGGTATGTCTACACGACATGGCTCCGTCGACGGAGCCATGTAGATGAGCTTTGTAGACACAGGAAAATGAAGCAGCGATTTAAATAATTGCCGCTTCATTTACATCAAAATGGCTGCCACGCTGTGCCGATCAGCTGTTTGTCGGCACAGCGTGGTAGCCTGGACGCTCCATGGTCGACATCAAAAGCCTTTGTCGACCGCACCGGTAAACCTCATCCCACGAGGCATAACGGGGAGGTCGACAAAGGCTTTTGATGTCGACCGTGGAGCGTCCAGACTACCGCGCTGTGCCAACAAACTGCTGATCGGCACAGCGCGGCAGCCATTTTGATGTAAATGAAGCAGCGATTATTTAAATCGCCGCTTCATTCTCCTATGTCTACAAAGCTCATCTACATGGCTCTGTCGACAGAGCCATGTAGTGTAGACATACCCTTAGTCACACTGCCCTCTTTTTGGCTTTTTGTGTACACATCCCCTTCTTATCACTTTGACTTTCATGCAACCTTTCCAATGTGGCGTCCGGCCTCTCCTCTCCACTTAGTGACTTTTTTGGGAAGGTCATATAACAGCCTGATTGTCAAGTATAAGGGTTAAACTTATGTTTATTCTCCTGTCTGCTCCCTTGATTCACTCACCTGTGGATGCTGCCATATCATTCCTTATCTCTGAAATCACCTTCCTTTGCCCTAGGCTCCCATCTTCTCACATCTCTCTTGTAATCCACTGCTTCTGCACAGCATTTAACAGCAAACTTACCTGAATGTACTGCAATCTCCACTTCCATTTCTTTAATCTAAAACAAAACATTTAAACCAACAAGGAGGTCCTGAAGGGCTTCACTAAAGCTTCTGCTCTGAGCTGACTTGTGTCTTCCAGCTGGCTTCTGAAACTCAGCTCACAAAAGAGCTCTAGAGAACAGTGGGAATTGAACAGGTAATGTTCTTATATTTTAATTCAAAGAGTTATGGAGTAAAAATAAACTAGTTGGCAACTTCCTGTAAAAAACTTTAACCTGTTCCTAAATTTGGAATGGGTCCATTTTCCTTCTTGAATACAAGTATAACTTATACTGTGTAAGTAGTTATTGAGGAAGACCGCTAAAAGAATCTGAAGGAAGAGCAAGTCAACAGAAAACAAGAACAACCAGGGCCAATAAAAGATAAAACTAGAGGACTATTTTAGAGCCATTACACTACAAACCTCAGCATAAAGTTTACACACTTACGCCACACTTAATAGTGCAAAGCAAATACATTAGAAAAAAACACATAGGAAAGAGTATGAATTTCAGTGGCAAAAATAAACATTTCGATTTTAAAATGAAACCCATCTGAGTTTTTAAATACCATGCAGAAAGTATTTTGAGATGAGTTTTCATTATCTGAGTTATGGTTGAAACAGTTGATTACATAATAATCTTTTTCTGGTGGGGGAGGGGAGAATGGTAGGTTTCTGCAGCGACTATATTAGGATGGTAACTACAGAGGCTCTTAACTCAAAATCCAGATAGAAAAATTAGTAACATAACAGATATTTTTTAAATATAACCATGAATTGATAAACTACCTACACACACGGCAATCCATTACATACGAATAGTAATAAAATATAAAGAACTTTCCCCTCCTGAAAAAATACAAGTGACTCAGGTATGCTGCTTAACCTGGAAAATACATGTATCTTTAGATTCTAGGAACATTGTCCATAGGGATGGACAAATCAATGGAATAGAAAGCTCTCAGTTGTTTTAAAAGTGTCACAGACAACCAACCAATCTGTTTCTCTCATTAACACGACAAATTTTTTCCTCCTGTACTAGCTACAGAGGACCTCCATCAGACACTTGCATGGAATTTACCAAATGCAACGTGTTCTGAAGCTGAGTAACTGATGGTACAAACCTGGCTATGTATTCTACATAGTAGCTGCATAGGTGTGACATTACTAGCTGCGAGGAGGCAAGGTTCCAGATGCTTCACAATGTACTTATTTTTCTTAAAGAAGAAGCATTCTTGCTCTGTTTTTTTTAAAGAAAGTAATTTCCACTTTTTTAGATTATCAAAATATCACACAAAAATGTTAGATGCATGTCAGCTCACATTTCTCAGTGTTTAATCTGGAAAAGCCTATGTTAAAATTGTGACAGTTTAAATACACAACAGATACGTCCGTTACGGTTCCTATGGCAACCATAGCTTGAGCCCCTTGTATACTTATAGTACTTTGTGGCATATATACTTGCCTTAGGGAAGTGTTGTCTTTACTTTAGAAAAACGTAATTGGTTATGTCTCAATTCAGCATCCACTCTCGTCATTAAAAAAAAAGTCAGACACTGACCTGAAGAGATGCAGTAGGCATAAATTTTAACTGGCTATTGCACTCCAATACAATCACGTTCTGACACCTACCTATTAGAAGTTGGTGAAGAAACTTAAGTCCACTGCCCTCAGCAGTGCTGCAAATCAATGCTGGAGCTCTGCAGTGACCTTGCATCTGTCTGTATTTTCAATTAAAACCAATGCCAAGGTAGTTTCACAGCACTGAACTACAGACACTGCAGAGTAAACTGCAATCACAGCCTAGCTAGAGAACCAGTTTCTAATTATTACAAAAGGAAAAAGACCCTAACAGAGCTGATTCTTAAAGATTACCTTTAATATAGCCAACTAGCAAATTTACCTGGCATTGCCTGGTAGTGCCAAACAAGAGCACTACTTTAAATTTGTCTGTTTTATCCCTTTTCTGAAAGGTCTGAGAAGCAATCTTATTTCAGGTTCATCCTATTTTTCAGTCTCTTTCTATATTGGCTTAGTTATATCAATTGCAAGGACTGTACTTGCTTTGGTGATTCTGTCTCTTATGTTTGGTTTTATGAGAAGCAGTCCCATTCCAGGCACATTTTGTTTTCCTAGCACAACCAAACCCTTACCTTGCTTTAAATTAGGATAAGAGGAAGCTGTATACAGAATTTGGTGGTCCTCGCTCTTATCATTTAGGAAGATGTTAAAAAAATCTCAGAGTGGTAGCCATGTCGATCTGTAACCTTCAAAACAATGAGCAGTCCTGTGGCACTTTAGAGACTAACAAAAATATATATAGTATCATGAACTTTTTGGGGCAAAATCCACTTCATCAGATAAGCGGGAGTGGAAATAACAGGAACTCAGAGTTTATAACAGAAAAAGAAAGGGATGGTGGCGAATAGTACCTATCAATTGTAGGACCAGTGCAAATGAGGCTAATTGAGAGGGCTGGAAGTGTCCCATACGAAGCTTTTGAGGCGTTAAATGCAAGGAAAGCTGGCTTTATAATGCGACATCCACTTAATGTTTTTATTCAAGCCCAGGGAAACAGTATCAAATTTGCAGATGAAGGTCATATATGATACTATATATATATTTTTGTTAGTCTCTAAGGTGCCACAGGACTACTCATCATTTAGGAGTTCTTGATCAGACAAACAGACAACCTCTCTAAAATATATAACAAATTAACTTATAAGAATAAATCAGTTTCTATAGCTATGTCTACACTATGAGTCATGGAGCTGATTTTCAGTGTGACTATATCCATCTGAGCTACCATGCTAAAAATAGCATCACAGCTGCAGTAACACAAATGCCAGCAGTGACACTGGCTAGCCATTGTGAGCACAAAACTCTCCTATACCATGTATTCAGGGCCGCTAGTCCATGCTTCTAAACCTATACTGCAATGTTTAGCTTGCCTGTTCAGATAAGAGAAAGTGCACAAGTGTGTCTATGGGAACTGGGAATTACACCCTTTGCTCGTAAGTTTAGATATAGCCAGCGCTACTACAGGAAAAACATGTCTAAGTATTACTATCAAAGAAAGCCTTCCCTCAGAATTAATGCATCTCACTCAGGAGTTGAGATTTCCAAATGGGGTACTCTGTTGTACATTAATGACAGGCTCTATAGACAGGTAGCAAATGTTTTAACTATTTTAATTTTTTTTAATTCATTGGAGAATGGTTAGGAAAAGTGGCTTAGCGATTTTTTATTAAAAGGAAAAGTGAATTATTCCTTAATTTAAGCAGCAGCTGACACATTGTAGAGGTCATTATGGAGTAAAGCAAAGAAATGCTGAGCAAGCCTTCCCACGAGCTACACTGTTTCTGGGAGAAACCATGGAATACTTTTATGAGTGTGTTTTTTTTCTTAAAGACAGTGTGCCAGGGGAACAGCTCACCAGTAAGTGATAAGCTCAGCTGAAAATACAACTTGAGCAATACCACAAAGATGACCATAATGGACACCACATGCAATAACTAATCAGATCTAAGAAGTTTATCTAAATGGAATACCTCAAAGATAGCCCACACAACATTAAAACATCCTACCTTAAATTCTTAGTACTCACTATTTACCGGGGATGAGTTAAGATTTCATCTCAACACAGTGAACCAGACTGTGTTTTTTTCTGAAAATGCCCTAAGTAGCTGCTACAACATGGAACTTAGAATACAAGCACAAATTAATGTACTAAAAGACTCCCAAAGGAAGCAGATAATACAAATATCTCTAAACTATATAAAACACAAGAAGAGTTTTGAAACTGCAGATTGAACCTCGCTAGTCCGGCATACTCTAGTCCAGCAACATCTGTGGTCTGGCATGATTTTAGTTAGCTGGTTGTTCACGTATCATGAGTGTGGCCAAGTTTCCCATGGGCAATTGGGCTCAAAGGCATTATATGTACCCATAATGAATTAACTGATTACTTATCTGGATAGTGATAAAACGTGCCATATCACTATTCATGTAATTCTAGAGTTACTGTTCTCCCTTTTATACAGCTAATTTACTCTAAAATTCGCCCAATGAAACAGTAGATCTCATTAAGCATTATAAAAAACATAAAAAAATAAGCAATCTTTTAAAAAGTTAACTTTGTATATTGGTTCTCTAAATAGGAGAATTCCATCAACAAATGTAAAAAAAAACCCTGAAAAGATTTTTATCTTAGGGTGTGTCTAGACTACAGGGTTTTGTCGACAAAACTATACCTGCGTCTACACTACTGCCGAGTTCTGTCGACATAACGTCGACAGAACTCGGCAGTTTTGTCGACGGTGGTAAACCTCATTCTACGGGGAATAACGCCTTTTGTCGACAGAGTTCTGTCAACAGAAGGTGTTATTGCATCTACACTGTCCTTTGCGTCTACACTCTCATGTCGACAAAACGGCTTGCTTTGTCGACAGAACTCGATGTAGCCTAGACGCTCTTTGTCGACAGAAGCTTTGACGACAGTATCTGTCGACAAAGCCTCTGTTGACAAAAGCCTGTAGTCTAGACGTACCCTTATTTTTGTAATTACTTTTTGGCTAAACAGTTAAACATCACATTTTCCCCCATATCTGTTTGCATTTTGATATATCCCATCATCATCTCCAAGTCGAGATTTATCAATATGGGGCTTCAAAAAATGGAAGTGGTGTTAATACAGAGCCCAGACAAACAGGCTGAATAGATGCCAGTGTTTCTGTCCAGTTATGCAGTGTAGCTGTAGCCATCTCAGTCCCAGGACACTAGAGACACAAGGTGGATGATGCAATCTTTTTTATTGGACTAATTTCTGTTGGTGCAGACACAAGCTTTAGACCTACACAGCACTATGCTAGACTGTGGTTATACAGAAAATATTCATCAAAAAACTCCCTGGAGAATTTGAAGTGGGAAGCATACTGTTTAAGGTATTACTGCACTGCTGTTTCCCCACAATAGAAGATCTGTACACTTGTGACATTCATATATCATGGCTTTCCATTTTTTATTTCACGAGACAAATACAGCTGGTCCCCGAGTTACGAATGCATCGATTTACTACCGTTCGTATTTACAACCAACCTCCTATACAGCCGGTCCCCGAGTTACGAACGAAATCCACACTTACGAACAGCGTGGCCATACGTAAGTGAATGTAATCCGACTTACGAACAGATTGAGTTACAACTTAGTGTTTGGTATGTAACTCGTTCGTAAGTCGGAGACTGGCTGTACCAAATGTGAATGCATGATTTAAATCAGGATCTCACTGACATCCACAACAAAAATGGAAACTGAAGTAAGTCCATGTTTTAATGCTAACATCTTCACCAAACAGTCCTTGGGGAATATTTTACACAGAAAAAAAAAGTGTCTAAAATTCTCTTGCTTCTTATTGATTCACGAAGACAGGGGCCTTCAACCAGTTTAACAGACAGATAGTCTAACATCACCTTCTCTTCCATTCATGACAGCACAATCAACTTACTTTCTTATATGCAATTATGAAACAAGCCTATGGAAAATATAGCAATTGTTTACCTGTTTAATAACAACAAAGTACTGAGGTATTTTACTTAAAAAAAATCTATCTTAAATGTCATATGCATTTTGTCCCCTTGGGAAGTGAAGAAAATTAATTGCACTGGTACTTTTGCCATTCACCGATTCTATTATCCTCTCCTTGCACACATTTCCATGATACCTGTGCTACTTATTTTTTGGAAATACTGCTCAGACTGCAGCTCTCCCTGAATGCTTCTCACCCATCGCTTCATTTTTCTCCTCATGGCAGGTCCTGTTTGCTGGCAGCCCTATTCCATGAGAGTCAGTCTCTTTCCTCTTTCTGTAGCAGTGGTGCCATCTAGTAGCGGAGGCATCTACAGTGGCTCTTCATCAGTTTCAGGAAAGGCATTTCCTGGTCGAGACACCTTCCCACCCAGAAGAACCTGGACAACTCTAAAAGCCATTGGAAGCAGAAAGGGGAGCCAAGACCATGTTATCTACTAGCTGTCCTTATCAGCTTCCCTTTTCCAAAAACTCCCCTTTTTTCTGCTTTTACTATTTTTTCGTTAGAAATAGTAGGTCTTGCCTCTGGAGGACAAGAAAGCTAGTAAAATAAGAAATTAAGTATAAACAGAAACAAGCTGCAGCCTTCTAAACATTCAGTTAAAGCAGGGAGGTAATATTTATTCATACTGTCTAAAACTCAGATTGTATTAAAACTTGCTAGCACTGCATTTTTTTAAAAGAATGAAAACAATAAAATAATTCTGGGAAAAAACTTCAAAACTCTAAATAGCATAAAGGTACAGTTAAAGTCACAAGTAAAAATAAAACCTTCCTTTGAAATTCACCTTTTGCGTCCTAACCAGCTGCTAATAAGACTGTGGTTTAGGAATAACCACATTTCCAGGTTAGAAGAAAAGGAACATTACAGGTGTAACAACTTCTGGGCTTCAACCGGATGATGAGAAACACTCAATGAATAACTTCCGCTGGCAAGTTCTGAAGCAGCATTCATGTTGCTCTGATGATATCATGCCTGCCTCATCTGTCTTCTCCAAAGAAGGATTTCTCATAATATAAAGGGAAAGATAGTGATTGGTGTACAAATCAATGAGATCAGGTGTAATACCAGTCTACATTGGTTTCAGTTGGAACACGAAAGGAGAGAACATCTATGCCCAGTTGCAAGGGAAGGATACTGGCATAACAAACACTGTTATTTCTAAAGCTCACAATGTTTACTACTAATTGTATAAAGCCCAAGCTAAGGTCACACATTCAGTTAATTCTGCAGCTGAAAAAGCTTTAAATATTTATGCCTGTAATAAACCGATATTGATTTACTGTGCTGTCTCCCAAACTGTAGTCTAATCAATTAGAGTTAATGAAAAAGGGCTCAAGCTAAGGATTTACACTTCAGGCAAAATTTGTTTTGAACCTTTTAGCTGAATATATCATTTGGCAGAAGAGTAGGAAAGAAAATGGTGAAGACCCTAGGCTAGCGAAAGACATTTTATGTAATGCAAATAAAAATCAAGTTTCCAACTGTCACTTGCAGTTTAGTGTATTCTGCCTGCCTACATCTCTGACATACAATTATTTTCTTATGTACACATACCATAGTGAAAATTAGAAACAGACTCTCGTGTAACTTTTTAAGGCATTATAGAGGATTTTCATTGTCCTCAGCAGAGCTGCAATTCATTTGCAAGTTTAACACGATCAAATTAGGACTGAATAAGGATTTAGAATGGTTCTCTCACTACAAAGGCAATTTTCCCTCTCTTGGTATTCACACCTCCTGATCAACTGCTGGGAGTGAGCCACATATACCCTGACTGGACTTGTTAACACTGGTCCTACACTGGATAAGTAACTCCCTCTGAGATTTCCACTCCATGCATCTGATGAAGTGTTTTTTACCCATAAAAGCTTATGACTAAATAAATCTGTTGGTCTTTAAGGTGCCACAGGACTCCTTGTTGTTATTGTCAGATCTTGTTACTCAGCAAGCATCTCAGGAACTCACCTACCTTGTATCTGTCTGTGTCACTTGGAAATGCATTTCCAAGAAAGAAACTTGAGTTCAGATGGATAGAGTTGCTAAAAAGAAACTTCCAATAACTTTTGACAGGTCATTTTATTAACATCTTCTGATAAAGGGATTTTTAAAAAATAAATGGAGATGGGGGAGAAATCAAATGCATCTATCTAGCATATATCCAATACTAATGAGTCAATGGTTAAACATCAGACTAATGAAAAAGGTTAAACAGTTTTTCTGAGGAACATTCAAAAGGGAACCAGAAGGGCAGGGGTGCACCAAAGCATAAACTTTCACTTAAGTAATAAGCTCTTCCAGAAAAAGGCAAACCTTCACAATATACCTACTCATACCTTATGACAACCCTGAAAGGAACCAGACTGTTAGCAAGAGACATTTGGGCATGCAGCAAGGGGTCTGTGTCATGCCCAGACACCCTCAGCATCCTCACACATGACCCTCCCCCCCCCCCAAGACCCTGCATCCCCAGCCTGCTCCTGTACCCTCCTCCCTGGCCACACACTGCACCTTCCCTTGCTTTTGCCCCCCTCCCCCCACCCTCCGGCCAGACAACCTCCCTCCCTCCCAGATCCTGTACCCCCATTCCTCTCACTGGCAGCTCTGTCCTGCACACTAAACCCATTTTTGTCCTAACCCCAGAGCCTGGGGGAGAGGGGGGAAGGGAGTGTCCACAAAATGCACTAACTCTAGAACCCCAAAAGAGTAAATCTGGCCTATGGGAAGCCCTGAACCTCAGTCCTCCCTATTTCTCCCCCTCCCCCGGTGGGGCTAGTGTGCCAGAGGAGTGAAGCATCTCAGTTGGGGGCCACATCAGTGAGGGTTAGGGGTATTTGGAGGGATTTTTTTTTGCTTCTCACTTGTATGGTCCCCAACTGATTTTTCTGTGGGTTAGTGGCCCCCAACCCAAAAAAAGGTTCCCCACCCCTGCCATAAATAAAGAAAACATGGGAACCTTTCGTGTTGGACATAAATTAATATTTTACTTTATTTAAAATGAAGTTTGATAAAATATCATGAGAAAGTTCAAGTGCTTAGTCTGTTTAATAATTTAAATTAATATTTCCTTTCTTAGTGGTTAAATTAAACCGTTCTCCATAGCTGCAGCACTAGCAAAATGGCTTGGGTGTAATTACGTAATTAATGGCGAGTTTCCATTAGCAACTGGTGGACCACAAAAAGGTCTGCATTGAGCCAGGTGGGCCATGGGCCAAAAAGTTTGAGAACCACTGAGTTAGGGGAATGAATTCTCCCTTCTGCCTGGGAGCTTCATAGGGCACCAAGAATACTGTCCACTCCAAACTATTTCATAGGCAGACAAAGAGCATGCTTAACAGGGGGTGAAGAAATCCAAGAACTGAAGAACACTAATCAAAGCAGCATGACCAGTGAGTATAGAACTGGACTGGGACCCAGGAGGCCCTCTACTACTAGACTAGACTCTGCCTTTTGAGTGACCTTAGGCAAGCCATTTCACTTCTTTCTGTCTCAGGCTACTTATCTGTAAAATGGGGCATAATGATACTTACGTCTTTTGTAAAGCGTTTGAGGAAAAGTGCTCTAGAAGAACTAGGTATGATTATTATTTGTTCCACAACATTGTACCCTTAAAGTGGCAAGCAAAAACACAGTGAGGACAAAGTTTCTTAAGGTAAGAGTCACGACTTTGCACATCTCGCATTTCAAATGAGAATAGAGATTTCACACTTGACAAAAAAGGATGGAGGTGTCAAACCTACAGAGACCAGATTTCACTGACAACCAAGAGAATCCCTTTGCTTCATCTTAAATGGCCATGCTTTAGAACACTCATGACTGAACACACAGAGAATGCAGAAGTCCCAAAGAGTACCCCCCTCTCAATCCACCCGAGAGAGGCTTGTGTTAGTAGGAAAATATATAGCCATATTCTGCCTGTCAGAATGTTTAGACATCCTGAGAATCCGTCAAAATCCCAGAGAGCTCCAAAGTTCCCAGAGGCTCCTGCCTGAGATAAAGGTGCTGGAAGATGAGCACAGAGATTAAAGGGGAGGTACTGATGTGCCAAACTTGACTGAGTGCGCAACAGTCCATGCCCCAGACTAGAAGATGCAATAATGTGCCAAGATGCAGAGCAGGAGCAGATGTGTCAAACCTCATAACAGTAGGAGCCAGGCCCACAGGAGGCACCAATGCACTGCAGTCTCAAGAGAGTACATGGATGCAGCGCCAAGCCCCACAGAAGGGATCCTGTCCAACTGAAAGGGCCAGATTAAAGCTGGGAACTATAAGACACTAAGCTCCATAGTGGGAGTTATAATGAACAACTCTGGAATCACTGAGCAGCAAAGGCACAACAAGGCATAAAGATCTAAGAGAGAACCAGTCTTTTCAACATGCTTCAGCTGGATACCCATACCAACTTGTTTCAGGGTCTCATTCAAACAGGCAGGGGAAGTGGTATGTACATATCTTGCTGGCACTCAATGTTATATAGTGACACACGATAGATCTGCCTGCCTCATTCCTACAGCATCAAGAAATGGAGTCCACTAGAAGAGAGGCAGAACAAAAATGAAGCATTGCTACATTCCATGGTACGTCCAGCACCAGAGTAACAATAACAAACATCTTTCAGTGTACCACAAAGGAGTGCTTTGAAAAAATCCAATGTAAACATTTATACTGCACGAAGCAGAGAGACATGATGAAGAATGGGGCAGCAGTCTTTAAGGCAATGGTACCCCTCCATGCAATCTAAGGATGGAAATGCACAAGAGTTTACTATGAAAAGAGAGGAGTTGAGTAAGTGTCTGGAGACGCTCCTAAAGCAGCCAGATTTACAGAAACAGAAGCTGGTATGTCTCAAATACAATGTAGCCCAAGGTCGAAGCCATCAAAATCCCAGCAACTGGAGCATATAAAAATAAGTGATTTGGTAAAGACAGGAATTCAGGGAAAACAGAAAAAAGAAACCTAACTTCAGAGAAGAGAGGTAGGGGCCAAGGGAGGTGGAGCTGTGATTGTTAGAAGCCAGTGAACAATTCATGTTGAGTTGTTATGCCAGCCACATTTATAAGAGCTGGCATGTTGTGGGGTCTCTGAGGTACTTTTAGATGGATAATGCTTAGCTGGGAAAGAGCCCTTAAACAAGTATATAGGTAATTCATAGGGTAAAAAATTAAACTCCCAATAACCAAGCTTAAAAGCTTGTAGTGCTCCTGCATACTCTATATTGGAAGCAGGAATAAAAATCGTGTGCAGATGGTATCTTTAAAGAACAAGAGTTACTCCCACTAACCTAACAAAATAAAATTCACATCTACAGCCTTCTTTTTTTCTCCCCAATATCACACCATATGCTGCCTACAAGTTTCTACCCCCACTCAAAACAGATTTCACATTTTAATAACTAAAGGCGTAGGCTAACTGCCAATGGCTTGGGTACAAATGAAACTATATGCATCCAAATGAATTAATATGCACAAATTATTGCCAGTGATTTGGCAGAGAGCAACCAACAACCTACAACACACAAGCCATTCCACATGCTGTTGACACATTTTCCTAGTTCTAGTATACGGCACGTTTACCTTCTGTCCATGAGAGGACAAATGCTAACTGCAAATTTCAAGGAACAGAACAGCAGGTCATGGTAAATAAAATCCAAGAGCACTCTTCATCTCAATTGTTCTCATGAGAGCTACAGGTCTAGCTGGAAGCTCTGCTCCAAATCTAATGACTAGGAACGATATAGGTTAAAATTAAATGGCCTAATGTTTGTCGCCCCCTCCCCCAAAAAAAACCAAAAAAAAAACCCCCAACCCCAAACAAAAAACCAACCCACTATGGAGACAACTAATTCTCATTGTGGACATTCTTCATGGCCTGGCTGTGATTGGGAGGAAACGACAAATTGTGCTAGATACAATATCAGGAAAGGGTTTTTAGAGGGTTTCAGGAGTTTGCAACTGTCCGAAAGTGATGGGAGCAGACAGCAGTGTAAGAACATTTAAAGAAAACACTGATGTTTATTTACTTTGCTAAACCTGATGAACATGAGCTTTGTCTACAAAAGAAAACAATGGATATAGGGACTTCTGCATGCTTAACATTATTTGTAATTATTCTTGTTTTAAAGCTTAACAGTTCCAGTTAACACACACAAATATATTATATTCATACATACACACAGAGAGATAATGATCCTTCATCCTCTACATAGGTAACTGCTCAGATGGCAGTTCTTGGAAGTTTTTTTTAATTTTTACTAAGTATGTCCAACAATTAAAAAACAACAACAAATCAAAATAATAAAGATGTCCTGAAAGGATCAGACTCTAAAACACTGGCAGGTAGAGCAGCTGAAGCTCAAGTAAAAGTTCAGTGACCAAGACTCAAATTTCCTGCACCCCCTCTAGAAACTGCTCAACAAATAATGAGGAATGGTTAAATTCTTATAGTTCAATAAAAATAATAGCTAATGTCCAGACTGATTACAATGCAAAGTATAATAGTATTACAGTAAAAAACCAACTGAAGTGCTTTACTACTAATCACCTGCAGACAAACGGTTCAACAAGCATTTCATACTCAGAAGTTTTGTTGGCATCTGTGGAGAATGAGGGAGTTGGCTGTATTATGAGTTATGAAAATTATACCTGCTCAGTTTTGTAGTGCTAGTTGCTTGAATTCAAACTTAGTTAAGGTAGGCTGCTAGCACGCACAGAGCTTGCTGCCAGAGAGCAGTCTTTCCCCCTCCTCCACACCTTAGACAGAGACAACTGGGAGGGAGTCACCCAAGAAGGCAAAGCTAGATTAAGGTTTATGTAAACAGAAATCTGTGTTATTTTTATTTTTTTGTTCCATGAGCTATGTACCTTTGGGTAAATAAATGCCTGATTTTGAAGAGGCCACTTTTGAGTCACTTTAAATCATCTTGCTCATGACTGGTTCTAGTAGGCTTACAGATACCAAACCCAGCTGGGCCCATCAGGGTTAACAACTGATAAACAAAGTTGCAACCCTGAGATTCAGTCTAAGAGTGGAAGTACTACATCAGTGGTCTCTAACCTTTTTAACCACAAGATCACTTTTAAGTGCAATGTAAGATCTACCTCAAACCCAAATATCCTTTCCCCACTTCCTTCCTGCTCCTTCTTTGAGTCTCTGCCCCTGCTCCACCCTTTTTCCAAAGCCTCAACCTGCTCACGCCATCCTCCTTCCTCCCCCATTCTCACTCACTTTGACCAGGCAATGGTAGGGGGTTGTGGTGCAGGCTCTGGTTTTGGGCCAAGGGGTTTGGAATGTGAGAGGAGCTCTGGGCTTAGCCCAAGGTGGGGGTTTGGGGTCCAGGAGGGGTTTCAGGGTGCAAACTCTGGGAAGAAGTTTGGGTACAGGGGGACTCACCTCTGGGGCAGGAGGTTGGGTGTAGAAGATTCAGGGCTGGAACAGAGTTCAGGAAGCAGGCTCTGGCCGGGCACTGTTTAACTGGGACAGCTTCTGGGTGATGGAGCAGTGGGGTTAAGGCAGGCTTACTCCTGCCCTGGCCCTACACCACTCCTGAAAGCAGCTGGCATGTACAGCAATGGCTCCATGGGCCATGTTGCTGCCCCTCATCTACAGGCACTGAGCTCAGAGCTTCTACTGGCCACGGCTCCCCATTTGGGAGCTGCAGGAGTGGGGTCTGCAGGCAAGGACAGCATGTGGAGACCCCTGCTCTGCCTTTCTCAGGGGCTGCAGGGACATGCCAGCCACTTCCAGGAGCAGCAATTACCACAGGGATAATTACTCCAGCCACAACAGGTTAGGCATTTTAGAACTCACTATTCAAAGAATTAAATGTAAGCATAAGAGAGAAACGAAAACTATGAAATGTACAGACCAGTCAAAAACAAAAAATAACGCTTTACAAGCAGTAAAAGTTGTAACAACCACCACCCCTACGTGTGTGTTGGGTCGGGAGAGGAGTGTGAAGGACAGTGTGCGTGAGAATGACTGACACAGTGTGTGAGTGACAGAGATTTGCATTACCAAGCTCCCTCCATCCCCTTCTCTTTGTGTGGACATAGGGTATAGAAGTGGGGGGAGGGACACTCTGACATCAGCACCCCCCCCCCTCCCTGCACAGCAAACTGGAGGCTCCCAGGGGGCAGCTGTAAGGCAGAGGGCAGGAGCAGCATGATTGTGGGACACAATCATACTGGGATATAAAATATATCGAAAGGATAGAGCAGGCCGGGTGGGTGGTGGAGTGGCACTGTATGTGAAAGATAATGTAGAATCAAATGAAATAAAAATATTAAGTGAATCAACATGTTCAATAGAATCACTATGGATAGTAATTCCATGCTCCAATAAATAAGAAATTAGCAGTAGGGATATATTACCGACCACCTGACCAGGACAGCGATACTGACATTGAAATGCTGAGGGAGATTAGAGAGGCTACCAAAATAAAGAACTCTATAATAATGGGGGATTTTAATTATCCCCATATTGACTGGGTACATGTCACCTCAGGAAGAGAAGCAGAGATAAAAATTCTCAATGGCCTAAATGACTGCTTCTTGGAGCAGCTGGTGCAGGAACCCACAAGGGGAGAGGCAATTCTCGATTTAGTCCTGAGTGGAGCGCAGGATCAGGTCCAGGAAATAACCGTTACAGGACTGCTTGGGAATAGTGACCATAATATAACAACATTCAACATTCCTGTGGTGGGTAGAACACCTCAGCAGTCCAGCACCCTGGCATTTAATTTCAAAAAGGGGAATTACACAAAAATGAGGAGGCTAGTTAAACAGAAATTAAAAGGCACAGTGACTAGAGCCAAATCCCTGCAAACTGCATGGAAACTTTTTAAAGACACCATAATAGAGGCCCAACTTAAATGTATACCCCAAATTAAAAAACATAGCAAGAGACCTAAAAAAGAGTCACCGTGGCTTAACCACCATGTAAAAGAAGCAGTGAGGGATAAAACGGCATCTTTTAAGAAGTGGAAGTCTAATCCTAGTGAGATAAATAGAAAGGAACATAAACACTGTCAAATCAAGTGTAAAAATGTAATAAGAAAAGCAAAAAAAAGATTCTGAGGAACAGCTAGCCAAAAACTCAAAAAGAAATAACAAAATGTTTTTTAAGTACATTAGAAGCAGGAAGCCTGCTAAAAAACCTGTGGGTCCCCTAGACGATCGAACTATAAAAGGCGCAATCAAGGACGATAAAGCCATTGCGGAGAAACTAAATGATTTCTTTGCTTCAGTCTTCACGGCTGAGGACGTTGGGGAGATTCCCAAATCTGCACCGTCCTTTGTGGGTGATGAATCTGAGGAACTGTCCTGGATTGAAGTGTCATTAGAGGTGGTTTTGGAACAAATAGAAAAACTTAATGTTAACAAATCTCCAGGACCGGATGGCATTCACCCAAGGGTTCTAAAAGAACTCAAATGGGAAATTGCTGAACTATTATCTGTGGTTTGTAACCTATCCCTTAAATTGGCTTCCGTACCTAATGACTGGAAGGTAGCCAATGTGACACCAATATTTAAAAAGGGCTCTAGAGGCGATCCGGGCAATTACAGACGGGTAAGTCTAACTTCAGTACCAGGCAAATTAGTCAAAACAATAGTAAAGAATAAAATTGTGAAGCATGTAGAAGAACATAATTTGTTGGACAAAAGTCAACATGGTTTCTGTAAAGGGAAATCCTGTCTTACTAATCTATTAGAGTTCTTTGAAGGGGTTAACAAACATGCAGGCAAGGGGGATCCAGTAGATATAGTATACACAGATTTTCAGAAAGCCTTTGACAAGGTCCCTCACCAAAGGCTCTTGTGTAAATTACATGGCCATGGGATAAGAGAGAAGGTCCTTTCTTGGATAGAGAACTGGTTAAAAGACAGGAAACAAAGGGTAGGAATAAATGGTAAATTTTCAGAATGGAGAGGGGTAACTAGTGGTGTCCCCCAAGGGTCGGTCCTAGGACCAATCCTGTTCAACTTATTCATAAATGATCTGGAGAAAGGGATAAGCAGTGAGGTGGTAAAGTTTGCAGATGATACCAAACTGTTTAGGATAGTCAAGACAGAAACAGACTGTGAGGGACTCCAAGAAGATCTCACCAAACTGAATGATTGGGCAACAAAATGGCAAATGAAATTTAATGTGGATAAGTGTAAAGTAATGCACATCGGGAAAAATAACCCCAACTATACGTACAGTATGATGGGGGCTAATTTGGCTACAACTAATCAGGAAAGAGATCTTGGAGTTATCGTGGACAGTTCTCTGAAAACTTCCACGAAGTGTGCAGCGGCGGTCAAAAAGGCAAATAGGATGCTAGGAATTATTAAGAAAGGGATAGAAAATAAGACCCAGAATATCTTACTGCCCCTGTATAAAACTATGGTATGCCCACATCTTGAATACTGTGTACAGATGTGGTCTCCTCACCTCAAAAAAGATATTTTGGCCTTGGAAAGGGTTCAGAAAAGGGCAACTAAAATGATTAGGGGTTTGGAACGGGTCCCATATGAGGAGAGGTTAAAGCGACTGGGACTTTTCAGTTTAGAAAAGAGGAGACTGAGGGGGGATATGATAGAGGTATATAAAATCATGAGTGGTGTGGAGAGGGCCGATAAAGTTATTTATTAGTTCCCTAAATAGAAGAACTAGAGGACACCAAATTAATGGGTAGCAGGTTTAAAACTAATAAAAGAAAGTTCTTCTTCACACAGCGTGTAGTCAGCCTGTGGAACTCCTTGCCAGAGGAGGCTGTGAAGGCTAGGACTACAATAGAGTTTAAAGAGAAGCTAGATAATTTCATGGAGGTTAGGTCCATAAAAGGCTATTAGCCAGGGGATAAAATGGTGCCCTTGGCCTCTGTTTGTCAGAGGCTGGAGAGGGATGGCAGGAGACAAATCGCTTGATCATTGTCTTTGGTCCACCCTCTCCGGGGCACCTGGTGCTGGCCACTGTCGGCAGACAGGATACTGGGCTAGATGGACCTTTGGTCTGACCCAGTATGGCCATTCTTATGTTCTTATAGTAGGTGTAGGGGTAAATGAAGTGCTAGCTCGATTGCTTTCTGGCCAAACCGGTTAGGATCACCTATCAGAGGCTCCAAGATCTACCGGTAGATCCCAATCTACTGGTTGGTGACCACTGTACTACATGGTTCCTCCCAGAGATGGGTGAAAGTAGTGAAACCTGACTAAAAAAGGGGGCACTCTAGACAGATGAAAAGGAGTATAAAAATGCAGCCTTCCCTGTGATAGCATCCATGTAAGAACACTGCTTTTGCATTATGTTAGCAGAGTCCCTTAAAAGGCTTCCAACAATCTCTACAAATCAAGTGCCAGCAGTCATCATACAGTAGAACCTCAGCATTTCCAAGGGAAATGCTATTACAGTCTGGCTTTGTCTACACTGCAGGGTTTTTGCAGAAGAGATCTTCCACAAAAACTTCTTGAGCAAAAGCGCATCCACACTCGAAAAGCGCATTGCAAAAGCGATGTGCTTTTGCGCAAGAGAGCGTCCACACTGCAGAGCACCAGAGCACCTGTGCTTTTTCTGATAGAGAGGCAGAAGCATGGAGGGTGAGGGAGGTAGGCTGGAGCCAATATGTCAGCTAGCTTTTAAGCCAGCTCCCCATGCGTATTGGCTCCTGCGGGCCCGCCTCTTCCTCCTTCCCTCCCCCCCCCGTTGCCTCCTACAGAGGCGGGGGGGGGGGGGGTAGACAGGCAAGAGCCAGTGCTGGGGGGAGCCAGCTTAAAAGCTGTTTTCCCCTAGTACCAGCTCTCAGTGACACTCTTCCCCCCCCCGCCTGGTGCTGCTGCCTCTGTCAGAAGCAGCAGCGTCAGGGGCGGGGCCAGAGGAGGCTACCGCAAAGCAGCCTCTATGTGGCAGGTCTGATCCAAATCAGAATGAAAACAAATATTTACAACTTTTCCCATGAATCAAAATTTCCAAGATATTTGAAAGTTTCAGAGGGGTAGCCGAGTTAGTCTGTAACCGGAAAAACTTTAAAAACTACAAATAGGTTAGTAGCACTTTAAAGACTAACAAAACATGTAGATGGTATCATGTGGGCTGTGCCCATGAAAACTCAAAATATTTGAGCAAGAAACCCCTGTTGAGCATCCACACGCACCTTTTTGTGCAAGAACTCTTGCGCAAAAAGGAGTTATTCCTCGTAGAAAGAGATATACCTACACCACAAAAAGCCCTCTGTTCTGCCGTTCTACTGTAAATTTTCTTGCGCAAAAATGCTTGAGGTGTGGATGCTCTGCAGGTTTATGTGCAAAAATGGCTGTTTTTGCGCAAAAACCCTGTAGTGTAGACCTAGCCTATGACTTTGGAAGACTAACCAACGCCACACTATTCAGCCAACTTGGCCTTCTGTGTTAGGCAGGGGTGGGGAACCTTTTTTAGGTCGAGGGCTACTGACCCACAGAAAAATCAGTCAGGTGCTGCACACGAGTGAGAACAACAACAAAAAACCCACCCCACACTGATTGAGGAGAGTCACTTCCCCTCGCACACCAGAACCTATGGGGGGCGGGGGAGGGCAGGCGAGTAGATTTTGTGTGCTCCAGCCCTGTGGTGGGGCAGCAGGGTGGTGGTGGTAGAGTTAGCCCCAGAACGTGTTCCCCAATGCTGAGGGGACCATGAGCTTTGGGGGCCAGATCCAGGCAAGCCACGGTCCTGATGTTAGGTGGCAATCATACATCAGATCCTCAATAATACACAGGTAGGAGGAACTCAGAAGAGTTTGGAATTAAGCCCAAATCCTGGATTACCAGTCTACTGCTCTACATGCTGGAGAAAGCTGCCTTCCAAATTATATCCTACTAGAAGATTTACCCAATGTTGCTTGGGTCCTTAACTCAATTTTTGTGTTTTGGAAAATAAAATTAAAACGTCCAAGTTTCATCTGAATCATTGCTCTAGAGTGAGACTGAGGGGTTCAGTATACAGGCTGTCCTGGGGAGAGAGGACTACCCCAGCCCCCTCTCACCGCAGAACCTTGGTGCCAGCTGAGAAGCACCGCCCCACGGATACTGCAGGGAATGCAGCAAACTGTGCACTTTCCCATCGCTCCCTGATGAAGGGGAACAGCCAGCAATGTTCCTGTACGAATGATGTGGCAGCATCAGCCCCCCGCCCTCTCCAAAGGGTGCCAGAGAGGCGGGAGGCTCAGGGTTGGGGCAGTCCTGGACGGGGCTGGGGGAGAGGATGCAGCCCCAGCCAGCCCCTTTAACCTGCTTGGCGATTGTCTCTTTTCTCTATGGCTTTATGAGAAGCAGTCCCATTCCAGGCACATTCCATTGTCCTGGCAGAACCAAATCCTTATCATGCTTAAAGTTTTATGAGAAAACTGTATACTGAATTTGGTAGTCCTAGTTCTTACCATTTAGTAGGAGTTCTTGAACAGGACAGACAAACAGACAGGCACACACACAGACAAACTCAAACATAGTTACTATACACAGGGATTTGAGATGAAGGAAGGCATGCTAGTGACTACCTTAGGTGGTCACTTTTCCTATGCAAATACGCATGACAGTTTCCCAGTAGAGGATAACGGAATAGTTCAAACTCAATAGCATTCATCCAATTATTTCACATAGAAATAGTTTTATGAAGTTTAGCCTCACGGAGAGCCTTCAGGAGTTTTACTAGAGGCAGAAGTCTCTACAGCAACATATTTTTGCTTTTACTGAATTTACAGCTTGTAATCCCAAATGTCATGCTCCGCAATGCCCTGCAACATATTATATATAAATACGAGATAGAAGATGTAACTAGCATTGCTCAGGTCCTTAACTGTAATAATGTTAGGGGTTTATTTTTGTAAATTGAAAGGAAAATGTACATGCTTTATTTACATGATTGTATAAGGCACAGGGATGAGAGAAGGGGGCTCAGGCATGGGGTGGGGATGCAGGAGGGCAGGGAGTGGGAGGTTCAAGAGACAGGACAGCAGGCGCAGGGCAGGGGGCTACTTACCGGTATTCTTGCAGGCAACATGGCAGAGCCCCAGCCCTTCTGGCCACTCCCTTAGTGGTTCAGCTGCCCCCAGTGGACACTCTGCATATAGCTCTTAACTGAAGGCTCACTGCCCCCATTGGCTACTCTCATATCGCATCCCTCGGAACAGCAGCCCTCCCCCCCTTCCATGTTATGGAAAACAGCCCTTTTCCTGGGCTTCAAGTTCTCCTGGCACAACCAAACCCTGACCTTGCTTTAAGTTAGGTGAAGAGAAAACTCGATACCAAATGAGGAGGCCTACCTCTTAACATTAGGAGGAGTTCTTAAATGGACTTGCATACAGACAGATGCACTCAAATATGTGTCTAGATGAACCAAGTCTTCTGATGTCTGTTAGTCTTTATTTGCAAGTGTCATTTCTTTCTGCTAAAACAGATAAACATCCAAATACTGAAGAAAACTCAATCATAAATAACCTGTCCCAGAATCCTTTGTAACTTGTATGAAAAACCACTACTCCCAAGAGATTATTGAACATGCATATATTTTAAAAGAGGCCCTGTCTTGATTTATGCCAAACTGTTCTGTGCAGAAGAAAACTGCCTCAAAGTGAAAAACCTACAAAGGAAGGCAGCAGCAAATTAAATCTTCAAGCATGACTCAAGCTAAATATTTCTGCCAGAACCCACGTGTTTAGCAAGTCACTTCAAATACTCTTTTCAATGCCAATTTGTTGTCAAGCTGAGACATTTATTGTCAGGCAGCAAAGCTTACTAGCTCCTCAAATACTGCTTCTAGACAATTTCCAAAGTTTTAACAGCAAATGGACACTAGCAAACATGTAGGTTTCATCCTGTAGGGAGTGATTCCAAAAATACCATCATACAATACATCTCATTTCTAGGGGCTGCTAAAAATAATTTTGCTCGAACATTTCAAGACTGCCTAGCAACCTTTTTCCCCAATCCATTTGCTACTAAGAAAGACCAACAAGAAAAAGGACTGGGAAAATGAGCATTGGCTCAATCAATCCACTTTTTTGAGGGCTAGAATAGAGGTTATAGTATGTAAAACCCAGAGTTATTACTTGATATAAAAACATAAGAATGTCCACCTAAAGAGTCCCTAGGGCAACGCCACTTCCCATGGCTCCACTTGGCTAGAAATGGTGACCTGGAGCTAATGGGAGCCACAAGGCGTAATCAAAGCAGTGCGGGCCCACTCGTGGCTTTCCCAAAGCGGGGTCGCGGCCCACTTTGAGAAACACTGCTCTATACTACACAGATTTCATGGGGAAGACCAGCATTTTTCAAACTGGGGATCCTGATCCCAAAGGGAGTTGCAAGGTCATTTTAGGGGGTAGGAGTTGGTGGTATTGCCTCTCTTACTTCTGTGCTGCCTTCAGAACTGGGTGGATGCTAAGGCAGCAGAGCAGAAGAAAGGGTGCCAATACCATACCATACTTACTTCTGTGCTCCTGCTGGTGGTGGCTCTGCCTTCCAGCCAGCAGCCACTATTCTCTAGCTGCCTTGTTTTGAAGACAGCAGTGCAGAAGTAAGGGTAGCGGTACCACAAACTCTCCCACTTTATGACTGCCCCACCACCACTCCTTTTAGGATCAGGATCCCAACAATTACAATACTGGGAAATTTCAGATTTCAATGGATGAAATAATGAAATTTACAATTTAAAAAACCCTATGACTCTAAAATTGACCAAAATGGACTGTGAATTTGATAGGGCCCTTTTGCTTTACCTATCCTCCATGAACTTTTCCAATTCTTTTTTGAACCTAGTTATCCTTTTGGCCTGCACAACATCTCCTGGCAATAGGATTGCTGACCCTCCCAGATTGGGCAGGAGTCTCCCAAATCTGGCTCTATCACCTGGAGGCTACTGAAGTCAATCTAAGAGATTTTAGGCTGCTAAAACTCTGACAGCACAGTGGGACTAAAACAGGATCCCTACCTGTCCTGGCTCCACATGGCTCCCAACACATCTGGCTTGCTAGGTGCAGAGGTGGCCACAGGGTCTCTACATACTGCCCTGAGTGCTGACGCTGCAGCTCCCATTGGCTGGGAACTGTGGTCAATGGAAATTGCAGTAGCAACACTTACAGGTAGGGGAGGTACTCAGAGATGGACATGCCAGTTGCTTCTGGGAGCCACCACCCAGCTAGAGCCTACACTCCCTCATGCATTCCAACTCTGAGCCCCTTCCTGCAACCAAACTCCCTCCTGGAGCCTGCATCCCGCACCCACCCCCCACCTCAACCCTTTGCCCCAGACTTAGCCTAGAGCTTCCTTCCACACTCTAAACCCCTCAGCCTCACGCCCCAGCCCAGAGCCCATACCCCCCCCCCACCCATACCCCAGTCCCCTGGCCCAACCGAGTGGATGTGAGGGTGGGGAAGAGCAAGCAATCAAGGAAGGGAAGCCTCATAGAAAAGCAGGGTAGGGCTGTTTGGATTTGTGTGATTAGGCAGTTAGCCACCCTACTTGGCAGTGAGTTCCACAGGTTGACTGCGTGTTGAGTGAAGTAGTACTTCTTTGTGATTGTTTTAAACTTGCTGCCTATTAACTCTATTGGGTGACTCCTGATTCATGTTACACGAATGGGTTAATAACATTCCATATTTCACATTCTTCACACAACTCATGTTTTTATAGACTTCCATCTAATCCCTCACCACAGTCATTTCTTCTCCAAGCTGAACAGTCCCAGTCTTTTTAATCTTTCCTCATATGGAAGCTCTTCAATTCTTGTTGCCGTTCTTTGTACTCTCTCAAATTCTAATCCATCTTTTTGAGATGGGGCAACCGGGACTGCACGCAGTATTCAAGCTGTGGACATGCTGTGGATTTATATAGTGCCATTATGATATTTACTATCTTATTTTATTATTCCTTTCCTATTAGTTTCTAAGGTTTTTTGACTGCTGCTGCACAATAAGCAGACATTTTCAGAAAACTATCCATGACTAACATCTCATTTTTGAGTAGTAACAGCTAATTTGGATCCCATCAATTTATATGTATAGTTGGGATTGTTTTCCAATTTACTTTACTTTGCATTTATCAGCATTGAATTTCATTTGCCATTTTCTTAGGCCAGTTTTGTGAGATCCTTTTGTAACTCTTTCAGTTACCTATGGAATTAATTATCTTATGTAATTTTGTATCATCTGCAATCTTTGCCACCTCGCTGTTTATCACTTTTTCCAGATCATCTGTGAATACATTTAATAGCACTGGAAATCTTATGCACTAATAAGTCTGTTAGTCTCTAAGGTGCCATAGGACTCGTTTTTGCAGATACAGACTAACACAGCTACCCCTCTGGGACTTCTAACAGACTGGCGAGGCATGATGTCCCTTTAGAAAAGTCATGCTGACTCCTCCCCAACATATCACCATCATCTATTTGTCTGATAATTATAGTTTCAACCAATCTGCCTCATATCAAAGATAAGCATACAGCCTGGAGTTGACCTCTAGAGCCTTTAAAAAAATCAGCATCATATTAGTATCCACCAGGAGCAAAGATGATGTTGGGGTCAATTGATTTACAGTTTAACTGGTTAAAACTCAAAGTCTAGAGCAAATATTGGAATAAAAGCTTTCTGTGAAGGAATCTGTGACCTCTTTCCTTCAATCAGGGTTGAAAAAGCTGCCACTCAGATTTCAGCTATACCACTAGCTCTTCAGTCATTCTGTTGGCCTGCTCGGGGCACATGTAAGCAGTCCTAGTGGTATTGGGAAAGCCTGTGTGTGTGATGCAGCCGGAACTTCTGCATATAATCACAACCCGATTTATTCTTTCAGGTAAGATTGTTGTGCAATTTCAATACTTTATCATTTAAAATGAGGTGAGAGAAACATAAGGCAAGCTCACCCAATTCCAAGTACAGTCCCTATTTCACTACTTCACCTGCTGTATGAAGGAAGTAAAGAACAGACTCATCTTCCTCAACTCCTATCGTATATTTAACTAATTCAAAATAGCCTTATAACTTTGTGCACATACGCATATTAGTTATTGCTTCCATTTTCTCCCCTGGAAAGTGCTGAACTGTGAAATTAAGTTAACAGAAGATTTTGCTTTAAATACATACACTTTCTCACCTTACTAATACATTCCTGTACTTCAAATTTTTGTTCTGCAGTTATTTCTTTTCTTCAACCTGCCACTGGCTTGAAAGACTGATTCTCCAACACAAGGTGCTATTTTTCAGAGCCAAGGGACAGTGAGAAATCCATTACCAAGAAATCTGTCATGTTCTGAGTTTATGGTGAAATACAAATATTGTTACTTAGAAAAAATCATGTTCCACTTTCACAGAGTTTTATTTTATAAACTGATGCGTTAAAACATCATCTATGGATTGTTTACAGTTTGGGCATCATGGCAATGGAAGCGATTATGAAAATGAATCCATATTTCTACTAAATGGGAATGAATGAGGATACAAAATAAACGTAAGCAGCCAGATTACAAAACAAAATCAGATTTTTTTTTAAAAAGAACACTGTCAAATAAGCAATTTACCATAACCTGGAAAACACCATTTCTTTCCCTACCTGCGCTTTTAAGAGAATGCAAAGCTACTTTTTCTGTTTACTTCTTTAGTCATACATTAATTTTGCCATCTCAAAAAATACACCCAATTCTGTAGACTCACAGGACTGCAAGGGACCCTGAGAGGTTGTTTAGTCCAGTCCCTGCACTCATGGCAGGGCTAAGTATTACAGACCATCCCTGAGGGCGTTTTTCTAACCTGCTCAATCTCTAATGACAGAGATTCCACAGCTTCTCTAGGCTATTTATTCTAGTGCTTAACTACCCTAACTGAGAGGAAGGTTTTCTGAATACTTCACCCAAACCACCCTTGCTGCAATTTGAGCCTAGCAAAGACTACTGTAGTTAGAAGAGGAAAGCGTCAAAACTGATACCATATAGAAGTCAAGGCTTTGTGCTTCTATTACGTGTGTCCAACAAAAGCTCATGAGGTACACTAAACTCAAGCAGTGAGATCAAATATGAAGAGAAGTGCAGGTCTTGTTTTCTGCTACAAAATTCTGACTTCCTTTAATGTGCAGGAGCAAATAAATTCTTATTTGCCTTAAAAAGTGCTGATGCAAAGGTGTCCTCAACTGCTAGATGTAACTATCCTGTAATACAGAAACATTAATAAGGTATTTCAAGACAAGACAGCCAACTTAATTATCTTAAACTAAACACCAGATGTTTCAATGGGGGAAAATGGGAAAATGCTTATTCATCTCAAAAAATTAACATCTAATTTAAAAAGGTTAAAATTATTTTTTTTCAGATCAATTTATAACATTAGATGGTAACAGCAGTAACTTTAAAACATTCTTTATCAATATTCCTGATAGTTATTATAGTACTGACTCATTATAAGACTAAGGCAGTTGTTTTCCTTTCCCCAGACAGTACATCATGGGCAACCTATGCTAGTGAGTGGGCTGCATGAGTGTGCCCTTCTCAGTGGGCTGCAAGATTTTAGTAACCAAGCTGGTCTCCTGGGATACGCTACTTTTGCTTATCGCACTTGTATTCCTAGATTTTGTGGAGTGTGCCGAATGAACTATAGAACCCTTTGGATGCAGAGGGAGTGCATGGCTCTAACAGTCAAATGCTGTGTGCTTCATATGTGTGTCACTTTAGTAATACCAGTAGGAAAAAAACTATGTGGACGGAAACCAGCAGAATCTGGTAACCATGCACCTGGGGAATAGTAAACAAGATGTCTCACGGACCATACATTGAACTTGGATGGGCTGCATGTAGCCCACATGTTGCAGGTTGCCCACTGCAGCTTTAGAGGCTGTGTGCGCCTACAACTGGAGGAATGGCTCACAATTCTGCTTCCTTAAAAACTGTTAGTTTAGATAGATCTCTAACTGGAGATTAGTAACCTACTTAATATTTTATATGAAAAAATGCCCCACAACAAACTACATCCAGATGTTAGAACAGTTTGCACCTTTTTCTAACTTTTGTAGTTTAATTTGCTTGTAAACTGCCATGATGGATGTCTTGATGAATTAATCTGTTTCCACAGTTCAAATAAAACTCAAATTCTGTAAACGTCTCCCCTTTGGGAATAAACCTGGACTACTGTCATTTCTCATGCTATAAATCAAATGAAGAGACAGCATTCAATGTTTACCAGACCCAGCAATCCTCTTCACTGAGTATAAACATTTTTCATTCCAGCAGTGAAACCATACCTTTTCTTTTGTCTAGCTGTTGAAAATCTTTTCCAGCAGAAGTTGTAATCGCATGGTGAAAAGAAGGCTCTGGTAGAGCTGAGTTTATGTAAAGTGCACAAAAATACCCTGTACAATAGCTGAGACATGAGGAATCACTAAGTTTTTGTTTTTTGGCACTTGCACATAAGTTTTGTCCCCACATTCTAGATATAACTAAAACAAACATTAATCCCGGTGTTATCTCCAAATTTAATTTCTTCTCCTAACTTCTTTCATTCTAAATTGAACAAGGTACATGCTTACATCAGAACTAGGTGGTATTATACCACATTTCTTCTTTATGTAGAATCTGTTTAAATATAGTTTGCTCTGTGCCCATTTTGTATACTGCAAAAATAAGGTGAATTCTGAGGCTGACTGGGCTAACATCTAGAGGCACACAGAAATATATGCTGCTCTGTAACAATGATGTCAGTAACTGTCAGATTCACCCACAGGAATATAATGATCAGGAAGTTCTCATAACTTACGATTTATCCTTTACTGAAACCTGTAAATAGAAATCTATAAAACACATCATTAGCATATGAAAATATGCCAGACACCTGACTAGTTTTGGAGGGTCGTCAGACTTGGCAACCAAGGTGAAGTGCATTCAAATGACCATGGAAACACAGATATGTGGGAGTTCTGCTTTTATAAAAGTTTAAGAAAAGATTTTTTTAGAAGCAACAAAATCTTTTTGAACTGCTAAAGCAGCTACTTGGGTTCTTCCTTCACAGATGGCTTCTGAACCGAGGTTACTGCAGTAGTTTACTCTCAGAAAGCCTTTCTAAACATTGTACAGGTGTCTTTTTTGACTAAATAAAAAAAAAAGTTAAAATTTGTCATTTATTTTCAATGGGACTTTATTTAAACAGGATTTTTTCTCCTATATATTGCAATACTTAAAGTTGCCAGGAACACCTCATACTAGGGAAGAGAACACCATAAAGAGTGAAAAAAAACCCATAATAAAAATTAATTTTCTGCATTTACTCCTCTCTCTGATGGCAAAAGAATGTTGATTTTATAAAACATTTATCATTGTATTTGGTGCTTATTGCAAGCTATTTTAAGACTGGTTGATGTAGGACATAATTATCAATTTTCCAGAGAGATAGTTGGTGTAGTTACAAGGTAAGATGACTGGATAATATTTATGCAGGACGGATTTATTTAGGTAGTACTTAAGGGGTCATTATGCACCCCGGCTGGGACTGATTCAGAATGTTATTTAATCCAACAAAGCAGAAAAAAAAGTTTAAAATTAAAGAAATGAAATCCATTTTAAACGCATTTCATGGACTGCCACATTTCAAATATGTACCCACTAATGCGTCCAACTCACAATTAAAATTTAAACTGGTGTTAAAAATTTTCTCCTGGGCCAGAGTGTTTTCAGTCACATTTTCCATCTGCACTAGTTTAGGAAGTCTTAGACCAAAAAGAGCACAGTCACAAAACTCTTTAAAGTATTAATGCAGTCTACAACATTTGCAAGTCGTCTCTAGTTAGGCCCTTGTGCATGGCTGCTCATGCATAGTTTATGGAACACTGAAAGATAAAGCAATGCTTCTGGTAGGTTGTCTAGAGAACCAAAAGTAATTTCCAGGCCACTGTGCATCTCCCTTTGCCACCTTTACACTGAAGTACTGCTGCAATATTTATTCCACTCATGCCTCTCTTTCTCACGTTATACTGCTTGGTGTCACACCGCTGCAAAAACCACCTGCCACTGTTCTGTAGCTATTGTTGTTGTCACTTCCCCCACGCCGCATCATTCTTTCTGAAAGGGATTTGCTCATTCTGCTCGAAAGGCTCCCCCCTCTGCCTTTTTGCAACACTGCAAATGGGAATCCCAGGTGGCTCTAGCTAATTATCCATGTGCTTTTAGACTTTAATTCTTTCTACTGGTAATATAGCAGAGTCTTCAGCCACAAAGTCACTTCATATGCTAATCAGAGACAGGCGAGCTAATACCTCAGTCTGCTCAGGAGTACTGATCTTCTGTGGGTATTAATAACAACAGAACAAGAGGAGTTAAGCAAATGGCTCCCCAAAGATGCTACATCTCCCTCCCATCCAGCAAATTAAAAACTCTGATGTATATCTGAATGTAATAGTTTGATGGGCTAACCAAGAGCAGTGCTTTCCTAAAGCAACTGGAGACAGAGACTTAATAACTGAACTTTCCATTGTATTTCTGGGGGGAAAAAATCCAATAGCTGCATTATCTACATTTTATCAAATGCAAATTGTCCTTAGGATTTTTTTTGGTGTAATTAGCATGTCAGAAAATTTATCAAACCAAACCAGTAGGTCTTGAATCAGAAACCAAGATGTTATTTAATTCTGCAAAACAGTAAATAATGATTATCAGCATTTCAAATTTGCAAACTTACCATATGTACTATATGCCTATTGTACTGTGTAATCTAGATCAGATCCTTCAGGTAGGAACCATGTGTCCTTACTTGCATCAGCACCGCACCCACTGTTGGAACTTAAACAACTTGTCCCTAAATCACTTCACAAACATGCAAATGCAACTGTGAGGATGATTCTTTGGTGAACATCCAGCAAGTACGAACCCATAAAAGCTTTGGCTTCTCCAGTTCACAGCACCACTAGAAGTATTTTAATTTTGAAGAGGAATCTGCACAATAGTGACTCGGGAAACATTTATATTGTGTGTGTATGTATTGTCAAGAAGCAAATATCTGGTGAGATACAGATAATCTAGTCTGAAGAAAAATCAGAGGGACTGTAGTGCTGATGAAACCCAACTACTCTTGGAGATCAACCACGTCATGGTTTATGTAACTGTAAGAGGTTCTTTAGACACTCCTGGTTAAAATTTTAAAGTTGCTATGTACAAAGAAATGTAATTTTATTTTGACTGAAATAAAAGTTAGAAGGGAGCATTCCAATGGCAAATTATTTGTTTTCAGTATTAAACTCATTTTATGGCAGTTCATTCTAAATATTTAATTTATGGCACCAGTGCAAAACTGAGGATAGTGCTATTGTGTAGAAGTTCAGCCAGTTTAGAAAAAGTAGTGCGCAGAGGCTGTTAGCAACAACAAAAGCCACAAAAGGTCATTTCTCAGCACTACAAGACAAGAATAGAAAAATGCAGTGCAAAGCAGACTTTGCTATGGAGTTAAAAATCCACATGATTCTGAAGTAATGGTGTTTTAAAGACTAGTGGTGTACAATCTAATGGGAAACCACAAATATGGTTATTGTTATACCACTGAACCAGCTCCTACTATATTACAATCAAGAATAGTGAAGTTCTCATTATGGAAGAAACCCCATAGCAAGCCATCCTTTGCCTCCCTCCCAAAATTCCCCCATGGATAACCCACAAGCATACACTTTCCTAAGCATATCTGGTCTTGCATTCCAGGAATACCATGCCATCCTCCCTCAGTAAAAGCACACCTCAGTTAAAGCTATACAGAACCAGTATCAGGTTCAATAACCATTTCAACATGTCACACCTGAGAATTAAAAAAAAAAATTCAAAATGTAATTTCCATAATCCAGCTGCACATATACCAGGGAGGAAGGGAAAAAGGGGAGAGGGCGAAAGCAAGTGCAGGTTGAACCTCTCTAGTCTGGTACTATCTGGTCTGACAACATCCGTGGTCCAGCATGAATTTAGTTAGCCCAATGTCCACTTATGAGCGTGGCCAAGTTTCCTGAGGTCCTACAATGTTTGTTTACAGCCACCAGTCTTGGTTCTCAGTGTTCTGTGCTGATATTTAGCTCTAATTTACCCCTAAATGTCTTCTAAGAGCCCAGTAAGCAGTGGAAGTGTTGGTAATGCTGCTAAATAATACTGACCTCCTGTGGTTTGGCAAATTCTCTGGTTCGGCACCAATCAGGTCCCAAGTGTGCCAGACTAGAAAGGTTCAATCTGTATCTGCCTTTTTTCTTTTAGATTCGCTTTACAAAAAGGTAAAATAGATTTGGTTAGTCTGAACTGGATTCACCATGTAAACAGAATCAAATCAATAGGTATGTGACTCTTACAGCTGATTACCAGCATAAGTTTCATCAAAGACAATACAGTCAGAGACATCTACGCATGTTCTCTGACGCATTTATCTACCTCAGAAGATGAAACAGATGTTTATTACAGATCAATAAAGACCTGGTGTCCGAAGAAATGAGCATCAGAAAAGAGAAATGGGAATGTCCAGGTAACTGCAGCATTTCAGTCTGCACACAGATATATATTTAGCAATAAACTAGAGATAGAGAGAAAAGGCTCAAGGACAATGCAATGTTTTTTCAGTTAAACTCCCAATGTATTTTTGTGAAAGAAATCAAGTCTTTTGCTTTTAACTGTAGCCCATAACTGCATTAAGTCTCCTGGGTGCTTTGATTTTTTTTTCTTTTTAAATCTTGGTATACAGACAGCTCCGGGGCCCAGTAGGAGAAATTATTAAAAGCATGCCTGCAGAAGTAAAGAGATCAGTCATTGCTCTTATCCCCTGTGTTTCATGAGCACTTCCCCACTCATGCTGGGTATATAAGAATTCACGCCGTCAGAACCAACCCTTGTACCAAACTGAAAACTTAAGTCTTTTAAGAATCAACATCTCATTCCAGCCAAATGGAAAGCAAATCATCAGAAAGGTCAGATGCACCTTTACATTTCATCAAGTCCACTTTAATGTGTCCTCTACAATTCATTTAGCCTAGTATATAGTTCTTATACGATGTATTATAGTTTCATAAAAAACAAGTCCCAAAGTAACCAGCAATAGACAGAACAAACCAGCTGAGAGTGCTTTCCTAGGCTGCTTGAAGTTTCCAATGTCCAGGTGTACTTCAATGGTCATATGGTGTGGTGGTTTTTTTTTTTTTAGCTCTACTGTTGCAAAAATAGATATATTTTCTTTGACATGACTGTTCTATCCTGGGATCTTGACTTCCTTTCTTGAAGTCACATTATTGTTGCTTCCAGAGTTTCAGGTATCATACACATGTACTCCATTATCCATACACTACTGTGCTAGAAACACATTCATAAAACTATTACTTTATTCATCCTTACTCTCAAAGAATTTTGGAGAGGTGAAAAGGTGTGAACATTACATGATGAACTTTATGGCAACACAGTGCTTACAGCAGTTTTGAAAAATGAGACAAAATTGAAAGATTTCACAAACTGCTTCCTGCTTCTAGTGACTATAACGCAGGTGTTTAAAAGGAATCTAGACACTGTTCCACTGAGCACACCACCACCTAGCTAACTCAAAGAGCCTCAGTCTCATTTCCAAAAGTCACTTAAGCACTTAAGGGTATGTTGAGACTACATGGCTCCGTCGACGGAGCTACGTAAACTCGTTTACCTGGCATGGGCAAAGAAGCGGGAATTTAAATAATCCCCGCTTCATTAAAATAAACATGGCCGCCGCGCTGTGCCAACAATCAGCTCATCCGGCACAGCGCGGCAGTCTAGACGCGGATCTGTTGGCTGGGGAAACCTTTGCCGACCAATCCTGTAAACCTCGTTTCACGAGGCATAAGGGATCGGTCAGCAAAGGCTTCCCCAGCCGACAGATCCGCGTCTAGATTTGTTACTTAAGCTATTCCTTACAGTTAGGAAAAACTTCATAGTACAAGTTGGACCTCCCTGGTCCAGCACCCTCAGGACCAGGACCTGAACGAGCGAATTTGCCAGACCAGGGGAGGTTAGGCCTTGGGCTCTCTCGGTATTCCCCTCTGGCGGCCAGTGCGCTGCCCCGGCCAGTGGAGCTCCCCTCCTGGCCCTGCTCCAGCTGCTGGCCACTGGCTGGGCTTTCTGCTCCCAGGCCACTGGTTCCCTAGACTGAATGCCGGCTAAACTTCCAACTGCTGGCAAACTCTGTGGCTGTGGCTCTCTCGTCTGGCAACATCTGTGGTCCTGCTGGACCCAGGATGTTGCTCGATCAGAGAGCCACAGCCACAGAGGTTCAACCTGAATTAACATAAATCTTTACCGGTGCAGACTAAGCTGATTACTTCTTGTCCTGACTTCAGTGGACATGGAAAACACCAGTTTACGGTCCTCTTTATAAACACCAGAGAAGATTATTTTGAAGACTTATTAGGTCTGCCCTCAATCTTCTTTTCTCAAGACTAGACATACTCAGTTTTGTTAACCTTCTTTCATAGTCAGATTTTCTAAACTTTTTATCATTTTTGTTCTTCTCTTCTGGACCCTCTAAAGCAGAAGGAAAGAAGTCCAAGCTCCCATCTGGTAAAAAGACTAAAGCTCCCATTTGATAAAAGGCCAAAGCTCTCAAGTGAAAGGATGATGAAATCTGAGCTATGCCTGAACAAGAGAATTTCCACTGGTGCAACTGCCTTGGTGGTAGCTGTACTGGGAGTGCTAATGTAGATTAAGTTGTAGGACCTTCCAGCATTTTTACCACCATGTCAATTAAAAGTTCAGCTAAACTGGTGGTACATCAGTGGGGATTTTTTTCCATAGAATTTCCTACTTTACACAGGTTTTAAGTGTCTCCTACTTTGAAGGTCTCCTATGGAAATTCACTATCTTCAGTATCTGAAATGACAGAACACACATCCTTCTATACAGAAGAGAGGATGGAAGTCAGTACACATGGTCATTAGGAGGACAGGATACATTTTAAAAGAAAAACAATTTAACACGACATGAAAATATACACTGAAACCTTGAAAGGCAAGAAAAACCATCATGGGGTTTTGAAAGTGCAGTTGGTGGAGAAATCTAAGAAATTGTTTCCTTAACTTACCTATGGTGCAATTTGTGGTTATTTTTCTCCGCTTGGGGTTGTGTCGTAGCAATTCTAACTCTCGTTTGGTTGGCTCCCATGTTGAATACTTCTCTCCAATGCCTGAGCAGATGAAAAGAAAGTTTCAGGGTGCTGTTAAGCCAGAACAACTCAAAAGATACTTTCAAGAAAAGGTTGTGATGCACTGTCCATTAAGTTGGATTCTGTATACAAAATCTACAATAGCCAGCTTGCTTTTTATTACTGTTCAGAAAGGCAGCAATTGACCTTGACAATATGTTCCCATAAATATGGGCTAAAAGAACACAAAAGCAGTTACTTGTATAGAATTCCTATCTATCTGTTTCTAAGTAACAGTCTTTCCACCAATGGATGAAAAAACCTCCAATTAAAAAGGACCCCAGCATGAAAGCCAATCCAGTGTTATTTATTGTTTCAACTGTTCATGATTTTCTTTGGGCTCAAAGGGGTCATGCTGCTAGCAGAACTGCATGTCTTGGGGCTAAGCACAGATTGGCTGATATACAGGGCAACTTAGACAATTGTCCCCATATCTCTTCAATTAAATGACAAATTTGGTAAATAAGCCAAAATAGATCCAACCAACTGGACAGCTACAGTCTTACTCACCCTTAATAGATGCAAAGCAGATTGGAGAGGACTTGGAGGAAACTTAATAGTGTATTCCCTCATTACGTATTTGGGGGTATGCTGCTATAACTCTCACTATGCTGTTGTAGTATTGGGTAATAGCAAAGAGACTCTAGTTGAATGAAGGCTGAATACTTAAACATTCCCCAGAAATATAGTTAGATGTACTGCATTTTTTTTAAATTTAACTCCCCACGGCTCAAAGAAAAAACTTATTTTCTCAAGAGCCACGGCTGAAATGTGTCATATTAATATCTTAAAATAAAAGCCCCCACTAATACGTTTCAAAAACATTTCTTATTGAGGGACTGTAAGGTAAGGGGGACTTAAGAGAGCCAGTAGTCAGCGGAACGGATTAGCTGTGGGCACAGCAATGACTACAGTATAATCTGAAATATGAAAACTACAGCAACAACAAAAGGCCCAGGAGCTGACCAGCTAAAGGCTGCTGCAGCATTCTATGCAGCAAAGGGAAAAATTGCTATGCAAGGCCAGTTATAGTGAGTCACAAAAGCATTTTGGCATTAAAAAAAGGCAGGCAATCTATTCTAAAACTGAGGATTAAAGTCAATTAGAGTTCATCTTATTCTGTGCAGAATGCATATTGATGAAACAGTACTGTGCTAGAGAAAATAAATTATAAATCATACACATGAAAAGAAAATGTAGAAAATGTAGCTGGAGGCTTACACATTCTGCATGGTACATATTTCATTTTTAATAGCTCTTTGATCTTCATTTTCAGAAATAGCTCTGCCTGTCAGAAGTTACACATCCAAAATGCCTGAGTCATAGTTACTCTTGACCCTCAAGGTTCCTGCAAATGACTGAGGTCTCATTCTTGGATCCATGAGGACAACAAAGTTCACATCTATGTAGATGCATAGTTCTCTACTTTATCTGACTTAACCATTTTTAATGAAAGAGCACAAGAGATAACACCACCCCTTCCCTATTCCCAAGGATCAGCATTAACAAAAAAACAAGGAAAATAAAAAGGGAAACTAATTACCATGTAACAGATTGAGGAGATTAAACAGCTGCAATGCTTTGAATACACTACACAGTATGCACAGGCAAAATGCTGAATGAAGCAGCATTACAGACACACACATATGGACAGTCCACATATGACAGAACATTGGCTCGCAATAAGCTTTTCAATAGACAGCTTCAACAATTTTTTTCAGATTTACAATATTTCTATATTAATTTATAATAAATAGTTTTGCAAGCAAACTGTCAGAATTTTATATTATTTCCAATATTTCAGTATTACCATCTATTAGACTGGTCAGTTACAAACCTGGCAAGATTCAGTTATGTTACAATTTAAAAATGACCAAGCCAATTTAGTATAGTTTGTCAATAAGCACTGTACTCTGTTTAACAAGACTGTTCAAAAATAAACACATCCAATGTGTACAAATATTGGTTTACTGGATAAGAGTTCACACAAAGGTGGGTTAACTTTATGCATGAGAATAGTTCTGCAGGAGTCAATGAAACTATTCACACGCATTAAGTAAAGCATGCTGCATGAGCATTTGTACAGTTTGGGATCCAAGTGCTTAATAGCAAATGTGAATCCTGAAATAATTTTAAAGCAGCCAAGGTAAATAAAAGATCTGACAGCTTTGTAGGATTCTGGGTGAAGCAATTAAGTCTTGTTTAAGTAGTAATTAAAAAACACACACACAAAATTAAATGCCAGGACAAACATCAAGAGCAAAACAGGTGTGACAGCTCTCCTACAGGAAACCTCTTATTAGAAAGGTCACAAGTTTTGTTTAGCATTAGAGTTTACAGTAGAGAAAAGGAACTGGAGGAAGCAAATTCAAAGGCTTCCTCTTCCCTTTACATTTATTCTTTTCATAAAAGGTAAGGAGAAAATTGAGGTGTGCCCCTCAAAACACATGAAAAGACTGATCCCTCTCTTTGGCAATGGTTCAGATTTTTCCCAGTAACAGTGGGAGGGGAGCATGAAAACACAGAAGGGTGCAACATGAACAACCTTAAATAGACTGAAAAATTCAAGGCATGCACAAATTACCACATATGGTTAAGGGAAGCAGTATGACTATTGGAGAAAAAACTCACTGTTTTCAAAATGGTGCTGTAAAACAGATTTAGATTTGCAGCTTGGCGTATGAGGTCTTGAGACCTCCATCCAAGAATCGCTTTACAGTTTACTTAAGCATTTTAATGAATGGCCATACACCCAGGTACTGCAAGTTTTCAGAGGCTTTACTGGGTTCTTGCTTTTACATTTTTTTTAAAAACCCTAATTTGCAGGCACGCATTAAAAAAGTTTAATGACTGTGGTATTCTCAAATATATACAGATTTTGAACATTAGTTAGGAGGTGATACACACAGAACATCCAAACACATTTTCTTCTCCTCATCATTAAATATGCAAACATTCAGTACTTGGAAAATATGGGAGAATTACAACACCGTTTTGTTGCTCATTACTACCATCTAAGAATTGAGGATTCAGTCTTGAACTATGGCCAGACTTGTGGGTTCAGGCTACCTAAAACATCCTATCTTCAAATATTTTCTGATATTATTTCAGTATTTCCAACTCCAGAAATTTTAATCACAAGTCTTATGACATTTGGGGTTTTTTTCTTAAAGACTCTTTTCTTGGAGTCATGCTGTTATATTACAATCTCAGCCTTCTTTAAAAAAAAGTTTCTAACCCTCATGATTGTGGAGAAAAGACTGAAAATGTGAACTCTAAAGATTCAAAAACAAGAAGGCAAATAATAAACGTGAATTTACTATTCTTAAACTTCTATGTTTTTAAGGCCATCTCATAATTTAGGCATGCAATGGAGCATGGAGACATTCAGACAGTTTCTGAGCAATATTATTAATTCTAGCATCCTATTTGGAGATTTTTTTTTTTTTGTAACTCTGCTGTTTTTTAAAAGACATGAACCACTGCAAAGTGCTGGTTCTTGTGGGTGAGAGGACAATTCTCTACCATCCTTCCAGCATGCACATGTGCTTTGAATCTTCCTCAACAGAATTTCTGATAAGTAAATTGCATCACAAAGGAAAGTTACAAAATTAAACACTTTAAATGGAAAATCCTATGTCACAGCTTTAAAGAAAATATCTATACTGTATATTATTGTAACGTAAATTCATGTACAGAAGTAACTACATTTTATATCTTAACAGTTTATTACCCATTTAGATCCCTGATTCAGACTCTAGGTCTGAAAATGTGGTACATAATTCTCTCTCAACTATTCTATAGACACTAATGTCTGTTGGAAGGCAGACTGGTGTGTCTTGGGTCAGAAAATATAGAGCTACTGTTCCAGGAGACAGTGAAATTTAAGAAAATATTCTTTGAATTTACTCATCAAGGTGAAGGAGAGGAAAAGTCCATAAAATTCTTATTTCCTGAGCAACTGTTTTGCTCTTGTAGTTGATTAATTCTTGGGCTCAAGTCAGCAAATTTTAAACAGATTTGTGGAGTTATTAAAGAGAGAGGAGCATAGACTAAATGCAAGGTTTAAAATACTTTCCCAGATAATTGCAACAAAATACTTTGCAGGAAAGCATTTCATGCCATGATTTTCTTGTTCTAAGATCCTCTACTACCTTCCCTTCCTCTGACTGAACTGCTTCAAAATATGCTAGCATAAGGGGCAAAAAGATAATTTTATATTATAATTTTAAAATGTCTTAAATTGAGGGTGCGAATTTTTTAATTGCATGTCAGCCCCTGGCTAGGTTTGTCACATGGGAAAGGGATGCCATAGATTTGTTAAGAGCAGTGTATAATTAGGTATAAAGTCTGCCTTCAAATACAGACTTCTCCACTTTAAGAAAAAACATTTTTTGAAACTACTGAAAATGGAAGATGTTAAGCTTCCACCAGAGACCCTTTAAACACTACTCAGAGAATCTCTATTCATTCTCCCCTCCAAAAAAGGAAAACATTTGCTTTGGAGTAGCTCAATCAAGGGAAGGATATGCAAAATTTAGTTCATTATTCTTATTGGATCCCTGGAACATATACTAATAAGAGGAAAACAATCTGCATTATAAAACTGGCACTCTTAACCATGATTCATGTCTAACATGGCAGGATAATCAGCAAAGGGACGCTTGTTAGTGAGGTGCGTCGCCAGCCCACGCCTCTTACCTGTCATTGTACACTGGTAGTGAGAAACCACTGTTGGGGTGAAGGCTAAAAAAGAAAAAATTAGGGAAAGCAAACTGAATAACAAAACAAATGTGTGTACATATATTTGTGTGTAAATATTTTTACACATATACTATGTGTACAATCAGAAGATGGGTGTGTGTATGTAAGCTGTCACAGTCTATAAAAAAAATCACAGACAAAGGTGGCATTTCATGTGAGGGGAACAGATTTCTTGCCTGAGATACCTAAGATAGTCTAAGAGGTAGATTGTTACATTTTCAACCTGATGCAGATCTCACTCTGATGACATTAGGGTAAGTTGTCCATGATCGAGGATTTTATATTATAATTAAAAAATAAAATTTTGTTATAATTTAGTGTGATGCACATATTAAACTAACAGTCTAGCTTCCGGACATCAATATCTATAAATCTGTCTCTCCCACAATCTGCACTACTATCCCTAAAGATCTCTCTCTTCCCCTTACTGGTTTTTGCCATTGACAAATGGGAGGGACAGCTATGATTAAAAACAAATAAAAGAAATTCAGGTGGGAAAACCAAACCTTGTAATTTCCAAGCCTTCCGTTGTTCCTCTTTGGCAATTTGTTCCATGTCTTTGTCGTATATGTAATCTTGACACATAAAGCAGTATATACCCCCATATAAAAGGTCTATGGCTGCAAAACAGAAAGGGGAGGGAGGTAAAAGAAATTTAAGAGTTCAAATGTAGAAGAAATTTTAAAATAGGTTTCCCAGCATTCTATCTTCCACGTACCTCTTTCTTTCACCAAAATATCTGTACCATTAGAAATTGTAAAACCTGTTGGGGGATTTTTCAGTTACAATACAAGTTATCTAACTGTTAAAGGCAAAGAAAGAAGACACCAACAGCGACGTGCTGGCTGACTTAAGCTAACATGGTATTCTGAAATATATAATTCAGAAAATGCAAGATATAAGTAACCAAAAGCTATAATTAAAGCAAATGATTACACAGTATGCAAAAAAAACCCAACAAATGGTCCGGTAGCACTTTACAGACTAACAAAACATGTAGATGGTATCATGAGCTTTCATGGGCAGAGCCCACTTCTTCAAATGATCAGAGTTTTGAGTTTAGGATGTGCAGATTCAAAATAAATAGGAGAGAGAGAGGGGGACGGGAAAAAAGAGTGGGCGGGAGACAGGGAGCTAAAAGGAATCAGTAAGTATCTGAAGATTGGGTAGTTAAAACGAAGCAGATAAGAATCAAAGTCAATTGATAGTATCCTTCCTGACATAGGAGTCTACACAAAGAGATGTTTGCACCTTCAGTGGCTGTTAAGTTGGTAGTGCCCCAACCATCCTTCATCAGGACTGAGCCTATTAGCATGTGAATTGAATTTGTGGATGAACTCTAATTCCAATGTTTCTCTGTGCATCTGGCTAGTAGAACAGGTTTGTTACAAGACAGCCACAGTATGAAAAGTTAGTCTTACACCACAATCTAAAGAATTGATATGCTAGGGTGAATTTATTTTTTCTGTTTCTAAAACAGCAAATGCAGGTGTTTTTGTTCAAATTCACTAAATAACTTCAAAGTATACATTTAAAACCAGAATGAATTTCAAACAGAGCAGGCACTAAACAAATCAATTAAGAATTTCAAGTGCATTTATTCAGGCCAACGATCTCCTTTTGCAAACTAGTTTACTTTCAAACATTAGCGTCTTCTTTCCATTTTAATTTGGGCAAACTAATTTTGACCGCTGTTGCAAAAGTCCTCTTTTTTCAGGTCAAATACTGGCAGACCACTTAATTGAAAGAGCTGTAATAAAAGAAATTCTGATTGATTCTACAGCACATTTTTAGAACAAAATTCAACTGGAGTTGTGCTGCTCACTATGCCCAGACAAAGTGGGGATCCCCTTCCAGGGTCCTTCCACATCCAGCGTTCCAGGCTCACTTTCCTGTCCAAACCTCGCCACTCTGGTTTGGGAGACAAACTGCAGGTGGAGTCAGCCCTGTGAAGCCTAGAGACTCCATTAGTCTAGATCTGAAGCAGCACCTTTACCAGGAAGTTCCAAAAATTCTGACCAATTCTCTTCTTTCCCCACCCCCAAAAAAAGTTTGTTTTGATTATGAACATGTCCTGCAATCTGCAACAACCAGCAAGGAAGAAAATATTTTCCTCAAACCATATCAATCCTTTCCTCAGTCTCCCTGCTGCAACTTCACTCTTTATGCTCACCATATTCCCTTCCATCATTCCCTTCTTATGCTCGTTCACTCCTATGCACCTGTAACTTATCCAATCTCCCGGATCACACAGTGAGCCACTACATATACTTTTTAAAAGGAAAACTTTCAAAAAACAAACAAACAAAAAAGACAACATGGTGTTTACCAGCCATCATTCTGCTGCTTCTATGCTACATTTCTCCTCACATTTGTCTATCTTTTCTGTTAAGATTGTAAGCAATTTGGGGCATGGACTATCTGTAATTAGTTGTGTACAGTGCCAGTACAATAGAGTACTGATCCTGATTTGGGGCATTTAGGAACTACCAGAAAACAAATTAATAAAAATGCGTTTACCATAGTACTATTAAAGTAGCAGAGAGTCTAAGCTGAGGTGATACCCAGGAACCAAATCAAGAAATTTTAGAAGGTCATAATTAAACTGCAGAAGCAGTGATATGAATTGTACAATAGCTACTTACACTAGGTTTGTATTTTACCAGTGTTATCTATTCTTCATTTTTTTCAATAATAAACTTAAATCAATTTGAATAATATATGCTATCATCCACTGTCTTTCAATTAGCAATGAAGATCATTTATTTCTAATCCTATAGTATTGATTCTGAGGCCAAAAATCAGGTAAAGTTTTACAATTATTCAGGGCATAATAAGGTACTGGACTAGGGATGTTAAAATTAGATAAATCAACTAATTGAACAGTTGATGCGGTGCTTGTGCATTTCAAAGATTGAAACATGGCACTGAGGCTGGGGCGACAGAGTCCACCATTGGCCGCAGGCTCCATGCAGTGCTTCCACTCTGAAATGTACAAGAGCCTCATCGGGGACTCTTGCACATTTCAAAGGTAGAACACTGCACCGTACCCCTGCCCCCTCCCACTGAACTGGAGCTAGTAGGGGAACTGGCTTTTAAGCCGGCTCCCCCCAGCACCCTCTCCTCCCCCCGCCCTTGCTGCCTCTTTCCGATAAAGGGCAGTAAGGAGGGGGGGAAGCAACTAGTCGCTTACATCCCTATACTGCACCCTTGAGCTGTATCAAGCACTCTGAACACTAACTACATTCAAAATTTAAAAACAACGAATAGGTCTACTAGCACCTTAAAGACTAACAAAACATGAAAAAGGTACCATCTACGTGTTTTGTTAGTCTTTAAGGTGCTACTAGACTATTTGTTGTTTTTTAAGTTTTTCCTGTTACAGACTAACTCAGTTACCCCTCTGAAGTTTTTATATTCAAACTATCACTATAGCCAATAATCACGTAGTGCATAAAGCATTTGTTCGCAGCTATATATTTGTCAACAGTTTGATTCTACACAGCTGGGTGCCAAACTACCATAGCCAGTAGGGGATCCTGCAGGAGACATCCTTACAAAGGAGAAACTCCTCATTCAGAGCAGCATGAGAAGGAAATCTATGGAATAAAGAAACAAAGGACAACAGAACCACCAGGTTGGAAGAATTTCATAATCATTCTGATGCTTGATTAAGGGCTCTTGAAGACAAGTCTTTCTTCAGCTCCCCTATGTGCACAGTACAAAGTTTGCTATATATTCCAGTACTTTATTAACAAGATTATGGTAGAGTTGGAATAAATTATCTCAAGTACTAAGGAAACAGCTCAAACATACACACTATAACAAAAGAATGGAAGAATAGGAAGTTATATTATTTATAATAATGGACTATCTTACATAAAAACTTATTAGACCAATAATTTAAAGTTCAAAATCAGCTAGTGGTTTTCAATCTACTTGCTCTGACTCTTTTTACACATTAGTTTATCTGCCTACCCTATCACTATGGAAGTAAAATAAGCTATTTCCACTGGAAGGAATAAAGTACTGCAGGGGTTCTTAAACTTCAATGCAGTGACCCCCTTTTGACAACAAAATTATTACATGACCCCAGAGTGGAGGGAAAGGGAGCCACAGCCTGAGCCCGGCTAGGTGGAGTTGGAGCCCAAGCTTCAGTCCTGGATCCCAACAAGTGTAATGGTGGCCATGGCGACCATATTAATATGGAGTCTCAACCAGTGTTCCCTGTAAGCTGTGCGCTTTTACGGCCACTCGGGAAAGGTTCAAATCCCACTCAGCTGATTAGCAGAACGCCTAAAGCTAAGTTGTTTTGTTTCTACTAGCAGTGCACATTTCCACATGTAACGGTGCACATAAAATTTATTCCACAGATGTATGGAAAAGATTAGAGAGAACACTGGTCCCAACCCAGTTTGAACACTGCTGTTCTATTGCCTGCACTGTTAAATCATGTGAGCTCTCTTCAGCTGCAAGTATACAAACGCATTGTGGTATAAATTTTTCCATTACAGTTTCCAACGTGGACAGACTACTTTTATATACATAACCAAAATTTAGAGATTAAATGTATATTTACTGCAATGATTTCACCTTCGTAGTTAAAGAGTCTATTCACTTAAAGCAGCGGTTCCCAACCTTTTCCAGATGGGGACCCATTTTGACAATTCAGGAAAACTTGGTGACCCAAGGAATTCAAAAACGGAGGGAGGCGAGGGGGCAGAGCCACCTGGGGAGACACTTGGCGACCCTTTTGAAATGTAATGGCGACCCATATTTGGGTCCCGACCCATAGGTTGGGAAACCCTGCCTTAAAGCATACAACTCAATTAGCATTAGCTAAATTTATGCATGCACATCAACAGCACAGTATTTTAAGGTTATGTCTTAGGAAAAAATAGGTAGTTTTATTCTCCAAAACTTCCTGCCACCACAGTTCCTCCCACAACCTTGATAGACTACCTCATTTCAGTCAGAAAACTAGCTGGGTACCTCAGGTGCCTTGCTAGGGTGCATTCTACTCTTCCTGGAATGCTTCTCTTCCTGGTTATTTACTACTGCTCCTATGACTTCAGGGAATGCTCTAGTACTTTCAAGCCACTTATAGGCAGGCACTGAGCATTCCTTTCCTAAACACAGTCTTCTCTTTCTTCTCTTCCTCCAATTGCCAGTGCAACCAGAGCTTTCCCAGAGCAGAAAAAGCCCTGTAGCAGCTCCTAATTCTGCAGCTTCCTTACAATAACCACGGATCCTTGTAAGTGGCTCTAGTGATGCTCCCTCTACTGGCAGATGCTAGTAAGAGTATGAAAGCACTTGAACTGAGCAAAGACTTTTATGCAGTCTCAGACACCTGAAGTGTTGAAGTTTTGCACCCCTGTAAGCTGGAACTGACAAGGTAGAGAAATGTCAACAGGGTCAGAAAGATGTTGAGATAATGTATGGGCACATACCAAGAGTTTCTGATAACTGATTATTATAACAACAGGATAAAACAAAACACTTCAAAACTTGTTCCTTTTTAGATATCAGACAATCTATTCTTCGGCTGTTACTTGATTTTCAAATAAAATCAGTATCTATTTTGTTTTTAAAAAGCAAACTATTGAATAGTGCTTTTTGTGATCATACTGTATACAGCAACTGTTCATCTTTTACTCTACCATGTCATTTGCACTGGCCCCAGCCCTTCTGACAGAAGAGGGAAAATGTTTGTGGAGCTGATTGTATGGGAACAGGAAGGAGTAATATACTGTAAATCCTACAGAGCTGGGGGGTGGGGAACCTCAGGCCCAGAGGCCAAGGCTCAGAGTCCCCCCTGCATGGAGCCAGTGCTGGCGCGCCAGTCCTCCCACTTCCCCACTATGGGGCTGGAACACAGAAAATCTACTAGGCTGGGCCCTACTAAGCTCTGGTGTGCAAGAAGAATGTGGGGAGTGTGTCTGTCTCCTTCTCAGTTGGGTGCCATGTTTTTGCTTTTCACTTCTGTGCAGCCCCCGACTAATTTTTCTGTGGGTTAGTGGCCTCCGATCCAAAAAAGGTTCCCCACCCCTGCTATAGAGGAATATATTCCCCCCCCCATACAGTTATTTTATCAGATTTGGTGTATATAAATTATTCTCAGGGGGTCCCATAGTTATTTTTGTAAAATACAAGTAACACCCCCCCAATAAATATGCAAAACAAAGACTCTAATAGTGCTATTTGAAGAGTTACAAAAAGGATAGCTATACACACAAATTCAGTTTTACTCAGAATACTGCAAGCAAGTTGTAGAATTTTAGAATCTAGAAATGGAGGAACTTTTCAACATGTAATTTTTTTTATATCTTCCATACTAATATTTCCCCCTTTAGAACAGAAGACACAACTTGATACTACTATTGACAAGATCCTTAACCTGAGCTCCTAGAGCACACCGTTATACACTTCTCAAAAGAGTTTAGAGACGTGCTGCCCAAACCTTGCCTGTCATGCACTCATCCCATTTACCGGTAACGGCATCTGTCCATTGCCCCCCAGCCCTTAGGCTTCCTCAGCAGTGGAATTTGGGCTGATGGTGGAGTCGGGGGCAGAACTGGGGATGTGAGAGGAGATGGGGTGAGGAGATGGCCTGGGGAGAGAGGGAAAAGCTGGGTTGGGCCAAAGCCAAGCTCGGTGACACACTCTCACCAAGCTTTGGGGAGGCGAGCCCAGGCCCCGTCACACTGCCCACTCCAATATTCTTTTGTATCCCCCTAAGGGAGACATACTCTGTAGTTTGGAACCACTGGTTTACAGATGCAAACAGAGAGAAAGCCAAAGCTGCACCACTGTAGACTAAAGCTGTTAAGATGAGGAAGCAAAAGGATACTATGAAAGATTATCTGATGACAGAACAACTTCATCCCCTGGTGCAAGCACCACATGGAGAGTTCTGAAGCAAAGCTGCTCGGTGGTCACTACTAAACTTAGGTAAGCCAATACTGCCTCTCCATTTTCCACTTTGAGCCAACAAAAGTATTCCATTTAGATGTGAGTTTTTTGTTTTGCCAAATGAATCTGCTGATGTTCCTGTGACCACGTTTAAGAGGAGAAATAGACACATCGTGGGAGTTAGGTGGCAATATGTAAATAAGCAAGGGTGTCCACTTCAGAGACAGTGGATCTCATTCTGATAAGTCTTTCCATACATTCAAGTCATGATACTTGACAGAAACTGAACAAAACTGGCTCTGTACTACTCAACATGCACCACTTGTTAGTACACGTGTGTTATCTTTTCACCGGGGGGGGGGCCGTGTTAATCTTTATTATTCCAGTTTCAGTATATGTTCCTTCAAATCAAGCGTGACCATTCAATTTTTGTTGCAGAGTATTGTTTATATTCATGTACTTCACAAAATACATGCAACAAGATAATATTTAGATTTATGTCAGGGAATGCCTATTGGAAAGTTATTTGTTTTTAAACTGAAAGTTAAATAATCAAACACCGGAGAGAGAAAATGAATATTTAAAAATGTGATTTGCAAACTAATTATGAATTTTTGCACATTGGGAGAAAACATGTTTCTCTACTCTTCAATGAACAGAGTTCAGTGAAGGATCAGGGCCAACAGAGATGGAATAAAAAATTTACTGAAACCTTTATGAAGCATAGATGTAACCACACCTCTGTTCCCAATTTCACGTTTTTCTCCATTATGCTTTACTATAGCCTGAAAAAATTTGTTTGATACATACTCAGTTTGGTAGATACACATTTGAGAGATTTTTCTGAACAATTCCACAATAATCAAACTTATCTTGTTAAGCCAATCTTGCAAGCAACCAATCCAACACAACCTAAACAGGCTTTAACCGCAAATCACAATCTGTTAAATATTTTATAGGATTTGTCACTTTTAAATCAAGAAGATCTTCATCATTTTTCCCTAAACTTTTTGGATCACTGTAGGCGTTACCAAAATATCGTATCATATATTTTATTTCTTCTACATCTTGGAAGCTTCAAATGCATTTGTATGGCCTGTGCCTTTCAGACCCAAGAGGAACAACTATTGTTGAAGACAGCACTGAAACAAACTTGCCCCTCCAACTCCCATGTTCAAAACAATTATCTGCATTTTATTTCCCTCTGGTGTTTAAAGTACTACATTAAAGGATAGGCATATGTGCGTAACTGCCTGCAGGGAAAACAAAGCTAACATTGTGAGTTCCTTGTCATTTGGAAAGTACCTAGCACAAAGTGGACACTAATGTTAAATAATAAGATTCCTTCCCCCCCCCCCCCAAAAAAAATCATTTGAGCCCATAATACTTTAAAGCACCTATTTCCTTCAGCAAGTCATTGCATATGTAACAGGTCCATCTTGCTGGAAGTAGTTACCAATGTTTTCATGTGAGTATGAGCCACATGAAAGCTCTCTCCTTTGCAGAATCTCCCCTTTATGAATTAAGTCAAGAAGCTATCAACTTTATGTGGACCTTGGTTAATTCTAACTAAGCAATACAAAAATGTAGTTCTCTCTTCCAGAGTCAGTGTAAGAACAAAACCCATAATTTACTTTCCTGTTCATGTTTCTGCAGTCTGAGTCCTCGAACAACTTTGATAAACTTGTAAGAACCAAAACACCATGACCAACACTAAATCAATGCCTTCTCATTCTATCAAGAGCCTTTAGTATGTTACAGACAGGAATGACAGAAAGATTAATTATGATAGCCTTTACACAATATGCCTGGTCACTTTCATCTAATAACATGCCCCAAAGCTCACTTTAGATGTAATCCTCAAGTGTCTCCTGAATAACAATGCTTTGGCATCCCTTGGGAAGAACATTCTCAAGTGTACCTAGCATTTTCAGGGTTTGGTGTATGAGCACAATGACAGACACATACTGGCCTTCCTGATTCCCTACCAGCTACTCAGGGGCTCGGAAATGCTTTGCATCATTGCTAAGAATACTCAAGTTGACTGAGTAAATCTCAGACCTTTAACAAAGAAAATCACAAAAACGATCAAAACCTGTACATAGATCCACCTGATATATCAATTCAATGTTCTCATGTTCAATCAGAAATCTACTTCAAGATCATCAAAGGTAAATTCAATTTTAGAAGGCCTTCTCTTCCACCCACATCCCTAGCTTAAGTGTTAAGATATGGCAGGTATCCTGCTGGCATAGAGAGGTGAAAAGCAAGGTTTCACACACCACCCACAAGGATAGGAGACTGCAAATTTCCACCACCGTTTGTGGATTAACATCCTACTGAAGGGGTTCTCAAACTTTGTGATACCATGACCCCCTAAAATGCTAAATGAATTTGTGTGACCTTCCCCCTCCCCCCACTGCCCTGGGTCGCTTCCTCCCCCCTTCTTACCAGACTCCTTGCCCTCCTGGGTTCCTTTAAGCTGTTTGCAGTCCTCAACGCCCTTCCCCCTCTGCAGGCTCCTTCCCCCCATCTCCTTCTCCTCTGTGCCTCTTTTCCGCTCCGTGTCCCTTTGGTTCTCTCTCTCTCCTCTCCTCTGACCCCCACGTGCCCTTATTTACCTCTGGGTCCTCTGCCCCGACCCAATCCTCCAGCCCACTGCCTGAGGGACACTGCCCTCTCCCAGCTGGGGAAGCGTTCAGTCGCCCGACAACCATGCGCTGGCGCCAGCCCCACTCTCCCACCGCCTTGCCTCCTCCTGCAGCTGAGCCGCACTCCTGGAGTCCCTCAGCCTCAGCCACGCTGCGCGGCTTGCCGGCGGCTGCCTTCCGCCGCCCTGCTGCTCTTCGCAGCCTGGGGGAGAGGGGTCGCAAGTGAAAAACCAAATCCAGCTGCGACCCCCCTCTAAGTTGCTCGCGACCCCCCCAACCCAGAGTTTGAGAAACGCTGTCCTACTGGAAAGCTCAATTCTGTTCCCAGGCTATGACCAGAGTGATTAAATTGACAATGCTAAAATTACAATATAATCCATCCTCCAAATTCTATTAGCAGGGTTTAAAACATATATCTAATTAAGGTTGCTTTGATTTACAATGAAGCTGTAAGATAAAGAGCAATAGGAGTTACAAAAAACATGCCTCCAGCATTTTCTAAATAAAAAACCAAACAAAAGTTTTTATGTTTTTGAAATGCTCAAACTCCACACAAACAATCCCCCAACAGCTATAGCAACCATTCACTTACAGGCATGTCAGTGCTACTTAGCCATTATTATGCAGTCCTCATTTCAAAGAAGCATTGTCCCTCAACTTTTGAAAGCATTACCACAGCCTATAAAAAAGAAATATTAAAAACCTGCCTCTCTCTCTACAGAAAATGTCACCTTCCTCTAGTCAATTTGATCAAACTAAGAATTATGGAATTAGACAATGGGAGCAAAATCCATTTAAAGTAGACTCTGAGGGTCTCCCTAGATCTACATCTACAGGCAGTCCACACTATAAGTCTAAGATACGTTCCAAAGAACTTGGACTTACAGTGAAACAAGTTAAAGCAGCGAATTTTTTTCCTGAAGCCGACTTTCATTTGTACATATTGGGGTTTTTTGCGCGACTCAAGAGCAGGGAATGGGAGAACTTATAACACATCAGTTCCTACAAGCATCAATGACTTTAGTACAAATTGGATGTATAGCAGGGCAATTTATAGTGGGGATGCCCTGTACAAGATAACAGTAAACTGTGTATGAAACTCTACAACAGTTGCACAGTTGACCCCATCCACACAAGCCGGGCAACTGTTTTGTTGCACCATTTGATATAGGAGCTTGGGGAACAATTATTTTCAACCTTTGACGAAAACTTTCACCAGACTATGCCAACAGGCCTATGAAAACCATTTAACACTTCAAACTGCTGTACTTGGGATTGGACATGGATGGGTGTAGATCTAATATAATCTTAGATTGTTTGGAAGTTCCTGGGAAAGGTGAGAAACAAACATTTGCTTGTGGCTTATATTTTAAGAGTTCTGAATAGGTTCAAAAGCTTCTCTCTCTCACCAACGGAAGTTGCTCCAATAAAATGGGTGAGCTAGAGGAGGTGATGGCTAGGCTGAGGAGCATCCATGCCCATGAGGAATTCCTTGAGAGTATTAATGTGAAGACATCCAAGACTGAGGAAGCTATCCATCTACAGAGGATTGCTGGTACACCCCTGGAGGGGGGAGGGAGGTAGAGGTGTTTGTCTCAGGGAGATCACTGGCAGAAGGCAGTGCTCCACCCCTGCTCTCAAGCAACTCACCATGGTTCTGGAGAACCGTTATGTTGCCCTGGCTGACAAGAGATAAGAAATAACCCTTTTAGGTGGTGGTGGAGAATCACCAATGCTGGGAGGTCTGCAGCCACCACGCCCAGGAGGAAACAGAGTAGTGGTGGTTGGAGACTCTCTTCTGATGGAACGGAGGCACCCATCTGTCGCCTTGACATGGCATCCCAGGAGATATGCTGCCTTCCAGGGGCCTGTATCCAAGACATTATGGAGGGATTGTCAAGGATCATCTGGCTCTCTGACTACTCTCTCATGCTACTCATCTATGTTGGTACTAATGATACTGCCCTGAGCAGATCAAAAGTGACTATAGAGCTCCGGGAGTAAAGGTAAGGGAGTTTGGAGTGCATATGGTGTTCTCTTTGATCCTTTTCGTCTAATGTAGGGGACCAGGCAGAGACAGATGCATCCTGAAGGTGAATGCCTGACTGCAAAAATGGTGTTGCCGGGAGGGCTTTGACTACCTTGACCATGAGATGCATTCCAGGAAGGACTACTAAGCAGAAATGGGGTCCGCCTAACAAGGAAGGGGAAGAGTATTTGGATACAGACTGGCTAACCTAGTGAGGAGGGCTTTAAACTAGGTTCAACGGGGGGCATGTAATCAAAGCCCACAGGCAAGTCATAAACATGGAGACCTGGGAGATGGGTCAGAAATGGGAAAGAGCATGGGCTGTAAACAGCAGGGGTAATGGAGAGACAAGACAGAACAGGGGGGCAAAATCAAATCAGTATCTTAGTTGTCTATATTTTAATGTGAGACGTATAGGAGATCAACAGGAAGAACCAGAAATGCTAGCAAATAAATACAATTATGACATAGGTGGTATCTCAGAGACATGGTGGGATAATATACATTACTGGAATATTGGTATGCAAGGGTACAGCTTGCTCAGGAAAGATGCAGGGAAAAAAGGAGGTGGTGTTGCCTTAATTATTATACCCTTGGACTGAGGTGGAGATGGACATAGGAGACAGACTTGTTGAGAGTCTCTGGGTAAGGTTAAAAGGGGCACAAAACAAGGGTGATGTCATGGCAGGGGTTTACCACAGACCACCTAGCCTGGAAGAAGACGTGGATTTTTTTTTTTTTTTTTTTTTTTTTTTTTTAAACAACTAATGAAATCATCCAAAGCACAAGACTTGGTGGTGCTGGGGGATCCAGACATCTGTTGGGAAAGTAGCACAGCAGGGCATAGATTATCCTACAAGTTCATGGAATGTATTGGAGACATTTTTTTTTTAATTATTTCAGAAGATGGAGAAAGTTACTGGGCAGAAGATGTTCTAGATTTCATTTTAACATGAAGGGAGGAATTGGTTGAGAATCTGAAAGTGGAAGGCAGCTTGAGTACAAATGATCATGAAATGATACAAATTTGTGATTCTAAGGAACGATAGGAGGGAGAAAAATAAAATAAAGACAATGAATTTCAAGAAGGCAGACATTAGCAAACTCAGGGAGTGGGTATGTAAGTTCTCATGGGAAGCAAGACTAAAAAGAAAAACAACTGAAGATAGTTGGCAGTCTTTCAAAGAGACGCTATTAAGGGCGCAAGAGCAAACTGCTCTATCACATAGAAAAGACAGGAATTATGTCAAGAGGCCACCTTGGCTTAACCAAGAGATCTTGAATAATCTAAAAATCAAGGGCTTCTATAAAAATCAAGGGCTCCTATAAAAAGTATAGACTAGGTCAAATTATAAAGGATGAATATAATCAAATAACGCAAGTATGTAGGAGCAAAATTAGCTAAAGGTACAAAACAAATTCAATCTAGCTCGAGACAAAGGATGACAAGAAAACATTCTATAAATATATTAGAAGCAAGAGGAAGACCAAGGACAGGGTAGGTCCATTACTCAATTAAGAGGGAAAAACAAGAACAGAAAATGCAGAAATGACAAAGGTCTTTAATGACTTCTTTGTTTCAGTTTTCACCAAGGTAGGTGGTGATTGAATGCTTAGCACAGAGAATGCAGGAGAAAATGAAGTAGGTTCAGAAGTTAAAATGAAAAGAACAACTTAAAAATTACTTAGAACAGTTATATGTCATCAAGTTACCGGGCCTTATCAAATGCATCCTGGAATACTCAAGGCGCTGAGAGAGGAGATATGTGAGCCATTAGCTATCATCTTTGAAAAGTTATAGAAGATCAGAGAGATTCCAGAAGACTAGAAAAGGCCAAATACACTGCCTATCTATAAACAAGGTCACTCAGGTCATCTGAAGAAGTGGGCTGTGCCCACGAAAGCTCATGATACCATCTACATGTTTTGTTAGTCTTTAAAGTGCTACCATACTATTGGTTGTTTTTTAAGTTTATAAAAAAGGAAATAAGGACAACACAGGAAACTATAATCTAGTCAGCTTAACTTCTGTGCCAGGAAAGATACTGGAGCAAATAATTAAGGAACCAATTTGCAAATATCTGGAAGATACTAAAGTGATAAGTAACAGTCAGCATGGATACATTAAGAACAAATCATGTCAAACCAACCTGATGACTTGTTATCCTATCAAAGAAAGCTATGTGGATAAGGGGAAAGCGGTAGATATGGTATACCTAGACTTTGTAAAGCATTTGATACAGTCTCACATGACCTTCTTCTAAATTAACTAGGGAAATACAACCTAGATGGGGCTACTCATCTGTTCCCTGAGAGTAGTTATCAATAGTCAGTCACGTTGTAAGGGCATAACAAGTAGGGTTCCACAGGGATCAGTTTCGGGACCAGTTCTGTTCACTATTTTAATCAACAATTTATGTAATAGCATAGAAAGTACACCTACAAAGTTGGCAGATGATACCAAGCTGTGAGAGGTTGCAAGTGCTTTAGAGAATAGGATTATAATTCAAAATGATCAGGACAAAGTGGAGCAATGGTTTGAGGTAAATAGGATGAAATTCCATAAGGATAAATGCAAAGTACTCCACTTAGGAAGAAACAATCAATTTCCCACATAAAAAATGGAAAATTACCATCTGGGGAGGGAGTACTATAGAAAGAGTCAACCCTGTGATACTGTTGCAAAAGGAGCAAACATTCTGGGATATATTAACAGGAGTATTGTAAGCAAGACACCCCCACTCTGCACTGATTAGGACTCAGCTGGAGTACTGTGTCCAGTTCTGGGCGCCACATTTCAGGAAAGACATGGACAAATTGGAGAGGGTCCAGAGATGAGCGACAAAAATGATTAAAGGTTAAGAAAACATGACCTATGTGGGAAAATAATTGGGTTTGTTTAGTCTAGAAAGACTGAAAGAGGACATGATAACAACTTTCAAGTACCTAAAAGGTTGTTACAAGGAGGAGGGAGAAAAATTATTCTCCTTAACCTCTGATGATAGGATAAGAAGCAATAGGCTTAAACTGCAGCAAGAGAGGTTTAGATTGGACATTAAGAAAAACATCCTGTCAAGGTAGCTAAACTATTAAATAAATTGCCTGGGGAAGTTGTGGAATGTCCATCATTGGAGATTTTTTAGAGCAGGTTAGACCTGTCAGAGATGGTGCTTGCCATGAGTGCAGGGGATTGGACTTGACCTTGGATAAAACATACAAGAAGGTTTAATAAAGCTAAGGCTGCCTGTTACTCTGGGCCTTCAGGTAATGGCGGCAATCCACATTTTTCTCATTATGTTGTCTCTACTAGTTCTGTAAAACTTGCTTTTAAAACTTCTGCTTATTGTCATCAACCCTATGGTTGGTAAGGCCTCAAACAAACTATTTTTAAAAGGAGGAAGTCACTGCATGACAACAGGAGGTTCCATTCTTCTGTCAGGACTACTACATATTTTCTGCATCTTTAAATGTATTATCCCATTGACCAAGCTGTCAGCCAAAAGTTGAAGCTTTGTGGGGTGATTCAGTTAGTAATTAGGGATGTCAACATGTAGATGACTACATGATTAACGGATAAGCCTGGGCTTATCGGTATCAGTTAATTTTGTTGACTACCTGCACTCCCCCCACCCCTTGCTCTCTCTGTATTAGGGAAGGACTAGTCGACTATCCGATATGCAAATGCTTATTGGATAGTCGACACGCTAGTCGACTAGTCGCTTCCCCGCCCTTGCTGCCTCTACCAGAAAGAGGCAGCGGGGGGGGGGGGGGGGGGGGGAAGAAGAGGTACTTCAAAGTGGCAGTGCTGCTTGAAGCCTGGGGCCAGACCCCAGGCTCCACATTGCACTACCACTTTGAAACGCTGTGTGCAGCCTGGGGCGAGCTGGGATGTCCCCAGGTTGCACGTGGCATTTTGAAGTGGCAGCGCCACATGGAGCCCAGGATCAGCTGGGGACTCCCTGCTGACCCCAGGCTCCATGCAACAATGCTGCTTTGAAATGCCTTGGGGAACCTGGCGTTAGGCTGCATGCAGTGTTTCAAAGCAGCAGCGCCACACAGAGCCTGGGGTCAACAGGGGAGTCTCCAGCTGATCACAGGCTCCATGCAGCGCTTTCACCTTTGAAGTATAGCAACAGCCCTAGTTAATAAGCCCAGCTACAATAAAATCACCTGTGGGAGAAACCAGAATCCATCACATGCATACTACATGATTACCCATCATCATCAACTTACTAAGACTATCCCTAACCAAAGCAGGATTATCTGTATTCTCCAAGGGAATGAACTTCTGCTCCACCATAGAATGTGATACCCTACTAACATGTGGATAATTAAAAGAACTGCTCCACTGATTCTGTCTCAAAGAATTCTATGTCCACACTGACAGTGATAAGAAAAAAAGAATCACCTGAATGGACAACCCATAGCAGATGAAACCACAATGAGGAAAAATTGACTATGAAATTCTTAATGCACATCACCACCAAGATAACAATTATGCAGTCCCTGAAATCAAGCCACCAGATAGTGACCAAACCAATGGATAAAGGAGGCACCATCATAGTCCTCAAACATGATTACTACATTCATGAGACCAACTGACAACTCTCAAATAGCCCCTACTACAAAGAACTCAAAAAGTCCCCCACACCACAATTTACTCAGGAACTTATGAATATCATCAAACCCTTGTCCAAACACCTCCAAGAAAAACTTTACAATCTCATCCTTCAAGTACTTATCTCCCAGATAACTTCTACATGCTTCCCAAGATCCACAAAGGAACTCAGCCAGACCCATTGTATCTGGCCATGGTACTCTCAGTGAAGGAGTATTTGGACTCATTGAAACCATCCTCAAATCACTCATCATGTAAAGGGCCAACTTCCTCCAGGACACAACTGACTTCCTCAAGAAACTCCCAAACATTGAATCTTCCTTAGAATGCACCTCCCTATACACCAACATGCCTCACAATGACATCCTGGCTGCTCTCTCAAATATTTAGAAGTGAAGGGACATCTTAACCCCAAGCACAGACAAAAAAAACCCCCCAAACATTCCATTCTCAACCATAAAAACTTTACATTTAATAGCAAACACCTTGTCCAAACCATGGGAACAATCACAAATATTAAGATGGGTTGCCAATATGCCAGCTTCAAAGAAGAATTTCTGCACAAATGCATCCCAAAACCAATGAGGTATCTGAGGTACATCGATTGTCTAGTGGAGGAAAACGCAAACTAAATTTCCTCAGATTTTCACTGCAACTTAACAACCAACACCCATCTATTAAACTCTTTCATAATCATTAAAACCCAGATTGACAATGCCAGATGTCAAAATATGACGTAAATATTAAAACTGATCTCATATCCTCAAGTGGCATTTAAAAAAAATCCGTTGCCTATCTGTAAATCTCAATGACTAGAGATGACGTTTTAGTCAGTTTGCATATGGGGCAATGAAATAGATGCTTACCAAATTAAAAATCTAATCCTTGCTAGCCTATGTATAGTGAATGAAGCAACTGAGCTCTGTTTTGTATTCCCATGCACCACTCACCTTCCAATCTGTGCAAATCTGTTCAGCTCAGTTATGCCCCAGTAAATATTAGAGTAAATCAACTACTTCCAACAGAACTACTCCAATTTACCATGGGGTAACTGCAAACAAGATCCTAACAACTGTCTAATTCACTACATATAATTCAATCTGGGCATTGATTAAAGCAGCAGTTCCCGAGGAAATAATAGTATACAATTATTAATATATTCTAATTCAACATCACAAGGGAGAAGAGATACATGGGGATCCTGGAAGGGAGCACCTAGGATACCCATTACTGCCTCCATCTCAATTTTTTAATAAATTCTCAAACAGCTTATTTCTACTGTAAGTATTTTTCTGTGTTATCTTCCTCTGTGTTTTTAGGCAAGTAAGGGCCTCATAGCTATTATGAGCCTGTCTACGCTAAAGCTACAGCAATCTAGAGATCTAGGCTAAGATTCAAGAAAACACTTAAGCATCCATTGAAATCAATCATTAAGTGTATGCTGAGATGATTTCATAACTAGGGCCACAATATATGCTGTACGCTAGACTTTAATTTTGTTCTACAATTGGTTTAAACTTTGAATCTCTCTGGATATGGAATACAGTTAAGGATCTGTCTGCACAACGGTATCTCTGACCTCTTGCAAGTATCACGTAGACCAGCCTCCTAATGTTTCTGGATTTGAAAGACACCAGCACTTATGCATGTTTCTCTGGACAGGTCATGTCACTTTGAATAGGTTTACTGTTAAATGGCCAGCTTAGGTTTTAAATACTTAGAATGGGTTGAATATCGCTTGGGGAAAAATACTTATTTCAATACCTTTCTGATAATCACGAGGGATGCAAAATCCCATTTAAATGGGATGTTTAACCGGTTAACCGATTCAAGTGAAAGGGGGGCCTGCACAAGCCCAGCTAAAGCAGCCCCTGCCCATGGCAAGCCCCACCAGTTAACTGTAACCGGTAAATATCACCTGTTAAAGGAAATGCTTAGTGGTTAGCCTTTCACATCCCTAATAACCACATGCATTTCAAATGGGATGAACATGACAGTAATTTTTTTTATTGGAAAAAAATCAGTCATCTGCTTAACTGGTCCCTTTCATTTCCATTTCAGCAGCGTGTACTGTTCTCTTTCCTTTTTTCTTTTAAACAAGTGCACAGCAATGGTCACTGGCCAGCTGACAGATAGCACCAAAACAAATGTTTCTCCCCTCAACTATAAAGACTTTGATACCATGTTCTAATAAAACATCACTTTAAAATGACATTTTCTCAAAGAGAAAAGAAGTGTACAACTTTTTAGACTGTCCTGTGAAAGAAATAATAGTTCAAAACTGTGGCTATGCGTCACTGGTTAATGATACCATATTTTGGACAATGAATCTAATACCATAAAAGCTAAGCTGTTTGAAAGGATTATTTTCGTACAGAACTGCAAGAAAAGTTACTGTTCTGGAAGACTTCAAATAGGCCTGACAAATATTTTATTCTGGACTAAAGGAAATGGCTACAAAAGATGTAAAGGCTTTTGAAACCAAGCCCATTAAAAAACTCCACTGCCTGGCAAAGGAGTATATTAAGGTCTAATTTCAATGAGTTAGCTGCACGAATACATGCTCTGCTTGCAATTAACACAAATGGGTGTGGAAATCAAGTATTCATGCACACAAATGAGCATAAAGTAGCTACTAAGGTTGCCACCTTTCTAAATGTCGGTAACCAGACTCCCAAGGCTCCACCCCTTCCCCCAATGCCCCACCCCCATCACTCTTTATCACTGCATAATGTCTTAAATAATATGGTAAGTTCATTTTTGCATACACATGGGAAGTAGGAGCGTGGATGGCTCCTGCATCCCTCCTCCCCTCCCCCAGATTTTGTGCCTGGCATCCGAGCTGCAGGTTGCATGCCTCTAATGCCCGAGATCCCTGCTGCTGGCCCCACTGCTGCCTGGGAGCTCTGCTGCCAGCCCTAGGATCCCAGCAGCTGGACCCATGTCTGAGATTCTGCACTTCCCCTTAGCTTTCGTCTCAACCTGCAGCACCGTACCCCTATCTGCATCTCCTCCTCTTGGAGCCATGGCCCCACTCCTGGAGCCACGGGCCCACTCTTGGCCCCAACTCTAGAGGGTGATGACAGATGCGGGCAGGTGTAAGGGGGGGGGGGGTGCAGCACCCCCACTTCACAAATTGTTCCAGTGCCCCTGCATTTTTGTAAAAGTTAATTAATTTGTATTTTTGGTACTTGCATTAATCTGTAAGATTAAATATACTTTTTGCTATATAAGCATCTATAAAAACAAGACAAAACCTATTTGTTCCTCATCTGAGCTTCTGATGCCATGAATGTGGCAACTTAAATAACCACCCCACTGTACATGAAACCAAGTTACTAAGTTGGCATTTTGAGTGGGTGGTTAAAAATGGGAGGGAAAGGCTTCCACTCACAGGGAAGAAAGTATGTACTAGTGCTGACCGTAAGGAAGCCTGACTCAAAAAGATGCTTTTAAATCTGAGTTATTTAGAGGTACTGTGGTCTCCTCAAAGGCTTTAAATAATTTATTATATTCCAGAAGTAGTGTCTATGACCTATTTCAAAATGTAATTTTATGTATGTTTATAATGTACATATACACACTACACTCTCAGTGTATTCTAGGCGGAGCTTTGAGTGACCCCCATATAAATCCAATGTTTAGGTTGCCTAACACTTTTCATTATTTTAAAATAGTTCCCCCTCCCCCCTTTTTCTAGAACCTCTAAAAACGCTACTATTTGCAGCTAGCTTTGAAATTCAGCAGAGAGAAGGCCTTCAGGCTAGAGAAGTACCTTTTCTTTATACTATGAAGTTTCACTTAGGTTTAAACAAAAGCTTTTTTTTTTTAAAAAAACCCCACCATTTCCTTTATCTTGCTGTAGTCCTCATGAAAATGTTAGCAGAAAGCCAAAAATCAGACCTGCCAAGTTTTGCGCTGCTGCACGTGACATTTTATGCAAATCATTTAATGAGCAGTTTGCATATTTTATAACACCACTAGGAGAGTCAATTAATCACAGTTAAACAATAGAATACCAATTGAAATGTATTAAATATTTTGGATGCTCTTCTACATTTTCAAATATACTGATTTCTATTACAACACAGAATATAAAGTGTATAGTGCTCACTTTTTATTATTTTTATTACAAATATTTGCACTTTAAAAATGAAAAATATTTTTAATTCACCACAAACAAGTACTGTAGTGCAATCTTTTTATTGTGAAAGTGTAACTTAGAAATGTAGAATTTTTTTTGTTACATCACTGCACTCCAATATAAAACGTTAAGACTAGAGCATACAAGTCCTCTCAGTCCTACTTCTTGTTCAGTTAATTGCCAAGACAAACAAGTTTGTTTACATTTATAGGAGACAATGTGCATGCTTCTTGTTTATGTCACGTGAAAATGAGAAAGGGCATTTCCATGGCAGTTTTGTAGCTGGCGATGAAAAGTATTTGTGTGTCAAATATGCTAAACATTTGTATAGTCCTTGATGCTTCAAGTTTTGGGCTGCTGCACATGTGACATTTAAGAACACTTTCAAAGTAGATATGACAAAACGCAAAGAAGGTACAGTAAACCCTAGCTATTTGCAGTGAATCCATTCCTAGCATCACTGCGAATGGAGAAATCCATAAATCATAGAACACTAGAACTGGAAGGGACCTCGAGAGGTCATCGAGTCCAGAACCCTGTCCTCACGGCAGGACCCAGTACTATCTAGATCGTCCCTGATAGATGCCTATCTAACATGCTCTTAAATATCTCTAGAGATGGAGATTCCACAACCTCCCTAGGCAATTTATTCCAGTGTTTAACCACTCTGACAGTTAGGAAGTTTTTCCTAATGTCCAGCCTAAACCTTCCTTATTGCAGTTTAAGCCCATTGCTTCTTGTCCTATCCTCAGAGGTCAAGGAGAACAATTTGTCTCCCTCCTCCTTGTGACACCCTTTTAGATACCTGAAAACCGCTATCATGTCCCCTCTCAGTCTTCTCCTTTCCAAACTAAACAAGCCCAATTCTTTCAGTCTTCCTTCATAGGTCATGTTGTCTAGACCCTTAATCATTCTTGTTGCTCTTCTCTGGACCGTCTCCAATTTCTCCGCATCTTTCTTGAAATGTGGTGCCCAGAACTGGACACAATGCTCCAATTGAGGCCTGATCAGCACAGAGTAGAGCAGAAGAATGACTTCTTATTGCTCACAACACTTCTGTTAATGCATCCCAGAACATGTTTACTTGTTCTGCAACAGCGTCACATTGACGACTCATTTAGCTTGTAGTCCACTCTGACCCTTAGATCCCTTTCTGCAGTACTCTTTCCTAGACAGTCGCTTCCCATTGTCTATGTGTGAAAATGGGGGGCAGGGAAGCGGAGAGAAAGGTCTGTTTCTCCACAGCTCCCTGCCGCTGCAGTGAGCTCCGTGCGGCTCCCAAATTCATCACAAAGGCCAGGAGCCACAGTGAGTTCTCTGCAGCTCCCCCTGCTGTCGTGAGTGTAAGGGGTGGGGGGAGCTGACCACTCCAGCCCTCCTGCAACAGGCCCTCCCCCAAGGCCGTGTCCCACCCCGGCCAGGGGATAAAGTGCAATGGGGAAGATGGGAGAGACCCACAAATACCTGAAACTGTGAATAGTGATGGTCTCCTGTATCAATATGAGATTTCTAAAAATAGCTACACCACTCAACCCAGGGTTTTAAGTGCCATCCAAATCTGAGAAGGACAAAGTGTGAAGCATGCTTTCAGAAGTCTTAAAAGAGCAAGGCTCCAATGCAGAAACTACATAACCCAAACCACCAAAAAATAAAAATCAACCTTCTGTTGGCGGCATCTGACTAAGATGATAAAAACGAACATGCATTGGTCTGCTCTGCTTTGGATCATTATCAAAGCAGAACCCAGCATCAGCATGGACACGTGTCCTCTGGAACAGTGATTGAAGCATGAAGAAACACATGAATCTTTAGCACATCTTGCAACCCTGGCTACAACATTGTCTAGCAAACACCTTGTTCTTACTCTTTGTGACATTGTAAACAAGAAGTGGGCAACATTACCTCCTGAAAATTAGAACCAAACTAGTTTGTGTCAGTGATTGGCTGAACAAGCAGTAGGACTGAGTGGACTTGTAGGCGCTAAAGTTTTAAATTGTTTTATTTTTTAATGTAGGGGCTTTTTTGTACGTAATTCTACATTTGTAAGATCAACTTTCATGATCAAGAAATTACATTACAGTACCTGTATGAAGTGAATTGAAAAACACTGTTTTTTTACAGTGGAAGTATTCATAATCAGAAATAAATAAAAAGCGACCATAACACTTTGCATTGTGTGTTGTAATCAAAATCAAGATATGTGAAAATGTAAAAAAAATTCAAAATATTTCAATAAATGATATTCTATTATTTAACAGCATGATTAACGGCAATTAATCTATCATGTGATTAATCGTGATTAATGTTTTAAATTGCTTGGCAGCCTTAATAATCACACATTTAAGCTTATGGCCAACACAACCTGCCCACAATAGCAATAATAGGCTATCGAGGGCACAAAACAGCAGCTGTGGCTTAACACAGGTGGTGGTCAAGCTATGGGGAGTGGAGGTAAGTGAGAGGAGCAGGGTGGGAGAACTGAGACTCCTATGGGAAAAAAGGCCTCCTCCCAAGGCAAAGAAGCTGTTCAGGTTGCTTGGAATAGGTTTTGGATATTGCTGGGAGCGGTTAAAGGTGGAGTGGGTTGATTAGGTACCCGGTGCAACTGCTTGCGGAGGAGGGCAAGGGTAGCCTGGGATCAATATAAGGCTTCTCAACTTATGTGGCTATCTCTGCCTCCTGAATGATAATTCCTGTCTGGGATTCAGCAGAAGGAATCAGCAAGAGAAATGGTGCCTGTCCACCTGCTCAGAGCCACAGCAGTCTCAGGTGGCTAAGAGCACAACTGCAGACAAATATCTGCAGCTTTCCCACATCTCAGTCTACTGTGTAAGATTCCAGCTTTAATGCAGAAACGAGTTCCTGGCTGTGACAGGGTCAGGCCAGAGGGGTACAAGAGAGTGGTGGAAGGACAGTATATTTGCCCTATACCCTGGGTGAACTAACAATGGCTACCCTAGAACCAAAAGGAACCTTCTGGAATCAATCAGGCTAACTGAAGCACCTGGAGACAATTGGGAGGTTCCCAGAGTCATCTGGGTAGGACTAATCAGATCACCTGGAGTCAATTAAGAACCAGTTGAGACTGGTTAAAAAGAGCTCCTCTGCAGTTAGTTGGGAACACACAAGAAGTTTGGAAGAGGGAAGGAGCCAATATCTGAGAAGAGAATTGTCTGAGTGAGAGCTGAGGCCTGCAAGTAACGCAGAGTGCTGCGGAGGAGCAGGACAGGCTTGCTTCGGTACCAGAGGAAAGGTACTGGGAGGGACTGTTTGGGGAAGTGGCTGCCAGACTGGGAGTAGTACCTTCTCTCTTGCTGTTCTCTCAAGATTCCTGGGCCAGAACCCGAAGTAGTAGTGGGTCTGGGTTCCCCCCAATCCTCCCCATGCTACTACAGAGTCTGCCCCTTAGAGGGGAAACCTGGACTGTGCAGGGGGTACACCCCATACTACTGCCAACCCTGTGATGAGAAGGGCTCAGTAGGCTGTGACCCTTGCCTCTAGTACAAGCAAGGGGCTGTGTGGAGGATCACAGCGAGCCTCTGAGGGAAACACTATCTCCCAGAAGCACGAGACCAATGGGGTATCACCACCATACACTATGCTCAGAACAATTTTAATTATGGCCCCTCCAGCAGTTTTAGGATTATATTATCAAATAGTACTGTTGCCACTAGACCCTTGCCTTATTCAGTCTGCAGGCTGGATGCACAAGGGGACAGAATTAAAGTTGCACAGGCAACCAAAAACTGCCATTATAGTCTGTAAACAGTAAAAGAATGAATCCAGGCTTTTTTCATCCCTGATTGAGCTCCTCCCTCCAGCCTCATGTAAAATTATTCTACTTGTTACTCTTAAGATGGTCAGTTTCTCAAGAAAAACCATATACCTTGTTAAATAATGAATACAACTCAGAAATCAAGTACATTTCAACGAGCACTTACTTTTTAAATGGACAGATACTATTCAAGTGTTCCTTCTCACACCTCTTTACTAAGGCACCATAGTCATGACATCCAGCTTAGCTCTTTAGCTATTTTGCAAGTCCTGAGGCTTTGAGAAGATTGCCACTTGCACCAAAAAAAACCAAAACCCAATGTGGCACTTTGATATATTAAAAAGCCACAAAAGAGTAAGCTGAAACCAGAATTATTTTCACACATGACTACAGCCATTATCAGACAGAAAAGAGTCAACCCACCACTGTTACCTATTACCCTCCCTGCTCTTCTTCTGATCTTTTATAAGCTTTTCCACATAATTTAAAATATAATTTTCCCCTCACATTTATGGTTCTCGAATTCAAAACCTCTCTTCCCCACAGGGGGTTAATCAGAATGCAAAAGCAACAGAAAATTCTAATTATCGCTTGAGAGAGGTACTAAGGCTTAGTTTGATATTTGGTATTTTCAGTATTGATCAAAATAACAATCTCCACATTAATTTCAGAGAAAATGCTCTGTTCCTCCCCATTTTGTTAGAGACATTGCCGGAAATCCTCTTTTGTCAGTCAGACCCATGTGAAAGTTATGTATTTGCTTTTAGAAAAGGCAGTGAAGAGAGAAATCTTTTGTGAAATGCGGTAAAACAATGTTAAAGCCAAGAATTCTAAAAGCATTAGACTGCTACCAAAACCTCCCTTCTCATTCTTCATTTCCTTCCAAAAATCTTCCTGAAATAACCATGTCCGCAGAAGAAGAAATCATTTTTCCTGACCAGCTGAATTGCAATAATTAGAGGTCTACTCTATTAACCTTGCTGGACTGATTTCCCAAATTCCTCAAAGAGCAAAGACAGAGTTCTGTCCCTTTTAACTATCTGGCAGTGCCTCAGTTTTCCATGCACCGTTTCTTGAGGTATCTCTGTGGTGCTACCCTAATTACACATCCTCATGGCTATTTTTTTTTTTTAAGTTTTCATTGGAAGATGCCTATTTGATCTTAAAATAGTGCTGAAATTAGTATCTTGCTTTCTGCAGGAAAAAGGATAGTTAAAATCCTATTGAGAGAACCTTCCACTTCCTAAGGAGAGAATTGGTGGGTGCCCCTCATGTACCCTTCAAAGGTCTTTCATTTGCACAAAAATTGTGTATTGGACTAGTAATGTGCTGCCTAGAAGAAATTTCAATCTTTCATTTTACCATGCCATTAGTTTCCTCTATGCTAAATAAAATACACTGCAGAAAACGATAAAAGGATACAGATACAGCTGTAGCCATTGGTCATGACTTCTTAATCCAATTCATAATGCCTGGGGAAACAGGTAACATATATAGTAATGGATGTATTTTAAGAGCGCTACGATCCTAAGGGGGTTCCAAAAGACTAGGTGCTACTTTGAAAATGATGTTTTTGCAGTGCTATGATGGCTGTTGTAACTGAAATACACAACTAGAACTGTGATTAAGTCTGAAATTCCTGCTAGTCTCCATGGAGACAATGCTGGCTCAGAAAAAGTCACTTAGGACTGGTCTACACTTAAAATGTAGGTCGACATAAGTAGGGCACTCAGAGGCATGAAAAACCCACACCTCTAAGCACCCTAGTTACGCTCACTTAATCACTGAGCTACACACAGCTAGGTCAACTGAAGAATGCTTCCATTAACCTAAACTACTGTGGCCTGGGGAAGCAATATCCTTACAGAAACAGATAAACCCATTCTGTTGCTGCAGAAATGGCTATACTAGCACAGCAATAGCCTCTGTAGTGTAGACATGGCCTAAGTGCTTTAAAATAATTCCTGTTCATTTGAAGTATTTAAGCATTTAATCCATTTTTGCCAATCAAATGCTTTCCCCATGGAAGCAGTAGCAATAGCCAAAGGTATTGCTCTAAGAACACTTTTACAGGGGATTTCATCTGCAACTGCAAAACTAAACTGAAAATGGCATTTTTAAAAGTACCTTTCAGAATTTAGAAGCCAACAAGTCTGAAGTACACACTGAATTAGTAGTGTTCAAATATCTTTACACTTAAGATGTTTGTCTGTATATGGTCCAATGATACACAACCACAGAACCCTTCATAGAGATAATACAGCTCTGATTAGCCACACTTAATTCTGTCAATTATGCTGTGTGTTAAACTCTCCTCCTTTTACTGCCATGCCTACAGTCTATGCCCTTGGGTTGTGCCCTATAGCACTCTCTCTTTGGCACTGGCCTCCTACTGTACAACACCATTAGTTGCAACAATAGGTGTTAAACAAGACAGTGCCCTAAAAGTACCTTCTTCCCCAGCCCGTTTCTAGGTTTTCTTACAACACTAATAGATGTATTGAGTTATACTGGATACCAATAACTTCATTCTCCATCATAGTCCTAAAAGGTTTAGATTTCCAGAATAATCTGAAAAATTACTAATAATTTGTTAGACACACAATACCTTTATACAGTTTTTAAAAATATTCCACTACTCAAACAATAGTATGTTTTCAAAATAAAATATATTTACACAGTATCAATAAAAAAAATCTTAATCAGGAAAGTTATTGATCTGTCATTCAGCATTTAATTGAGTCTTTCGTACACAAGAGGCATACAAACTTTTATATAGAGAGTATTACAGCAATCTGTACCGATGGTGGTTATCTAATCCTGGGCTCATCACCTACCTTAAAATTATCTCCAATTAAACCTGTACACCCTGAAGGACTGATAAGCTTCTCTTTAACAAGAAAATGCTCAAGCATAATTCTATTCCCCCCAGCCCATTCTTTACCACCCAGATCTCCAACTGTGGCATCACCCCTGACTGTGAAACTCTTTTCCCCTCTGTCATGGCAGTAAATATGCCTACAGGATGACATGCTCTTAACCGGCATTCTCTGGTCCAGCAACATTCATGGTCCAGCATGGATGTCACAAGACCAGAGTCCCGAGGGCTAGCAACAAGGATCCCAGTGGGGCTGGCAGGACAGTAGGCTAGCAGCAGGGAGCTGACAGCATGGCCACCCAGCACATGGAAGCAGGGCTGCCCAATGGGGCTTAGAGCCCAGGGAGCCCTAGTATGTGAGGGCCTGCTCAGGGAGTCCTGGCACTGGGTTGCTTGGCAGAGCCACAGCAGTGATAGCTGCCCAGCAGGTTGGCAGAGCAATGGGGCCAGCAGGTGTGGAGCCAGCTGGGAGACCAGCAGTCGGGAGGCCAGGGGACCAGTGGCAGCAGTCCAAAAATTCTCTCCCCTAATCTGGCAAAATCCCTCATCCAGGACCAGTCACCTCCTAAGGGTACTGAACCAGGGAGGTCCAACCTGTACTATCATTCTAGCACCATGGCCTAAAATGCTTCAAAACACACTTACTGTAGTTTAGTCTTTATTCCCTCATTCTATTACAATTCCTTTCTCTAGCGTTTCCCTATGTCCCAGCTCCTGCACATCTTCGCACAGAATTATAACCACTTCAATCAACAAATGACTAGCAGCAGCAAATTACTCAGATACATTTCCATAATGTCCTTGTTTTAAAATTTTGTTTATCCCCGTATGATAAAAATTACTTAAAGCCAGAAGGTTCTACCACACTCCCAGTATTTCTAGTTACAGCATCCCTGTTTACAATAGGTCACATACACGTGATTTGGGACTTCCAGATCTTAATCTTCTTTACAACGTCCGTGTAAAAGAAGAAATGAGACAGATATGAAAGATCCAGAATTTTAAACCAACTTTCTTCAGCATATTGATTTACTATTTCTTGCTGATTTCTGGAATAATCAGTACACAGAAATATTTGTCTTAAAGTTTCCTTGTCTTCTAGAAAGTAAAATGCAATTTGTTCCATGGGCAGATATAGTTCCCACATAGTATAAGTAGAGATAGTTGCTCTGGGTTCAGTGTCTTAGAGAATGGTTATTACAAGGTCAAAAAAACCTGTTATACGCTTCCATGTTTTATTAATCTTTCTATCCCCATTTTACCAAGAAGCACATTGTCATTTTAAGAAATATCTACATGAAAAATATTTGAGCCAGCTTTGGTTCTGAAAATAGTGAACTGGCTATAACATTCTTTTAAAATAGAAGCATGAGAAATTTTCCTAGTGTTCCTATCTTGGATCAATTTTTGATTACAAAATAAAGTTATTTAATTAAAAGCATTCTGTCAGCAAGTAATAAGGGGTGTGACAGCTTGATATTACTTTCTTTATATTTGAAATGAATAAAGCTATTTTCTGTAAGGAAAAGCTTAACAATAAAATAGTTTTTCTGTGCAATTTTAATATACTGAATTATTCATTCCTATAGGAAAACAGGAAGGTGGACTAATTTAGATAGTAAAGGTATTTTCATTTTGTTTCATTTGCCCTCTTTAAAATACTTACCCAGATTTATAAAGATATTCGGTTGTTGCACAACACAGCAAATCTCCTAAATAGGTTTGATATGCAAAACACTGCTCAATTTGAATCAAATTACAATATCTTATTTTCAGTTTAGTTTAATACTCTAAGTGTGCTGACGAAATATTAAATTTAATGTGGAAAAAACAAAGCCCTCTTGATCTAAGAATGAATTTTTATATAAAATACTTTTACAAATACTTAACTTTATTAGGAAACATACATTTATTAGACTCTGGATGAGCATGTTCATTTTTTAATAAAGTTCATCTCATAAAAGACACTAAGATGACCCATCTCATGAAATCTGCTTTTATCTGTTAAACCAGCATTTTACTACTAATCTTTTGCATTTTTAATGTGAACTGGAATATTAATACCCAGATAAATCTAGTATTTATCCAAGCATGTGAAATCTTATTTATGCAGTAAGTGGTTCTAACATTATGGCTAGCAGTAAAGATAAACGTTCAAGACATGACACTATTTCTCAACCAAGAAGTCTGTGATACTGCAAAGAGTATATCCTGATATTGTTCAATTTTTGCATCAAATTCAATTTGTCTAGCTTTGATAAGACATTTGTTTCATTAAAATATTGGAGTTCATTCCTATTCTATTAGCAAATATAGTAGCTATAATTGTGTCCACTGAATTAGCAAAATGCAAAGTATGCAGTTTGTTACCACCATAGTACTCACAATCCTATAGTGGAAGGTGCTATGCAAACAAAACAAACAGTCTCTCCAAGAAGTTTGGCCCAGTTTTTGAGTTACTATTCTTTTATGGTTTGGGGGACATAATGAAGTTGCTCATCTTGTGCAGTAATGATGGTTCTTCAAGATGTGTATCCCTGTGGGTGCTTCACTCTAGGGCTACATCTGTACTGCACCCTTTTTCTGCAAAAGCTTATGCAAATGAAGCGTGGAGTAGAATATCGCCATGCTTCATTTGCATAATTAGGGGCTGCTTTTGCTCAAAGGAGCTGTCTACACAAGCCTCTTGTGCAAAAATAGCCCCAAATTAATTATGCAAATGAAGCATGGCAATATTCTACTCTGAACTTCATTTGCATAAGCTTTTGCAGAAAATGGGTGCAGGATAGACGCAGCCATGGTGTCAGTGCGTCCTCACACCAGCGATTGGAGGTTTGATAGCAGTGCCTTGCCATGCATGCACAGCAGGCGCTTTGTGCCACTGTGTCTCACTACACGCATGGTGCAGCACCCTCTGTTCCTTCTCGATCATGGAATCCCATATGAATGGACTCCAAAGTAGAGGGGAGGAAGGTGGACAGCATAGACACAGGGACACATCTTGAAGAATGATTGTTACTGCACAAAGCGAGTAACTTCTTTGAGTGGTGTCCCTGTGGGTGCTCCATTCTAGGTGTCTATAAAGCAGTGCCCCGTTCTAGCAGTGGTGGGCTTTGGAGTCAAGACTCTGAAGTAGAAAAAACAATGAGTCCCACAGTAATGGTAGGACCATGCTGTAAAGCGGAGTGTTGGGTGAAAGTGTGCTCAGAAGACCAGGTTGCTGCCCTTCAAATGTCGGTAAGAGGCAAGTTCTTGAGAAATGACGTTGAAACTGCCATTGCCCAAGTAGACTGTGCTGTAACCTTCTGTGGGGGACATTTGTTGTGGATTGTATAGCATGTTTGGATGCAAAATTATATCCATTTTGAAATAAGTTGTGAAGAAACAGCTGAGCCCTTGGATCATTCAGGTGTAGGGACAAATAGTCTCACTGGCATTAAAAAAGGCTTAGTTCTGTCCAGATAAAGTCACAGCTCACCTTACATCCAGTGTATTGAAGTGAGGCTTCCTTAGCACTGTTATGTGTCTTGGGGAAAAAATGTGGGAATGTGTGCAGTGAGGCCCTGATATAAAAAACCCTCTGATTGCCGGCAGGAAGAAAAAACCTCTGATTGCTGGCGGGAAGAAGCACTGACACCTATAGTGGCGCACCCACAGGGACATCACTCAAGGATCCACCAATTTTAATTAAGATGTCTCAACATCACTGTGCCAGTAGAAGGGATAACATTGATCTAGAGTGATTTAACAAGTGTTTGATTTTTAGGTTTCCTCAATCTATATACATAACCAAATATTTTCAACATTAGCATTATAGGAGATGTTAAAGAAGTCTGTCCACCATACTTACTTTCTTTCAAGCTCTAAAGCACTGTGCACACACATACTCCTTCTCTCAAAGCATATCCATAGCACTTTACAGTAAAAAAGGAGTTAAGGATACAGAGGAAGAAATATTATTTTTAAAACAATTTTTTAAATTGTTCAATATTTTATCATCTGCTGGAGGAAAAAATACATTCTGTCCTTTATAAAAGAGTTTCAGAGTAGTCACGTAGAGAAGAATGAATCTGATGCTTGTGAAAAGAAGGATCTTCCTCACTCTTGTAAATGGACTTCATTGCTGTTGAACTCAAAGGGTGATGTGTGATCCTGATTGATTGCTCTCCCTTTAAATTTTTGATAACTCTCGTAGATTCCAGGATGTTTTGTTTACCCCAATACATAAAGACCCTTATGATAGCTGCACACAATCTTATTTTTATGCCCACAAGTGATGAGCCACAATTGTTTCATTAAAAAAAAAAGACTGACTTCAAAACTCTAGTCTAGATGATCAATTAATTATGGTCTTGACAGTGTGTTCTAGGTCTGTGTGTAATTTTTTTAAACAAACTCCATACAGATGCTTCAGTCAACCGTAAGAGCTCCTCTCTAATCCTTTTGGAAGAGTTTCCTCAGTTCTTCTCTATCCCTTCACATCTCACCAGTACGGATGCTCAAGTCTTTAATCTACATAGCTCATACCATCTGCAACAGCCATCAAGTATCTGTCCCTCTTCCTTATCATCCAATTTAGAATTTTCTTTCCTCCATTGCCTCTAAATTTTAATTTCCTTCTCTCTCAACTATTAACCCTATGTAGTAATTTGGGACACTAAAATTAAACTGTTGGTCTAAAATCTTGATGTAGGTATATCACACAAGATTACATTAAAAAAAATGCTGTACTTAGATCCAATGTTAGATCCACGCACAGAAAAGTTTTACAAGGGATAATTCAGTCATTCTGGCTTTACATTTTTCACATTTGAAACAACCTTCAAGAACATGTACATCAATTAAATATACAAATAAGGCATTTGCAGAAGAGAAAATGACACACTGTTTGCAAAATTTTCAGAGTGAATGTGACAATGCTGAAGAGAGTAAGGTAGAAGTAACTAATGTATCAAATATGTGTTTGCATGATCTGTTGTAGCAGCTGTATTGGACCCAGAACACGAGAGACAAGGTGGGTGAGGTAATACCTTTTATTAGACCAACTTCTGTTGGTGAGAGGGAAACAAGCTTACACAGAGCTCCTCTTCAGGGGTCACCTTAAGAAGAGCTCTGTGTAAGCTTAAAAGGGGAGTGTCTCTCATCAACAGAAGTTGATCCAATAAAGTTTTACCATAACTTCACCCAACTTATCTGTCTAATAGCAAAAACACAATGTTCAAAATATTTTAATATCCATTGTTACACGGAAGAAATTCTGCCCATTTTTGGGGCATCATGCAAATTCTACTTTAGCTTTATTTTCTTATGTCAGCTGATTCAAATCTACAGTTTTGTGAGAATTACATGTTTTTATGCAAGGGAGTTAGTACATTTGCATGCCTCCATAGCTAATCTCTGCTCCCTAAATCTGCCTCTTTTCTTAAAGAAAAGTATGTACATCCTAAAAGATAAGGGCAGTTATGGAAGCTAATGCTACTTCTTTTTTTCTTTCAACAAAGCTGTGCCCTTCTGATAGATACAGAAATGCCACTGAATTCAGAGGTCTTTTTTTCTCTTCAAAAATTAATAAATTAATTTTGCAAACAGAAAATATCTATCAATGATGACTGCATTAGTTTGCCGGTGCTTTACTAACAGGGTGAACTGCACAACTTAGTCTCAGATTCTTTTAAAAAATCCTTATTCTTACCTTTGCCCAAAAGCAGCTGGTCATGCATTGTACTAGTCTGCTGAAATTTGAATATCAAAGTTCAATACTAATGTCAATTAGTCAGCTTGGATCTTACAAGTTTCTTGGTCTAAATGAAGTAAGGCAAATATAAGGCAAAGGACCTATTTTTGGCTAGTCCTCTTTCAGGAGACTGTCATTGCAATGCACACTAACAGAATGATTGCAACTTCAGTGCAGTCAAAACTGCATTAAGTTCACAGTCCACTATGACTTGAAAACTTAGTGATGGGACAGACTACTGGGACTTCAAAGGCGGCAGTAAATATTTTTAGGGCAATGTATGGACTCCATAGGCCAGTATTTCTTAAACTGCGTTCTGCAGCACACTAGGCAGTTGGAGGTGTGCCGCAGAATTCAGCAGTTCAAAATGGCCGCCCTTAAAGGGGCAGGAGCTTTTTTGGTTCCTCATTTTTAAAAAATTGTTTGGTGTTCCTCAGTCTTAAAGTTTAAGAAACACTGCCATAGGCGATCTAGACTTCCTTTATCCCTATATTTTTCTTTCTATGCATGTTCATAAAAGGGGAAAACTAAGGGTTGCAAACTGATCTTAAATGTGCCAAATCCAGTGAGACTTCAGGTTGAAGGTTCTAAAAACTAATTTTTCCACTTCCTTACTTTTTCATAAAACTTGTTCTATTGGATTCCATATGCCAGACAACCTTTGACTCTTCATTAGGAAAGAGCACAGAAACGATTAACCATTTTTGCGAGTGGTTATAATTAGAAAACTGTTCCTAAAAAGGTTTGATCTTGCTGCTGTTAGTGTCACATTCACTTAAGGATGTTCTTTTGATTTTGTAAATTAACTCCCATGGCTACAAACACAACTTATTGAATACTGTTAGTCTTCTAGACTACCTAAAAGTGAAGGCCGCAAAATCGGAGCTTCATAGGCACTTTGCTGATGCCACTGAAGTAGAATGAAAAAGCTATTCTACTATCAACTTTACACTTCTGTCCTTGAATGTTTACACTCCTGTTAGATTAACAACAAGAATATTGTTTAGCTTCTGTCAGAAGTGCAGAAACTTTTTTGTGCTAAAGTTTAACAGACTAATTTTTCTGAACATAACTACGTTCATTTTCACTGTGGAAGCAATGTTAAATGTTGTTTTGACATTGTTTTAAAATGTTAGATCACACATTGATGTTAGCTAACAAAAAATAAAGATTAAAAGTGATATACCAAATCAAAAACAGGAATTGCTTTTTTTAAACTTAGTTACTCAAGGATTTTTCCTTGAAGTTTTTCTTCATCATTTTAGTCCAGAAACATCATTTGAAATAAGGTGCAAGCATGGAAAATTAAATTATAACAAGGAATGCATGCCTCCATGCTGCATGAAAACTTCAACTCTCGCTGTTTAGGTTATGCTCAGTTTAAAATAATGCAAGAGATCTAGTCAAAGTTAACATTAGATGGACCTTTCCATCTAAAGAGCTAATTACTGGTAGATGCCATACAAACTGAAGCCCAAGGGGAGTGGGGGAAAACCCCTTCACAAAACACCAGACAATGGGCTAGAAAGACTAGTGAGGGATTCTAGACGGATGGCTCACCTAAGTTGTGTCGTTTTGTCTTCGCGTGCTCGTGAATGTGTTTCTTTGTAAAACAGCCAAAGAAGACACAATAGAGGCAAGAGTGGAGTCTGTTCAGGTGGGCACCACACATGTGACAAATGCACGACTTTGCCTGAAATACAAAAATTGATATTAATTATGAACAGAAAAACTATTTACACAGGTCAATATTCTGTTAACTCTTCAATCCATTTATATTGCATTTATAAAGAAGTTATGTGGAAGTTAAAGTGCAAATGAACAGTTAGTGTTGTGAAGTGTACCAGACCGACATAAGGGATAACTGAATTTCTGTCTCCCCAGACCAAGTGAAATTACAGGCAGTTGACAGTACAAACTTCTCCACTGCCCCCAACACATTTCAAAACCTTGATCCAGTGCAAGTCATTAGAATAGCTAACATTCATGCCCATTCACAGTTGCTAGCTTCTCTACTGTGCATACCAACAATGGTGTTAACTGCAAGATGTTTTTGACACCTTCTATTCAGAGGCACCATGTTAATAACTGACTTCATATAGGCCAACCAGCCACACGAGGCTTTTCGTTATTAGCTAATCAAGGCTGGGTTTGAAGCAAATTTTTGGGAGTTGACAGACTCCATTTTCCCTGCATGATCCAGTCTAGCAAGATAACTAATGACAACCGATGGGTGGCACTTGAAGAAGCACACAACCCTACATTGGTAGTTTGCTCTCTTGTAGGTATGGTACATTTTAAGTAACAACTCTGGCAAAGAAGCATCTAAAAATTGGAAGGAAAGGTAGATAAATTTTGGTCTGGTCTGAACTCTTCTTTAAATCAATATTTTATAATTTTTCTTCCAAGAAGTGCCCAACTCAAATGTACCAATAAATCTCTTGGGAGGCTTTTATTATTCCTAGTTGGATGCAAACCAGTATGAAGAATTAAGGGAAAACAAGGCCAAGAAAGAACCACAAACTATTTAGCAGTAAATATTTTAAGTTTCATTTTTTATACGTGGTTGAACATTGGTAACCAAAATAATTCAAGCTTAAATAATTCCTTCAGACCAGAATGACGTGGACATCAATTTGAGCAAGAAATTAACCTAAGAACCAAGAGAATAGGACTCAAATTCAGATATCCACTTCAGTATGGTGGTTTAACTCTTCTGTAACAGCTCAAAGCTATAAAGACCACTTTAAGATAACAGGAGCACTAAAACAATGAATGTGGATACAGCACTTTTTTTTTTAATATTGAAATCCAGTGATAAATTTTCCTGATGGTAACTGAAAAATCTAATACAAAACACAAGCCTAACATTTTAAAGGCAATAATCCACTAATCTACGCAGTATGTATGATCCACAACAGTGGTGGGCAACCTGCGGCCCATCTTGGTTCTAGGTTTGGCCCACTAGATATTTTGTTTATCATTGCTCATGCCATAGCATTGCCAGATTCTGCTGGTTTCTGTCCACATTCCCTCCACCCCACCTACTTGTATTACTAAAGTGATACCCATGTAAAACAAATGCATAAGTAGTGAGGTGCATACTGACTGCATGCAACATTGATTGAGAGCAGTGTGCTCTCTCAGCATCCAATCAACATGCTACTACAGTTTAATCGACACACTCTGCAAATTCTAGGTAAGCAAGCCCAATTAGCAAAACCTCCCTATCTCAAGAGACCATCTTGGTTATGACAAACTTGCAGTCCACTGAGATGAAGGAGGGCCACTCACGAGGCCCGCTAACTAGCCTAGGTTGCCCATTGCTGATCCATAACAAATGCCCCAGAGTCCACCTTGAACAGTATTTGCCCAGTCTTCCATAACTTGCACTAATGCCAAATAAAGTACCAGCTTGATAGTTTTCTAGATTGAAATTTTGCTTTAGCAATACTCAGTGTAAAAATACACCAACTACGTTGCCATCTATTGCATTATGACTTATTTTAGCCCTTTTTTTCTTGAACTGACAAGATATGATTCAAAGTTCGCAAAAGTCCTGCTAGATTTGACTGATCTACTTTCATCTAACAATACACATGTACAATAAAATATTTTTAAAAAGGACCAAAAACTTACCACAACTTATGTCAAGGGCCCTACCAAACTCGTGACCATGAAAAACAACCATAAATCAGTTCTTGTGTGTGCTTTTACCCTATATTTTGCAAATGTCATCAGAGAGACCACTGTTTCTTAAATTGCAGATCCTGAGTCAAAAGGAAGCTGCAGGGAGGGAGTGTCACAAGGTTATTTTAGGGGGTTATGGTATTGCCACCCCTGGTACTCTGTGACTTCAGAGCTGGGTGGCTGGAGAGCAGCAGATGTTGGCTGAGCAACCAGCTTTGAAGGCCGTGTCCCACCAGTAGCAGCACAGAAGTAAGAATGGCAATACCACAATATGCCATCCAAGGTTCCCTCTAAGGTATGTGCCTGCACACCAAGAATTTGAGGCCCACCCACCTCTGCAGCAGAGCTGCACAGTGGTGGCTCAGCTGCTTGAGGGTAGGGCCATGGGGCAGGCAGCTGTCCCACCCCAGGAGCAACAGGACAGCCACCTTGCAGCCCTGGCCCTAGCTTCAGACTTTCCCCAGAGCTGGAGCTGCAGGCCGCATGGCAGCCCATGGTTGCTCCGGCAGCCCATGGTTGCTCCAGCAGCCCTGTCCACAGCCAGAGCTAGAGTATGCACTACAGGCAGCCTGCAGCTGCTCCAGCGGCCCTGGCTGGGGACAGGCCAGAGCCATGTGGTGGGGGTCGGGCCGCTCCTGTGTCAGAGCCAAGGCATCCCCACGATCAGGAACAACTGCACTGCAACCCTGGCAGCCACGCACCCCACCCTGGAAGCAGCTGGCTAGAGCTAGGTCAGGGTCACATGATCGCTGCCCAGCCCAGCTGCTCCCAGGGCAGGCTGCATGGTAGCAGTCAGAGCCGGAGCCGTGGCCAGGAGTGCGCTGCTCCTGGGTTGGAGATGTGCAGCTAGGGATGTTGGATGCGGAGCGGTCGGTGGAAGAGTCGTGTTCTCCCCACCCCGGGGAAGGCATCAGGCACCGCAAGGACAATCAAGGTGCTGATGGCAGTGGGGGGCTGGCCAGTGGATCAGGCAGGGGCTGTGGTGGAGAATGAGACAGAGCTGGCAGGGCCAGCAGGGAGGCAGTCCAGCTTAACTCGTTGGTCACCTACTGCATATGCCGCATGAGCAGGCAGCACGTCCACAGTCGGGGCCCAAGCTGCTGCCCTGCCTCCACTTGTGCTGCCTGACCACTACCTCATGCCGCCCCCTGCTGCCCCATCCCCCTGCACAAGCACCCCCAAAGAGCTGGAGCCTCCTGCGTCCCCTTCCTCGCTGGTCCCTTGGCTGACAACACCCCTGCACTGCATACTGGGTAAGTTGTCTGTAATGGAATGTGCTTTTTATTGTAAAGAGCTATCTGATCTTTGGTATATTTTGAGGAAACTGCTACATATAGCAGAAATCTAGTACTATGCCAGTAATTTATCCAAAAAAATGAGGAAGACAGTTTAAAATTTAAAATTTTTTTTTTAAAAAGGTGTAACAAAATTAGTTGCTCTGTAATAATGTAGATAGGCCAATTATTGGTATTTCTATTCTATGAATATACTGAGTTCAATAGGAGATTATGAAGTGCTGGAGCTGGGGGAAGCAGGATGTCGTCACTCAACAAATGAGGACTGTTAATGGATAATGTCACAGCTTTTGCTCTGAATATTTTGCTTCCTCCTAGCCAACCTGCAAAGCTAGAATGAACCACTAGAAAAGGGGTGCTTGTGACGGAAGGGCAGATATTCTTTGTGTTTACTTAAGGTATTCCCCAATAGCTCATTATCAGGAACTAATCCTTATAGATGTTCTCTGTCACTGACTTGGTAATATACTAAATTCCCTCTAAGCCAGAGCAGCAGCCAGGGCTACTCTGCCGGAGCTGGAGCTGCGGTGTGACCGCTCCTGGGGTCGGGGGCCCATGCATTCCTGTTTCCCCCTCCTGTACCCCTCTTCCCCCCAGCCCACTGCCCTCTGGCTCTCAGAGTCCCCTGCCAGTTTCCCCTCTCTGGCTTCTCATGACACTGCCCAAGCCTCCCACTCCCTGGGAGCTGGGAGAGTCTCTTGGGGAGCAGTGCCACTGGTGGGTGTCATGGTTGCACACCTCTGAAAAAGCCCCCATGACCGCAATATTGGCGCACAAGACAAAACTCACTCCGCTCATGGATGGAAAATCTTAAAGGGAAAACTCATGCCATCCTTACTTCTGCACTGCTTTCTACAGAGCTGTGCTTCTGACCAGCAGCCACTGCTCTCCAGCTGCCCAGCTCTGATAGCAGCACTGCCACCAGAAGCAGCAAGTACCACAACCTCCCTACAATAACCTTTGCTTACAACCTCCCCCGTGAGTTTTTTGGGTCCAGACCCGTAAATTACAAAATTATAAATTCAGTTTTAACTAAAATAATATTATTTACGATTTTTAAAATCCTATGACAGTGAAATTGATCAAAAGGGACCATGAATTTTAGTAGGGCCCTATTTATATCTAAAGAAAAGTGTTGCAAATCTGTCATACTTATGTATAAACAGTGGTCTTTGGCTGCAAAAGCTAAATATGATCAACCTATCCCTTAGAGATTGTTGCTATGACAACAGCTCAGAATCAGACTAGCAACTGGCTATTTTACTTCTTAGCAAATTGTACATGAGAAGTCTTTTAGCATTCAATGTATTGTAAATATAAGACACGCGTGTAGTAAATTTAATGGGGCTGAAATTAAGTAGAATATGAAATAGTAAATTAATCTAGCATAATTATGAGGTAATTTAAAAAATTATCACGAGACATTTTAATATGTCACGAATTAAACTCTGGAGACAGGAATTCAGTATTCAGTGAGACTAAAAGCTTACCGTTAACTATTCTGCTCAGCCTCCAAAAGAGACCTAACCCACTAGACCAGTGGTTCCCGACCTTTTCGAGCATACAGACCCCTTTTCAATCTATTAAAATTTCATGAACCCCCTTCTGTGCGGGGGGGGGGGGGGGGAGGGAAAAGTAAGGCTTGGGCCTATCGCAGTACTGTCGCAGATGGGTCCATTGACCACAGGCTGGGAATCACTGCATTACACATATTAAGCAATGAAACCAGAGTATTGCATACACAAGGAAACTGGTAATCTCAAGGCACTTTATGAATCATTCATTATTGCAGAACAAATAAACCAATTTCTAAATGGATGCTATTTTCTACATTCAATATTGCAACACACAATAGGAGTACAGGGCGTCCCCGCTATAAGTCGTCCCGGTATACATCCGTTCTGCACTAAAGTCATTGACGCTTGTAGGAACTGATGTGCTATAAATCCTCCCATTCCCCCACTCTTAAGTCATGCAAAAAAAATAAATTGTGCAAATGGAAGTCAGCCGTGGGAAAAAAATTCTCTGCTTTAAGTCATATTGCTATAAGTCCAAGTTTTTTGGAACTTATCTTGGACTTATATCCAGGATGGCCTGAAAAAGGCAGGCATAACAAATGAACGGGGTTTTTGACACTTCCTGGTGTCTTGAATTGTCAGACATTTGTTATTAATTCACCATATAAAGGATAGCAAATCATCAAAACACTAGTGCACAAAGTTAATGCACCAAGCTGACAGTGTCCTGAATTGACAACATTCCTTTGCATGCCCGTTTCTGTTCCAAAATCTCTTTCTGGACTTAATAAGGGTTTCAAATGCAGTGATAGTAGCATGAATTGGGTCTAGAAAGCAGTGTGTCATATTTAACTACAGTCCCAGGCAATAGACCTGAATGGCAAAATTCTGCCCCTGTCCATGTGGACAGAGCTTATAATAAAAATAAAATTATAAAAAAAAGGACAGACAACAATAAAGCTTAGTTCTTTGTAAATCAGTCTCCATATTGCCAGCTATTTGAGAAGTAGCTTCAAAACCTCAATTTTCACTGAGCTCAAAGTCAAAATAAATAGTAACACCCTTTATTTACAAGTTTTCAGGAACAGAGATTTAAGGAATCTTCCGCCTTTATTTCCATGCTAAACTAATAAATCAAAGCGTGTCCAGAAGTCAAAGTTGTGTTCAGATCTGGGCTTGGGAATCACCCAAGGACTTCAGATCTCCTGTGACCAGTGAACAATTTTTTCAACAGATTCATTAAAATGAGAGGAAATAGGTCTATCTATATATTTTAGAAACGTGTGTTTGTCTGAGTTTGTTTGTTCAAGAACGCCTCCTAAACTGCAGGAGCTAAGACCACCATATTTAATCTGCAGCTTCCTCTTATCCTACCTTAAAACAAGGTTGTGCCAGGAAAATGGAAAGTGCCTGGAAGGGGAATGTTTTCCCTGACACGGAAAGGGAGTCAGAACTATATCCTCCTAGAGGAAGAACTATATGCAGAGTGATCACTGGGGGCAGCAAACACATAAGACAGCTATACTGCAGAGGGACCACTGAGGGGGACAGGGTTCCACATGGCCAGCACCAGACCGGGGCGGGAAAGCCCCAGCAGCCAGCAGTCCTGCCGCAGCCTTCCTGGGATCTTCCCCCAGGGTTGGGAAGTGCAGCCCCATGTACCCCCAAGACATGTGAGAGAAGAGGCCATGAACCACAGGCCCAGTGCCTTCCCCTCCTGATCCCCAGGACATGCCAGGGGAGGGACCATGAATTGCAGCCTCGCAGCTCCCCAATTCCCAGACCATTCTGGGGGGTGGGGCAGCAAACTGTGGCCTGACAGCCCAGCCCATCCCCAACAGACAGTGAGGAGGCCACAAATAATGGCCCACCCCCCTGAAACCCAGGAGACGCAGAGTGGCAGCCAGGAAAACATAGCCTGCACCAGGATGGGTGGGAACTACTGGCCACCTCCCACCGAGGAGATGGTGGGGGCCAAAAACCATCGCCTACCCCCCCAGGGGAGACACCCGAGGGGCCAGAAACTGCTGCCTTCCTGGAGGAGACGCTGGCACCAGGCAACGTGCCCTCCCCCCTTGAAGCAGTGCCAACTTCATTGCCACGAGTTGCCCTGGTAAGCTCCCCCAAACTTCACAACCCCCTGCTCTGAGGCGCATGTCCTTAGCCTATTACCCCCACCCTGATTCCTAATCCCCCACCCTAAGCTACACCACATACCTGACACCCCCACCCTGCACCCCTACACATCTCCCAGCTCCCTGCCCTCACTCCTGCACCCCTACAACCTGCCATGAGCCCCCAGCCTCTGTCCTCCCTCCTGAGCCCCCCATCCAGTCCTGGCCCAACTCTGACACCTCTCACCCCCTGCCCTGAGCCTCACCGCAGCCCACTCCCTGCCCTATTGTCTACCAAGAAGCTGTATCTAAATCTTGAATCAAATTTTCTCCATTTTTGAAAAATACAACCATTTAAATAAAGCACATACATTTTCCTTTTATTCCCCCCACCAAAGAAAAAACAACCCACATTACTTGAGTTACAGACTCAAGCAACACTGTTAGTAATACTTTCAAGAACAAGGGGCAGCCTGATCTTAAGCAACACTTTTTAACATAAGTCCATGGGGTAGCATTTAAAGCCATTCCAAGAGTCACAGTAATGTGCTGACAATATTTTAGCAAGGTCTGCCCAAAATTCCTGTGTCTTGTGATAATTCTCCACCAATGATGCAAGTCATAGAAGATTGTGAAGAATCAGAAATCTACATTTGTTGCTCCCATTTAACACACACACACACACACACACACCCCCCCAAACAAATACACTTCATATACACAAAACACAGAATAAAGGGGGCAAGGGAATTAGAAGGGAACAGGATTTGGCACTTGATTTTTTAAATGTAGGTCTACAGCACATAGTGCCTTTGGCTGGGTGCTTTACTTCTGCAAAAGAATAAAAAAAAAAATAGTTTCTCTACTACCTTCCATCTGAAAATTTCCAAGAGCTCTACAAACTAGTAAATTCAACCTCAACACCTTCTGAAGTAAGTAAAGTTTCCAATCCTCTCTAACCCTACCCGTTGCCAATCTTCCAGATATAAAACACCAACAACAGAGAGGTTAAGCAGCTTGTCCAGGTCACACAGGAAATCTGTCACAGAGACAGGAATAGAGAATTCACATTTCCTGAATCCCTAGTCCTGCCACTAATGTGTAAATGAAGAGCACTGTAACCCAAGGTTTGGGGTTTTTTTTAAATTAAAACATGCTACTGAAAAACAGATTCAATCTAAGAAACTATACCTGGTGTCTGAACCATAATGGAAAGATTCCCAATTGACTTCAGTGAACCTTGGATCAGGACCCTAATGGGAGAAATTAAATGCTTCCTCAACAGACAGTTACACCTCAACAAACAGTAAGAGTCATATATACTAAATTAAATATATTTTAAATAAAATGCTTTGGGTTCATTTACAGAGTTTATTATTTATAACTTTCAGTAACCTTGCAATATTTAGATTGTAGTATCTATAAGCACTTTTTAAATTTGTTACAGTCATCTATATTATGATCAATATGCCTGTGTCTTATATAAGGAAAGTATACAAGGGGCAGCAAGAGGCATATGAAGCTGGATCCTTTTTGCTGTACCTCTTCCTTAAATGACAAATGCATAAATATTCACAGAAGACTGTGGTACAAAAGATCACTGGCCCTTTCTACATACACAAGATGTGGGCCTAAAAACAATCCTAATGATGAAACTTCTTTTGCATTGAAGCCTTAGAGGAGGACAAAGCCAATATTAAACTAAGACAGGAAAGATTTATTACTCCTTAGGTGTCAGAAAATAATGAACTTCGGTCAAATCTGCCTTGTGATGTTTCTGGCCATCACAGCAATCACTACGGCGCCTGCATTTTCCACAAGACTCATTGTACTACTTCTCCAAAACAGGTATATCAAAAGCCTCACCATTAAACTGGCAGATTATATTATATAGTTGGATTGCATATAGCCAGGACCTAAAAAAAAATTTTTTTTTTAAAGCAGAGGTAATTTTCTAACAAAGAATTGATTCTTGAACTATTTTGTGACCTGGCATCTCACCACTTATCAATATAAGCATGACTCAGGGCATGTCTGGGAGACAACACACATTTTTCATACCTCAACATTTCTTTTTTAAACTCCTTAAAACATTGTTTGCTTGCTTCCTGTGAAGAAGTTAGTAATCAATCACTGTCCCTCTTCCTCAGCAAAACGAATGTATACATTTGGGGAAGAATTTTCCCCTTATGTAGTATTTCATTTTTGTATTCAGTCCTCCTAGGATCATGTGTGCGCTGCATTCTAGTAACAGCATATTTCATATGCACATAGAAAATACACAGCAAGTCTGTCTCCAAAATAATATTAAGATGATTCAGTGAAACATAGGTACCTCCAAAACTGGCTTATTGAACATATTTATTTAGATTTTTCTTCTTCTATGTAATAATGGAATAGGTAGCAAAGGAGTTCGGCCATTTCAGTTTTACTGCAAATTTAATAATTTGTTTTTTGCTGGTAGGTTTGTTGCCCACTATGGTAACACCAAAGACAATATATCACATGTATAATAAATACACTGTCAACTTTCTGCTTATCAGGACAGGATGGGGACTGATGGAAAATGCTCTTAGAACTTTCCTATAAAGGGAACATCTGGCTCCAATCAGTTGTGCACAAGAACACTGAAATGCTGTTAAGTTTATAGTTAGAAATGAAACCGCCTACCTTGTTAAGTTACACCATACTTCTCAATTTAATTATGAATTAAAATATATCATTACAGCCACCTACACAGCATGGCTTGCTCTCCTGAGTTCAGTTCATCTACTCTGGGACAAACTCCAATTTCTGGGATCAGTGAAACTGATGATTCTGCCTACAGTAAAAATGAAAAAAGGGAAACTGAAAGCCATCATGCTATGAAAGAAGCTCAAGTACAATCTTCTTGGGCAACTCCTTGTCTTCCCCTTACAGACTCTCAAAACTTCACCCTACAGAGAATGCATCTCAGCTGGGCTAGATTCTGCTTACAATGGCAAGAGAGAACTATTCTACTAGTTCTAGTGGTTACTGCTTCGGAACTGGACACCACAGTTCTAATACCATGGAGAGGAATGCCACAGAAACTCCTAAATAGGACCCTACCAAATTCATGGACATGAAAAACACAGCATGGACCGTGAAACTTAGTGTCCCCTTCTCCTTACCCCCTGTGAAAGCTGTGTGCTTTTACCCTCTTCTATGCAGATTTCAGAGAGGAGACAGTGCTTCTCAAATGAGGGGTTCTGATCCAAAAGGGAGTTGCAGGGGAGTCATGAGGGTATTTTAGAGGGGTTGTGGTATTGTCACTCTTACTTCTGCACTGCTTTCAGAGAGCAACAGCTGGAGAGCAACAGCTCTTGGCTGGGCACCCAACTCTGAAGGCAGTACCCCATCAGCAGCAGCACAGAAGTAAGAGTGGTGACATCATGTCATGCAACTCTTACTTTCACACTGCCATCTTGAGAGCTGGGCAGATGGAGCATGGCAGCTGCTGACTGAGGCCCTAGCTCTTCAGGCAACAGCACAGAAGTAAAGATGTCAAGACCATACCATGCCAGGTTTACTTGTATACTGCTGCCAAAGGCGGCTCCGCCTTCACAGCTGGGCTTTCCACCAGCAGCCACTGCTCTCCAGCTGCCCAACTGGCAGTGCTGCCATGTGCAGCAACAGAGAAGTAAGGGTAGCAGTACAGCAACCCCCCATACAATAACCTTGTGACCCTCCTCAATGCCTTTTTAGGTCAGTCCCCCTATCATGAAAACACCGGGAAATTTCACCTTTAAATAGCTGTAAATTTCATTATTTTAATGTTTAAAATTCTAAGACTAAGAAATTGACCAAAATGGACCCTAAATTTAGTACAGTCCTAAATTAATAAAAATTGTCCTTAAAATGGAAAGTACCTGTACATTTCTGAACCTGAAGTTGGTTTGTTATAATGGTTGCATTCACAGCTGCTTTTCCTTGCTCACCCACCATCCACTAAAGCAGTTTGGCAGAATACATTGGTTTGGTCCAGGCTACTCCTTTTCTCCCACCCACAGCTAGAGATCTGCTGTTGACATAGAAATAGGGGCTGTGTCTATACTGGCGCAATCTTGCGCCAGAGCTATGCAAATGAGGCTCAGCCTGGAATATCACCGAGCCTCATTTGCATAACTAATGAGCCGCCATTTTGCGGAAGAGGCTCTTGCGCAAGACGGAGCTGTCTACACTGCCCCTTCTTGCACAAGAAAAACCCTCTTGCGCAAAGCCGTTATGCCTGAAAATAATCAGAGAGCTCCTCCCTCCCATTTGCTGCCTCTGGAGAGACGGACTGTCTGGATGAAGATTTAGAAATATTGATATTCTCCAGTCTTATTTCGGAGGCTGACTGCTCCCTTTCTATCCAGGAAGTGTTAGCCAAATGCTTGCTAGCTGCAAATAGCTCTGAAAAACAGACTTACTACCGCCTCTCTCCCAAATCTTTCCCCATTATTTTTATTTTCAGTTAGACATGGACTTGGGTAGAGATTTGAAAAAATTCTACTGCGTGATTTAAAAACAAACCATCTACAAAAACTAGGAAAAGTAAAACTATGGTAGATTTGTGGGTACATTTGGCTCACACAAAACAGTATTTATATAGTAATTCCACCTTCCTGAAGAAAACAATATCTCTAGCACACTTGATATAATTAATTACACTTTACGTCAGATTATACTTAGTTCACTCACAGTTTACACTCATACTGGATCCTGAATTTACAAACTAAATATGGAAAGGTAATGTTTCTTAATTTAAGGTTAAAGTCAGGTTACAATACAACAGAGTTAATTTTCTTAAATTTCACTAGGAAATCCTTGTTGACTGCCCAGTTTGAACATTTAAAGTGAACACATTGCTTGTTGATTATGAAAGTACTGAGACAGCTGAAGCACCAAAGACTGACATTATAGATAGATAAACCTCTGCAATTTACAACAGCTCCTGACTGAAAAATAGAGTGTTGGCAACATACTATGGCCTGACTAGATGAATTTTCTGCAATATTTAAAAAAAATCTACTGGAGAAAAGTTCTGTCCATCCCCCAACCCTCTTGACAATGGCAAAACTTTGCTAAACAATTTGGTCCTATGAAGAAATTTCACCTTGAAAGACAAAACACTTCTACAGTTATTTATGCCAGATATAATAATGTCCTACAAAATGCAGGACAAACCTTACTGAAATAAAGAAAGTTTAATATCTTTGAAGTTTATTATTTTTAAAATGCATATGTTTACATACTATCATGGGACTGTATGGAACTACACAAGCAGGAAAGAGAAAACTAATGCAATCTCTGGGAGATATCAGGAAATTCAGAGGACTTTTTGGAACAATACACATGAAGGAGATTCCTAAGAAATACTTGGGGCTGAGAGAAATGCAAACAATCTACTTGAAATCCATTCTTTGAAGCTACACTCTGCGGAGAAACTGAGGCTGTGTCTTTAGAGAGATTAAAAAAACCCCACAGCTGGACCAGGTCAGCTCAGACTCTGGGGCTAGAAAAGAAATTGCTGTGTAGATGTGTAAGTTCAGGTTAGAGCCCAAGTTCTGGGACCATACAAGGGCAGAGTCCCAGAGCTCAGACAGGACTAAGCATCTCTACTGTGATTTTTAGCCCTCTAGCCCAAGCCCAGCAAGCTCATATCATCTGACCCAGGCCAGCTATAGCTGTGCCACAGGTATTTTATTCCTGTGTAGCTGTACCCTGGCTGTCTACTGATTACCTCCACCTGAACACTCCAGTTCAAAGACCTCCAAACTGTATAAAGGAGGGACTAAATGTTTCATGAGCATGCTAGTTCTGAGCTGAAACTGTTATGAACTTGTGACCATATAAAAGACCCCTTTGTGGGATACAGAGGACTAATCATGTGCCAAACCCCAAATCAGAGTTGGGATGATCCCTGGTAAGGCCTGTGTGTCGGTTCTTTTATTATTTTTAGTATGTAGCCTCCATAAAGCTTTTACCTTAAGACTAAATATGCTCACACAGGAAGGGCCGTGTTGACAATTACTTTGTTATTAATTTCTCTCAAGAGCAGGCAAGAGAGGCCTGCAAAGTAGCCTGTCTTTTGCTGGGAACAACACAGTGAAGGCAGGGAATCATTCAGTCTGGAGATACCCCTAATAGAAGGGAGAGACATGTATGTCTCCACCCAGAGAAGTGATGGACAGCAGTGCTGGAAGCCTTAGAGGTGCCTTGGCTGTACAATAAAGGAGACTACAGTGCAGTTGCCCTGAACTGTGATAGTTGTAAGCAGCTGAAAATGATCCCTTCAAATGGAAGTGTGTGTGCAGACTTAAAAAGGAGTCACTATATGCTTTACCTAAAATGCATAATAATGGTTCCTTTTTATTATTTTAATATTTACACTTCCTTCCTCCCACGCACAACACCCTTCGAACTCTCTTCTTGCTTTTCTTTCCTCTAGGTCTTCACTCTTATTTCTCCTGTTCTCTACCGTAACAAATATATCCAACATTTACTGTCATGGACAGTCTCTATATTATTCTGTCCCTTACTCCATCCAAATCACCACACAGCCATAGGGCCTACTACCTTCCATCAACAGGGAGAGAAGTTTTGGCGCACTAGTGGAAAGTAGCAAGAGAAGGCTCCTCAAACTTTTCCTTTCCTCAAACAAGTTTTAGGCGTGGAAGCAAGGATGCTCTGGTTCAATCTGGCAGCTCAAGGATTCCAAGCCTTATGCCTCAGCTAGTATGGGGGATGGATGGAGAGAAGAAGAAAAGGATCCTAGGACTTGAGTGCATGTATAGGCTTGGTCTGCATCTAAAACCTAGGCTTAATTAGCTATATTGCTCCAACTGTGAAAAACATCAAGGCCTGTGCAACACAGTTAGGTTGACTGAACCATCATTTCAGGTGCACGTAGACTTACTGAAAAGGATGGATTTACTACTGTGGTGGTGAAGCCCCATTGGTTGCTATAGTGTCTACACTACAGCAGCACAGCGACACAGACTAAATATAAGAACTACACAGATGAAATATAAAGTCCAGGTAATATTATGAAGCAGTTAAAATCCAGCCACATGGGGTGAGGAGGGCTTCAAAGAAATAATATGATTTTCAGCAGTAACAACATGAGACATACCTTTACTACAGACAGCAATCAGTGATCTTAAAGCTGAATGAGAAAGCTCAAATTTCACATTTAGCTCTTTTATGGCAAATGGCCTCATTCAGTGCACCAGGAACTTAAACTATACACCATTGTATACAGGTGTCCATAACTTGTTATCTATTCTCAGAAGGATGGATAAGAGTCCATGGTGCTTTGAAAGCATCCATTTCAATAAATGGTACTGTTTAGGGGAAATCACACACCTTTTTATATTGAAGGAAAAATTCTCTTTACATAAGAAAAGATGGGAAATATTCTGATAGAAAGATGCACTGATACTTAACTTCAAGTACAAGTCTTTCCCTTCAAAACCAAGTTTACAGACTATATAACGAGGCACGTATATATTCTGTGTTGATTTTATCTATTTCCTGCAATGCACCACTGCAGTAGCCAATTTCACATGAGTACAAGACGATTGCCAATACTGCAGTAGTGTGTTCTAAGATCTAGTACAAAATCTATTACTTTACCTCACCATTCCCCTGTGTCAGCAAATCATGAAAATGTTTTTAAATGTCCTATTAGGTAATGTATTGATCTAATCGTGGACCACGTGACTTGAGAAATAATTCAGAAGGCAAGGTAAGCAGACATCACTCTGCACAACATTAGGTAGTACTATTCAGCTTAGTCCATGTTGCAGAGATGCTTTGTGCACAGCAAGAGACAGGAATTTGATTCTTTATATGAAAATAGGTATGCTCTTGGGAAAATCTACCATGCTACTTTGATAAGAATATTCTAGGCAGTATTCTTCCAGAAAAAGAAACTTAGGGGTATCGAGATCAAAGCTCTACTAATCTTTGAGAGTCTCATTTAGACAAGCATAGATATTTCAGCTCTATTTTCTTTAGCCACTCTAAGCTGCCCATAGAAAATGTGAACTTAATTAGTCCACATCAAAGTCAATGCAATTCTGCTAGTACGAAAGGCTGATGGGAACTGCTACAGTACATATTCTCCATGGCATGATTTATTTATGAGACAAATACACTCAGCAAAATAAAATAAAAGGGGCAGGCGAGATGGAAAAAGAAAACAGAGGAGAGAATGAGTGACAGACTCTTCCTATTCATAGTTTGTTTCATTAAAAATAACACTGTTTCAAATAGGCTGGACCCAATGTGTGGCCTACCTATAAAGTATTATTCTGATAGAGAATCTCCTGAGTGTTTTCAAAAAGCTGCATATAGCTATCGAGATTTTTGAAGAGTTTCTAGGGATTGCTGCCTTCTCCCTCCTTCCCCTGCATTTACTGCTACAGAGCAAGCCAGCAGAGGATGCAAAAATTAACCCCAATCCTAGAACTGTTCCAACAGCTGTAGACATCAGTTATGCAGGTGACAACCATGAACATAAAATGATGTTGGCTTGCATACTGTAAGAGACTGGAAAAAATATTAGAAAAGATATTCCCTCCTCCCCCATCTCTCAAAGAATTTCTTAAACAGTGGGGAGGGGGGAAATTCCTTCATGAAAGCTGTATTTCACAAGAGGTTCTACCATTATGGATTGCTCCTACTTTGTCTCCCAACAGATACTTCGTTAGCACCAACCTGAAATATAAAGTAAACTAACAGAACTGTGGACAATGAATGTATAGGTAGACAGTCTTCATCACAGGAAACCATCCTGATATCACAGCTGGACAAGCTTTTCACAAAAATACAGCTTTCAGATTGTGATACATATTTGCATTTTATACTAGGGCTCCCTGGACTAAAACTAAAGGGTTTTGACTATTTATTTAAAATATTTTTATCCTGCCTCTATTTAAAATATTCAAGGTGGCTTACAAAATGTTTTAACACACAATAAATAAATATATATAAAATAAAATACAAGACCCCAAAGGAGGGGACATAAAACCTGCTAAAACACCTCAAGAGGAGGAACACTCACACAACTAAACACCAATAAAACCCGGGGTAAAAGGTGGTTTCCTATCCCATTACTCATACAAGTAGGTCCAGAACAGGCAAGATGTTAAGGTATTACTGTCTTAGGCCATTAGTAATACTTTAGCCTAAAACAGCATCTGAGGAAGCACCTACGCTTGCCTGGAAAATTAAAACATGACCACATAGCTATTGCCTGGCTAATCGAAGAGTGAAAGCGAATTCTCAAGTGGCCTGCAGTGAGCTAAGAGTGGAGGATGCTTTGACAGAGACCCTCTGTAGCCTTGTACAATACAAGATTAATTCACTTCACTAGGGTACAGCAAGAGGCCCTTCATCTTTGTAGCCTTGAAAAATTTAAACTCATGATCCTGAAATCCTCAGTTCTATGGAAATATCAATGCCCCTCTCTCTTTAGAAGATAAAAGATTAAGGCAGACTGATATCCTAATCCCTTCAGAACTACAAGTCAACCATGGGCACCATTCTCAGAGTCAATGTCTCTAAGAAAGATGAAAAGTCTCCTAAAAAAACCTGATTGTCTAGGACAGGATAATTTTCTAATGACAAACCTTAACTTTTTCCTCATTTAAAATATTCACTAAGGGCACACAACTGATGAAGAACACCTGATTAAGTTGGAAGAGGAGGAAGGAAGATGTTAGTTCCCCAGCAAAGCAGTTCATATTTCAATGTGAAAACATTAACTTCTACTGCAATATCGTAACACTTGATGGTGCACATTAAAAACACATTTATTTGTTCCGGAGAGCTTGCATTTCAAAGAGAATGTTTCAGGAAAAAATATTAAATCTTGAATTAGAAAGTTATTTACCCCCTGCTATCAAAAGAGCCCCAAACAATAACAGAATACACAAGAACCCAGACAGCTTCTATATTTTTCTGTTTTGGAAAACTGCAAAATTTACTTAATTCCACCACACCAAAAGGTAACAAAAGTTCTAGCTTAAAATTTAAACATGTACAAGTTGAACCTCTCTAGTCTAGCACTCACTCACTGGTCTGGCAACATTCGTGGTCTGGTATGATTTTAGTTAGCCTGATGCCAACTTATCATGGGTGTGGCCAACTTTCCTGTGGTACCATACAGTTTGTTTACAGCCACCACTCCTGGTTCTGTGCTGTTATTTAGCTCTAGTTTACCCCTAAATGTGTTTTACTCAGTAAGCAGTAGAAGCATTGGTAATGCTGCTCGACAATGCCACTCTCCCTTACTGCCTCTAATAGAGGTAGTTGTGGAGGGGGGAGGCAGGAGTCCCCCTTCTCCTCCTCCACTGCCTCTGGGGGAGGCAGCAAAAGGGGGGGGGGCAGGCAGCTTCCCGTGTGTATCAGCTCCCACCTGCTCTCCCACTCACTGCTACTGACACTGAGGCAGTAAAGGGGGAGAGGAGGAGGAGGAGGAGGAGGATAGGGAGGAGTGCGTGTAGTCGACAACATTAACCAAGAAGCATAAGTTTATCGGTTAATTGTGTAGTTGACTATACGTTGACATCCTAGCCTTGACATCCATATAAATAGCTGATTCTTTTTAAAATTTTTAATTTATTGTCCTCACTGACTTCCTGAAGCAATGAGTTCCATAGTTTTGTCACTTTTCAAAGTTTAGGCCAAAGGCTCTTGGTATCGGTCATGGAGTGTGGGGGAATCACCGGGCCCTGCACCCCCATCTGCAGTCAGATGTGTCTCAGCCAGCAATTAGAACAGAAGGTTTTTTCATTGACAGGGACACTGTGTAGCACAGACTGGTTAACACAGGAACCAGAAGCAGTCAGTACAATACAACTTGGAGAGAGGGGGACCCAGGGCCAGTGCTCTGGGCCCACTCCCTCCATTCTCAGCCAGCCGAGCAGACTCTCATACTCTGCAGCCAGTCCCAACCCTGCAGGCAGCCCTGCCTCCTCCGTTGTCCAGCTTCAAAAGGTGTCACCTATAGAATCTTCCACCTAGGCTCAGGTTACAAGACAGCTTGAGCTACTTGTTGTGTACGTACTAAGATGGGACAGCCTGGGACAGCCTCCCCATCAGTCAGAGCCACACCCAACTTTCTCATCCCCAGCCGGGTACCAGTGCAGTGCCCAGGGAAACTGAGGCACATACACAGAGTTACAACAGAACAGTACAGGACAATAGGAATCAATACAATCCCCTCTATGTCACAGTATCCTAATCCACTTTTGAATAATGTGGGGGAAGAAAGAATGGACTGACACTGGATTTAACTACTGATTCAGAAGATTGCATTCCCTTCTGCCACTGCACTGACTGCACACCTGCATCATATTCTTCCAATCCCCTAAAAAAAACAAACTTTAAGTGGCATGTTTAACTTACCCAGAAAAAGTAAGTAAGTGTCTCCTCCACTACATAGCTGAATCCTTGAAAGCCTGGAAAGCAGAGACCCAAGGTCATCCTTGAAGTGGGATCTCCCCATAGTTTACTTAATACGGATCAAGCACAAATCTGCCTGATGTTTAATAAATTATAAGTGAACCGAGTGGACAGTCAGGCCCTAAATCTGTATTTTGATATTTATGTAAAAACTACAATTACACAGTAATGTATTTTTTCAAGACCTCTAGTCCACTGAGTAGGCTCAAGTCTTCATTTCACCAGGAAGCCCAAGCAACATCTACAATGAGTACCAGACCAGAGTGAGTATGTGTGTCTGTGTGACTTAAAATTTTCACCTCACTCCAGCAAAGCAGGAAACATCTAGTGCTGTCAACTTCAGATCCTAATTTTTTTGTAAAAATTAAGGCTTCCTTAAGGCTGTGAAGATAGCCTTCCAAACAGGACCTAAGTTTAAACAATAGTGCTGGCTCTTGTACTGATGCCTCTGCTGTTTTCTTATGCCTTAGAATGCACACACACCATGACCATGTCAATCTTACTGATACTACCCAGATTCCTGTGGGTGGCAGTAGAACTGACAATAAATCATGTTCACTGGACTATCACTTAGGAAACCTGTGAGGAGCTGCCGCAAAGGAAAGTACCTATCCACTAGAGAAGATGCCCCAAAAACGGAGAGGTTAAAAAAAAAAAAAAAAACACACCCATGGATATCCCAAGCCGCAGGGAAGTGTAATAAGAAGGTAGGGAAAACTGCAGAGTAACGCTGCCTCTTGGCTATGAAGAGGATCTGACATGGAAGTGGGAGAACAGAGAAAGAAAATACTCTTTTTTTGCAGTAATATAGAGGGCAGTGAAGAAGAGAGAGAGCGCGCATGTCATATTTAGGGAACAATGAATGTGGCAAGAGGAAGGCTAGCTTACAACTTAGATACCAGTGACAGCATCATGCCCTGTAAGCTCTGTAATATACCCAAATTCTCTCTCACCTTCAGGTTTGGTTTTTGGTTATTTTTTAAATGTTCACGCAGATGGGCCAGTCAAGCCTGAAATGCAGATGGCTGGATTTTCAGAGATTCCCAGTATCTACAACTTATACTAAGTTCAAAGACAACTACAGACCCTTAGCACCTCTGAAACTTAGGCCATAAGTGATGTACGCAATTGTGGAGATCTGACAAGATACATCTTGTGCTAAGCTATTAGACAATATTAATTCTCCTGCACTAGTCTCCAGTATTTATGAGGAGCGGAAGATGGAATAGTGGTAAATAAGTCTATTGTGCCAAAACCTTCAGCTGAATATAGATATTTGCTTCAACAAAGGCTGAACACTTCAGTTTTAGCTCCATTTTACATCCCACCGTATTATTTCCAAATCTTCCTTTCTACTAAGCTGCCTGATTACATAATACCACACACTGAAAACAAATTAGTAGATTACAGTGTTTGGTTTCATTTATGGACATTGTACTTGGATTGTCATTTAATGCAGAAAGTGCAGTTTAATTTAAAGTGTTGCTATAAAATTAGTTAAGACAAAACAAATACAGCCTCTGCACCAGCCAGCTGGACTCAGTGGCTAGGAAGCTTCTGAGTGACTGCACATTATTCTTTAGCAAGAAGTTTCTGAACATCTGCATTCCAAAAAGGCAAGGCAGAAACAGTATGCTTTACAACAGGAAATAAATAAACAAACACACCATGGCATAGGCCTGCACTAAGAAGAAAGCACAAAGCTAGCTTCTCATTTCCCTGGGGGCTTTTATAACAAGGCTTTTTTCTTTTTCAGTTTTTTTGGCAATTGCTCAGAATTTGTTTTTACAGAAATGACAGTCTTTAAAAAAAGTTCCACCTACTCTCAACTTTTCCAAGGGAAGGAGGTGCAGGGCTGAAGGAAAAATTAAAAAATAATGAAGAAGTGCAGGTTACTACTACTTTTAGAACTAAAACTGCATTCTCATGCCTTGGTACCAAGCAAGACCCTATCGATATCTTAAGCACCATGCAATCTGCCTGCTTAAGACCCATTTCTTGCTAGGTCATTATGTTTCCTATTATTCTAATGTTACTTAAGACCTATATAATGATGTGGAAAGGGAGGTGGGAAATGATATTCTAAAGTACTACCCTCAATAAATCAAATAAGAATGATGCTCGATTCCTTTAGTTGGGTCTACAGAGAAGGATGAAGAGAAAGGACGGGAAATAGAAAACAGCCACAGTACAGGTTGTCATCACCTGAAAGTATAAGGAGTCACTTTGAAAGTCATTTCAGGTAACTAGCTTCAAATGGTCCATTCTGAAGAACTGTTTGTTGTTTAAGTCTCAGCTATGGTAGCCATGTTAGTCTGTAACTGCAAAAACAATGAGGAGTCTCATGACCACAAGTGCCACAGGAGTCCTCGTTTGTTATTTAAGTTATTGTGGAAAGGCAGTCAAGGCTAGTGACTTTAAGAACTCTTTTTCAAAAACTGTTTCAAGTCTTGGTCTATATTATAGGTCAGGGTATATGAATTACTTCATATCACTCTTACCACAAAAATTCATTGAACAACACAGAACCAGAATCCAAATCTCAAGATACCAAAGTAAGAATCCAGAAAAAGAATACAGAAGTAGTTACTTACCTTGGACAGTAACTGGAGTTTTTCAAGATGTGTCCCCCTATGGGTGCTCCACATCTCGATGCATGCACACTTGTGCACTACTGAACAGAGATTTTTCTCAGCTGCATCCATGGGTCTGTGCCTGGGCCTCTTGTGCTCTAGTATGAGAGTATATGAGCAAGAGGCAGATATACCACCACACTGTACAATTACTGACTCCGAGGCAGAGGGGAAAGAGAGCCAGTAGTGGAACACCCACAGAACACACATGACAAAGAACCACAGAAAAATGTATAAGAGCTCTCTCAGGCTATGTCTAGACTGCAGGCTTCTTTTGGAAGAAGCTTTTCCAGAAGAGATCTTCCAGAAAAACTTCCGAAAGAGAATGTCCACAGTGCAAAAGCGCATAAAAAAAAAAGCAATCTGCTTTTTCAAAAGATAGCGTCCACATTGAGTGGACGCTATCTTGCATTTCAGCTGTGATTGCTATGGACGAAGTGGCCATCAGGGCACCTGTGATTTTCCCTCTTTCCTCTTCTTTCGAAAGAAGGCGTCTTCCTCATAGAATGAGGATTACTAATGTTGGAAAAACTCCTCTGTTATTTTGATTTTCTTTCGGAAGAACATGATTGCTGTGTGGACATAATTAAAGTTTTTTCGGAAAAATGGCCGTTTCTGAAAAAACTCTGTAGTATAGACATACCCTCATTCTCTTCAAGAAGTGACCCTATCGGTGCTCCATGTCAGGAGATTCCCTAGCATTTAATGAGGACGATGACAAGGAAGTGGATTCAGTAAGGGCTATAGAATAGCATTACTGAAAGCTACATCAGATCTAGAGGCAGGCAAGAGAGCAGAGTCCTGGCAAAAACATGTGTACCAAAGACCAGATGGTTGCCCGAGACAGAGTGAGACCCTGATGGAATGAGAAGTCACGCTCTGAGGGGGCAAGCCCCCAGGACGTCATAAGAGAAGTAGCCTGCAATCCATTTGGACAACCTTTGTGTAGAAATCAGTTGTCCTTTCAGTCATTCTGCCACTGAGGTGAAAAGCCTGTGCAAGTCCCTAAAAGGCTTAGTCCCTTTTCTAGGTAAAAGGTGAGTTCTTATGTCCAGTGTATGGGTGCTTTTTTTTTTTTTTTCCTTGAAAGCTGAGGGTTGGGGTAAATTGCCAGGGGGTGAAACTCCTGGTTAACATGGAATTCTCAAGGAACTGTAAGAACAAAGCAAGGGTATAGACATCATGCCACTTATCTCGCTGAGACACCGTGTATGGTGGATCAGCCTTTAAGACAAATGTATCCTATCCTCTTGGCTGAGGTGCTAGCTATCAAGAAAAGATATTAAGGAACAAATAAAAGAGGAAACAATTCACTATAGGTACAGATAGGGGGTCTCACTGCATTGAGGACTGAGATAAGGTCCTATGGTAGAGTTAGCTGTGTGACAGGAGGGAAGAGAATGAAGAAACCTTTGAACCACCTTATAGTGGTCAGGTAGTTGAACACTGAAAACCCCTTAATGGGGTGGGTAGGGAGTGAGTGAGAGAGAGCAGGCACACACATTGCTAGGTGAAACATTAATGGAGCTCAGCAATAAGCCTGTGTCCTGCTGTGTTATTTTCCCCAATAGATGTCTAGGTACCTGTAGTCCCCTCATCACAACCAAGTCCTTTTGTTGGGATTTTTTTGTTAGTTGTTTAAAAAAAAAAAACCACACCAAAAACTTCATCTACCTCTTCTTCCTGGTTAGACAGTCCACAATAGACACTTACCAAGACATCGCCCTTATGAATTATCCCACCAAGTTTCTGAGAGATCAATTATGTCATAACTGCGATTATTCACTAGTATTACTAATTCTGCTTGTTTATTCTCCATACTTCTTGAACTAGTATTAAGATGTTCATTAGATTTTCCCTCTACATTTCCTTGTTTCTCCTCTGTCCCTGCTTTGCTTGCCCATGTTTCTTCTAGATTCTAACCCTTCACCCAGGTCTCCATGTTTTATATAGGTACCATCTGGAAATGTGTCTTTGTACCTTTGAGGAGTCTGAGTGGAGTTTGTGACCATGCTGGTAACAGAAGATTAATCACTACCGAAGATGGTAGACTCAGAAGAAAAGCAGGCTCTGGGAGGCGATTTGGAACCAGCAAAATGTCACCAGGTATGCCTCAGTAACAGTGATTTAAACTCTTCCAGGATTCAAAGGTCCTCATTGACAAGGAACCTGGATAGCACTGGGGACTTTCCATAGGGACACACTGGAATCCTCATGTCAGATGGTACCAGAGATGGTACCGAAGTATGCAATTGGCGTGGCCTCTGTGTGAGACCAGGCCTGCTGACGGGGGATGGGGTGGGGGAGGGACACTCTAAGGGCTGGGGGGAGGGGGGCACTATGCTCTAGGTGACACTGGGGGCTGGCATGGTGCACTCGCTACCCCCCCACCCTCACCCTTTCACCCAAGGCCCTGCCTCTTCCCGGAGCACAGAGCACCCTCCTATCTTGCCCAGGGACCCAGCATGGCTGTCAGCTCCCATGTGTGGCTATGGAACAAAATACTGATGACCACTTCAGCTTCGCTCTGGAGTCCTTGTGTTTTGAAGGAACTGAGGTGCAAATGCAGGTGCCACTCAGGCTTGCTTAGCTATTAGTGTCTTGGTTTATGGCATTATCTTGGCATCAGAGGGGATAAGAGCTTCCAAGATACCTTTATCCAGACATGGGGCTACCTTTATCCAGACATGGGGCTTCCTGAGACACAGATTCAAGGGGTGACCTTCCCCTTTTTATATCCCATTCTGAACAAAAGGGTTATTTCTTCTTTGAGGATCTACAGTCCCGTCAGGAGCTTTGCTTACTGTTGCAGCCGGAGCTGTGAAAGCAAATTAGATCCAAAGTCCATGGGGATGAATCAAATTCTAGAGGTCTAGACCACTCCATAAACAGGATTATTAGTCTGTCTTTGCTCAATTGGTTAGATCTGCTTTTAAAACCCAAGCAGAACTTACATTTGGCAAGCACATGGGTCTCTTCCAGGCTGGGGAGGAAGTCTGAATGTACATCACTGGGGGGAGAGAGATCTGCGGGAGTTCTGGCAACACTTCAAGTCTGGGCTCTTAAGCATAGCTTGCACTTGGGGCCTGGGGAGGGGCGAATAAAGGCCCAAATTGGGCAAAAGAGGAAAGGAGAAGGGGAGCCACCCCCAAGTACAAAACACTAAAAAGAAATGAAAGAAAAATACTAAAGAAAGGAAGACTAGTCAAGAGACACAGCAATCAGCTAATTGACACCGTCTCAACCTGCAGGATATTAAGAAGGAACTTGAGTGGTGGCATGTCCATCCCCTCCCTGTACCAGAGCATGAGGATATCTAGAGCACAGACCCACAAACACTGCAGATTAAAATCTCTAATCAAGAGCACATGGGTGGGTGCACATCCTGGTGCAGAGCACCAAGGGATACTCCTTGAAGAAAAAGTTATTAAAATATTACCACCTTTCAGCCAATGTCACACTGCTTAATGAACCTCAACAAAAAGATAAAAATCTACCCTTCAAAAGGAAATGCTAATGGGCTCAACTTCATGGGAGGTATTCAGAACAGTTATAATCACTGCCATTAAGTGTTTCAGATCAGCAAAACTTTCAAAAAAATACTTCTGCTTTTCAGTTGCACTGGTAGAACCTCCGTGTACTGAAAACAAGTAAACTTAATATGCTGCAAACCCTTTTCTCCTTTCTGTTTGGAGAAAAAGAAATTAAAGAAATATCTGCTTAAAACTTTAAATCTCACGTACACAGCTAGAACTTTAGAAAAATGGCATGTCAGAAATACAAGAGATTCTCCCTACCAAACACTTTGGGAAGCTCCAGCTCTCTAAATTTAAACTAATAAAATTAGAGGATAAAGAAATGTCTATACAAAACAGAGGGAAAACAAACTTTTACACACAAGATTCAGTGATTTTAAATCATTATGGCATACGGGATCAGGAAATGCTTGTGGGGCACCAAAGAAGATACTAGGCACCACACATATGCCCCTGGGGCAATAACCCAGACTGAAGAAAAGGAATAGTTAAATCACAGCATGGCTTTCCAGAACAGGTTTTCTGATTCCCCTCTAGGACTGTCACCCTGAGTTCAGGGCAACTGGGAAATGCCCTGCCAACCCAGGGGTAGTAAGGGGTAGCTAAATCTAACTTAAGCATAGTGTCTTAAAATTCATTCTACTCAAAATTGGCACCTTCTCACTCTAAAGATTTACACCGCGTATATTATCTATTCATATTTGTGGATATCAGTAAGTAAAAAAAATATCTAGAGATTGCTTATATATTTCAAGATCTATTTCTATTTTTTTCCTTCAGGTTTCACAAAAACATTTCTGCTGATCTTATATTCTATCAAAGAAATAAGATCTTAGGCCAAAATTGATCACTGAATTTTGGGTCCCTTATTTGAGAAGTACAACCTGAATGCTAAATTTCTAGGCTACATTTTAGCAAAACTAAGATTTCATTCAAACCACTGCTGTGAGCCCGCAAATTTAATTTCAACTTCAAAAAGGGAAATGTGTGAATTTCCTTAAGACACATTAGGATCGCCTCTCCTGAAGGCTAGACCTTCCTTCTGCCAACTCAGAGGTACATCTACACTGCAGTAAAATACCCACCACTCAGCTGGGTCAGGTGAATGGGCTTGCAGGACTTAGACTGGAGTCTAACCCCATGACATGCCCTTGTCATGGGGTCTCAAAGCCTGGGCTCTAGCCAGAGCCTGAAAGTCTACACAGTAATTTTACAGCCCAGCAACCTGAGCCCTGCAAAACCAAGTTGGCTGACCTGGGCCAGTCGCAGGCATTTTACTGCAGTACAGACATACCCTACAAAGTCTTAAATTACTGATACAGTGTCAATTTTAATGTCATCTAAACAAAGCTTTTTGTCCATATCCTTTAATTCCTTGCATTTCCTTTAATGATAAAAACAAGAATAAATACTTCAAATGGTATAATTTTATAGTGACTTCAGTGTCTTCTAGACTGACATGAGAATTTCCTAATCTCTAGTTTTCATGTCTCCATTCAAAAGGAATAAAAGATCACCTCTATGCTATCTTTTAAAGCTATTCCTTTAGAAATTTTCCAAGCAGTAAATGGTGTGTTGGATTGACATTAAAAAGATGACAAAAATTTGGATGAAAATATCTCCCGACTCATAAAATAATGAAACGCAGAGTTAAGCATTAAGTTGCACTAAGTTTTGTAAACCAGCTTACAGGAGTTTTAACATTTCAGAAAAAATATAAATACAATCCATTCTCCTCCCTACAATGTTGCTTTAATGCAAGAAAGTGAATAATAAGAACTTTCTGGACAACAGGAAGAGAGAGGACTACAACTTATTCTCATGCAGTCCTTTAACCAGGACTTTAAAAAAACCAAACAAACTAGGGGGCTATGTCCCCTGCTCGCTACGCTCACCAACCCCCCTCTCACTGGCTGCTTTTGCAGCCAGAGAGCCTGTTAATCTTGCACTGAGCCCAGCTGCACTCTCCATGGCACCCAAGTCACTTGTACCCTTCTCCTCTCCCGCCCCACCACATCCCTGGATGGGCCCCTCAATCCAAATGCTCTCGGCCCATCGCACCCGCTCGTGCTCTTCAATCATCAGCAAACACCCACCCACCCCCACACACCAACCCTTCCTGCTCCTGTCCCACCAGCCAATAAAATAGTTCATGGGCAGAGTTCAGAGCCTCTTCTAGCAGCAGGCACAGGGCTACGGAGAAGTGACCTATCAGGAAGAGTGATGCTCTGGGGGCTTGTGGGCCTCATGTATAAATGAAAACCAAACACAATCAGTAAAATGGGGCCCAACTCCAAACGAATCCCCTTCATTCTGGGTGCTTCTGGGCACCTGTCTCACTAGCAAGGGGCAAGTGCTAGGTTACAAGCGGCCAGGTAGGGAGAGAATTCCCCATTCTCAGTTACTGCCCGTCTTTGCAGGGCGGCAGAGCTCCAGATGTGCCCTTCTAGCTGGCAAGTGAGCTTCCACTGTGGGGCTGGGACATGCTCCATGCAGACAGGGCACGATGGGGAGATGTGGAACCATGGGGGAGCCCCCAGCTTTACACACCTATGCCCTAATGAGAACCAGATTTGGATCACGCAGAAAGAGAGCCTGATGGGGTAATCTCAGCTGCTAGTCCTTATCTTGGAGCTCCATGGCGCACAGCCTAACCCCTTCCTTCCATCTCTGCTTCCATCCTCCATTCCCACACCCCCATCTCCCTACCTCCACTCCTACACCCGCCATTCTCCCTAATCCCTCCTCCTTCCCACCCCACTGCCCATCCCCTTCCTTCCATCCATCCCTATCCCTACTTCCATTCCTACACCCACCCATCCTTTCCTTGCCCACCCCCCTGCCTCCATTCCTATATCCCCCTCACCTTGACTAGCCCCCCTTTACTGCACCACCCATCCCCACATACACCCTCCCCCCCTTCCTCTTTCCCTATGCACACCCTAACCCCCCTCACAAATGGGCAACCTAACCAGCAAAGAAACAGCACCAGGCCTGTACACAGGAATAGCTGTGGGGGCAGTGGCTTTTTTTGTAAGTGTGGACCACAATTTTTTTTTTAAATATAAAGGAGTTCAAAATAGTCATAAGAGTGTGCATAAGAGAGGTTAATGAAAAATTTGAGTAGTGACATCAAAGAAAGTAGTCTGATTTTGTAACTCAAGCAGACCCTGGCCCCTACGTGTGAGGGTGGAGCTGAGAAGGAGGGCTACTCCAGGTGCTGTGACAGCAGGATTTGGGCAGCTGCCTGGAGAGAAGGGGCAGTAAAGGTGGCATTGCTGGGGTTCTGTGACGCAGAAAAGGGGAATGTCTGTGGGCAGAGGAAATGGAAAGGGAGGCAGAGGAGGCTGGAGGGAGGGGTAGAGAGTGGGGGTGCCTTTGGGATGCCAGGTTGAGAAGCGGGGATGGGAGTCTGTGAGGAAGCAGGAGAGGTGCTGAGGACATAGAGAATGGAAAGAGGGCTGGGGTGCACGCAGTGAGGGGGGGGTGTCGGTGCCACCATGCAGAGGCAGGCATCCCCTCCCCAGCTACCCTGCAACTGCTTGGCCATGTTGGCAGCCACTCCGAATGCTGCTGGGCCACCCCTTTGTGACGCCTCAGCGGTTGCTAGGCTGCGGCGGCAGGTTCCACTGATGCAGCCACTACGGGCACAGTGGAGGATGGGGTGACAGGCAGCCAGGGATGCAGGGAACCTCGCCCTGCGCTGCACCTGAGCCTGCTGGCTCAGCAGTCCATGAGCATCAAGAACGACGGCAGTGTTGCCCTGGAGCAAGTCCTGATGGAGCCAAGAGTGCAGCTTAGACCCAGGAGAGGGGAGGGGCCGAGCCAAGCTGACTCCCCCCTCACGCTAACTTGGGAGACAATAGTGCTGGAGCTGGGACTCCTCCAGCCCAGACCGTGAGCCAAGCGCCCATGCACCTGAGCACGCTCCCTGGGGTGCCAGGCAAAGGGGACCTAGGCTGCTCAGGTCAGGTCCCTGAATAGTGTTCAGGGCAGGGAGCCTATGCGAGGGCGGAGCCTGTAGACACAGCTGATGTGATGACACCACACTGTCATCCTGCAGGAATTTTTACACACACACACACACACACACACACACACACACACGGAAACAGGAGCCTTTCAACAGTAAGCTTTAACAGAGTATACAATGTCCATCTAAATTAAAAAAGAGCTACAAGAGAAAGGCAGATAAATCATTCTATTTTGAAAGGTGAGAGAGAGAAAAAGGAATACTTAATCTGAAATGAAAATATGAGGGGCTAATTAAGGTACCTTCAACACTGAACTCCATGAAAGCATTTACATTTTGAATCTAGAAGATGCAATGGTTGAACATGTGTGTTTTCTCGACCATGGAAAAATGTCTACTGCTTTAGTACATAAGAACATAAGAATGGCCATACTGGGTCAGACCAAAGGTCCATCGAGCCCAGCATCCCTTCTGCCGACGGTGGCCAATGCCAGGTGCCCCAGAGAAGGAGAACAGAAGACAATGATCAAGTGATTTATCTCCTGCCATCCATCTCCTGCCCTTGTTATGAAGGCTAGGGCACCATACTTTATCCCTGGCTAATAGCCATTTATGGACCTAACCTGCAAAAATTTATCAAGCTCTTTTTAAAACCCTAATAGAGTCCTGGCCTTCACAGCCTCCTCAGGCAAGGAGTTCCACAGGTTGACTGTGCGCTGTGTGAAGAAAAATTTCCTTTTATTAGTTTTGAACCTACTACCCATCAATTTCATTTGGTGTCCCCTAGTTCTTGTATTATGGGAAAAGGTAAATAATTTTTCTATAATCACTTTCTCCACACCATTCATGATTTTATATACCTCTATCATATCGCCCCTCAATCGCCTTTTTTCCAAACTGAAAAGTCCCAGTCTCTCTAGCCTCTCCCCATATGGGACCCTTTCCAAGCCCCTAATCATCTTAGTCGCCCTTTTCTGAACCTTTTCTAATGCCAATATATCTTTTTTGAGGTGAGGAGACCACATCTGCACGCAGTACTCGAGATGTGGGCGTACCATAGTTTTATATAGGGGAAGTATGATATCTTTTGTCTTATTATCTATCCCTTTTTTAATAATTCCTAACATCCTATTTGCCTTACTAACTGCCGCTGCACACTGCGTGGATGTCTTCATAGAACTATCCACTATAACTCCAAGATCCCTTTCCTGATCTGTCGTAGCTAAATTTGACCCCATCATGTAGTACGTGTAATTTGGGTTATTTTTTCTAACATGCATTACCTTACACTTACCCACATTAAATTTCATTTGCCATTTTGCTGCCCAATCACTCAGTTTGCTGAGATCTTTTTGTAGTTCTTCACAATCCCTTTTGCTTTTGACTGTCCTGAACAACTTTGTGTCATCTGCAAACTTGGCCACCTCACTGCTTACCTCATTTTCTAGATCATTGATGAACAAGTTGAACAGGATTGGTCCCAGTACTGACCCCTGGGGAACACCACTAGTTACCCTCCTCCATTTTGAAAATTTACCATTTATTCCCACCCTTTGTTTTCTGTCTTTTAACCAATTCTTGATCCATGAAAGGACCTTTCCTCCTATCCCATGACCACCTAATTTACGTAAAAGCCTTTGGTGTGGGACCGTGTCAAAGGCTTTCTGGAAATCTAGGTATATTATATCCACTGGGTGCCCCTTGTCCGCATGTTTATTAACCCCTTCAAAGAATTCTAACAGATTAGTTAGACACGACTTCCCTCTGCAGAAACCATGCTGACTTTTGCCCAACAATTCGTGCTCTTCTATGTGCCTTGCAATTTTACTCTTTACTAGTGTTTCTACTAATTTGCCTGGTACTGATGTTAAACTTATCGGTCTATAATTGCCAGGATCTCCTCTAGAGCCTTTTTTAAATATTGGTGTTATATTGGCCATCTTCCAGTCATTTGGTACCAAAGTGGATTTAAAGGATAGGTTACAAACCACTGTTAATAACTCCGCAATTTCACATTTGAGTTCTTTCAGAACCCTTGGGTGAATGCCGTCTGGTCCCGGAGACTTGTTACTATTCAGCTTATCAATTAATTCCATAACCTCCTCTAATGTCACTTCAATCTGAGTGAGTTCCTCAGATTTGTCACCTAAAAAGGCTGGCTCAGATTTAGGAACCTCTGTAACATCCTCAGCCGTGAAGACTGAAGCAAAGAAATCATTTAATCGCTCCGCAATGGCACTGTCTTCCTTGATCGCTCCTTTTATATCTTTATCATCCAAGGGCCCCACTGCTTTTTTAGCGGGCTTCCTGCTTCTAATGTATTTAAAAAACATTTTACTATCATTTTTTGAATTTTTGGCTAGCTGTTCCTCAAACTCTTTTTTGGCTTTTCTTACTACATTATGACACTTAATTTGGGAGTGTTTATGTTCCTTTCTATTTTCCTCACTAGGATTTGACTTCCACTTTTTAAAAGCTGCCCTTTTCTCTCTCACTGCCTTTTTAACATGGCTGTTTAGCCATGGTGGTTCTTTGTTAGGTCTCTTACTGTGTTTTTTTATTTGGGGTATACATTTAAGTTGGGCCTCTAGTATGGTGTCTTTAAACAGTTCCCATGCAGCTTCCAGGGATTTTAGTTTAATTACTCTCCCTTTTAGTTTCTGTTTAACTAGCTTCCTCATTTTAGTGTAATTTCCCTTTTTGAAATTAAATGCCAGAGTGTTTGACCGCTGCGGTGTTCTTCCCAACACAGGAATATTAAAAGTTATTATATTGTGGTCACTATTTCCAAGCGGTCCAGTAACAGTTACCTCTTGGACCAGATCCTGCGTTCCAGTCAAGACTAGGTCGAGAATCGACTCTCCCCTTGTGGGTTCCTGTACTAGCTGCTCCAAGAAGCAGTCATTTAAGGCATCAAGAAATTTAATCTCTGAATCCCGTCCTGAGGTGACATGCACCCAATCAATATGGGGATAATTGAAATCTCCTATTATTACTGTGTTTTTTATTTTGGTAGCCTCTCTAATCTCCCTTATCATTTCAGCATCACTATCACTGTCCTGGTTAGGTGGTCGGTAATATATTCCTAATGCCATATTCATATTAGAGGAATGAATTGTTATCCATAATGATTCTATGGAACATTTTGATTCCTTTAGGATTTTTACTTCATTTGATTCTATATTATCCTTCACATATAGTACCACTCCGCCACCCGCACGACCTGTTCTGTCTTTCCGATATAATTTATATCCCGGTATGATAGTGTCCCACTGATTGTCCTCATTCCACCATGTTTCTGAGATGCCTATTATGTCAACTTCCTCCTTTGATATGAGGTACTCCAGTTCACCCATCTTATTAGACAGACTCCTAGCATTAGTGTAAAAGCATGTTAGAAAACTACCACTATTTATATGTCCGCCTTTCACAGACACATTGGATTTTTTTATGCACGATTGTTTCACATCTGATCTTGCCCATATATTATTTCCCACGTTCCCTATCTGACTAACTTCTAGGGAATCCCTACCTATGGAGCCTCGTGTAAGAGAAGTCTCCGTCCGATCCAGGTGCTCCCCCGCACCAATCGGCTTTCCCCCACCTCTTAGTTTAAAAACTGCTCTACGACCTTTTTAATGTTTAATGCCAGCAGTCTGGATCCACCTTGATTTAGGTGGAGCCCATCATTCCTGTATAGGCTCCCCCTACCCCAAAAGTGTCCCCAGTTCCTAATAAATCTAAACCCCTCTTCCCTGCACCATCGTCTCATCCACGCATTGAGACTCTGAAGTTCTGCCTGTCTATCTGGCCCTGCGCGTGGAACTGGAAGCATTTCAGAGAATGCCACCAAAGATGTTCTGGATTTCAGTCTCTTTCCTAGTAACCTAAATTTGGCCTCCAGAACATCTCTTCTACCCTTTCCTATGTCATTGGTACCAACATGTACCACGACGACCGGCTCCTCCCCAGCACTGCCCATAAGTCTGTCTAGATGCCTCGAGAGATCCGCAACCTTCGCACCAGGCAGGCAAGTAACCATACGGTTCTCCCGGTCATCACAAACCCAACTATCTATATTTCTAATGATCGAATCCCCCACTACTAAAACCTGCTTCTTCCTAACAGCTGGAGCTCCCTCCCCCGGAGAAGTATCCTCGGCACGAGAGGATACATCACCACCCTCTGGAAGGAGGGTCCCAACTATGGGATGGTTTCCCTCTGCTCCCATTGACTGCTCTCCTTCCCTGAGCCTTTCATCCTCCGTAACAGCATCAGGACTGTCAGATTGGAGGTGGGACAGCCCTACTATGTCCCGGAAAGTCTCATCCACAAACACCTCTGCCTTCCTTAGCTCCTCCAGTTCAGCCACCCTGGCCTCCAAAGCACGCACTCGGTCTCTGAGGGCCAGGAGCTCCTTGCATCGAGCGCACACATACGCCACCCACCCACAGGGTAGGTAGTCATACATACTGCACTCGACACAATAAACAGGATAGCCCCCACTCTGCTGCTGGGCTTCTGCCTCCATTTCCTACTCTAATTATATATGAGGGTTAATTAAATGTTTCAGATAGAGGTTGTTATAAAGGATTTAGTTTAAGGGCAATAGAAGTCACTGGCTCCCCCCAAGCTCCCCCTCTAAACTCCCCTCTCAAAACTCCCTCCTGTTAGCACTCACCCTGTTCGCGAGCACCCGGTCGCAAAGCAGTGCTCGCGAACTACCATGTAGCTACCATGCTCTATTTATGTCCGCTTAAATTAACGTATTAAAAAGTTCAAATGTGTAATGATTATCTACTGGACTTAAGTATGTCAGCTTACATATAACAAAAAAAAAAAAAAACTTTTCAGGAGGCTTGAGACATATCAAAAGAAACTTCAAGGCATTTATCAGCTATACAGAGCACTACTGAGAGTGTACACCTGACAAATTAGTAGCATGTGGTGCTTTGGTACTAGCAGTGTTTGCACAAATTGCTTACAAGAGGAGGGGGAGGAAGACAGCTTGCTGCTGTACGTGTTATGCGCAATAGCCGATAGGTGCTGGCTATGCTGCACGTGACTGTCTACTGATTCATTCAGACAACATAGCAACTATAGTCCCGACTGTCATGTTTGCAAAGTAGAAAAAAAAAGAACTCAGATTCTATCTGACATCACTCTAAGCAAGTATTGGGCCCACGGGGACATATTTGTTATCACTAATGACTTACCACAGAAATAGTGTTTCATTTACTACAAAAACGGCTGAACAGTAAAATCACAAATAACTTAAAATCATCTTTAGAAAAAGAAATTATCCTGAGACAAGAAGTTACTATTTAACTTAACAAACCAAGCTTGGTAATGCCTGTGCCAGTTTTTTGTTTTGTTTTTTGCAATTTGAGTAGCTGTTTCCGGAAGAACAGTGTAGTGTAGACATAGCCAGGGAGAGCACTAAAATCAAGACCAGCTGACCTTGGACATCTGTAGTACTTCATTGTAAGACTGGAGAGCTGAACATCAAACAACGTAGCAAGCAGTGCTGTGAAAAAATAAACCACCCAAAAAACCAACAATCTGTTCTACTTGGTGTAGAAGAGTTCCATATTTTAAGATGAGCTAGACCAAACCTGGAAGACATGCCATCTTCTGTACCCAACTCAATGTACTCCTATTTGATAGCATGGAAGCACTTCACAACTTAGTCATAAGAACAAAAATAGTAACAAGAACCAAACAAATCACAGGACATGAGGAACAGGACCCAAAAAGTTATCTCATGATCTTTGAGGGAAAAAAACAGATTCCAACATGGCCTATGGGCTTAGGCAGATGGAAGCAGGCATGCAATTTTTTTCTTAAAATTTCTCCAGGTGAGCTGATTTTTCCAGCTTAGATTCTTATAAATGTCACTACCAGTGATGTGTGTAAAAGAACAAATTACAGCATAATGAGAGCAGAAGTGTCCCCTATCTTTTTGCTGCAGGGGTGTATGCAGCAGCTGTCAAGCCCATCTCCAACACTACCAGTTCAGTTCTGCTTTCATTCCCAAGTTTTGGCATCTCTTGGAATACTTACCCTTCAGCTGCATGACCTAAGCAGGATGGAATTGCCCAATTCATCATGTAGAACAGCCACATTCAAAATGGCAGATTAATGGTAAGAGGTGGAAGGGAAGAGTTAAAAAGCAATATTTTAATTTGTTGCAAAAATTGCATATGAAGCACAAAGGCTAAAGCTTTTACATTGAATCTACACTGAATCATACATTAGAGCCAGTTATCTAAGTAGGTTTCTAAACCTGCAACCACATGCCATCTACTTGAGATAGGAAAAATATAAAACTAAGCAAATTCATTTTATGTACTACCCTTTTCAGAAATCTGAAGGCATTTAGGAATCAAACTGACATGCAACTAAAACAAATTATATATAGTAGGGGGCAAAAAAACCCTCTCTTCCTGGGCAACAGGAACTAGCTAGTGTGGCAGTTCAGAAAAAGGACAGGGAGTCTCCAAAACCTCTTATTTCTTTTCTTGCTGAATGACTGGATGTTTGCTGGATTCCACAATGTCAAAAATAAGGGACAGAAAAAGAATAGAAACTAGGCTGGGGAAAATGGTACACAATCAGGTACCATTCCCTCCAAAAAACTATATAAGATAAGGGAGTAGAATGGAATGCAAGAACCGGAGACTTAAATTTGTGTTGCCAGATGGTCTTTGCTTAATCATTAGGTTATGAAATTCTTCAGTCTTCTTCAAAGTACTTGTGCAGAGATTCTCCCAGACAGAGAAAACGATGGGAGGGAGAATCTGGGGAAAAAAAGTCCTGAGGGAGAGAGTCCTCAGAACTCTCTGCCTTGAGCATGGAAGCAGCAGCACTAGGAAGGGTGCTGACAAACTGCACTTAGGGGTGGTGAAATAAACAGAATTAAAAGTAACTTCTAGTAGACCCAAAATACTTGGAAAAGATCAAAGCCTTGTATATGCTAGAATGTTCTATTAGGCTTGTATGGACATCCCCCCATCCCATATTGTACAGTTATCTCTGTGTAAAAGGTGCTATTGCTATAGGTTCAGCCTCTCTAGTTCAGCAAGCTCTGGTCCAGCAACATCCGTGGTCCAGCATGCTTTTTGTTAGCCGGATGTCCACTTATCATGGGTGTGGCCAAATTTCCTGCAGTCCCTTAAAGTTTTTGTTTACAGCCACCACTCCTGGCTCTCAATGTTCTGTGCTGTTATTTAGCTCTAATTTACCCTTAAATGTCTTCTAGGAGCCCAGTAAGCAGTGGAAGTATTGGTAATACTACCAGACAATATCTACCTCCCGTGGTTCAGCAAATTCTCTAGTTCAACACCAGTCAGGTCCCGAGCGTGCCAGACTAGAGAGGTTCAACCTGTATATGTATTTCTATAAAGGGAAGGGAATAAGTATACTGGTATAACTGTGTTCACACTAGAGCTTTTACCAGTATAACTATTTTGATAAAATCCCATTCCTATCCAACATAAGCTTCAGGGGGTAGCCGAGTTAGTCTTTAAAGTGCTACCAGACTATTTGTTGTTTTTTAAGTCTATCCAATATGGGTATACCAGTAACATTTTTAAGTGTAGACCTAAGCCTAAAAAACAGTGCAAAGTAGCAGATTCCTGTGCTGAAGAATTACAGGTTAATACTAACTTCACTAGTCCATTCCCAATTTCCATCATCAGTCTAGTAATGTTTGCCTACAGTTTTTCTAATTTGGGCAGCACACTGACTCAAATTGTAAACAGCTTCAGCCACTAGTTTCTCTAGCTGTGCATAGGCCAATGTCAGTCTGCCTGCCTTGCCACTCTTCTGTTCCCTGAAAACTTCACCTTTGCATACACCAATATGATAATTGCTGTGTCAGTCACTGAACAGACTTTACTTGTTAAAATCTTTCAACAGCACATACTATCATTGTCCTGCACCTGCTGAATGTATACCAAAACCTGACTCTGTACCCCTGGGGCTGTGTAATTAGGAAAAGATCCCATTAGCCATGGCTAAAGTGGGGATGCAAGTTCATCCAACAACATGGAAATGAGAAACATCCATGTCAATATAATTCAGTGGGGCTGGACTTTTCTGTGCTTGGGAAGTGTAGTTTTTTAAAATTCTAGCATAATGCACTTTGGCTGATTATTCTATATATACACACACACACATCCATGAATTCTCTGATTATTCACTAAGGAATCACATCAGAACTGATCAGTGTCCTTGTTAGCATACTACAGAGCCTGTTTCAGGGCCAGAGAGAAAAAGGGGAGACAGAATGGGCAAAAGGGTTCCATTTAGGGATGGAAAATCCTGGTTAGAAGGTTAAACAAAATGTTTAACTGGTTAACCACAGCAGAGGGCTGGAGCAGCTTCCCGTCCATAGCAGGGAAGCGGGCAGAGGGCTGTTTCTGCCCCAGTGCAGGCTGCTCTGGCCACATTGTGCCGAATCCACCGCACCCCACTGTGGGCTGCTCTGGCCAAACCAGGCCCAGCTGGAGCAGTCTCCTGCTGGTTAACCAGTTACCCTGGTAAGCATTCCAGTAAAGGGCATGCTTGCCAGGTATCGGGTTAATGCTTTACATCCCTAGTTCCATTAATGTCTCCCCATAAGGGCGAGAAACTCCAACTCACTAAAATCCCATGGATCTCCAGCACATTAGCCATTATGAACTTGCCCATGCAATACAATGTATTATCTTGTAGAGACTCCACTGAACTGGTACCCAACTGTCCAATAACTGTTTGGGGTAGACAGGTTCCTCAGGGTCACTGATATTGCCTTTGATGGTGAGGAGACCCCATTTCTTTGTGATAGGCTGTTTGTGTGTGTGTGTGGGGGGGGGGGGGAGAGAATGAAAAGTGAGGAAGGTAGCCTCCTCACAGGAAGCTGGGGGGGGGGGGGGGGTGATTCCCGTTCACTCACTTAGCCAGAGGCTGATGTGCATGTGCTTTCTTGGGAAGTAGTTCCTCCCTGTCCATGCCTGCTGGGGGTTGTGGGAGGGTGGAAGGAGCCTGTAATCTGTGAGGGATTTTTGTGGGTCCCAGGAGTAGGAGAACAAGGAGTGGGGCACAACCTGCCCATCCTCTGCTGGGGCTGCTGGCCTGCAACATGTCATAGATAGAACAGTGCTCACAGGCCGGGGAGCAGCAGGGCACGCTGCTCAAAATGGGCTTCCAGGCATCTCCAGAAATATTGTTTAAGTTAGGTGAGGGGTGGTGGCACAGCAAAAACAAGCTTCATAGAATCACAGAACACTAGAACTAGGGTTGCCAGGTATCCGGTATTGACCCGGACAGTCTGGTATTTTTGCCTCCTGTCCGGTAAAAAAATTCAGAAAATACCAGACACCTAAAATGTCCAGTACTTTCTGATTTTTTTCCCAGCCAGGAGGCGAAAATACCGGACACCTGGCAACTCTACGACACACATGGCAACTGACCCCCCCCCCCCCCCGCTTACCTGGTTCCGCAGGGAAGCTGCGTTCTGGCTCCATGAAGAAAACAAAATGGCCACTGGCAAAAAGCCTAAAGAACTGAAGCCTTTCCTGGGTCTTAGTGCTCAACTTCTCCCCTCTTGCTATCCCTATTCTGACTCTGCAGGCACTTAAAGCTATTTTAATGCTGTTTTATTTTGTGTGGTTTTTTTTTTTTTGCTTAACAACTTTGGTCTCTCCCCTCTCCCCCTCCACAGAATTTTTTCCCCGGTGTTTTTTTTTGGGGGGGGGGGGGGGGGGTGTTCAGTATTTTTGGGTAAACCATCTGGCGACCCTAACTAGAGCTAGAAGGGACCTTGAGAGATCATCAAGTCCAGTCCCCTGCCCTCACAGCAGGACCAAGCACTATCTAGATCATCCTTGACAGGTGTCTGTCTCACCTGCTCGACAGGTGTCTGTCTAACCTGCTCTTGAATATCTCCAGTGATGGAGATTCCACAACCCCCACCAAGGCAATTTATTCCAGTGTTTAACCACCCTGTGGTTAAGTAGACTTTTTAGGATCAAAGCCTGATTTACAAATTTAACATCCACTTCCCCAAATGCTCATCTTTCCACACAGCCCTGAGACACTATAACAACAGCAAGTGACACTTCTTACACGTGTGGATACTGGGCATCAGAAACACAGAACATTTTTGAATTGGCATGTTTTTATTTAAGTAACATGATAACTATAAACTGATTCAGTTACTACTATTTTTGCACCTTTAATCTTACACCTAGTTCAGTTGTAACATAAGGCATTCTACTGTAACTACATATCCTGATATCTTCTTTGTTCAGTAAGCTGTGATTGTATTGTTTTAAAGAATTAATTTGTTCATGCCCATCAACAAAATCTTTATTACCGTAAAATAGCATTTTCATTTCAAAACTTTTAAAGCTACCAACATATACTCCCAGTCAAATTCCAATTCAATGTCATTTTTATTCTGGGAATTTGTCATTTAAGTGTGTAATTTAAATAAAAGATTTCAAGTCAGTTAAAGTTAAAGTTAAAAAGACAAAAATAAAAACACCATTTATTAAAGAGAAGAAAACACTAAAAATAGAAATTGAGACATACAATTTTATTCTAACGATATTCACAACCTCTTCACCTGAGCCATCACCACATTGGACAGCGTTCAGTTAGAACAAAATACATTTTATAGAAACTAATGTTTTATATCCAAAATAGCCTGCAATTGTAAAAATGCCACTACACATAAGTTATCAAACTATTTTCAGCTTAAGAAATATGCATTTTCTAATGCCAGTATCAGTAATCACTAATTGGAGTATTGTTTAAATTCAACCAAATAAAAATGCAAAAGGAGATAATTTTAGCTTACACCACAAGGGGGCTGCATGGGAGGGAGGTGAGAGGCTTTAAAGACCAAAATACTTTATTTAAATCTCTTCAGAATCTGTAGTAACTGGAAGAACTGCTGAATAGAAAATGATCTTACATTAAAACATGTAATAGTGCCTATTCACAGTGGAGTGAAAAACTGATAGAACGGCAAGTTTAACCAAATCCTTATTTTGCATGTTAATTCAATAATTGACCATAACTGGATTTTTAAAATATTAAAAACACAAATGTTCTTCACTGACATCATACCTGCTTAGAACATTAGATATCTGTAGATTCTATTGGATTCCTCCATTGTGATCTCAACTGAATTCTGAGGCAGACACACATCTTATTCTAAAAATTCCATCTAAGCTGCACAGCAGATTACCAAGGGCCACAGAAGTGCTCTGGGCTGCACCAGAGAGAGGCACTTATCCCCCAGGCCCAGCCTCAGGGCTGCTGGAGGAAAAGAGGTTTGGGGGAAGCCTGCACCTAAAACCTTCATCCCCAGTCCCACCTCAGAAGCCCACCCTCTCAGCCAGACCCTTTACCCTCCCTGCCCTGAACCCCCTCTCACCCTCACCACACACCACACTTAAAATTAATTATGCACATAATGGAAAAATTAAAGGGAACATTGATCTTACTGTGTTTGTAAAACCCCATGCAAGTTTACAGTGTCAAATTAATAATCATCATGAAACAGTTACAATTTAGAGATATCACTGCGGGGCAAGGGAGGGAGAAACACTGTCACAGAAGACTAGTTTCTGCTGGTGAGACAGATATCAAGCCAAAGCAGAGACCTTTATTTTCTAACAAGACGCATCAATCTTACAAGAATATTACAATTACTTTCTAGTTTAACAGACCAAATGATCGATGTAGGTTTAATCACTGTATGATAGACGCTAATACAGTAGTGTAACTATTGTTCACTGGACCATTACTAAATAGCTGCATTCTGATTAACATGAACAGCCCTGTCATGAGAATATAGTTTTAAACCCTATTGTTCTTTTATGGTTAAGAAGTGTTTGGGTGAAGGTTTTCCCCTTTTTTCATAATACATAGACCCAACCTACTGACTGCCATACACACAATTTAGCATAATCACATCAATTTTTTAAAGACATTAATAGTGATGTCTATGTAAGGTACCTAGGTATGTATGAGATATCTGTCTTCCTGAGACCTTTTCCCAGAAGTCTCTCTCCCAACCAGGGCAAGACCAGGGTGGTGGGTCAGAGATAAGACAGCAACAAATTAAAGAGGACAGGCCCTTGGAAAGAATTAAGGAAACCTCTGCTTTCAAGAATGGAAGTTTATAACAAATTTTTCAGTCTTTGTAAACTAAATCCTATTCAGAACTGTAATAGTGTGAACTGTACTTGCAAATACACCAAAATACTTTCTACATGCAAGATATATAATGATGTCCAGGTTAAGCTTCCAACACTGCCTCACATGTGCTGACTCAAACATATATACACTAAGCCACCCTCTTGGAAACTGTTGCTCCCTAGAAGGGTATATGTACTTGGATCTTCTGATGTAAAAAGCATTGTTTCTAACTGGTTTTCCATCAGCGAAGCTAAGCAGCTATGGAGATTCTCTCTAAATCAAGGCTGGTCTTGGAAGTAAGAGGTCTTAGGCAAGGTGGCCTTGTCTCACAGGAAAGTGTTATATTAGTACAAAACAGGTAGTCCATGTCAATTTTACAAACCACAGTTAGTAGTTCCACAATTTTCCATTGGAGTTCTTTCAGAACTCTTGGGTAAATGCTATCTGGTCCTGGTAACTTGTTTCTGTTTATTTACCAATTTGTTCAAAAGCCTCCTCTAATGACAATTCCACAGATTCGTCTCCTAAAAAGAATGGCTCAGGTTTGCGAATGTCCCTAACATCCTCATCTGTAAAGACGGATGCAAAGAATTGATTTCATTTCTCAGCAATGACTTTATTATCCTTTTAGGGCTCCTTTAGCAGCTCGCCTGTTCAGTGGCCCCACTGGTTGTTTCGCAGGCTTCATGCTTCTGATGTACTTAAAAGTTACTGTTATTTTCTAAGGTTTTGGCTAGTTTATGTTCTTATGTAACTGAAGTTTGACTTAATACAGTTTTGAAACGTTACTATGCAGAATATACTGTTTTCCTGTTTTGAAAGTAGTTTAACATCATACTGTACTTTTTTTGGTGTGCGTGTGTCTCTGCTGCTGACTTACTGCACACTTCCAGTTGCAAACGAGGTGTGTGACTGATGGATAGCGTGACCATCTGTCTCGTTTTTACCGGGACTGTCCCTTATTTCAGCTCTCTTCTAGGCATCCCAACTTTTTTCTTAAAAGGAGCAAATTGTCCCGTATTTGCATGCCCCCTGCTGGTCCTTGAGTTTCCCAGTCAGCACAGCCGCAGCAGCCTTCTATTTGTGGCAGACCAGCATGTAGCGTCTGGAGTCAGGCAGGGTGCAGAGAGAAATAGAAATGAGATAGCAGGAGACTGGTAGCCTGTATATATACACACACCACGAAGAGTAGGGTGTATGGAGTGTGTGTCACCCCCTCCCTCTGTGCACCCTAAAGAAGGGAGGTCTGCTAGCACTTACAGAACATAGGGCTGAAGCCCTGACTGCCGGCGGCCCTACAGGGCTAAAGCTCCTTTCCCTGACGCCCCCCACCATGGGGCTGAAAAACCTTTTCCTGGCTTCCCACCACTAGCTGCAACCCCCATCCTCTCCTCTTTCTCCCCCACCACAGTAGCCCTGTATCCAGGCAGCCCCTGCTGCTGGGCTGGCTGAAGCCTCTTGCCGCCATGGTGCAGCAGCCCTGTTCCCAGGTGGCCCCGCCACCAGACTGAAGTCCCATGCCGCTGCAGAGCTGTAGCTCTGTTTCTAAGTGGCCCCCACCAGCAGGCTGAAACCCCTTTTTCTGGCTCCTCCACCACTAGCTTCCGTCCCCCACCCCCCCAGCAGCCCCTTTCCCAGGCATCCCCCACCACCAGGCTGAAGCTCTTTGCTGCCGCAGAGCTGCAGCTCCATTGCTGGGTGGCCTCCACCAGCAGGCTGAAGCCCCCTTCCCTGGCAGCCCCCACCACTGGCTGCAGCCCCCAGGAGCCCCATGCCCTGGCAGCCCCACTGCCACCTGCAGCTCCCATTCCCCCCACAGCGGTCCCCGTTGCTGGCTGCACCCCCATCTCTCCCGACAGCCCTGTTCTGTGGCAGTGCCTGCCCTGGGTCAACAGCCCCCACCCCTGGTGGCCCCCATCTCCCAGCAACCACCCCAATTCCCAGTGGCCCTAATCCCCAGCACACACTTCCGCTGAAGCCCCATTCCTGCTCCCTCCCACCCCCTCAAAGCTGAGTGATGGGTCTAGGATGAGAGCAGCAGGGCTTAATCCTGCATGCCTGGAGTTCCCCATGAGGAAGAAATCTCCAGAGTCCATGGGCAGAATCAGGGCCAGATTAACCTTGTGTGAGCCCGGAGCCAAGCTTTTTCGTGGGCCCTCAGGGGGGTAATGGAGCATGGCACTGGGATGCCAGTCCCCAGAGGAAGGGGCATGGATGGCAGGGGCAGCCCTGCTCCACCCAGGTCAATGTAAGGGGATTATTTACCAACTGTCAGTTCTCAAGCACACAGTGACCTAACTGTACTTGTGCTGCCAGCATGTCCCTTTCCCCTGAGGGCAGGGCCATGTCATGCCACACAGCCACTTGACTCCCTCTAGCCAGAGCCCTGCCAGCAGCATAGCACCCTGGCACATCACCCCTGCCCACAGCCCCACTGCAGATGCCCAGAACCTCCACTCCCTAGTCCCCCAAATCACATTTCTTTCCTGCCACCTCACAGCCAGCACACACACAACCAGGCCCTCCTAGAGACCCACTCCCCCCCCCCCCATACCTTGCCTCCTGGACAGCAAGATGAGGACAAAGCAGGCACTTCTAAGCAGCAGTGACCACTTAATTATAAGTATCTATTTTAATTTACCTATGTTATAATAATGCAGTATGTCTTTTTAATGGGTGCTTAGGCAACTTAATGTTATTTTGAACATTTGTACTGCATAGTTCTGACTGGCAATGAAGTCACTCAAATCCAAGCAATTTTATCGGGTGTCCCATATTTGGCATAGGGAAATATGGTCACCCTACTGATGGGTCAGTTTGTAACTAAGTGTTTACAACACTGAAGTTCTACTGTAATTGTTACAACACAGGACTAGTCATAGAATCTGGGTTATTTTCTCAGTTCATGATGAGACCTGGACAAAATCTCTAGAGACCTGCAAATCCGTGGATATCCGTGGATGTGGGTGTGGATATCCACAGCTCATTTTTGCATATATGGATGTGGTTACAAATTTTGTATTTAGAACTCTGAAAATCTGTGGCTATCCACAACTTATTTTTGTCAATACAGATGCAGGTGGAATAAAAATGTATCCGTGCAGGACTAAACCGCTACATCTCACTTTTCCTCATCTGTAAAAACAGGACTTGCATATTCGCTAGCACATCCGCATGTACCAACTATTTATTATGAACATTTGTTAAGGTGCAAGAGAATATAAAATATAAACTTACAATCTTAAAATCCAGGGGTTTGCATATTTTATAGCTTTTTTGAGCAGAGTTCATTGTATTCTCCCTCAGTTCTCTATTTCAGAGAGGTGCTCAAAGACAGGAAGACCATACTACTTACAGAATTTTTTACAATTGGCCCCACAAAGGCGGCTTTGTCCAGTATTTATACCTAAATCCAGTGTTATCTTTGCTGTAATTCGTTTTATATCGTGGGCAAGTGTGTACAAACTGCACTGAAAAAAAAAACAAATATGTAGGAGTTTTCTAGTCCTCACTGAGAACCTAAAAAGGGTTAAATGCTGAGAATCCATTTACAGATGAGATTGTAAGGCACCCACTATAGTGTTTCTGATGTCTCGTTCTGGAAAATATCTCAAAATGCTTACATGGCTGAAATTTCATGACCCCGCTCAAATTGTAAGTATTTTTATATTGTATTGTTTTTCCTATAACTGACATATCAGTAGACATTCCTGCATTTTAAGGTTATTTCATTGAAAAAACACTAAGCACCACTAGCTTGACAGAAGTGGTCAAAAGTGGTGAGGGGAAAATGGGAAGGGGACTGGGAGAAGGGGGTTGGGATGCTGGTATGGTAAAAAGCTGTGGGGAAAGAATTCCTGCAGGAACTGACATTCCTAGAGGTGCAGGCCATTTTGGAAAGGGTCCTACTTCACATTAGCCAAAATGGCAGCATCTATTAGGCATCTAGAACAAAAATTAATCACCGCACAGGTGGTTTAACCTTGTAATGAACCACCATACGTACCCAGTGGTAGAGGTTCCTTTCCATCATAATTAGTTTTGATGTCCACCTGGATTTCAGCCTTTTGTTCCTTTGTTTCTGCCTTAGGTTCTTGTTTGGGGGGGGGGGAAGAGATCCTTGCTTCAGAGGCAAATGCCTCATTCACTGAGTCCTGTGTTCACCTCTATGTCTGAGAAGCTATCTAAGGATAACATGGTTCAGAGGTGGTCTCATTAGCAAAAAATCCAATCCAGCTCCTCAAATTAGGGGCAGGTAGTTGGACAACTGCCAGGATTTCTCTCTTCTTGGTTTTTTATGAGTTCTTTTCCTTTACTTAAGCATTGAGAAGTGTCCTGTGAGCAACAAACACCACTGGTTGCCTGCTTTGCTATCCACTTGTATATCTTCATATTACAGTGGCTGCTATTGGAGAGAGGAGACAGTTCAGTCCTGCTTAAGTCCATGACTTCTGCACAGCTGCACACAAATGCATGATTCATGGCTGCTATAGCACTTCAAGAGTACAGCATGATGAATAGGATGATTCCTGGCTGAGTGCCAGCATTTAAATAGGGAGGTGATACCCAGTCAGGGTGACCCCAGAGAGGAGAGGATACATAGATAAAACAGACAAGTTGCTTCTTTTGTGAAACAATACAGAATGCAATAGTGATGGGAGGGCTGAATTTTGATTGGAAATACAGATATGTCCTACTGCAAGCAAACCTTTTTTCTGCCGCACTAACTCATTGTGAAATGAACTTCATTCACTTTGAAAATGTATCACCTAATTAGCAAATCTGTCTGCTAATTTGGAAGAATTGTACTGTGAGGATGCACAAATATTTTAATTAAAAAAAACAAGTTGCTTACACGACGACCCCTGTGTAGATAATACCACCTTTTGATTATCTTCTATCTAAATTAATCTTTGTTCAATATATCAAGCAAAAACTCCAACATACTAAACAAGTGTTATGATAATGAGGCCCATCCCCAAACCTTTCACAGGCAGGTCGGCAGGATCTAGATTCTAGAATTACTAAACAGCCTTCAGGTTTTTGCAGTTAGTCAAGATCTAAGAGTAGCGTGGACCACCTCCAAAAGAAGAGTAGAACTCTTAGGCTATGTCTACACTCGCGGCTTCTTGCGCAAGTACGGCCGTTCTTGTGCAAGAATCTGCAGAGCGTCCACACTGCCCGCGCTTTCTTGCGCAAGGAAATTTACAGTATGGCGTGGTAAGAGAGCGCTTCTTGCGCAAGCGTTATGCTCTTTTTTATCAGGTGTAAGCCCTCTTGCGCAGGAGCTCTTGCGCAAGAGGGCAGTGTGGACGCTCGTCAGGGATTTCTTGCACAAGAAAGCCCTATGGCTAAAATGGCCATCAGAGCTTTCTTGCGCAAGAGCGCGTCCACACTGCCATGGGCACTCTTGCGCAAAAGCACAGCTCACACATGGCACTGTGGACGTTTTCTTGCGCAAGAAGCCGCCAGTGTAGACAAAGCCTTAAGGTTCTGAAAACCAAAGGATGGAGAAAAAGCCAGTCTAATGTGATATACTCAGAGTACAATCCAGGCTAATGAGTGGCTGTGTCACCTCCTAACTTGGGGTGCACTTTATAATGCTTTATTGCTGTAGCTTTTACTTGAATACAAGTAATGAGTAACAAAAGTAAAAAATGGCATTCCATTCAAAGCCAAGTTTTTCTCACCATGTGTTCTCAACTGTCTTACTGGCCAAACTTCTCAGGCCACATTCCTTTCCTCTGCTTAATGGATCTCTCTTTTGTTCCTTCTGGACAGAGCGGGGGGGGGGGGGGGGGGTGTTTTTAGTTCTCTCTCCCCTTTGAGAAACATTTGCAATTGAGAGTAAATACCTAAGGGAGGGAAGGGAATTCCATGCTGTTCTTTTGTTAAGATTTTTTTTATTTGGCCCTTCCTTAGGCCCTTTTCTGTCAAATAGCCACTTAGCAGGTAATGGCCCTGTGGCCTTGTTTACACCCTGTGGCATTAGCCTGCCTTCTGTCTCTGAAGAACTGGTTTGATTACTCAATTTGCATTTAAGCAAGAAAGTGGAGCACACATTCTTTTGTTGGAGACTGACCCGTTCGCCAACCTTCTGTGTGGGAAGAGATGTGGCTTGGAACATCTATCATCACACAGTGGTATCTTATACAATGTTGTTACATTTTACCATGACAATAATAACCTGCAAATTATGAGTTTTCAAGTGATACCTCACAAGATATAAGATTATCACAACAGAAAAGAGTAGAGATCTATTAGGTCACTGCTAGCAATAAGCCAATAGCAACAAGGAAAATATGGATGCGCTATGAAAGAATGTTACTGTGCAAGTATAGGGAGACATTTTTTAAAACAAACGCTGATGTCCTTCACTGAGCAAAACAAGAAGATGGGAAATGCACATCCTTCATAATAGCGTAAGTGCTCCAAGCAGGAACATTAGGCTATTTAACTATGCTGATAATTTGCAATTATATCATTGCGACCCAAACGGATGACCACTCTTGTAGCCTACTTGTAGTGCTTTGCAGTGCTGTACATGACACACCAATTAGTTTTGATCTCGTTTTATTTATACAGTATCAAATGTGCACAATGCTTGACAAAAAATAAAATATGTGGACCTTAGGCTTGTAGTAGAGAAGGGTTAATCAGAGTATTGTTTCAGGCCACCATAACAGAGCAACATGCCTCTTGTCTAAAACTTACTCTTGTCAAATTAGTTGTATTAAATAGGCTCAAAAATGAGTCCTTCCTACCTCTTGTTTAGCTAACATGACTGTACAATTACTATAATTTGGGAGACAATTAAGATGCAAAGAAAAAATGCAAGTGGGGGGAGAAAGGGTTTACAAAATACTTCTGGGCAAATTCTGCACCGAAAAAATTAAAATTCTCCATATTTTATTTGTAAAAACAGCAGAGTCATGCCAGTTTCAATCATTTTGGTAATTTATTTCAAAATTACCTTTCAGCAATTATGCCTGTAACAATAAAAAACAACAAGAAAGAGTCAGGAAATATTTTAGACAATAGCTTCCTTACTAGGCATATTAATACTGCACTTTGAGGAATAATTCATATAAGCGACAATACAGAAATGTATTATCAACACCCCTGAGAAGCAAGGCAAAGGCTTGACTGAGTCACGTGTAAGGGAGGAGCAGGGAGAAGGAAGTAATTCCTGGAAAGGAGCCTGGGAGTGAACCAGAAGAGCTGCAGGGCATGGATGGGAGAAGTATGGAAAAGGGTTTTTTTAAGCTGCCTGTGTCTCCCTGCACACCCACTCAGCCACCCTCCTTCCCACTGTCCTCAAGTGGCCTTACGCTTCCCAATCCCCTGTGGCCCTGCACCCTCATTTCTATTCAACCCCTGGCTCAATGCTGTTATCTCACTAGCTCCTGTACCCATCATCCTAGTCTCCTGTTACCCCATTACCCTTTTCAACCCTAATCTGTGAGTCCTCCCCCATTCCCACAGCATTCTGTGTCTCCTGACTTAGCCCTGCAGAGGCAGAGCACTGTGAGAAATGCAGCCACTGCCTCCTCCCTCTCTGCAGCTGGCTGTTCCATTTGCCCTCTCTTCTTGTACCACATCAGACTCTGGTGGGCAAAAGGTATAACTGCAGCTGCCCTTGACCTTTCTGTCAGAATCCGTTATTCTGTGGGGAGAATCTACAGAAGACATTAATTCTGCTTTTGCACAGTAGTGCAGAATTCCCCATGGAGTAATAAAATAGGTAGTGTTAAAGCAGACCCTTTTGCCTCAATCCTCACCTAGAGGAATTACCTCCAAATAGTGCATTGGCAAATGACAGCTTCATCAGAATGGAGCACAGAGATCTGGACAATACACACATCTGGCAACTTTTCCCATTTCTATCTGCACCCTGCCAGACAACTAACTTCAGCCAAAGCTGCCATAATGGTAACCAAAAATTGACACTAGTTATAGGATTTAGTTTTTCCAAGAGTTATCCAGACACTCAAAATGCATTCAAGGAGAAGTCACTTAGGGTTCTTAAGGACCCTGCTCCAGTACAAGAATGCCACAACCAACCTCCTCTTCAGATCTCTACTGAAGACCTTTCACAATGTTAAAAAGCCAACTTTAGATAACTAACGGTGGCTTGAAGGGCATTTACAAAGGCTAGCTGACAATGTAAGATCATGTCTATCTTCTCTCATCCTTTGTATGTCATCTACCTGCTTAAGGCCGGATTCTGCAAACACCATTAAACATACTGGATTAACCCAGCATGTGGGTATTTGCAGGATTAAAGCCGTAGACTGTAAACTCTAAAGAGACAGGGCATTTATTTGTGCAGCATCTAGCACAACAAAGTACTAATCCCAATTGGGAACTTCACTGCAATAAATATTACAAAATTTCATCACCATAGGTATCTCAACATGAAAAATAGCCATTTTACAGGCCAGTGGCTGGATATGCTGAGTCACTGAACTAAGTGTGAGAAAACTCACAAAACTGTATCCTGCTTTAAGGAACCCTAACTGAAGCTTAAAAAAGATGAATATATATGAAAAATGATCACAGAGATAGCTATTGAATTTCAAGTAACAAAGCTATGCAGAAATATAGACATGGAGCATCAAGACTCTTTTTGGGTGTTTTAAGCAATGCAAGTCTTCAACAGATTAATACAGAAGCAATAAAGACAACTGGCTATTAAAATATCCAATTTACATCTTAAAACTGACTGTGAAATGATCACCCAATAATAGACATGAAAAGATATTGTATAGCATCATTTAAAGGAAATTCTTACTCTGTATTACTACTCACACCAAAGGGCACAGATAGCTAGACATATAATATAAAGGATTTAAGAGCCTATTCAGTCGCACTATGCACCACTACATGGAAGAATGACCTTGGACTGTCAGGAAGCATTTCTAGTCCATCTCTGCAAGGGAGGCCAACTGAACAGTACCAATGCTTGGCACTGTTAGCATATTCTGTTGCAAATGTTTCTGGGATAGTGTAATCAACCAAATGGTCCAAAGACAGGAAAATTGGAAATTAATCTGCTTAATATATTCTATTATCCTAGATTACATTAGTGCTAGGACAGACAGCAGGGAAGAGAGAATATGCAGCCAAAACAAGCACACAGAGGAGCTATTTTTCTGTTTGAGAATCTACTTTGAATAGCTCCCCATCTTTGGGTCACAAGAAACAACTGTTTTTTAAAATCTTGTCTAGATCCTAACCCAAAAGCAAGGCTACTGATCTGTGGGATAGTTTCTTAAGAGAAATAATTTCATAAGTGTTTAAGGGTAAACAGATTCCATCAGCTAGTCCTTTGTACAAACTCTTTATGTTGTTTCAAGAACCAGAAGGGACCTTTTGAGGGTCTACTGTTGACAACACATAGCACACATATTAAATGTTCTTCTTCCAAGATCTTAATGAATTTGTTCTTCTGCATAGAGTAGCTGGAGCAATGAGGTGAGCCAACATCAGGCCTGAAATGTCATCACCCTACATAGTGCACACTGGAGTTACGCTGGCCATTGATAAAACCACTAAATAAAAAAAACTACAAAAAACAAATCAACCAAAAAAACAAAACAAAACTTTTTCTACTCCAATAGAAACTAAAACCTCAGTGTTTGTCAGTCAATCTGATTTCTTACATAGATTAAGTATCTTCAGGAAAAGATCTGAAGTTTTATTTTCAGATGGAATTAGGAAAGAAAATGGACCACTATGCTTTTTGTCAAATATTTTTTTAAAAAAATTAATCGGTTGCCAGAGACAAACACTATTTTTCAAAGCTGATCACTCAGTAACAATGGTAATTTTCACTTCTGAATAGTATATCAGAAAATAGCATATTTGCTCAGTATTCAGGGTGGGAAGTTATGTTATATGCAAGATACAGGAATATAACATTCTTTCAATAGCGCTGGAAAGAGTTATGTTTAAAATCAAATAAGTAAAAGGAATGTACTCACCCTGTGCAGCAACAATTATTCTCCAAGAGGTGTCCCTCTGTGGGTGCTCCACTGTTGGGGACGGGTTGTCCCGGAGTTGCAGATTGGAGCTTTTCCAGCAGTTGTCAGTTGGGCCGCGCATGCGCGAAAGGTGCCTTACTTATGCTGTTTGTGCTTTGGCACCTCGCATGCGTGGCCTGCCCTCCCCTTTCAGTTCCTGTTCTAGTCTACCCCCGAGTAGCCAAGATGCCAAGCAAAAGAGAGGAAGGGAGGGTCGTTGAGCAACCATGGAGGAACACATCTCAAAGAACAGTCATTACTGCCCCAGGTAAGTAACTTCCTTTTCTTCAAGTGATGTCCCTGTGGGTGCTCCACTGCTGGTGACTACAAAGCAGTACTCAACATGGATGGTGGGAAGTCACTGCTAGGCAGCGGATGACAGGACCACTGTAGCCACCACTATATCAGCTGCCAGGTGAGGCATGATGGCGTAAGGCCTGGCAAAGGTGCGGTCGGATGACCAAGTAGCTGCCTGGTAAATGTCTTTAAGGGCCACGTTGTTCAGGAAAACCGTAGAAGTTGCAGTAGCATAGGTAGAGCATGCTGTTGGTGGAGCCGTCAACAGCTTACTGTGGACAGAACAACAGCAGAGTACACAGGATGATAACTATTTAGAAATATGCTGGGTTGAAATTGGTGTGCCTCAAGCGTTCTGTGATGGATACGAAAAGACATGGAGACCTACAGAAGGCCTGAGTCCTGTCTATGTAAAAGGCCAATGCCCAACGAATGTCCAGGGTATGGAAAATAGCATCCCTAGAGAATGCACAAGGTTTTGGGAAGAATGTAGGTAAAACTATGGGCTCACTAATGTGGAATGAGGTGCAGATTTTAGGTACAAATGTAGGATGTAGCCACTTTGTCCTTTGTAAAAACCATATGGCGGACTAACCATCAAAGCCCCAATCTCACTAACCCCACATGCAGAGGAAATGGCTATCAAAAACAGCACTTTCATTAGAAGGAATGGAAGTGGGCAAGTCATCATGGGCTGGAAAAGGGGTCTCATAAGACAATCTAAAACCAAGTTCATGCCCCAGGAGGGCACTGGGGCCCTGTGCGGAGGGTAAGGAGCTTGCTCTGTGTAAAACTTGTATACAGAGTAAGATGGCTTTATTTAGGGTTGTGATCCCATTGGGGCTGTGCTTCTGGGTGCTGTCAAGTCCCTGTAACTGAGCCCTCCCAAAGCTAAGCTGTTGTCACCATCTGTGTTACTCTGCTGGGGGAGGGGGGTTTACTTCAACTCTATGCCTTTTCTGGAGGAGAACCAGAGCATCTGGCCCAGCGGGAAAGGGGGTGGGGTGCCCCAGAAGGCAGGTAGGTGGATACAGTGGTATAATCAGCACACAAGGTGGCAGTCTCAAGGGGACTTCTGAGAGTCAACCCATCACTCCTATATCAACTGAACAGGCTGGTGCAAAATACTACCTGTAACTCTCCCTCATATTAGGGCAAAATATACTGGTCTAGAAACAAAGGACCATGCTGTAGAACACCACCTATGCTATAGGTTAATACATTATGCTTTTAGTATACACATTTTTTTGGTTACTACACAGGAAACAGCTCTCTCAAAAATACAACTCCCCAAAAGCTGTTGAACAAAGTACTGTAGTCCATGTTGCAAGTAGCGGCGCAACATCCAGAAATTGAAGTATTTAAGAGGAGGAGAGCTACCCATCACTTTGAATTTGAAAGAAAGATCTAGATTATCAAGCTCTCCTACATTACTCTACATATTACTTCTCTCCACCTACTCTCTGTAATAAGAGGTTTTAAAACATAGCTATGCCCCTTTTTTGACACATTTAAGTGATATCTTTGGAGGCCAAGCGTGGTCTCTGTGTCTCTTACAGACACACACATACACAAAAGGACAGTGTAGCCTCTTCAAACAGAGGCTAAAATGCCCTGCTCCAAACTCTGAAAAGCTACAGCCAAATCCAGGAATCATTGTGCTGATGCTGCAGAAATGTCATTTGGGAATGTCAAAAAGGATCATCATCCATCCACACAGTACACAGATATACTTGGTACTTTCCAGACAGATCCCTGCCCTGAGGCATTTACAATCTAAAGTTAGACATTCATAACAAGTGACGCAAGGAAAAAAAGACAGAGATATGGGAGGACAAGGGTTGCAAGTTAGAGCTCATAAGATGAACCTACTTTCATGTATAAATCTCACTGGCTCTTCTTTTTTTAGTTTGTTCTATTCAAGTATGGAAAGTGCATCCAAGATAGAGGTCAGCACAGAAAGCTAACAGAGAGCAAGAGTAGAGGATTATTTAAATAAAAGTCCCCGTCTCGGACTAGTTCTACTAAGAGATCAGATCAGGGTGAAAGCAGATGCCAGGGCTTATCTGTGCACCCTGCACTGCACCTGGAGTCTTTGGTAGGGGATGGGGAAGATACACCCCCCTCAGCCAATGCAAGTGGTGGCCAATAGCCCAGGGCTGCAGTGGTGGCAGTCCGGACCTCTGGGGTTCCTGTGACAATTTGAAGGACTCTGGGCACAGTCCTTTTCAATCATCAGCCTCCCCCAACAGAGTTGTTCCTTTTGCTCCCCTCGTCAGCAGCACCGCCACAACAGCAATATTAAAGTGCTCCAATGTCACCCGTGTGAGAGCCAGTACCGGTGTCCAGTTCACCAGTGCACTGAACAAGCCCTTATCAGCCCACTTTCACCTCTGGATTGGATACAAAATTGAAAGCACACTGTTCAGATTCTACGTGAACTCAGGAGACATAGGTACTAGACACAGCTCTGGATCAGAAAAATATGGGCAACATTTAAAACCAGACACATGGCAAGTAGGGATGTGAACGAGTAATCAGTTAACTGTTAATGGGTGATGCTTAACTGGTAACGGTTAACCCTTACCCAGGAGTAATGATATATAATGGTATAACCATTATATGCGAGTGTGTGTGCCACATGCACAGTTGTCAGAAGGTTTTTACCCTAGTGGTTTCCATCAGGCTGGCTGTGGAACCCCCTGGAGTGGTGCCTCCAGAGTAATATATAGGAAGTTACTGACCAACACCTGATCATTTCTTTCTTGCTGGAATACACAGACAGAAGGGAGGTGGGTGGGTGGGTTGTGGAATACATATGAGTAATACACCTCAGAGCCACAGTTACAAGCAGCATTCCATATAAGCTATGCACTTGTGCAGCCACTCCAGAGAGATTCAAATACTGCCTGGCTGATCAGCAGTGTCCACAGCTAGGTTTTTTGTTTCTACTGGTGGTGAACATTCACACATGCCTTGGTGCACATAAATTAATTCTGCACATGGATGGAAAAGATCAGAGGGAGCATTTGTGAGAGGTAGGTAAAAGATTTTTCTTCAAGTGCTTTCTTATGTCCATTCCAAAAGGTGACTCCCAAGAAGTTTCCTGGGAGAAGGGTCAGAGTTCACTGGATTGCTCATGCTGGACCACCCTGCTGAATGCTTCATCACTCCTCACTTGTTGGGTGTTGGCATAGTGCAACATGAAGGTATGGATGGAGGACCATGTGGCTGCTTTGCGTCTCTCTGGGACAGGGATGTGTGCAAGGAAAGCTGCAGATGAAGCCCGAGCCTTCGTAAAGTGTGCTGAGAATTGGTGAAAGTTCTACCGCCACCAGTCATTGCACATCCTGATACAGGCTATGATCTGTGATGAAATGCAATGGAATGAGGTGGGGCGTAGGAATGTACCTCATCTTTATAAAAGACAGCGTATGGGGGCTCAGACTTAAACACCCCAAGTTCAGAGACCCTAATGGCTGATGTTATTGCTACCAAAAAGGCCCCTTCCAAGACAAAATGAGAGAAAGGGCAAGTGGCCAAAACACAAATAGGGCCCAGGAGCCTGGACAAAATGAGTCTGAGGTTCTACTGGGGAGCTGGCTGTCTCATGTGAAGGTAGTCTCTGTCTAGTGTTTTAAGGAATAATCCAATCACGGAGTTTGCAAATACTGATATACCCTATGTCCCTGGGCTGAGATGGCAGACAAGTGCACATTACAGATATGAGGCCTGATGGAACATTTCCTGATTCCCAGGAGAAGTTCCCATACTGAATCTGAACACTGGAGCTTCAGCAAATTCAACTTATTATTTGTGTCCCTCTTCCTGTTAAGCCTGGCCCACGCTACATGGGAAGGTCGAAGTAAAATATGCAACTCCAACTACGTAAATTACATAGTTGGAGTCCACGCATCTTAAATCCCCGTCCACACAGTGGGAGGTCGACGGGAGCTCCTCATGAGGAGTAGGAGTACCTGCCCCGACAGGGGGTCCCCTGAGTTCGACCTAGCCAGTCTATACTACACCTACTAAATTGAACCCCGGCAGCATCAATCCTCCATGTAGCGTAGATGTGCCATTAGAGTCCTGTGCCTGAGGTCTAGAATAGAAGCAGGAGGCGGCTCTGGTTTGAAGGCCTTTCTCTGGGGTGCAGGAGTGTGGATCCCCAGGGATTTAAACATCATTTCTACTCTAATCTCAGTGAGCAGCTTTGAACAGTCAAAGGGCAGGTCTTGGATGGATCTCTGGGGGTATTCCCGACACCTCTAACCAGGCATTGGATGTCTCATGGTGACTGCAGCAGTCATAGTTCAGGCCAAGTCCAAAGTGGTTTGTATAGATATTCTTGACCTCAAGGATGCTGAAAACTCATGATATGAGTCCAGGGCAAGCAGTTTTTGGAATTAGGCAAATACACTCCAGGAAATGAAGATATAGCAGCTGAGGACTGCCTGCTAGTTAGCTATATGGAGTTGGAGCCCCCGGTGGCATAGACTTTATATCAGAGAAAGTACTGCTTTTTTGCATCCTTGGACATAGGGGCAAGTCCAGGCTGGCCCGGCTAGCAACATTGACCACTGATGTCCCAAGACTGAGGGTGTGTGAAAAGGTGCTCAATCTCTTGGGGGGCACAAAATACCTCCTTTCAACCCCCTTGCCATGGGAGATATGAAGGCCAGGGTCTACCAGAGCACCTTTGTGCTGGTCTGTATAGTCTTTATTAGTGGCAAAGCTACCCTGGAAGAACCCTCTGGGGCAAGACTGTCCACTACTGGGGTCAAAGTTTTCAGCTGCTTCCTCTGTCTGAAAGTGTAAATTTGGGGCCACTTGCCTAAAAAGGTCCTGGTGAATTCTGTTGTCCATAGCTGGGAGTGAGGTTGTGGGAGGTGCCCACGACTGCCTCATCCGGCAAAAAGGATGGCAATGCCCAGGCCACAGGGTCCTCCTGTCCTTCAGGCTCCCTGGAGGATGACTTGGGTCTGACTGGACTGTCCAAAGTGAACTGTGGCAATGGTAAAGCCTGGAGTGGTAGCTCAAGAGGTGCAACCCCTGGCACAGACCCAGTCTCTGTGACACCTGAGTGTCATGCAGGACATCAGGAGTGTGATGTGGTACCAAGATGGCAGAAGGAGCATGGGGAGTGGACACCACCAATGTAGCTCTGGAACTGTAAAAGCTAATTGTAGGCTCAAGAGGTCCAAAAGGGCCACTATGGCAGCCCTTGCCAATGTACAACTCCAGCTATGGTGGTGCACATTTGCACGTGCCTTTCACAGGAGACCATCTGTGCTGACACACCCTGTGATCTGCAGTGCCTGGAACGAGATCAGTACCAATTCTGTGTCAAGACCAATGAGTCCAAAGAACAACCTGTGCCAGACCATGAAGGGGCAGATCCCAGCAGTGTCAGGAAATGGTACAGTCATGATGGGGAACTGTGCCATAGCATCATCAGCTTCCCACTGCGCTGGATTGGCGGTGGTGCAGCCATTGATCACAACAAGGCAGAAGGTGCTGGTGCCATCATCGCAGGCGACACCAAGTCCTGCATCACCGTGTGGACTGGCGCCAGTGCTCTCACCTGCCAGGCTGGGGACTGTGTCATCATGGCTATAAGGTCCTGCGTGGCCTCAAAGGTGTCAGGCATACACGAAAGGTCGAACTCCTTCCAAGTAGGGATGTGAATGTGTACCCACACAGTTACACTCACCCACCTCCTGCTGCCTCTATCAGGGGGAGGGAGGCAGGAGCCACTGCTCATGGGGAGCTGGCTTAAAAGTTTGCTCTCTGTGACCACCAGCTCCTGCTTGCCACCCGTGTGTAAACATGTAACCACTAAAATTTTCAGTGGTTACACATTTACACAAATACACTGTATTTTAACATCCCTACTTTCAAGTAGGGGAATCTAAGCACTGGACTCAACAGCTGAGCTGGAGTCGATGCTACCAGAAGCTGAGGACCAATCTGCAGGTGCCCCAACGTTGGGCACACCCCACTGGTATTCCTGTGTGGAGCCTTGGTCGATGACCAACCTCTGCCCTCCTTTTTCTTATGCGGGCATTAAGGACTGAGAGCAGTTAGGCATGCTTGAACATGCCTTGTGAGCCAGGGAGCGGTGCCAGCGGGAAGTGTGCTTCTTTGGTGCTGAGGCGTCCCGCTGGAACACTGCGTAGTGCTACCACTGTTACCACTTCTCATGGAAGCAGCCCTTCACCCCCAGTTGGAAGGAGCTTGAGCTGACAGTCTCTCTCATGTTCTAGGCCTAAGCTCCTGCAAATGGGACGTTTATGTTTGATTACCCTTTCCTAGGCACTTAAGACATGATGTGTGTGGATCGGCCTTGCACATAGGCGTCTCTCACCTCGCAAGACTTAAACCTCTGAGACTGTGGCATGCCCCAGTCAGAGGAATTAAGTGGGGGAGGGAACCCTCAAATAAAACTTAACCCTACTAGTCTAACTACAACTAGAACTTACAGCTATTTACAAGTAAGTAGGCAACTGCAAAGCAAGAGACTGGAGTTGTTCCAATGACCATCACAGGCGATAAGAAGAAAGGCAGCAGGCCAGCAACAGGTACTGCTAAGGTAAAAGCCTTATAACAATCGTGCATAGGATTGGAAAGAACAGAGCAAGAGCTGAAAGAAGACCAGAACTTCTTGATGTAAAAGGAACTCTTTGGATCAGGAGCTGCCACTGGATACTCAACAATAGCCTAGGAATGTAAGCAACTAGTTGACTAGCCATCGCTAGCACTATCGATTAGTTGCATCTCCCCCCCCTCCACTGCGGCTCTGCAATATTAAGAACAGCCCGGTGCATGTACACGCTGGCTCAGTCCCTGGTCTCTCATCAGTCTGCATAACTTCCCCTGTCCTTTACATTGCAAAGCAGCAGCGGGAGAGATTATGGAGACTGATGAGAGACCTGGGACCAGGGACTGGCCAGCATCTGCATGCACCGGCTCCCCTTTCCCTTACAATGCAGGGTAACAGTGGGGTAAGTTATGCTGGGACCTGGCATGAGCCAGAATGAGCGCTGTAACTGCCTACCCTTGTTGAGTAATCGAGTAATTGATTAAAAAAAAAATCTACCAACTACTTGATAAGGAAAGTAACTGCATTTTAACATCCTTATAATAGCCACAAGCAAAAGAATTTCCTCCCCTCCCACATCTGCACCTCTAAGATTAGTAAAACTGTATTTCAGATACAGAGTTTGTTACAGTTATCCATGCTTGTGTTTCTTCAAGGTATCCATTACAGTAATCCAGGGGTTTGCAAACTGTGGCATGAACTTGTTCAGTATCTTTCTGAAGCAGCCATTTTGTGCTTCAGAATTTCAGCTTTCATTTACAAAAAAGCTGTTATGGTTATTCATGTTCACATTAGAAACTTTTACTGGCAATTTTGATTAGTGGTATGGTAAGGAACATTTCTATTCTGGTAAAAACCCTGTAATAGGCACAGCTCTACCAACATACTAATTTATACTGCGTCAGAGCAGTGGTTCACCAAGCTGAGCATCCTGTCTCCTGACAGTGGCCAGTGCCAAATGATTCAGAAAGAATGAACAACAGGGCAAATTATCAAGAGATCTATTCCCTGCTGTGCAGTCAGAGGTTTATGGACACCCAGAGCATGAGGTTGTGTCCCTGACTATCTTGGTTAATAGTCACAGATGAACCTACCTTCCATGAACTTACCTAATTCTTTTTTCAATTCAGTTATATTTTTGGCCTTCACAACATCCCATGAGAATGAGTTTCACAGGTTGACTATGCATTGTGTGAAGTAGTACTTTCAATCAGCTGCCTATTAATTTCACTGGGTGACCCCTAGGTCTTATGTTACATGAAGGCATAAATAGCACATCTTTATACACTTTCTCCACACATGATTTTATAGACCTCTATTACATCCTAGTTGTCTTTAAGTAGAACAATACCAGTCTTATTAATTAATCTCTACTTGTACATAAACTGTTCCATACTTCCAATCATTTTTGTTGCCCCTTTTCTGTTTTTTGCCCCAATTCTAATACATCATTTTTGAGATTGGGTGACCATAACCACATGGTATAGTTTATATTACTCCAAGTGGTATAAGCTATACTGGGAGAAAAAAACCCACTTATGCCACTATAAGTATTTTGTACTTAGGGTAGCCATATCAGCAAAACTTTTCTAGTGTACACCTGGCTTACGAAGACCTCAAAATGCTGGTGTGAAGGCAACTGACGAGGCAGCTTCTTCTCCAGTTTCAAAAAGCCCAGAACAATCTCTCTGAAAAGCAAATTATTTCATTCATTTTGATGGGTTATAACGGTTTTCAAGTAGTAATCTGGGAGATTTTTCAAATTCACAACTGCCAGTAGGAATTGGGTGCTTCACTTCCTTTTGTACCTTAGAAAGGCTCCTTCAAATATCAACACTATTTCATTGCTCATAAAAGCAAGTATGGAGAGGATCACTAAGATGCATAATTTACCATGCATAACATCTCCTCTGTTAGTATGACTGATAAGTGCAAAATGCCACTATTTCAATGTCCCCTCCACCTGAAAAAAAAAAAAAAAAAAATCAAACAAACCATACCTAAAAAGGCTAGTAGAACATCTGAGCTCCATCAAAGAGGAAGATAAGCCCAAGATACCTAGCAAAGCCCACAGCCTTATTCAAATCCCACAGGAGAAAAAGGGGTCCAAGCACAGGATTGCTCTTAAAATTGTAACTTGATGTTCCTGTTTGAATAAATCATATTGTTTCTGTGTAACAAAGAAATTCAACTCTGTTGAATGAGGAATGTATGTGTTAGGACTGAGGTCTGCAACCTATGGCTCTAGAGCCAAATATGGCTCAGTATAGAACCAAAATACGGCGCCTTTGTTATTCCCAAAATACACACAACTTTTTACATTAAAATGAAAAAAATTCAAAATTTTAAAAAGGCTTTAATTACTCCTGTCTAGATGGTTTTGTTGTCTTTCATCTTTAACTGTTCATTTTAACAACCATCCATCCTCTCCACTCATGGGGGGGCAGAGGGGTTGTGCATATTCTCTTTTTATTTGACTGGTCAAGAAATCTTTCCATCATCATACACGATGGTGAACTCTGCAACTCCCAACAGTAAAAATGGCAAAGAAGAAGAGAGATGACGAGTACTGAAATTTTCAAAAGGAGTGGACAGACTTGTATGCATTTGTGGATAGGTCTGGATCTCACACTGTCTCATTTGTAGCAAGAAACTGTCTTAAAAAAAATTTAGAACAGCATTACATGACAAAACATGAAGCATTTCCTACAAAATACCCGGAGGGTGACACGCCAAAAAAAAGCCTGCAAGGAGCTGCAGAGAAAACCGAACATTGGACAAAAGAGCCTGCTGGCATGGTCAAAAAAAAGGTTGAAAGCTTAAACTCTGCAAGTTTTGCGCACTCATACAGCATTATTCGAGAGGGGAAGCCTTTCACTGATGGGGATTACGTGAAGAGATCATGACCAATTTTTACCATGCAACTGTGACAAATTTCACAAGGACAAAATCTTACAGAAAATTCAAGACATGCCATTATTGGCAAAAACAGTTCATGACAGAGCTGTGAAAATGGCCCATCAAATAGAAAAGGAACAAATGCAAAATTTGAGTGCAGCTACATATTTTTTGTTTGTTTTGGACAAGACAACCGACATACGTGATGTTAATCAGTTGTGTATTCTGGGCCAATATATTTGTGGAAATGTTGTGCATGAAGAAATGACTGAGATATTACCAATGAAAAAATCAAACAAGGGGGGCAAAGGCATCCTTAAAACTGTGATGAACTTTGTAAATGAGGAAAAAATACAGTTAGATAATCTTGTGTCTATGTATATGGACAGTGCACCTAGTATGGTCGGCAAATGGAGGGGATTCCTTACTCGTCAGAACAGCTGAACCACTTGCTTTTGAACTTTCACTGCACTGTGCATCAGCAGGCCCTGTGTGTGCAATCTTGTGGAACCCAACTTGGAAGCATAATGGGACTGTTTGTTCACATTGTCAATGGGATTGTTGCTCAAGCCCTTAATCACCATCAATTTCAGTCACTATTCAAGGAAGTAGATTCCAAATACCCCAATCTACTAATGCACAACGTTCACTGGTTATCTCATGGCAACGTTCTATCTCGTTTTGCTGCTTGCATTAATGAGATTAAGTCATTTTTGGATATAAAGGGTGTCAAACACACTGAGCTTTGTGACTGGTTGCTCAAGTTTTACTATCTCATTGACATTACTGGTCATTGGAATGAATTGAACCTTAAGCTAGAAGGGGGCAAGGAAATTCAGTCATGACTCTGCAGCAGGTAGTGTTTAGATCTGAGTCAAAATTGATTGTCTTCATCAAAGGTATCAGGATGGGCAAATTGGCACATTTTGAAAGATTATGAATGTTTTGTGATTTGTATCAGAGAAAGAATCCAAACAGCCGCCTTGATTTGCAGCAGCTTGCTAGGTTTGTTTGAGCTCATAATGCATTCTAGTCTCTTTTTTTTTTTTACTTTTGCAAAACAAGTGCTCTGTTAAAGTTTATGATTCGTCTATATAAAGCATCCGTTGAACTAAATTTGACAGTCATTCCAGGCATCTCAGTCAGCAATTTGGAAATGGAAATAGCAGATTTCCAGAAGTTGGATATCTGGGTGGAAAATTCATCAAGTTGAATTCTGATTTAGAATGCCTTGCTCAACAACGTGCAGAATTGGAAACACTGCACAAATGGGCTGACAGGAAGAAATGGGAGCACAATGATAATCTGACTCTGCAAACTTGATAAGAACTTCCTGTCACAACACCATGCAGAATGTCAGCTTGGCCTTACTTTCAATGTTTAGCTCCACCTATATGTGAGAGCAGGCGCTCTCTCAGGGTATGTCTACACTACAGCATTATTTCGAAATATCTTATTTTGAAATAATGCATCTACACACAAAATGCATTTCGAAATAGCTTTTTGCTATTTCAAAATAGCGCGTCCACACTGAGTGGACGCTGAATTGCATTTAAGGCCGGCTGGAACCAGGTCCGGCAGGGCATCAGGTCAGGAGTTACTTTGTGTGGCTGCTACCTGAGGCTATCTGAGGCCTGTGCTTAAAGGGACCCCCCCGGACAGCCAGTTCTCAGGTTTCCCTGCTTGCTTGCCTACCTTGATGAGGGACAGCAAAGCATTTTGTCTCTGCGTGCTCTGGTTGCCCTCACTCGGGACACCACAGAACTCTGCAACATGGAGCCAGACCTGCCCCTGGGCACTCTGGTGCTTCTCGTGGATGCGTTGCTGCGAGCCTGGCTGCACTTTCTGCAGGCTGCAATCCGGGAGGTCTATCGGGGGGCTGTCAGTATCCAGGAGGCCCTGTGGGAGAGCTTCCACCTGGAGGAGCACTAAGAACCTCCCTGGTCTGCCCCAATGGGGGCTTATGCCTCATTCTGCCCTCACAGCCTTCCACTTACCCCTCCCTAACCCCCCTTCCTGATGTCAAATAAAATACATGTATTTTCATGAACACAAACTCTCTTTACTTAACAAAACTGGGGGGGAGGGGAGGAAATGAAACACTGGTGAGACTGGGGAAAGGAGGCGGGAGAGGGGAGAAGAGAGGGTGGGAGAGAGGAGGAAGAAACCTGGGAGGAGGGAGCTGAAAGAGCGAAGCAAAGGGAAGAGCGGGAGGGGAAGCTCAGGGCTCAGGGTTGGGGGTCTCGCCAGACCAACTTGATTCTCATGCAAACTTGCTCCTGGGTTCGCATGTGGCCTTTGGTGGCCAGGCTGGCAGCTATCCTGCCATAAACGGCCACGTTCCTCCATCTAGTGTGGCCATCATGGACATTGGGGGCATCCCCCCCAAACCTGAATAAGGTCCATGATCTCCACCCTGGACCAGGAAGGCGCCCGCCTTCTCCGGGCCCTGGAAGGCTCCTGGGAGCTGGCAGACTGCTCCTGGGGAGTGGTGGAGGGCTGGCTGCCAGTGGCTTGCTGGCTCATGTTTTGGGGCCACTGGGTCAGGGCAGTGACTGCTGGCTCTGGGCTGGCACGCTTGGCGCTGGCATAGGCATTGTGGCCAGAGTCAACCCCTTTAAGGGCTCCGGGGAGGGGGGAGGGAGAGGAGTGTTCTTGGTTGAGGCTGGAGTGGCCACCAGGGCACCCTGGGAAGGCTGGAGGCCCCCTATTTTAATATAAGTGTCTACACAGCACTTATTTCAAAATAGCTATTTCGAATTTGGCTTTATTCCTCATGGAATGAGGTTTACCAAATTCAAAATAAGTGCTCCGCTATTTCGAATTAATTTCAAAACAGAGGTTTGGCTGTGTAGACGCTAGTAAAGTTATTTCAAAATAACTTTTCTGTGTAGACATACCCTCATTTGAATCACATCAAAAGTAATGTGCATTCAAGAGTGACAGAAGACACCCTGAATGTGTGCATGAAGCTGAATATGACCAGTTATGATGTAAACATCAAAGAAATTTGCAAAAATATGCAGAATCAGAAGTCCCATTAAATAAAGTCCTTGAGTACAATGTTCATTTATGCTATTATTAATCATCATGTCAATTACTAGTAAGTTGTATATTTTCAGTCATGCAACCGGGCACTCTTATACTGGCTCTTTTTTGACCACTTATTCTGAATTTTGATATAGTTTGGCTCTTTGGTTTGAAAAGGCTGCCACCCTCTGTGTTCGGACATAAGTATGAAGGCCATCACCGGACCAGATATACTAGGGAGGAACCGGAGACAGCTATAAAGGTGTTGGGGACTGCTGTATATCTATCCCTAATGAGATGTGAGAAGAGTCAGAGTGATGACTCTAAAAGAGGAGGCAAGCACCTATCAGTTGAGACAAGATAGCTGTGATTGAAACCAGCATAATGAAACAATAGGGAAAGGATGAGAACAACAACTTAGCAAACAAGCATTCGCATGACTGTGCAAAATTCACTGATGCCAATGAAGGAAACCTACTATAAAAAGAGACTGCTTTGCCACAAGTTTTGGGTTCATCTTCCCCACTGACTGGAGCCTCGTTCCAGCCAAAAAGAACCTGGTTCCTCCCCTCATACTTAGTCTGCTTGGCTAATGTGAGCAACAAACTTAACTATAAACATTAACTGTCTCTCTCTGTCTCTCTCTCTGTCTCTGTGTGTGTGTGTGCACGCGCGCATATAGTAGCTACTTTTCTATTGTATTCTTAATAAACGCAGTGTATTGCCTTTTTCTCTATAAAGATCCCATGTGCTTCTTATAAGCATAAGAACAGTCCATCTAGTGAAAAATCTCATACAGTTAAATCCCACTGACTTTTACACTATACAGACTTACAGTAGACCGTCTTGGTTACGATAATTTTGCTGTAACCAAGATGGTCTACTGAGATAGCAAAACTACCCTAACTGCACTTGCATACCTAGAATGTGTGGTGTGTGCTGACTGAACCGTAGCAGCACTGTGATTGGATGAAGAGGGACACAGCTCAGATAGTCAATGTTGTATGAAATCAGCATGCACCTCACTTCACTTTAGGAATGTAAAATCCTGTTTAATTGGTTAATTGATTAAATGTATAGTTTAAATGGTTAACCAATTAAAGGGGAGGCAGACAGGGAGCTGGAGCAGCCCCTTGCCAGCAGTGGGCGGAAAGCTCACCCAGCCTCCACCAGTTAACCGGCACTGTTAAGGGACTTACCAGTTAACTTTTTACATCCCTACTTCAGGCTACCCACCGCTGCTCTAGAGTAACTAGAGTTACAGTGACCAGAGTGCTGGCTCAGATACTGTTGCCAGCACTCTATCACACATCTGAAAACGGCTTTATACTACCTATATGTAGCTGTGCATTTAGGTGAGGCTGAAGTTTTGCTGTTTCCATTAACATAATTGTTTTTAAATGTTATGATTTTACATGGATAGCAAATCAGCTCAGAATGTCTCCTCGAGAGCTGCAACATTCAACATCAGGATAGACGAGTAACAAAAAGAAGATATATCATTCAAATACACATAAGAATAGAACACTAAAATAAATCAACTCTGATCTTTAATTCCAAATGGAGACTGCAACTCACTGCTTAAAAGCGATACCTATGTATTCTGGGGAGCTGGATGGGGTACATAAAGTTTAAGAGTGAAAAAGTAACACAGTGTACTAGACTAGCATGCAATTAGGAGCCAAGAACTCCTAGTCCTCTTCGCAACTCTGGCACTGAGTCATTCTGTGGCAGTCAGCCCTCCATACTGAGAATAAAATGAAGTTTCTTATGCCACAGGTTTAATCAAGATTAGTTGGTATCATCAAAATTGAGCACAATACATTATCGTTATTATTATTCACATTATCCCCAATACCTACACTAACATGTATATTCCTTTAAAGGGGTGGGAGCTAGGAGCAAATATCTGACTTACTACTACCAGTTTCACCTTGCCCATCGCCGGGTTTTCAATACAACAACAAAACACAATATTAAGCCACTCTAGCACTATAAAGTATGTGCCACATTTAGAATACTACAGACTACCAAGGAAATATTTCCCAGAGATGTGTTGACATCACCAATGATGCTACACAACAGGAGATAGACAAGAATCATGTTAATTTCAAGCTCCCTGAAATACAGGGAAGGTAAGAAATCAATCTTTGCCCAGTGGGAAAAGAACTGGGAAGACGGGTAAGGAAAGAAACTTTTAAAAAATATTAACATATTAACAATGGCGAGGTTAAAAACCTCAATAAGATTTTTTTGTTTTTGCAATCTGTTGTACATTCTTTTTTATCTTTGTACATAGAGATGTAGGGTATTTCCTATATAATGTAAAGTGCGTCACATCAGATTGCATAATATTCAGTTACTCACTGATAAGTCAAATCTAAGGTTCTCTAGCACCAAAGTATGCTTGCCTGTGCTAATAAACAAACAGGTCGCTGGATTAAATAAAGCACAAATCTGTACTTTAAACCAATCAGAATGCAGATCGATTTTCCAATGAACACCTATATACAGCATCAATATTTGGCTGCAGAATGAATATCCCAGAATTGATGCCTTCACCTCATACTCCATAAATATAAAATAAGTTTATTATTCTGTTCCATGTCTGTAAATATTACAGGTCTCACAAAGTGGGCTGGCCTTTAGGGGTATGTCTACACTGTGTTTTCAAACCCACAGCAGCAAGGCTCAGAGTTTCAATCTACAGAGTCAAGCTTGTATTATGGCACTAAAAATAACTGTGTACGTTCAGACTTAGGAGCCCAAAGAATAGATTTCAGAGCCCAAATTACAATTTCTACATAGTTGTTTTTAGTGCCAGAACTTAAGTCTGAGTCCGCAGATCTGGGTTCTAAAACTTAGTTCCTTGGATTTTAAAACAGTGTAGACATATTATGAGGAGGGAGGGCAATGTCTACACCTCAGCTGAAAACCTGTGGCTGACCCATGTCACCTGCCTCAGGCTAGGAGAAGTATTTAACTTCAGTACAGATATTGTGGGGCTTGGGCTGGAGCTGAGTCTTAGGACCCCACTCTTTTGCAAAGTCCTAGACACAAGGCTGCACCTTGAGCCCAAACATCCATACCACAATTAAATAGCTCTATGTGCCAAGCCACATGAGCCCAAGTCAGCTGATGAGCCAGCCTCAGGTGTCTAACTACAGTGCATACATAATGAGTTGTAAGTCTCTGAAGGTCTCACCTGTGCCAGGTGCAGCTTGCCTCCCCAGTTGAAAGAAATAAGTCCGGGGTGATGGTAACATGTGGCTCATAACAAAGCTGTTGGAAAATGTAAGAGAAGCCGAAGGAGAATGAGAGACTTTCCTTAGCTCCCCATGAGCCTGGAGAGTACCGCTCATAGAGAACATGTACACCAGCTAAGGCAACTAAAGTAAGTTTGATCCAACATGTAGAAGACTAAGATCACTGCACACAGGCTGGGAGGAAGTTTGAGTTCTCTTTTGAACTTAAAAAACCAGACACCAAGACAGGGTACTATCTGACATACAAAAGCCCATGTGAAGTTATGAGGAGCCAAGAGGGAGAAGCTGAGGCACCAGGCAGACCTGAAGTCAGGCTAGCTAAGTCCTTGCTACAATGTGCCCAATTTATCTGACATGATTTACTGACCTTAGGGAAATTACACCAAAGATGGATAGGACTAACAACTCTAGTAAAAAAGAAAATTAAAATCTTGGAAGCTTCACTTACGAATGTATTCATAGTTACATCAGTGAACTACACTTTTTATCAAGAATCTTTCTTACAGTGACTTGTATAAAGAGAAAGCAGTCTAATTCTCAGTTTAGATAAGAAATGTCATGAAATCTGCAAAACTGCATACAATGCATTGAATAAAGATGCATGCACAATGAAATGTTCATGGTATATAATAGCGTGTTATGTTTATTTTAATTGGAGGATAGACTAAATGCCGTTGTCTATTAAAGCAACCTGTACTACCAAAGTAATGTGCACTATAATAAGATTCATTTTCTGAGATGAGATTTCTCTCTATTGAAATGTTTTGGAAGTAAATCAAACTTCAGGAAATTTTCCCTAGATTCTAATGTGGATTATCACGTTGTCATACAAGATCAGGGTACTACTATTCACATCCATGGCTCTCAAAACTATTGATAGAGAATTTTCAGTTTTAGGATGAATTACTTGTAAGTGAAATAAAAGTTGTGGTGATTGGTAGACGCCAATGTAATACATATTAATTTAAGCCACCACATAAGTATATCAATTACTGGAGCAATAAGAGAATAAGTCTGAGATTCTACCACTTCCCACCCCACCCAGGATATGAATTTAAACACCTTCAACCCATCCTTTGGGGAAAGAATGCCACATTGGACACATACTCCTACTTCCTCTCAGGGGCATACCAGCACTAAAACAGACTTTTTAGAGGTGCATCTTCACAGATGCAGAAATCTCCCACTGACATAATGTTCATTTCAGTTAGACTGAAGACAACACTTACCGGATGGCAACTCAGTATGTCAGGAAGGTTATACATAAAAGCATGCTTTCATAAAGGAAGGGAATTTTGCATTTTGGAAATTAAGATCCATAGAGGGGATGTAAGTCAACAGCAGAATTTTAGTGTTTAGGAAGATTAGAGGTATACAAAATAAATAGGTATGCTCCAGACAGATTAAGCTTACCACCCTCAAAACTTTGTAGGTTTTATCCCTCTGTCCCACCCCCTTCCCTAGACATGTACCTTGAGTGACTCAAAAACTCAGAAAAACTTAAAAAAAAAAAACCACAAATAGTCTAGTAGCACCTTAAAGACTAACAAAACATGTAAATGGTATCATGAGCTTTCATGGGCACAATCCAGTTCTTCAGAAGACAGGAGTGTTAGAATAAACAAGGGAAGGAAGAAAGGGGTGGGGGGGGGGGGAGAGAAAAGAAAAAAGGAGAAAAAAGGGGCAGGAGGAGGAAGAAAAAAAAAAAAAACCAAGCAAACGGTTCTTATCAGACTCTTGTAACTATTTAGTCTTTCAGGTGCTACCAGACTATTTGTTGTTCTTTAAGTTTTTCCTGTTCCAGACTAACTTGGCTACCCCTCTGAAGCTTATATACTCACTGGTTTTTCTTTTTTCTTCCTCCCTCCCTTTTTTTCTTTTTTCCTTCTCTCCCCCCCACCCCCCTTATTTATTCTTGGATCTGGACTTCTAACACTCCTGTCATCTGAAGAAGTGGGCTGTGACCACAAAAGCTCATACCACCATCTACATGTTTTGTTAGTCTTTAAGGTGCTACTAGACTATTTGTTGTTTAAGTTTTTCCTGTTACAGACTAACTCAGCTACTCCTCTGAAGCTTTCAAAAACTGGAGCTCCTATTGTTGGAGCTCTTAGTGATGGACTCTGCCCATGAGTGAGTATGAATGTGGTGCCCTGGCAGTACAGCCCAGATGATGGAGCACTTCACTGCTGTGCCCACTGGTGCACTCATAGCCTCTCACACTCCTCTCTCGGTTCCTGAGTATCAGGTTGTAGCAGAGGTGTGGTCCTCAAGCAGCCTCACACCCTTCAACATCTCATAAGGTCACAGATTATAAATAGGACTTGAGAAGGACTCTGCACATCCACACTTCTCATTTTCCATCTCAAAGAACTGCAGTTACAGGAAGAGAACCTTAATTTCTTCTTTGAGTGGCCTTTGCACATTATCAAAGTATCCTGTGAATAGGAAACACTATTGTCATCAGAGGAAGGTGGGACATGGAGTCCTGACTGAATAGGAACCAAAATATTGCTCTACCAAAGCGAGCATCAAGTTAGGATGCTAGGACTGTTTTGTAACTGTGTGAATACAGCTCCAGACAATAGACCAGCGTATCTCTAAAATCAGAATATGCCTGAGGTATGCCAAAGAGGCCACTTTTGCTCTTGTGGAAAGTGATCTAAATCCCTAATAGGAGAAGGACAGAGGCCGATTTGCGCTCGCTTTGATACATAACCTGTCTCATGTAAGTAACGTAATTTCCCGTCTTTTGTTATTTAATGTATATAAAAAGATTTGGTGACTTTCTACCTATGCAGAACCCAATAATTTGGAAAGTGGAGCCCTTCATATATCTAATGTGAAATTTTGTTTGGCTTGAATGAGCCTGAGGTCTTGGGAAAGAATATTGGCAGATTAATGGATTGGGATGGGTATCAATTACCACCTTGGAGCGGGGGTGAGGGAGGAACAAGGAAGAACCTTGTTCTTGTGCAAAATTGAAGGGTGACCAGCCATCAGTGCTCACAGTTCTCTCTTAAGGCAGATGTTAGGAGTATAACTAATAGGTGAAACAGCAAACAAACAGAGGCTCAAAAAGGGGGGGGGGGGTTCATAAACTGAGTAGAGTTTCATGATGGAGTTAGCTCTTTCACTGGTAGACAGCTGCTCATAAGACTTTCATAACTCCCTTTCCTGCAGGTAAGTCCTATTTTCATTTACAATGCAGTAAGCTGATGCAGTTGCTAAATGGACTCAGATGAAAAATCAGAATGCTACACAGACTGGAATGTTAGGGCAATGTGTCCCCTTGTGGGTAGCCTTGGTCAGGCTATCCCAGTCACGTGACATTGCCCCTCAAAGATTCTGGTGAGGTTTTTTATTGGAAGACCAGCAATCCCAGGAATAAGATGTGTTCAGAAGAAAACCCATAACTGTCTGTAAGTGTTCGGGACCAGAAGCCTTGCAGAGTGGGCATGGCAGGGAAAAGCAAGGCTCCACTTCCCCCAACCAACTGGGACATGCTTCAGGAAGGAAACTAGCATATATGCTGCTTCCTCCTTTATCACAAAGCAGATATCAGCAAAAGGCTGGCCTGCTGAACCCTGCAGGAAAAAGATCCATCTGAAGGTGAAGTTGGCTAAGGCCCTATAGCTGGCCTTAACCACAGCCCCAGTGAGGTTAGGAGGAGGGAAAGAGGCAATTCCTGCCCTAAGGAGCATGCTGTCTGAACCATGCTTTTAAGCTCCATGGAGGTCCAGAAGGGAATGCCTGTCTGAAGTAGGGATGTAAAATCCCATTTAATTGGTTAACAGCTAAACATAATGTTTAACTGGTTAACCAATTAAAGGGATATGGGTGGGGGGCCCACTCCAGCTCCCCCAACCCCACAGCAGGCCCTGCAGGGCTGGAGCAGCCCCTTGCCCGTGGCAGGCAGAGTGCTGTTCCAGCCTAGGGATGAAAGCGACTAGTTGAGTAGTCAACTACACCCAATAAACCTAGGGTTATCGGGTAGTTGAGTCACTACTCGACTAGTCTCTCCCCCCCCCCCCCCCGGCTGCCTCCTTATCAGAGGCAGCAAGGAGGGAGGAGCAGGAGACAGTGCTGGGGGAACCTTCTTAAAAGCCGGTTCTCCCCAGCACCATCACCACGGGGGGTAGGGGAGGGAGAGGCACAGCAGGGGATCCAGTGAGAGCTGGGATTAAGCCATCCCGGCTCATGCCAGGTCCCAAACTCTGTGCCTCTGCTTTTTAAATGTAGGAAGAGCTGCCAGGCTCTTACTACGTTTAAGAAGCAAAGCCTCAACGAGCCCCCTTACTGACTAATTGAGTAGTCAGTTGAAATTCCATCAACTACTCGATTAGTTTACTAATTGCTATTTAACATCCTACTCCAGCCCTCCCAAGTTAACTGGAACCAGTAAGCATCACCCTTAATGGATGATGCTTACCAGTTAAGCGTTCATATCCCTAGTCTGAACAAGGCAACTACTGACTATCTTAGTGTGAGACACAGAGGGACTTCTGGGCAGCAGCGGGGTTATATTTTAAGGAGCTGGAAGTGGCTTTGAGAAGTACATCCGTAACAGGCTAAGCAGCAGCAATGAGGAATGAGCAATGAGGACACAGTGGAGTCCACAGAGCTGGTGAAGATGCTGATGAGCATGACAAAGGTAAGAGTGGCACCAGGAAGTGATGAAGGGATTGAACAAACACCCGAGGCTGCCAAAAACAGGATCCCTGGGCTGGAACCAGTGAAGGCAGGGCCTGGGCTCCTCAATCTCCTCCCTACACCAGGAGTGGAAGACCCAAGAATTGAGTCCCTGATGGAGATAAGCAACCAGGGATAGTGGCCACCTGGCTTTGGATTTTCTTATTTTTTGGACTTTTCTGTTAATCCCCAAAAAGGAATTAACTGAAGGGTAACCTGGCTGGAAGGCTAGAACACAGAAGAGGCTGACTTTTGAGGAATCTGGATAGGGGGGTGCTAGAGTGAAAATCCCACATTGTAACACAAGGGGGTATTGTGGAGGTGCATGCCCTCCATAACAATGGGAGCAGAGATTAATTGGGGCTATGTTACTAGATGCCCAAAATTGAAACTTTTTCCACTTGAGGTGACAGCACTTGCAAGTGGATTGTTCCTTGGAATTTATCAAGACACCTTGAACTCAATGAACAGAATCGCTTTAGATCTGTCATATGGAAATGAATGAGTGCGCAGGAAATAAATCCAGCAGTTCTATGGTCACAAGGTGAAACAGAGGGATCTGGAAATCATTGCCCTAGCACGGGCAAGACAGCAGTCAGGTACTTTGGCGCCTTTCCCTGTTTTCTCTCATGGAAAGAGTAAAGATAAAGCCAATGAGACCTATTCTCAAGTCAACCCAGGACACTTGACATTGTGCCTTGCTGTGAACAGATCTATTTCCAGATAGCAAATATGTCATCTGTCACTATCTTTAGAGACTGAGCAGTTCTTTTGTCCCTGTTCAGCTGATCTACTAGGATGCCATCACTGCCTGCTAAATGCAGGGAAAGGGGGGTAAGTGTCATGGGGACAAGTCCCACAGATTCCTTCAATCACTGACTGGAATTAAAACCATGTTTCTTGTAAGGATGTTAAAATGCAGTTAATTGACTAATTGATGGAATTTCCATCAACTAGTCAATAGGCACTTCCGCTTTCCTCCTTTGAAATGTGCAAGAGCCCCTGCTGAGGCTCTTGTACATTTCAAAGGAGGAATGAGGAACTCCGCAAACAGCCCAGGGCCCAGCAGGAAGTCCCGCTGACTCTGAGCTGCACACAGGTGCCTGCTTTGAAATGCACATGAGTCCTCAGCAGGGGCTCTTGTGAATTTCAAAGCCATGGAGCCTGGGGTCTGCAGGGGACACTCAGTCCCCTGCTGACCCTTGGCACCATGCTACACTGTATGCTGCTAGGACCCCGGGTCAGCTGGGGACTCCCTCTGAATCGCTGCAGAGGCAGCATTTTAAAGGGGCAGCCCTGGAGCCCGGGGTCAGCTGGGCACTCCCTGCAGCATTTCCCCGGAAACTGGGATCAGCTGGGGAATCCCCAACTGACCCCGGGTTCTGCTGCCGCGGGGAGCCTGGCATCAGCTGGGAGTCCCCAGCTAACCCCAGGTTCCAGGGAAGTGCCGCAAGGAGCCTGGGGTTAGGTGGGGAGTCCCCAGTTGACCCCGGGCTCTACTACCCCTTCAAAAAGGGTGGAGGCAGCAGTTTCAAAGGGGAAGCTGCTGCACGGCCGCCTCCGTCCATTTTAAAGGGGCAGTGGAGCCCAGGGTCAGCTGGGGACTCCCCAGCTGATCCCGGGTTCTGGGGAAATGCCACAGGGAGCCCGGGATGAGCTGGGGAGTCCCCAGCTGACCCTGGGTTCCACGGTTGCCGCTTTAAGGCGCACAGGCGGCATTTTAAAGGGGAAGCCGCCGCACAGCTGATCCGTGGATCAGCTGTGCAGCAGCTGCCCCTTTGAAAAGCTGCCTGAGGGTTTCAAAGTGGCAGTGCTGCTGCCACTTTGAAGTATCCCTTCTCCCCCCCCTTTGCTGCCTATCTTATAGAGGCAGCAAAGGGAAGGGGAAAATCGACTAGCTGACTAGTCAAAATACTTGTCGATAAGTCAAAATACTTATCAGATAGTCGACTAGTCTTTTACATCCTTAGTATCTTGTTTACACACTATATACAACCGTGTTCTCCATAACACTTAGATTACTTTCTTCTGCAGGTGAGGAAGGAATAACTTGACATTGAGTGGACTACCCTCAAGTCTACTAGATTGATACATAACTTCCCCAAGTGGTTCCAGTGACTGAACTGCTAGATATCTGAAGGGGGCTGACCACCCCAAGTTGCAAGAATTGAAGATAACTGCTGATGGAGCTGGTGGATTGGATGCTTCCCTTTTCAAGGCATGGACATGCTGTCTCCATCTTCTTGGGAGAATCCTTGTCAAGAACTTGCCTAGCAAACATTGTTTGGCAATGTTGTACAGTTCTCACGTTAAGTACCTCAGAAGAGGCTGCACCTATAACTCAGGCGACGAGTCCCCATTAATATCAGGAAGAGCAATGTCAGGTCGAGTTCTGTTACTGTCTCAGAGTAGCTGACTCACTTTTCAGAAACTGTTCCTCTGGAACGAAGGCTTTTCCTGACAGAGTCCAGAATTGCTCAAGAGGGAATTCTTTATGTAGGAAATGACTTTTTCCAGCATGTTCTGTCCAATACTTTAAACAGGAAGCATGTGAGTCACCCTTGGAAAGACCACCTTGTGGGGATCCCTTTTAATTCAGTTATCTAAATAAATGTATGTATATCCCATTTTAGATACACTGACCCACCACTGGGCATTTTGTAAATACCCACAGGGCAGCAGAAAGGCTGAAGGGATGGACCCCCTGTATGAAAATGGTTGCCAACTCCCCGTCAATACAGAATCCAAAGTATTTCCAATATGAAGCCTAATAGTCATCTAGAAATACATATCCTGTAAATCAAGAGAATTGAAGTAATCTTGGATAGAGAGGGAGGAAATGTGAAATTGCTGAAAGTGTTTCATTTTCTCAGGTCTAAGATAATATGGAAGCCTCCGTTCTTCTTTGGAATCAAAGTATCCGGAATAGAATCCCCTTGGAACTTCCTCTACGGCTCCTGCTTCCAAGAGTGAGCAAAGCTCTGTTCCTAGATGGTTCTCATCAGAAAGGACCCCCATGAGACGGTGATATTCGGGTGGTTGTGAGAAAGCTGATCACTAACTGGGGCGTGGCTTAAGTCTCATTGCAAACCTGTGATCTAAAGCCTGAGCAGAAAAGGAGAATGTGGTTATCTGTCCTTTACACAGATTCAAGCTTTTTCTCCTCTGTTGAAACTGAGCAGAAACTTGCCGGTGTTAATACTGACATAACAGAAGCACCAACCTTCCTCCTTGATAGTTGATAAATTCCTAGCAATCTGCCTGTTGATATAGCATCCATCTTCGCTAGGATTTCATCAATCCTTGCCCTTAAACTCTCACCTTCATACTTGCTCTAGTATCAGGAGAAAGACCAGAGCTAACTCATGCATGCTTAGCGATGGCTGAAGCTACTGTTCTTGTTGCAGTGTTTGATACATCAAATGAGATTAAGTGTTCATCTACTAGTTGTCCCTCTGCTACTAAGACCCTAGCCAGTTTCCTTTGCTCTTCAGGTAGGTCCTTATATAAGGCCACTTTCTCCAAAACATGAAACTAATACCTAGATATTACAGCCTAGTAATTTTGAAATGATAGTGTCTAAAGAGACAGAGGAGAATCTTCTACTCACAGTGTTCACATCTTCACCCTCTCTCAGACTGTACAAAACTGTGCTTCGCCTGCTTTTGTTCTTTGAACTGCTGCAACCGCCAGTGAGTTGAAAGTGAGTGTGTGGGGGAAAACCCCGTATGGTAACTTTTAAAGCGTGTCTTATCTTCTTTAAAATGGCCTAATTAGAGGTGGGATTTGCCCAAACCTGTCTGGTTTCAACAACTCTTCTAATCTAGAAATTTTATAGTGATCTTACTGTCAGAAGGGGACCCCCATGTATCAAAAACCAGATTACATATCTCTGACATAGAAAGGGTCTTTCATGAAATGGTAATCAGAATAGAGTCCACATTAAAACGAATGGCATCTTCAGAAGAGGAAGATGCTGTTGCATCTCCCACATTAGGATCTCTCTGACCATCAGGCTCCAGACCAGTGTCCTGGTATTTGAGAGCTCCACACAGTTCTTCTCACCAGTGCTACTCTGATGATAGAGACATACTCTGGATACAGAGCTCCCAGATCTAAGGCTTTCCCTGACTTCTAGAAAGGGACAGATCCCTGAAAAGATGAGTTTGTTCAATGTCCAGATAATATCTAGACTAAGAATGTGAAAGTATAACCATGTAAATGGTTAAACCAATAAGCCTGGGCTTATCAGTTAACATTCACAGTTACACTCAGGCTCCCACACCGGCTCCCAAGGGGCCAACTGCCACCCAGCGCTGCTGCCTCTGTATCAGAGGCAGCAGCGGAGGGTGGGAGCCAGGAGCCAACTACAGGCGGGAGCCACCCAGCCAGCTGGGAGCCAGGAGCCAGCTGTAACCATGTAAACACTGAAATTGTTAGTGGTTACATGTTTACCGAATTACCCACTTTTTAACATCCCTAACCTAGACAGGGGACAATAAGAGGGAAGTTGCTAGGTTCCTTGTCTAAATACCTAATAGGATAAAGTTATTTCTGTTTATATGACCAGTACATAGTATCTGTATAGTGATTATTCTAGTTCCCATTCTTTTTGGGTGATGCGAATAGAGACTGTACATTACCTTGTCACCACTAGATTTAATGCCAGATTGTGGCTCTGATCTCAGATCCTAGACAGTAAGTAAGAAGGAACATAGGGGCTTTGGCATTCTTAAAATTGAAAAGGAGAAAAACTTCCTGATGAGCCTGTAACAGTTTTAAGGAGAAAGAGTGAAAGGTCTAGGGAAACTGAATCTGCTCCTTGGGTCTTTCAGCTCTTGGGAAAGTTAGAGCAGTAAATGTCCCTGAAGTGCAAATGTGAGTGATGTACTTGAACAAATATACACTCAACCATTTTGCTTGTTACATTAGGGGAATTATCCTTCTTTAAGTATTTGCCCTGTGCCTTAAACTTCGGCCTAGGTTCCAAGGTTATGTTTGGAAATGACCTCAGGGGATCTGACAGAAACCAAGAACTGTGCTTGGGCCTGCAAGAAGTGGTATTTTACACCATACTCTTACGTGGAATGGGAGGACTCTGGCCCCAAAGCACACTCCCATTAGGACTGGCTCTGTTACGAGAGGCAGACATTTGTATCTGGTGCTAGGATCTGACGGCTTAGAACCTCTCAGTACCAGATGCTCTGCATTCACTCCAGAAGCAGAGGGGGGAAATTTTAGAGAGATCTTGGGTTTTTTTATTCTTTTAGAAGCTAATGCCCAACCCAAGCCTCAGTACTCATGGAACCATTGGTTATGGAACTGAAGCTTTGGCCTCCTGAAGTAGTAAGGCTTGGAGCCAGATCTGATGCTCCTCATGAGCTCTTGCGGAAAAGGTGCCATGCACTACAAAGGAGAGAAAGTCCTTTCCCCAAGCAAACTAGACCTCTCATATGAGCATCCAATGCATGAAATATAGCAAGACAGTGCACCTACCTTGAATCCTGACCTCTTTGCCATAGGATCTGTAAACCTGCACTCACATGCATCCAGGGGGAAGAAAGGTATGGAGAAATGCAGGAGCCAGCCAGTAGGAGCAGTCAAAAAAGAGACAGTTGCACTGGAGTGAGGGTGGCAAAACAGGGCCCACCTGGCCACTTCCCCCAGCATTCAAAACTGTACAGCCCCAGCCCCACCCCCACCACTTTGGAGGCATTACAACTTTTCCTACCTTCACCATACAGCCTTGGGTGGAAACCTGAAGAGAGGAAGCCAACCTCAGATACTAGATTATAAAATGTCTGTCTAGATCAGTGTTTCTCAACCAGTGGTATCAGTACCCTTAGGGGTACTCGAGAGAAGTCTGGGAGGTACGTCAACACAACTGAAATTTAGAGAAAACTGAATTTTTGTTTTAAGTTTTAGAGCGTTTTATTATTTTTGTACTTTTTACACCCAAAAATGTCATCACCCACCCAGCTACGATTAAGTTGTTGAAACAAATGTGTTGTGATGGTAGAAAAAAATGTTGTGTGTCTGAAAACTGTAGGTACTGGGGGTATTTATAATTTTTAAGGGGTACTTTATAAAAAAGGTTGAGAAACACTGGTCTAGATTATAAATGCTTACTACTCTGTTTGTACAGGACCTATCACAGCAATATCCCATTCTTGGTTGGCCCCAATGCAGTACCGTAATAAACATTAATAAACTTTATTTACAAAAACAGGATAAAATTTCTAACAATAATCCTAAAACATCCATGGAGATGAGTCTTCTGAGGTTCCTAGTCCATTTGCTGCAGCATCTAGAAAGCACTGAGATAGGTAGAGTACTCCTTCCCTATAACATCTCTCAAAATGTTAAGGAAAGTTGAAGGGAGAAGCACCAAGTGTGCCACTCAACATTTCATCATCAGAACTACACTACTGGAGCATACCATGAGTTGGAATGTGCAGAGGCCACTCAATGAACAAGGAGTTAATAGAAACTGAGTTCAACTGTGAACTGGAGTATCTACCACTGAGAAGACAGGTTTTTTTATCTGCCAGTACATGCACAATAATTGGTTCATTTCTTAACCATAACCTTAGAGAGAGAAGAGAGTTACTTTTGTCTTAAATATGGAGGAGTTAATACTCAGAGATTAAAGTGAAATTATTTGGACTGGATATATGGGGCCTGGAAACCTTTCCCACATGGAACAAATGTGTGGAAAGGAAGGACACCTTTCACAGGAGGTTGCACTTAGAATATTTCCTCCTGTTTGAGAGGTCATACTGGTACTTCCAGTATACCCCTCTTGTATGTACAGGAAACATCTCTCAAACCAGTAAATGCTTTCAAGACAGGAAGAAACATTTTACATACACTCACTGACAACAATGCCTAGCCCAATTGCCAGGTACACTTTGACTGACCAGCAAAGTGTGAAAAATCATGCCTGAGAGTACCAATAGTACTCTGCATACAAGACAGTGATCACACAAATAGCTACAAGCTTAATTTTTAATAAACACTACTTGCCTAAAGAATAGAAACAGTCAACACCAAGCCTTGCAGGATGGGTAGGGGGACAGATTGTTTACCTTCAAGTTCCAGCATTCCTACCAACCAGAGCAAGATAGGTGGCTGGTGTTCTGAAGGTTGCACTTAGCATACTAACTGCTCAAACCCCAAATATCCAAGATATGATTATCATAACTGACTGGGGGCAAAAGTATATCTCCTTCTCAAGAGGACTCAGCACTGCAGAGAAAGATTGGCTTACCTGAGGCTTTAAGTGTCTGTCTTCCACACTGGCATTGAACTTAAAGCCCTAAGAAACATTATTAAAGTCTAAACTTATGTTTTACCATTTAGGTATTTCACTTTTATGCATCTGACTCTGGATAAAAATGGAGGTCTGTTTCACTTTTATTTCTAGTCAGTTATTTTGTTTTTCATCCATTAACACAAAGCTAGATTTGGGGGGCAAACAACATATGTCTTCTTACAGGACCTATACACACAAAGAATCCTATTTAATTTAAAATATGACCATTTTCAGGTCTAAGTATACTGGGTGAAAATCCAGGGCCCACTGACTTCAACAGGGCCAGGAATTCACCCGCTATCCCTGTGAGTGAAAAGTCACTTAGTTCATAAATATGTAGCCATCTAACAATGAGTTGACAGAAATTAGTACTCCTTTCAGCAGAAACTATTCTGTTTTTCTATCCACCTAACTCAAGTCTTATTTTCAAGACATCTTTAATTATAACTGGACAGTGGTCATCATAACCAGAGGAGTCAAAAGTTACAAATGCAGATGTCCAGGACCCAAGTATACACAAACACAGAATCATCTCTCATTCTTCATTAGGATCCTGTTTGAAGAAAACAAGCATCAAGACTTACTTCATATGTTCAATCCCACTCATCACAGCTTCACAAAGATACATTTTTTTCTGGATTTCCTCCCCACCCTTTATGTGCATTTTTCAAACCCCTGACATATAAGGTCTGGCCTCCACTGGAGTTTAGCTGCCAACACAACTAAACGAAAACATTTGCACCAGCACAAATCCCTACTTCAGATATGGTACACTGGTATAAATCAGAGCTGTAAAAGGTTAACCAGTTATCCTGTAAGTATCACCCTCAACGGGTAATGTCCTTACCAGTTCCAGTTAACTGGTAACCAGTGGAGCCTGGAGCAGCTCCCCACTTGCCTGGGGAAGGGGGCAGCTCCAGCTGTGCAAGGGCCCCGCCACAGACAGGGGCCACTCTTGTCGGGAGCAGAGCTCCTCTGTGGTGGGCCCAGGTGCTCCGTAGGCAGAGGCTGCTCCAGCATCCAGAGCAGCCTCTGTCTGCAGGGAGCTCAGGCCCCTTGTGGACAGAGGCTGCTCCAGCAGGAGCTGGGAGCCAGCTCCAGTGCGGGGCTTGGGGCTGCTCTGGAGCAGTCCCCAGCAGAGATCCCGCTTTAGTCTGTTAACTAGTTCAACATTAGGTAAACCTAATGTTTAACCAGTATTAACTAGGATTTTACATCCCTTGTATAAATTGTTATTTTCAGCAGTTCATCTGCCCCAGAATAATCTTATACCAATGTATCCTATCTGTGCTAATGATTTGCATTGGTGAAAACACATCAGTTTGCTATGCTAGTGGCTAAAAAGTCCCAGTGTAGATAAAGCCTCAGAGCCACAAAAATATTTTAGGAGTCTGTACATAAGGTGCCCTACACCAAGTCTGAACAGTTATAATTGTTTGTGTTATAGTCATGGCTTGTTTCTGATTAAAAACAAAACCAGGAAATATACTCAGATTCTTTAGAAAGCTACCTCTTTAAAATTCTAGCTGTTCTATGTAATATTCTGTAAATAGAGTGTATTATATTAAGAGTTTAAGACCATATACGCATATTTGTTAAAAAAAAAAAAAAAGAGTAGACTGGAAACAAATGGCAAAAAACAAGCAGTGCTGAAATGGTCTTTTAAAACATAATGCAGCAAGCAATATAAGTAACCTAGTAAAGCTGCAGAAGTGGTCTGTTTCTGCCCTCTGCAGTCTCTACTGCTATCTGGATTTTTAAGACTCAACCCTCCAAAAGTAAAGGTAGAAGATTAGTGTCTGAAAAACCTAAAGAATGACAGACTGATGATCACTCACTGGATAACCAACTGTGCAAGACAGTTTGCATGGTAGATTCATGTGATCAAGGCAGGGTTTATTCAATGAATCTTCATATTAATATAAAACCTGACAGTAATTGTACATGATTTCTACAGCAATAAACAAGTAAGATTTTGTGACTGGTATTTTTTCTGCTGAAAACTCAGTGACATAATTTGAGAAAACCAAGGTCCAGTTTTTCTGAAGTCATTTTTCTATCTATCGCTATATACTGATCAGGATTCAAAACTAGCACTCTCATACATGGAGGGGCATAGTCTTAATATCAAAGCAATGCTATGGATGTGGCAACATACCACAGGTGAATATAAAATTATTTTTCAATTCACAGAACAGTCATTCAAAATTAACTATTCTTAAAAGTACCTTCTGTGTGAAAAGACAGGAAATATTCATGTTGTTAAAACATTTTCACTCTAGCAGTAAGACCCATTATCTCATATTGTTCAGTCTTCTTACGTCATCTTTGCCTATTGTGTATCACAGTATACTGGCCATAGCTAATCATCATGAATGTATGTTTTCATTTAAGCCATTATCTTTCATATAACAAGTTGTGTTTTGAATTATTACAGGGTACAAAAAAGTTTGTTACTGAAGTATTAAGCTACATTCACTTACAAGAGGAGCATAAATATTCAAATATGCCTGTAGCTAGATTAAATACTGCTTGAACATTAGATGACTAAATAATGTCCGATTTGCTGTCTCTTTTTAAAAGAGACAGCCTTGGGCAGGGGCTGGACTTGATGACCTCCTGAGATCTCTTCCAGCTCTATGATTCTATGAACACAAGTTTCACAGTTGTTTCATAAGCCTTTTTAATCTACCTAATTTCTGAATATTTTGTCTTTCATTCTATAACTAGCTCTACTTGTATGAGTGATTTAAATAATCTAATGAAATAAAGTTACAAGAGATGTAACTGATTACTTCATTAGGCCTTATCCTTGCTGTCCTGAAGAGAAAGCTTTGCTGTCTGAGTTGCTCTTGCAGTACCCTTTTTAGTCATTAAAGTGATCACTGAGAGAAATCTGCAAAGTCACTTTGAAGAACTAGTTGATTCAAAGGAAAAGAATTTGTGAACAGTTAACAGATCAATTTTCCAGAAACATGTCTTTGTACCTAACCTATTTTTAAAATATTAGCTTAGTAATTAACTTGTTTTACACAAATATGGCCCATCAGTCTTCTCTAACATATTCATTATGCTACTAATTGTGCAGTACTTTCACTACACATTTGAAAGAGCAAAATGCTCTCACTTTTCCGGTGCATAAAGTTTTTTATTTCCCACCTTCCTTACACCACACTAGGAATCTTTTTCTGATTCAGTTACCAGTGGATGCATTAAATCATAAAAAAAAGGCATTCCACAGACATAAAAATCTGCAGACTTATTTCCAGTCATGTCTTTAAGCCTTTTCTAAATACACATTATGTGCAAGCATGATTTGCAAGCTCCTCTCTCTTTTTTCCCCCCAACACTGCTCCTTAAATTAGATGCAGGACAAACCTCAGTCTCTGTATCCCGTGCTTCCCAAAGGCTGCACTCTATTTGCTTAAGTACCTATGCTGTAGCTACATGTAATAGTTTACTAGAGGGTGACACTGGGAATTAAAGATTCACTTCTCCCTTTCGCCTTCCTTATCCCAGCCTGTCACTTACTGTACCAGACCGTGATCGGAAGCAGCCTATTCACTGCAGGAGACTGCCTCCCAGTGCCCAGAGCTCGGCTGCAGGCCGGCCATGCCCATCTGCCCTGGGAGCTCTCCCTCCCCCGCAGACAAGCAATGCAGTAGTTGCCCGATTCCGGGAAAGCCTCACTCCCCCCAGCACCTGGGAGGCGGCGGCGCTCGGTCCAGCCTCCCACCCCTGCATAGGCCAGGAAAGCCCTTGCGGCAATCGCCCCGTCCCAAGCTTGCCCCTCCGCCAAGGGCAGGTGTTTCAGGGGATCCCCTGCTTCCCCTCCCGTGAGCTGAACTGTGCCTCTCCCTGCCCGCAAGACCCCGACTGTCCCCCCGCACGTCGCCCCGAGGCGGGCCCGGACAGCCCCTTCCCCGCTCCAGGAGAGCGGAGACACCCTCCCCGCCGCCGCCGCGGAAGGAGGGGAGAGCCCAGGGCGGGCCCCGTGGGTGCGGGGCGGGGGCCCGGGATCGGGGCCGGGGCCCCGCTGGGTGGGGCGGAGCGGGGTGTGGCCCTGCCCCCCCCCCCGGTACCTTGCGCTTCCTGGTCTCGGCCGAGCCGCTCCACACGAAGCACTGGTAGATCGCCCGCAGGTTCTGCTTCCAGTTCTCCACCTTGAAGCCGGTCACATGGCAGCACCCGGCGGCCGGCGGACTCATGTCCGACCCCCCCTCATCAATCCGCCCGCCGACGGGCCGGGCCGGCGGGCAGCGAGCCGGCCCCTTCCCCCTGGCAGCCGCACGGACACGGGACGGGGCCGCCGCCGCTCGCGCGCTCCCAGGCGCCGGCCCCCTCACGCCGCCCGGCGCGGCTCCCTCCCCCGCCCCCGCCCCCGCGAGCTGCAGCGGGGCGCGGGGAGCGGCTCGCCCCGAGGGCCGGGCTCCCCCCCGGCTCCGAACAAAGCGCGGCGGCCGGGCGGCAGCGCACAAAGATGGGGCTGGCGCGCAGGAGGAGGCGGCGGCCGCTGCCGCCCCCGGAGTGGCCGCCGCTGCCGCTAGCTCATGGAGGCCGCTGGGAGCCGGCGAGGCTCGGGGAGACCCTGGCGGCGGAGGTGCTGCCGCGGGGGGGAGGGGGCTCGTCCGCTGCTGCTCCCCCAGCCGGCCGCCCGCTCGGCTCCTGTCTCTTTAAATCGCTCCCCCTCCCCCCCCACAGCGTTTAATGGCCCTTGCTGCGAACTCAACCTAGCCCGCCAGGCCCGGAGTGGGACCGACCAACAGGGAAGGGGCAGGGGGCGGTGTGGGCCTGCCCCTCTGTCCCGCCACCATTGGGGAGGGAGGCTGGGGAAGGAGCGCGGCCGTTGGCTCCACGCCTGTCACTCCAGGCTTGGGCGACGCCTCGTCCGGCGCCTCATTGGCGCGACGCCCTGTTCCACACGTTCCAGCGGGAAAAGGCGGGCGCTGTGGAGGTGATGGGCAGGGCAAACAGGCCAATGAGACGAGAGAGGCGGAGCCCCTGTTGCAATTAGCGCTTTCGGATTGGCCCCGGCGCTGCCGTGGGGAGGCAGATCTCTGAAGGGATTGGCCGAACGGAGCGGTCAGGGTGGAGCGCCCACAGCATCAGGTTGCGTTGCGGGGCAGAGCTGCTGTCATATCCGCTTATTCCTGCAGCTTCTCTGTTACCCCAGTGATTTCCTGCAAGCGGGGAGGGGGTAGCACAGAGCGCTGGAGCGTATCACCCCTTCCTCCTGGGGGGCAGGGTACATCCCCCTGTACACGCAGGCCACACAGCCACCGCCCCCCCTCATTGGCCACACGTTACCCTGCTCTGCCATAGACCACACAGCCACCTCGCCCCCTCCTGGGCCACACATCCGCCCTGCCCCGCCATAGGCCCTCAGCACCGGCCACAGGCCACACAGCCACCTTGCCCCCTCACGGGCCACACATCCGCCCTGCCCCGCCATAGGCCCTCAGCACTGGCCACAGGCCACACAGCCACCTTGCCCCCTCACGGGCCACACATCCGCCCTGCCCCGCCATAGGCCCTCAGCACCGGCCACAGGCCACACAGCCACTTCGCCCCCTCATTGGCCACACGTTACCCTGCTCTGCCATAGACCACACAGCCACCTCGCCCCCTCATGGGCCACACATCCGCCCTGCCCCGCCATAGGCCCTCAGCACCGGCCACAGGCCACACAGCCACCTCGCCCCCTCATTGGCCACACGTTACCCTGCTCTGCCATAGACCACACAGCCACCTCGCCCCCTCATGGGCCACATATCCGCCCTGCCCCGCCATAGGCCCTCAGCACCAGCCACAGGCCACACAGCCACCTTGCCCCCTCACGGGCCACACATCCGCCCTGCCCCGCCATAGGCCCTCAGCACCGGCCACAGGCCACACAGCCACCTCGCCCCCTCATGGGCCACACATCCGCCCTGCCCCGCCATAGGCCCTCAGCACCGGCCACAGGCCACGCAGCCACCTCGCCCCCTCCTGGGCCACACATCCGACCTGCCCCACTACAGGCCACAGCTACCCTGCCCCCTCACGGGCCACACATTCACCCTGCCCTACCACAGGCCGCACATCTGTCCTGCCCCATCATGGGCCCTCAGCACCTGCCTCAGGCCACACAGCACCCTGCCCTGCTTCCCTGGGCCACACAGCCACTTTGTCCCCTCATGGGCCACACAGCCTCCCTGCTCTGCCACAGGCCCTCAGCACCTGCTGCAGGGCACACTTCCATCCTGCCTCGCCACAGGCCACACATCCGCCCTGCACAGTCACCCCACACCCTCATGGGTCACACATCCACCCTGCCCTGCCACGGGCCACACATTCGCCCTGCCCCACCATGGGCCCTCAGCACCGGCCACAGGCCACACAGCCACCTTGCCCCCTCATGGGCCACACAGGGCACATAGCCACCCTCCTCCACCACAGGCCCTCAGCACCCTCTGCAGGGCACAAGTCGCTCTGCTCTGACACACAATGGGCCACAGCACCTGCCCTGGGCCACACAACAAATTTGCCCAGCAACAACTACACAACTGCTCTGCCTAGCCATGAGCCCATGGCGTCCACCACAGGCCCACAGCACCTGCCACAGGCACACAGAGCCGCTCTACCTGGTCACAAGCCACACAGTCACTCTGCCACGTCACAGGCCACAGCACCCAGCACAGGCCACACAGCAGCTCTGCACAGCCACATGCCTACAGCACCTGTCATGGGTCACACTCTGCACCACACATCACACAGCCACTCTTCCTGGCCACAGGCCCACAGTGCCCACCACAGGCCATGCAGCTGCTTTGTCTCACCATAGGTCCAAAGCATCCACCACAGGCGCCATAGCAGCTCTATCTGCCACAGGCTCAAAATACCCTCCACATTCAGCTAGTGCACTGATGGTGGCACTTGCCCTATAGGTAATTCATGTTGGCAGTCCTTGGCTCCACACCAGCTGAATAATTAGGAGTACATGCAAATGGAAAAGGTTCTCTTGTGCTCTGGTTTCCCTCTTGTAACTGTACAACACAACTACATACATACAGCCCCTGTTTTGTTAGCCTCTCCGAGCCACAGGGAGCACCATGCATTATACACTCTGAAATCAGAGTGAGGCTGTAGTTTTGTTCACAAAAGCTGCAAGTCTATGCGTGCATGAGCCTTAGGAATTCAAGCTTCTTGATATTCACGGGAAACCAAAGTTGAGCTCAAATATTTTAGAATTTGCATGTTTGTTTTCAGCCTCTAAGAACCATTCAAGGGGCGTAATACAATGAGATCTCATTTGATGACATTTCCATTGGTAAGGCACTGAAGTACTCTGTTAGAATTAGTTATGGTATTACTTCAGCCCCATCCTGTAAATTAATACATAAGGAAATAACAAGCCAGTAGAAAAATACAAAAATATTTGGATCTCTCTCATACATTATTTGCTACACACTACAGAGTTAATATACTTACAAAGTTACATAACACTGGAGGGAGACAACTGGCATAGATAAGAGGGAAAAAGATAGGCTTTTGGCAGAGATTTGTAGAGATAAAGGTAGAGAGAGACCAGAGGCTGTTTCAGACAGGTGCTGCAGAAGACCTTGCTTTTGTACTTGCAATGGGAAGACTGTGCAGTAAAAAGATAGTGCTAAAGCACTTGGTTTGCCAATCTTTTTTAATTCATGCTATTATTATTTAAGCACTTCTTTAGGGATCCCAAACATTAAACTCAGCTGAAACTGCTATATTAGGCTTTTTAATACTTAAAACACTGTGAGGCTTAATTTTGTTTTCAGGCCTGTAGGTGCAACTCTCATTGTAGTCAAAGAGAATTGTGACAGCATATCAAAGGGCAAATATTTGTCTCAAAGTTACCGAGAGTTGCTACCATTTGAAAAAAGAAATAAGGGATACTAAGTCACTGTTGTGTGAAAATTATTGCAAATTATTTAAAAACCTATTTGCAAATAATATGCATGTTTCCATACATTTCCATTTGAAAATAATTGTGGGATTTACTATTGGTGAAATGCATTGTGTTGACAGCCCCGGTGAATAAAGTCCTGTTTATCTACAGGCCAGCAGCAGGGCAAACTTCCCACATTCTGCCTTTCCACTGTGTCCATGATCTGGGGGTAATTTCCTGAGGGATAACAGGAGAAGTTCAGTCTTCATGGCTCATGCATTTCTTAGCCTCTGTACCTGAAATTCCTATTCCACAAAGTCAAAGGTCTGTTTGGGCAGCCAAGGAGGATGCAAAGTCAATAAATAAATAAAATTATAACTAATTATAATAACTAATAGCAATAGTGCTGCTGCCCATTCTTCCCTCAAAATGCTCTCTATCCCCAATATAATATTTGCTTCTGTCTTATCCAAACATAATGTTTCCCACCACAGTTGCTTGAGTGGTACACCTCTTCCATCATCTACTCATCCTAACACACCAGCGCTCCCATGAATCATAACTAGATTCCTAGGCCCCAATCCTGCAATGACAGCTGTGTGAGCTGTTTTCTGCACATGTATGGCACCCTGTTGACTTAAATGAAAAAACTAATTTAATGGTCTCAATGTTAACTCATTTCACTTCATCACAGAACATCTCTCATTTCCTGTGGTTTGATGAGGTCACTCATAAATCCAACGAACAGCAAGGGGGAGCCACTATACTGACTTCTATATGTGTGAACTAAAATAAAACCAAACTCTTTCAGATATGGCAAAGATGCCACAATGTTAACTTTACAAATAAGACCAGGGAGGGAAAACTCAAACCCGGTCCTGCTCCCATAAAATCAGTGACAAAATTCCCACTGACTTCAGTGGAAGCTGAATCGTGCCTTAAACACACTAGTACATATTTCTCTTACAATCACAAAGCAACAGAAAACCAAAGAAATGTCTCACCTCCTATTCAGGCATGTTATTTAATAAGCATACTCTCTTGATCTGAACAGCAAATCTGTAACAGACATATATGAAATTGAAAGAGACATCTCACCTAAGAAATGTCAAAGACAGATTTTTTAAAATAACCTTGATCTTAAGATCTATAAATCTTTAGCAATGAAAAACCAACAGAAAATATATTATACATTTATTAATCAAGCAACAAGCAACTACCTCAAAAGCAAATGTAAGCAAGCTATGACGGCACTCAGGTATCATCTGTTAAAATTAAAGACGGAAATAAATGATAAATCTGAGTTCTCCTGGATTTTTCTCATCCAGCTACAAAAGAACTATCAAAAATTGTATCAATTAGTTTTAACTCAGAAGCTAATCTTTAAACTCCCAGTGGTTCCTCTCCCTGACAATGTACCTGTTCTCCGTACCTTAAACTAGCAAGTCATCTATCCCCAGTTCCCATCACTGTAAATCAAATCCGTATATTACCTGAGATCATTTAGGGAAAAAAAATTCTACATAAAAGCATATTCACTGGCAGAACTTACAACATGTAAAATTACTTCATCAGTAGCTGTTCCTCATCTGTCATCATGTGTCAGTTCATGGACTGCAATACACAGTTCCCTCGTTCCTTCAGATGGTGCTGCCAAAGAATCATATATTTAGTGTGATGGTAAAAATGGCGCATTACCTTTTATTGAAAAGCTGGGTCATACATGAGAGTATGTGCTTCAATGCGAGGGACAGGCAAACTGAATAATTAATTTGCCAATCAGTATGAATATCAGCTGTATTTAGCAAGCCAAAAACTTTCAGCAAATATCTGTGGTATTTAACTGGAAACACCGTCAATGCTACTGATTTTGGGTGCTGAATGTGAGACACGTGTTGCTCAGTCTTCACTGATACTGACAGCAACTGTGATGTCAATGGGAGTTGAGGGCATTCATTGCCTCTGAAAAGCAGACCTGAAGAATTTTAAGTCAAGTGCCCAAAAATTGAGACACTGAAAATCAGTGAACACTTTTGAAAACATTGGCCTTCATTTTCAAACTTTAAGTCCCCTCAAATTCTTTCTGCCACATTATTTCCTCTGCGGTGACCTCTTCCAGAGTGAACAGAGCCAATCACCACCAACTCTAATAATCTGATGTGATACTGAGCCACTGAGCCCAAGATATCACAATAAGAATCTGTCCCAAAATTAGATTTAAAGACAGCTCCTGAGGCTTGCTGAGATCAATTGCTGACTCAGTGAGTGCTGCCAGAGTTTGAACAACCATCTAGAAGAGATCAGTGATCCACCATGTTGTTAGTCCCTTTGCTTTCTTTGAGAATACATCAGAAACTTTGAAATGAAGTGTATATGTTTCTCATTCTACTAATATCTTTCAGTTGTTACAGCCCACACAGTGAACGTGGCATAACACAGCTAAATGGCAGTCAAAACAAAATAAGAGTAGAAAATGGTGACATAATTTTGTCATGTAGTAATTGTCAACTCAGAACCTCTTTGCTATACATACAAGAGTTTACAAGCTTGCTTGAATTTAAGTTACTCTTGGGGATAGCGGAGGAACATTTCTAGACCATAACCTTTTTGGTGCAGCAGACAGACTGGGAAAAGATTTGCCTCTGGAGGCAGGAAGCTGCACCAATCACACTTGGGTCCATTGGAGGAATTTTTAATTTCAAAACCTTAAAGATTATGCAAATTGGTGCTTGCCCCTGAATTATGATGGAATATAAATGTTGACAGTAGCTAAGCCTACTGCAAGCATGCAGCAAGATCTGCCTCTAGAGAGCCACCAGTGTTATATGATATCTCAGCTGGGACGAAGCAAAATTCTTCCATATGGAAAAGAAAAGCAACAGAATCCTCGAGCCATCCCATCCCAGGAGACAGACTCCTGGGCTTTACAGATCAACCAGGAACACGAAGCAGCAAGTCTAATTTTATCCCCTAGATGTACTTTTCCACTAAGTGTTTGCACAGTTTTCCTATACAAAAAGGATGTGCTGTTTTAATTTGCTCTAGTGAAAATTAACTCTTTCCTTTGGAGACTCCTAGACATTTGAACAGCATTAGGGTTTTTATTAGGACTCTTAACTGAGTCCTTAATTGAGTTTAAGAAGAATGTGCAGAATAACCTGCATTTGGTCTTTTTTAGGCTCGATCTTGCAAAGGGCTAAGCATTCTGGTGCCAATATTGACTTTAACAGGGCTACGAATGGACTTGCGTGATTTCCAGAGTTGTTGACTCGAGTCCCACAACTTCAACTCGAGTCCGACTTAAGTCACCTAGGTGACTTGACTTGAGACTCGACTCGGGTTCATTGTTTGTGACTTGAGACTCGACTTGAGACTTGCTAATTTTGTTAAATCGACTTGATGAAAAAATTGTCCGAAAATGCCAATATTGATGGCTTGTACAAAAGTGACTTGACATTTTCTAAATTAAGACTTGAGACTTGACTTAGGACTTGACTCAAAAGTGACTTTAGGGACTCGAGACTCTACTTGAGACTTGAACTGTAGTGACTTGAGACTCGACTTGGACTTGACAATGACAACTTGAAGACAACACTGGCGATTTGCTGGCTTGAGGCTAGTGTGCTCAGCATCTTGCACAAGGCTTTTGCACACCACTGCAGGATGGTAGGACTGAGACAATGAAGCTGTTAGTTTGTTAGGCAGAGAGGGTCCTACGTTGTGGAAGAGATTACCCCTTCCCCTGTGCCAGGCTGCTGCCTCTGAAATTAGTAGAGGCAACTGAGCAGGAGTCCCTTCAATATAAATTGAAAGGAGCCAATAACAGTACTTTCTTACAGACAGGTGCCAGACTTTGGAACTCACTCCCCTTTTGGTGTTCCAGGGCCTGGATTCAATATGCACACAGGCACACTGCAATGCCCACCTTTTTTCCTAGGCTTCAGGGAACAGGGTAGGTTGTCAGAGCCAAAGCAAGGCATAAGCAGACTAAGCAATCGCTTGGGGTACCCAGAAGCTCAAGGGGCCCCCTCTATTCTAGAGATGTGAAAGATTAACCAGTTAGGACTGGAGCAGCTCCCTGCCCATGGCAGTCTCCTGGAGCAGCCCCTGTCCGTGGCAGGACCAGGCACATCGCAAGCAGGGGCTGCTCTGGCCAGGCTGAAGCACCCCCAGTCTGTAACCCCCACCAGACCCCACTTTAACCAGTTATACATCATGTTTAACTGGTTAACCAATAAAACGGGATTTTACAGCCGTACTCTATTTGCTTTTTTATTATAAGAACTGTCCTGTTTTAGTATTGTGAGTGGAGGGACTATTTTAGCTTCAGGCCCCCAATGGGCGAGCACTATCACTGAAGCTAGGTCTGCACTATAGGAGTTTTTTCGGAAAAAGCTACGCATATTACACAAATGACAGAAAAGCCTCTTCTTCCGGCGGAACCCGTATCCCTCATAGAACGAGGCATACAGGGCTCCCCGAAAGAGCTCATTCGCTCTTCTGCAAAAACAAAAAAGCGGAAGAGCAAACGCGTTCGTTGGACATGGAGGTATCCCAGAAAAACCCTGCAGTGTAGACGTAGCCTCAGGGAGGAGGTCGGGTTATGTTATTATCGTCCCAATAGCTGATGGAAATGTATTTACTGTGCTCAACAGTCCATTCTATTGTGCTTTGCATTGGGTATTTTAATTCATGGGACAGACACTCAGGTCATCGGACGGGGGACTAGAGATTTTGAGAAATCTAAATAAATAAGCAAGTATTTGCAGTAATTGGACTATGCAAATATCACTACAGGCTTAAACAGCCTCCTTCCATAGCTAGGGGGAAAACAGACATTATCATGGATTTATACAACAAAATGTGATTAGATGGCACCTTGTATTCTTTAGAAAGCACCCAATATCCTATGCCTGAAGGTCACACACAATTCTGACAGCAATGAGCAAACGATATGAGCCAGTGAACAAGCCAAATACTGCAAAGCCTGTGATCCACTGGAAGGAATAAAGGATAATCAGACCTGGTCCTGGAGGTCTGCAAAGCTTGCTGCTGTGGTCCCCACTTCTGATTTGGAAGACTGAGGAATGTTGGAACTAATCATGACTTATTTTTCAGTTGTTTTAAATGAAAACAAAGTCCCTAATTCTGTTCTGTTGGGGAGATGTCCCTCGAACCATTAGCCAATGGAACCCCATTGCTAGGGTTGAATATTAGTTTCTGAATTTTTACTAAGGATCAGGTTCCTGATCCCCAACAGACTATGAAAACCATGGCCCCAGTTTCCTCTACTTTTGGAGGACTTCAGATGAATTCATGGCCAGTAGGGTGTTGCTGATGGCGCTCCCTCCAAGATGGCTGCTTGCAATTGATCTGACTGCTTAGCAACCAGTCTCACACCTGCCTACCAGGAGTGACAGCTCTATAGCCTGAAAACATGAGACTAAATATGAGACTGAGGGCAAAGGATTTTGCATTCTAATCTCAGCTGTGACACTGACTCCCTCTGTGGCCTTTAGCAAGTCACTTCACTTCAGTCTCAGATTTCCCAACTATAAATGCGAGAATATTACTTAGCTATCACACAAGGTCATGGGTGTTGATGTTTGTAAAGCCCTGTGTAAACAATAAAATTAATCAGATCATTTACATGAGCTGACGATCTGGCCCGCCATCAGGAACTACAGATGGGTAGCTTAGTGCAGAATTTGGCTCTAAGAGGCTGAAAAAAGGTGTAAGTTGGAGTTGATTGCATGGACGGTGTCTGAATGTCCACTTCAGGGAGGCAAGCCCCTTCAGGGAGGCTCTCCCCTAGCCCCACCCCTTGTGACCAAGGCTCCACTGCATCCCTTCTACCCCCTTGCTGCTGTGGTCCCCACTTCTGATTTGGAAGACTGAGGAATATTGGAACTAATCATGACTTATTTTTCAGTTGTTTTAAATGAAAATAAAGTCCCTAATTCTGTTCTGTTGGGGAGATGTCCCTCGAACCATAAGCCAATGGAACCCCATTGCTAGGGTTGAATATTAGGCTAGAGCCCCCCCACCCCACCCAATCACAGCCAGAGGAGCCCAGCCAAACCATCCCAAGCTGCAGGCTGGCCCCCCCAAGCACCAGCCAGACCCCTGGGCCACCTTCCAGCCCTGAGTGCCAGCCTGATCTTGGGCCACTAGCCGACCCCAAACGCCAAACCATCCAACCAAACCCCTTGGCTGCGAGCCAGTCCCATGTGCTGGCCCAACCCCTGGGCAGCTGGCCAGCCCTGAACACCAGCCCATCTGATCCCCAGTAGGCCCTTCGGACCACCTAGCTGCAGGCTGGCTGTTCCTAGGTTTGTCTGTCCCCTGCACTCCCTAGCCAGATTGAGGAATGCAGCAAATTGTGTACTTTCCTCTCACTCCCTGTAGAAGGAGAGCTGCCAGCAACATCCATGTACAAATCGGGAGGGAGGGGGTGCTTCAGCCTGCCCATCCTCCCTCCACCCCGCCTCAGCTTACTGCAACACAAAGAACCATGGGATATACATCTAAAAGCCTTTGAGTCACTTAAGAGTGAGTGCAGTGCCAATATGGACACAGCAACGCATTATTTCTAAGTGTGACCAATCTCATTTCAGTAAGGCTACATCAAAAGCAGTAACTCAAGTGCAGATAACTTGAGTTAACTTGCAGTGAAAACATATCCTAGGCGTTCGTTCCACATTCCTGACTGGCCCATGCTGCACTTACAGTCAGGCTGGCAATGTGGCGACATATGACATTACTCAAGCTGGTTGAAATAGTCTGAATAAAAAGTTTGTGTTGAAAACTAGCCTTGGTTTTTAAACTAATTTTTTGTGCAACACTATTGACAACTTTTTTTTTGCCAAAAATGAGTTTTTTATTTAAAAATATTTATTGAAAACATGATCTGATTTTTTTTTTATAAAATACTTGGGATTTCTGTTATTCCTCTCCAGTTCATCATCTGAGGAAGTGGGTTTTGCCCACAAAAGCTCATGAAGCTATATATATTTTTGTTAAGTCTCTTAGGTTCCACAGAACTATTTGTTGTTTTTAAAGTTATAGACCATGGGTTCCCAAACTGGGGGGCATGAAGAACTTCCAGGGGGGCGTGAGGCGACCCAGCCACACACACCCCCGTCAATCCCACCCCAAGTTTTGCTGCTATTTTGGGGGGGGGGGCGAGAAGGTTTCTCAAAAATCAAAAAGGGGATGTGATGCCGAAAAGTTTGGGAATCACTGTTATAGACCAACCCGGCTACCCCCTCTGAGATTATCTGGAATGTTTCTGAAAAGGGTCTGGAATGTTTCTTTTGGTTCTTAGTAAATGTGTATTCACCAGTTAATGAGCTAAATAATCTTATACTGGTCCCAGTTTTACCTTCTTGTCATAATTTTTTATTTCTGTTTGCACTGTGATCTATTAACAGAACCCTCAAATGACCACCAGATTTCTATATGGCACTGTCATTGTACAAAGGTGAAGAGGAGCTGCTTTGGAAATCCATATCACAGAGACTGGGGCTCTGCCCAAGATGTACAATCTTAGCCCCACCTACACAAGTACCCCAAGAGAATGTTATACTTTGAGGGACAGGAGGATGAGTGAAATGCAGAAGGATGTAACCAATCTAGGTAAGGGTTGCACTTACGTTTCTCGAACACCATTCATAAGAATCGCCTTAATGCCATCCTGCAGTGAAATTCTAGCCGTGTTTGAACATAGTGGGAGTATTGCCTTTGACTTAAATGAGCCAAAATTAACCTGGTATTAATCAAATCAGTTATATTGGCTAATACTCCAGGATCTGGCTTCAACTGAACACATAGTAAAGTTCACATGTTTAGTCTCAGAAGGCAACATAGGGGAAATGGCAAGAAGAATTTAAAAAATCAGTTTCTCTGCAGGCTGTTTGTATGGAGCAGTGGATCCAGCTAGTGACATTTCAGGAAAGATTTGGGCAAATTGGAAAAAGTCCAGAGAAGAGCAATCAAAATGATAAAGGTCTAGAAAACATGACCTAAGAAGAAAGATTGAAAAAAACAGGTTTGTTTGGTCTGGAGAAGAGATGACTGAGAGGGGACATTCAAGCACATAAAAGGTTGTTACAAGAGGAGGAAGAAAAAAATGTTAGCCTCTGATAGGACACGAAGCAATGGGCTTAAATTGCAGCAAGGGAGGTTTAGGTTGGACATAAGGAAAAGCTTCCTGTCAGAGTAGTTTAGAATAAATTGCCTAGGGAGGTTGTGGAGCATCCAACAATAGGTTTTTAAGAGCTGGTAAGACAAACACCTGTCAGTGATGGTCTAGAACAGATAATACTTAGTCTTGTCATCATCCTTTTTGGGGAAGATTTTCACAGGCACAAAGGAGTGTTAAGCAACCATCTCTCTTTCAAAATCATTATGCCATAAAGTCTTTGTCTAAAATGATGGCACTGGCACTGTCTGTGACTTCCCACCCCCTCATTCAGGCATGATAGCCCTGTGCAGTTCCTATTTCTCAAGCCAGGGGAAAGACCCTTTGTTAGGTCTGCTAGCCAGCAGCTGCTCAACCCAAATCCTCCTCTGACCATAATGATGGTCAATAGTAGTGCACCATCCCAGAACTCCATAAGGTTGCAGACCATGGGCAGTCGGTGACATAGGGCTGGGGGAGGCAGGCCCCTAGCCCCACCTACCACCCTGCCCCTTGTGCTGAGGCCCCGCCTCCCATCATAAAGAGGGGAGGGAGCAAGCGTGCATACATATGCCCCCAGGCTCCCTGGCCCACAACACCCGGGAGGGAGAAGGGTGTGTAGCTGGGCCTCCAGGGCAGCAACACTAGGCCTCAATATGCCTACAGCAGGCATTCTGGGGGCGGAGTGTGGGCAGGGCCATGCCTGGCGTTTTGGGAAGGCTGTGCCTTTCCCCACCTAGGATACCAGACGCACATGCTGCAGACTTGTCTATAGGACACTTGGTTTGCAGCAAGCTCAGGTACAAATATACCTTGCTCTAGCCTGCTGCCCACTAAGGACCCTGCTGTGTCCATGTGGATCCTGCTGCCATGCAACTGAAGTTTCCTAGTGTGCTTTGATCTTCTCTGCTTTGAAACAGGAATTTAGAATGTGGCAGGCTTGTGCGAGGTAGATTCAAACTCCAGCTTGCCAATGAACTTAATGTTTGTATAGTCTTCACTGCAAAAAAGATGTTTTTTACAGCAGGTTATCTGACACATTAAGTGTCCCACTGTAAAATCCTAGCAGAGACAAGGCACTGTCATTCTCCTACAAGGTCACCTGTGGCAGGAGTACACCTTTTCTGGTAGTGAAATGAAGACAGAGCTATAGTGGCACATGATCAGCATACAGACAAAAAGCATGGGGAAGGATGGTCACCATAATAATACAGCTGCTGTATCTGGCAAAAAAAAAAAAAAAGACATTTGAGCCTGTTCACAGAGTGGAGTCTAAGGACTCCTGCTCCCTGTACTGCACAATCACATGGTATCATGTTGCACACCTGTGCAAAACCAGCATTCCCCCACGCCCATGGGAGCAAAACCAAAATCTGTCTCCACTATCTGATGATCTTTAATTCCCACCATTTAAATAATTAGCCTCCCCAAACTATGAAAACAACCCTCATTTTCTGGATTAATGAAGGAAGCTGGGTTCCACCGAGTAAGCCTATTAAGGAGTTGCTAATGCACTGTTTGATTTCATTGCCTGCAACTGAGCAGAGAGCAGCACGGACTCTTGGGAGGGCGTGAATGCAAGGAGCGTAATGCTGGAGGGTTGGAGTAGAAGGCAAGCAGGGAATCCCCGGCAAGTCAAGCCTTTGTGGTTTTATTCTCAGGGTGGCTTTGTTTGGGTGTCTGGAGGGTTTTCTTTGTGGTTGTTGGAAATGCCATGTGGCCCGTAAGGAAGATAAAATCCGGAGGTATCCTAAGGGCTCAGTAATTTGCTGCAGACGTTGACCAAAATCGGTTTACAAAGGGAATACATAAAGCAGCAGGCTAACAAACAGAATTAATAAAGAGAGACAAAGAAGCCTAGCCTTTGGGCAGTCACGCAGCAGCTTTTGCCCAGGCTTGAAAGCGAGGACTGCAATGCTGCAAGTGCTTTAATACAATGCCTTTCTCACTGGGGGGACACTGCAGCTGGACTAAAACACGCTTGCCCTCCCTACATTCGGCTTGCCCGCTGGTTGTAAACTGCTCTTAGGTACACTTTGCAAGGCCCTGCTTCCTGCTAGTAGGTGTTTGCTTAAAGGTTGTGCTATTTAAAGACAACTCTTAATTCTTTGTTTTCTTTATTATGGGATGGTGATGGGCCTGATCATTGTTGGCCTGGGAAGTTTAGGAGCACAGTGGTTGCTAGAGAAGGAACAAGGTCTGGATTGCCCTATTCTGGGCCCCTGAAACCCTATGCCAAGTCACAAATAGCTCAGTATTAATGATACCTCTGCCGTGTACATCACCCAAACTACGAACTATTCGGGGCTAGGCCAAGTCTACACTGGTGAAGAAAATTGATATAAGATATGCAATTCCATATGTGTAGCTGGAGTCGACGTACCTTACATCGATTTTCTGGGGCAGCCTCACAACAGGAGGTCAATGGGAGAAACTCTTCCATTGACTTCCCTTACTCCTTGCAACTGTGAGGAGAACTGTGGTCAATAGGGGTGCCCTCCGCATTTGATTTAGCGGGTCTTTCCTAGACCAGCTAAATTAAACCCTGGAAGATCGATCGCTAGAACATCAATCTTCTGGTAAGTATAGACAAGCTCTTAGGCTCCATTCCCACAGCCTCTTTTGCATGGGCTTACTTCAGACCCACAGACAGCCCAAGTGAAATCAATAGTCTTAACTTAAGAGAACATAAGGGACTATGAGGAACATCAGATACTAGTCCATACTGCTAAATTTCCTGTATCCAGCAGTGGCTTGTACCAGAACTTCAGGAGGAATGTACACAACAGAGCAATTATCAGGTGATCCTCCTCAATCTTGTACTCCCACCCGCTGGTACTCAAAGGATTAGAGTTGTCCTGAGCATGGGGTTGTATCATTGGCCATCTTGAGTACTAGCCTTTGCTGGACCCGCCATCTGTAAACTTCTCTAGTTCTTTTTTAAACACTGTTATACTTGCGTCCATCACAGCATCCCATAGCAATGAGTTCCACAGGTTAGTTGGACATTGTGTGAAAAAAAAAACATGATACCTATTAATTTCATCAGGTGACCCCCCCGGCTTGTGTATTATGTGAAAGAGAAATAATGCTTCTCTATTCACTTTTTCATAAAATCATAGAACTGGAAGGGACCTCAAGAGGTCATCAAGTCCAGTCACCTGCCCTCATGGCAGGACCAAGCATAGCAATCTCCTCACTTTGTGATTTTATAGACCTCTATCACATTTCCCCTTAATTTTCTCTTTAATAATAAACAGACTCTAATCTTCTTAGTATGTCCTCATACAGAAGGTGCTGGATACCCCGATCATCTTTGTTGACCTTCTCTGAACCATATCCCATTCCATTATATCCTCTCTGAGATGGGGGTGACCAGAATTGGACACAATATTCAAAGTGTGAGCGCATCATGGTTATATATTGTGGCTTTACAATATTTGCTATCCTTTTCCTAATAGCTCCCAACATTTTGTTAGCCATTTTGACCATGGCTGCACATTGAGGGGAAATTTTCCGAAAACTATCCATGGTACCTCCAAAATCTCTTTCCTGAGTGATAACAGCTAATTCAGAATGCATCATAATTAGGGGTGTAAGCAACTAATCGAGTAGTTGACTGCCCAATAAACATATGCTTATCAGGCAGTCTAGTGACTACTTGACTAGCCATTCCCTCCCCCGCCCCTTGCTGCCCCTTTGGGGGGTGGGGAGGAGCCGGTACTGGGGGAGCTGACTTAAAAGCTGGTTCCCCCCCAGCACCATATCTGAGGGGACGGTGGGGCAGGGGAGGCAGAGGCATAGCGGAGGACCAGGCGTGAGCCAGGAATCAGCTGTCCCAGCTTGTGCCAGGTCCCCCACTGAGCCTCTGCCTTATATATGTGGTAAGAACCATCTGGCACAACCAAACCCTTACTTTGCTTTTAAGTTAGGATAAGAGGAAGCTGAATACCAAATTTGATGGTCCTAGTTCTTATTGTTTAGGAGGAGTTCTTTAACTAACAGACAGACATACTCTCTCAAATATATAGTAGATGAAGGATAACACATAATACAACTAATACTTATTTTATCCATGTTTATGACTTTCCTTCTAATAGTGGCAGAGACATAGTCTTTCATTACCGTTCAGAAGATGGCCAAGTTTTCAGAAAGCAAACGTGCCTTGTTCAAAATTATATAGCAAGTCAGTAGCAGAACCAATATGAGAATTCAGGAATTCTAACATCCTGGACCAGATTTTCACAGAGTTATAGAATCAAAGAATACTAGAACTGGAAAGGACCTTCAGAGATCATCAAGTGAGGGATCAAGCACCATCTAGATCATCTCTGACAGATGTCAAATATCTCCGGCGCTCTTAAATATCTCCAGTGATGTTGATTCCACAACCTCCCTAGGCAATTTATTCCAGTGTTTAACCACCCTGACAGGTATGAACTTTTTCCTAGAGTCCAACCTAAACTTCCCTTTATGCAATTTAAGCCCATTGCTTCTTGTCTTATCATCAGAGGCCAAGGAGAACAATTTTTCTCCCTCCTTCTTGTAACACCTTTTTAGATACTTGAAAACTGCTATCATATCCCCCCCTCAGGCTTCTCTTTTCTAAATTAAGCCCAAATCTTTCAGTCTTCCTTCATAGGTCCTGTTTTCTAGACCTTTAATCATTTTTGTTGCTCTTCTCTGGACCTTCTCCAATTTTTCCACATCTTTCTTGAAATGTGGTGCCCAGAACTGGACACAATACTCCAACTGAGGCCTAATCAGTGCAGAGTAGAGCAGAAGAATGACTTCTCGTGTCTTGCTCACAACACACCTGTTAATGCATCCCAGAATCATGTTTGCTTTTTTTGCAACAGTGTCACACTGTTGACTCATATTTAGCTTGTGGTCCACTATGACCCCTAAATCCCTTTCAGCAGTTCTCCTTTCTAGATAATCGCTCCCCATTCTGTATGTGTGAAACTGATTGTTCCTTCGTAAGTGGAGTACTTTGGATTTGTTTTTGTTAAATTTCATCCTATTTACCTCAGGCCATTTCTCTAGTTGGTCCAGATCATTTTGAATTATGATCCTATCTTCCAAAGCACTTGAGAGGTAGGTGCTCAGCATCTCTGAGAATCACTCCCTAGGTTTCTAAAGCCAACCTCTCAAAATTAGAGGCCACATTTGAAAAGCTCAGTTGGCATTTGCTATCTCCTGTGTTGTACTAAGACATATTGAGCCATTGATTTCAAGGAAGTTACACCAGGGTGAATTTCACTATATTTGTCCAAGAATCTGAGAACTCATTACAAACAATGGAGAGCTAATACACCACTGAAGGAACTACAATGTCAAGTCCTATTTTGGCATGGTGTCTAATGTCTTATTATTAGACAATGCAACAATCTGCTATTCAGCTGCTATTCATTATCAAAAACAATGCCAGAGGCTCAACAGAGCAGAGACATGTAACAGAGGAAGCCTTTAAGGAAATACCACAAGACTGGCTTCTCTGTCTGCTCTTCCATTGTAATCTGACTATTGTCTGTCACTTAAGTGAACCAATTTTATCTTTTTTTTCAAACACAGAAAGAATCAGTAGTAAAACTGGCCTTCTTGCTTGTGTTAGGAAGAACTATAAACAGTAAGGCTCAGATACTCAAAGTCCTGGTGATCTGAAAGCCTAATTCCAATTAGGCAATGTGAAAATCTCAGGCTAGATGTCATAACTGAGACCCTGGGGTACTAAGTTCTGTGGCAACGTCCTTGGAATCTGGTAGAAATCTATTAAATACTACACTGACAGCATATATGTTAAAAACTTTAAGCTTTTAATTTAGTCATTAAATGCGCAACAGAATCAGTTCAGCTTCCCCTGTGTTATTTAGTTTGATATTACATTTTATTTATTCTAGGCTGTTCCCATATTTTCTGTTTCCACAGATTTTTGCACTAGCAATACCTAATGGCATTTCAGCTGTTGTTGGGGAAAATCAGATGTGAGCAACCAGCAGGCTGCGTATGGCCCACTGGGATTCCACCCAGCTTACGCACCCTGTCTGCTCCCCTTCCCCACATGCACACTGGGGTACTGAAGCCCTGTACTTCCTACTCCTCCCTCCCAGTACTTTCTGAGCACCATGAATCTGCTGATTCTCACTCCGTCCCTGCTCCTCCCAGACCTTGAACACCGCAAATCAGTGCACGAGAGGCGTGGGGGAAGGGGGCAGTGAGAGGATGCACGGGCTGCAGGTGGAACATCAGGGCATGTCTACACTGGGGAGTTATTTTGAAATAACAAGGCGAGCGTCCACACTACCAAGCCCGTTATTTTGAAATAAAGGGCTCGTTATTTCAAAATAACTCCTGCTTGTGAAGAGGAATAAGCATATTTCAAAATAGTTATTTTGGGAGTTATTATTTTGAAATAACCTGGTAGTGTAGACATAGCCTCAGTGGGCTATGGGCTGCAGATTGCCCATCACTGCGGCCTCTGAGGTGAAGAAGGGCCACTCATGCACCCCAGTCACTAGTCTGCATTGCCCATCGCTGCGGCAGATGGATGTTTTGGGAGCTGGTTAGAGGAAAGTTCAGGCTTCTGGTATCTGGAGATTAGGTATTTGGGAAACAGGTAGGAACATGGAAATAAGCACATTAGCTAAATTTCTCTGTTACAAGGCTCAACAGTGAAATTTTAACATTAGCAGTTACACTGTCATCCTTAATTTTCAGAATCAATGACCCATTGAAATGAATAGGGAAGTTCATACCGCTCAGAGATATTCACAGAATCATAGAAATTTAGGGCTGGCAGGGTCCTTCAGAAGTCATTAAGTCCAGTCCACTGTACTGAGGCAGGAGCATGTAAACCTAGACCACCCCTGACTGATTATTGTCCAACCTGCCTTTGAAGTGTATTCCAGAGCTTAACTGCTCTAACTTAGATTAGATGTTAGGAAAAACTAACATCTAACCTAAGCTTCCCTTGCTGCAGATGTAGCCAATTACTACTTCTCCTATCTTCAGTGGACACTGAACAATTGACCATAGTCTTCTTTACAACAGCCCTTAACATAGCCGAAGATTGTTATCAGGATCCCCCTCAGTATTCTTTTCTCAAGATGAAACATGACCACTTTTAACCCTTCTTCATTGGTCAGAAGTTTCTAAACTTTTTATCATTTTGGGGGCTTTTCTCTGGACTCTGTCCAATTTCTCCACAACTTTCCTGAAGTGTCACACCCAGAATTGGACACAGTACCACAGTTAAGGCCTCATCAGCACCAGGTAGAGGAGGACAATCACCTTCTAGACCTTACCTACAACACTCCTGTTAATACATCCCAGAATGGTAGCAGCTGGTTCCATCACAACTATATCATATTGTTGATTCATATTCAATTTGTGATCCACTATAACCCCAGATCCTTTTCAGTAATATTAACACCTACCCAGTTATTTTCCATTTTGTAGCCATGTATTTGAATTTTCCTCCCTAAATGAAGTACTTTGCACTTATCTTTCTCAAATTTCACCTTGTTGAATTCATACCAATTCTCCAATTTGTTAAGGTCATTCTGAATTGTAATCCTGTCCCCCAAATGCCTGCAAACCTCCTGGCTTGCTGTCATCTACAAATTTAATAAGCGCATGCTCTGCTACATGATCTAAGTCATTAATGAAAATATTGAATCGTACCTGCCCAGATATTATTTCAGGTCATCTGTAGAATCAAGTATCTTTTCAAGGTTATCTTCCCAATCATAAGGGCTAGACTTAAGCAACAACAAACAAACAAAGTTAGATTCTGGAGCAAAATTCTACACTAAAGGATGAATTCTACAGCAAACGCAGTGGCAGTGAACATGTAGCACCCTAGTTATGACCCTGTCTATAGAATCCAAACGTTAATGTACACTTTTAAAAAGCAACCTCTTACTTGTTCAACTCTCCAGTACTAACTTCTTATTCCAGAGCAGAGAGTTAGATACTGCACCAAATCTCATAGCCATAACACATGCAAAATGCCCCTGCAAGTAGCTGGGAGATTTGGCTTGCCATTGACTGTGACTGAAAGTGAACACCATGTGACAGCTGTTTGGTGAGTCTCACATGAGATTTGTAGCCAGGAGGGGATCCTTAGGGACAATTATTCACAGCACAAAATCCATCACCGCCATTGGCATCATGTGGAAGAAGATAAATATCTTAAGGATCCTTTGGAAAAGAGAACAATACCAAATTAGCACAAGAGCAATGTTCCTTCTTTTCCATCCATGTGCGGAATAAATGTTGTTAAGTGCACCAAGACGTGCAGATGTGCATCACCAATAGAAACACATGTTGGCCATGGGTGCTCTGCTTATCAGCTAGGTGGCATTTAAATCTCTCCTGGGTGGCCATCCAAGTACACAGCTTACAGGGAACACTGCAGAAGAGTAGTATTATTAATATCACATTAGTATGCACCATTAATATAACAATAATTCAGTGCAACTTGTAGAAGAGACCAGTCTATTTGGCACCCCCTTTTTCACAAACTTGGCTCCAAGTATCTTGACACATACCCAATAAAAGGAAATTATTTTTGTTGGTCCCTTGTCTTGTCTTTTTAGGCAGGTTTCACTGTAATTACAAACCTCACAGCAGTGCAGGGAGACTTAATTATGAGAGTTACTGTGCGTGCATTGTCAGACAGCTACATTCCAGTCCTTTTGGCTAAGACACCTGGATCTGATTGAGATGAGCCTGTTGACTAGAAAATTAAAGTCTGTGAAGTTCTTTAAGATCCTCATGTAAACAGCAGCACGGACACACACCAAGCCAGGTTGATTCAAAGCCCGTTAACTCCACCAGGAAGTAGCTTTTTAAAAATCTTGCTGTACCTCTCGGCATATATACTGCAAGATTTTACTTTTTTTAAAAAAATGTGACTCACCAGTTTCAAACTGTGACATTTCAGTCCTGAACTATTCTCAGAGCAGCTGGTTCTATGACACACAGAGATGTGGGCTAGGGGTGGGGGAGAAAGTCACATTGAGCAGCTTTCACATTTCAATCTCTTCCCCCACACAGGTATGTTGCTTTGAACCTTCAAAACCATCTGATTGTGGACAATCTGGCAAATTCAGCTGGAGAAAATAATTAAATTCATACCTGGGGAAAAAATGTCTGAGCCAGAGAGAAAAGTCAATTTTTGCGAGGCTAGTTTAGCAGCATGATTTGATTTCTGAACCCTAACTAAGTCAGGGAACTTCACTATCCCCCAAAATCTACCCCTTAAATTTGGGCACTGTAGTTCTGAGCGGCTCTTTCAAAAAACTATCACATGATGCAGATCACACTGCTCAGTCCTCAGTGCCCCCAATTAATGTTGGGTGAAGCTTGGTGTGGCAGGGGAGGGAGAGTTAGAAGAAACCCATTTGCCACTCCAAAATTCTATGGGTAGCTCTACATCATCCTCAGTGTAGTTTGGTGCAGTCTCAAAGTAAGTGCAATATCAGCAGCAGCAGCGTAATACCCTGGCATGTGAGCATGGCGTCTCTCAATGCACAACAGTGGCGTGTGCACATCAGCATGTATGGGACACGGCTGTCCCAGCGGCATGTTGCAGACATGGGCATCAGCTTGGCTGATGAGTGTGTCACAGGAGCCAGGCAGGTAAGTTCATTAACATTTGGGATGCACTCATCTAGTCTGAGAAGTGGACACATCAGCACGGCATGAGGTCACTGACACAAACTACAGTCACAAGGTAGGTGGTATGAACGTGTCCGCATGAATGCAATGTCACAGCTGTGTATCAGAAAGGGAAAACCTCTGGGCAGTTACACATGGGGCTGGGTACATTGCACCAGTACTGATGTAGGAGACAGAGGATGTATTTACTCTGTAAAGAGCTATCTAGATTTCCAGGCGCTAGACAAACCATTGCTAACAATGATGCTATAAAAGCGCATGCCCTGCTGTGCCTTGTACAGTACAATCTAGCAATCTAGTGAGAGATTCTGGTGTGTGCTGGCGTGGGAAAACCATCCAGAATTCCGTGCAATCCCATTTGTGGCTATAAAAGAGAGGGCGTCTTTTGCGGCATCCTCTATACAACAGTGCCCCTGGTGCTGGGTGGCAAATTCAAGCCCATTCCAATCCCTCACCTGAAGAAAGCCTTACTGAAATCAATGCTCATTCAGGGAAGAGGCGTGTGCCTGGCTGCTCCGAATGGTGAGGCATGCAGCACCAGTGACCTTGAGTAGGTATTCGCCTCATGAATACAAAGATGGATATAAAAGCTCTGAGCTCCTCCCCCTCCCCTTTTTAACAATTTCCTGCTTCAGGGAGGGAAATGCAATGGATTGTTAAATGAATGACTCCATCAGAGCTGGATTTTTTTGTAACTTCCCTAAATGCCTTTCACCAGCAGGGAAGGGGGAGGGGATTAGATCTTTGAAGCCATTTCCTTGTGGGAATAGAAAACACGGAAAGAATTCAATTCCCCACCACAGCCAACATGATTCGAAAACCAGACCCCAAAAGGCAGGCTAGCTGCTGGGTAGCTGATAGATTACAACAGCAGAAGATTATGACTGTCCACCATCCAGTATCAATAAGTGCCCCCCACCATAGTGTTAGAACAAAAAAGCGAGAGGGGGAGGAATGGAGACCACGGGAGAAAAAGGAATATTAGGACATTCTATGCGGAAAAGAGTTGCAGCTGGTCAAATCTTTGATCAAAAGCACCATCTAGCGGAAAAGAAGAATGCTGCACTAGAAATCTACCCTTGGTGAGGCTGCTTACACATACACATTGAATGGAATTTGGCTTTCTACAATGCCTCACCAATGATTTACTATAGGTTGGTCAATAAAAGAACTGCAATTTGTTCCAGAGCAGAGGACCCGGCTAAAGGCAATAATACATGAATACAAGAATAAAAGAATTCTAAATGCAGTAAGAAAGCTTTGCCTGTCTCTAGCATCTTCCATTGGAGGATCTCAAAGCAGTTTAAAAGCAATAAATAAATTAAATCCTCAGAAAAGCTCATAGACGTTAAGGCCTAAAGGGACCATTGTGATCATCTAATCTGACCTTCTGCACATTGCAGGCCATAGAACCTCACTCATTCACTTCTGTATTAGACCCATAACCTCAGGTACAGAATCATTGCCATTTTATTTCATAAAGAAGAAAAGGGTTAAATGACTTGCCCAGGATCACACAGGAAGTATGAGGCATATTTCAGAACAGAATCGAGGGAGCCTGACTGCTCTATCTGAATCACAAATCATTCTTCCTCCCCTTTGTTTGTTGTGAATTAATCTTAACCCCTTAATAATCTAAGGGGGCTGGAGATAGGAAGGGTATTAGTATTTATCCAGTTCCATAGGTGTACTCAATTCTTCCCCAGCATAGCCCTTTCTCCAAGAAGCTTTCACAGTCTAACGTCTTGTCTACATGGGGAAGTTGGTGTGCAGTAGGCCAAGGTATGAATTTAAAGTAAGCTAACTACTCCACTCTAATTCCCTACGTGGATACTCTCATGGTGCGCTGTGATGGGGCATCTGCCTTACACTGGCCTTTGAGGGTTAAAACCCAGTCCTGGGAGAGGACTGGAGTGGAGGAGCTGTGGTGCCAGCAGCTGTGGCAGGAATGAGCCAATAGGACCCAGCTGAGGGCAATATAAATAAAGGCTGGGCGGGCAGGAAGACAGACAGACTCACTCTTGCTGTAGAGGAGGAGGGTCCTAGCTGTGAGGGAAGGTAGAAACTGCGTGACTTAGAGCAGGGCTGGGGAAAGGCAGGCAGAGGTGGGAAAGCTCTGGCCAGGCAAGTTCCCAGGCTGCAAGGCCTGAGACTACTAGGGCTGCAGAGAGGTAGCCTGGGTAGGCAAAGGCAGCAAATCCACACCCCTTGCCAATGATGAGTGGCCATTTCAGATTGTAGTTTGCCCCTGAGGCAAGGGGCTATGAAGACTGGCAGTGGGTCACTGAGGCAAGGTGGGCATAGAGGACTGGGGGTTCCCAGAGAGGGAGGACCCCAGAGTGCGGGTGCACTGTGGTAGGGCAGTACCCAAAGGGGGAGGATGCCATGGTCTGGGAGGGACGTGGGTTGTAACACAGCGGTTGAGGAAAAACAGGTAACAACAGGCGTGACACCAGCTGAAAGGGGGTGCTCCGGAGCTGATAAACTAATTCCGAGTGACCAGCAGGAGGTGCCTGCGGTGGTGAGGCCCGTTGTGCTACATGCACTAGGGGCACGTCTACACTATGTAGAAGATCAGCGCTCCAGAAGTCAATCTTCTGGCATTCGACTTAGCAGATCAAGTATGGACCCATACATCAAACACTGAGGGCAGCTCCAGCTGGAGTCCAGTACTCCTCCTTTTGTGAGGAGTAAGGGAAGCTGTCCCCATCGTCCTCCCGCTGCGTATCTTATTTCAACCTTCCACTGTAGTGTAGACCAGGCCTAGGAGTGCCTTCAGGTGGTTTAGCTTAGTAGACTTTTGAAGTGTATTAAGCCAATGTGCACAAATGCACATATCTATGCTTATGAGTGTCCACACGGGGAGTTAGTGCAGACTAGTTAGTTTGTACTGGCTAGTGCACACCAACTATTGCTGGCTTTTTCCTTTGTGTAGATAAGCCCTAAATGACACAACACAAAGAGAAGCGGGGTAGGGGTACAACAGAAATGTATACGATGTGGTTTGTGCATGTAGCTAGAATGGGTAGGAATGCTGTCCCTAGTCTCTGTTTGTCAGAAGCTGGGAATGGGCAACAAGGGGGGGATCACTTGAGGATTGCCTGGTCTGTTTATTTCCTCTGCGCACCTGCCACTGACTGCTGTTGGAAGACAGGATACTGGGCTAGACTGACCTCTGGTCTGACCCAGTATGACTGTTCTTATGTGCAACACACTGAAGTCAATGGGAGCTGTACATGCTTAGCACCTCTACTAATCCCCATAATTAAGTGCACATAATTATGCAGTATCTAGGATCAGAATTCTTTTTGTTCCATCTTCCCCAACCTCAAATCTCTCTCCGATCTGTTTTCACTCATTCATTTGCACAAGCCCAGAATCTATGCAGGTGGAGGGTGGGAGAGATTTTAGTTTTACAGCAGAAGCTGTGATAAGAAAAATTCTAATCAAGCTCAGGTCCTTGGAACATTTGCATTTTCTAGCCTAAGGCATTGTGAAAACTGGAACTTTCCATCCAGGCTTATTTAAGGACCCTAGGAAAGACTTTGCTAACCTGTGCGGATCTCTGCAGAGATTGTATCACTTACAGACACAATCTCATGCTCTGAAAAGAGGCTGCCAAAGCATTTCTAAAAGGAGCAGCCACATTTTATACTCCTGCTAAAAGAAAGATGATGAACAAGAGACAGAAAGAACTAGAGCACAAAACTGTGGTCCTAAAGAGTCAGGTTAAAAGACTGTGCATCCAGCTCAAGGCTCCTTGCAAAATGAATTAGACATTGCTAGAACCACTTATAAGTAGCTCCTTGCTAAAAAAAGAGACCATGCTACTCTTCTGGTTTTGATAAACAACTTCTGTAAGGGGAGGAACAGACCTGGTAGAATATGTGTCAGGGAGGCACTGAAATGTTAGAAAGCTTTCAGCTCTTCACAGTTCTGGAAAAACAAAGTTTGAAAGAGATGCTCAGAAGATAGCATAGATTGTAATAAAACTTCCTGCAGAAGTTTTTAAAGAGCATAACAGCTTTTGCTAAATAAAATTGTCATGTGTATTCTCCAGAGGAGAAGCCCCAGTTACAAGAGATAGCATCAAATTAATTTCTGGTGCTTGAAATCAGTGATATTAGTCCAGGAATTAATTTAACAAATGTTTTGCAAGTGTAACATTGTAGGGAATCCTGACCCTGATGAAATCCAGGGCCTTCTGTTTCATTTTGCTGAGTTTCCATCTCTAACTACAAACACAATCTAAAATGTAGCCTTTATCTCCGGATTGCTTCTGGCAAAGCTAAAATCTGGGCTATCCACTTGGGAAAGGTGCCCCAGGGCATTGTTGAGTTTCAATCTGATTTTGCCAAGCATCTGAAAGGCAGATACACAGTGAGGCAGTGTTGACCCTGGCTATTTCTAGTTAAGCGAAATAGGGTGGCAGATATTACACAGGTTATCATGGGAGGCTGGAAGTAATCAACTCTCAGATAGCACTGAAAATGGAACTGGGTTATAGGTAGAAAAGCTGGATAGGAGTCTGTAATGACCAATGTTTCCAATGGCATTACCATGAAATAACTTGAAAAATGAGTAGTCCTGTGGCACCTTAGAGACCAACAAAAATATATATATTTCTAAACCTTCAGAGGGGTAGTCAAGTTAGCCTGTAACAGGAAAAACTTAAAAAACAACAAATAGTCTAGTAGCACCTCAAAGACTAACAAAACATGTAGATTGTATCACTAGCTTTCATGGGAAAAACCCACTTCTTCAGATGACCGGAGTATAAGAAGTCCAGATCCAAAAATAAATATATTTCTGTTAGTCTCTAAGATGCCACAGGACTTCTTGTTGTTTTTAAAGTTACAGACTAACACAACTACCCCTCTGAGACTATGAAATAACTTGAGTTGTTTTGACTTAAGAAGTTGTCATTTTTGCAATTACATATAGAATAGTTTGCTATACTTTCCTCTCCTCCCCCAAAGAAGTATATCAGTCACAAAAGCCTGATGCTGCATCAGGTCCATAGTTTTTATAGTGAAACAGATCAGCCTCAGTCCCATTCCCTGCCCTTTCTCTCCAGAATTTAGTTCTCTTAATAATTATGTATAATGCCGAATTAAAATTAATCTATGTCATAAGTGTATCTCTCTTATCTGAAGAGAGGAACAAAACAAAATAATCAGTACATAAACTGTCCTTCAAACAGCACTGGAGGAGAACTAGCTAGTCTACCATTTGCTGTAAGATATGGGTAACACATAAGCATAATAACACAGCAATGTTATTTCAGAATAACTGATGTTATTTCAAAATATCATAGTGCGCGTCTACATAGCAAGCCTTTATTTTGAAATAATGTCGAGATGGAGGACTTCTTACTCTGACTCTTGTAACTAGGGTTGCCAGGTGTCAGGTTTTCTACCAGACAGTCCGGTATTTGCGCTCTCTGCCCAGTAAAAATATTCAGAAAATACTGGACATGTGCAATGTCTGGTATTTTCTGAATTTCCGGCTGGGCGCCGGACGGAAGCCTGGCGGGGGAGGGGCAGAGACTGGGAGGCGGGGCTGCGATTGGCACTGGGAGCCTGCGGTCATGTACAAAAGCCGGGCAGGGAGGGGGACCACTCCCCCCGCCCGGCTTCTGCACGCAACCAGAGGCTCCCAGCTGGGAGGCGGGGCTGTGATTGGCAGGGACCGAGCGGTGGGTCTATGTCTCACGCCAAAGGCGGAGCCTAGCGCCAATCGCGGCCCCGCCTCCGAGCTGGGAGCTTCTGGTTGCGTGCAGAAGCCAGGCCGGGGGAGTGGCTGGGATTCTGCCCCCGCCCGGCTTCTGCTAGCAACTAGAGGGAGTGCCTGCCAGCGGCTCGGCCTGTTGGACTCCGGCTGCGGCCAGTGGCTGCCCCAGCCCCGCGACGTCACTGGGCCCCGCCTCCGGCACGAGACATGGACCTGCCACTCGGGTCCCTGCAGGGGGAACACTCTGGCTTGGCTGGGCTTGGGACTTGCCCCACGCACAGACCTGGCAGCCGCGCCCAGAGCACCATGCGAGGTCAGAGACACACGGCACATGCGGGCGCCGGGTCCTCATCCTGGGCAAGCCTCCCCCCCCCCACAGCTCCCCTACTGGAGACCCCACAATTGCCCCTGCGAGCTCCCGACTCCCCCCACCACATGCCTCCTCACAACCTCCCCCTGTGAGCCCCCCTCAAACTCCCACTTCATCCGAGCGTGCTTTGACAGACACCCCAATATCCTGCAAAGTCGAGCAGTGAAGTGTCCCTGGTCTGTTTGCCAGATGCTGGGAATGGGCAAGAGGGGGTGGATCACTTGGGGTTTTTGTGCCCTCTGTCCGGTAAAAAAATTCAGAAAATACCGGACATGTGTAATGTCCAGTATTTTCTGTTTTTCCAGCTGGTCACTGGACGGACGCCTGGTGGCGCCTCCTGTGGTTGCATGCTGAAGCTGGGTGGTGCGGGGTTTTTTTTTGTATGTCCGACACACGTGTTCTTTTTTTTTTTTTGCTTGACAAAAATTTTTAGCCCGTGTGTTCGGTATTTTTGGGAGAGCATCTGGCAACCCTACTTGTAACCCTCATTTCACGAGGAGGAAGGGAAGTTGAAGGAAGAGTGTTCTTCCTTCAACTTCCTGCTTGCGTAGACAGCGCCAAAAGTCGAATTAAGCCATTTTGACTTCAGCTATGCAATTGACGTAGCTGAAGTTAGGTATCTTAATTCGACTTTTGCCCTGCAGTGTAGATGTGCCTGGGAATGCTCACCTGAGATAACTGTCTTGGCCTATGGATGGTGCTGCTGTGCCTCTGGAAACCATCTGCAGACACATTTGCCTGGATTTAACTAGAAGAGTCCAGAAATTCATGGGATAGTTTAATTTCATAGGACTAGAAATAGGAATGAGCTGTTTGTGAGGAAAATGCTCTGAGATATTTAGTAATTAAATGTTCATTTTAAAATCACAGCCACATTTGATGCTGTTCAAAGAGGGGAACCAATGATAGGCTGGGTAAATGAAGAGAGGCAGGCCCAGAACAGCAAAGTGCTGTAAAAGATTTCCCTTCTCTCCATCTCTGCCAATCCATATCAATCCTGATCTGCAAAGCTGTTATTCCAGCCTTGGGCTTCCTCACACAGCGATCAAAATACCTCAATCCTGATAGACAATCCCCCATTGCTATTGCAGCACTGAGGCACTAAACATCAGCTCCAAAGCAGATCTGTTTTCCGCAGCAGCACACCTTTATGTGGATCCTGCTCTTCCTCAAGGAGCTCTACCAATGCATCTACATCTACAAAGCAGAAATGAATTGTTGAACATAGGACTAAATGTAGTGCTAGTGACAGGTTACAACCTGGCAGTCTCAGAGACTGGAAATTTCTGTTAATCCGCAGAATATGTACATCATGGGCAGCATCAGGACAAGCTTTTCACACAATGACCAACTCATGGGTCTTAACCCCAAGAGAGTCCATATTTCCATGGTGCAAGGGCTATTTACAATCAGTCCATTCAGTATGAGGGACTGCAAGGAGTTCTAAAATGATAGGAACACTGGTGTCTCCTCAGAGTTGTACTGAGATCCTCAAATTCATTTCAAGTAGGACACTGGGCAACCTCTAAAGATATACCCTGCAGTTAAACTGCTGACCTACTGCTGAAAGGCTCAACATCCCATTACCAATCCCCTGAAGTTTATTGCCTCAGCAGGGAGGTTTAATTAATGGAGACAAAACAGTAAGCCTCTTCCCCCATCCTGTAGCTTAGATAAAAATTGTCTGCAGAAGAAAGCAAAATATGGTCTCTCTTCTGAAACCCATAAGCATAGCAATCCTCAGGAGCTTATTTTATATGCAAAGATGAAGTACAGGGTTCAAATAAAATTCTGTAAATATCAACTGGCATAGAGTCCATTCAAAAATCTCTTGATCAATCCAGCTGGTCTCATTAAGTCAAAAGAGAAAGTATTGAAAATTGATTAAAGAAGCCTCCAAACCAGATGGTGCTCCTGAGGTTTGTCTCTGGGAGGCAGTTATCAGAGTGAAATCTGTCTATTAGGTGCCCTGTGTTAATAACCATTTTTTAGGCTTAACACTTCCAGTTCAGCTGGAATGTTTCAAAATTCTGCTCAGGGGTCATTTTGTTGCACCTTGGCATCAACCCAAGGCACATGGGCAAGAAAACTTATTTTCAATTCATCACATAAAACCCCCCAGAAATTGCCTTACAGCTCTGGAAACATATATCATGGCTTCAGATAAGCACTAATGTTATTTGGCAGTTACAACAAAATAAGTGCAGTGGCACAAACGTATGAAACCATATACAGTACGTTGATTTTAATTTGTCTTTCCTTGACGTCTTCTTAACATTCATCATTCTTGTTACTGGGGCCTCATAACTGACATAGACTGCAGGCTGCTCTTAAAATCTCCTGTTTTACCCAACGGTGTTGGAACTAGGGATGCTGGAGGTGCAGCAGAATCCCTTGACTTGAATTAGTTTCCATTATATGCAGGGTTTAGTTTTGTTCTATTACCTTCAATACCCCACCACCCACACCCATTATAAAAATTGTTCCAGCATCCACTGATATTCCACTGGTTCAAATATCCACTGATATTCTCTACTCCATATATAGCATAGTGATACTATCTCAGTACAAGAGAAGAGTCTGCTCTAAAGGAGGATTCATCATCCACAACACATATGAAATCAGTGTCAAGCACCCAGAAAGATTTGGAGATGGAGAGCCATTTGGATGCTTATATAAATTTACAGCTGCCATAGCATCACTTCCAGGCCCCGTAATAATGCCCCCATTACCACACTTCTCCTTCAACACATGTTGATATCCCATACCTGGAGTAGACTTTTGGGGCTGGGGGAGCAAGGCTGGTGTCCTCCTACCCCTCTCCTTGGCGTGTGATTTAGGGTGAGCAGGGGCAGACACAAGTACAGGGCTCAAACAAGAGTCTGAAGTCATGGATGTTTCTCCCTTAAAAGCAGGTGCCCATTACTTCCCTCTCCCCATTAGAGTACCACTGGTCTTTCTGGGCCCCGCACGCCATTGCTGGCTCTGTCGCTTCCCACCCCCAGCCCGGGGAGGGCCCCTAATCCAGGGGCTGCCCCACGGGCCTACCGAAGGCTGCACAGCAGTGAGGAGACCCCCCCCCCCCCCAGGGGCTGCCTGGAAATCCCAGAACACGACTCTCAGTGATTTTCAGCTTCCACCTTGTAACACTGACATAGGCCCGCCCCGTGCCTAGGTAATGTACGGGCAGGGCCAGCCCCCGAGCTCTGGGACCTCGGCGAGGCTTATCCTGAACATGGGTCGGGGGCGTTGGGTCTCTCTTTGCCTGGCGGAACCCCATGAAGGAGCCGGTATTTCCCGGCCGGACGGTAAGTGTGGTCGGACCCACTGGTCCGTTTTCAATCGTCCGCTCCGGCCCCGAAGCTGACAACATCCGCTCCTGGTGACGTGGGGTGCGTTCATTGGTCGGCCGAGAATCCCTGACACTTCCGGCTGTGGCCATGGTGACCGGGATAGCCAGGTAGGGGTGGGAAGTGGGATCCCGCTCCCGCAGAGCCAGGTGAGGCTCCGTGAGGGGACCGGGCAGCGTGGGGCGAGGCGGTCCCTCCTCGCTTAGGGGCTGGCTCTGGAGAGCTTCTGCTGCGGCTGGGGGCCGGCCCCGCGGTCTTGGGGGGCGGGACGGAGGATTAACACGTCCAAGGCGGGGAGGTGGGGGTTAGCAATGGGGACGTGAAAGGTTAACGGGTCAGTCCTGTATAAGGAGCCATAACCACGGGCAGGCGGCTGCTGCGACCCTTATGCCCCTGCCATAGACAGGGGCAGTTCCCATGACCTCTGTATGTTTGTCTTCCTCCAACAGCCGCATCTCTGGGAGAGGCCTTGTAAAAGGGTCCCGCTGGGGTTCATGGTGCTGCAGCCTTGTGGACCTTAGGGCTTCGGGCAATGGGATCTTCCAGGAGCTCTCAGCTCTGGTCCTGCAACTGGGCTTGACTGCACCACGAAAGAGCACCTGATTCTTTACATTCAGCTAGCTCTGGTGCACCTGATTCTTTACATTCAGCCCTGAACTTAGTCAAATATCTATTAATAGGTAGCTGTTAATAATTTTATATTAGATAATGGGATGAGGAACATTTTGACCTCTAGATTACCACGTCAGTAGTAGTGGCCAAAAGTCATTGCTGTCTGATGTCTGTTCAATAGCGTATAAGAATTAGAGGTGCATCTCAGACCAGATCTACATTAGAAACTTATGCTGGTATAGAAATGTCAGTTTGAGAGGATGGTGGTTTGCATTTGGATTGTTTTGACTTTTGTATGCTGGCAAAATTGCTAGGGTCAATGCAATTATACCAACACAAACATGCATTTATATTATAGTTTATTTCACTTGGGGAACAAACTAAGCTATTGCCATAAAAACACTCTTTTGACAGTGAAAGTGGTGTCCACACTAGTGTGCTTTGCTAGTAAAGCTATACTGGAAAACATTTCTCATATAGGCCTGGTCTATGTGTAGATCCTAGTGCAGGGCTACTTAACACACAGCCTGTGGGCTGCATGCAGCCTGCGGCCCATGGTGTGGTTTGGGTTTATGCAGGACTCAACACGTGGCCCACGGGTGGGATCCTTTGATCATGGCTGCCACTGGGAACATGCTCCACAACGGCGAGGCATCTCCCCGTTGGGGTGAGCACTGGAAAATGCAAGCGGACGGGCTGGCTGGAACAGATGGGTACTGGGTGTTGGCATTTCTAGCCCCAATTGAGGAGGTGCCAAGAGTGCCGTGGCATTGTGGGAAGTGCTGGCTGCTTAGTCTTGTGGGCATCTGACTGACTGTCTCCATGCTGCTACAATGAATACAAGCCTGATGTGAAACAGCTGGTGGAAAGTTTGCAGACACAATCTTCACATTGATTGTACTTATACTTCAGTAAATTCCAGTACAGTATTGGCAGTTTTTGTTTGATTTGTTAAAATTGTGAAGTCATAACAAAAAAGTAGTCAATATAATGATCTTCTGCTGATGTGCATTTTAGTAGTTAAATTCTTGGACTGTCATTGCTCATTAAAAGTGCTGTCATATGTGTGGAAATTGGGTAAATATTGCATTTTATTAATATCAGCAGAACTGACTTAAATGTGGTCTGCATGTTGTATAGTCTTGCCTTAATTTCTGTATTCATGCCTGCCAGTGTAAAAGAAGCTGTTTGCATATATATGCAACTGCACTTAAGTTGCGGCCCTTAGAATATGCTGTAAGTATTATTGTGGCCCTCAGGGTTTCCAGGGTTGAGTAGCCTTGTCCTAATGGATATCTGTCAGCATTAGAAAATCACAGTGGGCACCTTTGTTGGTAGTGTCAGCAAAGAAGAGATGAAGAGAATGAGTTTTACAAACTGAACTACCCATAGGTGTGGTCCATAGCGGTCAGGAAGGCGGGTAAGACAGTTGTAAGGAGAGAAGGACATTGCCTCGCTGCTGTCCATGCTATATCTGAGTATGTGAATAAAGGTAAGTCCAGTCTCAAACCAATACCTTTCACTGCAATTATACTAATTATAACTTAAAGAAAACCAGGGAGGAGGGTGAAATGGGATATAGGTTAATTTCCCCAAAATGTTTCAGACGGTGTTTGGTCTGATAGAATAATTTTTCAAAGCTTCAGAAGGGTAGCCGCATTAGTCTGTAACTGGAAAAACTTAAAAAACAAAGAATACTTCAGCAGTACCTTAGAGACTAACAAAACATGTAGATGGTATCGTGAGCTTTTGTGGGCACGACCCATTTCTTCAGATGGGGTTATTTAGAAACTGGATCTTTAATAAATAGTGGGTGGAGGGGAGAGAAGGAAAAAGAAGGGGGAAAAAAAGAAAAAGAATAGTCAATTAGAGCAGTGGTCTTCAATCTTTTAAAGCCGTGGTCACCAACCCGTCGATTGTGATTGACTGGTCGATCAGGGAGCCCCGATGAGTCAATCGTGAGATGTTCGGAACCCCCCCCATTTCTCGCCCCCCCCCCCCCGAAGAAGCCCCACTACCTACCTCCAGCAACGAGGGAGGTAGTGCTGGCTTCCTGCGGGGTGGACAGAAGTCCAGCAGCTGCGTGCCACTTCCAGGGTTTGAGGAAGTGCACAGGCTGCTCACCCTCCCCCAAACAGCTGGTGCCGTACCACAAAGCAGGTCTGTGTCGTGCCGGGAACTCTCTGCGCAGGGGGGGTGGTAGGAGTCCCCAGAGGAGGTGCGTACCAGGGCTTCCCTTTTCCGCTTGGGGGGGTGAGGGGTTAGAAGTCCCGAGAAGAGGCGTGCGACCAAACTTCCCTTCTCTGGGGGGGGAGTCCCTGGAGGAGGCACGTGCTGGGGACTCCCTGTCCCCTGCAGCAGAACCCACTGGCACCCTGTCCCCTGACCCTTGTTCCCACTGGCACCCCATCTCCACTGGCACCCCATTCCCTGCCGCAGAACCCACTGGCACCCTGTCCCCTGCCACAGCACCCACTAGCACCCTTCCCCAGTACCATGTCCTCTGCTCCCACCACCACAGTTGAGGCCACATTAGTGAGGTGGTGGGGAGGGGGTGAGAGGAGTTTTTTTTTTTTTTTTTTTTTTGCATCTCACTTGTGTGGCCCCAACTGACTTTTCTGTGGATCAGTGACCCCTGACTCAAAACGGATTCCCTGCCCTTCTCATAAACAAAGACAATGCTGAAACTTTTTGTGTTTGACATAATATTTTATTTAAAAATGAAGCCTGGCCAACAAACCCCCAATTGGGGCCAAGCCCCCATCTGGCCGCAGCATTATAACACTCCTGTACCCCCCTCCCCCGGACTCAAGATCTGAGCCTATCATATACTGGAACCCCCTCTCCTGAGCCTCTCACATCCCCAAACTCCTGCAGCCCCACATCCTCAGTCTTCTGCCACAATACTCCTGCACCATCCACACACTGCCCGTTTTACTCCCAGCCTCCCTGCCCTGAGCCCCTCATACTCCAGCCCAAACTCCTGCACCCTCACATCCACAAGCATGTGGCTTGCTTAGTACCACAACCCCAACACTCCCCATCCTGGAGCCCTCTCCCCGAGCCAGCATCCCCTTCTCCACCTCCTCCTGCATCCAAATTCCCTCCCAGACTTTGCACCTCTCACCCCTCCCACACCCAAATCCCTCATTCCCACCCCAGAGCCCACACATCCTGTCTCAACCCAGTGAGGGTATGGCTAGACTGCAGGACTTTTTCTGGGATTCCAGAGGTTTTCTGGGATTCCAGAGGTATCCCGGAAAAACTCTTCTGTGTCCAGGGATGTGTTTGTTCTTCCACTTTTTTTAGCAGAACAGCAAACATGCTCTTTCGGTAACCCCTGTATTCCTCATTCCATGAGGAATAAGGGGGCTTCCAAAAGAAGGGGTTTTTCTGACATTTGGCCCAGTCTAGACAGAATCGGGGAAAAAAAAAGCGGCAGTGTAGCCATACCCTGAGAGTGTATAAGGGCTGGGGATAGCAAGTGATGGAGAGGAGAAGAACAAAGGGAGGGGCTTCAAGGAGGGAGTGAAGTTTGGGGGGGAAGGATGGGGTGGTAGATCTTGGCTTGTTCTGACATTTAAAAAGTGATCTTGGATGTAAAAAGGTTGGAGACCACTGTTTTAAAGCATGAGATCACTTTTTGAATTTAAGTGCAATCCAGAATCCTCCTCAAACCTAAACACCCTTGCCCTGCCTCCTTCCTGCCCCTTCTCCAAGGCCCAGCCCCTGCTCACTCTGTCCTCCCTCCCTCCCCCATCCTCACTCACTTTTATCAGGCTAGGGGCAGAAGGTTGTGGTGCGGAGGAGGGGGGCTGCAGACTTTAATCTTGGGCTAAAGGATTTGGATTGTGGGAGGGATTCTGAGCTGAGCCTGGGGCAGGGAGCTGAGGTACAGGAGGGAGTTGAGAGTGCTGGTTCTAGGAGTGAGTTTGGGTGCAGGGGGACTCAGGGGTAGGGTAGGGCAGGGCAGGGAGCTGAGGTACAGGAGGGAGTTTGGGTACACAGGGATTCAGGGCTAGGGCAGGGGTTTGGGGTTCAGGAGAGGTTCAGGACTGGGGCTGGGGTTTGGAATGCAGGCTCCAGGTGGGTACCACTTACCACAGGTGACTTCTGAGTGGTGGTGCAGAGGACTAAGGCAGACTTACCCCTGCTCTGGCCCTGCACCATTCCCAAAAGCAGCCAGCACACTCTCTCCATCCCTCTCCCCCCTCTGCTCTGTGGAGATGGGGTACAGGGTGGGGGGAGGGGCACCCTGACATCAGCACCCCCTCCTCTTCTTCCCGTGCCCTGCACAGCAAGCAAGAGGCTCCCAGAGCTGGTGGGGCAGCTCTAAGGCAGAGGACAGGAGCAGTATGGCAGTGCTGAGAGGGGCAGATGAAGAGCCAACATTTGACAGCCTCCCGGCAAAACCTGTCAGAATCACCTGTCAAAGGCTCCAAGATCTACCAGTAGATCCAGATCTACTGGTTGGTGACCACTGAATTAGAGTGGCCATGCTACATGAAGCTGATAGAGAAGATACTAAGTGTTCTTAAGTGCCCATTGTTTGTTTCTTATTTCATTAGGATGTGGAATGTAGTGAACCATCCACCCAATGTCTTTGTTCATACCTCTGTTGAAGGAATCAAACTTATAAATGAAGTTGAACTCTGAGGCCTCCCTGTGGAGTTGGCTTGTGAAATTGGCCTGAAACAATACAGTGACATTGAGATCCTTTACAACTATTCATTGTATTTTAAGTTTTTCCAGAATAATTTTCAGTAAGAGATTCTTCTTCATGTCTGAATCTCTTTTTTTTTTTTCTGTCATTGTTTTCGCTTGTGCAGTTCCACAAGCGCCTCAGCAGAGGGCTTAGAAAAGGGGATTTAGAAATAAAGTTATATGATCAAATGTAGGAGACTTTAAAAATGGTGTGATTAAAAATGATCTGTCCTGAATAGGGATGTAAGAGTTTAACTGTTAACTGATAAGCATCAACTTATTGGTTTCTGTTACCAGTTAAACTCTACCCTGCAGGTATGTGCTGGCTTTGCTCCTGGGGAGCCAGCTCCTGCCCCTCACTGAAAACTTTATAGTGTAAGGCAGTGGTTCCAACTTTTTTACACCCAAGATCATTTTTTAAATCTCAGAACAAGCAAAGATCTACCACCCCTCCTTCCCCCAAGACCCCACCCCTTCCTTGAAGCCCTGCCCTCTCTATTCTCCTCCTCTCCATCACTTGCTATCCCCAGCCCTTATACACTCTACACTGCCACTTTTTTTTTCCAATTCTTATGTAGGAAGAGGTTTTTCCAGCATTTGGCCTGACTAGACTGGACCGAATGTTAGAAAAAAACCCTTCTTTTGGAATCCCTCTTATTCCTCATGGAACAAGGAATATAGGGGTTACTGAAAGAGCATGTTTGCTCTTCCACTAAAAGCAGAAGAACAAATGCATCCCTGGACGCGGAAGAGTATTTCCAGGATATCTCTGGAATCCTGGAAAAACTCCTGCAGTCTAGCCATACCCTCACTGGGTTGACACAGGATGTGTGGGCTCTGGGGTCGGAATGAGGGAATTGGGTGTGGGAAGGGGTGAGAGGTGCAAGCTCTGGGAGGAAATTTGGATGCAGGAGGAGGTGGAGAAGGGGATGCTGGCTCGGGGAGGGGGCTTCAGGCTGGGGAGTGTTGGGGTCAGATGGAGGGTTGCGGTACTAAGCAAGCCACAGGCTTGTGGCTGTGAGGGTGCAGGAATTTTGGTTGCGGTATGTGAGGGGCTCAGGGCAGGGGGTTCCAGTGTATGATAGGCTCAGATCTAGGGTCTGGGGGGGGCGGTGCAGGAGTGTTATAATGCTGCGGCCAGATGGGGGCTTGGCCCCAATTGGGGGAGGCTTCATTTTTAAATAAAATACTATGTCAAACACAAAAAGTTTCTGCATTGTCTTTATTTATGAGAAGGGAAGTGAACCTATTTTGAGTCAGGGGGTCACTGACCCACAGAAAAGTCAGTTGGGGCCACACAAGGGAGATGCCAAAAAAAAAAAACAAAAAAAACCCTCCTCCCAAAATCCCCCCAAGCCTCACTAATGTGGCCCCAACTGTGCTGGTGGGAGCAGGGGACATGGTACTGGGGAAGGGTGCTAGTGGATGCTGGGGCAGCGGACAGAGTGCTAGGGTGGGGGCAGGGCTCTGCAGCAGGGCACAGGGGAAAGGGGACAGGGTGCTGGAGGGGAGGGGACAGGGTTCTGCAGCAGGGGACAGGGTGCCAGTGGGGGCAGGGAGTCCCTTGCACCAACCTCCTCCCAGGACTCTTTCCGCCCCCCCACCCCAGAGGAGGGAAGCCCCTGCGCGTGCCTCCTCTGGGGCCAACTCCCCTTCCCACAAGTTCTGGCATGCCACAGACCTGAGGGAGAGGAGCAGCCAGCGCACTTCCGGAATCCCCAGAAGTGGCGCGCAGCTGCAGGACTTCCATCCACCCCAAGGAAGCCAGCACTACCCCCATTTTCGCTGGAGGTAGGTAGTGGGGCTTCTTGGGGGTGGGGAGAAATGGGGGGGGCCCCCCCCGAACGTCTCACAATCGACTGGTCGAGCCCTCGTGATCGACCAGTTGGTGACCACGGGTATAAGGCTTATATTGCAGAGCCCAAAGCATGGGGCTGCAGCTGGCTCCCAAGGAGTGGCGTCAGGAGCCGACACATGCTAGGACCTTGCCTGCTCCATTGCAGAGCCCGCAGCACAGGGCAGTCAGCTCTTTATCCAAAAACAACCACTTAACCATGTAACCACTAGGATTTTTAATGGTTACTGGTTTTGGAGCTTTTTTGCATCCCTAATCCTGAACTCCCAATCTGGTGCTCATGACAGTGCTGAAAACATTCATTTTTTTCCCTCTTTGTCTCACGTGGAGATCACTATATTGTATAATGGTGACATGTCAAATCATACCTAACTCAGTGAGTTCTGTGGAATGGCCACTGATTGCCAACTTAGAAGTTTTAGTGGTAGCTGATTATCTCTGAATAGTTTCCACATTATTTTCAGTTCATAGATTCCTTTGGAACAAATAGTACTATGAGTCTAAACTACTGTTTTTCAGTAATTTTCTGTAATTGTTTGTGTGTAGGAGTGCTTTGCTGTCCCTCTCCATAAGACCTGGAGGGAGTTCATGCCTGTTCAATCTCTAGTCACTAGTAGGAATGTTAAAAATTGTGTAACTGCTGAATATTTCAGTGGTTACAGGGGATAGGAGGCAGGAACCTGTGCTGCCTGGCTCCTCCCTCCCACACTGCTGCCTCTGCTCATGCTCATCGGTTAATTGTGTAAACAGTTATACTTTCACATCCCTAGTCCCTACCATGGCAAGAATTAGCTGTTTCTAAGGCTAGTGTTGCCAGGTGTCTGGTATTGACCCGGACAGTTCAGTATTTTCGTCTCCTGTCGTAAAAAAAATTCAGAAGATACCGGACACCTAAAATGTCTGGTATTTTCTGAATTTTCCCGGCCAAGAGGCAAAAATCCCGGGTGCTTACCAGGTTCCACAGGGGAGCTGTCCGGCCTGGCACAGGGAGGCAAGATGGTGGGCAGCCGCTGGCAGCCAGATAGGGCCAAAAAGCCTCAAAAGCGTTTCTTAAAGGGGCCATGCTGTTTTTTTTAATTGTTTAATTTTTTTTGCTTAACAACTCTTGGGGTCCTTTTTTTTTTTTTCTCAACAACTTTTGTCTCCCCCCCCCCCTTTTTTTCCCCCTCAACAGAATTTTTTTCCCTGGTGTTTTTTTTTGGGAGGGGAGGGGGAGTGTTCGGTGGTTTAACCAAAACTACCAAACACTCCCCCTCCCCTCCCAAAAAAAACACCAGGGAAAAAAATTCTGTTGAGGGGAAAAAAAAAGGGGGGGGGGAGACAAAAGTTGTTGAGGAAAAAAAAAAAAGGACCCCAAGAGTTGTTAAGCAAAAAAAATTAAACAATCTGGCAACTCTATCTAAGGCCCTAGCCCTCTGCGCAGGGCCTGAGCACCAAATAGTCTAGGGCAGTGTTTCTTAAACTGTGTTCCGTGGCACACCGGTGTGCCGCGGAGAACAGAGTTCAAAATGGCTGCTCTTAAAGAGGCAGACAACTTTTTTTTTTCTCAATAGCTTCCTCCCCGACCCTTCCCCTCCTCCCCCCAACAAAAAATCCTTGGTGTTCCTCATAAAAAAATTGTTTGGTGTTCCTCGGTCTTAAATAGTTTAAGCAACACCGGTCTAGGGGCTAAACAATCTGATGTCTGTGTCTGCCTGAGCCACAACAAATGCAGAGCTCTTGCCTAAGGTGGAGAAGCAGCCACCCCAGAGGTGAGATTGGCAGCAGATGGTAGGGAGACTGTCCCATTCTACTCCACCAGATCCTGGCCCAGGACCCCAGCAGTGGAGGTGGTTTCCACCACTGAGTTAATGTGGATCCAGCCAAACACAATGACTTGGATTCAGGCAACAGCACAATTGGACTATCAGCTGGTATTCCTGGGCTACTTCTTAAGCTCCTCTCATAGTATATGTGTTGTTTGGGATTGTCCTCCATCTCCCCAGGGTATATTGCTAACTGCAATTCTGGCAGCTCTGTGCAAGATCCTTGGCACTGTAGAGTTCTCAGCAGGAGGCATCTGCTGCTCCAGCCCAACTGAGCTGCAGGGCCCACCTTTTATACTACTTGTTCTGTCCATATGCTTCTGGTGGGGGCAGAGACCGGTGTCCTGGCTCCACCCATCAAAGGACAGGCAGGGATTCCTCCCTGCCAGCCTCAGAGGGAGGCCATGTCCGCTCGCTACAACATGAATTTAGTCACTTCACTGTTAAACCTATCTTTTTTTTCTGATCAGATTCTGAATTGGAACTCATACTTTAATTTGCAGAGAACTCTCATGTGGGTACAAGGAAGTTCTCAGTTTGTTACCAACTAGGGATGTTAGAGTGTAACAGACAAACCATTTAACCAATAAGCAACTCAGCCAGCTCCTGAGGAGGCAGCTTCACTGTGGCAAGGGAGCGAAGCCATCTCCCCTGGAGTGGAGCCAGCAGGCGCTGGCAGCCCTGCTTCCAGGGAGGCTTCGTTGCAGGTTCTGTAGTATAAAGCTTTAAGCTTTATACTGCAGCGCCTACAACATGTAATTGTTTGAGATTTTCACTAGGGATGTAATAGTGGAGTCAATTAACCGATAAGCAGAAGCTTATAAGTTAATGCAATAGACTACGTGCATTTTGCCTCTTGACTTGCCAGTAAATTTTTTAGCAGGCTGGCCAGCAGCCCGTCTCAGTCCTGGCTTGCAACGGGTCCGGGACCTACCCCTGCTGTGGCTCTGCATTTAAAGTGTATTAGAAGCCGGGTGGGCAGGCAGCCCGGCTCAGTTCCAGCTTGCCCTGGATCAGGGAGCTCAGACCCCCCACTCCCCCAGACAGGGGCTGCTGCCACCCCACACTGCTGCCTCTTTATTAGAGGCAGCAGCACAGGGCGACAAGCAGCTGGTCCACAAGGGGAGCTGTTTTTTAAACTGGCTCCCCTCACGGACCAGCTCCCACCTGCACCCCGTGCTGCTGCCTCTGATACAGAGGCACAGCATGAGTGGCAGGGGGCTCCTCAGGAGTGAGGCCAGAGCGATGGCTGGTGGCCCTGCCATTGGAGACTATAGAATAGTCAACTAATCAATAAGAATTCATGAGGTTACTCGACTATTCAATGAACCGTTATTTAACATCCCTAATTTTCACCGGTTACACGGTTACCTAGTTAACAACTTTTAACATCCCTATTACCATCTAAAAATTGCTGTTCATTTTTTATGAGATCATTGTAACAGTTTAATAAGTGACATTTCCACGTATTTTTTTTTTTAGTCTTAGGTGTGAGATTTTTTCATCTCCAAAATGATTCACTCAGTAGATTAACTGATATAAAACATAAACAGCTCTTGGCCAAGCACTTCAGACATTGGGGCATCTCAAGGATGGAGAGAAAGGAGGGGTTTGTTTTTTAAATATGGTATGATCCAGTTTCAGGCTCTCTACTCCACTGGAGAACGGGACTGCATTTGGAACATGCTCCTTCTGCTCTGCAGAGATCTCTGCTGATTCATGAGTCTTTCTTTGCCCCTGCAAAGTACATAAAATTGAATTATTCTTCCTGTACCTGTTTACTAAAGTTGCATCAGTACCAGCTTAAAAAACTCAGCTGCTCTCTCTTCCTAGGTTTTTTTGTTTGATTATTTTTTCCTAATTCTTCTCTGTATCTATATAAGCAGGGTCTTAAATGACCCTCACTTCTCCAAGGTCACAGACAGTGTTCCTGAGGTCGGTTGCTAGAGGCTGTTCTTGGCCATTCCTGCCAGTGATAGTGAGAGTGGCTGCTTGGCCCCGTGCCACTTCCCAATTTAGATCTGTCTGCCCCCTTTCAGCAGACCAGAGGGAGACACTATCGTAGGGAGCCACTACTAGCGAGGGAGCTCTTTTCAAAGGTAAGAGATTGTACTTTCTTCAGACCAAAGACAGTAGCTATTGCAGTACAGGGCTGCACTTCATCCAGCACAGCCGCCACTCTACAACAGGGCTCTTCTGTCTCTCTCTTTTTTTTTTTTTTTTTTTTTTTAAGCGAGACCCTTTGCTTTCTAAAAATACCCTCCCAGTTGCTACCATTTGTCACATAAAGGACAATGTGATTCTGGGAGGCTAGTTAAACAGTTCTTCACCATATAACTGTCTTGGGTTTGCAGTTTCTCATTGAGCCCCTTGGTACTTTAACTTGTCTCTGCTGCTTCAGGGCTTTCTTGTACTTGATAGCCAAGCCCTTTACTCCTGACTTTTAAGGGCTTCTCATACCTTTTTGTTGTTGTTTAGCTTTGAGGAGGAAAAAATATTTGCATGTGTGGATGTGATCTGTTTTATACTGTTTAGTCTTTTTGACAAGTTCCCAATATTTTGTGTTTGTTTATATTTGTTACCGATTTATTTGCCCTCCTTCTCAGGTCCTCCCCTGCAATCTGTATGTTCTTCTGTGTTTTAGGAAGTGGGGATTTGGGGACCTGGGAGTTATGATCAGTGATTTGTGACCTTACTGAGCTTGAAGTCCCCTATTCTCTAGATAATTTGGTGTCATCTTAAACCTTCCTTCTAGCTGGCAGGAAAAGGTAGTGGTTCCCTGCTTTTCGGATATGAATAGCCAAGTCTTGGAATGGTAATGGTGGGATCTTGAACTTTGAAGCTGGAAGTCTGGGGGATACCCATTGCATCTTAAATTAACCAGCAGGGTTGATATATGGGCCACCTCCTCGTATGTCTTCCTGAGATCCCGTTAGCTACTCTGAAATTTCATCAGGCTGTAGGCCTTCTGACCTTCTTCCACCAGCCTTTTGAGTATTACAGGTTGACATTTCCTGGCTGTGGATAACGTCCTTGTTGATTCCCGGTCTGTGTTCCTTCCCCAGCTCACAGTTACCCTTTCCTTCAACCCCTCCACCAAGTAAACCTAAAGAAAAAGGATCAAGGTATATTCTGATACCCTGTGGTGCCAGCAAAGGTATTGTGCTCTGTGAACATGATAGTGACCTGCTTATTAAATGAGAGCACACTCTAGCGAATTCCTTGGTTTCTGTGGATGTCCATTGGAGCCTGGATCTGCCTCTACACTATCAGTCAAGCACTATCTGTACCTAAAGTCTCACAGCAGGTCATTGTGGGGAGACGGGACACAACAATGAAGGGCTAAATGTATCTCCTATTAAAAGGGAGAATTCTATTGATTTTAATAGGAGCTGCAGCAGAGTCCAAGGGGAGAGAGATTCTTGCCTTTCATGAGCCACTGAAATCCTTTCCCATGAGGAAGTTAGTCTAACTGGCAGCTAGTGGGAGCTACTTCTGTCCATCCCTTTTAGAGTCCAAGCAGGATCCAGGTTCCCTCTGATACTCCACAGTATGTGCTAGTCCATATATTGACCAGAAAGCAAAGGAGGATAGGGTTTTGTAGTCAAGCTGTGACTAGACACTAAAACCCACCCTGGGGTATCCAACCCCACATGTCCAGGAAAGTAGCCGTTCCCTCCTTGAATCAATCCTAAGATGTCCCAAATGGTGGGCCATCAGACCATGCATACTGTCCCTATTTCCATAAGTCATTTCCTGGGCAATTCCTTAATGGTTTTAAATTCCACTGGCGGTGTTAATCCCTGGTGATGTTCTTGATTGAATGCAGGACCTTTGCTCTCCCCATAGAAAAATAGACTGTAGAACGGAGAATGGAATACAGTAACCTGGTGCCGTGTTTACATGGGGCAAACTGTCCTCCAGCACCAAGAGACCCAGAGTGGACTAAGGTATTTTCTCAGTTGACCATGGAATCCAAGACGGTTGTTCCTTGGGCGCGGATGGTTACAAGATGGTTTGTAGTTGGTTTTTTTTACTTACCTTTTTTTTTGTTGGTGCTGTCTTTTGCTTTAATTGGATTCTCAAAAACCACAAGTGAAGAAAACAGCAAATTTCTGGAAGCCACAAATATATATTTCACCTTCTGCAAAGCCTTTTTATCCCAAGTAACATGACTGTGAGGAATGGAGATAGTTGCTGGTACCCTTGTTATGGTTTTTTTCATCCTCTTGTCTGGTTAATCCTTTCAGTGTTTGCCACTGCTGCAACTCTTATGCCATAGTGAAGCTTTCCTAAGTGCTGGAGTGTTCCAGCACTGCCAATGAGATGTACTTGGTACATAATGGAGCAAAGAAAGGGTTTAAAGTGTGTTTGTGAGGATAAACAAAAGCCTGTGTAAACATGACTCATTGGCATTCCAGCTCCCTATTTACTGTTTCTGTGATTTCCATATTAAGCTGTTCAGTTTTACAAGTCGCAATAATGAGTGGGGTCTTTTTACCTGTAAGTTGATCTTGAAATTGGATCAGAGCTTTGCGATCTAGATCTGAGGTACTTTAGCAATTCTTTCCCATGCTTATGTCTCTCCAAGACTAGTAAGGTATGTTGTCCCTGATCTCTTTCCTGAGGTTTCAAGCCTGACTGAGTAGAGGCTTTCTTTATCCTGGGACTCTTGTTTTTAGAATTCCATTACCGTTCCATCCTTAGGAGTCAGCTGGTAAGCCTTGCTGTTCAGATAAGTATCTTTGATGATTGGTATTCCCCATCCCCCATTTCACCTGCTCCTTCCTCCTTTTCCCCTCGCTCCCCGTTGTGGGCGGGAGAGTTATCCAGCAATTAGAACATTAGACCAGAAGTTGTAAAATCAAAGTCCTGTTGCTGATTGTGCAGCTAGTGTAATCTTATCTGGAGGTGGTGATTAGGTCAGTTGTCTAGTTTTCCCATGCATAATGTGGAAATAATAGAAAAAGGGAAACAAAAATGCTTGTCAGTTTAAAAAAAAAAAAAAAAAAAAAGCTTCCAGATGAGGGAATTAAAAAGACAGAACTTCCTAGTTTAGAAAGGTGAATAAGAAGTGATATGATAGAAGGGTATAAAAGTATGGTGTACGGAAAAGGTGTCATTTACCCCCTTTCTGAATGCAAAAACAAGGGGATGCTCAATGAAATTAAAAAGCAACCATTTTTGGTCAGTAAACCAGATGACTGATTTCTTGAGAACAGCCTGGTGAAGTAGTAATTCTAATCAGTGTGAACTTGAACTCTGCCGATTAGCTAGAGATAACACGTGAGAATGATCCATATTCTGTAGTACAGTTTGGTTAGGAAAGTTGTTTGGAAAAAAGTCCTTCTCCATGGTTGTTGTAAAACAGATTAAAAAGTGGTAAAGGGCCAGATTTTCAGAATAGCTCTGCTCCTTGATAGGCACCTTAATGAAGAGACCAACTCCCAGTGAAAAAAGCTTAGATGCCTAAATGGGAGCTGAATATGTACCCTGTAATAATGTGTTCCAAATAAAGTATCAGTGCCAGGACCGTTGCCTCACAGTTTTGCTCTCAGATTCTAGCTCATGACCTCACCCATAGGCAACCCAAAGGGATGTCTATAAAGTAAAGAAAAACCTGTGGCTGGCCTGTGCCAGCCAACTTGGGCTCACAGGGCGTAGGCTGTGGGGCTGTTGCATTGCTGTATAGATCCACCTTTCCCAAATATGGCTGCAGGTGGCCACTTGGAGCTTTTTTGCAGCCTCAACTTTCTGGGAAGTGATGGGGGAGGGAGGGGACAAAGCAGCAGACCCTCCCCTGGTGCTGTCAGCAGTGATTGTGCCCTGACCCCTTCTGGAGACACAACAGCTGGCGAAGCAGGCAGCCTTCCCGGGGCAGTGGGGTCAGGCTTCAGTCCTGGGAGGGCAGATGGCAAGCTCTATCCATGGAACGTCGGGCTCTGTTCCCTGCGCAGTGGCAGACTCTGTTCACAAGGTCATCACACACCCCACCATCCCTGGCCCCACTGTCTCCTTACCCATCTCCTCATCCAGGGCTTAATTTGTCCCCAGGCTTGCCAAGGCTGAGTAAGTCTGCTGTGCAAGTTACATGTGTATGTAGTATGTTTGTTAATGTCACTTTTCACAGCAGATTTAGTATCTCACACGTCCAGAAAAAAAAAAACCCTAAAGACAAAAGAAACCAGAAAAAAGACAAGAACATACAAAGCACCTTATTTGTGTTTCTGTTCTGTTTAGATAAAGCAGTGGTTCTCAACAAGGGGCACACATAGCCCTAAGCATAGACAGAGGTCTTCCAGGGGGCACATCAACTCCTCTAGATATTTGCATAGGGTTACAATAGGCTACATAAAAGCAGTAGCAACATCAGTACAAACTAACATTTTTATACAGACAGAATAAGAAAGTCAGCAGTTTTGAATGAGTGTGCAGTAACATTTGTATTTTTATGTCTGATTTTTGTAAGCAAATAGTTTGTGAGACGAAACTTGGGGTAGGCAAGACAAATCAGACTCCTGAAAGGGGTACCATAGTCTGGAAAAGTTGAGAACCACTGAGTGAAGGACAGAGACAACTGTACATTATTTTTATTATTGAGTCTAGGAGAGGGGGAGCTGCATACATAAATTACAATGATTTGGACATATGTATATGCATATTTATTTATTTTTCCTAAAGTTAATTAAGTATTTTAGGAAAAATTTTCAGAGCAGGCAGCATCTCTTGGACCTCCCATTTGACAAGGTGGATTTGCTTATAGCCACCTGGAATAATGTATAGGCATTGTTATGGTCAGCATTTCAATACTGTGGAGATGGATGCTATAGAAAAATCTTAAGATGTTTTTATAGCACCATAGATGTGCAGACATTTCTCAGCTGCAAGGAGCATTTGGTCCAACCGTGTCAGGCACAAGAAAACAAATGCAGCAAGTGGGGAAAAAAAATGTAAAATAGAGAGAAGGAGGCTGTTGGCAATTGATCTCTCAGCCTAACTTGGTAACATGGCACCTTACAATATCCAAAACCAAGTGTCCTGTTGTGATGCTGAAACTGGCATTTAAGTGCTTAAAATGGACTTTTACATGATGCTCCCACTTTGTGCAGGATTTGAACATTCCCCTGAATGTGTCCACATGAAAACTGGGTCCTGTGTGCCGGAGAGGGGCCAGGGTGGTGGGCAGAGAATAGATAAATGTGTGTTAGCTTCTTAATCTGTTCAATGTCCTAAAGAGGGAAAGGGTCACCAGCCGGTTTCAAGCTCTTCCTAGCTTTACTGGCTGTGAAATGCTTGTTTGCTTTAATTTTGTGACTGTAGGAAGAACATTCACAAAGGGAAGCTCATGGATCTCACCTTCACAGCCATTGTCCCACTGCTTCTCGGCAGCCTGGGAATCTTCACCCTCTTCAGGCTGCTGCAGCGAATGCGGATGCGGGCCTACCTCCAGGATGCAGTGGTGGTGATCACGGGAGCTACCTCTGGCCTGGGGAAAGGTGGGTTTCCAAGCACACGAAGAGGTGACAGGAGAATGGGAATGTGGGGTGCAGAGGGGAGTGAATGAAAAGTTGTTTGTTCAGAGTCACACCCTTGTAAACACGTATCAGCACAGAGCAGAATGTTTCGGTACCTTTGCACCTTGGAGAGGGAACAGGAGGAGTTGCACAACCAAACCAGTCTCAGCCACCCAAATGACACACTTCCATGTAGGGCACCACACCTCAGCACTTATTAGAAAAGCCTTTTTGGTTTGTTTACATGTACTTAGAGCTCCTGCAAGTGAATAACTAGTAGCAGACCTGTGCTGTCAGGAGCCTTTGGGTATCTAACATCATGGAAAAGCCAGGAGATCAGAGGGTGAAACCATGACCCTTTCCTTCCCAGGCGAGCGCCCTATCCCCTAGGCCACTCGGGAACCCGCCCCACCACATTACCGTCAGGGCGCCCCTTATCACTCCCTTCCCGGGGCCGCCCGGCTTTCAGCCATCCCGTACCGTACCGGAAAATGCAAAAACTTGTGTCAACTTTATAAATGCCAAGTACAATAAAACCTGTGTTATCTGGCATGCTCGGGGATTAGGGCATTCTAGTTATCTGAGGGTCCCATCAACGTAGGAAAAACCAATGGACAATAATAGTAAAACTCAAGTTTTTAATATTGGTAGTTTTGTAGTGTGAGGCAGTTGGTCTCACATTGCTATTTTGAGTTAAAGATGATTAGTACTTCTTAAATAAAAAATTGTTAAGCCAGTCATGGTAAACCCAGCCAGGCCGGTGCGCCTGAAGATGTGACAGTATTGTGGCTGGGAGCAATGCTGGTTAACAAAGTTTTCTGGTTAACAGAGTGCCAGATAACAAAGATTTCACTGTATATCTATATGGGCTAGGGATTGTATTCTGGCTCCATAGGAAAGTTATTGGAGTTTTCTACAGGAACTGAAACAGTGTAATGAAAATCTCTAATTTGGAGAAGCCTCACATGCTTTTGGAAATTGCATAGAATGGTTTTTGTTTAAAGAGGTCTAGTAAACCAAGAACTGAAAATCTTATCACGTAATGCCCCTACGTGATAAGAGGCCACTCACCTCTGATCCAAGAACTTACATGACACTGTGAGAGGTCCTAATATACTTTAAACCAGTGTTTCTTAAACTGTGTTCCACGGCACACCGGTGTGCTGTGAGGCAGTCAGAGGTGTGCTGCGGAGAACAACAGAATTCAAAATGGCTGCCCTTAAAGGGGCAGACAACCCTTTTTTTCTCAGTAACTCCCCTTACCACCCCCTGCGACCTTTTTTTGCTCAACAAAAAAAATCCGTGCTGTTCCTCATAAAAAAATTGGTGCTCAGTCTTAAAAGTTTAAGAAACACTGCTTTAAACCCTGCCAAGGTCTCTGTGTGGAAGGTAGGTGACCCTTGGTAAGTAAGACGTGTATATTGTTTGTTTAAGATGTGTCTTCTCTGAAATGCTGCTTTTCTGAATAAATATTTTCTTTCTGAAGGCTGACTGGTCCCTAATTGGCTCTGTCATTGTCACTGAGAGGAGAGGACTGCAGGCCCTGAACTAAAGTCAGGCCTGCGGAAGGGATTACAGAGACTTTCCAGAGAAACTGCAGCTTCAATCCCCAGTCTACGGGAAGTGTGTTGTGGGACTTCCTAGAAGCCTGAGACCTAAGTAGGGTGACCTTAAGGAGGCCACAGAGGGCTTAAAGGTGCAGTTATGTCAAGAACTGTGACACAGACCATTTCTAAAAGACCTACTTGGGCTGGTGGTCTGGACTCGTCCCCTCTTGTAATCTTTTCCCCAATCTGTTCCTGTCCAGTTATGGAGCATGATTCCATGCATGCTTCTCTCTCCTTGAATGCAAATCCAAAGTGGGCAAATTTTAAGTTCAAATTTTCTACCCTACTGTCAGTTGAAGCCAAGAACTTTACAAAATGCAAAGGTGGCGCATATAAACAGCCATCAAGTTTGTGAACTGGTAGCTTTTGTCAGTGGGAGATTTATGCACTGCCTGGGTGGATGTATTCTTCCTTAAAGAAGCTGCCTTAAAGAAGCTTCTTGGGTTTATACTGCCTTTCTCTTGTCTTATGACTTCTCCTTACATGTACAGCTTGTGTACATACTACCTTTCCGTGTAGATTTGTCCTTGAGGAACAGCAGTCTCATTAGCAGAATGGTCAAAATATCTCGATGCCATCTCAGCCAATCAGAACAGAAGAGCTGCAAACGTGAGGGGGGATGGAGGAGTATAATGTTCCATGTTTGGAAGAGAGTGGGAGAAGCAATGTCCTGGGAGAGACCTTTGAAGTCCAAGTAGTGTATTGCAATTTAAATGCCAAACATTTATTGGGAGTCTGCTTTCCTGCTGTGTTGCTTTTCAACTTGTGTGGCGCAAGCTGGGATCCACCCAACCAAAAATGCTTATCCCCTTTAAAAATTTTAAGTTCCACCCATGATACAATCAGTTTTTCTATCTTATAGACTCTGCTGCATTAAAACCCCAAGCTTATGCCAACTTTTCCCCTGGGGCTATTTATACATTGACGCATCTTAATTCCTCTTGGCTGTGCGTTGTTCCACACCCTTTGACATTGTTCCACACTCTTTGATGTCATTACAAAGCAATCTTGCCTGGAATAATAGTAGCTGGATGGATCAGAGTTATCATTAGGGCCCTACAAAATTCACGGCCATGAAAAACGTGTCATGGACTGTGAAATCTAGTCTTTGTGTTCTTAGTAGGGATGTTAACTATTGGTTAATCGAATAGTCAATTAACCTCATGAATTCTTATCGGTTAGTTGACTATTCTGTAGTCCCTGGGGCTGGGGCTAGAAGCCAGTGTGCTCCAGCTCCACTCCCGAGGAGACCCCTGCCATTTCACGCTGCTGTCTGTATACCAGAGGCAGCAGCACAGGGTGGCAGCAGCCCTTGTCCAGGGGAGGGTCTGAGCTCCCAGACCCAGCATGAGCTGGAACTGAACCGGGCTGCCTGCCCGCCTGGCTCCTAATACGCTTTAAATGCAGATCCGCAGTGGGGTAGGTCCTGGATCCGGCACGAGCCAGGGCTGAGTGGGGCTGCTGGCCAGCCTGCTAAATTTACTAGCACGTGGCAGGGAGGGGGAATGTTTGCAGTTTATAGCATTAACCTATAAGCTTTTGCTTCTTGGTTAATCGACTGCACGATTACATCCCTAGTTCTTACCCTGTACAGATGTTACAGGGGAGACCAATATTTCTCATATTAGGGGTTCTGACCCAAAAGAGTTTCAAGGCGGTCACAAAATTATTTTAGGGAGGCTTGCAGTGTTGCCAGCCTTATTTCTGTGGTGCCTTCAGATCTGGGTGGCTGGAGAGTGGTAGCTGTTAGTCAAGCACCCATCTCTGAAGGCAGTGCCCTCCCAGCAGCAGCACAGAAGTAAGTATGGCAACACCAGGCTGTATCACCCTCACTTCTACCTTGCTGCCTTAAGAGTTGGCCGCCCAGAGAGTGGTGGCTACTGACTGAGCACCCAGCTCTGCAAGCGGCAGCGCAGAAGTTAGGGTGGCAATACCATAGTAGGCCATCCTTACTGCTGCTGACAGTAGCTGTGCCTTCAGGAGCTCAGCTCACAGTCAACAGCCGCCACTCTCCAGCTGCCCATCTCTGAAGGCAGTGCCATAGCCAGCAGCAGCACAGAAGGGTAGCAGTACCACAGCCCCCTACAATAACCTTGCAACCCCCACAACTTCTTTATGGATCACGACTCTTAAAATATAAGTAGCTGAAAAAATGCAATTTATTATTTTTAAAATCCTGGGACCATCAAATTGACCAAAATGGACCATGAATTTGGACTAGGGTCTAGTTATCTCACTGCAATGGCAGGATGAAGTCTTCCTAGCCAATTGCGCCCACTCAAGTAGAGTGGAAGGAATTATTTTTCATGGCCCCTGATGTTTCAGATGCCTGAAGAGGCCATGTGTCCACGTGTCATGTCCCTTCTCCCCTTCTCTTGGCATAAGATATTTCTTTCTAGTCCAGATATGTTGAAATATTGGACCTTAAACTATAACTTTGCTTTACAGAAAAACTGGTTTAGATCCTTTTTTTTTTGAGCTGGTGGTTTCTCCTGCACTGGCACCTAGAAGCTAAGGCCCCAGTGTGCTAGGCACTGTTTATGCACAACAAAAAGATGTGCCCAAAATACCTTAAAATATAAAGTAAAATTAGGGAAAACAGGCAGACACGGGGACGTAAAGTAGTCATTATCAGTGGCCACCACACACCAAGGCTATATCTACACTGGCATGATTTTGCGCAAATACTTTTAACGCAAGAGTTTTTGCGTTAAAGTATTTGCGCAAGAGAGCATCTACACTGGCATGTGCTTTTGCGCAAAAGCATCCGTGCCAGTGTAGACGCTCTCTTGCGCAAGAAAGCTCTGATGGCCATTTTAGCCATCGGGCTTTCTTGTGCAAGAAATTAACGTTGCCTGTCTACACTGGCCTCTTGCGCAAGAATAGTTGTGCAAGAGGCCTTATCCCTGAGTGGGAGCGTCAGAGTATTTGCGCAAGAAGCACTGATTTCCTGCATTAGAACGTCAGTGTTCTTGTGCAAATAGTCACGGCCAGTGTAGACAGGTGGCAAGATTTTGCGCAAAAGCGGTCGCTTTTGCGCAAAATCTTGCCAATGCAGACACAGCCCAACTGCCTAACCATTGTCCAGCATTTCTAAATGACTGAGCTTTGTTCTTACTCCAGAGCCTTTCTGCTTGGACTCATGCCTCTGAAGCAGCCTAGCTTTTCAGACAGAAGATGAAAAAATAAGACACTACTTTAAAAATAAAAAGCTTTCCTATTAGCAAGGTGACATAAAGAAAGCGTGTCTTGCTGTAGGCTGGAGATTATAGTGGTGTGTTTGTGAGATGGCTTAGTCGTATGATCAATATGGCCATCTCCAACCCATGCTAATGGGATCTTTAGTGCATGCATCCAGCTATAAAACAAATATAAAATCTGTTTCTTGCATTAACATGTTTGCTCTTCTTTTATGCCCTTCCTCCAAAGAATGTGCAAAAGCTTTCCATGCAGCTGGGTCCAGACTGGTGCTTTGTGGCAGAAATGGTGAGAGACTGCAAGACCTGGTGCAGGAGCTCTCTGCCAAGGCCAATCAATCAAAGAATGTAAGTGGAGGGAGAGAGAGGGCTGTTGCGTCCTGGTGCTGGCATTGCTGTTCATGTCATTACAGGATTTGCAGAATTTCTTGTTGGCTGTGTTGAATGAGAAAATTGCAATTCTACAATAATCAGCAGATTTTTGCTGCATGTACGGAAGCATAATCTAGTGATGCGTCTTGTCTTGCAGAAAATGCCCATGACTCAACCATCTTAAAAATGATCCATGTTTTAACAAACCAAGGGTATGCATGCAGGGTGTAGACCAGTTTCCCTGGCAGAGTAGCTTAACCAAGTTCAGTTTTGTTTTTGATCTCTACCTATAAAATAGTTTGGATAAAAGGATAGTATATGGCCACTGAAGGTTCATAGTGGTGCAGGTACAATCCCAGGATGGGCTGGGACTCCGACCATATCAAACTCGTGTTACTACTTTGTTAAATATAGTATTAGAGCAAGAGAGATTCCAGGGGGATCGCACTTGTTCACTCCCCTCCTGACAGCTGGCGTTGGGGGCCAGCCAACGCACAACACACGTCAATTATTCTGTCCTGGTTTATTGGTCCACAGAGCGCTGTTACAAGATGGTACAACTTGGACCTGCAAATATGACTTTAAAGTTGCCTTTTGATTCTCTCCCTTACCTCGTTCCTTCAAGTGCAGAAAAAAGCAACTGATGCCCTTAGCTGTACCCCCAGCTAGCTTTTCAACATCCCTCTCCCAATAGAGCAGAACAAACTCAGGGGATGTGTGTATGGTACCTCCAGGCACTGTGACATTTACTTCCACAACTCTAAGCAGCACAAGAATCTTCTGCTGTGCTCTTGGGCCAGATAATAGTGCCATTTCATGTTTGTGAAGTGTTACCGTAGTTTAATGTAGCTCAAATCCCAGAGGATGGGACTGCTTGGAGAACATGGGTAGGAAAGAAGAGTGGATTCTCCCCAATGGACTTCCATGGGACAGTCCCTGCTAGGGTATCACAGGTCGAAAATTAATCTCCCCACCACTCCATTTCATTACCCTCATTATTTCCAGTGCTGGGAAGATCCAGGGGTGACCCAGTGAGGAACACAGAGTTCTAAATTGCGGCCAGTGACAGCCATCCTTGATACCAATAATAGTCACACCTTAATGTTTCAGGATCAACACCACCCAAAAGAGTCACAATAATAGTGTAAATTCATTGTTTCATTTACCAAGCCTCAGTCTCAGTATCACTGCTCAGTGGATCATTGCATGCTGGGATCTGTAGTCTCTTTAGTCCATACCAAAGAAAGTGGCAGTTTGCTTTGTTAATGATTGGAAGCAGCCACTGCAGCCAATGAGTGGACAAAGATTGGGTATTCCTGCCTTCTCAGCTTTGAAGGTACATTGCGCTTCTTTGTGCCTTCTCCCTAAGAAATGGGAGTGAACAGGCAGAATGGTCAGGAGCCCAGAAGTCTTTTGCTAACACGTTGTTTGTTCACAGATGCACAAACCGTGCACTATGATCTTTGATCTCTCTGATACGAAAATGGTAGTAAGTGCTGCTGAAGAGATCCTGAAGAGCGTGGGTCATGTGGACATACTGATCAACAATGCAGGGATCAGTTACCGAGGCACGATATTGGACACAGGGATGGATGTGGACAAAAAAGTGATGGAAACCAACTACTTTGGTCCTATAGCATTCACAAAAGGTACATGCTGCTTATCCCTTCCTCCTGTTTTTGAGCTGGCCTGTTGCTTAGCCCTTTAGTCTGACCCTTGTCCTTACCCCTCCAGCTGTTAAATGACCTCCTGAACTCTCTTTGCTCTCTCAACTTTCCAAGGCCCTTGCAATAGAATAGTTTCTTCCATAATTGTTACATACCCGTATCGTTTATGTATCCCTAGTGGACAGCCCTATTTTATTTTTGTTTGGTTTGGATAAATTTGTGTGTAGATAGCAAATCTGGGAAGTGGTTACCTAGCATGAGTTTAGAAATATTGAAGCCAAGAGTAAAAAAGCCCCTTTTATCAGTTCTGAGAGGAGTTTTTCTGCCAAGCCATAGAGGGTTAGAAGAAAGAAAGAATCTTGCTTTATAATGCATCTTTCTCTACACAGAAGCGATTTGCCTCTTCTCCCCTTGTAACACTTCTTTTGCTGGCTGGTGCATCCTGTCACTTCTGCTGTAGAATGTAAACCCCTCCAGTCCTGCCTAAAATTGCCTGGAGTTTAGATGGGCTTAGAAGAGCCTGTGTTCTGTCAACTGTGCTTAGTTTCTTAGACTTAAGTAGAATCTGTTGTATTTTTACTCTTGGTAAGAGTGTGTGTCATAGTAGGGATGTAAAGAACTACTCGACAGGATAGTCAACTAGTCACTCCCCTCCTCCCCCCTTGCTGCCTCATGTAGGTTAGTACATGAGTCACTGTGTGTGTAGATTAGTTCATTATGGAAGGTACCTCTGCTATTGCCATCTCCTGTGGAGCTGGAAGATTCAGGAGGGGACAGGCGGGGGAGAACCACCAGAGAATGGACCTTGGCATTGCTTAATCTGGGGCCTATAATGTTGCTTTCAGGGCTTGCTGCATAAAGGGTCTTCCAGCATGTGAATACAGTAAATGAGGGGCTTTCATTTTAATGTGAGCATCCTGTTAACCAGTGTCCCCTTGCCCTTCTCCTAAATTAGATCAGCAGACCTTAGATGACCCCCACTTTCACAGCAGTACTGTTTTTATGAACACTGATTATGGGTAGCACTAACAGCTATTATTGCTCTTCTGAATGAGTCTTCTCTCTCTCTCCCTCTAGCACTTCTTCCCTCCATGATCAAAAGACAACAAGGCCACATTGTGGTGATCAGCAGTGTTCAAGGCAAAATAAGCATTCCTTTCAGATCGGCATGTAAGTAGCTCTACACAGGATGGGGAATAGGAGTCCGGGCACTGTAGTGGAGGGCTGAATACTTGGATTTTCTTTCCACTGCTCCCATTTTGGAGCTGGCCCTATGCATGGAATGCAATGATCTGTGCAAGGTTCTCAATGGGATCTCCACCCTCTGATGCAGTGGTCAGAAGAGTTCAAGGGAGGGGAGCCTTGGTCGTAAACTTTAATCTTCATCCACGGAAACTGTGGTCTAAAATTCTCATGGGAGGGCAGGCCAGGATTTCCTTTCCCATCCTGAAATCTTCATGGCATTTATCCATGCCAACATCTGGGAACTCCTGCAAACTTTAGTGACTAGGATTTAGTTCCATATTTGTACTGCTGTTTATGCTCTTTTCTGGCTGTTAGGTGACGGTTCTCCTCCCTGGGTGTAAGGATCCTGGGAACAGAGAAGCATATCCTGTTTCTTAAAAAGAGTACAGTAAATTGTACACTGCCTTTCCAAAAATGCATTAACAGATTAGGTCTTTGGCATGAGCCTGCAGTCAAATTTGGACAAATAAGAGTTAGGCTCAAGATGAGACATCTGTGGAAGAAATTAGTGTAGGAGACCTCAAGGATACAGGGATTTGAAAACAGAATAAGTGTGCTTGGTACATGGGACATTAGAGACCATTTCAAGCTTAGAATGTAGGATGGAAAGGAACAGAGAATAAAGAGGAATGCATAGACAGGTTGTAAGATGAAATGAGTGGAACTATAAAGAGTCTGGTAGGGAAGGAGCTTCCTTGATACAGAAGAAGAGAGGAAGCCAGTGAAGGGTTTCAAGATGGGTTTGTGAGGTGGTCAGAGCAGCAGAAGAGCAAGATGACAACGATGATGTTTTGAATAGATGAGATTGGGGGAGAACAAGATGAGTTGCAGAAGCTGAAGTAGCTGATACAGTCTGCTCCAGGCATGGACCTAGGTTCTGAAAGTCAGGATGGTGAAGGATATGGATTTTAGAGACCACATGAAAGTGACAGGACATGAGAACCTGAATGTGGAGCGGAGTAGGGAAGATTCTGATTATTTACTCCTGCAGACTCCATGAGGAGGGAGGATTAGGGTGTTCCTGCTGGACTAGGAAGAGAGACTTTGAGCAATAGCTTGATTGAGGTTCGGGGGGGATGCATGGAAAAGAGGTGAATAAGTCCTGCCCTAGGCTGTATGACTTGTCTCTGCTCCCACCTTGCTGTGCAATCAGGTTTTTAAAGAAGCTACTCACTGCTTTACACCTTGTCATAGCAGGCCCTGCTGTCAGACATTATATTCTCGCCCTGCCTCAACCCTGTATTTCCTCAGCTGCTCTTCCATGCAGAACTCCGGCTCTCTTATCAAATGAGGCAGCATTGATTGTTCCAGGGCCTTCTGCCCAAGTCCGATATTAAGCCCTGTTTCCTGGCCAGCTTCCAACTTGAGTAATTAGATTTTTGCCTTTTGAAAATGCCTCTAACTTCCATTAAGAGTTGCTGGCCTTCCCGGCTTGTAAGCAAGTGATATAGTGTGGAAGCGTGCTGTGCTCTAGTGACAAAGGGGTTGCAAGTAAAAAAAAAACTAGCCTGAGTCCTGCTCCTCCTCCCTCTGACTGCATGCTCACGGTGTGTTTTGCAGATGCAGCCTCCAAACATGCCACCCAAGCCTTTTTTGACTGCCTGCGAGCAGAAATGGAACAGTATGAAATTGATGTGACTGTTGTGAGCCCTGGCTATATTCAGACAAATCTTTCTGTCAATGCTGTAACTGCAGATGGATCTCGCTATGGAGGTGAGGATTGGCCTTCTGTGCTCAGTAGAGAAGTGAGCTTGTTTTCTGTAACAAACTACTCTCAACGCCTCCACCCCAGCAATTTGACAGATTGGCCTCAGGAGTTTGCCTCCAGGAATGGCTTTGGGTATAGGGGGTGTCTCCAAGCCATAGCACAAAAGCTGAGATCACTTACCAAGCAGAAGCTGCTATTTTGGGGCTATCCGGGATATATGAGCTGGCATTTTTAACAAGCCAACTCTGTGGCACTCCACCTGTTTGAAACAACTGTAATTGACAGAGTTTCTTATAGTAGCCATATTGGTCCCAGGATATCAGAGACAAGGTGGATGAGCCAATTTCTTTTATTGGACGAACTTCTGCTGATTTAAAAAAAAAAAAAAACACCGCAATCTCACCTCAAACAGAAATCTCAGTTTCTTCCCAGGATACAAAGAATATACCACAGAAAAGAGGCAGTTAGTTGAGAGAGAAGGTAGGAAATGAGTTCAGATTGAGCTCCAGCTGAGCTTTGGGGAATACGGAAACTTTCCTTGTCTCAGCTAGTCATTACGCACTTGGCATTTATGCAGTCAAATGGCAGCAAGTGAAATTTGAGTTTAACATTGGAGCCTCCATCCATAACTGAATTAAAATGTCTAATAATGTGTCTGGTGGGCCATGTGGTTCACTGGCAGAGAAATGGCCTGGGATCTGGGAAGAGTCTGTCTACTCATGCAAACTCAGTGATCGCACTAAACGTGGGTTTCCAACAATTGGTTTAAAAAACAAGATTCTCATTGACAACAAAACACCGTCTGAGCTTGGCTTTCCTGGGGAAATAACCCTTCACACATGAGTGCTTACCTGCTGCTGTCCATCCTGATTTGCATTTGCTCTTTACAGTTATGGACAAGAACACCATTGAAGGCAGAACAGCTGCAGAGGTGGCTCAGGTAGTCCTTAATGCAGTGGGGCAGAAGAAGAAAGAGGTGCTGGTAGCTGGCTTAATGCCCTCCCTGGCTGTTTACCTGCGAACTCTGTCCCCCAGACTCTTCTTCACCTTTATGGCATCTAGAGCAAGAAAGGAGAGGAAAGCAAAGGACTCTTAATCAGAGCTCAGCTCCCACGTGTGTTGACTAGGGAAAGGAGACAGACTCAGGCGTCTTTACTTCAAGAAACTAACTGAAAAGGTTGCGCCTTACCATTGTGTAAGCTGGAAGTTCTGTGCAGATCATGGGAGGCTCACGGTGCCAGAAAACAATGGCCCACCTTCACCAAGAGAAAGCCCTCTCTGCTACAGGTGAACTGGCTGAAGCTGCAGGGGATGAAACCTGAGAACCATTCCCACTCTTCCCCACCTCATTTTGAGTTATAGCGCTCTCCACTTAGTAGGAACCAGTGTTGGCTAAAGCCAAGCACAGGCTGAGAGATGTTAGCTTTCCCCACATGGTGCTCCCAATGAACTATAGTCCTCATGTCCGAGCTCTCCAGGAGGCTGCACCTCTTTGATTTCTTGGGTTGGAAGGGTCCCCTGTGCCCCTAGTCCTTTGTACACAGCATCACTTAAGCCAAAACTGTTTGCTGCTGCTGTTTTAAACAACTTAATGCACCCAGGTCTTTTAGGAATGACACTCTGGAAATTTGTACTGGATGGAGCATGAATGACTCATTAAGCTATCTAGGTTCAGATCAGCTTTTGTATTAGCCTTTTCCTAACCTAAAGTATCTCCAGAAAGACAAGCCCCCCAGTTCAGTGTTCAGCTTCAGGTCATGTGGCTGCCAGGTAAGCACTGAACACCTATCAAAGGTAGCTGCAGCAATGTGAACCTTTGACTGCAAAACACCCCAAACACCCAGCATTGTTCTGCTGCAGGCCTAGAGCAAGGAATCTGCTGTGATCCCTTTGGCACCAGGCAATAAGTCTTGTGATGGGGAATAAACCTCCAGTTAATGGAGAGAGACCCACCTGGTTTTATTTGTTTTAAAAGCTATTTTATATATATATATATATATATATATATATAATTTATTTTAACCCATCACCATGAAATAGGGGGGAAGCAATATCCTGCTAACCAACTTCAGCATAGAAGCTCCAGGGAGAGGACATTGTATCTGTGTCTTCTCTCATTTTCCCTGTGACTAATAGTGTCTCCCTCACAGATGGGGGCAGAACTTTCATCCTCTCTCCCAACCACTGGTTACCAATGAGAGTTAAAATCTATACCCTACAGTGGGATGATGTTGCTCAATTTTTCATTTATCTGATAGAACAAGGGGAACAGATTCACTTAGCTGCCTTATTTTAAAAAATCCCTGATAGCAAAATCGATCCAAACCCAGTTCCTGCACTCAGCTGCTGTAGCAGGCTCCCTACTAGCCTGTGTCCTAGACTTAGCCTGAATCACCATTGCTGCACACTACCTCTTTGGCACGTGTCCTGCCTGGAAATGTACCTCAAATGAAGGAAATAAAAATTGTACTCTGTGTCCCTTCAGGGTTTGAAGTGAAGTGTTTTGTGCTGAAGCTAATTTGGGGCCACTCCTGTACTAGCACCCTGTCAAGATGACAGTCTAGAACCATATACCTTAGTCCCAGCCTCTGCTGGCTTGGGCACAGCTAGTTGCTAAGGGCAGCCTTTTGCAAGGGGGAGGGTCCTCAAACACACTTCAGCTACATCTACACTACACATTGTTGCACTATAAGATATGCAAATGAGGCACATGGATGAATATCGCTGCACTTCATTTGCATATCTAATGAGCTGCCATTTTTGCGGCACAGGCTTTTGCCCAAGAAGGAGCTGTCTACACTGCTCCTTCTTGTGCAAAAAAAACCCCCTCTTGCGCAGAGCTGTTCTTCCTGAAAATAAGCAGCAGAACAGCTCTGCGCAAGAGGGGCTTTTTTGCACAAGAAGGAGCAGTGTAGACAGCTCCTTCTTGCACAAAAGCCCGTGCCGCAAAAATGGTGGCTCATTAGGTATGCAAATGAGACAGCAATATTCATCCCCACACCTCACTTGCATATCTTATTGAGCGACCATGCGCAGTGTAGACATAGCCTTCCGGTTTTCATCTTAAAGTACTAAACTGCTTCTGCTCTGTGGTGCCCATCGCTGAAAGCCCTCACAAAGCATTGCAGCGTAGAGCTGGTAAAGTAGGATAAACATCACAACTCCTTGGATGGCTGAAATCACAAGCTTTTTATGCACAATCTCAGCACTGAGGTTATGGTTAATGGAAGTGCTTTGATGTACTAACTAAAGCAGAGGTCTCTCCCAGCTGACTTAAATCCAAGGCATTACCAACCACTGTTGTCCTTCACTGTTTCCTCCATTGGGAGGGACACTTCCCTTCTACTGAGGGGAACTTGTTCTGTTTGCTAGTTTCAGCTTTCATACCTTCTTGCAGTTGATGTGTTTTATGGAGCTCTAGCTACGCAGCCTGTGTGTCATTTAACTTGTCTAGGTCCTTGCACTGTGTGTGGGCTACAGCAGTTCTTACTCATCTTTCCTGTGTGCACCATCCTCAGCCCCCATAGTCTTGCTCCGTTGGAACCCCAACAGGGGCAGCAGGTTTGCAGAAACTTTGGAGGTGCCCAAAGCCTGCACCCCTCTCCTACCCCAACTTCCTCCCTCCTACCTAAGGCTTGGAGAGGGAGGTTGGGTGCAGGCTGTGGATTGGGACAAGGGTGCAGGAGAGGGTGAGGAGTGCAGGATCTGAGAGGGAGCATGGGGCTAGAGGGAGAGTGGCTGCAGGCACTTACCTGGGACGCCCACCCCCCCCAGCAGCTTCTAGGTGGGGGTAAGAGGAGGATCATTGTGCACTGCTGCCTGCAGACACCACTCTTGCAGCTTTCCAGTGGCCTCAGGGGCACTTAGGGCAGGAGCAGCACATGGAGCCACACCACCCCTGGGGAGCTGCAGGGATACACATGCCAGCAGCTGCTCTAACTCCAGGGGGAGGAGGAGAATGCACAGGGGCAAAAGGTGGGGATGGGAGTCATGGCCCCAAACTTTGCTGGAGCCAGATCTCAGGCCAGGAATATTCATGGTGCCTGAGCACCACGGGCCCATAGAATAAATGGGCAAATTGCCATTACTTTCCTCTTGGAATAATCCTAAGGCTACAGACACTGGAATGACACACCAGGCCCATGGGACTGTTCCCTCATGATGATCTAGTTCTAGCACTGCACAATGAGATGAATGAATTTACAGAAATATTGTAGCAGCCAGCTGGGATTTTCCACATTATATATAAAACTTTTTCCTGTCCCTCATGATATTTAAGGAGATACCTAGAGCACCCCATGGCAGCTGTCCATCCCATTTGTGGGAATAGCCAGGCAACTAGGGGCTTATCGTGGGGAGGAGGCTGCCCTCTGGGGATCCCAATGCCTGCCAGATGAAAGAACCACACATGCAATGGTTACCAGTCCTACATGCAGGCTAGTGGGTAGCTCTCGTAAGCAGGGCTGGGGCAGAGCTTTGCTGGGCTGTAGTCTAGGAGATGGCTACCTGCACAACTCATTGCATGATGCAGGTTATGGAACACACTCTGCACAGTTATCCTCTTAATTTCTCTTGGTTGAATCCTCTACATCCCGTTAACTGAATAAACTAATCAGAAATGGCAGGGGGAGGGAGGGGATGGAATCACCACAGTCAGCCTAAGGCTCAGCTTCTCTAGCGTCTCCTAGGGTTGATAATCCCATTACAGGGTAGATCAGAACAAATCATTTCAAGCACAGGCCACTTGAGGGGGGATATGATAGAGGTATATAAAATCATGAGTGGTGTGGAGAGGGCCGATAAAGAGAAGTTATTTATTAGTTCCCTAAATAGAAGAACTAGAGGACACCAAATGAAATTAATGGGTAGCAGGTTTAAAACTAATAAAAGAAAGTTCTTCTTCACACAGCGTGTAGTCAGCCTGTGGACCTCCTTGCCAGAGGAGGCTGTGAAGGCTAGGACTATAATAGAGTTTAAAGAGAAGCTAGATAATTTCATGGAGGTTGGGTCCATAAAAGGCTATTAGCCAGGGGATAAAATGGTGTCCTTGGCCTCCGTTTGTCAGAGGCTGGAGAGGGATGGCAGGAGACAAATCGCTTGATCATTGTCTTCGGTCCACCCTCTCCGGGGCACCTGGTGCTGGCCACTGTCGGCAGACAGGATACTGGGCTAGATGGACCTTTGGTCTGACCCAGTACGGCCATTCTTATGTTCTTATGCTTCATTCACACGTCACTCACTGTGGCTTCTCACTGGCACCAAATTCACTACCAGCCAGAGGACAGTGCTGCACTCTGTCAAAGCAGTTCTCAGGTTATCAAACTAACACGAGAGGTAGGTCGGGGCTGTTTCTCCCTACACGTGCCATTGTAGAGCATGTTTTCTTCCTCTCCCTCGCCTTTCTATAGTACAGGCTTAAACCCCAGTACTGCAACTGCTTAGGAGGAATGTAGAACAGGAAGAATCAATTGCTAGTATACCATTCAGAATCTTCCCCATTCACCTGAGCTGGCAGCTGGATCCTGCCTTCACTGTTTATGCTTGCACACTTCTCTTATTAAAGCCCTCTCTCTGTTTTGCCAGAGTCATTGCTGGCTTTCCTTGACACTGACCTTCTCTAAAATTTAGAGGTCAAATGAAGTATTTCCACATATCCTCTCATGCCTTGGCTGCAGTGACAGCTCTCAGTTACTGTAAAAACTGGAACAATTTCTCACTGTAGCAAGTAGAACCAGCTTCCTGTTCACATTTCAGCTTGTAAGGAAAAAAAACAAAGCACCCTTTGACACACTTTTTAAAATTACTAAACCTCAGCTGACATGCACATGGGTCACAGAGCAGTTTTTAAACTCAGGGCTGGACTGGGGGAAAGCTGGTGGGTGCAGAGGAGCACACAGATCGGACAGAGACATCTCTTAGATGAGGGTTTATTAATAGAGATTATGTTCTAGTAAAGAGGAGAGGATGAAAGATGATAAAGTGTGGGTAAGATCAGATGAGAAAAAAAATCAAACAAAAAAGTCTTAACAGTTTCCCAAATAGTGCTCCGTGGAACCCCGGGGTTCCACAAGAACCCGATCACTCCCCCCCCCCCCCGAGCCAGTCTTAGGGGCGGGTGAGCCAGGCAATTGCCTGGGGCCGCCGGCCACTGCAGTCTTAGGGGCCAGCTGGCTTGTGGGGTTTTTTTTTTTGGGGGGGGGGGGGTGTCAACCAGTTTTCCCCAGCGTTTTTTTTTTTTTTTAAGGGTTCCATGGCCAAATAAAATTGGGAAACACTGGTCTAACATCAGGAAATGGTAAATAGTAACAATTTTTTAAAGTGCTTATAAACAAACACTAGAAGTCTAAATAATAAGATGGGTGAACTAGAGTGCCTCGTATTAAAGGAGGATGTTGATACAACAGGCATCTCAGAAACCTGGTGGAATGAGGACAATCAATGGGACACAGTCATACCAGGGTACAAAATACATCGGAAGGACAGAACAGGCCGTGTTGGTGGGGGAATGGCACTATACATGATAGAAAATGTAAAATCAAACGAAGTAAAATCTTAAAGTGAGCCAACAGAATCTCAAAAGGTAGTAATTCCATGCTCTAATAAGATGACTATAGCAGTAGGGATATATTATCGACCACCTGATGAAGATAGTGATAGTGACTATGCAATGCTAAAGGAGATTAGAGAGGCTATCAAAAAATTCAATAGTGGGGAATTTCAACTATCCTCATATTGACTGGGTACATGTTACCTCAGGATGGGATGCAGAGATAAAATTTCTTGATACCTTAAATGACTGCTTCTTGGAGCAGCTGGTTCTGGAACCCACAAGGGGAGAGGCAATTCTTGATTTAGTCCTAAGTGAAGCACAGGATCTGGTCCAAGGGGTAAATATAACTGGACCGCTTGGAAATAGTGACCATAAGGTAATAAAATTTAACATCCCTGGGGTGGGAAAAACACCTCAACAGCCCAACACTGTGGCATTTAATTTCTGAAAGGGGAACTACACAAAAATGAGATTAAACAGAAATTAAAAGGTATAGTAACAAAAGTAAAATCCCTGCAAGCTGCATGGAAACTTTTCAAAGACACCAGAATAGAGGTGCAACTTAAGTGTATACCCCAAATTAAAAAACACAGTAAGCGAACCAAAAAAGTGCTGTGGCTTAATAGTCAAGTAAAAGAAGTAGTGAAAGATAAAAAGGCATAATTTAAAAAGTGGAAGTTAAATCCTAGTGAGGAAAATAGAAAGGAACAAAAGTGGCCAAATTAAGTGTAAAAATATAAGAAGAAAAGCTAAAAAGCATTTTGAAGAAGTTAGCCAAAAACGCAAAAGTAATAGCAAAATATTTTTAAGTACATCAGAAGCAGGAAGTCTGCTAAACAACCAGTGGCCCTTGGATGATCGAGATGCCAAAGGAGCACTCAGACGATAAAGTCATTATGGAGAAACTAAATGAATCATTCGCTTGGGTCTTCACAGCTGAGGATGTTAGGAAGATTTCCAAACTTGAACCATTCTTTTTAGAGGACAAATCTGAGGAAGTGTCCTAGACTGAGGTGTCATTAGAGGAGGTTTTGGAATAAACTGGTAAACTTAACAGTAACAAGTCACTGGGACCAGATGGCATTCACCCAAGAGTTCTGAAAGAACTCACGTGAAATTGCAGATCTATCAACTGTGGTTTGTAACCGATCCTTTAAATCACCTTCTGTACCTAATGACTGGAAGATAGCTAATGTGACGCCAATATTTAAAAAGGGCTCTAGAGGTGATCCTGGCAATTACAGACTGGTAAGTCTAACATCAGTACCGAGCAATATCCACTCAACGTGCAGCAGCAGTCAAAAAAGTAAACATTCTTAGGAATCATTAAAACAGGGATAGAAAATAAGACAGAGAACATCTTATTGCCTCTATATAAAACCATGGCATGCCCACATCTTGAATACTGCATATAGATGTGGTCGCCTCATCTCAAAAAATACTGGTATTGGAAAAGGTTCAGAAGAGAGCAACAAAAATGATTAGGGGTTTGGAATGGGTCCCATATGAAGAGAGATTAAAAAGACTGGGCTTTTCTTAGCTTAGAAGAGAGGAGACTCAGGGGGGATATGATAGAGGTCTATGAAATCATGACTGGTGTGGAAAAAGTGAATAAGGAAAAGTTATTTACTTGTTCCCATAAGAACTAAGGGGTCACCAAATGAAATTAGTAAGTAGCAGGTTTAAAACAAAAGGAAGTTTCTCTTCACACAGCGCACAGTCGGCCTGTGGAACTCCTTGCCAGAGGAGGTTGAGAAGAGCAGGACTTACTCATGGAGGTTTGGTCCCTCAATGGCTATTAGCCAGAATAGGTAGGAATGGCGTCCCTAGCCTCTGACAGAGGCTGGAAATGGGTGACAGGAGAGAGATTGCTTGATGATCGCCTGTTCTGTTCACTCCCTCTGGTGCATCTGGCATTAGTCACTGTTGGAAGACAGGACACTGGCTAGATGGACCTTTGGTCTGACCCAGTATAACCATTCTTATGTTCAGAGAGACCCTAGTAAGGTTTAGTTCCAAATCATGCAGCCCCCTCCCCTCCCGGGCAAGGAAAGGGGAGACACTGACAGGTACCAGCACTACAGCATGCTTGGCAGTACAAGAAAAGAATGGTCTTGCCAGTCCTCCATGTCAAGCAGGAATCTCTCCTTTTAACAATACTTCTAAAGGATTTAGGTGCAGAAATATACCCGCTCCTTTTGCAGCAGCAGGAATCCATGCCCGGAAGATCCCATCTACCAACTGGTACGTTCCGGATGACTTTGATTAAGGCAAGACTTGAGAAACGAGACACAGAGAGTCTGAAAAAGCACAACTCGCACGCTGGGCGCTAGGGATATTAAAAAGCAGTTAATTAGGTAACTGCTAAAAATCTTAGCAGTTACATGGGTCTTGGCTCCCTGTGACCCCACTCACAGGGAACCAGCTGTGCTGCAGTAGAAGTTTTACAGTGTGGGGCAGCAGGCAGCTCCCCAGAAGCAGGGCCGGGAGCTGGCGTGTAACCATTACAGTAACTGATAAGCTCATGCTTATTGATTAACTGTTTGAACGGTTACACTGTTACACCCCTACTGAGTGCAGACAAAGCATTTATTTCTTCCCCTCCCCCTACCAAAAAAAAAAGTGCAGGCAGCTGCTCATTGTTGCTATAAATAAGACAGCTCCAACATCTCAGCTATTTTTAGCTTTGGATGGAGGTAGCTGTAGAGCAGCTTTCCTAACAGAACAAAGGCCCTGGCTTTCACAATGGCCATTGTCTACCAAGGCAGGGAGAGTCAGAAAAGTGAATCTGAGTCCCGATACCCCGAGAACTCCTTCTAATGTCTCCATTGGGCATTGCTTATAGGCATTTCTAAATCTGAGCATCGAGTTACTTACTCAAACCTTGTTCGCGTTGCTGTGTGACATTAGCCTATCATCCATTCAACCAGTGTGCCTGTGACAAGAGATTTGCCTTCTGACCAGGTGCTTAAATTAAAAACAAGATTACAAATCCCAGACCTCGGCCAAAATACCCTCCTGAAACTTCAAAGTACTGCGGAGTTTTCTGGTCTCCTGTGCCATAGACAATACATAAAGGCGAGTTCAGTTTGAGTCTCTCACCTTGTGTGACTCCATTCCAAATGCAGTGCCTCAACTGTGGAGAGCAGTACACCTGTACAGACCCAGTTCCGATTACAGGGCTTTGCTCTCTAGTTCAGGACAAATACTACAAGCATAGTTGCACTTCTACAGCTGGCCCCGTCTATCATTCCATCTGGCAGGAGGAGACAGGAGTCTGTTTATACTCTTTAAACTGCAGTTTTGCAAGACTGGCCAGTTAAAAACATTTTTTCAAGTAGAACAGGATTTTGCCTGTTTCCAGCTAGGAAACAGGGTTTGTGCACTAGGCTGAATTTTTAAATTCCAGATTAGGACATAATTACTCAGTAATTACTCAGCAATTAAGTAAGTGGACTCTTGCACTGATGGGAAGTTCTTCCAGAAGTTACCACCAACACCAAAGGAAGTAAATGCTCAGGGCACCTGATGCTAATACTAAAAATTTAAAATTCTGTTTAAAAAGTTAACTTGTTAAACATTATGTTTAACTGGATCCAGTGGTCTGCTCCAGCTGGGCTACGCCACAGGGTGGGGGAAGGAGGGCTGTTCCAGTCGGGCTAGGCCTTACTGTGCCACACCACGGGTGGTGAGCTGTTCCAGCCAGGCCAGGTGCTGATTAACTGGTTACCCCAGTAAGCATGCCAGTAAAGCAATCGGTTAACCCTTTACATTCCTAGCTAATACTATTTTAATTTCACATAGTGATTGCACAGATATGTATGACAGTAACAAAATATGATTAGGGTGAAGTAATCGCTGCTCCTTTCAGGAGCCCTTAACTCCACTGCAATTTAAGACGTATCTACCACACCAAGAAAACTTAATCTTACCCCCAATGGAGATATGCCCACATCAGAGAAGACCCGCATGCAAATTGAACAGGAAGTGACTGGCGCCAAAAGGAAATTTAGACCAATCCCCACTGAGCTCAGGAGGAAAGTGGCAGGACAGCACAGCAGTTTAAGAACAGACCATCAGTGCTCGACTGACCAACTTGGAAACAGATTGTCATCATACATATTGTTACAATTGGCACTCTCTGGCAAGAAGCATTGGGGAGGCCCAGGAAGTCATATACCCCATTGCCCACCAAAGCCATCCCTTCATCAGACTGCAAGTGTATCTAGATTATGAGTACGAATTATCGCAGCTCCCAGGGCAAAATGTTTCAAGTGAGGAGGGGAACCTAACTCCAAAGAGGAGCCACGTTAATAGTAAAGAGTGCAAAAGCATTTGAAATTCTCATCTTTTAATGGGCAATGATAACTTTGGGCTGGTTTTGTGTATACAATTAAACAAGAGAGTTAAAGGTTCCCAAAAAAAAAAGTCACACCCCCTTTTCTTCCATCAACATCCCACTGCTGGATTCAACTCCCACAGCCTAGCATACACCTCTTAAGTCACCACAGATCCACATCTCAAGAGTAATGAAGAACTGAAAAACCTTGGTGCACCAGTGATGTGTTATTTTAAAAATAACAACTCTATTAAACCCAACGCCTTCCCAGTCTCCACTGCTTTTCAGAGGGAAAAAAATGTTACTGTGGGAGTCTTAATACACTTTGTCTTTGTGGGTTTCTCTTTTCCCTACTGAAGTCATACAACGTAGAGTTCATAGATCTTCTTTACACAGTACACCAGGGCAGCGAGTGCTATCGTGTTATGCAGTCTCTTTCTGTGCAGATCATCCTTTCTCACCAGCACTACCGGAGTGGAGGAGGTGAGCGTATGCAGGGGCAGGCGGGAAAGTTTATAGGCATCATACTCTACTTGGTACTTGCAGCAGGGGTCGAACTGCCAGGAGATACCGTAGAGGGTGCAGCAGGCCATGCTCAGCACGCCGGCCGGCAGGGAGATGTAATGGGAATAATCTGCTCGAAGTGCCAGTGGGGTGACAAGACAGGCGGTGCCTGCTAGGACAGCGGTCTTGTGCAGGCAGTTTCCCACTGTGATCCAGCGAGCGGTCTCATCCCCGATGCGAGTGGGTTCTATCACTATGTATTTGTACTGTGCTTCCAGAGCCTGCTCCAGCTCGTACTCAAACTGGTCCTGAGCATTCTCCCCATTGTAGATTTCATGCACAATGTAACACTCCGTGGAGCCCACAGTGATCCTGTTAACAGGAAAAACAGAATTAAACTCAAGAGCACAGAAACCACCTTTCCTCTACATTAATCCAGGTAGCTTGGAACATGGGGAAACTGAAAACTGAACACAGGTCAGCAACTCAGGGTCACATGGCCTCTGCCTCTCCCCTAAACGAAGTAGTTACTTTTTCTGCTCAAGACTCATTTAAGAGCAGCTGATCATCCAAGGGCAACAAACTCTCCTCCAGGCTTACACACAAGTGAACTTTACTTGCCTCACTTTGGGGAATTAAGAACTTTTTAAGAAAACAAGATCTTGGGACTGGTTGAATCCTTCTGAAACAGATTTCCCCACTTGACTTCTGCCATCACTGACATAACAGTTCGCTGCTGTGGAGATGGTGCCAATCAGCATATTTAATTTCTAATAGGGCTCAACCAATATTTTTTTTTTACTTACTAACTGATGCAGGCAGAGGAGTCAGCACTATGAACGGCCAAGCTTTAGTGGTCTCAAGGCTCAGCCCTGGCGAAGTTTAAGCACTGGTGTCAGCGTCACAAAGAGAAGACTGTCAGATGATGGCATGAGCCACCAACGGAACAAAACTGAATACGAATACAAGTTGTCCCCTCAACGAAGGTGTTGCAAATTTTCAATGAAACACGCATTTTGTCCATCCTCTTTCCTGGCACAAATCAGTACAAAAAATCAAATCCAGGATAATCCCCACATTTCCAGATCCGCACCTCCACCATGTCAGCTCGAGAACCAACCACGACGCAGCCTACACTCCGGCTTGCTATAAGACTAACCAATTTGGGGGATTCAACCTGTGGTAAAATAAGGAATGACACAAATTTGTAGTTAGAGAAGTGACAATAGAGCAGAGCTGGGCAAGATGTGGCCTGGGCCCACATGCCACTTCAATCCAGCCCGCAGACTATATCTGTCTGTTTTCTATTTGCACCCTGCTGCCCATGCCACCGAATTTCCAGACAGTGGCTCAGGCAGCAAGATCCTATTTAAATGGCTCATGGCTCCCAGTCGTGGTGCTACCCAGCAGGGGCCAGAGCCGAGAGCCCTTTAAATAGCCACAGAAATCCTGGGCGGCTGCGAGGCAATGTGGTAGTGGTGGAGCCACGTGCCCTTTGTTGTATTTTTAATTCAAAGCCTCCGGCCCCAGACAACTCTGGAGGGGGAGGCTAGTTCCCAGCCCCGCCCCTTCCGAGGGTGGAGCTGGCCTGTGACCATGTACCAAAATTCATTAAGTACCCCCCCCCCCCCCGAAAAAATTATTGCCCACCCCTGCAATAGAGCATCAATCAGAATTTGTTAGCACATTCAGTTCCTTCCTCTTGCTACAGTAGGAGGCAACAGAGGAAAGAGGCATCTTTTGCTGCTGCAACACTGGTTAAATCATAAGGAACAAATGCTCGCACTACTCTGGAGCAGTCTCCCTACTCTTACCACTGGCATGTGCTAGGTAAGTTCTGTACACTCAGACTGCACATTTCACGCAAGATCACTAGCTCTTGGTAAAACAGCTGTAGGTAGCATGGATTAGTTTCCAGCTTCCTGCTCCTCAGCAGCATCTATTCCTTTATCTTCTTACTCCAAAGTCCACAGATATGTTCACTTATCTGTGAAGTAGCCTCACAAATGCTCTGCACCTTGAGTGAGAAAGTAAAACAGAGCAAATGGCATTGTCTGTTACACAGGATGGATTTTACCTCATTAAAAAAAAACTCATTTTAATATGCTCTGATAAAAACCTGCATCCCAAGCACACCAGTTCCCAAAAATACAGTTATCGCGCCAATTCCTTTAGCAGACCAAGAGCAACCAGTACACATTGTTGACCTACTCACAGCAAAGACATCAGTGCTGATAGAACTTGGGTTCAAGAAGTGATTTTTGGCAATGGAGAACTCTGCAATGGAGAATGAAACTAACACTTCTTTTTTGTTCCAGTCGTACAAAGATACTAGCTGTTCTCACTGGAAATGGCAAAGGAAGAGAGAATACATGTTTGCAAGCTGCTCTAGCACCAGACATTACCCTTTAAGTGCAGCTTTTTTCACACTGTAAAGGGTATTGTGCACGGGCCACCTGTAATCAAGAAGATTGTTAAATTACAGGCTGTTGCCTGAAGTAGCTTGTTTACAGTGAATGGTGACAACAATACCAAGCAGCAGGAGCAAAGATTTATCAGCCTCCTTTTTAAGAAACAATGATCTGTTTCTGTGTCTGGTTGGTATTTATATAAACCTGTAAGCAAGGTGTTTCTTTTAAGCCAGACACTGAGCACTCTCTGACTTAGGGATGTTAAAATTAGATTAATCAACTAATCGAATAGTCGATGGAAATTCCATCGACTATTTGATTAGTCGATAAGGGCGCTTCCGCTTTGAAATGTAGCGAGACCCCGCTGGGCTGTTGCCCTTTGAAATGTACAAGAGCCCCAGCAGGGGCTCTTGTGCATTTCAAAGATTGAAACACTGTGTGGAGCCTGGGGCCAGCGGAGGACTCAGAGTCCCCCACTGGCCCCAGGCTCCATGTGGCGCTTCCACTTTGAAATGTACAAAGGGTACTGTACCACTGGTTGAGAAACACTGGTCTAGCAGATCAACCCCTTCAGCTTGTCCATTACTCAACCCTGCAGTAGGGATGCTAGCAAATGTTTATTTTTGTAAATGTGTAGCAATGAACTTTCAGCTGTTACACGTTTACATGCAGGAGTGGGGGGCAGACAGGAGACACTGCTCATGGGAAGCTAACAGAGATAACCTAATTTCTCTGTCCAAATAGAGTCAAACCTATTGATGGGTACAAGGTGAAGTTAAATCTTTTCACCAGCAGTTTCCCCCTCTAGTAAGTCCTGAAGATGTTTTAAGGGTTAGTGCAGCCAGGACAGAAGAATTTTCAAATCCATTTCACAAGGCATCTGGGATGGCAAGATATTTATCCAAGATGTTTTTTACCAGATTAAAATCAGAGTTAATTTTTAATCACCCCAGAAAAAGCAATTTAGTCCCAGATTAAGGCATTTTCTACTTCAAAAACTGTTTAGTTAATGCACGTCACATTACTTTGTTTTAGTTACATATTTAAATTGTGCTTACACTAGGGATATTACATATCAGGTAATTAGTCGTGTAACTGCATGAAATCTTAGCAGTTATACGACTATGCGATAGCCTCTGGGAGTGGGGGGTGGCAGCCAATGCACTCCCGGCCCCACACCTGGGGAGCCCCCTGAAACCTCATGCTGCTGCCTGATAGAGAGGGCAGCAGTGCAGGATGGCAGCAGCCCCTATGCATGGGGGGGTCTGAGCTCCCCACGGACAGAGGCTGCTCCGTGGAATGCGGAGCAGCCTTTGACTGCAGGGCACTCGGACCCCCCGCAGACAAGGGCTGCTGTTGCAAAGCAGCCTCTGCCCGTGGCGAGCCCAGGCTTGCCGTAGAATCATAGAATACTAGAACTGGAAGGGACCTCGAGAGCTCATCAAGTACATTCCCCTGCCCTCATGGCAGGACCAAGCACCATCTAGATCATCCCTGATAGATTTCTATCCAACCTGCTCTTAAATATCTCCAGAGATGGAGATTCCACAACTTCCCTAGGCAATTTATTTCAGTGTTTAACCTCCCTGCTGCAGTTTAAGCCCATTGCTTCTTATCCTATCATCAGAGGCCAAGGAAAACAATTTTTCTCCCCCCTCCCTGTAACACCCTTTCAGATACTTGAAAACGGCTGTCATGCTCCCTCTCAGTCTTCTCTTTTCTAAACTAAATGAGCCATGGACAGAGGCTGCTCTGTGTAATGCAGAGCAGCCTCTGCCCATGGAGCGCTCGGGCCCGCCACAAACAGGCTGCTTCGTGGCAGCCTCCCCTATACCCTCTCTCCCACTCCGCACTGCTGCCTCTGATAGCCTGTTAAGCCAGCTCCCCCCAGCACCGACTCCTGCTCCCCCCTGCTGCTGCCTCTGATCCAGAGGCAGCAAGGGGGGGGGGAAATGTATGTAGTTGACAAAATTAACCAATAAGCCTAGGCTTATCAGTTAAATGTATATTCAACTATACGTTGACATCCCTAGGTTACAGTAGATTACTCGAGTCAAAACCATTGTATAATACAAAGACAATAATAATCCAGAGTTGTAGGCTTAAAGTGTTAAGCACTCAGAGGCAGGCAGACTTGCAGACTATCAAGTCTAACTGGCCATCCAGCATTCTGTAGCAGACGACCATCTTTGATGTAATGGATAGACTGAGGCCATTTCTGTTTTTAACAGATTCATCCAAAGTTTGAAAAGATTCGTTCTATGCTTACTGAACCAGTTGGACATGGATACATTTATTTTTCCCAGTTTGAACCAATTTACCAGCGCTATGTCAGGAACTATTTTTTTCTGGGAAACTGCTCATTCTGGAAGGCACACGTGAGATGTAGGCTTTGTGAAACAACAGCAAGTAGTTCTGCCTTGTTGGTTCTGGGTGCTGGCTTCAATCCAGCTTCAAGGGAAATTTTATGCTGAAAGCCATTTTCAGCAATGGTTCAGATTCCTAGCTAAAAGCAAGGCTCGTTACTTTCATCAGAAATGCCATGTTGACCAACTAGTGTTACGGGAAATATTTAGGTTGAGAGAAAAACCCTACCTTCCTATAATGCTGTGTGTTGCTCAAATTAGGGCCACTCTTAGATTGGAGCAGACCAACCCAGCTATAGAATTTCTCCCCAGCTCAGACTCCCAACACTCTAAGGCTTCAAGTGATTTCTTCCCCTCTCAGAATCCTTCTAGTCCTTGAAGGAGCTCTGAATAACTTTCCCCCTTCCCTTGCCTTCCTTTCCCCACACTTTATATACCCTCATACACCTACTTAGTCAATAGCCTTCCAGTCAAGGAAAATAAGTCAGGAACCCAATTAAGCACTTTGGAAAATAAGTTTATTTAAGCCTTCCTCTCTCTTCCAGAAGATGTATGTATTCTTGGGCTCAAAACATGATGCTTAGGAGCAAAAACAAGCTAAGTAAAACTTGTTCCACATGAGACACTGAGTGAAACAGAATGAGACATGCACCCCCGAAAGTCCCTGGCCCTAGGCAGTATGCTTGTGGCTCCAAGCACAGCAGCTGCTGACCCCTTGACTCAGTAATCCTTGTCAGAGCAATTTACTCTTTCAGACAGTGCTCCAGATGCAATTATCTATCTTGGCACTGACTAATAATCCCAAAACCAAATGATGGGGGGAGCACATATGAGACATTAAACAAGAGCAACTGAGAGGAGACAATAAAGTGAACAAAAATTACACATGGGGCAAATACAAGTTCAGGCACATGGGAAGTTCAACTCACTGTGAGTCACTCCCATACACCAGGGAGTGGAAACAGATGGGAAGTCAGGGGAAGCCAAAGTTCCTTTCCTGAGAAATAGTTCTACAATTGTACAAAAAAGAAAAATCCAAACAATGTATAGTGTCCCCTTATAGGGAAGGCCACTGAGAACCCTGTCCACAGGATTTACTAGAACTCATTGACATGCAGAACAAGGGTTCTTGCCTCAGAGACTTCAATAATAAAGACTAACCAAATTGATTTTCCATGACAAGGCCTTTACTTTGAACAAAACAGCACACAGGGGAGTCTGAAGTATGCATTTTGGAAAAGCCACCACCACTGGAAAAGCAGCCAGGGTTTAAGCGCTGTCAGTGCTGTGCTTGTGTCAACTTAGTTGGGAGAACTGATAATTTTTTCTTAAAAGTGCGATAAGTAACCAATATCAGAGAAGGTCCATGTTCAGACATCATTATATGGATGCCTCACAGCCAAAGGCTGGATGTATTAGTTACACTTAAAAGCAGGTGTTAAACTAGGCAAATGTAAATGATTTTCTAGGGCCATACTTCTAAGAAGGAAGGGCTGTGCCACAGAAGAGTTTTATATCCCTTCTGTGCTAGTTGTGTGGCTTGTATCTTGTATACTATTTGCATATCACCGCTTGATGAATCCCATTCCCTGTGATTTAAGCATCTCATTCCTGCTGCATGGCTTTTTAGTGCCTGTATGGAAAAAAGACTGAGGAATGCTCTTTTCTGATGGCTCAGTAGATTAAGTGGCTTTTGTTGCTAGTTTTAAAAGATAATTTACACTGATTTCCATACTGGCAGGATTACAAACAATGCAGCTCAGCTGCTGATACAGCAACCACCAGCAAGAGGGGCAGAAATGCCCATGTTAACCACATGGTGAGTCTAAAATAGGGATGTAAATGGGTAACCAGTCAACTGGTTACCTGGCAAGCATCACCCTTAATGGGTGATGCTTACCGAGTAATGGTTAACTGTTACCTGGGAGTGGCCCGCCACAGGCGGAAGGCTGCTCCAACCCTGTGAGGCTGCCAATGGGCTTGGAGCTGGCAGCCCAGTGAAGGGTCTGAAGGGTCTGGGGGCCACTCCAGGCCTCTAGCCCCTGTTTAATTAGTTAACTAGTTAAACTTAACATTTAACTGGTTAAACAAACAAACAGGATTTTACATCCCTAGTTTAAAATTAAATTTGAAACGTATTCCCTTACTGAAAATATCACAAGATGCACTAAGGAGACATTGCAGCTAGCTACACATTAGATATTCAGGAAGTTTCCCAGGCAGGGTTCCTAGATCTGTCCTATCTCTGTCTCCCCTAAAAAGTTAAAAAGCCCCTGGTGGCCATCTAAATATCACAAGATGCTTCCTACAGTACCCCGTAGCTTGTTTTTGCAGTCTCTTAATCACAAACACAGAGTCTGTTTCTCTCTCACCACACATACTTTCAATACAAACTTGGCAGGTTCCGGCATAGGTATTCATCAGAATAAGCCTTTCACACCTTACTTTCCTGCATCCAGCTCTGCTGAAAATGAGATCCAGGACACTGTCCTGGAAGAACTCTCTCAGCATCCTCCTCCAGCTAGCAGCTGAGAATGGAAGACAGTTAGCCTTCTCACCAGTGGATTGCTGCCCCTGACCTCCATGGAGGCCCCATCCCTGTTCCATGACAGACTTTTAGCTAGGAGTTTTAAGTTCTGACTTCTGGGTGTTTGAGAAGCATCTCTACTCCTGATCAGAAGTATCCCCAAATCGTACACCGTTCACAATTCCTTTCTTGCATTTATTGTTCAAGTTTCAGAACCCCTTTTATATATGATGTGTGAACTCCAGGTTATCTTTTTGAAAGATATGATTGCTCATGGACAGCAGAATACTTGTGGTTCCACTATTCAAAGAGAGGTTTGTTTGCTGGGGGTAAACAATACTAGGCAGAAATTCATGAGACCTGCAAATGCAAAGAAACCTGTTTAGGTGGTGATTGAAAAAGATGGGCTTCCTGCCACGTGATAATGCTTGTGATATGTAAAACTTATATCACATGCAACATGCATAAAAGAAATGAGTATCCAGTGCAACTAAGGACTGAAGGCTGGTGTGTGAATGAATACCAATACAGCCACATCATGGGTGGCCAAAAGCCACAGTGTCTGACATAGTTAGAGTCGCAACCTAACCTAAATGAGTCAGTACTGTGTGGACAGGCCACATTCAAGAACATGAACACACTAACCTTTTATTTCTAGATCTGGGTTCAATTCTTGTTACTTTCAACATGAAAAATGAGTTGTGGTCTCATCTTAATCCCCAGTGGAAAAATTCCACATCACAGAGAGTTCTTTGTGAGTGCAGACACTGCAAAAAGCCAACAACAATTTGACAAGCTTGTCTATTTCAGCTCAGGAAAGGTTCAGAACTGTAGTGGCAGGGGTACTCCACATGAGAACTGATGTACCAGGACAAGCTTTCCCCCTAGCATGGCCCCACAGCATTCTTGACCCATGACTATCAGCATCTCAGCATCCAGGCAACGTTCAACCACAACTTTCAGAAAAAAAATAATCCGTATAGTGCAAACAAAGAGAACAAGAAACAACAGCACAGAAGCAAAACAAAATTTCCATTCAAGGGACACAACTTAAATGCAATTAGATTATAGCCAAGTAATGAATTCTGCTATTTAGTGCTCTTGAAAAGAGGGTAGGGGGTGGGAGGCAGAGCAGGGAAAACGAGAATGAGACCTTCAGAGCTGCAGTGATAGAAGACAGCATCCACCACCAAAAACGGTGCAATACTTTTGCACACTGAAGAAACACCAGTTTTAGTTTCACAAAGATTAATGGAAACACATCAATCTCTGCTCCAAACAAGTGGTTTACTGGAAATCCAAGCAGCACACATAGTGAAAGGAAAGACCTTTAAGATTGCCCAGAAGCCAGTCTACATAGTTGGGATGACATTAAAGCTGTCTTATTGCATTGTTCTTTTTGTGCTGTACAAGTTTGTTAGAACATTTCCCCAGGGAACAAGTGGCATTCTGTTTTGTGCTCTAAGTGGTCATCGTGCAGAATTTTAGACCAGAACTCCAAGTGCACACAGTAGCTGTTCTCCATGATAAAATGCTTTGAGCTATGGATTAACAATTCCTGTTAGACACTCCGCATAAAAAGTGTCTTTGGAATGAGGAAGGGAAATCAGTATTTAGTGGTTTTCTCTTTAGTCTGTTTTTCAGTATTTTGTTTAACCTTTAACCACTATCATAAACCAGCCCAGAATCAACAGCTAAATGAATCTGACAAAGTGGATCTTTGCCCAGGAAAGCTTATGCCCAAATAAATGTTAGTTTTAAAGGTGCCACAGGACTCGTTGTTGTTTTAGTTATTGGATGACCATCTTTAGCCATATGCACCACAAGTAAAGTATAATTTAGTAGTGACCTAAGAGACCCTCCATGTATCAATCAGATCTTTTATGGAGGGATATGGTCTCCGTATTATAGCTGCCAGTCCTTTTTTACATCTGACCGACTTTCATAATGTTGGACAGTATTTTATTCACCCGCTATTCCCTTGACATTACCCCATAACATACACTCTTTTTACACTAGCTGGCTGACAGTTACAAACTGAGCTACAGAAATACCTTAGAACAGCTCTTTGATGAGAATGCTGGATCCGTGTGCTCAGTAAGAATTTGTTTTTGAACAAGAATCAGATTCATGAACTTAAGAAAATTGTATTTACTATGTAAATTCACACTATCCTCTGATGATCACATCCATCACCACTGCCTTGTACAAAAACTGCGTTCCCAATACCGTACAAAATAGGTAGGTATGACTTGCGAAAGGACAGCAGTCAGGAGCCTGGCAGTGGATATCTCCAAGTCCACAAAGGGGGAACACCATCACTTACCTAAGAAGATTTACACTAAAAGCAGATGATTTACTATACAAAATTACTTGGAAGGGGAATTGTCTTACATCTAATAAAACTAGCTTTTGCCAGGTTTGTATTGGGAGGGAGCACATAGAAGTGGTTAGAGGTACAGTAATTTCTCATTTAACACTAAAGATGCATTTCTGAAAATGTTCGTGCTAAGCGAAAACGTGCTATGCGGGGTCAATTTTAAAAATAATGGAAAAGGTGAGGGTTGCGTTTCAGGTGGTGGTGGCAAAGACAATTTTTTGTTGGTGCTCGGTCATCAACATCAGCATTAGATATCTAACACCACAAAATATCTAGCAACACAAGTCACCACGGTGTGTTAAAACACAAAGATAAACACGTGAGCGAGTGGTAGAGCACTGTGACGACGCGTATTCACCCGCTCATGCTATTACCACTGTTTTCACCAAGTTATGCTGCTGCACGAAGTAGTCCGCCACTTGATTATTTTCATGTTATTTCAGGAACAGTCATGTTATTCAAAAAACGTTCCCCCCAAAAAATCGTGCTATTGCAAAAACATGTTAAGTGGGCACGTGTTAAACGAGTAATTACTGTACTCTACTCGGATGTATTATCTTCCTGTGCCTATTTTCATGCCCAATCCCCCTCCCACTCTTTATAAAAGTTAGGATCATACTGAAACTTCAAAACAGGTCAATGAGGCAAGTAACGCATTTGCTTTTGCAAAGCACTCAAAGTACCTCTATTTACAACATTATCAACACTACCTATGGCTGTCAGAGACTTTAAATTGGGCAGTAGAACAAAGGAGTTTTCTATTTCATAAAAAGACAGCTGCTTTCAAAAGCTGCTGGTTACACTAGCTAGCAATAGGACGGGTAAAAGGAAGGAGATGCCCAAGGAAGGGGCTACAGGTTTGAACCAAAAGTTTTAAAAAATTATGCATACAGATTTTAAGGTAGTGCAACAAGATTTCTCTCTTTCCTGTCTTTAAAGTTAGGCTTCCATACTTCTACAGCTACTCTGCAGGTAGTTCCACCATGTCCCAGTTGCTCATCCATCCTGACGGAGGCAGAAACAGAGCTGGTGACCAAACATGCATTTCAGAGAGCTCTTTGTGAGTGCAGAGACAGCAAGCCACAACCACCACCAGAGCAGGCAGGCCAATTTCACACCCTTCTTTCTCTCCCCCTAAAATAACTCTACAGCCTCCAAATCCAGGGAATAAAACAGCAAAATCCTACACACACAAGCCACTCAAGCTGCATTAAGCACTTTCCAAAGAGAGGTCACTCTGAAGGTCTTCTGCTGCCTTCATAGCCTTTAGCATAGGTCTAAGCAAGCGTTCCATCCCCAGACAGCTCGGACCCCTGAGCTCGGCCATGAGGCATCGTTCGCCCTAAGGGTTAAAGCTGCCTCTGGTAACGTGCAGATTTGCACTGATCTTCCCTCCCGCCCCCCCCCCCCCACGCCTCTCCTTCCCTCCCTCGGCGCTCCTCACTCCCGGGGAAACTTGTCCCCGGCCAAGGCACGGCAGCTGGAGCCAGCTGCAGCCCCTGCCCTCCCCGCAGCAGCTGGGCTCTGCCCTGGATTTACCCGCAGGCTCGGAGCTCTCGCAGCCCAGCGCTTAGCGCGCTCTGGCAGATGGTGGCTTTGATTCCTCCCCCCACTGCCCGGTCTCCCTTCCCTCCCAACCAGCCTCCCCGTTTCCTCCACTGGCGTGTTCTCCCCCGTTCCTCACTGGCCCGCTCTCCCCCCTCACTGTCCCGCTCTCCCCTTCCCCCTCCCCCTCACTGTCCCGCTCTCCCCTTCCCCCTCCCCCTTACTGGCCCGCTCCCCCCCCCGCAACCCCCTCACTGGCCCGCTCTCCCCTTCCCCCTCCCCCTCACTGGCCCGCTCCCCCCCCCGCAACCCCCTCACTGGCCCGCTCTCCCCTTCCCCCTCCCCCTCACTGGCCCGCTCCCCCCCCCCCCCGCAACCCCCTCACTGGCCCGCTCTCCCCTTCCCCCTCCCCCTCACTGGCCCGCTCCCCCCCCGCAACCCCCTCACTGGCCCGCTCTCCCCTTCCCCCTCCCCCTCACTGGCCCGCTCCCCCCCCCGCAACCCCCTCACTGGCCCGCTCTCCCCCTCCCCCGACCTGCACCCCCTCACTGCACCGGGCTCCCCCTCCCTGGCCCACTCACCCCTTCTCCCCCTCCCGGGCCAGCACCCCCGCCCCCCCGTTCTCCTCCCCTCGCTACCCCCCTCCCGTCCCGCTCAGGGCGGGGAGGGGCTTCACCCTCACCCAGCCCGGCCCAAGCTGCGGCCCAAGCTGGCGGCGCCCCATGGTCCCACCCGCCCGGGCAGGCCTCACCTCTCCCTGCCGCTGCTGGGGCCAGCGCGCTTCCTTCCCCACGCCGCCATCTTGGAGACACTCGGCTCGCAAATGTCTCTCCGCCGAGGGGGCCCGAGTGCGAGCCCGCGCTTGCCGGGAAGTGTAGTCCGGACTCGGGGGCCACAGCCACGGCAGGAGAGCGTCCGCCGCCAAGGCAGCCTACAACCCCCACCATGCTCTGCGCCGCGCAGGGACTCCTGGGACATGTAGTCCTGCGGGAGACGGGGCGGCATCGCTTCCCAGCTAGGGAGGCGCTGGAGAGGCCCAAGCCCTGAGCTCAGTCCCATGCCCTCCCCATAACCAGCCAGTCTCCGCAGGGAAATACCGAGGGAAGCGGCAAGGAGATGGACTACATCTCCCACAAAGCACCCGGGCAACCTCCACGTGGGAGCGAGCCACGTGGGGCTCTACGGCTGGGGCAGGGTCGAGCTCCCTATAAAAGCCTCCCCTCCCCCACTTCCGGAGCTTTGTTAGCTGACTGCCCCGGAGGGGGGTAGCCTTCGCCACAGGCTAAGGTCGCTGGGTTTAGAGCGAGTCCACCCTGTGGGATACTGCCCTGGCCCAGGGGCAGATTTAGGGGTAGCAGGGCCCTATGCTCAGCTTCATTTTTGCCCACAGTGAAAAACACAGAGACCTGGGAGATGGGTTGGAAATGGGAGGGAGCATGGCCTATAACAGCAGAGATAGAGGAGGGACAAGGCAGACCTGGGGGGCAAAATCAAAACAGTATCTTACGTGTCTGTATATAAATACAAGAAGGCTACGTCTACATTGTGCATTCTTGTGCAAGAAGATATGCAGATGAGGTGTGGCGATGATATTGCCATGCCTCATTTGCTTACCTAATGAGCTGCCATTTTGCGCAAGGTGCTTTTGCGCAAGAAGCAGTCTATACTGCTCCTTCTTGCACTAGCCCCCCCCCCTTGTGCAAGAGCCATTCTGCCTGAAAATAAGCGGCAGAACGGCTCTTGTGCAAAAGGGGGTTTTTGCACAAGAAGGAGCAGTGTAGACTGCTCCTTCTTGCACAAAAGCCCCTTTGTGCAAAAATGGCAGCTCATTAGGTATGCAAATAAGGTACGGTGATATTCATTGCTGTACCTCATTTGCATATCTTCTTGTGCAAGAATGTGCAATGTAGACTAAGCCCAAGTGTGGGGAATAAGGAGGAAGAACTTGAAGTGCTAATAAATAAACATAACTATGGCATAGTCGGTATCACAGAGGCCTGGTGGGATAATACACGTGATTGGAATATTGGTATAGAAAGGTACAGCTTGCTCAGGAAGGATAGGTGGGAAAAAAAAGGCAGGAGGTGTTGTCTTATATGTTAAGAATGTATACACTTGGACTGAGGTGGAGATGGACATAGGAAACAGACTTATTGAGAGTCTCTGGGTTAGGTTAAAAAGGGTAAAAAACACTGGTGATGTCATGCTAAAGGTCTACTACAGACCACCTACCCAGGCAGAAGTAGTGGATGAGGCTTTTTTTAAACAATTAAGAAAATTATCCAAAGCCCAGGATTTGGTGGTGATGGGGACTTCAACTATCTAGATATATGCTGGGAAACTAACACAGGAGGGCACAGACTATCCAATAAGTTCTTGGGCTGCATTGGAGACAATTTTTTATTTCAAAAGATTGAGAAAGCTACTGGGGGAAAGCTGTTCTAGATTTTATTTCAACAAATCGGGAGGAACTGGTTGCAAATTTGAAAGTGGAAGGCAGCTTGGGTGAAAGTGATCATGAAATCATGGAGTTCATGATTCTAAGGCAGGGGTGGGCAATAATTTTTGAAGGAGGGGCTACTTCAAAAATTTTTGAAGTGGTTGCAGGCAGTGCCAGAAGGGGTGGGACCTCAGGCTAGGGTTGCCAGATAGTTTCACAAAAAATACCGAACATGGCAGGAAAAAAAGTTTTGAGCAAAAAAATGTTTTAAAAAAATGGCCCAGCCATTCCCCAGTTAGGTTTAACCAGTGGCACTGGAACGTTTTTAATAATGGGCTGCTGAAAGCCAGCCCCCGTGTCTCCTAGGCACAGGTCTGGACCTGGGTGAGGGCCACAGGCACAGGAACTGAGGGTTCAGGCAGTGCTGCTCATAGAATAGCCAGGCCCCTGGACAAGGGGGGGGGGCAGGTCTGGGCCCCCAGAAGGGCAGGGCCTCAAGTGGAAGGGGCGGAGTTGGTGGCCCAGCGCAGGAGCATGATGGGACTGGAGAAGAAGACTGACTGAGGAGATATGAAGATCTCCATGGCCGCAGAGGACAGTTTCAGGCGCCTCAGTGGCCTAGTGCTGGCTGGCTTGGAGAAGTGGGCAGAGCCCCACATGTGCTCCACCGGAAGGTGTGGGGGGCACAGTTCTATCGGCCACCTGAGCGCCTTCCCCCTCCAAGAGCTCTCCATTCCTTGGTCACTCTCCCTCTCACCAGGTGGCAGCCAACAGCAGTTGCAGGGGCTGGAGGACTCAGGCGGAGGGGACAGCACAGCCACCCAGCCAGCTGCTGGAGAGAAGTGGCGGTTTCCTACTTCAAAGTGCGGCTTTTTCCTGCTGGCTGCGTAGCTTGCAGCCTCTCCATCCCCCAACCGCCCCTTCCCTTCTCCCTCCCTCCCCCCACCAGCTGCTGGTAGCCATGGCCAACTGCCCTCCCCACCCACCCTGCGGGCAGCCACCACTCACCAGGTGGCGGCCAGTAGCATGAACACGGGCTGGAAGGGAGAAGAGGGGCACTCTCCTACCCTATATCCTATCTCCACAGAGCCAGAGAGGGGACACAGAGGCAGCAAGGGAGGGAGGAAACAGGAGCTGGTGCTGCTTCCTTCCCCACTGCTGCCTCTATCAGAGGTAGCAGTGGAAGAGGCTGTAGGGGAGGCTGCTTCGGCAGCAGCCCCTGTTCATGGCAGCCCGGGCTGGCCTTGGACAGGGGTTGCTGGACTCAGTACAAACAGAGACCGAGCAAGCCCAGCTCAGTCCTGGCTCGCACTGATCCAGGACTGCTGCGGCTCTGCATTTTATATGTAGTAAGAGCTGCCCGGCTCTTACTACATTTAAAATACAGAGCCGCAGTGGTTCCAGCTCGTGCTGGTCCGGGGCCTACCCCCGCTGCGGCTCTGCAGTTTAAATGTAGTAGGAGATGGGCTGCCTGCGCACCTGGCTCCTACTACATTTAAACTGCAGAGCTGCAGTGGGGGTAGCCCCTGGGCCAGCGCGAGCCAGAACAGAACACCTTCCCGTATCGACTAATCATGTAGTCGATACAAATTGTATTGACTACACGATTAGTCAATTACATGCCTCTTAACATCCTTACCCTGAATATCATCCACCGCTTCATGAAGGAGCCAGAGGAGCAAGGAACTCTGCAGCTGAGGCAGGATGGATGCTACAGGCTTTGTTGGCATATCAGGGCTTCCGTTCAGTGCTGCAGCTGTGAAAATGGCACTGAACAGATAAAAGGAGCAACAAAGAGCTGAAGCTGGTGCAGGCTGTGGAAAAGGGAGTTCCTGTGCTCAGCACCCTCCATTGTGCCATCACTGACACTCTAGGACTAAATTATTTTCCTGATTTTTAAAAATTTCTTTTAATGTCAATTTTTCTGGATCATATAACAAGGAAAACTTTAGGGAGGGGAGAGGTGACAGTACCCAAAATATGAGTCCAGGTTTTCGCTTTCAGGCAGGTGTGGTTGACACATGCAGACTGATTACAGCGTGAGGGAGAAGGATGTAAGCATGCAGGGGGCTGGGGACACTGGTAGGGAAGCAAGCACAGGTGAGCTACAGGAGTGCGACGTTTTGTGTAGGGATACGGTCGAGGTGATAAATATTTGTGTCTGAACTCAGTCTGAACGAAAGATTCATCCCCTCTTTTGGCGTGAGCATGGAATCTTGGGGAACACACCTGCTCTACTGGAAGGAAGTGGACCAGCTGGTTTAGCATTTTTCCATCTCCAGCTTCTTAGGAGCCCAGCACATTTTGCAGATCTAAGAAGCTGACATACACACTTGGCAAAAAGATGACCTTCCCCCACCCACTGAAATGCAGCCTGCCATGGAGCGGAATGGGGGAAACATTACCCTGAACCAATTTAGGAGTCTACACAAGTGATTTTTGTTTGTTTTTTTAGGTTGCCAGCCGTAAATGACGTGAGGTGGAATGTGGCCAGGACACACCCACAGAAACCACACTCACCTCATACCTTCCAGCAGGTACTTAGTGCAGATCATGTGGGCAGAAGCAGAATAAAATAGGAGGCCAACTGTAAAAGACCGTAGGTGGAAGGAGTACCAAGGCTTGGCCACATGTAGTCTACCTTCCACTAGAGGCCAGTACCTCTCACAGAGTGGGCAATATTGGTGTGGAAGGGGATGGGGCCATACCAATTAGGAGATGAATTAGATTCTGTGCATCTGCTCAGCAGCCCTTTGCATAGGCACTAAGGGAAAGGCAGTATTAGGAACAGCGCCCATCTCCCCTGGGTATAGTCCCCCAGCCCTCTGAGAACGGTGGCCTTATAGGTTTGGCAAGCTGCAGTTTGCTGGGGTGTGTTTGTGTTAAAAAGAAGAGGGTTTTTTCTGTCACTGATGCATCCTCCTCTCACATTACAGCAATACCAAAGTAACCCTAACGAAGGCTTTCCAGTGAAACAACCTTTTCTCCTGCCACAGCAGGACAGCCAAACCTAGTTAAAGAACGTCACGGGGGCAATACCCGCCCTACTCTGTCCTCCCACTTAGCAGGGGACTCTTCCCCTCAGCAGCAGGAGCAGTAAAACTCCTCCTAGCCTCACCTGGGGGCCCTTCAGAGATGGCCCAGTATTTCTCCAGTCCATTTACAGACCGCTCAAAGGGATTTGCTTTCAGCTTCGCTGATGTTGCTCCTCTTCTTGGGTCTGACAGCACTCTCCAGGACATGCTATACACCTCACGCCTTGGAGCAGTTGGGCCAAAGTTCAGGAATAATTGCAGAGGAGGAACATTCCTTTCCTTAGCAACCATTCCCCCTTTGGAAATAGCAGCTCTCATGTTCTGCAGGCTCCATGTCCCAAAAGTTCCTTTTTCCTCGCATGGCCGCAGCAGTTTGCAGCCTTCACTGCTTCCATCACAGTACCAAAGAGAGTGACTACTGCTCCCACCGCACCCACCATCTGTCCTGCTTAACAGCCCAGCACCTTGTGTTCTAATGGTCCATCTTAAAGGGGCCTTGTCCCATTCACTTTAAAACGCCTTTCTCCTGCTGGGTTAGTCTATCAGCAGGAAGAATTTGTGGCCCAACTACATCTGCTCCTACAAACAGGGCAGTGAGACCTTTAGAGAAAGTGCATTTCAGAAGATTGCAAGGATGTCTGTTAGGAAAATAAAGAACGATTACTTACCTCATAACTGTGATTCTTCGAGATGTGTTGCTCATATCTATTCCAATATAGGTGTGTGCACGCAGCATGCACATGCCCTCAGAAGTTTTTCCCTCAGCAGTACCCTTAGGGCCAGCAGGGAACCCCCTGGAGTGGCGCCGGTATACTGACCAATATATATACCCCTCACCCACTCAGTTCCTTCTTACCGGCATACTCCAGATAAAGGGCGGTGTGCTGGGATTTGGAATGGACATGAGCAACACATCTCGAAGAATCACAGTTACGAGGTAAGAAACCGTTCTTTCTTCTTCGAGTGATTGCTCATGTGCATTCCAATATAGGTGACTCCAAAGCAGAACCTAAGGAGTCGGGCTGGAAGATGAAACTACAGAGGAGTGGAGGACCGCCCTACCCAGGGCAGTGTCCCCTCTGACCTGATGCGACAGCGCATAGTGGTTGGCAAACGTATCAACGGAGGACCACGTGGCGGCTCTGCCAATGTCCAAGATGGGAACCTGCGCTACAAAAGCAGTGGAGGCGGCCACCGCCCTTGTGGAGTGTGCTCTAAGGGGCAGAGCCGAAACGCCCACCAGGATGTAGCACTCCCTGATGCAGGCAATTATCCAAGAGAGTATCAGATGGGTGGACACGGGTTGGCCCCTCATGGCTCTGCAATAGCCACGGAAAGTTGTGGTGACTTCCGGAACGGTTTGGTTCTGTATAAAACGGTTTGTTCCTAAATAAAAGGCTAGCACCCTACGGATGTCTAGAGTGTGTAAAGCCTGCTCTTTCCCAGATGCATGCGGCTTAGGGTAAAAAACTGGCAGGAAGATGTCCTGGGAGGTGTGGAAGGACGACACAACCTTCGGCAGGAAAGCCGGGTGAGGGCGGAGCCGAACCTTATCCTTAAAAAATACCATGTAGGGGGCATCTGATGTGAGTGGCCTAAGCTCAGATACCCGCCTGGCAGAAGTGATCACCACCAGGAGAGCCACCTTATAAAATAGGTGGAGGAGGGAGCATGTTGCTAACGGTTCGAACAGGGGCCCCATAAGTTTGGAGAGAACTAAGTTTAGGTCCCACTGGGGAACAGGCTGGCGGACATGGGGATAGAGCCTGTCCAGCCTTTTCAGGAACCTGTTGACCATTGGATTGGCAAATAGAGTTTCCCCCCTTCCCCCGGGGGGAAGGCTGAGATGGCCACCAGGTGAACCTTGATGGAGGAGGAAGAAAGATGCTGTAACCTAAGGTCCAATAGGTAATCTAGGATCAGGGGGATTGGAACCCACCTTGGGTGCACCCCCCTCTGGGAAGCCCAACAGCAGAACTGCTTCCACTTAGCCAGATATGTGGCCCTGGTAGAGGGTTTTCTGCTACCCAGGAGGACCTCCTGAACCCGTTCAGAGCACTGGAGCTCCTTTGCCATTAACCACGTAGCTTCCACGCTGTCAGGTGCGGCGATTGCAGGTCCGGGTGGTGGAGCCTGCCTGAGTCCTGGGATATCAGGTCCGGGACCACTGGGAGGGATATGGGCCTCTCACAGGAGAGGCTGAGGAGGGTCAAGAACCAATGTTGCCTGGGCCATGCCGGGGCGATTAGAATCAGGGACGCCTTGAACTCCTGCACTTTCAGGAGGAGCTTGTGAACTAGCGGAAAAGGCGGGAAGGCGTACAACAGGCCTCGCGGCTGGGGGAGGAGGAGAGCATCCCCTAAGGAACCTTGCCCCTGACCCATAAGGGAGCAGAAATATGGGCACTTCTTGTTCTGCCCCGTGGTGAACAGGTCTAGGTGGGGAGAGCCCCACACACGGAAGATGGAATGGGCTACATCCCAGCGCAGGGATCACTCGTGACCCACAAATGATTTGTTCAGCCCGTCTGCCAGGACGTTCTGGGAGCCTGGGAGATAGGAGGCTATCGGGTGGATGTCCACCCTGATGCAGAGGTCCCACAGGCAGATCACCTCCAAGCACAGGCGACGGGAACGGGCCCCGCCCTGCTTATAGGTATATAAGTTTATATACGCCACCGCTGTCGTGTTGTCCGACAGAGTGAGGATGGACTTGCCCCTCAGGTGGGGAAGGAAAACCGCACAAGCCAATCAGACTGCCCAGAGCTCCCTGACATTGATGTGCAGGGAGGTTTCGTCCGCAGACCACATACCTTGCGTGTGGAGGTCTCCTAGGTGAGCTCCTCAGCCTATGTCCGATGCATCCGTGACCAGTCAGATGGATGGCACTGGTCTGGAGAATGGAACCTCTGCACAGACCTCCGCCTGATGGGTCCACCATTCCAATGCAAGGAAGACGGGGGCGGGGACTGTCAGCAACCTGTCCCAAGAGTGGACTACCAGGTTGTGGACTCGCAATAGCCACATCTGTAGCAGGCACATGTGCAGTCTGGCGTGCTGCACTACATAAGTGCAGGCGGCCATGAGGCCCAGTAGGCGCATGCAAGTCCGGGCGGTGGTCACCGGAAAGTTCTGGAGCGCCCTGACTGCCGTCTGTATCGTGAGAAACTGGGAGCTGGGCAGAGAGGCTTTCTGTGCCAGGAAATCTAGGGTGGCACCCACAAACTCTATTATCTGGGTAGGAGTCAGGGTCGATTTGTACAGATTCAACAGAAGGCCTAAGTCTTCGAAGAGTTTGCGGGCTGTGGTGATGTGGGCTCTCACCTGAGTCTCTGACTCCTTCCTCAGGAGCCAATCGTCTAGGTAGGGGAACACCTGGACACCCCTTTTTCTGAGCTCGGCAGCCACCACTGCCATGCATTTGGTGAAGATCTGAGGGGCCGTAGAAATACAAAAGGAGAGGGCCATGAATTGGTAATGGTCCAGGCCTATGGTAAACCGTAGGAACCTTCGATGGCGGGAGGTAATTGAAATGTGAAAGTAAGCGTCTTTTAAGTTGAGGGCAGTGTACCAGTCTCCGGGGGCTAAGGAAGGGATAATGGACACCAGAGTCACCATTTTGAATTTTTTCTTGACGATGAAAGAATTTAGAGCTCTGAGGTCCAGAATGGGACAAGGCCCCCTTTCGCCTTTGGAATCAGAAAGTAACGGGAATAGAATCCTCTGTTCCAAAACTCGGGGGGACCACGTTCCACCACCCCTAGCATGAAGAGATGATTTACTTCCTCCTGTAGCAGAGGCTCGAGAGAGGGGTCCCTGAAAAGGGATGGGGTAGGGGGTTGGGAAGGAGGGGGCGAGTGGAAAGGGATTACATAACCCCTTTCCACGATCTCCAGCACCCATTGGTCCGACGTAACAGACTGCCAGGCCTGGAGGAACTGGGATAAATGGTCCCAGAAAAGTTGAGAGAAGACTGGTAAGATGCTCTCGAGGGTCCCGTCAAAACCCCTGATGGGGCCCTGGGGGCTTGTTAGGGGGCCCCTGGTTATTGTTGGGGGCTGGGTGCAGCCGGCGCCTGTCGTTCCTGCCGTTGCCACTCCTGCTCCTGCGGCAGGAGAAGTTGGGGTGTGGGCCCTGGAGAGGCACTCTAGGAACATTCTTATTTGAGTAGGTACACCTCTGGGTACCAGGAGTGTGCAGGCCCAAGGACTTTAACGTCACCCTGGGATCCTTGAGGCCATGAAGCCTCTGTTCAGTCTGCTTGGAAAAGAGCGAGGGGCCCTCGAATGGGAGGTCCTGAATGGTGTTTTGGAGCTCCAGCAGCACCCCAGAACCCTGGAACCATGAGCTACGGCGCAGAACCACCCCGGTGGCCATCACGTCAAGAGCCACTTGGAGAGCCGCTCTGGAGATTGCTCTCCCCTCTTCGTGAAAAGCCTTGAACTCCGAGTAGGAGTCCGTAGGAAGCAGGTCCGTAAACTTATCCATGGATGCCCAGGTGTTGTATGCGTAATGGGACAAGAGGACTTGCTGGTTGGCAATGTGATATTGGATGCCCCCAGACACATAGACCTTCTGTCCCAGCAGGTCAGACTTTTTGGCCTCCCTGTTCTTAGGGGTGGCAGCAGGCTGCCCTTGTCTCTCCCTTTGATTAACAGCTTGCACCACCAATGAGCCTGGGGGAAGGTGAGAGAAGAGGTGTTCATTACCCTCTTGGGGAACAAAGTACCTCCTTTCCGCATGCTTATCCGTTGGAGGAATGGAGGCGGGGGATTGCCACAAGGCTTTGGAGATTTTGGCCACAGTTTTGTTGACCAGTAGAGCCACTCTAGAGGGGGTGTCGGCATGCAGAATGTCAACAGTAGGATCCGAGTCATTGGAAACCTTCTCTGCTTGAACCCCCAAACTTTGGGCCAGGCGGCGGAGAAGGTCCTGATGGGCTCTAGCGTCCATGGAGGGCATGGATGGGGTGGAGTTGGCTAAAGCCTCATGCAGGGAGGAGAACGATGACCCCTTTTGGACCTCACCCACAGGGGCATCCTCACAACCTGGATCGTCCAAGGTGTCCATGAACGAAGAGGGGGAGGTTGGCTCACCGGAGCTGTGCTCCCCCGGACCTGGGGACAACTGGCCCAGAGGTAGAGAATGTCCCGAGGTGGGGGACCTGACCAGAGGTGTCGCCGACAGAGGAACTCGTGGCTCCAAAGAGACAGAAGCCGGTCTGGGGGGGGACTGTGCCCTGGCTCTGGTGATAAGCCCAGGGAGTCCAGAAGGGCCATTGCCCCAGAGGCTGAGGGGGCCATGTTTGCACCATGGGCACTGGAACTGGCTGAGCCCACTGTTGCTGGTACGGAAGCAGAGGACTACGGTGCCAGGAGTGGTGCCGAGAGCAGAAGCGGCACCGCGAGTGAGACCTGGAGGCCCTCGAGGACCAGACGGATTCCTCCTCAGAGTCGGACGAATACTCCGAGGTGGACCAGGGCAGTGCTGACGCGAATGCTGAAGGAGTTGCGGTGCGCCGAGACATGGACTTCAGCTTGCCGCGGTGCTGAGGTGGTGGAGAAGGCATGGCCACGCGGGGTTGCCGCACGGAGGTAGGTGCCGATGGGCCCCGGGGTGGTGACAGCGCTGGGCGATGTTGCCATACCGAGTCCGGTGCCGTGTCTTTGGACGGTACCAGGGGTGTTGGTGCCTTGATGGCCGGTGCTGCATGCTGTGCCGTCGGGGCCAGGTGATGTCTGACCTCATGCACCATGTCTTCGGTCACCCCGGAAGGCGATCGGTGCCAAGCATCCCTGTGCCGCCTAGAGGGTGCCGGAGTTGGAGGAGGAGGGGAGGAGGAGGGTTCTATTAGAACCCTTACTCCCTCCAAGGCCTCTGGTGTGGATGGCTCTGGGAAGTCCTCCAGAGGGCTGATGTCCCCTCACTGGGAGGCAGGCCTGCCCAACCTAGAAGGCCTGGGCTCCGGGCTTCAGGCTTGTCAGCGCCATGTGCCCCACTGGAGGGTGCACGGAGGGCGCGTGCCTAGGTGGGGACCAACCCCTGTTAGGCCGCCTCTTCTTCTGAGGCGCCGGCGATTGAGAGCGGTGCGGGGGCCCCTGCGGTGCCGGTGAGGCACGGTGCGTGGAACCGTCGCACACCGAGGCCAGTGCACTCTGGGAGGCCAGTGCCGAGTCCGATGCTGGTACCGGTCGGAGAGCCACTTCTATGAGGAGAATCTTAAGGTGCGACTCCCTCTCACGTTTCGTCCTGGGCTTGAAGGCCTTACAGATTTTACAGACTTCTGTAAGGTGTGCTTCTCCCAGACACTTCAAGCACGATGAGTGCGGGTCACCGCATGGCATAGGCCTATTGCACTTTTTGCAGGGCTTAATGCCTTGCGGGCTGGGCATGTGTTGCCGTGGGCACATGGCGCACCGCGGCAGGGAGCAGTCAACAGAAAACAACAAAAAAGTCTTTAACTTAAATTGCAGACACTTCGCTGAAAATTAACTAAAGATTGAAGAAGAACAATGAAGACAATGATCACGTTGAGGAGCTGAGGGTTGTTCCAACGACCGTCACGGCGGTAAGAAGGAACTGAGTGGGTGAGGGGGCCAGGAGGGGTATATATGGGCCAGTATACCGGCGCCACTCCAGAGGGCTCCCTGCTGGCCCTAAGGGTACTGGTGAGGGAAAAACTTCTGACAGTGCGTGCATGCTGTGCGCACACACCTATATTGGAATGGACATGAGCAACACATCTCGAAGAAGAACATTGGTTATCAGTAATGATATTGATAAGCAATGTAATGTAAATAAAACTAATGTAACAATTATTTTGTCACCTACCACTTTACGGCTGCATCTAGACTGGCAAGATTTTGCGCAAAAGCAGCCGCTTTTGCGCAAAAACTTGCCAGCTGTCTACACTGGCTGCTTGAATTTGCGCAAGAGCACTGACGTTCTAATGTAAGAAATCAGTGCTTCTTGCGCAAATACTTTGACGCTCTGTTCGGGCAAAAATCCTTTTGCGCAAAAGCTTTTGCACAAAAGGGCCAGTGTAGACAGCTCAGATTTGTTTTGCGCAAAAAAGCCCCGATGGCTAAAATGGCGATCGGGGCTTTCTTGCGCAAAACTGCGTCTAGATTGGCACGGACGATTTTGCGCAAAAAGTGCTTTTGCGCAAAAGTGTCCATGCCAATCTAGGCGCTCTCTTGCGCAAATACTTTTAACGGAAAAACTTTTCCGTTAAAAGCATTTGCGCAAAATCATGCCAGTCTAGACGTAGCCTACAAGTATCGCTCCACTGCACACAGGGCTTATTATAAGTACCTAGGATAAGTTCTGATTCCTTCCAGGCGAGGGCAGTGGTACACATACACTGACGTTACAAACAACATGTGTTTTGAAAATGCCTATAGCACAGCTGAAGTCCATTCATGGCTGTCAAACAGCAAAGTTCCCCTTTGTGTGAGGCAGGGTCAGTGAAAATAGTCTTTCTGGAATGTGGAATGTAAATAGAAAGAGTGTAATTAGCAAGCATTCCAGCTTTTGTGTTCTAAACCAAACCCAACAAAGACACAGCTCAAGAGGTGCACTGACCCAAACCTCTGATGTGCTTGAGAGCCGAGCCTGGGACCAGACCCAAGGCTTCACAATAGATATCATCAAAAACCTACAACCAAACACTGCCCTGCTCCCCCCGGCCTGCGGCATTTGGAATCTGGCTTCTGATTCTGTGGCTTGCACCCAGCTCTTTGTGCAGCAGTATAATACAAAAATAACTGCTGTTCAGAGGGCCTGGAGACCAAGTGCTTGAGCTGTGCTCCCAGAGCTTCTGAAGGCACTAGGCCCCTGGAGGGATGAATGCCCTTGTATTTCATGGTGGAGCCTGCCTGTTTTCCTTGCTGTGTATGAACACCGCAGGGAGTAAATCCTGTTCACCAAGCTATTTAAGGATCATTTCTGGATTCTAAGCGCTGAACGCAAGAATGCAGATCCCCAGGCCAAGGAAAAGACTCACAATCTACCTGCCCCTTGTAGGAACCCCGTGGGTATTTGGACCTACTTCCAGGAGAAAGATTGTGCTCGGTGTCTTTCCTTGTTATGGTTCTGCTCCTGGACATGAGGGGCGAGGGGCCAAGCTGTGACTCCAGAAGCACTGAGCTTGAAGCAGTCATTATGGCCCAGTGCCTCAAAGGTGGTTAGGAGCCTCATTTCCATTGAAATCAATGGGAGTTCGGCTCCTAAATACCTCTTAGATGCAGGGCTTGGGTGCTTGCAGCCAGCCTTAACTGTGGCCTTGAAATAACATTCCACAGCTTCCATCCCAAACTCCTTGGAAATTGGATGGATTGTTTGTAGGCTCCTGCCAAGCACACGGCTACGAAAAAGGGGTCACAGACGGTGAAGTCTGCTCTCCCCCAGGAAATCCACTCTCTTGTGTACTTTGACTATGTACCCAGGGCTGGATTAAGAAAGAGGCTTGTCTGGGTTGCAGCCACCAAAGTCCCTGTGTTCTGGGCCAGCCCTTCCTGGCCAGGAGGGGAAGGTGGCTTGGTGTGCTGCCCTTCCTTCTACTCCTGCTGGAGCTGGAAGCACCGGGAAGCTCTGTCCCTGCCTGGAGGCTCCATCCCCACAGCTCCCATTGACTGGGAATCGTGGCCAACGGAAGCTGCGGGGGGGCAGTGCCTACAGGTAAGCATAGGGCAGCGTGTTCCCTCTCCAAACAGGAGCTTCCCCAGGTAAGCGCATCTGCCTCAGCCCTGAGCCCTCTCCCGCACCCTAACCCCTGCCAGACCTGCACCTCCATCCCCACCTCCTGCCCTGAGCCCCCTCCAGAACTCTAGCTCCTTCCTAGACCCACACCTCAACTCTGAGCCCCCACCTGCACCCTAACTCCTGCCCAGACCTGCACCCTCACCCCCACCTCTGGCCCTGAGCTCCTTCCCACACGCCAAACCCCATGACCCCAGCCTGGAGCCCCCTCCTGTAGCCCACATGCTTCATCCACCGCCCCACCCATGAACCTGCACCCCAGTTGGAGCCCTCATTCCCTTCCGCACCCACCTTCCTGCCTCAACCCAAAGCCCCCTCCCACGCACTGAACCCCTCATTTTTGGCCCCACCCCAGAGCCTGGAGGGCCCCTCAAAATCTAATAGCTCCAGGCTCCCAGAAGAGTTCCTTTGGCCCTATGTGTACTATAGGGTAAAAGTATACCAAAAGTATACAGTGTTACTCAAAGGGGGGGGGGCAACCCAAAAGAGGATGGTAAGGCTACTGTACGGGGGGTGGGGGGTCACCGTATTGCCACCCTTACTTCTGTGCTGTGGCTGGCAGCAGCACTGCCTTTGTAGCTGAGCACCTGGCCAGCAGCTGCTGCTTTTTGGCCACCCAGTTCTGAAGGCAGCATAGAAGGAAAGTGGCAATACCATGACCCCTCTCCAATAGATTTGTGACCCCCCTTTGGGGCTGGAACCTGCAATTTGAGAAATGCAGAGTCTTTCCATGTTTATATTTCACCATTTTTAAATCCATATTTGTGCTTTGTTACAGCACTCTGACATTTAAGATTTAAATATCTGACACTGTGAAATTCCAGATTTTGAAAATGCCATGACTGGGAAATTCATAAAAAAAATGGGCAGTGAATTTGGTAGAGCCTTAGTTATTTGCACAGGGGAGCCTCTCCTGACTCCCCATTCTTGGGCTTGGATCCCTGTCCTCAGGGAGGGTTGTGTACCACAGGGCTTGGGTAGTCCTGGTGGGTGACAGGAAAGAAAAAGGTAAGAGCAGCTGTAATGAATCTGTGACTATACTGTACTAGGTTCAAGTCAGCAGGCCAACACTAGGCCCAAGTCTCACGTCTCACAACGAAGTGTCTCTCTGAACAGAAATCCAGCTATGTGCTTGTATGTGCTTCCTTGCCATAATTTCTCAGCACCCTTATGGAGTTAACCTTCCAAAACCTCTGCTGGATAGAGAATAAGTATCAGTCCCATTTTACAGATGGAGAAACTGAGGCACAAACAGTGACCAGCCGAAAGTCACACCGGGGCTTTTGGGCAGTGTTAGGAATTGAACCCAGATTTCCAATGTCATGGTAACACACCTTAATTACAAGAATATCTGTCCTTTCCCCTGCCCCCCCAAAGCAGGAGCAGCCCTCATCAGTGCAGATTGGTTAAGCCACACCATTTATTGTATTGTATTCCATGCAATATGTTCATGTTTACTAGTATGACAGATAGGGAGGATGTTAGACACAAATGAAAACAGAAAGGTCATTTGTATCAAGTCCTGAGTAGGAAAGGCACATAGTTACCACTTAATTCAACAGGAAAAAAAAAAAACCCTACACAGAGGGAAATACACCACGGGAGGCCATACGAGAGAGAGAGGGAGCTTCAAGTTGGTTGACATGGAAGTCAGTTTGACGATGACCTATATTCTCCTTAGGTCTTCAGTTCACATGAGCCTTGTGATCTCGACACGCTCCTGAAATCACTTTCCCATTCCTGCTCCAAAAGCATCTAGTAGGAGTCTGAGCACCCCCAACTTCAATCAGCACCATCCAGCATCACAAGGTGTTGTGTGGGGGGTGCTCTTTCCCAGAGCTATGAGCTAGGAAAAGACAGGTGAGGAAGCAGTGTGGGGAAGGCCTGCCCTCACCAGGGTCTTGTAGGTCACATCGAGCTGCCAATAACGAATCCTTGTAGCTCGGAGGATTGCCACAGCACCCATGACTTGCCTTGGCTAGTAGCTATTGCTATTCCCAAACGTCAAATAATACCGGACGTGAAAGGCGGTGGATGGATACAGCAGCTGAACTGTGAGCACAAACACTATCAAAGTCTCCATGGGACCAGAAACGGAAATGACGACAGCACCTCAGAGTGAAGCAGCAGCAAGGCCCTGTACTGCGCTTGTTTTAAGGCAGGGTTGGCTAGCCTCCATCTACTCTAGGAGGCCCAAGGTTCCCACGCAAATAGCGCAACGGATTCCACCTTCACCATGTGAAATGATGACGCCGTCATCCTCCCACAGGCTGTCTAGCAGGAGACACCCGAGAGATGACAATACCAAAAGTGGGATGAGGTTCTCAGGGATGGGGGGGACAGGGGGACACAGCACTTTATTCCAACATGGTAGCTATGCGGGCAATTCTCAAGCAAACTCTGCTGGAACCCTGTGACTACAGTGTCTTCTCATCTCGGGCAACAGGAGGAGGAGATGGGGATTCACCTTGACATTGGGATCACGAGTGGGGGGGGGCAATTCTACCATGCTTCCGTTGTGGTGCAGTCAGATCTGCCTTGGTGCCCACCTTAACGAGACCTTTGCTGCATCGTGTCAAACACAGTGCGAGTCTGTAGCACCTGGGGCGCCTCTTGAACACCTGGCCTTGAACTCGGTACCCATGCTGCTTTTCAGCTCTCCCCCCCCCCCCCAATGACTCTCTAGAAGCAGCAGTCAGGCTCCAGTGCATCCAAAGCATGGAGAAGTTCAGGGCAGATTCTCCAACACCATGCCACCATGGACAGCATGAATCAGGGGCATTTCTGGCACTTCCGTCGGCCTTGTCAGACAGGGCAAAGGTCCCTTCATTTCAGAGGCTGGCGTTACGAGAGGGGCAAGGAGGTTTTCCAGCCGACGACGTTGCGGGTGGGAAGAGGGGTAGAAGCTGAGACAGTGGCAAGGCAGGATTATATTGGAGTGCTATCCCCTGCACCACGCCAGTCAGATTTCAGCCTGTCATTTTTAATAAGATGAGGTGAAGGAACAAATGGCGACAGATAGTTAGTCGACAGCCCTGGTGTCTGAAGTCCTAGTTTACAGCAAGAGAGACTAATTGCACTTTACCCCTCCACCCCAAAGTGGGCCTCAACCTTGGCCTGGAGACTAAGGGGGATACTTCACTCTTCATGCTGCTGCAGTCACTGACTGCTCTGCTGAGGCTGCCCCCAAAGAGACCAGCTGAGCTGCCAGCAATGAGGACGCCTGGTCCCTACAGCTGAGCTGAAGTCTAGTGAAGTCAACAAGAGTCTGCCTGTTGACTCCAGGGGGCTTTAGCGTAGGCGCTAGGAACAGAACCCGAACCCTCTCTCCATGCACCTCATTTCACTTAGATCCCCGAACGCTGCTCTGGCGGTGACTTGCAGACGCTACCAACGTGGGCTGGATTTGAATATGGCCTAACAGTGAAAGGCTCCGTATCACACTACCGATTGCCTGAGACGCTCTGTCATGCAGCTAACAGCATTGACACCTCTCTTGCCATTACAGGGCCTGTGATGGATAGGAAGAGTGCTGGCCAGCATTCGGTGACTGAAGGGTTAAACTCAGGTAGCTGGGGGTGTTGGCAAGGAGCCAGGAGAACCAATGGGATAGAGTGCTGAAATCTGAATGGAAAAGATGTACCTGCCTGCTGTTCTCTTTGGGTGAGTTTTAAGCTAGGAGCTGGGGGAAACAAGATGAATTAATCCAGGCAGAACTACTATGTCTACAAGGAATATGGGGCATGGGGAACAGCCCTGACAGGGCCATTCTCTGGAGTCTATCTAGTGTCCTGAAAGGACTGTCCTGCAAGACAGTTAACAAGCCCTGGCTGGATTTTGGGAGCCTCAGTGCCATGATGCTGTGTGATAATGGGACGACATCTTGTCGACGGATGAGGATATCACAAGCTGAGCCACAGCACACAGATGCACCATCACCAACCATCGAGGCAGCATCAGAATGGGGGGAGGCAGGCCGCGTACAGCTGTGGTTCAACATGCGAACTGGGTTAGTCCTTCCCCCAGCCCTGCATGGCAAAGGGAACCGGGTGGGAGTAGAAGTGATGGTTAGCAGGAACTCTTGACCTGTTCCTCCACCCTTACCTACCTCTGCCTGGGACAAAACAGACCTCCCTGGCTGCCAAGGTATGGCACGTCACGACTTGCGAGGCAGGGAATAGCAGCACTGCAGAGAATCTCTGCTGCCTGGAGTGTCGCTACTCCACAAGCCAGCACTGGAAGGGTTAATTTAAAAATACAGTAACTGAAGAAAACAGCAAGTCGAATGAATGCTGGGAGACGTATATAGTGTCCAACATAAGCAATCAGATCACATAGGGTCAGATCCTGGGTCCCTGGGAGTTGCGGACTACGGCCTTCAGGGTCTAGCCCAGAGATCGTACGGTCCACTCCAAAGTGGTGCTGCAAGTTCTCTTGGAGTCAATAGGTGTTGCCAAGGCTCAGCCTAATATAAACAACAGGGGCTCCTGGCAGCTCCCCACCACGACCCCTCTAGTTCACTGCAGCCCTTCTAGATCCCCAGGATGAGCTAACTGGGGTGCTGGCGCCCATGCAATGCCACTGACTTCCCTGACCTTGCTCTAGTGTGACACAGATCACAGTGGTTCCTGAAAGGTAAATCGCCCTCCGTCTCCCCCCCACCCCCGCCCAAATGATCAGTGTGAGAAATGGGGAGGGAGCAGCATACAACCTGCACTCCCTGCCTGGTATGTCAGCCTGCTGCCGCACTAAAAGGGGAGGACAAAAGAGTCCCCCCCCCCCAGCAGTAGGGGCTAGTAGAGAGTGCTGGGCAGGGGGAAGTGGCCGGCCAGTGATCCCTCTGCAAGCCCCAGGCGCATCCTACTTGCTAAGTAGCGGTGGCAGCAGCACCTGTATCCCTGCCGGGACATCCCACACCTTACCACAGCCTCTCCAAGGGCAGGCAGGAGGGCCGGGGGTTCTGTAAGCCTGTGCAAGAGCAGAACGCGGGCAAGGAAGGCAGCATTTGGCATTGCCTGTAACAGCCTCACCCCAGCTTCTCCACGGGAACTGGCCGCATTCCCTTTTCCCTCCCCTCAGCTTGGCTTGAACACCTCAGGGATCCGCTGTGCCCTGCTTTGCTCGACAGGGCGGGGCCATGGGTGCCGTTGGCTGGGATGGCGGGACCTGCTTAGTCCATCTGTGGGACCCCTGCCTTCCCCTTGCGGATGGTGCTTCTGGCCCTGCCTTGCCCCCACCTCCACCTGGAATCTGAAAGAGGCGGAGAAGCGAAACTGTTGGTGATTGGGGGGGGGGGGGGTTCCGAGGGCTGAACCAAGCCGCTTCTGCTCTTCTCCCAGGTGTTGGTTACTGCATCCCCCAGCAGGGAAACATGGCCCCTTTGGGGCAGAGCTAAGGATCCAGCAAAATGAGAGACTGACTCAAAACGCTCCTACCCCAGATGGCTGCAGAGTTTATAACCTGCCTTCTCTTGCCCACGCCTCAGGCCCCTGGACTACTGAAAGGAGGTCTGGTCTGAGCAAGTACCTGTAGCACCCCTCCGCACTGCTGCCTACCCCCAACGCAGACCGACGACCGACCATAGCACATATGTCTCTGGAGCATGCAGAGGGAGACCCCCTATGAGCCCATCTGGGACCCGACGCTCATGCTCCTCGTTTTGCCCGAAGGGGGCTCACCGACTGGAACTTGTTCCTTCCCAGCTCCAGCCCACACAACGCGCGGCCCTGACTGGGCTTGTTGGCTGTGTTATCCCACTCTTCCATCCCCGCCATGATGCAAGGGGGTGAGGACTCTGCCCTTCCGCACAATCCCCCTTCAGCTCAGGATGGGTTGGCCTGCCACAGCCCCACCCGTTCCCCAGAGGAGAGGTGGATCCCAATGGCTAGCTGCCCGTCGGCTTCCTGCTTTCGGTGACCGCAGGGGTGAGGACCTTTCTGGAGGAGGATGACAGAAGCCATTGCCTTCCACCCCATGGCACGCGGACAGGGGAGGCTGCTGTCAAGAGAACTGTGAGCCAGCCCAACGGCGGAAGGGCCTAGCTGCCGCACCTATCCAGGGCCCAGGCGCTCTTCGGGAAGCTCCCAACCCCTACATCCACTTTGAAAAAATAAGGATTCTGAGAGCACACGGGGCTTCCTGAGACCGTGCAGAAGCGAAGGCCGCATCGGACAGTCAGACAGGACGTGCGGCTGTCAGAGCAGTCCGGGCTCCTCAGCCTCCTGCGTTAAGGCTGCAAGTGTTCCAGGTACTGCGGCAGGGGGTTCTCCTTGACGTATTTCTGAATGTACCAGCACGTCAGGTGAGCTCGCAGGTCCTCTTCGACCACAAAGTCCAGGGCTGCCTAAAACCACAAGAGAGGGCAGATGGGTTACAAACACCACACCACATTCCCCTTGGACCGAGTTGTGACGGGATCTCGGCGAAACAACACAGCAGAGGAGCAGGCCTAGCACCAGGGAAGTTACTTCAGGACTCCCTGAGAGCTGGGGGCTTTTGGGAAGGTGACAGGAAGGGAAGCCCACCTAGCAAGGCCATCACTCAATCTTGGGCATGCCCAGCAGTTTTGGTGACAACCCCAGGGCCCAGCAGAAGGCCTCATGCTCTCAGGAGGGAGGTGCAGCAGGAGCAACCTGGGACAGGAAAGCTGAACTCTGCCCTTGCCGGCGGGCTGGACAAGGGGCGGCACAGGCTGGGGCTCTGGAGGTGGAGCAGCCATAATCGATGCTTCCTGAGGGTCGTGTGGAAACCAGATGCTCCTGTCAGTGGGTGGAGAGGGAGTGTGAGGCCTGCCCATTGTGGGGCAGCCTGGCCCTTGTGTGAGCTGCAACGGTCCCTTACGAGGGATGATTTGCTGATAACTCATAGCATTTCCCCCCACGCTTGGGGTTGGGTGTGCTCGGCTGGGGAATAAACAGCCTCTCGCTGAGCCTGCTGCCCGAGCGGTTGGGCTGGTACACGCTGCTATGAAGCTGGCCTGTGTTTCTCGCTGCTTCCTCCTCCCGCACACATGAAGTACTGCTAGTGAGGATGGGGGTGGAGGGGTTATACTGGAGCCCCCCCTTCCTGGGGTAGCGTGAAGTGGCTGTTGCGGCCAGTGCTGCAGCTGGGAGACCCCCTCTGCTGCACGTAAGGGAGAAAAATTGAATGTGGCTTTAGCGGAGAATGGGGACGAGAACAGGCAGAGCTAGCAACCTGCCTGCTGCCACTTCTCATCAGGCTGGGAAAGTCCCTTCCCCCTTCAAAGGTAGCAGCATCCCTTCCCCTCGTCCATGGCCTCATGCAGACAAAGGAAACTGCTACTTGTCCTCATCTGCCCTCTGTGTGATGCAGAGGAGAGGGAGGCAGCCGTGGGATTACTAGGAAAGCGGTGGCACAGGGACAGCGCATTGGCTGCCTCTGCAGACGCGGAGGGAGGGCACGCCGAGCAGAAAAGCAGGAGCGTGACTGTCTGAGGGGGCTTTTCCCCCTGCTCGTCCTCTGAATGATAAATACAAAACTAAGTGCTTTAAAAACGCCTCAGAGCATTCCCTGCTCATTAACTAATGAATGGCTGAGCACCCAGGCTGCAACAGGTGAATCTGCTGCCACTGGACCTGTCTGGGATGGGAGGAAAAGCATTTTGAATGCTGCCATCTTAGCCACTGGCAGGAGGATCTCCACAGACCTGGCAAGGAACTGCTCCAGCAGCAGCAAGCTCCCTGTCAGCTCTGTGCCTGGACAGACAGTTTCACAGAACTGGTCCAAGAACCTGAGTTCAAAGCTTCCCTCCTCCCTCCAGTCTCTGCCTGCTCCCTCTATCAAAGACATATGCAGAGAGAAATCCCCACCCACTGCCCTATTGCCTCTGCTCTGCCAGGGGCCACGCAGAAGCCTGAAGACAGAGGACCCTCTGGCCACAAAAAGGACCACGAGGCAGTGCTGGAGCGGGCGAGCAAAATCCCAGGGGGCTACAGAAGCCGACAGCCCCCCACGTGTTCTAATCCTCTCTGTCCGGGGTCGCGGCCATGTGGGGGGAGGGGCAGAGAAAGTTGGCAGTTGCTCCTCCCCCACTTCGTTTTATTTTTGGACACAGATTCGCAGATGACGCGATCAGACATGCCCAGCTGGAGTGGAAAGGGCACGAGTTCCGAGACAGGAAAGGAAAAAGGGCTTCACCTGACCCAGGATCACCCCCTCCGAGCGCTGGCAGCTGTAACGTAAAGAAAGCTTGACCCTCCCTCTCTAGCAACCTCTGCAGGAGTGATGTGGATCGGGCAGGGGGCCTGATTCGGTTCTTGTGCCTCTACAGTTCTATTGGCTTCAAGGGCACGATGCCCACTTTGCGGGCGATCAGAACAGCGCCCTTTGCAAGGCTATAGAGCTTCCCTCCGCGACAGACTTAGCACGTGTGTAATTCACCCCAGCATAGTCCTCTAAAGCAGTGGTTCCCAATCTTTTTGATACTGGGGACCAGTAAACCCATTCACAAGCTTTTGGAGGACCGGTTACATTTATTTGCATATTTGCATATTCATTAAGCAAATGATGAATATGCAAATAAAGTGTTTCTGGTCCTCCCAAAGCCCCCAGTGCCAACAGGAGCGGGCCCAGTCGACTGCCCTGGGCAGTATCCTGACCCCAACCCCGAGGTATCTACTTCACCCCTGTTTGGGACCGGTAAGGTTAGAAGGTCCCTCTCAGCCTGCCGGGTGACTTGGCTCATATGGGCCCTGGAGGTTGGGTGAGTAGCCCTGTGTCTTCTCCCCAAGTCGCACCTGTGTTTGTGTGTGAAACCACGGGCCACACCCTTCCCCGGGGCATGTCGCTGGCCCTATCTGTCCAGCAGGTTGTTGTGCCCCCCTCCCTGCCCCGCCCCAATCCGGGCTGCTTTATCAGCTGGCGGCAGCTCCCCCGGCTGCGTCCGGCGCCAGGCGTTCTGCATCGGTGTGCATGGTGCCCGGCTTTCTCCCTGGGTCCTAGCGCCCACCAGATTGAGCCCCGCTGCCTGGAAGCATGCCAGGCAGAAACGCTGCACCGGCAGGCTGTCTCCCAAGAATCACGCACAGAAATTTTTCTGAGGACAGGTACTGGGCCGCAGACAACACTTTGGGAAACACTACTCTAGAGTTAGAGGGGGAAACTGAGGCACAGAAGTAAAGGGCCTGGCTTAAGGCCACTCACTCAATCAGGACAAAGCTAGAATTAGGTCAAAGGAAGTAATGTGTTTGCTGCAGTGAGCAAATGGAGCCCTCAGCTGCTGGCTGCAAGTCCCAGTCTCATCCCATTCCTCCCTCGGCTATCAGCGGCTGGGCTAGTGGCAGGGTATTTTTACTTTCAGATGGAAGGAGTAGGCGTTTGGATTAGTAGCTGGCTATGATGGGTCTAGCCCTGCAGCATTAGCAGGCCTGAAATAGGAACCTCTGAGTATAGATTTCCATATGCCAGTACCCGAGAAGGGGAAAGGACAGGAACACTGCTGGCTGGGCACAGTGTTATCAGTCACTCATCACAGAAACCAGCTGTGCCTGAAATGGCACATGTGAAGCGAACTGTCTCCCGTCCCAGCCGACAGAGCAAGAGCGAAGTCCCTGCCTGCATTACATGGCTGCGATTCTAGAGGGACCCTCTTACCGGTCTGGCGAGGGGGACAATCAAGCCAAGCTGGCGGATCCAGGAACAAGACAGAGCTTCCAACTCTGCCACGGAGGATCACATTCCCAAAGAGGCATCTCTCTGCTGGTGGTGCAGGGTCACTTAAGGAGCCCAGTGTTTCTGGGGCAGCCTGGTTATCCCCAAAGGATACACCTCCCCTCTTTCCCTGAGGTTGGAAAACCTGGTGGGGAGTCGGGATGGGAATGGGTAACTGGTTACCCGGTTACCCGATAAGCATCACCCTAATGGAGTGATGTTTATCGGGTACCAGTTAACTAGTACCTGGAAGCAGCCCCCTGCTTGTGGTCCGCTGCAGGTGGAGGGCTGCCTCAGCCCTGGGGGGCTTGGGAGCAGGAGCCAGCCACCTGTGTGTGGGGGACCAGAAGCTGCAGCCCCCTCTTGCTGGGCTGCCGGCTCCCACTGGGGGGGGTACAGAAGCTGGTCCATCCCTGTGCACGGCCACCCCGCAGCATAGGGGTGGGCATGATCCTGCTGCATCGGTTAACTGGTTAAACCTAAAGCATAATTGATTAACTGGTTAACCGGGATTTTACATCCCTAGTGGAAAGCTAAGAACGGCCACCCTGGCTCGGCCCTGTGGGCCTCTAGCCCAGGATCTTGGCTTCCATTAGCGGCTGTTACCAGTAGGAATGAACAGAAGAGGCGATCATCGAATGACCTGTCGCCTGTCGCCCACTCCCAGCTCCGGCACACAGGCCAGGGGCGAGTGCCTCAGTGAAACACCTCCTGGGTGCCGACCACACCAGGGAAGTGCTGCTCAGAAACTCCACACTAGAGCAGACGCATAAGGGAGCTGCCAGCCAATCTGCCTTTACCAGCTGAGAGGCCTCCCAACAACCACAGAGACCTCCTGCTCGGTTGGTCCCAGCTCCACCTCCCAGTCAAGGTGGGGCAGGCTGTTCTCGACGTGTGTGAGGATTTACAACCGTGGTGTCCAACCAGTTCTGAAGCAGTAGCCGCTATAGTGGCTATTGTTATAGCGAACTAGCCACGCTCAACCGGCCAAAAAGCCACACGTGGCGAGAGTGTTAGACAACAAGGCTTTACAACAGGGGTGGGGAACCTCAGGCCTGGGGGCTGGATGTGGCCCCAGGCTTGCCTGGATCTGGCCCTGAGGCTCAGGGCTCCCCCCCAGCATCAGGGAGCCAGCGCTGGAACTCCAGCCCCCCCTCCCCATCCCCCGCCATCCCACTGTGGGGCTGGAGCACACAAAATCCACTAGCCTTGGCCCCCTAGGCTTTGATGTGTGAGGGGAAACGTGGGAAGTGTCTTCCTCCTTCTCAGTCAGGGCCCACGTCCATGAGGGTTTTTTTGCTTTTCACTTGTGTGCAGCCCCCGACTGATTTTTCTCTGGCTCAGCAGCCCCTGACCCAAAAAAGGTTTCCCACCCCTGCTTTACAGCATCTACTGGAAGGAGGACAGTCCTGCAAAACAGTTCTTTGCCTTAATTCCCTGCCAAGGGCTTTAACTCAGGGAAGGAGCCAGGCTTCAGGAGCCATGGATACTGGAGGAACAATAGCAAATCACGAGTGAGTAGGAACGAGCAGAGCATTGCAGGCATTCAGCAGCAGGCAGGGGAGGAGCAAGGGGCCGTCCAGCAGGGAATATGGGGAATGCAGCAGGGTGGGTGTACTCAGCCAGGGTGCAGAGCCGGCACAGCATGAATTGGGAAGATGTGCAGCAGGTCACCTTCCCACCACACACAGCCAGAACCTTGCACACCGGTTTGCCTCATGGCAGAGGAGTAGATGGGTCAGGGGAAGGAGAGCAGGGAGCAGACCCCACAATCACCACCGAAGTGAACACTCTCCGCTGGCAGAGGGGCATGGGCTGTCGGGCTGGGAAGAGCAGGTGGAAGCAGCGAGGGACTCGGCCCAAAGGGAAGACTGGTGGTAGAGCAGCCGGTAGCCAGGAAGATCCTGGGTTCGCAACAGGGCTGGCTGGTGTCCACCAGGGACTGAGCACCCAGCATTGATTCTGGGTCATTCTGGAGCCAACCTAGAGAATGTACCGAATGGAGCATTCCATGGAGCGCTCGAGCGCCGGCGGCCATGCTGCTGCAGACGTACCATTTATCTTTGCTTCTGCCCTCAGACGCCAAGTGTGGGCGGGCAGGGACAGACTTACTTCCTCTTAATCTTTATCAACTCGACTGACAGCAGTACGGAAGAGAAGCTCGTAATTACGAGGAGGAGCCACTTAACCTTTCCTGGTAGGAAAGGCCAGGCACCGAATGGCTAGGGATTAGGTTCCTGACTGGGACGCTGCAGAACTGGTGCCTTGCCTGGAAGAAAGCGCAGTGCTTGGAGGCCTGGTTGGAGCGGGGCCAGTGGGATTCCTTGAGCAGTGCTGGTGGTCTAGCTCAGACCTCTCCCAGCCATTGTTACTCCTGCAGCAGGGAACCCAGACAAAAGACCAGACACCAGTGGCTGGGAGGGAGAATTGACGTAGCAGGAAGAAGTGGGAGAACAGAGAGGTGTCCAAGGGATGAGGGAAGGACACCAGCACAAGAGGTATGTAATCTCCAGGGAATTCAGTCTGAGGGCAGAGCATTCCCGAAGTAGCTGAAGATGAGGATTTGGGCAGAGAAGGCCCACTGTGTGGCTTGACGCCGCCAAAGGGGAAAGTAAATCATGAGCATATCATCTGCAGCAGGTGGAGGCAGAAGAGGGTGCAGAGAGAGGATTTCTAATGGAGAGGCAGGCCCCTGCCACTGACTGTGCAGCTCTGCTTGTACCAGGGATGCTATTAACCCCTAGGTGGCAGGAGGAGGAAAAAAAGTCAGAGAAAATGATAAGATGATTTCCAAGGTCACTGTTGGGAAGGTAACATGCTCCAGGTCCCCTGGCCTAGAACATGGGGCATGAACTGACCAGGCAAATTCCACAGACAGTCTGGAGGCCGGGGGAGGAGAGTGTGACATGAGGGAAGAGGCGTGGAGGCCCACTTGCAGATCTCATGCAAGTCAAACTCAGTTTGGGCATCAGCCAAGGAGGAAGTGATGGACTCCAGCTGGTATTTGTGTTGGGGAAAAGGTCCCTGGCATTGCAGCCTTGGGGGAATGGGGCAGACGGGCAGACACCCTGCACAGCAGCAATCACAGTCCCGTTCAAATCTGACAATGGGGGAAACACCACCAATGCAAAAATTTTCTTCTGCTAAGGACGGGTGGACAGGCTCGGGACTCCTCCAATCCTCAGCAATTCTCAAGTCCCCCTCCCTGAGCCCCACAAGAACCACAGATTCCCTCAACTCTCCTCCCAGATCTCTCCAGCTTGCTTCCCACACAACGTTCCCCCTCCTCCGTCCCACAACACACACAGGCAAGAGACAAAACACTTGTCAGCCATCTCTGAGTGTTAGTGATTACACCAGAAGGACGCCAAGGAGAATGGAACATGTCCTCAGCCATATGGTTACATCCAGCAATGGGAAGAACAGCTGAGCCACTGGCCTGGCCTCTAGAAATTCCACCCCTTAGAAGGCCCACAAGACAGGAGCTTATAATAAAAAAATCAATTCATTCCCCGCGCCTGTGCATTTCCCAACACATCCCATCTTCCACAGGAACCTTCGATTGCGAGCTCTTTGGGGCAGGAGCTGGTTGATTTATTTATTTGCTTCTTCTTGGTACCGTGAAGGAGGAGAATCAGCAAAATGAACAAAACCCCCCCCAAGCTTAGGGGCTGGGAGGAGAGGTAAATGCGAGGGTCACACCGGGCCTGTAACGTGTTTGGTTCTGCTTCCACAATAAAATCACGTGGACAAACGATTCCACTGCTGACATTCTATAAAATAAGGCACATGGGAAGATACAGCGGACAGACCCAGAATGCTGTGGATCTGTGGCACTGGCACTATGGAGCAGCTCGTTAGCCACGCATGACAGAATAATGAAGCAAAGAGACTCAGGGAAGGAAGAGCCTGGAGCAAAGCTGCAAAGAGAAGGGGGGAAAACAGAAAGGAGGTTGTGTGTGAGAGAGACGCCTCCACTCTTGCAGCAGACTCACCAAAACGCCGCCTGCAGAACAAAGAAGGTTTTGAGGTGTCCACGCTAAGGGAAGGAACATAAATCAAGGGAAGTTATTCTCTCACTGGAGAGCCATGAGCCAGGGCACAGCTGCACCATGGAACGCAGCTCTGGTCTCCATACGACAGGGAAGAGATGGAAAGATCCCAGAAGAGAGCAATCAAAGCGATGTATGCATCAAGGCACGTGAGTTATGAGGCAAGACGAGGCTGATTCAGCCTGCGGAGCAGGAAAAGGAAGAGGAACATTTCCTGCCGAGAAAGATGATCCAGCGAGAGGACGAGGGTTGGAGAACACAAAGAAGCCATTTCAGAGAGCAATGCATTTAAGAACAGCAGAAAAACACGGGCCCAGAAGCAGAGGTTCCTTCCTAGCATGGGGTGGTGGAGGGAGCAAACTGCCAAAAGTCAGCAGCCGCTGCACTAAGTGCGGAGGCAGCTGGGCAAAACTGCTGAGAGCGGAAGGAATATGGCTGTTCATCAGGATTTATTAGAGCAGGCCGTAATTGGCCATATGGTCTCCCCTGGCTCTGAGCATTGCTGTGTCTCCCCTTGCTCCTTCTGCAGCTTGCGCTTTGCAGCCTCCTTTCAGTGAGTGTTTCTGGGCCACTTTTGTGAAATCTACCCTCAGTCACAATGGCCTTTCCCCTTTCTCAGGTGACCCGGAGTGCCCCGGGTCCGGATAGTACAAGGGGCTGGAGTCACCAGCTTGTGCTGGAACAGACCATGACAAAAAGTGGTTTGTTTTTTCAAATATTTCATTAAAATGCCCGTTCACGGATTCCATTTCGGGGCTTGGGAATGTCCATTTTTGCAACTTTTTGGGGGCAAAATGTTCTGTTTCACATCAAAACATACAAGATGGGGAGGGGATTTGTTAGGAAAAAGAGTAGAGAGCCAGGGGAGGGAGGATTTAAAGGTTTACCCAGGTTTTTGCTCTGAACGGGTTGTGTTTCACCACGTGTCAAAATGCATCACCTTCGTGAGTCCTAACCACTCTGCAGTAGCATCCTGCTGCTCTTAGCCATTTTAGAGAGGCAGGAGGGGAGTGGTTAGGGCCCTGGACTGGTTCGTGTCCTGACTCTGCCACTGACCTACTGCCTAGCCTTTGTTGACTCACTTCTCATCTCCACCTCAGCTTCTTTTCCTACCCTTTGTCCATCTTTAGCCTGTAAGGGTATGTCTAGACTGCATCCCTCTGTCGGCAGAGGGATGCAGATTGGGCAGGTCGACATTGCAAATGAAGCGGGGATTTAACTATCTCACGCTTAATTTGCATAAAAATGGCCACCGTTTTGCCGACTCAGCACTTTGTCGGCAAAAAGAGGCAGTCTACAGGGGGATCTGTTGAGAAAGAAAGCCTTTTTCGACAGATCCCCCTCTAGACTGACTCTTTTTGCCGACAAAGTGCTGAGTTGGCAAAAACGGCGGCCATTTTTATGCAAATTAAGCACGGGATATTTAAATCCCCGCTTCATTTGCAATGTCGACCTGCCTAATCTGCATCCCTCTGCCGACAGAGGGATGCAGTCTAGACATACTCTTAGATCACTGGGGCAGGCACGGCTGCTCACCATGTGTACGTACAGTGCCTAGCTCAAGAAGGCCCTGATCTCAGTTGGGAGGTCTAAATTGTATTGTGAAAAGTAATGCTAGACTATAAAGAAAGGCAAAACGCCTCTAGTAGCTGGTCAGGTCATACCTTAGCCAGGTGCTTGGCTATTCCTCTTCCTCGGTAGGCGTCTGGTACCTCCGTGTGCTGCAAGTCCACTATCCTCTTTCCCACGTACTCGTAGAGCAACACTGCCCTGTCGTGGCAACCTACGGAACGCAAGGCAGAAGTGAAGCTACAGAAACGCCTTAAGGGGACAGCTTGCAAATTCTGCTCGTCGTTATCCTCATAGCTTCCCCATTTCATGTAAATGGGGCATAACCAAGGGCAGGATCTGGCCTAGGAGAATAGCTGTGAGGTCTCCCCTCCACATGTGTCCCATGCCTTGAATTACCATATTATCATGACATTCCTTGTAATATGTACAAATATTGTACAAATCCTGGTCTGGCTAGAGGTTGTGAAAATAGGTGGACCAGGTGACTTAATAAACAGATCTTTCCTCTCTAATATACATGTATAATGTTTGATATATATTTAATTTATACATTATTTTTCCCCTGGCATAAAAAACCCCCACAACTGCTAGCATTTTCTGACATGGCAGCCAGAACCAGCATTTCAAACACTTTGGATCTTGTAGAGAAGATAAAAATTATTCTGTGACTGAAAAGAGACAGACACACATGCTAGGAAAAAAAATATGTTCTCACCTCCAATCATCAAATGTGGCACACAAACATCCATGACAAATTACATAAATAACATGTTACAACACGGTTAGTTTCCTTGGTAGTTGAAATGTAGAGGGAAAGGGTCTCAGGATATGGAAAGTGATGTGTGATGCATTTCAAAGATCCTGAACTTTGACCAATATGAGAAGAGAAACCATTCGAATCCCACACTTCCACAGAGCTGGTTATGCTGAAAGTTTCTCAAAGGGATTTGTCCTGTCCAGACTGGTCATGAATATTCACCAGCCCAGACCCAGAGGGCTTCACACCTTGTGCAGTCATTGCATTGACCTAAGCAATCCGTGTAACACAATACCAGATCAGATTGGCAGCATTTCACACCCATGATGTACAAGTGTGATTGCAAACTAGGCTGGACAATGCAAGATCTGTCCCAGGTAGTCACACATTAGTTAGCGATTATTATTTTGTGCACCTGTCACAAAAAATCCCCCACATCGAATGAGTTGATTTTTGCACAGCCAAATTAAATATTGGGGTGTGCAGTGGGCAAGTAAAGGCAGTTACTACTATTTTTTCAGCACCAGCTCATGTAGAGCAATTAGCAGGAGCGGCCCTAGACGAGCTGCCGACAACTGGCACCCTAGGCGAAACACGCGATCGGTGTCCCCGCCTCCAAAGCCCTCAACGGCAGTTCATCTTGGCGCCTTAGGCAACCGCCTAGTTCGCCTGTATTGACAGGCCACCACTGGCAATTAGGTAGGAATTTAGGCAGCACTCATGGATTTCGACATCTGCACATAAGAGAGCTTCTGAAACCCCCAAACTTAGTTGATGGGTCGGAAAATGCTACCCCACCCCAAACCTGACAGTTGTTGTTGGCTGTACTACATCAAGTCACATTTGTGAGTACATGGGAGCCAATGGTTATTTGTGAAGGCACTTGCTAGACCTCAAGTTTTGCATGTTTTAGTACAAACGAAAATTCATTCAAAAATCGCACGAGTGTGACTGTTGTTTACCACGTGGCATCTGCAAGTTTAAAAACTTTTAGCCATCCCAAGATTAACAACAGTACCATCTGATCTAAATGACCAATCACATGCCGGAAACAGCCAAAGCAAAGAGCTTGCTAACAGCGGATGAACAGAAAATTCTTGGCTGTCCATACAGCACAGGACTGGAAGCCCCTGCTAGCACAAATAACTCAATTTTAATCATCCCCTTCATAAACATATTGAGCGCCCTCTTAAAACTTGTTAGATCTCTTGCTCCGTTGTGAGGCTGTTCTAGAACCTCACTTGGATGGTTAGAAAATTTCCAGCCTAAATATATTCATAGCCAGTTTAACTCCACTTATTCTCGAGCCAATACTGTCTTCTAGCTCAAGTGGTTTTTCTCTCTCCCTGGTGTTTGCCCATTGATGTTTTTATAGAGAGCAGTCGTATTAAGGCTACTTTATTCAGTCTCTTGCCAACACTCTATGCTTGAGGAAACCAGGCCTGGGAAATGGACTGAAAAGCAACTGAGTTTATGGAGAATTCTGTGCCTGATTCTCCACGACTCTGCACCTTCTGAAGTGAAAAGCGGAAACTAAGGCCCTACTAAATCAAAGTACCACTGCACACTTGTCTAGCACTGGTAGAATGACCTCACGTGGAGAATCAGGCCTATTGTTCACAAGAAAAAAATTCAACTGGTGGTACCTGCAAAACAGGAATGGAAATTATACACAATTCTCCCATATTGGAAGAAACAACCTGAGATGGATATGGCACTGTCCTGAAATAATTTATGAACGCTGTATGTTCGTCTGGTTACTGGGATGTTTACTGTCTGACTAGATTGGTTTAATTTAATTGAATACAGGGGCTGTCAGGAAAAAAAACAGGAAAGGAAAGAATGGCCCTTTACGTCACTTGTCAGCTTGTCTGCACTCAGTTGAGGGTTGTTAAGGGACATCGTCAGGACACAAAAAGGGCCATGAACACAAGAGATCGAAGGAGCGACAATGGAGTTTTACAAGGGACTCTCTCTCAAGAGAAGACTGTAGTTGTTCTGAGGATACCAATTGGAGATAGAAGGACTCCATACTGGAAGTGTCTGGAGAAACTGGGCTTGCCTAGTTAAGCCTTCAGGTAAGACAGACACGTGTACAGACTGTCCATGGTTTTAAAATGCTTTTCCTCTAAATGTTTTGTTCCTACTGTTAAGATAAACAATACTTTGGTGAAAGGCAGCCTTCTGATCACTGTATTGAATCTAGGGATGTGAATGGGTAACTGGTAAGCATCACCCTTAATGGTTAGCCATTACTCAAGAGCAGCCCCCTGCCCGTGACCCGCTACAGTCCAGCGCGGCAGCCCAGCAGGGAGTTGGAAGCAGCCAGGCTAGAGCAGCCCCAACCCATTCCCCTCCATTTAATCAGTTAACCGGTTAAACCTAACATTTAACTGGTTAACGCCGCGTTTCTCAAACTGTGGGTCCCGACCCCCCATGGGGTCACGAGCAACTTAGAGATGGGTCACAAGCAACTTAGAGGGGGGTCGCGGTATCACAAAGTTTGAGAACCCCTGGGTTAACGCATTAAACTGGATTTTGCATCCTTAATTGAATCACCGCCAGTCACAGATTCCCAAGGGGAAGAAGCACAAATATCCAAACTCAGTCAGATCTACTGGGTAAGAGGGGTACCGTAGCCAATGTCCCCATCTAAGCACAGAGAATGGCAGAAACTCACCCAGCCGAGCAGAGGAGATGCAATCTGAAAGCCCAGAAAGGGGAGAGAGGTACAGATAGTCCTGTAACAATGCCATAAACCCATCCTCTGCAGAAGGAACTATAACAACTAAAAGCACTGAGAAAAATCTATCTTTGGCCAAGAGACTGACAGCCTTAATTTCAGGGAATCAGAACAAATTCCCCCACCCTGATGTGGTTTCCACAGAGCCCTGAGCACAGGAAGCAATGTATTCAGTCACCAGTAGTGCTGGCTATAATTAAAGGTGTTAAACAGTTTGTTTTAACTGCTCTTTTCACTCACTTTCTACCACACTTGTCTTTGAAAATTTCCATGGTCTCTGGCTGATTTTTTGGAAGTTGAAGCAAAATCCCTTCAGCTATTTTTTTCTGAGCTGTGACTAAGTGGGGAAAATAGTTGTTTTTCTCATTCTATAAAAACATATTACAGTAAAACTCCAATTGTCCAGCATCCAGTGGTCCGGCACTCCTGACAGTCCAGCACCAACTGGAACCCGGAAGTGCTCTGGCCAGCCGGACAATTGGAGCTGCTCTGCCCCTGGCTTCCCCAAGTCAGCCGCTGGTCAGTTTCAGCAGCGGCTGACTTGGGGAAGCCGGGGGCAGAGCAGCTGGGGTGCTGCCGGGTTGGTCCCGCAGCGCCGCCCTCTCCCACGCTGTGCAGTTCCCCGCCGACCCCCCACCCCCACCCCCACCCCAGACCCCTCATAGCCCCCCTTCCGGTACTCCAGCATATCTGATAATCCGGTACCCCCTGGGTCCTAAAGGTGCCGGATTATAGGAAGTTTACTGTATATAGATGCACAGAGTGCTGTAACATAACATGTCTTAAAATATGAAACCATGCCCTAGAGAGCATCTTTATAGATTATTTTCATTTGTTATCACAGTAGCAAATAGACACTCTCCAACCAAGATTGGCACCCCATTTTGCCAGGTGCACACATAACAAGAGACAGTCCTACTCTTTGAAGATTTTACAATCTGCATGCACAGAGAAAGGACCTTTTAAAGATGGGGGAACTGAGGCCCTGATGAGCAAACCATTCTTATTCAGCCAAGCATGTGACCACATGTTTAACTTTAAGCACATGAGTGAATCTGACCACAAGAGTCAGTTGCTGAACCAAGATGCTCAAGTTTCAATCCAGCTCCTTAATCGCAAGGCCATTTCTCTTCTTGGGAAGTGTTAGTGCTTTTGCTCATGCTTTTTAAATACATATTCAATTGGTTGTCTCACTTGGGGCATAATTTTCAGCAAATATGTAGCAGAAAATAAAGTTTTCCTGGCACTCACATGTACCTAAGTGAACTCTGCATGTGGGCATGGTTAGTTAAGTATGCAAGGCATTGATCCTGCAGCTGACTCCATGGAAGGTCCATGAGGAGCCCCACTGAAGTGCCTGGAGGGTGCAGGTAGTGGCCTTTGGGAACGTGGTCCCTCCAACACAAAACACCTTCAGAGCAAGAACCTTAGTTACAAGCTTCAGGATTCGGAAGCTTTGGAACCCAAATAGCTGGGTTGTTCTAGTTTTTTTTTCCTTTTCTTGATTTATCATTCTTTTTAGAAATGGAGAAAAATGAACACAAAAGACTCTGTGAGGGATTGTAGCCAGACATGAACCCCATCTTGTTTCCTCTCCCCTCCAGAGAGCAAGAGAAAGGCAGTCAGCCTTTGATGCCCTGGGAACGCAGGTGTGCTGCCTGTCCCTGACTCTACCATAAACAGAAACTAGACAGTAAATGGGCTAGCTGACGACTCGGGGCCTCCCGCTGCCCTGATGGCTAGTACCAGTAATTGACATGCCTGCACTGTCCCAGGAGAGGAATCTTCGCCCTCACATACCAGAGGTGCCCATTGTCTGCATTTTCCCAGGTGTGAATTATGCTTTGCACCCTTCCTGGGAAACTTGGTGTTCAAAGCCATTTTTCCTAATTGGCCACTTGAGACCAGGAAGAAGCCTATGTGACCCAAGGGGTATAAAGAGGGGTTTAGTAGCCCACCCCATTTGAGCTCCAATCATCTACACCTGCTGGCAGGTATTGATTGTCTCCTGAGGTCTGTGGGACGCCCAACCTCGCCCTACTTCTTCCCGAGGGATTGAGAAAAAGACGCTGGCCATGCCAAGTCTGGAACGCAGGGGTGAGAATATATGCCTGCTAGGTGTCTATTTTGCATGCATTTAATAAGAGCTCAGAGAACCAAAAGGGTTTCATGGTACCTGTAAGTGACTTATTAGTGTAATTTCTGTCCTGTCCTTTGTAGTGGCTGTGTTATCTGTAACACAGTAGTAGCATTTAACAGCTAAGTTTACCCTGTAACAATAAAATAGTAACTGTTTAAGCTGTGACCTGACTCCTTCAGTTGCTGTAACAGAACCAAGCACAATTTTAAAAAGAACTCCAGCCGGTCATAAGGGACAGATATAGGGAGAGCTTGAGCGTTGGATCATGTCGCTTCCAAGGGACAGATCCGTTGGGGCATCTCTCAGCCTCCCCAGGCTGCCCGCTGTGAAGGGATTGTGTATCCTAGCAGTCAAAATCTGAGGTGTAATAAGCTCTCCCTGTAAACTCTGGGGCGTCTGTCGGCCTGTTGGCTGCCCGCTGCGAAAGGATCCCGATCCTAGCGGTAAAGACACTGATGTTAAATTCCTCGGGGCGCCCGTCAGTCTCACCTAGACTGCCCACTGTGACGGGGCCTTGTGTCTCAGCAGTTGAAGACTCGGGTGTATAATACACACACACCACTCACTGCCCTGACCACCGGCTGACAGGGATGCACAGTTAAGTGTTACATAACATGAGGAAATTAAGAAATGAAAGTTCCCAGAGCAAGGTCACAAGTGTCCCACAAAGGAAATAGTTGATCATCTCTTTTGTTTGTAAGTGTTGGATAAAGGATGCCTGGACGGGGTGGGGTTTTTTGGTAGCTTTTATCATGCTTTTTTCCTCCCCTTCATATGATCGATTGAAAATTGTATCAATTTTGGAAGATTCAATGGTGATTGAAGTGCTAACAAAATTACTGTGGAAAAACTGTGATCATGTAATTAAAGATTGCATCATAATGCACTTGCAGAACAGAAGGGGGCTGAATTAAGGTTGCACAGAATTATTCTGCCTTTACACAACTTCTGAGTGCAAGACTTTGCAACCTTAACGTTCTTTTAACTATTTCTGTGCAATTTCCAAGGGGAAAAAAAGGAAATTGAAAATACAGATTCTTTCATTGCAGCATCACGCTGACAGCTACATGGGTCATCAGCAGGTTTGCAACCAGAGGCAATAGGTGAAAGGGTGCGGGGGGGTCCACCGGCCATGTGGCCCCCCCGATCTGGGACACCCCATTCTGCCCCAGGCCCTGCCTCTCCCCATCTCTTCCCCGCCCTTGCTCCACCCCCACTCCACCTCTTTCCCCTCTCCCAAATGATGTGGCCTGAGGGATTAGCAATGTTGGGGGGCCAGTTTGCCCCCCTGCACTCACCAGCAGCTGTGGGGCAAGTGGAGCAACGGCCACAGCTCACTCTGCTTCCTGCAGGTGAGCGCGAAGGTGGCCCTGCCCCCTCCCCAAAGTGATGTGGCCAGCAAGTTTGGAGTTGGTCAGCCTCCTGCTGCAGGCACCATACTCCCACCTCCCTGCTAGCCCCCTGCCAGCTGCTGGCCGTCTCTTGCCCACACCATGTTGCGGGGATGTTCCCCCTCGTTCTCCCCCATGCATCACCTAATGTTTGCAACCTTTTGATCCTCCCCCCCGACTTCTACCCCTGGAGCTAACGGAGTAACTTATAGCAGTAGTGGGTTGTCATTCCCCATGTGCACCAGCACTAGAAGGGAAGGAGACACACACTCAGCAGGTTTCACGGACATCTGGTGACAGCAGAAGAAGGGGGAGATTCTGCAATTCTGAGCTCCACTCCCAGCTCTAGAAGGGAGCGTGCTCTAGTGGGCACAGACCCTTTTCTCTCCCACTTCTCCCAAAGCATCATCCTCTCCACCCACCTCCTCCATCTTGTTCCTGGCCCTGTCGTGTTTCTTCCCAAGCCCTGGTTCCTCATTCTGGCCTCCTTGCCCAGACATTTTTAGTCTCCCCCTCAGAGTCCCATTCTTTCCCCTGCTTCAGGTCATCTTGACCAGCCAGTCCCAATTCCTCCCTGCCCGAGCCTTCTCTCCCCTTCCTCCTCAGCTTCTAATGACGGGGACATTCCCACTTTCCTCCTCGCCACTTCCCACCTCAGCCACCTCAAACCCCACCCCAGTCTAGGGCTTTTGTCCCCTATCGGTCGGAATCAGGCAGCTTCCTCCTCCATGCTGGCTGGGTGCCAGCTGTGGGCGGGGGAGGTGGATGTCACTGAGAACACAGTATGATGTCCTGGGGCTTGAACCCATCATCCAGGCCTCTACCCCATGTCTACTGAGACCTGGTAGGCTGAGCGGCTACTAGGACTACAGCCCCTGCCAAGGTACCGCGCCTGGGGGTCTGGTTGGAGGACTGCACAGCTCCACTGACGAGTCCAACTACTCTGTTTAAGCCATGAGAAAGAACAGGGAGTTTGTCTCAGCGACAGGGAGGTTTCCTATGGCGGCTGTGTTGGACTCTGCTCCCACCTCCTGCAGCCAGCCCTGTTCCAGATTCCTGCTCTGCTGCTGTCTCCTGCTTTACCCCCTGTTCCCACCATGCATGATCTGTATCTGCTCCCCCCTGCCTTCGCGCCTCGCCACCAACACTTAGTGACCAGTCCTGGCTCTTTGACTTCTGGCCTTGACTTCAGCTTAGCCCTTGGCTCTGCCATTTGGCATCTGACCCTCAGCTTCGAATCCTGGTTCAGACGCTGGCTTGACCCCTGGGTCTGGTGACTGGCAGCTTACTCTGGTGCGGACCCTTGGCTTCGTTCCCCTGCCTGGACACCTGGCTCCCCCCGACTAGAGCTGACTCCTGCTCTGACCACTAGGCCAGACTGCCTACACCCCAATCTGTAACACACAGAAGAGGGAAACGCTTGGTTATGGTGGCTAGCCCCTTCTGTGCCCACAAATGTTCCTTCTCTCAAGGCTCAGAAATGTCCTCCAATCCACTGTGACTCAAGAACAATGCAGTGCTGTGTCCCTCTTAAGCAGTCGTTCCCACAGTGTGCTCTGTGGACCACTAGTGGTCCATGGGCTTGGGGCTAGTCCCTGCCCGAAGTGGGGAGCCTGCGCTGGCACTCCAGCCCTATGCCCCCCGACTTGTTTGGAGTGCTGGCTTCCTGCTCTGGGGCTGGGGGAAGCGAGCCTCATGCTTCAGATCCAGCTTGCCGGGGAAAGAAGCAATTCCGTGTGCTGACATCCCCCCGCCTGGAGGCTTTTCCTGCTGCTCCCATTGTCCGGAATCACAGCCAATAGGAGCAGCAGGAGGCATGAAGCCAGTTAAGCATCCCCTTCATGCCCAGACCCTGCACCCCCAGCCTCCTCATGCTGAGACCCTGCACACCCACCCCACTCCTGCACCCTCCCTCCCTCTCAGACTCCCACCCCAAATCCACTCCTGCACTCACCCTCCCACCCAGACGCCCCACCCTCAGTGCACTCCTGCACCCAACCTCCCAGCCAGACTCTCCTGCCCTCACACGCCACTCCTGCACCATCTCTCCTACCGTGACACTGCACCCACACCACTTCCTGCACCCATTTTGTCTTCGTGGGTGGTTGGCTGACAGTCCGTGGAAAGATCTGTGTTGAGTGGGGTGGGCTGCAGGCCAAAAAGTTTGAATCCTAGAACACTAGGACTGGAAGGGACCTCGAGAGGTCATTGAGTCCAGTCCCCTGCCCTCATGGCAGGACCAAATACTGTCTAGACCATCCCTGATAGACATTTATCTAACCTGCTCTTAAATATCTCCAGAGATGGAGATTCCACAACCCCCCTGGGCAATTTATCCCAGTGTTTGACTACCCTGACAGTTAGGAACTTTTTCCTAATGTCCAACCTAAACCTCCCTTGCTGCAGTTTAAGTCCATTGCTTCTTGTTCTATCCTCAGAGGCCAAGATGAACAATTTTTCTCCCTCCTCCTTGTGACACCCTTTTAGATACCTGAAAACTGTTATCATGTCCCCCCTCAATCTTCTCTTTTCCAAACTAAACAAACCCAATTATTTCAGCCTTCCTTCATAGGTCATGTTCTCTAGACCTTTAATCATTCTCGTTGCTCTTCTCTGGACCCTCTCCAATTTTTCCACATCTTTCTTGAAATGTGGTGCCCAGAACTGGACACAATACTCCAACTGAGGCCTACCAGCGCAGAGTAGAGCGGAAGAATGACTTCTCGTGTCTTGCTCACAACACACCTATTAATGCATCCTAGAATCATGTTTGCTTTTTTTGCCACAGCATCACACTACTGACTCATATTCAGCTTGTGGCCCACTATAACCTCTAGATCCCTTTCTGCCATACTCCTTCCTAGACAGTCGCTTCTCATTCTGTATGTGTGAAACTGATTGTTCCTTCCTAAGTGGATCACTTTGCATTTGTCTTTATTAAACTTCATCCTGTTTACCTCAGACCATTTCTCCAATTTGTCCAGATCATTTTGAATTATGACCCTATCCTCCAGAGCAGTCACAACCCCTCCCAGCTTGGTATCATCTGCAAACTTAATAAGCATACTTTCTATGCCAATATCTAAATCGTTGATGAAGATATTGAAGAGAGCCGGTCCCAAAACAGACCCCTGTGGAACCCCACTTGTTATACCTTTCCAGCAGGGTTGTGAACCATTAATAACTACTCTCTGGGTATGGTTATCCAGGCAGTTATGCACCCACCTTATAGTAGCCCCATCTAAGTTGTATTTGCCTAGTTTATTGATAAGAAGATCATGCGAGACCGTATCAAACGCCTTACTAAAGTGTAGGTATACCACGTCTACCACTTCTCCCTTATCCACAAGACTCGTTATCCTATCAAAGAAAGCTATCAGATTGGTTTGACATGATTTGTTCTTTACAAATCCATGCTGGCTGTTCCCTATCACCTTGCCACCTTCCAAGTGTTTACAGATGATTTCCTTAATTACTTGCTCCATTATCTCCCCTGGCACAGAAGTTAAACTAACTGGTCTGTAGTTTCCTGGGTTGTTCTTATTTCCCTTTTTATAAATGGGCACTATATTTGCCCTTTTCCAGTCTTCTGGATTCTCTCCTGTCTCCCATGATTTTCCAAAGATGATAGCTAGAGGCTCAGATACCTCCTCTATCAGCTCCTTGAGTATTCTAGGATGCATTTCATCAGGCCCTGGTGACTTGCAGGCATCTAACTTTTCTCGGTGATTTTTAACTTGTTCTTTTTTTATTTTATCTTCTAAACCTACCCCCTTCCCACTAGTGAGAACCACTGTTCTTGAGCACGGAGAATGAAATGGTCAGGTCTTTGAATTACAGTGACATAATTCACGACTTTGTAACAGCTAACGCTAGGAAAACAAAATTGGTTGGTTGAAGAATTGAGTAGAATAAGTGTGTTAATTTTATGTAAACAGGGTGACTTCATAATTTTTTTCCCAATATGTCATTCATACTTAGGCCCTTCCCTCCCGTTAGCATTAGGCCCCCGCATAACCTTAATCCAGCCCTGCAGAGAAACATGCTCGGTCGCTCTGAGGGGATGGCACAAACACGGGTAAGTCCACTCTAGGAACTGAGAAGCTCGAGCACACTCAGTGAGGATGGAATCTTCACGAAGGGAGGGGTTAAACTCTAACAAGGCTCTATGGAGCAGGTGTAAATTTTTCAAAGGCGGATAACTTGGCCAGCTTTGAGCAGATTTTCCTGGGGATGGCAAAAGGCACAAAGACCACCCTGCTGCCAAATTTCTCAATGGCATGGAGGTGTTAGAGCCACGGCATCCAACCAGTTGTGAAGCAGTAGTCACTATAATGGCTACTGCTATAGCGAACTTGCCACATTATTTAGAAAATGTAAATAATTCAGTGAGTCAACTAGACACATTCAACTGACTCAACTTTTCCTTAGGTTGGACATTAGGAAAAACTTCCTGTCAGGGTGGTTAAACACTGGAATAAATTGCCAGGGGGGTTGTGGAATCTCCATCACTGGAGATATTTAAGAGCAGGTTGGACAGACACCTGTCAGGAATGATCTAGACAGTGCTTGGTCCCGCCGTGAGGGTAAGGGACTGGATTCGATGACCTCTTGAGGTCCTTTCCAGTTCTACGATTCTATGAAATAGCCACACATGGCAAATGGCTAGTGTGTTGGGCACCACGGTGTTAGAACTTTTCAAAGCAGAAGTTGCCAGCGGTTCGGTTTCTCCTTTGCAGAATTGCATCTAAATCAGCAGGACATGTGCGTATGACCCTTTGCAGCATCCACACATGTGTCATTAAACACAAACACATGCACAATACAATCCCATTCACGTGGCTGCTGGGGCCTCCTCTCTTATCGGCCTTGGCTTTTTGTGTGTGCGAGTTCCACTCTGCAGCCTTAGCTCTGTGCTCGCCCTGCCCCCTGCATGTAGCACAGAGATGTGGGGAGCTGCCCAACTTGGTTATTAGCATTGCCATGGGTTCAGTGCATGACTGGCTCTGACACAGCCACAGGCCAGAACACGAACTGCATTTTTCAGAAGGGAAGAAACGTCAAAGAGATGATTTCCCCATATTCATTCCCCCCACAGCCATAAGCACATGTATCTTGCCAGTCTGCCATTACCTATCCCCACCCCACCCAGCTCCCACGAGAGAGCTTACAGCGAGGTCTCAGCTGTTCAGATGAAAGCTTTACATGGCTTGGAAGTGCCACTCATGCCGCTGGGAAAGGAAATGGGATTTTTCTTCAGTTTAGCTCTGATGCAGCATCTGGTTTTCAGTGGGGTTCCTGCCTTTTCTTTCCCCTTTTTTCTCCTCTCCCCCCTCCCCTTTTTTTAAGGCATGATTTTCCAGCTGCCTGGATAAGGCAGAGGGAAGTCAGGTGACTTTCCTGACGTCACACGGTGACTCAATGGGTCGGTCAGGATTAGAATGCAGGCACCTCCTTTGTTCCAGTCATGACACGCCCTTGGGTGCTACTGGTGCCAGCTGCAGCAGGACAGCGCTGGGATTCCCGAGGCAGAAGAGGACTGGGCCAGCGCCAGTTTGTAAGAACTCAGAGGACCAGGTGGTAACAGGACACCTGCACCTGGTTTTCACCACTGCCAGAAGTGGCGGCGCTGTACCCGTGCCGAGAGCAGTGGCCAGAGAGCTGCTGAAAAAGACACGCCCCGCTCCCAGACACTACAGAAAAAGGTCACTCTGAGGCTACGACAGAAGCCCCATCCCCGCTGTACGATGGCAAAAAAAGGAAGCAGTCATGGGGCATCAGGTAAAGCCACTACACCCTGAGACACCAGGATGTTCAGCCAGCCTGATTAGCTGGCTACCTGCCAGGGCTCTCTCCTCAGCAAGCCCATGTGTTAGCAAGCCCAAGAGTGTGCTTGTCTGTCCTTTAATGGCACCCCTATGGTGTTTAATCAGAGCGTGCCTGGAGCTTCTTCTCCATAAAGGAGCTTAGGACAGAAGACAGTCCATCACAGGGGCTGACTGCAACCAGAAGAGTATATGCAATGCAGATGATATTGCTGATGGAGTAGAACCAGATGAGGAAGGGAGGGAAGGAAGGAAGATGAACAGCACATGTACCTGGTTTCTGATCTCTTCAGGGAAACGGAGATTAATTTGCCTAAAGCCCACAGCTACCCAAGGTTTGGAGAAGCAACCTCCTGTCCCCTAGGTCAGTGATGGACAGCCTGTGCTAGTGAGTGGGCTACATGAGTGTCCCTCCTTCATCTCACTGGGTTGCAAGATTGCTGTAACCAAGACGGTCTCCCGGAATAGGGTAGGTCTGCGCAGTGCGCTTGTGCACCTAGAATCAGTGGAGTGTACCGAGTGACCCGCAGCAGGGCTTTGATTGGATGCAGGAGGAGCACGTGGCTCTCACAGTCACTGTTGCGTGCAATTAGCACACACCTCACTTCACACGCCCTTGCTTTACTTGCGTGTCACGTTTGTAATACCAGTAGGAAATAAACCTACTTGGATGGAAACCAGCAGAATCTGGCACTCCCTGCACGTGGGCAACAAATGTCTCGCAGGCCACACACAGAATCCTGATGGACCAGATGCAGGCATCAGGGTGCACATCACTAGCCTAGACCATTCAACCCTACAGCACAAGCCCCCTCTCCCCCACCACACCAACAACCTATGATCAGAATGGTGCCTTATGCAGTGGTGGAAGCAAGGTGGCAAATTCAGGGTTTGAACCAGCTCCCACAGACACTCCTAGAAAGCCCTGAAGGACTACAGCATAAGCAGGGGCAGCATCTAATGGGGCGTATCCCCAACAGACCCAAAGGAAAGTTGCTCCAGTTCACACTGACTGGGTGTTGCCAGGGTGCAACGGTAGACCTTGTTCATTCAGTCAGTCCAGTGGGGGGGGCACAGGGGTAAGAGAAGCAGGAGGAAAGCTGGCCCCAGCTGCCACAGGGTAGCAGCTACTTATCCTCCGCTGCTGCTCACCGTGTCAAATCCACTGGAGTCTAGTCATCTTGACCTGTTGCGCATCAGGGAAGCGAAGCGGCTGCTGGGCCCGATTCACCCCAGGACCACTGGCTGTAGCAGGTTCCAGCAGGACACTGCAGCACAATTTCGATGGACAGGCTGCGGTAGGCAGCACCAGGGAAGACATTTCCTGCCTTCCCCTCACCTCTGGGGATGGCAAAGTACTCACCCAATGGGTCAGCTCATCAGCGGGCAGAGAATGCCCCATCAGCAGCCAGGAGGTGGGTGGGCACAAAGCCATGCAGGGTGGGCAGTTGTCAGGCCGGGTGAGTTCAGGGTTTCCTCGCGAGAAGCAGGTTCCAGGCAGCAGAAAACATTGCACCCCCCCACCTCATCATCCGCCCTTCCCCACCACCTCAGAAGTCCCTAGCGATGTGCCCACCGGCACCACGCCGTCCGCCTGTGACTGGCACAAGTGGGCTCAGATGAACTAAGCTTTACCAGCCCTTTCACTGGCAAGGCAATGCCTCCTGCTCTCCCCCTCAGAACAATGAGGGCTGTTCTGGGCTGTATCAATACCAGGAAGCCTCCGAGCTCAGAAAACAATAGACCAGGCAGCGCTAGGGTGGGGGATAGAGCAAAAGGCTGCTCTGTTCCAGGGAACATCAGGGATTGACAGCCGGGTAGCCCTGGAAGGCAAGTAATTGTCTCACATGGGCCTTCCCAGGGGTTTGCTTAATACTTTTTACACCCAGGCACTAAAATAAACCTGGAAGAGATCAAGTCGGGAATGCTGCCTAATGAAGAACATGGCAAGGGGAGGGAGAGAGACACAGACAGCAGGAGACCAGTAATTCTGGACTTTGTTCCTTTGCATTTATCCAAGCGCTCTGGATTCACAGTCCTTTTCTGGGCCAAATTCAGGAGAGAGTCTAAATTGGTAGGATTGACCCTTCCTCAATCCTCTCAGCTTGCATGTCACACCAGCAGAGACTCCCACACTGTTCCCAACCCCTTCGGTACTGGGACACACCCCACCTCCTGCCCTCTGGGAATACGGGAAGGAAAGGTGGTCATGACGCCCCCCCACCCTGAAGTCACAACTGGCAGAGGCTGAGCTGGTGTAACTCACACAGTAAGCAGTCAAAAGGAAGGGGTGTAACAAGATCAGCAGCTACAAGCAGATGTCAAAAGGTACAGGTCATGTTAGGCAGCAGCAGCCAAAAAAGCAAACAGAATGTTAGGAATCATTTACAAAAGGGATAGAGGATAAGACAGAAAATATCTTCTTGTCTCTATATAAATCCACAGTATGGCCACATCTTGAATATTGCATACAGATGTGGTTGCCTCACCTCAAAAAGATACCTTGGCATTGGAAAAAGTTCAGAAAAGGGCAACAAAAAGGATTAGGGGTTTGGAATGGCTGCCAATGAGGAAAGATTAATACTACAGTCTCTTTTCTAAGCTGAAAAGTCCCAAAGTGGGGATATAATAGAGGTCTATAAAATCATGGAGAAAGTAAATAAGGAAAAGTTATTTACTTGCTCTCATAACACAAGAATTAGGGGTCACCAAATGAAATTAATAGGGAACAGATTTAAAACAGACAAAAGGAAGTATTCCTTCACACAATGCACAATCAACCTGTGGAACTCCTTGCCAGAGGATGTTATGAAGACCAAGACTTTAATAGGGTTCAAAAAAGAGCTAGATGAATTCATGGAAGATAGGTCTATCAATGGCTATTATCCAGGATGGGCAGGAATTGTGTCCCTAGACTGTCAGAAGCTGGGAATGGGTGACAGGGGATGGATCGCTCCATGATTGCCCATTCTATTCATTCCCTCTGGGGCATCTGGCATTGGCCATTGTCAGAAGACAGGATACTGGGCTAGATGGATCTTTGGTCTGACCCTGTATTGCCGTTCTTATGTTCTTATCCACACCTCAAAGGCATCAGCCTGTCAGAGACATCATGAAGGTCTTTCTAACCCACCTCTTGGAATCTATCCCACACTCAATCACCATAGTACCAGAGCACCTTACAGTCTTCAGTGTGTTTGTCTCATAGCACCCCAGTGAGGCAGAGCAGAGCTTTATTATCCCCATTGCACTGAGCATCTCCCGGTGCCTCAGTTTCCCTACGTGACTAGCCCGAGATTCACAGAGGAAGCTTTTGGCGGAGCAGAGAATTCAAAGGCCCAGGCAAGTGCCCTAATCAGCAAGCCTCCCTGGTCCCAGCGGCGTTCCTGCCAACTTCTCCAAGATCTGACTAGGGATGTAAAAGAGTAGTCGATTAATCTGGCGGTTCCCAACTGCCCACCTGCGGACCAGTGGCGGTCAGAGAACAACTGGCTGCCGGGCTGCGGTAGCTGCCAGAGCTGAAGCCGGCTGTTTGCAGCGGCTCAGCTATGGCATCTGTGGTGTCTGATTTTGCTCGGCACAGCACTGGGACTGAGGTGGTGGCAGGAGGCAGAGCAGAAGGCACCTCCCGCCCTCCTTCCCCTCCCACCCAGGTAAGATGGTGGTCTGGCCAGGGCTCTGCACTCCCGCCCCAGCCTCTACCCATGGGGGCGCGAGACGCGCTTGGGGAGGAAGGGGGCGTGGAGGCAGAGGGAGCGTGCGCACTGCCAACTACCACTCCCCCTGCCCACGTGGCAGTAATGGCCATGCTATCTAGAGGGGGCAGCCTCGCTCTGAGGAGTGTGGGGGTGGGGTGAGGGCAAAGGGGTGTTAGGTGAGGGCACTGTGGGGGTTACAGGGCAAGAAGGTGTTGGCATAGGCTGTAGGGGTCAGAGGTTAAAGGGTACGGGGCATAGAGATGGGGTCAAAGGGCGTTAGGCACTGGGGAGCAAGGGGCTAGGTTGGGGTTAGGTGGGCAGGTAACGTTTATTTGCATATATGCAAATAAAATGTTAACAATCTGCCAAAAGTTTGTGAATGGGTTTGCCAGTCCGCAGCATAAAAAAGGTTGGGATCCACTGGATTAGTCGACTACTCACATTCTCCCCCCACCCCCACCTTACCGCCTCTACATCAGAGGCAGCAAGATTGGGGGAAGCAGGAGCCAGTGCTGGAGGAGGTGGCTTAAAAGCCGGTTCCCCCCCAGCACCTTCTCCGTGGTGCAGCGGGGGCGGGCAAAGGAGGCAGAGGTGCACTGCCTTTTAAATATAGCATGAGCTGGGCGGCTCTTACTACATTTAAAAGGCAGAACCATGGTGGTCCAGACCTGGCACAAGCCAGGACTGCTTCAGCCCCAGCTCGCGCCAGGTCCCAGACCTACCCCTGCTGCTCTCTGCTGTTTAAATGTAGTAGGAGCAAGGCTGCCTGCACACTTGGCTTCCACTACATTTAAACTGCAGAGCCACAGCGGCCCCTTATCAACTAATTGTGTACTCGATACAAATTATATGGGGTACACGATTAGTTATTTACTTAACATCCTTAGTTCTGACAGAAACATAACTCTAATACCAATTTACCACAGCAGCAATCTGTTCTTCACCCAGCCCCATGGATGCTACTAAGGAACTTCTGACCTCCCAGCACAGGACTAGCCAGGAAGTTGCCCTAACAGCTGACGGGTGTTTTATGACTGAGAAAATAATCAGGAACTTCACTAGCACCCTCACCACTCCTTGAAGGCCTCCTGATGTCAGGCTGGGGTGGGGGAGAGAAACGAGAAAAAGGCAAAGCTCGTGGAAAGGCAGCCTGGGAAGTTACAATTCTGCTGTCATGGAGAATGCACAAACCATCCAGGCAGCCAGAGCCGTTGCTGGGTTCCAGCATCTATCCCCTCCTCTAGCTCAGGAAGGCAGCTCCAGCTGTTACCGCTTTACTGCGGGAGAACTTGGCCGCCTGCAAACCAAGGAGGGGGAGTCCAGCTGGAATGCACATGACAACTCTGAGCCTGCCTCCAGCCAGTGGTCTTGAGATACTTTGGCACAACAGGCCTGTTGAACTCAGTCAGGAATGGGAACCTGTCACCATACATGCACTATCAAGTAGCCACTGCCGCACTCGATAGCCTACAACGTATAGAATACTACCCTACGGCATGCATTCCTATAGAGAGCCGGGCTTGGAGAGGAGCTAATTTAGGAGGCTGAGCAGAGATGAAATGTTAGATTTAAAGGTTACGGGGCACCCCCCCAGGTAGGCTTAGAGGGTTAGATTTTTCATCAGTAAATGTCAATATCACTGAACACACACAAACCGACCGTCAAATATTTCCAGGGATAACAACTGAAATCTGCAAAAAGGCAAAGGAAGAAAAATGGTGTTTGCGAATATAAGAATCAGAATCCAGCGACCCAGACTTTTGAATCAATCTGGTTACAAAAAGGAAGGCAAATGAATGGCAAAAAAGGGCACGACCCAGACCATCCCCACCAAACATGCGCTGCAAAACTGCCTTCCTCTTCTCTCCCTCAGCCAGTGGAGGCACCTAACCCAGAAAGCTTTGGGAGTGGCTCATGCCTACAGGTCTGCAGCCAAGCCTTGGACCCAGCCTTTTCCTTTGCTCCCAGCCTCGGCCCCAGCCTTCTCCTCTGCTTCCTTGGCCCTTAGCTCAGCCGGGAGAGCATGTGCAAAAACAGGCACCCTCCAGCCCCCGTCCGGAGCAGGTGAGAGGATCATAAGGAGGGAGAGCCACGGTGGGAGATCTAAACACTGGAGAAGAGGGAAACATTCCTTGTGTCTCCCCCCTTTGTGTGAGCAGGGCAGATGACTGTACAGGGCAGAGAGTTTGAGGGGCACAGGAAAGATGCATCAATTCACAGAAAGATGGGCTGCAGGCAGGCCCATGGACAGTAATTCTGGGCCCCATGGAAGAAATCAACAGGCTCCCTGCCCCCTTCCCATGGCCACAACCCCTCCCCCCCACCCAAAGGAGCTCAAAGCGCCCTCCTCTCCTGCCAGAGGAGCCCGGGGCAGACCCGCCCCCTACCTGCTCAGACGAGCCCCAGGGCAACTGCTCCTGCCTCTCCTCTTTCCCCCTCCCCGGGCCCATCCTGCCTGCTCTGGGGAAAAGCCACAGTCGTGTCTCTTGGGCCAAGTCTACACTTGAACCATTCAAGCGCCGCTGAGTGAAAGCGTGGCTGCGGCACCAGCACTGGCACAGAGCTCTCCCAGCACCCTATGTAAACGAGGGGCAAGCTCATTTACACTGGTGCTTTACAGAGCTGCAACTTGCTACACTTTGGGGGGGGGGTGCTTTTTCACACCCCTGAGTGAAAAAGTTGCAGCACAGCAAAGCGGCAGTGTGGGCATGGCCTTAGTCTGATTCCAAGCCGTGTTTGATACGGCCCAGACAGGTTTTAGGGCCCAGAAACCCTGTCCTGGAACCTGCATGGGGCATATCCAAAGCATCTTTGCATAAAGAGACACTTGCCCCAGAGCAGGCAGCACTACCACGGCAGTAACTGGGGCCTCCGGGCCCTGTTAAATCACCAAGGCCCCAGGGCAATTGCCTCCTTCACCTTCCCTGTCAGCCAGCCTGTCTGCAAGAACAACTAGGGAATGCTCGCCTCAATAGCCTTTGCTTTAGCCTCCAGGATCACTGGGTGCCCACTCCCTAGCTCATCCCTTTGGGACACACCAGGAGTATGGGAGATACAAACAGTCAATAAAAAACACCATCAGTATGGGCAACTCCTATCCAGGGCCCTTTCTGGGCAAAACACAGGCATTTCTAACCAGAGTCTGGTGTCACAAGGAGGAGGGAGAAAAATTGTTCCTCCTGGCCTCTGAGGATAGAACAAGAAGCAATGGGCTTAAACTGCAGCAAGGGAGGTTTAGGTTGGACATTAGGAAAAAGTTCCTAACTGTCAGGGTGGTCAAACACTGGAATAAATTGCCCAGGGAGGTTGTGGAATCTCCATCTCCAGAGATATTTAAGAGTAGGTTAGATACATGTCTATCAGGGATGGTCTAGACAGTACTGGATCCTGCCATGAGAGCAGGGGACTGGACTCGATGACCTCTTGAGATCCCTTCCAGTTCTAGTATTCTATGATTCTTTCTTGTTTTCCAACTCCCAGGGCTCCAAATTTCCCTCCCCAAACAGCTGCATCCCAGAGAGGTGAAGTTATATGGCCAAAAGCTTCCCAGAGCCCTCTCACCTCCACTTCAGGCTCTTGTGATTCACCATCCAGGATTCCCCTGCAGCAGTGACCCTGGCTGAGTAAGAGACTGATTGACATCAGCTGACTTTTCATTGCCATGTTGTAAAGCTTTTCCTATGAGAAACTGAATGGATTGAAACCCCTGGACTTTGGAAATGAGGTGGGTAGCCATTCAATTAGCTGACCAGAGATCAGCTGATGAAGTTGGGGCAGTAAAGTGGTAGCCTTACTATGCTGTTTAGGACCCACCAGTGGTGGTCAACTGAGTTTATCACGTATAATGAAGGATCTCTAAATTGTACTTGTAAGACTTTCTTGTGTATATTAGGGATGTTAACTGTCGGTTATTTTACTAGTCGAGTAGTTGATGGAATTTCCCTCGACTAGTCAATAGGCACTTCCACAATCCTCCTTTGAAACGTACAAGAGCCCCTGCTGGGGCTCTTGTACGTTTCAAAGGAGGAATGTGGAACTCCGCCTCTGCACGGGGTCAGCGGGAAGTTCCGCTGACTCTGGGCTGCATGCGTGCCAGCTTTGAAATATACAAGAGTCCCCAGTGGGGGCTCTTGTGCATTTCAAAGCGGAAGTGCCAGCATGGAGCCTGGGATCAGCGGGAGACTCAGAGTCCCCCACTGACCCCGGGCTCCATGCTGCACTGCATTTGTAATGATATGTGGAGCCGCTTTGAAGTACTCCCTTGCCCCCCATTTGCTGCCTCTATCTCAGTGTTTCTCAACCAGTGGTATGAGTACCCTTAGGGGTACTCGAGAGAAGTCTGGGCGGTATGTCAAGACAAATGAAATTTGGAGAAAATTGAATTTTTGTTTTAAGTTTTACAGCACTTTATTATTTTTGTACTTTTTACACCCAAACATTTCATCGCTTGCCCAGTTATGATTAAGTTGTTTAAACAAATGTGTTGCAATGGTAGAAAAAATATTGTGTGCCTGAAAACTGGGGTACTTATAATTTTTTTTTTCTGAGAAAGGGTAGAGGCAGCAAGGGGTGGGAGGGGTTTGACTAGTCAACTAGTCCTTAGCATCTTTAGTGTAGATATGGCCTCAGTGTCTGATCCCTTCCCAGTTGCTATTTCTTGACAGAGGCTCAGTCTATCGGCAGCAATTTACAAAAAATTTCCATTGTTTCTAATGCTGTGTTAACATGAATGTTGAATCAGTGTTGGCACTGGCAGGATTTTTTTTTTTGCTTACAACAGGATTCCCCCATTCAAACTTACCATGCAAGTTTCCCAAGCGCATGTTCCAGACAGTTCCAGAGACTTGCATATGGCAAAGAGACAATAAAAGTGAAAGTAACCAAGCAGGGTGGGACAAGAGGTGCAGTATCAGCATTTATATGAAGCTGGATGACAGCATCAAGGATATGAACCCTCTTGCATCAGGGCACAAACAGCTGATGGGGTCAGGAGGCAATTCCTCCACTGTGGGGATCCTTGCTCCTTTGTCTGAAGCACGTTTCATTTCAAGACAAACTAAGAGCATAAAAGTTAGACTTGAAAGTTGCCATTCTTAAGCAAAACAACAACAAAATCTTCCAAACCAGACTGCAACTGTTGAGCTGGAATTCATATGCAAATTTGACACCATCAGAATGGGTCTGCATACAGATTGGGAATCTCTCTCTCTCTAATTAGTAATTTTCCCCTTTAGGTATCCTCACCTGCTTGTCACTGTTGGAAATGGGCCACATCCACCCCAATTGAATTAGCATTGTTGTAACACTCCCATCTCTGTATCCCTACCATCGGTTTTTTTCACTTCGTGCATCTGATGAAGTGAGTTGTAACTCACAAAAGTTTATGCCATAATAAAATTGTTAGTCTTTAAGGCGCCACTGGACTTCTTGTTGTAGAAGCTCAGGGGCGCAATCTTAGCCCCGTGATCTCCAGGAAAAGAGATGTGTTCTCACCACGTTAACTAACATGCGATAACTAGAGCTCAAAATGTGCTTCTGACATTCAGGCGGCAGCACATAAAAGTGAGCTCTGAGAAGATATAGCATCAGAGCTCCTAAGAGAGGACTTGGTGGCATTGTGAAGCAAGGACTACAAAGGCTACAAGTCAGCCTTGCAGAACAGATGCAGCAAAGAAGTCACCCTGTCCAAGCAGTCCCTGCAGGATGGAAGAAAGCTCAGAGACTGGGCCACCTTCTCTCTGTCAAGCTCCTGGCCCTGCTGCAGTGCAGAGAAAGGGGGAGAAGCAATCTCCATAGCTAACGAATGCAGAACTGGAGTCAGGCAAGCTGAGCAGTGCTTCACCTTTGCAATCAGTCACCAGCAATATTCAGTTACAGTCAGGTAAACCAACACTTGCCACGCAAGACACAGTCAAGGGCTTTGGCTTCCCACCACAAACCCCAGATGCTAGCAACGTGCCTGCTCAGCCACCCCCAAGGAGCTGTGGTCAGGCACTTAGTGAGTTGAGAACAGTGTCGAACTGTGAGTAGAACAGTGAGAACAGTGAGTTGAGCTAAACGGTTACAGAAGGGGTGAGAGGCGGGGCAGAGGAGAGGAAGAATGGGTATCTCCAGAATCTGACAAGCAGATGTGACAAACTGTCCTTCACCGACTAGCTATCAGATCAGACAGCTCTGCTCCTTTATGAGTTCTGTTGTTTCGCTATGAAAAAAAAGCATATTTAACAGATCTAGTCTTTGCATCAGAACAGTTTCCTCTTACATTGCTGTCATGTACTAGTTCCCTGGGAGTTTACTGCTTTGTCAGGTAGCCCCCCACAGAAGAATTTCATTGCATGAGAAGAAACACATGCATGCATTTCGCTGCAGGGGAGGTTTCCCCCATCTCACTCAAATAGCAACTTTATTCTTCCATTCAGAATGACCTTTATTGTAGATTGATAATACACACACAAGAAAGAGCACCAGTAAGATCCCTTGGAGATAACAGAGGGCCTTTGTGCCCTCTGCAGCAGTTTGTGCCTGAACACGGAATGGCTGCTGAATTCTGCATGAGGGGAGAAGTAGATGAAATGGATAGGTTCAGGATACAGAGCACAAATAGCCACCATCTATCTATACATTTTAGAAATGTACATCTGTCTGTCTGTGAGTCTGTTTGGTCAAGAACGCCTCCAAAATGATAAGAGCTAGGACCACCAAATTTGGTACGCAGTTTCCTCTTTGGTTGTGCAGGGTTTGGTTGTGCCAGGACAACGGAATGTGCCTGGAATGAGATTGTTTCTCCTAAAATTGAAAGGGAAGGGTCTGGCAGGTCGGAGTTAGACTGTGGGCTGATCACAGGGGGGCAGCAAGCACCCCAGTGGGAAGCCACTGGCTGGCAACAGCTGACACCCTGGACTTCCCTGGGGAGCACTGGTGGGTGGCCTGCATGGAACCCCTGCCCCCAGGCTGAAGCCGGCAGACAGAGTTTGCGGCCCCATCCCCATCCTGGGCTGGACTTGGGTCATGCTGGGTAAGCCTTCTAGTGATTTCATAAATAAACCCTCCAGGATTTCAAAAGGTCTGTTCCTTTTAGGGTATTGGTTTACAGGGGTCACACTGTGCAATAGGGATGAACGATTCAGATAAGACAGAATAAGAACTTAGAATTGGAACCCTTGAACTTTCACCTAGAAACCAAACGGAACCAGAATCTTTGTGGTGATTCCGCCAAGACGGTTAACTCTGTTGAAGTCATTTTCACATACCGCTCCTTCCTCTCTGCCAGCGCTGCAGGAGATCAGGGATCGGTTACAAACTCTCAGTGTGTTAGCTCTGCAAACAAATGTGACTGAAAAATGAACCGTGATTCTATTTGGTGCCATCCCAGCTCATCATTACATTGCCCCCAGGCCAGCTGAGAGGTTGAATCTGAGTGCTCTACGTGTGCAAGGTCTACTCTGAGCCTCTCGTACACAGGTATGCCAAAGGAGGAATCTCTCCCTCTCCACAGTATGGAAAATTAATGGTCCCCCAGGATGGGTAAGGTCACAACAAAGAGCTTAAGCTTGCTACTAAAGCAAATGGTGGCAGATGCCCAGGGGAAGGTCAGAGGGGATCGAAGGCCATGCTTACGGTGTGGGTACTTTGCCACGATAACTATATGCGATGGGGTGTATTCCCACTCTAGCCTTCATAAGCTCTGATGTCTAGTTTGCCTGGGGGAGAGGGGGAGTTCCATTCCCACTCTGCCCCTTCTCCTGAAGACCTGCCCTGGCTCCGCCTCTTCCTTCCCTCTCTCCACCCCTCCTCAAGTCCTCCACCCACCCTCCGCTCTCCCTGAATCCCCTTCCCAAGCCACCAAACAACTGTTTAATGGCATGGCCGAACCGCTGTGGCGGGTGGTTTTGAGCACCCGCTATTTTCTTCACCCCCTGAGGATGCTCCAGCCCCAGAGCACCCAAAGAGTCAGTGCCTAAGCCAGCCTTGAGAGAGCAGAATTAGACCAGGCAGGTCCAAGCACTCAACTTGGTGGCCATATAGGAAATCCTGGGAAGTGGGCAGGCTCAGGCCTACCCGCTTCTAAAGGCTCCTCCCCTGGCTTGCGGGAAGGCCCATTGGACCTGGGTTCCAAATGAATACGGGGGAGAGGGGAGAATAATGAAAAACAGGGTCGGAGTGCAGGGACCCAGAGGGGACACCGAGCAGTGAGTGGACAGCGCTCACTGCTCCTCAAAGCTGCCTAGGGAGCCACTGGACGCTGCCCAAAGGAACTCTGCTGGGATGAGTGAGGCCAGGGAATGGAAATAGGCCCCACACTCACAGAGCACTCCCTCTTCCTCATCCTTCTCCTGGTGTGGTAGAGGGCGGCCTTGGCCAGGGCGAGGAGGAGGCTGATGAAGAGGTGGTGAAGTATTGGAATGGGCTATCTAGGGAGGTGGTGGAATCTCCATCCCTAGAGGTTTTTAAGTCTCGGCTTGACAAAGCCCTGGCTGGGATGCTTTAGTTGGGATTGGTCCTGCTTTGGGCAGGGGGCTGGACTCAATGACCTCCTGAGGTCTCTTCCAGCCCTAGGATTCTATGAGGTCTCGTGACTTTGTGGGGCCACGGGTGGGGTGTGCGAAAATAAAGAGGTGTGGGGAAAAGTGCAGCCAGAACCACAGCAGGAGGCTCTGGAGGAGCCAGAACTCCAGTAGGTGGGGAATGAGAAAGATTGAGGCTGTGTGGAAAGCCTTGATCAGAAAGAAGCTCACCTGTGAGGGAAGAGACGGATTCTGTAAAGCTGGGACACCGGCAATAGTGTAGAGGCAGCAGGAAGCCTGTAGTCTCTCTCCCTGGGGCAAAGGAGAAGGAAGAGTGGAGGGAGATAGGAACCCCTGAGACCTTGCAGGCCTGAGAGAGAGAGGTCTGACTGGGAGGACTGGAGAAACACCGTAGGAAGCGGCCCAGGAGCTTGAGCACAACGGTGGGTGCAGCCGCAGACCTTAATCACTTGCCGCAGTGCCCTGGCAGGGGACCCAGAGTGGAGAGCGGCCTTTGGTTCCCTTGCCAGAGCGGTACTGCTTGCAGCAGTGAGCGAGGAGACTGTCTGGATTGCTCAGGAGTGAGAGGGTCAAGGCAGCCGGTGCGAGGACTGCTTGAGTGGAAAGACTTTGCAGGACTGCCGGCTGGAAGGGGAATTACAGCGTGACCTGGCTGGAGGGCTGAGACACAAAGCTGTGCTGTGACTCTGGGAGAGGGAGGAGAGCTGCAGACAGTGCAAGAGAAGGAAGTGTGCGCTGACCTGCGCAGAGCTAATCCCTAGAATCACCCGAAAGGGGCACCACCCCAGCATGGGTGTGAACCTTGTGACACTACACCAGTGTAACCACACTGGCAAAATGCCCCTAGTGTAGATGTAGCTACCCTGGCAATTCTCCCATTATTCTGGTATAGCTTATTCCTGCGCCATCTCCCCCCAAACACTGAAATGAACCATGCCAGCAGCAGTGGTGCCAACGTAACTGTACCCTCACCAGGGCCTTTTTGCTGGCACAGCTGCATCAGTCAGAAATCACAATTCTGCACAACTTGGCTGACACAGCAATGCCAGCAACAGTGTGTAGCGCATCACTGGCCTGAATTTGTGTTATTCAGCCCTTATTCTGCACCTCATCCCTAAAGGTTTGCACTGCTCCAATAGTAGATTCCTTCCAGAAGGAAGGCCTTATTTACTCAGGTAACACCTCCACTTGCCATGCTGGAGATCGATCTTCTGGTGTTCGATTTAGCGGGTCTAGTTAAGACCTGCTAAATCAAATGTGGAGGAACGTTCCAGTCGACGCCAGTACTCCTTGCAGTCACGAAGACTGAGGGAAGCTGACAGGAGCGTTTGCTCCCATCGTCCTCCCTCTGTGAATCATAGAATCATAGAACCATAGAGCTGAAATAGACCTCAGGAGGTCATCAAGTCCAGCCCCCTGCTCTAGGCAGGACCAGTCCCAATTAGATCAACCCAGTCAGGGCTTTGTCAAGCCGAGACTTAAATACCTCTAGGTGTGGAGACTCCACTACTTCCCTAGATAACCCATTCCAGTGTTTCACCACTCTCCTAGTGAAATAGTTTTTCCTAATATCCAACCTGGACCTCTCTCACCACAACTTAAGACCATTGCTCCTTGTTCTGCCATCCGTCACTACTGAGAACAGCCTTTCTCCATCCTCTTTGGAACCTCCCTTCAGAAAGTTGAAGGCTGCTATCAAATCCCCCCTCACTCTTCGCTTCTGCAGACTAAACACACCCAACTCCCTCAGCCTCTCCTCATAGGTCATATGCTCCAGCCCCCTAATCATTTTGGTTGCCCTCCGCTGGACCCTCTCCAATGCGTCCACATCCTTTTTGTAGTGGGGGGCCCAAAACTGGACACAATACTCCAGATGTGGCCTCACCAGAGCCGAATAAAGGGGAATAATGGCAACTCTGGATCTGCTGGCAATGCTCCTCTTAATGCAACCTAATATGCCATTAGCCTTCTTGGCTACAAGGGCACACTGTTGACTCATATCCAGCTTCTCATCCACTGGAACCCCCAGGTCCTTTTCTGCAGAACTATTACTTAGCTGGTTGGTCCCCAGCCTGTAAGACAGTGCCAAGCTTGGCTTAAGGTAAACAAACTCCAGCTATGTATTTTATATAGTTGAAGTTGCGTACCTTAACCCGACCTTCTGGGTCTAGTGTAGACCTGGCCTAAGATTCACCCCCAGTCACCAATATGTTCCAGCATCCTACCCTGTTTCTGGTGTAACATGACTTTTGCAAATCATTGCCCTGTTGGTGGGTTTGGTTCCTGGCTCCTCCCTCATGGCCTCCCTTGCACAGCCGCCGACTCACTGGGTGCTCGGGGGCTCAAGCATCCACCGACAAAAAACGGGGTGCTCAGCATGCGAAAGGTAAGATGTTTTGTGGGCCCTGGCGCCAGGCCCCTGTGAACCCACCTGTTGCTCCACCCTGAGCTCCACCCTTTTCCCTCCAAGGTCCTACCTGCTGATCCACCCTGAAGCCCTGCCCCAACTCAATCTCTCTGGTCTGAGGTCCTGCCTGCTGCTCCATCCCAAGGCCCTGCTCCTGTTTACATTCCTCCCCCTGAGGCCTCTCCTGCACTCAGCCACTTCCTCCTGAGGCTCCGCCTGCTGCTTGCCGATGTGGGCGGGGGCGGAGAAGAGCACCCACCGGCAAAACAAGTCAGTGCCTGATCTCTCTTGTCTATGGAGATAGTAAGCTCTCAGGGGGCAGGGACAGCTTTGCTCTTGTTTCTGTAGTGTTTGACCCAACAGCGCTACACCCAGGTGCAAACTTGCAGATGTTCCCTTGCGCACTGCCTCCTGCAAGAAATGCAACTCAGAGGATGATATAAAGAGGCTGAAAGGCGCTCTCCCACCCCTGGCTTTTTCTGGCTACATGGCATGTGAATCACTCATGTGTCAGTAGGTCTAAGGGAGCCTGACCAAGCAAAATGGAATCTAAAGTTTTGTCTCCAAGGGGGGGTGGGGGGAGGTTGCACCATTACATGGCTTTACACACCTCCTCTGAATTCAGTTCCCAGTCTTACAAAACGCAACAGATCAAGCCCAGCCCTTCAGGAAATGCACTGTATGTTTAGTAGGTCTAATGCATGCTAGGCAGACTAGCGAGCCGTTTAGTAAGATGAAGGCCTAAAACATAAGCCCATGCATCACAGGCCTGGTCTGAGGCCTAGCTAACAATGGACAAAACATGGCTAACATAAAGCAAAGCTAAACTGTGAGCAAGAAGCAGGCCCCTATCCACAGAACTTGGCACAAACCAGGCTGAAAGTGCAAAACACTAACTGGTGGTAGGCCCAGGTACAGAACAATAATTGGTACTGGTCATAAGTTAAAATCACATGGTACCACCAGCTCATTAAAAAAGACCTTGGTACCCACTCTCCACAGATACAGACCCAGGTTCAGGAAAAGGTCTAACACGTCAGCAGATGGATAAAGATGATCTAACCAAACCATGAGGTACAGGGTGATGGGTGGTATCTAAATAGCGTCAGAGGGTGGCAACCTGACGTCAGTAGTGAGTTGTGATTTGTTTGTACCTGTATATAAGGTGGTGTCTTGGAGGGACAGTCTTTGTATGACCTAGGGGGCAGTGGAAATTTCCCACTGATTGAGTCATTCCATTGTGGCAAGTACATATGTGTAGTGGTTCAGTAGTCTACTGACAACCGTGACTATACTTCGCTTAACAGTAAACCTGGCCTGGCACCTTTGATTCTTATCTGGTTTGTGGTCTTTGGGGGCCCTCTCAGGGTCTGCTATGGTCATTGGGCCCACATCATTGAGCATGCATGCAAGCAGCCTTCTGGTTATCATCATCGACAGAGCCCGAAGACCTGTGAGGACACCACAGCGGTAAATCCATCTAACTACAAGCCGATTCTACAGATGCTCAACAGCTGCAGCCCTCATTGAATTGTGGGTGCTCAACCCCCCCTTAAAATTAGTCTGGAGGTGCAGTCAGCGCCCGTGACTTTACATATATGTGTGCACAGACACGGGCACACACATTTATACAAAGGAGACGATACTTAGCTGCTAACCCATCCCCACCAAGAGGCGAACACAGCACAGTTGTCCTGGGTCTTAAGATCACAAGCCCATCCAGCACCACCTGCCCTTTGCCATAAGGCAGTGGTCACCAACCAGTCGATCGGGATCTACTGGTAGATCTTGGAGCCTCTGAGAGGTGATCCTGACTGGTTTGGCCAAGAGGCTATCAAGCGCTGGCACTTCAGCTGCTCCCCCCAGACTGTGGTGCATCTCCTGCCCTTTGCCTTGGAGCTGTCCCCTCAGGAGCCTCCAGGCAGGGGAGGATGAGGGCTCATGCCAAGGTGCCCCCCTCTCCCACCCTGTATCCTATCTCCACAGAGCAGAGAGGGGGCACAACAGGACTTGGGATGGAGTTTGCTGGCTGCTTTAGGGAATGGGCCAGGGCAGGGTGAGCCTGCCTTAGCCCCCCTTGCACCACCACCCAGGAGCCACCTGAGATAAGCAGTACCCAGCTGGAGCCCACATCCCGAACTCCTACCCCAGTCATAAACCTCCTCCTGCACCTCAAGCCCCTGCCCTATCCCTGAGCACCAAATGCCCTCCCAGAGCCCGCACCTAGAACCTCCTTGGGCACCCCAACTGCCTGCCCCAAGTTCAGCTCAGGGCCCCTCTTGCACACCAAATCCCTTAATCCAAGATCAGAGCCTGCACCTCAACCTCTGTCCCTGCCTGGTGAAAGTGAGGGAGGGTGGGAAAGGGAGGAAGGATGGAGTGAGAAGGGGGCGGGGCCTCAGAAGGGGCACAAAGAAGGCAGGGAAAAGGGTGTTTGGGGTTGAGGTAGATCTTGGATTGCACTTAAATTCAAAAAGTGATCTCATGCTTAAAAAGGCTGGAGACCACTGCCATAAGGCCATGGCTTGTTGAAGTCATCAGGGCAGCACCACGGAGATGCCCAGCCGCCGGATCCCTCCCCACATGAACCGCTGCGAGTTTTCCAACAGTGGGCAGATGGGAGCAGGCATCCCAGCTTCCTCCTCCTGGCCGAGACCACGGCTGTTCTTGGGGGGGTAGTGGGTTGGTCCTGTGCCAGAGAGGGGTGGATGGGTGGCAAGGCAGATCCATTGCACGGTGTAAAGCACATGCAGTAATATGGGAGGGGGGCTTTAGGTGACTCGTGGCAGCTCCCAGGAAGTGCACTGCCCCCCCTGTGCTCCTGCCAAAATTGCTGTTGCTAAACGGGGTGCTCCCTTATGCCCCCTTCCTGTTCCTTTGGGTAGCCCTCCCTGCATCCCCTCCCCTTGCCAGCCCCACTTGTTTATGGCACAGGGTGTCTTGCCATATGGCACTGTCCATTTGGCCCACGGCACCTGGCAACCGGCGCTGCTTCTTGTCAGACCAACATTGATTGGATGGAGGACAGCTCCGACAGCACACAGAATGTAGGGACCCTGGCCACAGCATGGCAGACCCCAGCAGGACATAGCAGGAGCTGAGATTGGCATCTGCCATTTGGAGCACCAGCAAGTGTGTGAGGGGACCTGCACAGGCAATGGGGACTGGGGTGAGACCAAGTACCAACCTCCCCCATGTCCTAGTGGGGAGGGCCCTTTTCACATACACACCCTGATCCATCCATCCGGGAAAGGCCCCTTTCACACGCCGACTCACGCTCCAAGTGGCTGCTGTGGAGTGAGCCAGGGAAAGGCTCCAAATTGCCTCCCCTTCTCAGTGCCAGCTCCGGCTCCCTGTTGCCTGGCCAGACAGGAAACAGCTGGTGCCAGGCGGTTACACTTCTCTTCCCCTCCTCCGGCCTGCCACAATTAGCCAAATTAGCCCAGAGCCCTGGTTTCCCGAGCCGCAGGGAGTGGGAAGTGGACATCCCCACTTCTGCCTCCACCATTCTATAGGGAAAATAAGTCATACCACTGGGCCAATGTCACCGTTTCCGAGCAGTCCGTGAAATCGGGGTTTACTCAGGGCTGACGGTCGGCTGGCCAAAACGGAGCTTATATGTAACAAATAGAGCGCTTGTCTTGCCAGTTCCTCACCCTTTCCACCTACTCACTACTGCTGAGTGAGGCTTTCGTGAGGACCATGAGGCCACGAAAGGCTAGTCCAATGGGTCAGTCGGTTCCCTACTCTGCTACCAATGTTCTGTGTGGCCTCAGGCAAGTCATTTAGCCTCACGTCCCTGTCTGTGCAATGAGAACACTTCCTTCCTACACAGAGGCGACAGAAGCTATGTTAAAGATGTGGGAGATGTTCATATCCTAGACTGATCAGACAGAAGGAGTCCTCAACAGGGTGACCTCTGCTGCCTGCCCCCCATTCACTTTGGCATGTTCCATTCCACCACACAGCACTGTGTGCACTTAATGAAATGAAGGGTCGGGCTGACAAGCTGCTGGACCAAATTCGGATCTCAGTTACATTGGCAAAAATCCAGAACAATACCTATAGACTTCACGAGAAAATCTGATTCCTGCTTTGGTAAGCTGGCACTGCTCCTTAAAAATAGGTGGATGCCATTCCCAGTGACTGGTTTTGTTTTCTGTGCACTAGAATACTCCCCAGTTCTCAGCCCAGATTGGACACTATTCCTAAACTTTGATGGCTGGGGAGTTGAAAGAGCATCATTAAAGCTTTTAGAGGACGTGGCTGCATAAGAGAAAGGCAGAATTAAGAGGAACAAGTTGTTCTAAGAAGCAACTCCATCCATCTGATCTAGGGAGCACTCTACAAAGAGCAAGACCAGATTTCTTAGCAATGATACCACTCAATGGGCAGAAAGACCAAACCGACCACAGCATACCATATTAAGCGGAGACAATGCAACTGCCGCTGAAAAGCACTTAGAAAACAGAGGGGCTTACTTTAAAAAAAAAAAACACAACACAACAGTTTCCTGTTGAGAATTCACCTCAAGATTAAGTAGTTGGAGAGGACAGCTGTGGTATATTAAAGGAGCTCTGTTAGCTTAAAAAGAAAATCACACTGTGAACCATTTTGTTTGTGTGTGCTACCGAACACCACCTTAGCGGATTAAAATCCAGTTGGCTTCTTACTTTCTACATTTCCTTCAGATGGGACACACACTCAACCCAGTCTGTTTCCTCATGCTTCAGCATTTGGGATGCAAAGAAGGAAAGGGAATGCGTTAAAATGAAACAGCTGTTTTTATTCAGAATTTTAGAGGCCATATATGGCAAGGAAGATTTTTGGGGGGGGGAAATGAGGGAAAGCTAAGAGTTCCCCCCATAGATGATGTATATGCCTCACGTGAGAGAAGGGAAGTTCATGACCAGGCCACACACGGACAGCAAATGGAATCAATGATAAGCCATGAGCAGCTAGAGATACAGACATGTTCTTAACAGTCATGTCAGTATTTAAAGACCGCTACTACCATTAGGTGCTTTTGATCTAGCAATGATTCCAGAAGCCCATAGATGGCACAGCATTGCTAGTTGCCTGCATCATGTTGTGTATGACAAGAGCATTGTGGGCTGGGTACCTCTTTGAACTTAGTGGAGACCCAACTGTGCTTGCAGGTTTTACTGTATTAGGGAGAAATGAAACAAAGACACTAACGTGCCACCTGGGATTAAGCACAAGAGAAACAGGACAGATGGAAGGTTTCTCACTGCTACTGATTTACTGGAAACAAGTATCAAGCCTCATTCTGCTGAAGAGAGATGTGTATCCTGTGACTGCGTCCTAGGTTTTGGTTTTTATAAGCCAATGGGGCCAGCTCCAACACAAAAGTAGATCGGATAAGGAAGATGGAGCACATTGGAGTGGTTAGATTCACATGGGTTCCCAAACTGGGGGGCATGAAGAAATTCCGGGGGGGAGGGCGCAAAGGCTTAACAACTTTGCTGCCCCGCTCAGTTCCTTTTTTTTTCCCTCAACAAGTTATTTTTGGGGGGGGGAGGTGGCGTGAGGGTTTTTCAAAAATCAGAAAGGGGGGCGTGATGCTGAAAAGTTTGGGAACCACCGGGTTAGAACAAGTTTGTGGTTGTATTCCCATCTCAGCCACAGATTCATTATTTGACCTTGAATGAATCACTTAATTTCTCTGCACCTCCACTTCCCCATCGGTAGGATGGCTACAATAAAACTAAACTGGACCTTTAATCAGTCCATTCATCTGAAGAAGTAGGCTGTGCCCATGAAAGCTCATGATACCAGCTACATATTTTTTAGTCTCTAAGGTGCTGCAAGACTATTCATTGTTTTTTAAAGTTTTTCCAGTTACAGACTACTCGGCTATCCCTCTGAAGCTAAATTTCTATACAGTGTTTTGAGTCATGCAGATGAATGGTGGCACAGAAGAACTTAGCAGTATTAGGAGTCGCTCACCATGCAACTGCTGAGCGGTTGCATTTTGCAGAGCCAAGTTTTCAAGAGAACTCTGAGCCAGATTCTCAAACCCTCACCTAGTACTGACCACTGAGGCACTGACAGCCAATACACTGGGCTCTTGAAAACCTGACAACTCATTGACCTCACAGGAGTTAAATCAAGCCCATCCTGAAGCGACTGAAATTAGCATATCTGCTTTACTTTTGAAGAGGTGGTTTTCCATTTGTTTGAAGTGTATTCTCCCACCAATCCCTTTTCCAGTCTCTAAGGGTCCCCTTGCCAACAATCTGACTGGCAGAGACTTTAATCTGGAATACGCTGATGAGAAATTAACCCCCTAATAACTTTGTGCCCTAACCTTCTCCTTGCTTTTTGCCTGTGCAAACATTTTAAACAATGGCACCACTTTATGACTCTCCATAGCAGTTTCAAGTGGAAACCCTTTCAGAATGACTTTCTCTCCTTCTCTTGAATCTCTATTATCCCAAGCTCAGCCATATTCAGTGTCCTGTCCATCTCACCCACTGCTGAACCTGAAGATGCACTTTGTAATTAGTGGCTTATAAAAACAAACTAAAATAAAACATACGACCATTCTTGTTGTTTTGTTGGGAATGCCTCCTACTGCATGTATAATTTCTGAACCATGCATCCACATTTTTAAGCAATATACCCTGCAATTTCTGTACAGCCGGAAGATAGCCTATTTTCTCCAATGTGGCTCTCAACTAAAAACAAAACAAACAAACCAGCCCTTGGGATCTTTGTATGTTTGGAGCTAACTGTTAAGACTGTGGTTGAGAAAAAAAATTGCCTGACAACAGGAGATATTGTTGGGTGCTTATTTCTCCTCTTTACAGTTAAGTAAATGTAGCAAGAGGGATAGCTACAAGGATCCACATTAGAACCAGATCTGTGTGGCACTGTTAACTGTAATAGGCCCAGAACCTACAAACACACTCATAAGTACTTTGCTTGATTTCAGTAGGATGTCTTTTGTGTCACAGGATTGGGCCTGTAACAGATCAGATTCAGCCCCACACCCCTCTTGTGCAAAGAGCTTGCTCTACATGTGCTGAACTTGCAGGATTGGGGTCTTGGAGAAGACTTGAAATGTATTTAGCTACATCAAGCTTTAATTGCTAGTTTCTGAATGTTGTATGTGGCTTCTAAGGCCCTAATCCTGCAAATCCTTACACAGTATTTAACCCTGACTTTTGCCAGTAGTCCCACTGAAATCAATGAGACTGCTCAAAGTAGTTAAACATAAGTTTTACAGAATCAGGGCCTAACAGTTTTCTTCCTCACCCTACAACTCTAGAGGTCAAGCTAGAATTTTTGTTTTTTTAAATGTGCAACCTGGCTTCTTAACACTTGTTATGTGCCATTCTCGGAGTGCACTAAAGTCAAGTCTGCACTTAAAATGTTAATTTTGACAGGTGCTTACAAAACATCTCCCCTGCCCTGAAAACTGCATGCTATGGATAACCTCTCCCATCCCAAGGTAATTTATAGAAAGTCCATGAGCCTTTCCCACGCCAACAACCAAACAGAAGGTAGTTAACTGACAACCTGCCATTTGCTCCTTTTAGTTTGAAGCACAAGATGTTAGTCTTTAAAGTGCTGCATAGTTTTTCCTTTTGTTTTAGCAAGATCAGACTAACACGGCTACCTCTCTATTAAGATTCAGGGCTAGTTAGTTATGGCAGATAGTGAGGGCAGTTTAAAAACTTTTTTTATGTGATTAGCTGATATGGAGGGAAGGCTAGGTGAGCAAGGCAGTTTACAGAAAAGGGAAGAAGTGGACAATATCAATCTCAGGGGCCTGTTTATAAACAGTGACAAGGTGGGTGAGAGAGTATCTTTTATTGGACCAACTTCTGTTGGCGGATGAGACACGCTTTGGAGACTTCCACAGCTCTTGCTCAGGTCAGAAAAGGAAACCAGCCCTGCAAACTACAAATGTGTATGAACAGACCTTACAGAGGCAGGTGTTCTGCCAACCTGAGAGGAACAAACACAGCAGCAGTTTCTCAGAAAGTAACAAAGCAGGCTAGAGGAATGAAAGGGCTTCCGTGCCCAAGAGTCTGCCCACGGGAACAGACTGAGGCACGTTGCTTGGACCTTTCCCTCCCCTATATGGTCTTCAGTGGGTCTTTGTTGACTCCAAAACTAATCTGTTGCGTAACCACCCTCGGTGTTGCAGTAAAATAATGTAGAAAAAGGGAAAGAACGAGAATTGCCTGGCTCGGAGAGGAAAGCCAGTCCCTGGTTTAGCTAGAGGGCACTCTTCTCCTCACCAGCCTCTCTGCTCTACTTGCAAACAAAAGATAGAAAACCGGTGGGGTGGGGGCAAGGGTGGAGGACAGCGAGAGAAAGAGAAGAAAGAAAAGTGAGAGCCCATGGTCAGCCGGCCCGGGACCTTACCATTCAGCCGCACTGTGAATTGTCTCCTCTTGCGGTCGTGTTCCACCTGGATGGGGCAGTTCTGCTCCAGGATACTGAGCTGGGCTGCATGAGCCATGTTGCGGGGTGGGCTGTTGCTGGGAATGTGGGGTTTCTTTTGGTGGTCACGTCTACAGGGGAACAGAGAGAGGTATTGAATGGCTACGGCTAGACTAGACCCTCCTCTCCCCACTCGGCAGGGGGGAAGGCACACAACGGGGGTGGCCGGCGGGGAGGGACATGATAAGCGCCTGCTGAAAACTGACACACAGCAGCAGCAACACAAAAAAAAAAAAAAAAAAAAAAAAAAAAAAAGGGGCCAGGAAATCAGCTGTGAACTCACGTGCTGACCCCCCAGCCAATGCCCGAGCAGCCTTTTTGTTTTGATACATTCCATTCGACTCTTAAAGGGACCCTGCGCCTGGAAACCCACCCCCATTCCCACACCTTGTCCTCTCTCCTTCCTCCTATGTAGAAGTAAATCCTTTGGCGGGATGGGAAAGAATTAGGATGTCTTACCAAAGGAGGAAGTTTTATGATTCATTTCTCCCTGCCCCAACTGATTCATTCCTTCCCTTCTCGAAATTAGAGAGGCATTTGAACTCACCTGGCTTCCCTGCTAGGTGACACAATGGAAATCCGAAATAATTTCCTCCCCTCCCTCCGCCGGCTTACCTACAAGGGGAAATGCTATGCAGGTACAATTACACCGCTAGGCTACCTCTACACTGCAAGGTTTTTGCGCAAAACCAGCTGTGTTTGAGCAAAAACCTGGGGAGCGTCCACACCTCAGATGAGCTCTAGCGCCATTAAATGGACAATTAAACTGCAGAACAGAGGGCTTTTTCCGCCCTAGGTAAACGTCCTTTTCTGAGGCATAACTGCTTTTAGCGCTACAGCTATTGCACAAGAAGGCAAGTGTGGACACTCCAGAGGGGTTTCTTGCCTAAGAAACCCCTATGGAAAAAAGCACAGGTGCTGTGAATGGCCATCAGAGCTTTCTTGCGCAAGAGCGTCCAGCAGTGTGGACGCTCTCTTGCACAAAAGAGCCTCGCAAAAGCGAGGTGCTTTGATGTGTGGACGTGGTCTTGCATAAGAAGCCTTTGCACCAAAAAACTAATGCTACAGACTTCTTGCGCTAGAACACTGCAGTGAAGACATAACCCTATAGTCCTACCAACAGAGATCCCCATGTGGACATCCTTGTTACAAAATTAAAGCGCCTTTTTCTGGCTTAGTCCATGTTAGCTGGATAGCAGTTGAGGGAACACACCTGTCTCCAAGGAACTTATTTTTCTCTGTGGGTCACAAAATCACAACAAGTGATAACTCCAGGCTTATGTTAATTACGCTGGTCTACAATTTTTTAGAAGTCGTCTGCTTCAGAGATAAAATGTGCTATTTAGTATGTATTTTGATGTGCTGAATTCAAATATGACAATTAAAACAACTGATTGGCTACTGTTTCCAAGGTATTTAAGTTTTTACATTTTACGTCTATGTATATTGTGTAGATAGTAGAGTTTTGATAATAAATTGTAAACCTAGGTCTTTTCACGTGTTTATGGTTGCTTTACATGATAATATTTCACCTGTCCTGTTTATGTAATACTTTAAAAATCAGCAAAAGCATTATATAAATACAATTTATTATGAAACAAAAGGCAAAAAACTATTATGTACATAGTTTAGTCCTATTCAGTGTCTACTCGGCGCTTCTTGGCTTGTCTCTTGTATTCATTAAAGGGAGCATCTCTTGTCACTGTCCAGCAATAGTCTGCAAGCATCGATGGGCTCCATTTGCCCTGATAGCGTTTCTCCATTGTTGCAATGTCCTGGTGAAATCGCTCGCCGTGCTCGTTGCTCACTGCTCCGCAGTTCGGTGGAAAAAAATCTAGATGAGAGTGCAAAAAATGTATCTTTAGTGACATGTTGCAACCAAGGCTTTTGTATGCCTTGAGGAGGTTTTCCACCAACAACCTGTAGTTGTCTGCCTTGTTGTTTCCGAGAAAATTTATTGCCACTAACTGGAAGGCTTTCCATGCTGTCTTTTCTTTGCCACGCAGTGCATGGTCAAATGCATCATCTCAAAGAAGTTCACGAATCTGAGGACCAACAAAGACACCTTCCTTTATCTTAGCTTCACTTAACCTTAGAAATTTTCCACGGAGGTACTTGAAAGCTGCTTGTGTTTTGTCCATGGCCTTGACAAAGTTCTTCATCGGACCCAGCTTGATGTGTAACAAAATCTTTCTTGATTCAACACGTGGTGGATGCTGAACACTTTTCCTCCCAGGCTTCAATGACTGTCGGAGTGGCCAATCTATCTTGATGTAGTGGGAATCTCTTGCACGACTATCCCATTCGCAGAGAAAACAGCAGTACTTTGTGTATCCAGTCTGCAGACCAAGCAAGAGAGCAACAACCTTCAAATCACCACAAAGCTGCCACTGATGTTGGTCATAGTTTATGCACCTCAAAAGTTGTTTCATGTTGTCATAGGTTTCCTTCATATGGACTGCATGACCAACTGGAATTGATGGCAAAACATTGCCATTATGCAGCAAAACAGCATTAAGACTCATCTTCGATGAATCAATGAACAGTCTCCACTCATCTGGATCGTGAATGATGTTGAGGGCTGCCATCATACCATCAATGTTGTTGCAGGCTACAAAATCACCTTCCATGAAGAAGAATGGGACAAGATCCTTTTGACGATCACGGAACATGGAAACCCTAACATCACCTGCCAGGAGATTCCACTGCTGTAGTCTGGAGCCCAACAGCTCTGCCTTACTCTTGGGTAGTTCCAAATCCCTGACAAGGTCATTCAGTTCACCTTGTGTTATGAGGTGTGGTTCAGAGGAGGAGGATGGGAGAAAATGTGGGTCCTGTGACATTGATGGTTCAGGACCAGAAGTTTCATCCTCTTCCTCTTCCTCGTCTGACTCAAGTGAGAATGATTCTGGTGCATCAGGAACCGGCAGTCCTTCTCCGTGGGGTACTGGGCATATAGCTGATGGAATGTTTGGATAATGCACAGTCCACTTTTTCTTCTTTGACGCACCTTTCCCAACTGGAGGCACCATGCAGAAGTAACATTTGCTGGTATGATCTGTTGGCTCTCTCCAAATCATTGGCACTGCAAAAGGCACAGATTTCCTTTTCCTGTTCATCCACTGGCGAAGATTTGTTGACAAGTGTTGCAGCAGATGTGGGGGGCCCACCTCTTGTCCTGATCTCCAATTTTGCAGCCAAAATAAAGGTGATAGGCTTTCTTAACCATAGTGGTTATACTGCGCTTTTGTGATGCAAAAGTCACTTCACCACAAACATAGCAGAAGTTATCTGCACTGTTCACACAAGTACGAGGCATCTCTGCTCACTTTGGCTAAACAGAAATGTGTCCCTTTGCAAAATCAAACACTGACAAATAAGAGAGCACGACACTGTATGATTTCTAGAGCTGATATAGGGCAATTTGTTCAGCAGAGTGATGTAAGCTTCGTTATGATTGCATCATCCATGACTTCAAGGAATAACATGATGCAATTCATATCATGTATGATGCAATACCAGCTTCAGATCGCATCATTCATTGTTTTGCCTAAAAAGCAAGTACTGTCCAAACCCAGTCATAGATTTATTCATAGATCCAGTCAAAGATGTATTTTAGTCATTTCTGGTTTAAATTGAGATCCCTTCCCTTTATAACTCACTTATCCTCCGCCATTCCCAAGTCAAGGGTCGTATATACTGACCCAATAGCATATCTTGAAAACTAGAGCCAATCAACAATTTTAAGCATCATTTTCGTTCTCAGTGACCCAGAATTAGTAAAGTTTGACTACATTTATTTCAGAAGCATTTTGGCTGTAGAGCAGTGTTACATTAGTTTGCAAAAACAGAGTTAGGAACAAAGTTACCTTGCGAAACCAAAGCTGCTGGAGAAAGTTCCTGGGAAAAGTGTCTTGTGAATTGAGCAGGCTCACAAGTATATCAAAAGAAAACATGTGCTTTGGCTTAGCCACTCCAGGATACAATCAATGTTTACGATTAGTGACTAATTGAACTGGATAGTCAATGATTTTTTTATTGTGGTTGCAAATCGTGCACTGAGAGATAGATGACATGTTTTTCCAGTTTCTGCTCCCTTACTCTGAGCCCCTTGGCTCTGATCCATGTTAAGAGTTGCTGCCACCTTTCCCTTACCTACTTTTTGCCAGTAGTGAGTTCCCCTGTACACAGTGAATTCTTCACTGGTTCTCACCAGATGCTCTCAGTCCACTTTATGTGTTCGAATTTAGCAGACCAGCCAACCCAGGTCCTTTATTGAGGCTCTGATCCTGCAATGAACGCCATGTGGGAAACCTCTGAGCCCTATTGGTGCAGGGGTCTGTCAGTGTAGACCTCATTATAGTATCTCAGTCTTGACTAGACTGAATCTCAACCAGATGTGTCTCCTCTATGCCCTGATCTCTACTGGACACTGGATTGTTGTTGCATAAGATACTAAGATGGGGGCTATGTAAATACTTGGCTAGAGAATTAATACAGGTTCCCAGTATAAATTTGTCTGATCAATTTCACACTGTGCATAGTCAGACTGTAGACCTCATTGCTAAGGAAGTTATGTGGGCCAAGAATTTAGCAAAATTCATACAGGAACTTGACTTTAAATGGACATCTAGAATACCCAGAGTCATACTCATATTTCAGGTCTTAGTCCAAATTGTTGATGCAGATGACTCAACATAATTATATCTTTTGACTGGAGTGTGGGCTCAGGGTTAGGGAGATGGGCGTAGGGTGAAGGAGAGGGCTCCGGAGTTGGTGGGGGAGCTCAGACCTGAGGCAGCAGTTTGTGATGAAGGGTTGGGTTGTAGGCTTACCTCCAGTGGCTCCCGGTCAGTGGCACAGTGGGGGTGCAGAGGCAGGCTTCCTGCCTGTCCTAGCACCACAGCCTGACCTGCACCCTAGAAGTGGCCAGGCTCAGGTCCCGCTCCCGAGGCGGAGGCATGCAAACAGCTCTGCTCGCTGCTCTCGCCTGCAGGCGCTGCTTGTCCAAGCTCTCGCTGGTCAGTTGCCAGCCAATGGGAATGCAGAGTTGGTGCTGGGGTAGGGCAACACACAGAAGGCCCCCCGCTCCTGTGAGCCAGACCTGATGCTGGCAACTAGGGTTTCCAGGTGTCCAGTTTTGAACCGGACAGTCCAGTATTTGAGCTTTCTGTTCAGGAAACAAATTGAGAAAATATAAATGAGAAAATATAAATGTCTGGTATTTTCTAAATAAGATGTAATGTAGATTGTGATGTAATGTCAAGGGTGTCCGGTATTTTTGTTGAAACCCTCTGGCAACCCTACAGTGGCAACTTCTGGGGGACAATGCGGTCCACAGTGCCAGGACAGGCAGGAAGCCTGCCTTAGTACCCACTCTGGTCACCTGCTCACCCTTACAGCAAGGCAACCACTGCCTGACATACCCAGTGCCAACAGTGGGTCACGACCTGTACTTTGAAAACCAGTGCTGTAAAGCATCTGGGGCTGCTGGAGCAGATGGACTGAGATGGGATCCAGTACGTATGGGAATTCCCATGCTGCTCTTTCTCTCTGCCAACGAGTGTGAGACGCCTCAGTGAAACAGCTTTAAACAAACTTAATCAGATACAGTTGAAGAGCTATTGGAGAAGACTACGCTGTAGTTATTCTGTCACAAATGGTAGGGAGCAGAGAATAAGAATATTTAATAAGAATATTTAATACTTAGTCATACTTTGTCTAGAGTGCCTTTAAACCAGGGGTGAGGAATCTTTTTTGGGTCAGGGGCCTCTGACCCACAGAAAAATCAGTCAGGGGCTGCACACAAGTGAGAGCCCTCACTGACATGGCCCCCAGGCCCCTAACTGAGGAAGAAGACACTCTCCACATTCTCCTTGCACACCAGAGCCTAGAGGGGCCCACCTAGTTGATTTTGCGTGCTCCAGCCCTGCAGCAGGGCAGTAGGGAGGCTGGAATGTCATCGTGGCCCTGAGCCTTGGGGGCCAGATCCAGGCAAGCCGGGGGCCTGAGGTTCTCCACCTCTGCTTTAAACCGAAAACCTCAAGGAGATTAACAAACTAGCAGGGTTGTCCTTAGGCATACACGGCATATGCAGCTAAATTTGGGGCACCATACTATTGTCCCAAATGTAGTGGTGCTCCATGTTGCATATGCCTAGGAATGGGATTTTAAGCAGCCACAGGCAGTGCTGGCTCCGGTGGTCCCATCCCCTGGCCACCTCTCCCTCTATAGGCTCTGGCCCCATCCCTGGGCTGCCCACCCCCATGGGCTCAGTGTTGGCGCTGGCGGCCCCTAGCCCCACCTCCCGGCCAGCCTCCCTCAACCCCACCGGCTGTGCACCCAACCTCTGCTCCCCAGGCGGTGGTGGAGGAGCAGGGGGCGGCTGTGCAGTCAGCAGCTGGAGAGATGTAGCGGTTTCCCCTTCAAAGCCTTCAAAGCGCCGCTTCTCTCCAGCTGGCAGCACGGCCACCCTCTACTCCTCTGGACCGCCACGCCTCCCGCCTGGTGCCCTGAGATTGCAGGTGAGTCTCCTTCCCTGCCCTGCTCCAGGGTTGCCAGCTCTCCTTGACCTCACAGACGTTGCTTCCCACAGCTTCTGCCTCCATAACTCCTCCTCGCCACGGAGCAGCCACTGCCCCCACAGGGCGGGTGTGCCGGTGCTGGACTGCGTAGGGCCCCAGCACTGGCAGGGATGGCCCTGCAAACCTGAATTAATTAACTTCATCAAGTCTTTGTCCAAGTCACACCCCTCACGAGTGAGGGAAGGCGCTCCAGTGGTTCACACTGAGACTTCAGCCATGGGGGAGCTGGCTACAATTAGTTGCTCCAACAAGGACTTTGTGTGTGAGCCCAGGTATGATACTTAGCTCCTCTGTCTCTCGGCTTTCTTCCTTCAGGGTGGTTTCAAAGCTATGCACAGTAAAGCGGATGAGGAGTTCAGATGCTACAGTAATGGACGTCATATGTTCCTTAACAGGGAGAGAGTTACACTTCATAGTCTTGACTAGCAGCCCACTGCTATTACTAGAAGGCAGCGCTGTCCTCTGTACAGCTCTGCAGGGTCACGTGACAGATTTACCAAGAACCGGGTGAATTAAATGACAGGGAGAATTTCATTTCATGCAGACACAAGCAAGTTGCACATGCTTGGATCCTTTCAGCAGCCCCCTGAAAATATGTTGCAATATCAGATGCTATGGATTTATTTTCATGCTGCATGCGGGTTGTGCCCTTTCTAGGACTTCAAAACAAGCACTCAGATGCAATAGCAGCATCTCTCCCAGCTGAACTAAGAATTCCCAAGTGCTTTTGGTAGCTGATATCGTCTATCGGGTTTCCAGCCATGGAGAGGCAAGATTGTTACGTGTCATTGGCTAAGATCATAGAGCGGATGATCCATGGATGATCCACCTACCTAGCCAGACACGGATCTCTCCATGCCAGAGCCTACAAATCTACACACTGACCTGCAGCATGTAAAAAAACCTTAGGAAATGGGGGGTGGCCTTTTAGGAATGTTAAAAATCTATCTGCTTATGAAAAACTAAAAGACTATTTGAGCTCTGTTGGGAATTTTATCTGTCTCACTGTCTGGTTGCCTTTGCCTCAGGCTAGCCATTCAAGCTACTTTTGACTTTTCAGAAATGCTTATTCACGTGGGTAACATACGAACCACCCCCTTCAAGGAGGCTAGCCCAAGCCCCGCTCCCTTTGCCTGAGGCCCCTCCCTTTCCCCGAGGCCCCTCCCTTTCCCCATCCCTTTTGCCTCAGGCCCTGCCTCTACCCCACCCTTTCTGCCCTCCTCGCCCACTGGAGCCCCAAGCATTGTCCCACTGACCCCAGCTTCCCTGAGCCCCAGCCTGCCAGCTGGCCTCGGAGCCAGCCCAAGCCACCCTAGCTGGCCCAAGCTCCAGGCAGCTGGCCTGAGCTGAGCCCCCCGTGGCTTCAGGGGAAAGGGGAGTGAGGGTGGGGCCAGTGCAGCTAGGGTGGGTGGGGTTAGGGAAGGCTTAGTCTCCGCTGGTCTACTATACCAGGGATGGGCAATAATTTTTGATGGAGGGGCCACTCCAAGATTTTGATAAGTGGTCAAGGGCCACACATTTCTATGGGGGGGTGTGGGGTCTGGGACAGAGGTTAGGTCAGTGGTCTCCAACCTCTTTACACCCAAGATCACTTTTTAAATGACAGACCAAGCCAAGATCTACTGCCCCACCCCTTCCTTGAAGCCCCACCCCTTCCTTGAAGCCTCGCCCTCTCTATTCTCCTCCTTTCCATCACTTGCTATCCCCAATCCTTATACTGCTGCTTTTAAAAAAAAAATTCTTCTGTAGGAAGAGCTTTTTCCAACATTTGGCCTGTCTAGACTGGACCAAATGTCAGAAAAAAACCCCCTTCTTTTCCTCGTGGAAAGAGGAATATAGGGGTGACCGAAAGAGCATGTTTGCTCTTCCACTAAAAAAAGCGGAAGAACAAATGCAACCCTGGATGCAGAAGAGTTTTTCTGGGATATCTCCAGAATCCTGAAAAACTCCTGCAGTTTAGCCGGACCCTTGCTGGGTTGAGACAGGATGTGTAGTCTCTGGGGTGGGAATGAGGGATTTGGGTGTGGGAAGGGGTGAGAGGTGCAAGCTCAGGGAGGAAATCTGGATGCAGGAGGAGGTGGAGAAGGGGACACTGGAGGGGGCTCCAGGCCCGGCAGTGTTGGGGTACTAAGCAAGCCACAGTCTTGTGGATGTGAGGGTGCAGGAATTTGGGTTGGGGTATGTGAGGGGCTCAGGGCAGGGGGTTCCAGTGTATGATAGGCTCAGATCTAGGGTCTGGGGAAGGGGGAATGCAGGAGTGGTTATGGCCAGATGGATGGCCCCAATTGGGGGTTTGTTAGCCAGGCCTCATTTTTAAATAAAATACTATGTCAAACACAAAAAGTTTCTGCATTGTCTTTATTTATGAGAATGGCAGGGAACTTGCCTTGAGTCAGGGGTCACTGACCATAGAAAAGTCATTTGGGAGCAGGGGACACAGTACTGGGGAGGGGTGCTAGTGGGTTCTGGGGCAGGGAACAGGGTGCCAGTGGGGGCAGGGGAGAGGGGGCAGGGTGCCAGAAGGATAGGTTTTTGCAGCAGAGGACAGGGTGCCGGGGGGGGAGGGGACAGGTTTCTGAAGAGGGGAGCAGGGGGACAGGTTTCTGTAGTGGGGAAGGCAGGGGAACAGGTTTCTGCAGTAGGGGACAGGGTGCCAGAGGGAACTGGTTTCTGCAGGGGGGGCAGGGTGCCAGGGGGACAGGTTTCCGCAGCGGGGGGGGGGGGTAGGGGAGAGGGAACAGGGGGGCAGGAGGGCGGGGGACAGGTTTGGGGCAGGGGAGAGGGAACAAGGTTCGGGGGCAGGGAGTCCCCTACAACGCTCCCTCCGGGGCCGACCCTCCCCCCCCCACGAAGGAAGAAAGCAAGCCCTGCTGCGCGCCTCTGCCGAGCCTGACCCCCACCAAGCAGGGAAGCCTACTCAGGAGACCCCTCAGGGGGGAACCCCCCCACGCGCGCCTGCCCCGGGGCCGAAACCCCTGTGCCGAAACCCCTGTGCGTGCCTGCCCTGGGGCCAACACCCGCGCCCCCCCCCTCCCCCCGCAGCACAGGAAAACCCCTGCGCGTGCCTGCCCTGGGGCCAGCAGCCCCCCCCCCGCGGTGCAGGGAAACCCCGCGCGTGCCTGCCCCGGGGCCGAAACACCCTCCTTCCCCCCCGTGCGTGCCTGCCCTGGGGCCAAAACACACCCCCCATGGCGCAGGGAAACCCCGCGCGCGCCTGCCCCGGGGACAACTCATGTCTCCTGCGCTGGTGCAGGGAAGTCACCATGCTCCTCTTCCGGAGCCAGGGCCCCCTCCTGCAGCACGCCTGGCAAAGCAGCCAGCGCACTTCCGGAACTCCCGGAAGTGGCGCTAAGCTGCGGGACTTCCGTCCACCCGCGGGAAGCCGGCACTACCTCCGTTTTCGCTGGAGGTAAGTACTGGGGCTTCTTGGGGGTGGGTGGAAAATGGGGGTGGGGGGCTGGACGCCTTGCGATCGACTGGTCAAGGCCTTGCGATCGACCAGTCGATCACGATCGACTGGTTGGTGACCACGGGGTTAGGTGAAGAAGGGAGCTCAGGGTAGGGGACTGGGATGCAGGAGAAGATGTGGAGTCTTAGAGGGAGTTTGGGTGAAGGAGGGAGTTGTGATCTGGGCCAGGGAACTGGGGTGCAGGAGAGGGTTCTGGCCTGGGAGAAGGACATAGAAGGGGGCTCAGGTTTTGGGAGGGAGTTGGGTGCAGGAGGAGGTGCGGTGCCAGAGGCAGGCTCTGGCTCACAAGTGATTACCTAAGCAGTTCCTGGCCAGCAGCACTCTGAAGCAGGCTTCTCTGCCTGTCAGCAGCCCCCAGCAGGCTGTTCCATGGGGCTCCCTGCACTGCAGGGAGCGGGGAGCCACATGGAGCAGCCAGCCACTTTGAGTGGTGCTGCTCCATGCTGCAAGGACAGGTGGGCTGTATTAAAAGCCTTGGCAGGCTGGATCCAGCCCGCAGGCCATATCTTGCCCATGCCTGTATTATACCCACTGCTCATGTTTAATCAACAAAGCAATAGCTGCAGCCCTTGACAATCAGCTCACACAGACAGAACGAGTCACAGGCGGCAGAGAAGGTAATGGTGCTCATAACAGGACCGCATTGTGGGAAGACAATAAAAGTTCTCCCATTGACTTCAAAAGCACCAGCATCAAACCCAGCTAGGGTTGCCAGGTGTCTGGTTTTGAACTGGACAGTCCAGTATTTGAGTTTTCTATTCGGGAAACAAATTGAGAAAATATAAATGAGAAAATATAAATGTCCGGTATTTTCTGAATAAGATGTAATGTAGATTGTGATGTAATGGCAAGTGTGTCTGGTATTTTTGTTGAAACCATCTGGCAATTCTAAACCCAGCCCATCAGCCTATTATTCTGTGACACCAGGATTCAGGCCTTGATATTCTTTCTAATTATTACCCACAGCGACGTTCGGTGTGTTTTTATCCTCTACCTAGTGCTAATGTCATGTTACTGTATCAAGTTTTGATGCTCAAAGATTGTATTGCTACTTCTGCAGTACTTTTCTTGTGGTGGAATCTCCATCCCTAGAGGCTTTTAAGTCTCAAAGCCCTGGCTGGCTTGATTTAGTTGGGATTGGTCCTGCCTTGGGCAGGGGGCTGGACTTGATGACCTCCTGAGGTATCTTCCAGCTCTATGATTCTATGATTTTGTGGATCTCAAACCAATTCAGCAAGAGCACTGAATTGACCTTCATATGCAAAGTTGGCACTGTTTCCCTGAGTCTGAACAAAGACAATATCTGGATGGCCCATTATAAAATCTGCCTTCCTTACATTTAACCAAAAGCTCAGGATGGGACACTTCCAGCCCACTCAATTAGCCTCATTAGCGCTGGCACTACAAGAAACAGGTACTTTTTTTTTCTCTCCCTTCTTTTTCTGTTGTAAATTCCCTCTTGTTTTTCTCTACTCCAGCTCATCTAAAGAAGTGGGTTTTGCCCAGGAAGACTCATGATACTCTAGATATTTTTGTTAGTCTCTAAGGTGCTACAGGACAACTCATTGTTTAGAAACATTAGTTTAACTAAGCTATGCAGCAATGTGGGTCATAGATGAGAGATACAGAGGCGCTGTTTCGTTCCGCCCTTTTTTGGGGCTACCACCTCTGGGGTGGAAACCAGCCCCTATTGAACAATGCTGAGCAATGCTGCACAGTGGTTTGGGAAAGGAAATGAAGAGCAATACTTAATTTGGTTCAAACTAAAAGGGCACTTCAGAGAGGCTGATGAACGTAATTACTGGCAATTGGGCAATGGGATTTCCCAAGATTCGAAGGTTAACAACTCTGCATTGGCAAAAAGTCCCACAGGTCAAGCGGGTCAAGACCTCACAGAATTTACTGTTAACAGGAAAAGCAGCACTCCCAGGAGCAGAATTACCCATTCAGTGTTGACACAGAGGGAGGAGGGCCTCCAGCACTTCTTCCTGCAGTGGGTATCTGGGAAGTTTTCATTCAAATATGGATCAAGTCCAGTCCTGTTCAGATCTGGGATCACAGGAGAAGATGGCTCACTGACCTGTAGTCTCTTATGTTTTGAAGCCAGAAGGAATTATTATGATCAGCCAGTGGATCTCACCCATACACAGGCCAGAGAACTGCATCTGGTAGTTCATGCTACTGATAACTTGCAGTTGGAGTAGAGCTGACATCTAGTCTTGATTTAAAGATTTTAAAGATACAGAATCCACCATCTCCCTTGGGAAGCTGTTCTGAGGGCTAATCACCCTCCCTATTAAAAATGTGCGTCTTATTTCCAATCTGAATAGTTTTAGCTTCTCATTCTGTCTTCTCTGCTAGATTAAAGAGCCCTCTAGTACCAGCTGTTGTCTCCCCATGCAGGTCTTTGTAAACCACCATCAAATCAGCTCCTTTCTTTTTGATAAGGTGATTAGATCCAGATCCTTAAATGCCTCACTATAAATCATGTTTTCCAGACCTTTAAACGTGCTTGTACTTGCACACTCACCCAACTCCCATTTCTCAAAATCTAAGCATGGACTCCAGAAGTGGACACAGCATTCCAGTGATGATCTCACTAACGATCTCACTAATTAGGGATGATCTCACTAATGCCAAATCCAGAATTAGTTACCTCCCTTCTCCCATTCAGAAGGGCCCTGTTTATACATCCAAAGATCACGTGAGCCCCTTTGGCCACAACCTCATATTGAGAAATTTGATAATAGAGGGCACTTCTTTCTAGCAGAGGCAACTGGTGAAAAGGGGTAGGGGGCCACTGCTCTGCTCCCCAACCCTGGGGAAGGGCCAGGACAACACCCCTCCACCCCAGGTCCTGTCTCTGCTTGCTCCTGCTCTGCCCTTACCCAGCTTCTTTCCTGTCCTAGCTCCACCCCTGCCTCTTTCCTTTCCCCAAGCCATGTGGCCTGGGGGACTAGCAGGGCAGAGGGGCCAGTGCTGGTGTAACCACCACCGGGGTCTATGTACCACTTGAATTGCTCAGTAACCACACTAGGTGTGTGGGTTACACTGGCAGCAGGGGTTCATCCCCTCTCCACATGCACCGGCAGTGGTGGAACCACATGGCCCCAGCTCGCTCTGCTCCCTGGGCTGCATTGCTCCATTTCCCATGGGTGAGGGCAGGGCCATCCTGCTCCTCTCCCAGGTAACACGGTCGGACGAGCAGAGCCAACTGGGGCCACATCACTGCCCTGCTGCTGCTGCTGCTGCTGCTGCTGGTGAGTACGGGGAGCTCAGCCACCTGCTGTGGGCACCAGCATCTTCACTAGTCCTCCCACCAGCCCCCGGCCCTCCCATGGCATTGGGAGCATGTGCCCCCTCATGCTGCCCCCATTGCTTATGCAGACAATGGTGTAACAAGACCCAAAGGCAGTGGAAACTAGACAAATTCAAACTAGAAATAAGGTGCAATTTGTAACAGGGAGGGGAATTCATCACTGGAACAACTTACCAAGGGCAGTGGGGCATTCTCTATCATGGGACATTTAAAACTCAAGAGAAGAAGTTTCCCTAAACAATATGTTCTAGTTCAAACAGAAATTCAGAGAAACTGGCGACCTGTGTTATACCGGCAGTCAGACTAGATGTTTTCAGTGGTCCCCTCTGTCTTTATAACCCATCAATCTATGTTCAGAGGGTTCCTTCTCCAGAGCCACTATTTGCCAGGATGCGGACCCCCATCCCACCCCTGTGACCGCGATTCTTTGTTCTAACAGTGATGCCCCGGAATTTAGCTGTATTAAAACTGTACAGTTCTGGGCTGGGTGAGCACTCGTCCTGAATGGGGTAGGACTGTCCTGAAATGCCAAGTGTCTATGTCTGGGGCCCGGGCTGAACCTCTGCAGCATGTGCTGCCCCTGCCTAAGGCTATGGGGTGGTGGCCACTTCTTCCCAGTGGAGGTGGTGGTGACAGGGCTAAGATGGTTTTTAGCCACCTCACCACAAAGCCCTGCTCCTTCCTTCTCCTCTCCCCTAAGGCTCTGCTCCCTGGTCAGGTCAGAAGCTAGAGCTGGGCAGTAGTATGAGCTGCTTTGGGTGATGTGTACCGGGGCAGACATACAGGATATGGGCTGCTCTCGGCCGCCCTGGTCTTCTGCCCACAGCAGGTGGAGGGTCTGAGGCTCTCCATAGTGACCCAGGCTCTGGCTTCTGGCCTGGCTAAGAGGTAGAACCTATGGAGGAAGAAGAGGAGCAGGGATGGCCAATAATTTTTGATGGGGGGGGCCACACCAAGAATTTGGTTAAGTGAGCAAGAGCCATACTTTTTAAGATATGAATGGTATGGAGATGGTGCAGTTCTAGGATGAAGGTTGGGTACAGATGGGAGCTTGGGTGCTGGGGTGTAGGAGGGGGCCTGGGGTCTGGGAGTGGGGTACGGTGTAGGAGAGGATTCTGACCTGGGGAAGGGGAGCAGGAGTAGATGCCTGGTCTGGAAGGGAATTGTAACCAGGGACAGGAGTGCAGGGGGAGGTGCAGAGGGTTTGGGTTGTGATCTGGAGCAGAAGGGGATTGTGACCAGGGGCAAAGAGTTGGGGTGTGGGAGTGGGTGCCAAGTGCAGGCTCTGGCCAGAAGGCGCTTACCTAGGTGACGCCTGGCCAGCAGCCTACTGGGACCCTCGGGCAGGCTCTCTGCCTCCTGCACCCCCCCACACGCTGCTCAAAGCAGATGGTTGCTGGGGCCAGCATGTGCATCTCTGTGCAGCATGTGTCATGAAGGAGGGGAGCTCTGTGAGTTGCCTGTGCCTGCCAGCACGGTCCAGCAGCTCCTGTTGGCTGGTTTCCAGCCAATGGAAGCTGTGAGGATTGTGCTGAGGACAGTGGGCAGCATTTGGAGATCCCCGTGCCTGCAAGGGGCACATGCTACACAGAGATGCACACGCTGGCCCCAGCAGCCGGCCGCCTTGAGCAGCGTGTGGGGTGCGGCAGGCAGGGAGCCTGCCTGAGGGGCCCACTGGGCCACATGACACTGGCAGGTGCGCCATATTTTGCCACAGCTGTTGTGGGGCCTTTGGGAGGAAGAGAGGAGGAACAGGGGATTCCTGGTAGGAGATCATGGAGGGGACAAGGCTCCTATATGTGTCCCTCTTTTGCCTTCAGAAAAGGGGGTCACAAACTAGCTGGTGAAACCTTGTTTAGGGTTCATCACTGAGGCTACGTCTGCACTACACGTTTGTGCGGAAGAAAATATGTTAATGAAGGACTCATTAGCATAAGTTGCCACATCATTAGCATATTTTCTGCTGTTTCTTTTTGCGCAAGGGGTTTTTGCGCAAAAAGAAGCAGCGTAGCCACTTCCGTTTTGCGCAAGATCTTTATGCCTCTCTGGGACAGGCATAAGGATCTTGTGCAAAATGGGGTTTTTGCGCAAAACAGAAGCGGCTCACTGCTTCTTTTTGCGCAAAAATCCTTAGCACAAAAACGGATCAGAAGAGAGTATGCAAATGAAGCGTGAGAAAATGTTAATCCGCGCTTCATTTGCATTGCATCTTCTGGCAAAACTCGTAGTGTAGACGTAGCCTGAGACTGATAAATGTGTCAGTTAACATCACTGTAAGTATAAGCCCAACGTAGGACAAAGAGAACATGTGAATCCCCCCAGAATGTTTGCTGAGTATTGTTTTGTGGGAGAGAGAGAGAAGAGAGAGAAAGCAACACAGCTAGCCAGAAGGAACATCTGAAAATGCTGTGTCTGACCCTGCAAGAAACTTAGGGGGAGGTTTTTGGCTCAGGGTGCAGGCTGGAAAGAGTTCTTGCTGTCATGAGCAAAAGAAGCTGTGTTGCTATTTGCTTCCTTGCTATTTGCTCAGACACACAGAGCTTCATACATTCTTTGTCAGTGAACAAAACTGCCTCAAAGAAATACCTGACTGCTACAGTTTCTGCTCCCAACTGGAACATCCCCTGGGGCCCAAACTAGCCACTCAGGCCAGAAAAGGGGCTACAGAATAAAAAGTAATTGATTTCATTACAGACAGCAAATTACACTGCTGGCTGCTTCTAGGCTAGCCCTGTGCTCTATCAGACTTACTTAGCTATTGTGACACCCAGAGTGCATGCGGGGGGATGAGAGCAGAGAGAAGGTATGTCCACACTATAGAGTTTTTTCGGAAAAACGGCCTTTTTTCCGAAAAAAACCTTCAATTACATCCACACTGCAATCACGTTCTTTCAAAAGAAAATCAAAAGAACAGAGGGTTTTTCCGGCATCGGTAATCCTCTTTCTACAAGGAAGAAGCCTTTTTCCGAAAGAGCTCTTTCAGAAAAAGGCGTGTGCGGACGTGGAAGAGGAAGTTCTTTCGGAGGAAGAGGAAAGAGGAAAAAGCACAGGTGCCCTGGTGGCCATTCCATCCATAGTAATCACAGTTTAAATGCGAGATAGTGTCCATTCAGTGTGGACGCTGTCTTTCAAAAAAGCAGATTGCGTTTTCGATGCGCTTTGGCAGTGTGGATGCTCTCTTTCAGAAGAAGTTTTTTCAGAAGATCTCTTCTGGAAAAGCTTCTTCTGAAAGAAGCCTGCAGTCTAGATGTAGCCAGAGGGGCCAGGAGATCAGGACAGGATTGGACCTAAAAGCCAAACCATCTATTTTAGAATGTCAACTGACATTCTACGCTCATTGTAAATGTAAAGTGCTTGGTAAGTTGTTCCAATGGTTAATCACCCTCAATGATTTCCCATCTGCACTTGTCTATCTTCAGCTTCTGGCCATTAGATCTTGTTCTTCTGTCCTCTACAAAGGGCTGGACAACTCAGACGGGCATCGGCAGGAATCAGGGGCCTTCACTCAGCCCTAGAAGGGCTAAGCATTATGATGCTGATTATTAATATGCTGAACACCCTTCTCGTCAGCTTGGCTACGGAGAACATTCAGCACTAGGTGATGCTGGCCAATTCCAACACGGGTGTGGAAGTCTCCTCTGAACCAGAGGTTTAGCCTAGCACTTTTGTAGTCCCCTAGTCTCTCTTCCCATTGGTTCTCCCAGGGTGGAGATGCACTCCATAGGCCTGCCCCTGCCTGTCCACCCTGCCTGCATTCTTGATAGAGCCGGGGACAGTAAAGAATTTGTGGAATGAAGGTGGGTGGAGGATACCCAGTCCTTACATGGGTGAATTGTCTCTGTGTGTGTCAGTCAGGCAGCTTACTCAGCTTGCCATTTAATGCAGTGTTTCCTCGCCGATGTTATTAAAATATGTGGAGGGAAGGTACAGTTGATTAAAGCTCAGGGCAGGGGAGAAGGTCAGTGGGCTGGTTACAGCACTCACGTTTCTCCACTAGATTCCTAATGAATTTGAATCCTCTATGGATCACATTAAAAATGGCTGACGCCTACAGATCCATTTTGAAAAATGGCCAAGAATCATGAGTATTTCCACTCCGGGGTGCCTTAACTGAGGTATGGGGGCAATTGTCAGAAGGGCCGAGCATCAGAACTTCCCACTCTTTTTATTAGGAGCTATGGTGGCTCTGACCAGCTCCTAGCATCAATAGAAACTCTTACACTGAACTCCAGAGGTTCCCCAGTTCAAATCTACCTGCTGGCAGTCCTAGTAGGAATGCTGAGGGAGCAGGAAGTGTCTGATTTCTCTCTTTTGTTTTCCCTTGGAAGAAATGCTGGCAGTCAGCTTCTGTTGGAGCAGGGGTTCCTGCAAGTCCTTCCTCACTGTGGTCAATAAACCCTGGCCATTAAAATGCAAAGCCAACATTTGTGCTAAAGAAACCAGGAGGGGCCAGCTTTAGAGCTGAAAGCCAGTTTCTCCCAAGCCCCAGCAGTTTCTGGCCTCTCTGCTGAATCTACTAGTGCCCACAAGGGGGCCAAGAGATGCAGTGATTTTTACCACATAGACACTGATCTACTGGCGTGAGGTCATCAGTCTATTATCAGATAGTGACAATGCTGTTACACCCATCCTGGATTTGAACCAGTGACCTACAGGGGGAGACTTAGTATCTCATTATCAATCGCCAAGCCAGCCAGAGCCCCATAAGGAATTCCATTTAGCATGGGACATCTCTCAAATCAGTTCCATTTCTTGTCTCAGAGGGGTAGCCATGTTAGTCTGTAATTGAAAAAACTTAACAATGAATAGTTCTGCAGCACCTTAGAGACTAACAAAAAATCATGGGCTGTTGGTGAAGGCAGGACTGTGGGAGGCAAGCCCCCAGCCCCACCTCCAGCCCCACCCCTTATGATGAGTCCCCACCCCTTTTGCTGAAGCCCCGCCTCCATGGGGAGGCAGGGCAGCGAGCTGTACATGCGCTCCCCCTCCCAACCATGGAGAGGTGAGCGGGTGGGTGCGTGCTCGCCTCAGCTTCGGGGGGTGGGGAAGTGGAGGGTGCACGGCATGGCCCCAGCCTCCTGTCTATGCTAAATGAGGCTAATAAAGGGGGCTTTAAGTACCCGGTGCTTAGCTTTTTATATCATTAGGGTGTGGAATGTAGCAACACATCCAGGTCAGGTCTTTGGTCAAACCCTGATTGCAGGGGTCAAACTTGTGCCTCATTTAGCACGGACACTGGAATTGACCATATTTTTTTCTTTCTCTTTCCCTCCCCATCCCTTCTCTTTCTCTGCTCTTTATTTGTACCTTGGGCACCTTGCTCCATTCATCTGAAGAAGTGGGTTGTGCCTACGAAAGCTCATGATACCAGCTACATGTTTTGTTAGTCTCAAAAGTGCTGCAAGACCATTCGCTGTTTTTTAAGTTTTTCCATTTCTTGGCCTTTTAATATTCTTCCCACTAGGTGGCACAATCAGCACAACTGATGAGTCCCAAAACAAGTCCTACAAACAGCTTTTCCATCCATTACATTCTGTGGCATTCCTGAGGGCAAGTCAGGGCATTCTTCCTGGTACTTGGGGCGACACTGTGTTGAGGCAGAGGATGGGGAGTTATGGATGACCTGCTTCTTCTTTCTCTGGGCATATCTTAAAAGCATAGAGCATAATCCTGTCGGAAGTATATATGGGGGATGATCATTGAATCCATACACGATGCCAGAATCTTGGGAAGGAAACAGCAGGAGCAGGCTGAGAGGAGGCAGCAGTGAAGGGAAGGGCTATCAACTATTAGGGAACCACAGGCTCTGGGGATGGGTGGCAGAGTGAGAGATGTGTGGACAGAGAGACATTTGGTCATCCTAGAGACTCTTTCAGGCTGGGGAAAGAAAGGAGATGGTGGGAATGGATTGGCAGGGGTGAGGGGGGGAATAAAGCAGCAAAAGAAGTAACAGGGTGGGGGCTTTAGAGCAGAGAGGGAGGCTATGGGATTGGGATTCATCAGGGAGGGAAAGCAGCAGTAGTGAGGAAATACCAGAATTCGTGTGGCTGGTAATTTGTCTTCTTCTAGCAACACTCCTGGAGGTAAAAGTATTGGCCTGAAAGCATACTCTGGCATCTGCCCGGAAACTGGGTGTCCCACACTATTTCAGAGGTTGTGTGTGGAATGTCACTGTGTTGTGATGATCTGTGGGGCAGTGATGATGATTCCCTGGAATTTGATGACCTCTTACTGCCATGTGATTCAGATTGATGCAATGGAGCAGCATTTTGAAAGCAGTAAGATGACACTCTGATGATGAAACGCGATGATGCTCTGTTGCAACGTGATGTTTTGCAGCACCACGTCCATGTTCTGATACGATTCGGCCCCCTTTTGCCTCGTCCCGGAGACGCTTTGATGCTCGGCAGCAGTGTTTTGCTGAGAGGTGGCCGTGTTTGGGGATTATACCTAGCACGTTTGGACACGGCGCGGTCACATTTTGCTGCAACGTGGTACTGATCTGCAATAATGGACGGGCTGGGAGGGGGGGGTGTTGACTTGTCCTAGGCCACGTTTTCGCATGGCACGTGGCCACTGTTGCACCAGGCTGGCTACGGTGCAATGTGATGTGGCCACGTTCGGTGGCCATAGCTGATTTTGCCCCCCTTGGACCAGCCTCCCTGTGGTGGCTGAGTGACTGTCTGGGGTCAGGAACAGGGTCAGCCGTGGAATTTCGGGGTCCCCGCCCCGCAGCCTCTCCTCTAGAGGTCAGCACCCTGTGGCTCAGGAGGGCGTGGCTACGACGACCACGCCCCGTCCCTGCGGGGACCCAATGGCGATCGAGTTCCGGCTACGGGGCGTGGCTGGCTGCGCTCCGCCCAGCTGCGCGCCTCACCAGTCCAGGGCGCAGTGTCTCGCCGTGCGCCAGCTGGGGACATGCTCCGGCCTCCGGCCTCTGCCAGCGCCTAACCCCGCTCAGCACAGCAACCGGTCCGCGCCAGCCATGTCCCTCCCCAGAGGTAGGAGAGGTGGCGGGGGGTGTTTCCCTCCAGCTGCAGCCCCCCCGCCGGGTTATGGGCTGTGGGTCTCTCGGGGGTGCCCCCTGCGGGCAACGGGGTCCCCCCTAACTCTGTGCTCCGCTTCTGAGTTACAGCCTGGGGGGGGCTCCCCTCTGTGGGTTCCCCTTCCAGGTTACGGGGTTCCCCTGCCCTCACTGCGGGTGATGGGCTGGGGGTCCCCCCCCCCAGTGCGTTGCTCATGGGGGGCCCCCCCTTGCCGTGCAGGGTTATATCTGGTTCTCCTTGCTGGTGGCTGCAGACCTTCCTCGAGCCAGCTTCCTGGGCTGGGTATATTCTGTCTTTCTCCCGCTGCCCCATCTGCTTTCATTGTAGAGCCGAGGTGCCCTGCCAGCCTGCTCTCTGGTTCTCCTCCTTCCTTACAGGGCTGCCCAGCCTATGCCCGGTTCACCTAAAATCCTTTCCCCACCTCTTCATCCCCTGTAACTGCATGGTGTTTATATTGGCTCTGCTCCAAAGCTCCTGGATTGGCTACACTGCAGCCAGTGGTGCGGGGTGTGGATTCTGGTGTAAGCTCTGTCAGCAGGGCACCTGCTGCTGCTACTTGCACCTGGTGGCAGGTGTGTGTGTTGACATTTCACATCACTTGTTATTTTACTCTCCCCCATCTATACTGGAGGATGGGAGGGAATCGGCTACCTACAGGTGGAATACTGCTGTTATACAGGGCTGAGATGGGGTGCCCTTCTCAATCTCAGCTGGTCTCTTGTTGGTATGGAGAAGATGGCATTAACTGGACAGGAGCAGCCAGCGATGGAGGAAAGGGGGTGGGTGGGAAAGGGCTGGTTCACAGACAAGGAGAGTGACCAGCGCATGTTTTGACACTGCTAATCTGATTTACAGGGGCAGACTGTAATTAAGAGACCTTGAGTGCAAAGTGGATTCACAGGGGGTATTGGTGTTACTTGCTGCTGGATGGGGATGTCTCTTGTGGAAACTTTTGCAGGATTAGCAACCATAGTTGTAGCCTGGTTACAGTGAATGAAGTCTCTGCAAGTCCAGTTGGATCAGACTGACTGTTTTCCCTCTAATATTCTTTGGACACTGTCTGAAAACCAAGGGCTGGAAGTGGTGGTTGAAGAAGGAGCTATGGCATTTCTGAAGCTCTGGGCTTTAAATTCATATTGAATGCTGTGTCATAGTATTCAGATGGAGGGTTTTGCATTGGTTTCTTTGTGGGTGTAGAGAGAGCGAGACAAGCAACCTTTATAAGCATATTCCTCAGTTCTGACTCAGGCATTGAAATATGGATTGGATGGCCTGTATATTACTTGAGTCAAGTTACATAAGCTGGGAAAATACCTGATTGTTGTTGACTAATCTTTCATGTGTAAATTACCTGTTATCTGCATATTTGCTCTGCAGCCAGCAATTGATAGGTAGCAGTAGTTACAGCTCTCTTTTACTTTACCTCAGTTATGTAGAATAGAATCTTTAAAGTTCAATTCTCTTGGAATCAAGTTGTTTTTAAGGAGTCTCACATGGTTGTAGTTCTGCATAAACAAATATGTAAAGTCCTTGGAACAGGAAACCTGTCTTTCAATCTTGCTGTCACTTACATAAATGCATAACTTGAAGCAGGTGAGTAGTTTTATAGTAACAACAAGCAGTCCTCTAACAAAGGTATAGGATTGTGAGCTTTTGTGGGTAAAACCCACTTCATCAGATGAGTTGGAGAGAACGAAGTGGGTTTTTACTCTCAAAAGCTCATGATCCTGTACCATTTTTAGTCTCAAAGGTGACACAGGACTACTCATTTTTAAAGTTACTGACCAATACGGCTACTCCCTCTGAGAGTTCTATAGTAGTCAGTGGGGAGGGGAATATGTGCATAGCACACACAAATATTCACAGGCTTGCGGCCTAAGGTGTTAGAAAGCTGTATATAATTAAAGTTGCTCATAGAGAGAGAGATACTCTGATTGCAAACCTCAGAGCTTTGGTTTTACTGCATTAAGCTATTTACTGCTTTGGCTCAATTGCTTCAGTAAATTTGTGGCTGAATAAACAGCTGAGTGATTTCCATAGATGGATCAAAGGGGCAGTGTGCTTGGTCTGTCTGTTGCTGAGGTGTTGCATATGTTCCAGTATAAAAATTGAGTAAGAATGACTCTGGCTTTTATTGGAAACATTAGACAAAAATACAGTAAGTAAGCCTACTGATTAAACAGTCTGCTAAACTGAATAACTGTCTGCTAGAGACAGTATCAAAAATAAAAACAAAATATTAATATTAAACGCAGCTTGGTATATCAAAAGTTGGGTTTGTATTGAAGTGCACACATAACAATTGTCATCACTCTCTTTTATTCTGATCAGTTTGTAGCCACGCTGGCTCAGCATTTTTTGTATGGTCATCATGATGCAGAATCCTTATTGTTGTGTATTTTTAAGAAAAATACAATGGGGAGTCAGGCCAATTTGCTATTCAATCTCAAAGACTTGTTCATAAGTTCTGGAGGAAGTGTTCACTTGAACAACATAGGCAAAAGTGCAATAAAAATAGTGTTTATTATTATATTACTTAAATAGATCTGTGGGAGAGATCTGTTGTTCAGCAATTGTTCTTTTTTTCCCAAAAGAAAATCTGTTGCAGCTTAGTTAAATTTGCAGTGTCCTATGAATGTACGTTTCTGTGGATGAGTATGATGCAGGGGATGTAACTTTAATAGTGTGAGACAGAAGTGCATGTAAAAGAACATCTGGCTTTTGAGCACAGCTGTGTTAGATATTTTGCTGTATCTGACATTGATTCTGATTTCTGGCATAGCCTGGCTTTACACATGCACGTCTGTAAGGCCTTGCCAGCATTGTCCCATGTGTACTTATGTGCAGCTGACAAACGTGAGCATGTGTTATGAACGTTGTTATTTGTATAGGTCCGGTGGTATGCCTTGTGCCTTATTGATGAGTAAGAAGACAAGCACTCTGCCCTGAGGTACTTGCAATCCTAAATTAGGTGGCTTACATTTTGAGTACTTTTTGAGACCCCGGAACACCAAACAGTAATATTTTTTTTATGCGGAACACCTATGAAAATTTTCTTCCAGAAAAAAATTGTTGTCAGACAAAAAAAGACAAAAACAAAGAAGAGATCGCGGCACACCTGCGAGTTGTTCATGGAACACCAGTGTTCCGTGGAACATAGTTTAAGAAACACTGGCTTACATAGTCAGAACTGACATTGGGGTGGGTTGAGGAGGAAAGGAAAGGGGGTAGGTGGAGCTGGAGAGAAAAATGATTCATGATAATTTTGGTGATACCTTGCCTTGTTAAAGATGAAGAGGGGGCAGATGACACGTTGGTGATGGCCAGCAGGAAGGGAATGCATGAGATTTAGTTGTTACTTCTCATTTGTCACTGGAATAAACTGGATTTAGATTTTTGGGGGACTTTTCTTCTCCCAGGATGATGCACAGGAAACTTAAAATCAGGGCTCATGTGAGTGGATGAACAACACGTAAATATGACTTTATTTTAAATGACTGTCTGAAACAGGGAATGTGGCCTTGAGTTTCCTGTTTGCTGTGTAACTGTGGCATGAATCAGCAATGCTATAATGGTTCTGAATGGAGCTGCTGACTCATCTTCTAAGGAACATATGCTAGAACAAGCTTCCTGGATGGAAGGAGGTCCGTCAGCTCTGCTGCTTAAAGAGGCAATAGTGAGCTGGCTGGATGAAAGGAGGGGCTCACCGCCCCTTTCCATTATCAGCCTTTCTGTCTGCTGGTAGTGCTGAGAGTCTCTTCTCTGCTGAGGAGCTGGATTTAATCTAGGGCATGAGCCCTGTAAGGGAGAAGGATTTGAAGGAACCATGCACTTATTGGCAAGGTTCTTTGCCTGTAGGCAGATACTGAATGCAGGGAGTATACTTCCTTCAGCACATGCCCATCCTTGCTTTGGGGAAAGCGGGTATTTTAAAACAGTCTGCATTTCAAAGCTGCTGGCTGTACAGATTGACTTTTCTAGTCTTTTGAGAAGAGCTGGTGCCTGCCTGCCAGTTGCTGCTAATGTCCTTCCGCGTGCCCTTCAGAGACATCTAACACACACATAGCCTGTTGCTTTCTAGTATGTGTGGTTAATCTTTTGAGTCCATTCAATTTACCTGGTTCTCTTATTGGTGTGAGATTCACAGCTTCATCTCTGTCCGTATCATTCACTGCCCTTTGTCTGATCTGAGGCAATTTCTTTGTCTGCTTTCTCTGTCTCCTCCAATATTGCGATCTGTGTTCGGATCAGCTGCCCAGTTAATTGACCAAGAACCTGCATCCTCTACTCTCATTTCATGAGTGCTCAGCTACCGCCACTGCAGATCAGTGGTGGGAAACCTGCAGCCTATCGGGGTCCTAGGTGTGGCCCACGAGACACTGTGGTTGCCGCTGCCCATGCACAGGGTTGCCAGATTCTGCTGGTTTCCAGCTGGTAATGCAAAAGTGACACGCACTTAAAGCAAAGGCATGTGAAGTGAGGTGGATGCTGATGGCTCCCAACATTGGAGAGCCGTGTGCTCCCTTTGCAGCCAATCAAAGCGCTGCTATGGTTCAATGGGTACATCCCGCAGATTCTAGATACGCCAGCACGGTTAGGAAAACTCCCCTGTGCCGGGAGAGGGATACTCCTGCGGCCCACTTGCTAGCCTAGGTTATACCTGCTCATGGCTTCAGAACAGGGATTTACTGGTAGGTGAGCATTGCTCACCTGTTTGGTGACATGTGTTTGCTCTATAAGAAAGGCTTACTTTGCACATGCTGCGTCTGGGCATTGGATGACTGTGGCTGTCCTACTGGGTAGGCTGAATTTCCAGCGTCCGCTTCTGTTTGGGGAAACTCGCTGAGTAGAGTTTGATTAGAGCCAGTTTCCTCTTGTTTATTGCTTCTGTTTCTTGATCTTAATCTGATCAGGATATGAAACAGAGCCCATTTCTTTGTAACCCTTAAATGGGATTGTTCCAAATGCCCCATTGCAACTTTCAAAATTAGCTGACTGTCATTTCTGTTTACTTGTAGCATTGTCCTCTGCTTCTGCAGGTTCTTTAGCTGCTGGGTAACTTCAAACTGTTGCATGCCACCCTTGTGAGTGGGAGCCTCTGTCCAAATGTAAACACCTTGCATGGACTATGTATAAAGTGTAACTACGCGCTCAACTTTGCAAGTGTGTGTAATCGACCCTTCCGTACACTTAAATGGAACGCTGTCACGATGCAGCTTGCTTTTTACTGTGCTTTGTTTTGGGAAATCCATGCTGTCCTTTGTTCTGCTGTGCAGATGCTTTAATTAAAAGAAGTAAGGGTGCCTTTGGGTTCTAAAACTGAGGGAGGGGGGAAGCAAAGAAAGTGCTTTTGTGTGCTCTGAGAAACAAACGTCCTGGTAGATGTCCCCCTATAAGGTACGTATAATGTTACAGCATGGAAAGGAGGAGAAATGCATCTAATATCTGGAAGAGAATCTGTAGGAGAACTTGTCTTGGGGGAATGTTTATGGCACCAGCAACAAGGTAACAAAAGCGCACTCTTCTCTTTTCTGAGATTCTCCTCTGAGACAGGAAGGAACAAGTGACAGAGAAATGTCAGGTATCATGCATGGGACCATCTGCTTTTACTTCCCTTTTCATGCAAACTTATGTGCAGTGGTGGATCTGTCTTTCCTGAAGCAGTGACCCAGCTGTCTGAGGATTTTGGTTCTTGTGGCTTCAAAACTAGATTATAGCAGAGAGGGCTCCAAAAATGTGTAACATTTTTCATTGCGATGGGGCTTGAATTGAAACTAGACTTTTATTAAAGAGCAGCTGCATTTCAAGAGATACAGAACTGCTGTTTTCCTGGCAATATACTCTGCGCAGGTGTGGGTAAATAGTGTGATTTAGCATTGACTAGTCCAGCCTGCATTTTTAGGCACTGCACCCTTTGGTTTGATTATTCACTGTCTTCCATGTGGAACGCAGCTCTGTTAGAGTTATGCAATTCAGTGGACTCAGACTCCTGACTAGGGATGTTAAAAATCTTGGATTAGAGTAACTGTGTAAGCACTGAAACTCTCTGCTCCGCGGGCTCTGCCATTAGCTTTACACGGCAGAGCCTGCAGCGAAGCCTCGCCGAGAGTGGGGCCACCAACTTAGCAGTTAATTGGTTATTTAGTTATACTCTAACCTGTCATGTGCAGCAGTGTTCCCTCTAAACTGGGGGCCGCACAACTTCACAGGTGATTAATCAGCCCTGCTCAGTAAGAGGCTCAGGGCTCCCTGCAGGGAGCTGACTGACTGGGCAGAGCTGGCTAATCACCTGTGAAGCAGTGCTGCCCTGCAGCTGAGAGGGAACACTGATGTGCAGTCCATACTTTTCCTGCAATTGTTGCACTGGACAGCCTCAACTTATGTTAAAATAAAGGTCAGGCAAAAAATAAGCGATTCAGATTCGAGGCTTGATGCAGGTTTTGCAGGGGGCGGCCTTGTATACAGTGAGGCTACGTCTTCACTGGCAGCTTCTTGTGCAAGAACTCTTCCACAAGAGAGTGTCTACACTGCCATGTGCTTTTGCGCAAGAGATGTGCTTTTTCACAAGAGCATCCATGGCAGTGTAGACACACTCTTCTGCAAGAAAGCTCTGGTAGCCATTTTAACCATAGGGGCTTCTTGTGCAAGAAATTCATGTTGCCTGTCTACACTGCCCTCTTCTGGAAGAGCTCTTGCGCAAGAGGGCTTATTCCTCATGGGGGGAGGAATAACTCTTCTGGAAGAAGCCCTGTTTTACAACGCTATACTGTAAATTTACTTCTGGAAGAACGCTCGTGCAGTGTAGACAGCCGGCAAGTTTTTGCAGAAGAATGGTAGTTCTTCCACAAGAAGCTGCCAGTGTAGACATAGCCTGAATGCTTTAGTATGGCGGCACGACAGGGGATTTTAGATCTGAACCCACGAAAACAGGAGCGTTTTCATGTTTTCGGTTTGTATTTTAATGTAGGGTATGTGAGATTCATTCGAGCACTAAGGCATAAGTAAGCTCTCCCTCTGCGCTCACGATGCAGCTGAGTATCATCAGCTCAATTACTATTTCATAGACAGGAAGAACTTCTTTGGAGTCAGTACAACATTTTGCTTAGACAGCCAGTGTTTTTAATTGTGTGTGGATGCTCGGTTTGACTGGCTAGCTGGATATTACTTAATATTCATGAGGGCCAAACTTTTCTCAGGATTTTGACTGATGCAGGTGGAGGTGAGAAGACTGTGTGTTAAGCATTTGTTTGGCTATGTAGTGTCTTCAGTCGTGGGATAGGGCATTAACAGGGCTGGGCTATCCCTGTCCATCATGCTGTTCCCTGGAATGGCTACAGCCATGTGTCTCTAGAATGGACCTTTTTTTTTTTTTTTAAGAGGACAGGTTGTTGGCCTGTCATTTAACCCACCCCGGAGGATCAGTGGACTGTTCTTTGTCTGGCTTGGTTGGTCCTGCCAGCATAACTCTCAGGGAGACTGGAATGCACACGCCCTCCCATTGTATCAGGGTGCCAATCCCAAGGGGAAAAAATTATAACCATTGGACCCTCCTGTTCTCTTCCCACCTTGTCAGGTCAGAAAACAGCCACCCTTCCTCTCCATTCCAGACTTCCTCTGAACCTGGAACATGTGAGACAGGAAGGTCTTGTCTTCCCTGCTAAAAACTCTGGGTTTTTTTATCTCCGAGTAATTAACATGCATGAGCAAAGATGGGAAAGGCCAGGCGTGTGTGTGAGGTTTTTCCTCAAGGTCATCTCCCCCAGGCACAGGGATGGTGCTAACCTTGTACTGTGCCTTGGCTGTGTTTTTTGTCTCAGGATAGCACCTGAACGTTGGTTGCCCAAAGGTAAAAACCGCAGCAGTGAGGGCAAGCCCTGAAACCGTGGAGTCATACTGCATGTCAACGCACATCCCTTGAAAAGGGCAAACATTCAGTACAATCTTGCTGCTGCTTTCATAACACTTTCTAAATGAGAAATAGGAAACCATTTTTGATTCAGAGATTTTTGAGTACAAGATCATGTGGTCTGAGGTCCTGTGTTCCCCAGGCTGGAGAATTTCACCCAAGAATTCCTCTGTTAAGCCCAGTGGCTTGTGATTGAACTAGAGCAGACCATGTAGCAAGACTCATGATCTTAATGTTAAAGATTCCAAGAAATAATCGCCATATCTCTTTTTTTTATATAGCATTTTCCATCCATCTGATCTCAGTACTTAGCCTCATCATGCTCCAAGAGGTATGGAAGAGCTATATTATCTATTTCTACAGGTGGGACACTAAGGCTAAGGGACTCAACCAAGGACACACATAGGCTGTGGCAGAAAAGAGAATCGAACCTGGGTGTCCCACATCCTAGATTAGTGGCCCAATTACTGGACCATCCTACCTGTTTAATAGAATTCAGTGGTGGAGTTTAGACTCTTTTAAATTATCTTTAATCTAAAACATTCTTCCCAGCTGCAAACACTGCAGACTTAAATTGTTATCTGATTTGTGATGTCTCTGCTCTGGGTTCTGGCAGCAGCAGACTGGGGGAGAAAATGACACAGCTTTGATACTCTTCCCATTCTGCCTCCCTTCTCCTTATGGGACAGCATCATGACTCCGTCTTCCAGGAAGCAAGGAGCAGAAAGTCTGTCCATGATGTACAGTGTAAAGATGATTTCTGGGCTGTGGCCTGCTTTGGTAGAAACTTGAAATAAGACAAGGTGGGGTGCATAAAATGACTGAATTAGTAACACACACTACAACCTCCCTCCTTCCCTTCAAGGGTTCATGGACTCTGTGCCTTTTAGTTAATTGAGTGATCTGATAACACCCTTTGTAGAGGCTATTGTGTACACCTGGGTAGGGAACTTTTTTTTTTTTTTTGGTATCAGGCCATTGATGCACTAGAAAAAATCAACAGCAGGCTGCAGAAGTTGAATTAACCTCCCCAGGGGAGAAGCATGGGGCCCCAGCCCTGTGAGAGGGGGGACGACACTGAGGCTTGGGGCTTCCTCCGGGGCTGGAGCTGTGAGCGCCAACTTGCCCTGCTGTGGGGGAAACCCCAAGCCTCTGCGCTTCTTCCCCTCTGTCCGGGTGAGTGAATTGAATCGGTACGGCCTGTAGGCCGGATGAAAATGAACAAGGGAAGAGATCCAGCCCCCGGGCCATAGATTCCCCATCCCTAGTGTAAATGCTCCCCAAATATTCCGGGTCACACATCTTAAAGCTATAACAAGATTGCAAAAGACATCTGGTTAGCTGAGAGTTAGTTAACTCCAGATTAAAGAGAGTCTAGAGTAAACCAACCCCCAATGGAAGGCAAGATTGGGAGGAAATAAAACTTACGACATAGGTACCTCACCCCCCACCACAAATAATTCTAGTGCTGGAAAGAAAGGAACCTCCAAAGTACACAATGCAAGTAATTTCCCAGAAGAGGTGGCTAACCATAGGCTGTGGGTTTGGCATCTGTGTCTGTCAAAACTGAGTCCAGCTGCGCGTGCCAGATAAAGTTCAGGAGTGTGATGTCTAAGCTGCATGTTTCCAGCAACGCCATGGCTTTCCGTGCCCAAGCAGCTACTAGGAGTAGAGAGAGTCTTCTTAAGGCAACTTGTGACTAGGGATGTGAACTGGTTACCTGGTAAGCATCACCTTTACTAGGCAACAGTTAACTGGTGCTCAGAGTAGCCTCCTGCCTGCTGCAGGTGGAAGACTGTGCCAGCCCTGCCAGGCCCACCGTGCTGCAGGTCGGGGCAGGAGGAGGAGAGCCGGTTGCAGGCTGCTCCAGCCAGGTTGGAGTGGTCCCCTGCCTGGGATCCTGCTTAATTGGTTAACCGGCTAAACCTAATATTTAACTGGTTAACTGATTAAACAGGATTTTACATCCCTACTGGCACTGCATGTCCTGTTTGTGTACCAGGCTAATGTACTCTTGTCTGTCAGGTTGACTTGGAGGTTGAGGCCACCTTTTAGGGATTAAAAAACGGTAATGCAACTTCTGCTTTTTCTGGAGCTCTTTGTGCGCCCAGCAGAGCATGAGGATAAATATCTGATCTAGGGTGGGGGCTAATATTGAATCGGACCCTGAGATTTGGGTAGCATCGGGTAAAAGATTCTGCTCCTTTATTTTTGGGGCTGGTGGATACCATGGGCATGTCTATGCTGTGTGGAAGACAGACGTTGCCTCATTCGATCTTCTGGGGTTCAATTTAGCGGGTCTAGTATAGACCTGCTAGATCAAACTCAGAGGGCAACCCTGTCAGCACCGGTAGTCCTGCTCCTCATGAGGAGCAAGAAAAGCTGACAGGAGTGTTTGCTCCCATAGGCCTCCTGTTGTATGGACAGTGGAGAAATGTGACGTAAGATACATCAACCTACGCTATGTAATTTACACAGCTGGAGTTGCATATCTTATTTCAACCTTCCCGTGTAGTGCAGACCAGGCCTATGTGAGTGACATGCAGGTGAAAGTCTTTTTAACACTGGGAATTGAGCTACAAGTACAGTATTTCACCATTGGGATCCTACATAGGATATGGTATCTTAGTTTTGGGTAGAGTAGTGAATGTGCAAGAGATCTTACCTGCATCTTCCATCTTCCTTTTCCTAGAGGCTAAGATGTGAGAGGATAAAATGCCCTATGTGGTTATAATAAACCCTGATCTACATGCTGTGTTTTGACTTATTTAATTGTATTTTGGGTAGGGGTCCTCTTTTTTTTTTTTTTTTGTTTGTTATTTTTTTGATATCAGTGGAAAGGCACTTGTAGTCCAGTCAATTTATGAATAAGCTACACCAGGATAAGCAGCTATTTACTGGTTTAATTGCAATCCACATAAAGTGGTGCTGGTACAATCAATTAATCTGTTCCTGCACCAACACAATTAAAGTGGTACAAAAATGCGTGTAGACCAGTCTTCTGTAGAAGCACATCTGCTGGTTCCTCTGGTCCAGTTGGAAGTCTCTGAATTGATGTTTCAGGGAAGAAGAACATCTAAATGGAGTAGAGGGAAATGATCCCATAGTTGGGACCCTCCTTTCAGATGATGTTGTGGTATCCTCTCTTTCAGAGGTTTACCTTTCTTGGGGAGGGAACTTCAATTATTAGGAAAAGACACGTGTTAATAATGGGGGAGACGATCATTAGAAACATAGCTGAGTTTGCAATGACCGAGAGAACTGCATTGTGACTTGCCTGCTTGGGGTGAAGATTGTGGATCTCTTGAGACCTTTAATTTATGTGTAGTGCTGGGGAGGAGCTGGGTGGTCATGGTGCATTAGGTACCATTTAAATAGGGAAGGATGGGTGAGAGGTCCAGGATGCCAAATTTAGGTTGCTAGGGAAGAGATTTGAAATCCAGGACCTCAATGATGGTGTTATCTGAAATGCTTCCAGTTCCACATACAGGGCCAGGTAGGCAGGTAGAACTGCACGGTTTCAATGCATGGATGAGACGATGGTGTAGGGAGGAGGGGTTTAGATTTATTAGGAACTGGGGAAACTTTTGGGAAAGGGGGAGCCTATACAGGAAGGATGGGCTCCACCTAAACAAAAATGAAACCAGATTTCTGGCACTTTAAATTAAAAAGATCATAGGGCAGTTTTTAAACTAAGGGCTGGGGGAAAGCCGACAGGTGCGGAGGAGCATGTGGCTTGGACAGAGACATCCCTTAGGGAAGGCTCTATTAATAGAGCTTCTATGTCCTAGTAAAGAGGAGTGGATGGCAGGTGATAAAATATGGATAAGATCTGATGAGAAGCAATCAAATGAAAAATAATCCCATTCAATCACAGCATGTATCAATCACAAATTGTATCAGCTACATGATTAGTCGATAAGGGAAGGTGTTCTGTCCCAGCTCGTGACGGTCCAGGAGTTACCCCCGCTGCGGCTCTGCAGTTTAAATGTAGTAGGAGCCAGGTGCGCAGGGCCGCAGCGGTGATAGGTCTCAGATAAGTGTGAGCTGGGACCGCTGCAGCTCTGCATTTTAAATGTAGTAAGAACTGGGCAGCTCTTAGTGCAGTTCCGGCTCTCGCCGGGTCCAGCAGCCCCTGTTCGCGGCGACCCGGGTGCCAGTGTCTCCTGCTTCCCTACCCCCCCAGGCAGCAGCAGCAGTGTCCTTTTAAGCCAGCTCCCCCCAACACCAGCTCCTGTTCTCCCCCTTGCCCCTGCTTGCTGCCTATGGAGGCAGCGGGGGTAGGGGGGAAGCAAGTCATCAAGTACTCAACTCGACAACCCATTAAGTTTAGGCTTATCGGGTAGTCAAGTACTCGCTTACATCCCTACATGTAATGTCAGACAGCTAAATAGAGACAAGTTTTAAAGGTATTTATATACAACCTCTATAAGTTTAAATAATAAGATGGGTGAACTAGAGTGTCTGAATGAGGATATTGATATAATAGGCATCACGGAAACTTGGTGGAATGAAGATAATCAATAGGACACAGTAATACCAGGGTACAAAATAGGGATGTTAACTAACAATTAATTTACTAGTCGAGAAGTCGATGGAATGTCCATCAGCTGCTCGACTAGTCGATAGGCACTTCCTCATGGGGCTCTTGTACATTTCAAAGGAAGAATGTAGAACTCTGTATGCAGCCTGGGGCCAGTGGGGCTGTGCGCAGGTGTGCCTGCTTTGAAATGTACAAGAATCCCCAGCGGGGGCTCTTGTGCATTTCAAAGTGGAAGCTGATTTGAAATGCCACGCGGACCTGGGCTCCACACGTCATTTCCCCAGAACCTGGAGTCAGCTGGGGAAATGCCGCCTGGAGCCTGAGATCAGCTGTGGAGTCCCAGCTGACCCCGGGCTGCACGCGTTGCTGCCGCTTTGAAACGCTGAGGCAGCATTTCAAAGGGGCAGCGCCGCACAGCTGAGCCGCATGGTGCCCGGGGTCAGCTCCTTGCGGTGGCGCCTTGAAATGCCGAGGCTGCATCTTTAAGTAACCCCTTCCCCCACCCCCTTTTACTTCCTCTATCTGATAGAGGCAGGAGGGGGACGGGGGAGAATCGACTAGTCCTTAACATTCTTAGTACATAATATATCTGAAGGTCAGAGAAGGTCATGCTGGTGGGGGAGTGGCACTGTGTGTGAAAGAAATGATAGAATCAAATGAAATAAAAATCTTAAATGAACTAAACTGTTCCATAGAATCTTTATGGATAGTAATTCCATGCTCTACTAATATGAATATAGCTTTAGGGAAATAATACCAACCGCCTGACCATGATGGTGATAATGACTATGAAATGCTAAGGGAAATTATTGTATTTTTTATTGTATGGCCTCTTTAATGGGGATTTCAACTAAAAGAGCACCCAAGGACAATAAGATCATCGTGGAGAAACTAAGTGAATTCTTTGCATCGGTTTTCATGGGTGAGGCCAAGAGGGAGTTTCTAAAACCTGAGCCCTTCTTTGTAGTTGACAAATCTGAGGAACTGTCCCAGACTGAGGTGCCATTAGAGGTGGTTTTGGAACAAATTGATAAACTAAATAGTAGTAAGTCACCAGGAAGAGATGGCATTCACCCAAGAGTTCTGAAGAAGCTCAGATGTGAAATTGTGGAACCACTAACTGTAGTACCAAATGACTGGAGGATAGCTAATGTGACACCAATTTTTGAAAAGGGTTCTAGAGGTGATCCTGGCAATTACAGGCTGATAAGTCTAACTTCAGTACCAGGCAGATTGGTTCAAACTATAGTAAAGAACAGAATTGTCAGACGCTTAGATGAACATAACTTGTTGTGGAAAAGTCAACATGGTTTCTGTAAAGGGAAATTGTGCTTCACCCATCTACTAGAATTTTGTAAGGGGGCCTATAAGCATTTGTACAAGGGAGGACTCCAGTGGATATAGTGTACCTAGATTTCCAGAGAGTCATTGACAAGGCCCTCACAGAAGACTCTTAAGCAAAGTAAGCTCTCATGGGATAAGAGGGAAGGTCCTTTCATGGATTGATAACTGGTTAAAATATAGGAAACCAAGGGTAGGAATAAATGATCAGATTTCAGAAGAGAGAGAGGTAAGTAGGGGTGTCCCGCAGGGGTCCATACTGGGACTGTAGCAACATAATGATCTAAGAGAGAGGTAAGCAGTGAGATGGCAACATTTGCAGATGATAGCAAACTGCTCCAGAGAGTTCAGTCCAAAGCAGACTGTGAAAAGTTTCAGAAAGATCTCACAAAACTCGGCGATGGGGCACAAAATGGCAGATGAATTTTAATGTTGTTAAATGCAAAGTAACACCCATTGGAAAACATAATCCCAACTATGAATGTTAAATTTCGATTAATCAGCTAATTGAGTAGTAGATGGAATTTCCATCGACTACTTGATTATTCAATAAGAGGGGAGGTGCAGCGGGGAACCTGGTGTGAGCGGGGACTGCTTCAGGCCCCACTGGTGCCGAGTTCTCACTGCTCTGCCTCTGCCTTTTAAATGTAATAAGGGCCGGGTGGTGCAGGGGAGGGAAGGCAGAGGCGCAGCAGGGAACCCAGCATGAGCGTAGACTGAAGCAGGTAGTAAGAGCCGCTTGGCTCTTGCTACATTTAAAAAGGCAGAGGCGCAGCAGTTGGGACCCAGTGCGAGTGGGGACTGAAGTAGTGCTGGGTTCCCCATTGCTTCTCTACCTCCCCTGTCCCCCTGTCCCACATCTCAGAGATGGTGCTGGGAGGAACTGGCTTTTAAGCCAGCTCCCTCCAGTACTGGCTCCTGCTCCCCTCCCGCGCTGCCTCTGATATAGAGGGGGCGGGGGAATGTGAGTAGCCGACTCAACAACTCTTTTACGTCCCTAATCACAACTATACGTATAAAATGATGGGGGACTAAATTAGCTGTTACCACTTGAGAGAGAGCTTGGAATCATTGTTCCTGAAAACATCCACTCAATGTGCAGCAGCAGTCAAAAAAGCAAACAATGTTAAGAATCATTAAAAAAGGGATTGAAAATAAGACAGAGAATATCTTCTTACCTTTGTACAAATCCATGGTATATGCACATCTTGAATACTGCGTGCATATGTGGACACCTTATCTCAAAAAATACCTTGGCATTGCAAAAGGTTCAGAAAAGGGCAACAAAAATGGTTAGGGGTATGGAATGGCTGCCAAATGAGAAGACTTTTCAGCTTGGACAAGAAATGACTAAAGGTGGGGGGGGGGGAAGATATGATAGAGGTCTATAACATTGTGACTGCTGTAGAGAAAGTAAATAAGAAAAAGTTATTTACTTGTTCCCATAACACAAGAACTAGGGGGTCACCAAATGAAATTAATAGGTAGCAGGTTTAAAACAAACAAAAGGAAGTATTTCTTCACACAACACACAACCTGTGGAACTCCTTGCCAGAGGGTGTTGTGAAGACCAGGACTTTTACAGGTTTCAGAAAGAGCTAGATAAGTTAATGAAGGTTAGGTCCATCAATGACTACTAGCCAGGATGGGTAGGAATGATGTCCCTGGCCTCTGTTTGTCAGAACCTGGGAATGGGCGACAGGGGAGGGATCACCTGATGATTGCCTGCTCTGTTCATTTCCTCTGGGGCACCTGGGATTGGCCACTGTCGGAAGACAGGTTACTGGGCTAGATGGCCCTTTGATCTAACCCAGTATGGCTGTTCATATGTTCTTAGCTGATCATGGCCTTGTGTGACTAGTAAAGACAATGGACCGTGGCATTGCACCTGCCTTCCCCCCCCCCCCCCCATGGCTTCAAGTAGCGCAAACCGGAGGCTGGGGAGATGATGTTATGAAAGGGACTGTTTTGCCATAAGAGCTGGCAAGTGGTTGTAATATGTTTGACACATACAAGAGTGTGCTGGGTCAGGTAATTGCATGAGTCAGCCTGGGAGCTGTCTGGGAAATATCTGCAAGTCTAGACTAAGTAGTGGGATAAATATCATTTCATGATGCATGTGTATAAACATGGTCTTGCCACGGATGTAATGGGCACAGCTGAAAAAACACTTTTCCTGCATGGGTCAAGAAAATCCATTTGGGCAGGTTTGGCTACAGGGGTGACTGTATCCAGGAGGGATGCTATCTGGGCTCCCTTGCTGTGTGTCTGCTGATAGTAATTGTTCAAGAACAGAACAGCGGTGCATCCCCTGGGCGAGGCATTTGTCTGTCTGCAGATCTCAATGTTGCCATGTAAGTGTCTGCTCTTACTGCCCTCTTCCGTGTGCTTGAGTGTCTCCTTTGTCTTTTGGAGCTGGGTCTCTTCCCTGAAGCCATCGTAGGTGTCAGATCTTGGGAGCGGAACAGGCTTAGCACTGGATGGGAGACAGCAGGGATCAAAGCAGGAGAGGGTGTTGATCAGAGTCGTTTCTTCTGAGCCCTGCTGGTACCAGTGCTTAGCGTCCTGTGCTTCTGCAGGGAGCTGTGATGCAAGGCAAAGAGAGTGTTTCTTACTTCTTGCTAGTAAAGATGACACAACTCTCTTTCTGCAAGAGACCAATATGCTGACCCCAGTCTCTTGAAAAAGCACAGACTGGCTAATTAAATTCCCCCTCTGGGCTGTGGTAGCGGTCAGTTCCTGTCCCATAGCATTGCTACAGGTTGCATCGCAAGAGTGAATGAAGTGGGTTGTGATAAATCTCTTGACTACCCCGGGCTCAACTAATATTTGAAACCCTTTGAGCTCCTTTGCATGGTGTCCTAGAAAAGCATCGCTGTCAGAGCTGCCTCCTCTGCCTCAGAGGGCACAAATGCAGCCACTGGACTGCCTCCAGAAAATCATTTCCATTAGCAAAAATTGCATCTGGATGACTGTGGGTTTTATTTTGATTGGCTGGCATACTTGGCTTTGATAGAAGTAAAGTGGGCCCACCATTTCTGCCCAGCCTTGCCTGTTTAAATCCTGCTCTGTCAGCAGGCTGTCCTTCCTGTATTTCCTGTTGACTCCCTTCCCCATTGGTTGACAAGCTCCGTGTTCACAGAAACCAAATAAAGCAACAGTATAAAAGAGGATGCAAGCTGCCCGGATGAGTGGTGCGTGGGTGGAAGGGCTGTGAATGGGATCGGTGCAGCCCAGAACGGAAGAGCCTCTGCCAGCCGTTGTGCTTTATCTCTCTGGCAGCATTTGGATTTCTTAAAGCTTGAGGCTATGCTGCTATTCTGGCTGCTGATTTCTCCCTGTGTTTTAATTATGTTTTAATTATTTGGGTTTACCGTGCTCCCTTAAGGGAGGTGACCAGTCTCCGGCCTACACAGTCCCTTCTTTAATCCTTTGTTACCTTTTCCTACAGGTTTATGGTCTCTGGCATTAAGTGAAGTGTAGAAGGCAACGTGGGGCTTACCTCTCAGCAAGCAGCATGGTAGAGAGGGGCAACCTCAGATCTGAGAGAGCTGCAGCTGCCAATCCAGTTCCTAATGTGTCCCACTGAGGGCCATGCATTCACTCTGAGCTCTTTGCTCTCATGCTGCAGTAAAAATGGGCCCTTTCCCAACTAATGCTTGTATCAGGTCCTGAATAGATCTCCACCACTGCAAGCATCTGAAGTCTTGGTCAGTAGCTATAAACTAGGGATGTCAAAGGTTAACTGGTAAGCCTGACCCTTAGAGGGTAAGGCTTACTGTTTCTGGTTAACTGGTAGGGGCTGGAGCAGTTCCCTGTCCGCCCCGGACTGGGGGCTGCTCCATCCCTGCGGGACCTGCTGGAGTTGTCCCTGTTCGTGGTGGCCCGGCCCAGCCTCCCCACTGTAGGTTACACACTGGCTCCCCTGCTGCCAGCCCGCTTCTAGGGAGGCTTCACTGTGGGCCCCACAGTATAAATTTTACTTACGTTTTATAATGCAGAGCCCGTAGCGTGTGTACCTGCTATGAATTTTTAGTGGTTGCACGGTTACATTGCTCAACACATTTTTACATCCCTATTATAAACATGGGCAGATGACTTGGGGATAAAAATGTCATGGCTGAAGGTATCTGAATATAAGCAGGAGAAAGTTGTAAGGGAATTTTGTTGGAATCCAAACATTATTGGCCTCAGCCTGTTCCCCATTTAGACACCTACCACATTCCTTTGCAGACTGGTTGTCCTTCTACCACCACGCGCTTTGTCACGTGTATTTGACTCCTTTTTTGTGTGCGGAGTCCAAGTCGCCAGGGAAGTTTTGCATGTGGATTTTGGCTTCACACACAGTTTCTTGTGCAGTAATTGTGGGGTTTCCCACTTGGGATTTTACACATGGCTTCCCCTCATGAACTCTGCCTGTAACAATTGTATAGAAGAAAGCCAAGGTGTGTGTGTTCACTTTAAAAAATGGACTCTGTACATTCCATTCCAGCGCCATCTCTTTACTCCAGTATCGCGTTCCTCCTTGCAGATCTGCCCCCGCTGACCCTAATTCTGGGCTTCCTTCATATGGGAGGCATTTTCTTTTTAGCCTCTGCATAGGGCTTCCCAGGGGTTGCAGGCTGCAGCCAAGAAAGCTGTGCTGCTAGACCTTGACCCAGGATGTGAGCGGACATGTTGGGACTAGTCTGCTTGCCTGGCAGAGGCTATTTCCACAGAGCAAAGTGACAGGAACAGCTGTGTAGTTGGGATTTTATACAAAAATACCTGCAAAGCTTATAGCTTATTCCTGCTTCACTTTCGAAGAACTCTCTGTGCAATTAAAATAGGTTGATTTGAGAGACAGAAGCGACATAGGTGCAGGAAATTGTGACTCTGGCACGGTGAACTGCATTGCTTGCTATCTTCTTCCCCTAGCTAGCATGACCTGGTTCTGCAGCGCAGGCCGTGATGCTGGCATTTGAAATGCATTGTTTGGGGGAGGAGGTATTTTTTCACTGACAGACCCTGATTCACCCAGGACGTGAAGCACATGACCACCTACAAGCATGTGAGCAGCGCTTGATTTTGATGGGATTGTTACTACTGTCCTTAAAGTCAAACACATGTCTAAGTACCTTGCTGACTTGAGGCCTTGTTCTCTTGATTCAGGGGTGGTGAACCTTTTTGGCATCGGGGGCTGCTGAGCCACAGAAAAATCAGTCGGGGGCTGCACACAAGTCAAAAGCAAAAAAACCAAAACCCCCTCACTGACGTGGCCCCGGACTGAGAAGGAGAAAGGGAGAAAGACACTCCCTACATTCTCCTTGCAACCAGAGCCTAGGGGACCCAGGATAGCAGGAGAACGATGGGGGGGGGGGGCTGGAGCACCAGCTCAGGGTCCCCAATGCTGAGGAGGAGCCCTGAGCCTCGGGAGCCAGATCCAGGCAAGTTGGGGGCTGCGTACAGTCCCTAGGCTTTAGGTTCCCCACCCCGTCTTCATTTTTGTTGCCTCATGGCCGACAGGGCACATGTGCTGAGCTGGTCACCTACCTCTTTTATTGAGACCTGGTGACATTTTCAGAGGTTAGAATTAACACCCATAACCTGGCAGCAATTGAATGCAGGGCTTAGTATATGGGAATGGAAATGCTGACGTAAGTCAGTGAGGAGCAACCTGGGCTAGTGAGTGGAGTGTATCGGTGGCCTCCTTCATCTCCGTGGACTGCAAAATTGTTGTACAGCCTCCCAAGATACGGGAGTTTTGCTAACAGTGCTTTGTGAGTGCACAAAGAATTTGCAGTGTGCACCAACTGAACTGTAGCAGCACTTTGACTGGTTGCAGGGCTCTCACAATGTCGTGTGCAATCAGCGCACAGCTCACTTCATGTGCCCTTACTTTAAGTGTGTATCATTTTGCTATACCAGTAGGAAAAAAACTATATGGAACAAAAAGAATCTGGCAACACTGTGCATGGGCAACAGTAAACAAAATATCTTGCGGGTTGCACGTTGAACCCTCTTGGGCCACAAGTTGCCCACCACTGCCCTACGGGGAAGGCCAGTGGCTGTTTACAGAGAACATTCTGTCCCAAATCTTCACCATCTCTTAAATGATTCAGGATTCCTCCAAGCTCTGACTGCACCTAGCTGATGGGGGATAGAGAAAACCCTCGTGAAAGCTTTGTGGCGAATTAGGGACTAAGTGGGAATTAAAATTCTTTTTTCCCTCCATTATGCATAGATCCAAGTAGAACTTAGTGGATGAGGCTTGACGGAGCCTATTAAAGTAACTGTGCAGAAAAGCCAATTAGAATATAATGGAGACAGGAAATTAAGTCTCAGTTAGTTTGATATGGGAAAAGAGGAAGTGTAGTAGAGCTCTAGTGTAAATGTGGTGGGAGTTGTACAAGATATTGTCAGTTATAAATTAGAGAAATTTCATGTGGCATTGGTCTGTTGTGCTCAACAGACTGAGTTCAGCATCCCACTTTGAATCCTTTTCGTCTGTCATATATAGTTAAAGCCACCTTCTGCCTTCACTAGAGAGAAATGATGCAGCAAGGTGAAAATGAATATAGTTTGTCCTCAGAAGATGTGAAGTGAAGTTCTTGGAGTTATGTCTAAATAAAAGTAGTACTGGTTCGTTGGGTAGATTATCACTGGAAGCAGAAAAAAAAATCCTTTGTAGCAAAACAGTTAACCAATGTTCCTTCTCCATGCGCAGAATAAATTTTATGTGCACTGAGGCATGTGTGGATGTGCACTACCAGTAGATACACACGTTACTGGTTGTGGGCACTCTGCTAATCAGCTGGGCAGTATTTGCATCTCTCCTGGGTGACCTCCCCAGCTCACAGCTTAGAGGGAACAGGGCTGTTAACGAAAAGACTTTCACTTGTGGTGAGCTCTCTTTGGTTTGTATGTCTCTGTCTCTCAAGTTTTATGCACGAATGTACTTGTTGCTTCTTCCAGCCTTTCTTTTGCAGCAGGACCCATCTGCCTGTGAGAGTGAGCTAAACCCTGCACTAGCTTGCACATTACTGGAGGTGGTGTGCTGGCCCGGTGAAGTCATGAAGTTTGCAATGCCAGCAGTTAGAGACCAGACCAAAATGTGTCTAAACTGCGTGTTGGAGCGAGAGTGCTAAGAAGCAATAACCACAGAGCCCGGTGACGTCAGTTTCCCAGAGGCAGAAACTTCCCTAAAAGTGCCACGCAGCTGCCTGCCTTGTTCTTAGACTGGAAATTGCTTTTTCTGAGGAAGAGCCAGACTCTGATCTCTGGCCCAGACAGAACACCTGTGTTTGTTTTTACTATGCCTCTGACCCACTTTCAGGGAACACAGCTGCAGATGGGAAAAGCTTTCTTATTTTTCACTTGGCTTCATTTGCTACTGCAGGTGTCCGGTCCGTTTCAAACTTGTAGCAAAAATGCCTCTCTGCCTGCCCTTTTGGAAGGAGTCGAGATATAAATGAGCTTCTGGCTTTTCAGACCACATGCATATCTATGTTTCTGGTCTGCGAGAGCGTGCGCCCTTAGTCTCCCTTGTCTTTGCGTAACAGTTAAGGCCCAGTTTGGCTGGGATTGCTTTCCAGATTGTTGTCTTGCCCCATTTCTGCCTGCAGGTTCCCTCTTCCCCAAGTGTGTGTGCAGCTTGCCTGTCTTTCAGTCCCAAGTATTTTAACTCTGAGGCGATTCTACTCTTTAGACTGGGGTGGGGAACCTTTTTTGGGTCAGGGGGCCACTGACCCACAGAAAAATCAGTCTCTTCTCTGAGAAGGAGAAAGACACTTCCCATGTTCCTCTCACACACCAGAGCCTAGGGTGGCCCAGCCTAGTAGATTTGTATGCCAGCACAGGCTCCCCAGTGCTGGGGGGAGCCCTGAGGCTTGAGGGATGAATCCAGGCAAGCCAGGGGCCATATCCAGCCCCAGGCCTTAGGTTCCCCACCCCTGCTTTAGACTGAGTTAGCTGTTAGGTAAGTGTGCAGACTAGAGGTTGCGTGAGGGCAATGACTAGTCCACACGCTGGGGTCTCCGTTTCCTGACTAGGCCTTGCACTGGGGAGCTTGAGAGGTTGGGTTCTGGAGTCAGCCTCTTCGGGTTGCCGACTTCCATGTCATAAACAAGCCACCCGACTCTTCACAATAAGCCCAAGTCCAACCTCATCCCGTTTCAAAATAAGGCCAAAAAAAGCCACTCCCTAAAATGGGGGTGGGCAAACTTTTTGGCCTAAGAGCTACCTTGGGGGTTCAGAAATTGTAGGGTGGGCTGGCTAAGGAAGGCTAGAGGAGGCTGTGCCTCCCCTAACAGCCAGGTGTGGCCTAGCTGCTGCTCCCTGCCCCCCCCCCCCCCGTCTGCTCTCTGCCTCCTATCCAAACCTCCCCGTCGCAGTGGTTCCCCTGGGACCTCTATGAGGCTAGCCTAGCCAGGCAGGTGCTTGAGGGCCAGACAGAAGGGTCTGGGGGGCCAGATGTGGCCTGCAGTTTGCCCCCCCTCTGTTCTAAAAGAACCCCAGCACTCAGTGTGGCTAGACACCCCCCCCCCCCCAGCATACAGCCTGGGACTGTGATGGGCCCATTGTGCACCCCGGAATGCTCTCTCCTTGCCTGTGAAAAAGAAGCTACAAGTGCAGATCTAGCCAACGTGCATTCCCAAGCCCCAAACAAGCCCACTTGCTATGGTTTTGACGTGGATTTGTCAACTTGAAGATGCTGAACTAGGTCTCTATGCAAGCTTCAAGGAGGAGGCGGGGCATGCCCAGCTGGTTTGGGAGTGGAATGAGTAGGAGAAGTAGGCTGGGATTTTAAAGCTCTAGTGCTGTGTGCTGCTGTAGAGTGGTCACTGAGGTCACCTGGATAAGAGTTGAGTCAGAGTCCGGCTCTTTTGGGGAAAGGGATCTCCTGCAAGTGCTTTCCCTCGGGGACCGAGCACTCGCTTGAAAATCCAACCATGGAAATGGGCGTTATGTCAGGAGGCATTGAAAGAACGCAGGATGCAGATGTGGGGCTGTCCTGTTTGCTGCAGGGCAGGTTGAGCTGTGCTTGGCTCTCTGCCTTGAGCCTGGGTACACCCTAGATATTATCTGCCATAGCTATTTATCTGGTCATCTTACTGAGGTTTTGTATAACCCCTTGTTTACAAAGCTGTTTAATTCTTAGCATGTGTAGAGCAATGTGGCAAATATAAGCTACTGTACAAATGCCAGCTAGTGATTCCTCATTTCATCTCCTCTCAGAAGGGTGACCGGTCTCCACTACAAGTCAGAAGTTTCCTCACCGCTCTTCTCATCCCATAGTATGATCACAGACTTATATATGCCATAATCCTGCAGCTGCAGAACCACCTCTGTGCTTGAGAATCCCAGCTTGCCTTCAAAAAACCAAACCCACAACCTCTTTTCCTAGCGCTCATGATTATGCAGGTTGTGATACTGTGCCCCGTATTTTTCATGGAAATGTGTTTTGAATATGCTTTCTGCCAAATGAGCTAGTGAGCCCCTGAGTGTGTATATTCTATTTGTGTGCATGTATCACTCTTGAATGTGAAGTTAGAAATATAAATTGTAAGCCTGTTTATTAATTTAGGTTTTCTAGTGAAAGCCATTAGTTATACTTAAGGAACTTAATGGCTCGGTGTTCAAGGCAAGGATCTGTGAATAGCCTTGCTTAGGCTTACAGGAAAAACCGTGGTTGGTCCTCCAAAGATATGTGACCATGCCACCTGGTGCTGGAATCCGTCTTAGGTTTGGCCTTTTTCTACAGGGACATGTGGGGGGAATGGGACAAAGACTTCCTGCTCTGGGGAAATTCTATATAAGGGATGATAAGACCTGAAAAATAGAAGAACTCTAATGAGAGGAGAAGCTATTAGATCCAGGTCAGGAAAAAGATCAGCTCCGGCCTGAAGACCTTCACCTGCAATAAGGTCTAGGGTGACAAATTATGACTTGTAGTAATTTCTCTTAGTGTATTCAGCTTAGCTGGCATGTTTTGTTTATTTTAGCTTAGTAACTTACTTTGATCTGCCTGTTATCATATACAGCCACTTAAATTCTACATTTTACACTTACTACCATCACTTTTGTTTATTATTAAACACAGTGTAAATAATTGTTACTGGGGAGGAGGGAGCACGACAGCTGTGCATATCTCTCATTCATTGATGGGGGGGACGACTTCATAAGCTTACCCTGTATAAAAGTTTTACACAGAATAATATGGATTTGTTTGGGGTTTTGGTCCCACTGGGGCTGTGCTTCTGGGTGCTGTCAAGTCCCTGTAACTGAGCTCCTTCCCAGAGCTGAGCTGTTCTCAGGGTCTGTGTTACTCTGGGGCTGTTACCCCAACTCTTTGTCTTTGCTGGGGGAGACCAGAGCTTCTGGCTTAGCGGGACAGGGTGGTGGCAGTGCCCCAGAGGGCAGGTAGGTGGGCTCAGTGGTATGATCAGCCCATCAGGTGCCAATCTCAAGGGGATCTCTGTGATCTAACCCGTCACTGGGTAGCCTGAACATTGAGAATGTTACCAGTGCAGTGGGGTCTTCCTGGTAGTGCAGATGGACCACACCAGTAGCTCAGACAGGTATTACCTGCTCCACACATCTTGATGAGGCATTAACTCTGAAGCCTAAAGCAGGCAATTTCCATTTAAACATCAGGATTGTGAACTACATTGCTGCTGATCACATTGAGCGAATGTGTTTATCCCACAACCCGGTGCTCCTTCCCGGTCCCTAAAACTCCAGCTACATCTGCCAGGTTTCCCCTGATTTCCAGCCCCTGCCTTGCGGTCAGGCATGGTCGGTACTGTCCCATGATCTGTTTATACTGAAAACTGGGAGTGTGGGCACAGCATAGCATTGGTGAGCCTATCCAAACCTCTTACTCAGAGATGACTGTATTTTCACATTGGAGTCATTTGAATTAAATAGCTTCAGGGGTAGCTGAGTTAGTCTGTTACAGAAAAAAACAACAAATGGTCTGGTCGCTGCTGCAGAACTTTGCATCCGTCATACTAGAGTGCAACAGAATCCACGGATTGAGGTGCATCTTGCCAGAGCACATGAGCCTTCAAGTGTGACGTGTGGATTGTTGGATTTATTTTGCATGGGGGCATACTTGGGCCCTAAGGGGCATGAATGTTGCATCCTGTACAGAGAAAACTAGCTGCCTCATTTACGCAAGTACCCTCTTTTTTTTTTTTTGTCTTTATAATACATCCCTACCTCTGTAACTTCCACTCCAGTGCATCTGATGAAGTGGGTTTTACCCATGAAATCTTATGCCCTAATAAATCTGTTAGTCTCTAAGGTGCCACAGGACTCCTTGTTGTTGCAGCTGCCTTATAGTCTGTATGCAGTGTTAAGTGCCTATTAGATTGTTAGAAGCCCAGTGCAGCAGTACATTTTGTAACACTGGGGATTGGCTGGAGCTGGGAATCCCCTCTCTGACTGCTATTTGGCTGTAGGGAGGCACTGCATTTTTATTGGAGGGTAGAAAGATGTTGAGAGGTTCTATTAAACACAGGCCCCCTTTCCATAAGTGGAACAGGTTTTTTATGTGCTGGATTATGGTCCTTTTTGTTACCCATTTCTGTGTAGTTATGAGTTCTGAATGCAGCCAGCTCTGAGTAGGTATAGACGTGGAAACTGAATTTTCAGCTATGCAGTATCTAAAAGTGACCGTGCAATTTCCTGAGTGGAACTTTGATAGTCTTTTAATTGCAAGGTCTTTATCCCATCTGGAGTTTGGGTCTGTGTTGTGGCTTATTCTCTTGCTTGACCCTGCTTGATGGTTTAATCCTTCCACATATAATCAACTCCTACTTGTATGGTGATAGCAACCAGCACCTCTAGGCTTAGACTCCCTTGTGCTAGGCCCTATACAAACCTAGGATGAAAAGATGGCCCCTGTCCGGTTAGTCTAAAAAATTCCTGTGTTTGGATATAGAACTAGATGAAATCTTGGTCAAAAATGCAGATCTGGGTCAACCAAAAGTTTCATGAATCTGTCAGATTTGACCAGTTGAAAACGGGGTTGGGGAAAGGGAGGAGAAATCAATTTTGACTTTTTTTTTTAAACAAAACTTTTTGATTTGTTTATTTTAAACAATGTATTTGTTTTGAAGAATAATTGTTTTATTTTAAAAAAGTAAAGAAAAAACAGCCCGTCCCTCTCCCCTCCCTCTTCCCGTTAGTCAAAATGGTTTGGGTTGTAATAAATGTTTAGCTTGACACCAAGCTAGTTATTTTTAACGTTTTGGTTAGTGATCTGAAATATTGGTTATCTGCACCACTGTTGCTGGCAGATCTGTTTAGCATTACTTGATGTTTCTTATTTTAAGGGACTCTTGATCAGTGTTCCCTCTAATCTTTTCCATCCATGTGCAGAATAATTTTTTTTAATCTGTGGTGAAGCTCATGCCTATGTGCACCACTAGTAGAAACAAAACCTAGCAGTGGGTGCTCTGCCAATCAGCTGTGTGGCTTTTGAATCTCTCCTGAGTGGCCACACAAGCGCCCAGCTTACAGGAAACACTGCTCTTAATTAAGGATGTCAATATGTAGTTGACTATTCGATTAACTGATAAGCCTAGGCTTATCGGTTATTAATCTTGTTAACTACATGCATTCTCCCCCCCTCCTCCCCCCTTGCTGCCTCTGTTTGGCAGCTCCTGTTTTAAGAAACTTTGGAAATCTCAGCTTGAATCTATAGCCAGGGGGTTTAAATCTCTCCTCCCCCTCCCCCCCCAAGAAAACATCCTCTTTGGTCCTTCTGGGCCATGCTATTAATCAGGGTTGGGGAATCTTTTTTTTGGGTCAGGGCGTGCTGACCCACAGAAAAATCAGTTGGGGGCTGCACATAAGTGAGAATCAAAAAAACCACACCCCCAAAAAACCAACCTCTCACTGACATGGCCCCGACTGAGAAGGAGAAAGACACTCTTTCGCACCCACCCCCCCATTCTCCTTGCACACCAGAGGCTAGGTGGCCTAGCCTACTAGATTGTGTGTTCCAGCTCTGTGGTGGGTGGGGCAGGAAGGGGGTTGGAGTGGTAGCACAGGTTCCCCAATGCAGGGGGAGGCTCTGAGACTCAGGGGCCAGATCCAGGCAAGCCGGGGGCCGCATGCGGCCCTCAGGCCTGAGCTTCCCCACTCCTGCTATAAATGCTGCTTAAAATTAGAGCAATCTTGTTAAGCATGAGTCTCCATCTCTGACCTTTCTTCCTTTCGGCGCATGTGGTCCAGCGTTGCCCACACAACTAGCGAACATTTCATGAGTGACTGAGGCACATCTTTCTATTCTTAGTTTAAGGTAAAGAAGGAACTTAGTGCATGCTCTTTCCCAGACTGACTCATGGTGGAAACCAATAAAAGCATGTGCCTCTCAAAGTTTGAATCTGGCGCATAAGTACAAAGTTGGCTTTGGTCAGTCTGGTTTGAGGGACAGGAGAGAATAAACATGTTTCGGCACCTGTTGTTTTACATACACGGGTGTAAAAATACTGCAGCTCCTGCAGCCTCCGCCCCTTCTTTTATAAGCACAGTGATTTTTTTTTTTTCTTTCTGCGAGGTCCTCCTTGTCGTCCTGGTATTGTAATGGAACAACGTTTCCACTATTTGTTGTGGTAATAGTTGTCAGAAGCACAGTAATTTGACTGTCACCTGCTCTATAAATAAATGCAAGCATCTTTCTCTCAGCGGACACGCACCCTGACCATAATCAGTGGTGTTGAAGTTGGCTTCCTTCAACGCAACTACTGCATGACTTGGTGCACCTTCATCTTATTAATTTTAAACAAGATCTTTGAGCTTCCCCTCCATCCCACTGCATTGTTATGGCAATCATTTGCTGTTCTGCGCTACAGCAGCTGGCACTTGCCTGCTCCATAGAGATTCAGTTTTATTGCTGACACAGTGTGGGCCAGACTAGACTGCAAGCTCTGATAGGTAGGGTTGCCAGATGGTTGAAACAAAAATACCGACCCCCCCCCCCCAAAAAAAAACCACCGAGAAAAAAATTCTGTTGAAGGAAAAAAAAAAAGGGGGGGGAGCCAAAGTTGTTGAGGGGGAAAAATAAAAAGATTCCAAGCCCATTTTGTGCCAACAGCCTTGCAGAACCAGGTAAGCATGGGGGTGTAGGGAACCAGGGAGGGCTCGAGGGGGGTGGGGGGTGGAGGCAAGTTGCTTCTCAGTTTAAATCTCTGTGGTACTCACAGGGATAGGATCACTGCTGGGGTTACCAGGTAGTCATTACAAAAACAAACAAACACAAAAAAACCCAGACATGCTTCGTGGGGGAGGAGGGGGAAGGACCGGCAGGGAAGGGGGGGGCCGGGAAACAGAGCTAACGGGGTTGGCTGGGGATGATGGGGGGGGGGGGGGGCGATGGGAAGCGGGGGGGAGGGGGGTTGGGCGGAATGGGGCTGGCCGCGGGATATTGGAGGGGGGGCGGAGCTGGCAAGGAGGGGAGAACTGGCTGCCGGAAGCAGGGCTGGTGGGAGGGTGCAGCGGGGCTGGCCACGGAAGATCCGGAGCAGGATCTGGGACGCAGAGCTGGTGGCGGCGGGAGGGGGGGAGAGAGGAGAGGGACTGGCCAGGAAGATCCAGAGCAGGAACCGGCCAGCGGGACTCAGGGGAGTGAATCAGCCGGCGGCGAGCAGGACTGACCCGGGATGTGCAGATCTCAGGGCGCTCCTGTCCCACGCGAGTCGGTCCGGCTGTGGCTCCACCACGCGCATGACCAGAATGCAGGAGCATGGACCAGGCTGCTCCTCTTCCTCACATGCAGCCAGGGCTCCCAGCGCCGATCGCACCCCGCCTCCCAGTCACTCCCCCTACCCCCGCCAGGCTTCCGTCTGGTGTCCAGCCGGAAAACCAGGAAATGCCGGACATTGGACATGTCCAGTATTTTCTGGATTTTTTTTTTTTACCCGACAGAGGGCCCAAAAACTAGGCTGTCTAGTAGAAAACCGGACAGCTGGCAACCCTACGGGTGGATTGCTGGGAGGGCAAGGCATTTTCTGTGAACAGGAATGTCGTCGTTGCACAACTGTGTGGATTTTAAAACACAGCCTCCTGAGAGCTACGTTTTTGGTTTGCAAGAAAAGACTTTCATTCAGCAAAGGCCCTTTGAGAAGTGGAAATGTATGTGCGCACACAGCTTTATGTTGATCAGCCTGGCCTTGCGTTTTCTTTCTCCTTTTGACAAGTTCTCACTGTGTGCATCTTGTTTCAGTTAGAATGCAAGCTGCCAGGGGCCGCTTGGCCTTTCAAATGAAGCACACACCATTCCAGTAATGGTCTGTGCTGTGTGGTGTAGGATCCCTGCTGCTTGGTGGAAACCAGGATAGAACTTTAATCCGCTGTTCTCGCATTGTGCCCCATGGCCATGCATGGTGACCTAAAAAACTAACAGGGAGACCTGATACAACCCTTTCTGCACAGCTGTCATGTTTCACTGTGTAACATTGCCCTTGTTCTAAAACTACCTTCAGTTTTGAAGGGGTGCATCTGTAAGAGCTGCCTTTTAAAATCCAGCTTGGATTTAACAACCCACTTTGTCCAGAAATGTGCATGATTGGGGGGGGGGGTTGCATTTTCAAATTCCTGCACTTCTATGGCCTCTGTAACTGGCTCCTGTCCAGTTTCCTGTTTGACATCATGTGCTATTTCACGGCTGCAGCTTTTACAACTGCTCTCAAGTGTAATCTGAGCTGAAACTGGCCAACTTCAGCAGCTGCCTGTGGAGGAACTCTGTACGCTGCCATGTCTCTCTCTTTTGTAGCATAAGAGTGCGCTAGAGGAACTTAGAATGATCTAATTGCAACTAGTCCGTGCATGGGGTGTGGAGGGCAGGAAAGAGAGATCATTGGAAAGGGCTGTTGAATACTTTGTACCATGCGTGCTTTTTTAAAATAAGAGGTACTCTTTGCAGCAAACGCTGTGGATCTTGCAGACATTCCCCCCCCCCCCGCCCACTCCCTTCCACCAACTGCTTCAAGGCGTGCTGTTTCTGTTCTTCATTTCTGGGAATTGGAACCCATGGACAAGAAACAAGGTATATGTTGCAATTTCCAAAACACGTGGCGGGGAGATCTAAAGAGCCATTCAGATGGCAAAAGGGGTTGTGGAACTTTTGTTAGGTCATTCCGTGTGGTTTTGCTTTGTGTCGTTGCTCAGGGGGGTCTCTGTTTGTGGCCAGGTAGCTATTTTTAAAGCTAATGGAAACTTGCATGCATTGGGTTGCAATATCAGCTGTAGGTGCACAGGCCGGCGTGAGGACAGAAAAATCTGCAACTAAGCTTGGGTCTTTTTTTTTTTTTTTTTTTTTTTTAAGCATTTCCCAAATGTTTTTGCACACAAGTCCTGTTGCACTACAGTTGAGTGCCCAACTTGGAGCCTGCTGCTGTTCAGAGCTGTGATTCAGCAGAGGTTAACAGGTGACTTTTTTTTTGTCTGCAGACGGCTCTGACTGGAAGGGGCTTTTTATGAACTGCTTTTTTCCTCCTCCTGGTTTGCTGCTTGTGCTTTGTTTTCAACTTCTGCAAAAATGCAACAAAGCCACCTTCTCATAGGAAATGCCCGGGTCGGTGACCGACTACACTCAGTGTTCTTTTTCCACTGCTTGGATTGCTCTTTCCAGGCTGCAGCATGGTGCAAATATTGCCCTGGCTTCTCTGCAGGGAGGCAACTCTTGTGTCTTTGTTTCACCTGGGCTTGAACAAAGACATTAGCTGGATGTCCCATGATAAAGCCAGACTTCCACACATTTAACACCTCATTTACATCCAAAGCTAAGTATGGGATGCTCCCAGCCCACTCAGTTAGCCTCATTAGCACTGGCACTACATTTGACAGGTTCTCCGCCCCCCCCCCCCCACTTCTTCTGTTATAAATTCTGAGTTCCTGTCTCTCCCCCCCCCTCCCCCTCCAGCTCATCTGATGAAGTGGGTTTTGCCCATGAAAGCTCATGATGCCATCTACGTGTTTTGTTAGGTGCTGCTAGATGATTCATTGGTTTTTTTAAAGTTTTTACTATATATTTTTGTTAGTCTCTAAGGTGTTAATGTGAGGAGATTGTCACCTGATCTGTTATCTTGCCTTTAAAGCAGACTGTTATCTTACTGTTCCTCTGTGGCTTGGATGGAACAGTGGGTTTCCCATCTAGCCACCTCCTTCTTTTGTGTTTTTTCGTGCCCAAATCAGCGATCTGACTGAACAGAACTTGTTGGATGCAAAATCAAACCCTCTCAGGGTGTCGCTAACTTCCTTTCCCCCACCCTCAAGCCAACAGTCTTCTTAACGCTTCAGTTCTCTTCCCAGTTCCCCATGTATGGTAGGTTCTGTAGTGCTGCTGTCTTTCCTCTGCGTCGTGCCTGGGGCTGGCACATGGGAGTACAGAGGCTATAAGGCAGCAAAGGTAGCATTTCAAAGGTCAGCTCAGTCAAATAGCTTTATTTACAGTTCTTAAGATTTTTTCCTGCTCGGTTCCACCCATGTCAGCCCGTAGGGAGAGGTACCACACATACATGGAGGTCAAATTAAACAGCTCCAGGAAACGCAGTTGTGGGCGGGGAGGATGTTAACTTTATCAAGGTTATGACAGGAGAAATTCAGTTGGTGGCTTTTTCTAGGAAGGGAAATAGTTCCTCTCTCAGCGTAAAGGGTGCAGAGATGCCGCTTTGGTGACGTACTGGGAACTGGAATTCTTTTTTACACGAGGAATTTGTGACCACTTTTCTCCTACACTGTTGCATCTAGTGGTAGGTTTACTCAGAGCAGCGTTCGAGGACATGGTCGTCAGCATGCCCGTTCCTTATCTGCACTGACAGTTTCCTGTTGGTAGCATCGCATCAGGAGAGTTGCAACTGTTCAGAGAATGCTTTACTGGTGGTCCCTAAGGCAGCAGGTAATGAGGGCCTGGCTGCTGGACAGTTTCTCTGTGGAGTTGGCAGAATTAGATGAGGCTCACGAACCTTTTGAGCTCTGCGTCCCTGATCACGTCACTCTCAGTATGTCTAAATCACATCCCTCTGTCAAAAGAGGGATGTAAATTAGGCAAATCGAAAGTGCAATTGAAGCGGGGATTTAAATATCCCGCGCTTCATTTGCATAATTGCATCACAGCGCTTTTTCGAAAAAGGGTATTTCTAAAGTGAAAGTGCCATCTAGACATGGGTCTTTCGAAGAACCTCTCTTCCCCCCCCCCCCTTTTTCAAAAGATTCCCATACTCCTCAAAAAATGAAGAGTACAGGATCTTTCGAAAAAGGGCTTGCTTTTTTTTCGGAAGAACTGTGTCTAGCTGGTGCTTTCACTTTCGAAATACCCTTTTTCGAAAAAATGCTGTGATGCAATTATGCAAATGAAGCACGGAATATTTAAATCCCCGCTTCATTTGCACTTTTGATTTGCCTAATTTACATCCCTCTTTCGACAGAGGGATGTAGTTTAGACATACCCTCTGAGGACCATCTCTTCGCCTCATTTGAATTCTGGCGTGATCCTTGTGGCACATGGGCCTGATTCGTGGCTGGCGTAAATTGATGGGGCTGTGCTGAAGACTGTTGGAGCTGCACCCGTTTACGCTGGCTGAGAACCCAGCCCCATGTTTCTCAAGCTTTTAGTGCTAGAAGTCAAGGTGCTGGGATGAGTGCAGGGTTCTCAGGCAGCAGGAAGCATTTGTTTCTAGTTCAAGTGGAAACCTGGTTGGAATTGAAGCGTGTGGGAGAGATGGGTAATCAAGATGACACAAGGTTCAGAGCTGGTATGTAGCCACTTGCTGGGGCTGGAAATGGATGCTTTGCCAGGAGCTGGTCAGGTTGGAAGATCTTGAGTTGCAGGGTTTTGTAATTCTCATCCCACTTTAAAAAGTTCTTCCCCCCCCACCCCACCCCTTCCTTTGCCCTGAAATGGGGTGTCCATAGGCTCATCGAGGGGAATTCACAGTGCAGCTACACCTACCTGGAGCAGTGCCTGGCACTCAGCTGTCCAACTCTTGGGCTTACAAAGAATAACCCAGCTCTGCTATGGCAGTGCCCCCTGGGGTCCTTCCAGCCAGCTGGAGTGGTGGAGCGGGTCTCTACTTTGAGCTCTGCTTTTGGCCTGGCTTATGAAGTGTGCTTTATGCCTCTGGAAGAAAAGACTGCAGCCAATGCACAGAGAGCCCTTGCACCAGAGGGTTATGGTTTCTCCTGTGTTACCCGCACAAATTTCTCTATCCCTTCCACACTGTAGGGACACACATCTTTACCCAGTTCCTAGGGCTCAAGGTGCAACCCTATTAATTTATACACCCACCCTTACCCGATTCCTAGGGCTCAGGGCACATTTTGCTGTGGGTTTTGCAGGATCTTTAGCCACTGAAAGAGCCTCACAAAGTAATATCCTTATCCTCTATTTATTGACAATTCCCAAACAAGCAGAATGCACATGCTAAGCACACAGTGTCATGCTCACCAATCCTGATAAAGGCAGGCAGACTTCCCCTGTTGGCCAGGCAATAGCAGTCTCTCTCTGGTCTTAGGCTGTGTCTCGGAGGTGAGTTCTTCTTTTCCAGGTCTTTTCCCCCTTCCTCCTGGTCCTTCCAGCCTTTTCTTCCTTCTGTTACTTCTGATGATCTTCTTCTCCTTCTTGAACCCCAGTTTATATAGTGAAAACTGAGTCTTGCTTAGTTAAACCGTAACCAATTATTTTAGTATAATTTTACTAACCAATCATAACAAAATTACCCAACCAATCATACCCCACCACCTTAATTGATTTACACCTAGCAAATTAATTATACAGCATACAGAGGCAGAGATCACACAGTCAAACAATAGGAAAGTGTAGTGACAATGATCATATAATGAGGATTCCACAACATTCTCTATTGATAAGCAGTTTCTTGCCAGACAGAATGGTGTTACTTAAGTTAAGATCTCTTAACTTGAGATCTGTTTCTTTATCTGGTGACAGTGGGGGAGCTGTCAGGGCAAAGTCCCCTCCTCACAGCCTGGTGTGACACTTTTCAATACAATTTAGATGGAACTGTGAGTATGTGACTCCAGGCCTTACAGTAATGGCTGTTACTCTTCAGTCTGGCTACAGAAGGCGGCTTTGGTTCAGGCCTAGCACAGGCCTTCCAGCATGGCTACAGAAAAGCCATATCGTTACACCTGGCCTGGGGAGAGCACTAAGGATCAAGCTAGAATGGGGGGAACCAGCTACAGGTCGCCAGCTCCCATGTGAGTGGTGTGTGTTGTAGCAGCTGTGCACGTGGTAATTAGCGTGACTGGCAGTGAGCACTGAGGGTGTGTTTGTATTAGGGATGTGATAGTGTAAATGGTTAACTATTCGTTAACCTTCAGGGTTACACACAGCTGCTCCCCCCACACTACAGCCTCTGTATCAGAGGCAGCAGCGTTAGGGCAGGCAGGAGCCAGGTACACACGGAGCTTTTAAACCAGCTCCCTGCATGCACTGCCTTATGTGGAGCTGCATTCCCCTCCCCCTTGTGGGACCTGTTCTTAAAAGCTGGTACCCCACGAGCACTGGGGGAGAGCGGGTTTAAAATTTCAACTGTTACACGTTTACCAAAACAAATGCATTTTAACGTCCCTAGTTTGTATGGTGTTAACGGCACCCCTGGAGCAAGGGAGTTGGGTGCAGAGCCTGCTAGTTTCTTCTTGATACTTTGGTTCAGTCCTGATTTTCAGATCTGAGCCAGGAAGTATCTTTGGGGCATGCCTAGACAAGGGGAACAGTCACACCAGTGTAGGGATATTTTGCTGCATTCGCTTACGGGATTAGGTCATTCCTGTGCATGCCCATTCAGCACGGAGGTAGTGCGGTCATATTGCTGAGCTGCACCAAATAGCTACATTAGGGGAAGGGGCGGGAAAGTGTTACAGAAACAACAAAGCCCCCAGGTTCACCAGTTCAGAGGGGTCCCGTGCTTGTCCTCTAGAAGAGTGAGGGGCAGGGATGTTTACATGTGGGATTTTCACCATTTGCACTGAAACCATTCCTGAGAGCTGCCTTTCAGTCTGTTTTTAACCCCTCCCCCCCCCCGACTGTGTAGTGGGTGCATCAGTCTTCAGTGTGTTTGTGCAAAAACCTTGTGCTATAGTTTCCACATTACTGATGGGAAACTGAGGCACAGAGTATGTCTACACTGCAGTTAGACACCCGGAGCTGGCCAGTGCCAGCTGACTGGGGTGTATGGGGCTGTTGAATTGCAGTGCAGATGCTTGGGCTAGGACCCTCCCATGTCACAGGGTTCCTGGGCCTACAGCCTGTGCCTGAATCTCTATTCTGCAATTAAAAAACTCCTTAGCTTGGGCAACTGCGAGCCTGGCACGGGCCGTGTGTGTGTGTGTGTGTGTGTGTGTGTGTGTGTGTGACTGCAATGTGGACATACTCAGAGAGCAGTGTCTCCTGTAAGTTGTGCGTTTGTGCGACCACTCAGGAGAGATTCCAGTGCTGCCCAGCACATTCGCACATGCCTCAGTGCACATAACAAAATTCATTCTGCGCCTGGATGGAAAATATCTACACATGGATGGTAAAGATAAAAGGGAATATTGTCAGAGTGACTTACCTAAGATCACATGGGAAGGCTGTGGCAGAACAGGGTATTGACCTCAGGTCTTGGCGTCCCAGAGACTCAGCTGCAAGCCGCAGTGAAGCCTGCAGCATAGAAGCGGCATTGTATATGCTGCCGGTAATTACTATGGTAACTTCAGACCAATAGGGGCTGAATGGGCAGCAGAAGGATTAAGCAAAATAGCTGCTTTTAAACCAGATCTGGCTCATTTCAGTTTCCAGTAGAGACAGAGACTTTTTAGCAGCCGCCTTCGGCTCTGGCTCCCAATGGGCCTTACACCAGCATCTCTTTTTGTGCCCACAGATCAGAGCAATGCACCTGCTAATAATCGTTATAAAGGCATATGGGTATCTCCTGGGGGCGTGCAACAGATGCTGCCTTGCTCTTATTTGCAGGCACAAGACAATGGAGGCTGGTGTTTTGTACAGCCTGGGGCTCCCTGCTGGATCACAAAGGTGCTGGGTCCCCTGTGCAGCTGTGACAGCATCTCCTTTGAACGTCCCGTCCACCCTCGCAGAACCGCATCACTGAGTGGCAGCTTGGTAGCTGGAGCTGGAGCTTGTCCTGTGCATGGCAGGGTGGCAAGTTGAGACCTGGAATTTCACTCCATCTGAATTAGCTCTGGGAGGCTTGCCTGGCCTTGATCGGTGAACTGGAATGGGTGAAGGCACACAGCAGGAGGTGTGGAGCAAAGGGGGTTCCTTTTGGACAAAGTTGCAGTGTCATTTTGGGGGCTGTGGGTAAGGAGGCAGAGTTTTCCTAAAAGGCCCGGACTGAGCAAAGCACTGAAATCCCTTCTTTTTGATGGAGCTTAAGTATGTACTCAAGGGCGGGATTTTCCAGGCATGCTGACTTTTTTAGCTTAATTAACCCTGCTGCTACAATTGACAGGTAACTTCTTTTGCTGTTCTGTATACCCCGGGTTCTGTAATTTCCCCTCCAACTCATCTGATGAAGCGGGTTTTATCCACAAAAGCTCACGACCTAATAAATTTCTTAGGCTTTAAGGTGCCACAGGACTGCTTGATGTCCCACTCAGAGTGAATTTGCCCCCTGGGAGCGAAGGGGACTTGTGCTCCCATAGCATTTAAGCCCATTTGGAAAAATCCCACTGAAGGGCTAGGTAGGGGTGGATTCAAGCATGCGCTTAACTTGGAGCATGTACTAAAGTTTCTTGCTAAGTTAGGGACAAAATGAAGTGCAGGAGAAGCTGTGGATCTTGGTGCATTCTGTGTGCTGTTGCTGTCGGTGAAACGAGCGTAGCAGAGAGGGGAGCTGAGCTGTCTTTGGTGAGCTCCAATTTGTGGCTGTGGGGTGAGCTCTTGACACCTGGAATAAGGATGTTAAAATGCAGCGATACAGTTTGTATCGACTATACGATTAGTCGAAAAGCGCCTCTGCAGTCCGCAGCGGGGGCAGCTCCAGAGGAGCCAACTCGAGCCGAGACTGAGCAATCCCGGCTCGTGCCGACTCCAGAGCCACCTGCGTTGCGGCTCTGCATTTTAAATGTAGTAAGAGCCGCTGGGCTCTTACTACGTTTAAAATGCAGAGGTGCGGCGATCAGCACAAGCCGGGACTGCTTGGTCCTGGATTGTGCTAAGTCCAGCTGCCCCTGTTCACAGTGGCCAGCCCAGCTCCCCGCTGGGACCCTTGCGGACAGGGGCTGCTTCCCAGCGGCATCCCCATCCCCCGCCCCCGCTGCCTCTGATGGCGTCAGCAGGGTGGGGGGAAGGTGGCACCCCAGAGACCGTGCTGGGGGGAACCGGCTTTTAAACTGGCTCCCCCCAGCACTGGCTCCTGTGCATCCTCTGAGAGGCAGCAAGGGGGTGCTGCAGAGAGCACTGGGTGAGCGGGGGCTGCTTGAGGCCCTGTGCTCCCTGCAGCACTTCTGCTTTTGCAATATACAAGAACACCGTAGGGCTCTTGTACATTTCAAAAGCAGAAGTGCTGGTGCCCTTTCCTGCTGGGCCACTTCCCCCTCTGGCCCCCCGCAGAGATGGTGCTGGGGGGGGTGGGAACCGGCTTTACTAGTTCACCCCAGAACCAGCTCCTGCCCCCCCTTGCTGCTGATAGCGGCAGCAAGGTGGGCGGAGCGACTAGTTGAGTCGACTATCCGCTAAGCACTTGCTTACTGGATAGTCGACTAGTCGCTAACATCCCCAGCCTGGGAACATGTGGCTTGTGGGGCTTGGGGCCTTCTCGGAGCTGGTGAATGGATTTGTGCTTTGTTTTGCGTTTGCTCCTATGGTGCCCTAGCAAGTATTCAGAGAAGTATCATCCGTGTGTAAATCTCCCAGGGTTATTTATAGCTTCCCTCATGCAGCTGGGTTCCAGCAGGATGTGTGTGTGTGGGGGGGAAAGCTTCATGCTCGCAAACCTGAAGCGGTGTCTGCTGCCGTGCTGATGGCTTGCGAGGCAGAAGGCAGGCTCGCCAGCAGAGCTTCTTGGGCTAGGAGCTGGCTGCTTGCTGTTGAGGTCTGTCAGCGAGCTTGCGTGTGCTTGGGTACGGAGCCCCCCTCCGCCTCCCGGGGCTGCAGGTTTCTGGTGGGGATTTCGCGGTGACACTGGCTGCGATCGTTTCCTTCTCTAGAGTGCTGCAATGGCACGACGGGAATAAAGGTGGGATGAGTGCCGGCAGGCTGGCTTTGTCGGTGCGTGATGGGAAAGGCGAGGCTAATAATAAGGGGCTACTGCGTGAGCCCATCTCCCTCAGTGGCACAGGATGGGAATGCTGCCAGCACAGTGTGCTTTCGTACTGGGTGTGGGAGGGGGAGGGGAGGTGGTTGCCTTGCACAGCTGTGCCCTGGTAGATCTAGGAGCAAAACTGACAGGTTGCAGAAAGAGGGTCCCCTCAGGGCTTGGATAGGAGTAGAGAACACACCTGGGGGGGAGCCTTAACCTTTCCATTGGACTGGGGCAGATATTCTGCTGGGTGGGGCGGACGGTCATACATTAACCCAGCCTGCACAACGGGCAACTCCTGGTGTCGCTGCTGCCAGAGCATCTTTCTGGGGCGGACCCTCGGCAGCCTGAGTCCGAGCTGCGGCTGGGTGACCCGAGGGAGACGGCTCGCCCAGCGTTCTAAGTCAGTGGGCGAGCACACGCCACCAGGCTGCAACGTAAGCCGGCTGCTGTGCCATTGGACGCCGGGGTGGGGGGACAAAAGGTGGTGGAGGGGAGGCCTCTGATAATCCAGTGGGTCCTCTGCTCTGGTGGTCCCCATCAAGTTTCCCTCCTGGCACTGGTTCTGAGCCGTTCTCCAGCGTGCTGTGAAAGCAGGTGGCGTTCTGAAGCTCTTTGACTGGGGTGCCAGGGGCTGGAATCTAGCGCAGCCGCTCAGTGGCAACCTCCAGATCTGCTTTCTCCTCCCTTCCCGGTTCTGAGCCGTGAGCGAGGCTGGGGCTTGCGGGGGGGAGGGGGAGATCTTGTTGTCAGGGGCGCCTGGTGCCAGCTGGTGACGCGCACAGCAGCCGTGTTCGTGCTGGGAACATTTTGTACGTCTCCTCTGTTTGGTCAGGGCACAGAGGGCTGTGGCAGTCGCTGCCTCTCTGGGTCCGTTAACGCTACTGCAGGAATCTCCTCTCCTTGCAGTCTTGCTGCCCTTTGACGCCCATGTCCTGTTACCGCCACGCTGAGCTCCCCAGAGGGAAGCGCTCCTTCCCCTCTGTCGCGTTCAGAGACCCGGACAAACTGACTCTGCCCCCAGGAGGGTGGGTACCATTCCCACTTGGCAGGGAGGTTGTAAACTTGCATAGGGGCATTCAGCTGCTCGTAGCAGGGGGAGAGTTCCAGCCGTCAGGTCACTAGAGCACCCCTCTCTTAGTGCACTGTGACCTACAAGATGCCCTAAGAAGCTGTTGGCAGCAAACGTCAGTCTTCCTGTTTGTACTTTCACAATAACCAGGTCGGTGTCCTTAAAACATGGGGTGAAACCTCGCACCAGCGGCCAACTAGCTCCGCCTGGATGATGTCAGGGATACTCTTGCACTGAATGAATCTTGTAGGACGGGGTGGGGAACTTTGCTATGGTCGGGGGGCCACTGAGGTCAGTTGGGGGCCACTGAGGTTAGTGGGGGGCCCCACACAAGTGAGAAGCAAAAGGAGGGGGAAGAAAAATCCCCGAACCCTCATTGACCTGGCCCTTGTCTGAGCAGCAGCAGCAAAAACAAAAACAAACAAAAAAAAATCCCAAAAAACAAACCCAGAGAGACGCTGCAACCCCGTGAGGGGAGAGGAGGATGCTGAAGCTCTGGGCTTCCTCTACCAGTGCAGCGAGCCTGCGTTCATGCTCCAGCCCCGAGGCTGGGAGACGCGCACTGGCTTGCCTCGTTGCTGGGGGGGGAGCTCTGAGCCTCACTGTAGGACAGATCAAAGCAAGCCTGGGACTGGATTCAGAGGTTCCCTACTCCTGTGTAGGATCTGGTGGATGGACCCCCTGGGCCAATGGGATCTGGGCTTCTGTGGTGTAACATTAATGGAGTGGCGACCTCATGTGGCCAAAATATCCCATATCAGCCCAGCCCTGTGAATCCATAACGCAAGGGAGTGGAGCTCTGCTTATTTCATGTCCTCTTTGGCAGAGCCTCCACTTCAGGCTGTAGTTTCCATGCCTACTGCAGTCTGCCAAGTTGGGCAGAAAAAGTTGATCGCTGCTTCTGCTGCAGCTCTGTTCATGAGCATCTCCTACCTTTGTGGAAAGTACAACCCGGGCCTCTTTCCTTTCCAGATATGTGTTGGGTGCTGGAGTGAATTTTGTGTTACCCAGCAGCATGAAGGCTTGATCTGTACCAGGCCTTGTCCTACTCCATTAAAACTGATCTAATCTCCCTCTCTCTCTCGCTCTCTCTTTTTTTTTTTTTTTTTTTTTTTGTAGATCCCAGAGGATCTTTTGAGCCTCCCAAGCAAGGTAGGTGCCCAGTAAAATGATTTAGTTAAGCTGATCCGTGTAAGGCACTTAAAAAAAGCACACCAAGGTTAATAAGAGTAGTGTGATCTCACACAGCTTGGCCAAGTTCCTTTGCCACACCCCCTTTTAGTCTTGATGTCCTCAGATGCTGATGTCCTCAGAGAGGGATAGAGCTGCAGCCGTGTTAGTCTGGTGTAGCTGAAACAAAAGACAGAACTATGTAGCACTTTAAAGACTAACGAGATGGTTTATAGGTGATGAGCTTTCGTGGGCCAGACCCACTTCCTCAGATCAATATGTGGAAGAAAATCGGCACAACCATATATACCAATGTGATACAATTAAAAAAAAATGAACGCATGTGAAATTGACAAATCAAATTTTAGAACAGAGTGGGGATGAGGGGGGAAGGTTAGTTTCTGTGAGGTAATGACATAGGGGTGATAATAGGGGAAGTTACTGTGAGGTAATGACATTAGGGGTGATAATTGGGGAAGCTATCTTTGTCATTACCTCACAGTAACTTCCCCTATTATCACCCTTATGTCATTACCTGGCTGAGCTCCCCACGGTGCTTCCGCCTTTGAAATGTAGCAAGAGCCAGTAGGGCTACATTTCAAAGGCGGAGGCGCCCTTACCTACTCATCGAATAGTCGATGCAAATTACATCGCCTGTTTGATTAGTTGATTAATTTAAATTTAACGTCCTTAGTCCTAGACTAGCCTTCTGTGAGGCAGACAAATGTTTATTAATGGCTGTGATGAGACCCATGGCCTGCTTTCACTTGTGACAGACACAGTGTTCACCCTTGCCGTGTTCTCACCTACAGCTGGTAGCACTAGACTTGCTTCTTAGCGGTGTTAATAAGATGCAAGGCAGGAAACAATCAGGACTCTGGTCTCCCCGGAAATGGAAGGCTGGTGCATCTGGTTCCTTGCACCCCTAGTCTATTTGGAATGCCCTTCAAGCCTAGTTGTGCTGGAGTAGCCCTATTCCTTAGGCTCGTAAGTGATGGGAGGGTGATGGAGTGAGCGTTCCCTGCCAACTTGATCTTCAGTGTCTCTTGCTGGCTACGTTCTGCTATGACCTAGGCTGTTCTTGAGAGTTCGGAGGAGGAAGCCACCAAACGGGAGAGGAGGAATAAAAGACTAGACTAAGGAGCAGCAGTGCAGAAGACTAGGCTAGATGGGTTTCCCTTAGGAGGCCAAATGATCTGGCACAAACCCCCCCAAATTTCTTCCTCTTCTGCTTGGATCAAGCGATAGTGAAAAGCAGCCAGCCAGCCCTGGGGTTCAAGTGGCCATGGAGTTAGACAGTAGCTTTGTTGTAGCCAGTCTATTCATGCAGGGCAGGAGGAAGTTTGGGGGTAGAGGAGGGACTGAACAGACCTGTCTGTAGCTGTCAGATGTATCTTTTTTTCTCTTTCAGTGAAAGGCAAGAAAAAACGGGATCTGAAAATAACATGTGTCCCCATCAAGCAACCTGTGGTGAATCCAACGTAAGTCTCTGTTGCTGAGTTCTGATTTTCCATGTTCCTGCAAGTCCGCCTTGAGATTTCAGACTAATGATTGGCCAGTGCGAAAGGAATGTCCCGTTTCAATTTTAGAAGTCCAACTTTCTTTTATTTTCAAGTCTTTCCCTCCATGTTGTGGTAGCATCTCAGTGCCTGGCTTGCAGCGGCATTGGCTTCTGAGGTGACCAATCCCTGCAGCAAGCCACTGATCTCGATGTGCTGTAGTTTTGTGCATGTTAAGCTTAGACGCGCCATGGGACCCGTGAGCTGGCTGCTGGCATCAGAGCTAGGAAACGTTATTTAATGGGCTGCAGGAATCTTGCTGCATCGGTGTTAATTTAAATCATTAACACTCCCTCATGCCTTGGTAGAAGGAGGGCACAGAATATCTTGTTTTCGTTGCCACCACCCGGTGCCTTTGGTGCCCGCTTGGAATGTGTGTCTCCCCTGTTTACTCTGCGAGTTGCTCTTTGAAGAGCACAGACATGTACAAGACCCTGCCAGCCCCTTTGTCCTGACTTGCACACCATACCTGGCTTATTCTGAAACTGCCCTGAGCAGAGGCTACCAGCTGGAAAACCCCCAGGCGCATTCAGTTATGCTCCTGTCAACATACAATTCTCCACAGGGAAAAGCCCAGTGTGTAAATGCACCATGATTGGCCTGTCTTCGTCCTCACACCTAGAGCGCTCCTGAAGAAAGGGCTGCTCTCCAGTGCCTTTGGTCCCAAATCTAGGTTTTCTGAGCCCAGGCCAGGCCTGCTACTGACAAGGGCTGCTCCAGCCGGGCAGTAACAGAAATATTCCATGTGCTTAGAGAGTGGCCCAGAGCTTTTGCTTTGGGATGAAACCGTTCCTTGGAGGCAGACATTGTGTTAGCAAATGAGAACCTGGAGGCTAAACTTACTGGCTGTTCTTATTCTCCAAGTGGGGCTGGGAGTGAGCAGGAGAAGTAACCACTCACGAGTGTGGAAAGTAAATCTAGATTTTAAAATCGATTTTAACAATAATTGAAGGTGGAGGATAGAAACAAGTGAGGAATAGGGATGTTAAATTTCTATTAACTAATTGAATAGTCGATGGGATTTCCATCGATTATTCGATTAGTCTATAAGGGCACCTCCACCGTTGAACTGTAGCAAGAGCCCTACTGGGCTCCTGCTACAGTTGAGAAGCGGAAGCCCCGCAGGGAGTGGGGGATCAGTGCGGGACCCCTCTGGCCCTGCACTCCCTGTGGTGCCTTAGCTTCTGAAATGTACAAGAGTCCCAGTGGGGCTCTTGTACATTTCAAAAGCAGAAGCAAGCGCCCTGACAGGGCTCTTGTATATTTCAAAAGGAAGCCCCACAGGGAGTGCGGGGCCAGTTCCCCGTTGGTCCCTGTGGGGCTTCTGCTTTTGAAATGCTGGGGCTCTTGTACTTTTCAAAAGCAGACTCGCAGCAGAAGCGGCACAAGCGGAGACGGCTTCAGTCCCTGCTCAAGTCGTTTCCGCTCTGCCTCTATCTCCCCTGCTTCCCGCGGAGACAGTGCTGGGGGAACCAGCTTTTAAGCTGGCTCCCCCAGCACTGGCTCCCCCAGCACTGGCTCCTGCTTTTTCTGCCCTGCCCCCTCCCCATTTCTGCCTCTCTCTGATAGAGGCAGCAAGGCTGGGGGAAGCAACTAATTGCATCACTAGTCGACTGTCTGAGAAGCTTCTGTTTATCGGATAGTCAACTAGTCACTTACATCCCTAAAAAAACCATTACAGCATAATACCACTAAAATGTTCTGCCTGCTTGCATGTCAGGGGTGTGTGAAACAGGCTCTTCTGCAGAAAGATCATCTCATCTAGAAAATAGCTTCTGTCTTCTGGAGCTGGGGTTTTCATCCTGTATGTTGTGTGGATGGGTAGATGCCATGGTGTGCCTGGCTGGTCTAGTCCAGTATGAAATCTTGGAGACTCCTACATCAGTGTCTCTGGCTGATCTCCTGGAGTGAGAGACTCTCTGGCCCATTGGTTGGCTGCTCACCTGAAGTAATTGACTCCTCTTGGTGGGCTATGGCCCAGCCCCAACAGACGCTGGCGCATGTGCATGGCTTGAATCCTGCATGGAAATGCCGTGCATGAGGAAAGCTACGTATGTGCTGGTGGGAGAGAAGCCTGTATTTGTAGAGGACAATGGGATGTGAACAATTTGCACTCTGTTGTGGCATAGCAAGGAGGTTGGGGATGTGTGCTGTAATGTGTGTGTGTGTCTCTCTCTCTCTCTCTCTCTCTCTCCTCCCATGCAGGCCTCCAAGGAATTTGGACTCCAGAACCTTCATTACGATTGGAGATAAAGTACGTTCCAATGGTTTTTTCCTTCTTCTGGTCCTGGCTTGTGCTTCACTACTTGAACTTGTCAGATCCGTCTGTCTGTCTCGCCAGTTGTCAAATGTCCACAGAGCTGGTCTTGCATTTCTAAGAGCGTTGAGCTCGGTCTGGTAGCAGTGTGTCTCCTGCTGCCTCTGGGGTGGGGCTGTTTCTACAAATGGGTTCCTTTTTCAATCAGCAAAACCTTCCCCAGCAGTTACGAGTATCTACAACAGGGTCTAAAATGGGGGGGGGGGGGAGAGGGAGAATTTTTGGCCTGAGGGCCTCATGGGGGTTCCAATATTATATGGAGGGCTGGATAGGGGAGGCTGTACCTCCCCAAACAACCAGGTGTGACCTGACCTCTGACCCCCCCCCACACACACACACCTTATTTAACCCCCTTGCTCCCCATCCTGTGACCTGCAGCCCCCCCACTTCCGACCCCCAACCGCATTAGCCGTTGCACCCGTTGTGGTGCTGCGCTGCCTGGCAGGAGCTTGGTAGCGTGGCGAGCGGAGGCTGCAGGGGAGGGGCGAAGAAAGGGGAGGGCCTAGCATCCCTGGGCGGGAGCTTGGGGGCCAAAGTTTGTCCCTCGCTGGTGTAAAAGGTGAATGGCTGAATGGGGATGGGAAACTAGTGAAACTTGTGGTGAAATCTGAAACACTGACCAGCGCTGCTGAGCAATTTATTAAGGCCAGAAGGGACCATTCCGATTCTCTGCCCTGACTCCCTGCATGGCGCAGGCCGGAGAGCTCCATCCAGTTTGGGGTGGGTGGCTGAGAGTCTGAGGAATGGGATGATGCAGCTCACAGGCCGGTTGGGGTGGAGTCCTTGTTTTCCAGCATGGAAAGGAATAACCCCAGCAGTGATTCTAGGGGGAGGTGGGCAAGGAATCTGTATAGCAGGGCTGCAAAATCCTATGGTCTTCGGAAATCCAGAGCAGGGATGTAAAGGGTTAAGCGGTTACCCGGTTAGCATCACCCTTACCAGGTGATGCTTACCGGGTAACTGGTTAACTGGCGGCTCGGCTGGGCTGGAGTAGGCCCCTGCCCTGCTGTGGTTGGGGAGGCCTCCGGCCAGGCCCACTGCAGCATGACATGGCAGGCATGGCTGGGTGAGACTCTGGCGGGCTGGAGCAGCCCCGCTGCCCACAGGGGGCTGGGCTGGAGAAGCCCCCCTGCCTGCTGCAGGGTATCTGGTCCCCAGTTAACCAATTAAATGATGAAAATTGTATCTGGTTAACATTTTAAAGGCATATTTACATCCCTAATCCAGACCAGTTTGACACAACCCATTGTGCATTGCTTGCGGTGCCTCGTGCGGGGGCTCCTTCAAGGCAGCACCTTTTAAAGAGAGATGCTGTCGTCTTCTGTGCGTGGATGCGAGGGGATCCCCTGGCCCCTTAGTGCGAGAGGTGGAAGCTTGCCCAAAATACCTCCCCCATTTCGCTGTCCTATGCACCCACCATCAGCCTAGCCACCCCCTCCGCCTCAGAGGTGGGGGCCATCACCAAGGCTGTGAGGATAATACATCTTTGTCATGTTCTGCCTCAGACAGGAACCCTCAGGTGAAGCAGCATTGTCTCTAGGGATGTAAAATCCCGTTCAATCGGTTTAAAAAAAAAATATGGAGATATCCCTATCTCATAGAGCTGGAAGGGACCTTGAGAGGTCATCAAGTCCAGTCCCTTGCCCTTATGACAGGACCAAGTATCATCCCTGACAGATTTGCCTCAGACCCCTAAGTGGCCCCCTCAGGGATTGAATTCACAACCCTACATTTAGCAGGCCACTGCTCAAACCACTGAGCTATCTGTAGCATTTAATCAGTTAATTGGTTAAAAGGTGGATGAACTGGAGTGTGCCCCACTCCCCAGCTGCAGGTAGGGGCTGCTCTGGCTGTGCGTGCGTGTGTGCACAGCGCAGGGGCAAGGGTGGGGCGGCACTGGCTGCTCCTTCCGGCCCCACGCAGGGTGGGACTGCTGGGTGCACATTAACCGTTAGCCATTCACTTCCCTGATTGTCTCTGTCTCTTTTCTACACGGGGAAGCTGAGGCACAGAGAAAGGCGAGAGGCTTGTCCAAGATCACACAGAAAATCAGTGGCAGAACTGGATCTTCTGGGCCCTAGTCTGTTTCCTTTATGCCATCAACCCCACAGAGTTCATGAGAACAGAGCCGAGCTTGGCGGGTTCCCTTCCTTCTGTCCCAGATAGCAGACAGCCAAATGTGCTGTGTGGGTTTGAGGGACTTAAAAAAAAAAAAAAAAAAAAGAAAAGAAAGACATGAAAAGTATGAGCTATGGGTAACATTATGGGCTGGAGAAAGTTGCATGCTGGAAACTTGACCTTTAGTTTCCAGAGATCCCTGGGCAAATCATTTCTGTCGCACAACACAATGCAGAATTTTCCCCGAAGACATTGCATAGAACGGTGGCACGCTGCACGCTTTGTATTGATACTTGCATCCTTCGGGAGTATGCCCAGCGGTCAGGCGTGCATCCGTCTGCAAGGCACCAGCCATGGCGGCTGAATGCCGTCGTCACTTGGGTCGGCTGATGTCCGTGTAGGCGCAGCCTTATTTCGTTAGATCCCGTGCGACCTCTCAAGATAGAAACTTTTGCTGTGCCTGTGCAAAGCTCTCGTGCTCCTGGAACAAAACCTGTGGGCTGCAGAGAACAGACCTGATCCCTCACCTGCAGGACTGGCATTACAGCCCTCCTTTCTCAGTCCCCAGATGTGAGCTACTGCCTCCCTGGAAGCAGTAGTAGGGCTCTTCTCTCTGCGGGCAGTCCCTGCAGGGCAACATGGTATTTGTGGCCTGCTTCGACGTTTGCCTTCTCACCGGGCCAGGGGGCTGCGTTGCAGCCCTGTGCGAGGGAGTGAGCTTGCTCTGCAGAAGGGACAGAATGTGACCTCACCCCGAGGTGAAGGTCCCCACCCCCAGCGTGCACAGAGCTGCAGTCAGTCGGCGTGAGCTCAGTGCATGCTCCCTGACAAAGCCCTGCTTGTGTTGCTGATTGCCGGGGCTATTCATTGCAGGTCTCTAAAGGGAAGCCCTGCCTGGGTGTTGGCACCATAATCCTTCCGTGGCTCCACGCCTTTCCTCTCCTGTCTCCCTCGGATTTACCCTGCAATGCCTTGTGAGCTAGTGAAAAACACCAGCTGGAAATAGTTGCTGCCTCTGCTCGTTGGGTCTCTTGTTACTAGCCCTCTCGGGGCTGTGTCAGACTGTTTGCCGGGGGGGGCTAAAAATAGTGCCTTGCAGAAGAGCTAAAACTGGCTGCTTACCTTTCTCCCCGGGTGAGTAGCAAGACAGATAAGATCTAGATCTTCTAACCCTGTGTGCAGCTGCTTCACCCTCCTGCCCAGTCAGTTTTGCTTCTCTCCTCTGCTTAGCCCCTTTTTTAACCCCACTGTAAAATGTAGTAAGCAGAAACTTACATGTAGTGTGGGCACAGAGAAGGGCAGTGGCTTCAGCAGAGCTACTGAGCATGTTCAGTTCATCCTAAATCTGGTGGGCAAGACAGACTCTGCAGGCTGGATCTGGCCCACCAAGCCAGTGAATCTGGCCCGCAGCCACCCTGCTGCTCTCCAGCCCCCAGGCCAATTGAGACCTGGGGATGGGGGAGCACGCAGTCTCCTCCCCCTGCCAGGGGTACACGGCATCAGAGGGAACTGCTGGCTGTTTTAAAACAGTTGGTGGTTCTCTCTAGCCACTGTGCGCCCCTGGCAGGGCGGGGGCAGGGAGTGAGGGACTTCACATGCTCCCTGCACCTCCAAGTCCTGATTGGCCTGGGGGCAGGGGAAAGCATGCAAAGTTTCCTCCTCCTGCAGTGCCTAGAGAGAACTGCCAGCTGTTAAAACAGCTGGTGATGCTCTCCAGGTGGGGGGGGAAAGACTTCACACACTCCACACCCTGATTGGCCTGGGAGTTGGGTGGATGGGAGTCCCAGTGCAGAGCTGCAGGCTGCCCCCCTTGGGTTTAGGGACCCGAGATGCTTCTGAGCATGCAGCATTACGTGGCACTTGCCACCTGCTTTTCATGCAACAGCTCTGATGGAACTGGCTGGACAGAAATGTCCCCTCCCTCTCTAGCAGATGCCGGCAGCTCCTTTCCCCTTCTTAGGCTGCTATATGAACATTTCAACGGGCCCCTTTCTTCCCTGCTGGGTTCAGGAGTCTTGTTTTGGCTCCCTGGGGTGCAGGAACTTTGGTGTTGGTTGTACTTGAGACTGGAGCAGCAGGAGGCAGGGAGTCAGCCTGGGCAGAGAGGGAGCATTGAGGCACCTTGCGATTGTGCCTTGAAACCCAGCCGTAGTCAAGTGTGTCATCACAACCAATAAAATATGTGCCTTGTGACCCTTGCGCTAACCCTAAATAGGGAAGTTAAAATGCGTTTATTTAGGTAAACGTAACAGCTGATATTTTCAGTGGTTTTGTGTTTACACCCAGCAGGGAAGTGGCTTTAAGCTGGCTCCTCATGTGTATCGGTTCCCATGCACCCCCTGTGGTGCTGCCTCTGTATCAGAGGCAGCAGTGCCGGGAGAGGAGAGGGCAGGCAGGTACCAGCTTCCGTGGAGTTGCCTGCCTTCCCACCCCCCCACTGCTGTCTCTTAAAAGCCAGCACCCTGCGAGTACCAGCTCCCCCCTGTGCTGCTTCCTCTGAGACAGAGGCAGCAGCGTCAGGTGAAGCCTGTGTGTAACCGTGAAGGTTAACTGACGAGGCTCATCGGTTACATGTTCGCACCCCGACCCTAAACCACCCTGTCGGGCATTGGCCCAGCAGCATGGAGGAGGTTAGTCGCCCTGGCGGGTGGGAGCTCAGACCATGGCGAGCAGCAGGGAGGACGATCCTGGCAGAGCGCTGTGTGGGGAACTCCCTTGGCCCTTCCCAGGGAAGGAGCAGCTGGCTTTTGGAAGTGGTTCATGAGCATGCCCAAATAAATTGGAGCGCTCGCTGGATGTCTGCTCCAGAGGCAGCACGGACGCTCTTCGGGGAGCCTGTGGCTGCATCTGAGTCTGGTGGCATCAGCCCCTTTGGGTTGTGATTTGCGCAGGTCTTCGGCCTACCTCGCTCTGTTCGCTGGCCTGCCCCCTTTCAGGGTGTGCTCATTGCGGGGGAAGCGGCTGGCGTCTTCCTTTGCTGGGCAATACATGCCTTATGGCTGAGCTCAGGCGTGGAACTCCCCTGCTTCCTGGACCATCTGGGTGCCAGAGACATCTGGATTTACTGGCCTGTGTTTGGGGTTAATATATAGCACGCAGCAGAGCTCTCCTCTGACCATTACACAGCCTGGTGTCTAGTGCAAAGAGGGCTCTTTATGGCTGGACACCATCGGCTGCATCATGGGCTTTGCTCTTGAGCACCCTGTAGGGTTCCCCCTCCGCTCTGGGTATAACCGTCAGGCGTTGCTTCAGGAGCAGAGCCCCCTCTTGGGCAACAAATGTCTTGCTTTACCCACCCTTCCTCGTCACTTCGCCTGTGTAAAATAGTTGAGTACCTGAAGACCAAAGCAAAACCTGGGGCCATTCCAATCTTGCCTGGCAAAGGGAGGGCTGCAGCTGGCTCGGAGGAGTGCTCGTGGCTTCTTCGCACAGGTCTTGGGGGTGAGGAAGGGTTTGGTCTCTGTGGCGCTGAACTGGTGTGTGCATAAATCTCGGGGCAGAAGCCAGCCCATGAACATGTTGGGGTGGAAGGCCGATGTAGCAGATGGAGCTGTGGGGTGGGCTCGAGAGGGGGGATCAGCATGGGCACATGCACCCTGCATGACCTTAGGCAAGTCACTTAATCTGATTTGGGTCTCCATTCCCTGTCAGTTAAATGGTGCTCGCATGTCCCTACCTCACAGGGGCTTTGCAAGGATAAAATCCATTTCCTAGCTGTGAGGTGCATAGATATCAGGGTGATGATGGTCATATACTACCTAGATGGAAAGGAGGAGAGAGACCTGGGGAGGGAGAAGAGGGTATTCTGCCATCACCAGCAGCCATGCAAGTGTCCTATTTCACCAGCTACGTTCCCCTGCTTAAATTCTGCTTTGCCTGGTAACAAGAGCTGTAACGTAACAAACTTCACTTGGGGTTGGCCCTGCTTTGAGCAGGGATTGGACTCGATGGCCTCCTGAGGGCACTTGCAACCCTAATGTTCTGCGATTCTAGTCTATGCACGTGATGATGCAATGAGCAGAAGGGGGTGTCGGCCCTTTCTGCTCCTCACTGTGTATAAAGATGCCCAGAAAGGTGTGTTTAAAAAACCTCTCCCCTTAGAAATAGCAGGAACGTCAAGTCTCGTCTTCATCACTTTGGAGGAGGCTCCCCTGGGTGCCTCTCAGAGGTGCTAGAAGCTATCCCAGCCCATGTTAGAAGGGATAAGTGGAGTTGACTCTCTTAGATGTGAAATGTAACAAAGCTGAACAGTCTCGATTTAAAAAATCCCTTCCTTAATTAACCAGCTTTCACTTCATCGGTATGAGGGATGTTGCAAGAGTTGCTAGGTTGGATCAGACCTAGGGATGTTAAATTTCGATTCATCAACTCATCGAGAATCGAGTATTTCCATCGACTACTCAATTAGTTGATAAGGAGGGCTCTCGCTATCCCGCTGTGCCTCTCCCTTTGAATGTACAAGAGCTGCCTGTGACTCATGTACATTTCAAAGGGAGAGGCCCAGCACCAGGGACGCCTCTGCCTCCCCTACCCCCTGCGGAGACGGTGCTGGAGGGAACTGGCTTTTAAGATGACTCCCCCTCACCCAACCAGCTCCTGCTTCCCCCCTTGCTGCCTCTCTCTGATAGAGGCAGAAAGGGTGGGGGGTGGGGGGGTGAAGCAACTAGTTGAGTGACTACTGCTTGATAGTCGACTAGTCACTTACTGGACCAGGTGGTCTGATTAGGGATGTATCTTGGATCCAGCAATGGCCAGTGGCAGGGCTTTCAGAGGAAGGAGCAGACCCCACCTGCCACCAGGGAAGTCTGTCCCTAGCCCTATTTATGTAGAGTTTGTTTTGGACCTTTTGAAGACCGCATTGTTCTAATGGTGTCCTCTTGTTCATCTCCGGTCGTCTTTTGATTCGGGACAGTCTGGCTGGTTCTCCAGCTGTCCAGAGTCTCCTAGGGTAGGCAAGATTAAATTTTGAGGCATCACCAGTAAGATGACTCTTGTTGGGTTTTTTTGGGACATTTGGGGAAGAATTAACTTTCAGGCCTTTCTTCCGAGGAAGAGTAAATAAGACAGAAGTCCATTTTTTTCCCATTTCCAGTGGCCTTGAATTCATGGAGTTATATGCTGAAAACCATGTATTGTTCCTTGAAAACAGGGGTTCACAAACTGGAAATCATGACCCTAGAAGGGGTTGCAAAGTTATTAGATGCAGGGGGGAGTTGCGAGCTGTCCGCTTCCACCCCCAAACCCTCTTTTGACTCCAGTATTTGTAACTGTTAAGAGCAGCATTTTTTAAATGATTAATAGATAAGGGGTTTGCGCTCAGAGCCTTGCTGTCTGAAAGTGGTGGCCAAACCGAAAGCGTGAGAGACTTTCCTTTAAAACATGGGACTTATGGATGTCTTAGGGCCACAGGTTAACCTTTTTCTCTCCTTAATCCATTTTCACAACTAGAAAGACGTAGGCCCCTGATCAGTGCTGAATGAGATTCCTTGTGTGTCCCTAAGTACATGTCCGTTTAAAGCGGCAGCAAGTGGAGGGTTTCTTGGAATAGTTGCTCTGCGCATGCCCCTCAATAAGGTTCCCTAATGATCAGCTGATTGTGTTTCTCCCTACTCCTTTGCTGCATGGCTGGTGTGTGAAAAGTTTGCAAAGCAGAATGGGGCAGGAGATGGACAGGGTTAGAGAGTTCTCAGGGCTGCTGGAGGTCTCGCTAGGGTCCCAAGGATGACATGTGGCTTCCCTGAACTTCCCCTGGAATGCAAGATGACTCGGGATCGAGCAGACCCAGCGTTTAGCTCAGATTGCAGCTTGTGTTGCCAGAGGAGCAATATCAGTGTCCTGAAACTTTGAACCAACAGCATCAGCTGCCTCCTGCAATGGCAGCTTGCCCTGGCTTAAGGGATAAAATACTTGGCTCTGCCTGCCAAGTGTTAGTGGAGCATTGGGCTTTATACAGCTCCTGGGGAGGGAGGGAGGCAGCGAAGAATCTGCTTTTCCATTTTACCAGTTCTCTCAGACGTGGGGCCGGGAAAACCTACAGGACCCAGGCTGCTCTAGTAGCCAATGTGTCCGTCTTAGCCGGACAGCATGTCTCCCCTGGCAGCAGCAGAGTTCACCTGAGGTGGCTGGGAGGCGCCAGTCTGTGTTTAATTGATTTCACAGGCTTAAGCAAAGCTTTTTGGTGGGCCGGTGGTGCGGAGGCCCTGGGGCTGGGAGGGGCTGGCTATGCTGAGCCTAGTTCACTGTCCTGTTTCAATTAGGGATGTAAAATCCCATTTACTCAGTTAACTGGTTAGGCGTTAGGTTTAGCCATGGGCAGGGGCTGCTCTGGCCAGGTTGAAGCGCCTCCCCCCCCTCCCCCCCCATCAGGCCCCTCTGGTCTGGATCCAGCCCCCCCCCCCCCCGTTAACCATTCACCTCCCTAGTTTAAATCGCCTACCAAGGTGGTAACCTGGCAGTGCGGTTGCAGGCTTCCGAGGACATTGAGTAGCAAGCGAGGTGCCGCTCTCCCAGCGAAGTCTGTGTGCGCTGACGTCTGTGACTCCTGTAACGTCGCAAACGCCCACTCTGCGGTAGAGCGCCGGTCCAGTCCATGCTGCCTCCACGGTTGGCAGATTGTCGAGGTGAACTGTGTCCCAGCCAGTCAAGGCAAAAGCCCAGCACAGGCCCCCACGTCACTGACTGCAGTTCGGACCTAGTGGGACTGTGGATTCAAGTGGGGAGTAGGGTGGCCAGGTGTCCGGTATTGACCCGGACAGTCCGGTATTTTTGCCTCCTGTCCGGTTAAAAAAATCAGAAAATACCGGACACCTAAAACGTCCAGTATTTTCTGATTTTTTTTTCCTGCCAGGAGGCGAAAATACCAGACACCTGGGCCCCCCTGGGCCCCCCGGATCCCCTGCCAGCCCCCCCCCCCCCTTACCTGGTTCCGCAGGGGCTTGTCTTGTGGCTGGAAAGAAAAATGGCTGCTGGCAAAAAAAGCCTCTTCTTAAAGGGGCCATGCTGATTTTTTTTAATTTTTGTTGTTGTTGTTGCTTAACTGCTGTTGAGGTCCTTTTCTTTCTTTTTTTTTTTTTCTTTTTGTTTGCTCAACAACTTTGGTCTCCCCCTTTTTTTCCTCAACAGAATTTTTTTCCCTGTGTTTTTTTTGGGGGGCGGGGGGTGGTTTGGTATTTTGGGTTAAACCATCTGGCAGGGAGTGGGGAGATGGTCATGTTTTGATGCATTTCAATCAACTGGGACATAGCCAGCTTCCCAGGAGTCTCGGGGGGAGGAGGTTCTCTGAGGCTCTGAATTCAGACTTCAGCCCACTGGATGCTGTTAGGCCTAAGCAGGGGGTCTTCCTTTTGCACGGTCGTATCTCCTGTGCCGTGGTGGCAACACGTACGGAGCCGGTCTCAACCGGACGCTGCTGTTTTCCAGCAAGGCTGGGCATGCCCAATGGCAGCGCCACTGTGTTTCTTGTAGGAAAGTTGTGGTGGGACAAGTGAAAAGCAGGCTGCTTAGCACTTTTGGAAAGGGCACGCTTGCAGCTTCTCCTGCCCTGGCCCTCTCTAAATGAAGTTGTTGTGTGTGTGTGTCCTACTTACAGACACAGCGGTCAGTGGGTTTGAAACCTGGGACCCACGGTACAGGTCTGCCACTTGAGGAGTAACTTCACCAGTTGTGCCTAGACTAGGGATGTCCATGTGTAGTCGACTACAGGATTAAGAGAGAAGCTTGTTGACTACACGCACTACCCTCCCCTCTTGCTGCCTCTGTATCAAAAGCAGCAGTGATGAGGAGGAGGGGAGTGGGAGCTGGTACTGTGAGGAGTAGGATTTAAGCAGGCTCCCTATGAGCACTGGATCTGCCTGCCCCCCACCCCCCTGAGAGGGGGCAGGGTGGAGCCGATATGCTCAGGAAGCCAGCTTTCAGGCAGGCTCCCTGTGCGTGCCAGCTCTGTGGACCCGCCTGCCCCCCCCCCTTGCTGCCTCCTACAGAGGCAGTGAGGGGGGCAAGCAGGAGCCAGTGCTGAGGGGAGCTGGCTTGAAAGTGGGTTCCCCCAGCACCATGGAGCTGGTGCTGCCTTGCCCCCCCTCCCCCCCCCCGCACGCTGCTACCTCTGCAGCAGCATGGGTGAGAGGGCAGGGGAGGCTGCTGAAAAGCAGCCCCTGTCCGTGGGGGTCTGAGCTCCCCAGAGAGAGGGGCTGCTGTTGTGGACCAGCCTCTGTCCGCGGGAAGCTTGGACGCCCCCTCCCACACGAGGACAGGGGTGGCAGGCAGCTGGTCTGCACGGGAAGCTGGTTTTTAAACTGGCTCCCCTGGTGGACCAGCTCCCGCCTGCCACCCCACACTGATACAGAGGCAGCAGCACAGGCTGGTAGGGATTCCCTAGAAGTGGGGCCAGGAGTGCACTAGCTGCCGGCCCCACCCCCAGGGACTATCGAGTAATCCTGTGACCGCTTAGATTTCATGCGGTCACACAACTATTCCGTTACACGACATCTAACATCCCTAGCATAGACAGCAGGCTGTTAGTTAGTCCCGTAATGCCGCCTGTAGCAGGACTCTTGACCAAACGAAACTGATGTGCTGCCATCCCATCAAAGGGAATGTCTGGGGTGGACGCTTCTGGTCAAGGCTCGGTTCTGTAGTTGATGTCTGTTTTTACGGTGTGGCAACCTGTGTGTATGCGGTGGGGAAAGATTGTAGCTGCTCAGCTCTTTGTCTTGTTTCTTCTACTTCCTGTCAGTGTTGTGGTAGCCTGTAACTTGCCCTCTCTCCTGCAGAACTTCGAAGTGGAGGCCGATGACTTGGTGACCATTTCAGAACTGGGTCGTGGGGCCTATGGAGTGGTGGAGAAAGTCCGGCATGCACAGAGTGGCACCATCATGGCTGTCAAGGTGAGAACAGCATGCTGGGCTCTCCTGTGAGGGGGGTGTGACAATCCAACCAGCAAGGAGCCACTAGAAACCCAGCTCCACTCCTGTTGGCGTGGATGGAATCCAGGTGACTCTACTGGCTGTTGGGCTGAGGCCCTGTCTCTGGGAGAAGAGCTCCTTGGGCCCTTAGATGTGAGTGAGACCCCACCTAGCTCCGTGTGGGACTCCACCATTCCCTTTGCTGGGGGTGGATTTTGGGAGGCTCTTCCCAGGTGAGGGGGAAGGCCCGACCAGAACCCACCTTTCTGCAGGAATGGAGCACTGCTCTTGCAGGACGTGAAGCGGACTTTGAAACTCCGGCCACTTGGACCTTCCACGTCAGCCACTTGGACCTGCCATGTTGGCCACTTGGATGTCCAAGTTCCCTTCAGGTGCTGGCATACTTCAGTACCTGCCAGGGAGTCAGCCAATGGTAGTGGAGACTCTTATCCCTTAGGGTGTGTCTAGACTACATGGCTCCGTCGACGGAGCCATGTAGGTGAGTGTACTCGGCAAAGGGAAATGAAGCTGTGATTTAAATAATTGCCGCTTCATTTACATCAAAATGGCCACCGCGCTGTGCTAATCAACTGATTGTCGGCACAGCGTGGTAGTCTAGACGGGGATCAGCCGACCCCAGATCCCTTTTTTGTCAGATCCTTTATGCCTCGTATTATTTAAATCGCCGCTTCATTTCCCTTTGCCGAGTACACTCATCTACATGGCTCCGTCGACGGAGCCATGTAGTCTAGACACACCCCTAGATACCCAAGTACATGTCTTCGAAATTGGGGGCCTACGCACCTCTCTGGCCTAAGGTGTGGGGTAATTCTGTGCCCCTCCAGCACTGCAGATGCATAATGAAAGGCCCAGTGAAGGTTAGGCTAAAATGCAGCCCTGAAAGCTCCAGGCACTTAGTGGTGTTGCGTGTGTTGCGTGTGGGCCCAAGAGCTTCATCGTTGGCTCATGATTTTCCTTTCTCAGAGAATCCGAGCGACCGTGAACACTCAGGAGCAGAAGAGGCTACTGATGGACTTGGACATCTCCATGAGGACAGTAGACTGCTTCTATACAGTCACGTTCTACGGAGCCCTCTTCAGAGAGGTAACAGGGCAGCGATAGCTGTGGTGCGCTCTGGCAGCTCAGTTCTCAGTCGGCTTACGGGATGGGCTGGAATGGTTTCTTGAAGGACCCCGTATCCTTGTATTCCGTGTGGGCTGTGTGCGTGGATGGTTGGACTCCACCAGGGCACAGATCTATCAGTTTTCCAGGAGTAGATCCTGGGCCACCGTACTGCATCCACAAAGTGCCAAGGAAATAGGGTGGTGGGGGGGGATGTCTGCTCCACTGTCCCACCTCTATGCTAAGGCTCTGGTTCAGAGCCCATTGTGTCTGGCTCCTGGATCCATTCAGCAGAAGCTGCTCAGAATCTTTCCATCCACTTCACTGTACTTTGGACTGGGCCCCAAATCTGAACCCATCGTACGATACTTGCAGCTTTGGCCCATGCGTCTTCATGCCCCAGGCAAACCTAATGCTCTGATACAGCAACAGCTGACAGGTTTGCCCACATCAAAAGGGCAGGGACTGCTACCTTGTTTTGATCTCCAGATGAGTCACTGCATGAGAATTCCTCCTGCATGTCTTCCTCACAAACTGCTTCTCTTGTCATCAGGGTGATGTGTGGATCTGCATGGAGCTGATGGACACCTCTCTGGATAAATTCTACAAGAAGGTGCTGGAGAAGAAGATGACGATCCCTGAGGATATCCTCGGGAAGATCGCTGTGTCGGTGAGTGGCTGACGTTTGACCAGAGAACTCTGCGCGGTGTCCGTCAATACAATCCCCCTGTCCGCCCCACCTTGGGCTTTGGAAGCTTGCAGTGCCCCAGTGCTTGGCACTGCACAGGACCTAAGCATTGTGGTGATGTTCATCTGTAGACACGGAGACCATGCGTTGCCGGCTCTGTTGACTTGAAGCTAATAGTACGAGCCACCTGCTCGTGGCTGTTTTGCATGGAAAGGCTGCTGTTGTGAGGTTCAGTGTGTCTGAAACGTTCTTTCTCTTCTGATCCCTAGATTGTGCGAGCCCTGGAGCATTTGCACAGTAAACTCTCAGTGATTCACAGAGGTAAGCAAACGCTGGGGGACTAGAATGACGTGCCTGCTCGATTCTCGCTCCCAGGAATCCGTCTTAGAAGGGCACAATTTCTGTAGGGTGCTGGGTGTGTCTGGCTTCTAGCTTCATTTTGCAGAAGGGGCTCAGAATCTTGAGAGAGGCTTCAAACCTCAGGGCCTGACCCTGATGTTTTGCACTCACTGAAGTTGTTCCTTATAACCTACCACAGGGTTCTGGGCCTTTTCTCCTTCCCCGTTTGAATATGTTAACAATTGCATTTCCACATACTTCTGACACTCAACCTCAGCTCCTGAGCATAAATTGTAGACTGCTGTTAGAAAAATGCCCTCAGATTCCTAGCAGCTGGTTGAAGGATGAACTCATGGTTAAAACTCTGGGACTGCAAGTCAGGAGACCTAGGTCCTCTTCCTTGTGGTGTTGTAGTAGATGCAGAACCTTGGGCAAGACACTTAATCTGTGCTTCAGGATCTGTCTGCCACTAAGGAGGTAGAGCAAGGGTGGGCAGTAATTTTTGCCTGGGGGTCATTTAAAAAATTTTTGAAGTAGCCCCAGGCCACCCTGGAAGGGGTGGGGCCTAAATGGGAAGGGGCGGGGTTACCCCACTCGCAGAACATGATTGGTCTGGGGGTGGGGGAGCCCCTTTGCCCCCCCTCCCCACTAGGCACCCATGCCCTGGAAGAGGCTTGGCACGCTCCTCCACCCCCAGGCCAATCAGGGCCTGGGGGTGGGGGAAGCGCAGGAAGCCTCCTCACAAAACTGGGGCAGGGTGAAGGAAGCTTCACGCAGCTCCCCCGCCCCCAGGCCCTGATTGGCCTGGGGGCGGGGGAGCACACGAAGCCTCCTCCGCTCTCCCCCTGCCCTGCAAGGAGTGCACGGCACTTCAAAGCACCACATGCTCCTGGCAGGGCGGGAGGAGGCTTCGCACGCTCCCCCGCCCCCAGGCCAATTAAGGTGACTTTGAAGCGCCTCTCATAGGGCGGGGGCAGAGCGGAGAAGGCCTTGGGCGCTCCCCCGCCCCCAGTCCCTAATCGGCCTGGTGGCGGGGGAGCAGCAGGGCCTCTGAGGGCCGGATCCACCCGCTTGGTGGGCCGGATTTGGCCCGCGGAGGCCCTTTTGCCCACCCCTGCGATAGAGGCTTAGATCATTGTACTGGGGAATAAGGTGCCATAGAAGTGCAAAGTGAGCTAAAAATAAGAGTGAATGATACTGAAATCCAGGGTCTGTGGAGTGTTTGAGTTCTGGTCTTATTTCCTTTGGCTTATCCTCTCCCCCTTGACTCAGTAAGGATTCCCTGCAACGTCTCTAAGCAGCTAGAACATTGACTTTATGGTTGTAAGCCTCCTTAACTCTGTAGCCCACTTCTTTTGTGCTTTCTAAACTGAAGGTGTAATCCGCTCCTCCTCTCTAATCCTGTTAGATGTGAAGCCTTCCAACGTCCTCATTAATAAGGAGGGGCATGTGAAAATGTGCGACTTCGGAATCAGCGGCTACTTGGTGGACTCGGTTGCTAAGACCATGGATGCTGGCTGCAAACCCTACATGGCTGTAAGTGCGTGAGAATGCATGCTCTGGTCTGGCATCTTGAGACTGCATTCTGCCTTGGGTCAGCTGGGGATGGGTCTGTCCCCTCCCTAGCGCCTATTTTTAAGTAGGAACAGAATGGGGGAATTCGAATACAAGCTGCCTGCCCTGAAATTGAACCGGTCCCAGAGTGTTCCCCGGAGGCCCTAATTCAGCAAAACACTTAAAACGCTTGATTAACTTGCAGCATGTAATTGGCCCCATGCAAGTTGCTGTGCAGCCATATAATTGAGTCAGTGGGATACTCACGTAGTTAAGTGTGGGCTTTGTTGGCTTGGACACAAAGTGTTGTCACTGTAACCCAAGTTACTCTCCTGCCATCTTTGGTCCTCAGAATAGCACAATCGTCTTAGCAGTCTGGCTGTTGGCAGCAGATGCCTGTTGGCTGGATGGCTCCTCATTGGCTAGGAACTTCGTGGGCTGACCTCGCTAGTTAGCTCATGAGGATTGTTTCACTGTTTTGCCTGGTCCTCCCAGCTTTCCCCAACCGCCCCCTCCCTCCCCGCTGTTGCCGGCTGGTCATATGTACAGATTGTAAGCTCTTTGGGGTAGGAACTGTCCTTTTCTCTGATGCTTAGCACCCTGACTGCCACCATATCCGATAACAGTGGCAATTCCAGGAGAAGCCATTAGTGGGAGGTGGCATGTGGGGAAAGAACATTAAAAAAATCACTCACGTTCATCTCAGGAAGTGGGTTTTGCCCACGAAAGCTCATGACACTTTATATATAGTTGTTAGTCTGTATAGTGCCACAGGACTACTCCTTGTTAAAATTAAATTGGATAAAGTTGCTCAAGACGTTGCTTTGATCAGTCACGTTTAGAGACCACCATTCTTATTTGCTAACATCAGCCCCTGGGGAGCCCACCCAGGCTGGGTTTCGTAGTCCAGGATAATACACTAGTAGGCGTCTGTCTCTGTCTGTCTGTCTTCTATGCTGGGAAAAGGAGAGTTGAGTTGCACTAACTTCCATCTTGCTGCTGCAGCCAGAGAGAATAAACCCGGAGCTGAACCAGAAGGGGTACAACGTGAAGTCTGATGTCTGGAGTCTTGGCATCACAATGGTAAGGGTGCGCGCGCGCTGTGGTCTGGATGACAAGGCGGGGGAAGACAAAGGGCGGCTGGCTCTGGCTTCTAGCCTGGTCATGCTTAACGTGTTTTGGAAGCTTCTGCCCCAGGAAGACACATTCCAGTAGAGGCCAAATCCTGAGGTCTTATTCTGGCCAGTTCCTGTTCACTTCCATGGGAGCATGACTGGGTGAGGGCACGGTAGAGTCCTCAAGCATTGGCCCTCAACAGACTGGCCATTCTCCGTATGTTCCCCTGTACCACTGTTTTGCCGCTCGTGGTTTTCACAAGTGCCTTGTGCAGTATCCAAGCCACTCCCCTGCTCCAGAGAGTCTTCAATTCCTTGGCAGACAACTGAAAACGTCAGACTGGGCTGTAGACTCCTTGGGTATGTCTAGACTATATGCCTCTGCCAGCAGAGGCATGTAAATTAGACTACCCGACATAGTCAGTGAAGCGGGGATTTAAATATCCCCCGCTTCATTAAAATAAAAATGGCCGCCACGTTGTGCCGGCTCAGCTGGTCATTGGTACAACATGGCAGTCAAGATGCGGATTGGATGGCAAGGAAAGCCGTTGCCGACCGATCCTGTAAACCTTGTTTCAGGAGGCGTAAGGGATCGGTTCATTGACTTTGTCGGGTAGTCTAATCCCTGCTTCATTGACTATGTTGGGTAGTCTAATTTACTTGTCTCTGCCGGCAGAAGCATGTAGTCTAGACATACCCCTTGGGTTCAGGCTGACTCTGAATAGTTCTCTGAAAACTGGATAGTTCTCTGAAAACGTCCACACAGTGTGCTGTGGTGGTCAAAAAGGCAAATAGAATGTTAGGAATTATTAAGAAAGGGATAGAAAATAAGACACAGAATATCTAACTGTCTCTGTATAAAACTATGGTACGCCCACATCTTGAGTACTGTGTACAGATGTGGTGGTCTCACCTCAAAAAAGATATTTTGGCCTTGGAAAGGGTTCAGAAAAGGGCAACTAAAATGATTAGGGGTTTGGAACAGGTCCCATATGAGGAGAGGCTAAAGCGACTGGGACTTTTCAGTTTAGAAAAGAGGAGACTGAGGGGGGATATGATAGAGGTATATAAAATCATGAGTGGTGTGGAGAGGGTGAATAAAGAAAAGTTATTCATTAGTTCCCATAATATAAGGACTAGAGGACACCAAATGAAATTAATGGGTAGCAGGTTTAAAACTAATAAGCGAAAGTTCTTCTTCACACATCACATAGTCAACCTGTGGAACTCCTTGCCAGAGGAGGCTGTGAAGGCTAGGACTATAACAGAGTTTAAAGAGAAGCTAGATAAATTCATGGAGGTTAGGTCCATAAAAGGCTATTACCCAGGGGGTAGGAATGGTGTCCCTGGCCTCTGTTTGTCAGAGGCTAGAGACGGATGGCACGAGACAAATCGCTTGATCATTGTCTTCGGTTCACCCCCTCCGGGGCACCTGGCGCTGGCCACTGTCGGCAGACAGGATACTGGGCTAGATGGACCTTTGGTCTGACCCAGTACGGCCATTCTTATGTTCTTATGTTCTCTGCTGATGAAGAGGGTGTTGGTGCTGCTTGTGCAAAGCCAATTACAGCCCTGCCTGCCCTCTAGTTTCCCTCTTGTGTCAGTTGGGGGCATAGCTTCCATAGCAGGTTACAAGGAACATGGTTCAGTTGATACCTAGGTGACAGCCTTTCTGCCAGTGCGGCTATTTGTGCTATGTGACTGATCTGTGTAGCAGTGCATTCTGGGAATATCAAACCAGGCCATAGTGCCTGGACATGCGCACACACAGCAACCTGTGGGTCACTACAATGTGGGATATCCCACTTGACAGAGAGGGAGGAGGGCCAGGCAAACTGGTTACAGAAAGCACAGCTTTTGCGGCCCGGGTGTTGCAAGATGTGAATTGCGCCCATCTCAAGACCTCTAGCTGGGGAGGGTGGGGAACACACAGCTCTCATGATATTAAACCACATGATGTGTGGACACAGGGAAGGTTTCGAGCCAGTTATGACGCTAACTGGCTGCAAATTGGATTCACAGTGGTGGCAGTGGCTTCGGGTAGCTTATCTGCCAAGTGTAAGGAGCTCTTATTTTCAGTGAACATCTGAACCTTCCTGGTACCACAGGGCAAAGGAAATCCCTGTTCTTGGCTCAGAGAAGCGAACGCTTGGGAAATGTTTTCTCCCTTTCCAAGAGAAGGAGAGTCTGAGTGGGTAGAATTATTTTTTTTTTCAGGATTTCCCCCAAGCTTTTAGCAGGTATAGTCCATTAAGTTTCAGAGGGGTGACCGTGTCAGTCTAAATCTGCAAAAGCGACAAGGAGTCCTGTGGCACCTTATAGACTAACAGATGTATTGGAGCATAAGCTTTCCTGGGCAAAGACCCGCTTCGTCAGATGCAGGTTTGTGCGTGTTGCCTTGGCAAATGGTCTCTCCCTGTCCCTCACCTTAAAAAAACAACAACAACAAAAACCCCGCCACAGCCTCCAATTCTTGCCTCTTCTTCCTGTTGGACTTTGTATTCAGTCTGGAATTGAGCTGAGCTGACTGGACATCTGCGCAGCAGCCTGGAAATGTGATCATGTTTCAGTTTTCCTCCCCATGGGCAGGAAGCCGTGCGACCTGAGATTGTACAAATGAGGAAATCGATTCTCTCATTTAAAAGCCACAGGGAGGGTTTTGCTGAAATGCTGCCAGCGGGCAGCTGATTGCTCTCCTGCTCCCCCTCCCGGCTCCTCCCCTGAGTGATTCTTACTAATATCTTCCTCTGGGCTGGCTTCCTGTTTTTGTAACCTAAGGGGGCTTGATGACTCCAGACCAGCACCTTTTCAAGATTGTTGGGTAGCACTAGGTTGGGGCTTTCTGTGGGTGGGTTGCATACAGGTTTCCAGCAGCAAGGGTCAGAACCCAGACTGCTCACCAAACATGAGACCGGAGCATCCTGCTGCATTGTGTGCCCGGTGTCCCTGCGGGGAGTCCATAGAGAGCTCTTTGAGGGCTTGTTCCTGCCTTCCCATCCTTGCATGTGCCAGCTAGTTAGTGACTCTTCCACTTGTAACATTCCTGGCTGAGGGCAGGAATGAATCCTGTGTAACGAGGTGCCAACCCCGCCACCCCTTGCCGCACCACGTAGAATTTTTACAGGGCATCTCTCGTGGTAGCTAAGGACAGAAATGGCAGAAGCTAAACTTTGCCCAGCTTGCATCAGGCCGTGAAATCTGCTGGACTCTGTCTTCTACGCATTCCAAACCCTCCCGGGGCTCGCTCTGCCACAGGACCACTGAGTTCTCCTTTAGGAACCAACCGCACACGCTCCCTGACTGACCTTAGCTACAGAGACTGGGTGTGTGGTGATGTACCTTAAAGGTACAGCTGCGGCCGTGACCAGCAAGGCAAGAGGCTGGAGATCTTTATTGGATTTAAAGAGGCAGCCTAGTTTTGACCAAGAACGCTTGAAGTTATGCAGGCCAGGGTACAGGTGGTTGAATCTTCCAATTCTGGGCATAGGCCTATCACCCAAGAAACACCCTTTCTCTGTGTGATCAGTGTTATGTGGTGCCACTGGGAGCCTGGTAGATTTTGCTTTCCTCTGAAGTATGCAGCAAAGGCTGCTGATAAAAATAGTAGGTCCAAGCTGGCATAGCCGAGACTCTGCTAACTAATTCTCTTCCATTGGCTTTCCTGTTCCATGGGCTGTACTTTTTGTGTAGTAATATTCCTAGTGGGGGGTAGTGTAAATCTTAGGAGGGTGTCAGGAACCTGAAAAGATGCCCAGATGCAACACTGAAAATGGGCAGAGTAATACTCAGAAATACCTGGCAAAGTATATGGCAAAGTAGCTCAGAAATACCTCGTGTTCGGCTTAGAGAACCTTAAGAAAATTCCTGTTTTTCAGCATGTCCTAGGAACATACAGAATATATGTGTCTGAGAGGCCAAAACTGGGGGGGGAGGGGGGGAGTGTTGTGGAAAAGCATTTTGGCTTCTGGCTTCATTTTTATAATGAAAAAACTGGAAAATTTTAGCAGGAAATCTTCATTTTAAAGTTAATTTACAAATCTTACTGGTTTTTTTTTCCTGCCCATTGAAACTGTTCTAGCTGTCAGGGCCTGGGGTATTTTCCTGGGGGCTGTCAGTCTGAAGCTGGTATTGCTGCATGTCCAGGAGCCTGAGTCACAGCTCAGCAGCCCATTGTGCTAGGTGCTGTACAAACCCAACACAGACTCCCCACTCCAGAAAATTAGCAATCTGAGGGTATGACTGTCCTGTGCTGCCAAGGCCTCATGGCTGCCTTTTCTCTCCCTTGCCCCCCTAGATTGAGATGGCCATTCTCCGCTTCCCTTATGAGTCCTGGGGCACCCCCTTCCAGCAACTCAAGCAAGTGGTAGAGGAGCCTTCGCCCCAGCTCCCTGCTGATCGCTTCTCAAAGGAGTTTGTGGACTTCACAGCACAGTGGTGAGTGTCTAAGCTGAGCCCCATCCGTCTCCTGCCTGAGGCTTCCCTATGTTGAGCGCTCGTCTCCTGTACCAAAGCACCAAACGTACCTTTACTCTGCCTCGGGACACTGCCCCTCATCCCGAATGACCAGCCACCTGCAATCTGTGCAGCAAACGCTCCGCAGACGGGTGCGGGTTTCTGCCCGTCGTCGCTGGACCGGGTGTAAAGGGCTCTTGCTCTTGAGCTTTGTACGGTTCACACTAGGGATGTTAAATTTCGATTAATCGACTAATCAAGTACTCGATGGAATTGACATCGACTACTTGATTAGTTGATGGGGGGGGGCACTTGCTTTCCTGCATTCCCTTTCCCTTTGAAATGTATAAGAGCCACGGGCATCTCCTGCCCCCCACAGAGATGGTATGGGGGGGGACCGACTTTTAAGCTGGCTCCCACTGGCTCCTGCTCCCGCCCCTTGCTGCCTCTCTGATAGAGGCAGCAAGAGGGGCAGGGGGGGAGAAGCGACTAGTCGAATGTCTACTCGATTATCCAGTAAGCTTATCAGGTAGTCAACTACTTCACTAGTCGCTTGTATCCCTAGTTCACGCTGTTGGAATGTCAGTGGGGACTAGTTCCGCTGCAGGCACCCAGCCCAGAGCAACCGGCTGTAGCATCCTGGTGCATCTACCGCCCAATGCTGCGTTGGGCTGCCACCTTGAATTGGGTGAAGGCTGAAGTTGGCTTTCAGAGGCTAAAGCACTTCTCAGCTGGGAGTCTTCACCTGCTTTGGCCACTATTTTAAGCGCCCCTCGAATCTGCACCATTGTAGCCGCCAGCTCTTGGCTGGGCCTATGATTCTGGAATAGGTATAAGCATGCAATATCCGCCCTGTGGGGTGGTACCAGACCCCCTTCTCTTGGGCATATTTTGCGCCTGTTCTGGCCACACAAGGGAAAGAGCGAGGATTTCATGTGACTGATTACCAGGCCATGTGCTGTCCAACAGCACTCTCCTATTTGCCTGCCTCGTTGATTTGCTAGGTGCTCTGGTTCAAAGCCAACACTTGCATAACCAAGGGGAGTGAAGAACTGGGAGTTGCCGGATGGAGAGAAGGGGATGCTGGCTTAGAGGTTTCCCCCTTCTCTCCCATCTTGAGATGCTGTTTAGTCCACGGACAGCAAAGATGAAGCCACCGTGTCATGAGCCATTTTATTTTTCTGTTCTAGCTTAAGGAAGAACCCTGCGGAACGAATGAACTATTTAGAACTTATGGTGAGTCTGGATTTTTATTCTTTGATGTCACATAATCTTGGCCTGTAATGAAAGCTAAAGGAACTAAGCAGGGTAGGCTCCATGCTCCTGGAAGGGGTGGGGTGGGGCGGGGCCTCTGGTCAAAAGGGCGGGGCTGGGAGCAGCCAGCCCTCTGGGCTGCCCCCTCAGAGCCGCATGAAGCGCATGGCATGGCGCTCAGGTGGCAATTTAAAGGGCCCAGGGCTCCAGTTGCTGCCACCGTAGCAGCGGTGGCAGCCGGGAGCCCCAGGCCTTAAGGCAATTGCTCTCTTTGCCACCCCCCCTTTAGCGGGCCTGTCACGAAGCGTTAGAGCAATGGCAGGGGTGTCTGCACGATTTGAATTCTTTTTTTTCCTAAATCCCAAGTCAGTGACATGGAGCAAGTGCAGGGGGAACAGGAATATTGAAGTGTCTGCCAGCCAGGTGCGTTCGGCCTTCCCTCTCTGCCCCTAGCACCTCCATTTCTGGCTGGCTTAGACCCATCACAGCTGCGGGTGTGACAGCTGCTCTCAGGGCAAACACACCAGAGGTTGAAGTGAGGACCACTGGAGCTAAGAGCATGAGCTGCTACAGCTTGAACTAGTGACCAAAGGCTTCCTAGCTGGGGGCTGTAAGAACTAGGGATGTTGGCAAACGTTAATTTTTGTAAACGTGTAACCATTGAATTTTTCAGCAGTTACATGGTTACACGTGGGGGAGGGAGGAGACAGATGGGAGCCAATGTTTGTCGTCCGCCCCCCCCCCCCCCGCACCACCCAACTACATGCTAACATCCCTAGTAAGAACCCAGATAACCTGCTGACTGGCACAGAGGCCCTGTAGCACACTTAGCAGCTGGTTACACTGGTTTCTGCTATCTGTGGCTCCGTGTGGCTGAGTCATCCCACGTGTCGGACTTTTCTGCCCTACACTCTTGCATGGACTTCAAAAGCAGAGGTCGCAAGTGTGAAATGAATCTGTCCAGCTCAGCTCCTGTGTCCTACAATCTGGAATCTAACAGGATCGATGTACCAGTCTGGGACTTTCTAACTGTATTTGCCTAGGGTTGTGGTGGTGGAGGAGAGAAACACCCCAATGTACTGCTGGCTTTGTAACTCCTGCCAGTGATCGTGTTCAGTTTTCTTTCCGTATGCCCACATTGATGCTGTCCTGGTTCTTGTTGGCAGGAACATCCTTTCTTTACCTTGCACAACACCAAAGAGACTGACATGGCCTCCTTTGTGACAGAGATCCTCGGGGAAGACTCCTAACTCACCAGCCTCGCTGCCACGTACAGTCACTTCAAACCAATGTCCTGGCTTCCCCCCAGAAGAGAAAACGAGGGCTCATGTTCACGGTGGTTTGCACAAATTGCCTCTCCCCTGCCTGTGTGCCTCTCCAAGCCAGACGGGCAGGGGTGCGCTCTGGCTTTTATCACCTGTACGCTGAAACTTACTCAGCAAGGACCTTTGAAATCGATGCATGGAGTGGCCAGTGCTGTTGCTGACTCATCCATGGGATGGAATGGGCTCAGGAGATGACTTCCTGGTTCCAAACATTCCTCCTCAGTTGCGTCAGGAGAGCCAGATGCCTGGTATCTGAGTTGAGGAGTCTGTTCCGTCTGAGGATGGGGCAGGGGGGAGAGTGAAAGTGCCCCCCTCCTGAGCCATTTTGGCGAAGGGTCCAGAGAATATTTGCACTCGCTCCCTCCGTTGTGTGGCAGAGCCAAGAGATTCTTTTTTGCACTCTCCAGTCTCCTTCTCTGTTCCTCCCAGGCCTGGGGGAGAATGTCTCCCTCAGCAGTTGGGGGGCCAGAGAGTGCCTCCATCAGAGTTCAGTCCTGTTCTGCCTTCCCTCAAGGCCTGCCCTCCCCACCAGGTACCATGGCTGCGGGGATCCCACAGGACTCTGTCCCCAAAGTGGTCTGAGGAAATCTCTGCCCAGCTGCAGTTGGCTGCTGCTTGTGGAAGAGGGGTGACACCAGGATCAGACGTGTGTGTCATTCCAAGGCCACTCCGTGGCTGAGGCACCCCCACCCTTGCCAGAACCCTGTTGGGACAAACCCACACACAGGTCAGGTCTCCTTAGACTGTTACAGTGACCCCCAAAAGCCTGTTCAAACAATCCCAGGCCTATGGCATTTGGGGGAGGATTCCATGTGCTGCCCCTCCCCCCTCCAAAAAAACCCCACCCCAAGCTGGGACTGGATAGGTATTTAGTGGCCCGCTCCCATTGGCAGTCAGCAACTTAGGTGTCGAAATCCCACCTTTGGGGTGTTTCAGCTGTTCGTAGAGGCTAGGACTTGCCACCCTCCCTGCCCACTTTCTGAAGCTGGAGCTCAAGAACTGACCCAGCACTGTGACTCTTGCTGGTTTCTGAGGTTACGTTCATTCTACTTGGTCCCACATTAACCAAAACCAAAAACCAACCACGATGTAGAGCCAATGATGTGTACAAGTGGTGCCCGTAGTTGTACATTTGATGTGTATATATAATGGACTGTGTAACTCATTTCCTAGTTTTAATTGAATGAGCTGTAAATTAAAACCTTTCCTTGAGGGAGGAGGCAGACAAGCCCCCCTTCCTTAACAAATCCACTGTGAAAACCGGAGGACGGGTTCCCCCTCCCCATCCCAGCCATAGAAGCATTTGAAAGGGCCAGGGAAGGGAGGGGTTATCTGACTTCTGCTGTATGTGAGCACAGAATGCACATGGCGTATGTGGATAATGTTTTTATAATGGATGAGCTTTCTGATTTTTTTTTTCCTTTCTAATACATATTTGTGTGTGTATATGTATATATATATTTTTAAATCACAGATGAAGATACAAATAATGGATATGTGGCTAGTGGGTTTGGTGAATATGACCAGCAACTTTTTGGTTACATGTGAGGTAGCCGGAAAGGGTCACACCAAGGCCTAAGAATTGTGGGGTGTTTTGGTGGTTGTTTTTTTAATGCATCTTTTTAACGGAACCTCTTTAGGGACACCTTCTGGAGATTTGTACATGGGACATCTGGCTTTCCGGATCAGCTCCATTGACTTGGGCTCTGCCCCTTTACAAATCAGCTTCCCTGAGTTCATGGCTCTTGGTGTTCTGCTGCATAGTTAATCTAAGGGCTTGTCTACACGGGAAATTGACTGAAGTAGCTTTGCAGCCTCTATCCTGGAATGAGCCACTTTTATTTCACTGTAATTTAGTGCACTTCCAAAACAGAGGAGTTATTCCAGGATAAATTGACTGCTCGTGAATAGTGTCCTTCAGTGGTTTTATTGCAGGATAGCGTATTCTGCAACTGCTATTCCAGTTAATTGCCTGTTCTAGAACATCCCTTCCACAACCAGCACAGTTCATCATTGGCTAAGCCCTGTTCTGTCATTCAAGAGCCCTTTTAGATGTACCTGTTGTAAGAAAGTGACTAACGCTTTCAACTGTATTTTCCTTATTGGTTAGTGGGGATTGTTTTTTTTATTTTGACTTTTTCCTCTCCCCCGCCCCCTGGTGTTTTGGGGATTGACTTTCATTTATTGCATGAGTTTCGGATGCCTTTCCCGCTGCTGATAAAACTCTGCTTGGATTCCAAATCTCCGCCTTATGGCCTTCAAAGGACTTTCCTTCTGCCTTAGTATAGGGGGCATCCTGTCTGGGAATGAATCTCGTCTCCTGTGACTGACCTAAGGCCTGGGTATGTTCTGCCTGCCTGCACCAGGAATCAGTGGTGCTTTGGGTTAGTTGCATTTTATTTCAGCTTTACCATTCTGGTATGTGCCCTTGTTTTCTTCCTCTCCGAGGCCTTTATTCTGCTTTCCCTTCGTGGATGGTTGGAAGAATGCCAAGTAACTGCTTGGAAGCCAGCTGAGCTTGGAGACAGTGTTGTTGCCATGGGAGAAGGCCCTCTCACCTTGTGCTTAGGAGAATGGCCTGTAACCATTAACTAAGTGATTGTTTGCAATAAAATAACCCTCCAAATTAACTTCTCCCGAGCTTTTCTTTAAACAGCAACACATGCTCATTCCAGCTGCCCCTAATATCGGTCTGTATTTTCAGTGTTGGCGTTGGTATTGAAACAAATGCCGTCTTGTAGGAATGCCCCCGCCTGTTGGAGCTGGGCCCCATGGCGCTAGGTGCTGTACAGACATGTACCAAAAGACCGTGCCTCCCCCGGAGGCTGCAATCTTAGTTTAAACATGTGACAACATGGCCATGCAACAGCTGGGGAAGGTCAGGGCGCCAGCAGCGTATGCCAATTGTAGAGGTACTGATATAAGCAATGTGTAGGCTAGTGGGCAGAGCACTCATGTTCTGTTCCTGGCTTGCTGAGGGACAGTGGGCAAGTCTCTTTGCAGCTCTGTGCCTCAGTTTCTCCTCCTGGGCAGTGGCACTAGTGACACTCCCCACTTGCGGAAAGAGCTCTGAGAACTACAGCGAACAAGTGCTTGTTCTGTAACCTGAGGCCCAACCCTGCCTGGCCTTGCCAGGTAGAATCTTAAGCCGGTTGGAGGAAGTACAGAGCTTAAAGAGGGAGAGAATGGCCTACACCAGTTAGCAGGAACTCCAGCACCTGGGACTCACTGTACTAACATCACAGTCCTTGCCCTGAAGAGCAGGCTCCATGAATTCTGTCCTCCGGGGCCGAGGGTGGCTGTGGAAGTGGTTCAGTTTTGTCTGGAGCGATCCAAACCCCTCTTCACTCCTGCCAGGAAGAGCAAGGAGATGCAAGGGGGCTTTCACACTTCCCCTGGCCCAGGGCCATTGCATTCCCCAAAGGCTCTGGATCAGCACCTAATGCAGACATGCCTCCAGTGCTTGGTTTGTTCAGAAACTGGCGTCGGACTGAGGCTCTTGCCTCCTGCATCAGCTGTCAACTAGGCTGCTCCAGCCTCCTTCCTTTCCCTAGCCCTGCAGTCGCTGTGTGGAAACCTTAGCACCAGAGCATGGTTATTTTTAACCGCTTGAGCCAGCAGTGCTATGAATAAAAGATCAGTAGTGGAGGAAGCCTAATGCACCGAATCCTTCTGAAAAGTCCCTTGGGTGGGGTCAGGCTGACAGAGGAGGCTCTGGAGGAAGCAGGCAGTGAAGACTCTACACCTTAGTGCCATGTAACAGTAGTGGGGGTTTCACCCCTGGCAGCCCTCCAGCTGTTCATGAGAACACACAGTGCTTTTTTTGTGATGGTACTGCCCGGTACGAAGTACTGGCACCTCCAGATGCAGTCCCAGCACCTCCAGTCAGAGTTTACCTGGAAAGAACAGAGCGTACTGGTGTACCTGTACGCAAATGTCTGACAGTTGGCTGGGCTGCATGTCTTAAAGGGGCTGCGTCTCTTAAAAGGGCAATGCTGGCCCCAATGGCTTTTTTTCCCCCTCTACCTTTCCCCTGGAGTACCAGCACCTTTTTTAAACACACACACACACACACACACACAGAGAGACAGAGAGAGACACAGAGAGAGAGAGAAAAAAAAGCACTGACAACACAGATGCGGCCGGTTGCAAACAGCAGACCTGATCCCCTGGTTGCCTTCGGCCGGTTGCAAACAGCAGACCTGATCCCCTGGTTGCCTTCTGAACATCAGCTCTAGGACTAATCACCTACTTCCTGACTAACCCTTCTCTACTGGGAACGTGTTAGTTTCCCGTTGCCTTATGACAGTGGTGCCCAACCTTTTCGAGCATTCAGACCTCTTTTCCATCTGTTAACATTTTACAGATTTCCCCCAAGGGAAGCGGCGGCCAGCATGTCCCTTAGCCCACACCTCTTCCTCAACTTCTGCCCCCTCCGTTCTCTGCCCATCCACGGCGAACAGGGCGAGGAGGATCTCGTGGCCAAAGGCAGCTCCTGCCTTGGCCAGGCACAGAGCCCTGTGGAAAGAAAAGTAACAACCAGGCCCATGGTGGGAGGGGGAGAGGGCTGGAGTGAAAACGGCGGGAGGCGGACGGTGCCTCCTGGATTATCAAGATCCCAGCCTGAGGGTGGGAGGCAGCGTGTGTGCGGCCGGTTGCAAACAGCAAGCCCTGGGTGAGAATCATCTGGCAGAAAGTCCCAGGCCCATGGAGGGCCCGATTCTTCCTTTTCCTTTCTAAACTTTCCGTGGACCTCTCCCCCCCCCCCCCCACCTCGCACAGTACCATTGTGGCCCACAGGGAGGGAGCCACTGCCTTACGGGGTGTGTTCAGCTGATTACTTAAATTTGGGGTTTGCTTCATGGGCAGCAGGTGAGCCCCCTATTCAGGGAGGCTGGTCCCCTGCCCTGCTTTCCCCTCTGCCTGAGTAGCCCCAACACCCCCGTCATGGCTCACGCTGCCTCTAGACGGTCCAAGCCCTGAGCATGGAGCCATCAGGCTGAGCTGAGCCCCCTGCTGGCTGTGGGAGGAGTGAGGGCAAGGCTTTGGAGCAGAACCATGATCTGGGGTTGAGGAGGTTCTCCTCCCCTCCCCCCCCCCCCCGGCCTATTAGATGCACCACCCATGATTTATTTTTGTTGTTTCTCACATGCAAAGTATATAGACCAGGCCTCCCTCCCATCCCCAGCCATTGCCTTCGCTGGCCCTCCTGTGTTGATCTCTTCCTGCTTACACCAAACCTGCCCTCCCCACTGAGGCAAGATGGGCTTCAGTTGAAAGCTGGCTGAAGGAAGGAGGACAGAGTTCTCCCAGCTCTAGGAGCCCTTTGTGCCTATTTACCCATCTGTGAAATAGGGCTGCCTTCTGGATCAGATCCTTGACCTGATGATGTCCCATAAGACGTGGTGTGTGCTGGAGGGCGTTGAAAAGAGCAGCCACACTGCTTATTTCACACACTTGCACTAAGAGCGCTATAAAGATGCCCTGCTGAAACATTCACTGCAGTGCGGCCTTTTCTCTTTAAATCTAAGGCAGCTGTAAAATAGCTGGTTCCTCATTTGTATTACAATGGCATTGAGAGGGCCTAGACACAGCTAGGACACTACTGTGGCAGGCACAAATGCCCACTAACAGCTTACAAGCTCTTCAGATCAAGGGCTAAGTAGTCAAGAGAGTGTGTGTGTGTGGAAACCAGGACAGAGTCAAAGTGACTTGCCAAAGGTGACACAACACATCAGTGGCAGAGAGCTCCTATTTCACTGCCTTATCTGCTAGCCTGCCTCATGAAGCCAAGCTATGACTGGAGATTTCTCATCCCACCTTATGCTGCAGTGACCAATGTTGCCCCATTTCGCATGAAGTAGCAGCCCAGGATAGCCTCACTGAGATTCTAAGATGAGGGATGAGAGGCCCAGTCTATAAATGAGAGGACAACCCTAATCAGATCTTTTTGGGAAGCTCTGGTGGACAGGAGGAGCTCAGACACAGATGAGCTTCTGCCTAAATGCTGGGCCCCTAGCACCAGGGACACAACTATCCTCCCAAAGAACCACTAGATGGAGGTAGTGGCTAGCATTTGCTCTCTGTAGCCCTGTGCTTTTTCATTGCTTTCTCCTGCAGCAAGGCTGCCTTTATCTCCTGCCAGGCTGGGAGCAACCACAAGGCAAGGGCCTTAAGCGCCGATATGCTGCCTGGAGAGAGAATTCGACAAGATGCCCCTCGCAGCAGCACTGAATTCCCTTCCAGCCAGTTGGACCCTCCATCAAGTTGTATTCCACTGTGTGATCTTTGGCACCAGCAGGGTCAGCACTGGGCTCTTTACGGCCTGGCCCTCCTGCTCTTCTGGCGGCAGAGGGACGCAGGTGGCTTCCTGTGTTTCATGAACAGAAGCACACATAGGGCAGCAAGGTGGCTGTACCCCAGGACAGACTCATCCACTCCTTTGCTCCCCGCTGCTTGGATTTGTATCTGATCTGTGCCCACCCTCCCCTTCTGGGCTGCTGGAGCTGCAGGACAGTCTGTCTGGGCAGGGCTCCCCACCCCCACCTTGTTGTTGTGCCTCCCCACCTGAGAGGGGAGGCGATTGAGCCCCTGGGCTGTGCTGGGGGGCAGCCCCAAGAAACAGGTGGTTGCACCCCCAGAACCAGGGCCAGAAGAGGCCAAGGCAGTGCAAGGAGCATGGCCTGCCCCAAGCTGCAACAGCCCAAAGAACTGGTGTTACTGCCAGCAGGGAGGGAAAGGAGGCGAGGTGGGTAGAAGTGCTGACTCAGCATGAGGGTGCAAGCCAACCAGCAGTGATGGCCTCTCTCTTCTCCGAGCAAGGTCTGTTCCCCACTCAGAGAGAGTGGTGCCTCTAGGGTTGCCAGATGGTTTCAACAAAAATACCGGACACACTTGACATTACATCACAATCTATAGTACATCTGATTTAGAAAATACTGGACATTTATATTTTCTCAATTGGTTTCCCAAACAGAAAGCTCAAATACTGGACTGTCCAGTTCAAAACTGGACACCTGGCAACCCTAGGTGCCTCCAGGGCTTCCCTTCCTGGAGGCAGCTTCCTCGTCCTTATCGCAAGGCTTTGTCTCAGTCCCATAGATTCCATCATCTCACTAAGCTCATTATATGGTGCTGTCTGCAAAGCTGCTACTCCCCCAGCCAACCAATCACCAGGTTTTCATAGCTTGAAGTCTCTCTGCCTGCTACCTGGTCCTTCAGCTCCTTTTATATGCCTTCCTGGCTCCTGACTGGCTGCTTCTCTTGCAGCCACTCTAGCTTGTCTGAAGGACTTCTCTATGGCTTCTGATCTGTGGTGGGTGTGGCAAGGCCACAAGCCTCCAGCAGAGGGCTTCAGGGCCTGGTCCACACTGTCACTGGGGCCAAGCAGAGGGAGCTGCTGATCAGGTACTGGGCTGGTTCCCTGTGGCCCCCAAAGGAGCTGGCAAGAGGCACGATCAGGCTATTTTGCAACCCCGCTCCAGTCTGTCTTTCAAACCAGGAGCTTGCAGTGTTTTACAAACAGGGGCAGCCTCCCGCCCCAGTCTCACCCGGCCAACGGTGCAAAGGGCACAACACTGCTGCTCAGTTTTTGGGTTGCCAGGTGTCCTGTTTTGAACCGGCCAGTCCAGCATTTGAGCTTTCTGTTCGGGAAACAAATTGAGAAAATATAAATGTCCGGTATTTTCTAAATAAGATGTAATATAGATTGTGATGTAGTGTCAGGTGTGTCCGGTATTTTTGTTGAAACCATCTGGCAACCCTACCTTTGGGGGCCCAAGTCAAGATGCCCTGGTCCTCATCTCAGAGGTGCTGAACAGCCACCCTGCCTGGGCTTGGGACCTCTGCAGGATCAGGCCCATGGTGGCTCCAGCTGGGCCCCCCATGGCTGCTTTTGAGAAGCTGGCAGAGATCTCCCCGGGAGTCAAAGTGCAGAGCCGGCAACGGAACCAAGAGTCCTGACTCCCAGGCCCTGGCGTTATGGCTTTGCCCCTCTCTGGCCTTTAAAATCAGGCCTCTGTCTGAAACATACCAGCCTTCCTACACCATTGTGCCCTGGAGCACCCAGCCTCCCCCCTCCCACCCCAGCCTCTCCCTCCCCACCTGCTTTGGGCCCAGCACCTCTGGCAGAGCAGTGTCAAAGGAGGTGACCCCAGCTGCCCGGTGGGCATAGGGGAGGGGGAGGCGTTTGCTTTAATACAAGTCATTTCATGTTAATGTCATGGCCGTGGGGGTAAGGGGGTGTGTGGGGGAGAGGGGGAGCCGGGGGAGGGATCAGCCATTGTGTTTCCATGCCCAAGGATTGTCATCTACAAATCTATGAGGGGGGTGGCGGCGCAGCCACCAGACCGTGTAATTAGAGCGAGACTTTCTCATTGTCTAGGTGATTGAAGTGGCTGTGCGAGGAGGGTGAAGTCGCCCCAGGGGAGAGGCAGCCGGGAGCAGGTGCTGGGGTCACATTTGATTTGCAGCTCCGCTTGCCCTGCTCCCATTATCTGAGATGAAAGGCAAAGGAGCTTCGAGGGCCGGGCAAAGGGGAGTAGGTGGGAGGCAGTTTCCCCCTCCAGTCTCCTGCCTCCATGGGCGGGGAGGGTCGGACAAGAGGACAGTTCCCTCTCCCCAAGGCCTCAGTTTACTGCCTGCCTCCATTCCCAGTGCCTGAAGTCCTGCTTGCTCCTAGGAGCCAGAGGAGTGCTTGCATGCCCGGGAACAGGGCCGGCTTTAGGCTGATTCGCCCAATTCCCCTGAATTGGGCCCCACGCCCTAAACCCAGAAGTGTGCCAGGCGCACTGCAGGAGGGGGCGTCGGCCCTGGAGGTTTGTATGGAAGGAGGGACTCTGCCCTGTAGCTGGGGATTTAAAGGGACTGTGTTTCTTTGTGTGCTTTTTTTTTTTTGTTCAACCAAAATTGATTTTTTTTTTTGGGTCAACAAAAAAATCCCGGCTGCTGGGGCCCCATCGAAAAGGTTCCAATTGGGCCCCGCACTTCCTAAAGCCGGCCCTGCCCGGGAACGGCACATGACCCCAGACCCATGGCAGGGGAGGGCATGTGGCAGGCTGGGCCTAAATTTGCCTCCACATTGGCCTGTAGGTCAGGAAAACCCCTAGAGCAGTGGTCCCCAACCTTTTTAAGCATGAGATCACTTTTTGAATATAAGCACAATCCAAGGTCTACCTCAAACCCAAATACCCTTGCCCCGCCTCCTTCCCGCTCCTTCTCTGAGGCCCTGCCCCTGCTCACTCCGTCTTCCCTCCCCCATCCTCACTCGCTTTTATCAGGCTGGGGGCAGGGGTTTGGGGTGCAGGAGGGGTTCAGGACTGGGGCCAGGGTTTGGAATGCGAGCTCCAGCTGGGCACCACTTACCACAGGTGGCTTCTGGGTGGTGGTGCAGGGAGCTAAGACAAGCTCACCCCTACCCTGACCCTGCACCACTCCCAAAGCAGCCAGCAAACTCTCTCTCTCCCTGCCCCCCTCTGCTCCGTGGAGAAGGGGTACAGGGTGGAGGGAGGGACACCCTGACATCAGTACTCCCTCTTCTTCTTCCTGTGCCCTGCACAGCAAGCAGGAGGCTCCCAGGGGTGAGGGGCACCTCAAGGCAGAGGGCAGGAGCAGCATGGCAGTGCTGAGAGGGGAATATGGAGAGCCAGCACTTGATAGGGTCCTGGCCAAACCTCTCAGGATCACCTGTCAAAGGTTCCAAGATCTACCAGTAGATCCCCACCAGTAGATCTAGGTGACCAGTGCCCTAGAGAGACTGTCTCCAGCGCCCCATTACACAGCACGGGCTTTGGCGTGCCTGGGCGAGGTCAGTGCTGCCCTCTAGTGGCCGATGCGTGTTCTGCAGAAAGAGCCGGTTTCTGCGGCTCTCCGCGCCGCGTGTGCACAATTTAGCTGGGCGTGAATCTCCCTAGGCCGCATTCTCTCCACCAGCTGTCAGAATGAAGGGGGAGGCAAGACAGCACGAGCCGCGTGGGAAGAAACATGCTTTCCAGGCAGGGGTTTAGCAGCACACCCAAGTGGACAGCACCTACAGCATCTTCTGAGGGAGCACGCGGGGAGAAAGGGTTACGCTGGGCCGAAGGGAGAATCATCAGTCTTCTGGGATGGCTCCGGGCTGGGTCCCACTCAAAGCGATGGAGGACTTTCTGTTTCAATTACACCCTTAATAGCTCCATCAAGGAGCATTAAAAATGTATTAGTGCCTCCAAGGAGAGGGCTTCAGCCAAAGTCAAAATCCATCACCAAAAGTTACCTAATTAGGGCAAAGATTTTTCTCTTTCCTTTGAAAAAGCAAAAGGAGGCTATTTCCTTCCTCCCCTCTGCGCTCTATTGTCCCCCGCTCGCTGTTTTACCTCAGGCCTGCTGAGCCTGCCAAGACAGCAGCATTGCCTGGGGCCTTTCTCATAGACCTGGACATAAATGGGCAGCAGTCCCTAAACCAATGGAGAAATAAGAAAGACCGAGCCTAGCAGGAGACAAGAGCTGCTCCTAGCCCCGAGGAAGGGAGAATGGTAACACTAAGGCTGCAGCTGGCTAGTTCGACTAAAGGGCCAGCCCAGCCCAAGGCACAAAAGCTTCTATAAGAAGGCAGCAGAGCGGAGGTAAAAGGAGCTAAGGTGTGAGTAAGGAAGGGGTGGCCGCTTCTGTGTCATCCATGCTCATTGCATCACAAAAGGGTCTCGCACTTTGCTGTAGCTAGTGTCAGTCTGATACAAACACTGGAACGGGGGCAGGTTTCCTGTCTCTTGCATTCAGCTCTGATGGTGTATTGCTCTGGTAGTAGAGTCTATGAAGCCTCTGCCAAGATCAGAACCCTCTATCAGATAGAGGCAGCAAGGAGGGGGGAGAAGAAGGGGATACTTAAAAGCTGCAGTGCCACATGGAGCCCGGGGTCAGCTGCTCCGTGTGGCGCTGCCGCTTTGCATGCCGCAGGGAGCCCAGCATCAGGTTCCTTGCAGCATTTCAAAGCAGCAGTGCTGCATGGAGCCCGGGATCAGCTAGGGACTCCAGCTGACCCCAGGCTCCTTGCGGCATTTCAAAGCGGCAGTGCCATGTGGCGCCCGGGACTCCCCAGCTGACCCTGGGCTCCACGCAGTGTGCCAGCTTTGAAATGTACCAGAGTCCCCAGCCAGGGCTCTGGTACATTTCAAAGAGAAAGCGCAGCATGGAGCCTGGGGTCAGCGCGGGATTCTGAGTCCCCTGCTGACTCTGGACTCCATTTGGCGCTGCCGCTTTGAAATGCACAAGAGCTTCTACTGGGGGTCTTGTGCATTTCAAAGCGGAAGTGCCTGCGTGGAGCCTGGAGTCAGCTGGGGCTTTTGTACATTTCAAAGGCGGAATGCAGAAGTGCTTATCGACTAGTCGAGTAGTCGATGGAAATTAATCGCTACTTAACATCCCTACTATGAGGTGCCGTAGACATGCCCATGCTGTATAGCTCTTAAATGGTCTGGTAGCACTTTATAGACTAACAAAACATGTAGGTGGTATCATGAGCTTTCGTGGGCACAGCCCACTTCTTCAGATAACTGGAGTATAGCTCTTGAAAAGCCTTTCGCTGAGGTGGCGGTGAAAGGGGGTTTAGCTAACTAGGTGTGTTCATAGAGGGTGGGGTTAAGGATCCAGAGTTCTGGGGTCACGGTTTGTTTATAGGAAGAAGAGTCCGAGTTTCAGGGTATTTTAGATCTACAAGGGCTTTGGGCACCTTTTCAGTAACTGCTCTGAATCGGAGTGTTCTCTCAGGCCAGAGATTTATGCTACTTGTGCAATTATTGTTCTTCTTTCTAATCTCTGTCAAGCTGATCTAATACACCCTGCATTGTAGTATCGAGGTGCCAAGCTTTTCTCTGCAGCAGGAAGGGGAGGGGACTAGAAACATATTTTTAAATTAAAGCTCAGAGTCTGATATAATTACATGATTCCAGAAGTTGGAGCATTAAGAAACATGCCAAAAACCAAAATGGTGAGAATTGGCTGCACCCACACTGTACAGTTAGCCTTGGTGGCCAGTTTCCTGGCTAAACTTTGTTTTGCTCTACTTCTAAGACAAACTTAGGGTACGTCTAGACTACATGCCTCTGGCGATAGAGGCACGTAGATTAGGCTACCTGGCATAGGAAAATGAAGCGGTGATTTAAATAATCGCCGCTTCATTTAAATTTAAATGGCTGCCGCGCTGAGCCGATCAGCTGTTTGTCGGCTCAGCGCGGTAGTCTGGATGCTCCGTGGTCGACATCAAAGGCATTTGTCGACTACTGCGCTGAGCCGACAAACAGCTGATTGGCTCAGCGCGGCAGCCATTTAAATTTAAATGAAGCGGCGATTATTTAAATCGCCGCTTCATTTTCCTATGCTGGGTAGCCTAATCTACATGCCTCTGTCACCAGAGGCATGTAGTCTAGACGTACCCTTAGAGAGGAGCATTTTTAGCTTGTCATGTGTTACTATCCCTGAATCTGACCTCTTCCCAAGAAGGCAGGTTCTGTAGTCCCCAGCCTATAGATGGGTAAATTGTCGTGAAGTTAGCTATCTGTGACTGCTTACTAAGATTCAGGGTGTACTGATACTAGACAGCACAGGCTGTGAGCCACAGGGAACCACCAGGTGTAGATGTGTCCAGCAGCTTCAGTCAAGAGGCTTTTATAGCCCTGATGATGGGGACTTTTATGGTTCATTTCTGCCATGAGAGAGGCTACATAAGTGAAGCAGAGACAACAGCAAGTGCAGTAAATGAGAGCAACGACAGGTGATCTTGACCAAGGCCACGGTAGCAGAGAAGTGTCAGAGATGGGTTTAGAATTCTGTGACTGCTGCTTCCCTGGCACTTAGCCCTGCAGCTTTCCCAGGAGTGCTCAGTCCTCACTCCTCCTGACCAGAAATTTCTCATTTTGTTGGAGGAGCATCTGTTAGACGAGTCACCAAACTTCCTGATGCTGGGGAACATTGAGCTGGGATCCCTTTGTCCTGATGCTGAAAGGGCCCGGAGCCTTATTTGGAGTGGCTCAGGGCTAGGAGAGCTCACCCCTCTGAAGGAGGCCTCCAACATGCCTGCCTGGTGACTTTCCAGCTCCAGGAATAGCTGCACACGCTGTGCTAATCTCTCTTGAACTGCCACGGCCATTCCAAGCAGTGGTTGAATGAGCCATTTATTTACAGCCCCTGGTACCTGCATGGGCCAGGCTGCCTATGCCAGTCCCGGAGCCTGGCGACACGCAACGGCTTGGGTTTGACTGACGGCTATAAACCACAGATAACTGTCAGGGTGAGGCAGACCCAAAGGATCCTGAGCTATGAAAACCCTGAGGTTGGTGCAGCTAGAGGCCACGCTCCAGCTAGGGGCAAAAGGGGAATGTCCCATCCACTCCCTCGCCACCTGTGGGTGTATCTGCTGGATAGTGTGATAAGGTGGCTCCCCTATAATCACTGAATAAGAACGGCCATGCTGGGTCACATCAAAGGTCCATCTAGCCCAGTGTCCTGTCTGCCGACAGCGGCCAATGCCAGGTGCCCTGGCGGGAATGAACAGAACAGACAATCACCAAGCGATCCACTCAGGATAGCTGGCTTCTAATCCTGGCTCTGCTGTGTGGTGTTGGACTGGAAAGGTTGCTACTCTGTGCCTCAGTTTCCCCATCTATAAAATGGGGATGATGCTACTGCAGCACTTTGAGATCTACTGGTGGAAAACGCTTCCTACACACTAGGTGTGACCATTATCCCTTTCTTGTTCTGTCACATCTGATGTGTTCCAGGCTGTGACAGTTCACAGGGGTAATGGTCACACCTAGCATGTAGGTAGGTTTCAAACCCTAGTTTTAGCACCTGTGTATCTGACAGCTTTTCATTTATAGGACATGCTACTTTCCCTGGCTGGGCTCAGGGACGGGAGCTGCATGCTGAGTCAGGCTACTGAAAGGGAGTGCTCTTTGTTCCAACAGGCTGCTAGTGACTCGCTGCTCCAACTTTACAGCTTGGGGAAAGGACTAGAAAAGAAAACTGCATTCAAAATGGCAATTGCAACTACTGTTCCCTCTCATTTTTCCATCCATGTGCAGAATAAATTTTGTTTTGTGAACCAAGGCCTGTGAGGCTATGCACCACCAGTAGAAACACATGCTGGCTGTGGATGGCTCTGCGCACTCTGCTAATCAGCTGAGCGGCATTTGAATCTCTCTTGGGTAGCTGCCCGAGCACTTAGCTTACAGGGAGCACTGCTTGCGACCCCAGCCTTGAAGCAAGGGCCTGGTAGTTTGCTTCCTTTCCATATTGGGCTAAAATTCCACCCCTTCTAAAAGCTTTGTGTGCATGGAGGGAGGAGGGAAAATCTTCCTAGAAGCAGGCTGGGGATGGGAAAGGATTCCGTTTAGCCCGGCTGTGTGGGCTGAAGCCCTGCAGAGTAGCCTTGTGGCTGGTTTTACCTCCCAGCACCCAGGTCATCTTCCCCAATAAAGATTCAGCCCCTTTGCTTTTCCATGCTGGGCGGAGGAGCCCACACCTGATCCTGGGAAGGTACAAAGTGCAATTGACAATCCCTGTGGCAAGGCTCTGAGCTTCCTGCCTTGCTGGGCATGTAATTGCTGTGTAAACACACAGCAGCTGCCATGTACACCCAGCCACTCCTTTCACTCAGGCGATGGATCGATAGCGGGCTGGCATGGTGACAGCGACATCAATGGGAAGCAGCAGGGCACAGCCGGGACAGCACGCTAGGTAGTACCAGTCGGCCGTCGGGAGCAGCCTGGTCTCTGGGTGTTGAAGTCACACAGAGCCTGGAGGAAGCTGCGGGCCTGGAGAGTTGGGATGGAGAGGAGGATGCTGTGTGTGTGTCTGGGGGGGATTGAGAAGTGAGCTGCAAGGGGCAGATGGGCAATGCCACTTCAGGCAGGGGCGAGAAGAAGTGGGAGCTGCAGTAGCTTGAGTTTCGTAAGCAACCCCTTGCTGAAAGGGAACCGCACCCTCCCCTGCAAAAGCTGAGCCCCTCTTTGCCAGTGGGGGGCAGCATGGTCCTGAGTACCAAGCGCAGCCCTGCACCCGTTAGTGGCCAACCAGAGAACAGGCCGGGGTGATGCCTCTGGGGGCAGGATCAGGCTCCACGCTTGCAGGAGGTGAGAAGGGCTCCCAAGCTGAGTGAGGAGGGTCACCTAAGAGGATGGAGTCACCCCGAATGGGAGCCGGCCGACAGCGCTGTACAAATATAGAGCCGCAGCTCACACAGCAGGACTGGCTGCCCCTGAGGCAGCCAGGGACAATGAGGGAAGCCCTCAGGGCTTTACAAGTTGGGATTGGTCCTGCCTTAGGCAGGGGGCTGGACTTGATGACCTCCTGAGGTCTCTTCCAGCCCTAGGATTCTATGATTCTAGGATACAGGGGGCAGAGGGTAGGTCTGCGTGAAGGGGGGGAGAATGGAGCCAGAACCCAGCAATGCCTTCTGCAGGGACCACCCGGCCGACACGAGAGCAATCCCCTCCCTCCTGTAGGAAGCATCTCCCTCAATTCTGCGTCCAAGTGGCCAACCCTCCTGCGGATCCCGCTGGGTTTGTGTTGAGTAGGAACCAAGGGCCAACATCTATTAAGACATTAAGTCTCTCCAAAGATGGGGCCAACGGGAGCCTGGGCCTACTTGGACGTGAAACTTGTCTCCCGCTCTTCCTCTGTCCATAGGGGTTCCCGGGACACAGTTCTGCCTCATGCCTTGGCAGGCCTCTGAAGCAAAATGGAGGCCTTCCAAGCAGAATTCTGTGCAGTGCAGAGCCCCTCCCGCCTAGTGCTGAGGGGCCTCGACTCCCATGGAAGTTGAGCTGTGGGGGGTCCAGGCCTTGGCAGGACCTAGCCCTGTTCCCACAAAGAAATGGAGCGAGCCCCCCAGTGAAGGGGTGACATTTATTTCCACACCAGGTGACCTGGATTCTGTTCTGACCCCTGCCCCAGAGCCACCGATTGGCCAGAGGGAAGCTGGCAGCCAGTTGGGTGGCTGTGGCAGTGGCCGCCGCTCACCGTGCGGTTATTAAGCAACGCAGCCCGAGCGGCTGGGAGAGCGGTGCCATTCCGGGCCACTCATGGATCAGCCTGGGTCCTTGGGGACGGAGCCATGGGCGGTGAGAGGCTGGAGAGCTGCATACATAATCCACACACCTGCTGAGTGTGGTGCACTGTCCCATGTAGTGGCAGTGAGACCTTTTAGGAAGAAAATGAATCTGGGTGATGGCCTTAGCTGTGCGCCAGCTGGTTTTTAGCTCAAGCACAAAGGTCCTGGGTTTGATTTTGCCTGTTGCTGATACACAACAAGGACTGTCTGGGTATGTCTATGCTGAACGCTTATTTTGAAATCATCTAATCCGGAAGCAATACTCTGAAATAGCTTATTTCAAAATAGCACATCTACATTACAAGGAAGCCTCAAAATTAGTCCGAGGCAGGCTCCCCTAATGTGGACGTGCTACCTCCATTTAGAGCCCCAGGAGGCACTGGGAAGTAATTACTCTGAATGGCCCTGGGGTGGAGCTATTTCGAAATAGCAGCAGTGGAGCATCCATACTACTGCTCTTCCAAAATAGCTATTTCGGAATAGGCATTATTCCTCGTGGAATGAGGTTTACAGAAGTCGGAATAAGCCATCCGTTATTTCAAATTTATTTTGAAATAAAGGAATAGCTGTGTAGACCTTGCATTGTTATTTCAGAATAACGGCCATTATTCCGAAATAACGCTGCTGTGTAGAGGCACCCTCTGTCAGCAGGTTGGCTGGCTGACACCGTGCATGTTGGATGTCGTGCGACGGGCACCTGTTCTCCAGGTGGAAGAGTGGAAGTGGTCCTATAGGTCCCCCTATGAGTCTGGGCCAGGAAGATCCCCACTCCATGATTTCCCTGCTCACCCAAGCAGCGGGCAGTAATCAAGCAAAATACCAGCTGAGCAGACTATCTCTGGATAGGGTTGCCAGGTGTCCGGTATGGGCCCGGATAGTCCGGTATTTGCGGCCTCTGTCTAGTAAAAAACCCAGAAAAAACCCAGGTATTTTCTGTTTTTCTCAGACGGAAGGCCGCTTGGGACATTCTTCCCCGCCGCATCTGGCAGGGATGGGGGAGCGGGGAATGTGAGGCTTTAAAGGCGCAGCACCTCGGGTTTTTTGGTGTTGTTTTTTTTGACTCAACAACTTTGGCCCCCTGTTTTTTTTTTTTTTTTGCTCAACAAGCTTGGTTCCTTTTTTTTTGTTCAACCAATTTTTTTCCCCGCCATGTTTGGTATTTTTTGTGAATGTATCTGGCAACCCTATCTATGGACCCCAGACAAGAACCCGCCCCCCTGGTCCTGGAGCGGGTCTGGCTGGGTCTGGGCCTCCGCTGCTCGGGGATGGAGTTGGGAGGAGCCCCGTGTTAATGACCGTGCTGGTGTTAACTGGACTTTTCTGCTGAATGTGCCTCCTGCCGCTCGTCTGGACAGCTCGCCATCCTTCATGCACTGAAAGTGGGCCAGCATGTGGCAACTTTCAATGCAAATGATGTGACCGGGGCGGCCAGCGGCGCCGGTGAGACCGGGGCCCCATCGATCAGGCTGGCAAGGCTGGCCGGGAATGCTGAGTCAGGCACTTTGCTGCTGCTCTTAGCTTGAAACAATCAGCTGCAGTAAAAAAGCAATCGCTGGTTCCTTCTGCACCAGTTTCCAGCTGCCGTGTCTCAGGGGCATTTGGTTCTCTACCTAATGCCTCACACCCGGGCTCCTGGGCTCTGCATATTGATAAGCCGCCAGGGGCCAGACCCACACAGCTCAGAGCTTTGGAAAGATTCTGCGTCTGGCTCTGCTCTCAACCTGCTTTTCCTGTCCTGGCCCATCACTAGCTGCAAAGGGCTCCCCGGTGCCCTGGGCACCCGCAAGATGCCCTACAGTTCCCCAGCCTGATGAGAAAGGAGGGGCTCATGGTCCCTCTTAGAGACGCAACCCAGAGCCAGAGAACACGGGGAGTTTGGACTGGCTGGCTCTGCAGTGTAGGGAGGGAGTCAGACCTACACGTGTGTCCGTCTCCCTCGTGCCGGGTCGTCCTGTTTTAAGTGATCCACCTCATTCACAACCAGCAGGCCCCTGCAGTTACAGTGCTGACAGTGCTCCTCCGTCGCCTGCCGCACTGCCCCCCGTTAGAGTGGCCAAGAGGGGATTCACTCTTCATGGCCCACTCTGTCATGGACGGCGGATACCCTAGGCGGGGGAAGGCACTGCCTTCCCAAACTGCCTCTCCAGGCCATGCCCAGTGCCATGCCTGCTGGCCAGCTGCCCAGAGCTGTGGGGATGGGTCAGGCTGGGGCCGTGCTGCCCACTGGCTCCTTGAAGCTCTGGGGCCGGGGGAGGTTGGGGTGTGCTACCCTGGGGCAGGGAGGGGGCAAGTGCCAGCTGCCACATTGCAGGGGTGGGGGAGAGGAGGCTGGGCAAGGACCATCAGGCCACAGTGTGGTTGGGAGCGTGTGTGGGGGGGGGGAAGCATGGGCTTTGGTGGGTGGGACTGCAGGGGTTTGCCTCCCTAAGCCCGTGGTCACCCACTGCCCATGCAGTCTGTCCTTGACCTGTCTGCCAAGAAGGACGCCCCGCCGGGCCTGTAGGGGAGCTGGTGTCTAGATCAGTGTTTCTCAACCCTTTTTTTTTTTATAAAGTACCCCTTTAAAACAAAATTATAAGTACCCCCAGTACCTACAGTTTCAGACACGCAACACATTTGTTTAAACAACTTAATCGTAACTGGGCGGGCGATGAAATTTTTGGGTTTGAAAAGTACAAAAATAATAAGGCACTATAAAACTTAAACAAAATTTCAGTTTTCTCCAAATTTCAGTTGTGCTGACGTACCCCCCAGACTTCTCTCGAGTACTCCTAAGGGTACTCGTCCCACTGGTTGCGAGACACTGCTCTAGACTATGGGCCTGCTTCCCCCTTGCTTTGCACCTAGGGGTTTGTGAGAGCTTAGAGGAAAAGTTTCCCAGAGTGCAATTGGATAAGCCTGGCCTGTTGCTACTGTACAGGGACATCTTTGCAGCGGTCACTGATCAGACAGAGGTGCTGCCTGACTTGGGAGGTTGCTTGTGACACCCGCTGGACCCTTTAGAAACTGGAGCCTCGTAGGCAAGTGTTTTGCCTACAGCCCGGGGTGGAGGTGCAGCCTGGGGATATGCTATTCACTCAGCAGCTCTGTAATTAATGTAAAGAACGCTGTGTTGCCAGGGGGTTCTCCTGTCGCTAAAAATAAAGCAAAGAAAGGAAAGGAGAGAACTGGGGGAAGCGGGGACCCGAAATAGCAGGGGGTGGAAGCAACGTGCAAGCCCAGGAACGGGTGCAGTAGGGTGTAGGGTGGCAGGGAGGGTGTAAGTGTTTGGGGCATGGGAGGAATGAGAAGGCCCTGCCAAAAGGGCCTGACAGGTTGTGGTACTTTTATAGAGCTCTCACCTGAACAATGCTAATTAGGATCATTTTCTAGGAGGAGCCCCAGCCAAACTGAACTTGATTCCCCCCTCCCAAGCTCTGTGAGTTTAAGTGCTCATGAAAGCGAGGGACGGACAGCTGCCGTTAGAGCCAGGTGTGGGGTGGAAGGGACGAGTGCAGGTTTGTCAGACCCCACCTGACCAGCTGCATGTCAAACCCAGCTTGCCCGTCCATGTGATTCCAGCTCTGGGTTCACCCCAGCTGCCTTCTCTCCCAGCTTTCCCTGTGTGTTCCAGTCCAGCATCCTCCCTCAGCTCTCCTCGGTCCCAACCCACCGCTCCCTGCTATTCCAGGCCTGACTCCCAATGTGGTCCTGCCAGTACACGGCAATCTTGTGCCGCCATTGCCCCTCCATCCTGTTCGAGTCCTGGGTCTAGGCCTGAGGGAGGGATTCACTTGCTGGGGCCTGTTGGCCCTAGACAGGCTGCTACTGGCAGGACAGACAGAGCTGTTGAGCAGAACGGCCTGGTCCATGATCTGATTCTTGGGCCCACTGACACCAGGACAAGGTGGGTGTGACCCCTGCTTGTTCTGAGCTGGGAACATCCTATCCCCTTTGCAGCGAATGGGCCCAGTAATTTGCTCCCCCGCTGACCCTGTCCCTCTTTTGAGTCCTCTGGCTGGACAAGGCCCCACCTCGCTGCAAGGGGAGTGCACGGAGCAGGCTTTTGAGAGCCCTGCTGGGTTTCAAATGGCCTCTCCTCTCTCGCTCGTTGCCTGCCCCGCTGCACAGGTGCCGGCAGCCCAGCTGCGTGAACAGGCTGCCCTGCCCTATTCCTCCAGGGAGGCTCAGCCGTCCTTGTTTTAATGACGAGGCTGTAGCCCTGGCAGTAATTGCTCTTCAGTGGGGAAGGAGATGACTCAGGAAACCTGCGGCAGGGAAGGGAGGGGGGGTGAGGCACCAGGGGCGGTGGGGGGGTTTGAAAAGTACCAGGGGAGTCTGTAATTGGGACATTGCTCATCTCAGCAGCACCCGGCAGGTTCCCGTATTGTCCTTTGAGGCCCATGTGAATGAGACCTGGGTGATGGAGCGGGGCTGCACAGACCTAGGGATGTGAGAGCATGGGGGAGAGGGCACAGCAGGGTTAACCCAGGCACTGCCAGGGTCTGAGGCTGTGGTGCTGGAGGGGGGCTGAATAGCAAAGGAAGAGCGCCGGGCACAGTGGGCCGGCGGGATGAGGGGTAAAGGGCTGAGGTGCAGGTGAGGCAGCAAAAAGTCTCTGGGGGTCTTGCAGATCAGCTAAGCAGTGGGGTGTGGGATGCCAAGTCCCCGGGCGAGAGCTTGAGGTTAAATACCCTCAGGCACTACTGCTCTGTGCTCCATGGAGCCTGGCTCGTGTGAAGAGTGGCTTGGATCCCACCTTTGCTCAGCCCCACAGAGTGAGCCAGGGAGCCCCACCAACCCCTGCGTGTGACAGGGGCTCTCCAAGCCAGGCTGCCTTTGCTGGTTTGTTAAGCCAGGCAGTGTGGCCTAGTGGCTAGAGCACTGGACTAGGCAATAGCAGCCTTTAACTACCTGAAGGGGGGTTCCAAAGAGGATGGAGGGAGGCTATTCTCAGAGGTGACAGATGGCAGAATGAGGAGCAATGATCTCAAGTGGCAGTGCGGGAGGTCTAGGTTGAGTATTAGGAAAAACTACTTCATTAGGAGGGTGATGAAGCACTGGAATGGGGTCCCTAGGGAGGTGGTGGAATCTCTATCCCTAGAAGTTTGTAAGTCCCGGCTTGACAAAGCCCTGGCTGGGATGAGTGAGTTGGGGTTGGTCCTGCTTTGAGCAAGGGGTTGGACTCAATGACCTGCTGAGGTCTCTTCTAACCTTAGGATTCTATGACATGGGTGCACTTCCCACCTCTGCCACTGGCCTGGTACTTAACCTTGGGCAAGTCACTTTCTCTCAAGGCTCTGCAAGGCCCCTCCCCCCTGGGAAAACCAGAAAACTGCAGGTCTTCAGAGGCCATTGCTTAGGAGAGAGCTATGTGCCCACCCCAAGAGAGCAGCCCTCTAGCAGCTCTAGCTGTTCCCACTCCATCGCTGTTCCCTTTTGACCGGCTTTTAGTACAACTCCTGTATTGCCAATGCACTTGGAGCTGCTCCCCTGAGCAGTGGCTCTGTCATAGTGAAGCCAAACCAGATTAAACAGCCAAGCTACCAGAAGGTGTGGACCAGGAGCGGACTTGTAACAAGGAATGGATACCTCGGGGAAGGCTGCCCTGCTCGTTGCAGTTACCACCTTCTCTTTCCAGTTGCCAAGCTCTTTGACAAACTGACCAGCTGGACCGATGTTTTCCAGGCTTGCTCTCTTGCTGCCGGTTTGGAATTTTTCAGCCAGCTGGCTCAAAACTGGCGTGCATGCCCAAAGATCTTACCCCTCAGGATGCAGCATCACACTCTCCAAAGTTAGGCCAGGCTAGGTCTACGGTGGACGGTGCCACTTCGTGACAACCTCCCAAGCGTGAGCAGGAGGATGCAGTCTTTAACTGTGGGGGCACGTCCTTTTTGTACGAGGGGGCTCCCTGCCTCATTCATTCACTAAGACACAGGTGTGGGGGATAGTAGGGGATCAGCAATGGTCTGCAGAGCCTTTCACCTCCAGTTCACTGGTTCAGATCTAGTCTCAGAGGGGTAGCCGTGGTAGTCTCTAACTTTAAAAACAATGAACAGTCCTGTGGCACCTTAGGCTATGTCTACACAGCAGCATTATTTCGGAATAACCGATGTTATTCCAAAATAAAAGTCTGTGTCTACACACAAGCAGTTATTTTGACATAATGTCGAGCTGGAGGACTGCTAACTCTGACTCCAGTAACCCTCATTGTACGAGGAGTGGGGGAAGAGTGCTCTATCTTGAAATAACTGCTGGGTAGACAGCGCCAAAAGTCGAAATGAGCCATTCGACTTAAGCTATGCAATTAGTGTAGCTCAAGTTGTGGCATTTAGCCCTGCTGTGGAGACATGCCCTTAGAATCTTTCTATCTATCTATCTATTATATAATGAGCTTTCATGAGCAAAACCTATTTCCTCAGATGAGCCCGAGTGGAGAAAAAAGAACCTCTAGTTTTTAGCCATTCAAAGCACATACAAGGAGGTGGTCTGGGGCTTACGAAGGAAAGTCACCTATGGTGGAATCTAGACTCCTCTTGTTCGGGAAGCCGTAGGCCATTTGTAAGGCTAGAAAGAGGTAAGTGGGCCCTGCTACTGAGTCCATGTTCATAGCTCACGTTATTTATTGCCCAACAAAGGCTTGGAAAGCCCCGTCATAGAATCAGAATCTTAGGGCTGGAGGAGACCTCAAGAGGTCATCAAGTCCAGCCCCCTGCCCAAGGCAGGACCATTGCTCCTTGTTCAGCCATCCCTCACTACTGTGAACAGCCTTTCTCCATCCTCTTTGGAACCTCCATTCAGGAAGTTGAAGGCTGCTATCAAATCCCCCCTCACTCTTCTCTTCTGCAGACTAAACAAACCCAAATCCCTCAGCCTCTCCTCACAGGTCATGTGCTCCAGCCCCCTAATCATTTTGGTTGCCCTCTGCTGGACCATATCCAATGCGTCCACATCCTTTCTATAGTGTGGGGCCCAGAACTGGACACAATACTCCAGATGTGGCCTCACCAGAGCTGAATAAAGTGCCTCTAGCCTCAGCCCTTACTGGCTTTATTATGTGAGGCGGTGTTACCTACTGACTGGAATACTGGTCTAGGACTCAAAAGACCCGGTCTCTGTTCCCACTACTGGCCTGCAGGGTGACGTTGGGCAAATCACATCTTTGTGTTGTGCCTCAGTTTCTCCATCTGTACAGTAGGGCCGTCACCTTCATAAGCTGCAGATGAAAAGTGCAATGTAAGAGCTACTTATTATTACAGTTGAGATGTCCACCCCTCCCCCCCCGTCCCTTTCCCTTACAAGAAGTGGTGGCCCTCTTGTTCCAGTCTCTGGTCCCAGCTCAGCGAGGCCTGCGGCACTTCCTCTCTTCTGTCTGTCTTTGTAAATCACATTCCGTTAGAAGTACAAGTGCCAGGCAGCAGGGGAGTTCTCCGCCAGTCCGCCCCGAGGGCCGAGTCTCCAAATCAAATCAATCTCCTCTCTCCTCGGTGCTCGGCTCATGTCCCCAGCTTCCCCTCGCACGCCACCTAATCAGAACGTACAGTCCTGCAGCGGGATGTGCAGGCAACGTGTGTGCTGACAGGAGAATAACTGGGAACGTGTCCCGGACACGGCTCTTAAGCCTCAGCAGCAAGAGGGGGCAAAGGGTGGGAGACCACCAGCTCCCCGGTCCTCCTCTGGTCTGCTGTGTAAAGAGTCCCTGTGGCTCACCGTGGTGCCTTGGCCTGTTTACTGGGGCTAATATGTGCCACAGTGCCATCTTTTGGACCCTGCCCTGCAGGGATCCAGCAGGATGCAGGCTTTGCAGAGACCTGGAAACAGAGTCTCACTGAATCCAGTGAGATGCTGAATCTTGCTCCATCTGTCAAGGCCTCCCAACTGGGGGGGAAGGGGTCAGTTGCCCAAGGGCCCGGTGATTCAGAAGGGCTTGGAGCTCCCAGCCGCTACCACCACCACTATCGCAGGAATGGTGGCAGCTGGGGTCCGGGGCCCTTTAAATCACCGCCAGAGAGCCACACAGAGTGCTCTGGGTGGCCATGTGGGCTGGCTGGGGGTTGGAGGCTAACACAGCACGCTCCAGGCAGTGCAGAGGCCTGGCTGCCCCAGCCCTGCCCCTTCCTCCCTTCCCAGGAGCAGGGAGCCACCTCCCCCATTTGCCAAGGGCTGAATAAGTCTGTCGGCCCCCCCTGTGTCTGTCCCATGGTTGATGGAATTGCTTGGTACAGGTGAACACTGAAAAGAATAGGCAATGGGTTTAAAATGTGCAGCAAGGAAGGATTTCTTCACACAACCCACAGTCAACCTGTGGAACTCATTGCCAGGGAACGTGGCAAAGGCCAAAAGTATAAATGGGTTCCAAAAGAATAGGCAGGTAGGCCCATCAGTGGCTATTACCTCATATAGTCAAGACACAACCCCGTTCTCCAGAAGCCCCATAGCTTCTGGCCGCCTGAAGCTGGCACTGGACCACAGGGGATGAATCACTTGTTAATTACCCTGTTTAGTTTATCCCCTCTCAAGCATTGTCATCTGCCACTGTCAAAGACAGAGGGACCATTGGCCTGACCCAGTGTGGCCGTTCTTGTGTTCTCATGCTGTTTTGGCCTCTTGCGAGGAACCGGCTTGCTGGTGTGACGTTAATAACAATGAATAATTAAGATCACTTAGCGCTTCCATGGTGCTCTTCTCTGTGGGCCTCCAAGTGCAAACGAGTGGTACAGAGATTCCGCCTGTCTTTGCTCTCTGTTGTTTTTTTTTCCATGGCCCATTGAAGATGATCATTATCTCACCACTTAGTCTCCCAGGGAAGGACAATTCCAGGCTAAGTTCACCAGGTGGAAGTGCATTAGAGGGAAGGGGAGCTCATTAGTGGCTCTGGGATGAATAATTAAGAGGCTGGTTCTATAAGGAGCACGGCTTCCATCACAGTCAAGTGCTACTGATTTTCCCCCTCCCAAGGCGAACCAGCATAAAACCAGGCGTGAGTGGCAGACGCCAGGGGCAGGCCGGGCCTATGGACACACGGAACCTGGGGTCCCCGCTGGCTTTGCGGGTTAGAAATGGGAAGGGCTGGATGTGTTTTGTGCTGGGGGAACTGGGAAGCTGCCGGCAGCATGTGCTGGGTTGGAGAGGATCGGCTTGACCCTAATGAATGGGAATTTTGCTGTTGATGTTAATCAGGCCAGGTCTGTACCCTCACTGCAGACAAAGGCTAGGCCAAAATCCTTTGGGAAGTCTTTGCATGAGCCTCTTGCTCTGCCTCCCCCCTTCTCTTTGGGCTATGCCCTTCTCATGTGTCACAGCAGGCTGCTGGCCAGAGCAACACCCATTTCCCACAACCCGCTCTCTGCAGCTGACACCTATGGGCCTCCATCTTGCCTCCAGATCCCTCTTCCTCTTGGTGAGCCAGTTAGCATCCTATCTGGCTTCTACTGCCACCCTGTGCAACCTCCCCGCTCCTTGCCGGTCTCCCTGCCAGCTCTGCAGAAGCCTGCCTGGCAATTACTAGCAATGTGACTGCAATTAAACATGCCCCCTTCCAGGGTGTTTGTCACTTGCTCTGGCGATCCGAGCTGTCGCTTTGGAGCAGCCACGTTATTTCTCCCCTTGGCAAGTTTCATGCACTGGGGCTGCCCTTGAATAAACTGGCTCTGGGAGTTGAAATGCTTGGCAGGCGCGAAGGAAATGATTTTCCACAGTGGTTTCATCAACGCCCATTCACTGGCAGCTTGGCTGCGTGGTGCCCCGGGCGCTGAGGAGCCATCTCCACAGGAGGTGTTGGTGATGAAGAGATGAGGCTGTCAGTTGTTTCCAGGTTTTTCATTCACAAAGCGGCTCTGTGCACCCAGGCACAGGCCAGAGATGACAAAAACAGGCTGTGTCTACACTGGGAAAGTTTGGAGACAAAAGTGCTGTCAACATGCAAAAGTCGGCAAAAGTGGAAACTGGTCAAACTGGTTTTTCTGCCTCCCCTTGTTGACATTTCCTGGCCACGTTGCTAACTCCCCTGTTGACAGATAGAGCAAAGCAATGTGAAGAAGCATCCCACAGTGCAGTGTTGTGGGAAGGCAGAGCTGATCCCTGTGCTTCTTGAGATTCTCTCTGAGTTCTCCCACAGCAGTTCTCAGCTGCTGGGAGCAGCATCATGAGTAGCTCTGTGAGCTCTCGGTGCTGAGGAATGTCAAAGCAGCACAGCAGTCTCTTCAGCCCTCCCCCTGCAGCCCCTGTTCCTAGCAGGGCAGAATAGGAGCATTCCAATGATTTGCTCTTTTTGTTTGTTCCCCAAAGGGAGAAGCTCGCTCAGCTGTCAGATACTTCCTGAAGCTTTGAAAGGGGAGGGCTATATGCCTGCAGGGCAGCAGAGGTCACAAAACACTGAGCACAGCATTGTGGGATACTGGCAGAGGGCAGTTCTCTCGACAAAACAAACAGCAGAGTCCACACTGGCTCTTTATCGATGATAACGGGAGGGGAAAAGACAAAAGTCTCTCACAGAGCTGGAAGTTTTTTGTCACCAGAACTGGGTATTTTTTCCCAACCAAAGTTGCATTGTAGTGTGTATGCTCTCATGGTTTTGTCAACAAAAGGCAGTTTTTGGAGACAAAACATGCCAGTGTAGACAAGGACAGAGCAACCACTGTGGGCAATGACCATCTTTCCATGCTACATATGTTTGCAGCACCTAGCGCAGAGGTCACCAGCCAGTAGACTGGGCCTATTGGTCGATCCTGGCTCCTCTGACAGATGATTCTGATACTTCCCCCTGCTCCTTCCCTTTGCCTTGGAATTCCAGCCCCCTTCCTCAGGTGCTTCCTGCTTGCTGTACAGAGTGGGGGAGGTAGGAGGGGTCACTAACTGCAGGCTGCCCCCTCTTTCCACCCCTCTATCCCATCTCCACATAGTGAGCAGGACAGGCCCTCGGAGAAGCGGTAGGCCGGCGCAAGGGTATTTGGGTCTGAGCAGATCCTGGATTGACTTACATTCAAAAAGTGATCTTGTGCTTAAAAAGGTTGGAGATCACTGGCCTAGCACAGCGGGGCCCAGATCCCTGTTTGAGGCCTGTGTGATCATATCAATAATTAATCACAATTAATAATAATACATGGGAGCAATAGGGCAGAGCCCTTGGAAAGCGGGACCTATTTTTGTTGGGATCCGTTCCTATACTGTTTAGTTTTGCTTGTCCGTGGGCTCTTCCCCACTCACTGCCTTGCCTAACCCATCTCTCTAAGGGCTGCTGGCCTCACTTGTGCATGACAGGGGGCAGATGTTAAGGAGACTACCTGGCTCCGTAGGTCTGCTTTTCAGTTACAGGAAAGTCAGCTACAATGAAGCCAAAAGCTGCTGGCTTAAAGTGGATGTTGTCAGCTCGGCTTAGGCTCAATAGAAAGTTTTCTCTAAGAAATAAAGAGATTTTTGCAAAGCCTCGTAGGAATCGACACATTGTGCGTTTAGAAGAATAAGTCAATAAAAACAGCTTAGTGAGCTGTGAACCACCAATCCTGCCACTTCCAGGCATTCAAAAGCCACATGTCAGGCCCCAAGAACCAGGAGGCAGGCTTTGAAAACATGAGATTTTCAAAATAATACATGTTGGGCTCTTTTGATTTGCGCTTGTGTTTTGAGCTGCTAGAGAGCCAGAATCCAGAACTTCTCTCTCCATCTCGGAGCATTAGAAATGTCCCTTTTATTTTGTGATGGAAGCTGAGGTTCTTGTGCACTCATATGACTCCGGCAGCTGGAGTTTTAAGAACAACACCAACTATTGTGAGGCTTGGAAAGCAATTATGAGAGCTGGCTCTTTGCAACAATGGAAACCCAGACGCAACAGTTCTGGGCAAGTGTCAGACACCCAGGAAGAGAAAGTGACTGTAAATGTAAGTGAAACTGACCCAGCCCAAACAGCACCACCAGGGAAAATTAAATGACGCAATTAAAAAACTCCCTTTCTGTGTTAATCATTTAAGGGGATGTTTGTAACCCAAGCCACAGAGATTCTCCTCCCAGGTATATTTTCATCATTACAATCTGATTATAAAAATGTCTTTCAGAACGTATGACCTTTATCTTCTACTAGAAGATTTACCCAGCATTGCTCGGGTCCTTAACTCAATTAATTTTTGTTTTCAGAAAATAAAATGAAAATGTCCATGCTTCATCTGAATCATTACTCTGGGGTGCGGCTAGGGATGAGGGGTTCAGTACGCAGGCTGCCCTTGGGAGAGAGGACTCCCCCAGCCCCCTGTCCCGACAGCAGCTTGGGGCCAGGTGGGAAGCACCTCTCCATGGCTACTGAAGCTCCAGCTGGGGGAGGCTGCATGTACCCTGGGTAGGGCAGGTTCAGGTTTGTCTGACCCCAGCACTCCCCAGCCAGAGTGAAGAATGCAGCAAATGGTGCACTTTCCCCTCACTCCCTGATGAAGGGGAACAGTTAACAAAGTTCCTGTATGAACTGTGAGGGGGAACTTCAATTCTCCCTAAAGGGTACTTGCGGGGTGGGAGGCTCAGGACTGTGGCAGTCCCAGACGAGGAGGGAAGTCATGCCCCGGCTTTTCTGTTTGGTTTTATGAGATGCAATCATATTCCAGACACATTCCATTTTCCTGGCACAACCAAACCCTGGCCTTGCTTTAAGTTATGATAAGAAGAAACTCTGTAGCAAATTTGGTGGTCCTAGCTCTTACACCTTAGGAAGAGTTCTTGAACACACAGACAGACACATGGGCAAACTCTTTCAAATATATAATAGATTTGCCAAAGGGCCTGTGGATTTCGCATCCCCCACTCCAGGCATGTTAAAGGGCCTGATTTTCAGGAAGGGCTGAGCAGCTGCCCTGTGGAAATCAGATGCTTTTCAAGGGTTTCAAGTTAGGTTCCTCAAATCACCGCTTGCTTCTGAGAGTCTTAGCCAAAATCTAAGCTTGCAAAGGCCCAGTGTGGAGGCTTCGGGCAATGGTGGCACTTTGGTCTCTTCTCTGCCTGCGGAACAGTTTAGTCTCTTGAGGACTGAAATGCTTTTAGTCTGTCTAAACTCTTTGGGCTTGATATAGGGAGTATGTGGATGAAATGTAATGGCCCATGAAGAGCCAGGGTTGATGGTCTGTCAGTCCCATGTGGCCTTAAACTCTATGCAGCCATGAAAATTTTAGCTGGTTTATACTGTATTATGTATTAACAATAGGGCACAGAGTAAGTGATGCCAGACCCACAGAATAAAAGTAGAAATGGCTACAAGCCAAAAGAAGTGAAAACATGCAGCTAAATGACTAGACCTTAATCTAGCGATGTGCAGGCTTTTGTGCAAGATGGTTTTTCTCGAGCAATTTTCCTTCTTCCCAGCCATGGCTGTCTTTCTGTCAGGACCTTCCACAGAAGTACAAACTACTGGCTTTCTTTGTCTTCCTAGGTGAAAGATCTTTGCCAGAGCATGTTTCCCACCTATATATAATGGCCAGAGACTTCAATTCACCCTCTTGGTGGAAGGACCCAGCTTTCTCAGCCTGCAAGAGCTCTGTTCCGTTGTGTCTGTCTAGTGAAAGCGTAGGGGGAAAGTTCTGGTAATCAACAACACAGGTATGCCATTTTGGAAAAGTGCAAACAACAACATGGACTCCATCTTAGCTGCTCTTCTCCTTCCTCCCCTGAGGGTGTTTTCCCACTCTTAGTACTTTCCCGCTCTTTTGATGTTTTGGAGGGAAAGCTAGGCAGACACGTGACCTAAGCTCTGCGCAGCAACAGTAGCTTATTTAAAGGCTGCCTCTTCAGTTCCAGGGGGCTGCCCTTCCGAGTGGCAGAGTCTGGAGCTACTTGGGGTACGTCTACACAGCAACATTATTTCTAAATAACTAGTGTTATTAGTCCGCGTCTACACAGCTGGCAGTTATTTCTAACTAATGTTGAAATACTGTCAAACTGGAGGACTTCTTACTCCGACTCTTGTAACCCTCAGGCTACATCTACACTGGCAGCTTCTTGCGCAAGAACTCTTTTGCAGAAGAGTTCTTGTGCAAAAACTCTTCCATAAGAGTGCGTCTACACTGGCATGTGCTTTTGCACAAGAGATGTGCTTTTGCGCAAGAGCATCCATGCCAGTGTAGACGCTCTCTTCCGCAAGAAAGCTCTGATGGCCATTTTAACTATAGGGGCTTCTTGAGCAAGAAATTCATGTTGCCTGTCTACACTGGCCTCTTCTGGAAGAGCTCTTGCGCAAGAGGGCTTATTCCTTGTGCGGAGAAGAATAATTCTTCCAGAAGAAGCCCTGTTTTACAACACTATACTGTAAATTTACTTCTGGAAGAACACTCGTGCAGTGTAGACAGCCAGCAAGTTTTTGTGGAAGAACGACTGTTCTTCCGGAAGAAGCTGCCAGTGTAGACGTAGCCTTCATTGTATGAGGAGTAAGGGAAGTTGGAGGCAGAATGCTCTGTTTCGAAATAAGTGCTATGTAGAAGCTCTCAATTTCGAAATAAGCTACGCAATTGACGTAGCTCAATTTGCATAGCTTATTTTGAGTTAAGCCCTGCTGTGTAGATGTACCCTTAGAGGGGTACGCCAGCACCACGCAGATTGGTTTTGGTCATGGCCGGGTGAACTTTCCTGCACGCAAGAGGTGTGCTACCAGCTGCCAGCCTTTGTCACCAAGGACATACGCACACCTACGATGGCGCAGGGAGGGCTGACACAGCCTGATCGCTCTTTACCTGTGATACCACCTGGAGACGGAATCCGGAGCCATCCTGCCATCATGAGGCCCCGCAAGCTGCAGGTTATGGCAGTGGTTTCATAATCCTCCATTTCCTTAGCTGGGTCCTGTCCTGGGGAAGGGAACTCACCTTAGTCACAGTGGTGCACCACCTTTGTGTCACTTACCTTTAGCTGTGGGGGTCCTGGTTATATCTATGTTCTTTACCTTTTTAGTTTACCTTTCATTTACTTTACTTGAACTGTTAAATAAATGCCCTGCTTGTTAGCACCCACATTCTACACAGTTTTATTTCTCCTAAGGAGCTGAGACAAACCCCAATGACAGAAGTGGGTAGAGAGACGTTCCTTTAGGCTGGTTCCCTTTTCAGCCAGGCATGCCAGTCAACAAGGGAGGCCAAATCACAGAATCATAGAACACTAGAACTGGAAGGGACCTCGAGAGGTCATCGAGTCCAGTCCCCTACACACGGCAGGACCAAGCACCATCTAGATCATCCCTGATAGATTTCTATTCAACCTGCTCTTAAATATCTCCAATAATGGAGAATCCACAATCTCCCTAGGCAAATTATTCCAGTGTTTAACCACCCTGACAGTTAGGAAGTTTTTCCTAATGTCTAGCCTAAACTGCCCTTACTTCAGTTTAAGCCCATTGCTTCTTGTCCTGTCATCAGAGGCCAAAGATGGCTTCTGTCTTTGTTTACATCTTCCAAAGTTCAAAGACAGTGTTTCAAGAGGCAGGAGGAACTCATGTGGTTCTCCCCTTCCAGTGGCCTTCCCAGTCCCCCTGGCTGATTTCTAGGCACCAGATGGAGAGACTGGCCTTCCCTTCCCTTCCCTTCAGCAGAGATCTCCCTGCCTGGGTGAGAATTCATGCACACCCTGATCCTAAGCTCCACCTGCTGGTTGGAATCTCCTCTCCCCCTGCAAGGTTACTGTCCTGCATCTTGCAAACGCAGATGCAGCTGGAGTAAGTCCCCGCCGGGTTGGACTCTTGCTCAGTGGCAAAGGGAAGCCTGTGGGCTCCTCAATGCCCCACGTGGGGTGGGGATAGCCGCTGCGGTAAATGAGCGAGGTGCTGATCTAGATCCCAGTCAGGGCGATGGGTGTGGAGAGGGGCACAGGCTGGAGCCAGCACTTAATAGTAGAGGAATAAATTGTCCAAGCTAAATGAAGGCCTCACCGCAAGTTGGGTGAGATTGACATTCCCCGCATGAGGAACGGGTGGGCTGGTGGCAAAGCAGGCAGCCAAGCTTGTCCTCCCAAGTCGTGAGGACAACAGCACTCCCACAATTCCCGGGCCAGCTAAGGACTCGGTGGCTGTCAGCAACTTGCCCAGCACAGCCACCGCGGCGCAGCCATAAAGCACAAACCCTCCCAAAGAGACAGCTCCCGGCTGGGAATCTCCATTCGCTCTTGGCAGGAGAAGGCCTAGGATGCTTGGCTGGGCCGTTCGGATGCCAGCTCGGGCAGGGGAGGGGATAGATGCACATGTGCCTGCAGGAGCTAGTGTTCTGTTACGCTCCCCAGTTGGCAACTTCCCAAGGGTTGCAAAGCACTTAACAATTAGCCCCTCCCTCCCCCTGCATCCCTATGGAGGAGGTAGAGTCTATTGTCCTCAGTTTACAGACAGGTAAACTGGAGCCTAGGGAGATGCTGAGCGAGGGGAAAAGAACCCAGGAGTCCTGACTCTCAGCCTTCCTGCTCTAACCACTAGGACAGGGGTCTCCAACCTTTTTAAGCACAAGATCACTTTTTGAATTTAAGTGCAATGTAAGAGCTACCTCACACCCACCTATCTTTGCCCCACCTCCTCTGTGCCCTCCTCTGCCCCTGCTCACTCTGTCCTCCCTTCCTCCCTCCCCCATTCTCTCTTCCTTTCATCAGGCAGGGGCAGAGGGTTGGGGTGCAGGCTCTGGTCTTGGGCTAAGGGATTTGGAGTGTAGGAGGGGCTCTGAGCTGAGCCTGGGGCAGGGAGTTGGGGTGCAGGAGGGGGTTCAGGGTACAGGCTCTGTAAGGGCGTTTGGATCTGGGGGGCGAAGGGGGCTAGGATAGGGACTTGGGGTGCAGGAGAGGGTTTATGACTGGGGCAGGGGCAGGGCCGGAATAAGGCATGGGCTAGCCAGGCAGCTGCCCGGGGTGCCAACCTATGGGGGGGCGCCTGATGGCAGCTGTAAGGGGCGCACAGCGCCCCTTATAGCTGCCATCAGGCACCTCGCGCCCGGCTCCCAGATCGCCGGCTGCAGCAGCTCCCAGCGGCCACCCTGCAGCGGCTGCCCGGGGTGGGGGGGGCCGCGTTAACCCCCGCAGTGCTGGCCAGCAGCACCCTTTCCCCCGCAGCCGGGGGGCCCTGCACGGCCAGGCTCGGCGCACCCTGGGCGGCCCCGGGCTGCGCGCCAGCGGCGGTAGCCGGGCTAGGCCGGGCCAGGCATGTGCATCCTGCCGCCACCCGCTCCGCACGCCCTCCCTCACGTGCCGGGTGGGGGAGGGGCTGCCCATATGCCCTCCCCCACAGGCCGGCACGGGGCCGCGCATGCGCCCTCCCCCAACCCGGGGCACAATTAAACTGTCTGCCCGGGATGCCGGAATGGCTTGGTCGGGGCCTGGGCAGGGGTTCAGAGCTGGCTCCAGCTGGAGCAGTGGGGCTAAGGCGGGCTCATTCCAGCCCTGGCCCTGCACCACTCTCAAAAGCAGCCAGCAAACTCCCTCCATCCCAAGCCCTTTGTGCTCCCTCCCCCCATTCTGTGGAGATAAATACAGGGTCAAAGGGGGAACCCTGACATCAGTGCCCCCACCTCTCCCTTCCCTACTGTGTACCACAAGCAGGAGGCTCCTGGGGGGGGAGGGGGGGGGCAGCTCCAAGGCAAAGGGCAAAAGTTGGGCAGCAGCGGGGGGAGGGGCTGCTGAAGTGCTGTGCTTGATAGCTTCTTGGCCAAACCACTCAGGATCCCCTGTCAGAGGCTCCAAGATCAACCAGTCGATCCCGATCAACTGGTGGGTGACCACCGCGCTAAAAGAGACTCCTATATCATGCAGTACCAGTGTGTGCATAGCTGCTGCGTGCTGGCAGAAAGATGGGCACCTGCATATTCCTCTAGTGCTACAACCTTGGGCAACGGCACCAAGATAGACTCTGGCCCCCAGGCTGCCGAGAAAGGGGGAAACCTCTCCCTGTTCACAGCTCTCTCGATAGCCAGCAGGGAAGCGGCAGAGGGGGTACGCTCAGGAGGACGCCCTGAGACGGTTTGCCTGTGAGGTCCCTGGTTTCCTGACTTACCTCCAGCCAGCAAGTTGGAGGGTGGTGCAGCCTCTTGGCCATGCCTCCAGCCCATTCTGCCATCAGAACCACAGGCCCGTGTGGCACAAGCACGAGCCAGTCGCCCTCAGCTCTTGCCCCAAGCCATGTTGGAGGAGAGAGGGACCTGGATGTTCTTTCAGACTCCAGCCCCCAGATGCACCCAAACCAGCCAGAGCTCCACACCGGGACTGTGAAGTAGGGCCTCACCCTACAAAACAGAGGTAGAGTTGGGCGTAGTGATAGGGACGAAGGTACCAGCCTGCACTTTCCATCCCCGCCGAGTGAGCCTTCCTGCATAACAGACTAGCGGAAATCAGCCCCCTCCTGGGGCTGTCCCACCCCACCATGGCTGCTTCGGAAGGCACCACCCTTGCTGTGGAGGGGGGGGTCCCCTTGGGAGGGGCCAGCCTGGGATGGATGAATCCCCTGCTAGCAGACAAAGCCGAGCCACCGTGGCTCCGAAGGGAATCAATAGAAATAAGGTTTTGATGTATTTTTAACAAGGCTTGAACACATGCTCCCGTCACAGTGAGTGAACGTGGCTGGAGGGCTGTGGAAGCTAAATGAAGCTGAAACGCTTGGTCTTGTGGACACAGAACAGTCTCCTTGATCCACATGGGATTCCAATACCTCATTTCCTTATTTCTCGTGGAACTGGGCCCAACGGCCTCCGGTACCTGGGGAAAGCAGACAGTCCAGCAGTGTGGATGGGAACCCGGCCTGTCAGTGTTACTGTCTCAGGATCCAGCTAAAACAAAGATTGTGTAAAAGGACAAAGATACAGGCAGGGATGCTTGCAAGGGTAAGAGTTGCAGATGCTATTGATTCTCATGCTTCAGGGCATAAAGTGATCACCAGATGGGGTCAGGAAGGAAATTCTCCCTCCCTGCCCTGGGAGAAAACTGCACATTTTGACTCACTAGGGCCAGTCCTACAAAGTGCTGAACACCCGCCTCGCCTACTGATTTCAAAAGGCCTTAATCTTTCCACTGTAGTGTCCAGGAATGCTCACCTCCCTTGAGAGGACACTGGACTTGACAGACAATAGGTGTGGTGACCTCCTATGTCTGCGATCCTAACTGTGGAGTAGGTAGCAGGCAGCCTGCTTGATACCAGAAGAAGCAGGAAATCCAGCGAGTGAAGTGAAATCTCCTCAAAGCTTCTCTAGAGGCAATAATGACCCTTCCCGCTTCTGGGGAAACTATGGCGCTTAACACTTGGCAAAGGCAGGGGAGTGTTATTACAGAGGGAAAACTGAAGCAAACAGCAATGCAGTGATTTGCCCAAGGTCATGCAGTGAGTCAGTGGCAGAGTGGGGGAAAGGAACCCAAGTCTCCTAGCTGCAGCTCCCATTCTAGTGGTCAGTATTGTTCTTCTGGCTGACTCAGGAGCGTAGCTCGAGCATGTCTCTGTGCAGCTACTTGTCTATCTGCTGCCCCCAGCTTATTGGAGTCCTATAACACCTCAGGGCAGACATGTGGCCGGTGAAGTTAGACAGAGGTTGCTAACAAAAAGCCTCCAAAAACCCTGTCTGATTCTGTAAGAAATATCATCCTCGATTAATAAAAAAACAGCCTGCAGTGGATTTGTCTACTACAGCATCGCCTCTCTCCTCCCAGGGTGCTCTGAACCCCCGGATGTAGCTTGGCAGTGGTCCAGCTGCTGTGTCTGTTCAAGATATAATGGCTTTATAATCCTCATGCTGCTGTCAGGAGCTGATCCTGGAGTATGGCAGCAAGAGGCCCTTGGCCTGCACTCCCCCAGCCATCTTTAATTAAAGCTTTGCAAAGGCCTCTTCCCTGTTATTCCTCCTCATTAATTAAAAACATTGACATGGGCCAAGGGACGCAGAGGTTGTTGCTTTGCTTTGTGTCTGTGCATATGCCAAGCTGCGAACCTGACTGAAGGCCATGTCAGGGTGGGGTGGGGAGGGAAGGTGACGCAGCTGCCTTGTGGGCAATTCAGGAGGCCACGGAGCTGCTTCGTTCAATCCATCCTGTCATTATGACCCATGTGGTTTCCTGTGGGGCTCACAAGCAAGCCAGGCTCCCTGCTTTCAGAGGCAGTGGGGCAGATGCCATCAGAGACCTTAGTGACCGTTAATGCTGCCAAAGCCTGTGGCTCAGGGTCAGATTCCTCATTTTATCCTAGTTTATGTCACTGATGGACTGGTTAAAAAAAACCTCACTTGTCCCACTCAAGAGACGAGTCAGCTGCAAAAAGCCCACCCTGCCCAGAAATAAAACACCACCCATCAGGTCCCGGCCCATAGTGCTTTGCTACTGTTTTTGTGTGTGTGTTTTGTTTTCCCTTTTAAAGGCCAGCTGTCTTGGTGTGCAGAGATAACTGCTGTGTTGTCCCTAGTGCTGGAGGGGTGCATACACTGCACCATTACATCTAGATAAAGGTTTATTTTAATTGCCATCCCTGCAAATGTAAACACTATGGGGAGATTTGAACCTGGGACCTCAGCATAGGAGCCTCTATAGTTTGTGCTATAAAAAGCCTGGTTGTGGTTACAGGCCCCCCCCACTAGAAACACAGAGGCTATGGCTACACTGGCGCGATCTTGTGCCAGAAATATGCAAATAAGGCTAAGCGTGGAATATTGCCAAGCCTCATTTGCATATCTAATGAGCCACCATTTTTTTCAGAAGAGGCGCTTGTGCGAGAAGGAGTGTCTACACTGCCCCTTCTTGCGCAAGAAAAACCCTCTTGCGCAATGCCGTTACACCTATTACTTTTCAGGAAGAACGGTATTGCGCAAGAGGGTTTTTCTTGCGCAAGAAGGGGCAGTGTAGACGCTCCTTCTTGAGCAAGAGCCTCTTCTGAAAAAAATGGCGGCTCATTAGATAGGCAAATGAGGCTCGGTGATATTCCACGCTTAGCCTCATTTGCATATTTCTGGTGCAAGATCGCGCCAGCGTAGACATAGCCAGACTGTGGGGTGTGGGCGCACTGCTAATCAGCTGGGTGGCATTTGAATTTCTCCTGTGGTGGCTGCCTAAGCATTCAGTTTACAGGGAACACTGCTCCACCCCCAACTTCCTGTTGGCCTGTGGCACTTTCCTCCCTTATACCCAGAGACCACCTCTAAAGAGATGGAGTGTTTCTCTAGGTATTCGAGCACATATTTAGGTTGAAGCATGTGAGTGATCCCACTGAAATCAATCCCAGGTGGGTGCTGTAATTGATCAGACTATAACCACTCTCTAAGGCATCCATGGAATGACACACATGCTCAAAATTCAGCATATGCTTTGCTGGATTGGAGTGTTAAGGTCTTGGTTCTCTCTGCTGTGGTGGCTGGGCTGGTCAGTATCTAGAAGCAAAATCAAGACAATTCACTCACTTCACATAGGCCATTGACCAGCTGGTAGGTGGTAACAAGTTGCAGAAACTACTGACCCGGCTCAGATGCAGATGTGTAGGGCAAAAGGCTCAGTAGTTTATTCCAAGGCCCTGACTCAGCCAGTCCTGTAGCTGCTGTTTTTAAAGCTAAGGGCTCTCTTATGGAGTGACTTGGAGATAATGACCAATGGCAACCTTTAGTGCATGGAAGCTTTTTGTCATCCTTCGCTCCTTTTCTCTGGCTCATGCAGGCTGGCAGCCAGGGCTATGTCTACACTGGTGGGTTATTGTGCAAGAATGGCTGTTCTTTTGCAGAGCGTCCACACTGCCCACCCGCTCTTGCGCAAGAAGATTTACAGTACGGCATGGTAAGAGAGGGCTTTGTGCGCAAGAGCTACGCTCTTTTCTAACAGGTGTAAGCTCTCTTGCGCAAGAGGGCACTGTGGACGCGTGGCAGGGGTTTCTTGAGCAAGAAAGCCCTATGGCTAAAATGGCCATCAGAGCTTTCTTGTGCAAGAGAGCGTCCACACTGCCATGGATGTTCTTGCACAAAAGCACATCTTGCACATGGCAGTGTGGATGTGTTCTTGCGCAAAAAGCCGCCAGTGTAGACATAGCCCAGGTGTTGTAGGAAACAATGGGTTTTCCAATCTAGGGGCAAGCAGGGATTAGAGGCTGGCAGAGGTTACCCGTGCTTTGAGGACTTAATTGTCAACTCTGCTCTGCATCAGAGCCACCAGCTAACAGGTGGGTATTCATTGTTTGAGATATGTGAGTCCAGTCCAGGTGATATCAAAGCAGCTCCTAAGCTTGCCCTGACACATGCAGTGTTTTTGGAGATTGGACGAAATTCAGTCCCCTTTCCTTGATCTTGAGAGCAGCACGTTACAATGGGTGTTGTTGCAAAGTTACAGGTTAAGAATCTAAGAGAGAGAGAGGCTGAGATTGTCAAAGTTGTGTGTAGCACGCACAGTGGCACCTGCCTAACTTTTGTGGGCAAATGCTGGAAGTGTGTGCTTGTAACCACCATGAGGTGGATTTGAACCTAGGATCTCTGGAGCTGAGTATAAGAGCTTCTACCCTCTGAGCTAAAAGCCAGTTGCTTCCCAGCCCATCTTGTAGCAATCTCTTGATTTTAGCTGTTGCTGTGGTCTAGATGCCACCACATGGGACAGTGAACTACACTAGGTGTATGGGTTACACACACACAGTGCCCTGTAAGCACCTACCTAGCCATAGCATGTGCAATTAAGTGCAGGCATGATGTGGAAAATCTGGCCCCACGGGCAGAGAAAGGTTAAAAGAGCAACTTGATTCCATAGAGCAAGTGACCTATGCACGGATATGGGGCTGTGTTTCTTCCCTGGGGACTGAGCGCCACATGTCAGTACAGCTCTGCAAGCGTACACGGTCTTTGATTAGTGACTCCCATGACAGCTGTTTCTCATCCATTCCCAGTCAGCACTTTTAGCTGGGTGCTGCCATTTGACTGGTGCACAAGAGTGTGAATCGTTATGAAAAGTGGATGGAATTCAGGTGATTCTTGTGCAGCCACCTTGCTCTCAGTACGAAGCTTCTGTTTGGCAGGTGGAAATAAGAAATAAGTTTTCAGTCTCGGAGTCAAAACCCCTGGAGACAGAACACAGAGGAAAGCATCCTGCTCTTCATCCATCCTCAGTGATCGTTTTCCTGGCACTTAGCAGGCAAGCTTCCTCATCTGTTCTTCTAGAAATAGGCCAAACAGGTGACTTTCTCAGCTCCCCGGCTGGCTGGGATATGTGTTTCTGGAGTGATCCATCATCAGGGAAGCGTCAGGAGCAATTAGAAGGAACCAGTGACATTAACTTTTATCAGAGACAATATGTCTTTTTTAATGAAACTCCATGAAAAAGTGTTGACAGCTAATATATTTTTTCACCTCCAATTTACTGGTGTGTGCATTTTTCTTTCAAGGAAACAATGTATGCGCATATTCATATAAATATAGCACATGCCGCTAGGTAACACTTTGTGTTCCTAAAGCTGTGTGCAAACTTTATCTAATTAATCCGTGCAAACTCCCAGGGAGAGATCACCGAACTAGCCGGACCATTGAAACAATCCCCAAACCTGCCCCCGCTTTAGGTTAAAAGAACTTTTCTGCCTCTGCACAAATGTGTGCTCCTTGTGGTTGATCCAAGTCCTGTTACAGTCAGGGAAAGACTCGCTTTGACTGCAGTGGGAGATGGGTGAGCTCATTCAGACCCTATGGCTATGTCTATACTGCAGCCTTTGTTGGCAGAGACAATGCAAATGAAGTGCTCATTAGCATTTCTCGCACTCTCATTTACATAGCCTCTTCCAATCCGTTTTGCGGAAGAGGTTTTTGCGCAAAAAGACGCAGTGTAGACAGGGCCATTTTGTGCAAAAAACCCCTTTTGTGCAAGAACCCTTATTCTGCAAAAAAGCAGGTATACAGGAGCTTGAGCAAAAGGGTTTTTTGCCCCATCTACACTGCATTTTTGTTGTGCAAAAACCTCTTCTGCAAAACGGATCAGAAGAGACTATGCAAATGAGAGCTCGGGAAATGCTAATGAGCGCTTCATTTGCATTGTCTCCGCTGACAAAGGCTGCAGGGTAGATGTAGCCTATGAGTTGACCTTTTAGTTGGTTGGCCTCTCCTGGTACTCTAATATTCTCTTGAGCCTCTTTAGCCCAAATAGTGAATATTTCCAATGATTTCAGTGAGAGATTGGTCCAGGCCTAAGTCAAGCCAGCAGCTCTAGAAGCCATGGGTAGAGTGTTCAGAATCAAAGGATTTAGGTACCTAAGCAACATTCCCTTTTCCATCCATGTGACGATCCCTCTAATCTTTTCCATCCATGTGAGGATTTTTTCCATTCATGTGCAGAATAACATTTTATGTGCACCAAGGCTTGTGCAAATGTGCACCCTCAGGAGAAACAAGTAACTTAGCTGGGGGGCGCTCTGCTAATCATCTGGGTGGCATCTGAATCTCTCCTGAGCAGTCACACTAGAGCCCAGCTTACAGGGAACGCTGCTCCTAAGTCACTAAGGGTATGTCTACACTACAGCGCTATTTCGAATTAACTTATTTCAAATTAGCTATTTTGAATTAGGTGTTATTCCTCGTAGAATGAGGTTTACCTAATTTGAAATAAGGGCTCCACTATTTTGAATTTATTTCGAAATAGCAGGTTGTATGTGTAGACGCTATTAAAGTTAATTCAAAATAAAGTTAATTCAAAATATTCATTTTATTTCGAATTAACTTTGTAGTGTAGACATACCCTTAGTCACTTTTGAAAATGTGACTCCGTATGTACATACTGTCCCATTCTTTCCTTTTGGATTGTCAGTGGGGTGACTTTGGGCTCCCATCAGTAGATTGGGGAAAGACGTCCTCTCAACTCCAGCTTGGGCTGTTGCATTTTTAACTCTTTCCAATGATGAAACAAAACCAAAAGCACTCCCTGAAGTGCTCTTTTTCTCTTTCATTAAGAACAGGGTCTTCTCTCTTCTGAGCCTCCTACAAACACAGCATAAATTATTTAGGCTAACGCATCTCAGCAGACCAAAAAATAATCACGGCTTTATTTTTCTGTGTAAAGATTATATTTTTCAATAATGACAGGAAATCCTTGCTTCAAAGTCATAACGTTCCTGGCAGTAAAAAGCTCTCTGGCCAGCATTTTTATTTTGGTAAACAAACAGGTCACCTCACCTCCTTTTGTTTTGGATTCACCGATACAATGCAGAGATCTAGATGCAAAGCTGGCAGGCTGTTTCCAATGAGAGGAGGGGCTATTTTAAAATAAATCTAGCGCACGTGAAAAGAAATATGCAAAACATTTTGTACATCTACACACAAGGAGGGAAAGAGCCCACTGGATATACTAAAATATTTAACAAACTTTTTCTTGATTTCTCAAAATTGATGTTTTATTTAATAAATGTCAATGAAATTTAATTTTATTTGATATATTTTAGCTCAGAACGGGCCAAGACCCTTGTCCACAATGAATCCAGACATTCAGAAAATGCTTCCTACAGCCACACTGATGTCACTTATAAATGCAAAGCTCATTAAACACATCCAGGATTTGTTGTTTTGTTTTGTTTTCAAGTTAGCTACTAACAGTGAACGATGAAATATCAATCTAGAATTCCTTTTCATCTTGGGGCATGTTTTTAATCCATTGCTCTGATGACAACGCTGCTCTGTCGAAATTTCATTTGATTTAAAAGATGAGAAAAGTAAAGGAGGCTGAGTTTGCGATGCATTAGCCGCCACCCTCCAGCCGGCCGATTGTGGATGGCGTTGAAGCCCCAGCCTACAGGCAGTGGAATTCATTCCCTGACTTGGGAATGGTCACATAATTGCAGCACTTGCTGTTTGGGGGCAGGGTGCTGCTTTTGAGTTTCTTAGATTTTTCACAGTGTTGGGTGAGGTTAGTACTATCGCAAATTCACAGCAAAGGCTAGAACTGTGGCTTGAGCCAGTGACATCAATGGCAAAATGGAACAGTGATGCTGACAACTGTCTCCAGTCCTGACCTGCAGCTCCCTTGCTCCTGCAGCTTTAGGTTGATGACACGAGCTTGTGCACTATCCATACTGAGAGTCTAGCATGCCCCAGGATATCCAGCTGGTGGGCTGCATCCGCAGGGAAGCCACTTAGATCCCCTGGGCAGCATTAGAAGCTGGCTGGCTCCCAACCACTGCCCCAGAGGCACTAGATTCCCTCAGACAACTCTGCAAATGCACAGCCTGTAGCACCCCCCAGCTACTCCAGCAGGGACCCTGTCCTAAGCAGAGGCTGCAGTCGGGGCTGATTTTGGTGAGGGAGACTCAGGCCTAAGAAGCCGATGGCTGAGGTAGTTAAACTTGTTGCACGTGTGACCAAAACTAAACCAGATATGAGCTTTGGCCTCCAGAGGTGAAAAGCCAGTGTAAACCCACTGCACCAGGGCAGCATGTGACCAGACCGACACTGGCTGAGCTCTTAAAGAGTGCATTCACCTCTCATGCATGGCGGCTGAGAGAGTAAGAAGTGAATTTCCCATCCCTCTCCCAAGCACAGTGTATCGATTTCCTTTTCCAGGGGTTCTTCTAACACCATGCTCAGCCCTGATCCTGTTATCCCTTTGTCAGGTGCTCACAGCTTTTGGGGCACTGGGTTTCCCACTGAAGCACAGCTTGATGGGGGCAGAGTCAATGCCTCGTGCAGTGCCCTGACCAAATGTACGCGTGGCCTGCTGACTCAGAACAGAGGGGGCCGCGAGCAATTTCCCCTCGCAGAAACCCCGGCCAAGGCACTTCTGCCCTATTATCTGCTGTCCCGGGGGTCTCTGTCACTCCTGCTTAACATGCTATTCCCTTCCTCTTCCTCAGAGAAGGCATTGCTGCTGGACACCACTTAAACCAAAGTTGCCCATCTGAGACCACGTGGTCTTCAAGGTGGCTTGCCCATTGCTGTTGTGTAGCTGCACTGTGCTGCCAAGGGGCTTCAGAAATGGTGTTACTACCCCCGTGGACAAAGGGGAGCACTTTAACCTACAGTCCCCTTAACAATGGTCTGGGTTACTGCATGGAGTATTGCCCTGTTTCAGTGCCGTTCCATCCTGCATGCTTAGACATTGACATTAGTATGTGATGTAACAATACAAGCCCTCCTATGGCCTGATCCATTGGCAGCTTTCTATTGACAAAAGATCTTGGGGCAAGTCTACATTAGGAAAAAATGGTGCATTTTTAACTTGTTAAAATCCTAGGCTGCGTCTAGATTGGCATGATTTTCCGGAAATGCTTTTAACGGAAAAGTTTTCCGTTAAAAGCATTTTCGGAACAGAGCGTCTAGATTGGCACGGACGCTTTTCTGCAAAAGCACTTTTTGCGGAAAAGCGTCCCTGGCCATTCTAGACGCGCTTTTGCGCAAGAAAGCCCCGATCGCCTTTTTAGCCATCGGGGCTTTTTTGTGCAAAACAATTCTGGGTTGTCTACACTGGCCTTCTTGCGCAAAAGCATTTGCTCAAGAGGGCTTTTGCCCGAACGGGAACAGCATAGTATTTGCGCAAGAACACTGACAATCATACATGAGATCGTCAGTGTTCTTGCGGAAATTCAAGCGGCCAGTGTAGACAGCTGGCAAGTTTTTCTGGAAAAGTGGCTGATTTTCCGGAAAAACTGGCCAGTCTAGACACAGCCCTAGGGTTTGTCTACACTGCAGGGTTCTTGCGCAAGAAGCTTTTTGCAGAAGAGATCTGCAAAAACTTCTTGTGCAAAAGTGTGTCCACACCTCAAAAGCACATCGCAAGAGCAATGTGCTTTTGCGCAAGAGAGCGTCCACACTGCATGGACACTCTTGCGAAAGAAAGTTCTGATTGCCATTCACAGAATGGCCATCAAAGCACCTGTGCTTTTTCCGATAGGCTCTTTTTGCACAAGAAACCCCTGCGGAGCATCCACACATGCCTTTTTGCGCAAGAACGCTTGCACAAAAAGGAGTTATTCCTCATAGAAAGAGGTATACCTACACTGCAAAAAGCCCTCTGTTCTGCCATTTTACTATACATTTTCTTGCGCAAAAATACACTTGAGATGTGGATGCTCCGTGGGCTTTTTCGCAAAAACCCTGTAGTGTAGACATAGCCCTGGTGGAGACGAGATTTGGAATTCAGCAGTCTCTCTCTGTAATTGGGTAGTGAAATTCCTTTGTAGAAGAATGGCTACTTTAAAATCCATGTGTGATAAATGTGTAGGGGAACATTTTAACCTACCTGGACACTCAATCCTGGATTTGAAAGTAGCCATTCTTAAACAAAGGAATTTCACTACCCAATTAGGGTATGTCTAGACAGCGGGGTTTTTTTGGGATACTGGAGATATCCCGGAAAAACCCACTGCATCCAGGGAATGCGTTTGCTCTTCCGTTTTTTTTTTTTTTGCAGAAGAGCAGATGTGCTCTTTCAGGGAGCCCTGTATACCTCGTTCTACGAGGAATAAGGGCTCCTCAGAAAGAGGAGGCTTTCCCACCATTTGGCCCCATCTAGACGGGGACAAATGGCGGAAAAGCCTCTTCCGGAAAAGCAATCGGAAAAGGCTACGCAAATTACAGAGTGCAATTTGCATAGCTTTTTCCGATAAAAGGCTATAGTCTAGACATAGCCTTACAGAGAGACACTGTTGAACTGGAATTCATTTTCAGATTTAATACCATTACCCTGGGCTTGAACAAAGACATTAACGGGTTAATGCACAACAAAGCCAATTTCTCCTGCCTTTGACATTCACATTTTCGCATCAAAAGCTATGAATGGAACACATCCAGCCCACTTAATTAGCTTTATCAACACGGGTCCTACAATTGACAGGTAACTGCTTTTGCTGTTATATATCTTGGATCCTATTATGTTTACTCCAACTCATCTGATGAAGTGGGTTTTACCCACAAAAGCTCATGATCCTATATATTTTTTGTTAGTCTCCAAGGTGTCACAGGACTACTCCTTGTTTCCAATATTTTAAGAGAGCTGAGGGGTGAAGAAAGAAGACTGGAAATTTCCAGCATTACAAACTGCAGGTCAGTCTTTAACACGGACATCCTGGTTCTGCCAAAAAAGCTCTGGTTGTGACTCACCAGGATCCATAGACAACGGAAAATAGAACTGGAAAAAAAAAGAGGAACCGAATTTTCTTAAGCATGAAAATGCAGCTCTCACCTGTAGCGAAATCTAGTGCTGCATCGAGTAATGCATCAATCCCCCTTAACTATCTATTTTTTTAAACCACTGTGGGACTTGCAGGGGTTGTCAGGTGTGTTCAGTGCTCTTCAGGAAAAGCATCTCAGGAGGTTTTGAATGCTCCTTGCTCTTTACTTTTTCAAATCAGTTGGTGAGGCAGGAATCTGGGCCAAGACTTGCAGGAAGGGGAAATATTTGTCATGCATAATTCAATGCATAATTGATCACCAGGCAAGCTAAACTGAAAGCCTGCTAAGGGGGAGATACAAAGCTTGCTTGCTTTCCGGAAACTCAGTGGTACAGCTTGTAGGGAATTCTAAAGCATACTTTTACTGCTTCGTGTAGGTGGGCTGACGAACATGAGGCAGCACAGTACTTAGATGCAACAGCAGAGGGGAGTTGGCTCTTGGCTGGCATGGGGCGGGGAGTGCCGGAGATCAGGAGTGAGGCTAATTAATAGGCTTGTGTGAAGGTCAAAGGCTGGAGGAGCAGGGCACGTTGCAGGCCCGCTGCATTGGGAGCACTGTGGTAGCAGGGGCAGCTACCAGTGGGTGAGTTTTCCTTGGATGAAATCAGCTGAGGAAACAGCAGCTGGTGGGGACTGTGTAATGGAGCTATGATTTGGCCAGAAATCTGGAGTCAACCCCTGGGAGAGGGATAAAGAAATAACCACATGTGACTTGTCTGGCTTCTGCATGCCAGAGCAGGTGCTCTACTGGCCCCAGTGAGAAACCCAACTCAAAACTTTCTGGTGCAGTTGGGGCCAATCTTCCTGGCATCTGACGGCGAAGCACGAACAAAGTCTCCCCCTGCTCCAGACATCTGCCTAACAGCCCGGCTCTTTGAACATCCACAGGGCATATTAGCTCGTCACAAAGCTTTCTGTGGCCTGAAGACAGCGATAGCTTTTCAGAGAGGTCCTTCCAAGCCCTGCTCCGAAAGGGATCTCACTGCTGCTTCCCAAACTCCCAGCCCTGAAACGGTGTCCATGACACTGCTGGCAGCCAGCCTTTGTCTCCTCCCCAGTAGGGAGTGCCTTCATGCGCCATCGAAAGGAGGCCTGTGTCCACCAACCCAGCCCCAGAGGCACAATGGCCAAGGGATGGGGTGGGTTCTCAGGGCCCAGTGACACACAAAGCATGAAACTCGTTCTGCACCCTCAAGTCCGCCCCTGCAGTGTAGTCACCGGTTCCTTTCAGGACTGGTGAATCCAGGCCAGGGACTTAAGGAGACTATATGTGCTGCCCTGGAGGGGAGGGCAGGCCAGAACATTTCTGATGCAAAGTCACCGAAACCTGCTGTTTCATCCGACCCAACACGCTTCCTAGAAATGGAGCCGTTTCAACCTAGTTGTCATGGGGGATGGGGAGGGGGCAGAGTGAGACTCTATTGCGGAGGAGGAGGGGTGTCAAATCCTGGTTCTGCCTGACTCAGAATCATCGGGGGGTGAAAAACTCTGCTCCGAACCAGATAGAGCAGGGACATAACTCTGGGTCCTCCCCCACCTCCAAAAAAAAATCCCAAAATTCAGGTTTGATGGGAAATGGACATTCTGATGCAATCCAGGTTCCACTGGAAAACAATTAAACTTTGTTCCATTGCAAAGTGACAACAAATTTCAAAACTGCTAGAGTTGCCCCCCATAAGAATCTACATCCTCAGATCAGCTGCCCTGGCAGGCTGTCAGTCCGCCTGGGCGCTAGACAGGCAGAGAGAGCCCCCAGGTTGCTTTGTGTCCAGCAGCCTCGCTGAAGACACCCTTTCTATTCCTAATAGCAGACACTTGGCCCCCTGCCCCTATCAGAAACCTGCCCCCCCTGTAGGTACTTACTGTCCAGGATCAAGTCCCCTCCTCAGCTGCTTGTCGTTCAGCTGACTGCACGGCGCTTCTCGGAAGGCAGGTTTCCCAGACCTCGAACCAGTCTGGCCGCTCATTTTCTGCACCCTTTCCCATCTGTCAATGTGCTTTTCAAAGAGCGGACATGAGACGCAGTATTCCAGCAAAGGGCTCACTGTTATATACTGTGATTCCACCACCTCCCCCCTCCTATTCAGTACTCCTCTGCTTGGCCATCCAAGGATCACCTTTGCTGTCTTAGTCATTGCACCAGCTGGTTATCCATCATGACCACCCAGGCCTTTGCTGAGTCACTGCTTTCCAACATACAGCCCGGGTGCCTTTCCTGCTCGGATGACCTTGCATTTAGCTGAATCAAAACATCTGTTGCTCAAGTGACCTCACCTCACCATGTGATCCAGAGAGCTCTCGCCTTACCAGTATTTACCATTCCTCCAAGCTCGGTGCCACCCGCATAGGGCAATGTCAACCTGCCAGCCCTTGCAGCAGCAGCTGGACATGGCATTCTTGCCTTCCTACCCCAAATCCCTGGGCATAGAATCAGATAGTGTCATTAAGCAACTGGTACATTCCACCCCAGAGGGAGCTGTCCTTTGTCAGGGCATGAATTCATAATAGCCTAATGATTTTATATGGATAATTAAACAGAGATTTAATTACTCTCAAACACTGGGCACATTTGGATCTATTCTAGACCATGAGCCTGTGTCTCCTATTAGCACTGACAAGCCCCAGCCATCTGCAGATGGAATTGAAGCTGGGACTTCTGGTGCTTAGTGCATGAGCTGGCTTTTAGCTCATGTGGTGGAGACTCATGTGCTAAGCTCCAGACATCCCAAGTTCAATTCTGCCTGCTGACAGATGATGAGGGTGTGTTGGCATTACAAGTGCACCCTCATCTGGGATTTCAGCTGGGATGTCTCTGAAGCCTGGGACATGCATCCTCAGCTGAGGGAAGTATGCCTGCTGTGTGTGGTGCACTGTCCCATGTAGTGGCACTGAGACCACTTATAGAGAGAATCATGAGTCTGCTCCACAGCCTTAGCTGAGAGACAGCTGGCTTTTAGCTCATGTGGGAGAGAAGGAGTCAGCAACCTTTTCAAACCAAAGAGCCAAACCACATCAAAATTCAGAACATGTGATCAACAAAGAGCCGTATAAGAAAGCCCATTTGCATGACTGAAAATATACAACTTAAGATTAGTGATAATTGACATGATGATTAATAATAGCATAAACGAAACATTGTACTCACAGACTTTGTTTAATGGGATGTCTGCTGCTGCATCTTTTCGCACAGTTCTTTGAAGTTTACATCATAACTGGTCAAATTCAGGTTCATGCAGGCATTCAAGCTACGTGCGTAATTACGCGTTTTTAAAATGTTGTATTAATTTTTCATTTTAATTTAAAAAGTTGCATGCATTCTGGGAATGACAGAAGAGCTGTAGTTGGTTCCACACTGAGCCATATTTGGCTTGTGAGCCATAGGTTGCAGACCTCTGTGGTAGAGCTTCATGCACTAAGCTCCAGAAATCCCAGGTTCAGTGTCACCTGCAGATGACCTGGGTTTATTGGTGTTACATTAACAGTCTCCAAAACTTGTCACTGCCACATTGCAGAGAACTTTTATCTTGAGTGCTGTGTACTTTAGAGAAATACATCAGAACAGAATTCTTAGACACATACAGAAGTGGTCACAAATACACACCTCAGGCTAGATGCTCAGTTGGTGGAGGTCAGCATATCAGCCACTGGCATTAATGGAGCTACTCCAGTGCTGCCCTGTGAGGATCTAGTTGGGGGGCAAAATAAGATGCAGCCCAGTGAGAGCCTCAGCCAGGTTCCCTGCCTGTCCCACTTTCCCATGCTGCTCAGAAAAGTGGCTGTGCAGCCATGTGTGTCTCTGAACAATGGGAACCTGAGGCTGGGGGGAGAGGCTTTGTGCCCTATCCCCGCCCCTACCATAATCTTGCAGCTCCCATTGGCTGCTTTCCAGCCAATGGGGGCATCCTGTTTGAAGAACCCCTACCTCCATCAGTTTAGGCTCAGAGCAGCACATGGCCCCTGCAGGTGGCTGTTCTGAGCAGCCATAGAAGGCAGGGATCCTGACTGAGAAACTGACAAGTAAGCACTTCCTGGCTAGAGCCTGCCATTGGCACCCCGGCCCCTTGCACTCCTACCCCATGTAACCCAAATCCTCTGCACCCTTGCTCCTGTATAACTACCACTAGGCAGATTTGAACCTGGGACCTTAGTATAGGAGCCTCTACAGTGGGAGCTATAAAGCCAGGCATGTCTCAGTTTAGGCTGTAGAGTTCCCTTGTTCTTATCTCTCACTGTAAGTGGTCTAAGTGCCATTACGTGGGACAATGAATCACACTAGGCATGTGGGTTACACCTGTACCCATACTCCCTCCTAGACCCTGCATGCCAATCTCCTGTCCTAGGTCACAACCCAATACCTGTACCTCCTCCTGTACCCCAGTTCCCTGCCCCAGGTCACAATCTCCTCCTTCACCCAAACTCCATCTTAGTCCCTACACCCCCTCCTACTCTGCAATCCCTCATCCCAGACTCTCTTCTGCACCCAACCTCCATCACACACCCTGCATCACATGCCCCATTAATATAGAAAAGAGCAGCCCTCGACCATGTATCAAATTCTTGCAGTGCCCCCCCCCCACTCAAAAATGGCCCACCCGATCTAGTGTTATTGCATCGGAAGAAGGGGTATGAGTCTCTGACACCCACTCAGCCTGCGGTGTGTTGCAATTCCTGAGCACACGGTACATGCCCGGTATTGCTGTAATATACATCCTCTAGCTGGCGAGGTGAGCAGTTAATTAAGTGAAGTGTGTGATTAACATCAACTCTATTGAAAGTTAAACACCCATTAAAGGCAGAAACGTGCCTGAGAAGAGCAGCGCTCCTCTCACTACAGTTCCCTTTCCACGGAAGAGCCTAATTATGCAGTTATTGCTTATGTAATTTTGATGTAACGATGTGTCAGGGAGATTGAATCTGCTCGCGAACAGCCCCACAGGCCTTGGCGAGAGTCATACAATAGCGGCTTTAATCCATCCTTAATTAAGACATCAGAGACCTCGAGCGGTGGGTGGGATGTCTTGGAAAGGGAGCCCTGTGTGTGCGGTTTGTCAGGCACAAATAAATGCTCCCAGCTGCCCGTAGTTTCTGTCATGCATTGTCAGTCCCCGCAGGCCCTGTGAGGCGGCTCCGTTCCAGAGATGTCTCCATCCTGCCCCCCCCCCCCGCTCTCCATCACCCCTGGTACTTTTTGTGCTAAGCTCCAAAGACTGGTGTCTTGGCTCCCTTGTTGTTTGATGCCTCTTTCCTCTGGCCGGATGTTTGGCCACGAAACCTGGGCTGGGCCTGTAGACAAAGGGAGGCATTGTCCTCTGAGAAGTGGGCTTGGGCAGGGGGAGGGGGAGGGCAGAGGATTCACGAAGATGTCCAATGCTCGGATTACCTCCGCGACGTTTGGACAGGGTTTGTTCCTTAGCCCTGGAGAAAATGTCCCTCTTTGGCTGCCAGGAAGATTGAGATTATCTAGCAACGTTACCAGCTCCTTTGCAGCCCTTAGAGCCCGCTGCAGAGACAGCTAATGAGGCAGCCAGCCAGTGCCAAGAGTGAGGGTGGGCTCTGTGAACCTTTCAGGAATGGACAGGACAAATCAGGGCACCCGGGCCAGGGCTCCTGGTTAGGCAGCTGCCTCCTAAATTCTCACCCAGCCTCCATTACCAGGTCCCTCCTCTAGCCCTAGTGCTGGGTGCTGCTCTGACTGACAGCAGGATTGTCAGACAACTGCCTGCTTCCAAGAACAGCCAGGAGAAGCACCTTGCAGCTGTGCACTTGCCTATCCTGCGTGGGTGCTGCTGGCAATCAATCAATCAATCACTGAGCAATTGAGCACCCTGTTTGTTACAGATGGTCCCAGCCTTGGGCAGGAAGGTTCTGGAGGAATTCAATCCCCCTCTTTTCTGCTGCTTCCCCATGCTTTGGGAGTTTGGGGTATGGGCCAGGTGAAACTGTGACGTCACCCACTTTGGACTGCGGGGCACCTTCACCAGAAAGACTTTTGAGCGGTCAGTGGCTGCTGTTGTAGCCCCAATTCTGTGTGCGCTACAAGTGAGTGTGTGCGAATGGCAAACAGCTTTAATGCTAGCCAGGGCTGGATTTAGGAAGTGCAGGGCCCAATTCAAACAATTTCGAGGGGGCCCCGCAGCAATTTTGGTTGAGCAAAAAAAAAAAAAACCAAAAAAGAAACCGCACACAAAAGTTTCAACAGGGGTCCCAGGAATTTTGGTTGAGCAAAAACAAAAACCAAAAAAAAACGGCACACAAAAAATCCCCAGCTACCTCCCCCGCCAATCCCCGAAGGTTGCTAACACCCCCCACTGCAGCGCAGGGAAACCCTGCGCTCAACTCACACCTCCTGCAGCGCAGGCAGCCGCCGCGCTCCTCCTCCGGGGCCGACGCCCCCTCCCGCAGCGCGCCTGGCACACTTCCGGGTTCAGGGCGCGGGGCCCCTTTAGGCACGGGGCCCGATTCGAGGGAATCGGCTTAAGGCCGGCCCTGATGTTAGCAGTACAGGGCCTATGACACACAGTGGAGTGCTGGTTTCATCCGGCAGAGACCTCAGACGCACATCCGCTGGTTCCCGGTATGATCCTGATTGCACTTTTCAGCTGGGGCTCTCAGATGACTTACGCAGCACAGAAATCCTCTGCACAGCGATGGAGTTCACCAAGAAGTCCTCCCTGTAGCCTGGCTGCGGGACCCAGGAAACAACAGACCCACTGCAGCAGGTGTGCTCCGCAGGTTTCTCTCCTTCTGCTCCCCCAGCTGCTCTTGATGAGGGCTTTGAACTGTCTGTCTCCCTGCGCGAGAAGCTATACATAGCTGAGGTGATGCAAAATTTATAAAGTGCTGCTCCCAGGGCTGTGTGTTTCAGAAGCTTGCTGAAGAACCCAGGGCTCTACCCCCAAGAGAATTGCACTGGGGGGGCAGAAATTGCTCCCAGCTGGTGCCCTTTCCAAAAAAAGAGAGAGCAAGTGCAGATATTCTCCAGCATCGGCCAACCACTGCACATCTACCTCAGTCCCGCTGAGAAAACCCTTCCTGCAATGTGCTGTGTGTTGTCTCCTTGGCTGGTAGCAGCTTTCATTCTACCCACCGGCTGGAGTCCCACTTGATCTGTTACTGGGCTTCCGCTGCCGCCAGCTGGAGGGATCACACCCCTGCCCTGGCTGATCCTGCCTGATGCACGGAGAAGGTGGTGAGTGAGGCATCTCACCCTCCCTAACTTGGAGTCCTGAGCGGGTGGCCATTTTGTGTGCCAGTGGAGCCATGTTGGGAGATTGGATCAATCATGAGCCGGGGGGTCCTTGACAATGTTGCTCCTGATCGTGTGGAAGCAGAGAGCTTGCAGGCTAAATTCCTCCCTGCTGTAACTTCGTGGAGATCGATGGATTTACACCAGGGATCAATTTGGCTCTGTACCCTACGACATCTGCCCAATTGGCTGAGCCACCAAGGCTGGGACTGGGGAACTGCCGGAGATAAACCCATGAGCTGCTACTGCGTGAGCTAAAAAGTCATGCTTGTCTGACTGGTGGTGGGGGTAACAACTTGTATCCTCTGTGGACTGACACAGCAGGGTCCCTCTCATGTACCAGTGGGTTGCACATGCTGTAGGCCTGGATGAACCATCTGGTGACCAGTGAGAGGATAGGCTGGAAACGAGCCCTCATTTAGAATGGATGCCTGCATTTTTTTACTCAGTGTATGGTCTCCATTAACAAGGTCCCTTGGGATAGTTTTGGGACAACACACTGTGGTCCCTTCCTACAAGGTGCCCTCAGCTTCCATTGAAGTTACTGAGGCTCCTAGGGTTGGTCCTATTTTCCTTATATCCTTTCCTTAGGATTATAGCTGACTCCTCCCACCGTGGGAGTCTGCAGAAACTTTCCAAGAACAATGCAAGGAATGGCCTTGAAAGTCAAGAGCAGAGGAGCAAATGCTGCTGTCTTTCCCATGCAATAACAAGGAAGGGCTGAATTCACTGGGTTCATTTAGGAAACACAATTCGGCTCATGAGATAACAGAGCTCAGGCTTCTCTTTAAGCCGCAGTTCTCTTATTTTGCCTGTCACTGAGATGTGAAGGCACCTGAGAGCTCCCAGAGGGGTTTGTGGCATCATGGAGCTATCATCAGGTGGTGTAGGTGCCATAAAAGGAACACCTTCCGGGTTAGATGTTACTAGCAGAGGCTGGATCAGGCTAGTGGCTCAGCAGCACTTCTGTGTCCTGATGGATGGTAATACCTTTCAAGTGACCGTGGATTCCTCCAATCCCTTGGAAGCCAATGGAAGAATGGAAACAGCCATCTCCATTTCAGGGGAGGGTTTCATCTAAGAGCCTGGTGGTGGAGACAACGGGCCATATTCCAAGTTGAGTCTATGGCTCTATAAAGCAATTGGTCTAACATGGTGTAATTCACACCTACTAACAATCCAGCCCCCTCAGCATATGAATTAAACTCCCCTTAGACTCAGGTCCTCTTACCAGCAGGTACAGTCATTTGCACCCCTTTATACAGGTCCTCTGAAGAGGCCCACTGGCCCTGAGTTGGGGAAACTCACATGCCAGGAGGTCTGGAAGAAAGTGTAAGTTGCTTCAACCTTAGTTTCCTGGGGATCACCTGTGAAAGTGGTCCTGGCAAGGCTGGGTTGAAAACTGGGGCTGGGGAAGTGGTGGGTACTGAATGCCATAAAGGAGATTAGAATGACATGCTCCTCATGCCACCTCTGCAGCTGGGTTGGTCCCCAGTTAGTGGCAGATGCTTCCTGGGAGGTCTGCTTTGGGCAGAGGCTTGAGTCCCTCACTCTTGTTGGATACTGCAGAAAAGGACATTACGGGCTGGGAACAGCAGCTTCCTGGTGCGGGGGAATGAGGTGTTTTGGAGTTGGCTGGTGGGATGGGGGAGCAAGACTCATATAAACCTGAAGAAAAGCTCTGGTTTGAGATCTCGGCTGACCTGGCTGGTTCTATTTACGCATCATAAAACCTCCCTCCCCATAACAAGATGGGTCTTGAAGCATCATGCTACCTGAGCTGGGGAGGTGACTCTGAAAGAGAGAGGGGGAGCAGGCGGTGGGGTTCCGCAGGCAAATGCTGAAAGCGCTTGGGCTGCAGAACCAGATGCACTGGAGCAGGAATTATATGTCAAGCATCAAAACAATAATCCTAAACCCCACGCTTCTCCACTGGCCTAATCTTCTTAAACAAATGCCTGGTAAAGGACTAAAAACCTGCCAAAGGAGCATGTCCCGGGGCTACAGGGATGAGGAGGCGGAGTGCGTCTGAGCACGGAGCCACTGCACAAGAACAGTGCTGTTGCATTTTAGTGCTCATGCTAGAAAAAAGGCTGGTGTTTAATGGAGCAAGTAGGGTGGCAGGCAATGTTCCTTCTAATGGTTTCCTTCTGCGTGCAGAATGCATTTTGTTATATGCACGGAGACGTGTGGAGGGGCACTACCAGTAGAAACACATGATGCTAGCTATGGGCACTATGCGTGCTCTGCTAATCAGCTGGGCAGCATTTGACTATTTCCTGAGTGGCCGCCCACGTGCTTATCTTACAGGGGACACTGGTGGCAGGTGCATCCCACCTACCCTTGGGGCTTGACGTTCTAACACTGGCACATCTCTGCTGGAGACCTGCCCGAAAGCACCTGACTCATTTCTCTTTGCAGTGCTAGCAGGCAGTCCTGTTTCAAATGCTTCCCCTCCACTTTGCAGGCGTGCATATAGCCTAGGGCTGCAACCGGGGTCCAACTCCTCACTAGTGTAAAGAGATAAATGGAGCTGGTCGCTAACCCTCAAACTGACAGTGCCTGAGTCTACAGGTCTTCTGGGCAGCGTCTGAGTCTCAGGTGTGCAGCACCAATGTAACGTGTGGCTGGAGGAAGCCGCCTGCAGTGTGCACATTTTCTGGAGCCCACAAAACCCAGGAACTACTTTACATATTCTCAAGTCCCACCTCTTCTATGCGCTCTCTGTTCTCCTCTGTCCAGATGCTGAGCAAGGAGTTAATGAAGGCACTGGGGGTATCTGCAGGGCGGTAGGCTGATGGGCGGTGGCGGGTGGGGTGGGAAGAGAAAATGAAGGGTTCTTTGCGGAGGGGCTGGTGGAAACGCTTTGAGACTATGTTCTCAGAGGGAAAGTCCTATTGGTTTGTAACTTAAAAAACGAGTAGTTCTGTGGCACCTTAGAGACTAACATATATATATATATATATATATATATGTAGTATCCTGAGCTTTTGTGGGCAAAACCCACTTCCTCAGATGTTGTGCTGGAGAGAACAGAGAATTGAGAATATTGTGTCATTTGGTCTTTTTTTTTTGTTTGTTTACGTTGAAACAAACAGAACTGAAAAGGGCCTGCTTCTTCCCTCACACCGGTGTCAATCCGGAGTAACTTCACTGGAGGTGATGGAGCTGCTGTGGCATGCGTGAGATGACTGAGCTCCAAGAAGTCTGAGGTGTTAGACTTCAGTGTGTAGCGCAGGAAGTGGGAACCAAAGATGTGTGGGGGTCCATTTCTCAGTGTATGACTGGCGGGAGGGGGGGGGGCAAGTTGCTTGACCGTTCAGCCTCATAACATCTTCAAAGCAAGAGCCGTTCGTTGACACATCTGTCAAGTGCTGTCAGATCCTCTGGTGGGAGATATTACGTAAAGGCAAAGCCTGCTCGGTCCTTTAATGAAGACAAGAGGAAACAAATCTGTTTGGATTAAATCGAGCTCAGAGATTGCTGCGGAGCTCTACACGAGGCGAAGAATTACCAGACCTTAGATGCTATTTAAACATGCCCAGATGGTCTTCTTGGATGTCAGCAGCAAACATGAAAGGCTTGATTCAGTGGGAGTAGATTTCATGGGTGGTAAGCAGATCCCAAGAGTTGGTCCCCTTGGGAGTGGGAATTTAAATCAATCCCTCATTAAATGGAGCCAGCAGACTTCCCCTCCCCCCCCGCCTTTCTTGAGCAGTTAACATGTAGAACAGAAGAGCTGCCACAAAAAGCTGCATCTGGAGCAGGGCAGGCTACAGAACAAACCATCACATTCAGGGTCTTTGCATTTATGTTTTGAACGCAGCACGTGGCTTTTAAAATATATTGTTGCCCTTCGTAACCCAAGCAGTTAGTCCGAGTTTGGAATCCTATGGGTTGTTTCCAGCAGGAGAAACTGATGTTGGTACAGTCCTATTTATGGAGAAGAAGGTACAAAGCCCTGTTCCCCTGAACACGGGAGGAATTAAATAGCCGGAGATACTTCCTTTGCTCAGAGCTTTTAACCCCTTTCTAGCCAGCACTCAGCCCCAAAGCTCCCTCTCTTGCTAGGCTTTTCTTATGGCTACAGTCTCAGTGCTTGTTCAGGCTGTATCTGACTTTCTGCTCCTGCCCTGTGTCTGTTTCTGAGAGTGGGGGAGATGAAGCATGTCAGCAGCAAATTCAGCAGCAAAGGGTAATATTCTTGCTTTTGCTGAACTCTGCCTCCGATCTCTTGATGCCGTTGAATCATCCCAGGCAGTAATGACATTCCCAGGTGCAAAGAAAGTGCTCAGGGTTGCCAGCGCTCGCACTTGCCCTTATGAGTCTCATGCTAGCTGGTATTTTACTTAAAGCCCCAGCTCCAGGACTCAAGTGGACTATCTGACAATCTCAGCTTTCTTTAAAAAAATAAAAGTTTCTACCATTCATATCTCAGAGAAAAACTTGAAAATGCAACCAGAGAGCATCTTAGAAGTTCAAACCCAAGTGCAAAAGAACTGCACTTTGCCTTAACAATTATGGGGCCTGACTCCTGAATTTTGACTGTTTAGGGTCAGCAATACTGAGTGCTTTCAAAGAGCAAATGTTACAGTGGATTGGACTGGACCATCTCTTGGGCCAGAATGCATCTGAGTTCCCTACAGACTATTCATCCTACCTTCCATTTCATTTCTACTTTATTGCAAGTGACTCTGCTTTGCTCTCAGCAGCTTCCTGTATAGTCTTCAAAAGCAAAGGGTGACACGTTCCCAGCAAAGTACATCATGGAAAAAAAGTCTGTTTGCCTCCTTTCTTTGTGGTCATAAGAAACTTTGCAGTTTGTGTTTACATGGTAGTACAAACAGATCCCCTCGCCTACCGCCTCGTCCCACTGTTGTGTGTGTGCACGGGCCAGTGGGAGATGGGGTTTATTTGAGAGGCTAGGAAACATTTCTATTGGAATGCTTTGTTAGTTTATTGGCAGCACCTCAGTGGGTTTTGTTGCCTTCTTTACTCCCCTGGCAACTCTTCTTCTCTGCAGCATATGTAACCCACATATCTGCTGGGTGTAGTTCACTGTCCCAAGTAGTGGCACTTAGGGCTTGTCTTCACTAAGTGGAAGATCGATGCTGCCATGGTCAATCTTCTGGAGTTTGATTTAGCGGGTCTACTAAAGACCTGGTAAATCAAACTCAGATGGTACTCCTGTCAGCAGCCGGTACTCCTGTTCCTCACCAGGACTAAGAGAAGCCCATGGGAGCATTTGCTCCTGTTGACCTCCCATTGTGGAGACCACGTGGAAACTCGAATTAAGGTATGTCGACCCCAGCTATGTTACTAACGTAGCTAGAGTTGCGTATCTTAACTGGACCTTCCCCTGTAGAGTAGACCTGGCTGTAGACCACTTACAGAGAGAGAGAATGTGTTTGCTTACAGCCTTAGCTGAGAGCCAACTGGCTTTTAGCTCATGTGCCAGAGCATGGGTTCCCAAACTGGGGAGCATGCCCCCATGGGAGGGGGTGCAAAGAAATTCCAGGGGGGTGGCATGAGGCAACCTAGCCCCCCCCCTTAATCCCTCCGTAAGCTGCTATTTTGTTTTTTTGCTCAAGTGTTGCTGCTATGGGGGTGTGTGTGTGTGTGTGTGTGTGAGGGTTTCTCAAAAATCAAAAAGGCGGCATGATGCCGAAAAGTCTGGGAACCACTGTGTTAGAGGCTTATGCCCTAAGCTCCAGAGGTTCCAGGTTCAGCTCTGCCTCTTGGTGTTACACATAGGCAACTGCTTTTATGAATGGGGTAGGAAAGGTCCAACTCTCAGCATTATTATGCAAATCAAACTTCATAAGAATGCAGTTCATTGTGGGTGGGGAGAGCTTCCACAAGGCTCGGAGAACTGGCTTGAAGTCACTGGGCCAATTCAGCATAGCTCCATTGGTGTCAATGGTGCTATGATAATTTATATGAGTTCAGGATCTGGCCCCCTGCCTGACAAAGCTCAGGGCTGGATGACCTGGGTAGGACACTACCCAATGTGCTGATAGCCTACTATAAGTTTTGGGACATGCTGCTCCTGAGTGTTTGGGGGTCTCAAAAGAGAAGAGGGAGAGGCAGATCCTTAACCCTTCATCTCCCTTTTTCCATTGTGGGGACAAAGTGGGCTTATGGAGGAGAGAAATTAATAACCACAAAAGGGCTTGGTGCTGTTTGTAGCTTCTGCGTATAGAGCTCAGGGTGAAGGATCTGGTGTCCGATAATGTTATGCCATGTAATTAAAACTGCACTATGTACAGAACAGGTCTGTTCTGAGCAGTTTATGCTGGTGTTGGGGGAGGGGACAAGAGAGGCACATCTGTTTTGCACATCTGTCTGAAGGTCTGTGCAGCACAGGCAGAAGCTGATGGGATTTCGAGGGAATTATCAGAATGCTGGAGGCTGGCAGATGTCTCCAGACCCCTGGCATGACCGCTTACACCATGCCAGTGAAACAGCAGATATTTACCTGGATAGTGCAGAGTGGAGATGATGCCTCCAAGACCTCCATGTTCCTAATGCCCTGTCCCTTGAATTTAGCAGATGCCTTTCTATTGCTCTAACTAGGTGGGTGTGCTACCAAATCCTAAGGCTTGAGCTTTTATTGTCACTTATTTTCATCTCTCCTGGTCTTTTTAGAGAGGGCAAGATTTCCAAGCTTAAGGAAATGAAATCAAGAGAGTGTGGAACTCATTGTGGCTTTACTCACACTGGTCTTGCAGTGGATTGATTCCACTGACTTTTATGAGGTTGCGAATCAGTGATTTGATTCCAAATTTGCTGACAGTGATTGAGGAACAGTCTCTCCATGGGCATATGGCTGTGGGCTAATGGTGTCGCATCCCCTCTAAAGCGCTGAATTGTGTTAGTTACACAAACAATTGTCAGAGGCAATGCAGGCATCTGGCTCTTTTTTTAAAGCAAGTGTTTTATCTTTACATGGGTCTTAGAAAACATCCTCCTGCCATTTCTTTAAATGCAAGATTGAGCCTAACCTACGATTCTAATGCCCCCAAACTTTGAGGGAATTTGGATCCATAACTTTCTGGCTAGGCCATATAGTCATAAGGGGAGAAACCAAAACCCTGGTTTCCCCCCTCCCTCCATTTAGCACCTTGGTGAACTTTAGATCTGCATCTAAATACTGCAGCTTGGGCCTATAGAGTCATCAATAGCCTCTTCCATGCCTGTTGAGTCCAGGCCAGGAGGTAGAGACACTCTGTTTGTTGTTGCTAAGCCCCCCCAGACTATGTTACTCAGTCTGGCAGGTACAAGGGCAAGGACAACAGCAGGGGTGTGTCTATACTACAGGGTTTTGTCGACAAAAGTGGAATTTTTGTTGACAAAACTATACCCGCATCTACACTGCCGCTGAGCTCTGCCGACACGTCGACAGAACTCAGCAGTTTTGTCGACAGCTGTAAACCTCATTCTACGAGGAATAACGCCTTTTGTCGACAGAAGGCATTATTGCATCTACGCTGTCCTTTGCGTCTACACTGTCATGTTGACAAAGCGGCTTGCTTTGTCGACAGAACTGGATGCAGTCTAGACGCTCTTTGTCGACAGAAGCTTTGTCAACAGTATCTGTCAACAAAACTTCTGTCGACAAAAGCCTGCAGTCTAGACGTACCCCTGGGTCTGTCTGCATCCAGAAGCCTCAATGAACAATCCCTTTTCTATTAACTGCAGCTGAGTCCCTTCTTGGCCATGCAAAGACTACAGGCTCCTTGTCGGCTTTGGACAGAACAGCTGGAGAACTACTGACAGGTCAGAACTCTTGAGTCTGACTTAGCTCCTGTGTACAGGGGTGTGACTCAGGAGTGACTTCACAGAAGCCAAAGGACTTCCACCAGCCTTAAACAGGGGTGAGGGTCAACTGTTACTGGTCTGGCAGTGGCTTGGATACCATGGAGAGACATGGCATAACCCTGTGCTCAGAAGTTTATCCTACAGCAAATGATTTGGGGCAACAATTTACTGGCTAAACGTATTCTTACTCTTCCTCCTCTACTTCACATTATCTTTCAGCACACGAATGCCCCAGAGCCAAGATAATAATGATGAAGGGGCTCAGAGAAACGTAGCAAAACGCAGGCGCTTCCCCCTGATGCTTGCAGTCTGAATAAGGCTCAGCTCATAAGATTGATTTAATGGGCTGGATGTTGGTCATCGGAGAAAAATGGAACATGAATGTAAAGAAGGAGCCTGAATGAAGGTTTAGAACATGAGGAAAGAGAAGCGCTGAGGGGAAGGCTAAGGGAGGAAGCGATGAGGGGATTAGAGAAGGCAATGGATGCAGAGAGGAAGCTTGGAAGGAAGTGTAGATGCTTAGAGAGAGAGTAGTAGGAGAGGAGAGCGGATGTCTAGGCTGGGCTGGAATCATGAAGGCCCTCGAAGATGAAGAACAAGGAGTCTTGCCTTGATGCGGGAGGCAGGAGTGACCAAAGGGAACTGACTGGCATGGCAGGAGCTGCAGGAGAACATGGCTCTAGAAAAGCAGATCCATGCTGAGGCCAGATGAGCAGTGGGAAGCCCAGCAAGGAAAGGAGGTGGCTGCAGTAGCTGATGTGCACAAGATGGCTGCCGTGTGGCTAACCTGTTTGGCATCCAGCCAGACGTGTCACATGGAAGCATGAAGGGAACCCATCCAGCCATGTCCGGCTTCTTGTGCCCTCTCACAATTCTTTGCGGGGCCCTTAGTAATGGACCATCCTAAATGAGCTTCTGGCCAAGGTTGCAGCACCCAGACATGCGGGAGAAGCATTTCCTGCAGTTCCATTGGTTTGGTTTGGAGAACTAACCAGATAATTAGTTGCTATGGAAATGCAATGTGGGAGAACTTTGGGGAGGAGAAATTATAGGTAATTTTTGTTTGTTTGAGCCCTGTTCCTATAGTAACAGAAGTTAGCTGTCACTGACTACCAGCTGGTTTCCATGGAGCTCACTGCTAGTTCTAGATTATTAATGGCTTGACGCATAAAACAATGCAACTTCCCTGATGGGACCTTCTTGTGGGAGCTTCTTTACCAGCTGCATGTGACGTTCTTTACTACCTCTACCCAAACCTTCTCACCATGCCTTTGAGTTGGGGAAGATCATTCAGAAATTCATAGAGTTTAAGGCCAGAAGGGTCCTTTAGGTCATCAGTGTGACCTCCTGTATAACTCAGGCTGTTGTATTTCATCCAGCTACCCTTGTAATGAGCTCAGTAACATGACTTTGAGTAATTTATAGGTTGGGTTTGGGTAAAGTGTCTCTTCCAGAAAGGCACCCAATCTTGATCTGAGGATGGCGAATCCACCACTTCCGGTGGTAGTTTAGTCTAGTGGTTAATCAACCTCACCATTAAAATGTTGCTCCTAATTGCCAGTCTGAATTTGTCTGGCTTAAGCTTCTGGCCTCTCAGCCAGGATTTCATGTTTGTGTTGATCACCAATGAAAATGTTGACTAGCATCGGGCCTACCTAGAAATGGTCCCTGCCAAGCCTTTCTCCGCTAGATTAAAGAACCCTTTAGTATCTGGTATTTTCTCCCCATGGGTGTCCCTATACACTGCAATCACGCCAACTCTCAATCTTCTTCCAGACAAGCTACATAGACAGAGCTTTTTCAGTCGCTCCCTGGAAGGTGTTTTCTCCAACTCCTGAATAAATGTTGTGGTTCTTTTCTGCACTCACCTCCATTTTTCAACATTCTTTTAAAAATGAACAGGATGCAACATCCCAGGCTCAGTCTCGCCAGTCCTGTTTATATAGAGAAAAATCACACCTCTGCTCCTCCTTGCTGCTCCCTGGGAAGCTTTTATTCAGGTGCATGTCTGCTAGGATGCTTCGATCCTTTTGCTGCTTTCCAGGATACAGTCCCCCATTCTCAGTGAGGCCAACAGAATCACCGGGCGCCTGGGCAATGCATGGTGGGGGGATGGCTCTGCACCCCCAGAAGGGACATGATTTCAGATAGAAGGGCCGGGGTGGGTTTAACTTCCCCCAGGCAGCCTCTGCACTGCTTGGAGCATGCCTCACCTAGTCTAGACAGTCCTCGGCGCTGCCTGGAGTACACTGCATGAGGCTCCAGCGGTGATTTAAAGGGCCCAGAGCTCCAGCTGCCAGTGCTGCTGCAGTAGCTGTGACAGTGATTGGGAGCCCGGGACCCTTTTGAAACTCTGGGCTCTGGGGCAGTTGCCACTTTCCCTCCCTCCATCGGCAGGCTTGCCCATTCCGTTGGTGTGGCCTGCATTCCTATTTCATAGATGTATAACTTTTCATTTGGTTGTATTAAAACACATTTTATTTGTATGCTCCCAACTTACCAAGTGATCCATTTTGCTCTATGTGTCTGCCCTGGCCTCATTACACACCACCCTGCTGATCTTTGTGTGATTTGTACACTCTCTCAGCCAGGATTTCACGTTTAAGTGTTGATCACCAGTGAAAATGTCGATGAGCATCAGGCCTACCTAGTAATGGTCCCTGCACAGCCCCACTGGAAACACCCCCATTTGATGAGGATTCCATCTTTTTTTTTCTGGTTGAGGCCCTGCAATGCTGGCATAGGACCTGTTGGTGAGACCACTGAAATTCATGAGAGTGAGATTTAGCTTTCACAGGTGTTTGAAGAAAGTCATTTGCAGGCTGGACATTTGGCTGGATGGCTCGAAGAGCTACCAGCGCCTGATGCCTTCCCAGAAAGGCCAGCCCCTCATCCCATAATGCATCTTGTCAAGTAGGCTGTGCTGCCCACTGCTTCCTTCATGACCCAACAGCTGACACCCTGAGGTAGATGGTGTAATTGCCTACTATGTTGTTATTGGTACTACTTACCCAGTCAATGACTCATTGGCTTCCTCTCCCAACAATGCTATAGGTTGGCTATTTGCTAGAGCAGGGAGGGCTTCCTTTTTATCGTCACTAAAATGGCTGCCTTTGGTTTCATAGAATCACAGAATACTAGAACCGGAAGGGACCTCGAGAGGTCATCAAGTCAATCCCCTGTCCTCACGTCAGGACCAAGCACTGTCTAGACCATTCCTGATAGATTTCTATCCAACCTTCTCTTAAATATCTCCAGTGATGGAGATTCCACAACCTCACTAGACAATTATTCCAGTGGTTAACCACCCTGACAGTTAGGAAGTTTTTTCCTAATGCCCAACCTACAGAGCCCTTGCTGCAATTCAAGCCCATTGCTTCTTGTCCTATCCTCAGATGTTAAGGAGAACAATTTTTCCCCCTCCTCTTTGTAACACCCTTTTAGGTACCTTTTCACCAAGCATCCCCTTGTTTTGGCATGAAAATAAGCATGAGCTGGAGCAAGGCTATGCTAGAGGATCACCTGTAAGACACGTAGCATGGCAATAGTAATTCACCCATAGCCTCAGCTGATTTCCCCCCTTCCTCTAAATATCATTCCTCCCAGTAACCAGTGACAGCACAAAAATCTTCCTCCTAAGGCTTCATTATCACTTCTCCAACTCTGGTTTCATTGCTCTACAGTTGTTTTGGTAGTGAGGTCATCTCCTCTGTCACAACATTCCACATCTGCCAGGATGAGTCTCTGCCCACTCACTTCCTCGCCTTTGCGGCCCTAAGGGAGCTTGCTTTCTGGGTTAGAAATAGATATGTTGGCTCGGCAGATAATAATAATAATAATAATGGCCATAAACGCATGAACAGGATCCCCATGACATTTTGTCATCACTTTGTGACGTAATGCTCTTGCCTTGTGACACCGCGTGTTGCAGGCTGACCTCACACCCACAGTAAACCATTCTCAGAGCATTTTAATGAACTGCAAACTATAGAGTAGATCTGGGAGTCAGTCTGACAGGTATCAGGATGGGGGCAGTATGTCTACACTGCATTCCTCTTTCGAGAGAGGAATGCAAATGCAACCGAGCGAAATTGCAAATGAAGCACAGATTTGAATTTCCCGCGCTTCATTTGCATAATCGCGTCCGGCCGCTATTTCGAAATACCCTATTTCGAGATAAAAAAAGCTGTGTAGATGCGGTTATTTTGAGAAAAATCCCTTCTTTCAAAATAACCCTTACTCCTTAAAGAATGAGGCTTAAGGGTTATTTCAAAAGAAGGGGTTTTTCTCAAAATAACCGTGTCTACACAGCGTTTTTTATCTCGAAATAGGGTATTTCGAAATAGCCGCCGGACGCGATTATGCAAATGAAGTGCGGGAAATTCAAATCCACACTTCATTTGCAATTTTGCTCGGCTGCATTTGCATTCCTCTCTCGACAGAGCAATGTAGTGGAGATATCTGGGGCAGCAGCTCTGAGGTGGGCCACTTAGGATCTGATTACCTCTCCTACCCAGGAGACTTCCACTTCTGAATGTCCCAGCTCTGGCACCCAATAGCAGGGGGAAGGCGCGTCAGAGGGAGCCACCAACAGCGATGCCAAAATGTTGCTCCACTGCAAATTTTATCACTACTGTTTTAGCATGATGATTCTTCCCGCAGAGTGAGTTGCTTTGTGGCCTTGGGTGGTCCCCAGGATCCTGTTACTGCAGTGCCCCAATCAGTGAGTTCTGTTCAACACACGGTTCTATTGACACCCATCTTCTGATGCATGACACAAACAGGTTGCACCTGGAGCCTGGCTTAGCACAACTGCACCAGATGCCAAGGGTTCATTAACTGGCTGTCTCCACTCAACCCATCTGGCCTCCAGTTAACCAACAAGGTGGCCAAAAAGATGATCTTCCTCTTGGAATTTCTGAAAAGCCACGTGGCCACCATGGGGGACAATCCCCCCCAAAACATTCCCTGGTAGACACATTCCCCAACACACACCAACCTACCTTCCCTGCAGCTTTAGACTGGGGACTCTTTTTGTGCCATGTAAAGGGGATAACTGAGCTACCCTGGAGCACCCTGAGACCATACTAGTGACAGCTGTGGTGCTGAATGAAGCTGGGGGTGCAGAGATAGTTACTATTATTTATTTGCATTGTCATTGTACCTAGACAGCAGTGTTCCCTGTAAGCTGTGAAACTGTGCGGCCACTCAGGAGTGATTCAAATGTCACCAAGCTCATTAGCAGAGGGCCCACAGCCAGGTCTTGTGTTTCTACTGGTGGTGCACATTTGCATATGAAAAATTATTCCGCACATGGATGGAAAAAATTCACACATAGATGGAAATGATGAGAGGGCACATTGCTAGAAAGCCCAGGAATCAGACCCCCATGGTGCTTGGTGCTGTACAAACCCAGAACAAAAAGGTGCTCTCTGCCCCTTCTCAGTATAAGATGAGAGAAATCGATGGCTGCCTCCAGCCCGACGGGAGCACAAGCTAAAAAAGAGACAGTGAGAGCAGCATTTGCGAGATTAGCATGCATTTCGTGGGAGTGGAGTATTCCAAGGGCTCTGTTTCTGGGCAAGTGGAATGGAGCCTGGTGTTCTATCAGAACTTGTTTACATGCAGCTGGAGTTATTCTTCATCCCAATTGCCTCAGCCCTGGCTGATTAATATTAGGTGATAGAACAAGACTCGTCTGGAAGGCCGGGGAGAGAAGTCAGCCAGCAACCTTTTGCTCGGGGGGGGGGGGTGTTTCTGTCACTAAATGGGCCTGTGCTACAGATCATCAATATGGCTCTGGGACTCTTTTTTGATCACTGGGATGATTCAATAATAATAATAATTAATGACAATACTTGGCTCTCATAAAGCATCCAGACATCTCCAGGTGCTTAATATGAACTTAGCATTGTAATGCCAGCGATAGGACAAGAAGCAATGGGCTTAAATTGCAGCAAGGGAGGTTTAGGTTGGACATTAGGAAAAACTTCCTAACTGTCAGGGTGGTTAAGCACTAGAATAAATTGCCTACGGGGGTTGTGAGATATTTAAGAGCAGGTCACTGGAGATATTTAAGAGCAGGTTAGATAGACACCTGTTAGGAATGGTCTAGTTCAGTGGTTTTCAAACTATGGGTCACGCCCCAGCACTGGGTGGTGGAATGTCAGGCACTGGGTCTCCTTGCTGCAGGGAGATCAGGTGGTCAGTGGGGGTGCTAAGGCAGGATTGTGCTGCACCCTGGAAGCAGCCGGCAGCAGGCCTGGCTCCTAGGGAGGGAGAGTGCACAGGTCTCTGCCCCCACCCCAAGCACTAGCTCCTCACTCCCATTGGCTGGGAACCTGCTGCTGGCTGCTTCTGGGGTGCAGCACGGTCTGCAGTGCAAGGAGAGGCAGGAAGCGACCTTAGTCCCCCTGCTGCACTGCTGACCTGGAGCCACTCACGGAAAGCTTCTGCTGCCACAGCCCTGACACCCCTCAGAAGCTGGAGGCCCCTCCTACACCCCAAAGCTCCTCCTCAGCACCACCCTGGAGCCCACACCCTAGTCAAACTATGTTGGATTGCGCCATCCCCGATATCCTTCAACTTGGTCATGAGAAAAAAAGTTTGAAAACCCCTGGGCTAGATGGTGCTTGGTCCTGCCGTGAGGGCAGGGGACTGGACTCAATGACCTCTTGGGGTCCCTTTCAGCTCTAGGATTCTATGAGATGCTTTGTGTGGCACCTCAGCTCTGTGGCTATAGGTTATTTTTGAGTGATCCAAGCACATGGGAATTTGGGCAAAGCTAATGGTCACTCTCCCTTAGGGGCGGACAGAGGGAGAGCTGCTGGCACAAGCAGTGGCCAGAGCTCAGTGAGAGGAAGAGTTTGAATGTGAAACCCAATAATTTGTCATATTGGCTACAAATATTGGGCTACCCAGCAGTTAGGGCGTTGCAGTTACGAAAGCCAGGGCCTGTTAGTACTTTCTAAAGCAGAAGCTCTCCTGGCTTCTCTACATCACTCGGCTAATGCTTCCCCGTGTTCCCCTGCTATTCCTGTCTTGGCCCCCAGGGCAGTCCTGCTAGCTCAGTTCTCATTTACTGCAGCCCCTGCTGTTCCAGTCCTCTTTGGTCTTCCCCGGCTGCACCCTGTGCTAGCCCAGCGCTGCCAAACTGTGAGCCCACTTCAAGCCTCACGGTCAGCATCTCCTAGGCCCAGGCTCCCACTCAGGGCCTCAGCAGTATCGTTGCCTGCTCTTGGAGTCACCGTTGCAAAGGTCCTCAGCACCCAGTAGTCGCCATTGCCCTGGGAGCTGCTGGAGGCTGAACGCTGGGTCCCTCTCACAGCTATGGCCCAGCCGTGAGGCAGCACCTCCAGATATCCACATGCTACCCCTTTCCTCCTCCCAACACGCCCAACCCTGCCCTGAAATGGCCCCTGCTCTTTTAGTCCTGAGTTGTCAGCAGGGGTGGGGAACCTTCCTTTGGGTCAGGGGCTGCTGAGCCACAGAAAAATCAGTCAGGGGCTACACAAAAGTAAGACACCCCCCACCCCCAAAAAAAACCCCTGACTGAGACGCAGAAAGACACTTCCCATATTCCCCTCACACATCAAAGCCTAGAAGGGCCAGGCTAGTAGATTTTGTGACACCCCCCCCCCAACGGTCTGGGATGGGGCCAAAAATGAGTTCAGTGTGTGGGAGGGGGCTGCTAGGAAGCAGGCTTGGAGTATGGGGTCTGAGCGGGAGAGAGGGTGCAGGAGTGTGTTGTAGGTCTGGGAGGATGGTAGGGTGCAGGAGCGGAGGGGGGTGTGGGGTTTGGGTCAGAGGGGGCCAGAGGGCTGGAGTGCTAGCTCCTCAATACTAGGGAGGGGAGCCCTGAGCCTTGGGGGCCAGATCCAGGGAAGCCAGGGGCCAGATCTGGCCCCTGGGGCCATAGGTTACCGTTTCCCACCCCTAGTCTACAGAATCCTCAAATCCTCGAGAGTTTGAGTTTATCAGAGGGAATAACAACATTCATCAAAATAATAAATAATAAAAAGTAGGGCTAAAATGTGGCTCCCTGACCTTGGAGCAATAATTCTCACTGTGTCCTCCAGCCCATTTGAGCTGGCTCAGTAGCCCGAAGGTGCATTCCAGACAGGCCCTCGCAAACGGAAGGCATGAATCCAGGTCCTATGCCAGCTTTCCAGATCATTACAATGCAGCGCTCCAGTTACACATTGTTTGGGTTCTGGGCAGTCCTGGAGGGCCCAGGTAGCATCTCTGTTTAAAGCCTTGCGCGTGATCTCACGGCTTTATTCTCAACAAATAAACAGAAGGCAGGGAGTGCAGGCACCGGACACATGGAGTTAGCACAGAGCGGTAACACTTCCCGCTAGACCCTGGATGCAGCAAATGTTGGGCTGGCTTGTTCACCAGACAGAGCCGGCAGCTTTCTGTGGCTTTCCTCTGGAGCTCAGATGGCTTTAGAAGGTCTTAGTCATTTATCAGTGACTGGCCCCTATCTCCAAAGGACCAAGTCCCCAAGCTAGTAGCCTTCTATCTCCTGCAGCTCAGGCAGAAATGGGGACACACTGAGCAGTGGGGTGCAGCTTAAAGGCCCCTGAGTTTAAATGTCTTTACCCTCATTTTCTTGCACTGCAGCCCCCAACATTCCAGGTGAGCACCAAAGGGTGTTTTCTACGGAGCTCTAATGTAAATGTTCAGGCCTGAGCTCTGGGACCCTATGGGGCGAGGGGGTGTGTCTCAGAGCTGGGGTCCCGTCCAAGCTCGAATGAATACACGGCTATTTGTAGACCTGCGTCCCAACTCCCCATGAGCCCATGTTAGCTGACCTGGGCTCTGAGTTGGGGCTGTGGGTTTTTATCACAGGATTTAGAGAGTAAAGCCTGGAACGGGTTGGGAGCGCTCACTTAAAGGTAAATCAGCTCTCTGGTCTCAGGGCATCATTGGGTGGTCACAGCGGGTATGTCTAGACTACATGCCTCTGCCGACAGAGGCATGTAAATTAGACTACCTGACATAGTCAATGAAGCGGGGATTTAAATATCCCCCGCTTCATTAAAATAAAAATGGCCGCCGCACTGTGCCGGCTCAGCTGATCGTTGGCACAGCGCGGCAGTCAAGACGCGGATCGGTTGACAGGGAACGCCTTTGTCAACTGCTCCTGTAAACCTCGTTTCATGAGGCATAAGGGAGCGGTCGACAAGGGCGTTCCCTGTCGACTGATCCACGTCTTGACTGCTGTGCTGTGCCAATGATCAGCTAAGCCGGCACAGCGCGGTGGCCATTTTTATTTTAATGAAGCCGGGGATAGTTAAATCCCCACTTCATTGACCATGTCGGGTAGTCTAATTTACATGCCTCTGTTGGCAGAGACATATAGTCTAGACATACCCAGGGTGCTGGAAGGAAGAGACACGTACAGGGCAACATGGGTGCGTTGTGGAGTTGCTGAAGCATGGACTGTCACAGCGAGACCTCAGGCCTGAATCTCACCTGTCTGTACTGGACTCACAGGCTACGTCTACACTACGAGTTTTCTCAGCAAAAAATATGCTAATGAGGGACTCATTTGCATTAGTTGCAATCTCATTTGCATATTTTCTGCCAATCCGTTTTTGCACTAGGGGTTTTTGCACAAAAACAAGCAGTGTGGATGTTTTCTTTTTGTGCAAAAACCCCCTTTTTCTGCAAGATCCTTATGCCCCAAAAAAGGAGGTATACCAAGCTTGCAGAAAAAGGGGTTTTTTTTGCACAAAAAGAAAAAGTCCACACTGCTTGTTTTTGCGCAAAAACCCCTAGCACAAAAACGGCTTGGCAGAAAATATGCAAATGAGATCACGACTCATGCAAATGAGTCCCTCATTAGCATATTTTTTGCAGAGAAAACTTGTAGTGTAGATGTAGCCACACAGATTCCACTCCATCCCCACTAGTATTCCTGGTAAGCTCTGTGCTTGAGCAGCCACCCAGGAGAGATTCAGGTGCTGCCCAGCTGATTAACAGAGTGCCCACAGCCAGCAGCATGTGTTTCTACTGGTGGTGCCCATCTGCACATGCCTCGCTGCACAGAACAAAATGTATTCCACACACGGATGGAAAAAAAATTAGAGGGAACATTGCTCTCCACCCTTCCCCACTCCCCCCGTCTGACTGGTTACTCCCCCCTCAGAGGGGCCAAATCTCTGTATGTTGTCCTCCCTGCACATGCGGGGTGCGGGGGCGTCGCTGTTCTCCTAGCTAATGGGACATGCCAATGAAGACTATTGGTGATCCTGATGCAGACAGGGAGCTCTGGGAAAGGGCAGAATGAGCCCCAAATTACTAGCACCTTTCGGCTCACACTGCCCACACCTGGGGCCGCTCAAGGGTCCCTGGAACCCTGCTGGCCTCTGAAAACATGCTGTGCCATGGAGGGGAGGCTATGCACAAAGGTTGTGAGCAGTGCTGACCATGTTGACTGCTCCATCATGCTGTCTCCTCCGGCACTAGGCAGGCAGAGAATCTACCCCAGACAGGCGCCGGACACAGCCAAGTAATGATCTAATGCACAAGAGATGAGCCTCACGGGAAAGAGGAGAGACCTGTCCTGTACAGTGACCATGCTCAGGGGTTCCACCTTGGAAAGGGACTTTAACGGTTCTCACAAGTGTGGCCACCAACTCTTACTGGTGGTGGTGCTGACAATTTTTCCAAAAATACTTAATTAATTTTCAGGAAAAAAACCCAAATAAATATGCACATACACATGTCTAAATCATTGTCATTTATTCCTGTAAGGTGTTTTTTTTTGGCTGACTCAGTAATAAAAATTAAGATCAGTTGTCTCTATTCTTTATGGGCTCTCCCCAGAATAGAAACACAAATAAGGTGCTTTGCAGATTCTTGTCTTTGTTGTTGTTTCAGATTTGCTAGCTAGTATGTCTGTGGCTGTGAAAAGTGATACTTGTGGGTTAATGTCACTTGTCACAGCCTCCCAGTGAGCGACTAGTCTGCTGTGAAAAATGATATTAACCAACAGACAAATACCACTTTTCACAGCAGGTTTATTCAGTCCCAGCAAGCCCGGGGACAAATTAAAGCTTGGACGGGAGAGGTAGGTAGGGAAGCAACAGGGGCAGTCGTGATGCTGGGGGACAGAGTCCGGATAGAGTACTGTTGCTTGCCACCCTAGGCTGGAAGTCTCTGGGAAGATGGGGAGCTGAGTGGCTACTTTCCCTGTCAGTGTTTGTGTCTCAAGAGGGGGGCAGGGCCCAACCCCTGCTGGGTCCCTTGGGGTGGGGCAACTGCTTTGACTCCACCCCCATAATTGTCTAGGAGGTTGTGGCCTCAAGCAAAGCTCTTGGTGGCTGCAGGCAGCCATGGTGGCCGCATTTGAGAAACACCTCCATGGATTTCCCAGTTGTATCTAGTTAGGGCAGCTGATACTCCCAGACTCCTGGATTTGTGCTGAATAAGAGAAGATTGGGTGTGGGATCTGGCCATGGATTCTGATCACTCCACACTTCAATGGAGTGGGGTCCCAACTCCACCACACAGGTCCTTGTTCTAGCAGTCCATCCCTGGAGCTAGGCTAGCAAAAGAAGTCAACCTGGGTATGTCTAGACTTCATCCCTCTGTCGGCAGAGGGATGCTGATTAGGCAGGTCGACATTGCAAATGAGGCAGGGATTTAAATATCCCGTGCCTAATTTGCATAAAAATGGCCGCTGTGTTTTGCCGACTCAGCACTTTGTCAGCAAAAAGCGGCAGCCTAGAGAGGGATCTGTCGAGAAAGAAAGCCTTTTTTGACAGATCCCTTTTGCCTCCTGCAAGGAGGTTTACAGGATCTGTCGAAAAAGGCTTTCTTTCTCGACAGATCCCTCTCTAGACTGATGCTTTTTGCCGACAAAGTGCTGAGTCGGCAAAACGCAGCGGCCATTTTTATGCAAATTAGGCACGAGATATTTAAATCCCTGCCTCATTTGCAATGTCGATCTGCCTAATCTGCATCCATCTGCCGACAGAGGGATGAAGTCTAGACATACCCCCTGTGAGAAGCAGTTGCAGGAAACCTCTTCTAGTAACATGGAAGGAAGTAAAGCGCACGCTCCTGCGGGCATGTGTATGTAAGTCTGTGTAACACACGTGGCAAGCATGTTGTGTGGCTGGTCCCCAGTGAGGACATGAGCTTAGCCAGCAGTGGAGTTACTCCTTTGTGGGGGAAAAGAGTTCAGATACCAGATGGCTCCTCTATATAGTGGAAAAAGGTAGGGCAAAAACCAATAGTTGGAAGGTAAACCGAGATAAATTCAGACCAGGCCTAAGGCACAGTGGGGGTCATTAGTCATTGGGAAGGCTTAGTGAGGGATGTGGTGGATTCTCTGCCACCTGACATCTTTAAATAGAGCTGGGATGCTTTTTCTAGAAGAGTTGTTCTAGCTCGGTCAGAAATTATGGACGGGAAGCAGAAATTACTGGGTCAGTTTCTTTAACCTGTGTTGTACAAGATATCAGAATAGATGAATATATGCATTTCTCCTGGCCTTGAAGTCTATGAATTTAGATCAGCTAGCAGAGGCCTGTGTTTTTGGCACACTCTGCTGGTAACCCATGATGGGGGCCATATGCTTGTGTACGGTTTGGATGTGGCTTCTCTCATGAGTTCGATTACCTGGCAATTGCCACAGGTACCGAGTATTTCTAACAAAACAGGGTTGTTTTGTCAGGACTTGGACCCTTTGCCAGTTGAAATGTTTGCATCTCTTCCCATGTTACTCCACTGGCTAGGAATGAAGAAAAGAAGAGAAAGCAGGAAAGGCGAGGCCACAGGTCTCTGGATCTGTCTGTGTTAGCTATTGCTAGAGCTATGCAGCATGGTCTATTACCCTCACCTGGGCTTAGCAGCCAGAATTTCTGTGTTCTAGTCCCAGCCCTTCTATGGAGTCCCTGCCTGGTTCCAGGTGAGTCACTGAGCTCTGCAGTACCTCTCTTTCTCACCTGTAAAATAAGGAGACCGCCTGCTTTGTGAAGAGCCTCTGGATCAGGTAGGCATTGTAACCAGCAAAAAATTCCTTCTCCTCTGCCTGGCCCCCAGTGCTGATCAATCCACTGTCCTCTCCTGTCCCTTGCTGACAGCCTTCTAAGCTTCTTAGCTCAGGAAGGCCGCACAAGCTCCCTGGAATTAGGTAACAAGAACTGGCAGGGTGTCTATTCTGAGACCCTGTAAACAGATGAAGCTACACTTTTGCAGGGGGGTGACATTGACAGCTTGGTCCCTTTTCCTCCCAACAGCTCCTGGGAATCCGGCTCAGGTTTTACTTCCTGCTGTTTATCACCATACCAATGTGAGGCACTCCCTGGCATGTCCAGTGGAATCTATTCCTGGCTCTGCCACTGGGTGATCTTGGGCAAATCCCTTCACCACTCAGGACCTCGGTTTTGTCTTGCGTATCTGGACAGCACCTAGCGCCAGGGGAGCCTGATCTCAGACGGGGGCTAGCACAGCGAGGGTAAGCCACTTTCTGTCAATGTCTTTGCAGGGCTGTGGTTAGGAGGGGTGTTTACAGGGCCACATCTGGTGTGATCTCAAGTTGAGGGGAGCTTGCAGATGGCAGCAGGATGTAGCTTGGAATAAGCCCCTTTCTGAAGGCATGCCCCCTACCACCCGTTGTCCTGTCTTGCTTCCCAAACCAGGTTAATTTGCCATGACCAAATCAGAAGCTGTGAAGAAAAGAACACCCCCTGAGAAATGCCATGTGTAGCCCCAACAGGCAGAGCTCAACGTGGCACCTCTGGAACTTGGTGCACAAGCCTCTACTGCATGAGCTATAAAGCCCCCAGGCTTCCAGCTAAGGCTGTAGAGCTCACTCATTCTTTCTCTTTGTAAGTGGTCTAAGTGCCACCCCATGGGACAGTGCACCACACCCAGCAGGCGAGTGGGTTACACATGCCCAGAGGGGGTGTCCCTTGAAGAGGCTGACGTGTACTGGCCAGCGAGGACCGACGTGACTTCCTCGTGGGGGGTTACATGCCGTGCTGGAGGCTGACCGGTATTTGGCACAGCGGGAGATCTCCTGGCCTTGTTGAGTGATAGGCCATCTCCAAAGGGGAGCTGCAGCCTCGGAGGGCAGTTTGTCTGGGAGATCTGGGTGGGTTGTGGTGTCACCGTGGGAGACGTGCTGGCAAGTAGATTTGATGTGGAAGGAGAGAGCTGCAGGGAGGGGAAGGAATTAAGCGCTGATGATCGTGATCTATCGAAGTCCCACGGGCAGTATTATCCTGGCGTGACTGGTGGCATGAAGGCCAGTTAATTATTCTCCTGGGACGCCAAGCTGCTCTCCTTTAGGACTGAGAGTCTCTCCAGGGGAGGGAAATACACACGCATTATTAATAGCCCTCCTGAAACTTGAAAAGAGAACCAGACACGCTCCTTCCCTGTCTGGCTATGCATGTGGCCCCCTTGAACTGGCCAGCTCTCTGCTCAGGCCCGCAGAAATGCCAGCTGGGTTATTTAGGGTCTTGGAATGAAACTGTGGCCACTTACTACTCAGCTGCCCTGCTAACAGTGATATTCGGCTTTGTGCTATTCGCAACGGGCTTCACAAGTTCTGGACCAGATCTTCAGCTCTGCTCTGGCAGTGCAAAGGGGCTGACGAGATCGCTCTCTGCCCCCACACATGCCACCTTTGGCATACGTGGGTGGAGTCAGACCGGAGGGGTGTGGCCAATGAGGTGGAGGTGCAGTCAGACGGCCTATTAAATCTGGCTGTTCTTAGCCACTGGAATGGCCCCCATGAATTGGAGTAGCCTTGGGACTGCTCTGATTTAAACTGGGGGCTAAATTGGCCTCCGATAGGCCTGAAGACTGGAAAACAGCAAAGGCGGCATAAAGCCCCTTGGCCTACGCAATTGGTTCCTGAACTGAGCACCGCTTTCTGATCAGCCCTCACAGCATCCAACAGCTAGGAAACGATCATCTCTGCTTTATTAGATGGGGCACTGAGGCAGGGAGATGTGATCTGCCCAAGATCACACAGGGAGTTGGAGCAGAACAGGGTGAAGAGTTTGGGAATTCCTGGCTCATAGGCCTGCTACCGAACAGCTTTTCTGCTGTGGTAGGTAAGAGATGTTTATGCAAAAGTCTTGGGCATAAATTAGAGCCGGTCGAAAAAAATGTAAAAGAAATGTTTCATGATGAAATACGGTGTTGGGTTGAAACTGACATATTGTCATGGGAACATACTGATTTCATCAACATTTCCTCATTTTTCCAATGGGAAAAATTCAAAGCAAACAATTTTGTTGCGAGTTGTTTAATTTCTATTGATCTCCCTCCCCCAACAACATTTCCATTTCACAAAAATACTCGATATTTCGAATTCTTGTCCTGTTTTGGAACTGTCGAAAGAACGGACTTTTCCGTGGGGTGGAAATGCCATTTGCTGAATAGCTCTAGTAGGGGCCTTTGATTGAAAAAAAAAGATGAATAATAAAAATGAAAGAAATGTGTTTATTTCTCGGGGTCAGGGCTGGTGACAGACATCACCATGCCCCAGGCAATGTTGGGGGGAGGGGGTTTGGCTCCGGCCCCGGAGAAGGGATGGGGCCTCAGGCAGAAGGGGCGAAGCTAGGGCAGCCAGGCCTGGAGCTCTGGTGGAGATTTAAAGGCCCCAGGGTCTGGTTGCCACAGTAGTAGCATCATCGGTCCAGAGCCCTAGGCCCTTTTAAGTGCAACTACTCCCTTTGCCCTCCCCACCCCAATATCAACTCCCCTGCTCAGGGTATGTCCACACAGAAGTGGAAGACCTGTGGCACGGCTCTGACTGGCCTGGGTTAGCTGACTCAGACTCACAGGGCTGTAAAATTGCAAGGCAGACATTTGGACTTAGGCTGGAACCGGGGCTCTGGGACCCTGGTGGGGGAGGGTCTCAGAGCCTACTGGGCCCAGCTTCAGCCTGCTGCAAGTCTTTTACTGCAGTGTAGACACCCTCCTCCCCAGCACTACAGCTTACCATGCGATGAGTGATTTCTAGCTCCAGGAGAACAGAGATGATTCCTGCGGGTTCCAGGAAAGACCTTAAGGGAACAGCATCAGTTCTGATCACACTGGTCCCCAGAGACTTATTAGCCAGAACACCCTCATTTTCTTACCAAGGACAGGAGTGCTGCCCTCCAGGAAATGAAGTCACGCAGGAATACGTGTCCCGTGTTCTCAACACCTCTGCCTTCCTCCATCCCACATACCCACGTGTGCAGCCGGCATGAATGTAACCACATACTAGGGTGTGGGCTGTTGATCTGGAGCTCTGCACTAAGGTGCCACTTTGCAGTTTTCTTCTCCACCATCACTCACGTTCTCCATCATCTTCCAAATTGCTGAGAATTAGCTCCAAGCTTCAAAGCCAGCCCTGACAGGGCAGATCCTCAGAATAGCATCAGTGCCAGCAAACATGGCCACAGAGCTGTTCCTTTACAGGGGAGATGTTCTGCCGTTAATGGCCAGCTTGAAGTCAATAAGACATGAGGAGACAGAGCATTCCCAGGAGACAGACAACATTCCTGGTTGGTGGATCTGAAGCAGGATGCTAAAGAAAGGCCAGAGAGTCTGTATAGTCCTCACACGAGATGTGCAGAAAATAAATGGAAATGCACCCGCTCAAATGTCTAGTTCACTGTTACCAGGTGGCCTAGGGGCTTGATTCTGGGCCCACTGGAGTCAATGGGAGATTCGTCCGTTTATAAATAATAAAACTAGAGGATCTTGTCCAACGTGTGTGTTCCCTGGCTGTTATTGACATGGGACAGCATCCCTGGCAGCCAATCAGAAAGCTGCTTTGGGGCCCAGCCCCTGTTCCATTTCAGAACGTGGGCAGCGGCAACAGCTCCGACTCCCTACTGCCAGGGCCGGTGGCTTGTCTGTCTCCTGTCACTCGAAGCTGTGCTATGCCTGGCGACAGCAATAGCAGAAGGTGACAAATGTCCCCGAGCCCAAGGCAGCTTTATATTTATACACTGTTGTGGAGCGATGTGCTAAGAGCTTGTTGGCCATAATCCACAGAGATCTTTCCATCTGCCTGGCAGCCAGACCTGAACCTGAGCTGCCCAATGCCCTGGATTCTGTTTCCTTTGCCAGAGCTGTGGCTGCTCTTCTTTAATGGAGCGTTTCTAGACAGGAGAAACTGGCATGCGATTGCTTTGCAGTTTCCTGCTCTGTTCCTTGGAACCCCGGCCCCTGGGATGGCTTCTCTTAGGGTACGGTGAAATCATTCTTTATTTTTGTATGAAGGAAGTGCCTCGAGGCCTCAGAGGAGATCAGGCCCCCGCTGTGCTTGGCACTGTACACACACATAATGCAAGGCAGCTCCGCCCCAAAGAGCTGAGAATTAGGGTGTGTCTAGACTACAGGGTTTTGTCGACAAAAGTGGACTTTTGTCGACAAAACTATACCTGCGTCTACACTGCTGCTGAGTTCTGTTGACATAATGTCGACAGAACTCAGCAGTTTTGTCGATGGCTGTAAACCTCATTCTGTGAGGAATAACGCCTTTTGTCGACAGAGTTCTGTTGACAGAAGGCGTTATTGCATCTACACTGTCCTTTGCGTCTACACTGTCATGTTGACAAAGCGGCTTGCTTTGTCGACAGAACTGGATGCAGTCTAGACGCTCTTTGTCGACAGAAGCTTTGTCGACAGTATCTGTCGACAAAACTTCTGTCGACAAAAGCCTGTAGTCTAGACGGACCCTTAGAGCCCTACACGGATGCAAAATTTATATCAGCATCTCTATCTGCAAAAATGAGCCATGGTTATCCACATTGAACTCCGCGGACATAAAGCAGATACCCGTAGATTTGTAGGCTCTACAGACAATGTAAACAGACAAGACGGAGCAAGGGATGACTATTTCACTCTTTCACCAGCAGGGAACCCAAGTGTAACCCGCACACTGAGTGTGGTTCACTGTCCCATGCAGTGGTGCTTAGACCAGGGACAGAGAGAAAGAATGAGTTTGTGTAACCCTGTGATCTAGGTGCCATTGCACTGGTCAGTGAACCACACTAGGTGTGCGGGTTACATTTGCTCTACAGCCTTGGTTGGGAGCCAGCTGGCTTTTAGCTCAAGCTGTAGTGGCTCCTAAACTAAGCTCCAGAGGTTCCAGGTTTGGTTCCAGCAACACACAAGCACAGAGCAATTAAATGGCTTACTCGGGGTTACATAAGGAGTGTGTTGGAGAACTGGAGGCCTAGTCTACAGCCTTGACTGCAAAACCATTCATTCTCTCTAAGGGCAGTCTCAAGTATTCCCAGTCTGTGTTTGACCCCAGTCCTGCAACCCTTAGACTCAAGCAAAGAAACCAGCTGACTTCAAGTCATGTGCAAGGCTACTCATTTGAGCAAGGGCCATAGAACTGGGGCCTAAAATTGTTAGGGATCAGTAGTGACATGCCCTTGCAATCCGAATGCACAGAGCAAGACACTGCATTCACTTGCTGTTACATGTGCAGGGCTGTATGATGCAAAACTTAGCACCTCTGTCAGACGCTGGGCAAGGCGGAAACTGATTTTATTTGCTGTGACATCCAAGGAACAATTAATTGATGCTTACAAAGTGTTGGTAAGAGAATAGCTCATTTGGTAAGATAAGCATGCATTGCTCCTGCCATTCACTGCCATTCTGTAACTTCAGGTCTCAAGGTGGCATCTCTCCAGGGGTCTGAAAATGCTTTACAAACTCTATATAGGCTATGTCTACACTGCCGGGTTTTTTTTGGCAGAAGATATGCAAATCGCACTCTCATTTGCATATCTTCTGCCGATCCTTTTTGCAGAAGAGGTTTTGGCGCTAAAAAGCCCCGTGTAGACGGGGCCATTTGTCGGAAAAAAAACCCTTTGCGCAAGATCCCTTATTCCTCAAAAAATGAGGTTTACAGGCTCTTGCGCAAAAGGGTTTTTTTCCAACAAATGGCCCCCATCTACATGGGGTTTTTTAGTGGCCAAACCTCTTCCGCAAAAAGGATCGGCAGAAGATATGCAAATGAGAGTGCAATTTGCATATCTTCTGCTGAAACCACCCCCCCCCCCCGGCAGTATAGATATAGCCTATGAAATGAAGCCTTTAGCTTAGGGGTTCTCAAACTTTGTGATACCAAGACCTCCCTCTAAGTTTCTCGCGACCCCCCTGGGGGGTCGGGACCCACAGTTTGAGAAACGTGGCTTCAGCTCAGTCAGTCTGCACGGAGCAGGGCTGTTTTTTTTTTTTTTAAATATGTATTAAGTCAAGCAACAAAGGCATATCAAAGAGGAGCTTAACTTCCATCTGAAGGCAAATTGATCCTTGTATAGGGGTCCCATTTAAGTTTTAACCAGGGCCGACCCTTCTTCGGCTTCTGAGATGTGACATACACTACGTGACAATGCACGGTGAGAAAGCTTCGGCCCTTTCCTGGTGGGGCTCTCTGTCTAGTATTTACACTGCAACTCCTTTTGGTTTTGTCATTTTGTTTGTGGAGGTGGAAGTGGCACAAATCTCTCTGAAGCTTGTCTCTCTCGCAGGGGCGGCCCAAGGCGGGCTGCCGGCAGCTGGCGCCCCAGGCGGAATGCGCGATCGGCGCCCCCGCGCCCCAGGCAGAATGCGCGAACGGTGCCCCCACCTCCACAGCCCTCAATGGTGTGATGTCATCCTTGGGCGCCCTGTTTAACGCGGCGCCCGAGGCGACGGCTGAGTCGGCCTATACGCACGGGCCGCCCCTGCTCTCTCGCCAACAGAAGTTAGTCCAATACTCGATATTACTGGGGACACAACAGACTTGCCTGGCCCTCGTGCAAAGTGGGGAGGTGGCTCTGTGTTCCCAGAAGGGGCGGGGCCTCAGGTGGAAGGGGAGGAGCTGGTGCCATGCCACAGCCCCTCCCCACCCACAAAGTTCCCACAAATCCTGTGAACTTTGCAATGGTAGAAAGCAGGAGAAGATGGGGCAGGAGATTCTGCTGACTTTCTTGGAGTACCGAGAGTCCAGAGGAGTCAGAAGATGCCAGATCCGACTCATAAACCCCTGCTGTTCTCTGAGAACCAGCTGGGTTTAGCTGGAATTAAGTGGTTCAGAACAGGCCGAGTTTCTCAACTGCTGGCTGGGATGGCAGAGCTGCCTCCTGCACGGGGAGGGGACCCTGTGCTTCCAGCAGAGAAAGAAGAAAAAAAATTGGCCGCAAAAGACTTAGCAAGAGGTAAAGTACTAACCCCTGCTGTTTATCAGATGCTTGTAGCAGGATCTGCATTGAAAATGAAGCCAGTGGAAGTAACGGTGCCATAAGCCTGGATTGTGCTTCTCCGCTGGGGGAGATCAGTGTGGCTCCACTAAACTTTAAGGCAGTGATGTGGATTTACATCAGTGGAGCGTCTGGCTAGCTAGTGGGTGTGGCATTACCAAAGGCAACGGAGCAAGGCCAGGAGAACTGACTGGAGGTGCCTTAACATAACATAAGGACATAACATAAGAACGTCCACACTGGGTCAGACCAACGGTCCATCTAGCCCAGTATCCTGTCTGCTGACAGTGGCCAATGCCAGATGCCCCAGAGGGAGGGAACACAACAGGTAATCCTCACATGACCCCTCTCCTGCCATCCATTTCCAGACAAACAGAGGCTAAGGACACCATTCCTACCCATCCTGGCTAGTAGCCATTAATGGACCTAACCTCCATGAATTTATCTAGCTCTTTTTTGAACCCTGTTAAAGCCTTAGTCTTCACAACATCTTCTGGCAAGGAGTTCCACAAGTTGACTATGTGCTGGGTGAAGAAAAACGTTCTTTTGTTTGTTTTAAACCTGCTACCTATTAATTTCATTTGCTGACCCTTGGTTCTTATATTATGGGAACAAGTAAATAACTTGATCAATTGGTGCGAAAAGCATGGTTGTCACTTAATGTGACATTCCCCTTAAACTCCTCTGCCACCACATTCACCCAAGCATTAAACATCAGAGTGGGTGAGCTCTTGGTGTCGGGCAGTATTATACACCCTCTGGCTGTTACCTGCTGAGGGGAAACTGATTGCTAGATTGCAACGGGAGGTCAGTGCCAAACGGCTAAATGCTTCCTTTTTTATTGTTGGATGCGGTGGTGTTGGTCCCAGGACATTAGAGGGACCCAGTTGGTGAGGTAATATCCAGGCCCACCGATGGGGGGAAAAGGGAGCAGTTGCCCTGGGGCCTGGTAGTTCAAAAAGGCCTGGGGCTCCCAGCCTGCTCGGTGTAGCTTTGAGGGCTGGCTGGGGTGGGGGACACAGCTTGGCACGCTCCATGCAGTTCTGAGGCTGCCTCAGCCCCTCAAGTCCCCTCCCCGTCTGGGAACACGGAGTCGTCCCCCTCCGTGCCCAGGGGTCCAGCAATTCTCCCCCCACCCAGTAATATCTATTATTAGACTAACTGCTGTTGGTGAGAGACAAATTTCATTCTCCCCAGAGCTCTCCTGCAGGACTCTCACTGACGGAAGTCGGTCCACTAAAGGATATGATGTCACCACCTTGTCTTCCTTTTCCTTCAGAGCACTATCCTGATCTCAGTCCCAGGGGTGTCAGTCTGGACTGTTCCCATCTGGATTGATGCCGGTGTAGCTGAGAGCAGAATTTCACCTGCTGCTGTCGCTCCACAGCTGGAAATGTTCAGAGGTTTGTATTTACCAGGAAATAGCTTTCTTCTGCACATAGATTGCTTTGCTTTCCCAGGCCAAGCAGCAAAGCAAATCACTTACTTAGTAGAATCCACTTAGAGGTGTAACTTCACGGCACAAACCATGCAGGGCTAAGCATTCAGCCTGGCACATGGGGTTTAGCAGCACGACTCTCATCAGTGTATGAATATGTAATTTATTTCTCCTTTGAGAGGCATTGGGGAGATGCGGTTTCTAGCAAACACATAAAACACATATTGGTTTGCTACATTCAGACCATTGATTTCCTCTGCTAACATGTCCAACCCACCTTGGGGCACACTATAGTTTATTCCTTTGCATTGCCATCCCTCTCCCTCCCTGCCCCCCCACTATGGGACAGAGCCCCAGCTGGCGTGAATTGTCCTTCATCTGTTGATTCCACTAGAACTATGCTGGTTTACACAGCTGAAATTCTGGCCCTGCACTGATGCTACCTGACCCCCCCCCCCCAACCCACATGCTTAGATGACAAGGGGATGAGCCAGTTTGAGAACCTAAATGGAACAGTGACAGTGCCCAGTGCCTGCCCTGGGAGCTATAGGGTTCATTTTGCGCTCACTCTGTTTGAGCTAGTAGTGTCAGCATGGGCAGGAGCATACCACAGTCTGGGTTCACAGTTTGGAGCATGTACCCACAGCCAGGTGGATGTGTGCTTGGCAGAGGATGTTGTGAGAAGACTAGAACTTTAACAGCGTTCAGAAAAGAGCTAGATAGATTTATGGAGGTTAGCCAGGATGGGTAGGAATGGCGTCCCTAGCCTCTGTTTGTCTGGAAATGGATGACAGGAGATGATTACCTGTCGTGTTCCCTCCCTCTGGGGCATTTGATATTGGCCACTGTTGGCAGACAGGGCACTGGGTTAGATGGACTGACCCAGTGTGGCTGTTCTTATGTTCTGATGGTGTGGCTAGTCCATGCCGCTGCCCTTGCTGTTCTGGCTACAGTAACGTCTGTAGCGTACACTAGCACAAGCATGCTTCTGTGAGCTGGGACTCACTCCCTAGCTCCTTGCAATAGCCTGAGTTTGGCACCGCATAGCTTTGTCTGCTGCTGAACCATGCAACTAAAGCGCCCAACTCTTCTGCAATAGAAGGAATGCTAGGGTCAGGAAACCTAGCGAGAGCGTGGAATCTCCATCACTGGAGCTATTTAAGAGCAGGTTGGATAGACATCTGTCAGGGATGATCTAGATGGTGCTTGGTCCTGCCATGAGTGCCAGGGATTGGACTTGATGACCTCTTGAGGTCCATTCTAGTTCTAGCATAATGTGATTCTATGATTTTAGATACATGCAGGCTTCAGACACCTCTTGCCCTGCAGAACACGCTGCCCAGGGCTGCCTCGCTCCCAAGGGTGTGTGGACATGCAGCAACAGCACAGCGGGGTGGTGCCAGGGTTAACGTGCAGCCTTGTCGGCACAGACCTTTTGCATCCAAAAGTTCAGCAATACTGAAGAATGCACTGGGCTGGGGCAGAGCCACAGGGTTTCATCCTGTGCTTATTGCAGCCAATGGGAGCCTTTCCATGGACATCAATGGGCTTTGGATCAGAACCACCACAAGCGCCTTCCAGCTCCCCAGGACATGGAGGTTTGCATGCTGTTCTCAGGTCATTTGTTAAGAACATGAGAACGGCCATACTGGCTCAGACCAATGGTCCAGCTAGCCCAGGGACCTGTCTTCCGACAGCAGCCTATGCCAGATGCCGCAGAGGGAATGAGTGGAACAGGCAATGAATGAGTGATCCCTCCCTTGTCCTTCACTCCCGGCTTCTGGCTTGGGTTGCCCAGAACATGGGGTTGCATCCCTGACCATCTTGGCTAGTAGCCATGGATGGACCTATCCTCCATGGGCTTAGCTAGTTCTTTTTTGAAGCCCGTTATAATTTTCTCAAGGGCTTCCATGGACTGTACCCTGGCCACAGCACTTCCAAGTCAATGGGGCCTCCTCTCTGAAGGGCAGAACTTCTGTCCCTCACAACACGCTCCCACCTGCACAAGGAGCAGCAGACCTATCCCGCAAGCTGCCTCAAACATCTGTGATGCTATGGGAATTCTTAGCTTTCTTCTCATCTTTCCTCCCTGGCCTGTGACTTTCTTTGATACAACAATTAAATCTTACTCGCTAAGCCTCCCAATTCTACTAGAACCCAGCCTTGTGACCTTTCTTCATCCCTGTCCTCCACTGCTCGAGATTATTTTTATTTGAAGCACAGCAGCACCTGTAGCCCCAGTTGAGATCGGAGCCCCCTGGTGCAAAGTGCTGTACAAATACAAAGTGAAATGCACCTTACAAAAGGGCTTATATACTAACTAGAGCAAGCAAAGATGGAACCAGACTGTCTGTGAGGACCAGACTGTCTGACCAGTGCTGGACCATCTCCTGAAGACCAAGCCAACCCTCCTTGGAATACTCTCGCTACTAATGAATCGTAAGCTCAGAACCATGCGCAGCTCTGCCCAGTGATCAGAGAACGAAGGGCACGTGTGGGAGAGAGACCGTGGGAGCGGGTGTCATGACATGCAAATGTCAGTGTTGCTGGTGCAGGTAGATGGGGCTGGTCCCAGGAGGAATTCCTTTCAAAGCCAATGGGAGCACTGATTATTGAGACTGAACTGTCTGTCTCAACAGGTGCTGGGTTGGCTAGAGCTTTCGTTATTTAACAGGGGCAAAATCTTTGCGCCTGCCTGCTCATGTTCCACTTCTTGGCACATGGAATGAGAGTGGATGTGACAAACAACTGTGGAGGCTTCATGCACCCCACCTGACATGTGTCCTGCTGCAAGAGAGATCCAGCCTGGTGAACTGAACTGGGGAGCTGTGGACAAGGCACTGGATTTTTGGGGGGCTGATCAGGAGACCTGACAGCCTCTGCAGGCTCCTGGGCACAATGGGCGGAGCCCAGCTCTGTACTCTCAGAAGGGGCGGAGCCTAGGGAGAAGGGGCAGGGCCAGAACCAGCCACTCCTTAGTGCCACCCAGAGCGCAGTGCCCCCCTACCCCAGCCCTCAGAGCCGCATGGAACACATGGTGCTCCAGTAGGGATTTAAAGGCCTGGAAGTGAAACGGAAGCCAGTGCAAATCAAGGAGCACTATTGTTGTAACATGATCTCTGCCAGACATTGCACCTGCTGTGGTTTCTGGGTGGTCTTCAAGTGTAGGCTCCAAGGCTTATATGTGGGAGAGAAATAATCCCCACATAAAATGTGAAGAAAGTGAGGGGCTGCTCCAACTTCTTCATCTTGAATTTCACTTTCCTCCTTTTTATAAAAGCGGCAGCCTTGAGAAGCCTCAGGCTGGGGAGCAAGATGCTTCTACTGCCCCCACAGCCGGACCTTGCTAGCGATAGGAGTTGTTTGCTGATCCTTGTTTGTGCACCCATGTCCATGCCCAGATCACCCTTGTGCCTGAAAGCGAGTGTGGAGAGAGGAGTTAGACTAGAATGAGGCCAGGATGGAAAGAGGGCATCAGAGCTGCACCATGCTGTGGCAAAAATAAGGACAAATTGTGCATACTGTTTTCAGGCTTTGCTGTACCCACCCAAGTGCATTCAGTAGTGGGCTCCTCCCAGCGGTGAAAGTAAGCGGATGCACCCAGGTGTGCAGTGCCGGCAAGAGCTGGCTGAGCTGCAGCAAAAGCCAGCAGGGAGCTATTTAAAAAGATAGCAGGGACTCAGGTTGCAAGATGACAGTATTTGTAAGAAATTTGCAGTTACTTTCACCGCTGGCTTCTCCACATGTATAGAGTTTGGGATGTTAATCTGGGATGGAGATGCCTGAAGAAGGTAGGAAATAACCATCCCATGGGCCAAAGGCTGTTCTTGGATCCACTTCTACTCCGGTCCAACACACGATGTGTGGGGTGCGAAGGGAGACTTTGTAGGGCAATGCACCCATGGCAGGATCTGAGATGCAGGCCCTTGGTGGGTTGTTTCTAAGGCAGCACCTTGAAATCTGAGTTTCACCAAGGTTTATTGATGGTAGCTATGCCCCTCCAAGCATCCTTGCCTGCCTGTGACAATGCAGAGGCTGCTGCTTCCTCAGAGGGAGGTGAGAGAGTGGGGAGTGAGTGTATTGCCCGAAACTCCCTGCAGCATGTTGTGGCTCTGGTCTACTAAGGCATGGTCCTACGAGCAAACGCTACGGCATCCATCAGGAAGAATGTGCTGAAGACCCAAGACCAGATATCACTCCCCTGATTAAGTAGAAAGAGAAAATAATAAATGCACATTGTTCCTTCAAATATAATTAAGAGAACAAGAGATTTTTCAAACTTTGGGTCCCTCGGATGGAATGTTTTATTCATAGCCCGGCTGGGAAGCGCTCAGCAGCGCCATTAATTATGGGGGCTGCTCTGGCTGCCGAGTTGGCCTCCCGAGAGCCCGATGCGGCTTTATCATCCTGACATCCTGAGTTTATTTCGAGCCCTCTGTGCAGGCCGCTGCAGGATTCAGCAGGGAAGCGGGGGTGGCATCTGCAGAACATGGAGTCAGGACGTCAGCCTCTTGTCCGCTGCAGGTTTGGTGAGATTGAAGCTCCCCACCCAGCACTGTAGGAGACATGGCGCTCAGGATCAAGATTTGACTTTAGCAATCAGCGTCCCTTCTCCATATTGTTCCGAAGGATTGCACAATGATCCGCTCTGCGACAGGACAGCTCTTCGAGCAGTGAAGTCATTGAGACTAACGAACATTATTCTGCAACAGAAAGGCAAGAGATCATGGTCTTTTCAGCCAACCAGGAGGTGGCCACTGAGAAGACAATGTAAAGATCCTGGTTCAGCTCCGAAGCCCAAATAAAAAGAAACGAACGAGCATTAAGTTCACCCTTCTGTAGCCAGACATGAACCCCATCTTCCCCCCCCCCCCCAGAGAGCAAGAGAAAGGCAGTCAGCCTTTGATGCCCTGGGAACGCAGGTGTGCTGCCTGTCCCTGACTCTACCATAAACAGAAACCAGACAGTAAATGGGCTAGCTGACGACCCAGGGCCTCCTGCCGCCCTGATGGCTAGTACCAGTAGTTGACACGCCTGCACTGTCCCAGGAGAGGAATCTTCGCCCATCACATACTAGAAGTGCCCATTGTCTGCATTTTCCCAGGTGTGAATTATGCTTTGCACCCTTCGTGGGAAACTTGGCATTCAAAGCCATTTTTCCTAATTGGCCACTTGAGACCAGGAAGAAGCCTACGTGACCCAAGGGGTATAAAGAGGGGTTTAGTAGCCCACCCCATTTGAGCTCCAATCATCTACACCTGCTGGCAGGTATTGGTTGTCTCCCGAGGTCTGTGGGACGCCCAACCTCGCCCTACTTCTTCCCGAGGGATTGAGAGAAAGACGCTGGCCACGCCAAGTCTGGAACGCAGGGGTGAGAATATATACCTGCTAGGTGTCTATTTTGCATGCATTTAATAAGAGCTCAGAGAACCAAAAGGGTTTCATGGTACCTGTAAGTGACTTATTAGTGTAATTTCTGTCCTGTCCTTTGTAGTGGCTGTGTTATCTGTAACACAGTAGTAGCATTTAACAGCTAAGTTTACCCTGTAACAATAAAATAGTAACTGTTTAAACTGTGACCTGACTCCTTCAGTTGCTGTAACAGAACCAAGCACAATTTTAAAAGAACTCCAGCCGGTCATAAGGGACAGATATAGGGAGAGCTTGAGCGTTGGATCATGTCGCTTCCAGGGGACAGATCCGTTGGGGCATCTCTCAGCCTCCCCAGGCTGCCCGCTGCGAAGGGATCGTGTATCCTAGCAGTCAAAATCTGAGGTGTAATAAGCTCTCCCTGTAAACTTCTTGGGGCACCCGTCAACCTCCTCCAGGTTGCCCGCTGCTAAGGGACCCCAGTCCTAGCAGTTGAAGTCTCAGGTGTATAATACACACACATGCACTGCCCTGACCACCAGCTGACACCTTCTGAGCTGAACGGAGCCTGAAAAAGCAGGGGACCTGGGCCCCGTTCTCCCATGTATCCCAATTTCACCCCCGTGCAACTCAGCTGAGTTTCCTGGAGCCGCTTCTGCTGGACACTGGGGTGAGCGAGGCACAGGGCCATGGAAACTGGGTGAGCGAGTGCAGCTGAGATGACTTCACAGGGAGAGGAGAATGTATCCCTGTCTTAATTAACCTAGATCTGGTCTTTTACCCTTCCCAGATTCCTGGCATACGACCCGCCAGCCAAGCGCATGGCACGTTAATTCCTAACCAGTGCAAATATGAAAGAGGCATAGGCCAGGTAGAGCTTATAGGGAGCGTAGAAAAGTGTTAATATAGCAAACACCTGAGCCGGCCTCCATTAACCCTGTTTCACACCCCAAGGCAGCTAGTAGCCTGACTGTACTAAGTGCTGCTGCCCAGGGCCAGATTAATTCTTCTGGGGGCCTGGGGCTAGTGGATTTTGTGGTCTCCCCCTAGGCTTTAGGGTGGAGCCAAAATGAGGGGTTCAGTGTGTGGGAGGTAGGGTGCAGGAATCGGATAGAGGGGTGGAATCTGGGAGGGAGGCCTGGTGTGGAGGGGGCTGTGTGTGGGGATGCGGGGTCTAGGCAGGAAGTAGGGTGCAGGAGTGGGGTGCAGGACCTGGGAGGGAGGTAGGGTGTGGAAGGGGGCTGAGGGTGGGAGTCTGGTAGTGAGGGAGGGGGCACGCGATTGGGGTGCTTACCTGGTACAGCTGCTGTTTAGTGTGTGTGTGTGGAGGGGGGGGGGTAACAGGTGGTTCTGTGTTGCCCTGCACGTGCAAGTGCTGCCCCCCGCCATTCCCATTGGCCAGGAATTGTGGCCAATGGGAGCAGCAGGGAAAAAGCCAGCAGGCGAGCGCAGGGACAGGGCTTCTCCCCGCTCCCAGTGATGTGGCTGCAGCCTTCACACACCCCTCCCCGTCAGGCACAGCCGGCCAGGAATGCGGCACACAGGGGCTTTAGTGGCTGCATCCCAAAGCCCCGGTCCCTAAAGCCTCCTTCATAATCTGGGCCTGCTGGCACCTGGTGTCAGCGTGACAGCCCCAGCAGGCATAGATCTTACTGCACCGAGTGAGTGCAGCATATAGGAGAGCTGATAGCCACTGTGGGCCCCTGGGCTAGGTGCAGAGGGACCAGCTCTGTGCTCCTGGAAGGGGTGGGGCCTTGGGCAGAATGGGTGGGGCTGGAGGCAACCAGCCCTTTGCATCATCGGGAGGGCGGCGGCCCCTGTGCCCCAACCCCCACAGCTGCATGGAGCACGTAGCGCTGAGCTCCAGCGGCAATTTAAAGGACCCAGGGCTCTGGCCACCGTCATTGCCATGGTAGCAGCGAAGGGGAGCCCCGGGCCCCTTTGAAATCACCAGGCAAGGGGGGAAACTTCCCTCTTTGCCCCTCCTCCCCCATCAGCGGCCCGGAAGCCCAAGAGGCAATAGGGCAAGCAGCCCATCCACACGCCTCCCGCCCCACTGGCCGTGTCCTTAACTTCGAAAGAATGGCTGTAGAAGGGCCCAATTCTGCACTCAGCTAGACCCAGGCAACCCCGCTGAACTCAGCAGGAGGTACAGGCCTCCCATCCATGCATTCCTTTCAGCACCAAGGTGGGCGCCAATTAACACTCAACACATGGGCTGGTTTTGGGGGGTAGACCCATGGGACTGGGACTGTAACCTTCTGTGCATTTTGCAGAGGCCACTGGGCCACTGGCCGATGGTCCGGCTGCATCTCTTGGCAGCTATCGCATGGGAGCATCAGTGACCAAGAGGCAGAAGGCTCCATAGCTTGTCGCTTGAGCCAGCGGCACTAACGGGCCCTGACGATGCTGGGCGGGGCAAGACAAATCTCGGCCGCAGCAGCCAAAAACGGGGAACAGATTACAGCAGTTCCTCGTTCCCCTTCCTCCTGTTTTGGGGCTGCCGCCCTGCATGTTAAAGGGTTCATACCCCCCCGCTCCGTTCGTTGTTGGGGCTACTGTCCCTGGAAGGGTAGCTTGCTCTTTGCCCATGCACATGCTGTGCTTCTCGCACTCTGCTGGGCGTCTCAGCCCTCCTGCCTGCAGCCCCAGTCTCCTGCCATTGCTTTGGCCGCTTCCCCCAGCTGCTTTCTTCACTTCACCTTGCTTCGTGGAGCCCCACCTTGGCTGGTTATTGCCGCTGACAATCCAGTCAGTCCCAGCCCCCCCCCAGCCATCGCCCCTGGCTGCTTGGTACCTCTTTGTGCCCACTGGTACTAAGCACTAGTGACAAGCTCTCATTCCTTCCACCGCATTTGTCTCCTTGAATTTCTATAAGTTCACTTGTTTTTACTTGTTCCCCTGGAGAGGCCCAGCCAGAACCAGGGAGCATTGTTCTCCATGTTACCCTGCGAAAGAGGCCTCTTCTTCATGCTCACAAAGTCCCCTTCAAGTGTTGCGTGACTGCCTCCATCCCCGCATACACCAGCACCTGGAAACACACAGATATTCGCAGGCATGCAGCCTGGCACGCAGCTGTATTCACGTACACACCTTTACAAGCACCAATCCTGCCATGCCGTCAGCCATACGCAATAACGTACAACCCCGTTGCATATCCCTGCCTCTCCATACCCCCCCACCCCCACAGTTCCATTGAAATCCGCTGAGCTGCCCAGATGCCAAACGGCATAAAGGACATCAGAACCAGGCCCAGAAAGCCTGTGGCTGCTCTGTTGCACCAGTGCCAAACTGGAGTCAGGCCAGTGGCTTCAATACCAGTGGCTCTGAGAGCAGAAGCTGCGTGTTGGTGTTCCAGCCATGACAGTAGTTTCCATCCTTGCCACCACTTTTTACTGTCTGTCTGTCCTAGGGACAATGCGTCGCTGACTTTTACTGGCCTAACTTCGACGGATCCAAACGGATACGTGTAGTAAACATTACTCATCCGCGTGTCACGCACTAGTAATAATGCATTCATTTGTGAGACTCCAGGGGAAGCTTTCAAATGTCTAAGGGATTTAGGAACAGACGCCCTACAGACTTTCAGTGGGACTTGTGCTTCTAAATCTCCTAGTTACTTTTGAAAATGTCCCTCTTGCAACCTAGAAAGGCATACCATCCTCTCCTGGGCTTGCATTGTTGACTCTATTCCCACAACCAGTGCAATGGCTGCCTTCAGATCTGCTTTGAGCTGCTCTGTTCTCTCCTCCCCATGCTTTTATATGTGGCTCTCCCACAATATCACTGGCCACCAGTGCTTTTTTTGTGATGGTACTGCCCGGTACGCAGTACCGGCACCTCCAGTCAGAGCTTACCTGGAAAGAACAGAGCATAGCAGCACCTCTGTATGCAAATATCCGACAGTCCACTGAGCCACGTATCTTAAAGGGGTTGCATCTCTTAAAAGGGCAATGCAGCCCCACCTCGCTTTTTTTTTTCTCAACAACTTTTTACCCTGGAGTACTGGCACCTTTTTTTTTTTTTTTTTACAGAAAAAGTACTGCTGGCCACCAATTCGTAATTTTAGCTGGCTACAATGTTTTTTCCATCTCAAGGGGCTGCTAGGAGCACCAGTGTCTCTGTGATCGGGGGGGGAGGAGGGGCGTTTCAAACCACTGGTGTGTGGCAGGGAAGTTCCCAGAAATGAGATCAATGTGTCCAGCACACTGCTAGCGCCTGTGCATATGATAACAAAACTGCCACTGAGACCAGAAAAGTAACAGTTTAAGAAATGGCAATTTCTGCCTCACCACATATGTGCATCCGCGTCTTCCCAAGTCACGTCAGCTCTTTTTCACTGACGCAAACAACTTTTTTTTTTTTTTTTTTTGCTCCTGTTAGCCCTGCAGAACCACTCCAGCAAGGCCTCAATCTATCTCTGGCTTGTGCATCCTCAGCAAATTTGGAAGTGAAGCTCTGAATAGCCTTTGCTGTCTCAGATCCCAGGTGGAGTTTGCAGCCAGAGTGTTTAGAAAATCATCTTGTGACCTGTGAACTGCACTGATTTGCTGAGGAATTCATAGTGGGCTTGATTCAAAGCTCAGAGAAGGCCATGGGAGTCTATCCTTTGCCGTCTGTGGGTTTTGGAACAGGGCCAGAGAGACTAAATATGGAACCTCCACCATGCCATGTTTATGAATGTTTTCCGGACTCTATAGAACTGCCCCTATAAAATTCCTCTTGTCCCGCAGACAGAAGAATGTTCCTTTAATGGGGACTCATTGCTCATCAATGGAATTGACCTGACAAAGCAGGAAATCTCCTGCAAAACAGGGAACAATTTTAAAGGGCCAGGACTGGAAGTGCGCTTTGACAACAGGGAGTGTTATTTCAAGTGGGAAGAACAGAAAGGAGAGAATGGACGGGAAGGGGCGGAGGAGAGGAAGAACAGAAAGGAGAGAATGGACGGGAGGGGGCGGAGGAGAGGAAGAACAGAAAGGAGAGAATGGATGGGAAGGGGCGGAGGAGAGGAAGAACAGAAAGGAGAGAATGGATGGGAAGGGGCGGAGGAGAGGAAAGCAAGGCACTGGCGATGATAAAATATCCATCAACTTGCAATAATATTACAGTGGAATGACAGCCGGCTCAGTGCAGCATGTAGCTCACAAAAGCTAGGCGTAGCTGATCTGTTCTCCTAGCTACCTGTGTTCCCACCACTGGGTTTCGTTCTGAATAACCAAAGCCCTGCAGACACTAGCTGCCAATGAAGAGCACCAGACTCCTGGTTAGACATTATGGGCCTGCTTCTCCAAAGGACTCAACACCTGCTCTTCAGCATCCCGGTGGTAGCTTTTGAAAATCTGGCACTTACTTACATAAAGCCAAGAAACCCTGGTTATGGGCAATGGGATTTAATCTGGGGCCTTAGGGGTGAAAGCCAGGATAGGGCTGGATTAAGACATGCTGAGGCCCTAAACCATGTCATGTTTAAGAGGCCCCGTCGCATTGCCAAAAAATGTGTATTATTCTAACAGAAAGGACAGCAAAAATAGAAATAATAAAGTTTTATATTTGCATATCAACCGGTACATAGGCAAGGATGCAACTAAAAATGAGTCATTTTTTGTATTTAGAGGCTCCTCATAATCTGAGGCCCTAATCTGTATTTTATTCAGTTTGGGTGTCAATCTGGCATTGCATGAGCCTCTACTGTATGAGCTAAAAGCCAACTGGCTCTTAGCTAAGGCTGTAGAGCAGACTTTGCTCTCCCTTTCTCAGTGGCCTCCGTGCCTCTGGGTTACATTTAGGGGCCCAGTTGGGAGCTAAGCCCTGGTGCAATTCTGGCCCCACTTCTGAACAGCGAGAGGAACTTCGGCTCATTCCCAAAGTCCATTGGCAGATTGAGAACTAGCCTGAGCTGAACAAGGGAAGGGAACCGTGACAATAAGACCCGAAAGGTGGAGACGCATCTGAACCAAACCCTGGGGTCAGAACACCCCAAACATTGGGATAGCTCCACTCTGGATCCAGGTCCCCAAGATCACTGCTCAGCTGATCCCACTGTCCCCAGAATGCTCCCCGGGGCACGCCAATAGCCAGTGATAAACTGTGTCCATGAAAGGATTAAACATGCACAGAATGGGGCATCCCATTTGCTTCTCAAACAACATCAGTGTGAGTGGCTCATGGCCCTATGGGGTTTTTTTGCGGGGGGGTGGAGTAGGGCAAAAGCAGAGACTGTTAAACACCCCGTCCCAGCCTGGACTGATTTGAGTAACTGGTTCCCTGCTGAGATTGGGAGGTAGAGACACCGTTTGTCCCAGCAGGTGCCACCAGCCTTCTGCCCAGACAGTGTCTGTATGTTTTCTGTACGATCCAGGAAACCTCCCCAGTGGCTTTCCAAGGTGTGATAAACATGCCGTGTCAGGCAAAGGGAGGGTGCAAATGAAAAGAGGACCTAGAAACAAGCAGTCGGCTGCAGGAGAAGGCACTGAGAGAGGCAGGTGGAGTGCAAGGGAGTGAAGGGAAGCAAGGTGAATATTCACTGTGGGTAGCCAGAGCCCGGAGCCCCTAACAGGGTACCGAATACACAGCAATGGCTTCCAGCACAGCCCTTCATCCTGGAGGGTCAGAAAATACTTCAGAGACAGGCCTGCAAAGTGCAAAACCAGGGCTAGGGTAGGAGCTGGAGCTGATTCACTCCTTAGCCTGCCTGCCACTGACCTCGTGAGCCTGGGAAGCTCCTTACCGCTGGGCCCCATTTCTCTATGGTGGGATGAGGGGGGAGAAATGGACAGAGAATCTTTGTCCGGCCCTCCCCCAGCACTGAGATGAGGCATGACTCCGAGGCAGGAGCAGTTAGGGCCACTGCCCAGTTTACCCTGAGTTTTTCCCTCCGAGCGCCGCCTGGGCCCAGCGCCTGAGGGCTGATATCACAGAGCTGTTTAGCAGGACCTGTGATTTTCCAGGGCAAAAGAAACCTGCTTCCAAACACTGCATCAGTGCGGTGCCGGTGGACGGTGCATCTTTGATGTTTGCAGAGCGGGGTAGGGCCCTGAGGCGGCCTCCCCAGGGAAACACCAAGAGACCAGAGGGTACAAGGTGCCAAACTCACAGTCCTGGAGATCGAAGGGCTCCATATAGCCCCAGAGCAGGCAGTATAAGACAACACAGAACAAGCTGCTCACGCTGTCCTGCCCCTGTGCCCCAGGCCTAGCCTGGAGGATACTCACCAAGGATGGGGAGAGTCTTCTATTTAGAAGGCCAAGCAGTTTGCCACCCAGTGTCACTGGCTGTTGTTTGACGGGGACTCAGGTCCTCTGGCAACCCAGCTATGCTTGGCAAATGGCCCGAGAGTGCTAGATATAAACCAGGGAGCTTGCAGTCCGACAGGCTCTGTCTCCTGCTGCAGTCCCCTGCCTGCCAAGGAAAGGGCTTCCAAGGGTGTCCGTTACTAACCCATTGTCCCAGGTGGCTCCCCTAGGGCAGGAGGGAGAGCCAGCCAAGCTCACCCAGCGAGGGACAGCTGTCTGTCCCTGGGCATTCACTTCATGCCTCCTCACAGCAGGGGGGAGGGCCCAGCACTATGAGAAGGAGGCAGAAGGACAGACTGCACCTACCCTGCTGCTGCTGTCTGGCCCTGGGACCCTCCATAAATCTTCCAGACTGGAACAGAGTCACATTTCCAGGGTATAAGTGTTGCCCGGGATGAAGCCTCTGACAAATCTGTTCCCCTGACAAAAGCAGCGGCACGCGCCTGAATCTGGGACAAGCATCTGGCAGGCAGATCTGAGACAGGCTGCTTAGTACAGCTCCAGCCAAGGGCAAGGGGTGCCTGTCACTCGGTGCTTAATGTGTACCAGGGCTGAGCCCCGGCACCTCTAGGCAGGGTGCTTCATAGGCCCGGTACCCCTGGGATGGGTGCTTCATAGCCCTAGCACCTCTGGGCTTGCTGTGTCATGATGTAAGACAATTGCTTGAGCCCTGGGAGCTCTTTCATTACAAATAAGCACTGCTGTCCATCCAGGGAACAAGAGGGACTTGCAGGCCAGACAGTCCGGCCACAGCACTTGCATCTCAGAGAGCAACGGGCTTTTTCGTGGCTTTTGAAAAGAACACAGGCAAAGCAGGAGGCGCCATGCAAAAGGCAGGACTGCTCTTTAGAAAGAGGCAAACCTGGGGGAACACGGGACACGACCTCTCCCTCCTCCAAGGGGAGGGAAGGCATGAACTGTGGTCCCCTGCAGTCAGAGAAGGCACGACAGCTGGCTCGCATGAGCAGTGAGCTCATACTAAATGGGGCTCCCAGCTGTTTGACCACAGTGGTCCTGGTTCTCGTTTACACTGTCACCGTGGCAGCAAAGGGGGGGGGGTAAGTATCAATGAATAGTGGGCCCCCAGTGCGCAGACTGAGTCACAGCTAGGTGCTTGGTATGTGTTCAGATAGGGCCAGCTAGGGTCCATGGCAAGGATTTGGGGAAGGGTTGCATCTGCATGAGGAGAAGGAGTCTTCATTGAATCTCCATCAGGAATCTGCCTGAGTCCTCAGTCACCATCCCCGTCTGCCTTTGTGATGCCTGAAGACCAAAGCTTGTGCAATATTTATTGGCTCAGGAGCGGCGCTTACAAGACTAACATGACTCAGCCTAAAGAGCGCTCCCATGGTACATCCCCCCGCCCCGTTGGGAGAAACAGAGAAAAATCCAGCATGTGTGTGATGTTCCATATCCAGGTAACGGCTCACACCCAGAGCAAAGAGCACACGTGTATGTATGTGTGTGGGGCGGGGGGGGAAGCACTTGTAACCTTTGCACAAGAGTGTGCACACCTTTGATCAAGGTGGTGTGAGTGGGTAGGTTGCACTGCACAGCCTGTGCTGTTTCCGTTCTGTGGCTAGAGACCTGTCTTCCCAGCCAGCAGCCTTGCACGAGCATTCATTTCACGTAGCAGAAGAACAATGTTTGCTCTTGCTCTATCCCCTGCGGAGTGTGAACAGCTGAGAGCTCTGCTCTAGTGCCACTGCCTCCTTTCGCATCCCTTCTTCCCAGCCACCTGCTGATCTCTTATCGAATACCACTGGCAGGCAGTGTCTCTGAGAAATCGCTGCAGAAACCCACATCCTCCCCTGCCGCCTGCACCCCTGCCTGGTCAGACAGCTATCTCAGAGGGGGATGCGTTGGCCGACATTTCCAAAAGCCACGCGTCATTTTGAGGCGCCTCCATTTTTAAGTGCTCGGCCTGAGTCCCTCTCTGGGTCTGATTTTCAGAAGGCGGGCGATGAGCACTTCTGAAAGATCACGCCTCTTTCAGCCGCCTCTTTCAGCCCCAAATCGCTGGTCATGTCTGAAAAGATCAGTCATTATTAGTTTAGCAGTATGGAGAGGCCTTGCCTGAGTTGTGGGTCCCTTTGCACTGTACAAACATCAAGTGAGGGGCAATGCCTGCCTAGAGGAGCTTCCACTCAAATGAGACAAGACAGGAGAGAGGGGAAATGACATGCTCAGGGTCACACACAAAGCCCACGTCAGAGGCAGGCATTGAACTCCAGCCTGCTCAGTTGCCATTCACTACCTTAACCATAGGACCAGCCTGCCTCCTGGAAGTGATCAATGCCCAGTGGAGTGTGCTGTTCTCCCACACAGAAATGTGAGCAAGTAAATGCGCATGAATAGCCAGGGCTAAGCAGGAGCCCCCAGGCAAAGAGTGTGTGTGTGGAACGGCTCCCGCAAGGGGCGGGGCTGAGCCAGCCAGCCCCCAGTGCCACACCATCCCCTAGTACCACTCAAAGCACAGCGCTGGGCCCAGCCTCCAGACCTAAGCCCTGCCTGAAGCATGTGGCACAGCGCTCCAGCGGAGATTTAAAGGACTCAGAGGAGTGCTGGGTTCCTTTAAATCATCAGGCCTCAAAGCAACTGACCCCTTTGCCCCCCACTTGTTGGCAGGCCTGGTGATAAGGGGCACAGACACTATGGATTAAGAACAGCTCCGGTCCCAAGCACTGCGCTTGAGTCTCCCCTCCCTCGCCGGTCGTGATTTCCAAGCAGTGATTCCTGACTTCTCCATGGCACCTGAGAACAGAATCAGGCCCCCTGGATTTGGAGGTCCCATCAGTGCTTATGCGACTGCCTCCCTCCTCAGCATTTCCACACTCAGGGGCAGTTCATTGTCAGTGCAAATGGATGCAGCGAACCCAGGGAGTTAAGATGCCCTGGCCAGCACCACCCTTGGAGGCTCATTCCTCACACTGGCAAGTGTCTGTTTCTTTTACAACCTGTCCTTTCTTTCTGTGCATAGGCAACAAGCCAGGCTCTTGCTCAACAGGCGTGTGCATTGATACTGAAGAAAATGATCACACATGCTTCACTTTTGCTGCAGGTGCCTGGTTGTCGCCGGATTAGTCAAGAAAAGGAAGCCAGGAGCCCAGCAATTTGTTCCCTGTCTCATTTTTCTGTTGGGTCCAGGTGAGTTGGGTCAGTTTTCCTAGAGCAAGGGTGGGCAACCTCCGGCTTGTGGGCCGCATACGGCCTATTGGAGTTCTATGTGTGGCCCACGAGACGTGTTCACCATTGCCAGATTCCGCTATTTCCATCCACTTAGTTTTTTCCTACTGGTATTACTAAGGTGACACGTACGTAAAGAAGGGCACGTGAAGTGAGGTGCCTGCTGATTGCATGCAGCATTGACTGCGAGAGCCGCGCCCTCCCTCTGCATCCAATCAAAGCGCTGCTACAATTCAATTGACACCCTCCCCCAAGTGTAATTAGCAAAACTCCCCTATCCGGGAGACCATCTTGGTTAGGACAATCTTGCGGCCCACGGAGAGGAAGGTGGGCCACTCACTCACTCACTAGCCTAGGTTGCCTATCCCTGACCTAGCGCCATGACCACTCAGACTTCCTTAGGCTATGAGGACTTCCTCCCTCGTTCATCCCTGTGTTACTCAGGAGCTCATTGCTAGCAGCAGACAGGGAACTAAAGTAGGTTGGGTTCTGGTGTGAGCAGCTTACTGTGGGAGTCCCAGGAGCCAAGCTACGGGTTCCCTTGGCTGTGGGAGTGACCTAGGTGTGGATCTCTGTCCCTTTGGCTTTATCGGGTGGAAACTGCTTCTCTCCAAGTCATGGCCATTTTCTAATAAACAGACGGCGTGTGTCAAAACCATTTCGCTCAGGATCCTGGGTCAGATTGCCCCAGGGCTCTAAGCTGGTTTTAACTGTGGTTTGGGAAATGGTGCCAAGTACCCTTTGTCCCGGGAAACACCCATGTTCAGTTGTACCCATTGACCGGTAGCTGCTGCAAACGGGTGATTTTACTAGCATAGGCCAGGCTACAGGAAATCAATAGCAACACCAAGTAGAGTACCCAGATGGCCCCGCTCTTAATCGTAGCCCCATCCTCTCACCCCTGAGAAAGGCAGAGGCCAATGAAGGAGATGAACTACTTCGGGTCATCCAAGAGTGTCTAACAAAGTAGCCAGGCTATGTTACGCACTGGAAAGCTGGGCTGGCTGTCGGGAAAAGCCTCTCAATTGGGTGGAGGATGGGACAATCTCCCAGAGGGACCGTGACAAATTCCCCCATGGCGGGACTTGACAAAGCTCCGGAGAAACCATTCCTATAGCTCAGCATGGGCATGGCCAGGTCTGCTGCTGCTTTCCCATTTCAGAGGGCTGCAATTCTCCGAGGAAGCTCGGGAACTGAGGCCAGCTCTCCTTCCCCCTGAGTAAAGAGAACAGAAATTTGGGCAGGGGGGAAGCTATTGGAAAGGAGAGAATCAAAGGGCAAAACTCTGGATGCACGTAAACCCGCCAGACCTGCTGGGCCAGTGCTTGAGTGGCGAGACCTGTTGCAATATCCACACTGCTATTTTCAGCATGGTAGCCGGAGCGGAGCCTGCGAGGGTACGTCTAGACTATAGACTTTTGTCGACAGAAGTTTTGTCGACAGTATCTGTTGACAAAGCTTCTGTCGACAAAGAGTGTCTAGACTACATTCAGTTCTGTCGACAAAGCAAGCCGCTTTGCAAGACAGTGTAGATGCAGTAACGTAGATGCAGTGTAGATGCGACAAAGCAAGACAGTGCAGATGCAATAACGTGCCTTCTGTCGACAGAACTCTGTCGACAAAAGGCGTTATTCCTCGTAGAATGAGGTTTACAGCCGTCGACAAAACTGCTGAGTTCTGTCGACGTTATGTCAACAGAACTCAGCGGCAGTGTAGATGCAGGTATAGTTTTGTCAACAAAAGTCCACTTTTGTCGACAAAACCCTGTAGTCTAGACACACCCTGAGTGTCTATCCACCCAGCCACAGTGTTGACATAACCCAAGTAGCTAAAATCCGTTACATTCTTGGGTGGTGTGACTCAGCCTGCTAGCTGCATGGAAATTAACAGTGTTGTGCTGATTTGCACAGCTGATGACCTGGTGATCGCACAATTAGCTTAATTGATGTAAAAACCTGATAGGGCATAGAGAGGGGAGGGGTTCCCTCAGCTGAGCTTTATGAAAGAACAGCTCAGCTGAGGCAGGCAGCATGTGGGAGGTTTATATATATACATACAGAGAGAGAGAGGAATTCCCAGGAAGGTAGGGGAGTGCTGAGCAACAAAATAACCTGTGGGGGTAGGTGAATGATCCACGGACCCACGCTAGTGCTGGTGGGTGTTAGATGTACTGGAGTTAATATTTCTCAGAGCCTGGCGACAGAGAGGAGAGAATGCAGGAGAAAAGCCCGGGGTGAAATAGATGGGGTGTGACTAAGGGCTTGTCTACACTGCCACTTTACGGCACTGTCACTTTTTCACTCAGCAGAGTGAAAAAGCAGTCCCGGCCCATCCGGGCGCAGCAAGTTACCACGCTGTAAAATGCCAGTGGAAGCGGACTCCCAGCATTGGGCCCCACGCCCTCAGTACTGCTAGCTACTCCCCTCCCCGAAGTGGTTCACTTACAGCGGTGGGAAAACATTGGGGCCGTGACCACACTTCACTTTAAACTTAGCAAAACTACCAATATTAAAAACTTGAGTTTTACTATTATTGTCCGTTGTGTTTTCCTAGGTTGATGGGACCCTCAGATAACTGGAATTTTTAGATAACCAGAACGCCCTAATCCCCGAATGTGCCGGATAACACAGGTTTTACTGTACCCCTTTCTCTGGAAATGGCCCCACGTGCTCCGTACAGAAAAGCTCTATAAATGCTTGCTCTATGGACGAGTTTGGCCCCATCTGGAGGAGTCTCAGCTAATCTCCGGGGGTAAAAGGAAGGGTTAGAAAGGCAGGTCTGGGTCTGCTCCCACAGGGATCTTAATGGCCTGTGATTAGAGGCAGCATCAGACCAGCTCCTGTTCCCTCTCTGCTAATTCAGAACATGTCAGGCACTGAAACTTTAATGCCTCTACAATGGTGCTTCAATTATTAAGCAGGGTGATAACGGAGAAACCAGGCCACGCAGAGGGCACTGCCAGGCAGGATGGGGTCCATAAGCAGGGCCCCCACATGGGGAAAGGGGGTTCACTTTACTGGGGCCCAGGGGCCTGTGTTACAAGTTTGTATTGGGCGTGAAAAAATTATGCTTGGGCCCTGTCCACAGGCATTCACTGCGCACGTGGCTCCGTCTCAGGGAGCTTCTGCTGGGCATAGAGTAGCTGGCGGGGTTGTTGTCCTGTAAGGTTGGGGGCCTCAGTATGTTTTCATGTGTGGACACCACTGCACATTACAGACAGGAATGAGGCCTTAGCCTGAGGGGTTAAATGACTTGCCCAAGGCCATCCAATGAGTCAGTGGCAAAGCCAAGAACAGACCTTGGACCCTCTGCATGCTGGCTGAAACACAAGCTCATCCTTTTCCCCTCCCACACTTTTCCTGCCTGCCTCTGATTAGACCCAGGGCTTGGCAACACTACCAGTAGCATCCCTGTGAGGTGGATCCATGTTGTGGATGACAAGTTCCAGAGGTCTGCTTGTCATCTCAAGTCCCTCTAGACTTCCATAGTCTTTTCCCCCCATGTGTTTGAACCGAGGCGTGCATGTCAGGACCCTTAGGGGGTTAGAGCATCACAGTGAGGTCCAGAAGAACTGTATTTCATTCCTAAACCATGGAGCAACATCTGGCTAGGAGGTGTGCTCAGACCAGAGGAGTCTCTGAGTGTTGGGTTACACGAGGTGCTTTGTGCAATGATTTGATATGAGCCCGTTTACTGGGGGATAAGGAGACTGTGACGTAAGTCTGAGTTCTCCTGGCTGCTGGTAAGCATGGCCCATCCCAGCAGAGGTACAGAGAGTCCCCAGGGCCAGCCTCTTGATAGCTAACCCCGTGCAGCAGCTGCTTTCAGGTGGTAGGCCATGGCATGCTCCCTTGTAAAGGCAATAATCTGCTCTCCCAGGGATTAGAAAAGGCCCGAGGGGGTCTATGGACCACTTTCCCTGGGTGAAATGATCTAGTTCTTCTCAGTTTGTATGACGACTCTGGGGTCCCAAGACCACACGCGTGGGAGGGTTGTTGCCCAGCACGCGTGTGTAAGCCAGCCCTCGCTTCCAAAGCATGTCGGCCTGTGTAAACCCTGCAGAAGGAACCCCTAAACCAGTTCCCATTGCAGGGGCAGGTCTCCACAAACGTCCTAAAAAGGTTGTTGGGAATGCCCATCTTGTTCGACAGGGCCCCAACTCTAATTCCTAGTGTCCTGGAGAAGCTGCTTCGGAGCGCTTTCCAAAAGGCGCTGCTGATTTCCTGTGTTGCTTGGTCTGTGAGACAATTCTGCAAATTCCTTGGCACCGTGTTTTTGTCTGGTGGGACACTGGGCAACTCCTAAACCACTTGTCACAGAGAATGAAGCCAGGTTGTAGGCAGCAGACCTCGGTTTGACACTTAGGCTATGTCTACACTACAGAGTTTTTTTGGAAAAATGGCCATTTTTTCCAAAAAAACTTCACTTACGTCCACACTGCAATTGTGCTCTTTTCAAAAAAAATTGGAAGAACAGAGGGGTTTTTCCAACATTGGTAAACCTCTTTCTACGAGGAAGAAGCCTTTTTCCGAAAGAGCTCTTTCGGAAAAAATCGTGTGTGGATGGGGAAGAGGGAGTTCTTTCACAAGAAGAGGAAAGAGGAAAAAGCACAAGTGCCCTGGTGGCCACTCTGCCCATAGTAATCACAGCTTAAATGTGAGAGAGCGTCCATTCAGTGTGAACACTATCTTCAAAAAAGCAGATCGCTTTTTCGATGCGCATTTGCTGTGTGGACACTCTCTTTCGGAAGAAGTTTTTTTGGAAGCTCTCTTCCAGAAAAGCTTCTTCTGAAAGAAGCCTGCAGTCTAGACGTAGCCTGACTGTGGAAAGCCCTGGGCTGCCAGGGTATGTTTTAAATCACAACTGCACATCACTGCAGATTTTATTACAAACGGTATCAAATCAGAGCCCAGAAGGTCTTAAGATGGCGAATAAAGCCAGCGCCACAGAGCAAATGGCCAGGGTCCTCCAGCCTGTCTCTGTGAGCTGGTGGATCAGATCGCTGGGTGAAGAATGAGACCTTCTGAAGTTTGAACTCATGGGGCAATGACGGTAGCGTTCCCCTCTTGCTGAGTAAGAACCTCTGGGGGCTATGCAACCGTGGGTGTGCTTCATTCTAGCCCATTAGGGAAACTGCAGCCCAGTCAGTGCCTTGGGATCCCTATCAAAATGGGAAAAGCCATTCCTGCGGGGCAGTGAGAGAACCCACCACAACACGCTGAACAGTGGCTGCTTCTGGGGAAAGTGCAGGACCTAATGGCCCGGAGCATGGTGCCCTGCCCAGGCCTGGGGGGCAAAAGGAAAGCAAGAAACCCCATCAATATTGCATCCTAGAACAACTGAGACTTGCCCATTCAAGCACACAAGTCCCAGTCCTTTCCAGCATGCTCCAGAGAGAGGGCGGGGGGATTCTGAGCATCCTTGCTGTTCCAGACAAGGACCTCTTCCAAGCAGACTTGCTGGGTGCATGGTGCTTGGGGTCAGGCTGATAAGCATCTACAAGCAGTGACGTGCCTGTACCTCCAGCATATCCCAGAGCCTGAGTGGGCTTTGGATCAGGCCCGAACCTGCTATACTCACATTTATGTACTCTTATACCTAGGAGTCCCAGTGGACCAGGCCTTCATTATGCTAAGTCTCAGAAAAGTAGCTGTGTTAGTCAGTATCTGCAAAAACAACAAGGAGTCCTGTGGCACCTTAGAGCACGTCTACACTGCAGGGCAAAAGTCGAATTTAGATATGCAACTTCAGCTATGTCAATTGCGTAATTGAAGTCAAAATAGCTTAATCCAGCTTTTCGCGCTGTCTATGTAACCCACACACCTAGGCTACGTCTACACTGGACCTCTCTTGCGCAAAAGCATGTGCAAAAGCACCTAGGCTACGTCTACACTGGACCTCTCTTGCGCAAAAATCCCCCTCTTGTGCAAGAGCTGTTCTTTCTCATTTTTTCAGGAAAAATGGCTCTTGCACAAGAGGGGGATTTTGTGCAAAAAGGAGCCGTCTACATAGCAAAAGCCTCTTGTGCAAAAACGGCTCCTAATTAATCATGCAAATGAAGCGTGGCAATATGCTAATCCGTGCTTCATTTGCATATGCTTTTGTGCAAGAGAGGTGCAGTGTAGACGTAGCCCTAATGTGGTTCACTGTCTCCTGGAGTGGCACTTAGACCACTTATAGAGAGAGATAAGAACAAGTGTGCTCTACAGCCTAAACTGAGAGCTAGCCAGCTTCATAGCTCACGCTGAAGTGGCTTCTACACTAAGCTCTAGAATTCCTAGGTTCAAATCTGCCTGGTGGGGATTATATCTATGCAGCAGGAAGTCAAAGGAAGAGCACTCTTCCTTTGACTTCCCTTACTCCTCATGAAATGAGGTTACAGGAATCAGAGTAAAAAGTCCTCCATCTCAAAATTATTTTGAAATAATGGCTTGCTGCATAAACGTGCATTTTATTATTTAGAAATAAAACCTGTGCCAAATTTTAAAATAAAGCACTATTCTGAAATGTCCCTTAACTCTCATGGAATGGGGACACTGGAATAGCACACCCATTATTTTAAAATCTATTTCGAAATAACAGGCTGGTTCAAAAGATGCAGAATAGCTATTTCGGGATATTTCCGGTATCCCACAATAGCTCTGCAGTCTAGACATACCCTTAGAGACTAACAGATCTATTTGGGCATAAGCTTTTGTGGGTAAAATCCACTTCATCAGATGCTCACATGAAAGCTTATGCCCAAATAAATCTGTTCGTCTTTAAGGTGCCACAGGCACTGGACAGACGCAGAACCAAAAGACAGTCTGTGTCCCAGGGAGTTTGATTTAATCCCCAGCCCATGTGCTCACTTCCTGGAAAGCATGTCAGAAACCCCAGGCTGTCCTACTGAAACCTGGTCTCTCTCTGGGCTTGATCCCTTCCTTCAGCCGCTCGCACCTCCTGGGGGGTTTGTTGAGCAGACTGGACAAGTCTTTGCATTTTACAGGCTGCTGCACACAGCTGACGGGCTCCGCAGAAATGCTGCTTCTGGCTGGTGTCTCTCCTGTGCGTCTCCAGGGAAGGCCTTGCTGGATGAGTGAAAAACGGCCCCATGTCTCAGGCCATGTTAGAGGCTGGCTTTTGCCCACAGAGCAATAATAACCCCGTAGCCACTTTCTTCCTGAATTTAGCCCCGCACGGCCCCTTTGAGACAGGCTCTTAAACCTGTTTCACCAGACTGGGGGAGGCCACTGAGGCATTCCAGACCACCCAGCGACAGCACCTAGATGGCCCGACCCGTGCTCCAGTTATTAGGGCCGTCCTCCCTCCTGCCCTGTTTCTCTTGCTGACCTCTTATTAGAGCTCCATTCAGTCTTCCCTTTGTGCCGCTTGCCGCTTGTTATTTCTTTGGTCCCTTTATGTTAATTTATTTTTCTTAAGACAAAGAATTTTTGTAACTGTCTTTATTAGGAAGCTGAGGGGAGCACGGACCTCGCTGGTTGACTATGGCAACAGACGCGTTGATGAAAGCCACCATCCGTGTGCTTTGTACTTCCCCCTGTATTCAGGCACTTTGCCCTTACGCTTACTGTGAGATCAGCTCTGGCAGGCTCCTCGCTAAAATTCTTCAGGACCTTGGGCGCTTGGCTGAAGCTAATGTAAAGTTTCTCCCCACTTCCTTTCCCAGAGCCTGCTGCTTGGAACCCAGTTGTTTCCTAGCGCAGTACTGCACCTCATGAATAAAGATGAAGTTGATTAACTAGGAAAACCCAGAGCAAGAGGGAATGAAAGTGATTTGCAGAGATTAGCTGCTCTGACACACCAGGCGTTCCCTAAAGGGGCTAGCGAACATGTTCAAGCAAAAGAGCTTTAAACCTTTCTCTCTGTTTTGTAACTAATGGCGCTGGGATGGGATGAGTCGCTCACCAGGCGGATAATCATCTCAGTGGGACCCCTGTGCTACTTCACACGCTGAATAATCAGCATCTTTGGGGAGAGCAGAGGAACGTGGGATTAACCTGTTGAGTGCCAAGGTGCATAGCACACTTGGGGAGTAGGGGAGGTGCACTGAAGGGGTGGAGCAGACCTCAACCTTTGAGGGCCATGGGGGGGGGGTGGAGCACAGAATGCCCCTGGGGACAACTTGATGGAAAAACCTGCTCCCGTGTTTCCCCAAACATGCTGCAAATCCTTTGCTAGCTGCCAACCTAGCAGGACTAGAGACGATACCGTTTTAGTCCATTACTGGTTTTGCATTCACAGCAAACAGAATCAAAACTTGCAAGCTGAAGTTATTTTCCTACGGCACGGATGCCAGCGGGTGGATGTGATAGACAAGAAAAGGAGACGCAGGAAAATGAATGCAGGATTAGTTATGGGGATAAGTAGAGAAGCTAGACTGCATTGTAAACGACAATCTACTGAGGTGCCCCTCTTTTGTACGGCGCTGGGAGAGTGCCCGATGAAAAGCACTAGATCGGAACAATAGGGCGGGTTATAAAAGTGCTGTCAATGGTTGGGTTTTTAGGCCTTTCCTCCCCCTCGTTCCAGTTTTCCCACGACAGTGCAGCTGTTAATGGTAAATCACTCCCTTTCCTGTTAGTTCCTTCGTGCCTGTGAACCGCTTACATCCATCTCTGAATTAAGTTTGCTATAATATCAGTAGCCTGGTTACTTCTTTGTGTTGTCCCACTGGGCCAGGCGGGTGGATGTTGCTGACAGCTCCTGTGCATGGCGTGTAGGAGTCTGCAAAGATGCGATCTGTTCTAGGACAGATGTGGCTATTTTCCCCCAAGCTATTTTAATGTGGCCTCCCTGAATGGAAGCGTAAGTCCATAGGGTCACTTGGCAGGAGGTTCATTCATAGAGCGTTGCAGGGCGCATGTCAATTGCACGTTACCCCTCGGTACATCAGCATTGACTGAAAGTTCAGCGTGGGAAAATGATGCGGTTACTGCGATTGCAGTTGGCCAGGCCCGGAAAGCATGAGGTCTGTATGTGTTTGTCTGCTGTCTGTACTGCAGCAAGAACGGTCCTTTCCCAAGAGAATGTCCTGTCATCTAAACCAAGGCTGGACACCACATCAGTGTTCTCTGTAAGCTGGGCACTTGTGTGGCCGCTCAGGAGAGATTCCAATGCTGCCCAGCTGACTAGCAGAGCGCCCCCAGCTAGGTTTTGTGTTTCTATTGGTGGTGCACATTTGTGCATGCCTCGGTGCACATAGACAAATTTATTCCGCCCACAGATGGAAAAAAGCTGCTCGTAGATGGAAAAGATTAGACGGAACATTGCTCCAGATCAGTGGCTCTCAACCTGTGGCCCAATAAGCACAGAGCTGCAGCCCATGTGACATCCTCAGGTCCATATAGGTGGTATTGGATGCAGCCCACATAACACATTGCAGGCCACCTAGGCAGCCTACAACGGTACATAGGTTGAGAACCACTGCTCCCTATCCTCAGAATGGGGCAGTGAGTAGGGTATCCACCTGGGACTTGGGAAACTTCAGCTAAGGGCCTCGCTTTGCTCCAGACTCGGGGTGAGCTTGGCCAAGTCACTCAGCGCAGCTGCTCCCCATGTGTGAAATGAGGAGAAGAGCAGCGGTGCAGTGGGGATAGGGTTGCCAGGTGTCCAGTACTGACCCAGACAGTCTGGTATTTTTGCCTCCTGTCTGGTAAAAAAATTCAGAAAATACCGGACACCTGAAATGTATGGTATTTTCTGTTTTTTTCCCAGCCAGGAGGCAAAAATACCAGACCCCTGGCAACCCTATGACACACTCAGCTACTGGGCCCTGGCCCCCCTGCCCCTGGCCCCCCTTGCTTACCTGGTTCTGCAGGGAAGCTCCCTTCTGGCGCGACCAAAAAACTAAGATGGCCACCAGCAAAAAACCTCAAGACCTGAGCAAGGGGAAGCAATGCCTTCCCTGGGTCTTAGTGCTCAACAGCTCCTCCTCCTATCCCTATTCTGATTCTGCATACAATTAAAGGGCCATGCTGTTTTTATTTATTTATTTATTTTGCTTAATAACTCTTGGGGTCCTTTTTTTTTTGCTCAACAACTTTGGTCTCTCCTCCTCCCTTTTTCCCCCCCTCAACAGAATTTTTTCCCTGGTGGTTTTTTTTTGGGGGGGGGGTTGTTCAGTATTTTTGTTGAAACCATCTGGCAACCCTAGGTGGGGATAAAGGCGCTGCAGGTTGTGAGGTGCTGACATGCTCTGGCATGGGGTGGCTGTTGCAATGGTTTAGCTAAATAGAGTGAACCCGTGTAGCACAGACAGTGCTCCGCAGCCCCCTGTGAGCTTGGGTTTACAGTCATGTTCCCTGTAAGCCGGGCACTTGTGCAGCCGCTCAGGAGAGATTCCAATGCTGCCCCGCAGACTAGCAGCGCGCCCACTGCTTGGTTTTGTGTCTCTATTGGTGATGCCCCTTTGCACATGCCTCAGTGCACATAGAAATGTATTCTGCACCTGGGTGGAAAAATCTGCACACAGATGGAAAAGTTTAGCGGGAACGTTGGTTTCTATCCACCTGTTGTTGCCTCCATAGTCACACTGTCTGAATCCAACTCTCACAATGCTCCCAGCTCTGCACAGGCCAGGGGCCTGTTCTGGGAGATCTCTCTTCTGATCTGTCTCACAATTCTGCACTGTTCTGGAGGCAAAGTGCTCCTTGTTGCATCAGCTTCATTTACAAGTCAGCCAGGATAGTTCTTCCTGTTTGATAAACTGGGCTCTCTTCCACCCACAACACCCAGAGCCTTTGTCCCTCACTGCACTTCTGGCAGGCAGAAGAAAGAGACAGACAAACCCACCTCTCTTTCCCTGGGGTATGGAGTTCCCTTGTTTGAGTGAGAGTCACCTCTTCCCTGGAATAACCTTGCCTTTCATTTCAGGGCTATGCAGAGAAACTGGGTCATCTGTGCACAGATTCTGGCATACAGAATCTCCTTGCTAGAGAGTGATATTTCTGGAGATAGGGGGATATGTGTTATCTGAAAATCAATCAGTGGCTATTTTGGGGGTTGGGGTGCTGAGCTGCACCCCCCTTTAGACCGGTTGTGATTCGGTTGCCCAATCTCCTGGACCAGATGCACCTGACTCCATTGCTGCAAACTGCATCCTGTCTGTCCAATCCGGGAGAGTTGGAAGCCCTCACTGTCCCAGGCTGGACCCAGGGTTGGTGGAACCAGCAGTGGGGCCAGGCCCCAAGTGTGGGGGAAGCAGGGTGCAAAACCTGGGAGTGCTGCAGCATCGCCCCCGCCCCCTCATACTCCTAATTCCCACATCAATCATTCAGCACAGCCAGTGGATTTACGCCGGTGTCAACAAGGGCAGAACGTGACCCATCCTGTGTGTATATAAAGTTACGGATGATAAATGCAGATGTTATTATTTATTTGTGCTGAGCAGCCCCAGTACCGCCCCAGCATGCCTGCTAAATACAGAACAAAAACCAATGCCCTGGCCCAAGCTAAACAGCCTTTTAATTCATGAGTGAGAATAAGCTGCTTTGTTTAGTAACACTTTCCACAGTTCCCTTCTCCGTTAGAATTCTCAATACACTCACGGAGCTCTACTAACTGCTCATTGACATTACCAGAACACCACAACCCAGCTCCTAAAGCTAACTATGAATCCCATGCAGATGTAGGTCTGGATTAACACTGTGATGATTCAGACTTTTGACTGATAAAATGCCATAACAGCCCCTGCTCCTTGTATGGGCTGTTAATCACAGTTAACTCAAGTGATTAATGAAAAAACAATTAACTAGATTTTAAAAATTAGTTATGATTAAATGCAGTTTTAATCATGCTGTTAACCACAGAATACCAGTTTAGATTTATTATCAATATTTTGGCTGTTTTTTCTACCTTTTAAGTTATAGATTTCTATTAAATGCAGACTACAAAGTGTACAGTGCTCACTTCAAATTATTATTTTTATTACAAATGTTTGCACTGTAAAACAGATAAACAAAAATAATATTTTTCAATTCACCTCAGATAAGTACTGTAATGCACTCTCTTTATCATGAAAGCGCAACTTGCGAATGCAATTTTTTTTTACATAACTCCACTCAAGAACAAAATGTGAAACAGAGCCTATAAGTCCACTCAGTCCTACTCCTCGTTCAGCCAGTCGCTCAGACAAACAAGTTTGTTTATGCTGAAAGGAGATAATGCTGCCCGCTTCTTATTTACAATGTTACCTGAAAGTGAGAACAAGCATTTGCACAGCACTTTTATAACTGGTGTTGGAAAGTATTTACATGCCCAGTGGGGACCCAAGGAAGGAAGGAATTCCACCACATCAGCACTGATTCAGCACAATGCAAAGAGCTTTTCCTACACTTTGCACATGGCCAGCCCCTCCTGAAGAATATGCCACGGTCATGGGTGGTGGGCAGAGGTGGAGGTGTGGAAGACAAGCCTCCAGCACCACCCTTTCTGCTGAGGCTCCCACCCACCCACAGGAGCCAAGCTACCTCCAAATCCCCCTGACCCGACCCTGGGGGAGACAGGGAGGCAGGTGGGGCAGCCTCTCCCCACTGCACAGGACAGGCACGTAGCCCGAGCCTCCCTGGCCTGGAGCACTGGAGAGGGCAGGCACTCAGGGGCAACAACACTCTGCCCCCAGTACACCTACAGCAGGTGTTCTGGGGTCAGAGTATGGGCAGGGCCAGGCTGGCAGTGCCTTCCCCCACCCAGCATACCAGCTGTCCATGACCAAAGTTACCTTATTGTGACCCTCTGAAGGAGGGTTGGCCCTGCTCAGCAAATTAATTGGAGACATCCAAGGAAAACCCCACCATCACTGGAGTTTTGCCAGGGGAATGAGCAGGCTACATTCTGTTTTTGCAAGTATTGATGTAACCACCACCAGGTGGATTTGAACCTGGGACCTCTAGAATTAAATACAGGAGCCTCTATCCTCTGAGCTAAAAGCCAGCTACCTCCCAGCCTATGATGTAGGGGCCTCTTGAGCTTAACTGTTGCTGTGGTCTAGGTACCACTTGCATTGCTCAGTAACCACACTAGGGCTATGTCTACACTGGCGGGTTGTTGCGCCAGAAATATGCAAATGAGGCTAAGCGTGGAATATTGCCGAGCCTCATTTGCATACCTAATGAGGTGCCATTTTTGCAGAAGGGGCTTTTGCACCAGAAGGAGCATCTACACTGCCCCTTCTTGAGCAAAAAAAACCCTCTTGCGCAATGCCGCTACGCTGATTATTTTCAGGAATAACGGCCGGCATTACTCAAGAGGGTTTTTCTTGCGCAAAAAGGGGCAGTGTAGACAGCTCCTTTTGGCGCAAGAGCCTCTTCCACAAAAATGGCAGCTCATTAGGTATGCAAATGAGGCTCAGCGATATTCCACGCTTAGCCTCATTTGCATATTTCTGGCGCAACAACTCGCCAGTGTAGACATAGCCTAGGTGTGTGGGTTACATTGCCCCGTAGAGCCAAGCAACACTTCCATAAGTCGGACAAGTATTATTCCCATTTTCCAGCTCTGGGAAGACTGAGGCAGAGAGAGGTAAAATGACAAACCAAAGGCCACACCACAAATATCTGGCAGAGTTGAGGAAAGAACCCAGGAGTCTTGACCTCTGCTCCAGAGTGTAGGCCAAATTCCAGCATACATAATGACTCTGCCGCTCTAAATTGACTGCTAAAAGCTGGGACCAGATGACAGGAGATGGACCAATTGATAGGTTGCCCTGTTCTGTTCACGCTGTCTGATGTACCTGGCACTGGCCACTGTTAGAAGATGGGCTACTGGGCTAACTGGAACAGAGGCCTGACCCAGTGTGGCCGTTCTTATGTTAAATTCCTCCTGAAGTTTCAATGGGATTTGCTACTCTTCTCCATGCCTAAGTGGTTTAAAGTGCTGTGAGTGGTTGCTGCACTGCAGGCCAGAGGTGGCAGCATTTCAGCGGCTGGTGGTGTAAACCCCATGAATAGAGTGACTTTGGAAAGTGCTGTTGGGAACCTCAAGGCTGAAGCGTGAGGTATCTGTGCAAAATACCCCATTATATTAATTCCTCATCTGGGGCCTACTACAGGGTAATACAAAGAGAGCAAAGAAAGTGGAATGTATGTGAAACACATCTATGTATGTGTGTATTCCCATGGGCCCAAATCTGCTATAAATCCACATTGCTTCAGTGAAGCCCCACTGATTTATACCAGCGGAGAGTCTGGCCCATGGCTTATAACCTGTAGCAATGTCTGTGCACACAATCAAAATGCAGCAAACGGAGCAATGACGAGATGCATTTCCCCGTTCGGCCACAGCTCGTCTTCCTGAGCTATCCGTGTGCCGTGTGGGACTTTGGCAGAAATACAAGCCCATCAATTCAGGAAGTGATTTCTTTCTCCCCTAAGGTTAGAAGGGAATAAATACCGAGTAGTACAAATACTGTAATGCTGTGCATGGGAGGATTAGCTGGCTGACTATGGAAATATTTGACCTACATATAGCTTAGTACCAGCAGGTTCAGAGTAAGTGGCATTTCTTCCCAAACTTCCGTTAACGGGAAGTGTTTTTTCAATTAATTTGCATATGTTAAACATAAAGCAGATAGTTAACAATACCTAGGAAGGGGAGATAATTAGCAGATCTGAGAAGCTCCTTGTTCCTGGTGGCTTTATTATTAAACAAACAGATTACCGGTGGCTTTTGTGTAGCACATGGGAACTGCATGGAGGCAGCTTAAAAAGCTTTGCTGTCTGCTCAGGTATGCAGCACCTTTTAGAACATGGGTTCCCAGACTGGGGAGTGTGCCCCCCTGGGGGGCCGTGAAGAAATTCCAGGGGGGGCGCGAGGCAACCCAGCCTGCCCCCCCATCAAGTTTTGCTGCCTTGCTCAGTTCCTTTTTTTTTGTTCAACAAGTTTTTTTTGGGGGGGGGGCGTGAGGGTTTTCAAAAATCAGAAAGGGGGGCGTGATGCTGAAAAGTTTGGGAACCACTGTTTTAGAAGATAAGGCAGGGTCTTTCTCTGCACTGGGCAGGGTTTCAGAATCTGGGGCAGTCAGTAAAGATGAGATAAATGTTTATGTGTTTGTCTATAAGCCACACCATTCTGTATGATTCCTTCTTCCCCCTCCCGCACCTCCAATCAATAGTTGCCACACTGAAAGGGTTGGATTTCAGGATTAGGGCCCAGTTGGTGAGAAGACACTTCTCCCTCCATCCAAGCTGAGCATGCCACCCCTAGGATCCACCCCTTGAAATTTCCGATCTGTAAATGGAATCTGTGCCCACTGATCTGGTGCCTTACCCAGCAGGCACTAAATGCTATATGGGGCCCCTGGGATATTGCTCCGCCCACTCGGGACAGAGACAGTGCCGGGTTGCCAAGACAAGTCCCTGGAATGAATGTATCCGGTGTCCTATTGCTGCACTCCTCTGTACCACGCTTTTAATAAACCTCCTTTTGCTGCAATCAGTTATTTTAACAGCCTGACCACAGCTGCTCCCCTAACATGCAAGGTCTTTGGGACACGCATCGCCTCTTGGTTCTGGATTTATACACTTCCTGGCACACTGTGACCCTGGCCTCGTAGCTCCCCTGCAATGCAAATATACATCATTATCTAATGAAGCCTGAGATACCAGAGAGAACCCAGAGAATCCTGTATAAAGGCAGAACCAACACCCCAAAGTGTTGGGGAAGGGGAGGATGTTGTGCTATGGGAGTTGTTCTCCATGGAACAGATCCTGGGAGGACAATGAACAGACAGCAATTTGGGTGGGGAATGCAGCCTTTCTTCCTGCAACTTGAACCGCTTTCCTCGCTGTTTGAAATTGTCAGAGGCAAATTTGGCTGTGCAGTTCTCAGCCACTAGGGTTATTCATGTGCTGTTTGATGCTAGCTCCTTGAAATGGTCTTTCTCTGTGGTTACCTGTACCAAGCAGCATCCATGTAAGTGCTTACTTACCTATCCTTGCTCCTGGCAGTCCTGGGACCGTTTGGTTTGCAGGATCTGACCCCAGGGAACCCTGCTGGGTTTGGACAGAGCTCCTTGCCCTGATCCCAGTTCAAGAGGAATTAAGAAAACAGGCACATGGGATGAAGATGGCGGTTGGTTCATCAGAAGACCCTGCAGACTGAGTCAGGATCCCAAGCAAGGCTGGGGGGGCTGGAACAATTTTTATAGGGGGATGCTGGGAGCCACTGAACCAAACAGTAAACCCTGCATATAGTGGAAACCCCTTCAAGTCAGGGGGTGCTGCAGCACCCTTCTTCCCCCCCGCCACGCTGCTAGTTCCAGCACTCATGAAGCAAAGGTGTGTGGAGAAAGAAAGTTCTATGTTACAAAGCATGTGGGGACTTCAAAATGTGATTTCTTTCTGAGTCGCAGTAAGAACTGAAAATTGGGATATGATCCAGGAAAGAAGATTCCGAGAAAAGAAATTGGGCTGGGCCAAGTGGAAACATTGATCAGTTTCAGTTTTGACTTTTTACATTTTGTTGGTTGATAATAGATACGGTATCATGGAAATATACAGCAGTCCAAATGAAAAGTTGTTTCAAATAGACAAATCCAACCATTTCATTCTGAAAATGTTCACATGGGCCCACGAACGGAACATTTCCACCTTGTCAGAACTTTTTCCTCCCGTTCCCAAATGAAATTCCAGTGAAAGTGACCTGAGTTTGTGAATGGTTTTGATTTTGAGGGAACCGCATATTCCAGCAGAATATGGCTCAGTCAAAGTTTTTGCAACTAGCTCTAACCTCAAATGCCTCACTGTGACTAAGCCTCATTTCTATGTCAAGTACATTTGCGTGTGTTTGAGGGCCAGGTAAAAATTCAATCACTCTGCTAGCCTCCTACCAGTTGCATTGTTAAGCATTGAGTTTTGTAGCTTGCCCCTCCTAGAGCAGAGATGGAGGACCTCCTGGGAGAGAGATGTTGTATGGGTCCTAAGAACTACAGCTTACCAACAAGAAGCCACCTTTGTTAGGAGACATGAGCACATGGTATATGTTACTGGGATAAAACCAGCACATACACCGGCGGAGAGTACTTTGTATGTTTCTTTCTGTTTATGGTTTTGGCCAGCCAGCATACAGAATCAAGGAGCTCTGAAAAGAATCTTGTACAGCCTTCATAGAAATGCTAGAATTAATGAACAAGCACCTCCCAGGAAAAATCTGTTACATTTTGTCTGGAAGAATTCTATTTGCAGGCTAAAAAGACATTCATACCGTACTATATACCTTATATACCCCATTCTTTACGTACTGTACCGTATACTTTTCTCCTGTGTGCGTGTGTGTACACACACTGCATATGTGATTGCTACCAGTTTGCCCATACATTGAGACATTTTTGCTACAAAGGCATCTACCATGGCACTGTAACCACTACATCCACCACTGTGGCAAAGAGTGTGCTAGCGTCACCTTGCATACTTAGAAGGTAACTCACATCACAGTGAGGCTGAAAATTTGGAATGGGCAGTTTGTTTATTCAACAGATTTTTGCCTCTTGTTTTCCTGTCCACAAGTTGCTCCTAGACAATTTGGGATTTTCTTAATTTTTTTCAGCATTCCAAATGATCACAGTTTCTGGGATTAATTCTTGGCCTGCATTAGAACCAGTTGTAAAAAGAGCCAGGGAGAGATTGCACAGAAATGATCTCATACATCTCTTTTTTATTTAATTTAAAAATGTTATCCAGTACAATAGTTTGGTTAAAAATGAAGGGGAGAAATGGGAGTTCTCAAGCTTCAAATTTTGAATTTCAAAATTTGAATTTTTTCCCATGGTGACCGTCAATTTTGTTTGCAAATACTTCATTGTAAAGGAGCTGAGATTGGAAATTCAAACTGTGCTTGTTTGTTTTTGTGGAATCCCAAGGTCTCATTCTAGTTGCATGGATGAATGTAACTTTTGGGATTGTTATTTATGTGGATTGTGGTAGCATCTAGGAGTCCTCGTCATGGACCACTGTGCTAGGCGCTGTGCAGACACAGAGCAAAAGGATGGTCCTTGCCTCCCAAAAGCTTATAAGAATCATGTTTCTGGGGTAAATATTTATACCTGTGTGCTCCAAATTCATGGCCCGAAAATGCACTCTAGTATTCACTTAGAGCCGGTGTGCTGCTGAACGCTCCTACCTAGAAACTTTCTCTCTCTAATATTTGTGGACGGTGAACACAAAAGGAATACCAGCATGGCCACAGCAAATTCCTTTAGAAATGTGATCTGAATGCAGTGATGGGAGGGAGGTCGCTACTGCATGTACAAAGCCTGCTCAGACCGGCCTGACTGTATCAGCACAACATCAGACCATTACTGGCTCCACACAACCTCCCCTTTCCATAAGCAAAATCTTTCTTGACCCGCCTCCTCCTTTTCCCAGCCACCCGAGGGCTTGGCTGCTCTTCCATTCCTGATTCTGACCATTCCTGTCATCTGAGGTTGATGAAGGCCAGCAACTGCCCTGCTGTTCTTGACCCTGTAAGTCATATCACCAGTGGATGGATGGTGCGTTCAGTTTGATCCATCAGTAGCAAGAGGAAAGTAACAGGAACAGTGTTTGTTACCTGCCCCTATTAAAGACAGTTTCTCGAAGGGATGAACACAGTGAATATCTTGCATATTGTGCCTTCCCTTCTAAAACATTAAGGTCAGGTCTACACTAGGAAAGTATTTCAAAATGACTAAATTTGAGTTAATAACTCCTGATTTAACAAATTCGAACTAGCAAGTCCATACTATGGGGAAGCCTCGAAATTAGTCTGAGGCAGGCTCCGTTACTGTGGATGCGCTACCTCGGCCTTAGAGCCCCTAGGAGCACTGGGGAGTAATTAGTTCAAACTACTCTGGGAGTAATTATTGCAAACTAGCGGCACCAGAGTGTCCTCACTGCCGTTATTTCAAAATTACTATTTCAGAATTAGCATTACTCCTGATGAGAAGCAGGAGTTCAGATTTCAGATTCCTCAGCCCGTTATTCTGAAATAATGGGCTTGGCAGTATGGACACTCCGCTTATAAATTCGACCTGGCAGGGAGGGAGAGGGTTATCGAAATAAATTCCTTGTGTAGACCAGGGCTCACTCACCCTTCTTTCTGGCTACTTATGTAATGTGCCCATCACTGTATGACCAAGGGAGCGGGCTGTACAAGCCAGCACTACTCAAATGCTGTCATTGCTGGGCCAGAGGATAGCTGCCAACTCACACCCGGTAAATAGCAAGGTGAAGGAAATTATGACCATGGTCACGGGGGCAAACCCTTGGTCAGAACAACCAGTCTTGGAACTTGTCCAAACTTGATTCATCACGTCCTTTGCAGGGCTGGGTTTGAGATGCTGTGTTCCTGGAAGGAGAGAAGGGTAAATCGCCAGAGCTAAAATATCCCACACAAAGTAGCCTAGATCTGCCACTGGAAACAGTAGCCTTGGTATGTCTACTTACAGTATCTCGGGAGCATAGGAGACAAGAGCACAGCAGGACATGGGGCCTTTCCAATAACATGACAGCACAAATATTTGCTGATTCTCTCCTCTCAAATCTGCAGTGATTATTGACTACAAAGACCAAAATTCTCCATCCCTGCAGGGCTGGCTAGCTCTATTTTGTGCCTAAGCCCAGGGCTCAGATGCAGCCTGTTCCTCTAAGGCTGGGGGACAATAGCTGTGATGCAAACGCTTGCGGTTGCCATTCTCACTGGGGTAGATCGGTTCTCCCTGCCAGCTTAACTTTGATCCTAGGCTCCAGGTCCGGGGCTGGCCCTGGGAGCCACATGGTGCAAGTAAGGCTTGTTGCTTTTTTTAGCGCAGAGCGATGGTGTGAAATGCCACTTGTAAAATGCAGGGACCAAGTGGCAGTGGCTACAATTCAGGAAGGGGCCCCGGCCAGACTGAAGTGAGAGGTCAAGTCTCATTTGAAGCTCTTGCTTTCCAGCCAGAGGCCCAGGAAGGGAGAGAAGTCGCCTTTTATCTCCTGTCAAAGGCCCTGCCAATCCCTGAGTCAGCCATGCTGCCTGGCGAGTCACCACACAGCTGTGTCCCACACAGGGCCAATTCCTCTGGCTTGGGGGCAGCAGGGAGCTGCAGGAAAGCTGGTGGGTTAGGTTTGCCAGGCGTCTCGCTTTTGGCTGGAGTGCCCTGTCGACAAGGCGGCTCCAGTCAGCACAGCCGACCGGACTGTTAACAGTCTGGTTGGCGGCATGGTGGGGACCTTGAAGGCAGCTTAAGGTAGGCTCTGGCTTTGCATGGCTCCTGGAAACAGCTGCCAGATCCCTGCAGCCCTTAGGTTCGGGGGCAGCCAGGATGGCTCTGCATGCTGCTCCCCGCCCCCACAAGTACTGCTCTCGTAGCTCCCATTGGCCAGGAACTGCGACCAATGAGAGCTGCAGGGTGGCACCTGTGGGCACGAGGGCCACAAATGGAGCCTTCCTGTCCATCCACTACGTGCCTAGGGGCCGGAGGGAACTGGCAGCTGTTTCTGGGAGCCGCAGTAAGCATTGCCAAGGCCCCACGCTCCAACTCACTGCCCCAGCCTGAATTTCCCTCCCACACACAAGCCCCTTCCCAGAACCCACATCCTGCACCTCCCTAATCCCTGTCCACCCCAGATCCCTTTCCTGTACTCCAAAACTCTCATCTCCAGCCCCACCCTCCCAGAGCCGACACCCCCAACTGGAGCCCTCATCTCCTGCACCTCAACCCTCTGCTCTGCCTCGAGCCCCCAGCTGCACCCCAAATGCCTCATCCCCAGCCCAGCCCAGCCCGAGAGCCCACACCCTAGGCAGAGCCCTCATCCTCCCACCATACCCAAACCCCCTGCTAGTCCAGTGAAAGTGAGTGAGGATGGGGGAGAGCGAGCGATGGAGGGGGGGTTGGAGCAAGTGGGGGCAGGATCTTGGAGAAGGGGCATGGCCTTGGGGAAGGGGAGGGGCAGGGCCAGGGCAGGGGTGTTCCTCCGTTTTGTGCAGTTAGAAAGTTGGCAGCCCTGTGGCAGGCTGGAGTGTGAGGCAGAGAAACAGCTGATAAGCAAAGTGCTGCGGAGCAGGGAGCGGAAGGGAGAGAGCAGGCTGAGAACAGCAAGCTCTGCGCGTATCAGCCGGGAGTCCCTGCGGGCAGAGCCCCCTAGCACTGATCCAGAAGTCAGCACATTCAGCAGAGCAAAAGGAGATCAGTGCTGCTGAGGCGGCTGAGATTCAGGAGGAGTGTATGGGATCTGTACTGTCTCCTCTCTGTCTCAATGGAGCGCGTGTGCTGAATGCACAGTGCAGATACACATATATCCTGTGTGCACATAGGCCTACACACACCCAGTTGCCTTTCATATTCAGCCATTTGTGGCTGCCTAGATTTCCCTTGCTCCTCCCAATTCCACCGCCCACACAGCCATGTGGGGTGAAGGTATCCAAGCTGATGCTCTGTATGTACCTTGAACTGTCTGGGAGCCTGCAAGTGAGCCAGAGGCTTTCCCGTGGCGTGGCAGGACTCAGAAGCAGTGTTCCCTGTAAGCCGAGTGCTTGGGTGACCACCCAGGGGAGATTCAAATGCACGGCACCACATGGCTGCGTCTAGACTGGCATGATTTTGCGCAAATACTTTTCACAGAAAAGTTTTTCCGTGAAAAGTATTCGCGCAAAAGCGCATCTAGATTGGCACAGATGCTTTTGCGCAAAAGCATCCCTGGCCAATCTAGACACGGTTTTGCGCAAGAAAGCCCCGATCGCCATTTTAGCCATCGGGGCTTTTTTGCGCAAAACAAATCCGAGCTGTCTACACTGGCCCTTTTGCCCGAACGGGAGCGTCAAAGTATTTGCGCAAGAAGCACTGATTTCTTACATTAGAACGTCAGTGCTCTTGCGCAAATTCAAGCGGCCATTGTAGACAGCTGGCAAGTTTTTGCGCAAAAGCAGTTGCTTTTGCGCAGAATCTTGACAGTCTAGATGCAGCCCATGTGTTTCTACTGGTGGTACCCATCTGCACATGCCTCAACGCAGATAACAAAATTCATTCTGCACATGGATGGAAAAAAATTAGAGGGAACATTGCTCAGTCCTTCCATGGGCCGTGTCTCTGACTCTTGCCAGATTCTAGGGCTCATGAACCTTCCCATAAACAAACAAAGGTCCCACAAGGACTCTTCTCTTTCCTCTCTGGAAAAAAAATACATGTTGGGCTTTCTTGGTGGTGAGGGCTGTTTCCCTGCTATTCCACGTGCCATCTGCTTTGAGCGTGTGACCCACCCACCTGCTGGGTGTGGTGCCCTGTCTCATCTAGTGGCACTTACAGCAAGAGAGTCTGCTCTACAGTCTTAGCTAATAATCAGTTGGCTGTTAGCTCATGCGGTAGAAACTCATGCACTAAACTCCAGACGGCCCAGGTTTGATTCTATCCAGAGCTGATGGGGGGCTGTCTGTCAGCATTACATGGAGAGCCCATTCAGATTAATGTGTAACTCGCCTCTTTGTTCTTCAGCAGCAGGTACCAGCTGTGGTGAGGTTCATGGTGCCTAGAGGAGCATTCTGAGAGCCATAACAGCTCTGGTACCAGAAGTCTTGTCTCTGGAGAACTGACTGGCTTCGCTGGGCCCCCTCACCAGTGCTCCTTCAATCCTGACCTCCCTGGGGTTGCGGTTTGTTCAGGCCTCCTGTGCATTCCAGAGCCTGGCTTCTCTGCTAAGGCCGGGTATCAAATTCAGTGGCCATGTTTGCTCTGGGGTCACCTGTGTATGGGGCAGAGGAGAAGCCCAGCAAACTCGCTGTACACAGAGGCCATCCGCCAGGAAGTTTGGGGCTGTACTTGAACAAGTGCCCTGACTGTAAAGACCTGGCATTGCCCAGAGACCCCTGGCTGCCTCTCCAGTGTTTTCCCAGGGCAAGCCTTGATAAATGACCTGTCTATTCAAGCACAGCGGAGGCATTTACCACCTTGGCTTTTTTACCAGCTTTTTCCAACCCCTCCCCCTGCAAAATGCACTGAGGGTCCAAAGGGAATGTGTCAGAGGAAAAATAAATATCTGCAAGCTCAATGTCAGCTTCAATTTCCATCCCCCACCTGCGGGGGGAAAATCTATCACTGACAATTAAATGTTACACACGTACCCAGAATACTGCAACAGGCAGCAGCGGCACAGTATTTGCTCTTCTGCTTCTAAGCTGGGCTCCACCTAGCCTCACTTTTTGGGGTTACTAAACCCTAGACTCCAGGGAGGAGTTTTGAGAGCAACGCTGAGGTTAATGGGAGCGTGGGCTGACGAAGGACCCTCAGTTCTGCCCCACGGGGGCTGGGCAGTCTTCTGGGGCGAGGGAGCTTTTGGTGTAGGCAGAGGATGCCTGGCGTTTGTTGGGCACTCCCTAGATGGAGGGTCTGCCCCTCTGTGTGTTACTAGTGCCAGGCGTGTCCAGTGGAGGGGCTGCTTGTTCCATGACTGCCCTGGAGACAGGGCTGGATTACCCAATAGGCAGACTAAGCATGTGCTTAGGGCACCAGCAAAGCAGGGGCACCAAAAAAAAAGAGATTTAAAAAAAAAAATTTGATATTTGATATTTCAAAAAAAGCATCGAAGTAGCCATCATGGGAAAAATCAGAACTCCACAGAACGCTCTTTTTCTCAGCTGAAAAGAATAAGAAACCCTCAGAGAACAACAATGTGTCAGGACAGACTTGATTCACTTTCCCTATTGTGTATGGAAGCGGACATGCTTCGTTGAGTCAGCTTGGATGCACTTATCCAGAACTTTGCAATCAGAAAATCTAGAAAGAAGCTATTTTAATTTCAGCATACATGTAAGTTTTGTGTCATTTCGAAAAATAAAATTGTATTTTACGGTATAGTATTGTTTTTATTTTAAATTACATATGGGGGGGGGCCACCATAGTCTTTTCAGTGCTTAGGGCCTCTAAAGGTCTTAATCCAGCCCTGCATGGAGAGGTAGCACTCTCCTGCGAAACAAATGCAGATTCCTTATGAGGATCGAAATGTGTCTGTTTGGATGCACAGCACCAACTGCCCGGAACTTGCGGCCCTCCCCAGGTCCCATCTTGCCTGCCTGTTTCCTTTAGGAAGGAGCTGGCCCCCGTGTGGCTGTTCTCTGATTCCAAGCCAGGGCTGGTTACATAAGATCTACTGTATCACCTGAGGTCTCATTGTCAAGGAGCCAGTGTGATGATTAGGAGATGTTTGCTCAGCACAGCGTGGGCTTCAACTGCAGAGCAGCTGCTGCCCAGTCCAGTGGCCATGGGACTGGCGCCTGGAGGGCTTTTATGTAAGGACTTTTACACTACTGTGCTCGGGGGACTACAGTCCCCAGCAGCAGCCAGTTCTGCGGCGTTACTGCATGGCCGGATGGAGACAGGAAGCAGCGAGATCTCGTGGGCAGGGCTCTGGCCTGAGCCTCCAAGGGCCTGTTCTGTTCTTGTTTCTGCCTTTGTGTGACCGGGGGCAAGCCCCTGTCCCTAGCGGGGCCTTTGTTCCCCCTCCCACCTATTGGCATTCTTGTCTGTTCGGAACGCAAGGGGTAGGCACAGCCAATGGGATGAAGGCACTTTGGAGCCTAAATCCCGTAAGCTCCTAAGTGCCTAGATCCCTTTAGAAAAAGAGGTGGAGGCTCCTAAAGCAGGTAGGTGTTGCGATGCTAAGCACAACCGCACCTAAATCCCTTGGGCCAGGGTTGAGCCACCCATTGTACTGGGTCCTGTATAGGCTCTAGGAAATGACAGTCTTTGCTCCTGGAAGAGCTTACGCTCTAAAAGCCAAGACTTAATGGGTGGATGAAACAAACAAGGGAGAGGAAGGAGGGGGTTGCCCTGCTATGCTCATCCTGGGCTTGCCTGTGTAGTCCTGACCCTTGCTATCCCAAGTGACAAAAGGCTCCCAAAGTGACTCTATCCAACTCTGGGATTGTTTGGTGCAGCAGACAAACACCTGCTCTCGGAAATAGGCTGAGAACTACCAAACTCAAAGTGCTTGTGATCCAGCCAGGATTTGAACAGAGGTCACCAGGAGAGCAGTGTTCAGCGCTGTACTGAGCAAAGGGCCTGTGAGGTGCCCAGTGGTTGCAATGGGTGGCGGTGAGCAGAGAAACTCTCACACCAGGGAACTTTTCTAACAGAGGCTATGTTTACACTATAGGCTTCTTGCGCAAGAAGCTTTTTGCGGAAGAGATCTTCCGCAAAAGCTTCTTGTGCAAGAGTGCGTCCACACTGCAAAAGTGCATCGAAAAAGTGATGCGCTTTTGCGCAAGAGAGCATCCAGACTGCATGGACGCTCTCTCGAAAGAAAACTCTGATTGCTAATTACAGAATGGCCACCAGGGCACCTGTGCTTTCTTCAATTGCCTCTTTTTGCACAAAAAACTCCTGTTCCCCATCCCCACACTCCTTTTTGCGCAAGAGCTCTTGCGCAAAAAGGAGTTATTCTTTGTAGAAAGAGGAATAGCTACACTGCAAAAACCCCTCTGCTCTTTCGATTTTTTTGTGCTTGAGGTATGGATGTTCCACGAATGTTTGCAGAAAAACAGCTGTTTTTCCGCAAAAACTCTGTAGTGTAGACATAGCCAGAGAGTCCACTTTTGCAGGCCACTCTGAGCCCCTCTGGCATGACCTGGGGTTGGCATAAAGCTCGGGCAGTAGGTCCAGAAAATCCCTACATTGGTTGCCAGCCTTTTCAGCTGAACAAAACCCCTCCCCCCCCCCAAAAAAGAGAGGTCTCAATGGTAGCAGATGAGCTCCTTGCTTCCTGCTATTCCTAGCTCCTGTCCTACATTTGCTTTGCAGTTACATTGGTGTCCACAATATTTCCAGAGTGGTGGCAGCCAGGATGGATGTTCAGAACTAACTTTTCCCTTCCTGAGACCCAGGTTCCAGGTTGGGTTAGGTCACCAGCGCACATGAACTTGGTGGCTGCATCCCATTCTCTGAACGTTTGACCTAGAAGGAGACACAGGGAGTGAGATAACGAGCAGGGAGGGTGCTCATCAATGTGCGGTGGCATTGGCAGCGCTGGGACTATCCAGCACTGGCACAGCACGGAAAGCAGAAGGCCAAGGCTGAGGTGAAATGAACAATGCTGCGGGGGTGAACATAGCAGGGAAGGGAGGCTGCGCTTGTGCCTCTCCAAGCACAGTGGGGCCCTGGCCTCTAGATCAGTGGTCTCCAACCTTTTTACACCCAAGATCACTTTTTAAATGACAAACCAAGCCAAGATCTACTGCCCCGCCCCTTCCTTGAAGCCCCGCCCTCTCTATTTTCCTCCTCTCCATCACTTGCTATCCCCAATTCTTATACTGCTGCTTTTTTTAAAAAAAATTCTTCTTTACGAAGAGGTTTTTCCAACATTTGGCCTGTCTAGACTGGACCAAATGTCAGAAAAAAACCCCTTCTTTTGGAAGCCCCCTTATTCCTTGTGGAAAGAGGAATATAGGGGTGACCGAAAGAGCATGTTTGTTCTTCTACTAAAAAAAGTGGAAGACCAAATGCAACCATGGATGCAGAAGAGTTTTTCTGGGATATCTCCAGAATCCTGAAAAACTCCTGCAGTTTAGCCGGACCCTTGCTGGGTTGAGACAGGATGTGTAGTCTCTGGGGTGGGAATGAGGGATTTGGGTGTGGGAAGGGGTGAGAGGTGCAAGCTCTGGGAGGAAATCTGGATGCAGGAGGAGGTGGAGAAGGGGACACTGGCTCAGGGAGGCGGCTCCAGGCCCGGCAGTGTTGGGGTACTAAGCAAGCCACAGGCTTGTGGATGTGAGGGTGCAGGAATTTGGGTTGGGGTATGTGAGGGGCTCAGGGCAGGGGGTTCCAGTGTATTATAGGCTCAGATCTAGGGTCTGGGTAAGAGGGAATGCAGGAGTGGTTGTGGCCAGATGGGGGCTTGGCCCCAGTTGGGGGTTTGTTGGCCAGGCTTCATTTTTAAATAAAATAGTATGTTAAACACAAAAAGTTTCTGCATTGTCTTTATTTATGAGAATGGCAGGGAACCTGCCTTGAGTCACTGACCCATAGAAAAGTCGTTTGGGAGCAGGGGACACAGTACTGGGGAGGGGTGCTAGTGGGTTCTGGGGCAGGGAACAGGGTGCCAGTGGGTGCAGGGGAGAGGGGGCAGGGTGCCAGAAGGACAGGTTTCTGCAGCAGGGGCCAGCGTGCTGGGGGGGACAGGTTTCTGCACAGAGGAGCAGGGGGACAGGTTTCTGTAGTGGGGAAGGCAAGGGGACAGGTTTCTGCAGAGGGGCGGGGGGGCAAGGGAGAGGGAACAGGGGGGCAGGAGGGTGGGGGACAGGTTTGGGGCAGGGGAGAGGGAACAAAGTTTGGGGGCAGGGAGTCCCCTACACCAGCCATGGAGGGAAGCCTCCGTCCTGCGCTCCTTCCGGGCTGATCGCAGGGCAGCCAGGCGGAAGCGAAGAGAAGCGGCTTCTCTTCACTCCCGCCCGGCTGCTCTGCACTCAGCCTGGGAAGCTTGCTCCAGCACAGCTGGAGCTGGGCGCAGCTTCCCTGGGCTGAGCGCAGGGCAGCCGGGCTGGAGCGAAGAGAAGCCGCTTCTCTTTGCTCCAGCCCGGCTGCCCTGCGCTCAGCCCAGGGAGGCTGCGCCTAGCTCCAGCTGTGCTGGAGCAAGCTTCCCAGGCTGAGAGCAGGGCAGCCGGGCTGGAGCGAAGAGAAGTGGCTTCTCTTCGCTCCAGCCCAGCCGCCCTGCGCTCAGCCCAGGGAGGCTGCGCCTAGCTCCAGCTATGCTGGAGCAAGCTTCCCAGGCTGAGCGCAGGGCAGCTGGGCTAGAGCAAAGAGAAGCGGCTGCCTGGTCAGCTGGCCATGGCACTCAGCCAGGGTGCCCCACGCTCCACTTGGGCAGGCGCAAAGGAGAAGCCGCCGATCAGCTGGAGCGCGGGGCAGCCTCTTTCAGCTGAAAACCACAGCCAGCTGGCCGGGGTGTTTCAGCCCTCCTGACCTCCCAGCTCCCACCATTCTGCGCAGCTACTCACCCGTGTTGTTGCTTGGTGAGTAGCTGCTCCTCAAATGAGGAAATCTAATGTAAATGTGCTGCGCAGGCGCGCAGTTCAGAGAGGGCTCAAGAGCGACTCTTAGAGCCCCTGAGATCGACTGGTAGATCGCGATCTACCGGTTGGTGACCACGGCTCTAGATGCTACCCTGGTACAAACACTGATTATAATAACCCCTCCTTATTGGAGTACTGAGGATGAGCAAAACCAATAAACCCAAGATACAACAGAGGGAGTTAGCTTAGGCCTAGGGTTGCCGGTTTGGCTTGGATAAGTTCCTGGAGGTTTCATCACATGACTAAATTTAATGAACAATTAATCTTTCATTCCTGGAGCCCCCGGGACAATCAGGGAGGGCTGTCAACTGTACCTCGGCCTCCTGTTTAGGGTTGTATTAAAACTGTTTACAAGCCCAGGCCCAGCTCTGGCTCCCTCTGAAGCTAAAAGCAAACTGCCCATTGACTTCATCATGCAAGGACTGGACCCATAGGGTGTGTCTACACAGCAGTGTTATTTCGGAATAACGGCCATTATTCCGAAATAACAATGTGAGCGTCTACACAGCAATTCCGTAATTTCGAAATAAATTTGAAATAGCGGACAGCTTATTCTGACTTCTGCAAACCTCATTCCACGAGGAATAACGCCTACTCTGAAATAGCTATTTTGAAATAGCAGTAGTGTGGATGCTCCACTGCTGCTAATTCGAAATAGCTCCTCCCCAGGGCCATTCAAATTAATTACTCCCCAGTGCCTCCTGGGGCTCTAAATTGGGTTAGCACGTCCACATCGGACTAATTTTGAGGCTTCCCTGCAGTGTAGACATGCTATTTCAAAATAAGCTATTTTGCAGTATTGCTTCAGAAATAGCTTATTTCGAAATAAGTGTGTAGTGTAGATGTACCCTACAGAGAGCAGCATGGTAGAACCCATGAGAGGGGGAGGAGTTCCTGGGAGCAGTGAGGTGAGGGGTCTGAGGGAAGCCTAGGGACGGGATGGTGGGAGATGAGAACAGAGGTACAGAGGGACGTGAGACAGGATACAGAAGGCTGGGTGGCGGGCAGAAAGCTGGAGCTTGGTTAGAAACGCATCCTTCTGGCTTGCACACCGTAAAACTGTTCTGCATTAAAATAACCGGGTCTCCCCCATCTGTCAGACTCTTGTCATGTTGTCCCAGCTGGGCTGGCATGGCACCGTGAATCACATGCACAGGAAAAGGGGCACCAGCAGTCTGAATGGATTTATTTAGATATTTTATTGATTTTTGGAACGGATTTGCACAGAATCTCTTTTCTGGCCCAGCAGCCTCTAATCACCATGGCCTGAAATTATTCTGAACTGATTGTAGTAGCCCCTAGAATAGGGGTGAACAATAAGTGGCCCGTGGACCAGATGTGGTTTGCCAGGGTTCACCACTGGTGGGGTGCGTCTAGCCCGCAGGCCACTTATTTCCCACCCCTGCCCTAGAAGGCCCATCATCAATGGGGACCGCATTGGGCGAGGTGCTGTACAGACACAGACCATGACATATAAAGTTATAGCTGTTCTTTTTAAAAAGGAGTTTTCTGCTCCCTTCTTGCGGCTTTTCTTGTCAGCTCCTTGTGGTTTTTAATTCATTTTGTGAAAATGTCTAGAGACCCCATTATATTAGGCACTGTACACACACGTACAGAAAATTAGACTGGCCCAGATACATTGCTCAGGGGTGTGACAAATTCACACTCCCAACGTAGCTGTGATGACCTTAGGCCCTGTGTAGACAGTGTAAGCTATGGCCTTGCCGGGAGCTGGATTTCCTACAGTGATGGGAGATTCCCCTCCTGTAGCTGGAGTGTCTACACTGAAGGGCTCTAGAGGTGCAGTGGTGTGGTCTCATGGTCCACATATAGTGGTCTCGTTGCCCACCACTGATCCATAGGCATATTGGAACCTGCCATATTCTGAACAGACAGGTTCAGATCCATGGTCCATCCAACCCCATTGCCCAGTGATTCTCAGCCTATTTACCATTGTGGGCTGTATAGGTATTATGCATAGGTATCTACACAATATATAAGCTATCTGTATGGCCCTGTGATCATAGAATCATAGAACCATAGAGCTGGAAGAGATCTCAGAAGGTCATAAAGTCCAGCCCCCTGCTCTAGGCACGACCAATCCCAACTAAATCAACCCAGCCAGGGCTCTGTCAAGCCGAGACTTAAACACCTCTAGGGATGGAGGCTCCACTACTTCCCTAGGTAACCCATTCCAGTGCTTCACCACTCTCCTAGTGAAATAGTTTTTCCTAATATCCAACCTGGACCTCTCCCACCACAACTTGAGACCATTGCTCCTTGTTCTGCCATCTGTCACTACTGAGAACAGCCTTTCTCCATCCTCTTAGGAACCTCCCTTCAGGACGTTGAAGGCTGCCATCAGATCCCCCCCTCACTCTTTGCTTCTGCAGACTAAATTGCAGAGATTGTCACATGTGCCTCAGATGTGTGCTGATTGGGCCACAAGCGGCCTGTGGGCTGCAGGTTGAGAACCACTGCCACAACCGGTCTCCAACAGTGGCAAGTACCAGATACTACAGAGGAAAGTGTAAGAAACCCCCAGTAGCGGGTGTTAGACAAGTCCCCCTTCCTGCATTAGGTCATATCCCAGTCTCTCATAATCAGATATTGAATGCTCAAGCCCTGACGAGGGGGTTGAACATTCCTTCTACATTTGTGCCACTAATTACAATAACTCTGGATACTTTGGTTATTCATAAAAATGTTCAATTCTTTTAGGGTTTTGCTACACTCGTGGCCTCAGTGACATCCCGTAGCACTGAACTCCACTGTCACGTCACATGCTGTGTGCAAAACATGTCTCTTTTGAATTTGCTGCTCTGTAATTTCATTGAGCACCCAATTGTTCTTGTGTTCTGAAACTGGAAGAATGGAAGCTCCCACCTACCTTAGTCCCCACGGTCATGTGATCTCACGGTCTCCACAGACAATGGGTGAAGGGGAAAGAAAAGCAATTCACTCGGCAGAAACCGCCCAGCTGATCCTGAGCTGTACCCATGCTGCCTATTGTGCTTTATCATTTCTAAACTGACTGTGCCAGGGGAAATGAGGAAACCGACTGCACCCAAAGGGCTGTGAAGAGTACAAAAGAAACAGGCTGAGGAATTAGAAATAACTATTCTCTGCCAGCTCCTTTCACCAACAAGGATCAGAGGCATTGCTTCTAACAGCAAACCAGCTCATCCCCTCCCAGGGGAGGATGAGGAAATCTCAGAAATGATTCCTCTGTAGGGGTTCCTCATACCATACCTTGGGGGAACAGGGTTTGATCTCCATCTGTGGTAACTCAGGGGGCCTGGTGGATCCCAGGGCCATCCACACACATGTCCATTGGCTCTAGCCACTGCTGGATCTTTAGTAGGATGGCTGTGATGGCTACACACAGGACCCAAATGCATGGGAGCACTTGCTCTCCCCACTCCTAAGAAAGGAACAGAGCACTGTCTCCCAAGACAAATGGGACATGCCCTGTCACTTCAGGCATTTCAGACTGGACTCAACAAAGCACTGACTAGACTATGCTGTAGGGAGTGGAACAATCATGCCCAAAGAGACCATTAATGGTAAGTTTTACCAGCCTGGTATAAATCAGGCAACCCCTGACTCCAATAGGAAGCCACAAGAGATGTCAGTTAGAGCTGCTTAAATAAGAAACTGCTCCCCAGCTTTGGTGGCACCAGGGCACTTTCTTTCAGGGTCTCATCTTGTTCTCCAGAATCTCAGCTTCCATTCATTTTTAAATTAGTCTCTAGCTATTCTGGATGGGAAGAAAACCTTCATACTGTGTAGCGAGTGAAACTAGTTCAAAGGTTTCTGCCTGCATTTGCAGAGAGCCTGAAATAATAGCTGAGCAGTGAGACTGACTCCATTCATTTCAATGGGTGTTAACTTCAGAGCCCAGAAACGATCATTTAAATGTCAGCATCATTAACTGTTCTCCTGGTGATCAAAACTGGCTAGAAGCAAGAGAACAGTAGTAGGAAGAGCTGCACAAGTGGCATCTCTTTTGATGTTTGGGAAAGTACCAAGAAGTTCCCCCACCCCCACCTGATCGCTGCTGCTCACGGACGGGGATAAAAAGTTCATAATTTGCCATATGCTCCAGTGATTATCTCTAGCCTCAGGAGCAATGGGGATGCCATATGTTGGGGAGGAGGGTTTAATTACACTTTGAATAATGTGGTTCCTTGGGGCCTGCCTGGCTCTGGCTCTGCCCCTCCCCACTGAGTGTTTTGTGCTTCCCATTAAAAGGAGCAGTTCTGCTGGTGGATGCAGCCACTGCACAAGGTGAGTAAGGGTGACAGGTCCTGGCCCTTAGTCTGACAGTTCTAACCACTTGGCATGGTCCAGGTGTGTGCTCTGTTTCTGGAAAGTCTATTCTAAAAGCAGCTCTCCACCACTCGCTGTCAAAGCAATGGGAGGTGGAGCCGAGCCCCATGAGCACCCGAATTCCCAGGGTTCCATTTCCTTAGGCTGACCGGAAAAGAACCTCAAGAAACTATCAGAGTCACTGCACTCCCTCTGCCTGCTGCAGCCCTGCTCCGAGGAAGCCTTCACTGCAGAAGAACCTGTCCATGTCCTGGACACAGCCAAAGCAGAGACTGCCCCCGAAAGCAATGTGTGATGCCAGATGCAGTGCATGCTGGGAACACATGGGACACAAGATGCTCTCCGGTGCTTATTTTGGACTGGGACTCAAGTAGGTGGTTTTTTTCAAACTTTCATAAGTGATGCAGCAAGCCCAGAGGAGACAGGGGCTATGAACTGCCAGGCCCAGAGGTGCCAGGGGCTATGAACTGCCAGGCCTAGAGGTGCCAGGAGCTATGAACTGCCAGGCCCAAAGGAGACAGGGGCTATGAATTGCCAGGCCAAGAGATGCCAGGGGCTATGAACTGCCATGCCCAGAGGTGCCAGGGGCTATGAACTGCCAGGTCCAAAGGAGACAGGGGCTATGAATTGCCAGGCCAAGAGGTGCCAGGGGCTATGAACTGCCAGGCCCAAAGGAGACAGGGGCTATGAATTGCCAGGCCTAGAGGTGCCAGGGCCATGAACTGCCAGGCCACGAGGTACCAGGGGCTATGAACTGCCATGCCCAGAGGTGCCAGGGGCTATGAACTGCCAGGCCAAGAGGTGCCAGGGGCTATGAACTGCCAGGCCCAAAGGAGCCAGGGGCTATGAATTGCCAGGCCAAGAGATGCCAGGGGCTATGAACTGCCATGCCCAGAGGTGCCAGGGGCTATGAACTGCCAGGCTCTCCTGGCTGCCCTCCTAAAATTCTGTCAGAGCTCAGCACTTGGAAATTGAGAGCCAACCAACGTGCCAGGCCACCTTGTGGCCCACACAGCTCACTGCACCACGGCAGCCTTGGGAGGAGGAGCAGCAGATGGTAGGATGATCTTTTCCATTCCAGGGGGCTTGTCTTTGGACAGAGGTCAGGAGCGAAAAGGAGTATCCCCGCCCCTCCACTAGTAACTGGCATCCCCTTCACCTCTGCACATGGAGCGCCTGTGCAACGGAGGCAGCTTGGCTGGAGAGTCAGAGCCGTGGGCATTAATAGCACACATTGCATCTATTTTTAACTTTGATAGATGAGAGCTTATTTCCCCTCGCTTGTAATGTTCATTATTCTGATTGTGCAGCGAAGCTGTGTCAGCCCCCAAGGCGCCCGCTCCCTGCACCAACGTGAGGCCTGGCCCTGTCACAGGAACCAGCCTCAGATACCCTGGGGTGCCGTGGAGGACGACCAGACCTGGGAGTGTGTGGCAGAATTGCCAGACCTCTGGAGAGGGGACTTGGATGGTTTGGGGGTGAGGAATGGCACAGAGAACACTTCCTGTCTATGCTACCCACCCAAGTGAGCAGGGGCCGACACTTTACTAGCAGAGAGTACTTTGGTGGCCTACGTGCAATGAGTTTGGTGGGTCTCAGCACAGTTCCCTGTGGACAGGTGTCCCAAGTGTCCTTATCCCGCTTACTGTTGGCTGTCTCTGCAAAGAGGCTGAGCATTGAATAGATCATGGAAACTACATGGCACATCTACCAAGGGTCCCACTGGTCAGGGCTGGGCGTGTTACCAGTGACACTCACTATTCATGCCCAACGGCTCAAAGGCCTGTGGCGTTTGGTCTGTCTTTTGATCTCCGCCACGTGTGCATATGACTATTACTGCCCCTCCCTCCAAGGCAGGAGCTCTCACCCCCCACATCAGCCATGTCCCAGACCTCCCAGCAGACCTGGGACAGTCTCCCTTTTACCTCCTGACCCAACTGAAGACAGTTCTGTCCCATGGTGGTTTGGCTTGGCTCTCTGCTCTGGGAGCTGCAACTTAGCCCCAGAGTAAGAAGTCTCATTGCCACTCATTAAAACTTGCCCCAGATACCTGGCCATCGGGGGGACAGGACAAATTGGACGGACAGAGGGGGAAAGAGCTGCTGGGCTATGAGAACACCACCTGCTCCAGAGGGGAACCCTGCCTGCCTCCTGCAGGAGCCCTGAATGGCCACCCAGCCCCATGTGGCAGGGCAATGAGAGGGCAGCCAACCAGAGCTGGTTTCTCCCCCCTGGCAGGGCTGGAGATTCTTGGTCATCACCAGCCAGGCTCCTGCCTGGTCTGAAACTCTGTCACTCGCCGAGACGTAGCGAGAGCTGGCCACACTGGGCTGTAGGTACCCGCTCCGTGTGGCGTTCTGTTCTGCATGAATGGTGGCTAACGGCTGAAGAGCCTGCTACAGGCTCAGTTAGGAGAGCTGGGTGCTTTAGCTCTGGCATTAGAGGCCTACTCTGCTGACACCCGCCTAAGGGGAGTCATGCTAGATTACCGTTCCCCCACCCTTTCTGTGCATAAGCAGGCGGCTCGGTCTCCAGCGCCATCCAAGCACCTTCTACAAACCGTTTTGTAGCCAGATGCTGAAAATCTCGGGCTGCACCCCTGCCGTGGGGGTGTCAGCACCTTTGGGAGCTCCTGGGGTGGGCAGCAAAGCCCTAGGAGCAGGTAGCTTGCTGCGGTTGATGGCCCGGCGAGGGCCGCGTTTTGGGTTGCAGCAACTGGCCGGTCCCCTCCTTGTTGTGTCGCACAGCAGGGCTGTGGCGGGGAGAGCGCTGGGCTCTGTGTGAAAGCTCCGCAGGAAGGCTGGTCCAGCGGCCGGGTGACTTGTGTTCTCTGCTCCCGTGTGAGAGAACGTCTAGGCCACCAGCTCTCTGGATGCCACACAATGAGCCCCCGAGGGGAGGGAGAAAGCAGCCTGGCTCTCTAGCCAGGGAAGGGGGAAGGAAGTGACCAGAGGCAGGGGACTCCTCCAAAGAAAGTGAAAGCCGATTTGGACTATCCTGCCTCTTTCCAGAATGGCCTGGGGCTCTAGTGCCTATGATCGCTTCCAACCTCCTTCCCTAAGCGCTGCCCCCTTCCTGGAGTGGGTTCGCCCACGTGCACCTGCTGCCGCTCAGGAGGCTGGTGACCCATGGAGCCAGCCCACCGATGAGCAGCTGTCCCCTCTGCCAACCCACAGCGCTTGGGTAGCCTGAGCAACTGGTCACAAGTTTTCTTGTCCCCGCTGCTCCCCTGGTCTCTGTGACAATAGTGCAATGCCAGCGCAGGATTTATAGGCAGCAGCCCTCCAGGCGGGCCATTCATCTTTATGAAATTAGCCGTGCTGGCTGTGTGCTGGCTTGCTGCACTATACAGGCTGCCTGTGAAGGGGGGCCAGTGCAAGGCATCACTCAGCCCTGGATGGGGCCAGATGAAGCCATCCTGGGCATCGCACAGCAGAGACTGGGCAATAAGGAACCTTATGGCCTGATGAAGCTTATCCCTCTCTTGCTGTCTTTAAATGGGTTGTTTCCCTGCTCAAGGCAGGGAGAGGAGACAGCACTGGCCAAAGCCAGCCAAGCGGCAGGAAAGGGCCTGATCCAGGCTATGCCCAGGTTCAAGAGGGCTCCAGATCTAGGGCGTGGCTCGTCTCCAGCACCATGGCTGTCGCTTTCCTGGTACACAGGCCAGTTGCACCATTGCACTTGCCCGTTGAAGACTGAGGCCCACCCTGTCAATCCAACTGTCTTTTGCTGTAGTGTGGCTGGGTCCCACCAAATTCATTACACCTGTGACCTGCCTCTCCCTGGAACCAGATGTCAGGCCAGTGCATTAATCCATCTGCCCCATCCCCAGGGGGTACCTCGGAGAGAGAGATCCAGCCTCCCAGGCCACACTTGAAGGCTAGGGTGAGGCTGACAGTGGAATGGCTCTGAGCGTGTGGTGTTGGCCCTGGGGCGTGGTGGGGAGAGGAGGACACAGAACCCTGCCCAGTTTCCAGAGACACTGCTCACTGCTGAACCTTCCTGCACACTGATGAGGATGTAGGGGACTCGCTGGTTACACACTTGTTGGCTGCAGAACCATTTGGCAGCTGCCGTGATCAGCCACGGTCCCTGTAACCAGCCGGGCTAGCTGCTTTTACTTGCTAGGAGCTGCACAACAGGTCTGTGGGCTACGATGCACTACGCACCTTGTAAATGAGGGCCAGAGGGACTCTTGTGGATGAAGGAAGGGCTCATTAGGGCCCCAAGACAGGAGCAAATCTCAGTTTGCATCCAATTAGCTGGTATTCATGTCCATTCACAGAGCTGGGGTCCTAAATGGGAGAACATAAGAATGACCATACTGGGTCAGACCAAAGGTCCATCTAGCCCAGTGTCCTGTCTGCAGACAGTGGCCAATGTCAGATGCCCCAGAGGGAGTGAACAGAACAAGGAATCAACATGTGATCCTTTCCCAGTCATCCATTTCTAACCTCTGACAAACAGAGGCTAGGAACACACTAATAGCCATTGATGGACCTAACTGCCATGAGTTTATCTAGCTCCTGGAAGGAGCTTCCGGGGCTAGGGGGTACGAAGGCCTGGAATAGTCACTGTGAGGAGTGGGAGCCCCTAGGAAACCAGGGCAATCAGAGCAGGCATCTGGCAGCACCCACGGGGCATGAGAACTTCTGAGAGTTGTATCCGCAATTCCTGGGAGCTGCATCCAGTGGGAGCAGTGTCCCGGCACCTAGGGGGAGCGGGCACTCTTGGGAGCATGACCCCCAATGCGGGGGGGGGAGGGGGAGGGGCACCCTGGCACGCAGCACAAAGCAGGCCTGAATGAACACCGACGGAAGTCGACGAAAAGGCTCTCACTGACTGCACACGATCAGAGGAATCCTGGACCTTTCCTGTCATCTCCACTGCCAGAGCAGGAAGTGCAGCCACACTCCTGGGCCAGGGCGGGAGGCTGTTGCAATCCTCGGGCGAAGGCGGAAAGAGAGAGAAGATCAGGTCCACTTTGATCTCTTCTGCCCGGCTCGCGCTGGCTTTGCCATGTGCCTTTAACCCATTTGTGCTGCAGGGCAGGAACCTGCTATCCGCATATCCCTGGAAGTTATCCACCAGCCACTCCCCAGCATCCCAAGGGGCCCACAGACTGGGGGTAACTTGAGGCCACCAGGAGCCTCACGCAGTAGCTGAGCACTCCCCATGCTTTCCTGAGTGCAGCTGAAAGGGTGTCTCATTACATCAGAGAAAAAGTCCAAGGATTCTATTGATTGTCGCTCAGCCGGAGAAACGTCCTGCTCTAACAGCCTTAAAGTGCTATCAAGAGACCCAGCCGAGAGCCTGGCCCAGCTTGTTGTGGGGTGGGGGTGAGGGGGAAGGAAGCAATAATATGATGAGAGCAGAAAATAAAATCTTAAAAGGGTTGGGTAATATGGAGCCAGGGGTTGCTTTTTTTGTTGTCACCCCCCCCCTATTTCCCCCCCCACCCCCGTCACTCTAGATTTCTCTCCACCAGGCCTTGGGCTGCAGCCAGCTCTTCGACCTAATCATTTAGAGTCCTGTAGCCAATTTCCATGCTGCTCAGCCACATAATTATATTTATTGTTAAAGTGAAAGAGTGAAACAGTCGGCTGCGAATGCGGGGACTTTTGTGTTGTATCTCGGGGGAGGGGGGAATAAACACGTCCAGGGAAATGGGGAAAGAGTAACTGGGCTGGGGGAGATGATGGTTCATTTGATAAATGTGTTGCTGTTGGGAATAGGGTCTCACTTCCCTCCAGATTAAAGAGCCCACGCCAGATTATAAATTTGATTCCACCCTGTTGACTTCGGCAGGGCTACTCAACATCGTCAGCCTCGCTAAGGCCTTGTCTACACACAGAAGCTGCACTGCAGGACAGCTAAAGCAGCCCAGTCCTCTCTAGCCTGTGTGCAGTTATAGCAGCATAAAGATGCTAATAGAGGCAGTCCTTGGATTTATCACATAATTGGTTCCTGAAAATGATGGCATAAGTCGAAGCATTGTAACTCGGAACATAATAGCATCCTTTATTCCCACAGGATAGGGACTAACTTCTATGTGTGTAAGGAATCTTTACAGCAGTGCAATTGCATCCACCCTCCAGATTGTATCGATTTAACTATGTTGGTAGAAAATCATCGCCCTAACTGAGATAGTTAAATGGATACCAAAAAAGGTTTGAGAGCAGAATTGAGCACAAGAGATTAGAGACATGCTCCAAACACAGACAGATCTAGATTTTAAAAATCTTCCTAGTCCAGAATTGTTTGTATTCAAGCCCTCTACCAATTATATTATTATTAATAATATAGCAAACCCTAATAATCCTTCATACAGCACAATAATTAATCATAATTATTCATGCTAAAATTTAAATTACTTAGCAATTATCAGTCCTTCTAGGACAGTGGTGTCCAACATGCTAGCCACTAGCCACATGTGGCAATTTGGCTGATTGAGTGTGGTTAGTTCGCTATAGCAGTAGCCACAAAGTGGCTGGCTGGACCCCACAGTTCTAGAATGGAAATTGCACGCACACATAAGGTACATAAAATATACATAAGTTGTACCTGAAGAAGAGCTCTGTGTAGCTCAAAAGTGTGTCTCTCTCACCTACAAGCTGGTCCAATAAAAGCTATTACCCCACCCACCTAGTCTCTCATCATCATATAGTTCATGTCATGTCAGTTGTGTTCTTATTTCAAATCTATTGCTGCAAATTATTAGGCAGCAAAACCTACAGCCTCCGCCTCGGCTAACCTCCCTTTGAATTCAATCACTTGATAATATTTAGATCTTATTAGAATGAACCAGTGTCCATTAAAAGCAATAGACTCCCATTGGCTTCAATGCACTTTGGATCAAGCCCATAGGGTGCTTTGCACCCAGAGTTCTCAAAGTGTTTTACCCAGGAAACCTTTACTATTATCTGACTTTGGGGTTAGTTCCTGGGCATGTATTGGGGGAGTGAAGAGAGGGAGAGATGCTGAGCTGAGCAGGCCATGCCAAGGGTCTACCACTGTGTATAATGCCCCCCCATCTCATAATAAATGGGGCAAGTAAATAGGCAGCTGTGGAGGCTGGGGAAAGTCCATGGGGAGAAATAAAAGGGAAGAAGAGAGAGAGACCTAGCACCTTCTGCTCAAGGTGCATTTCTGAGACCCTGCCTTCTCTTGCATAAATACATGACTATTAAAGACAAACTGGAAAACCTGCTGCCCAAACCCGGCTCTCCAGTTCACAGGCCCCTTCCTGGGGAGAGGATGAGAGAACACCCCACCGGTGACAGGTGTGTAGCCACTTTGCACCTTGCACGACTAGCTGGTGTGCTGGTGCTGAGGGCGATGCTGAACCCCCGTGGAATGTCATTGGGATGGGGCACACAGGGGTATGCAGTGGACAGGCTGGGAGGGGTTGGGGTGGGAAATGGCGGGGGGGGGGGGAGCACAAATCCAAGGAAAGTGAACTCAGATGGAAATGAGATGGAGGGGGAAGGAAAGCCATTGAATGGGCTCAGTGTAGGAATGTTGGGGTGAAATTCTATGGCTGGGCTCTGTTCCTAGGTGTGGTACAGCAGGTGGAGGGGGGTTATATGGTTAGACTGGGCTCTCCCCTCCTGGCTTTAAAATCCACGGGACAGGCAAAGAGGAGGGGGTTCAGCCCAGGGCGTGGGGTGCCAGGCAAGGAGCTGGAAGGGGGAGGGTTCCCCATTTCGTTGGGTATTTGGGGGAGGGGGGCGAGTCTGAATTTGCAAAATTACCTGTAAAGTGTCGCAAGTCGTCGCTAAAGATCGGGAGGGGAAGAGACCCGAGCCCAGGGCAGGGCAGGTCAGACAAGTCAAAAGGCGGTTCAAAGCCCCTCTGGGATCGGAACCCGCCCGCGTGTGGAACCCAGCCGGGGAGCTCTGGCCTGACTCCCCCGTCCTGCGGGCGTTTCCCCTGGACCTCAGCGTAACCCCCCTCGCTTGCCCAAATCCTCGCACAACCCACCAGCCCCCTCCTCCGTAACCTCGAGGAGCACTCAGCCCACACCGCCCCGGCAGGGGGAATAAAGCCATCAAACCTCCCTCCCCCCCCGCCCGGGATCCACTCCCCGAGCAGAGCCAGAGACTCCGGCCAACCCACTCGGGACTCGGCGCTCGTTGTCGGTGTTACGCACCCGGCGCCCAGACTCTACGGGGACGGGCGGCGAGCTGGGAGAAGGAGGCTTCAGAAGGCCCGGCGCCAAGGAATGCCAGGCCCGGCTGTTGCTTCCCCGCAGCCCGGGCCAGGACTGGGAGGCGAGCGGAAGCCAGCGGGGCAGGGAGCGGAGAGGGGCCGCGGGGGAGCTGCCGCGGACGGCGGGGCTCGAGGGCCAGAGCTGGAGTAGCGGCTGCCGGCGGAGGAGGGCGTGGGGGGCGCCTGGGTGGCACCCCCTGGGCACAGGCTGGCGAGCCCGGCATGCAGCGGCGCGGGCGCAGGATCCGCTAGCGGCAGCGGGGGGAAGCCCACACCCTCCCCGCCGAGCCTGCGCCTGGCTGGCCCCTGCCCACTGCACAGCGCGCAGCACCGGAGCGCAGCGCAGCGGAGCCCACCAGGAGACGCGCTGAGACTGGCCCGGTGATGGGTCCCCCCGCCTACCTCCCGGGCCCCTGGGGGGGTGACGGCTCCAGGGGACCAGGAGGAGCTGGAAGCTCCGTGCACCTGAGTCGGGATCTCCGGGGGGCCGGGGGTTTGCCGGCGGGGGAAACCACCTCGGTTTGAAACGCCTCGCGGCTGGCTCTGCGGAGGGGCAGCAGAAGGGTTTTGGCGGCTGGAATGGAGTCATTGGTTCTCTGCCTGCGCCAATCCTGGCCCAGGGCGGCGGCGATCTGGGGTCCCTTCCCAGCCCACTGGCCAGGACTTTCAGCGCAGGATCGGGGCGTGGGGGCTCTCGATGCACGGGGAGGTAAGCGAGCGCGCTAGCAACACCCCGTCGGGTAGCTCTGCCTAACCCTAGTCACTCAAGCACCCCCTCCTGCAGCCCTCGCTGGGTGTGTTGGTCTAGCCACGGGGAGGGAAGTTTTGCAGGACCTCGCCAGCCCCGGCCCCGGTGGGCTGCTTGGGTCCCTAATCGCTTTGCAAAGGTTGCTCGAGCCAGTTGTGCGGATTCCCCCCCAGCAAAGAAGATATGTTGGGCTGATTCCTAGCTTGGTTTGCTCGCTGTCCCTCCCAGCTCTGGGCTCTTTGCGGCGGAGTTGGTGAGTCTGACCTTGCAAACTTCGTCTTTTGCTGCTGCTGCTGCTGCTTTGAAACTTCCCACCTCGCCTCTGTTTGTCAGATGTGCTGTTGGGATGACACTGTGTCCACGCCAGTGACTTGCAAAGAGACATTATGAAGCCCCAGCCACTTTTTCCAAAAGGCAGAGCAAAAGCCCTGGCTCCACGCAAATAGTATCGTCTCTGGGCGAAGAGCAAGGTAGTAAAATTATTCTGAAAATAGGACCTTCTAGACTAGCGTCTCCAATTAGCACCCTCACATCTTTTTGCTCCGTGGATCAGAATTGCCTGTATTTTTAGAAATCACTCTTAATTATAGACCAAACAACACTAGAAGGAAAATGGAGTGTGTTTAGCAGCATTGATTCCAAGACTGTTATGCAGCGGGAGTGTGATCGCAAAACAGGTTTTGTTTTTCTTCCCCCCTCTCCATTCCGATTTCAAACCACCTGTTTTGTAGAGGTAGCTGCAGATTAAGGATCTATTTTGGATGTCGGTTCTTAGAAAGAGCGGCGATCGCGTGGCTGGTTGCTAGTATTGTTTAGTTCTGGCTTTTAGAAGGAGTTGGTGCAAGTGCCCAGAGCTGGGAAGTTTGGGTCTGGATTCTTAGTTAGCCACCTTTTTCTAAAGTGTGGGGGCTGATTGGCAAATGCCCATCTTTGATGGTTTACGGTTCAAGTGGGACAAGCATTCTGGGCACAAAAGTAATCGCATAAAACACCCCCCTCCCCTCCAAAACCCCCCCTGATGTCAGATTATATCACCATGTAAACACCACCTCCTGGCTTTAGTGATGGCATAGTCCAGATGGGGGTGTTAATAGATGCCACTGTGATGGATGTTCTGTTGGCAGGCAGCTATAGAGATCACACCATCAAAATGTATAAGTATTAATTTTCCTCCTGTTACACTCCTTCCCTCCGCATGGAAAACTTTCCACTGGCACTTCCCTTTAAAGTCCTCAGCACAGGTGAGGTTCCTCTCATTTCGAAAACACACAACACAACACACACACACACGACCTCTCTCTTCCTTCCATACTCCTCAGGCCAGGGTGATCAACAAAATATACATTAAATATACACACGTGATTAATAAAACATCGCATCCTCTTAGAGGCATTATTGCCCCCCCCCTTTTTTTTTTTTTGCCTCCAATGACACATTCTTCAACACAATGTGATCTCTGTTCGCCTTTTTCCGAGGGAGTCGCTCACCTAGGCACGCAACTTTGTTTTTTGAAAAGATCCGGGAGGAATAGGATAGTTTCCACCTGGGCGGGGAGGGGAGAGGGACGGCGGTGTCTCCTTCCCCTCACAGAAGACAATGGGCACTTGATCACGTCGCATTTCCTGGGAAGAAACGTGCCCACTTTAAGAGGTGCACTCCAGCACATGTCAGAGGGGTCTGAAAATGGCACAGAATGAAAGACTCACCCGCAGGTTGGCTGCTGTCGCCTTAGCTGGCCAGGTGCTTAAACATCTGGCAGCAACTTTAGCGGAGCAGAAGTTAAAAGCTGGCCCCAGTGGTGCTGAAACAATTTGTACGGTGGGGAAACATTGAATCAAACTGTAAATCCTCTATATAATGCAACCCACCCCCTCCCTGCACCCTTACTTCCAGCACCTCTGGAGATCAGCTTGTAAGTAAATGTATGAAACTCCATGCAGAGTTTAAGAAATTAGGTGCTGTCATGCTGACTAGTGTGTGGGTATGGAGTGTGTATATATAGTTATGAGCTGTAGATACCAAGCATGTGTTTATGGCATGTACCTAGGGATACCAAGGAAAAGTTTTGTCATTAAAAAGGGCAGTGTTTGCAGTGACTATTCTATCCCTTCTTTTCTCTGCTCAGTGAAATTTTTACTAGTGGAATGAGTGCATAGCAGAGTCCTTACATAAGCAAGGAGGGCAGCATGGTCCAATGGGTAGCGCTCAGTGTCTGTGCTAGATGCCACTCTGCCAGCGACTGGCTGTGCGTGACCTTGGGAAAATCGCTTAATCTGTTTATCCCTCAGTTTCCCCATCTATCCCCCCACCCCCTGCAGCACAGGGAGGGTGGTGCTGACCCCATTTGGTGGAGTGCATTGAGATCCCCCCTCGAGATCACAGTTGTTGTGTATTAGCAGAATGCCAGATTGGGGAGCAAAACAAGGAGAGGGAGGTGACCTCTTTCTCAAAGGGAAATTGTGGAGTTTTTCACCTCTCTACGCCTGGAGGCTGGCTGTGTTTCTGGACATTTCCAGGAGTGTGTCCAGTGTACAAGGAAAAGGAATCGCAGAAGAGAAAGGATTCGGACCCAGAGGGCTTGGGCTAAGCCCCATCGCTAGCTTTCCTGCGTCTGCTTTTGGGCTAAGGCCTTCGCGTCAGTTTTACAGCGTATCTGATAAACCCCACGCTTCAGGAGCAAACCTGTCTTGCCTATAGTTAGTGTCCCGGCTCTCCAGTTGGGTAGGAAGGGAAGGAAGAAAACAGGTTGGTTTGTGCCTGTTATTGTGCCCACTGTTTTGGGTCCAGGATGAAGCGACGATATGACCTGGGTCCCAAAATGCCTTTGTGAGCAGTGGGAGCTTGGTGTGGCTGGCTGTGTTTTGCTGTGCAGTGTCTCTTGTGGCTGGCAACGCACCACCAGCCATCTAACAGGTACAAGGGTGGCCCTGCCCCCACCATCCTCATCAGTGAGTGGGCATGGAGCTGGCTGGGACCGGGCATCTCCAGGGTGGCAGAGAGCTCCTTTGACTTTTAATGACTTCACTGGCTGTCGGCTGGGACAGGGCAGGGGCTGTTCTAGCAAAAGCAGCGACTGCTGCCTTTGCAAATGTCTCTCTCCCTACCCCTGAGCCCTGGCTGCCTTACTCCAGCCTCGCCCCACGCGCCCTTTCTCTGACCCGCCTGTGCTGAAAACAGCCACCCAGGTAGGGTTCCCTGCACTAGAAGAGGAAACGCCTCCCAGCCTGTTGGTAAGGACCCAGCTGTTGTCACTGCAGAGCAAAGGTCCAGAAAGACAAGGAGCAAAGAGAGCTGGTTGTAGCCCAGCCATTAGCAAGCCAATGCTTAGCCTGAGGGGCTGGTGAGACCATTTCTAGGCCACTTCCCAGCCTGAAATCCACCCAGATCATGGGGCCGCTGCTGGATGAGAGGCAGCATGGTGTGGTGGTTAGAGCAAGAGACACTTGGGCCACCTGCCACCTGCCTTTTATATTCAGTTCTGCCAGCTGCTATCTTGGTGACCGTGGGCATGCCAGGTAGCTGCCATGTGCCTCAGTTTCCCCACTGGTAAAAAAGGGGGTGATTATTTCCACTTCCCAGCTGGTCAGGGATGCCCAATAAATTACTGTTTGTAAAGTGCTCTGAGATCCCCAGGTAGGAATCACTGTCCAGGTGCCTAGGCATGAATGTTTCGGCTTTACCCTGAATGATTAGTATTCCTCCATTAGTTATCGATACTTCAAAAATATCCTTGGGATTATTATTTTGACCTTCTTGGACCCCAGCTCAGAAATGAGCAGACAGAGACCAAAGGTGTCCAGAGAGGAAGGGGGTGGAAGAGGAGAGGCATGAACCTCAGGCTATTCCGTTGCTTTGGAAGGATTCTTTTTGTTGTGCTTTTAGCTCTTAACAGGGCCAGGTAGAGCTGTGGAGCCCAGTTCAGGCTCCGTGCAGCCTGACATCACTCCACTGGGGAGTGGCAGCAGATCTGAGAGGCCACGGGCCTTTTGCATTGCACTCTGGAAAGACAGAAGTCTCCTGATGGCAAGTGAAGACCCCGATCCCTCCCCTGCACTTCATGCTCCGTCTCCAGGTGCATGTGTGCCCTGGGAAGGAGTGTGCTGCAGGCAGGTGTCTGCCAGCCGTGCCTGTGCCCCAGTGACATTCACCTGCCCGTGCAGTGTAACCGCAGGCAGGCCCTGACAGCTCTTTCTGCTGCCGTGGGCAGTACAACGGGCTGGAAGGTGCAGAGATTGCAGCCCATTGTACTGCTGCCTGATAGAGCCGTGAGCCTGGTTCTGCCATGCTGGGGGGTAGGAGCATGTGTCCATAGGGGACAAGCCACAGCAGGGGGACCTGCCCAGTTTCAAACCAAACCACCCGCCACGCATCTGTCTGGGCAACTCAGAAGCATCCCTCACCCTTTGGTCCTCAAGTGCTGAATGTCAGACCAGCTACCTCCTCCAGCAGGGCTGCAATCCGGCTTAGCCTAGGCCAGGCAGGGTACCGTGGCCAGGACTGGAGCAAGCACCAGGGTTAGAACTCAGTAATTCCTGGCACCCAGTCCTGCATCTGGGCCACTAGACCACATTCCTCTTGTTGCTTTGCAGCTTCTGGAGCATTGTCTAGCCATCTGACGCAGCTGGGGTGGGGGAAAGGCAGTGCCTTGACCCAAGGGGCTAGCTGCTCCCTGCTCCGTGAGTTACCTCACACCCAGGTGAGACAGCCCTGGCTCTTTAGTTGTGTCGAGACATTGGCACAATGGTAAAGTGAGGGGTTAGTTGGCTCAGTTGAACAGAGAGGACCTGGGGGAGGGGCCAGCTGCCCCCGCTTGCCCACAGTGTACCCCAGTAAAAAGCTCCTCTAAGCATGGCCAGTGTCACTAGCCACCTTAAAGACTCTGCTCTCTGGGGGGAAAGCTGCTCTCTGAGGTTGCAAACTGGAAATCCAGCTGTCTGCTGCACAGAGCATCCTGGACTCAGCCAGGTACGTCCGCTGCACGACATGCCCTGAGCCAGTCCGAGATTCAGTGCTGTTCTGCAAGAACCTGGCTCAGTCCCTGGAAATCAGGCTGCCTCCTCCGTTCCAGCATGGGTGGCAACCTGTGTCCCCCAGGCCCTGGGAAGCCAGCTCTTCTTACATAATGTACATGCTGCAGCATCTGCTGCGCTCAGGCTAGGCAAGGTAAAGGGAGAGCTGCAGTCTCGACCGCATTTCCCTGGATTTGACAGGGGGTTGGGGGAGCCTGGTATGTTTATAGGTATGGTTGTCTAGTGATTTGAGTAGCTAGTCCAAAGCTACGGCTCCTGAGGTCCACTCCCTGCCCTGCCACTCACACGCTTTGACACCCGGGGAGAAGAAATCATGGGAGCTCTGTGAGCCCCTGTTGAAGATGGGGGTGAAAAGTGCTTTGAGATCCTCCCCAACAGGCACTAACTAGATAAATGCAACATTCATGAGTCCAGGGGAGAGCTTTGTCCAAGGCCCTTGCTTGTAATTAACAAAGATGAGTTAACCCTTCCCCGTGAGGCAGGGGGGATGGATGCCCATTCTACAGAGAGGGAAACAGAGGCAGAAAGGGACTAGGGGGCGGGGGTTGCACCCCTGCCAGGGACAGAGTCAAGAATCAGATGGGAGTGGGGTAAGCAGCGGAGCCCTCTCCCTGGCGTGAGATCTGAGATGCACCTTGGCCACGTGGCCTGTAAGGAAATCCAAGTCTTGAACTTTGCTACATGGTTTATGACCTGCTGAGGCCTGAAATCTCAGCAGCAGCTGCTGCCTGCCCTCAACACGGAGAGAGGGAAGCAGCATAACCAGCCTCCTCCACCAGTTGCTTTGTGCTGTGCTCGGGAGAGAGCCAGCGTGGCTCAGGAAACAGTTGGATCCAGCTGATGCCTGTGGCCTGGCCTGGTGCCAGGGGAGTAATTATGAATGCTCTGAATTAAGTGGCGGGGACACACCTGTGCCCCTTCCCAGCCTGTGGCCTGGCTGGGCTTTGCAGGGCTTGGAAAGGGTGGGGCAGAGGGCAGTGCAAAAAGGCAGGCGGGGAGGTGGGAAAGAGGAGTTGGGTTTAATGCAGCATTTCATAACGACCCGTGCGTGGAGCGGGGCCAAGCCCTGAGATGGCCCTGAGGCAGCGAAGGAAGGCAGCGAGCCGGAGCTCAGAGAAACGCTGGTCTAATGCATGTGCTTGGGAGAAGGTCGAGGGGTCACAGCCCAGCACTCCAGGGCAGCGCCTCTAGCAGAGCCTAGAGATGCCGGCACAGGTTTGATCCTCAGCCTGCGTCATCCTCAGAAGTCAGGGCATGTTGCTAAAACGTCCCAGCTGCCTGGTCCATGGGCCCATCCCACAGCCCCGCTCAACATCTTTCCCTTCCTGTTTGCTCGGAGCCCTGCAGCTGGCTCTCTCCTGCCCCTTTCCTGATTTACATGCTCTGGAGAGGCAGGTGAAGGCGGGGGAAGGCACCAATGCCAAGCTCCTCCTGGGGTGGGGAAGTGCCGGGATTCAGGCTCTCGGAGAGCTGGGCTGTGCTACAGCTGCATGTTCTCTGCAGTTGTGACTCTGCGTGTTCCATTTCTGCTCCCTCTCTGCCCGGGAGCCCCCGTGACTGCCATCCTGCCTTGACTCTGTGCCCACTGCCTGATGACACCGTCCTCGAGAGCACCCTCCCACCATGGAGCATTGGCCCTGGTTCCCTGGCGCAGCAGATTGCAGGGGCAGGGGAGTGGTGTCTTGCATGGAGTGCATTGACCAGCCTTGTGCCGTGTGGAGAGCCAGGGTGTCAAGAACACAGAGGCAGCCGGCAGGGCTGTGACAGGAATAGTCAGCGAATTGCCTCAGGATTTTGGGCAGGAATTCCATGCTGTTCCAAGGAGTATTTACACCTCCAAATCTCACCTGCACTGTGTAGGAATTTGGCAGGGAGCTTGGGCAGTCATTCCAGCTCGGCCACGGAAGTGTCTGCTGAACCTCCACCCCCTCGTTCGCTACCCATCTCCTGGGGGGAAAGGGGTCACTTCTTTGCAGCACTACAGAGAGTCGAGAAAGGCCACAGTGCCAGGGTTCGCTGGCGCCCAGATTGCAGAGAGGGGCCATGTTATCTGGAGAAGAGCTCAGAGCTCTGAGGGACTGCTCAGGGGTGGCTGAACCCGGAGGTATGAAAGTGATCAGCACTCACACCAGTAAAATTTTTGTTTAAATTTTGTCAGTCAAAACTTTATCAAGGCCTATTATGGGACAGGCAGTAACACAGACATGAATGGACATGGTGGTACAGACCTAGGTCGTGATTCTCCGCTGCCTGGCAACTTGAAGCAGGCAGGAAATACCCCCAGAGCAGGAAGTTGTCATTACAGGTGGGCTTTGATAGATGGCTATAAAATCATGACTGGTGTGGAGAAAGTAAATAAGGAAAAGTTATTTACTTGCTCCCATAACACAAGAACTAGGGGTCACCTAATGAAATTAATAGGTAGCAGGCTTAAAACAAGCAAAAGGAAGTATTTCTTCACACAAAACACAATCAACTTGTGGAACTCCCTGCCAGAGGATGTCATGAAGTCCAAGACTATAAGAGGGTTCCGGAAAGAGCTAGATAAATTCATGGAGGATAAGTCCATCAATGGCTATTAGCCAGGATGAGCAGGGATGGTGTCCCTAGCCTCTGTTTGTCAGAAGCTAGGAATGGGCGACAGGAGATGATGGATCACTTGATGGTTCCCTGTTCTATTCATTCCCTCTGGAGCACCTGGCATTGGCCACTGTCGGAGGACTGGATACTGGGCTGGATGGACCTTTGGTCTGACCCGGTATGGCCATTCTTATGTTCTTATGCTGCCAAGTGGTGTAGATTCAGGCCCAAACTATCAGGGCAGCTGCAAGGAGCCTGAAGATTTTTCTGGCAGCATTGCACACTCGTGGTGCACTGATGTATAAATTTACACAAGGTGCAGGGCCACAGTAGCCCAGTGGAATCAGACTGGTGTAAACTAGCTGCCAGAGAGAAGAGAATCCAGCCTGTAGTGACTGGATTACACTTCAGTCTATTTACTGAACTCCCGCTGGTCTCTGGTACAGAGTTACAACAGAAGTACCTATTTATCTGTGGCTGTGAAACTCCAACATGTGGTGGTCTAGGGAGTTAATACATTAGACCAGAAGTCAAGGAGGGAGTGAAAAAAAGAAAACTCACAAACCAAGCTCTAGCCTGTGCCAAAATGAGGTGCTGTTCACAATGGCTCTCCATAAACACAACTCTCCTTTTCCGCTGTGCTTTGATCAGCACTGAGCTAGCGAGTGATGCTAACACGAAAACTTTTTACAGGAGGTTTCAGAATCGACGTCCCTTGAAATGGAGAGGGGCTCTGAGAGCCATTGGTTCAGGCAGGGTGCAGACTCAGGCAAACCCCACCCCCTCTGTTACACTCAGTGCCCATGTTCAAGGTTTTCTTTGCCCTCCTCACGGCCAGGGCCTCCTATTTCATTTTAAAGCTGAGATGTGATCACACAAGATGGCCTCTAGGAGAAGGTACAGGTATGATGAGCCACCAAGGGCTGGCTCATTTTGACTTCTCTCCTGTCTGCTCACATGGGGTCCAAGTGGTCCCAGATCAATAGGGAAGGCTGCTGGGTAGCTGCAGAGGTATTCTTGATGGGCGTTTGTCGGGGCACAACACCCATGTGCATCTTAGCATGCTGGCTCGGCTGCTCATCACGCCTTCTGCAGTGTGCCCCTCGGGATAGGTGGGGCCTTGTGGGGGAGGAGGTCCCAGGGGCACTAGCAGAGGGCCAGGCATGGGTGGGAATAGCCTGGTGTTCTCTGGAGCAGGGCAGAAGGGCAATTACTGGAGCTGCGAGGGGGAACCTGGCCTAGCATTGCCCACCCACGTGGCTCCTGGCTCTAGCGAGTCCTAGCGTGGCTCCTACTTGGATAGATGCTCAAAACGTGGAAAGCCAAGAAGCCTCCAGCCTCGCACAGCCCTGTGGCATGCCACCCTTCCCGCTTCCTCCCCTGGTGCCATATGTCAGGCAGCCCCTCCCCAGCCCTCCTCTTGTCCTGCCTTTCCCTTTACCGTTCCCCCCGGTGGGGCAGAGGGCTGTGCTCTCGGTGGTCCTCACATAGAAGGCGCCTGGGCTGAGCTGCGTGGGACTCCACATTATAAATCTGGGTGTTGCCTAGATACAGACACACCCATCCAATGCCTAGATCGGGACAGAGCCTAGGACCTCTGGCTCAGCGACACCCCTTGAGCTAAAGGAGCGCTCCCTCCACTGGCAGTAGCAGTCAGTCCCTTATTCTCACGTTAGTGGGTCAGCCAAGAGGGAGTGACCGGGTCACAAACCCTGAGCCAGCACGTTTCAGCAGAACTGGAACAGCGAGGCGCCTTGCGCGTCAGGAGTGAGGTGAATAGGCACAGGTGTGGGAGGGGACCTAAAGGTCAGGAGTGGCATAGGTGGGAGTGTTGCAGGTGGCGGTTGAGTCACGCTGGCAGGGTTCTGGGGGTGTTGCTGAGTAGCTCTCTCAATCCCTGCCTGCTTTGTGTCTCACTCATTCACAGCTCGCAGCCCTTGCTTTTCCTGGCTAATACAATGCCCTAAGAACGCACAGAAGGCAGCATCCCAGAGAAGGGGAAATCAACGCTTGGGAGGGACACCTCTGTTGCCCACACACCTGCTCATGCAGCTCTTCAAATATGAAAGTCATTTCTCCTTCTCTGCATTGCTAATCCTTCCTCTTCTCTTCTTCCAAGAAGCTTAACTCCTCCACAGTAATGGCTGCTCCCAACTCAGGAGCTGGCCAGCAGGAAATGCTGTCACATCAGCGTGGTGTCCCCCTGAAAAGGGACACTACCAAAGCGCCACAGAGGAACAAGCTAGGCTCCTTCTCCCCCACCTGTGGTGCATGCTGCTGTCTTCTTATCGAGCAAGTGTTATCTAGAGTGAACTGGCAATGAACAAAGGCTCCCATGATCTAATAATTTCTACGCTGTTGGTGTGGAAAATCACTTCATTGGAGAGTGTTCTTTGGGACACTGCTAGATATAAACAGTCAAAACAAATGCCAGGTAAAGGTTTCAATAGCCGCTTCCTTCTCCAAGCTGGCTCAGATCTTTGCAAATGATCAGGACACACTTGGAGAAATGGTCTGAGGCAAATAGGATGAAATTCGATAAGGACAAATGCAAAGTGCTCCACTGAGGGAGGGACAATTAGTCGCATGCGTAAAAAATGGGAAGTGACTGTCTAGGAAGGAGTAACACAGAAAGGGATCCAGGGGTCAGAGTGGACCACCAGCTAAATATGATTCACAGCGTGACACTGTTGCAAAAAAAGCAAGTTGAATTCTGGGCTGTATTAACAGGAGTGTTGTGAGCAAGACACAAGAAGTCATTCTTCTGCTCTACTGCGTGCTGATTAGGCTTCAACTGGAGTATTGTGTCCAATTCTGGGTGTCACATTCAAGAAAGATGTGGAGAAATTGGAGAGGGTCCAGAAGAGCAGTCAAAATGATTAAAAGTCTAGAAAACATGAGTTATGAGGGAAGACTGAAAGAATTGGGTTTGTTTAGTCTGGAAAAGAGAAGACTGAGAAGGGGACATAACAGCGTTCAAGTACCGAAAAGATTGTTAGAAGGAGGAGGGAGAAAAATTGTTCTCCATGACTTCTGAGGATAGGACAAGAAGCAATGGGCTTAAACTACAGCAAGGGAGGTTTAGGTTGAACATTAGGAAAATCTTCCGAACTGTCAGAGTGGTTAAACACTGGAATAAATTGCCGAAGAAGATTGTGGAATCTCCATGATTGGAGATTTTTTAGAGCAGGTTAGACAAACACTTGTCATGGATGGTCTAAATAGTGCATAGTCCTGCCATGAGTGCAAGAGACTGGACTTGATGACCTCTCGAGGTTCCTCCCAATTCTAGTATTTGGTGATTCTCTGATTCTAAGGCTCTCAGATTATGGACTTCCCAACCCTGAACAGTTTAATTTCTAATAGCATCTTCTGTGCCATTAGGGCATTCCCTACATACCTACTGACCCAGAGGCACGGGGGCTAAGTTTTCTGGGCTGGCTGGAGTGTCTTCCTGCTAAGAACCAGGTCAAAAGTCAGCAGCCCAAGCCAGATGCTGCACCTCTCTCTTGAACCACCACATCCACGCAGTAAATGCTCTTCCAGTATCAACATAGTCAAAAGGGCTGATGAAAGGGGCGGACTCAGCTGGGAGGATGATGTGTACAGAGCAGCAGCGGCCCTGCAATTAAGGTTCAGCCTATGGACCCACCTTTAAAAATGACAGTGGAGGGCCATCTTCATGGCCCATGCTGCTGTTGGCCTTCTGTGGTGGTTTTGGAAATGTAACCCAGAGGCACTTACACCACTCACAAGGGAGTAAACTCTGCGCTACAGCCTGAGCTGAGAGCCAGTTGGCTTTTAGCTCATGCTGTAGAGGCACATGACTTTAGCTCCTAATCAGTGGGGCCGACAGGCACTATGGGCCCAAGGGCTAGGTGTGGGGAGGCCCAGCTCTATACCCCCAGAAGGGGTGGAGCCTTTAAGTTGGCAGAAGGGGCAGGGCTGAGGACAGTCAGCCCTTAGTGCTGCCCAGAGCACGACACTGGGGCCCTGCCTAGCCCTAAGAGCCCAATGGGGTGGCAAAGCGGCGCTCTTGTGGCAATGCAAAGGGGTCTGGGGCTCCAGCTAGGCCCCTGTGCAACTGCCCACTTTGTCCCCCTGTCAGTGGGCCTGCTCCTAAAGTGGCAGGTTCAATCCCACCCTGCTGATGAGCCAGGTTTGATGAATTGATGGGCGGTCTCAGAACACGCTTTTCAGCAGGGGCACCATTTCAGATTTTGGTGGGCGGGAGGGGGCAACCTGTGCATGCCATGATGGGGGTAGCGGAAGAGAATGAGAGCATGATTGGGCCAGACTGAGGACACAGGCTTCAGCAGTGTTACTGAGCATGCTCAGTACAAGCCAAGCACCAAATGAAGGGGAGCCAACCCCATCTTCCCCCTCCTCCCACACACACATCATCTCTATCCAGGGGCTACCAAGGCACTGGAAAACTCTACTTTTTTTGGGCAGACAACTTAGCAATTAGGTGGCAGGAGCACTGTATCTAATTCCTATATGAAAGAAAATTACATAAATATTAGACCTACTCAGCTCTAACACTAACATATTCTGACATTTTGTGGTAAGTCACTTAAGGGACACTGGTTAGCCTTACAAATGTAATATACAGTCTTACTTTGTTACTAACTCTGTGGAGAGGGAGAGACCCATCAGGACTTGTTACTAACTCTGTGGAGAGGGAGAGACCTGTCAGGACTCCTGGGTTCTATCTCAGCTCTGGAAGAGGAGTGGCATCTAGTGGGTTACAGCAAGGGAGCAGATACATTTAAGCTCTCTATAAAAACATCAGAATGGCCATACTGGTCAGACCAATGGTCCTTCTAGTGCTGTATCCTTTCTTCCAACAGCGGCCAATTCCAGGTGCTTCCGAAGGAATAAACAGAAAAGGCAATCATCATGCTCCATCCCCTGTCCCCTATTTTGTTTGTTTGAAATCTGTTGCCTATATATTTAATTGGGTCAGCCTCTTATGTTAGTGAAGGAATGAATAACATTTCCTTATTCCATTTTTTCCCACCATTCATGATTTTCTAGACCTCTCACATATTCCCCCCACCCTTTAATTATTTCTTTTCCAAGCTAAAAAGCCCCACTCTTGTTAATTTCTCCTGATATGGAAGCTGTTCCTTACCCCTAATAATTTCTGTTGCCCTTTCTGTACCTTTTCCAAATCCAATATATCTTTTTGAGATGGGGTGACCAGATCTGCACATCGTATTCAAGACATGGGCATACAGTGACTTTATATAGAGGCAATATGATATTTTGTCTTATCTATTCCTTTCCTAATGATTCCCAATATTCTGTTAGCTTTTTAGTTTTTAGACTGCTACTGCACATTGAACAGATGTTTTCAGGGAACTATCCATGAGGATTCTAAGATCTCTTCCTTGAGTGGTAACAGCTATTTTAGACCCCATCATTTTTGTATCTATAGTTAGGATTATATTTTTCCATGTGCACTACTTTGCACTTATCAACACTGAATTCCATCTGCCCTTGTGTTGCCCAATCACCTAGGTTTGTGAGATCCCTCTGTAACTCTTCACAGTCATCTTTGGATTAGTCCCTGTTTACCTCTTTTTCAAGAACATTTATGAGAAGTTTAACAGCAGTGGTCCAAATGCAGATTCCTGCCATACAACACTCATTCCTACTCTTCTCCCCTTCCCATCTTGTAAACGGAGTACCCGGCAATGTTTTCATGATGCTCTAATGATCCTTCAGTTGCTGGAATGCCCAGCCTTTTGTTATTCTTAATCACCTGCCTTCCTCTTTTTATAACAAACTCCCTGCCCCAAAGGCAAAGCTGCAAGCAGCTCAAACTCTGTTGCATTTAAGAACTGCCTCTCGAGTCAAGACATGGGCATTAAACAGACCTGAAATATGAAATCCAGGGGTTCAAACTCAGGTGGGGGGGCTAGTACACACCCTACCACCTCATAATTGGTGCCCTTGTTTCTCAGCTGAGGGAAGTATGTAACCCAGTGGCACTGAGACCACTGACAAGGGAATGAAGTCTGCTCTACAGCCTTAGCTGAGAGCCAGTTGGCTTTTAGCTCGTGTGATAGAGGCACATGGCTTTAGCCCCTAAAGTCACAGGTGCAATCCTTCCTGCCAATGACCCGGGTCTGTTGGCTCCACGCTAGGATACCTGTCCACTGCTGGCTTGAAACCCCTGCAATTTATTTCACACCGGGGCTGTCACATATCTGTCAGATATAAATCCATGCATTAAAGGTCGCATCTGGCAATGCATTGGAGACTATAGTTACACCGTCATTGCACTGTGATTGAAGTGAAAATGCAGACTGTGACCCCTGGAGCTAACCTCCCAGTTGAAGGATTCTGCAGCGGGGCTGTGTATCAAAAAGTAAACACCTCAGGGCAATGTATCCAGTATGAAATTGAAGGAGAAATTATACATATGGAGGGGTGTGGTGGCTTCCTTGCCTTTTGGAACCTTCAGATCAGGACTGGATGCGTTTCTCAGAGACAACACAAATTACTGGTTTAAATAAAGGGATAATGGAGAAATTTGGTAGGCATGATATCCAGGAGACCAAACTAGATGGTCCAATGTTCCCTGCTGGCCTGAAACTCTACTAATATATGACACAAGATGGAACCTACCCACTCGGAGTTTCTATAACCCAATAATAGAGAAGACCCAGAGACTATATGAACCCCCATGGGGACTTCACCCATTGCTGATCTAGTTTATATGGAAGGGACCCAGCAACTACAGTGACGAGTGGTAGGAAAAAAACCTGTGACAGAGAGAGAAAGAGAGAGATAAAAGCTGTATTGATTTTTCTGACAATGAAATGTGTCAGGGAGAGAACATGTGAGCAAAAAAACCTCTCTTTCTTTTTTGGAGAAACTTGTTCTATATGGTGGCAATCTGGGCGAAACATCCCTGTTTCTTCCAGGGTCCCCTGTGTGTGTGGAGGGGATGATCGGAACCTAGGAGATGCTGATAACCCTTAACCGAGTGGCATTAACACAGGTGATGACGGTGCACGGCACCCCCCTTGGCCCGGATCCTGTGTTGCCAAGGGGAAAATGGGGAATGTATGACTGTCAAAAGCTCTCCAGTCATGTGGATCTTACAAAGGGAGGCGAGCAGGATCCGTCCCTCCACCCCCAGCGCCCCCGGTTATTCTGCCACGCTCATTGCTGTGGAGAGGAGTCACAGCAAAGGCTGTTGTGTAACGAGCTGTTGCCTTTTTTGTAGTTAATTATATGGATCGGTGCCATAATCAGACAAATAAGTAGTGTTGTCCCAGATGGTGGAGTCTAATAAGGGCAGGGAGAAAATTGGGGAGTTTGACTCTGCACGATCATATCTATCGGTAGAAAGATATTGCATGGAGTGTGTGTGAGAAAGAGAGAGACAGAAATATCGGTGTGCACACGGCAGAATGTGCTTTGTTATTCCATGCTCCAGGGATGGCTCAGCATCATTTGCTAAAGACCACTAGACTCCAGCGCGTGTGGCTTATCTACCCACTTTATAATTCCTATAACAAATGGGTACTGCCTTCCTGCCCCTTCACAAGAGTTGAGTAGCAGATGCGACCGTGTGATCTCCTGGGACTAAGCAACCCTTCCTTCACCAGACCTGCGGCGATCCATTTGCTAACACTGGGCATAGCGAGTTCCCATCAGTAAGTGACGCCAAACTCTGCTGGTTAAAATCAATGGACAAAGCATGTTTTGGGAGGCTTTGTGTTTGCTTTTTGAGTTGTGTTTGTTCACTCATTAGCAAAATCTGGCACGGCACGCTGGTCCCCTGCTTGTTAATTATTATTAATTATTTGTGAAGCAATGTGGATGCGCTCTGCACTGAGGATGACACAAACAAAAACAGCCTGGGCGTTTTATATAACACACCATTGCTTGGTCATCGTTAGGGATTGAACCTGGGACATCTAGCACTAAGGGCCACTACAGATGGAGCTAAAGGACTAATTGCCTTCGCTGCCCACTGTAGCACACTATGTTCGGGTATGTCTACACTACAGCACTAATTCGAACTAACTTAATTCGAATTAGTTAATTCGAACTAAGCTAATTCGAACTAGTGCATCTAGACCTAAAAACTAATTCGAATTAGCGTTTTGCTAATTCGAACTAGCATGTCCACATTGAGTGGACCCTGAACCGAAGTTAAGGCTGGCCGGAACCAGGACTTAGAGTGTGGAGCTGCTGCCTCAGGCTAGCCGAGGGCTGTGCTTAAAGGGACCCGACCCCCACCCCGGACAGACAGTTCTCAGGGTTCCCCGCTTGCTTGTCTACCTCGATGAAGGACAGCAAAGTCCTGTCTTGGGGTATGTCTACACTACCACCCTAGTTCGAACTAGGGTGGCTAATGTAGGCATTCGAAGTTGCAAATGAAGCCCAGGATTTAAATATCCCGGGCTTCATTTGCATCTTGCCGGGCAGGCGCCATTTTTAAATCCCCTCGTGGAACGAGGTGTACCGGTAGTTCGAATTAGAAATCCTAATTCGAACTACCTACTCCGTGCCACGTGTAGCCGCGGGCACGGAGTTTGACCTAAGGGGATTTAAAAATGGCACCCGCCTGGCAAGATGCAAATGTAGCCCGGGATATTTAAATCCCGGGCTTCATTTGCAACTTCGAATGCCTACATTAGCCACCCTAGTTCGAACTAGGGTGGTAGTGTAGACATACCCTTGGAGTGCCCTGAGTGCCCACACTCGGCACATCACAGCACTCAGCCATCAGCCCGGCTGCACTTGCCACAGGCTGCCATCCGGGGGTGTCAATCGGGGGGCTGTCAGGATCCAGGAGGCCCTGCAGGAGAGCTTCCACCCTGAAGAGCCCGCAGAGCCACCCCAGTCCTCCCCATCAGGGGCTCGTGCCCCATTCCTCCCTCACCTCCTTCCACTTACCCCTCCCCAGCCCCCCTTCCTGAGGTAAAAAATAAAGGACACGTGTTCAAAAATAGAAACTCTCTTTATTTAACAAAACTGGGGGTGGGGGATTAACCTCTGGGGAGACTGGGAAAAGGAGGTGGGAGAGGGGAAGAGAGAGGGTGGGAGAGGGGAGGTGGAAACCTGGGAGGAGGGAGCTGGAAGGGGGAAGCCAGGGGAAGAAGGAGGAGGGGAAGTATAAAACGATGGTACACCATATCTTCAGTATTGTGTAGAGATGTGGTCTCCTCACCTCAAAAAAGATATTTTGGCCTTGGAAAGGGTTCAGAAAAGGGCAACTACAATGATTAGGGGTTTGGAACAAGTCCCATATGAAGAGAGGCTAAAGAGACTGGGACTTTTCAGCTTAGAAAAGAGGAGACTGAGGGGGGATATGATAGAGGTATACAAAATCATGAGTGGTGTGGAGAGGGTGCATAAAGAAAAGTTCTTCATTAGTTCCCATAATATAAGAACTAGAGGACACCAAATGAAATGAATGGGTAGCAGGCTTCAAACTAATAAAAGAAAGTTCTTCTTCACAAAGCAAATAGTCAACCTGTGGAACTCCTTGCCACAGGAAGCTGTGAAGGCTAGAACTATAACAGAGTTTAAAGAGAAGTTAGATAAAGTCATGGAGGTTGGGTCCATGGAGTGCTATTAGCCAGGGGGTAGGAACGGTGTCCCTGGCCTCTGTTTGTGGAAGGCTGGAGATGGATGGCACGAGACAAACGGCTTGGTCATTGTCTTCGGTCCATCCCCTCCGGGGTACCTGGTGTTGGCCGCTGTTGGCAGACAGGCTACTGGGCTAGATGGACCTTTGGTCTGACCCAGTACGGCCATTCTTATGTTCTAAGCTCAGGGCTCAGGGTCGGGGGTCTCACTGGACCAACTTGATTTTCATGCAAACCTGCTCCTGGGTTCGCATGTGGCCTTTGGTGGCCAGGCTGGCAGCTATCCTGCTCTAGACGGCCTCATTCCTGTGCCTAGTGCGGAGGTCGTGGACGTTGGAGGTCTCCCCCCAAACCTCGATGAGGTCCACGATCTCCACACTAGACCAGGTGGGCGCCCGCCTCTTGTGGCCCCGGGCAGGCTCCTGGGAGCCGCCAGCCTGGTCCTGGGAAGAGGCGGAGGGCTGGGTGGCAGCGGGTGGCTGGCTCATGCTGTGCCAGGTGCTGGGTCTGCTGGCTGGGTGCTGGCAGGCTTGCAGCTGGCATGGGCACTGTAGCCAGACCGTGCCCCTTTAAGGGCTCCGGGGCCGGGAGGGGGGCAGAAGAGTTTCCCTGGCTTGGCCCAGAGCGGCCACCAGGGCAAGCTGGGAAGAGCTAGCCTCCCACTAGTTCGAATTAAGTGGCTACACAGCCCTTAATTCAAACTACTTAATTCGAACTAGGCGTTAGTCCTCGTAGAATGAGGTTTACCTAGTTCGAATTAAGCGCTCCACTAGTTCGAATTAAGTTCGAACTAGCGGTTTGCATGTGTAGTGCCTATGAAAGTTAATTCGAACTAACAGCTGTTAGTTCGAATTAACTTTGTAATGTAGACATACCCTGTGTGCTGTTAGGGGGAATTGGAATGAGGAAGGGCAGGAAGTCCTTTTAAGGGGGTGGCAGAGCAGAAGCTGGGGAGGTGGGATGGGAAAGAGGAAGTGAAAGGGGGACACGAGGCTAGCATTGCTGGAGGATTAGGGCAGGTGAGAGGAGATAAAATCTGGGATGTACTGTTGTCAGAGTAGAGGGAATTCTCCACGGTGCAGGGTGAGGATGAGGATGAATTTGGCTGTCTACTTTTTACTCCTACCCTTACTAGATGCAGCCATTCCCCTTTGGGCCATCATTGGCTCCTTCAGAACTCATGGGCTAGACGGGTGTTTGGGAGATTTTTGAGGGACCGGCTTTAGGAATTGGTGTTGATTGAATAAGTGGCACTTTCTCCTCTCTGAGTCATGAATTAGCCAATCTCCCAGCAATGAGTAGGGGGACAGTATGGGTTCATGGCTAAGGCAGCAGCTAGAGAACTTGGTGATGGGTTTTAGTCCCTGTTCCAGTGCTTTTTTTGTGACGGTACTGCCCGGTATGCAGTACTGGTACCCCTGCTGTCAGAGCTTATCTGGAAAGAATGGAGTGTACCCGCACCTCTGTATGGAAGTGTTCGACAGTCGGCTGGGTCGTGTATCTTAAAGGGGCTGCGTCTCTTAAAAGGGCAACCCACCCTGGCTTTTTTTTTTTTTTTTTTGCTCAAGAACTTTCCCCCTGGAGTACCAGCACCTTTTTTTTTTAAACAAAAAAAGCACTGCCCAGCGCTAACCTGCTGTATGACTTTGGGCAAGTGACTTCATCTCGCTTTGCCTCTGGTCTCCATCCTGCCTTGTCTGTTTGGACTGGAAACACTCCAGGGTGAGGACTGTCTCTTGCAGAGTGATGGCAGTGCTGAGCACAATGGGCCAAGGTTCTCTGCAGCTGTCTTTGAATGCTGCTGCAGTCTACTGGACACTGTGCTGCTGGAAGCACCATCATTTGGGTGACATGTACAACCAAGGCCCTGATCACTTGTGACTGTTTTTTTTACAAGCATTGGGGGTGGCAGGCAAATGATAACTTGGGGATTTAAAAAAGGAATCAGAGAGAATCAACTGTGACAATATGTAAATTGCAGATAAAAAAGGCTCAATAGATCATCTGAATCAGCCACGGTGGCTTTCTTCCAGGGAGAATGGCTCTAGTTTTGTTCCAGAGAGAAGGCTTTTGGGAAGAGACGCCTCTTGCACCATTCTCAGCAGCATCCCTTGAACATTATGTATTTCAATGGATTTGGAAGCTGCATTTGATCGATGCACGAAATAGATCTACACATCTATTTCGTGCATTTGATCAATGCACGAAATAGATCTACACATGGTTTGTAGCCAGTATCTTCTGCACATTCTGGTCCTAAAAATTCCTGCTCTAAAGTGTTGTCTTAACAGGGCTGAAATGTGGGGTATTACGTTTATTTGAGGGATAACAATGCCATCCAGCTCTAGTTTGAAATAAATCCTTGTCCAGCCCTTCAGCAAAAAAATGATGGTCCAGTGGACTGCATCTGTTCCAATAGTTATGTCAAGAGCATCACCATAAGATAACTACAAGGCAGTGCAAAAAATATGTGTGGTGCTGTAAAATTCTGCACTTGGCCATGCAGCTAGAAATCCCATTGGTGGAGTTGTCATTAGCTTGCCTTCCTCAATAGCAAAGCACCATTCAGATTCACAAATTGCCATCAACTGCCCATTTGCCATCTATTCTCCCATGCATTATTTGGCGTGTTACACATGGCAGGTCCGTTAATAGTTCCCATGTCGACTGCACTCAGTTTCGGAAATCAGGAATATTCACATTTCCCTCTCTTACCACCTGTCACTTTGGTGTATTTCCCATGGAATTAACGAGTGAACTGGCCCATATGCAGATCAGGAGCACTGCTGGAAGACACAGGCCTGGTTTGTGTGTTGGTGGTGCCTGTTTAAGAGGAAGCATAAGCTGTTAGCTGATTGCACAAGAGGTCTTGATGACCAATGCATTTGTTGAGAATTCAGCCCTTTGTTCGGTTCTAGGGCCAATCCTCGTTCTTGCAATGATTTCTGTTTGTCCTAAGTATTCACCACATTTTTTCAGCCCGTTCGCTTCAATTGTCCACTATTTATTATTGCCGGTGCAGGATAGGTCAGTTATCCTAAGTCACATGATGTTGGGTCCACTTCCCGATTGGATGATGAAAACTTTAGAAAACAAAGAACAACTACTAACGAATGCTAAAAAATCAAGAATGAAGAACTCACTTTCTGGGATGAATTTTTCTGGCCTGATTATCATTTGTGGATAAATGTTGGGAATTCACAAGCATCTTCATGAATATGCCAGTCGCCATCCAAATACTTGTTAATAGTAACAGCTCTGGCTGTAATAGCTCTGCTGTCTGGCTGGGCATGCAGCTGGAGCCTGTGTCTGAGTCAAGGCTGGATTTAGCATGTAGGCTGAACCAGCTGCCTGTCTTTAATAAAGTACTGAACCCGGCAGCTAATAGTGTTTACAGATGATAACAGCATGGACAGATCTGTGGCATGTATCATAAAATTGTCTTTATAGTCCCACTGTGAATTCACAAAGAATCATGAAGGGGAAAGCAGTGATCAGTGAGCTGTTTCAGACCTGTCCAGGCCCACCAAAGTCAGCCCAGTATTCATCTCATGTGTATGGCACTGTGTTGTCAGGTTAAACATGCTGGATGTGATAGAGTTGGGCCATATCAGCTGATCTACATTCAAATCTGTGAGCAGGCCTGAGGGTTCCGTTCCACTTTCCTTCCTACAGGAAAACAGCGACACCTTAGAGATGGACCTCAAGAAGCTGAACAATCCCAAACACTGCGTCTGTGTGTTCATCTTTATGTATGTGCATGTATGCATGTGTAATGCCGACATGCAGAATCAAACCTGGGACTTCTGGAGTTTAGTGCATGAATCTCTACCACGCTAGCTAAAAGCCAGCTGGCTGCTAGCTAATGCTGTAGAGCAGACTCATTATTCTCACTGTAAGTGGCCTCAGTGCCACTAAATGGGACAGTACATCACACCCAGCAGGTGTGTGGGTTACACATGCATTTCCACGTGCGTGAATGTATCTGCCCCTGTGTGGATGTACGTGTGTGTAGATGTCTACTTGTGTGCATTTCTCTGGAATTCAAACTCCTCTCCTGAGCTGAAATTCACCAAGTTTCAGCTGTGTCTACAAGGGTCCAACCTGCCCCAATGTTCATAGAATCATAGAATCCTAGGGCTGGAAGAGACCTCAGAAGTCGAGTCCAACCGCCTGCTCAAAGCAGGACCAACCCCAACTAAATCATCCCAGCCAGGGCTTTGTCAAGCCAGGACTTAAAAACCTCTAGGGATGGAGATTCCACCACCTCCCTAGGGAACCCATTCCAGTGCTTCCCCACCCTCCTAGGCCAAACTAGACCTCCCTCACTGCAACTTGAGACCATTGCTCCTCATTCTGCCATCTGTCACCACTGAGAACAGCCTCCCTCTATCCTCTTTGGAACCCCTCTTCCGGGGGGGCTGCTATCAAATCCTCCCTCACTCTTCTCTTCCGCAGACTAAACAAGCCCAAATCCTTTAGCCTCTCCTGGTAGGTCATGTGCTTCAGCCCCCTAATCATTTTTGCTGCCTTCCGCTGGACCCTCTCCTTTCTGTAATGGAGGGCCCAAAACTGGATGCAGTACTCCAGATGTGGCTTCATCAGTGCAGAATAAAGGGGAATAATCACTTCTCTAGATCTGCTGGCAATGCTCCTCCTAATGCACCCTAATATGCCATTAGCCTTCTTGGCTTCTTGGATGTGTTGACTCATATCCAGCCTCTCATCCACTGTAATCCCCAGGTCCTTTTCTGCTGAATGGTGTGGTACTGTCTGGCTGGATCTGCAGCCAAATGTCATGTCCCCGAGCCCATTGTGGCTCAGGTTGAAGCTGGACATTGCTAGCGCTGTTCCAATACCACCATGGGTCAGGCCTACACACAAATGTGGGGGGGGCGGGAACCAACGTACCGTGCAATGGAGCGTATCCCTCTCCACACAACAGGAAGGAAGCTCTTTCCCCGAGGCCACAGACAGCGCTGCACATGCTCACTCACATGGCTGCTATTTGCAGCTCACGGAGCAGTGGGCCAAGTTTTCTTCAACAGATTGAGTTTGGATTCAAAGTGATCCTCCCCTCTCCCACCACCCGCTGTCTCCAGGCATTTGGGCGAGCTCAGTCGTTGCTGAATGTCTTGCTCCAAATATATGATTTGCTCTTTATATTGTGATAAGGAATACACCCCCCCCACACGCACACACAGATGTACGTTGTTGCCCTCACATACTCAGATCTTTGCTCTCCTTTAGCCACACACACTGGTACATTCAGACCCACACACCCTTAGTCTCACTTAACATTGATGCTCTCACCAAGAGATCGCTACATCTCTGCTGGCCCCACATGCATAAAAGCATTGCCCGGCTTTTCTCTAGCCACATGCTCACTGATACAATCACATGCACATCCTCAGTTGCCTACACATACCCCACAGATGCATGCTCACACACAATTCTTTTCAAGCAGATAACACTACTTCTTTCTTCATTTGCCTCCTTCTTCCATCCCCCCCGCCCTTTGCATACACACACCACTGCAACCCCTGAAAGTGCAGCTGTTTTAGCGACCGGATCCTGTTTGAAATGCAGAGAGGAATATGCATGCAACTTATTGTCTCAAAACCCTGTAATCATTTTGTCAACCGAAAAGCAGCTCTCTGTCAAACACCCACAAGCAAATTGGGAGATTTAATGAACTTGGGAGAGGCATCTGAGATCAGGCTGTGGGTTTCTTTTGGAAGTGGGGTGAGTTCGGAGGTTGGATTCCCTTCCCTTCCTCTTCTCCCCTTCCTCCCCCTGGTTCATGAGCAATACAGCAACTCTCATCTGATGGATTTAAAAGAAAAAAATTCTTCGCAGGAGATTTATAATGCTGGAGAAAATGTGTTGCCACTGGCTCAGTTCTCTAGAGAAAGTGGAATTATGCAATGAAAAGAGAAAGCAATTCAGTGCAAGACGAGAGGTTGGTGGGTTTCCAACAAAGACTAATGGAGCTCCGAGCTCAGTCACCTGGAACCGCTCTTAGAATGGCCCTTCCTGCTTCCGTAGGGCATTAAATGTTCCCTTTTGTTCTCTGTGAACGTTCGTTTCTGGAGCCTTTGCACCGGGAGGGGATCGTCACCATTTCGCAAATAAAAACGGACAAATTTTGCCTGCACAATAGGGGAAATCGCCCCTTTTTAAGGAGTTGGCTGCAGCAGCTCCCAAACCAGGTGTTTCTTTATAACAACACCTGCTCCTTATGGATGAGGGGAATTCAGGCCCAGTGGCCCAGGGTGGTCCATGGCCCTCCCCCCGGTCTGCTGTCAAAGGCAGCACTGAATGAGTGGCTGTGGGATGATGGCTTGCTTTTTGTGACATGAGTACCTAGATCTGAGGGACTAGATGGAGAGCAGCCGGCCACAGCAGGGCAGGTGCCTAGGCATTCCTAGGGAGGCAGAGTGATTGTGCAATTTGCTCACACAGACTTCTCACTGGCCATGCAGGCGAGTGACTGACTGGAGAACGAATGCGGGGGCAGAGGATGAGTTCTCAGTGAAGTATTGGCAGTGACCGAGAGAGGTCAGTGGCATTTCACCACCCTCTGCAGTGCCCTCCGCCAAATCCAGACACTGCCCAGCTTTCCTTCCATTCTCTGGTGCCCCTGCAGGTCTGATCAATGGGCCGTGCCCACCTCATTAAACTGGTCCCATAGGGAGATGCCTCGTCAGATATAGGTAGTGTCCCTATACATACATCACAGGGCAGTAAGAGAAGGGCAAGCATGCTCTGAAGGATGGCCATCCTGTTGGGCTATAGGAATGCCTCAGTACTAGCCTGAGCTCTGCCAGTGGGCTGCAGGCATGTGCCTCAGTTTCCCCTATCTGTAAATTGCAGTAAGGCCCCTCACTGCCAATGAATTGGGGTTTGAATAGGGAAAGGGTCAATCTGTTGTTAGTTAGAAGCCCTAAAAGGTGAGAGAGAAAGCACTGGGATGGAGGGGTCATGGTGGTTTACACAGCACTCTCCCAGGAACTATCCTAAATACAGCATTGCAGCAGAATCCCGCTCCAGCTCTGTCCTCAAGCCCCCTGAGCACTGCCTGCAGCTCCCAGGAGCTCTCACCCCTTTGGGTCCCACCGCCATTGCCTCTTCTCACCCCTATTTCTCCTCCACCAGGCGACATGAGGGATCTCCTGGTCTCGCTCCATGTCTCTGCTGAAAGGTCTTCTCCCCTGGAGACATATGGCCAGAGGGAGGGTGAGAGAACCTCACCTAAGAGGGTCTCTGCCAAGGACAGGCATCTCCAGGCTGACACGAGAGCCCCTCTGGCCTTCTCCCAACCATGGGGAGGGGAAGGCTGAGTGGCTACCTGGATTAGGTGGGGTCAGGCAGTCCCCAGATCAGCTCTGCTAGAGGCCGGGGGTAGGCTCTCTTGCATGAGCACCTCAGGGAATTGGTGTAGGGCAGTTCCTCTCTCTTTAACCTCTCAGCTAATGCCGGGGATATTTGTGGCAAGCCTGCAAAGCGGAGCTGAAAGGTCAATGTGATCTCAGCAGAGGAGACACAGTGCAGACAGTGGTGGCCCGTCCATACAGGTGAACTAGGCAGTTGCCTAGGGCGCCAAGATGAACAGCCGTTGAGGGCTTTGGAGGTGGGGGCGCCAATCGCGTGTTTCGCCTAGGGCTCCAGTTGCCGGCAGCTTGTCTAGGGCCGCTCCTGAGTGCAGACGAAGGGCCACGAGTTTGTGGAGAAAATATCCTGCAACTTGCCAGACCAGCGCTAGATGCCTGAACAGGTCCCCACAAGCTACTCTTTGCCACCCAAAGCCTATCAGATCGGAGTGAGCCAGGGAACAAGAGTATTGAGAAGGAGCAAAGCACCAAGAGCTGGATCCAGCAGCAGCTGATGTTGCAATGTGTGTATGACGATGAACTGGCCAGGGGTTGTTCCACACAGAGGATAAGTGCTGCCACCTACAGAAGATCTCCTTTAGCTCAAGCAGCAGTAGCCTGCATGCATGGAGTTGAATTAACACAGTTCCCATTCCAGATTCATCTGGTCTGTGGCCTGCAGCATGTAGATTCATGATAACATCAACAGAATGGGGCAGAAGTAGACCTCAGAGTCCTTTCTGGTGGGAAGCTGTGAATGCAGCCCGTGCCACTGCCACTAACTTATCAGCTTGCTCCTGGCACTACAGGGTCACTCAAGTTAATTGTTTTCCTCCTGTACACAATGACAATCTCGCCTAGAAAGCTGAATGGAGGCGAGGGGAGAACAGGGGGACTTGCCTTCATCAGCTTTTTCTGACTTGCCTTTCAAAGAATCCCCAGAGATTTGGAGACTTCAGTAGCAAGAGGAAGAGTTTTGAGTTCTTTGCCTGTGTGAGAGGCACAGGGCACATGCCACAGTCTTTAGGAACACTTCTTCATAATGTATGCACAATGTGCCGCAGGTGGCACATGACCAAGATTCATCGCTGAATTTAATCCGCTGGTTGGATCATTAGCTTGCCTGGCTGGGGTCAGCTGCTGACCATGAGTGCAACATGAACACTGATCCACCCCGCTGGCAGAGGAGATCCTGGCTTTAATTTCAAACCCACTTGCATGCCGCCTATTGCAAAGTTTGATTCAAATCTCATTGGGTTTGCCGTTCCCTCCGGGTACAGGGCCAGTTTTTCTTGTGTCCTTGGAAAAAGTGTTTCTGGGCGAAACTGACCATTGTGCAAAGAGTCAGAAGGCAGTCCTCCAAAGAGGGCTTAAGTGATTCACAAGTGCTGTATGGGCCTTGTTCTCGGCACAGGGATGAATTTTGTCCTCTGTCTTAGGTTGCGGGGAGGAAGCTAAGGTGCCATGTGAAGTCTCCACCATATTCAGCAGAGGATCATCAGAGCAGGGCAAATATCAAACAGTGATGCCACAAATAGTGCTTGGGATTTCAAAGCCAGTTTGCTCTGCCTTTGCCCGCTCCCCTCTGAATATTCCACCAAGCGAGTTGCCAGGCAGGAATGTTTATAGGAACACTGAAGGTTAAGTGATTAGTGAAGAAAATTTGGGCAAGTAGTGTCTGTTTGTGCAGTGTTTATGCGGCACCTACTATAGTGAGATCCTGGTGCAGGGCCGGGCCTCCCATGCACACAACCACTATACAAAATAAAATAATAATAATAATAATTAATAATAAACCCAAATAGTCACACCGGAAACCAGATTCTAGGACTTTGAGGTTATCTCATCAGGTATCAGAAACATGTCAGCTATCCTGATCAAATCATGCTCAGCATGGAATTTCAAAGATCAAACACTCACCATAAACATCTCCCAAAGGTCCAAAGATATCCAGTAAATAATTTTCAGTTCAGAATATCTTTTGAGAAAATTGTGGTTGGCTCGTGAGCAATTCAAGAGCATGCACACACACAAAAAAGAAAGAAAGAAAAAATTTGTCACATGAATGATTGGTTCTACATTAGTTGCTCAACTTCAATAATAAATTCCGCACGAGTAAAAAGGGAAACTGACTAATTGACGGATTATGCAAGGGAACCAGGGAAACTGACTTTCCACTGATGTCAGAGGTACCATCTGAAATAACAGAAAAAAATATTTTCCTCTTAAATCCCTCACAGTTACCATTGTCTGGGGTGCTACTTGTAGTAACACTAGTAAAAAGGGTCAGAGAAAGAGTGTGTCTGAAATTGCTGTTGTCTCTTGAATTCATTAGTCTAGAGCCAGAGCTGTAAGAACTGCCAGGAGGAATGCTACCTTCTGAGCTGGGCACACTGCTGCTATTTTGCTCACTTAACCCTTGGAATCTCTTTCTCTAGGGTTAATAGCTATCCGCTGATCAGTGGAGAAAATTCTGGCCTGCTTGCTTCATGTTATTCTATGCTATAAATAACAATAGTCTAGTTTGAATACATCTTACCTGATTAGGGTGAATCACTCCAGCCTCATGGGTTATGACCTGCTGGCTATTACATTTGCTAAGATTTTGCCATCCATCTTTATGAGAGGACAAAGGCTATTTTTTCCTGCTGTTTTTCTGAGTTCACAGATTGTGAGTTACACTGGCCTTACATATGGGTTGCTCTGTAATTTTCTATTGCATTATGGAAGGTTTCCTGCGTGCTAGATATTGATCACACAATAAGCCACTCCCAGGCAAGCCTGCTTGTGCTATTGGTTCTCAGTCTGGTTGCATTTGTCTCATTCTTCAACCATCCAAGAAGGATGCGCGGGAATGCAGGTCCTGCAGGGGTGCTGGTATATTGGAATATGTTTTGAAAAAGGAGCATGGAACTGGGAACTGTACAGTTCCCCTGATAGGCTTCCTCTTACGTCTCTGTTAGTCATTGGGCTGCACTCTGGATGGCTACCCTGCCTATGTTCCATCTTAGGGCTCTATGCCTGCTACCCAGACTTTGGGTTTCAGCATTTAGGAGTAGGTGGGTCTATGCCTACATTCACGTAGAGTATGCAGCACTTTCCTAGAAGCAGGTGGGCAGAGAGTGGGTGGAGACAGGGAGGAAACTGCGTGGAGACTGGACAGAGCCTTGTCTCTCGCCCCTATTCGCTGGGCAGAGAAGCTGGACTGACATAGGCCAGCTGCAAATTGCTGCCCCCTCTCCCTCGCCCATCCCCCTTGGAAGCAGGGTGGGAATTGTGCATCAGAGGTGCATGTCTGAGTCTCTGAGCTTCCTGGGATCAGTGCATTTTATGCACCACCTCTTGCTTTGCCTACAGCAGTGGTGGGCAACCTGCAGCCCGAGGGTCACATACGGGGTTCTGTGTGGGGCCCACGAGACATTTTGTTACCATTGCCCGTGCGCAGGGTTGCCAGACAGGTTTCTGCACATGTATTTTTTCCCTACCAGTCTTAGTAAAGTGACACGCATGTAAAGTAAGCGTACGTGAAGTGAGGTGCATGCTGATTGCACACCACATTGGCTGTGAGAGTCGGGCTCTCCCTGTGAATCCAAACAAAGTGCTGCTACAGTTCAACTAGCACACCCTGCCAGTTCTAGGTACGCGAGCGCAATTAGCAAAACTGTCTTGATTACGACAATCTTGTGACCCACTGAGATGAAGGAGGGACACTCATGCGGCCCACTCATTAGCCTAGGTTGCCCATCGCTGGTCTACAGTCACAGCAAAGCTCTAAGCATGTGCGTGAGCTCCACGCATTTCTCTGGGTCTCCCTTGGGTGTTTCTTTGCTGAGGACATGTGCTTTTAGGGCCAAAGCCTTGGTCTGAGCAGCTGATACCTCAGCCCAAGGGCTCTAGTGAGAACTGTGGATTCTGAACTCTAATCTTTGCATGGGGTCAGATGTTACCTCTCATGCCCATACACAGTTCTCCCTAGAGCCAATCGGAGTGGTGTCCACCCATCCAAGAGCCGTGCTTGGCCTTTAATTTGCTTATTGCCGCGCCAGAGACAGATGCACACTTTGTAATTAACTCCAATTTGCATAACATGGGACCTATGAATTGACTGTGATTCTGTTTGCGACTCTCCTCTTCCCTGGGAATTGACACAAAGGCTTTATCTGTGTTGGGAGAACAGAATGGAAATGACTTAGAATTCTCTGTGCTTGGACAATAATACGCTGGCTCTCCTGGAAACTTCCTGTTAATTTGACTCCCTGTAGGTGCCTTTTAATGACTTAGGATGAATGATGCTCCTTGAGCTCTTGCGGCATACACATTAGACATTGTTAACACTGCCCAGACTCTGCCTCTTGATCAGTGCCACATGCTCTTTGAAGAAATGCAAACTCTGGGCCAGATTCTGCTATGTTTAGCCCATGCTGGGTGCCAGCATGTAGCCCCCTTGGAATCAATGGTGCTGCTCAGCCTGAGTACGGTGGCAGAATTGGCTTTTTTGCAGCTAATGATTTTTGTTTGCTAAAGATCATTTGTTTCCTTTGTATCAGGTTATTTATAACAGGGTGAAAGCCAAAGGCATAATTCTGATCCCCTTATTCAGGCTGAGCAATAATGCTTAACTCCACTGGGGCTCCCGTTTCCATTTGATGTCAGTGGGAGTAATCATGGAGGAAGGTGCTAGTCACAGTACATGGGGCCATCAGAATCTGGCCGGTGGCTATTCACGCCTTATTACAGCTGGTTAAAAACTTTCTGATGGAAGTTTACAATTGGAAAATGCTCATTTTGCAAAAATGAACCATTTCACGCGAACATACTGATTACGTCAAAAACTGCAGGGAATTATCTGAACATTTCATTTCAGCATAATTATTTTGACTAATAATATAATAATATAATATAATAATTTCACTCTTAGCAATATGTTCAAAAGAAAGTATGTTCTGAATATTTCATTTGTTTAAAAAAGCCATCATTTTGGACTTTTCATCCCTGATTGGAGACAAACCCAAAATTTGGAATTTCCCGAGTGATGGAAACTCCATTTTGCAACCAGCTCTGCTCACTTCATTAAAGTCTCATCAAAGTGCAAATTTTGAAGCACCTCTAGGATCTCTTCCTCCAACCCCATATAAGCCCCACCAGCTTTTCACCATTTGGATATACTTCTCTGCTTTTGGGAGTGCTGGCTTTCAGCTTCTTCTTTGCGGTGCTTGGGGAAGGGCCGGAGGGGCAGGGCATGGGGAGAAATTTGTTGCCCGCTATTTCATTTTCCTAGGTTCAAAAAAAATCTTTGTAAGTCTCAGGCAGACACCTTCTTTCCTGGTGTTGCTCCAGAGACTCCAGAACAAGTGTTTCAATCACAGAACATCTTGGCTCCACCATGACCGTATTTACTTGTTTTGTCTCTGTCTAAGAGCTGCTTTGGTTATGATGGGGAGGGATGGGGACAAAGCAGAACTCTGGACCATCTATTCTTTGTCAGTTGTCATGTGACTCTGAAAATGCCGCAGCTCTCAGAGGGTTGGGATTTGGACCAGTGGACCTGGCTCTAGCATTGGCTTGGGCCTGTGTGTTCTATTTTGGACCTCAGGGACTTCCCGCAGGAATAAGTTCATTGCTAGCTGGAGAAGAATTTGTTAGCAGCAAGGGATTGGTATATGTAGAAGCCAAATCTTGCAGGGTAGTAACAGGCTTCAGCAGGAACGGTGGGAGCTCGGTACCAGCCTACAGATCAGGCCCTATGGTAGCGAAGTAACACTCTTCTACATTCCCCTCTATTGCTTTCCATTCTTTGAGACGTAGGCCCAGATTCCGGCCAGCCACGTACATGGGTGCATTGGGCTGTACTAGAACCAGCAGGAGCAAGGACAAGTTGGCCTACAGGCCTGCTGAAAGAGGAGCTGCTGCAGAGGGTCACGTCAGCGTGGGTGTATGCTCCCTGCCCAGGGCCGGTGGCTGTGCCCTGCTCCCTCTGTGCTCTGACAGGGAACAGACTGTGTGTGCGGCAAGGAGGGGCGGGCGCTGTATTGCTTGAAGGGCTCCTCTCCAAACTGCCCGTTTGCTGCTTTCCGTAGATGCCAGGTGCTCTGTGTATGTGTCTCCCCTCGGCAGGCGGGGGGTCTGTTTTTAACCTCTCCCGGGCACTGTAACTGATGGGCTGGCGTGTCTGCATCGCCACTGCCCTCTGCTAGACAGAGCATCGTGCCGCTGTGCAGTGACTACAGCCTCGCTGGGTTGTAAGCCCTAATGCTAGGACAGCGGCAGACGAATTCCCTCTCGCTTCAGTGACCCCAGCCTCTGTGTCTGGGAACGGCAGCTCCCAGTTCTCTCCCAGTTCGTGTGCAGAAAAGCTGCGAGAGTTTGATGTCTCCTGTGACCGGGGGCTCGTTCCAGCCCGCTGGCGAAGGGCCCTGTGGTGAGAGTTTCAAAGCGCAGTTCTACTTCTGCTGGCCAGCCAGGCGGGAGACAATCACTATCTCTGTATGCTCCACGCAAGCCCTTCTCTCTGGAGAGTGGCCACCGGGGCCTTGTTCAGTGGTTCACAGGCACAGGGACACTGCACCAACTGGCACCGCTAGATTTGTTTTCAGTGAAAGTGTTTAATTGTCGATGACAAGGTGGGGAAACTGGCAATTTTTGTTCAGCTGCTGCAGGAAAGGACTCCAAGGACCTGATAAGCAAAGGAGAGGAGTCTTCCCCCAAGCTTAGGGCCGGACAGCACAGAAGGACAAGCCTGCAGCAATCACGGCCGCCTGTGCATAGGCAGTGCGTAGATTGGGGAATTGGATTGCTGTGCATGCAGCCAATGGAATTGCATGGTACAGGTAGAGCGCAAAGCACAGCCGGTCAGGAGCGTGTGTACCCATAGACACGCAGGCGAGAGAGGAACAAATGCATGTGACAGCTGCGCGGCAGATCAGTGGCAGGGCTTGCAGTGGGCAGGGTGCTCACTCCCATCTGCCTTTTGCTTTGCTTGTGCCGCCACCTCTCCTCATTCCTTCCTCTGTTTTCCTCTCCCCCATCCTACTGCCTCCACTCAGCCTCGGATGAGCTGCAGAGTCTAACACGGCCCTTTATTTGACTAGAGGAGTTGCTAATGAGAGTCCCGGCTAAGCTCTGCCTGGGTGTGTGGTTTTGATGCACACTGGCTTCATAAAGCTGCTGGCCCCTGGAGCAAGAAACTAGACTGAGACCTAAACAGGGATCTCCCACCCAGCAATGCAGAGAACAGCAGCTAGGCCTAGGGGACCACCCTGGATAGCTCCCTCCTGGAGATCCTAACACCCACGCTGTGGCTGAGAGATCGCACATCCCTCAGGTAGAACCTACAATGCCAACTGGCTTCCCAAGCATCCTTGGGGGCGGGGGGTGGGGAAGCAAGCTGGCCCCGTTTGCTGAGCATGGCTGCAGCATTTCAGGAGACATCTGTGTTTACCTACTGGAGCTAGGAGGGATTGTCCTTCCCACAGCTCCCCAGCCGGCCTCTCTGGCACACGGCTGGGGCAGCGGCGGCCCAGGGAGGAGAAGCAGGGGAACGCCACAGAGAATCACTGCCTGTTCGCAACCTGCCCCCCCTGACCTGCCCCTGACTGCTGCCAAGTGTCCTGACACCACAGTGCCAGCCACGTGGCACCTTGATGGTTGATGTAAATGTTTGACTGCAGCCCACAAGTGCGTGTACAAACTCGCAGGGTGCAACGGCCGCAGCTGCATGGCCTGGGACTGGAATTCCCAGGCTGCTGCTTCTCGGGCCCCATCCTTTCTTCATGTTAAAAATTCACGTAGCAAATGGGTTGTGCGTGGGGGGGGGAAGCTCTTCAGAAAGAGCTGCTGTGCTCTCTCTGGATATGTCTACACTACGGGACAAAGTCGAATTAAGATACCCAACTTCAGCTACGTTAATTGTGAAGCTGAAGTCAAAGCAGCTTAACTCGGCTTAACACTGCAGGAAGTCAAAGGAAGAACCCTCTTCCTTCGACTTCCCTTACTCCTCGTGAAAGCAGGGTTACCGGTATCGACAGCTTCGATCTTCCTCTGTAGTGTAGACGTATTCTGAAACCAGCAGCCTTTCCTAAGGACCGCCTGCCCTTAGCCAATGCTCCTCCCCTACAGCGCTGGTTAACTCCATGAGGCAGGCCAGTGCTATTATCCCTGCTGGGGAAACTGAGGCACAGAGCAGAGCTCAACTTGCCCAAATTCACCAGTAGAGCTAGGAATAGAACCACCCCCTCAATGCTCCAACCATTAGCTTATCCTTCTCATGCCGTCCTGGGCTTTGCCCACATCCTGAGTCATTGAGCAACTTCCATCCATACATCCGAAGATGGGGAGGCAGGGAAACCTGGTAGCCTGAGGAGATTCCTGCTCCTTGTCTCTTACAGGGTATTTCTGTATCATAAGTTTCTAGATCAGTGGAGTGGAAATCAGCCCCTCTGTCAAAAAACCAGTATCCCTCTGGTATGAGAGGAATCAGCTTCCAAAACCCCCATCACAAGGGGAAGAACTATTCCTTCAGATGTTGCAGAGAAGTGAGATAAGAAGTCTCACCCAGGGTATATAGCCCATGCCCCCAGCCCACACAGAGCTGTTCCTGTGTTCTGGGGGGACCAGTCCCCACCCTGCCCCCATCCCTGGGCCCTGATCCATTTGGCCCCAGGCTCCCTGTGAAATGCATCCCTCCCCATCCACAGCACAGCCTGCTGAGTGCCCCCACAGTGAGGACAGCGTCTCGCCCACATGCAAACTGCAAATTGTCTTTGTAATTGAGCAGGGAATGTTTTAAATTGGAACTGGCAGGTTGGAGCCGCCTGCTGACAGCGGCCGTCTCGCTGAAAAGCAAAGCGGTGCCAGATCCCCAGGTCTCTCTCGCCCTCTTGCACTGGCTCAGCCCATGGAGAAGAGCTCCACTAGCCAGGCATATGCAGGGAAGGACGCTGGGGGAAAGGGTGGCTTTGGCAGTTCTGGAGATGCAGGCTTTGTCCTCCACAGAGCAAGGCATCGACAGAACAAGCTGTCCTCATGCCCCCCATGGCTGCCACTGCATGGGAAATGATTTTCTCAGCCTCGGAAAACTTCTGAGAAGAATTTCCTGTCCCGAAATGGGCCCAAAAGTCAAACTCTCAAAACAACATTGTCAACCGAGAATCTGAAGTAAATACACAAAAATTCAGTTTGGGTCAAGTGAAAAGTTTCCTTGTGGAAATTTGAAGTGTTTTGTTTTGAGTACAACCTTTTTAATTAAAAATAATTAAACTATCTCTAGCTCAAATTTCTAGCTGAAAAGTTGTTTCAAACAAACAAACAAACAAACAAGGAAATGTGTATTGCAAACAGGTCGAAGGGGGACCTGTCCACCATTTCAAAACTTTTGTTTTCCTCCAAAACCTTTTTCAGAATGAGAAATTCATCAGAAAGAAGCCACTCTCTGAAACCACTAACCAAGTTGGATCCCCTGGTTAAGTTGCAGGATTTCTGTGTGTTCGTTTTTACAAATAGCGTATAGCATTCGGTGAGATGATTGTATCAGAGCTCACTTTACCACCAGCCTTCTGTCCTGCAGTGGTAATTTTGATTCTAAGGCCTCATCTAAATACTGCCAGGAGCGAGTGATTATACTTAAGGGTTTCTAATTCTGTGTGGTTGGTTGGCTCCCAGTTGGGTCGGACTATTGTAGGAATAGGCGACTTATCTGGCGGCAGTTTCAGAGCACGACCAAAAGTTTCTCTTGCCTTTTGGGGTTTTTGTTTGTTTGTTTGTTTCTCTTCTTGTGTCTTTAGAGAAGTGTTTCTCAACCAGTGGTACAAGTACCCTTAGGGGTACTCAAGAGAAGTCTGGGGGGTACATCAACACAACTGAAATTTGGAGAAAACTGAATTTTTATTTTAAGTTTTACAGCACTTTATTATTTTTGTACTTTTGACACCCAAAAATTTCATCACCTGTCCGGCTACGATTCAGTTGTTTAAATAAATGTGTTGCAATGGTGGAAAAAAAATAGTGTGTCTGAAAACTGTAGGTACGGGAGGTACTTATAATTTTTGGTTTGAAAAAGGGGTACTTTATTAAAAAAAAAAAGATTGGGAAACACTGCTTTAGAGCACTGCAATCGCAGCTCTGTGAGTCCCTGCATCACCAAACTGAGTGAAAGGCAAAAAGCTGGTCTCCTAGAGACGGCTGCTTCAGGTTGCCATGGTGATCAAACCTTCAGAGGAGCATCTCTGCTACTCTGTCACTTTGGCCAAAGTTGCGGAAGTGAGTAACTCACGCCACCCTGAGGTGGCGGGTGGGTTGGGTGGGGTCCTTGTGGGGCAGGGCATTGTGGGTCCTTGTGGGGCAAAGCAGGAGATGTATGGGGGAGGCGAGGGAGCCGAGGCAGAGGAGGTTGTTGGAGGAGGAAGCCATCACTGGTTTTATGGCTGGGTGGGGGGGAAAGGCTAGCAATAGTGCTGGGTGTGGAAATGGTGGGGGCCAGCAATGGAGATGGGGGCAGTTGGTGGCTGTGGTGAGAGGCCCTGGTCAGGCTGGCAGTGGTCAGAAGGCCTGGGTAGCACTGAGTAGCCAGGACACCAAGGCAGGTCTCTCTGGGGCTTCTCAAGCCTTGTTACTGGCTTATAGAGTCTGGATTAAAATGAAACATTTCTAGGGTGAGTCCGCAGAGCATTAGTGTTTGATCATCGCTATGGAAACCTGAGTCAGCTCCCTGTGTGCTGGCATATTGTACTTTAGATACACTGTGTGTGTGTATGTATGTATAGGGTGAGATGCGATGATGGTACAACAGCGGCAGGAATTTTCCAAACATTAGAATTTCATTGCCCGACAGCACTTGGGAGGTTGTGTGATGTCGTGGCCTGCACACAGGCCATGAGTCAGGTCAAAAGAACAGAAATAAACCCAACAATGGTATTGGTTCATTACTAGAATTATCTATAACAGTGCCGAAAAGGCAGACGTGTTGAGTAAATATTTCTGTTCCGTATTTGGAAAGAAAGCCTACGATGTAGTCTTACCATAGGATAACATTCTTTCCATTCCACTGGCATCTCGGGAGGAGGTTCAACAGTAGCTGCTAAGTTAAGACATGTTTAAATCAGCAAGTCTTAATAATCACATTCAAACATTTTAAAAGAGTTGGCTGAGGAACTCATTGGACCATTGATGCTGATTTTTCAATAAGTCTTGGAAAACTGGGAAAGACTCAAAGAAAGAGAATGTTGTATCAATACCTTTAAAAGGGTAAACAGGGTGACCAGATAGGCCTGTCAGTCTCACATCAATTCCAGGCAAGTTAATGGAGCAGCTGCTCCACAACTTGATTAATAATGAAATAAAGAGGGTAAAATAATCAATGCCAATCAACGTGGGTTTATGGAAAATAGTCCCTTTCAAACTAACTTGATTTCTTTTTCTTATGAGATTACAAGTTTGGTTGATAAAAGAAATGAAGTTAAGGTGACATACTTCTGAAAGGCCGTTGACTTGGTATCACGTGATATTTTGATTCAAAAAGCTAGAACAATGTCAAATTAACATAGCCCACATTAAACCGATTAAAAGCTGACTAGCTGACAGGTTTCAAAATGTAATCATAAACAGGAAATCATCATAAAGCAGGTGTGTTTGTAGCATGTTTAAAGATCCATTCCTGACTCTAAGCTATTTAACTTTTTTAGCCATAGTTTGATATAGTTTGCAGATGACACAAAAATGGGGGGAAGCAGTGAGTAATGCAGAGGGCAGGTCCCTGATGCATAGTGATCTGGATCATTTGGCAAGCAGCGTGCAAGCCAAAAGAGCATGTTTTAATTTGGGTAGCTGTTTATGTATATACCTAGAAACAAAGAATATGTAGGTTTTACTTAGAGGTCAGGGGACTCTATCCTGGGAAGTAGAGTTCCCTATAAGCTGTACAAGTGTGGGAACTGCTCAGGAGATTCAAATGCTGCCCAGCAGAGTAGCAGAACTCCCACAGCTAAGTTTTTTGTTTCTATTGATGGTGCACATGCCTTGGTGCACATAAAATTTATTCTGCACGTGTATGGAAAAAATCCTCCCACAGAAGGAAAAGACTAGAGGGGAACGTTGCTAGGAAGCAGTGATTCTGAAAAAGATTTGAGGGAGGGGATCAGAAGGGCTAATTTAACCCTCAGATGCATAAACAGGGGAATCGCAAGCAGGAATCGAGAGTATTTGGCACTGGTGCGACTGCTGCTGGAAGGCTGTTCTCATGGGTGTGCACACAGATTTGTTATTGTAGGGTTGCTCTCATGGGCGACTGGTAATGTAGGCAAGGGAAGGCATAGCCTTCCCAAAACTGCTTACATGCCCGACTGCCAAAGGCTGAGGGCTACCTTGGAGAAGGCTAGGGCCATGGTGCAGAAGCCCAACTTTCCCGGCCACTGGGAAAGGCTGGGGCCCTTCCCTGGCTGCCAGGGAGGGCTGGGCTGGGGCTGCAGCCCGGCCTTCCATGTGGCCAGGAAGGATTGGGTTGGGGGTGGGCAGGGCTTGGCTCCAGGGGCGGGCCTCGGGCAGAAGGAGCGGGGCAGGGCAGGGCTGGGGTTTGCCTTCCCCAGATGGACTTTCACCCACCGCCCATGGTTGCTCTTTTGGGCATGGTTATGGTAGAGTGACTATGTGCTACCAGTGACATGAAACCAGTTCTTAGCACACTTTAGAATGAGAACCCATCTAGCTGGGTGGGCTTGGTAGGCATGAAAGAGATCTTGCTTCTTCCTGCTGGGGGTGCCCCCAGAGCCCCTGGCCAGGGCCTGGTGTAGCTGGTAGAGAGTTGCATTGCCTGGCGTTCTTTCCAGCTGCAGGTCGCCAAGGGCAGTGAATTAGGAAGGATTAATGGGAGTGCAAGCCCCGGAGTTATGTAACTCCCCTCATTAAGCAATAAAACCATCCGATAAAGCAGCTCCTCTTGGCTTGAACTCGCTAATACCCCGCCCTGCCCCCTCCTTCAGGAAATGTTCCGCTATGTCAATAAAACAAGGCGGATACGATCCGGGGGCAGGATGGAGCCCAGATCTCCCTGGCTCCTGCCACGAGCCAACCTGGCAAAGCTCTTTTCATAACAACCAGGCGCAGCAATGAAGCAGCAACTGCCTGGCCTGGCACATCGCCCCGGGGAGGGAGGGTTCACCCTGCCAAGGGGAGCTCAGTTTATGCCGGGGTGAGTGAGAGGAAGGGAGCTCTCAGAGAGTTACAGGTGCATTGAGGGTTCTCAACAAGGGCTGGCAGGTCCCATGGGTGGGATGGGGGGGGTTGCACAGTGCATGAACTTTCCTCAGCAGCAGTGGCAACGTCACCCTGCAACGATTTGTGGGATGGTGGCCCTTCATTCTGTGTTTTGGCTGCCACATTTTTAAACAGCGAAGGAAGTGATCCCCTGCAAAGGATTGGGGTGACCCCTCCCCCAATGCAAAGCGAGGGGAAATTCCTGGTGCTTTGTCTCTCCTCACAGCCCAAATGGCCATTAAATCCCAGATTCAAAGGGCCTGACCCTCATCTAAGGCCAAGGTGTGCACAGCCCCAGTCTGGGCACTGGGGTGGCTAGTTCTCTTGAACAGCTCATGAGGCACCTCCGTGATGCTCTGTCCAGAGCCAAACCCGGCTTGTTACGGGGCAGGATGCTTGTGGGGGATGGGTCTCTGTCGATGCCATCCAGCCATCATGTTTTAAGTCTTCCAGGGAGTCTTTTCCATCCTGCTATCGCTGGGTCAAAGTTGCAGGTGGTTCTTGGAAAGTAGCTGATAAGCTGTCATGGGGGAGGTGTAAAGTTCCCCTCCTTTTCAGTGTGCTGTGTGTGGGGCCCCTCCTTGCACCTGGTCCCTTTTGGCTTTAATGTCTGTGGGTCTCTGAATCCCTTGAACATCCTGCATCAGTCCAGGCCAGAAGCTCCAGGAGACTTGCTGCTCAGCTGGACTGGGCAATTCAGCTCTTGGTCTTGGCTACTGACCCTCAGAAGGGGACTGTCAATGTTGGGTTATAGAATCACAGATGGATAGAACACTAGAACTGGATGAGAGATCATCAAATTGAGTCCCCTGCCCTCACGTCAGGACCAAGCACCATCTAGATCATCCCTTACAGGTGTCTGTTTAACCTGCTCTTAAATATCTCCCGTGATGGAGAGTCCACAACCTCCCTGGGCAATTTATTCCAGTGTTTAACCACCCTGACAGTTCGGAAGCTTTTCCTAATGTCCAACCTAAACCTCCCTTGCTGCAATTTAAACCCATTGCTTCTTGTCCTATCATCAGAGGTCAAGGAGAATAACTTTTCTCTCTCCTCCTTGTAACACCCTTTTAGGTACTTGAAAGCTGCTATCATGTCCCCTCTCAGTCTTCTCTTTTCCAAACTAAACAAACCTGATTCTTTTGGTCTTCCCTCCTAGGTCATGTTTTCCAGGCCTTTAATAATTTTTATTTCTCTTCTCTGGATCCTCTCCAATTTCTCCACATCTTTCTTGAACTGTGGTGCCCAGAACTAGACACAATACTCCAACTGAGGCCTAATCCGCACAGAGTAGAGAGGAAGAATGACTTCTCATGTCTTGCTCCCAACACTCCTGTTAATGCATCACAGAATCATGGGGTTTTTTTTGTTTGTTTGGTTTTTTGTGTTTGTTTTTTTGTTTTTTGCAACAATGTTGCACTGTTGACTCATATTTAGTTTGTGGTCCACTGTGACCCCTAGATCCCTTTCTGCAGTACTCCTTCCGAGACAGACACGTCCCATGCAGTATGTGTGAAACTGATTGTTCCTTCCTAAGTGGAACACTTTGCATTTGTCCTTATTAAACTTCATCCTACCTCAGACCATTTCTCCAGTTTGTCCAGATGATTTTGAATTATGACCCTGTCCTGCAAAGTACTTGCAACCCCTCCCAGTTTGGTATCATCTGCAAACTTAGATGCTGGAGAGTACACTTATTAACTTGTTGACGAAGATATTGAACAGAACTGGTTCCAAAACTGACTGGCTGGTTTGGCCTGTACTTGAACATGCTTGCTCTTCCTTTCTTTCTCTAGAGTGCATGTTGAGTGAGAACCAGGTGGGAGCTAGCAGCAGCATTTAGTCTCTGGACTTTCCTCAGGCAAGCTAGAGAGCAGGGGTATGGTCACAGACAATGTTCCCTGTAAGCTGAGCACTTGGGTGGCCACCCAGGAGAAATTCAAATGCTGCCCTGCTGATTAGCACAGCAGCCACAGCCAGCAGTAGGTGTTTCGACTGGTGGTGTACATCCACACATGCCTAGTGCATATAAAATTTATTCCACGTGTGTCTGGAAAAAATTAGAGGGAGCACTAGTCACGGGGCTTGCATCATGCCCTGTTCTGACAACTTGGCAAATCTGTTGCCTCCTGGTGCCCTAACTCCTTTGCATGTGGCCAATTAAAGAATCCATCCTCTTAGGCTAGGTCTACACTAAAGGGGAAGGTCGAATTAAGATAAGTGACTCCAGCTATATTAATTATGTTGCTGGAGTTGGCATACCTTAAAAATTTCCTCACTAAATGCACAGTGGGAGGCCAATGGGAGCAAACACTCCCTTTGACTTCCCTTATTCCTCACAGGAGCAGGAATACCAGCTGCCAATGGGGGCACCCTTTGAGTTTGATTTAGTGGTCTTTACTAGACCTGCTAAATCAAACTCCGGAAGATCGGTCATGGCAGCGTCCATCTTCCCCCAAGTGAAGACACAGCCAAGTATGGGAAACTATGGCAGAGTAACGCCAACAGATACCATTTTGTAGCACTTAGGATCCAACCTGGGCCCTCTAGAATGCAATATAGGAACCTTAGTTGCCAGAGCTAGATGACACACTTCTCTTAGCTGTGGCTGTAGCAGGGACAAACTGCTAAACTGTAGGAAACTGAGTCATGGAACAAGTCCCCCATTGTGCCAGGTGCTGCACAAACACGGACCCAAAAGTGGATCCCTTCCTCCAAACAGCTTACAACCTATATTGCACATAATTTTGCAGGACTCTAGAGGCCACGGTGTTGAGGTCTTGATCAATACAATGAGTGAACTATGCTGGGATTTGAACCTCCTTATGGCTCTAGAGGTCTAAAAGAGGGTGCAGATGCCTTCCTTGTGAGAATAACAGGTTGATCTCATTTCAGCTTCTCCTAGGGAGAGAAAGGACACTGGGAGGGGAATGCTTTTGGGAGGGTTGGGCTGCAGGAACAGGGTCATGGGATACTTACCTATCTCCTAGGACTGGAAGGGACCTTGAGAAGTCATCAAGTCCAGTCCCCTGCCCTGATGGCAAGACCAAGTACCTTCTCTGACAGATTTGCCTCACATCCCCAAATGGCTCCCTCAAGGATTGAGCTCACAACCCTGGGCTTAATAGGCCAATGGTCAAACCACTGAGCTAGCCCTCCCCCTAGGCTAGACTTTAGGGCAGTGGCAGTTTGCCATCACTCATTGGTGGTACTGCTAACTCACGCTGAATCTTGGGGCTAATTAAGCATCCCCCTTTCTGACTGCACCTGCGTTTTGTGTCTGCAGCACATTGTGTTGCCTTGCCCAGCCATGGTCTGCTCTCTGCTCCACCCACTATGGCTGGCAGTCACTTTCCCTTACAGACATGCCCATTCTCTTTGCACACGTGGTAACTTTGTGAAGCACTCAGCATTCAAGATGACATTTTACAGGCATGGGCTCTGCCCACCGGTGGCATTTTCAGAAAGCGCAAGCCCCGTTTCTTCACATATTTTTAAATGTGGCAAGAATGGGCATGAAACAAACAAGTAAAGTACCTTGCTGTCAAACCGTGCTTTCATCAGCGGCGCACAAAAGGATTTTCAATTTTCACATCCCACTAAACCCCTGTGAGCCCATTCCCATTGTACAGATGGAGAAACCAAGGCACAGAACAGCAAAATGACATACCTGAGGTTACACAGGAAGTCTGTGGCAGAGCAGGAGACTTGAACCCAGGTGTTCTAAGTTAGTGCCTAAACCATTGGTTTGGAACAAAACTAACCAGGCTCTTTCAGACAGGGCAGCCTTACATAGAATTCACTGCCTTTGAAAAAGGAAAGAGGATCACTAAGTTCACTAACTGGCAGCAGTTAGGACTAGAACAGCGGGGGAAGCAGCAGTGTTGGAGTGGGGTGCATTGGCAGGCCTGGGACAGCAGGGGGCACTGCAGAGCTGGCATGGGGGTGCATTGGCAGAACTGCACCAGCAGGAGGTGCTGCAGTGTAGGAGTGGGTTGCATTGGCAGAGCTGCAACAGCAGGGGGTGCTGAGGTGCAGGAGTGGGGTGCATTGGCAGAACTGCAACAGCAGGGGGTGCTGCAGTGAAGGAAGTAGGGTGCATTGGCAGGCCTGGAACAGCAGGGGGTGCTGAGGTGCAGGAGTGGGGTGCATTGGCAGGCCTGGAACGGCAGGGGGTGCTGCAGTGGAGGAGTGGGGTGCAGTGGAAGAGCTTTGTCCCTGCACTGCAATAGCAACTTCTGCTCCCAACTTCTGCTTGGGACTTTTGCCTCCACCCGTTTAATCCAACCCCAGAGGGGCTGGAAATATTCACGGCACAGAATCTTTGAGATGAGTTTAGCCCCATTGATCTGCAGCTTTGTTTGGATGCAGGGTGCTGCTGCTGCTCAGTCATTTGATGATGTTGTTGGATGGCTGACTCCATCACGGTCCTGTGCCATCGCCCTGCTCTAGGCATCCCATTCTCTGCTGGGATAAAACTGACATGGAGCTATTTGGCCTTTTCTCCTGCCTTTCCCGTTGCTTTCTGGGTGTTCTGTAGCTGCCCACAGATCCCCTTGGGAATAGGAAGGTGGGGGCACCAAAAGGGCAGAGCATGAGTTTCAGCTGGGCTCTGGGAAGTCCCTCCATGTGCAGAAGCGGAACAAACTGTCCTCTGATGAGAACCCGCGTCAATTCCGGGAGCGTTTCCAAGGCCTTGGGCAATGACACCAGCCAATCCAGTGACCAATGGCGGAGAGCAAAGAGGGAACTCAGGCAGCTATTTCAGACTCAGGGCTGGAGGGACACATGGATGAGAAGGCCACTGAGGCCAGCCAAAGGCAGCATGCAGCGGAAATGAGCAGAAAGCAGGGAAGGCCACGTGCTACAGCTCCTCTATCTGTGATATCCCAGAAAGCAGAGGCAGCCCCAAACTTGCCCGGTGCCCCGGCCCATGACTTAGCTATGCCTGGAGAGAGAAGGAACTGGGATCTCCAAGGAGGGGGCTGGAAAGGGTTGGGAGCATACAGCAGGGGAATGTGGTCAGACCGCAGATCACCAGACAGACAGACGCCCCAAGAGATGAGGCTGGTGGGTGGAATGGGAACCAGCCCCGAACGCTGACGGACACAGAACAAATCTGTCTATGAAGGCCGGGAACCAAAGGCCCGGAGCAGAATCCTCCCCAAGGCTGTTATCCGTGTGCCTGGCTGAAGAGGGAAAATGCCCCACTTACATGTGGCGAGGCACACGCTCACCCTGAACCTGGGCAGTGCAATGCTTCTCAGCTGGCAGGTGGCAGCCCCAGGGGGGCCCTGTTTGGCGATCAGCAGGGCCACGAGATATTGGAAATGTCCTAATCTGAAGCAAAGCAACTCTTGTGCTCCCACTCCTGGGGCACCTTTCCCCTGCCCACCGTCCACCGGTCCACACCCACCCACAAATCAACTGGGCAGGCTTAGCCCTGCAAGCCCCGAGACACCATTGTAAATGCAAGGGGGAAAGTGCAAACTTTTGGCTTTGAACAAGGGAGTTGCCAGACCAAAGAGATTGAGAAGCCCTGGGCCGGCGTCTTCTGCTGGGTGACTCAGAAGGACTCTGTTGTCTGCTAGATGCTGCAGGGATTGCAAAGGTTCCTTCCCCAGTAGCTCAAGCCAAACGGAATTGTGCTTTGGGAATGGAAAGCCCTGAGCTCTCTCTCTGTTGAAGCCATGCTGGCATTAGCTCTGGGGCATTGGGCTTGCTGGGAAACCGCAGACATGAAGGGAACGCACTGTCTGCTAAAGGAGCAAAGTTGCTGCCTTGTAGGGACTGACCCTCCCAGCTGAGAACCCTAATAATGATGAACCTCGCACAGGCTCTCTAGCTCTGTGGCTTTCAAACGAGGGGCGTGCAATGTCAGGCACTGGATCTTGTTGCTGCAGGGTGATCAGCGGGAGTGCTAAGGCAGCTCCCTGCCTGTCCTGGCACCATAGACTGTGCTGTGCCACAGGGGCGGCAGGCAGCAGGCCGGCTCCTGGGTGCGGGGGGCGCACAGGTCTCCGTGCACTGCCCCTGCCCCGAGCACTAGCTCCACACTCTCATTGGCTGGGAACCTGCTGCTGGCTGCTTCGGGGGCACAGAAGAGGCAGGAAGCTGCCTTAACACCCCCACTGCACTGCTGACTGGGAGCCGTTCTAGGAAAGCCCCTCCTACCCCAACCCAGACCCTCCCCAAAGCCGGAGCCGCTGCCGCCTCCTCCTATGCCCCAAACCTCTCATCCTCAGCCCCACCCCAGAGCCCCCCACCCTAGTCAAATTATGTTGGGTCACAAGCATCAATGATTTTCTTCAGCTGGGTTATGAGAAAAAAAGTTTGAAAATGGCTGATCTAGCTGATGGGGAGGGGGCTGTGTTCTGGTCTTGCCGTTGATCTGGGAGGCCACAGTGTCTGCAGAGGGACCCTTGCAAATTTGGTGCTTTCCTGCAACTGGGGCATTGCAGGGATTTCTGTGCAATCAGGTTTTCTTTTCCATCCAGGAAAGGGGCCGATCTACCTAGAACTGGCCTGCTCAGGTTTTTTGAATCCTCTTTTATTTTGTTATTGAACAGATCAAATCCGTGCGGGGCAGGTGCTGGATTTAGGGGAGATCCTGCTCTTTCTGGAACATGGAGCTCAGCCTAGACCAGGGCCTTCTCCTTACTCGATGCCTGACAACACCCCGAAGGGCTCTAGGGACAGCACAGAGCAGGTGACTAATTACCTCTTGAAACCAGAACAACCCTTCTCCCAGGTGCCATTCTCGTCTGGTCTGAGCTGCAGGTGTGGAGCAACCCTAGTTACCAGTGAAATTAACAAGACCTGCCTCCCCCAGCCATCAGCTGGCAAATCCCCTGAGGAGAGCACAGCTGCAAAGCATTAACTCCCTATTAAGATTTGGGACCTCCAGGAGTGGAGCCATTCTTCCGGGCAAAGATGCTGCATTTGCTGAGCCTTGCCCCAGGCCTGAATCCCAGAGGACCGGTCACTGATGGCATTGCCCAGCTGGGAAATCTCCCCTCCCCCATGCTAAATCCCTTCCCTGCACAAGGACAGTAGGTTCAGGGAATTGACAAGCGGTTGAGTTTAAGGCGATTACTCCTCTCGGGGATAATCTAGAAATTCAATTAAAACTCCCTGTGTCTCTCCTGGCCTGCAAGCAGAGCCGAGGGGTGTCCTGGGATGGGTAACCATGGCTACGCAGTGTTGGGACCCAGAGCAGAGAAGGGAGCCCTTACTTTTAATAGGGCTGTGAGCAGCAGTGGGTATTAGCTAATCTCTTTCGGTCCCCTGCCATTCCTGTGGGATCATTTTGGGCTCTTGCATGTGGCGTAGGCAGCCAGCCAGTGTGGAGCAAGGGACACCCTTGTGGGCTCAGATCAAATGGGGAGCTAGGTGGGCTTGTGGGAGATGGGCACCACTGATGTGATCATTCCCCTTTATTCAGCATTGGTGAGGCCACACCTGGAGTACTGCATCCAGTTCTAGCCCTCCCCCCCCCCCCCCATTGAAAGGATGTGGATGCACTGGAGAGGATCTAGCGGAGGGCAACCAGAATGATTAGGGGGTTGGAGCGCATGACCTATGAGGAGAGACTGAGGGTTTTGGGTTTGTTTAGTCTGCAGAAGAGAACACTGAGGGGGGATTTGATAGCAGCCTTCAACTTCCTGAAGGGAGGTTCCAAAGAGGATGGGGAGAGGCTGTTCTCAGAGGTGACAGATGGCAGAACAAGGAGCAATGGTCTCAAGTTGCAATGGGGGAGGTCTAGGTTGGATATTAGGAAAAACTATTTCCCAAGGAGGGTGGTGAAGCACTGGAGTGAAGTCCCTAGGGAGGTGGTGGAATCTCCATCCCTAGAGGTTTTTAAGTCCTGGCTTGACAAAGCCCTGGCTGGGATGATTTAGTTGGGATTGGTCCTGCTTTGGGCAGGGGGCTGGACTCAATGACTCCTGAGGTCTCTTCCAGCCCTGGGATTCTATGATTCTATGAAAGCTCGGCCCAGCAGCCTGTTATGTGAAAACATCCCAGCGAAAGGCTAATGTAGGGACATTTCCCCTGTGCTTCAGCAATTCTAGAGAGCACAGCTGTTCCTATTGGCCCTGCCCGCACCCCCCCACCTCTGCTCCGGCTGATTTCAGACACATACTCCGCCACATGTGTCTGCTCCCATCCTGCCATCCGCCCTCCCTCTGCGCTCGATTGCAGCCTCTGAGCACAGTGAGCAGTGGGGCTGCGGGCAGATGGAACAGACAGGCTTCCTGCCCAGTGAAAGGCTTTTCAAAGTGCCCGGTGGGGACAGAGCCAATTCCCCACCACGCCCAAGCCGCATCTGCGAGCAGGAGGGCAGCTGTGGAAGGAGACGCTTGGCCCTGGGAGATCAACCCCATTCCTAATCTGCCAAGCCAGGCTGCAGAATGGAACCACGTTTGCTGTGGGCAGCGAGGGAGCCTGTTAATGGCAGGGACTTTATAAAGGGGGCTGTGGGCTTCCCACTGTGTGTGATCCAAGCTACCAGTGTTGCGTCTTTAGGTCTGTTCCCTGCCCCTGAAGGAAGCCTGTACACACACACCGGGGAGAGGAACAGAGCAGGCAGGAGACCAAGATCGTTGAGGGAAGGAAATGATGGGTAGTTTTAATGTCCTGGTGTATCTCAGGTGTAACTTTCCTCCTGCCCCATCCGGGGGAAAACAGCGGTTGGGCAGTTTGTGATTTACACTAGAGGCTTGATCAGGAGACCTAGGGTCTGTTCCCAGCCGCTGGTTTGCAGTGTGCCCATGGGCAAGTTGGTCAGTGGCCCTGCCTGTGAAATGGGGGTAGAAATGCTCACCCCTGGGAGAGGTGGAAAGGCACTAGCTAAGGGCCGGGGAGCTGTGGTAAAGATGGAGCAGGAGGGCTAGCTGGTCTTGGAACAAAAACCAACCCTTTTGGGTAACTGACTTATCTGCTGAGCTTGTCAACATAAGAATGGACATACTGGGTGAGACCAAAGGTCCATCTAGCCCAGTATCCTGTCTTCTGACAGTGGCCAATGCCAGGTGCCCAAGAGGGAATGAACAGAACAAGGAATCATCAAGTGATCCCATCCCTTTTACCCATTCCCAGCTTCTGACAAACAGAGGATAGTGACCTCATTTCTACCCATCCTGGCTAATAGCCATTTATGGGCCTATCCCTCCATGAATTTATCTAGCTCTTTTCTGAACCCTGTTAAAATCCTGGTCTTCACAACATCCTCTGGCAAGGAGTTCCACAGGTTGACTGTGCACCACATGAAGAAATACTTCGTTTTGTTCATTTTAAACCTTCTACCTGTTAATTTCACTTGATGGCCCCTCGTTCTTGTGTTATGGGAGCAAGTAAATAACTTTTCCTTATTTACTTTCTCCACACCAGTCATGATTTTATAGCCCTCTATCATATCTCCCTGAGTCTCCTCTTTTCTAAGCTGAAAAGTCCTGGTCTTATTAGTCTCTCCTTATTATACAACGAATAGTCTAGGAGCACCTTAAATATTAACAAAACATATAGATGATATCATGAGCTTTTGTAGGCAAAACCCTATTGTTTTTAAGTTTTTCCTGATACAGACTGGCTCGGCTATCCCTTTGAAACTTATCTACCCAATGTCCTCTTCCCTCCCCCCCTTCCCTTATTTACTCTTGGTTCTGGACTTTCCACACTCCGGTCATCTGAAGAACTGGGCTGTGCCCACGAAAGCTCATGATACCATTTACATGTTTTGTTAGTCTTTAAAGTGCTGGCAGACTATTTGTTGTTTTTTAAGTTTCTCCTTATTATGGCAGCTGCTCCATACTCCTAAGCATTTTTGTTGCCCTTTTATGAACCCATTGCTGCAGACAATTCCGGAGGAATCCAAATGTTGTAGAGGCCACCCCAGTCCAGAGCCACAGTGGTAATTCCATGCCATGTATTTCCAGGGGGCTGGAGAGGGGTAGAGTTGAAGTGACGTTCTGGGGTATTGGCAATGGGCCAGCGAGAGGAAGGATGGTGTAGTGGTTAGGGTGTTAGCCTGGGATTCAGGAGAGCTGGGTCCAATTTCCATGTGTGATGGATAGGAGGAGTGCTGGCCAGCACCAGAGACAGCAGTTTGTTTTTCTCTTCTTTTGTTTTCAAGCTCTCTCATGGTAAAAGAGCTTGGGGTACCCCTGAGGGGGATTCAAGTGTTCACCCCCTGTTTTTAGGGATAAAACCACTTGACGGTGGCAGCTACCCACCAAAAGTCAGTGCATTTGTGACTCTGGGGAGTTTTTGTAAGCAGATCCTGTAGAGGCAAAGTATATTTTTTAAGGTCTCTCGTGGGCCCCCCACCTTCTGCACTCGGAGTCTCAGAGTGAGGACCCGCCCTGACACCATGTCTGCCAGATTGCGGTGACCTGGGCAGACCCCTAAGGCTCAGATTTTTAAAGGTGTTTGTTGAAGTGCCTACAGATACCGATAGGCGCCTAATGGAATTCCAGACGCGCTTACATCCTGGGAGTAGAGCTACCTCTAAACATCTTTAGTTCCCCCCGTGTCTCTGCATTTCCCTGCCACACAGGGCTGCTGGGGGGATAATTCAGTCCTGGTTCTCGGGTGCGCAGCTCCTGTAATAGGCTGGGCGAGCCAAAGCCCTTTGCTGGAGCGCGGGGAGGGCAGAGTGACACACAGCAAGGAGCTGCTCACGCCTGGGATTATGTTTTATCCTTGTTGCTGCTGTAATCGACCCGCTTCCTCGCTAGTTAGGAGAAGTTCCTGCCTGTCCCTATGGCCTGCTGTGAGTCATTTATCTTCCTGAGCTCACCGGTGCCTGGCCTGCTCCCATCTGCCATTAATTGAGTGGAAGTGTGCAAACACGGAGCAGTGGAGGGAGGGAACTAGTCAGGTGGAAGTACTCCCATTGGCACGGGGTAGGCAGCGCCCTGGCTGGCTGCCGACGGATTACATCTTAATTGCCAAAGGTTGGCCATTGTCTCTCAGCTCCTCTGCTTTCATTCATCTGTCAGCGTGTGGCTTGGGGGCTCCCACTCCTGCCCCTCCCCATGTTGAGTTACTCAGACCGCACCAGCCAGACACAGCGTCTGGCTTCCGGCCAAGCCCAAGATGTATGGTGGGGTGGGGAACCTTTTTTGGGCTTGGGGCTGCTGCCCCACAGAAAAATCAGTCCAGGGGCTGCAAAGTGAGAAGCAAAAATACCCCAGAACCCTCACTGACCTGATCTCTGACTAAGGAGAATGACACTCCCTTCACCCCCTCACATGCCAGAGCCTAGTCGATTTTCTGTGCTCCAGCCCTGCGGTGGAGATGTGTGTCAGGGGGGTGGCCAGCACGGGCTCACTAATGCTGGGGAGGAAGCCCTGAGCCTCGAGGGACTGGATCCAGGCAAGCCAGGGGCCGCCTCTGGCCCCACCCCGATTTATGCCCCAGGCTGAATGGGCCCAAGGAGGTGGAATGATTTGGATCACAGCGTGAGTGGTGGGATGGGACTCAGCTTGGCGCCAGGAGAGATCTGGGACTTTTTGCCCTAAGTATGAGCCCATGCACAGGCACTAAAGAGATGGGCAGGGCACTGTCATAAATAAGGTGCAAATTAATCTGCGCTAGCTCATGCTAGTCTGAAATCTGAGCATATGTCATTGTTTGCACTGGTGCCTACCTAGGCACTGTATGAATCTGGAACTGCCCCGGGAGTTTACAATGTAAATAAATACGGGACATCCACCTGGGAAAAGCCATGCTGTGGATTAGCTGCACTGGCCACTAGGGAGCGCTAGGGTGCTGCTGAAAACACAGGGCAAGTGTCCTTTTCTGGCTGTCCCCTGAGGGGATTTGTAGGAAGAGCTTCTGTGTAGGGGTTGCCAACTTTCTACTCACACAAAGCCAAACTCCCTTGCCCCTCCCCCTGACCCGCCCCTCCTCCAAGGCTCCGCCCCTACTCGCTCCACCCCCCCCCCTTCCTCCCTCACTTACTCTCCCCACCCTCACTCACTCGCTCATTTTCATGAGGCTGGAGCAGGGGGTTGTGGTGCGGACTTGAGTGAGGGCTTCAGCTGAGGTTGTGGGCTCCGGAGTGGGGCCACGGATGATGGATTTAGGGTGCAGGAGGGAGCTCTGGGCTGGGGCTGAGGGGTTTGGAATGCAGGAGGCGATCAGAGTGGAGCACGGGTGAGGGCTCTGTCTAGGGGGTGCAGACTCTGGGGTGGGGCCAGGGATGAGGAGTTTGGGGTGTAGGAGAGTGCTCCAGGTTGAGACAGAGGGGTTCAGAGGGTGGGAGAGGGATCAGGGGTAGGGCAGTGGGTTGGAATGTGGGGGGCAGAATGGGGTTGTGGGCTCTGTGGTGGGGCTGGGGAGGAGGAGTTTGGGGTGTAGGAGGATTCTCCGGGCTGGGATCTGGGGGTTTGTAGGGAGGGAGGGGGATCAGGGCTGGGGCAGGAGTGCAGGTTCCAAGTGGTATTTACCTCAAGTAGCTCTTGGAAGCAGTGTCATATCCCCCCTCCAGCTCCTAGGCAGAGGCGGAACCAGGAAGCTCTACATGCTGTCTCATCAACATGTGCTGCCCCCAGAGCTCCCATTGGCCGCAGTTCCCAGACAATGGGAGCTACAGTGCTGGTGCCTGGGGTATGGACAGTGTGCGGAGCCCCCTAGCTGCCTCTACTCATATGAGCCAGAGGCAGGCCATGCCGCTGTTTCCAGGAGCCGTGTGAAGCCATGACAGGCAGGGAGCCTACCTTAGCCCTGCTGCACCACCAATCAGACTTTTAATGGCCCGATCAGCGGTGCTGAATGGAGTCTTCAGGGTCCCTTTTGACCAGGCATCCCAGTAACAAAACCTGGCAACCCTACTTCTGTGTGCTCAGCTGACTTTTACCTGTGGCTGTTAGAGGGCAAGTTAGATGCAGGCAGCTGATCCATCCAGTCTCAGCTCATTTGTCATGGAAGTGCTAATGAGCCCAACCAAGAGCACTGGTTTGGCTGACTCAGGCAGGGTTTGCATTGTTGGCACTGCTCTGCTAACAGCTGGAGGAGCAGTCTATTCTCAGCTGACTTCTAAAATCAGAGGCATCTCTCTGGGACAGGCTGTATTATAACACAAGACCCTGCAGGGTCACTCGTGTAAGCAGTGGTGTTAAGGGCCATTCTGCAGAGGTGCTCCTGATAATAATACTTAGCCCTTAACACCTTTGTCAGAGGCGGGGCCTGGCTCTGCCCAGCTGGATTATTGGCTTCATTGAGACCCAGGAACCTGCAGTGGGGCATTAATACAGGCTGCTACAACTTTATGAGGAAGGAAGGGGGCTGAAAGCTGAGGCCAGCCGGCCTCCTTGTAGTGTCTTGGCTGAAGAATTAAGCCACATTTATGGTTCAGGTGGGCTGAAGAGAATGGGGGGAAACTGAGGCAGTGCTGATGCATCCCTGGGTCATGCCACGAGAGGGTGCACTTGGATGGCAAGTCCATTGTACATCACCGAGTGCACCAGTGTTATCTCTGATTTACTGTTCCCCTGTGCAAGCGAGAGGAGACTCAGGGCTGGTGCCACCACGTCAGAAGCCGAGTTCATTGTAGGCTTCCTAATTCCCAGCCCTCAGGAATGTAGAAACCCTCTTTGACTTCTAGTAGATACAATGCAGGGTATGGCAGTCAATCCCCTAGGCAGGCTCAGCCAAACCTAGCTAATGATCTCCTTTGCACCAAACACAGTCTCCGACAGCGCTGGAGGATAAGTGCACTGTAACATTTGCTCCCATTCCAAAAATATAAAATTAGCGGTATTGTTTGCAGATTGTTGGAGACCCTTGGATTCACTATGGGAAACAGCCCAGCCATGGGGGTGAGGAGGGTGTTTGGTGCAAAGTGGCAGAAGCAAGTAGCTGTAAGGTGGGTCTATAACTTGATTTAAACTTGTAAGCAAACATTTCTGCATTCAACCTCAATAGCCCTGTGAGGGAGCGAACCTTTATTCTCTCTTGGTGTTAATATTATGAGTCTGTTTCATTTCCTGAGCACTAACAGTGGCTCAGCACCATGCAAAAGACGCTGCTTTTAGGAATTTACAATCGAAGGCCTGAATCGGCAAACACCTGCTCATTAGCTTAACTTTACTCCCCAGGAGTAACGCCATTGAAATTAGGCTTTACACTATGAAAAAAAACAGAAGATAACAGCGTCCAGGAAACCTGTTTGGGGGCTGAGTACACCCTGCCAGCTGTCCAGTTTCACAGCCTCTGGATTCTCCTGGAGGTCCAGTTTTTTCTTATCCCTCAGATGTGGCAGCTCTCCCCAAAACTAGGGCCAGATTGACAAAAACGTTCAGTTTCCAATTAGGCACCAAAATATGTGGCTGGATTTTCAAATCTGTTCGGCCACAGCAGCTCCCAGGGTAACGTACGAGGCCAGATTTTCAAAAGAGATCAGCTGCTGGTTTGAAAACCTGGCCCTGATCTGCAGGCATGGAGCCGTTTAGAAAAATGGCGGCCATGATCAATTTCCCTGCCTGCGTCACGTGTGCAAACACGGGGCACCCATGGCAAAACGTAGAAAGCGATCCACTTTACAGGGACATTTTGTTCAATCTCCTTTATAAATAAAACCACCCAAGCTAAATAAAGTACTAACCACAGCTAATCAGAACTGTGGGGGCACTTGGTATGATAAACCCAATTCAGATCCATTTTACTTTCCTTTATTTAGCTGTGGTTTAATTATACCGCTAGCTTCAATACTGAAGTCTTGGTACTGTTCAGTCTGATGTTTTTCCCCTCCCTTTATGAGCAACTTTGACTAATTTTTAATGGCTTATCCCTGCTTGTCTGGAGGCCATTTCTCTTTCTGAGAAGAAGTTGACAACAGAGTCTGATTTTCCATTGTGGGACTTCCATGAAATTGTTACATTGGCAGGCCCACTTTCTGAAATGTTATTAACAATTCTTTATATGTCTACACTGGTGCATTCTCACGCAAAAACTCTTTTGCAGAAGAGTTCTTCTGCAAAAACTCTTCCAGAAGAGAGCGTCTACACTGGCATGTGCTTTTGCACAAGAGATGTACTTTTGCGCAAGAGCATCCATGCCAGTGTAGACGTTCTCTTGCGCAAGAAAGCTCTGATGGCCATTTTAACCATAGGGCTTTCTTGCGCAAGAAATTCATGTTGCCTGTCTACACTGGCCTCTTCTGGAAGAGCTCTTGCATAAGAGGGCTTCTTCCTGAGCGGGAGCGTCAGAGTTCTGGCGCAAGAAGCCCTGATTTTATACATTAGAATGTCAGTTTACTTGCACAAGAACACACGGCCAGTGTAGACAGGCAGCAAGTTTTTGCGCAAGAACGGCCACTTTTGCACGAGATCGCGCCAGTGTAGACACAGCCTATTAGTCTTAGCATGGAGTTTTCTATGATTTTCATAGCTTCTGAAATGTATAAATGATTAGTAAATAGAGCAGCAATAGCTAAATGTATTGGCCTACTTGACATTCCCTGTTGGTAAAGATCCTTATTGCCTGGTATGACAAGTATCTACTCCAGCATATCCCCCAAGGGGAGTCACATCATACTCACTGAGGGGCACAGACAAGTGTCTCCTTTGCTCTCCAGGGACTCAGATTTCATTTAGAAAAAAAGGAAGTCTAGCTGCTATGGTTGAGAAAATAACTTGGAAAACATGACCCAGGTGCAACCAACATGGTGTCTGCTTCAGTCTGAAGAAAGCCTGACACAGTCGCTGTGTAGTGTGATCTACCATGTTCATTTCAGTGGGTAATAACTTAACCACTTCTATATTTATGAGCCAGAGATCAATCTTCTGGCGTTAGATTTAGTGGGTCTAGTAAAGACCTGCTAAACTGAATGCTGAGGGCGCCCCAAGTCGGTTTTGGCTCTCTTTGCTCCCATCGGCCTCCCACTGGGAAGACGGTGCTAAGATTGGCTTAAGGTATGTTGATTCAGCTATATTATTTACGCAGCTGGAGTTGTGTACCTTAAGCTGACCTTCAGGGTCTAGTATAGATCTGGCTTTAGATGCCTATGATGATGCTTTGAACATCACCCTCCTTAACTATCTCCCTGCTCATCACAACCTGTGAGAAGACAGCTCAGATTGGGAAAATCTATCTGATCTACTCTGAGTGACCACTCCATTTGGGTAGGCATTTAACCACACATGAGAGTGCTAAAGGGTGTGTATATGGGTGTGTGTGTGTGTGTGTGTGATTGGTTTCATTTTCCTGTGTGGTGACTCAACTCTCACAAGCTTGAGGAGTGCTAGCTCCACTGACATTTTAAGTAATGCCATTAAACACTTATATCTTTCAGCAGGAGTGCTAGGCAGCTTCCCCAGGCCATAGGGGCAAAGTAGAGAGGACCCTGGTGCTCCCGGAAGGGGCGGGGCCTTGGGCAGAAAGGGCGGGGCTGGAGCAGTCATCCCTCAGCACTGCCCAGCCTTCCAAGTTGCCTGGAGCGCGCTACGCAGCACTCCTGTGGTGATTTAAAGGGCTCAATGTCTAGGTCCTTTTGAATCACCGAGGCCTGGGGCAATTGTTCCCTTTGCCCCCTGCTGGCAGGCCTGTCTTTCAGGAAGCAATACTCTTATCTCTGTAGCTAACCTGACCCTACATAGGGATGGTTGACCAGGCATTCCTAGCCCGCATTTTCCATATCCCATGCCCAGTGCGCAGGCAAGAAGGGAGACAGTAAATGGGATGACATGTTTCCTGTCTGATGGAAGCTGCAATGTGCCGTTTTACTGCGTGAAGGAGGAAAATGCTGGGCCAGATTCTCTCCTCAGTTACATGACCTCATTGTCTCCCTGTAATTTAGTGGATGAGAGGCTAGACTGGAAGTTCATTAGCTACAGGCAAGTCACTGGAGTTACACTGGTGTAAGTGAGAGGCATATCAAAGCCGTTATATTGTAGGGAATTATTTTAGTGGCATAGTTAGATTTCCCCTTGGTGTGTTGTAAGTGTAGGGCTTGGGTGCTCCTGGGTTCTAATCCCATCCACTGACAGGCTCCCTTGGTGACTTTGGTGTGGCTGCCTTAGTTTCCCCCATCTGTACAATAGGTGTAATAACAGAGCTGCTGGAAGGTGCAAAACTCTAGGTGCTGCTATTTAGGTGGAAGATTCTTTTTTGAAAAAGCATCTTGATGACACTCCTCAGGTGCCTCGGTCAGCATTGCGAGGGTTCTCACTGTTTCCGCTCATCTTTTCCATCCTGTGCAGATTTTTTCCATCCATGTGTGGAATAATTTTATGTGCACCGAGGCATGTGCCAATGTGCATCACCAGTTGAAACAAAACACCTAGCTGGAGGCGCTCTGCTAGTCAGCTGGGCGGCGATGAAATCTCTCCTGAGTGGCCGGTGATTCTCACTGACTGTTCACATTCCTGAACTGCTCCCCACCCCCAAAAAGCCTGTGTGGGCTCCCCGAGGATCTGCAGGTGGATGGCATGGCAGAGGCGTGGTGCCGTGTTTCTTTGGCAAATCTGGGGTCCAAAACTGGACACCGCAAAATGCCTTTCAACGGAAATCCTTGTATCCTTGCCAGATGGGTCGATGTAGCCACAGGCAGCTTGTGTCTGGCACCGCTCCTCTATACTATGATGCCGGGCCAGCCGGCCAGTCCCAGCCTGCAATGTGTTGGGAAAGGGTGTGCTTGCTACACTGTATCCCCCGGCACCAGGACTGATTGCAGGAATCGACTGGATCGATTGCTCGAGCCGGCCCTGCAAGAGAAACACTATCCCGGACATTGTGCCTGTCCCAGGGCGCCAGCTGGGCACTGGGGTGCCTGGAGGGAATGGGGGTGTCAGGAAGGATGCCCCCTCCATGTACAATACGGCCCAGCCAGTACTGGCCCCTGCCGAGGGCAGGGGCTGGACTAAGTGGCTCCATGCACTGATCCAGCGTGGCACGTCCGTGTTGTGGATTAGCCAGAGAGCGACAGCTCCCAATGATTTTGTGAATGGTGCTGCCTGTCTGGTTTACGGACGAGCTGTCCACCCCAAACTTTGCAAGCTCCTCCTGGGCCTGATCCGGTCACTGCCTCCCCCGGGGGCCCGAGGTGCTCGGCCCCTGGCAGGATTAGACTTTGCTCCATGGAGCTAATACCCACTGACTCACTGAGGTCTGCTCAAACCACCTGCATGTCAGTGGGGGCCAGCAACTCCCCCTCCCCCAATTGCTGGGGCTACGAGGCAGGTGCAGGCAGCTCCCTACGGATTCCTTTGACCTCATGGGAGCGGGTGCTGGGCACAGGCTGCCCAGCCCATGAGCTGGGAAGCTTCTCAGGTGCCCCTCTGCACTAGTCTAATCCTCAGGAGAGCCAGCTTTTATCTGTGTCTAGGCTGCTGGGTAACCTGGAGCAAGTCACTTCACTACCCAACTGTACAATAGGGGTGTGATGCTGACTTCCCTTCCAGATCACTCGGAGATCGACTGATCAACAGCATGAGCTACAGATTATTTATTAATATTATGTATTAATATTAATATCTGTGTGCGTGGATGGGCAAATGCCTTTGTGCTTCCCTCTCCTTTTCCTCTCTCCGCTCCCCTAACCCCAGAGGCTCCTGTGTGAAAACAGAGAGCGCCTGAGGGGAAGAGGCAGTTTTGAAAGAGCCTTTCTCCTGAACCTGCGTGCAAGCAGACCTGTCTCTGTCTGTTTGCCTGGCTTAGACGCTCATATGTCTTCCCAGTGACAGTGCTCAGATAGGCACTACAAGGGAGCAGTCTGTTGGATCTCTGAATGACATTCTTAATTCACTAGGTAAGGCCCAGAAGACCCCTTGGAGATAAAGTAAGTCACTTCACCCACTACCAGAATGCAGTCACTGCTGGGGAGGAGCACGTGGTGTTTGGGACAGCACCGCTGCAGCACACGTTTGCTTCCGTTTTGTCGCGTTCAGGTTCTGTGTCCAAATGGTAACGTGTGTCTTTGTTTTCTCATTGCAGAGTCTCTCGCTGGATCTGTTTGGTGAAGTAGCAGCAAAGACTTTGCAGCCTTGGACTTCTCTTCTGCAACCACAGCATTTGGGGGGGAGGGGGGTCGGGGTGGGGGAGGGGAACATCCGAAGGAGTCAGACCCTTCATGTTCTCTACATGCTTGACTCGGGAATGAGTACAGGCAGAGTCAACCCGTACAGCATTGTGTCCTCCGAGGAAGACGGGCTGCGATTGACCACCATGCCAGGAATCAACGGCTTTGGGAACGGTAAGATCCACACCCGCAGGAAATGCCGGAACAGGTTTGTGAAGAAGAACGGGCAGTGCAATGTGGAATTCACCAACATGGATGACAAGCCGCAAAGATACATCGCTGACATGTTCACGACGTGCGTCGACATCCGCTGGCGATACATGTTGTTGCTCTTCTCCTTGGCCTTTCTGGTGTCCTGGCTACTGTTTGGGTTGATTTTCTGGCTCATTGCACTTGTCCATGGAGACCTAGAAAACCCGGCTGGAGATGAGGACTTCAAGCCATGCGTTCTTCAAGTAAACGGCTTTGTGGCAGCCTTTCTGTTCTCCATTGAAACCCAAACGACGATTGGCTACGGATTCCGCTGCGTGACAGAGGAGTGCCCGCTAGCCGTCTTCATGGTGGTAGTGCAGTCCATCGTGGGGTGTATAATTGACTCGTTCATGATTGGGGCAATCATGGCAAAAATGGCCAGGCCCAAGAAAAGGGCCCAGACATTACTTTTCAGCCGTAACGCTGTCGTGGCCATGAGAGATGGGAAACTCTGCCTGATGTGGAGAGTTGGGAACCTTCGAAAAAGCCACATCGTAGAAGCCCATGTGAGAGCGCAGTTAATTAAGCCCAGAATCACCGAGGAGGGGGAGTATATCCCCCTCGATCAAATAGACATCGACGTTGGGTTTGACAAAGGCTTGGACCGTATTTTCTTGGTGTCTCCAATCACCATTCTTCATGAGATCAACGAGGAAAGCCCTCTGTTTGGAATTAGCCGCCAGGACCTGGAAACGGATGACTTTGAAATTGTGGTGATCCTTGAAGGGATGGTAGAAGCCACTGCCATGACAACACAAGCGCGGAGCTCCTACTTGGCAAGCGAGATCCTCTGGGGTCACCGCTTTGAGCCCGTCTTGTTTGAGGAGAAAAACCAATACAAAGTAGACTATTCGCACTTCCACAAAACCTACGAGGTGCCGTCCACTCCGCGCTGCAGTGCTAAGGACTTGGTGGAGAACAAATTCCTGCTTCCTAGCACCAATTCCTTCTGCTACGAGAATGAGCTTGCCTTCATGAGCCGCGATGAGGAAGAGGAGGAGGAAGAGGACGATGACAGCAGGGGTCTGGATGGCCTGAACCCCGACAACAGGCATGAATTTGACAGGCTCCAGGCCACGATAGCACTGGATCAGAGGTCGTATAGAAGGGAGTCAGAAATATGACCCATGGCCCCTTCGCTAACTGTTCTGAGGGTATTTTTCCTCTCATCTTTTCCCCTACCGCCTGCTCAAATTATGCAGAACAATGCAAGTGCCATAGGAATGCTTGAGAAATTAGTATTGTTTGTAGTTTTAAGTTTCATTGCAATAACCACTGAATGGTCTGTGATAGGAAACCACAGCCAGCCACAAAATGTTTTGAACTTCCAGTGTTGATAAAGCAAATTAGAAAATGTACCAGAAGCAGATTCAATATGGCGGCACTGATAAGGGTGAACACCATGGGTGGGCCATGCTGGAGTATCTTCTTTGCACGCAGAGAGATGGTGGTTTGGTTTTCTTTCACTCCATGGAAATGAAAGCGTTTTCATGGAGCCAAGCTTTGTGAGGTTCAAAAGGAGGAAATATCAGGAAACAAATCCTCTTTTTTTGTTTTGGTTTTGGTTTTGTTTTAAACTGAACAGACAAATTATATATATTTCTGGCAGAAGTTGTGATTCACTTGCACAAGAACAACACTTGAAACCTTGTAACGTAACGTTTTTTTTAATTTGGGGGAAGGGAAATGAGGTTTTACTTTGTCAACTTAGTGCTCAGGATACAGCTTACCAATCATCATCCTCATAGAATCATCTCACATTCGACGCGTGATTCAATATTTTTGTTTAAACAAACAAGGCAATGGGGAAACCACATGAGTCATGTTAGGGTGCTCAGCGGACTCCAGACCTGCCTCCTGGTTTTTGGCTGGCAAAGCTTGTAGCACTGAATGGCTGAAGCCCAGGGCCAGCAAAAGCACCGAGCACAATTACTGGCAACATAGCCATGAACAGGGAATGCTAGATTCTGGGATAGACAAACCATAATAACGATCCTTAGCATGCGGATGGAAACATGTCTGGTGGAGGCAGGGAGTGGGGCTGTGCGTGTCTGCTGGGTCAGCGCTTTGAGCACTGCTATTTTGTCTTTTGCACCTTTGGTTTAAATGAGCTGGAGGCTCCTTTGGGGTAAATCAGCTGGGCTCCATTGAGTGGCTAAGGAGGACACATTCTGTTCCGAGTCACGCTGCAGTCAGTTTACGCCCGCTGTGGAGCTGGTGCTGTATATCCACTGGGACCATGCAGAATTTTTAATTTTTGTAATGAATTGAATGGAAGCTCTAGAAGTCAGGTACTGCCCATTTTTTCCAATCAATCTGATCCACACACACCCCATCCAAAAATTCAGTTGTTTTGAACATGAAAACCGATGGGCAATATTTTTTTTGTTTGGTATTTTTGCCTGGAGCCAAATTTATAACGAGTTGGTTGCCTTCCCTTGTAGGAGCAGGTATTCTGCCCTGGAGCACGTTTCTAATTGATGAACTGGGCTGGCATTGGACAGCACTACGTGCAGAGGCCAAAAAAGCAAACCACCACTTTCTCTGACTCAAACCTCCTCTGTGCTCAGAGCAAGGGTCCCATGCCGGAGAGATACAAAATTGTTCAGCTCTCTACTGCTTTTCCCCAGCACCAGAATCCTGGCTTTGAATGGCTTCCTAGTCAAGCGCTCTTCCTCCAGCCTTACGGCATGTCATGTGTCACTCCATATGGGTGCAGCCATGCGGCAAGAGCACAGAACAGATCATATGTAATAAACAGGGCCCACACTGCACACGTTACAGGCTATTATTGATTCTTAGCTGTTTGCTATTCCACCAGGCACAAAAGATCAAGCCTCTGTTTGCAGGGGAGCTTTTGTTCCCACCGGGAAAGGACATTGGGACACTCTGGCACTGCGCAGAGAAAGGATCCATCTCAAATCAGAATGAAAGCATTGCCGGTAACCTACCATTATCTGTGTCCCAGTGGTCTAAGATTCACGTGGCCAGCTGTCACTTTCCTACGTAGCAAACTTCCCAGGGACAGCTAGTGTAAAGCTCAGAAACTCCTGCTCTAAAAAGCACAGATTCCTGCCACTTCAGCAACAGGAGAAACACTAAGATCCAGAGGTGAAAGTAAGCAGGTGCGCTCTGGTGCGCAGCTCTGGCAAGAGCTGGCTGAGCTGCAGCAAAAGCCAGCAGGGCACTATTTAAAGAGCTGGCAGGGACCCAGGTTGCAATAGGGCAGCACCTGTAAGAAATTTTAAGTTACTTTCACCGCTGCTAAGATCTATTGGCAGTATAGCTCCTATGACACACAGTTGGGCAGCTTTTATTCTCTCTAACAGTAGGTGTACAAAACCACGAACCAGGTTGTTTGCTGTAGCATCCGGATCAGTGAAAGAGGGAATGAAAGTGGGTGTCCTGAGATGTGGTCCTCATTTATTACCCACCTTTAGCTCTCGTTATCTTTCCAGGGCATTGCACGCAGTAGTGACCAGGGCTTGCTCCCATGCATGGGAGGAGTTAAGTATTGTCCTCGGTGGCATGGAGAGGCGAAAGGACTTGCTCAAGGCCATTGAAGGAGCCGGTGTCAGAGATAGGATTAGTCCTGTGCTCATATCATCTATGTCCCTTGAGAGAACTTCCCCAAGCTAGCATGTGGCACGTGTCCTCCCGTACCGCAGCCTTGTAAGCACTGGCTAGAGTGTGCAGCTTGAACAGTAACAATGAGCTCAAAAGCACAGGAGGGGTCACCAAACCACAGTGGTTACCTCTCCGGGGAGTTTTTCCTCCACGTTGTCCTAGCACCATTTCCAGCGTCCGTTCGCCTTTCCAGCAGTGGCTGAAAGCTCCACACTGCTCTCTTAAGGTGCTGCTTTATTTTTGGCTTCCTCTAAATGATGTGTAGTCCTGCACTGTATGTGTGTGTGGCGGGGAAGCATCTGCTTCTCCTTGACAAATGTCAGCACTGCTGCGACTATTTTCATCTGGCTTAGCACATGGGGCCTCCTGAATCCTAATCCCGGCTCTGCAAAGGACTGGACACATGGCCTTGAGCAAGTCTCTTAATAGGTCTCCCTCGTTCCACCCGTAACATCAGGGCGCTTCCACGGGGTGATTGGAAGGATTAAGTACTTCACGTGTCTCTGTCTGATGCTGCAGGGGGTAGGGGTTGCCAATTTGGGTTGGACGTATTCCTGGAGGTTTCAAAACTGATATCCAGGGAACTCTGTGGTGGTGCCTGCCAGTGCAGGATGGGCAGTGTCTGTCCAGTGCCCTGAAAATGGTCAGAGCTGAGAATTTGTCCCTTGTGCAACCAGACCATATGGTCACACAATTAGAGATGGGCATGGCTGAATAAGGACATCATCACGCCTCCCCAGGAAGCCCGATGGCCCAGGCATAACTTTTTTGTGTTTCTAAGGCAGAAAAGGCAGACATGATCCCACCCCCTTCCCTGCCTGGTTCCAGCTGAACCATCCCAAATTCCTTTCTTTGATTTAAGGGACAGTTTTGGTGCCTGCTTCTTGGACAACGTCGGTGGGGATGCAGGGGGCAGGAGCGGGAGGAAGAAGGATAGAGGACAAGCAGCCGTCTTGTGGGTATTATTTATTTATTTTTATTTTTTTTTTCTAAAATGCTTTTTGGGGTGGCTTTAGGCTCTTTTGGAAAAAAAAGATGCACAACTTTGCTGCTGTAGGGTTCATTTCGTAATCTATATCACGATAAATATTTGTACATACAACTGAAAAGAGAGAAAAAATAGAGATGTCTTTACGTAAATTATTGCTTTTAAGAAATATTATATAATTGTACAGTTCCCACCTGGGAGATCAGAATAATATATACATATGTATTTTTAAACTACTGCATAGGAGGATGTGAACTAGCTTGTGGAAACCCATGCAGCCCTAGTGAATTGAATTTCAAAGACTTTTCCTCAGTCTTGTTCACACGCCCCCCTGCCCCAAACATCTCGCTAGTGAAGAGCTAGCTCTGGAGAGTAATGTTATATATAATGTATAGTTCTAGAGATGGAACGTGCTGTTACATTATTTATAGAATTTTTTTTTTGTCTAACTGTGATTGCTGTAGTTGATCAGGCTTTTTACAACTACCAGGGAGCAATATGAGGATGTCCCTACAGTTTCCTCTAGGCTAACAAATAATAGTGTTGCATCAAAACACGAGCATTCAGAAAGAAAATAAGCCAAACAAAGTCTGACATTTGCAAAGAGGACCTGGCAAAAAGCCTGTAATGCAATGAGAAAGCTATGAAAGGGTATTCTAAGTGCACTCTTCACATCCATTGTACCTGTTGACAGCCATGCATGAAAAAAGGGCCCTGCATGTGGGAGTGGGGGTAGCCAAGCCGTTAATGAAGGGGGGGGGTTGCCTTTAAAAGGCATGGCCTCTGAAAGCGTTGTGACCTCACACTGAAGGGCTCAGGTGGAATAGGTCCGGAGCCACCGAATGGAGTTACTCTGATTTACACGGGTGTAGTGGGCAGAATTTGCCACGTGAAGAGATACTCCATCAACTTCAGGCTGGGGGTCTTCACCCTGGACTCCACGCAAATCTCAGCCCGACTCAGGGATTTCTTGACAGGCCAAGCACAGGATTCTCCACGTGGCTGGGCATTGCCAAGATCTTTGTGTTTCTTTCGGGTGTGAGGTCATTTTGTTTGTGTTTAATTTCCCGAGTTCAGAGATGAGTTGGGGACCTTCATAATCAATAGGAGACCAACACCTTTCTGGAAAGGGCTTTTTGAGCACAGCAGCTGAAGTGGTGGCCAAGCAGAACATCTGCCAGCCACATCCTTTATACTTACAACTCTGTTTATGTCTAGTCAACTCCCTGCTAGGGCACTTGTTTCTCAGGCTATGTCTACACTGCAGAGTTTTATCGGAAAAACAGCCGTTTTTCCCACAAAACTTGAGGCACATCCACACTGCAAGTGCGTTCTTTCAACAGTAAATCGAAAGAGCAGAGGGGTTTTTGCGCAATTGGTAATCCTCATTCTATAAGGAAGAACGCCTTTTTGCAAAAGAGCTCTTTCACAAAACGGCGTGTATGGACAGGGAAGAGGGAGTTTTTTTTGGAAGAAGAGGGAAGAGGAAAAAGCACAGGTGCCCTCGTGGCCATTCTGTCCATAGCAATCACTGCTTACATGCGAGATAGCGTCCAGGCAGTCTGGACGCTCTCTTTCGAAAAAGTGCACCTTTTTTTCGATGCGCTTTTGCAGTGTGGACACTCTCTTTTGCAAGAAGTTTTTGCGGAAGATCTCTTCTGAAAAAAGCTTCTTATACAAGAAGCCTGCAGTCTAGACGTAGCCTCAGAGGCTACGTCTAGATTGCATCCCTCTGTCGACAGAGGGATGCAAATCAAGCACATTGAAATTGCTAATGAAGCAGGGATTTAAATATCCTGTGCTTCATTAGCATAAACATGGCTGCTACTTTTTTTCAAAATGGAGCTTTTTCGAAAAAAAACCCGGCAGTCTAGATGCGGATCGGTTGAAAATAAACCCTTTTTCGACAGATCCTCTGTATTCCTCAAAAAATGAGGTTTACAGAATCTGTCGAAAAAGGGTTTATTTTCCGCATCTAGACTGCCATTTTTTTTCAAAAAAGCTCCATTTAGAAAAAAAGCGGTGGCCATGTTTATGTTAATAAAGTGCAGGATATTTAAATCCCTGCTTCATTAGCAATTTCGACGTGCCTTATCTACATCTCTCTATTGACAGAGAGGTGTAGTCTAGACACAGCCTGAGAATTGTTGATGTCAGAGATGGAAAAGACCCACCCCGTCCTCTCTGCCAGCCCTTCTGTATACAATGAACTCCACTCTCCTTAGTCAGGGCTTGAGCAAACCCACATAAGCAACAGCTGCTTTGGAAAGGAATCCATTTAATGGGCAGGCTGAGCCTGATCCTGCTGCCATTTCTGTTGATGCAGCCTCAGTGACGTCAAGCAGTTTGCACAAGTGAAAGCAGAAACTGGCCTCTAAGTGCCCCGGTTCAAGAACCTCCTTGAACATAGCTACAGCCTGAGGCTTTGCGGAACAACAGCAGCTCAGCCTGCAATGGGGGGAAATCGAATCCCCTTCAGTCCCACCCAGGGATGGGCAGAAAGTCTCCCTTCCCTCCCAGGCTAGTTTCTGGGGGACTTGGCCCAGCTTTCTCCAAATGATCAGGCATACAGGATAATTCTGCTGCTGTTGCACCCAGGGAATGGAAACTGTCATGCTACGCCTTAGCTGCTTCTTATTTACTCTAGTGCACTTAGTCTGTAGGGCTGGGACAATCACTTACCTGTAACCTTTCGAGATTCGGTGCCTGCTTGACCTTCAAACCTTTTGTAGGAGATGAATTCAAAGCCACCTTTTCTATCTTTAATAAGGCAGAACAAATGTGTTTATTTTTAAGCTTCCCTGCTCTTTTCTTTTCACTTGTGCTGAAGACCAAAAGAGTTGTGCCTCTTCTCCTTGCACTGCCAAAAGGGAGCACTGGTTGGAGGGCTGCATTTAAAGAGCATGTGTAACCGAGTTAGGCCCCAACTGCACATTTCTACCTGGAGCCACCTCTGAAACCTCTTGCAATTCAGGGATGCTAGGATGTGGCTTGTCCAGCTGTAAAATTAAAGCTGAGGCCTTGTCTACACTTCCCAGGGGATTGGCACTGTGAGGATTGATCGCTCAAGGGTTGATTTAGTGGGTCTAGTAAAGACCCACTAAAAGGACTGCTGATTGCACTCCCATCAATTTTGGTACTCCACCAGACTGAGAAAAGTAAGGGCAGGTGATGGGAGAGTTTCTCTCACCAACCCTCAGCAGTGGAGGTGCTGCAATAATTCGATTGAAGGTATGCTGACTCCAGCAATGCTATTTACGTAGCTGGAGTTGTGTACCTTAGTTTGACATTGTCCCCTAATGTAGACCTGGCCACCGCCATGAAATACGGATTGGGCTTTGGATCTAGGGCAGTGGTTTCCAAACTTTTTTTCTCATGACCCAGCTGAAGGAAATTGTTGATGCTCATGACTCAGCATAACTGTATTTTTTTACTAGAGTGCGGGGTGTGGGGGGAGCCAAGAATGAGGGGTGTAGAGTGCATGATGGGGCTCTGGGTGTGTGGGGGGCCTGAGGGCTGGGGCAGGGGGTTGGTGCTCATGGATGGGCACGGGCTTACCTCCAGTGGCTCCTACTCAGCGGTGTGGCGGGGGTGCTAAGGCAGCTTCCTGCCTCTTCTGGCACCATGGACCACACTGTGCCCTGGAAGGAGCCAGCAGCAGGTCTGGCTGCTAGGCGGAGGTGCACAGGTATCTTCTCTGCATGCTGCTTTCACCCACAGGCACAGATTATCCCCAGCTCCCATGGGCTGGGAGTTGGCCAATGAGAGTGTGGAGCCAGTGCTCAGGGTAGGGGCAGCACACAGAGCCCCATGCCTCGAGCCAGACCTGCTGCTGGCCACCTCCGGGATGCAGCATGATCCACAGTGCCAGAACAGGCAGGAAGCTTGCCTTAGCACCCCCACTTGTCACCAGGTCTCCCTCCAGCAAAGTTAACCAGTGTCTGACATGCGACCCAGTACTGGGTCACGATCCATAGTTTGAAAACCACTGATCTAGGGAACCCCAAATTCTCCAAAATGTCAGGTATATTTAGATCTGGATATTTGCTTTTAGGCCCATTTGTGCAGAATCCTCTTTGAGTCCCCTGTTTGGCAGAGCACATTAGCATGTGCTTATAGTTAGGTGCATGCTTAAGTGTATTGCTTACTCCTGTGGGTATGCCTATGCATACATCCTACGGGTGAATCAGACCCTAGGGCCAGCTCCTGAAGCCCTTACGCTTTCTCACGCTGATGTCAATGACGACAGTGCCTGATTTGGTCCCTCGTGAATCATTTTCCTCCTCTCCGTGGAGGTTTTGCTCAGACAAAGAGCAGATTGGTGATGCACAGAGAGAACTGGTTGTATTTCATGAGCCTCTGTTCTGAAAATATCTTCACTGTATTTGACTTTGCTGTTTCTCATCTCCACTGTCCGTATGCCTGGGTGTGAAAAGCCAAGTGGAAATTTCCTCCAGACCTCGCTGCCTTTGGCTGGTGCTTTAATGGTCTCCAGCTGACAATGGAATCTGGAACTGAGTCTCAAGTGCCGTGATTCACACCTGAGCTCTGTGGAGTCATTCTCACTAGTGCAAAGAGAGGGAACAATCCCACCATTCTGACCTGGATGCAGTTGAGACTCACTTTGCACAGGTATAGGGACTTCTCTACACAGCGTGGTAATGCGTACTAGAGGGATCTGAATTGTAAATCACACCGTGTTACACACTAACTGACGTGTGATGCTGGCACACAGCAAACGTTCCCTCCCCCCCCCCCCCCGGGACACTAACATAACACAGGTTCAACAATACTGCGTTAATGCACATTTGGAAACTTTCAGGGCATACCCACAGAATCTACACAGGCCATTTAGTGTGCAACACATTGGTGTGCTTTAGAATTCACACCTCACCAGTGCGTATTGCTGTACCATGTAGACAAGCACTAAATAGACAAAGTATCAGGCACTGGGGAATCAGATACTGTATAGTCAGTTACCAGAGAGCATTTGCTTCCTGGAGAACATAATTAAGTGCTGATAGAGTCCATTCTCAAAGGATTGTTTTTGCAGACAGTGAGTAGAGAAGTACCTGTCTCATTTCCACCAGCACTGTTAGTGACATGTTTCATGCACATATATCTGAGATATATATGTAGAGCCCTGCAAACCCATGGATATCTGCTTTATACCCACAGGTATCCACATTCATGGATGTAGATACAGATATCCACAGTTCATTTTTGCACATACGGAGATGGATACAAATTTTTTATCTAGAACCCTACACATTTGTGGATACTGCTTTATCCAAAATTTGTATCTGTATCCGCAGCTCATTTTTGTGGATATGGATGTGAATACGGATACAAATGTTGTATCTGCGCAGAGCTCTATAAATGTAACTATATACATAGATAAGTAAAGTGTATTTCATGCGACAGAACGGGTCTATTTTCATGTTCTTTTAAATATATATAAATATAAAAGTATCCAAAAGATATAAAATAGCACAGAGAAACTAATCTAAATATGTAATAAATGAATTTTGATCTATTTAAAATATATTAAGTCATGACGTATATTTTAAAGATCATAAGAAATTGGTTGTATCATATTTTAAATATATTTTATTACCTTGTCATTTGTCACATACATAATTTGAATGTGTGGCAAACTTGGTCAGACATTGCGCACAGATCTGCGCAAGTGATACTGATTGATAGGGCATTAACCCGAAGAGCATCAGGTCAGTAAGAGCAAAGAAGGAAGAAATCTTAGCCCCTCTGTGGGTAGCTTCCCTGTATCCTCTCTGTAGAAGCAGAAAGCCCAGGGATTGTTTGAAGCACTGATTTCTCACTGGAAATTCAGCGTTCAGAAGTGCTGGATCCAGTACATGAGGGAGCAGCTGAGAGATTAAAGTCAGCTTGCTTATGCTCACGAAACACAACCCGAGCTACACAGATCTGTCTACTTCCTGGCTTGACTGAGACAGCAAAGTTCCAAGTGGCTGCATTTGGGGTGGGAAGGAGCATTGCCAAGCTTCGATGACAGGAAGCGGATGAGATATTTTTGAGGGCATGGGGATCTAGGCTTTTAAAGCTTCTTAGAAAGGCAGGAGCAACTCATTTGATATCAATGAGGTTATGTCCTTGCAGAAATAAAGTGAGACCAGCAATGGGCCCTACAAAACATCAGGGAAAGGAGTTTCACCCAACTCCTCTTTCCATCATGCTGGGAGGTTAAAATTCTCCCTCACTTTCAGCAGACACAGGGAAGGGCACACAGGAAGAATCAGAAGGGAAGCACAATGCCAGCAAAGGGACGCTACTGAAACACACCCGAGAGAACCTACAATAGACTAGGCCTCGTAGTAAGATGAAAAGATGTGGAAGCAGAGAGGAGACTGGGAAACCCGTATCAAGCCAGGACAAAACTAGCCCAGCAGCAAAGACAGCGGAGTCCATGGCACTATCCAAAAGTCTCTCCAAGGCAAAAATATTCATCGTCTCACATGGCAACACCAAGGGACCATTTGTCCAAAATGGCCTTGAATTCCAGTGGGAGCTATTTTCAAAGTGCACTGCTCCCACGAAAGGACGTTAGATGACACAGTGCATAGACTTGAGCTCACATGACAGCTCCCAAGATCTTTTAGCAACAGGAGGGAAATATGCCAGAAAGTAAATCATGCACAGAGATTTATTGCATGGTAGACACAGAGATACAGGATCAGCCATTCTTGTTTCCCTCTTAATTCTTGCACATGAGTTTTTTGGGGGCCAGCTGGCTCCGTAGTTGCTGAGTTGATCTGGAACCTTTCCCAAGCAGACTAGAGGTCGACATCCTTAGATGGCTGTTTGGTGGTTTCAGTTCTGTTCCTTAGTAGAACATTCTTGGCATCACAAAGACCATGGCCAACAGCTGGCTTCAATCAGCCACCTTTTGTTCACCTCTGCAAAAAGACCAAGAATACAAATTTAAGGGCTGGGGGAAATGCCTTACCATGAGAGATGCAAAGCGCTCAAACTGTTTGGCTTATTTAAAAAGAAGATTGAAAGGTGACGTGATTGCAGCCTTTAACCAACTTTCTAGGGAGAAAATTCTGGGTACTATAAGGATCTTTAATGTAGTGGAAAAAAGCATCAGGAGAACCAATGGCTGGAAGCGGAAACCAGACACATTCAGATTTGAAAGCCCACATAAATTTTTAACAGTGAGGGTGAAGACCCAGTGGAAAAAGCTGCCAAGAGAAGTGGTGGATTCCCCATCTCTGGATGTCTTCATGTCAAGACTGGCTGTCTTTCTGGAAGAGACACTTTAGCCAATGGGCTCGGTGCATAAGAACGGCCATACTGGGTCAGACCAAAGGTCCATCCAGCCCAGTACTCTGTCTGCTGACAGTGGCCAATGCCAGGTGTCCCAGAGGGAGTGAATTGAACAGGTAATGATCAAGCGATCTCTCTCCTGCCATCCATCTCCACCCTCTGACAAGCAGAGGGTAGGGACATCATTCCTTACCCATACTGGCTAATAGCCATTTATGGACTTAACCTCCATCAATGTATCTAGTTCTCTTTTAAACCCTGTTATAGTCCTAGCCTTCACAACCTCCTCAGGCAACGGGGGAGTTCCACAGATTGACTATGCGCTGTGTGCATGGGTAACTGGGTGAAATGTAGTGTCCTGGGATAGCTAGGAGCTCAGATTAGATGATCTAATCTGTGAAAGAATCTGTGTAAAGGAAATGGCTGCATCCCGCAAGGGGAAACGCTTGCAGAACTCTTGCCAATGCTGCACCTGTGCTATGGATAAACAGAAGAGTTCAGGCTCCAATCAAAACCATCCACTCCCAAGAGCCCTCAGGCCCATCTCTGAACGTGTCCTTCGCTATTTAATCTTAATTAATAACAAAGTCACTTGCACAATCCAAATGTAACTCCAAATACGTAAGCACCTAACTTAAGAGCACAGGAGCCTGGAAAGCTTATGTTTTTGCAGCCAAACATCTCCTTGCGTCTGACTGGAGCAGCAGGTGTCTCCGAGGTATGGAGGTGACTTACCTGTGGAAGCAAATGAGTTGCCAGGACATACTCTGCCTTTCCCTTCAATTCTACATTTCTGGGTTAAACACGGGCTCCGTTTTTCAAGGCGGATGCACCAGTTGAAAGATGAATGTAGAGAGAGCAGCGGCAAAAGCCAGATCACTGCACATCTAGGCACTGGTTTGGAGTCCTAGAAGATAAGGAAGTTGGTTTAACGAGAGGGGCACTCAATTTGCATGTTCAGTTGCATATTTCCACAGCAGATGTGTGTGTGTGTGTGTGTGTGTGTGTGTGTGCGCGCGTGTGTGTACATTTGGCCCACAGGTTGTTGTGGGACCGACAGGTCCATGCATATCTTTGGCAGCTACGTTCACTGAATCCTTTTTTTTGGTTCTTTTTTGTTTTCTCAATACAGATGTTAGTGGATATTCCTGGGAGGGTAGATGTCTTATAAAACATGGGGGAAAGGATAAGACTGAGCCTTTGAAAAAGGATGGGATCCTTGTTCTGTAGAAGACAACCTGTTCCCCCATTGACACTCAGGAGTGAGTGGACAAAAAGAGCTTCTATCACCACATCCAACTTGCCAGGCCCCATGGCCTCAGCAAGTAAACAGCTGCCAATTAGCTGTTATAAATGCTGAGGTTTGTTAAATATGCTAGTAGGAAGCATCTGTGTTCAATCCAGTGAACCCTCAGCAAGTTTTGAGAGTTAAGAATCTAATTACATGGCTGATCAAATTATAAATGGATGTTACAGGGCAAGCTTGGGTCTATTTATTACACCACCAGAAAAACCTTTGTAACAATCAAGGCTTGTTTGGCTGCTTAAGTGCTGACTAGGCAGAGACATTTTATCCCTTTTCTATTAATCACCACCTTGCCCAAGCACCTTCCTGCCTTGATCACAGCCCAGCTTCAGATGCCTGGTGCTATTTATTCATGCACCTTTCTTGGTGCAGGTAGAACAAAGGACCCCAGAAGCCTTTCCGTTGTCTTCAGTGGGTTTTGGCTCCCATCCACAGTGAGATTCAGGTAGGTTGGTGTTCAGATCAATATTGTTGTTGGTAGCAGGGCTAGCAGGCAGGCAGCCATTACTCGCTAATGCAGTGTAACTGAAGTTGATATCTCTCAGTCCCTGGAGATTATATTACTTCCAGGACATGAGCATTATGCCCAGTGAAAGACACTCTCATGATACCAGGAACAGACCTTACCATAGTCCTGACTTCCCAAGGACATGTTGCTATGGCAGACGTGGGTAAACACAGGCCCCCAGGCTGGATCCGGTCTGTCAGGGTTATCCCCTAGTGGGCCTCCATATCTCTGTATTTTCCTGCACCTATCACAGCTTCAGTTGGCTACAGATCACCATTCCTAGCCAAGGGGATCTGCGATCACTGGTACCTGTGGAGACGCAGGTAAATATAGCAGTAGAGGACCACCAGGGGCTAACCCTGGTGAACCACTGCAGTTTTATTGCCCACTCCTGTGCTAAGGTATGGTCCTGGGTTTACACCAGGGTCTGGCATGGGGAGGGTTAAACTGCAGCTTATCTTGCCTTGCTTTTTCTCATGCCCAGTTTGCTCAAAGGATGAGAAAATGGACGAGGCATGTGTTTAAAGCGAACAGGCTGACCTAAGAGTGTTCAGTGTCTACGATGAACTGATGGCAGAGTCCAGCAAGGAGATTGTTCTCTTTAACCTCCATTTTCGTAACCAGTCGCTCTTTCTGTGGGAATGATCATCTGAGCCCATATTGTGGCCCTTGGAATTAATGCACCAGCCAAAGTCACTCAGGAAATGCCCCAACTAGACCACGGTCAACTGGGGGGATGGGGGGAATCTTTGTGGAAGGAATCCCATGAGGAAATCCATAACTGAATTTCCCCACCGGTCCTCCCAGAAGGGAAGGGGATGGAGTGGTCCTCCCAGAAGGGAAGGGGATGGAGTGGATGCGAAAGCCAGATACTTCTCTCCGTGACACCAGTGTGAATCTGGAGTGACTCCACTGACACATGTGGCTGCACCAGTATGTGGCTGAGACAAGAATCTGGCCTAACCACCAGGCATGCGGAACGGTGTGATATGACCATCAGCATTTCTCTGACAGAAGTGTCCTCAGATAAATAATAATATAAATAGTAAATTTGCCCTTTTGAGGGGAGAGCAGGAGGGCCGGGAATTTCTGCCTGCCTTGAGACTGGCTCCCTTTGTCCAGCCTGGAGACAGGTTGAATGTTGCTTGTGTACTGGGTGCAGATGTTTCAAGGAGAACACAAACCAGAGCTTTCCTTTGGGCCCCAGCCCTATTTATTTATGTATTTGCAATGCCTTCTGGGAAGGCCCGAACAACCTGTTGTGTGAGGCTCTTTGTACCTACCCTAGGGTATGATACTTCTGGGATGTTCAAGGCATGTCTCACACGAGGTAACCATAGTAACACCTCATCAGCTTCTCTCAGCTTCTGCTGTCAATTTGGTTTTTCGTCTTGCATTAAGGTGGAACCTCTCTGTCTTTCTTTTTTTCCCTCTCACTCTCCTCCCCTTCTGCCTGCACAACCAAAATCAAGAAAAACAGCCAGAGCTTAAGTCTCCATTTCTTTACACTAGTTTTATCCTGGCACAACTCTGCTGTTACTTTCAATTTGCACTGGTGTATTTAAGAGGCAAATCAGGTAACTAGAGTTCTTTACAACGATAATAAAAATCTGTCTGCTTTAATTTCTTCATCCCGTGTTAAGAAGCACTTCAGTATAACTGGGACATAATTAAGGGTTTTTCTTGCATTTGTTGCTAATGGGTCACTGTGAGGGTAAAAACTTCAATATTGTTTTTCCTTGAAAAAGTCCCTTTTCTCTATCAATAATAGCCCTGTGGATTATTCAAGGGGGAAGGGTTTTAAACATCTAATTTAATTCCCACCTTTTAAATTCTTTGTTCAACGCTCACATTTAATGTAGCTTGGATAGAGAAAACAGATGAGTCAGTTTCACTTTGTTTCTTGTCAGTTTTTAGTCATTTTGCTGACATTTCTCTACGAATCAGCAAAAGGCTGCAAGGTTTGGGTCGCCTGTCCTGCAGGGGAATCTTTCCTTTGTTAACAAAATCTGGCTCCGTTCCAATACTTTTAAAAAAAATGCAATGGAAATATTTCTACTGGTCTTAAGTTTTGTAAAAATTTAAGTTGGGCCAAATTTGCCTTGCCAGTGTCCCTTGCAAGAGAAGACCTGTGAAGTAGTCACCACTCAGTTATCATGGAGGAAGACAGAATTTTGGTCCTGTGTCACTTGTAAATTGCCGTCCCCTACTTCACCAACCGGACTCAATGCCCTTTAGAGTTTTTAGCTTTTCCTTTTAGAAAGGGAAGAATATGCCAAGTTCGTTATGCTGGTAAATGAATGTCTGTGCACAGACAGCTGTTTTCTCCTTGTCTTTTTCTTAACGGGCATATCTGCATTTGCATTGCCTGTTTTGCACTTTCAGAGCCACTTTCATCTTCCAAGCACTTTACAAACACCAACTAATAAATTCTCACAACATGCCTGTGGGGTAGACAAGTAGCCCCTATTTTACAGAGGAGAGAAACTGAAGCAGGGGGAGGGAGGGTAAGTAATTTGCACAAGGCCATGGGGGATATGAGTGTCAGAGCTGAGATGTGAACTCAGCAGCTCCTCGCTCCCTGGTGTGCCAACCACTAGAGCGTGTTGTGGCGCAGGGAGGGAAATAACCACACCAAAGATGAGATTCCAGGATCAGACCATACGAGCAGCATTCAACGGCTGTTTTATTTTTAAGCAAACTGTTTATAAAGAGAAAAGTGTTTCTACTTTGTAAGTGTCCTGTCCATCGGGGTCCTTGACTAGCTTAGTCCTATATGCCACTGCTTGGGTACTATGATTTTTAAGGTGGGGGAGGGGAGGTTGGTAGGGAGGTCTTAAGATTAGAAAAGTGGACACTCTTTCAGTGTTTGACTTCAGTGGCCTTGTGGCTAAGGTTGCTGTGAGGCACCTTTTGTCACTGGCTGTATTAGAGAAAGCATGGCATTAAACTTGCTGTATATTGGCTATACAGCCACTCCTCCACCAAGGGGGCAGGGGAAGGGGATGGTCTCTGTGGCACGCATCCCAAGTCTCCGTCGCTCCATAGGCTTCCAGATTGCCCAGCAAGTGGTGGCTTTTCATTTCATTTCTCTCTCCTTCCACCTGGCCTTGAGAACATCTCTTTGTCCCCCAAATTACACACTCAGCCCCCACTTGCTGTCCCCTTCCTCCTGCTCGCCCCGGAATGGAGCAATGAGTCACCAAGCCTTGCACGGTGGAGAGCCTCGGGGAAAGGGCTGTGGCTGTGCATCTTTGGCGCTAGGGATGTTTTGTGCACCACAAACTCTGCTCCGCACCTTCTCCTCTTCCATGGCTCTACGAGCACTGGCACCTCTTGCAGCTGAGTTTTCTAGTGTCCTTAGAACCATCAGGGCAGCTGTCAGCCCTCTGTTTCTAGTCATGTCCTCCTGATATATGGGCCCTGAAAGGACATTCAGGGGTTCGGCTGTAATATGGGTCACAGAGTACCATAAAATTACCCCTCACCTTACCCTTAAATTATTTTTTTTTGGTTTTGTGTTTCATTATTTTAAGGAGAGAGAGGGTTGCTTCACATCTGCAGACCAATGGTGGGGGCATCCTCCAGGCAAGCCCCTTTCCCACCCTAGCCCATGATTATGGAACTCAGATTTTAATTGCATCCACACTTAATCCCCCTTAGTTTCCATCCTTCCTCCCTTTCTGCACTCTTTCATTAACACCCTCCCACTTTGTTGGTTCACAGTGTCCACCAGCACAGAAATTTATGACTGAGAAAATGGATGTTTATTTCTCTTAAAGGGATGATTGGTTGACCTTTGACCTCTGTAGAAGTCTTCCTCTTTTGCCCGGTTTACGATGTACATGTAAACACAAAGATGATCCTTGTTTTTTGGGAAGTTTTATTTTAATGCTATGGAGATTTAATTAATAAAACCAATTCTAATATGAATGAAGTGCCTGGTGCTGTGCCTTTTGTTTGAAGGCTGGATACTGGTAGATAAAGGTGCTGCGCTGGTTTTAATTTTAATGAACACTATAATGTTGATTTCATTGTGTGAAATCCTACAAAAATATTTGCATAAATACCTTCCGATTCCATCACGTGCTTCCAAAAGAGTAAAAATCCAGCTCATCACATGGTCAAAATGCCGCCGTAGCATTGCACATTTCTCTAGCACGTTTGATCCATGATCTCAAAACCCTTTATAAATGGTCTCATTATCCCCATTTTACAGATGGGGGCACTAAAATGCAGAGAAGGGGAGTGGGTTTGTCCAAATCCACAATGGCAGTCAGGAACAGAACACAGAGCCTTTGAGTCCCGCTCCAGTACTTGACATTCAGCCGGCTTCTTGTTAAATGAAAACTATCTGATCTATCAGCCATACCCCTGACCCATTCAAATTGTTGCAAGTACATCTGTACAAACACTGCACCTGAGAGACCACTGTGCAAAAAAGGAAATCTCCCCAAACTCTGTTAGCTTCCCAAATACCCATAACATCTTCATAGAACACTAGAACTGGAAGAGATCTAGAAAGATCATCTAGTCTAGTCCCCTGCACTCATGTCAGGACCAAGCACCATCTAGATCATCCCTGACAGGTGTCTGTCTAACCTGCTCTTAAAAATCTCCGGTGATGGAGATTCCACAACCTCCCTAGGCAATTTATTCCAGTATTTAACCACCCTGACAGGTAGGAAGTTTTTCCTACTGTCCAACCTACATCTCCCTTGCTGCAATTTAAGCCCATTGCTGCTTGTCCTATCATCAGTTAAAGAGAATCATTGTTCTCCCTCCTCCTTCTAACCACCTTTTAGGTACTTGAAAATTGCTATCTTGTGAGCAGAGGATTCCAATTGACTCTAATAAGGTTCAGACATGGTGTAGAGTCAGAACTCAGCTGCTTCCTGCTGGGCAGTTTTATTAACAAAGACACTAACAAATATTTATGATTATTAATGAGATAATATCAAGTTTGGCACATCTTTCTCCCTGCACCAAGCTGCTCCTTGCTCAGCCTACATTCTAGGACTACGCTGTTTAGGTAGCCACTCCCTGGCTCTGTTGTTTCCAGGTGGGATAATGACCCACCTGCTTCAGTAATTCAGCAAAAATCAATTACCATTCCCAATAGGCTCACCACCTGCCACCCAGATGTAGGGGGTGTTTGAGGCAAACCTTCCATTCTTCCTTTACTGCACAGACACCTGCATGTGTGCGCACGCACACACACAGCTGGACATTAGGAAAAACTGCCTGTCAGGGTGGTTAAGCACTGGAATAAATTGCCTAGGAAGGGTGCGGAATCTCCATCACTGGAGATATTTAAGAGCAGGTTAGACAGACACCTGTCAGGGATGATCTAGTTGGCACTTGGTCCAGTTGTGAGGACGGGGCAGGACTTGGTGACTTCTCGAGGTCCCTTCCAGTTCTAGTGTTCTATGATTCCACGTTGGGAGCCTGCGTTTCAGTCCCAGCCCCTCTCTGGACAGGAATGAAGATGGCTGATACAATTTCAGCAGCTGGGGAGCAGCTCCCATTGAGCGCTTGTTCTTGCCAGCAGCAGCCTTTCCTGTCCATGGTCCTGGTCTTGGGGGCATTTGACGCCACAAACCAGGGGTGACCAAACTTACTGGCTTTCCAAGCCACATAATGACAGTCTTCACAGTTTTGAGCGCCAGGATGCAACTGCCTCAAGCTGGGTTTAGGGGCTTCAGCCCTGCTCCTGCTGGGCAGAAGCCCCTACCACACCACCAAGCTGAGAGCTGCAAAGAGCTGGGCAAGGCTTAAATGACAGGCTGGGGGGGGGGGGGCATTTAGGCTTGTTTCACTATGGGAGATGCACAGTGCTGCATAAACAATACAGGGTAGCAGTGACGGGCTAGGTCCCCCATCTCCATCGTCTTGGTTGAGGGACTGCACCAAGCAGCGTCCAGTCCCGGGCAGAGGCCTATGTGCCAGGCCCCTTACCGACTGGAAAGATGATACCGCTGGGCAACTGGAGGCTGAATGGGACATTTGTGGTGGACTGCGAGAGGGCTGGGAAGCCTGCCTGGAAGACCCTAGGTGCTGTGTGATTACTGGGTTGGAGTGAACCTGTCCCATGAGAGTGCAGCAACAGGCACTGGGCTAAGAGACCGACCCAAAAACCCTGGGCGTTGAGGGCTGGGTAAAAGGGCTGGGAGGTGGAAGGTCCCTTGCATGGCTGTGCTGGCTTACCTTAGGCTTCCAAAGATGGCAGGGGTTAGTGCAACGCAGGGCTCATAGGCTCAGCTCCCAGAGAGATGGGGCGCCAGCGCAGTGAGCTTTGTGTTTCTCTGTAGCCACACATGTTGGCTGATCAGGAGAGGTCCAGCCAGTGTCTGAGGCAAGCTCATGTTGCCCCTCCCGGGTGGTGGGTAGTGGCGGTCCCATGCGGACAGTTTTCAGGGAGGTGGGCTCTCCATGGAGGGAGATATCTACATGAAGACCCTTCCCCAGCCTATGCAGTGAAGGATTTTATATGCAAACAAGGTCTCTTGGAGCCCCCTGCTGTTTGGCAGGATTGTGCCCAAAGCGTGAGGACGCAGAGCGGGTATATTTGAGATTGAAACTGGGGAGGAGCTAACTACAACCACAACTCATACATCTCTAGCTTCTTCCCACTCAGGGTATCAAAGTAATTTACAGACATTAATAAACTGAGCCTCACCACAGTCAGGGAAACTGAGGCACAGAGAGGCTAAATGACGTGCCCCTGGCCCTGCAATATATCAGTGTCACAGCTGGGGAGCAGCACTCAGACTGCCTTAATGCTATTCCAGGGCACTACATGCCAGGCCTGCCACCAAACGCATGGGAAGCAGAGTGGGGATAGGAAAAATCAAGCAGAAGAAGTGGGCTGGCACTCGACCCGAGCAGCTGCAGCAGACGCTGCATCTTCCGTCGCCCCAGGCAAAGACGAGGCTGGTAATTAAGAGAGCACCAAGGTTAAACACAATGCCCTGCGTGAGGCTGGCATTTTAATGAACTCTGCTAAATTACGGAGACATTTGTACACATTCAAATGATTCAATAATCGTTTTCTTGCCCAAGGCAACTGGAAGCCCAGGACCCTCTGCCTGGCTAGGTTTGGATGGTTTCCGTCTCCGGCGAGAAAGCAGCAGCACTCAGCACCCTGTGGGTCTGCAGAAGTCTGGACTCGGGGAGGCTTGGGACTCGCACCTGCCTCTAGCCCCTGCCCTGACTGCAGCAAGTTGGGAGAGAAGCTTTATTCAACGTGACAGGCCTGGTAATTAACCATACGCTGTAACTCACAGGCTGGGCTAAGCACCCAGCTGGCTTATAGAACACTCTGTTGTGTATGTGCCTCTCTCTTAGGTGACTTGCAAGGTGCACTCATCCCTAGACGCCTAGCCCCCAAACATGGAATCTGGCACACCAGTTTGGCCCCATATGTTCCCAGGGGAACATCAGCATAGCTTACTGGAGCGACATCTAGACTGCAGGCTTCTTTCGGAAGAAGCTTTTCTGGAAGAGATCTTCCAAAAAAACTTCTTCCGAAAGAGAGTGTCCACACTGCCAAAGCGCATTGAAAAAGTGCTCTGCTTTTTTGACAGATAGCATCCATAATGCATGGATGCTATCTTGCATTTCAGCTGTGATTACTATGGATGGAGTGGCTACCAGGGCACCTGTGCTTTTTCCTCTTTCTTCTTCTTTTGAAAGAACTCCCTCTTCCCTGTCCATACACGCCTTTTTCCGAAAGAGCTCTTTCAAAAAAAGGCTTCTTCCTCGTAGAAAGAGGTTTACCAATGTCGGAAAAACCGCTCTGTCCTTTCAATTTTTTTTTCGAAAGAACATGATTGCAGTGTGGACATAAGTGAAGTTTTTTTTGAAAAACAGCCGTTTTTCCGAAAAATACCTGTAGTGTAGCTGGTACTACCCTTTTCTGGACATCCCAGCCAATCAGTTAACTTTAATTGCCGGTAAGGGTTAAAGCCATAGACAGTAGGTCCTAGGGCCCTGGTCTACACTAGGGAGTTATTTCAGAATAGCTCCCCTTATTTTGAAATAATAAGCTGCGCATCCACACTACCAAGCCAGTTATTTTGAAATAATGGGCTGGTTATTTCGAAATAATAGCTCCTGCTGTCCACAGGGAATAACGCTTATTTCGAAATAGTGGTCGTGTGGATGCTCCACTGCTGCTATTTCAAAATAACTACTCCCCAGAGTTGTTCAGAGTAATTACTCCCCAGTGCTTCCTAGGGCTCTAAGATGAGTTAATGCATCCACCTCATCTTAGTAATTAAGGGAGTCCTGCCTTGGACTAATTTTGAGGCTTCCCTGTAGTGTGGACACGCTATTCTGAAATAGTTATTCTGGGAGTTCTTATTTTGAAACTAGCCAATTAGTCCATCATAAAACGGGATTTTCAGGTCTCTCCTCCATGTCGGTCTTCTCTCCTGAGCCTCCGGTCTCTCCTCCATGTCGGTCTTCTCTCCTGAGCCTCCGGTCTCTCCTCCATGTCGGTCTTCTCTCCTGAGCCTCCGGTCTCTCGCTCCATGTCTCTTTCGCTCTCTCTCTTCCTCCTACTGCCTCCCCCTCTCTCTCTCAGCTCTCCTCTGCCTTCTGCCGCTCTCTCCGGCTCTCTCTTTCTCTTCTCCCCCTCCTTCCTCTCTCTCTCTCTCTCTCTCTGCTCTCCTCTGTCTCCGTCGGGGATGCACAGGGAGCACAGACCCCAAACGGCTGCTGTTGCTGCTTGCTCCCGCGCGGCGGCCCGGCTGAGCGGCACAGAAGTCAGCTGAGCACCACGACGGGAGGCAACAGCGCCGCCCAGAGGGAACAGCCAGCGTTTCAGCGTAACAGAGTCACAGACAGTGGGCTACTATATATATGATAAGTTATTTCAAAATAATTTCCGAGTGTAGACATGCCCCGAGAGTCTCCAGGAACGCTGGGGGGATCTGAGGGGCATCTGGGCCTGAGGATTCTCAGTGTGATCCTGGTGCCATTAACTGCAATCTGCTGGTGCTCTTGGGGCACACAGGGACTCGTCAGGCCCAGATGCCCCTCAGATATCCCAGCATTCTTCACACTTCCCCACAAAAACACCCCGCCTACCAGTGTCAGCCCCACAGGGCCTCCCTAACTTCCAAGCCATGAGCTTGACACGCCTTTGGTGTACTGGTGGCTGAGTCCCTGAGGGCTGCATCCTCTCTCCTCAGGAGTGCAATGGACACAGCTCAGTTTCCCAGGGCAGAAGCTGAGCCAGCAACGCTGGCAGTAGGCAAATGCCCATGTTAACCGGCAAAGTGAAGAAAAGTCGCCACCAACACACTGCGGGGAGAACGGGAGAGTTGGCTCCTGCTCTGACAAAGTCACTTTTCCCTGCCGACAGCTGCACTTCAGAGAGGGGCTCAGACCACAGAATCTGTATGTTGGGAGAGTAGGGGTTAATCTGAGGGGGAATTGTAGGGACAGGGGCCACTTGCCATAGCCGAATTCTGAAAAAGCCCCACTTACCCTTTCCCACCCACATCAAAGTTTGGGGTGTTCAGAGTGGGTGCTTTTAAGGGCCTCTGAAACGCAGTATAAACTGTCCCCGGGTTTTCACTCTACATACAGATGTGCTTGGTCATCCTGAACATCAGAGCTGCAGGGCTGCAAGAGACAAATGCTTTGGCACCTGCCACCTTCTGCTGGTATTTAGGAGCAGTTAATAACTTGCTACCCTTGGTGCCCTGGGGATAAGAGAGCCTAGAGCTGAGCATTAAAGGTTATATGCATCAGGGCTTTCACCATGTAGCAGCCTGGAGGTTAAAATGAATGTGTAGATCTCCAAGCAGCCAGTGCTGTGTATGAGGAGCTGGGCTGGTGGGAACCTGTCCCAATGCCATATTCTGAACGAGCAAGACTTCCTCTGGAAAAATCGCTCCATAAGGCAATGCCATAATGACGCTGTGAGGGGGCGAAGGCGAGAACAAGCTAAATGGTATCAGCAGGAGACAGGAGGAGCTTTTCAGGCTCAGAACACCACTCATATGGCAGGGGGAAGTCCAGGCCTCCTGAGGCTTGGGACAAAAGACTAAAACAAGCACTTCTCAAAGACAATGGAAGCAGCCGTTCATGCCTCGGGGAATGCTACCGGTGCATTTATGCAATACCTTTGATCCCAAAACACTCCTGCAAATTTTCTCTTCTAGGGATCCCATGGGCCAGCATGAAAAATTCAGCCAGAGCTCTTTGACAGCACCACCACCCATCAGTTTAGGACAGATTAATTGTGTCCCAGTAAAACCTTCAGCGGAATTCTAGAAAAGTCAGAATGTCACAAACACAAAATACCCAGGTGTGAATTAAGGGCCAACCTTGAGTGTAAGGCTAAGTGTGGGCATGCTTGGCTATCCACTTGGTGATGGTAGGGCGTAACGCACAGCCCTACCAGTCTGCTAACAGGCTCACCCATCCCCAAGGCCACACAGATCTTGGGGCCGTGCCTAGCAGGGCGTCCTATGGAGAGGCTCCAAGTCAAAGAGAACTGGATTTAAAGGGAACTTGGATCTGGGGATTATGATGCCGCAGTCTGGCCAGCCAAAAAATGCTAAAAATCAAAATAGCTGTAGCTCAAATCCAGCTTAAGAGTCAAACCAATCATCCAAACCATCTGCCTCGCCACTGAAGATAATGCTACTTTTATTGTTTCCATAAGCGGCTAAGCAGCTTTTCAGCAAGAAGAAAGCCTTCTGCTGGGACGTTTGATGTGGCCCAACTTAAATGTATACCCCAAATTAAAAAACATAGCAAGAGACCTAAAAAAGTGTCACTGTGGCTTAACCACCATGTAAAAGAAGCAGTGAGGGACAAAAAGGCATCTTTTAAGAAGTGGAAGTCCAATCCTAGTGAGATAAATAGAAAGGAACATAAACACTGTCAAATCAAGTGTAAAAATGTAATAAGAAAAGCAGAAAAAGATTTTGAGGAACAACTAGCCAAAAACTCAAAAAGAAATAACAAAATGTTTTTTAAGTACATTAGAAGCAGGAAGCCTGCTAAAAAACCTGTGGGTCCCCTAGATGATCGAACTATAAAAGGCGCAATCAAGGATGATAAAGCCATTGCGAAGAAACTAAATGATTTCTTTGCTTCAGTCTTCACGGCTGAGGACGTTGGGGAGATTCCCAAATCTGCACCGTCCTTTGTGGGTGATGAATCTGAGGAACTGTCCTAGATTGAAGTGTCATTAGAGGAGGTTTTGGAACAAATACAAAAACTTAATGTTAACAAATCTCCGGGACCGGATGGCATTCATCCAAGGGTTCTAAAAGAACTCAAATGGGAAATTGCTGAACTATTATCTGTGGTTTGTAACCTATCCCTTAAATCGGCTTCTGTACCTAATGACTGGAAGGTAGCCAACGTGACACCAATATTTAAAAAGGGCTCTAGAGGCGATCCGGGCAATTACAGACCAGTAAGTCTAACTTCAGTACCGAGCAAATTAGTCGAAACAATAGTAAAGAATAAAATTGTGAAGCATGTAGAAGAACATAATTTGTTGGACAAAAGTCAACATGGTTTCTGTAAAGGGAAATCCTGTCTTACTAATCTATTAGAGTTCTTTGAAGGGGTTAACAAACATGCAGACAAAGGGGATCCAGTAGATATAGTATACTTAGATTTTCAGAAAGCCTTTGACAAGGTCCCTCACCAAAGGCTCTTGTGTAAATTACATGGCCATGGGATAAGAGGGAAGGTCCTTTCTTGGATTGAGAACTGGTTAAAAGACAGGAAACAAAGGGTAGGAATAAATGGTAAATTTTCAGAATGGAGAGGGGTAACTAGTGGTGTCCCCCAAGGGTCAGTCCTAGGACCAATCCTGTTCAACTTATTCATACATGATCTGGAGAAAGGGGTAAGCAGTGAGGTGGTAAAGTTTGCAGATGATACCAAACTGTTTAAGATAGTCAAGACAGAAGCAGACTGTGAGGGACTCCAAGAAGATCTCACCAAATGGAGTGATTGGGCAACAAAATGGCAAATGAAATTTAATGTGGATAAGTGTAAAGTAATGCACATCGGGAAAAATAACCCCAACTATACGTACAGTATGATGGGGGCTAATTTGGCTACGGCAAATCAGGAAAGAGATCTTGGAGTTATCGTGGACAGTTCTCTGAAAACTTTCACACAGTGTGCAGCAGCGGTCAAAAAGGCAAATAGGATGCTAGGAATTATTAAGAAAGGGATAGAAAATAAGACCCAGAATATCTTACTGCCCCTGTATAAAACTATGGTACGCCCACATCTTGAATACTGTGTACAGATGTGGTCTCCTCACCTCAAAAAAGATATTTTGGCTTGGAAAGGGTTCAGAAAAGGGCAACTAAAATGATCAGGGGTTTGGAACGGGTCCCATATGAGGAGAGGTTAAAGTGACTGGGACTTTTCAGTTTAGAAAAGAGGAGACTGAGGGGGGATATGATAGAGGTATATAAAATCATGAGTGGTGTGGAGAGGGCCGATAAAGAGAAGTTATTTATTAGTTCCCTAAATAGAAGAACTAGAGGACACCAAATGAAATTAATGGGTAGCAGGTTTAAAACTAATAAAAGAAAGTTCTTCTTCACACAGCGTATAGTCAGCCTGTGGAACTCCTTGCCAGAGGAGGCTGTGAAGGCTAGGACTATAATAGAGTTTAAAGAGAAGCTAGATAATTTCATGGAGGTTAGGTCCATAAAAGGCTATTAGCCAGGGGATAAAATGGTGTCCTTGGCCTCTGTTTGTCAGAGGCTGGAGAGGGATGGCAGGAGACAAATTGCTTGATCATTGTGTTCGGTCCACCCTCTCCGGGGCACCTGGTGCTGGCCACTGTCAGCAGACAGGATACTGGGCTAGATGGACCTTTAGTCTGACCCAGTACGGCCATTCTTATGTTCTTATGTTCATTCTTATGTCTGCATCCTCCAAGGCTGGCTGAGCCAGCTGCAACCCTCTACTTCTTGGGACTTCCTAAGGGCAGGGAACAACGCAATGGGATAAATGAACTGAGTGACCCCATAGACTGTAAAAACACCGGTCTTACACTTAACAAGTAATTGCTTTAGTTTGAGTTATCTATAGCTATCTATATCTATATCTATATCCATAAATATCCCAGCCTCTGTAATTTCCACTCCACTTCATCTGATGAAGTGGGTTTTGCCCACAAAAGTTTATGCCCTAATAAATTGGTCAGTCTCTAAGGTGCCATGGGACTCCTTGTTTTTGCAGATACAGACTAACACGGCACCCCTCTGAGGCCGTAGACTGTGTCACGGTGGGTGGCGTGGAGGATTCCCAAGATAAAACTCCCTTGCTGCACTGACGAATGCACCAGGTTGGTCCACAGTGTGTCCATGTGGAGTGCATCAGCTGGCTTGTGAGATGTGCCTGGTGCACAGATGCACATGCCCTGTGTCCTCTTCTGGACTGTATCTGAGTAGCTCAGCAGGTGCCTTCTGCCTGCCGGAGGGGAAATTCCAGTTGGAACTTTCGTCTGGTCCCTGTTGGCCAACTGCTTTTGGAACAGAGTATTTTGGTCTATTGGTTCCTGGAGGAACTGGTCCCAGAGGCTGCTCTCTTCTAAGGGAAACTGGACCACAGAGAACAGCAGAAACCAATAACAGAGACCAGAGGGGCCATGCAGCTGACACCTTCCGCCCCCTGGAAGTGTGTAGGATAATAAGGCCAATCCAACAGAGTATTTGGCACCTAATGTTAGCTGCTCATTATAACTCGAGGGGATACCAAAAGAGTATAACAGGGTCCCTGCCTTGAAGATCGTATTATCCAAACAGGACTTAAAACAATGGTGTTTGCTCCTCCACTCTGCCGCCCCCCACCCCTTGATTACATTTCAAAAAGGCTTTGAAAAGCATCCTCCTGCCTTTTCGTAGTTTCAGGGTCCGCGTGCCAGCTGTCTCCTCCACCTGGAAAGGAAGGTATTTACCAGTGAATGCTCACTGTGCTAGCCTGGGATAATATTCCAGAGCTATATTGCCCCCTCCGCCTCTCCTGATTCCTCATTCTCCAGTGCCATTCTTCACCCTCCTTTCACTGTTGTCCCACACCTGTCCTGCCACACTCAACTTTGTAAGGACTGAAATGACCAGACCTCCTTGTAAACGAGGGGAGGGGGAGAGCAGCTCTTCAGCTAGGATAGATCAGCAGAGCTCCACTGAATGGCAATAGAACTTAGCCAGTTTACACCAGCTGAGGACTGTCTATACGAGTGACTTTGGAGTGTCATGAACTTTATCATGCTGCCTTTCACTAAATCGGTGTTCTTCATTGCACGGTCCATGAGCGAGTGGCGGTTCCCATTGACCCTAAGTGCGGCTCCAGTTCCCACTAAGCTGTGTGGTTGCAGCCTCTCCCCTAGCCCCAGAGCTCCCTGCTGTCAGGATATGTCTACACTAGCTCGTTAGTTCAAACTAGGTAGGCAAATGAGGGCAACCGGAGTTGCAAATGAAGCCCGGGATTTAAATATCCCGGGCTTCATTTGCACGTTCCCGGGCGCCGCCATTTTTAAATCCCCCTTAGTCCGAACTCCGTGCCCGCGGCTACACGCGGCGCGGACTAGGTAGTTCGAACTAAAGATCCTAATTCGAACTACCGTTACTCCTCGTGGAATGAGGAGTAACGGTAGTTCGAATTAGGATCTTTAGTTCGAACTACCTAGTCCGCGCCGCGTGTAGCCGCGGGCACGGAGTTCGGACTAAGGGGGATTTAAAAATGGCGGCGCCCGGGAACGTGCAAATGAAGCCCGGGATATTTAAATCCCGGGCTTCATTTGCAACTCCGGTTGCCCTCATTTGCCTACCTAGCTCGAACTAACGAGCTAGTATAGACATACCCTCAGAGAGGAGAGAGGGGCCCTTCCTTCCACTGCAGGGAGTGCTCTGGGCCCAGCCCCAGGGCAGCCTGCCTGCACCACAAACTCCTCATCCCCAGGCCCACCCCAGAGCCTGCACTGCCAGTCAGAGCCTTCACCTCCTCCCACAGCCCAACCCTCTGCCCCAGCTATGAGCCCCCTTCTGCACCCCCGGCCCCACCCCACACATTTTTGCTCATCCTGTTTTGTATTATCCTGATCTTAAAAAGTTCACTTGCCTAGGTGCCTTTTCAATTCTGTATATTTTCCTGGTTATTATTTTATAAAAGGCATATCATTGTATTGTACAAGTAGACTTTGTTTTAGTTTCACCAGTGGCTCTGTAACATCACCTCTTTAAGGAGTAGTAAGCAGTGTGCTAAGTTAGTAGTTGAGGTGGCTCGCCCACTGAAGGTTTTTGTCAAAATGGCCCCCACTTCGCAACTAGTGACGAGCACTCCATTAAGTGGGGAGCAGCCAGAGTTGAGTGAGCTCAAAGCAGGTTGGCATTTTTCAACTGAGAATTTTTTTTTCCAGTGTTGTTTCCTCAGAATTGAGTTTTCCCACAGGAAATTGTTGGTTCTAATGGAACATTTATTTTTTATTTCCCATGGAGATTTCTTTTGTTTTGAATCGATGTTTCAAAATGAAATCACATTTCGCATCGCCAAGTGACAATCGGAATTGACGTTTTGACCGACAATGCTCTTGAATGTCATTTTTTTCCACATTGCAGCGGTGGAGCAAAATGAACCGTTTTGGCTTGAATCACCAGTTCGGAAAGACAAATGCGCATTTGAAAATGTTTGGGGGGGAGAGGGGGTTGTTTCAGTCAAAAATATAAAAAACCCAAACGTTGGTTTCCAAATCAAAAATTTTCAGGACATTTCTTTCTGCAAAGAAGTTTTGATACTTCAACTTCTCATTATGATTTGGAAGGAAAATGTCAGAATTTCCCAGGGATGGGACCAGCTCTAAGGCAAACTCCAGTTGATTGTCCTGTCATTTATTTATCCCTTTCCTTCTTCAGTGCGAACTATCTCTGGCATGGGCAGTGGTGTATATTAGACCAGGGAAGGCTAAGCCTCTTCAAACGGCATGCAGTGCACCTCCCTTTGGGGGCCCACCACTGTTCTGCCGCCTTTGAGAGCACAGATGCCTGAGCTGTGGCCCCACGGTGTTCTGCCCTGATGGTCCCAACCTCTTCCTGCCCCCGCTCAGTCTCTTCCCTCCAGTTCCTGCCCTAGTTCCACCCCTTCCCATCCTTGCTCCACCTCTTCACCCCAAGGCTCCCACCACCCGCTGCTCGCTGAGTCGCTCCTCCAGGGGTGCTGGGAGACACTGAACCAAACAGCAAACCCTGTGTACGATGGGAACCACTTCAAACGGGGGGTGTGGCAGAACCCCTCGAGCCCATAATTCCATCACCTACGCACTCCACTCCTCCATTCCCTCTCCCCGGACCTCCCCCACCTGCCATTCCCTCCTCTCCTCTGTGATGGGTTGCCAGGCTCTGTGGAGGCAGCCACTCTGAGTTCAAATGGTTCAGCCTAGCACTAAACTCAGACAGAAATATTTGTGGCTGCTGGGTCCAGTGCCAAAGCCAGGTCTGCAGAATCCATTTGCCCTGTCCAGTGGCCAGGCCCTCCAACGGGGGGGCAAAAAAGGCAATTGCCCCAGGGTCTGGAGCCCTGGGTCCTTTAAATTGCTGCCGGAGTGCCATGCCATGTGCTCCGGGCAGTGCTAAGAGTAGGAAGGGCACGCCATATTCCAGGCAGCACTAAGGGCTGGCTGCCCTCAGCTCCGCCCCTTCCAGGATTGCTGAGCCAGTCCCCCGCCCACACACATCTTACCCAGGGGCTCTGCTGGCAGTGGCAAAGTGACACTAATACAGATAGGGCAAGTGAAACCCAAATGGAGGTGCCATTGACAAGTTATTGCTGACTGAGGTCTATCAAGCAGGAAATCCTGCTCCCGACAGTTCACGTCTGGGCAGGTCCTGCCAAAAGAAAGAAAAGGACTTGATGGGCCAACGTTTGCGTCCATTTCAATTTCCTATGTCCCTGCGAACACCTGAAAAGTCAGTCACACTAAACCAGGGCTGCCCTGCTGATAATTCTATCTTCGGTGGGAGCACACTGCATCGGGAAGGCCACAGCCAGTGACACTTCAGACAGGATCACCCACAATTGCCTGGCTGCTCTCCACGCCCACTGACAAAACTGCAGCAGAGCCATTCTGGCAGGCAAAGGCTGTGCTGAGCTCGTTGTTTTAGTGCGGATAATGCTAGTTCAGAATGACTGATGGGTGACATATTCCTCTGGCTGTGTCTCTCAGCTTTCTACCCTGATAAAACCATAGCTCGCCCCTCAAGGGTGCAGGAAGCACATACTGACTATGGTCAAACATTTCCATTTGCGCTATTTTTTGAGAGAAAACTGGGTTTTGCATGGGATGAACATTTTCACACAGGCTTACCTTGGACATAATTAATTTTTCTTCAGAAAAGCAGAAAACCCAAATATGTTCAGGCAAAAACTGGTGGGAGGGAGAGGGGGAGACTCCAGTTTTTGGCCCTAACACTTTTTGTTTTCAGCTACATATATTTGCCAAAAACTAAAGTCTTTCAGATTTTTCTGGTTTTTCCAAGAGAAGTAGAAATTTTCTGCTGAAATTTCGATAAAAATGAATTTTTTCTTTCTGTCAAAATTTACTATGGAAAAAAGTCTGTTTTCCAACTAGCTTTAATGTTGATTCTATGAGCAAGAAGCCAAGCACCAGGTTTCTATATGGTTTGTCTTATTATAATACTCAGAGCCTTGATCCTACACTGATGAATACATTAGAAATACCTAAGATAGATGTTGGGACAGGGAGTTGAGAGTATTGTGGCCACATATGTGATGTCATGTCCACAGGGGAAAAAGCACATATGAATGGGCCAGGTTTTCCATCTTCAGTGGACTTAATGACAGGTCTCTTGGGACTCATCCTCGAGCAATGGCAGTAGGTATACTCGATGTTTCTGTCCATCCCAATTTCTTTGGCTCCTGAGAAAACCTCGCAATGTTAAACCAAGGCTGCTCTGAGAGCTGGCCTCAGAAAAGTGTGTCAAATCCTCCCCCTTTGATGGGGCTATGCCTACTTATACCAGCAAGGCACAGGAAGTAATGCTTCTGCTCTACTCCATGCTGATTAGGCCTCAACTGGAGTACTGTGTCCAGTTCTGGGTGCCACATTTCAGGAAAGATGTGGACAAATTGGAGGAAGTCCAAAGAAGAGCAACAAAAATGATTAAAGGCCTAGAAAACATGACCAGTGAGGAAGAATAAAAAAAATGGGTTTGTTTAGTCTGGAGAAGACTGAGAGGGAATGTAACAGTTGTCAAGTATGCAAAAGGTTGTTATGAGAAGGGGAAAAAATTGCTCTCCTTAACTTCTGAGGATAGGACAAGAAGCAATGGGCTTGAATTGCAGCAAGGGAGGACATTAAGGTTGGACATTAAGAAAAGCTTCCTAACTGTCAGAGTGGTTAAACACTGGAAAAAATTGTCTAGGGAGGTTGTAGAATCTCCATCATCAGAGATCTTTAGACAAACACCTGTCAGGGATGATCTAGATCTGTGTTTCTCAACCTGGGCCAGCTCTAGGCACCAGCAAATCAGGCAGGTGCTTGGGGCGGCACTTTGTCAGGGGCGGTATTTCAGGTAAGCAGCTGGTACTGCCCCCGGCAATGCCTAGCCCCTCCCCACCGATTTTAAAGGGCCGCGGCCCAGGAAACGCCGTGGCTGCACAGCCAGCTGGCACCAATGCACGCTTGGAGCCTGCTGGCCACCCCTATCTCCTCTCCTGCTCCTCCCCGGCGGTTGCTAAGCAGCCGGCGCCGCCCATGGCAATGCCCAGCCCCACCCCGCAGATTTTAAAGGGCCGCGGGAGACGCCACGGCTGTGCAGCTAGGGTTACCAGGTAGACCCCCCCAAAATACCGGACACACTTGATTGGAGGCGGCGGGGGAGGGACCGTCCGGGAGGGAGGGGGTCAGGAGGCGGGGCCACGGGGCTGGCCGGGAGGAAGGGGGGGTGGGAAGTAGAGCTGGGGGGGGCATGGGGGCCAGGGGTGCTGGATTGGGGGCGGGGCTGGAGGAAGGCGGGTGGGAAGCAGAGCTGGCAGGGGTGTGTGTGTAGCCACTGGCCGCAGCCGGAGTCCAATAGGCCGTGTCCCCGGCAGGCACTTCCTCTAGTTGCTAGTAGAAGCCGGGCGGGGGTGGCGGCGGGGGCAGGGGCACGGCTTTTGCACAGGGCTTTTGCTTTTCCACAGGGCTCCCAGCGCCAATCACGGCCCCGCCTCCCAGTCGCTCCCCTGCCCCCGCCAGGCTTCCGTCCGGTGCCCAGCTGGAAATTCAGAAAATACCGGACATTGCACGTGTCCGGTATTTTCTGAATTTTTCTACCGGACAGAGGGCGCAAATACTGGACTGTCCGATAGAAAACCGGACACCTGGCAACCCTAATTAGTGCAGCCAGAACTGGCACTATGTGCGCCTGGCCCCGGAGCCTGCTGGCCGGCCCTGTCTCCTGAGTCCTGCTCCTCCCCGACGGCGCTACTCCTCCAAGAGCCTCTCCACTCCAAGTGGAGGCTCGGCTCCACCAGACCCACAGCCTGGACCTGGCCATCAGCCACCCCTCCGCCTACATCATGTGGAAATCCCAGGTAGGATGCCCCCTTCCTGCCTAGGATGGCCAGGTGTCCGGTATCCACCCGGACAGTGCAGTATTTTCACCTCCTGTCCGGTAAAAAAATTCAGAGAATACCTGAGATGTCTGGTATTTTCTGATTTGTTTTCCCCGGCCAGGAGGCGAAAATGCTGGGCACCTGGCAACCCTACAAACACAAAAAAAATTTTTTTTTGGTTTAAGTCTTGGAGTCTTTTTCTTTTGCTTGGGGCAGCAAAAAACCTAGAGCTGGCCCTGTTCTCAACCAGTGGTATGAGTACCCAGGGGTACATCAGCACAACTGAAATTTGGAGAAAACTGAATTTTTGTTTTAAGTTTTACGGCGTTTTATTATTTTTGTACTTTTTACACCCAAAAATTTAATTGCCCGCCCAGCTATGATTAAGTTGTTTAAACAAATGTGTTGCAATGGTAAAAAAAAAAATTTGTGTGTCTGAAAACTATAGGTACTGGGGGTGTTTATAATTTTTTTAAAGGGGGTACTTTATAAAAAAAGATTGAGAAACACTGATCTAGATGGTGCTCCGTCCTGCGGTGAAGGCAGGGGACTGAACTAGATGACCTCTCAAGGTCCCTTCTAGTTCTATAATTCTGTGTTAATCTCCAGCAGCCTTGGAAATATCAGGGGGATCCCAAATGGATTTTTCTTTCTGCCTCCACCTACTTCTCCAGACTCTAGAAACAGATCGCTTGAGAGACCTAGTGAAAGGCCTGGAGGCAGGCAAACTGCTCAGTTGGCGTAAACAAGGAGAGAGAAAAGTGGTTAATGCACTCAGCACCCCCGAGGTGCAGCAGGCCATCTCTGAAGCCATGCTGTTCTCTTTCCTCACAAAGGCAACATGGGCAGATGCCATGCAAGGTTTGATTCAGTTCTCTCAGTATAGTGCTGTGCCCCTCCTGAACCTTAGCTTTGCCATGTTCCTCAATCCATTCCTGGCCTGTAGCACCCTTGCTACCAGGCCCTTCCAGATCTGCCCAATGCACCTGCCACATCCTTCTGCTAATTGAGCCCTGACTTCCCCCTGAGCAGACACGGACCCTCATTACAAACACTCATATAGTTCCCAGGAAACAACAATCCCTGCAGAGGGCTAGGATGAGATCCAGCAAACTCACTTCACTTGTGACCTGGGTGAGGATTGGAACCTCACACCTCAGAGCTGAAAGGCTGGATCAGGGTCAAGGGACAAGCACTCATTACAGCTCAGGCCTTTTATACCCTGTTCTTCATGTTCCACATCCTCCCTGTGGTTTTGGTGACATCACAGAATCACAGAATACTAGGACTGGAAGGGACCTCGAGAGGTCATCGAATCCAGTCCCCTGCCCTCACGGCAGGACCCAATACTGTCTACAGCAGCGGTTCCCAACCTTTTCCAGATGGGGACCCATTTTGACAATGCAGGAAGACTTGGTGACCCAAGGCAATTCAAAAACGGGGGGAGGTGAAGGGCAGAGCCACCTGGGGAGACGCTTGGCAACCCTTTTGAAATGTAATGGTGACCCATATTTGGGTCCCGACCCATAGATTGGGAAACCCTGGACTAGACCATCCCTGATAGACATTCATCTAACCTACTCTTAAATATCTGCAGAGATGGAGATTCCACAACCTCCCTAGGCAATTTATTCCAGTGTTTAACCACCCTGACAGTTAGGAACTTTTTCCTAATGTCCAACCTAAACCTCCCTTGCTGCAGTTTAAGCCCATTGCTTCTTGTCCTATCCTCAGAGGCCAGGAAGAACAAGTTTTCTCCCTCCTCGTGACACCCTTTTAGATACCTGAAAACTGCTATCATGTCCCCTCTCAGTCTTCTCTTTTCCAAGCTAAACAAGCCCAATTTTTTCAGTCTTCCTTCATAGGTTATGTTCTCTAGACCCTTAATCATTCTTGTTGCTCTTCTCTGGACCTTCTCCAATTTCTCCACATCTTTCTTGAAATGTGGTGCCCAGAACTGGACACTGAGGCCTAATCAGCACAGACGTGCTGTGTGGAAAGCACCAGTTTCAGGGTGGGATGTACTGACCCTCTAAGGCACAGCTATATTCAAAGGAAAAGGAGTGGCTCCCCCCGCGACGTGGTGCTTAAGGGAAGGGCAGAAAGCCTGCCTGCCTCCTATAATACCAGGAGAACCTGCTGGCTGGAAACTCGCATTTGATTTTTTTTTTCAGTGAGATTTTGGCCTCCCCCTTCCCGGATGCTGTACACTCCCCTTCAGAAGTTCCCTGGAGATAAACACCCAGCTCCCGTCCTAGTGTGATGGCCAAATCCGGGTGAGGAATAGTGCCAAGGGCTGCTGCCTTCTGAACTCAAATATGGCCGCATCCCTCACACAGAGCCAGCCCTGTCCTTCCCCCGGTGAGAAACCTTCTCTCAAACTGAGCTTGGCAGCCACTCAGATATGCTCCCAGGGCTTTCTGGGGACCAGCTCCCTGCCATAAAAGTCTCATAAGGGCTGGGCAGGAACAGACAATGAAGCCAAGTTAATAAGTAGCTGAGCTAGGTGCATAACAGCTGGGCAGCCTGGTGCTATGTGGGGTTGAGTGGATTCTAAGGCTCACTGCCTTAGCCAGGGAAATGAGGTGTAGCACACTGGCATGTACACACACACACACACACACACACACACAAAGTTGCCCAGAACTACAGAAGGGTGGAATTTGGATCACTGCCTTTGAGACTCCCCCTACACAAATAGCCTCCACTGGTGGCCACCTACCTGCTGAATGCTACTCTAGAGAAATAACAGAGGAGGATACTCAGAACTTGGCCTCTCCCTCCTGGCTCGGGTATTGTGAAAAAAAAATCTCAGCTGTCCAACCCCAACCAAGCGCCCCAGAACCCTGTTGGTGGATTCTTTCACCAGCCCATACCTGGATCTGATTCTGTCATTTGAAGCCAGTGCAATCTCATTTGCTATTTTTATCCAGCCGGCTGCCTAAGTAAAAGCAGAGCTGACACTAGCTTTTTGTCAATAAAATGCATTTTTATTATTGTGTGGGAAAGGATGCCTGTCCCCCCCCCCCCAACTTGGAAATCTACCAAGGCAAGCAACTGTGGGTAACTGGAAACTGGGATGATTCACCAGGCCCATGGACAGATGGTACCAAGGGCTTCCGTTCTCCAGCACCTGACAGATGGCAAATGCCCCTTTTAGGGCTTAAAATAAAGAGCCCATCCTAAATTCACTGAGGACTCCATTTTCCAAAGCAAGCCACTCTTATTCATGCCTGTTCAATTTGACCAGGCGCTGGTTTTTGCCTGCAGATTCTGCCGCCACATATGCAAACTCCATAAGGAGGCAACAAAGCTCCTGTTTGGAATCTGTAGCCCTGTAACAGGGAGGGACTTACCACCCTGGCGCCTCCTGCTGGTCACTCTGGGAATTAGCTCTTCAGCCCTGGAGCGCCCCCTTCTTGGGGGTGTCTTACTCACTATTACTTGTTATTGGCTCTGCCACCTAGCATCAGGACCCACGTCCCTCCTACATGGTGGCATCCTCCCCTCTGGGTACTGCCCTGCTGCTGTGCCCCCACACTCTGGAGTCCTTCCCCTCAGGGAACCCCCAAACTCCCTAAACCCACCTTGCCTCAGTGTCCCTACTGCCAATTGTCATCCAGTCCCTTGCCTCAGGGGCAAACTGCAGTTTAAAATGGCCAGGGCCGTCCTTAGGATTTATGGTGCCCTAGGCGTGATTATTAAACTGGTGCCCCTATGCCTGGCTTGCTCTTCCACCCCTACCCCCTCCCCTTCCCAGAGACCCCAGCAGCCAATCCCCTCCCTCAGACTGTGCTGCAGGCAGCACATTTGGCTCTCTCTAGGACCCAGCCCTGCTGTTACATGCTCCACTGCAGTGTTTTCCAATTTTATTTGGCCATGGAACCCTTTTCAGCTTTTCAGAACCCCTAGGTTTGTCAAGCAAAAAAAAAAAAGGAACCCACCAATACATTAAAATCACATTCCTTCCCCAAGACCCCACCCCTTTGAGGCACCATCCTCTCTGTTTCCCTCCTCTCCATCCCTTGCTATCCCCAGCCCTTATACACTCTCATGGGGTTGAGACAGGAGGTGCAGGCTCTGGGGTGGGAATGAGGGATTTGGGTGTGGGAAGAGGTGAGAAGTGCAAGCTCTGGGAGGGAATTTGGATGCAGGAGAAGGGGATGCTGGCTCGGGGAGGGGGCTCCAGGCTGGGGAGTGTTGGGCTCAGGTGGAAGGTTGGGGTGCTGAGCAAGTCACAGGCTTGTGGATATGAGGGTGCAGGAGTTTGTGTTGGATATGTGAGGGGCTCAGGGCAAGGAGGTTGTGAGTATGATGGGCTCAGGACACACATTTGCCATGTGTGGATGGTGCAGGATGTTGTGGCAGAAGACTAAGGATGTGGGGATGCAGGAGTTTGGGGGTGTAAGAGGCTCAGGACCAGGGGTTCCAGTGTATGATAGGCTCAGATCTGGAGTCAGGTGGTGCAGGAGTGTTATGATGCTGCAGGGAGATGGGGATTTGGCCCCAATTGGGGGTTTGTTGGCCAGGCTTCATTTTTAAATAAAATATTATGTTAAACTCAAAAGGTTTCAGCATTGTCTTTATATATGAGAGGGGCAGGGAACCTGTTTTGAGTCAAGGGTCACTGACCCACAGAAAAGTCAGCTGGGGCCACACAAGTGAGATGGGTGGCAGAGTGCAGGGGATGGGGACAGGGTGGTGCTGGGTACTGGTGACAGTGTTGGTGGGGCAGGGGACAGGGTACTTGTGGGGGGTCTGGGCAGGGGACAGGGGCAGCTGGGATCAGTACCTGGCAATCCTGCAGCACCTCAGGGAAGTGTGCGACTGCACTTCCCCTCCCCAAACAGCTGGCGTGGGCGCTGCCTGAGCAGCAGGGGCTGTTGCGCCCCAGCAACTTACCTCCGTGATGCCGTCCTGCGAGGGGGGGAAGGAGGGCGTGGGGAGTCCCAGGGCAGAGCACGTTGCCTGCACAGTCGGAGCTGCGCAGACCCGCGTCTCCTGACCTCCCCCTCCACTCAGAAAGGCCCCAGAACTAAATTGCCAGTGCCACAGCCACAGCTGTTCAGGCAGCGCACGCTGGCTCCTGTGGGGAGGGGAAGTGCTTCCCTCCCCGCTGTGGGTCACGTGGAGTCACTCCTGTCCGGCACCCCCTGGTGTGCCGGCCAGGAGCAACTGTTCCCTCTGCCCCCACCTCCCTATGCCTCTGAGTCGCCTGGGAGGGACGGGAAACAAGTCTGTTGCTTCTTTAAGCAGCTGGCTAGCCGGCGCTTTCTCTTTCAGAGTGGGCAGGGGAGTGCCAGCTTTTCGCACTGCTCCACTGCTTCCCGACCGTCCCAGCAGAGTGGTGCCCCAGAAATACTGGTGCCTTACGCAACTGCATACTCTGCGTATGCCTAAGGACGGCCCTGAAAATGGCCACTCATCATTGACAAGGGGCGTGGACCTGCTGCCTTCTGCTGCCCTGGCTGGCCTCCTTTAAGCCCAGAGCAGGGCCTCAGCCTGGGAGTTTGCCTGGCTAGAGCTCCCTGGCCCTGCCTACCTTTCCCCATCCCTGCTCTGCATTGGGAAGCCTCTAGCTCCCCTAGCAGCCAGGTCCCTCCTGTTCCACAGCAAGAGTGAGTAAATCTCTGCCTCACTAGGGCTACGTCTACACTCGCGGCTTCTTGTGCCAGAAATATGCAAATGAGGCTAAGTGTGGAATATTGCCGAGCCTCATTTGCATACCTAATGAGCCACCATTTTTGCAGAAGAGGCTCTTGCGCCAGAAGAAGCTGTCTACACTGCCCCTTCTCATGCAAGAAAACCCCTCTTGTGCAATGCCGTTATTCCTGAAAATAATTGGTGAAGCAGCATTGCACAAGAGGGGTTTTCTTGCGCAAAAAGGGGCAGTGTAGACAGCTCCTTCTGGCACAAGAGCTTCTTCTGCAAAAATGGTGGCTCATTAGGTATGCAAATGAGGCTCAGCGATATTCCACGCTTAGCCTCATTTGCATAGTTCTGGCGCAAGAAGCCGCGAGTGTAGACATAGCCTAGGAGTCCTTATTTATACAGGGTCAGCTGGGCCCTAATTGGCTGTATCTGCCTCAGCTCCTTTCTCCACAGCCCTCTCCCAGGGCTGGATTTAACCTTGCTTAGTCCAGTGAGAGGCAGTCGCCCTGTCACAAGCCCTGAGTGTTTCCCTATGGCCTAGCAATGGGTTGGTTTATGTTCCTGGCCAGAAGAAGTTTCAGATCCTTGAGGTCCCCTAACTTGAACCCCAGAATCCACCGCCAATGCTCCGTGTTGGCTCTGTCCTATTCTGGTTCGGTAGCTCAGCCCCGTGGCTCTGAGGCTGTGAGAAGGAGGCATCTCTGCCTCCTTACAGCATCTGTCAGGCTATGCCCTTGCGTCAAGAGACTGTCAGAGGCGGCGGAGGTTAGAAAAGATGGACCAGGAGGACTCATGCAGGGTCCCTCTGGGGTGCTGCCACAAAGGAGCACTGCTTGTATTTTTCACTGCCCTAGGGCTGATCCTACTGAGGGCAGGGGAGGGTGTTTACACCACATGGCTAACAGCATGACTCTCCATCCCTATATGGAGAGCACAGATGGCAGCTGCCCTTCCTGAGCCAGGCCAGACCCTATTTTTAACTATTTTCCCAGCCCCTCCCCCAAACAGCTCATCCACGGCATGGCAAGTCCAGCGAAGGGTCATGCCAGGGGAAGCCTTTATTTTCTTCTCATGATGTTCCCACGAAGAGCTTTCAAACACTGAGCTCCATGGCGATAGTCCTAATGGGCACATGTACATGGCAATTCAAACCCATGGCTGGCCCGTGCCAGCTGACTCGGAACTCAGGTGAGGGGCTGTTTCACTGTGGGACAGATGTTCAGACGCAGGCGGTAGCCCAGGCTCTAGGTCCCAGACCTCACACTGCACCGAGTGAGCTGAATGGCTACAGTTACACAGCCCCTTCATTCCAGTCAGCTGGTGCAGGCCAGCTGCAGGGGTCTAACTGTGGTGTAGAGCAGGGGTGGACAATAATTTTTGATGGGGGGTCCACTCCAAGATTTTGCTAAGTGGTCAAGGGCTGCACTTTTCTATGCAGGGTGCAAGGTCTGGGGCAGAGGCTAGGTGCAGAAGGGAGCTCGAGGTAAAAGATTGGAGTGCAGGAAAAGGTGTGGGGTCTGACAGGGAGTTTGGGTAAAGGACTGGGTTGTGACCTGAGGCGGGGGGCTGTGGTGCAGGGCCAAGAGTGGGTATGAGTACATGAGAGGATTCTGGCCTGGGGGAGGGACATAGGAGGAGTGCAGGGTCTGGGAGGGAGTTGGGTCTGGGAGGGGATGGGGTACTAGAGGCAGGCTCTGGCTGGGAGGTGCTTACTTAAGCAGCTCCCAGCCAGCAGCACTCTCAAGCAGGCTTCCTTGCCTGCCAGCAGCCCGCGGCTGCCTGTTCCATGTGGCTCTCTGTGCTGGGGGGAGCAGGGCTTTGGCACGCCTAGCAAAATCTCTCAGCTCCTATTGGCCAGAAACCGACTAATGGGAGCAGAGTAAGGCCGTTATTCTGAAATAACTATGCAGCATCTACACAGCATAATAATTTTGAAATAACAGATGGCTTATTCCAACTACTGTAAACCTCATTCTATGAAGAATAACGCCTATTCCAAAATAGCTATTTCGAAATAAGGCGTGTGTAGACACTCCACTGCTGCTATTTCAAAATATCCCCTCACTAGGGCCATTCTAAGTTATTCCTCCTGGGGCTCTAAATCGAGATAGCACGTCTACATTAGGGAAGCCTGCCTCGGACTAATTTTGAGGCTTCCCTGCAGTGTAGATGTGCTATTTCAAAATAAATTATCTCGGAATAACTATTCCGGAATAGCTTATTCTGAAATAACTGTGCAGTGTAGATGTAGCCTAATTGCGCTGCACTGTCTCCCTAAATCTCTGCCCCCCAGCAAAATCTCTCAGAGAGTCACACGGAGCATCCAGCTACTTTGAGTGGTGCTGCTCCCTGCCGCAGAGGTTGGCAGACTGGATTAAAAGGCTTGGCAGGCCCAGTCCGGCCCACAGACCATATCTTGCCCACTCCTGGTGTAGACAGATCCAGTGTTCCGTTCTTTGTCAGAGCAGTCCTAGGTGATTTGCTCTCCCTGCTCAGCTGGCTGAGGGGAATTCTCAGGGCCTGATTCTCCACTCCTAATGGTGTAAATCAGGAGTGACCCAGTTGGAATCAGACCCTCTGCACGTGGAGCAGTGCGGGGGCTCCCGAGCAGCACCGCTGAGCTGCAACCAGATACTCTGTGTGAAAGACTGATGCAAGGCATGTTGGTTTACATGAGGGCCATCATGAGGAGTCAGACAGTCAGAGGCCTGGAGGTCTTGTATAGACAAGTAAGAGTTTGTGGCACAGACTGGGACGCTGAATCCAGAGCACAGGGTCCATGTACCTGGTACACACACACATCCCAGCGTACCTGTTACAGTCCTCAGGCCCTTTGACACAGGAAGCGGGCATTACAGGGCACATGACTAGGAGGAAATATGTTGCCTACACAAAGCCAGATATAAGGCTTCCTGCCTGTTACGCAGGGGCTTCAGGGGCTTCCCAGGGGCAAGGAAAACCTGGAGCTGGGTTCTCCAGAGTAGCTAGGAATGGTTTTTCAAAGTACAAGGTACGTCCTCTCCCCGCCTCGCTGGTAGAAACTGTGAGAGCCTCTGGTGGGAGTTGATTTGCTTGTGTGTTGGAGCCCTTCCTTGCCAATAAAGCCAGACCCACATTTCATTCTCCCTGCCCAGTCTATGGGCTTGCCCAGTGGCTTACGGTCTGCGCCCAGCAAAACCCAGGGAATGCTGGAGCCAAGCAGGCAATCAGCCTGATCCACAATGACCAGATTCTGCAGTGCTCACAGATTTGCTGAACCAAGCCAGCGGGAAGGGAAACCCTCTCATTGCCAACTGCAACCCGCACTAACAGCCAGCTCCTAAGCTCACGCGAGAATGAAGCAGGAGTCAGTGGACATTAGGGTGGGAGAGGAAGCGAGCTCTGTGTACCACAGGCAGAATGCTATAATGCTAGTGGCTGCTCTTCCCCTGCCGGGACCCGACACACCAGGAACACAGAGTTAAAGAGAGGAAGAACATGAAGATCTGCAGCCAAGTTTCCGGGGCCAACCCGCTCAGCAGGGTGCACAGCTGCTTGGGCTGTCGCTGAGGCATGGAGAGGCATAAGGAACTAAATTACTCTCCCAGTGACACGCTCTTCCCTGCCATTTGATCCAGGCTGCAGAGCTGTGTCACCGTGCAGGGAAGGGCTATATTTACTGGCTTTCCCGCAAGTGTGCTGCAAAAATATGTGAGAGAAAAGCCGAATGGAAAGACAAACTCCCAGGGTTGAAAAAAAAACAAAAAAAAAAACCCCAACCCTCAGAAGCAGGTCAGCTGTTTGGGGCCTTGGTTATTTCTGGCCGGCTGGCAGCAGTCACCTTGTGTGTTTTTCAATTGCTTCGGACAAGATCTGGGAAGGACAAAGATAACAGCTTTACATCCACGTCCCTAGACACCGACTGCAGGAAGGGGTTCGTTGTACTCCCTGACATTGGCAAGCACCGCACTGGCCGATCTGTCTATCCTCAGGGCCAGAGAGAGCCCCAGCCGGCTCAGCCCCACCCAGTGCTTCTGACTGGATGAGTCCCAAACTACTCAAGTATGGGTGGGCTAGAGAGGGGGGAACTCATTCTGTGAGTGGCTTCCCTCACTTGCTTCCCTTATCACCGGGGGAGACTGATCTGTGTCATGGGGAACGGCACTCGCGGCCTGCAGCACCATAATTTCAGCTGGTGAAGCTAAACAAGACCTCCTTGGGTGAGTCTGTGCCATGTTTCCCCTGTCAGGTGACCTCTCCTCCTGCAGAGGATGGATTCAGGTTTTGCTGGTGGTTTCTTTCATCAGCCATTTTCAGACACTGCTGACGAAGGCCTCCACCACTATGCCTCACCACCTCATCTTTTGGGCCTGGCTGCCCAGCTTCTCCACTGAGTCACTGCTGCCACCACAATTCTGGGGTGCAACAGGGAGCCCTCAAAGGGAGGCCAAATATCATCTGCGTCTTGGTTGCCACTGCCAAGGCACTGAGCCTTTGCAGGACAGAAGAAGGTCCTTGGGCCTCCATCAGAAAAAGGCTTTTCAAGCTGGGCGGCAGCCAGAATTGACTGGGCCCGGAGCAGGGTCCTCCATGTGATCCTGTCTCCTGCTATGGCCCCATACGGTAGCAGCTGCCACTGGCATCTTCCTCAGCTCTGCCCCATCATCCCCTGCCAGGAGAGGAGACTTGCCCTGAACTGGTGATTTCATTTTCCCCTTTCACTCAGCCAGACACCTGCACCGTCCCAGTCAAACACCTGTGTTCGTCCACACCTGTCCCCTCTCATCCCAGATACTCCTAGCTGGGCACACCCAAACTCAGCCAGCCAGGTTCCCAAGCCCACCCGCCCGCTCTGTCTGAGGACGAGACTGTTGGCGCTTCGGAGCGTCATTGTGGCTGCAGGGAGGAGAAAAGCCCCTTCATTACCTCAAATATCTGTAGAAGATTGTGCTGATGCAGGGCAGGAATCTATAAGCCAGGAGATATGCACACATGGAGTCCGTGCCAGCCAGGGTTGCTCTGGGTTCAGAAGGCATTTAATTTGGAGAGGGGAAAGGATATGGGGCAGCTGGGATAATTCCTTCCACTCCCCTCTGCAGGTAGAGGGATCTGTCTCTTGCCTCAGCTAAGTCCTGGCCCCAGAGATCTCGCTGATCCTATGGATGACCTTTGACCCAGAAGATTTCAAAAATGTGGGCAGTTGGTTGAGGCTGGGGGGGGGGGGGCGACAGCTTCCACAGCCTCCTGGGCAAGGTGTGTGGGGGGGGGAGGGTTCATGCGGGGCCACGGATTGAAGGGGCCTGGTGGAGGCAGCCAGGCCTCCGCGCTGCCCAGACTGTGATGCTGGCCCTCAGACCCATGTGGCACTCCAACGGTGATTTAAAGGGCCCAGAGCTCCAGCTGCCACAGTAGCAGTGGTGGTGACCAGGAGCCTCTTTGAATCGCCAAGGTCTGAGGCAACTGCCCCCTATGGCCTCCCCCCATCAGTGGGCCTGGTTGAGGCTTGGTACTGAAGGTTTCACTCTTTGGCCATCCCCCACCCCACCGCACCCACCCATCAGCCTCCACCCTACTCCCTACCAAAAAATTGTTCAGCGCATTTTTGCGGAGCAGCTGTAAGTACGGTGAATGGGCTGCAACCCATGTTCCTCCGGCAGCCTCCCACACACGCTTTGCTTCTCCAAACCAGCTGAATAAGCACCCGAGATCCTTTGGGGGGCGGGGAGCTGGACAAGCGGCGGGGAGGGGGGGTGACACAATGCTGGCCTTTCGCCTGTAGTACTGGACTCCAGCGCAGGGTCATGGGCGCAAACGAGGTTGGTGGTCTCAGCCCATCTGACCATGAGAAAGGCAAGAGATCACGCAGGACCTCACAGCACCAGTGCGCAGGGATCAACCAGAAGCACTGGGGCCAAAGAGCTGGAATTCAGTCCAAGCTCAGAGTAAAAAGAAAAGGCAGGCCCCACCCTGGGGAAGAGCTAAACCAGCCAGGGCTGCAGCTGAGAAAGCAGAGCCCTGGCAGTGGAACCGGCTCTGAAACAACCTTCCAGTCTCCAAAGTCAAGCCATGCTGCGAGGGAGCCAGGGTCCCAAAGCTTTCTCTGTGCTAACAGGCAGCTCCATGATTACCCACGGGTGCCCTCACCTGCCACAGCACAGTGTCTGTGCAGACCAAGGGCCTCACAGAGACGACGCTCCCTGGGCCAGCACAGTAGGAGCGTCCCTGCTGTCACATTTCAGCCCAGCCAGTTCACAGTCATTCCAGTGGGCGAGGGGTGATAAAAGCCACTTACAGCACAGCTTCCCCAGCTGTCACATCTCTATTCGCGATTGCTGAGGCTTCACGTCACACCACCAGCAGGCTGGCTCTCTGGGGCCTGCCTCTCCCATTCAGAAGCCCAAGCACTCCCATGAGTGGCTGGCCATGGTGTTGCAGCCACGTCGGTCCCAGGAGATTAGAGTGAAGATGAGGGCACTGCTTTTATTGGACCGACTTCTGCCGGTGAGAGAGACACACGTCCATGGAACCCCTGGTCTGGATTTAAAGAAGCACTCTGTGGAGCCTGATAGCTTGTCTCCTTCACCCCAATAAAAGATACAATCTCGCCCACCTGGTCTCTGGGAGAACTCCCATTGGCTGCCCGTGTTACGACCCAACCAATCAGTGAGGGGCCAATGCACCTAGAAGTACGTGAGGGACCTCTGAGCCTGGGTCCTGAAGAAACTCTTGGGAGGTAGCAGGGTTTCCCTTCCACTCCCATTCCCCACTCCCCTCTATCGACGTCGGTTTGGAAGGAAGGGGACGTGATACCAATAACACAGTCTCATCCCTCTTACTGGTGTAGCAAGGTCTATCGCCCAAACCCGCTGCTACATTTGGCCATCTTGTAGGAAGTTTCACTGAAGAGGCCAAGACTGAATGGGACTGGGATGAGGTTTACAAACCCAACGCCAAGGCCAAGACAGAAGAAAGGCTGAAGCGGTACTGGCCCAGACCCCGGCCAGCTCTGTTCCTCAAGCACTGCTAAGTATGCTCCTGGGGAAAGGAGCAGTGCAAAGAGAGCTCCGGCAGGGAGAAAAGAAGTTATTTCCAGGAGAAGCAGTGCCCTGGACCAGAGAAGAAATTCCTACTAAAGTCTTTGGCTGTGAGTCTTTCTCCCTCTCCTTTGAGAGGTCACCCCAGGGATAGGGAGAACTGTGTGTGGGGACACCAGAGGGTACTCTGCATCAGAGACTCTGAAGATTGGAGCAAACAGCCGTGATGCCCCATACTGAGGCATTTGCTGTGGCAGGAAGTGGCCATGGGGAAGGTGAGCAGGAGGTGGGTAGCGTGTAGGCTACTTTGTACAGTCACACTTTCAGATCCCTGAGCTGGGAACTGGTGGAGCAGGAGGGCCCAGGTCTCCCTACTCACCTCAAATTCCCCACACACCTGGCCCTGGGTGAGGCAGGACTAAGGGGCTGCTGACATGGTAGCTGACCCAACTAATCCCCATACAGGGGGGTGGCGGGGTCACCAGCCCCACCTCCTTCAACCCCAAGGCCGGGGCCTTTAAACGCAGGCCCAGCAGCCTAGTCCTTTTATGGGATCCCCTCGTCGTCCGGGGTCTGGGAGGAAGGGGTAGGGGGGCCCGGGCCCTCCCTCTCCACTGAGCCCCAACCCAGGGCCCTATCAGTAGCGGGTGGTTCCCACCACTGGCTCAGCGGGGAGTTCTCCCCAAAACTCGCTGAGCCCACTGGGTCCTAGCCTGGTCCCCGCCCTGGGTTGCTTCCTACCCTCTAGCCCTGTCCGCCAGCAGTCCCACCTGTTGATGCGGATCCGGCGACAGCAACAACATTGGTAGGCGTGGCTTGGGAGTCTGCAGTGACTGGGGCAGTGACAGCTTCTCAGGGGGGCTGCACAGCGTGGCCGGCGTTGCAGTCTGGCTCGACCCAGTGACAACAGCGGCAGAGGTACCTGGTCCAGCGCCTCTGGTTCCAGCTGCAATGGCTGTGGCTCCGGTGTCTGGAGAGGAGCTCCTTCCCCTCCAGTGAGCAGCCCTGCAGCCTTTTATACCTGGGCTGCACTGTGAGCATGCCCAGCAGGGCTGCGGGGGAGGGGCGTTTTCTACCCAATAGGTGGGCTTTCCGCCCCCCAGGTTCAGTGCGGGGCTGACCAGCCCCCTCACAAGGGGGTTCTGTGTGGACACATTGCAGATTGGAGCAGCCAGCTCTCATATGGGGCTTGCTATCCAAACAGCCAACCCTGCAACAGGGATGCCAAGACTGGCCTACCATGGTCCCTATGAGTCAGAGACAGGGGACGATGGTGGGTATGGTAGGGAGCTTTCCAGCAGCAGGTGCTGTTGGCTAGATGTCACATGACGTGGTGGTGCCATTTAGCAGTGTGTTCTGCCCGTATGTCCGTGGGGCTCAGGGTTAATCATGTGCTGAGCAGTGGTGGCCCTCAGACAGTTTGTAACAAGGAGAGGAGCCTTTCACCCCCAGGCCAACAGGTCAGAGCCAATCTTTGCTGAGATGGCTTTCTGGCAGCTTGTGTGCCATAGCGTTGTTCCAGCAGTGTGCCTGAACCAGCAAAGGAACTGGGGCACACAGTCCCTGCCAAACCTTCGCTAACAGACCGCCTCACAAAGCTCACCAGCAACTGGGCATTAACTGTACAGCCCGCCAGCACCTCTTCATCTGCAGCTGCTCCGACATTGTCCTTCCTCTGACAGCAGACCGGGGGGAGCTCTCCCTGGATCAAGAGGAATTTTTTCTCCACGGATCCAGAATCGCAGAATCAACCTGCCTCCCGGATTTAGTGTCAAAACTGCTCCTGGGAAATGATATTGATCTGGCAAGGGGCGGACTTAATTTGAGGGCTGCCTAATGAGCCGAGAGACTGATGTCACATTAGTACCTAAGGGTAAATAGAGCCACTGGGCGGCCAGCTTGCTGTGGAGCCAGGAACTTTGCCCTGGTGGTTACAGAGAGCTGAGAGCTCAGTTGCAGCAGCTGAGAGAGGCTGGGTGGCAGGCATTATCATCTGAGATGAGCGCCCCGGCAGCAGATTCCGGAGCTGTATTCGCGTTTGCGCTCTTCCCATGCTCAGAACCAAGTGTCTAATTTGAGCCCTGTCACAGGGTGACTGGCCCCTTTAAGGGGAACAGGGAGCCGGCCCCACCTGGGCTATGAGTCGCTGCCCCTCCCCCAGAGGGAGTGGGACTCTTTGGGGGAAGGTGTTATCCAAGGGGACATTTTGGACTTCACAAAAAGGGCTATGAGTTCCTCAGTTTAGGGCAGGAATGAGAGGGGGTGGGCTAGGTGTGGCTTGGTTCCAGTGGAAGGCCTTGATGGAGGGTCTGCAGAAAGGTCCTGGGAGAAGTTACCAGCATCCCCCGCTAGGAGAAAGGGGCTCCAGGGAGAAAGCCCTATGGGGTTGAGCTCCAGCTAAAGACCCAAGGGTTTTGCAAGGTTGAGGGACAGAACAAAGGAAAGGCAACGCAGTGCCACAAGGAAAGCCTTGATGAAGGGAAGGGCAGAGAGGTTGGAGAGCTGCTGTCCCCTCAGATTCTCTGACATGTAAATTTCATTTTCTTTTAAGGGCACAGTTGAGAATCTATATGGACTTGGCGATAATAAGCCAAGGACAGAGAGCAACTGCCCCCTGCAGGCAACTTACACCTGAGGGAAAAAACAACAAAAGGTCTGGTAGCACTTTATAGACTAACAAAACATATAGATGGGATCATGAGCTTTCGTGGGCACAGCCCACTTCTTCAGATGAGTTATAACTCCGGTCATCTGAAGAAGTGGGTTGTGCCCACGAAAGCTCATGATCCCATCTACATGTTTTGTTAGTCTATAAAGTGTTACCAGACCATTTGTTGTTTTTTTCTGTAACAGACTAACTTGGCTACCCCCTGAAGCTCGTTACACCCGAGTGGATCACACACCTAGATAGTTAGTGGTTCGCATCTATTATATATTATAGAAAGTTTGTATGTTTGATCAAGAATTCCTCCTAAACTAGGGGTGTGGAACCTTTTTTGGGTTGGGGGCTGAACAGAAAAATCAGTGGGGAGCTGCAAACAAGTGAGAAGCAAAAAAAAAAAAAAAAAAAAAAAAAAAAATTACTGACCTCACTCCTGACTGAGAAGGAGAAAGACACTCCCCTCATTCCTCTCACAAACCAGAACCTAGGAGGGCCCAAGCTAGTAGATTTTGTGTGCTCCACATAGCGGAGAGGCGGAGAGGTGGCAGAGGGGCTGCAGCACCAACATGGGCTCCCCAATGCTACGAGGGAGCCCTGAGCCTCGGGGGCTGGATCCAGGCAAGATGGGGCCACATCCAGCCCCCGGGCCTTAGGTTCCCCACCCGTGTCCTAAACCATAAGAGCAAAGATCACCAAATTTGGTATACAGCTTCCTCTGATCATAACTTAAAGCAATGTAAGGGTTTGGTTCTGCCAGGAAAAAGGGATGTGCCAAGAATAGGATTGCTTCTCATAAAATCAAACAGAAATTATACAGAATCACTAAAGCAAAATACAGTCCTCACAATTGACATAACTGAGCAAATGTTGAAAGAGACTGAACCAAGCTGAGCCAGAAAAATAAGATGAACTTGGAATAGGATTACTTCTCAAAAAACCTTACAGAAAAGAGATAACACAGAGAAATTTGGAATAGTGCTCAGTTTTTGCATGGCTAAATCAATGCTTAAGGTCTGAAAACCAGACGACCATATTATTGGAAACCAAATTGACTATTGCACTTTTTTGCTAAAGCACAGCAAATAATCAGGTCTGAAGAAAAAAATACACTTGATGGATTGCCCATTTAAAAAAATTTACTAAAATTACCTTCTTAAAAATAACTGTATTTTTGAACAATGTAATCATTTCAATAAAGCATGTGTCTTTTCCTTTTGTTTAAAAAAAATTGAGTAAAGGACCTGAGCAATGCCGGGTAAATTTGCTAGTTATTAAATAAATCAGCACTGGGATTTTCTTATAGCCTTCAGAGCTGTAATGAGGAGGGTGTGTTAAATGATGCACTTGAAGGGCAAAGAAAAATCCAAGGGGAGTTCATCATTGCAGTTTATAAAATGGCCCAGATAGAGGAGTATGTAAGAAGTACAGGTGGGGAAAAGCAAGAGGAGCCAGACAAGTCTATGTAGAAAGAAAAAAAGAAAGAAACCAGTTTGTACAAGGCACCAGAATAAAAAGGAGAATTGATGATTGGATGTTGCTCAGTAGAATCTATTAAAAAATAATGGGATCAAATGGAAATTCCAAAGGCTTAAAAAAAATCCCTCGACCATTGATAATGGCCCTGGGGAGGGGAGGAGAAGGGAGGGGAGAGGATGCTGAATCCAGTAAGAGCTCTTTGGAATCGGGCTGGAGGGAGGGGAACCTCAGTTCACGCACAGTGTCAATTAAAGAAGTGTCTGGGAGTAAAAGATTTTACCTCTTGGCCTTGAGGCTCCAACTGCTTTGATCCTGGAATTCCTGCTGAGTCTCTGAATCTCGCTGGGGATAGATGGTGTCATGACTCTGCAACTGGTAATTGTGGGATGGGTAACAGGCAAGACCAAGGCCCCCCCCCTCTTTCTCCTGCCCCACAGCATTTGGCTGTGCTTCTTTATGCAAAATCATAAAAATACCAGGCTCAAAGCAAAGTTCCCTCTAACCTTTTCCATCCACATGCAGAATAAATTTTTATGTGCACCAAGGCATGTGCAAATCTGCACCACCAGCAGAAACAAAAAACCTAGCTGTAGGCAGTCTGCTAAGCACCTGGGGCAGCATCTGAATCTCTCCTGAGTGGCCACACAAGCACACAGCTGAAAGGGCACACTGCCTGGAAGGGAACTTTAGATGTTAAGAAGTCCAACCCCCTGTGCTGAGGCAGGCTCAAGTAAACCGAGGTCATCCCTGACAGGTCTTTGCCCCACCTGTTGTTAAAAACCTCCAGTGTCAGCAATTCCACAATCTCTCCTGGAAGCCTGTTTCAGTGCTTATTACATGAGCATGGCTCCTCCAGCAGTGCCGTACTCCTGAGACCAGATCCTAGGGCTTGGTTCTGATCTCACAGCAGTGTGGAGCAGGAGGAATTCCATTCCAGTCCCCCATTAAACCTGGCTGGAGTGAGATCAGAACTGTGCTCCCAAGTCTATCTGGTCTCCAAGCCTATCTGGTCCAGAAGCAAGAGTGCCAGCCATTGGCTGAGCTATGCTCATGCTGATGTCATAACACTGGCTTTGGAAGTAGTTAGGCCACATCTCCACTTGCCATGCCGGAGATTGATCTTCTGGCGTTTGATTTAGCGGATCTAGTAAAGACCTGCTAAATCGAACACCGAGGGTGCCCCCAGTTGGCGCAGGTACTCCTCGATTTGCGAGAAGTAAGGGAAACCGGCTTACGGTATGTTGACTCCAGCGATATTATTTATGTGGCTGGAGTTGCACACCTTAAGCCCACCTTCCAGGTCTAGTACAGACCTGGCATTAATGTGTAGCTACTGATTCTTCATGATTCCTGCTACCAAAGCACAGCCAAGCGGGCTGCCTGGCTCGACTGAATACAGTTCAGCATGGTGCCCATATATCAATTTTTGCCCACAGGAATCTAGAAATAGTTTGCAATTTTCCTGCTCAGTGGAAAGGTAAAGTTGAGGATCAGGTCTCATGTGATAATGAGAGGAGGGAGAGGTGAGAATGGAGATAGAATGACAGGCCAAATTCACTGTTCGCCTGAGCAGGCACCATGCCAGGGACTGCAACTGCATGGCTCCCTCTTACACAGTGGAGTTAGCCCAGATTATCTAGGGGATGGAAAGGAGTTGATAAGGACATCACCCTCCCCATGCAACACTATCCCCTACTCTTCATTTTCCAGGGTATTGTCCAGTTTAAGTATCCCAAATTATGGGACTGTCTTCTACTATTTCCCTTGGGAGACTGTTCCACTGCTCATGCTCAGGAAATTTTCCAGAATATTCACTAAATTCCTTTGCATTATTCCTGGTTATTCACCCTAGCTTTTCGGAAGCAGGAACAAGGCAGCCCACCAGTCTTTCTAATGGTTCCAGGTGATACAGAACTTTTCAGCTTTGCTAACCTGGCTTTCCACCTCTCTTTGGACCAATGAAATGAGGTTGCTTCCTCTGTTTTGTGCCTCGGGAGATACCTGGAGCCACATTTTCAAAGCAGCACCAACCTAGCCCCTACATTTGCTCTTTCAGCATTGTGGGTGCTCAGAGAACTAGATTCTGTGCACCCCAACTACAGCTGGGAGCCCAAGTTGGAAAGAAAGATACTGAGCCCCCCCAAATGGCACTTTTCAGTGCACAAGCAGAATTTTGGGGATACCCATAGTTGCTTGTCCATCCAGACACTGGGTGGTGTCATTTTGAGTTGGAGGCTGCTTTTGAAAAATTGGCCTCCAATATTTACTTTTCAGAACTACCCACAAACTGGCAGGTAGTGCCAGCAGGGCCAACCGCAGGCAAAGGTACTAAGATCTGATCCAAAGTGCTTTGGCTAAGCTGTGTTGGTGGGAGCTAGCATGACACCTGGTTTCACCATGGGGCTTCTAAGCTAGTGCCCAACACAATGAATCCCATTTCATAAACACTACAAATGTAAAACCAAACACAACCTTCCTGTTGTTTTGTATATGAAGCACTATTAAAGTGGCCCTTGCTGAGAAGAAAGCCCTGCTATTTTCAAGACACCAGTATCAACCCTAAGATGGCTTTAAAGACCATCACAGAAGCATGTGTCTTTGTTTTATAACAGGTTCCAATTGAGAGTCTCATAAGGTAGCTTTGAAATGGAAGAAGTTACATCTGTTAATTAAGATCATGGAATTCTGCACAGGCGTCTACTGTAGTTAATGGTTTCATCCTCTTTCCAAATTCAAGGGGCACACAGACAATGAGACCAATGGTGCAAGCTTCTTGAACTTCACTCTGTTTGTACAGTTTGTCAAATATGTAGGAATTTCTCTTAGGTCGTTAGGAGTGTTAATCAAATCCTGGGGTTAATATAACTCACTGGGAAATGGGTTAAAATGGTTGACCAATATAGACCCACTGGGAAAGAGACCTTGGTGAACTGGCATGTAGGTAATTGGCTCAGTTGTCTCGTGAGCTATAACGTTGGATTGTTTTCCCTCGGTTGTGTCAGCAACACCAGACTAAGTAACCAATTGGCACCAGCGAGGCCTGGAACCTTTACTCAGAAATCTCAGCAGTCAGCTTCCCAACAGAGTGATTAAGTCTGAGTGTTATTTTCTATTGTGGCTGTGTAATTTGATTCCAAAAACCTAAATGGTGATATCGACCAATTTCCTCATTTGTCAGCCAAATCATAGGCCATTGCTATTTTTTTCTTCTTCTATCCCATGCTATCAGTTGCTGTTCAGGATATTTAATCAAACGCTATAAAATTAAAATTCAACTCCCAGGGCCTTTTCTTTAGTCAAGCAATTGAAATTAAAAGAACGCTGAGAAGGGTGATGTGGAGAATCAGTTAAACAGTTGCTTAATTAAGGTTTTTGTGAGGAAGATAGGGCCCTATACCTCACTCACATTAGTGAAATTCCACTGACTTGTACACGACAGATACGCGCCGTGTCACTTCGTACCCTTTTGGCGCGCACTCAGCTACCACAGGGAGGGGAATGGTACAGCAAAGGACAGGTCGGCATTTGTTTCAGTTCAGAACCAGGCCCCAGTCTTTCGGCTCGGGGCATTTCTAGTAAATATATTTCTATTCCGGCAAGTGCATTTTCTCTCCCTGGTTCCCCACTTCAAGGACACAGAACAGCGTTTCTTCCACGAGCTATGCCTTTGCTTCAGCCATCCTTTGAACGTGTTCCTTTGATTAAATAACTTCCACATGCAACCCACAGAGCTCGTTATTCACACTCCAGATCAGTCCCATCACAGCGGACTGGCTGCTGGGTGTCCTTGGTTGGTTCAGAGATTTCCAGTCACCCTCGCAAGCTTCCTTCCAAAAAGAAAAGGGAAACCGGAGGCTGGACCAATCCCCTCTGTGAGCAGAGACCTGACTTCTCATGCAAAGCTATGCACTAGTCTAGCTCCACCCCTTGCTCTAGTGACCATGCAGGGGATATGAACTCATCCGGACCGCTGCAGGCTGCGTGAAGCTGGAAACACCACAATGGCAATCAGTTCAACTGCTGATGGCAGAAGAGGACTTTCCTAATTCCCCCAAGCAACCCTTTCTGTGTGGTGCATGGAGTGATATCGCCGGAATCCCCAGCTCCCCTTGGGGGGCAAATTGGGCTGCTGTAACACAAGAAATGCCGTGATTGATTGGAAAGGAGCCTGGAAGTGCATACAGAAGCATAAACTAATGCTGGTGGAAGGAGAAGGGCTTCAAACATTGGTCCAAAGCTTCCAGGTAGGAGACATACTGATGCATCCCTCTCATCTCCTGGAAGCTCTGAGCTGCACCCACAACCCTTCCTTTCAAAGGGAACAGGTTGATGCTAGACAGGGAGATGGGTTGAAATCCCAAAGTTCAGATCTTGATGCAGGCAGCCCCAAGGTTCTCCAGCTGGGTGCTTTGGCTCTGCCTGTTGGGTAGAGATGGGGGATATCAGGACCTTGGGAGCCTTTCACAATGTCCCGGGTGTGAAAAGGCCCTTTCAGCAATAGACTCACACTCCCATTTCCACCCGCCATGTATTTGTCATTTGTAACAAATCATTCCTGTGGCTGCTGGGCCCCGTGCGCTGGGGTTGGTTCCAAAATGTTGGCTCACTGGCCCTACCTGACCATGGATTAGGTGAGCTTTGGCTTCATTGTCAACCTGTCCCTTTCCTGTCCAATTCTGCACAGATTCTTTGTTGTTGGCTTATTTTTTCCTTAAGGCCTTGGAGGCAGATTTCTCTTCCGATGGGCGCTCCCTTCCTTTTCTCCCAAATCCTGCTTTCCTTAGGAAAGCACGTGTGTCTCAGAACTGTGATAATATTGACATTGACCGGAGGAAAAAGAAGGGTTCCTTTTGATGAAACAAGAGCTCCTCTGTTTCTGGAGGCTCTTCACACCCCTCGGAGCTTTCATCCTGTCACAGTCAAGAGCTTCACTGCCAACGAGCGTCTTCCGGAGTAAGCACGCACCACAGTGCTGCCCCTAGACTTTGGGAGACTGTCAGTGAGGATGAGAGAGAGCGAGGGATAAAGGACTCTGAATGCTCAGTTCACCTGCTGTCACGGAGATGAGCTCACTTAGCAAGAGTCCCAGAGTAACAAGGGATAGCTGGGGTGGCCCTATGTGACTACAGGGTCATGGGTGCTAAATATCTGTCTTTCTTGGCCCAAAAAGGTGAGCAAGGTCATATCTAACCATGGAGGAAACCTTTGTTCTGGGAGAAGATTGACTGTGTCTTGTGCACCCCAGGAACTTCCCACTCTAGGTGGTTAGTCTTTATTTCATGCCATAAATGAGGCTGCTGACAACCTGGCATTCCAAAGGCCAAGATCCTCAAAGGGATTTGGCACCTAACTCCCATGGACATAAATAGGTGTTAGGTGTCTAAATACCTTTTGAGGACCTGGTCCCAAGAGCTCGGAAAGGCTAGCAGTTTACTGAGGGCCCATAATGAGGTTGCCATAACGAGGCAGGCTACGAGGGAACCCCTGCAGATGCTGACTGTGTCTCTCCCTTCAGCCAGCCGCAAAGAGCCTTCTTTCTGTCTTGCCCCTTCCACTCACAGCCCCGGGAGCATCAAGATCCAGTCCCCAAGGCAATGGTGCTGCAGAGCGAGGAACCTGACTCCACTGGGCTGACAGCTGGTCACCGGCACAAAAGGTCTCCGTTACCCCAGTTCCCCCAGCACGGCAGCTCAAATGGCAGCAGCAGAAGGGCTGGGAAAAGGAGAGTGAGGTGCAAAATGCAATTTTCCATGACAAGGGCCAGGTCAGGCCTGCGCCAACCAACTGGCCAAGCAGCCTGGGCCATTTGATGAAAAAAATATAAACAGTATCTGTTGGGTGCAAAACAACTGCAGCAGCTCAACAGTCTTCCCTCCCCCTGCCCCCCTTTTCTCAGAAGCACAAGGCCAGGTGCTATTTGGATGCCAGGGGGGAGGGGGAGCCCCAAGGTCACACATCAGGCTTTTTTAAACACGGCTTTTCTCCCCCTTCATGGCTATCTTCCCCTCCCCCGACAGTGCACTAGGGAGAGAGAGAAGCCTCTGACAGGTTGAAACACTTTTGGGGTGGGGGAAAGGGGATTAATCAGTGGAAATATGGAATGACTTTGTCTGAACAAGAAAAAGAAATCAAAAGCTTCAGTCGGCTTAGTTGAGTCAGGTGTGACAGCACGCTGCGGTGCTTGTGTGTGAGTCCTGGCCTCTTGGAGAAGAGCAGTCGAAAGGGCACTGGGCAGGTGTAGATATAATTGTCGCCTGATGGCTATATAAAGCCGCTTCGCCTCCCTATGCAGCTGCTGTGAGTCTGATCCCAAAGAGCGAGGACTTAGAGTAACAGTGTGCTGCGGTTAGGGACTGAGGAGCCCACAAAGTGCTTCAGAAACCAGTGACAGAATGCATCAGTGAACGGCTCTGTGGCATGGAGCATGGCAGCCACGCAAACCGAATGCAGGCAGCCGGGGTAAGGTGGGACAAAGACTCGGGGGCAGTCCTTCTATTTGTGCACAGGGCTGCAGGATCGTTAATGTCCTGGCTGAGTAGTCTTTTGGCTTCCAAGCTTTGTCAAAGAGATCCCAGGGCAGCAGGCACAGAACTCAACTTCCCTACCTTGGAACGAACAGCAAACCTGCAGCAGCAGCTCAGGGCTTATGTTCTGCTTCCCTCGGCTCGACTTCAAATAAAACACCTTCAGATCATCTCTCCTCTGCCCTCTGCCTTTTGTCTACCTGTTGCTGAGGCTGCCTGTGAGCACAAGCCCATGGAACCAGAATGTGGATGACGCTTACGGTCTGCACGGCAAAAGGGGGTGGTGGTAGGTGCTCTCCCAGCTGCACCCTACATCACATGCTGCCTTAAAAATCCTGAAATCTCTGTGGAGAGTCACACAAAGGCAAGCTCGACCAAATGTCCATGGAGCTGCCGCAAGAGTGGGGAGATGTTCCTCGACTGCTCCTTGCCACCAATATTATTTAAAGTGGCACTGTCAGACTCAAGCAAGCTTACAAAACGACAAAACCCATGCATGGCAGGCACCGTAGAAATGGCTGTTTCTTATGGCCGATGATAACTCTCAGAGGGGTAGCCCCGTTAGTCTGTAACTTCAAAAACAATGAGTAGTCCTGTGGCACCTAAAGCCTGGTCTACACTAGGACCTTAGTCCGAAATACACGCCCCACCCCGCGGTCAAATCTGTAAGTGATGCATCCACACAGGTATGTCTACACTTGCACCCTCTTTCAAGAGAGGGATGCATATGAAGACATTTGAAATTGCAAATGAAGCCGGGATTTAAATATCCCGTGCTTCATTTGCATATTCACGTTATGGCGCTATTTCGAAATAACAGACACTGTCAAGACACAGTTATTTTGAGAGAAAACGCTTCTTTCGAAATAACTGGTAAACCTCATTGTATGAGGAATAAGGGTTATTTCAAGAGAAGGGTTTTCTCTCGAAATAACCACGTCTTAACAGCGTCTGTTATTTCGAAATAGAGCTATTTCAAAATAGCGCCATAACGTGAATGTGCAAATGAAGCACAGGATATTTAAATCCCAGCTTCATTTGCAATTTTGAATGTCTTCATTTGCATCCCTCTCTCGAAAGAGGGTGCAAGTGTAGACATACCCATATACCAAGCCTGTTATTCCAGAACTAGCCAATTAGCCCGTCATAAGATGGGATTTTCAGGTCTCTCCAGGATGTGACTCAGGCAACAGCGCTGCCCAGAGGGAACAGCCAGCATTTCAGCATTACAGAGTCACAGACATTGGGCTACTATATATATGATAAGGGGCTGTGGTATTCAAATTCTGTAGTTCTGCTGTTAATGAGGAATAACGCTATTCCCGGACTTGTAAGTCCAAAATAATGTTCGTGTGGATGCCCTAATGCCACTAATTCGAACTTATTGGCCTCCGGGAGGCCTCCTGCAGCTCCCCAGAGGGCAGCATGGGGCTGTGAGTCCAAGGTAGCATGTCCACATTAATGGATCCTGCCTCAGGCTACATTTGATTCTTCCTTGTAGTGAGGACACGGAATTTCACATCGGTAAAATCAGGTGCCCAGAAGTTGAACTTAGTAAATTTGGATTAATCTCCTAGGGCATGTCTAGACTACAGGGGGGGGGGGTTTTCAGAAAAACAGCCGTTTTTCTGAAAAAACTTCACCTACGTCCACACTTCAATTGCATTCTTTCGAAAGAAAATCAGAAGAATGCAGGGGTTCTTCCAACATTGTAAACCTCATTCTGTGAGGAAGAATGCCTTTTCCGAAAGAGCTCTTTCTGAAAAAGGCATGTCTGGACACAGAAGAGAGAGTTTTTTCGAAAGAAGAGGCCTCCAGAAAAAAGCACAGCTACCCTGGTGGCCATTCTGCCCATAGTAATCACGGCTTACATGTGAGAGAGTGTCCAATGAGTGTGGACGCTCTCTTTCGAAAAAGCAGATGGCTTTTTCAATGTGCTTTTGCAGTGTGGACGCTCTTTCAGAAGAAGTTTTTTTTTGGAAGATCTCTTCCGAAAAAGCTTCTTTCGAAAGAAGATTGTAGTCTAGACGTATCCCTAGTGTAGACATGGCCTCAGAGACTAGCCAAAATAAATATACAGAATTATTAGCTTTCATGGACAAAACCCACTTCATCAGATGAATGGGAATGGAAATAACAGAAACCAAGATGCAATGCATCCTACAATTGACAAGTACTTCTTCTGCTGTTATAAATATATATATCTTGGTTTCTGTTATTTCCACTCCCATTCATCTGATGAAGTGGGTTTTGCCCATGAAAGCTCATGATTCTATATATTTATTTTGGTTAGTCTCTAAGGGCGCGGGGCTTAACTTGAAATAAGCAGTGCAAATTGAGCTACGTCAATTGCGTATCTTATTTCAAAATAGCTTATTTCGAAATAGGGAGCGTCTACACAGCACTTATTTCGAAATAGAGCACTCTTCCTCTGACTTCCCTTATTCCTCATACAATGCGGGTTACAGAAGTTGGAGTAAGAAGTTCTCCAACTTGACAATATTTTGACACTATTTCAAAATAATTGCCTGCTGTGAAGATGTAGACTAAGTTATTTTGGAATAGCGCTAGTTATTTCAAAATAATGTTGCTGTGTAGACGTACCCTAAGGTGCCACAGGACTACTTGTTTTTAATAATAACAACAATGATCATAATCACTAATAATATAAGGGCTTTCACCTGAAGAGCCAAAGCAGTGTCATAAGATAGGTGAATATAGCTGTCCCCATGGGGAAACTGAGTAATAGGAGAGGTTCTGTGTTGCCTAAAGTCATTTGGCAAGTTGGTAGCACAGCTCAGAATGGAACCAGTGGAGATAGGGACATTTAACTGCGAGAGGGATGGACACCCTAGAAGTGTCATAGATAGAAAGGGGTGCGGTGTGCACTGCATTGCATGACCTCCCAAAGTGTACTGTAGACACTGTAACTGGCCATGTGATGCACTCTCTGCACTGCATCTCCCCGGTACCACTCACAAACATCACTGCCTAGGCAGGAGCTGTGGAAGGGTATTGAATTCCATGGTTCTAACACTCCATTATCCCAAGACCACAAGGTCAAATAGGAAGCAAGTAAACTTTCCTATTTTTCCTTTTCCATTCAACATGCAACAGATCCTTAGCACCGAGAGAGATCTTGCTTATATTTTTGAAACCAGGTTTGAATTAACTGGCTGTGACAGGAGAGCTCTTATTTATAGTGAGGAACTCCAAATGCCTCTCATTCAATGTCACGGCGGTGGAAAAAGACAAGAAGGACGCAAACAAGAGCCCTGAATTCTGACCTGACGTAATGGGTATTTCTGCCAAGTCCCTAGACAGAAGGAAGCATGATTATTAACTTCATGTTTCACAGCCCATCTCCAGAGGGTCACACAAAAGTTCACATCATAGTTCAACTCTCCTCCCTCAATTCCCTTCCTTCAGTCCTGTGGCATGGAAAAGGAGGAGTCTACTGATGTGTTTCAAGTATGGAAGGTATGGCTCAGCTGACTGGAGACACAAGAGAGTCCTTCACCTCTAGGCAGGTATTCTAAGGCCCGGTCTATGTTACAAGGAGTCCTGTAGCAACTTATAGACTAACAGATGTATTGGAGCATAAGCTTTCGTGGGCAAAGGCCCATTTCGTCAGATGCATGGGTCTTTGCCCACGAAAGCTTATACTCCAATACATCTGTTAGTCTATAAGGTGCTACAGGACTCCTTGTCTCTTTTGCAGATCCAGATTAACATGGCTACCCCTCTGATACTTGAGGTCTATGTTAGAAACTCTTGACAGTACAGTAATGGTGGTTAGGGGGTTTGATTCCTTATCCTTTCTTTATACCCTTTGCTGGTATAGCTAATTTCATTCAGGGAGCTATAAGCTATAGAGGCAAAAGAACTCTTTTGCCTCTATAGGCTGCATTTCCTTCGGGGGTGTGGCTATACTGACATAGGCTAGGGCTAGACTATAGTCTTCTATCAGAAAAAGCTATGCAAAATGCACTCTGCATTTTGCGTAACTTTTTCCTTTTTTTTTTTTTGGAAGAGGCTTTTCCGAAATTTGGCCCGTCTACACTGGGCCAAATTTCAGAAAATCCCCCTCTTTCGGAAGATCCTTTTTTCCTCATGGAATGAGGAAGACAGGGCTTCTGAAAGAGCGTGTTTGCACTTCTGCAAAAAAAAGCAGAAGAGCAAACGTGTTCCCTGGATACGGCACAGTTTTTCCAGTAACCCGGAAAAACCCCACAGTGTAGACCAGTGTTTCTTAAACTTTCTGAGCCCACGGAACACCAAACAATAATATTTTTTTATGTGGAACACCTATGAAAATTTTCTTTAAAAAAAAATTGTCAGACAAAAAAACACAAAAACAAAGTAACAAAAACAAAGAAGAGGTTGCGGCACACCTGCGAGTTGTTCGCGGAACACCAGTGTTGCGCGGAACATAGTTTAAGAAACACTGGTGTAGATATAGCCATAGCTATACCAGCAAACCTTTTCTAGCATTGAGTGGCCTAGTGCAGCCCAGATCTTAGCAGGCACAATAATGAAGACTGGGGTTTCGTTTGGCACCCTCATCAGAAAAGCTGACACCAGCCTTTAGAGCATGAGTTGTTAGGAGCAAAAGATTCAAGGAAATCACCCACTATGGCTAAAGCCATCATATGCCATGTGGCAACTCCACGCAACCCCTAAGCAATGCCAGTGGTGGGACTGCCCAAAAGAGCAGAGATGCTCCGCTAAAGATCTCTGAAGGCAGCTCCATTGGGGGTCCAGCTTACCAGCTGCTCCTCCATAGCTCTTTGCTGGTCGCCCTAGCGGGGGACCGTCCCCTGGGAAGCTTTGCAGGTAGAGGTGCTAATTTTTTCCTCTGTGGCTGGTGTTCCCTCCTAAGCTCAGATGCGTGGCAACACTAAGGAATGCTGGTTGGGGTTCCTGGGAGCTGTCACAACATCTCCACTTACAGGCAGCCCTTCCAAAACCCGCCGCACACGGGTGACACAAAAGGCGGTGCCTAATGCGTGTCTTTATGGGCTGAACTCTTCCAGGAGGCAGGACTCCTGCACAGCCTCTCCAGTGAAAGGAAGCAAGGCTGAGTCAGAGCCTGTTGCCCTTTCCCCAGCGGTGCAATTGTAGCCGGCCCTGACAGCGCCAGATGGCTTTTATCGACACGCCGCATCGGAGCTGTCAGTTCCAAAGACAATGGAAGGTGTGTGGAGCGGGAGGAATTGAGAATCTCTCTGCTCCACAGGCTTCTCGGAGTGACACCAAAGTGGCGAGCAAAGCGGCTTTGATGAGCAGCCTCTTGCCACGGGAGGACTGGCAGGGACGTCACTGCCTGTGGCACGGACTAAATTAAAAAATACTACATCTCCAGCTTTCTCTGCCTTGGCTCTATGGGGAGACGTGGCTGAGGAAGGTAAGAGCCCGTGCATACCTGTGCCCACACATTGACCTACTGGGTCACTTCTGGACAGGAGCTCAGCCCGGCCACTCCTGCTGACTCCGATGGGATTTGCAGGCAGCCAGTACCTCCCAGGATGTGTTTCACTGCATAGGCTAAGACAGCAGTGGGGAACCTAAGCCCAGGGGCCAGATCCAGCCTCCAACTTGCCTGGATCCAGCACCTGAGGCTTGGGGCTCCCGCTAGCATTGGGGAGCCCACACTGGCACTCCAGCCCCATGGCTCCCCACCCACAGCTCCCCCATAGGGCTGGCTCTCCACCACTGACTGTAGGGAGAGGAGCCCTGAATCTCCTGGGCCGGAGTCAGGCAAGCCAGAGCCAGATCCAATCCATAGGCTCTGCCTGGTGGGGGAGGAAGCAGCTCTCCATGCTGCTGTTCCTCTTCCCCTTGGCTGGCATAGTAAAGTGCTCCTGGAGGCCTCCCCGCCCCCCACCAAATCTACTAACCTGGGCCCCCTTAGTCTCTAGGCGACGAGTGGGCAATAATTTTAATGGGGGGCCACTCCAAGATTTTGACAAATGCCAAGGGCCAAAATCTTGGAGTGGGCCCCCATTAAACTTCTATGGAAGGGGTGTGTGGTCTGGGACAGAGGTTGGGTGCCTGCCGAAGGGGACGGGGTGCATATGAGGGTGTGGGGTCTGACAGGGAGTTTAGGTGAAAGAGGGGGCTGTGATCTGGAGCAGGGACTTGAGGTGCACAGTGCAGGAGGGGATATAGGTGCAGGATAGGGTTCTGGCCTCGGGGAGTGGGTTTGGGAGGGGGTGCAAGGCCTGAGAGGGAGTTGTGACCTGGGAGAAGGGGGTGCAGAGGTTTTGAGTGGTGACCTGGGGCAGGGCAATGGGGTGCAGGGTCAGGGATGGGGTGTGAGTGCAGGAGAGGATTCTGGCTTGTGGGAGAGGTGTAGGAGGGGGTGCAGGGTTTGCTCTAGGCTCTGCTGTGTAAGGGGGAATTTGGGGTGTGTCTTTCTGCTTCTCAGTCAGGGGCCATGTCAGTGAGGTGGATTTTTTTTTTTTTTTTGGTTCTCAATTTTGCGCTGCCCCCCAATTGATTTTTCTGTGGGTCAGAAGCCCTCAATCCAAAAAAGGCTACACAATTTGACCATTTGACCATTCCCAGTTTTTAACCCAGTGGAAGATTGCAGCTTATATCACAGGGTGCAGGCATCCCCAGACAGAGTGCTGGGAAAAGCCATCTCAAACTCAGATGTTATTTGTGTCCGACTCAGCAGTGACAGTGAAAAAGAGAGAGGGGTTGGTCCTGCTTTGGGCAGGGGCTGGACTCGATGACCTCCTGAGGTCTCTTCCAGCCCTAGGATTCTATGATTCTATGAAAAAATGCAATAGAAACAATAACACAGAAGATTCAGTGGAAACAAGAGACATTTTACTGGGCCAGGGATAACAATACCTCGTTGGGCCAGCTAAGCTTTTCTCTGGTGGGATGGGAGTTGTACTTTTATCCGACAAACAGGCTGATAACCATACCCCATTGCTGTAGTATCTGAGCACTTCACAAGCATTTATCCTCATAACAGTCCTGTGAGGTAGGGAAAGATTTTTATTAGCTCCATTTTACAGATGGAGAAGGCAGAGTAAGTGATTTGCCCAAGTTCACGTGAGAGTCTGTGGCAGAGGCACAAATAGCCACACACACCCCCAAGCCCTCTCGTGTCTCAAGCCAGTGTTCTAACCACAAGTCAGTCCTTCTCCCTAACTATTGGAGATGCAATTTTGAGGCATGTTGTTACCTGAGGCTTCAAGTGAAATAAATTGGGTTGGTCTCAGCTAGTCTGGCTCGTGAGATATCTAAATTAAACCATTCTCAATGGAAATGATGTGACAGTGGTGACAGTAGATATCTAAAGGCTCAAAAGCCTAACTAGAAAACAAAGTCACTGCATCAAACAAACCTGGTGTCTGAGCGGTTCATGAAACTCCAAGATATTGCTGACACTGGATCCTCACAGAAGGAAGTGTCCAAGCGCTTTGGTATCCTACCCATGTCGTGTCTCGGAAGCATCGAACACTCAACACATAAAGAGTGAGAGGCACCTGGTGGGCAGATGAAACTGGACAGCTGTCCTCAAAGCCCAGCAGCTCCGCATGCTCTTAGCTTCTGAGCGTCCATTCAGCACCTCAGGCAAACGCCTAAGGAGAGCTGAGTGGCATGTCAGCCTCTGGAACTGACACCTGGCGGATGTCAGATGTTCCGCATCAGGACAAACACTGCCAGATAAGCAAAGAGAGAGGAAGTTTCAAATTTAATCAGCACAGGAGCAGAACCTGCTGTCAAGCTTCCCCCCTCTGTCAACACTGGCCATCATGGAGAATTAAGACTCACGGGCTTATTGGGTCAAAGCAGGGGGGAGGTGATGACAAGGCTCTTTCCTAGGATCCAGCCCTGACTGAGGAAAGTCCTCCTGCCCAGTAGGCTGAGGAAACCCAAGCTCCCTTTGGGCAGGTCTGAGATACCAGCCACTGAGGTGTGTGCCTGGTGAAGAGAGGAGAAATTCTCAGAGCCAGGGAGTCAGAATTTGCCTCCCATGGATAGGGTCTTCAGACACCAAGTCCAAGCAACCTTTGGGGCATGAGATGAGACCCAGGGCATGATCCAAAGTCCTGGGGTGTCTTTCCATTGACTTCAATGACCTGTGAGTCAGACTCCCCCCCCATGCCACTGCAATGAAGAATTTGGCTGTGCTCTTCATTTTATGGCTGACTCTCTCTCTTCCACAGGCCCAGCTGCCATGGTGATAGGAGCTACAAAAGTTAGTATTAGGTATAATGCCCAATAGATGGTCAGTCCCGTCTGACCTGAGGTAGTGAAATGAAAGCTGCCTCCCACTCCCACGGAGTGGATGCCGTGGTACTTTGCTAGCAGGACTGTTAGCTATTTGATTAAATCCCCCTTCCGGCTGTCCTCGTCTGGTTGTGCTTCATCACGCAGCAGCAATGTGTATGTGTAACCAGCCCTGGATCAAATGCCAGGCCTGCGCGAAAGCATGCGACACAGCCGGCCCCAAGGGAGGGCGCCCCACCGAGGATCCCCAAAGGAATGTTTCACGGGTCACCACAAGCATTTTGTACGTTGCAAGTGGGTAATGGTTTTTATCCAAGGAGCTCAAAGGACCGTCGTGGGTCTTGTCCCAGCCGGGTAGGTATGCTGCAGTGCAAAATGGGTGGGCAGAGCTAGTGAATACTTGGAAGGGTGCTATTGTTTACACAGCTGACATGCAGAATGATCCCAGATGGAAATAACACAAAATAAGTACAGTGATGGTAAAAGGGGAGAGCCCCTGGCTTGGGGAGAGAATGGTGGACCCCGCTCTGTGGGGAAGGGGGGTTCATAGACCCCCTAGCATGCAGTGGAAGGGACAGTGTAGGACATGAGGGAAGGTGAGAATGGGGGGGGGGACACACAGAGTCCCTGTCGTAAGGCAGGGTGGAGGTTGCAGGGCATCCCTGAAACAGAGGGAGATTGAGAGGTGGGGGCATTCAGGGAGCTCGGGGGAGAAGATGAGGAATGCAAGGATGCTGCGGGTTCTTGCCACATGCTTAGCCACCAGACGGGACAAAGTGTGACGCCCCCTTTTGTGTTATTCCATCAAATGTGCCATGAGCCTGTGACAACTGGAAAAACAAGGGGGGAGACCTGACAAGCCAGACCCACAGCTGATGGCATCTGGCATCACTGCACTGATTGTAGCAATGCCGATTCCCTCCAGACCGAGACCTGGACTTAACAGCACAGCATTTTACCTGGGGCCCTGCTGGGTTATTTTGTGCATCTCTGTTTTGAGTGAGGAATTGTGTAAAATAGAAGCAGAGAGCCAAACCAGGGAAAAATCTATGGCATTTGGAAGCTTGCGCATCTGGGGGCTAGATCAGGGGACTAGATGCCAGAAGGCCTATTTTAGGCTCTGGCATGTGCTGTCACCTTGGTTAAATAGCATACGCTGCCTCACTGTACCCCCTAAAAACTCTGGTGTAGTTATTCTCGGGGTGTTGTGAGGCGCAATTCGTATTTGTGAAGCTCTTGCTGATCCTTGGATGGAAGGAATTATACAAATGCCGAGTATTATTATTATCTCTTCCAATTCCAGGGAGAACATCCCTTCAGCTCTCAGCCGCCTCTCAAATCTGGCGGCAGGTCACAGCGATTGGTGGGTCTCGTGTGCGTGTGACTGTGAGTCACCAGGTATTACTGATCTTCATATTAATCTATTGTTACAAATGACTTGAAGCTGCCTACAGATAATCCTTCAGAAGACTGAACAATGCACAGCTTGCATACCTGAAGAGAGCCTCCTCTGCATGGCAGTTTCATTGCCATCGTAACTAGCATAAACAAGAGCAATTAAGTCAATTTCATAGCTTCATCTCCTCCCTCTGGGGTCTTAATGAGAGCACTCTCAGTATGGGAGGGGGGAGAAATGAGCAGAAGCATGCGAGGGATGAGAGTTAAAGTGCGTGGGCACAGAGGGCTGAAAGAGTTTTAGACTTAGCTGATATCTTCCCTGACATCCTGGAACTATAATGTTATGGTCAGGTTAGGAAAGAGGGGGCACAAACCCCATTCACATTTACAAACCTCTCTGTTACAGGGTATTAGATGCGAGGGATGGCACAGAGATGTAGCATTTTTCTGCTGACTCACGCTGGTCAGGTGGGTCCTATTAGCTTCATTCCATGTATATAAAAGAGTTCTTATGCCTCTCTGAGGCAGGAGATCAAAAGAGAGGGGTCTGGGCCAGTGTTCCCTGAAAGCTGGGAAACAGGTGGTTCAGGCAGAAGCTCAGGCTCGTGTTTATGTTTAGGAACGAGATCAGAACAAAGGAAACTGCAGGGATGTGGTGTGAGTTTGGACACTGACTCTGTTCTGTGTCACAGTAGGACAGGGACTCCGCCACTTTCATCTTACCCATTCCAAGGCAATAGATCAAAGCCACATGCCCTCAGGAGACCTGAGCTCCTCAAGATCTGAAGAAACAGGTTGTACCCACAAAAGCTCATGATACCGTCAACATGTTTTGTTAGTCTCTAAGGTGCTGCAGGACTGTTTGTTGTTTTTTAAGTTTTTTCAGACTAACACAGCTACCCCTCTGACACTTTTGAGCTCCTAAAGTCACCAGCTGGAAAGCTGCTGTTAAGTCCCCACATACACACACTGAAGAGAAATCAGCCAAGGGAACATCTCTGCCTTCCCAGTGGAGAGCCAGCAGGAGAGGAGTGCCCGTATATACTTGAGTGATTGGCGCTAGCTAAGTACCACAGATGAAGAGATGAGTAGCTCCCACAACCAGACACCCTGGTGGAAAATCTGCCTGGTGACAGGTCCTGCCCTCTTGGCAGCTTGCAGGGGGATGGAAAATGAATGGCACAGTCCCATGGAAGGTCATTAACATGATCTCACACGGGAATCTCTATTGGCTTTTCAGGTGACTCCCTTTTGAGTGAAGGTAGAAGACACCACGGCGTAGACTAAGCCTTTGCACAGTCACAGGGTATAAATAGCTTGGCTGGAAGGATAACAGGAGCTCAGTAACGCAGTAATGCAAATAAAGATGTCATCAATTCATAGCATTTAAGGCCAGAAAGGACCATTCAATTATCTATCTAGTTCTAGTATGATATACGATATATCACACACCAGAGGGTTTCATCCAGTTACTACAGTCTGAAGCCCCATAACCCATGTTTGAATAAAGCACATCTAATCTCTCTTGCTGATATCAGAAATACATCACAGAACACACCAAGAAGCCAAACTGGTCCCTTCCAATCTTGATCACCGCCGGTACTTTTCTGAGCTGCTATCTTGGATCTTATTTTGTATTTCATTGTTCAGTAAAAAAGGAGCACACTACGTAGCTAGTCTGCCTTTCCTGTGGTGAAAAGCAAACCTCGGGCTCTTCCTCTGAACCACCTCAAATGCTGGGGGGTTGAATCAAATAGAACCAAGGTCAGAACCATGCCTGAGTTTTGCATCAGTTTTGTGATGAAACCCCAAATCCTGCTGTTTTGCTCTTTTCTAACATGGCAGACCCCTGACTACACTACTCAGGAGGAAACTTGGAACCTTAATTAAACCAGGGGGTTGAATAATTATGAATGTTTGGTCCAACAGACCTCTGATCCCCATAGAGTTGAAGGTAAGGGCTTGTCTAAATGAGCAGTAAGCACACAGCAAGCCAGGGCGTACTCTAAGGTGCTCCAGCATGTGTAGTACATCAGGGTAGACTAGGGAATTTTCAGTGCATATCAGCAGTGTTCACATGGACAGTTAGTGCACAGCATGCTGGAGCTCTGTAGATTAACACCCTAGCTTGCCAGGCACTGACTATTCATTTGGATAGACCCCAGAAGTCCTGCAGAAACTGAATTTCAGCCCTGAGAAGGTTAGCTGCATTGCAGGACTAGAGCTCCTCTCCTGCAGAGATCAGGAACTCGGTAAAAGCTCTTCATTCAGCCAACTTCTGGGGATCCAACCAAACCTTCGACTAACAAGAAAGTCAGCTAACCATGCTTCAGAAAAACCCAGGAGACATTGTAGCTATGCTGTCCTTTGAGTGGGATGGATCAAGACTGAAACCTTTTATCTAACCACTTCTGTCTCCAACCTAGTTAAACGTTTGCAATGCACTAGCACCCAGAACCACACTACATCTGAGGTTTTAGTTGTGCGAAACCCACATGACTTTTTGAGGGCTTCTCCCCATCAATCCAAATCCAGTCTTGGTTGGACTCATTGCCCTTTACAATCGCTGTCGCTAACTATATTGAAAGGGACTGAGGTGAAGAACCCAAACACTGTGGCTTTGTCTACACTATGACTTTTTCCGCAAGCGGCAATGCAAATGAAGCACGGATTAGCATTTTCTCACGCTTCATTTGCATACTCTTTTGTTCCGTTTTTGCGCTAGGGGGGTTTGTGTTAAAACAGGCAGCGTGGCTGTGGCTGTTTTGCGCAAAAACCCCTTTTTCCACAAGATTCTTATGCCTGTCCCGGAGAGGCATAAGGATCTTGCGGAAAAAGGGTTTTTTGCGCAAAATGGCCACAGCCACGCTGCCTGTTTTAGCACAAAAACCCCAAGCGCAAAAACGGAATGAAAGAGAATATGCAAATGAAGCGCAAGAAAATGCTAATCTGCGCTTCATTTGCATTGCCTCTTGCGGAAAAAGTCATAGTGTAGACAAAGCCACTGTGAGAAAACAGGAACTATTGTGAACCACACTGATGGCAACAAAGGAGAGAAATTCCCCTTGCAACAGACAACCCTTGCTGTAGACATCTCCCATAATTTCTTAAGAACAAGCTGCAGCCAAGCACAACTCTCTTACTATGACTTTGATTTTCACAGAAGAATTCCAGTCAAACACCTGAGACATAATATTTGAATATCTTTGAAGCTGCATGGCCATCTTTCAGGGACTCATTCACACTATTGTTAATGACAGCAAGTCAGAAGAAATTAACATTGCTCATAAAAAGAAAACCACAACAATAGTGCTTTCAGTTCAGCGATGCGCGATGGACACAAGAGCCAAATGGTTAAGTTCTTGCCTCCAGCTGGATTTGCAGGCAGGCACAACATTGCATTGTGTGGAGGTGCAGTGTGGTGCTAGATGCAGAAACAAAGGCCCCATGAAAGGGCTGAAATGTACAAATAAGTTGGGGTATGTCTACACTACAGCACTAATTCGAACGAACTTAGTTTGAATTAGTTAATTCGAACTAAGCTAATTCGAATTAGTGCATCTAGACCTAAAAACTAATTTGAATTAGCGTTTTGCTAATTCAAACTAGCATGTCCACATTGAGTGGACCCTGAACCGAAGTTAAGGCTGGCCGGAACCAGTGCTGGCAGGGCATCAGGTTAGGACTTAGAGCGTGGAGCTGCTGCCTCAGGCTAGCTGAGGGCTGTGCTTAAAGGGACCCGACCCCCACCCCAGACAGACAGTTCTCAGGGTTCCCTGTCTTGGAGTGCCCTGAGTACCCACACTTGGCACATCACAGCACTCGGCCATCAGCCCGGCTGCACTTGCCGCAGGCTGCCATCCGGGGGTGTCAAGCAGGGGGCTGTCAGGATCCAGGAGGCCCTGCAGGAGAGCTTCCACCCCGAGGAGCCCGCAGAGCCACTACAATCCTCCCCATCGGGGGCTCGTGCCCCATTCCTCCCTCACCTCCTTCCACTTACCCTTCCCTAGCCCCCCTTCTTGATGTAAAAAATAAAGGACACGTTCAAAAACAGAAACTCTCTTTATTTAACAAAACTGGGGGGGGATTAACCTCTGGGGAGACTGGGAAAAGGAGGTGGGAGAGGGGAAGAGAAAGGGTGGGAGAGGGAAGGTGGAAATCTGGGAGGAGGGAGCTGGAAGGGGGAAGCTAGGGGAAGGAGGGGGAGGGGAAGTATAAAACTATGGTATGCCATATCTTCAGTACTGTGTACAGATGTGGTATCCTCACTCAAAAAAGATATTTTGGCCTTGGAAAGGGTTCAAAAAAGGGCAACTACAATGATTAGGGGTTTGGAACAGGTCCCATATGAAGAGAGGCTAAAGAGACTGGGACTTTTCAGCTTAGAAAAGAGGCGACTGAGGGGGGATATGATAGAGGTCTATAAAATCATGAGTGGTGTGGAGAGGGTGAATAAAGAAAAGTTCTTCATTAGTTCCCATAATAGAAGGACTAGAGGACACCAAATAAAATGAATGGACACCAGGTTTAAAACTAATAAGCTAAAGTTCTTCTTCACACAGCACATAGTCAACCTGTGGAACTCCTTGCCACAGGAGGCTGTGAAGGCTAGAACTATAACAGAGTTTAAAGAGAAGTTAGATAAATCCATGAAGGTTGGGTCCATGGAGTGCTATTAGCCAGGGGGTAGGAATGGTGTCCCTGGCCTCTATTTGTGGAAGGCTGGAGATGGATGGCACGAGACAAACAACTTGGTCGTTGTCTTCGGTCCATCCCCTCCGGGGTACCTGGTGTTGGCCGCTGTCGGCAGACAGGCTACTGGGTTAGATGGACCTTTGGTCTGACCCAGTACGGCCATTCTTATGTTCTTATGTTCTAAGCTCAGGGCTCAAGGCCGGGGGTCTCACTGGACCAACTTGATTTTCATGCAAACCTGCTCCTGGGTTCACATGTGGCCTTTGGTGGCCAGGCTGGCAGCTATCCTGCCCTAGACGGCTGCATTCCTGTGCCTAGTGTGGAGGTCGTGGACATTGGAGGCCTCCCCCCAAACCTCGATGAGGTCCACAATATCCGCACTAGACCAGGCGGGCGCCTGCCTCTTGCGGCCCCGGGCAGGCTCCTGGGAGCTGCCAGCCTGGTCCTGGGAAGAGGTGGAGGGCTGGGTGGCAGCGGGTGGCTGGCTCATGCCATGCCAGGTGCAGGGTCTGCTGGCTGGGTGCTGGCAGGCTTGCAACTGGCACAAGCACTGTAGCCAGACCATGCCCCTTTAAGGGCTCCGGGGCCGGGAGGGGGGCAGAAAAGTTTCCCTGGTTTGGCCCAGAGTGGCCACCAGGGCAAGCTGCGAAGGGCTAGCCTCCAACTAGTTCGAATTAAGTGGCTACACAGCCCTTAATTTGAACTACTTAATTCGAACTAGGCGTTAGTCCTCGTAGAATGAGGTTTACCTAGTTCAAATTAAGTGCTCTGCTAGTTCGAATTAAGTTCGAACTAGCAGTTTGTATGTATAGACGCTATGAAAGTTAATTCGAACTAACGGCTGTTAGTTCGAATTAACTTTGTAGTGTAGACATACTCTTGGAGTGAAAATTGGAGGGAGGTGAGATTGGTTGTGAACTCACTCCATGAATGTCTTTTCATGCAGGGCCCTCAGTGGGAACTACTGAATGCTCAGCACTTTTGAAAAAATCAGGTTCTTTTTTAGGAACCTAATTCCTGTGTTTTACAGTGTTGGCCTCTGAGAGGGGGACAAAGGGCTCAGAACGCCTGAGTCTGTTTTCTGCCACTGGCTTACTGCGTGAGATCGGGCAAGTTGCTTCGGACTAGATTCACAAAGGAACTTAGGCGTTTGGATGGTCATTGGTGCAGGGAAACAGGATCCCACATCTCCCCACATTTCACCGTCATCCTGGTCCTTGTGTTCTCTCTCTTGTTCTCTCTGTCCCAGTGGCTCTTTAGCTATTTCATCCAAGGTGAAACAGCTTCAACAGGAGAGAATGAAGGTGCCTCACATCAGAACATCCCATAACTCAGTGACTAGAGCACTCAGATCTCTATTCAAATTACTTCTCCCACTCTGGCAGAAGGGGGAGGTGAACCAGACATCTCCCACATCTCAGATGAGTGCCCTGAGCATGCAGGTGAGCTGTGCAGAAGAGAACTATTCTCTTCCTCCTGTCTATGCATTGCCAGTGTGGCCAAGAGCCACGCCGGAACCCCAGACAAGGCGGGAGGCTTTGCTCCACACCCTTGGAATGGGCAGAGCCTTGGGCAGATGGGCGGGGCCTCCGGTGGAAGGGCGGGACCTTGAGCAGAGGGGGCAGGGCTAAGGCTAAGCAGCCCTCAGTGCCGCACCTCCCCAAGGCAGGCCTCCATGCTGCCCAGAGCATGCAGCACGAGGCTCTGGCAGTGACTTAAAGGGCCCGGGGCTCCAGTGGTGATGGTAGCTGGGAGCTCCAGGCCTTTCTGTATCACCGATCCCTGGGGCTCAGCAGGGCACTGGTCGTGTGTTTGCCCAAAGGTAGAAGCATAGGTAACTGCTAAAAGATAGGTGCCAAGTGAGCTTAGGCACCTACAGGATTTGGCAGCAGCTGAGCAGGGGTGAAATTTATGAATACTAAGAGTGGTCCTGGAATTTAGGCACCGAAAGTGGCAGTTAGGCACCTAAGTCCCCTAACCTCTCTGAGTCTCAACTACCCTTTCTGTAATAAGAAGACAGTAGTGTCCTCCCTCACAGGGAGGGAAAGTTAGTGAACAAATTCTTGTATGACACTTGGCTATCCGGAGAGGTGAAATAATATGATCCCTCCCTAGCTACAGGATAAAAAATAGGAAGCTGTTATATTTACCAGTGTGGATGCCATTCCCATGGCTTCATTGTCACAAATGAACACAATGTGTCAGAATTCTATTGCCACATCATAGTTCGTTCCATCCCAAGCGTTGTCCATTCAACACGATATTGTGAGATCCCTTCCGTGACTTCTAGTCGTGGATTTCCCAATACAGCATGTTTCCTGTTTCTGAGATTCCTTGTGACACTAACAACAGCAGAGCTGTATCACTCCCATCCAAATGATGGAAGGGGACGTGGAAAAACTCGTGACAGCTCTAGAAATTTAAAGCATCAGTTCACACTATTCCAGACGGGAAGAATTTTCTAGGCAAAGGAAAACCTCTCAACATCTCTAAGTGTCACTATGAATTAAAGTGCTGCCGGCCGTTCCAAGGGCACTGTTTATGCTCAACACTCACCCCAGGCATGAAAGAACCTTCCTTTGGAAGGAGACACTTGGAATTTTCTAATCCTTTTCTGTGTTGGAAGGTGAATGAATGCACTTGGCTCACCTAGAGCTATGCAGGGTTCCATTCAGTGAGGTTGTCGAAATGGTTGTTCATATTATAATATCCTTGACATGTGGCCAAATGCCAGTTTCCTTACTGCAGCTGGAGTTTTGCCTGAAGGACTGAATAAGGCTTGGCCAGTGGCAGCTGTTAGTCCTGTCATCGTTACTTACTGGCATTGGATATTTTCCCACCCAACTTGATTGAGAGTGTTTAGAAATGTCACATGTAAAATCCCTCAGGCAGCAAACATGAACGGGTATCCTATTTGGCCAATCAAATGAGAAGATTGCAGTCCTCCCCTTTGCTTTGATTGGCCATCCTTGATTAACTGGAGACAGTCTCACAAATGGGGTGTCATGTGACCCTTTTGCTTAGCAATGTGGGAAAGAAAGGCCCATAAGAATGGGCTGAGTGCCTATCTGCACTTGTATGAAACTGACCACGCTGAGCGGGATGAGGCCCCTCCCGTGTCCACTGAATCAGGGGAATTTTCTTTCCCATCTCTCCTTTTTCTAAACAAAAAGACAGAATTTATCAGACACAAAATGTCCTGGGTGTATTTTCCAGATTTTGACTTTTCATTCCAAGCCAGAATGGATTTTTTTTTTTTAATCTTGAAAATCCGCATCAGATGGGAAAACTGTGTCCCTCCCAGTTCTCCTCTAAAACAGAATCAACCTCTGAGTCACCCAGGACATTTTGTGTCTGATAAATTCTGTCTTTTTGTTTAGAAAAGGGCAGGGACCATTGAATGACAGGGTGAGTGCCACCCTCGGTATTAAGTAACACGGCTGCACTTGAGTCATTGTCTTCTCCTTCTACTGCTTTCAAGGTCTAACATTCACACGCTCCAAAGCAGTGGTCCCCAACCTTTTGGGGCTGCTGCGCGTCCGGGGGCGGGGCCGCGCATGCGTCGTACGCCTGGGGCCCAGGCCGCAAAAATGGCTTGGGCCGGCCCTGATCACTCGGCAGGCGCACATAAATGCCCCAGCGGGTGCCATGGCGCCCGCAGGCACCACGTTGGGGACCACTGCTCCAAAGCAACGAACCTGGACAATGCCAGCCTCCAGGAACCTAAAGTTATTCATATTGCTTCTGTCCGTCCATTTATGTTGAAACATTAAGAAAAGGACTGAGATTAAGCTAAATGATTATGACTATGTTTAAGAGAGCAAGGGACGGTCTGTCTAGCCATCAAGCTGCAGCCCAGAGGCATTGAGAAGGGAGCATGAAGTTCACTCTACAGCCTTGGCTAAGAGGTACTTGGCTTTTAACTCATGCAGTATAGGTTCATGTCTTTAGCCCCTAAGGTTCCAGGTTCAATCCCTCCTACTGATGACCCAGGTTCATGGGCATTACACATCCATCCCTCATCACTGTAGAGTTTTAGGTATTATAGTAGCAGCACATTCAAAATGCTTTAAGATCTTCAGATTCATTCAGGAAACTTCACTTTCCAGTTCATCAAGGAAAACAAAAGGACCAAAGCAAGGTGGAGGGATGAAATCCACTCATCTGATGGCTGGAAGGGACTGTACGATGCTTTCTTGTGCACATGCCCAGGTGGGTTTTACATTTAACAATGCTAAATATTATCAAAGGAGCTGAAAACAAGTTGGAGGGGAGATAGCGTAGCGACACCCTAATCCTTGTCAGACTTTAAGGGCATTCTCACCCTGCAATCCTATATCAGCCTTTACCTACAAACTATACCTTATCCCCCTATCCACTGTCTAATCTCTTCCTTCCTGCCCAATGATTGGAATTGCACCAGTGTTGATTTCACACCTGCTGGTAATAAATTACCATCAGGTGACCTTGCTTGGGACAGCTAAGGCGGGGAATTTCTTGGAGGATAAATATGCATATGGGCATGCAGGGGTAGAGGGAAAGGGAATGGGAAAGGGTCTCGCAATGCTGAAAAGGGATGAAAATAGCTCCTGCCCTGGCCGTGGTGGAATATTAGACTCCAGCAATGATGCAGCGGATGTCTAAAACAGATTGAAATGTCTCACTAACTAAGGAAGATGGAACACAATGTTATCAGATCCCTTCCTTCCTAATCGGCTTGCTCCCTTTGCCCAATTCATTGAGTGATGTCACTGATTACCATAACAGGACCAGAAGCAGAGGCCAATGTGCGAAAAGGGAACATTTCAGTGAGAAAATATCTCCTTGAGAGGCAGAAATTGGAATAAGAAACATAGAAAAATTATCACAGTTGAGCTGTTGGGGTTTTTTTTAAATAAAATACTGTATCTTCTGGCCTGATCAACCTGTCCCTTATGCAGTGTAACTCATCATAATGCACCCTCAAGGAGGCATTCGGATACCATGGTAATGGACGCAGCCTAAGAACCTGAACAGAATAAAACCCCATTGACTTCCGGGGTATTACTCCTGGTTTACAATTGATGTGAGACAAGTACAGGTACTCACCTAGCATGGTGGTGAGACCAGCATGAAATACATGATTAGCTAGATCTAGTCCACATTAGAACCACTGCAATGCATGCACACTGATTATTAAGGTAGATTTATGGGGCCAGTTCTCTGCTGGCATAACAACACTGAGGTTAATAGAGTCCACAGCCAGCAGTGTAACTAGGTGCATGTCATTCTTCCCAGTGGACTACAGTCACACCACTGTGATCTTGGCAGAACAGTCTAAGGCAGGGCTACTCAACACACAGCCCGTGTGTCTGTTTGCAGCCCGCAGTGCGGTTTGGGTTTACATGGGACTCAACACGCAGCCTGAGGGTGGGATCCTTTGAATATGGCCTCCACTGGGAACATGCTCCCCACGGCGAGTCAATAAAATGGTCTTCTGTTGATGTGGATTTTAGTAGTTAAATTCCTGGACTGTCATTGCTCATTAAAAGTGCTGTCTTATGGGTGGAAATCAGATAAATATTGCATTTTATTAAGATCAGCAGAACTGACTTAAATGGGACCTGCATGTTCTGTAGTCTTGCCTTGCATGTATACGCTACCACACTTAAGTTGCGGCCCTCGGCATATGCTGCAGGGGTGGCCTGTGGCTATAGGCGGACTCGGCCGCCGCCTAGGGTGCCGCCGCCTGGGGCGCCTGATGATGACGTTACGGGGGCGCCTGGGGCGCCTGCCGATGACGTCAGTCCATTGACAGCCCTGCAGGCAGGGGTGCCGATCGCACACTCCGCCTGGGGTGCCAGCTGCCACAGCTGGCCTCAGACCACTCCTGATGTGCTGTGAGTATCATTGTGGCCCCCGGGGCTTCCAAAGTAGAGTAGCCCTGGTCTAAGGCTTGGCCAACACTTGAATGGGGAAACCCCATTCCTACGTGCTGTAGAAAATCATCATGGTGGTTCAGTTAATGGCACTTTCCCCTCAGAGTAGCTACTGGATCGATGATGATCCTCTACTGAGGTGCCCCTCTATAGCAGATGTCCAGGCCTTGCAGATTGGCTTCCTAGTGGAAGAGAAATCAGTAATGTGGAGTATGGGTCTCGTCTAGGTGTAATTTGTGTATTTATACACATACACCAGACCTGGAACAGCACTGGTAAAGGAGCATGCAGGAAAATCCCATGTTCAAGGGATCTCAGCCCACACCAGGAAATAACTCTGCTGCAAGAATTGACTCCAGTCGGAGACCAGGACGGATAACAAACTCTTCTGCTGCTCATCCTGCTTCACGTGCCCTCAAATCTTGCCTATCAAAACCAACAATGGAGAGAGATCATTGAGAGAGATCCTGGTTCCCCAAGGATCTGTACTGGAATGTGCAGTTCACCATATTTATTAATATCTGAAAAAGCTCAAGAACAGTGAAATGACAAAGTCTGCAGATGATACAAAACTATTCACGGTTACTGAGTCTAAAGCTGATGGCATAAAATTCCAGAGGATCTCACAAAACTGGGTGATGGGGCAACAAAATGACAGATGAAATTCTACATTGATAAATCCAAATAAATTATTTCATCTATACATATAAAATGATGGATTCTGAATTAGCTGTTACCACTCAAGACAAAGATGACAAAATCATTGTGAAGAGTTCTCTGGAAACTTAAGTTTAGTGTGGGGAAGTGATAAAAAAGGCTACCAGACAAAAAATATCATAATGCAAACTATATAAATCCCTGGTACACCCAAACCTTGAATACTGTGTCCAGTTCTGGTCATCCCATCTCAAAAAGGATATAGTGGAACTGGAAAAGAGTCAGGGATGGGCAACAAGGATGATCAAAGGTATGGAACAGTTTCTATACTAGGACAGACAAAAAAGAATATAGAGATACTGAGACTAGAAAAGAGACAATGAAGGGGAATATGATAGAGATTTATAAAATTATGAATGGTGTAGAAAAAGTAAATAGTTTTATTTAGCCCTTCTCACAATACAAAAATAAGGAGACAGCCAATGAAATTAATAGGCAGCAGGGTTAATACAAACAAGAGGAGGAAATACCTTGTTTTGTTTTGTTTTGTTTTGTTTTGTTTTGTTTAACACAAAGCACTGTTAACTTGTGGAACTCATTGCCACAGGATGTTGTGAAGTATAAATGGGCTCCAAAACAAATTAGATAAACATCCTGGAGGATAGGTCCAACAATGAATATTAGCCAAGATAGTCAGGTATGCGGCCCAATGCTCAGAACAACCCTATGTGACGGACCGGGCCAGGTCTGGGCACCGCTGAGGGCGTCCGCTCAGGGCAAATTGCTCAAAACCTGGGCTGCTTACAGCCCCAGACTGGAGACCTTTCTCAAACAGGTCACAAACCAGTCACACAGAGCGCTTCAGCTGCCAATCCAGCCAGCAGAAAGACTCATGAGCAAAACCCCTCAGACACCCCAGCTCTCCCTGTGCCACAGTCAGCCCCGGGCCTTACACACAGGTAAGGGGTTATAGAACCCAGTCTCACCTACCTCGAATGGGTCCTCCCGGTCCCAAAGAACCAACCACAAATCCCCGGTCAGTTTATGCTTTGTATCTTACCCGCAAGATCACTCTGGGCCAATCCTTTAGAATCTAAAATCTAAAGGTTTATTAACAAAAGAAAGAAAAGGTTGAGAGTAAGGTTATTAACGAGAATACATTACATGCACCAATCACCAAGTTCTTGATGCAGGCTCTCAGCAGAGATGTTATAAACTGCTATCTTAAAAGTCTCTGGTGTACATCCTATGTCAGGATGGGCCAACAATCCTTCCTGGCTCTCTGTCCCTCGCAAGGCTGCATCTAAGATCAGTAGCAGAATTGAAGACAAGATGGAATTCACCTCATGGCACTTTATATCCATTCCTGGTATCTCCCAAGTGGAGCAGGTCACATGGTCGAGTGACCTATCTCTGTTTCACATGTCAGCAGCCATTTTGCCCTGGCTGGTTTGCAGGTTTCCAGATGCATTCCTCAGGTGTGTATTGGCCTCTCTGAGAGCCATTGCCCTCGGGGCCCTGCTAATTAGCATAGTCATCGACTGAACAATTGTTCTTTACAACAGGCAGTCCAGGCCAGTATCAGCACAGAGTCCATATTCATAACTCCACATACAGACATCACACAATTATATGAGTAGCATACATAGAATCAGTAGAACATAAGCTTTCATTTGACATCTCACATGGCCCCCTTTGTACAGACTTTGGGGCAAACACTCCCTCATGGATGCAGCAGTGATCTGGCTGCTCCCCTTAAAATCCAATAATGTGACACCCTAAACCTGTCACTGCCACCAGGAGATACCAAGGCTGATCTCTCCAAAATTGCCCTTTTTTGTACACTCTCTCATAATGGCCATTATCAGAGACAGGATCCTGGGTTAGATGGACCATTGGTCTGACCCAATATGACAGTTCTTATGTCCTTGATGTAGGAGGAAATTTCTCTTTCCTATGGCCTCCTCCCAAATATTTAACTCAAACAGTTATCTGCCTGTTCAGTCCCTTTCTGATATTTTCTTCTTATGCCTGCATTAGCACTACATGAATCAGGCAAAAATAAATGAAAGTACTATGTTCCGCTCATCGACACCCTGGAACTTGTATTTTGATTGTGAGCTCTTTGGGGCAGGGATTGTCTTTCTGTTCTGTGTTTGTACCACTCCCAGCACAATGGGGTCATGGGCCCAAGATTGAGGTTTCTAGGTGCAATGGCATGCAAATAATAACAATAATAATGAACACATATTTTTCTGAATATTCAGATGGCTGCCAAGATTTCCTTAAAAATACTTGCAAGTCCTGAGAGTTTAGTGCATTTCATTTGGAAATGATTCTTGGTCTGCAAATATATATATTATCAGCAATAGGGAACTGGTTATTTTCCTGTTTAAAAAGTTTCATTCAAAGGAGCGGCAGTAATACCATGTGACCAAGCACATGCCGCACATAGCAAATAGTTGACAAGACAAATTCACAAACGGACTCTCTGCTGAGCGCATACATACAATAAAGGTTAAGTCAGGAACCATTCGCAAACAGAGGCAAGGGCCAAATTCACATCCAAAGTTATGCATAATGAATAGTTTGAGCAGCTCTCATCATAATGATATAGAGCATGGTCTTCAAGGAGAGAGGTGATCTAGTTGTTTGAGCATAGGCCTGAGAAACCAGTATCTCCTGTGTTTGAATCCTAGCTCTGACACTGAATCATCTGTGGCATTGCAGCAGCCTCCCAACCTCTCTCTCCTCCAGTTAGAAAATGGGGATGATACCACATACTCCCTAGCTCACTGGGGTAATGAATGATTCAGCTGAGCTAGCTGTCATCTACCCCCTCTAGTGCTAAAACCAATTTTTGATTTGTCATGCAGCAGCTGCCAGCAGCCAGAAAGCTATTGTCTCTTGATGGTGCTGAACTTCATGGGGCGGGTAGCAGGGCATCCTTGAGAGAGTCCGGGGCTCTGAAACTTGCTCTTTCTAGCAGGTCAGTCAAAATGGGAGTCGGTTTATGGCAAAATCAGCTTACCTACCGGGCATATTTGTTTTAAGTTGCAGTGGAGGCTAGACACCATGGCAAGAAACCTCCTTTGTGACCAACAATATCAGCTGCTGTCCCCACACCATGGAAATAAAGGACTAGGATTTGAATTTGGAAGCGGGCCAAAATACAAAAAGATCAGAGTTTTCTAAGTTGCATAATTAAACAGCTAATTTGCATATATGGCACAGGTATCCCAGCTTTCCAGGGACACTGCCCTTTGAACAAATGCATCACTTTCAATTATTCCCTTGCATTACAAGACAACCACATGCACATGTAACCTTCTACAAGACCAGATCGATCCCCTGAAAGTAACACAAGGTGCGGCGGCATCCATAGGTGTGGGAACTATGGTTGCCAGGTGTCTGGTACTGAACCGGACAGCCTGGTATTTGCGTCCGGTAAAAAAAATTCAGAAAATACTGGACATCTAAAATGTTTGGTAGTTTCTGTTTTTCTGAGGTCTGGCTTGGGCACCCAACGGAAGGCCACTTGGGACATGAGGTGCAGCTTGGAGGGAGAGGGGAGCAGCCCGGGAATTAAAGGGGCCGCAACTGCATTTCAGCCCTGGTCCTTTTTTTTTTTTCTCAACAGAATTTTTTTCCAGCTCTTTTTCTGTGTGTGTGTGTGTCAGTATTTTTTGTGAAACCATCTGGCAATCCTAGTGGAAATTAGGGGTGCAGGGGTGCTGCAGCACCCCCAGTTTTTGTGCAGGTCCCACCTGCCACCCTGTGCCCAGGCTTCTGGCGCTGCCTTCCTATCACTAAAGGCCCCACTCCAGTTCCAGCTGCAGGACCTGTGCCCGGCTCTGCTCCTGTCCCTGCTTGTGGGGCTCTGGCTGCCTCCGGCCCTCCCCCTGAGGCTATGCAAGGGGAGTCCTGGCTACTGCCAGCCCCACACCCAGGGCTCAGCTCCTGGCTGCCACTGGCCCCATTCCCCATGTTCTGTTCCCAGCCCTGCGCCTGGAGTCCACACACTGAGTCCTGGCTGCCATCGGCCCCACAGCAGGAGTTTTGCTCCTGGACCCACACACAGGGTCCCAGCCTTAGCCTCCTTAGCCCTGTCCATGTTTCCTATCCCCCTGCTCAGAGCCACAGCCTTGCTCTTGGCCCCAGCTCTGGGGGACAGAGGAGGGGGATGAAGATGACTAAGGGGGGTGGGTTAGGATCACTTGCTTTCAGCCCCTCCCCCCACTATAAAAAATGCTCAGCACCAAACTCCAGCTCTGGTCTGCTGGTATCTTCATATAACAGTGCTGGGGGAAAGCTTGAGCCCTTGAAAATGTCACCCTCCCTAGAAAGCAAGGTTCCTGGGGAAGCCCCAGGCATGGATTCTCTTCCCTGCAGTAACAATAAGTTGTCAGAACTGACTCATGTCTCAAAAGGGGATTTAACTTGGCCTCTGTATTGGCTTCCCCAGATTTTGGCGCCATGCTGCATTAGGAGAAGGCAAATTTACATGCCCATAAGCTTAGATTGGATAGCTTGAGGGCACAAATCCAGGTTTACGCCACCAGGGTGCAAATGTAGCTACTGCTAATGAAAATGTGGCTTTAACTGTGTTAAAGACAAGGATGGAGAAGGGTTCAAGTCACTGTACATGTCTTCCTTTCTCTCTGTTCATTTCCAGTGTTCCCTGTAAGCTGTGCACTTGTGTATCCGCTCAGGAGAGAGTCAAATGTGGACCAGCTGATTAGCAGAGTGCTCACAGCTTGGCTTTGTGTTTCTATTCGCACATGTCTCAGTGCACATAAAAATGTATTCCGCACATAGATGGAAAAATTCCATACATGGGTGGAAAAAGATTAGAAGGAACATTGTTCATTTCCCTTCCTTTCTCTCCCTTGCCATTTGAAGAGCTTCTCCCCAAACCAGCCCATGATAAGACAACCTTGCTACTTCCAGTCCAAACCACACTAGCTGGCGTGTTTCCAAAAGCGAGAACCTAATCATGACATAAAGAGATTCAGTAAGTAAGGAATCCAGATTACACGTGTCCCTGGTCTAAAAGGTACCTCATTTCCCCTATTTAATTCACTTCCTTGTCTAAGAATTTATGTCAGCTTGACTGTCCTCACTGGAGTACTTGCTTTGGAATTAAGTTGACATTGTACCTCACTAGCGGGCGAGAAGGTGGCTCAGAGTATATGTTCCTCTTCTACCTCTATCAGGGGGATGTGAACTCCAAAGGCTGAGAAACTGACTTGGGCATTTTTCCCTTTTTCTTTGCAGCGTAAATATGTGGCTAAGTTAATAAAACTGGCAGTTTTCTCCTTCATTCTCTAACTTTTTGTTGCTTTTGGCCCCGAATGAAGCCTCCTTTCGTATGTAACATTCCCGGTGCAGGTCTCCAAGGGCATGTTATCGGGCCTGCAATCCAAACAAAATGCAGATCAACTGCAGTTCCCATCCAAAAATAGGAGTCAGCAATTTCTTGCGCTCTGCCCATGAAGGGTCTGTGAGCAGCCTCGTGTCGTGGCCTGTGTTCATTGGACACACTCAAGATTTGTGTGTCATAATTCCTTCTTCTTTTGACCATGACATGCCCAAAGAGCTTCCCCTTGTTTTATGCAACTGATTGCATGACAAGATACATGCAAAACATCTATGGCAAAAGCCCCCTATTACAAATACACTAGAAACTTCCAGCCAATTTATCTTGGGTTCTGCTGGTGACATGTCACACACGCTAGGTAGGGCTCTGTTTGCATGTGGATGGGAGACCACCAAAGAAAATGCTGGGGTCTGTAGAAAGTCATGCCGATGATTCAGTCGGGGGCACTCTTTTTTCTCAGTCTGTATCCAACCAATGTGCGTTTTATATCCAACATAATACCAGTTTTATATCTCATCCCAAATACTGGTGCATGCCCACTAAGGACTTGAGAACTGGCGGTCATTAAAAAGTCTGCTGCTCTTGCCTCAACAGTGTAGTCTCTGTACTGGCCTAATTCCAGAACAAGAAATGATTCGAGCCTGCCTACCTGAAATTCCTCCTGTGGTTTCACAGGCAGAAAACATTATTCACAGACAACGAGCAGTCCTGTAGCACCTTAGAGACTAACAAATATATTATATCATGAGCTTTCGTGGGTAAAATCCACTTAATCAGATGAGTCGGAGTGGAAATTGCAGAATCCAGGGCATATATAACAGCAAAAGCAGTTACAGGCAGCCCCCAACTTGCAACAGGATTGGTTCCTGGGGAAGTGTTGCAAGTCAGGGGCATCGTAACTCGAACCCGCAATTACAATAGGTGCCATGCACCACTGTAATTGCGGGCCGAGGACATAAGTTGGGGTTTTTCGGCCCCTTCCGCACTTACAAAAATGGTTGTAAGTGTGTGGGGGGGGGGTTGCAACTCAGGTAAGGCAGGGGTTTCCTGTACCTGTCAATTGTAAGACCAGTGTTAATGAAGTTAATTGAGTCAGGCTGGATGTGTCCCATTCATACCGTTTGATGGGTAAATGTGAATATCAAAGGCAGGGAAATTGCCTTTGTAGTGCTTAACCAGTTAATATCTTTATTCAAGCCCAAGTTGATAGTGTCGAACTTGTAAATGAATTCCAATTCAGCAGTCTCCCTCTGTAATTAGGTGATAAAATTCCTTTGTAGAAGAATAGCTACTTTCAGAGATGCTGTGCACTGTTAAAAAGCCCCACCTCAGAGCTGGCTGAATTATGGCATTATTTTACTGGAGGATGGAGCTGTGTATTTCTCAGTCACTAATGGTAGCCCATCCCCTCTCAACTTTGAAGTCCCTGCTCCAAAACACGAGGTGCTAGAACTTTTCAAAGAAATGGCCACTAGGAGCTTTTAATAGGGGCAAAACAAAATATCTTTTCCTTGCCTCATTCTTGGAAATAGCTGAGTGATTTTGGTCAAAATGTTGCAGAAACATTCAGGTTCAGGCAGATACCTACCATGGCTAGAAAGAACAAATGGCTATAAACTGGCCATCCACCAGTGTAGGCTCAAAATTAGGTGAAGGTTTCTAACCATCAGAGGAGGGAGGTTCTGGAGCAGCCTCCCAAGGGTAGCAGTGGGAGCAAAAAACCCAACTGGCTTCAAGATTGAGCTTGAGAAGTTGTGGAGAGAATGGTCTGATTGGACTGTCTACAATGATGTGGGGCCCTTTGACAACTGCCAGTAGCAAAAATCCTCAACTGCTGGAGACAGGACACTAGATGGGGAGGGCTCTGAGTTACTATGAGAATTCTTTCCTGGATATCTTGCCCATAGGCTCAGGGTCTAAATCAGTGGTTCCCAAACTTTTTGGCATCACGCCCTCTTTTTGATTTTTGAAAAACCCTCACGCCCTCCCATCCCCCCCAAAAAATAGCAGCAAAACTTATTGAGCAAAAAAACCACGCTGACCGAGGCAGCAAATCTTGATGGGGTGGCGGGGGGCTAGGTCGTCTCACGCCCCCCCCCCCTGGAATTTCGGCACACCCTCCAATTTGGGAACCCATGGTCTAAATGAGCGCCATATTTGGTGTCAGGGAGGAATTTTCCCCCAGGTCAGATCGGCAGAAGGCCTGGGAGAAGAGGGGTTTCTTCTTCCAATGAAGCATGACATATGGTCACTTGCAGATTTAAACTAGTGTAAATGGTAAATTCTCTGTCACTTGAAGATTTTAAATCATGATGTGAGAACTTCAGTAGCTCAGCCAGAGGTTAGGGGACTATTACAGGTGTGAGTGAGGTTCTGTGGCCTGCAATGTGCAGGAGGTCAGACTAGATGATTATAATGGTCCCTGCTGACCTTAAAGTCTATGAGTCTATGGAATATTTCACCCCAAATTGTTGAAGTCTGGCAAAGTTATAATCAACTGAAAATAAGGGTCTGGTAATAAAGGGTGTCACAAGGAGGAGGGAGAAAAATTGTTCTCCTTGGCCTCTGAGGATAGGATACGAAGCAATGGGCTTAAACTGCAGCAAGAGACGTTTAGATTGGACATTAGGAAAAACTTCCCTAACTGTCAGGGTGGTTAAACACTGGAATAAATTGCTTAGGGAGGTTGTGGAATCTCCATCTCTGGAGATATTTAAGAGCAGGTTGGATAGACATCTCTCAGGGATGATCCAGTCAGTGCTTGGTCCTGCCGTGAGGGCAGGGGACTGGACTCGATGACCTCTCGAGGTCCCTTCCAGTCCTATGATTCTATGATCTGACCTGAACGACATCTGACATGTGACATCCTAAGAGATGTGTTGGTTAGGGAAAGTTGATTTCATCAAAGCCACAATACCTTTGCCTGATGTCTACTTCCCCTTACAATATCACTCTCCTCTCTTGGCTTTCCACCAGGAAAACTCAAGGAAGGCTTACGACATCAGAATGATTGGGGAGTGGGGGAAGGGACATGATGTTCAGACCCTTCTTCTCTTTTTGATTATTCTTGTCCAGGGATCAGTAAACCTTCACCTGGCACATCCTATCATTCATGCTCACACGCAGGACAATGGAAAAGCCTGCTGTGCAGGATATGCTGCATACAGGTTGCTGCTATGCATAATTATACATCATGCAGTGCAAGTGCTACAGAAATACTGTGATCAAATTATTTCTACTGATCAGAATAGGGGGAAAATGGAATATTAAAGCCCCAGATACCAAATTAATAAGAATAAAAGCATGTAGGTGAGAATTAAGAAGGCATTAAAATTCAGATGGCATGTGCTGACTAAATTAAACTACAGAAAAAAGATGAGTTCAGCTGAAGCTTGGGATCAGGACAAATAGTTCTCTGATGGAAATCACAGGGTTTTTTTTAAATAGGCACACAAAAAAGAACACATTTTAGGACATTTCTGACTGTGAAGTTCTTTTTCCAGGTAGGGTTCTTAGGCTAAGTGGAACAGGCTGACACATGATTTGGTAATATGATAAACATGAGTTTGTTCCCATCTCCACCAGAAAGGCCAGGGTGGCTGGTAACAGGACCCAGAAGTGCTAGTGGGCTATAAAGTAATTTCACGATGCACCTGATTTGCAGTTGTAGATGCATCTTTATGATGTCACATTTGAAAACTATTTCATTCATGGTGATGACAAGTATGAGTGTGGGCTGAGCCAGAGAAAAAAAGATGAGTATTCAGCCCGTTACTGTGACCTGTGACAGTGAGTGCCATAAGTGGCCTTCTAAGCATATGATTACCTGATTTGAACACCCAGTCATGGCTATTTTGCACACAAATCAGCCATGCTATCGCATGCACACTTTGCATCCCTCACTGGGCACTTACCTTCTTTAAAAATTAGGTCTTTAATCTCCTTGCATAGCAGATCTCAGAAGCAGAGCACAGACAATCCATGTGATATAGAAAAGCCGACATGAGCTCTGAAACACAGTGCAGAGTGGACCCTCAGACAGCTAATTAATTTGATCTGCTCTTTCATGAGCTACAAATTACCCTTCAAGTTCCCAGATTTCAGTCCCATTTCTTTCCTCCTTTCTACTGCAAATCAGTAGAAGGAAAAAGTGCCAAATAATGACCTCCCATTCTGATTGCAGCAGTAGAGACTCAGTCATGCTTCATACACTGTCTTTTGCCTGTGTCCAGAAAACAAATATGGTCAGGAAGGACTGAGAGAGGCTGCTCAGTGAACTCTGGATTTTCCTGGGGTTAAGGAATTCTTAACTCTGTTTTAAAACCCCCCACAAACCACACACATTGCTCCAATCACAGTTGGCTGCGTCTAGACTGGCATGATTTTCCGCAAATGCTTTTAACGGAAAAGTTTTTCCGTTAAAAGCATTTGCGGAAAAGAGCATCTAGATTGGCACAGATGCTTTTGTGCAAAAGCACTTTTTGCGGAAAAGCATCCGTGCCACTCTAGATGCGGTTTTGCGCAAGAAAGCCCCGATCGCCATTTTCGCCATCAGGGCTTTTTTGTGCAAAATGGTTCTCAGCTGTCTACCCTGGCCCTCTTGCGCAAAAGCATTTGCGCAAGAGGGCTTTTTCCCAAATGGGAGAGTCATTGTATTTGCGCAAGAACACTGACGATCATACATTAGATCATCAGTGTGCTTGCGCAAATTCAAGTGGCCAGTGTAGACAGCTGGCAAGTTTTTGCGCAAAAGCAGCCGCTTTTGTGCAAAAACTTGCCAGTCTAGATGCAGCTGTTGAGAACTTCTTTACACCAGGCTTAAAAAACATGCCCAAAAAGTGTTATTTAGTACCATTCAAGACTATCAATGCTGTAGACGTAGCAACTGGCCTGGGACTGATGCATGCAGTGCTTGGGAGGATGGGTCTGCTGACTTTCACCCGTTCGTGAATTCCAGAATCAGTATTCCATGTAAGCTGAGTGCTTGCTGGCTGCCCTGGAGAGATTCAAATGCCATTCAACTGATTAGCAGAGTGCCCACAGCCTGCCACAGCTGGCAGCATATGTTTCTATTGGTGGTGCACATCTATGCATGCCTTAGTGCACATAACAAAATGTATTCCTCACATGAATGGGGGAGAAAAAAATGAGAGAGACCATTGTCCAGAACTGAGCACTGTGCTCACCTAGTCTGACTTTCTGCACAACACTGGCCAGAGAACTTCCCTGTGCTTCAGCTGAGCAGATGCAACCTGCCATGCCTCATCTTCACAATGGCCAAAAAGAAAGTACCTTTCTCTACCTTTCCCCTTCAAGGAATCTCTTCTGTCCATAACCTTTTGGGGTCAATGGAGAGACAGCTCTAAAGACTCGGTGCCTTTAGCCAAGAGCGAGTGGTGGAAGGGTAGCATCTTTGCATCTAGTACAGCCCAGGCCAGAGGCAAAAGCTACCCATCTCTCCTGCTGCATTTAGATCGTAAAATCCTGCTGAGGGAAATCTAGTGATGTCTGTGTCTTTATTTAGAAGGCTCCTCTGGAGGGGTTTCAAGGATCAAAGCTAAGAGATAAATGTGTTCTCCCTTTCATTGGCTTACAAACCCACTGAGATCCAGGAAATTTCCATTCATCTCTTACACATCTCAAACATCAGTTGCAGCAATTATGTCCTCTAATGTCTCCTCACCTCAAAAAAGATATTTTGGCCTTGGAAAGGGTTCAGAAAAGGGCAACTAAAATGATTAGGGGTTTGGAACGGGTCCCATATGAGGAGAGGTTAAAGCGACTGGGACTTTTCAGTTTAGAAAAGAGGAGACTGAGGGGGGATATGATAGAGGTATATAAAATCATGAGTGGTGTGGAGAGGGCCGATAAAGAAAAGTTATTTATTAGTTCCCTAAATAGAAGAACTAGAGGACACCAAATGAAATTAATGGGTAGCAGGTTTAAAACTAATAAAAGAAAGTTCTTCTTCACACAGCGTGTAGTCAGCCTGTGGAACTCCTTGCCAGAGGAGGCTGTGAAGGCTAGGACTATAATAGAGTTTAAAGAGAAGCTAGATAATTTCATGGAGGTTAGGTCCATAAAAGGCTATTAGCCACGGGATAAAATGGTGTCCCTGGCCTCTGTTTGTCAGAGGCTTGAGAGGGATGGCAGGAGACAAATCGCTTGATCATTGTCTTCGGTCCACCCTCTCTGGGGCACCTGGTGCTGGCCACTGTCGGCAGACAGGATACTGGGCTAGATGGACCTTTGATCTGACCCGGTATGGCCATTCTTATGTTCTTATGTTCTCTGCTTCCCATTGCTCTGATTTTCTGCACCACGTATGATGAGTTCCCCTCTCCAGCTTCTTTTCTCTTTAAACATGTCTAGAATGCCAACCTGTCCTGCAGCTGACTTCCCTGGCTGCTGGAGGACACCCCTTTGCAGGGTAAACTGCAGGTGGCAGAGAGCTGCTGGGGGGCTTTTACACCATGTCCCCAATACTCCTCCATGTGGATTGTCAGGCTAAAAAAAAAGAGGGAAGCTGACAGAACTGCTTGCAGATCAGAGTAGCCTTAAATTGGCACCAAAGACCAGACCAGACCAGCACCTGGATGGTAGTAGGATCATTACTACAGATACTTTTGGAAGGGATGCTAGAGACTTACCTGATAAATAGTTTATACAACACAGTAGCCACACAGCGAAACAAAACTGTTCACAGGGACAGGGGCAGTGTTTCCTGTAAGTGTGGCCACTCGAGAGAGATTCCAATCTCACCCAGCTGATTAGTAGAATGCTCACAGCTAGGTTCTGTGTTTCTACTCGTGGTGCACATTCACAAATGTCTCAGTGCACATAACAAAATTTGTTCCTCACATAGATGGAAAAAATAAAGGGAACATTGGTCAGGAGGACTGTGCTACCAATAACCATGCTCAAGCACAGCTGTGACATGCTAGCACAATGCCAGTCATAATGTGGACACTTGACTGCTAACAGCAGGGACACAACACAAATACGCTTACAGTACATGGGCTGCACAGTTCCTTTGTAGGTAACTGATTCCGTTCTCACCCATGTGTGGCTGTGGATGTCAAGTAGGTGCTCAAATGCATGTTCTGCTCATGACCTTACAGGCAGAACTCACTTTTTTAAACATTTCCCCTCTGCTGATTTTGCTCCCCTTTCAATGTAGGTGTCTTACAATAAGCAATATTAAAGCTCTTTCAGTGGATAGGTTTTGGATGTTGCTGGTGGGTGGGTTTCGCTTCCTCCACAATTCTCATGCTCTAATTAAAACTGGTTCCACCTAAGTTTATTTATTTCCTGTTCTCATGGCATTTAAATGTCCTGGCACAGACACTTTGCATCTAACTAGCTGTGTCCTCCATCCAGTATATGGGCATCCTCTGTCGCCCAGCCGCATTGCTCCCGCTATCCCCCTCCCGCAGCTCGTAGCCTGTTTCCCTCAGGCCTGTGGAATGGCAACACAAAGGGCTCTGGCCTGTTTGCCTCACAATGGATGCCCCCTGCTGTCATGGCAACAGAATGCTCTGGCCTGATTACGCCAGTGCCCCCTGTTGGAAGCTTCCTCATGTCATTTCAACAGCGCATTTTAAAGGACCATTTGTCTGCTGTGAGTGAGACCCTTCACACATGTACAGCACACATTTACCACAGCCACTGAGAAATTTGGAAAAATCTGAAGCCCAGGATTAATCATTACTCTTGGCGTATTGGAACCAGATTAGGCATCCAAAAGTCCTACATCTGCCAGGAGGGAACTCTTCAATTTCCCTGTTAGTAGAACTAGAGTCAAGGGGACGTGTGCACAGACCAACTCCCCTAAGTTCTTTGTCTGCCTAGTTAGACCTTGCTTGGATTGTTGCTTTGTGGAATGGCTGAAGAGCCACTTTCTCTAGGCTACTGAGCTGTAAAGAGGAAACGTTTATTGCAAAATGTGAGACAGCCCCTGCCAATGGGTCTGGGGCAGGGTTTTGAGATAAAGGAATGGCTTTTTTCCCCTCCGAAATAGAAGTCACTAAAAATAGCAGCTCCGCAGAAAGAGGGTGGCCTGAAAATAGCCGTTTCACAGGAGTAAGGCAGGCTGCTTCTGAAAGAAGTAGCTATTAATGTGTAATTGTCCCTTAGGCTGGCATCTGAGAAAATGCTGTGTATACAGAAATCTGAAATGAGATGTATTCACAAGCAAGGAAGATGGGCACCATCTTAGTTACCAACTGTCCTGCAAACTCTCATAGATCACACAAGCTCAGTCAGTTCCTAGGGAATTGATCTGCTGCCATGCATACCTCGCTCCGTCGGAGGAATCATTTCCCCACCACCTTAGTGAAAACAGGGCCATAAGAATGGCCACACTGAGTCAGACCACTGGTCCATCTAGCTCTGTGCCCTTCCTTCTAACAGTGGCCAGAACAGGAAAATTATCAAGTGATCCATCTCCTGTTATCCAGTCACAACATCTATCAGCAAGAGACTGAGGAGGCTACGTCTAGACTCCAGGCTTCTTTTGGAAGAAGCTTTTCCAGAAAAGATCTTCCAGAAAAACTTCTTTCGAAAGAGAGGGTCTCCACAGCACAGCAAAAGTGCATCGAAAAAGCCACATTAATTGGATGCTATCTCACATTTAAGTTGTGATTACTGTGGACAGAGTGGCCACCAGGGCACCTGTGCTTTTCCTGGAGACCTCTTCTTTCGAAAAAACACTCTTTTCCCCATCCACACACACCTTTTTCCGCAAAAGCTTTTTCGGAAAAAGGCTTCTTCCTCATAGAATGAGGTTACCCGCCATCAAAAAAACCCCTCCATTCTTTCGACTTTCTGTGAAAAGAACTCAATAGCAGTGTGGACATAAGTATAGTTTTTCTGGAAAAACTCTGCAGTGTAGACATATCCTTAGGGATACAATGGGATTGCATCCCTGCCCATGGATCATCCCTAGGTCCACAGACCTATTCTCTGTTAACTTATCTAATTTTTAGCCCAGTTTTGGCCTTTTCAACATCCCCTAGTAATGAGCTCCACTTCACAAGAAAGGCCTGTCCTACTAATGCCACAGTATTTTGTGACAATAGAAGTCAAGAAGCAAGTGCCTATGAGTCAGGAGACTGCTTGGAGTCCAGTCTCCCTTCTTGCCTCATATCTGTCTCAGGCCTCCTCTTTCCCTTCCCAACCCAGACAGCCAATATCTCTGCAGCGGCCATTTTCCTCTTCTTCCTTTTAATCTTAGGGAAAATCCCAACTGACAAAGAGCCTCAGACCAAAAGAGAGGAAGAGGACCCAGGACATGAGGGCTCACCAGGGCAACAACTCAAAGGAAACAATGATACTGAAGTACAGATTGTGCTGGGTGTTGCTATGTTTTGTGTACTCCGTGTGCAACAAACTTAACACTATGTCTGCAGCCAAGTTATCGTCTACTGTGGTTCCCCTGAGAGCTCAAAGCCTAAGCAGAATAGGGTTGCATCATGACTTGTCTAGGAGACCTTCAGGCAACATCTTCCTGTTATAAGGAGTTATGCTAACTATTCATTAAATGGCACCCTGCCCTCCAGTAACTGGTAAACCAATACTCCGTGAAGGTGTCAGTGTGGGGATAGTCTTCCAGATGTGATATAAAACTGAGGGTCTGATCACCTTGGGTATTAAAGATCCCATAGTACTTTTCATTAGCACAGTACATGAATCCTTGTGTCTTGACAAAATTTCAGTAAAGACAATTGGAATAAGCCTGCTGGAATTTTGTCTGCAGTTTCAATTAGCTAAGGTGGCCTTCTTTACTTCCTGTCCTTATTGCTAAGTAGTGTTGTTATCTCTTGCTATACTGCTGCATTATAGTAATGGATGGAGGGATCCTTTTATACCCTTTAGCATTTGTAAGGCACTTTTGAGGACCTCAGATGGAAGAAGCTACAGGAATGCAAAGTATTGTTACTGTATCATACATGCTAATTGTGGACCCTTTGGCATTTGGATTGGCTTGATTTATGCAAACATTCTGCTATGTCAGTAATTCACTAATGATATTATATAATATTTTGCACTTCTGTAGTACTCATCATCCAAGAATCTCAAAATATTTTATGAGGCACAAGGAGGTAATTATTATTATTTGTTTGTGTTATTATAGCACATAGGACCAGGATTCCATTGTGCTAGTCACTGTATAAACATTACTTTCAAACAACTTCTCATTTGTCTAGCTATAAAACCTTTCTTCAACCTTCATCTTACGACTGGCTTTCCCAATTAAACATACTGTGCATCAAGGACAGTACATAAAGAAAAATGTCTATTGCACTCATTGAATTCTTTTGCAATCGTGCATATTCAAATTTCAGGAAGGCAGAATCTAATCGTTTCTTATTCGGGAATTAGGCCAGTACAGAGATTACACCAGTGGTCACCAACGAGTAGATCGCGATCTATTGGTAGATCTTGGAATCTCTGACAGGTGATCCTGACAGGTTTGGCCAGGAGGCTATCAAATTCTGGCACTTTTTCTGCCCCTCTCAGCACTACCGTGCTGCTCCTGCCCTCTGCCTTGGAGGTGCCCCCACCCCTGCTTGCTCTGCAGTGCATGGGAAGTTGAGGAGGGGGTGCTGGTGTCAGGGTACCCCTCCCCTCACCCTGTCCCCCATCTCCACAGAGCAGAGGGGGGACAGGGATGGAGAGAGTTTGCTGGCTGCTTTTGGGAGTGGTGCGGGGCCAGGGTAGGGGTGAGCCTGCCTTAGCCACCTGCTCCACCACCCAGAAGCCAACTGTGTTAAATTCAACATTTAAATTCAAAAAGTGATCTCATGCTTCAAAAGGTTGGAGACCACTGGACTACACTGTTGAGGCAAGAGCAGTGGACTCTTTAATGACCACCCGCACTCAGGACCTTAGTGGACATGCACCAGTCTTTGGGATGAGATATAAAACTTGCATTGGTTGGATACTGACTGAGAAAAAAGAGTGCCCTCAATTGAATCACCAGCACCACTTTCTACAGCCCCCTGCATATTCTTTGGTGGTCTCCCATCCACATGCAAACTGAGCCCTAACTAACTTGGGTGGTGTGTCACCAGCAGAACCCAAGATAGCCTGGTGTGGCGGCGTGTCGGGTACCCTCCGATCCTGCACCCCCTCTACAGCAAGATGAGATTCCGCCAGCCAGTAGAATAGAGAGGATTATTGCTTCTGCGAGGTACAGCACAGCCCGGGTTCTATGTGGGCATCGAAGGAGGGGCCAGGTAGCTTCAGACCGTTTGGGGTAGGGGTCCACAGGCCCCGAACTCCTAGAACTCAGCTTAGTCTCTTTTCTCCATGTTTTCCCAGCCAAGACTGTCTCTCCCCAAAACGACCGAACACACATTCCCCAGGTAGCCACCCCCCTTCCTTTGTTCAGGTGAGAAGCCCCGGCCGGACATTGTCTACATGCTGGAGCTCAGGAGTGACCCCCCGCTGGGCAGTGCTCACAGACACAGGCCAGTAGGGGTCACCCACAGCCCAAGCATAGCGACCAGTGAGTGAACAGCCTCCCCACTACATCACACCTGGCTAGTAGTTTCTAGTGTATTTGTCATAATAACTTTGCAATATTTTCTAGAGGTCCCCAGAAAAATGAGTGAAAACTTCAGGGCAGCACATCAGTGGACTTACATGTGTCAGAGCCAACACACATATTTATATCAGCCAAATATTGAGTTCTGCTCAGCGTTGAAGTTGTATAAAGACTAAAATTCAGCTCCTCAAAGCTTATGTAGGCACCTACATCCCACTCAGTTCCATGGAAGTTAGGAACCTGAATACCTTTGAGAAACTGGGCTTAAACCAGCTACCTCTACTCTTACTCTAAGGGCACATCTACACAGTAGGGCTAAAGCTACTTGAGCTATGTCAATTGTGTAGCTTAAATCAAAATAGCTTATTTTGGCTTTTGGCACTGTCTACACAGCAGGAAGTCAGAGACAGAGCACTTTTCCGCCAACTTCCCTTACTCCTCATAAAATGAGGGTTATGGGAGTCAGAGTAAGAAGTCGTCCAGCTCGACATTATTTTGACATTACGTCGAAATAACTGCTTGCTGTGTAGACGCGGACTATGTTATTTTGGAATAATGTCAGTTATTCTGAAATCATGCTGATGTGTAGACATAGCCTAAAAGAGGGTGCACAGTTCATGTCAGGGGTTAGATCATTGCTATCTAATTGTACCTGGCTTGGAGACTTAAGAAAAGCTGATTTCAATTCTACCCCTAACTTCCCCTGACCTAACTTTATCTTCTTTGTATTGTGCTAAGCATTTTTCTGCAGGGACCTGATCCTACAGTTTTTCCCCAGATAAATTATCCTTGCTCACACGAATAGTCCCATTTCAGACCACAGGACAACATACCACAGGAAGAGATGTAAGACTGAGCCTATATAAATTAGCAATACAAGAAAAAGGTCATATTAGAATTTGTCAGGGGCCACTTTTGCAATAAAAAAACCATTACCGGTACGGTGCAATAATAAAATAAAACTTAATTTAATAGAAGGATTTTTAACTCATTTAACAGAGAATTGGGTAGGAATAATTCCTTTAACTGACTGAGTACATTACATTTTTCTAATAGTGGCTTCCACTAATAAGTAAAAGAAAATAACTGGCATTAATCTATTCCATCCTTTTTTTTCCTTAAGGGAGAGAGCATTCTTTTCAGTTAAGAAAATGATTAAGGCAAAACATGAGCTGAACATCTAGAACCCCCTGAGGATAAAGTCTATTAAATGACAGACTAGTATTATCAGAATAAGTGGTAGCTAAGTGTGGGCCTTCCATGGCATTCCGGACTCACTATTGGACAACCAGTCTGTGTTTCCTGTCATATAATTTTGCTTTCAAAGCAAATCCAACACTTAGTTTGTGAGTTTGAATTAGATATTTTTAAAACCTCTAGAGGTCAGGCTACTGTAGAGGTTTGTTCCTAGATGAACAGTTTTGCTAAGCAAGGCTGACATCTGCTGGGGTTTTCCACTTGTTAAAATAAGCATCCATTTAACCATAGCTAGTTTCAAATTCTTCCCTCCCCTGTACATCAAGAGAGCTCTCTGCTGCCCAGCCCACCCATGCCCAGGGACCCTAATAGTGACTCATGGGCAAAGAACATTAAACAAATCTGGATGCTGTGTTAATATTTATGGAAATGAGGAAACGGCACTCATCACAGTAAGGCACAGTTCCTCAGGTAATATGCTAACTACCCTTCCGTTCTTCTGCCTGTGCAATGGCAGAGCAGTTCTTAGTTTAGTCCTTGGCCTCTTTTGAGGTTGCCTGCTGTGCTGAAGGGTAGGATGGTTATGACAGGTGAGAAAAAATCCCAAAGCGACTAAGGTGGGACCACGTCTCATTTTTCACACAACACATAATCACTGGCATATGAAAAGCTAGTGGCCTAAGCCAGCCTAATTCTAAGTAATTTAATAGTGGAGCGTACAAAGCACTGGAGGCCATACCGTAGGAAACAATCCTGAGACAGAAGGGGGACATGGCAAGAGCACAAAGGTGTGGGGAAGAGAAACAAGAGGAGTAGGAGGACAGATGCAGATGCTAGTTACAAAGGTTCTCAAACCAGAGTCTGTGAGCCCAAAGGCCCCCAGTGGGGCTCTGCAGTGACAAACTTGTACCATCAATAAAATGAACGTGTTTTATATGCACCGTTTTGAGTGAGGAGTGAGGTGGAACATCCTCAGCTTCAGAAAGATTGAGAAATACTGGAGTAACGTAGCTGGAAAATAAGATCAACCCCTCCAACTCTCTACTTTCTTTGAGATGGTCAAAGAGAGGGAACTTTATGGGTGTTTCACTCTCCAGCCCTTAGATTCCTGATATCATCTGAGTTGACAGTGCCAGGATCGGCCTCTTTTGCTGCACTGATTCCATGGTTACTCTTCCAGACCAGACCTAGAGAAGTCAGGCGCTCTGCCCTCTGACAGACTCCACCAACTAAGGAAAAAACCTCAGAGGACCAGAGAGGACCTAGTCAAGGATATTTTGCAACATTCAATGTTCCAAACTGAGGAAAGGCAGGCCAGGGAGATGAAAGCTAGCAGGGAAGCCACTGAGTGCATGCTAAAGCTCATGGAAGACCAATCCGAGATATTGAAGTGTCTAATCATGCCAGCACATGCAGAATTTTTTTCATAGCAACCCCCACAGAAGCCTCCATGGCCGCATATGCAAAATTCTGTATCCAGCAATCTTCCCTCTATGCCCACACACTCATTTTCACAATCTGTTAATTTTTTTCCCCAGCATACTCCACTCCCTGTCACAGCAGCCATGACTTTGACAGCTGCACACTCACACAGTTGTGATGTTTTCCAATAACTCTTACCCTCCCTTACCACCAAGCGTTCACCCTACATGTGTGACCATGATTGAAAAGAGATCAATAAAGACAAAACAGATGCAGGTTTTTATGAGTTTATTTTGTGTGACACAACCCATACCAATCACACTGGCCCCTGTGGAAGCCTGTAACATCTCTTGGTTTTGCCATCTCTTGGTTTTGCCTCATGGGAATGCCTTGCTCAGGATGAGCTGTGTGATGAGGCAAGGAAGCAACCGCAAAACACTGAAAAGTCATTGTCAAAGATGTTCCTCAGAGCCTCGCTGATATTGATGACCATCGTATGGGCTCCTCTCACAGCATGAATGTCTGCCTGTTCAAACTGTGCACCATGGCACTTTGCCTCAGTAATCACCCACAGGCAAACACTTCACCCTTACTCTCACACAAGTTGTGTAAACAATAGCATGCAACCACCACCATCCTCTGCAAGGTCCAGCCCACAATTGAGACACCTCCATCTCACTTTCAATCTGTCAAAGGCACATTCAACACCCATGCGACATCGGCTTAGCCTGTTGTTAACCCACTCCTCACTGCTGTCCAGGTGCCCCGTATAAGACTTCGTGAGCCAGGGCTGTAAGGGGTAAACCGGATCACCTAGGACCACTATGGGCATTTCTGCATCCCCCATTATAATTTTCTGGCCAGGAAAGAAAGTCCCAGGTTGCAGCTTTCTGAAGATGCATGGATCATGCACCTTTCCAGACCACCCCCTATTTATGTCTGTGAAACATCCACTGTGATTCACATGTGCCTGAAGCACCATTGAGAAGTACTCCTTATGATTGATGTACTCTGTGTCAAGGTGGGGGGGGAGGCGCTATAATGGGAACGTGTGTTCCATCAATTCCCTCACGTCAGTTTGGAAAGACCATGTCAGCAAAACCAGCCACTGTGTCAACCACATTTCCCAGAGTCACATTCCTACACAGCACAATGTGATGTATTGCCTTACACACGTGCAGAAGTGCTGCCCCAACAGTAGACTTCCCCACTCCAAACGGTGTGACTGAGCAGTAGCAAAATTGTGACTGAACAGTAGCAATTGGGAGTTGTCATCTTCCACAAAGCAATCGCAACAAGCTTCTCTACCATGAAAGCAGCTCTCACTTGGGTGTCCTGGTGCCACAGTTCAGAGGCCAGCTCAGCACCCAGATCCAGGAAGGTTGCTTTACACATCCTAAAGTTCTGTAGCCACTGCTCTTCATCCCACACCTGCATGGCAATGCGATCCCACCACTTAATGCTGGTTTCCCTAGCCCAAAAGCAACACTCTACTCTGCACAGCTGCTCTTTAACAGCCCAATGCAATGCCACTTTGCTGCTGCCCATGTCACACACAATGTCGTCCGCATCCGAACAGTCTTCTTCTGAGGCTACTCAAAAGTAGCCCTGCTGCAAGGCGTGACGTCCTAAGCACATTGAACACAGCATAGGAGAGAAGCCTGGGATCTAGGATTTCTCACAGCTGATGCTGGAGTGGGCAGCAAAGACTGGCAATGGCACAAACATATGTCAGAAGCCCCAGCAGGGCTGTGAAGCAGAGATCACTGACAGGAAATTTTTCACACTCCCAAAATGCCTTGCACTAAATTGTATGTTCCCACAGTGCCTCGTGCCTGAAGGTGACACCAGGCATTGTGAGATGCATACCCACATGGCTTTGCTCTATCAGTCGATGGGGGAGCTAACAATGCGGCCATGATGTATCAGCCGAGTATGGCAGTGTAAACATGATTTGGCAACTTTCTTTTTGGCAACTTATGAATGTTGACAGTACTTTTGTTGCCAAAACTTTCCAGCGTAGGCAAAGCCTAAGGCTACGTCTACACTGCACATTGTTGTGCAAGAAGATATGCAAATGAGGCGTGGCGATGAATATCACTGCACCTCATTTGCATACCTAATGAGCTGCCATTTTTGCGGAAGGGGCTTTTGCGCAAGAAGGAGCTGTCTACGCTGCTCTTTCTTGCGCAAAAACCTCCTCTTGCACAGGAGCCGTTCTTCCTGAAAATATGCAGCAAAACAGCTCTTGTGCAAGAGGGGGGTTTTGCGCAAGAAGGAGTAGTGTAGATAGCTCCTTCTTACACAAAAGCCCCTTCCGCAAAAATGGTGACTCATTAGGTATGCAAATGAGGCATGGCAATATTCATTGCCGCACCTCATTTGCATATCTTCTTAGCTTGTGGTCCACTATAACCCCTAGACCCCTTTCTGTAGTACTCTTTCCTAGACAGTTGCTTCCCATTCTGTATGTGTGAAACCAATTGTTCCTTCCTATGTGGAGTACTTTGCATTTGTCCTTATTAAACTTCATCCTATTTATGATTATGGCCATATCCTCCAAAGCAGTTGCAACCTCTCCCAGCTTGGTATCATCTGCAAACTTAGTAAGCATACTCTCTATGCCAATAGCTAAACTATTGATGAAGATATTGAACAGAACTGGTCTTAAAACAGACCCCTGCGGAATCCCACTTTTTATGCCCTTCCAGCATGATTGTGAACCACTAATAACTACTCTCTGAGAACGGTTATTCAGCCATTTATGCACCCACCTTATAATAGTCCCATCTAAGTTGTATTTGCCTAATTTATTGATAAGAAGATCATTCAAGACCATATCAAATGCCTTACTAAAGTCTAGGTATATCACATCCATTGCTTCTTCCTTATCCACGAGACTAGCTATCCTATCAAAGAAAGCTATCAGATTGGTTTGACATGATTTGTTCTTTACAAATCCATGCTGGCTGTTATCTATCACCTTATTTTCTTCCAGATATGTGCAGATGAATTCTTTAATTACTTGCTCCATTATCTTTCCTGGCACAGAAGTTAAACTGACTGGTCTGTAGTTTCCTGAGTTCTTCTTATTTCCCTTTTTATAGATGGGCACTATATTTGCCCTTTTCCAGTCTTCTAAAATTTCTCCTGTCTTCTATGATTTTTCAAAGAAGATAGCTAAAGGCTCAGAACCCTCCTCTATCAGCTCCTTGAGGATTCTAGGATGCACTTCATCAGGCCCTGGTGACTTGAAGACATCTAACTTTTCTAAGTAATTTTAACTTTTTATTTTTTCATTTTTTCTTCTAAACCTACCCCATTTCCACTAGCATTCACTGTTTAAGCATTCCTTCATCATCAGACTACGTGAAGACCAAAACAAAGGAGTCATTAAGCACCTTTACCATTTCGAAGTTACTTGTTATTGTTTCTCCCTTCTCACTGAGCAATGGGCCTACCCTGTCTTTGGTCTTCCTTTTGCTTCTAATATTTATAGAATGTCTTCTTGTTACTCTTTATGTCTCTAGCTAGTTTGAGCTCATTTTGTGCCTTTGCCTTTCTAATCTTGCCCCTGTGTATCTGTATTGTTTGCTTATATTCATCCTTTGTAATTTGACCTAGTTTCCACTTTTTATACGACTCCTTTTTTTATTTTTAGATCATGCAAGATCGCCTGGTTAAGCCAAGGCAGTCTTTTGCCATACTTTCTACCTTTCCCACACAGCAGAATAGTTTGCTTTTGGGCCCTTAATAATGTCCCTCTGAAAAACTGCCAATGCTCTTCAGTTGTTTTTCCTCTTAGTCTTGCTTCCCATGGGACCTTGCCTACCAGCTCTCCTGAGTTTACTAAAATCTGCCTTCCTGAAATCCATTGTCTCTATTTTGCTGGTCTCCCTTCTACCATTCCTTAAAATCATGAGCTCTATGGTTTCATGATCACTTTCACTCAAGCTGCCTTCCACTTTCAAATTCTCAAACCAGTTCCTTCCTATTTGTTAAAATCAAATGTAGAATAGCTTCCCCTGAGTAGCTCTCAACCTTTGGAAATAAAAATAGGGAAAAAATAGGTAAGTGGCCAGATGTCAGGAGAGTCCCAACATACCTCCTATGATGCCTGCTGGAAACATCTAAAACTGAAAAGGGGGAAGGATCTGCCCCAAGCTGGGAGGCTGCTTAGCTTGTGCAAGAGATGATTAGAACAACTGGTTAGAATGAGAAATTGCATGTAACAAGTTTCTTAATGTATTACGATTAGCTGGTGTGTTTTATTTTGTCTTAGTAACTTACTTTGACCTTACGGTTTTCACTTGCCATCACTTAAATCCTACTTTTTAATCAGAGGCGACAGTAAGCAGATGTGGCCAGGCACGCAGCTCTGGCAAGAACTAGTTGAGCTGTGGCAAAAGCCAGCAGGGAGCTATTGAAAGAGCTGGCAGGTTGTGATAGGGCAGGACCAGTGAGAAACTTAACTTCCTTTCATCCCTGCTTTTTATACTGAATAAAAACACTTTTAGCTATCACCAAACCTAGCTTTCAATTAGGAAGTGTCTCACGGGTGTCTAAAATTGAGGCTCCCTGTGGAGCTTGAGGCCCAGGCCAAATGGCCCCCCCAGCCACCCCTCTGACTGGCCCTGGCGGGCTCTGTAGCTGAGCTGGTTCAGATCTGTGTTGCTCTGCTAGGGCCTGCACATCTAGCCCAGCGGAGGGGGGGTTCATGGCTTAACCAGACCCCAGGAGATTTCTGCGACCCAGCCTATCCCAGGCACAAAGAGGGGCCTGTTCACACCAGGGGGAGGGGGGTGTGGTCCCCGTACACACGAGACGCTACCCCTCTGCTCGCACGTGGCCCCGCAACCCGAGCAAGACCCCCCCCGACCTCCCCTTTATGGCGCCTCGCCCACGCCGGCAGCAGCCGCCTCACTTCCGGCTTCCGAGTCCTTCCTCCCGTGAGTCTCAGCGCCGCGTTCCACCCGTCGGCTTCTTTGCTCACGGGCGCCCCGCGCAGCTGCAAGATGGCGGACCGGCCCGGTGAGTGCCGCCCTGGGGGCGCCAAGGTGACCGGGGACTGCGGCCTATGGGGAGCCTCTGAGGGGGGCTTGGGCCGGGCCCAGGCTCGACCCCTCCCCCCGCAAAGGGACTCCATATGCCTCGGGCGGGATTCCCCTCCCCCAGTGCCTGGCCCTACCCTGCCCCCCTGCCCCCTTGCCCTTAGTGCCCATCCCCCCCCCCCGGGGGCCTTGCTCACCTCTCACTCCCAGGATCCCCCGCCCTACCATGCCCTCAGTGCTTCCCCCCCCCATTCTTTTCCCTCCCCCAGTGTCAGGCCCTGCCCTCAGTGCCGCCCCCCCCCCCCGGGGGCCTTGCTCACCTCTCACTCCCAGGATCCCCTCCCCCCCCGCCCTACCATGCCCTCAGTGCTCCCCCCGCCCCATTCTTTTCCCTCTCCCAGTGTCAGGCCCTGCCCTCAGTGCTTCCCCCCCCCCCCGGGGGCCTTGCTCACCCCTCATTCCTAGGATCTCCTCCCATCCAATGTCACCCCCCCCCGGGCCCCCTTCCCGGCAGGGCAGTCCATATCATTGTGCAGCGGCAAGTGACTGGGCTTTCTCTGTGTCTCAGTTCCCCTCAAAGACACCAAGCTCCTGGATGTGAAGCTGGGCCAGCTGCCCAGCTGGTTTGCAATGCGGGATTTCACCCCCTCAGGGCTGACTGGAGCTGTGCGAAGAGGTGAGTCTGCCCTGTGACCCAGAAGGTGTTACCTTTGCAAAGGGGGATGGATGCCGAGTGCTAATGAGAGAAAACCGATATGGAGCAGATTTACCTTCTACAGGTTGGACCTCCTTGGTCCAGCATTGTCGGGACATAATTGGTCCCGAACAAGAGAATTTGGCAGACATGGGGAGCTCTCCTGCCACCACCCCCCAAGCCCATCACCTGCTGCTGGCAGGCTACCCCAGCAGACAACCCTGCCTCGGCCTTCCCTCCCAGCCTGGCTGAGGTGCTTGTCCAGCTACTGCTGGCTCCCTAGGGAGCATACGCTTTGGCTTCTGCTGCAGGGCTGTGGTCCCACACAGCTGGGAGCAGCTGCGGGGCTGGAGTTCCAGCTCCGCATAGCCTCGGTCCCGGCACCACGCAACCAGAGGAAGTCGCTGGAAGCTACAGGGCTCCGACTCTGGCCCCACACAGCTGGGGGAAGCTGCAGGGATCTGACCCCAGCCCCATGTAGCTGAGGGAAGCGTTGGGTTCCGGCCCCATGCTCCTGGGGATTGCCGTGGGGACTCCCAACCCCATGCTGCCATGGGGCTCCAGCCTCAGCCCCACACTCCTGGGGGCTGCTGCAGCGCTCCAGCCCCGGTCCTGTGCTGTCCCCACCCAGGCTGCTGACCCTGATGCCCAGCCCAGCCGGCCTCCTGCCCTTGGGCTCCCATCTCCCTGGTCCAGGAGCATCCATGGTCTTGCCAGACTAGAGAGTGCTAGATTTTGGAGGTACAACTTGTATATCTTTCCACATGTTTTAAGTTTGTACGCATTCTGGGAGCCAGCTGCCGTATCTGGGCCTAAATCACTTTATCAACTTTGCTGGGGAGGACTAGGTGATTGTATCTGACCTGCCCATCTTCCACTCCTCTCAGACTTAGAACTTGTCTGCCCATCACAGCAAAAAGCAGGCTGCATCCACACTCACTGCAGTGTATAGCTACATGTGGCAGGAAAGGTTTGGCAAGGGGGAGACAGTGAGGAAAGGCTCTGGCAAGTGCTCTCTTTTTCCTTGCTGCTGAAGTCTTTCACTGGTGGGATGCTAAGCTGCTAGAAATAACTCTAGACGTGGCAGGCACTGCTTGAACTCATAGAGAACTGTGTAGGATATGTACCCCTAGAGTTCAGGCATGTAGGGAATTCGACTCTACTTGCCAAATCTATGCCTCATAAACAGCAACACAGATGATACCTGTGGTAGCTGGGTGTGCAGTGTCTGTACCCTGCAGGCTAACCTTAGTAGCAAATGCTACCCTTCATTAAGGAAGTGGAAGTATCTCCTCTACTGAGGCTGACCAGCACCATGCATGTATTTAAATATACTGTCACCATCCTTTGGAAACTTTGGAGCATAAAACAACCTCTAACTATTGCAGGGACTAGGTGACAATTTTCCCTGGGGATAGGTTATGTCATAACTGCCTGGTGCTTCTGAAGCAGCTGGTACTGGCCACTGATCTAATACAATATGGCAATTAGTATATGTTCCTAAAACAGAAAAAGGAGTGTTGCCTTTTGTAGTTCATTGCTCTGTTCTAAGAATCTGTGATTTCATTATGGTTGCTTTGTCAGCCTGTTCAGAGGTTTAATATGCTTTCAGTTTATATATAAATAGATCTTTTCGAAGTTTCAAGTTGGTCAAATGGGTGCTTATTTCTTAAGTAGTATGTGGGGGTTATTTTTTTATTTGCTTAAAATAATGGGTACTTTTTTCATATCACAAGAGGCAATTAAAATATGTAATTGTAGCTGGTGGTTCAAAAAGGAAACATGCTTTTTGTAGACATTAACACAGTACAAAAACGAATACAAAATTCAGTAATAATTTGGCAAAAACCTTAAGGGCTAAGCAATTTCTAAGTACTGCACTTCTACTGTAACGTTACTGTTTATGTAGGTGCCATATGCATCTTCAGACATCTTTAAACACAGAAGCTTCCAAGGAGTTAAAGTATTCTTGACTAATAGTAGCTGGGTAGAGAGAGCATTTAGGTTTTTTTAATTGGTTAACTGGATAAAAAACTGATCATGAAAGTCATAATAGTATCTAGCTTTAAACAATATACTGTTTTTCTTATTCCTTTGCATACATGAGTCTAAAGCAAATACTATTCTGTTTTTCTTAACATGAGAGTTGTCTTCTGGTAGACTTGTTTCATTAATATGTGCAGAAAATGGCAACTACGATCTCCAGAGATTTTCTTGAATTTTTTTCTCATCTGAATTTGTGGAAAGGGGTGCAGCAATTAGCTGTACAAAATTAAGTATAAGGCTACGTGTACACTGGTGCATTCTCACGCAAAAACTCCTTTGCGGAAGAGTTCTTCTGCAAAAGCTCTTCCAGAAGAGAGCGTCTAGACTGGCATGTGCTTTTGCGCAAGAGCATCCGTGCCAGTGTAGACGCTCTCTTGCGCAAGAAAGCTCTGATGGCCATTTTAACCATAGGACTTTCTTGCGCAAGAAATTCATGTTGCCTGTCTACACTGGCCTCTTCTGGAAGAGCTCTTGCGCAAGAGGGCTTATTCCTGAGCGGGAGCGTCAGAGTTCTCGTGCAAGAAGCCCTGTTTTTATACATTAGAATGTCAGTTTACTTGCACAAGAACACGTGGCCAGCGTAGACAGGCAGCAAGTTTTTGCGCAAAAGCGGCCGCTTTTGTGCAAGATCGCACCAGTATAGACACAGCCTACCTGTATACAAAGTATCATTGAACCTGAATCTAAAAATAACTCTTTCCCCCTCTTTAGGTTATGACAGCTACTTAAATAAATACATCAATGTGAAGAAAGGGGGGATTGGTGGTATTTCTATGGCGCTTTTTGGTTATGTTATCATCAGCTACATTTGGAGCTATGAGCATTTGAGTAAGTAAATTCTTACTTTTTATTGTTGGACACATTCATGTAGTCTATATAACTATTTGGGAGGAATTTCATTTCAAACTTATTGAAAGAGGAAGCCTAGTGAGAGAGATTGCTTAACTTCTATGGGAGAATAAACCAACGTACATACTAGCAGATTGAGCATGGGAGTAGGAATTGATAGGCTCTGCTGTTTTTGACCTTCACTTATAACTTTAACCTATGTAGCAAGTGGGTATAATGCTTACCTGTCAGAAATTGTGAAGATGAATTAGCTGTTTTGTGAATTGTTTAATTGCTGAATATTACTTTGCTAGCAGTGAACAATGATTACTTCACGGCTCTTATTGTCTGACAGTACTCAAATTGCCTGCTGTGTAGTTCAATCTTAGGTATTTAAAGTACAGTCTAAGTGCTAAAAATGGTCTTCATGAGTTCAGCATACTGACTTGTTTTAATTTAAATGATGCAGAGCATGATCGTTGGCGGAAGTATCATTGAAATATTAACTGCAGCAAGTTGCAGCCCTGGACCTGGAATCAGCTGCTGGAACAACCTTCCCCGATGAAGGCGCATGAGCCGTTCACACCAAATTCTGTACTGTTATAATTCCAGGCAGATTCTATGACCAATAAAATATGTACATTTAAGGTTGGTTTATGTAGCTAATCTTAATATTGTGTGATTTGCACTTTCTGGTGTTGAAATGTGTGTCTGCTCTTTTCCCCTTTGTAGGGTAGATACAATTAAGATGGTTGGAAAGGTTTTTTTGTCTTTTTAATAAATTGGTCTAATGTACAGTGCAAATGATAAGGATAATCACTCTAAGACTGATTAATCATTAGGGCTGTGTCTACATTGCACACTTTTTGCACAAGAACAGCCGTTCTTGCGCAAAAACTTGCCAGCTGTCTATACTGCACGTGCGTTCTTGTGCAAGTAAATTTACAGTACAGTGTTGGAAAACAGGACTTCTTCTGGAAGAGTTATTCCTCTCCCGATGAGGAATAAGCCCTCTTATGCAAGAGCTCTTCCACAAGAGGGCAGTGTAGACAGGCAACATGAATTTCTTGCACAAGAAGCTCCTATGGTTAAAATGGTCATCAGAGCTTTCTTGCGCAAGAGAGCATCCACACTGCCATGGATGCTCTTGTGCAAAAGCACATGGCAGTGTGGACGCTCTCTTGTGGAAGATTTTTTGTACAAGAACTCTTCTGCAAAACTGTTCTTGCACAAAAAGCCTCCAATGTAGACACAGCCTAGCTGTTTTACTAAGAAGTATTACCACTGCATAGGGTACTTTTACTTTGATCTCTTCAACCAAACTGGAGCAAAAATTGGTGCAAATAAAACAAGTTCTGACCTGTAATAGAAATCTTACTGTTGTAACTGGAACAAAGGAGAATAATTGTCAAGTTGCCAACAAACACTTTATAATGGCCACAGATGCCTAAAACCATAGTTGTCTCCTACAGAACAAAATTTCTCTGGTAGAGAACCACTTACACCCCTTTTATTCTGTACTGGTTTGCTAAGAGTTCTGGTTGTCTTCAGGGTATGGTGCCAGGCAAGTTCCTGACACTGGTCCTAAAAGACTTCCATTAATTTTTGTGTAAAACTGTGCTTCCCAAAGTGGTGGTAAAGGCAAAATTAAAGCAAATTAGCAGCCTATGGTTGACAGGGAATGTGACATTATTCTAAGGCAAGCTAGGGATGTAACACTGTATCGATTAAGCAATATCAGAGAAAAGGGCAACAGGTCTGTGAGGGGAGCTGGTTTTTTAAACTGGCTCCCCTTGCAGACCAGCTCCCACCTAGCACCCTGTGCTGCTGTCTGATACAGAGGCAGCAGCTTGGTGTGGCAGGGGGCTCCTTGGGAGTAGAGCTGGATTGCACTAGCTGCCAGCTGCACCCCCAGAGACTATAGAATAGTTGAGTAATTGATAGGAGTTCATGAGGTTAACCAACTACTCAGCCCTAGGGATGTTAAATATTGGTTACCTAGCAGCTATGCTAGAAGATAGTGTGTTTAAGTGGGGGAGGTATGAAACTTTTACACCAGCAAAGCCATGTTTGCCAGCTGATTTCCCAACATCATGCTGAAAGTCTAAGCCAATGGAGAATACAGCTGTCACTTAAAGAAGCACATCTTCAACATAGTCACCTAGACTAACACATCAGCAAATGTCATTGTGTTCAGAAGGGTGCAGTGCTTTATGGATTCATTACAAGAGGTTGTTTGTCTAAAGTTCAACCTGATATGATAGCTATGTATGAGGCACAAAGACCCCTGCCTGTTATGAACATGGTTAGAATAAAGGGTTTTGGTGGAGGATGGAAGGGGAGTACTTCTATGTTTGTTATACTAAAGCTATAATTGTCTGGCTTGCAAAAATTTACTTACACATGCATGTTATGCACAGAGCCAGAATGAGTAGCACCCTAACCAACTACTTTCCACTGGCAGATTTAATTTTAACCTTTAAAACTGAATGTCCCACTGTGTACTAGACAGAGTTTCAGTAACCAGGGCTCAACAAATCTATCTACTCGCCTGTGGCGAGTAGATTTCAGCTGGTCGCCTTGTTCACCTGCAGCATGCACATGCGCAATGCGGGTCTGGCGAGTGGATCTTGCCATGGTTTGTCAAGCCCTGTCAGTAACTATAGCTTCAATTACAAGAACTTTTTTTAAAGAAGTCAACTCCAATAGTCCCATATAATCATTGAAACCAACACAGGAACCTCTCTTGCTAGGTGTCCCTTACCTTCTCCTTGAAAAAAATCACAACTTTCACAGCTGACTTTAAAGGGGGAGGATGCATAAAGGCAGATAAGCCAATGTAGATAGATGCTTCAGAATAGAAAGATGCAGGTGGGGCAGCTGCACTAGTTGGGCTTTTTTAAAATTTATCATTGACGCCCTTAAAAAGAGGAAGGTGTTTTGACTTGTAAAAACACACTCTTAAAAGGATACCCTGACAGAGTCCAATTTAAAAGCAACATCAAGCAAATAGTTCCACTTATCTTTTGATAGCCTGTGAACATTTGTGCAATTTGACTGCCTAGCTGTAGTACAAAGTTTACTAATTTTCTGTTATATCCATCCACTTACACTCCCAAAGCCACTTCAGCATTGAATTCAGGGTTGCTGAGGTGAGATTGGATCTACATCTCTTCTATAGTCAAGACATTTGTGATTTCAGCTAAACACAATCATTTTCACATACAAGCATAAACTTCTCAACCTGCAGGGGGAAAATGCTACCAGCCAAAGCATACAAACTTTTATTGCAGTTGGACAAATACTTTACATCTTGGTACACATGACATGTTATGTGAACCATAAGAGATCATGGAACTTCCTTTCAAGAGTTGCATAACAAGCTCCCTCACTGAAGTTTTCAAGTACTAGTTCTTCTGGTCTGTCTTCATCCTTGAGCAAGGATTGCTGAAAGGTTGGAGGCTTCCCAAAGGCCATTCTTTATGGAAACACATTGGAGCAAGATGTGTATTATGCTGACTTGTGTTGGTGAAGGCTTGCACATCTATTTACTTTTAGATCTGCCTCCCAGCTAGGCTCAGTGAAAGAAGGCAGAGGCCAAGATCTATTTTAAAATGTTAAAACATAAAAAAATTGGACAGTTACAAAAATGTTTATCAGCAGCCAGCCTCTGGCCACAGTTCTTTCACTAATGGCGATAAAAAAAACAACCTGATCAATAGTTCAAGAAATAGTGCTAGGTGGAAACCTTTCCCCAGTGTAAAGAACCTCCTTGCACTTTCCTCTTTTTCTGCTGTCTCACTGTCCAATGAGAAAGGCCAGATGTCCTTTAGTGCATCTATTGGCATAATGTCCTTTTTCACCACACTAGGAGAGAAAAAAGGTGAGAAAAGTTATTTGGCTTTCCCCAAAACTGCCTTTAATAAATCAACTATCAAGTAGTTTAGTTTGGAAGTGATGCCATTTGTACACAAGAGAGTTCTCAACACTGTACTATAAATGATTCTTGCTACTGGCCCTTTTGGGGCCATTTGACTTTTAGGACCAGAACTTGCCTGCCACTATAACCTGAAAACCCAGGTTTCATTTGAACACTGGGGATCTTGGCCCTAACTTTTGGAAAGGGCTGCAACAGACACTCAAGGCCCTGAAGAAATTTAACTGCATTGCTCTGCAGTGGAGGAAGGATTTTTTTTCTGCTATATTTCAACACCTTAAGTCTGAAGGATTCTGCTCTGACCAATATGCATTAAGATCAGAGAGCAGGGGTCAGAACCTTTCAGAAGTGGCACACTGAGATTTAGTCACTTCTATTTACTGGTCTGCATGTCCTTGATACTTTAAAGTCAGTAACAGTCCTATTTACAGCAGCTTCATTAATAAATTAAGATGCTGATCTTACACCATTAACACCTATGTAAACTTTGTTTGAAATGTAATCATACAAATGTCCTCAAAGCTCCCACACACACACACCATGCAGCCTGCTTTCCTCACCCACTCCAACCCAGCCAGAGAGGACAGCAATAAAAAAAATGAGTCAGACACCTCAAATAAACTGTCCCCTGCTTTCACTGCAGATGCCAGCACCCACCCACCCTGTTTCCTCCCCACTTATCCCTGTGCAATCTGCTCCCCCCAGCCCAGGTGGGGGCTGGAAGAAAATCTTGCTTCTCAAAGTAGCAGGCACTAGCAGTCTGTCCTGTCCTAACTCCTAGCTAAAGCACAAATTATCCACATCTCTCCCACCATGCAGCACAAACAACCTGCCTCCACCTCACCCAAATGCCCGCCCACACCCACCCATCCCCTCTTTTTCCCCACCTACCCATGGAGTCAAACCCTTACCTCCCCCTTCCCAGGAGACTTGAGAGTGCTGAGTTTCTGCCTCTCCCCCATGGACAAGGGATTCTCCAAACTCCCCTCTCTTCTGGCTCCCCCATCCAAATACCCACTCCCTCACTTCTCCCGCCCCCCCCCCACAGCCACTTAGGCTATGTCTATACTGCAAGCCTCTTGCGGAAGAGCAAATGCAAATGGAGCGCTCATTTGCATATGCAGCGCTTCATTCGAATTTCCTCTTTGCGCAAAACCTCCCTTTTGCGCAAAAGCCATTCTTCCTCATTTTTTGAGGAAAAACGACTCTTCCACAAAGGGGGGGGTTTTTGCACAAAAAGGCACTGTCTACACAGCGCTTTTTTGCACAAAAATCTCTTGAGCAAAAGGGAAAGGAAGAGGAAATGCAAATGAGATCCCTGCACATGCAAATGAGCGCTCCATTTGCATTTGCTCTTCCGCAAGAGGCTTGCAGTATAGATGTAGCCTTATTCTCTCCTTATATTGCTTTTTATTACCTGCTCTGGGAGCTGCACGCTCTGTTCAGCTGCTCAGCAAGACAATGCCCCACCAATCAGCTGAACTCCCTGCCTATGGGGGAGATTTGAACTTCTGAGTGGAGCTCAGAAAACAGCTGCATGAGGGAGCAGGGGCAGAGCTGAGCTCCCATCCTGTGTGCCACTGAAAAATGGCTCACATGCCACATGTGCCATAGGTTGCCAACCCTTGATATAGAATTAGATATGGGTCAACCACCCTAGATTACAAGGGTAAAACTCCATCTGAACAAAAGATGCTTTCTATGCTCCAAAAGAGCCTCCTAAGCTGTGAAGTCATGATACACAGTAGTCTGACCTCTTACTTCCTCCAGTTGCGTAATTTATTTGAGTTATTTGTTTAAATTCTAGCTTGATAGTTCTTTTACTAATGATTATGCAGAGAGATTGCTTAGCCTTGAGTCGGGTAGTGACTTTTCAGTGTCCCAGCTGCAGAAACATGGAAAATTCATGTACAGATAATAAAACCAAACAAATGTCTGACAAGAGCTAAGGGGTAACTAATTTAAATCAAAACATCCTTTATTTTCCAATAAAAATCTGATTAGTCACAATAAATATCAAGTTACAGAAGATAAAGACGGAATCTGAGTCCCATGACAGTCTTAGTTGTATGTTCAGATTATTAAGTGACTTGGTTCATTATTATTACTAGCTCTCATCTTGGCCCAATCCCTTGAAAAGAGTAGCTATGAAGATCCTATGCTACCTACAGTAACATTTGGGGATTTTTCTACAAAATGTTAATAGAAATTGATGTTTCAATTTAACTGAGGAGCTGCCTGTACTACTAAGAAATATGGGTTTGATGTCTGCTCCTGCCAAACTGAGGAACAAATGTGTGCTGCGGCAGAAACACCTTCAGCATTTTTCGATTTGACTGCATTGTGTATAGTCACTTTCCCCTGCTTTTTCATCGTTTTTTCACACAGCAACAGGGGATAAACCTTTTTAAAAAATAGTTTAATGCAAGGATGAAAAGTCAGGGCAGGGGTAGCACCTGAAACTACTTTTAACAGGGTTTTGAAACTGACTTGATTTCAGGTTGACAATGTCCTTTTAACTGCCATCAGTGGGATTTTCTATGATTAGCAAGTAGACTAAGTCCATCAAATCATTTCATATAGGCCACTGAAGAGCCATCTGATGATCATTGCCAAGCCACAGACTAGATAACTTCCTGATTCCAGCTGCACCCAAGACCCCAAATACATGTCTAATGACCAGTGCACATATTTTAATACTTTTCTTTACAATGTCAATGCTTCTCCACAAGCTTTGCTGCCCCACCCACTCAACCACCTATTCCTTTTACTGCAATCTGCACCAAACTGAAAAAACTGATGTGACAGGTGACTAGCAGCACAAAGGATGCACTAGTCAGTGTAGGTGACTTTTACTTTACATTTTTCAAATGCAAACATCCTCAGAGAGTTACCTTGTAACATGTGACCTGCTCCAACGGCCGAGGACCTCTGTTCCCTACGTTGTTGCTTTGAGACTGCATAACTCCAATGACTTGTGGGGTCCTCTGCTGGTTGGGAGAAGAGTTCTGACTCGTTAACTGGATCAAGGATGATGACCTTTGTAATGGCGGATTGTTATTTTGCTGGGAGGGAAGAGAACACCCCATACGTTGAATGATAACTTTCTAAATAAATTCAGAGGAAAATTTATCTGCTGGCCCAAGCACCAGAGATGAAAGCTCTGAAACACTAAGGCATACAAGGCTTGACCTAGCAACCAAGTCTTCCCTCACAAAACAGATCTACAGAGCTGGGCTAGGCTGCCAGGTATGTCTTTTATAGCTCCCGTGACGGATGTCAAGCAGATTTTTTTTAAATCTGGCAAATGGTTGCTTGGAATAAAGAAAACACAGATGTATATGATATACTATGTAATATGGTAGTGCTCCGTGACCAGGGGCTTACACTGCAATATATGAGTGATCTTAGGACTTGTGCTTGTCAGTGTAGCAGAGCTCAGGTACACTGCTTAATGTTTACACAGTGCCCACCTTCCAGACAGTCCCGGAACAGAACTGTCACTACAGGCCACGCATTTGCCCTCTCAGCTGAAGGAAGGTGGCAGCAGCAGAATGGTGACTGTGGAAGAGGGAAATCATGGGTTTAGTTAAAAGAAAAAAAAACCAACCCCAGAATGAGGAAGGCAGCAATTGTGATCAGATGCCAGGAGTAAGAGGAAAAGGATAATACTTTGCATTTTTATGGTGGATTTTCTCCAATGATCTCAAAATTCTTCACAAACTTTTGGTCAAGTTTCAATACGCCTGTGAAATAGGAAAGGATTATCCCCATTTTACACATTTGTCTGAGAGTACATAATGAGTAGGCTAAGAGTCCTGATGGCTTGTTCCTATTCTAATCACTATCTCATGGACCCCCTTTAAAAACAAAGTCAGGTTTGTTTGTAATGTAATCAAGCTGTGCTTTCAATGCGTTGTCTGTGGGAGAGGCAGAGAAGTTGCGTACCTTTTGCTGTGGTTGTGTTGGCTGAGGCAGTGGTGGTTGCTCTGTGGTTCCCATAGGCAGTTCAAATCGGGGACTAGTTTATAAACACACAAAGAGAAAGACACACCGTGAATCGATATTCAAACCCAAAAATGGAATATACCACCAGCACAACACTGAACTAGCTACTTAAGAGACCAAAAGGGAGCAAAGCAAACCTTTAGTTATTTAAACTGTGCTTCACAAAAAGTGGAGCTTCTCTGCTATGTTCTGCTGCTTAGCCATTATAAACTGAAGTGGCTGAGGATATAGAGATGCTACAGAGTATGTCTGTATGCATCTGTGAAGCATTCTGGGATATAGTCATCAAATCTGCCACTATCCTCCCGGAGTCTTGCGTGTAAATATCTAAATAGCCATGTGCCTCCTGTGACGTAGTGGGGGTGCCGTCTGCTCTGTAACTCAGTGTCCCCCTGCGCTGTGATATATGATTCCCACTGACTCACCCACATGTGTATTGGCCCAGACACCTAGGTCCAGCTTGAGCAGTTAACAAGTCTCTTCCCAGAGGGACAGACAAAGGAAGGGAGCGGAGACGAACACCTGGCTGGGGGCAGGGGCTGGGAGCGAGGCAGTCTGGGGCTGGAACCATGAAGGGAACAGACTAAGGAGGGGCTGGAATCCAGGGACCCCATCTCAAGGGGTCTGAGGCATCCTGGCCCAGACTCCTGTAGACATCACGTCTATGCTGTGCTGTATCCTGGAGAAGCAATAAACCCTCTCTATTCTACTGGCTGGTGGAGTCTGTTCTTGCTGCTACAGGGCTGCAGGATCGGAGGAACCCCGATGTGTTGTCACACCTCTTTAATCTGATATTTGGAAAATGCAATGCAATATAATAAATGTCCATATCATTTTTGCCCACTGAATGAACTGACTCATACTCAAGAATTAAAAAAACAACAACTATGAAACAAAACAGCTGTGTGACTGATAGCATAACAGTTGGAATGAATGTTAAGAGGACAAGATCAAAGATTAACAACTAAACTGCTTTGTACAAGTTGTATTCACCATGTAAGCACCAAGTGACACTTTCAATATCTTCTTGGAAATGCTGGTATGATTTGCTCAATCCTTTTTGATCATCCTGATTACAAATTGATTTTCACTTTTAAGAGGCAAACTCAAATATGAACAAAACTTCAACTGTATGGTACAGTACAATTATTACATCAGTGCTGCAAATGTTATACACTGATGGGGGCAATATACCGTAAATTAGCATATATAACCCGCACTTGTGTATAACCCGAAACCGTGCATAACCCATGTTTTTTCTTAAATGTGTAAAAAAAAAGTCTTAGATAACCCGTGCATGTGTATAGCCCACGGGTTATATACGCTACTTTAAGGTACCTGGTAATTGCATATACCAGCCGCAGCCTCCGGGAGGAGGGAACGGAGAGCGCAGTGCAGGCGAGCTGGCTGGCCTGCGGGAGGGGAGCCGCACTCGCACCCAGGCTCCGTGTAGCCACAGCCAGGCGCAACCCACCCTCCTCTGGGCGAGGGGAACGGAGAGCGCAGCGCAGGCGAGCTGACCGGCCTGCGGGAGGGGAGCTGCACTCGTGCCCAGGCAAGTAAAAACAAACTTGTATACCCCGTGGACATGTATACCCCGCGGGGGGGTTGCAGGGTTTGTAAAACCTGCGGGTTATATGCGCTAAAACACGGTAGGTAAGATAGACCTGATGTGTAACTGATCAGAGAGGAAATTGAAGATGACAGAATAGGCCCTAGAAGATACTCACTGCATGAATTTACAAGCGGGCCCCTCGGGACAGAATCCCACCAGGTAATTCACACAAATGACTCTTCGAGTGTGTCTGTGTCTGCAGAGGGGACCTACAAAATAAAACTTCACAAATCACATATATTACGTACATACCCCAGTATTCACCAGCTGCAAATATGGGAGGTGGATTACATTAAGTGATAATCATACAAATAGTAATAGCTTAGTCTCATTTTTACAGACACAAAAGCAGCAGCTAAGGACTATACGTACCATGTTTACAGAAGCCTCTGTCATACCAGGGGCAATCTTTGATCTTAGACTCCGGATCAATGTGCAAGAATGGACATTCTTTGTTACTGCACTCCCCTGTACCAAAGCCAAACACACTCGTCAGGAAACAGCACGTACATGAGTTAGAACCCCCTCCAAAAATAATACTTACATCATCTAGTCCCAGCAAAGGTATCATGAATATTTCTAAGCCCAGGCCCAAAACCTATTTGCCCACCCTTTACCGAGAACAACAAATACTCGCTGCAGGTGGACAAGATTTTGCCAAATTGGGTTACTTAGATGCACATTTAAAAATAAAGTATACCAGAAAGGGAAGTCATTACAGCAAAATCAAATATTTAATGCAACAAAAGTGAGGTGAAACTACAAATTACATTCTAACCTTGATCCAAGAAAACCTATTGTACTGTAATTTTTGGGCAACAAGCTGCCTCAAAATATTAATTTAATTTAGCCCATATCTCCAGAACAGGTTGGGGCATTAAATGTTTGGACCCTTGAGCCCCATATCACTCATCATCTGCTGAAAATTTAATTCATGTAGAGACCACCTATTCATCCAAATCAACGCTGATCCAAATCAGCATAATAGGTACAAAACCCATTAAAGTCATGGGGCAAACAGTTCAAGATAGGGACAAACTCTGAAAGACAAAAGATTTTAAATGTGTGAAGAGGGTAAAATACAATTTAAGACAAAACAGATCTTATCAGAGCTCATAAATTACAATCTAACAGACATCAGTAGCAGATATAGGATTGAGATGGCAGATGAACTAGGAGCAACAGGTAGATACCAGGGTCCTCTTTTCCAGTCATATTCCTACATTAGCAAGGGAAATCAATGAGAAGCCACAATGCCCTTTACCAAATTTGGAGTAGAAATAACACTCAGGCATCTTGGTCATGTCATATTCATGCAGGAACTCGCACTGGTCTCCCTTCTTGCACAGCCCTCGGAGCCAGTGTTTACAAACAACTGTCTTTTCTCCACTGATGTGTCGAAAAGGACACATGCCTCCTGTGGGTAGAGAGGGGGGAAGTAGGAATGAACAGCTGGAACTTTTAGTGTAAGATGCATCCTGCAGGGCAGCGATAGGCCTCTGACTCGTGGAGAAGCAGTTTCAGAGATCTTTACATTTGCATATGAATTTACCATTTAGTACTGGTGAAAGGTACTGAACTGACACCCGGGAAAGTGAAGTTCTCTGTTTACCCACATAGAAGGCTATGCTTTCAATAGCCAGATCCTCTGCATGGCAGTCCACTGCCCACTGACCACCACTACTATTGCCCAAAACCCTGAAAAAGGTTTGTATGTGATCAAGTCAAGCCTCATCTTCCTGGGTATCGCTGTTAACACACCACCCACCTTATAGGGATTCCGCCATTGTATCTTTGTACAAGAACCCTAGTAGGGATGTGAAAGGTTAACCAATCACATTTAACTGATTCACCAATGAAACAGGATTTTACATCCCTAACCCCTAGTGCATGGAACATGGTCCTTCTTGATCTCCATCTCACTGTCTCTCTCCCCAAAAACTGCAATATAATTAGAGTATCATAAAGTAGGATACTATAATTAACAGACTGCCAATATCCCCATTTTTCCTATTTTTGCTTTTGCCGGAATATAGTATTAGGGATGTCACTTGCCTTTTCCACAGGCAGCTCTTAAAAAAAATTCACAGACAGCAGCACCCGATTCTGTGGAGAAAAACAATTTCACAATGAAGGGTTCTGAAATGCCATAGCTGTGTTAGAAGTCTTTTCTTCCACCCACAGATGAGCTAATTCTAGGCATCAAAAGCAGTATTTGGAATCCTATTGACAAAATGCATGTTAATAGAATATATGAACTTTCTTGTGCTGGTCTCAGCCATTTGGCTCTCCAGAATATTTATTACTTTTAAGTCAATTTCACATGTGTGAAAGATCCTATATTGACAGTTCTGGAGACTGAAATCTCATGCAGTATTTATCAACTAAATCAACAGAGAGTGGTCAGTGGCATATTTCCCCTTGCTGATGCACGCTGACCCTGATTTAGAACAACTGCAGTGCCCAAACACGGTCAAACACAGGGCCACTAAGCTAGCCAACACACCTTTAACTATGAGTCCCACTACTGGTGTCATGTCATCAGAACACAAGATTTGAGCATCAGCCACAGACATGTAGTGTGACCAAGGACACATCACTTCACTTCTCCATCCAACAGTTTTCCGCTTCAATATGGTGGGGATACTGATGTGGACTTACCTCACAAGACTGTTGTGAGGCTTTCCTAATTTGTTCCCTAGTGTCCCATATCTAGCATTGATGAGATAACCTCTATTTTCCAGCAATAACCATGTGGTTGAAACACCAAATACAAAACACACTGCATTAGGCCACCAATGAGACCAAATCAGCCCAACATTTGGGGTGGGTAGAGAAGGGGTTAGAGGGAGAAAGGAAGCATTTCCTCATTGCCTTGAGAACTTTCCCCTTGGAAAAAAGATATGGGGTAAAGAAAGGAAAAAGGGAGTTTTCTTTCCCGCAATGGGGTGGGGTCCCCCCAGGAGAGATGGGTCCCCCTAGGGGCGATGAAGGGCATCTTCTCTCCAGCAGAGAGGGTACCCCTGAGAGCGATGAGGGGCGGAGTCTTCTCCCCAGCAGAGGGGACACCCCCGGGGACGATGTCTCCCCAGCAGAGGGGGTACCCCGTGTGCGATGAGAGGGGTCTTCTCCCCAGCAGAGGGGGTACCCCTGAGGGCGACAGGGAGGAGGTCTCCCCAGAAGAGGGGGCACGCCCGGAGCAATATCTCCCCCGCAGAGGGGGGCACCCCATGGGACGATTAAGGGGGATCTCCCCAGAAGAGGGGGCTGCCCAAGAGAGGAGGGGTCTCCCCAGAAGAGGGGGTACTCCCAAAGGCAACATGAAGGAGGTCTCCCCCGCGGAGGGGGCACCCCGGGGACAACAGGGAGGAGGTCTCCCCCACAGAGGGGGCACCCCCGGGGCAATGTCTCCCCAGCAGAGGGGGCACCCCCGGGGGCGATTAAGGGGGGGATCTCTCTAGCAGAGGGGCTCCCCAAGGGAGGAGGGGGTCTCCCCAGCAGAGGGGGACCCCCGGGGCAATATCTCCCCCGCAGAGGGGGCACCTCGGGGACGATTAAGGGGGGTGTCTCCCCAGCAGAGGGGGCACCCCCGAGGGTGACGGGTAGGAGGTCTCCCCCGCAGAGGGGGCACCCCCGAGGGTGATTAAGGGGGGTCTCTCCAGCAGAGGGGGCTCCCCAAGAGAGGAGGAGGCACCCCGGGGACGGCGGGGGGGCGGAGTGGAGCGGGCCCGGCCTCACGCACTGTCCATGCCGGGGAAGGGCAGGGGCTGCGCGCCCAGCTGCTGCTCCACCGCGACCTCCAGGTCGAACTTGATGTGATCCACGCTGGCGATGAGCTCCTGCATGGCGGCGGCGGGGCGGGGGGGCCTGAGCCGGGGCCGCACTGGGGGATGGGGGCGCCGGGGCAGCGGCTCCGGACCGGCCGCCCGCGGGATGCTGGGAGCTCCACTCTCACCCGCCGCCACCTCTGACCCCCCAGGCTCCCGGCGTGCAGCGCGCGGGGCCCCCGCCGCCAATGGGAAGGGGAGTCTGCCGGGAGCCCGCCCCCAAGCGCGAGCTGAGGCGAGGGATGCGGGTGAGTGGAGGAGGAGGGGGCCTGGGCCGCGCGCGCGCGCTCGGCGGTTGAGGGGAGGGGCGGGACGGGCCGCGACTCGCTGTGGAGCCGCGAGCCCCGGAGAGAGCAGCGCCCCCCGCCCATAACCCCCCCCCAGCAGCGCTCCCCCCGCCTCTGCGAGGCGCAGGGGCGCCGGCGGGCCGGGGTTGGGGGCGGGAGAGCAGCTCGTAGGGGGCCCTCCCCTATCTCCGAGCTCAGGGAGCGGCGCGGGGCAGGGCCCTGGACTTTCTCCACCTGCGGCTGGGACGCCCTAGCTTTGCTAGCGCCCCACAGGCAGCGGTAGGAGCGGGCTGCGTGAGTGGCCTCCTTCGCCTCAGTGGGCCTGTCGTCACCAAGGCGACGAGTCGTCCTGTAGCACCTTAGCGACGGACAGACACACCTATAGTGTCCCATGAGCGGTCGGGCGCAAAACCCACTTCCTCAGATGAGCAGAGTCCTTTTGCCCACAGACGTTCATGATTCTCTGGCTGTCTATTTGTTAGTCTCTGAGGTGCTACAAAACTACCCATTTTTAAAGTTACAAGCTGACACGGCTGCCCCTCTGAGGCTCGTAACTACGACAGTCTTCTGGGATAGGGTCGTTTTGCTAACTGCGCTTGCGAACCTAGAATTTGAGGGATGTGCCATTTGAACCGTAGCACCGCTTTGATCGGATGCAGCGGGAGCGCAGTCAGTGTTGTGTGCCAACCGCACACACCTCACTCCACTTACCCTTGCTTTGTGTGTGTGTCACCTGACTTCTTCGGGTGGGGAAAAAAGCTATGTGGCCAGAAATCAACAGAATCTGGCAACCCACGTGCACAACGGTAAACACAATGTCCTGGCTTAGCAGGTTGCCCACCACTGCTCTGGTGCGTCTCCCCTTGCTGACCCCATTCAGGCTCCTCTAAGTGGGTCTCTTTCCTTGTTGACTAGGAGATGGACATTTAACCTCGTAGTGAAGGAAAGTGACACAAGACACACATCATGAAGTTCTTGCATCTCGTGTCCTGCCACCTCCCTGGAGGACTGTTCTCCCTGAAATCCTACTATCCTGTGGTGCATCACACTCGAATGTTGTGGGCAACTCCAAAAAGCAGTTCAAGGTATCCCAAAAATATATCAAGTCTGCTCAGATTGCTAAGCCAGAGACTGCAGTTCATGAGGTTGAGGCCTTTCAGCTCATCACAGGTTCTCTATAAGTTACATAACAGAGACTTAAAACAGACTGACCCTGTCAGCTGTCCTGAAGCTACCAGGAAACATGAAGAAGAATCAGAAGACGGTGATGCAGATGTAGGCTTTGGAACACTATCTAATAAATTTTCTTCTAGAAAGTATTTTCGCAAAACAACATCACAGTTGCAGAATTTAAGATTTCAAGCAGAGGAAGAAGAGGAGGAAAAAGAGCCAGAATGGAAACCTAGACGTGGTCCTAAGAACACACCATACTGGTACTTCCTGCAGTGCAAGGCACTGATAAAGCAAGACAAGGTTGGTTTAGTTCTTTTCATCACTATAGTAGTTAACAGTAATTGATGGTATGGTCTATTAGACTGGTTGTGGGACTGGGAGACAAAAATTCAGAAGTAGAATTAAAGTCCAAGACAGTTATATGCCTCAGTTTCCCAGGAATTATATCTATCTACCTAAATCACAGGGGTGTTGAGATGATTAATTAATTAAAGAGTGTATTCAAAAAACCTGAAGAGCTCTGTATAAGCTTGGAAGCTTGTCTCTTTCACCAGCAGAAGTTGGTCCAATGAAATATATTACCTCACCCACTTTGTTTCTATAAAATGACTAATTTGTGATACCATCTGGAGAAATACACTCCTAGTAAAATGCAAAATATACTGATAACACAAAGTGCAACAGTGCAATTCTGGGACTTGCCTTTTCTGTGTGCTTGTTGTTTCCATAAACTCGAGTGCAACATAAATTTATCTTTTGATAAGGAATACCCCCGAGCTCAGGTACTAATTCCCTGATCACTGACTCTCTACCTCACCTTTTGTAGTTCTTCAGTTCCAAACCCTGTACTTCTCTGTCCTATTCTTACTGTGCAAAAAAAACAAAAGAAAAAAAAAAGTCAATTTGCTCACATGGCATCAAGTCCTTTCTTGCAGGTGAGAAATGAGGCAAACAAATGCCAGTTCATGCCATGTGTAGAATATCAATTTATTTCCTGGTCTTTTTTGTTAGCATAAACAATGCATAGCCGTACTTGGATTATATGCTTTTTGGAGGTAGGGAACTGTCTCTTCTGTATTTGTACAGCACCTAGCACAATGAAGTCCTAGTCCACGACTGGGGCTTCTAGGCACCACAGTAATATGAATAATAAGTAATGAAAATTGCTCTTAGCCTATGAGTGGGAAGGAGAGAGCCTCTGACTAGTACACCCTCTGGAAGGGAATTATGATTACATTCCTGTGGCTTCATAAGGAATGAAAGGATACTGGTCTCCATCCCAAGGTGAAATATAAACATGCATCCTTTACCCCATCATAGTGTGTTCTCCATATGCATATATGTATCTGTTTTATTACATGTCAGTTAAGGAACTGCTTCTCTTACCTCCTCACCCTTATCTCTCCTGTTTGTAGTTGGCAGAGGCTCTGGAGCTGTTTGAGGTGCAGATGCTGAAGGAAGAGCGTCTGCAGCCAATGGAGAGCAACTATACTGTTCTGATTGGTGGCTGTGGCAGGGTCGGCTATGTGAAGAAGGCATTCAGACTTTATAGTGATGTAAATATTACAGATTTTTCCCTAAGAAAGGGGCCAGGGTCACTTGACAAGAAGTACAAAGGGGAACTTTTATAAGTTAAAATTAGGAATGTTAAAGACTAGTCGACTAGTCTTTTGACCAGTTAACTAGTCAATAACCCCCCCCCCCATGCTGCCTCTATGAGATCAAGGCAGCAAAAGGGGTGGGGGAAGGGGTACTTCAAAGTGGCAGTGCTGCACAGCACGCTGCCACTTTGAAACCCCAAGGTGGCGGCTGCACAGCTGATCTGCAGATCAGCTGTTCAGCAGGCTGCCCCTTTAAAACACTGCCTCTGCGTGATTCAAAGGGGCAGCTGTGGAGCCCGGGGTCAGCTGGGCACTTCCCAGCTGACCCCGGGCTCCTAGCAGTATGCAGTGTAACATAGAGCCCAGGGTCAGCAGGGGGACTCTCAGTCCCCCGTTGACCATGGGCTCCATGGCTTTGAAATGCACAAGAACCCCCGCTGGGGACTCTTGAGCATTTCAAAGCAGGCACACCGCATACAGCCCGGAGTCAGCAGGACTTCCCGCTGGCCCCAGGCTGTATGTGGAGTTCCGCATTCCTCCTTTGAAATGTACAAGAGCCCCTGTTGGGGCTCTTGTACATTTCAAAGGAGGAATGCGGAGGTGCCTGTCGACTAGTCAATTAACTGCATTTTAACTTCCTTAGTTAAAATACGCCCATCCATGTTCCATCCCATAGAGTGAGCTCATTCTGAAGATGCTGCCTCCAAAATGGCTTTTCATGGGTGTTTCCACTTTCTTTGGGACTCAGCAAATAGGAGCTCAAGAACTTACTATAGCCTTGAGTCTTATATGTTGTAACTAGTCTGTTTTAGGTTTTCTTAATGTGCCTGTTACTATGGTATCTGTACAAGGTGAAACTATTTTTTATCTTAATTCTGGGCTCTTTAATATTATTTTTCACTTTTCCCCTCCGAGAGTAGATGAAAAAGCGGGGTTTAATACCCACAGATGCCACATACACAGCCCTGTTCAATGCCTGTGCTGAGTCGCCATGGAAAGATTCGGGCCTGCAGAGCGCACTCAAACTACGGCAAGAACTAAAGAGCAAAAATGAGGAGCTGAATCTAATAACATATCATGCTTTGCTGAAAGCATGTGCCATCTGCTCAGATCTCAGAACATGCTTTGACGTACTGAGGGTAATGTGAATCTTGCATTATTCATATTGATCTAATCAAAGCACGTTAGCATGTGTCTTTCCTTGCAGTTAGTTTGTAATTAAGCATTGTTATATTTAAGCTTGGGGGAATAGACTGATTTATTTTTTTTAAAGGACATTCTTCTGTGTTTGCATGCTGCGTAGGGATGTGAAATTCCGCTTAAAATGTTAACTAGTTAAATTATATGTTTAACCAGTTAACTGGCCTGCCGTGTTATACCATGAACCCAGCTGGGCTGGAGCTGCCCTCCACCAGCTGGGCAGGGCCCACCGTGCTGTGGTTACCCCTTTGCACAATTCTGGATTAAGGATGTAATCAAACTTGGCAGTTCAGTATCTTAAGTATTCAGTTTAAACAGACAAAAACAGGCTTTTGAAGGCTTAGACTTAGAGGTTTTGAAATTCTGCTCTTAAGTCATTAATAATCAATTATTAAGTGTTGTGTAAAGGTGAGGTTTACAGTCCCTTTTCAGACAAATGTGTATTCACTGAAAAGGGCTCACGGTGGAGAAGTGAAGATGTTTCTTCCAATATCCCACCCAAACTCCCTACACTATTCCCCAAAGTACCTTCAGATTGGACAAGCTGGGATTGGACTAGCTGTCAGATCCTGTATTTCTCTTTTCTGCAGCTGTCATTCTGCTTAAAGTACTTGGAGTCCTTAAATGTTCCATGCAGTGTGCTGCAAATATGTTTCAAAGAAGTGATACCATTGAGCAACAAGAGGCTGTACTTTCAATTAAGCAATCAGATACAGAATAAGGTGTCTTGGTAACTATAAGATTCATGCTTCTTTTCCTTTCTCTAGGAAATTGTGCATAAAGGACATGCTGTCACAAAAGAGACATTCAGCTTCCTTCTCATGGGCTGCATAAAGGACAAGGAGAGTGGTCTCAGATATGCCTTGCAGGTCTAGCTCTATATTTCATTTTGCCATTAAGGTGTTCCTTCATTTAACTATTTTATCTGTAGCTTGGGATTTGAAGCTGCAGAGAGACCTTTCAAGCTGATAAGAGGTGGAAGGTGGTTAAACTGCATGCTTTTCAGTCAGGTTCCTTATTTGATGTCCATAGAGCGCAATGTGCACTACAGGATTGTACTAATAATAGTTTGGATGAGTGTCCAGTCTCTGGTCTAGAAATATTTTTGTTGAGTATGTGTATTCAGTCCCATTCGTGCAGCTAAAAACTATGATGGTTGAGACTTAACACATTACAATAAGTGGGTCTAAATATGACAGATTACTTCTGGCAAAAAATACCCCACTTTTTTAATGTTGTACACATTTCACATACATTGGCTCTAAGTTTCCTTCTCTACTTTTTTCCCTTTCGAAATAGGTTTGGCAACAAATGACTAAACTGGGAATAAAACCTGATGATTACCTTTACAATCTGATGCTCCACGCTGCAAGGGATTGTGGAATAGGGGACCCTGTTGTGGCTTCTGACTTGTTGCAAAGAAGCACAAAGGAAAACCAAACTCAAATAAAGCTCATGTCAGATAGGCAGGGTAAAAAGGTAAAAGGTCAGAAAAAGAAAGGAGCAGACAGTGGAATTGCTACCCAGTTGGATGTGGAAGCCATGGAAAAACAAATATTTCATGAAAATTCCAGAAAAGCAGAGGAACTCTTAATCAACCATGAAGACAGAGATGTGCGTGAGGTTCAGGCTGAGCCAGGAAATGGAGTGGTTGGTCCCACTAGTAAGACAGAATGCAGTGGGACTGGAGACTTCAGTAGATACCAGGCTGTTTCAGATCTGCCACAAACAAACCAAGATCAGTTTTTTGAGCCTGCTTGTAACCTGCCCAATTTGTTGGACTTGAAAATTTCCAATAAAAATTTGGTTTCCTTGGGGACGATAGCAACGCCCTCCCATAGGTTGGCTTTGATGGGGAACATGGAGGGTTTTTTGAATAAAATGAAAGAGGACAATGTGGCACCCAACATTAAGACTTTCACACTGTTGGCTGAGCTGGTTGAACCTCTAAGCCAGTCAGAATCCTCTCTATTGACAGTCCTGGATGAACATAAAGTGAAAGCAGATGTTACCTTTTTTAATACTTGGTTGAGAAAGAAGAGTAAACTGGGAGACTTAGAAGGTGCAAAGGTAAGAATAAAAGCCTCTAAATTATAACTATACTGGAAACCTTTATCTTCATACAGGTGTTGTGTTAGCTGCCTTTTAACCTCTGATGAGACCAACTCTCCACTCACAGCAGAAGGCAGAGAATCCTATATCCCCTGAACCCCATAAGTGACCTTTAAAGTGCCTATTTGAGGCCTGAGGCTTCTATTTCATTCTCAGATAGATAGTAAGAGAAGGCTACCTTCTCTCTAAAGAGAACTAGATAGAACTTCTTGTGAAAACCATCAGTGCTGCACATCTAGAGTGGTCTCTGAATCATCACGTGTTTGTGTATTACAGAGCATGCTGACAGCTCTAGTGAAGAGGGGACTATCACCCAACATACAGACATTTTGTAACTTGGCAATAGCCTGCCGCAGAGAGAAAGATGGACTGCAGTTACTTTTGGACATGAAGGTACAACAACTACAGTTCCAACTACTAGAATGTTATTGGGACAGGAGTAACTGTGGGGTTCCTATGCTGTTCTCAACATAAGCTGTCATCAAGGCTAAAGTAACTGAATTCCCTCTAGTGAAATCCTCTGGTACAGCATCCTAGTTTAACACATGGATTGTGGGAAGGACGACTAGATTGTAAACTTCACTAATACTGTACAGGTAACAAAAACATAACAGGAAATGTAGCTGCATTCATTGTCTAATTGGCCCTGCCCCCTTATCTACAGTGGAGTTGTAACACACATGTCTCCCATAGTGCATGTTGACAGGCAAAAGTATTTATGCTTCAAGCTCTTGCACTCTACACTTAAGTGGTGAGGTGACTTTGCCAGCACCAAAATCAGATAGTAAGTAACATTGGTCAAAGATCCTCAATTAGGATATGCTCATCTCTCTCAACCAGGAAGGTTTGCAGAGATCAGCTCTGAAATAGCAAGCAGGCACTTGCAATTCTAACACAGATGTAATGTTTTCAGAAGTCTGGGATTACTCCTAACACCCACATCTACAGCACCCTTATCAATGCAGCTGTGAAGCAGTTGGACTATACTTACCTCACAGAAATCCTAAGAGACATGAGAAAAAATGAGGTCCCCCCAAATGAAGTTGTCATACGCCAGTTGGAGTTTGCAGCTCAGTATCCACCTCAGTTTGACAGGGTAAGTACAGATGTCATTTATCGGGGCCAGTATAACTGATTAGAATGTTATAATATGGAAAAGCACAGGTGAGACTAAACTGTTTTGGACAAGGACTGTGTATACAGTGTCTAGCAGGAGAGGGTCTGTCAGTGCTGGTGTAATTAAAAATAAGGTAAAGTCATGGAAGATTGTTACCTCTCCTTCCAGCCCCACTAAATTTGTCTTCCTCATCTACCATCTTTTTTAGCATCAGCTGAAATGGTGACATTTAGGAGTACAGTGCAGCTGCCAAATATTTTGTTTATTGGCTTAGGAGTGCTTTGTCTTGTTCCAATTTGCAGAATCAGAACAGCCTAGTTACTCTTTCATAATATAACATACTATTGGATTTTCACTTGCAGTATAAGTCAAAGAACACGTATCTGGAGAAGATTGATGGGTTCCGAGGCTATTATTTCCGCTGGCTAAAAGTAATGTTAGCAGAGGAGACTCCACACCCATGGGCAAAATACCGAACTAAGGATTCAGCAGCCAAGGGCAGTGCAAAGGACATGCAGTCCCAAGGCACCATGGAACAGTAACTACTGAGAGCAAATCAGAATTTTCCATGTGTGGAAGGTGCACTACTACAGATGTTGGAACTATCAACAGGAATTTGGAGGGCTGATTTCCTTCAGCTGCCTTATAAGTGGCATCACTGTACTTACATGTTCTGGCTATTTAATAAAAGTACTGCCTCAACTGAAAGGAGAAATAAGAACTAAAAAGAACTGGGTGTTCAACATTATGTAGCTTCTAACATTTTAACAGATGCTTTGATAGTGTCAAGCTTGTGCTAAAGTCTAACAACTCTGGCAATTCAAACCTCTTAAAATTAATTACCATAATGAATATGCAGATATGTTACTAGTCCACCAAAAGTTTGTGAATGGGTTTGCCAGTCCATGGTATAAAAAGGGTTGGGAACCACTGAAGTAGGACAGAGCCACAGAAATTTGATCCTGTGTTACTTTCCTCAGTTTGCCAAAAGGTGTGATTATCCATGAAATTAAGTACTTAGTTTGTAACTCTATGCTGTCCTGCTAACTTTCAATAATAGCTTAACTGAAATTGAAGTGTCAGCTGCCTTCCATACCACCTAGATAAACTTTTAGGGCTCAAAAATTGGCAATTTGAGACTTGCCAAATTTAGTAACAGACATGAATTCCAAACCCTAGGAACTCACTCCAAACAGGAAGCTGTAACCTAGGGAGCTTGACTTGCCAATAGTACAATACACAACCAGGCCAGCTAGCCTCTCTAGGACTGGAATTTAAAGTAACAGAAAACTTGTATTGAAGTTTGTACTAGTGTCTAGATACCAGCATCACTGTTTTGATTGAGCAAGTCAAATTGTAATTACCACACTATTATTAGAGACGAATGGATAGTTGTACAACAGGGTGTGGCATAGAGTTGTCATTTGTTAAGGATTACATCATTCACAGGTGTGTCTACCAGTGTTCCCTTTAAGATTTTCCATCCATGAGCAGACCAAGTTTTGTCTTGTGCACCAATGATGAGGTCACGTGCGCTTGTTCAGATGTGTGCTACTGTAGCATCTACCAGTGGTGCTACTCCCTAAGAGACTCTCCCAGGTAGAGCGCCCCCCCACACACACACACCTTGTGGGGAGAAGGTGAGACATACCCCCTTCAGGGAGCACTGCTCCCTAAGCAGCCTGTGTGCAGGCAGGGACTGTCCCTTGGGGGTCTGCTGTGAGTCCCCACCTGGGGCAGAGGGAAGCTGCTGCCAGCACCCAGTGTTTGCAGGGAGTGAGGTGCTGGGGGTGGGGCAGTGACGTGGGGAGGAGAGAGGGTTGGAGGGACAGGGGACTTAGAGGTGTGGGAGGGGGAAGAGAGTGGAGGGGGGAAAAAGATGCAGGGGGCCCCAGTCCCAGAAGCAGCCACGCCACAGCTGCCACACGGCCCACCCAAGGAGCAGTCAGGAAGCCACTTTGCAGGCCTGGGAACAGCCCTGACCACTGAAGCAGCCCCACAACCACATGGCCCTGGCCACCGGAGCAGCCCCAGCCTCCCACCATGTGGCCGAGCAGGGCCCCCTTCCACACAGCTCGAGTGGTCCATGGCCACCCCACCACACAGCCCTAGCAGGCCCCAGCCGCCCACCATGCGGACCCAGACGGCTGTTGGAGTGCCGCCCCCCCGCCTCATTCAGCTCTGGCCCATCAGGAAAGTGAGTGATACTGTGCTGCTCTACAAAGGAGGTGGGCGGGTGGAGGTTTTTTTGTGCACAGCTGCGCAGGCGCACACCTTACAAAGAACTATGGTCTCTATTACTGACAGTGTAGCTCAGCTGCTAAGTGCCATATGCCATTGTACAAAAGCATATGCGTAATTAGTCTTTGAACTGCCTTGTCACACAACTCTGGCACTCCACTGTGGGGCAGATAAGATTTTATTTTAAAATAAAATGGTTAAGACTAATCAAAATTACTCACTACTTCACTTTGACCCAGGTGGGTATATTGCTGTTCAGACTGCTAAAGGTAGCTTCACTTACTGCAGGGTTTGTACAAGACAATTATAGCAATAATAGTCCTTGATGTGGAATCAGCCTTTTTCAGAACCCAAAAAGGAGTGTCCAGTTTTTAAAGATTTCACCCAGAGCAGCCTCTGCATCCACAGTGAGTGCACTCAATGATTCTCCCCTATAAAGCAAAAACATGCATTAGTCACCACATTCCAGATAAGTATTCTGAATAAAAAACTAGTGCCAGATGTTACAACTCAAACAGTTGTAGGGGAAGCGTGTCTCCTGCTGTTTTACATACAATCTCCACCACTTCTTTACACAGCACTATATAGAAAGTCCCACCTTCCCTCAGGGAATGAAGCAAGAATCAGCAGAGCCATGTATATCTGTCTGCTTATATCACCCGTGGCTCACTTTTGCAGATATGGATGTGGCTACACAGTTTGTATCTAGAACCCTGCAAATCTGTGGATATCTGCTTTATTTCTATGGATATTAAAGCAAATAGCCACGGCTCATTTGTGCAGATACACATTTTGTATCTGTGCAGGGCTCTAAGAATCAGGCATTACTATAAAAACAAACAGAAGTGAATATTCCACCAGGAAAGATTATGGAATCCTATAGAACTAGGTTTGACCAAGAAGTGCATCAGTGTGACTCTGCTGTCAGGAACTATGAATGGAAAATTCAAGGGACAGTCTTTTGGGCCAACTTACATCTAGGACTATCAGTTCTCCTTCCTACTATTACAAATTTTCATCTAAAGCGGCAGGAGCTTCTGCACTACAACAATATTACCAATTAACAAGAAGGGGACCACATTAGAACACAGTTGTATTTCCTTTTGGGTGTGTAAGATTCACTTCGCTTCATCACAGTCAAATTCTTTTCAAAAACAACTCAATCTGACTTGTGGGAGCCAAGGACCATTCTTTGTACTAGGTGCTTCACAAATAAAACAATCAGGTCCTGGTCCATTATTAGGGTTTCTAGATTCCACAGTACTACACACAATTAAGCTCAATGCATTATGTATACAGTCAGTGCTCTGGTCTCAATTGTTGTTCTAACACCGTAAACACTACACCAGAATTTTGGTTAATTCAGTGTGAAGGTAACTGGGGTAAGTCTATATTATCTCCTTAATGTCATTTTCATGGTCAAATATTTCAGGAAACAGGAAAACAGAGTATAGCTACTTAACAGCAGAATCCAGTGGAAAGGGAAACTAGAAATTGATACTATTTTCAAAGACGGTAGAGGAAATTTAGTTACAGTAAGTCACAAGGGCTAGCTCATAATTCAAGCAAGGGAATTATTAGAGTAAAAAAATCATTACCACTTCCAACTTGCTTTTTGGGACCCTGCAAATGCAATTAGTCCCGAAATTGGTATCTCTGGTCTGGATACAGCGCAGGCAGCAAAGGTTCTCGTAACCTTGTTTCTTCCACTTTGCAATCAGGTTTTTGTCAGCATATCCTTCTCTGATACAGTACTCATACAATTCTGCATAAGAGAGATGACTAGTGAGCACCACAGAATTCTCATTGAAAACAGACGTGAGTTTATTTTAAAAGTTTTAGTCTATAATGAATCAAGTTCTTATTGTCTCTATTTGCTAGCAGATGGAACTAGCAGAGTCACTAACTTTTTTTTTTTTTTAGAACAATTATTTAATCCTTTCCCACCAATAGTCTAGTTCCAGTTTACAGCTACTGGCAGTGACTCAGGTGCTCCACGCTGGAGCTGTGATGTTTTCACTACAAGAGCAAATATTAAGCTTTTTACCTCTGCTAATGGCTTTTCTCTTATAGAAGAGATCAAAGATATAGCGTGTTTTCTGGTGATGAATTCTGAAGATGGGCCAGAGGGATTCCACTTTCCTCTTCCCTTCATGAGGCTCAGTCTCCGCTGAGGATAGGTAAAGAAATCAGATTTCACTGTAGCCTGCAAGTTATTACAACACTATACACCATTTAAAAACACCATTGTTCTGGGGAGAAAACGTAAATTTAAAGGGGTATGGGACTATAGTAAAAAAAAATTCACTGGAGAAAAAAAAACCACACACACAGGAAGTACTTAACTGTCATGTAGAAAGTCAGAGAGCAAAAGAGATACTGGTAGGGAAAACCAGTTCTGAGGGAATTCTGAAATTTTGTCATTTGGAGCCATAGTAAAATTGCAGAATTCTCCCAAGACTAGAAATGTATGGGATAGGATAAGCCCCTCTGAGTACCCATAAAACCAATAGTGACGGCACAGACTAGAACCAAACGCTGTTTTCCCCTACACACAGTTATACAGGTGTCCTTCAATCCTGGCCTACAATAGTCTTTAGAGCTTGGGTGGAGTTCTGTTGATTCAGAACAACATTCATTTCATTTGCAAATCAAGCCATAGATCCAGGAGGTGATCCACATAACTCATTTAGCCATATCCCAAGCCCATGTCTCCTAAGCCAGAATTGGGAATTTGTCTTGTATGGGTAACTTTCAATGCAGAAAATGAATACACTGAGTTATTGCTATCAAAATGTTTTGTCTTCATTATTAGCCCCTAAATAACGAACACAGATTAAAAAAACACCACCACACGTACTGTCCTTTTATAAACATATGTATCCTGGAGTTCTTTTAGGACTGTACAATAACAGGGTCACATATAAAGCAATATCTGGCTTCATAACTTGCCTTCTCTCATTTTTTGATCCAGCTCATCCAATGTTGGTTCAATCAGCTCCCAGCCATCTGGAGGAGCTTTTCTGCTTCTCTTTACTTTGGGCATCTTCTAAAAAAAAAAAAAAAAAAAAAAGCTGTTGCATAGACAAATGCAGGTCAAGTTTTAATAGCACTTATGTTTTCTAGCATCATAAGGTCATCATGATACACACACCCCCAAAAGAAGAAAACCCTTGAGATTTTTCAGCATTATTTTTACTCCCTTGCAGTTACTCTCCCCTTTTTCAATGATAAAGATACCAGAGAAGTATTTTTTCCATTTAGAGATAAATGAAGATAAGGAACAAAACCGATGTCACAGTATGACACTTATTTTCGCACAATGAATAAGAATGTTAATGTGTTACCAGTGTACTGGAGGGAGTGGACCTTTCCTAACTCCCCCTATAATTTATAACATTATTTCACTTGTGAGGGCTACCCAGGGCATATTTCCAAGTTAATAGTACTTTTTGCCCTTCTCTAATGCCTCAAATTCAAGGACCTATCTATTATGCTTCACAAACTACTATGAGAGACACGTGTATCATAATTGCCACTGTAAAACCAAATATCACCCAGCAAGTCAGTGACAAAACTGAAATTAGAATCTTGGTTCCCCTCACATTTGTTTCTAATCAATTACTATGCCCCTAACCTTTATATACAGATATAGTGATACTCCCCTAGGCAAAAACAACAAGGAGTCCTGTGGCACCTTAAAGACTAACAAAATTATTTGGGCATAAGCTTTTGTGGGTAAAAACCACTTTATCAGATACAGTGGAGTGGAAATTACAGAGGCAGGGATATACTAACACACATGTATATCCCTACCTCTGTAAATTCAACTCCCAATGCATCTGACCAAGTAATTTTTACTCACAAAAAAGCTTCATCAGATGCATGGGTTTTTACCCATGAAAGCTTATGCCTCAATAAATATTAGTCTTTAATGTGCCACAGGAATCCTCATTGTTTTTGCTGATACTGACTAACACAGCTACCCCTTTGAGATTTGTCACCTAGGCAAATTAAGGAAAGCAAGTTTAAATATCCTTGGGCTAGGCTGAAAGCTGATGTTATTGACCTACTCTAGACTAGGAATGTTAAATATCGGTTAACTGAATAGTCGATTAACCTCATGAATTCTTATCAGTAACTCAACTATTATATAGTCCCTGGGAGCGGGGCCAGCAGCAAGTGCATTCTGGCCCCATTTCCAAGGAGCCCCTGCCACCCCACACTGCTGCCTCTGTATCAAAGGCAGCATTGTGGGGTGCCCGCAGACCAGCTGCCTGTCATCCCGTGCTGCTGCCTCTGATATAGCCCGGCAGCATCCAGGGGGGCAGCATCCTCTATGCAGGGGGGGGGAGGGGCTGAGCTCCTGGACCCACTGTGAGCCAGAATTGAGCCGAGCTGCCTGCCCGCCCAGCTCCTAATACACTTTAATGCAGGGCCGCAGCAGGGGGGGAAGCATGAGCCGGGCTGCTGGCCAGCCTGCTAAAAAAAAAAAAAATCTACTGGCGCGGGGGGGGGGGGGGGGGGGAGGGCATATGAATAGTCTATAGCATTAACCCACACGCGTTTTCTTAGTTAATCGATTAACCAGCTACACTGCTACAACCCTACGCCAGACGCCGCGGGGAGGGGGGGGGGCCTGGGATAAGCAGGCGCAGGTCTCTCGTCACTAGGGGAGAACACGCCGCATCTGTCAATAGCTGCCCATGTCGCCTCCCGTCAACAGGCGGGCCGGGCCGTGCACTGCGCATATCACCCTCCCCGAAAGAAGGGCGCTCACCTGCCGAGCGAGGAAAACAGACGATCGCTATTTACTACTTCCGGCCTTTTCAAAGCCGTCGCTCCCCTATGACGTCAAGAACAGTTCGGGTCCTTCTGTGCCTAGTCGCTCTAATGACGCTACACTCAGCCACCCACCGTTGCCTGGGTGAGGAGCGGGAGTTTATCGCGTTCCAGTCTCGGCGCGTGCAACGTGGTGTCCTTTGCAATGCCTGTAAGGAATCTCCCGCTGCTTCCCCCCCCCCAGTGGTGGATGCGGAAGGAAGGAGCAGGGACAGGCCTACCCGCTGGTGCCAAAATTAGCGGCCCGGATTGTATTCAGGCAGCGCCGCGGTTTGCCCCGCTGCTCGGGGCCCCGTGCTCCAGGCCTAGCTTTGGTGACTGGACGGAGGGAGCCGCGCGCTGGGGTTGCGGTTTGGGCGGCTTCCGCTTCCGGGTCGAGGAGTGGAGTCTGGGGGGGGGGGGAAACTCACTCGCTGTAGCTGCTGCCGGAGCCGCCATCACCGCCGCTATGCCCAAAGGAGGTGAGGGAGGGGCCGGTCGGGGGTAGCCGCAGGAGCGGTGGGATTGGGGGGGGGGGCAAGCCCTAACTCCCTGGGGGGAGGGGTATAACCCCCCAGGAATGGTGGGGTTAACGGGAGCAAGATCCAGGTCCCGGGGGGAGGGGTGCAGCCCCAAAAGTAGTGGGGCTGGGGGCGGAGCTTGAGGTCCCTGTGGGGAGGGTATTAGCCCCCAGGAGGCATGGGGTTAAGAGGGAGATGCAAGCCCCATGCGGGATGGAGTGATGGATTATGGGGGGGGGGATGCAAGCCCCCGTGGATGGGAAACTTGGGAGCACGAGCGTGACGCCCCTGTGGGTGATGGGAGAAGCATGTGGTGGCATAAACCCCTGTAAGCCAAGGGGGGGGCGGGAGTGTAAGCCGCAGGGGTACTGTGTCCGGGAAAAGAGGTGGGACTGGTGGCCCTTCACAGATCTAGTGCATGGTGGTGGGTTTTGCTCTGCACTGGGAAGGAGGTTGTCATCTGTTGAGCACAGAGAGTATGATCGGTGCTGTACAGAACTCAGGCATGAGGCACTGAGCTCGTATCTGGCACCGAGTGCAGTTCACATGCACCCAATGCCCTAACTGATGGGGCCTGTTTCAAAGGGATGCTAATGGCATGTGGTTCTTTAAGAATCGTCCTTCAGTGGATTAATATTTGACTGGCTTCTGGGAATATGCAGAAAGGATCTAAAGGAGAAGGTGGTTACTTGCTGCATAAGAGGCAGTACGCAGACAGGCACAAAGATGACTTTTAGTGTATCATTTTAGAGTTTTCAGTGGCTCCAAACCCACCATCATAATAACTTCACTCTCAGCATCTTGCTGTTATGCAATTAGTACCAACCTACCATGTGATATAGGAGAGCTAATGAAGGAATGATAGTCCACCAAGTCTGAGCTGGATCTGCCCAGATCATGTTCTAGATGTACTAAATCTCTTCACACAATTGGCTGTCGCATAATTTTTATGGAATCAAATATTATTAAGTTAATGTAAATTATTATTCCCCATTCTTCCCTTCTCTGCCAATGTACTTTATTAGTGGCCATTAACTGAGTTTGTGAACTCTTGCCAAACTGTTAGTGAATTCTTTAGGCATCAAATACAGTATTTTCCCTCCATTTTTAATACCATGAGATTTGTTTTCTGATTTTTTTTATGCAGTTTCTTTGATCTCTTGGTCAGGGGTAGGCATCCTTCATAACAATCTGTGCTATATAAAACTATTGTTATATAAAGAAAAGGATCCAGGTTCATTTGTATTGATGCATATAATTATTTTTGGAATGAAAGTTCAATAAATTGAATTTTCCCCATTCCAAATTCATCACACAGTTCTAAACGCATCCCTCTCAGGGTGAAACCCTGACCTCATTAATATCTCTGGGTGTTTTGCCATTGACTTCTGGACTGCCAGGATTTTGCCTGAAGTGTTGGGTAGCAGACTTGGATTTAATTCTATCAATAATTTAAATTTTAAAAAATTGTGTAAGTTACAAGGACACCTTGCCCCAAAAGCATCCATTCAGCGAATACGCTTCTCTTTTCCATAATGTGTGTATCTAGTTTTTTATAATCTATCTTCACTAAAGAAATAGAGCTATTGATGCAGTAATTCATAATCTGTCGGGGGAGTGACCTTTTCTGAGGCACAATTATGAGCTTGTCTGCTAATACAGAACAGAAGCTTCTGAAGAAGCTGTTGAAATGAGGAGTTTTCCCAAGGGGGGTGTGTGTGGGTTTTTTTTACTCCTGGCTCCATAAAATTCTTCTAAGCTTAAATTCACATTAACAGCAATACTTACTCTTATGAACTGAAATAAATATGTATTTAAAATCATGCCTAGTTTATGCTCTGTGTGCCTTTATCATAATTTAAAAAATACAATCATCTGTGGATTTCAAAGTGCTTTGCAAAGGAGGATAAGGATCATTATCCCTATTTTACAGATGAGGAAACTGAGGCACAGAGGTGAAGTGACTTGCCCAACGTAATGCAGCAGGTCAGTGGCAGAGCTAGGAATAGAACTCAGGTTGCATGACTCACAGTCCAGTGCCTAATACACTCCTGCCTCCTTACCATGAGCAAAGGCCTTCCCTATGCCCTCCTTGATGAAATATCTGCAGACTAATGTGACTTAAGTCTCATCTCATTCTAGTTGATGAGATGATAGTAAAAGTATTGAGCAGAGCATTACTTAATTCTTTGGTATAGGCTTGAATATAGAAAGAGTAAAGTTTAGAACTAATCAGCTTTGCTCTTCATATCTATTGTTTTGACAGCCCCTAATATGAATACCAAAGAGTTATAGGCTAATTTTATTTTTTTCAATCTACATTTAAATTTGTATTTATGAGCTGACCTTACACATAAAAAAACTTAATGTCTGAAAATGCATCTGCCAGACAACAAAAAGCCTGGTAGTTTTGTAGCAACTCATTGTTTTAAATCATGTGGCTCTTCATAGTGTAGAATAATGCATAAAGTTTATGTCATATTAGCTATTTTGTACCCATATAAGTAATTAATTTCAAATTGTAACTCAGGCAGTTCTAATAATCTGTCAGAAGAAAGGATGATTTAAAGGGGAACATAAAAGGATTTTTATGTTCAGTACCATCTGTCAGGGACAACAAAAGCTGTAGTTGAGATCACAACTGAAAATCCATCACACATTTTTTCAAGGTGAAGTGAAGGTGACAAGCAATACAAGTTCTTTGAGTGAATATCACCTTTCAAGACCACAAGTGTACAGAATCTCACCTCTCATGTTAGAAATTCAGAAGTGGCAACAAGGCTTCCTAAGATTTGTGGCAAGGTGGCTCAAGAAGCTCTCTAAGTTTGACTGGGAATTTTCCCTTCAAGCCACCTGCTTTTTTTCAGGTCTTACCCTCTGCCAGTTTTCTAAGAGCTGCATGTGTAAGGCTCCCTTCTTAGAAACATCAGGAAATCTGCAGTAGTAAACAGTGGGAGGAAAGGGGATGGAGGAAGGAAGTATGTTGGAGCTACTGAAATGTACTACTGCTGGCTGGCAAACTTATGGCCAAAAAAGGGGTGGTTTTTAATGGAAAAATGTTCCCGTTATTCAACCAGCTCAACAAATTAGGTTAGCTGGGCACTAGTGAACCTCTGCAAGATAGCTGGGGGCTCTCTTTATCAGATCTCAAGAAAGGTGGATCTCTCATTCCCTGCCCTTCTCCCTTTAAGCCTGCCTACTGAACTTAGGGAATTAACAGGGAGGGATAAAGAAATCAGAGGGATGTCCCATGGCTCTTGCCAGTGGCCTTCCTAAGATCTGCAGGAGGAGAGAGCCCTCTTGTGAGCTGTTTGGCAAAAAAAAAAAATTGCAGTGTAACTATTCAAGTCAGACTGTACTTTGAGTTTGGTGTCCTCAGAGAGAAAGGTCAAGACTGCTTAAAAAAGAAAGTTTAGGTCTCTAGCTGTCCTTTGGTGTCCCATGCCAAGACCACTGGAGTTGCCATTCTTCAGGAAACATTCATAGTTTCAGTCATTTCACAAAAATCAATTAAGGTTTAGTGGTAGGTACCAGATCTCAGCAAGGAAACTGATTTCATTTCTCGTTTTTCTGTGTGTCTGTGTAGAGGTGGGGGGTAGTCAGGGAAAATCAAGGTTATGGTTGAAACTCATTTACAGTTGCTGTCACTCTCTAGTGTTTCTATGGCCGCATAGTTAGAATGCAGTTCCTTGCTATGTAGGAAATGCACATTAAGGAGCAGCTATGGGATTTATATTTGGTTGCCAACCCAGGAAGTGAATCAGAGGCAACTGGATGAAAGAGGAAGGATGGTGTGTCATTACTGTCAGCTCTTGGAAACGTAATTCTCATTCTTCTATAGCCTGACAGAACCATGCTGCAGTGTCTGGTATCTGTAGAAGCTAATGTATGAGGACAGTAGTACCTACCTTGACAGGGGTGAGAACATATCTGGGGAACTGCACAAAAAGTTGAAATTGATCAGACTTTTTATTTGCTACCTTGATGAAGAGAATCTTATGGAGACGTTGGGCCGTATTTTTTTTTTTAATCTCGTGATAGCAGGTATAAATTGGGCCATCTCAGATACAGACCAGTGAATTAGAGGTCCAGTTGGTGCAGGCTTCCCTAGGGAGTAAGTTAACTTCTGGGTGTTTTTCCCTGAATACTTTTGTGGTTCAATAACAGTTCTTTGCACGTTTATCTAAGAGGGCTCAAAGCATTTGACTAAGGCCAGTGAATTATTGGGCCCCCTCTGTGTTCTTTTAGCTTTTACTGAGAGAAGACAGAGACAGCCAAAAGAGATTGGGGACAGACTGTTGACCTTGTGGAAACTTCTCACTAAATCAGCTACTGATTTAATTTCTCACGCAGGTAGAAAAGGAGGCCACAAAGGCCGTGCAAGACAGTACACAAGCCCTGAAGAGATTGATGCACAGCTCCAAGCAGAAAAACAAAAGGCCAGGGTATGTGTTTTCTCTGGTCTTGTGCTTAGCAAGATAAACTGCTGCTCTTATCGCTCAATTATTCTGCAGTTTATGAGCAAAGGCAGCTTAGAGTCAAGTGTTGTAGATCATTCTATCACCTCAATTACATTATGTGGAAAAGCTTCCATTTGGGTTTGACAGTCTGCTGTTCTCCAGTTTTTCTGTTGGTGACTGAGAGTTTTAGGGCTGGATCTAGCTTGTGATAATGTTTGGGCAATTTCCATCAGAATCAATGGGGTATTGAGCACTTGAAACCAAGGTCAAAATGTGTCCCATGTTCTTTTCCTCTGTGGGAATAAAACATGAAATATAGAATGTGGTGCTCAAATTACCTCACAGTAGATATCATATTGTATACAGAAAGCAACCGAGTCACTTATTGAGAACCCTGTTAATGGAGGTGATGTGAATAATGGGAATCATTTTGTGCCCTAAATGTATTTTGCTCTTGCATGCAATAAAAATATGATTCATTATGGGAAACCTGCTAGTAATACTGACATTCTTGGTCATGCTGTACCCGTTACCTATTTTCAGGCTGCTTACTTTTTTTAAAGTACTAGATGTTGCCATTTCATCAGTTTACATTTTTTCTTAATCTCCTGTAAACTTACAGGAAGAGGAAGAGCAAGAAGAAGGGGGAGAAGGGGCAATAGGAGACCCCAAAAAAGAGAAGAAGTCCTTAGATTCAGATGAAAGTGATGAAGACGATGATGACTATCAGGTACTGTAACTCCCAATTTGGTTTTTTTGGGGGTTTTTTAAGTTAGACTTAGTGTGTCGCTCCTCCTAGTTAATTTTCACTCCATTAATGATTTGTTCATTGCTGTACATTGAGTTGGAAGAAACTGAGATGGTAACATTCACAATTAACAGTGGTGTGAAAACATGGTAAAGTGTAATATGATGTGGCAGCAGGTATATTTTTTTAGTATCTGTCTAGGTTTGGTTTCAGAGGCAATGACCACGTGAGTGAGCTTTCTCCACCAGGAAGCCAGTGAAAATAACACACTGAGCCTTGAAAGCTACAGAACTCATTGATAACATGCATCTCCTTTTTTTCTAAACTCCAGCAAAAGCGCAAAGGCGTAGAAGGGTTGATAGACATAGAAAATCCCAATCGAGTTGTTCAAACAGCCAAAAAAGTAACTCAGCTGGATCTGGATGGACCCAAGGAGCTGTCACGGAGAGAGCGGTAACCATCCTCCTTCTCTCAGATAGCTAAGAGCTATGCATGTGTGTTGTGTGTATTCCTAGAATAATGCTCTCCCCTGGCAATGGCCAACCCTCTGATGCCAATAAACCCGACCTGCTGGGAGGGAAGCTCATGTTCCAGCGAAGTCCTTTATTTATTTGAGTCTACCATCCCAGTAGGGATAAAGATAATTATCAGGATTCACTTTGTATCCTAATTTCATTAGGTAGCAACTTCTGTGGTTGAGTAGCCTATGTTGCTGGCTGCCATCCTTCATGTGCTACCTACTTCTTCTAAACCAGTGGTTCCCAACCTTTTCCAGATGGGGACTCATTTTGACAATTCAGGAAGACTTGGTGACCCAGGGCAATTCAAAAACTGTGTGAATGGCTCCTAAGAGCCACCTGGGGAGACACCTGGCAACCCTTTTGAAATGTAATGGCGACCCATATTTGGGTCCCGACCCATAGGTTGGGAAACCCTGTTCTAAACAAGCTGTAGTTAGCTATGACTCTGAGCATCTTTCCCAGGCCCAAATAAGAGTTTTGTGTAAGCTTGAAAGGTTGTCTCTTTCAACAGCAGAAATTGGTCCCAAAAAGATATTACCTCTTGTAATCCTAAACTCGGGCAGCTTGACAGAACGCATTGAGATGGACATAAATGTTTGTTCCTCTAATCATTATTAAAATGATCGTTAATTATTTGTGTTAAGCCCCTAGGAGCCCTAGTCATGGACCATGGCTATCTAATTTTCCTTTCTAGAAGCCTGATGTCAATAATCAGAAATAACTATCCTTGTCCATTAGCGCGTAGTGCCAGAAAAATGCCATACTAAGGGTCAAACTGTTAGTGCCTGGTATGGCAGGAGCCCTGGTATTGACCAGGAGTTAGTTTTCCTGATTCCTGGGGGGCAGAGTGCAATTACTTGCCTCAGTGGACACTTCAATTTTGTTTTCAGTCTGGAATTCAGTGGCCATGTCACATGTGAATTATTAGAGAGAAAAGTGCAAGCTTGATTCAAGTCTGATTTGGTTGACTCTAAGCACCCGCGCTAGAGGGCAGGGAGCAAGAGACTTCGCACTCTCCCAGGCCCTGATTGAATTAGGGGTACGGGAGGCACATGCAAAGTCTCCTCCCACTGCCTGGAGTGTGGGCACCTAGAAGGAAGTGCAAACTGTTCAGAACAGCTGACAGTTCTCTCGGGGTGGGGAGGACAAAGACTTCACACGCTCCCCCACTTCCAGACCAATCAGGGTCTGTGGACGGGGGAAGCATGGAAGCCCTGCCCCCTTCCACCTGAGGCTCCGCCCCTTCTGGGGCAGCCCAGGATCACTTCAGAAATTTCTGAAGTGGCCCCCAGTCATAAATTCTTGCCCACCCTTGATTTAGGTATTCATTATATTGAAAGCTTCTGGCTTGAAAAGCTAATCTTCAGCATGGCTTTTCCCAAACCCCATGACTGCTTTGAAAAGGATTTAAATATTATTTTGATCTTCAGCCTCCTTGAATTGTTAGATCACTAACATGCTAGTTGGAGACTATGATGACTGGGCACATTTGTGCTCCCAGATCAGAGGTAGATGCTGCTCGAGATGATGCCTTCTTTTAATCCTCTTTCTAACTCCTAATGATAATTTGGACACCGTGATGACTAGTGTATTTCACTCAAACAGAGAAGAAATAGAGAAGCAGAAAGCAAAAGAAAGATACATGAAGATGCACCTAGCTGGTAAAACGGAACAGGCAAAGGCAGATCTTGCTCGACTAGCTATCATCCGGAAACAGAGGGAAGAAGCTGCCAAAAAGAAAGAGGAGGAAAGAAAAGGTAAGGCTGTTGCAATTATAGCGATGGTTCCTCATTCAGTCCCTCCTACCTGTTCTCACCAACAGCCTTACCACAGGAGCTGTGGTCTCAGTATCATTTGCGAAGTAGGCATAGTATTCCCTTCCTGCCTACGCTGTTAAACGGCTATGCTGTTCAACCCTGGAGTCAGCAGTGTTTCATCCTCTGCTTAGGAGTTGATGATCCTTCATAAAGCAGTTGATTAATTAGACAGTGAGCAGGCAAAGTAAGGAGGGAATTGCTCTCTATTCCCATAATGTTTCAACCAAAGAGGCAAAGGTAGTGGATTTTTGTACATGTTCACACCAGCAGTTGAGTGAATTCCCTGCAGACAGCTTGGTTATTGTTAGAAATACAGGGAGGGTGGGGACTAAATGGCTCAGGGGATTGATAATGGGCTATAGAGCTTTGTACCTCTAGGTCACAGCCTGACTCTTAATTCAGCTGAAGTGTCTAGTGACCCAAAGCTGTGATGGGAATTTGGTCTCAGTCCATTTCGCACTGCATAGATCTTGCCACAGCTGGCACTAGTGACTGGGGCCAGGGCCAGAATGGTCTGTAGAGATGGAATTCCTGTCACCCTGGATGCAGGCCCACCAGGAATTGTAGCATCTAAGCAGGGTGGTGGCCGAGTGGCACTTGCCCTGCTGCTATCTGTGAGATGTGGCTAAATGCAGCTCGGTCTCCAAGGCCACCCATCCAGCAGCAATTCCCCCATGTACACCTGGGAACATTGACAAGTCTCTGTTTTCTCGCCTCTCCGCTCCCCCCCCCCCCCTCCCCTTTCTGTAGCAAAAGATGAAGCATCTGTGGCAGGCAAAAGACTGCAATCACTATCCCTTAACAAATAAGCACAGGACAGCCAGGAGGAGGAATTCCAGGGAACTGTGCCTGGTGCCTGCCAGGAACTCTGCCATGTTGCGTACCGTGTTGGGTGTACTGCAACACTGAAGTCACCTTCACCTCCAAGAGACACTGACAGCGTGTTTGTCTTCATCTTGGCACAGAATTCCATTTTGGGTTGGGGGGGCAGCTGCTATTTTCAGGGCAGGACCGTGCTGTATAGCAGTTCTCTGTGTAACAGTTTGGAAATCTGAATGTTTTTGCTGTTTTTAGGACTAAGAACACATAGCCGGGGCAGGGTGGGGGGGAGCAAGATGGGAGGGGAAATGCTTCAATTATTAGACTGCAAAACCTAGACTTTGTCAGCTTGGGGGTGGAGCATGGGGTTGGTGATCTTGATGAAAATCCACAGGTCAGGGGGGTTGTATCATAAGGACCCTCTTCTGCAAACAACTCATGAAATTGAGCTGCAGAGTGTTGTAAGAACAGTCTGGGAGCCTAACTTCATGGCTGGTTTTCTGGAGTGCTGTTCATTCCCATTTTCCCCTCCCCCACCCTTTTCCTTTTTTTTTTTCCCTCTCCTTTGACTGGGGACAGTGTCAGTTTTTAACTGCATCATCCTTTGTTTAAAGCCAAGCCTTCATTGATTGTACAACACCCAAAAGAAAAACTCAGTACATTTAAAAAAAAACCCAAACTTGTATATTTGGCCGATTAAAATTTAAATTATCGAAAATGCTTTGTCCTTGTCTTCTGTGCACGTCAGCATGAAATCTCATGGGCACTGGGTGTGCTGCCGCAAGCTTTCCACTTAACCACAACTTGTGGGAGAGGCCCAGGACCTGTGCTATGAGGGTGACTTGCTATTTCATGTCTCTGCTGTGTGCTGCTTTCCTGGCACTTGGTGCCACTTGCCCCGTCGAAATGGAGCCAATAGAACAGGTCGGACTGGAGCAGCAGGGCTGTACGTGCAGCTAGACCCTGACGGTAACGTGCTTTCCCTGCCTGGCTCCGATGGACATCACGCTGGATCTGCTCCACACATACCGCTGGCTGGCAGAGGGAGGGGGATAGTTGTCTTCTCCTGTCTGCCAATCCAAGTCCTCTTCAATGTACATCGAGCAGACCCTTTGCGAATTGGGTGGGGGAGGGGCGAGTTAGTGTGGGGTTCCTGGAGGGAGGGCAAGAGGGTGCATTGAGCATGGAAAGCTCTGACTTGAGTGTGATGTATCCGTGCAGGTTTGGTCGGTCGCTGATAATCTGACCGGCAGTGAGTCTCCCATGTTAACACCTGTGTCGTGAGTGTGGCTTGGCACTGCCTGTGATCGCACACAATGGGGATGTAAAATCTAGAGTGCCATTGTGCTACTGGGAGAGAGCTGGGCCCTAGACCATGATCCTTGAAAGTTTGCATAAACGAGCAGTAGGGGTGTTAGATCGCATGTAATTGAATAGTCATAGAATCATAGAACACTAGAACTGGAAGGGACCTCGAGAGGTCATCGAGTCCAGTCCCCTGCCCTCAGGGCAGGACCAAGCACCATCTAGACCAGTGGTTCCCAACCTTTTTGATAGCGGGGACCGGCAAATCCATTCCCAAGCTTTTGGTGGACTGGTAATATTTTATTTGCATATTTGCATGTGATTGATGAATATGCAAACAAAACATTTCTGGTCTGCCAAAAGCCTAGCCCACAGTACCAGCCCTAACCTCTAGAGCCTCCCACCCCTTCACTACCCCCCCCAAGCACCAGCCACTGATCCCAGAGTCCCTTGCACCCAACCCCCCATCCTGAACGCCTTCTGCCCTCAGAGCCCCTCAGTGCCAACCCCCCATCCTGAACGCCTCAGTGCCAACCCCCCGTCTCCCTTACAGCCCCCTACCACCAGACCCCCTAGTACCAGCCTCCTGTTTCCACAGCCCCACTGCACCCAACCTCGCCGAGGCCAGTCCCCAATATGAGCCCCATCCCCAGTGCCCCTCAGTGCCAGCCCTGCCCCATACCACGCCCCTCCCCCCCACTACTAGCTCAGCCTCCAGAGCCCCCCCAGCACTAGTCCTGCTCCTAGGACCTCCCCATGCCTGACCTAGCCCTGTGCTGCTGCCCACATCACAGCGGCTCTGGGGGCTAGAGCTGGAGTACACCTCCCTGTGCCTCTCCTTCTGCTACAGCTGTTGGGAGAGGCATGTCCTGCCCTGCCTCTCAGCCAACCAGTGCTGGGTAGGGGTGGGGTCTCCTTTGGCCACAGAAGAGCGCTTCCCTGCATGGCCCTCCTGCCACGCAGGGAAGTACTCTTCCATGGCCGGTAAGAGATCCCGCCCCTGCCTGGCGCTGGTTGGCTGAGAAGCAAGGCAAGACACGCCTGTCCCAACAGCTGCGTTGAGAGCGGTGTACTCCAGCCCCCGCCCCCAGCCTCCCTTTTTTCCCTGGCTATGCTTCCTGAGCGAGCTGTACCCTTCCATACCAATATTCCAATCATGTATTATCCCACCAAGTCTGTGATACCGACTGTCATAGTTGTGTTTATTAGCACTTCAAATTCTTCTGACTTATTTCTCACACTCCTTGCATTTGTATACAGGCATCTAAGATACTGATTTGATTTTGCCCCCCAGTTCTGCCTTGTTCCCTCCTTTATCTCTGCTATTATAGCCCATGCTCCCTCCCATTTCTGACGCATCTCCCAGGTCTCCATGTTTTTCACTTACCTGTGGGCTTTGGTCACCTGCCCCATATGTCGCCCATGAAGTCTTAGCAGTTACATGACTATTCGATAGTCCCCGGGGGCAGGCTGACAGCCATTGCGCTCCCAACCCGCTCCTGGGGAGCCTCCTGCCACTTCATGCTGCTGCCTCTGTATCAGAGGCAGAAGCACAGAGCAGCACGTGAGAGCCAGTCTGCCAGGGGAGCCAGTTTAAAAACCAGCTCCCCGCACAGACTGGCTGCCTGCGGCCCTGCGCTGCTGCCTCTCATACAGAGGCAGCAGTGTGGGGTAGCAGCAGCCACAGTCTGCAGGGGTCTGGTCTCCCCATGGATAGAGGCTGGTGTGCAGCAGCAGCCCCTGTCTGGGGTGTCTGAGCTCCCCACGACGGGCTCAGGCTTGCTGCAGACAGAGGCTGCTCCGTGGGATGCTCAGACCCCCGCAGACGGGCTACTGCTGTGGAGCAGCCTCTGTCTCTAGCAAGCCTAGGCCGCCGCAGGCAGGCTACTTCAGAGGCAGCAAATGGGGAGGGGGGCGGGTAATTGACAAGTTTAACCAATAAGTTTAGGCTTATCAGTTAATCGTGTAGGCGACTACATGTTGACATCCCTAATGAGCAGGCAGCAAGGCAGTAACCTGGCACTACCAGGAGAAGGAGCCATTTAGAAGTGGACATCACCTTGTATCTTTAAATGCTTTGGAGAAAGATAACATGCCCCTTACCATGGCTTGTTGCCTGTGTCTGTGAAAAGCCCCCACCTAGCTGGAAGCTGTGCTGAACTCGGCCCTGAGTATGGCAAGTGGAAGCGTAAGCTCTGAGTAATATGTTTGCAAGAAGAGTTATAGAAACCAGGGCAGCAAACCAGAGTGGGTGGGGTTGGCTGTGGCTGAGGCAGGTGTGGGTAGAACCCCTCCGAGCCTTTCCCAGGCAATAGACTCTTCTGGCAATAAAGCGTGTCCCACAGAGGTGCAGCAGGAAGTGGTTCTGAGGTGTGATACAGATGCAGCGACAGCGCTTGGAGACTCCCCTGTGAAATCTGCTACCTTGAGAAGAACTCACGGGTGCCACAAACATCAGTGCATATTAGAAAGGGAGCAGCCACTTGATTTACATGAAAAAGACTTTTATTTTCTGTTTCTTTCAGCAATTTATGACCAGCATAGGTGCACTGTTTTAAAATTTTAAAAAGTTTTTTTTTAAACTACTTAATCGTTTCGTACTTAATTTACCACCTCTGACACGCGCTCCCCGGTGCCGTTGAGCCCAGGCGGTTGCACCGCTGCCAGGGGAGATGTGGATCTGCAAATATCAAAGTCGTCTTGGTCTAAACTCAACGCCATACAGAGAAAGCAGGAAGCAGAATTGGAACGAGAGCAAGAGGCTGGCGGTGCTGCACGGGGCCTTTTCCCTGCAGGCTCCCTCACTTGATCTTGAGATCCTTCAGCGCGGACTCCAGGCTCTGCGAGGGAAACAGCAAAGATTTCCAACAAACCCTTTTCTCTGGGTGTAGGAGAGGAGTGAGGAGGAATAAATGGTCTGGAATGTGCAGCCTAGCCCTTGCAAATGAGAGGACTGACTCACTCGGCTAAATGGCAGGGAGCAAGCACAGCCCATGGAAACATGCCTGCTTCCACAACAGACCCCTGGCCTCTCAATCAATCATCGCTCCAGTGCTTGGCCCCTCCTGGCCCACCTCTGTAAGCCTTGAAGAGGCTTTATCTGTATTAGTAGAATTAGTCTTACAACACTGCCTGGTAACGTGGACACAGTTGGACTGCTCTAACTTACTCTGTATGGGGACGCAGGATGTTAAATAGAGGTTAATTGAACAGTCGGTTAATCTCATGAATTCCTATTGGTTACTCAACTATTCTATAGTCCCCGGGAGTGGGGCCAGCAGCCAGTGCGCTCTGGTCCCATTCCCGAGGAGCCCCCTGCCACTCCACACTATTGCCTCTGATACAGAGACAGCAGCACGGGGTGCCAAGTGGGAGCTGGTCCATGAGGGGAGTCGGTTTAAAACCCAGTTCCCCTCGCAGACCAGCTGCCTGTCGTGCTGTGCTGCTGCCTCTGCTATAAAGGCAGCAGTGCTAAGTGGCAGCAGCCCCTCTCAAGTGGGGGTCTGAGCTCCTGGACCCGGTGTGAGCCAGAATTGAGCCGAGCTGCCTGCCCACCCGGCTCCTAATACACTTGAAGTGCAGAGAAACAGCAGGGGTAGGTCCCAGACCTGTCGCAAGCCAGGACTGAGCCAGGCTGCTGGCCAGCTTGCTAAAAATTTACTGGCAAGGGCGGGTAAAGTCTATAGCATTAACCTATAAGCTTTTGCTCATAGGTTAATCAGTTAATTGACTACACTGTGACATCTCTATGGGGACTAAGATACATTTCTATAGAACCTATTTCTACCAGTAAGGGTGTGATTTAGCGTAGACATACAAAAGCTGGTTGCAGACCATGGCCTGTTTGTTTTATGCTGGGGAGGCCACACACACACTCTCACACTCTCTCTCTTTTCTGAGGCACTTAGATTTACAGCTCTCCATTGTTCCAAAGGGCTGTACAAGTCAACTGTCCATCAGAGCCAGTTGGGTGTGTTCATTTCTTTTGCAGGCTCCTCTGATCATAGGGGCTAGCATCATGTTCTAAATGTCATTGTGCTCATGCTGAATTTTAAAAATCCCTTTCCAGGAATGCTGCCCACCGGACTGGAGAAATATTTGGGTAGGTCAAATCACAGACAGAGCGTCCCTGCCAGATGGAACTAGGTGTGACGGGATGGGTGGAATCACACAACGGAAGAGCCGTAGGTGAGGCGGAGGTCCTTTTGAGGCATGTCTGATCCCATTCCAAGCGTGTCTCGGCTGGAGGGCGGTAGCATTTATTGCACAAGGACTCTTAATCATTTGTGCTCATGTGAGAGTGGCCCAGAGCACCAGTGTGAACGCTCCAGCTGGCACGCTGAATATATGTCAACAGAAGGAAAGGGGCGCCGTGTTCTGGCCTGTGATGGTGAATCTCTGCCAATCGCAGCAGAGAATGACACAGTGGTAGGAACAACAACAATTAGTAGCTATCTGCCTGCACTGCCAAGCAGGAGCTCCCAGCACGGCTGTGGGGAACGGGGCAGTGGCTTTGTGTGTTACAGAAAGGGATGTGCGCTGAGTATCAGGACTCACCTGCAAGCAGCCTTGTAGTGTTGATCAGAATCTCCCAGCATTTGGGTGCTGCAGAATTGCAAATCACTCAGTGCTGGGGAACCAGGGTTTCCTGTAAGCTCTGCAGCTGCTCAGGAGCGATTCCAATGCCCCCCCCCCTCCCCCAGCTGATTCACAGAGCACCCACAGCCAGGTTTTGTTTCTATGGGTGGTGTGCATTGGCACATGCCTCAGTGCACATAAAATTATTCTGCACATGGTTGGGAAAAATCCACACATGGATGGAAAAGCTTAGAGGGAATATTGTTGGGGATATACGCTGACATGAAATGGAAGCTTTTTGTTACCATAGAATGTTCCTCAAGCACCTTCAGAGTAAAACCAGCTTCCTTCTTCCTGTCTAGCCCTGCCCTTCCCAGTAGAGTGAATTTTGATAACCAGCATCCAAATGCTGCCAACGTGTAATAAAAGCCACTAGAAAGTGCAACCGAGGCAGAGATGCAAGGCCGCTGGCTGCCCATTACCCTTCTAACAGCCTAGTAATTGGGGGCGGTCCCAAAGTTGTCATTTGAAATGGCTGTGAAGGCCTCCCCTCCTGTTTGGGTCTTTCGTGCTGATAGCTCAAAACCAACCCTGCTAAATAAAAATGGTGCTTGTTCTTTAAGGGCTGCTCAGAGTTGGCTTTGAAGTGCCAAAGCCCATAAGGACGGCCACGCTGGAGTCAGACCAAAAGTCCCTCTAGCCCAGTATCCTGTCTTCAGACAGTGGCCGATGCCAGGTGCCCCACAGGGAAAGACCAGAACAGGTGATCGACAAGTGATCCATCCCCTGTCGCCCATTACCAGCTTCTGACAAACAGAGGCTAGGGACACCATCCCTGCCCATCCTGGCTAATAGCCATTGATGGACCTATCCCCATGAATTTATCTGGTTCTTTTTGGAACCTTGTTGAAGTCCTGGCCTTCAAAACATCCTCTGGCAAGGAGTTCCACAGGTTGACCATGCGCTGCCTGAAGAAATACTTCCTTTCGTTTGTTTTAAACCTTCTACCTATTCATTTCATTTGGTGACTCCCCTAGCCTGGTGCTTTTGAGAATCCCAACGGGACTGCAGAAGTGCCACTCCCTTGAGTCAGCAATAGCTTGTGCAGAAGGGCTGTGGGGACACATGTTCTCCTTTGCAGCTGTGGAAAGCCAGCTTGCCACAATGCAGGCAGTGACGCAGCTGGAGCTGCCAGCAGGACCTGGTCCTCAGGCTGTGATCGGAGGTGACCCTGGAAGATCCGAAGCTCGCAAACACTTCTCCCCTGGCTCGCTGCACAGGCTACTTACCTTGATATCCCAGATGCTCATCCCCCCGTCCATTCCCGTGGTGCAGAACTGGGAGCACTTGGCTTTGCCGCCAGCGATCACGGAAATCTGGCTGGAGAGGGCAGACGTGGGACAGTCAGTCTGGCATTTGGCTGCCCTGGCCTCAGCATCTGACAGAGCGTTTCTAAGCCGGCACGTTGGCCATGGAGTTCATTAAGCTTTGGGGTTATTTTACCACCGGCCACCTTCCCATGTCTGTCTTTGGAAGGCTGGATCCAACCAGAGAGCATTGCCAAAGTTTGTCTCATGCAACCCAACTCACCACCTTCAGCTGTGAAAGCCACCAGCAGGGGCTTTCCCAGCTAACAAGGCTGCATGGAGCAGGTACCTCCGGCAAGCAGAGGCAGGCTCTCCCTGCAGAAAGGCCAAGGAGATGCTCCTGGCCAGTGTTCCCTGTAAGCTGAGCTCTTGAGCGGCCACCCAGGAGATTCAAATGCTGCCCAGCTGATTAGCAGAGTGCCCTCAGCTGCCCAAGCTAGCAGCAAGTGTTTCTACTGGTGGTGCACATCTGCACATGCATTGGTGCATGTAACAAAATTTATTCTGCACATGGATGGAAAAAAAAATAGAGGGAACATTGCTCCTGGCCCTTTGGACTCCTGCAGTACAAGCCTCCTGCTTCAGCAAGTCCCAGACTTATATGGTCTGACTGGAAGCCGAACACCCACAAAATGAGGAGGCGGCTCTGGGATTTGGGTTTGGCTGGACTTAGCTCTTCCCCGAGCCTGTCTCTGGGATTCGTGTGCGGCGAGGTCCCTCCCGGTGCCCCACCCGGTGCTTGCCTGATGCTGTTCTTGTGCAGCGTTTCCAGGGTGAAGTTGTTGGTCTCGGAGCTGGCCTTCTTATCCAGGTTCTGGAAGCGCTCGCGAGCAGTCAGGCCCCGTTGGGAGCTCTGCTTGGGGACGTCGAGCTTCCCACCGAAGGTCAGCGAGCCCTGGCTCTCGTCGTAGGTGAAGAGCATCGGGTAGCAGTCGTGGCCCTGCAGAAACACCAACAGCATGCGCTGAGCAAAGTTGCCAGGCACTGGAGCAGCCTCGCAGCATCCCGGCACGAGCCGCAGACTTACCGCTGCCACCAGGCTGTTCTCTGTAATGAAGGTGACCGTGAGGAGTGGCAGAGTCTCCACAGACAGCGAGGCCACCCTAGGCAGGGAGAAACCAAGAGCTGTTAGCGCCTCTGGGCAGCTTTCTGGCTTCACATCGCGCCCTTCTGGGAACTCAGCCTTTCTCCACAGGCTCCCAGATTTCCTGAGCCTAAGGCTACGTCTACACTGCGGGTTTTTTGTGGAAGAGGAAATGCAAATGGAGTGCTCATTTGCATATCTTGCACTCTCATTTGCATATCTTCTTCTGATCCTTTTTGTGGAAGAGGTTTTTGCGATAAAAAGCTCTGTGTAGATGGGGCCATTTGTCGGAAAAAAAACCCTTTTGCGTACGATCCCTTATTCCTCAAAAAATGAGGTTTACAGGCTCTTGCGCAAAAGGGTGTTTTTCCGACAAATGGCCCGGTCTACACAGGGCTTTTTATCACAAAAACCTCTTCCACAAAAAGGATCAGAAGAAGATATGCAAATGAGAGTGCGGGATATGCAAATGAGCACTCCATTTGCATTTCCTCTTCTGCAAAAAACCCGCCGTGTAGACTGAGCCAGGAGCCAGAATCCATCCAAGTGTAGCCAGCCCTTGCTGGCACCATGGGGAGAGCCGGGTAAGGGGCCAATGGAGCAGGGAGATTGGGACACTTGGTCCCCTCCTCACCCTGGCATGGCAGGATCAGGCTGGGTGGGGCTGTGGATGGGAGAGAACGGCAGCAGATGGAGTTGGATTCAGTGTGGTGGATTCAGCCTTCACATGCTGCCCTGGGCTATTCTCCTGTGTCCCAGTCAGCCCCAGAGCTCTCAGCCCCTTCCAGCTCATTCCCAGAGCCCTCCCGACAGAGCCTCTGGGATTGAGTGGTCTGCATGGGGCTGAGCAAGTCACTCCCCCTCAGGCCTGAATTACCCAACCCCCAGCTGCTCCAGCTTCCAGGCCACTGGCAGTCTGCTCAGCCCTTCAGCCAGCCCTGAACTGCAGGCTCAAGCCCTTAGCCAGCAAGGTTCTCACTGCTCTGCGCAGGCAGGACCATCCCCCTGGTGGGTTCTCACAAGAGCTGGGATTTGCCCGACCCTGCATCCAGTCCTCCCCTCCCCCCCCCGGAAATGCGAGTTTCCGGGCTGCGGCTGTCCCACTTACGCCATTTTCTTGTTGGCATCCGAGAGACAGACGGTGCTGTCATGGCCGACCCAGGCCACGCGGTTGCCACTCTCCGAGAAGCAGATGCTGTGGACCCAGCCACAGCTGCTGCTCGACTCAAACATCAGCTCCCCAAAGGGCATCTTGGAGCCCCACGGTGTGGGCGACGGCCTCTCCTCCACCTCCTTAATGTAGGCTGAGAAAATCCTGTGGAGAAGGAAGCGCCGCTGTGGGCTGCCGCCTGCGCTGGGTGGGCAGGGGCGTGGTGCTGGTGGCAGGAGAAGCAGCAGAGTCCAGCAGCCTGCACCCCGGCTGAGGAATACGCTGAGCGGGTGGGTAACTCTGGTAACGCCAATGCAAGCAGGCCCCGTGGCCCTCTCTGGGCCCCTGGGATGCGTGCTGAGCTCCAGAGAAGTGCCGCTGGATGTTCAAACCCGGAAGGGGGAGCTACTCTCCTCTCCCTCCCCAACAGGCCTGGCTCACTCCTGACTGAGGCCCAGCTGCCTTATGAAAGGCCACGGGCGATGGATCTTTCACCAGGGATCTGGGCTGGGCCACACCGCTAATGAGACCCCCACAGGGTGGAGAACAACAAACGGGAATCTCCCTGATGGATCCCTGAGGCAGGCGCTTCTGCCAAGATGCCATCAGCTGCTTCATCTGCAGGCAGGGTGGCAGCCTGCTACAGGGAGGCCACCCTCACACACCGCCCTGAGCCCTGCGCCACTCTGAACCCTGGGAGGCCAAGTTCTGCCTGGATCTGGCCAACGGGACCTCTGGGCTGGCTCTTGATGTTAGTCCCACGCTCGCCCGGGTCGGGCCCACACAAGAGGCTTTGCTCTCTGCCCTCCGGGGGTTGCTGGTTAGGAAGAGCCAGCGATGGGCCTGAGTGACACGGCAAGGAGTCAGTCCAAGGACAGCCCTTCCCCAAAGCCTGGGGCACTCTGAGCTGGGGCCCAGGTTTGGTCAGCAATAGGCAGGGGCAGGGGGGAGGTGACATCCACTTTCCCTGAGCAAAGAGCAAGGCAGTTTTGTGCCAGCCCAAAGCCGGCAGGGTGATCCTCCAACGCCCATCCCGGCCCTGTGTCTAACCTTGGCATGCCAAAGAGCATGTCAGGCAGAGGGCAGCCCTCCTGCTCTTCCCAGAGCCCCCGGTACCTTGCCACGCCCAGGGGTCAGTGTTTTCTCCAGGACTCCTAATTTACCTGCATTTGAAGTCGCAGGCGCCGGCGGCCAGCAGGACGTTGTTGGGGTGCCAGTCCAGGCTGAGGACTGTCGAGCGAATGGGCTTCTTGATGTGCTTGCACACCCACCTAAGGGACAAGAGGAGCGGGTAGCAGGGTGCCTGACTCAGCAGCAGGGTAGGAGCCCCCGACCCCTTGGGGCATGTTTCCCCCCGGGGGCTGGCGCTCCAAAGGGCCAGGGCTCACCAGTCGTTCTCCTGCTCGAAATAGCAGATGGAGATGACCCTGGAGCCGCTGCCCACGGCAAACTTGTTCTCCTTGGGGGACCATTTCACGCAGCGGGCAGCGCGGTTGATCCTCAGGATAACCAGGGTGGGTTTCCAGACGTTGCCCTTCATGGTCCACACGTAGGCGTTGCGGTCCGTCCCACAGGTCACGATGCGGTTGCTCTCAGGGGCCCAGTCGATGCCTGAAACACAGAGAGCCGAGGGCACAGGGCCGGGGCCGGGGACGCTGGGGGGAGGTTCCCCAGCCTGTGCTTTGCCAGGGGGCAGCCTAGATGGCATAATGGCTCCGTCTGGCCCGAAGATCTATGACTCTGTGATCCCCAACTCCTTTCTCCTCAGCTCTTCGAGCCTCCCCAGTCACCACGTTCACAGTTGGGCAGCAGGCCGCTCTGCGTTTGGCACTAGGGCTTGGGGTTAGTTTATTGTCCCCTGGAATGCAGGCGAGACAAAACCAACAAAATGGCCAGCAGGGGGCACCCCTGCCCTTTCCTTCTCCCGCTGTGGCCAGCCTCCAATTCCCAAACATCCCCCCCTCTTCCCCCCACTGCATTCACTAATGTCATTTCAAGTTCAGCGCCCCAGGCTGCCTAGCTGGATCCGGGGTTCCTGCTACAGAGCCACCCCCTCCCGGAAAGAGTCAGCCAGGCCCCTAGGCAGCCGTTCAGATAGACCTTTGGAGGCAGGAAGCTGCAAGCGTATTGATTTTGAGGAAAGGGGGCTGTAGGAACAATCTGCCGTCCCCTCTAGCGGGCCTACAAGGGGCAGGATGCTGTTCCCATTGGAGACTATTAATTCGACTCCAAACCTCTCTCCCAGGCCCTCCCAGCCCTTGGGGGTGGCAGGGTGTTGTGGCCTTGAGCTCCAATGTGCTGCCCCAGGCCCACTTTAAGGATTCAAGCCAACTCGCCAGTTAGCTGCAGTTTATACCTTGGGGGTGCCCTTTCAGCTGCTCCTGCCCTCCTCTGGCTAGCAGCAAAAGCTCAGCTTTCCACTGTGCCTGCAAGATCCCTTGCTGCTCAACCAATGAGATCGGCATGAATTCCTTCACCGCCCCTGAAATGCAGCCACCTCTGGGTGGCACGTGGCAGCTGTTTGACAGCACACAGCAATGCCCCAGGGAGTAAAGAGGAATGAGGCCAGTAGGAAACTCGGCCAGCGAGAACCGCCATGGAAAGCACCTTGGGCTCTGCATGACCCCAAGGCAGGAGCCCCTTTGCATGTATCTCTGAAAGACAGCACAGTGCCCCCTACTGCCATGCTAAGATGCTGTGCTCATATGTGAAGAGCACCACCTATCGGCTCACATAACACCATTTTGTGCAGCATTGCTGTGTTTCATGGATGTCTCCCATCTAAGGGCTAATTCAGCCCAACCCTTCTTAGCTAGCACTACAACCAGCTGCAGCCTGCCTGTAGCTGAGACAAGATCTTGATCACAGTGCTCCCTTCTCCCCCACTCCAGTTCCAAGCCCATCCTCCTGAGTGCCTTGCCAAGCAGGGAGCCCTCCGCTGACCCAGGAGGCTGTCTCCTTAGGTCCTCATCTCTTGCATGCAGCTGTGTCTAGGGGCAGTGTTGCCTGGCTGATCTCAGGGAAGAGGGTCCCTTGGTCCAATGACGTGTTGCCTCACCTGTCACCTGTCCGTTGTGCTCCTTCAGCTCATGGGCCTTGTTCCACTTTCCCCCCGCTTTATTGTAGATGTGCACCTCGTGGTTGTTTGGGCAGATGGCAAACTCTGTGGAACAATAATAAGTGACCAGCCATTAGGGGGTGAGGGTGTGCATGTCAAGTACTGCAGCTGGGTTCCAAGGAAGAGCCGGGCCATCTGATGCCTATGAATGCAGCATGTGGCTACTCAGGCAAAACTCATGGTGAGAAAAGCCATTCTCATGCTTCAGGGTGTTCGCTTTTGGCCAGCAAGGGTCAGGCAGGACAACCTCCAACCTGACTAGTGCCATGGGGCGGGGCGGAGGGGCTCCAGCTGGCCGAATACCAGAGCCGATGGAACAGCCATACACTTAAAAGAGGCCCCGAGCCTTCCTCTTCCAAGGCTGGTGCCTTCTCTGTTGCTGCCCACCCTGTGACCCTGTGTCTGGAGCCAGATCCCAGCTTGACACTGATTTCGCTGTTATGGGGAACATGGGACGTGGCCACGTGTGTGGCAGAGAGAGGGCCTAGGAGAGAAACGTCACACATGCTGGTGATGAAGCTGGCACTAGCAAGTGGTGGGCAGGGGCCTCTACGCAGGAAGGAGGGGGTGACAAAAGGGACACAAAGGGGAGACAGTTCTGGATCCAAACATCGCTGACAGGGGTGGGGAATCTTTTTTGGGGTGAGGTGCCCCTGATTCGCAGAAAAATCAGTTGGGGGCTGCACAAAAGCAAGACGCAAAAAAAACCCCCAAAACCAAAACTACCTCACTGACGTGGCCGCCGCCTGAGAAGCAGAAAGACACACCCCCACATTCCCCTCGCACACCAGAGCCTAGAGGGGCCCAGTCTAGTAGATTCTGTGGGGCCCCCTAGGCTCTGGGGTGGAGCAAAATATGAGGGGAGGGGCTGCCGAAAAGCAGGCTTGGTGTGGGAGGGCTGTATGGGAGGTAGGGTGCAGGAGCAGACTGGGGGTGCAGGAGCAGGCTGGGGATTGGGGGTCTGCGTGAGAAGTGGGGTGCTGGAGCTCCAGCCTTGCGGGCTGGTCCACGGGGGGAGGGGGAGGACACAGGGCTTGAGCACCAGCGCTGGCTCCCCACTACTTGGGGGGAGCCCTGAGCCTCAGGGGCTGAATCCAGGCAAGCTGGGGGCCAGATGTGGCTCTTGGACCAATAGGTTCCCCAGCCCTGAAGGGTCTTAGACCTTGTGCCAGCTGGTTGCTCGGGCCCCAGCTAGCTGAGGGCACAAGGGGAAGAGCCAGCTGGATGAAGTTAGAGGAGACCTAGTGCCGGAGGGGAGCAGCTGGATGTGAATTGTTCCAGCTGAGTGCCTCAGCCAGACCATCCATGCCACACGCTGCAGCCCCAGGCATTGATTTTTCCACTCAGAGTTAAACTGGCAAGGGGGAGGAAGGCTCCGCCCACCACCAGACTAGGCTCCACCCACCACCAGACTAGGCTCCGCCCACCTCTCATGAAGGCCTGCTGGGAGGGTCCCTATGGAATGCCAGCTGTCAAGGAGTGGCTCTGCCTGTGCCCAGCCCATCCTGCCTACAGCCAGCTGCATGGCTCGTTTCCCCTGGCTCCCTACAGAAAGCGCGGTTTGTTCTGAGCCGCTCACTGCAGCCCTTTCATACCACCCGCCCGGGGGCTCCACAGCTGGGGAGGAGACGGCGTCACTCACCAACAACTGCCCAGGGGTTCTGCGGGCGGGCCACAAAGGCAGCTCAGTTTATCTTGAAATGTCTTGAACTGAGCTGTTACTACCCGTACCCGTCTGTTCCCTTCAACCCCGATTCTGCCCTTTGCTGCCCTGTGGGGGTGGGGTCCCCCAGACCACAGCACATGGGGTGCTCCTGGTCCCAGGATCGCCCCTCTGAGCCTGCTGAACTGGACTGAGCCATCTCCTACGTGACCCCAATCTCCTAGCAAGGAGACACTGGGAAAGTGAGGTGGGGGAGCTGCCCCGGCTGTGGTACCCCCTTGCGCCTGGGGCTTATCCTGCCATATGAACTGCTCCAGAGCTGGAACATGAGCAGACTCCAGAATCCCGTTGCCCCCAGACTTACTGGATGTTTGGAACTGGGATCTGGACCTTGCAAAGGGCCCCAGATTTGAAATCCTCTCTGCAGAATCTGAGGCCCTCAGAACCTGGATAGACCGTTGTGTCTCGGGCCAGGTCACCTTTAGAGCAACAATGATGAATGAGTAGGTATAGGTCCAGCCCCATAGGGGTCTCCCAGTCTTGAGAGCCAGCCATGAAGGGACGCCAGTGGGGCCAGCTCTGCATACTCTGTGCTCTGAGGATGGGGCCTGAGACCTTTACCAGTGCAGCATGTTCCATGCGCCAGTTCTGCTGAGTCAGTCACACCAGCGTAGCCTGGTTTCCCCCCATGGTGCTGGTGTGCATGCAGGATAAGGGCTCTGTATACTTACGGGTTCGGTCCTTGTTCCAGGCATGGCAGCTGATTGGTTCAAGCAGGAAGCTGTGATAGGCCATGGTTTTTCAGCTGGAATGAAAGAGAAAAAACACTGATGTTATCATCCTGTAAAAAGCCGACCCTCGTCAGCTGTATCTAAAGGACCTGCCCACCAAAGGGAGCCAGCCACTGTCAGGGTGGGCAGCAGGATCTGCTCATTGGTCACCCATGGCCTGACTTGGCAGATACATGCTGAGTCTCACACTGGTGTGCAATGACAACTGAAACCAAAGGCCAGATCCTCAAGTGGTGTGAACCTGCGTAGAACCATAGAAATGTAAGGCTGGCAGCAGTGGCGTAGCGAGGGGAGAGCGGGGGGGATTTGCTCCCCCGGTGCCACGCTGGGGGCGGTGGTGCCAATTTAGTCCCCCTCAACTTCCCCTGTCATCCCTAGGCTCGCCTGCTCCTCCTTCACCCACCGCCGCTGGCTGGAGCTGCCTCCTCCCCGCCTCTCCGCCCCCAGCCCAACCCTCCTCCATCTCTGCCAGTGGGTTAGTGCATGCAGAGGCCTGGCCCCAAACTGGAGGGGGCGGGGGAAGACGTGGTACAAGTTCCCCCCCCCCCTCCTCCCAGGGTCAGGCTCAGCCTTGCGCCAAGTCTGGGGCCCTGCCACGCGGCGGCAGTGGGGGTGGGCGCAAATTTTGCCTTTAGCCCCCGGGCGCATAACACCCTCGCTATGCCTCTGGCTGACAGGGCCCTGCAGAGGTCATCTAGTTCAGCCACTCTCCAGTGGCTGGCCTAGTACACCTTGATCAGCGTTAGGCTGAACTGTTTTTAACAGCCTCCAATGAGGGGAAAGTCCAGTCCCCCTTAGAACTTGGTTCCAGAGCTTAACTATCCCAACACAAACATCTCCCTAATATCGAACCTGAATCTCCCTTGAAGCAGATTAAGCTGATTCCTTCCTCTCCTAGCTTCAGTGGACATCAATGTAAGCAGGATCTGAAGGAATTCGTCCCTTCCAGCTAGCAAGAATGAGAAAGAAACCCTGGGTGTGACTATATCAATACAGTTTGCTTCTGCTTTGCTGGGGTGTGTTAGGTATTTGGCAGATGGCGTGGTGTTTTGCTCATTGTTTTCAACTTAATTTGTGACCCAACACCAGCTACGTTTGAGTTAAATGCAGGGAGAGCTGAAATATGGTTACCAAGGTTTGTAATTTTGTAGGAATACAGGGAAGTAGGACTGTGCTACCTTGTTCCAAATGAGAGGGCTTACACTTAGCAGAAAGAGTCTTGCAAATGCAGGGGTTCAACTTCTCAGAGCTCTAGAGGTAGGGGAATGTTATTCTGGTCTGGAGGCTATATGGTTTCCCTTCCCCCGCCCCCAATTGTTCAAAGAACAAAGCTAAATAGGCATCATTAGGTGCCTCTCTTCTTATGCTAATGGTGTTGGAGTTGTGTTTTTTCTGCCCTGTTTGCTGACAGTTGAAATCAGGTGGGGGGGGGGGCTGAAATCGTTTGAGATTAATGGGCAGACGTCACAGACAAGAAGTGGCATGGCAGGGGAGAGAAAAATCCATGAATGTCCCCTTTATAACAGTCCCGAATATATTCGAAGGCTGCGATGAGGTTTAAAAAATACCCATTTTTAAAATCTGTCTTCACAAATCAGCTTTCTGAAACCTTTTAGTATTTGTGTTGTTCTCTCCAGGTTGTCACCAGGTTTCTTACAGCACCATCCCCAAAACTGGTCTCACCAATGCTGAGTAGAGAGGGACGATTACCTCCCCTTAGCTACAACATGCCCAGGGGTGATGCATGGGGGGGGGGAAATGGGTTGCATGCCCCCTGTACCACATGCCATGGGTGGGAGGCACCGGCCAGCAGCCGATGAGGGGCTAACGGGGGGGGGAGGGGGTGAAGGCCTGGCACTCGCAGGAGGGGTCCCGCTCCCCTGCACTCACCAGCAGCAGCAGGGGAAACGGAGCAAGGCAGCCCCCCTGCTTTGCTCTCCTGGCCACACTGCTCTGGGGGAGAGTGCAGGATGCCCCCTGGCACGAAGTGGAGCAACCTGGTGACTGGGGAAGCAAAGGTGTAGCTGGCTATAGAGGGGAGGGATAGTTCAGTGGTTTGAACATTAGCCTCCTAAACCCAGTGTTGTAAATTCAATCCTGGAGGGGGCCATTTAGGGGTCTGGGGCAAATCTGTCAGGAATGATATTTGGTCCTGCCATGAGGGCAGGGGACTGGACTTGATGACCTCTTAAGGTCCCTTCTAGCTCTATGGGATAGGTGAGTAGTGGGCTGCCTTAGGTGGGGAAAAGGCAGGATGGGGACAGAGTAAGTGGGGGGGAGGCAGGGCCTGGGCAGATGGGGGTTGTTCCAGCCCTTCCCCAGGTTGGGGGGAGAATCACACATGCAGTGGCCCCTGGGTTTCTCCCTGACCAGTTACCTCCAAACATGCCTGTTACTACACCTACACCCTGGGGGGACATTAGCCTCTTTTTGCCACTATATCACATTGCTGACTCATACTCCATTTGTGGACCCTTATTACAAGTATCAGCAGTACGCCTGCCTAGCCAGTTGGTCCCCATTTTATATTTGTTCCTTTTATTTTTCCTTCCTAACTACAGTCCTTTGCCCTTGTCTCTGTTGAATTTCAGATCTGATTTCAGACCAGTCCCACGAACTGTGATCTCTGTAGTTGTTTGGGTCACCAGTAACTGGGATGAGGACTCATTCATTCATTATTAATGTAAGGCTGGCTTTGAACCTTGATCTCCAGCCAGTGAAAAGCCAGTAAATCACACACCCCTCTCTCTCTCTTTGACCAGCCCTGCCCCAAGAATTTCTTAAGACCGGCTGATTCTCACAAGTCAGCACTGGGTCGTACTAGTTGGGTAGGTTACTCCCCTTATGCATTTGGCTTTGATGGAGGGAGGTTTCTGGTGCAAAATTAGAAGAGACTTAAGCTAAGCCTCTGGGTCCATTCCAGTGTTCCCTGTAAGCTGGGCTCTTGTGCACCCATTCAGGAGAGATTCCAATGCCGCCCAGCTGATTGGCACAGCACCCACAGCCAGATGTTTTGTTTCTCCAGGTGGTGCACATTCACACACGCCTAGTTCACATACAATGTATTCCCCACATGGATGGAAAAGATTAGAGGGAACCTTGGCCCATGCTCTGGCAATGATATTACCATCCAGCCAGCCCTATTGCTTGAAGCACACAGGGAGGCCTTGTGATGCCGAGTCAGGGTTCCCCCAAATCCTGCAGCCTCGTAGCAGCAAGAACAGACTCTGCCAGCCAGAGAATAGAGAGGGTTTATTGCTCCTCCAGGATACAGCACAGCATAGACGTGATGTGGCTACAGGAGTCCGGGCCAGGATGCCTCAGATCCCTTGAGTTGGGGGACCCTCCCTCCCCCCAGACCTCTTGGGTTGGGGGGCCCTCCCTCCCCGCAGACCTCCAGACCTCTGTTTAGGCTGACTCACTCCTGTTCCCCAGCCAGCAACTGCCCCTTCCCCCGAAACCTCCCTTCCTTTGTTCCCTGCCTGCCCTCAACCAGTCAGACAGGTTGGGTCTTTGCCTACGTGACTTAAGGCAGCCGTCCTGCTGGGCAGTGCTACAGGTACCGGCCAGTAGGGTTCAACCCCAGCCCACACACAGCCACCAGTAGTTGCCCAGAGGGTATGTTCTGCCCACTACATCACAGGCCTCCGCCCAGTTCCCTTTGCAAATCTCCCTGAAATGGCCCTTTGGCAGCCACCTTGTCACAGGGAGGGCATTTAAAGGAAACAAGAAGGGCCTGATAACCTTAAAAAACAGGAAGCTGGCTCAGACTAGAAAAGGGACTCTTTCTGATCACTCATGAACCTTCCTGGCGCTGGGTCCTGCTCCTGAAGCGAACAGACCCGGCACATGCTCAGGTTGGACAGGAGGGGATTGGAGCAGGCAAAGCACAAAGTCACATGTGATCGCAGGCCGTTTTGGGGGGGCTAGTCTTGAGGCTCGCCTAGAAATCAGCCTTACTGTGGTCACTTCTGGGCAGGCTGTGGCCCCTAGCAGCCTCGATCAGTGCGGCGCATTGCTCAGTGCTGTGCAGACACTTACATAAGCCAGTCCCTGCCCCATAGTGCGCAGTCTAGGGTGAATCAAATCCAGAGGCCACATGAGGAAGGAGACAGAAAGCGAGGAGGATGCAGGGACAGTGAAACGGATGCGCCATGCAGGGGAGTGGCTTCTGCAATGTCTGCAAACACCAGGGGAGCTCTCATCACTGGGGGCAGAGGAGCTAAGAATGCTGCCGCTGGGCCAGACTAAACACACTGGGCGCTGCCCCATCCAAATGGGCACATATATTCTTGGCTGGTTGCTACACATGGTTTACGGGCAAGTCTGCCGTGCTGGTGCAGGAAATCGTCCTGTGGCCAGGGGTGCTCAATCCAGGTGGCTGGCACATAACTATCTGTCAGCAGGTCAGGACAGCGGGGACGTTCAGTGAGCACGCTCCATTTCCGGTGGCCGGTCCCGACTGGCCCCTTCATGGAGGGGAGGGAGGGGCGGTGACCAATCTGGTGCTGAGTCACGAGAACCTGCCCCAGAATTGGGGGCCGTGGCAGATGCATGATGTGCCAGAGGAACTGCTGCTTATTTTGCCCCGCACCCCCTTCTTCCTGGCCGGAACCGTCAGTGTGATCCCAAAGAGCCGCTCCATCAGCTGGAGCACAGAGCAGCTGGCAATGCCAACGCCTCCCCTGTCCTTGTGCCTTCCACCCCTCCCTCACATGCCTCCCATTCTTCAGCTGCCCCGGCGGGAGCAGAACATGGTGCTTTGGCAGAGCCTGAAAGAACAGTGATGGGTCTGGGAATTAAGTGCACTGGGAACAGCCTGCTCCATCTGGGTGTCGTCAGAGTCTCCACATGCTTAGTCACCTCCTTGCTGAGGAAATGGCCTGTGGCTGGGAATCATCTTTCCTATGGCTCAGGCCTCTTCCTGACCTTAGACATCGTCACCTACTGGGAGCCAGTTCCCCGCTAAGCTCTCATAAGATGGGCGGGGGGCAGTGCTGGGTTGAACACCCTAGAGAGGCTAGTTCTCTGTTTACAGAAGGGGGGCAGCTGCAAACCTGCCCTACGTAACATTGCCCAAGCCCAGGCCAGTTCAGACGCCTGTAGGAAGGGTGCCCAAGACAGAAAGCCCCCAGCCGCTCACACCTGATGAACCGTGGAGAAGCATGGTCTGTCATTAACAAACCAGGGCTGGATTCGAGCTGCCCCCCAAGTGGTGAAATGCTCCATGCCCCAGAGCCATTCAGTCCCCCGCTGGATGCCTTCGCAAGCCACCCTAACGGTTCACTATTCCCATGGGGAACTAGAATGTGATCCTACCAGCATGGGGCTGTATAAGTTCCCCCCAGCGGCCCTGGAAGGATGCATTTCATGGTTAGGCATCCTGGGATTAAAAGGCTGACCTCAGACCAAAAAATCCCCCAAAACTTAAAAAACAACAAATAGTCTAGCAGCACTTTAAAGACTAACAAAACATGTAGGTAGTATCATGAGCGTTAGTGGGCACAGCCCACTTCTTCAGATGACTGGAGTATTAAAAGTCCAGATCCAAGAATAAATAAGGGAATGTGGGGGGAAAGAAAGGAGGGGGAGAAAAAAAGAGAAAAAATAGACCAATAGTTTGTCATGCTGAATCAGACCAGTGGTCCCTCGAGCCTGGCTTCTCGTCTCCAGCTGTGTCTACTGCAGGATGTTGCAAAAGAAGGAAACATTGTCCGGTTGCTGGGGGGGTGCCTCTCGGAAATGCACTCAGCTTGGTCACTCTTGTTGGTGTGCTCGTGTGAGCTGTGTCTAATTGTTGGCGTTATCCTGGTCCACTGTCAGCATCCCTCCAGTGTCCAGCACACACTGCATGGTTCTGGCTGCATTCTCTAGGTTGTATGTTTTATTCCAGCTTCAGATTTAGCCAATGCAAACACCACTGGTTTTATTCTGGCTCGTGCTCACCTATTCTGTGCAACACCCCAAGCAGAGCAAAGGCTGCGGCTTAAGAGGCCGAGGAGCTGGGCACACGTGTGCCTCAAGGTGGCCAAAGGCAACCAAGATCAAAATTCTCTCAGCAAAATCAACCCAGATCATTTTAGCAAGTTGCTGCCACATCAGGGAACCTTTTAAATGTGAAGGCGCCCTTTCCCCCTGGAATCTATTGTGCAGACAGTGTAGAAAAGTATGCAATCTCTTGGCCTGCTGGATTGCTTCATGTTCGTTTCCTAAGATGGTTCTTCTGTGAGTTTCTTCCTCTTTAGAAACATCTCAGCTCTTATGGTTACAACGGGCCTTTCTCTTCCCCTCCCGACAGCAAGCAATCTACATTTCTATTACAAACAAGCTGGCTGTAGATCATGACTAATATCTCCCACTAGCTTAGCTCACTGCTGGCTTTTGCCAGGGTACAGAATTCATAATGAAAGAACCGTTGTGGTGCTGTTTGAAATCCCGAGCGCTGGAGTGGGAGGGGTTATTTTTACAGGTTTTTTTTTTTTTAAATTAACCCAACCTTGACTTTTAAGCAGGACGGGGCCCACTCTACAGAAGGAACCGGAACTATCAGACAGGCAGCAGACTGCAGTTTGCTGAGCGCGGTCGCACTCAGAAGAAATTTGAATCGAGGAGCCAATTTTTTGAGGCGCGTTTAGATAATTGCCAGGGTTCATTATGATGCCCTTGGGCAGGACAGACAGGATGTTAATTGCAGCCGTTTGCAGCTTGTTATTATTGGAGGCCAAAAAGCACGGCCCGCTTTTTGGCAGCTGCGAGCGCTCAGGAGAGGGGAAAGTCTCAAATAACAGATCCCAGCCTGCCAGGACTGTGATGAGCAAGAGAAGCAGGGTCTCTCACACACAGGAATTAGCAAAAGCAATACTTAGTGGTTTGAGTCTCAGCACATAACGTGCAGCCTACCCATTTCTCAAACAACCGCAACAACCATCACTGCCCTCCCCCCAAGGAATTACGCACGAGAATACTTGGAGATGGTGGAGGATGTAGGATTTACGCCGGCAGATCCAACCAATGATCCTGCTAGTCCTGTCTCAAGCAGTGTGGAAGGCTGGATGATTCACACACAGCTGTAAAACCCGTAATAAACGTCACTGTGCAAAGCTGTCTGTGACAGATCTGGCAATTTCCTGCATGCTCCTTAGTAAATTAAGCTTAACTCTCTTTGGAGGCTGTTGTACTAAACATGCAAAGGTCCTGTATTATTGTGGGACCGTATGTAACAGCTGCGAGAGAAGAACATGACCAGAGTCAACCCTGGGACGTGTTCTGAGCATCTAAGGACTGCGTGAAACAATGTGCCAAACAAAAATGAACTTACGGGACAAAGAGGTGGATTTCCCAGAAATCTCCTGAGGGTGTGAGGGATGGGTATAAAGATACCCCCCTCTGCTTTTGTAGGTACTCGGCCTTTTGCATCTTTGCCTTGCAGAGGGGCCCTTTATCTGCTGATTACCTATTCCAAAAGTGCAAGGCTCAAAAATCCAAACTGTACAAAGCTAACAGATTCACAGGTGGGGGAAGGGTGTTCCACTGAACACCCCACACAAAGCAAAGGCTGGGCTTAAAAGGCCGAAGAGCTGTGCGCACATGTGCCTCAAGGGGGCCAAAATCAACAAAGATCACAATTCTCTCGGTACAAAAACGGTTATGAATTTGTGACCACAGAAAAAGCCCAGGATGAGGGTTTTGAAAGACTTTTCCCCTGCCAGGGCCCTGGCTGGAATTCAGGTCATCTCCAGTAAGCTTATTGGCACACATGCAGGCTCTTCTTTGTGTTTCATGTCCTCTCTGTAATGCATTCACATGTGCTTGCTCAGAGAGCACTGAGTGGTGACTGTGGGTCATTACACCATCTGTAGCCTGCTGGGGCAGTCTGACTTGCTGAGGAACTCACATTGCCATTGGGAACATGGGTGAGTTGCCCTGAGCTGTGACACTGTCCTCAGAAGGAAAACGGTTTCCTGACCTCAGCTACTGGTCAGGTTCTTGCTTGAAGACGAATCACCCTTGTAATTTATATTAGTCAGTAAATGCAGGTGATGTTCTGATTCGTACATGTCTCTAATAATTCCCTTTTGGACCTGATTAAGGTATCAGAACCAGAGTGTAATTTATTCCTTTCCCAACTCGGTTGAAGTTTTGTGTATTAGGCGAAAGCTGGTGTTATAGGAGGACGATTCTGCAATGGGGACCGAGTCTCTGTTGTACTCTCATCTCTGCCAGGCTTCACCTTCGTGGCACTAATCTCTTTTGTTAAAAGTTCAGAGGTTTCTGACTAGAGGGTTTAGGCTACCCATCCTGCTATAGTCCCACCCACGTTACACCGGAGAGCCGTGTGGCCCAATGAGCCAGACCAGACATTTCGGTGATCACCATGCAGTGCTGCTGATGTCCTGCAACCTGCTACGGCACATTCCGTTGACACAGCTGCTGAGAGATGCTTGGGAACAATCAGACTGCCTCACAGGGGCATGTCGACACTACAGAGAAGATGGACCCTGCAGAGGTCGATTTTCCAGTGTTTGATTTAGCAGGTCTAATGTGGACCCTTAAATCCAATGCTGAAGGCAGCCCCCCGCGTCCGGTACTCCTTCTGCGAGGAGCAAGGGAAGCCGGCGGAGCATGTGTTCCCGCCAGCCTCCCTCAATGTGGGTGCTGCAGCGGCTCGGCTTATGGCAAGCTGAATCCAGCTACGCATTTTCTACCTTAAACTGACCTGCCCAGTCTAATATAGACCAGGCCTTAGTGCCCAAGGAGGCCTGCTGATAAAACTGGCCACAAACAGCAGTTTGGGCACAACGCCTTAAAGTTATTTAGGTACCTAACACCTAACTCCCATTGAAAGCAGGGAATCTTCAAGGAGCTGGTCCTGCTGTTAGACAAAGCCTGGAGTAGAAAACATGGGAAGTCACTCGCCAGAACTAAGCCGCTGATGTTGCTCCAGGAGAAGGATGCACTTGGAGGAGGGGTATGTTTACTGCATCTCTGTCATTTTTAACAGTGACCCACCATGGGGAAAAGAGTGTTGTCCCCCTGCCCCACCCCATCCCATTCCCTTTTTTTTTTGATGCATCAAGGCAGCCTAGAAGGTTTAAAACTGTATCAAAAGGGGGGAAGTTTTGCTTAATTTTTCCTTGGGAATATCAGGTTTTGTCTTGTCTCTATTGCTGCAGGCGGTCTCTTTGGCTGCCTTTGAGGGCTTTCCTTACCCTCCTGCAAAGGCGCTGGGTGGCGAACGGTTAAAAACGGAGAGCTTTGCTGCCAACTGCTTGCAACAAAGCTTTTAAGCAATGTGAATAACAATCACTTCCTCTCTTAGGTTAGGTTTCACTTGCCTGGCCTCTGATTTCACAGACCCGCTCTTAGTTCGACGAGGCGAGAGCTGAAGTTCTAATCATAATGCCAGAATGAAGCAGGACATGTTAATAAAATGGGCTTTCCTGTCACCTTTACACACAAGAAAGACTCAAAAAACCTTTGCTCATCCCTTTTCATTCTCTACTAACTTTCCCTCCAACAGCTGAATCTGTTGGCTCCGTCACATCCCCTCCTGCCCCAGAACAATCAGCTACTTGCTTTCTCAGGTAAAACAAAGGGAAGTTTGAGGATCTTCACCTGCCTGCAACAGATGAGTGGATACCCAGGGCTAGTTTGGCTGGGATACCTCGCTTCCTCTGGTTTCACTTCTTTTCTGACCAGGCTCAAAGCCTCACCAGTGAAGACACAGCCTGGGGGAGGTAACTGAACTTTAGATCCAGAGGCTGGAGCTGGGCAATTTCTCCCCCTACTCAGCTAAGGAAGTGGCTCAGGAGGAAGGGCCTCGACTGTGAATTTTGTGGGGAGTGTTGAATTAGGCCAGAAACAGCCAACATGCTGGATCATCGTCTCTGCTGTAACCGCCTCCCCTGGAGCTAGTGAGTTGGCTCAGCAGGAAATTGTATTTAACACATGCAGCTGAATATAGCTCTCCTGCCCGCCCCCACCCTGAGACGGGACGGGTGTGTTAAACCCTACACCGCCAAATGGTCAATATGGGGAGGGGGCCCTATTGCTAGGCTAGGCAGAATTAATGTTTCCTTTGGAGTCCAGCAGTGCTCCTTGGGCCCTTCCGCGGGGGAGGTACTGCTAGGCGAGATAAGATGCTTCCTCTGCAGGGGTTAACTGCATCTCCACTGCCCTATCACAGCCTGGGGGGAGAGAGAGACACCCAGGCCAGGAAACCAACCAGCTCCTTCCCAAAGTCTTTACTGACAGGACACTGTTCCAGCCCTGTATAACTGGCAGCTCCATCAGGCCTCAACGGTCAGTCCCATCAACTCCAGCAACACGGGCAGGGGGAGGTGAGAGCAGAGTTGTGCACTCCACTGGCCAAGCTTTCTACCCCTCCACTCCCTAATCCATGGGGTGACACATTCACATGTCCCAAGAGCCCCACTGACTTCCCCTGGGATGCAGGCTCAGTATTTTTGTAACCACCACCAGGCAGATTTGAACCTGGGACCTCGGGAGCTTAGTAGATGCACTGCTACAGCATGAGCAATAAAGCCAGCTGGCTCTCAGCTTAGGTGGTAGAGCTCCCTTGTTCTTATCTCTCACTGTCAGTGGTCTAAGTGCCACTACAGGGGACAGTGAACCACACTAGGTGTGTGGGTTACGCTTTCGCAGTGACAGAGAGCAGCCCTGTAACCAATGTTCCCTCTAATCTTTTCCATCCAAGTGCAGAATTTTTCCATTCATGTGTGGAATGCATTTTGTTATGTGCACCGAGCATGTGCAAATGTGCACCACCAGAAGAAACACAAGCCAGTGCACTCTGCAAAGCAGCTGGGGGGCATGGGAATCTCTCCTGAACAGCCGCACAAGTGCACAGCTTACAGGGAACACTGCCCATAACCCCCCACCGGGGGGGGGGGGGAGAGCCAGTAATCTTACTACTGAGCATGAAACAGCTCTGCCAGCCAGGGTTTCCTCTTCCCTATTCTAACTGAAGGAATTTAACTGCAGGTGCCCTCACCCAGTCCCCGGCTATCAGACACAACCAGAACCAACAAAGTTCCTCTATGGCAGACTCAGCAGATGACAGACCAGGAGGAGCTCTGATGTTTTCAGCAATAAACAGTGGCTCAAAGAGCAGAGCCACATCCCCAGCCTGCCTATGAACCCACCTGCTCATCCACTGCTGAGGGAAAATAAAGTCCTACATCCCCGGGCGCACTGGCCTCGAAGCTTTCTCTCACTGCATTGGTGTCAATGGGAGTAGCGCAGAAACCCGTGCCGAATCTGTCCCTTTGGATGGAACGAGAGCACCTCCCGACTTCTTTGCATTTTGTCTTTGCATCAAGAGATAGGGGCAGGGTTAGCGGGGGGAAAAATCAAGGCGGGAAAGAGCAAACGTGGAATCAGAGGTTCCGATTCGCCTCTCACTCCCACTAGTGTAAATCAGAAACACCACCACCCAACTGAGCAGTGTAAACAAGGGGAGAGTTAAGCCCAGCCTGCCCCTGGAGGGAATCCCGGGGGGAAAGATTTGGGAACAGGCACAAGGCTAACAGCTCTGTGGTACAGTGCACCATTTCCATTAATGGCTGTGGGATCCCTGCTCAGAGATTAGTAGAGCTTCCAGGCCTCTGGGGGGGTGGGGTAGGGGGAGTACTACACTGGAAAAGAAGCATTTGAAAAAAGAAAGAGCAGCCAACAGCTGGGAGAAATTATTGCTTCAAAGGGAGAGGGGGGGAAAGCCAATTTCACTCAGGAGGCTCGCTCCAATCCCAGCACCATTGTCGTAGCTCCAGCTCTGTTCTGCTCCAGCATAAGGAGCAAAGATTTTTCTTTTGGTGGCAGCACTCCTGGGGTTAAACGTATGGCCAGTCACTCCGCTAGGAGAAGAGGAAGAGCTGCCCAGTTTCCTGTGGGAAAGGAGAAGAAATTCCCGACAACTTACCTCAGCGAGAAAAGGAGGAAAGCAAGGTGAAAAATCCCACCCTCTGAGGCGGGTCTGCTAGTTCATGGACTCTGGGCAGTCGACACGAACGGCAGCCGAACCAGCCAGGAGTGAAAGGCAGAAGTGGAGTTCTCGCTCTGAAGTAGCCTGACTTCCCTTTTCCTCTCTGAGAAATGTAACCACTTCCTTGCGTGGGCGTTGGGGACTGCAGAACGCTGCACAGGCTGCCTCCAGCAGAAGCAGCCGCCGCAGCAGGCTTGGGCTGTCTTCCTCCGGTCTCCAGGCCTGTCTGCAAGGCTCTGAGGCCGACACGTGGAAGCGCCGGAGCTTCCCTCGCTACAGCTTGGCAGATGCCTTTGGAGCTCAGGGGATCGCTGCTATGCTCAGCAACCGGTTGCGTTCACATCTGGCCCACAAACCTGGCAGAGTCGAGGTGCCTGGGTTCATGAGGAGACTTGGCTGCGAAAGGCCAAAGGGAAGAAGCAGAGGCAGGGAAAGATCCTGCTCTGCCTCCCCCTCAGTTGGACAGTTTCATAGCTAGAAGGGACAGGCTGGTGGCCGTGAAGACCCAACCCCGCACTTCCTGACGCCTGGGAGTAAGTCTTGACCTGAGATCGGCGAGTAACCGCTCTCGTGAGCAGCCCTGCTGAAGCGCGTGCAGGATCAGACCCAAAGCGTCCTCACGACGACAGAGAATATCCACTCTTTTTCTTCTGAGCAAAATACTGACTGCTCGCCCCGCTCTGGCACGCCAGCCCAGTGTATCCCAGCAGAGTCTGAGGCCTATTTACGGCTTTCCCATGCTGGCAGGTTGCAGAGAGGAAGGAAGGGTCAAAAATGTCCCTCACGCCTGGCTTCTCAGTATGGCACCATGACACTGCTTTCATGGTGGGCTCAATCGTGCTTGCAGGGCCCGACTCCCCCTGACTCACAGGAGGAGCCCCAGGAGACAGAACTGGCGCATGAGATGGGAATCCGGCTCTTGGCACCTGGAAGGCAGTGCTGCTGCGCCACAGACTTAAAGAGGAGCCGTGGCACTTCGCTAACCCAATGTTATGATTCAGGGTTGTGGGTCAGACTGCTCCCTAGGCCAGCTCAGAGTGTGGCATAGGGACAAGGGGGAGGTCGTTTGCATCTCAACAAACCTTGGGCTGCTGAGGCCTAGTTCAGCGAGCGGCCTAGAGTTGCCAGGTATTTTCGCCTCCTGTCCGGTAAAAAAAAATCAGAGAATACCGGACACCTGAGATGTCCGGTATTTTCTGAATTTTTCCCCAGCCAGGAGGCAAAAATGCCGGGCACCTGGCAACCCACAAATACTCAGCACCCGGCCTCCCCCTGAACGCCCCGACCCCAGCCCCCATGCTTACCTGGTTCCCCAAGGCTGCCGGCACAAAACGGCTGCCGGCCAAAAGACCTAGGGGAAGCAATGCTTCCCTTGGGTCTTAGTGCTCAACTGCGCCACTGTTCCTATCCCTGCACTCACTCTTAAAGGGGACATACTGTTTTAATGCTGTTTTGTTTTAATTTTTGGGGGGGGCTTAATAAGTCCTTGAAGTCCTTTTTTTTTGCTTTGCTCAACAACTTTGGTGTCCTTCCCCCCTTTCCCCCCTTCAACAGAATTTTTCCCCCTTTTTTGGGGGGGGGGGGGGGTTCGGTATTTTTGTTTCAACCATCTGGTAACCCTACCCACCACCAGATTAGGGCAGCACTGAGCTTCACCCCAACTTCCAGTCCAGCTGCCACAACCATACAGACCTGGTGGCACTGGGGGAAGGAGCAGGGCACAGGGACAGCCTGCTCGTGGCCTACAGTGGAACAGCCCCCTGCTGGACAAGGAGCGGCTAGCTCCTTGCACTCTCTTGGTGGCTCCTGCAGGCCAGTGTTGCTGGCAAAACATGGCCACAGTGCAGGAAGGAAGTCTCCCCTTTCTCTATAAATTACACCTTAAAAGCAAAATAATGAAGAACCACAGACCTCCACTTTGCCACGACGACGGCCACTGCTGAGCAGCGTTCCCTGTAAGTTGAGCATTTGTGTAGCCACTTAAGAGTCAGAAGCAGAAAAAGACACTCCACATTCCCCTCACACATCACAGTCTAGGGAGGCCCAGGCTAGGAGATTGTGGGGGGCCAAAAATGTGGGGTTCAGTGTCTGGGAGGGGGCTGCTGGGAAGTGGGCTTGGGGTGTGGGTAGGAGAGAGGGCGCAGGAATGTGATAGGGGTCAGTGGGGCTGGGAGGGTGCAGGAGCAGGCTGGAGGTGGGGGGGTTTGGGCAGGAGGCAGGGTGCTGGCACTTCAGCCCTGCAGGGAGAAGTGCAGGAGTCTACAGGCTTGGAGTGCCAGTGTCAGCTCCCTGATGTTGAGTGGGTGGAGCCCTGGGCCTCAGGGGTCAAATTCAGGCAAGCTGGGGGCTGGATCCTCCCCCACCGAGGCTATAGGTTTCCCACCCCTGCTTTAAAGATACTTGTGGTCTGGGCTCAGCCAGTCCTGTTCCCGCCCTTTTGCAAACCGTGGCCTGAAGGGGTTTTAAAACGCTACTAGTAATTGAGGAAGTTGGTTTCTGTGATCAAATTCAACCCCTCCCCTTTTCTTTTCCAGTGTCACTTTAGCAAGGAAGAAACGGTGACAGTGACTATACACAACCATGGTCAAAGGCTCACAGTAAACTAAGAGTTTTTTTCCTACTACATCCATGGTAGGGCCAGCTTATGGCTTCTGGGCAAAAACTCATCCACAGAAGCTGGTCCAGTAAACAATATTACCTGAACAGTTATTACCATGTCCCTCCACCTACACTGCCTAAAACCAGGATTGTCATATTATTACTCTTAAGCAGGCACCCAACCGCTTACTTAGTTTCCTCACGCAAGGAATGGGTTGACTATTTACCAATACATATTTCTAAGGCAACCAGCACCATAGCAGACAGGGTGACTAACCTTTGTAAATCTCTGGAGAAGTGTGCAGTATTAATATCCCGGGCATCGCTGAGGGGAGTATAAATAGCTGCACAAATGCCCGACCCAAAAATGCTTGGAGATTTACCTTTCCTGGCCTATCCTACAGATTTCTTGCTTAACTGGATAGTCCGGATTCCTGCAGCATGTAAGGAGTGGTGTTCCCAGAGCCGCCCTAATCTAAGCAGGAGGCTTTAGGGCTGAAGGTAACAGAGGATGGTCTGGCAAGAATCTCTTAAAATCAGGCAAGAGGATAGTTTTGAGGGGAGAGATGCAAAGGCATCCAAGGCAAGCTGGTGGGTGTAACCACTCCTCGTCCCTCAGTGGGGGACTTGGCTAACAATGCACCTGCTATAGTCTTTGCAGAGCCGAAAATAATTAACAATGGTTTGATTTCCTACCCTGTGGGTATCAATTCCTCCAGCCAAGGCTAGAAGCGGTCATCTCAGCAGTGCCCCTCTTAAGCTGCTCTGCCAGGGATCCCTTCCTAGGTCCATCAGTGTATTGACTCTTTCATTGCACGCAGTGGGCTGCACCACACAAGAATATTGCCACTGACCAGAGAGCCCTGGCAGAGAGCATGGGTTTACTTCACTGCAGAACAAAGAGTCTCCTCTCCAGGCTGCGGTTCAGACGTTCAGCTGGCGGAAGCCCTCCCCTAGATCTCACCGCTCCTGCGTGTCCAGGCTGTGAATTAATTATAGGGCAGCTTTATGTCTGTGGTAAGGACACTTATCTGACTGAACACAGAGAACTCAGAACACAAACCCAGCAGTGTCCTGTATCAGTTATGGGACTTCCTCTTTGCTGCGGGCGGAGGCGTGGCTGCTGCTACACATTCTCCTATCGAGATGTGGTGTAATTAACCAGGACAGAGCCGTGGCTGCTGAACATGTGCAGCTCTTGCAGTGATCCAGCTTATGTTTCTCCAAAGTATGATGAAAATGTAGCCCCTGCAAGAGAATAAGCAGGCTCTGCTGTCTAGGACTGGTCTCAGGACTCCTAGGATCTATTTCCAGCTCTGTCACAAAGTCCGCTACTCACTGATGCCTCCAGAGGCAATTAAGGCACTGGATACATTCAGGACCACAATTGAGTGTATATGGGGCTGTGCTGGGCTCTTCTTACACCAACTGATGAGCCAGGTCCTAATTTGGCCTGCTCCAAAGATACGTGTTTTAAAATGTGTTTCCGCTCAAACCACACCAGCTGACACACGGAATGCAGCAGGCCGGGTGCAGCTTCCTCGTATGGTTACTTTTGTTGGCAGAAATTAAAATGAAGCCAAAGCACTTCTCACAACAAGACTCTTTGCTTCAAACAAATGGATTCGGGGGTGGGGGGGGAATAGGTTGAATGGATCATACATTTCTGTACCAGAGGGCCCCAGCACCTGGGAGTCTGACAGCAGGGGGGACGGTGGCTGGAAGCCCTGCAAGGCCAGCAGCTCTACTGGGGTTGGGAGCCCTTCTGGGCTGGTGGCAGGAGGGCTGGTAGCCCTAACGGGACTGGGAGCCCAGCAACAGAGGTGGCTGGCAGCCAGCAGGGGAGCTTAGTGGGAGGAGGAGAGCCTGGAGGCCAACAGGAGAGGGGCCGGTGTTGACCAACCTGTTAAAAGCAACTTTGCAGGTTTACTTCCCCCTCTTCAGCCTCTCCCCATAGAAGAGGCAGCAGAAGAGGACCATCTTAAACAGGAGGATTAGTGAGCACTAGGGATGTCACTGTGTAGACAACTACACGATTAACCGATAAGCCTAGGCTTATCGGTTAATCTGGTCAGCTACACACATTCCCTGCCTCCTGGTGCTGCTGTCCCCCTGCACCAGGGCTGAGTTAGGCTCCTCTGGAGTTTGTCTTCTCCAGAAGTGAGGAGCCAAAATAATTGTCAAATGACTTCCCCACCCCCTTTTCCAGATGATTTACATATGTAACACTTGTCCAACTATAGATACCTTGGAACATTCCACTGTTACAGTTTTGCTCTGTTTGGAATGGACCATTTAACTTTTCCTAAATTGTTTGAAAAACAGTTGTGTATTCATGGCAATACATTCCCTGACTCCATCACTCTTTTAATGTCTCCAATAGCTTCTTGTGACAGGTTTTAGCTAGAGGGATGTTTTCCTAGCTCTGAAAGGCTTGTCTGCAAGAGGGAGATAATACCTATGCAATAGCAGAGGAAGAGGTTTAATTCACTACTGTTTCAAGCACAGGGCCTTAGGTAGAACATACAAGGAAGCGACATGCATTATGGATGAAATCAACCACGATACTTTGCAGATCACGGCACTAAATGTTGAATGAGAGTTTCCTTTCAGCCCCAATAAATCCATGCCCTTCAGATGAAGGAAAAACTGTAAAACAGTGACTTCCCTCCCCCACTTCTGGAAACCAGAAACAGAAGAGGAATTGGAAAATCATCATTTTTCTGTTTCATAGATCCCTTATCTGAAAAAAACTCCCTGGGAGTTGTAGGTAGCTTGTTTTTAGACATGCAACAGAGACAATGCCTTGTGGGCTCCCCCTCACCCTCTTTTTCAAAGAATCAAAGGGGAGAAGTGAGTAGTGTATCAAGTTACATGCTGGTTTAGAGGAAGTGGTAAATATAGGCATTGGGTAGGTTTTTTTTCCCCTCTTCATTTTTTGTGTTTAAAATGCAACGCTCTAACATGAGAGGCAATGCAAACTGCTCTTAGCCAGATAATCCTCTCTAATGCGCTGCCAACCTAAAGGCATGCAGTAAGATTCGACAATCACCTTACATGGCCATATGGACAAAGTTATTCATAACTGCTTCTGAGTTATCAGGGACTCAAAAGAACTCCAGCAAGCATGACCGGTCCCACATTACTTTTTAAGTCTTTGGAGAAGCTGGTCTGTGCTCTCTGTGCTGCTAAACAATCTGCATCCTCTAGTGATCATAATAAACTAGAATTGTATACACCATGCTTAGGTCATTGTCTCACTTGTCCTCTTAGACTCTAGCTCAACATTAATTATGCTTCAACTCCATTATGTGGTCTCCATCCCATATCATAGATACTTTGAGCTAATGCTATTTGAGGTGGTACTCAGTGCAAGCCTCAAAGCATTACAGATAATCCAAGTCATTTAATTTGCCTTTAGCAAACCAAGTCTGAGCTGATAATGAGAAGACTTTCAATTTTAATTTGCTATTATTAATCTTTGTTAACTGCTAAGACAGACAGGACTAATCACTCTGGAAATAATCACTGAGACACGTCTCCCTCATCTAAAATTACTGCTTTCCATGACCAGGCTCTTCTTTCAGAAGTCTGGATGGAAAGAGCTTTTAGATGAGAAGATTAACTTCATCCTCTTGATATAGGGCATATTAAAGGTGTTTTCCTTTCCTATGGACTCACTGCTGATTAGATCATTAACAAGAAGCCAAACTACAAACACATTCTGTATCTTTTATTTCTAGCAGACAATTTACATAAAATTCCCCTTTTAAGTTAGTGATCCATAACTTCCTGCAATATACTACTAATGGAGCAGCTTTGGTAAAGAATGGAATGAAACAACCAATCAAAATGAAAAAGACAATTACAGCTGATTTTGAAACCAACACATTTCACCAAATACGTATTTTAAAGAAAATCTGCCAAGCCATATCTTCTCAGTGCTTCCAAATGTTCCAGCTTGCTCATCCCTTTTCAGGTCTGTGCGGTTGCTGGAGCTGCATGCTGTCAAGCAGTCTGTCATGCTAGATAACGGATATCCATCTTTACATGATTCGTAGACCTTGAATAGAGGACTCTAAGGTCTTGAGAGAGAAAAATGTTTATCAGTAACTACTACAATATTTTGTATTGAACACAGTTAACTCCTACATCAAAACTAAGTGACAGAACAAAACAGATGAAACATGAGCCGGATCTAGTTCCCTAACTTGGTCCCCACACGGGTTGGGGCTGGCACATGCTACCAGATTATAAATTAACCAACAGTTCTCTTGCAAAAAGTATGTAAAGTGAAGCCTCAGAGCTATGAACACCTGAGTTACGAACTGACTGGTCAACCACACTCCTCATTTGGAACCAGAAGTATGCAATCAGGCAGCTAGAGAGATCCCCGCCCCCCAAAAAAGGAAAAAGTACAGTCCGGCATTAAACATAAATTACTAAAAATAAACGGAACATTATGCATCTTACAGCTTCAAAACTGTATTAAGTCAATGTTCAGCTGTAAAATTTTGAAAGAACCACCATGCTTTGTTCGCAACTGAACAACCTCCATTCCAGACGTGCTCATAACTCAGATTCTACTGTATCCCAGAGCTCCACAGGAGAGCCAGTGGAGCTACAGAGACATCTGCTGGCCAATCTACAGCAACACATGCACGGCCTGGAGAAAAGTGTGGGAGATACTTTGCACAGAGAATATAGGGTGCCCATAGGCATGCATATGGAAAAAATGGCTCTCACAAAGATGGGTCCCTAGATCCTTGACACAGTCCAATGATGGTTGGGTTTTTAGCACCATGTAGGCCACTCTGCCATGGGAGTGCCAAGATGTAGCGTATGAAGTCTCGTGCTAGAATTTTAAACAATAAATCCCAGTTTCCAGGGTGACTGACCTCATTTGTTTGCTGTCATTTAAAGGTCAGCCTGGAATCATTTAAACCCATTTAGGCTTTTCATTTGAGCTCCCATGTATTTTGGACCTCAGGTTAGATGCTTTTTTTGCTATTTAAAAAATAATAGTCTCTGCAGAGTATGGGTGCTGCCCAGACAGTAAGCTCAGTGCATAGGGGCTGGAGAAAGAAGACAACAGTGGCCCAGATGCACAAAAGTATTTAGGCTCCTTTTAGTATTTAGGCTTGATTTCAATGGAAGTTAGAAGCCTAAGTACCTTTGTAGACCTGAGCCAGAGTTCCTTTCATTGCTCCAGTGAGAATTCTGGTCTCTTTAGTCAGCATGGTTGTGGCTTAAAAAAAAGGAGGAAGAAGAGGATTAACAGGATTCCTACAGGGACATGAGTGATCCCATTAAAAAATTAGTCTGGATTAGTACCATCTGTTAAGCAAATATATCTGATTATGTTGAGTCAGATCTGTCCTCTCTAAAGAGTTCACTAACAGTCCCACATATCTAGCATCTAGACCAGAGATGGGCAATAATTTTGGGGGGAGATGCAGGATCTGGATAGAGGTTGGGTGCAGAAGGAATCTAGGGGTAAAGGATTGGGGTACAGGAAGGGTTGTGGAGTCTAAGAAGGAGTTTGGGTAAAGGAGAGGGTTGTGACCTGGGGCAGGGGATTAGGGTACAGGGTCTGGGAGGGGGTATGGTTGCAGGAATGGGAGTACAGAGGATTTGGACTGCATGGGGTAGGAGGTTACAGGGGACAGAGGGTTGGAGGGAGGGGGGCTGGCGTGCCAGAGGCAGGCTCTGGCCAGCAGGCACTTACCTGGATGGCTCCTGGCCAGCAGCCCAGCAGGTTCCTTAGCCAGGCTTTCTGCCTACCATGCCCTCGCAAGCTGCTCAGAGCGGCTTGCAGCAGGGGCCCCACATGTACTTATCTGAAGGCTGTGAGCCTGAGGGAAGGGGGGAGGGTGGCCATGGGAGCTGCAAGATTGTGCTAGAGGCAGGGGTAGCACCCGAAGCCTACCCTCACCTGCACCCTCCTGGGCTTGCAGCATCCAGAGATGCACATGACCCCAGGGTCAGCTTTTTTGAGCGGGTGCAGGGGGTGGAGCAGGCAGGGAAACTAGCTGAGGCTCCCACTGGGCTGTGGACCAGATCTGGCTGCTTGACAAGCCAGATATAGCTCTTGAGCCATATCTTGCCCTCCTCCCCCGGTCTAGATTCTCAAATGCTAACACAATTTACATTAGGGCTGTATATCAGGTTCTGAGGTCCAGATATTAACACATCACCTACAGCTCACAAGGATAAGATTTTTCATGGCTATTTTTAGAAAAAAAATTCATGGATGCCTGGAACCTGTTCCTGACTTTTACTAGAAAAGCTGAGACAAAAATAGGGAATTGGGAATCCAGCACCCACTCTTGCGGCTCAGGACAGCTGGATGCTGCAGGGGTCTCACTGCGTGCAGAGTCCAGTGCTCCAGAACTGGCGGCTGAGACTTGTGGGGACCACTCAGGGGGCTAGGAATTGTGGGACCCTCAAACACTTCTTAGAATTCTAGGTCTCTCACTATCTGTGGTGGCTACGAGCTCCAGGGGGCATCCTCCATGTCTGGGAGCTCCTTGTGAGGTGGTTGGAAGCTGTGGAGGAGGAGGAGGAAAGGCACAGCAGAGTTTTCTGGTGCCACCTGGCTGACAGCTTCAGCCCCGCAGCCCAGGGGCTGAAGCAGAAAGTGTCACGGAGGTTTCTGGAAGTCACAGATTCCATGTCTTCAATGACCTCCGTGACATAATCGTACCCTTACTCATAAGCAAAGTAGTAAATTCATACCTTGAAATCCCAGATGGTCATTGCTCCATCAATGCCAGTGGTGCAGAACTTGCGACAATCTCGCTTGTCTATCTCATAAATAGACACTTGGCTGAAAACAGAGAGTGCCAGCATAAGCGAGAAGAATACCAGAGAGGCACAAGTAGTGGAGACGTGATTAAATATACTTTGAAGCACTGGCTATTACAGGCTTTGTAAGAACTGCAGAATGTTCAATTCCTATTCTCCCAAAAAGAGTGACATGATTGTAATGCGGGTCTTCTGCCCAATTTTCAGCATGCCACTTGAGAAAGAACACCACAAGTATCACATTTGGAGGGTACTAGAGAACCTGCTTGAAACCCCTCCATCTTTCATTAGCTGAGTTATCAAGTGAAGATTTCAAAACACAACCCCAGCTCATGCACCTTCAAGGAGTAAGAATGGCCAAGTGGTTCTGTCAATATAAGAAGTTGGGAGAGAGTCTCCAAGGCAGACCGGGAAGGTCATCCAGCACCATCATAAAAAGCTTACAATTTAAAGTGACAAAAACTTTACTTTAGAAGCATTAGTGTATTTTGTGCACATGGAGTACTGGGACAAACACACAGTATCTCATATGATTAACTTGTATTCACTCATTCCAGAAGAGTAATAAATACTGACATGAATTTTTAAATGTGAGGGTAGAAGGAGAATTAGTTTTTCAGGTGAATTCTGCTCACTCGATTTAGTGATTCTGATAAGTGTTCCCGGTCCAATTTACAATATCAAGTCCTAGTTACACAATGTCTGCTCAGGTCTGAATTATGGAACACATTAATGTGACTTTACTCAGAAGTAAAGGGAAATAAGAGAATAATTAACATTGATAGTTATGTTGTTAGGTTTCAGATAAACCTAGACCAATTAAGCCTCTTTATTCAGGGCATCAGAGAACTGCCCAAGAGGTCAGGAAGGAATTCCATGTCTCCCTTTCCAAAAGCCAACATCAATGCACAGAATTGCTAAATCAGTCAGGTGCCTGGGGTACAGCCATCCTGTCCATAGGATGGTTCAGGCCCCTATGGCAGCTGCCCCAACGGGGACTCTCCCCCATATTGATGCTAGCCTGTGGGGCTCAGGGCTGCCTGGGGGATTACCTGGAAGGCCTGGCATAGGCAGCAGCAGGGTTTGGGCCCCCCACGCTCAGCACAACGGCAGGAACTGCAGGAAGCAGAGCAATCCAGCAGCCTGCTCTGCTCTCCTGCCGTCTCCCAGCTGAGTCACTCTACTTCACTGCAGGGACAGGAAGCTGAGTGTCCCGGCCCCTGCCCCACTCCCCACAGGAACAGAATGGAATGGGCTGGGGCCGAGGCGCTCAGCTTCCCACTGTTACAGTAAAGTGGAGCGACCCAGCTGGGAAATGGCGGCAGAGTGTAACAGGCTACTGGAAAACTCCATTTGGTGAGGGGAGGAGGGAAGGCAACCCCTGCTGCCGCCCTGTGCCAGGCTCCCGTTAATTCCCTGGATCACATCTCTCGGGGAAGAGGGCAGGGCCTGGGACAGAAGGAAGGGTTTCTCCGGGCTGACATCCCCCTAGGGATGGCCCTGGCCTGGAGCAAGGCATTCCTGCCTTTCTATGAAACACAAATAAGCAACTGTCAGTGAAAGGTTAAGTTTTCTGAAAAGGCAAATCCAAGGTTGAAGGGTCTCAGATATATCCTGCACAACATTAGGTGACAAGGACAGTTCCCTTGTACACGCTCTGAGTGCTGTGGCACTTACGTGATGCTGTTTTGATGCAGTGTCTCCAAAGTAGTGTTACGATCCTCTGTAGTGGCTCTCTTGTCCATGTTGCGGAAGCGCTCCATGGCAGAAATATTGCGCTGGATGCTCTGCTTTGGAATGTCTAGTTTGGAAACGAAGGTCAGCGAGCCACGATCATCACAGTTAAAGAGCATTGGACAGCAATCATGGCCCTGAAACAGGACATCATTAAGGCAAACACACAAGTAGCTAATTAAGTGCAGCACCTTTGCTTTTTATACCTCATGCTGCTGCAGAACAGCTCATGCTGGTGCTTGTGAAGAGGTATTTTATTATTGACTAGCTTCATAATGCATGTGTTATCCTCTCACTGAAGCACAACAATCTACAAGAGGGAAGAAGTGACACTTACGGCTGCCACCACGCTGTTCTCAGAGACAAATGACACACTCAGGAATGGGAGGAACTCTGTTTTCAGCTGTGAAACCCTAAACACAAGAACAATTGTTAAAGAAGAGCCTCACTGAAACCTCTTAGCTTTGGTTCCAACAGAATACAACAAAAGGGCCCATTCTCAGATAGAGCTACTAATACAAAAGCTAGTGTAGTCCAATCACTATAATATGCTGCTTTCAAGTGACCCAAGTAGATTGGGACTTAAAGTAATTATAGCTTAGTGCAAATGCCCTGTGGAATCTATTTTTATTTTAAATCCTGTGCCATGCGTCCAAGAAATTAAGGAAGAAACAATAGCTACTATTTTCCAGTTAATGGGTAGGAGCTGGAGCAGCTCCTTTCCAGCCCTGGGTTGGGGCTGCTCCAGCCCTGTGGGGCCCACAGGAGCAGCCCCTGTCTATGGTGGGCCTAGCTGTTCTCCCCACTGCAGGTTATAGGCTGTCTCCCCAGGAGCCAGCTGCAGAGCCCGCAGTGGCTCCCCTCTGGGGAGATAGCTTCACTGCCACAGCAAACCCTCCTCCCTGGGAGTGGTGGCAGCAGCAGCCCTGGCCCTGCTCTTGGGGAGGCTTCGCCGTGGGCTCTGCAATGTAAAATTTATTTAAGCTTTATACTGCAGAGCCTGCACTGCGAGTAACCACTATGATTTTTAGCAGTTACACAGTTACATTTTAAAACGTATTTTTACATCCCTAACATTTATACAAATCCTACAATATTTTATACTGTGCTACTGAGCAGGCAGCAGAGGGAGCCAACATTAACTAGAAAACTATCCTGGCTTTACTCTTGCCTTACAGAGTATTTGTTACAGGAGCAGTGACACACATTGAAAGAGATTCATTCCAGCAATACTGATATTTACCAATTTGGGCCTTTTCTGCTGGAGAAAACAAAATGTTAGGTTCTCTAAAGTTACAAAGATAATGTAAAACACTCCAGTTCTTAAAGCACTTAGAAGCCTTCTTTTAAGAGAGAATAGTTGGATATTTATATTAATGTTAAATGATCTCATCATTCAAGTTTTTATAACAATACCAAGGAAATTAACAGACAGGCTAGGATTTCAAAGATGGCCCTAGAGAGATCATTAAATAATAGATGATCTAGCCAGGTATACATTCTGCATTTGTCACGAGATCAGTCTCTCTCAAACACAGTGGTGCTCATCTGGCCCTCTCCTTTTCCCACATTCCTAGAACAATGTCACCATTCCTCATTCCTAACATAAGAGAGGTTGTACTTCTGTACTATGTTTAAGTCAAGAGACGAGGTGGTGGTGGTGGGAATACAGGAGAAGGTAGTGAAATATGTCTATCATGGTTGGAGGATAGAATTAAAAACCTTGCAATAAGTAAGATGGTAAAGAGGACAGGTGTGGTATTGAAATTTCGTGGACTAAAAAGCTTATTCTCCAGTCCCTAGTTCACACTATTAAATCAGGGGCTAGATGTGCAAAAGAACTGGGCATACTCTCAGAGAAGTCTCCCCCAGCTATTCAACCGAAGAATATAGCATCCTACTAGCAGAAGGAAATACATGGTTAGTTACAAAAACAGTTCTTTCAAAAACCATTACTTTGCTCCAGATTTGTCTTATTTACCCAACACTCCCAAGAGCCAAGGGTCTCAGAGACACAAGTCTTCTAAACTTTAAATGGATTGCTTGTACCCCCAAGCGCAACATTCCACGTGCCATGCTTGCCCTTCCCCTCCTAGCATCAGAGTTAATAAATACAACGAATACAGGAAAAAAAAACCCCCACGTACATCATATTTTTTGAAGCATCAGCAACTGACACAGTGCTATCATGGCTGACCCAGGCTAGGCGGTTACCACTGGCAGAAAAACTGACACTGTGTACCCATCCGCCACTTCCAGTGCCGCCAAACTCTGACATCAACTGCCCAAAGGGCATCTTTGAGCCCCATGGTGTGCTGGCTGGCTTTTCATCCACTTCTTTAATGTAAGCGGAAAACACTCTGCAAATAAAAAAAAGACACCAAAATGACAATGGACAGAAAAGTCAGACACCAACTGTGTAAAAAGCTTACATCAGAATCACCAGGACAGACGCTATGTTAATCATGCCATGGTAAGGTACCATCTTTTAAGTTTCCTTTGACAGCAGACTTCTGTGAGCCTTTGGAAAACATCAACGTCATTATGCACAAAATGTACACGGGTTCTTCTTGCAAATGCAACCTTCTCTCTTTCCTTTTGGCCAGAGGCTGGCTATGGAAATGAATGTTGAACTTAAATTCTCTACTGCATTAAGGATTTTGTTCCTTTCACAGCACTAGCAACCCTTACAATCAACCAGAAAGTTAGCAGAGAATCTGAAAAGTGTGATATGTAACAGTTAGCTAAAACAATCCTTACAAAGATACCCATTCTCTAGTTTGAGAGCTTTAAAGAGAGATTATCACATTTTGGCTAACTGCTGAAAGAGTACATCAAAACGTATTAAACTGCCACTACTTCTCTGCATTTCTTTTTCCAGCAGTGCTATTTATCAAAATGTGTTAAATAAAAGTCTCCCCCTATAGTTATGGATTCTTTTGTGTGATTCAGGAGTGGCACAATATGGCATAAAGGCTACCATGGAAATTATGATGTCGTCACAGATATAGGCTTAACAGTAACAGTTAATTCACTGAAAAAGAGGGACAAGCCACTTAGACTGTTCTTGCTTTTGAATCACACCATAGTACAAATAATGAAATATAACAACAGCAGTGGTTAAATGCTCATGCTCAAGGTAAAAAAACCAAGATTTTTTTAAAGTGAGCTTATAGTAACATTTTTAAAAGCCTGCATGAGTGTAGCACATTGCTCAACATACAGCTGAAGAACACACAAGTGTTCAGTAAAGCCAACAAATACAGAACAGGGAAAAAAGGCCTTAATTGCAGCTACGTTAATATGGCTGAGAATGCCAAATTATAAACATGAGTTCAATCCACCTTGTCAGCTTAAAACAGAAGCTGGCAAAAGGACTGTACTGTTGTTGGTAGGTTTAAATTTAAAGAGACCTTTACAAGAATCCAGAAGGACAGCTTAAGTAATATATGGAAATAGGACATCATATGTTAGAAGCAGCAGAGTCTTTGATACAAGGCAAAAATAAATCAGTCCCAAATAGCAAAAGGACTGGGAGGTGACTCGTGATGGAAGAAAGCCTTTCATTTGCTAAATTTTTTTTTAAGCCATTCAATTTTAGAACTAATGCCATTTCTCTGCTTGAAAGTCTTTACAATCAAAGAGTACTAGAATATGGCCTTTATTTCGAGTGACACTGCTCCAGCTACAGTATAAAAAGCTCCCCTACACGGTGTTCGTAGCTAACTTTCTCTCTCTTGAGTATAAAGGAAGAGGCCCTATGGCTTATCAAGGCCAGACATCTTAAATCCTATTTAATAACCATCAGGCAACAGCTCCTCTCGCCCTGGATTTTTATCAGCATGTCTCCCTGCTTAGTTGAAGTGATGTATACTGCTAGCTACTACTGATTTTGTCCATTAAATAGCTGGTTCTGAAAAAAAGGTATCGGAGCAGATATGCTACAAGCCCAATTGTCTTTATAACCTTTAGTATATAACTGAACATTTGCTTGAAAATAGAATTCCATAAAGCTGAATTCACCCTTCAGCAGAGAAAAACAGTTCTTTTAACATCCAGAAACAGTTTTATTGCCTCCCAGTAACCTAAGAAACTTGGAAATGTGAACTGAGGTGGACACTTTCTCTGCTGTACCTACATAAACACCTTTTCCTCTCTCTGATGAGAGTTGTAATAGTTATTAAATGGTCCATCCTGCAATGCAAACTTTAAATAACAAATGCCTCCTAAATATGATAATAAAAGGATCCACATTTCATTTCCAGAGGAATTAAATGAAGGGCAGAGTAAGTTTTCCAGCAGGAAGTGCGGCCATGTTTATGCTAACGAAGTGCGGGATATTTAAATCCCTGCTTCATTAGCAATTTTGACGTGCCTAATCTACATCTCTCTGTCGACAGAGAGGTATAGTCTGGACACAGCCAAAATGCTTTAAAAACCTATACAGAAGGAACCTTTTACACACAACTCAAATGCCCTCATCTGGAGAGGTGAAAGAATACTTTCCAAAAAAGTCAATTGTTTAGGGCAGGAAATGAAGATGTATACCCTACCCAATTTAAACAAACTGGAATGTGGTCAGAATCGCTCTCCTCATGTGAAAAGTTCCATGAGATCAAATAACCAGATGCCTTTGACTTCAGATTTACACTTTAGAGTAGGCAATGTAATGTTTGACCCTAGCATTTATTTTAATAGCCAGAGGCTATTAGACCTTATTTTAAACTTGAATAATTCCCCTGTAGCATATCGCAAAACTCTACACTTATTTTAAGCACAAGGAAAAATGTTCACTGTTGTGCAAAATAAAAGTGTTTAAAATTTTAAAAAAAATTACAGTAAAATCATCATGTACAAAATTACCTATCTGGGCCCAGAACTTGAAAGCTGATCCAAATGGATGAACCTGTGCACTGCACCTCATGGCTTTAATTAGAACCTCCACAGCATCCATTTACACTGAGCAACTACCAAGTCTTCCAATCCCAGTCTGCTTCAGATAAAAGCTGGTGCTGGATTAGGGATGTTAAATTGTGGGTAATTAACTAATAGAGTAGTTGATCTAATTTTCATTGACTACATGATTAGTTGATAAGGGGGGAAAACTGCAGAGCCACAGCAGAGTTAGCGCCTGGCCCGAGAGCTAATCCCGCTGTGGCTCTGACTTTTAAATGTATTAAGAGCCACCAGGCAGCTCTTAATACATTTAAAAAGCAGAGACGTTGGGGGGGGGGGGGGGGGGGGGGAAGAGACGAGGCGTGAGCTGGGACAGCTGATTCCCAGCTCGTGCCAGTCCCCCCTCCCACTACATCTTTGTCTCTTTTCCCCTCCTGAGACAGTGGGAGGGGAACCTGCTTTTAAGTTGGCTCCCCCCAGCACCAGCTCCTGTTCCCCCTGACTTTTGCTGCCTCTCTCGGACAGAGGCAGCAAGGTGTGGGGGGGAAGCAACCAGTCCAGTCCCTACTTGACTACCTGATAAGCATATGCTTATCGGGTAGTCAACTAGTTGATTACATCCCTATGCCGAATAGCTTTTCATTTCATGAAGAGCAGCACAGAGCTGACCAACAGGTACCTGCACACCTGAAACAGTATTAGTAAGTAACGACTACTTTATGTAAGCAACAATGACTTTCTAGTGGATACATGCTAAAAATCCCAAGTCCCGTGTACACATATAGTGGCACAGAGTTTACAGTCTTTCAAGGCTATATTTCTATTTTTCTAAATAGGGGACTGCACCCGCTGCTTACTACGCTCACAACCCCTCTCTCTCTGGCAGCTTTCATGGCTAGAGAGCGTGATGACATCATTCTGTCGTGCAGCACAAAAACTTTTTTTTTTTTTTTTTTTTTTTTTAAAAGAGAGAGAGATTGATTAAGATGTGATGGGCTGCTATTTTGACAAGGTTCACAGGAGTTACACACGGACTCATTTAAATCAGTAACCCAAATCAACTCGCAAATGCTTTAGTTACTCTTACCTGCATTTGAAGTCACAGGAGCCCGCAGCCAGCAAGACATTATTAGGGTGCCAGTCCAGACTTAGGACAGTAGAGCGAATAGGCTTTTTAATGTGTTTGCTCACCCACCTAAAACAATAGGAAATAAAACTTATTTATTGAGAACCATTTGCTTTCCATTAAAGTGCCAAATATATAGTATAGACTCAAACACATCAAATCTCAGTGCAAGTGACTGGGAACATTCTAACTTCGCAACAGAACTGACACATGTAAAGGAAGAGAGAGTAAAGTACACATGGCCCATTAATCATCATTACTGTTAAATATGCCCCTAAATTCTCACCAGAAATGGTTCTAGACATCATGAAACTCCAGCCCACTATCATTCTACAGTGACAGAACATTACAATGCAACTCTTGTAATATGCATATATACTTTACTTTTAAATTAGTACCACATGGGGTTTTAAAACACTGACCAGCCAAACTGTTTAGAAAAGAACTCAACTAGTTATTTCCCCTTTGTGCCTTCCTTCTACCTTATTCCATCTACCTGAGGTTTTGTAAATTCATTTCAGAAACTACTGATGATTGCAACCCCTCCAATATAATTCATGAATCTCAAGTGGCTATGACCTCTGTCAGCCAGGCATCAATAACTATTATTTTGAGCAGACACACATCTGGGTCCTGTGTTTTTTAAATCAATTTTTGGAAACACTTCAATATACTACATTGACCACTACTCTGACCTTGAACTCATTAACTTGATTTTGATGTTATAATCTCTCCCTTTTATATGCCCTAAGAACAGGAGAACATTAATGAATCATAACAGAGTTAAACAGTATTTTCTTAGTACAACATTCTGAATGCTTTTTTGCAGAAAGCTTCAAAATATTTTCTGCAGCTTACCAACTTTTCTGTTCTTTATATTTTATGGTAAAATTTATGAAAGGTATATAAACTTGCATGGAAATTTTCACAGGTTATTTAGAAGGTTACAAAATACAGATTAAATGCTGGATTTAAACCACCTACAACAGCAATAGCAAAATAAAGCTTTTTCTATCTAAATATTGTGACATGGGTACAAGTTCTTAGCCTATAACTGAGAAAAAAGATTATCTAAACATGGAGGATTATATAAATAAGGACCATTCAAGTTCATGTTTGCAAATCTATCTTACAATGCAACTTCTTGTTCACTCAAATGCTGTGACTATGGCATAGTATAACGTTAAAGAAAAGTAGTAGGTGTCTCAGATCTTGTAACAGAAATACTAATGGTTATATATTGCTAAATGCTATTGAGTTCAAGTATGGTCATCCCCTCCATTTCTGAGCACCTGGTAGACCACTTGTTTCTTTACAAACCAAACAGCATAGATTTGTTTTGAATGTTTTAATAGTTTTTCTTCCAGAAATTTTATGTTATTTTGTTTTATCCATGCCAGGGTGCTACTCTCTTCAGTTTAGCCACAACACTTTCCCTACACCATAACACGGAGTGGTGAGGCTAAACCTCAACAGTGCCATGATCTTTTTACATTTGCAAAAGATATGGGGCTTTCTTTCTGAAGCTCTCTACTTGTGATGTCCAACCAGTTCTGAAGGGGCACACTATCCACACCCAACCGGCCAAATAACCTCATGTAGCTAGTGTGTTGGACGCCATGGCTCTATACAACATTTACTAAACAACTTCAGAATCTTGACTTAGTATTGAGATGACAAGTAAACCATTCCATTAAAAACCCTGTTCAGTAAATTAGCAAACTCCCAGGTAATGGTCAGTTATGAAAAATTCAGGCACTTTCAAAAGAGGTAAGAGAAGCTAAGAATATCAAATATTTGAGAAAATCCATTAAATCTGCCAGAAATCAGGTAGAGGAGGAAAGTACAAATAAAAGGTCTAAACAGACATATAGTAGAACCTCAGAGTTACAAATATTGGAATTGAAAACTAACCAGTCAACCACACACCTCATTTGGAACCAGAAGTACAAAGACAGCAGCAGAGACAAATAAAAGCAAATCTAGTACAATACTGTGTTAAATGTGAACTACCCAAAAAAAAAAAAAAAAGTTAAAAAATCTGACAAGGTAAGGAAACTTTCTGTGCTTGTTTCATTATGTTTAAAGGAACATTTTTCTTCTGAGTAGTAGTTTCAAAGCAGTATTAAAATCGATTTTCAATTGTAAACTTTTGAAAAAAAAACATAACATTTTGTTCAGTTACAAATATTTCAGAGTTATGAACAACCTCCATTCCAGAGGTATTTTTAACTGAGGTTCTACTGTAAGTGTTGGAAATACATTTTCAAGGCACCATCCAATAATTTAGATATTAAACTGTTAATATTAATGAGAACTGAATGACTAAATCACATGCATGACATGTACCCTTTACAGCTTAGAAATTCTGAGAAAACTTCAATAAAAAGATAAAAACTCAGCAATTAAAGCACATTTATGGTGCATTAACTCCATTTTAAAATACACTATGGAATACAGAAACAAGACAATGTATTGCCTCTTGGAATTGCCTTAATGGAAATTATTAAACTGCTCACCAGTCATTTTCAGACTCAAAGTAGCACACTGATATGAGTCGAGCTCCACTTCCTACAGCAAATTTATTCTCCAAAGGAGACCACTTTACAAAGGTGGCCGCACGATTAATTCTCAGAATCACTAGAGTTGGCTTCCACACGCCGTCTTTCTGACTCCAGACGTAGGCATTACGGTCTGCACCACAAGTTACAATGCGATCGCTCTTGGGAGCCCAATCAATACCTGCAATTTAGACCTTGTATTAACAGTTTTTTTTTTCTTGTTAATCCCCGTTTACTGTACAGCAACCCAGAATGGAGACATCAGCTATTGCTCTTTGCCATGAAGATAGATATCAATTATGTCCAACCACCACTCATTCTTCAGTCACCATTGTGAACATTTATGCTCCTGACTTCCCTCTCCAAATCCCTCTTACTACTAAATTTTATTGGAACACAGACAGAGAGAAGGAAAACTGCTTTGAAAGCCTGACCACTTGTCGTTGAATGGCTACTGCTCTCTTCCTCCACCCCCTCTTCTGGTTCCCAAATCTGATTATAATTTTGCTACCTAAGAAGCAGTACTTCCAAAACTTTGCCCAAACCTCTAATACAGTTATATACTTTGCTGCTGCCAGGCTATGCTGTCATTATATAAAAAACATTAGACCACAGTAGTTTTTAGAAATGTCAGAAAGAATGAAGCTATTGGTTTTTATGTAGGGACACAATGCTTATGTCTGTGTCATGCCTACTTAAGTTGTGCCATCAGCCAAAAATAAAGTAATATCAAGGCAAAGAAGCAAATAAATATCAGAAAAAAATAGTATAAAACATCCTTTTGACAAGCTTGCCACAGCTTTCCTTCCTTCCTATGCAATGATGGACATTTTTAACTGGAAATATTCAGAACAGAGTAATTTCTTATCTTCTTTCCTCAGCATCTTTCTTTGAGTCAGTCTGCAATCAGTCTCCCTTGCCACAAAAATATATTTAGACCTTCCTTAACAGCACTACTCCAGTGCCTTAAAAAAAAAAAAAAAAAAAAAAAAAAAAAAAAAAAAGATTCCTTGAGCATGCTGATTGGAAAAACAGCATGAAAGCTACAAAAATAGAATTCAAGTGGAAAAATGTCTAATATTTTTAGATCCAAGGTTTATTCTACAATTCATCTCTGGTTTCTTATAAAAAGAGGTTTCTTAATGTTAAAATATTGCAAATCTCTAGGCCTTTGTAAGCTTTAAAGCACAGCACCTGGCATTATCAGGTAGCAGTGATATGCAACAATGACTTATGTAATGAACACCCAAATCTCACCCAATTAGGTGATATATGACTTTCTGCTAGTGGCAACAAGTATAACTCAAATTCTGAGCAACACCTTTGGGGAGGACAAGGCTTTTGTACATTCAACTATGCTAAATGGTAAGAAAGGCATGAAAGAGTGCAAACTTCTGTGCCCTTGCCAATGAGAAACATGTACATTTGGCAAAGTTCCCACAAAACCCTGTAGAACCAGCAGAGGCTTCTCTCCATTAGAGTGGGCTGATATCAGCACACAATACTGCTGGACAAGGTAAATGTTGATTTTAACTAGTTTCTTGGTTAGAGAATAGAATCCTTTAAAAAAAAAAAAAAAAAAAGGAACCAGTAATTTTGTTTAAAAGGCTAATGAGGGACAATCCCATTTTATACACAATACTTGGGTGACTCATTGTGGCAATCTTACCATTTCTATATTTTAATTCTGGATACTGCAAATTAGTTGAGCTTTTGTGCTAAAATCAGGGACCCGTGAATTCCAAGACTCCACACAAGTGGCATTTACCCCAGAATTGTGCATCAGTATCTAAGCTTTAGTTGACAAATGTTTCTAACCATTATGGCTGCAAAGAAAGTGTTAAAATATACAATGAGTAAAACAAGTGGTATGTCTTCCTGGATCTGTAGATAGCTTGAAGCAATAACTCAGATGTGAACAGTATCATTTATATCCAGTTTCATTTATATGTGTTAAAAATGAGCACTGTAAACCTCTACAACTCCCAGGACGCCAAAATACTCAATTTACTGTTATCCAGCCATCAAAACTTATAACATCTAGTTTTCGTCACTGACAACTTCAGTACAAAACTGCATTGTCAATAAAGAAGTATGAGACAATAAAAACTGTAAATGCAAAGACAGCACAAAATAAACTGAAGTTAATATTTAAAATACTATTTTGGTATATTAATTTTATAATTAACCACCCCCAATTTTTAAACTAAGCTCAACTGTCGAAGAATTTCTTTTTTGGAGCAAAAACCAAGAACTTGCTGTAGAAATGAGCTCTACCTTTTCCCAGAATACAATATAAAACAGTTTTACCAGTGGTTCTTTTTCTTCTTCCTTTTCATGTTTTACCTTATAAATCAAAATCCTTAAGACCCTGTTCTATCACCAGGGTTTATGAAGGCAACCCACTGCTCTTTACACAAAGACAAGCTATGGGAGACATACTTTGTATTACAAGCATAGAGAAGGGGAGAAAGGAAGAGATTAACCAATGCCAATTTGCTTAAATACATAGCGCTTACTTAATCCACAATATATCTATTGATATGAAAAGCCAGATACCAGGATAGCAGAGTCCTATATATTTTCTGAAGCTTGCTTGCTAAAACTAGCTGCTAAAATGGAATGGCAAATATGATCAGAGAAAAATTATGACAAAATTGGCTTATTTGAAAAGATATTATTGCTAGCTCGTTAAAGATTTTTTTTTAAAGTCACAGGAACAGGATACATCCTTACATCCTTGAATTTTAGTATGGTAGCTACTCAATGAGTGCTTGGAAGTCAATGCTTTGTTTCCCCACATTTGCTTTATGGGGCCCAGGAATGCGCTGCAAAGCTCTCCATAAAGTGAAATTGCCAGCCTATAAAAAGTTTGAAAAAACTTAAAAAACAACGACTAGTCCTGCAGCACACTAGAGACTAAAAAACAATGTAGATGGTATCATGAGCTTTCGTGGACACAACCCACTTCTTCAGATGAATGGAGTTCAAGGGGTCCAGTTTTCAAATAAATAGCACAGAGAGGGGATTGGGGGGGGGGGGAGACAAAAGGAAAAAAAGGGGAAAGAAATGATCAATTAGAGTGTCCATGCTAAATGAAGCTGATAAGAGCACTTAGTACCCACTCAAAAAACCAAACAAAGGGTACTTAATGTCATTAGGATGTGGAATATAGTGGGCCATCCAGCCAATGTCTTTGTTTAGACTTCTGTTGTAGGAATCAAACTCGTAAATTAAATTAAGTTCTGTAGCTTCCCTGTGGAGCAGGCTTTTGAAATTGGTTTGAAATAATACAGTGACTTTGAGATCCATATATATATGGGCACTCCATATAAAAAGTTTAGATCATCTACTCATTACAGATGATCTAAATAAATAGTCTGAGAAACTATTTCTTAAAAGCAGTTTGAATCACTTTCTATTACTAGGTTATCAGACTGGGCATATCCACTTACCTGTAATGTGTCCATTGTGTTCCTTTAGTTCATGAGCTTTTACCCACTGGTTCCCACTCTTCTTATAGATGTGAACTTCATGGTTATTAGGGCTAATGGCAATTTCTGGCAAAGGGAATACATTAATATGCGACATTGTCTCCACCTGTGTATGCATTTTGAAACTGAAAAATACAAACTTGATTTGGAAAAAGATGCTGGTCTAAAGCTTTTGTCATAAAAAAACATCTCATTAGGAATGCAGTCTCTGGACTAAAAAGATTAAAGCCAAATATACACTACAGGAGAAGGTTGGGTTAAGGTATGCAATTCCAGCTACGTAAAAAGACGTAGCTGTGCTGACATACATTAAGCCGAGCATCAGTGCCATCCTCAGAGCAGTAGATTGACGGTCCCTTACTCCTCACAACAGCAAGGAGTACCAGTGTTGATGGGAGCACCCTCAGCATTCAATTTAGCGGGTCTTTACTAGACCCGCTAAATTGAACACCAGAAGATCGACCGCCGCACCGTCAATCTTCCCAAAAGTGGAGACGTGGCCTTATTCCCAAAATCCAGAATGTATTCTAGGGCATTTCTTATCTGGAGAAGCTCTGAAGAACTTTCAGTATGCCGCACTCTCTAAATAAGAAAAATATATTCTGAAGGTTATAATCCAAAATGGATGGGGAGATCCTAGAGTACAAAAAAGGCTGGATTTGGGACATGGAAAAGAGGGTCAAGAGAGAGGACAATGGGCATGTCATGATGCCCACATAAATCAAGTTTTTGCTTTCAATCATCTCCGCTAAACAGTTCTTGCACATCAAAACTCCTTACCTGCAGTTTGGAAGACTATCAATATTGCAGCATGTTTTGTACTTTTTAGGGGAGTGCTCAATAAAGAGCACTAAGGTATTTGATAATGTTGTTGTGTTGTACTAGATTGTTTTCTCTTTTACAAAGTTCTGGGTTACCTTTCTATAAATATGTGGTTCTACAGCATGTGCAAAATACCAATCAAAGGGGAAAAGTTAACACATATGGGACTTACGCGTACGATCTCTGTTCCAGGCATGGCAGGTGATTGGTTCTAGTAAAAACTGATGTAGAGACATTCTGAATAAAGGATATTCTTAGTGTTTTAAACAATGAAAAAGCTGAAAGGAATAAGAGTTGAAAATCAATATACGATTACAAAAAGCTATAATCTTAGACATTACTTACTAGGGCTGTTTATCTAATCAGGTTGGACCTTCTGGGTTCAGCACCCTGGTGACCTGACCAGTCCCAGATGAGGGATTTTGCCAGTCCAGGGGAGGTCATTTCTGGCCCTCCTAGCCCTGGCCTGGCTGCCAGCCATAGCCTGCCGCCGACCTTGCTGGCCCCAATAGGCTTCCTGGTTCCACTGGGCAGCCCTGCTGGGGCATGCTGGGCTTTCCATCCCTGCACTGCCCTGCTAGCCTGCAGGGCTCCCAGCCACCAGCCCCCCACTGGGACTCTTTGGTCCTGGTACATCCATGGTCCAGCAGAACAGATGTTGCCAGACCAGAGTATCCAGTTTAGAGAGGTTCAACTTGTATTACAACTTATCTGCACATCATCATAACTAGTTGAACAAGAATATTCATAAGTGATCTGGAGATGGGGTAAACAGTGAAGTGGCAAAATTTGCAGATCTTACCAAACCACTCAAACTTAAACAACAAATAGTCTTGCAGCACCTTAGAGACTAACAAAAAAATGTAGATGGTCTCTAAGGTGCTGCAAGACTATTGTTTAAGTTTTTCCAGTTGCAGACTGGGGACTTCCTGCTGACCCCAGACTCCGTGTGGCACTGCTGCTTTGAAACACCGCAGGAGCCCGGCATCAGGTTCCTCCCAGCATTTCAAAGCGGCAGCACTGCATGGCGTCCAGGGATCCCAGGTTCCTTGCGGCACTGCTGCTTTGAAGCACTGTGGGACACTGGCGTCAAGCTCCTCCTGGAAGCGTCAGCATTGCATGGAGCCCAGGATCAGCTGGGGAGTCCCCAGCTGATCCCGTCCTCTGTGCAGCGCTGCCGCTTTGAAATGCTGCTGCAGTAGCCCGATGTCAGGCCACTCCTGGCATTTCAAAGCAGCAGCACAGCGTGGAGCCTAGGGTCTGGCCCCAGGTTCCATGTGGCACTGCCACTTTGAAGTACCCCCTTTTGTCCCCCATCCTTGCTGCCTCTTTCTGATAGAGGGAGCAAAGGGGGGGGAGGAGGGAGTGACTAGCTGACTATTCCTTCACATCCCTACCTGGAATGTGTCATTTTAACATTAATGCTCACACACATTCCACAGCAAACTGTCTATTGACACATTTGTTATATGATAAATTATTCACTTCATTAATTCCAAAAAGAAATTCTAATTAGCTGTAAATTTTTTAATTAAAGAATTTTTTTCCATGAAAACTGGACAAAATCAACAGCATAAAATATTCTACTGTTTAAGTACATGATTTATTTAAAAAGTTAATGTTCCATAATTTGCAACTGCATTAAAACATATGCCCTTGACTTCTGCAACTGAAGTTGTATTAGAGAGTTACCACACTGTTGTATAATATAATCTTAGACTTTATACATTCCACATGCACAGCCGTCAAAAGTATAATGATGCTGTAGCATAAATGGGTGGAAGATAACACTGCAGCAGATGAAAAGCACCTGTAGTTATCAAAATGCATGCAGCTCAGTACATCTAATTTGTATTTGCCAATCCCTACATACATTACATTTCATATCCAAACATTAATTTATGATAGTTCTGGAGAATGCTTTTTTCCTACATGCATCTAAAAGAAAAAAAAATGCAGCAATATCATTCCAAGACACTCACACCCATTATAGTCTGAAATTACAACATACCCAAGTATGGCTATGTTAGCAGAGGGTGGAGATTGCATCTGAATTCCTACCTTGCTTTGCAAACAGGAAATGAATAGAACCCAACAGAAACTGGGAAGTGAATGGAAGATGAGCAACTCCTTACTAAGTTTAGCAAATGGAATTACAGTAGTTAACACTATATAGCATTCCAACAGCACAAATAATTTGGAGACTTTCTTTCTAAATTTAAGTACTGTACCCATGTTTGTTTATTTATCACCATACTTGAAGAAAAAGTGCATTATGAGAAAAAATATTTAAACTTTTAACTAAAGACAAAGTCATAATTTTAACTGACACTTGATCTCCATAGCTTGTTCTTCTAACATCCATATTCTAGTAAAGCACACTCAACTATTATTGGAGAGGCTTTATGAAGGCCTACCACAGGGCTAGATCACCACCTTCTCCTTAATTAAAAGGGATCCAAATTATCTTCCACCTTGGACAGGCACAATGAGATTCCATTTGTTAATCTACACAAAATGTCTGCAATTTTTTTGATCATGTTCTTGTTTTAGTGCATGCCAACACACAGTAGCAGTAAATTTCCATATACAGGAAAAACTGAAGAGCTGTTCAACCAACAGGATTGCTCAGCCCTTTCTACTCTTTCAGAAATAAAATGCAGAAAAGTTTCCAAAAACAATGAGTATACTTATTTCAAAACACTGTTTCTAACACAATCCTGATGCTTTTCCACATAAGAACTACATGCTGGGGGACATTAACATCTAGCCCACAGATTTTACTTCTAAGCTTCAGACTACACATCAGGTTGGTATGAAAAAATAGATGCTCATATATGAAAACAGTTCTAGTTCACCTTAGAAAAACTCCCCCAAACGCAGCATTAACTTAAAATGCCCATTCAGTGAATCCAGAGAAAAGGTATCATCCATTATTTCCAAATAACTAGATTTCTCCGGCACAATAATCGTATTCATAAGACAGACATTGGATCACCCGTATTAGTGACAAGCATTCTGTATTGGATGACCAACTAATCACAAGAAAAAGCAATGCTGGGAGAAAATATTCTCAAAGAAGAATACTTCTCACCCACACATTTGATAACTATAATATCCTCTTCCTAACCTTCAATTTATAGGAGAGTCAAGAACAATTCAATACAAATTCAATTCAATAAAAATTTTTAGTCATACTCTTCCTAATCACCAAAGAGCTCACTGCAGGACAAAGACACTAATCCGCATTTTAGTGAAGTTGGCACTTTGATATTACTGATAGATGTTTAGTGCAGCTCTCAACCACCAATTAAGGATGTTAAAATGAGGTTATCCAGCTAATCGTATAGTCGATAGAATTTGTATCGAATATCCAATTAGTCGATAGGACTGCTCTGCAGAGCCACAGCAGGGGTAGCTCCAGGAGCAGGCTCAAGCCGGGACTGAGCAGTCCTGGCTCGTGCCGACTCCGGGAGCCACCCGTGCTGCGGCTCTGCATTTTAAATGTAGTAAGAGCTGTCGGGCTCTTACTACATTTAAAATGCAGAGGCACAGCAATCAGCACCAGCCGGTATTGCTCGGTCTCGGCTCACCCTGAGCCCAGCAGCCCCGACAGCCGCAAACAGGGCCTGGTGCTGGAGCAGCCTCTGTTCATGGTAGACAAGGCTGGCTGTTGCAAATAGAGGCTGATCTGGCACCAGCCCCTGTTCGCGGCAGCCAGGGCTGATAGAGGCAACAGGGGGGAGCAGGTGGCACCCCGGAGATGGTGCTGAGGGCAACCGGTGGCACCCCCAGCACCGGCTCCTGTTCCCCCCCCTTTGCTGCCTCTCATAAAGGCAGCAAAGGGGTGGGGGGTGCTGCAGGGAGCATGAGGAAGCCACAGTGGGAACCGGTGCCCCCTCGCCCCCCAGCACCAGCTTCTGTTCCCCCTCTTGCTGCCTTTCTATGACAGAGGCAGCAACGGGGGAGTGGAAGCAACTATGTTTATTGGATAGTTGACTACTAATCGCTTACATCCCTATCACCAATACTTTTAATACCAATACCTGCCTGTCAGACTAATTTGAGAATCCCCCACAGGAAATATATCACCCCAGTTAACCCTGTTATCTAGGTACTTGGCCTCAGATAGCTACTGAATTTATAATTGCAGAGTAATAATCCTTGCATTCCAATATCAATTGGAAATTTAAAATTGGGAATTATATGTTTTTATACAGTATCAGATTCCTTTTTGGAGGGAGAAGGGGGGAGATAACAGGGTGAAGAGTGTTAGGCTGCTGTCATTCCCTAATTAAGACAGCAAAATACATTACAGGGCTATTCCCAACAACCACGGAGTAGGAATACTGCCTAACAATCCAGATACAGTGCTAAACAAATATTTTTTAACCCCTGCCAATCTCCTTTCAGACCACATAAATCACCTGGAAGGCAGGGACGTGAAAGTGGAAAGTGTAATCATGTTGACAGTTAACGGACGAGACCTTCCGGATTACAAGCAGGCTCCCGCTGCGTGTGGGGAGCTGGCTTAAAAGCCGGCTCCCGCGGAGCTGCCTGCCACCCTGCATTGCTGTCGCTGTATCAGAGGCAGCAGTGCACGGGGGGCAGGCGGGAACCAGTACATGCAACATGCTGGTTGGCTGCCCCGCTGCGCACCAGCTCCCAGGGAGCCGACTGCCACCCGCGTGTAACCGTGCAAACGCTGACATGTTCAGGGGCTACACAGTGACTGAAACATTTTAACATCCCTCCTGGAAGGGCAGTGTCTGCAGGTCACTGCCTCCTGCGACGGTCACCCCCCCCTCCCCCCGCAAGTCGGCCTCTCCCGGGGCTAACGTCTCTCAAGCCCGGATACAAGCGGCGTTACAGCCTGTTCCTGCCACGGGCGCACGGGGCTCGCCCTCGACGCTGCGGAGGGCTGGCCACGGCACCCCGCGGCTCTCCGCACAGGTGCGCCGAGACCTCGGCCCAGGTGGGTGGGGAGGGGTCAGCCCCGCCGCTCGGAGGGGACGCGGGAACAGCTCAGTGCCCTGCCCCACCCCCCAGCCGTTGGGAACAGTCGGACCCCCCCCGCCGCAAGGAGAATGAGGGGGGGCGGGGTCCGGTCGTCGCCCCCCCCCCCGCGTGAGGCAAGTGGGCGGGCCCAGGTACCCGCTGAGGGGAGGGGGCCTGGAAGGGAGAATGAAGGGCTCGGGGTGAGCGCGGCCCCGGCACTTACCTAGGGGGGGAGGGGAGGAGGCAGCGGAGCGGGACTCGCGGACTCTGGTCAGTCAACGCGACTCCGCTCCGGGCGGCGGGAGAGGGAGCGGCCGGTGGGGCCCGGCACTGACAAGCGATCCAGGAAATGGCCTTGGAGTCTGCGCACTGGCCACGGGCAGCTCCTACCTCTGCGCCTGCGCGCAGAATCGGGGCGGGGTGAGATCCTGCCACTACGCCTGCGCTCGGGCCGGGCGTGGGGCGGGGGAGTGGGCCCCCGCACTCTGCGCCTGAGCATAGAACTGGAGCGTGTTGAGGCGACAATTCTGCTTAAGCAAAGGCGGTGGGGGAAGGGAGGAAGATAGGAGGGAGCATGCGCAGTGTCGCCAGCCTGACGGGGAGAGCTGCACATGTGCAGTGGTCAGGCCTGGAGATGAAAGTTGCACATGCGTACTGCGGACTGGTTACTGTTCTGTGCAGAGCCAGTCCAAAGGTGGTGGCTGGGATGTGTGAGTGGCTTGAGGCAGTGGTTTGTGCCAGGATCTGGCTGATCCAGCAGCTGTAGGAATTCTGACCTCCTTTGTCAAGGGCTTTGACCTACCAAGCCGTGTAAAAGCTAGGGATTAGTGTAAATCAAATTGGAATGCCATTGTTACCCCTTTTGCCCAGCTGGGTAAACTGAGGCACAGAGCGGTTAAAGTGACATGCCCAAGTTCAGCTTAGTGGGCCCCTGGTAGAGCTGTCTCAGTGTAATAGTGCTTTATTCTCTAGGCAACACTACCACCACATTTATAAATAGCAGCATTTGGAAAGCCAATAAATTACAGTGCAAAAAGAACAACTCTGAGTGGCAGGATGGGAAGATTAGAGCGACTCTGATATGCTATCCCTTAGAAAACTGCTTAGAAAACTCATTCAGTTGTACAGATTAAATGTATGTAATTAGGTCAACTAAACATTATGCAACAGGATTGAAATTGCATTTAAATACAGTATTACATTTACAAAATGATTTTCACTGGGAGATGGATGAAACCAGCTGAACCAGATATATTACAGAGCAACTGTGTTTTTCAGGAGCTTGGAGATTATAAATGCAAAAATATTAGGGCCTTGTCTACAATGAAATTTCGTGTTCAGGAAATCTTCCACCTGTACTTCAGCTGAATGCAGGTACAACAATGCACGTTCGGGTGCAAATAAATTGCTAGCAGTTTCACCAACACATCTGAGCAGCTCTGAATTGGAGTAGAAGACTTAGTAGTGAAAAGGTCAGTGATCAATCTACACTTCTCTAATATTAGTGGAATGTCACCAATGTGAGAGCAACAGTGGGAAATTTTCAGGAAAACCTAAGTATACATTAGAGATGTAACTGGTTAACTGGTGGCTCAGACAGGCTGGAGAAGCCCCTTCCCCCGTCTGGTATGGCGCAGTGGGCCTGCCTGGACGGAGCAGCCCCTTGCCTGCAGTGGTCTCAGCCTTGCCTGGCTGGAGCAGCCCAAGGCTTGGTGGGCTCGGTCAGGCTGCTCCAGCCCAGCCAGGTCTGCTGCACTACACCATGCGTGGAAGGGGCTACTCCATCCTGGCCAGGCCCAACACACCACAGGGGGAGCGCCGCTCCAGCCTGGCTGGGCTTCAGGGGCCCCCACCTGTGGGATCCCATTTAACTGGTTAAACATAATGTTTAAGCAGTTAACTGGTTAAAAGGGATTTTACATCCCTTGTATACATGAATTTTGCCTTTAAGTATTTAGAAAAAATGATTGGCCATAGTTTCAAAATGCAGATGTGTATGGGTGTGGTCTACTGTCCCACATAGAGGCAGCTAGACCACTTACAAAGAGACTGAGTCTGCTCTACAACCTTGGCTGAGAGCCAGCTGGCTTTTAGCTCACTCAGTAGAGGCTCATGCACTAAGCTTTAGAGGTCCCAGGCTTGGTTCTGTCTGTCAGAATTACATAAGCACGTGCAAACAGGTATCAGCACGTGCACAGCATGGAGTGCGCAAAATGGATAATTAAACACATGCATTCGTGAGTGAAAGTATCTATTTTAGAAGTGGAATGTAGGCTTCAACATTTGAAATGTGTCACTTTCAGGCAAAGGGAAGGAAACACAACATGTTTGGGGAGGAAAAAAAATAAGACCTGGATTTTTTCCAAAATGCACTTGCTTAAGATTTCAGTACAACATTCACGTAAGTTATAATAATTTATCAAAATCAACTTTCATAACCAGTATTAGAGTAATCAGACTTCTTTGGTTCACATTTTTAAACATAATAACATAAGAATGGCCATACTTATGGTCCATATAGCCCAGTATCCTGTCTTCCAGCACTGGCAAATGCCGGGTGCTCTAGAGGGAATGAACAAAACAGGGAATCCCTGTCGCCCATTCTCATCTTCTGACAAACAGAGGCTAGGGACACCATTCCTGCCCATTCTGGCTAATAGCCATTGATGGACTTATCCTCCATCAATTTACCTACCTCTTTTTTGAACCCTGTTAAAGTCCTGGTCTTCACAACATCCTCTGGCAATGAGTTCCACCCGTTGACTGTGTGTTGTGTGAAGAAAATACAGTAAGTAGTTGTCTAGAACTGCAGCAGAGGTGGAGGCAAGCTGCATTTGCTCCTCCCAGCCACCAAGGATGATGGCTCCAGGCAGGTGGGTGGACTCTCTGTCTTCCTTCTCAGCTCCTGCTGACATCTAGCCATCATGGAGTTCCCAGGTTGATGTGGCGGGTAGGGAGGTGGAGGGTGCAGGTAATTGCTGCGGGGTTGGGAGGCAGAATTAGGGAGGATAATGCAGAGAGGGAGCAGAATAAGGATGAGGGCTCAAGGTTTCCCTCCTGATCACTTTACATGCCTTGGGACTCACATTGCCTCCCATCTTGCAGGGGCTTGGCTGGCTTGATTTTTGAAGCAGCAGGCAGACTGGTAAGGAAGAGGACGGGAAAGGAAAGAGCTAGCAAGTGGCAGGGTTTATCCCAGGCTCTGCTGAGGGATCCCAGCTGACATTATGCAGCCGTACCCTAGTTACTATCACCTTCGTTTTGGGACAACGAGGGTGTTCCCGGCACCAGCCTTTTTAGGGGCTGCAGCATCGTTCCCCCTGGCATCGCCATCTCTAGTTTCAACTGACTTCTCTGCTGAAGGGCAATGCTGACCAGTGCAGAGTCATAGACATATACTACGGCTGGAAAGGACCCTGAAGAGGTCATCTAGTCCATTCCTCCAGCTGAGGCAGGTTTAAGAATCCCAGACCGTCCCTGACAGGTGCTTGTCTATCAGGGCCTTATAAAACTCCAGTGACAGGGATTTCACAACCACCTTTGGAAGCCTATTCCTGTGTGTAACTATCCTTATAGATAGGTTTTCCTCAGACCCAACTGAAATCTCCTTTGCTGCAGATTAAGCCCATTACTTCTTGTCTTGATATAAGTAGGATCTGAAGGAATGCGTCCATGACAGCTAGCTGGAAGTGGGGAGAGTCCCTGGGTCTACATCAATACAGTTTGCTTCTGCTTTGCTTAGATTTGTTGGGACATTCAGCATAGGGTGTGGTATTTTGCTCATTGTAATCAACTTAATTTGTAACCCAGCACCAGCTATGTTTGTATTAAATGCAGGGACAGCTGAAATATGGTTACCAAGGTTTTAATTTTGTGGGAATACAGAAAAGTAGGACTGTGCTACGTTGTTCCAAATGAAAGGGCTCACTGCAGAAAGAATCTTGCAAATGCAGGGTCTCGACTTTCAGAACCCTATGAGGGTAGGGGATGAGGCAGGGGTCGACAAACTTTTCCAACCAAAGAGCCAAACTACATCAACATTCAGAACAAGTGGTCAAGAGACATATAAGAATGCCTGAAAATATACAACTTAATATTATTGATAATTGACATGATGAATAATAGCATAAATGAAACATTGGAGTCTGGCTTGGGGTCCATGAGGGGGCCAGGGTAGTAGAGTATGTGAGGGGCTCTGGGCTGGATTACCTTACCTGGCCAGGGCTGGACCAGGCTCAGCACACTGTGGCCCAGGCAGTCCTAAGGGCTGACTGCCCTCAGCCCTGCCTTTTCTGGGGGAGGTGGAGCTGCCCCCCACCTTGTCCTGGGACAGCCCTGCTGGATGTAGGGGTGTCTGGTCAGGAGGGAGGGTGCAAGAGCTGGCTGGGGTCTTGGCCAGGTTCTGTGGATGGGGGGAAAACACTGACTGCAATTTGTTCAATGGGAGCAGTGGGGAAAGCCTCCCGGTAGCATATCTATGGGTTGCCATTCCCCTGAAGGCTTTTCTTTCCTTGCCAGCAGGAAGATGGTGGTGGTGCTCTAGCCTCTGGGTGTGTGGGGGCACAGGTGGGACTTGAACCCACAATCGCAGAGGCTGATGTCTTATTCATTAGATTACTGGGACCCACCTCACTACTGTACCTTCAGCTGATGCCTTATCCATTAGGCCACCCTCTTCCCTACCTTCAGCCCCCTCCTGCACCCAGCTGGGCCAACTGGGTGAGTTTAAGCATGGTCTTCAAGTGAGCTCTCAGCATCGTCCCAGTCCCAGCCTGTTGTTCACTTTTAAAAGCACCGCTGGGGTTTTAGCCAAGCAACACCAGTTACAAACAAGCTTTTCCGCTCGCACTGCTGCTTATCCAGTGCAGCCATCAGTGGGACACTGCACCCACTCAAAGGAGTGCTGTGCAGCTCAGCAAAGAAACCAGCTCAGACATTTTGTTGCTGTTTACAAGTGCAGGTTAGCGGGCGCTAGGCCACTTCAGGCAGGAGCTCTCCAGGGACTGCAGCAGGGCGCCACTTGGCTCCTGAGGTACCTGCGAAGAAGAGGAGCCTGGTGAGGTTTGCTGCCCCAGTGCACAAGCCCGATATGTGTGTGGGGATGGAGCCAGGCCCCACAGGGCAGGAAGAGGCTCTGAGCAAAGTGGGCCCGTGGGACCTGGCACTGGGGGCTCAGACTCGGCTTCACTTCATCTGCGTCAGAAGTTCTAATGTGTAAGGAGAATCATCACCGCAGCCGGCACTGGCAGTTCGGACCCCTCCCACCATGGCTGCCACCTCCCACCCCAGGCAGGACACCTCAGGCCCACCTGATCCATCCCCTCACTGCCAGAGTGAAAGGCCTGTCCCACGCCTCGCCAGGACACGTCAACCCTCACTTCTCCACATGGAAGCTAAGAGGACGACCCACCCCCCAGCTCCTGAAGCAGATTGGGGCCTGTCCTCCACCGTGCTCACCTCCCGCACCGCGCCACAGAGGAAAGGGGAGTAGGGGCTGCGGCTGTTGGTATTTATAGTTCAGGTGCCTCAACGAGCACTGCCCCTTCTCACCAGCAACCAATAAAAGGTAAGTCCCGGGATGTGCAACGGTTTGACATCAGCTGGTCCTTGCGTAGTCCAGCCTGTGAGGCAGGGTGGGGAACGAGGAGGGGACGGGGTTACATTGGGCCAACTAGGCCCGAACTGGGGCCTGCAAAGCCCACTTAGGCTGGCTTTGGTCAGTCTGCATCTAGCCCTCCCCCCGAGATAATGGCTCTGGCTCTGTGCCCCCCTAAGCTGGACTCAAAGGGGCTGAGATGACCTCAGCAGCAGAGCCTTGGATTGGAGGCAACCTGGGTTGAACGTAGGGGCACCTGTGCCAAGCCTCTCTTAGTCAGACAGCTCACCTAGGATCAGTGGGAGCTTGCTCAGATTTACCAACTCCAAACCCAGCGACCGTTGCTCTCTTGCCTCTAAGCAGGGGCATTTACCCTGCCTGCCTTGTGCAAATTGGTGAAATGCCAGCTCTGAGATTCTGGGAAGCATGCATTTTAATAGGCAAGAACTTCAGGATGATGACAACTAAATGAGGAGATGCATAAATCCCAGGTATTTCTTGTGTCTTACATACAAGTTCACACCTGTTACAACTAGGGATGAAAGGTTAACCAGGTAACCGGTCAACCGGTAAGCATATGCCTTACCAGCATCTTTACCGGCTAACCAGTTAGCCAGAGCCTCCCCCACGTGGCGGCCCAGCCAGCAGGGCCATGATAAGTTGCGGGCCTGGAGCAGCTCCTGTCAGCCACGGTGGAGCTATGGCAGCCCCTGCCACTTGCAGCTGTGGTGGGGAAGATGCAGCCCGTGCCAGCCATGGCTGCAGCAAGCAGGGGCCAGAGCAGCTCCCGCCACCCGCAACTTGTGGTTAACTGGTTAAACACACCATTTAACTAGTTAAACTATTCTGGGCGGTTTTTACATCCCTAGTTACAACACCCAAGAATATTATTTTTCCAAGATCATCATACTCTAGGCTCAAATTCAGTTTGTGATCCTGTAATTAGTCCCAGATCATTTTCAGCAGTACCACTGCCATACCAGTAATTTCCCATTTTGTAGTTGTGCATGTGATTTTTCCTTCATTAGTGAAGAATTTTGCACTTATTTTTATTGAATTTCATCTTGTGGATTTCAGACCAATTCTCCAATATGTCTAACTTGGTTTGAATTGTAATCCTGCCCTCCAGGTAAGGATTACAATTCAGCTGCAACCCCTCCTGCCTTGGTGTCATCTGCAAATTTTATAAACATAGTCTCCATCCAGTTCATTATCCAAATCATTAATGAAAAGGTTGTTTAGTACCAGACCTATGACAGATGCCTACTGAACCCTACTAAATATGCTCTCCATTATCAGCGACACACTGATAAATGCTCTTTGAATAGGGTTTTTTAAAGAAGTTGTGCATCCATCTTACTGTAATTTCATCTAAATCACATTTTCCTGTTTGCTTATGAGAATGGCATATGGAACTGTGTTAAAAGCCTTTCTAAATTCCAGGTATATCATGTCCACAGCTTCCCCCTCGTCCACTAGTTCAGTAACCTTATCAAAGAAGCAATTGTGTTGCTTAGGCATTGATTTGTTCTTGACAAATCTTCCTTCAACTGTTTCTTGGAACTGTCACTGTCCCACACAGTAGTGCTACTGGAGATTTATCTACATGCGCTCAGACACTTTTGCTCCTGCCTCCCTTAGCTACACAAATCTTGGATCCCAAGCTTCACACATTTGAATCCATTGTAAGGCGAACCTGATACACACAATTCAATGTGTTTTTTCCACCTCAGGAGAGTGTGTGGAAATAGTAGTGTCTGTGTTGGTGACACTGATTGTCCAAAGCCACGTTTTGATTGGCTGGGCCTTTTTCTTGACGTCACAATATGATGTGTACCACAACACCACTATGCAGCTTTTAGCAATGTGTTCACACAGTCTTGTTGCTAAAAGTCAGCTTGTGTAAATGCTGTTAGTGGGCACTGTTGCTGAGTTAATACTTCCACCCCATACGAAGGGGTTTCGCATTGTTGGCAGGGAAGGGTTAAGAACCCATGAACGACAAAAGTTTTGTGGATCAAGTGCAAGTGTAGATGTATCCTTAAAGCACTAGCAGGGATAGAACCTAGATCAGGCCTGGGCAAAATACGGCCCGCGGGCCACATCCAGCCCACCATGCCACCGGATCCGCCCTTGGTGGCAATGGGGAGTCCCAGGCAGGCTCCCCCGCAGCCCCGCACCCTGTGCAGAAATGCGGCTGCCGGGCTCCGTTTCTGTTTTAAAACTGGAGGGGAGGGGGAAGTTTTAGGAGCCGCCCTGCCCACAGCCCATTCCCATTGGCTGGTTTCTGGCAGACCCCAGACAATGGGAGCTGCTTGTTAGAATAATAGGCAGCTAAGAAGAACTCTCCTGACCTCAGTTATTCATGAAGCACGTGGCCAGGCAAGCAGGCAGGCCAGCTGGAACATTTTAAGCTCTGCAAGCAGGCAGGCTAGTTTGGCAGCTAACAAGTAAGTCTCTTGGCCACAGCCTGCTTCTGGCACCCCAGCCCTTTCCTGCCCCAACTCTCTGCCCCCCCTCCACTCAACATACCCAAACCCTCTGTCCCCCTCTTACACCCATACCCCCTCCCAGATCTGGCATCCCAGTCTCCTGCCCCAGATCACAATCCCCTCCTACCCAGGTCACATCCCAAACCCCTGCATTCCAGTCCCCTGCCCTAGGTCACAACCTCCTGTTTCATCCCAATTCCCTCCCAGACTCCATTCTCCCTCCTGTACCCTGGTCCCTTACCCCAAACTCCCTTCTGCACCCAACCTCCATCCCAGATCCACATCTCCATTAATATCCTGGAAGAGTGCAGCCCTTCCCAAAATCTTGGAGTGGCCCCCCTGCCAAAAATTATTGCCCACCCCTGACTTAGATCCTTCTGCTCCAAAGCCACAAGTGAAAAGAGAACTTGCTTTTAGCTGTTAGCATTAGAGGGCCCATGGCACAGAGCTCAGAAGTTCTGATCCAGTAAAGGTAACTGGTACACATGCATGCTAATCAACATGGTTCAGTGCTGCCAAATTTAGCTTAAAAATAGTTTTTTGGACAGGAAGTCTCAGTGAAATTGTCATCCCAGAAACAGACACACCAGCAACTTCTCTAAGTTTCTTTCCCATACCATTAGCTTTATTAAGACTATGCATTAAGACTATTAGTGTGAGGAATTATTTGCAAGAGACTGCCCACATCACACAGATGCTTTACACTTTCCGTCCTTGACATGAAAATGTAAAATTCACATTAAAACAGTCCCATTTCAACAACCAGTCCTCTATGATTTTGGGGTTTAATCCAGTCAGGGGAAGTACCAGTTTCAAGCTCTCCCATGATGAGAACACGTGGATAATTCTTTCCCCTTCAGAAATACACACACATTCTTTGTTTCCACCTTTCTCTTCCTATGCAGACATCATCTTGATGCTCTAGACTGCTATTTTCAATTCCTCACAAGGATAGCAATCTTGCAATGGGCAGCTGTTGGGAAGATGTGTGTCACCCTGGAAGGAAAGAGACATTGCAGTTGGCCTGCAATAGCAGCTTTTTAAAATCTGTTTAGATCCTCCCTAAGGAGGAGGAAAAGAGGTGAGAAATGCCACAATATCCATGTAAATGCCCACCTGAACCTCCCACTGCTCAGACTGGGCCAATGCTTTCCTTTATTAGGACCAAATCCTGACCTCTCTGGACCAAGTACAGGTTAAACCTCTCTAGTCCAGCACTCTCTGGTCTGGCAACATCCCTTGTTTGGCATAATGTCAGACGAATGTCCGCTTATCATAGGTGTGGCCAAGTTTCCCGCCATCCCATAAAATTTGTTTACAGCCACCAGTCCTGGCTCTCAATGTTCTGTCCTGTTATTTAGCTCCAATTTACCCCTAAATGTCTTTTAAGAGCCCACTAAACAGTGGGAATGTTGGTAGTGCTACTAGACAATATTGACCTCCCATGGTGTGGAAAATTCTCTGGTTTGGCACCAGTCAGGTCCCGAGAGTGCCGGACTAGAGAGGTTCAGCCTGTACATCAGTTTTGAGTATCCGTTCTACCTGGGTGATGTGAAGGGGACAGAAATCCCATTGTCGCCCTCTCAGCTAAAGAGCTGCAATGGTTCTAAGGCTGTCACAGTATCTGTAACCACTGCAGTCCTCTTCTACTTCAAAATTCCTCTCCCCGCATGAGCAGAGCCATGCAGAACACACCATTCATAGTGCATTCAACGAGTCAGCAACTACGCGTGTGTTTCCAAATCCATCCCAATACACCGTCTGGAAAAGGCAAGACATGCAGGCCTACCAGCTGCAGGCTCAGAGTCTTGGTGTCTATTCCCCAGAGGTGGACTTGGAAGCAGAAGACTTGGACACTTGGATAATCTCCACAGAGGTGAACCCTTTGTTCGCCGAGACACGGTGCCGGGTGCGCAATTTGTTGAGAGCTGATTCAGCCATCCCAGCTCTTTCTTCTGCATCATCCAGATCGTGCACGGTCTTTCGGTACTTTGCCATGCTCTGGTTAGCCTGCTCCTCCTGGGGGCACAAGAAGATTTGGCTTTTTTTTTGTTTGGTTAAGTCTTTCTATTAAACAATGCCAGCACAAAATGTCTCTGACATGTTTTCCTTTAATGTAACCTGCCAGGCAAGGTGTATAGTAAACTGTTTGGACCAGAAATAAATACATTTTACACCTCCCCACCCACAGATGTTGGAGGTATCCTGAGGGCAGCCAGATGACTGCAAGAGGTTAGAGATGCTAACATGCATTAATCTGATTTTTTGCAAAGGATAAGGCAGGTGGCTCTCTCCTTACAGGTATGCAGGGGCGTGTATTATCAATGATGGCAAGAAAAGGCAGCATAAAATAGGAGCCCAATGACTGGAGGTGCTCATGCTACTGATGAACATGCATTTCAGGTTATGTTTATTCTGAAGATGCAACACATGTGGTCGATATTATTGTGTATGTGTGCGCGAGAGGAAAGCATTACAGTCTGGGGTACATACAGCCTCCTCGATTTGTCTCTTGTACGTCTTCAGCTTGTTCTGCAGCTTCTCCACAAGCTCCTGCATACGCTGGTTGGTTTTGTGGTCCTCGTCCGTTTGGAAGATCAGCTCTTTCAGGCGGCGTTCATTTTTGTGCAGAGTTTTCACCGTCTCCACGTGGCGCTTCTGTTCGGAATCCAACTCTGTTTCCAGTTCCTTGATCTGAAAAAGGAGGCAAAAACCCAGCAGGCTATGTTAGGGATGACTGTGTTTAGCATGAAGACCTGTAGGCACACTAGAGGTGTGTCTAGACTACAGGGTTTTTTCGAAAAAAGTGGCCTTTTTTCGAAAAAACTTCCCCTGTGTCTAGACTGCTGCCACGTTCTTTCAAAAATAAATCAAAAGAACGCAGCAGTTTTTTCGACCGCGGAAAGCCTAGTTTTACAAGGAAAAACGCCTTTTTTCGAAAGTGCTCTTTCGAAAAAATGTGCTATGTTATGCAAACTGTGCTTTTTTGAAAGAGAGCATCCAGATTGCCTGGGTGCTCTCTTTCGAAAAAGCAGCTTGCTTTTTCAAAAGTACTGGGTTGTAGTCTAGATGCTCTTTTTCGAAAGAGGCTTTTTCAAAAGTATCTTTCAAAAAAGCTTCTTTTGAAAGAGGCTTGCAGTCTAAATGTAGCCTAAGGGCTTGTCTTCACTATTTGGAAGATTGAAGCTGCTGTGATCGATCTTCCGGAGTTCGGTTTAGTGGGTCTAGTAAAGACCCGCTAAATCAATCTCAGAGGGCACCCCTGTCAGCACTGGTACAGCTGCTCCAGCGAGGAGTAAGGGAAGCTGATGGGAGTGTTTGCTCTCATAGACCTCCTGCTATGGGGACAGTGGGGAAACTAAAATTAAGGTATCTTGACTTCAGTTATGTAATTAGATTAGCTGGAGTTGTGTATCTTAATTCCACCTTCCCCTGTGGTGTAGACCTGGGCTAAGAATCTGAGGAGTGGTTTTTTGGTTTTTTATTTACCGACTTAGGCATATTTCATTTGCAATCAATATGAAAAGAATCCCAGTGAGATATATCCCTGGATACAATAGGACCTTGTGTGGACTAAGGCCAGTTGGACATGTCAGAAGGATGGTGGACAGAGAGATGGCTTGATTAATGATAATATGCCCTAATCGGTGTCATAGCCAAGGCCATTTAGGATCCAACCAGATATTGCATGTGACACAGAGGAGCAGCATTGACCTTTCTTTGCATTGCAGGGAACTAAAAGTATCCTGGGTAGATTTTAATTTATCTTAAATATATTTCCTATTATTTTTTCTCTTTAGTTTAATTCATCTGGGATGCACTGGTCCTTTTATTAACAACATTCCTTTTCTATTCAAATATTTCTCCCGAGTACTAAAGCTCAGGTCAGGGAAGGGTATGGCGGTGACATTGGAAGAATTTTTCTGGGCAGATCTGTACAGTTTTTCTTACCCGGGTCTCAAGTTTCATGATAGTACGTTTTCCTCCTTTCAGGGCCAACTGCTCAGCCTCTTCCATCTTGACTTGCAGGTCTTTTATTGTGACTTCATAGTTCTTTTTGATCTTTTCCAGGTGCATGCAGTGATCCTGCTCCTGCCGCAGCTCTTCTGCCATGCGGGAAGCCTAAGAGGAGGGTAAGAAACAGCTTGTCGGCACAGACTATTTATACTGAGCACTGGAAGCTAGGATATTTAGACTTGATGTCCATATGTTGCCATATGGGGAATTTTGCAGGATCTAGAAATCTGTTCTGTGCATCACAGTTTGCCTCTCTAAGAACCTGGTCCAAATTCACTGAAGTCAACTGAAAGCTCCCATTGACTTCAATGGGTTTTGGATCAGGCCTCAAGCCAATAGATTTGCATTTGCTTATTATCACAGCAAACGGGTAAAGTACAAGATGTTGTCCATCCCTCGTATTAAGTCGGTAATTTCTGCCTATAAACAATCCATTGCTTATGCTTTCCATCCTCTCCTGAAGAACATCCCATAGGATACATTTACACTAGAAACATAAGTCAATCTGCATTAGGTCCACTTACAGGCACCACAATAATTAATGCAGTGGTGCATAGCCACACTATCCTCTTTGGATTGGTGGTGCATGCCTTCACCAGGAGTGTTTCCACTGACCTTAGTGGGGGCAGTGTGGGGAGTGGAGGGCCTGGAAGCCCAGCTGCCCCAGAGGTTCCCAGCAGGCTGTCTTCCCACACCCACACACACTTCATGTTTCTTGCTGGGAGCAGGGGAAAGCTACCCAGGACTTCTCTCCCCACATGTCTGCTCCCCACTGGAAGCCAGACAGCCTTGTCAATTTCACGGCTCCCAGCCATGATATTGACAAGACAGCCAATTTTCAGAGCTGGGGAGAGGGAGGGTTGCTGCTGGGAGTGGGATCCAGAAACCTGTGCTTCTTCCCCCAAGGTCCAGGTGAAGACACTGTATGAACAAGCAGTAGCTGAGAGCATTAAGAGGGCAGAATGTTCAGCCTCTTTTTCAAAGGATGCTGAGCACTGAACCCACAGTTATCGATGGTATTTCTCAGGTGCCAATCATTAAGTGCCAAATGAGAAATTTACTCCACAGTGGCCTCTTGTCTGCTTTCCATGCCGATTATGAATGGCCTTGACTGGCTGCAAAGGAAGGGTGTCGAGTCTTTGGTTGGGAGCATGATTGGATGGAAGTAGTGGGGTCTCCATCCCTAGAGGTGTTTAAGTCTCAGCTTGACAAAGCCCTGGCTGGGTTGATTTAATTGGGATTGGTCCTGCCTTGGGCAGGGGGCTAGACTTGATGGCCTTCTAAGGTCTCTTCTAGCTCTATGATTCTATGATAGGTTCAATGTTAACCCTGGAGGAATGCGGGGACAAAACAGAAGGGGAAATGGAGGCATTCTCCAGGTGTCATCAGTGATGCAGAAGATCCCTTCCCTAGCAAGGGGACAGAACAGCAATGGGTTTCCTCAAATCTGTTTTTGCCATATTGGTAGGCAGACAAGCTGTTGTGTGTGCAGCCCTGTGGGGATGAAAAATGCTATGGATGTGCTAAGACTGACCTATAATGAAGCATTTCAAAGTTGAGCAATGCAGGAAAAAGCAGATATGCAACTCCCAGGCTTCTAGGGACCGTCCCTGAAGGCCGGGTGCAACTTACATCAGCCATGGCTTTCTTGGCTCTCTCGTCGGCCGCTCGGAACTCGCTGATCATCTCCTCATGTTCGCTCGTAATGCGCATAAGATCAGACTCCAGTTTGCGCTTTATCACCAGCAAGCTTTGGTTCTGGAGGGAGGAGGGAAGACTCCATAACCCAGCATGCCCCAGCTTCGTGGGCTCTAATTTGACACTTGAGCAGATGACTTGGCATGTCGCTGACTCAAAAACAGGGATGCATTTGGCCCTGTATATTTATTTTACTTGTATATCAGATTTTCCTTGGTAACCAATCTTGTATCATGCATTATATCCCTTTGTCTACCAAACTCATTCATTTTAATCCTACTTTATTTTATTTGTGGCGTGTGTATATGTATTATTATTTCAAAATTATATTGCAGTAGCATTCGGATATTTTAGTCTATAGGCACGCCACATGCACAGAGTTGCCGTGCAAAGAACTTACAGCCTATATGTATCTTTTGCCTTGTGGAAAATCTGAAAATCCTACATCTAATCACATCTGTTATCTCATGTGTACGGATTTAGATTTTTTGTAAAGATCCTCAGTGTTAAGACAATTATACCTAGCAACATTATTAAATAACCAAACAAATGCATTGTATAAACTTTCAAGATCTTCAGTACAACAGCAGAGCAGGAGTAGTCAATAGGCAGACCACAGGCCAAATCTAGATTGCCAGACCTTTTTGAATGGTCTCCAAAATTTATTTATTTATTGCTGAAATCTAAGCTTTCATTATACCTTGAGCAAAAAATTTTGACCAAACTTTTGACCAAAAATTGTCAAAAAATAATTGATATCCCAGCCGTAGAGTACAATATAAGTGCTGTGTAGTATTAGTTTTGTATAACAAGCAAGCATCAGGAATACTAGTGGGAATGAATACAGCTGTTTAGCTTGTATCATCTTCATTTGAGCATCAGTTACAAGTAAACATATTAGTTATATTTTTTATGTCTCTGATCAAAAGTGGCATTTACATCTCAGTTTAGATGAACAAAATCCCATTATCATCTCAGTATGCAAATGCTTCTCTCTATTATCGTCCTTTCCTGCAGTTTATAGACCTTCCCCCACTTTGGAAATCCTTAGTACATTTAGTCCATCCTTTATAGAAAAGGCCCAGAGAATATAATAGTAATGATAAACCATCTGTAGCATTTTGAAACCAGCACACAGAATCCTATAACAGGATTTAATTTTCTTTGCATTCTGTAGGGTGATTTAAAAGTTCAATCAAATGGATCTCACTCTTCATTAAATCCTGGGGGTAAAATCCACCACGAGTGAAGCTGATGGCAAAATTCTCATGGACTTCAGTGGAGCCAGCATTTCACCCTGAGATTTTTAGTGTAGCATTTTCAAAAGCACTCAGCAAACTCTGCTCCTGCTGAAGTCAATAGATCATAGGCTTGGCTCAATGCTGAGTATTTTTGAATATCCCATCCTTAGTGTAATAGAACTCTCTGGGTATAGTTTGTCGTGAATTCTGCAGGACTGTCCCTTCACGAATAATGTCATATTTAATACTTTGTGGGTTGAATCCTGCTATCCTGGCTCAGGCTGACACTGAAGTCACAGGGAATTTTGCTGCTAGATTTGGCTCTAATAAAACCAATCTGATTTTAATGCATTCTTTCATAGCATTTTCTTTACAGAACAATACATTCTCATCAAGCACAACGGACTTTTAAGGCCACCAGTGGAGCAGACAGTACAAGGAGCCTGTTGTAACAACATGGAATTTGTTTTCACCTGGACATTGATTTCATTGTGCCTCTCGGTGATTTCTATCAGCTCCTGCTCCAGGAGTTTGCGAGAGCGCTCGCTGCCCTCGAGGCCAGTGCGCATTTCTTCCAGTTCTGTCTGTGTCAGGCTGAGGCGGCGTTCCTGGAGGTTGTACTGTTCCCGGAGCTCCTCATGCTGGCGAGCATCTTCATCCATCTGAATCTGAAGGTCCTGAAGGCAAAAGAGGGACCAGCGTGACTAAGAAGCATGCAGAGAAGCTGTGAGGTACAAGCAGGCCCACCAATTAGCTGTGTTTTCTCCTTTCTTTTAAAGGGACATCATGATGTCTAATTCTGATTTCTCTTGTGCCTGCATTACACCAGTGCAACTTCTTGGCCTTAGTGGAGTTACTCCTGATTTGCACCAGTGACAAAGAGCAAAAGAAGTTCAACCACAGTGACACTAGTTTACACCAGCTGCAGATCTGGCCTTTGAAAATAATTTTAAAAAACCTCCACAAACTTTAATCTAAGATTGGTTTGCCCTTTGTATGCTCTTTGTATTCTTTTTGTACATCTCAGAGCAGGGACAAAGAAAACAGACTGGTGAGTATCACTTTTCATTCCAGTTTGTTTCTAATCAATTTCACTTTCAGGTTTTCATGCAGTGGTGTGATGAAGCTGGGTTTGGTTTGCAAACCCTGCCGAGCAATGCCTGTTAAAAACAAAACTGTTTTCACTGCCTTTTTTTTTTTTTTAACTGCATGGAAGTATTCCTGTTGGCCTGAGGTTTTGTAAAAGCTTGTGCAACTGGTTCTTCTCTCACAACAATTGTACCCCATTTATTTGGAAGAAGACATTCCTGATTTACATCTGATTTAGATCTTTCACCTACATAATCTGAATTTGATGGAAAAGTTTCAGATGGGTAGCTGTGTTAGCCAGTATCTGCAAAAACAAGAAGGAATCTGGTGGAATGAGAGACTTTCCAAAGCTTATGCCCTCATCTGTGCCACAGGACTCCTTGTTGTTTTTGCTGAATTTGGGGGCACATTTGACCTGACAGAGTCTCTCTAAACTAGGCTGTATATTTCACATCCTAGAATTATTATGTGGTCACCTGAAGAAGTGGATTGTGCCCATGAAAGCTCATGATACTATCTATATTTTTTGTTAGTCTCTAAGGGTATGTCTAGACTACATGCCTCTGCTGACAGAGGGATGTAAACTAGGCTACCTGACATAGTCAAAGAAGCTGGGATTTAAATATCCCCGGCTTCATTAAAATAAACATTGCAGCCACACTGTGCCGGCTCAGCTGATCGTCAGCACAGTGCGCGAGTCAAGATGCGGATTTGTCGACAGGGGAAGCCTTTGTCGACCTCTCCTGTAAACCTCGTTTCATGAGGCATAAGGGAGTGGTCGACAAAGGCTTCCCTTGTCGACTGATCTGCGTCTTGACTTGCGCGCTGTGCTGACGATCAGCTGAGCTGGCACAGCATGGTGGCCATGTTTATTTTAATGAAGCCGGGGATATTTAAATCCCGGCTTCTTTGACTATGTCGGGTAGCCTAGTTTACATGCCTTTGTAGGCAGAGACATGTAGTCTAGACATACCCTAAGCTGCTACCGGACCACTTGTTTTTTAAGCTTTTTTTTTTATATGTACTCTTTTTTACAGAGTTTTCCCTTCAATATCCTACTTCCTCCTTTCCAGTTTACCTTGACCTGCTGCTGCAGTTTTTTCAGCGTCTTGACAAGCTCACTGTTGTTCCTGTTGGCATGGTCCAGTTGGATCTCCATTTCATTCAGATCTGTCTCCATCTTCTTCTTGAGGCGGAGTGCTTCAGCACGCCCCTTCGCCTCCATCTCCAGACTTGCCTGCAGAGACTCAATTGCACGCTGATGATTTTTCCTGTGGGGTCCAATGAAGCACAAGTTGCATCATTCCCTTACATGTGAGACTAGTCCACTCTTTGGCTTTAGGTGGGTAAAACCAAGTGATTATTCATCAAATAATAAAAAGGGACCAATTCAGAAACTGTCTGAAAATGAGATTCTAGATCCCAGCAGCCCCACTGATCCCAAATGCTTTTCTCCTTAGAATACGTCATGCTAGGAAGTACAGGTATGAAATGGACCATTGAACCTGTGAAGTACTGGAAAGAAACCCGAGTTTCATGTGATAATTGTGGTTTCTCACTTTTCTCTGAGATACAATATTTATCACCTTTTGTGAACGCTAGAACTCTAGAGATTGTGAGGCCAGCTTAGAATCCAGTTCCACCTAGCCGAATATTCTGTCTCCGACACTCACCAGCAGCATGTACCTCACTGATGAGGGTATTGGAACCCTGGTTTTGGAATACTCTGCCTGCCGTATTCAGTCTCATCCTACTCTCTGGTAGAGATTGGCTTACAATGGGTGGGAATAAGTAGCCTATAGGCTGGACATTGTTCGCTAGGTTTAGACCAGGGTGGGCAATAATTTTTGCCCAGGAGCCACTTCAAAAATTTTGGAAGTAGCCCCGGACCACCCCAGAAGGGGTGGAGCTTTAATGGGAAGGGGCAGGGCCTAACTGGGAAAGGGGCGGGGCTACCCCACCCCCAGACCATTATTGGTCTGGGGGTGGGGGAGCCCCTTTGCCCCCCCTTCCCACTAGGCACCCATGCCCTGGAAGAGGCTTTGGGTGCTCCTCCGCTCCCAGGCCCTAATTGGCCTGGGGGCGGGAGAGCAGCAGGGACTCCGCGGGCCGGATTCGGCCCACAGAGGCCCTTTTACCCACCCCTGGTTTAGACTCTGGTGGGCCGCCAGAAGCTTTATTTCAGGGGTGGGGAACCTAAGGGCCTGGGGCGAGATGTGCCCCCCGACTTGCCTGGATCTGGCCCCTGAGGCTCAGGGCCCCCCCCTCCATCATCGGGGAGCCTGTACTGGCACTTCAGTCCCCCCTCCCCCACTATTCCCCTGTGGGGCTAGAGCACACAAAATCTACTAGCCTGAGCCTCCCTAGGCTTTTCTGTGCAAGGGGACTGTGGGGAGTGTTTTTCTCAGTTGGGTTTTTTTTTTTTTTTTTGCTTCTCACTTGTGTGCGGCCCCTCGAATGATTTTTCTGTGGGTCAGTGGCCCCCAGCCCAAAAAAGTTTCCCCACCATATACTTGCGTGTCTGCAGGTGCAGCCGCTCGTAGCTCCAGTTGGCTGCTGTTTGCCGATTCCAGCCAGTGGGAGTTGTAGGAAGCAGTGGCCCAGTACATACCGCTTCCCGCAGCTCCCATTGGCTGGGAACAACAAACCATGGCGAGTGGCAGCTATGAGCCACCATACCTGTGGGCATGCAGGTAAATAAAGTGTCTGGCGACTCGCATGGGGTAACCCTGGCAAACCATGTCCAGCTAGTGGGGTGCCTACTGCGCACCTCTAGCTTAAGAACTAGAATGGAACTAGGCAATGAAGAAATGCATTAAGAACCATATTTTGTTCTTTGTTATGCAGCGCAACACCTTAGACGTCAGTGACACCACACAGCTGACATGGAGAGCTGGCTTTGACCTTGAAACTCTTAGACTCACCTGCTTCTTAATGTTAAGACAAAGTCCCCTGCTAATACACCCATGAGAACAGATGTAATCCAACAGGTCACCCAAGCAAATGTGGGCTTCTTTGGTTGAATGAAAGAATATTCACATTGGGACCTTACACCTCCTCACTTCATGATGAGCCAAAAAGCTCTGGGTGTGTATCTTTGAGCACTTAAATATTTCATACCTTGTGGCTTCAAATTCCTCTTCCTTCTCATGGATTCTCCTGTCAATGTCAGCTTTGACCTGAGCTAGTTCAAGCTGAACGCGGATCAGTTTGCTTTCTTCAACCTACCAGCAAACATATGAGAGAGGTGTGAAGGAATGAAGAGCTAAAATCTATATAATTTATCTGCTGGAATATGGCCAGCAGGTTGTATGGTAGGTTTGTGTGTCGCTTTTGTGTAGTTGTCAGACCTGGATAAAATTATTACCTCCAGGGAAGACTCTGCTTCCTCTAGCGCCATCTGCAGTTCATCCTTCTCAACCTCCAGCTTCTTCTTTATCTTCTGTAGCTCATGTACACTTCTCCCTCCTTCACCCAACTGGTCAATCAGATCCTTAATCTCCTCTGAGGAAGAAAAATGGAGATTTCACATAATAGGTGTTTTCCAGGACTGGGGACTGTTAAAAAGTGCTGCCCGTGCTGATCATTTGAAAGAAAATGGCTTGAGATAGTGTCAGTCATGTTATCAGCGTAATCTGCAGCAAGGGAGATTTTGGTTAGATAATCGGAATACTTTCTCAATAAAGGATAAGTAAGTGCTAGACTAGGTCACCATTGGAGGTTTTTAAGAACAGGTGAGACAAATATCTGTCTGGATAACAGTGGGCAATAACCATCCCGCAGGCCAGACGCAGTTCACCAGGGTTATCCCCTGGTGGGCCGCCGGCACTTTTTTTACCTATGCCTCCACAGGTACGGCCGCTTCAAGCTCTTGTTGGCCACGGCTGCTGTTCCCAGCCAATGGGAGCTGCGGGAAGTGGCGCAGACCAGTGCAGCACTTCCCGCAGCTCCAATTGGCTGAGAACGGTGATCCACGTCCAACAGGAGCTTCAGGTGGCCATACCTGAAGAGGCACAGATAAATAAAGCACTGGCGGCCTCCCCGGGGCTAACCCTGGTGAACCACGTCCAACTCATTCCCCAGCCCCGGTGTGGGAGTATTTTGATAATCTCTCAAGGTCCTTTCTAGCCCTACATTTCAGTGACTCGCCTTCCAAACAGCTGGCCTTTGCTTTCATTTCTAAACGTTACTCTGGAGTTTGGAATGAGTCCAGGGAGGAGGAAAAGAGAAACCTTTTAAGCCACAAGATATACCCCACAATCTTTCTCCACTTCTTTCTCCCTCCTCTCAAATGGCTGCTCTTCCAACAAGAAAACTGACTCCGCACTATCTGGGCTCTGTGCCAGCCGGTGTAGGCTGGAACAAAGGGTGAAGTGGGAGGAGTATCAGGCCTATGCCTGCGAGCCCATCATTATTTATTTTTTGTGGGCCATACTGCCAGAGGGTCATAGTTCCTCCCAAATATCCATGGAGTTTTCCTCACAGTACCCCTGTCAGGAAAGCCAATGTCAGTGCTCCCATTGTACAGATGGGTAAACAAAGGCAAGGAGAGATTAAGTGACTTGCTCAAGATTCCAGGAAAACTGAATTAGAAAGGGAAATGGAATCCAAGTCTTCTGTATCTTGGTTGATTGCTTTAACTGCTGGTCCAGCATTTCCTCTGTTATCTGGTTCTCGTGACAGTAAGCTCCCAGGGGTTGCATAGGGTCATGGCCAATGTTCCCTCTACTTTTTTTCCATCCATGTGTAGAATAAATTTTATGTGCACTGAGGCATGTGTGGATGTGCACCACCAGTAGAAACACATGCTGCTGGCCATGAGCACTGTGGGTACTCTGCTAATATCTGCTGGGTGGCCTTCCAAGCACTCAGCTTACAGGGAACACTGGTCAAGGCCCCTATTTTAGCCCACTGCCCATAAAGAGACAGCTGATCTGCAGCATAATCTTCCTGTCTGTTGAGCCCCTCTCACTGCTCCTGGTGCTATGCATTTACCTACATTACTTTCAGTTTACTTTGTGGGTGGGGAGGTATCAGGAGGTCAGTGAATTTCAATCCCCGAGCAGAGTTTGGTCATCAGAAGTCAATTCATCAACAACAAAAGCACTATTGGTAATGAGAACTGTGAGTATCAACTGGGAAAACCAACAGCCCATTATCGTTCTGTGTAAATCGGGCTTTGGGGACATGTGGAGGTTGTTTTTACATGGACTCAGGACTTACCCTGGAGGGTCTTGTTTTCCTTCTTAACAGATTCCAGGTGCTCTAGGGATTCCTCATAGGCTGTCTTGAGCTTGAAGTTCTCCGTCATGTACATGCGGCATTCCTTCTGGGAATTGTCCACCTCCACTTGCAGCTCTTCGCATTTCTGCTGCCACTCTGCCAGCATCTTATCAAAGGCCCTTTGCTTCTTGTCCAGGGCAGCACAAGCAGCGTTGGCCTGGAAGGAGCAAGCCAAGCATTTACTACAGACAAGTTCTTTTCTTTACACATCACTTCTGTGCCTGCTCTGCCAGCCAGTCACAGTTAAATTGGCAGCAGTTCGAGTGACTGGCAGAGTTCCTCTGAATCATTCAGAATGGATGATTAAAACTATTGGCTTGGCTTTCTTTCCCTGCTGTTAGGAATTAGACCAGACCACCACGTTGCTTTCAGTGGGATGGCCCCTCTCTCCATTCTGTGGTGTTAATGCTGCTGGGGAGCGAATGGCTGCCCATTCAGACATACCGCGCACAGATGTGCTGTTAGGAATTCTTGTGGTCGACTACTGTGGCTCTTTGAAAAGCATTTTGGGTATTGTTGCCAACAAGAGGCTATCCAAGGCTATTTTAAATTGTGTGAAACTGAATCACCATAAAAGGGAAAGGATAACAGTTTATTTTTCTTTCCTGGAGCTTTATGGCATTTTAAGCATAAATATGCCCTGCATTCTTACAATCCAAAGATGATCGTCCTCAGAGGAAACTGACAGCCCAATACCCCTTTGCCCCAGTGCAGTAACACTGTGTTTTTCAGCTCCTAGGCCTTATCCAAAGTGCTTTGTAGTCATTAGGAAAACTCCCATTCAGTTTATTGGGCTCTGGAGCACCCTATAACCCTGATTTAAACTAACATTGTTATTCCCATTTCACTAGTGCATCTAGAGTAATGGTCACACAAGTGTAGACTGGAAGCACCAGTCACTAGTGTTTTTACTGCCTGGTTGTCTAGACTACAGCGTTAGATGACATGGGGATTAAAATACCAGTGGCCAGTCCACACTCGTGTTTGCACCACCGCGGCAAACACTGGTGATGCAACACTGGAAAACGTGAAGAAAAATGGCATTGTAGACACTGGCTTCAAAGAGGGTGACCCAGTACTGCAGCTAGGCTGGGATCTCTGGCCAGATGGACTCTTGCTTTTGCTGTTGCTGGAAGCTGGGTAATTAGTCTAACTAAAAGCAACATGCTGCACAGCCATATGGAACGTCTATGACTCTCATCTGGGCTTTCACTCAGTGGGAAACATCTAGTGCCTGGTGACTGCTGGCAATGCAAGATTTTGTCTTGACTTTGGAACTTAGTAGAGACTATAAGAAACCATGTGAATGAGGGGCCTGGTCCAAAGTCCATGGAAGTCAACAGAGGGACTTCAGCGGGCTTTGGGTTAAGTCCTAGGGCTTCCTGGGATGTGTTGTTCAGGCATCTGTGGGCAGGAATCCATTTCTGCAGCCTCCAGTCCCTTACCTTTTCCAGGTCAAGAGTGAGGTCTTCCACTTCTATCTGAAGTCTCTGCTTGGTTTTCTCCATACTGGCGGCCCGGGCTTGGGCAGCTTCAGCTGTCTCCTCAGCCACCTGGAGCCTAGCAGCCAGCTTTCTCCTGAGGGTAGAAGGTTTTAAAGGGTAAGCTGAAGAAAGAGGCAGGAGAGAGTTGCCCACCTGTGCCCTCCTCATAATGTTCACTGTTTTCATCAGCAGAGGGCCCTACCAAGGTCTGTAGGCCTGCGAAGGCTGACTTAGAATGGTACTGTCCAGCCTTGTGAATGGTACATGCAGCACTTTGTGTCTTGTTTTTGCAGTGTTCTTTTCAATCCATCACATTCCACTTCGCCTGCAGAGGGGCTTTGCAAATAAGCACACGCACAGCAATGCAGGAAAAAGGCTGGCAGAGCTACAGCCTGCACGAGGCTGAGCATATGCAGACGTCTCCGCAAGAGCAGGACCTGAGGGGCTGAGAACTTGAGGAGCTGGGGTGCTTACGCATTGAGAATATCTCCCGAGTCGCTGGGCGGGGAATGGGGGGAAGTGTGTGCCAGAATAGACCCTGCAGTGCCTCTTAACAATGTGCAATATGCTCATCTCGTCCACGGAGGGTCTGGAAGGAGTGGTCAGGGCCATAGTTTGGCCCTTGATTGATTTGCTGGCACTGAGCTCTCCTCTGCCCAGCACTTAGGGGTCTCAAGGAGTAGGACTACAACTAAGAGTGCAAAGAAAGGAAGGGTAATTCTGCCCTCTCTCCGCTTAGTTAATGCCCAGTACATCAAATCTAAAGTAAACCAGACCTATTCAGTCTGAGTCAAGGGCTGTAAAAGGGGAGTTTTCGGGCTCAGAGCTCCACTCACACCGCCGCCACGTGACAATGCTCGTTTCAGATGGACCTCAGCCAAGGGGCTCTGCTTTTAGCCTTTTCGGCTTTGGCCATCTCATGTCCGTTACCAAGGAGCAGAGTGCCTTACTCCGGCTGAGTCATCCCTCCCCCCATGAGAAGTGATCCTGACTCCTATAGGACTGACTGAGGAGTAAAGTACGGCTCAGGGGCAAGTAAGGAGATCTGAACCTGGCCCTTGATCAGAAACGTGTCAGCTGAGTTTCATACTGGTCACCCGTGGGGATTTAACTCTCTGCATCCTTTATTTATTATTGCAGGCAACGTTTTCTCCTGACTGGGATGCTCTCGCTTCCTCTTTAGCTTTTTCAAGTTGAGCCCCACCAGCTCACAACCCGAAACTCGGACTCTCTCAACAGACAACCTGAACACGGGCCTGGGCTACCCCCATCCCATCTCCGGCTCCTTGAAAGCCGAATGCTTACTTGGTCTCTTCCAGCTCCTCAGTTCTTTGGATAGCATCTGTCTCATATTTGGTTCTCCACGTCGTGACTTCGGTGTTGAGTTTGGAGACCAGGCGTTGCAGCTCGGCTTTGCCCTCTTGCTCTTCCTCCAGCTGCTCTTTCATCAGGTCCAGGTCGTGCTTTGTGTTGGCCAGGCTCACGACAGCCGTGCTACGGGCCTAGAGATACCAAAACCACCACAAGTTACTTGCCCTTTCAGAGCTAAAACTACAACAGGGTTCAAAAAAGAACTAGACAAGTCCCTGCAGCTTATGTCTATCGATGGCTATTAACCAAGCTGGATAGGTTTGTAATCCCATGCTCTGAGTGTCCCTAGCCTCTGTTTGCTAGAAGCTGGTAGTGGACCACAGGATGTATCACTTGATGATTCCCTGTTCTGTTAATTCCCTCTGATGCACCTGGCATTGGCCACCGGTAGAAGACAGGATCCTGGGCTAGATGGACTATTGTTCTGACACACTATGACCATTCTTATGTTAATGAAGGCATTGGAGTAACTTCCTGGCCTTTTTGGTGCTTAGATGGAACAACTCAGTTCTGAGCCTGCTCGAAAAATGTAAGGCCAAAAATACAAACCCATTCATGGCCACAGGACCAGTTTCTGCTCTCCATGCAGGGGTGTAACTTCTTTGCCCTGAATGAGTCACACATGCGCTTATATAACTGAGAGCAGGATGCAGCCTTTCACCATGCTCAATGCTTTGGGATGCTGTTTCACTTGATTTACTATGGAAGGCCCATTCTGTGCTCGTTCTAAGCAGAGAGAGAAGTGTCTGCTGTGACTGACACACCAGTAGAGAGATGCAACAAGTAAACTGAGCCTGCTTGCAGAATATGCTGAGTGCCACGAGGGCAGAGAAGATGCTTGCAATACTGCTAGAGTTTTTGGCCTAATTGGTTCCAACTGTAGCTCAACTGGAGTCAGCTGCAGTGAGGTCCAGCGATTGGGGCATAGGGCAGAGATTCAGGAGAACAGTGTTCTCGTCTCAGTTCTCCCAGGGACTCAAATTAGACTGCTGAAGGTTTGACCACACTGTGATAAAACACCCATGGCATAGCTGGCCCAGAGCAGCTGACTCAAGCTGACAGCGGGCTGTGGGGCTATAAAATTTCAGTATAGATGCTCCGGCTTGGGCTGGAGCCCAGGCTCTGAGGCACTCCTCCCTCACAGGACCTTAGAACTCGGCCTCCAGCTGAGCCGGAATGTCTACACTGCAATTTTAGAGCCCTACAGCTTGAGCCCTGGGACCCTGAGCCAGCTGATCCTGGTTCTGAGACGTGGTGCTGGTAGAGTTTTATCCCAGTTTAGATGCACCCTCTGTTTCATTCTCTTATTAGTAAAATGGGACTAATGGTGCCTACAGCCGAGATCCATGGACAAAAAGTGCTGTTGATTAGTATTATTTGTTACTCCAGGCTGATTGGCCCAGGCTAATTTTCCCTGGCTAGAGGTGAGTCATTAACATAATAAAAGGTTTGTTACTCTGAAGAGAGTAATGTATGGGGTGGCAAATAGTGCAGCTCTCTAGCCAGTAACCCCTCTTGGGCTGTCATCCATACCTTGGATTCTTCATCCAGCTGTCTCTTCAAGTCATCCACCTGAGAGGTGAGGGTTGACTTTATGCGGACAACCTGGTTATACCTGCTCTGAGATTCCTCATGCTCCCGGCTCAGCTCACTGTTTTCAGCTATGAGTAAAGCGCAAAAGAAGTATGAAAGGAAATAATTCTGCTCCGAGGAACTGAAAGAGATGACGAGGCTGGACTGTCACGGCCTTGCCAGAAAGACACTTCAGAGTGAGTGATGGCTGAGGTGACAAAGCTGCCAGAGCTCGATGGGAGGAGGGGAAAGAGGAGGTGGGGCATGGAATGGCACAACCGTGGTGAAGGAGAGAAGGACGTTTACCTTGGAGTCTTGTCCTGATGGCATTATTTTCAGCCTGGTTCTTCTCCATCTCAGCCAGCCTGGAATTGGCCTCAGCCAAGTTGTCTTCCAGCTTGCGGACGTGGGCCTCAGCATTCAGCTGTAAATGAATGGGGAGGCCAGTCATACCACAGCAAAGTCTGGCTTGAAGGGCCAAGTTCTGCTTCCCAGCACTCCAAGTTTGTCCCATCAGCTGGCATCACAATGGAACAACCAGTATGGATCGGGCGTGCAGGATGTGGGCTTGGCGCTCCAAGGGACCAAATGGCCTCTGCTTTAGCTCATGTTGAAGGTGTCCAGCACCCCCCCTGGCTTTCTGGAGGGGTTTCAGAGACTCAAGGTTTGCTCCTTACCTTAGATTTCTGGATGGTCTCTATGGTGGCACTGAGGTCCTCAATCTCTGCCTTCATGACCTGCTTGTCTTTCTCCAGTTTGGATTTGACCCTCTGGAGGTTCTCTGCATGCTCTGACATCTCCGCCATGGAGTCTGCGTGCTTCTTGCGCAGAGTGGAGGCCGTGGCTTCGCTCTGCAAAGCCGCCTCCTCCAGCTCACGCCGCAGCTTCAGCAGCTCGGCCTCCCGCTTGCGATTCTGATCGATCTGCGAGGGAGGGACAGAGCACAAATCATCCACCAGGATCGGCACAGCCGCCAATCCTCAGCATGTTCCTATAAGGGCAGTTTTGTCAGGAAGGCTTTTCGATGCCTTTCCTCTTGCTTTAATTATTTCACCAACTTCCTCCTGGTGATGGAATGCCATTAATGAGTTTACGTCTGGCTACCAGAACAGATCCCCTGGAAGGCAAAGCATCTGGGCTGACGTTCAAACATTCTCTGGACTTTAGTCCAAATGTTTTCATTGTGGAATCAATGGAAAATCCACCCAAATCATCTGTCAGCGCCCCTTCTCCTGCACTCATGCTAGTAAGTGAGTTCCTGATCAGAAAGTCTAAGAGTTTTATACTAGTACATATCATCATAGTTTCTGAATGCTGTCAGTAGTAATTGTGAAGTTCATGGCAGACCTCATGGAGTTTCTGAGCCCTTTTGGGGGTCAAAATTCTGCTTGGGGAAGGTTTGGGGAGCTGAGAGTTGGTAAAGGTTTGGGATATAAGGGGGTGTTGAATCTGGCCTGCTCAGTGCAGGTTCTGAAAAAACTCCTGGAGACGTTCACACCTCACTAAAGTTTTGTTTTCTTCAAGAAGGGGGACCCGCATGGTCAGATGCCAACCAGTTCCTAACCTGAGCAGTAGTGGCACCTCCAGCCTCCTCCAGTCTGTCGCTGAGATCCTCAAGGTCGCGGGAGAGGTCGTTACGCTGTTTCTCCACCTGGTGGGAGAGAAGGAAAGAAATTCTTACATGCTGACTCACCTACATTCTCCTGTGGCTTTTTTTTTTTTTAAAACAAAGAATGTTATTTCAGGAACAACCCCAGTGAGAGGGAGGCCCAGTGGGAGCACAGGAGTGGGATCCTGTAATTCCTGAATTCTGATTCCTGCTGTAACACTGCTGTCTGCTGTGTCCATGGGCAAATCCTGCCAGGTCTCAGTTTCCTCCTTTGTGCAATGGGACTAATAACACTTGCCTGCCTCATAGCTTGGTGGAGAATTAATTAGTTGTCTTTTGTAAAGCACACTGAAATGGAACAGTTACGTATTCATGCTGCCCATTCATATTAGCCACAGAGTGTGTGTAGGGCATTTTTTTTACAGTATATCCTTTTGGAAGGTTAATTATCTACAGCCTTTTCTGCTATTACTAGATCTGATAATATAGTTATCAGTCAGTTCCCTACAATTTGCTTAGGGAGTTACACGCATACAGTTTGTTATACGATATATATATATATAGTTACATATCTGTAAAGAGCAAGAGGGAAGATTTTGTTATAAAAGCCAGGACGGAATCCACCCTGTTTTGCCCCAGATTTTCCCTCAAACTCATCTGCTCCTGTTTGCAATGGGTAGGTAGTTCTCTCTTCATGGCCTATTCACTTTACACAGACTTCAAACCAGAGGGCTGCTACATGCTGGTAGGTTCTTGTGATGTGAGCACCTGCCCACTGATAACTGGACCGAAAGCAAACTAGAGTTCAAGGCTGGTCTTCACCTCATTGCTAAATTTTATCAGGGACTTGCAACCTACAGTCTTTTACGAGTTCCCTTTGAGAGGCATTGGCCACTTGCTGAGGTCTCTCTTTGGAAGGGTATTTTTACCTTAGCTCTCATAGCCCGTTCAGCTTCCAGCTCTTCCTCCAGCTCCTCAATACGGGCCTGCAAGACACACACAAGCGCATCCATGATTGAACAAGCAGCAGTAAACTGCCCAGTGTTTATATCTGAGTGTCACTGGCAGAGGGAATAAGAGAGAACTTGCATGGACACCTCTGTGAATTCTCATGTCTCTGCTTCGTCAGAACACCTACCAAGTCTGTGGGAGTTTTCCCTGGGCAAGGCCTGTAGGATTTGGCCCTAAATAAACAGGAGAAAACCAATATTCAAGCTCTCTTTGACAACAGGACTTTCTTCTTGCTCCTGATGAGTGTGTTGTGTGGGTATCTGGTCCTTGCAAAGATGGACAACGTACTCGGGAGGGTGACAGCATCTGCAGGCCCCCAGACAAGGTGTGAGAGGGGCCTGTCTCCGAGCCTCAGAAGGGACAGGGCCTTGGATGGAAGGGAAGGGGCGGGGTAGCCAGCCCTCAGCACCACCCATATTGCGTGCTGGGCTACCCCCCACAGCTCTCAGAGCTGCACAGAACACACAGAGCGGCGCTCCAGCAACTTAAAGGGTCTGGGGCACCCCACTGCCCCAGTAGTAGCGGCCGAAAGCCCTGGATCCCTTTGAATTGCCAAGCCCCACGGAAACTGCCCCATTTGTCTCCCCTCCCCTGTTTGGTGGGCCTGCCAGTGTATATGGGGAAACCAAAAGCAGAATCGCTCACATGAGCCCGTGCAGGCTCAGAAGCTTGGTAGTCGAGCTGGTCAGAAAATTGGCTTTTTTGAATGAAGAATTTTGACTCTTCAGTGAAATATTGAAACCGAAACCAGAAATATTCCAATTCAAAATGGCACCCATTGTCCCTCCTGGGAATCGTAGTTTGGCTGCCTTAAGCCCCGGCTCTCTTCTGTGGGCTGGGACCTCTGACTAGGCTCCATCCTCCCTGCTGCACAACTTTCTCCCCTCTTGCAAAGGGGAAGGGAAATTTCATAGGACTCCCTGTCCTTGGTTTGATGACAAATATTTGACCAGCCAGCGGAGTGCAGTAGAGACAAACAGACCTAGAGAGGCCTGCACTAGATCCCCTTCCTTCGTGCTCCATCACTGGGACAGGACGTCAGTGATGAGTTCTAAGTTCACAGCAGAGGCTGCAGTTTTCCAGCCATAAAAGGAAAGGGGGTTTAGTGTAAGGAGCTGGAACAAAAGACAGGGCAGAGCTCAGAGCTGACTGAGCCACTGACTCATGGTGAGTTGTGGGGCAAGCAACGCCGTATCCTGGGGCGTCAGACAGAGCAGCTGGGGGGAGAGGGGGGGAGGAAGCAGCATTTCCCTGAAAAAAACCCACGCAGGTGCTGCATCTGAGCTGAGCTTTGTGAGTCATATTAACCTGGAAAAGGAAGAGTCTCTCTAATTAGTGTATGACGTACTGTAGGAGGAGAGTCCCGAGGCCCTACAAATGATAGGACTCTGTCTCCATTTGAACAGGCTAGATTTAAAAGAGCTGGATGGCTGTTTTGCATTGGGTTTCTTAGTATAATTTACATAGAAGAACAGGAAATTGACATTTATATTTGTAAGGAAAGGGTAATAGCGACCATCCCACCAGGGAGTGAGCAGTGCTCTCATTTAAACTGGTGTGAACCTGGAGTAACTTCATTGACTTCAGCAGAGTTGCACCAGTTTACACCAATGGGCCAGAGAGGAGAATCTGGTTCTAGCCACAAAGGCTGGCTGTTATTAGACTAAGGTTTGAGGAGTTTTGGAGTGGTGTCATTGTCCTTTGTCACGAATGACATGGGTCCCTACAGACCAATCCAGCACCCTAGAAAGCCAGTGAATTGACTTTTCCTGTGAGAGCTTGTCTTCACTTACCCTGAGATAGAGGCTCCAGAGATTGATTTCCCAGGATTCAATTTAGCAGGTCTAATACGGACCTGCTAAATCAACTGCAGATAGTACCCCCTGTCAACCCTAGTACTCCACCTGGTTGCAAGGAGTAAGGGAAGTCAACGGGAGAGATTCTTCCATCGACCTTCCACAGTGGGAACACTGCAGAAATTCGACTTAAGGTACATTGACTACAGCTACTCTATTCTCGTTGTTGGGATTGCGTATCTTAGGTTGGTTTTCTCGGGTAGTGTAGACCTGGCCTCTGTTTGGACAGTCCCGTTGATACTAGCATGGGAAAACTGGAGGCTCTTGACATAGGATGCAAAGAGAGGGCAAGAATAGTCAAAGCATTCCCCACCTGGTGTTCTTTCAGTTTCCTCTGCAGCGTGGAATTCAGAGACTGTTCATCTTCCACCTTAGAACTGATTGAGTTTATTTCCATGTCCCGCCTGCAAGAAAAGGCACAAGAGATTCCTTCAGCTGGGAGAGGGTGTCACATGGTGGAGGGACCTTTTAAGCAGGGTGCAGAGGACTGGGAAAGAACTCCACCAGGAACTCTGGGCTCTATGCAGGACTGAGGGCTAAGTAGGCAATTCACAGGCCTCTTTAGTGTGATGAGCCTTAGTGCTTAAAGCTCATTTCTCCTCAGTCATGCCCATTCCCTGCCCCTTTTTTACCATATGCTCTTGAGAGTAAAGGCGTGGCCACCCAGGCGAGTGGAGAGGTACATTCACTCTGTGCGGAGGAGCGATTTTTGGTTTACCCGTTCTTGTGTCTGCACTCAGCTTCCCTTGCATGGGGGCACAACAGCCTTGCATTTCTGCTGAGCTGTGCGCTAGGACTCACATTATCAAGCTTTGCACCTACTAATTAATGGCTTAGCTCAGGGGTGGGCAATAATTTTGTACTGGGGGCTACTTCAGAAATTTTTGAAGTGGCCCTGGGCCACACTGGAAGAGGTGGGGGGCCAGGACACTTCCCTGCTTTCCTGCCCACAGCCTCTGATTGGTCTGGTGATGGGGAAGCGAGTGAAGTCTTTGCACCCCCACCAGAGGTTCCCCTTAGGCACCTGTGCCCCTGGTGGTGGGAGGAGACTTTGCACGCTCCCCCTTCTGCCCCCAGGCCAATCAGGGCTTGTGGGGGTGGAGTGTGTGAAGTCTCCTCCCACCCTGCCAGAAGCGTGTGGCTCTTCTACCTGTCACATGTTCCTTGCAGGGCGGGAGCAGGGTAGGGGCAGGGCGGAAGAAACTTCATGCACTTCCCACACCCTCAGGCCCTGATTGCCCTGGGGGCGGAGGCCCTTTTGCCCGCCCCTGACTTAGCTACTGCAATTTAACTAACAATAGCAGTGGTTCCGATAATACGTAATTGTGAATTTGTGTCCTTAACATTAATTTTGAAGGAGAGGAATGCCAGAGAAATGCTGGCAGACCCATCAGTAGGGTAGTCAATGGTGACACTATAATAATCTGATTAGCAATAATACTTTGCATTTCTAGAACAGCTTTTATCTAAGGATCACAAAGCTTTATATAAAGAAGAATCATCAAGATTCTCAACACCCTATTGAAGTAGGTCTGATTATACTCATTTTGTAAGAGGGAAAATAGAGAGACTGACTTACTAAATTAATGATCAATGAGTAGTTCTGTGGTACCTTAGAGACTAACAAAATAAATAGTATCATGAGCTTTCATAGGCAAAACACAGTTCTTCAGATGAAGTCAGTTTTGCCCATGAACGTTCATGATACTCTATATATTTTAGTTAATCTCTAAGGTGCCACAGGACTACTTGTTTTTTAAAGTTACAAACTAACACAGCTACCCCTCTGAGACTTACTAATGATCAGACAGCTGCTCAGGAGAGATTAAAATACTGCCTAGCTGAATAGCAGAGTGCTCACAGCTAGGTTTTATGTATCTGTTGGTGGTACACATTTGCACGTGCCTCGGCACACATAAAATTATTCTGCACATTGTTAGAAAAGATTAGAGGGAACACTGATCCTGACTCATAGTCCTCTTCTCTAACCATTAGAAAGCACTTCCTCTTGGCATTAGTTTAGTAATGGATTTCTAGAATCCCAGGTTACAAAGAAGACCTCTTACTAATGGCTTTCTAATGAAGAGGCCTTCAGGTATAATTAACACCATCAGATCCATGGTGCTGTCCTGTTTTGACTCAGGAGGATCCGCCACACAATGAGATTCTGTATGGACTGACACTCACTTCTTAACAACCTCCTCCAAGTCCAGTTTGGCTCGCTCCATCTCATTGAGGTTTTCAATGGTCATCTTCAGGTCACCCTCCGCCTTCCGTCGGGCCTTCTCCACCTCGGCACGGATCTTCTTTTCCTGCTCCCAGTTGTCCTCCAGCTAATTAGAGAGAAAAGAGAGGAGGAGAAATGATGGCTGCAAGAATTTGAAAAAGCTGGCGGGGCAGAGACAAGCTCCCTGTCATGATCACATAGATGATCCAGTAGATGTTCAGTAGATGTTCTTCAGAGGTGCCGAACGTTCCTTAGAAACAAGTCCTCACAAAGGGATGAATGAAATGTCAGTGTCAGACCCAACGGTCCTCACCTCGTGTAGCTGAGTGGTAAGTTTGCTGTTGTTCTTGGTCAGATGGTTCACTTTGTCCTCCTCAGCTTGCAGGTCATCTAGCGTTTTCTAGGAAGAGAGACACAGAGAAGAAGGCCATCATCAGGGCACTGGGTTTGCTGGAAGACTAGTACCACAGTCCTGACAATGAGAAAGAAAAATGCCATCTCTTGGCCCACCCCAAACCACAGTTACTCTCAGTGAAGACTCTTCAGTTTAACAGGTTTATGAATGATTCATATAATTTCCGGGTGTGCTATTAAATGCAATAGATGATATTAACAATCGCAGGGTACAGCTGCAGTCCTCTTTACTCAGGCCACATTCAGCCCAAAGACCCACTCATGTTAATGGGAGCTTTGTGGAAGCAGACAGCAAGACCTGCAGGATCTGGTCCAATGACCATATCTATCGTGAGGTTTGCACTTGTGTAATACAGATATCAACATCTGCATCCTGAAAATGGCAGTCTCCTCCTAGTTCAGCAAAGGCGTGAGAGATGAAAATCTAGTAAGCTCACCTATAGAATATTGTTCTGTATGGAAAAATAGCCAGCAGAACATTTACTAATTCGGTACTATTATTAACGCTGTAGTTAATTATTAGGACTACACGTCTATGCTGTGGAAACGGATGTGCCTTAACCATGTCTGCTTGAGGAGCCCAGTGCAGCTAAGAGTGGACTTTGACTGCAGGTTTGGCACAGTATGTAAGAAAAACACTGTTCCTGGTCAGAGGAGCTAATAAACAACATGCACACCAAGCAGGAGGTGTGTTTTGCATTTGTTCACACAAAATTCAGCCATTCACAATAGATCTCTTGGCCAGGAGTGCAAAGGAGCAAGATTTTATTCTTCTGCAATGTATAATTTGTGGAACACCGATCCCCAGCATGACTGAGACCTGGGGTCCTTTCCCATTTGTGCAGCCACTGTCATCTCTCAATAGCCTGAAGAGAAGGACACTATTTCTCCTTTACCAGAGTGCATCCCTGCGCTGTGACTGGAGTGCAATAAAGAAAACAGAGCAGAACTTCCTACCTGGTGCAGCTCCTCCAACGCCCTCTTCTCCTTCTGGAGTTTAGCGATTGTGTCGTCCCGGACAGAGAGATCCGAACTCAGGGTTCGCACTCTGTGGTCTAATGCCTGCAGATAAGAGGTCACGGCCAGACACATAAACTTTTAGCAGATCTCCAAGTCTGGGAAGGTCAGAACATGGACCTCTGTTGTTGACCTCCCCCACATGCTAGATGTCTGGGACTTGAAGTCCAAGGATCCTGTCATGCTTTCTGTCTGGATAACACTATTTCCAGGGGAAGCACTGGCTGACTGTGCCCCAGGGACCATATCACACTGACATGACAAGGCGATAACTTCATGCGCTTAAACCTTCTGTGACTGTTCAAAATAAGAAATGTTTGATGGGGTGCAGCCAGAGTATCCCTCACATTTAGATAAAAGAAAACTGTGGGGAAAGGGACTCATATGGGCATATTTTATAAGCAGAGACCCAGTACATCTGCAGTGTGAGGAGGGCTGTAATTAACACAGAGGTGGAAGGGTTCTCTGAAGGCCTCTGTGGAGTTATAGAGGAAACCCTGGGTGTTACACGGAAATTACCTCTCCTAGTATGGGACAATAAGGAGAGTTGTAGATTCAGGTCCATCCCAGCTCAAGACAGAAGGAATACCAGATTTTTAGGGACTAATGGAAGAGAGAATATTGAATACTAGAGCGGGAACAACTGAGAGCTTCTGAGCTACCGTCTCAAAAGGCATTCAGCAGGCCTTACCATGAGGCAAACTGAGGTGGCCGTCTCAGGTGCCAGACTGTGCGGGGAAGAGGGGCGGGGGAGGGGAGCCACTAAGACCCAGAGTGTAGAAAATTGTGTCTGCTGCTGGTGCAGCGAGGGGGCATGGGGGCATCATTTGAGCTCCTCACCTCAGGTGCCAAAATGTTGTGGGCCGGCCCTGATTCAGACTGGGTGAGCTTTGCTGGTTGGTTTCCTGCTCTCTACAGTGGCTATTTCCCTAAAGGGTAAGGCAGCAAGAGCTTACGAAAAAGACGATGCTTCGTACCTGCTTCTCTTTCTCGGTCTTAGCCAAGGTGGTTTCCAACCCTTCCAGGTCACGCTTCAGGTCATTGAGCTCCCCTTCCAGCTTGCGCTTGTGGGCACTCAGGGAAGAGGCTGTGCCCTCCTCTTCTTCCAGGCGTTCCTTCATCTCAGCGATCTGGCTCTCCATGTCAATCTTAGATTTCATCAGCTGGGTCAGCCTTTCCTCAGCATCTGTCAAGTTCTCTTGTTCCTAACAGAGGCAGGAAGATACAACCTTGATCATTTTAGAGGCTACTGTGTCTCTGGTCTCCTGTGGTATCAAATATCCATATACACTGGGTCTGGGCTGCTCCTCCGAAGCCCTGACATGAAAGGCACCTGGACTCTAGCTGGAGATGGAGTTGCACAGCGCCCCTGAAAATCGGCCCATTAGCATTTCAAGTTGGGCACCCAAACATGGAAGAACCCACATTAGAGCATATGTTTGAAAATTCTTCCTCAGGTAGCTTGCTTAAGACCACACAGTAGCCAAGGCAGGATGAGAACCCAGAACTCCTGATGCTCATTTCCTGGCTCTCACCACAAAGCTGTTCTGCCTCTTACTATTTGCAGAAGAGTTGGGTTTTAATTTGACCTGTTGTGTTTCTCAGGGACTCTCACTTTCCATCTCCCACCACTCTGGACTCAATCCATATTCTTAAGCCCTTTTATGAATCATTTGCAGAGCTTATAGCCAGTGCTCTCTTACGGGCCCAAGGAAGAGACAGAACCAGGAGCCATCCTTTTTTGGAAAACTCACAGCCTCTAGCTGGATGGTGAGGTCCTTCTTCTCTTGGCTGAGGGTGGCTGTCATCTCCTCCAGCTGTTTGACACGGTCAATCAGCTCCTGAGTCTTTGACATGGCATTCCTCAGCTCCTCTTCCTTTGCCTTCATCTCCTCCTCCTGTCGGGCCACGTTCAGCAAGGGCTTCACCTGCAAGCAAGCAGTTCAACCAGAGAGGGTCACAAATGCATCTTCTCAATAGTAGCTTCTCCCCAGAATTCTCCTGGGTGGATTTCTTTCTTTCTGACTGGTTCAGTGCAGAGTGCTTCCATTCTAGGCCTCAGCAAAGAGATCCAAGACAGTTTGCCAGATTCTGACCTCCGCTGACATTATTAGAGCGGCTGCAGAGTCACACCAGTGTAACTGAGGGTATGTCTACACTACAGATTTTTTTTTTTCGGACAAACGGCCATTTTTCCAAAAAAACTTCAATTACGTCCACACTGCAATCACGTTCTTTTGAAAGAAAATCGAAAGAGCAGAGGGGTTTTTCCAACACTGGTAAACCTCTTTCTATGAGGAAGAAGCCTTTTTCCAAAAGAGCTCTTTGGCAAAAAAGATGGGGAAGAGGGAGTTCTTTCGCAAGAAGAGAAAAGAGGAAAAAGCACAGGTGCCCTGGTGGCCATTCCGTCCATAGCAATCACAGCTTACATGCGAGAGAGTGTCCATTCAGTCTGGACGCTATCTTTCGAAAAAGCAGATCGCTTTTTCGATGCTCTTTGTGTGTGGACGCTCTCTTTCGGAAGAAGTTTTTTTGGAAGATCTCTTCTGGAAAAGCTTCTTCCAGAAAAAGCCTGCAGTCTAGACATAGCCTGAGATCAAAGTCTGACTTAATGTCTTATGAATGCTCTTTGCTCAGATTCCTCCAAGGCATTTATTTCAATGGGAAAGTAAGACATCTTAGTACCTATGAGGATCCATGTCTCTGCTCCTGAGGTGCTGAACGTCAGGTACATTGTGGACACTGGGTCCACATTTTTAATGGCTTGTCCTGCCCACGTGCAAAAGCCCCAGTTCACATTTGCGCGCACACAAAAAGGGGGTTGAATAATTAATATTAAGGTGTGCAACATCAATTTTGCATGTGCAGATGAGGGAGCTCTGCTCCCAAAGGATACACAAGTAAATTGGTCAGGTGCTGTTTAGCTTCCCCCATGTTTAAGTTTGGTCTTAAATTGGCATATAGGTCCTTCAGCAACCACTAAGCATGAATATCTTGGCCAGTGCGCCTTTCTGTCCCCTACCACCAAAAATCTTAATCTTAATAGGCCTAGGAGAAGAAAAAAGAAGCCACTCCTGCAGAATCTGCCTCATCTGAACTATTTAGGCCACATCTTTCTGAGCTGGTGGGGAAGTGTCCCGAGAAACTTTGTTCTGGATTTCTGGATTTAATTAATAGCCAGAATCCATCCCCAGCATTGAGAACGCCAACACCTAGCCGCTTAAGGCACAGCTGAATTTTATGTTTTGGTGGAGGGAGATCCAGGGCTTGATTTTCCTAAAGAACCTAACTCCCATTCCCTGGAGTGGCAGGCTCAGGTTCAGATTTTAAAGTGTCCTCCATTTCCAGACTCCTCTGGCTTGGAAGGAAATCATTCATGCCTCTTTCCTGGTTAACAATTAACAAGAAAGTCACTGACATGCAGAGTGTATTTACTTGTCACTGAATAACTGGGCAAGGCAATTCTTTTTTTCCACCCTTATCTTCAAAATTCAAACAGTCTTGCCAGCGCTTGCCAGCGCTTGCAGCTGCTTTTATTTCATTCTGCAGATGCGGGTACAGTGTGGTGTGTATATGCGTGCTTCCTGTGGGGAGCAGGGTTCTCACCTTGTTATACAATTTCCACCAGCCCCAGAAGCGCAGCTGCAGGAATTTGCGAACATTCCTCTGAATCAAGATCAGGCCTAGCCTGTAATGAAACAGAACAGGTTGGGTGGCTTAGAAACAGTCACCAGTTTCCTGGCAGTGTGACTGTGGTTGAGACATCAATACATTGTCTTGGTATGCAGCGAGGGGACTATTTGAGAGATGTAGTTTTCAGTTCATTCTTATATACTGAACTCGCACTTCTCCATTGGCAATGGGAGTTTTCTCTTCATTTACCAGGATGGTTTCCTAACCCAGCTATTATTTTCAAGGGCAGTGTATATTGTATGGGTGGGTTTCACTGTGGCAGTGTGATAGAACCCCGTGGCACCCCTTGACAGACTAGGATGTGTCATGTCAGTGCATTAGCTGAATGGGGTCGGAATGGATGTAGCAGTCTTCTTCCAGATGCAAGGATGGTCAGCGGCAGTGGGATGAGGTAACAAAAGGGTGACAGGGTTATATTGGGATTAAAAGCATGGTGCCCCTGAAATAGAACACGAGTGTTTCATGCGGAAACAAGGATCATAGTGGACCACAAGTTAAATATGAGTCAACACTGTGACACTGTTGCAAAAAAAGCAAACATGATTCTGGGATGCATTAACAGGAGTGTTGTGAGCAAGACACTAGAAGTCATTCTTCCGCTCTACTCTGTGCTGATTAGGCCTCAGCTGGAGTATTGTGTCCAGTTCTGGGCACCACATTTCAAGAAAGATGTGGAGAAATTGGAGAGGGTCCAGAGAAGAGCAACAAGAATGATTAAACGTCTAGAGCAGCGGTTCCCAACCTTTTCCAGTTGGGGATCCATTTTGACAATTCAGGAAGACTTGGTGACCCAAGGCAATTCAAAAACAAGGGGAGGAGGGAGGGCAGAGCCACCTGGGGAGACACTTAGAGACCCTTTTGAAATACAATGGTGACCCATATTTGAGCCCCAACCCGTAGGGGATAGGACCTATGAAGGAAAACTGAAAGAATTGGGCTTGTTTAGTTTGGAAAGGAGAAGACTGAGAGGGGACATGTTTTCAGGTTTTCAGGTATCTAAAAGGGTGTCACAAGGAAGAAGGAGAAAAATTGTTGTCCTTGGCCTCTGAGGATAGGACAAGAAGCAATGGGCTTAAACTGCAGTAAGGGAGGTTTAGGTTAGATATTAGGAAAAACTTCCTAACTGTCAGGGTGGTTAAACACTGGAATAAATTGCCTAGGGAGGTTGTGGAATCTCCATCTCTGGAGATATTTAAGAGCTGGTTAGATAGACATCTATCAGGGATGGTCTAAATGGTACTGGTCCTGCCGTGAGGGCAGGGGACTGGACTTGATGACCTCTCGAGGTCCCTTCCAGTTCTAGTGTTCTGTGGTGCAGCAGCTGGAAATACTGCCTCCTTTCCCCCTGCTCCCGCATCTTGCAGCCAGAAACACCCCCTGATGCCTGCTGAAATAATGCCGTGCTCCTGCACAGAATAGGACCAAGGTATTAAGGCTCCACTTTTGAGCTCCACCAGCTGCGTGCCTGGAAGCCATGTGCCAAATGGCTTACTGCACCACAGTGTACAATCAGGTTCCTGAATACCAGCAGAGTTTATGTAGTTCCTTCACTACACAGAACCACCAACTGGTATCCCCTGTAGAGTAGATGCATGGGGGGCAGTGGAGCTATTGTAGCCCTGTGGCTGCAGCATGGCTTTACTGCACCTGTGTGGCCAGAAGGGTTGGACTCTTGAACGCACTGACCCCCCACGTAGATCCCACAGTGCACAGCTCCTTTACTTTGGTTGCGTGCACGGATTATGGGTTGGAATCCAAGACTCATTTCCTGGTGCCTCATAGAGAATGAAGCATGTTAGCAATTGGTTCCTAGAGCTCTCTCTCGGATGCACGAGGTGGTGTCTCCCATTTCAAAGGGATACCTTCTATCCAGCATCTTTTTGAACTCAATCCTCATTAGGAAGCCACGAAGACGGCTCTGCAACATGGTCATGATCTTTGCTAGACGATCATCACGCATGTCTTCCAGTTTGGCCAGGACTCCGGCACGGAAGAACACCTTGAAGAGCAAGAGAAGACTGTTAGGATTTAGCTTTCCAGGCCATGCACCAGAACTTTAAATCTATGAATTTCTGACCCTGTCTCTAGACTTACTAGGATATCTGGGCTTATTCAGAGCTTCTAGTCCCCTTTTTGTTTCCATATGTGGGTTTCTGCCTTCATTGACTTGTCTGACTCTTCACCTACATTTACTATCACTATAGGTACACAGAATTATATAATAATAAAATATTAAAGTTGAGATTTTTATGAGCAAAGGATTGGGGTCAAGACTCTGGGGTTCTATTTCAGGCTCTAGCACTGACTTGCTGTGTGTCCTAAGTGACATCTCTTACGCTCTCTCTGCCTGTGTTCCTTTAATTGTGAAATGAGGATAACAACAGAAACACTGGCGGATTTAATTAACTGACTGTGATTGGGCGGACCAGTCTGTGAGGCCAGAAAAGGGCCATAGAGAAGTCCTCCAAGAAAGCTAGAATGGCTGCAGACAAGCCAGCCAATCAGGGGCCAGGAAGGCCTATTAGAAGAAGCTGCAGGACCAGAGTCAGTCTCTGGAGCCCTAGAGGCGTGTAGACCATGACTGGCTGGCTGAGAGACTAGCAGCCTCACAGAGAGCTCCATGGAGAGAAATATTGTGGACTGTGGGACTTGAGATCCAAGCCCTGAGGTAAGGACGAAGAAATTATCTCCAGGAGGGGAAGCCCTGGAGACACTACTCTCTATCTGAGTGGAGAAACAAACTGAGAGAGAGAAACAGAGAGAGATACTAGCAAAAGGTACTGGAATGGGCCCCTGTTAGAGGTGTACCCTGGAACGAATTTTGAGTGATTCCTACCAGGCTGTGTGACTCGGTCAGAGGACTGAGTAGCCCAAAGAGGCTGATAAACTGATGCAATGCAGGCACATGCACTCAACCAGACAGGGCGCTCACGGGAAGTGAGTGCTACCCCATTACACTGACATATAGTAAAACACTTTGAAATCAGAGAATGAAATATGTTGGAGACACAGCAAATGGTGTGGGAGTATTATAAAAATTAGAAAATTCCATTATAAATTCCTGCAAAAAGCTGAACTTTTTTCTGCCTCTGCATGTGCATCACAATAGTTTATTTCATCAAGTGATTACCTAAAATGTACATACAGAAGAACTAACTCCTGACATGCTCCATTAAGGAGCAAAAACCAAGGCCTCTTTACTTGGGTTTTTTTTTTCTCCATTCAGTATGAAGTCAGACAAAATTCTCCACAGGGAATTTTTGCTTGACTAAGGCAATGCTCTGGTCTATTTTATGAAGCTAGGTCACAAAGAATTTCACACCTTGCACGATGTAATGAAGATAACAGAAACCCCGATATAGACACTGGTAGGTTGGCAAAAGAATTCTAGCTACTGCTTCTCAGGGAAGAGGATTTACTACAGTGGTGGTGCTATGCTTATAAGAAGCACACGGGATCTTTTTAGGGGAAAAGGCAATACGCTGCGTTTACTAAGAATACAATAGTAAAACAGCTAGTATGTACTCACACAGAGACACTTCCCCTTCTCCCCCCGTCCCACCAATCAATGTTGTAGTTATCATCCAGGTTCTGTCATGTCAAGATTCTGGAGCATTGATCCGGACTGATAGAACCCCGCTCCTTCCTATCCGTGATCAATCTAGCCGGCAAAAGGATCCGGACCATGGAGTGGTAACTATAACATTGTGTGCGTGTGCATGTGCGTGTGTGTCTTTTCCCCAAAAAAGATCCCCTGTGCTTCTTATAAGCATAACCACGGAAGAACCTTTTCTGTCACGGTAGTGTCTATAATACAGTGCTAGAGCTGTGCCGCCAGAGGACTGCAGCATTTCCAGTGTAGACGTATATTAAGGAGCAAGTAAAAAGTGAGGCGACCCCAGGGTTCAGCCCATCTGTAAAAGTGTGACTCCTTTGCATATACTACGCTGCCTTTGACAAACAGCACATCACATTGCTCTGTGTTGTGCGTTCACAGAATAGAAGGCAATGCAGGCGCAGAGGGCAGAGTTAAGGATTGCTCAGGAACTTTTAACTCTGATTCCTGATACTTGAATAGAAATCTATTTTGAAATCAGCCTGACCTGGTGCAGTTCCCTGCATGGACACACTTACATTGACCTTGGATTAATTTAGCTTAATTTGGTAGGAAAACACAGTACCTTGGTATGCCCAATTTTGTATTCATTTTCCCCCAGCTCAATAGAGCCAAGCAGCAGTTCTGATGCTTTCTTATTGTCCACAAATCCCTGAGGGATTACACTGGGGTTCAAGACTTGATATCTGTAATGAGAAAGATGTGTAATGACGAAGGGGTCATTATTAGGACCAGTGTAGAAAAGCAAGGCCAGGGCTAATGTCTTCTTCCATCTCAGTCTTTTCTAGCAAATGTCTCCAAAGGGCTTACTGCACCACTCCCAGCTGTGAGGAGTTTATAACCATCTCTGTTTCTACGTAAGAACAGCCGTACTGGGTCAAATTGAAGGTCTACTTAGCCCAGTATCCTGTCTTCTGACAGTGGCCAATGCCACATGTCCCAGAGGGAATGAACAGAACAGGTGATCCTCAAGTGATCCATCTCCTGTCACCCATTTCCAGCTTCTCATTTTTACTTAATAAGAGTTCCTGGAGGAAAGGAAGTAGAGGGCTAGCAGTGGAATATCCACCGCTCCTCCACCTCCTGATTGTCCAAGGAGGTTACTATATAGTATGTCGTAGGTGCCCCATCCTCCCAAACTATAAGAAAATACAAACATTCACCTCTGCTTGAATTCAGGATACTGCAGTCTGTTAGGAAAGCCCTTCCTGCAAATACGGATGCCCTCCAGCACTCCATTACAGGCCAGCTGGTGCAAGATCAAGTGAGCATCCGCCACCCCTACAAAAAAAGCCAGAGTCCAGGTCAGCCCTTCCCCTTACTGAGCCAGAGGGGAGGAAAACAATGGGAGCTACTCATGCTGTTTGCCTTCAGTTACACAAAAATGGAAAGGGAGAGATTGGCAATGGAAGAATTCACACACTGTCCCCTTGCAATTACTGTGCTGTTGGGATTCCACTAACGCGGATGGAAATCCAGGAGCTGAATTGTCGAGCACACTTATCGGCCCAAAAGCAGATTCTGGAGTAGATGAGGAGTTGAAGGAAAATAACCATCCTTTAACAGAAGCCCATGTGCAGTGCCAGATTTACACACAAGATAAGTAAGCGGCAGATTAGGGCCTCCAATGATGAGGAGCCTCTAAATTAAAAAAAAATTACTGGTTGTTAGTTGCATCCTTGCCTATGTACCGGTTGATATGCAAATATAAAACTTTTTTATTTCTATTTTCATTGTGCTTTCTGTTAGAAGAATACACATTTTTTGGTACTGCAATGGGATCTCTTAAGCCTGACGTAGTTTAGGATCTCTGCATGTCTTAATCTGGCCTGCGCACTTCTTATCGCTTTCCTTCCCAGTCGATTACATCTCAAAGATTTGGGTCAGAACAAGAGTCTTCTCTTTCAGCCACTGTCTCCCTAATTGATCCTGCAATGAAGGAGTAAGTCACAGACAATGTAGGCTGACAGTTGATGGTATCAATTTATCCAGTTTGGTGATCCTATTTATTGGATATCCATGGAGGAATGAAGGGTTCATTAGCCACACTGTCTTGTCGCACACTAATGTTGCCTTTAAGGGACATGGAGGTGTTCTGTGAAGCGATGGCCCATGTACTTCCAGTACTGGGTAAACCTCTGCTGTTCAGCCAGCCAAAGCTAATGCTGAAGGCCTTGTGTCCCTTTGCCCTAGTGTGATACTTACCAGACTGCTTGAACTCGTTTGGAATGATGCAGCGTACAAAATGGGGGGACGTGCTATGCAGAGTGGTCATCAGCTTATTCAGCTGCTCCTGAAGAAGATAAATAGAAGTGGGTGAGGCAAGTGGAAGAGAGAGGTCTTAAATCATAGACTCCCAGGACTGGAAGGGACCTTGAGAGGTCAACTAGTCCAGTCCCCTGCACTCATGGCAGGACCAAGCACCATCCCTGACAGGTGTTTGTCTAACCTGCTCTTTAAAATCTCAAATGATGGAGATTCCACAACCTCCCTCGGCAACTCATTCCAGTGCTTCATGCACAGTAAGTTAATTCACACTGCTCAGTTGCAAAGATAGCAAAAGGATGCAGGTCCAAGCTCGATGCTGCACAGCCCAGATGAAGAGTGTTGCATGGATGAATGTTTGATGACACCTCACCCCAGGGGTGATCAAGAGGGTCTGAATCCTGGATTTTCAGTTCTACAAGGCAGCTGATGTGATCTTAGGCAACCAACGTTCTTCTTATTCATAAACTATCTCACTCTTCTCTTGTGCTCCCAGCCTCGATTGGTCATGTCTACCTGTTGGATCTTTTCTAAAACTTAGATTCCAAGGCCAGAAGGAACCACTGTGATCAATTATTCTGACCTTCTGTATAACATAGGACAAAGAACTCTTCCCCCAAAATAATTCGTAGAGCGCAGCTGTAATTCCTAGCTCATCTCCTAGACTGTTCCTTAGGGCAGGGCCTCTGTCTGTCATGTGTGTGTATAGTAGGGACGTTAAAATGCATGTAATTGATTAACTGTGTAACCCCTGAAACTTTCAGCAGTTATACACAGCAGCCACTGGCTCCTGCCTGCCGCCCCATTCCTGGGGAGCCGCCTGCTGCCTCTGATACAGAGTAGGGATATGAAAGTGTAACTGTTTACACAGTCTCATTGGTTAACATGCAGGGTTACACACAGTCTCCCCCCTCCCGCGCTACTGCCTCAGTATCAGATGCAGCAGCATGCGGGGAGGGGGAGATGGGTATGCATGGAGAGCTGGCTTTTAAGACACAGCAGCCAGCTCCCCAAGAGTGGGGTGGCAGGCAGGAGCCAGGGCCTGCCATGTGTAACCACAGTAATTTTCAGTAGTTACACGGTTAATCAATTACAGAGACAGCAGCGAAGGGCAGTAGGTGGGAGCCCTCTGTCTGCCCTTGTGTAGCCATGTAACCACGATCCCATAATTAAACACTTCTTAACATCCCTAATACAGTAGCATGGGGTGGACAGGCAACTTACTGGGAGCCATGTGTAGCCGGGTAGTTTGGATAACCAATAAGCTCATGCTTATCGGTTGCCCGTTTAAACGGCTACACTCTTACATCCCTAGTGTATAGTGCCTGGCCCAATGAGGGTGTGGGGCCCTACCCCAGTACAATACAATGGATGGATGATTGGTGGCAAATGGCCACTTACCCTATAGAAGTTGGAGACCGTCATGAAAGAAGAGCCTCTCTTCTGTTTCTTGGTAGTACCAGCTGAGGATAATATTAAAACACATAATATAGAAGTGATACACTCAGTTGTGCATTAAATGAGAGTGCTGTACTGTCACACACAAAACAAATACATCCCTTTGTGAGCCTGGAGCTCACAGTTCAGTTCTCACGCTATTCAGGCTTAGGGATTTTTGAATGTATTTACTACTGCAAGGGAATCCTGGACTCTGAGCTGAGCTCAGTCCTTGGAAAAGAAGGGAAAGGAGACATGTATTTTGTACATACATTGGGCCAAATTCTCCTCTCAGTTTCCGTGGTGCAACTGCATTGCTTTGTGCTGTGATTGGATGGAGTGGGACCCGGGTAACTGAGGCTGTGTCTACACTACAAAGCAAAGTCGAAAAAAGATACGCAAATTGCATACTGCAATTTTCAGATCTTTTTCCACTTTTCTTCTGAAAGAGGCTTTTCCAACCTTTGGCCCATCTACACGGGGCCAAATGTCAGAAAAAAAAACCCCTCTTTTGGAACATCCCTTCTTCCTCGTAAAACGAGGTTTACAGGGATGCCAAAAAAACCGCGTCTGCTTTGCCAACAATTTTTTTCGGAAAAGCAGACGCGTTCCTTGGACGCGGCAGAGCTTTTCCGGGATACCTGTAGAAAAGCTGTGTAGTCTAGACGTACCCTCAGAGGAGAATTTGACCCCATCTGTTAATAAGTTGAGACTTCAAAAGCCTTTGTCATAAACAGTTTGCCCATTCATCTTTTGAATTCCAGAGCCCCAGGCTGGGCTGGCAACAATCCGATGAGGCAGCAAGTTTTCTGGTTGATAGAAACCTGACATTTGTCTGGTCACACAAGGCCATTCACTGCCAGGAGGGAATTCCATAGTTTATCATTAACTCTACATTGCATCCTCGCTTCATGCAGACACAAGTGCGTGCCAGCAGCAATGTGCACTCCAACAAGGTGAGCTGGTTGGAGTGCACTAAGGGGGCATAGTTTTCAAGGACAGCGATAGTTGGTCTTCAGCATGGAAGAGATTTTATCACAGAGCAGGGCATGGTCTGTTACTTGTCTGCAGAGGGCACTACAACCCCGGGCCTTATCTTGGCCACAGAGAATAGTGTGGAAACCCTAGACATGATCACATTTGCTCTCAACCACATTGCATTGGCTGCATTATGTAACGTTTACCCTACCTGCCGCCTCCTCCTCTTTAAAGAGGTTGCCAAGCAGTGCCATGCTGGACTTCTGGAACAAGCCCACCACCGTTTCGTTCAGGGGGTCCTTGTTTTTCTCCAGCCACCCAGTAATATTGTAACCCACCTAGAGAAGGGGGAGAAACGTGAACACTCCAGATTGTGAAAGAGAACGTTGCTGCAGCATGATATAAATAAGAGGATGCTTCTCCACTGACTACTGGCCCTGACGACTCCCTGAAGAGGGAGGAGAAATCCACTGCCTGAAAACTCACAATCAGCATTAACTTACTCACTGAAGTAAGTCAACTGCATGAGCGAAACATCTGTCAGGGTTGGTCTACATGTACTTCGCATTACCTCAGCGTGGGCGGAACAGACTAGGGTCCATCCGAAATCATAGAAATGCAGGGCTAGAAGGGGCCTGGAGAGGTCACCTAGGCCATCCCACCCACGCTGAGGTAGGACCAATTATATGTAGACCAACCCTGACAGATGTTTCACTCATGCAATCGACTTGCTACTCACAGTTCACTAAAGCATGCTGCTATTGGGTTATTGATCAGACATTGGTCCAGTTGCAGTGTTAGGTTGTGGTTTATCTCATGCGTTGTTGTTATTAAGTATTCTGAGGTACATTTCAACAAGACCCTGCTAGAGTAAATTCCTGCTGGGGTAAATTGGTGCTGCGCTGTTGAAGTCATCAGAGCTCCACCAGTTTACTCCATCAGGGAATATGACCAATAAAGGCCTTGAATGTATGACCCAGTGCAATGTGAAAGCTGAAACATGGGCTTGGAAGCACTGAGCACCCAGGCATATGGCCAGCAGCCCTGGGTTTGCAAGGCAGTCCTGGATCTGTTTCCACTGAAGTCAGGGGGAGTTTCATCATTAACATCAGTGAGTGCAGGGTCAGGCCCATGCGGGTAGCCGGATCTATATACATGAGATGCCAATGGCAATAATGTTGTTCTGGACGTACCGTGCCAGCGTAGTGCACAAGCTCAAAGTGGGCCTCGGGCCCTTTGCCCTTGCCTCCCTTGGGTTTCAGGAAGTTGGATGATTTGCCTAGGTGGTTGTCATACAGAGCAGCCTTGAAAGTAGCATCCGTGGCCTTCGGGAACACGCACTGCTCTTCCAAGATGGAGAAGATGCCCATGGGCTGGGGAGAGAAAGAGGACCACAAGGGAGAAGCAGATGAGAGAATCCCACTACTGCCTTCCGTAGGGTGAGCTAAGGCAGCTTCACCTGTGATTTGTCATTCACTATTAGATTATCATCTAGTCATTTATTTATGTGAAGCTGAGTAGGCTTGCGGTCCTTTAGTCTGATCTCCTGCACATTGCAGGCTACAAAACCTCACCCATCCAGTACCAAAATAGCCCCGTAACCTCCAGCTGAGTTACTGAAATCCTCAAATCATGACTGAAAGCCGGGTTTAGTCAGTAGTCAGACTGCAGGTCAAATCCAGACCACTAGTCACTTTTGAATAGCCTCCTAAACCGTTCTCTGTAGCTGTTATTTATTATTATTATTATTTATTATTACTTTCTCTGGTGTCTAGATCTTGACTATAACTTGACCAAGAAATTAGGACCTTGACCTGACAAAAAGTAATTGACTGATTTACAGACTTCAATCTACAGAGAATCCACTATTTACTCTAGTTCAAACCAACAAGTGGCCCGTGCCCCAGGTTGCAGAGGAAGATGAAAAAAAAACCCAGTCTGCCAATCTGATCTGGGGGAAAATTCCTGCCTGACCTCAAATTTGGAGATCTGTTAGACCATGAGCATGTTTGTGAAACCCACCTGCAGACACCTGCAAAGAATTCAGGTCCCTCTCCACCTAGTGTCCCATCTCTGACCCGTGGAGATATTCGCTGTCAATCACAGATGGGCCGTATGCTATTGTAGGTTGTCTCATCATGCTGTCCCCTCCATAACTTATCAAGCTCAGTCTTGGAAGGTGTCCTCCCCGGGGCAGGTTATTCCAGAACTTCACTCTTCTGATACTTCAAAACCTGCCTTTAATTTCAAACCTAAACTTGTGGATGGCCAGTTTATATCCATTTGTTCTTTCACCAATATTGGCCCATAACTTAAATCATGCTTCTTCCTTCCTAGTGCGTATCCCTCCAATATAGTGACAGAGAACAGGCATAGCTCCCCTCAGTCTTTGGTTAGGCTAAACAAGCCACCTGTCAGAGAGGTAGTTCTCCATTCCTCTAACCATCCTTACAGCCCTTCTCTACAACTGTCCTAGATCACTCACCACACTCCTCTCCTTCAGGGCAGGGAAAGTTACCTTTTCCAGGAGATCAATGCAAGCCTGCAGATCCAGGCCAAAGTCAATGAACACCCAGTCAATGCCCTCTCTCTTGTACTCCTCCTGCTCCAGCACAAACATGTGGTGGTTGAAGAACTGCTGCAGCTTCTCATTGGTGAAGTTGATGCACAGCTGCTCAAAGCTGTTGAACTGCAGAGAGAAGGAGATAAGCAATGCAGTTACTCCCCGGCCTTTGAAATGTCCCCTCCCCCGCCCCCAACTGCAGATGCAACACAGCTCCTTGCAAGAAGTAAATTATCCACTCTAGGGGACAAGTTCTGATCTCCACTAGTCCAGTGCCAATCGAAAGCCACCCTGCTAACTTCAGTTATTTCTGATCCCCTCTGTGATGTAAATGAGATCAGACCTGGGCTTCAGGTAAATTTGCCAATGTTTCTGAGCTATTTGTTTGCTGGCCGTGGTGTCCCCTCCAGATATTTCACCACTGAAGATCCCCCTCATGGGCAGATGCTTGTCAAGGTGGGTGGCTGGTAATGTAGGCAAGGGAAGGCATTGCTTTCCCAAAACTGCCTACCCTGCCTAGCCACCCGCGACGGCCTGGAGCTGTGCCACGTGGCAGCCCGGCATCTAGGGAGGGCTGAGGCCATGCCATGTAGCAACCCAGCAGCTTGGCGGCCAGGGAAGGCTGGAGGGGGGGAGGATGTTGAAGGGGCCTGGTCTCAGGGGAAGGGATGTGGCTTTGGGTGGAAAGGGCAGGGCTTCGGCGTGCCTGCCCCAAAGGGGCTTTCACCCGCTGCCCATTCTTGTCAGGAAGTGGATGATGTAACAATGTAATTAAATATCCAAACGATGCATTTTTCTTTCCCTACGGCAAAGCAGCCTGATCACTGGGTTCCTGCAGCTGTGAGATCCAATGTGGTCATTTGTTCATCAGTTTACCCCCTATGCTCTATGGTTGTTTTCTGCCAGGGTATCAACCTCTGTTTGATGCCTTTGATTGAGTGACTGATTACACTGGCATGGCCACTGATACGGAAGCTAACGTTTTGGAGCGGGGAAGGACGATAAGTATATATTTTCACAAACGAAGAGGGGTCCCACTGCAGAGAGAGGGTCTCTTGCTTTGCGTACCTCAAAGATCTCAAAGCCAGCGATGTCCAGCACCCCAATGAAGAATTGTCTCTGCATCTTGGTATCTAAGGTCTTGTTGATTCTGACCACCATCCACTTGAACATCTTGTCATAGACGGCCTTGCCCAGGGCACCGATGGAGTTCTGGCATTGCTCCATGTTCTGCCCTTTCTGCACAAACTCATTGCCCACTTTCACCCGGGGCCTGGTGATGCCCTTCTGCAGCTCCCCAGAGTTGAGACCCATGAGGTGGGCAACTTTGTCAGCCACTGTTGAAAGACAAGAGGAACCTGGTTAATCTTAAAGGGAGGAAGAATGTGGCTTGGTCTCCTGTTTGCATCTGGCACTCCACAAGGGGTGGGGAGAGACAGGGCCCTAGTTTTGTCCCCTCATTCACACTGACTATGCTGGTCATCCATACTGGAGTTGAGGGGGTAGTGAATGGTCAATAAAGAGATGCAGCAGGAAGTGCTCTGCCTCTGTGCATCTGTGAGCTCCCAGAGACATTCTGTCCGCCCACTCCACCAGGACTCCATCCTACCCACAATGTAGTGTGATGTCTCTGAGGAACAGTCAAGCCCTTTGCTGAATGCTCAATCACATGTCTAGGCCTGACATGCCTTTGGTGAATGGCAGCTCCCGGTAGCGCATCTGCTCACTTTGGCCGTTTCTAAACTACACCCCTCTGTCGGCAGAGGGATGTAAATTAGACACATCGGAAGTGCAAATGAAGCGGGGATTTAAATATCCTGTGCTTCATTTGCATAATCACGATCTGTCGATAAATCACCCCGCTGTCGGCAGAACCGTGTCTAAGCTGCAGTTTCAGTTTCAAAATGGCGCTTGTTCGAAACAGCACCCGAACATAATTATGCAAATGAAGTGTGGGATGTTTAAATCCCCGCTTCATTTGCACTTCTGATGTGCTTTATTTACATCCCTCTGACGAAAGAGTTAGACCTAGCCTAAGAATATTAAGATGGAGAACATAAGAATGGTCACATGGGTCAGACCAAAGGTCCATTTAGCACAGTGTCCTGTCTGCCGACAGTGGCCAATGCCAGAAGCCCCCACAGGGAATGAATAGAACAGGTAATCAAGAGATCCCTCCCCTGTCACCCATTCCAAGCCCCAGACAAACAGAGGCCAGGGACACCATTCCTACCCATCCTGGCTAATAGCCATTGATGGACCTATTCTCCATGAATTTATCTAGCTCTTTTTTGAACCCTGTTAAAGTCCCAGTCTTCAACATCCTCTAACAAGGAGTTCCACAGGTTGACTGTGTGTTGTATGAAGAAATACTTCCTTTTGTTTGTTTTAAACTTGCAACCTATTAATTTCATTTGGTGACCCCTGGCTCTTACGTTATGGGAATAAGTAAATAACTTTTCCTTATTTACTTTCTCCACACCAGTCATGATTTTATAGCTCTTTATCATATCCCCTTGAGTCTCCTCTTTTCTATGCTGAAAAGTCCCAGTCTTTTAAATCTCTCTTCATATGGCAGTTGTTCCAAACCCCTAATCCTGTTTGTTGCCCCTTTCTGAACCTTTTCCAATGCCAAGGTATCTTTTTTGAGATGAGGCGACCACATCTGTACCCAGTATTCAAGATATGGGTGTACCATGGATTTATATAGCGGCAATAAGATATTCTCTGTCTCATTCTCGATCCCTTTTTTAATGATTCCTAACATTCTATTTGCTTTTTTGACTGCCGCTGCACACTGAGTGGATGTTTTCAGAGAAATATCCACAATGACTCCAAGATCTCTCTCTTGAGTCGTTGTAGCTAAATTAGTCCCCATCAATTTGTACGTGTAGTTGGGATTATGTTTTCCAATAGTTGGTTGTTTAAAGTCATTTTTATCCTTTGGAGACATGCTATGGTTTGGGCAGCTTTTCTGGGACGTGAGTGAATTGGCTGAGTAAAACAATCCATTCTTGTGTCAGCTGTCGATCCCCTTGGTGTACTTTGACCCAAAGTGGTGACCCCAACCTACCCTCAGTGGTGTCTACATCAGCTTGCTCTTCTCTTGCCTTCTGCTTGAACTTCATGTTGCCGAAGTGCATGATGCCACCTGTCAGCTTGTAAACTCCAAGCTTCTCTTCCGGCAAGAAGCCTAGAACATCAAAGGCCACCTGGCCGAGGAGAAGGAGACCCACAGAACAGGGAAATACTTATCTGGACCTTAAACAGGAGGACTTCTCCTTACCGCAAACACCTAAAGTCATTTCACAGCCCATCAGGACCATCCCAGTGAGATCCCGTTAAACTGGCTCTGGATAGTGTTCCAGGGAAGTCATTTGGATGGTTCCTCAGATGGTAGACATCAGTGTAGCCTGATTGCCTTTCATCCACCATGTAACGCCAGCTGAGGGTCTGCCCCCCTCCCCCAACAGTCATTGGAACAATCTCATGACATAAGGCGTTAAATCCAGCACATTTGCTGAAATTGCCGCAGCCCCCTTTCTAGACTCTTGGAGTAAGGTATCGAGAGCCCTTCAGAGGGCTCTGAGAACCTCAGCTGTTTTGTTTCAATCCATTCATTTTCAAGGCTGCAAGCCTGTGAAACACCAGGCACCTCTTTAAAAAAAAGGTCATTTTCAGATTCAGGTTCATTTTTATCATTCTCGACCACGGAAAGGGCTGCGTGGACTTCCAAAATGGGCTGGAACCTGCCTCTGGTGTGCACAATGCACTTGATGGAAGACAGAAAGAGCTGCTTCCATCTCTTCTGTAACCTCTCTGGCTCTGATAGAATCACACCGGAGAGAAACGTGGCTCAGTAATACTCGACCTTTTGGAACCTTTATCAATGTTTCCTGAAATGCAGGTCACCAAATACCATCTTCCAAGGCAGGAGTGGGAGCCCTCTCACCTGAAACTAGCCTGACCAAAACACTGACCAATTAACTGTAGGAAACAGTTCTGCAATAACAAACAGAAAGGGAAGGGATTAGGTGATCTAACTGGCCTTTTCCCATCTCTGTCGTGTGAGTCCATAACAAAACTGAACTTAAAATAGCCTGTACAAAGGTGTCAAGTGGGAGATTTCAGTGTTTCTGAGGACTATTCTGTGCCTAAAGCGATTGCTCTCGCTAGCATCTAATTTACAATGAGGAAAGCCTAGCTCTTCTACAGGGACATGCAACACTATAACATCGGCAGCTGAAGACAGTTTGAACTGTGTAGCTTGCAATAGTAACATCAGGAGCAAGGATATCTAATAAGCCCTTTCCAAAGCCAGATTGTCCTTCGTCAAAGAACCTATCGAGGCTCAAAACCTGCTTCTTTTCCACATACAAGAACTCAAATGAAACTCTGAATGTGAGCGAGGTAAGTGGGCTTGAATCCATGTGCACCAAAGTTTATGGACTCATAGCTGTTATGGCTAGAAAAGACCATGATAATTAATTTGGGTTGATGTCTGGAATAACATAGAATTTCACCCAGGATGTCCTGAATCAAGCCCAGAACTTCTGGTTGAGCTAACGCAGCAATGGAGAATCCTTCACATCCCTAGGTAAGTTGCTGCAATGGTTAATCACTCTCACTATTAAGAAGTTGCTCCCTTATATCTAGAGAGAATTGAAATTATGGAGGAACATCGTGTTTAGCCATACTCTTTTTTCCCCCACTTCATGTTTCCATACTTACATCTGTGACAAGCAGCTCTTCCCCGTCATCCATGTTGTCCACTGTAGTTACACCCTGACTTATCCAGTGGTAATGCTTGGGATCAGAAACCAGAAGCAAAGTTTCTGCAGATGGAGGCAAATCAAGAGGTGATTACACTCTCTGAATATGTCTAGACTACATCCCTCTGTCAGCAGAGGGATGCAGATTAGGCAGGTCGACATTGCAAATGAGGCAGGGATTTAAATATCCTGCACCTAATTTGCATAAAAATGGTCACCGCGTTTTGCCGACTCAGCACTTTGTCGGCAAAAAGCGGCAGTCTAGAGGGGGATCTGTCGAGAAAGAAAGCCTTTTTTGACAGATCCTGTAAACCTCCTTGCAGGAGGCATAAGGGATCTGTCGAAAAAGGCTTTCTTTCTCGACAGATCCTCCTCTAGACTGCCGCTTTTTGCCAACAAAGTGCTGAGTCGGCAAAACGCGGCGGACATTTTTATGCAAATTAGGCGCAGGATATGTAAATCCCTGCCTCATTTGCAATGTCGACCTGCCTAATCTGCATCCCTCTGCTGACAGAGGGATGCAGTCTAGACATACCCTCTGAGAGCAATGCAGTTACAAAGTCGTCCCTGCACTGGACCTATGGGTGGAGAAGGAAAACTCTTTAGATGGGGAGGAGAACTGGGAGTTTCATATCCTTAGAATCCAATTCTAATAGAGCACTTTCCAAAAGACTTCCTTTAGGGCTGAGATTTTCAGATCACCTCGGGATGTGGACACCCCATTTCCATTAAAATGAATGGGAACTAGACACCCAAATCTCTTATGCAACATTGAAAACCTCAGCCTCGGTGTCTTTCCCATGTCTAGGGAAGTAAGCAATCTCTGTGGTCTAGTAATCTACAGATTTAAGATGCACCTGATATGCATCACCTTAGCACCAAACCTGATCAGAACAGCTGACCTTAGACCAGTCAGCAGCAGGGGTTAAAGAAGGGCAAGTACAACTTCCCCTCCACTCACTGGCCTGGTCTTCCTCAGCATTCCTCCTCCTCCTTGCTCCTTCTTGAATAAACCTACTTTAACCACAGATAAACAGCTTTGGTGAATAGATTTCTCATCCTGGAAACAGAGTCCATCTCAGGGAAGTCTGAATTAAGAGTGAATATACACAGAAGTGTCATACCAATGATTTCTGGTTTCTTCTTAGAGAGGATCTGATAGAAGATGTGATAGCTTCTCTCAGCTGCCTGCTGGGAAATGACGCGAGATTTCTCTAGGAGATCTGAAATATGAAGGGGACCATTGGTGAATCCAAGCCCATGTTAAGACTGCAATCAGGAGGAAAAGGGTAGGAAAATCCTGGCTTCATTGATGTCAATGGAATCAGAATTTCAAGGATAGTAATTGTCCTTTGGAAGCAAATTCCTTTTCCATTCCCTGTATCCATCATTACTGTAACAATAAGTGTAATACAGGTTGAACCTCTCTAGTCCAGAACTCTGGTCCAGAAACATCCATCGTCTGGCATGATTTTAGTGAGCTGGATGTCCACTTTTCATGGGTGTGGCCAAGTTTCCCCACAGTCCCACAAAGTTTGTTTACAGCCACCAGTCCTGGCTCTCAGGGTTCTGTGCTGGTTTTAGCTCTAATGTACCCTAAATGTCCTCTAACAGCCCAGTAAGCAGTGGAAGGGTTGGTAATGCTACTAGACAATATTGACCTCCCATGGACCGTAAAATTCTGTAATTCAGAACCAATCATGCTCCAAAGGTGCCAGACTAGAGAGGTTCAATCTGGATTTTGCACTCTTGGCGCATCCTTGACCCAAGGACCTCAAATAACTTTATAAACTTCACAACATTCCCAGTCAGATCAGCTTTACTGTAATTATTTTGCAGAGGGGTGGAAGAGAGGCAAGAAATGCAGACACGTATCCACGGTCATCATAGATCAGTGGTGGGTCCAAGATTTCTGATTTCCAGATCCCTGCTCTTATCTTTAGATACACAACTGCCATCAAGCTCTTACAATTTCAAAGGATGCTATGGAAATTCAATGTATATGATTAAACTAAGCATCTCTGAGATGCTCTTCCTCTCTCAAAAAAGACACAGGGTATGTCTAGACTGCATACCTCTGTCGGCAGAGGGATGCAGATAAGGCAGGTCGACATTGCAAACGAGGCAGGGATCTAAATATCCTGTGCCTAATTTGCATAAAAATGTCTGCCGCGTTTCTGCTGACTCAGCACTTTGTCAGCAAAAAGCGGCAGTCTAGAGGGGGATCTGTCGAGAAAGAAAGCCTTTTTCGACAGATCCCTTATGCCTCCTGCAAGGAGGTTTACAGGATCTGTCGAAAAAGGCTTTCTTTCTCGACAGATCCCCCTCTAGACTGCCGCTTTTTAACCGACAAAGTGCTGAGTCAGCAAAACGTGGCAGCCATTTTTATGCAAATTAGGCACGGGATATTTAAATCCCTGCCTCATTTGCAATGTCGACCTGCCCAAATCTGCATCCCTCTGCCGACAGGGATGCAGTCTAGACATACCCATAGAAAAGATTCTCTATGCCCTGTAGTCTTGTCCGATGCCCATGTGCAGTGGTCCTATGATGCTGTTTCTCACTGCTATCAAGGGCACTGTAGTGGGGCAGCTGGTCTCCCCACTCTGGTGAAATAAAAGTTAAACTTAGCCCTGCAAGAGGGCAGGGAGAGAGCAGATTGTAGCCAATCAAGGCCTGGCTGGGGAAGTATAAATGGGCTGCTAAGCTTAGGGAGGCACTCTTGCTCCAGCTGTCGAATGGGAAGAACCTGGCTGCTTGGGTAAGTGAGGGTGTGTCTACACAGCAAGGCTTAACTTGAAATGAGCTACATCAATTGCATAGCTTATTTTGAAATTGGGAGAGTCTACACAGCACTTATTTCAAAATAGAGCACTCTTCCTCCAACTTCCCTTACTTCTCGTACAACGAGGGTTACAGGAGTCGGAGTAAGAAGTCCTCCAGCTTGGCAGTATTTTGATACTATTTCAAAATAACATCCTGCTGTGTAGACGCAGGCTAAGTTATTTCAAAATAATGTTGCTGTGTAGATGTAGCCCTAGAGAGGGTACCTGAGACAGAGCAGTGCTGGGGAAAGGTAGGCAGGGCTCGGGAGCTCTGGCCAGACAAACTCCCAGCCTGGGGCTTTGCTCTCAAGGCCTGAAGGATCCTAGGGAGAAGAAGGCAGGAGAAGACAGCAGTTCCACCCACCCTTGCCAGTGATGAGTGACCATTTCAAACCAAAGTTTGCCCCTGAGGCAGGGGCTATATGACACATGGCAGTGGGTCATTGAAGGAGGGTGGGTACAGGGGGTTGGGTTTCCCTGGGAGGGGAGGACCCCAGAGTGTGGGGGCACTGCTGCGGGGCAGTACTGTGAGGGAAGGGGTACCGTGGGCCAAGAGGGACACAGGGCCTGAAGTCTAGTAATGAGGGTGAGACACTGGCCAGCAGGGGGTGCTCCTGCACTGGAAAAGCTAATTCCTAGATAGACCAGCAGGAGGTGCTGCACCAGCAAGTGCTCAAATTGTTACAGAGATTTAAGTTTGATTCCTGGTCTCTTATTCTCTTGGGCATACCAACTGAGGCTGCAATTTACAAATGATGCAGAGGCAAGAAATTCAGCCATTCACAAAGAAGTAGTTAGAGGAAGAGGCACCTTCCATTGCTCAGGAGTCAGGTAAGCTGTAGTCCTGACTGATTTGGAAAAAATCTACACCTCCTTGTCTAAAAAGAGGTGAATGCAACGAAAGACCTGCAGTGTGGGCTGCAAAGCAGGGACCAATAAAAAGCAACAGACATAGAGACTCCCCCAGGAAAAAGCCCAACAGTCCATAGGTTTTCTCTCTCTTCTGCCTCGTGAAAGTCCCTAGCCAGGAAACATGCCAGGGTCTCTATTCGTTGAGAGCTGGGTTGTGCAGTTAAATGCACGTGTGCAAACAAAGAACAATGCACGTTTCTTATAAAGTTATTTTTAGGATCCTGAAGTATATCACAGTCATGCCATTGCACTGATGATGATGATGATGATTAATGATGAGTAAAGGTAACTGTAGCATTGACTGGTATAGTTACTTTCACCAGAGACATAGGACCAGATTCTGGTTTCATTGACAGCAGAGCAAATCAATCAAATTAACGGAATTAATCTCAGCTTTGCCCTGGTGCAGAAGATAACCATATACAATTCAGGCCACGATGTCAGTGAAAGATGTCAGGGAGGGGTTACAACTGTTTTGGAATACAGGGTCATAACTCAAAATGATCTGGACAAACTGGAGAAATGGTCTGAGGTAAACAGGATGAAGTTTAATAAGGACAAATGCAAAGTGCTCCACTTAGGAAGGAACAATCAGTTTCACACATACAGAATGGGAAGCAACTGTCTAGGAAGGAGTACAGCAGAAAGGGATCTAGGGGTTATAGTTGACCACAATCTAAATATGAGTCAACAGTGTGACACTGTTGCAAAAAAAGCAAACATGATTCTAGGATGCATTAACAGGTGTGTTGTGAGCAAGACATGAGAAATCACTCTTCTGCTCTACTCTGTGCTGCTTAGGCCTCAGTTGGAGTATTGTGTCCAGTTCTGGGCACCACATTTCAAGAAAGATGTGGAGAAATTGGAGAAGGTCCAGAGAAGAGCAACAAGAATGATTAAAGGTCTAGAGAACAGGACCTATGAAGGAAGACTGAAAGAATTGGGCTTGTTTAGTTTGGAAAGGAGAAGACTGAAAGGGGACATGATAGCAGTTTTCAGATATCTAAAAGAGTGTCACAAGGAGGAAGGAGAAAAATTGTTCTCCTGAGCCTCTGATGATAGGACAAGAAGCAATGGGCTTAAACTGCGGCAAGGGAGGTTTAGGTTGGACATCAGGAAAAACTTCCTAACTGTCAGGGTGGTTAAACACAGGAATAAGTTGCCTAGGGAGGTTGTGGAATCTTCATCTCTGAAGATATTTAAGAGCAGATTAGATAGACATCTATCAGGAATGGTCTAAATGGTACTGGTCCTGCCATGAGGGCAGGGGACTGGACGCGATGACCTCTCGAGGTCCCTTCCACTTCTAGTGTTCTATGATTCTATGAAGATTTTCCATTCATTTTCATGGCCTTTGGATCAGACCAGGAAGGAAGTAAAGGACAAAATTAATGTGGTTACTTACAGCTCTCTATGTCGGCCCCAGCCAGTTTGCCTGTGGTGCCAAAGTGGATTCGGATAAACTTGCCCTAGATAAGAAAATGAAAGAGAAGGCCATTCGTTACGATATCTGTCTAAAAACAGAGAATAGCTGAAAGACTGAGGAATCATAGGGGACATGCAGAGGAGCCTGCAGAGGCAAATGTACAAGTCAGTAAGAGGCAATTAGTCACTTCCTCGATCAAATCTATAAAAATCCCTTTGTTTTTGCATAGCTTAGTATACCTTCACAAAACCTCCCTCTAGTTCCAATGTAAGGCAATGCTGCAGAGAACAGAAGAAAGGGAGCTAGGAACTTTCTCACTTGACAAAGTTCTTTGGCCCTGATTCAGGAAAGTACATTAGCATATACTCCTGTGGTATCCAGCATTCTAGCCACTAGCCACATGTGGCTATTTGGCAGGTTGAGTGTGGTGAGTTTGCTATAGCAATAACCCCTGTAGTGGCTACTGCTTCAGAAAATGGTTGGACACCACAGATCTGCTCCATTGACTTCCAAGGGGACTTAAGCTTGCTCTTCAATGATTTCCTGAATCAAAAAATCTGTGTCTCGATTTCCCAATCAGTTTAGAAAGGGTTAATGATACTCACTTACAGGAATGTTCTACGGGTTCATTTGCTAACATTTGCAACACATTTTGAATTTGATCTAGGACCACTAAGGGTCACTAATACAATGGATCATTAATATGAGTGTGTATTTCTTACCATACATAAGAACACCCATATGGCTCAGACCAATGGTCCATCTAGCCCAGTGTTCTGTCTTTCAACAGTGCCAGATGTTTCAGATGGAATGAACAAACCAGGAAATCATCAAGTGATCCTCCCCTTTGCTCATTCCCAGCTTCTGGCCATGTTTGATTTTCTATTCTTGTGCCTGTTTTAGTGAACTTGGATGCAGTGAAGCTTGATTTGGAATGTTAGCCAACGCGAAGTAGTTAGTGCTTACATGGTCTCCCGAAATGCAAAGTGCTATATACATCCTTCTGCTTATCTTTATTATCATTACTCCTATAGAGAATTTTTTCTGTGTGAACGCTTTCAATTTGAATCTTTGAATTGCCCCTTCCCCCAGCCCTCCAATAAACCTGAAGTCAGGAGAGAGTTTGGTACTTACAAAACGCGAGGAATTGTTGTTTCTGGTAGTTTTGGCATTTCCAAAGGCCTCCAGGACAGGGTTAGCCTGGATGATTTGATCTTCCAGGGACCCCTGCACAAGAAAAACAAATGATTTGGGGATAGTTCTCTGGCCTGTGTTACACAGGAAGTCAGACAGGATGATCACAATGCTCCCTTCTGGCCTGGGAATCGCTGACTAGAAAAGTAAATACAAAAGAGCTGGGTTGCAAATATTTCCTGCAGCCCTTTAAAGAACAGTTTCTTCTAGGGATGTGAAAGGTTAACTGGTTAACCAGTAAGCATCACCTTAAAGGGTGATGCTTACCGGCTACAGTTAAACGGTAGGGCTGGAGCAGCCTCCTGCTTGCCACAGGCAGAGGGCTGCTCTAGCCCTTTGGGGCCTGACGTGGGCCTGGCCTAGTGTGCTGCAGGCAGGGGCGCTCAGTCCAGCTGCAGCAGGCGGGGTTGCTCGCCCCATTTAATTGGTTAACAAGTTAAACATAATGTTGTGATCAATGTGCCAGAGTTCTATTTAGCATGTCTAGTTAAGACCTGCAAAATCAAACTCAGAGTGTGTTTGCTTCTGTCAGCCTCCCGCTGCTGGGATGCCACCAAGCTCGACTCAAGATAAGCCAACTCCAGCTAAGAGTTCTATGGAGCTGGAGTTGCGTACCTTAAGCCAAGCTGCTGGGTCTAGTGTAGACCTGGCCTGAGGAGCTCCCAGGGTGGCTGAACTATTGTTGCAACAGTACGCCCGCATTCCTGCATCTTACCTTCCCGTCAGCGGCCTGCTTGCCAGTGCTGCCGATATTGGCAAAGTACTGAATGACCTTTTTTGTGTTCTCAGTCTTGCCAGCACCAGATTCTCCGCTACATAAAACAAAAGAGAAACAAGGTGTTGGTAAAAATAAACAAGCGAAAGCTAAGAAATGATCGGTCTGTGTCAGGAGAGAAATAACATCATTTCCACTGCCTGAGTTTGCAGACATAAGACCATCTGGGACAGACCCTTCCAGGCATTCGCAGGGAAAGGCTGAAGGCATCTGTGACATGGCCTGTTGCTTACACAGCTCACTAGGGCTGATTTTGCTCTCCCTTGCACCAGGGCAAAATTGGAGTAACTTAATTCAAGTCAAGAATAGGGGAGGGGTGCAACATTGTAGGTGAATGAGAGGAGAATCAGGCCCGCAGTTAATTCTTCCAAAAGAGTCATCAAGAGTTTTACTGTTATGCAGAATTGGCATCATGGCCCTGCAGTTTTACAACACGTGGTCCACACAGTGCGCTAGTGGCAACTATGTCTGTAAGGGGATTCTGACATTTACGGCCAGGGGAAGTAGCTTGAGAGGCAGAGGAAAGATATAGGGCCATACACCACTGTCCCTTTAAGGGTCTGAGACATGGAGCCTTGTAAATTGGGGGGAGGGGCAAAGCTCCCCTCTCTCACAGACAGGGATTTGGGGTTTTTAGTCCCACTTATCAAGAGGCTGATTATTTGAACGTGTGTGCACATGTTCATGTGGCTGGCTGAGGCAGGGTGCCTGCAGGGCACAGGCCGAGAGGGGCAATCTGGGTGCAGGGTCCATGCTGGCAAGGTCGGGATTATCCCAGTTTGCTGCATGGTACCCTGGGCACTGCAGAGAGACTCTGAGCATCCCAAGCCATGCATGGGAAGGGGACAGACTGGGGTTGGTGGGGGAGCTGGGCAGTGTCACTTGGCTCCACTAAACCTGCAGAGGATCAGCAGAAAAATTAACAGAGCCCCACAGGGGGAACAGCCCCTGCATCACTCTCCACCCTCCCAAGCCCAAGGATGGCATTTGCAGCCAGTCCTTGCATAGGGCATGCAAGTGTGGGGAAAAACTCCTACCCCCGTGATCCCCACCCACCCGAGGACAATCTGGGCCTTTGTCATGGACGGTGAAGAACAGAACCAGCATTTCCTGACTGCCACCCCTTGCCCTAACCCCTGGACAAGCGTCCCTCCCAAGCCTAATTCCACTTGCTGTCACAGCGCCCTGTTCCTCTCTCGCTCAGCAGGGAGGGCTGGCCAAAGACGCCCAAGGAATACTCACGTAATCAGCATGGACTGGTTCTCACGGTCTGTGGGGGAGCAACAAACAGGAGAAAGCGAGGATTAACGAGAATCCCCTGGGAACAAAGGACCAGCCCTGCAGGGCCTGCACACTCTGGCTTGGGGATGGCACCTTGGTCCCTGCCCTCTGCCCCCAGACATGCACTTCTTCCTCCAGCAACACAGGCAAGCCTAAACCCTGGGAGTTGGCAAGGAAGGGGCAAGTGACAGGCACCAATCCTTGGTGAGGAGGGGTTCCCTGGTGTTTCAGAGACTTGGATCTGGAGGGGGGGAGCTGGTTAGTCTCTCCCCTTCCAAAAACTCTTGTGAAGCCCCACTTTGCATTGCTGGGAACTTTAGCCTGCCCCAGAGGGATCTCCTGGGCAGTGTTCCCTGTAAGCTGGGCACTTGTGCGGCCACCCAGCAGAGACTGAAATGCTGCCCAGCTGATTAGCAGCGCATCCACAGCTAGGTTTGCGTTTCTCCTGGTGGTGCACATTTGCACATGCCTCGGTGCACACAAAAATGTATTCCGCACATGGACGGAAAAGATTAGAGGGACATTGCTCCAGGGGCAGCCGTGGTTGGGATGAACAAGGGTAGAGGCTCCAAGGGAGCAGGGGTGAAGCTGGGTCTGCAGTGGGATGTGCGAAGGGAAGGTTGAGCGAGAAGAGGGGGTTTTGTTGATGGAGTTCTGCACATGAGAAGAGCATGGGGGAGCAGCACGAGACAGGTGGTGTCAGGAGAGGAGCAGGGAGAGGAGCAGAGATGGGAGAAGGCGAGGAGCCAGTTTGCCTTTAGCACTCACCCTGGAGCATGTCATGGTAGGCATTGTCAGAGATGGAGAAGAGATGAGGAGGCATCTCAGTACGCTTCTTGCCCTTGTACATCTGGGCCACCCGGGCTCCATAGATTGGCAGCCACTTGTAAGGGTTGATGGTTACGCAGAACAAACCAGAGTATGTCTGGAAGGCGAAACAGAGAAGACAAACCAGCCAGTGTAAGAAAAACCATTAGCAGGAGCTTCTTGCAAATCAGAGTAAAACCACACACCAGGACCTTCTCCCAGTGCCTTTTGGCCAGGGCCTCCTGAGCACCTGCCTCCTCACCATGAGGAAAGGAAACAAGGTTCCCACCTCAGGCAAAAATGGATGCTTTCGCACTGGTTCTAGGTGAGATGCTTTTCAATATAGTTCTTCAGAGAAGACTCATTTTTTCCTTGAGAGATGTTTCTTGGGGCACAAAGGGAAGCACAGAGCTAGTTTATTGTGCGGCTTCTGCCTCAGATGATCCTTCAGGTCTCTATAGGGCAGGAGTGGGCAATAATTTTTACTGGGGGGGATACTTAAAGAATTTTGGTACATGGTCACAGGCTGGCTCCACCCCTGGAAGGGATGGGGCCTGGAGAAGAAGGGCCGGGGCTGGGGACTAGCCTCCTTCCAGAATTGTCTGGGGCCAGAGGCTTTGAATTAAAAACATAGCAAAGGGCTTGCAGCTCCAGCCCCTGCTGGACTAGCACCTCAGTTGGGAGCAATGAGCCATTTAGATAAGATCCTACTGCCTGAGCCACCACCTGGAAATTCAGTGGCACGGTCAGCAGAATATAAATAGAAAGCAGCCAGATGCAGTCCACAGTCCGGATCAAAGTGCTAGGTGGGCTGGAACCAGCCCCTGGGCCACTTCTTGCTCAGCCCCGCTCTAGAGCCTGATCATACTTGCCACTCCTCTAGCACTGTGCACTCAGGGATCTCAAAGGGCTTTACAAGCATGATCTAGTGTTCACAACACCTGTAGGGAAGCATCATTGAGGATCCTGTTTTACCAGTGGGGAAACTGAGGCACGGAGCAGTGAAGTGGCTTGACTGATTTCATTCGGTGAGACAGAGGCAGGGCGAGGTGAGCACCTAGGCTGCCTGGCACCCCAGAATCTGCTTTAACCAAGTGAGAGCCAAGCAGGCCTGGAGGAGAGTTTAGATTGGGTGGAACTCAAAAAGGAGAAAGTGCCTCCAGATTTCCATTTCGTGACTCAGTTCTGACTCTGGGCCTCCAAAGGGGCATCAGCTACTATTGCTGACGCACACATGCCTGGCACCGGCATATTAATTGCCACACGCTACTCAGCTGTCCCCTCTTCTCCTTCCACTTACATAGATCCTCATGTGGCTGTACCGCTGGCGCAGGTTGTCCAAGACGCTGGCCTCATTCAGGAAGGTCATGTTGGCCATGTCGCTGACCTGGTAGAACTTAGGCGGGTTCATCTGCTGGACATCATCCTTCTTTATGGTGAGGGTCTGCGAGGTGAGGGAAGCAGTATGTAAGTGTGGCTGCTCTGCGTCCTGTCTCCATCAGCATAGCTGACCCAGAGCAATGGGGAAGTGGTAAACGGGATGAAGAGGCCGTTTGGTCCTTGGAATCAATCTGGCCTCTTGCAACAGCCACTGAACGTTTTTAGCATCTGATTGGGTGCTCCCTGGCCTATGTGAGATGGGCTTGATGGTCTCCATGGATACCTGGCCATCTCTCTCTCTCTCACACACACACACACACACACACACACACAAAATCACTGTCAACAGAAACTTGTTGGCAGGTTCTGCAGAGAGGGCCCAGGACGGAATGGCCCATAGAAACTGGCCTTCCAGCCAAGCTGGGATCCGGCTGCAGGCATGTCAGCAGAGCAGGGAGGAGGGTGCTTGGATTGCCACTTGTCAGGCCAGATCTTCTCTGGGAATAGCAGGCCTCACTTGTCCAGGTGGCCAATCCAGCCTTGGGACACTAATCAGAACCAGCCCCCAGAAGCTTCCTTGTGGAACGTTGTTGGACTGTTAATGAGCCCCCTTCTCACCAAACAACGGGCAGCGAGAGCTGCAAAGCCAACGGCAAAGCTCTCCTTCAAGCCCAGCCAGGCTGCCAATGCCACTTTCAGGAGGAGCTGCCTGTTGGCCTGCCGGAGGCTAGAGGCATCAGGCTAACAACATGTTGATCCTGCAAAGCTTTACACACATGGGTAATCTTTACTCGCCCCAGTAGCCCGCTTGGCTTTAGGGCTAATCTTACATAGCCAGTTAACTCCCGGGCCTGGCTCTTTCCCCCTCTCGCCAAAGGATACAGTGGATTTCCATTGATTTCAGCCTCTCGCCCAGGGGTGAGCAATAAGTGGCACACAGGCTGGACATGGTTCACAAGGGTTAGCCCCTGGTCGGCTGCCAGATGCTTTATTTACTTGCATAGCTGCAGATATGGCTGCTCACAACTCCTATTGCCTAGGGATCACCATTCCCGGCCAATGGGAGCTGCGGGAAGCAGTGCAGACCGGGACACCACTTCCCTCAGCTCCTATTGGCCAGGAACGACGATCCATGGCCAATGGGCGCTGCAAGCAGCCATATCTGTGGATGTGCAGGTAAATAAAGTGTCCAGCAGCCTGCTAGGGGCTAATCCGTGTGAACCACATGTGGTCCACAGGCTGCTTATTGCCCACACCTGCTCTAGCCCATATCTGGGGGTTCACACTGGTGATGCAGCTGCCGTGTTAGGACAGGGGCCCCGTGGGAGGTACTGTCATTCTCACACCTAGCTCACAGAGCCAACGGTACCTGGTTGGTCACAGTCTTCACAACGATTTGGTCGCCCTTGTCAGACTGGATCTCCCCGGCAACAAAACCCTCCTTCTCATCCTTGACCCAGCACGACTTCTTGATATCATAGGGCTTGTTCATGGCCTCCAGCCGCTCTTTCTCGGGAGGATTCAGGAACGGCATGGGATCCACGTCATCCCCACATTCGCCTTTGTAGCCACCAGGCATTTTGGCGTCAAGTCAAACAGAGGGTGACGCTAACAGGAAAAGAAGTGGGGAGCAGGCTTCCTGCAAGGCTGTGAAAGGGGGGAGAATCGAGAGTCGAGGAAGGAGTACAGCAGGGAATCCTAGGGCCCTATTCTGTCCCCTGCAGGCTTCCATAACCCCCAGCGAATTCAATGGGGCCCCACCACAGCACACAGCGAGAGATGGGGATGCTCTAGAGGATTGTTACCAAGGTTAGACAGGTGAATTCTCCCACACACCCAAACTGCGGTAAGTCCCAGGGGAATGTCTGCACAGCTGTTAAAATCCTGCAGCAGGCCTGCGCTCATTGACTGGCTCCTGGGCGAAGGGGCTGTTTAATGGTGGGGTAGATGTTCCCTCGTGGGCTGCAGTCCAGGTTCTAGAGCCCTGTATGGTGGGAGGATCCCAGAGCTTGAGCAGTAGCCCGAGCCCAAACATCTGCTCTGCAATGCAACAGCCCCTTAGCCTGAGCCCTGTGAGTAGATGACCAGTACTCCCTTTCAACTGAGTGCTTGGGCAGCTGCCTAAGAGAGATTCAGAGGCCTCCCAGTTGATTAGCAGAGCGCCCACAGCCTCCCACAGCTGGCAACATGTGTTTCTATTGGTGGTGCACATTTGCACATGTCTTGGTGCACACAACGAAATTTATTCTGCACAGGGATGGAAAAAATTAGAGGGACCGTTGTAGATGTCCTCCAAGAGTCCCTGTCCTGTGGCAAGGGGAGAACACCCTGGTGCAGGCAGAGCATGGGGCTACTTAGAGTGCTTGCGAGCCCCAAATCTGGTGGCATGTAGGGGCACATCTGGGGGCAGGCATTGCTGAGCACTGTGGAGATTCAGGGTAGGCTCTGGACTTCAGAACAGACCCCAGAGCTACACCAGACCCAGCAGCACAGCCCAGTATGAGGGTGGCTTAAAGGTTGGCCATGCCTTCTGGGCTCTTCCCCCAGGAGAGGTCCCAGACCTGACCCCTGATGCTCTTGTCATTAAGAACTAAGAACCAAGCGCTGCTCTCTCTGCCATCTCTGCAGCCTCCTTGATGCTGTGGGGGCAGCAGGTGCATAACCCAGAGCAGCGTTTCACTGTGTGATTGAGCCATGGGGTGGCAGCAGAAGTACCTGCTGAGATGGGGTGCGGGGAGGAGGAGGGCAGAGGGAATCCCAAGGGGAAAGGCAGCTGACTTTGCTTGCCAGCTGTTGCTGCATTTAGAAGATGCTGCTTGGGCTACAGCCTGTTGCTCTCTCAGAATAGATCGATGCTACATGGAGAGAGATCCTGGTTGGGGTCCCATTGGGGATCTCAATTTCCCCAATGCTCACTCAAGACCTGAAGGGTCTAAAAAAAACTCCGAGAAGCACGCCAAGGTGGCCATACTGCTTCTCCAGACGCTGGAAGCTAGAAGGAAGTCCCGGGGGGGGGGGGCAAACAAGTCCCTGATGTAACGCCACTGACTTCAACAGATGACTTTCACCCGCGAAGCCTGAAGGAAGCATTTTTCTCTGTCTATTTCAGTGGCTGGTCAAGCCATCAGAGACAAAGGAGTGGAAGAGGTTCAGCAAGGGAGTATAGCTCGACATTTTCCTTTGCACTGTATGCAGCTAAATCTGAAGACCGTGCTGAATTTTGATTGTTTTTATTGCCAGATTCACAATTGTTATTTAAAGCCAGATTCTGCTCCCCTTTGTCCCCCAAGAACTGCACCTTATTCCACCAGAGATCCTACTGAAATCAATGGACTCACTTGTGAACTGAGGTAATGTTAAACAAGAGTAAAGGCAGGTTTAAAACAAAAGGAATTTTTTCTTCACTCAGCACGCAGTCAACCTCTGGAACTCCTTGCCAGAGGATGTGATGAAGGCTAGGACTTTAACAGGGTTCAAAAAAGAGCTAGATAGATTCGTGGAGGTTAGGTCCATCAATGGCTATTAGCCAGGATGGGTAGGAATGATGTCCCTAGCCTCTGTTTGTCTGGATATCTGTGACAGGAGAGGGATCATGTGAGGATTACCAGTTGTGTTCCCTCCCTCTAGGGCATCTGGTATTGGCCACTGTTGGCAGACAGGATACTGGGTTAGAGGGACTGTTGGTCTGACCCAATATGGCTGTTCTTATTTGGGGACCCCCAAAATGGAGACATCCAGAAGCTGAGGACATTTTTGAAAGTATGCGCAAAATTCACACTGTAAGTGGTGCAGCCATCCCAGATGCCCAGATACACCCCTCTCTCGTCTAGCTAGTGCATAACATGCCTCATTGGGTGATGTATGAAATTAAGTCAATCATTAAAAAACAAGTACAGTGTCAAGGAGGTTACTTTAACTGTCTCAAACTGCCTCTCTAAAGACCTGATCCAAAGGAATCTGTTATCGTCAATCGGTCTTCAGAGCAGGCTCTCACTTGTTAAAAATCTGAGGTTTGGTTGTCCAAGGCTTCAGTTGATTTAACAAATATAATAGAAAACTAGCTGTGAGTTCAAGTCTATCTGGCATAAAACACAATGAAAACAAACCCATGCTGCTTATGTTAGAGGGGTAGCTATTTCTTCTCATAGCCTGGCAGTCTACCCCCTCCCCTGCCCCACCTCCACTTTCAATTCCTGCCCAGTACAGCTGCATGAATCACAGCAAATCTCCACAATATTTCTCTCCCCGACAGTCACACACGGCAAGTACCTACCACAGACAGTGCTGGAAGACGTTGCGTGTCTACAAGGGGCTGGCCAGCTTCTCTTATACCCATCCAAAAGGCCTGAGCCAGCATTTCCTTTTACAAAAAAATAACAGCGCATGGATGAGACACAAGCTCAGCTGGCCACATTATTGCAAACCTGATTGGCCAAAGCTCATGTCCCTCAGGAGAGATCAATTCATGCCCTGTTTCTTAGGGAATTCTCCTTCCCTTTCTTGTCCTTATAGGGCATCTTACCAACTCAACGGCATGAGTCCAGGGACCCAGAGCCGAAATAGAACGGCTGCCTAATGACTTTTTCTTTCAAAGGCATAACTTCAGCCATGTATTTCCTGCCTGGTGATGGGCAAGTATTTCGCCAGCGTGGGTAAATGATCGGTGTGAAGCAGGTGTGTCCGGCCGAATAGTACCTGGGGTGCCAGTCACGCCGCTCCTTCTCAAACGGTGCTATCGGTTTTGACAGCATGAAGCCTCCTCTTGAAAACCGTTTTTAGTCCTTACATTTGTGATGAAAATCTTCCCTGAATGAACTACAGAGAGTGACTGAGCGTGTTTGGTGAATAATTTCAAACGATGAATCCATGAGCGGAAATCACAAGCGACTCCTGAACAATGTGGCTAGAAAGGGAGGTTTTAGGCCAAGCTGGTTAATCATAAACAGGCACAAATTCATCCAACCAAGAATCAGCAAACATTTGGGGGCCAAATCTAACTCCCACAATGTCGGCAGAATGTTTCCCTCTGATGAGAGGGCCTCACCCGCAGACTGTTTTTTCAGGAATATAGGCCCTGCTGTGGAAGTGGCTCATGATTCCCTTGAAGCTAGTGGGAGTTGAGGCTGCTCAAGACCAGGCTGAGAGACAGCTAGAGTTGCCAGATGGTTTCAACAAAAATACCGGACACACTTGACATTACATCACAATCTACATTACATCTTATTTAGAAAATACCGGACATTTATATTTTCTCAATTTGTTTCCTGAACAGAAAGCTCAAATACTGGACTGTCCAGTTCAAAACCGGACACCTGGCAACCCTAGAGACAGCAGCACACACTTCACAATCTTTAGCAATTGTGTGGTTGGAATTCAAAGGGAGATGCGGGATGTTCCTGACTTCCGAGGTTTGCGCCTCTCTCTGAGTGCTTCCAAAGCCCCCCCAGCCAGAGGTGACTTTTATCCCTACTAGCAACATACTTGGAAAGAGCCCAGATTGAAATGCCCCTGGTTACACCGTGAGGGAGGGTGGCAAGGACGGACGATTATATCTACAGACCTTCCTACAAGTCCTTATTCCTCTGTTTTTCCCAGCAAATTACAAACTCCCTGTTGGCCTGGATGAGATTGACCAGAAATGACCAAGGGATTCAGTCAACAGGCCAAATGCACCTGGACACAGGCTCATCCTCCTCCCGAGCCAAGAGGGGTCTGCGGAAGAGGAGTCTGTGATGTTGCAGGCATGTGATGTTACCAAAGATCCAAAATGCTGTTACCAAAGTTCCAGGGAGCTGCCGCTGGCTGGACACCGCAGCTGCTGCCACTGTGGAGGGTGACTAGGGAGCTGCTGCCAGGCAAGCACCATGGCCCCTGGTTCTGGCCAACCAGCGTGACCCCTGTCAGCCCTGGGGAGCTGCTGCTGCCCAGGCATTGTGGCCTCTGCCACTGTGGGTAATCCCAGGGAGCCACCGCTGGGCAGACAGTGCGGCCCCAGGTGGCTCCAGGGAGCTGCCACCGGCCAGCCAGCGTGGTCCCTGGCAGCCCACCCACACCTCCCACCCCCCTGCCCTGAGCCTGCCTCCCCACCTCCTGCCCTGAGCCCACCTCACACCCAACCTCCTGCCCTGAGCCCACCCCACTCCTGCCCTGACTACTACATGCACCACCCCATGCTCTGGCTCCCACACTCCCCACCCTCTATTTATATATTATAGAAAACTGGTTTTAATGGTGCTTTACAGAAAATAAAAGATCTGGGCCCTGCCTGGACCACTCTTAAGTCATACCTCCCTATGCCATGCAAAACGGTTGCCTTTGGAGGAGGGTGTTAGGTAGCCCCAGCTGAGAGATGCTAAAGCCAGATGGGAGAGAGGAGGGCTGTCCAGTGGTGAGAATCCTCATCTAAGCCATGACGGGCAAGGGTTTGAGTACCTGCTCTCTCGCTGATTTTCCCATCTGCACAATGGGGTAATAGCACTGCCCTGCCTCCCCAGGCAGTTGTGAGGCTGTGTGCATTGGTGCTGGAGAGATGCCCAGATATTAGGGTGATGGGGACATAAGCAGTGACAGTGAATCCCGGAGCTCAGGTCAGCTGACTTGAATTTGCATTCAGGAGCTAAAAGCAGCATTGCAGATCAACATTTTCTCTAATCTTTTCCATCCACGTGCGGAATAATTTTTTCATGTGCACTCAGGTATGTGCAAATGTACACCACCAGTAGAAACAAAAACCTAGCCATGAATGCTCTGCTCATCAGCTGGGTGGCATTTGAATCTCTCCTGAGCACAAGCATACAGCTTACATCTGAGCCCAGAGACCCACCCCCCCCCTCCCCACTGGATTTCAGAGCCCAGGCTCCAAACCAAACAGGAATGTCTCCACTGCTGGTTTTTCCTTGTAGCATGAATCCAAGTCAGTTAACCCTGGCTCAGAGACTTACTGATGCGGTGGGTTTTTTGCAGCGCAGACATATCCCCAGGGTACAAAGCCATATAAGTTAGAATACTTCTTCCTGGAGAATCCAGCCCATAACGAGTAAGGCAGAGGAGAGGATAGGATAACAGCAGGCCAAAAGGACAAGCCCTGGGGTAACTGGGAGCTCCCTTTCAGGTGCTGCCTGTTACATTCAAGGGGGTGCAGCAAACTGACATATGGTGGCTGCTGCTTTGGGGGCATGGGGGGGAGGGGGAGGTGTTTGCAGCCCACGGTTATATTAAAAGCAGCCCCAAGAGACGCTAGGATGTTTTTTGCATTTATTAATCATTTAAAAAAAATAATGCTGATCCTCCAGCTAAATGTGTTAGCTTCATTCTCAGCTGTTGTCCGTTGGCCGCCTTGAGGAGGATTGCTGTCTTCCCATGAGGATGGTAGGGTAGGGCCTACGCTGAGGAGGCAGCCAGCCACGACTCTCACCAAACAAGGGCAAAGACGTCTTTGCCTGGCACCCTGGGTCTGATCCTGCACGGTGCTGAGCACTTTCAAATCCCACTACGGGGGCACTTAGGGGTCTAACCCTTACCCTGGGTTGGACCCTCTGCAGGCCACAATCCTAACTCTAGTCCAGGACCCCAGTCAGCTCTAGGCCTACCCTGAGCCCGGGGCCCAAAACTGGCCCTGTCCTAGCCTAGTGCCTGCACAGTGCCCAAAAATAGCATTGCCACTTTTCTCCTCACACAGAACCAGACCCCTTTGTCCCACCCACAGCCCATCCCTCCTCTGAGGCCTCACCCATGCCCCATGCTTTCACCAAGGCCCTGCCCCCACTCACTCCACCCTGCCCCCCCCCCCCCCTTGCTCCCTCATTTTCACCAGGCTGGCTCGGGGACGAAGGCTCCCCTGGAGGTGCGGGCTCTGGGTTGGGGGCAGGGAAGAGGGGTTTGGGCACAAGAGGGTAGTTCTGGACTTGGGGAGGAGCTGAGAGTCCCAGAGTATGGGGGGGGGGGGCTCTGGGCCAGGGCAGGGGGGTTGGAGCATAGGAGAAGGCACAGGCTTTGGGCTGAGGGGGTGGGTTCCCGGGGTGGAGCCAGAAATGAGGGGTGCAGGAGCGGGCTCTGGGCTGGGGCTGAGGGGGTTGGCATGTGGGAGTGGATGCTGGGCTGGGGCGAGGAGCTGGGTTGGCAGAGGCTTAAGGGTTCTGGCTGGGAGTGCAGGCTCTGTGGTGGGGCTGGGGATGAGAGGTGCCGGAGAGTGCTCTGGGCTGGGACCACAGGGTTCAGCGGGTGGGAGGAGGATCAGGGCTGGAACAGCAAGTTGTGGGGGGTGCAAACACTGGTGACATTTATCTCAAGTACGTCCCTGGAGCAGCCAGCCTGTCCCTCCTCTGGCTCCTACACGGAGGTGCGGCCACAGGCACCACCCCCACAGCTCCCACTGGCTGCTGTTCTTGGTTGCCCTCGTCATAGGAACTGGAGAGGGAACATGCTGGCGGCTTCCAGGAGCTGCGCAGCTCTGCAGCTAGCAGGGAGCCCGCCAGCCTCACTGCACAGCGCTGCCAACTGGACAGTTGACAGCCAGGTCAGTGGTGTTGTCTGGAGCCCCTTTTTGAGCAGGTGTTGGCACCAGTCACCCGAAAACTGAACCACATCCCAGGGCCCCCAGCGGGCCCCATCCCAATGCAGCCGAGACCTCAACACTAAGCCTCGCCTGGAGCCCACTGCTGGTCCCTTCACAGGGGCCATTTGTTAGCCACAACTAACCCTGGCTCAGACCCCTCTGCTGGCCCCAGTCCTAACTCTGGTCTTAGGCTCCAAGCCAGTCCCCTCCAAGCCCTAGTTCAAGACCCTCTCCTGTCCCCAACCATTGCCTTAACCTCGGGCCTTCAGCTGTAACTCATTCTCCAGGGTCACCTATAGGCTTCAGTCCTTACCCTCATCCCTACCCACCACTCAGCCTCACACCGAACTTTGTGGCCTTATTCGTGTTATTTGTCATCATGTGTTGCCTAGGAGTACGTCATAGGTCAGGGGTGGGCAAAAGGGCCTTCACGGGCCAGATCTGGCCCATGGAAGCCCTGCCGCTCCCCCACCCCCAGACCAATCAGGCCTTAGGGATAGGGGAGAGTGTGGCACTGTGATGAGGTAGGCCAACCCCACACTGGCAGGGGAGGGGTTAACCAGGCGTGGTGGGCTGAGAAGGCCCCTCCCCCAAAGCTCTGCTGGGCATGCTCCAGCTACAGGCTCAGTATAAAGGCCGGTGGAGCCCCTGAGCCAGGGCTGACTGCTGAAGGGGAAGGAGCTCCTGCTAGAGCTGAAGAGTAGCTACCGCCCCTGGAATCAGCTGCTACTGTGCCTGCCACGAGCTACCGCTGCAGCACAACCTGTCACTGCGCCAGCTACAGCCATCCTGGCTGCCAATGCATTTGCCAGCCCAGGTGGGGATGGGGCCAGCCAACAGGCGGGGGTAGGAAGCAGCCCGGGGCAGGAGATAAACCTGGAGAGCTCAATGCATTTTGGGGGCAACTCCCTGCTGAGCCAGTGGTGGGAACTACCTGCCATTGAAAGGGCCCTGGACTGGGGCCTGGTGGAGAGGGAGGGCCTGAGCCCCCCTGTCCTGATACCCCGAGTGGGGAGCCATTTGGATGCAATATCAACTCAGCCACTAGGCCATATTTACCCCTGGGCAGGGGCAGGACAGGCGCCGCTGCTGGGCCATGCTTACCCTCAGCCAGGGGGCAGCACAGACTTGACTGTGAGGCCACTGTTACCCCCCCCCCCCCCGACAGGGTGATACAGACTTGGCCGCTGGGCCATATTTCCCCTCCCAAAGGGGGTGCGGAGCGTGTGACCCCGTGACAGGTGCTTCGTCAGCCCTGGCAATTGAGTCTAAGCACTACGCACTAGAGGGCAGGGAGCAAGAGACTTTGCATGCTCCCCCAGTCCCGCTCCCAGCCCAGTCAGGGTCTGGGGGTGGGAGGGAAGTGCACAAAATCTCCTCCCACCCTGCTGTTATGCTTAAACAAAGCACAGGAGATCTTTTATAGGGGAAAAGGCAGTACGCCGCATTTAGTGAGACTACAGCAGTAGCATATGCTTTTCAGTCACTCACACAAACACCATACACACACAGTCCCGCCAGATGATATTATAGTTATCAGTCCAGAGTCTGGATCAATCTAGTGGCCAACCAGCTCGATCACAGAGGGGGAGCCGGGCTTTGTTGGTCGCGATCTGCTGCTCTCCTGGAGTTGGTGGCAAGATGAACCCAAAGTTTCATTGCAAAGCATCCTGTTTTTATAATCCTTTCCTCTATGGATTTTGCTTTGTCAGTCTGTGACTGGTTACTGTTCTCTTTTGATGTGGACATTCCAAACATCTCTGAGAGAGTCATCCTGTCCTAGATTTAATCAGTTGTTTTCAGGGGTGCCCACCCTTCACCTTTAAAGCCGTCAATTCTGCCAATCCCTGACCATGGGTACACACTGAGGGCTCTTCTGACGCCGATGAGTCTGTCTTTACAGTCTGTCTTCACCCAGTTACCCCCTCCTTTCCTGGCCATCTGGCTCCGACACCGACCTTTACACCTTATCTTTATAATGATACATTTCTCATTCACACAAACAGTCTTTCTCTCCGAGACCTTCAAAGGTATACAAATAGCAATGTTTATAAAAAGCAAAAGGCATTGTAAATTAAACCTTAATCAAAACAATTCATATTGAAGGCCTGGGCCTTCAATATTTCTAATCTCATTAACATAGACACAATATCAAAACCCTGTCTCTTTACTTACTTATTAAATTTTAAAACAAAAAAATGTATATTTAACTAAAGGGCTTAATTGATAAAATGTTAAATGTGTTACATTACATTACTACGTTATTAAACCTAAAATGCAAATATAAAAAGATATAAAACTCTTACTCCAACACTGCCCCTGCCCTGCAAGGAGTATGCAGTGCTTCTAAGCACTGCACGCTCCTGGCAGGGTAGGAGGAGACTTCACGCTCTCCCCTTGCCCCCAAGCCCTGATTGGCCTAGGGGGGCGGGGGGGAGTGAGAAGTCTCCTCCCACCGAAGCGCCGCACGCTCCTTGCAGGATGGGGGCAAGGTGGGAGGAGACTTTGCATGCTCCTCCCACCCCCAGGCCAATCAGGGGCATGGGTACCTAGAGGCAGTTCACTGGAAGGATGGGAGCAAAGACTTTGTGTGCTTCTCCCACCCCCAGACCAATCAGGGTCTGTGGGTGGGGAAGCATGGCAGTGTCCTGGCCCCGCACCTTCCTCCTGAGGCCCTGCCCTTTTTGAAATTTCTGAAGTGGCCCCCCAGGCAAAAATTATTGCCCACCCTGTCATATGTAGTGGAGCAGCCACAGGGAAAAATTAACAGGTACAGAGCACCCACTAGTGCCAAGCTGCCCCCCCTCCCTATGCCTCTCATGTGCTGACCACCCTGTATTTACCAACTCCTCCCCTTACCATCCAGCGCTTCCGCAGTGCTGCAAACAGCTGATTCGCAGCATTCAAGTTCCAGGACGGATGGGGAGGAACAGGGATGGGACATGCTCAGGGGAAGAAGCAGGGTGGAGCTGAGTGGTGTGGAGGTCTGGAGTGAAAGCAGGGGGTTGAGCACCCCCCAGCAAGATGAGAAGCATGTGCCCATGTGTAGTGGAGGTGTTTTTCTCAGGCAATGAATGGGTTCATACAGTAGGATTAGAAGGTCCCCACTCACATTTGTTTGCAAGATCAGCCTTTGGTGTCTCCTGACTTTACTGTGTTTCCCACACTGATTCCTTTGGTTAGTCCTTGGTTGCAATTATGAAAACAGGGAAGAAAAGCAGGGGGCACTCTGAGGTTGAGGGCCACACCTCCCTGAGACTTAGTCTAGACTCAGGCCTGGTCTACACTATGTTTAGGTTGAACTTAGCCATGTTAAGTCCATTTTATAACCAATGAGTCTACACCACCAAGCCCCTTCCACCAACTTTAAGGGCGTTTAAAGTCGATTTTGGTACTCTTCCTTGATGAGACGTAGCATGACATTCGACCTAGCATGGTTGAGTTTGTGATAGTGCAGATGTAGCGCTATTAAAGTTGACATTCTTGGACTCTGGGAGGTGTCCCACAGTGTTCCAGCATTTTCAACTCTGCTGCTCTCTAAGGTACACAGGAAAAGCTCTGGGAAATGTTGAATTTCATTTCCTGTTTGGCCAGCATGGTGAGCCCAGCAGCACAGCTCAGCAGCATGCCTGACCATGAATGCCCAGGGTCACAAACAAACTCCAGCAAGGAGCATGCAGGAGATCCTGGACCTGATTGCTGTATGGGGAGAGGTATCTGTGCAGACAGAACACCGAAGCAGTAGAAGAAATGCTGATGTCACAGGGCAGGTGGGAAAAGGGACATCCAGCAGTGCCACATGAAAATAAAGGAGCTGAGGCAAGCATACCAGAAAGCAAATGAGGCAGATGGTTCATCTGGGTCAGAGCCTCAAACATGCCACCTCTATGAGCAGCTGCATGGGATTCTAGAGGGGGGACCCAACCACTGTCACAAAGCTGTCTGAGGATACCTCCCAAGTGACTCTTCCAGCAGCCACAGGCAACAACAAGGGAGGAGGAAATTGTAGATGAGGAGGAGGAAGAGGAGAATGCTCCGCCAGCAAGCGGAGGATTAGGGATGTTAAATTTCCATTAATCAGCTAATCGAATATTTGATGGAATTTCCATTGACTATTCAATTAGTCGATAAGGGGGGCGCTTGCTAGCCCACTGTGCGGCTGACTTTGAAACGTACAAGAGCTGCCTGCAGCTCTTGTACATTTGAAAGGGAGAGGCACAGCAGTCAGGACCCTGTGCGAGTGGGGACTGCTTCCCTGCTCACGCCATTTCCCCCTCTTTGTCTGTGCCTCCCCTGCCCCCCGGAGAGACAGTGCTGGGGGGGAACCAGCTTCTAAGCCAGCTCCCCCCAGCACCGGCTCCTGCTCCTCCCTCTTGGTGCCTTTGATACAGAGGCAGCAAGGGGGGAAGCAGCTAGTCGAGTAGTGACTCGACTACCCGATAAGCCTAGGCTTATCAGGTAGTCTAGTCGCTTACATCCCTATGGAGGAGCTGACCTCACTGACAGCCAGGACCTTTTTTTAACTTTGGAGTTGATCCCCTCCCATGACTTATTGCTGCTGGACCCTGACGTTGGGGAGGTCACTTTTGGTGAGTTCACATTTGTAATCGTGCCACAGTGGGTAAATGTAATTTGGTTTAATCTGAAGGGTACAGTGGCCGCCAGTCTGCCTCTACCGTGGGGGCTCCCCAGAAAAGTTTGTTAATGTGTCTGCATGTGGAGCAGGAATCCTCCCTGCACATCTCCATACGGCTCTCATAGAGATACTCTTTCATCCGTCTCATGAGGTTTTGGGGGAGGGCTGCCTTATTCCATCCTCCATGATAGGACACCTTTCCATGCCAAGCCAGCAGTAAGTGATCTGGCATCAGTGCAGCACAAAGCACAGTGGTATAAGGTCCAAGGATTGTGGATGCATCCAGTCAGCATCCATTCCCTATCATGCTCTATGCTTCAGAAAAGGCTGATACCACGCATGGTGACCTGGATGAGATGGGGGAAGTTCTGTAACTGAGAACACTGTGGCAACCCACCTCTGTTTGCTCATTGCCAACAAAGCATGACCCTAGGTTTGCTGCCCTGTTTTCTTGTAGGAATCATCCAAGAGAACAGCTCCCTGCCCCCTTGCAAGTCACTGTGGTATGAGAGAGATTCGATCTGCAGGTTTGCTGGAGGTAAGAACAAACGCTGACCTCTACAAACTCACCTGGTTCCCCCTCTTGGCAGGGCCCCTCTTTCCAATCGCAGATGCCTTGCTAGCCGTGAGCACTGTACTTTGCAAGCTCTCGTTCACATGTGTTTTCAGAGCAGAAGCAAAAGAGGAAGAACCCCAATCTGTTGCTTAGCATGCATGCCGCCAACCCGAGTCCAGCTGCCTCATGCTGTGTTCTACCTGCTGAAGAGGTGATTAGTTTAAAATGAAAAAGTGTCACCTTGTATATAACATATCCCTGTTGTGCAGAATAGCGCTTCATTCATTGTGGCTTACCCTTCTATGTTTCACAATGTAGCTTCTCTAAAGTCTGCCCTGGGGGTTTGGGGGTTTTTGCCCCCAATGCAGCTACAACAAGTCTATTACCTGCTCCCCCTGATCTACCTGCTTCGGCTATCACAGATCAGAAGGCAAAAGAGGCATACATGGAATGAAACGTTTAATGGGCTAATGCAGTCTGCCTGCACCGACAGAGCTCAACTGAATGCATGGAGGAGAACGCTAGAGATATCTGCACTGAACATGGGGACCGGGGAGCATGCAGGGAACAGGAGCATATAGAATCCTAGGGCAGGAAGAGACCTCAGGAGTCATCGTCCAACCCTTTGCCCAAAGCAGGACCAACCCCAACTACAGCCTCTTTCTGACTTATGAACCGGTTACGGACCAAGCAATTGGTCGTAACTCGGTTTGTTCGTAAGTTGGACCCCATAGAGTTACACGCGACCGCGCTGTTCGTAAGCACGGATTGCGTTCGTAACTCGGGGTCCTCCATTTATGACAGCTTCGGTCGTAACTGCGAATGGTCGTAAGTCGACCATTCGCAACTCAGGGACTGGCTGTAAATCATCCCAGCCAGGGCTTTGTCAAACCGGGACTTAAAAACCTCTAGGGATGGAGATTCCACCGCCTCGCTAGGTAACCCATTCCTCCTGGTGAAATAGTTTTTCCTAATATCCAACCTAGACCTTCCCCACTGTAACTTGAGACCATTGCTTCTTGTTCTGCTATCCCTCACTACTGAGAACAACCTCGCTCCATTTTTTCTAGAACCTCCCTTCAGGAAGTTGAAGGCTGCTATCAAATTCCCCCTCACTCTCCTCTTCTGCAGACTAAATAAGCCCAAATCCCTCAGCCTCTCCTTATAGGTCATCTGCTCCAGCCTCCTAATCATTTTGGTTGCCCTCCGCTCCGCTGGACCCTTTCCAATGCGTCCACATCCTTTCTGTAACGGGGGGCCCAGAACTGGACACAATACTCCAGATGTGGCCTTACCAGAGCCGAGTAAAGGGGAATAATCACTTCTCTAGATCTGCTGGAAATGCTTCTCCTAATGCAACCTAATATGCCATTAGCCTTCCTAGCTACAAGGGCACACTGTTGACTCGTATCCAGCTTCTCACCCACTGTAATCCCCAGGTCCTTTTCTGCTGAACTGCTACTTAGCCAGTCAGTCTCCAGCCAGTAACAATGCTTGGGATTCTTCCGCCCCAAGTGCAGGACTCTACACTTGTCCTTGTTGAACCTCATCAGATTTCTTTTGGCCCAATCCTCCAATTCGTCTAGGTTACTCTGGACCATATCCCTACCCTCTAGTGCATCTACCTCTCCCTGTAGCTTAGTGTCATCTGCAAACTTGCTGAGGGTGCAATCCATCCCCTCATCCAGGTCATTAATAAAGATGTTGAACAAAACTGGCCTTAGAACCGATCCTGGTGGCAGTCCACTTGAAACTGACCGCCAACCAGACGTCGACCCGTAAGATGCAGGACAAGAGATTGGGGCTCATGGGGGAACAAACAGAGCTGATGAGGTGCCTGGTAGAGGTGCAGGAAAAGCATCTGGAGCATAGAGTCCTCCTGCACACTATGACAAACCATCTGCCCTCCTCGTCAAGTTCCACAGCCGCCCTACAATGCAGATGGTGGTGGGGAGAGTCACAGGAAGATTTTCACTCAACTCCCAGGGATGTGTCCTGGAACAGAAGGCTTTCATTCCCACGGCTCTGATTGCTTCACAGGGGGGTTGTAAATAAGCAACTTGCCCTTGCAACTTCCAAAGGGCTATTGCCACTCACGTCTCAACTGTCAGAGTGGGTCTCATTCTGGCATTGCTGCACTTCAGGACTGGGAAAGCCATTCACAAAGTTCCAGGGAAGTAGCCTTCCACTTGTGAAAGCTTTGCAGCCACTGGTCATCGTCCCACAGCTGCGTAACTACGGGGTCCCACCAGACTGTGCTCATCTCACGGAACCAGAGCCGGCATTCCCCTCTGTCAACAGGATCGCCTGCTGCTGGCATCTGCCAATTGCTCCATTCGGTGAGCTCCTGCACATCTGTGTGCATGGCCTCCTCACACTCTTCCTCACGCCCGCAGCTCCGGGGCAGGCTCTGGACAAACTGCAGCATAATGCACAAGGTATTTGCAATGCTTGCCATGGCAGTTTGCAGCTGAGCGGGTCTGTGCTTGCCCTGCTATGGCGTCTGCCCAGATAACCAGGGAAAAAAGCAGCGCAAAAAGATTGTTTGCCATTGCATTCAAGCAGGGAGGGAGGGAGGGAGGAGATAAGTGCATTATGGGAGGCTGACGACCTGTACCCAGAACCACCCGCTGCAATGTTTGTGCCATCAGGCACAGGGAGCCTCACCCAGAATGCTAATGGGCAGCAGGAACTATGGGATAGCTACTCCCAGTGCATCACTGTTAAAATTGAAGGTGGGCCCCTAATGGGGACGCACTTCACCGACCTCATGTGCCCAGTGTGCACATGCACCTTCAAGTTTGTAAATTCAGATGCTAAAAAGTCAACCTTAATAAATTCGAACTAAATTCATAGTGTAGACATACCCTTAGACTGGACCTCAACTTGAGCTTCAGGACATGTCTTAGGTTACATCTACACTACCATCCTAAGGCTACGTCTACACTGCTGGGTTTTTGTGCAAGAAGTCTTTTGCGGAAGAGTTCTTGCGCAAAAACTTCTTGTGCAAAAGCGCATCCACACCTTTTGCGATGCGCTTTTGCGCAAGAAAGCGTCCACGCTGCATGGATGCTCTTGCGCAAGAAAGCTCTGATGGCCATTCACAGAATGGCTATCAGAGCACCTGTGCTTTTTCGGATAGGCTCTTTTTGCGCAAGAAACCCCTGTGGAGAGTCCACACATGCCTTTTTGCGCAAGAGCTGTAGCGCAAAAAGGAGTTATGCCTTGTAGAAGGAGGTATACCTACAGTGCAAAAAGCCCTCTGTTCTGCCGATTTCCTTGCACAAAAACCTTGTAGTGTAGACATAGCCTGAGCAACGTAAGTTACACCAACCAAAGCAGCAGTGTGGATAGCACTATATAGACAGGAGAGCTTCTCCCACCAACATAGCTACCCCTACTCACTGGAGATGGATTCATTAAATCCAGGGTGAAGAACTAGGAGTGGCAGAAATTTGCAAGGCAGTATGGCCTAAGAGATAGGGCACTGGACTGGGATGCAGGGAAGCTGGGATTCTATTCCCAGCTCTGCCACTGACATGCTGGGTGATCTTGCAGGTCCCTGGCTTCCAGTTTCCTGCTTTTAGCAGGGGGTTGGACTCGATGACCTCCTGTGGTCTCTTCCTGTGATCAAAGATTCTATGGTCTTTTTTTGGGCCGGGAACCACTACCCACAGACAGGGGTGGCCCGAGCCCTTTTGGCGCCCCAGGCCCAGGCGCGCGGTGCCGCCCCCAGGCGCACGGCGCATGCGCGGGCCCGCCCCCCCAGGGTGTGCAGGCCCGCCCCCGGCGCGCACGGCGCATGTGCAGATCCACCCCCGGGGCACACGGCGCATGCGCCGCCCAGCCTGGCCCGGCCAGCACTGCTGGTGCGCGCGCCAGGCCTTCCGTGGGGGGAAGGGCGCTGGTGGCCGGCGCTGCAGGGCCGGCGCTGCGGGAGCCGGGCACGTGGCACCTGATGGCAGCTATATGGAACGCCACGCACCCCTACAGCTGCCATCAGGCGCCCCCCCATCGGTTGGCGCACCAGGCAGCTGCCCGGCTCGCCCATGCCTCCGTCCGGCCCTGCCCACAGACAAATCAGTCGAGGGCTGCACACAAGCGAGAAGCAAAAAAACCAGAAAAAAGCCCTTCCCTGTCCTGGCCCCCGGCTGAGAAGGAGAAGGACGCTACCGCATTTCCCTTGCACACCAGAGCCCAGGCTAGTAGATTTTTTATGCTCCAGCCCTACGGGGGAACAGTGGTGGAACTGAAGCACCAGCATAGGCTCCCCAGTGCTGAAGGGGAGCCCCGAGCCTCGGGGTCTGGATCCAGGGAAGCTGAATTAAATCAATCGGCTTAGCTATAGAGCTTATAGCTGCGAGTGTAGCCCAAGCATTAGTTGGGGCTGATGGGGTGAAGGAGGGAGAATCCACACTCAGATCCTTTGGTTCACTCCATACTAGAAACAAATCCGAGAATTAGTAAACCAAGGAAGACAAAAACGCTGTTTAAAATCAATTAGCTGTGAATCAGTGCACCAGAAGGCATTGGCCTGGCTGGATTCTTAGCTGAGATGCTCTTCCACCAAGTGGCAAGGTGGTGGTGCCCAAGGGCTATTCGGGTGTGAAGAACTATTCAATTAGCTCATCCAAAGAGGCTCAGCACGTCATGCACATCAGAGATCCTATCCAAATCTGAAGAGACATCTGAGCAGTGAAGTGGCAGTGTGGATACAGCACAAGGAATGTAATTACTGTTGCCTGGAACCTCATTACTAAATCAGTGTGTATGAGATTGGAAATGCTGAAACAGACATGGGTAGTATCCTCAGGCTTAGCGCAGAATTAGTGTTAGCCAAGAGCAGCTAGGAACAGGGGGAAGAGCGATATTTCCAGTCTTCTGTTGGTGCCTTTTTAGAAGGCCTGGGAGAGTTTGCAGCACCTCTTGAATATAAATGCTAACTATAAGAAATCTCCTTCCACTCACCCTCAATAACTTCCTAGCCTTGGTTGCAATTTTCAAAAACTCCTAAGGGAGGTAAGTTCCCATTGACTTTCAGGCCCCTTTGAAAATCCTTGTTCGTACTTGATATTTAGATTACTGCAGCATCCAAAGTAGTAATGTTAGCATGTACCCGTTTACACAATTAACCAGTAAGCCTGGGCTCATTGGTTAATCCTAATGGTTACATGCACCCCCCTCCGCTGCCTCTCAGAGGCAGCAGAAGGGGGGTGGGGGTGGATCCACTCTGTGCCTGAAGGAAGTGGGTTTGTGCAGGGTGTTGGCACACCTTTTGGCCCTGGATCTCTCAGGCCTGCCTCATCAAATCAGTTGTGAACTAGTGCAACAGTCTCGCCTCACTGCCAGGATGACTGTGGCAACCCTGCTGCTTCTCCCCATGAAGGTTATGTCAAAACTCCCACTGACTTCAATGGTTCAAGACTGGGCCCTGCGCACAGCATTGTGTTCCTAGCACAGGCCAAAATTTCGTGCAAGGCTGCAACCTGCCACCCACTCCTCCAAAGAGAAGGGGTCTCTGTGGCAAGCTGGACTGCCCCATATATAACACTATCCATATTTAGGCAGTGGAAGAGGATGAGGAATTCATGGGCATCTACTGAAACTGCACGCTGAACCCCTGACAGCAAAATGGCATCTGCGGGGCTTTTGTTAGGCGGCCAAAGGTCTGCAATCCATGCTTTGGGATATTTTCTGGTATTTTCCTGCGTTTCCCCCTCCCATTTGAATTGAACATTTTTCCTTTCTTTTAATGAGTGATTTACTCCCCTGGAATTGTAATGTTTTGAGGGAGGAAAGTTGTGTGGGATGTTCAGATGTTTAAATAGTTCCTCCCCCCCAGCTCCCCATGTATGGGATTCCTCTTGAATTCTGAGACAGCCCATTGCAGTGTTATGCTTTTCCTCTCAGCTGTTCTGCCTGTTTGAACACATCCAAATATCTGTGGCACAGACAAGATCCTGAGACCAAACTAGAGTTTAATATTACAGAATCCTGCTATTTTATTCCTTTAGAAAACAAAATCTGTTAAGATTCAAGGAGTTCAGTAATTCTACTTCCGCAGTTTAATAATTAGGGAATTATTAATAATTATTATTAATAATAATAATAATTATCTACACAGCAGGGCTAAAGTTGAATTAAGCTACGTAACTTCAGCTATGTCAGTTGTGTAGCTGAAGTCGAAATAGCTTAACTCGGCTTTTGGCGCAGTCTACACAGCAGGAAGTCAAAGGAAGAACACTCTTCCTTGGACTTCTCTTACTCCTCATGAAATGAGGGTTACCAGGAGTCAGAGTAAGAAGTCCTCCAGCTCAGCATTATTTCGAAACAAAGGCTTGTAGTTTAGACATGCACTATGTTGTTTCAGAATAATGTCAGTTATTCCAAAATAACACTGCTGTGAAGAGGTAGCTTCAGTCTCCTGTAATAGCTCTAGTAATTAGTCATATCTGATGCTACCTTTAAATAACAATATACCAAACTGAACATGATACCCTCAGAAATGGAGGAAATGATGAAGTTTAAGAGGATAAAATTAGTTCCTTAATGTTCCGTCTAGTGTGGCGTTACAATTCCTCCAGGACTGAGCAGGTTTTCTAAGATGTGCACTTCTATTGCCTGGCTAACGGACATTAGCAGCTGCATTTGGCAAGTGCTAAAGGACTCCCACCACTTCCATTCAAGCAGTGCTGGCGTTGGAATTTCTGGGGCTCAATTAGTCTGTCAGTTGCATGCCTGCAGCTCCCCTTGGCTTTAGCTTGTGTGACTGATGGGATAACCAGGCCCCGAGTGTTAACAGAAACCAAGAGACTCCAAAATGGCTTGAGACTTTTGGATCTGACCCAAGCTGTCTGTTTGCCAGCGGAGCAATTCCCTTCTCAGTGAAGATCACAAAATTCACAACTCTGCCGTTTCTCCTCACCAATAAATATAGGTCCCATTGTATAATATCAATGAAACATTCAAAGTCCTACATTTCTGAGTGAATACTCCAATTCTTGGCAGAGAAGAGACTGTTAAAGACAGTTGGCCTAAAGCCCCATGCCTTGAAACCCCCGCACAAAGGAACAGATTCTCCTGTTCACATACTCTTGTGTAATTTGTTGTTATTACTAATTATATTATGATGTGCATTATTATATTTATCAGCTGCACTGAGAGTCCTGAGCCAGCTTCAGCTAAGATATTCTGGGATGAAGAATAAAAGCGATATCACACAGGGTGACATCTGATCATGTAAATGTCTTGGTATTCACTAATTGTAACATAATCAGACAAATACCACTGGAGATTAGAATATAAGAATGGCCATACTGGGTCAGACCAGAGATCCATCTAGCCCAGTATCCTGTCTGCCGATAGTAGCCAGTGCCAGATGCTCCAGAAAGAGGGAACACAACAGGTAATCATCATGTGATCCCTCCTTTTTCACCCATTTCCAGACAAACAGAGGCTAGGGACACCATTCCTACCCATCCTGGCTAATAGCCATTAATGGACCTAACCTCCATGAATCTATCTGGCTGTTTTCTGAACCCTGTTAAAGTCCTAGTCTTCACAACTTCCTCTTGCAAGGAGTTCCACAGGTTGACTGCACACTGAGTGAAGAAAAATTTTTTCATACAACTTTAGTTTCATCTGCCGCCTTGAATATTTTAAATAGAAAGGCATGGTAAAAATATTTAAATAAATAAATAAAATCTGCTCCTTTGTAGTGAGGGCTTTTAGCTTGGAAGATTTATTGCCCAAATTGTTTGGGAAGAGAGTTTAAGTCTATAGCCATGAAGATAAAAAGTTTTTACCCCCTCCCTTCTTTTGTGCACAACCCCATGGCCATGAGCCCTGGCCTGACCCCAAACAGAGCTCAATGGGAGGGAAAAGACAGTATTGTGATTGAGGCACTGGACTCAGGAAATTGGGATTCAATGGGCAGCGCTGCCACAGATTCCCTGAGTGACCTTGGACAAGTCTCTTAATTTTCCTAGTGCCTCAACCCCCTACTGGTAAAATGGGGATAACAGCATTTCCTTTCTTCTGCCTTTCCTCTGTCATGTTTACATAAATGGCAAGCTGTCTGCAGCCAGGGCTGTCTGTTCCTAAGTGTCTGTATGGGGCTTAACACAATGGGGTGGTAGGTGTTGGAAATCAAGGCCTACTGTCCAGGAAGTCTCTGGGTGTAGCTGGACTGCAGCCAGTGGTGAAAATGAGCTGGGATGGTATGGTACGCCATTCTGGAAAGTTATTTTTTGGCTGGTAAGGTGCACTAGAAAGACCCCTGTCCCTGCTGGCTAGCCCCAGCCCCTCCAGTGGTTGCTGTGTCTTTGTTCCTCTGGGTGGCCCCCCAGTACCCCTTTCCCCCACAGGGACCAGTTGCATGCCCCTCCCTTAACTGGTGTGCCCTTGCCCCTTCCACAGGGGTAAGAATTTTTGTGTGCTTGCCCCACCGCCTGTAGCAGCTGCCTAATCAGCTGTGTGTGGTTGGCGGGGGGAGCAGCAGTTTGCTGTCTCTTTGCTGCTTGGGCACATCATTGCCACAACTCTCCTCCCCGCCAGAGACCCCACCTCGCCTGTTTTCCTGCTTGCTCTAGGGCAAGGCTATCAAACTCCGTTTACCTCAGGGCCAGTGCCAGTCCTCAAATCCGCCTCCTGGGCCAGCAGGCAACCCCCACTGGCAGGGCTCCGGGAGGGGGTGTCTCCACGCGTTCTTCCTCCCCACGTCTCCTGGCCCTGCCTGTTGCCCCTGGGTGATTAAACACCCCCCCTCCCAAGGAGCCCCGACGCCACTAGCGGTAGTGCAGCAGGGTTGGAGCGGCTTCCAGCTGCTAGCTTTGTGCCACCAGGGGAGGTGTGTGCAGAGCCATCCCATCCATAGGACAGTTTGGCACGGCCACCCCTATAGACGGGATGGTCCCCTCTACTCACATTAGCCCGCGAGGCCCTGGGCAGGCTGGGAGCTGACAGCAGGGGCTGGGCTCCCCTGCACTTGGTGCAGTGGCAGGAGCCACAGGGAAGCAGAGCTACACCGCAGCCTGCTCTTCTCTGCCTCCATCTCCCCAGCCAGCCCACACTGGGGCTGGGGCACTCCTCTTCCTGCCACCATGCTGAAAGGGAGAGACCAGGCTGGCCTGGGAGATGGCAGCAGAGCAGAGCCGAGGCTGCTGTGTCACTCCGCTTTCCCGCAGCTCCTGCCACCACGATGCACGCACGTGGCCCAACACCTGCTGCGCCAGGTCTCCTAGTGTCCCCTACGGCCGTGTCCATCAGGGGAGGGGGCGTGATGGAAGGGGGGTGATGGGAGAAGGTGGAGCAGGGGTGGGGAGAGGCGGGGTGGGAATTGAACAGGGGCTGGACTTGGAGGAAGAGTACGGACACCTCCCCCCAGCTGCAGGGACTCACATGGCAGCAGCTGTGTGCAGGCTGGGGTGTCTGTGAGGTCCACAATCCGGCCTGGGAGTCTGAGACTCCTGCACTAGGGGACTCCAGCTTGACCATTGGCTGTGGTCCTCAATGCCTGACTCCAGCCTCCAGCTCAGACACACTAGCCCCCGGTTTCTGATGCTCTGTTCCGGATGCCTTCTCTGACCCTTGTTATACCTGATGCTTGCACTGACCACTAGGCTAGACTGCCCACATCCCAGTCACCTGACACTAGATGCTACAGAAATAATAATAGTAGATTAAATTAATTTGAAGGCTGGGGGTATGAAGGTCACCCTCTGTGTGACCCTAGGCTGAATGGGGAGTTAGCAGGGACTAGTAAATTGGCATTGTTAAACAAATCGGTTTTATTGATACCAATTTCAACCAAAAGCCACACACAATGCGCTCAATTTACAGCCCTGATCCTGCCACCCTGACTCTCGCCTGCAGCCCAACTGGTGCCAATGGGGCTACTCGTGTGAGTAAAAGTGGTGAATAGGGCTCATAGTTTCCCCTGCCCTCCCTAGCAACAGAGCTGAAATGTGATTGCAGCTGTCCCAACATCAAAGCACTCTGACATAGCTCTTGGCTTGGGGCCCTGAGTGTGTCATCCGTACCAAGGGGACCCATTGCACTCAATGACTTCCTCTGCATATGCCCATGTCAGCAAGAGCTGAATAAATGCCTTCCCCCACAAGCACAGTCACGCTGCCTGGCAAATGGTGGGGACTTTTTAGGACTCTGCTTCCTACAGCCAGGTCTACACTAGACCCAGAAAGTTGGCTTAAGGTATGCAACTTAAGTCAAGCTTGGCACCTTCTTCACAGAGGTTGATGGGAGCAAACGCTCCTGTCAGCTTCCCTCACTCCTCATGGCTGCGCCTAGTACCAGTGCTGACCGGAGGTGCCCTCAATGTTTGATTTAGCAGGTCTTAACTAGACCTGCTAAATCAAATGCCAGAAGATTGATCTCCAGCATGTAAGTGTAGACATGGCTTAAGCAAATGGCCAGCTCCAATCTTGGGGATGCTAGGTGCTAATGTAATTATTATTATTAATAATAATAATAATAATTAATAATGAAACTGCTGCTGTTAACTGAATGGACTGGATTAAAATCTAGTGCAAGATACGCAGTTCAAATGCAGAGGATGGCTAGATTTGTAGGATTCCTTTGTCTCTCTCTTCACCAGGTAAGGTTTCATTTTGCAGAAGGAGGGCTCTGAACAGCTGCTGCAGAGAACAACCTCACACGCTGCCACCAGGGCTATAATTGCATGACTTGTACAAGCCCACCACAGGGATCCTGCATGTGGATGCCTTCCCCCAGTAGCATCCTTTCAGTGCATGCAGCCTATTAAAAGGAAGCCTATTAAAAGGACATGAAAAGATGGGGGGAAGAGGAGAACAGGACTTTTATCTTCAGGCTTAAAGATGATGTTTCAGAGCTATTGTCAGTGGTGATGTAACCAATCTGAATGTCTGACAAAAAGCTGGCAGGGGGGAAAAAAACCTACTGTATATATATTTTCTGTTCCATCTGATCAAATCCACCTGCTTGGGAAACAGAAACCCCGGCATCAGGGTAGAGTTAATGCTTCTGCGTACCTGTCAAGATCTGGGTTTTCAGCATGAGCACACATGCCTGAGCTAAAAGGACACTGTCTTGTAGATTTATGGCTTCATCTTTCTTACTCTGCATTAGTTGTGAGACCCTCTTATGAAGCTTGAAAATAAAACATCTCTGTTGATCTTGCCCTTTCCCATTTGGCAAATATTGATCTCCCCAGAGGCTGAAATTAACACGGCTCTTTTTGTTCCTGCTTTTGGGTTTGACATTCAACACTGTTAGCAATGATGCCATCCGAGATGTAGCAAAACTCGGGGAGAGGGGGTTAGTTAGTGAACTTGGGCATGCAGTCTCTCTCACTCTGGTTCTCTGTGCTGGCTGCCACAGAGCACTAAACACAACAGGATGGGTCTGATTGTGCTTGGCAGGTGGGCAGGAAAAGGAAAGGCACAAGAAGAAAGAGGAGCGTAGCATAACAATAAACTTCCTCACAGCTTCTTGACTTATTCACATTCTAATGCATCATATCCTGCTGGGGCAGAGAGAGAGACAGTCTTCAAGGATAAAGGAGACATTTCCCAATACCCACCTCTGCTACCTGTCATGAGAAAGTCGCATTAGTTTAACTTCGAGTGTGAGTTTAAACCCATTGTGTTAAACTACTGGGAAAGGTTGTGTGGACCCTTCTATTTCAGTGTAAACCAAACATATTTCAGATTAGCTCATGCCAGTTAGGAATTGACTGAAGCAAAATCATGATGAGCCACTCTGAAACCAGAACAAAAGGGTCCACACTGTCTTCTGCACCTGTTTGATTAAATCCAATTGAAACCCAATTTCAGTTACATTGGTGCTATTGTCTCATGTAGCCATGGAGGATAGAATGCAGCCATTTATGTTATGGAAACTGCCATGGGATCTTTAATGTCCACGAAGAGCAGGCTTCCATCGGAAAGCCCCCCGCACACTAACCTGCTTAGATCACACTTAATCTGCCTGGGGAGGAATGGCTAAAATGACCCTTCCTGGGATAAGGACCTGTGATTCCAGGCAGTCTTAACATGCTGTGCATGAGCACACAGGTATTCACCACAGTTTACAGGCATTTTCCTTATAAGGCTCTCACTATATGCAATTACCTGGACATACAGGACCAAATTCTATTCCCAGTTACACCTGTGCACACCCCAAGATATTTACTCCCCAGGAGTCTGGCACCGTCTAATCGGATCTAGTTTTCTGGGAGCAAGCCTCACGCAGCCTGTCCAACTTACTAAGTAAGAAGAGCTCCATGTAGATAGATGCTGGAACAAGGTGAGCAGGGAATGCTGAAGAGGTTTCCATTATATTGCAAGGTTTATGGTTTGGTTCAAGGGCTCTAGGCAATAAGCACCTACATTATACAAATGGTTCTAGCACCCCTGCTCTGTAGCCTGAAAGTTTGCCCAATAAACTTTAATTCAGCCAGTAGGGCCAACAGGCTTGCCAGACCACAACCCCAGAAGGGGTGGAGCCTCGGGCGGAAGGGGCAGGGCTGGGACTAACCTCCCCCAGACAGCCCTCAGTGCTGCCCAAGCATGCCACAAGGGGCTTTGGCGGTGATTTAAAGGGCCCAGTGCTCTGGCCACCGTCACAGTAGCAGCAGCTAGAAGCCCTGGGTCTTTTGTATCACTGGGCCCTGGGGCAGTAGCCCCCTTTGCCCTCTGCTTCCCCCTCATTTGCAGGCTTGAGTCCAACACTGGATATTACCTCACCCACCTTGTGTCTCATATCCTGTGATGAACACCGCTCCAGTTACACTGTGCATTGTGAACTTCTCTTTCCCAACAAACGATGTTAACATAATTTAAAAGTAGGTTGGAATCCCCTATTTTAAACTCTCAGCTGAGTCCCCTCCCCACTTAGCAAACACTGGCCTTTTTGCCCCGTGTGTGTTTCCTAGTTCAGCTGAACATGAATGTCCTTTGTCTGTCACAACCCCCTGCCTCATGGTTGGCTGTCACCTCTGCTCAGCATTGGGCATTGCCTTTGTTTGCTGCTCCTGCACCAAGCAGAGGGAGCACAATGCAGGCTTGATGGGGACAGTAACAAAGGGCTGTGACCAGCTGGCTATTGAAGAGGATGCCTCCCTGACTGACCAAGGCATTGTCCAACCCCACTGCATGTTGTAGCTTTGAGGGCTGTGTACTTCACCCCCCGCTGAATGGGGGCTACAGGGATGTGCATGAGGCAAGCATGCTAGGCACATCAAGCACCAGGCTCTTACTGTCTGCGGGTGGCCATCCACACACATTTTAAGTCAGAGAAGATCACTTTATTAGGGCTACTGGAAAGTGAAGGATACAATTACTCTACATTTAGGAAGGTTAAACGGTTAATCAGCAAGCATGCCAGTAAGCATGAGGCTTACTGGTTAACATGTTAACCAACCTGTGGCAGTAAACTCTGACAGCGACCAGCTGCACCAGGCTCAAGTAGCCCTGTCCACAGAGAGGCTAGAGGGCCGGGCAGCAGGACCTCATGGCCACGGCAGGACTGCATGGTCACAGCTGCAGCAGGGCCAGGCAGCAGGAACTGAGTGAAAATAGTTAACCATGCTCATTTAACCACTGAACTATTTTAACATGCCTATCTGCAGTATAATAGAAGAGCAACCCAATGGTTCCTGACCTACCCCTGGGGCACCCCACTAAGGAAGCATAAATGTAATGGGGTCTCACTGGGATTCCTTCCATGCCACCCACCAGCTGCCTATATGCAGTCACTCCCATGCCTCATGCATGGTTAACCCACACACCAGCTGGGTGTGGTGCACTGTCCCATGTAGTGGCACCTAGACCACATACAGACAGACAAGGAGTTTCCTCTACAGCCTTGGCTGGGTGCCAGCTGGCTTTTAACTCGTGATAGAAGTTCATGTGCTAAAGGCACCACACATGCAGGCCACTGCTGGCAACAGGCAGCTTCCCTGCCTGGCTTCCAATTTTGTAGACCCTCCTCCCAGGCTCCTGGCCTCCCAGCCAGCCCTTAGGGTGCTGCCTGGCTCACATGCAGCTTCGCTCTCTATCCTGAACATGGTCCCCTGGAGCCTCTGACTGACACTTCCTTTCCTTGTGTTCTGGGGACTGTGGAGCTGGGTAACATTGTACCCACCCTGGTCTGCATGGACTGGAAAATACCAGCTTCGTGCTGGGCCAGGGCCAGGGCCAGACCACTGATCCTGCTGGGCCCTGTCTTTGATGCACCCTGGACATGGCGGTGGTGAAGGATGGGGAGAGACCGTGAGAGGCGGGGGGCCTCACCCCAGAGACAACAACCACAACACCCAAGCCAGGTCCCAGGCGCCAGAATGGCCGAGCAGAGCCCGTGGCTGGGGGCCCTTCGCAAGCCCCGCCCGGCAGGCGATTCCTACAGCGCCTCGCTGCAGCAGAGCTGGGCATTGCCCTGGCAAAAGAATGTTAAGGAATCACGGAGGTGGGGCGGCTCTAGGAGCGAGCCAGTCAGGAAGGAGACCCTGGTCCGTGGGAGATTAAAGTTCCATCCTCCCGCCGCGGCTCTAGATGAAATCTTTGTACTGTGCACTGGGCTGCGCAGGTACCGGGAGATGGGAGGCTCCCTCCCACGTCCCTGCCCTTCGTGGTTGGGGGGCGCTTCATGAAACAGCTGCCGCAGGTGGGGCTGGTCCAGCAGGCACTGCTATAGCTGGGGTCCCTCTGCTTGCTGCTTGGCCGCTTTCTCCTGGCTCTTGTTTCAGCCTGCAGGCTCCTGCAGCTGGGGGAGGAGGTGCAGGGGAGCCGCTTCCTTCCCTCTTTCTGCTGGAGGAGCAGGTTCTGCCCAGCTGCTCTCTAGCTGAGCAAAGGGTAGGGCTCTCCTGGTGCAAACTCTTGGGGGGGCTGCAGGCTGCGCCCTTTTCTTCCAGCTGTTTGGGGACAGGTAATGCTGCCCTTGCTGGGACTGCAGGAGCTGTATGCCGGTTACAGGCCTGCGAGGTGTCTCGGGCAGCAGTGGGCTGGCTACTGCTGGAAGATGCTTGTCCCGAGGGAGGCTTTTGCATGGTGTTTAATGCACATGTGGGGACAAGCACCGGCGTTTAGTCTCCCCTGCTCACCTCTAAGCCTGTGCAATTCTATGTCAATTGACAAAGAAATGTGGCCATCAAATACATGGGCTGATGGTTGCAAGGTCTTCCTGGTACAGCCAGAAACAAATGGCTTGATCCTCCCCCATGTGCATGCAAATTACAGCTTAAACCTAACTCTAGAAGCCTAGGGAATTGCCTGGCCTCCCCTTCTCCCTGTTGCATGTTGAAGGAGTAGCCCAGAGTGCCTGGTGGCATGGGCGGCAGGTTTGTATAATTTTTGGTGGTGCCCCATTAGCCACGCCCCCTGCCCCCATTAGCCACACCTCTGGAGGTAACACGCTCGGGGCAAGATGGACACATGACCAGAAGTAAAAGGTGTCATGTCACCCCTCTCTAAGTGCTTTTCCCACCATCCTCCTACCAACAGGGATTAGTTTGGCCCCCACCAAACCCCCCACATGCAACTATCCTGCAGTTGCATTAACCCAATGTGTGTGACATTAACTTGGGGGCAGAGAGCTGGGGGAAGTGTTCCCTCTAATACTATGTCTACACTTGCAGCTTCTTGTGCAAGTACAGCCGTTCTTGTGCAAGAACCCACAGAGCATTCACACTGCCCGCCTGCTCTTGCGCAAGGAAATTTACAGTATGGCGTGGTAAGAGAGGGCGTCTTGCGCAAGAGCTATGCTCTTTTCTAACAGGAAGAGGGAAGTGTGGATGATCGGCAGGGATTTCTTGCGCAAGAAACCCCTATGGCTAAAATGGACATTGGAGCTTTCTTGGGCAAGAGAGCGTCCATATTGCCATGGAAGCTCTTGTGCAAAAGCACAACTCGCACATGGCAGTGTGGACATGTTCTTGTGCAAGACTTCTTGCACAAGAACCCTTGCACAAGATGTTCTTGTGCAAGAAACCGCCGGTGTAGACATAGCCTAAGAGTTTCCTCCCATGATAAGAATGAATTTTGTGTTGTGCACCAGTACTGAGTTCATGTGGCTTGTTTGGATGTGGCACTCTGGCACCCAAGTTATTAATAAATATTTTTAAACCTTTACCTATTCTCTCTGCTGCCATGTCTCCTCCCCTTGTTCCATCAGCTCCCTTGGTGCCTGCTGCCCTCCCCAACCCCTCACCCTCCTCTGCTGTCCTGACTCCTTCCCTTCTCACTGCCCTCAGCCCTCCTGAGACCTGCCCCCCTCCACCAGCCCTTCTCTGCCCCCTGTGCCCACTCTTCCAGTAGCCCCACTCTGATCATGTGAGCTATCCCTCCTCATCCTCTCTCCTAACACCTCCCTCTACACACCTGCCCTGCCTCTCTCCTCTGGTGCTGGTCCCTCCCCTGCAGGTGTCTGCCCTTCTGCTTCACCCCCAGAATCCCCTGGCACCTGCACCCTCCTGGTGCCTCCCCCTTCCCTCACTGCCCCTGCCCCCTTTGTCCTATTTTTCCCTGATGCCCACCCCCTCACCACCCTCTGCACCTGTTCCCCTCATGCCCCTGTGCCCTCACACATGACTTGCTCCATCCCCACCTTCCTCATGCCCACCCCTTCTTTCAAGCCTTCTCCTAGCACCTCCCTCTCCCCCCTCTAGCCCCCAATACCCTTACCCTCTCCTCTCCCAGCAGCACCCTCTCCCCCTCCCACAGACACCTCCTCTCCTGCCCTTTTCCTCATTGTCTGCACTTGGCCCCCTGGCATTTGTCTCTTCTCCACGCTGTCTCTTGGTGCCTTCCTCTTTCTTCTCCTGACCTGTCCCCCTCCCCTCAGCACAAGCCCCTTCCTCTCCCACCCCTTCCCCCTATTTTTCCCCCTCCCCTACCTTCTGCTTTCCAGTTTGCGGGGCAGCGGGGCTGGAGTCTGTGATCAGGCCCTGCTGCCCCGCTGTCCATCGAGGGGACATAGGCTGCTCCGGCGTCCGCTGCCCATTTCCTCTGGAGCTGCGGAGTCTGACCAGCTGCCCCGCGGGGTTGCCTGCCGGGTCCCGGCTGCTGCAGGAGAGCGGGCACCTCCCTGAGCTCACCCCACTGCCCCGGGCCGGGGCCGGGGCCGGGGCCGGGGCCGGGGCCGGGGCTGGGTGGACTCCCTCCCCCTTGCCTGCCACGCCACTGGCATTTAAAATACCCGGCACGGTGTGAGCATGCGCCGCAAGGGTGCGGGGGCGGGGCTGGCCCGCTGTGCCCACTCACTGTAGCGTCCGCCCAGGGGCGAGGCCTCCGCATCCCGGCACCCCTGCCTGGTGCGCAGCGTGTGCATGTGCCACACGGGCATGGGGGCGGGGCCAGCCTGCCGCGACAGCTTGCTGTGGCAGTGGCGGAGCCCCTGCGCGCCGTCACACTGGGGCTGCTGGCGCCCCGTTACAAGTCCTCTTCTCCTCCGAGGACGCTCTGGGGCCGGGGGGGGGGGGAGAAACAATATTCAAAGCCAGGGGAGAGACCCAGCTCCAAATATTGGTGGAACAGGGGCACCACGAGCCCATATAACTCGTCGCCCATGCCCGGTGGGTAACTGGCTGGTATGTACCTGTGGATTTGGCTAATAGCAGTGTCTGAGCCGCTGATTTTTCATACAGCTGTTGAGGATAAATCACTTAAAACAGCAATGGGCAGCCTAGGCAAGTAAATGGGCTGCATGAGTGGCCCTCCTTCATATCAGTGGGCTGCAAGATTGTCATAACCAACCTGCTCTCCTGAGTTACGGTGGTTATCCTAAGGGTACGTCTACACTACAGTGTTATTTCGAAATATCTTATTTCGAAATAGTTAATTCAAAATAAGTTATTTCAAAATAGCGCGTCTACACATAAAATGCATTTCGAAATAGCATTTTGCTATTTCGAAACAGCTCATCCACATTGATTGGATGCTGAATCGCATTTAAGGCCAGCTGAAACCAGTTCCAGCAGGGCATCAGGTCAGTAGTTGCGTTGTGTGGCTGCTGTCTGAGGCTATCTGAGGCTTGTGCTTAAAGGGACCCCCCTGGACAGCCGGTTCTCAGGTTTTCCTGCTTGCTTGCCTACCTCACTGAGGGACAGCAAAGCATTTTTTTTCTCTGATTGCTTTGACTCGGGACACCACAGCACTCGGCACCATGGAGCCAGAGCTGCCTCTGGGCACTCTGGTGCTCATTTTGGATGTCTTGCTGCAAGCCTGGCAGCAAGCGCTGGAGACTGCCTGGCAGCTTCTGCAGCAGGCCAACCCCCAGGTCCTCTTCCAGACCCCTCTGGGGGCCGTGGAGGAGCAGCGGCCAGATGCCAGCATGCCCCGCCGCATCTGGCGTCTGGACACCGGCAGCGACTGGTGGGACCACATCATCCTGGAGCGCTGGGGAGACCAACAGTGGACCCAGAACTTTAGGATGAAGAAGGACACCTTCCTCGAGCTCTGCGAGTGGCTCGCCCCTGCTCTGCGGTGACGGGACATGCACATGAGGCCCGCCATTCCCCTTCACAAGCGGGTGGCCATCGCCCTCTGGAAGCTCTCCACGCCAGATAGCTACCGAGCTGTGGCAAACCAGTTCGGTGTGGGAAGATCAACCGTCGGAGCAGTGCTCATGCAGGTATGGCAGTCTACGGCCACTGTGGCGGGGGGAGGGGGGGGCAGTGCAAGAAGGGGATGGGCTGCCCTCAGGAAAAGAGGGGGAGGGGGTTCAAGTCCCCTCCACAGGAGGGTTTGTTCTGTCCCAGCCGCACTACAGACTGCCTGCGGTGGCCAGGATTGCAGGGGCGGTTGCTCCTGGGGAGACACGGGGCAGTGGCAGGGAAGGAGCACTCTCAGCCACCCAGGCACCCCAGTGACTATCGGTGGTTTTGTGTGTCCCTCTGCAGGTGGTCAAGGCTATCAACAGAGTGCTGCTCCGCAGAGTCAGCCGCCTCACTGATGTGGATGCAGTCGTTGAGGGGTTTGGCGCCCTGGGCTTCCCCAACTGCAGGGGGGCAATCAATGGGACACACATCCCCGTCTGTGCCCCGGAACACCAGGCCTCCCTGTACGTCAACCAGAAAGGGATACTTCTCGGTCATCCTGCAGGCTGTGTCTGACCACCGGGGCCAGTTTGTGGACATTAACGTGGGCTGGTCCGGCAAAGCACACGACGCGTGGGTTTACCGCAACTCCTCCATGTGCCAGAGGCTGCACGCCAGGACCTTCTTCCCCGACTGCCACATCAGGGTCGGGGACGTGGAATGCCCGTCTGCCTGGTGGGGGATACAGCCTACCCACTACAACCCTGGCTCATGAAGTCCTACACGGGACACCTCAACCCCTCCCGCCAGGCCTTTAATGCCAGGCTCAGCAGGGCCCGCATAGTGGTGGAGGGGGCGTTTGGCCGGCTGAAGGCCCAATTTAGATGCCTCCTCACCCACCTCGACCTCTCCGAGAGGAATATTCCGCACGTGGTGGCAGCGTGCTGTGTGCTGCACAATTTGTGTGAGCGGAAGGGGGAGGCTTTCCTGCCAGGCTGGATGGCAGAGGCTGACCAGTTGGCTTGCCTGTACATGCAGCCCCACATGGCTGCCAGCCAGGAGGCCCATTGGGGGCTACCGGTATCTGGGAGGCCCTGCGGGAGAGCTTACAGATGGAAGAGGAGTGAAGTCTCCCTGGCGTGCCCCACTAGGGCCTTGTGCCTTATTCCGCCCTCACGTCCTTCCACTTTCCCCTCCCTAACCCCCCTTCCTGATGTCAAATAAAAGTACATGTGTTGCCAAAAACAAACTCTCTTTTTATTGACCATAACTGGGGTGGAGGGGGGTGAGGGTGGGAGAGGGGAGGGGGAAACCTGGGAGCAGGGAGCTGGAAGGGGAAGGCAAGGGGAGGAAGGGGGAGGAGAAGCTCAGGGTTGGGGGTCTTGCCAGCCCACCTGTCTCCCAGCACTGTGGGTCCAGGGGCCTCGGCGTCCCCGGGGGGGAGTGGGTATGGAGGGGGGTCGGGGGAGAGGAAGAAGCGGGAGGGGGAGCAGGAGTGGGAGGAGGAGCGATAGCTGGAGAGGCAGCAGGGGCTGGAGCGGCAACAGGCAGCAATCTCTGCAGCATGGTCTGCAGGTGGTTGCGGATGGCATGGCCCTGGTCACGCAGCTCCCACAAGCTCTCCCACCGCAGCTGGAGGTCTTCCTGCACCCAGTGCTCCTGGCTGTGGACCTGCCTTTGCAGTAACCCCAGGTGCTGCCGCCGGTATCCCTCCTGGTTCCGGGTGAGCCTGCTGGCCCGGGTGCGGGAGGATTTCCTGGGCGGGGTGGTGCACCCTGCACTCGCAGCTGATGCAGCTGTGGAGAAACCAGAGAGGTGGTCATTTATCCCTGGGGACACAGTGAGTGAAGCCCAGCCCCACTCTGCGAGGTGAGGACAGCAGGTCTCCACACCATCATGTCCTGCCCTCCCCAGGAGTGTGAGCTGGCCCAGGACTGTACCCATGCCCCTGTGCTCTATATAGTGTGGGTGTGGGGGGGGAGGGGAGGATGTGCCCTGCTTCTGCATAGAGGGGGCTTGTGGAGAGAGGGCATTGTGCGGTGTCCCTCCCCATGGTACAGAGAATGTCATGTGCCTTCATACATACATATGTGTGGGTAACGGGCCAAGGCCCCTGTGTGGCAGCCAGCCGGGGCCACATGCCCCGGCTGGCACAGCACATGCACAGGTTGCTGCGTGATCTGTGCTCAGCAAGGCCCACACACGCGGTCCCTGGGCTCCCTCTCCCCCCCCACCCCCCACCCCGCATAAGGGGACAGTGATGGCACACACATGTCGAGGCCTCCCTGGCCTCAGAAGACAGCGGTGATATTGCTGCTGGTGTACCTCGGGGTCCAGGGTGAGTGCCACGCTCCCTCCAGGCTCCTGTGACTCCTAGCCATCCTCCTCCTCCGTGCCCTGGTCAGAGCCCTCTGCCCCAGGGTCGATGACCACCTGGGGGGCACGGACCATCTGGCCCCCCAAGATGCGGTCCAGGGCCTCAAAGTAGGGTAAGGGGTCTGGGTCTGCCCCTGGTTGGGAGCTGCCCCGTGGCCCTGGCATAGGTCTGCTGCAGCTCCTTTATCTTCATGCGCACCTGCTCCTGGGTGCGCATGTGGCCTTTGGTGGCCAGGCTGGCAGCCATCCGCCTGTAGACAGCCACGTTCCTGCGTCTAGTGCGGAGATCATGGACAGTGGGGGCCTCCCCCCAAACCTCGATCAGGTCCATGATCTCCGCACTGGACCAGGAAGGCGCCCGCCTTTTGCGGCCCCTGGCAGGCTCCTGGGAGCTTCCAGACTGCTCCTGGGGAGCGGTGGAGGGCTGGGTGGCACTGGCTGGCTGGCTCATGCTGGCAACTGGGTCAGGGGCAGCGCCTGTGGGCAGGGCCGGCTTGAGCCATTCCTGCGCCCCGGGCAGTGGGCGCATGACGCATGCGTGGCTCCGCCCCCCGGCGTGCTGCGCACCTTACAGCTGCCATCGGGTGCACAGCGCCTGATGGCAGCTCTAAGGGGAGCCGCACGGCCCCTGGCCCTGGGCGCATGGCGCCCCTTACATCTGCCATCAGGCACCCCCCATAGGTTGGCTAGCCCCCCCCCTTAATCCGGCCCTGCCTGCAGGCTCTGGGCTGGCAGACTTAGAGCTGGCACAGGCCCCATGGCCAAACTGAGTCTGCCCCTTTAAGGGCTCTGGGGTTACGGGGGGAGCAGAGGAGTTTTCCTGGTCCGGTCCAGAATGGCCACCAGGGCACCCTGGAAAGGGCTGGAGGCCCCCTATTTCGAAATAAACGTCTACACAGCGCTTATTTCGAATTAGCTATTTCGAATTTGGCATTATTCCTCGTAGAATGAGGTTTACCAAATTCAAAATAAGTGCTCCGCTATTTCGAATTTATTTCGAAATAGCGGTTTGCCTGTGTAGATGCTAGGAAAGTTAATTCAAAATAAGGGCTGTTATTTCGAATTAACTTTGATGTGTAGACATACCCTAACTGCCCTTGCATACCTAGAATATACAGGATGTGTGGATTGAACTGCAGCAGTGCTTTGATTGGCTGTAGAGGGAGCACCTGGTTCTGTGCACAACATTGACTGCGAATCGGCATGCACCTCACTGCATGTGCCCTTGCTTTATGTGTGTGCCACTTTAGTAATACTGGTAGGGAAAATATTATGCAGAATGGAAATCAGCAGACTCGGATAACCTTGGGTGTGGGTAAAGGCAAACAAAATGTCTCATGGGCCACATGCAGAACCCAGCTGGGCTGCATTCAGCCCAGGGGCTGCAGGCTGCCCACCACTGGTTTAAATAGGGCCTTAAGTGGGCAGCATCTCAGCGAGCTAACATTCTAGAGATCCCCTCTCCAAAAGTCTAGATTTAAACCACAAGAGCTATTAAAACTTGGCCAAGAAGTCATTGGGGCAGAAAGCGGATTCTCCAAACTTGTACAAGGCAGAAGATTTGCTTGTCAGGTCTGTCACGCTGAAACTTAAAAGCTTTACACGTACCAAGTATGTGCAGCTATAAATATTTGAAACTAGCACTAAAATGCTCTTGCTTGGCTTGGGGTTTTTATCTGAATTATCAGGGCTGTAACAAGGGTGAGGGGAGTGAGGCACTTGCCTCAGGCGCATAGCTGAGGGGGGCGCAGAAAAATAATATAGAAAACTAATTATTTTAAGACAGCTACTTATTTTAAGACAGTGCCACTTCCCTCCCCTGCCCATTAGCATTGGCTGGCCCACAGTTTACATGTCGGGCGGCACATTGTCTCTCCGCGATCCAACAGTCACCAGCCCTCGCGGCCGCCTGGTGTGTCAGCTGCTTCCGAGCAGCGCGGGAGGCTGGGCACTGGCTCAGCCACACCAAGTGCCACCTTAAGGTGCTGTAGTGCAGTTCCCAGGCACGGGGCCGGGGGAGAAGGGGCTCAGATTGCCCTGTATGGGGCAGAGGTGCAGGGGGTGAGGTGAGGGTGTCAGGCTGAGAGCCAGGACTCCTGGGTCTTGTCTCACCTCTGCCAGGGGAGTGGCTCTAGGTCTTAGGGGTATGTGATTAGAACTGGGGGTCTGGGAGCAGGGGTGGACTGGCCCGGCAGGATACCGGGAATTTCCCAGTGGGCCATCATCCGAATGCACGTAATATCCACTGTAAAGCTTCTAATACCATGGTCACCAACCCGTCGATCGCGATCGACTGGTCGATCATGAGGGCTCGACCAGTCAATCGTGAGGCGTTCGGGGGCCCCCCTCCGATTCCTCCCCACCCCCAAGAAGCCCCACTACCTACCTCTAGCAACAATGGAGGTAGTGGTGGCTTCCTGTGGGGTGGATGGAAGTCTGGCAGCTGCGCGCCACTTCTGCGGGTTACGGAAGTGCAGTGGCTGCTCTCCTCCCCCCCAGGCCTGTGGTGTGCCAGGAACTGGCATGGTGGGGGGCAAGGGGGGAGTCCTCAGAGGAGGTGCACGCTGGGGCTTTCCCTCCTCTGGGGAGGAAGAGGGGGGAGTTGTCCACGGAGGAGGCACGTGCCAGGGCTTCCCTCCTATGGAGGGGGGGAGTCGTCCCTGGAGGAGGCGCATACCGGGGCTTTCCCTCCTCTGCAGGGGGGAGGGGGGAGTCGTCCCTGGAGGAGGCCTGCACCAGGGCTTCCCTCCTCTGTGGGGGGAGTGGGAGGGGGAGGGGAAGGGGGAAGGAAGAGGAATCCTGGGAGGAGGCGGGTGTGGGGGACTCTCTGCCCCCACTGGCACCCTGTCCCCTGCCCCAGCACCCTGTCCCCTGCCCCGATTGGTACCCTGTCGCCTGCCCCAGCACCCACTAGCACCCTTCCCTAGTACCATGTCCCCTGCTCCCACCAGCACAGTTGGGGCCACATTAGTGAGGCTTGTGGGGTTTTTGGAGGAGGTTTTTTTTTGCATTTCACTTGTGTGGCCCCGACTGACTTTTCTGTGAGTCAGTGACCCCTGTTTCAAAACAGGTTCCCTGTCCTTCTCATAAATAAAGACAATGCAGAAACTTTTTGTGTTTGACATAATATTTTATTTAAAAATTAAGCCTGGCCAACAAACCCCCAATTGGGGCCAAGCCCTCATCTGGCCGCAGCATCATAACACTCCCGCACACATACCCCAACCCTAGATCTGAGCCTATGATACACTGGAACCCCCTGCCCTGAGCCCCTGACATACTCCAACCCAAATTCCTGCACCCTCACATCCACAAGCCTGTGGCTTACTTAGTACCACAACCCTATATCTGGCCCCAACACTCCCCAGCCTGGAGCCCCCTCCCTGAGCCAGCGTCCCCTTCTCCACCTCGTCCTGCATCCAAATTTCCTCCCAGAGCTTGCACCTCTCACCCCTTCCCACATGCAAATCCCTCATTCCCACCCCACAGCCCACATATCCTGTCTCAAGCCAGTGAGGGTACGGCTAGACTGAAGGAGTTTTTCCAGGATTCCAGAGAAACTCTTCCATATCCATGGATGCATTTGTTCTTCCACTTTTTTAGTGGAAGAGCAAACATGCTCTTTTGGCAAGCCCTATATTCCTCGTTCCATGAGGAATAAGGGGGCTTCCGAAAGAAAGTGTTTTTCTGACATTTGGTCCCATCCAGACAGGCCAAATGTTGGAAAAATCTCTTCCTACACAAGAATCGGGGGGAAAAAAGCGGCAGTGTAGAGTGTATAAGGGCTGGGGTAGCAAGTGATGGAGAGGAGGAGACTAGAGAGGGCGGGGCTTCAAGGAAAGGGTGGAGTCTTGGGGGAAGGATGGGGCGGTAGATCTTGGCTTGTTCTGACATTTAAAAAGTGATCTTGGGTGTAAAAAGGTTGGAGACAACTGTTCTAATATCAAAAAAATCTATAATACCAAAATTCAAAATGTTTCAGAATAAATCCAAGGCGGCCAAGGCTGTGTGTGTGTGTATGTGTGTGTGGTCGGGCATGGGCCGCTGCACTGGCTCGGCCTTGGTTTCTTTGGCGCCAAAGTGAATGACGTCGCATTACGGTTGAAATCAATGGAACGGACATGCGATGCGCAATGCGCGATGCTGCATGACAGCAATGCATAGGCTTGCTTTGTGCAACAGTGGAATCAGTGATGGAGTCACACGAATCCTGACCGGCGAGTAGAGAGTACGCAGTGATTGGATGAGTTCTGTTATCGTCTGTCATTGTGGGGGCATGGTTTTCTGTAACTGACAATAAATAACAATGCGAGTACGGTGTAAACGAACAAAGATAGTGTGTGTGAAAAAGTCGGCCATTCTCAACCCATTTCCTGGGCCTATTTTGATTGCCAGTCCACCCCTGTCTGGGAGCTACAATTCCTGGGTTCTATGGGTCAGGGTCCAGGCCCTTAGCCTGTTAGAGTCATGGCTTCCCCTCCACAAAACTTGAGCCCATGCTGCTGAGCTGCCTATGCCAAGTGCTTTGAATGTGCTACACAAACCAAGGGGACAAGGCAGTGACTGTGGCTTCTTACGAAAGTAGTTTTAATAAACTAAAATTAAGAACTACCCTTGAGGATCCACTGGTCAGGGGAGAGTATCAAATATATCCATCTTATAAACAGAACACGAGGTAGTGAATAATATTAATTTCAATGCAATTATTGATGAGTTTGCCTCATTAAAAGCATGCAAAGTACAATTATAATCAAATACCTAATAGTACCTGACATGGTGATATTTTATAATTATATGTATTGATTGTTTATGCAGCTCTCATAACTATAGTAAATAAACATGGTGGTATTATTATCATTGTTTATGTATTTCCCCTTTTTTTACAAAATAGCTACTACGAATATATACACATGAAGGGGTGCAATTTTATATCCTTGCCTCAGGCGCAAAATTAGCTAGTTGCGGCACTGAGTTATACACAGGCCTCAAAATAGTAACTAAGGTATCTGTATGGGGGACAAGACTTTGAAAAGATTACCTATAATATAGAACTTGAGAGATGGGGTTTATTCAGCTGGTACAAGTGTTCTATAGCACTTCCTCTGTACTGAAGCTAAGGAAACCTCTTTAAAAAATAGGAAAAATGCGAACTGATATGGGGGCAATTTTCATAACTGACAACTTTTTCCAGCTGGCGACATCGCAAAATGACAATGTCCTGTCTCTCTTAGGGTATGTCTACACTAGCCCCCTAGCTTGAACTAGGGAGGCTAATGAGGGCGACCGAAATTGCAAATGAAGCGCAGGATTTAAATATCCCGTGCTTCATTAGCATGTTCCCAGGCGGTTGTCATTTTGGAAATTGACTAGCCCGGAATAACTGAGGTTTAACTGGTAATTCGAAGTAAGGGGTTTATTTCGGAATCGCCCTTCTCTGCCGCATGTAGACGTGGGCAGTTATTCCAGGATAGTCAATTTCCAAAATGGCAACCGCCCAGGAACATGCTAATGAAGCGCGGGATATTTAAATCCCGTGCTTCATTTGCAATTTCAGTCGCCCTCATTAGCCTCCCTAGTTCGAACTAGGGGGCTAGTGTAGACATACCCTTAGAGTAAAACATCCTGGGTTAAGGAAAATATTTATAGGGCTTGTCTCAACATGAAAGCATCTTAGATTAACCTGAATTGTTTTAGGAGCCATGGCCTTGCATTCACATGCTTAACTACAACATCCCATTCTGCATTAAGGAATCTGTTTCAGATGCAGACAGACTCTCATTTGGAAGGAATTGACTTGGAATAAAGGTGGCGTGAGTGCATCCCCATTTTGAATTAGTTATTCTGCTTCTGCCAGTCCTCCCACACTGCATTCATGCACACCTGGTAGGACTTTCTACCTGTGGCTATGTCTACACTGTAGGCTTTTGCCGGCAGAGAGCTAATGAAGTGCTCATTAGCAGTTGTCGCGCTGTCATTTGCATATTCTCTACCGATGCTTTTTGCGCAGGAGGTTTTTGTGCAAAAACAAGCAGTGTAGACAGGTCCGTTCTGTGCAAAACAGACCTGTCTACACTGCTTGTTTTTGCACAAAAAGCATTGTACAGAATATGCAAATGACAGCGCAACAACTGCTAATGAGCACTTTATTTGCATACTCTCTTTATTTGCTTTTCCCTGCAGTGTAGACCAGGCATGTCAAACTTGAAGCCTACTGAGGGCTGCACAAACGAAAACTGATAGCTTTCAGGGCCACCAAAGAAAATGTACTTTATCAGAAAGTTGTAATTATTTATTATTATAGATTATGTTTTAGGTATATTTTATAATATTTTTTTCAGGTCTTGTTTTAATATAATACAATAATTTGTGTAAAATTGTTGTTTGCTCATATAAAATATTTTCTAATTTAAATATAAATTTAAGGCACTTATATGATACATAACTTGTTTTGTTGAAATAAAAACAAGTATAGATCGTGGTTAATCAAATAGAACATGCATCTGTGAAAATTTCAGATACTTTGTGAGTTTGAGATTTTTCATAAACATATAATTATTCGTGCAATTGCAAAAAATTGACATATATTTGATATAAAATTAATATACATTTTGTGATTTTATTTGGGAATAAATAAATAAATAAATAAATAAATATATTTAAAAAATAACCCCCTCCTTTCCCCCAGAACCAGGCACTCCCATACCCCCATTCTAACCCAATCCCCCTCTGCTCCCCCCAGAGCCAGGCACTCCCACCTAATACCTCCTCCCCTCCCCCACAGCTAGGCACTCCCAGCCTCCCCTAACCGAATACCTGGGTCCCGGAGTCACCATTGCCTCTGTCACACATTTCTTCCTCAGGTGCGCTGGGGCAGTGTGAGCACAGCGGCCAGCTTTGAGTGCACCCAGCGCACAGCGGCCCGGCCAGCTGTGAACGCATGCTGGGTGCAGTGTGGAGAGCGGCCCCGGCCATGAGCAGTCGCTGCGGCACAGAGAGGCCCGGCTGGCTGTGATCTGCACTTGGCCACGTGCTCTGAGCGGTCAGCAGGCCACACTTTATTCCTTTATAAAAATGTACTGGCGGGCCGCAAAATATTGCTATGCCTGGTGTAGATATAGCCTGAGGCTGTGTCTAGACTACATCCCTTTTCTCGAAAAAAAGATGTAAATTAGACACTTTGAAATTGCAAATGAAGCTGGGATTTAAATTTCCTGTGCTTCATTTGCATAATGGCGGCCACGGTTTTTTTTAAACGGGACTTTTTGATAGAAAAACGGCAGTTTAGATGGGGATCTCTTGAAAATAAAACCCTTTTTTGAAAGATCCTGTACTCCTCAAAAAATTAGGTTTACAGGATCTTTCAAAAAAGGGTTTTATTTTTGAAAGATCCCTGTCTAAACTGCTGTTTTTCTATCAAAGCCCCGTTTCGAAAAGAACCGCCGCTGCCATTCTGCAAATGAAGCACAGGAAATTTAAATCCCAGCTTCATTTGCAATTTCGAAGTGTCTAATTTACAAACCTCTTTCGAGAAAAGGGATGTAGTCTAGACACAGCCTGAGTGCCTGGTAGTGCTCCTGGGTCCTCTTGACCAAGTGTCATTTTCCTGATTAAATGCTAGTGTGCAGCCAAGTATGCCCTCCTTTGGTGTGTGCTTTCACATGCAGTCATATGCAGAATATAGCTCCCATGTGGGATGACAGGAGAGGAATCATGGGAATTACTTTGACAGTCCTGAGATTCAAATGGTTTGCAGTAGGTGTTCCCCCAACACAGTGAGAAATACCAGAATTGAGAAGCCGGATACCGGAACAATGTACCATGGGACATCTACCAAGTATGCTCTGCATGTCCTTTGAAAAAGCACAGTGATGTGCAGCCTCTGATTCTAAAGAGAAGTTCTGTTACAGCAGCATAACAAAGCAGTCTGCACTCACTGCTTTTGGGGTAGCTATACCTGATTGAGACTCAAAGGCAATCTGAAATAATGGAGCCAAGCCCTTGTATATAGCTGAAGTGACGCTTCCCCTAGAGAGGATAATTGTATTGTGATTAGTGTTGAATGTGCACCAGAGAAGTCTGAGTCAGGAATGTCCTGAGGGAGGGAGAAGTGGGGCTAGCTTTCTGAAACCTTACTGATGGGAAGTGTCAACTGTGCTGGCAGCCTTGAGAGAGGGGCAATGTCAGAATGAGTCGTCCTACACCTTTCAGTCTGGAGTTTCCTAGAGCAACTCCAAGGCAATTAACTAGCTATTTCTCACCTGTATAAATGAAACTGCCCTTCCTCTTTAGCATGTGTAAGGATGCAAGTTGAAAGCTGTCCTCAAATAATGGAGAGCAGATTTCTGATGGTTATCTAGATTGCTTGGTAAACTGGACACAAGCCAACAATATCTTTAATACAGTTATACATCTAGGAACAAAGACTGTATGCCATTCTTGTGTGGTAGGGGGGTGGAGTTGATCCTGAAGCAATGACATTGGAAAAAAAATGCGGGGGTTGTGGTGGATAATCAACTGAAGGTGAGCTCCCAGTTTGGTGCTATCACCAAGATGGCTGACTTTGGGTGCATAAATAGTGGCATTGTGAGTAGCCGTAAGTAGGGATGTTAAAAATTGTGTAGTTGTGTAACTGCTGGAATGTTTAGTGGTTACACATTTACGTGAAGGGGGGCAGGTGGGATGTAAATGAGTAGTCGCATATACAATTACTGAGAAGCTGAGGCTTATCAGTTAATCTTCTCCACTACTCCCATTCCCCCGCCCCCCCCCCCCCTCGCTCTTGCTGCTTCTGTAGCAGAGGCAAGGGGAGAGGGGAGCAAGAGCTCATACTGGCTTAAAAGCCGGTTCCCCCCCCCCCCCCAGCACCAGCTCTGTGGTGCAGCCACCACACACCCCACCCCCGCTGCTGCTCTCAGCGGGGGGTCTGAGCTCCCCACAGACAGAGGCTGGAGCAGCCTCTTTCCATGGGGAGCTGGGGCCCCCTGCAGGCGGCTGCAGCCGAACCAGCCTCCGTCTATGGGGGCCCAGGCTCTCTGCGGACAGAGGCTGCTCCATGGGAAGTGGAGCAGCCTTGGTTCACAGGAAGCTCAGACCCTCCCCACTCCCCAGACAGGGGCTGCTGCTGGACCAGCCTCTGCCCACAGCTAGCTCGGGCCGCCACAGACAGGCTGCTTTGCAACAGCCTCTTCCCCCTCCCATTCCCCTCAGCAACCTCTGTCTGTGGGGAGCTTGGACCCCACAGACAGGGGCTGCTGCCACCACCTCAGTATCAGAGGCAGCAGCACAGGGCGGCAGGCAGCTGGTCCATGAGGGGAGCTGGTTTTCTATGATACAAAGGCAGCAGCATGGAGTGGCAGGGGGCTCCCTGGGAGTGGGGCCAGAGCACATGGGCTGCCAGCCCCGCCCCTGGGATTATAGAATAGTCAAGTAACCGGTAAGAATTCATGTGGTTACTCAACTATTCTATTACCTGCTATCTAACACTTCTAGTTCGTGGGGAGTTGGCTTTTAAGCTGGTTCCCCATGAGCAGTGGCTCCTGCTGCCTCTGAGAGGCATCAAGGGGGGTAGGGATGTAAGCAACTGGTCCACTATCTGATAAGCATAAGCGTGTAACCATTAAGAGTAACTGATAAGCCCAGGCTAAACGAATACACACTAACCGCCCTAGTTGTAAGATTATTTTACTGTTGTATTAAGCACTGGCCTAGCCACTGGCATACTGTGTCCACTTCTGGTCTTAATTCAAGAAGGATGTTGATCAATTGCAGAGGACTTGGAGAACAGCCATGCAAACAATTAAATGATTAGAAAACCTCCCTTATGGACTCAAGGAGCCCTGTCTTTTTAATTTAACAGAAAGAAGGTTATGGGGGTGACTTGATTAGATTTCTAAGCACCTACATAGGGAGCCAATATTTAATAATGGGCTCTTCAATCTAGCAGAGAAATGTTTAACATGACCCAATGGCTGGAAGTTGAAGCTAGACAAATTCAGACTGGAAATAGTAACTTTAACTGCGAGGGTAATTAACCGTTGGAACAAATTTCTAAGGGTGATGGATGGATGAATACCCCACTGCTGGCAACTTAGAAATCCTGTTGGATGTTTTTTCTAAAGGATGTGTGCTCCAGGAACTATTTTGAAGAAGTTCTATGTCCTGGGTTATACACAAGCCTTGCAGAACTTATTCTTCATTCCTTTTATAATTTTGACAGAGAATAATGCTGTTTGTTTTTTAAGCAATTTTACTGATTCTAAATATTAATTTTTAGGAGATGTTGGGGACTATTAGTCAATTATCGGTGCAGGAATTAACCACAAACTATCTGCATCACATGTCAAAATAAAACTAGAATTTCTCAGTTAGCGCTTTTCTCTTTTTGCCTATCTTACTTTCATCAGTAATTGAAAATATCTTTTCACTGGCTTGTGTAATCTTTCCAAACTTAGTTATACAGGAGATCAGACAGATAATGAAATAGTCCTTTCTGGCCTTGTAATCGATGAATCTGATGGCTTACCTTGACCTTTCTGCCTCATCTGGTACAGGTTGAACCTCTCTAATCCTGCACTTTCTGATTCAGCCACATCCGTGGTCCAGCATGATTTTCGTGAGCACATCCATGATAAGTGGACATCTGGCTAAGTTTCCAATGGTCCCATACAGTTTGTTTACAGCCATTAGTCCTGACTCTTTGTTCTTTGCTGTTGTACGCTAATATACCCCTAAATGTCTTCTAAGAGCCCAGTAAGCAGTGAAAGTGGTGGTAATGCTGCTAGACAATATTGACCTCCCGTGGATTGGCAAATTTTCCCAACCTGTAAAAGAATTAATGCTCTCCTGGAACAATTACCTACTCTCCTAGTCAACAGAGCAGTTTTAAAAGTAACTTCATGTCTAAGGGCAGATCATTAAAAATGGGGATTTTGTTGAGCTTGCAGCATAACTCAGAACTTGCCACAATCCACTGCTCCTTATAACAACTGCTGGTGCTAACGTGTCAAATGTAAGACAAACCTGTAGCTTCTCAAATATGGCGATGAAGTTTAAGAACAGGAAATTTGGGCAGACTACTTTGAAGGCTCAGCTTGAGAGAGAAGTCAGACCTCTTCCTAGAAAAGTCATATATTCGTGCCAGCATTCCCTGTAAGCTGGGCACTTGTGCAGCTGCCCAGGAGAGATGCAAAATGCTGCCTCGCTGATTAGCAGAGCGCCCACAGCCAGGCTGTTTGTTTCTACTCGTGCTGCACATCCGCACATGCCTCTGTGCACATAATGCATTTCACATGTGGATGGAAACGATGAGAGGGAACACTGACGTGTGCTGTGCTAAGTCTTGTGCTCATCAGTGCTCCCAAACCTGCTTGTAACATATGGCGCTCTTTCCCCGTAGGAGCTGAGACGCCAGCTGACTGTGGTTAATGTAGGACTTCAGAAGGCCAAGAAAGATGAACAGATCCTAAAAGGAAGGAGCATTTCTTTCTTCTCCATGACAGAAGAGAGTCTTTCTCCAGACGAAGAGAAAAAGAATGCAATGAGTACAGGGCACCGCTGTGCAAAAACCATGATAGCTGCTAGAGCAGGGGTGGGGAAGGGAAGGAGGTGCTATTCTTCAGTCAGGCCACATAGCAGCCTCCAGAGAGGTTGATGTGGCTGCCACCACCTGCCCACTGACAGAAGGCTTCTGCTGACTACTCCCTAGACAAAGGTGTTTGATATGTTTGCCAGAAAGACTTGGGAGCCCATCGACTCTGCAGTTAAACCTGTGGCTGGCTTGTGCCAGCTGGTTGGGCCCTCACAGCTTAGGCTAAAAAGCTGTTTTTAATTGCAGGGCAGATGTTCACAGTAGGGATGTACAATTTTGATTAATTGGCTAATCGAATAGTCGATGCAATTTGCATCGACTATTTGATTAGTCAATAATGGATCTCTGCCTTTGAAGTGTAGCAACAGCACTGGGGCTGTTGCTACACTTCAAAGGCAAAAGCGCTGTGGGGAGCATGGGGCCAGCGGGGGACTCAAGCAGTCCCCTGCTGGCCCCATGCTCCCCGTGGCATTTCAAAGCAGCAATGCTGCATGGAGCCTGGGGGCTCCACGTGGAGCTGCTGCTTTGAAGCACCCCGTCTTTCCCCCTCTCCCCTGCTGCCTCTTTCTCATTCACATCCCTAGTCCACAGAAGCCTGAGCCCATTGTGGGAGGATCCCAAAGCTCTGGCTGCAGCAAACTTCTGAACATCTGTGGTTACAACTCTTTAGCCAGAACCCTGTGAGCCTGAGTTACCTGGCACGAGCAGGCCCCATGGTGGTAGAATGGGCAGTGCAGTAACTCCTCTGGAGACCGGTTCAAGTGCATTTGCTTCACAAGTGACAAATGTATCCCCCACTGGTCCCAACTTGTGTATATAACTGAAACCACTCTCAAAGCAAGACGAGACTGACCCTTTCAAGGAAGAGGAAGGCCAGTCTTGGGGCTTGCCTACACTGCCATTTTATTGCGCTGTAATGGTCTCGCTCCGGGGTTTTACAATACACTCCCACACCCTGAGTGCAGCAAGTTACAGTGCTGTAAAGTGGCAGTGTAAACAGGCTCCCAGCGCTGCTAGCTACTCCCCTTGTGAAGATGGTTTACCTAGAGCTCTGGGAGGGATGCTATGACCCCACTGTCATGGCTGCACTTCCCACCACTCCCATTAGCCACAGATGACAATTGGTGGCCAACAAGACCCAATATCTGTGGAGGTGCAGCTAAATATAGCAACGGCAGCCTGCCAGGTAACCCTGCAGACCTAAGGGCTGGAATTAGACACTGGAATGTTTCCCACGAGGAGTGGGCAGCCTTGCTATTTGAATCTGAACTATGGGATGGTGGTTCATCATGTTTCCCAGTGAGTGAAAGTAGCCAACTTACTGAACAACCCTGAGGTGCCATTTCCTGTCTCTGTCCCCAACAGGAGAATGCTTTCCAGGCAGAGGAACCCACCTCTAAATCAGATTATTGAAGCAGGGATTATTCCCGAACTGGTGGAATTCTTGAGCCGTAGTGATAACATCCACTTGCAGTTCAAAGCCGCATGGGCGCTGACTAACATTGCTTCTGGCACTTCAGACCACACGAGAGTTGTTGTGGAGGCAGGTGCTGTCCCAGCCTTCATCGCCCTCGTGTCTTCTCTGCACATGCACATCAGCGAACAGTCTGTGTGGGCACTGGGTAACATCGCAAGTAAGATGCCCTTTCTAGCTTTCACAAATTGGCGATGTGCAAGAGCCCCCATTTGGGTCACCTCCAGATTTTGCTTGGCAATAATCTCCTTTCTTCTAGCTGTAATGGGAACTAGATATGCAGATAGCTCAAAATAAGGCCTGAGATAAAGACCAAAAAATCCATCTACTCAACCTTGTTGCTGTGTAGGCATACAGATATTAGCCAACAACTCTGACACGTTAAATTAATTTTATAATGAATGCAGAGTACTCAGACTCATTTTTTCCCCATGCCTCCTAAGAGCATGGTTTTGATTTTTTTTTCCTTAAAATTCAGTTTTAGTGCTAGGGGGAAAACTGGCCACCAGAATCATCACCCATTTGAAAACAAGCAATGCTCTATGGCACTAAGTTCGCCTACCAAAAATAAGCCACCTTATCACCTACTTGTCAACTGCATCAGGAAGGAGTCTGGTTGCTAGATAAGACCACTGTAACAAACCATTTTGCTCTTCTCCACACAGGTGATGGCCCCATGTACAGACTCCCTTATCCACAACAATGTGATTCCTCCTCTGTTGGCTCTGGTGACACCTTCTACTCCTATAAGTATTCAAACTCCCTGTGCCGATTTTCTTCCACATATTGATCTGAGGAAGTGGGTCTGGCCCACGAAAGCTCATCACCTATAAACCATCTTGTTAGTCTTTAAAGTGCTACATAGTTCTGTCTTTTGTTTCAGCTACACCAGACTAACACGGCTGCATCTCTATCCCTGAATTAGTGGCTGTTTATCACTTCACTAATAGCTGAACTGTGACTACTAATCACTTGTAACAAAGCCAAATGTTAACTTGTTTGTGTCAAAGGTCAGATGGGCTCTTTCTGGGATAAAACTATTGGGGAAGAGAGGCAGGAAAAGGATATCTTGTCCTGTACTATGATTGGCTAACTGAAAGCTCCCACTGGATAGAAATATCTAAGAGCTTTCACCTGTCGGATGCTTATTTGACTGTCTGGAAGCACCAAGCTGGACCTAAATCTAAGGAGCTTTTCTAGTCTGGGTTGTCTTTTTAAACCTCTCCACTTGGCCAACACTCTATCTAGTTCTGACAGTTATTCGCCACTGAAAGTGGTGAGATGAATTCTTGACTCAATCCCCAAAGGAAAGGACAATGTAGCACATCAGTGCCCTACAGATATCCTGCCCTAGGCCTCACGCACGTCACTAGGTCCAGCCCAACATCACCATTTTCCACAGAGCATCTTGGCCTTTGTCTACAGTTGGATATTTAAAGTGCAGTTGTGGCAGTGTGGTCATAGCACCAGCTGCTCTAAGTAAACCACCTCCACCAGGGGAGTAGCTAGCTGCACTGGGAGTGCAGCTAACAGCACTGTAGTCTGGCTTGCAGTGCTGTTAAAGCACCAATGTAACTTGCTGCCTTGGACTTGCTCTGCCTCCCCACCAGAAAGGCCTGCTATTAACTGCCCTCCCTTCTTACCTCTTCTCCCTCTCTCCTTGCCTTAAACGTCACAAGAATATGCCACTGGTTTTGTAGGATTCCTTACACTATCTTTGCTGTTCCCCTCTAACTCCTGAGGAAATCTTAAAGGGATAGCCGTGTTAGTCTGTAACTTTAAAAACTAGTAGTCCTGTGGCAACTGAGGGGAGGGGAACCATTTTTGGGTTGGGGAGGGGGGGCACTGACCCACAGAAAAATCAGTTGGGGGGGGCATACACAAGTGAGAAGTCATAAAAAAACACAAAACCCCTCACTGATGTGGTCACTTAGGCTATATCTAGACTGCAAGCTTCTTTCAGAAGAAGCTTTTTCGGAAGAGATCTTCCAAAAATACTTTTTTCGAAAGAGCATCCACAGAACAAAAGCGCAACGAAAAAGCAATCTGCTTTTTCGAAAGATAGCGTCCAATCAATGTGGACGCTATCTCGCATTTCATTTGTGATTATTGTGGATGGAGTGGCCACCAGGGCACCTGTGCTTCTTCCTGGAGGCCTCTTCTTTCGAGAAAACACTGTCTTCCGCGTCCACATATGCCTTTTTCCTAAAAAGTTTTTTGGAAAAAGGCTTCTTCCTCATAGAAGGAGGTTTACCGCTGTCAGAAAAATCCCTCTGTTCTTTCAACTTTGTCAAAAGAATGCAATAGCAGTGTGGACGTAAGTGTAGTTTTTCTGGAAAAACTTTGCAGTGTAGACATACCCTTATTGAGGAGACAAACACTTCCCACATTCCCCTCACACACCAGAGCCCCACAGTAGGGCAGTGCGGGGTCTGGAGCACCAGCTGGGCTCCCCAATGCTGAGGAATGCCCTGAGCCTTGGGCTGGATCCAGGCAAGCTGGATCCACATCCAACCCCCGGGCCTGAGGTTCCCCACCCCTGACTAACAAAGGTATAGAATCATAAGCTTTCGTGGGTAAAGCCCACTTCATCAGACGTGTTGGAGTTAAAATACAGACTCCAAGATGTATATACCTGAGGAAATGATATTAAATGGGGCAAATGCACCACTTCTCAAGTGCTTCCTTTCCCTGGCCTTGGCTTTGCAAGCATTCAGTCCTGTATGAGAACATCCTCTCTCGTGTTTCAGGCTGGTTTCCTGTGAAATATCACGTGGATGCTGTCAAACCTCTGCAGGAACAAGAACCCATATCCTCCCCTGGAGGCTGTGAAGCAGATCCTTCTAGTACTCGTTCACCTCCTGCAAAACAAAGATAAGGACATCCTCTCTGACACCCGCTGGGCTGTGTCCTACCTGTCTGATGGGTCCAATGATCGCATCCAGGTGGTGGGGGAGACTGGGATTCTCCCAAGGCTGGTAAAACTCATGGCCAGTCCAGAGCTAAGTGTTATGGTAGGTAAAGCACTTAGCCTACGGCAAGGCACACTCATGTTCTTTCATGCACCTCACTCCTCTGTGATGGCACAACTCAGTGCTATAGAGGAAAACCTAAAAAGCAAGCCTCCTGCCTTCTAGGACTGGAATCAGAAGCATGCTGGAGGCAGGAGAGAACCAAATGTATCCTTGTCCACAATGAAAGGATCATCTTGCTTCCTGGACTGCAAAAGTAGCTTTGCTACTGCTCCAGGTCAACCCCCTTTTGTCATGCAACCATACATGTATAGTAAGCCAGCTTCCCTGGAAAGCAGGAGTTGTCCTACTTTTAAGACCCCCAGAGTTGTGCACTAATGAAGTTCTGGCTGCGGGGTCAGCATCATGACTGCATGGTCAGTAAGGGAAAGACCAATGCTGAGGGGGGGGGAAAACACTTGCTAGATTAGTTCTGCTTCTTAAGCAAGCCTGCTGACGGGGGAGGGAGGTCAAAGGGCGCAGTTGTCCCAGGGCTGGTGACTCAAAAAGGCCCGGGACTCCTGGCCGCTGCTACTGCAGGAGCGGCAGTGGCTGGAACTGCCGGCCCTCTAAATCACTCCTGGTGCACTGTGTGTAGTGTTCTGGGCGGATTTGAGGGATGGCTGCAGGAAGGGGCCTCGTCTGCCTGTGGCCCCGCCTCTTCTGTGTGTGGTCCCGCCCACCACCTTGCCCAGCCAGTCTGTCCATCTCCCTGTTCTTGAGTGACCAAGTAAGGGAGGGTACCTCCCTGCCAGACTGCTTATCTAGCTCATTCAGGAAGTGACTCGTTTTCTAGACCCCCGCTCTGCGTGCTGTTGGGAACATAGTCACTGGGACTGATGAGCAGACCCAGAGGGCCATCGATGCCGGTGTGCTGACTGTCCTGCCACAGCGCCTGCAGCACCCAAAGCCAGCCGTCCAGAAGGAGGCAGCGTGGACACTCAGTCACATTGCAGCAGGACCTTGCCATCAGATCCAGCAAATCATTACCTGCGGGTTGCTGTCTCCCTTGGTGGAGCTGCTGGATAAGGTAATGGAGGGCAGCCGCAGGGGGGATGTGTAGCGCTGGGGTTACCGCTGCCACAAAAGCAGTGTGGAGTTAGCGGAACAGCAGTGCTTCTTGCTCGGGAGCACTTCCAGTCTGAGGCTGGACCGAGAGGAACAGCACATTCTACTCAACTTCTTGAGGTTCTCTGGCCTGTTTCATGTGCCTTAAAGCTGTGAGAAGAGCATGAAGGGCCCTGGCATGCTGCTCAGAGGCATGCAGGTACTCATTGCCTATGACCAACCTCTTCCATACGGATGCCAAATAGTCAGATGAGGAGAAAAGGTGTAGTGAGGGCAGCCAACTTCAGCAGTAACACAACCAAGCAGCAAATCTGTAGAGCCCTGTACACTCCTGGATATCTGCCTCATATCTGTGGATAGTGGAGCAGATACTTGTGCAGGGCTCTCCTTCCACTAGGTGGGCGAGGAGGCGGTGCCAGGGCAGGCTCCTGCATTGCCAGCAGAAAAAGGATGCAAGAAGCTCTATCGTAAAAATCCCTGCAGGAAGGGCCGAGTGCCAGCCCTGCCCAGCTTCCATCTGGTGAGCACTGACCTGTGGAGCTCCATCCCTGGCGTCCCTGTGGATGCAAGTCCCTTCTGGATGGCAGATTGGATGATGAGTCGAGCTTCGCAGATGCGAAGCCACCTTTTTGTACCCTCACTGGGCTCTACAAATCTGGGGCTATGGGTACATGTCTCCACGCGTCACCTGTACAAAACTTAACTTAATTCAAGAATTAAGACTCCTGGGACTTCAGTGTGCTTAAGCAAACTGCATATCACAGAAACAGTCTAGTCCCTTTCCGCTGGTTACACATTGTAGATGTATGTCAGAACTTGGAGACCCATCACTGCTGTATCTTTTGCAGGGAGAATTTAAAGCTCAGAAGGAAGCTGTATGGGCTGTAGCCACCTTGACAACAGGAGGCACTATACAGCAAGTAGTGGAACTTATCCAGCATGGAGCTCTTAAACCCTGATAAATGTGCTCTCTGCCAGAGACAGCAAAACCATCCTGCATACAATTTCAAATTTCTTCCTGGTAAAATCTTTGCTTACAAAATACTGAGCCCCTCCGCCACTGGAAGTGGTGGGGTTTTCACCCTTTAGGGGGGCTCACATTTGTATGCTTCAGGTCACCTTCTTCCCATGCACACAAATCACTGACATTGGCCCTTTTTACAGAAATGAGTCCTTTAGTCAAATCAAATGGCCAGTCTCTGTTGCTTGAAACAGCAGGGGCAGATTGCTTCTAGCTGCAGTGTGGAGCTACTGCAGGCAGAACTTGACCTCTCAAGCCAGTCCTACCCCTTGGATAGGAGCTGGGATGGCAAGCCTATCTGTCAGAGCCACAGCCTCTATACTTAGGGCTTGATCAATTTCACGACCATACAAAATACCTCACAGACCATGAAATAAGCCTTTCCCATGAAATCTGTTCATAGGAGTGGCCCATCAAAGGGGACTTCCTACCTCTGACTGGACAGGGGAAGGACAGGGCCTGTCCCTTCCTTGCAAACTGCTCAGGTGGTGGAAGGAGGGGACCAGACACACACACACACACACACACACACACACACACACACACACACACACACACACACACACACACACACACACACACACACACACACACACACACACACACACACACACACACACACACACACACACACACACACACACACACACACACACACACACACACACACACAGCTTACTTCTTGGAACTTCCTGCAACTGCAGGAAACTCTGTGGCTGCTGTCTTCAGAGTCCAGCTTTGAAGGCAGCACAGAAGTGAGGGTGGCAGTCCTGTGACCCCCATTTCCTTTTGTGTTGGGACCACACAGTTACAAGTATCTACAAAGGTGTTACAAGGAGGAGGGAGAAAAATTGTTCTCTTTAGCTTCTGATAATAGGACAAGAAGCAATGGGCTTAAATTGCAGCAAGGGAGGTTTAGGTTGGACATTAGGAAAAACTTCCTAACTGTCAGGGTGGTTAAACACTGGAATAAATTGCCTAGGGAGGTTGTGGAATCTCCATCACTGGAGATATTTAAGAGCAGGTTGGATAGACATCTCTCAGGGATCATCTAGTCAGTGCTTGGTCCTGCCGTGAGGGCAGGGGACTGGACATGATCTCTCGGTCCTCTCCAGTTCTAGCATTCTAAGATTTTATAACACTGAGAAATTTCAGATTTAAACTGCTAAAAACATGAAATTTACCAAATTTTCATATCCTGTGGCCATGAAATTGGCCATGATGGACTGAATTTGGGAGGGACCTCTCTATACTGCTATTTTTAGTGTACTAGCTTGAGGGAAGCCTGAGTGAGTGTCTGCTTGCTTGCTTGGGCTGGGAGGTTTGCTCCTAGCTTCAGCCTAGACCCACTCATAGTACTTCCCAGATTCTAGAACAATAAGAGGACATAATCTTGGGCCTCCGCAATCCACATGAGTGGCTAACCTTCCTTCTGCCACTATGATTCAGCTGAGTTTCCTCTTTCTCTAGGAGAATCAAAGCTTGCAGCCAGAATCTGACCAAGCAAGACAGACTTTCAGTTTCTCACCAGAGAAACAAGATGTCTACAACTTGTGAGAATGAAGCACTGCAAAACACTGAACTGGTGGGTGGAGGCGTGGTCTCCTGTCTGGCTGCTGAGCCTGTCCAGAGGAACAGAGATGTTGAGGTTTTTTGTATTTCTGAAATCTGACAATAAATTGCACTTTCTGGGTTTGTACTACATGCTTTGGAAGCCTCCTTCCAAACTGCTGTTGTGAATGTCTTTGATGGGATCTGTCCTAATCTCAAACCGTACCAGAGTCCAACAAAACTATGCTTAAGGGAAAGAAAATGCAATCCACCTCGCTCGGAGGGGTTTTATTTTGTTCTGAACTAAGTTATACTCAGAAGGCTTTGTAAGATGACCCTCTAAGCTAGGGGTGGGCACTAAGCAGGCTGCTGGACACTTTACCTGCACATCCACTGGTCAGCCACTCAGAGCTCTCCTTGGTCTCAGTTCACTGTTCCCAGCCAGTGGGAACTGCAGGCAGCAGTAAGCCTGGCCCGCAGCACTTCTGCAACTCCCATTGGCCAGGAACAGCAAACGGCAGCCAATGGGAGCTCCAAGCAGCCATGCCTGCAGATATGCAGGTAAGTAAAGTGTCTGGCAGCCTACCAGGGGCTAACCATGGTGAACCATGTCCAGCCTGTAGGCTGCTTGTATCCCACTTCTGTTCTAAGCAGTGGAGTGTTAAAGCAAACTTTGTGCCACATGATCTTTTCAGGTAAGCCTGGATGTGGCTGAAAGATTCTTAGCTCTAAAATAAGTTATTTAAAGAGCTTCCATTTCATAGGCAAAAACACCAGACCCTGCTAGAAGGGAACTAAGGGTATTCTTTCCTGGCTGACCTAAGCATCTGCCAAAGGACTCTGTTCTGAAACAGGCCTCAGTTGCTGATTGCTCAAAATCAGGCCCTAAAAAGTAGAAACTGAATTAAGATTTGACCTTGGCCGAACTAGCCACTGCAGACAAGCTGTGGCTTAAGCTAGTACAGCACATCTATGCCACTGGCTGGCTCCAGTGGTACAGATAAGGGCTTATGCTCATATTTCCTTCTAACTTACTAATGGCAACTGCATTTTAGGCCATGTTAATGGAGGTTGCCTTTCTATTGGAAGATGAGGAGGAAACTCTTGTATTAAGCTCTTCAGTATTTTCATTTTGGCTGAACTTCATGCAGGCAGAGCATGAGGCGTACAGGGTAGGGTGAGAATACACTTCACTATACACAGCTTTAAAACTGGCTCCATGAGCCAATCTAACTTGTACCTAGACAGGCCGTCCTTGCTAGAAGTCCAAGATACGTTCCAAAAAAATTGGACTTATAGCAAAATAACTTAAACTGGGGATTTTTCCCCCCCATGGCTGACATGCATTTGCACAAATTTGGGGGGGGAGGGAGGAGTTGCATGATTTAAGAGTGGAGAATGGGAGGACTTACTATGCATCAGTTCCTACAAGCATCAACGACTTTGGTGTGGAATGGATGTATAGCAGGGCAACATATAGAAGGGATGCCCTATATCATAAAGATAATTAGAGCTTGATTAAAGCATAAGTTCATACCGAGGCTGCTTTTCACAGGTCTCTCTACATAGTAATTATGCATTTCATTATGTGCAGCCTGAAGGCATTACCTGTTTCACTAAGGCTATGTCTAGACTGCAGGCTTCTTTTGGAAGAAGCTTTTCTGGAAGAGATCTTCCGGAAAAACTTCTTCTGAAAGAGAGCGTCCACACTGCAAAAGCACATCAAAAAAGCAATCTGCTTTTTCAAAAGATAGTGTCCATTCAGAGTGGATGCTATCTCGCATTTCAGCTGTGATTACTATGAATGGAGTGGCCACCAGGGCACTTGTGCTTTTTCCTCTTTTTCCGAAAAAATTCCCTCTTCCCCATCCATACACGCCTTTTTCTGAAAGAGCTCTTTTGGAAAAAGGCTTCTTCCTCATAGAAAGAGGATTACCAATGCCGGAAAAATCCGTATTTTCTTTCGGAAGAATGCAATTGCAGTGTGGACGTCATTGAAGTTTTTTCCGAAAAAACTCTGTTGTGTAGACATACCCTAAGTCTTCTCTTCTCTTAACATGAACTTTACTATTTCTTTCTTGCTAGTCTGAAGAGCAGCTGCATAAAAGAGGCTCCTTGACTGTATAAAGTGACTCAGAGTAAGGCTTCTTCCTAAGGGTACATCTACACAGCAACATTATTTCAGAATGACTAGTGTTATTTTGAAATAATTCAGTCCTCATCTACACAGCAGGCAGTTATTTCGAAATAATGTCGAAACACTGTCAAGCTGGAGGACTTCTTACTCCGACCCGTGTAACCCTCCTTGTATGAGTAAGGGACGGCGGAGGAAGAGGGCTCTATTTCAAAATAAGTGCTGTGTAGATGCTCCCAATTTCGAAATAAGCTATTTCAAAATAAGCTACGCAATCGACGTAGCTCCATTTGCATAGCTTATTTTGAGTTAAGCCCTGCTGTGTAGAATAGATGTACCCTAAGTCACAAGTCCTTTAAACTGTTACTCTTTTCAGAGCTGCCTGACTAGGATCCCTCTATCGGGATCTCTTCCCTAATTATCTAATTATTATTAAGATCTCTTCCCTAATTATCACCTTGAATTAAACATCATCTTGCTATAGCAACCAATTTCTGAAGCCCTTGTTCTCATAGTAATGCCACAATGCAGATGTCTGATCAGTCTCTAAACCAGTGCTACTCAGAGTGGCCTACACATTACCTGCTTGCTAGTAACAGTATAGCTATTAAAATGACATTAAATGCTTTCTAATACTGCTTTTAGCAGTGACTAGCTGCTGGAACATTATATAGACCACTTCCCTCTGGCAAATAGATGGATAAAGCAGTCCACTGGACTTTCTGACAGGTGTGGGGAACTAAGCCCCAGGGGCTGGATGTGGCTTCCCTGGATCTGGCTCCTGAGACTGAGGGCTCCCTTGTGGCATTGGGGGGTCTGCTTGGGTGCTGCAGCCCCCCTACTGTCCTAATGTGATCCTGGAGCACAAATCTACTAGCCTGGGCACACACCCCTCCCCTAGGGCTCTGGTGTGTGAGGGGAGTGTCTTTCTCTTTCTCAGTCAGGGCCTACATCAGTGAGGGTTTGTTTTGTTTTTTGCTTCTCCCTTGTGTGTGGCCCTTGACTGATTTTTCTGTGGGTCAGCAGCCCCTGACCCAAAAAAGTTCCTCACCTCTGGTCTATGAGCTGGCCCACCTCTCTGAAGTCAGTTTCAAACAATGTCTCCTCTTCAAGGATGACCTGTAGGTTTCCACATTCCTACCCTCTCGATGGTTTCACACCGCACAAGGAGCTGCAGTTAGTGGTACAAGAGGTGCCCTTAATTGTTTGAGGGCCATAGAGCTCTCGAACCTTCACAGAACTTCATTCCAGGACAGGCATGAGTCTCTAACAAGAAGGCGGCACTGTTCGGGGGATGCTAATGGACTTTATCCTTCAAAAGAACAGCCCACTTCAAGAGTGAAAAGCTGAGACCATAACAGGCCCTAGCTGTGGCTGCGGACTTAGGAGGTGCCTGATGCTTTGATGCTTCTGCTCCCTGTTTATCTCCTATCAAGCAGATTCTGCCTCCGGCCTTGAGGTGGTGGTGAAAAAGGAACAGGATGGGCAGAGGGCATCTGAACCTTGCTATTTGCAGACACTTCCTGTGTCTAATTATTAGACTGCCTGTGGTGTCCACATGAAAAATACATCACAGCTCCCTCCTCCTACGCACTCTCTCCTAATTAAACACTTGCTTAGAGACCCTCTCACAGAGCTGGTCTAGGAGCCTGTCTGAAAGAACCTGCCTATTCATTCCTATGTGCCATGTCCTATCACTTAATGCCCTTGACCTCCTTTTACAGTGAAACCTTTGTTATCCGGCACTCTGTTAACCAGAAAACTTTGTTAACCGGCATTGCCCCCAGCCACAAGACTGTCACATCTTCAGGCACACAGGCCTGGCTGGGTTTACCATGATTGGCTTAATTTTTTATTTAAGAAGTACTAATCATCTTTTAACCCAAAACAGAAATGTGATACCAACTGCCTCACACTACAAAACTACCAATATTAAAAACTTGAGTTTTACTATAATTGTCCATGGGTTTTTCCTAGGTTGATGGGCCCGTCAGATAACCAGAATTTTTAGGTAACCGGAATGCCCTAATCCCCGAGCACGCCGGATAACACAGGTGTTACTGTAGTAGAAAGCAAGTTTGGTTTAGGTGGCCCCACAGCTAAGATTGAGAAATGCTTCTCCAGCTTAGCTGCTGGGCTAAGTAACCTCCAGCTAACTCACTGGCTGTAACCCAGGACAGTTATCAATAAAACCCTTGCTCGTTAACTCACGAGTTTAGCCTAGGTACAAAATGCAGCTGTTTTCATCCTGGGGCTGAGGGTTTGTCACAGCCTGCTCTAGCTACTGCAATAATGAGGGAAAGGAGGCTGCTGCACTAAGCAACGTGCTGCAAGCTCACTGTTGAAGCTATTGCTTCCATCTTAAAGCGAGGGCCAGTTGCCAAGGGACTTGCACTGCCCCTATCTAACTCACAAGGGACATTTAAATACTGCAGGAGACACCCAAACCAGAACTGGACCGAGTTGGAGGGCAGATGAACACACAGGTGATGAATTGGCTTGAGGTAGAGCTACACATACAACTGAGACTCCAAAGCAGGTGTGCATGAGTGATCTGTCTAGTTACCTTTTGCCAGGGTCTGACAAAAATTAAGCCTTGGATCACTCACTCGTGTGCTGGCCAGTTACAAGCAGCAGTGTGCCCAATGCTTGACTGGCATGTGGGAGGTTTGGCTGGCTGGGATGATCCTGAGATGGGAAAGGGATATACTCATTACTGCAGAATTAAAGCATAGTATAAAGGGTAGATATGATGCTGATCTTTGAATGTCAATAGAAAATCCATGGGAGTGATGGCTACTCTATTGGTGCTTGGTATAAATAGCTATATAGCAGGGCTGGGCAATAATTTTTGCTGGGGGGGGCACTTTGTGAATTTTGGTTTGTGGTCACAGGCCAGCAGTGGGGCATCCGGAGGAAGGGATGGGGCTGGAGGCTAGCCACCCCCAGCATTACCTGGCTGGGACACTTTGAATTAGAAAAGCACCAAAGGGCTTGTGGCTCCTGGCAGCTGCCTGGGCTTGCTGAGGCTATTTAAAGGGCTCACAGCTCCTGATTACTGGCACTACCCCAGCAGGGGCCAGAGCTGCAAGCCTTTTAAATAGCCACAGCAATCACAGGTGGCTGCGAGGCAATGCAGTAGCGGCAGGGCTGGGAACCATGAGCCCATTAAATTGCTGGTCTATAAAAAGCTGTGGCACCCAGCTTCACTGCTACTATGTTGCCTGGAAGCTGCCTGGGGTTGCTGTGGCTGATTAAAAGTCTCGCAGCTCTGATTAAAAGGCTTGCCAGCAACCAGGAGCTGTAAGCCCTTTAAATAAGGTCCTGCTGCCAGAGGAGCTCCTGGAAATTCTGTGGCACCGGCAGCATGACATAAACAGTAAGCAGCCAGATGCAGTCTGTTAGCTGGATCAAATTGCTAGGTGGGCCGAATCCTGCTCAGCCCTGCTATATGGGGAGAAATGCATAAAGTGTTCTTGGAGATATAAATTCCACCTGATCTCTCCCCTCTCAAAAATCTACCATAACTTATGATTTCATGCCTCATTCAGGTGTCCCTTTGACTGACACATGTGCACACACAGCCTCAGACTTCTTTAGGTGTTTGCATCCCATGTTGCAGTGTATTAGGAAAATCTGGTTTTGGAAAAAAGAGAATCTCTACCCATTAAAGTTAATTCTGCCTGGAAGCAGAACTGAACCTACTTCCTCCTTTTATTTGCCCAGTTTATCTGAAGTGTTAATAGGGTCAAGAGTCTGCATGCACAGTCCATCTGCCCTAGTGAGTTGCATGCAGTTTTAATCTTGTGGGAGACTCTCTTTAATATTAAAATGCCAGATTTGCTGATTGACAAAGTGATCCTTTATTATTATTTTATTTCTTAGGCCTGATACTTTATATTCAAAACTGGGACAAAGGAGTGTTGCTCGAACATGTAATTTAAATTATTAAATCTTTTGTCTGGGCCAGTGGGTTAATGTAAAAAGGGCTTTTTAGCTTAGCTGCCTGCTCCTTCTGGTACAGCATTGCCACAGAGACAGATAATGCAGCTGGAAAATATTGTATTTCACCAGGTAAAAAGAATTGGAGACAGATGCCTCTTTGTAAATTGATATGTAGCACTGAGGTGGGCCTTGCTAGGCTACCCTGTGACTTGGTGGCCTGGAGCTTGGATTACTGTAAAGCACTCTACGTGGCTGGGGCTGTGCTGAACTTTTTAATAGTCTCTCCCTAGGTGTCTAGCAGCAGTGGTGAGCACACCAGTGCAGACTGTCCTCTGGCATTTGAACCAGCATGCCATTTAGCCTGACACCAATGCTAGATGACCTGTCCCATGGGACTGGTCTAAACTAGCTCTACTGTGATGGGGGAAATTTTGAAAGATGCTCAGAGTAGCCCAGGTTCTTGAGACGCAGAACCTCAGCTGCCCAGTAACAATGTTCCCCCTTTTCCATCCATGTGTGGAATAATTTTATGTGCACCGAGGCATGTATGAATGTGCACCACTAGTAGAAACAAAACAGCCTAGCTGTGGGTGCTCTGCTACTCATCTGGGTGGCATTTCAATCTCTCCTGAGTGACCGCACAAGCGCCCAGCTTACAGAGAACACTGCCCAATAACCAATCAGTGTCTTTTTCAGACAGAACATTTCACTGATGCTCTGGAGTCTGCACTGGCTTCCTTCAGTTTCAGGGAGGAGTTGGAGGAGTTATTATGTTTGGCACCTGGCTAGACGAGAGATGGACTCTGTCTGCACAGGATGCTAGAGTGGAGAAACTTGAGCTATAGCTGCCAGGTTCAAAGGAGTAGGGGCTCGTTCTAGGGTGCTGTCAGGGAAAGGTCCTTTCCTTTCCAGCCCATTCCCTTTGGGCTGATGCGTAATATTTATATTGCAGCAGCAGCAGCAGCATTCTCCCTGTACCATCAAGTGCATATGGCAGAAGTCAAATGGCACCATCACCCTTATCGTGGGCTTGTTTTTCCAGCTCTCTTATATCCAGATGTAATAATGCTGCTTCAGCCATTCCTGGGCTGCAGAGTGTGCCTTCAGCTCACTGTGTCATGTCTTGGCTTAGGGCTGCCAAAGAAACGCTTGTCTGGGTAGCCTACTTTTGGATATTCTTACAAGGTGTCCCACTCCCAGATACATTCCAGCTCTTCTTCTGCACTCCTTGTGCTGTTGTGGTAGTGGTGCCCATTCTGGGCTCTCTTATTATTGCAGTAACACCGAAGTACCACAAAAGGCAGCAGGGAAACCCATGGAGCTGCATGTTGTACAAATGCAAAGCCAAGATCCCTGCCATAAAAAGCACATGTGAATGTACGCTTGAAACATTCCTTTAGTTTCTTTGGCTTTTGTTGTGGGACTGTTGGATGAGGAGGGGTAAGATGTTATACATCGGGAGCTGACTTTACTGGGAGTCGCAGAGCTAGCGTATTCTTGTACAAGTGACCAGAGCACTGGGGTAGCTGCATGAATAAAGTGCCTCCTCTTGTCTCTTAACGGGGGAGTTCACTACCTACAGGAATCTGCTTCCCTGGAGCTACTATCCTGTAGTCATCAGCCTGAGAGGCCCCCTGCCTAAGGCACTGACAGGGGCTATGTCTACACTACAGGGGTTTGCGGGCAGAGTGTATGCTAATGAAGCGCTCATTAGCATTTGTCATGCTGTCATTAGCATATTCTCTGCCTGAGGCTTTTTGCACAAGAAGTTTTTGCGCAAAAACAAGCAGTGTAGACAGGTCCATTTTGCGCAAAAACTCCCTTTTGCGCAAGATCTGTATACCTCCTTTTTTGAGACAAAGGGTAAGTCTACACTAGCCCCCTAGATCGATCTAGGGAGGCTAATGAGGGCGACCGAAATTGCAGATCAAGCCTGGGATTTAAATATCCCATGCTTGATTTGCATGTTCCCAGCCGGTCGCCATTTTAGAAATTGACTAGCCCAAAGTAACTGCCCGCATTTACACGCGGCAGTGAAACGGGATTCTGATTTAAAGCCCCTAAATCAAATTAGCTGATAAACCTCATTGCAGGAGGAATACCAGCTAATTTGAGTTAGGGCTTTAAATCGGAATCCCATTTCACTGCCAAGTGTAGACGCAGGCAGTTACTTCGGGCTAGTCAATTTCTAAAATGGCGACCGGCCTGGAACATGCAAATCAAGCGCGGGATATTTAAATTCTGGGCTTGATTTGCAATTTCGGTCACCCTCATTAGCCTCCCTAGATCGAGCTGGGGGCTAGTGTAGACATACCCAAAGGGAGTTTTTGCACAAAACGGACCCCTCTACACTGTGGCTGCGTCTAGACTGTCAAGTTTTTGCGCAAAAGCAGCTGCTTTTGCGCAAAAACTTGCCAGCTGTCTGCAATGGCCGCTTGAATTTGCGCAAGAACACTGATGATCTAATGTATGATCGTCAGTGTTCTTGCGCAAATACAATGACTCTCCCGCTTGGGAAAAAGCCCTCTTGCGCAAATGCTTTTGCGCAAGAGGGCCAGTATAGACAACTGAGAACCGTTTTGTGCAAAAAAGCCTTGATGGCGAAAATGGCGATTGGGGCTTTTTTGCGCAAAAGCACAAAAGCATCCGTGCCAATCTAGACGCTCTTTTCCGCAAATGCTTTTAACGGAAAAACTTTTCTGTTAAAAGCATTTGCAGAAAATCATGCCAGTCTAGACGCAGCCTGCTTGTTTTTGCACAAAAACCTCTTGTGCAAAAAGCCTCAGGCAGAGAATATGCTAATGACAGTGCGACAAATGCTAATGAGCGCTTCATTAGCATACTCTCTACCTGCAAAACCCTGTAGTGTAGACGTAGCCTGAGTATGAGATGGTAATTTTCACTTTTGTTTTACTTTGGGGTGTGTATGTGAGCTTAGGGGAGAGGGGGGCTTGAATTCCCCATCTTCTCTATCACTGAGGAAAGCACCAGTCTGTCTCGAGCGTAACTCTGCCTGTCTTAACTATGCAAAGGTAGATTCTTTGGTTGCCATGCAGGGCTAGGGCTAAAAACTCAACTGAAAGAGATTTGTAGGGCAAAGGACTAATTAGAAGGAAGGAGAAAGCTTTCTAGGAAAGGGATGCAGTAGCATGAAGGTAAATGATGGCAAGTTGCTAGTACTTTCTCAGACTTTAACATTCATTCCTCTCTTCAATACAAAATGGAGTCTTGCCTCCAATCTGAGTCAAGACCAGATAGCCCCAATATGTTTAAACTCTCCCAGGGCCAACCTCTTTTGCTCCTCGGTGAGGTTAGGTTGTGGGAGACTTCTCTGTTGGTGCCGCAGCCACCATTGCTGCTAAAAAGAATCCAGAGATGCAATGTATCCATGCAGGCTGGGAGGAGACCGTTCTTGTAAGCTTCCCCAAATGGGCTGCAGTCTCCTTGTGCTTTTCTAATTAAAAAGCAACCCATCTCAAATGGCAGAAAAAGACTGGCAGGCGAGGGGTGAGTCAACCTCTAGGCCCTCCCTGCCTTTTCAGTTTCCACTGCAGGCAGCTGTGGTGATGTATTCTCTGGCTCCTCTCAGCAATGAGACAAAGGACTATATAAAGGGCAAGGCTCTCTCCTATGGCATTTATCCTCCACCCTAGTCCAGTGTTTCTCAACCTTTTTTTATAAAGTACCTTTTTTTTTTTTTTTTGAAAAAGTTGTAAGTACCCCCAGTATCTACAGTTTTCAGACACCATTTTTTTTCTACCATTGCAACACATTTGTTTAAATAACTTAATCGTAGCTGGGCAGGCAATGAAATTTGTGGGTGTAAAAAGTACAAAAATAAGAAAACATTATAAAACTTAAAACAAAAATTCAGTTTTCTCCAAATTTCAGATGTGTTGACATACCCCCCAGACTTCTCTCAAGTATCCCTAAGGGTAATTGTACCACTGGTTGAGAAACACTGCCCTAGTCCATATTAACAGCCAGTCACCTGAACTACGACTGCAATTGTTATTACAAATGTATTACAGTTATTTGCTTGCCTACCTAATTCTCAACCTTGTATGAATCTGATCTCTCCTCTGAGAAGTTTGCAATCCAACATAATCATGGAGTGGAGATCAGATACACAAAGCTTAGGGTGAAGGACCAGCTTCAAGCACTGTGGTTTAATTCAAATCCACAATGTATGTGATTGCCCGATGTTAAAACACTCAATCCCAGTCTTTCAAGGAAGGATTTGACTGAAGAAAATCTCTCCACTTCACCCATCATACCCAAATATATTATTCAGCTGCACGATCCAAAGTGACCAAAAGTTTTCCTCTCTTTTATCATCTATGTTCTGTATTCTTCCTGGAATGTATAAGGCCTTGTCTACAGTAACCGCCATTGTCAATCTATGCCAGGGGTTCCCAACCTGGGGTACGCATACCCCCAGGGGGTATGAGAAGTTTGTCAAGGGGACATGGGGAATATCTGGTAAATAACTAGATTATCCTAATTGAAATAGTCCAAAAGTAGTAGTGTTAATGAAAAAAGTTGTGGATTCTAGAGTCTAGAATTTATTTCCTTTCATATTGAATAGGGAGTACAGGAAGGTTTACTAAAAGCCAAGAGGGTACGGGGACCGAAAAAGGTTGGGAACCCCTGATCTATGCAAATAGCATAGCTGAAGTCGGCGTACTTACCCCAGCATTTTGTGTGCAGTAAGGTGGGTTGGGGCTGTTCTCCCATCAACGCCAGTTACTCTTCTTGTCCTGATGGAGAACTGTGTTGATGGGAGAGCACTTGGAGATTGATTTATTGCATTTAAGCAGGTACAATAAGTTGATGGCCAGTGGATTGATCGCTGCAGCATCAATTCCTGGTGTAGTGGAGACAAGCCCTAAGAAAGACAAGGTGGGTGAAGGTAATATCTTTTATTGGCCCAACTTCTACTGGTGAAACAGACACGCTTTTGAGCTTCGTGGAGCTCTTCTTCTGTGGAGTGCAAAAACTTGTGTCTTTCACCAACAGAAGTTGGTTTAGTAAAAGAGATGATCTCCCCCCACTTGTCTCTATCAGATCCTGAGACCAAAATAAGCTACAAGGGCACTGCCGACAACAATGGAATTTATTAAGCAGTTTCCCCCTTTACCACAGCAGAATCCCATGTAAAGAACTTCACAGTGGAACTGATGCTATGTTGAGTTAAGGCATCACAGATCTTTCTCAGCAAACAGATTGCAACTGTTGTTCCTAAAACAATAACGTGGATAGGGAAACAAACAGCAAGACAAGTCTGCTCTGGGAGATAGGGCATTAGCCATCAGCATTCTGAAAATCAAACACGCATGTAGAGGTTAGTTTTAATATCTTTGCCTTCTTTCTCTGTCCTAATTTCTGAAAATATTTAAAGTAGTGGGAGTAGTAGTAGTTCTGATCCTTGTTCCAACTGCTGTGAGGCTTTGGATGAATCATTATTATATCCCTCCGTGCCCGCATCACGATACAAAAAAAAGGACTATTGAAAGGACAAAGCTCTCTTCTATGGAATTTATCCTCTTTGGGTTTGGTTCAAGGCAGTGGGACTTCTGGACTGAAAATATATTTCAGGCTGCGCAGTTCTCAATGAGCTAGGAGTCAACAAGCACATTTGGACAACATTAAGAGCCAGATTTTTCAACTGAGGGTTTGGCCCTACATGCTATATACTTAAAAATCACTGGAAATGGGGGGGGGGGGCTAAGTTACAGGGCTGCAGCTTATAATTATAGATCATCTTTGCCCCTACACAATACTTCAAAATCCTGATTTTTTTAAATGGGAAGGGGGTTCATACATAACTGCTCAGCCACTACCCCACCCCTTCATGCTCCAGAAATCTTCGTCTCATTCATCTGCCCTGACTTCAATTTTTTTTCCACCCAAAGAAGGGAAGATTAGAAACGATGCTCTCTAGCCTGTGGAAGGAGCCAGCCATGCCACTTTCATCCAGCAGCAGCAGATGATGATTTCTACTTAAATACACTCAGAAGCAAAGAAAAACCCAAGTGCATATCATCCTGATTCCAGCTTCCAGTTCAATAAATCAGCTGGAGTGGGGAACTAGGTCATCTCCTTGCCGGGAGGAAAAAAAATGCTAACATTTGCCACACGCTCATGTTTACTCCTTCTGTCTGGCTATGCATAACCTCATCTAGCCTCCTCCAGTAGCATGTTCAACCTAGCATGTGCTTGTCTGAGACACAGGGCACCACATGCAAAGAAATAACCAGGACATGCCAGTTTTAGCCCTACCAAAGAGTATAAAAATAAGCCAGGCAGATATAGATTGAATGTGAAGAAGACAAGCACAGTCTGGGGAGATTAAATCCACCTCTTTGGGGCGAGGGAAGGGATTACGTTGTATTTATTGTTAAAATGTTCATGATTGTTTGTTTTATTTTGCTGATAGCATTGTATAACCCCCTGAGCTAGGGCAGGTTTGCTCTTTATAAATACGAGGGATGTTAAAATGCATTTAATTAAGTAAGGCTGCATCTAGACAGTGGCGCTATTTTGGGATACCGGAAGTATCCTGAAATAGCTATTCCGCATCTTTAAACGCACCTGTTATTTCAAAATATATTTCAAAATAATGGACACACTATTCTGGCGTCCCTGTAACCCTCGTGGAACGAGGGTTAAGGGACTTGTTGGAATAGTGCTTTTTTTTCAAAATAAGCTATTTCGAAATTACTTCAAAATAAGCTATGCAATTTGCGTAGTGCAAATTGTGTATGTAGCTTATTTCGAGGTAAGGGTGCAGTGTAGATGCACCCTAACGCTACAGTTACACTGTAGCCTTCTTCTGGAAAAGCTTATGCAAATGAAGTGCAGTGTGGAATATTTCCATGCTTCATTTGCATAATTAATTAGCAGCTGCTTTTGCACAAACCCCACCCCTTTTGCAAGAGCCGTTCTTCCTCATTTTTTCAGGAGGAACGGCTCTTGCACAAGAGGGGGTTTTTGCACAAAAAGGAGCCATCTACACAGCTCCTTTTTGTGCAAAAGCCTCTTGCGCAAAAGCGGCTGCTAATTAATTATGCAAATGAAGCACGGCGTTATTCCACACCGCACTTCATTTGCATAAGCTTTTCCAGAAGAAGGCTACAGTGTAACTGCAGCCTAACTGTGTAACCCCTGACAATTTCCAGGAGCCTGCGTGTAACTGAAGCCCAAGCTCATTGATTAACTGTTCACGCTTTCATAATCCTAATAACTACAATGATGCTATCCTAGCACTGTAAGTAAAAATTGTATGATATCTATGCAATTTTTATCCTAGCTGATATTCTGTATCTGCAGACAGAGGCCATTTCAAGACTTGGGTTGGATGGGGGAGTAATAGCGGTAGTTATAGCAGAAGACTGGGTATCAAGACCCCTTAGGTTCTGTTCCTTGCTCCAATTTGCTATGCGACCTTGGATAAATCATTATATCCCTCTGTATACAAGAAAGCCCTCTTTGGGACTGGTTCAAGGTACCTGGAAGGTAGCTGCTTGCAGTACAAGATAATTCTTGAGAGGATTAGTTAATGTTTGTAAAGCACTTTGAGATCCTTAGCTAGAACAGTTTAAAAAAATTAAGAAAAGATGTGGAACGATGGGAATTGTCACACGCTGGCATGAGAGCAGCAGTGTGATTTAGCATAACGCAGAGACCCGGAAACATGAGCATGCGATGTGATGATGTGGCAGAGGAATATAGGCATGATGCACGCAACTGAGACATCATGGTGTGGGAACTTCAGCAGGCAATATCATACTGTGGCACGGGAATGTGCCACAATGTGCCAAAATGCTTGTTGTCTTGATAGTTTCATACCGTACCTGTCTCTTTAGACATGTATATGGTTCCAGCGCCATACTATCTGAATGCCTCTGACATATGACGAATAGAAATATCAGTAACCATCTCTGTCTCTCTCCCTTCCTAGCATGTAGGAGAAGTAGCTTGATTAGTTTTGTTTTATACATTTTGGGGGGTTTGTTTACATGTATGTGAGTGAAGAAATTACTGAGGAAGCGCTAGCAGAGGTTCTCAAATGTCATTGCACTGCAACCCCCTTCTGATAACAAAAAAATTACTACACAACCCCAGGAGGGGGGAACAAAATCTGAGCTTACCCAAGCCCCACTGTCTCATGCAGGGGTGGGGCCAAAGGTGAAGTCCAGGGGCAGGGTGGGGAACTTTTTTTAGGTTAGAAGCCACTGACCCAAAGAAAAATCATTCAGGGGCCACACATCAGTGAGAAGCAAACAAAACAAAAAACAAACAAAAAGAAACAAACCTCACTGGCCAGGCCCCTGACAAACAACCCAGAGACACACTCAGGATGTCCGAGCTCTCTCTCGCTCCGGGCTCTCTCTCGCTCTCTCGTGGGGTTGAATCCTGCCCATGGCTTCCTTTGATCTGGCCTGTATTGAGACCTAGGGCTCCCCCCGCCCCCGTGGGGCAAGGCTGCACTAGCCTTCCACCCCTGCAGATAGGTGAGGGGGGCACCAAGGCAGGCAGACTTGCAGCAGGGCTGGAGCACTAGCATTGGCTTGCCCCACCGTGGGGAGCGGAGAGGGGGAGGGAAGCCCTGAGTCTTGCCATGGACTGATCAAGGGAAGCCGGGGCCAGATCCAATCTCTGGGCTGTAGTTTGTCACTACTGCCCAAGGGCTTCAGCCCCAGGCAAGAGAGACATGTTACCTAAGGCCACATGACTTGGGCTTGGGCTTTGGCTACATGACCCCTCCAGCCCGGGGAAGGACAGGAACAACCCCTTCCACCTCACACCCTGCCTCTCTACTCCACCCTTGCTCCACCCTCTCCCTTCCTCTTCCCCGCCTTTGCTCCGTCCCCACCCCACCTCTTTCCCTGAAGGATGTGGCTCAGGGAATTAAGGGCAACGCAGCCCCAAATTGTCTGCTCCCCCAGTTGTATCACTCCGCTTCCTGCAGTGAGTGCGGGGGCAGTCCCGCCTCCTCCCCCAAGCAATGTGCCAGGAGAGCAGAACCAACTGGGGCCTTATTGCTCTGCTTTCCCCTCCTCTGCCGGTGAATGCGCGGGTAGGGGGCAGAAGTGGGCTCCTGCTGCAGGTGCCAAGTTCCCCTGCTAGTCCCCCCCAGATGCCTAGGAACTCTGGCCCTGCCAGCTGTTGGCTGGCCTCTTGACCTTCCCACCCATGGTGTTGGGGGGGCATGGGCCCCCTTGTGCCGCTGTGCCGTGCCCCTGCTGGTGACCCCATTAAAATTGGGTTGCAACTCACTTAGGGGTCTTGACCCAGAGTTTGAGAACCACAGTTAGACTGAAGTAATGAGCTTTGCATTTAGTTCTGATGGCCGTTCTTAGCTCTCATGGCCAGGAGTTCCAGGTTCTTTCTCTCTTGTACCACAAGTACAAAAACACACTTTTTGACTTTGGAAGGCAGCAAATTCATAACTGAGAAAAGGACGTACTTTTCCCACACAATGTTTAATCTGTGGAATTCATTGCCACATGATGATGATGAGGTCAAGGATTTAACAAGGTTCAAAGAGGAACTAGATATTGAGATGGATCACAAAAATATCCAAAGTTAGGCTAAATAATGCTAAAAAGAGATATTTTCAGGATTTAAATATCTCTCTAAGCATTAGGAATTAGGATTAGATTTTCTTGAGGAGCAGATTATCCCACATATGTTTACTAGGGGATTTCTTGCACCTTCCTCCGAAGAATCTGGTGCTGGCCATGGTTGGAGACAGACTACTGTGTTAGATGGACTGGGATCTGATTCACTATATATGAGAATTCTATATTGTTCCAGAGAAATGGAATTGGTAGGGGTGATCATGGTTGCAAAGGAAGCAGGTATCATCCAGGTAGTTTGAATCAATCCCAAAGAGGGCTTTGCCTATCATGATGGAGACTTTGCACTATCCTATGCTAAATAGAGAGCCAATGCAGCTGTAGCCCACTCATCCATTGTGTGTGGTTTGCTGTCCCATGTAGTGCCATTTAGACTACTTACAGAGAGAAAGAATGAGTATGCTCTACAGCCTTAGCTGAGAGCCAGTTAGCTTTTAGCTCATGCAGTAGAGGCTCCTACATTAAACTCCAGAAGTCCCAGGTTCAGTTCCACCTGTTGGCGTTACAACTGGGAGTTCATCGAGGATTTCAACTGGGATGTCTCTGCAGGTATGTCTAGATTACATCCCTCTTTCGACAGAGGGATGTAAATTAGGCACGTCGATATGGCAAATGAAGCCGGGATTTGAATTTCCCATGCTACATTTGCATAATCGCATCATGGCGCTCTTTCGAAAAAGCGCTATTTTGAAATTGAAACCGCAGTCTAGATGCGGTTCTTTCGAAAATAGAAGCCTTTTTCGAAAAATCCCGTAAACCTCATCTGAGGTAGAAAAAGGCTTCTATTTTCGAAAGAACCGTGTCTAGACTGCGGTTTCAATTTAGAAATAGCGCTTTTTCAAAAGAGCGCCATGACGCAATTATGCAAATGAAGCGTGGGAAATTCAAATCCCGGCTTCATTTGCCATATCGACGTGCCTAATTTACATCCCTCTGTCGAAAGAGGGATGTAGTCTAGACACACCCTGAAGCTCAGGACATGCTTCCTCAGCGAGGGGAAGTATGTAACCCATACACCTGCTGGGTGTGATGTACTGTCCCATGTAGTGGCATTTAGACCACTTACAGGGTGCGTCTACACAGCAGGGCTTAACTCGAAAGAAGTACGCAAATTGCGCTACGCAATTGCATAGCTTATTTCAAAATAGCTTGTTTTGAAATTCGGCGCGTCTACACAGCCCTTATTTTGCAAAAGAGCACTCTTCCTCTGACTTCCCTTACTCCTCAAACAATCAGGGTTACAGGAGTCGGAATAAGAAGTCCTCCAGCTTGACAGTATTTTGACATTATTTCGAAATAATGCTTTTTATTTTGAAATGCTGTTGCTGTATAGACGTACCCACAGAGAGAAAAAAATGAATGTGCTAAGTGGTCTTAAACTGAGAGCCAGTTGGATGAGGTTCAAACATGAGAGGTTCATACACTAAGGTCCAGAGGTCCCAGGTTGGGTTCTACCTGTCAGCATTACACAGCCTGCAGAGCACTAGCATGAAGAGTGCACAGCAGCTAGTGAGACTGAACAAGAAAGCCTGCTGCATTTGGTACCAGTTGGAGCTTTTCAGGGTTTGCAGCTTCATTCCTACAATACAGCAAATTGCAGTCACTGAGATTAGGAGTGAGTGGGCTACTGTGGCTGGGTCTGAGCCTCACAGGAGAAGATGCAGGGAGTCCAGCATGGCTCAGTGGCAGAGGGCTGGTGACAATGCTTCGTTTTGAATGAAAGAGATGTCAAGGTTCCAGGATTTTTTCCCCCATTTATAGAATCATAGAACTGGAAGGGACTTTGAGAGGTCATCAAGTCCAGTCTGCTCCCCTCATTGCAGGACCAAGCAGCATCTAGATCATCCCTGATAGCTGTCTATCTAACCTGCTCTTAAATATCTCCAGTGATGGAGACTCCACACCATCCCTAGGAAATTTAGGTAGAATCATAGAATAAAGACTAGCACCCTGAATTCTAAATAAAACAGCAGAGGAAACAAGGCCAGGACTTAAACCCAGGACTTCTCACACAATAAGCAATAATCATGATGATGGGAGAGCACTTGTTGCTGAGTATGATCATCTTCCATTGTGCTTGTGGACTCTCAGGTGGCTGATAAGGCCAATCCTTGAACTACAAGTTCTATTACAATGAAGACAGATATTTCCAGATACAGCAGGAGGCTGTTGACCATGACTAGAAGCCAGTCTCCCCTTCCTCCTGCACCTCTTCGCTTCCTCAGCTTGTTGGTGGGCAAATTCAAAATGCAGGGAACCATTGGACTTCTCTCCATTTTGAGCAATCCTGGGCAAGTGTCTCCCAAGTGTCAGTCAATGCTGCAAATCTTTAAGTTATCCTTTAGCAAGTCCTTATAACACTTTCATTGTCCTCCCTCGTTACGGTATCCTTTCAGCTGAGAAAACAGGACCTGTTTTGGGAGGCGATGGTCTGGCATCTGAACGTGACTAGGCCAGCGAAGTTGCTGATGGATGATCATTGTTTCGATACAGGTAGTCTTTGCCTCTTCCAGAACACTGATGTTAGTGCACCTGTCTTCCCATTTGATCTTCAAGCTCTTGCAGAGGCAGCATTGGTGATACCTCTTAAGGACTTTCAAGTGTAGCTTGTCCAGGTTTTTGACCCATACAATAGTGTTGGGAAAATGATGGCTTGATAGATAAGAAGTTTGGTGTCTTGTTTGAATATCGTGATCTTCAAAAACCCTGTGCTGTAAATGAGCAAAGGCTACACTGGCACAGCTCAGACGATGTTGAATTTCTACACCAATATCTGCCTTGAATGAAAGATCACTTCCAAGACAGAGAAAATGATCAACGTTCTCCAGTGCCTCTCCATTGATTTTAATAGATAGGGTGGAGGGTACCTCATTTGAAGAGGGCTGACGGAGCACTTTGGTCTTCTTGATGTTGAGGGTGAGACCAAGACATGCATAAGCATCAGCAAACATGCTCAAGATAGCGGAGATCTTTCTCAGAGGGGGCAAAAACTGCATTGTCATCAGCAGGGCTTGACAAACCGCAGCGAAAACTACTCGCCAGCCCCGCACCACGCATGCTCCAGACCGGCACCGCGCATGCACGCAGTGCCAGTGAATGGGGCGCACAGAGCAATCAGCTGAAATCTACTCGCCACGGGTGAGTAGAATCAGCGATTTGTTGAGCCCTGGTCATCAGCATACTGAAGTTCCACAATAGATGTGGTGGAAATCTTACTCTTTTTTTCAGCCTGCTAAACCTAAACAGCTTTTCATCAATTCTGTAGATGGTTTTAATGCCAGCTGGGAGCTTCCCAGCAATTAGGTAAAAAATGACAGCAATAAAGACCTGTTTGACTCCTGTTTGTACTTTGAAAGATTCACTCTGGGAGCCAGTGCTGCTCAGAACAGTCACTTTTATGAAGAAACTTTAGGACATGGATGTATTTATCAGGACATCCAGCCTTTGAAAGTACAGTCCAAAGCGCATGGCGATTCACTGAGTCAAAGGCTTTAGTAAGATCAATAAAAGCAATGTACAGTGGTCAGTTTTGCTTCCAATACTTTTCTTGTAGCTACCATGCAATGAAGATTATATCTGCAGTTCTGCGACATAGTCAGAAGCAACTCTATGACTCTGGTAAAATTTCTTCTTACAGGTTGCAAGGACCCATGCCAGAATTTTGCCTGCAACAGCAAGGAGAAAGATACCACAATAGTTTCCACTGTTCATACTATCCCCTTTCTTAAAGAGGGTAACAATCAAGGCATCACTCATTTCACTGGGTATCACTTCTTTTATCCAGATTTTAAGGATAAGCTGGCTAAGATGCCGAATTAACTCTGGTCCACCGTCTTTAAAGATTTCGGCAGGGATCAGCCATCTGCACCTGCTGCCTTGTTGTTCTTCATTTGCTTGATGGCATTATATACCTCATACAAACTGGGAGGGTCTCTGAGCTCATTCCTAGAACGTAGTTAGGGGATTTGCTCAAGAACTTCATCTTCAAAATGTTCTTTCCAGTGAAAATTAATGGCTTCATTGTCCTTCAAAAGTGTGGTTCCATTCTTAAAGAGAAGGGGCTTCATGCCATGACAAGCTGGCCCACAAACAGCCTTAGTGTAAAGAAACCACATGTATATTGGAGTTCTTGCATTTTCTCAGTCCGCCATTTGTTCTTGAGGTCTCTGATTTTACATTGGACTCCACCCTCATCTTAGCATGGGCTTCTCTCTTTGAACTGCAATTTATATCATTCTGCCAAGCACAAAATGCCATTCTCTTCTCATTGATGAGTTGCTCGATTTCAACATCATTCTCATCAAACCAGTCCTGATGCGGTTGCCTATGGTTTCTGCACAGCTATTGATGATTGCTGCTTTCAGCTGGCTCTAATGTTCCTCAATTTCTTTCAGAAACTCTGATGGAAGCTTTTCTTCTAAGACTGCTTGGAAGTGGTCACGCTTAATGGGGTCCTTCAGATCTTGAATCTTCAGCTTGTGCCTGATCTGCTTCTTTTGCAGTCTCTGCTTGGGGGCGATCTTAATTTTCATTGTGGATCAAATGAGGCGATGATCAGTCCAGCAGTCATCAGCATTTGTCATTGCTCTTGTGAGAAGTACGTTACTGTGATGCTGAGCACAAACTAAGACATAGTTCAGAAGATGCCAGTGCTTTGAATGTGGGTGTCTCCAAACTGTTTTGAACTTGTCCTTTTGTCAAAAAAGGGTGTTTGTGATGATAAATTCGTGTTCAGTACACTTGGGCAGGAGCAGGATTCCATTTGCGTTCTTTCTGCCAACTCCTTCTTTCCCGGTTGTTCCTGACAACAGGTCTGAGTCTCGTCCAACATGTGCATTAAAATCCCCCGGGGGAGAATGATCTTATCTTCTTTAGGGGTCTCTGATAAAATGTTTCCTGCTGAGAGTAGAAATCTTCTCTTATATCCTCATCAGCATCCATTATTGAAACATAGGTGCTCACAATAGTTACCTGTTGGTTTTTGGTGAGCCTCAATCAGAGTGTCATAAGCTCCTCATTGATGCCTACTGGCAGCTCAGAGATGCATCTTACAAGCTTGTTTTTTATAGCAAAGCCTACTCCATACAACTGCGGTTCATCTAAAGATTTTCCCTCCAGAAGTAGGTGTATCCTTTCTCCTCCCTTGCCTGTCCTTCACCAGCTCTTCTAATTTAGGAAAAAGCAGCAATATCAATGTTAAACCGATTCGATTCACAAGCAATGATAACTATATATCGCTCTGGTCAGTCACTGTCTGCATTGTCCAGCAGGGTTCCAAAGTTGAAAAGTTTCTTACATTTTTGACCACTGGGGTGGTAATCCTGCTGGATGCAGCTATCCAGCCAGGATGGAAAAAGGCAAGACTATTTTTAGTGTGCTTTTCTAGCCCTCTCCCCATGTGGGGTGAGCAGAATGAGTCCTAAAAAGGACTGCTCAGTCATGGATGCAGTTGCCGAAATGCTCAACCTGCCTCTGTTCTCAAGCAAGATGACTGAATCATACACCCACCGCCTGTGTGTTGGTCTGTGATTAGGAACTTCCGGATCTCACTGTCCTGTTCCCATCGCCATTTGCTGGTCACCACTGTACATTTGACTCATGCAGGTGTTGTTTTCCCACAAACTGGAAGATGCCAGTGTGGGACTTCTTTTAAAGTGGGGAGACTGGTGCACAACACTCATCACACTGTCCTTGACAGGTAGAGGTCTTGAAAACAATGGCACGGAGAACACCTTTTGGTGATCTTCTGTCTGCTGCAGCTTTCATCCACCTTCCCAACCGCAGTAACATTACACAACAGTTTCAACTCCATTGTGCAATTATCCTCCGTCACCTCTACCGTTGAGGACATCTTGGATCACACTTTGTCTGGAACCTCGTTCTTTCTGCCATGGGTGATCCTAAGGGAGTATATGACTCCAGGCAGGGTCACTCTTGCGGGGTCATTGGAACATGCAAGCGTCTCCACCACTACAAGCTGATGATCCATGGTGAGGAAGCATGCACCAGCAATCCACCCTTAAAAATACTTCCTTTTGCTTGTTTTATATCTGCTGCCTATTAAACTATGTGTATCAGAGGTAACAGCCAAGCACCTCTTCACTGAAGGGACAACAAGCCCAGCTAAAGATCACTAGAGGGGGCCCAGTGCATGTTGAACCCACAACCATTGATTTATAAGGCTGCTGCTCCAACCACTGAGCTAGGAGTCCTGCCTCAAACTAAGCCCTGGGCAATGGAGGGAAGGGCACATGGAGTCCAGCGACAGTCGCAGGCGACAGGGCCATGAACAGTACACTGTGGCTCAATGCCAGAGGGCCCATGATGTGTGACTATGGGGGCGCAGGGCCGTGGAAAGGTGGATGGGGCACTTGCTGTGCAGCCTGGCTCAGCCACAGCGGGCAGGGCGCACCGCAGGCCTCAGTTTCCCTGCGGCCACCCTGAAGTCTCATCCCGGGGAAGAACCAACCCGCTCGCCTCTGGCTGCACTATTTATGCCCTCCGCGAGGGGGCACTGCCCGTCCCGGGCCGGGCTCCGCCGGCGACCTCCCCAAGATGGCGGCAGCCTCTGGCCGCCGCGCTTTGCGTCACGCCGTCTTCTCGCGCACGGAGGCGCGAGCCTGCGGTTGGGGGCGGCGCGTGCGCGCAGTCCTCGTCCGGGTCGGGCTGGGCGTCGAGCTCGCGAGCGGCGGCGGCGGCGGCGGCTGAGACGCTGTGGCGGGGCCGCCGTGTGGGGCGGCGGCAGGACCGGGGCAGCCCGGACCGGGGCAGGGCCCGGATGGGGGTGACTGTGGAGGGCGGCTGATTTCTCTCCCCTCCCCCCCCGCCCTTCTTCGCGGGGAGCGATGTCGAATCCAGGGACCCGGAGAAACGGCTCCAGCATCAAAATCCGGCTCACAGGTAGCGGAGCGGAGGGCGGCGGGGCTTTACCCCCGCGCGCGCCCGCGCCCGGTGGGGCCTAGGGGGTTCAGGCGCTCCGCACGGCAAAGAGGGGTTGGGTGGGCATGAGAGAGGGGCCAGGCCTCCAGTGCCCCGGGGGGGGGGGTGCGTACGACCCGGTGGGGAGCGCAGGGGCGTAGGTTCTGGGGGGCTGGCCAAGGGTCGCGGGGAGTTCGGAGCTCCTAGGGGCGGGGGCACCGGGGCCCGGAAGGAGATGGGGATCAGAGCCTGAGGGGAGGGCTGGGTTTGTCTCCCTTCCCTAGCGGGGGGAGGGGAGAGGAGAGTGTTTGGGGGCTCGGTTGGGGTTCCCAACTCCGCAGCCCATGGGAGGATCCACCAAGGTGATTCTCTTCTCGGGTTGCAGCTGGGACCGAGGTCCTGGGGGCGCGAGGCTGTAGAGGGGTTTCTCTTCTGCCTTCCCCCCCCCCCCCCCCCGGGGGGGAAAAATTGCGGCTGGGTTGAAGGCTTTTATCTCTGTGGTGTGGTTTTTGAGGAGGCTGCAGCTTGTTGAAATCCACAGTAATTCTAGGGGCTGAGTTAGAGAGGGCTGGGTAAAGTTGAGAATTTTTCTTTCCTTTTTCTCTTCCGCTTTATTTCTATCCAGACCCTGTTTCCTAGCAATAGTCCTTCAATTCTCACCACTTCCTCCTGCAGATCTCCTTACCCCACAGTCTAGCATTTGTATTTCTCAAGCTTCTTTCTCCCATTCCTGTTGTTTTTTCCCCGTTGGGGTTGTCAAGTCGGTGGTACATGAAGTCAGAAGTCCAGACACCACTGAACTGCTTTTTTGGCTTTTTTCTTAAATCAGTTTTACGTGTCTCCCATTGTGTTTTGCATTTGCATGTTATGGGTCCATTAACCCATGCATATGAGAGTCCTGGTGTATGCATGCCATAGGGCAATGGACAGCTCCTGCTAGGGAGTATCCCTCTTTGGCAGTCTCCAAATGTCCTGCCCGTTCATGGCATCTTTCCTCTCCGCTCCCCCCACAAAAGAGTCTGGTTTTGCTAGATCTATTTAGAGAATTATGTTTTCTGCATGTCAGTTTTGCTAGTGGTAAATCTGTCCCTGTCTTAATAGTTTATATTTTGTTAGCCCTAATTAATAATGAATTTACTTTTTTCTGCAACGGCAAGGTTCACTTGCTGGAAAATACATATAAGAAAATAAATCAACTACCTGTTTAATCTCTTTCGGGCACTGTCATCTAATTTGCTTTCCTTAAGTAAATCACACAGTACACTTTGAACTTTGTTTGGTCACAAGATGTGGTGCGTATATTATACTCTTAACACGTTATATATTGTTATACCCTTAAGGAACTGAATTAAATATTTTATAAAGGCATTGGCATTTTTCTTTAAGAGAAATATGTGATTTCTGTTTCTATAATTGCAGCATGAACTACTGATGAATAAGGTCTAGTCCAGGTTGTGAAAGGCAACAGGTGTATCCACTGTAGGATCTCTTTGACTGAAACAACCATAATGCTATTGTACTGCATGAATTTAACATAATTTTTTTTGTTGGGATATAAAATATCATATATTGATAAGAATATAGCACTAGTTAAATTTTAATGATAAACCTAATTTGGTTCTTAGTTACAATGCAATCAGTCATAAAAACCTTCAGTCAGCCAGCATTAAAACCCATTTTCTTTTATAAAGTGCAGCGAGGGGATGTAAAAAATGAAACCCCCCCCCCCCCCCAAAATGTGTAACAGATCAAAATTCTGTTGGTTACACAGTTAACCACGGGGTGACTGGCTCCTAGCCCCACAGCACCGTGGGCCCAGCCAGACCCACTCCAGCTCAGCCAGGCTTCAGTTAACCCGTTACTGGCCAGCATCACCCAATAATTACTGCATTCCAAAGGATAATGCTTACTGGGTAACTGGTTACCCATGTATGTCCCTAGTGCAGAGCTAGCTGATCTCAAATAATAATTCTAGGAAACAGGGTGATCAAATATGTTTCAGAGGGGAAAACTAGTATCAGCTCTTTAGTTTTTTTTTTGGATCTCCTCTACTACTAGTTTAGAATTTAGGCTTTGTGAGTTTTTTAAAAAAGATAAAATAAAAGCTTTCATGAAACGATAGAAAAGTTTAAAATGTTTAAAGTATATAAGTATTTGATAGTTTTATATGGGTATATGGTAAATACATGCTCACGGATTTATTAATATGATTGTTTCTAAAAACAAATGTGGAATATTTCTATTGATTTCAGAAGGAGCTGAGGATTGTTGTGTAAGAGACATTGATAGTCCCCTTCATAATACTGTCTATAATCTCAGTAAAAACTATTCTGAGCAGATATGAATTTTGCATTTTTTAAACAAATAACTGCATCAAGTAGCTTGTAACTTGCATGAATTGACCTTCATAATTCAAAGCATTTGGAGGGATACTACATGTTTTGTTAATAGAATAACTTCTGTGACTTAGTAATAGAGATGTAGCCGTGCTAGTCTAGTCTAGCTGAAACAAAAAACAGGACTCTGTAGCATTTTAAAGATTAACAAGATGGTTTATTAGGTGATGAGCTTTCGTGGCCCAGACCCACTTCCTCAGATCAAATTGTGGAAGAAAATAGGCATGACCATATATACCAAAGGGATACAAAAAAAAAAGTTTTCACTATAGCTAATATGCCTTTTGTTACTATATTCTACTTTGTTGTTGAGATACTTGAGCTGAATTGAAACAAAGGACATCTGTTTACATCAAGTTGCTTTGTGACTTGCAATTTGTTTTCCTATGATTATGAACTATCTGTTTTGTTTTACATCAACTGAAAATTACTATGTAAACACCTCTTTCATAGAAGATGCCTTCAAGGACCACTTCATAAATGAAATGTGAACCTTGGTAGAATCCTTCATGTGTTTAAAGAAATGAACTTTGTTCTTGTACACACACAAATACTTGCAGTAACAGAAACGTTTTATTTTTATTTATTTGAGGTTCTAGACACTTTGACAGTGATTAAAAACACACAAGCTTGTGGACAGGATCAAATGCTGTGAGCACTGCCACAATACTATGAGGGATGTAAAAAGTGTAAAAAAATATTAACCATGTAACTGATTACAATTCTATCAGTTACACAGTTAACTGTGGGGCTCAACTGCTGATTGCCCATCTGCATCCCTAAATGCTATCCAAAGAATTGCAAATCCCTCCCTTTCATTTAAACAGAACACCAGTCCACAGAGTAGAATAATGACCCCACTTTTTATAGATATCAAGCACTCTGATCCCCCTCATACTCTAGCCTTCCCCCAAGCCTGAGCAAATAAGGTCTTGTTTCTTGTGGAAGTTCTCATGGAGGTAAGGCATGCACAGGTTTTTACCTTCATGTTGTCCTTTCATTTTCAGAGCAACTCTGGACAACAGTGTATAGTAGTGCTATCAATGGTAATGTAAAAGCAAAAGATCTCTCTCAACAAAACAAAAACTAGTGCAGAAAAGTGCTAAATGGGTTGTGCTAAAGATCAGATTTTCAGAAGGAGATTGCATTCTGAAGACTGAGGGGGGGGGGGGGGGGACAGAGCATGGGCAGAAAGTATAATAGCCTCCCCTGGCATTATGGTGTATAGCAAAACCATCTCTGTAGAGATGATTTTCTCCAGGGCAGCTTTGGTTTGTATTGGGGAGATGCAGCTGCAGCAAGCTGGTAGCTTCTTTAGGGGGCTGCGTGGGGGGGAATGTACTCTGGGCTTCCACCAGCCTGGAGCTCCTCTGGCTGAGGGGGAGACACTGTGCTTCTCTGGATGGAAAGGTCTGGGCTTCTGGTTGGGGAGGGGACATCGGCAGAAGGGGCCCTACTGTTTCTTGGCTTAGGATTTCAAGGTTGGTTGTAGATGCTTTGGTGCCAGTATAGGGAGTTGGGAAGCAATAAAGAAAGAAAGGGTAGTTAATAGCCCTATGGATCAATCGGCTCTGGGGAAAGGGATTCATGCATAAGAATCTAAGTGAAAGAAAATGCAAAGATCTTTATGGGATGAATGGACAAATTAGTAGCAGAGGTCATTCTGATTGACAGAAAAGAAAGAGAGCTGGAATGGAGAGGAGCAGTGTGATAAAACTTGAATGGATAAATTGGAAATGACAGTGTTGAGAAGGGCCTTGAAAGTAACTTGATTTCATGGATGTGGAGAGCCCTTGAAACAAAGGGGCAGTGCCACACAGCTGATCCCAGGCTTAGCTCTGCACGGAGCCTGGGTCAGTTGGGGAGTCCCCAGCTGCCCCCGGGCTCCCTGCGGCGCTGTCCGTTTCAAAGCGGCAGCACTACATGGAGCCCAGGCTCCCTGCGGCACTGCCGCTTTGAAGTACCCCCCTCTTCGCCCCCTTGCTGCCTCTATCTGATAGAGGCAGCATGGGGGGAGCGACTAGTCGACTATCTTGTTGACTAGCCAATAAGCATTTGCTTATCGGATAGTCAACATCCCTAGTTCCAAGTAAAATATTTTAATTATATTTTAGGTAGACTGCTCTTACAATTAGTAAAAAAGACAAAATTGAAAAGCACTTATCATAAATGTATTATATTGTCTTGCTTTGGCGTCATTATTAATTTAATATTGCTTGCAGCAAAGTTAACAGACTGATCAATAGCAACACTGAGATTGAGACAAAAGGTCACCATTTTCAGAAATGTTGAATAGCACTACATGTCTGTCTCTGCTTATCAGAAGTATTAAGTACTTAATACATTGTAGATAGCTGTTTTTTCCTCACATTTTCATACAGAATGTAGTGTATTGGTTGTAGAAAAGCATTGTCCTGGTACTGGTATGACTGTTATGATCCAGGGGTGAAAATTGAAGTGGCTGGTTAATAAGCTCAATAAGTTACACTCTCTGGATAAGGAAATGATTTGGTTGTACACAGTGTGGTGATAGGGAAGGCCACGGAATAACAGTTGAATCAGTGCAAACCCTGGATAATAGCATGGGATTTCATCAAATTATGTGACAAAAACATTCTTACTTTATTTTTACCTCAGTTTCTGTCCTGTAATGATTATCCAAGGTGCCACAAGACTGCTCATTCTTTACCACAGACACTCTTCAGGAAGTCAGGTGGCTTTGTGGTTGGAGAACTGGACTGAATTCAGTTCTGGCTTTACCACAACTTCCTCTGTGACCTTGAACAAGTCACTTAATCTCTGTGCAGTGCAGAGAATACTACGAGAAGATAAATTCATGTGTGTGTGAACCACTCATAGTATGGTGATATGGGAGGAGTGGCATATAACTAGAGAGAAAAACTCCATTTTTTTTGTTTGGTTAGGAATCTAGAATGCAGCCTTTGTAATAGGCCAGCTGGTATCTTAATTGAGCTACCAGAGTGGGAATCCTGAGAACACCCTTTTCCTATGGGCAGGCTGGTGGGTAACAAATTTCTTTTTTTCCTACATGCAAGTCTAAATCATCCCAAAATCATTGTTCTGCTGGAAGGAAATTAAATCTTCAAAGAGAGTTTGCTTCAGCATCCCCCTCGGTGGGGGAAGTAGGAATAAAGTCGCTATTGTTCCTAACTCAAAGCTTTCTTTTCTCAAACTCGGATTCTTCATTTAAAGAGTGTAATTTGGAATACTGTTGTAGAATTATTTAATTACTACTTTTTCTTTTTTTATCCACCAGACTAAGAAATATTCTTTTCTCACCCATTCCTTTCATTGGTCTTTCATCTTGTATTTAAGTATTTCTAAAATCTCTCTCCCTCCCTCCCTCCATACATATCTAAGTTTTTCCTGATGCGTAACAGAAAGATGTCATCATACTCTCACGCACTAGAGGAGGGTCAGGTGAGCATAGCGACCACAGGACGCAGCCCGCTAGTTGTTCTAAATACCATTTTTGTCTCTGCAAAGAAGTTAAACTATTACTGAAAAATTGGTTCAGTAGTGAACCACTATTGAAATGGCTTACATGGAGCAGATAAAACATCTTCATTATTTCAGATACAGAAAGTGAGAGATTTGGTAATTTAGTCATGTTTTCTGAAACTGCATTAAAGATGATGTATTTGTACATAAATCACTTTCATTACTGATTTAGGGTGGAGTGGGACATGCTTCTGAAAACTATTTGGTAGTAATTTCAATTTTATAGTATAGAGGGGACTAAGTTTTATTCTCTGCCCCATTTATACAAGGAAATTGACAAATTTAACTGTTGTATGTGAAACAAGTTTTCAGCATAGAGTGATGTTGGTTCTAAATAGCATACTGAACTTGGTACTAGGGATGTGAAGGACTGGTCGACTATCTGATAAGCAAATGCTTATCGACATGTTAGTCTATAGAGGCAGCAAGGGGGGGAGAAGAGGAGGGGATACTCCAAAGTGGCAGCACCGCTTGAAGCCTGGAGCCAGACCTCGTGCTCCATGCGGCGCTGCCGCTTTGAAATGCTGCGTGCAGCCTGGGGCCAGCTGGGGTGTCCCGAGGCTGCATGCGGCGTTTCAAAGTGGCAGCGCACGTGGAGCTCTGGATTAGCTAGGGACTCCCCTGCTGACCCCGGGCTGCATGCGGTGCTGCTGCTTTGAAATGCCATGGGGAGCCCAGTGTTAGACTGCATGCGGCATTTCAAAGCGGCAGTGCCACGCGGAGCCCAGGATCAGCTGGAGTCCCCAGCTGATCCCGGGCTCCACGCCGTGCTTTTGCCTTTGAAGTATAGCAACAGCCCTAGGGCTGTTGCTACACTTCAAGGGTGAATCACCCTATCAACTACTTGAATAGTTGATGCAAAATGCATCGACTATTCAGTTAGTTGATATTTAACATCCTTACTTGGTACTAGGTGCTTCACAGAATACAAAGGCAGACTTTGCCCCAGAGAAATTACAATATTCAATTTAGCCTGGACTTGGGCCCTGATTCAGTATAGCACTTAAGCATGTATTTTAACTTTAACTACATAAGTAATCGCTCTCTCTTCAGTGGGAAAACTCATGGGCCTAAAGTTAAACATATAAATCCTTTGCGGGATGGGGGCCACAGTAATTGGGGATGATTAGCAAAGGTGGGAATAGGTCAAAGAAGGATGAAGGCTATACCAGTTCAATAACTTGGTTAATTTAGGCATGTGCACATCATGTGGTTCATTTAACGTTCCTGGGTATAAAAATAAATAAGATGAAAATATAAAGTAGTGAGTTCTCTTCTCTATATTTGCTGAATATGGTTCTCCACAATGGTTCCATTGGAACCAATACTCGAAATATTTTAAGTGCTCTGTAGACTGGACAGAACTCTGGAATGCTGCTGAAAACTTTTGTCTGTACTAGCACTTTAACCATATGCAATTTTAATCTTGGGGGAACGGAGGACTTTTCTTAGCAACAGTCCAGCTTCCTAATATGGACAAGGCAACTGCTATTTTGCTGATGATGATCGTTTGTCTCTTTTTAGGCTGGTAATTAAACTTTATAGAAGACTAGAAGATTTACCTGGTGTTGCTTGAGTTTGCCTTAAATCAATTATATATTTTTTTAAATAAAATGGAAATGCACATGCTTCATTTCAGTCATTGCTTTGGGGTGGGGCTGGGAATGAGGGGCTCAGTATGCAAGCTGCCACAGGGAGCGAGAACTACCCCAGCCCTTTCTCACCACAGCAGATTGGTGCCAGGTGAGAAAAGCCTCTCCAAGGCCACTACAGCTCCAGTGGGCACAACTGGGGGAGGAGTGTATGTCCCCTGGCTGGGGCAGGTCCAGGTTAATCTGCCCACGGCACTTACCAACCAGAATGAGGAATGCAGCAAACTGTGAACTTTCCCCTCGTGCCCTGATGAAGGGGAACAGCCAGCAATGTTTCTATACAAATCGGGGTGGAAGGCTTGGGGCTGAGGTAGTGCCCAGCCAGCCCATTTTACCTGCCTGGTGAATCTCTCTCTTTTCTGTATGATTTTATGAGAAGCAATCCCATTTCAGGCACGTACCATTTTCCTGGCTCTACCAAACCCTTACCTTGCTTTATCTTATGGTAAGAGGAAACAGTGTACTGAATTTGGCAGTCCTAGCTCTTACTGTTTAGGAGTTCTTGAACAAATGAGCAGACAGATGGACACATTGTCTAAAATATATAATAGATTGGTCCAGAATGTCTCTTGGGCGATGTCTACACTGCAGCACTGTTTCAGATTATCGGAGTTGTCCTGAAATAGCTATTGCTATTGCTAAGAATTTGGTAAATATGAGTAAGATCATAAACACTGGCAAGGAAACTTAATGACACATACTATATCTGAAATAATTTTTAAAATTGAAAATTTCAAACTGACAGTGTTCCTTTAAACTTGTATTGTTTACAGCACACTATTGGGTATTAAAATTAAAGAATAAAATAAAAAACTTACTATAATATATGTGCCTAGCTTACATTACAAAAGCAAGAGTCAAATACATGATCTTAAAACATTTAAATTGTTTCATCATGCCACAGCCAGCCTAAACAGTTTGTGTTCACTGATACATGATGTTACAGACATTCCTCAGCCAATTAAAATTCCTTTCAGCTGCAATGAAGGTGAACACAGCTGGAATTGATAGAGTAACTTGCAGTAGGGATGTGACCATCTAGTTGACTATCCGATAAGCAAATACTTATCGGATAGTTGACACACTAGTGGACTAGTCACTTCCCACCTTCGCTGCCTCTATCAGATAGCGGCAGCAAGGGGAGGGGAAGAGCAGGGGGTGCTTCAAAGCGGCAGTACCAGACCCTGGTCTCCACGCGTCGCTGCCACTTTGAAACACTGCACGCAGCCCGGGGCCAGCTGCGGGCTGCACGCAGTGTTTCAAAGCAGCAGCACCACGTGGAACCGAGGGTCAGCTGGGGGCTTCCCTGCTGATCCCAGGCTCCATGCAGTGCTGCCGCTTTGAAACACCACAGGGAGCACAGGGTCACAAGAGACTGCTTGAGTCCCTGGGGCTGTTACAACACTTATAAGTCAGAGGCGCCCTTACTGACTAATTTAATAGTCAATGAAAATTGCATCGACTATTCGATTACCAAATTAATCTAAATTTAACATCCTTAGCTTGCATCACCACATACTCATTCAGCAGGCATTATTTTAACATTATTCTGAAACAGCTGATTGTTTTACCTATAGATGGACAAACTCTCCAATTAAATACTTAAGTTTGTTAAACTGCATTACTACACAAATTTAATATCTTTAAAAAAACCCTCTTGCTTTTTTATTTTAATCTTGCTCAGCCTACTCTACCCAATTATATTCTGAGTTAGATGGCCTTAGGGATTTTTGTCTCCTTTGCTTACAGTGACCTTGACAGCAAGCCAGTCTGAATTTTGGCCTTTAACTTGACAAAAATCATTTGCTGAAGAGGAAGGCAACAAGCTATTTATACCCCTTTGTGATTTTTTCTTCACAGAATACAGCCCTACTTTGCCATATAAACCTCAAGTTAGATGTTACGTTCATCACTCTAATGTAAGACATAGAAAAAATATCCCCAGGATGTGTCTCTTCGAAAACAAGAATAACTCACACACCCCACAGAAGAGTGGGGGAGATTAAAAATGTTGTCTTTGAGGTCTACTCAAAGAAATTACAGGGACATGAGAGGAGGCAGAACATATTCTCTGATTTCTCATTCAGAAATTACTAACATCCTATTATAATTTTCATTTGTCAAACTGCCTTGAATTGCAATATACAAACATACACTCTACAAAACAGGTTTATGGAATAGCAGCTTTTCCTTTCTAAAAAGGAAAGCTCAAGTATAATTAAATTTTTTACATTCAAGTTTTTTCTATCATTCACTCGTGAAAATCTTCCACCAACTATCAATACTAGCAACAGCAGGAATGCTAATGTGGGACCGTGTCTTTAACAATGTGTCTTCTACAATCTGTTCTAAATAAGTTTAGATAACATGGCAGCAAAAAAGCTGGTTCTCAGTCAACACTATCACTCATTGTTAGTGCTGGGGAAGGTGTCAAACAGCTATGGAAAATTTTCAGAAAGACCTCAGTGCAGACCACAACCACTCACACCAAACTCTAGTCTAAATCCTATCTACAAGAGGAAACATATCCACTTTACAATGTTTATCAGTAGGGGTACATCCAGTGTACGTACCATGCTCATAATGATGGTGGGCTGAAAACTGTGTCCCTTTGATCAATACTATAATATCTATTATTAACCCCATAGCAAATACTACCCGAAAAGCTTGTGCTACATTTATTAGTCAATATCAATTTTATAGGCATAATCAGAAATGCTCAGTAGTAGTTAATCCAGCTACGTAATTAATTTGCTTTACAGTGATCAGTGTACTTTGGGTTGAAACTTCCGTTTGCTTCTCAGCCCAAAGGTAATCATTATGGGAAAATTTGGTAAATGTAAAGAGGTTGAACGTCTCTGGTCCAGGACTCTTTGCCAGGCCATGGATGTTGCTGGACCAGAGAGCCCTGACTCGGGCTCGCAGAGCCCCAGCAGCCCCAGGGCTGGCCATGGAGCCCCAGCAATCTGCTGACAGACCTTCGGAAAGCCCGAAGTCCATCAGCATAGAGGTCGATCTCCCCTGGTCTGGCAAACTCCCTCCTTCAGGACCGATCAGATCCCAAGGGTGCCAGACCAGCGAAGTTCAACCTATATTTGTTTGATTAAGTTTTCATATTCAAAAGCACTCTGAAAATGAAAATATTTATCAAAATATTAATGTACACACGCATCCTGTGTCGTGAAATAGGCATTCTGTGTAGTGAAGAAGACATTTAACAAGTCATTTAAAGTGGTATGGTAATATATATGGTTAGGGATGTCAAGGTGTAGATGACTACACAATTAACCAATAAGCCTAAGCTTATTGGTTAATCCTGTCGACTACATACATGAATTGGAGGCAGCAATATGGGGGGAGCAGGAGTAGGTGCCCTGAGGAACTGGCTTTAAATGCTGGCTCCCCATGAACAGTGGATCCGCCTTTCCTCTCCCCCACACACTGCCGCCTCTGATACAAAGGCAGCAGCATGGAGGGTGAAGGAGTCAGGCAGGAGCCAATATGCTCTGTGGACTCGCCTGCCTGCTTCCCACTTCCCCGCTGCCTCCTTCAGATATCATACAGAGTGGGTGGGGGCAGGAGCTGGTGCTGGGGGGAGCATCTCTATCAGAGGCAGCAGCATGGGCGAGGGGGCAGGGGAGGCTGTCGCGGAACAGCCCCTGGACACGCAGGGTATGAGTTACCCATGGACAGACACTGTTCCAGCATCCCATGGAGCAGCTTGTCTGTGATGAGCCTGGGCAACCACAGACAGAGGCTGTTCCATAGCATCAGTCCCTCTCCTTGGGGTGCCTGAGCTGACTGTGGCTGCTGTCACCCTGTGCTGCCGCCTCTAGATCAGAGGCAGCAGCAGGGGGGTGGCAGATGGGACCTCACGGACCTGCTCCCACCTGCCACCCCCTGCTGCTGCCTCTGATAGATTAACCAATAAGCTGATAGAGAGGCATCAGCACAGGGCGTCAGGGGGCTCCCAGGAATGGAGCTGGGAATGCACTGGCTGCTGGCCCCACTTCCGGGGACTATTGAATAGGCGTGTAACCACTAAAATTTCATGCGGTTACATGGCTATTCAATAACACGCTATCTAACATCCCTAAATGCAGTCAAATTAATGTTACATTGAGAAGCCTGTTTTTAATTTTTTTAACTTCAGGATTAAATTTAAAACCTGAATGTTGTAGCAACATAATACTTTTTATTTAAGTATTCTTTCAATCTGTGTTTTATGGTATATGCGTGCACGCACACGTGTATATCGGGGCAACATAGTCATATGTTGTAATTCTCCTGTCTCCATCTGCTGGTAGTCACATTCTTGCCTCATCTATTGCAGTACTTTTGGAAACAAAATGAATATGTAAATATGTAAAAACTCTTCATTTTTTAGTTTGAAAATTAAATGCCTCTCAGTTAGAGGCCTTCCTTCAATACCAAAGATCCACCTACAGAGCAAATTTTGCTTTCCTTGTAACTGGGTTGTTTGAAACTCGCAGTGTTGTAGTTAGGGATGTAAGCAAGTAGTCTAGTACTTGACTGTACTGTATCAGAAGCAGCAAGAGGAGGAGTGGGGAAACAGGAGTTGGTGCTGGGGCCACCAGTTTAAAAGTTGGTTTCCCCCAGCATTGTCTTCACAGTGCCACCAACCCTGCTGTCTCTATCAGGGTGGGCCAGATAGGAGTGTCGGGGTGAGGTTCGCCAGAGACAGAGGCTGCTCCATCAGCAGCCCTTGTCCACGGGGGTCCCACTAACCAGCCCCATTCTGCAGCCAGCTCTGGCTGCCGTGAACAGGGGCTGCTGGACCCAGCGTGAGTCCGGGACCACTGTGCCTCTGCATTTTAAATGTAGTAAGAGCCACCCGGTGCTTACATTTAAAATGCAGAGGTGCAGCTGTCCCGGAGACAGCCTGAGCCAGGACTGCTCAATCCCGGCTTGCGCTGGCTCTGGGAGCTACCCCTGCTGCGGCTCTGCAGAGCAGCCCCCTTTTCAACTAATCATGTAGTCGATACAAATTGTATCGACTACACGATTAGCTGAATAACTGCTGTTTAACATCTTTAGTTGCAATTCCATCAAAGTGATTCTCATTCTTCGACTCGTCTAGCCATAGTGTTTTGATATGCTTTAGTGGAAATTAAAAGTTATGAAACCACCCACCAAACTGAATTTGTAAAAACTTGCTTGGGAAAATAAGTGTTCTAAGTAGTCTGCAATCCAAAGCATTTCCTGTTCTGCATGCTTATCAAGCCCATGAACTCTACTTCTAAGTTGAACTAGAGCAAATTTCAGAATTTATTCCTAGCTGATTGGGTATGGGGTAAAAAGGAAGGTAAAACTTTCAGATAAAGTACTATCACTTTTTTTTATTATATCAAGCTGCTAAGTATACAGATGTATACAGAAAAAGCTTCAGATTTTTGGGAGACCGAAGGGAAGAATTGCTATTAATTTGGAAAGGGATAGAACGATGATATAAATGCAATTGGAATACTTGTTTTTGAGTTTGATTGATCAAAGACTCTATATGACAGATCAGCTTCACTCTACTAATTTGCATACCAAGTAAAACCAAAATGACTTGTTTCCTGGAATTTTTCTGCATTCATGCTGTTGTCAATCAGCAGGTAACAGTTAATTGTTAATAAGACAGTTATGCTTTCAGGTTCTTTTTACGCTTGTAGCAATGGAAAGACTTGTGTTGTGGAGGTCCCACATCTTGTCATGGCTCTTTTTAGGCATATGGAGTTTAGCTATAGGAGGCTGGAAAAAGTGGTGCAGAGAGTCAGTAGACACTTTATTACAAGACTTTTGGACAGCGTGACTAGTCCAGAGAACCAGTAGCTGATACCTGTCACTTTTATAGGGATTCATTAGGTCTATACCAGTGGTGGGCAACCTCCAGCCTGTGGTCTACTGGAGACCCATCAAGATTCTGTGTGTGGCCTGTGCACTCTTTCCCCCCACCCCCCTTACTCTCTTCCCCCATGCTCTCGCACTGGGAACCTTGTACTTAGCTACTTCTCCCCCTCCCTCCGAGCACTTCTGGAACATTGTAAATTGGCTGATTTGTGCCCTATCCCTACTCTTTCCCCTCCCTTCTAGAGCTTGAATGCCTCAAATTGGCTGGTTTGTGGTGTTCGAGCTCTGGGAGGGAAGGGGAAAAGCGGGGACAGAGCGCAAATCAGATCATGCTGGAAGGGAGAGGGAGGAGAAGGACCAGGGCTTTTGGGGGAGGAGGGAGGAAAGAGGCTGGGTGAGGGTTTGATGAAAGGGGTGGAGTGGGGCGGGGCCTGGAGCAAAGGCAAAGGTCGAGCAGACTCTGGCAATATGAGAAGTGTTGTGCTTTTAAAGCAAGGACATTTGTGAGGTGTTTGCTGATTGCACACAGCATTATGAGAGCCCTGTACTTCCACTGCTGCTTTGTTACTTTTGCCAGTAATTTAATTTGCCTTTAATAATGGATCACTTTGTGTTGAAAAGGCCTAATAAAGGAGAATCATGTGCAATGTATTTAATCTTATTCTAGGGGTCATGGTTAATGCACATGCCCAATTTCAATCTTGTGGCCCTCTGAGATAAGAGGACAACTCATGCGGCCTGCTCTCTAGCCTTGGTGGACCCCCTGACTGTTCTGTACAGTAGCAGTGAAAAGGCAGTTCTGGTCAGATTGCACTCTTCCTCAGTTTGGCAATGGTGTAAGCAAGAACAAAGGTGCTCTAGAAATATCTTTCTGCAAACTTTAGAGGGCAGCCTAAATGCTATGTTCACAACCGTAAAGGATAAAATCTTAATTCTTTAAATGTAAGCTTTGATTTTGCAGAAATTGATAAGTCAGTAGGAAAAATTCTGTTTACTTCAGGTGAACAGATTTGACATGGCATTTGACACTCCACTTTCTTGTCTTGGTAGACTATTTTAATTTTTCTCACTACGTTCAAAGTGTGATTTTTTTTTTTAACATGTACAAGAGCTCTACAAAGATCTCACTAGTTCACATTGGAAATAAAGCATGCAGTTTCTACCATTCTGCAGGTAGTTTAGGATAGCTTGTGGTTTTTTAAGTTTCAGGGGGTAGCTGTGTTGGTCTGTAACTCAGGCCTGGGCAAAATACAGCCCACAGGCTGGATTCGGCCCGCCAAGCCATCGGATCCGGCCCGTGGATGCTGTGGGGAGCCGCTCCTTGATTGCCTTGCCCTACCCGCACACTGGTCAGAAACACAGTTGCGGGGCGGTTTTTCTTTAAAAGGTTTTGAGCCCAGAGGGGAGGAGGAAGGCTTCAAATGCTGTTCCTGCCCCCAGCACAATCCCATTGGCTGGTTTCTGGCCAGAAACTGAATAACAGGCAGCCATGAAGCAATATGCCCCTTCCCCTCTGGGGCTTGTAGTTATTCACAGAGCACATGGCTGCAGCCTGTGCTGGGGCGGGTCAGGCTCCTTGCTTGCCAGCCTGAGAAAGTGCTGGGCTGCTGACTGGTAAATCTCTTGGCCAGAGCCTGCCTCTGGCACTGTAGCCCCTGCGTTCCCTGACCCTCTACCCCCTCCCCCCCCCAGTACCCCAGTCTCCTGCCCCAGATCACAATCCCCTCCTGCCCTAGCTCACAACCCAAACCCCTGTACTCCAATTCCCTGCCCTAGGTCACAACCCAACCCCTGGACCCCAATCCAGTGCCCCAGGTCATAACTGCCTCCTCCTCCCCCCAAACTCTCTCAGACCCCACACTCCCTCCTGCACCTAACCTCCATCTCAGACATCACACCTCTTCCATTAATATCATGGAAGAGTGAGGCCTTTGACCACTTCCTAAATTCTTGGAGTGGCCCCCCATCAAAAATTATTGCCCACCCTACTATAACTGAAAAAACTTAAAAAACAATGACTAGTTCTGCAGCACCTTAGAAACTAACAAAAAATGTAGATGGTGGTATGCCTACTTCTTCAGATTAATGGAATTAAGGGGTCCAGGGTACAAATAAAAACACTTTTAAAATGCAGAGCTGCAGTGGTGGTAGCGAGCATCCACCCCCTTATTGACTTAATCAAGTAATCGATAGAAATTCCATCAACTACTTGATTAGCTAATTAACCGTTACTTAACATTCTTAATATGTACCCTGAAAGTCATATTTTAATACTTCTGCATATGAAAAAGTAAGCTAATAAATTAGTTTTGCAGTTAAAAATAATTTTTGGCTCAAAAGCTTTGTATATATTACTATAAAAATCTATTGTTTACATCCTGACCTGGATTGTCATTTTGTTCTTTTTGTTTTTTTGTCAGTATTCCCTGTAAGCTGCGTGTTTTGGCGGCTGTCCAGGAGAGATTCATATGCCACCCAGCTTATTAGCAGTGCACCCAAAGCCTTCCACAGCTGGCAGCCTGTGTTTCTATTAGTGGTGCACAACTGTACATGCCTGTGTGCACATAATATAATTTATTTTGCACATGGATGGAAAAAATTAGAGGGAACATTGGTCTTTAGGTAAAGGGTGTCTAGCATCTTTTGATAGAAAGTTTAGGCAATGACACTTTTCCTTTTCCTTTTCCTTCTGCTTCTCTAAGGATTCTTCAGTTTTTCCAGATTCTATTCCATTATGTTTCCTGTTAGTTTTAAGTAGCATTTCACAGTTGGCTAATTAAAGAGAAGGACAGCCTAATGCTTATGGTCCAAAGGCTTATGTGAGATGGGTAAACTTTTTTGGTCTAAAGGCCACATCTTAGTATGGAAATTATATGGTGCATCATGAATGCTCTCAAAATTCGGGGTTGGGATGCCAGAGTGGGTGAGGGCTCCAGCTGAGGGTGTAGGCTATGGGATGGGACCAGAAAAGAGAAGTTCAAAGTGTGGGAGGGTGTTCCAGGCTGGGACTGAAGGGTTCAGAGGATGGGAAAGGGCTCATGGCTGGGACATGGGATTGGGGTGCACAGGGGTGTGGGAATGAGGGCTCTGACTGGGCATGCAGGCTCTGGGATTGAGCTGGAGATTAGTGGTTTGGGTGTAAGTGGGTGTGCCGGACTGGGATCGAAGGGTTTTGAGAGTAAGAGGGGATCAGTGCTGGGGAAGGAGGTTGGGAGAGGGCACAGGAGTACGGGATCTTTCGAAACAGGTCATTTCTGTCAAATGCCCCGTCTAAACTGCTGTTTTTTTAAAAAGCCCCGTTTTGGAAAAAAGCGGTGGCTGCCATTATGCAAATGAAGCGCTGAATATTTAAATCCCGGCTTCATTTGCACTTTCGATGTGTCTAATTTATATCCCTCTGCCGACAGAGGGGTGTAGTGTAGACACACCCGAATACATGAGCAGAGTGGGCCAAGGCAAGCCCCTGACTCTGCTCCTTTGCTAGAACATTGAGCAAGACAAGCTCTGAGCCCTGCCAGTGGAAACTCAGGGACCAAATTAAAAGGTCCGATGGGCTGGATGCAACTCACAGGCCATAGTTTGCCCACCTCTTGCTTACTGTAGATCTCTGATGCCAAGGAATTGTCATGTTCTGCAGAGTATGAGCTGAAAACAAACTTAAATATTTAATATAGCAATGTGACATATAGAAGATGCAGATTGGTATCATTCTGTATCCATTTCTGTAAATTGCTTGAGTTCACTAAATTCACAAGCAGACTGTGAGCAGAATAATAGGGATAAATATTTTTTACATACAAGAAACATAGTTTGTGTCAGTTCTGTAACGTTTATAGACAATGGGATAATCTTGATAATTCTTCTAAAATGAGAGCTGAGCAGGGATCTTTGTAGCTGCACACATGGAATTCATGATCTGCTTCTTACTCTGAATACAATGCTCTTATTCCCATTGTATCTCTCTGTAGATTTGGTGTAACCAGTTTTTTTGTTTTAAGCCCTGGTGACTGTCAGTAGTGCTACACTGTATAAACAAGGACTATTGATCAAATTTGAAGTCATTAACTTGACTGTTTAAATAGATGCTGTCCTATATAATTAGTAGAACAAGAGAGTAACACTGGCTGATACAGCTTTAATCCGAATAAAAACCTTCTTTTCACAAAGTCTTAATTGGGTACTATTCAGCTTTGTTTTGTTTTGTTTGCATTGTAATTTTTTTTAAAAGTATTAAAACAATGTATTTAAAATAAAGCAAGGATAATAGTTTTGTGCGTGTAAATGAAGAATTGATGTAGCATTGATATGATGTGAGACTGTAAAGCAGAGGTGGGGAATCTTTTTTGTGTCTGGGGCCGCTGACCCACAGAAAAATCAGTCGGGAAGGGGGCAGCTGGGGCTGAAGTGCCAGCGTGGGCTTCTCAATGCTGAGGAGGAGGAGCTCTGAGCTTCGGGGACTGGATCCAGGCAAGCCAGGGACCGCATCTGGCCCCTGGGCCTTAGGTTCCCCACCCCTGCTGTAAAGCTTTTGATGCTACTTGTAAAATCATGCTTTGAGGAAATAGTCACTAAGGTGTTCTATGAGGTAAATGAGTAGTTAATCTCACGCTACCAGATAATTTTTTGGGTAGACAAATGAAAATATTTGGGGAAGAGTGGCTTACCACTTTCTGGCTCCAGATCCTTAGTCCTTCATCCAAAATTTTTCAGCTTGCCACATCTGCCCACAAAACCTTGTTTGCACACAACTTACCTTTCACCTCTCCTTTGTTGAAAGGAATGAACATCATAGTTTTTATTTGTTATATTCAAATGTGGAAAAGAGATAATATTTACAAATTGTAAGCTGGTTTTTTTTTTTCAGTGGCTCTAAGTTTGTGGTATGCCTGTCAGTCTTCTATAACATTTGTATTTCCTAGATACTGCTTAGCACAGTTGAATGTGAAATCAGCTATACAACGTATTTTTTGATACACATGTTGGATTCCTTGAATATCTATTACAAATGCGTGCTAGATATACTAGTGTAGTGTGAACAGCATTGGCACAGTCATGGTAATCTCATTAATATGTGTACAGTGTGTTCCTGTAGACAGTCTAGTGTTCCTGAGTCACATTGTTGCTAGTCTCTGGAGAGTCTGCAGATTTCAGCAGTAGGATGCATGCTTATCGATCCACGTTTCCTCAGGCACAAAAATACTCACGTGTGTCTTCCACACCAGGAAATGCGTCTCTACTGTTAGGAAACCACACAAGCATTGATGTAACTTGGTTCATCAAGCATTTATATGATTTACCCCTTGGATGACTAATATGTGATTAGATAGATTGTAGAAAGTATATGTGTATGCTTCCTCAGCACGAATACCGTAATTTTTGTTATCAAGAAAACACAATTTTCTGTGTGCAGACTACTACCTTATTCATATAATAGCTAAGTAAAAAATTGCTTACTTCCAGGCCAGAAGTGTTTAAATGGTTTACCAAACATAGATACTTTTATATTAATCCATTGAAAATAGCGCTATATAGGGGTATTTCCTACAATGGGTTAACTTCTGTCATCTAATAGAGAATACTGATTTTTATGTTAGGGTTAATAAACTGCAAAAGGATCAGGAATTGAGGGATGAATTAAAAATCTGTATTTCTTCTAAATTTATAAGCAATTAGTTCCATATTTTCTGTGCATGTTCAATTCTAAGCAAGAAGGCCTAGGTGGAGGTCTTTAGAAAACTGCAGATGAGGGATGTAAAATCCCATATAAAAAGTTAACTGGTTAGACTTTACATTTACCAGATTAATTGGCATGCTGTGGGTGGGGGAGCCCAGCTGCGATGGAACAGCCCCTGACCTACAGTGCGACAGAGGTTGGAGACTGCTTCAGCCAGGGTGGGCCCGCCGACATGAAGGCTGCTCCGGACTGGGCTGCCAGTTAACTGATTACTAGGGATGTTAAAAGTCATGTAATAGTATAACTATGTAACTGCTGAAAATCTCAGCAGTTACATGGTTACCTGTGCTGTGGGCTCTGCAGTACAAAGCTTAGTTTAGCTAAGGAGCTGGGTTTCCAGCCCTTGCCCACCTGGCTCTGCTAGCGAAGCCAGAAAAGCCACCTCTCTAGGAGCAGAGCTGGCAGCCCTTGCTCACCTGGCTCCCGGGGAGGTGGCTTTGCTGAATGTAACTGACACCATTAACCAATAAACATCCGCTTATTGGTAAAACAGTTAGTCATTTGCATTCAAATATCCCTACTGGTTTCCCTGTAAGCATCACCCAGTGAGGGTGATGTTTACTGGGAAACCGATTAACCCTTTACATCCCTACCGTAGACGTCCAAATAGTAATGGGCATACAAATTTTTAGCACTTTGTACTGAACTACAGTAATTTGGACAGATAAATGGAGAGGAGTTATAATAGTTTGACAGTGTCAGAAATTCTGCAATTTCTACAGGTGAAACTTTTTGATGATTCAATTATGAATAACTAGCTGGACTTACCCAGCGTTGCTCGGGAAACGGGAGGAACAAAATTTAGAAAATTTAGGAAAGGAGGGAACCCTGAGCCAGGGGACTCCCAGAGCCACAGACCCTGGGGGCTGATGGCTCCTGGCCCACACCTGACCCTCTGAGAGCAGCAGGACCCTCCTCCCCCCAGGACCGAGCAGCCAGCCCCCAGGAGAACAGTACACAGTCATGCAGCCAGTAGCAAGGGGACTTCTCTTTGCAAGGTTGGCTCAGGGATCACCTGCCCTGCCTTGGCAAGGAAAAACTCAGAGCTCACATCTAACCCTGATGGCTGGAACCAGACACAGAAGAGCCCCACTCACAGTACGAACAGCACCTGGCTGGCTTCACAGCAGTGTAATGCATCGAGGGTTTAACCCGGCCCCTCCGCCCTGTGCTGCAGCAGGCACACGGATTCCTTCTGCTTGGGGCTGCAGGTGCCACGGGGAGGAGGGCGGGACCCTGATCGGGTCCAAAAGTACCTTGAAACCTTCTTCTGGATGAAAGATTATCCCATGCAAAGTTTGGTTGCGGTAGCTCTTACAGTGTCCAAGTTATTAGCGCACAAACTTACAAACATTCTCCTTTATATATTAGATATTCTAATTGAGTAGACTTTGTGTATTTAAAATTGGAGCTGGTGCCAAGAATCTCCTTACCTCCCCAAATTTGAGTTATTATTCAACCTTATGCCAAAACTTCCAAACTTGAGTTCCTAATATTAAGCACCCAAATCAGTATTTTGGTGCTTAAGTAATTGGCCTAATGTGTTTGTAGCTTTTGTTGAAATAGGCAGGAAAATCAGAGCAATTACTTAAAAATAGATTTTGATGTGTGACCTTAGACATGTATGAAAATATAGGCCTTAGTCTTCAGATTTGGCTGTGCCTGTCCTATAATCTTCTGAGAACTGCTTAAGAAAATTATGCCTTGTTTGCTATTAGGATGTAAGAAATGTATGAAAATATTAACTGTGTAACTGATCAAAATTCTGTTGGTTACACGGTTGATCTCAGGGCTGCGGGTTCTAGCCTGTGACATGATGGGCCCGGCCAGCCTGATGCACCCTCGGCAGGGTGCTGCTCTGGCCAGGCCAGGCAGGGTCCACAGTACTGCGCCATGGGCAGGCCACTGCTCCAGCCGGTAAGGATGATGCTTACTGGGTAACTGATTAACATCCCTATTTTTTATACCTGATAAGAAGTAGCTGTAAAGGGGTGTTAAATACAAAAGTTGATTGATAGATGTTTGACCACTAATCTGATACTTTAGATTGTAGTGCCAGTATATAGAATTAGTGTTTTACTGTTGTATGCCTCTCTATCTAGCTGCATAGGCAATGTGATTATAGAAGAGTATCACAGTTCCTAGATCCAGAACTAAATAGGGTTTGGCTATGTCCATTGCACAAATGGTTAAACTATGGGCAACCACACATGGGAGGTTCCCAGAGGGAACAATGATTGAAACTGGATTTCAGACACAGCTTCCTTCTTGATGTAGATATGGTCAAATGTGGGTAATGAATGAAAATGGATTTCTCCATCTTTAGTACTTATTTTCCTACAAGAAGATATCCATATGATGTCTAGAATGACTTTAGGGTACTTGTGCTGCAATAACTTCATGACAAGCTCACTTTGCTTGGCTTTATTTTAGAATAGGCTACATAGCAGAGAAGAAAATATATCAGTGCAAAGAAGTTGACCTTTCAGTATCAGCAGGAGCTGAAACTGTTCATCAGGATCTTATGTATAGTAACTAGCTGTGCATCAAAAATATAATTATAGATTTTAGAATTATAGAAAAATCTTTTTAAACTAATCTAGCTAATAGGCAAATCTTATACATGAAAGTCTTAAATGTGAAAAAGATTATTAACATCTTGATATGGTCCTAGGTTAAAAAAAAACTTTATTACTAATCTGGGGGAATTCTTTCTGTCAACTCAAAAATACTACAAGAATTCAAGGCTGACCTTTCATGTAGTTGTGAAATGAAATTATATTAATAGGAAATAACTTAAACGTGTATCCAGTATGTATATTTTATCCATAATGAAAATTAACAGTACCCCTCTCTAGCTGTTACATTGTCTAAACTGGGTGGGCAATAATTTTTGCAGGAGGGCCACTTAATGAATTTTGGTCGGTGGTCTCAGGCCAGCGCCAACCTCCAGAAGTGGTAGGGCTGGGAAGTAGCCTCCCTTCAGAGTTGTCTGGGGCTGGAGGCTTTGAAGTAAAAATACAGTTACGAGCTTGAGGCGCCCAGCCCTGCTCCTACTGTGTTGCCTGGCAGCTGCCCAGGGTTGCTGCTACTATTTAAAAGGTTCACTGCTCTAGGCCCTGCTGGGATAGAGCTGTGACCAGGAGCTGTGAGCCATTTAAATAGGCTCCTGCTGCCTGAGCCACTGCCTGGAAATTCAGTAGCATGCGCAGCAGGATATAAATAGAAAGCAATCCAGAAGCAGTCCATGGACTGAATCAAAGTGTTAGGTGGGCTGGGTCCAGCTCCTGGGCCGCATCTTGCCCAGCCCTGGTGTAAGCAGTATCAGTATCTGAAGACCAGCTATCAGAAACTGCACCTGGAAAAAATATTGGAAGGATGGGGGAAAGGGAATGCTTTGAAGAACTAGCCAGCCCCATGACATAACTCTCAGCTTTCGATGGTGGTATGTAGCTTTAGGTTCCTTTTGGATTCTTCAAGATCATTGGATTACTAAAAATAACTTCTTCTGTCTATCACTGTCCTTAGGAGTCAAACCTTATTGTGGTCATCCACATATTTGTTACCCTTAGCTTGACTATGGCAACACACTGTTCGAAGGAATGAAAATAACATTGGTGAAAAAACTCCAGCTAGTTTAACTAATGGCTGTCCACCTGCTAAGCAGCACAGATCAATATGAATACATCACTCTTGTCTTTTGGACACTCTTAGCTCCCCAGTGAATACACGCTTTAATGTCCTGATCTTGTTATTGATAGCCTTCAAGGGGCTGGCACTTGGTTATCTCAAATTATCCCCCTTGTTGTTATGCTTATGCAGACAGTTGTATCTATCAGGAGCAATGGAACTTTAGATAGCAAGGGTAAATTTTTTGGAAGCTGTTTTTCCTTGGCAGTGGGGCTCATAGCTTTGGAATTCTCCCTATCACAAGAAATTGACACAATTAGTACATTTTGCTGGAAATGTAAAAGCTATCTTTTCACCATAGCTTTCTTACTAAAACATAAAATTCCCATCAACTCTAGGAAATGGGGGGAAATCTCAGACCACCAATTGCTTAAGGTACTCACTACAACTTCTGTTTTGATATTATTAATATCTACACATAAACTATAGGTTGTTAAAAAAGAGAACATGGAATGTGGATTTCTTGAAAAGTACTTTAGCATGTATTTACTTAGAGGCTGTCCCAGTAGTAATGTCAGATTAATTTAAGAGATTTCATTTTTTTAATTTTACTTCAAAGAATAACCCTTACTTGAGTAATCTTTTGGTGTAAGATTAACTGCTGGCTATGTAAAATAGTGGGTGACTGTTTCCTGTTTAGACATAGTCAAACTCTGGCCTTAAAACTTTTCCCTGATATTTTACAGAATGACTAAATTGATGTCTTGTATTAGAAATCCTTCTTTTGAATGGATTTAGTTATTTCAAAGAACTCAGGGAAAAGTGGGGTGCTAGGATACTGTGATTATGATAGTTATAGGTAGTGCTAGCAGGCATAAAAAGAATTATAATTTAAAGTTTGAATATCCCTGTTGGGGATAGGTCATTTATGGAATGTACAGGTGTTCTTACCTACATGCCTCTAGCTTCCATCACACGATTGACTGTTTACAGCCAGACCCTAAGATACAACCGGATTTGCTCCAGTCCCACAGACAGAGACAAACACCTATAGGATCTCTATCGGGCATTCTTAAAACTTATATCCACATGGGGGAAGTGAAGAAACAGATTGACAGAGCCAGATGAGTACATAGGAATCTGCTTCTTCAAGACAGGCTCACCAACGAAAATAACAGAATACCACTAGTCATCATCTAGAGCCCCCAGCTTAAACCCCTCCAGTGCATCATTGACAATCTACAACCTATCCTGGAAAATGATCCCTCACTCTCACAGGCCTTAGGAGACATGTCAGTCCCTGCCTACAGACAACCCCCTAACCTGGTCAAATCCTTTCCAGCAGCCACACATCACACCTCAAACACCCTCATCCAGGAACCTACCCCTGCAACATACCCCGTTGCCAACTCTGTCCATACATCTATACAAGCAATACCCTCACAGGACCTAACTACATAAGCCTCAGCATCAGGGGCTCATACAACTGCACATGCTCTAATGCACGGGTGAGCAAAGGGCCCTCTGTGGGCTGGATCTAGCCCGCCAAGCTGGTGGATCCAGTCAGCAGCCTCCTTGCCACTTCCTTACACCCAGGCTAATCAGCGACGGGGGAACATGCGTAGTCTCCTTGTCCCTGCTCGAGACACATGCTGGCTGTTTTAAAGCAGCCATCGTTTATCTCTAGTTGCTGCAAGCCTTTGGTGGTGAAACTTTTGCACTCCCTTCCCACAGGCCAATTATGGCCTGGGGGTGGGGAGCATGCAAAGTGTCTCATGTCTGCCCTGCCAGGGGCACGCAGCTGCTAGAGAGACATGCCGGCTGTTTTAAAAGGTGGAGGCTCTGATTGGCTTGGAGGCAGGGGGAGTGTGCAAGGTCTCCTTCCGCTGGGTGCCTAGAGGGAACCGCCAGCTGTTTTAAAACAGCCAGCGTTTCTCTCTCTGGCTCAGGAGGGGGAGGACTTCTTGCACTCCCCCACCTCAGGCCAGTCAGGGTGTGGGAGGGAAAGCACAAGATCTCTTGACCCTGCCCCTTCCAGGATGGCTCAGGACCACTTCAGAAGTTTCTGAAGTGGACCCTTTTTAAAAATTATTGTCCACCCCTGCTCTAATGTGATATGCCATCAAGTGCCAGAAATGCCCCTTTGCCATTTATATTGACCAGACTGGACAGTCTCTATGATAAAGGATATATGGACACAAGTCAGACATCAGAAATGGTAAAACACAAACCTGTAGGGGGGCATTTTAACCTGCCTGGGTACTCACTAATGAATTTAAAAGTAGCTATCCTACAAAGGAATTTCACCAGCCAGTTATAGTGTGTGTGGAATCGACATTCATCTGCAAATTTGACACTGTTTCTGTGGGCTTGAACAAAGGCATTAACTGGATGTCACATTATAAAGCCAGCCTTCTCTGCATTTAATACCTCATTTACATCAAAAGCTAAGTATGGAACACTTCCAGCCTACTTCATTAGCACCAGTCCTACAATTGACAAGTATCTTTCTCCTCCCCCCTCTCTTTTTCTGTTATAAATTCTGGGTTCTTGTTATTTTCACTCCAGCTCATCTGATGAAGGGGGTTTTACCTACAAAAGCTCATGACGCTATATATATTTGTTAGCCTTTATGGTGCCATAGGACTACTTGTTGTTTTTAAAGTTACGGACTAACACAGCTACCTCTGAGACAAGTGTGTGTAAATTAGGAATGTAAAATCCTCTTTAATTAGTTAACCGGTTAAACATTAATTTAACTGGTTAACTGATTAAATGGGGGTGGGGGCTCCTGCCTGCTGGAGTGTGTATTGGTTTCAATCTAGTTAAATAGATGTTCTACATATTTTCACTTGCTGCTGGGACAGTTTATTCCTCTCAGCATTTAAATTGATTATTTTATAGTTGTTTCTTTTAGCAGAATTAAGTTTACTCTTTGCTTACCCCAGTAAAATGTTGTTCTTACAAAAGCTTTTTTTTCTTTTTGGTGGCTCGTGATTCCATTTGAAGTGATACTAGTTTTAGCAGAAGCCAATTGCTCACCACCGTTTTATAGTACATTAGGCCTGAATTCTTATGCACAGTGAGAACATGGGCCTTGGACTTTGCAAAATCAGGTGGCAAGAAATCGGCCTTAATAAATTTGCCCTCTTCTCGTAGTGTAGACGTGGCCATATAGCAGCTTTTGTTAGGTCTGCTCAGTTGAGTGCCAAGCTTTGACTGAAGTCACGCCTGTGTTTTTATTTTAAGGCAATGTTCCATTCACATTGTTTAACTAAAATCTTTCATAGTTAACACATTTTAACTCTCATGGACTGAACTAACAGTTTGCATAGTTTACAGCTTACACATGGATTAAATGTATACATTTTTGAAATAACATTATTTTTAAACTCTTGCAAACATTCCTGTTGAGCATTTGATGAAAACCAGACACTAATCCGCACCAAAAATGTTTTTGTCCATAAAAGTCCAGATAAGATAGAAAAGTGTTTTAAATGAAAATAAACCTGTGTGGAATCAATACCCCTTTTTTATTGTCTTACTGTATTTATTTAAAAAATACAATTTGATTTTAATATATATGGAATTCTGAAGCATATGCTTGTCTCCTTTGGTCTGATCTTGAAGTAAATTAAATGGCATTTAAAATTGGAAGTAGTCATCGGAGGTTAGTGTAGTCTTTGTGAAAGGCTATAAATCCAAATAATTGTTTGGCTGAGATGCAAAATGTTTTTATATGAAGATTCAGGATTGAAATAGCAAAAATATGCTTACTATTTGGATGGATGTTTTAGAGCTTTGACCATTTGAGAATAATATAATGTCACTGTTGGGCTGTTGCCTTGTTATATTTAAGTAAACTTTCTCAACAGCTTCAATGCAGAGGACTCTGATTTCCATTGCAGGATTCTTGAAGCCTATGACCAGTCAGGTTTTCGCTATACTTTTACTGATGGGTTAAGTTATTTGGAGCCTAACTGTGTGTGTGTGTGTGTAAACAGGGCCACAGATAGTACTTGGTAATAAATATAATAGCTAACCATGTTTTACCCTTGCCAGAGTTATATAAGCTAGCACACGGTTCTCTTTGTCACCATTTCAAATCTATTTTGTCTGTGAACAGCGTATCCCTTTCTCCCAATTTTGTCTCTTTAATCAGTTTGGCTGATCCTCCCTCCTCCTGCTCAAATGTAGTAAGGTATCCTAAAATGTATAGAATCACATGTAGCTGGAACCACTCTCAGCATGTATGTGTTTTATGGGTAGTTGCCTATGAAGGCATTATGGGATAACAGTCCAAGTTTTTCCAGAATATGAATGGACTAACAAATATGTTCCTTGTAAAGACACTGAAATTTGATTGACGCATGGATATTTTTCATAAAAAAAAATGCATCTGTGTGAATAAGACCCTTGTCATTTGTGTGTCACAAACTGGTCACAAAACCATTATTATACTAGTAGAGTAGCTAGCTGAGCTCTTTGCTTTCAAAAGGGAGAACAAAGTGCATCTAGTAAAAGAACAAGCTCCAAAATTTATAACTACAGGTTAAAACTCTCTAATCCAGAACTTTCGTCCAGAAACATCATCATCCAGAATGATTTTAGTTAGCTGGATGTCCACTTTTCATGGGTGTGGCCAAGTTTCCCGTGGTCCTATAAAGTTTGTTTATAGCCACCAGTCCTAGCTCTCAGTGTTTTGTACTGTTGTTTAGCTCTAATTTACCCCTAAATGTTCTCTAACACAGTAAGCAGTGAAAGTGTTGGTAATGCTGCTAGATAATATTGACCTCCTGTGGTCCAGAAAATTCTCTCATTTGGAACCAGTCAGGTCGTGAGGGTTCTGGGCTAGAAAGATTCAACCTGTACTATATAGTTTTTCAGAAGACCCTTACATATTTGAATCTATTTCACCCAAGTTTTATAAAAATATATATAGCTTTAAAGAAAACAGTTTTGAAAAGTTTGAAGAGTTTACGAACTTGTGAAAGAGAAGGTTGAATATTGTCTTGAATTCATTGTACCAGTAAATATCTGTCTAAATTATATGAGTATTCTGTAAACACTTTCCTGCTTAAATATGTACAAGAAAATTCCAAAATAATTTTGGAAGAAAGCTTTTTGGATGTTTATTTGTGATTTATTTTCTGCTTCTTGTGTCCTTAGAAAGTAACTCATTTATATCCTGCATGAATTTCACTGTACAGTTTTTCTTGTAATCTGCATTTATAAGTGGCTAAGTAGTTTAAGGCTAGAGTTTGTAGAATGATTGATTTCCTGATAAATTACAGGGGAAGGGGAAGTCCAGACTCCCATCCATATATTCAGTAATTAAGAATGTTTTGCCTAAATATTCCTGAGGATTTGTGTTACAAAATGAATGCTGTCTGTGGTTGACTGCGTTTTGATTAGGGCATTCTGTACTCAGCCAAAAATCTTAAAATTTAAATGAATACTGCTAGCATTAAGAGATGGGTAATTAAAGTACCTTGGTATAACATACCTGAGTATTTCATAATTTTTAAAAGATACCAAATAATCCCCCCTTCCTAATATTAAAAGCTAGTACAAACATATAAATGGCCTTTCCATTGTTGTCATTGTTCTGTCCCAGTCCAAATACACACAGGATCCCAATGTCATTTAAAATTTAACTTCAGTCTTTTCATAAATATTAAAGAACTACATTCAGAGATTGAATTTAAAGGCTATTTTAATAGCTAAAATCAATACCTTTAGTGTATTTAGATTTCAAATTTTGTGTTGAATTAGCCATTCACTGGTGCACCTCTGGTACCTGGTAAAAATCAAATCCATTTTGGTGCAATTGATTAAATATGCTGTTGTCGGATGCTTTTAAGACTCCACAATTTTTTGCTGCTCAGCAAAGGCTGCATAATATAATAAGATATCAGCTAGAATTTGAATTCCTGAGTTTGATTACCAGTTCTACCTTAGTCTTGGGCCACGCCTTGGACAAGTCACATAGCTTATTCAGGAGTGTTTGTCAGGAGTGTTTGTTGTGTATGGATGTTTGTAGAACATTAAGATGCTCTGTAAGTACTAGGGCTACATCTACACTGCCCAGTCTTGTGCAAGAACATATGCAAATGAGGCACAGTGATGAATATTGCCGTGCCTCATTTGCATACTTAATGAGCTGCCATTTTTGCGCAAGGGGCTTTTGAGCAAGGAGGAGCAGTCTACACTGCTCCTTCTTGCACAAAAACCCCCTCTTGCACAAGAGCCGTTCTGCCGCTTATTTTCAGGCAGAACGGCTCTTGCGCAAAAGCTCCTTGCGCAAAATATGTATGCAAATGAGGCGCAGCGATCTTCATCTCCACGGCTCATTTGCATATGTTCTTGAGCAAGACTGGGCAGTGTAGACATAGCCAAATGTTAAAAAGGCATTTTTTTTTAATTTGGTAAAATTCAGTTTGGAAATTGAGTTACGAGTTCATGGTGGAGGAGGAACATATTTTCATGCTTTAAGAATTTTTTTAGTGCTTAAATAGCTAATTTGAAAACTTCATGAATTTATTTCTCAAAAACGTTGATGTAATTTGAAAAAAAATGTGCTGCCATATGTGCAACAGTTCATCTTCCAACAATATTTTAATTTTATGTCAGTGATAGAGAGGTCTGACTCTGCATGTCAATATCCATTTCAGAGTGAGAACAGATATATGTAAACTATTCAGATAAACATTGCTAGTCAACATATAATTTTTCTTTTAAAAATATTGAATGGAAATGATATAATGTTATAGGTTAAGAAATAAAACTCACAAGAAATACAAAATTGTGGTTACCATAGCAACTGTAATTTGGCTGTGTTGCTTCTACTTTAAGGCATAAAATTAACAGCATTAACAACATACCGCTTCTCATATGGAAGGGAATTGTTATAGCTCTTGTTGGAATTGTAGCTTTGAATTTCCTGATTTTTGTTTAATTTCTCAACTATAAAAGTTGCGTTTAGGATTTTTGCACTATATTTTCTGAACTTTAATCCCTGGATATGCAATGTTTAACTCCCTTCTCCCCTAAACCATATTCTAACCCAGAGGTGGGCAATAATTTTAGATGAGGCCACTTTACTAATTTTTAAAGGGGCCCTGGGCTGCCCCAGAAAGGGGTGTGGTCAGGGCACTTCCTGCTTCCCCCTCCCACAGACCCTGGTTAGCCTGGGGGTGGGAGAGCATGTGAAGTCTTTGCCCTCATCCACCCCTGCCTAGAGATAATTGTCAGCTGTTCTGAACAGCTGGCGATTCCCTCTAGGCATCTGTCCCCCTTGCACAGCAGGAGGAGACTTCGCGAGATTCCCCCCAACCCCAGGCCAGTCAGGGCTTGGGAGGAGCGCACGGAGTCTCGCTCCTGCCCGCATCCTCATGGCACTTAAAGTGAAAGTGCTGCATGCCCCTTGCAGGGCAGGAAGAGCCTGCGTGCTCCCCTGCCCCCATGCCAATCAGGACAGGAGCAGGGAGTGAGAGACTTCGCATGCTCCTCCCGCCCCCAGGCCCTGATTGCCCTGGGGGCAGGGCAGTGACAGGGCGTCCACAAGCCAGATCTAGCTGGTAGAGGCCCATTTACCCACCCTTGTTCTAACCAGTCTCTGTTGTCCACTTCAAAAAATACACATTGTACTACCCATACTCAGATGGAATACAATGGGGGTAATGAGAACATATAATGTGTTCTCAAATAGTTGAAAGATAATTTATGGGCATTTCAAAAAGAATTCACTTGCTCAGATTTGTTGGAAACATTTGTTAGAAAAGAGGAAAGAAACGTTTGACTTAATTTGTTTGAACTTTTGTTGTGGTTCTGGAGGATGCATTACTGAGGAAGAGATTGAGATGGATTGATACCATGCAGTGGAAATATGTGGCTTTATTCCCCTGGAATGTCCAGGGAAGCAGTGTAGTCCAATAAGTATGGCATTGAGGTGAGAATTCTAGGGATGGTTTGTTGCTCTGCCTTTTACCTTTATCTGTAAAATCGGAATACTGGTATGACTGAAAAGTGCTTTGAAATCTATGGTTAAAAATTGCTATTAAAGATATCCATTGTCTTTATTATTTTTGTGAGGCCAGGATATTGTTAAGAGGAGTAACATATAGATAAAAAGGTGACTGAGTAAGATAAACAGTTTAGATTAGGGATGAAAAATCCCGTTTAATGGTTAACCATTTAAAGGGAGGGCACCCCACTGCCCTGGGAGCAGGCATGGGCTGCACTGGCCAGGACGGAAGGAGCGGAGCCAAGATGCTTCCAAGCTTCCCCATCCACAGACCATGATTGGTCTGGGGTGGGAGAGCCCCTTTGCCCCCCCTTTCCACTAAGCACCCATGCCCCTGGCAGGGCGGGACGAGGCTTTGCATGCTTCCCCATCCCCAGGCCAATTAAGGCCTTGGGGTGGGGGAAGTGCACAAAGTTTTCTCCGCCCTGTGAGGAGCGTGCGGCACTTGAAAGTGCTCTGCGTTCCTCACAGGGCAGGGGCAGGGTGGAGGAAGCTTCATGCACTCCCCCGCCCCCACGCTCTGATTGGCCTGGGGGTGTGGGAACAGATCATTTTGAATTATGACCCTATCCTCCAAAGCAGTTGCAACCCCTCCCAGCTTGGTATCGTCTGCTAACTTATTAAGCGTACTCTCTATGCCAATATCTAAATAGTTAATGAAGATATTGAACAGAACAGGTCCCAGAACAGACTTCTGTGGAATCCCACTTGTTATGCCCTTCCAGCATGATTGTGAACCATTAATAACCACTCTGAGAATGGTTATCCAGCCAGTTATGCACCCATTGGATAGTAGCCCCATCTAAGTTGTATTTGCCTAGTTTATTGATAAGATAATGCAAGATTGTATCAAATGTCTTACTAAAGTCTAGGTATACCATGTCCACCATTTCTCCTGTATCCATAAGACTTGTTATCCTATCAAAGAAATATACATTCACATCCCTAGCCACAAGCCTGTGTTGACACAGCCCTGTCACTAAAGTTTGGAACTGAACCTTTAATAACTCCTCATCTGAAGAAATGGGTTGTGCCCACGAAAGCTCCTGTTAACATCTGCATGTTTTGTTAGTCTTTAAGGTGCTGCTAGACTTGGTTGTTTGTTTTTCCATGTGTAAATGCTGTGTGTTGGCACTTTACTGACAAAATACTTCTAGCATCCATGAGTGAACAACTTTCGCTTTATCTGCAGGCAAGCAACAAAGCAGTATTTAGACTTCCACTGTGACACAACTTTTGTCATTCATTTTTTTAAGCACCCATGAATGATAAAACTCATTCAATTGCAAGTGTAGTTTAAGTCTTATACTGGAATAACTACTTTTGTAGTGCGAGTGGGAGGATTCTTGGCATAGAGATGGAGGGGAGGACACAGGGCGTGAGTATGGCTTTGCTGTGTTGGGGCACAAGAGGTTCCTGAGAGATACTAACTAGGATTTTAGGGGCATTTAAAGAAATACTTAAGTTTTTTGATCAGACACTGATTATGGGCGGGTACCAAGGGATAGATGGGAAAGTTAATATTTAAAAAAATTCCACACCTGCTATCATATCCTGACAAAATTAAATTTATATAAATGTAAATAAACTGATTTAGTTCAACAAAAATTAATCACCCTTTCTCAGAATTAATTCTGTAACTTTCACATGCCCTCAACTTATTCTCTATTCCCCCATTTCTGTAATTCACCATATGTGCACAAAGGCCCCAAAGTTTGGAAATCTAGTCAACTCTTCCATACACACAGGATGTACAGATGCAGATTTTAATGACATTTATTGCTGGTCACTGCCTCAGTGTTTTTTTTAATGCAAGAAACCCTCACTATTTATGGTGGATGCATTCCTGGCATTGCATGTGGCAAAATTCACAAATACTGGGAGCTCTGGCTTGCAGCCCCCGTGGTGAGCTCCCTACAGCTCCTAAACTCACTCCGTGGCTCCCAGCAGCCACGGTGAGTTCCCCATGGCTCCTGGCCGCCTCCTCCCCTTACATCCAGACAGGATACCCCCTGTGAATATGAGGAACTGTGAATAGCGATTCTGCAGATCTTGAGGGTCTCCTGTATCAGGAATTCTAGAGACAGTATGGTTCTATTTGTGGTAATGTCAGGCTGAAACTAACATAAATAGAGAGAACTCTATTTATGCTTATGAGGGACAAACCTGTTAGTATTCTTTTTCCATCTAGTTTTTTAATGTACTTCTAATTGCTAGCTATTGCTTAATAAAAATGACTCGCTTTGGGTGTGTGGTTTTTGATTCTCTTCAGAGGTACCTAGTCTTTGTAGATCAGTGTGTAATGTGTTTCAACCCAGAAGAAATACTTGAACCCTACTGCAGCCTATGTAAAAGGGCTGCATTAAAAAGACCTAAATATCTTACATCTAGTAACTCTTCCTTTGGCAGTTAATTGAGAGAACTTCATAGGAATATAAAGGATATATTGATATATTGTAGCCCATTTGAGTTCTAGTTTTAGTTTAGGTGGAGTGAAGTGTCAGGATCTGGTTTTGTATTTCCACTAACGCCTATTCCTTGCTGACTAGCACACTGGTATTATAATGATGACACATTCTCCATTATTAATGCAGTGATGTGTGTAAAATTTTTTAGTTGTTTCATGGACATCTGTACAGGTTTACAGTTTACCTCTGTTCTCTAGGTTTTAAATATCAGAGACCCAAATATTTATTACTGAACAGTAGAGCTGTCATGCATTTAAAAAGAACTAATCATGCATTTAATAATAGAATATTTTTGAGTGTTTACTACATTTTCAAATATATTGATTTCAATTACAACACTGAATGCAAAGTGTACATTGCTGTCTTGATTTTTTATTAGATACTTAAACTATTTTTTATAGTGTGTCTCAAGTCAATTAAATAAAAGTACTGCAGTGCAACCTCTTTATTATGAAAGTTGAATTTACAAATGCAGAATTATGTTAAAAAAAAAAAAAAAAAAAAAAGTAAAGCTTGGGAGCCTACAAGTCAACTCAGTCCTATTTCTTGTTCAGCCAGTTGCTCAGGCAAATAAGCTTTGGTTACAGTTTGCAGGAAATAATGCTTCCACTTCTTGTTTACTAGGGATGTTAAAATGTGTGTAAGTAATCGTGTAATAGCTGAAAATTTCAGCGGTAACATGGTTACATGTGGGGGGGTGGGGTGGGGGGAAGCTCCTTGGAGCTGGAGCATGTAGCAAGCTGACTTTTAAGCTGGCTCCCTGTGCATACTAGCTCCTGCCTGCTCTCTCCCCCCCCCCCCCCCCCCCCCCCCGCACTGTGTCTATGCTCATGTTGGGTTCTGCTTGATAACAGTCCAAAGCAGAGTGGACCATCACATTTTCATATTCATCATCTGAGCCATATGCCACCAGCAGAAGGTTGATTTTTTTTTCTGTGATTTCTGCATTGGAATGTTGCTCTTTTAAGACTTTTGAAAGCATGCTCCACACCTCGTCCCTCTCAGATTTTGGTTGGTACTTCAGATTCTTAAATCTTGGATTGAGTGCTGTAGGTATTTTTAGAAATCTCACATCGGTACCTTCTTGCGTTTTGTCAGATCTGCTGTGAAATCATTTTTAAAATGAACAGCATGTGTTGGGTCATCATCTGAGACTGCTATAACATGAAATATGTGGGTGAAACAGAACAGGAAACCTACAATTTGCCCCCAAGGAGTTCAGTCACAAATTTAATTAATGCATTTTTTTTAAACAGTCATCATCATGGAAGTATGTCCCCTGCAATGGTGGCAAAAGCATGAAGGGGCATAAGAATACTTAGCATATTTGGCACATAATAGCTTGCAACACTGGCTACAAAAGAGCCATATGAATGCCTGTCCTCACTCTCAGGTGACATTGTAAATAAGAAGCAGGTAGCATTAAATGTAAACAAACTGGTTTGTCTTAGCAATTGGCTGAACAAGAAGTACAACTTAGTGGACTTTCAGGTTCTAAAGTTTATTTTGTTTTTGAGAGCACCTATGTAACAAAAAAACCCCTATGTTTATAAGTTATGCTTTCACGATAAGGAGAGTGCACTATAGTACTTGTATGAGGTGAAATGAAAAATACTGTTTTGTGTTTATAATTTTTACACTGTAAAATTATAAATGAAATTAATATAAAGTGAGCACAGTACAATGAGTAATAGATTTTCAGTTATCTTGATTTCTAGAAAAATATCCAAAATATTTAATAAACTTCAGCTGGTGTTCTTTTATTTAACTGTGATTTTTAAAAATTCTGATTAATTGCACTAGTAGTTTTTTGATAATCACATGAGTTAACTGTTATTAATAAATAGTGCTACTGAAAAGTTAAATTCACACCGCTGTCTGAAAGCTTTTAGGACATTGTCTCTGAATTTAAATTTTTTAAAAAATTAAGTATGATCAAAATAACAAAAATAGGAGAATAGAATGGATGCCTTGGTCTTGGGGGATAACAATTTAACTTCAAATTGCAAGTGCAATGTTGGTATTTTAGTACAATGATACGGTTAATCCTAGAAATTCTTGTGGGTTTTTTTTTTTTTTTTACATACATGGTATCTTCAGCAATACTCATTTTCTATTAAACTATTTCTCCTTCCATACCCCATCGAACATAAATGATTGCCAGCCCGGAGAAAAAAAAATCTGAGAATCTTCATATGTTGCCTAATGTTGGAAATCAAAATACACATTTGTCTGCCATGAAGTCTTTTTAAGGGCATGCACACAGAATGGGAAGAGCAAGCAGAGTCATTCTGAGAGACAGGATGGGGAGGATTGCTGGTGGTACTCAGAATATTTTCCACACAATTCAGTGAACCATTTGCAAGAGAAGAGATTTCATGTAACAGATTTAGCCAAGGTATTTAAATCCCACAGTACTGTGGCAAAAGATTAATGTAGCACACGTTGGGCTGCTAAAGTCTAATTCAGGCCTGGGCAAAATATGGCCCGCCAAGCCACTGGATCCGGCTCGCAGAGGCAGCAGGAAGCCCCAGGCAGGCTCCCCTGCTTACCCCACAGCTCTGCGCTCCCTGCAGAAGCGTGGCTGCAGGGCTTCCTTTCAGTTTCAAAACTGGAGGGGAGGAGGGAAGTTTCAGGAGCCACCCTGCCTCCAGCACAATCCTATTAGCCGTTTTCTGGCCAGAAACCAGCCAGTGGGAGCTGCCTGTTCGAATAACAGGCAGCCAAGAAGAACCACCTCCCTTCTCCTCAGTCCAGTTATTCAATGAAGCACATGCCAGCTGGCTGGCTGGCTGGGAAACTGTTTTAAGCTCTGCAAGCCTTAGCGCTGCAGGTAGGCAGGCTGATTTGGCTGCTGACTGGTAAATCTCCTAGCCACAGCCTACCTCTGGCACCCCAGACTCTCCCTGCTCCAACCCTCTGCTGCCTCCCATTCAACATACCCAAACCCTCTGTCACCCTCTTGCACCCATACCCCCTCCCAGATCTGGCAACCCAATCCCCTGCCCCAGATCACAATCTGCTTCTACCCTAGGTCACATCCCAAATCCCTGCACCTCAGGTGCCTGCCCTAGGTCACAACCATCTCCTTCACCCAAACTCCCTCCCAGACTCCAGTCTCCCTCCTGCACCCCAATCCCTTACTCCAAGCTCCCCTCTGCACCCAACCTCCATCCAAGACCTAACATCTCCTCCATTAATATCATGGAAGAGTGACCACTTTCCAAAATCTTGGAGTGGTCCCCCATCAACAACTATTGCCCACCCCTGGTCTAATTTTTAACACTTACAATACTTTGTTCTTTTATGTTGCCCTCTCAGAAACCTTGTTTGAGTTTTTTTCCCCCTGCATTTTGGTTTTGAATAACAGAACACCATGCTATTGTTTATTTTTAAACTGCCTTTTTTAAGGGTAGAAAAACACCAATTTGGAAAATAGCCCTTAGGATAGAACTAATAAATAGGCATTCGGTTGTGCTGTTGCATGATATTGCCAAAAACATTCTCCTTCATGAATAAGTTGCCACTGAGTGCTGTGTTTGCAACTTGAACTCTGGAGGCACTAGTGGAGTGTATTTTCTGTGTCTTCGAGCAGTCTACATTAGGAGTGTTTTACAGGTATAGTTATACTGGCAAAGTGCTCCTAGTGTGGATTCAGTAAGTACTAGTAAAAGCAGAGTTTTGCCAGGATAGCTGTCTACGCTTGGGGCTTTTGCTGATGTTGTTACATTGGTTAGAACTCATACCTTGCTTGTCTTACCCTGACCACATAGCTATGCCTGCAAAGGCTTATAGTGTAGACCTTACCTCAGATACACTAAGGTTATGTCTATACTGTGCCTGTTTGGTGCAAGAAATATGCAAATGAGGCAAAGTGTGGAATATTGCCGTGCCTCATTTGCATAATTAATGAGGCTCCGTTTTTGTGCAAAACCCCCCTCTTGCGCAAGAGCCCTTCTTCCTCTTTTTTTCAGGAAGGAAAGTCAACACTGGCGTCAGATTTGTCACTATTTTCAGTTAAAAAATCTTTTCTATGCATTTATGTCCACCAGTCTGGATTAATGCCTCTGAGAATCTGGAGGGTTAAACCCTACTTGGAATGCTGTAATAGAAAGTACATGTATACAAAAAAGGTAATTAACTAAAAAACCAGATGATAAACACAAAGATGTCCAAAACATAGCTATGCAGATATCTTCCAATATGACCTCCCCTCTTTCTGCACAGGAAGATGTGACTGCAGAGGAATTGTCTTTATATGGCAAAGTTAATTCAAGTGTTGCTCCTAGTTAGAATGCCACCTACACTCAAAAAGCTCTTGACTTGTGTGCAATGATCCTTTAATTCAAGTTGGCTTGCCTGAGAAAAGATGTATAGGCTAAAAACCAAGTGAATATAATTTGTCAATTGCTAACATGACCACTCTAGTCAATACAGATTGTGCCTCTGATGTGGTCCTGCAGTACTTTCCCACAACTCCTTTCATGTGTCCAGAAAGGATTGACAAGTTCTCTTAACTGAGAATGAGGTCCGAGTACTTCTGCATACCTCAGGACTAAAAACTGCGTATGTGCCCCAAGATGTCTCTTAGAGCCACATGAGAGTGAGTATTACTAAATACAGATAAAACACCCTTGGTATGCTAACATTTTGCACACTATTTGGCTCATGTAAACCTTTTTAGTGCACATTAACTGTTCCATAGTGTGCTTAAACATAATGCTCTTTGAAACAGCACAGTGTTAAAAGTGCATGAGGGAACATTACAGTGAGAAGATTCATTACAATATATGCAGAAGAGAGAGGCCTTAATACCCCTATTTTCTGGCATCTACATGAAACTCAAAATGCAAAAAATAAGCCCTGAAGAATAGAAGCCCTAAGTATAACACCAGGATAGATGCTGATGCTCAAGTACTATTTCTAATTGGGGCCACTCCCACTTGAGCTTTGTTGATTTAAGAAAAGTGACTTGAATAGATAACTTGAGTTAATCCTGGAGTAAAGATATACCCAGAATGAGTACCATCACTGAGAAAAATATACTTTCCACACCTGCCAGATATGCCTTTACAGTCGTGCTTTACAAATCTGGCTCACGTGGCCTTTGAATCTACTACTAGATTTGGCAAGTAGTTCCATAAAACCAAATGCTCCTCAATTCTACACAATTCAGGATAGAAATTGAAGAAAACTATATCCTGTTGAAACAAGTTGAGCAGGGGATATTTGGAAGGCATAATGCAAATGACCAGCTTGCCAGGTTTAACATGTCCAGTACTTTTGCAGCAAATGCAGTGAGATTTTTATGTTTACCGTGGTATATTGTAGCACTCTGGCAGTACGGTGCTGATGACTAGTTTACCGTAGTGCACACTGCCAGAAGAGTTTCACTGGTAGTAGTGCACTTCAAGAAAAAGTCTGGCATAAATACAGCCTGGAGGAGGAAAGCCATCTACTCAATCACCAGTACAACTTCCTGTTGCAGTACCCCATCAATTGCCTTTGTCACCTGTTTGTTTACTTGGACTTAGAAATCTGAGTCTTTTAAGTGAACTCATTGATAGGGCAATTAAAAGCATTTTTGCTTCAGTGAGTTTAGTATGCAAATAGTAGAGTGAAACCAGGGGCACAGCTCAGGGAAATGGGCTGCTGAGATTGCTTCATCAAGGTTGTTTTTGGAGCATTGACTGTTTTGTGGCAGGATTTTTGTATTACTGGAGTGAATAATAGCTTTTTAACTAAAATTGAGGGTTTCACAGAGTGCAATACTAAAATTAGTGGTACTCTACCACAGTAGACAAAAAGCAGGTGGCAAAGGTAAAACTTTAAACAAGTATTCTAATTTTTCAGTAGCTCAGGAGCTGCAGTGGTTTTTATTCAGGAGCTCTGCAGAAGTTAGCTGCAAGAAAACACCACAAAACTTGGGTCATTCTGAAAATATTAATATAACAATGAGACTGAGTATAGGGCTTTAATTTATATAGAGGTTGAACCTCACTCAGCCGGGACTCCCTGGTCTGCCGAAACATGGATGTTGCTAGACCAGAGAGACCCGGTGGAGGGCCAGAGGCAGGAGCCCTTTGGGGGCTGGGAACCCTGCCAGGCTGGCTGCTGGGAGCCCTGTCGTGGGAGTCTGGCTGAGCCGGTGGCAGGGCAGCTGGCATGCTAACAGGCTCTGGTGGGGCAGTGGTCTGTTGCTGTGGGGCCAGGAGCCCAGTCTGCCATGGGGTAGAGGGGGAGGCAGGAGTCCCAGCAGCGGGAATGCAGGCTGGTGGGTTGGGAGCACCAGTAGCAGGGCAGTGGTTTGCCACAGAGAAACTGAAAGCTCTAGCGGCGGGACCGTGGGCTGCCGTGGCAGGGTAGCAGGGCTGGTCACACATGGGGAGCCCGCAGGGAGGCCAGGCCAGGAGCAGAGCCAGGCTGCCAGGCCAGTGGCAGGGAGGAAAAATGATCTCCCCTGGTCCAGCAAAATCACTCAAGTTCTGAGGGTGCCAGACCAGGGAGGTCCAACCTGTATTAGGAAATTTTTCCTCACCTCTCCAATAAGTTTTCAGATTGGTGGGAAGAAGTAAAATGAGAGATTGAACAAATCCATCCTTAAAGGGATTTTTAAATTAGGAAATTTAACCAACAGTTTAACATTTCTAACTTTTCCTGTAATCACTTTTTTCTATTTCCTCCTTTTTTCTCAAATCACAGCAGTAGAAGAAAATTTAATTTTGCTCTATAGTGCTCATGTAGTAACTATGATCCTGTAATTGTATTTTATTTCAAATTGTGTCGTCAGTGTTCTTGTGAGTACAATACTCCTTCTACTGGTGTCCATGTGGGGGCTTCTTTCAGGTGTTGGTGCTCTTTGACAGCCTCTTCCACTTTCTAATTGAAGGTAGATGCTAGTGGCATTGCTCCCAGCACAGAGCTGCTTCAAGGAAGGTGAAGGTATCCCAGGAGAAGTGTGCCAAGATTGTTTTTCCCACCCTCTTGTTGCCACTATCACCTCAGTCTAACTTTACCAAGATGAAGGTGCCTGTCTGTGATGCCATACTTCAAGGGCTGATTTTGGGTAGGATGGGAACCCATTAACAGCATGGTGGGAAATAGAGGAGTGATGTTGTTAGGCAGAGTGATGGCATAAGCATTATACAAGCATCCTTTTACTTGTATCCAGTAGTCTCATCCTGATAGAGAGGGGACCTACTCAACAAGTGTTTAGTGTTAAACGTGCATACACACCTTAAGTAACACTTAAAACTCTTGAAGAAATTTAAGTTAATACTTGACAGTCAGTGGTTATGCTTCCTGTCCTGGTATAGGAGTTTAATGAATATTGGACAACTCTTTTGAACTGGAGAGTAGATATTGGAAAGGCATTATTGAACAGTAGAAGTAAGATTGGATTCTTGAACAGAAGAGAGCCATATAGGAGTGGAAATAATCAGACTAAAGTCTTTCCTTCTCTTACCTCACTTCTGATTTGTGACTCTTTTGACTGTTACCTTGGATGGGGTCTTATATCTAGGGGCAAAGATTTTGTGCTGCAGACTCCTTTAGCACTATTTCAGTGTATGCTTTTTTTTCTTCCTCTATTATCTTGTTTTATGTAATTTACACATAAAAATACCTTTGTATACAAGAATGTAATTTCCTGGCAGATTGAAGTAGAGTAATCTGGGGTTTAGTAGAAGAGTAGCGAGGAGTCCTGTGGCACCTTATAGACTAACCAAAGTGTTGGAGCATAAGCTTTCATGGGCATGACATGCATCTGACAAAGTGGGTCTTTGCCCCTAAAAGCTTATGCTCCAACACTTTGGTTAGTCTATAAGGTGCCACAGGACTCCTCGCCGCTTTTGCAGATTCAGACTAACACGGCTACCCCTCTGATAGTAGAAGAGTAGGTGCACAAGTCCTAAACAAGGTAATGGTACAGTAACAACTGCTTGAAAAGCTGTGACCAGCAATATGAATGGGTGCACCCTGAGGCAAGAGAAGCCACTTCTGTGTATATAAATATGAAATACAGAGAATGCTTTCTGCATTGAGAAGTTCAGCAAGACTGGCACACTTTGAAAGATACTGAATTCTGTCTTTGTCATATTAAACAATTTGTGCCAAAAGTTCATAAAGACCAAGTTTCTTTTGTGTGTGTGGTTAGCATTGAGATATGAGGGGAAAGGCAATGGGGCATTAATTTAACTGCCTCTGTTGGTGAATGCATGCAGAGACTATGATGATTTCAAATTTTGAGAGGAAAAAAGAAAGCAATGTTCATATTTGACTTGATCAGTTTTAAAGTAAGATCAAGACTGAGAAAAAATTTTTGTCTAATCATTATGGGAGTTGAAGATTTTTTTAAGAAAACATTTTTGATATATTAATTTTATATTTTTTTGCAGTATTATGTGCCAAGAATCTTGCAAAAAAAGATTTCTTCAGTAAGTATAACTGATAGCTTCTAATACTATATAAATAGCTTAATGGTATTGTTCTCATGGTATTATATTTTTAAACTCTAAATTCTATGCATGTCTGTTTCTCTTTGAGAGCTAGGTATAACTTCCACATTTGCCAGTAGCACTCCGTTATTATTTAAGTTCACATTAGTGATGTAGACAGGCAGCCTTGGCACAATAGTGTGTGGGGTGTGTGTGTGTGTGTGTGTGGTCATTTCTAAATTCTAGTCCTGAGTCTACCACCGAATTGACCTTGGACAAGTCACTTACCTCTGTGTCTACATTAAAAAAAATTATCTCAAAAGAGGTGGTAACAATTAATGTTTCTAAAGCTTTCTGGGGTTATAAAATACCATGCAAGTGCATGCAAGTGCTGGAACCTAAATAACAGACCAAAGAGTGATAGAAATGAAAGTATTTGCTTACATAAAATGCTGTCTTAACTTAAGCAATAGTTTGTTTTGCCCCTAAAGAATTTAAAATGTTGCTGCAAGTTGGAATTATGTTAAGTAGATCTTGTGTTACAAACAAAATCTGATCCTAGGAATTGGAATTGTTTGGATTTAAGTTACAAAATTAATTTTAGGATAACTGTAAATATTCCTTTTAAGAATTTTAAAAAGCTGATGAGATCAAAATTAGAATTTAGAATTAGGATAAAAAGGAAAACAACCAAAAAAAAGTACAGTGCAAAGATCAAATTATGCTCATCACTTTATTGGCCCTATATGGGTACAGCTACACTAGCTTGTTAGTTCGAGCTAGGTAGAGTAATGAGGGCAAGCGGAGTTGCAAATGAAGCCCGGGATTTAAATATCCCGGGCTTCATTTGCATGTTCCCGGGCGCCGCCATTTTTAAATCCCCCTTAGTCCGAACTCCGTGCCCGTGGCTACACGTGGCACGGACTAGGTAGTTCGAGTTAAAGATCCTAATTCGAACTACTGTTACTCGGTAGTTCAAATTAGGATCTTTACCGGAGTAACGGTAGTTCAAATAAGGATCTTTAACTCGAACTACCTAGTCCGTGCCGCGTGTAGCCGCGGGCACGGAGTTCGGACTAAGGGGGATTTTAAAATGGTGGCGCCCAGGAACATGCAAATGAAACCCGGGATATTTAAATCCTGGGCTTCATTTGCAACTCCGCTTGCCCTCATTACCCTACCTAGCTCGAACTAATGAGCTAGTGTAGCTGTACCCTATAAGATTACAAAAAGGTAGATTTATTTCTTTCGGTTGCTGATACATTAGAAATGGTGCTCTCTATATATAAATTATTAATTTCACACTGTGATTCTAATTGTACTTTTTCCCCTCCACAGGACTACCTGACCCATTTGCAAAAATAGTAGTGGATGGATCTGGTCAGTGCCATTCAACTGACACTGTGAAGAACACCTTAGACCCCAAGTGGAACCAGCATTATGATCTGTGAGTTACTTATTTTGTAAAATCAATGCAGGAATCAACCTGTATAATAAAATAGAAGTGTAAGCAATCCATTTTTGACCTCGTCTATTAGCAAAAAGAGCCACACTTCCTGAGGAAGCTTGATTTTGAAATCACTTGTAATTCTTAAAATATGAAAGGTTTCATTTTTCTTTATGGACACTTTTAAAAAAAATAGACATGATTTTTAAGCATCTAGGTGTTTCAAACACAGCATGATTGCTTTGATTTTAAGCTTGGTTAGATTCCTACATCAGTTATTTCCAAATATTCTCCTTGTTGCAGCGATTAACATATTTTCAAAATGAAAAACATAAATCTAAAATAAATAAGTTTTGGACATAATGAATTCACGTGCCACAGTTTTTATGGGGTTGTCTGTAGTTAACTAGTGTTGTAACATTAACCTGCTGTTTAAAGTTACCACTCTCTAATGCCATAGCAAAATTAAGTGTTTCTGTATTTATGATCAAGTGACATGACCATCAAAGTTCAATCTGGATGGAACAAAGTGGAAATGTTATAGAATAATAAGAGAACAAGCCTCTTAATCTATTTTAAATTATATGTTTTTCTAGGTACGTTGGGAAAACTGATTCTATAACCATCAGTGTATGGAACCACAAGAAAATACACAAGAAACAGGGAGCTGGCTTCCTGGGGTGTGTTCGCCTTCTTTCCAATGCCATCAGCAGACTAAAAGATACTGGATGTTAGTATACTTGTTTTACATGCATTTTTTAAAACGTATTTTGTGAAAAGTTCTTGGTATATTTGAGTTGTGAATATTAACTTTTTACCTTCAGTTTAATATTTACTTGGGTTGAGGTTTTGTTTTAATTGTTTGTTTGCAGACCAGCGTTTGGATCTATGCAAATTGAACCCCACAGATACCGATGCAGTACGAGGCCAAATAGTGGGTAAGAACTTTCCTAACTGTATAAGAAGCAGCAGTTATAGTTCAGACTTTTGACTTTGTATCAAAACATCAGATGGATTCTAAAAGGGAAAAACTTTAAAGTCTTATATTAATGAGAGATCCTGTTTACTGTAAATGAACAGGGATTAGGTTCAATCATTTTAATTTTGTTTCATTATAATCTAAATGGATTTCTTCTATCTGATAATTGTAAGTGTAATTGGTATGAATAAGTAGGAATGAAGGATTTTGGTGGTGGTTCTAATGCAGCTATTAAGGTAAACTTTCTCCATGGAGAGACACTTGTACATGTAAGGCCAAAGTGAGATATAAAAAGAATTCAGTGATATTATCAACTCTAAAGGAAGACACTGGGATATAAACATTTTGTAAAACACCAGTTCTAAAGCATTTTCCTGAGAACACCACTTGATGGAGAATTGTCGTTTTGACATTGCGGTAGCATGCCTACCTACCTAGCCATCTCATAGTCTGAGCTGATAATCTGTGACTTGGGGCACTTAAAAATGAAGGAAAAGTTTATCTAATTAGTTGTTTTTCTTGCTCTGTTTGAAACATTTATCCCAAATTTTACTCTATTCTTTTGTTTTTTAAAACATTTTGAAGTGTACCTTCAAGGTTAAATACAACTGAGCCCCCATTGTCTTTTCCAACTCCTCTTCAATGGAGGAAACATGTAAAAAAACTTTAATTGTGGGGACATCTAGTGGTGAATAAAGTTCTAATTCCTTAACTTGGTACTCAGGAGAGATTTAGAACTTTTATGAAGGTTGATAAATAAAAAACATCCATATATATGACAAAGTAGATTCTAGCTTGGATTATGGATAGGAAAGACTCAACCTGGCTTTTGAAGCTGTGATGCTAGTGGTTTGCATTTGGAAAATCAAGATACTATCCTTTTTTAATCAAAACACTGATTAAAATATTGTGATAAAATGTTGCACTCTTGGAATGGCAGGATTTGTCTTCAATATTCCCTTTTTTATTGCAGTCAGTTTACAGACACGGGACAGGATAGGCTCAGGAGGTTCTGTGGTAGATTGTAGAGGGCTGTTGGAGAACGAAGGGTAAGTGTCACATCTCATAATTCTGATGAGTATTTAGTTTCACTTAATTCTATACGTTTAAGAGAAAATGGCATTTTTGTTCATGCTGTGTGTTATACTTAATGAAAATTTTTTAAAAATCTGAATTTCTTATAAATAGTAGTGCAACTTAATTAAGAAATGGTCTTAAGATAGATATAATAGCTCCAGACCATTTCTTTATGAATTTGGCTGTATTGCTAGTCTCAAGATTTAATTATATTTATACATGCATATTCAGGGTGTGTGTAACACACACAAAATCTCTCAGCACAACTGAACTGCTGGGGAAATTGGTAATGAGATTAAACATTTAATTTTATTATATTTAATGAATTATATTTAATTTCATTACCAATTTCCCCAGGAGTTCATTTGTGTTGATTTGGTGTTTGTTCTAGAGCATCAGAAAAGTAGAGTATAGTGTGTGTCATAGATGTTGCAATTCATTCAAATCAAACAAGGAAGAAAACTAGATATTTTTATATACAAACCTATACTTTGTTAATTTTCTGTGCCTCCCTACTTTTAGAACGGTTTATGAAGATTCTGGACCTGGAAGGCCACTCAGCTGTTTTATGGAGGAGCCAGCACCATATACAGATAGTACTGGTGCTGCTGGTGGAGGGAATTGTAGGTTTGTGGAATCTCCTAATCAAGATCAGAGGCTTCAAGCACAGCGACTTCGAAATCCAGAAGTCAGAGGTCATGTACAAACACCTCAGAATAGACCACATGGTCATCAGTCACCTGACTTACCGGAAGGTTATGGTAAGAGTTTCTAGAACTTACAGTTGCAGAAGCCTTTTAGAGAGTTTTATATATAAATTCCCTTAAGTTTAATATAAAATACATGCTTTACTTGTAGTACAGGTAATATCTATGTGTCTGTCATGGTCTGTTTTTAAGGACATGAGATAAGCAGTACAGATGCAAACTGAAGAATAGCTGCTTAGGGCTTGTCTATACTTACCAGAGGATTGACACTCTGGTGATCTTCCAGGGTTTGATTTAGCGGTTCTAGTAAAGACCTGCTAAATCAAAAATTGAGGTTGTCCCCATCGACCATGGTAGTCTTCGCGGTTGCAAGGAGTAAGGGAAGTCAACAGGAGAATTCTCCCGTCGACCTCCCACTATGGGGCTGTCCCAGAAAATCAGTGTAAGGTATGTCGATTTCAGCTACGCATTCAATTTTCTCTGCCTGTGTAGACCTGGCCTTAGAAATCAGCTATTGCAAGAGACACCTAGCACTGATAGTAAACTAAACATGAGTTTGTGGTTGATGCTATTGCAGAAAAGCTATTGCTAAATTTGAATGTTTGAGTGGAAAGTGAACGTAAAACACTTTTAAACTATAGGAATAATGCTGTTGTACTTTCCCCATGGCATATTTTATGCAGAGGTCCATAGTTTAGGAAAAAGCTAGGAAAATGTAAAGGCAACAAAGAATCAAGAATCAGAAGGTAAGAGGAGAGGGACAATTAAGTCTAATGTAGGAAAAAAGAGGGCACCAGATTTGGGAATGAGGCAGTTATCTAGTTTATTTAAAATTAGTAATAACAATTACCACAATATAAAAGAAGAACATTAGTTCAAGTCATTGTGAACTGAATTTAGGAAAGAAAAAGTTAGGCTTAGATATTAGAAATATTAAGAACAGTTGGACAGTGAAACATTATTGAATTCAAAGTGCAAGAGATCAGACTGGATGGCTCAAGTAACCTACCCTGTATTATCTCCCTGATTCTGTTGTAAAAGAATATGCTTGTAGCTTTAAGAAACTGCTTATAGATTTTTAAGAATGTATAATTTAGAATAATTAAGGAATATTTTCTCTCCTTTATGTAGAACAAAGGACAACAGTACAGGGACAGGTTTATTTTTTGCACACACAGACTGGAGTTAGTACGTGGCATGACCCCAGGATACCAAGGTATGTATTCATAGCTACACAGTCAGTTATTTCCATCTTATGGCAGTTAGCTGGATCATTAAAGTGCTGATGCTATGAAGTTGTTCCTACTCTGAGACACATCAGAATAAGTAATCATTCTAGATTTCTTTAGCGACTTTAATTCAGTCCCCTTAGGACGCTTGATGATCAGTAATTAAATATTAACTACCTGCAACTTTTAAATCAAGTAAAAACATAATGTAACCCTTGCTGAAGTCACACTGATAAAACACTGATTTGACTTTGATCCTTTTGGCAAAGTTGCAAATTGCTTTGCTGAATCTGATCTAAAATGTTTGAGGCTCAGAATAATTTGAATGCTCAACTGAGAAACTAAAGTTTGCTGGCTTTAAACTACTGATAATTTCTGACTCATGAATGATTGTTTGATGTCTTCAATCTTAGTATTGCTCTCTTTGTGCAGCTGAAGCAGAAATATTTTGCCAATTCTACACTTTAGGGGCTTGAAAATTATTTTTAAAAAACTATTTAAAATTCTCTTTATTTCAGTCCAACAAATTGCAGCTGGGAGAATATGAATCATCCAAAAAATTAATTTGGCAAAGCCTCTTTAAAGAATTAGTTTGTGCTAATTCAGTCTTTTGTCATTTTGCATCCATTGCTGGCTAGTTTTCCTGAGAAGATTTGCTTGTCAATAATGTTCCTATAGGCTAGGGGTGGGGAAACTCAGGCCTGAGGGCTGGATCCGGCCCACCAAGCATTTCTCTCCAGCCTGCCCAGCTGATTAGCAGAGGTACATATTTACAGCCCGCAGCAGCATCTGTTCAGCTTCCCCTCCCCGACCTTGCTCGGTCCTGCAGCTGAGCTGCTCCCAGGATTCTCCTGCTAGCTGTGCAGAGGAGAGAAGCACAAGGGGAATACTGAAGTCAGGGTGTCCCCCTGCCCCTGTACCCCTTCTTTGTAGAGCAGGGGTTGTAGACTGACACATAGTAGAGCTGCTCCAATCTGAAGCATGTGACTCAGAGGAGTGCAGAGCAGGACAGATTTCTCTTAAAGAGATAGAATGTGGCTTCTCTCAGAAACTAAACCAGCACACACACTCTGCTCTCTCTCTCTCTCCCAGTCTGTGCCACACACAGTCACTGCCGCACACACTCTCCTGTGCCATACACACTCAGTCTGTGTCACAAAGTCTGTCTCACACACACTAAACTACAGTTCAGATGCACAGCTGATCTAAACACAGCCATGACCATAATCTTTTTAGAGAGATTTAGGCCATGTCTCTACTTGCTACATCAGAGATCAATCTATTGTCATCTGATTTAGCGGGTCTAGTAAGAACCTGCTAAATCGAATGTTGAGGATGCCCCCAGTCAGCGCTGGTACTCCTCCTCACAGACATAAAGGAAGCTGATGGGAGCATTTGCTCCTGTCAGCGTCCCGCTGTGGATACAGAGTCAAGCTTGACTTAAAGTATGTTGACTCCAGCTACGTTATTTATATAGCTGGAGTTGCATACCTTAAGCCAACCTTCCAGGTCTAATATAGACCTGGCCTAAGGCCTGTCTTTTCTCTACTTTTTCATGCACAAAGGAAGCTTAGATGTATAATTGTGCTTCCTCATCTCCTCATGATCCACTAAGTTATGTTCATAATGTATACCTATATTTAGTGATATTCCCATTCAGAATATCTGTGAGGCAGCATATTGAGCCTCAGATAAAATGTTCATTATAGCAGCTGTCTAGTGCATTTTTCGCTTATCAATAAAAGCAGCTTTGTCTAACTAATAGTCTTCAGTACCTCATCCCTTTCTTCCACTGCTAGTATGTTCCCATACTTGGGCTGCTGGTGTTCTCTGCCCTTGCAATTCTACATGTGTAAATATATTATGTCAGTGGAATTAAACTGTTACTTGAAAATAAGTATACCATCTTCCAAAGCATGTACAAAGAGTTCTTCTTCGAGTGCTTGTTCACGTCGATTCCAATTCAGTTGTATGCACGCTGCATGCACGAATGTCAGAAACTTTTTCCCTAGCCGCTCCCATAGGGTCGGCTGTGGAGACCCCTAGAGCGATGCCGCTATATCAGTGCATACCACTGTCGACCCTCCCCTCCCTCAGTTCCTTCTTACTGTCCGTGGTGGTGTTGGAACTTAGCTAGCTCTTGCTTAGCAAGTGCCTAGTCCCCAGTAGTAGCTCTCGTTTTCCTAGTCTTCAACTTTGTTTCTTGTGATAAAGATCTTTAAGCAAATAAAAGAACAGTGGGCAAGTGCCCAAGTGTTTAGCCTCCTGGAGCACCAGGACATGCCTAACATCCCAGGCTTTAAAGCGTGCGCAGCTGCAAACGCCATATGCCCAACAGCGATCTGCACGATATGTGCCTTCGCTGTTTGAGTGAAGAAGATCATACTGAGAAGTGCAAAATCTGCTGAAGTTTCAAGCCCCGCACCAGAAAGGACAGGGAGTGTAGGTTTCAACAGCTCCTGTTGGAGGCAGCATTACAACCCTCTCAGACCAAAAAATCATTCCTTGGAGCCAGTGCACCAGCCTCCAAGAGAGAAATGGCGCAGAAGCTGGGCGCAGCTAAAGACGCTTGGCGCCAAGGTTCCCTGGCACTGAAAATGATGGTGCTGAGGCATGATGGTGCCGAGGCATAAATCTGCCTAACCAGCACCACAGGGCAGGGGAGAGGACAGAGGCAGGTCGCCTGTAGGACCATGACAGGACCATGCCCAGAGGAAATCCCTCGTGTGGGAGGTCCAGGATGTGACGTCGACTCCGGACGGGTCCGTCACATGACCATCCACCGAGGAACCGGTGCAGGTCTTAAACTCCCTTTTGACGCGGGACACCTTCGAAGTGGCCAGAGACCTGATAGAAATCTCAGAGATCTAGGTGTCCACAGTGTGTGACGAACCGCCAGGACCACACCATTCAAGGGAAAAGCCACCTATGCTCCATTGACCACAGTCCACAGAGAGGTACCGAGACAGCTCTTCTTCCTCAGAGGGTCCCCTGTTGCCAGTACAACATTCCCTGCCTCTGGCATGGCAAGAGTGTCTGGCACCAGGCGCTAAAGCGGCACTGAGGGATAGGCTTTTGACACAGAGGTTGGTCTCCAGGTCGAGGTCATGATCTAGAAGTCTGAGGCACTGCTTTCCTTCCAGGCCTCCTCAGCGCTGGTCGGAGTCCCGCAAAGGTCTCAGCCCTGGTACTGGCATCATCGGCACCGCCGTGGTTATCCCAGTTGGAATTGGAGTTGGATGAGGTGTTGGGCAGGTATCGGCACAACCGCTCTCGACACAGTATAAGGGACCAGCCAGTACAGCATTGGCCACCACTAGCACAATGGCCCTTCTGGACCCTCTGGGTGTGCCATCAGTCCTATGGCATTTCTCGTTGGTTGGTGTCCACGAGTCACAGATCCCATTCCCGTCAGGACAAGCGCTGCTCCAGGACACAGTCCACGGTGGAGTCCCATCCACCTAGAGGGGACAGCCCAGCTCCTGAGAGAGGCCGTCAGGTGGGCTCCGAAGACAGAGTCCAGGTACCGGTAGAGGACACTGCACAGGCCCAGGCCTATTCATCATCTTCTCTGGACGAAGCAGTGGTGGGCACCACCATGTCAGGGCCCCCACCTGTGGACCACAGGGCATATCAAGAGTTGCTGCAGGGTGGTGCAGAACATGAATCTCCCGATGGAGGAGATACAGGAACCCAAGGACCCAGTGGTGGACTTCCTCTCATGAGGGGCCCTCCAGGGTGGCTCTGCCAATCATAAAGACAATACAGTTGAATTACACTACCTTGTGGCAGACCCCATCCTCTGTTCCTCCAGCAGCTAAGGGTGTTGAGAGGAGGTACTTTGTCCCACCCAAAGGTTATGAGTTTTTATACTTCCACCCTCACCCCTCATCAATTGTGGTTTCGGCAGTCAATGAGAGGGAGACACAGGGTCAGCAGGCCCTGACCCCCAAGTTGAAGGAGGCCAAAAGGACCTACCTGTTTGGCAGGAAGGTCTACTCGACAGGGAGTCTGCAGCTAAGGATCGCTAATCAACAAGCAATCCTTAGCAGGTATGCCTAGATCTAAGGAACCTCAGCCTCTATATGTGGAAAATGAAGTTCAGAATGGTCACCCTAGCAGCTATAATTCTCTGTGTGGATCCAGGAGACTGGTTCGCAGCCCTCGACATGAAGGATGCATATTTCCACATTTTGATCCCTCCGTGTCACAGGCGTTACCTCAAGTTTACAGTAGCAGGAGAGCATTACCAATTTGAGGTACTGCCCTTTGGCCTTTCCTCAGCCCCATGAGTGTTTACCAAATGTATGGCAGTGGTAGCAGTCTTCCTTCAAAAGAGGGGAGTGCAGGTGTTCCCTTACCTGGATGACTGGCTGATAAAGGCCCACTCCAGGCCTCAACTTATGACTCACATAGACCTTGCCCTAGAGTTCTTCGAAGCCCTGGGTATCCTCCTCAATAAGGAAGTCAATGTTGACCCCAGTGCAGAGGATAGAGTTTATAGGGGCAACCTTGGACTCAATGCAAGAGAAAGCACTGCTGCCAGAGTCCAGGGCCCAAAGCATTCGAGACCTTGTAGACTCCCTCATGCGATATCCTATCACGACCGCAAGGATATGTCTCAGGCTCATAGGCCACATGGCGTCATGTTGTTATGTGGTCAGATACTCTCATTTATACCTAAGGCCCCTTCAGGGGTGGCTTGCTTCAGTCTACGTGCCTGTGCGTCGCAATCTGGACATAGCAGTATCCATTCCCCAGAAGGTGTTGAAGTTCCCAGGTGGTGAGTGGACCTTCACAACCTGTTAGAGGGCGTGCAATTTGCCTCTCTAAACCCCACTATGGCTCTGGTGATGGACACATTAGACATGGGTGACCTAAGGACGCAAGGACTATGGTCACCCACGGACATGAGTCTTCACATCAATGTAAAGGAACTGAGAGCGTTCAGATTGGCATGCCAGGTGTTCCAAACCCAGATGGAGGGCCGGTGTGTATAGACAATACGACCACGATGTTTTATATAAACAAATAAGGGGGTGCAAGGTCTTCTCGCCTATGCAAAGAGGTACAGAGGCTATGGCAATATAGTGTCAAACACAGAATCCATCTTGAAGCCCAGTATCTCCCAGGGCTGCAGAACACGTTGGCAGATGCTCTCAGCAGGACCTTTATGGTCCACAAGTGGTCGGTCAGGGAACACGTGATAAGATCAATCTTCCGAAGGTGGGGGACTTCTTGCCTAGACCTGTTCGCCACCCAAGAAAACAAGAAATGCCTAGCCTTTTGTTCGTTACAGAATCACTATCGGGGTTCCACAGGAGACACGTTCACTCTCTATTGGGGAGAGGCACATCTACTGTACACTTCCCCCGATTCCCCTGGTACATCAGGTCCTAGTGAAAGGTCGGAGGGACAGGCCCATCTAATCATGTTGGCACCGGTGTGGCCACATCAGCATTGATTCTCCATCCTGCTCAACCTGTCGGTGGAAACCCCGATAGCCCTTTCCCTGTGCCCGGACTTCTAATGCAGCATCGGGGGTGCCTCAGGCACCCAGATCTGCACTCCCTCTGTCTAACAGCTTGGAAGCTAGATGGTTCAATCCGATAGAGCTTCAGTGCTCAGCCCAGGTAGGGCAGATTCTATTAGGCAGCAGAAAGCCTTCTGCAAGAGTGGTATATTTGGCCAAATGCAAAAAGGTTTTCTAACTGGTGTGAGGAGGAGTGGGATGTGCCCTGGGGCAAGTGCATATCCCAGTGGTGTTGGAGTACCTGTTGCACCTGCAATCTCAGGGGCTGCCGCCTTCTTCAGTCAAGGTGCACTTGGTGGCATTGTCCACTTTCCAGCCAGGTTGTTCCCAGCACTCCTTGCTTGACCACCCCATGGTGACCTGCTCGAGGAAGGGGTTGGACAGGTTGTGTCTGTATTGTCGTCCACCTGTACCTGCTTGGGACTTGAATCTAGTGCTCAATAAACTTTTGGGTCTGCCCTTTGAACCGGTGGCTCAGTGTTCTTTGCTACATCTGTCTATGAAGGTATCTTTCCTGGTAGCTATCATATCAGCAAGATGAATGTCTAAGTTAGGGGCCCTATCCTCAGATCCACCATACACAGTCTTCCACAAGGTCAAAGTGCAGCTTAGGCTGCACCCAGCTTTCCTACTGAAAGTGGTCTCCCATTTCCACCTGTCGCAAGAGATCTTCCTCCCAATCTATTACCCTAAGCCTCATACTAGTGATAGACAGACAGTATTGAATACACTAGATGTAAGGAGGGCTTTAGCCTTCAACATAGACTGTAGTAGGCCCTTTAGGAAATCCACACAGCTGTTCATGGCTATAGCAGAATGGATGAGGGACGATCCGGTCTCCACATAGTGCATCTCTTCCTCGATAGTGCAATGCATATGCACCAGCTATGACCCAGCTGGGGTTCCTCCCCCTTCAGTTATAAGCTACTTAGCCAGGGCCCAAGCTTCGTCTATGGCTTTTGTGGCACATGTCCCCTTGAAGGTAATCTGCAGGGCAGCTGCCTGGTCTTCGATTCACGTGTTCATGGTCCATTACACAATTGATAAATCCTCCAGGGAGGACGCAGCAATTGACAGGGCAGTCCCTGCAGTCTGTGATTCCGAACTCCAACCCCACCTCCATGGGGTATCAGCTTGGGAGTCACCTGAATTGGGATTGACATGAACAAGCACTCGAAGAAAAGACAGTTACCTGTTTTCATAACAGGTGTTCTTCGAGATGTGGTGTTCACGACCATTCCAATACCCACCCTCTTTCCCTTCTGTTGGAGTAGCTGGCAAGAAGGAACCGAGGGAGGGTAGGGTCGGCAGTGGTATATATGCACTGATATAGTAGCACCACTCGAGAGGTCTCCACAACCGACCCTATGGGAGCTGCTAAGGGAAATGTTTCTGATGTTTGTGCACGTGGCACTCTTACACCTGAATTGGAATGGACGTGTACAACACATCTCAAAGAACACCAGTTATGAGAACAGGTAACTGTCTTTTACATTACCTAGAACAAAAAGGACAATGTTGTCAACAGTGCCTCCCTGAATAAATGAGTTGTATTGAAATTATTAATCATATAGTTAATCAGAAACTTAGCTAATTAGAGTGCTTGCTTGTACCTATTTTTATCACTGACAGTTTAGAAAAGATAGTGGGAAGTAGTTAGCCACCTCAGCTTTTAACGGTCTGGGATCTTGAACACTTTAATTGATAGTCTTAGGTTTCTTAATGCTGTAGTTTATTGGGAAGAAGCCCCTGTTAGTGTTTAAAGGAGTTTCCTTTAGTTCTTTCATATTGAGAGCCATCTTCCCATGAAAAATCTCTGATGGCTTTTACACCATTTAAAAATATTCCCCATTTTATTGCTTAACCAAGTATCCATATTTAGTTCTCAATTATTCTTCAGTTCTAACCCTTTGGTTCCTAATCTCTTTTATTGCTGTACTGTGAACTCCTCCCAATTCCTTATTCTTTGTGTTAATGAGGTGTTCAGAAATGAATGCAATTTTCCACGTGCATTTGCAAATAGACTATTATCTCACTGCTCTGTGGTGTGTGTCTGTACGGGTAGCCCCAAACTACACTGACTTTGTTTGTTTGGTTTTTTTGCTGCCTTATTGTATTGCAAACTCATGTCTAATTTGCTTTCTGCTATCACTCCAAGGTGTTTATAGTATTCCTGGTTTTCAGTTCTATCCTTCCTATTTGAATATCTGGGTTTCTTGCATGACAAAACAGAATGGCCACCGGCTTATATGGCAATCTCTCCTTGCCTTCATGAGCACCAGGTTCACTCATTTTCTTTTCAGAGTAATTTGTCTCTTTTATTTACCAATACTTTCTAACTTTGTTCCTTCTGTTCTCTCTAGGGACCTTAACAGTGTGAATTGCGATGAACTAGGACCTCTGCCACCGGGTTGGGAAGTGCGAAGTACAGTGTCTGGAAGAATATATTTTGTAGATCACAATAACAGAACCACACAGTTCACAGACCCAAGATTACATCACATCATGAAGTAAGAACTTCACACAGTAGAGAATTCATCTTTTAATTTTAGGCTCCTGTAGTTTGAAGTAATTTTTAAAAATAGCTTAGCTTTTTCTTTGTCCATAATCAATAAATTTAGATATAATGCTGTAACTTTTTTGAGACTAGCATATTTTTTTAAGCCTAACTATAGATACAATATTACTGCTGAAGTTTGGTACTACTTTTATTTTACTTGCATGGAGCCTAATATAATGCAATGTGAATATGGTCTAAAGCTATTTTATTTATAAAGCTCTTAATACAAACAGTTTTGTAATGGAATGTCATAAAGTGGTTTCAGTATTAGGGAAGGCAGTGAAATTTTTCATCACTGTTCAGTCAGCACTCAATATAAGCATTGTAAAACCGTGAAAAATATTGCCTTTCAGAACTTTTAAATTAATATTATTACTGCGAACTATTGAATTGGGAATAGTTGAGTTATCTCAGCTTCTGTATGTATCCTAATTTGTTACAGCTTCCAATAAAAGGAGCAGGGCTACAATAATTGCCCTGCTGAATCCACGTTCTGCTTCAGCTAAGAATTAATGAAAAGGTGTGGGGAGGCGGCATCATATTATGCCATATATTTTCTACTCCTATGCTTTTAGAGTAAATATTGTACATAATTTCTTTCAAAGCCATCAATGCCAACTAAAAGAACCAAGCCAGCCTTTGCCAGTCCCAAATGAGGGGTCTTTAGAAGATGGTGAGGAGTTGCCTGCACAAAGATATGAAAGGGACTTAGTACAGAAATTAAAAGTCCTTAGACATGAACTCTCTCTTCAGCAACCACAAGCTGGTCACTGCCGCATTGAAGTATCCAGAGAAGAAATATTTGAGGTATGTACATTTGTGCACCACCGGGGAGATGTGAGCGTCAAATGTTGCTTTAGCTCTTATGTAAAATTGTTCTTTGGTTCTGAGGAGTCTCAATGGGATAGCCTTGCTAGTCTGTATCTGCAAAGACAACAAGGAGTCCTATGGCACCTTACAGACTAACAAAGATTTATTAAGGCATAAGCTTTTGTGGGTAGTTTTACCCACAAAAGTTTATGCCCTAATAAATCTGTTAGTCTTAAGGGTATGTCTACATTAGGAAATTATTTCAAAATAACTCCTGAAATAACTATTTCAAAATAAGTGTTGTTCCTTGTGGAAAGCAGGAGTTATTTCGAAATAACCAGCCCCTTATTTTGAAATAACAGGCTTGGTAGTGTGGCTGCTCCACTTATTTCAAAATAAGGAGAGTTATTTCGAAGTAACTCCCTAGTATAGATCAGGGCTAAAGTGCCACAGGAGTCCTGGTTGTCTTTGGTTCTGATTCATCATAGGATGGACACTGAAGTATGTATGCTAGAGGTAGGGAGATAAAGCAGCGGTAAAATGTGAGCTTGGACTACACATTTGCAGGATTATTTTTGACTGAAATTCGTAGCTAGAGAAGGGCAGCTAACGTACCACCTCAGAGCATATTTAATTATGTGTCTTGTTTTTGTTTAACTTTATTTCTGGCTAACAGTCCTATCCTGTTACCTTCCTACCTCTGAGTTTGTTTGTGGTTAGAGCCATAACTTGTTTGGGGATATCTTCCCCATTTAGGAGTGTGGGGAGGGTAGGCCAGAAGCTGTCATGAAATGTAGTGTAGCGTAATATGAAAATATAAGGGAATAATATTGAGGAAGATGTTAACTGCTGAGGTCAAATATTGACTATAAGTTTGCATTAGTATGAAAATGTCTTCAGAACTTGCAGTACAGAAGGAAGTTTTTTCCTGTTTCCATACTTGTGCAGCTTGGCTTGTCTCAATGAAACCTTTTTTTCTTTGTCAACTTTGCAACAGACTTTATCCTCTTTATCTCAAATTACAAGCAGCCAAGAATTTAATGTGACAGTTTGATTAGAATTTAACAAATAAATCTGATTATTTTTTAGTGAAACTTTTAGTTGTATTTCCAGTCCATTTCTATCATTGATGGACATTATTGTTTGTGCTTTTCAGTCCTGTGAAGACTTACTTTAATTGGGGAATCCTCTTATTATTCTAGGAATGAATAACAATAAGGGCATTTGTATACAGAAAACAAATCTGACTCAAAGACTCAATGTATCTTCTCCCATTTAACGCTAATACTGATGGGATGATATTGGAGTTCACATCGACACCAACCATGAAATGCTTTGATTTGTTATACTTGGGAAATCTTAACTCAGATGGCAACCTATATGTTTCTAGTGTCTTTATAGTAGACTTATAACCATGAAAGGAAAGAATTATATTATTTGTAAAATATATATATATATATATATAGGAGTCCTACCGTCAAATAATGAAGATGAGGCCAAAAGACCTGAAAAAGAGACTGATGGTGAAATTTCGAGGAGAAGAAGGTTTGGATTATGGTGGAGTAGCAAGGTGAGACCTGGATTTCTTAATCCTTTTTGTCTGGAATATGATTTAACTGTATAACAGCCTTTAAAGTCTTAGTGACCTATACCTGTCACCACCACTGACATGCTATGAGAATTAATCTTTACCCTGACATTGCCTCTGCTACGTTTATTCAGCTCTTAATAATTTCCTGTCTAGACAGATGCTTTTCCATACCACCTTATGATTTGCCCAAATCTCTGCATACAGATTCAGAGACTCCAGAATTATGCAGCTAACTAATCTATTGTTCTAGATAGTGAAACAGTATAACCTCTATTACTTTCATAAAGATCCTATCCATCTCCATATTCTTTCCAAAAACTTCCTACAAAATTCTGCTTGTAATTTATCTTGTTGGCTTCACTCTTTTTGTGTATACCCCTCCTTTTGCATGTCCCATCAATGCTTAACAATTGGAAGCAGCTTTTTTACTTGTACTGTGCTGTCTGTGACTCTCCTTCCAGCGCCTCAGGACTTCTGAATCATTTCCCCTTTAAATATTACCTTGAAACCTTGCTTTTTCTTATGAGTCATTTAGTTATAATTTGTTTTTGTACAATAGCATTTATGCAGAATATTTACTGTGTTTGTTTTTCCACTGCCGCCTTTCTTGGGTTTTATTACTGGAAGTATGGGAAAATACAAGTTGAATTGCAGATCATTTTGAAGGGAATACTGTCAACATAAAACTGCTGCTTAAGTCTGAAATTTTTTCCTACTATTGTTTGTAATAGTACCTATAATTTCTATAACCGAAATAGGTTTGAAATAAATCTCATTTCAGTTGGTGTACTTTGTATAGTCACACTTTTCTTCCAGATTTCCAGCTTTGGTGGTTGTCACACAGCAAGAGGGATTAGGAGAACATATTTTTAAATAGGAAATGTGATTGTAAATATGCAACCCATTGGTGGGGTGGATGTAGTAGCTGAAACTACTGAATTCTGCTTTTTATTTTAAGAGAGAGACTAATTCAAGTTGATGTCCCTTCAGTTAAATCACTGGCCTAAAACTATTCCTCGGAATTCATGTTTTTGTTCTCACATGTGTGCATATATAACTTTGTAATATTCAAAATTGGGTCCTGATTAAGACACCAGTAGGTAAAATGTTCAAAAGCACTCAAGTAGTTTAGGAACCTGACACTCCCGGAAAGTTAGTGGGGTTTAGGCTCGTTCAAAGACTATTTGACAGAATCATAATAAATATTTGACATTTCAGTGAAATATTCACTGTTCTAAAATCCTGCTTGCTTTGACAGAGAGTGGTTGTATTTACTGTGCCATGAAATGTTGAACCCCTATTATGGACTCTTCCAGTACTCGACTGACAATATTTACATGCTGCAAATCAATCCAGATTCTTCTATCAATCCTGTAAGTATGAACATTAAAGACACTAATCAAATATGTTACACTTCAGTGGGAGCTCAGCAACAATTCTACATCTGTTAATAAGTGTCTGATTTTAAGAGAGTAAACATTAAAGCTTTGGGATAGGATGTGAACTAATATGATACTGAATTTTAGACTGATGTATCAGGAAGTAGCGTATAGTTTATGGAATATCAGCACCGCTGTTAATTGTCATGTGAAATTCTTTGGTACTATTAAACACTTGGTCCTGTGAAACCATGTGCATGGGTGCAGCTACTCTTAAATACAAGGGACGAGAAGTATATAAGCAATATTGCTTCTCAAATGATGCCCAACCAGTGAATGAAGTGGCTTCACATATTTTGCTCTCAGACTACTCAATGTGAGACTCCATTTAATGTCAATCACCATGGGTTTATGGAAGGTAAATCCTGTCAAACTTATTGAGATTGTAATGAGATTATACGTTTTCTTGATAAAGATCATAGTGTGGATGTAATAAACTTAAGACCTTTGACTTGGTACCACATGACATTTTGATTAAGAAACTACAACAGTACAATATTAAACATGACACACTAAATGAATTAAAACGTGGCTCATGGTCAGGTCTCAATACATAATTATAAACTAGGGATTGTCATTGAAAGGGCGTGTTTCTAGTGAGATCAGACCGGGATTGGCTCTTGGCCTGTACGATATAATTTTATCAGTGACCTGAAAGAAAACATAAAATCACTACTAAAAGATTGCAGATGGCGCACACATTGAGGGAGTGTAAATAACACAGAGAACAGGTCACTGATACAGACTGATCAAGATTGCTTGATTAAACTTGGCACAAACAATATCCTCTCTAATATGGCTAAGCGTAAAGTTATACATCTAGGAACACTGAATGTAGACCTTATTCACAGGATGGAGGCTTCTGTTCTAGGAAGTAGTGACTAAGAGAGGTTTGGGGATCAATGTGAATAATCAGTTTAACATAAGTCCCCAGTGTGAAGCTGGCCAAAAGAGCTAATGTGATCCTTGCATGCATAAACACAGTAACAAGTCTTATGGATCAGGGGAACTGTAGATGTGATATAATCTAGACTTTAGTAAAGTTTTTGATGCTGTCTCACATGACCTTCTCGTAAACAAGCTAAGGAAGTACAACCTAGATGGAGCTATTCTCAGATGAGTGCATAACTGGTTGGAAAACCATTCCAAGAGAAATTATGAATGGTTCAGTCATGCTGGAAGGGCATAATGAGCGGGGTCTTGCAGGCAGTGTTCCTGCTAATCTTTTCCGTCCATGGGCAGAATACATTTTGCTGTGTGCGCCAATGTATGTGCAGATGTATACCACTGGTAGGAACACTGTGCTGCTGGCTATGGGCACTTTGCTAATCAGCTGGCTGGCACCTGAATATCTCCTGGGTGGCTGCCCAAGCGCTCGGCTTATAGGGAACACTGCCCACAGGGATCAGTTCTGGGTCCGGTTCTGTTTAATATCTTCATAAATGATTTAGATAATAGCATAGAAAGTACACTTTTAACATTTGCAGATGATACCAAGTTGGAAGGGGTTGCAAGTGCTTTGGAGGACAGGAGTAAAATTCAAAGTGATCTGGAGAAATGGTCTGAAATAACTAGCTTATGGTCCACTATGGCCTCACTCAGTGCCTGCTACAAGCGCCCATCAGTCTCCATGTTGAATTCTGGGGTCATCAGGTCACCATCCCAAATAAACAAATCTTCATGCACCACCACTAAGGATGTAAAATCATATTTAATTAGCTAACCACGGGGCTGGAGAATCCTCCTCTCCCCACCCACCTGCACCCCCTTTAATTGGTTAACCAGTTAAACATAATGTTTAATCCCAATTAGATGGGATTTTACATCCTTACCGAGTACCCAGTCAAACTCTGCACAATGTAGACTTGTTGCCTTATGTGCAGTTCTGGTTTTGAGCTGTTTAATCCACTCCTTCCTGCACTGGTCACCAGTCTTGTAAATTTGCAAAACTGCCTTTCTTTGCTGGTATGCGTACTCATTCCTGGTACTCTTACTAAAGTTCACTGTTTTGCTGGCCTCGCACCAGATATTTATCAAAAAGTGGCTGAGCTCCCATGACTATGAGCAGCACACTTTGGAAAAGACCTTTATTTCTATTCAGTCTCTGTTGCAAACACAGAAGGCTCTCTGATGGTGTGTTTGCAACTCATTGGTCAGAAAGCAATGGGCAGTTTAAACACTGACTCACTAAGCTGCTGCAGTATAACAGGGGAAGCAGTGGGAGATGATTCTATTTTTCTACAATCAGCTCGCGATTCTTGGGATAGAGAGGACAAAGGAAGTTGGCCCAATGGATTGTGGGTTACTTTTGGTGGACTTTTAGGACATTAGTCAGGAGGCTGTATCTGTACTCCAAAGCAGAAGGGTTTGAACCCTCTAACACAGCCAGATCCTAGGGCTCTAGGTCTGAGCCAGAGTCTGAGAGTATTGTGCATAGATCAAATGGCAAACAGGCTCAAACCTGAATGAGCTCAGGCTTACATAGCAATATAGGCATACCTTGGTGCCCAGTGGGTTGAAAATCCTTAGATACAGTCATTGCTACTGGCATAAATATAGCCACAAGGTGTCAGCATTGGGCTGCTTTCCCAGTGAATTATTCTTTTTCTTCTCTCTCTCTACAGGATCATTTGTCTTATTTCCATTTTGTTGGTCGGATAATGGGTTTAGCTGTGTTCCACGGACACTACATCAATGGGGGTTTCACAGTTCCCTTCTACAAACAGCTGTTAGGGAAACCCATTCAGCTGTCTGATCTGGAATCTGTTGACCCAGAACTGCACAAGAGTTTAGTTTGGATTTTGTAAGTACTGTTCATTTACCAAATACTTAACTGCAGAATGCAGAACACTAGATCCCAGGGGTAGTAAAATATCGCATTTAAAAAAAACCTTCACAGTGAAGATGATCTTGGAAAAACATGGAATTTCCTGGCCATTGCTTCCCAATCCAAGAATTAAAGGCACTTGTGAGGGTAAGCTTTTATATAAGCACAGCTTAGCTCTTGCTGGATCCTTCAGTGAAATCAGAACCTTGCCATAGCTGCCTAATGTTTGGTTGTAGAGATTATTCCATATCAAAATGTAATGAATTCTGTATGTGGTTATGTAACCCCCACACCTAGTGTGGTTCATTGTCCCATGCAGTGGCACTTAGACCACAGCAACAGATAAGAACAAGAGATCTCTACAGCATGGGCTGAGAGCCAGCTGGCTTTTAGCTCAAAGGATAGAGGCTCCTATACTAAGCTTCAGAGGTCCCAGGTTCAAATTCGGCTGGTGGTGGTTACAATTGCTTGGAAAACAACAGTAAAAGAGCATGCATACATAAGGTATCTGAGGAACTGTCCCGGATTGAAGTGTCATTAGGGGAGGTTATGGAACAAATAGAAAAACTTAATGTCAACAGATCTCCGGGACCGGATGGCATTCATCCAAGGGTTCTAAAAGAACTCAAATGGGAAATTGCTGCACTATTATCTGGTTTGTAACCTATCCTTTAAATTGGTTTCCGTACCTAATGACTGGAAGGCAGCTAACGTGACACCAATTTTTAAAAAGGGCTCTAGAGGCAATCCTGGCAATTACAGACCGGTAAGTCTAACTTCAGTACCGGGCAAATTAGTCGAAACAATAGTAAAGAATAAAATTGTGAGGCACGTAGAAGAACATAATTTGTTGGACAAAAGTCAACATGGTTTCTATAAAGGAAATCATGTCTTACTAATCTATTAGAGTTCTTTGAAGGGGTTAACAAACATGCAGACAAGGGGGCTCCAGTAGATATAGTATACTTAGATTTTCAGAAAGCCTTTGACAAGGTCCCTCACCAAAGGCTCTTGTGTAAATTACATGGCCATGGGATAAGAGGGAAGGTCCTTTCTTGGATTGAGAACTGGTTAAAAGACAGGAAACAAAGGGTAGGAATAAATGGTAAATTTTCAGAATGGAGAGGGGTAACTAGTGGTGTCTCCCAAGGGTCAGTCTTGGGACCAATCCTGTTCAACTTATTCATAAATGATCTGGAGAAAGGGGTAAGCAGTGAGGTGGTAAAGTTTGAGGCTGATACCAAACTGTTTAGGATAGTCAAGACAGAAGCAGACTGTGAGGGACTCCAAAAAGATCTCACCAAACTGAGTGATTGGGCAACAAAATGGCAAATGAAATTTAATGTGGATAAGTGTAAAGTAATGCACATTGGGAAAAATAACCCCAACTATACGTACAGTATGATGGGGGCTAATTTGGCTATGACAAATCAGGAAAGAGATCTTGGAGTTATCGTGGATAGCTCCCTGAAAACTTCCACACAGTGTGCAGCGGCGGTCAAAAAGGCAAATAGGATGCTAGGAATTATTACGAAAGGGATAGAAAATAAGACACAGAATATCTTATTGCCCCTGTATAAAACTATGGTACGCCCACATCTTGAATACTGTGTACAGATGTGGTCTCCTCACCTCAAAAAAGATATTTTGGCCTTTGAAAGGGTTCAGAAAAGGGCAACTAAAATGATTAGAGGTTTGGAACAGGTCCCATATGAAGAGAGGTTAAAGCGACTGGGACTTTTCAGTTTAGAAAAGAGGAGACTGAGGGGGGATATAATAGAGGTATATAAAATCATGAGTGGTGTGGAGAGGGCAAATAAAGAAAAGTTATTTATTAGTTCCCATAATAGAAGAACTAGAGGACACCAAATGAAGTTAATGGGTAGCAGGTTTAAAACTAATAAAAGAAAGTTCTTCTTCGCACAGTGTGTAGTCAACCTGTGGAACTCCTTGCCAGAGGAGGCTGTGAAGGCTAGGACTATAATAGAGTTTAAAGAGAAGGTAGATAATTTCATGGAGGTTAGGTCCATAAAAGGCTATTAGCCAGGGGATAGAAATGGTGCCCCTGGCCTCTGTTTGTCAGAAGCTGGAGAAGGATGGCAGGAGACAAATCGCTTGATCGTTGTCTTCGGTCCACCCTCTCTGGGGCACCTGGTGCTGGCCACTGTCGGCAGACAGGCTACTGGGCTAGATCGACCTTTGGTCTGACCCAGTACGGCCGTTCTTATGTTCTTAAAGATAAATATCTTTTATGTTCACATCCTCTTGGATTCAGTGAGATGTATTTGAAATTCTTTCAGTGTTTCATTGGTCATAAGGCTAATCATTTTTAACAATGCAGGTTTTCCTTTTTGTATAAACAGATGGGAAAATATCAATTTTATCCTTTCCCTTTTAATTGACAGAGAGAATGATATAACTCCAGTGCTGGACCATACTTTCTGTGTGGAACACAATGCTTTTGGGCGGATTCTGCAGCATGAGCTCAAACCAAATGGCAGAAATGTTCCTGTTACAGAAGAGAACAAGAAAGAATATGTCAGGTACTATAGAGCGAACCAGCTTCCCCAAACATAATGGGAAGAAGTTGGAGAAGATTAGTTCTGTATACAGCTCTTAGGATCAGAAAAGTGAAGTAGCGAAAAGTACCCTTTTAGAGGGAGATCTGAAAATTGTTTTTAGTGAACAAGTACATATGCAATTGTATTTGTTGAGGACTTGAAGGAAAAGAGATTCTCATAGAAAAAGTGGGTTGGAAAAACCTTTGCTTTCCTTAAAGTTCCCATTTCCAGCCCATCACAATCACTTGTGTTCATCATAATGACTCTTCGTTTAAGAAACAGAACCTTTCTCTGAGAAATAAACAGTGATCCTTCCGTCAGTTAATTACAATTACTAGAAATTAACTCCTTGGCAGTTTCAGCTCCTGCAAAGCCATTGGCATGAAGAACCAGTTCTGTTCTGAGCTGTGGTTCTCTGCATGGCAGAATTTTCTGCTGGCATTAAATGACCCTATTCTGAAGCATAAGTAGGTCTAGGTGGTGTTAGGAAAAAATCCAAAGAAAATTCAAGATCACACCTATATCAAGTATAGAGAGTAGGTTCATATTTCCCCCTTGTATATTATCATACATATTAATTCATTGCTGCTTTCAGTTGACCTCTGTACTGTTTCTGATAACATTGAAAAACATGACTAAAATCATTTTGATATTAGACTTCTGAGTTGACCTTTAAGTAGACATGTCTAAAAGTAGTGATAAAAAAGTAGACTGATGGATGAAAGCAGAACTGTAAAGGTTTTCTTTCAAAAAATCTGCAACACCTAAGTATAGGATTAATACCTTTTTTGAGGTATTTCAACAATTAATTTACCTTCTCCTTTAGGCTGGGAATACAAATGCTCTGAATTGGTGGGAGATGATACAAAAAAGATTCAGAGACCTATTCGCAGTACCTAGTTAGTGTTGACTTTTCTGGCCTGATTTTGTATGAAGTCGTCATCTTTATGTACCTTCCCTGCATATCAGTGTAATTTGTATACATGCTATAAGAGCCAACAGGAATAAATTGAGTTTTAAAAAAAGTTGGGGGGGGGGGAGGGGAGAGGGAGAGAAGGGGGGATGGATGGATGGATGGAACTAGTAATTAGTGAAGGGAAATGGACAAAAACATATTTTGTTCCATAAACACAGTATGTCTACCCAAACTGTAATAAGTGTTTGAACAAACTTTCACTTTCTGCTAATGTAAAAAGGCCTGGTTCCATCCAGAAATATTGCTTCTAACTTTCTGTTTTGGGCTCCCCCCCCCCCCCACAGGTTGTATGTAAACTGGCGATTTATGAGAGGAATTGAGGCACAATTTCTGGCTCTGCAGAAAGGCTTTAATGAACTTATTCCTCAACACTTACTAAAGCCTTTTGACCAGAAGGAGCTTGAGGTACCTATGCTTTATTCATTGAGAGTGGCTTTATTTTGTGGTCAAGATGACATGTTCAGGGTATTACTGTAAAAATTGTTTTGCTCTTTTTGACTATAATGAACAGTGCTAGAATGTGGGGACATTTTAATCCATTACTATTTTATTCAGGCTCTTTTGTACATGTGAGATACAAGCAATATGGCTAGGGCTGTCTAAAATGGATGGTAAAAATACATGTTGTCTAAACAAGATCTGATGCTGGAGATGGACAGTTTTGGGGTTTTTTCAGCAGTAAGACTGATTTTGTACTGCAGATCACACAAACAGTGACAGGGCCTAGGTTTTAGCCACCTCAGAGCAGCTTGTCTTCTGTAATTGTTTACAGTCCAGGGCATGTATTGACATTACACAGAGAAAAGATTAGAACACTTTAAAATGAAAGCAGAACATTTAAGTATAGAATATATAGAAAAGACCTAGGCCTGTTACTTTAGGCCTAAACTTCAAAATGTAGCCACTTAAAAATAATATTTTTATTTATATTATGTTCATTTATTTTTGTTTTCTGTTCTTTCAGTGAAAATGGTTTGCTCCCTTACTAGTGAAACAGATGTTCTCAGCTTGTTGCTTTCAGACCTGGAAGCACTTGCTAGCAATTTGTGGCATGCTACCCAGTCACATAATGCTCTTTCTTGTTTGTCTTTTAAATTTCCTTCAAAGGCAAATAAAATGCATTAAAAATTTACTGTTATTTTCCATGTTAGCAAATGCTGCCATTGCCACATGTTAAATGTGTATGAATGAGAGGGAAATGGTCTATATATCATGGCACAAAAAACATCTGAGACAATACTTTTTAAAAATGTGGTCCACTCCCTGAAACAATTTTGAAAACCTTTGGAATAAAGCGCATCATTCATTTTAAGCAGTTAGATCTTGTGTCCCCGTTTCCTTATCACCATTCCAGCTGGTTGGGATCAAAGCCTGTCATGACTTAGCATTCCAGTTTCACTTATGAAAGAGATCTGAGGAATTTCCTATAGTGTAATATCTAAAACAGGCTCTAAAAGGTGACTTGGATGCAAATTCCATTCAGATTTGTATTTTGAATTCAAAGTGATAAACAGAACATTGTTTAGCTGTATATGCCATGGCACATTTGGTAGTGATCTAGTAAGGTCTCACAAATGAAGCAAGTTTTGACTGTAGTCATTAGTGGGGTGGAAGACTTCCAGATAAAGTGCAGTGCTGTGAAAAGTGGTATGTATGATGCAATAGGAAGCTCTGGTATGGTGTAAGGAGTCTCACTATGCTTTTCAGGTTCCATGTTAAAAAATAATTAGTGATAATTAAAGTAAATTAAAGTATAGTGATTTCTTTTGTCCAAAACCTAGCTTAGATAATTGCATTCACCTGCCTAAAATCCACTTGCAATTTCAATTGGAGAGAGTATTCACCTCCTATCCTGAGCTGTTTAGTAGCATTACTATAAACTGTGTACTGGGAAATTGTTTCATTGTGGGTAAAATGATTTGTGTATGTGCAATGATTTGTGTATGTGCAGTGTATTACAGTTTATAAAGCATATTGGGGTAATATATTAATGTAAGATGTAATTTCAGTGTTTGTTTCTTTAAAGTGTTTTTAAAATTATTTAACAGCTAATAATAGGAGGCCTGGATAAGATAGATCTGAATGACTGGAAGTCAAACACACGTCTAAAGCACTGCATGGCAGATAGCAATATCGTAAAGTGGTTCTGGCAAGCTGTGGAAACATTTGATGAGGAAAGAAGGGCGAGGCTGTTACAGTTTGTGACTGGGTCCACGCGTGTCCCTCTTCAAGGTTTCAAGGCTTTGCAAGGTGACTGATGTGGAGCCTGAGTTAATGCATACTTGGAGAAGGCAGTAAAAGTTGTTCCATATTCATTGTACAATAATAGTATGTCAATTTGTGGCACTAGAAATTAGTGATCTAATTACTGAAACCCTGACCCTGAATTGAAGTTCTCGTTTGTCAACATCTCTGCTAGTAATGGACCCGTTAGCAGTTGCCAGTAGCGATGAAGGTAACGGTTCGACTGGTGTCACCATTAGTAGGTGCCAGTCTTCTGAGAAGACTATTGTTTAGATGGGTGTAATTAAAATCCTTATACAATATATACAACCACAGTATATCTAAGTGCATGAAATTTACAAAATTTATTGGGTCCCAGAATGCACATAAATTTGACAGGAGCAGTGTAATTTTAGTAAAATGAACAACTTAAGACTATATCTTAAATGAAGATTTTATACTTTTACTCAGTAACTTTGCTGTAAGTGTTTTTATTAGATTTGGAATGTATTTCCAGAAATTACCTATTATTGGCAAAAGAATTTGTCCTAAGTACATTAGGAATGGACCCATTACATACACAAGTTGGCTGAGAATAAATAGCCTCACGGCAGTAGCACACATGTGCATCTCCTAAATCCTGCTTGCCCTAACGTTCATTTTGAGAACAGAGAAGCTCTTACTTAAGTAAAAACCATATGTTTTCTGAGAGGTATCTTTTTTTCTTAACTCCAGCTACCTCACCAACACCTGTGAGCCAACTCTGCACTGACTGGTGTGCACAGTTAACCTCTGGTACATTCCTGCTTGAAATTGGAATTAATTCCTTCCCTCTCCCCCCACCCCGTGGATTTAGCAAATTCATTATGTATTATGACTGTGTTGCTGAAGTACGTTAACTAGAATGTTTGTCTGTAAGGTTCTACAGGCGCTGCAGGACCCCGGCTGTTTACCATTCATTTGATAGACGCAAATACAGACAACCTTCCAAAAGCCCACACTTGGTAAGATATTAAAATCTGCTGCCTCTTGCGTTGGTTCAGAGTATGTTTATCTCCATTTGTTCAGTGAAAGTCTTCACAGATAAAAGGCTACACAATACAAGCAATAATCTTCAAAGGCAATGATTCAATAATTCAGTGTATTCCTTGTGTAGCATACAGTAATGTCCTTGTTTGTATATTTAGCTATAAAATTAGAGGGAAAAAAGCGCTAATATATAATATATACAGAATTGAGTGTCAAGAGAATCTAAGATTAGCTTTTTCAGAGACCTGCACACATTCTCATGAACAGGAGGCTATTTTAATAGGTACCCTAAATAATTTGGCATTCAGAACCAAAATGTAGGAAAACTCTAACTTTGAAGCAACAATTTATGTAAATTAAACATTTAATTGCTGCAATAATGTGTGTCATTCTTGGGACAAAGTACACACCCAGTGCTTCACTCTGGGCACTCTGTCTCCCATTCCATTGGATCATCATCCCCTCAGAAAATAGTAGCATTAAGTGATATAGGAAATGCTTTGGATTCAGTAACTTCGTCCCCAATTATGCACTAATACCCGTGGAAAAAGTTAGTTACAATGACAATGCTTTAAAATGCTTCGGATGCTAGCCAGAGGTGCTGTAGCCTTGTGCCTTTTACATGTTACAAGTGTTTTCAGTTCAGATATTACATGGGAATGTTTGCATTTTTTATTGAAAGCTTTTTACCTTATTCCACCTTTGGAATGATAAATTATTAAATTATCAAGCATTTCACATATGAATGCTAAACTTTTATTTTAAAAAGTGTAGCCATCTTACAGGCCATATTTATTTTTAACAAAAATTGCTAAAGAGCACCACTGAATGGGGAAGTTAAACAAGGTCAAATGCTAACAAAATTCCTTTCCCCCAATTCAAAGTCCCCCAAGGACAGGTTCATGAACTGTAGGAAAAGATGCCCAAATTAGTCCTAATAATCTAGTCTAATCTGAGCGTGAAACAGTTAATCATTTTCATCTCTACCACAGTTCATTTTGTAGATTGCATCTTTAAACATGGGGGAGCTAGATTTTTTTAAAGTGAAATGTTTTGGGTCATAAACAGCAATATTCAGGCTATTATTTTCACCTTGTTCAGCTTTAACCGGATTGACATTCCGCCTTATGAGTCATATGAGAAGCTTTATGAGAAGCTACTGACAGCTGTGGAAGAGACATGTGGATTTGCTGTGGAGTGAAGAGGCAACCAAAGGAAACAGACACTAGCTCACGGACCACCAGATCAAAAGCTAGAAGAAGCTTGCTGTGAACTTCCTGCTAAGCTGTCTGAAGCATTGGAACACTAGACAACTTAGAGAGATGGGGTTGTTTCCCCTCCTTTGTTGGTGGGAGGAGGGGGCTTTTGGTGGTGGTTCCCAGCCATTTTCTCCCCTTTGTTACAATAATCCCCACCCTCTTCTTCCATCCCCATAAAATAAAAATGCAGCCAAGTTCAGCATTTGGCTTTGATTACACCAGATATTCTGCTAGACTTGTAACACATATTGTGATAGGGTCAATGACCTGTGGTCTTTTTATAGGAGTATCAATCTGTAGTTGAGTATCTGAGCTTGGTTTGCCGAGGACTTGCAACTGGTAAGAGTACCTGGCTATTTTGTCTTAAAGCAAGCTTGAGCCTCTTGTAGAGTCCAGCAGCTATTGAATATCTGACTGGCACTGGAATTCAGATTTGCACGTTTTAAACACCTGTTAAAACAAATTTCTAGCAGAAAATAAAACTCCATATGCAGACGTAACTGAAGTTCTGCCTTAGCAGGAAGCTCTCAGTGAAAGTAGTGGCTTACATCTAGAAAAATGAAGGAATCCAGGGCAGTTTAAGTGGTGTATATTATTTCTTGTTGGATGTCCTGGTTGAAATTTAATTGTTTTGCACATGGGAAAATATTTCTCCTGCAGATTCACTTACCATAGACTGTCCCAAATTTAAGTACTTTGCAAAGAAGGCTAGTAAAGAGAAAGCAAACAGATACACATTTCAGATCAGTCCAAAAGCTGTGATTTCTGTGCCACTGTTTTATCTGAGAGACACTTGAGTTGAAATTCTAGGACTTATGAGGAAATTGCTAAAAGCTAAGCTAATGGAACAAAGTTCTGTTCTTAAGTCATTGGCCTTGTGAAAGGTGTTTTTGAGGGGAGAAATAAAAGGATAACTATATAGTGAATACAGTCTAAACTTTACCTAAAGCTATTGGAAGGTTTTATCTTTTTAGTTCTGTAGTGATGGAAATTACTCCAGAGTGCCAAATGCGGCATTTTTTTTCAACTATCTGAAGCTAATGTTAAAGGTTGGTACTCTAATTCATTTGCTAAAATGGATTCCCAGTGCAAGGGGAAACAAAAGCAAATCAAGTACCTGAGTCAAATAACATTTCTTCCAATTTGCACACCAAGAAAAACAGTATTTTAACAAAGTAACATGACTTCATAAAAACCCAGATAGCCATCAGACATGTCTACGTGTAAGTAAAGCAGACTTGCTTTGTATAGGATTTTCTTTAGCAAGCCTGATTTTTAGAGAGATTCATTACTGAAACATATAACAGATGTTGCGTTTATGGAATAGTGTATTGGAATTCAGCCGTGGGTCAAAGATTGTTCTTAGAAAATGTCTACTGGAATATTTCTATTTTGTCTTTTTTTAATTGAATTTGATAATAGCTTTAAACTGTGATAGGACAAAAAGTTATATACTAATCAAAATCCTGAAATCTTCCCCCTTCATTTTATTTTTCATTCACTGTAATTCTTGTGATTTGATGTTGGGAGTGTCAGAATTGCATTCAAGGTATGAAATTGTATAATTTTGTGAGATTTGCAGTGTGGCTAGAGAAGATCACATGATAGGATTTTGTAAGAAAGACATGTTCAGAAAGTTGTATGGAGGGCCTTTAGAATCTAGTGGCACTTAAGGACCAGTTTCTGCATTATGGGTTATTGTTCATGGAAGAGAAATTGTGTGACTGATACTTGCAGCAAGGGAAAAATGCAACTTTCTGCATCTGAACATCTGTGCATTCTTGTATTGGGTAACCTAATTCCACTAGTCTTGCTTGGCTTGTTGAAAATGGCTATGAAATCAGTCACTGCCAATGGAATGTGATTAACCCTTTCAGTGCGTTTGTATGTGCAATATACTATAGGCAAATAGGAAAAATCCAAAACCAGTTGTTGCCCAGAAATACTGTATGCAGTCTCATGTGTTATTTTTTTCACTGAAAGGGCTAACAATGAATAAATAGAACCCACCAGCTTCACACAAAGCACAGGTGGCTCTCTAAAACCAAACCAGGTGAGGGTGAGGGCTTATTAGTCTGAAGCACTGCAAGTCAGCAAGCAAGTTAGCATGCGATAGTACAACTCTTTTAGATCAACACTTCATTGGTTGCACAAAATAGGCAAGGATTACTTTTTGTAAAGTTGGCTTTTGTATATTTAAAAGCCTTGTAAATGTCCCTTCTCCATGCTGGCAGCAATGTGGAGAGGCACCTGTCTTCAAATACTTTAGTGATGAATCTTTGAAACAGCTTTATTGCCTCTCCTGTTGCATTGTCTTTGCAATTTTGTGCCACTACAGGAATGATGAAGCATTAATTTGCATCATTCTGTACATGGATGTGCGAGGCAGGCCTTAAAACTGTCTGGAGAAAATAAACAAGCTAGCCAAGTGGGTTTAAAACAATTCTTGTTCTGCCTCAGACTCACTATTCCACATCTGGTTTCATGGCCAAGAGATTGTGAAAGACAAGCAGAAAGTGGAGAGGGGAGAGGGAACATTGTTTCTACTGAGGCTATTCTGTCCCCTCTGGCACCTAGAATTTTAAAGCATGTTCTTCATGCTGGCAGACCACAGGGGAAAGAAGATGGAACGTATTCCCTGCAACAACGTACAGTATTTGAACTTGGTTGGTTGTTTACAGACTTGCCCAAAGAAAAACACAAAGTTTACTATTCACATTTCACCGTCACCCATCTGCCTTGTACACAAATTTTGGAGCAGACCTGAAGAAAGCGCAAGTTACATCTTCTGAATTCTTTCTTGTATCTATTCTAAAAGTAAATTTAGAAACTGCTCCAGTGGTACCAACTTTCAGTACTTGCCCTGATATTGCTTATCAGCCAGTCCTATACACTCAGGGATGTAGGAAACCACCACTCTGCTTGTGTGTTAAATGGGGAAGAAATGAGGCTGTGTTATGAATGTTAGCGTTAACTTGGGCATTATGTTTGACAGAGCCCTGCTTTAAAAGGCTGCTTGTTGGTTCAGATGACGAAATCAAAGTTTGTTCAGCTGTACATTCTTAATTCAAGTCAGGTTAAGGTGGTTTGGAAATCTAGCAGATTTCATAAAATTAAAGACCCTGTAATCACCCACTCTGTACCCAGTGCCCAGGATCAGTGCTGTGTAGCACAGCAAGCTCCCAGAAACACAGTATGTGATTCTGTTTTTAATTGGTTAATTTTTGTTCCTTGACCACTTTATAATGTATTTTTAATTTATTATTATTTTGTAATGTCTTGTTTAATATTGCTGCTATCCTTGTTATTCTTCCCACTGTTTTTATTGCAGATTTATTTTGTGGAAGTTGTACACTAAAGTTTCATTTTATGTCTAAATCAAAGTATTTAAAGAAATACTAGTTCTATTTAATGTGGTTATGGAACCAGCTGGAAGAAACAGTGATTGTATAGTAGGCTGGACCCAGGAGGTCATGTTCATTTTTGTTACATATGCAATAAACTCACAACTTTAAACTCTTGGTATCTACCATTTTGTTTATCAAACTGTGGATAAGGTTGTGAGGACTGTGACTCAGTGACATCAATCGGTCCATATTGGGGGAATAGTACGAGAACAATAGAGAAGGCTACAAAGAAATGGATTGAAATGCCATTAAATTGAAGTATTTAGCAAAGCTTACAATATAGAGACAAACAATAGAACCAAGACATGCTTGACAGTCTGCATCTACAATGGTTTTTACAATAGTTTCTCAGCATTGATTTAGCACTAATGCAGCACTAGCAAAGATGGAAGCTTTGGAGATGACAGCAGACTTTTGCCACAGCATTGTCTAATTCTAGTCTGGATACTCTTATGAGAAAAATTCTGATAAAATGTCAGTGTAGACAAGCTGTGAAAGGTAGTCTAGAACTACATTAGATTTAACAGAGAATGCGAGAGTTCAGAAGAAAATAGTCTTTCCTGGTTAGCATTCATTATCTCTTAAGCTGTAATATATATTAGGCCATTTTATCAGCCCTAATTTGCTTCCCTCCCTCCTTTGGCTTGTCATTTTTTGCTGCTGCTCCTTTCCCTTCTGCAAAATCTGTACCCTCAGGAAAAAGCATACTCCATTTTAATGGTACTTGGGTAAAGTAACCGCCAACGGTGGTCTCATATTACTAATTACTAATGTTTGATTTTGGCAGTGAGAAACTGATTTTGCAGAAGTGACATGGACCACTGGTTGGCTGTATTTCCGAGGTGGGAATGGGAGTTCTGGGCTCGATACAGAGGCATGTGATGTGGCATAGCCTTTCCTGTCTAAAGCTTTTCTTGCGGTGTGTTTGATCTTCATGTGTATTGTTATTAAACTAGGGTCGTTCATCTGTTTTTGCTGTCTGTTGAGTCTGTTTCATAGTACCATAAGTGAATCTACAGATAATGAGTGAATGATTGTGGCCTTAATCCAAGTTTTTTTCTTTTTCATCCAGCTAGTAGGGATTTAACCACTTTTGCTGATGGTTTGGAACAGGAAAAGCCATCAATTTTTCACTGCTCTGCCAAATATTTGTGCTACCTTGTGTTTTCTTGATTAAATAATATGGAGAAAAATAATCCTGGTCTCCGTGAACTTCTTTTGGTATGCAACCCCATAGAGTATTTTCAAATTATTTTTTCCTTCTGACTCTATAAATAGGTGGCTATATGCATCAATTAATTGATACTTTTTTGAAGTAAGATTCTTGGATTTTTTTTCTTTAAAGCAACTGAGATTGATAGGATTTATATCGTATTATATGAACTTTTGGTTGGGACAGAAAAATGTAAAGTTTCTGCTAAAGGAAAATAAATACTTACCCTCTTTTATAAGTAAATTCAGAAAGTCCAGATAGAGTAAATCTCTTGGGTTGTGCTTCCCATTTCCTGTGCCTCCTTTCAACTGGTCTCGTGGAAAAGGCATCCTATGAAAAGAAGGTTCTTCATAATGGTGATATGTCTTGTTTATGTATTTGCAATGCTGCCTGTGGTGTGCTAGGTACTACACAAGCACATGGGAAACAGTCTCTGTCCCTGAAGAGCTTAGTTTAAAAAAGCATGAGAGAAGTGGACGAAAGGGTTATAGCATACGAACCGTGGGGTAGGTTGTAATTTATTCTTTAGTTCATTTTTACAACGTATCATATAATTTGATCCCCAGCTGTCCCTTCCCTATCCTTTTAGTTTATTACACATCTCCTGCCTCTCTTATTTCCCTTTTATCCAGCCCTCTTTCACAGTCCCTATCTGTAAAATGGGGATACTTGTACTTCTCTTTGAAAAGTGATTTTGAGATCTAGCAAATAGAAATCTTGAGTGTTGTAAGGCTGAGTTATCAACAACTCATCCAACCAGAGCAGCTAAATAGAAAATCCATTTAAAGTTCACCTCATCTTTAATTCATACATTTCACTTTTGTTAATGTACCTTGTCTCATTCCTTAACCTTAGTCTTAGTGGAAATATTTCTGATTTGTTACCCCTTCCACTCTTCCTTCCCTCAGTTTCCCCACTGTCACATCTCTCATCACAAGGCCAGAAACAGTGGTGACATCAGAGCGTTGTAAAAAGTTGTGTTGCTGCTTCTCCTCTGCCAACTCTTGCTGCCAAGACTTCTAAGAGTGGTGCTGGAGCTTGTCACTGTTGCTGATAGAAAGGGTGCTGTGGCATCTAAGCAGCTCTGTCTCCTGGACCCAGAGATTATATTGGGAATTTGGCTTGAAGGTGTTGAGCAGAGAGAAGCCACGGTCATGGTTGTGTTTTCTTAGCAAGTAGTTCACCCAACAACTGAGCCATATTTTGGGTGGCTTTCCCAGGTATTCATGGTTAAGGATTGCCAGTTATAATACAATTAAGAAGGAAGGGTTAATTGTTCTGGCAGCTTGTGATGATCCTTAGTCTCTCTAGACTCGCATTAGCTGGCAGTTATTTGCTAGGTGGATTGTCCATAAAATGCTTGTCTATCTTGGATGTTGTCTTTCAGCCCTGCTTGGACTAATTTTCTTCCATTCATCTGGCAGCAGTGGCAGAGGTTTGCAAGGAAGACACTCAAAAGGACTTGGGATTGGAAACTAAACAAAGTTGCTCATCTCCAGAGGTAGGTTCTTTGGAAAATTAGGAGCTATACATTGAGAACATAGGCTGCTCCCAGACAGATTTTCTCTTGCTATATTTTGTGGCTGGGATGTGTATAGGAGCCTGAGAGATCTAGTGTCCAGTTCTTATGAAAATTCAGTAGGATTTGGGTGTCTAACCCAAATTCCTTTGCAAATCTTAGCTTGTTTTAGCTACAAAAAGTAAAAACAACTTGAAAGATTTGGGGGAGGGTGTCATATTTTTCACAGCAGAGCTGGCCCAGGTCATAAGGGAACTATCTCTTTTTAAAAGCTCAGTTCTCTTGAGTTTGGAACAACCACAAACCTAGACAGGACACTTGAATTAATTTACTAGTCATTAGGTGACAATCATGGCCAATGCAAATAGATACTACAGTGATGAACATAGATGCTGCCTTAAGACATACCATGAAAGGTTTCTGGGAAAAAAACAAGTGGCAGTAGAAGCAGAATCCTTGAAGGTTCATACCTAATTACACTAAAAATTAAACCTCCTGAAATGGATATCAAACTACCTAGTGAATTGCTGGTCATGCTACTTGGGTAAAGGGTTAAATCTTTCCAGGGACTGGCACCTACTGAAGATTTGAAGCTGGTTAGCAGCCACTCTGTGCTGTTCAAACAGGAATCACAACAACATGTACCCCCCAACTGCAAACACATTCCAAACCTCTAATTGATGATGAAAGAAAGGTTCATTTAAACATAACCAGCTGCCTTCATAAGTCAGGGTCTAACGGGAGCTGTAGGCCATGGTTTTTTTTCTTTTATGGGCAGATCTTCAAGAGGAGAGAGAAATTATAGGAAGTCTGTCGAGGTTACATTTAGTCCATTTGTGCCAAGTTTCATCACAATTTCATATGATGATGGAAAGAAATTTAACTCTTCCATGATCCCCTTGTTGAATCTGTTCAGCCATTAATCTTAGCTTTGGTGTGCTGGGAATAGGCCTCAGTCCTGCTGAGTGGATGTTCTTCAATTCCTTTTACTAGCTCTTATCGGGGGGTCAAGTCCCACGGGAGAGGACTGAGTCTAGGTGCGGAGAACAGGCCTGGCTAAAGCTTGAGTGTGAGGATAGGATTCCACTGAAATGGATTTTTGTCTTCAAAAAAATCAGGTATGCCACGGAATGCCATGGGGCATTTTGGTCACATGACTGAACAGATAGGAGAAACAATTCTTTAGGTGAACTTTCGTGGTGGCCAACTAAGGCTGCCCCAGTGAGAGTGAACAGATCCCATCTTTTCAGCCTAATGCTGAAAGACCTATTTAGGGACAGAGTCTCCACTCACTGGTGGAAATGAGTAAATTCCACTGAGTCCAATGGAAGCAACAGGAGTGTAAAGGTGGTGAGCGAGAGAAGTGAATTGGGCTCTTGCTTAAATCTTTCAGCCACAAAATATTGTTCTTTGGAAGAAGGGAGGAAATGGTCAAATTAAGCTATAGGAGGATGGGGGAGAGGAAGGAAGGGAAAGGGTGGACTCCTTCAGTCCCTAAGTTCTTGACTGAATGCTATGCAATGTGCTTATCGATGATCAGGAAGAAAGGGGGGAAAAGAACATTGCTGGTAAAGTTTGTAAATTCCAAAATGGTTGGTGTGATGAAAGGACAGAACAGTGCTACAGAGTACTCTGACTCATGTGTGAAGGGCTTGGTTGAACATCATGTGTGTTAATACAGCTGAAGGCACAGTCATACATGTGGGAAACAAGTACACAGGTGATGCTTCTAGGATGCAGGTCTGTCCTTTCAAAAAGGCATAGGGATAATGGTTGAAAACTACCTGAACTCCCAGGGCAGTGTGATGGCTAAGAGAACAGATGCAATCATTGGATGTATCAAGTAGAAGTAGGGAGTCATTACCATTGTATATGGCATTACTGGAATACAGCATACAGCAAGAGAGGGTCCATATTTTTGAGTGTTTAGAAAAGAGCTGTAACAGTGATTTGAGGCCTGGAAAATTTGTCCAGTGAGTGAAAGGCTAAAGATGTTCAATGGGGCCAGAAAGATCAGGATGTCTCAGGGTTAAGAAGGGAATTATCACAGTCTGCAAGTGCCTATATGGGGAAAGTTTTCTGGGTCAAGGGTCCGCTAATGTAGCATAATGAGATCCAGTGTATGGAAGCCGAAGCCAGATTCAGATTAGACATACGGTGCAGATTTTTAAGGAAGGCAAATTAACCATTGGAACAATTTACTTAGTGATTTGGTGGAATCTCTGTCACTTGACTTGTATCAATCCAGAGTGTGTCACTGAAGGATACACTCCAGTTCAACCCGAATGTATGGGCTTGCTCCAGGGATCCCTGGGTCAAATTCTATGCCCTGTGCTATGTAGTAGGTCAGACTAGGGGTATGTCTACACTGCAGAGTTTTTCCAGAAAAACGGTTGTTTTTCCGAAAAAACTTCACTTATGTCCATACTGCAGTTGCATTCTTTCAGAAAATAAATTGAAAGAATAGAGGGGGTTTTCCGACATTGGTAAACCTCTTTCTATGAGGAAGAAGGCTTTTTGCAAAAGAGCTCTTTCGGAAAAAGGCATGTGTGAATGGGGAAGAGGGAGTTCTTTTGCAAGAAAAGGAAAGAGGAAAAAGCACAGGTGCCCTGGTGGCCACTCCGTCTATAGTAATCACAGCTTAAATGCGAGATAGCGTCCACACTGAATGGATGCTATCTTTTGAAAAAGCAGATCGCTTTTTCGATGCACTTTGGCAGTGTGGATGCTCTCTTTTGGCAGAAGTTTTTTCAGAAGATTTCTTCTGGAAAAGGTTCTTCTGAAAGAAATCTGCAATCTAGACGTAGCCGACCTCGGCAATTACAATTGTACCTTTTGGCCTTAATCTCTGAAAATACCAAAATTCCTAATGCCAGCCCTGATATGTGCTCTTGTTGGCTCCTGGTCAAGGCATGTCTTGGACTGAGATACAGCTGAATCAGTCTGCATCAGATCTGGAGAAATCCTGTGGGGCTTGGGGAAGGGAAAGTTGCAGCAAAGGAGAAAAAGATCTTTTTCTGTTCCACCACAGGAGAAAGCGCGGTCATTCACTCAGAGGCTGGAGATGGAACTACAGCCTTCTCCCAGGACCTTGCAAAGCAGAGGAATCCCTATGGTCATTTTCAAGTGCTCCTGCTCTTAGTCCTTTCCCTCTTCCATCAGTTTTGTCAGGGCTGTCATTAACTCAGGGCTGCCCTTACCAATTCTGGTGCCCGACACAGCTGGAGCAACTGCACTGCTCCCGTGGGAAGGGTGGGGGGAAAGCTGCACTCAAGGGTTGCAGGGCCATGGTGGCAGAAGCTGTGGGGTGCAGGCCCAGAGCTGCAGGGGCAGGATCAAGGTAGGGTGACGGATGTGATGACGGGGGAGCAAGCGGGAGGTGCAGGTGGTGGTGAGCAACATGAGCAATGAGTGGAGGATTCCTCTTCTGCCAGAAGGGGAAACAGCTGGTGAACGGTGAGTAGGTGCAGCCCACAGGGGTGGTGGAGAGACTAGCGGATGGGACTGGGCAATGGAACTGATATGCGACTGCCTAGGACACCACAAAATTTAGGGCAATTTGGTGCCCTAGGTAACCATATTTTGCATATTGGTAGGAACGGCCCTGCCTTAACTCTTAATATATCTGTTTAGTAATTCCCTGTGCTCCAGCTCTTTATCTCTGCCCTCAGTGATTCCTAGAACAGAAAAACAGCCACACTGGGTCAGACCAAAGGTCCATCTAGCCCAGTGTCCTGTCTGCCGACAGTGGCCAATGCCAGATGCCCAGAGGGAATGAACAGAACAGGGAATCATCAAGTGATCCATCCTCTGTGGCTCATTCTTAGTCTGGGAAACAGAGTCTAAGGACACCATTCCTGCCCATCATGGCTAATAACCCTTGATGGATCTAACCTCCATGAATTTATCTAGTTCTTTTTAAAAATCCTCTTATAGTCTTGGCCTTCACAACATCCTCTAGCAAAGAGTTCCACAGGTTAACTTGTGTGAAGAAATACTTCCTTTTATTGGTTTTAAACCAACTGCCTATTAATTTCATTTGGTGACCCTTAGTTCTTCTGTTATGAGAAGTAAATAGCACTTTCTTATCTACTTTTTCAGTCATGATTTTATAGACTTCAGTTGTATCCTCCCTTAGTCATCACTTTTCCAAGCTGAAGGGTCCCAGTTTTACTAATTTCTCCTAATACATTAGCCATTCCATACCCCTAATAATTTTTGTTGCCCCTTTTCTGAAACTTTTCCAATGCCAAGATATATATTTTGAGATGAAGTGACCACATCTGCACACAGTATTCAAGATGTGGGCATACAATGAATTTATATAAATTCATTAATGATTCATAACATTGTATGCGTTGTTGACTGCTGCTGTACACCGAGTGAATGTTTTCAGAGAACGATCCACAGAGACTCCAAAATCTCTTGAGTGGTAATCACTTCTTCGAGAGATTGCTCATGTCCGTTCCACATAGGTGTGCATGCGCCACATGTGCAGATTGTCAGAAGGTTTTTCCCTCAGCGGTACCCGTTGGGCTGGCAGGGAAGCCCCCTGGAGTGGTGCCTGTATATGTGTGCATATATACCCCTGCTAGTTCCTTCTTACTGCCTGTGACGGTCATTGGAACGTTTCTCACATGCTCTGCAAGTGCTCTTCAGCAGTTCCTGTTTTAAATCGTTTTAGTAGCCGTCTAAATTTTTGTAGTGTTAGTCGTTAGTTGTTTAGTAGTAAGTTAGTGTTCATAGCATAAATAGTTAGGGGTTCACCTTCACGTCCCTGTGCCTCTTGCACGGGACATGCCTGGGCCTCAAGGCTTTAAGCCCTGTGCCAAGTGCTTTAAGCTGATGTCCTATGGACTCGTGGCTGAGGATCTTACTCCGCCCAGCACTAGCCAGCGAAGCAGCACTGGCTACCCAGAATGCACCTGCTTTGGCACAGGAGGCACCGCACGTTCCAGGGCATCCCCGGTGCTGTGGTACACCGCAACTCAGCACCACTCCCAATCTCCAGAGCCTCAGAAGAAGCGGAGACCTCACAGGGGCAGGTCTCTGTCGTAGCAGATGCCAAAAGTGTGTCCCCAGGTGGGGCACTCGGCTGCTTCAGCCACGGCACCCAGGCCTTCAGCTCCTGGTCCACACCAGTTGATCCCGTCCCCGGACCCAAGGCTGGAGGATGACTTGGCCGAGGTGGCCCGGCCCTCCACATCAGACACATTCAAGGCAGCAAGGGAGTTTACAGAGCTGACCTCCTCCCCGGCATCCCCCTCCAGCCCGGCGCACCAGCAGGATAACCTGCCACCTGCACCGAGCTACTGGCACTGGCTCAAGTCCAGCACAGGCAGCCAAACCTCATTTGAGCCATAGAGGACCCTTGGCACTGACACTTTCAGAACCAGCCCGGGTGCTTTCCCATGTGCGCTGGCCTTCGACACCGTCATCCACACCAGCTCTGCCAATGGATGTGACCAGCCCCCACCCCTCATGGCCCACTCCACTAGGGCCCAGGCCTCCTCAGCTACCTTCATTGCTCAGGTGCCTATCCTGGATATTTGCAGAGCAGCCACCTGGTCCTAAGTTCACACCTTTGTTAACCGTTATGCTTTAGAGCACCAGGCCAGGGATGATGCAGCCCTGGTAGGGCAGTCCCATTGAAAGCTAAGGCTCCAACCCCCCGTCAAGAGGTTCTGCTTGGGCATCACCTACATGGAATGGACATCAACAATCGCTTGAAGGGAAAACGGTTGCTTACCTCATAACTGTTCTGTAAGATGTGTTGCTCATGTCCATTCCAAATCCCACCCGCCTCCCCGTCATCAGAGATTGCCAGCAAGAAGGAACTGGGGGGAGGGGAGGCTGCAGGGGTATATATGTGCACATATACAGGCGCCCCTCTAGGAGGCTCCCTTGCCAGCCCAACGGTTACCACTGAGGGAAGAACCTTCCGGCAATCAGTGCATGTGGCACGTGCACACCTACATGGAATGGACATGAGCGACATATCTCAAAGAAAAACAGTTACTAGAGGTAAATAGCCTATTTTTTAGACTCCATCATTTTATATGTATAATTGGGATTGTTTTCCAACGTGCATTACTTTGCATTTATCAACATTAAAATGTATCTACCATTTTGTTGCCCAGTCACACAGTTTTTGAGGGATCCTTTTGTTGCTCTTGTCAGTCTGCCTAAGACTGAAATATCTTGAATAGTTTTTGATCATCTGCAAATTTTGCCACTTCGCTGTTTACCCGTTTCTCCAGGTCATTTATGAATACATTGAATAGAATCGGTCCCAGTACGGACCCCTGCAGGACACCCCAGTTACCTCTCCCCATACTGAAAACTGCCCATTTATTCCCTACTCTTTGTTTCCTTTCTTTTAACCAGTTATCAGTCCATGAGAGGATCTTCCCTCTTATCCCATGGCAGTTTACTTTGCTTAAGAGCCTTTGATAAGGGATCTTGTCAAAGGCTTTCTGGAAATCTAAGTACACTTTATCCAGTGGATCCCCCTTGTTCACGTGCTTGTAGACCCCCTCAAAGAATTCCCGTAAGTGGGTGAGGCATGATTTCCCTTTATAAAAACCATGTTGACTCTTCCCCAATAATTACGTTTCTCTATATGCCTGACAATATTGTTCTTTACAATAGTTTCAATCAGTTTGTCCAGTACTGATGTCAGGCTTTTCAGTCTGTAATTGCCAGGATCACCTCGGGAACTCTTTTTAAAAATTGGCGTCATGTTAGCTATCCTCCAGCCACTGGGTACAGAAGCTGATTTAAATGCTACAGTGAGTAGTTCTTTAATTTCACATTTGAGTTCCTTCAGAACTCTTAGTTGAATGCCGTCTGGGCCTGGTGAGTTATTACTGTTCAGTGCATCAATTTGTTCCAAAATCTCTTCTAATGACACCTTGATCTGGGACCGTTCTTCAGATTTGTCCCCTAAAAACAGTGGCTCAGGTTTGGGAATCTCCTGCAAATCCTCAGCTGTGAAGACCGATGCAAAGAATTCATTCAGTTTCTCTGCAATGGCCTTCTTGTCTCTCAGTGCTCCTTTACAGTCTTGCTCATTAAGTGGCCCCACGGGCTGCTTAGCAGACTTCCTATGAGGGCACTTCAGATAGAGCGTGTTAAGATGTGTCTGCAAAACAGAAGCAGCTCTGTAGGAGGCAGAAATATGCATTTTAGGCCCCCTGTGCCTCAAAATGAAGGGTTTTGAAGCCTTCCTGGCTTCTCTCCTATTTGGCTCTGTTCACCTCCTGAAAGGGATTATTAGGTTGGCTTAATTGCTGTGCTTTTGGCTTAAAAAATTGACGGCCCATAACAATCTGCTGCCCATGACAGAGACCTTCACTGCTTGGCCCCCACCACCTATAAGCAGAGGTAGGGATGGGAGCAGGACAGTCATTTCCCCAGCTTTTTGCTGCTTTCAGAATATAATTTCTGGACTGGGTGGGAGGGAGCATGAAGAGGTTCAGGGGCATGCTCAGGAGCTCAGCTGGCTTGGGGGAGGGGAGCTGTCTGGGGAACGGGCACTTGTGCCTAACGTCATCTTACGGAGGTATTTTGGCCTCTTGTTTTTCAGCCACGTGATCGCCCCTGGGGCCCTTCATGCAAACGTCAACCGTGGGGTTTCTACGTGTCATTGAGGTCACGCCACTGGTTGTGGGTGGCGGGGTCCATGCTGCACAGCTCAGCTTCCACAAGTCTGAGGATGCCCAGATCTGATTGCCAGGCTGGGATCAGAGCCGTAGTGCAGGGGTCTGAAACGCAACTTACCTTCAGGTCAGTGGCAGTCCTCAAACCCTCTGCCTCGGGGGGGCGAGGATCTCCGCGCATTCCCCCTCCCCGCCCCTGTACATCTCCCAGTCCCACGTACTGGCCCCCATATGTCCGCCCCCCACATCCCATTGGCCCGCTTGCTACCCCAGGTGATTTATAACGCCCCTGGGAACCACACAGTGAGCCTATGGCAGCTTCCAGCAGCTAGGTCTCCGCTGCTGCCAGTGCCGTCCTGAGCCATACTTGCGCCCTGGGCAGCGGGCGCATGGCGCATGTGTGGCCCTGCCCCCAGACGCACGGCACCCCTTACCACTTCAATCAGGCGGCCCCCATAGGTTGGCGCCCTGGGCAGCTGCCCAGCTAGCCCCCCCCTTAATCCGGCCCTGGCTGCTGCTAGCACGTCCCTGTGGCCTAGGGAGTTGTATATTGAACTGTCCCATTCATAGGACAGTTTGGGGTGGCTGCCCTGAGCCCTGCGCTGTGTGGGGCTCTGTGGCAAGGTGTGGGGAGGGCCTGGCTCCATGTCTCTGGAAGGGGTGGGGCCTTGAGTCAAAGGGGTGGGGTCAGAGCAGCCAGCCCGCAGTGCTGCCTGAACCGCAGTGTGCCTCCCCGCCAGCCCTCAGAGCAGTGATTCAAAGGGGCCCGGAGCTCCGGCCACTGCTATTGAGGCAGTGGTGGCAGTGGCCAAAGTCCTGGGCCCCTTTGAATCACCTGGCCTCAGGGTAACTGCTCCCTTGGCCCTCCCCTCCCCCGTCGGCAGGCCTGTATGGATGAGATGGTCCCCCATACTCAGGAGCCGAGGGGAAGCAGAGCACCACAAGAGAGGGGGCTTGAGGGAAGGGCTGCAATGGGGAGGAGAGGGTGGGCTGGGGGCAGAACAGGAGCTGGGTTTGGGGAAAGGAAACTGATATCTCCCCCGGGCCGCAGGGACTCCTGTGCCAGCAGCTGTGCGTGGGCTGGATTGTGGAACTGCTCGGGCTGTCGATGGCCCGCAGGCTGTGAGTTTGAGACCCCAGCTGTAGTGCCTCCAAACCGGGATGCGTTTGGGTCCAGAGTGCAGGTTCACACCACTCGCTGTAGGAAGAGAGCATGACCCTTGCAGCTGCGGCGTCAGGGTGGCTCCAGAACTGCTCTGTCTGCCTGGGGAAGAAACCACCTGTCTTTATTCAACTCCGGTTACGGATTTATTTTCCCCGCTGTTGAAAGGCTGCCAAGGAGTCAAGTAATTCTACTGCCGCAGCATCAACCCACTGACCCCAGTGGGACAGGCTTCTGCTGATGAGTAATTTATGACTTAATTGGCCGTGACGTGAAGGAAAGGCCATTAAATAAATCCTTTCGAGAGGACAATCATCCTAATAATTGCATGTTGTTGTTCATTGAGAGGGCTGGTTTGATGCACATCCAGGTGGATCTTGCTGGGCCCAGTGCTTGTTGGCTTGTCTATGGAGCACAAGGTGTGTTCTATGCCTTTCAGTCCGAGGAGACATCAGGGCCAGAAAGTTTAGCAGAACAGCAAGGGAGGGGGACAGGGAAAGCCAGTGGAAATTAGAGGGGGAGGAGAAGAGGGGAGGGCAATGAGGCGAAATCAAGGGGGGAAATGTGTAGCCCTCAGATGTAAGGGAGATTGGAAGGAAGGGAAAGGAGGCAAGAATCTGGAGGATTGCGCAGCGGCAGACTGGGGAGATAGGAAGGAGCACTGGAATGCATGGAAGAGCTGTGTGTATTCTATATACAGGGCCAGATCAATTCTTCAGGGGGTCTGAGGTTAATAGACTTGGGGGCTCTGAGGTGGGGACAAAAAGGAGGGGTTCAGTGTGTGGGAGGAGGCTGCTGGGGGTGGGGGAGCAGAGTCTAGGAGGGATGGTGGGAGGGGGCAGCGGATTGGGGTACTTACCTGGCCCCGCTCCTTTTTGGCGGGGGGGGGGAGAGAGGGAGGGAACAGGTGGTTCTGGGTTGACCTGTACTTGCAGGCACCTCCCACCCCACCACTCCCATTGGCTGTGATTCCCGCTGGCCCCAGGCTCCTTGCAGTGCTTCCTCTTTGGAAGGTACAAGAGCCCCAGCAGGGGATTCATACATTTCAAAGTTGGCCGCCCTTGCGCCCCTGCCCCCTCCCACGGAGCTGAAGCTGTGGAGAACCAGCTCCTTCCAGCACCCCGTCCTCTTCCCCTCCCCCTTGCTGCCTCTTTGTGATAGAGGCAGCGGGCGGGAGGGGGCGGGAAGCAACTAGTCAACTAGTGTGTTGACTATCCAACAAGCAAAAGCTTATCAGATAGTCGATTAGTCGCTTACATCCCTACCTACCACCCACCAATGTTCCCAATTTCATCCATTGGCAGATGGAAGAAATTACAGGGACGGTTGCTTGAGACAAGGTTGCTTGTGTCTCCTACTGATTGTCAAAGCCTTCAGGAGGGGGCTTTTGTTTTACCTCAGACACAGCAATATAGGCCAGATACGGCCCTTTCTGTGGCCTGCACAGGAGCAGAGCTGCCTAGAAATAGCTATTGGGCCCCTGCCCGAAGTGGGGTAAAAACCATCATTTGGCTCACCCAGGCTTTGTACTTCATGCACCACGGTGAGAGAAAGTGTCTCGAGTTTCTAAGTTTGTAGCAATCCTCTGAGAGGCTGTGGGCAGGATGGCCCTAATGGGCCGTGGTACTTGTGCTTGCAGCTACCTCCCAGTGGGGCACTGATTGTGCAGTGTGAGGGCAAGTGGCCTCCTGCTCCCCCCAGGAGAATTAAAGGCCTCCTCCCTACAGCGCAAGCTGCTGCAACTGAGCGGGGAAGTAATAACGGGCTTTCAGGCGGATGTAAAAACTGAGCGTGGACGGAGCCTTCTGAACAAAGTGGCGAGAGGGGGAAATCGCTAAGGAAACAGCAGCCTGACGAGGCACCGCTGGGGGGGGTGGAGAGAATAAATCCAGCCAGACACACCTGATTGGTTTTTTGTTCGGCAGGATTACAGAGTGCCCAGGCAAAGGGCCCGCAAGCGGTGCAGCAGATTGGAATCTTGGAAAAGCATCAGATACAGCCTCCCAGACTCGTATTTAAAGATCCAATCGGATGGGCCTGGCCCGGGGAGCTGGGGCTGGCAGTGCATTGCGCCGAGTGATTCTCCTACGTGGGGTTTGTTCCAGTCGTCCACCTTCATTACTGATGGGGAAGAGTGTGTCTGCCCAGCCTGTAGCAGCGAGGCTCAAAGCCCGGCTCAACAGACTGGAGCTCAAGGCACAGGGGCTAACAACAACAGTGTAGACGTGACAGGTATCAGAGGGGTAGCCGTGTTAGTCCGAATCTGCATAAACAACGAGAAGTCCTGTGGCACCTTATAGACTAACAGATATATTGGAACATAAGTTTTCGTGGCCAAGGACCCACTTCATCAGATGTGAAGTGGGTCTTTGCCCACAAAAGCTTATGCTCCAATAAATCTGTTAGTCTATAAGGTGCCATAGGACTTCTTGTTGTTGGTGTAGACGTGGTGATTCAGTCTGGAGCTTGGGCGCTGGAGCCCACCCTCCCTCCCTGGCTTACCCAGCTATTTTCAGTGCCACCGCCTGAATCAGAGTCTGCTGAGCAGGCTCCGAGAATCACTGCTGCTTGCCGAGCAGACCTACCCAAAGGGAGTAAGGAGCACATTAATGAAACACCATCCTATTCCATCCGGATGGTCCTCCGCAGTGTGGACTAAGAAATCACTGAGGAGGCTGATCTTGGCTTCCAGGTATCCTAGCAAACCCATGCACCCAGGGAGACTTGAGTTACATGGATGGGCCGTTTCCCGAGCCTACAGCTGGCTAAGCGCTGCTAAGGAGGGGAAGGGTTGTCTTGTAACTAAATCTCATGGCTGGGGATAAGGAGACTTGGGTTCGATTCCCTGCTCTGTCCAAGACTTCCCTGCATGGACACTTAATTGGTCTGTGCCCTTATTCCCTCATCTGTAAAATGGGGACAATCCTTTACTGCTGTCGGGTGTGACACCTCCCCAGCGCTAAGGTGCCACTCTTTGTAATGTGCTTTGGGATCCTTGCACAGAAGAAGCCATTAGCAGTGCAGCATATCTGTGAATCTCTCTGGACCTTGCAGGTAATACTGTCCGCCTCATTGAGCCCTGGTTTCTTCCATGACCATGCAAGAAGCTGCCCCTAGTCCTCCAGCCCAGATTCCTCTCTCTACCTGAAACTCTCCAAAGAGCATTAACTCTTCCTCCGCCTCTTCCCAGCACCATCTTCCCAAAGTTTGCCCAACAGCGCTTGTCTCTTTAGGGCAAACCTGTCTGCTTTGTCTTTGCCCTCTGCTTTGTTCTGACTGGAAGGGACATCTGGACAGCTTCACATCAGACAGCCTGCTGGGTGCATCAGTTTCAATTCACTTCCTTGGCATGTTGTCTGAGATCTTATTGCTCTAGGGGTCGGGGAAGGGAGCGGAAAGGTTTTAAACCTTTTTTTTAAAGGCAATTAAACAGCCGTCCTGGCGCTCCACGAGGATCTGAGCGCACTCAGTTGAGGCTGGACGCACTAATCTGTCCTGATGCTGGAATAATTCCATTCAGGGTGCAGGAGGCCAGGCTGTGTGTGCGGAGGGGGTGGGGTGCATGAGTCAGAGCCCCTTGCCAGGCTGGGGGGGACTGTCTCATGCCCGCTTCCCCACCTGGCCCCAAGGGACCTGTTCCAGATTAAAGCTCTTGTTCACACTGCGATTACGATGGCAGCACTCACCGTGTTGCTGAACGGCCCCCACAGAGAGCTTGTCCGTCTTTACCTGGGGATAACCTTTATGTGTCGTGGGGGGGCAGGTTTGCAGCAGCTGTCCACTCAGGCCTGCTCTACATGACAGAGCTTATGTTGACCTCATGCTGTAAATTGCCACGCTACATTGTTGCTCCAGCCGATGTCAATCGCCCACTACATCTCCCTTGTAATTCCACCGCCACAAGAGGTGCAGCACTTACGTCGGCGTAGTTAGGTCGATGCAATGTCCATGCTTACATTACCTGTTGCTGTCTTTGACATCTGGGCTCCCACCACCTGGGGCAGATCGCTCGGGCTGTCAGCCCCCACAATGCCCCACTTAAATGGATGCAAGAACTCCTGGTGAAGACGCCCACCAGTGCCAGAAGGACAATCGTGTGGATGTGAACCACCATTTAATTACCGCAGTGGCTGTAATTAAGTCAAGGTAACTTTGTAGTGTAGGCAAACCCTCTCCCTTCCACTTCTACCTACCTACCCACATGCTTTCCTCTGGGCAAAGAGAATTCGGGGGGGGGGGGGCGGGCGCCTTGGTGGGGAATGTTTTATTCCTGAAAATCAGAACATGGATAGCACAGCGCAATGGTCAGCCTGTGGTTCAACTGAAGGGCATCTCCGCAGGCTCCGGGAGGGGCAAAGATTTTTCCCGGGCACTTCCTGCAGGAATCTCAAGGAGAAGCAGAATTTTATCTGTGGGTCTGGCTGCGATGGGGGGGTCTAGACCCTGAGCCCACTGCTGGAGGCTGAGGGGTTGTGTGGGAAGCAGCCAATCAGGGCCCAGCAGGTCAGCGTAAGCGCTGTAGGGCCAGAGCCAGGGCAGTTCCTTGCTAGAGCTGGAGGAGAGCAGCTGGTGCTCTAGGACTCCACTGGAACGAGGCCATGAGGTAAGGTTGAAGAATGTGCTAGAGCAGGGGTGGCCCACAAGTGGCCCACGAGCCAGATGCGATTCACCAGGGTTAGCCCCTTGTGAGCCTCCAGGCACTTTTTGCCTGTGTATTCACAGGTGTGGATGTGCACAGCTCCCGTTGGCCGTGGGCCGGGCCTCTGTTCTTGCAGCTCCCAGTGGCCAAGAGCAGCAAACCATGGCCAGTGGGGCTGCGAGCAGCTGTACCTGTGTATGCTCAGGTAAATCAAGCGCCTGGTGGCCCATCTGGGGCTACCCCTGCTGCTTATTGCTCAGTCCTGGGCTGGAGCCATGGGGCAGTGGCCCAGGGAACTTCAGCAGCAGTGCAGTTATTTCAAGGGGCTGCTCCCCACGGGGTCCTTGGGCTGGGACTGGGAATAGAAGGTGGGACCAGGTCCTCCCCCAACTCCCATTAGCCATGTGGGAAGTGGGTTGGACAGTGAGGCGCCCCAGGGGAGCGAGAGAACTGAACTGTCGTGCTCCTGCTGAAGGGCTGGGGCCAGAACGGCCCCGAGCAAGCGAAGACATGGCCTCCAGGGAAGGAGCCCGGGGCAGGCCTGCGGATGGGGGCAAAGGGGACAGTTGCCCCAGGGCCTGATGATTCATAGCGGCCCAGAGCTCAGGCCACCACCACAGTAGCAGCACCTGCGGCCTGAGCCCTGGCCCTTTAAATCACTTCCGGAGCGCCACACACTCCGGGCAGTACGAAGGGCTTCAGGGGGCATCACACTCTGGGGAGAGGGGGTGGAGTGATCTGGGCAGCACTGAGGACCGGCTGCCCTTGGCCCTGCCCCTTTTGCTCTTGGCCCTGCCCTTTTCCAGTCGTGTGGAGCCGCCCCTCCCACCTTGCCCAGGCGCACCGTTGTATTTCAGAGCAGGGGCAGGCTAAAAGGCACTAGAGGGGACCGAGAGAGGCCCTGCTGGAATTGTGCCCCGGAAGGGTTTCGTTTTAACAGGCTGCGTGTGACTCGGTTAGAGACCTGAGTCACTGAAAAGCCACAACAGATCACAGGCACACATGCTCGGCCAGGGGGCTCTCAAGAGCTGAGTGCGTTCTGTTACGCTGGCACCGCGGTCATATCGGGCCAAGTCCTAGTGCCAACAATTCAAGGAGGCTGCTGATAATCTGTAAAGGTTCAGAGTCAGGATATAAGCGACTGGTCAGCTACCCGATAAGCATATGCTGATGGGGTAGTCACGTAGGGACTCAACTAGTCACTTCCCACTCCCCCTACTTGCTGCCTCTGTCTTGCACGGAGAGAGGCAGCAAGGGCTGGAGAGCAGGAGCCAATGCTGCTTAAGAGCTGGATCCCACCACCACCCTCTCTGGGGGTGGGGGGGGAGGAAAGAGGCAAAGGTGTAGCGGGGGACCGGCAGGAGCCAGGAGTCAGCTGATTTCCAGCTTAAGAGCCTGGCACCTCTTAATACATTTAAAAGTCAGAGCTGCAGTGGGATTAGCTCCTCGGCCAGGAGCTAACCCCGCTGCAGTTCTGCAGTTTCCCCCCTTATCAACTAATCGATAATGGGCAGGGGACTGGACTCGATGACCTCTTGAGGTCCCTTCCAGTCCTAGTATATTCTATGATTCTGTGAGTAGTCAATGGAAATTCCATCGACTACTCAATTAGCTGATTAGAGATGACCCAGGAGATCAAAGGGCTAGAAAACATCCTCCTAGTGAGACTCAAGCTGCTCGATCTATTTGGCTTTAGAAAGAGAAAGTGGCACGATTACAATCTGTAAGTACCTACACAGGGAGCAAATATTTAATAATGGGCTCGTCAGTCTGGCAGAGACAGGCAGAACGTGATCCGAATGGCTGGAAGCTGAAGTGAGAGAAATTCTGCCTGGAAATCAGAGGTAAATTTTTGCTGGAGGGTAATTAGCTATTCTAACAATTGACCAAGGGTCATGGTAGATTTTCCATCACTGACCATTTTAAAATCCAGACTGGATGTTTTCCTACAAGATGCTCTAGGAATGATCTTGGAAGTTCCACAGCCTGCTCTGAACGGGAGGCCACACCAGATCCTTGGTCCCTTCCGGCCTTAGACTCTATGAATCTGTTATGGGGGAAATCCACTGGGGGGATTTCTAATTTAGGTATTTACCCGCCAGCTGGTGCATGTACAAAGCAATAGCAATGACTCTCCTGGTGAGGCAGTGGAAGAAACTCTCTCTGGCAGGGGGCATGTTCGAGAGTAGGAGATGGTCCAGGGGTTAGGATGCCAGCTTGGGGCTCAGGGGGTCCAAGTTTGATTCCTTGCTTCCCCCTCAGACTCTGTGACCTTCCACAAGTCACTCTGTCTCTGTGCTTCAGGTAGGAGTCCTGCCCAGCCTCCTTGGGGGGGGGGGAGTGTGAGAACAAATAAATTCAAAACTGTTGTGGTGCACAGCAAAAGTCCCTGTAATTTTTTTCCATCCACATGTGAATTTTTTCCATCTATGTGCAGAATAAATGTTTCTATGTGCGCCAAGGCATGTGCAAATATGCCACCACTAGAACAAAAACCGAGCTGTGGGCGCTCTGCTAATCAGCTGGGGGGCAGTGCAATCTCTCCTGAGCGGCTGCGCAAGTGCACAGCTTACAGGGAACACTGGTGCTCAGCTACAATAGACCTAGGGAGCCCCCAGGCACCTGAGGAATTCTCACCCACCCCCTCTGGCGGGCTTCCAGCTTGGTGGCGGAATACAACCCCCGGCTGTTGCAGGCTGGGAGAGGAGAGGAATGCACAGTGCTAGTGTACTGTCAAAGGGGGGGTTCTTGGTGACCTCTGCCCCTATCCCAGTGGCTGCGTGTCCTGTGAGCCGTGGGGGCAGGGACCTGTCTGTTTGTATGTTGTTTTGATCAATCATAGGCACTGATGCAATAGGTGGGCCATCACTCAGTGTAGACAAGTCCCTGGCTGTAAAGAATTTAAAACATGAAAAGGAGCAGTGTCTTCAGGGTCTGAGCCCCTTAATGTGTCCTGCGCGCTGTCGAGTCAAGAACTGGGATAAAAAATGTAATAATGACTCAGGAAGCCATGATCCCCCTATTTAAAAGTGACTGAGGCGCTTAAAAAGCATGTAGGAGCCTACATCTCCTTCACATGGGCTCCGGAGCACCTAGACACTTTGGAAAGTGAAACGCAAGCTCCTAAGCCCTGTCGGCGCTTCGAGAACACGACCCCGCGCTCAGTGAGCTGAGGCACTGGCCGGGCAGCCGCATGGCGGAGAAGCTTTAACTATCCGAACGGCACAAAAGGCTTCCTGGGTGAGGGTCAAGAGAAATCAGCATCAATCATCTGTCCCAGAGGGTTTCGGGGAGGCTGTTCTCTCAGGCGCTGGCCTGCCATTTAGAAGAGAGGCTGAATTCTCTCTCGCAGGCGGGGTGACCTGACCGTGTTCTGCAGGCAGCGTGTGTGTCGGTGCGCATACAGAAATCGCCGTGCGGTTTGTGGGCAGGGCTGGGATCGGTTTTGTCTTTGGCCTGTGGCTTGTTGGTCTGATCCCTGACGAGCCTGCTTGGGAAGGGAGCCCCCAGCTTTTGGGGCCCTGTTCTCCATGGCAGAGTCTCCTCTGCAGGGATGTAAAGTGAACTCCGTGCGGGTGGATGGGGCAGCAGCAGGGCGACCCACAGGGCTCTGCTACCACAGCCCGGGCCTGAGAGCTGATAGGAAGTTGGGTCTCTGAAGCCAACATGCCCCTTGTTGGCTGCAGCTGCAGGGCAGGTGTTTGTGCAGGCTGCAGCTGCAGGGCATGTGTTTGTGACAAGCATCTGCTGGGGATGGGCCTGACTCTGCCAAACACCCTGCAGGTGACAATGAGGTGGAAGCAACTTTTCGATCCCGACTGGCCTGGATTAGATCTGGACCCCTGACCCACTGGGGAAAGAGACCAGATCCATTTACCAGTCTACAGGCCAGTCTTCCCTCTAATTTTTTTCTCCACGTGAGGAATAAATTTTACATGCACTGAGTCATGTGCACTGCCAGTAAAAACTCTGTGGGTGCTAATCAGCTGGGCAGCATTTGAGACTCTCCTGGGTGGCCACCCAAGAGCCCAGCTTACAGGGAACACTGCTCCATTAGCCCATGACTCTCAGCCCCCCTTTATGGCAGTGACTCTGGCAGCTTGCTCCTGCAGCTGGGGCATGGGTATGAGCCTGTGTGTGTGGCAGGTGACAGCAGTGGCTGCTTAGCCTCAGAAAGGACTGCAGGACTGGTTTAATATAGAGCCCATTCAATACGAAGGTAAATTCCCGTTCCCAGGGGCCAGGAGAACTGTCTACATTGGACCAGTGGCTGGAGTTCAGCTTCCAGCCTAGCGCCTCTGCAGAGAAGGGATATCTTGACTTATAGTTTGCATTTCCCCATTTCTAAAGTGGGACCCTCCCCACTCCCATCCCCCCCCCCCGCACCTCCAGCACTACTCCCACCAATACCAGCACTCCCCTTTGGGTCACACTTTTCATTGGATCAGCTACACCTTGCAATCTGCGCCCCCCCCCCCCCACACACACACCATATAAAGCCACCTGCTCTCAGCTCTGGCCCTACCAAGTGCTGGTCCTAGGTGCAGAGAAAAGTGCTGCCTCCTCTTTCAGCAGGTTTTTTATTTTACTGATGAAGCCTTTGATCCCAATAATAAAAGCACAATGCTGGGTGCAGGGTGGGGGGCTAGCGAGCAACGGGCTCAGGCCTTGTGCATGGAGAGAGAGGAAGGCAGCAGAGCCGGGCAGGCTGGGTCAGAGCCATTCCTCATTCTCCTGTCACGGGGGAGCAGCTCCGTCAGAGATTATGGAGTAGCCTCATTGTATCCTCATCACCACCTGCAGCTGCTCACCCACCCACCCCCAGGATCATTCAATGTCTCATAAGAACAGCCAGACTAGGTCAGACCAAAGGTCCATCTAGCCCAATATCCTGTCTTCTGACAGTGGCCAATGCCAGGTGCCCCAGAGGGAGTGAACAGAAACAGGTAATCATCAAGCGATCCCTCTCCTGTCATCCATTTCCATCCCCTGACAAATAGAGGCTAGGGACACCATCCCTACCCATTCTGGCTAATAAGTATTGATGGACCCATTCTCCATGAATTTACTTAGTTCCTTTTTGAACCCTGTTAAAGTCCTGGTCTTCACGACATCCTCTGGCAAGGAGTTCCACAGGTTGAATGTGCCCTGGGTGAAGAAAAACTTCCTTTTGTTTGTTTTAAACCTGCTACCTATTAATTTCATTTGGTGGCCCCTAGTTATAGTTCCCTAGTTCTTATGTTATGGAAACTAGGGATGTAAGCGACTAATCAACTATCCGATAAGCATATGCTTATCAGGTAGTCAAATAGTGACTTGACTAGTCGCTTCCACCACCACCTCCTTGTTGCCTCTATCAGAGAGGGGGAGCAGCAGCCGGTGCTGGGGGGAGCTGTCTTAAAAGCCAGTTCCCCCCACCACCGTCTCGAGGGGGCAAAAGAGGCAAAGGTGTAGCAGGGGATTGGTGCGAGCTGGGAATCAGCTGATTCCCAGCTCACGCCCAGTCCCAGACATTGCGCCTCTGCTTTTTAAATGTATTAAGAGCCATTTAAAAAGCAGAGGCAGAGAGAGAGAGGGACCAGGTGTGAGCTGGGAATCAGTTGTCCTGGCTTGCTCCTGGTCTCTCCCACTGCATCTCTGCTTTTTAAATATATTAAGAGCCTGGCAGCTCTTAATACATTTAAAAGTCAGATGTGCAGTGGGGTTAGCTCCCAGGCCAGAAACTAACCCTGCTGTGTCTCTGCAGTTTCTGCCCCCCCCCTTATTGACTAATCGAGTAGCCGGGACTGAGGAAACCTTCCTTTATCGACTAATCATGTAGTCAATAAAAACATTATCAACTACATGATTAGTGGATTACCTGCCTCTTAGCCTTAAGGGGAACAAGAAAATAACTTTTCCTTGTTCACTTTCTCCACAGCTGTCATGATGTGGGAATTGGGGGAGGTGTTCCCTGGAATCTCCTGACAGCATCCGCACTGTGCACAGCTCTTCGTCCACCTGTGTATTCTCCCCACATGCCCCGTTACAGTGGTTACAACCTGCAGGGCTCTCCTGCTGTGAGGCCCCAAGGCTTTGCCCTCTCTGCCACGTGCTCTCTATTGAGGCTGTCTGCCCGAGCTGTCGGGCACAATTGGTGACACACTTTTATCCACCCAGCTTCTCCTTACAGGGGTGTTGCCATCTGGGGCTGTGTCAGTCAGCCGGCGGGGGTTGCCTGTGACAGAGTCAGTTTGTTGCCTGAATTGGGACAATATTAACTGTATTCATTTCATTTCATGACCATGCCCTAGTAGCAGGCTGAGGGGCACCTCACAGCAGCACAAGCTCGAACACCGGGTTAGACAGCAACAATCCGAACCACAACTTCATGTCACCGTTGGAGCAGGAACCAGCAGAACAGGGACCGGTACACAGGGTGCAAGACACAGCAGGAGGTTTGGCACCATTGCTCTCCTCAGCCTCTGTTTCCCAAAGAGATCCCGGAGACTGACCTCCTTCTAGGGTGACTGGATGAGGACACAGCTCTTCCCCACGGACCCTAGAGGGAGGGAAGAGGGCACAAAAGCACAGTGATACTCAGACTGAGGTTTGGGAGCTGCAAGTGGCTTTTTAATGCCTCTCCTGCGGCTCTTTGCAGCACATGCTATTAAAACCCTGCTTAATAATTAAATCACTCAGTGTTATTAACCAAACCAGGTGCTCTGACTAGGTTATTAACCCGCTATAGTTGATAAAATATTAATACTTGCTCAGTCATTTTTCTATGAGAATGATACAGAAACAATTAAATATCTCCCCTGCCAGACTGTTTAAATGTGAATCTCTTGCACTCTAGTAAACAAGACAGTGAGTTCATACCACAGTGCCCCCTTTGGGGAATGCTGATAGTTAATTTGGCTCCTGAACCCTTGAGATCTTGGCATCACTGCAACAGAACAAATGGCGAGGCTCTTTGGGGGAAATAATGGTTCGACTCAAGCTGGATTGTCTTGGGTGAGACCAGGTCAGGCCTGGAAGGAGACTCTGTGAGGGGGTGGGCACAAAGCTGGCTGTGAGTGGAAGAGGGCAGGGTTGCAGGAGAGGGAGTGAATGGATGCGCCTGCGTGGGGGGCCAGAGGTGGGTGCGCCCGTCGTGATGAGAGCAGAGCGGGCAGGGGGGTCTGGAACTGGGGGGGGGGGGTGTATGTATGGTAGGAGGGAGAAGGGTTAGCGGCTATGTGAGGGAAAGGGGCTGGGGGGAGTGTCAGTGGCTGTGAGAGCACGACTCCGTCAAGTGACGCAGGGCAAAGCTCAGCCCCGCAGCCTGTCCCCCAGACGCCTGGCCTGGCTCAGAACCGTCTCCGCAGTTAGCGCTCTCTCCAGAGCTGGTATTTGATGGTTTTTGCCCTACAAAGAATTGTGCTTGGGGCAAGGACGCTCTGTCAGACAGAGGCCTCAGGCCTGGGTCAGGCCAAAAGTGGCTGCCCTAGGGGGGCTCAGACGTGGCCTTCTGGGGGCTGCGTTCTGGCCCCCTCTGCCGTGCTGGGAGTTCACTGAGGGGAGCAGCAAGCACAGTTGCTGGGGATATGGAAGCAACATCTGGCCGGCACAGAGGCACTCCTGTTCAGCAGGTAGAACAATTAGCAGAACATGTTAATGGCCACACACTGGAACCAGGGCGCTGTCTACACCAGGGTTCCCGTGGGTATTTGTGAGAGAAGCAACTACAAGAACTACAAGTCCCTCAGTTAGGCCAGGCCTTTCAAGACCCCTTGTGGTCTTGGGAGACAAGGTTTCTGCCCTGCCTACATTACACTGACTTCCCCAAAGTTTCCCCTTCCCCCCATTGTCTGCCTGTAGTTTCCCCCCTCCCCAGTTGTAGCACCTGAGAGAGCATCCGTGTAGACTGACTCCCAGCCCCCTGTGTTGTGGAGACCTGCACACAGCAGGCTGAGTCAGCATGTGGTAGTTAAAATGCTGTGGTCCTTAGACTTGAGCCTTTCCCCTGACAGAGCCAGGCGGTGGTAGCAATGGCAGGAAACTTTAAGCCCGTGATGTCCAATCAGTTCTGCTACAGAACTAGCCACGCTCAACCAGCCAAATAACTACATGTGGCTAGTGACTAGTGTGTTGGACTTCAAGCTGATGTGACAGAGGCTGGATGTGATTCTAGGGCCTGTTCTGACAGACTAGCCAGGGCACTACACTGCACAGTAGAATTTACTCTGCCCTTGAAAGTTATCTTCTGCTGTGTGGGTGTGATGAGGGATTTAGCAATCGTTCAATAGCTGTCAAAAGCAGCGTGTCCAAAACAATCCAGAAAGCCCAGCTGCACAGAAAGGAAAGGATCAATTCTGTTCCTAGCCTGTTTTTTGCCTGCAGATCGCTTGGTAAATATAAGATAATTCTCAGGGAACCACATTGGTCCAAGTGAGACTGGCTTTAAATTAAAATCTGGGACACTCCCCAAAAAAGAGAAGCCGGGAACCTGGTTTTTCCGATTTTGCTTCTCCTGGCTGGGAGCTGTCGTTTTACCTCTTTATTGCTGTCACGTCATCGTTATTTATTAACATCCTATCGGCACTGGGCTTTTCAACAGATTAAAATGAAAACATGAATGAAATTAACTGATTCTGTGGGAGGAAGGGAGAGCAGCATCTGTGTTTTCCATTTAGTTAAATTAGATTTAAGGGTTTTTTTTTTTTTAACGTGGAGAAGCAGTGACTGCCAAGTGTGTTAAGCGATCTTTAAAACCTTTGTCTGGTGCTGAATGCCAGAAAGCTGAGGCATAGTGTTAGTGCCACATAGCTCTCATTTGGAGTCGGTGTGGTAAGGAAGCGATGCAAACCTAATTAAAACTAGAGCTGCTACGGTAATGATCGTCTACATGTGTAATGCCCTATTGGTACCACATGGGGGCAGCATGGATAGAACCAGGACTTTTTGCTCCAAATTCTGGGTGTCTATCATGTTCCCAATGCATAACTTGGTTAGCTAGTAGTGGTAGTAGTCTCTTATCCTCTGTGGATTGGCCACCAGAGGGGGATATGTTGCTCATAGCTACTTTGGTACTTTTGAATGCAATTTCTGGCATGCAGGGGGTAGCAGATATAAGCCTGAGCCATGAAATAGCTACCTTCTCCCTTGCACTGACTCACCTTTCATAAGGAGCAGACGTCCTCACAAATGACCCCTGGAATGTGAGCAATGGCTATGGATTCTGTGTACACATGGCTTCCAGCGGACATGGACCGTCTCGAGGGACGCCTCTTGGGCTTTATCTTGGAGAGGCTGATGCAGTTCTTCTGGCGACTCCTTAGATACTCTTTGTAGTTCTTGGAGAGCAGCGTGTAAAGGAAAGGGTTAATGCAGCTGTTGCTGTAGGCCAGGCAGGTCACGATGAAATTGACATAGACCACAGTGTTGCTGGTGAGGTTCCCTGGCTGGTAGTAGTAGATGCTGAGCAGCTGCCAGAGCCAGAAAGGTATGAAACAAGCCCAATAGGTGAGAACGATGCTGAATATCATATACAGGACTTTCTGCTTGGGGCACCGGTTCGTTTCCCTGGTGGTGAAAACAGATGTCTGAGATCTCCAGTAGGTCTTGGCCAGCTTAATGTACAAGTAGCAGATGATGAGCCCAGGGGCTAGGATGCAGGTGTTAAAAAGGATGGTGAGGTACACTTTGTAGGTCTCCATCTGCCACGTGGGGTGGCATATGCGCTTGGTCACCCCGCCCTGGTCACTCGTCCTGAGGTCTATGAGGATCATAGTTGGGAGGGCAAGAAGAAAGGACACCAGCCACACCAGGCAGGTGATCGTCCTCCGGTAGTCTCTGGTTCTCCCAATGGTGTCTAGTGGCTTGACTACGGCTAGGTATCTTTCCGTGCTCATGATGGTGAGGATGAAGATGCTGGCGTGCATGGTGAGGAGGTCCAGGCTGAACAGGATCCTGCACCCCACATCTCCAAAATACCAGTCCTTCACAAAGTACGTGCAGACCACAAAGGGGATGGTCGATAGGTACAGGAGATCCGCCAGCGCCAGGTTGACAATATAAATGTACATCGAGCCAGTGAATCTCATGGAGAGGTTCATCACCACCAATGTGTAGATGTTGCCAACTATGCCCACCAGGCACATCACAGCCAGGATGCACCCCAGCAAGGAGGTAACCAGGACGTCACTGGTGCCAGCGAGCACTCCCAACGTGGCGTTGGCATGATCCGTGGCGTTCTTATGGGGGCAGGGCACAGAAGTACATTGCCCCAGCTCCATCTCCCTGCAATTATGGATTTTTTTTTCCTGTCCCAAAGCCTAATAATAGATTCACTTAACTCAGGAGATGTCGCGTTGAGAAGCTGTCGTCAGACATGCAGGCAGATTCCATGCAGCTGAGCAGAAAAGACTGTGTTAGACACAATACAACAGCCCTGTAATATAGCTCTAGTAACAGCATCATTCAATCTGATTTTTTTTTGTGAGTGTCCACGAATTTACAGCCTCTAAATAACAATCGCCACTGCCCCTCAGCTGTATGTTATTTCATCGTGCAACAGCAGCCTTCAAGGACTGCAGATGGAAGTGAAGATAGGAGTCAGTTACCTGTGGACAGCGGTGTCCAAGTCCGAAGGCGAAAGCCTTAATGTAGATTAACGCTGTGGCAGGCAGGTAGATGAGGAAGTGGAAATAATCTGTTCTCTTGGAAATAATCCTGGTTCAGCTGTGGGTCCAAGCTATTCTCCTTTCTCATGAAAATTCAAGCACTGATTTACTGCAATTGCCTTCTAAGTGGTTCTGGTGACACCAGCGGCTTTTAGAGTGTCAGCGAAGGAATTGAAGCTGCGAGCAAGAGTTGCTCTTCTTCAGACCTGGCCAAAGTTGCATGGCAGGTGAAATTACAGATAATTGGGGACCGGAGTGCTGTGCGATAGGAGCGGATATCCTCAGCGAGACAGAGAGATGTGAGGACGACCTGCTCTCCTTACAGATGCTGGAATGTAAATGGGAAGCAGGGTTGTTTTAATGTCAAGGCAGATCTTAGCTGCTGTTACAAAAGATAAGGCTGGACCGCAGAGGGGTCCATGCCAGTCCCCAGTGAGGTCTGGGCTGAGAGCAGAGCTGGGCTGATCTGACTCCACTCTCTCCCCATGCTGCTAAATCCATGCATTTCCCAAACACTGGAGCTGGATGGGGGTGGGATCTGCAGCTCTGACAGCTCCCCAGGGGTGGGATTTGTCCCTTTTCCCAAGAGGAGGCAAAACCAGCACTGGCACTTTTCTCCCAGCAGGGCTCATGCCCACACTTGGCACCTCCTGCTCTCTTAGCAACACTGGGGGGAAGGGGTTGAGCTCTGCCTCTATTTCTATAGGGAGATCTTTGCTCCTTTCTTTCGCAGCTGTTGCACTGTAATTTTAATTTTGCACAGTTCTTTATTCGTGCGTCAAAGGGGGTGCTGAGAGGTTAATTCCGCTGTGTAGGATGCACATCCCCTCAATTGATTTAGGCATGGCTGGGGGGCTATTTCTAAAACTCAGGATGGAGAGGTGTTCCCCCTGCAGCTGGAGAGCGTGTGCCAGGAAAAGTGAGCAGAGAAGTATGAAAGGATAAAAAGGAAATGCTGTCTAATGCCTCATTTCTCAAATGGGAGGGCCGTAAAAAAATCCAGAGAAAGCGAATGGCACAGCCCGAGCTAACAGCGGAATGAATCAAGTGTCATCGCTTAGACTTCCACTGTGCCTTTTATTCCAAAAGGCTGCCAAACCAAATGAGATGAAAATCCTCTTGCTTTTGCAATGCAGCCACTTCTGGGGTGGAGGGCATCAGCTGCTTAACAGTGCTCAGCAACTGCATGGAATGGTCCAGGAGGGGAAGTGGAGAAGGAAAATGCTGAATCTGATCGCAGCTGCTGTTTAATCACATAGTGTGTCGTCATCCCAAGATGTATTTTGGCAGGATACTGGGGCTCCCAACTCTGACGAGACTATCTGGTACCTCCTGGATCACAAAGCTCTCCTGGACGAGTTGGCCCTAGCGAAGAGACCCTCCCCGAAGTAGTGCTGCCATTGGGCTGTATTAGCCCTGGTGCTGAGGAGGTCTGATTGCAGCTGGACAAGGAAGAGGTAAGAACTGCATTTCCCCTGCGTGTATTAGTCTCAGAGGGGTCACTGTGTTGCTCTGTATCTGCAGAAACAACGAGGAGTCCAGTGGCACCTTCAAGACTAACCGATTTATTCGGGCATAAACTTTCGTGGGTTAAACCCACTTCATCAGATGAACTGGAGTGGAGTTTACAGAGGCAGGGGTGTATCTATATAAGGACAACAAAAGAAAGGGGTTGCTTGTGTGAGGCTAGTCAAGTCAGGGTGGAAGCTTGGCCTCTCAGCAGCTGATGTGGAAATGTGGCTATTGAGAGAGGGGAAATTGCCTTTGTAATGGGTTAATCAGCTATGATCCTTATTTCCCCTCTCTTGATAGCCACATTTCCACATCAGCTGCTGAGAGGCCAAGCTGTGATGTCCGCACAGCTGTCTCTAGAAGGTTACAGCAACCTGAGCTAGCGAGACCAGAACTGTCTGGGCTGCAGAGTTGATTTTTCCGGGTGCGACTCAGTCTGTGCCTCAGGGAGCAGGGAGAGGAGAACAGCAGCTGTAGGAAGTAGGGGAGGAAGAGGGAGCAATTCTTTCTCTCCCTCAACACCCATAAGAGTTTGCTTTTCCTGCTCACTGGCTGTCTGGTAACCCAGCAGGCAGCCTCTAGTGACCCATCTGCAGCTATCTCCCTACCAGCTCAGAAAGCCCGACCCAGCCCCGGGCTACCTGATTTTCTATTAATATGACCGGATCACCCAAAAGCCCCCGTCTCAGCCTCCTATTGCACTAGGCACTGTACAAACACCGAACAGAGAGACAGTCCCCTGCCCCGCAGGGTTCACTACCCAAGTCAGAGGCAGCACTATCTGTCAGCGGCTGGATTTTCCACGCACTGGCTTTTCTGAACACCGTCTCCTCGTGGGCTTATCCCAGGACTGGAAGCCAGCAAGGAGCACATTGGCACCTTCTCAACAATGGGCTCTACCCAAAAGCAGCTCCTGGACTCAGAATCCACCGTAGGTTACAGCTGTGGACATGATCAGCAAATGCCCTGCTCTCAGCCGGAAGCAGATTGCAAAGTAGCTATGCTGGGCAGTGAAGGCAGCCCCTGTTTCTTCCTTAGCACCCTCTCCCGCTCCAGCTGCTGCCAAGCCCCTGCAAGCAGCGGCATCTCAGTAGCTCTGAGGCTGGGCAGACCATTTCCTCCCCTTCTGGTGGGATTTCACTGCTTGAATCTGCTGGACGCATGAGACGAGGGGATATGGCTGGAGGGAATTTCTCCTGCTGGGAGTTAATGGGTCCAGGTTTCGTTACTGTGCCGCATTCAGAATGCTCCGTTGTCGTGTACTCAAGGTCAGCAGTTCTCAGCTGCGGCCCATGGGCTGCTTGCAGCCCAATCAGCACACAGCTGTGGCCCATGTGACATCCCCAGAGCCCTACAAGTGGATACGACCCACTAACACAGAGAGAGCGGCCTGTGCAGCTCATGGTAGTGAATAGATTGAGAACTCCTGTCCTAGGCAATTAACCTTTCGAGGCCCAGGCACGCTGGCGTCCGTTGGTTGCCAGACTCACCCACCCGTTGGGTTTTCTGGGTCTGTTCCATCTGTCAGCAACGGGACAGAACCGAATCCCCTGATCCAAGCCTGGGAGCTCAGTCCCACCTCTTGGATTTATTCTTTTTCCAGGCTGATCCATGGCTCTAGGTGTACTGGCGAGCCTACAGCTCTCTCCTCACTCCAGCACCGACACCACTGGCCCCTTCCTGATGGGCTCGGCAAAAGGCTATGAACAGAGCCGGCCTTAGGATTTATGGGGCCCTACACCGTATTATTGAGCTGGTGCCCTTAGGCATTGTGGGGGGACAACAGCTTTTTAGAGAGGTGATTTTATAACCTTCAGCAACACGCTGACGAAATAGTTTTAAAGCAAATTTCAAACTAAGGTCCTGTCGACTAACACTGCAGTAAATTCAGAAACTGGCAGGACAGACCTGGGGTTGGTAAGTGCCTGTTAAAGGGCTTCATTGCCATTTGAACGGCTCCTCCACCACTTCAGTGTTCTGCTGACAAGGCAGGCTCGTTCAAGGAGGAACCGGCATGGCGCTAGGCACACTGTACGTGCTGCATTTCGCCGTCAGCATTTGCGACTCGCGGCTGCATCTCACTGTGCCCGGCCTCAATGGGATTCTGGCCCCCTAGGCCAGCTTGCCGATCTCGCAACTACACTCAAGGCTTCCCCCTCAAACGAGCTCAGCGCATCCACCCTTGCACAGAACTTTCCAGCTGCAATCCACAGCATGGCCGGATAGAAAGGCGGAGCCTTCAGCAAGTGCTGCCCACCCAGCACAGGCCCCTTCCTTGTGCAGCATCCAGGCGCGCTGCTCTCTGCTGACCTGACTATCGGGTTTCCGGGGCTTGTTTTTTATGAGGCCCTGGAACCACATTGTTTGAAAGCCTCCCAGGGCACAAACCCCACTCCTGTCTCATTGGCAGTGGCTCTGAGCTGAATGAGGGATGCATGCTGGCGGCAGCGAATGCCAGCGTGGCATAGTCATGACTGTAGAGACGCATGGACTGCTGTTCACGGCCCTGCTTGCGAGCCCCTTTTCCTCATTTCAGGCCCCATGTTAATCACTGAGCCCCAGCCATGCTCCTCGATACTCTTCCTCTGCTGCAACTGGGCAGCTGAATTCATAGGTTCCATCCTCACGTTCCCGCCATCCCAGGATGGCAGATCCATTGTACCCAGGCCCCCTTACTCTGCTGCATCGTTCCTGTAACTGCAGCCACTGGACATATTGGACCACCAGTATGGCCCAGTGGAGCCCTGGCCTGTGGCGTGTGATGGGCCAGGCCATAAAGAGCTGCCTCTCAGCAGCATTAGCACAGCCGGGCCTTGGTCCCGGCTGGACGTATGACTGGCTGCAGAGCGGAAAGGAGCATGGTCATGGGTGTGTCCAGGAATGGGGCAAACTCCTGTGGATCTCAGGCTATGTGTACACACATCAGGCCTTCCCCATTGGCTCCAGCATGGCAGTTTCCCTCCCTGTGTCCCCTCTGCCATTCAATAAAGCCACGGAGGGGGAAATACTGCCGCTGCAGGAGTAAGTCACTGCCCAGAGACAGCAGCTAGCTGCATAGAATGAAGTGTAATGCTCGTGTGCAGGAGCTCCCACTTGCTCGGAAGAAGAGCCAGGGACAATAGTGACTTTCCCTCTGAACTGCCCCCTCCAGGCCTGGCTGGGGGCTCTCCTCTAGGGCCAGGGATGGGGTCGGTCTGAACATCCCCATCACATAACGTCAGCTGAGCCACAGCTTTTTAGCAACAGACTCTCCTAAGCACCCAAGCAAAGAACCATCCCATGGAGCCAGGGATGCGCATGCTGAAGATGGAAGTAATGTTGCACCCTGGCAGCTACAATATAAGAGCAACCGCCTGGGAGCCCTGCTGCTGTCTTTAGTGTTTGGTCCAGCATGAGCTGGGTTTCCCCGCTGCATGAGCTATGCAGCAGCCTCTCCCTCAGGATGGAGGTTTGACGGAGGTGTGACGACAAGATGCCATGAAACAGAAAACAAAAGATGAGACAAAGGAGAGAGGAAACCAATCGAGGACAGCCCCCTGCCCTGCATGACCAGTCCCTGAAACGGCACCTCTGTGTCTCACGCCTGCTTTCTCTGGACACAGGGCTCCAAACGAACTCCCATTGTTCACCATATTCCTCTGACACACATGACCCTTCCCACCCTCAAAAGATCCTGGTTCCCTATTGGCAGAAACGAGTGCCTTTCAGTCTTACAGAGTCTGGTCCACTTGTGTTTTGTTGCGCAGTGATGGGACGACGTATGGATGGGCCCATGGAATGGGCGGATAGGAGGAGAAAGAAGCACCAAGAGACACTCTTGTGGAACAATCCCATTGAACCGAATGGGCCTGAAACCAAGGGGGGGGGGAGTCATAGAAATGCAGTGGGGCTCTGTCAAAATCCCTCACAAAACCCTAGAGGAGTTAATAGAGAATAGGACCTCAAGTGCTTTTCTACAGGGTTTTTGAAGCATCCTATAGAATATTGTAGCACTGATAAAATTCTCTATTCCTGGTTGCTTCAAAAACCCTATAGACAGGTGGTAATTCTCTCTTAAATCCTCTAGGCTTCTTCACAAGGAGGGGAGCAGGAGAAGGAAGGAAGGGTGAAAAGACTGCCCACTAGAAGGCGCCACGGTGATTATCATTTCTTGTGCACAGGCTTATTGAAGCTTAACTGCTGTGCGATGCTTAGGTACCATGGTGACAGGAGTCTCTGAAGCACCAGTGAGAGATTCTATAGGAAACGTCCTTCACGCTGAGGCAGGCAGGGGAGCAATGACAGGGGCAGTCCAGGGCGTTCTGCAGCAGGGCTGCCTGCCTGCCTCCCCTGATGTTGGAGAATGTTTGGACTCTGCTCCTGTCCGACGGCAGCACTTCAGCAGCTCTCTGCTGAGCTGTGAACAGGGTTGCTTTGTCCTTCGGTGCTCTTTCAAAATGCTTTGCAACACCCCGGCGAGGTGGGTGTTATGCTTATAAGAAGCACACGGAATCTTTTCAGGGGGAAAAGGCAATACGCCGCGTTTATTAAGAATACAATGGCAAAGCAGTTAGCATATGCTTACATAGACACACGCACACAGAGAAACACACACACCAATCAATGTTATATTTACCAGTCTGTGGCCAGCTAGATTGATCATGGATAGAGGAGCAGGGGGAGGGGGGTCTATCGGTCCAGACCAATGCTCCAGTCTTTGGCAGGACATTCCTGTTTTTAAGGCAAAACAGTTCTCCTTTTATAATAGTTCTTTCCCATCAGAATCAGTGGGGTTTGCATCATCATGCTGTTCTTCTGACAGATGTTTGTTATTTTCAGTTCTTCCTCTTGCTCCTGGCCGTCTTTGTTCTGCCGTGCTAAGCTGGTTTCATTCACAAATATTTTGTCCCGATTGATAAATGCTTAACTTCTTTCAGAGCCGTTGATTTGCCCATGGCTTACATCTCAATGGGGATATACAGCAATCTTCTGGCAAGTCTGTCTGTCCTGAGCTTCTCCCTAGAACATCTGGCCTTACACTTATCTCTCATACATTCCTCTCTCAGACATCAGAAGTTTGATTTCTTAGTTACAGAGAAGCAACCTTTGTTACACAGAAGCAATATGCACATTTGAACAAGGACACCAAATTACAATTTAAAAAATCATCGTACCCTTTTACTTATTTCACAGTACTAATTTTAAAACTTAAAATTATATGGCTCTATCCCTGCTTTGGAATCAGCTTGAGACCCAGTACTCTGGCTGGTGCACCTTTACCAATGGTAAGGTAAAGGTCCTTTCTGCTTTCAGAAAAGGTGGCTGGCAAAGTACACTGAGGCATATTACTTTGCATAAAGCTACACTTTAGCTGCATGGCTATATGGGGAAGTATTCAATTCCTTTTTGTAAAACAGGGAAACCGATGCTGAGCACTCTGGCACAGCAAAGAAAGCTTCAGTGATCAGTGGTAAGACGCAGGCCTTGAAGCCAATGGCATAACTTTTTAGTTGCTGGGAAATTGTCCAACTGAAGGCAAAAAAAAATCTTCCCCCACCCCCGTGGACATCTTCAGTTCCTGTCTCTGGGGGAGCTCTCCTTGGGTTCCAGTGTTTTTGATTCAGCTTGAAATTCACCATATACGCTCACCTCTGCCCTTTGACTGTTCACAAAGGCACATTAACCATAGCAAACTGAAACACTCAGCTGTTAAAACTGTTTCCCCCGCTGCTGCCGCTGTCAGTGTACCACGGTAGAATGAACGTGGCTATTTTCATAATGTGACTCATTGCAGACGGATTATGTTTTCCAATGAGGATTTTTTTTCTCCTCTCATGAGCCTCTCCAGGTTTCCCAGCAAAAAAGCAGCCTTGCTGTTTGAATCACTGGTTGTGAAATCACAACGCACAACCAGGAGAGAAGCGGCCTGCATCGCGTATCTTGCAGAGACGGCTGGATAGAGGGATGTGAGCAAGGCAACAGGGGCTTTCCTGGGTGGGGGGGAGGGGATTCATTATGAACATGTCCTGCCACAGACCAGTCGCCAACCCAGAGAGGAGACACCAGTCTCTATTGTTCCTTATGCATCATCAACGCTATTTCAATGAGCAAGCCCATTGAAAGTTAGAAGTTGCAGAGGCATCGAAAAGGACATAGTCTAATGGCCGTGGAGCTGCCTGACCGAGAGCCCAAACTGTCTGGTGGATCCCTTATTATGACAGGTGATGCTGTGTGAGATGGAAAGAATCCCTCTGGATCCTCAGACACCAAGCTGCATTAGCAAATATAACAGTCTGAGGCTCACTGCCACAGTGCCTCCTGCTGGTCTAATCGGGAGTTAGCTCTTCCTGTCCTTTGGCCAGTGTCTCTCCCTCAGTTACCTGTCTTCTGCTGGGGCGCGGCTACGTAGCAGGGCTTTACTCGAAATAAGCTACGCAAATTGAGCTGCGTCAGTTGCGTAGCTTATTTCGAAATTGGGAGCATCTACACAGCACTTATTTCAAAATAGAGCGCTCTTCCTCCGCCGTCCCTTACTCCTCGTACAACGAGGGTTACAGGAGATGGAGTAAGAAGTCCTCCAGCTTGACAGTATTTTGACATTATTTCGAAATAACGGCCTGCTGTGTAGACACGGACTAAGTTATTTAAAAATAATGTTGCTGTGTAGACGGATCCTTAGTGTTCCCACCACTCATCGGCCCCACGTCCCTCCTGACCCACAGTGCCCCCTTTCCGCATGGTAATGCCCCTCATTCTGGGGCCTCTTCTCCCAGGGAACCCCAACACCCCCCCCCCCATATCCATCATGCCTCAGTGACTTTCTGCCACTCATCTATAGTCTGAAATGGCCACTCATCATTGATAAGGGGGTGTGTGGACTTGCTGCCTTCTCCTGGCTTGCCTGCCTCCCTGGTACTCCTCGGGCCTTGAGAGCAAGGCCTTAACCTGGGAGTTTGCCTGGCCAGAGCTCCCCAGCCCTGCTCTGTCTCAGGTACCCTCTCTAACTTACCAGGCAGCCAGGTCCTTCCTGCTCCCCAACTGGAGCAAGAGCCCTTCTTATAGAGCTTAGCCAAGCCCTGATTGGCTGTCTCTAGCCCTCTTCTGATTGGCCCATGGTCCCATCCCCTCTCCCCAGGGCTGGGTCTAACCCTAATTTCACTAGAGAAGGACGACTGCCCAGCTACAGAAGATTGGCTGTTAAGAGGAAGAAAAGATGTGCATACAAAGCACATCTGAACTGGAGTCAATGAAGAATAACAATCATGGTGCCCCAGGGTGCCAATTTGAGTTACCTCAGCTCTTTAGCTTTAAAAGCACAGGAGCCCATGCCAGGCAATCCTGCCTGACGGTATCACCCCTGCTAGTCAGAGTGTCATGACCTAAACCATGTCTGTCCCTCTGGAAGATTAAATGCCACTGCTGGATTAAAGTGCTTTTGTGGATTAGTCTCCTCAGCTCAGCACGGCTTAGAGACAGTAGCTGGGTTTGGGTTCGCTTTAATGTAAACTCTGTCAGACCCTCTTGGCGAATTTTTGATTCCCCTTATCTCTACCCACACGCAGAGCCAAGTGTGGCGTGTGTACATAGACGACTCATGCTTTTTCATTTTGGAGGGCCCAATCTAAACTGCCCTGTGCATCTCCTCAGCCCATTGCCCCCCTCCCCGAACCCATCCCAGAGCTGCTGCGAGTTACCTGCTGGGGGGCTTTGTCATGGGTGGTGGGTGAACCTAGGACTGGGGGAGGCAACCCCCTGGCCCCATATCTTTCACCAACCTCAGGGGCAGGGCTCCAGCTCCACCCCCCCCACTGCAGGGGCAGGTCTCCAGTCCCCCCCACCCCGGGGTGAGTCTCCCTGGCCCCAGAGCATGGGGAGGGCAGGTGGCACACAGTCCCAGCCTCAGCATGGCTGAAGCTTGGGGCAGCCCGGGAGCCATGCTGAAGCAGGGGGCAGAGTGGGCAGGGTCATGCCTGGCAATTTGGGAAGGCAACACCTTCCCCTGCCTCTTTTGCTGCTGCCCGCGGGCTTTGTCCTCCTCCTGCAGTGTTCAGCTGCTCTCCCTGGCAGCCAGGTGAGGAGCGGGACAGAGCGGCTTCTCACATGGCTGATGCTGGCTTCACAGGCTGCCCTCCGCCTGCTCTGGCTGCCAGGGATAAGAGCTAAATGAACCAGAAATGTGTCAGGGAGAGGGGAAACTTTGGCTCGCTCGGCCTCTATCCCTGGCAGCTGGGCCTGACCACCGCCCCAGCCAGCCTCTCTCAGGCAGCTGCTGCACAGAGCAGTGACCCAGAGCAGCCAGTGTGAGAAGCAGCTGGTCCCACTCCCTCCGCTCCCCACCTAGGCCTGGCTGCCAGGTACAAGAGCCGAGTTGGGGGGCAGGTGCGGCAGAAGGACAGAGCCCCTCTTCCTGCCAGCAAGCCAAACAGAAATCTGGGGAGCTCTTGTCCCCACATGGCCCTCTCTATGCCTTGCATATGCATGTGCATGATTTATTGATAAGACACTGCTGCTCTTTCAATTGCCCTGGGCAGTTTTTTTTTAAACAGACCTTTTCCTGTGAAAAACTCTCCCCTTGCTCTTTGCTGTCATTTCCTTGCTCTGCTGGATTTTGGATTGCAGGGGACTGTGGAAAGGAGCGAAAATGTGCTCCATGAGGCCCACACTCTGGGAGTTTTATGTCTCCCTTGGCACCAGATCTGCACTTCTCTCCACTGTGGTATGGAATCTAATGGGCTGGTTCATGGAGACTCTTGCTCCTAAGCTCTTTTGTCCTTGGGGAAGCCCCACACAGGCACCCAAGGGTGAAGAAAAGGGGCACTGAAGTTGCTTTTCCTACTCTCTTTGAAGACCCAAAGGTTTTCTGCAGCAAGGGCTCGACACGGGTCTGCTCTGCACTCCAGGACTTGACCGAAGAGCATGGGAGACTAAACACCATGAACCAGCACAGACCCTGGGCCAGAGCTAAGGGGAAAGAAGAAATCAAATTTTGCAGGTGGGACCCAGAAGTGAAGGGTGCTGGGTGCACTCTGCCATGCAGCAAGCCAAAAGCCCAACAGGAAAAGTGGGATAAAATCCTGACCGCTCACACCCCAGAGAGGGGGTAGATCTAACCATGGCTGGCCACGTGGTGAGGGGCAAGCTCAAATTACAAGCGGTCACTTTAATTGCCTCCCTTCCCATATTTCAAGTGACCAAAGCAGAGGCACAGTGCCACTCAGGTGTGGCTTGTTTGCTGCCTGGAGACCAACGGAGGCATGGCTGAGCCCCACTGGGATCCCATGTGCCCAGCTGCAAGGCTAGTTGGTTTGGGGGCCCTCTCACTCTTTTTGGTTCTTGTGCGTTATGGTTCTGGATTCCAAGAAATAAAGGTGTATAACTTGTGACATTCCAGCCAGAGTGTTTTCTGTTTTTACCTGACTTCTCGGTGAGCAGGCCCAAAGCAAAATGGTGTGGGAGGGATGTAAACACAGCTGAGACAGCCTATTTGGGGACTACTTGGGGGGGAAAGCAGGGGGAGGGGGGCTTTAGCCAGCCCTGGTCCTGGCCCAAGGAATGCCTAGGGCAATGTTTCTTAAACAGAGTGAGGGGATGGGGATGTCATGAAAAGGTACTGGGAGGTTGTCCAAAGTAGGGGAGGGGAAATGCAAGAAAGCCAGAATATGTCCTTTTTGAAGTGGCTTCTGTTCCTGGGGCTGGCCAGCCTTGGCCCTCCGCTCTGGGCATTGCAGCCTGGCCTTGGTGCATGGGATCACAACACCACTCACTCGGTGTGCCCTCCTTTGTGAGGTGCTGCAATGTGATCCCGGGTGCCAGGGTCTAGAGCTGCTGCTGTGGGGTGAGTGTGGGGCAGGCTCTGACTGCAGCTCCACCTGCTCTCCAGTAACAGCAGGGAGCCGAATGAGGGGCATGGCATGAAATCATTTGGGTCCCACTGCTCTAGGGAAGGGGCCTCCAACCTTTTTAGGCACAAGATCACTATCTGAATTTAAGTGCCATCCACGATCTACCTCAAACCCAAATACCCTGGCCCCGTCTCCTTCGTGCCCCTTCTGCGAGGCCCTGTCTCTGCTCACTCCATCCTCCCTCCCTTTCACCAGGCAGGGGCAGAGGGTTGGGGTGCAGGCTCTGGTCTTGGGCTAAGGGATTTGGAATGTGAGAGGGGCTCTGAGCTGAGCCTGGGGCAGGGAGTTGGAATGCAGGAGGGGGTTCAGGGTAAGGCTCCTAAGGGAGTTTGGGTCCAGGGGGCTCAGGGCTAGGGCAGAGCCTTGGGGTACAGCAGGGGGTTCATGATTGGGGCAGGGGTTTGGAGCTGGCTCCAGCTAAGCACTGCTTACCTCAAGTGGCTCCTGGGTGGTGGTGGTGGTGGTGCACCTCTGCCCTGGCCCTGCACCACTCCCAAAAGCAGTCAGCAAACCTCCTCCATCCCAAACCCTGTTGTGCCCCCCTCTGTTCTGTGGAGACAGAATACAGGGTGGGAGAGGGGCACTCTGAGATCAGTGCCCCCTCCTTTCCCTTCCCTGCCCTACAGGCTGGGGGGCAGGGAGGCAGTGCCAAGGCAAAGGGGGAGGGGTAGCTGAAGTGTTGTGCTTGGTAGCCCCTTGGCCAAACCTATCAGGATCACCTGTCAGAGGCTCCAAGATCTACCAGTCGATCCGGATCTACTCGTTGGTGACCACTGCACTAGGGCATTCCACTTTCAGCAAGTACGGGGATGGTGGCTAACATGAATTTTTGCCATGACAGATCAGTAAATTTTGCCTAGTTTTACTCTGACAAAAATCATATCCATACAAAGAGTCAATAAGATCAGATGCCAGGAGATGGGGCTTGAAATGATATAGCCCTGTTCCTGGGGTTTGTAGGACCAATAAAACTCACTGCTATGTGCTGCAAATAGTTTGTTCCATTCAGCTTCTTATATGGAGTTCTAAGCACAGAAAGCTGCTCTGACCACTTTTGCAGACCCAAAAGCTTCCGAGGCAGAGACAGACTTGGGGTGCTTATCCCAGCTGAACATCCAAAGCTTTGAGGCTCCTCCACCTCAGATTCCACCTCACTTTGTCCCACTGCGAGGTGTGGCTGCTGCGGGGGAGATGACTACGCAGGCAGGATCAGCACAGAAACATAGACCCTAAAAAGGACATTTCAGGTTTTTGGTTTCTTTGCTCTTCCTCCCCCACTGCCAAATATCAGCCCAATATTTCAGGAAAGAAATTCCAAATCCAGCCTGCAAAGCTATGTCATTTGTAGCCCAGTAATTTCATTTCCTTTGCTCCTGATCTCTTCTATTCAGGTGCTTTCTCTCAATTTGGATGGTTTGTTTCATCCTGCTGCATCCAAGTGTGGAGTCGAAAATAAAGTCTCTGGGAGCCAAACGTTAGGAAACACTCAGACAATCAAAGCGATTTCCCAGATCCTGGCCTTGCTCTACATCCAAAAACACACAATGGCCCTTTTCAGAGAGATGCTGCTAACTTGCACCCTGCCTGGCCACAGCTGCTGCTGGATTGGACACGCCCAGGACGGATACCTTGTTTTTCATGCTGTGCTGTCAGGCAGATGTTTCCATCTGGCCAAATCTGAGGAGTGTGTGCGTCCTTTGAGAGGCCGGGCTTGCAACATAAATCTGCCACCACCGTCAAGATTACACTGCAGCAGGCGCAATGAGCCCCAAAGCGGAAAACACCCTGATTCCGCCCTTGAAGAGGTTTCTCTGGGGTGTGTTGCTTTTCAGAAGAACCCACACTGAGTGAACGAAAAGTGCTTTCCATTATAATCCAGGGACTACAGTGGCCAATGGCTCTGTGGCCAGGTCCACATGGCAAAGTTCTATACAGCTATCTCCACTGAACGTAGATCTGTTCTATAGAGACACACAATTCCAACAGCCCAGAACCCGACGGGGCGAGACAACACCTCCCTCCCTCCCACGGCTCTGTGAATGTCTTGAGGATTTTTGTTTCCATTGCTAATGAGCCCCACCCAATGAGCTACTCAGAGCCATTTCTGGCTTGATAGCATCGCAGTGAGTCCAACTAGTTCTCCTCCCCTTTGCGCCCAGGGCTGCTTCAGCTTGGCCCAGCAAGGGAAGGCAGCAAGGCGGTGGTATCAGTTGGCCTAGTCAAAACAAAACAGTGACATGGCAAATAAAGGGTGGCTTGGGTCAGCCAGGGGAGAAAACCAACAGTTCTTCATTTACAAAGCCTCTTGTCCTCCTGATTCAGTAGATAAACAGCTTCCCGGCTCCTCTCTCTGCATGCTGGCCCAGAAACTGCAGAATCGTGTCCATCCTGAGTTGGGCAAACAAGAGCCCTTTCGCTGCCCAATGGCTCTTCTTTAGAAGGGCACTAACATGCCATTAGTTGAGGCCTGTCTTGGTATTGGGTATGGAGACTGGTCTATATGTCTATCAGTCTGTCTCTGCAGCCTTCCTTTTTATTGCCACAGCGAGGCATTGCAGGAAAATACAAGGAAACGCTACGGTTAACTGACTGAGCATATGTGCTGTGACACAGCTCCTACTCAAACTTAGTGGGTCCTGTGCTTTCAGATGGATTGCTTGCCTCAGAGGCTTATCACAGCCCGCAATTTAGGCACCTCACCTAGGGCATCAGCTTGCAGTTTGTCAAGCTCCTCTCATCATTGGCCAGCATAACGGACAGAGGGAAACCAAACTCCACAGTCTTGGTGGACCCTCAAATGATACAGGGGAAGGTAACCCCCTTTTTTTCCCCAAGTGGAAATGGGGAAGTGGATGTTGGGGGGAACCCAAGCCCACCCTCTACTGCAGGTTCCAACCCAAGGCCTGTAACAGCAGCTGCCTATAAAAGTCTCCAACACCGGTTGCGAGAAAGCTACAAAATCCCTGGGCTACTTCCCCAGCACCTTCCTTTTCACAGGCTCTTCCTACAAAATCTGCTGGTGCTTGCTCCTCCTAGACTCCCTGCAGCATTCCCTCCATCCTCTCAGCTCCTCCTGCACCAACTGACTGCAGAGAAGCTCTTTTTATAACCAGTCACAACTGGTTCTTTAATTGGCGCCAGGTGTTCTAACTAGTCTTGGATCACTTGACTCTGCAAGCCCACTTAATTAGCTCCAGATGCTTAATTACCCTGATTGATTCTGGCAAGTTCTCATTGGTTCTGTACTAGGCCCTACCAGTTTACCCTAGGAACAGAGATTTACTCAGTATGAGGCTAATATACCTCCCGGATCCCAATAGGATTACTCTTTTGTTTCCCTCTAGCCTGACCCTGTCACAGTGCATATATCCTTCATCCCAAAGCATCTTGGCAGACACAAGGAGCTGTACAGCATCACCTACCCAAGACTTGTTCCTCTTTTAAGCCTAGCCTGGTTATGTCCTTGTGTTTGATGGCCTGCCACCTAACTGATGGTTGGCTTCTAGGTCGAACTGAAGTGTCTTCATTATTGTCTTGGGCATCCTACTCACTGTTTGTCTTCTCCCGTGTCCCTCCTATGGTAATCTTTTTGATCACAGCCAGTCTCATGCTCTGACTTCCCCTCCTAGTCTCCCTCTAACTTCATTTGTTTGAAAATCATTCCACTCTGCACCTGCTATCTTTTGAAGAGTTCTCATCTCCTCTGCCTCCAACCTTCTGAGGTCTGTTTCCTTTAATGCAGCTGCTTCTAGACCATAAACTATAGCAGGGCTACTCAACTTTGGAAGCCCCAGGGACCACAATGATACTCACAGCACATGCCGAGGGCAGCAACTTCAGTGTGGTTGCATCTACATGCAAATATATATGCAAATAGCTTTTTTTCACTCTGATGGCCATGATTACAAAGGACTTCCCACAATGCCTCAATGTTCCTGGCACCTCCTCCCTGGGGGCTAGAAACACCGACACCTTGTACCCATCTGTTCCAGCCAGCCCGTCCACTTGTGTCTTTCAATGCTCACCCTATCTGGAAGACACTTCACCATTGTGGAGTGTGTTCCCAGTGGAGGGTCGCACGTTGAGCCCCGTGTAAACACAAACCACACCGCGGGCCACAAACAGGCCCACATGTGGCCCACAGGCTGCGTGTTGAGTGGCCCTGAACTAGAGTAATTCTAGGCTGATACATTTTCATGTTGGCACCAAATGCAGTGTTTCTCCGACCATCATTTCATCCGTTTCCGAGCAGTCACCAGCCTCGCTGCAGCCCGGTGCTTCCTTCCCAGGTCTCAGCCTTGTGGTGCCAAGACAGGATGCAGAAGGGCAGGTGCCAGGCAGCTGTGCAGGTTCCTGCCCCTGGTCCCCATGGAAAGCACCCCAGCATCTAGACTGCTCCAGTCCCCTGCTTGCAATGTCCCCTCCCAGCTGCTGTACTGGGATTCCAGCAGCATTTCCCTCCTTTAGGCAGGAATGTGTGTGTCCCAGCCCATTAGCTCGTGTGTGGGCAGCAGGTCCCTGACTGCAGGCTGATCTGCGGGGCTGCAGCATGTTCCAGCGCTTTTTTTCCCTCTGGGGCTGCAACTCTACAGACCGGCCTTCCACTTGGTGGTGGTTTCCAGATAATGGCAACTTTTTGCTGGGTGCAGGAGGTAGCTAATAAGTGGACTCTACTATCCTGTGATCACTCCTATTGATTGATTATACCGAATTGTGCATACAGCCACTCCATGCTAATACAGCCTATTATTGTCATCCCACTTCCCTGCTACCCAACCCGTTTGTTTCATCCACCTGGTTCTTCTTCCTGTCAACTGATGAGCTCTTCGGGGCTGGAATCTTGTACAGCACCTGGCGCAGCGGGGCCCTGAGCTTTAGCAGGGGCCTCTAGCTGCTAGTGTCTTACCAATATTAATTAATAAATGTGCTTTGTGGGTCTTAAAGATCAAAGCCACACAACGTGCAGATGGGACTTGGCTCCCTCAGTAACAGGAGGATGTCAACTTGCAGGGGTGAGGAAAGATGAAGAATATCCATTTTCCATCCACATAGCCACTGGACCTTAATTTAATTCCATCTTATTTCTTTAATTCTGTCTGTGGTCCTGCAGGGACTGGACTCAATGACCTCTCGAGGTCCCTTCCAGTTCTAGGATTCTATGATTCTTTGTATGTTTTTGCTTGTACTCTGCCTGCTGACCTCTCCTAGACCTATCTAGCTGCTATCACATCAAATGAATTTACTGTACCATGGTAATGTGACAGCATATGGTGTTAATGGATGAGAGTGTATACTTCATGCCTCTTTCTGTGTGGACATGGTTATCCCAGTTGTCTTTATTTCTCTGGCCATAATAATGGGATCCAAACTCCCCTGAACTTTGGGAAAGCTTGATGTGGCTCCCACAACAAACAAGAAACTTCTGTGCACCAGCTGGGTGTGAAATCTTGAAAGTACCTAACAAGGGAAAGGCAATAGAGTAAGTGGCATGCAAGGAAACACACGGCTTTTGTATTGCTGGGGCTGTAGAGTCCATATTCAGAAATCTGGGTGTGTTTGGACTGTTTCAGTTCATAATAGAGATTCTGAACTCTCTCCCCCTCGAACAACCCAAAAAGTAAAGAGTGAGAAGGGTTTGGGTCTGCCCTGGGGCATTAGTTCAGGACCGTCTCCAGCTGGAAGAAAGGACCGGTTCCATCGATTGGCCAATCCAGTACATCTTGGCACAGTGGCTCTGCTGTCAGCTGAAAGAGCAATGGTTGGGAAGAGAAATAGGCAGAACTTTAACTCTAAATCAGACTAGTGATAGAGATGACGCAGAGAAGGACAGACTGCACGTGCCTGCAACAGAAAGACCTGTACGTCTATTCTTCTCTGACTAAGCTCATCCCTTCCTCATCCCTCCCAAACATTCAGGGCTTTGCAACTCTGCTTGTACTTGCGGTCTAATACCTGACAGACAGAAACCAGGTAATCTACACTGCACTGCTGTAGGTTATCCACACCCCTGCTTCTTCATACCCTTATTTATCTATTCAACTCACATCTCCAGCTGTGCATGCTTTCATACCCAGACCCCACACTCATGCATACTAGGGATTTGGAAGCTTAACCAGTTAACCAGTAAACATCACCGGTTAAGGGTGATGCTTACCAGTTACAGTTAACTGGTGGGGGGCTGGAGCAGCACCCTACTCGCTGCTGGCAGGGGGCTACTCCACCCCTATGGGGCCAGCCGCAGACAAGGGCATTCCAGCTTGCCCACCCCCCTTTAATTGGTTAACCAATTAAACATTGTGTTTAACCAGTTAACTAGTTAAATGGGATTTTACATCCCGAATACATATGCACAGATCTGACCCTTTTAGGGAAGAGGTATTAGCATGTGGCTAAAGCAATGGGAGTTAGGGGATCTCAGTTCTGTTCTCATCTGAGTGCTTGTCTCCCTGTGTGATCTTTGGCAAGTCATGCAACTTCCCTGGGCGTCAGTTTCCCTGTCTTCAAAATGGGAACAAAAACATACAGGTGCCTTTTGTGAGGATCAATTTATTAATGTTGGTTGACTTCTTTGGCCTCAGGTAACACGTGCAATTGAAATAGGAGTGCACACATACCTATAATCAGATCTCTCTGCCTAATATTTAGGCTCACATAACCATACTCTTGCATGCAGAGTTCCATTGTCATAACAAACTCTGAGCCCATTCCAGATCCGTACTCGGGGGGGTGCAAAAGCACTCCCGTATGATCCCCCAAATAAGCATGCTCTGGCCAGCTGGGGAAGGCAGGAGCGGCACACTGCCTGAGCCTCCCTTCTCCATGCTTTGGCCAGCAGGGGTAGGCTGGAGCTGATTTCCCCACTTACTTGGGGGATAATGGGGAGAGCATTCACATCCTTGTGGTCCACATTTACAAAAAAAAGCATCCGCCCCTCCCCCGAAATTCCTGCATATGTGCCTGCGTTCCAACCCCCGACCACCATGCACATATGGGTTAAAAGTGAAAATGAGAAACCTTCAGTGTGCATCCCCTAAAGAAGATTTGTCCAGCCCTATAAGTCTACAGGGTGCTCTACCTTTGTCACTATATCTCCATTTAGAGGCTTGTCTTTGGCAGGAAAGCACAGAACAGCAGGTAACACAGACATCCAGGCAACTGGGGAAACCATGCTCACTGATTTTCTTGGTCCCGGAGCCCCACCTAGTGGATACATAGGAATTTAGTGATGGAGGCTAGGCTGCTCTGGCATGGCAGGTTGGATGGGCAGTGGAGCAGAAATGAGAGGTAAGTGCTATAAGCCCAGTTGATGCAGTGAGTAATTGTGGCTACCCTGTAGCCCTGTGGTGTGATCAGCCCTTACTGCAGCAAAGAGTAACAGCTGGGCCTAGTAGCTCCTGTTGGAGCTAAGCATGGTGTCTTGTGAATGCTTGACCGGCAGTGCCCCTGCTATCTCCAGACCACTCCTGCTGCCCTACCAGAACATCTCCACCCTGACCTTCCCCTCCATTGTCCTGGACCGGTCCCTCACACAGCTTTACCCATGAACATCATCCCTCACCTGATACACCTGCTACCTGAAGTGCTGAGACGCGCAGAAATCTGTGCAGTGATTCTGCACGTGGACAATGCCCACGTGCGACCAGGTTTGAAAACACATTCTGCTTCTTTCATTAGAGTCTTCAGCTGGGTTTGAATTGCCTCCAGTCATTTACACAATGACTTGCCCTGAAGGAAAAAACACCCAACTTTTCCTATTGCACTTGCTGCATTTTTAAGAGGAGCGAATTGGTCTCCAACAAGCCTCCGATAATGGGGTGAGCTTTTAACTACACAGGGCTATTGACCAGCTTATTCAGGGTGCAGCTTTTGCTACAGAATTTCCTAGCGAAAGGGTGTGAGGCCTGGTCTATGCTTAAAAGCCGGTTGAAATAGCTCCAGCACTGCTGGATGTGAAAAATCCACACTCCCGACTGAGGTAGCTTTGCTGACCTAATCCCTGGTCTAGATGCAACTAGACTGTGGGAAGAATGCTTCCTTCAACCTAGCTACCGTCGCTTGGGGAGGTGGTGGGTTTCTACAGTGACAGAAAACCCTTCTGTTGCTGTAGATGCATCTATATGATGGAATTATACAGGCATAGCTGCCACAGTTATACCACTATAGTCCCTGTAGTATAGACATGGCCCAACTGGGAGGGGATATAGCTCATTGCTGATAATAGAAAAATCTCAGTGTATTTCAGAAAGGTTGATAAATTAGAGGACGTGAGAGAGAGAAGGCTGCTCAAGGTGTCTTATCTGTGCATTGTCTGGGTGCTGCCATTTTTGACTGCATGGCCACCCCTCAAAATAAGTTCCAGCATCACTTGCCAAAGCTCTTAAATGAGCTGACAGACTCGTTTCCTTAAAACACCCCTGGCTCAGTCATGTGAGGCTATCAAATCACTTTATGTTGCTTGGCAGACCCGTCCCATCCATAGGATGGTTCGGGGCAGCTGCCCCAGGTCCTGCGCTTTACGGAGCCCCTCAGTGACTGTCTCAAACGTCCTATGGATGGGTCTGGTGCAGGACAGCAGCAGTGATCACCCCTCTCCTGCACTCACCAGGGCAGCAGGAGCTGGAGCTGCCTAGCAGCCTGCTCTGCCCCACTGCACCACCCTCCTGGCCTGCTGCACTCCACCTCTCAGCAGTTACAGGAAGCAGAGAGCCTTGGCCCCAGGGTGCTCAGCATCTCACTGCCGCAGAGAAGTGAGGCGCAGCGGGCTGGGTGGGGGGGGGGCAAAGCTTCCCAGCTACTCTGCCCCTGCTGCTCCCTGGCCTCCAGTAATCCCCTGACTTGGGGGAGGGGAAAGGTATATGTGAGGAGGGAAGGGGTACAGTGGAGGTGAAACGGGCAGGGTTAGGATTGCCAGATGGTTTCAACAAAAATACGGGACACACTTGACATTACATCACAATCTACATGACATCTTATTTAGAAAATACCGGATACTTATATTTTCTCATTTATATTTTCTCAATTTGTTTCCCAAACAGAAGCTCAAATACTGGACTGTCTGGTTCAAAACCGGACACCTGGCAACCCTAGGCAGGGCTTATAAGAAGGGGTCGGGGAGCGGGCAGGTGGAGTGGAGCAGCGTTGGGGCCTGCAGAGGGGGTTGCCCTAGGCTCTGCACCTGGGGTATGTGGGGGGGAGGTGCCTTGGGTCCTATACCCCCCCTTGGGACAGCCCTGTTACTTGGATATTTAGACACTATCCACTTGAAAATGAAAAATACTGTGTGCATTTATGTGTGAAAATTGATTTAGATAAGGAGCTAGCTATTGATAAATGTCTGTCAGGGAGGATCTAGCTCAGTGGTTCCCAAACAAAAATAGCAGCAAAACTTAGAGGGGATTTAAAGGGGGGGCCTGGGTTGCCTTGCGCCCCCCCCCTGTAATTTCTTCGTGCGCCCCCAGTTTGGGAACCCATGATCTAGCTGGTGCTAGGTCCTGCTGTGAGGGCAGGGGACTGGACTGATGACCTCTTGAGGTCCCTTCCAGTTCTAGTGTTCTATGATTTTATTATTCTATTGGTGTGAAGCATTTTTCCCATCCTGCAAGAATTGTTGAGATGTTTAATTTTTTCCCCAGCCTAAACTGGGATAAAAGAAATTTCAAAAGTTGTCATGACTAAAAATTAAGAAAAAAAGTCATATCAGGTTAATCAAAACATTTTGAAAAGGTTCATCTCAATGTTGACCTTTCCTTTATTTAGTTTTTTACGTAAAGTTTGAAATGAAAGGCCACTTCAACCCCAAAACAGGCTCTTTTTCATTCTGAAAATGATGAAACAGGATCATTTCTTCAACACTTTTTTCTTCAGTTGTTGTTTGAAATAGCAACATGGATCAGAAGTAACTCTCCTGCAAAAGGTGCATTTGGATGAATTGGTGTTTCTGAACCAAAAAAGTTATTACCTGTAGTCCAGCTGTCTACTAACTTATGCATTTATAATGCTCCCATTACTCTGGTATCTAAATGCTAAAAACAACACTGTCCACTTGTATGGTACTTCCTTTCCCAGTACACCTTGCAAAGACTAACAAATCCTCGATGTCTGTGTTTTAGTAAAAGCCAAAATCACAAAGGAGGCCTGACTCCTGGGCAACTACCTTATCTTTCTTCAGCAAGGCAGTCTTCCATTGACTATTTTTCATTGTTTCATATGTTATCAGGAACCAGCATGGGAATGTAAATCAACCAGCAAAAAGTAGAGATGGGGGCGGGGGGAACCAGCACCTCAGAGCAATACACTCTGGTTGTCACTGAGCGATGTACTTGTGGCATGTGTATGTGTGTGAGAGATACTACAATTAACAAAAAATAGTAAGAAAACTCTAACCCCAATCTGCCTTCAACCCTCTTCTGTGGTTCATGAATCCACACACATGTGAAAAGGAGAGAGTGAACTGCGGCATCTGAAAACCCCCCAAATATCTATGCCAGTGGGGGGCAACCTACGGCCTGTGGGCCACAGGTGGCCCATTGGGCTTCAATGTGCGGCCCACAAGACATTTTGTTTACTGTTGCCCATATGCAGGGTTGCCAGATTCTGTTGGTTTCCATCCATGTATTTTTTTTCCTACTGTATTAAAGTGACACACACACAAGGCAAGGCCACATGAAGGGAGATACGTGCTGACTGCACACAGCATTGGCTGTGAAAGCCGTGTGCCCCCTCTGCATCCAATCAAAGCATTGCTATGGTTCAATCAGCACAGCACGCAAATTCTAGGTACGCAAGCACACTGAGCAAACCTCCCCTATCCTGAGAGACCATTTTGATTACAACAATCTTGCGGCCCACTGAGATGGAGGAGGCCTACTCCCTCGCCTAGGTTGCCATCGATGGTCTATACTGTAATTTTTGGCCCTGTAGCCCAACACTCTCTCCTCTTTCCCCCTCAATCCCTGCTGCCAGCAGAAATCAGTGGACGTGGGCCATGCTGGGAAGGGGAGGGCTGTGTGCGTATGTGCCTTTTAGTGCAGTGTAGACATACAGAGTATGTCTAGACTACACCTGTCTGTTGACAGAGAGATGTAGATTAGGCACGTCGAAATTGCTAATGAAGCAGGGATTTAAATATCCTGTGCTTCACTAGCATAAACATGGCTGCTGCTCTTTTTCGACACGGAGCTTTTTTGAAAAAAACCCCGGCAGTCTAGACGGGGATCTGTCAAAAAATAAACCCTTTTTCGACAGATCCTGTATTCCTTTGAGATCCTTTGAGGAATACAGGATCTGTCGAAAAAGGGTTTATTTTTTGACAGATCCCTGTCTAGACTGACTTCTTTTTTTTTTTTAAAAAGCTCTGTGTCGAAAAAAGTGGCGGCCATGTTTATGCTAATGAAGCACGGGATATTTAAATCCTTGCTTCATTAGCAATTTTGATGTGCCTAATCTACATCTCTCTGTTGACAGAGAGGTGTAGTCTAGACATAGCCCCAGACTCTCTCTCTCTCACTCTAGCTTCTTAACATGTGGCCTTACCACAGGAGCTGAGAGCTCTATTCCCCGTGGTGGAATATGAGTGTGACACCCACTGGAAAAAGGGATGAGTAGAAAAGCATTGCCTGAAAACTTCATCTGGGAGGGGGGCTAAGTGTGAGATACCATTGGAATGACTCTGTTCTGGCCACTGATTTAAGGGATGGCTCTGTTTTGTCATGCTCCTGCTGACATTCCAGCCAAAGCAGTGATGAGCAGTGGGTTTTGTGTTCATTTCTACCAGACAAAGGAACTTTGCAAACTGTTCTAGAGTTCTTTAGTGCCCTAATGTTGATCCATTCCTCCTTTAGGCCAGGGCTGTCAGCAAGGGACTGGATTTGTGCCTCTGGAAATGTGTGTTAACAGAGCAATAGCCTGGTGGAGTGAGAGCCCCTCATCTTTCCCACTCCAAGCAAAGCATCAGATTGTGGCAATTAGCTCAACATCCTGCCTAAAACATCAGGCAGAAGAAAATCTGCCACAGCCTAGTGCAATGATGTGATCAATGTTGCATGCTGTGCATTGGACGGATGGCTAATTGCTAACAAGTAGCCATGGGGAAGGGGAAAGCAAGGGGATTGGACACATGGGGGAATATTCAGCTGTCAATCTCCATGAGGAAATCTCATTAGCATTAGTCAGAATCCCCCAAGAAGAAAAGTTGGACTCCCAGTTGTGTCAGCTTCTAGATGTAGGAGGACCTGCCTCATTTCAGTGCAGTGGAGGTGGGGGCAGGATTTTTCAGAGTAATCCAGGGGGGTGCCCAGCCAGTGCATTGTGCAGATCAGCTCTGCAGGGTTCCCTGGGCATTGCTGTGCTGGGAGCAATGGAACGCTTGGTGGATCTATTGCTACATGGAACCTTCAGCCAGTGCTCTCTTCAAAGGACAGGATTTAGGACCTGCAGGGCTGCTGGGCAGCTCTACAACCTGTGCAGCCAGAGCCTCCGACAGACTTGCCAGGCCCTTGGGAAGATCGGGGGAGGGGGAGCAGTGCCATGCTCCCAGAAGGGGCTAGGTCTCAGGTGGAAGGGGTGGGGTTTCACCGTCCTCCTTCAGGCAGCCCTCAGAGCTGCCAAGAACGTGCCGTGTGGGCACTCCAGTGGTGATTTAAGAAGCCCAGGGCTCTGGCCATCACCACACCTGTGGCAGCGGCTGGGAGCCTGGGCCCTTTTGAATCTCTGCACCCCAAGGCAACTGCCCGCTTTGCCCTACAGTTTTGTGTCCTACAGCAAAAGCGTTTGCGCCTTCAGTTCTGTAGCCTTAGGATTTTGAAATAGGGTTACGAGGACTTACTGAGCAGTAATAACGCTCAGTGAGTTTCCATCCAAGTATCAAAGAAAGAGTTCTTCAATCCTCAGTACAATCGCCATGTTTCTTTCCATGTTTTGATAGCAGATAGGGTTCCCCTGGGCAGGCGCGGATAAGCCAGTGGTCCGCTGGATCCATTGTTAATCTGTCTGATCAACTCTGTCACTTTAATTTTGCATAAGCCCAGCCTCAATAATGGCTTACAATTTCCATACTCTAAAATCTTTTGGTATTTATTTATTTGGTGATAGTTTATTCCTCTGATCTAGCTGAACATAGTGTGGCCAACTACCAGATTTACAGCTGCATCCAAATCAATCAGAAATTTCAGACTTGTGCCTGTCACAGTTAGTTTTAGCAGTCATGTGAACATGTTATAGCCTATCTGGTTTTCCTCCCAATTTATTTGCAGCACCCACCTGCAGCCTTGTTCTTCTCATTAATGTAGAGCTGGTGCTGTGTTCCTACCATTTGTTTGTACTGCATCTTGTCCGATGGGGCCTTGCTCCCTGATTGCAGACCATGGATGCTGTGGGAATACAAATAATAAATTCCAGCCTGACATTTTATACATGTAAATGTTTCCCCCTCTTTTCATTTGATGTATCTTTAGCACTCTTTGAGTCAGTCTCTACTTGGAGAACCTTTTGAAACTGCAGTCTCTGTTGCATTGCACCTTGTATGAAATTCTGATTTCAAGCTTTGGCATTGGCTTCTTGCCTCAACATATTGACTTGACTTTCACAAGCTTTCTTTCTTTCTTTCATCCATCCATCCATCCAGGCCACAGTGCTCAATTGTATTTACACCAAGTCTTTTCTGACTCCAGAATAGTGGATTATGTTGCTTTAAGCAACTGTATTTACTTTTGCTGACAGGTGAAACCAAATCTGGGACCTCTGGAATTTAGCACATGAGCCAGCTGGCACTCAGCTAAGGCTGTAAAGCACACACATTCTCTCTCTCTCTGTAAGTGGTCTAAATGCCACTACGTGGGACAGTGAATCACACCTAGTAGGTGAGTTACAACTGCACATTTAAGATCTGGAACAGAGTTATCCAGAAGTGAAAAACTTGTTGCTCTTCTGAGGAAGTGGGTTTTGCCCAGGAAAGCTCATGAACAAGGAATCCTTACTTGATCCATTTGTGGTTATGTTACATTCCAGGAGCCTGATTCTTTACTGCTTTGCACCTTGTATGGTCATGTAGAGGTGAGCAAAGTGAGTGCAAAACATTAGAATTCTGACTTTTATCCAGTTGAAAACAGCTTTGTCTATCGGAGGTATGACTAACTTGTAGGAAGTCAGGAACCATGACATGCATGACCTGTCTTTTTGCTGTTTACGAGTGTTTTGTTGCACATTAGCAGTTCAGGGAGACCTCCTCAAATTTCTTGGACATGTAGATCAGACTTTTCCAGACTGCAAGAATTGTAGGAGAGGCAGTAAGAGAAACATCCAATGAGGGTGCTGGCAATTTTATCATGGTCCTTTTATTAGAGCCCCATAGGTGGCAGCTTTTTATTTCACGGAAATTGCACAGTGGTTGCCTTTGTAACCAGCCTTTTTTGTTTTGTTTATATGTCAACACAAAATGCTTCCTTATAGCAGGGTTTATGGGCGTAGGGTTATTTCTTCTACACAGGTAAATGAGGGGAAACACTCTCTGTTCTTTTTATCTTCTTAATTGAATCAGTTATATATATTGGACTGAATATTAGTCATTTAGATACTGTGGGGATGTGAGCTATATAATTAGCTAAAAAACTAGAAAGCTAATTCAGAATCATCTTGAGCCTGTAGAGTCAAAAGTTACCTAATAATTAAGGTTGCTTTTTTACTGTATTGTAGCAATGCCATTTGCTATGGACTTCTGTGATTAACATGTAATAATGTCTACTTTTATATAACACTTTTCATCAGTAGATCACAAAGCTTTTTATAGTGGTCACTATAATTGGTCACCTTTTATAGATAACTGTAGCACTGACAGGTGGAGCAGCTTGATTAAGCTTGCCCTGGGAAGGGAATAGGATGGGACTGTAGGGGGCAGAGCAGAGCCCAGAGGATGGGGAGGGAGCTGAACTCTATTATTTTACTAGTGGATTGACCTTGTAGAAACTGACTGCTCTTTTTTTTAATTTCAGTTTTATTTTCTTTGATCTTTGTTACCTGACACCATCTTCAATTGTTTTAAAGTCACTGTGATTTATCCCTATATGGTACTCTTCCAGTAAGCATGCAGTTAGATTGAAGTTTGTATTGTTTTCATGGATGTTGATAGGATCACTTCTAGCCAGTCCAGTGTCTCAAGGGGATTAGCCCCCAACGTGATTACGACCAGTCTGGGTGGTTGAAACAAAGGACTGGCACACAGCTGTAACCCATATTCAACCAGGAAATGACCCTCTGCTGCCTGGGGTGGAAGCTCACCCTTGTGCAACGGGCTAGCAAGGGACCCCCTTGGGGCTGAAGTGATCATGGGCCACAGTCAGGGGTGGAAGCAGCCCATTGACATAGAGCTCTTTGCCAGATTCCACCCACCGCCCATTACTGTAGGTCAGGCAGGTGCCACCCTCCTTGTATCTCAGGTGGATAGAGCTGGGCCCTGCCGTCATGCTGTTCTGAGGGGGGCAGTTTATGGTACAGCTGAAGGCCATTCGGTGGCCCATGTTGGCCTCTTCACCATGTAGCCTCTGAGAGCCAGATTGACCATGGTCACGGAGGGACAGGTAGCTGTGTGTGGGGGGGGGGAGTTTCAGGGAGGGAGGGGGGGCACCTCCTTTACAAATTACAATTTGGATGGGGCACAGAAGGGCGGTGCAATGCTACCACCTATGCCTGGCCAGCCCAAACCTGTGAGGCTGCCTGCCCTGTGCCCCCTAGTCCCCATTATCAGTGCTCTAATCTCCCTCCATCCCATCTCCATGGGCCTGTCTCCCTGCCCCCCCCCCCCCCAGAAGCTCCACCCTCTCCCTCTCCTCTCGCCCCTTCCCAAGCAGCGACTCCACCCCGCGCCGGAGCAGGCGGGTTCTCACCCGCGGAGCACTAGGGGGCGCGGGAGGACCAGCCCGAGTCATCTCTATGGTGCGCAACCGGAGACGGGCCCCTCCTGAGCGCCCTTCGCCGCTGCCCTGCCTCTCTATGGTCGGAGGGGCGGTCACGTGGCGCGGCGCGGCCAGGGCCGGAAGGAGCCTGCCTGGCCGCGGCGGCCCAATGAAGTGGGGGCCGGAGGTGGCGGAGCGGCCCGGGCTGGTGAGTACCCCCCCTCCCCCCCCGGGCAGAGCCGCGCCCCGCCGCGCGTCCAGCCCCTCCCCCCGCAGGGCCCCCGCCCCCCAGCCGTGGGGAGGGCGGCAGGGCTGGGCCCGAAGCTGGAAAGGGAGCGAGGCGGGGACCCCGGACTCCTGGGTTCCGTGCCCGGCGCTGCACCTGGCTCGCCCTGTGACCTTGGGCAAGTCACAGCCCCTCCCCGCGCCGCCTCCGCCGGCTTCCCCTCCGGGCAGGGGCAGGGGGGCGCGCTGGGGCTCGGCCGGGCGACCTTACTGTGGGGATGGGCCCTTCTGGCCCGGACGTGCCCGGCTTCTCACCGAGCGAAGCCGGCGCGTGGGGTGGGGGAGGCCCGGCCCGGGTGGGGTGCTGCCTGGCCGGCCCGGCCGCTTTCTCTCTGTATAGCGCGCCTGTAACAGACGTGACCCCCCCTCCACGGGACAGGACCTGCCCTTTCGCCTCAGAGCCCCAAGCCTGAGACGCGCTGTTCTGGCTGAGCCCAGTTTTGCTTCGGCGCATCATCTCCGGCGGCAGCTGGTGAGCGAGGGCCGCCTGGAACCCGTCGGGCCGCCAGCCCCGAGCTCCCAGCCCCTCTGGCCCATGTGCCGTTTTGTCCAGCCTCGCTCGGGCTCGGCCCTGCGGGCGTGTTCGCTTTCTGAGCAGCTAGAACCGCCCCACGCCAGAGTCGGGTCTGGCACGGCCCACAGAAGTACGTGAAGTTCTGTTCTCCCCTTCTCGCCCCGCTTCCTGTTGTGGAAGGAAGGCTTCAGGCAGAGTAGGAAGCTTGAGGGTGAAAGGAGCTCCTACTGTGAAAAACAAAACCTGGCTGCTCGCCGAGGTTCTCGTTTAAAGGGGACATTGGTTCAGAGGCTAGCTCCATGCATTGTGGAAGTGATGTGCTGGTGTGTTAAGAGCTCTGCCACTGTGGTAATCGATGATACAATGGTGAAAATGTTTGGTTTTGGCCTGTACCTGTGGTTCTCAAACTTCATTCTACTGTTGAACCTCTCCTGACCACAGAAATTACTACATGGGGGGTGTGTGTGTGTGTGTGTGTGTGTGGTGGCTGAAGCCTAAGCCTCATCCCCATGCCCTGCCTCTGTGGGATGAGGGGGAGCCTGAGTCCAACCCCCTTGGGTGGGGCGAGGGCAAAGCCCTAGTGCTTCAACTCCAGGTAGGGAGCCTGTAACCTGACTGCTGTCACTCAGGTTCCAGTTTTGGCCCCAGCAAGTCTAAGCCAGTCTTTGCAGCCCCATTAAAACAGGGTCACAGCCCAGTTTGAGAAGCACTGCCTTATGCTACTTTTTCTGCAATTGCTGCCATTGGACCTGTACCTCTTGTAGACAGACTTCTGTTGGCATGGTCCAGGTTTAAAACAAAACAGTCATCTTTTCAAGATAACTTGAAGCTTTGTATTTTAAAGTCAGACCTTTCTTCAGTTAAAAGCAGTGAAAATTGGAAGTAGACTTGTATCTTATTTCCAGTGTGAATGGGGGAGAAAAAAAATAAAAAATTGCATCTATAGTATGATATATCCAATCTCATATAACAATGCCATTTTTAGAGTATAAGCTTTTCAGGTTCAAACCTGTTATGTTGGTACTGCACTGAAGACACCGTGGGTGTTCCTGGAAAGTAGTAATATAGGTCTGCCAGCTTTACTACTGTGAGCCGTCTTTCTTAAGAGTTCCACAGCAGATTTTGCAAAAACGCTAATGAGAATTGGGCACTTATCTGTCATTTGTGCCTTTTAAAAATTTCCACCTTAATCACTGTCACATTACTTGTATCTAGTAAATGTCTGAAAGGTTGTATGTGCTTAGAGTAACTATAGACTAGCTTCAGTCTTTTAAAAAATATCTTTTAAAAATTACCTACAGTACAAAAAATAAACAGTCCATTTCCTCTTTTGCTCTGTTTGTCAAAACTGGGTGGAATTTCAACTTCTTTTTAAGCCAAATGTTGTCTTACTCCTCCATCTGATAGCTTTTGGTGTTCTTTACATAAAATGAGAAGTATGTTCCAGCCACGCTCACATTCTTTACTAGAAGTAAGTGTGGAATACTTCAGGGCTACAACTTAATTTATTGGTGTCTTTCACCAGGACTCTCTTCAGTAGGTGGTGGTGATATTTCTGAATGTTTCTGCTCTGATCCAAATAGCTGTGATAGTTAGCTTTTTACTCAAAAGAAACTGAATCTTCTTGCTAAAATGAAGCAATTTTAAATCTGTTTTTGTCTCTCTCTTCACACTTTCCCATCCTATAATCTTGGTTCTTTAAGTGTCCTCTGTTCCAGTGGTTCCTACCCTTCCTCAGACACTGTAGTAAGTAGCAGCTTGACAGTCATAGCTCTCTGGGAGAGGATGGACTTCAGTGAGTAGAGAGATCAATATGCTCTACCTTACGCCCCTGCCTAGAAGTCTCTCTCTTGTGCCTCAATGCTGGTGGAGGAACTGGAGTCTAAATGTTCTCTTCCTTTAGTCCCCTGGAATCTTCAGTAGCTGTGTGGGAACAGAATGGATATCCGCTACTCCACTGACACAAATCTTTAGCTGTTCCTCCTAGACAGTTGTATAGTGCCATATGGAGGGGAGGGGTACTAGCTGTAGGGCATTGGTCACCAACCAGTAGATCAGAATCTTCTGGTAAATCTTGGAGCCTTTGACAGGTGATCCTGACAGGTTTGGCCAGGACCCTATCAAGTGCTGGCTCTTCATCTGCCCCTTTCAGCACTGCTGTGCTGCTCCTGCCCTCTGCCTTGGAGCTGCCCCTCAAGCCTGTGAGCCTCTTGCTTGCTGTGCAGGGCATGGGAAGAAGGCGGTGTGTGTGCTCATGTCAGGGTGCCCCTCCTCCCACCCTGTACCCCATCTCAACAGAGTTGGGGGCCAGGGATGGAGAGAGTTTGCTGGCTGCTTTTGGGAGTGGTGCAGGGCCAGAGTAGGGGTAAGCCTGCCTTAGTCCCCTGCACCACCATCCAGAAGCCAATTGTGGTAAGCAGTGCCCAGCTGAAGCCTGCTTTCTGAACCCCGACTCCACTCCTGAACCTCTCCTGCACCTCAAACCCCTGCCCTAGTCCCGAGTCCCCCTGCACTCAAACTCCTTCCCAGAGGCTGCACCCTGAGCCCCTTCCTACACCTCAACTCTGTGCCCCAGACTCAGCTCAGAACCCCTCCCACACTTCAAATCCTTTAACCCAAGATCAGAGTCCGCATCCCCCTCCTCTGCATTCCAGCCCTCTGCCCCCAGCCTGATAAAAGTGAGTGAGGATGGAGTGAGCAGGGGCAGGGCCTCTGAGAAGGGGTGGAAAGGAGGAGGGGCAAGGGTGTTTGGGTTTAGGGTACATCCTGAATTGCACATAAATTCAAAGTCAGATTGTACTTATAAAGGTTGCAGACGACTGCTGTAGGGTATGATCTTTATTCTGGGCAGAAGCAAAACTGCAGAGCCAGCTTGATTGTATTACAGTATTTTCACCATTGTGTCATTGATTTTGTGACTTTGGCAGTGGCTTCAGCTCTGCACATGCCAGGGTTCAGGCTGTCCGCTTCACACATGGCAGGGCTCATGATGTATTGTTTGTTGCCAGCATCCTATCCATGATTCTTATTAAAAACACCCCTGAAAAGATCTTAGCCATAATGATGACTAGATATTGACAAGCAGTCCTGCTCAATAAGTGACCATTACAAACCTGTGGCAAAAGATTCTGACCCTTTTGAGTGGAAGAATTGTAATGGCATGATTCAGTCCATATTGCATAGTAGATGGTTAAGCATGAAGCTTACTGGTATGCTTACCGGTTATCCAGGCCTTGCCAATTAACTCTGGTGGCAGCCAGCTGCACTGAGCTGCGGCAGTCTCTGCCATGGTGGGCCAGGTGGTAGGACCCATGGGTTGTGGTGGGACTGAGGTTTAAATGGTTAACCAGTTAAGTGCTATCATTTAGCCCGGGGTGGGGAACCTTTTTTGAGTCAGGGGCCACTGACTCACAGAAAAATCAGTCGGGGGATGCACACAATTGAGAAGCAAAGTGAGAAGCCCCAGAAGGAGAAGGAGACTCCCCACATTCCTCTTGCACATTAGAGCTTGTGGGGCCCGGGCTAGTAGATTTCTTGTGCTCCAGCCCTGCAGGTGGGAGGCTGGAGTGCCAGCGCAGGCTCCCCAATGCTGAGCCTTGGGGGCTGGATCCAGGCAAACCGGGGGCTGGATCTGCACCCCCCCCCCCCCCGCTTGAGGTTCCCCACCCCTGATTTAGCCCATGAACTGCTTTAACATACCTTCTGTGTAGAGATGCTGCCCTCTACTGTTGATGCAAAGCATTAAAGTCTTTTTTTGTGAATGGTATATGATTTTTGGCCAAGTTGATCACTGTTACATAGCTTAAAAAAAATGAGTGCAAGTGCGTACTTTTTAAAGGTGTGTGCAGTGAGGAAGGGTGAGGTGCATTATAGCTTACAACAGAGCCACTATTACTTTATTTTTAGCATCTTGGGGTTGTGATCCAGGACTAGGGTTCCTTTGTGCTAAGTGCTGTAGAAACACAGAACACAGCTTATGGCTTGCTTTCCATCTTACATTTCAGAAATTCTTGTGGTGCTGTAAATTCTTTGGCAGGCTGAACTGTGTCTTGTTTGGAAATGGGGTGGCTCTGCTAGTACAGTATCTGACAGACATGGCTGATAGTTGCACGTTTAGTGTGGTCTTGCAGTTGGACACAATACTGTACACTTTAGTCTCTAGGTGGCAAAAGTAAATGACTTGTATTAGGGTTAAAATAAGTGAGATATTAAAGGATGAGTTGGAGAAACAACAGAAAGGAGACAGGAAGTGTTGCAAAGTGACCAGTAGCTGATTAGTGAGAATAAACAGTACAGACACCAAAGCAGCTGGGAAGTGAGGCCCTGTGGGTGTTTTCAGAGTCTGCTGAAAGAAACTCCCATTCATCAGTTTGAAAATGGATGTTTTGAGTAGCTTTCAGTGTAATAGCGTGCACTAAATCCTGTACAGTAATGGGTGTAAATGCTAGCAGTAGGACGCATTCATCCCAGGGGTCTTAGAACTGTGCAAATATTTCTCTAGTCAGAAACGAGGTGCATGTGGACTCAATCTGGAAACCCTTTAAGTTTTGACTTACATGATTTCAGAACAAATCCACTTTTCTGACATATCATGTAAGACTTTCTCCTCTAAGCAACTAGCAAAGATTGGGATTCACTGAACTAATGGACTTTTCATTGTGTGGGGGGGGGGGCGGTGTTATATATTCCGAAATTACTACAAATAACTTTAATTACTGTAAATGGGATTTCTACAGTGTTGTAGATACCTTGTTTACAGCAAGAACGTGGGCAGTAGAAGCCATGGAATATACAGCTTATTTGGGAAGCTATTTATCTATTTGCCCTAGGGATGTTAAAATGGGTTTAACTGCATAACCGCTGACGTTTTCAGCAGTTACACGAGGGATGTGGCTCTCTGGGAGCCAGCTTAAAAGCCTGCTCCCCACTAGGGATGTAAGAGAGTAGTCGACTACCTGATCAGATTAAGCTTATTGGGTAGCTGAGTTGACTACTTGCATTCCCTCCCACCCCCCCCTTTATATCAGACACAGCAAAGGGAGGAAGCAGGAGCCAGTACTGGGGTGGGCTGGCTTAAAAGCCAGTTTCCCTCCAGCACTATCTCAGCTTCCTTCCTCCCCCCACTGCTGCCTCTATCAGAGGTAGCAGGGGAGGTTGCTCTGGCAGCAGCCCCTGGCTGCAGGGAGTCCCAACAGGAAGTTAGGACCCCACATGAGCAGAGATTGCTGCTCATGAAGCAGCTCCTGAAGCAGCCCCTCTCCGTGGGGCTCTCAACTTGCCGCTGGGACCCTTCGTGGACAGAGGTTGCTGCCGCAAAGGGACTGCTACTGGCTGGGCAGGCAGCCCTGCTCAGTCCCAGCTTGCGCTGGGACCAAACCCCACTACAGCTCTGCAATTTGAGGCAGTAGGAACCGAACAGCCTGCTCCCCCGGCTCCTACTGACTTTTAAATTGCAGAGCCAAAGCTTTGGTTCCCAACCCAGCGTGAGCAGGGACTGAGCTGGACTGCCTCCCCGCCTGGCTCCTCCTAAATTTAGGAGCTGGGTGGGCAGACAGCCCTGGCTCAGTCCCTGCTCGTGCTGGGTTGGGGACCAAACCCTGCTGTGGCTCTTCAATTTAAAACTCAATAGTGGCCTGGGGGCGGAGCAGGGCCTGCCTTCCCCTACTGAGTAATCGAGTAGTCAATAGAATTTTTATTTTATCGACTACTCAGTTACTAAAATAACCTAAATTTAACCTATTCCCCACGCTTTCCGGCTCCCACCTTCCCCGCATGCTGCTGCCATTTTTTAAGCTGGCTCCCTGCATGTACTGGGAGTCTGCGTATAACCATTAACCGTGTACGTGATTACATGGTCACATCCCTAATTAGCCCATGTGATCAACCTTTAGCTATGTATTGACATGATAGTTCTATAGGCTTCAGTGCAGATGTAACTCAGAGAGCCAACTGATGTGAAATACTAACTCATCTGAGAACTACAGTAAAAGGTGAAGCAGTTGGCTGAAACTGATGAGCATAGAAATATGCAGTTAATACATTCAGGTCATCCATAACTTGCTATATTTCCTGGAGTATTATGGCGCAGAGAATATGGAATGCTTTACACTGATCTAAGTCACACATGTGGATCTGAGATTAACTTATTTTCAGTTATTTGAGTTCTTGCATTCATTTTACAGAATTCTGGCTTCCATGCTGATTTAATTTGTGATCTCTTAAGTGCAGAATTTTCAGATGGATCACTGATCCAGTCCAATACCTAAAAAGGCATGCTGGTCCTGAAAACTGACAGCAATTAGGGATGTTAGATATCGGGTAATTGAATAGTCGAGTAGCCTCAGGACTGGCACAGACTATTATACCCCTCTCCCAGGCTACAGCTTGAAGGTGGTTGAGAGAATATGGGGGGTGGCAGAACTGGTACTGCAGCAATTGAGCTGGGCTGTTCTCTTTTAAGAGTTTTCTAATTGCTCTGCTCTGCCTTGCCAAATGTAAGTTGAGCATGGGTTCTTCCTGCCTCTGTCTTCATGAAAATCTGACATTTCATTGTCCGTGATGCTTGTCAGTCACATTAAGGTTTCTTGTTGTTTGATTTCAGGTTATAAATAAAATTGATGAGCCAGAGAAGTAGGCAGCTGCTTGGGCTCTGAAGATCATTGTGATGTATGAAGCTTTAAGTTGACTTCTAAAGACAGGCACACTCTTATACACACCAACTTCTCACTTCTGTAGGTAGGCCGAGCAATTGCAATCCAGACCAAGTTTTTGTTGAATTCACACTTGTTTTGATAAACTTTTACATAAGGTTGTAGAGGTTTGACTTGATATTTCTGTGCAGTGTAGTTGAGAAATAATCCCCTATAGATCACATTTGATTCAAAGAATCAATGGAGTCAAACTTTACAGCAAAGTGGCTTTCAGTAAACAGAGTTTTTCTGCAGCACCTGTTACTCGAGGACCTGAAAGTACTTTAAAAACACTACAAAATTCTCAGTACTGGGGGGTGACTAATATTGTTCCCACGTCACAATTAGAGACAAGTGAGACAGAGGTTTTGTTTTCTCAAAGGCTTTGAAAAGCCATTGCAGAGCTGGAAATGGAACTTAGCCACTTGGTAATCTTCCTAAAGAGCTGAATCACTTTTAGTGTTGATGTGAGAGAAGATGTTATATAAAGACTAACTCTGAACCAGAATTTGAAAACATGCATTTACTCAGGCTCTAGTACGGAGGTGGGAAAGATATGCCCACTGGTTGAATCCGGCCCGCCAAGCTTTTTAATCTGGCCCGCTCAACCATGCAGCCGTGCCACTCAAAGGAGAGAGGGGAGAGCTTTGTGCACTGCTTCTGCCCCCAGCAAAATCTCTCACTCCCTTTGGCCAGAAACAGGTAATGAGAACTGAGAGATTTTGCTGGGGGCGGGAGCATTGTGCAAAGCCCTCCTTCCCACAGCGCGGAGAGCCACATGGAACAGCCAACCAGGGGCTTCTGGGAGGCAGGGAAGCCTGCTTGAGAGTGCAGTTGGCTGGGAATGGCCAGAGCATTCCTCTGGTACCCCCTCCCATCCCTAACTCCCTCTCAGATCCTGCACCCCTCCTATGCCTCTCCTCCAGGCCAGAATCCTCTCCTGCATCTGTTCCCCCTGCCAGACCTTGCACCCAACCCCCTGCCCTAGGTCACCACCCAAACCCTCTTTACTCTCTTCTCTCCTCCCCCCCCAGGTCACAACTCCTTCTCACACCATACACCCACTCCTGCATCCCTCTCACAGGCCAGAATCCTCTCCTGCACCCATACCTCCTCCTGGACCCTGCCTCCAACCCTCTGCCCCAGGTCACAACCCCCTCCTTTACCCAAACTGCCTCTCAGACCCCACACCCTCTCCTGCACCTCATACCCCTACCCTGAACTCCCTTCTCAACTTAACCTCTGTACCAGACCCTGCACCCTCTCTGTAGAAAAGTACGACCGTTGATCTCCAAAATCTTGGAGTGCCCCCCCCCCCGGTCAAAAATTATCGTGGACCCCTTGTCTAGTACAATCTTCTCTGGAGGAAAAGTGGGCTAAGCAGACTAGCTGAGTGAAACTGACAAATGTTCACAACTACATGCAGCAGAACTGGGAAGCTGACCAGAGAACAGTCAACCTCCATCTTCTGTTCCAGAGGGCTTGTGCAATTTTTTGGGAAGAGCAGGGGGAGGGAGAGCAGCTGTAGCAGAATAAGCAATATTCCCTTCCACAGAAAACCTGCAGCTGTATCAGATTTTCTGTTCTGCTGCTGCTTTTAAAGAGCAGATAAGGGAAACTGGCAAGATACAGGAGTTTCAGCTCTGTTGCAGAACATGGTTAAAGGCCTATCTACAGCATACATTAGAATTGTATTGTAGTGGGTCAGGCAAAACTGTTAGTAACAAGAATCCCTTTGGATCAATAGGCTTGTAATTTTTAGAACACAGTCTTAATTTGAAAATATCACCTCAACAGGGCACTCAGCAGATTGTTTTTATTTGTGGCTCTGCTCACTGATCCATACGGTGTACTTATACAGTTAATAGCTTGTTTGATCAAGTACAAATATAAATCTCCTTGCCGGATTTTTTGCACTTTACTAGATTAAAACATAATGCATTTGGCATATGTGATGAGGTGAGGTTCAAAAACAAAGGCAAAAGAGAAATAATTTGTCCAAGCTAAATTTGCACAGGCTGCAGCCAAATCTTCTTAGCTTCATCTGTAGTGATCCTTATATTTGCAGAGCATTTATTTTTGACTAGATGAAACTGCTAGATTCCAACTGGTGGTCTAAATGTCATCTAAGGAACTGAAACACAGATGTGCAATGCCCGCCTTCAAAGCGTTTTAGCTGGTCAGCTGATTATTCATTTTGGTTTTATGGGCTTTTTAATTAGTTGTACAGTACATAAAGCAGAGAGGCCAAGAAATACAATACATGTAAAATACAGAACGCTTCTGAGACTGGCTGCTAGCTAGTTACCTTTATGTCAGTTCTGAGTAACGACATGACATCCTATTTCTTTCATATAGGAGATGTGCTTTCAGATATCTTGACACATCCAAATTTAAAAACCAATCAAATAAAAAAATCCAATCCTAAACTGGCCCCACACTTTTGCAGGGCTGAAGTTAGAAAGTTCTCTTTTGCCTTTGTTTTTGATCCCCATCTCTCTGTCTCACATGTCAAATGCAGGATTTTTGCACTTTGCTAGATAAAAACATATTTCAAGGAGATTTATAACTGTACTTTATCAAATTAGCTATTAACCGTAAACATACACTGTATGGTAGGGAACATACACAGGGTAGGGAAATGAGCAGTTAATGGGTGATGCTTACCATTGGGAACAGCCTATGGCCCATTGTGAGTGGAGAACTGCTTCAGCAGCACCTCTCCACCCCCCTGCTGCCAATTCCTGTGCCCTGCGAAGTTGCCGCCTCCCATCCCATGTGGGCTGGGAGCTGACAGCCCAGCGTAGGGTCAGAAGCAGCCACGTTGAAGCAGCCACTGTCTTCAGCGCAGCCCCCGCTGCTCCCTGTTTCATCAGTTAACCGGTTAAAATTAAATGGAGTTTTACATCCCTAGACGGAGGCTGCTGGAATTCTGCCTGGCAGCTGTTCTTCTTGCTTGTGAGAACATGCAGTCATGACTTCTCCTGAGCAGAGATGAATTGAGGGCAGAAAACAGAAGAACCGTTGCACAATAAAACAAAACATGGTTGCCAGAAAGAGGCCTCGCAATCCGTTCTAGTACATATCTAGTAATTGGGAATCCTTAGCACTTAAATGAACACTAATAAATTCAGAATGCTATTCTGGCAAGATTACCCCAACCTGCTTTTTAGGTACAGCACAGCGTTTGTGTGCACGTCTCCAAATATCAATACAGTTTGACCTACAGGGTTATCAGTAGGTCAGTAGATACTTAAAGACTTGTCTTCACTGCAGAGTTAGTGAGCTCTTAGTCAAGTGTTGTCTGTTATCAGACTCCCATATGCACACATACAGCCATCCCACTTGAGCTACCTGGCCCATTCTGAGGTAAAAAGCCAGTGTGCTGCAAGCACTTGGCCTTGTAACCAGCCCATCTTATAATTTTAATGCAAGCTAAACCTTTCCAGTACTGGTAGTCCTCCAGTGCCTTCCCACAATTCCCCCAGGTGCCCAGAAGGAAAGACAAGTTCTCATATAATTCCTTGGAAAAGAATTTGAGCAGCTCACTTACTGCAGTGTGAAAAACTGTACCAGAGATTCCCAACCTTTTTCCCATGGAGGAACCCGTAAAATAATTTTTCATATCCCGAGGAACCCCTACCTATGAAAACATTTGCTTGGCCAGAAAAAGTTGACAGCGGGGAGTGCAATTCAATTACTGCTAAATTATTGTCAAGAAAATTTATTTGTAAAGAGCGGTTATATATATGTCAGCTTACATTGTAAGAATTATTTTTTTATTTATTCCACGATTTCTTGTGGAACCCCTGACGATGGTCTGTGGAATCCCAGGGTTCCACAGAACTCTGGTCGGGAAACACTGGGCTATCCCCTCGGAAATCCTAGCACCTCACGTGAGTGTGTGGCGCACCAGTGTTGATGTGGTGAAATGGACATGCTTTGTGATGTGGCCACTTGCACCTAGACCAGACTGGTGTTAACTCTGCAGTATAGAGAGCTTTAAAGAAAGGAAGGTAGTTCGACAGCACTGTACCTCAAGATCCCAGTGAATATCCTGTACCTCAAGATCCCAGTGGCCCCAGCCATGCACAAACACACATTGATATGTGCTATGTTAGAGAGAGGGTGATAAATATAGTGACCCAGCAAAGATGGTAAATGTAGTGAAAGGTGAGTGCCTACATGCAACCTATACATTAACCTATTTCTGTCTCACCTCCCTGTATGAGTCCTTTATGTAACCAGGCCTTGGACCATCTAATTCAAAGATGGTCCGGAAGATCCAGCCTCCACCCCAGCAATTGGTTGCTCTAGCTAACCACAGTTATACAGAAGTGTAAAGCACCTGTACTTGCTGCTTAGATACGACTATGACTTGTACAATGTAAAGGTAGCATAAAATGGATTATGGAAAAGTAGTTCTGCATCCATGCTAGTAAAAGAGTTCATGAATTCACTATGGCAGATACTAGGGTAGCTAACAACTCCTGCAAAGATTAATCAACTGCAATTTTGTTTGCGTGTTTTAGACAAGAGTACTGTATGGGTAATAAGGATGTCATTGACTACACGATTAACCAGTTAACAGTGCCAGAGGCAGCCAGGGTGGGAGGAGCGGGAGCTGGTGCCGATGAGGAGCTGGCTTAAAAGCTGGCTCCCCATGGGCACTGGATCTGCCTTCCCTCCCCATCCCCACGCTGCTGCCTCTGATGGGCAGCAGCACTGAGGGTGAGGGGGATAGGCTGGAGCCAATACACATGGGGAGCTGGCTCTGTAGACTTGTCTGCCCCCCCTTGCTGCCTCCTACAGAGGCAGCGGGGGTGGGTGGACAGGCAGGAGCTGGTGCTGGGGGGAGCCACCTTAAAAGCTGGTTCCTCCCAGCACCAGCTCCCCAGTGCCACCTCTCCCCCAACACACACAGCTGCCTTTATCAGAGGCAGCAGTGTGGGGATGGGGAGCAGGGGAGGCTGCTGTGAAGCAGTCTGTCTGCGGCGGGCCAGAGTTCCCCATGGACAGAGGCTGCTCCACAGCAGCAGCCCCTTTCCGTGGGGAGGAGGGTCTGAGCTCCCACGGACAGAGGATGCTGCCTTTGTATCAGAGGCAGCAGCAGAGGAGCGCCAGGCTGCCCGTCTGCGTGGGGAGCTAATTTTTAAACTGGCTCCCCTCGTGGACCAGCTCCATCTGCCACCCCGTGCTGCTGCCTCTGAAAAAGAGGCAGCAGCACGGGGTGGCAGGGAGCTCCCTGGGAGTGGGGCTGGGAGGCGCTGGTTGCCAGCCCCGCCTCTGGAGACTATCGAATAGTTGTGTAATCGCTAAGATTTCATGTGGTTACGTGACTATTCAGTTACACAATATCTAACATCCCTGAGGAGTAATTGACACTCTTCTGGATAACCATATTACCAGGGCTCGCCAAGCGGTGGTGAGTCCCGCTCACCAGCCGTGCGGAAGCGCACGCTGCGCATGCGCCGACCGTGCTTTGCGTGCGCTGACCGTGCTGTGCGGCCCTGCCGGGCTAAAATCTACTTGCCATGGGCAAGTAGATTGCCTAATTTGTCGAGCCCTGCATATTACCATGCAGCTGATTTTTTTTTTAAAGGGACACTGCCACCTTAAATCGTAAGTTTTAAATGAACTTCTCTCCTCTGATTAATAGCATTTGAGTTATTAAATCATTTAAAATCCTGTTTACTTTCCTATGCTCCTTTTTCTGTAGGCTGTAAGAAATGCAAGACATGAACAATTAAGTCATTTTTACTTGGAGGTCCTTAATACTGGAGTGTTTGGGTCTCAAATACTTTAGGGCAGGAGAGAGGAACCTCAGGCTGCTTGTCTGAATGTGGCCTCTGAGGCTCGCTGCCCCACTGCAGGGCTGGAAGCACAAAATCTACTAGGCTGGGCCCCCTTAGGCTCTGGTGTGCAAGGGGAATGTGGAGAGTGTCTTTTGTCCTCAGTTGGGGGCTGTGTCAATGAGAGGCTTTTTGTTTGTTTTTCTTTTTTTGCTTTTCACTTGTGTGTGACTCATTTTTCTGTGGGTCAGAAGGGTCCCTAACCCTGTTTCAGGGACCATCTGCTTGTTCTCAAAACAGCTTTCACTGGATCCTCTCTTTAAAAATTACTGTACAGATTGACCCCTGAAAGATAGGCAGGTTAGCTGCTGCAATAAACGATTGTTACTGTCTCACCCCAAATCATACCTTCTACCTCCTTTCAAACTGTACCTGTTGATGAAGAGTAGGGTATGCTCATGGACTCCACCTCTTTGAAAATGAAACTGTTTGTGATCGCTCCCAACCGGAGTTAAAAAATCAAAACACAACACACTCCCCTTCTTTTTGTCCTTAGTGACATTCACTCCTTGGTTAGTGGATTACTAGGGTTCTGTGCCCCCTGCTTGCTATGCTCGGCAACTCCCCTCTCTCTGGGGGTAGGCAATCCTGGCTCCCCCCCAGCCGCCAGGGAGGGCCAAAGCCATGCCAGACCCAGTCTCTTGGCCACCCCCCCAGCCACTGGCGAGGGCTGAAGCTGTGCCAGCCCTGCGTTCCCTCCCCCCCTTTCCCCCCACTGTCGGAGAGAGCTGGGACGGAGGCCGTGGCAGCTCCCGCTCTCTCCCTGGCTGCTGGGGACGGCTGGGTCAGGGCCGCAGCGCAACAGTCCCAGCTCTCCATGTGTGCCCTGGGGAGGGCGAGGCTGGGAGTGGGTGGGGCTTAGCTCCTGTGGATGCAGAGTGACGTGATGACATCACTCGGTCATCCCGCAGGAAACTTTTTTTTATAGAGAGAGATTGATCCATCCATATCGAAATCAGCTCTTTCTGAGTATTGCTCAGAGTTCTCTCTCCTGGGTTTTTTAGTTTGCTGGGTTCATTCTTTGCTGAGCTGCTCTATGTTTGGAATACTATGAGATGCCTGCACCTGTTGACTCTGGACTGATCTCTCCCTTGTAGTTTCCATGGGCTGCTTCTCTTAGTCCTTATTCTCAATAGCATCACCTCCATGCTTTGGCTCAAATAGCTATTGTTGCTCCCAGCTGCAGCATGTTGGGGATATGTCCAGCTAGCCACCCCAGACTCTTTCCTCTGTCTCACTCTCTGCTTAAGAGCCTAAGCTGGAGAAGCAACCTTAAAGGCTGTTGAAAATGAAGTTGTTCAACAGCAATTTAAAAATCACACTTCTGGCTGGATTTTTGTACCTGTTCTTGTTACGGGTGTGATGTAGTGGGGGTGCTGACTGTCTTGTAACCCAGTGTTCTCTCCTGGCTGTGTTGTTCCAGTGTTAACGTCCTGGCTGTGTGGTTTGATTCCCGAAGATTCACTCCACATGTGTATTGGCCCAGACACCTAGTCCTAGCCTGAGCAGATAAGAAGGCTGTTCCCAGAGATTCCCAATAATTTACTGTCTGCCTTGTCTCCTGGGATAACATTGACCATAGGCTATGCTCTGTCTCTGAGAACCAATAAACCTACTCTACTGGCTGGCTGAGAGTCACATCTGGCTGCGAATGGGAGTGCAGGGCTGGGGACTGCGCCCTTACAACAGGTAACACTGAAGTTTCTTGAAAGCGATAAGACAAGTAAGGGGAAATACTCTGTACTATTTTTAATTGCGTATTTTAATACTCTGTATATTGGTAGTCTTGTGTCCCTTCTGTAGCCAGCCAGTGGATTTCTTCTGCTCTTTGTGTGGGCCTTTTGCGCAACGGGGAAGAAAGAAATGCTTTATTTTTAATGAGATGTCAAAGAACAACTTGGCAGAGACGCAGGCAGGCAGTTGTAGCACCTGAAGCCTACAGTTTGCTACAGTTCAAAGGCAGAGGCGCCCTTATAGACTGTTCGATTAGTTAATTAATCTAAATTTAACATCCTTCGTCAGTACAAACTAAAATTTCATACGATTACTTGTATATAGAGCAATATAAACTATACACTGAAAAGTGAGTACAATCTTTATATTCCAATTGATTTGTTTTATATTTGTATGGAAAAAATAAGAAAGGAAGCTTTTCAGTAAATACGCTGTGACATTTTTGTGCAGGTTGAACCTCCCTTGTCCAGCACTCTCGGGATCTGAGCAGTCCTGAGCAAGGGAGTTTGCTGGACCAGGAGAAACCCTCTAGGGTTTCATGGGGTTCTCCTCCAGGCTGCCGCTCCAGCCAGCGCACTGCCCCGGCCCGCCTGCCTGCCTGGCTCTTCTACCCCCAGCTCCACTCCCAGCCGTGCTCAACATCTGCGGCCGGGGCCTTGCCAGACCATGGATGTTGCCGGACTAGGGAGTCCCAGACCACAGAGGTTCAACCTGTATTTTTGTCTGATTTGGTAGGCAGGGAGTTTATGTGAAACTTGGAGGGGAGGGGGATATGCAAGACAAATCAGACTCTTGAGAGGGGTACATAGGTGTCTGGAAAGGATGAGAGCCACTATTTTAGAGGGCAGGACAACATTTATTGGATGGTGCCAGTGTTCTCATAGTGTTTTTCTGCCAGTGCATCTGCTGTCCTTTGACCTCTGTGTTAGTGTACAGTATTCAACAAACAATATAGCAGGTAGAAATAGTGAACTTTGGCTTTTATTCTTTTGAAAGATGTAATCTGGCAGCTTGATGTGAGACACCAGCTATCTGCTGCTCTGTAGCAATAGTCAGATACAATAGTGCACTGTATTTCCTGTTGTGCTTGCATTTGAGGGACTTAACTCTTTGCAGGTGAAGCAATCACTTAACATGGGGAGCTGTCATTAACCCCTGCCTCTCTCGGTTCAGCAATCGTGGTCTGGTAGATGCTGCTCTATTTAATGAAATCTGCAAAGAGATTTCACTCTAACATGCATCATTAAGACAGGCTACTTTGGTGCACCATGTGTCATTGTTTAAGGGCTGCTGTTCTGGCTTTCATACTGTAAATCTTACCTCTTGTGTGTTCAGTCACAGTTCATGCATTATTTAAGTTGCTTCTTTTTGTTTAACAATTTGAAGTCATCCAAAAATGTGACTAGCTTTATAACTGAGTGAGCTGCCTGCAGGGGGAAAGTGGGAATTGACACTTCTCTGTTGATGAAAGGAAGCTATGTTGTTGGGTAGCTTAGGCTCAGATTGTTGTGTGGTGAGCTTGATGTCTCTTCGGGGTACTACTTTTTTTTTTTTTTTTTTTTTTAAATAAAGGATTTCAATGTTCTCTATTTTCTCCTGCAGTATTTGCAGCCCCAACACTGCAGCCTTGTGTTAGTGCCAGAAAATGAAAAGGACTAGAATGGGGGTGGGTAACAAGCAGCCTTTGAACTGGATGCAGTTCACGAGGTTTAGCCTCTGGCAGGCTGCCGGACGCTTTATTTACCTGCCGTTGGCCATGGATTGCTGTTCCTAGAATGGTAACATGCACAAACCTGTAGGGCACAGGTGCTGAATGCATTGGCTCTCCAGCCTCCCTCCCCTACTCCCCCCTCCCCACCCCTGCCGTCCCTCCACAGGGCTGGAGCACACAGTCTACTAGCCTCGGCCCCCCAGGCTCTGGTGTGCAAGAGGAATGTGGGGAGTGTCTTTCTCCTCAGTTGGAGGCCACATCAGTGAGGGTTTGTTTTGGGGGTTTTTTGCTTCTCGCTTGTGTGCGGCCTGTGACTGATTTTTCTGTGGGTCAGCAGCCCGTGACCCAAAAAAGTCTCAACACCCCTGCTGTAGGGGAACACCTTAACCTCCCTGGACATTCAGCAATAGATTTGAAAGTAGCCATCCTTCTACAAAAGAATTTCAAAAACTGGTTACAAAGGGAGACAGCTGAACTCGACTTCATTTACAGATTCAACACTATCAGTTTAGAATTGAATAAAGATATGGTGACCATATTTTCTGAACCAAAAATAGGGACATCTTAGCAACGGTCTCTGAAATCACTAGCCACACACTTGACCCCTTAGGCCCCTGGCCGCCTGCCACAGGAAGTCCCACCCCTGGGGTAGTACTTCTGGGGTCAGATGAACACATGACCAGAAGTAAGGGGTGTCATGTGACCCCTCTAAGAACTCCTCTCACCATCCTGTACCAATAGGGATGGGTTTGGGCCCCATAGGAGCCCCCCATGCAACTATACTGCAATTACATTAACCCAGGGTCCAGTCCTAGGGTCCCATGACACTGCAGTGCTAGGGGTCCAACCTCGATTCAAGATGAGATCCAAGATCTAAGACCTATTAGTTTGCAGTGTAGATGCAGCCCCATTTGACTCAGGGCTTGGGAATCATTCAGAACTATCCCACAATTTCATGGGACAACTTCCTTAGTCCTCTTAACGGATGATGCTTACTGTTTCCAATTAACTGGTTATCAAAGGGGGCTGCTCCAGCCCCGCAGAGGGCCCGCTGCAGACAGGGGTTGCTTTTGTCTGGAGCAACCCCTGTCTCTGGGGAATGTGGGGACTGCACCAGTGTCCAGAGCAGCCTCTCTCTGTGGGGAGTCCAGCTTGCTATGGACAAGGGCTGCTCTGGAAGGGGCTGGGAGCTGGCGGCAGACCCAGTGTGACCTAACATTAACCGGTTAACTGATAAATGGGAATTTACATCCCTAATGAGATGTACTGCAACTGCATTTTTTGAAGTTACTGCAAAAATATTAAGTGCCCTCCGTTTCCACAAGCCAGAAGGACAATACTGAACTACCCATGGCAATTATGGGGTGGAGAAGGCCATGTCACTAACCCTCACCACCACTGCTTGCAGGGCATATTTCCTATGGAGATCAATGGGGATGGGTTATTTGATATGTAAAACTACTGAGAAATGTATATGGCAATGCCTATATTATGTAAATAATACCTAATAATAATTGCCAAACAAGACCACTTCCCAACCTGCTTACAAAGCACCTGATCCAATTTAAATTTTAAGCTAGGATTGGACCCAAAGCAATCTGTTGATATTAACCAAGAAGATCCAGTTAATATTTAGTCACCCTTCAAAAATATAAGGGACCAATCAGTCAAAACCCCACTGCCTGGTAGATCTTTGAAGAAAATTGGAGACTTCGAATTTACTTCTGACAGCAGTGCTTTCTCTCAGTGGACATGGGGTCGTTAGCAGAGGTTTCACTTTGTGTGTCAGAATAACTCAGAAATGCATTGTCACAGCTAGTTCCATTCAGGTCTAGGCAACATGCAGACCGAAGACAGAAGAACAAATCCCTTGAAGCTGGAAGTCAAGACATCTCACCTTTCCACAGAGCTCACAAAGGGCTTGTTCACCGTGACACAACCCTCTCTGGAGAGAGACGATACATCCTGCCTCTCTGGATGCACCAAGTGTTTTCATGTGGCATCTTAACATGTTGTTTATATCATCAACTGCTTGGATGAGGAAAACTCACAAAAAGTCCGTCCATCATCCACACCGGAGTGACATGGTGATTTCACCACTGTGGTAACAGGCCCAATCTCTATGTGGGCTCTTCTGGAGCAACAGGGAGCCTGGGAAGGTCTCTTGTGGGGAGAGGCCAGGGGTACCTCTATTTCAGTGATTCTCAACCTTGTTGGCCTGTGGACCACCAATTGCTAATGGAAACCCACCGTTAATTACATAATTCCACCTGAGCCATTTTTCTAGTGCTGCAGCTAGGGAGAATGGTTTAATTTAAATTATTAAACAGATGAAGCATTTTAACTTCCTCATGTTTATCAAACTTCATTTTAAAGAAAGTAAAATATTTATTTATGTCCAGCGCAAAAGATTTCAATGTTTTCTTTATTTATGGGAGGGCTGGGGAACACTTTGAGTCAAGGGCTATCGATCCACAGAAAAATCAGCTGAGGACCACACAAGTGAGAAGCAAAAGAACTCCCAAAGCCCCTAACCCTCACTGAGGGGGGCCCCAACTGAGGCACCTCGCTCCTCTGGTGTTCCAGCCCCAAGGAGCAAGTGAGAGGGACAGGGAGGACTGAGGTTCAGGTCTTTCCATAGCTCAGATTTACTTTTCTGGTGGATTTTATGGAGCCCCCTTAGGTTCTGGGGTGGGGACAAAAATGAGGGGTTCAGTGTGTGTGACAGGGCTGCCAGAGAGTGGGATAGGGATGGGGTACAGGATCTGGGAGGGAGGTGGGGGGCAGAAGAGGGAGGGGTGGTGAGGTCTGGGTGACAGGTAGGGTATAGAAGCAGGCTGGGAGTAGGGTGTCTGGCTGGGGGAGGGAGCAAGAGCAAGGGAAAGGTGCAGTGTGTGTGTGTGTGTGTGTGTGTGTAAGCAATGGTGGATGCAGGAGTAGACTGGGGGTAGGGTGCCTGGCCAAGGGGGAGTGTGTAGGAGCGGACTGGGGGTAGGTGTCTGTCCAGGAGGGAGGGTGCAGGAGTGGACTTGGGGGGTAGTGGTTGGACCTCCCTGGTCCGGCACCCTCTGCACCAGACTGGTCCCGGATGAGGGATTTTTCCAGATAAGGGGAGGTCATTTCAGGCCCCTTGCTGCTGCAGATGCGCTCTTTCGGAAGTCCTGTTTTCCTCCTTCCACGAAGAAGGGCTTTTCCAAAAGAGGAGGCTTTTCTGAAATTTGGCCCAGTGTAGACGGACCAAATTTCAGAAAAGCCTCTTCCAAAAAAACTATTGGGGGGAAAAAGGTACATTAATTGCGTGGGGGGGGGGGCGCAATTTGCATACCTTTTTCTGATAGATCAGTGTAGTCTAGACATAGCCGTAGTCTATAAGGTACCATGGGACTCCTCATTGTTCCTGGCCAGTGAGAGCTGTGGGGAGTGGTGGCCCTGCCTATGGTGCTTTCCACAGCTCCCACTGGCCAAGAACAGTGAACTGTGGCCAATGGGGAAAGCCTCCAGGTGACCAGCATTCTTCTCTCCCCCCCCCCCCCCCGGCCACCTCTCCAGCTGAGGGAAGGGGGGAGTGTCAGCATGTGGAGCCAACCCACAAAGTTGGCTGAATCCAACCCACAATGCTCGGGGATCCTCCCCACCCTCCGCAGTAGGAAGCCAGCTCTGGCGCTCCAACCCCGTGGGGTGAGCGGAGGGTTGGAGTGACAGTGCAGACTCCCCACTGTGGGCGTGGGGTCTGAGTCCACAGTCCACCTGAAAGATAGTCATGGACCACTAGTGGTTCACAGACTGCACTCTGAGAACCACTGGTGTACACACAAGTAGAGGGACACTGCCCACTTGAAGTCTAGTGTAGGTTTAAAAAAAATTAAAAGTAGTTCTAGTTCCTACACCTCTTTGAGTGTCCTACCCGTCTTAGTGGCTTCACAGTTCCATTGTTCCGTTAATGTGTTTTCTTTCCTTTATTGCGATATAAAAGAACCAACACACTGAGTAGGGGATGCTGACTACACAGAGAAACTGGCTAGACAGACGTTGCTGTCAAACAGGCAGAGTATACAAACAGAAATAGAGAAATTACACTTTAATCTCATCTTGGTTATGTAAGATGGGAAGGGGACCTTCATTCAAAGTGCTCCCATTTTTTTTGTTTTACATTTATGGTGCTCCTTTAATATACTGTGAGCTGCTCACAGGGGTTACAACATTGTGGTACAAGCTCTGCATCCTCCCAAAGGTTGTTAGCCTAATGGGAATGAAATATAAATTCCAGTTGAATCTTTTCCTGTGTTGGCTGGAGTACAGGAACAGAACATCTTGTCAGCCGTACTTCAGTGTATTTTTGTGTCTATTTTTAGACTGATTTAGTTCTTTTTATTAGTATCCTTTAATGGTCTATATTGTAATCATGGTGGTGGCTAGTCTGATTATAAATCACTTTATTTCCATTAAAACTAAAGGCCTGCAAATGAGGGTATAGTGTAACTTTTTTCTTTTTTGCTCATTTTCTTACGATTCATGCAGTGAAAGACGGTGTTCAAAGCAACCTTACTGTTTTACACTGTATGATCTTTGTTGTACCAGCCCAGCACTCCAAACTTGTATCAATTTCTTATTCATGCCACTTAGTGGAACTTGTCCATTCTTATAGGTTCCTGAAATTAGCCCTTTATTAATAAACGTCTTGTTCTGGGCGAGAGTCTGGCTTTATCTTTTTAGAGTGATTCACCTTTGGCTTTTTGATCATTGCTCTTCCATGGAAAGAAAGAAAAGTGGTGAGAGAGAGTCTGGCCTCTCTACTGAAGTTGTGTTGATTGTATCATGGCAGTGAAATTCAGAATGCCATCCATTAAATTTTTTTTCAAGGCTCCTTCATTTTCTGGATGTGCGCACATGCCTACAGCCCTGGGCTGCATCTGCAAATATAAGTGGCAGATATCCGTATTGACATCTGCAGATGCGGATACTCATGGATGTAAAATATCTGCAGATTTGCAGGGTTCTAGATACAGAATTATGTATCTGCATCCATAAGAACATAAGAACGGCCGTACTGGGTCAGACCAAAGGTCCATCTAGCCCAGTATCCTGTCTGCCAACAGTGGCCAGCACCAGGTGCCCCAGAGAGGGTGGACCGAAGACAGTGATCAAGCTATTTGTCTCCTGCCATCCCTCTCCAGCCTCTGACAAACAGAGGCCAAGGACACCATTCCTACCCCCTGGCTAATAGCCTTTTATGGACCTAACCTCCATGAAATTATCTAGCTTCTCTTTAAACTCTGTTATAGAATACATCTGTGGATGCAGATACCTCCGCAGATTTACAAGGCTCCACACATGTCATTCTAGGGTAGGGGAGGGCAGGTTTGTCTCCTTTAAATTTGCTTGAGGTATGATCTGTGTATCTGCTTACTGTTACTTCTCAGCATGTTAAAAATTTGTCCACTCCAAGAGTTTGTGTTTGGGGTTGGGGTTTTTTTTTTTTTTTTTTTTAAGTACAGTAATTCCTCATTTAACACTATAGATATGTTTCAGAAAATGATCGTGTTAAGTGAAAATGTGTTATGCGGGGTCAATTTTCCCCTTGAAAATAATGGAAAAGGTGAGGGTTGCGTTTCAAGCGGTGGTGTCTGTTGGGACCAGGACATAAGGTTGGGGGAGAAAGGGGACTGGGTTACAGCAGGGAGGGGAGGTGTTTGGCTCTGGGGAAGGGGAGGGGAGGGGAGGGGAATTGGGTTGGGAGTATGCCCCTGTGACAGGTCTGCCGGGACCCGCACTGTGTCCAGCAAGGGGGGGGTCGCCAGGGAATGGCGCGGCGAGCGGCGAACCCTCTGCTGCTTTGCAGAGAGGTGGGGGAAGCCCCGCGCAGCTGCCGGCGATGGGCTGGCTGGGGAAACCCAGCCACTAGCCTGCAAGTGGGGGCGGAGGAGAGGGGGCAAGGCGTCCGGCGAGGGGGAGTCAGTGGGAAATGGTGCGGCGAGCGGCGAACCCTCCGCCGCTTTGCAGGGAGGTGGGGGAAGCCCTGCGCAGCCGCCGGCAACGGGCTGGCTGGGGAAATCGTGTTATTCTGGGGACAGTCGTGTAATTCAAAAAATGTTCCCTAAAAAAAAAAATCATGCTATCACAAAAATGTGTTAAGTGGGCACGTGTTAAATGAGGAATTACTGTAATTGGAAGAGTTTTCTCTCTGGGTGAAATGAGCTGGTTATGGAGAATAAAATCCTGGTTTCTTAGATTTTGCTTTGAGCAATAACTTTCTGATTGTGGACAGCAATGGTTTAGTTCCCAGCATGACGGGTCATGTTGCTGAGTTGGGAACAGGCTTAGCTAAGTTGTTACGGACCGGTTTGGGAGGAGAAGTTATCTGAAAGCTCTTCTGCACTAACACAAATTGCCAATATTGTTACCACCCCTAGCATACCTGTAAAACACCACACATGCCACACACAGTTGCTTGTCCTTCCTCTGAGCAAAGATAATTACTGTCATATGAAGTACTCAGTACAGTATCACTGGGAGATTCTTTTGCAGTGATAGTGTACATTACAAATTCTAATGAAGCAGTACCAATGGTGCGATTACTCCCCCCTATGCAACCTCAAAATGCTCATGCCCACCTTTTGGTGGCACTTTTGACAGCTTGAGTAGTGCCTGTCACCCTGACAGGCCACTTATCTGTCAGCTGCATGACAGGCCCTGAAAGCAGCCAAGGTTGGGTAATTGCAATAATCCACAGGCCCTGCATTGCTAGCAGGAATGCTGTGCGCCAGGTTGGCCTACATTATGTGCCCCTATAGTATGGATAGTACTACATTGTGGCAACTTGCTAAATTGTGGCACCACTGCAAACTGAAATGAAGCAACTTGTAGCGTAGACAAGACCTTACACAGGAGAATATATGAAATACTGATGATAAACCAGCTCCTGGGCTCCAATTTAAGCCCTGCCCACAGAGAGGGACATGATGCTGTCTTATTAGAAAGATGACGATCAGCAGTTAGACATTTCCCCCATAGTGTAGATTTGCTCTTACACTATCTAAGCTACTCAGATTGACTTTTAGTGGTGTAATTCAAATTGACGTAGCTTAGCGCTATTTACAACGGGGTCCATTCTGTGCCTCCCCTTACTCTTCTTGGTCCATTGGAATACCAGTGTCTGTGGTGTTTTAGACAGGATTGTGAAAGTGTAACTGTGTACATGGTTAACCGATGATCCCAGGCTCATCAGTTAACTTTTGCGGTTACATGCAGGCTCCCAATATGTGCAGGCAGCTAGCTTAAAAGCCAGCTCCCCACACATGCCCAGGGGTGGCCCATGAGCCTAGGTAGACTAGGCGGTCGCCTAGGGTGCCGCTGGCCCCAGGCGCCCGATGATTACGTCACGGCCATTGACGGCTGTGCAGCTGGGGGCGCCGATCACGCCTTCCACCTGGGGCGCCTCGGGCCGCTCCTGCACATGCCCTCTTCTCCCTCCTCCCCCCCCAGCTTGTAACTGCTGAAATTTTCAGCAGTTACATGGTTAATTAATGTAACTCATTTTAACATCCCTAGTTTTAGAATCACAACCTTGACCCTCCATGGATTGATTTCCCCAGCATGAGCTCATGGCTAGTGCAGAGAAACCCTAGTCCTCAGTAGGTTATTTAATCATGCCCTGTGTACAACATTAACTCTTGCATGTTGCAAAGAGAACCATTAGCTTTCTTTATTTGATATGGGGTTCGATGACTTAATCTGGGGTGTTCTGCCTGCTGTACTTGTTCATGTGTTGATTGTGCCTTTTTAAAGAAAAACTGCTCTATTTCCTACACCATTGAGTCACACTGCTGGTGTGTTAAATTTGTATTGAGCAAGATCCTTGCCCTGCTGATCTGAAAACTCTGCTTTCAGTGCTCAATCATACTTTTCTGTCTACAGTCATGGGCTTTGCAGCCTTGTATTTGCACATTGCCTGTAGCTAAGGCTTGTTTTCCTAGCTGGGAGTTAGCAGCTCTCTAGTGCTGAGATTCAATATGTGCTTTAGACTTTTGTGAGGCTCGTTCTTTGTTTTGCCTCTGTATTTCTTATGCAGGTGCTAAAGGTGACTGGTTGCTTGGATATACTTTAACTGTTTCCTTCCTCTTGTGGCTGCTGCTGTTACTGCAGTCTATCTTTGCCTCAGAGTAGTAAAGTAGAATTCTAGAGTTTGACTCAAATGACTGGTAGATAGGACCTTTATATAGGGAGTTCTGAACTGCCTTCCCTAAGAATGCATACTTCATGTGTCTAATGGATCAACTTTACAGTCACAGTGCACAGTCTGCTCTTACATCAAAAAGGAACCGTTTTTACCTAAAGGACTAAACTTTGGGCTCTGAGCTCATATAAAAACATACATATTTGAAGTAAGGATGTGACTGGTTAACCGGCAATCATTACCGGGTGATGCTTACTGGGTAAGGTTAATTGGTGGGCTGGAGCGGACCCTCCTGCCCATCCCTGTTTAATCAGTTATCCAGTTTAACATAATGTTTAACAGGTTAACTGACTAACCAGGTTTTTACAACCCTAACTTGAAATTAGGAGTTTGTGGGATTGGGATGGGCAGAAGTTGTTAGTTTGTGTTTAATAACATCACCTCTTAAAGCTATTAAATACACCTCTGCAATGTGCCATCTTCTATTCATTTTGCTCTGGTGATTGAGGTTTTGTGGTGTGGGGAGAGCATCTGTTTGTATTGATGTGACTTTCAGAGCACCTAGGGATTAAAGTGTCTTGTTTACATTTGTTCAGGAGTTAATTTCTGGTCATCTTAATTAAATGTGTCTTAAATATCACAGACTTCTATGACACATTTGAACTTGTCTAAGCAAAAGGTTCCAGACATAAAAAACAAAGCAGAAAACCCAAACAAAGCAAAACACAAGCACTAGCCCACCACCACCTTCTTGCCCAACCATGAAAGCCAGTGGTGTACCTCTTGGGATATGCAGAGGTCTTCAAGGGGGTACACCAGCTCATCTAGGTACTTGCCTGCTTTAACATCAGACTACGTAAAGCACAAGTTGAAGTCAGTACAAACTAAAATTTCATAAAATAACGTGTTTATACTACTCAACGTTTTAGTGTATTGTATAAGTAGAATATTTCTATTCCAATCATTATATGGTAAAAATAACGAGTGATTTTTGAATAATAGTGTGCAATGACAGTTTTTTTGTTTTTTTGTCTTGCAAGGAAATAAGTGAGCTGAAACTTGGGGGTACACGAGACTAATCAGATTCCTGAAAGGGATATAATAGTCTGGAAAGGTTGAGAGCCACTGCTCTAAGGTAATTTTGATTTGCTTGACTGCTTTTCATATTTCCTCCCTCAACTGCAACCAAAATAGCCATGGACTTCACAAAAAACAAAATGTAAATCTGTTATGGTATTTGTAGCATTGTCGGTCCCAGGACATTAGAGATACAGTCAGTGAGCTAATCTTGTGTTGAACCAGCTTCTGTTGAGTTACACCAGGGGTGGGCAATAATTTTTGGTCGGAGACCACTTCAAAAATGTTTGATGTGATCCTAGGCCGCCCCAGAAGGGAAGGGGCCTAAACCGGAAGGGAAGGGGCCAGGATGCTTCTGGGCTACCCCACCCCCAGACCATGATTGGTCTGGGGGTGGGGTAGCCCCTTTGCTCCACCCCTTCCCGCCCTGCCAGGGACATGGGTGCCTAGTGGGAAGAGGCCTTGCATGTTCCCCCGACCCTAGGCCCTGATTCGCGTGCAAAGCCTCCCTCCACCCCCAGGCCAATCAGGGCTTGGGGGTGGGGCGGTGCGTGACATCTCCTCCCGCCCTGCGAGGAGCGCATGGTGCTTCAAAGCGCTGCGTGCTCCTGGCAGAGCAGGAAGAAGCTTTGTGCTCCCCTGCCCCCAGGCCCTAATTGGCCTGGGGGCAGTGGAGTGGCAGGGCCTCCGCGGGCCGGATCTGGCCCGCGGAGGCCCTTTTGCCCACTCCTGAGCTACACAGAGCTCTTCTTTAGTTGGTTCAATAAAGGATAGGCATGATACTATCTAGTTTCTCTAGGATGGAAATCTATTATTTATGCTAGAATGGCTTCTGGAAGTTTTCTTTGTGTTCACAGTCCAGATTCTCTTCTGTACTGGAATAGTCAGGTTAATGTCATCTTGTACCTTGTGTAATGTGGTGGTTCACAAACTTTAGTATTTCTGACTCCTTTCACCATAACAAGTGTGATTCCCCCCCCCCCTTAAATTAAAAACACTTTTTAATATTTAACTCTACTATAAATGCAGGAGGCAAAATGGGTTTTGGGGGTGACTCCCTCACGTAATAACCTCACGACCTCCAAAGGGGTCACAATCCCCAGTTTGAGAATCCCTGCAATGATGGCAGCTGTGAGAAACTTCATTAAGGTGAGAAACTAATCCCCGGCAAAATCCTCTACCTTATAAAGAAATTTAATCTCTTGTGGAGAGTAAAGCACCATCTGAGGGCAGTTTCCCAGTGTTAAGAACCAAGTCTGTGGAAGTCAACTAGTTCCTGGGATTCCTTCAATTCCCTGTTTTGGAGCATTGGTGGGGATGTGCCATGGACAGGAACAATACATATTTGTATTCTGTATGTTCAGTGTCAGGGAGAGCGTAGTGTACAGGACAGTGATACATACCTGAAAACTCCAGCTAGATGAAGTATCAAGAGCAGTAATGTTAATGGAAATGAGCAGCAAAATGTCTCTTAACCCTGAGGTTCTTCTCTTTCATCTCATCAACAGCTATTGGAATTTGGGATTTAAATGTGTTCTCAAACAGTTTTAAGAGATACGGAAAACTGTTCTATCAGTAGATAACATGGTTCCTAAATTAATTAGAATTATTGAGCAGTTTGTCCTTGCTTTGCTTTGTGCATCTCACAGATACCATCTCTTAATATTGGAGCCTTTTATTGGCTTGCTTCATAATGTAAGGATTGTGGTGATGGGTTTTATCAGTTGATAACTGTAGTGCCAGTATTTCAGTTGCTACGATTTTGTCCTGTTACCAGCCTATGCAAGTGGTCAGTGTCTTCTACCAGCAGATGGCAGCAGAAAACCCCCTAGATAGTCTGTTGTTCTTTGGTGTTTTACCCTGAAGACCATGAGAGTCATTTAGTTATTATTTGAGTTTACCGGCTTTCATGGCTTGCTTGCTAAACCATTAAAATAGAAAAAAGTTTAAAGGATTCCTTTCTTTGGGTAACATTTAAAATAACCAGGCCTTTGGCTTTAAGAATGGCCCTCTTAGTCCGCTGATGGAAACAATACGTCTGATAAGCAGATTCCATCAGTGAATTAGGGACTATAGATGAAGCTGTGCCAAAAATTGGATGACGTGTAAGGGTGAGGTCTGGCTTTAAAATGTCTCAGTTCTGATTTGTACGGTATCAAACACAGAAGGACCACCCTTTTTGCTTGACTCTAGTAGCCTCCAAAACACATCAGTTATGCATCTCAAGCAGCTTGTTCTCTTTGCTTAATATCATCATTACACCAAAGGCTTAGCTCCCTTAGAATGTGTTTTGGTTTGGCTTTTCCTGAAGTAATTCTGGATTTCTAGAACCTGCAGTTGAAAAAATCCAACTGAGCACAATTACAGTTAGGGTCTTGGAACATGATCCGGCCTGAAATTAATTAATTGCTGTGTGGTGTGGGCTTTGAAGAGAGCTCACTGCCATTTCTGTTTTGTTTTCCAGGTCCTGAGGTTGTGATTGCCATGCTCAGGTATTGATGCTCATGTGCACAGCTGTTTAAAATGGCAGAAGGAGGTGGCAACGAAGAGGTAATTCACTTGAACAGTTTCCGAAGCCACGGTGGAAAAGGTAAGTAACTTCATGGAGACTTGTGAAGCCCTTACATCTAATGCTAGTGCCTGAAAGTTGTGTGTTAGAATGCTCTGCTGTACCAAAACCCATACTCATTTGATTGACTTTTTGTGAATTCTGTGGCTATGCCCTGTCCAAGAAGTATCTCAGTTTCTCCGCCTCCTGTTCCCCTTTCTTCAAGATGGTTGTTAAACTTCTGGAAGTAGCTCTTTTCTGAGCAGCTATTTCCACAAGTCTTTGAGGGCCTACCAGCACAACCCACTCTTTAAGGTTCTCCTGGCATGGAGGGTTGCTTTGCATTCATGTTTTAATAGGTCTATAAGTTGGCATTTGTACCTGCACAAGTGGAGTTTAAAATACCAATGTCTTTGGAGAATTATAGGGGTCTATTCAAAAAGGCCCAGGGATGAATCTATCTCTTCGAGGGCTTTCCCTTCACCCCTGCCCTTGGGTTTTGTCACACCAACAGAAAGCAGAAGACCAGATGTTTGAAGTGCAGACAGTGTGATGTGTATGCCAAGCAAGTGCGTCCGTAGCACTGCATGTTGACAGAGTCAGTTTCCCAGGGTTCCATTCCCAGCTCTAATGCTGCAGAGCCTTGCCCATGTCCCCATCCCCTCCCCATTTCCAACTGCTCCTTCTTAGCCTGCCCAAATATCCCTGCCATGCACATCCCAGTCTCACCCCTTACAGTTTACGGCCTTGTTCCTTTTTGGGGGCAATGAGTCTTTTGTATGCCATCCCTTTTGTATCCCATGGGAGGGGTGAGGGTGATGTGTTCTGACCAACTCCAGGCTTTTCTTTGGCTTTTAGTGTGTCTTATGCCTCTCCCCTCTCCTGTCCCTCTTAACTGGTTGCTTGACCTTGACTTGAGAGAGGAGCCAGACAGCCTTTCAGTGTATGCTCATATACTGCACTCCTACCATGTGTGTTCTGTCCCTTATCTCTTCCCATTGAACTAACAAACCCATCTGGCCAGGCAGAAGCAATACACACCCGTGCCTTTGTCCTTCGTTCTCACACATTCATATGAGTAGCAAAAAGTCAAACCCCAAATTCTATTCAGGCTGACAAAGAAGCCTGTATACTAACACTGTTGTCTCTAGGCAAGCGATAGGCTGTATAGCAGTTTTACTTGCAGAAGGTTGAGCCAAAATCTTGAGTATCCATTCCATGCTTTGCCTCTGGATAAGTGCTGTGTGTCATGTAGAGAACCCATAAATATCTGGATGAAATGTGTGTTCCAGGCTCCAGTAACCACACTCATACTTATGTTCTTATCCCATTCTTCCAAAGAGCCTTGTAAGATAAGGACACTGCTTCTTGGCAGAATACACTTTGCTGGAGTAATGGATTTCCCAAAGCCAGTGATTCTACCTCATTCACTCAGACTCCTTCTAGGTCATTCTGTGCTTTCATAAGAGACTGAATTGCATTTGGATCCCCCTCCCTCCTCCAGAACCTACTCAAATAATGCTCATTTGATTGATTTAAGATACTGACCCTGCTGGAGCCTCCCATATGCAGTCCCTCCTATCCCATTCTTTCTAGAAATTAGTTTGAAGAAGCCAGGCACTGAAGCTAGAGTATCTGTTAGCCCTTGCAGCAGCCTGTGTGGCTGTACCATTTCCTAAATTGACTCCTACTGAAATCTGAGATGAGAGTTTGCACAGCAACAAGAAACATGTGTTCTATATATGCTTCTGTTTCAGGTGTCTTGTGTTGTGGTTTGCATGTCCACAGATTTCCATACATGAGTGTGCTGACTGGTGATGGGATGCTCTAAAAATAGCACTAGTGCCTTGTGAGCCCCTTCCCCTTCTCTCCCCCTCCCCCCCACTACAATACAAACTTTAGGATTTTTTTATTTTTTTTTTTAAGATTCAAACTGTAGGACCTAAATATCTGAGCTGCTGTGAACCTCTAGCAAATAGATAACATTATCTGCCTTTGCAGGCTGGATAGACAGGAGAGATGAAGGACTTATCACCATATCGGACTCCTCAGATGAAGAATTGCCCTTGTTGCTAGACACGCCGGTTCAGCAGCGGCAGGAGGAAGACGACGACGATGTAGTCATCCTCGTGGAGGTGATTTTGTTTTTCATACGTTGTACATGTTACCGCATTCTCTGCTTCTTTAAACAATCTGTAGTGGAGGTGAATAACATGCTCCTTCAGAGCTCACAGTGGTAGCATATTCAGCAGGGACCCCTGAGTGTAGCGGTAGCTGATGGTTGCATTGGCAACCTTTTTGGATTTCAGGTTCTCCATCTTATTTGGATAAAGTGAGGTTAACAAAGCCGTACTAGTTAAGACTGTGGTGGAGCCATAAAAGATTACAGCTCCCAGCATATGATGACTTTCTCACAATCCAAAAAAGGTGGAGCACCGTAAACTGGTATGTGTAGTCTCTTAGGGATGTTCCATATCTAAAATGAGGGTGATCATGAACTTTACTTGACTTATGGGCGTGTGTTGGCCACTTCTGCAGTCCAGGGCATGAAATTCTTGCCTATCCCTTGCAGTAAGCTTCTGTATTTGCACTTAGGGAAGTGGGGATATATTTGAGTATTGAACCATCGATCCCTTAAACACATGGCATGTCTCAATGATTAAAGCTGAGCGTTAGAAACCAGAACATCCTGACCCATTAATACCTGAGGGACCATGTAGTAAATTGACTCTGGATTTCCAGCCTTATTGGGAGTGAAACCGTGTAGGACAAGTGTGCAATGACTGTTTGCTTGATTCCTTTCATGTTAATGACTAAAGCTAGTGCCATGTGGTCTGAAACTTAACCGTTTCTGTATATTAAACCAGTTGCCTGCTTTAATGCCTATATATTATACTTTGGGCGCATATGACTACTGCTCTTGAACTATTAGTTTTGGGCTAACTGCACCTCTAACACTTTCTTCTCCTCTCCACTGCTTTGCGTCATGGGCCATTATCTCTTTTTTGAGGTGGAAAGAAGCATTTCTCTCACTCTGATTGGGCTTGGGGTACAGTCCCCTTTGTGATAACCATGATCAACTTAGCAGGTGTGATCTAGACACATTTTCTGTAGTTCTAGCCCCGCTGGGGCAATGGTAGTGGTAATTAGTGACCAAAGTATTTCTTTCTTAGAACAAAAACATTTAGAGAAACATTTTAAAACAGTAAATCAGCCTAAATATAATGCTCCCCTCCCCCCTATTACCACCCCCTGGATCTGGATAAACCCAATTCCTGAGATTCCTTTATAGAGCTTGTCTCTTTTCCGACAGCCTAGCTCTCTAGACAGCTCCTGACAAGTGCCCTTAGCTCTTCAGGAATTCACTCTTAAACTGTTTGCATTGCTTTGATCTGGAAGGCAGGCCCCAGCATTACTACCAGGTTTATAGTTGGAGACAAGATACTGCATTTGTGAAGTTAACAGCTGTGCCCCATTGTCTTTCTAGTGTGTGCCTAGGTGTTCTGATCTGTGAAGGCATTGTTTTGCCTCACTCATTTGTTCTTCCCACAGCTCCACTACAAGTTAGGTCAGTTCATTTACATGGGAAAGCCTTACAACTTAGAATACAAAACTTCTCTTTGCTGCTGACCTCGTCTCACACAGTGTTAGTGCAATTTTATAATTGCTTACCGGCTCCACTTCTGCCACACCACTTTCTGAACAGTTTCTCTCTGGTTTCTTGTAGATGGATATCCTTGTTTGGGGAAGAGGGTGTCAGTACAGAAATGTCTCTGAGGTTGCCCTCAGCACTGCTGCTGGGGGAAGGTGAAGTCCAAGAGCATTGTCACTCTGAATTCTCCTGTCTAAGCAGTGCCAGGGTTTAGTACAGTATAGGCACACAGAGTGACTGTGTACTACAAAAAGAATCCATGCTTTCTTCATGTCAGAGGGGACAACTAATTTGTTAGTGGATCTCTTGAGATGGGTGTGTATGTAGTGTATCGTGGTATGTTTTTTCTCCACATAAAACATAAGTGTAATACCTGAAGACAACGTAAACATTAGAGTTTTATGGTTAACTAAAATAGTTTTGTGGCCAAACTTTTTAACCTTGTTGAACCCTAACTTGGATCCCGAGATCTGGATTTTAAATGAATGTTCTCAATATGCTTTATTTATCTGGTGCATAAGACGTTCTCCGTATTGGATCCCTTGTCATATTGCTTGCTAAACATCTTACTTCCCCTGCCCCAGACCAAAATTTTAGTTGACTGCATAGGTCATCTAGAGCAGGGTGGGCATGGGCTTGATCCATCCACCAAACCACTGAATCGGGCTTACTTTCATCCCGTGGCCTAGTGGCAACCTTGGGTAGGCTCCCTGGCTGCTGTGCCCTGAACACCACTCAAAGCAGCTAGCTGGGAGGGCCATGTGTTCTTAGCACAATGCGTGCCCCTTGCGGGGGGGCTTCACTTGCTGCCCCTCCCTCAGTGCATTCTTGCAGCTTCCATTGGCTGGAAACTGGCCAATGTAAGCTGCCTGGGCCATGCTTGCAGTGCAGGCAGTGCACGAAGGCCCCTTCCCCGCCATCAAGAGGCATATGGTGCACAGAGAGCACATGGTCTCTACAGCCTACTGCTTTCAGCGGCAGCATAGCAGGCAGGGAGCTTGCATGAGGGTCCCACTAGGTAGCTGGATGGGAGCTAGCTAAGGTAAGTGCTTCTATGCCAGAGCCTGACCTGGCACCCCATCCTCTACCTCCCTCCAACACTCTGCCCCCCAAGTGCACTCCTGCCCCAGATCACAACCCATATCTTCTGCACCCATATCCCCTCCCAAACCCTGCACCCCCACTCCTGCTCTACACCACAATACATACCTCTGCATCCCCTCCTGCACCCTATTCCCTTCTCTGTGTTCCCTTCTGCCCCCAACCTCCATCCCAGACACCACACCTCCTCCATTCATATAATGGATGAGTGCAGCATTTGAGCACTTACCAAATTCTTGGCATGACTGCCCCCTCCTGTCAAATTATTGCCCACCCCTGATCTAGACAGACCACTCCATGACATGTTCTAAAAGGGAGAACTCCCACTATTCAGTTTTTGTTTCTTTTTAGGCCTCAAAACAGCAGATTCTGCGTCCCAATGTCATCAGATCCGCTGCTCAGTGGCCAGGTATGAACCAGCTGGGAGAAGTATCTAAGGATGATGTCGTGGCACTGAAGCGCTTACATCGGAAGGAGGATGTTTGGCCTTGTGTGGTGTGCCAGAGACCCCATTGTAATCGCAGGGGGGAGAGCAATGCAGGGGCAGGCAGAGACAAGAATGGAAACCATGCCTCTCCACTGCCTGGACCGTCTGAACACTGTAGGCATAGGGCTGAAAGAGGGGGTGATTCAGAGCCTGGGCCAAGTGTGGTTCAAGCGATAAAGAGAAATCCAAGACCCACAGGTGAAAGGGAAATAATCAACCTGGAGGAACCTGGCTTCCTACCTAAATGGGAGGAAAAGCTGGGAGTACAGAACCAGGAGGTTGAAGACTTGGAGCAAGAGCTCTTACAAAACCTCAGAGGAGCAGCTGCTGCAGCAACAACAGCAAGCGGACAGGCCACCAGAGACAACAGTCGTTTGGATCATCCTTATTTCCAGCCTGTAGACAATGAGCCACATATTGTAGCAAACTGCTGTGCTCCACAGCAAGGGCAGCCTGAAGCAGAGCTGGGCTCTTCGCTAAGGGCGTACCGGGAGGAGAACCCTGGGCCAGCCTTTCCCAGACCGGAGCCACAACAGGATGGGATTCCCGGCCCTGCTTCTCCTCAACCAGCTCATCCACCTGAAGAAATAAGAAGCCAGTGGGCAGCAATAGACAATGAACAGCCAGGCCCGGCTTTCCCTGCACAGGGATCACATGAGCCTGGCTCTGGTAACATTCCAGAGCAAGGAGCTGCTGGACAAGATAAAGACCTCACGGCACTACTCATCAAAGAAACGGTATGTAGTCTGTGTGCTGTCTTCACTGAGGAAGTCACTGCAGTTGCTTGCCTACTCTGCACTGATAGCTTTTAAAAACAATTGGAGTTTTGGACAGAATGTGTCCCTATACAACTCTTCATGAGTTGAAAATACGGGTACCGTTGACTTCAGTTGCAACTCTGAGTGCCTGTTACTTTGGCAAATCAGACCACAGTGTCTTAAGTTGGGCACTTAGAAAATGAAGAACCTACAATTAATAATTAGTGGCCATCTGTGAAAAGCTAGACAAAAGTCATTTAAACTGACTATCTCACAGGAACTCAGGCATAGGTTAGGGATGTCAGTGAGTAGTTGACTAGATGATTAATCATGTTAACTACTTGCATTCCCCCTCCCTTGCTGCCTCTCTATCAGAGGTAGCAATGTGGGTGAGGGGGGAAATAAGCTTAAAAGCAGGTTTCCCCCAGCACCAGCTCCACGGTGCTGCCTCCCCACCCCCCCACGCTGCACCCTCTATCAGAGTCAGTGGGCGGGCAAGGGAGGTTGCCACGAAGCAGCCTGCGGACAGAGGCTGCTTCACAGTAGCAGCCCCTGTGCTCAGGGGGTCCACGCTCCCCGCGGACAGAGGCTCCTCCACATCCTGTGGAGCAGTCTCTGTCCGTGGGGAGCTTGAACCCCCATAGACAGGGGCTGCTGCCACCCCACACTGCTGCCTCTGTATCAGAGGCAGCAGTGAGGGGTGGTAGGCAGCCAGGCTGCAAGGGGAGCCGGTTTTTAAACTGGCTTCCCTTGCGGACTGGCTCCCCTGCCACCCTGCACTGCTGCTTCTGATACAGAGGTGGTAGCAGGGGGCTCCCTAGGAGAGGGGCTGGGAGCAGCACTGGCTGCTGGCCCCACCCCAGGACTGTCGAATAGTCATGTGACTGCTGAGATTTGATGCGGTTACACGACTATTCAAATACTCAATATCTAACCTTGCTAGCAGAGGTCCAAGGATAGCATTCAGTTCTCTGGGGTAGCAGTCAGCTGTCTTTACCTTAAGACCCTCCTTTGTTTTCCTGTGATCTCCTGCCTCGTTCGCTACACACTGTCTGACTGGCAACATATGAATCAGGGATTTTACGGATGTGTCTCCTTCACTACACAGGCCTGATTCATCATCAGAGCAGTTTCATTCTGTGCACTGAATAAAGCAGGACTCCTGTGGAAAAATGTGTGATTTGAAATTATAGACTGTGTTATAATGTATAAGGTTGCCCATGCAACCTTAATTCTAGTATTTCCTAATTTCTGGATGCTTGAGTGTGCAACTTTAATATGGTTCTTATTAATTTAAAAAATGGGTAGATCTGTGGCACCAAGACTAACAAATATATAGAATCATGAGCTTTTGTGGGTAAAGCCCATTTCATCAGATGAGCTGGAGTTGGAAATAACATAGTCCAAGGTGTGTATATATAGCAGCAAAAGCAGTTACCTGTCAATTGTAGGACCCCTGTTAATGAAGCTAATTAAGTGGGCTGGATGTGTCCCATTCATAGCTTTTCAAGTGAAAATGTGAATGTTAAAGGCAGGGAAAATTGGCTTTGTAATGCATTAACTAGTTAATATCTTTATTCAAGCCTAGGTTTACAGTGTCAAATTTGTAAATGAATTCCAGTTCAGCAGTGTGTCTCTGTAATTGGGTAGTAAAATTCCTTTGTGGAAGAATGGATTTAAAAGTAGCCATAATTGTGTCCTGTAGGGAAACATTTTAACCTACCTGGTTTATGTGTGTTGTCTGATTTGTGTCCATTTATCCTTTGTTGCAGAGTCTGCCGGGTTTGGCCAATATGCATGGCAGAGGGGCATTTCTGGCTCGACAGCATATATTATATGAGAGGATGTGCAGTTGTATGAACCCCGATGTGTAATGGCTTATGTGGTTAGGTCCTTAGATATGTGAACAGAGTTGGCAATGGGATTTGTTGTAGGAGTGTTAAATATTGATTAATTGAGTAGTTGAATAACCTCATGAATTCTTATTGGTTAGTCGACTATCCTATAGTTCCCAGGGGGTGGGGCTGGAAGCCAGTGCGCTCCGGCCCCACTCCAGAGGAGCCCTCAGCTACTCCATGCTGCTGCCTCTGTGTCATCTGGCATGAGCCGGAACTGAGCCGGCTTGCCTGCCCACCTAGCTCCTAATACACTTTCAATGCAGAGCTGCAGCAAGGGTAGGTCCTGGGTGGTCGCAAGCCAGGACTGAGCCGGGCTGCTGACCAGCCTGCTAAAAAGTGTACTGGAGGGGGGAGGGAGGGGAAATGCATGTAGTCTACAGCATTAACCTATAAGCTTTTACTTATCGGTTAATCAACCATACTATTACATCCCTAGTTTGTTGCAGGGGTAGGTTCCTGGGTGAGTGTATCTGAGGTGTGATGGGTGGTTGCTGGAAAGAATTGGCTTCAAGTTAGGGGATTGTCTGTAGGCGAGGATTGGCCTGTTTCCCAAGGCCTGTGAGAGGGAGGGATCATTTTTGCAGGATAGGTTGTAGATTGTTAATGATTTGCTGGTGAGGTTTAAATTGAGGGCTATAGATGACGACTTAGTGGTGTTCTGTTGTTCTGCGTTTTGGGACTATCTTGAAGAAGCAGATACCTGGGTACTTGTCTGGCTCTGTCAATCTGTTTTTTGGTTTTTTTGTTTTTTTTTCCCCACTTCCCCAAGTGGGTATTTTAAGTTTTAAGAATGCCTGATAAAGATCCTGTAGGTGTTTGTCTCTGTGGGACTGGAGCAAATCCAGTTGTATCTTAGGGCCTGGCTGTAAACAACTGATTGTGTGATGTGTCCTGGATGGAAGCTAGAGGTTTGTAGGTAAGAATAACAATCAGTAGGTTTCTGGTATAAGGTGGTGGAGTTGTGGCCATCATTTAATTGTAGTTGTAGTGTCAAAAGTGGTGCTCTTGTGTGGACTGGTCCAGGCTGAGGTTGATGGTGGGGTGGAAGTTGTTGAAATCCCTGTGGAATTCAAGGATCTCGTTCCCGTGGGTCCATATGATGAAGATGTTGTCAATGTAGTGCAAGTAGAGTAAGAGTGCTAGGCGGCGATAGCTGAGGAAACATTGTTTGAGGTCAGCCATAAAGATGTTGGCATATTGTGGGGCCATGTGGGTACCCATAGCTGTGCCGCTGACCTGAAGATATAATTTGTCCCCAAATTGGAAATAGTTGTGGGTGAGGACATAGTGTCACAGCTCAGTCACCAGTGACTGTGTCCTCATGCACCTCTCTAGAGGACTTCAGTTTCCAGTGTAACAAACCTTTTTTGCTTTTCCCATCACAGGAAGTGAGATTCCCAGATGTGAAGAGAGAGTATGTCGAGGAATTAATTCGCATCAAGAACTGCTATGACCTAAATGTGTAAGTACAGAGCTGAGAGCCAGAGCTTCTCACATAGCAGCAAATTGGTTAATGGAACTGTTACATTATGAAATAACAAACAATTTGGCTACAGTCACGGATTCATTGTCCCCTGGCCCTAATCATGTTGCTTCAGCATATGCTGGGGAGGATGTCTGCATTGTACTGAGAATGTCTAGAAGCATAGATCCTTCCTTAATCCTAAAGGCCCTCTGCATCTGGAATTGTGTCTGCTCGGCAAGACCAGATGCCATTACTGTCTAGCTAACCTCTGCTGCCCTTGGTAACTTGAAAAATCCTCTGCCTCCAGTGTTTTCTATTCATTGAAATCTTTGTCGCAGCTACAGTTGTTTCATTATTCACAAACTTCTAGCACAATGCCAGTAGGTGTCTAGGTAGGGATAATGCGCAGAGTTGACTTTTGTAAAGCGTTGCTCAAAGGAGACTGAATTATTCCAGAATGTCTAGAACACTCTTGCTACATTAGAAATACTCCTTCAGATACAAATAGAGCTTAAAATAATACTTTTCTGGGTTCTTGGCAAAATTGAGTGGCATGTTGGTTCCATGCATCTTCGCACTTTTGGAATGTTCATCGTTTCACAGTCTTAAAGTTTTTGGGTCAGGCATGATTGTGTTCTCCAAGCTCTCTTTCTAGTACATTACTCAGCCTGCTTTTAAATCTCCTGGCACAGAGGTTTCAATTCCTTCCCTTGGGAGATATTCTGCAGGCTTCAGGATCTCACATGTAGGGGAAAATAATCTTCCTAAATTTTCAAGCTAATTATCCCTTAAATGCATTCCCCTACTTCTCAACAGACATTTAGATAGCTTATTGCCATCCTTCATGTTTATAGCCTTATGATGTTTTACTGGGTTTCTCTTCCCCGCTGGTTTCAGCAGGTGGGTGGATGGACTTGACTTTCCTTTGCCTGTCTAATTTGAAAAAAATAGTCTCCTGCTTGTTCCTACTCTCCAGCTTGTGACTAATTGGGCGTGTACTCGTTATGAAGCTGGCACTGTATTCAGGACACACACACCCCAAGCTAGGATGTGGTTTTCCTTAATACTGCAGTGGCATGCTCCTTTAGATTTTTCTCTGACTGTTTTCTATACACATGACAAAGCTAATAAATGTCATGGGTTGCTAGTGCTAACTTCATAAATACCAGCTGCTGGTGGTAGCCTAGAACTCGAGCAACATTTTGACAAGGAAAACCAGTCTCAGGATTATTAATTACTTGCCAGTTGTGTTGGAAACTCCTAAAAAACTTTTGTGTTTAAATACTGTATTTGAGATCTCTTGATCACCCTAGAATCAAAATGCCACTGAACACTGACTAAAGAATAATGTACTTAATTAACATGGAACTACCCTCTTCCTCATTTTCTTGCTGAAATCTGGACACTTGGGCAGTTGGGGAGTTTAATGTCTTGGTATATGCAGAACTGGGTAAATTACAGGATTTTGAAACAAGAGGAAGTGGCTCCGAGCGTTTTGCCTCATCAGCAATGGGGTCAGTAGTGTAGAGCCTATCAGTATGTCCTGAAGACACCATTTCGTAGTTTAATACATGTTATAGCCAATTAGATGGTGTCAAGGCTCCTTCCCCACTCTGGCACGATAAATGCAGAAGTGGGGCCCTGCAAAAGTACCCCGAAACCTTATCTTTCCAGGCTTTGGTAAACGCCCCCCCCCCAATATCTTAACAACCTAGATTTTGGGGATTAAAACTCGGCTGCCACCACCCAAGTGATGATAAGAAAATCAGGGGAGAGATCACTTGAGAAATCTCACCCCTAAGGTACAAACCAGGACACACAAATTAACCAATACCAGGTTAACAAAAGAAAAGAGAAAGAACTTTTATTATCACCACAATATTTCTGTTGCAAGCATAATGACTAGATGGTAGAGTCACAAAGTAATGTACTCAGGGGGAATTCTACCATGGGCCCAAACTTAGTTGCAAAAGAGAGAACCCCATTTTAAATGCACAGACATCAGATTCCATTTCCCAAGCCATAAAACAATAAAACCCAACGGATTTATCTAAACTTTACCCTACTCACACATAGCGAGTTCTTTTCTTGGAGGGAGACATTCTGTCTGACTCCCTTAGTAGCTGGAGAGAAAACTGCCCCAGAGACAAAGGAGGGAGAAACCAAAAATTCCTTTGCCCCAGTTTGAAATTCCTACCTGCATTCCTATTGGCCAACTCCACCTGGCTTAGATGTAGTTAACCCCTTAGTCCCCAATCTGCTGGCTAACACTCATGATCATGACAGATGGTGAAGCAAAAATTGAAGAGTGGCTTTAGTTTTCACAGTTATGTGGAATCCTACATAGGACAATCAGCAACAAATCTAGGATGTTCAATACCTAATGGTCATAGACTTCCTACTCTGTTCCGTCAGCTGTTTGTGCTTTAAGGTCTCTCCATCAGAGGCAAGAGTTTGGGACTTTAGTTTCCCTGGTATATGCCCCTAATGAATGGGAAACTGAGACATTAATGAGTAAAGCATGCTTTCCTCATTATCCTGCAAGGGTTCAGTAGAGATAAACTTGCACGTTTAGCCTCTAGGACCCTATTGATCTAGGACAGAGGCAGGCAGGATATGGGCCACAGGCTGGATCCAGCATGTCAGGGCCTCCTGCTGGGAACCTCCGACACAGAGCAGCCAACTGCTTCAGAGTTAGCCCCACACCACTGTAAGTGGCTGACTGTTCCCATGGCTCTCTGCTCCAGGCACCAGGAGAGGGTTCACAGAAACCAGTCAGTGGGCTCTGAGAGATTTTGCTAGGGGCGGGGGCAGCACGTGAAGCCGCCTCCTCCCTCTCCCCCTCCCCCAGCACCCAGAGCAGATAGCCACAGTGAGCAGCCTGGGACTGTGACAGGCAGGGAGCCTGCTGGCTGGGAGCCACCTAGGTAAGCACCTCCCAGCCACAGCCTGTCTCTGGCATCCCAGCCCCTCCTGTACTCCAACTCCTGCCCCACATCACCACCCCCTCTTGCCCCAGGTCACCATCCAAAGTGTGCACCTCTCCTCCCATCTTCCCCCAGGTCACAACTACCTTGCAGACATTGCACCACCTCTTACATCCCTCCCCCCAGACAGAATCCTCTTGACCCATACTCCCTTCTGGATCCGGCACCCCAAGCTCCTGTACCAGATCACAACCTCCTCCTTCACCCAAACTCCCTCTCAGATCCCGCACACTTTCCTGCACCCCAGTACCCTACCCCGAGCTCCCTTCCACGCACAACCTCCGTCCCAGACCCCAGACCTGCTCCACAGAAAAGTGCAGCCCTTGATCACTTACCAAAATCTTGACGTGATCCCCCCTTTCTCCCCCCCCCCCAAAAAAAAATTCTTGCCCACCCTGATCTAGGATGAATGAGGTGAGTGCATGTTCAGAGAATATCTGATAAGCATTCCAAAATATCTACTCTATAAGGGTGACTGCAGAACAATAAAGACTTCTTGCCTGTATTTTTTTTTATTCCTTTAAATAAGCTATCTTTTGGGTTGTCATTACATCTTGTGTGTTGGAATAAGCAGGCCAGAGCAGTGATCAGCCTTACTTAGAAGGAAGGACACTTTCATCTCAATGGCAGGTGAAGCTGAAATGCAATAAATAAGAATGGCCAGATTTAGAGGGCTGGGGCAAGGCTCTTCACAGACTCTGTGTCCTTTGGTGCAAATATGAATGAATAAGCACTGTAGCATGCCCACTGCACAGAGCAGCCCGTTTCCCTGTCCAGCATACTGACGGTTCACTTCCCTGAAAATTAGAGGCACCCAAACAGCAATGTATAGAATAACTAAAACATAACTGGACTATCCCAGAACGAAAACTGTTACATTTCAGTTGCTCTGACTTAAGCACCATGAAATTTCCATTTCACTGCACATCAGCAGTTTTTAAAAAAATGCCAAGTGCTGTCAAATACCTAGTGTCTTGGCATAAAGCTGTTGTCCAAGGTGGACATCTTAAAACTTCTTCCTCTAAGATGTAAGATGAAATTTAAATATCCCATATAGCAGAGTACAATAATATTTTATATTATCATTTGCAGATGCATTTAACCTCATTTTCTGGCCCGCTGTGTCTGTGCCTAATATAACTGTTCGCTTGCAGTATGAGAGTTGAACTAAAACTGTGAGGGTGGGTAAATGTTGCATTTGGACTGGCTTTTTTTTAAAGCCTCTTCTGATCACAAAATTGAGGAGTTAACGTTCTTCCTTGCTCCAGCCAATGCTGTTGCTGTGATCTAGCATCTTATGATTCAAAGATTTCTTTGCTTTTAATGTTCTTCCTAGCACCTCTGTAATACGTGCAGTATTATGCAGTTGTGTGGATGGAGCGATTAGGGACCATTTGTGTGACTAGTAGGGCAAGTAAACTCCATTTCTTGGGGGTGCAATGTGACCCTCCATGTGACTCATCCCCTGCCCGAGGTCCCTGTGCTATCCCCATCCCCTCCCCGTGTTCCATCCCACTTCGGCTGTGGGGGGGGGGGGGCGGTGCTCTGTCATCTTTCTGCTGCCTGGAGACTTCAGGAAAGGCACAGAACATAGGGCCACTGAGCAGCCCCACGCCAGTGCTGCTGCTATACCAATCTTTGCCCTTCCACGCAGCCACGCCAGAGGGGGAGCTGCCAGTGCTCTGCTCCTTTCCCCTGTGGTTCCTGAGAGAACCCTGCCTGTTTACAATAGGGATGTAAAATCCCATTTAAAAAGTCAAATGGTTAACTGGGATCCTGTGAGTGAGGGACCACTATAGCCCAGCCAGGCTGCCAGTTAACCGCTTACTGGGTGATGCTTACTGGGTTACCAGTTAACCCTTTACATCCCTAGTTTTAAATCCATTTAAACACAGTTTCTTCTCTGATTCTGTGTGAGGATAGTTGAGGGGTGGAGGATTTTACTAAGATCTGAAAAGAATGGTGCAGGGCCAGTGCAACGCCTTATGCTCTTGGATTTCTTTGATCCTAAAACAAAAATTTCAAAAAGTGTTTTTGTACGAGCTGTGCCGCTTTTCTGGTCATAGCTGTCTGAAATGTAGTGGAGTCAGTCATATTTGTTGTCTCCTTTCTAATATGGAGATGATTGTGATCTTACCCACTCATCTGTGTGTACTTAAGTGCAGGATCAAGTAAAAGAATGATCAAATGTTTGGACTATATGTAAAAGCTAGTGGTTTTGTCTTTCATACCTTTTTGCGTGAAATGCCACCTTTTATTTAGCCTATGAAGCCCAGCTGCAGAGTATCCATAGGGCTTCTTATTCAAAGAAGCTAAAATTTAGGAATGCATATAGGGATGTCCTGACAAGTAACTACACTTATCTTTGCAGACTTTGTAATTTTCTTCTGGAAAATCCAGATTATCCAAAGAAGGAAGGCAGAGTGGTTTTAAATCCCAATAGCAGCCTGCTCGCCAGCCAAGATGAGACAAAGGCAAGTGAAAAGTGTCTTCATATCTAATATGCATCCCACAAGCCCATTCAATTTAGGCTGCTTTTGGTGTGTTTTCCTTTGAGTACATGTTTGCACAGTGCCTAACACAGCAGGGCCCTGATTGAGGGCCCTTTGATAGATCTGTAATACAAATAATTATATCCAAAGCTTGCTTGTAAAATGACTTTTGAAAAGGCTTTCACCCACTGGGTCTTGTGCATGCCTAGTTCTAGCCAGTTTTTCCATTCAGATGTACCTGCATCATATACTGTCTCCTTCAATCGAGGAGAAATGGATAGCACCCTGACCCTTTTAATCCTTGTAAGTCAGTGATTGATATTAATATGGAGCACTTCTGTGAGCCAAGCTCCTTGGAATATGAAGTAGACTGAAATTCTAATCGGATTCTCATGTGGCATTGGAGCCCTGTCATTTAGCACTAGACTGGTTAGCTGCTCCAGGGTATTTCCCCATTTTATTTCCATCAACAGTAGCTGGAAAAGTTCCTTGTCTCCCCGTTGGCTATTTTCCTTTTATTTAAGTAGATCTCAAATGGTTATAAGTGGGCCAGACAGCAGAGATATTCAGTCTCCTGCTCTTGAGAACAGAGCAAATCTTAAACCTATTCTGATGAGCCCACTCAGCCTTAGAATAACCTAATTCTACACACACTGTGCACACGCGCTGAACAGTCAGTTTAGTTCTGGGTGGTCTTGCCTGTGTTCACTCATCAATGCTGACAAAGGAAGCCTCTTTCTTTTTAAAAGAAGGTCAGGCTGGCCTGGCTTTAACTCCTGTTTTACTTTGCTTTCCAGGTGCCTAAAGTGGACTACTTTGACTTTTCCAAACTTGCCCCCCTTGATCAACGATGCTTCATCCAAGCAGCTGACCTCCTTATGGCTGACTTCAAAATGCTGAGCAGTCAGGACATCAAGTGGGCACTACACGAACTCAAGGGACACTATGCAATCACACGAAAGGTTCTCCAGTCAGACTCTGCTTTTCTTTCTGAGGCTGCCGCTCGCTGGTGCTGGAAGGGGGAGGTGTGGTGCCTTTGTTTTGCACCATCTGTTGCTATTAAAAACTCTCCTTTACTTGGAGTACAATTGATCTTCGGATCTCTGGCTGGTTGGAAATAGCTGGCTGATTTTTGTGAAGATTCTGAAGTACTCAGTCTGGCTGCTGCTGCTGCTATGCTTCTCCCAGAACACAGGGTTATGGGGTGTGCTGGTTAGTGAGTGGGCCACCCAGAATTGTCCAGTATAACCATGTGACACAGCCAATCCTGAGGAACTGTCCCGGCCTCATGGCTAAAAGGAGGCATACTTGCCAGGAAAGCTGATTTTAGCCAAATCTTAAAACACACACGTGAGCTTTATACAAACATATACTTAAGAGTATCACCTGCTAAATTGGATGAGTAACAAGCAGATGTGATTAGACCCTTATGTAGGTTACAGCTGATATGTGACATGGCTCATTCATTCTTTTCTAAGCACCTGACTCATGAAGAATTGGTTAAGGAAAAAGCATGGGCTGCTGAGCCATTCTGACCCCCCTTAGATTTAGCTTTTTAGAAGAGTATGCATGTAGCAGAGTAAATCACTGAAACCTGCTCTTCAAGGGGCAGTACTTCCTGGAAGACCTTCCCCATCAGAATAGCTTAATGCTTAGGAGAACAGTTTTGTTCCTAGTTGACTTTGGAGAGAGCATGATTGGGGCCTAAACCCCTCATAGATTACCTGCAAAAACATTCTTCAGAATGTATTATAGCCTGTATCTATGTCTTTCTTTCTGGGTACTGGCACTGCTGCATTAGAGAGAGCACTTCGGGACGGTTGTATATCGTTCCACTGTGCCTGTACAATAAAGCACGCTGTTTCCAAGTTGTTGTGGTTTTCCCACATTGCTGAGGTAGTAGGATGAGTAAAGGAGGGAAAAGTAGACTTAGTCCTGAGGCTTCTGCTTCTCCTTCTTCACGTCAGACTTGAAAGCCCTGTGAATTTCTAGCTCTCTAATAGATACTAGGGATGTAAAATCCCAATTTCATCAGTTAACCTAACATTTAACCAGTTAACCCAGCAGTGGGCAATAATTTTTGAGCAGGGGTCACTTCGGAAATTTTTTTAATGGCCCCGGGCTACCCCGGAATGGGCGGGGCCGGGATATTTCCGTGCTTCCCCATCCACAGACTCTGACTGATCCGTGGTTGGGAGTGCACACAAAGTCTTTGCCTGCCCCCCCCCCCCGAACTGCCAGCTATTCTCAACAGGTGGTGGTTCCCTTTAGGAACTCTGTGCCCCTGGCAGTGGGAGGAGACTTCGCATGCTCCTGCTGCTCCCAGGTCAATCAGGGCCCCGGGAGGGAGAGCATGTGAAGTCTCTCACTCTTTGCCCCTGCCCTGCAAGGGAGCACCTTGTTTAGTCAACCTCCAGCTGAGCAGCATCTGGCAGTTGACTTTAAATGCTGAGCCCCTTGCAGGGCAGGAGGAGACTTCACGCACTCCCCCCGCCCCCAAGCCCTGATTGGCCTGCGGGCGGAGAGAGTAGTAAGGCTTCCGCAGGCCAGATCAACTTGCTTGGCAGGCCAGATCCGGCCCACAGAGGCCCTTTTGTCCACCCCTGGGTTAACCTAACATTTAACCGGTTAACTAAGTGGGATCCCAACATGGGCCGGGAACTTGCTGTCTGGAGCACCCCAACCCCACCCAGGGGGCCCCAGTAAGGGTGATGCTTACTGGTTAACCGGTTGCCTGCTCACAACCCCAATAGATACACACAGTTCTTGTGTTCTTGCAAAGAGTGGCAGACTTATCTGGAGTGATTGTGTTAACATCCTTTTTCTTGTGTGTGTGGTATTTTTAAGGCCTTTTCTGATGCCATCAAAAAATGGCAGGAGCTGTCTCCTGAAAACAGTGGGAAACGAAAACGGAGGAAAGAAATGAACCAGTTTTCCTACATTGATTTCAAATTTGAGCAAGGTAAGTGTCAAATGGTGGTGGTGGTAGTCTCTATGCACCATGTAAGTGGAGCCCACCAACCACGGATGGTACCATTGTTAAGTACTCGGACCCTTAAACATCTACGTCTGCCGCTATCTAGTATTCCTCACTAATAAATGTGTCTCTTTGATACAGTTTTGCTTCTAAGCACTTGAAGTTGTATAATGAGTAGTGATGTCACAGCTATAGATGAAAGATCCTGATTTTGTTCACTGACCTTTTCATCCTGCTTTAGGTGATGTGAAAATTGAGAAGCGGATGTTCTTCTTGGAGAACAAGAGACGACACTTCAGGTCCTATGACAGACACTCGCTTCTCCCACCTGTGCAACTGGAGCAGGAGTTCTATGAACAGAAAATTAAAGAGATGGCAGAGGTGAGACTGTCATGATTTGCCCTCATCCCCTAGGACAGGTGACTTCATAGAGATGCCTCTGCCCTCAAACATGGAAATGAGTCCCCTCTCTCAGCTGCAGAAATGCAAATGCCTGGACAAAATGTTGAATGTCTATCGATTCTCCCTCCTCTCACTTCCCATTCATGGCATTTAGAAACGAGCTGTGGTTTTGCGCCTTGGGAATAGCCAAGCTAGCAGCACGTTTGGCATTCCTTTAAAAAGAAGCCAGATGCACTCAGAATCCTCTCTATAAAAGCTCTTGACTGTGGTATCTACTCCGCTGTCTGCAAGATCCTGAACTTGCTGACTGTCTGGCATTTGGTTTATAGCCAGGATTGTTTGACTAGTTTGATGGATAACTGTGATTGGAGTGACAGGTTGAGGGCAGCCTGTCATGTAACATACTTCTGCTTCTTAAATCTTAAAGTGTTTTAGCACCTGCAATGGAGCATTATTCTATAATTACAAATGCACATGCCTCTTTTCAGCATGCAGACTTCCTTCTTGCCTTGCAGATGAATGAGGAGCAGTATCAGAAGGTCAGTAGCTCTATCCACCTGACTTTTTGTAATAAAGCATTTGCATTTACTCCCTTATTTCTAAGCTGACTTGTCTCACTCCTCACATGCTCCATCTGTTTGCTGTAGGATTGCTTTTGCTGAGCTGACAGAACCTCCTGTGGGGGGAGGGGACTTTTTCTAAAAGTCTGAGTCTACCACTGAGTGTACCAAAGCAGTATTGATGCATGTAATGATCTGTAGTAACTCATTTGGTTACTGCTGATAACTTGATTGGCCAGTGCCAGCACTGCAGTAGATTAATATCAGGGTTGCCATTGCTACACACATTATGGCAGTTTAAAGCAGTGTTTCTCAGCCTTTTTTTTTATAAAGTACACCTTTTTCCAAAAAAACCCCACCCCTTTTTAAAAAAAAAAATTGTAAGTACCCCCAGTACCAGTACCTACAGCTTTCAGACACACATTTTTTTTCTACCATTGCAACACATTTGTTTAAACAGCTTAATCGTAGCTGGGCGGGCGATGAAATGTTAGGGTGTAAAAAGTACAAAAATAATAAAGCACGGTAAAACTTAAAACAAAAATTCCATTTTCTCCAAGTTTCAGTTGTTGATGTACCCCCCCCAGACTTCTCTTGAGTACCCCTAAAGGTACTCGTACCACTGGTGGAGAAACACGCGTTTAAAGCAGATTTGCTGTTCTTGCAGTGCTGCGTTGGAGAGGCTTCTCTTCTATTTGCAGTGGGGGCTTGTTAGAAATTTGAAAACAGTTTTTCCATTTCAGTAGAGAGAGAGAGAGTAGTTGGAGCGCTAGCCAGCTGCCATGGATTACCATTTTCAGTGTCCATTATCTTCCAACCTTGGCGTGCATGTTGGTCTTGACAAGAACATGTCTATTTCCATCAGTGCCATTATACCACAGACAGGACCTGTGCAAGCTTCCCTGCCTTTACAACAGGGCTGCCAAACCACTGTATTCCTGACCTGTAATATGGATAAATATCCTTTGCTAGAGCCCTACAAATCTGTGGATATCCTCTTTATATCTGTAGGTATCTGATCTGCGGATCACTTTTGCAGATGACAATTTTGTATCTGCACAGGGCTCTGACCTTTGAGGTAGTTGTAGGCTAGTAAACTTGAATCCTAGTCTCCAAATGTGAATGGTGCATTCTGTCCCCTTCCTCCTCTCTATTAATACTTTTATTGTTCTGTAGTTTAAATCCCCTAATTATTAGCACTTAGGCAGACTAGCAAATACACCAAAGTGTGCATGGGGTGATTGGCCACCGTGATAGCTTGTCCTATATCTCAGTATATTACAGTGGTTAGATCCTCCAGTTTTTTAAATTTCTTGGGGAATTTAAACTCCAAACAAAGCATTTATTTGACTGTTACAAACTTTTGCTGCTCTTACTTGTTAAAAATGCTCATCCCATTTCCAATTTACTTGGAGTCTCTCACAGGGTGCTATTGTTGTCTTAACTCCACATGCTAGTTTTATGGGGTTCTCAATGCATTTCCCCTTCCCTATCACTGTTACTACTTAGGTTGGATGGTGGGGGAATTAATCTTTCGAATGGCTTGCAGGATGGTCAGATGATCGAGTGCCGTTGTTGCTATGGGGAATTTGCATTTGAGGAACTGACGCAGTGTGCAGATGGTCATTTGTTCTGCAAGGAGTGCCTAATCAAATATGCTCAGGAGGCAGTCTTTGGCTCTGGGAAGGTAAGAGTGTCCCAACAAGAGAATGAAAGGTGGATGGAGGCATTGTGTGTAGGTTCGGGTAATCAATAATGTATGCTGGAGGAATTTGTGAACTGCAAATTGCACATCTCACAAAGTGTTCCATTTGTGTGGAACACACTCAAATGTTAGTAGCAAAAAACCAAATTCATCTTGTTGCAGATAACCAACAATTGCATATTGGGATCTTTGTCTTGAATTGAATATCTCCATTAATAGTTAATGCTTTATTCTGTTAAATGCACAAAAACTGTTGAGATTACATAGTTAAGCAAGCAGAATTAAGTTGAGGTTCTTGTAGGGGCAACTACACACTTTTGGGGGAAAATGTTGCTGTCAGTAGCCAGGCTCAATGGGGTGAGTAAAAGAGAGTCAGTGTTTTCACTTGCTTTCTATGTCTTTATTTCAAAACTTGAGTTGTAACTTTGTTTTGCACAGTAGGGTATCTTGGTACCCGAGGCTCAAGATTTGAACTCTCTAAGGCAAAGGTTTTAAAGCAGGTGTGCCCTCATAAGGGAGCGTGGAAAAACATTTGGGGGATAGTGTTCCCTGTAAGATGTGCACTCATGTGGCCATGCAGGAGAGATTCAGATGCTGCCCAACTGATTAGCAGTGCACCCACAGCTAGGGTTTTCTTTCTGCCTCGGTGCACATACATTTATTCCACATATGGATGAAAGAGATTAGCTGGAGTGTTTACATGGTGTCTGGCACTTGTCTGACATAATATATCTGTTCCCTTTCGCTCTACACATAAGCAAACATCTGCTGTGGTCACTTGTGGAAATGTCCGTTTTAGCGCCAACATTTTCTTTCTCTCAGGCCTCTGTTCTGTTGAATGAATTTTGCTTCAAAAGAATCGAGTGACACCTTATTGTTCTTAGGAACTTTCATTCTCTTCTTCTCTTCCCTCACCAACGTAGTCAGAGCTCAGCTGCATGGAAGGGAGCTGCACATGTTCGTTCCCGACCAGTGAGCTGGAGAAGGTACTCCCAGAGACCATCCTGTGTAAATACTATGAGCGGAAAGCTGAGGAAGAAGTGGCTGCTGCCTGTGCAGATGAGCTAGTCAGGTAGGTTCCCAGAGGGTCCAAGTGGGTCAGTATTGTGAGATGGATGAAGGAGTGGTAGTTCACCTACTGAGGCAGTAGATCCTATAGCCCAAAACATTAGGTGGCTTGGTAATGCAAGGCAGCTAGGTGTTTTGTTTTAAATAAAGCATGTGTGTAACTGAGGCCTATGACTTTTACCCCTGAATATTTTTTTTATGAATAGAAGCTAGCTTTCTTTGGTAGACAGATGCAGATCAGAACCAATAGAGCATTGCATCCCTTGTGGTTTATCAAGCCTGCACTAATCCTTTGTGTGAAATAGTTTAGAAGAAGCACTAAGCACATAATCTCTAGGAGGCAAAGAGGGGTTGCAATCAGAAAACTGTAGGAAGAAAAGAGGCACTGCTGAGGTCAGTGAACCTATTTTTGGATAGACAGGCCATAGATGGCCTCCTTGTTAATGGACGTGTGGAATTGTTTAACTATCTACGCTCAATAGTCACTCAATGCGAGATGTTAACATGGTCTTCTCTTGGGCTGTAGGTGTCCTTTCTGTAACTTCCCAGCACTCCTGGACAACGATGTGAAACGGTTCAGCTGTCCCAACCCTCGCTGCAGGAAGGTAAAGGGCTGATATTTACCTAGGCGTCATCTTTTGGAGTTTTGAGATGCAGAGCTCAAGGGCTCCTCGGTTTTGCTAACGTTATAAAATGTGCATGACACACAGATGTGATGGAGGAAAAGAGTTCTTTGCAAAGGTGGCTCTTGGTCTTTTGTTAAGTGACTAAAGGCAGGGCTGCCTTTCAGGATACTGTCAATACAGATAAAGTTAAAGACTGCTCTTTGCTCCGCTTAGGAGATGGTTGCAAAGTAATGTCTCTCGAGATACTTTAGCGTGTTGTTTTGCTCTACAAGATCTTAAAATGTACTAGTTGGGGGTCTTAGTAAATGTCTGGTTTTGCTGAGCATTCTAACTGTAATGACACTTTTTAAGAGAACTGGGGAAACAAAAATCGAATGTCTTAATAAAATGGCACTTTGTTACTGCGTGTCACAGCTCTGGATCCAGATTTTGTAACGACAGGTTGGACCTCCCTGGTCCGGCACCCTCGGGACCTGATTAGTTCTGAAGGAGGGAGTTTGTCAGACCAGAGGAGACTGGCTCCTGGGGCCACTGGGCTCCTGGCTCTGCTGCCTGTCCCAGGGCTGCTGGGGCCCCATGGCCTGCTGCTCTCTGGTCCAGAAGTTTTCTGGTCCAGCAACATCCGTGGTCCTGCCAGACCAGAGAGGTTCAACCTGTAGTGCCAGGAAGTCACCATCAGCAGGGTTTGGGTAAAATCCATCCTCTCAAAGAGCTGGGGATTTGCAGACTCATCAGAAAAATCACTCCTTAGCAGCCTTGTTGCTGTCTTAGCAGAGGGCAGTCACTCAATGAGTCATGGAGAGCGGACCACCCTTTCCGCCATGGCAGGGGTAGTCTCACCAGGTCAAAAGTGCAGTCAGTGCAGAAGGGGGAAACTGCCACAGCTTGTGCTGTATTTCGCCACAGAGCAAACAGAGACTGAGACTTGCTGAATACTAAATGCATGTAGAATCTCAATGGCAGAACTTTAATTTTTTCTCGGCACCTCTTTTCACTGGTATAAATGGATGTAATCCTACCTGGTGTCTGTATCCAAGTTCTAATACCCAGTGAAGCTTTGCTTAGTTTAGGCCGAAGTAGCAGGGACTATTATGGAATGGTCCGGAATCTGTATCGCAGTAGCTCCTGTCTTAAATGAATCACGCTCACGCTTGTAGCTCCTGTAGCCAGAGGCTTCTTAATTCAAAATTTTATATGGCTATTTGCCTATGGTGAGAAGTAATCCTCTTGTACTAGAAGTCTAATTTGATTTTTTTTCTGAAGTTGTATTGCTCAGAATAGATACTGTATTATTGTCAGCATTGTGAAGTGAGAGCAAGACTAGCCTGATGATGGGATCAGCAGTTGCTTTTTGGATTCTGGAGGCACATTTGTGCTAAATTCAATCAGTAAGCATTAGACTTTCTCAAATGTTAACCTGACTTAAACTCTACAGCAGGGCTACTCAACACATGGCCTGCATGCGGCCCATGGCCTGTTTGCTTGTGGACCGTAATGCAGTTTGGGTTTACACGGGGCTCAACATGCGGCCCATGGTTGGGAGCCAAAACAAAAAAGTAATCAATATAATGGGTGATATGTGTTTAGTAGTTAAATTCCCGGACTGTCATTGCTCATTAAAAGTGCTGTCATGTGGGTGGAAATTGGGTAAATGGTGCATTTTATTAATATCAGCAGAACCGACTTAAATGGGGCCCTGTGTGTTATGTAGTCTTGCCTTAATCTTTGTATTCATGCCCATGAGTGTGAAAGAAGCTGTTTGCATATATTTGGGTATATATTTGCATGTATATGGAACTACACTCAAGTTACAGCCCTCAGCATGTGCTTTGAGTAACATTGTGGCCCTTGGGGCTTCCAAAGTTGAGTAGCCCTGCACTGAAGCATCCAGACATGTGGGCTGAGGAAGGCTGAGCACCACTAGATGGCACCAGTGACTTGTGCACAACTAATCAATTCTTAAACCAGCATGATAAAAGAATAGAACTCTTTTCCCTTTTTTTCAAGTGAACCATAAAGGGCAACCCCACAGGTTCCAGCAAGTGAGCAGAATTTGGAGTGTAAATGTTTGAAGAACAGTGCAGTATCTAAAATTACAGGTGTTTTGTTTCAGAATGTGAAAGTATGGCAGGGTGTTCTAGTTCATCAGGGCTCCAAATATACTAGCCTTGAGTTTGGCTGGTTCTTCTGACACCACAATATTTCAAGCTAACTTGCCAATACTTGAAAGAGGGACTGGATTTCGAAGATATCAACAGCTTTCATTGGTGCATTAGCCAAAAGTGTATTGGAGTATCAGATTTTTAGATGATTGCTTCCAGAAGGAACAAGTTTGGGTTTAATAGGGAGAATTGGTATTTCTTGAAATGGGAGGACTTGTCAATGCTTTGTAGCTGTACTTGCAATAGGTTTCCCAAGATCCAGCTATCTTGTATTCTGATGATGAGGGTTAACCAGTTAATGTCCCCTTTTGCAGGTAGCTGTTTCTTAGTGAGGCGCATAAAGGGTTAATCTGGAGATGTGGAGTGATGTGGGAGAGCAGTGGATGTTCAATATCAGAGTGCAGAGACTTAACAGGGGATGCCTCCAGCAAGTGACATGGTCCTGGCAGCTGGCTCTGGAAGGGAGACCCTCCGTGGCTTGAAGGATTCTGGCTGCATTGTAGAGAATGAAGTGAGGGAAAATATTAAGTGAAGTGGTAAGGATGAAATGAAATCTTGTGATTTTTTTTTTTATTTTTTTTAATTTTTTTTTTTAAGTATAGAGCACATGGCCCTTGTGACAGGGCAGGGAAAGGAGAACCAGAAGGTGGTTCTATAACATTTTCATAATCTTGTTAGCCTCGCTGTTCTCAATTCCAGGGTTCACACTGATGATGTTTGGCTTCTCCCAAAACTTCCCCTACAATCATGCAGAGGAGTGGTTGGTTCGAGTCTAGGCCAAAGGTAAAGATACCTCAAATTTAAGTTTTGGGCAACATCTGCGCTCCTTGTAAAGAGTTGAAAGCATTTAGCCCTTTGCCATGTGCTTGATTCAGCCTGAGGCACACAGGCATCAGTGACCGTATTCCCAAAGGCAAAAACGAGAAGACATATGGGGGCCATTCCAAGGCCCCTTCTACCTCCACAAAGGGCTGTCCCAAGACCTCTTTGCCTACTGGCTGTGTGGGGCTGGCCCTGTGCAGAGCCAGCCTGAGGCCCTGCCCCTCCACCCTTTGTGCTCTAGATGGCCTGAGCCCCTCTGCCACTTGCATGCATGAGCCTCTCCTGCGCCACTCTCCGGAGCCCTCGTTTCTGCATGGGACTGGCTGCCTGCATGCATCTCTTCTCGCCCCCCTCCCAGTGTCACGCTAGGGGTCTCACAACTGGCAACAGCATTTGTCCAAGTAGCTGTTGCCAATTTATGATCACTGCAAATGGGACAAATGCACGGTCTTGCCAAAAAATTTGGATGCCTGGGATAGAGCTTAAAAAAGGAAATGCACCAGCCAAATGTGAGGTATGGTCTAGGGTAGGGATGTAAGCGACTAGTTGAGTGTTCAACTACCCAATAAGCCTAGGCACTACTCAGCTACTTGCTCCCCCACCCCCTTGCTGCAGAGAGGCAGCAAGGGGAGGGAGCAGGAGCCAGTGCTGGGGGGGGAGGGGAGCTGGCTCAAAAGCTGGTTCCCCCCAGCACTGTGTCCGCAGGGAGGCAGGGGAGGCAAAGATGAAGCGGAGGACCCCTCACGAGCTGGGACTCAGACCTCTGCAGCTCTGCCTTTTATTTAAAAAACAGAGCTGCATCGATCCCGGAGCCGGGACTTAATCACTACTTAACATCCCTAGTCTAGGGATGTAAAAAGTTGTTTAAAAATGTAACCATCTAACCACTAGGATTTTTAGTGGTTACATGCACTGCGGTCTCTGCAGTATGAAGTTTTACGCTGCAGAGCCTGTGGCAAAGCCTCCACGGAAGTGGGGCTGTGCCGTCCCCACTCACGCAGAGCCAGCATGTAATCTACGGCAGGGGGCCGGGCCCACCACGGACTGGGATGCTCTGGCTTGCCGGGGTAGTCACTGCTTATAGTGAGCCCCTGCAGGGCTGAACCAGCCCCTTGACTCCGGGGTGGGTGGGGAGCTGCTCTAACCACTGCCTACCGGTTAAGGCTTACTGGTGTTAACCATCACAGTATGGTCACCCTGATTATGCTAGATGCTTTGGCTACTGCTTGTTCTTCCCTTGCACATGATCATTCCTTGTATTGGCTGAGACGTACCCAGGCTTAATATCAGTGGGCAGAATTGCCAGTGAGAGGGGGAGGCATTGCTAGTCGCGTACAATAACTACTGCATAGCCATGTGAAGAGCTTGTAATGAGCAGGGATCCTAGCTTTCAGTGATAACAAAATTCTGTGACCCTCCCCCCCCCCCCCCAAATCAGCGTTTTTCCGTGATTAAAATGAAACGCTGAAGGTTAGTTTCCCTGGTCAGTTAAACACAACGTTTTATCTTTGGATGCGTGCTCGAAGCCTACCAGTGCCATCACACATAATATATTAATAGAATTACAGTATTCCGTCTCAGTGCATGGTTTCTTTACTGTTGTCAATGGCTCTGCTGTTTCAGCCTCTTGTGTTTATTTTCATTCAGTTTCTGTGGTGCTTTCCATGTGCTGTGCAGGTGTCTGCCTTTGAACATAATTGACAGCCTTGCTCCATACAGGACTGAAAGGCACACTGCTATCAATGTGAGATTTGTCCTTGCCAAACTCAGTGTTGTGGTCTTCAGGGAGGATTTTTAAAGTTTTTGGCATCATTTCATAGCCTGAATTACTCTCATCTGGGCTGAAGTGAAATTTGAGAAGCACTTCAACGCGAATCTCTCTACGCTGTTGAATAATCTCTATGCCAGAAGCAGTTTATTGGAAAAATCTCAGAGGAGTAGCCTTGTTAGTCTGTTTCTGCAAAAAAACAATGAGAGGAATCCTGTGGTACCTTAGAGGCAGACAGATTTATTAGGGCATAAGCTTTCCTGGGTAAAACACTTGGGCTTTACCCACGAAAGTTTATGCCCTAATAAATCTGTTTGTCTCTAAGGTGCCACAGGGCTCTTCATTGTTTCTGCAGTTTATTGGAGTATGTTTAGCAAAATGTAACTTTTTTTTTTTAAAGCACATTAAAAAACAGCCACAAGAGGGAAGGTTTTGTGTGTTGAATAAGTGACACCGGACTTTCAGTAAAATTTAATGTTTTCCCACAAAATGTAAAAACTAAAGATTCTCTGGAAACACACACCACATTTTTCCATAGCAATTAGTGTTCTAGGATCCCGGGTAATAAGTCTACGCCATCTGTCAGTGCCATTTCATCTCCAGCTGTGATACATGGAGTTTGGCTCTTGCTTAGCTGTCCAGGCCTTGCATATTAATGTCACCTGCTGGGTGAAGGAAGTATAATAAAGCTTAATTCACCGAGGAGAAACCTAGCCCGAGCAACTCTGCAAGTAAAGAAGAGATCTTTGTACGCCCTTAACGTGGTCTGCATTTGTTACAGGAATGTCCTTGTATTTTAAGCACGGAGCTTGTCGGTGGCTAAGTTCACACTGCCACTCTACTGTGCTGCAGCTTTCTGGCTTGAGTGTAGAAAAAGCACTGCCCAGAACACAGCAGTTAACAGCGCTGTGACACACCCTTGATAAATGGGCTCCTAACACTTTCAGCTACTCCCCTATTGGCTGTGGTTTACATAAAGCTCATGCTATGGCCATAGTTTCATTTATGGCAACACTTTAATTTTAGAAGTGTAGACAAAGCCAGTGTCTTGTGTTTGGGGTTATAGGCTGCTAGCTCTGTGGAGCTGCTAACACATCATCCAGTTGCTCTCTGCTGGCTGGAGCTAAACCACTTGGAGTTTCAAGGCCTTTGATCGGTTCTGTAGTTAACTGCTTATGTGGTGTGTAGGAAGAGGCTGCACACAGTGGTGTCAGATTCACAGCAGCGGCAAATGTGAATGGGGACTAGCAGCTGCTGGTGATGCATTACCCAACCTCTGTGCTGCCTTACATCAAAGCAGACCTCTCTGCAGTGGCATTGGAACCTTCCAGCCCTCTAGTGACGCATGCTACTTTCCCATGCGTTTTGACATGTTGAGGTCTTTGCAGGTTTCTATACTGAAGCCATCGAGCCCCTTGACGAAATTACCAAACAGCATTTCTCTCATGACTTCAAAAACTAAAGAGGACCTCGTGCACAGGGGAAATACTCTTCTCCACCAGTCCCTGGTTTGCCCCCCTGCCCCCATGATCAGCTTGCATAAACCTGTGTGTGTATGTGTGTTCAGGCAGCAGTGGTGTGCTAGCAGGTATCCCAGACTCTGTGTTGTGGGTGGGGGCGATTGTCACCCCTCTTGGCAGTCTCAGCACAAAGCACTGCAGGGCTTCCAGCCAGCTAAAAGATGAGAAGGTGAAAGATGTTGCCATGGTAATAACACATGCATGAAGCAGCACTGTGGCTCTGGGTGCTGGGGGGAGGGGGAAGAGCAGGTACTGGGGAGCTCAAGATACCAAGCAGTGTCATTTCAAAGCCAGACCGGAACCTTCTGCTGCATTGTAGCCTCCTGTATGGCCTACGTTTGCTTTCTGAACTCCCTTAGGTCACTGAGAGGCCTCTGACCCCTGCACCCAGTCCCCCTCACTCACTCCCTCTCCTTCCCCCGCCACCAAGACCCCACACCCCCAGCTTGCTCCAACACCCTCCCTAGCTCCTGCACCCTCCCTCCTGGCCAGACACCCTACTCTCAGCCTGTTTCTGCACCCTGTCTCCCATCCATACTTCACAACCTCTCCCTTTTCTGCATCCCACCGTCTGCCCAGATCCTGCACCCCCATATGTATCCCACTCGCTGGCAGCCCTGTCCCGCACACTGAACCCATCATTTTAGTCCCCACCCAAGAATCTAAGGGGTCCATAAAATCGACCAACTCCAGAACCCCAGAAGAGTAAATCTGGCCTATGGGAAAACCTGAACCCTGTCCCTTCCCCTCGCCCCACAGGACTGTAGTGCCAGATGTGAGGTGTCTCAGTTGGGGGCCACATCAGTGAGGGTTGGGGGTTTTTGGAGTAGGTGTGTGGTGTGTTTTTTAATTCTCACTTGTGTGGTCCCCAACTGATTTTTCTGTAGGTCAGTGGCCCCTGACCCAAAAAAAGGTTCCACAGCCCTGCCATAAAGAAGAAAACATTGAAACTTTTAGTGTTGGACATAAATTAATATTTTACTTTATTTAAAATTAAGTTTGATAAACTAACATGAGAAAGTTAAAACGCTTAATCTGTTTAATATTTTAAATTAAGGCATTCTGCTTAGCTGCAGGACTAGCAAAAGAGCTCGGGCGTAATTATGTAACTAACGGTGAGTTTCCATTAGCAACTGCTGGTCTGCGGAAAGGTTTGCATTGAACCAAGTAGTCCAACATAGGCTAAAATGTCTGAGGACCGACCACAGCTTTATAGAGTGGTGTGAGTGCAGGGTGGTTGGAAAGAAACTCTCACTGCATCTGAATTGAATAGTCCTCTGACTTAGCTCTTGTTCTTCCCAGGGTGGTGTCTCCTTTACACAGGACTGTGATTAGGAAATGAATGTGCCTACTGAGCATGCACTGCTATTGTGCTGGAAAAACACAGTGCCCACTGCTTTGCCTTTAGCTCTTAAGTACCCTTCCTGTAGCTACCTCAAGGGGATTATTAGATGTACTATTATTTTGAAGGGCTAAGTTTTGAAAGCTGCTGCTGGGGCTTACTTCCCAGGGTTGAGGTGAAGGTGGACTTTGAATAAAGGCATTCAGTTGCTTTTAACCTTGGTTTCTTATTGAACCAAATTTGCTAGTAAACTCTATTTGCACGTGGCCCTTTCAAGGGGGGCCTAACCAAGTGCATCTCGGGTCTGTGTTACTAGGCATGAACCATATTGTACCAGTCTGCAGCAGCTTCAGCAGGAGGGCATCGCATGATCAGCCAGCTTGAAAACAACAAAGGCAGTCAGTGGGGTCTCTTCCAGGGGTGGGCAAAAGGGCCTCCGCGGGCCGGATGCGGCCTGCCAAGCGGGTGGATCTGGCCCGCGGAGGCCCTGCTGCTCCCCCGGCCAATTAGGGCCTGGGGGTGGGGGAGTGCCTGAAACCACCTCCGCTCTGCCCCCGCCCTGTGAACAGCGCCTTAATTGGCCTGGGGGCAGGGAGCGAGTGAAGCCTCCTCCTGCCCTGCCAGGAGCACATGGTGCTTTGAAGTGCAGCGCGCTGCTTGCTGGGGGGAGGGAAGCGGAGGAGGCTTTGCGCACTCCCCTGCCCCCAAGCCAGTCTGGGCCTGGGGAGCTGAGTGAAGCTTCCTTTGCCCTGCCTTGGCCCTGCGAGGAGCCCGCAGCACTTCAAAGTGCCACATGCTCCTCGCAGGGCAGGAGGAGGCTTCCTATGTGCTCCTGCCCCCAGACCAATCATGGTCTGGGGTAGCCCCACCCCTTCCTGTTTAGTCCCCGCCCCTTCGGGGTGGCCTGGGGCTACTTTGAAATTTTTTGAAGTGGCCCCTGGGCAAAAATTATTGCCCACCCCGGTCTACTTCTTGAATTGGGGTGTATGCAGAGGAATTCTGGGGACAACCGTATCTGCTACAAAGCAATTATGCTGCTCAAGCCACACATGTCTGTCTTGCACCTTACAACAGAAGCTTTCTAGAGCTTGTCTACCCTTAACAGTTTAAAGTGCAGTTGCAGGAGCTCTTCAAACTGAAATTGTGGCCCCCACATGAGCGCTGGGAGAGAGCTACTCCCTTTGCAGAGGGGTTTTTCATAGAGTGCTGGAAGAGCTAACAGTATTGTAGCCTAGTTCACACTGGCGCTTTACAGCTCTGTAAGTTGCTGCACTTGGAGGGGGGTGTTTTTTCACACCCCTGAGCCATAAGTTACAGCTCTTTTAAGTACAGACTTGGTGTATGCTGGAGGATAATGTTTATGTTGTAAACCAAGGACTCGCCAGCCATGAGTATAATCAAGGTGACTCCACTTTGTATGATAGACTCTCCCCCCCCCCCCCCCCCGAGCATGTAATTTTACAAAACACATCCATGCCACCTAACAATATTCTTCATTTGCTTTTCATAGTGTGGGCAGTTCATCTATAAATGCCTCTAAGACCTAAGGTTTAAACTGCATCAGGGACCCGGTCACTATCTGCACATGCAACGTGGAAAAAAATTCTTTCTTTAGAGAAGTCAAACTTGTCCAAAATGCCTCCAAGTTGGATGTGCATGTGGAGGATTGCTTAATTCTTCTTGTTTTGCAACATGTTTTCCCCAGCTGCTGAGTCTGCTGTGTCTCATTCAGCTTCCTGACAGCAGTGCAAACATTTTGAAGGTCCCATGCTCTCGTGTGTCACTCCCTATTCACCAGTCCGTATGCCTGGACTCTGTGTATTTCACTGAGAGTACTGTATTAATTTTGATTTTGTTGTTGTTGCCACTTTTATTTTGCCTCTGCTTTTGCGGGTGGAGGAAAAGTCTGGAGATGGCAGCTGCTTATAGTGAACCCTCCACTTCCTGCCTCGTGCTAGTCACCTCCAGTAGTGGTTTCATTTGTAAAATTTCATCCCCTTAATTGAAAAGAATTTGCTGAGGTGGGCCAGGAATGGAGATGTGATGTAGCAGATCTTGCTACTTTCCACACTAATGGGGTTTAGCATGAATGTGTCCGGTTGTCTCTAGAACTTGTGTGCACTCGTGCATGCGTGTGTCCTTGTACATGTATGTGCACAGTCATGGGGAAAAATGCTGCTTTCTTGTGCCTTGTCCAGTAGAACATTCTGAGGCTCTCTTCTTTGCTAATGGCCTGGCTCACCTTCATTTACATGCACTGATAAACCCCAAGGAAGTGTATGTTTCTGCACTCCAGGGACTTGCTTTTTTTTTTTTTAACCTTCAGATGAATGTCTTTTGCTCACCCTGTATCTGAGTGGTGTAGACGGGAGCACGCTCCATTATACTGCTGCCAAACCCACAACAAATGGCAAGTTTCCGTCTGTCGTCTATGCTTGGCTTGAAGGCTCTCTGCTGCTGGGCAGGCAATTTCATTTTTCTACCATAAAAGGGCAATGAAACTTGCCTGTAGCCTTGGTGCTCTGTGCACTGCAGTCAGAAGGCAGGACATGGGGAGATCCTATCGACACAGCAGCAATATAACAGCAGCATCTTTGGAATTTCAGTATCTGCTCCTCAAAGGGACTGGGAGCGGGAGGGACCAAGGCCACAGGGAGGGGGGATGTGAGTGTATTCTCTGTAGATAAGGTCCCTTTAGACTTTGTGATGAAGTGCCAAAGCAAGATAGATAACAGGGTGGGAAGAACTCATTGGAGGACAGCAAGAACTCACTGGTGGATAGCAAAGTCTATTTAAAGGAATAGATCCCACATATGACTAAAAAATGTGTGCATGAAATCACATGATCTACCCTCCAGCACGTCTAATGTCCAACACCCAAAGAAACTGCCAAGAGTCAAGTTTGCTCTGTATGTCTTGGGATGCTCAGCATCTTTCAAAAGGCCCTTTACACACACATGTATGAAAAGTCTCAGAGGGGTAGCTGTGTTAGTGTGTAACTTGAAAAATAGTGAGTAGTCCTGTGGTACCTTAGAGACTAACAAAAAAAATATATATAGGTAGTATCATGAGCTTTTGTGGGCAAAAGCCAGTTCTTCAAATGAGATCTTTTCATGTATTAAAAGCTTTTAAAGAAATACCCAATAAAGGAGTATGCTTGAGATGTGCAGGAAAGTAAAACATAGTTTTAAAACCTGACCTGATGATAGAGATCAGTGAAATAATGTGTGTCTGTGTATTCAGCCCATCGCTCCTAAAACAGAAACTTTGAAGCCAGGCTCTATAAAAATAGACCATGTAAGTCAATGCAATATAGTGCAATACAATTTATTCCTGTCCTTGGTTTCTACCATATATAGCAATATCCATTCAGTGAAAAGATGATTCTAACATTTTTACTGCTGACCAAAGAATACATCTTTTCAGGTCCATAAGAGGTATTGCTGTCTTCCCTTTATAGCTTTGTACTTTGGGCCTCTGCTCAGGACAGACCCAAAGATGGATCTGCCTTCACATGGGATGCTTAGACTGCTATATGCTAGTAATAGAATTGAGCCCATCCATTCCTTCCACTTAAATTGTAGTTGGATTGAGCCTAGAATCTGGTGATGGTGGTGGTGAAGATAGCCAGATTATCTTGGAGAATTACTCTGATTCTAGATGTCTTATTGGTGTTTCAGTGCAAAAAGGCTCTGAACACTAGTTATTGATCGGCTAGTGGATTCCCAGGATAACTGTGACGAGTGATACCAGACCACAGAAGCTTTTTGCTTGCCTCTGTGTGGCAACCTATGGAAAGTGCGTTCCATGCATCTTTTAACTGGACAATAACAGTCTCACAACCTACCTCAGCATTGACTCACTGGATGGGGGAAGGATTGCAGGGAGGCAAATCTTGGGATGCTCTGCAGCTTGAGATTTGCCTTAAATTCAGTCCACTTTCCCTCTGAGACTCCCCCTCAAAGATAATGGGAGGAGTGTTGCCATGCTTGGGTTCTTCTGTTCCATGATAAAGAACAAAATGGAGGGAGTAATTTAATGTGATCACTAGGCCATTGTAGAAAGGTGATGGAGGCAACCCTCCCTCCTCTCCCCCCCCACCTGTACAAACAAAGTTACTTAGCTGTTTAATTACATTGCTTCTCCAAGTTGCAGATTTCCTATTTATAATATGCATTTGTCCTGGGATCAGAGGGTAAGGCTAAGGAGAGCTAATCTTTGCTCAGAGACTTGAGCCACTCCCCGCCTCAGACATTCATTCCTTTTCAGAAGTAACTTGATTTTAAAGCTTCAGGGGGGTAGCCGAGCCGTGATTCACTCTTGTTAACCAATGAGTAAAGATTAGAGATGAGCCAGTGAATAAGGGAGTGAGTGATTAAACCCCAGATTTGCTCTTAGGTTTGGTCCTGTGGTGGAAAAGACTGTATGTATTCCCAAGCCAACTTTTAAAACATTGTTCTGACCTTATTCAAGAAACTAAGGCTTAGTCTACACTGGCACTTTATAGCACTGTAACTTTCTGGCTCAGGGTGTGAAAAACATTTCCCGCCCTCCCTCCCCGAGTACAGCAAGTTACAGTGCGTAAAGCGCCAGTGTGAACGAGGCTATAGCACTGGGAGCCACTTCCCTCATGGAGGTGGTTTATATAGGGCTGTGGCTGTACTTTAAACTTTAGTATAGACAAAACCTGAAATCTCTCCTCTTTCCATCTCCCACACTGAGATCCGTATCACAATCATCACTGTCTTCTTACCTCAGTTTTGCCCACTAGAATGCTGTAAAACATCATTGGAGATATTTAAGAGCAGGTTAGACAGACATCTAACAGGGGTGATCTAGATCATAGGTTCCCAAACAGGGAACCTGGGGGGCATGAAGAAATTCTGGGGGGGAGGGGCACAAAGCAACCCAAACTCCCACCCACCTCCCGGTCAATTCCCCCCAAGAAAGAGCCCAGTCTGTCCAGTAAAAAAATTCAGAAAATATCGGACATGTGAAATGTCCAGTATTTTCTGTTTTTCCTGGCTTGGACATCCGCTGGAATACACGCAGCTAGGGCTGGCTGGGGCAGGGGGAGGATGGAGTGTCCTGGGCAGACTTCAAAATGGCCACCTTAAAAGGGCAATGCCTGCTCTTAAAAGGGCAACTTTATTTTTTTTTTGGTCAACAACTTTTCCCCTGGAGTACTGGCACCTTTTTTTTTTTTACACTCAACAAGTTTTGCTGCTATTTTTGTGTTTCAGGGGGAGGGGCGTGAAGGTTTATCAAAAAGAGGGCACGATGCCGAAAAGTTTGGGAACCACTGATCTAGATGGTGTTTAGTCCTGCCGTGAGGGCAGGGACTGGACTTGATGACTTAAAGTCCCTTCCAGTTCTAGTATTCTGTGATTCTATGAAAACCCCTTGCACTAGCTAGTCATGCTCTTAAAATGGTAATTCCCACCTTTTTGCAGGGAGAATGGAATCAGGCCCAGCCAAAGAGTTTGTGGGGTGAGAGGTGGTGGTTGACTGTGGTTGGCTGCACTGTGTGGCTGGGTGAGCGCCAGGCAGCAAGGCCCTGAAGGCTCAGGGGTGGGCCCAAGGCAACCACCTTGCTTGCCTTGCCCCATGGGTAGGCCTGAATGGAATGGTGAAAAAGAGGGTTTGGGTGGAGTCTTACTATTGGGCAGCTCGTTTACCTCCTTCAGAGAAGTGTCAGGATGGCATGTCCCTGTGTATGCAGCACAGATGTGTTCAGCTTCCCATTCTGCACTAGTGTAAATAAGTATCTGCATATGAGACAGACATCAGGCTTCCTGGGCTAATTCAAGGCCACTGTGAATCTAATGCTTGTCTCAGAGGCTGTTGGAGTTTGTTTCCTAATTTGGTCACAGTATGCTTGGGGCTGGCTTGCTTAACTTTTTAAAAACACTTGTCCTTTTATATCATTGAAGTGGAGGGGAAGCTGTTTATATCAGTAAACCTACAATTCATCTCACTTCCTTTCTGTAGAGGAAGTGACACTTCAGGTCTGTGCAGCTAAAAAAAGAAATATTCTAGGTTAGCTTGAATACTCCTATCTTGTTTATCTCTTCTCATCCTTTCACTGTCCTTTCTGAATTCTCTTTAGGGAGCTAATCTTAATGAAATTTCAGAGGGTAACCGAGTTAGTCTGTAACAGGAAAAACTTAAAAAACAACAAACAGTCTGGTAGCACTTTAAAGACTAACAAAACATGTCGATGGTATCATGAGCTTTCGTGGGCACAGCCCTCTTCTTAAGATGACAGATGAAGAAGAGGGCTGTGCCCACGAAAGCTCATGATACCATGGACATGTTTTGTTAGTCTTTAAAGTGCTAACAGACTATTTGTTGTTTTTTAAGTTTTTCTTAATGAAATTGTTTAGAATCCCATATGGGTGGTCTTTTGAACTTTTAATGCCAGAAGGAGGCTTGCCAGATGCTTTCACCAAAAATCCCAAACATGGCAGGGAAAAAAACTTGGTTGGGGGGGGGGGGACAGGAAATGAAAGTTGAGCAAAAAAAAGGGGGGCGCGGAGGAGAGAGAACAAAAAAAGGTCGCTGCGCCTATACGAATCCCCGCACTCCTCGCTTCGCCACCGGCCTTCCATCTGAGAGAAATAGAAAATACCGGTGTGGTGTGTGTGGGGGGGGGGGCGGCGGGGGATTGGTTTGTTTTTTGTGTTTTTGTTTTTTTTAAACCGGACAGGGGCCAGAAATAACGGAGTGTCTGGGCAAAAACTGGACACCTGGCATTTCTTAAAGGGGCCATGCTGTTTGGTGTGGTGTGTTTTTGTTTTGGTTTTGGTTTTTTTTTGCTTAACTCTCGGGGTCCTTTTTTTCTTTTTTTTGCTCAACAACTTTGGTCCCCCCTCCCTTTTTTTTTCTCTCAACAGAATTTTTTCCCCAATGGTTTTTTGTGGGGGAGGAGAGGTCGGTATTTTTGGTTAAAGAGAATGAGGCCCCTCTGACCTCTCTAAAACGGGCTGATCTTCCACCTCCAACCAAAAAAAAAAAAAAAAATCACAACCAAATTGCCATTAACTGCTGGGATGCCTGAAGAAAAATTTACTAATGGTCCAACAGTCTTTTGGGGTTCTGTAAATGCTCCTTGTTTGGGTGGAAATTAGCAGCCTGAGCCGTTGCCTCACTCAAACAATCCCCTAGTATAACTGTAACAAAATATTATATAAGGGTAATTTCATTGTCACACCTGGAAGCAGATGTGGACACAACTGAAGAATCAACAAGTGTAGCTTCCATTTTGATTCATAGGCTGTGCCTGAGGGGAAGAAATAGGTTTTCCAGGTATCACTAGATTGTGCCACAGGCTGCTGTACTAACCAGAGCTGTATTGCATTTCAGGAGGCACTGGCGGTGCCTTGTGCAGGGAGACACGTGCTCTTGCAATCCTTGCTGTGAGGTCTCCTGCAACTCAGACCACTGAAAGGCAAGAACGTGCACACTAATCTCTGAACTCCTCTGATTGTATTGTGGGTGCAGAGTGCACATCATTCCTACCATTGTGTTTTCCCATACAACGCTGCTTTAGGGTGCACCATTAGAATTCCATAAATGTGGGCCTGAAACAGAAGCCAGGCGCACTTGTCTCTGTAGAAATCTTTGTCCTGTGGAAGCTTATGTGCTAGCCGTGAGCCAAGAGCATAGCTATAGCTGCCCTCCATTTTATCTACTATATATTGTAGAGCGTTTGTTCGATCAAGAATTCCTCCTAAACAGTAAGAGCTAGGACCACCAAATTTGGTGTACAGCTTCCTCTTCTTAAACTTACAGCAAGGTAAGGGTTTGGTTGGGCCAGGAAAATGGGACGTACCTGGAATGGAATGGCTTGTCCTAAAACCAAACAGAAAAAAAGACAGAATCAACAAATCAAGAACAGTCCTCAAAATTGACATAACTGAATGTTGAAAGGCACTTAACCAAGATGAGCAAGAAACAGGATGACTCTGGAATAGGATTGCTTGTCAATAAACCTTACAGGAAAGAGAAAACAGACATTTGGAGTAGTGCTCTGTTTTGGAACAGCTAAATCAATACTTAAGATGGATGTGGGGAACCTGCGGCCCAGGGGCTAGATTTGGCCTCCAGCTTGCCTGGATCCAGCCCCTGAGGCTCGGGGCTCCTTCCCCCCCCCCCCCCCCAGCATTGGGGAGCTAGCTCTGGCGCTCCAGCCCCACAGCCACCACTTCTCTACTCCTCCCCTTTCCCACCCTGTGGGACTGGAGCGCCGTCTCCCTGCTGTGGGACTGAAGGAACCCTGAGCATCACAGGCCGGATCTGATCCACAACTCTACCTGGAGGGGGAGGAAGCGACTCTGTGCGTTGTCACTCCTCCTGCCCCTCTCTTCTGATGAGAAAATGACAAGGCTGTAAAGTACTGCTTGGAGACTTCCCCCCCATCACTCCAATTGGCCATAATTGCAGCCAATAGTAGCAGTAGGGGGCAGTGCCTGCAAGTGGCAAGAAATATGAAGCCATGTGTGTCCCCCAGGACGCTGTCTCAGATAAGTGCCCCACCCTGCTCCTGCACCCCCTCCCACCTCAGTCTGCTCCTGCACCCTACCTCCCTCCCAGACCTCCTACCCTCTGTCTGCTCCTGCATCCCCCTCTGCTCTCCCTTCAGTTGGGGGCCACATCAGTGAGATGGGTTTTTTCTTCTCTTTTGTGTGGCCCCCAACTGATTTGTCTGTGGGTCAACGGCCCCTGCCCCAGAAAAGTTTTCCCACTCCGGCTTAAGGTTGGAAAACTAGAAGACAACATTATTGGAAACCAAATCGGCTATAGGCCTTTTTTGATAAAACATAGTGAATTATTAGGATTTTATAGGGATGAAGGAAAAATACGCTTGATGGAATTCCCATTTTAAAAAAATTACTGAAAAAATTAAAGGGACAAATTTTAACAATCCCTTTTTTAATAAATACAAAATAAAAATTAACTTAATAAATAACGCTGCTTTTGAAAGATACAGTTAAATCTCTAAAATCCGGAACTCTGGTCCGGTAACATCTGTGGTCCGGCAGGACCATGGATATTGCTGGACCAGAGAGCCCCAGCTGGCCAAGTTCAGGGGCTGGGCTGGTGTTGGCAGAGGGCAGCACAGTCTCACTTGGGAGCTCATTTCTGCGCGGGACAAAGGCAGTACAGCCGGCGCCCGGGAGTGCATTGGCAGTAGGGTTCGGGAATACAGCGCCAGCAGGACGGGCACAACAGGAAGCACAGTCCCACTTGGGCTGAAAGCAGTGGGACTGGCGCCTGGGAGCACAGCCCCGCCTGGGCCAGCACAGCGGGAAGTGGAGCCCCAGCCTGGCTGGAGGCAGTGAGGCCAGAGGCCAAGAAAGCAGCTGGAGTGGTGCCCTCATTAGTGGGGGGCAATGAGGTGGGCAGAGGTGAGCAGGGCCGGAGGGGAGCCTTGACCTCCCCTGGTCTGGCAAACTCTGTGGTTCAGGATCACTTAGGTCCCCAAGGTCCCAGACCAGGGAGGTCCCACATGTACAATCATTTAAATAAAGCATGTACAATTTCCTTTTCCTTCATTGAATTAAGGAACCTAGCAACTCTGGGTAAATCTGTGAGTGCGTGGTAACAGTCAGCTATGCAGCACTGACCGCAGACAGGGATGTATGATCATAGAATCATAGAACCATAGAGCTGGAAGAGACCTCAGAAGGTCATCAAGTCCAGCCCCCTGCTCTAGGCAGGACCAGTCCCAACTAAATCAACCCAGCCAGGGCTTTGTCAAGCTGAGACTTAAACACCTCTAGGGACAGAGACTCCACTACTTCCCTAGGTAACCCATTTCAGTGTTTCACCACTCTTCTAGTGAAATAGTTTTTCCTAATATCCAACCTGGACCTCTCCCACCGCAACTTGAGACCATTGCTCCTTGTTCTGCCATCTGTCACTACTAAGAACAGCCTTTCTCCATCCTGTTTGGAACCTCCCTTCAGGAAGTTGAAGGCTGCTATCAAATCCCCCCTCCCTCTTCGCTTCTGCAGACTAAACACACCCAACTCCCTCAGCCTCTCCTCATAGGTCTTATGCTCCAGCCCCCTAATCGTTTTGGTTGCCCTCCACTGGACCCTCTCCAATGCGTCCACATCCTTTTTGTAGTGGGGGGCCCAGATGTGGCCTCACCAGAGCCGAATAAAAGGGGAATAATCACATCTCTGGATCTGCTGGCAATGCTCCTCTTAATGCAACCTAATATGCCATTAGCCTTCTTGGCTACAAGGGCACGCTGTTGACTCATGTCCAGCTTCTCATCCACTATAATCCCCAGGTCCTTTTCTGTAGAACTACTACTTAGCTGGTTGGTCCCCAGCCTGTAATAATGTCCACATTGAAGGCGAAGTGGTGCTTTTAGTAGAGTAAGAACCATCATGGGGTCTCGAAAGTGAGTCACTCCCCTGAAAGGAATTGTTTTGAAGTACACAGATTAAAATCTCTGCATGCCCCTGTTCTGCCACCGCAGTAAACTTTGTCTGTTACTGGTTTTTACCTTCAAGCCTCTGCATTCTTATGCATTCACCCTGTTACTATTGTTGCATTATTCATAGGGCTGTAGCAATCTATCCAGAATGCTGATATTACTAATTGTAACAGAGAAGCGAAGAGCAAAGTAGAAAGTGGGTCAGGAACCAGAGTCATGATAAAGTACTCCCATCCGAACCACTTGTGAGAGAATATTTATTGTAGTGGAGTGTATGCTTGTGGGTTTGCAGGGTCAGTTTGGGGTTCTTTACCTTTTACATACAAATGAAGCAGATGGTCATGCTGCGCAGCCAGAATGGCTAACAGCATATTAATCTCTGGGGCTTTTTGTCTCATGCGGCTGAGAAATTGAATAGTGTGCTGTTCTTTCTAATAACACTAAAAGCATCCTAAAACTCGTGTGCTCTCTGAACATTCATATTGCAGAGTGAAGCCCTTCCTCCAAGTGTCAGTGAAGGGGGAGGCATAGACAGGTCAGTTAGTTTTATGTTCAGAGTGTGCCACTCTTAATGCACTCAAACTGCCCTTGCTCTCATAAGGGCGTGCTATAGCGGAAAGCATCTATCCACGTGCAGGTCTTATGCTTGACATCAGTGAAGGAGATGAGTAACTTTTCTGTGTAACTAATTTCACAGTAAATTTATAATATAGTTCTGGGTTGTAATAATTAACCTGTAAATGCGAGGGTACTGTGAGCATAAGGCACAGTCTGTATCCCCTACTCTCTTCAGTGTAGCTTCTCCTTTTAGTTCAATTGGCAAAGCATTCTCTCAGGAGTCTGGCATCCCTCTGAGCCAGAACTGTGAACAGTTAGTCTTGTGTGCTTGTTTCTTGAATGAGATGCAAGTGTGAACAGGGAAATGTCACTCACTCCAAAATGTACTGACTGTTACGATAAGTGACAACTAACAGAAAGCAATCACTTCCACAACAGTATGGGCCCTTGCCTGTCTTTTGAAGAGAGGCCATCTGGAATGGTTAAAATACCTGGGTTAGTGGAACAAATATGCAAATATAGGAAATTGCAAATAGTTCTTTAGGTGCTTTTTTTTATTTAGTTAGTTACTTTCCCAAAAAGCTTAGAAGGTAAACTGCTAACCCGACTTCCTGGGTCTCTTCCCTTTAACTATCTGAATTATTCCAAAGCTGCTTCCATTTCATTGTAAGACTTATGTCTGCACTTAGCTATCCTGTATAATGCACATTAAGGTTAAAAATCTTAGCAGAGAGAAGGCAGAGGGTAGATTTGCCTCAATCTAGCTTAGCAGGGTAAACTCCAGGTTATCTCACTAAAAAAACAAAACCAAAAACAACACAACACCCCACATGCATGGTCATCACCCGTTTCTTCCCGTCTCAAGAAGAAAGCACCAAGTGCAAGTAGGACTAGTACTCTGCCTATGTTGTGACTACCCCTGGGCTGCTGGTAATCTGCTAAAATCCTAGTGTGGACAAGTGATAGAGATGCAGCCGTGTTAGTCTGGTGTAGCTGAAACAAAAGACAGAACTATGTAGCACTTTAAAGACTAACAAGATGGTTTATAGGTGATGAGCTTTCGTGGGCCAGACCCACTTCCTCAGATCAATATGTGGAAGAAAATCGGCACAATCATATATACCAAAGTGATATAATCAAAAAAATGAATGCATGTGAAATTGACAAATCAAATTTTAGAACAGAGTGGGGGTGAGGGGGGAAGGTTAGTTTCTGTGAGGTAATGACATAGGGGTGATAATAGGGGAAGTTTCTGTGAGGTAATGACATTAGGGGTGATAATTGGGGAAGCTATCTTTGTAATGGGTGAGATAATTAGAGTCTTTGTTTAAACCCATACATAAAGTGTCAAATTTAAGCATGAATGACAATTCTGAAGCTTCACGTTGAAGTCTGGAGTTAAAGTCTCTCTAGTGTGGACAAAGCATCTTGTAGTTTGAACGTATGAATAAGGCCGGAGATTGCGGGGGAGGGACTGGCTAGTTAAAGCATGCTGGAACATGAGTTAGAAGAAACCTCATGAATGATGACTTTGTCCTGACCCCTTCTGGCAGTCTATGCTAGACTTCTGTTTTTAAGGCAATCCTCCATTGGTGGAAGGTCAATAAGACCCAGCGCAGGCTTGTTCACCGCTATTCAGAGCAAGTCTAGATAGCAATCGTGTGGATGCTGGTACATGCTCTGTGTTAATTCTGCCACCAGTGGAGTAGTACTGGTGGGAGATTAGCCTCCTTCATATTAGACTTTCTGGAGTAAAGTGGCTGTGTTTGTACAGCAAGTAGATGGTGGTGTTGCTGCAAAAGCCCATAGGAATGTGTCAAAATAATGTCGAGCATCTAATCTCCTTACCTGACTGACTGAAGAATATTAGCTCTCTTTCAAGATGATAGACAATTTTGCTTGTATTCTCAACAAGGTGGATAGGTCTAAAATTTGAGATTCCATCAGGAGTTGGAAGGGTAGTCTCCCAAAATTTTCACGTGCAGGTGGATTTTAGGCCAGCAAGCAATGTCCCTTGAAACATTATAGTCTTCTGTAAACCAGTTGCCTTGGGTCCTTGGCTATACCTCTCTTCTTGGATGTTTTGTTATGATGAACAACAGTCTTCAATGGGGAGACTAATAACCTATTGCCCTCTTTCCTGAGTTGTTGATTATCCAGGCTGAAGTCAAATAGATTTAATTCTCTGGCTCCCCAGATTTTCAAGTCAATTTTTGGGCTTGTTTACACTTACAGCACAGTAGCATTCAGTAAAAATGCTACCCATATGTACCTTTACTTACTGAAGAGATCAGCTATGCCAACAGAACAAGTTTCACCCATCAGCGTAGATACCAAACCGCCCCAAGAGGCGATAACTGTGGCGAATTTGGCTCATTAACATAGCGCTGTCCGCTCCAGGACGTAGGTCGGAATAACTGTGTCGCTTAGAACAATGTAGTTAAGTTTGTAATGTAGACAAGGGCTTAGTTTGTATTTGTGTTTAAATCAGTGAGGGTGGCCAGGTGTGCATTCTTCCAACGGAATCTGGGTGCTTGTAGCTTCTGCTTTCTATTTTAGTTGAGTATTTGTAAATGCAGAGTAAAAGGGCCTAAACAGTTTGCAACCTGACTTTCTAAAAATTTGCAACTGAAGTTGTCAGTGCTGAAGAAGAAAATACTCCCTGGATGTCCAAAATGTTACATATGCAGTTTTAATTAAAAGTACCGGGATTAATGGAGCTTTCAATGTTTAAGACGCTTTCCTTGAAATTAATTTTATTTAATTGTTCCTGAAATTAAAATTGCCAGCCGTAGCTGCACTCTTGTATGGATTCAAGAACAGGAAAGGTAATTATACCACCGACTGCCAGCTTTTTCTCTGTACTAATATTTCATCTTGAAGCTCGTCGGTGGAAAGAGGATTAGATGAAAACACATTTTGTGGGCCCATTTTTAGTCTTTTTATTTTGAGGAAATTAGCTAAGCCGTGGACTGTTCAGCATACATATAGCGCTCGAAAGGTGAAAGCAAGATGGAGCACTGTCTGAGTGTTGCTTGTCTGTAGCTTCCTATGGAATGTCAAGTTGGAGGAGATGTCTTTGGGAGCCGACACTGAGCAGGTTAAACTGTAAGAAGACACGGGTCCAGATCAAGACTGATCTTCGTATTTCGCAGCGGACTGAAGCATGCACTATACAAGCAGACAACTTTCATCTTACAAGGATTTTTAGGTAGCTATTGTATCACCAAAGACCCCAGTCAGGATCAGGGCCCTGTTGTGCTAGCCACTGCATAAACTCATGGAAGAAGACAGCTCCTGACCTGACAAGCATTCTCTAGAAAGCCGAAATGTATGAAAGGAGGAAGGGAAGCTATGTACCAGCAAAGTAGTGAGATCAGAGTAGTGGAAACAAGGCCATGTTTCTAATTTTTATTATAATAAAACTAATGACCCATGCTGAATTTCCTCCATTTGGTATGAGCCCCCATAAATAGCTGTCTCTCTCTTTGATATTAACCCTAACCTAGAGTTCCTTGTTTGTCCATTCCCATTTTCTAGCTAACCTTTCACTAACAGCATAAAACATTAACCTGCCTCTTTAAACTTTAGCCTCTTCTGTTTTCTTTCTGTAACATATTTAATCCTTAACTTTTTGGTGTTTGGATGCGTGTCTCTTCCCATTTTTTTAAGTGGCAGACACTTGAAGCATGGGAGAGAATAAAGGGTTTCAAGTCATGCTTCCTCTGCACTGCCAGCCAAAGAACCCATAGATCAGTGGTAGACAACCTGCAGCTCGAAGGCCACAGGCAGCCCATTGGGGTTCTCTTGTGGCCTGCAAAACACTTTGTGTATCGTTGCCCACGTGCAAGTTGCCAGATTTCAGTGGTTTCTGTACCTGTTGTGTTTTTTCTACCAGTATCACTAAAGTGACACACACAATAAAACAAGGGCATATGAAGTGAGGTGTGTGCTGATTATACACAACATTGACTGGGAGAGCCATGTCTCCCTCTGCATTTGAAACATTGCTGTGGTTCAGTTGGCACACCCTGCAAATTTTAGGTACCCAAGTGCAGTTAGCAAAACTCCCCTATCCCAGGAGACCGTCTTGCTTTCAGGCCAATTTCACAAGCCAAATACGTGGGGAAGAGTTAGAACTTAACTTCATTTACAGGTTTGGGATCATCACAAAGGTATGAATAAAGACATTACCTGGCTAGTACACTACCTTCCACATCCTAATGACTTAAAAAACCAAACAATGGGTACTTAAGAACAATTTGCACCTTCTCTTTAAGTTTCATTTAACATGAACACTCTAATTCACTATTTTTTTTCCCCTTCCTTCTCCCCCTGTCCCCTATTTATTTTGGAACTGGACTTGTAATTCTCCATTCATGTGAAGAAGTGGGTTGTACCCACGGAAGCTCATGATACCGTCTACTTGTTTTGTTAGTCCCTAAGGCAGTGGTCCCCAACGCGGTGCCCGCGGGCGCCATGGCATTTATGTGCGCCCACCGAGTGACCAGGGCCGGCCCAAGCCATTCTTGAGCCCCAGGCATGCAGCGCCTGATGGCAGCTCTAAGGGGCGCTGCATGACCCCCAGTCCTGGGCGCACGGTGCCTGATGGCAGCTCGAAGGGGTGCCGCATGGCCGGGTGCGCGGCGCCCCTTACAGCTGCCATCAGGTGCCCCCCATAGGTTGGCACTCCAGGCAGCTGCCCGGCTAGCCCCCCCCCCCAATGCGGCCCTGCACACGGCGCGGGTGCGGCCCCGCCCCGGGCGCACGGCGTGTGAGCGGCCCCTCCCCCAGGTGCCTGGCAGCCCCAAAAGGTTGGGGACCACTACCCTAAGGTGCTGCTAGACTGTTCGTTGTTTGTTTTACAGTAACAACAGTCTTGCTGCCCACTGAAAGGAAGGAGGGTAAATGGCCCACTCACTAGCCTAGGTTTCCCATTGCTGCCCTAGATCCTAGTGCTGAGGGATGAGGGTGAGGGGGTAGAGGGAATGGTCTGTAGTTCAGGGCAGTTTCTGTCCTATACACATATAGGTGAGGAAGCTGTTAAGTGGTCTCTGTACTGCTCTTAGTGTAAACAAAGCAGATGTTTCCAGGAGTCAAGAAGAGCATTAATGGAATGTGTTGGCCTAGGCTGATGTAAAACATTGCTACAAGTTTTCAGAATGAGGTCAGCAGTACTAAACTCTGATGGGAGTTTAATGTTGAGTCTGCCTTTTGAAACAGAGGGGTCATCTGGGAAAGCCTCTGCTAATGGAAACACAAGAACACTTGTCATAAATCAGTGCTAAAATACTGAGCAGACAGCTGCTTTTATATCCTCCGGCATTTCTGTATCTGACCATTAGCTATTCAGAGGCTGCTTTTCTCACTATGTATTTATTTTTCATGTTGGTGTTTGAATTTAAGGAGAAAAGTGTCAGCTGCAGTAGGAGGCTTAGGAAATGGTTCACCTCCATTTGCCCATGGGGTTCCGCTTCCCTTCGTTTCACTGGCTTGTGGTGGTCTCTCTAACTGCTGTCAGTCTTTGTGGGATATAGTAGATGAGAAAAAATCACTTTTTTTGTATTATGTTGTCTGTGGCAAAATAAAATCAATGCACTGTCTACAGTGACTTTGCTGTGAAGTGCTCATGAAATCCAGGAAAGCTGTGGAAGGCAGGAAATGAAGCAAACACAGCACTGTTTAGAGGTCATAGAGCTTAAAAAACAAAGAAGCTCATTCTATAAAGTGAAGAGCAGCATTTTTAGAGAATGTTAAGTCAGCCATCCAAATATTTCTTTGGAAGTTTGAGCCTATAGGTACCATTACCAGCTAGGGGTTGTTAAAATGGGTGTATTCCGGGAAACGTGTAACCACAGAAAATTTCAGCAGTTAACATGTTTACAAGTGGGGCCACTGGGCTGCTTCCAAAATAGAGGCAGCAGCAAGTGAGAGGGAGGTGGCTCTGTGGGAGCCGGTGCTCACAGGGAGCTGGCTTAAAAGCTGGCTCCCATGCATGCCAGCTTCTGCCTCTGATACAGAGATAGCAGAGTGGTGGTGGGGGGATGTGTGTAACCATGAAGGATAACTGATGAGCCCAAGCTCATCAGTAAACCTTTTACACTATCACATCCCTATTGCCAACAATCTCTGCGTTTGTGCAGAGGTTCATCTCCTATGAAGTTGAAGGGTGAGCTTTTAATGGCTCTTAGAAATCTCTCTGAAAAAAAATAAATATTTGACCTCCCCTTTTCTGTGTCACTATGTATCAGTCAGGAGGAAATACATGTCTGTGGGGGGTGCATGAGGTGCAGTCCCAGTGTTGGCTCAGCTTCATTTTTATTGCTTCCATGTGCTTTTTAAAGTGGCAGAGGTACCACTCCGCCCCAATATAACATAGCCAGGGACCTCTCATGAAGGTGTTGTCCATGTGGAAAAGTCACAGGTATAATGTATAGGTGCTCTTATACTGCTACAAGTGGCTTTGGGCTTAATTTTCTATAAACCTTCCTGGGTGACACAAGCCAAACTGGAAAAAAAACAATTCTTACATTGGCTTTGCTGTTGACCTGCTGGGTGACCACAGGCCAGTTGTTTCGCTCCTCTGCCTCTTTCTCCATTTGTAAAATTGGGATGCCTCTCTTTTTGTAAAGCACTTCCAGATGTACAGGGCAATCACATCTGCACTAGGGATGTTTAAAACCTGGTAATTGGGTAAACAGCAATTGAGATCTGAGATTTTCAGGGGTTACATGGTTACCTGCAGCTTGGGGTAGCAGCTGATGCACACTGTGAGCAAGCTATTAAACCATCTCCTGGCACACACCAGCTCCAGGGACAGAGACAGCAGCATAGGAGAGCAGTCGGCTCCCCAGGAGTGAGCCGGGAGCCTGTGTATAACCGTGAACATTAACCAATAAGCCCAGGCTTATTGGTTAACAGTGTATGCTTTCACATCCCTAATCTGCACACAGTATTCAAGATGTGGGCATACCAGGGATTTATATAGAAGCAATGTGACATTTTCTGTCTTCTCTGTCCCTTTCTTAGTGATTCTCAATGCCTGTTTAAAGAGACAGGCAAATTCTGTGGTAAAGCTGCTCTGCTTGGGCACCCTAAAACTAGAAGAAAATGTCTAAGGGACATAATAGCTCTGTGGTGTCATAAATACAAAGATATGTGCTACACTTACTGGATAAGCTTTCTCAAACTCCAGTTTGACTGAGTCCCTGTCCCTGAAAAGGGTAGACTTAAAAGTTCAGCTGAAAACAGTCAGCACACTCCTTGCTATTACTACTATATCCAACAGAAACTTCTATGCTTAAGTCATAACTATTAGTCCTCAATATCCCCTCCAGTGAGCTTTGAAGGTAAATATAACCTGTAAGCCACAGTTGAATAGGAGGAATGTTGCATCTTCAGTTGCCCACATCTAGTTACGCAGAACAGCATTCAGGCCTCATTATTTGGACTTAAAGGTTCATTTAAAAAAAAAATCAGAAACCACTAATGTACCCTCTTGCTTTTATTATAGAAATGCATAAATGTCTAAAAAATGCCACAGCGTCAGCCAATAATCTCTGCAAAGGGAACATAAACCTGAACCAGTGTGTGTGTATAAGTCTGCCGTGTGTATTCCAGTTCTCTCTGCTTTCATCAGCTGTGGGACTGGGTAGGACAGCAGACCTTGCTTGGTGCTTCAGTACGTTTTGTGCACACAGACTTGTGAGCTTGCATTGCCTTTCCTTGATGTGCACGTCGCCTCACAGGAATAGTGGGTGTCTTTTCAACACACAGTGAATAACCAATATGTTAAACTCATCCCGGGCTGTTGTGTGCTTCCCTTAATAACATAGACATTAGGGATGTTAAAATCATGTATTAGGGTAACCATGTAACTGCTGAAAATCTCAGCGGTTACATGGTTACCTTGTACCGCAGGCTCTGCAGTATAAAGCTTAGCTTAGCTTTATACTACAGAGCCTACAATGAAGGGGAAGCAGCTTCACTGCCTTGCCACAGTGAAGTCACCTCTCTGGGAGTCAGCTGAGTGTAACCGAGACCATTAATCGATAAGCATCAGCTTATTGGCTAACCAGCTATTCAGTTGTACTCTAATATCCCTAATAGACATAGCTATGTCAGAAAAGATCTAGGGCTATCTAACCTACTTCCCATATGGGTTCATTCCACATGCTTCAATGGAATGTGTAAAAATCCATATAATACTCCTGGTTGCCCTGTATGTTTTCCTGACCAACTGCTGGCTGATCTGCTTATCCCTCTCTCTGTTTGAGCACTAATGGCCCCTGTTACTTCTCTTTAATAGTTTAATTGCGGAAGCTACTCTTATACAAGTGTTTAATGATATTTTATGTTTTGCTGTTTGCTTCAACAGTATCCTGCATTAGAGTTCCGTGGATTGAATGAGCTCTGTGTCAAATGCAGGGTCATACCACCTAGGTTGTCATTACAGGTTGGGGGAGTATATTTTGGTTAGGACATTTCTCTGGAAGGACTTATTGTCCCAGTGGATAACCAATGGAACATGAGTGCACAGTGTAATGTAGTGGCAAACAAAGATAACGCAATCCACGGGTTTTATAAACAAAGGAATGTTCGAGATGACATATTGCCAATGTACCATGGCATTAGTGATACCATGTGCCCAGTTAAAGAATGATGTTGAAAAAGATTTGGAAAAGAGCTGCAAGATTTCAGGTACCAAATCTTTACAGTGATAGGCTAAAGCTAGTTTTTCCAATAAAAGGCTGAGAAGTGACTTCATCAAGTTCTAATACCCACATTGAGAGAAGATTTCTGATGTTACAGGACTTGATGATGTGGCAGACAAAGGCACATCAAGATTCAGTGGCTGGACACTGAAGTCAGACTCAGACTGGAAATAAGAAGTAGATCTTTCATGGTGAATTTGGTTAACTGTTGGAACCATTTACCTTAGGATGTGGTGGATTAAAACTGGATGTGTTTCTAGAGGAGATGCTGTAGCTCAACCAGAAGTCATGGGCTCAGCACAGGATTTAGAGTAAATTTTGTGGGCTGTTACCCGGGAGATTGGGATAGAGGCACCTAGTGGTTCCACTCAGCCTTGAAAATCTATTAAATGTATTTCCTTCTATCCATTTGAAATCGGCTGCCTTTTAACTCCATTATGGCCTGCGGCCATATCACATCAAGCTGCAGCCACCCTAAATCTCACATCTTAAGTAAGGTTGGATCTGAATAGATTTGGGTGGGAGACTGCCAAAGAATCTAGGAGCTGTAGGAAGTGATGGTGTTGACTTAGTGCTCTTTCCTCGCAGTGCAGATCACATTAACAGGCACTACTGCTAGAAGTGGCATCTTGGCAAGGAAGTACAAACTTGATATTATGGCTCAAAAGCTTGTGTCTCAGCAACAGACATTGGTCCAACAACAGATATTAACTCACCCACTTTGTGTGTCCGATATCCTGGCATTTAGCTGTGGTCTCTAAAGAGACCTATGGTAAGAGCTATAGACGCTAGCTAGATTGGTTTGGGTAATTTGCCTTATCTAAATTTCCCAGTGTGGATTGAATTTTATAAGGCGTTCTTCACTTAGATGTGGTATATGCTTTATTTACATTAAACAGCTGCTGTTTCATGCAAGAAGTGGCTGTGTTTCAGTACTGTGTGACATTTGTAAATGTTTGGGGAGCTTTCTGTTGAAAGGCACAACATAAACTTGAACTTATCTGCAGATACCGCAGGATATAAATCGTGTATCCGTGAAGCTGCAGAGCTCTACCGGGAACCACAGTGGCGAAAGTAGCAGCATGGAGGGCCAGTGCTCACAGGAGCCAGTACCCAGCCCAGGCAGCTCTTCCTGCGTGGCAATACTGCCCCCCAGCCCTGCCCTCTGGGATGGACACAGGTTCACTGGTAGCTGTCCCTAATCACGCTACTGTGCGCAAGTGGCTCACATATTCATGGACAGGAACTGGATATCCACTTCTATGGGGATATGTATTAAAACCATGCAGGACTCCCCCTAAGGTATTAAGGCAAATGGACAAGAGAGTCTGGTACCGAAAGGAGCTGAGACTGGGTCGCAGTGGCCCACCTCCTGCTTCATACTTTAAGAAGCTTTGCTTCCTTGTAACTTGATTAGTGTGCAGTGCACCTAAGCAGCTGCATCAACAAAATACCAAAAGAAGCTGTAATATTTCAGAAACAGTCAGGCATTCCAATCCATTGAATCTAAAAGCCAAGCAAACCTAATTGTTGTTAATCCTGAGAGAGATGTAATGCTGACGTTGTGATCCTGGCAAATATTTATAACCATCTCCCTTGAAGCCTTCTATTAAACCCAGGGTGTGTCTATGCTACATGTGCTACAGCAGCACAGCTCGGCCATTGTAGTGTAGATACTTGTCATAGCCATGGAAGGGGTTTTTCATCTCTGTGGTAAATTCGCCCCCTCCAGATCCAGTAGCTGGTCTGACAGAAGAAATCCCCATCGACCTATGGATGTCCATGCAGGTACTTAAGTCAGCTTAACTACAACTCTTCACACCCCTAGTGACATAACTAGGTCTGCCTATGTTTTAGCTGTAGAATCATAGAATACTAGAACTGGAAGGGACCTTGAGAGGTCATCAGGTCCAGTCTCCCACCCTCATGACAGGACCAAGCACCATCTAGATCATCCCTGATAGATGTCTAACCAATCTGCTCTTAAAATATCTCCAGTGATGGAGAGTTCACAACCTCCCTTGGCAATTTATTCCAGTGTTTAACCACCCTGACAGGAAGTTTTTCCTAATGTCCAACCTAAACTTCCCTTGCTGCAATTTAAGCCCATTACTTCTTATCCTATCATCAGAGGCCAAGGAGAGCAATTTTTCTCCCTCCTCCTTGTAACACCCTTTTAGATACTTGAAAACTATCATCATGTACTCTCTGTCTTCTCTTTTCTAAACTAAACAAGCCCAGTTCTTTCAGTCTTCCCTCATAGCTCATATTTTTTAGAACTTTAATCATTTTTGTTGTTCTTCTCTGGACTCTCTCCAATTTCTTCACATGTTTTTTGAAATGTGGTGCCCAGAACTGGACACACTATTCCAACAGAGGCCTAATCATTGCAGAGAAGAGCAGAAGAATTACGTCTTGTGTCCTGCTCAAAACATTCCTGTTAATGCATCCCAGAATCACATTTGTTTTTTTGCAACAGTGTCATGCTGTTGACTTACATTTACCTTGTGGTCCATTATGATCCTCTAGATCCCTTTCAGCAATACTCCTTCCTAAACAGTTGCTTCCCATTCTGTATGTGTGAAACTGATTGTTCCTTCCTAAGTAGATTGTTCCTTCCTTTGCATTTGTCCTTATTAAACTTTGTCCTATTTACCTCAGACCATTTCTCCGGTTTGTCCATATCATTTTGAATTATGACCCTATCCTCCAAAGCAGTTGCAACCCCTCCCATCTTGGTATCATCTGCAAACTTAATAAGCGTACTGTCTATGCCAATATCTAAATCATTGATGAAGATATTGAACAGAACCAGTCCCATAACAGACCCCTGTGGAATCCCACTGGTTATGCCCTTCCAGCATGACTGTGAACCATTCTTCTCTCTGAGAGTGATTATCCAGCCAGTTACACACCCACCTTATAGTAGCCCCATCTAGGTGGTATTTACCTAGTTCGGAGTGGCCAACCCATTCCAGGCAAAGAGCCAAGATATCAGTGGATCCAGCGTGAAGAGCCAGGGCAAAGTTGTTGAGTTTATTAAAAAAAAAAAAAGACTGCCCACTTTAAAAGGAGCTCCTGGCCACGTTTGGTCAAGCAAAAAAGAAAACACGTTTAGGGGCTTTTTGGCCACATCAGGCTCCCACCAGCCAACACAATCTTTAATACTTAATCTTGAATGGCCGTGCCAGACAGCTCCCCTGCCCCGGTGAACACAGGGAGCCGGGAGGAGAGGGCTGTTTTCAGGGGCACGGGGTGGCTTTATGAGCCACCGGGGGGGGGGGGGGCTTCATGAGCCGCACCTGGGAAGAGCTGAGCTGCGGGTTGGCCACAGCTGCCCTAGTTTATTGATAAGATCACATGAGACTGTGTCAAATGCTTTACTAAAGTCTAGGTATATCATGTCCACCGCTTCTCCCTTACCCACAAGGCTTGATATCCTATCAAAGAAAGCTATCAGATTGGTTTGACATGATTTGTTCTTTACAATCCATGCTGGCTGATACTTATCACCTTATTATCTTCCAGATGTTTGCAGATGAATTCCTTAATTATTTGCTCCATTATCTTCCCTGGCACAGAAGTTAAGCTGACTAGTCTGTAGTTTCCTGGCATAAACATGCCTGGAGTGTAAATATGCTGCTTAACCAGTGGCTGAAAAATCCCTGCACTCATGGCAAATAGGAATTCTGGCAGTCTTAGTGGGATAGGTGAGCTGCTGCTGCCCAGTCCAGTGAGAAGGAGGGGAGAGGAACAGACTGGCTCATGTACAGCTGCTCTTTTAACAAGAGCAAAAGTGGACTGCAAGAAACAGAACAGTCTTGGTGCTCTGAGCATTAGAGGAAACTGGGCAGCTGCACAGATACCTTTCTCAAGGACACAGTAGAATAGCCTCTGAGCTGGTGCTAGTTGAAGAGTACAAATGTGGGAGCAGGGAACAGAGCCTAATGTAGGATGCTAAAGGGCCTTCAACGTGCTTGGAAGAGCAAAGGCGTAAGAGGCGTTCAGTCATTGGGAGGATTGTATTGATTTGTGGGGTTCCCCAGCTTTAACTTTTTTGTTTGGGCAGGGGGAGCAGAACCAGTTGTGGACAGAGTTGATTGAGACTAGGGGTGAAGGGAGGGAAGATGTGGTGATGTGAGTTGAATAGGAACATGTTTCTGGGGAGGACAGTGGTGGGTTGAGCTTCTTTCACCCAGCTGAGAATGGTTACTGCTTAGATGGGTAGGAATCCAACTTTTCAAGCCCAGTTTTAAGAGGCTCAAGCAGATGGACTAAACTCCTTACACTCATGTCAGCCGGTGGCCAGGGCAGTGAGTGGTCTGTGAGCCATATTACACACCTGAGTCTTCAACTGCTAGGACAGGGTCCCTTGGCAGCGGGCAGCCAAGGGAGGCTTACGGGCGCCCCAAGGGTTTGCCCCGTGGAGGCGGCACAACCCAACGCTCAGCTCTTACTGCGTTTACCCCTGACCGGCTGTGATCCTTTTAATTGTGTCTGGTTCTGTTACAGCAACAGGAGGAGTCAGGTTAAAGCTTAAACAGTTACTATTTTATTGTTACAAGGCAAACTTAGCTGTTAAATGCTACTGCTGTGTTACAGATGACACAGCCACTACAAAAGGACAAGACAGAAATTACACTAAAAAGTCACTTACAGGTACCATGAACCCTTTTGGTTCTCTGAGCTCTTATTAAATGCATGCAAAACAGACACCTAGCAGGTATATTCTCACCCCTGCGATCCTTACTCCGGCGAAGCCAGGTTCCTCTCAATCCCAATAGGAAGCAGTCAGTACGAGACTAAGGCATCCCTAAAGTCTCGGGAGTCCAAGAGCGCCTGACCAGCAGGTATGTGGGTGGATCTCCAATTAGAGTGGGGCACAGGGCCCTACTTTATACCCCTGTGGTCATGTAGATGCTTCTCTTGTCATTAAAATGCCAATTAAGTTGGAATGTCTTTGTGACGCCCATTCCCACAGGGGGTCCAAAGCTTAATTTGCACCTGTGAGGTGGAGGTAACTAAATCGTTAGGGCCGGACATTCTTTTCTGATGGGGCGGTAGATCCCCCTTCTGGGACGGTGTGTAGGCGTATCAATTACTGGTACCAGCCAAAGGCAGCCCAAGGCCCCAATCGTCTGTTGGCCCAATTGCCGTTGTTATCTGGTTCCTGTCTAGCATCCAGGGCCATTGTCATTCCAGCACCTCTGGAGGTCCTGGAGCCTTTGAAGACAGAGTTTCACTCTCAAGGATTGTCTCTCCCAAGGATGTCAGAGGGAGGAGGGGAAGAGAGAGAGTGGGGGGGGGTTCTGTCTGGCTACAACTCATTAAAGCAGATTTGAGCCAGAGGTGACAGTTGGCCACTATATCAAACATGGCAAAACTGGAAGTCTGACTCGAGAGACGCCTTAGTGTGTAAATCCACCCGAATCGTGGGTGAAGTGAATTAACGAGACTTGTTTGGGGTTGGAGTTGGGGGAAGGAAAGGAACCATGACTAGTTGTAGCCAGTTCTGTTAGCCCCCATTTTAATTATTAGTTGTTGTAGCATTCTCATTTCAGAGCACTTCAAATGCATTAATGCTCACCGTACCCTTATGGGGAGGGGTAAGTATTGTCCCCTGTTTGACAAAGTGAGGAAACTGAGTTAGCGTGATGAATGAATTCCCAGAGCCACAACAGTGGAATTTAGCATTAGGAATAGGCAGAGCCTAGCTTCCAGTGCTTAATCCAACAGTACTCCCAACTGTGGTTCATGAGCTGCAAGTGGCTCTTTGACTCCAGTGGCTCTTTGCAACATGTGATATTAAAATACCGTGTGATTTCATTATTAACCAATTCACATGAACAACAGTCAGGATGTTTTTACTATTTTATTATTCAATGAAGTTGCCAACTTGCATTGTTAACCTATTTGCTGTGAAAACAACTTTTCCAATGTCAATAAAGTTTTTTTTAAGTTTCAAAAAAGGACAACAAAAATGATGAGTTTGGAATGGGTGCCATATGAAGAAAGATTAAAAAGACTGGGACTTTTCAGCTTAGAAAAGAGAAGAGACTAAAGGCAGATATGATAGAGGTCTATAAAATCATGACAGGTATGGGGAAAGTGAATAAGGAAAAATTATTTACTTGTTCCCATAACATAAGAACTAGAGGGTCACCAAATGAAATGAATAGTAACAGGTTTAAAAAAAAACACAAAAGGAAGTTTTTCTTCATGCAGCACACATTCAACATGTGGAACTCCTTGCCAGAGGATGTCGTGAAGACCAGGACTTTAACAGGGTTCAAAAAAGAACTAGGTAAAATCATGGAGGATGGGCCCATCAATACTTATTAGCCAGAATGGGTAGGAATGGTGTCCCTAGCCTCTGTTTGCCTTGGGCTGCAAATGGATCACAGGAGAGGGATCACTTGATGATTATCCGTTTCTGTTCACTCCCTCTGGGGCATCTGACATTGGCCTCTGTTGGCAGACAGAATACTGGTCTAGATGGACCTTTAGTCTGACCCAGTATGGCCATTCTTATGTTTTTAAAATCAGTAGTCCTGTGAGACCTTTGGGGTACATCTACACAGCAGGGCTAAATTCGAAATAAGCTATGCAACTTGACCTATGCCAGTTGCGTAGCTTAAATCGAAATAGCTTATTTCAAATTTGGACATGTCTACACAGCACTTATTTTGAAATAGAGCACTCTTCCTCTAACTTCCCTTACTCCTCGTAAAATGAGGGTTACCGGAGTCAGAGTAAGAAGTCCTTTGGCTGGACATTATTTCAGCATTGTCGAAATAACTGCTTGTGTGTAGACTAACAAAAATATATGTATTGCCATGAGCAGGGCTTGACGAACCATGGCAAAAGCCGCTCACCAGCCCTGCACTGCGCATGCGCACACTGCCAGTAAACGGGGTGCCAGGCTGAAATATACTCGCCACAGGCGAGTAGATTCAATAGATTGTTGAGCCCTGGCCATGAGCTTTCATGGGCAAAACCCACTTCTTTAGATGAGATGATCTTGAGTAGGGGGAAAAAGGAGGGTGGGGGGGTGTATAAAAACTAAATATTTCCCATTGTATTGTTTTTGAATTTGAATACTACAATAAATTAAACAAATGAATTGAAACACCTATGGTTCTTCTGGGTAATGTTCATCCCTGATTTGGCCACTGAGGTCTGAGTATCGCTAGCTTAAACCATGCTCTTCTTCAGAATCAAACTTCAGAATGAAATGGCTAAATTATCTTTTGCCAAAGAAGGAAATGAGACCTGCTGCCAAACTCAGGCTGGAGAAGACAAGCTGCCATTCTCATTGGCTTCCTGAAGCATCCAGTTCTCATCCACTGTAGACCTAAGTGCAGAAAGGGAGCAAATGAGACTGGGATAGCTGTTCTCTGCATAATTCCGGTTTACTTAAAACAAAGTTAGTGCATGTTTCTTACAACCAGGAAATAGAAATCACTGAATTTGGACTGGGAAACATAGATACAACCAGCATTTTTGCCTTTATAAGTATTGTTTCCCTGTAGAATCTTCTAAATTCCTATAGGAGCCACCCTTCTCTACCTACAAAGAGCGCTTGCCCCTTGCCTTACTACCATAACAAGAAATGCCTTCTTCGGGGCTAGTCTGCTGAACTGGCTGGAGGCTTTGACCCATTTAAAACTGAAGGATATAGCTCAGTATGCCATACCTTTCCTGGCCTATGGAAGACTGAACAGCCTAACCAAAATTAAATTAGATCTCCACTATGGCCCTGTAGAAGAATGACCACTGGGCAGTGTAAATGCCTTTTGACTATTCAGTATGCATTAAACTTCAATTTTGGAGGGAGCTAGCCCCATTGCATTTTTCTGCATTGCCTTCAGGATGAGGACCCCTCCACAGGTAGGTAGGAACAATGAAGTAGCTGTAACTTAAGTTTGTGCTATTAAAGCTAGAACTTAGCTAAATAAAGTTCAGAGAGCCCTTCCCCCTCCTTGTGTTAGCCGTGCTCCTTCCTTCAGAGCTGAAGGAGAGTCTTCAGGGTTTTACACTCAGTAAGGCTTAGAAAGCAACCATAAGAGGGCCCCAGCGTCCCTCTCTTGAATGCTTTGTCCCGCGATCCCTGTTTCCCTCTTCCTTTATAAATTACACCCAGTGATGTCCTTGCGTGTTTTGAGACTGATCTAGCAACAGTTTTGCTGCCAGTATGACTGAAAGGTGGGGACCAGTGGTGTAGCTAGGACAGGAAAAGTAGGTGAGCCAGCAAAGTTGGGGTGGGAGGGATGGAGGGCCCTGAGGGGGGCTGGAAGGATCAGATGTGTAGGAGGGATCCGGTGTCCTGTGGAGACAACAGAAAGGAGACAGGGTGAGGGAGGCACCCAGTGCCCTGGTGAGAGGGGGCAGGAGGAATGGGGGACTTGCCTCCCCCCACCTACTGCTCAGCAGGCACCCTCCACCTATTGCTGTGCTGAATTCCCACACAGCTTGCTAGTCATGCTTGAGGGAGTAGGTGCTGCTTTGGCTGTACTGTAATATAGAAGGCTTTAGATAAGCATGTGAGGAGCCATTCTGCTGCATGCAGAATGCAAGTGTGTGTGTTTGTATAGTGCTTAGCACAGTGGAGCCCTCCTTCTGAGTTGCTATAGCAACACAAATAACACGGCTCCTTGGTAGAACAAAATCACTGTAAAACACTGGTGTACTGCGAAATAGTAGCTGATAACTTCCTTCCACTTTATGTCAACACTTGCTGTGTAGCAAGCATGCACTATAGTCAAACATGGCCAGAATGGTGTGAAGACTGTAGATATTTTAACCCAGAAAACATGACTGTCAGGCGAGAGGTGGGGCTGGAGGGGGAAGTGACCAGCTACCGGCTAGGCATCAGGCAGTCCTATATGTGAGCACCCTGCAAGCTACCTGTGCAATAGTTTGTGCACCTTCCACCTATTGCTGTGCTGAATTCCCCCATAGCCTGCTAGTCAATGCTAACTTCCAACAGCCCCAAAATATTCCCACTCCTAGATCCCACTGTGGTGTTCATCACTATAGTATGAAAGTGGTGAACAACTATGTATGGACGCAACTGAACAGTTTCCCAGTAGGGTCATGAAATATTAGCTCAGATTTACAAGTGCTGGGAAATAAAATGCAGTGACTAGGAGCAGGGAACAGCATCCAGCTTCCCAATGAGGATATCCTTGCTGCTAGGACACATCCAAGTTGACACCATTTGGAGAGAGGTAAATGTCAGAGGAGGCTAGAAATATGAAGAACTGTTCTTACCATAAACACGTGGGTTGGAAGAATCTAGGGATGTGAAAATGTAACACTGTATGGGGTTAACTGATGAGCCTGGGCCCATCTGGTAATTTCACGGTTACACGCAGGCTCCCAGTACGTGCGGGAAGCTGGCTTTGCATGTACTGGCTCCCGGGGAGCTGTCTTCCCCCTATGCTGCTGCCTCTGTATCAGGGCACCTGCCCCTGCACTGTTTCAGAGGCAGCAGAGCGGGGGGCATGCAGGAGCCAAGACATTTGGGGAGCTGGCTTAAAAGCAGGGTCTCCATACGCACCGGCTCCAGGGAGCTGACTACTGCCCCTCATGTAACCGTATAATCCCTGAAATTTTCAGTGGTTACATATTACGCAAACACATTTTAATATCCCTAGAAGAATCCCATTTTAAAGAACTACTTGCATTGCATTTGAACTGAAGAAGCCTTCTAATTTGGTATGTGAATCCTCTACAGCAGTGGTCTCCAAACTCTTTTGATCGTGCATCCATATCAGTAACAAATTTTTGAGCATGCACCCCCAATATGTATATTTATTTATAAATTATATACATATACTACTGTACTAATATTAATAATAATAATATTGTTAGTGAGTAATGTGATTGAATATGCTTAATTATTTTTGAAAATCTTGGTTTAACACTTTGTGATACAGCGTTTCCTCCCATGAGCAGAATGAATTTTGTGTTGTGCACCAGTACTGAGTTCATGAGGCTTGTTTGGATGTTCCACTGTGGCACCCAAGTTATTAATAAATATCTTATAAACCTCTACCTTTTCCCTGTGCTGCCATGTCTCCTCCCCTTGCTCCATCAGCTCCCCTGGTGCCTGCTGCCCCCCAACCTCTCACCCTCCTCTGCTGTCCTGACTCCTGCCTTCTCACTGCCCTCAGCCCTCCTGCGACCTGACCCCCTCCGCCAGCCCTTCTTCCCCCCCCCCCCCGCCCCGGTGCCCACTCCTCCAGTAGCCCCACTCTGATCATGTGAGCTACCCCTCCTCATCCCCTCTCCTAAGACATTTGTCTCTCCTCCACCCTGTCCCTTGGTGACTTCCCCTTTCTTCTCCTGACCTGCCCCCTCCCCTTAGCACAAGCCCCTTCCTCTCCCACCCCTTCCCCTTATTTTTCCCTCTTCCCCTCCCCCACCTTCTGCCTTCCAATTTGCAGGGTTGGAGTCTGTGATCGGGCCCCAGAAGTCCTCACAGCCCTGGCCCCAGCTGCTTCTGGCGCTCCAGACCACGTGCTGGGCCGTGCGGTGCAATGCTGGACTGGGTGGTTTTAAAGTCCCAGGCCGTGATGTCACACCACGCCCGGGCGTCTCCCCTCTCAGCTGTTGTGCGGCGTTTGAGCACGCCGCGCATGCGCTCCCTCCGCCCCACCGTGCCCCGTACATGGCTGGCATCGGGGAATTTTCTTCCCCCACCCCAATGGATCCTGGTGCGCGCACCCCACTTTGGAGACCACTGCTCTACAGAGCCTAACTTTAAGTGTAGTCAGTATTTTAAATTGTTCACTTTTCCTTCCATCTGGAACATTATGAGAAGTTTGTCTCTTTACAAAATTGACTACCTGGAATGCAGTAAAGCAGTTCTTAAGCCTTTTATTCTCCTACATTTGCTTGATAGGGGAGATTGAATTTACCAATAGGCTCATAATTATAGACACATGACTGTATAGTAAAGACATACCTGTCATGTCTTTTTACAAGTGCTAATAGAAATTCCAGAAAAGAATGAGGCTAAATAGAAGCAATCTTCAGATCCTCCTAGTTTATATTCACAGAACATTAAGGGTGATTTATTTAATATCTGCTTGTCAGAATAATGATATACCTTCACCTGTATCTGGAAAAAAATAGAATGAGATGTTGGTTTCTATGTGCCCCTCTTTTTGAGGGTTGGAATGCAGGGGCTGTCCTAAATTCCCCAAATACTTTGCTTATTCCTTACCCCCTGCCCCTGAAAACACTCAGGTTTAAGGCAAGTACATCTGGGCTCTTGGAGGATGCATAGCTCTTGGATCTGTAGCTGAGCACACACTAATGACCATGCAGGTGGTCAGAAATATATAGCTAATGGCTACTGAAGGTCAGCCTTAAAAATAACACACATTAAATAATACATCCAAGGAGATCTTGCAACCTGAAATCATGTGTCAGGCAGCTGCTCTCTATTTAATAACTCTGATATTGTACTGTGCGCTGCTGAGGCTTATTTTTTCCTTTTTGACAGCTCTGCAATGAGAATCTACAGTAAGGGTGAGTGTTTGTTTGCCATGTTCATGCTGAAGGTTGCACTTTGAAATTGGTGCTTCCAGACAGGTTGACAATGACCGGAAATGAATTTTTGTGGGGATTTTTATATAGCACATCCTCCCTGCACTCTTGGGAAGTCAAAGAGTATTTGTTATAATAGCCTTTACAGCTGCCCAGTACAGCCACCCTAGAGAATTGAAACCACTGTGCCATGCTGTGGAATGGAAATGCATTGTGCTGCAGCATGTGTTCACAAAGGTGGTCGATTATCCTCATTGGGTGGCACAAGCAGCATTCAGTTTATCTTAGGGATGCGCCAAGAAATGCGGGTGATGAAAGTTGCTCTTCCAACAGCTCTTCATGAGTCATTAGCTCAGCCACAAATGCCTGTTAGAGAAAGGGACCACTCCACTGCCTACCTTGTGCCACTGATGAGCTGCTTCAAAGTCAATTTATAAGGGCTGGGCTTAGAGGGAGGAGGAAGAATTTGACTGTTACTATCGACTGTATATTGCAAAAAGTCCACTGGCCTTTTAATGCTCCTGTTTCTTCCTCAGGAAATTTAGTTTAATTTCACAGATTGCTTTTATACATGAAAACGACCAAACGGGGTGAAGCCAGTGGTCTGTCTTCCGACAGCCGTCAGTGCCAAGTGCTTTGGAGGGAATAAACAGAACAGGCGATTTTGAATGAGCCATTCGCTATCATTCAGTCCCAGCTACTGGCAATTGGAAGTTGCAGTGTACCCAGAGGGTAGAGTAGCATCTCTGACATCTTGGCTAACAGCTATTGACAGAGCTACCCTCTATGAACTTCTCTAATTCTTTTTTGAACCCAGTTATTTTCTTGGCCATCATATCTTCCCATGGCAACAAGTTCCACAGATTGATTGTATTTGTGTGTGTGTGTGGGGGGGGGGTGTTAAACGAGATGCTTATTAATATCAGCTGGCCCCCTCCATGATGTGCTAGGGATGGTTCTGATGCATTGTGGGAAAATATGCATGTGGGAATATAGAAGAAAAAATTAAATGTTCTGAACTAGGAAATAGACGTGTTGCTTTTAAATTTAAAAAATTGATTCTTGAGAACCAGAGTTTCTGCTTCATAATTGCTTTTATCCAGCTATTGTACTGACAAAGATGCAGCTTTTGTGTAATGGGACTGAGAAATAGACAGCAACAGCCCTGCTAAGAATCTCTAAATTTTTGAGTTGGACAGTTTAACTTTCTCTAAGTGGAACTTCCCTCGAAAACAAAGGTATACTAACAATGGCAGATGTTACCCACTCTGCTGCCCACAGCTGAATTTTGGATCTGGATCAAAGAACCAAGTATTCTTCTAGTTAGAGTATCCATTCTCAGGTGGGTCTCTGACGGTCTCCCAAGGAAAGCTGCCAGTTTTCTATGCAATGAAAAGATTTTGTTGTGGATGCTTTCTGCCTTTGCCCAGGGCAAATACTGCTGTGAATTTATTCTTAGTCACAATTAGAGGCCAAGTGTGAGTGGCTGGCTAAAGTACTCTTCAGACCTGAGGAAACGCAAAAGCTTTAATAAATCCAATCAAACTGTCAATCACACAAGTTTATAAGCTTCCAGGGATGTAGTCCGTCATCTGACAAAGTTCTTAACACTTAGTGAGAGAGAGAGAGAGAGAGAGAGTGTGTGTGTGTGTGACCACTTTTTTATACATATTCTACTTAGTCCTTGATTGGAGGATAATCTTGCACTATACAAAAGAAAAGTATTACAGGTTGTACCTCCCTGGTCCAGCATCCTTGGGACCTGACCAGTTTTGAACCAGGGAATCTGCTGGCCTAGAGGAGGTTAATGCTGGCCCCTCTCCTGCCACCACCTGTCAAGCAGGGATGGGAAAGGAAGGATTGCTGCAGAGCTCCGTGGCTCGGGGCCAAAAGAGCAGCCCCATGGGGCTCTGCAGCCACTCTGCCTCTTCCCTCATCTCCAGTCCTCCTCCTCCCACCCTGAGCTTGAGCGTGGCAAATGAGCTATTTACTAATGCTGCCGGACATGGAGGTCCCACCTATAGAAGTCAAACCTGTACCTAGTTCTGTACTATGTAGACTGCTAAAGCAAATCTCTATTGCTGTGCTGTTTTAATACCCATGTCCGTTTTCAACCCAATGTGTTAGGTTTTGCAAATCTCACTTTTACAAACCTTGAAGATCAATATAATTTTTTTAACTTCTGGAATATTTTAACATTCCCCAGCAGTATTTGCTACGCAAGCATTGCTTCCTTGCTCGGCTGCAGCAGTTCTTAAACTGTGGGTTGCAGCCCGATGTTAATGGGGCCTCCAGGGCTGTCTAGCTGAGGCCCAGGGTCGAAGTCTGAACCTTATCTCCTGGGGCTGAATCCCCTGAGCAATAGGTCTCATCTTACAGGCCCCCTTCCTAGGACTGAAGTGCTTTGGCCTCTCCTGCTGTGGCAGTGGGGCTTGGGCTTTGACTTTGGTGCCCCCTTGCCTCCCCACCAGCAGCAGGGCTGTACTGGGCTCAAGCTTCAGTTCCTGCACCCTCAAGTGGTATAGTAATTTTTGCAGTCAGAAGGGGGGGGTCACAGTTCAATGAGGTGTGAGAACTGCTCTACTGCATGATCTGGAAAAATGAAACTAGCTCTAAACAAAGGCTATGTCTATACTGCGCCCTTCTTCCGCAAAAGCTTGTGCAAATGAAGCGCGGATTAGCATATTGCCGTGATTCATTTGCATAATTAATTAGGGGTCGTTTTTGCGCAAGAGGCTTTTGCACAAAAAGGAGCTGTGTAGACATCTCCTTTCTATGCAAAAATCCCCTCTTGCGCAAGAGGGGTTTTTTGCACAAAAAGGAGCTGTCTATACAGCTCCTTTTTGCTCAAAAGCCTCTTGTGCAAAAACGGCCCCTAATTAATTATGCAAATGAATCATGGCAGTATGCTACTCTGCACTTCATTTGCATAAGCTTTTGTGGAAGAAGGGTGCAGTATAGAGGTAGCCAAAGAGAAATTGGCTATGCAGCTGGAGGTGTCCAAGTGAGGAGTACTTACTTTTTCTTTGAGGTTTTTTTTTAAAAATCTGCTCACTCAGCAGCACAAGAAGGAGCTTCTGTTTGTAGGTCACCTAGCAGGGCTGCTGCCACTGCTTATGAAGCTGAAGGGCTCTGGTTCTGGAAGGTTCAAATCTGTGCTATTGTAATACTGGGACATTACATACAGCCAGTATAGGCACCCAGAAGGCAACTGTGCAGAATGCGGTCTGCTTGTGACCACCAGTTTGCTGTCTTCTTAAAAAAAAAAAATCTGTATTCTTCTTCAGTCAAACATCTTTACTGTAGTATATCTGCATCCCTTATTAAAATTGGAAAGTGTCCCAGTGAGGGTGGTGACTGGTCTGTGATGCTTCCTGCGTTTTAAGGAAGTCACTGAAGTTCCTTGTATTTTATACCACTTGCCTCCCCTCTGTAGAAATGCAGTAGATGGTTTCTTTTCCTTTTATGGAGAGCATTGCTGCTGATCCCTTACAAAGGGCAGGTTGGAAGTAGAACCGAGAGCTCAGTAGAGAGGAAGGACCTTGTTCACACAGAAGGCTGGAAAAGCTGAGGAGGTAACTGGCAACATAGTATATTCCAGTTTAAAAAAACAAACTTGCAACATCTCCCTAGAGGCGCTAATTATTGTTGGCTAATGGGGGGAGGGGGGAAGATTGATAAAATTTATTGCTTAAAATAACAATTAGCAGCTTTGACCATCCATATTTTCCCAGGGTGAAAAGGAAACTTGAACTGAGAGATGAAAGGATGGCTTTCATCTACACCAGTACTGCTGCATTTATAAAACCACATGAAGACACTGCCCCCTTTTAAAAAAAAAAATTGTTTAACCAGTTGCACCAGGTCAGATACATCCCCAAAAGGCCAATATCTCATCTAGAACACTTTCTTCATCAATCCCTATGAGCCAATTCTTATACTTGGTAAGGGGATGCTTATGTTTCTGAGCTGTCACTAGTTTCATGCAAGCAGCTGATGGCCATGTAAGTAATCAACAGCAGATGGTGTCAGTTAATGCAGAAAGTAATTCTGTCTACAAAGATCTTCAAAAATAAAATGGTTAGGAAAATCTTGGATTTGATCTGTTTTTTCCTAACCAAAGAAAAAATAAATCAATCATGTATCCTCTGTTACTTGCTTCAGATCATATGTCCCTAATTCAGTGCCACTTGTATGCTTGGCACTGAATCGCTAGGTGTTTAAGGAATAAGTTATGCCTTTTATTTTTTCACTATGAAACCTGTTGACAGCCACCAAGTTACAGTTCTGACTTGACAAAAACAACAAGGACTTTTGTGTCACTCTAAAGACTAACAAATTTGTTTCCACTTCATGCATCTGATTAAATGGACTCCAGCCCACAAAAGCTTATGCCCAAATAAATGTTCATCTCTAAGATGGTATAGGACTCCTTGTTGTTTTTGCTGAAACAGACTCATGCAGTTACTTCTCTGAAACTTTAGTTCTGATTCAGCCTTTTTAAATACAAAATTACTCAGTTTGGCATGTCACTTGTTATAGTGCTCTCTGGTGGTTCATGAGCTTTTCCTGCCTCATATAACTACTGACCTGAACAAAAAATAGGTCACTGTTTCTCCCTCTTTTGGGGAAAGTAAGGCGGCAAAAAGTCATTTAAAAAAAAAAAAAAAACCTTTTCACAAGAAACATCAGTTCTTTGAGGTCCTGAACCTAGGCCTGAATGAGAAATTGCAACGTAGGTCAAACTGTTGAGAAACGCAAAGGGTTTTTCACAGAAGAACACTGGAAAGAACTGGGTAATGCATTGCTCTGGCATAGTGGGAATTTGAACAAGTGTTTCACTGCTATAAAGCAAAAGTGGATGCTTTCCTATACCACAATAAACAATATACAACTTGGCATGACAGGCAGTCTCTGATCAAGAGGCCTTGGACCCTAATAGCAGCAGAACAACTTTATTCCCACAGCAGTCGTTTTACATCTTTGTGTATAAGCCACAATCTTTCTCTGAGATTAAAATTATTGGTGAAAACAGTCCCCGCCCCAAGGAGCTTACATTCTAAATGGGTGTATCTATTATACTTGGCGGTAAGGTGCTCTTACATAAAATATGCTTTATCAGACTAGGATATCCTTGCAAACTGGAAATTGGAACTTTTTACAAACTAAAGATCGCTTTTAAGTGGTAGTGTGTAAATTGACTTGTGCTTGGATGCTTAGCCCAGTGCTAGGAGAACCCAGAAAATGTGAATTGAAGTTATGTCTGTGTGTTCTTCCATGTCTATCCCTGCTGTTGCAAGAGAAACTCAGGGCTGGTAAATGTTTGACACCGGAAGAATGGGTAAATCCTAAAACGACTTCTGATATTGGTGCCGAATGTGTAAAGGAGTTCTCCTTTTGCAATGGTTTCAAAACAAGCACCAATTTTTTGCGATAGTAAACATCTCCATGTCATTCTCTCACATGCGCTCTCTCTTGCCAATCTTTAGAAGATGATCCCCATGGCTTGAGTCTGCAGGGGTCTTCAGGTCCTTTTCTGCATTTAAAATATTCTAGTTTGCTTTCACCGCTGTGTTTGGATGATAGCAAAAATTACTACTGCTACTTAGGCCTTTCTATACTAACCTCCATCTCTCCCGTCGATCTACCCTATGTATTTGCATAGCTGAAATCAACATACTCACTGTGACATCTTTTGCACAGTAAGATCAGTGGGGGCTGATCTCCTGTTGGCTCCTGCTACTTTTCTCGTCCTGGTGGAGTACCAGAGTCCATGAAAGAGCACTCGGAGATTGATTTATCGCATCTAAGCAGGAGTGATAAACGGATCACCAGGGAATCGATCCCTGCACTGTTGATCTACCGCATAGTGGAGACAAACTCTTAGAAATTACTGCTACCCTCTCAAACAAACATATTTTCTGGAGACTGTTTTGGTTTATTTTTTTAATGGAATGTGGAAGAACAAGAAGCAGTCCGTAGGTCAGTAACAATATATGTAATTTAAACAATCTATTAGTGGGCAAAAGAAAAGATCTATTGGGCAACTGCTCAGCGATTGTTTTATTGGTGGTGGTTGGTTGGGTTGGGTTGTGTTGTGTTTTTTGAGTAGAGGAATGTGTTGCAACAAAAGAATTTTTTAATGTGGATTTCACAATACTGCAAATGGCATTGTAGATTTCTCTGTGTAATTTATGTTGACCTGAGCCCTTCCCCCTATTCTGATTCTGGGACTTCAGTAGTATAATCATAGTGTGGGATGATGCTTGAAATACATGTGGTCTTTTCTGTTTACTCCTAATGGACTTGTGGCAAATCAAAGGACACAGTTTTTATTCCAGAATGAGTTTCCAGAGATGCTCTGAAACCATTGAATATGTCAATTAAAACTGATTTAACCAGTTTGGTGCAAGATGATGTATAGGCACGCTTTGCCGAATATTGTAATGCTTAGACTCACTAGTGTTTAACTTCTATACCTTCACCACAGAGTTGACTTTGGTTAGCCTAGCCTTGGGTATTTGTCAACAGTGCAAAGTCCTCATGGATGGTGTATTCCCACAAGCTTGTGTGTCACTAGAATGTCTGCAGTAAACTGAGCCGAGGGATGTTAAATATAGTTTAATCAACTACTTGACGGATTTTCCATCGACTAGTCAATTAGTCAATAAGCAGGGGAGCCGTAGCAGGGTTAGCTCCCAGACCCGGCAGCTAACTCTGCTGTGGCTCTGCCTTTTAAATGTATTAAGAGCCTGCAAGCTCTTAATATATTTAAAAGGCTGAAGTGCAGTGGGGATGACTTGGCACAAGCCAAGCCAGCTGATTCCCAGCTTGCGCCAGTGAGCCTGTGGGCTCTTAATGCATTTAAAGGACTAAAGCGCAGCAGGGGAGACCTGGCAGGAGCCAGGAAACATCTGGCCCAACTTGCGCCAGATGCCCCCTGCTGCACTTCTGATTTTTAAATGAATCAAGCTCACAGGCTCTTAGTACATTTAAAAAACAAAGTCACAGCACCTGGGATTGGGCGTGAGTCAGGAATCAGCTCGTTCCCAGCTCACACCTTGTCCCTGCTACTCTCCTGCAGAGATGCTGTTGGGAGGAACCAGCTTTTAAGCCGGCTCCTGCTCCACCCCTTTCCTGCCTCTGCTAAAGACAGCAGAGGGGGGGAAGCGACTAGTCGGAACTAGCTACAAGCATTCAAATCCCTAGCCTCTGTCCTCACTGCAGACAAGGCAGGTTTCCTGCCTAAGTGTAAGCCTTGCTCATGCTTTAGCTCCATGGTGTCCAACACGCTAGCCACATATGACTGTTTGGCCGGTTGAGAGTGTCTAGTTTCCTACTCAACTGGTTGGACACCACAGCTTTATCTTCTATCCCCAGCAGGCTAGCTAGCCCGGGCTGAAAGGCACCACCAAACTGGTAAAAGATATTTATTTGTGAATTGCAGGAGAGTGGGGACAATACATGAGAGGCATGCAGGGTTAACTGTGATGAAGACAAACCCTAAAAGCATGTACTATCCTGCTTGGTGAGCTGAGGAATTTGTGTTGAGGTAGGAATGGACATTGTTCCACTGACCTGAGAGGTAGAAGTGGTTTCTACATTGCTTCAGAACTTTGAAGCCTATCAGGATTTACACCCTCCAATATTCCTGGCTGGAAAATACCAGTATTTGTTCACTCAGTATTGCTCATTCAATCAGAATGATAGTGTACATAGACCTGACAGGTCTAATACGTCATAAATTACAATATGCACTCTCCCATCTCTTGCTTCGTATGACTGGAATCCTGAAATCTCCAACTGCCCTCTTGTTCTGGAAGCCACTTTTTAATCATCTCCTTGTATTTTCCACCAAGTAGCTATCTGTGCTCTAAGGCTGCTCCCTCCAATTCCAAAAACCTGCAACTTCTCTCAAAGCTGCGATGTTAGGATAATAAAGTGGTGTTGGTGCTTAACAGTGCCTACATCTTTATTCCCAACATAGGCTTTTTACTGCCTACATGTCTGTGGAGACTGTCTTTTCACTGATGCAAGGATTGAATGTTGCATGGTCCCTTCCAAACCTCTTCATGTGTTAGCAAAATGGATAGTACACTGTTCCGTGGGGGGGGCAGGGAAGAGTGTGTGTGTGTTGTTAAAACCTAGATGATAACCTCCCCTTCATAATAGGGATGTAAAATCCCATTTAATTGGTTAACAGGTTAAACATTTTGTTTAATCAGTTAATCGATTAAAAGAGGGGGGCTGGAGTGCCTCCTCTGCCCCCATTCTCCCTCCCCATGCAGCCTGGTCCTGACCATGGTGGGCCCAGTGCATCACAGGCAGGGATTCTGGTCATCTGGAGCAATCCATGCCTACAGCATATCCAGGCCCGCTGCATATAGGGACTGCTCTGGATGACCAAAGCAGCCCCTGCCTGCGACTGCTCCAGCTCCCACCAGTTAACCAGAACCTGGTAAGCTTTATTGGTTAACCTTTCACATCCCTACTTATTTATACACCATTTCTAGATGGTTTTGATTTCCTTTAATCCTTTTAATGCAGTACTTTTTCCACCCATGAATTGTCTCCTCAGTCATTTGGAGAAATGGGCTGTGTCCATGAAAGCTCATGATACCATCTACATGTTTTGTTCGTCTTTAAGGTGCTGCAAGACTATTTGTTAAGTTTTTATATTTTTTTTGTTAGTCTTTAAGGTGCTACAGGACCACTCTTGACTTTTTTCCAAGTTACAGGCTAACTCATGAGACTGTCACCTGCTGCAAGGCAATGGTTTTAGATTTACAGATAATCTCTTATTGTTCTTCCCTGTTAGTAAATGAGTTTCAGACGATGACTCACCTTCATGTTATGGTGAAATTTGCGAGGCTGAGGTTGGCAGTTCATGGGTTGCTAACAGCTTTATAAGTCTGCCATAAATATTTCATTTGCAGAGCCATCAATAATTAACCAAGCGCACATCTTGTGTTATCTATCTGTAATTAAGTGGCTCTCAAAGAAAAGGTTGCTTAGTTGCACTCTGCCCTGTAGTTAGCAGTGAAGTTTACCATAGTCATAGCATGCAAAGGCTCTAGCTTACTACAGCCAATGGGTGCCTGCGCCAAGTGAAATAGACTAGAGTGGATAAAGCACAGCTCTGTTGGTGTAACTGCATCAAGACATGGGGCTGTTTGTCAGGGATCACACCTCATCGCACACCTGACTGACATAGCTATGCTGGTAAAAGTTTGTATTGTCATCCTGGCCAGGGCTTCTGATTTTCAGCTCTGACCCTTGTGTTAACCATAAATCACCAAAATCAGTCACTATGCAAATGGTCACTTTCCAGAGAATATTTGAAAGGGTATGTCAACCTGAAACTCCAGTCTTGTTTCAAGAAATGAATTTAAAGCATTTCCTAAGTTTATTGTGTAAAGCTGAGTGTTCCTGACACTATTGCTGCTTTACACTCCTTTCCCCATGTGTATGGTTCTCTTCCCTGTTGCTGTGTGAAAGGCTCTCACAAGCAGAGGAACTGACTAGAGAATGGAAAGTGAAAAATAACTTCGCAAAATTTGGTCAAAAGTGCAAAGTAAAGAAACTGGAGGGGGAGGGTAAAAACAGAAGTGAACTCTGCCAATTCCTTAGCACTTAGAGTAACTAGAGGTGTTGGATGTAGGGCAGTGGTCTCCAACCTTTTTAAGCACAAGATTGCTTTTTGAATTTAAGTGCAATCCAAGATCTACCTCAACCCAAATACCCTTGTCCTGCCCCTTTGTGCCCCTTTTCTGAGGTCCTGCCCCTGCTCACTCCATCCTCCCTCGTTCCCCCATCCTCCCTCACTTTCACCAGGTTGGGGCCGAGGGTTGGGGTGCAGTCTCTGGTCTTGGGTTAAGGGATTTGGAGTGTGAAAGGGGCTCTGAGCTGAGCGTGGGACAGGCAGTTGGGGTGCCGGAGTGGGTTCTAAGTGTTTGGATGCAGGGGTGCTCAGGGCTAGAGCAGGGACTTTGGGTGCAGGAGGGGGTTTGTTATGGGGGTAGGGTTTCAGGATGTGGGCTCTGACTGGGCACTGCTTACCTCAGGTGGCTCCTGGGTGGCTCGCTGGGGGAGCGCAGGGTGGTGGGTTCTAGTCCCCCGACCCTGGGAGCGGACGGACAGAACTGTAGCCGGCTCCGGCAGGGGGACAGGTGGGATAAGGGGCACCCTGAAGATAGGGTGGCGGGGTGGGTCCAGGTGCAGGGCCAGGTTCACCCCTGCCCTGGCCCTGCACCACTCCCAAAAGCAGCCAGCAAACTCACTCCATCCCAAGTCCTATTGTTCCCCCTCTCTGCGATGTGGAGATAGGATAAGAGTAGAAGAGGGGCCACCTTGACATCAGTGCTTCTTTTCCCTCCCGTGCCCTGCACAGCGGGCAGGAGGCAGCTTCAAGGGAAGGGGCAGGAGATGTGCAGCAGTAGGGGGAGGGGCAGTTCAAGTTCCGGCACTTGATAGCCTCTTGGCCAAACCAGTCAGGATCCCCTGTCAGAGGCGCCAAGATCTACCAGTTAAATCCCGATCGACTGGTTGGGGACCACTGTTGTAGGGAAAAAATGGCTGTAGGCAAGGGGCACACAGAATAGTCTTAAAGAGCTGCTGTCCCTTTAATTTAACTTTCAACGTGTAGTAGAGTCTTATAGTGGAACCTCTGTAGTGAGGCTGGATCTCTTTTGTTTTACAGTATTGTATACTATAGTGCAGTCTAGGGATGTGACTGGTTAACCAGTTAAACATGGGTGAGGCTTACAGCTTCCGGTTAACTGCCGCAAGGCAAAAGGCACTTCAGTCCGGTGGAGCAGCACTTGTTGGCAGGGGGTGCTGGAGCCCAGATGGGCTTGAGCACCCCCCTCCCAGCTGTGCCCCTGTCTCTTCCTCCCCCTCCCTGCTTTAATCATCCCTAGTGCAATCTGGATATGACCACTTACGGGATGGATGCCAACTTATTGCTTGCTTGAATTGTCCTTCAAGTAAAACTGAAACAGAATTGTACTTAGTACCTTTTTGAAGCTACTTTAGTGTGGTCTCAAGGTCTCTGAAGCTACTTTAGTGTGGTCTAATAAAGGCAAGCTCTATTGATTTCACTGTATTTTCCCTTCACTGTCATGTCTACTGTTACTTTGTACATTTGGAGCAGGAGATGATCTAGAGTTCAAGCTATTGCAAGTGGCACCTGCCTTCATAAAATATGGCATTTAGGATTTAAGTGGATACCATTGAGAGATCTGCTGTGGTAAATGGAATAAGGTAAATCAGTCATGTACATTTGGTGTAGCTGCAGGAGGGCTGAGCAGTGAGAGCTTTGAAGTAGCCTACTTGTATTTATTTACTTTGGCTGGGAAGACTCTATCCATTATCTTGTATCAGCTTAGTAAATCTAAAACCTGTGGTCCACTGCATGTGTGACTTTAGCAGCCAATGAATGAATTTGATATGACTTCCTGCCCCATCAAAAAGCCAAAGTATGCTAATTTAAATGGTATCGGCATGAGGTCACAGACTATATTTAACCTGCCTATATAAATCTAACCAAATGGCACAGTTTCTCCTGACTGCCCTAGAGTGTCGGTTGAAGCAGAATGATTGTGCAGAGGCCTGTGCAAAGCTCCTGTAGCACTGCCTCTTCTCACTGTGTACGAGCCGAATTGCTTGCTGAGCAACTTGAGTGAAGCATTTTTTTCAGAGCTTATCAGCTCAAAGGAATAGGGCTGGCTGTAGAACTAGGTTATATGTTACTTCGGTGAGAGAAGCTGGTCCTTACTGAAAAGTTTGTTATTTGGCTTATAGTTAGGGGGAAAAGAACAAGATTCTGATGCAGATAGTTACATTCCCAGTTAGGGCACATGTCTCAACAGAAGTCAGAAAACCTTTCTTGATTAATCTTTTAGCCTGGCAAGCTCTCAGGTTAAACCAGTGTGTTTTACAGGTTTTTGTGTCTTAATCTAAATACAGATCCTCCACTTCCTAGTACAGTTAGTATGCAGGAGGTTGATGGAGTGCTGTGATAAAGCTAATGTAATTTGCAGACTTGGTTAACAGTAGGTCCGTGCTGTTGACTGGCAGTGTTTTCTTGCATGGAACTGCTGACGTTCTTGTGTTGTAGGTCTCTGACTGCTGTGATCAAATAAGCATTAGCCTCACCTCTCTGAATCAGACCTCTGGAAAAACATTGCCTTGTTTTCTCTGAAACACGTTTCTGGAATTTCTGATCTCTGCCATAATAAGTTCTGTTCTTGTGAATTCCAGCAGGCTTCCAGATTGGTAGCCCACCACTAAAACTGAACCTGTTCATTTGGGATGAGAATTCATCAGACTTCTTTCTGCAGCTGGTCAAATGAGTCGCTAGCTGAGGAGGGTCCAATGATGTTCCAGTAGTGGTCCATGGATCAGCTCCTGTATATCCTGGACCCATGTGGAGAACACTTTCTCCCTGCAAAAGCAACTGAAAGATTTGTCTTTCTGATTTCTTGATGACTTTGGGTGAGTTAACTTTATTGTCTGGGAGGAAGAAGGCCATCCAAGTTTTTTTACAAGCATAAAATGTAAGGCTTGTCAAAAAAACAGAAAATCCATTTGTGAGCCGGATGGCTTACTCCTGTGCCCCAGACGTGTGCTCCAGCCAGTGAATAAATGCCCAGCAGTCCCCTTTAAACCCCTGGCCCAGAATACACGATGGGCCCAGCAAACAAAGACAAACAAATAGTAGTTCAACAGCTGGAAAGGCCAGGCCCTGGTTCAGGGTGGGGTATCAACAAAAATGCAGTCCCACAGTAAGGCCCAAGTCCTGGTTCAGGGTGAGACAGCAACACACACGCAGTCCTAAGGTCCAGGCCCTGGGTTCAGGGCGAGGCAGCAACACAAACTAATTCTCTAGGAAAGAGAGAGGAGGGGGAGACTGTCACCTGGTATGTGGTGTGGCCTGAGGGACGTGGGCCCTCCCTACTCTACCGCATCCTGGCCCAGGGCCCTAGCAGTGGCAGCTCTGGCTGCCTCGGGGGTCAGCAGGGATCTGGCCCGCAATACACTGACACACTCTAAAGTTCTATATGATCAACCTGACAGTCGTCGGCTTCCCCTGGGCCACTTCCTGACTCCCCCTCGGCATCTACCTGGCCCTTCGCAGGCTGCCGGCTCTCGGGGTCATCACAGTCTGCACCCTGTGGCAGGGTAAAGGAGGTCCCCTCTTCAGAGCAGAGGCCCGGCTGTCTGAACCAGTCCTCAGCCTCTGCAAGGTCATCAGGGCCCTCCTGGCTTGGGAGCTCAGGGCAGGCCTCTCTGCTTCCTCCAGTGGCTGGGGCCTTACTAACATGCTGGGCTTGGCTTTCATCCTACCTGCCCTGCCCTTGACTTCCGGGGAGTTAAAGGGGCAGGAATTAGCTCGGCCCACCCGGGGTCAGAGTGTGGTTCTTCCTCCTTGGGGTCAGTAAGCGGCCACCTCTGCTCACTACACATTTCAGAAAAATATTCATTTACTTTGAAGGTGTTGAGAGGAAACCGTTTCCATCTTTTTGTTGTTCTCTGTTCCTGCGTGCAAGAAAACTACGGCTGTCCAGAGTGGTGGTTTTTTTAACCCTTCCTTTTCTACTGTAACTCATCCAGCATTTGGAAAGAGAGAGCTGCAAGTTTGGTTTTGCTTCCTCGTGCCACTCTAACTTTTGAAAACAACCTTGGTTTTTAGAAAAGTTAGGTTAGCTAAAAAAAGGGGGGGAGGGAGGAATGTGAGTGATGCCAGCACAGCCCAGACATTGTTTGTTGAATTCAAAGGGTGGTGGCATACAATGTCAATGCTTTCAATTTTAACGAACAAGCAACTTGGAAAAAGCAGCTCCACACTAAAAGTTTTTCTTTAAAAATCAATTGTTCATCAAGCATGCAAGCAGATTTTGACTAGTTCTAATATACATTATGAAATTAAGCTTTTTCTTCACCCATGTCTTACCTCTTAATCATTGGAACAGCATAAACTTGTGTACGTAATAATCTGATTTAGCATACTTTTGGAAGCCAGCCCAAGCTGTTTCAGGATTCATGTCAACACCCTACTCCCCTAAAGAAACATAGCTATGCTAAAAAGAGCAGAGTCTTCCCTCTTCCTGGGCTTCAGAGCTGTTGACAACTTGTTTGATCCTTTTAGCACCTTGATTCTGTGTTGCCACATGGCAACAAGTGCTGTCAATCAAGCATTCTTTAAAAAGCTATGCAATTGCAATTACAGTTCTGGATCACTAGGGGGCAGCATTAAATGGGAAACAGATGAAAGTTTGGGGAGGCAAATAGAAAGCAAATTTTCAAGGGAAGGAAGAAAATAGGCTTCGTTTTAATTCCTTCCAACCAGTAATTATATTTGAACATTGCCCCCTTTGTGTACCAAGGGTGTTAGTGCATTCTGTCATACTGCATAAATACAATGTATTTGGAGTTGGCATCTGCTGCCAGTGCTACTTGTCTCCTGTATATAAATCAACAGTGTTAATCCTCTTCTGGACTAAATAGCTGGGGATGTAGGAATTTATCCTAGGAAGAGGCTGTTTCCGTATTGGCAAGTCTGTGACTGGAATATTATTGCCAAGTTTCCATGCGACACACAGATCAGTAAATATCCTCCTACATCTCTGCTCATTTGTTTCTCTAACTAAACTGGATTTTAGATCAGTTTCTTGAACTTCACTGTTGTAGCTCTAAGCAAGAGACCCTGAAAACAGTCCCAAATGCTGAGTGTTTTGGGCTTGCCTACATACAAAGGTTACACCCCCATTTAATTCTATTGTTCTGAGTTTAGCTAATCCAGTTGAACTTTGGACACTTTTAAAGAATATCTGTTTAAAACTAATGATATGTGTCTAGCTTGCATTTCTCAATTAACTGCTTTAAAAATCAGACCCTAATCAGACCCTTTGTTCAAGGAGCACGGCTTTGTGTGGAGCAGTCTTAAAGTGCTACTTTGAGAGGGCTCTGGATAGTTTCATTGACAGGAAGTGATGGCCAGTCACCGTCATGCATGAGGCAGCAAAGATTAGTCACTGGGGGGCACTGCTCCACCCAGGATACTCAATACATTCAGAATCCAGTTGACCTTTACCCAATTCTGTACATTGCTTATAGCAGATAATCTAACAGAAAGGGTCCTCTTAGCTAAATATAGGGTCCACACAGGAGTAGCTGCTATGGTATTCTAAATTGCCATTCACATTTTTTGAGAAACGTGGCAGACTCCCAGAATAGCAGCATTAAGCCTTTGTTGAACAGCCACAACACAGCATTTTAATTAACAAGCATATGGAGAGCTAGGGCAAGTTACAGCTGTCACTGAGATTGGGAGGGTGGGGAGGACAGACAAGTGATGGAGCCTGCAGTTGATTTCTCCTGCATTTTTCTTGATCAGTAGATGGCCTTGTGTCCATTCTTATGTAGTGAGAGGCAGCAAGCATGCAGGAATGCTGTGGGCAGTCAGCGATTTCTGTCTTTGCCTTCTTACATTTCACTCCATGAAGCATGTATCTGGCCTGAATCTAGACTAGTCAGTGTTGATCAGATAATGACAGTGTGAACAGCAGACTGTGGCTAAGCCAAGCAGGGGAGGTTGATTGGTAGAAGTGTTGAATTTTAGCATTGCCTGATCATCTGTAGATTGGCTCTTGGAAAAATCTTTTTATGTGGATGAGGTAAGCAGACTAATTGTATCAGTCTGCTGCTTTTGTTTTAAATACATTCTAAACAAAATTGTATAGCCTAAGTGTCAAGACAGTTAGTGGGCTGCGATTAGAAGTTGGTATTTATAGATACCTTGTCTGTGCAAGGGATTTTCTGTTTTGATCTCTCCCCTGAATGCTAACTAGCTAGCCTTACCTCTGGCCCCAAATATGGAAACTACATCTCTGCTCCTGGAAACAAAGGGCCATCCTGAGTGCCAGCATGTTTGTGTTTCATCACAGCTGCTTCCTGTCAGCCTGCAGGAAACAGGAGCCACCACCTTCAATAGATGTACAGTGAGATGATTACATTACGTGACTGACTGGATCTCCATCACATCCTCCTTTCTCTTCTGCTTGCTCAAGTTGTAATGGATTGTCCCACCCTGCCTGGCAAGCTTGGGCAGGTGCAACCAAGTACAGTAAAACTCCAGTTGTCCGGCATCCAGTGTTCTGGCACTCCCGATAGCCTGGCACCAACTGGAACCCGGAAGTGCCCCGGCCAGCCAGACAGTTGGAGCTGCTGTGAACCCCATGGGCGCTTGCAGCTGGGAAAAGGAAGGGGAGAAGAGGGGAAGGGGATTATACCCCGTGATGGGTCTGCTGGGACCCGCACTGCAATCGGGTGGGGGGTGGGTGGGGAACGGTGCGGCGAGGGGCAAACCCTCTGCCGTTTTGCAGGAAGGTGGGGGAAGCCCTGCTCCGCCGCTGAGAATTTCCAGGAGGGGAGCGGGCTCCCTACCCCCCAGACTGCAGTAGTTATCACCAAGCAGGGGGGTGAGGAGTGGCGCTGCGGGACCAACCCGGCAGCACCCCAGCTGCTCTGCTCCGTGCTGCTTCTGCTGCTGAAACTGACAAGCGGTGGACTTGGGGTCCCGGCAGACCTGTCACAGCCCCCCGCCGGAGTACCTCCCGATACTCCTGCATATCTGATAATCCGGCACCACCTAGGTCCCAAAGGTGCCAGATTATCGGAAGTCTGCTGTAATCAGGATCTAATGGCCCACTTATCCCTAGTCATTCTGGAACTGTTTAGTAATGCAATGGCCTTGTAAAGGACAGAGTGTTTTCCGGCTTACTCTAGGCAAGCTGACTGCCACAGTGATTTTTAACACAGAATGTAACAGGCGAATGGATGGGTTAAAGTAATGCAGGAAATCAGGTTTAAAAAAAAATACAAGTCACTATATTGGGAACATACTGCAAAATTAACTTTCCAAAGTTAGGTTCCAGGATGATCAGAACCCTAAGTAAAAAGTCTGAGTGGTCACGGTGTGAGTCTGTTACTCTAAAAACAACAAGCAGTCCTGTGGCACCTTAGACACTAACAAATATATTATGAGCTTGTGTGGGTAAAACCCGCGTCATAGGCAGAGTTGTCTTCTGGCCTAGGAATCAGCAAACTGGGCTCTGTTAGTGGTAGGCATGTAAAAGCCTGTTTAAAAAGTTAACTGGTTAAACATTGTTTGATGGGTTAAGTGGGATCCCGTGGGTGGGAGAGCAACCTGTAGTGCAGTGAGCAAGGCCAGGCAGGAGTGACCCTGTGGGGTGGGGGATCTTACCAGGTAACTGTTTGATCCTTTATATCCCTAGTAACTGGTATGACACTGGGATGTCATATCACCTCTGTGCCTCTGTTTAGTCTCCCACTTTTTCTCCTTATCCTTTTAAAGTGTACGATGTTTTGGGCAAGGGATGTCTTTTGGTATGTTAACACCCGGGCCCCTCAAATTTAGGCAGATCTTGGTTTGGACATGTAGGTGCTATTGTAATACAGATAAATAATTGAGGCCGACTGCAAAATTCAGCCCAAAGCGGCACAAGAAAACAAGCATAGGCCTTGTCTATGCTAACTCCTACTGTCGATTTAATCTACATCACTTCAGCTATGCAAATTGCCTAGCTGAAGTTGACGCACTTAATGCACACAAGACGCTGTAGTAAGGTTGGCGGGGGATGCACCCCCGTTGATGCTGGCTACTCTTCTCATTCTGGAAAAGTCCCAGCATCTACGGAAGAGTGCTTGGAGATCGATTTATAGCATCTAAGAGACCCAATAAATCTACAGCTGCTGGATCGATTGCTACAGCATCAATCGCCGGTGTAGTGGAGACAAGTCCTAAGTAAAGAAATGCATTTTCTCTTTTGAAACAGAGCTGCTTTGTAAAGCAAAATCTTCTTAATAATGGGGCTAAACTTTATCACTATTAAAACTGAGCAGTGATCAGAGATCTACAGTTACTTAGTATTAAGGCCAAGGTAAGTCACAGGCAGATCATAGACAATAAAGAAAAAATTATGGAGGCCTGTGACTTGTCCCTGAATTTTACTATAAATATCCATGGGCAGCTTCAGGGACTGGCTAGGTGCCCCTCCACCCTCACCAATGGGGATTGGAAACTGCAGGGTCCTCCACTGCAGGGGGGCAGCCAGAAGCTATGGGGTCCACTACCACCCTGCTGTGGCTGGAGGTTACAGGGATACCCAGGCTGCTCATAGTGGCTTGGAGCCCCTGTGTGCCGTCTCAGCTCCCAGCCATCACTGGCTGAAATCACTGAGGTTTTTGAAAGTCAGAGTCCGTAACTTCTGTGACAAAATCACGGCCTTAGTACGTGCAAAATATTCAACAGCTGGGCTAGTCAAATCAGTTTATAGAACAGAGCTCAAAGCAAAATGTCCAGGCCTGTGATCTTGGCTATTAGGTTACCCAATAGGCCAGGTTCATACTGATGGAAACAATCACAGAATCCTAGGACTGGAAGGAACCTTGAGAGGTCATCGAGTCCTGTCCCCTGCCCTCACGGCGGGACTAAGCACCATCTAGACCAGGGGTGGCCAACCAGTTGGAAACGAAGAGCCAAAATAGCTGTGGATAGAGTGCTAAGAGCCATTATATATTTATTTATTATTATATATTTGTATATAATATTGTGTATATTATTATATATTTATTTATTATTATTTATTATATATTTATTTTTATATATCGATAGATATAGCACACAAAATGTAGTGATAAAAATAACATTATGGGATATTTCTGACAAAAACCAATAAAAAAGTCTCTAGTCACTTAAAATTCATGGCCAGTCCATAGATCTTCAGAGAACTTGATGAGGAACAAACATCAAATTTAAAAGAGAACTTTTAAAAATACAGTAATATTTTCTCACTTAAAAAAAAAAAAAGGCATCCACACCATGTATTTTAAATTTAACACTACTGCCCTATTATGTCCTATGAGTTACTTCTCAGTTCAGTTTAATTTAAAAAAAAATTAGCACAATTTGAAGTGCCTGTTTCACTCCAGCTTGTTGATCTCTGGTCTGGTTTCCTTTTATTTTATTTATTTTCTCTCTCTCTCGCACTCAGTCACACTCTCTCTCGGTCTCTCTCTACCTGCTAATCAAATGCTGAGGGTGCCCCTTTATACGCTGGGGCTCCTACTACTCTCAAGGGGTAAGGGAAGTCCACAGGAGCATTTCTCCCATTGACCTCATGCTGTGAGCGAGGATGGTGTTGAAGCTCAGTTTAAACTATGTGGAACCGATCTATATTTTTTACATGGTTGGAATTGCGTACCTTAAACCAACCTTCCCCTGTAGTGTGGACCTGGCCTAAGACAGCTGCTGTTAGCACCATATGTAAGTTTTAGTCCCTGTAAACTTCTCCTAGGCTTACCCAGCCACTGTCCCCAAAACTTGCTGTTCAGCTAAGAGTTCCTGACCACATCTTACATAGTTATTGGCAATGGCTTCGTACCTAGAGCCCATTGTTAAGCAACTACTGTACCAGCAGGAAGCTCCCAAATTCCTCATGTGCCGTCCCCATTGGTCAGGTCACTAGCTGAGTGCTGATGGTTTGCCAAACTTGACTGCTTCTGTTGAATCTCTTCTATTTCAGTGGTCTCCAACCTTTTTTAAGCACAAGATCACTTTTTGAATTTAAGTGAATCCAGGATCTATCTCAAACCCAGACAGTGCCAGACTGCCATACTTGCGCCCTGGGCAGTGGGCATGCGGCCCCGCCCTGGGCACATGGCACATGCGCGGCCCCGCCCCTAGACGCGCGGTGCCTGATTGACATGGTAAGGGGTGCCGCGCCCCCGGGCGAGCAGCACGTGTGGTTGCAGTGGGCGCGCGGCGCGTGTGCGGCCCCGCCCCCAGGCACCAACCTATGGGGGGGCACCTGATTGACGTGGTAAGGGGTGCTGTGCACCCAGGCGTGTGGTGTATGCACGTCCCCGGGCACGTGGCACCCCTTACCACTTCAATCAGGCGCGCCCCATAGATTGGCGCCCCGGGCAGCTGCCCAGCTAGCCCTGCCCTTAATCCGGCCCTGAACCCAGATACCCTTGCCCTGCCCTACCCATTTGAGGTGAGGCACTCCCTGCTCGCGCTGTGGAGATGGGGTACTGTGGCTGTGATGGATAGGAGGAGCACCTGGCCAGCACCCAGTGACTAAGGGGTTAAATTCAGGTAGCTAGCAAGGCTGTTGTCAGGGAGCCAAAAACCAATGGGGATACGGTGCTGAAATCTGAATTGTGTAAGATACCTTGCCTGCTTTCTTTGTGTGGAGTTAAACCAGGAGTTGACACACACAGAATGATTTAAACCCAGGCAGGATTACCATGCCCCCAAAGAATTTGGGGCATGGAAGTGGACTGAACCCAGAAGGGGTTGAGATTAAAATAAAGGGAAAAGTGTATCTAGTCCCAATCAGGGTATTTTTCTTTATTTTTGTGGTTTGGTTTGAACTACTCTGTTTGAACCTATGCCTTGCCTCCCCCATTCACTATGTAAGTTGTTCCCAGAGATTTTCTCTGTGTGTTAATTTGTTTTACTTTGCTAGGTTTTACAGAGCAACTATAAGTATATCTTTTGTTTTGTAATAAAAATCACTTTTTAAGGTGGTGATTTGGTTCTTGTGTCCTGGAAAGTACGGGGGGCGGGGGGGTGCGCCTGCATGCCTTAGACTAAGAGGTCTGTTACCAGAGACTGCAGTTTGTTTTTCTCTTCTCTTCTCTTTCAAGCTCTCTTGTGGTAAAGAGCTTGGGGTACCCCTGGGGGGGGATTCAAGTGTTCCCCCCTGTTTTTTAGGGCAAATCACTTGATATAGTAGCAGCTACACCCCAAAGTCAGTAAATCTGTGACTCTGGGGAGTTTTTGTAAGCAGAACCTGTAGAGGCAAGGTGTTTTTAAGGTCTCTTGTGGGCCCCCACCTTCTGCACTCAGAGTGGGGAACAGCCTTGACAACACCCTTGCTAGCTACCTGAGTTTAACCCCTTAGTCACCGGGTGCTGGCTAGCACTCCTCTTCATCACAGTGGCAGAGAGGGGCACCCTGATGTCAGCAGATCCCTTTTCTGCCTCCCCCACCCTGCACAGCAAGTAGAAAGCTGGTGGCGGGGAGCAGCTTTAAGGCAGAGGGCAGGAGCACAACAGAAGTGGAGGAAGAGGAAGCTGATGTACCATTGGATAGTCTCCAAGCCAAACCAGACAGGATCACCTGTCAGAAGCTCTGGCATTTACCAGTAGATCCAAATCTTCTAGTTGGTGACCACTGTTCTACTGTGTGGTATAGGCCTGATCTTTCTTTCAGTGCAAAACTGTGCAGTCTGGGGAAGGCCCCCACAGCTGTAGCTTTGATATTTGATGTAGCTAGGATTGTCTTTTCTCATTAACATCTGTTGTTATTCTTAGGAAACCTGCAGGAAGTGCCAGGGGCTATGGAAGGAGCACATGAACCTTACCTGTGAACAGCTGGCTGAGAAGGATGACATAAAATATAGAACATCTATGTAAGTAACTTCCTGAATCTGGCAAAACTGGGTGCTTATTCTAACTTCTAATCTGAGTTACACAATAAACCATCTGTGTTACTAAATTCAGTAATAAGTGTTGTGTGTGTGACTACATAGATCACTCTTGTTTGTGTATTAATAAGGCCCTTGTCTTTGTGTGTCAGTACACTGAGAGGATTCTGGGGTTATGAAAAGTGAATAAGTACAAGGCTTCTGTGATAGAAGCTCCATGAATGATTTTCAGCAGCGTAGTCCATGAGGTGAATCGAGATGGTGGGAGTTTCTATACCAGAACATAACTGTTGATTCATTTAATGTGACAGGTAGTACCTGTCGTTCAAAAGAAATGAGAACTTAGTACTGCATCTGGCTGGTTATGTTGTGTCGTACGCAAAGGAAAGGTGCACTGACACACAAAACAATCCTTAGTTTGTCACCAGGTCACTTGTTAATGTTCAGAGGTAATCTAAACTGATGGTGCAGTGCAGTTTGTGACACCTGGGCAAAGCGCTCACCTCTGGCCTCTTCTACTACACAGAAGGAGATGTCCGTACACATTTACACACGAATATATTGTGCATGCTGTTACAAGTTAGTTATTCTCTGAAGACTTCTACAGACTAGGGGTGTGCAAGTATAAACGGTTACACACAGGCCTCCTGCCCCCCTGCTGACTCCATATCAAAGGCAGCAATGTCGTGAGGGGGGAGAGCCAGTGCTCACAGGGAGCTGGTAAAAGCTGGCTCCCGTGCATACCGGCTCCTGCCCTGCTGCATGTAAATGTGTTACCTAAGTAAATGCATTTTAACATCTCTACTGCAGACTTTCATCTGAAGTGCTAAAGTGTATGTAAGGAGTTTCATAAAATCTCTTTTGGAGTCTAATCTTTGTCCATACTGTAGCAACAGCCAAAATATTCTGGAATCTGTGTCATGGAGATTTTTAAGAGCTAGTTAGATAAACCCCTCTCAGGGATGGCCTAAATAATTCTTAGCCCTCCCTTGAGTGCAAGATACCGGACTAAAGACCTCTTGAGGTCTCTTGCTGTCCTATGTTCTCTGTTTCTAATTGTGGAAAAAAAGTGGGGGTTGTGATATAAAACTGCTGATGTTGCGTATTGGAATTAGAGTGGCTGCTTTTGTTAATTTGGTGTGTCTTCTCTCAGGTGTATCCCAGTCTCTAGTAATCTTGTCATCTCTGATCTGGTTTTTAGTGTGCTCAGGGCAGGCAGAAATCACGTTTCAGTACTACAGTTAAACTCTGGAGGTTTTAGCATTGTGAGTCCAAGTGACACTTCTTCATTCACCCCTTGGGACATAATTTTTCAGCAAAACATTAACTTTCAGGGACATCATTCGGTGTCTTTCTGCCACTCCTCTCCCAGTAGAAAAGGAGAAGTGGGAGTATTGTGACACTCATGTCCCAAATAAGAAGGGAAAGATGTAGCTTTAAAAACTTTTAACAGAATTTTGCCTTCGTTAGTAGTCCAGATGAGGTTTCACTGTATGAAGACAATAAAGCTTCCTGTTGAATATAGGGAAAAGGAAGCCCAGCTGGAGTTCAGGCCTAGCTTCCTGCCTTGTTCAAAGTTTTCCAAAAATGCATAACAGCATCCTGTTAGACAGACAAGGGAGGAGCAGCAATCAGAACAGATTTAGTTCCATGAACGGCAGATCCAAGTCTTGGGATGGAAGGCTGAGAGGGTATGGATACTACTACATTAGCCACTACAGTAAAAACTTGTGCTAGGTCTGAAGTTGCTGTGAATTGTGAGAAGTGTATCATGCTGGTGAAAGCAAGGTATATTATGGGCTCTTGTCACGAAGGCTGCCTTCACACTACTCTGTTAGTGCACCTCAGTAAACTGTAGCCTCCCTCTGCAGGCTGCTTTGACCAGCCAGATTGTCTACTGAACGTATGTCCATATCACAAGACCACTAGAGTAACAGGATTGACACACACCACCAATGGAAATGTTGCTTATTCCATACACAGCCTTGCCAGCCAAAGCAAAAGGGGTCCCCCTCTTTCAATACAAGTTCAGCACCTCCACTGGGCTACTGTGACAGTTTCTTCCACATCGTTTGGACTTCGCTAGCCTCTCTTTCTCCTAGGTGGTGAATTGAAGAATTTAGCTGGGCCTAAAGCTTAGTAAGACAGATCTCATAATCAGATTTTTCAGCTCTCATGGTGACAGGCACTAATTGCCAAAACTTTTCCTTCCGGTTCCCGCACCAAGGTAATGTAGTTACTGGAACCCTTTCAGTGGATTAGACCTCTAGAATTATAAATCCTAGAATTACCCATCTTCACCAAACCATCTCACAGAGGGAAGGGTTGTGTGGTATCATAGCTAGAACCAAACGCTTCCAGACAACAAACTGGATTCCAGCTGGCAATCTGAGCTACAATACATGTGCATTCCTTTGAACAGTAACACACAGAGCAGGGAATGGGCAATAAGCACCCTGCATGCCAGACACAATTCTCCATGGTTGCTTCCTATAGTTCCCATTTCCGGGAACAGCAAACTGCAACCTATAGTAATTGTGAGCAACTGTACCTGTGGACATGCAAGTGAGTAAAGCATCACGCAGAGGCTAACTTTGGTGAATTGCATCTGGGCCACTTACTGGCCATCCCGATCTAGAGAATCTCTGTAGGAATAGTGGGGAGACTTAGTAACAGGGACAAAATGCCCATTCTCTATGGAAAGCTGTTCCTTTGTTTTATTCACCAGACATGAAAGAGAAATAATGTCCAAAATTCTCAGGCCTACCAGACTAAAAATTCAAACGTGTTTCATGGCAACTTGGTAACCGAAGCAACAGCCAGAGAGGAGCTGTAGTTACAGAATGACATTACACAGTTTGCTTTTCCTGTACCTTCATCTCCTTGACTCTATTTCTGTGCAGCCAAGTCAAGAATCCACGTACCCTTTGGCCCTTGGAATGAATTTGAAAACAAAGTCAAAGCCTGAGCTTAGCCGTGCTGCGTTTTGGCTCACTTGGAAACCTGATTTAAGCCTGTAGAATGTAACCAGTAAACTTCCTTTCGCTTAATTTGTTTTCTACTCCTCATGGGTTGACTCCAAATGGAGTTCAGCCCAGACTGTGTTGGAACAACACAAGGCTTTGGAGGAGAAGTAGGGAGAAACAGAGGGCTGTCTAAGAAGTGAGGGGAAAAGTTAGGGGAAGGGCTATTGAGATTGCTGGGTTCTCATTACTCACGCTGAGAACAGGCAAAACAAACATACCATTTCCAGCTTCTTTCCCTTTTACCCTTCTTACGTTACAGAGAAGAGAAAATGACTGCAGCCCGGATTAGAAAATGTCATAAGTGTGGTACTGGCCTAATTAAATCTGAGGGTTGCAACCGCATGTCCTGTCGTTGTGGTGCCCAAATGTGCTACCTCTGCCGAGCCTCCATTAATGGATATGACCACTTCTGCCAACACCCTCGATCACCAGGGGCCCCCTGCCAGGAATGTGCAAAATGCTCTCTCTGGACTGACCCCACGGTAAGTGATTCACCAAGTATGGAATATTGCAATCACTGTTCACTATTAATACCTTGTGTTAGGAACTCTCTACCATATAAGCTCTGTTTACACATCAGCATAGGTGCAACACAACCATTTCCTTGCCTCGGGGCCAGCCAGATTGCTCTGGTAAAGACCCCAACACTCTTTTTACCCAAGGGAATACTGAAAGACTCCAATAAAGAGGGTTCTCCGGTCAGAAGTGCTAACAACAAGGATCATGGCATCTGGATAGCGAGACAGGCAAACAGCAAGGAGGAGCAAGTATGTAGTGGTCGGAGCAGAGGATGGAAGTAGGATTCCAGAGATTTATTCCCAGTTCTGTGTCCAGCTCATTTTTGGACTTTTATCATGACACTGTGTTTGGATGAATGAATGCACCTTTGTAAAGTGCCTGATAGTCAAAGATACAAAATCACTGGTACAGTATATTAGTTATGTCCACTGTTGCTGCTTTTGGCATTGCTTATGCTGAAAAGGACTGAAGTGTAGCTCTGTCTGGGGAACACTGTCATGGGTATAACAACCAGGCAACTCACAGTCCTGAAGATGCGAGTTGTACAAAGCCAGAAAATGGGATTTGGGGAGGGGAGGGGAGAGACAGAAGAAGGGAGTTGAGAATGTCATGCTGCAGGAAACAGCCTTAAAACAGCAAAGCTGCAAGCCAGTTTTCCCCAGTATCTGCCTGAGCTTCTCTGATTCGAGCTTCTCTGATTCAGACTCCTCACCCTTGAAGGAATAGCAGCACTAGGACCACAGTGGGTTATCAGAGCTGCACGGGTTCACCTTTAGGCAGGGGAAGCATGCCCCTCTTTGGCTTCCTTACTCTGTGAACTGCCCTGCATTGCTGTCATCCTCTAAGTGGACATCCCCACTCACTCCCCTCTACCTGCAGGCTCTTAAGAGCACCACTGTTTCCACAGAATTCTGAGCCCAGCTGGGTTCAGTCGTTGATTTAAATTCCCATTCCTCCCTCCAAAAATTCTCTTCTGACTTCTCCCAGCACTGGTAGTTTTTGCCCAGAACAAAGCTAGACTGTGAGCTAACTACGCCTTTCCCCCTTGCCACTGCCACAGTGCTTCTGATGCCTGTTCATGCAGTGTCCAGTCAGTCTAATTCCACTCTTCCATTTCCCATCAGGGCATGATTCTGCAAGTCAGGAACAGTAGAGCCTCCTCATTCCCACAAGGCTGCTGATTGTGTTCAGCAATGGCATCTCTTCAGAGCCGGGGAGAACACAGGGCCATTCAGAAAGCTCATACTGTACTTAGACTCAAACAAAGAATAGGCTGTCATCCAGCCCTCTTCGTCTGCTTAATTAACCAACACAGCAAAGCAAAATTTTCCCACTCTCAGCTGGGAGGCAGCACTGCCAGCTTTTTTGGATGACGAAGCATTGGCTAGCTGAGGAATTGAAGCTGGGTGAGTTCTCTGCTCCGTGTGCACAGGGGTGCCATGAAACATGTGGGTCCATGTAGGCTTTTAAGCTGAAATGGTAAATGGCTCTTTGGTGTATTAAATCTTTTTTTAAAAAGTTTCAAGGACAATAAGTGAAAGGATTTAGGATCGCTCTTTCAGTCTTGCCCCAGCTCTGCTCTAGCATGGGGAAGGGGGAAAACAACAAAGAAAGTATCAGAGGGGTAGCCGTGTTAGTCTGGATCTGCAAAAGCGACAAGCAGTCCTGTAGCACCTTATAGATTAACAGATGTATTGGAGAGTGGGTCTTTGCGCATGAAAGCTTATGCTCCAATACATCTGTTAGTCTATAATGTGCTACAGGACTCCTTGTCGCCAACACAAAGAAAGTTACCCAAGGGTAAGAAATGCAAAACGTAAGCTGAGTTGTGCATCTTGTAAGGGGAAATCAAGAGAGGCAGAAGAACATCAGGACCCTTATTGGGGGGGCTCCTGTGCTCTGTCTTGGTGGAGACAAACATGCCAGTGAACTGGGGAATCAGCCAATACTCAGCAAGACCCCTTTGCTGCATGTCTGGGCACCAATGCCATTTGTGTCTGTCCCTTTAAGCCCTTTTTGATGTAATCCTTTTTACTTTTGTCTTTCCGTCCTTAACCCTCTCTTCCTTAATCAACAGAAAGTCTTTGTTGCTTAGTTTGGAGTTGGCGTGTCCATGGTGGCTCACGTGCCCTTGTAGGCAAACTTAGTGCTCAGGATACAGAGAAGAAAAGCTTTGAGCCACTCAGCTGCTTTCTGAATTTGCAGCCCTGTACATGCGAGCAGCGCCTGCCCTGCTAGCAGTGTGGCGGAGTGCTGCAATCATGACGTGGGCAGACATGTGCATTCAAGGGTGCTTTTATTAGAGGCAAGGTGGCTATAGAAGCACACTAGTTTCTGCACCTTCACTGCTCTTGTTTTTATCTATAAGTGTATATACCCTTGACTAGTTCAGCATCTCCATTCCCCACACTACGAGGGGACAGAAAGGAATAGAGAATGTCGTTGGTGGACAGAGTTATCACAGGGTATGTCTACACTTGCACCCTCTTTCGAGAGAGGGATGCAAATGCAGCTGAGCGAAATTGCAAATGAAGCGTGGATTTGAATTTCCCATACTTCATTTGCATAATCGCGGACTGCCGCTATTTCGAAATACCCTCTTTTGAAATAACAAACGCTGTGTAGACATGGTTATTTCGGGAGAAAACCCTTCTTCCGAAATAATCCTTATTCCTCATACAACGAGGTTTACCGGTTATTTCGGAAGAAGGGTTTTCTCCTGAAATAACCGCATCTACACAGCATTTGTTATTTCGAAATAGGATATTTCAAAATAGCGGCGGTCCGCGATTATGCAAATGAAGCACGGGAAATTCAAATCCACGCTTCATTTGCAGTTTCGCTCAGCTGCATTTGCATCCCTCTCTCGAAAGAGGGTGCAAGTGTAGACATACCCACATTCTGCTTGTCTTATTAACAGGGCAAGAAAAAGTAACTATGGTGCAAGAACTCACCCTGCACATTGGTATTTCATAAATATGCATTTTAACTTGCTGTTAAATTCTGGGATGAGTGATAGCCTTGGTGAAGAACCCTGGAGGTGTTGGTAGAGATCCCATAGTTAAGGCCACTTTCAATTTTGCCCTTAAAGCCAAGAATTTAACCTCACTTTGTCTAGAATAAGTCTTCTGAGACTATACAAATAAATCTGTTAATTAGAGCTAAAATGTAATTAAAACAATGAGTCCTTTAAAACATTTAGCATTGTCATTCTTTGTCCCAAATGATCTTACCGGAATAATGCAGGCTCTTAAATCTTTCTTCATAGCAAAAATAATTTAAATGGGTCCATAGGCAATACTTTAACAGATTAAGTTGTAACTAAGCTAAGTTATTGGTGATTGGTATCTAATGGTTATGGTTACATAGGCTACAAACAAGCCCAGGCAACTACTAAGTGAGGCCATTGTGACATATGGGATAATTTAACTAATTATCACCCTTTCTGTGTAATTTGCATTCAACAATTCTGTTGATTCTCGTGCATTAGGGATACGAGCACAACTGGACTTAGATGCCAAGAGATCTCATTGGTAGGCTGCTTGGCCAAGCTGTCACTTCTGATGTTATGTGGCCACATGCTAGCTTGGGCATCAGTTCTGGAAAGTCTTTCATTGGCAGTACAGCCTCAATTTCATTGCATACATAGGCCCTGCTGCTGGCACTGAGCACAAAGAGATTGGGAATCAAGGACTCTAGAAGTCACCGTTCCCTGCCCCCCCAGTCACATGCTGCTCATCTCACTAAGGCCACCCTCTAAGCCCATAAATAAGTTGCAAATTAAGGGCCAGTTTTTACCTGTGCGCTCAGCTGGTCTGTGTGGCTCTGATGCAGCGCAGCTGTAAACCCAAATGACTCGTATCAGTTTGACTGTTTTGGTGAACCAGTGAATCTGCCCTTAAGAGTTTAAAAAATTTTAAAATGTTTGTTTATGTTGCCTGTGTTCAAGTTACTGGAAGTTTTGAATGTTAGTTTCCACTTTGAGTTTTTTGGTCGGGATTTATGACATTACAAAATGCTTAAGAAATTCCCAGACAAACTAACTACATTAAACTGGGAATTAAAGTTGAGACTATATTTGAATAACTTAAGGCAAAAATGATTCCACAGATAATGCAGTTATCTCAAATTCTGGCATTATAAACCAAGAAAATTCAGAGTGAAGCTTAGACACAGAAGAACTTGAGACATGTTAAGATAAGAAATGTGCAAATTAAGGCACGCAAACAACTTTAACCTCCGCTCTGGGGAGGGTGAGACAATGGACCTCTCTAAAAACTAGTTTGGCTTATTGTGGGACCAAAAATTCAGATGCCTTAGTCATAATACTGTGATTATTGTAGATCAGTGGTCACCAACCAGTAGATCAGGATTTACTGATAGATCTTGGAGCCTCTGACAGGTGATCCTGACTGGTTTGGCTGGGAGGCTATCAAGTGCCGGCTCTTCAGCTTCCCCTCCCCACACTGGTCTGCTGCTCCAGAGCCTCAGAGCTGCTCCATGGGAGCCTCCTGCTTGTTGTGCAGGGTGGGGGGAACAGAGGCAGAGAGGTGCTGATGTCCCCCTCTCCTGTACCCCATTCTCACAGAGTAAGGAGGGCAGGGCCTCAGCGAAGGGGCAGGGCCTTGGAGAAAGGGCGGGGGCAGGGGTGTTTGGGTTTGAGGTAGATCCTGGACTGACTTAAATTAAAAAAGTGATCTTGTGTTTAAAAAGGTTGGAGACCACTGTTGTAGATCATGCATTTAGACCCCTCAAAACTCAATGGCTGTTTTAATAGCTCCACATCTTCATGTGGCAAATTTGAGGAACTATCCCAGGTTGAGTTATCAGCAGAGGAGGTTTTGGAACAAATTGATAAGGCAAACAAAAGTAAGCCACCAACACCGATAGTACTCACCCAAGAAGTCTTAAAAAACTCAAATATGAAATTGCAGAACTGCTAACTGTGGCATGTAATCCCATCGCTTAAATCAGCCTCTGCTGACAGAACACCTGACTGCTAGAAGCTATGACTGGATGACAGGGAGTAGGTCACCTGATAAAGTGCCTCATTGTGTTCACTCCTTCCGCAGCACCTGGCACTGGTCGCTGTCAGAAAACTGCATAGTGGGCAAGATGGGTCTGACACAGTATGGCCATTGTTATGTTCTTATGCCAATGTGTTCTCTAGCAGCGCCCCCCTTTTCCTGCAGTACCACATCTACCCTCTTCCATTTATGAGTCAGCTGCCTTAATTCCCATTTCCTGTTGCATAAAGGAGAACACAAGATACATCTCAGAGGTAGCTGTGTCAATCTTTATCTGCAAAAACGCGACGTCCAATAGCACCTTAAAGAACAACAGATTTGTTTGGGCATAAGCTTTCTTGGGTAAAACTCACTTCGGGTCGGACAGAGTGGTTTTTACCCACAAAAGTTTATGCCCAAACAAATCTGTTTTAGTCTTTAAAGTGCCACAGGACTCCTCATTGTGTTTACACAAGAAATAGCACCCTGTGTTCCTCAGGCTCCCCGCAGCTGATCTGGGAATGATTTGAAACAAAATGTTAATCCTTTGGAAGTCTCTTTCATGAAATCATTTCAAGTTTATTAACAACAGCTGTGGCCACACATACATGGAAAAGAGAGAGCATTAAAAAACCCCAAAAAGGGAGGCACTGGTAGATAAACCCATTCAGAGTCATTTTTCTAAAGCAAAAAACCTCAACCCTTGAAATAATTAGTGGGTCTGTCATTTCTCCTTTCACATGAGGCTGGCAGACGTTTTCCTGTGATGTTCGGTAATTAAAGACGGTATAAAAAAAGCCTTGTCGATAAAATATTTTGAAAAGCTTCATTGATGGGGTAAAATAGATTCTATTTTGGATCTGCGGTTGGGATTTAGCCTCTATATGTGACTTGTGAATCCTTCCTTTATCCTTTGACACTGCAGTTTCTCTTCCCTCATGTTTTTGGCCTCACTGTGTACATGCCTACTGCTGCTGAGGCAGTAGCTGGGTGTGTTCTTTTCCTTCCTAAAAGCCTTGTCAGAATTAGCTTTCCATTTGTTGCAATGAAAGGGTGCTTGCCTTAGCAACTGAACCATCTCTTTATTTAAACTCTCCACGAGTCTGCCACAAGCTCTAAGTCTGAGTCATCCTCTTCCTTGGTGCTTGGCGCAATGCTTTCTGCGGTCCTCTGAACTCAAAAGGGGAAGCTGCTGAAATCAAGAGCTTTTTTTTTTAAAGATGTAACCAGATCCTCCTTGCTTTTGGAGCCCCTCTTGAAAGTAGAAAACAGGTCAGTCCAGCGCTCTCTTTTGTTCTACCTCTGTGTCACATGTCTTTCATTTGACGGGTAGAACTTGGTGAGATGCAGTTTGCATGCCCACATTTTGGATTTGGGGCCAGATCTCAGTCTTGTGTTGCCATTTCAAATGCAGGATATTTTGATAGGTCTTGGGCAGTTTTGTGATGTGATGTCTGCCGTTATTGGATGTAAAATAAATCCTTTCAGGGTCCAGTCGCTTTTGTTTGGCACCTCCTTATATTTGGTATTATCTCATATGGGAGAATAGAAGGCCCAAGTTTAGCAAAGTCGCCCCTTCTCTACCATCATCACATGGTTTGTTGGCACCCAAGGATTAGTCCTTTCTAACCTCTTCCTTGGTCTCTTGACTACTAGTCTGGTAAATTCTACTACAGGTTGAAACTCCCTAAACAGGGACTCTCTGGTTCGGCAATATCAGTGGTCTGGCATGGATGTTGCTGGACCAGAGGGTCCTATTAGAGGGCCGGCAGTAGGGAGCTCAGTGCATAGCAGCAGGGCTGGGAGACCCGGTGTCTGGCTGCAGGGCAGCTGCAGCAGCAATGGCGATGGCCCTGTGGTTCTGGGAGCCGCTGCCACGGCAGCAGCCTGGTGGAGCCCGGAGCGGCGGCACGTGGCTGCCCAAGGGAGCCAAGAGCCCCAATGCGTGGCTGCCAAGGAGGCCCAAAGCGGTGGTGCGCAGCTGGGGGGAGGGGCACGTCAAGAGCCCTGGCACGCAGCTGCCTGGGGGAGAGATGAGGGCAAGAGTCCTGATGCACAGCTGCCTGTGGGGATTGGTAGGGCAATGGGGCCTGCAGGAGGTGGGGAGCCAGCTGGGAGGCCAGAGGGCCAGGCCAGACCTAGGAGGGCCGGTAGCAGGGGAGCCAGAAATGACCTCCCCTGGTCCGGCAAAATCTCTCATCTGGAAGTGGTCAGGTCCCAAGGGTGCTGGACCAGGGAGGTCCAACTTGTGGTACAGTAAGGGTGCACAATCTTAACCCTTTTGTTACTTTCTTGGGGAAAGGAAAGCTACCTTGTCCCTTGATTGTAAATAGCTTTCATGGTGTCTAGATACATTGGGTTCATCTTTTGGGTTCACCTAATTAACACTCACAATGATAGGCTCACAAAAAATGTCAGATCAAATTAGTGGTTCATATACCTTAATATCCTGTCTTAAACAATGGCCAGTCCCAGATGCTGTAAAGATGCAAGAAATGTTGCACTAGGCTCTTATGAAATGAAATAACTTGCCCCTGGGGAATTTCTTCTTAATTTCTTTCAGTTAGAGGTAGGGATGTGAATGGTCAACTGGGGCAGCCCTCGCCAGGGTGGCTCCAGCCCCCACCAGGGCAGGGCCGCTCCAGCCCAGTTGTGGCTGGTGGGCAGGAGGATCTGTTACAGCCCAGGTGGTTGGAGCAGTCCCACCATCTGCCCCCATTTAATTGGTGAACCAGTTAAACATAACATTTAACCAGTTAATTGGTTAACTGGGATTTTATTCCTAGTTAGAGGTTGGTTTATGCCCAGAAGCAGGAGAGTTTATATCCTTCCTAGAATGCTCATTCTTTCAATCTTTGCAGTTAGAACTCTGGATATGCTTGCCAGCCATGCAAAAGTCTAGTGCTGTTTTCATTTTCCCAAATGGTTGTTCTTGATTATTGTTGCAGTAAGTTCCATGTGGTAAATCTGTAGTATGGAAAATTATTTCCTTCGTGTCTGCAAAATGTGCTGAAAACTGCCTACTCCTCACAGAAGCCCTGTCTGACAGATTAGTGTATGTCTGGATATGCCTCCATCATTCTGCAAGTTCCATTTTGTTTTATGAACATCATTTTGATTCCACAGTGAACCCTGCCTTCCTTTGTTGTCTTCCATGTTGGACTGGGTTATCCAGTATGTGTGCAGATCTCTCTATTCCCCCTATGAGAACTGTGGAGAGCAATCAGGAGTCATTAACCTGGATGGCCTTGCGTTCAGATAGAAGCACCTTAAAACAATCAGCTGGCTGCAGCCAAAGGACAGTGGTCAGTAACAAAGCAACAAATTAGGCAGTGGATTTGAAGGTCTTTAGGGATGAGGGCACCTGACAAGGGAGAGACTAGAACTTTTATAATAGGGAAGTGCTGTCACTTACTGGAACAAGAAGGCAGAACTGAGCCAGGAGACAGGAAGGTCCCAGAACCTTGGAAGGACTGACCAAAACACAAGACCCTGGAGGGAGAGTTTTGCATGCACATGTTTTATTCTTCCATAGATCTGTGTAGTTCATGTGCTTAGTCTGACTAAAGAGTGTTTAGATTTAGAAATTCCTTTGCAAAGTCTGTGTGGCCATTGCTTTAACTCAGTGGTTCTCAAAGTGTGGTGGGTCCATGGACCACTAATAGTCTGTGACTCAAGCTCAGCTCCTCCTCCTTCCCCCACTGGGATAGAGGCAGCTGGAGCGGTGCTGGCACTGGAGAGCCATGGCTGGGATTGTCTGTTTCACCCTCATCTCACTCCTCTGGAGGATCTGTGGCACTGGCACTAGCTCCTGGGTTTACCTGGCCAATGAAAGTAGGGAGCAGGGGCAGCTGGGCTCTTGCAGGGCTGGAGCAGGATTGGGCACCTGGGGCAGTGTGAGGCCAGGGCGAGTTGCGGCTCTGAGCAGCGCTGCAGGCAGTGAGAGGCAGTGCTCAAATACCCCCCCCCCCCCCCCGCCAGAAGGGAGCATTGCAGGCTGGGCACCCCGCAACCACCCGCATGTGGAACTAGTGGACATCAGGCCTCCGCTGCAGTGGGAGCTGCTGGGGTTTGTGGGCTGCCTGCGCGTAGGACTTGGTTCCCAGTGGGCTCCTGTGGTGCCTTCTCCGGAGATTTTTGTCCCAGCAATGGGTGAATTAAGTTTTAGCCCAGCACCCCCTGTGGCTGGGCTGCCGCAGACTAGATATTGGAGCAGCACCTGGCATGTGGATTGGCTCCGCATAGGCACGTGTGGGAGCCTGATCTGAGTTCCAGCACGGTACATTGGAACCCCCCCACGCTGGGCACCCACCCTCCCCCATTGCTGGGACCCGCCAGCTTGGAGCGGAGCCGCTGAGTTTGCAAATCACCAGTGACACTAATGTGCTGTGCAGCAGTGTTCCTGCTCCTCCTGCAGCCTCGCTCTGGGTTGGCAGGATCGCTGAGAGACCTGGTGTCATTTTTTTACTGACGAGTGCATGGGGCTGCTTGCTCTGCCACTCTCCCTGAGCCAGTCTTTTGGGGCTTTCTTCACCTCCCCTCTCCATCCGTGTGCCCGCCTAGCGGGAAGCTGGAGCTGGTGCTCCAGCCTGTATGGGGGAGGAGGGGGGGCTGAGTTCCCTACAACCCCGCTGGGGGAATGTCAGTGCAGTGAAATACTGGCTTCAGGCTTTCCCCGCAGCTGCCATTGGCATCCCCCCTCATACCCAAAATTCCCTCCCTCCCCCCCCAACCAAGACCCCACACCTCCAGCTTGCTCCTGCACCCTCCCTCCTGGCCATTCTCTCCAACCTCCCTTGCTCCTGCACTCTCCCTCCTGGCCAGATACCCTACCCCAAGCCTCCCTCTTGCACCTACTCCCAACCCACATACATACATACAGTTGCATACTTACAACCAGGAGCGCATGTTCAGCTGCCCCTCCCCCATCTTTCGCTCTCCTGCTAGCTATGCAGCGAGATAGGCGAGGGGAGTGCTGAAGTCAAGGTGCCCCCCTGCCTCAGTACTTGCCCTCTGCAGAGGGGTTGGGGGGGGGGGGGGGGACAGTGGAGTGACTCAGAGGCGTGCCTGTCTTAAGAGGCAGTGGGCCTGTTTGTAAGATTTCAGTGCTCGTGTCCGCGCTTGGTCTCATTCACATGCTCACTTCTCCCCATGCCTCATTTCTACAGGTGGGGGGCAGGGCAGCAGAGCAGGTTGGCTTTCCCTGTCTCTAGGAACATCAGCAGCCAGCACACACCCAGTCTGTGCCCCCCACACACTGCCATATGCACTTTACCATCTCTGTGCCCTACACACTCAACGTGTGTCAGTTTGTCTTGTTCACATGCACACACACTTTCTCTCTCTCTCTGTAGCTCCACCCCTTCTGCCTGAGGCCCTACCCCTTCCAGGGGGCCTGGAGCCAGCCTGTGACCAAGGACCAAAATATATGAAGTGGCCCCCCTGTGAAAATTATTACCCACCCCTGTTCTCCAGTGTCTGTCAGGGTAGCGTCTGTTTGCTGTTTCCATGAAGCGCTGCAGTTCAAGTGCAGGTTGGATCTCCCTGGTCTTGGGACCTGACCAGTCCTGGATGAGGGAATTTGCCAGACGAGGGGAGGTCCCCTGACACCAGCCCTTCAGCCTGCTGCCCCTCCCCACTGCTGGTTCCTCTGACCAGCCAGGCTGCCTGCTGGCCAGCCCTGGCTCCGCTGCTCGCTGGGTGACACGTAGCCCCGGCCCCGCTGCTTCTGCAAGGCTGCCGCAGCCCCTGCCAGGTTTCCCTTCCTGGACTTCTGCAGCCACAGACATGGCCCCAGCTCCACTGATTCTGCTGGGCTGCCATGGCCCTGGCAGCTCCAGTCCTGGTGTTGCAGCCGGGCGGCAGGCAGTCCCAATCACGCTGCCGCCACCCAGGCTGCTGCAGTCCAGCTGCTGCCACCTGGGCTGCCATGGTCCCAGCCGGGCTGCCACACAGCAGGCAACCCTGATAGCGCTCCGACACCGCCTGGGCTGCCCCATCACCATCACTGTCCTAGGTGCTGTGTCCCTGCCACTACCAGACTCGCTGGGCTCCCAGCTGCTGGCCCTCCTGCTCTGGGGCGCTCTCATCCAGGAACATGTGTGATCATGCCAGACCACAGATGTGTGGTGCTGCGTACCTTACTAATATTTATATCACTCCTGTTGAGAACTAAAGAGGACTGATAAGTCTGTGTATAAGCTACATATGGGAAAACGGGAGCAATCGTGCATAAAAAAATCCAATGTGTCTGAGAAAGGCGGACATATAAATAGTGGTAGTTTTCTAACATGCTTTTACACTAATGCTAGGAGTCTGTCTAATAAGATGGGTGAACTGGAGTACCTCATATCAAAGGAGGAAGTTGACATAATAGGCATCACAGAAACATGGTGGAATGAGGACAATCAGTGGGACACTATCATACCGGGATATAAATTATATCGGAAAGACAGAACAGGTCGTGCGGGTGGCGGAGTGGTACTATATGTGAAGGATAATATAGAATCAAATGAAGTAAAAATCCTAAAGGAATCAAAATGTTCCATAGAATCATTATGGATAACAATTCATTCCTCTAATATGAATATGGCATTAGGAATATATTACCGACCACCTAACCAGGACAGTGATAGTGATGCTGAAATGATAAGGGAGATTAGAGAGGCTACCAAAATAAAAAACACAGTAATAATAGGAGATTTCAATTATCCCCATATTGATTGGGTGCATGTCACCTCAGGACGGGATTCAGAGATTAAATTTCTTGATGCCTTAAATGACTGCTTCTTGGAGCAGCTAGTACAGGAACCCACAAGGGGAGAGTCGATTCTCGACCTAGTCTTGACTGGAACGCAGGATCTGGTCCAAGAGGTAACTGTTACTGGACTGCTTGGAAATAGTGACCACAATATAATAACTTTTAATATTCCTGTGTTGGGAAGAACACCGCAGCGGTCAAACATTCTGGCATTTAATTTCAAAAAGGGGAATTACACTAAAATGAGGAAGCTAGTTAAACAGAAACTAAAAGGGAGAGTAATTAAACTAAAATCCCTGGAAGCTGCATGGGAACTGTTTAAAGACACCATACTAGAGGCCCAACTTAAATGTATACCCCAAATAAAAAAACACAGTAAGAGACCTAACAAAGAACCACCATGGCTAAACAGCCATGTTAAAAAGGCAGTGAGAGAGAAAAGGGCAGCTTTTAAAAAGTGGAAGTCAAATCCTAGTGAGGAAAATAGAAAGGAACATAAACACTCCCAAATTAAGTGTCATAATGTAGTAAGAAAAGCCAAAAAAGAGTTTGAGGAACAGCTAGCCAAAAATTCAAAAAATGATAGTAAAATGTTTTTTAAATACATTAGAAGCAGGAAGCCCGCTAAAAAAGCAGTGGGGCCCTTGGATGATAAAGATATAAAAGGAGCGATCAAGGAAGACAGTGCCATTGCGGAGCGATTAAATGATTTCTTTGCTTCAGTCTTCACGGCTGAGGATGTTACAGAGGTTCCTAAATCTGAGCCAGCCTTTTTAGGTGACAAATCTGAGGAACTCACTCAGATTGAAGTGACATTAGAGGAGGTTATGGAATTAATTGATAAGCTGAATAGTAACAAGTCTCCGGGACCAGACGGCATTCACCCAAGGGTTCTGAAAGAACTCAAATGTGAAATTGCGGAGTTATTAACAGTGGTTTGTAACCTATCCTTTAAATCCACTTTGGTACCAAATGACTGGAAGATGGCCAATATAACACCAATATTTAAAAAAGGCTCTAGAGGAGATCCTGGCAATTATAGACCGATAAGTTTAACATCAGTACCAGGCAAATTAGTAGAAACACTAGTAAAGAGTAAAATTGCAAGGCACATAGAAGAGCACGAATTGTTGGGCAAAAGTCAGCATGGTTTCTGCAGAGGGAAGTCGTGTCTAACTAATCTGTTAGAATTCTTTGAAGGGGTTAATAAACATGCGGACAAGGGGCACCCAGTGGATATAATATACCTAGATTTCCAGAAAGCCTTTGACACGGTCCCACACCAAAGGCTTTTACGTAAATTAGGTGGTCATGGGATAGGAGGAAAGGTCCTTTCATGGATCAAGAATTGGTTAAAAGACAGAAAACAAAGGGTGGGAATAAATGGTAAATTTTCACAATGGAGGAGGGTAACTAGTGGTGTTCCCCAGGGGTCAGTACTGGGACCAATCCTGTTCAACTTGTTCATCAATGATCTAGAAAATGAGGTAAGCAGTGAGGTGGCCAAGTTTGCAGATGACACAAAGTTGTTCAGGACAGTCAAAAGCAAAAGGGATTGTGAAGAACTACAAAAAGATCTCAGCAAACTGAGTGATTGGGCAGCAAAATGGCAAATGAAATTTAATGTGGGTAAGTGTAAGGTAATGCATGTTGGAAAAAATAACCCAAATTACACGTACTACATGATGGGGTCAAATTTAGCTACAACAGATCAGGAAAGGGATCTTGGAGTTATAGTGGATAGTTCTATGAAGACATCCACGCAGTGTGCAGCGGCAGTTAGTAAGGCAAATAGGATGTTAGGAATTATTAAAAAAGGGATAGATAATAAGACAAAAGATATCATACTTCCCCTATATAAAACTATGGTACGCCCACATCTCGAGTACTGCGTGCAGATGTGGTCTCCTCACCTCAAAAAAGATATATTGGCATTAGAAAAGGTTCAGAAAAGGGCGACTAAGATGATTAGGGGCTTGGAAAGGGTCCCATATGGGGAGAGGCTAGAGAGACTGGGACTTTTCAGTTTGGAAAAAAGGCGATTGAGGGGCGATATGATAGAGGTATATAAAATCATGAATGGTGTGGAGAAAGTGATTATAGAAAAATTATTTACCTTTTCCCATAATACAAGAACTAGGGGACACCAAATGAAATTGATGGGTAGTAGGTTCAAAACTAATAAAAGGAAATTTTTCTTCACACAGCGCACAGTCAACCTGTGGAACTCCTTGCCCGAGGAGGCTGTGAAGGCCAGGACTCTATTAGGGTTTAAAAAAGAGCTTGATAAATTTTTGCAGGTTAGGTCCAGGTTAGCCAGGGATAAAGTATGGTGCCCTAGCCTTCATAACAAGGGCAGGAGATGGATGGCAGGAGATAAATCACTTGATCATTGTCTTCTGTTCTCCTTCTCTGGGGCACCTGGCATCGGCCACCGTCGGCAGATGGGATGCTGGGCTCGATGGACCTTTGGTCTGACCCAGTATGGCCATTCTTATGTTCTTATGTTCCTGGTGTCCCAGTAACAACAATGCATCTTTGGTCATTAAATGCCCAAAGGAAGTGTCTCCATTGCAGAATGTAATCAATACCATAGGCATTAATCATGCGGGAACATCACAGGATGTCTTTTCAGAGCAAAGAACAGCTGCAGGTGAAGCTCTAGTATAAACTGTTTTAGGGTTTTTTGGGAGGTAGTAGTTGGGGTAGGGGGATTGGCTTTGCCTACAAATGACCGTTACTATCATTTTTATTCTTTAAATTATCAGGGGATTTGTGGAATAGCTTCTGCTTTAAAAGTAGAGCAGTAAAATGTGAAAGCATTCCTCATATAAGTGATGGTTCTTAGTAAGAATTTTCTCAGCTTTTAATTCTGACCTGTTAACTATAACAGCCAGTACTTCTGGTGTTAACTTTCCTCCACAAGAATGTCCTAAAGTCTCTTACTGCTCTCACATTGCATCAGTTTCTGGGCCTCAGTATTTCAGCTGCTATGCATTTTTCTTAAATACTGATAGTAATTAAAATACATTAAGCACTTGCCAAATCTAATGCTTTAACGCAGGGTTTTGATTTTAAGCAGGAGTGTGTTTTATTGGCATTTTTTACACTTACATTAGTAGACATCACTCTTCTAGAAGATGGATGTAGAATGGCTCTAGGCTGCGGCTTTGCTGTGCGCAAAATGTGGAATTAATTATAAATATTCCTGAAAATTGGATTTCACAATGGAAAAGTTGGCTGCTTTATTGCTGTTCGGCTGCTTCAGAACTCACTTGTTAACCACTGTCTCTTTCTGGGAGCATCTTAAACCTGTGCTCTGTGACCTGCACTTCACTGCCTTGGATTTCTGGATTAATTTTTAGGGGTTGGTTTTGATCTACAGAGTCCTAAGTGGGCTGGGGCCTACCTGCCGAAGAGATTCCATCTCTCTCTATGCGGTGCTGCCACAGTTGTGGTCAGCTGAGGCATGTGAACAGAAGATAAGTGACAATGTGACTGGCAAAGCATTCTTCATTCCTGGCCTCACAACTTTGATACACACTTCTTCTCTCTCTCTCTCCTCAACCCCCTGTAACAGCCTGTCTGTGAGCCTCCAGGGTGTACTTCAAGGCCTGTCTTTTCTCTCTGGCTCCAGAGGAAATGGGTACTATAGAAAGCTGGTGCAGCACCTGGGGATTGTGCACAAGGTTAATTTTTAATTGATGTTGCTGTATATTTAAGTTGATCTCTGCGTATTGGATGAGTATCCTCAGGGCCATACTTAATGGGGCGGGGCCTGAGGCAGCATCCCTGCAGTGCCCTAGGCTCTGGGCCCAAGGCAACTCCTCACCACAGGCCCTCTAGCTGGCTCTCCTCCTGGAAGGAACTTGCCCTCTGTGTATCTGCTTCCCATGTCATGCAGGGAATTGAGCTACCGTGAGAGGAGTGTCTGCAGAATCCACAAAGTAAAGCAGAAACTATAGACGTCAGTAGGGGATTTTATGAAGTGCCACGCGAAGCATGCTCTTTGCCCAGGAAATGGGAATCTCCTGAAGATGAATTTTTCCTTGATTAAAAGTAGTAAAATTGCATCCATGTATATGGCAGGTGCAAGCTGTTCCTGGGGAGCATTGCATGTGTTTATCCCCAAACTCTCCTTGGAGAGCTTGTATGCAGAAGAGTGGCTCTTGGCAAGGGCCTATAAATTGCATGGTTTTAGGAGTGGGTGTGTGGCTCAGGCTAAAATAAGGCACAAAGCTATCCCTTTTTCTTGGGGGGGGGGGAAGGCGGGAGAGGCAGTGCAGGGTAAGTTCCTTGCATATTTCAGGTGCAGCTGTTCCAAGAAATACTGTGGGTTAAACAACTATTTCAGTAGTATTTTAACCCTAGTTTGAGAATTCTAAGCCAGAGATTAAGATAAAAACTGAACACTTTGGATACGCCTCTGAGCTCTGTTTGCCAGTTCCTAACTATGCTATGCAATCTGATACCAGGAGCTCAGACTCAGAGGGTAATTGGAAGCTTGTGCATGATTTATGGTAAGCTTATTCCATAAAATAGCTGTGCTTCAGCACTTCCGTGGCAATATATAGACTATCATTAACAATCCATGAAAGTAATCCCTTTGAAAAAGTGTTTAGGGAAGACTTAAATTTAACCGGTGATTCAGAAGAATAATCAGAGAGGGAGAAGGAATCAGGTTTGATGGCTTTCTTCAGATCAGGATAAGGTTTCCTGGAGACAATTAGGTTATCTCCCCTTCTCTTCCCCCCAACCCCCTCACCCTGAACAAGCTTAGCCACCATTGCTGCTGAACAGATACTGGGCGATTAGCTCTGAATCAGGAGGCTTGCAAAATTTAGTCACTTTTATACATACACACATAACATATTTCATAGGAGGGCCCCAGAGCCCTCTCCAAATTACAAAGTATTTTCCACATTAAAAATTTGCAAGAAGAAATGTATGGGTTTTACAGTAATGGAAATAAGATGGATCGAATTAACTAGAGCCATGCATCTTGTGAGACATGTACTGTTTAAATTCCTCATATATCCAGTTGCAGCCTGCTAGTAGTTGAAGAGAACATAACTTACACAAATGACCCCCAAGTGCTTTCTGACTAATGCAGATAGTCTGTGTCCTGCAATAGTTCCCACGCCCAGCCTTAGGTCTCAAAGTATTGCTGAGGAAAGAGGTACGGGCCAAAATGCTTATTTCCTGCTTTTCTCAAAAAACGACAGGAGGTCAGCGTTTCATTTTGGTAGCCTCCAATGGCTGGCAAAATATAAACTCAAAGTAACATTGCAAAGAATGGTTAAGAGAATCACAGCCACAAATACAAATTGAGGTTCTACAACCAAACATCCCAAGTGATCTTTTGTTAGGCACAAATAAGGAGTCCTCTCATTGGCCCTTTGATAATGTGATCTGATTTGCCTTGACAGTTTTTTCGTGCTGCTCTCTAATGGAAAAGCCCTTTTCAGAGTGGTATGGAGCAGGCAGAATAGATGAAGGGGATAGTTGATATGAAAAGAAACCGGCAAAATGATTCCTGGTTTTTACACAAACATTAAAATCATTCGTATGAAGAGTAATAATGTCAACTTCGCTGGGATCATTTGGGTGGTACTTATGGGCCCCCACAACCTCATCTCCTTTGAGGACCATTCATATCCCGCTTTGTGAAGTGTTTTGATCATTTTATGAAAAGGGCCTGCTATAGAAATGCTGGATGTTAGCTACCACAACAGAATGCATAAGGTTCACAAAGCATAATTATTTCATTTGTCTAGCTATCACAAGCCAGGAGGTGCAGAAGGATAATGCAAATGATTCAGGGGGAGGCTGAAGAACAAAAGAAGTGAGGATGTTATTGAAGGATCACTGGCTGGATGTGGAGAGACACTTTCAGTCCTAAGTTTCTCTCTCAAATCTGTTTATATTAGGTCTGGGTGCCATAATCTCTCTTACTGCACCAGCTTCTGTTGGTGAAAGAGAGAAGCTTCTGAGCTACACAGAACTCTCAGACTACCTCCTGTCTCTAATATCCTGGGACCAAGCCAGCCACAACAACACTGAACATTCTTACTATAACTTCTAGATTGCTTTAAAAAAACATGCTAGAAATCATGTCCTCAGAATCCAAGATAAGATCTAAATGGATTCATTAGTGAAACATTCAGCTACTAGAGCCAGATTTTAAGTTGTGTTAATTCAATTGTTGAGCCCACTACTCTAGAGCTGTTGATGTAATGTAAATATTTAATGGACTATTGCCATTTTTAAAGATGAATAGCGCTCCGACAACTGTTCGGATGGATGGGAGAGAGTTTAGCTGCTGCATTGTATGTCTGTTAATTATTCTCTGTGGAGTAGTCTTGAATTCTATACAGAATCTGTACTAGATGGTTGACAATGCTATTCTCACAAAATGTAGGGTGGTAGCATGAGGACCACTCTATCACTTTCACAACGGGCATCTAATCTCTACACACGCACGCACAACTGCATTAGCTCTGGTCAGAATGCAGAGATCTCTGTGTTGCAGTAACTGGTTCATTAACCTGTTTGGTTTTTTCACTTTGTTATTTAGGAAGATGATGAGAAGATAATTCAGGAGATTCAGAAAGAGGCTGAAGAGGAGCAAAAGAAGAAAAATGGAGGTAGGTCACGGAATTGCCCTCCTACAAAACTGGGGATCTGGGGTGGATTGTGGCGGCACTAGGAGAATGCAAGAGCTTCTCAGCTGCTGGTGAGTCTCTGGTTTCTACTTGCATCTTCAAAGGCCAGGCTCTTTGCAAATTCCCTTCTAATAACAGCACTCCCATAAATCTCATTTGGGGTATTGCTGTAGACATTTGTTGGTTTCATAGTGTACGAAACCTTCCAGCTGCCCTAGATGTGTCCATACTAGGTAAGGGCTCTGATCTGCTTTGCAAAAACTAGTTTGTTTTCTGTTCCTCTTCTCTTATAGATATTGGGATCACCTGGAGCTTTGTCTCTCCAGGGGCCACTTTAACTTAAGGACATTTTCTAGCCCTTAGTCAGAAGGGGAGTGGTGACAATAATATGACCCCAACAGATGTCTCTGTGCAAGGCTTTTTAAGGAAATCTCTCTCCATTGCATTGCCAGTGGTGGGGGTGCTTGTATAGACAGGGCACAAGGATCTTTGCCAAGGTGTCTTCTGAGAGTTGAAGCCATTAATCTTCAGGGTGATCAGAGCAGGTCTGAATGATACTGATTGAAAATGCCTGTGCCCTACCTCATCCAGTGTGCTCTCCGTTGCTGCAACTTGTGGGGCAACGGGAAGCTCCTCAGGGCTCCAAGATCTCCCCCTGAGGAAGAGGGAGAGAAAAATCAGACTTCTCACTCGAAACATCTGCTCGCTCTCAACTAAATTATCTGAGTTCTGCCAGATTCTGGTCTTCAAAATATGATGAAAATGAAGGCAGGGAGCAGAAGGGGAAGTTCAGAAGACGTAAATAAACATGATTCAGGATCTGAATAGTCACAGAACTAGCATCTCCCAACTAGGGCCTCTCCTTGAGCTCCTCATTGTCAGAACCTAAACTATGTGGAGCCTGGACGGTTATGTGGGGTGAGGGATTCCCTGCACTGGGGGAAGAAAAGAACTTCCACCTGTACAGGTGTGGCCTGGAAGAGGAGAAAAGCCCACAATACTGTGCATTGAGAGATTATATTGGAGCAGCTGGGAGGGGATTCTGGAAGAGCAGAAAACTCCTTAAGTTTACAGATTCAAAACTGGTGTAATGCTGATAAGCCAAGCTCTTGCTTGCACAGTTCTGCTAGATATGGCAGTGCCTCATAGTGCCTCCTAACTCCAGGGCAGCTCCCCAAGAGTTGTCAAGATCAAAGCGGACTGTGAAGAACTTCAAAAAGATCTCACTAAACTGAGTGATTGGGCAACAAAATGGCAAATGAAATTTAATGTGGATAAGTGTAAAGTAATGCACATTGGAAAAAATAACCCCAACTATACATATAATATGATAGGGGCTAATTTAGCTACACCTAATCAGGAAAGAGATCTTGGAGTTATCGTGGATAGTTCTCTGAAAACATCCACGCAGTGTGCAGCAGCAGTCAAAACAAATAGGATGCTAGGAATTATTAAAAAAGGATAGAAAATAAGATGAAGAATATCTTACTGCCCCTCTATAAAACTATAGCACGCCCATATCTTGAATACTGCGTACAGATGTGGTCTCCTCGCCTCAAAAAAGATATTTTGGCATAAGAAAAGGTTCCGAAAAGAGCAACTAAAATGATTAAGGGTTTGGAACGGGTCCTGTATGAGGGAGAGGCTAAAGAGACTGGGACTTTTCAGTTTAGAAAAGAGGAGACTGAGGGGGGATATAATAGAGGTATATAAAATCATGAGTGGTGTGGAGAAGGTGAATAAAGAAAAGTTATTTACTTGTTCCCATAATATAAGAACTAGAGGACACCAAATGAAATTAATAGGTAGCAGGTTTAAAACTAATAAAAGAAAGTTCTTCACACAGCACAGTCAACCTGTGGAACTCCTTGCCAGAGGAGGCTATGAAGGCTAGGACTATAATACAGTTTAAAAAAGAGCTAGATAAATTCATGGAGGTTAGGTCCATAAAAGGCTATTAGCCAGGAGGTAAGGAATGATGCCCCTGGCCTCTGTTTGTCAAAGGCTGGAAAAGGATGGCAGGAGACAATTTGCTTGATCATTGTCTTCGGTCCACCCCCTCTGGGGCACCTGGCACTGGCCACTGTCAGCAGATAGGATACTGGGCTAGATGGACCTTTGGTCTGACCCAGTATGGCCGTTCTTATCCAACAAAGGATGTAATCAGCAATCCGTGTTCTTCTCGGAGTGTCTCTCTGTAGGCCCCACTTTAGGGTCACGTATGCTTCATGTGTGCAAGACTGGAAATGAGAGGAGCTGGTTAAGCAGAGCCTGCATGTGTCCATTCCTTGTGCCTCTCTTGCTCCCATAACAGGGCATGCAGGGCAGGGTAGATACTATCCCTCTTCCGTTTCCTTTTACAGCCCTTGGTAGCAAGGCAGAGCCCAGCAAGTGCCAGGCCTGCTAGTTCCCAGCTTTGACTCAATTTTCTGTAAACTTGAATGATTCAGAACTTCTGTTGTTATCTTCATCTTCAGCTGCTGTAACATGTCTGGGTCACGTATTGATGGCTAGATCCTCTGTACACCCACACAGCCTATACAGGACTTCTTAGTATGGCAAACTTAAAATTGCAGACTTTAAGCCCTGCCCATTCTTTGATGGTCTAATCCCTTTAAAAGATGGGCATGATGTGCGCTCCTCCTGTCTGGAGTCACCATACCTAGCCGGTCGCTTTCCCGGAGGATGTGTGCCATGTGAGGCGCAATCCATGAAGGCCTCCTCAGACCAGCCTGGAGAGTCTAGCTCTGAGATCCTGCTTGTGGACTAGCCAGCATCCTGCAGCAGACAAGCTGTGCCCAAGACTGGTGCAAAGAAGACGCCAAGAAAGGAATCAACACAGTTGCCTCCAGCACTCAAAACAGACATCAGCAATAAACTGCCACCAACACCCCTGACTTTGAAGTACGGCACGGACAGGGATTGGTCTGTCAGATGATGATAGACAACGCAAAGCCTCTGGAGACAGATATCAACCAGACCCTGCAAGGCATTGAGGGCTGGGGCAAATGAGCAGACTGTGACATGCAACATTGTGGCTCGCATGTTGTCTAGCTCCAGGACTGTCCCCCTCAATGTTGAGACAGACCTTGGAGGACTAGCCTAGAGAAAAATCGGAACCACCATTACTGAAGCACTTGCCATTGCTGGTACAAACTCCTCTACTCTGTGCCATTCATTTGGCACCATTCCGAAAGGTCCTATTTCTCTTCACTGTCCCCAGGGCATGCATTCATTTTTGAGTACAGAACCCTCTTCCTTCAAGTAAGTGGTTGACACCGTGGAGAGGTTTGCTGGATACCCCATAAGGACATTGAACTGACCTATACCCCGTGAGGCAACTGTACTGATATCCCCTACCACTGTAGCCCTGCTATATTTACTAGGGCCCACCATTTTGAGGATGCTGGAGCCAATCTCTGCCACTTTCAAGAAGGAGGTTCTTCCACTCTTCATCTCTGGGAGTACCCAGGCTGAAAAATCAAGAGGAACAGAGCAACACTAATACCCCACCTTGCCTCCTCAGGATGTTTCCTCGTCATCCCCTGACAAGCTCCGTGGGCAAATTTTGAAAACTCTGTAGAGACCAGAGTGATGTCAGAGAAATCCCACAAGCTATTCATCGTTGTCAGCTGCTGGTCCAGCCAGGGTTGCCTTCCCCATAAGAGGGACTTTTTGACTCGCCTATGGCAGATACTGGCGCCTAGGTGCTGTGCAACGGATTAGTACCAAGTGTCTCCAAGGGGGTTAGAGTACTTCTGTGCTCACCCCATCCCAAGCTCCTGAGTCCACTTGGCAGTGCAGGAGAAATCTTAAGTCAAGCAAGAGTATTCCCAAAGGCAAAGACCCAAAACAGATTGACCGCTCTGAAAGTCATATTCTTCTGCCCTTTTACAGTTGTGTGTCGCTAACTGCCAAGACTTACTGGCCAACTACGTCTTCCTAATCTGGGACAGTGTGACTTGCTTCCTTGCAAAACCCCTGCAAGTTGGAGCTAAAAGATAATTAAAGGAACGTCTACTGGTAGATGAGACAACACTCTGAGCTACAATGGGGGCCTTCAATGCTGCAGAGAGGTCTGTGGCCCTCACGATAATACGCACAGAGTACTATGGCATACAGAGACGTATGGGCCATGAATGATCGAAAACTTACCTTTTGAGGGCACAGAGCTATACAAGCATACAGCACTCTGCACTCAGTTAAATGCAAAGGCCGCCTTATGCTGCCTGGCAATTTACACCCCGGCATTGTAACAGAAGTCAACAATCAAAGAACCAGACAGAGTCTTACAGATAAACAATAGAGAGATGGGGAACATAATGACAAAGCGATAAAGAAATGCCGATTTCACAACCCCAGCTATTGATAAGAGCTTTCTGCCTGACATAGAGGCAATCAACCTAAGTTTCCTTTAAATCTTCTGGCCTCTTCCCTTTATCTTGAGGCAATAGATTGGATTACCTTTCTAACAGCCCCAAATTGTCTTATTTCAGTGTTACTGGTTTGGAATGTGCCACACGTTTCCCAGCTTATGGCTGCCCCTGCTACTTAGCCAAAAACTTTAGTTTAAGAACAAGGCCTCAGACTATCACACCCAGACTGTGATTTTGATTTTGTTTTTATACCCCTGCAAGAATACACCTAAATTCTTAAAGTATAGGCCGTAAGCAGCAGGTCTGACTTACCTAGATCCTAATGGGTACCCCGCTGAGTTTTCTGTGAAATATTATGCCCTGACATGGCTACCAAGGCAGATGCCAAGTCTGGCAAAGTGGTTATTCTGTTGTTTCACAGATCCATCTGATAATTCTCACTCCATCATCCCAGTTTATAAATCTCTTCAGGGACCCTTCTCACTAGACCCTTCTCGTGCAGGAGGTTAGGGAACGGTGCAGAAATTGCCACCCTGGGGCTTCTACTTCTGTTATTTTTAATCCCAAAAGCCAAAAGGGGCCTGTGCCCTGAATTGCCACCTGCTGACACTCAAGTTTTGCATGGTCTCTCTGTTTTCGATTATCCATGACCTGGATCTGGGGGATTGGTACGCTGCCCTTGACTTCAAAGACACGTATTTTCACATCGCAGTCTTGAAGGGACACGGGCGCTTCTTTTGTTTCATGATAGGTGTGGAACTTTACCAGTCTATTGTCCTCCCCTTTGGGCTTGCCACAGCCCTGAGGGTTTTTACTAAGTGCAGGTTGGCAGTGGCAGCTTACCTGAGATGCATGGGGGTCTAGGTATATCCATACCTCAATGGTTGGCTCGTCAGGGGCTCCTCCAAGGCCAAGGTCCAGAGGAACGTCACTCTCCTGTTGGACACGTGCCAGTGTCTGGGCCTCCAAGACTACGTCTACACTACACCGTTATTTCGGAATAAGCTATTCCAAAATAGTTTTTCGAAATAGCACATCTACACTGCAGGGAAGCCTCAAAATTAGTCCGAGGCAGGCTTCCCTAATGTATATACAAGAACTAGGGGACACCAAATGAAATTGATGGGTAGTAGGTTCAAAACTAATAAAAGGAAATTTTTCTTCACACAGCGCACAGTCAACCTGTGGAACTCCTTGCCCGAGGAGGCTGTGAAGGCCAGGACTCTATTAGGGTTTAAAAAAGAGCTTGATAAATTTTTGCAGGTTAGGTCCATAAATGGCTATTAGCCAGGGATAAAGTATGGTGCCCTAGCCTTCATAACAAGGGCAGGAGATGGATGGCAGGAGATAAATCACTTGATCATTGTCTTCTGTTCTCCTTCTCTGGGGCACCTGGCATTGGCCACCGTCGGCAGATGGGATGCTGGGCTCGATGGACCTTTGGTCTGACCCAGTATGGCCATTCTTATGTTCTTATGTTCTTATACGTGCTATCTCAATTTAGAGCCCCAGGAGGAATAACTTAGAATAGCCCTGGTGAGGAGCTATTTCAAAATAGCAGAAGTGGAGCATCAACATACACCTTATTTCAGAATAGCTATTTTGGAATAGGCGTTATTCTTTGTAGAATGAGGTTTACAGAAGTCGGAATAAGCCATCCATTATTTCGAAATTATTTCTAAATAACGGAACGGCTGTGTATTGTTATTTTGGACAGAAGGCCTCGTGTGTCTTCCCACCATTTCCTCTGATCAGTAAGGTCCTTCAGAAGATCAGGCAAGATGTAGCATGACTAATTCTCATTGTGCCAGCCTGGCTGCACCAGCAGTGGTATTGCACTCTCATGAACCTCTTAGTGCAGTAGCTTCACCCCCTTCTACCCCGCATGGATCTTCTATTGCAGGACCACGACCACCTACTGCACGCAGACCTGCAACCCCTCCACCTCATGGCGTGGCTTCTCCTTGGCTAACCCCACTGGAGCAGGCCTGCTCATTGGAAGAGAGGCAAGTCCTTTTAGAAAGCAGGAAGCACTCCACTAGGTCCGCCTATGTTGTGAAATGGACCCAGTTCTTGGTCTGGGACTGCTCACAGGGGAATTAACCCCATCGAGGCCCCTCTGCAGACAATCCTGGACTGCCTTCTTCACTTGATACACACATGTCTTGCTCTGGCTTCAATCTGGGTCCACCTGGCCGCAATCTCGGCCTTCCATCTGCCCGTTCAGGGCCATTCCTTGTTTTTCCACGATTGTTTCTCCACATGCCTCTGCCCCTCTCCCCCAGTGGGACCTTAATTTGGTCCCATCTAAGCTAACGGGGCCTCCCTTAGCGCTGCTGGTCTCCTGGCCCCTTTCACTCCTTTTGGTGGCCTTTTTAATGGCAATTACATCAGCCAGGAAGGTGTCTGAACTCTGTGTCCTAACATTAGAACGCCTTTATAGGGCTGTCTTCAAGAATAAAGTGCAGCTTAGATCTCATCAGGCCTTTCTTCCCAAGATTGAATCTACCTTCCGCATGGGCCAGGATATCTTTCTCCCTGTCTTCTATCCAAAACCGCTTAAGACCTGTGAGGAAAGGCACCTCCACGTTTTGGATGTCAAGACCCATGCAAGACCCTTCTGTACGTCCTTTCAGCTCTTTGTGACTTACACCAAAGGTATAAAGCGAGGGTAGGGAACCTAAGGCCCAGGAGCCTTAGGTTCCAGCATTGGGGAGTCTGCCCTGGCGCTCCAGCCCTGCCACCTCCCCACAGCCCCCCGACTGATTTTTTTTCTGTGGGTCAGCAGCCCCAACCCAAAACACGTTCCCCACCCCTGGGTCTTCCGGTATCTTTACAAAGGATTTCCAAATGGATCACCTCCTGCATTAACACATGCTATGAATTGGCAGACGTTCAGCCTCCACTGTTGGTGAGGACGTGGCTCCACTAGGGCCCAAGCTGCCTCAGCCCCCTTCCTAGTAGGGATGTGATAGTGTAAATGGTTAACCCATGAGTCTCTTAACCACTCAGTGTCCCCCACACACGCATGCTGCTGCCTCTTTTAAACTGGCAACCCGTGAGCTCTGGCTCCTCCCCTTCTCCCCCTCCCCCGCTAGTGCTCGTCAATGTCCCGATTGTGGATGTCTGCAGAGCTGCAATGTGGTCTCCTGTTCACATTATGCCATCATGCAGCAGGCCAGAGATGAGGTGGGATTCGGCAGGGCTGTACTAAATTCTGCAGGTGCTTGGAGTCACCTAAGTTGAATGGACATGAGCAATCACTGGAAAAAAAGACAGGTACCTGTTTCTGAAATGGGTGGTCTTCGAGGTGCATTGCTCCCATCCAATCAACATCCCTCTCTCCTTCCCCCGTCGGTGTTTCCTGGCAACGAGGAACTGTAGCATGGCGTGAGCGCACCGCTCCAGGGGGCGCTGGAGCCGGTCCCCTCCAGAGGGAAAATCTTCCGGTATCAGTGCAGGTGGCACAAGCACACACACCTAGGTTTAATGGACATGAGTAACTTACCTCAAACACCAGTTACGGAAAAGGTAACACTCTTCTACAGTCGCGGGTTGCTCCCTGCTATCAGAGGTGAGAGAACTGGAACATAAGAAAGGCCACACTGGGTCAGACCAAAGGTCCATCTAGCCTAGTCGTCTGCCAGTGGCCAATACCAGATGCCCCAGAGGGAGGGAATACAACAGGTAATCCTCACGTGATCCCTCTCCTGTCACCCATTTCCAAACAAACAGAGGCTAGGAACTATTACCCATCCTGGCTAATAGCCATTGATGGACCTAATCTCCACAAATCTATCTAGCACTTTTTTGAACCCTGTTAAAATGCTAGTCTTCATCACATCCTCTGGCAAGGAGTTCCACAGGCTAACTCTGCGCTGAGTGAAGAAAAACTTCCTTTTGCTTTAAACCTGCTGCCTATTAATTTCATTTGGTGACCTCCTAGTTCTTATATTGTGGGAATAAGTAAACAACTTTTCCTTGTTCACTTTTTCCACACCAGTCATGATTGTATAGACTCTATCATATCCCCCCTTAGTCTCCTCTTTTCTAAACTGAAGCCTCTACCCTAGAAAGGTGGACATGCTGCAAGCCCAAGATCAAAATGAAGTGGTAGTGCAGCATAGGAGAAGTTTGTGTTGTCCCTGTCCACATCATGCCTGCTTCTTACTACAGTGCCTAGCTACTTCCACAAACGGTGCATGGTTCCATGGCTGAAACCGGAGAACACTCCCCCTCCCCCCCTCCTCCTGTGAACAAAAGAGGGAGTTTCTGCTTCAGCGGGGGTCTTTCTAAAGTTCTGTTTTTAATTTCTTTGCAGAAAGCAGTTTCAAGAGGATTGGCCCTCCTGTGGAAAAGCCTGTGGAGAAAATCCAGAGAGTTGAAGTCATCCCACGACCGGTCCCTCAGAACCTCCATCAGCCCCGAATGCCTCACTATCCCTTTGTGCATCCACCCTTCCCACTCCCGCCTGTCCGCCCGCTGTACAACAACATACCCCTGAACATCGGCCCCATCCCGGCCCCATACGTGCCGCCCTTGCCGAACATGCGGGTGAACTACGATTTCCCCCAGATCAACGTTCAGCTGGAACACAACTTGCCTATGCACTTTGGTCCACAGCCACGGCATCGGTTCTGATGTGGTTCAAACAGGACTCGTCACGGAGTCTGCAGGTAGAAGCCACAACTGCCCCCACCACCTCTGCCCCCCGTCATTTCCGCCAGCTGCAAGGGGAGCAACTCTAGATTCCCCTTCTCTCACACACACAGTATTTAAGGCTTCTAAGGTGTTTAAATCTTTACATCTAACCATGCTGGGCCTTCCAGGCCAGTATAGCTCTTAGGGCTTTTCTGTTTCATGAAGGCTGCTCAGCTAGAGAGAGAGAGGGAAGTGACACTATGTGCTCTGGGGGGATGTAACCATTCAGCCAGCCCCTTGTGCCAAAAACCCACCTTCCTGTCTTGAACACAAAGGCTGGCTGGGGGGGAGGGTGATGAGGGGGAAGCCTGAAATTACTCAAAAGCTGGTACTAAGATTCAGCTGTGTCCTCTAGCCTGGAAGTGAGGTGATCTGAGCTTCAGGACTGATTATCCCTGAGAATATGCCCAGGTTTTTTCTGTAACCTGCGATTGTCCTGAGAGACAGGAATCAGTACAAGCAAATCTACAACTGTTTGGCCTGGAAATGCCTGTCACTGTGAGAGTCCAGTGGTCTGATGCAGAAGCCCCTCTCATACTGTGAAATACCACACATGCCCCAGTATAGCAGCTCATAGAAGCTACAACCCTCTTTGCTGGCTTGGTATTGTCAGCCACGACTTTCAGAAGTGATACTTGATTTCAGGTGATCTTGGAGACATCTTAGCGCAGGGGTGGGCAAAAGGGTCTCTGTGGGCCGGATCCAGCCCATGGAGGCCCTGCTGCTCCCCTGCCCTCAGGCCAATTAGGGCAGGGGAGCGCCTGAAGCTTTCTCTGCTCTGGCCATGCCCTGCAAGCAGGGCATGGTGTGGGCAGAGCTGAGAAGGCTTCACGTGCTCCCCTACCCCACAGGTCGTAATTGGCCTGCGGCGGGGGAGCATGCAAAGCCGCCTCCCGCCCTGCCAGGAGCACGTGACACCTTGAAGGGCCGTGGGCTGCTCACAGGGTGCGGGAGAGAGTGGAGGAGGCTTTGCATGCTCCCCTGCCCCCAGGCCAATCAAGGCCTGGGGGCAGGGAAGCTGCATGGAGTTTCCTTCACTCTGCCCTGCCCCTGCAAGGAGCCTGCAGCACTTCAAAGTGCCACATGCTCCTTGCTTCCTGTGCTCCCCTGCCCCCAGGCCCTGATTGGCCTGGGGGTGGAGGTGCCAAGCCTCTTCCAGGGCATGGGGGCCTAGTGGGAAGGGGGGGCAAAGGGGCTCCCCCACCGCTTCCTGTTCAGGCCCCGCTCCTTCTGGGGTCACCCGGAGCTGCTTCAAAAATTGTGGCCCTCGGGCAAAAATTATTGCCCACCCCTGTCTTAGAGGCATGATTTTTCAGAGGGTGAGTGGCCACCTTGAAAGACGGGGTCCTTTCCAAGTGGTGCGCGCACAATCACTGGTCATTGATGAAAATCTTGGTTCTGTGGCTTAACAGATGGTTGAAACATACGAATTGCTCAGAAGATAAACATGAAGGCCCAGGCTCAGAGTTGCATATAAGCTGAACTGCATGTGTAGGACTTGTACGCATGTCTCCCTCCCTTGCAGTGACTGTGTGCACGTGATCGGTTGCATGTAACCGATTGTGTACATGAAGTGCTGTTGTGCGTACAAGCCTGGTAACCATATATATGCCCTGGGTGTACATCTGACTCAGAACCTGGGCCCAAAGCTTTTCATGTATACTTGTTGATGGGCTGGAGGCTGATGGGCAGAGATGCTGCCATGGTTCAGGTACAGCTGCTCTGGACTGGGGACGTACTTCCCTCGGCGAGCTTGATCAAACTAGCGCACTAAAAACAGCAACATGGCCAAAGCAGCATGAGCAAGGGGCTGGGTGAGCACCTACCTTGGGTCTCAAATGGGATGGTCCTCAAGGCAGCTCGCCCGTCCTGCTGCTTATGCCACTGCCACTACAGTAACTCAATCCTGGGGGGTTGGGCGTGGGTATGTCTGACTGAGCTGGAAATGACCCCTCCAGCTCTGCTGCACGCATACATACTCTCAGCCACAAAACAGGCCTTTTGACACATTCAATACGCTTCTGAAAATCAGTTTAACCAGCTTGGAAGACTTCAAACCAGCTTTCCTGTGAGAAGCAATGTGGCAAATGCCTTGAACTCAGGTCACTCCGGCTTTACCTGTCACCTGAGCTGAGGAGCAGCCTCAGGCTAGCTTGAGCTGGCAGCAGAGTGTGGCGCTGGGGCAGTGGTGTGGTTTGGCTGCAGGCTGCCTGTGAGGAAGCCAAGTGAGGGATATGATGGAAAGAAGGTTGGGGCGGAAGGCGAGCAGCTGCCTGTGCCAAAAGGGTGATTTACATTCGTGCTACAGCTTTGTAGGCATGAAGCTTTCCCACCCACCCTCGCTCTCATGACAGACGGGTGCAAAGCTTTCTAAAAAATGGGTGGAGGGCAAGAGCATCAGAATATCCTTCCATAAATGCAGTGGTCTAGTTCAAGCCAAACAACTTCATCACAGTTGTACCCCAAACAGGCTGGTATTAGTCATTGTTGCTGCTAGGAACCAGATCCTATGAATCTTCCCTGCTCTTTGATTTTCCTCCCTGTAAATTAACATCCAGGATTTCTTTACATACCAGACTCCTTCAGCCTTGTCTTACTCATCTGTCAGATTTGCCCTGTGGCTTCTCTCCATAGCCCGTCTCTGCAATCAGCGTTTCTTTGGGCATTGAACCATGGTGCCATGAAATCTCAGTGACTGGCAGCTGCAGGAGGCACCAGGGAGAGGGTAGATTAGGGTGGCTGGCTGTGCCATCATGGGTAGGGTATATCCCAGGAGGAACATGGCAGCCACAGCTGGGCCTTGAGCAATACCTGGCTGGGCTGTGAGACGGACGTTCCTTTCACTGGTGGGAGAGTCTCCAGGGGGACCTTTCACAGTGGCTATTTTTCATACTTTTTGGAGCTGATCCAATGTCTCCACTTCCAGATGTTGTGCACAGGCTGAGATCTGCCCTGTTAACTCTTGTGTTCCAGGTTGTTGAGTGCTGTTGCTGCTGTAGAATTAACCACACGGTGAACTGTTTGTTGACATTGCTGCTAAGACTTTTTCATTTAAAAACTAGTCTAGAAGACGTAGTGGCTTGCCAAATGCTGCTCAGTTGGTTTATGTTCAGGTTGAAATCTGCACCTTGTACTCCTGAATGGTCCCCTCAGTAGCGCTGAGCAGCTATGTTGACACACTGTGTTTGGGATGGAGGGCAGATTGGGCGTGTCCACTTCCTCGTGACTTTTGCAGTTTCTCAGTAGTTCAATTGCAAGGGCTCGGCCGCATGCCTTCTCCTTCAGCAGGCTCCAGCAGCATGGAGGCAGCTTGTGTATTCAGCGCACGTCCTACTGCTTCATACCCTACGTCAGGGATGAGCCTGGAACATGCCATCCCTCTTGTGCTCAGAACAGAGCTCCTGCCTTCCCTCTCATGGGTCACTGGAGCCCACATCTTGGCTCATTGAATCAAATAGTAGTGCCCTGGGCTGCCAGTCAACCTTGGCTCTCATTCCAAAGGTGATGCTCCACAAGGCTATGCTGTGCCCATCTGTCAATGGGCATAAGGAATAAGGCAGGAGGAGTCTCTTATTTCCTCACTCAGCTGGGAAGCTAGAGGCATGATGTCAGAGCTTGAAGAAGTGGTTGAATCAGGCATCCAGGAGTGCTAGGGTGGAATGAATTTTGCCTTTATCAGCTGGCCCTTTGTTTTATCCCGAAGACCTGAGCAGAAAAACTGTGACCCCTGTTACAGGCACTTCCATTGTGGCTGGTTTTACAGAGTATAAAGAACAAAGGGGTAAAGTCCCTTGGGGAGGGTTGGGTTTAAAAAAAAACACAGATAGAAAAAGGATAGCAGCAGGAGCATGGGTGCAGTAGAGCCCAATTTCCTGGCATCTCTGTCCAAAACCAACCTGGCCCTTCGGGGTGAGTCTGCCGCTTCTTTGTCGCCATTCATGTACTTCCTAAATAAAGCAATTTCTCTTTGAAAGCCTCAGATGAAGCAGGTACTAATGCTAATACCCAGTGCCTTTGAGGAGTCTGTGTCCTTCATTCTTGAAGTGTGTTGCACAGGGACTCTCCACTACTCTGCTTATCAAGCACAACTTCTCCAAATCCAGTGAAATATAAATAGCTTTTCCTGACGTCCCCCCGTTCCTGCATGTGCAGTTACTGTAGCAGAGACTGTTCAGGAATGATTCCCTAGCAGGAAGCACTCTCCAGTCACAAATGTGAGGTTAGGAATCTTTGGCCATAGACACACTTCTGTCTCCATAGGTGCAATAAACTCCTGTAGCGAACGTCTGTCCCCACACTACAGAACTGGAAATGGCCAGGCTTACCGCCGAGCCATATCTTTGAAGTGGGGGGTGGCACCAACTCTCTGTAATTTGTGTCGCGTTTGATTTGATAGTCTCTGGCCAATTTGGGTGGAAAGATGCCATGTTCTACAGCAGTTCTGACTTTTTTTAGTTCCCTTGTGTGTCTCTGAGGTCAGCCAAACTGCTTGGGCAGCAGGAGCATTTGGATTCCACTGTCCTGTGCCAATCGCTCGAGCAAATTTCAGCCTCTGTGCTTGACCAAAAGAATAGCAAATGTCACCATTCAAAAATGGAAGCGTTGTGGCCCTTTGCTCACAGCATGTTGAAACCCTATAGCATAGACCATAACAAAAATAATGACCTGACTCAAACTCTTGGCTTTTATTTGTTTTTAAAATATATCTCTAGATTTTAGCCTGTGCAGAGAAAGGCTGGACATGGAAGGAAAGGAGCTCTGCAGAGTAGGCAAGGGAGACTTAGTGTCTGTACTTGACCAGTTTTTAGTCTTCTGTGTTAAAGGTAAGCCCTAGTTCCTAATACATAAGCAAACTTTGTACCCTCTGGAAATGATGTTGACTCTCATCATCACACCAAAGGGAGGCAGGGTTCCCCCAGGTAGAAGGTGGTGTGGTGAGGGGTCTCTACTGAGATGTTCCTGTAGTGTGTGCGTGCCAGTTGTCTCTCTCCATTGGAGCGCCGAGAGTGGCCCTGTTGAGGGGGAGGAGAGAATTCTTTCTCCCATCACAGTGGTGAGTGCCCATTTTGTGTCTGCAAGAAGAGAAATCAGTGCTCGTTCTATGAAACCATGGGCAGTCCAGAGAGATCCACTCATCTCTTCACCCAGCATGTCACCTTTCGATCCTTTCTGGCTCTGGGCTGGGGCTCCTGTCACACAGGAAGTTTGGGACTAGGCATTGTCCTGCAGAGAAAAGTGGGATCTCTCCTTCCCTGTAATCGTAACTGGTGATTTTAGAGCCATCCACTGTCTTCTGGCATCATTGGGATGATGGGGATGTTTCTCCACTTAAATCATTTCCTGTGCAATTCCATGTTTTGGACTTAGCTGGTGTTTTTATGGGTACATCTACCCTGCAAAATAAGACCCACCAAAGTGAGTCTCAGAGCCTGGGTCAGTTGACCCAGTTTCTACAGGTTCCAAATAGCCATGTAGATCTTCAGGTGTGGACTGGAGTCTAGGATCTGAGACCCTTCTCCCTCCCTGAGATTCTGAGTCCAGGTTCCAGCCAGCACCTGAATATCTCCACTTTGCTGTTTTGAGCCCTGACAGCCTGAGCTCTGAAACTCGCTGCCTCAGGTCTTTTATGGCGTAGACATCTCTTGCCCCCTTTAAAGCTCCTGTGTCCTTCAAAGGGAGGCAGAGGAGGTGAGTCGTTGTGGGCCTATATCACTGTTCTGACTGGTACTTTTTATGATTAATTGCAGTGTCCCATTTTACTTGCCTTAAAAGGTGGAGAGAGAAATTTAGTATTTGCACTTAGCAAAACACATTAAAAAAACCCAACCTTGTAAAGACAAATGGTGCATGTTCTGCAACTTTGTATAACAATAGCCGAAAATGAATAGGTGGTTTATTAAAAAAAAAAAATATTTTTCTTTACCCTCTGGTAGAAAACTGTTCTAATTCTGTGTGTAAAAAGTCCCTGTAAAATATTGTAATTTGAATTTTTTGTAAATAAATTTTGTGCACTCTGGCTTTCACGCCTCTGCTTTTCTTTGCTACATCAAGGTCCTTCCATGAGAAGTTGGTTGATTTGAGCTTGAGGGTAATTATAGGAGACAACTGGTAGAAAGGAACTACCAACCACTATTCTTGTACCAGATTTCAGTGGCAGTGGTTGAACACTGCTAGGCAAAACATTCTACTCTCCTGGAAAAGCTTAATGTGTTCCAAAAGCCTAAAAGGAAAATGAGAATGGGGTATAAGATGGCTTCCATTCTCTCACTGCCATGTGAAGCAGGACTAAACATAAAATCGTCCTTGAAAAGGATCGTATGTGCACACAGGCTGGAGCTTGTACGTATGCCGATCTGGATGTTCAGGGCTATACTCACCTGTATGCTCTGGCTGCTTTATGATGTGAATGTTTGAAAACAGAAATAGGACATGAAACAGGAAATGTCCATTTTAGCAGCTTACCGAGACAGGAAGAGCAGGGAGACAGAGGCAGGAAACTGGGGGAGACTTCCCTGACTGACTCTCTTCCTTCAGCCACTTTTCTGAGTGTTTTTTACATTTTCAGCCTCATAACTGTGTGGAGGAAGGGTCCCTGAGCCCCCCAAAGCCAGTGAAAAATAGGAAAATGTGAATTCATGCTACAGGTGAGGGTGGGGGACACAAAATATGTGCACAACCAGCAGAGCAATCCCAACCCCTGGCTGGTCACACTCTAAAACAAGGGTGTAAAACATAGAAAAACATTAACCGTGTCAAGTATCAGAAGGGTAGCCGTGTTAGTCTGGATCTGCAAAAGCGACAAGGAGTCCTGTGGCACCTTATAGACGAACAGATGTATTGGAGCATAAGCTTTCGTGGGCAAAGACCCACTTCGTCAGATGCATGTAGTGGAAATTTCCAGAGACAGGAAATTTTTATACCTGCCTCTGGAAATTTCCACTACATGCATCTGACGAAGTGGGTCTTTGCCCACGAAAGCTTATGCTCCAATACATCTGTTAGTCTATAAGGTGCCACAGGACTCCTTGTCACATTAACCGTGTAACCAATCAAAATTCTATCGGTTACATGCTTAAATGTTTTAGGGGGTGTAGGGGTAGGGAGGGAAGGGCTGCCGCCCCTCACTTCAGGCTCCGCCCTTCTCCCAGGTCCAGTAGCTGGCTCTGCCGCCGTAGGCTCCTGGCCACCAGCAAGGTCTTGGCAGGTGAGTTGAACCGATAAACTGGTTAAACTCTATCAACCCTTCTCTAAAATCAGGGAAGGAACAGGCAAAAATGGCTGTGACATCTGGGATGGGGGATGAGGGGAACATGCATCACTAAAACTGGGGCTCCATGCTCTTGTTCAGCCCTGTGCTTCCAAACTCTCTACTGCTGCAATTATGGCCACTGCCCATGGGCAGAGGGCGGGATGTTTGTTTCCTGGGTAATATAATCCCAGTACAGACAAGGCAAGTGCTGCCTTAGCTCAACATAGCTGTCCCTCCCCCAAGGGTCTTAACCTCTGCTGGCTACAGTGAGACATGGCCTCAGCGACTAGCCTAATGTCATTGGTCTAAGCTTCACAATGATCAGATCCTTTCTGCTGTCTCCATGTAGTGTTCTGCAGATGGGCAAGGGAAGGGTTAAACTGGCTTTTTGAGTTGAGGCATTATTGTGCCTCCCATCTTCCTGCTCCTGATGCCAGTGGAGTAGCTTGCTTTGGGTGAGGCGGTTACATTTATTTTCCCCTCCTCTTTTTTCTAGGGAGTGAATCATCCATCCCCTTCCCTCCTCCCCCCCCCCAAAGGAGGAGAGAACTGTCCCCGGTCCTATTAAGCAGGCATGCAGCTTTGTGTGGATAAGTAACAGGCAAATCCAGAAAGATTAGCCAGACCTTTCAGAGGCTCTGGGCTCCAGCATCCCCCACTCTCCAGCTGCGAGGCTGGCTCTGGAAGCTGTAGGCTCAGTGTACTTTAGCATGCATGCCCTCCCTATGAGAGGCTTAGCAGTAATGCGGTAGACAGCTTGCTGTGCTGCTCCTGCAGAGTGTGGGCTCCTCCCTATGTTGTCAGTAAATGTAATTCCTCCCTCTCAGCTCAGCTCATTTTCTAGGAGGTGAAATTAGAGAACCAAGTTTTTATATAAAACACACACAAACCTCGGTTAAACAACAATTAAGGTTGCAAAGTCAAGTGCCCATAAGTGAGGCAATGCCAGAATGTAAAGATACCTTTGCAGGCTTCATTCAATACCCTTGTGCGTAGATGCACGATAACTTTTTACTTACATGATCAGCTATGATTTTTTCCCCCCACAGGATCCCTGGTTCCTTCAGTTCACAGGATTGTTGGGTCTCAGTAAGCAGCTATTCAGCATTTGGGTTTCTCCTTGCACGCTATTCAAACCCTGTTCTGAGGACAGAATGATTAATTTCCTCCTGGGCTTTTCTCTGGCACACATTACTAGTATCTGAGTGCTTCACCAACGCTAGTTTATTAATCTTTACCACACTCCCTCGATGGAGGTGTTGTGTTTGCCCCCATTTTGCAGGTGGAGTGCGGAGGCAGAGTTTAAGGTGAAAAGTACCCACTAATTGTAGATATCTAGTTGGAGATACCTAGGACCTGGTTTTCCAGAGTACTTAGCCTTGTCTAGCACAGGGCTGAACAAAATATGAACTGCAAGTGTATCCAGCCCACTAGAACCTCAGCCTGCTCCCTGCCTGCCCAGCCCTGCTTGGCATTCAGTAAAGCCAGCTGCTGCAGGGCCATGTGCTTGGAATGCTGAGAGCCCTGGGGAGGGGGCAGAAGCAGAGGCTTCTCAAACTGCTCCCGCCTCCAGTAGCTCCCATTGGCCGGTTTCTGGCCAATAGCAGCTGCCTGTTTGCAGGACAGGCAGCATGTGAAGTGCCCTCCCCCCAGGCTTACAGCTGCAAACATGGCCTCTGTAGCTGCTGTGAGCAGTACAGGGGGGTGGAAGGCAGGGACCCTGATTAAGGAGCCTACTGGACTGCTCTCTGGGAGCTGCCCAAGTAAGGTCTCCCAGCTAGAGCCTGAGTCTGGCACCCCAGACCCTCCCTATGTCCCCCAACCCTCTGCAGCCCCTACCCTATGTAATCCAAACCTTCTGCATCCCTGCTTCAACCTCCATACATCTTCCTAGACCCTGCATCCCCTCCTAGATCCCTCTTCAGGTCACAACCCTCTCCCAGACCCTGCACCCCCTCCTGCACTCCAGCCCCAGGTTACGACCCCCACCCCAGACCCTGCACTCCCTTCTCCTACACCCCTTCCCCAGGCCAGAATCCTCTCCTGCACCCATATCCCTCCCACGCCCTGCACCTCAATCCCCTGTCTCAGGTCGCCACCCCTATCCCTAGTCCCACTCCCCTCCCAGATCCTGCACCCCCTCTTGTACCCCAGTTTGCTGCCCCAGGTCACAATCCCCTCCTTCACCAAAACTCCTTCCCAGATCCCACACCCCAGTCCCTTACCCTAAGCTCCCTTCTGCACCCAACTTCCATCCCAGACCCCCCACACCTCCTCCATTAATATAATGGAAGAGTGCGGACCTTGACCGCTTAATAAATTCTTGGAGTGGACCCCCATCAAAAATTATTGCACATCCCTTGTCTAGCACATCTCCCATTGACTTCAGTTGCAGCTCTGAGGGTTCTGTATTTCTACAAATCAGGCCCACGGGTCTCAAGCCCGGCCTCCAGGCAGGCACAGCCAGTGATCAGCTGTGAAAGGTTTGTTTTAAGGGACTGGCGTAGCATCCCATAGAAACTCTGCGACAAAGGCAAGAATAGAAGCCAGGCCTCCTGGGCAACATTCAACCGTCTTAACCATGAGACCTTCCTTTCTCTTCCTGAAATGGCCTACCTCATCCATTGCCTACCTGCTAACTGCGGCAGCGATCCTGTGGTCAGCAGCATTGGTTGCACAAGCCTGAGCTATCCCCAGAGCAGCTCCATCCTGGGCACTGAATGAGGCAGGGATCCTAAGGAGTCTGGAATAATTGGAGAATTTAGCTTTGAAGCTCTAGCAAGCCTCTGTTGCGCATGAGGAAACCAATTTTTTCAAACACATATAGCTTGTCCAAATCTGCTTGGATTTTCCCAAAAGGTCCATGTAACGGGTTGAAATCACAGAAGCCCCCATAGGGTTGTCCCCTGGTGTGCTGATCATGCCACTGACACTTATCTTCCTGCTCTCTGGGGCTCCCCACCACCCTGTCCTGCTGGACCAGATCCTTTGGTCTCCCTCAGACAAGGCACAGAGTTGGGGCTACTGTCCCCCTGCACAGCACAGACACTGACCTAGCATGCAGAAAACCAACCCCCAAATGGGACCAAAACCCCCAAATAAATCCTGTCTTACTCTGTGTACAAGTTTTACACAGAGAGAGCTCATAAGGTCCACCCACTTTATTAATGAAAGAGAGACATGCACAGTGGTTGCTTCCCCCCCACACACACACAAGAAAAAGGTGGCATGGGCTTGATAATAAGTGTTTTTATTAAGTATAAAAAGTAGAGTTTAAGGGGGTTGCAAATGAAAACAGATCAAAGTTACTAAATAAAAATGAACAACAAACATTTAACTAAGTTCTAATCCACTAAAACTTGTTACTAGGGTTGCCAGGTGGGTATTTTCACCTCCTGTCCGGTAAAAAAATTCAGAAAATACCGAATATTAGGTGTCTGGTATTTTCTGGGTTTTTTTTTTCTCTGCCAGGAGGCAAAAATACTGGACACCTGGCAACTCTACGACACACTCAGCAACCGGGCCCCCCCTCCCCGGATGCCCCACCCCCACCCCACGCTTAACCTGGTTCTGCAGGGGCTTGTCTTGTGGCTAAAACAAAATGGCCACCAGCAAAAAAGCTTCTTCTTAAAGGGGCCATGCTGATTTTTTTTTTTTAATTTTATTTTATTTTTTGCTTAATAACTGCTGTCGGGGTCCTTTTTTTTTTTTTTTTTTTTAACCCCTTTTTTTTCTCAACAGAATTTTTTTCCTGGTGTTTTTTTGGGGGTGGGTGGAGGGTGTTCAGTATTTTTGGTTAAACCATCTGGCAACCCTACTTGTTACATGCAAATTCTTACCGTAAACAGCCGTTCTTATCTCAGGTAAAAGCTTCAAATCAGAGTTGATTTTTACTCTGTCTTTTGTCTACAGCTTCTTCAAAGTTCTTTGTTTTCTGTTAGGGTGAGCCAGGCAGTGTCAAAAGCCAGCTGAAGACAACAGCTAATTGCTTCCCATTGCTTAAATAAACTTTTCCCCAGGAGGAGAATCCTTTGTTTGGCAGCCCCTCTAGCTCCATGGAAAAATACCAGGTTCAAGATGGATTCTGGTACTAGGTTGTATGATTCCATGTCTTTCTAGGCCCATCCACAGTTTGGGCTTATAGGACAAATAAGATTATTCACAGGTCAGTGGTTTGGGTACTGAGTCATTAAATACCTGAAGTATCATTAATGGTCCTCATTAACACAGTTAGAACTATCAACAGAACCACACTGCCTATTTCATTTTTTTTTCTCCACTCAAGCTCATCTGAGGAAGTGGGTTTTGCCTACAAAAGCTCATGGTACTATATATATACATTTTTGTTAGTCTCTAAGGTGCCACTGTTCATATTTCTGAGTTCACCTATAAGAATGATACATGCACAAAAATACTATATAGAGATCCACCAGATTGTAATTCTAAAACTGGTATGTTGCATGAGCTGATTTGCATAAATCCTCTTCAAGTTATGCATATTCATATTCATAAGCCAATTTTCATAAAGCATGGAGGGGACCAGGACAGTCCATTCCTACCCCAAAGGCCACTCTCCTGACAAATATGAACCCTAACCCCTGTTACAAAGAATGGGGATGCCAAACGTTTCAAAGTAAAGGCCTCCAGAATTTAATATGCACAAAATGTATTTTTCCCCACCTTGTTCTCCCAAACAGCGAAATAGCGTTGGCTGTAATTTTCCAGAAACAAAAATTTAGCCTGTGATAGACCTGCAGCATAGGAAATGTCAGCCTGAACAGTAAACGCTGGCAAAGTTATAAGCAACAGAAAAGAACGTCTTTCAATGAGAAGGGTTGTGCTACCCGCCCCGTCTACATTGAAGTAAATTCTAGCTTAACTGTTGAAGCATCTTCTCTATGAATGGTGATGGCAGTAATGAACCTGGGCTCTTCATTGATTCTAGCCGATCAGCCTTTGTAGAATTTAAGTTTATACTCACGTGTAAGAGTCCCTATTTCATAAAAGCCATACTCACAGCACTGGTTTTCTCTGAGCATGTGCTTAACCAGCAAAGCCGGATTATTTCTGGAGATGCTGAGCAATTGCAACGCCTGGCATTAGCTGGGGTTGTGAACACCTGGTTGTTCAGAGAATCAATCCCCTGAAACACCCACAGAGACTGGCACAAAGCCAGCGTTGACTCAGTGTCCTAAGGCAGGGGAGAGGGTTACTGAAGCCACTTTAAAGTGCGGGAGAGCAGAATTCTGGTTGTGGGATTGTACAGCCCCTTGCATGATGGGGCTCTGATTTGACAGGGGCTCCCGGAACTGCTGTAATACAAATAATAGTGTGTTCAGATAGTACAAATGGCTGCCACAGAGCTCTATTGGAAGGGCCAGCAGACTCCCTGCAAATCCAGGGATCTCCACTTCATATCTGCGAAAGTGGATGTGGAAATCTGCAGATCACTTTTGCGAACACGGATGAGACTACGGATACAAATGTTGTGTCCACAGAGGGCTCTATTTAGTTGATAGATCCACCCGCAGAAGAGCAGTGGCTGGTCTAACCAAGGCTCGAGGTGCCTCAGCAGAGCTGAGAGGGGAGGGACCCAGGTTTGGAATGGAAGGGGATTCTTGGCAGAGCTATGAAGGAAGCTTGGCTGACTATCATAGACTTCTAGAATTGGAAGGGACCTCAAGAGGTCATCAAGTCCAGTCCCCTGCCCTCACGGCAGGACCAAACACCATCTAGATCGGGGCAGGCAACCCACAGCTCACGAGTCACACGCGGCTCTTCAAAGAAAAAATTGCAGCTCCCACACCTGCGGCTCTGAAAGAGGCAGTGTGTTTCTGTCTGCATGGGATGCCAGTGCAGACTTCAAAATGGCCGCCTTCAAAATGGTTCAACCGAACGTGGCGGACAGGGCCTTTTTTTTTTTTTTTTAAACTCATCAACTTTTTCCCCTCGGCTCTTTCTACTTTATCCACCACTATTTTGGCTCTTCATCTGTAACAGGTTGGCCACCCCTGATCTAGATCATCCCTGAAAGGTGTCTGTCTAACCTGCTCTTAAATATCTCCAGTGATGGAGATTCCACAACCTCCCTAGGCAATTTATTCCAGTGTTTAACCACCCTGACAGTTAGGAAGTTTTTCCTGATGTCCAACCTAACTCTCCCTTGCTGCTATTTAAGCCCATTGCTTTTTGTCCTTATCACAGAGGGAGGAAGAGTATGGCTTACCCATGACTCTCCAGCATGGGATTGGGGGGGGGGGGCAGGGAATAATGAAAGATTGCAGCAGGTGTACATGGTAAGGAAAACTGACCTTCAGGGAATGAGGCCTCATGACACAACAACAGAGCCTGGCTCTTGTCAAAACAGCTGAGCAAACTCCACAGAAAACACCATCAGGCCCTGGCTGGCAAGCTCAGACAAAAGCCTGGTTGAAAGGAAATCTGTGGTGTGACCCACGCCTGTCTCTTCCACCACTCCCCTGGGGGCAGGGAGGTGGGTCAGAAGTAAGATGAGGGCTCATGCTTGACTCTTGAACATAGCTCAGGTGCCACTTTCATGCTCTGGTGCTCTGTGGTGTTTAGCGCTGGTGATTTTACTGCAGCAGGGAGGATGCACCGTAGATCCCGCAGCTGGAGAGCACACGGAATGTCTCATGTCAGTTTGTGGTTGTAGGGCTGTCCCTGCCTGCCAGCTCCTCTCAGTTACTGTGTGTGTTTAGCAGCAGGGCGCAGGAGGTGGGATTTTTCCAAGCGCATTTGTGGTACAAATGCAGCTCCCTCCTTTCACTCTGCGATCTGTACCTCATACCCCAGCTGTCCACAGCACCTCCCTTAGTGTCAGCCCCTTGTTGGTTTAATTACACCGGGAAGGATTAGGAGTAAAGTGAGAGCAGCTGGGCTGGGGCTCAAAGCTGGAGAAATTCGCTGATGCAGGCACAGCTAATTACTATTTAAAGCAGCTGCCTCCCGCCCCCCCCCCCCCCCAAAAAAAAATGTCTGGTCCAAAGTTTGCCCCACGGGCTGCATTTCTGGGACTCTGCGTGCGCGGCACCAAACAAGGCTGTCATGTCAGCTTCTGAGCGGTGCTTTGCCAGAAACGCTGCACTGCCGATGCACCAGATATCAAAGCTTCCTACCTTCTCCCTGGTTTCGTGGCAGCTACTGGGTGTAAGGCTGCAACGGTTTAATAGTTATGTCTCGTGGGGTAGTGCCGATATGCCCCTGAGTACGGGTCTGCCTGGGGGTGAGCTGGCTGAGCCCATGGCACTGGAAGTGTTTTATTAAAGCCAATGTGGCAAAGCAAGAGGCCAGGTAGACAAAGGCCTGGGGCAATGGAGTGCGTGCGTGGGCTGGCTCGTAGGGCTTCGTCTGGCTTGGAACCCTGTTCTCTGAGCCATTCAAGTGCTGGCTGGGGAGAGGGGGGAGTCCTGGGAGGAGGGCCTCTTTCGACAGGGTCTTAGCTATTCATGGCCAGGGAACATTCAGCAAACCCTCCGGAGGGGCAGCATCAAAGAGCTGGGTGACCCTGGGAGCCCTGGCAAAGCCCCATTGGCTGTTCAGAGCAGGGCAGCGAGGTCAGGGCCCTGTGTTCATTCAGCTTGGCTGCACTCAGAAAAAGCCAGCTGACCCAAGGGGCAGGGAGTGTGACTCAAGCACGCAGGATTAGCCCTCTGCCATGTCCCAGCAGGGTCATCTCCAGCGGAAAACCCCTCCAGGCTCCAAGCATGCGGAGAAGTGCTGGTTGGCCAGGAGGGCACAATGCTGCTACAAGGAAGGCAAGTGAGGCTGCAGGAAGGGAGAGAAGGGGTTTGGGCGAGCGACAGTGTGCATCGCCCCTGCAGGCTGGTTCAGGTTTGGGGCCTGCTTGAAGAGTGAGGGACTGGGACTGTCCAGTGCTGCCTCCCAGTGCTCTGGGGTGGGAAAAGGACTGGGTCATCCAGGGCGGCATCTGTACCATGCAAGGAGCAAATGGAACAGGCAGCTGCTGTGGGACCAAGAAGCAGGAACGGCGGGCGGGGTTACAGAGGGCCCTGTTTAAAGAGCTGGTTGCCTATTCCTCTTAGCTCCGCTATCCCTCTAATTCTAATAGCCTCTTCAAATGCCCCTGCCTCCCTCAGTTTGTAGCCTGCTGCTGCCAGTAGCTTTCATTTGACGCTTGGCTCCAAGCTCACCAGAGGGGTTTGAGGTCATCTCAGGGGTGTCTGAAGGGTTGGCCCATCTGTGTATGTCTTTGTAAACCAGGGTCTATTGGGACCAGGCTTGCGGACACTGTCTCTATGCCTGCGCTTGAGCATCCGCACTGCATTGTAAACCTGGTCTGGTGGTGCACCTCTGCACATGCCTCAGTGCACATAATAAAATTTATTCTCCATATGAATGGAAACATTGCCTAGAATCCAGGTCCTGAGTGCTGGCTGACCCAAATCCAACTGATGTGTGTGCGGATAGAAGAGAGGCTTGGGATCTAAGCCAAGTCAGCACCTGGGCTCAAGTGTGCAGTGTAGCCAGACCCTCTTTCTGTAACCCATATGAAAGGCGTGGGTTAGCTGAGGCCAGCTGCAAGTGCCCAAGTATCCAAACCCAGCCCCTTCCCAATGGGAGGGGTTAGCCAGGCCCCCTGTGGGGCCATCTTAGAGGTAACCCCCCCCAAAGGAGCAAGCAGGTTTAGCAATTGTACAATTTTCCACACTGTGGGAGGAGGGGGGAGTCCCTGCAGCTCAGGATGTGGTGCACGGGTTGGAGAGTGTGGGAGGGAGCTGCCCACAGTGTATCTGTGCTGATGGAAAGAGAGCTGGTGCCATCTCTGCCCCCCCCACCCCAACCAGAAAACTGCCTTCAGGTCTAAGGAAGGGACACCCTGCCTTGGAGGGTCATTTGGGTGATGCTAGAGGCAACACTGTGTCTTTTGGCTCAATCCAATGAGGGCTTGCTTAGCTTGAGTCCAGATTTAATGCAGTTTCCTAAACTGGGGCTGGGGTCATGAAAGAGGGGGGGGGGCCCCGCAAGCTGCCAAAGAGTGGGGCAGGAGGCAGGTAGGATTGCCAGGTGTCCAGTAATTGCGTCTTCTGTCCAGTTTAAAAAAAACAACCCAGTGACCTTTTTTTTTTTTTGCTCAACCCGCCATGTTCAGGATTTTTTGCTCAACCCCGCCATGTTCAGGATTTTTTTGTGAAAGTATCTGGCAACCCTAGAGGCAGGTGCCAAAGGTACTATTTAGGTAAGGCAGGGAGTCTTTCATGGTCTGTCCCAGATGGGGCGACAGAGTAGATTTTTCACAGGGCCAGCTGTGGAGAGGTTGGCCCGGGATGCTGGAGACAAGGGCTGGCAGTGCTGAAATCAGCAACCCGCTCCAGAAATCATGTTAACAGAGGCAATGTTTGCATTTAGTTATGACAATGGCCAGTGTGGGAAGCACAGGTTTGGTTGGTTCCTTTCACTACTCTCTGAAACTAGGGGTTGATTTTCGTATCAGACTAAAGGCTGCTTCCCAGGTAGGGTGGGGACAGCTGGAAGCTGTGGGGTTCTGGCATTAAAAATCACCGAAAAGATTTTTTTTGAACCTGTTAATGGAGAGCAGGAATATTTGCAGTAAGGCTTAGTTAATGCCCCTCAAATGGTTTGGGAGCTGAACTGCCTTAGGGAGTACTAATGCAGTCATATTGTGCGACAGGTCACCGGCTTCTACTCCAGATGCCTCTTGCTTCTCTTCAAAATTTGCACTGCTCTAGCTTGCGACTTCCTGCCTCTGACAAATGGTGTTTTACTGAACGTCACAATGCTCCTGTGTGCTCATCAGCCCTGCTTTACAGTTGGGGAAACTGAGGCATGGAGTCTGAGTGAATGGGAAAAATCTGGTCTTGCCAAGAACAGAATCTAGGAGCAGAGATGTGTTTGCTTATTGGCCGTACCGGGGGGGGGAGGGGGGAAGGGGTGGAAGGAGAAGGGGGGAGGGGAAAGGTGAACAACTGTTTTGGATCAACACCAACTGAAATTTTTTCACATTTTCTGGCAACCCAAAAAGTTTAAGGAAAGCAAAACATTCTGGAGTCAAACAAAAAGGTTTTGAGTTCAACGCTTTGTTAAAAAAAAAAACGGAATGACACTGGAAATTGGGAAGTTGCCTGAGACTGAAATGTTTTTAAAATGCTGAAACAAAACATTGACTTTCCCCCCCCAGTATTCTGTTTTGGTTGATGCAAAGCCTCATTTTTCAGTGGAAAAAAAAGCTGAAAAATGTCACCCTGGTCTACACAGCAGGCCTGATACCACAGTCCCCTGCTCTAACCACTAGTCCAAACTCCCTGAACCCACTGCCCTTTACCAGATCATAAGGGGTTTTTTGTTAGCATCCTGTCCCGTTCTATCACACAAACACTGAGGCTGCCTAGCCTCTCCATTGCAGACCAGCTTTTGCTCTGCTGCCCAGCCGTGGGCCAGCACAGGGACCCCACTGATCCTCCTCAAAGGAAAAGCCACCTGCTTCTTCACACCCACTCCCATGCAACACACTGGCTCATCACCATAGTGACAGAAGGAATCTGCCGCAGGGGACACAGCTCCCCAGCCTTGGCCTGGGTGGACGTCAGCGCTGTGAGCTGCCGGCTGTTGCGGGGCATGGGACGTGCTCAGACCTAGGCCTGAAAGATGCTGCCTGGGTGGCAAAGCCTGGAGGCCGCGGTGGGGAAACGGTTTTGCTTCCCCTGGGCAAGCAGCATGGCCGGCCACCAACAAGCGCAGCCCTTTCCGCCGGGCCTCATCAGCTCCCCTGTGCTACCCTCCTCACCTTTGGAGAGCCCCCTGCCTTAGGCCTCTGTTTCCATGGCAGCAGGGCCTGCTGCATAGAGCAGCTGGGATCTGCGCTTTGCATCCTCCTTATGGCTCAGGGGCTCTTCCACCCCTCCCCCCAAGCATCCCCTCCCCCCACCAGCTGGGACTTTCCAACCCCTTCACACTTAGGCTCATTCCTACTCCCATGTGCACAGAATCCTGTTGCTCCCAAGTGTGTGTGGGGGGAGGGGGGAAGAGGAGCAGCTTTCAGGGGTACCTCATGGGGAGAGCACAGCTGAGCAGGGAGAAGAGAGTTCCAGGCTTGGATTTTGCTTTCCCTATCTCTCCACCCATCCTCAAGTTACTACTGGCAAGTGCCTGCCTGCTCTGCTGTCTGTTCCTCTGCCATCTTCAGACCCCAGCAGCCGCCAGTGGCTTTGTAAAGCCAAGCTAAGAAACGCCTGTTTACAGACCCTTTCATTGGCAGCTGCTCTGAGTCTGCCTCTCCCCTGCACAGTGCTTTGGCTACCCAAGGAGCTGAGCCCCAGCATGTGACCAGTGGCCTCCTGGAGCTTCTCACTGCAGTTCCCCCAAATGTTGCACAAAAAGAGCTGCTTCTACAGCCGGGGAACCGGGCCTAGGGTTGCCAGGTGTCTACTAGACAGTCTGGTTTTGGGGCCCTCTGTCCAGTAAAAAAATTCAGAAAATACCAGACATGTGCAATGTCCAGTATTTCCTGGATTTGTGGCTGGGCGCCCGACAGAAGCCTGGCGGGGGCTGGGGGAGTGGCTGGGAGCCCTGGCTGCATCTGATGCCTTGGGCAAGAGAAGCCCTGTCCCTGCTCCTGAGCACGTGGTGGAGCCGCAGCCGGACCCACTCGCGCTTCTCCGGACCGTGCGCGGGACTGACAGCGCCTCGGGATCTGCATGTGCCCAGGTCAGTTCCGCCCCCCCCCCTGCTTCCCCTGACCTTTCCTGACCAGCTCTGCTGCTCCCCACCCCCTCCCAGCCACCCCCGCTTCCTGCCTGCCAGTTCTCATCCCACTCTCCCCAGGCCAGCTGCCCCTGCCCCCTCCCCAATCTCCCCGGACTAGCCACACTGCCCCCAACCTCCCGCCGGCCAGCCCCACCCCTGTCCATCTCCCACAGCCAGCCATGCTGCCCCCCAATCCAAGTGTGTCTGGTATTTTTTCTAAACCTACCTGGTAACCCTAGGAACCGCCTGGCTGAGCACACCCTCTCCCTGCCTCCTGGCTACACAGGGGCAGGTAAGTGGATGGGACTAGAACAAGAGCCTTTTGTGTGGGACACTCCAGTGAGCAGGGCCAGGTGGGGGCTGATGGCCTGTGTAGGGCAGCCCTCCGCCAACTGAGCTGGTACTAGGAGCCAGCTGCTTTAGCAAGGCTATTGCTGCTTTGGAGGAACTCTTGCCTCTGCCATGTGCTTCCTGTTTAGTGGCAGGAGGAAACAGTGAAGGCTGCAGCCCCACCACAGCCACCATTTGTGGCTTTTCCCATGAGATCAGGTAGTACTGGCTGGGGGGGGGGGGGGGGGGGCAGCTCTAAGAGCACCAGGCACATGAGGTGCTAGGCCACAGGATGGTGCACTCACTGCTGCCCTGGTTGAGAAGTTCAAGTGGCAGGCTCTAAACTGGCCACGCAGTGTTTCTTAAACTTTAAGACCGAGGAACACCAAAATTTTGGTTGGGGGGGGGGGGGAGAAGCGGGGCTGGCCGGGGGAGCTCAGGAGGAGGGGAGAACTGGCTGCCAGAAGCAATGCTGGCAAGGGGTGCAGTGGGGCTGGCTGGGGAAGAGCAGGAGGAGGAACCGGCCAGCAGGAGGTAGAGCTGGTGGTGGGGGTTGGGTACAGCGGGGCTGGCTGGGGGAAGATCAGGAGAAGTGGGAGAGAACCAAGTGGCCAGCCAGGAAGCAGCTGGGATGGGGGGGGGGGGGGGGGGGAGAGAAGAGCATATCAGCTGGTGGGGAGCAGGACAACCCAGGCAGTGCAGATCCCAGGGCACTCCCACCCCCCACACAGTCCAGGCAAAACACGAGTCGGTCAAGCGTGTGGTGGAGCCACAGCTGGACTAGCACGCAGGAGCATGGACTGGGCTGCCCTTCCTCCTCACACACAACCAGGGCTCCCAGCACCGATTGCACCCCACCTCCCAGCCACTCCCCCCCGGCCAGGCTTCCAGGTGCCCAGTTGGAAAACCAGAAAATACAAGACATTGCTCATGTCCAGTATTTTCTGGTTTTTTTAAACCAGACAGCCCCCCAAAAAATGCTGTCCAGCAGAAAACTGGATACTGGCAACCCTAAGACACTACGGGGTGCCTGAGCACACCTGTGTCTTCAGATGAGATGATCTTGAGTGGGAAAAAAGGGGGACCCTAAGAATAAGACAGGAGAGAGGCAAGAGAAAGTAGAGTCTTGGTTCTTCCAGTGAACTGGTGCCACAAAGCAGCAGCCCCAGCAAACAGGTGCCCCAGCTTAAGGAGGAGCTGGCACACAAATATCAGAGGACTGTAAGCAGGGAGAGCAGCTCCCCCAAATAAAACCCCAGAACTGTGCAATAGCAGGAAGCATTAGGTCCATGGTATGAAAGCATCCCTCAAGTACCCGCTGTTAGGCCTTGCAAAGGGAACAGGCAATAGGCCAGGACTAATCAAACTTCTCCACCCTCACATCAATGCCCTAAGAACAATAAACCTTAACACTAGGCTGCTGTACCCTGCTCCCACCTGGGTGGGAGCTTCCCTCCTTAGCACAAGTTCTCTGCTCGGAACAGTTGGTCCAGGACCCACTGGATGCAAGCCAAGGTCAAGTGAAGGGGAGCTTCCTTTAAGCCCCCTTTGCAGAGCTGGCAGTACCAGTGATTGCTTTGGGGTGACGAGAGGGGATGTGGTTGTGCATTACAGGTGGATGTTGGCCTCTAGCTAGAGAAGGAGATGTCTTCCTGACAATTAGGCATTGACTAAGGGCAGGATAGGTGACTGAAGGGATGGGAGTTGGCCAACACCACCTGTTCATGCTGAGCAGCATGGTGGCCTTACTGGCACATACACATGGCTGAGTTGGCACTACTCCCACATCTAGTGTTTTGCTAGACAATGACAGCTTGTCTGGAGTGTTTCCCTGCAGGTCAGACTCACCTAGGGGCCTTCCTACTCTTCTACAGCCATTGGGAGTCCACCTCCAACAAGGCAATAGTATCTTTCTCCCCTCCCCCATCCTATCACTGATCTATGATCTAAACAGTCTTTTAGACTCCTAAAGGCAAAACAGAAGGTCTTAAAGCAGCTGGACAAAAGCACAAGGATACAATGAGGTCTAGTCCAGGCAGCTACTTGGGTAGCACAGAGCTAGATTCTCCTTAGGACTCCTTCTGGGCTTGAAGGTTTTCCATAGCCAAGGGTGGGTCTGAACAGAAGCAAGACCTGCTCAGTGTTAGGAGGCTGAGTAGTTAACACTCAGCCTGTCTGCACAGTGCACCCAGCAATGGAACTACCTCCTCTGAGCTCCTGCTGACCATGTGCTGTCCACTCCAGCCCTTTGTTGTGAAAACTTGTCACGGGGTCTGGGTCAGGTCAGGGTATTCTCACACCCTTGAGCAACCAGACATAGCATAGACATCGACTTCATGTGTTCTGACCCCCAGCAGGATGAGTTGGTGGTACCTGCTATTTAGCAAGTTTGCCTGAAACCTGCCATTTCCTTGTGCCAACCCCTCCATCTTGGTCCTAAATAATGGCAACTGCAGCTACCAGAGCCCATTCCAACTGCATGTTGCAGAAAAACGACCACAGAATTGCAGTCACATAAACAAAGTGCACTCACCAGTTTCCTCATTTCCAAATGCAGGTTTTTATTTGTCTGTCTTTCTCCACTTCACGCTAGTTAAGTTATACAAATGGCACTTACAAAAAAATAAAAAACCAAAACTGTTAACAAAATTTCAGAGTGAGATGTTTCCAAAGCCACGACACCCGAGAAAGGAGACTGAAAAAATTCTGACCTACTCTCACATGGAAGAAGCCCGAGTAGGAGTTACATGGGTCAAACCACAGCGAGAAGTGGGGAAAGGAGGAACACAGTGGATGCGAAAGCCAGCAAGCAGGATGTGCCAAGTCACAGGATCATTCAGGATTTCAGCAGGCCACTTGTTTCTTTAGAGGGTTCTTTGTCCCCAAAGTGGATTCTAGTTTTAAACTTACAAGTCTTTTTTTAAACTTACATTTAAGATCACCCCAGAATTTGAAAGAAAAGATGAACCCAGAATAGAGTCCTGACATCAAAATGAGAGCTGAGATAATGGTCAGGAGCCCATCCCATCCCCACTCAGATTGGGGGCTGCAGTTGCTCTCTGAAGAGAGTTTAGCACCAAGCTCCTATGGTAAGAGCCCATATATTGGCAACAAGGTTTTAAGGCTTATAACCCCACCCCCACCCCACCCTACCTTGCTACTAGCCACTGGTAGTGGCCCTTTGTTTTGGCACAGATGTGAAGCCACAAGCACCAGGCATGGTTCAAAGCTTAGCAAGGCATGGAAATTGGGATGGACCCATTGGAGCCTATGGCTGGAAAGCAACCTGTGGTGGTGATGCAGCACCTTAGAGCTGGAATACCTGTCTTGTCTCCCCCTCAAAGCTGGAACATCAGGTTGGCCAAGCGCACACAAAAAAAAAAAAGGCTAATTGGGTGGTCATAGGGAGTAGAACTCCACCCCCGGGAAAGCCTCAAAGGGTAAAGTGCCTTCTGATACCCTGAAGAGACATTTAGCATCATCTATTACAAATGCACACATTGTTATAACTCTAATGCAGACAACAGCAGATAACATAGTGCCATGGAGAGCATATATATAAATAGACATTAAAAACACTGTTTTGGTCCTTTCTGCTTCCAGTAACATCGCTAAGTGTTCATGCCACCAATGCAGATGTAAGCACTTGGGTCAGAGAAACCAACTAGTCCTCCTGCCCCTGCTGAGGTGGCAGAGAGGAAATAGCTGCCTCAGACCTACACTCTACAAATGGGCATTACACACTTAACCACCATGCTGCTGGGTGATGAGGGCTGAGATTCCAGTAGGGCATGAGAGAAGAAGTGAACGAATACCACTGTGCAAAAGTTGCTAATAAGGTTTCTACTCTAAAACTGAGATCTGCAATTTTTGCTTCCAGCCACTGTCCAGGGAATGAGAAGTGTCAGCCAGTTTACATGGCTCCTGTAGCCCCAAAGACTTAATTCTTTGTCGGGCAAAAAAAGACCCACAGATACAGCAGCTGCTGGGGCACAGTCCTGCTGTGTGCCAGGCTCCCTCGCCTCCTCCTGAAGACACTGAGAAAGGAAAAGGTTCCAAGCCCCAACAGCTTGCTCACCACGAGGCACCCTGTTCAAATTCCACTAACCCTTTTGAACAGCCACAGGGAAGAGAAATTCCCTACCTGGCTGGCAGAAGCTGTGTCAGTTGTACATGGTGGCAAGCCAGAGGGTTGCTACTAATTTAGCTCAAGGAATCCAGCCACAGTATCTGTTTATAGCCATGAAAAATCCTGTCCCCTTCCAGGAATCTGGGATTAGTACTAAGGCAGTTTCATTAGCCTCTCTGCTGCACTTCAGAGAGGTGCTAAACCTGCTGAAAAAAAGCTCCTTCAACATTTTGAAGCACAAATGGGACAGAAGGTAAATTCCATTGACAAAGCTGGGACTCCCATTAATGGGTGTCTGAAGCTTTCTAGACTGACTGGTCCTAGGAGAGTTTCTAGATGGTCCACCTGTCTGTCTTTCCAGTTCTGAGAGTGAAGCTTGCCAATCCTGCATCTGAATTGTGGGCTGCTGGCTGAAACCAGCCCTTTGATGGGGGGGGGGGGGGGGGGGGGGGAAGGGAAGGGCGGACGATATGCTAGATTACCTCTTCTGCCCCCACTTGGGACCAAAGGGATTTATCTGTCAAAACAAGTGAAGAGAAAGAGGAGAAAAGGTCTCCCCCCCACCCAATGCTTGGAACTACTGAGATTTTAATCATAGCAGAAACAGGGATTCAAGGTAACCCATATCTTGCCTCCCTTGATCTGAGCAAACATCAGGGGTCTTGGGCACTGGCAGATTCTCCAGCTTTGTTCAAGCTAGCCTTTGCTTGATAAAAGTATGGATTTCGCCAGTGGACGAGAGCAGAGGCGATCTTATTCCCTTTAAGTTTAGGGGAAGAGAGGACAACATAGGTGATGCTCAGAGCCAGGGTGGAGAATGGCAACTAGTTTCCAAGCCCAACACAAACCCAAGGAAAGACCACTAGCTCTAGAGAGACAGGTTGCATTTTTCCCTACATTATATCCAGTTTTAAGAGTTAAGACAGACCAACCTCCAACAAGTGACATTGGATTCTATGGCAGGAGGGAGCAGCAAGCCAGTCTGAAAAAAATCCTTACAGAGAAAAGAGAAACCAAACAAAAAAAAAAATTGGCAAGGGTGAAGCTAAAGTGCATTTAATATTCCCAGAGGGTGGAGGGGTCGATTGCGTCGGTGGAAGCCTTGAGGACACCAGCATGGTCACCCTTCAGGTATTTGCCGTTGGTTTTGATAGCCACTTTGTTATAGTCGCAGAACTCAAAGAAGAAGTCCACGGGCGTATCGCTGCTGCTGGTGACAGAGGACTCGCTCCCCACCATCCAGTACTTCCCAGTGGAATCTGCAGAGAGTGTGAGGACAGAGAAGAGCCACGTCCTAAATGAGTGACGTTTGGAATAAGGATGTTCAATTTAGATCAATCAACTAAGTGAATAGTCGATGCCAGGGTACAGGTCAAAAGCAGGGAGCACAGGGCCGGGGGACACGACGACTGAGCCCCGCTCTTGCTACATTTCAAAGGCAGAAGTGCTGCAAGTTCCCTGCTAAGCCCCTGCCCATGGAGACGGTGCTGGGGAGAAGGGGGGGAAATTGGCTTTTAAAAACTCCCCCCCCCCCCCTCCCCTCCCTTGCTGGCTGTGACAGAGGCAGCAAAGAGAGGGGGGGGGGAAGTGACCAGTTGAATATCGGACAGGTATATTTATCAGATAGTTGACTAGTTGCTTATGTCCCTAGTTTGGAAGAGACACCAGAGGGTAGAGAACACTTTTCCCCCACCCCCACAATATGCTGGGGACAGTGGAGAGCCCCCAATGCAAGCTTTTCCCTTCATGCCAACTACTAAGCTGAATGGAGAGGGGTGTGTGGTGAAGTCTCAGATTGGGGGGAGGGGGGGGCGCGCAGTGGAAGCATTAAAATTCCCACGGAGCTGTGCTCTGCCGTGCTGCAGTGGGGGGGGGGGGGGGAAGGGTCTGTGGTAGCCAGTTCCTTGGAAAGGGGGTTCAGTTTAGAGGTCAGGTCAATATCCACAGACCTTTTGGACACTGGAAAGGCGACCCAGTTTTGCAGCTCAAGGCCAGCCTGCTTGTTTCCCATGCGCTTGCTTCCTGACCCTGGATTCTGACAACTTAGGGCAGACGTAAGACCCCCCCCCCCCCCCCCCCACCACCCCCAAGGCTCAGCACAGTCACTGCGATCGTGGGGAGGAGCAGCACCTAGGCAACCCAACACTCAACTCAGCATCTTGCTCCTAGTGACTCCAGCCCAAGTTCAATGGCAGGGACCAGCTCGCCCCCATCCAGAGGCAAACGCAATCTCAGCGATAGGCAACCTAGGCTAGCGAGCAGGCTGCCTGAGTGACCCTCTGGACGTCATAACTAACGTGTGGTCTCTCCAGGTCAGTGTTCACTAATATTTTCCACCCCTGTGGAGGTGATGTGCCTCCATCACCTCCATATTGGTGCACATAAAATTCATGTGGCAGGTGTGGGGCAAGGGGCTCAGTGTGGGAGGGGGCTCTGGGCTGGAGTTGGTGTATAAGAGCAGGGTGCAGGCTCTGGGCACAGGCTTTGGGGTTTTCGGGGGGGGAGGGAGGGGATGAGGACATTAGGGGTAGGCAGGTGCTCAGAGCTGGGGAGCTCAGGGTGGGGCTTGGACTTACCTGGGTGGCTCCTTGGTGGGATGGTGGGGGGGGCCCTCTTGCCCTCAGCTGCTGCAGCTTCAGAGCTTGGGGGGGGGGAGGAGAAGGGAGGGAGAAAGTCTCCCCCTGATGCAGCCATGAGACTCTGGGCAGTGCTTAATGGGAAGCTGCATAGCTGTGCAACTTGGGGGGGGGGGAAACTTACCTCAGGACAGGGTAGTTTTGCTACCTGTGCTTGGGTAGCCAGAATTTATGGGATGTGCCAATTTAATGGTAGCCGCGCTTTGATTGGATGCAGAGGGAGCACACGGCTCTCCTAGTCAAGGTTTTGTGCAATCAGCACACACCTCACTTCATTTGCCTGAGCTTTATGTGCAGGGCTTGCCAAGCAGCGGCGAGCCCTGCTCGCCAGCCGCACGGTTCTGCGCTCTGCACCAGCTCTTCCGGGGTGTAATCTACTCACCACGGGCGAGTAGATTACATTATTTGTCGAGCCCTGTTTATGTGCATACCACTTTAAATACCAGTAGGGGAAAACCTGCAGCCAGAAACCAGCAGAAATCTGGCAACCCTGCACAGGGGTATGACTAAAAATGGTCTCACTGGCTACGTGTAGAACCTGAATGGGATGCAGGTGACCTACCACTCTGCTAACTGAATGTGGTCCAAACTGTCTGGTTGCTGGCGCTGTAGCCAAGGGCTAATGGGAACAGAGCCGTCCCTCAGCCCTGTGGCAGAGCATTTACAAGAGGAAGGAGGTTTAGGACTTATGGACGATTGACTCAAATGCACCAGAATTGCTGCTGCTTAGGTTGGTCACAGTGAAACCAGAGCAGAGCACAAAGAAGTCTCCTTGACTGAGGCCACTCCAGCCAAGTGGAAAGCCAATTGTCACTCTAGAGCACTAGCTCTAGGCTACTGCACCTCTTTTCAGGAGCCTGAGTTTCCTTGCATATCCAAGTTACATTTAAAAAAAAAAAAAACTATTACATAAGTGTGTCACAGCACACTCTTACTGAGTAATTCAGTACTCATTTTTATCATGCAATGATAAAGAGATTGGGATATAGATGTACTTAGGGCATATATAGCAGTATAAGCTAATCATTGTACAAGGTTCTCATCTGTATTGATTTTGCTAGTGCTTTTTATATAGCCTGTTGTAAAACTAAACCGTAATCTAGATGTACTGGTGTACTCCTGACAGACTACCCCCAGGAATGATACCGATTGCTTTCTAGAGCACTGGTTCTCAGCCAGATCTGACTGCTTAACCTTGTAATTCTAGGGGGCCTAACCACAGAAGAGAGTCATCCAAAAAGCCTAGGCATTCTGCTCTATGGAAGGGTGCCAGTGTCTTGGTCTGTGCTGTAGGTGTTCAGAGGTATGAACCCTTAGGTGAGTATCATAGCTAACAATGCTCACGGAAGATCATTTGGTCACGTGTTACCATATGAAGAGCAGGTGGATGTACCAAGGCTGCATGCTAGCAGGACTGACCTTTGATATTGTATGCACCATCATTGAACTCCAGTTGAAAGACATCATAGGAGGAACGGTTGCAGTCCAAGGTCCCAGTCACCTTCCGACAGCCAATGAAGCCGTGTTCCCCACGAAGGACAATAATTGGCCGGTTAATCAGCTTCATCACAAAGTGTTCTGTCTCACCTGCCCAGCAGAAAGGTGGAGGGAAGGGTTAGGTACCTGGCTCATTAGCGCATGAGAGGTGTGCCAGGGAGATCCCACTTGGGGTCCCCCCCCCCCCCACCTACCCCTGCCCGTTAAGATGTTCCAAGCTAGCCTTCCATGGTTTTAGATTAGACTGGGGATGGGTCACAACAGCCAAGGGGATTCACAAACCTGTTTACCTCCTCCAGTCTGGTCCACCAGAACCAGGGGAGGAGACAGCCACCCTGGAGACTTCTCTTGCTCACGACCTTCACTCCGAAACACACCGGGGGGGGGGGGGGGGGGGGCCAGCACAGAACAGCCCAAGCAACAAGGTCCAAGGTTTATAGCTCTCCCAGCGTCATCCCCAGCCCTCCCCACCCTTGCTTTCCCAGAAATCACTAAGCTACTGAGGCCAAGGCAACCTCACCTGCTGCCTCAACAGTGGCTGCGAGCTGCCCGTTCTTCTTCGCTGTGACATACTTGCCATTTGCCGCCTTCAGGGTGATACGCTTGTCGCACCACTCGATGTCGAAGTAGCAGCTGGTGTTCCTGCCACGGCCAAGACAGCAAACAAGCCATTGGAAAGGCAGGAGCCACATGGGGGGGGGGGGGGGGGGGGGGGGGGCCCCAAGAGGAGAGACCCATTCTCCTCCAGACAGAAGAGCAGCATGTAGCTTGGGGCCCACAGAAGAGCCTATTCTGCAAAGGCTTATATGGCCAGCTGATGCTGTGATAAGTCCACCGAACCTCCCAGCAGCTCTCAGGCTGATAATCCCCACCACCTGCTGGGCAATTTAGGTCTGAACGGCCAGCAGTTAGTGGAGCAGACTATAATCTTGGCAATAGGTTAAGTTCACCTTCATTCAGCTCACTGAGCCCTGGTAATGGCAGGCACAACTAAGCTCAGCCTAGACCTTGGCTTCCATTTTCTTTGGGACACGCTAATGCTTTTGCCCGGTTTCAACAGCAGCTATTTAGGTTTTCCTTGAGAGCCCAGGAAGATGTTCTGGGTAGGGGGAAGGAGCAGGCATCTTTGCAGATCTACTTTAGGTTTCCCGACTAGACTGGAGATTCTGGAGTCTTATTTCTCTGTTAGGCCCAACTTGGGCCTCTCCAAATGAATGGATGCCCCAAGGTCTAGCTCTGTATGTCGTTAAAAGATTATGAAATCAAAGGGGATTCCTTCAAGCAGTGCTTGAAGACTAACCAGAAGTGGAGAACTCAGGGCTGGCTGGTCCATTATGTTACTAGGAGGGGTCTGTAGAGTGCTGTTACAGAATCTCAAGCTCACTTGCCTAGAGATTTTTGTTCCTCTGTCCAAAATCTCCCCCTGAAGTCAGAATGACCCTCCTGCTAGGAGAGTGAAGTTCCTTGGCTCGTGAGGGGAGCCACATCCCCTTGGACACTGGTTACAAAGGGCAATGAAACACTTATCCATGAATTCCACGGCCTAGAGTGTTGCCTGCAAGGCTGGCTGTGGCCATTCACTAGGGATCTGAGTCCCCCAGCTTTGTGCAGGGTTTAAACCAGTCTGACATGACTAGCCAAAGTAGTGCAATGTCCCACTTGATGCACCACCACTTGTTTTTGGCAAGGGAGGATCATACGGCCAAATGCATCACTATTTATCAGGCCTAGCTTCAGACACACCAAGATTCTGCAGCACAGATATGGATGAAGCTTGCTGCATGGAGTCCTGGGGCAAGAAGAAAGGGACACAGGATGTTGGGATCTTGCTCGGAAATGCCTGAACTTGGGGAGGCGGGGGGGTTGAGGCTGAGGGTACTCCATCCTCCACACCCCACCTCCTGCTCAGACCCTGCACCCTACATACACTGCTTCCCAGCAGCACCCTCCTGCACAATGAATCCCTCATTTGAGCCCACTCCCAGAGCCCTGCGGGGCTAGTAGATTGTGAGCCCTGGATCCCCCAGAAGAGTTAGTCTGACCTTGGGGCTGGAGCCTGAAGGGGGGGCAGAGCCTTCCCCTCCCCCCCTTAGTTGGGGGCCAGACCAGGGAGGGTTCTCTCATCTCACCCCCAGCCCCTGACTGATTTTTCCATGGGTCAGTGGCCCGGACTCTCAAAGGTTCCCCACGCCAACCTGTAATTTACATCCAATGTTCACAAAAACGTCAGAGGATTATTCATTCCTGTTGGCCTCTGAAGCACCTTATTACAGCCTCCTCTGAGGTTTGGCAAGTTGACTGCTCCAGCTACACCTGGTGGTCTCTATACGTAACGGACAACAGCTACTATTTGCCCCACCCTGCCAAAGAGGCCATTTAGACCAAGTCATTTAAAGGTGATGCCTGCAAAGGGTTGAGGCCTTCACCAAAAGAGGCCTCTCTACCAGGCATGGCATTGCCACCCTACTAGGGCCATGCACCCTCACCTCAGCAGCATATTTTGCCTGTGTGCCCATAGAATGCATTTGTAGCTGCAAATGAAGACACCAGCATTTCAGCCTCCTGTGGGGGTGGACAATCTTGGGGTAACCAGTTGTTTTGTTAGACCCTGGACTCAGGCATTTCCACCCCCCACATTGGGATCTCAGAGCTGCCTTAGAACAGCCACATATGCAGGGTGCCACAATTCTATACACAAAACAAGAGCCTTGGATTCTTCAGCCCCAGAGACATCCACCAAGCAGAATGCCCTGCCTATTGCAAGAGATTTCAGACTTACTTTGCTGAGGCAGTGGACTGTATCCCGCCGTTGGAGGTGAGGGTCCAGTATTTCCCAGTATAGGTCCTGAAGGCACACTTCTTGGTGTCCTTGTTAATCTCCAGTTGGAAGGTTTCTTGGTCACTCTCCTCATCCTGATTGGCTGAAAGGTCCATCCCTAGAGGAGAAAGTCAGGAAATTCATCTGGTGGCATGGAGCTCCCTCCCTATGAGACTGGCCCCACCCCAACAACCTAGTCCAGCTCAGACTGGACAAAGGAGCAAGCAGTATGAGAGGACAGCTCCTCACACAGAAGTGTAATGTGTTTGGGACCCTTCCAAGTTATAACTGAATCAGCAGCAAGGTAGAAAGTTGGGCAAATTCTACTGAAAAATTCTGCAACCATTTGCATATACTTAAGTGAATCCCCCTTGGCTGGGCTAGTCCAGAGTGCATAGGCTTTCTGCAAAACAGACAAAGATTTTTATCTGGATGCTAAAGTAGTTTGGAGCCAAAGAACATTTTGGCTAAGCCTGCAATAATCCCCCAAAATCACGCACGCCTCTCAGCCTGTCAGATGAAGACTAGAGGGAAGTTACAATTGGCTCCTAGATGTTCCATGTGTAAGAGATTAGTGCTAAACTATTCAATCCACGCCCTAGTACAAGACTAGTCTCTCCCATCTGACTTTCCACCACATCTGTAGCATTAGTGCTTGCACATTTCCTAGTTATGCTGCAGCTCTAGAAGAATCCAAGGCTGCAGTATGGATGAAACAGACATTTACTGTACAAGGGAGGACAGAATTCAGGTCAGGCTCAGAATTTGAGTCATTGTGGTCAGAATGGGCAAAAATGTTTGCAAGGAGGCCACAGAATTTTGGACCTGGTCACAGGCTGCACTTTTCTATTATATTATTGGAGGGGATGTGGGGTCTGGGACTGAGTTTGGGTTAGGGATATCAGGGTGTAGCCCAGTTCCTATCAGTTTTGTTGACCACACATTCTCTCCCCGCCCCCCCGCCCCCATCCCCGGCTGCTTCTGTATCAGAGGCAGCATTACAGAGGGTGAAGGGGGCAGGCTGGAGCGGATATGCATGCGGAGCTGGCTTTCAGGCAGGCTCCCCATGCATTTCAGCTCTGCAGACCTATCTACCCCCCCCCCCCCGAGGCAGCAGCACGGGGTGACAGGGGGCACCCCAGGAGTGCACTGGCTGCCAGCCCTGCCCCCCCAGGGACTACTGAATAGTTGTGTAACTGCTAAGATTTAATGCGATTACATGATTATTCAATTACATGATATTGAAAACATCCCTAGTTTGGGTTCAGGAGGGAGCTCTGGGCAGGGCTTGTGGTGCAGGAAGGAGTTCTGCTCTGGTATAAAGGTTGAGGTGCAAGGGAGGTGCCAGGGGCAGGCTCTGGCTGGCAACCTAAGCAGCTCCTGACTGGAAGTGCCCTCAGGCTGCCTGCATGCCTTGGTGGCCCTATATCTGTGTGCCCTGGGGGAGGGGGAAGGAAGGGAGTGATCATACCTGCAAACAGCACCAATAGAAACTGGCCAACGGGAGCGTGGACTATGGTGCTGAGGGCTGGGGCAGTGCAGAGACATCTTTGCCAGCAGCCTCAGGCTAAGGTGCTTCCCATGAGCAGACTGCCTGAGCACCCCACTGGGCAGTGGGACATGTTCCTCTGGCCTGGAGGAAGAAGTTTGGTGGGCCAGAGACAGTCCAATCATCTGTATTTTGCTCACCCTGGTCCTACCCTGTAACACTACATAGATGGGACAAGACACTCCTCTATCTGCTCTTCCATGCCTGCTGGAAAAGATCAAGGATTTCAACTGGCCTGGACTAGCCTAGTATCCTGCTCAGAGAAGAGGCACACACCATTTTAAAACTAGAAGTTCAGCACGCTGCTTAGAGACTCCCCATCTCTGCATTTCACCCTAGAGCCAACTCTCCAGCCTACTCCTCTCCCACCGCACTTCCCCACACCTGCCTGTACCTCCCCGCAGTTCTAACTGCGCTATCTGGCCTATCATGCTAGTCTCCCTGCTGCTGTGCCTGTGCAAAAGTGCACTGCTTCCCACACTCAGCTGCCCTAGCACCCACACTCAGCTAGTCTGGCCCTGTGAGATACCGAGAGGCCGCACTTACATCTGACCACAGGCATTTATCCTCAAGAAAATCTGCTGAGTCAATACATGTGTGGGCCAAGTATCTCTGCATGGAAAGGGAAACTCACCAAGCTTGGCAGCTTTTTTCCTAAAAATACTTCTGGGATGTGAGTCACAAGCAGCACTTTGGAGCCAAAGCCAACCCCAGAGTAAGATTCCAGGGTCATACTTCAGAGAGCTTAGCAACCTACCACTTTCATTTCTATTCCTGGAACCTGCCACTCTCCACTGGGCTTTGGAATCAGAACTACGGGGAGAATGGCTGAAGTGAATGCTTGTGAGCGAGGGAACAATCAGGCGGCCGCAAACGGACAGGGTTTTTCCAGGACAAGAATGGAAATGGCGGATTATGGACAAGTGACTTGCCATTAGCAAGAATGGGGTGCTGAACCAGGCAAATATGCCAGAGCTGAGTTGAAGTGGGAGCATTCAGTGTAACTTCTGTGGCATGTTTTAAAGGACGACTGTCTAGCAAAGCCAAGCCAACGTTAAGTTCTGTTCATCGCTCACTTTAATGGGATAAAGTAGTAAGACTTTTTCTACTCACTCAGTGTTGATGTTGGAGGGTCTGAACAGCAGAACTGCTCTCACCTCCCCTAGTTCAAAGACTGCCAGTTGCACAAGTTAGTGGTGGTAGCAGAGCTAAACTGAAGACTTTCAGAGCTGGAAGGACACAGCATGCCTTCAAACGCACAGGCCAACTGACCAGAATTTTCCACTAGTCTTCCATCTCTTGCTACCTTGAGGGTTACACAGTAGTTGTCAGTTTACCAATCTGACCTCTCAGGGAAATGTGGTAGCCAAATATAAAGGTTAAAAACCCACACTAGAGTCTAGACAGGCTAGCTAGACCATTGTCTAGCCCTGTTCTTGTCTATGGAAGTTTAGCTTTGGGCCCCATCTTGTCTGATCTCAGATTGAAGGAGTTTCCTTTTGAGAGAAGCTGATGGGTGCAGTGTTCAATCAAGATTACTACCAGGGCTTGTCAGAGTGTTAGAGACTTCTGAGCAATCACACGAATTCATTAGCTAAATGCTGAGGCCAGCTAGGTCTGATCTACAATTGATTAACTGGAATAAGCACAGCGCTTTGCTTACCTGCATGTTTCAGTTTTGTATTTACCTGGCTTTGTTACCCATAATCTAAATTAGCTTCCTGTCACTTATCCAGGCACATTTCTGTTGCTGCACTAGTGTGGCTGCCCGTGGCCAGAGAATGCAAAATGCTGCACACAGCGAGGGGGTAGTTTGTGCTGGCCTCTCCCCCCCCAGGCAATTCCACTTGCTGTCCATGCTCTGGTCTAGCTTCCAAGCTCTGCTCTGCACAGCTCTCGGCTTGTGGGTATCTCAAGGCCCCCTTTGGTTCCCTGAATTCTGGAGCCTTGTGGGAACTAGTCCAGTCCCCGGCTTAAGGGAAACTGCCTTGCGTGGTGGTTTTTGCAGATCAGAGTAGCCTGAGCACAGTAGTGCTCCAGCCATGCCTCTTTCCAGGGCTTAGAGCGATTTCAGCAGCAATGCTCTGGCCAAGAATCCTAGGATGCTGGAGAAATCCTGCAGGGTTTATAGTGACTTTAGCCTGACTGAGCTGATGTAAAGAGGCCAGAATCAGCATCTTCAGCTCTGCTCCCTAAAACCAGAGCACTCTTGGTGCACCCACTATCCAAACCAGCCTCCCCTCTCCAGGGGGATTCTGTTGTGCCTGTCTCCCCAACATGGCCTTAACTAAACATTCTGCTCATTCACTGTGACTGACGTAGCCACATCCAGGGCTGTGCACAGCAGAATTCCATGCACACCAAGCAGACCGAATACCAGGCATTCGGCACTGGTGGGTAGAAACCCACCTATTCCAAGAGAAAGCTCTGTGGTATGGATATAAATTTTTTTATGGTGCTGGCTGCATGGATCTGTGTTTTGCCACCTGATTAGCAGAGCCAGATGGGAACCCCTCAGGAAAAGAGGGGGTTGGCTACAGAGAAAGAGCTCTACCAGGTTATGGGACAGTGTCTTTTAATCAGATAACTTCTGGAAGGAGAGAGGCAGGGTCCTGACTAGATAAGTGTTTTAGGCAAGGACTCTCACTCCCCAGCTGTAAGCCTACCTTTGCACAGGAAACAGGACACAGATTGTCCTTCCTACCATGACGCTACCCCCATTGCCTGCAATTTTCCATGCCTGCCATTTGTGCCTCTGTGCTCAGGGCAAATAGAAGCAGCTGGGGCTCACTCACATCTGGCAGTCTACTTGAATAAGCCTATACATAGTGGCCACACACTGAGGAAGGCAATGAGTCAGAGGCTGGCTCTGGCTGGTTTCCCCCTTGTAGGGAAGGAGGGGCAGAAAATAAGGCCTCACACAACCAATGAATGAATGAGACTGTACAAGATCAGAGTAACAGGAAAAGCATGGCTTGAGCATAGTCCTCAAGGACAGTTATCCCTTTAATTCCAACTTGCAATTTGGGGGTGCTGCCTGCTCTCCTATAATCCCCCCCAGCAAAGTGTGAAGGACACACAGAGTGTGTCTTAGATAACTGACATTATGGCTCTCCCTGCTAGCTGCCATCTTAGTAGAAGGAGTTTTGATTTCCTGCTAAGTTCCATGGGATTTCTCAGTTCCATTTGATAAAGCAGAAACATTTAAGGTTTTAGTTTCCCCCTCCCCCACTAGAAGGGGATGTTCTCTCCCACACTAAGTGTTTAATTTAGAATTGTTGGGTGTTTGGCTGTGAGTAGTTTATGTGGAAGACTGAACAACGATTGGGGAATTGGTCAAAGGTATCTTCACCAAAAACCTTTCACTGGTTCTACTCACAGGGGTGATCTTATTCCAGCAACAGAGTCCCTGCCACGGCTTCTGTTTCAGACAGACCAGCCACAAAACAGTGAGCAGACTTCCTACAGCCGAGTATGCAGAGGAAACTGCAGAGAAGCCTGCTCTCTCTAGGTCTAGCCCTCTGTTTAGCACTCTATGTTTAACCAGTTCTTCCTAGTCCCATAGGATTCAACCTGCATAGAACCACTTGCTGCCAAACAAAGCGTCAATCTAGCTGACTTGGGAGAAGAGGGAAGGTCACGTGTATACAATACTCCCCACCGCCAATTCCCATGGACAGGGGGTGAGCCAGCAGGAATGGCCCTCCCCTACTCCTTTCCCTTATGGAACAAACCAAGCAGAATGCTGTAGACTGTTAGACTGAGGTTTCTTCCTAGAAATGGAACAACCTGCAGTAGATCAAGCATTGGCTTCCTCTTTTACCATTCCCTACTCTGAGTGACCTGCCCACAGAAAACCCACTTGCATATTGACAGTGATTTAGTCATTCTTTAAAGCAGTTTTCTGGACCAGAACTAACACATACTGCAGCATTTCATACATTTGCAGAGAGAGTTGGCTGGCTGCAATTTTTTGTAAAGCCCCAAGCCTGGATTAAGTGCCACTTGCCACACCTTGTATTCCAGCTTCGGGCCAGGCTACGTTTTGCCTGCACCCAGAATGGATTTGGGCCTCAGATCCGCTGAATCAAATCTCTTCTTGGTTAAACTACATATGTTCCACTAAATGTGCATTTCACCTATATGTTGTATCCTGCAGAACCAGCATGGAGAGCCTTTTAAGAGGGATGCTTTCTATGGGGAAAGCTGAGCACTGCAAGTTCTCTCTGAAGGATCAGAACCATTTGTCCTATGTGTGTTCTGACAGTCATTCCGCAGTGCAAGACCAGGAAGGCAGGCTGACCTTCCTGTAGAATTATATGATACACAATGTTATGTGTAGGCTAAGTTAAGGGCTCCAAGGACTAAGCACCAGAGTTTAGTGGTAAATGGGCCAACATATCCCAATTCCCAGTCAGTCACTTGCTCCGAGACCCATGTGCCACCATTTCACCCGTTTAGAAGTGGGCAGCATATTTCATAAGATGTTTTGGTGGCATATCTGGAAGCATGGAGTAATCCTACACTGATTTCTTGCAGGTGCCTAGAGAAGATATTCATTTGATTGGGGGGGGGGGGGGAGGGGCGGGGGCGCGCACTCCAAAATTTGGAAAGAGGTCGAGGGCTGCACTCTCCCATGATATTAATGGAGATACAGGGTCTGGGATGGAGGTTGGGTGCAGAAGAGAGTTTGGGGTAAGGGATTGGGGTGCAGGAGGGAGACTGGAGTCTAGGAGGGGGTATGGGTATAAGAGCGGGACAGAGGGGTTGGGTTATGTTGGGGGGCAGAGAGTTGGGGCAGGAAAGGACTGGGGTGCCAGAAGCAGGCTCTGGCCAAGAGACTTACTTGCCAGCTGCCACACTAGCCTGCCTGAAGAGCTTAAAATGTTTCCCAGCCAGCCATGTGCTTCATGAATAAACTGAGCAGGAGAGGGGCATGCCTGATTTTTCTTAGCTGCCTGTTATTCTAGCAAGCAACTCCCATTGGCTGGTTTCTGCCAGAAACCAGCCAATGGGAATGTGCTGAAGGCAAGGTGGCTCCTAAATCTCCCCCCCCCCCCCCCTTCCTTTCCAGTTTTAAAACTGGAAGGGAGCCATGCATGGTGTGCAGGAGCCTGCCTGGGGCTCCCCATTGCCTCCGCAGGCCAGATCCGGTAGTTTGGTGAGCCATATTGTCTCAATCAGGCCTGAGCAAAATCAGCATTAAAAGACTGCCATTGCTCAATGCTTTGAGCCTTTAACCCCCTTCTCTCTTCCTCCCTCCAACCTGCAAGGCCTAGGTAAGCTAGAGTCCCACCTAGACAGCAAGGGGAAGCAGTTTGCACACATGCTAGCTCCTTCGCTAAAAGCACACTTCAGCTTGACTGGATGACTGCAGGTACAGGCAGGCCAGCAGGAAACAGAGTCCCAACTCCTGAACTAAATATGGAAATCCAGCCTCCCTCCTATGTCTCAAACCTGGGACATCAGTTGGCAGCTACAAGACATTTCACATTTGAAAGGCTAGAGAGAAAGGCACCTTCTTTCCACCCTTCTCCCCCCATTTTCTGGAATTTAGCTGCCACCAGCACGGACAATTCCACAGCTTGCCTCTGAGCAGTGGAAGGTACCCTGGTGGGAGTCAACAGCCCCCGCCACCCCATTCTCTGCTGTTCCCCCACATCTTGCCTAGAAGTTGAAAGTCATTCCCAGCTCAGGCTGACATTCCTCCACAAGCTTCAATGCAGCCAGCCAACCTGAAGTGAGGAGGGACTCAGGATTGCACCAACTCAGCTAGTCTGAGATCTAGGCCAGTCAAGCTCTAGCATGGCCCACCACATATGCTGCTACAGCCATGGACATTTAAAACAGCAGGGCTACGTCTACACTGGCGCATTTTCTGCAAAAGAGTTTTTGCATGAGGAGTTCTTCTGTAAAAACTCTTCCAGAAGAGAGCGTCTACGCTGGCATGTGCTTTTGCGCAAGAGCATCCATGCCAGTGTGGACTCTTGCGCAAGAAAGCTCTGATGGCCATTTTAACCATAGGGCTTTCTTGCACAAGAAATTCATGTTGCCTGTCTACACTGGCCCCTTCTGGAAGAGCTCTTGCGCAAGAGGGCTTATTCCTGAGCGGGAATATCAGAGTTCTCACACAAGAAGCCCTGATTTTAATACATTAGAATGTCAGTTTACTTGTGCAAGAACACGTGGCCAGCGTAGACAGGCAGCAAGTTTTTGCACAAGAGCGACTGCTTTTGCGCGAGATCACACCAGTGTAGACACAGCCCAGTATTGGTTCAAGTTCCATAGAGCTCCCAGCTGGACGTTATACATCCCTGCTGCAGTTGGAGATGTGCTTGGAGTCATTCTGCACACTCCTACCTTGCCACTGGGCTTTGAAGGACCCTATTACCAGCTGGGGGAAAGAGAAGGAAAGGGAGCTACTAAGAGCTGCCAGTTCAGAACAGAGCAGAGCCACAATCCTCTAACACAAGTGACTGAAGGGGACTGTGTTCTGTGCACTGCATCTTGAGGGGCAGGCACATCTTGACCTGCCACTACAGTATTGGTCTGATGGGAAATGTTAGTGCACATCATTGCTCCCAGGGAGCTCTGTTCTTGGCAGCCTCTCATCTGAAGTCAGTCATCGGGAGGGATGCTTTACTCTGTTTGGGGAAGACCATGCTGGATTGGATTGAAGCAAGACATGCAAGGAGCTAGACTACCCCTCTGTTGGTGCCTGCTTCATCCTTCACCCTGCAGGAGCAGAATGCTGCTAGTGTCTGCTCTTTTGGGAGAAGGGTTCCAAATGCCACTTCTTTAGATCTGCTCTTTTCTGGTCAGAGGAATAGGCCATGCCTTGTCCTCCTCCAGCTGCCCTTACACAAACATCTGCTTACATGCACTGACCTACACACACTGACTAGGCCTTTGCAGAACAGTCTGAGATCACTGAACTTCAAAAAGTCACCTAACCCTTCACATAAGAGTTAACTTGAAAGAGTCACGGTTTCCCCATCCCTACCTCCTAAGCAGAGGTGGGATCCGCACTGAAAACTGCAGTGTATGGGAAATTGTCAGTCCCATTTTCAGAGCCAAACAGCTAGCTAGCCACCATGAAATTGCACTATGGCTCAGTGGGGAAGCCACCTGCAGGGGTATTTGGAATGTATCAAGAGTTAGCCAAGAAAATTAATAGTAGGAAAAGTTTAGTCTCCACCGGGGAATGGGACAAAGTGGGCGTGATTAAGCAAATCGAGAGACTATGGTGCAGGTTTTTACCATTTGTGGATCCATAAAGAAGTTTCAATGGAGGTGCAGACTCCTTTGGATGTCTCAGTCCGCAGACTCCCAGGGATCTGGGGACCACAGGTTGAAAACCACTGTCTAGTAGATCAAAGCACTGGCTGCCCAGAACCCACCTTCTTTCCCCGCTACCATTCTGAGACTCAGCTAGCCACTTCATAGTCCCTTGAGGCTCTCCCCAACAGGTACAGCACCAGATGTGGCACAGGACCCTAGGCCAACAGGGAACAGCTCTGGCCGTGGGAAAGGAGAAAAGGGTCTCTGAAGCCCCCTCCCCAGATGCCAGGCTGGAGTTAGGTTACACAGACTCAGCAGAAAGGAATGCAATTACACGCCAGCAGAACAATGCTTCAAAGGGCTGTAACTAAGACTGAACAGGAGGTTTGGAGGGTCACAGCCATGCAAAATTAGAGAAATGTTGCATGGTCAAGTATCTCAAGCACCAAACAGACTTAGCAGCTAGCTGAGGGGAAGGGGGTGGGGGAAAAAGCCACACCAATAAGTCATCTCCTTTCCCACATAAAAGATTGGCTAACTGTAGGGATATAATCATTCACCTTTGGCCAGCTGGGCCTTCTCCACACTGATCAAGACTAGAAAGACCCACCTTCTAGAGGCTCTGGAATGTAAAGAAAAGCTGAAAGTTCTTGCCCACAGCTGTTCTTCCCCCACATGGGAGGGATTCCAGGGACATATGGCTGAGTCAGCAGTCAGAGGGTTTTACTGTCACAGGCAGGCAAATATAATAACATTAGACGCCTTCAGGCTCACATCCTAGTAAATTCTACATCCCTGTCCATTGCTTAGGATAGCACAGACAATTTATGAATCCAGAGACCCCACTTGGTGTCCAGGAGTGGCTTTTGACTTTCCACATCAATCAGCAAGTCCAGTTTCCTGCATTACTATGGCTGCTTTCTGGACAACAGCTTTATGCACTCATTAAGCATTGTGGGAGGAAGACAGCAGACAAACAGGAAGCCAGAGCAAGGCAACTGTTGCTTTGAGCCAGATGTGTTTAGGGGTGAAAGATCAGAAGCCCAACTACCAGGAAGTTTTGCCTAATCGCCTCCCAACCCTTACTCCTCCTGAAGGGTCTATGCCTGGTAAGACAAAAGGCATAAGACATCCAGGCTGAGAAGAGATGGGCTTGCTTGCTACTCACACCTTAAATTTGGCAGTCTGCCTGATTCCATCAAGACAGAAGCAATCCCATTATGTTGAAAGTTTTCAGTTGTGTTATCCCAGAATGCTCTGCAAAAATCATTACCCTCAAACTTTAATTACTGCTCTGCCTACATTTCCAGTAGGAAATCAGCATGACTCCTCCTAACCTTGATGGAGCTGCTAATTAAAGATCAAGGCACAAGGGAGACGTGAATAGGGAAAGAGGACCAACAACTAATCTCTCGGGAACTCCACAGTGGATAGAAAGTTGGAGCTGCTTTAGGACAAAGCTGTGTTGGAGAAGTTCTTGCCTTTGGCCAGATGGATGCAATAGCCCTGTGGGAGATGCTGCAAGGGGGGGGGGGGGGGGAGGGAGGGAGGGTGGTAGTCAACATTACCACAAGTGATGCCGCTACTCTTGATCATGGCCAGACAAACCAGGGGAGGGAGGGTGCTACATCAACCCAGGATGTGGAATGAGTAGAGGCAAGGGAAAGTTATCCATCTCAGAGGATTTATTTTTGAAGTTGGAGTGTGGCAAGTTTCATAGTGAAAAGTCTGGTGGAGAAAAGAGTAGAGTTGGAGGAGCCTGCGCAAGGTGAGCAAAAAAGTCTGTCACTTCCTTGTCTTAAGGAGGAGTCTTCTCTATCTAAAGTTTGGCAAGGAAGAGTCTGGGAAGGCAGAAGACTGTGGTGTATATTAAAGGGGACAGGAGCATGCCACATTCTTTAGAAACCAGGAGGCATTAGAGGTGTAAGTCTGTGTGGCACTATAAAGATCTCTGGTGAGGACTCCCCAGCTTACCTTGGTGCAGAAGACAACACGTTTGGTGACATTTTGGAGCTAGCAGGAGAGTGGTCTGTATTTTCTTGCATTACAATAAAGTTCAATGAAGAGAATTCACACCCTTAGAAGCACAGTAATTGAGAGATGTTCCTATCTCAGTTGGACAGAACAACAGAATCCTCCGTCACTATCAAGGCATCTTTGGGCCAGCATTCTTAAGGGTCAGCTCCATTAACAGTGAAGCAATACAACTCTCTCCCCCCTTCATCAGGAATATTAAGTTACAAAAGAATTCTCTCAGCCCCCAAACACTTTTTGCTTTAGCTCCCCCCAGGGAAGGCAGCTGTGGAAACTGACAGGAAGAAAAACCAGACTTGGCTAGGGAAAAGGATTCCTAATTCCCTAGCTGCCACGCTTTCCAACTGCTGCCAGCAGAGCAGGCTAGAGAGATTAACCTCTCAGTACCACAGGGAGGCCCAGACTCTGCCATGAAATGCGTTTGTACAGTCACAGGGTCAAACAGGTCTTCCAATAGCATTCATCAATGGTGAAGTATTCCAGCAGCAACACCCTGAGCCTAGTATGCATGTGGTGTTAAGTGACAGATACCTGCTGTGGCTGCCAGAGAGATTCAGAACCCTAAACTAGGTTCTCTAGACACCAGGATGAGGTAAAGTTCAGATATCTCCTGAAGGCACCCATTTCACTGCTCTGGAAGTAGATTCGAGATGTAGCACCTTATAATGAGGTACACAAGGTAAGCAGCATTCAGACAGGAGTCCCATTCTACATAGACTGAAGCAATCCCTTTCTGTAGCTTGTATCCGTAGCGCAAGTTATTACAGGATGGCAACAAATAGAAAGCCTGAAAGGTGTGTAAGGGGAAGCAATACCCAACAGAGGGACAGAATTACATGTGCACACCTGCCTTTAGTTCCCCCCCCCCCCATGGCTCACCTGCCAGCAACATAGGCTAGAGCTGAGGATTTGGTACACAGGAGACAGTGTAAGTTACTGCCCAGTACTTAGAGGTGAAGCTAAAGGTGCAAGTGAAGCAAGAGGCATTACTTAGCACAATTCCTATACATATACTGAAACTAGCACTCTATGATATTTAATAGGGAGGGCATTAGTCCACTAAATAGTCTGCAAACACTTCTATTCTGTAGCACGAGACACCTCTACACCCTCAAGAGCTTAAGGCTTGCCTATACAGGGTTAACAAAGCTTAACCAATGGTGTTATTTTAAGCCAGTGCAAAAGGCTGTGTCGGTGCCTACCAGGCTTGTTCAACTGGGTTTAAACCAGTTCCTAATCTAAGTCAGTCATAACTAAAATGAGGGTGTCCACCCAGGGTTTACCTAAACCAGTTTAGTAGGGGTTTAGATAGCCCTTTCAGTTCTAGGTCAACAAGACAGTATTCTCAATATTGCAGGGGAAGGACTGAGGCAGAGGCCAGGTCTACACTAGACCTGGAAAGTGGGATTAAAGGTATGCAACTCTAGCTAGAGTCAGCAGAGCTTGGCACCATCTGTCTTTGCCTCCCATTGGCTTTCCATACCCCCCCCCCCCCGCATTTGATTTAGCAGGTCTTTACTAGACCAGCTAAATCAAATGCCATAGGATCACTTTCTAGTGCCACAAATAGAGACCCCCCAGTATCCCAAAATAGATATTCCATGTCTTCTGAACGCACCCCTTACTTTGAAATAATGGGTTTGCTATTCCAACATCCCTGTAAGCCTCATTTCCAAAAAGTCCCTTACTCCTTGTGGAAAGCGGGTTATTTTGAAATAAGTGCTGTGTAGACAGCACCAAGTTTCTAAATAAGCTATGAAATTTGAGCTATGCAAGTTGTGTAGCTAATTTCAAGCTACGGGTGCAGCATAGACACACCCTAAGTGATAACATCCCAGAGTCTTGTGAATGCAGTTGCTGGCTCTGCCAGGAATCTCCCAAATCCTAGTCTAGTATCTTAACCATAAGGCAAAGGACCCTCCCTGAAGGGTTATTTACAGACTAAGCCTGTGAGCCCCAAAGCCCCACTAAGACATGCTGTTATATTGTTACAAGCAGTTTTTCCAGTGTTGCAGGTTTTCTAGCCCCACCTGAGAATAAGCCACCTCAGTAATGTTAGTGCTGTACAGATCAGAGGTCTGACTCATTGAGTCAGACTTCAGGGGACCATCCTGGGGCCCAATCTGGACAAAATTTTAAGTGGCTTGAAAGTCTTGAGGTTGGGGATTCAGACGAAATGCTAGGAGACACGCAACCTGCAGGAGCAGCAGGTCTGCCACCACCTGGAAGTGCCGCGTGCTGCTTGCAGGGCGGGGACAGAGGGGAGAAGGCTTGGTGCGCTCCCCAAGCTCTAACTGGCCATGGGATAGGGGAGCGAGGGAAGTCTCCTCCCATGCCAGGGGCATGGGCACCTTGGGGGAACTTGGGGTGGGGGCAAAGGCATTCCTGGTTCCCCACCCCCAGACAATATCTTGGCCCCACCCCTTCCGCTCAATGTCCTGCCTGTTCCTGTGCAGCCTGCGGCCCACTTCAAAAATTTCCAAAGTGGCCCCCGGCAAAAAATTATTGCCCACCCCTGCCCTAAAACCTTAGCAGATGGGTGTTATTTAAAAAAAAACCCCACAAAACAGACATTTAATGCAAAGTTCCAATTCCCTGGCCTGTGACTAGAGAGCAGGAACTAGGCTAGCCTCTAACCTTTAGAGGTCAATACCATGAACACTTGCTTACTTAATGGCCACAGTATAAACATGGCCTTTATGCAGTGCTTCCCATATGCCAATTTCTGGGCCCTTAAGAACCCAAAGTAAGCTTCTGAAGGCATAAGCGAGGATGAACCCTTTTTACACATGGCGTGCCTGTTAAGCCATTGACAGAAGTTAGGCTGTCTACACAGAACACACCCCCTGCAAGTCTAAAAGCCCAGGTCAATCGACTCAGGCTCCTAGGAGTGGATTAAAAACAGAAGCACAGACAATCCCATTCAAGCCAAAACCCAGTCTCTGAAACTCAGCAGGAGGGACAAGTCCAGGCACCAGCCCAAGCATTTACACTGCTATTTTTAGCCCATAGCATGAACCCAGTCCCTTGAACCAGGCTCTGAGGCTAGCTGCCATTGGCTTTGTTTCCTGTGCAGGTAGGGATGCACCTGTGACACACAGTAGCAAATTGAATCCAGGTCTTTTGAGTCCTATGCTGCAACAGCAAAGGGAGGACTTTAAGTCAATCATATACCCAAAGCAGTCTGCAGACAGACCAAAGGAATCCAGACCTTCAGTAGGGGATGCTTACAGCTAAAAGCTGCAGCCACACACCCAAGTAGAAAGGCCCATTTGTGGCCAGAGGGCCTCTCCCCAATGGAGATACTAGAGAGCTCCCAGTGCTATGGCATTTTACCCTGGAATAGGTCAGGCAGATGTGTGCAGACACTATCTAGTGTATTGTTACATGGAGGGACCAGCATGACAGAGTATGGCTCCAGGGCTAATTTAACCCAGATTATAACCACCTGTTTCCCACCTCTGCCCAACAGCTTTAAGCAGTCATTGCTGCAGGTCTGCCAGCAGAGCTAGAGGTGTATAGGAAAGAGCTGCCAAAGCTGATGGGGGGAAATGAATTCAGGAGCCCAGAATCACCATCTCACCTGGGCCAAGACACAGGGCACTTGTGAATTTGAAGATATTTGACATTGGCTTCCACTTCCCTTTCATCTGAACTTCACTCCAGCTCTTCAGGCTGCACACCTCACTGTCTGGCTGTGGATGCAGAAGGGCTGACTGGCCAACACACTCCACTGCTTTGCTCGGACACAGACCCTGGTTGCTTTGTGGTTCTTGCCAGGAAGCCTTCCCCCTTTATGGTAGCACTACACCCCAAACTAGTTTACTAAAATTTCTCTGGGTAGCTCAGCCATTGCATCTTATGTCCCACACTGGTTAACTAGGAGTTTCCCTTCAAGAGCAGACAGTTTATTGGAGCTAAGTGTAAACTGCTGGTAAATAGATAGCAACCTAAGCAGGCTTTGAAGAAACAAGGTCTGCTAAGTGTTGGCTACTGCAGCACCTGAAGAGCCCTGCCCTAGTAGTTCCTGTCCCCATTGTACTGCAAAGGAAAGAAGTCCCTATGGAACTCAATTCCCCTTCCCCACAAGCAGCAGAGATATAGAACATTTAAAAGGCTAAAGCGCAGTGGGGGGGAAGGGAGGGGAGACCCAGTATGAGCCAGGAATCAGCTGTCCTGGCTCATGCCAGGTCCCTCCCAGCTGCGCTTCTGATTTTGAAATGTATTAAGAGCCAGCAGGCCATAATCTCTCCAGAGACTTTTAAATCCAATAAGAATCCAACAAATCTAGATTATCCTCAACAAGGCTCTATGGTCACTTTTTCCATGCTGCCTGTTTAGGTCTAAGTTTCCTGCTGATCCAGCCATGACAGCTTCAACATCCAGGGTTCTTTCCCCGTCAGGATTTAGGAATGTGATGACCCTGTCGGTGGCTCCTCAAACAAGCAAGTTTTAAATTCATCTCCAGGAAAGATCTGAAGCACCCAAAGAGGTGGTGAATCAGAGTTGCCCTTAGTCATCACACTAAACTAGCATCCCTGTTTCCTGTCTGACATCCCCACTCCAGCCTTCCCCTAGGTTAGTGAAGGAGGTTCAAGACTTCATTCCAGTTCTCTACTGGAGTGGCATGGCAACAGAAGCCAAGCAATCGCTGCATGTGTTGCGCCTGAGACTTCAATGGCTTGTGCTCATCAATTGCAACTCTTTGGTACTGCATGTGCACCAAGTGTCTGTAAAACTATCTGAATGCAGGAGCTCCTTTGGACTGCCTGTGGGATTAGTCCTTCCTTCCCTCCCAAAAACCAGGATCCTTTTTGCAGAGGGGCCCTTTTAGTGCCTCATTCTTATTTAGGCCAGGCAGAGTCCAATTACTAAAGAGATCCCACTCACAAGGGGCAGATGCTAGCTAGTCAGTGCTCACACAAAACTCCACATTTGGAAGGGGGGAGGGGTCCAGTTGAAAGAACTTTTGTCCATCACCCACAGCTGGTGGTGGTGTGGGAAACAAATCAGACCAACATAGTGCTGTCTCCACACTGAAAGGGAAAAGGGAGGACAGCAAGACCCCAATGAGTACATTTGAAGTATATAGACCTTCCAGGGCCAGTATCAAACATTCATTTAGGCTGCAACTCCCATAGGCTTTTAAAAAGCCTCAGTCTCCAGAGGATCCTCTCCTCCCCAGGAGGAGACAGTAGAGGCATGCTTATCAGACAGTAGGGGAAAGGGCTGTCTAGGAAAGCCTCCCTTGGACATGCGGTTTTAGGTTTGTTTGTAATTAACCTTGGAACAGAGTGGTTCTACTGCAGGGGGAGGGAGAAGCCAGCAAGGGACCAAAAGAACAAACAAGTTGTGCCCCAGCTGAGCCTAAAGAGAAGCAGCAACTCCACAACTGCTGGTTGCTGCTGCTGGCTAGGATTAACAGAGCGGAAATCGCTTCCCTGCCTGAAACTGTACTTAAACGAGAGATCATATTGCAGCTATTTGCTCCACTGCTACCCCTGACAGCCTGGAGCAGTCTGCTATTTCCTTCTCCTTTAAGAAGGGGAATGAATGAAGCTAATGCAAGAATCCAGATTGGGGTCCATCTGGACCCATGAACCAAACCCCTTTCCTCCCCATTCCAGAGATTTGGGCTTTGGCTTTCCACACCTGCCAGAACTATCCTCATGGGACAACTCTGGTGGGTTGCCAGGAAATCAAGGATGCTCAGCTTAATTCACCAAGATAAGCCAGTGTTTATGCCCTCGATCCTGGCTTCCCCTGCAGCCACTGCAAAATTAAGAGGTGCAATAGGGAATCAGAATGCCCTATCAACTTGCTAAACTGGGTCATTTGACCAATCCCCACCACACAAGATGGAGCCCACAGCCTCTTTCACTCCATCCAAACTAGATGGAAGTCTCTTTTGAGGGAAGGAACTTGAATGCTGAACAGACACACACCCCCATACTAGGAAGGCTCCTCAAAACCTTCAGGCAGCTTAGCCACACTGCTTGGGCTACTAAATACCTGGACACATGCCACACCCTGAAGAGGAGCAATGTTATTTCCACCAGTGCTGCAGGCGCCTTGCTCTACTTCCTTGGCTTGTAGCAAGGAAGAATTCCCTCTGCAGCCTCTTCGACCATTGTTGAATACTTCCCCACCCCTCCACCCCCATACCACCCCTCCCAACATCTGGATTTCTAATCCCAAATATCCAGCCTTTTGTCATGCTGGAGCAACAGCCCCCCTCCCCCTTCCACTCCAGCTCAGCTTAGCAATAGCCATTCTTTCTGAACCACAAGCCCGCCCTTGTTCTCCCCATCCCCCCGCTGGACAAATACTAAATATCAGCCAGAGGGCCATTTGAGGTTTATTTTTTGGAACGGAGCTGAATGTGGTGGTTGATTAAGTCCTAGAGGGAAAGCGGTGAATTCCCTGTCGCAGCCTGCAGAGAGTGAAGACAACCATTACAGACACTTCAAGTGAGGGGAGGGAGGAATGCTGGTGTTGCACACAACCATTTTGATGGTAGCTCACGGAAGGGTTTAGACCAGATCCATTCCCCAGCCTTCGTGCACAAATGGGAAGCCAAGCCACTAGCATGCAGCTGAAGGTCTGTATGGCAAAGCCAGGCAGTTGGTCATAAGACTGGCTTCCTACCTCTTACATGAGAGAGTTTTGCTTCATTTCAGTATCCTCTCAGACTGCTGGGAGAAGGGGGAATCATTCTGTAACACCCCTCTTTTGTTAGATGCCTTCAGCAACCGGTGATTAGGTTGGTGCTTGCCAAAGGTGCAAGATGGGACTGAAATTAGATGCCTAACAGCACTGCTTTGTGTGCTGACACTCTTCCATTGAGCAGTGAGCGCACATGGAGCTCCACCATGGCCAGAGATACCGCCAGTCCATGAAATTCACACGGTCCTTCCCCTCCCCCACCAAATCATGCATGAAGCTGGTCACCACGCCACTATTAAAAGAGAGAAAACTCGGGCTTCCAAGGGGGGGGAGGGAAGAGCTCAGCGGGACCGGCCAAAGCAGCAGCCGGCCAAGGCAATGCGCTCTTTGTGTGAGCTGAATGTAGGTCATGTTTTCCCTGCACAACCCCCCCCCCCCAAAAAGAGTCACCCGCTCAACACCGCGTTTCAGCAAAGCCCTTACATAAACCCGGCCAAGGCCTGACTGCAGCGAGCAGGCAAGGCCGTAGGGCGTGTTGCCTTGGGGGGGCCTAAGAGACGTTTCTGAAGCACCCTAGGAGGGCTGCGTGCACCAGAGGAGCCAGGCCCCGAGCGGCAGGGCTGGGGAGCATGGTTTCTCCAGGCAATCCCGCAGCGCTCCAAGCGAGGTGGGGGGGAAGGAAGGAAGGTGGGACGCAGCCCATCGATGGGGCATTTTACTCGCACGGGAGGCCGCAGCTGGAGGAAAGCTGCCGCCTGGGCTCGGCTGCAGCCTCTAGCCGGGGCTGCAGAACGAAGGCACCCGGGGGCCGCCACGAGGCACCTGCCCCGCGCTGGGGCTGCCAGCATATGCCCTGCCCCCGAGGGTGCTGCGGGGTGCGTGTGTGTGGAGCGGGGGGGGGGGGGGGGAGAGTGGCCCTTACCTTGCCGGGTGGACACGTTCCTGTCGTTGCCGGCTCTCAGGACCACCTGCGGGCAGCTCTGCTCCAGCACGAAGAGCTCGTCCTTGCCCACCTTGGTGCTCTTGCCCGCCTTGAGGGTGCCGCTGGGCCCGGAGGGGGCCAGGTAGCGCCCCTCGCCGTCGCGGAAGGCCACCTTGCCGGACCTGAACTCCAGCGTGTAGCCGGTGCCCTTCTCGGGCTGCTCCACCAGCCGGCCGTCGTGGCGCAGGAAGCGGTGGTCGCAGGTCTGCACGCTGTAGCGCTGGTCCTGGAAGACCAGGGTGATGAGGGAGTCCACCCCCCAGGGCACGTCGCGGTCCACGGCCATCTCCTCCTGGCGGGCGCTGAGGTGGGCGTAGCGCTTCCTGGTCAGGCTGTAGATGTTCACCTGCGGGTGCATGGCGAGGTGCACGCTCCACTTCTCGGCCGGCGACACGGCCTGGGCGAAGCAGGAGATGCGGTCCTCGGTGCCGCCGAAGAAGCGCCGGTGGGGCTCGGACTGCAGCGACCAGCGCCCGTCGTCGTGGGCCAGGATGACGAAGCGGCAGTCGGCGGCCGGCTGCTCGTGGTCGCAGCTCACGTTGCCGTCCTTGTCGGCCGCCAGGTAGCGGCCCAGGTGGCTGCGCAGGAAGACCACGTTGGAGTCGTCGCCGTCCTGCTCCAGCGTCCAGATCTGCTTCTTCTTCATGCTGGGCGCCGAGGCGTTCACCTTGAAGCCGAAGGCCTCCGCCGTCAGGTACTTGTTGCCGCAGTTGATGAGCCCGAACTGGATCTGCAGCGGCGCCGCGGTCCCGTTGGCGGTCATGCTGGCGCGGCCAGAGAGCGCCCGACGCGCGTCCACACACACAGGGAGCGGCGGCGGCGGCGGCTCCTCTCCGCGCCTCCCCTTTCCGTCCGTCCGCCCCCCTCCCCGGCCTTTGTTCCGCTGCACCGCGCGGAGCCGCCCCCCGCTAGGCAGCCGCACAAAGCCCGCTCCGCCAGCCGAGCCCAGCTGCAGCCTATATAGAGAGGTCGGGGCTGCGCTGGCAGCCCCGCCTCCAATTGCGCCTCGGGCAGGGGGGAGCGAGCGCGCCGCAGCCACTGACAAGCGGAGGGAGGGAGGCTCGTTCTACCCCCCCCCCTCCACACACACACACACACACACACACACACACACACAGCACGCAGCAGCCGAAATCGACGCGCTGCAGGGGACGGACCCCAAGGGGAACCCACCTGGTCTGTTCCGCCCCAACCAGCTCCTTCATTCACCGCCCTCCCCACTCTGCTCGGGGCCGGGTGGGTTTGGTTTGATCGAGGGAGCGGAGATTAGTGGCTTGATGCGATGGGTATAAAAGAGCAACAATAGGCAAGGCAGAGCTGTTGGGTGTCCGTAGGCAGCCGAGGGAAATGAGCCGTGGATGTAATAGAGCTTCGGGTCTCATAAGGCTCGTCTAATAGTTCGGGTATCGCATTGGAACTGTAATCAAACCCAAGCAGGTCTACAGGCGAGACATGGTCCATACATAGAGGCCTGGGATGACACAAAATTTGTAGCCGCATCAGTATTCTCAAAAATTAGCTGCACATATCCCCACTGACATTGGTGGATGTGGATACCTGCGGATATAAAGCATATATCCACAAATTTGCAGGATTCTAGATACAACATGTGTATCCGCATCCATATCTGCAAAAATGAGCCACGAATATCCGCACCGACATCTGCAGAGGCGGATACTTGTGGGTAAGAGCCCTGCAAATCTGCAGATATCCACAAGTATCCGCCTCTGCAGATGTCAGTGCAGATATTCGTGGCTCATTTTTGCAGATATGGATGCGGATACACATGTTGTATCTAGAATCCTGCAAATTTGTGGATATATGCTTTATATCCGCAGGTATCCACATCCACCAATGTCAGTGGGGATATGTGCAGCTAATTTTTGAGAATACTGATGCGGCTACAAATTTTGTGTCATCCCAGGCCTCTATGTATGGGCCATGTCTTGCATTTCTTTTTTTGGGAAGGGGGCAGGGAGAGTTGGATCCTGGTCTCTGGATCTTAACATATGAATAATAGGGAGGTAAATTCCTGGTTAAAACGTTTGCTGGTTAAACACTATGTTTAACCAGTTAACCCTGGAGCAGCCCTCTGCCCACAATATTACACAGCAGGTCCAGCTAGGCAAAAGCAACCCTCACCCACAGTGCGATAAGACAGGCCAGGCCAAGCCCACCGCACCACGAGTGGGGGCTGATTCTGTTGGGCAGGACTTGTTGCACTGCAGGCAGGGGCTGTTCCAGCCGGGCAAAGCCCCCAGTTAACCAGTTACAGGGTAAGCATGCCATAAGGCTGATGCTTACCAGGTAACCAGTTAATCCTTTACATTCCCAATGAATTAACTATTCTTTGGGTTCTTGGCCCAGCATTATTAAGGCCCATATTTTCAACCAGTGCATGGGCACTTCGGCGATGCTGCTGTTTGTAATTACTCAAGAGAGATTTTTAGAGTCCGTGGCCTGGAGAAAAATAAATACAACTCTGCCCAAGAGTGAAGTTTCACTGGCAAACTAGACATCCAAACAAACTATGAGCCTCAAAGAGTTTCAGCTTGTTGCGTTTGCTTGAATTTTTCCATTGGGTGTGGAGGGTCTGAGTTATCTCTTTTAACTTGGGGTTTTGGCCCCCCAAAATCAACTGTCATCCTGGAATGGCTTGGATCTTGGAGGAGGCACCAGAGGCCAGAGGCTCTCTACACCAGCTCTGAAGTCCCCTGTTTTGCTAGTCTATGTGCCATGATTTTTTTGTCCACAAATCCTTTGGGGATTTCCCTTCACCAGAGAGGTTCTGCACTTGGAAGGGAAGGTTCAGGCTGCATTAAGTTGCACTGTTTCTGCCCATAGCTGGGAGGGGGAAAAGTCTGCATGAGCCAGGCTAGTTCTGCCCTGCCTCATCCCACTGCCTTTCACCCCTCTGTGCTGAAACCCTCCTGGGAGAATTGAAGAGACAGGGAGGAATGTTAAAAGCAGGCAAAACTCCCCCAGGCTCCCATCTACAACCTGATGCAGAGGCAACCAAGGGCTTTGAGAGAGTCATCAGAAACCAGCATTCCCCAGATCTGAAATAACATTTCCAGAGAGTGGGGGAATTAAGTGGGAGGGTGTGGTGACTTTCCTTACATCAGGAGTCCCTTGCTAGAATCCCCTCAGTTGTCTGGTGGCTCAGTGGCACCTCATAGTCCCCCACCCCCATGAATTCTGTGGAGGGAACTATAGCTCCGCTCAGGTTATTCTGTTCATGACACCCTCAGATCTAGCATGAGTATGATTACATCCTTAATCCTCCAAATGTTCACTTAGGCAGATAGTCCCACTTATCTACCTTTGCCCCCCCCCCCCATCCAGGCTGCGCTTCCGGATATACCAAACCCCCTTTGTGCTGTTCTAGCATTGTGAAAGGATCACAAAATGGGCTCAAATGCCCTCCTGAGAATGCTTCTTGTTCAGGGAGACTTCCTGGCTGGTATGGAGGTGGCACTCTTCCCTAGCCCCTGCTTCCAGCTGCTGGGATAGGGCATGCCCAGGATGCACTGCACTATGGATATCTTCTATTTCCCTGGCCCTGTCGTAGGGATATAAAATCCAGTTTAAGTGGTTAACCGGTTAAACATATTGGTTAACCGGTTAACCAATTAATGGGAGGGGTGGAGTAGGGGCTGCAGGCGCCCACTGGTTAATCGTAACCAGTAAGCCTCACCCATTAAGTGAGTTAAACATTAGTTAAACATTCACATCCCTACCATGTAGGGGACCTTAAGGCTGTACCAGCATACGGAGATGGGGGGTGTTGAACAGACTGTTGGCCCCAGAGTACAAGGGGGGCAAAGGTCACATATAGCTATCTAACCGCTCCTCGCCACCCCCCTTCCAGTGTACCTGACCCAAATGAAGAAGCTGAGTAACTGAGAATCCACCCCCCATAAGGGGCACAGCTCCAAGTCAGAGCTTTTGGGTCAAATTCTGCTTTTGGATGGGCTGTTCCTACCAGTCAGTGCTGCTGCCAAAGAGGGTTCTGTTGAGGCAGCATGGATGTCAACTTATGAATTATTCCAGATTTGCCCTCCAAGCATTTCCAAGCAGATTTTGGCCCAAAATATAGATGCATTTTTAATTTGGGGGAAATAAGTGTTCTGACCCTATTAAGTACACCCACCACTGAGTAATACACAGATTCATTTTATTTAGTGAACCCTCCCTCCTCTTGTCTTAAAGTGGTAAAAATCTACATTTCTTCTACAGGGAATCTACATTACTTCTTTCAAGTACCTAAAAGGGTGTTATAAGGAGGAGGGAGAAAAATTGTTCTCCTTGGCCTCTGAGGATGGGACAAAAAGCAATGGATTAAATTGCAGCAAGGGAGGTTTAGGTTGGACATTAGGAAAAACTTCCTAGCTGTCAGGGTGGTTAAACACTGGAATAAATTGCCTATGGGGGTTGTGGAATCTCCATCACTGGAGTTATTTAAGAGCAGGTTAGACAGATTCCTGTCAGGGATGATCTAGACAGTGCTTGGTCCTGCCGTGAGGGCAGGGGACAGGAGTCGATGACCTCTCGAGGTCCCTTCCAGTTCTAGGATTCTCACCAATCTCATTTGGATCCAGGACTGGCCACAGACTTTTCTGGGCCCTGGGCCATGTGGGAGGTGGCTAGGCTCTGCCCTGAAAGTGGAGGGCCTCAGGTGAAAGGGGTGGGGCTGAGGGCTAGCTTCCCTCGGCCCACCCTCAATGTCACCAGGACCTTGCTGCATTGGGCTCCAGTGGCAATTTAAAGGGCCCAGGGCTCCAGTGTCTGCTGCCACTGTGGTAGTGGTGTCCTGGAGCCCTGAGTCCTTTTAAATTTCTGAGCCCCAGGATAACTTCCCTCTTTGCTCCCCCCCACTCCACTGACAGCAGCTTTGTTTGGACCCAATACTGGTCTTTCAGTACCATGGTGGCTTTAGGGCCCAATCAGACCCTTCTACCCTTTGATGAAGGAACAGGAAAACCCATTCCTTTGGTCCAAGCCATGGCAAAGGCCCCTCCCTCTGACACTGAAGAAACCTCCAAAGTACTTAGGCTCCTGTCACTGCTTTCAGGTGAAGTTTGGCGCTTATATACCTTTGAGAATCTGGGCTTCTGTGGCTTGGGAAGCAGGAGAATGTGTAGTAGGAAGAGATCAGGCCAGTGTTCCTTGTAAACTGAGTGCTTGGACGGTTGCCCAAAAGTGATTTAAATGCCATCCAGCTGATTAACAGAGTGCCCACAGCATGTGTTTCTACTGGTGGTGCACATCAACACATGCCTCAGAGCACATAACAAAACTTATTCTGCACATGGATGGAAATAATTAAGGAACATTGATCAAGACCAAGGGAAAGCTGCCCATTATCCTCCTCTAAACCTGCCAAAATCTGCTCCAGGCTTCTGCTCTCTGTTCTCAACCCCCTTGGCAGGGCTACTCAACTTTGGAAGTCCTGAGAGCCACAGTGATACAGCACATGCTGAGGGCTGCAACTTAAGTGTGGTTGCATATACATGCAAATAGATATGCAAATATATGCAAATAGCTTCTTTTACACTGACGGGCATGAATACTAAGATTAAGGCAAGACTACATAACACACAAGCCCCATTTAAGTCAGTTATGCTGATATTATAAAATGCAATATTTACCCGATTTCCACCCATATGACAGCACTTGTAATGAGCAATGATTGTCCAGGAATTTAACTACTAAACACATATCAACAGAAGACCATTATATTGACTCGCCAATGTGGAGCGTGTTCCTAGTGGAGGCCGTGTTCAAAGGATCCCGGCCGCATGTTGAGCCCTTCGTAAACCCAAACTGCACTGTGGGCCACAAACAAATGGGCCACGTGTGGCCCACGGGCCGTGTGTTGAATAGCCCTGTCTTAAAGGGTAGGGCACTGCCTCCTGAATAGTGGGTAGTAGGCTTGGCCCTTCTCTGACCTTCCAGTGATTCCAGCTGAGGGTTAAATCCAGTACACATATGAAGGCCCAGTGTCTCTGTGTGCCCCTTTACATCCTGGTATCCACCCTGGCAGCACAACTCCCCCATTTTGCATGAGGTCAGTGCAGGCAACCCCCATTTGTCTCATGTTTGTATGACTAAAAATGGTTAATAATTACGGGGCCCTGATTCATTCAGAAGGTGCCAGAGCTGTGGCCAGCCCTACAGTGAACCTGGAATGGACTTTGAGGTAATAACATCACTAGAAGCCAGTGAATTTTGCAGGAGGTCTGGTTTTTCTGCAACACTGTGCACAGCTTGGTTGTTCACTTCAGGAATTGTTTACATGGATAGAATTATAGAAGTTTAATGGGCTATCCACTGTATATGCATATTTGTGCACATCTCTCAGCTTAGACAATGAAACTGAACTAGTCAGTTCAACTTTCTATTTTTTGATCAGTGACTTGGTTCTCAAGGGGTATTGAACTTGTGAGCTTTGGCACCAAAAAGTACAGGCCTCTTTTCACTATAGCTAAAGGAGAATTCTTTTAATTGTAAATAGCAGATTTTTGTCCTCACGAGAGCCAGCCTGTAGAAAGACATGATCAGATTCACTATGCTAGTCTATTATGATATTACTAGAAGATTTATCTGGTGTTGCTTAGTCCTTAACTCAAATAAGTGTTGTTTTTCTTCATTTAAATTGTTCTAGGGTAGGGCTGGGAATGAGGGGTTCAGTATGTAGGCTGCCCTGGGGAGAGAGGACTACCTCAACCCTCTGGCACCGCAGCAGCTTGGATCCAGATGAGAAGCACCTCTCCATGGCCTCCACAGCTGCAACAGGCACAGCCAGGGGAGGGATCCATGTCCTCTGACTGGGGGACAGACAGACACACAAATAGGCAACCTCTCTGAAGCACAAGTAGAGAGTTGTCCCTTTCACCACCCCTGCCCCCTGCTGGCCTAATGGGGTTCTAGCTGTCTCGGTCTCCATCTCTGGCCTCTTGCTTCTCCCTGTGGTCATTCAACAGTATAACACTCCCTCCTACCAGACCCCGCCCTTTCCATTTTCTGAGAAACAATCGAATTCTACCCACATCCTATTATCCTGGCCCAACCAGACCCTGACTTTGCTTTCAGTTATAATAAGAATTTGGTGGCCCTAGCTCTCACTGTTCAGGAGGAGTTCTTGAACACAGATGGACGGACAGACAGATGCACATTTCTAAAATGTATAGTAAGCTCAATGCTGATGTCCCAAACCTTGTCAGCCATTTAGCTCACTCATTTAACCTCTGTGACTTAAATATATTTATATTAACATCGCCCAGCAATGTTTCCCCAGGCAAACTCTGGAAGGTGCACACAGTGGGAGACTGTCATGGCTCCTTCCCCACTCTGGCACAATAAATGCAGGAGTGGGGGCCAGCAAAAGTACCCCAAAACCTTATCTACCAGGCTTTGGTATAAAACTTCCCCCCAAAATCTTAACAACTTAGATTTTGGGGATAAAATCCCGCTGCCACCACCCAAGTATTGATAAGAAAATCAGGGGAGAGATCACTTGGGAAATCTCACCCCTAAAGTACAGACCAGGACACAAAAAATTAACCAATGCCAGGTTAAGAAAAGAAAAAAAATAACTTTTATTATCAGTACAATATTCCTTTTGCAAGCATAATGACTAGATGGAAAAGTAACAAAGTAATATACTCATGGAGGAGAAACCCACCATGGGCCAGGAGCTTAGGGTATGTCTACACTACAGTGTTATTTTGAAATATCTTATTTTGAAATAGTTATTTTGAAATAGCGCATCTACACACAAAATGCATTTCGAAATAGCATTTTGCTATTTTGAAATAGCGCATCCACACTGAGTGGACTCTGAATCGCATTTAAGGCTGGCCGGAACCAGTTCCAGCAGGGCACCAGGTCAGGACTTACTCTGTGGGGCTACTTCCTGAGGCTATCTGAGGTCTGTGCTTAAAGGGACCCCCCGGGACAGCCAGTTCTCAGGTTTCCCTGCTTGATTGTCTACCTTGATGAGGGACAGCAAAGCATTTTGTCTCTGCGTGCTCTGGTTACTCTCACTCAGGACACCACAGCACTCTGCAACATGGAGCCAGAGCTGCCCCTGGGCACTCTGGTGCTTCTCTTGGATGCGTTGCTGCGAGCCTGGCTGCACTTTCTGCAGGCTGCCATCCGGGAGGTCCATCAGGGGGCTGCCAGTATCCAGGAGGCCCTGCAGGAGAGCTTCCACCCTGAGGAGCACTAAGAGCCTCCCTGGTCTGCCCTACTGGGGGTTGTGCCTCATTCCTCCCTCACATCCTTCCACTTACTCCTCCCTAACCCCCCTTCCTGATGTCAAATAAAATACATGTATTTTCATGAACACAAACTCTCTTTATTTAACAAAACTGGGGCGGGGGAATGAAACTCTGGTGAGACTGGGGAAAGGAGGCGGGAGAGGGGAGAAGAGAGGATGAGAGAGGGGAGGGGGAAACCTGGGAGGAGGGAGCTGGAAGGGGGAAGCAAGGGGAAGAAGGAGGAAGGGAAGCTCAGGGCTCAGGATTGGGGGTCTCACCAGACCAACTGGATTTTCATGCAAACCTGCTCCTGGGTTCGCATGTGGCCTTTGGTGGCCAGGCTGGCAGCTATCTTGCCATAGACGGCCGCGTTCCTCCATCTAGTGTGGAGATCATGGACATTGGGGGCATCCCCCCCAAACCTAAATAAGGTCCATGATCTCCACCTTGGACCAGGAAGGCGCCCACCTTCTCCGGGCCCTGGCAGGCTCCTGGGAGCTGGCAGACTGCTCCTGGGGAGCGGTGGAGGGCTGGCTGCCAGTGGCTTGCTGGCTCATGTTTTGGGGCCACTGGGTCAGGAGCAGTGACTGCTGGCTCTGGGCTGGCAGGCTTGGAGCTGGCATAGGCACTGTGGCCAGAGTCTGCCCCTTTAAGGGCGGGAGGGAGAGAAGTGTTCTTGGTTGAGGCTGGAGTGGCCACCAGGGCACCCTGGGAAGGCTGGAGGCCCCCTATTTCGAAATAAGTGTCTACACAGCATTTATTTCGAAATAGCTATTTCGAATTTGGCATTACTCCTCATAGAATGAGGTTTACCAAATTCAAAATAAGTGCTCCGCTATTTCGAATTAATTTCGAAATAGCGTTTGGCTTGTGTCAACGCTAGGAAAGTTATTTCAAAATAACAGCTGTTATTTTGAAATAACTTTGCTGTGTAGACATACCCTTAGTTACAAAAGAGAGCAGAAAGCATTTTTAAATGCACAGACATTGGATCCCATTTCCCAAACCAAAAAACAATAAAACCTAATGGATTTATCTAAACTTTACCTTACTTTACAGAAGAGTGAAGAGTCTATTCTTGGAGGGAGACATTCTGTCTGTCCCCCTCAGTAGATGGAGAGAAACTGTCCCAGAGACAAAGGAGGGAAAAACCCAAAAATTCTTTTGTCCAAGTTTGAAATTCCTACGTACATTTCTATTGGCTGCCTGCCACCTGGGGGACATAGTAAGGGACATAGTTAACCCCTTAGTCCCCAGGATGCTAGCTAACCCTCATGGTCATGACAGAGACTGATAGGGCTTTTTGCATGAGAAAGCAGCTCGTCCTCACCCCCCATCCACACTTTAGAGAGAAGCCACTAGGGCACAGTCTCTTCTGGTGTCAGCGTTCCAACATGTTGCCATGGTGCCAATGTTGATTTGGAGTTCACTCAGCACATACAAATCTGGGGCCTGCTCCTGTTCCCATTGAAGTGCCTGACAAGACTCCCAGACCAGGCCATCAAGCAGTTTGCCCATCCCTATAAAACATCCTACTAGCAGTCACTTCAGGCACGCTCTGCAATCACTGTAATCACGTTATATTGTATCCTGTGTCAGCGTTTTGCTGAGCAGCCAAGCAGGGCACAGAGAAAGGAAGAACTATCCCAGTCTTTCTCTTCAGGCTGCAGTGAGCGAACCATAAGGTTTAAAGCATGGGTTTCTAAACTGGGGGGCGTGAAGAAATTCCAGGGGGGGTGCGAGGCAACCCAGCCTCCCCCGTCAATCCCCCCCCCCCCCCCGCTATTTTTGTTTTCCGGTCAGTTCCTTTTTTTTTTTTTTTTGCTCAACAAGTTTTGCTGCTATTGGGTGCGGGTGTGAGGGTTTCTCAAAAATCAAAAAGGGGGTGTGATGCCGAAAAGTTTGGGAACCACTGGTTTAAAGCATTTGAAGCCCAATTTTGTCACCCTTCTCCCTTTAACTATCCCAGAAAATCCTTACCCTTTGAAATTCCCAAGTCTCTGCCCAGATAGGGTTTGAGGAAAGTTTTGTTATAATTGATATTTATATAAATATATTTATATTTATATAAATATATAAACATATCTACTTATATTTATATAATTTATATTGATCAGTTTTTGGAATATGTTATGCTGTGTGTAAAATGGCAGACATCAACTGTGTTGGATTATCATTTTTTGTTAGTCTCTAAGGTGCTGCAAGACTATTCGTTGTTTTATAAGGATTACAATTCATTTGCTAATATTGTTGCCTCACAATTGTACTCTTATGACCATTCTGTTCTTCTTCACACTGATCTGTGTTGTAGAGTTCTGCTGGGGAATGCAGGCTAGAGGGCTCAACACAGTGCAAAAGTCTGCAGTGCCAGGCACCAGCGCTACATTACGTAGGTGGAGTTGACAGATCTTAAATCCCCGTCCACACAGCGGGAGGTCGACGGGAACATTTGCTCCCATTGGCTTCCCTTACTCCTGGCAAGGCGCAGGAGTACAGGCGCTGACAGGGGCACCCTTTGAGTTCGATCTAGAGGGTCTATACAAAATTGAACCCTGGAAGATCAACCGTGGCAGCGTCGATCTTCCATGTAGTGTAGACATGCCCAAATGATCTTTTCCTGCTCACAATGGCAGTTTTGCTACTTACTAGTCTCCATGGGCATGTCTACTCTGCATTTAAAAACCTGAGGGCTGGCTTCTGCCAGCTGACTCGGGCGGGGCTTGGGCTATTAATTGCGGTGAAGATGTTTGGACCTTCCCACCTCATAGGGTCCTACAGCCTGGACTCCAGCCCAAACCCAAACATCTACACTACAATTAACAGCCCCTTAGCCTAATGCCTGGAAGCCCGAGCCACCTCGCACGGGTCAGCCATGTGATGTCTAACTGGAGCATAGGCATACACCTTTGGGAATAGGGCTTCAATGGACAACCTATGAGACAGGTTGACACTGATGAGACACTGGACACTGATGAGAACTTCCCGCTGTGCTAAGCACCTTCAATTCCCAGCAAAGCCAGTGGAAGCTTAACCGTGCTCCTCACCTTGCAGGGACCGGTCTGTCCTTTTATCTAGTCACTTCCCTCTTCCATTTTACCTTGTGATGTGCCAATGCTCGTTTTAACTTTCACCAATGTGTTCCTGTTCCAGGCCCTCGTGTTAAAGCCTGCTGTGACTTCATGTCCACACAGGAAACCGCTTCTTTGAAAGTAGTCTCTTAAAGTCCCAGGGCTGGGCTAGCAGGCTCCTCTACAGCATTGCAACTATTTGTAGGAATTCTTGTGGACCTCTGGACAGTGAGTGCTGTGGGTCTCTTGGCCTTCTTCTGTGATCCGGTAACACTGCAAAAGCAAACTAACCCACAGATGATTGCCTTGCACTAGCCTCCACTCAAAAAGTGATGTGCTGCCAACCTTCTAACAGTGTCATGTGTTATATCCTGGGGTAACTCCTGTCCCTGTTCCTGGCAATTCCCATATCATCGCCTTACTCCCCTCCTGCCAAATCTGTATACTCTATATTCTCCTCCCCCCTTCCCCAAAATTCTGTTCCACATGCTGCTTCCAACCCAGTACCTCCCAACGCCTCATGCATCTCCCTCCCTCGCTGAGGCTCCTACAGGTTGCTTACCTACAAGAATTAAAGCAAGGGGAAGCGGTGATGGTGCGGGGAAGCATTATTGCCCCCTGCGTGGCTGTTGCAGTGAGATCTCCCCCCACTACGTACCCCATTTCAATCTCCTTCCATCCATCTCTGGCTGATGTTTGGGAGGTTGTCGTGTGGTCTCTGGCTATGGGGAGGAGAGTAGGTCTCCTTTAGTATGGACAGTTGGGGAATGTGGCGGGGGAGGCGGGCATTAGGTCTTTGAGCTGGGTTGGTCTCCCCTGACTGCTGGAGGTCTTCCCTCACTGGTGCAGGGAATGGGGAGAGGACCTCCCAGGCTGGTTCAAGAGTCTTTGAGGCCTTCATGTCCTTTGGCTGGTGGGTGCAGGATACGGATGTAAACGGGTAGCTGGTTATCCAGCAAGCATCACCCTTACTGGTAGCGGTACCTGGGAGCAGCCCCCTGGCCCACGGCTTAACTGATTCACTGGGATTCTACATCGTGAGAGCAGGAACGTTGTCGTGGCTCTGTACAGATCCTAATCTGGGACCTGAGCAGAGCAAGGTGGCTACAGGATTCCTATTCAGTGCAGCGCTCAGCCCAGTGCCTCGATTCCCCCTCCTCATGCCTCACAGCTGGCGGGGGGAGCACGGTTGTGAGAACTCTGCAGGGTGCATGCCACGGGTGTACCTCCAAGCCCTCGTGCACAAGAAGAGAGGTCCCCTTGCTGCTGTCGTGCCACGCTCCCGGCAATAGTGAGCCCACTTGGATGTTTGGAGAAGCAGATCTGGCCTCAGCGTTTCAGGGAGGGTTGGAAGCAGTTTTGTGCCACCTTCCCCCCCCCAAGGAGATGTTGCCGGTTCTTCTATGACACGGAACACTGTGCCCAGGGCTGGCCAAAGGATTGCGGTGGGGGTCCGGTGAGAGGGCTCCTTGGGGATACTCTGATCCATTTGATCTTCAGAGCATGTGTCCAGGGAGCTCTGCAGTCTCCCACGCTCCCCACTCTACACATGCTTTAGCTACTGCTCTGTTTATATCCAGGCTCTCTGCAAAGACCCAAAACTAAGGTGCTGTTACCAAGTGGCTTGCAGGAGCCAACTTTGTCCGGCTCATTGGTAGCTGCTGCCTTTCCTCTGTCTCAAGACATATTTCTGACTTTCGGTGGCAGAGCAATGTAGAGCAAGGGTTTCCTGTCAGGCTAAATGCCTGTGCAGCCAGCCGCTCACAGCCGGCTTGAGGTTAATGTGAAAGCTGACAAGCTGGGGGAAGCTGCAAGCTGTGAAGCTAATCTGATTTGAAACTCACTAACTTGCTGATTGCAAAGTCAGGGCTGGGGAGAGGACAGCAGGTGGACTAGATTTCTTAGCCCAGTCCAGCACTTGCCTTGGGAGCAAAACAAGGGTCCCCTCTGATCCAGCCTGACAAGTGGGGGCAAGTGGGACCAATTCTGACTTAGACTTCAGGGGCCAGGTGCTGGCTTCTGCTGCAGCCTCTTTGCACTGTTCTCCTGGCACAAAGGGGCTGTAGCCAGCCTAACCAGCCAGCTGTGCATTCCCTCAGGCTACGTCTATACTGCACCTTCTTCCGCAAAAGCGTATGCAAATGAAGCGTGAAGTAGAATATCCCTGCGCTTCATTTGCATAATTAATTAGCAGCCGTTTTTGCGCAAGAGGCTTTTGCACAAAAAGGAGCTGTGTAGACGGCTCCTTTTTGCGCAAAAACCCCCTCTTGCGCAAGAGCCGTTCTTCCTCATTTTTTCAGGAAGAATGGCTCTTGCGCAAAAACGGCTGCTAATTAATTATGCAAATGAAGCGCAGCAATATTCTACTCTGTGCTTCATTTGCATAAGCTTTTGCGGAAGAAGGCTGTAGTATAGATGTAGCCTCAGTGTCAGGGGTGGGAAACCTCCAGCCTGCAGGCCAGACATGGTTCATCAGGAATAGCCACTGGTGAGCTGCCAGATGCTTTGTGTACCTGAGTGTGCTCAGGCATGACCACTCGCAGCTCCCAGTGCCTGCAGTTTGCAATTCCCAGCCAATGGGAGCTGCAGGAACCAGCGAGGGCCAGGCCACCTCTTCCTGCAGCTCCCATTGGCCAGGAGCGGCAAACAGCGACCACTGAGAGCTGTGAGTAGTCGGGCCTGCAGGCACTCAGGTAAACAAAGTGTTGAATGGCCTGCCCAGTAGCTAACCCTAATGAACCATGTCTGGCTGGTGTGCTAGGGGCTCCCCACCCCTGCCTTAGCATGGGGGAGTAGCTGGGTGGCATGGAGCTGGCATAGTAACTCTAGCCCATGCCACTTGCACCCTCCTTTCCTCCCTGCTCAGTGCATGGCCAAGAGAAAGGGGCCAGGCCACAGTGCTTTGCAGTGCAGCCATGCCCAGATGGCTCCTCGGGAGTCACAGCAGTGAGCACAAGTTAAAGAAGCCCTGAGGCTGCTCTATGTTATGTGGGACTGAAACATCCCCCAGGATCAAGGGGAAATAAACAGTCTCTTAGCCCCACAGCATCAGGTGGGCTTAGTGCCACCTTGCCACCTACCCACATATGCACCAAGCAGAGCTCAGCCACAGCTAAGGACTCAATGGGCACCGTGAAAAGTCCCCGTGATGGGAATGGGAGTTTTGCCCTTGACTTCATGAGAACAAGACCAGGGGCTCAATGATATTTCATTGCTCATTGGTAGCTCATTTTATCTATAGCTCTCAGGGCACTTACCGATATATTCCAAGGTATTGCTAGCCTTACCTGGGGGGGGGGGAGGGGGTGATCCGCTATGTAGGAAGCCCGCTGCACAGCAGTAAGGGTCAGGTGAAGTTTTTGGATGGCACCAGGCTAAACATGTACTCCTATAAAAAGGGACATGTGAACTTCCAGGCCCTTGCAGAGCAGATAGTACCTTGATGTTTAAGAAAACTCCCACTCTGCAAATGGTATACTACTCCATCCTGTGTTGGTTGTATCCCATGGAATGTGTCTCAGAGAAGAATGTAAGGAGATCATAAAATCTTCCCCCAAACACTTGCAAGAGAAGCTCCACAACCTCATCTTCCACTGACTCACCCCAGAGACCTTCCACATTCTTCCCAATATACATAACCAAGGGGACCCAGCAAATCCATCATACCTGGCCATGACATGCTTACTGAAGGAATATTAGGACTCAGAGAAACTATTCTCCAACCATTCACCACTCACTTAGCCAGCTTCCACCAGGATGGAACTGACTCCCTCCAGAAACTCTGCAACGTTAACAACCTCTCTCCAAACACCATTTTGGCCACCATAGCCATCAACATCGCTCACAACAATAACATCACTGCCTTCCTCAGATATCTACAAGACTACCCACTCAAAACTCATCCACTTCATCCTCACCCAGAACAACTTTACATTCAGCAACAAGCACGTTGTCCAAACCATGGGAACAGCCATGGCTATTAGGGTAGCCAGTCTCTTCATGGACCATCTTGAGGGAGAATTGCTGGACAAGTGCACCATGAAATCAATGGTACACCGGAGATATGTCGGTGATCTTTTCATCCTCTGGAGAGATGACCTGAACTCCTTCCTAGAACTGCACCACAGTTTCAACAACCACCATCCTTCCATCCATCAAGGGGCGATAGCTTTGTCAGTGGGAGTGTGTCTCTTGCTGACAAAGTGCTGTCCACACCGGCAATTTTCCTCAATAAAACTTTTGTTGATCAAGGGTGTGAAGCCCCCGGTCCCCAACTAACATAAGTTTCATCTGGAAAAGTGCTGGTGCGGCCACCACTATGTTGGCGGGCAATGCTTACCTGCAAACATAACTAATGCCTCTCTTTGGGGGTAGTTTAATTATGACAGCAGGAGAGCTCTCTCCTGCCAGCAAAAAGCAGCTACATGGGAGACCTCACAGCAGTATAGATGTATCGGTACCAGCATTTCCTCTAAGCTGTGCACCTGTGACTCAGGAGAGAGTCAAATGCTGCCCAGTTGATTAGCAGAGCGCCCACAACTAGGTTTCTGTTTCTACTTGTGGTGCATATTCACACAAGCCTTGGTGCACATAAAAAGAATTTATTCTGCACATGGATGGAAAAGATTAGAGGGAACATTGACCTGTACAGCTGTGCCCCATGGTCGAAAAACCGTGATCTTAATAAAAGACACTGGATTTATCGCTTACAATAACAATCTGATACCTATTTGTGAAGGCAGGCTCTTTTCTGGCCAGGCCTCGTGCGCATGGCCTCCTAGCCCGGGATCACTTTCCCCTCAAACCAAAAGTCCTGCACTATGTGACTTAAGCAGGAGCAGAAGACCAAGCAGGTAGGGGTCATGCAAAGTTCGCACTGGCCAAGAACCATCTCTCCCCCTCCCCTTCCCCCTCAGTCCTGTCACTAGCGAGACAGAATCTGTTAAGCCTATCACAGTGAAGCGCGGGAAAGCTCTTGCTCTCTCTATAAAACAGCTTCCCCTCCTGCAACTAGTTGAGGGTTCCCGAAAATTTGGAAGGCAGTACATGAGCCAGGTTCTGAGGGCTGATCACCCAAGGACCCCCTCCCGCTCACCGAATCAACCGAATCTTCTGTAGAGCGATAAGAACATGCTGTTTTCTCTGTTGTCCCTTGTGTGTCTGATAAGTGTGAGTACTCTTGCTGTTTAGTGTTAGTTAAAAGTTTGTTAAATATTAGTGATAGGAGTAAGTTAGTTAAAGGGTTGTTAAGTAGTGTTGAGGGTAAGATAGATGTTAGATCTTATGAGTGGGATTAATGTAAATATAACTGTTAAAAATCCCTGGGTGGTTGTTGATAATTACTTGGATTTGGAAAGACCACAGGGAATTCTCCTTTATTGTATTGCATTCTGTTTATTGTTCCTGTTAATAGTTATTTGGCGCCCGTACCTGTAAAAACTGTTAAATAAAAAGTTATAGTTAAAACATTTTAATAAAAATTTAAAAGATATTCAGTAAAGGGCTGCTTGTTTCTGCACCTCCCCGGGGCTGGCCACATTCCCGAACCTTCCACTGTGCACAACACTATTAACCCTCCCTTTTCTGTCCTTTGACTTCAGAGGTGTTAACTTCACCTTGAATGGAGTGTTACTACTTATGTTAAGCAACCTATTCCACCTTATAGTAGCTGTGAAACTCAGAGTACCTTTCAAAACTTTCTTTTTCTTAGCCACAGAAGTTGGTCCAAGAAAAGATCTCACCTGCCTTGTCTCTCAGAGAAGATATGTTTTTAGGGGAAACATTTTGATAGCTCATTCCAAAGGCTATGAAATAGAGGGAAATCTGTTTCTTATAGTGACTGTCTCAATGATCAGCTAACATCCTTTAGAAGCAGAGGAGGAAAAGTGGTTAGCATATTTCCTTTAATTAACCTTGACAAAGGGCAGTTGTAGCCACAGCTGGAGGAAGTGTGTATGTGCATATGGGGAGGAGAGGCAGATAGAGAGAACACACAGGGCTGGCGCGGGCGTGTGTGTGAGCTCACACTCTACCTTCAGCATGCCACCTTTCAGACTAACCAAAGAGAAATGGAGATCAAGCTATCTTACTAGGGAAGGGAAGGTGGGGGAGCTTTTGAGCTTTCTTTAAGAATGTGTGTGGGGGGGTCCTTCTGGTGTCCTTTAGTGACTCGGATGCTCTGCTACTGATCTCATTCCAGTTCAATGCTCTTGGCTTCAGCGGAGTTCTTCTTTTTTTACACTTGTGTTAGTCTGATCAAAAACAGCCCCCTTGGGCTTGTCCACATTAAGAACAAAGCCAGGGTTACCACCACATTTAAACATGGTTGTTGCAATCAGGCTTCTAATGCCATGTTGACGGGTATTTTTTCCTTTATAACCCTTGGTTCCCAGTTTGCTGGCTTTTAAACACTGATAAAGTTTTACAGAAATTGATATTACCTAGCTCTTGTGTGGTGCTTTTCATCCATGGATTTCAAGGATGCTGATGATCATCACTCATGAGAAAACTGAGGCTCAGAGGCAAAATGTCTGTTATTCAGCATGTCTGTGACGAAGCTGGGAAGAGAATCTATTTCTTCTCCGTTCCAGTCTAGTGCGCTAGCGCCTAAGCCATACTGACTCTCCAGCCAGTCTCATGACATACTAGGGTGTAAGGAAGTATTATTAACTCTTTTATCAATGAAAAACACAGAGGCACGGGGCGATTAAATGACTTACCCAAGAACACACAAAAACCCGGTGGCAGAGTCAGGGCCAGAGTAGCACTCACTGGCTCTGATTACCAGCTTGATAAGTTAGGGTGCTGGAGATTATGGGTTAAGGATGTTAACTAGCGGTTAATTTACTAGTCGAGTAGTCAATGGAATTTCCATCGACTACTCAGCTAGTTGATAGGCACTTCTGCATTCCTCCTTTGAAATGTACAAGAGCCAACTGGGGCTCTTGCACGTTTCAAAGGAGGAATGTGGAACTCTGCATGCAGCCTGGGGCCAGTGGGAGCTCTTGTGCATTTCAAAGCAGAAGCACCCTCATGGAGCCTGGGGTCAGCGGGGGACTCAGAGTTGACCCTGGGCTCCATGCTGAGCTGCCGTTTTGAAATGGCATGCAGAACCTGGGGTCCGCTGGGGACTCCCCAGATGATCCTGGGCTCCGCGTGGCATTTCCCCAGAACTCGGGGTCAGCTGGGGACTCCCCAGCTGATCCCGGGCTCTGCGCAGCGTTGCCACTTTGAAATGCTGAGGCAGCGTTTCAAAGGAGCAGTGCTGCACGGCTGATCTTGGGATCAGCTATGCGGTGCTGCTGCTTTGAAATAGCCCTTCCCAGGGAACCAACACACCGCTCAGCTGGGCTTCAGCGCAGCGCGAGTGCTCCAGAGCCAGCTGGGAAATGAGTACCGGCATCTTTTTTTTTTTTTTTTACAAAAAAAGCACTGATTTCAACTAATTTGCCCAGTACTAACGTTAGACTTACCGGTCTGTAATTGCCAGGATCGCCTCTAGAGCCCTTTTTAAAAATTGGCATTATGTTAGCTTTCTTCCAGTCATTAGGCACAGAAGCTGATTTAAAGGATAGGTTACAAAACACAGTTAATAGTTCTGCAATTTCCCATTTGAGTTCTTTCAGAACTCCTGAGTGAATGCCATCTGGTCCCAGTGACTTGTTATGGTTAAGTTTATCAATTTGTCCCAAAACCTCTTCTAGTGACACCTCAATCTGGGACAATTCCTCAGATTTGTCACCTTAGAAGAGTGGCTCAGGTTTGGGAATCTCCCCAATATCCTCAGCCGTGAAGACTAAAGCAAAGAAGTCATTTAGCTTCTCTCCTATGACTTTATCATCTTTGAGGGCTCCTTTAGCATCTTGATTATCCAAGGGCCCCACTGGTTGTTTAGCCAGCTTCCTGCTTCTGATGTACTTAAAAAACATTTTACCATTACTTTTTGAGTTATTGGCTAACTGTTCTTCAAACTCCTTTTTGGCCTTTCTTATTATATTTTTACACTTAATTTGACAAAGTTCATGGTCCTTAGGATTTGACTTCCACTTTTTAAAAGATATCTTTTTATCTGTCACTGGTTCTTTTACCTGGTTGTTAAGCCACGGTGGCACTTTTTTGCTTCTCTTATTGTGTTTTTTAATTTGGAGTATACATTTAAGTTGGGCCTCTATTATGGTGTCTTTCTCCTTCTTCCGTCCTTCTGCCACTGCCCTAGAGACCTGTGATGCTTTCTTAAGACCATGTCTCTACTGGCAGATGTAAAGCGCTGGTAGTTACAGCACAGCTCACAGAGCACTGAGGGAAACCACTGTTGTGTGTCCACATTGTGCTGCTTGTGATGGTGGGGCACATCCACATTAGCAGCTCTTGCAAGGTTACAGAGAGCAGTGCATTGTGGGAGCTATCCCACTGTGCAACTGGCTGTAGGGTGCTTTGGGAAGGGTTTGCAATGCCGCATAGGGCAATCAGCATAACATGATACAAGTTTCCCAATCCCATAGCTCCATGGCCATCCTGCTACATTGACACTTGCTTTTCTACAGAAGTTGGGGGAAGGAGGGAGAGTGTGACGGAGTGTGTGTTTGTATGCAGAGTGGAGACAGTGTGTTTTGGGGGAAGTCAACATGCCGTCTTGTAAATTCAGACAGCAGCAGGAAACAACCCCTCCTTAGGGCAGGAGGAGGGGAAACTCTGACATCTCAGCCTCCCCTGCCTCCCTCCCTGGCTCTTTGTCCAGCCTTTCTCTCTCTCATTCACACACACACACATAAGCCTGCCTCTGTATTCAATAGCACAAGCATTTCATCCGGAGCAAATCAGCACAACATACAGGCTGTCCAAAAGGGAGCCCTGAAAGGGGACGTGTGCATGCTTGCAGGGGAAACAGGCGACTTCCACAAACAAAGAGCAGAGGGGACTTGAGGGATTATGGGCCATTTCCGGAGGGCAGTCTGAATGCAACAAACAATTCAACAGTCCACACTGGCCCCCCAGCGCTACACCCAGAGCACAGTAAGCTCTATGCTTCTTGTCGAGGTGGTTTACTTAGAGTGCAACAATTGCAGAGTTAGTGCTCATTAAGTGCCTTGCCAGAGAGGACACCTCAGGAATTATGGTCCTGGGAGCTGATTTACTGTACAGTAACTTGCCAGGGTGGACTTGGCCTTAGTCCCAATTCTGCAGCCTGAATCTGCCCTGACTCATGCAAAATAACCAAGCTCCCACATCTTAGCCTGTGGGTGCACAGCCGCTGTGGGTGACCTCCTCTCACCCTCGTGCAGAACAGTTACGTTGGCCTTGCTGCCCAGTGCTTTGGGGGAATTTAACGTACCAGTTCCCAAGATGCACTGCAGCTACTTGGCTGACAGTTGGCAGTTGCCCTGGTCTAATTATGCCTTTAATTGTTGGAATAAAGAAGGCACAAGCAGAAACACAAAAACCCAACAAAAGCTGACCCACTAATATGAGGGTTGGAGCAGCAAGGCCTTTGAGATGCAAATTGTACCCCAGAAGGTTTTCCCTCTCTGAAGGCTTTTCCATGGCGTAGCCCCCAGGGCTGTGTCGTTTCTCACTGCATCAGCCAGCTCATCAGGGCCAGGCAGTGTGGGGAGGCTGCAGAGGAATTCAGCCTGCCCTTATCTCTCTGCAGTCAGAACCTTGCAAGGCCAATAGCCTTGTGGTTAGGGCCTGTCAGGCACTGGCTGCTATTGTTGGCTTGGCCACAAGCTTCCTGTGTGACCTGAGATGATATGCATGCAAGCCCTGGTTGGCCCTGAGTTTTTTACCAGTGGAAGTGTGGCAGTGGGAGAGAGGGGCAATTCTGTGCTAGTATCCCTAGGTAGATGGTCGAGACTGCAGTGGGAGCTGCTCCCCCCTCAGGCTTTGTGCCTTTCTCAGGATGGAATTTCATAGCTTTCACTCTCAGGCTACGTCTACACTACGAGTTTTCTCTTGGCAAAAAATATGCAAATGAGGGACTCATTTGCATGAGTCGTGATCTCATTTGCATATTTTCTGCCGATCCATTTTTGCGCTGGGCTTTTTGTGCAAAAACAAGCAGTGTGGAGGTTTTCTTTTTGCACAAAAACCCCTTTTTCCGCAAGATCCTTATGCCCCAAAAAAGGAGGCATACCGATCTTGTGGAAAAAGGGGGTTTTGCACAAAAAGGAAAAACCCCAGCACAAAAATGGATCACCAGAAAATATGCAAATGAGATTGCGACTCATGCAAATGAGTCCCTCATTAGCATATTTTTTGCTGAGAAAACTCGTAGTGTAGATGTAGCCTCAGAGCAAGCCCTGGGCTACATCGGTACCTCACTGTCTGACCGAGTTCAGGACCTGCAGGTTTTCCTCATGGGAGTCTGTGACCAGCAGGGAGTACAAAGACCAGATGGCCTTCTTGAAACCAGGCCATTGTTTATTTTAGCAACAGGGACACAGCAATTGGAGGAAGAGGGTTTGAAACCAACGAATGTCCTTCCCGTCCACAGCTACCTTGTCCAAAGTCCTACCGGGTGAGGGGACTCTGCTTTTCCAGTCACCCCTTCCAGGTTACTGCATCCTGTGTCTCATCTGGTTCCAGCCCCAAATAACTGCTGCCCTTCTCTTGAAAGAGGGTCCCTTTAATCCTGCTAGAAGCTCTTTTGACTGCGGACAGGTCTACACTCCACGTGGCAGGTTGACTTAAGGTACACAACTCCAGCTACATAAATAACGTAGCTGAAGACAACATACCTTAAGCCAAGCTTGGTGCTGTCTCCACAGCGGGAGGTTGAAGGGAGAAACACTCCCGTTGACTTCCCTTACTCCTCGCAACAGCGAAGAGTACCAGTGCTCAGGGGGGCATCCTCAGCATTTGATTTAGCGGGTCTTTACTAGACCCGCTAAATCAAACCCCAGAAGATCAATTGCCAGAGCATCGATCCTCAGAGAAGCAGAGAAGTGGCCTCAGTTTGAGGGCCTTTTCTCATCCTTGTCCAGACTAGTGGTGTAAAAGTAGAACTGTTTAAATAGTTAACCAATAAGCCTGTCTCAGAGGTAGCAGCACAGGACAGCAGCCAGGTCCCCAGTTACACTCACCCACAGTGTGGGGCAGCAGCCAGCTCCCTGGGGGTGAATGTAACCATTACAGTAACTGATAAGCCCAGGATTCTGGGTTAACCATGTAAACAGTTCTCCTATTACATCCCTAGTGTTCGCCCAGTGCTTTGGCAGAGAGGGCTACAGAGAGAGGTTGCTAGGCAGAGCTGCCTGCAGCGAGCAGGAAACCTGCTGCCCTTGCTCCAAAGAAATCGCCTCACTGTGACAATGGCAAATCCCCAGTTTATCTTCTAGCCCCTCTCTTCTCCTTTCCTTCCCCGGAGCAGGCAGAGGGGAGTATCACAGCTGCAGTGAAGCAGCTACCACAAGGAGGGCGGGGGTAGGGTATTGCTGGCTGTTTGATGGTGTTTTGATCTTGCCATCCTGCCCACATGGAAAATAATGACCATTCTTGGGCTTGTGCAGTTGCTGCTTCGTCCTGCCCTGCTGGCCCAAAACAGCCCTACGGCCAGCCCCAGGAAGCACGTCTTAGCCAAAGGGGATCCTCTGATGTTTTTCTAGGTGCTGGTGGAGAGAGCCAAGGGCTCCTGATGCCCTGGCAATGCATGGTTGCTGTATTAGGCGTTGGTATCTGGCGCAGTGGAAAGCCAGAGAATACCCAGACGGGTGCACCGTTGACTTAATGTCACACCCTCACCTCCTCGTGACATGTGCAGTGGGCTCCTGTGCGCAGCATATGACCTGCCCACTAAGGAAACTATCTCCTTGCTGGTTGAGCCAATGTCCCATCACATGCTGTGAGTCCTTTTGCTGCTCAGCCTCCCTGGCTGGGAGGATTAGACAGTACAGGGGAACAATGTGCTTGGGTGGAAATGAAAATCCAGAGCAATTAGTTCTCTGCATTTGCCAGGAGCAGCCCCTAGGGCCAGACCTTCCTGGGCGATGGCATGGCTGGTTGTGAACCCGTACCTGAGGCAGGCACCAATGCTGGCTGGTGGACTGAGGGATGTGGCTGGTCCAGCACTGTGCCAAGTTCCCCTACAGATCGGGCCTCCCAGCCTGTTGGCCAATGGAGCAGGGCAATGCTTCCGAGGAGAGTGGGTTTTGCATTCATATCCCTCTCTGCCAATCAGTGAAGGCACAATGGAGAGAGAGGACCAGACCTGTGCCATAAAAGAAATGTGGTTTTTCCCTCCTCCCTCAACCTGAGAATCCCCCTGTATCCTTGGGGTCCCTTTGCACCTCACTGTGCCTGCTGTGGGGTATGTCTAGACTACAGGCTTCTGCCAGCAGAAGCATGTAAATTAGACATACCAACATAGTCAATGAAGCGGGGATTTAAATATCCCCTGCTTCATTAGAATAAAAATGGGCCGCCACGTTGTGCCGGCTCACCAGTTTGTTGGCTCAAAGCGACAGTCAAGATGGGGATCAGTCATCAAGGAAAGCCGTTGTCGACTGATCCCTTATGCCTCGTGAAACGAGGTTTACAGATCGGTCGACAAAGGTTGTCCTTGCTGACCGATCCCCGTCTTGACTGCCGCTTTGAGCCGACAAACAGCTGAGCCGGCACAACACAGCGGCCATTTTTATTCTAATGAAATGGGGGATATTTAAATCCCCGCTTCATTGACTATGCCGGTATGTCTAATTTACATGCCTCTGCCGGCAGAGGCATGTAGTCTAGACATACCCTTATTGTCCAGACCTCCTCATCCTTATGCCCTTGCACTGTAGTCATGACCCTTCCAGCCAAGGAGCAGTGGGTCAGACTTCCAGGGAAGCCTTGCGACACTCAGTTCTCCACAGGTGCAGCCCTACCAAATTCATGGACCATTTTGCCAATTTCATGGTCATAGGCTTTTGTAAATGTTATGCTTTCAGCTGTTTGCATGTGAACTTTCGCAGGGTTGTATTTGTAGGGATTCTGACCCAAAATGGAGTCATGGAGTGGTTGCAGAGTTATTGGGAGGGGATGGCACTGCTACCCTTACTTCTGCGCTGCCAGAGCTGGAGGGCAGCGCCTGCTGGCTGAGAGCTCAGCTCTGAAGGCAGAGCTGCCAGCAGCAGCAGTGCAGAACGTGAGGTTGGCATGCGATGGTGTTGCCACCCTTACTTCTGTGCTGCTGCTGGCGGGGCACTGCACCTGGCCAGTGTCTGCCACTCTCTGGTGCCCACCTGTGAAGACAGCACAAAAGTGCTGAAGGCAATACCGCAACTCCCCTAAAATAATCTTGTGACCCTGCCCCCTGCAACTCTCTTTTGAGTCAGGACCCCCAAATTGAGAAACGCTGGTCTCCCCTATGAAATCTGTATAGTATGGAGTAAAAGCACACAAAACAGCTGATTTCACCGGGGAGAGACCAGATTTCATGGTCTGTGGCATGTTTTTCATGGGCATGAATTTGGTAGGGCTCAACTCCCCCCCCCCCGCCCCAGGACCTCAAGATACACCCCCTGCGCAGTTCAGGGAGCGAGACAGTGGCTGTGGGACTGATGCCCTGGTAGTGGCTGGCATTCCTATTAGACCCCAGCTTTTTGGATTGGTTTTCCACCTCCACAGCCAGCTGGCTGTTTACACAGCTCCTGTCTTTGTGGCATATTCAATACCGCCTCCATCGTGAAAGCAGCCAGATCAGGGCCTGTCCTGCAGGACTGGGCTAGCCCTGCCTCTCGGCCCTACCATACCCTGGGGATGAACAAAAGGTGGAACGAGAGCTATAAAATATACATAGATTTTATAAAGGGCTGTGCTGAAGGAAAAGGCAGCAGGTGGCTGAGATGAGCGAGCAACCAGCACTTCTGCAAAGAGAGCACTGTTTCTGCTTGCTTCACTCCCACCCACCGCCCCCCACGCCATGTTCCAAATCTGCCACGCTCCCCTCAGAAAAACGGGATAATCATCTTATCAAACTGTCAGCCAAAAGTGCAGGCTAGAAACCCAACCCTTCCCATTCTGGTTGTTATTCCCAGCTCTGAACTGACCCCCATGCCCTGGGTTCTGAGTCAGAACTAATGCTGACTAGGAAAGTTTCCTTCTTCCTTGTGGAGGGGGCCTGAAATAGTCCCAGAAGTGGTGTGGTATTGACCCAAAGTGTCAGAAATCTCCCCAGAACCGCTGACCTAATGAGATGTCAACATCACAGAATCCCCAGCTCACCCTGAACCCAGGGCCGCCCAGAGGGGCGGGAAGTGGGGCAATTTGCCCCAGGCCCTGGGCCCCACAGGGGCCCCCACGAGAATGTCTGAAGTCTGAGGTCTGAGACAGGGAGTGCCAGGAAGAGGCCCCCAAAATTGGTTTTCCCCAGGCCCCCTGAATCCTCTGGGTGGCCCTGCCTGAACCCCAAACCCTGCCATAAATCTCATAGGGTATGTCTACACTACAAAGTTAATTCGAACTAACAGCTGTTAGTTCGAATTAACTTTCATAGCGTCTATACATACAAACCGCTAGTTCGAACTTAATTCGAACTAGTGGAGCGCTTAATTCGAACTAGGTAAACCTCATTCTACGAGGACTAATGCCTAGTTCGAATTAAGTAGTTCGAATTAAGGGCTGTGTAGCCATTTTCGAACGAGTTGGAGGCTAGCCCTTCCCAGGTTGCCCTGGTGGCCACTCTGGGCCAAACCAGGGAAACTTTTCTGCCCCCTCCCGGCCCCGGAGCCCTTAAAGGGGCACGGTCTGGCTACAGTGCTTGTGCCAGTTGCAAACCTGCCAGCACCCAGCCAGCAGACTCTGCACCTGGTACGGCATGAGCCAGCCACCCGCTGCCACCCAGCCCTCTGCCTCTTCCCAGGACCAGGCTGGCGGCTCCCAGGAGCCTGCCCGGGGCCGCAAGAGGTGGGTGCCCACCTGGTCCAGTGCGGAGATCGTGGACCTCATCGAGATTTGGGGGGAGGCCTCCAACGTCCATGACCTCCGCACTAGGCACAGGAATGCGGCCATCTAGGGCAGGATAGCTGCCAGCCTGGCCACCAAAGGCCACATGCGAACCCAGGAGCAGGTTTGCATGAAAATCAAGTTGGTCCAGTGAGACCCCCGACCCTGAGCCCTGAGCTTAGAACGTAAGAACATAAGAACGGCTGTACTGGGTCAGATCAAAGGTCCATCTAGCCCAGTAGCCTGTCTGCTGACAGCGGCCAATACCAGGTACCCCAGAGGGGATGGACTGAAGACAGTGACCAAGCCATTTGTCTCGTGCCATCCATCTCCAGCCTTCCACAAACAGAGGCCAGGGACACCGTTCCTACCCCCTGGCTAATAGCACTCCATGGATCCAACCTCCATGACTTTATCTAACTTCTCTTTAAACTCTGTTATAGTTCTAGCCTTCACAGCCTCCTGTGGCAAGGAGTTCCACAGGTTGACTATGTGCTGTGTGAAGAAGAACTTTCCCTTATTAGGTTTAAACCTGCGGTCCATTCATTTCATTTGGTGTCCTCTAGTCCTTCTATTATGGGAACTAATGAAGAACTTTTCTTTATTCACCCTCTCCACACCACTCATGCTTTTATAGACCTCTATCATATCCCCCCTCAGTCGCCTCTTTTCTAAGCTGAAAAGTCCCAGTCTCTTTAGCCTCTCTTCATATGGGACCTGTTCCAAACCCCTAATCATTGTAGTTGCCCTTTTCTGAACCCTTTCCAAGGCCAAAATATCTTTTTTGAGGTGAGGAGACCACATCTGTACGCACTACTGAAGATATGGCGTACCATAGTTTTAGACTTCCCCTCCTCCTTCTTCCCCTGGCTTCCCCCTTCCAGCTCCCTCCTCCCAGGTTTCCACCTCCCCTCTCCCACCCTCTCTCTTCCCCTCTCCCACATCCTTTTCCCAGTCTCCCCAGAGGTTAATCCCCCCACTCCCAGTTTTGTTAAATAAAGAAAGTTTCTATTTTTGAACACGTGTCCTTTATTTTTTATATCAGGAAGGGGGGCTAGGGAAGGGTAAGTGGAAGGAGGTGAGGGAGGAATGGGGCACAAGCCCCCAATGGGGAGGACTGGGGTGGCTCTGCGGGCTCCTCGGCATGGAAGCTCTCCTGCAGGGCCTCCTGGATCCTGACAGTCCCCCAATTGACCCCCCCGGATGGCAGCCTGTGGCAAGTGCAGCCGGGCTAATGGCCGAGTGCTGTAATGTGCCGAGGGTGGGCACTCAGGGCACTCCAAGACAGGACTGCTTTGCTGTCCCTCATTGAGGTAGACAAGCAAGCGGGGAACCCAGAGAATTGTCTGTCCGGGGTGGGGGTCGGGTCCCTTTAAGCACAGCCCTCGGCTAGCCTGAGGCAGTAGCTCCACACTCTAAGTCCTAAGCTGATGCCCTGCTGGCACTGGTTCCGGCCAGCCTTAACTTCGGTTCAGGGTCCACTCAATGTGGACATGCTAGTTCGAATTAGCAAAACGCTAATTCAAATTAGTTTTTAGGTCTAGATGCGCTAATTCGAATTAGCTTAGTTTGAATTAACTAATTGGAACTAAGTTAGTTCGAATTAGTGCTGTAGTGTAGACATACTCATAGGGAGCTAAACCGCACCATTCTGTCCTGTCGAGCTAGCTGGCGTGTGGGAGTGTGTTTGCTATCTAGGGCAATGGCGACACATGGCATTTCCATCCTAAACACTGCTCTCTGGGAGTGAGATACCCACAGAACTTCATTCTGAGCTAAAAGTTGGCATGTGAGACTCCGAACAAGGAAGGAGAGCGTTACTTTAAAACAATTGATCCAACTTAAATACATACAAAAGCCAAACAAAACCCCCAGCCTTAGAAATGCCATGGTTCCCTGCTCTGTGTTCTTAAAACTCAAAACCAGCTTTGATTTAAACCATGACATTTCCAGGACCGTGTAAGCCAAGCCAAGCGCTCCTTCCAGCGGAGAGATTACCAAAGCCATTACTGCACCAGGCAAGGTGGACAGTGCAGTTGCTTGGGCCCAGAAGGGTTCCCGATTCTGAGTTGTGCTGTTGTAGTGATGCAGAATACACCAAATTCTGTTCTTATTAACCTCGGGGTAGCCTTGGAGTTCTTTTCTCTGGATGTGTATAGAGTTTCCATGGAGTCACACCAATGTACTGAGAACAGTTTGGTCCGGAGAATCCCACTGTTGGATGGTGGGATCTGCTTCAGTCTGCAGCAGTGTCTGGCAGGTGTAGCAGGCATCAGTGCGCCCTGCCATATTGACTAGCTGACAACTGTGCTCATTGTACTACAGGGTTATCCAAGAGATCAGTGTCACAGATCATGGTGACTGCACCTGCATTGTCCCTCTGTGGTCCAGTAAGGGCTCTTGTTCTTAGGAACCCGACTCCCCAGCCGTCACCTCTTTTGGGTGGAGAACAATGTTCCTTCTAATATTTTTCCATCCATGTGCGGAATAAATGTTGTTATGTGCACTAAGGGATGTGCACCACTGTGACAGGGCGCTTGCCCTGCACTGGCCCTTTAAGGGCAAAACCCCAGCCCGGAGCAGGGGCTGCGAGCAAAGCCCCAGCTGAGGCAGTTCTAGCTAATGAGGGCCCAGCTGGGGGCTATATAAAGGAGAGCAGCCAGCTGCTTGGGAGGACAGCAAGAGAAAGAAAGGACTGGATGGGATGGCTAGGGAAGCAGGAGGCTCCCTGGAGCCAGAGCAGAGCTCTGGCCAAGCAAGCTTGCTCCCAGGCTGTAGGGCCTGAAGCAAGGCTATGAGGGCTGTAGTGAGGCAGCCATGATAGACAGGGGTAGCTGGTCTACACCCCTTTGCCAGTGTTGGGTGGCCATTACAGACTGCAGTTTGCCCCGAGGCAGGAGCTAGATGAAGACTGGCAGTGGGTCACTGAGGCAAGGTGGGTCCAGGGGAACTGAGAGCTCCCTGGGAGGAGAATAGGGTGCTCTGGGAAAGAGAGGACCCTGGGGTGTGAGCGGAGTAAACAACAACCCCTGGAAAGGGGGCTCGGGCAGTGGCGGAGGCCTGTGTTTGGAAGAGGAGGCCATGACCAAGGAGAAACACAGGGGGATACCACCTAGAGAGAGGCATCCAGCAAGGCAAGAGAGCTAATTCCCAGGATGGCCAGCTGGGGGCATCAGGGTGGCGAGGCTGCCCCCCAACAACTATCAATAGAAACACATGCTGCCAGATGCAGGAGGCTGTGGGCACTCTGCTAATCAGCTGGGTGGCATTTGAATCTCTAATGGGTGGCTGCCCAAGTGCTCATCTTACAGGGAACACGGGTGGTGAGCTGCATCGCTCTTCCCCCAATGAGTATTTCTAGGCTGTTCAGTTCCCTATCAGAATTCCCCAACAAGTCAAACTGTCTTTCCACTCCTGTTTGGCCTTCCTTCCTCTGCAGCGATAAGCAGCATAATTGCCCATTGTTGACAGTCACCATATGACTCTTTCTGAGCAAGCAGATTTTTTTCTTATGGTGAAAGCATTACAGAGACAGCATTAAGCACAACCAAAGAACTGGCATGCATGCTAATCTGCCAGGGGTGGGGAACCTCAGGTCTGGGGCCAGATCTGGCCTCTGACTTGCCAGGATCTGGCCCCCATGGCTCAGAGATTTCCCCCCAGCATTGGGGAGTCTGTGCTGGCACTCCACCCCCTCTTCTTCCCCACCCCACCCCATGACAGGACTGGAGCACACAAAATCTACTAGCCTGGGTTCCCCTAGGCTCTGGCATGTGAAGGAAATGTGGGGAATGTCTTTCTCCTTATGAAGCTCATCACCTAATAAACCATCTTGTTAGTCTTTAAAGTGCTACATAGTTCTGTCTTTTGTTTCAGCTAGACCAGACTAACAGGGCTGCAGCTCTATCACTTTTCTCCTTATGAGGCTGTGTCTATACTACATCCCTCTTTCAAAAGAGGGATGTAAATTAGACATCAAAATTGCAAATGAAGCTGGGATTTGAATTTCCTGTGCTTCATTTGCATAATTGTCACAGCATTTTTTTGAAAAACGCTATTTTGAAAGTGAAACTGGGGTCTAGACACAGTTCTTTCGAAAAGAAAAGCCTTTTTCGAAAGATCCTGTAAACCTCATTTTTTTGAGGAGTCAGGGGCCATGCCAATGCAGGGTTTTTTGATTTGGTTTCTCACTTGAGTGCGGCCCCCAACTGATTTTTCTGTGGGTCAGCGGCCCCCAACCCAGAAAAGTTTCCCCATCCTTGTAATATGCTTACCAGAGATCACCCCACATGCATGAGGGCCCTGGCAGGTGATCAGTCCTTCACACCACACACAGGCGCTTTCCTGGGGTTACAAGTTCATAACATCTTTGGCTAAGAATAGGAACTGCCGCCTCCCCCCCCCCCCAATGAAGCTGAGAGAGTCTCCTTTATGCCATTTGGGCCTTTGATCCTGGGAACAGGCAATTCATAGACAAAGGCACCTTCTCAGGATGAAGCTTCAGAAGGCTGAGTTCTTGCATACCTGGAAGGGATACATCTGCAGACACCCTCCCTCCCGCTAGAGATTTCCTGGGAGACCCACTTACCTTCAAATGTACACATTGTTCCAACCAGGCCTTTGATGCTCATAGCACTTCCCAGGGCTTCCATCAACCCTGCCTCTCCCCCTAGCACTCCCACAACAAAGCCACAGCTGTCACAATAGGAACAAAGGGCCAGGCTCTCAGTAACAGCTGGGTAAATCTGGAGTCACTCCACTCACTTGGGAGGATTAACTCCAGCTTTACGCTGGCATGAAGGGGATGAGAATGTGACCCAAAGACCCTTAAGGCACCTGGCTCATTGAGTTCACCTTCCCAGTACAAAGATGTAAGGAGGGATATTTCAGCAGCGCTGGTAAAAGCCCAATCAGTTTCTGTTTGCAGTGACTCATGTGACAGTCTGACTAGACCTGTCACATCAGGGCAGCTGGGCTGTCTCTCCCATCACAAGGGCACATCCACATGATGTGGATGACTCTCTTGCAATAAGTTCAGAGAGAAACATTCTCCAAGGTCCCCTGGTCACTGTCAAACCTGAGCTATGGGGCCTGCTTTCACTGCAGGCTTCCGCTCAGGTCTCATCCAACCCCTCATGGTACAGCCAGCGCAGTACAGCGGGAACCAGGGCTGTGGCTTGACATGGAAAATCCCAGGGCTTGTGAATTTCTTCCAGCCATGGAAGCAAAGTATGGCTGTGGACAGCAACCTAAAGGAACCCGCCCGTCAGCCGGTGAAGATGTGGTGCATCTGGGAAGCGTGGGCTCTGTAGTGGATCAACCTCCTCTCACTAGGAGGTGCAATGAATGTGTTAGTGCTTAGCTCAATACTCAGGGGTGAGGTAGCCTGTTGGCAAATTAAAACCCCATCAGAATTCAATACACTGGACACTAAGGCTGTGTCTACACTGGCGCGATCTTGCGCAAAAGCGGCCGCTCTTGCGCAAAAACTTGCTGCCTGTCTACACTGGCCGCGTGTTCTTGCGCAAATAAACTGACATTCTAATGTATGAAATCAGGGCTTCTTGCGCGAGAACTCTGATGCTCCCGTTCAGGAATAAGCCCTTTTGCGCAACTGTTCTTGCGCAAGAGGCCAGTGTAGACAGGCAACATGAATTTCTTGCACAAGAAAGCCCTGTGGTTAAAATGGCCATCAGAGCTTTCTTGCGCAAGAGAGCGTCTACACTGGCATGGATGCTCTTGTGCAAAAGCACATGCCAGTGTAGACGCTCTCTTCTGGAAGAGCTTTTGCAGAAAAACTCTTGCGCTAAAGAGTTTTTGCACAAGATCATGCCAGTGTAGACACAGCCCAGGGGTTTTTTTTGGCACCAGATGAAGATTCTGGCATTGAGCTAGCTCTGCTCTAGGAAGTGTCTGTTTCCAGTGGGTGAAATCTTGTAGACTATAAACAATCCAAGTTCTCACTGCAGCCCCAAGGCATAGGCTAGGGAACCGGACAGCACTCTGTGGGCCAGACAGGCCTGGCTAACACCTCCCTGTGCAGCCCAGCTAGCACAGGGCAGCAGGAGTATCTGCCATCCAATGGAAGGGGGCTAGACTGTATATTCCCCGCTGGGCTCTGAGTCCTACTGTGCCCAGGAAAATGCCTCAGCGCCTCTGCTTGGCCATGCAGCTGCTCTCCGGCTCCTGGGAAGACCAAGCACATAATCTGGTCCCAAAACTGCTAAGGGCAGGAAAGGGAGGATGAAGATGGAGGGAGCAATGTTTGCGAATGGCAAGGAATTACTTTGCTCAGGCAAGTGCAGAGGGGAATTGTGAGGAAGCCCCACAGGGCTAGAACAGACCCATGGGCTGAATTCCACCCTCAGGAACCCCCATGCAATCCTCTCTTCATTTTCAGGGGGATTGCATGAGAGCCGGAAGAGACAGCAATGGACACGAAGGATGCAGAGGGGGGACTTAGCTTCTGCTTTACACAGAGAAATTAAAGGCATGGGATAGGGAAAGACACGTGAGAGGAGATTATTACTAATAGCCAGGATGGGCAGGGATGGTGTCCCTGGCCACTTTTTGCCAGAAGCTGGGAATGAGCGACAGAGGATGGATGACTTGATGATTCCCTGTTCTGTTCATTCCCTCTGGGGCAGCTGGCACTGTGGCCACAGTCAGATGACAGGTTATTGGGCCAGATGGACCTTTGGCCTGACCCCGTGTGACGGGGCGCCGAGGCCCCGCACTGGACCCCGGGAGGTAAGCGCCCTGTTGGTGCTGCCGGGGCACACTTACCGGCGGTGTGCCAGCTGCTCCCGTGCCGCGGCACGGCTGGGAGAGCACCGGCGTGGCTGCGGAGAGGGGGAGGAGCTGACCCTGCGGCAAAATGGCGCAGGGTCAGGGGTTAGGCCGATGATGTCAGGGCAACGTCCGCCCTGATGTCTGGGGGCGGCAGGAGATTTAAAAGCCACTCGGACGGAGCAGAGGGGAGAGGCACGGAGCGCGCGGGAAGCCGGCCCGGGAGAAGGGTGGAAAGCGCCTGGGGAGACGCAGCGGGAAGCGATTGGTAAGGCTGGAGGGACCACACTGCCAGAAAGGTGGAGAAAAAGGGAAGCACGGCAAGGGGGAGAGAGGAAGTAGCCCAGGGCACGGCGGTGAACCAAGCCCGTGGGCTGACGTGTTTAGGGGTACGCCCCTGTTAGCCGGACTGGGACCGCAGCGTGGTCCAAGTCCTTAGGGCCCTGGGCTGGGGCCCGCGAGTGAGGGCGGGCCCGGGCCCCCCTCTCTTCTCCATCATTGGTGGAGGCAAACCACAGCAAGACGCCTGGCAAGCGAGTTACGCCGCCAGCTGAAGAGAAACTGGTCGGCCGGACTTAAAGGGACGGTGCCGGACTTGGGGCATCGGGTTCATCCCCCCCCCAGGGGCACCGTCACACCCCGTATAGCTATTCTTATGTTCTAGTAGGGCAGGGGAAACAATGAGAAGGCCACCTAGAGCCACATTTTAACACCATGTATAATTAACCTGTGGAACTCACTGCTGTGGGAGGTAATGAAAACAAGTGCCTCATTAAGGGTGTGTCTACACAGCACCCTAAACTCTAAATAAGATACACAATTTGCACTATGCAAATTGCATCGTTTATTTCGATTCTATCTTGAAATAGTTTATTTTGAAATGGGCGCATCTACACAGTGACAAATTTTGAAATAACGCACTATTCCAAAATAGCACGCCCGTTATTTCAAAAAATATTTTGAAATAATGGGCGGCTTGTTAAGACGCGGGGTAGCTATTTCGGGATACCTCCGGTAACCCAAAATAGCCACACACTGTAGATGTATCCGAAGGGTAAATAGCGGATAGATGTTTATAAGAGTAAAATAATTAGTGAGGCTGCAGTTACAAAAGCTATTCCTCCTCCTGCTGCAGGGCATCCAGCAATCTCTAGGTGGGGTGGAGAAGAAACGTTCCTCTGTGGTAGAGAACTGGAGAGCTAACCTCAGGAGCACTGTGGGTTTTGCTTCTGCTTTTGAAGCCCCTGGTATTGGCCCATGTCTGCTGTGGGGTGCTTGCTAGAAAGATCATTGGTGTATTCTGAAGATGGGTGGGTAACTAGACTTTGATTTGCCTGTAATCCAGCCCTGGTCTGCTCTGGTGAGGCAGTGACACGAGGAGCCTGATTCTAGCAGGGGATGGGCAGAGGAGCGAGGTTTGTTTCCTTGCTGCTGAAAGAGAACACAAGTTGGAGTGTCTTCCCCAAACAATGCCCCATTCAACTGTGCTCCAGAGCCATGGCAGCAGCACTGCAAGCTCCATAAACAGAGCAGCTGCTCCTGCTACCATGGGGCCTTCTTGAGGTGGCAGTGCTCAGAGCAGGAGACAGCAGCACAGGTGGGCATAGGAGCCTGCAGCAGCCGCACCTGCCAAGAGGCAGCCTGAGGGTGACAGGTGTCCCTCCACCACTGCCGGGCGGGCCCTTCCCCTCCACAACAGTCACGCAGCTCTAACACCCTGTTCCGTCTCACTGCTGGTGTCTGGCCCATGAGCTGGCCTGGGGAGCACAAGCAGGTGCTCTTGGGTTCTTTCCCAGGCAAAGTGCCCACTGAAGTACCAGATGGATACGGGGGCATCTCATCACGAGTGAGCCTGGCTGAGCGTCTCTCCGACCCCACATGGGATAAGGTCTGGCTGAGTGGGATACACAGAGCAGGTGGCTGAGCCCCAGCCAAAAGGAGGCAGCATGGGGTAATAATGAAGGGAGTGGATTTCAGTATGATCAGCAGCTTCTCCATCCATTACAAGAGTCCTGTTAAGCCAACTGCCTGGCTTGTGCCCTGGCAGGCCTGGGGTGGGGAAAAGGCCTTTGCTCCAAAGCTGAATCTAGCGGCTGGGCTAGTGGCTGCACCGTGCTTCCTCCACCCGTGGCAGAAATGATGGGGGACCCCATGATCGAGTCACTGATACCTCCCCAGCCTGCTTGGCCCGTGACATCTCCTGGGCTACAGGCCCAGCAGGGTTCAGGGAACTCACGAGAGCTCTGCTGTACGGGGTGTGCAACACAACCTTGGCGCAGAGACTCCTGCCTGGGGACAGCACCCCTGCCTTCGGGCCTCTGCCTCAGGGAGGAGCGGGCAGGATTGGGCCCAAAGGAGAAGTGCCAGAGAAGCCCAGTAGAAACTTTGCTGGTGCTGAGCTAGTTTAGATGGGAGATCGGCCACAGACTGAGGGGAAGAGCGGCAGGATAAGCCCCTTGGAGGAATCAAGCCCCCTGCTGCTTCGTTCCTGGGCTGTTACCATCTGAGAGGCTTAGAGCTGAAAGTTAACTTGCTTCATCAAAAGGGGGACCTCTGAAGTTGTAGCTCCTCTTTATCCACACACAGAGGAGGGCCTCCTCGCTGCATGCACCACCCCCCCTTGAGCCTCGTGATCCTTGAGCCCACTAAGCCACGCTTTCTTGTGCAGCTAGCTAGGAAAACTCAGTAGGGTGTTACTGGGCATGTCCACAAGCCCTGTGTCCTTCATACCCCAGAACCTGCACCCCCTGGCCACAGAGGCTGTGTCCACGAGCCACCATGAATCTTGTCCTGGAGCCCAGCACCCACCCCTCCCCCCCAAACTGCCCAAGGGGCTGGTGCTCTTGCTCCTATCTGTGTCTGATTCCAGACTGCTGGCAACAAAGGGCCTCTTCTCCCGCCCTGGAGATTTCCCACTTCATTGCCCTGCAGATCCCGGCAGTACCTGGCTCCCCCCTATCTCTGGCTCCAGATGGACAGCTCCATTGTCACCAATGAAAAGAGTCTATTTGTCAGAATTAAAACCAGGGCCTCTCAGATTCCTGTCCCACCTCCCACCCACTCTCCCCCCTTCCTCTGTACCAAGCCAGCCCTCTGCCAAGCCATGACAATAGCCAGAGGGTGGGACTCTGGTTCCTCTTCCTCTCTCTGTGGCTTTGTTGCTCCTTTTTCAAATGTTTCTGGTTGTGAAAACATGTGTTCATCCCGAGCACACTGCAGGGAACACAGACCACTCACGGAGAATGTGTGCACAGTACTCATGCTTTGCTGCAGAGGTGGGCAACCTGCGGCCCACAGGCTGAATGTGGCCCATCGGGGTTCTATGTGTGGCCGATGAGATATTTTATTTTATCTGCAGGTTTGCCAGATTCCGCTGGTTTCCATCCATGTAGGGTTTTTTCCTAGGGTTGCCAGATACTTTCGCAAAAAATCCCAAACATGGCGGGGGAAAATATTGGTTGAGGAAAAAAAAAGGGGGGGGGCACCCAAATTTGTTGAGCAAAAAAAAAAATTCCCCCGCTCTCCCCGCCCCCACCAGATTGTCCCCGACGGCCTTCCATCTGAGAAAAACAGAAAATACCGGACATTTTACATGTCCGGTATTTTCTGGGGTTTTTTTTTACCAGACAGAAGATGCAATTACTGGACTGTCCGGGTGAAAACTGGACACCTGGCAACCCTATTTTTTCCTGATGGGGTTAAAGTGACATGCACATGAAGCAAAGTGCACGTGAAGTGAGGTGTGTGCTGATTGCACGCAACGTTGGCTGTGAGAGCCGCGTGCTCTCTCTACAACCAATCAACGCGCTGCTACGGTTCAATCGGCACAGCCCGCAAATTCGAGGTACGCAAGCACAGTGAGCAAAACTCCCCTATCGCGGGAGGCCGTCTTGGTTACAACAATCTTGAGGCCCATTGAAATGGAAGGCCACTCCTGCGGTGCATTCGCTAGCTCAGGTGGTGCATGGCTGCTCTCCTGGCTGGATACTGAAACTGAAGAGAAAGATGGGACTCTTAGGTAAGTGCTTCCAAACCAAAATGCTGTGCATGCTTCTGCAGGGATAACCATAGAATCAAAATACATAGGCCAGTATGCACTTGTGCACCTGCAAGCACGCAGCCATGCACCTGCAAGCACGCAGCCATGCACATGCAAGCACACCTGCTCGGACACAGAGGTGGTTATTTTATAGAAAATGCACCCAGCCACACACACACACAAGTGCGCACACTCGCACACACACACACACACACACACAGATGTAGAAGGGCGAGCGTAGATAGACACTCCTAAAGGGGTGCTTACAGGGAGAGAAAGGATGGTCCTGTAGTCCCAGCACAGGCCTGGGAGCCATCTCTCAGAGCTTTTCCTGCTCTGCTGTGAATATTCCTGCTCAACACTTAACAACTCTGCCTCTCATCTTGTCCAGCTGCACTAGCACTGGTTCGTTATGTGAATGCCGGCCGCATGCAGATTGGGTGGGATGGATATGGAGAGTGCGGGGGGCGGGGAGGATATCTGTGATAAATACAGTGTCAGCTGCAATGCAAACCCAGCTGCTGGCATATAACAAAGGGCTTTTATGGGCGAATGCGAAGCGAGGTGAATTTTGTCCTGAAGTGACTTGAGATCCCCCGAAGAATTTCTGGCTGCTAATGTGCAGTGGTATTTTCTTTAAGCCTGTAAAACTCGCTGGCAGCAGCAACAGCCTTTCTGAGGACCAGCTGTGCCACTGCTGCCCTCCGTTGCCTCAGGCTGGGCTGGCTTATTGTGTGCCTAGTTCCCAAACACATCTTGAGGGCGTGGAGTGGAAGGAAATGGGGCTGCCTCTCCCACAGGATACTCCGGTACTTCCACTAACACTGCATTTCCTCAGCACGCACAGCCCCTCCCCCTGCCGCTTCAGCGCCTACCCAGCCGGCAGAGCTTTCCATGCAGTTGCTGACGTGCTGCTCCATCACATCCTAAAACGGACATGTCTGAAGATCCTAGCTGGAGGGTCTAGTCTGAGCATCACTCACTGCTCCTATGACTGTTGTAGTAATAGAAATGTAGCCGTGTTAGTCTGGTCTAGCTATGACTGTTGTGTGAGTAAAGGAGCAACCTACATTTAGACGGGGCCTCTTCTCCGCTAGGATCTCAGAACTGCCTGGGGACAGCGTAGGCCGGTGGGTCGGAATTGGGAGAATTGGGAGAGTTGGGTTCAGGTTGCAGCTCTCCCCCCAGACTCACTGTGTTACCGTAAGTAAGTTCTTTAACTTCTCCGGGAGTTGTGCCGTTGTCATGAAGCCTGGTGGTGCCCATGGACGGAAGCACAAAGAGAGAGCGTAGATAGGAGTCGTCGACTGAGTATCACGCAGCATGCTGGATTTGAGTCTTTTGGACAAACATTGCAATCCAAGGCCAACATTTTCCAAAGTGGGTGTCAACAGTTAGGCACCTAGGGTATGTCTACACTACAAAGTTAATTCGAACTAACAGCTGTTAGTTCGAATTAACTTTCATAGGTTCTACACATGCAAACCGCTAGTTCGAACTTAATTCGAACTAGCGGAGCACTTAATTCGAACTAGGTAAACCTCATTCTACGAGGACTAACGCCTAGTTCGAATTAAGTAGTTTGAATTAAGGGCTGTGTAGCCACTTAATTCGAACTAGTTGGAGGCTAGCTCTTCCCAGCTTGCCCTGGTGGCCACTCTGGGCCAAGCCAGGGAAACTCTTCTGCCCCCCTCCCGGCCCCGGAGCCCTTAAAGGGGCACGGTCTGGCTACAGTGCCCATGCCAGGTGCAAGCCTGCCAGCACCCAGCCAGCAGACCCTGCACCTGGCACGGCATGAGCCAGCCACCCGCTGCCACCCAGCCCTCCGCCTCTTCCCAGGACCAGGCTGGCGGCTCCCAGGAGCCTGCCTGGGGCCGCAAGAGGCGGGCGCCCGCCTGGTCTAGTGTGGAGATGGTGGACCTCATCGAGATTTGGGGGGAGACCTCCAACGTCCACGACCTCCGCACTAGGCACAGGAATGCGGCCGTCTAGGGCAGGATAGCTGCCAGCCTGGCCACCAAAGGCCACATGCGAACCCAGGAGCAGGTTTGCATGAAAATCAAGTTGGTCCAGTGAGACCCCCGACCCTGAGCCCTGAGCTTAGAACGTAAGAACATAAGAACGGCTGTACTGGGTCAGACCAAAGGTCCATCTAGCCCAGTAGCCTGTCTGCCGACAGCGGCCAACACCAGATACCCTGGAGGGGATGGACCGAAGACAATGACCAAGCCATTTGTCTCGTGCCATCCATCTCCAGCCTTCCACAAACAGAGGCCAGGGACACCGTTCCTACCCCCTGGCTAATAGCACTCCATGGACCCAACCTCCATGACTTTATCTAACTTCTCTTTAAACTCTGTTATAGTTCTAGCCTTCACAGCCTCCTGTGGCAAGGAGTTCCACAGGTTGACTATGTGCTGTGTGAAGAAGAACTTTCCCTTATTAGGTTTAAACCTGCGGTCCATTCATTTCATTTGGTGTCCTCTAGTCCTTCTATTATGGGAACTAATGAAGAACTTTTCTTTATTCACCCTCTCTACACCACTCATGCTTTTATAGAGCTCTATCATATCCCCCCTCAGTCTTCTGTTTTCTAAGCTGAAAAGTCCCAGTCTCTTTAGCCTCTCTTCATATGGGACCTGTTCCAAACCATTGTAGTTGCCCTTTTCTGAACCCTTTCCAAGGCCAAAATATCTTTTTTGAGGTGAGGAGACCACATCTCTACACAATACTGAAGATATGGCGTACCATAGTTTTAGACTTCCCCTCCTCCTTCTTCCCCCGGCTTCCCCCTTCCAGCTCCCTCCTCCCAAGTTTCCACCTCCCCTCTCCCACCCTCTCTCTTCCCCTCTCCCACATCCTTTTCCCAGTCTCCCCAGAGGTTAATCCCCCCACCCGCAGTTTTGTTAAATAAAGAGAGTTTCTATTTTTGAACACGTGTCCTTTATTTTTTATATCAGGAAGGGGGGCTAGGGAGAGGTAAGTGGAAGGAGGTGAGGGAGGAATGGGGCACGAGCCCCCAATGGGGAGGACTGGGGTGGCTCTGCGGGCTCCTCAGGGTGGAAGCACTCCTGCAGGGCCTCCTGGATCCTGACAGCCCCCCAATTGACACCCCCAGATGGCAGCCTGCGGTAAGTGCAGCCGGGCTGATGGCCGAGTGCTGTGATGTGCCGAGTGTGGGCACTCAGGGCACTCCAAGACAGAACTGCTTTGCTGTCCCTCATCGAGGTAGACAAGCAAGCGGGGAACCCTGAGAACTGTCTCTCCGGGGTGGGGGTCGGGTCCCTTTAAGCGCAGCCCTCAGCTAGCCTGAGGCAGCAGCTCCACACTGTAAGTCCTGGTTCCGGCCAGCCTTAACTTCGGTTCAGGGTCCACTCAATGTGGACATGCTAGTTCGAATTAGCAAAACGCTAATTCGAATTAGTTTTTAGATCTTGATGCACTAGTTCGAATTAGCTTAATTCGTATTAACTAATTCGAATTATGTTAGTTCGAATTAGTGCTGTAGTGTAGACATACCCCTAGGGTTTCCAGATGGTTTCAACAAAGATATCAGACACACTTGACATTACATCACAATTTACATTCCATCTTATTTAGAAAATACCGGACATTTCTATTTTCTCATTAATATTTTCTCAATTTGTTTCCCAAATAGAAAGCTCAAATCCTAGACTGTCCAGTTCAAAACCGGACACCTGGCAACCCTATAGGCACCATGGCGCTTCCTAAGCACCGCGCTACCACCAGCCCTGAGCCCAGGGCCATCTCTAGGGGGGCATGGGACCTGGGGGACCCCCTCCCCAGTGCCCCAGGTGAGGGGTACAGGGCAACTCCCCCCTGCAGGTCCCACTTTGCTCTCACCATTCAGGGTCCCCATCCTGCATTCACTCACTGCAGCAGTGGGAGCTGGAGAGGCCCAGCAACCTGCTCCGACCTGCCCCACCGCCCTCCCAGCCCGCTCGCCCACTTCTCCGCAGTGGTGGGAAGCACCGCGCCCTGGAGCCAGGATTGGAGCGCTCCACTTCCTGCTGCTGCTGAGAAGCCACATGCAGCAGGTCAGGAGAGGGCAACAGAGTGGGGCGGAGCAGGCTGCTGGGCCACTCTGGATCCTGCTGCCGCAGTGGGTGGGTCGGTGGGTGGGTGGGGACTCCTGCTGCCGGCACAGCCCGGCCCCGAGGTAATCCCCTGGGCCCTGTCCCTAGGACGGTTGAGGGTGGCCACCGTTGGCTCCCTGCAAAGCGTGGGGCTTGGGGTGGCTGCCCTGAACTGTCCAATGGAGGGGATGGCTCTGCCTGAGCCTCGTCTGTGCCTGCAGGGTGGTCAGCTCCCGGACTCCACAAGCCCCACTCACACTAGCGCTCCCCTCACTCTATGAAGCCCTGCTGTGCATCTGCAGATAAGCCACAGGCCCGTTCCGTGCCCCAAGCCCTCCAAGCCCCACTCAGGTCGTGTCCAGCCCGTTTCATTGGACACCCTCTCCATTCCCAGCTCTGCTGTTCCCACAGGAACAGGGCGCCACAGCTTACAGCTCAGATCCTTGCTCTGTTCCACCCGCAGCGCTCACCCCAGAGCAGAGAGTTGAGCAACCGCGAGCAGGCAGAAGCATTGGAACCAGTCAGTGACATCCAACAGCACAGCTTCTAGAGGCAGGGCTTCACTGGCAAGATGCTCCCTGTCCCATGAAGATTAAGCTCACCCAACGTCTTTCTGCTAAAGTTTAACAGCCCGACCGGCACCGCTCCTCTAGTCCTAAGGCAAGCACTCTGGTTGCTTGTCCCCTAGGTCAGTAGTTCTCTCCCAGAGGACCAGGGGCCTCTGGGACCATGAGAAGTTTCTGGGGGGGCTGCCAAGCAAGGCCAGCATTAGACTCGCTGGGGCCCAGGGCAGAGAGCTGAAGCTCCACTGCATGGGGCTGAAGCCTGGCAGGGCCGTATTAACTCTGCTGGGAAACTGAGGCTGGTAGATGTTGTGGGCTCCAAGGTGGGAGCAAAATGAGGGACTTCGTGTGTGAGAGGGGGTTGCTGGGGACCAGGGTGAGGGTGCAGGCTCTGGGCAGGAAGTAGGGTGCAGAAGCGGGGTGGGGGTGCCGGGATGGGGTGGGGTCTGACCAGGAGGTAGGATGCAAGAGGGGGCTGGAGGAGAGGTTGGGAGATAGGTTGGATGGTAGAGGGGGCAGGTGATTGGAGGTGCTTATGTGGCACAGCTCCTGGGGGGAGTGGAGGGGACAGGCAGCTCCATGTGGCCCTGCGCTTGGAGGCACTGCTGCCTTCACTCCCATTGGCTGCGATTCCCAGCCAATGGGAGTGGAGGGGGTGGAGCCTGCAGGTGAGCACTGCTAGCAGCCTCTTGTGCGGCTCCAGCCAGAGGAGGGGGAATAGCAGCGCGCTGAGCCACTTCCCCTCTCACCCCACCAGGAAGAGCCACAGCCACATGAGGGCTTTAGTGGCTGCATCGCAGGCCCTGGGCTAAGGGGGGGCCTCTGGACTGCAGCCTCTAAAGGCCCTTTCATAATCCGGCCCTGAAGCCTGGGGCCTTGTGCCCTGCCACAAGAGATTGAAGTTGAACCGGAGCACCTCAGCTTCATGGGGCCCCCGTGGCACGGGGCTTGTGCAATTGCCCTGCTTGCTGCCCCATTTTTTTTATATGCAGAAAGCCAGTTGCAGCAGCACAGCTGGGCCATGGAGCGTGTATAGCATGTTGGGGGAGAGGGCTCAGAGAGGAAAAGGCTGCGAGCCCCTGCCTGGGGGAAGGATACTCTGTCCGCTGGCGTGCTCCTGATATACCAGACTAATTCTCCGTGCCTCGTCGGAACCAGTACATCCCCCTCCCCAGTGGCGTGCTCCTTCCTGTCTCTTGTGGGCTTCACCATCTTGCTTAGCTGGCGGCTTCTGATGCAGAAAGACTTGATTGTAGGATACACAATAGCCAGCTAAGGAGACAGTGTCTTCTACCTGCTGCCTGAACAGAACCGGTGTGTGGCCCACTGGTGACCCTGCCTTAAAAACCTAGTTTTTAGTGGGGGATAGGCAACGCCTTAGATTTCCCCTGTGCATACATCGGGTGAGTACATACAGCGAGTGCATTACTGGCTGTTGGTACTAGAGACCCTGCCCCGTAGCGCACTGTTATGGAGACATCAGACTGAGTGGATGCCCGGAAACCCCTGTGTATCCCTTATGCCAGGTACTGTTCTAAACCACTATCTAGTCGTGGTGCACACCACATTTGCTTTTCCCAAAGGGCAGGGACAGCACAGGGATCTGCATAGCTCCCCCTTGGCTGACAGCATCCAAACAGCTCCCCTCTAGCACGGAAACGGCCTGTGTGCCGGGGGCAGTCCAGGTACGCCTCTAAGAAAAACAGGTGTGCTGCAGCACTATGGCTTTGCCAGGCCCATCATCTCCGTAACTTTCCAGCACTGTGACTCTTCCTGAGTTAGATAACAGTTAACAAGCTTAAAGGGCGTATGCTCCTTAACCCAGAGGCAGGAACATGAGGCCAGCAGAGCTCTCGGTGGCTGAGTCACACGCACCCTTCACTGCACCTTTCTTGGCAGAGGTTGCCGTCTTCACGCATGGGAAAGCCCCTGGATGCAGACTGTCTTGAATGATCGGGGATGATTCATGCGGTTGTGCGTGTATGTAGCTCTCTCTATTGCCATCTCTGCATCTACAGAGCACTTAGAAAAATCAGCCATAAAACTAATCTATCTCAGTCTAGAACATAAGAACGGCCAAACTGGGTCAGACCAAAGGTCCATCCAGCCCAGTATCCTGTCTGCCGACAGTGGCCAATGCCAGGTGCCCCAGAGGGAGTGAACCAAACAGGTAATGATCAAATGATCTCTCTCCTGCCATCTGTCTCCACTCTCTGACAAACAGAGGCTGGGGACACCACTCCTTACCCATACTGGCTAATAGCCATTAACAGACTTAACCTCCATGAATTTATCTTGTTCTCTTTTAAACTCTGTTATAGTCCTCGCCTTCACAGCCTCCTCAGGCAAGGAGTTCCACAGGTTGACTAAATGACAGTGGTGCTGTTGCCCCCATAGAATAGCCTCTCCTGGAGACTCAGAGAGCTACAGTGCAAGAGTCACTTTCCTGTCCTATTTGCACCTCCAAGAACTGCCAGCAAGAGAGAGTGTCAGGACCTGCTATTTCTAATGTAAAAAACAAGGAGGAAAAGTGTGTGAAATAATGGCAGAAGGCTTTTTAGTGCAGTGTGTGTGTGTGTGTGTGTGTGTGTGTGTGTGTGTGTGTGTTAGCTTTGCTGTTCACCTTTATGATCAAAGATCCAGAACATACTGGAGAATGAAAGGAAATTATTGGATCAGGAAAATACAAACTAAGACATAGAAGGAAATGGGTTTCTGGAGCTCAGAAGGGTGTTTTATTTCCTCTTTGCTGAGGCTTGCTGATTACCTAGGATCTTCCTTTATTTGCCCATTGCCCCTGAGGTGCAGGGTATCAGGCAGCAGAAGTAGAACATCTGTTGGAAACAGCCGAGATATCAACCGTCCACCTTCCCTTGGCTTGAAGAAGGCCTGGAAGTAGGTCTCCCAATGACAGCTCCATTTGGATCTAGTCCCAAACTTCTGCAAAGTTCTAAGTGTCTAGCTAGGCTTTTCCTTGCCATGGAGTGAGCAACCTGGGTTAGACAGCACCATACCTAAAAGCAAGGAGGGTGAGCATTGATTCCCTTCACTTGGGATGGAGCAGGGGAGGGGGTTACACCTGAGCCTTTCAACCTAATCCAATCCCAGGGGGGAGAGATCAAAGCTGGGCAGCTAATGAGAGAAGGTAGCTAGCCAGCCTTCCAGCCCCATGATAAATAGTAACGTGCTGTAATTGTCCTCCAGAGCTCAGTGGCAGAAACAGCACAAAACACTCCCTGCACCAACTCAGCTCACAAAGCAGCACTGGTGACTGGTGGGGGAAGACACGGGCAGGAGCAGAAGCATCCAACTCAGCTCCACTGGGAGGCTGGGGTAAGAGGATGGGTGTGGCAATCCAGAATGAGGGGAGTGCTATTGCTGCTGTTTAGGCTGGACTTGATTTCTGGGTCCTTGCCCCAGGCAGGGGTGTATCCTCTTGGCATATGCCCTAGTGCAGTGGTTCCCAACCTTTTTGAGCATACAGACCCCTTTTCAATCAATTAAAATTTCACTGACCCCCCCCTCCCTGGGGGAGGAAAAAAAAAAAGAAAAGGAAAAGAAAAGTTAAGGAGAGAAAAAGAAAAGAAAAAAAAGTAAGGATCAGGCCTACCATAGTGGGCCCAATCCTTATTTTTAAACTTTCCATGGACCCCCTGCAGTACCGTCATGGACCACCAGGGGTCCACACACCACAGGTTGGGAACCGCTGTAGTGGGCCCTGAATGAAGCAAAGGAGGCCCGGGGCACCCTGGGATCCAGAAGATGACAAGAAGATTCCCCACCAGATGCTCCCCCAAAGAAACCAGAGACACCAGGGTCTGCTTTGTGCTTGCAGATTGTAAGTGACTCGCCAAAGATGAACAGGGAAAACCATGTGAGTGAGGTCAGTGACCCTGCTAACCCCTCTTCCCCCACCCTCTTTGCCTTCTGGGCTAAGGTAACATATGGCTCATTACCGGCCGCTGGGTTATTTAGGATAATCCATCATTTTCTGACACCTGCCCGGGATCCTTTGTGGGCAAGGTCGTTCCTGATAGGCCTTGCTCACATCAACCTTAAAACCAGGAGTCACTGTGGGGTCCAGCCCATCTGGCTGTTTGGCTGTCCCAGCTGCATTAAGTGGCTAGCTGGTGATCCTGAGGGACAACCCCAGAAAGGGAAAACAGCCTCTTTGGAGGTTGATTAAAAAGCATGTTCTCCTGCCCTGGGGCAGCTAGAGACACTGGCTGGGATGGGGCCAGGGACATGCAGGCATTTAGGCACCTAACTCCCACTGGGTTCAATCTGAGCCTTCAGGATGGATCCAAAGCTCTTGGAAGTCAGTAGAAAGACTCCTTTTGACCACAGCGGAGATTAGATCAAGTGCTTAGTGGTGGGCAAAGCCCTTACCTCTTATCTGCTGCTTCTCCTACCTTCCGCCTTTCCTCTCTTGGCAACCAACTAGATTCCACTCCTCGGCCTTGCTGCCGTTCCAGGCAGAAGAATCATTCTAGACACCTGAGATGTTTTCACCTCTGGGGTGTAGTTGTTACACTAGGTACGGTGAGGCTCAGAAAAGCCATTCCATGTGATGCCATGGGCACCCCATCACTAGCATCTGCCTCTGATTTGGATCCAGACTTTTGGGTGAAAGAGAGGCCGTTTATCAGAGCCAAGGTATATAAGGCTAGTCTGGCCCTGTGTAACGAAGTACGTGCAAGGCTAGTCATCCTGCGCCTTTATTCGTGTCCCCACCACCACCACCACCACCACCACCCCCCTGTGGACGTGAGAGTCTGGCCCGCCTTAGATCCTGTCTCTCTGCTGTCGCTGCCTGGCGATATGCTCCTCTTCCGGCATAGGGGAGAGGGGGGTCGGGGCCCGCCCTCTCTCACGGACCCCAGCCCAGGGCCCTAAGGACGCGGACCTACTGTGGTCCAGTCCGGCTGATGGGGCTTCCCGCCGTAACACACCAGCCCGTGGGCTATAAGGGAGCCCTGCCCTGGGCTGCTTCCTCTCCCCTCACCTATACTTCCTTCTCTTGGCCTCCCAGCTGCTCGCGGTGCCTTGGGATGTGCCTTCTGGGCGGCCGGTTCCCACACTCCATCTCCCTCCCAATCCCCGTTGCAGGAAAGCCTCTCCTCCTTTTAAACTTTGGCGCCCAGGTGTTACATCACCCCTGGGCGCCGTCCTTGTGTGTCCTGCGCTGTGCCCCCTCCCCACCCTGATGGCCTGGGAGCATGCTGAGTATGCTCCTCCACGGCCCCGCTGCATTCCGCACCGGGCGCTGGGAGGGGCGGGGATGCGGAGTTCCGCCCCACGTGGGCTGGGGGCCCGCTGCGCTGGCCCTTTTCCGGCCACTCCGCGCCCTGTACAGAGCCATTGCCGGTGGCTCCAGAGGGTGGGGCTGCCATGCCCCGTCACACCCTGCCTCAAAACATTTTCCACCATACCCAGCATCGCAGAAGAGGTTCATGCCCCAACACCCACTTGACATGTGGAGGAACTGAGGCATGGATTGTTTCAGTGACTTGCTCAAGGTCAAATAAGAACATAAGAATGGCCACACTGGGTCAGACCAAAGGTCCATCCAGCCTAGTATCCTGTCTGCTGACAGTGGCCAATACCAGATGCCCCAGAGGGAGGGTTCACAACAGGTAACCCTCACGTGATCCCTCCCCTGTCTCCCACTTCCAGAGAAACAGAGGCTAGGGACACCATTCCTACCTATCCTGGCTAACAGCCATTAATGGACCTAACCTTCACGAATCTATCTAGCTCTTTTTTGAACCCTTTTAAAGTTCTAGCCTTCACCACATTCTCTGGCAAGGAGTTCTACAGGTTGACAGTGTGCTGAGTGAAGAAAAACTTCCTTTTGTTTGTTTTAAACCTGCTGCCTATCAATTTCATTTGGTGACCCCTAGTTCTTATATTGTGGGAATAAATAAATAACTTTTCCTTGTTCACTTTTTCCACTGCAGTCATTATTTTATAGACCTCGATCATATCCCCCCTTAGTCTCCTCTTTTCTAAGCTGAACATAGGAAGCTTATGCCAGAGGTGCAGGAACAGACCCTGCGAATCTTGCCTGTCCGGCTGCTCTCACCACTAGACAGTCCTTCCTCCTAATAAAGCAACCCACTTGGAAAAGAAACCATGGGACTGATGCATACCAGTCTGTCCCCCTTTCTTTCTTATGCTGTGATCTTGCCTCCCTTCTACAAGGACGACCCGGTTGTGCCGCAGGAAACAAGTTCACTGTTAGGCATCGGTGATTTGCTTTGTGGTGTCTTGGCTCCTCCAAAGACAGGAAAGAAATCAGCATTCCTCATGCCAAAACTAACAGGTAGTGGCCAGGAGAGGGACTCCTGCCTGCTCACCCTGGCCTGCTCTCTCTAGAGCTTGGGGGAAGGAATGGCTGATGGAAGGAAATCCCGAAGGCAAGCAGACACGGAGAGCCTGATTCTGTGTGCATCAAAAATGGACTGAATTACTAGTGAGCTCCCATTTCCCTCGTGCAGACGGGTCCCAGACGCGGGCACTTGAAGGGTTAACTTTGGCCACACATTCATAGCTTGCCAGGCCAAGCAGGTTATTGAAACTGACTGTGAATTGAGAGCGACCGAGTGCGGGATGGCTCCGTTTTCCTCTGCACTCAGAAATTCCTCCAAGGTGGCAGGGATCAAGGTGCTTGTTCTGCTGCTGAATGGTCCTGGCTTCTCCTGTTTTCCTTCCCTGACTTCTGCTTATGCAGGGCATTAATGGTTTGTGCTAATAACACGCCCCAAACCTCTGAGCATGAAGCAGCTGCTTAGACACTCATGCCAAGTCTCCGATGAGGAGTCTAACCTCCTGTCCAAAGAGTCGTGTCCACAGCCAACAGAGTGTCCCGTTGGCAGGGGCAGAGCTCAAGAGGGCAGCACTGCAGGCCCCAGGGCTGGGATCTCCTCATTAGACCCCATTCTGGGCTCGGTGGCTGCCACGCCTGGGAACTGAGCGTGACTCCATTTGGTTTCCTTGCTCTAGGCAGGGAGTTTTGTTGGAGAAGATCCTTGGGGCAGTGGCACTTGCCTTGTGCACTCCATGTGAAAAATGTCCAGGCCCAATGCCTGCCAACCAAGCCAGCTGTCTAGCCCCAATTGGGGAGGGGGGGGGTATGTGTGTGGACACATGTGTGTCCGTTTGGATTTGCGCGTGCAAATTAAGTGGTGCTTGTCTTCCCGTTTCTGCGTGCAAGTGTCAGATCTCTGCGTGCACGTCCTTCCCGTCTCTGCATGCACGTGTCACGTCTCTGTGTGCATGTCCCTGCATCTCTTGCGGCTGGGGCCATTTCTCGGTGCAGCAGTGAGGTGTCTGGGGGTTCATGTGTTAGTGTGGGGGAGGGGGAAGGACATGCTCAGACTCCATCACAAAAATGTGGAGCCTTCTGAAGCGACGGACGCCCCTCTCCAGCAACCAAAGCCAGAGCCCTGGATCCTGGGACCAATGAGAGCTGCAGTGAGGGGCCCCGGTGCAAAGGGGAGGGAAGGAGAAGTCTCCAGCTGGGGCTGGCTCATTCTGGGGAGAGCTGCGGTAATCAGCGAGGTGTGGTGGGGCACAGCTGGATTCTAGCCCCCCCCCTTCTCCTGCTGGGAGGGCTGAGAGGGGGCTGCTCTGCCCGGAACTGGGTCTGAAACCAGGGACCGCGCTCCTCCCCCACCCTCCTGCGAGATGCAGGGCCATTCAGAAGCCTGGAGAAACGCTAAGACTGGCCAATTTCACGCTCCACCCGCTCCTCCCCGCCGCTTGTCAAAGAGAATCTCTCCCCCTCCCATCTGACAGCATCTGGCACTCATTATCCAAATCCACCCCAGGCTGTCAGCAGGGGATGGAGACCCCCACAGCATCTCAGCCCCGGTGATCTCAGCTCTCTCAAGACAGTCGCTCATGAATGGGGGGAGGGGAGACCAGCCTGCCAACAGAGGGGCCGAGGGGGAGGCAAAGGAGATAACTGCCCCGGGGCCCAGTAATCCAAAATGGCCGAGGCCCCCCGCTGCTGCTGTGGTGGTGGCGGCAGCCGGAGCCATGGGCCCTTTAAATCCCCGCTGGAGCCCCGCTTGGCCCACTCTGGACAGAGCTGAGGGCTGCTGGGGGAGGCTAGCTCCCAGCCCCGCCCTTTCCACCTGAGGCCTCACCCCTTCTGGGGGCACAGAGCCACCCCCTGCCTTGCTCAGGGGCTGGGTGAGTTTGTCGGCCTCACTGGGTGGGATACATCACCCTGACCCCCCTTCCCTTCAGGGTCATTGTCCCACCTAGGGTGCCAACTCTGACAGAAGCTATTGCGGGAGATCCCCCCCCCCCCATGCTATAATGTCATTTTCTTAAACTTCCCTATTTCAATCTTCCAGATTGCTTTCAAGAGTCACTAGGAGCTGAATGCCAATTCTGGAAGTCCCCAGGCCAATCCTGGAGGGATGGCAACCCTAGTCCCACCCCCCGTGACTCTGCTCTGCCTCTTTTTAGCTTTGCCGCAGCCTTGGCGCCCAAGTGCGATCTCCAAGGGCCACCGTCCTTCCCCTCCCCCCAGAGCACGAGGACGGCAGTGGGGTTGGGTGACCCTCTGATGTGCTGAGCCTCCTCCCCGCTCACAGCTCTCAGCACCTCCCAGGTCTATTGTCCGGCTGCAGGAGTCCTACACAGCCAGGGTAGAAAAGGGCCTCAGGTTTTTTGTTACATGGGCCAGTGAGGGATGGAAGAGCAATAGAAAAAAAACCTTCCCAACCCCCTGTGTCTCTGCCATAGATGTTCACGCTTACCCCGTCCCTGGTCACACATGCAGCTGGGAAGCTCTGGCAACCAGACAGCTGGGAATCCCTGTAGTCTGGCTTCTCGCAGCTGGTGTTTGCTCACTGGCAGTGGCTGAATGACAGAGGGGAGAGGCAGGAAATCAGCCATCAGTTGGGGGGTTCGTAAACAAAAATGTTGTCCCAAAGAACAAAAGATAACCAGCTCCCGTGGCACTGGTAGTTTGGGACAGGGCGCTGGTCCTGGAAACAATGGTGTAGCTCATCACAGGGTACAGGGGTTCAGTCCTTGAAAGCTAGCACCTTGGGGCTATGGTCATATCCTGTGAGCAAAGTTGGCATAAGAGGTAGGGCCTGGTGGTTGCTCTCCCAGGGCATGTTTACACTAGGAAATTATTTCAAAATAATAACTCCTGAAATAACAAAATCAAAATAGCATGTCCACACTAAGGGGAAGCCTCAAAATTAGTCTGAGGCAGGCTCCCTTAATGTGAACGTGCTACCTCAACTTAGAGCCCCAGGAAGCACTGGGGAGCCATTACTTTGAATGACTCTCGGGGGGTAGTTATTTCGCAGCAGCAGCAGCAGCACATCCACATGACCGCTATTTCGAAATAAGTGTCACTCCCCGAGGAAAGCAGGAGTACAGATTTCGAAATAAGCAGCCCGTTATTTCAAAATAACAGGCTTGATAGTGTGGACGCTCCGTTTATTATTTTGAAATAAGGGGGGTTATTTTGAAATAACTCCCTAGTGTAGACCAGGCCCAGTGACCACAAGGCAAACAGGGAATTGTTTTCCTGGAGGTAGTTTCTGTAAACCAGTCTACCACATTGCACCGCAGGCAGGGGCTGCTCCTGCTGGGTGCCTATTAATTGGTTACCAGTAAGCATCACCTGGTAAGGGCGATGCTTACCGGGTAACTGGTTAACTGGTTACTCATTTACACCCCAGTTTTCTGGAATGCTGCAGGCCCCTCAAGCTGTCCCTGGAGGAGAGGGGCACGATAGTCCCGTGTCAGCTGGCCTAGACATGCCCCCAGCTCCTGCAAAGAGCTAAGAGGCACCTGAGTGCTCCCGACTCATTTAACCAGGAGGGGAGGATGCTCAGGGAGAGGTCCCTGTCCTGTGAGGATGGGAAGCAACCAGAGCTGGACCAAGTGTGTTGGGATCCTGAAGAAGAGCAGTTCAAGGGTCAGATTCCGAGCTGCTTCAGCACTGGCCTCCAGGTTGCTAAGATGCAGCCATGAAATAGAGGGGGAGAAACCAGGGACTCCTCTGGGATTTCCGCTCTCTCCTGAGCTACGGCAGCCTCACACACTCAGCTCTTCCCTGTGCAAATTCCATCCTCTCCAGCCAAGCTCCTGGGGTTGCAGGTCCCTGCCCAAAGGGGTTCCAATGGAAGATGCGGTTTGGCACCATCTCTAGTGACAGTAATTTGTCAATGCCTGTGTAGCATGGATGGGTCCTTGGGCAGTGTCCTTCCCTCTCTGGTCTGCTTTAGCTCCTGAAATGCTAGAGACACTGGACTTCCCATAAGTGAAGTACTAGCTGTAGAAACAGAGTCCTTCCTTCTGTTTAGAGCAGGGAAGACTCCCGAGGGTGAAACTCTTGGGTATACATCAAATCTTAGGGAGGGCCCATAACTCTGCTTTGGCTGGTCCCAGATAACTGCTCGCATCCTGGGGGTGGGGGATGGTTTCACATTGCTGGTGTAACCACCACCAGGTGGATTTGAACCTGGGGCCTCTGGAGCCTCTACCCTCTGAGCTAAAAGCCAGCTGGTTCCCAGCCTATGCTGTAGAGGTCTCTTGGTCTTAACTGTTGCTGTGGTCTAAGTGCCACTGCATGGGACAGTGAACCACACTAGGTGTGTGGGTTACACTGGCACCAGCATGACTCTTGAGTTCTGCTTCCCCACTCAGCGGTGATGAGGGACCCATCTGTCCTGTCCCTATTCTCGCTGTATTACGCACTCTGGGGGTACACACATGGCTGTCATGTCAGTGCACGGGCTGTTCTGCCTGACTGTCCAAGCCCGCTGGTCTCTTGCTGGGATATTACGTTGCACTCCTGCACATTGCTGCTGAATGAACCGTGGGAAGCTGGAAGGGAAAAATGTAAATAAAGGATGAACCGGCTGGGTCTGTCAGCTCCTCTGAGCTATGCAGCTCTCCCTGCCTGAGTCCCCTAGCGTAATAGGGCACAGCCAGTGGCATCCGCTGTTCTGAAGGCCTCTCTGAAGAACTATGTTTAGAAGAACTTTAAAAAACAACAAGGATTTTCTTCTCCTCTGCTCAGTGACACAGGGCTTTCTGTTCAAATCTGCCAGAGCCGGGTGATGAGCAGTGTTGTTGTAGCTGTGTCAGTCCCAGGATATTAGAGGGTATGTCTACACTACAAAGTTAATTCGAACTAACAGCTATTAGTTCGAATTAACTTTCAGAGGCGCTACACACGCAAACCGCTAGTTCGAACTTAATTCGAACTAGCAGAGCGCTTAATTCGAACTAGGTAAACCTCATTCTACGAGGACTAACACCTAGTTCGAATTAAGTAGTTCGAATTAAGGGCTGTGTAGCCACTTAATTCGAACTAGTGGGAGGCTAGCCCTTCCCAGGTTGCCCTGGTGGCCACTCTGGGCCAAGCCAGGGAAACTCGTCTGCCCCCCTCCCGGCCCCGGAGCCCTTAAAGGGGCACGGTCTGGCTACGGTTCCCGTGCCAGGTGCAAGCCTGCCAGCACCCAGCCAGCAGACCCTGCACCTGGCACGGCACGAGCCAGCCACCCGCTGCCACCCAGTCCTCCCCCTCTTCCCAGAACCAGGCTGGCGGCTCCCAGGAGCCTGCCCGGGGCTGCAAGAGGCGGACGCCCACCTGGTCTAGTGCGGAGATTGTGGACCTCATCCAGGTTTGGGGGGAGGCCTCCAACGTCCACAATCTCCGCAGTAGGCACAGGAAAGCGGCCGTCTAGGGCAGGATAGCTGCCAGCCTGGCCACCAAAGGCCACATGCGAACCCAGGAGCAGGTTTGCATGAAAATCAAGTTGGTCCAGTGAGACCCCCGACCCTGAGCTTAGAACATAAGAACATAAGAATGGCCGTACTGGGTCAGACCAAAGGTCCATCTCACCCAGTAGCCTGTCTGCCAACAGCGGCCAACACCAGGTACCCCGGAGGGGATGGACCGAAGACAATGGCCAAGCCATTTGTCTCGTGCCATCCATCTCCAGCCTTCCACAAACAGAGGCCAGGGACACCATTCCTACCCCCAGCTAATAGCACTCCATGGACCCAACCTCCATGACTTTATCTAACTTCTCTTTAAACCCTGTTCTAGTTCTCACCTTCACAGCCTCCTGTGGCAAGGAGTTCCACAGGTTGACTATTTGCTTTGTGAAGAAGAACTTTCTTTTATTAGTTTGAAGCCTGCTACCCATTCATTTCATTTGGTGTCCTCTAGCCCTTCTATTATGGGAACTAATGAAGAACTTTTCTTTATGCACCCTCTCCATACCACTCATGATTTTATAGATCTCTATCATATCCCCCCTCAGTCTCCTTTTTTCTAAGCTGAAAAGTCCCAGTCTCTTTAGCCTCTCTTCATATGGGACCCGTTCCAAACCCGTAATCATTTTAGTTGCCCTTTTCTGAACCCTTTCCAAGGCCAAAATATCTTTTTTGAGGTGAGGAGACCACATCTGTACACACTACTGAAGATATGGCGTACCATAGTTTTATACTTCCCCTCCTCCTTCTTCCCCTGGCTTCCCCCTTCCAGCTCCCTCCTCCCAGGTTTCCACCTCCCCTCTCCCACTCTTTCTCTTCCCCTCTCCCACCTCCTTTTCCCAGTCTCCCCAGAGGTTAATCCCCCCCCCCCACCCTCAGTTTTGTTAAATAAAGAGAGTTTCTATTTTTGAACACGTGTCCTTTATTTTTTACATCAGGAAGGGGGGCTGGGGAGGGGTAAGTGGAAGGAGGTGAGGGAGGAATGGGGCACGAGCCTCCGATGGGGAGGACTGGGGTGGCTCTGCGGGCTCCTCGGGGTGGAAGCTCTCCTGCAGGGCCTCCTGGATCCTGACAGGCCCCCGAATGACCCCCCCGCATGGCAGCCTGCGGCAAGTGCAGCCGGGCTGATGGCCGAGTGCTGTGATGTGCCGAGTGTGGGCACTCAGGGCACTCCAAGACAGGACTGCTTTGCTGTCCCTCATCGAGGTAGACAAGCAAGTGGGGAACCCTGAGAACTATCTGTTCGGGGTGGGGGTCGGGTCCCTTTAAGCACAGCCCTCGGCTAGCCTGAGGCAGTAGCTCCACACTCTAAGTCCTAAGCTGATGCCCTGCCGGCACTGGTTCCGGCCAGCCTTAACTTCGGTTCAGGGTCCACTCAATGTGGACATGCTAGTTCGAATTAGCAAAACGCTAATTCCAACTAGCTTTTAGGTCTAGATGCGCTAATTCGAATTAGCTTAGTTCAAATTTACTAATTCAAACTAAGTTAGTTCGAATTAGTGCTGTAGTGTAGACATACTCAGAGAGACAAGATGGCTGACATAATATCTGTTGCGCTTTCGGGAAGAAGAGCTCTGTGCTGGCACAAAAGCGTGTCTTTCTCACCAATAAAAGATGTTACCTCACCCACCTTGTCTCTCTAAGAACCAGCTGAGGCAGAATTCCTGTCACATCCTCATGTTGGCCAATGTTGTGGTGAACCTGGGCCAGGATAAGAGGAAACCCAGACTCCAGCAAACCTCACACTGACATTGATGTGCAGTGTCTGGGTAACGTGTGTATCGTCTTAGCTTGCTAACAAAACCTAATTGTCACAGGAGGGCGTCTGTTTTTGTGCCTGCTGTTTTGCCAGACCGCTTGGATAACTTTTTACAGTCACCAACTGGGTGTTTGTATTTAGGCAGCTAAGTGGTTTAAATTGTGCCCACAAAATAATCATAGGTATCAAATTGTGTCTGTAAATTTCAAGTGCCCAAAAGGAGGCCAAGATTTGACAACCTGGGCCTAAAACTTTCTCTCTCACTCTCATGCTCTGCCACCCTTCTATTTTCTATCTGTAACTTTACTGGAATGGATGGTGGTTGATGCGAGACCAAAGAGACCATAACAGAAGGGCTGGTGTTGAACTAGGATTGTCTGGAAGAGGCCAGGCTGAACGGGAGCCGCAAGGAGGGGTGGAAAAGCTGCTCTGTTGGTAAGAACAGACAGTTTTCTTCCTCTGGAGGATCCGGCCTTTTTAGGCCTGGCGGGGTTGGAAATGGGATCCAGAACCATTCACGTCTACACGGCTGGCTCACATCTGTGCCTGACTGGTAGGAAGCAGAAGCCACATTGCAGCTCTGTGGGAGCCTAAATGGAATGACTTGGGAGGTCTCCATTCTGAGAGAGTGAGAGCTGGCACTAATTACCATGGTTACTGGCCACCTCAGCCAGGGCCGGCTTTAGGCCGATTCCCCCGATTCCCCTGAATCGGGCCCCGCGCCTAAGAGGGGGGGCCCCGCGCCTAAGAGGGCCCCGCTCCCGGGTGCGCAACACATGCGCGGCCCCCACCCCAGGCGCGCGGCGCATGCGCGGCCCCGTGAATCGGGCCCCGCACTTCCGAAAGCCGGCCGTGACTTCAGCAGAGGCCAAGGACTGATTGGAGAAAGACATGGCAAGCTCAGGCCTGAGGCACATGGGCAGTACGGGGCCCGGAAAGCTTGCTGTCTCTGGCCAGTTTGATGGGTAAATAGTCAGAGTCTTTAAGATGCTCAAACCTGGCCTACATTCACCCCCCTGGCCCACATCCTGCTGATAAGCACTGCAGCCAAGCCGGGGTAACTCCAGTGAAGTCCGGAGTTACTGCAGCCTCACCACTGCAAAGCGGGGAATGGGACCACTGTGTCCCCACAACTCTCCCTTGATGTGGAGCCCTACTCCGGCCGCACCCTGGGGCTGAGCTCTGTTGAAATCCTCTTGCAGGCTCTTCAGACCCAGCAATGCCTGGCTGCGGTATCTAGAGGGTGGCACCAGCCCCAGCACTGACCAGGCTGGATCAGTTACAGACAGCGGGCAGCAGAAGGTTGCTGGGGTAGGGAAGCAATGGAGAATGGCGAGAAGGGAGGAGGGACCATGGCCCAGGAGAGCGAAAGAGGAGCTGTAGCACAGCCGGGGAAGGGGAGGGGCTCTGAGGCTAGGAGTGAATGGAAAGGGGAGTTTCTCTTGTTGCACATTCTCAGTTCAACCCTGGCTGGGCACCGCTTAGCATAAGCCTGGAGCACATAAAAGCGGAGTGACAGGCGCAGCAGTAACAAGGAGCTCGGGGAGGGGTGCCTCTCCCCTCCCCCACCCCTTGGGGCCGGCCTGGCTTTTCACGGTGGGGCTGTCAACCAGGCTGCGTCTCTGAGCAACTGGCTATTGAAAGACACACTGGCGGGGAGGGGGCTGCTACTCTGGAAGCGAATGCAGCATCATTCAGGGGCGGGGTAGCCGGGGTTGGGGCCAAGGTGAGCCCCCGGGATAGAAAGAATGTGGGGGAACTGAAGCCCAGCTCGGAGCAGCCCTTCTCGGCCTCCGGCTCAAGAGGCTGCTGCAGCTGGGGGAGGCCACTGCACATGCTCTGAGACCAGCGTGGTGGCCTGACGTGAGGGGAAAGAGGCACGGGGGTGGGAGGAGGCTTGTTCCCGCAGGCTGTGGATCATCCAGAGGACTAGGCACTGGGGGGTGCAAGCCAACAACCAGTAACACACGACAGGGCTCCCGTCCAGCCACAGAAGTTTCCCTTAGTACTGGATGGCTGGTCCAGGGAACTCGGGCTGGGAATTTCAGCCTAGGGACAAGGGCCGCCACGCCCTAACTTCCGTCCTGCAGCACGCTGGGCAACCGACCTGGTTCTCCTGCCTCTGGTAAGGCGCAATGAGCATCCTGGGGCGCAGAGCAGAGCCGCCCCATCCGGAGAGTCCTGCTGCAGACTGATAGGCAGAGAATGAGCTTGGGCAGCTGCTTTGGGAATGTGGCCAGGTGCAAGAGCCCCTCCTGCTCTCCAGGGGAATCCTGGTTCCAGTCACTGGAGCTGAGAGAATGGAGGCAGCTCTAATCCCAGGGCTCCTGTTCAGCTCTTTCAAAGATCCTGGGCTGTTACATGGACCTTAGGATAGGGCATTGGTGGGAGCTCTTCGTGGCAGGCCCAAGGGGAATGCAGTAGGGAGCGGCCTGCTCTGGGAGAGGGGAAGGTATGGTCAGTTGTGTTGCATCCCTTGCCCTAGCTGCTGTGGTTGAATGGCTGGTGCCTCCATCTCCCTCCCTCTCCTCTCCCTGTTCCAGGGCCCTTCCTGCTGTCACAGGGCAGGTCAGACACAAAGCCCCGTTGGGCTGCGTGTGTATCCATGGGCTGCAGCGCCTGGCGTCTGTTTCCATTGGTCAGCAGCATGGGATGGACGGGCTGCCTACCAACTAGCCAAGTACCAACCACAACAGCAGGTGCTGAGCTACCCAGTGGAGATGTTCACTGTGGACCCGCAGCCAGGCAGCGTGAATAGACGGCACCGAACTCCCTTCCTGCCCTCTCCGAGCAAACCACAGGCAGCATGAGGGGCCGGCTGCACCATGGTCGAAGGGCAACACGGCTCAGGATCTTTGGGATGTCGCTCTCCTCTCTTCCTGACGCAGTGCGCCCTTGCCCTTGCCCCTTCCACTCAGAACGCGGAACCCCTTGTCCTAGAACCTGTATGGCAGGGGTGGGCAACATGCAGCTCAAGGGCTGCACATGGCCCCTCAGGGTTCTAGGTGTGGCCCACGAGACACCCCGTTGCCCGTGCACAGAGTTGCCAGATTCTGCTGGTTTCCATCCGTGTATTTTTCCCTCACTGGTGTTACCAAGGTGACACACACACAACGCAACGGCACGTGAGGTGAGGTGGGAGACCGTCGTCGTTACGACAATCTTGCGGCTCACTGAGAGGGAGGAGGGCCACTCACAGGCCTACTCACTAGCCTAGGTTGCCCATCATGGCTGTAAGGCATGTCCCTGCGCTGATCCTCACTCAGTTGTGCTATTGGCCCTCCTCTTCCCTCCCTATGGTTTAGCAGCTGCGCTCAGTGGGCCGTGCACATACCAAGGGCTTAATTCTGGGCTGACTGCTCCACGGAAGTCACTGGCTGCAGAGAATTTGGCTCCTGTGGTTTCACTGTGGGCTTCATGTCATCACTTGTGACCCTGCTAGGATTCCTACGGTGCAACAGTGAGGAATATTTTACACTCCAGGGGAATACATGGCCCTTTTTGCATGGGTCGCGCCCATGGAACCTCATGTGCTGCAGTGTCCAGACCCAAGGCACCATTTGCTGGGCTGGACCGTTGTTGTCATGTGCTGCTCTGGCTCCCAGGACATGTCCCAGATGCTCGGCTTCAGCCCTGCCGTAGTTCATGCCTGGGCTAGGCCTGCAGTTGGTTTCAGGTCTGCCTCTAGGAGTGCTGGCCTTGGCTGGAGGGAGCCGTGCCAGGAGAGGCTGGGAGGGACAGCGCCACCTGCTCGCTCCCCAGGAAGGCCGAGGCTATTAAAGCCAGCCTGGGCTCTGTGGGAACTTGCCAGCAGAACATCTTCTGACTCCCTGGGTCCTACACTCCAGCCAGCTCCAGCCCTCCTCTCCCCCCCCATGGATCAAGGTTGCACCCTCCTCTCTGCAGCCACAGAGCCTGGTTTCCCCCAATAGGACCTGGGGAATGAACTGGACCTGTAGCTTATCTGGCAACCCATCTGCTCCCCTGGGCAATAGCCCCTCAGGGCCACAGTGAGGTTCCTTCCCAGCTTGGTAGCCCTGGCAGGTGAGCATTTGGCAGGCTTGTGTTGTGTGCATCTCAACACTGCCACCTAGCAGCCCAAGTCTGCACTGCAGCTCCCTGGCAGGGCATTTTCTCCACAGCACCAAGGTGGAAAATTGACCAGAGGGATAGTCATGGATCACACAGCACCCGTGTGGGGCCCCATGCTGTGCCCACTCAAGCCAGCAAAACTCCCAGGGACTTGACTGGTGCTAGGTCGGGGCCGTCCCAAGAACCCTGGGGATTTCCCAGGCCACGAGCGGCGTGCGACCGACGGCCCAGCTGGGAGGGCTGACCCCTTCTGTAGCTTTGCAGAAATCACCCTTCCGGTGTATTGGCTCAGATGAAGTGCCCTTAGAGGCAGGGGATGGGTGGGTCCCATTGCACAGGGCCCCATGGGAATTCTGGACTCCTGCAAGCTCGGGAGAAGCCTGAGACTGGGGTCTCATTTATACTATGGCCATTTCGGCCCTTGGAGCAACTCACAACAGAAGTGGCTTAAAAAACCTTTTGCTCCCCACTCCCCAAGGCTGCCCCGGTTGGTTTGCATCTCTGGCAGACATGCCCCCCCACCCTGTATGTTAGTAACCATGGGCAGTTAGTGAAGGTCGAATTGGGGGAGGCAAGCCCCACCCCTGGCCCTGCTCCAGCAGGCAGCACTACACTGTTCTGCATCTGGACCAGCAAACATATGGCGCCCTGGTGGGAAGGGTGAGAAAGCTCACTGTGCACATGGGCTCAGGAATTTTCACCGTGCTCGTGCAGGGCTCTAATGGGGATGTGGGGATGTTTTAGGAAACAGGACAGAGGAGGCAGGCTCCTCTCCCTTTCCAGCCTCGCCCTCCAAAAGGACTACATGGAGGAAGTATCCACTGGACCAGGGAGCAGAGAGAACAAAGGGGACGAGGCCTTGCTCCTGATAGTCAGGCTTGGCAAGCTGGGACTTCAGGAAGAGAACGAGTCAGTCAGACGCTGCTGGCTTTTGCAGCCAGGCATTTTCTGGGTTCTGGAGGAAGCCGGGTGCTCTGCTCAGCTTCCTCGCCCGGCGGCCACAGGACCTGCTTGCGCTGGAGTTGCTGTTACCTTGGGACTGTAACTCGGATGGATCCCAGCGAAGGGTGAAATCCCACCTAGTCTGACATTCACTGCATGGGAATAGCGTGGTGGGGGAGGAGGGACCCCTGCTGGGCTGACATTAGTACAGGGCAGGACAGCTCAGGCTGGGCAGCTGCAGTGTGGGGCAGGGCGCATCTCTTCGAAGGAGCGGCCACCACTAGCATGCACGGGAGGAAGCCGGCGATGCCAGCTGCATTCGGGAGACACCCAGGGGCGAGTGCAAAGCTAGATGAGACCTGGCACCTCCCTTTGCTCTGTAGAGTGGTGGCTAGGGATATAAAATTGATGATTAATTGGTTAATCCATTAATTGATTAAAGGGAGGGCGTGGGGGGCCGGAGTGGCCCCCCCTGCTGCAGACAGAGACTGCTCTGGCCAGGCTGGAGCGTCCCCTCGCCCACTCCAGCCCCCACCAGTTAACTGGAACCAGTAAGCCTCACCCATTAAGGGCAAAAAAGGTTGCACCTTTGGCTCCACTATGTGCCTCTAGCAGAAGGGTGCATCTCCTGTGGGCCGTGGTAGCAATCACCTCCCCCAAGGCCCTCCAGCACCAGGCAGAAGGGGCAGCACCCCCCGCCCCGGCTCAAAGCAGGATTGATGCAATCTGCACCCCTCTGCTCCTGCACCATCACAGCATTGTCACCTTGAGTAGTAATCCCTCCTCCCGCCCCACCCCCACAGCTCCAATCTCCAGCTGTCTCTGATAAGCTTTGTTGGGCAGCGCTTGATGAATAATATTAGCATCTAAATGACTTACCCATTAGGATCTCCATCAGCAAATGGGGCAAGGAGGTTGCACCTTTATGGTTCTTATTGTTTTCCTGAAGCGTTTCCCCCCCTTCTCTTAAGATAACAATAGCAAATTGGCTTATATGTCCCTTTATCTCCCCACAGGCTAGAATGGGGGGCGGGCAGTGTCAGGAATGCAAAATGTCTGAAGATGGGACCATTTCCTGCACCACCAAAACAGAAACCCCCTGAGGTTTCTATTCAGCCTGCAATAAACAGACTAATACCAGAGCCAGCGTTCTAAACAGGCTGGTTTCCTTCTCCCTGTCTCAGATAGGGAAACTGGAGAACCCAGCCAGCTGCCAGTGGCAAAGCCAAGAATAAAATCCAGGTCTCCGAATTTGCAGCCCAGTGCTCTACCCACTGGATAGCACTGCCCCTTGGTGAACTGGATCTCTCTAGCTTCTGGGAAGGGAAGCTCCTCTTTCCCCACCCCTTCCATCCCAGGAGAATGCTTCTCTTTCATGGCTGCCCCCTCCACCCCAGGAACAGAGGTTTATGTAGCACTCTGCCTGCCCTCCCTGCAGGGGGGCTCAGCCAGTGGCTCTGCTAGCTCCAGTTTGCTCAAGGCTCCTTACTCTGGGGAAGGAGATGGGAGCACCCCTGTGACCTTGCCCCGCTCACTGCTCCTGAACCCCACTCATGGTGATGAGATGCCAAACCTCCCCACCCCATTCCCACTTCCCAAGGGCTGTCAAATAAAATCGGTCATTACCAGTGGCACTACCCGGCCCCGAGCGGCCAAGCAGAAAGACGTCAGGTTGACCTGTCCTGGGGGGCTGGAGAAGCGGAGTTCCTCCTGGGGCTGAGGGAGGGGAGGTCTCGTGCAGATGCAGACTGTGCTGGTCCTGGTCTGTGGACAGACAGGCTTTCAGCCCTGCCCACTGTTCTCATGGCGTCGCTCACCAGCGTGATGCCTGTTTTGAAGGATGAGAAGCCGCCATAACTACTGGAGCTCCTGGGGCTTGCCAGGTCTGAAAACCAGGCCTGAGGTGGGCACCTGAAAAGAGAGACACCCAAAAGGAGGAAGTTTGGAAATGTGTCTGTAAGCCGCCCACCAGCTGTGCTAGTTGTGGTGCATTGAAACCAGCTGGGACTTTCACTGGGGGCAAGCTCCTCTCTCTGTACCACACTGCACCCACTGGGTGCTATCATTTGCCTGGTCTGCACGAGAGCCTTTCCCTCAGGACATGGCAGAGCTGAGATTTGACTGGGCTGGCCCCTCTCTGGTTGGAGTGCCACCTTGCCCACACCTTGCCCAGGTGTAAATGATGATACTAGGTGCAAAACAGGCAACCAGACCCATTTCCTTGTTACCTCTTGGGCATAGTTCTGGCACCATATCCAGCAGCATTAGCCAGCAAAGGGGGCAGCAGTCAGTCACTCTGGAAAGGGGATCATGACTATTTTCCCTAATGGACCACGCCTAGATCACTCTCACTTTACTGACACATCCTCTCCTGGAGAAGTCCCTGCTTGCCTCAGGATGTCAGGCAGACATCCAGGACAGATCTGTCCAATCGGCAGCTCCCACAGGAAGCCTAGGGATGAAGTGGGTTCCCCTGAGAAGGAGTTTCCCGTATGGGATGCACTTGGAGCTAAGCACCCAACATTAGGCTCCATGGTTAGGTGGGCACCACAGCGGTGGGTTCTGGGGACTTCACTTCAGGTGCTCACCTCTGCAGCCTGTTGATTCAGGAGACTAAAATCAGAGAGCGGATGGGACCAGGCTCTGATGAATCCCCGGTCATTGCGAAATAGTCCTGTCCCATTCCCACCTGGCATGTGAAGGTTCCAGGTGTGGCCAAGCACTCCCAGGAAATTGAAAAACTCCTCCCCTGCCTCTCCTTCATCTGTAAACCTCAACCATCACCCAAGTCTTGGCATAGTCCGTTCGTGTCATCAGCTGTGAGGAAATTCGCAGCAGCGGGGTGGGGCCGCCTCATGTCAGGGTTGCCAAGAACCCAAACTGACCTGGTTTATTTATTAGGTTTCCTCCCTCCCTCTCCCCCCACCACCACCCAAGGGCCTGGCAGCAGCCAGCACACAGCCTGGGCCAGGCCCTTTTCCGACTCATTCCTGCTGCAGTGTGTCATCAGAGGTGGCTGGCGGCCTGCCTGGGAGGACTCGCCCGGTGCGGGTCCGGCTGCTGCATGGCAGCGTTGAGTGAGTGTGCAGTGTTTTTACAGCTGCTGCGTGGACGTCTGGGCAGGCATCAGGCAAGTCAATACCGCCACGTTCCAGGCTGTATGGCTTCCTTCCCTGGGTGCATGAGAGCAGAGGCCTCATCTCAGCTACAGATCTCTTGCCCAGGGGTGATAGCCTCTCCCTGGAGAGTACATCCGCATCCTTCTGTTCCTGCCTCTCTGAAGTACGTGGGATACACGTGAGGGTTGGCCCCGGATGGAGCTGAGCCCTTCGGAACTTGGCGGTCATTCACATCCGCACCTGCAGGAGCCAGGTCCCCCACACTTCCTAATATGTTTCTCTCTCGATGATCCACGGAACCGAACCCCTTGATCCTAGGTGGGGGGCTGAGGTGGAGCAATGGATTCAAAAGTCTCACTCTATTGTGCTTGCTGTGTCTGTCTGTCCATCCAGAGCATAGGTTCCCAAACTGGGGGGGGCGTGAAGAAATTCCAGGGAGGGCGCGAGGCAACCCAGCCCCCCCCCCCCCATCAACCCCCGCCCCATGTTTTGCTGCTATTTTTGTTTTTCGGCCCTGGTCAGTTCATTTTTTTTTGCTCAACAAGTTTTGCTGCTCTTGGGGAGGGGAGGCATGAGGGTTTCTCAAAAATAAAAAAGGGGGGCGTGATGCCGAAAAGTTTGGGAACCACTGATCCAGAGTGAGAGGCTGCTGGCTTCCCAGCTGGAAGCCATCGCTGAGTTCAGCATAGCAGCCTATGGCTTGAGAAACAAGAGCACAAGGATTTGGGGGAGAAACAGGAGAGGGGTGTGTGTGTGTGTGAGAGAGTCAGGAGCAACGTGAGGATGACAGAGTACAAAGTCCTCTCCTAGCTACAACCATACAGCCCCAGCGAGATTACAGGGCTACAAACAAGGGCAATGTCTTGAGAGAAAGCAGCCGACTCCCCAGTCCACTAGTTCATCTCGCTGTCCTTGCTTTCCCTTTGCCCCCACATGCTGGCTCTGGGACTGCCCTCCCCATCCCAACCCCCACTGAAGGGGAGATGGCCCCCACTGGGCAGCTTGCAGAACAAACCCCTCGTGAAGCAGGTTTGTCTGTGATCATTCACCGTTTGGGTGCCACTGTTTAGAAAACGTGCTGAGGACAGTTAACGGCTACAATAGATTTGGGCCACACTAGGGGCTGGCTTAACCCCCCCTCCTCACGTGAGCATCTGGGCCTTTGATGCTCGGAGATGCCATCAGAGCAATTTCCTAGGCTTTTTATCACTCCGGTGAATCATTTATTGGGGCTGCGCAGCCTTTTTACAAAGCCAAGGCCCATAAAACGCAGTGATTACTAAACCCTCCAGCTCGGTACAGCCCAGAACTCAGGGTTAATCAGTGAGCCAGGGCAGTGGGCTGTTCTTGCAGACTTTTCTCTCCAGAGCTGTGTGCATGGCACAAGTGAGGTGGAGGATACAGGGTGAGCCTAGTGATGGGAGACCCTCCCTGTCACGTAGGCCTGTTACCGAAATGGGATCTGTTCCTGTAAAGACGGGACCGAACCCAAGGGGAGTGGGCTGAACTAATGAATATGATCAGATACCTGGGGTGACACCCTCGTTCCAGTGACATCAAGGGAAGAACTCCCAATGACTGTCCCCCTAAATGCTATTCCAGACCGGCTGCCTGTCACTTCCCCTCTCCATGCTTACCCCCCCCCCTTCACCTAGCTAGGCCTGTTCAGCTAAGTTCTTCAGGGCAGAAGCTGGCTCTGTCGATGTGTACAAGTAGGTCCCAACAATAGGCCCCAACTTCACTAGGAGCATCAAGGAGCTATCGGAATATAAAGGGAAGAATTCCAAAGCCAGGCTCTCCCCCAATGGCCCCCTATGCCTCTAGGGAGGGAGGAAGGGGACTCTTAAGGCAAAGCAGTTGGGCAGAAGAAGCAAGGCACAGGAATTTTGCCTTCCTCTTTCAGCAAACCACCCCGCAGCAAGCCGCTCTGTGGCTCTGATGTGCTGCGATCCTGCAGGCACCGAATGTACTTCCTCCATGCTCTCTCTGTAGGTTTTCTCGTGGTGTCCACAGTCGGGTTTGCTCATTCCCGTCTGCGGGGCTGTCTCCTGCAGCCCCACAGCGGTGGGAGTGCTACTTGCCCCTCTCCCGCAGGAGGGCTTTCCCAAAGAGGTCGCTGAGGGTAAGTAACGTGCGGGGGGATTTACCCAGCGGATACTGGGCAGTGATGGAGGATTTACTGCTGCTCGTGTCCGCTCAACTGCCAAGGCCTGCCTGAGCCTAGCGCTGTTCTCAGCTGGTCCCATCCTCCCCTGGGATTAGACAGCCAAAACCAGGCCCGCTCCTTGTAAACGGATAGGGAGTGTGCTGGGTACGTTTGAGGAGCAATAATGCAGGGGTCCCATTGACTCCCCAGCTGCAGAACTGTAGGTCACACACCCGGTGGGGGTGGGGGGCAAATTCGCCATCCTGAGCCAGTTAACCGTGCTGCCTTCTGGCAGAGAGGCTGGTCCCTGGGCAGCCTTCCCTCTCTCAGCACCGCCCATGGCCCTCATTTCTCTCTCCTGACAAGGCAAATGGGCTGCCCAGAGACAGTCGGCAGAAGGGGGGAGAGTGGGAGATTCCTGGCTGACTTCAAAGGGCCCCCTGGGCTAGATGTAGAATGGCTGAGTTACAGTCCTGGGTTCACTCCAGGGTTAATTGCCAAGTAATCAACAGGACCAGGACCTAGGGAAGCATTCGGGGCAGGGCTGAGTGCAGATGGCTGGTGCCTGTCCTTGCTGGCTGCCGCTGTTACAGGATTATCAGTCACCCTGGGCAACCGCAGGCCTGCAGCTTGCTTGGAAGATGTGAGCCGTGGCTGGGCTGTGGGCAGCTGGGGCCTCCAGGTGTCTGCTCCTTGGAACGGTTGCAAATCCAGACCAATAGCCACAGCAGGTGTGGTTCCCCCTTTTTTTTTCCCTGCCTCTCTCCCTATCCCAGCCTCTCGCCCACATCTGAAAAGTTGGGGCGACACGCTGCAGGCTCTCTGCTTGGCTTTAGCCCAGAAACCGTGATGCATGGCAAGGTTCACAAGGCTGCTCCCAGAGCAGACGGCACCTCCGCCTCCCTCCTCCTGGCTTCCTCAGCTAGTTTCCACACTCTAAAGTCCTGTTCTGAGTGACGTCTTGGGCATTTGCTCCTGTGACCGAATCCCGGGCAAGGCGGCACACATGGGAATTCTCACCGAGCAGCTCTCGTGAGAAGCGGTAGCTAGTCCAATGCATGTGCAGAGCACTTCCCAAACATCATCAAATTAGTCCTGGGCCGGAGCGATTATCCCCCTTGTACTAGGGGGGAAACTGAGGCACGGAGGTGTGCGGGCCTGGCCCAAGGTCACTGAGAGCCAGGCTCAGTTCTAGTGGAGCTGTAGTGTAGACAAGGTTCAGTTGTCTTGACAGCTGGGCCATCTAGTGGAGGTTAGACAACATACCGGTGAAACTGCCTGAGCTCAGCTGAGTCTGGTCTACTGTGAAGGGGCTGTGCAGGGGCTGGAGAGCGGCCTAGCTCAAATGACTCCTGCCCCAGGCTGGTAGCCTGCCCCGTCCCCTGTGCACTACAGTTCCATCCCTTGGGCCTGATCCCTGCTGGGGCAAATGTGGAGTTTGTCCTTTCCCTGTTCCAGTGGTAATTTGGCCTCTCTTGCAACTGCCCCTAAGGGCCACCTCACGGGTGTGGAATCACTGTGGCACACGCCCCCTTCTGCCCAGCTGTGGTAAGCTCCAGTGGCAGAGATCCTGCAGTGGCAATAGCACCAGGGATATTCCCCCGGCATGGGCTTAAACCCACCCTGCAGCCCTGTTGGGTCAGCCTAGCTCAAGCGATGATGAGTCAGGCCCTATGCACCAGCAAAACCCTAGTGTAAACCAGAGGTGGCGCTAGGCAGAAGCAGACTAAGCAGTTGCTTCAGGCCCCCCTTTAAGCTGCTCAGGGCCCTATTAATTATTAGTATGTGTTGTGTTGTGGGGGGATATTCCTGCTTAGGACCCCTAATGGGCTAGCATCAGCCCAGGTGTAGATAAGATCCTACCTGATATGAGTGTGGTTGGAGCTACCTGGTGACACTTCCTGCAGCTCCATGGCTAGAAACCCAGGAGAGGATATTTGCATGTTCTGGGAGGGGTTAAATAAATCCAGAACCCATATAAGGAAACAAAGTCTCAGCACTCCTGGGCAACACACCCAGCTCCAGCACTGACTCACCAGGTGACCTTGGGGAAGTCACTTGACTTAACCCCTGCACAGAGTTAAGGTCACAGAGGCAGGTCAGTCAGATTAGTTTTTTACCAAAAGGCTTTGAGGCTGGAAAGTGCTCGGTAAGCCCAAAGCGCTATCAGGCTAGGGGAGTGAGCCCTGTCGGATCTGCCAGGGCCGAAGCAATTGGACAGCACTTGTCTGGAAAGAGCTGCAAAAGCACACTGCACGTGGATGGCGGTGTGTGGGTTGGGGGAGGCAAGATACACGTCCACTGTTGTGCTATTTGTGTCAAGAACTGCTGTGAATCCTCCCCCAGGCCCCTCCACCTCTCGGCAATACAGGGCCAGAGCAGTCAGTGCCCAGCATTTTGTGCTATGGGTTACTCCCCTGCAAAGCGCAACCACTACCAGCTGTGCCAGTGAGCAATGGCTTCTAGCTGGTAGCCTTTGATGGGCCCTTGGCACAGTTGTAAATGGCCACATGAGGCACTGAGGAATCAAGCGTTGCAGCAGCGCATGTGGTTTGCTTGGTAAGGGTCTGTGCTGTGCTGGGAAGAGGCAGAGCTCTAGGCAAGTGCTCAGTGCTAATTGCTATTTGTTTATTAGAAAGGCCCCCATGCTGCAGGGTTTCCCTCTGGATCCAGCCCAGAGCTGCCCCAAAGTCGGTGTCTCTGGGACCCTAGTGTGAACCTGTCTCTCACTAGCACACTGCCCCTCTGGAGCCACGCATGGCAGCGAGCGCGGAGCTAAAGCTGGGTTCAGTGGGGTGAGGGTTCATCCTTTTGCCCCTCCTTGCAATGACTCTCATGCTCTCCCAGATCTCTGGCTGCTGCAGCATCCTAGGCAAAGGCAGGAGCTGATCTGGACATAACCACTGAGAGGCAAGGCCAGAGGCATTTCGAAAGAGGCAGGGCCACACCTCTCCATCCCTCCCCTCCCCCCCCGCCCTCGAAAGGGGAAGTTGGGGGAGGAAATTGCTGCTGACTGAGCTGTGAGCGCTGGTCAGACTTTGGATGACTAAGTTTGGCAGTGCTACCTGCAGGCTGCTTTTCCTTTTAAGGAGGATTTGAGAGAGCCAGTCGAGAGAGGCTCCTACAGAATCAGTAGGATCCACCCTGTCTTTGCGATACAGGAACTGGCCTGCATGGGCTCCCTGCTTCTTGTGCTCGAGCCAGGGTGTGGTGAGGTTCCCCCTTTGCACCGCTCTCCATGTGTGTGGACTAGAGGGTCACCGTACAGCAGGTGTGAGTGGGTATGCGCATTCCGTAGGAGTCTCCCATGTTTGCTTGGAGGTGGGGAATATGCATAAGTATGGATCTGGTGTGTGAATGAGGGTTGTGGTGCGAGGGTACATTCAAGGGGAGGTGTGGGGGTGTACTTTGGTGTGCCTGTTTGAAGTGAGTTGTGTGTGCATACGCGTGTGCATTTCGGGATGAGTATTGGGTGCAGTGTGTGTGTTTCTGGGTGCAAATGGTGCATTTTGGAAAGAACATGTACATATGGGGGTGTACCCACTGTACCTGCACCCAGGGAGGGTCCTGGCATTTGGCCTCTGGTCCTGCCTGAACATTTATATGAGTGATTTACAGCCAGGGGTATATATACGTATATCCCTGGATGTATGCAGAGGTCTTCCAGGCAGTGCATCTGCACATCTAGCTTTTACAACAGGCTACAAAACACTAGCAAAGTCAGTGCAAACTAACATTTCATACAATGACTTGTTTATGCTGCTCTATATGCCACAGCACTGAAATGTTAAGTATAATATTGATATGCCAGTTGATTTATTTTATAACAACATGGTAAAAATGAGAAAGTGACCCATTTTTCAGTACTGCTGTGCGGTGACACTTTTACGACAAGCACAACAACAGCAGATGCATGAAGCGTGTCGCAACTCACAATAGCTTATGTCCTAATAAAATTGTTAGTCTTTAAGATGCCACTGGATTCTGTGTTGTTTTTGCTGACACAGACTAACACAGCTGCCTCTGAAACCTGGGAGACTTTTGTATTTGTATGTCTGATTTTTTTAAGCAAGGTAAAACTTCGGGGGGGGGGGTTACAAATCAGCTGGACAAATCAGCTTCCTGGAAGGGATGCAATAGTCTGGAAAGATTGAGACCCACTGCAGCACACTAGCATTCAAGCAGCCCCACAGCCTGAGTGCCGGGATGAGTCAGCTGACACAGGCCAGCTGCAGGTAGTTAATTGCACTGGAGACCTACCCACTGCTTGAGTGCACCTTTTGTCCTTGAGCAGATGTATATTCCTATGGGAAGAAAGGATACAGATAATAAGTCTCACCTCCCTTTATCATGCACACTGCATTTATAACAGCTGGATACTGGAATACTATTAAGTCTGCATTGGTACTTTATAGCTCTGTAATTTTCTGGCTCAGGGGTGTGATTTCTCCTCCCCCCCCCCACTTCCTCCAGTGCAGCGAGTTACAATGCTGTAAAGCAGTAAAGCGCCAGTGTGAACCAGTGCTCTCAGCGCTGTTAGCTACTCCCTTCGTGGAGGTGGTTGAGTAGTGGGAGAGCTGTCTGCCAGCCCTCATGCCATGGCCACGTAGATGAAACCTGAGTGTCCTCAAACCCCATTGATTTCAGGATCAGGCCTTAAATGAAGAAAGCAAGTGGGACTGGACTCTAAGGGTACGTCTAGACTGGCATGATTTTCCACAAATGCTTTTAAAGGAAAAGTTTTTCCGTTAAAAGCATTTGCGGAAAAGAGCGTCTAGATTGGCACGGACGCTTTTCCGCAAAAGCACTTTTTGTGGAAAAGCGTCCGTGCCAATCTAGACACGGTTTTGCGCAAGAAAGCCCCGATCGCCATTTTAGCCATCGGGGCTTTTTTGCGCAAAACAAATCTGAGCTGTCTACACTGGCCCTTTTGCGCAAAAGCTTTTGCGCAAAAGGACTTTTGCCCGAATGGGAGCGTCAAAGTATTTGCGCGAGAAGCACTGATTTCTTACATTAGAACGTCAGTGCTCTTGCGCAAATTCAAGTGGCCAGTGTCGACAGCTGGCAAGCTTTTGCGCAAAAGTGGCCGCTTTTGCGCAAAATCTTGCCAGTCTAGACACAGCCATTAAGTTCTGAATGTCTTTTCATTGAGGTTTTCAATGCTGGGTACCAAAAATCACTAGTGCTCCATGGTGCCTCCGTTTCCCCTGGTCTAAAAGTTGTGGCACACTATAGTAACCTAACTCACCTGGGTGTCTGGGAGACTTTTGACTGCAAAGTCCTCAGAGGTGTTGTCCTTAGTCCTTATCATTGTCTGCTCTAGAGCCTCATTGCTTGTTTGTGGTGGTGCTCAAGATGTATTCACCCCAGGATATTAGAGAGAGAAAGTGGGTGAGGTAATGTCTTTTAGTCCTTCATGTCAAAGGGGCTTTCGGGCACAATGTGCGAGAAGACTAGTGCCCTGGCCCAAAAACTTTTTCCTCTGAGACAGGCCTGACCCCACACCCCCAGACCCAAACGGCCCTGATCTTTGGGGAGGTTTGGACCCCTACTATCCAACTGCTGCAGTGCAAACCTGATCATCCCTTCTCTATGCCACAGTGAGGCTTTGTCCTGTTCTAAAGGTGGCCTTCCAGGAAGAGGAGGTAGAACGGGAGGAGAAGGGGGAAAGATGAAATTGCACTGCCAGTGCTGGGCCTGAGTGGGGGATGGGGTATGGAAATTTTGCTCCTAAACGCTGGCTCTCGGTGCCCCCTGACCTGCCTCCTCCCAGAGCCCGGCTCTTGGCTTTGTTGGCTTTTCACCCTGTCTCTCAAAGCTGGCAGGAGGGAGGGAATGTTCCCAGACTCTCGGGTTGTGCTGGCCCGGTTCATGGGTTCCAGCAAGCGTGGACGGGGACGTGGGAGGAAAAAAGAAAACATTGCAGCGCTGCAGAGGGAAGGTTAGAGACAGGCAGAGCAAGAGGGGAGAGAGAGCAGGAACTGGGTGCGTTGGCAGAGTTAGCACCCAGGGCAGGGGAGGGAGGGGAGCCCAGGAGAGGGGGCAGCCCAGCTCTGGAAAGTCCCAGGGAGATGACATAGGAAAGAGAAAGAGAAATGAAAGATGCACGTTTTCATGGGCTGGGCGAGGTGCACCAAACCCTCCCCACCCCCAGGTCCAGGGTGCAGCTACCCCACTCTCCCTGCCTGCCTCCAGGGGGATGGACTTTTCCCTCCCTATCTTCCCCCCAGCAGCGGGTGGTTTGGGACCAGGCTCCTCCTGTTGTGTCCTGCATTCCTTGCATTCCCCTCCTCTCCTTCCCCCCACCCTGGGGAAGCTCTCACAAATGTATCCATTTATGGCCAGGAGGTTAGGTCAAGTGGGCAGGGTTAAAGGAGAACAGGGCTCCTAGGGAAGTGGGGAGCCGGGATTGGTGGGGGTGGGGACAAAGCTGCACTCCTGGGGAAGACAGGGAACCTGGAAAAGGAGGGGGGAGGGATACTGGGGAAAGAGGGAGGAAAACAATTAGCTATCCTAGGGCTCAGAAGAACTCTCTCCCCTGGCCGAAGGTGATTTGAATGCAAGGCATGTCAAGGGGGTTCAACCAGAGCCGGCATGGACGTTTATCACCAGCAATAAAAGCCCAGATTAACTGTCCGGCCAAGGGACATCTCAAAATTTCCCTCCCTGCCCGTGGCTCATGTCAACATGCTACGTGCAAATCCGCCGGCACACAAAACCCAGAAAGCTCAGGCTTTGCTTGCTCTGCAATCCCAGCCTCCAGGGCAGCTGCACTGGTGCGAAACCCTTGTGTACACACGACTTACACCTGCACGGCCTGCCTTGCCTCGGTGTGCAAGCAGAGTGAGCTCCCCTCCCCGTGCACAAGGCTGCTATGCAAGGTGCAGCTAACGCATTGATGAAGATCCAGACCCTCTGAGCTGTTCAGGCACCTAACTCCTGCCAGCAACAAGAGTTCGGCACCTAAATGCCTTTGAGGACCTGGGCTGTGCCTAAAAGCCTCATGGAGACAAACCCTTGCAGGCGGCAGCTTGTGAGAAGGGAGGGGGCCCCTTGAGGCTTCAGTCTCCATGCCTTAGGGCAGGCTGCCACTTTGGCGTCTGCCTCCTGGGCCTTGAATGAGGGAGGATGAGCTGGCTGGGAACTGTGCAGATACTCTGCTCCCTAGGGAGCATTCCCCTCCTCCTCCAGCACCCTCTGTGGCTCCCACCACAAGCCTGGTACCCGAGCACTGCGGAAAGTCAGTCAACGCCCCCCGCCAGCTGGAAGGGCCCATGCTAACGGGCCTAGCCCATCCGTGGCGCTTGAGCGGATGCTGGAGAACCCGTTACCCAGGAGAGGGACGCTGTGCTTTATGCAGTTAAATGCCACACATGTCAAGCCGGCTGCACTAATGCTGGAGTAGGGTCAGCCCCACAAAGCCCCAGAGAAGCAGTAGCTTCCTGCTCACACCCTTCACAATCTGCAGGAGCTGAGACACCCAGCAGGGACCATTTCCCAGCAGCTCCCATTAACTTGGAAGGGGAGGAACGTAGGACAGATAGTACACCAGCTTAAGGCAGGGCTGCATCCCTGGGCAGTCGGTGAAGGGAGGGCTGGGGGAGCCCCGCCCCTTTGGCTTTGGCCCCGCCTCCCCAACTCCCACCACCCCGGGGAGGGAGGAGGGCCAGTAGGGTGTGCACCCTAGCCTCCCCATCCCTGGAGCACTGGGAGGGCAGGAGCTGGGGGCAGCAATACTCCACCTCCAGTACGCCCTCAGCAGGCGCTCTGGGGGTGGAGTGTGGGCGGGGCCAAGCTGCCGGTTTGGGACGGCAGACCCCTCCCCCGTCTAGCCTACCCGCAGCCCATGGCTGCCTCTGACCCCACAGCACGGGCACGGGTGCAGGCAAGATGTGGACAGGGCAAGATGAATCAGAGGTGGCTTCCCAGGATGAAATGTCCCTGTTCCTTTGAATCATTTTTGTGATGATTCATCCTGTGGCAAGCAGCCTTGGCAAGGATTCAGCCGGGGGGGCCTGATGTCACCATGATTTATACATACCCAAGGGTGTTGCTAAAAGGAAGAGGCCTGAAATAATCCCAACACTGCAGACCGGGGGCAGACAGAAATGAATTCAATGGGATGCACGTGGCCCCTGGTTCTTATCCTTGTTGCTCTCGGCAGCGTGTGGATGCTTGAATACAAGGTGTGTGGGGAGGGGAACAGAAGGAGGCTAGCCGAGGTCTTGTCCGCACTGCAACTGCCCCCATGCAAATCCCTCATGTAGACATGACTGTGCTGTGCCGGCATGAGCCATATCTACGTTAGGGCGTTGTGTTAGTGGTGAAAATCCCCCGTCCCAGTTCTCCTCTCCCTGGCAGGCGTGTGCAAGGGGAGCAAAAGCTGAGAAGCTCCCTGGCAAGTAGGATTGCCAGATGGTTTCAACAAAAATACCAGACACACTTGACATTACATCACAATCTACATTCTATCTCATTCCATTACATCACAATCTACATTCCATCTTATTTAGAAAATACCGGTCATTTTTATTTTCTCAATTTGTTTCCCAAACAGAAAGCTCAAATACTGGACTGTCCGGTTCAAAATCGGACACCTGGCAACCCTACTGGCAAGCACTGAAGAGCTCCCACTCCAGCCACGGTATTTCAGTCCCCTTCAGCGCTTCAGTTTAATTTCTCCAGTATAACACACCTTCATGTCTATCTCTCTGCTGCGGCCAGCTCCACGGGCCCTACAGGATCACCCTCCACTGGCTGTCTTCCTAGCCTACTCCCTGCAGGATTACACCCTGCAGGCCTTTGGCCAGAGCCTCACATTTAAACTAGGTGCTTCCCCCTATGCCAGGGACTCCCCTGGGAGCCTTCCTACAAACCAGATGGCTAAATGCAGTGCCTTGCATGGTGTCAAGTATTAGAGGGGTAGCCGTGTTAGTCTGGATCTGCAAAAGTGACAAGGAGTTGTGTCGCACCTTATAGACTAACAGATGTATTGGAGCATAAGCTTTCGTGGGCAAAGACCCACTTCGTCAGATGCATGCAGAGATGATCTTAGGGTCTCTTCTGGCCTTAAACTCTACGGAGGGATGAAATAAAACCCAGCACATAGCTCGACGGGGCTGGAGGGCGGCCGGTTTGTAGAAAAAGCAACAAGGAGTCCTGTAGCACCTTACAGACTAACAGATGTATTGGAGCATAAGCTTTCGTGGGCAAAGACCCACTTCGTCAGATGCATGCTGATAACACTCCCAGCTCTGCAGTAACACAGTGACAGTAATCAAATCTCATGTTTCTGGCAGGCCTGCTGACAGGGCAGGCAAAAGGGGAAGTTGCCCCAGGGCCTGATGATTTTAAAGGGGCCCGAGGCTCTGGCCACCATGGTTGCTGAAGCAGCAGTAGTGGCTGGAGCCCTTAGGCCCTTTAAAATCGCTGCTGGAGAGTCCTGCCACATGCTCCAGGCAGCACTGAGGGCTGGGGGGGGGGGGGGGCACACCATGCTCTGGACAGCACTGAAGGCAGCGGGGCGGGGGGGCGCACACCGTGGGCTGTCGGCTCTGGTGGCTTCAGGGTGTCACCAAGGAGTCCTTCCCCCAGATAAGCAATTGGCCATTGAGTAGCTTGGTTTGTTTTTGATGTTTATTCCCTTCCTGTGACACAGCCGAGCTTGGCCACAGCTGGGGCCAGGGTGCTGGACAGGGTGGACCAGTGCCGTGAGGTGCTACAGAAAAGGCCTTTTCTTAGATGCTTGGTTGGAAATAGAAAGTGGTGGCCAAGCCCGCAGTGCTTCCCGCAGCTCCCATTGGCTGGGAACAGCAAACCACGGCTTTGCCTGTGGACACGCAGGTAAATAAAGCACCCAGCAGCCTGCCAGGAGCTAACCCTGGTGAACTGTGTCTGGCCAGTGGGCCGCTTATTGCCCAAACCCATCACCTCCTCTGGTTAGCTATTCCACAGTTTAGTTACCCCCATGACTGGGACACTGAGCCTTAGGCCTTGTCTACATTGGCATGTTTTGTCACCAAAAACTGCCTTTTGGTGAGAAAACAGTGAGAGTGTACATACTACAATGTGGCCTTTGTCGGGAAAAAACACCCTGTTTTGGCAACAAAAAACTTCCAGCCCTGCGAGACTTTTGTCTTTTCCCCTCCCTTTATTGTCAACAAAGAGCCAGTGTGGACTCTGCTGTTTGTTCTGTCGAGAGCACTGGCTTCTGCCAGTATCCCACAATGCCTGCCTTGGTGACTGTGCTCAATGTTTTGTGATCTCTGCTGCCCTGCAGGTATACAGCCCTCCCCTTTCAAAGCTCCAGGAAATATCTGACAACTGAGTGAGCTGCTCCGTTTGGAGAACAAACAAAGAGCAAATCATTGGAATGCTCCTGTTCAGCCCTGCTAGGAACACAGCAGCAAGAAGAACGCTGCTGCAGGGCGAGGGCTGGAGAGACGGTTGTGCTGCTCTGACATTCCTCAGTACGGAGAGCTTATAGAGCTACAAGGGAATCCCAAGCAGCACAGGGATTAGCTCTGCCTTCCTACAATATTGTCCTGTGGGATGCTTACCCACATTGCTTTGCTCTGTCAGTCAACAGGGGAGCTAGCAATGTGGCCATGAAATGTCAACAATGGGAGGAAGAAAAATTGGTTTAACTGGTTTTCATTGTTGGTGACTTTTGCATGTCGATAGCACTTTTGTCGCCAAACTTCCCAGTGTAGACACAGCTTTGTTCAAGGTTGAATTTATTCATTGTCAACTTCCAGCCATTGGCTCTCGTTACACTGTTGTCAGCCAGGTTGAAAACCTCTTACCGCCGATCTCTTTTCCATGAGTTAGGTCCTGTTCATAGAGGTCAAGTCACTGCTCAGCTTTGTCTTTGGTAAACTCAATATGTTGCACTCCTGAAGCCTCATATCACAGAACTTGTTCTGGAGCCTGTGGACTATTTTTGTGACCCTCTTGCAAAAACTCTCTCCAGCATTTCCTTGTCTTCCTTGAAGGGGGGAGGCCAAAACTGGGCATGGTCTTCTAAAAATAGTCACTTCCCTATGCCTACTTATGTGCATCCCTTGACCATATTAGCCCTTTTTGCCACAGTGTTGCACTGAGACCTCAGGTCAAAGTTGTGATGATCACAGAGGTCCCTTTGGGACTATCCCCTGATGTGCTGATCATACCACTGAACCCAGCTTCTCTGCCCTCTGCAGCTCTCCACCACCCTGTCCTGCTGGGCCTGATGCTCTGATCTCCCCCAGCCAAGGCACAGAGTTGGGGTAACAGCCACCCAGCAGAGTAACAGAAACAACGAACTAACTCAGCTCTGGGAGGGCTCAACTACAGAGCTTTGACAGCATCCAGGAACATAGCCCCAAAGAAGGGACCAAAATCCCACATAAATTTGACTTACTCTGAATAAAAGTTTTATACCAAGAACGCTCATAAAGTCCGCCCTCTTTATCAATGAAAGAGAGATATGCACAGTGGTTGTTCCCTGCCCTCCCGCCCCGCCCCCCCCGGGGAACTGTTATTTACACAGGGATTAATAAGAAACAAAAGTGTTTTATGTATGCTGACAGTCCCAAGGGGATCTCTGTGATCAAACCCATCACAAAAGTGACCCATGACCCCTCCCCAAGGTCCTTCTGAGGTGTAATCAGGTGGTTCACGTCATTCTGTAACCATAACCCGTCTCTTCATTATTCACCACTCCATCAGCCTCTGTGCCATCTGCAAACTTGACCAGCAAAGAAGCAGTGGTTCCTAACCTGGGTGAGTGGCCCAATCAACACGCAGATGCAGCCCCTGTGACATCTTTGGGGTCATACAGGTAATATTGAATGTGGTCCACAATAGGTGGAAAACCACTGGTAGATCATTGATCATTGATCAAAGCATTATTTAGTGTTGGACCAAGGACCAACCTCTGGGGGACCCCATTAGAAACCTCCCCACTCGTTGATACATCCCTGTAAACAATTTCATTTTGAGATCTGTCAGTGAACATGACAGGGTGGGGCAAAGGAGGCAGTTGCCGTGGGGCCTGATGAGTCAAAGGAACCCAGAGCACCAGGCCCCTTCGAATTTCTACTGGCACGCCACGCCAGGTACTCCCCATGGCTCTGAGTGTGTGTGCATGCGTGCGTGCCATGGTCTGGTGAATCTAAGGGCTGAGTGCCCTCAGCCCCGCCCCTTCTGCATGAGCCCCTCCCCCCCGGGGGCACAGAGCCGGCCCTCCCCACACCTTGCTCCAGGGCCCACGGTGGCTGTCGGCCCCATTAATAACATGTGCTTTTGAATCAAACCATCATTGCTACTAGGCCAGATGCCTTGGAGAAATCCAGAGGAACAATAGCAACACAGTTGTCTTTACCAACCAGACCACCAAGTTTTTCTGACAAAACCACGAGGACACTTGATCCCTCCCTTCACTTCATCATCTGGGGGGCAGCTGGCCAGTCACAGATGAACACTCAGCCCAACATCCAGCCTGTGACACTACTCCTTTGAAGTCAATAACATTACACTGGCTTGAGTGAGGGAGAATCGGACTCCTAAAGGAGCTAAAACCCAAGCCACAGACGTTGGTCCTGAACTTTCACACCGCTTGGGAGTGGGGTTCTGATTCAGGCCCCTCCCTCGCTAAACTATACTCAATTCAAAGTCTTCTTAATAAACAGAAGCAACCTCCATGCTAGATGCTCACAGGTAGACTGTGCTGACTGACCAGATGCTTTGGATTCCCACGGCCCCATAGACCAAGATACTGAAGTAAATAAGGAAAAAGTTTGATATTCCCAGGTAATTAGTGGATGCTAATTACAGACCAGCCTCATGAGAATCAATTATTCACCGGGTGTCTTCTATCAGGGTGTGTCCCTCTCATAAGTCACTTTTCATAAGACACTGCCCTGCTCCTCCTTCAAGAAACTGAAGACTTCCCATGCAGGGGAGTATGGGCAAGGCATGACCATGTTTACAGATAGGGCACCAAGCAACCAGTAGGCACTTTCATCAGGGCATGGCTCTGTACAGCTGCTGATGTGAGCGATTTGCTTGAGGGCAGGGCTTGGTTAACCAAAGGTCAAGAAAGAGGGAGTCAGGGAAAGACAGACTTTGGTTTCATGTCACCAAGACTGGCCTTTGCCCCCTTTTTTTTGCACTGTACCAGTGATGGAAATATCACTGTAATCCTGATATTGCTGGCGTCAGGTTTATCAAAGATCTGTTTTTCAGCGTGTATGCTCCCTCCCTCTGCCTGACCAACAGCAAATATAGCAAATGGGGTTATACTGAAACGGACAGATCAATAACAGGACCCAGCCTTCTAAACCTGAGAGTGGCTTCTGGAAGCCGCCTGTTGAAAAAAACAAACAAAAAAACCCAAAGGCAGAGTAGCTCATTTCAACTAGATGATTGTATTCCTTGAGAAAGAGGTAGGGCAAAAGGATTTCTTTTGTTCTTGCACAGGAAACATGCCCGTTGGTGGCTCCATGCATTCCCTTTGTTTGATCATAAATGGTAGTTTGTGGACCACGTCCTAAGCCCTGGTCTTTCATATGCCATTGGGTAGTCTTCAGAAAATGGCTGTGTTCTCATTTTGCAGGTGCAAAGATTTATCTGCCCATATGCATCAGCTGCCCGCTTTACAAATGCAAACACTGGGTCACACCTACTTTCACGGGCATGCTCAAATGTAAGCACTAAACTGGAAAATGTGGTTCTACCACCGCCCAGTAGGAGCATTGGGGCAAACAGCCTCATTAGTTCTAAGCTGCAGATTAACGAGTCAATAAATGGTATTGTATAACAGGGTGGCCTGCATTAGCAGAGGAGTAGAATTGATGACTCCACAAGATCTGTCTATTTCTCTAAGCCCAGCTTTCCCTAGCATTTTTTGCTACTGAAAACTAGACAGAAAAAGTGCCAGGCACACTGTGTCCCTGGCAAACTAACACGACAGTTCCAAGTTCATGAGAATGGCCCTTCATCATAAAGGACTTTTGTCAAGGATCCAAGACTTTGGTGTCATGTCACCAAGACTGTTCTTTGCACTCTTTTTGCAATGTACCAGTGATGGAAAGATCACTGTAGTCCTGATACTGCTGGTGTCAGGTTTATTGAAGATCTGTTTTTCAGTGTGTATGCTCCCTCTCTGTGCCTGATCCACAGGAGATATTTGTCTCCCATGGTGGTCAGTGAGGGGATTCGACTTTAGCTCAAACAGTAGAATTTTGTGTCTTTAACTCATAAGATTCTGAGTTCAGTCCCCATTGATGCACAGGGTTATGCAGGTTAACATTCATTCCAATGTGCTGACGTACAGCTCTGGTATATTCGTAGTAGTGTAATGATCTGATCAGGACTATTGCTAGTCCTCATTCTGGTGTGTCCAAGGCCTTCGCACTGATGGATAAATGGAGCTAATGCCAGCATATCCGTTCTCTCAGCTGTATCAGTGAAACTAAGTCTGGTGAGTATATGAATGACCTTAACCAGAATGCTGGTAATGACCCTCCTTTGGGTCTATCACTGGTGATCTCATCTGTCCCATTGCGTGAAATATCCTGCCAAGGAAAATAGGTCCCAGGAAGGAATGTGGAAACAATGGATCAGTTCCTTTGGCGGGAGATTTATAACGGGGGTTAGTGTGGTATGACTGAAACCCATGGGACAGCAGCTTTACATACAAATGGATGAAACAGTTCAGAGGAAATAAGAAGTGATTTCACCCTTCTCTCAAAGCTCAAACTGGACTTGGGCTGAACTTTTTCTGATGGTGGAAATAGTTTGTGGAATGTTTATTTCATGTTTACTTTTCAGTTTACCTTTCAGTGTCATGCCTCACTGACCTGGAGGTGTCCAAATACCTCCATAAAAGCTGTAGGTGGAAGAGAAACATTTATTTATGGGAGAGAGAGCACGGTCTAGAACAGGGATGGGCAATAATTTTTAATTGGGGGGGGGCCACTCCCAGATTTTGGCAAGTGGTCAAGGCCACATTTCTACCAAGGGAGTGCAGGATCTGGGACAGAGATTGGGCACAGAAGGGAGCTCAGGGTAGGACACTAGGGTGCAAGAGGAGATGTGGGGTCTGAGAGGGAGTTTGGGTGAAGAAGGGGGTTGTGATCTGCGGCAGAGGCTTGGATTGCAGACTCCAGAATGGGTGCAGAAGATTCTGGCCTGGGGGGAGGGGCTCTAGGGGGGTGCAGGGTCTGGGAGGGAGTTGTGACCTGGGTGAAGAAGGTGCAGGGGGTTTGGGTGGTGACCTGGGGCAGGTGCTTGGAGTGCAGGGACAAGGAGGGGGTATGGGTGCAGGAGAGGATTCTAGCCTGGGGGAGGGCTATCGGGGAGGTGCAGGGTCTGGGAGAGAGTTGTGACCTGGGGAAAAGGGTTCAGAGGGTTTGAGTGGAGGCCTGAGCAGGTAGTTGTTGGGGAGAATGTGGGTGCTAGAGGCAGGCTCTGCCTGGGAGATGCTTACCTAGGTGGCTCCCAGCCAGCAGTCCTGCAGAAACCTGAAGGCTGCAGTCGCAAGCTGCTCCACATGGCTCTTCTCCCAGTAGGAGGGGAGGAAGGGAGGGAGGAGGCTTCACTGGCTGCCCCTGCTGCCTGCAAAATTTCTCATCTCCTATTGGTTGGAAAAGCTGCGGCAGCTGCACTGTTCTTACGGGTCCCAGTGAGGCAGTCGCAGGCTGGATCCAGTGGCTTGGCGGGCCAGACCTAGCCCACTAGCTGCCTCTTGCCCATCACCTGGTCTAGTAGCTAGAAATAAGACGAGTGGGGAGGAGAAGTTGGGTTCTAGTCCAGTTGTGATGTGCTGTGTCACACTGGGCAAATCCCTTAACTCTCCTGTACCTCATCTGTGATTGAGGGCTAATATTTACCTATCATACCGAGACTAGGAACTTTGGACTAGATTCCAAAAGTACATGCCTAGTCCCATGGATTTCAACGGGAGCTAGACACATAAATACCTCGGAAGATCGGGCCCTTTGTGATGGTCACTCAGCTCTGTACCAGAACTTCATAGGATGCGTCTACACTGCACCATAACTCAAAATAAGATATGCAATTTGATATGTAAATTGTGTATCTTATTTTGATGCTATTTTGAAATATTCCAAAACATCCCTTACTCCTCATGGAATAAGGTCTATGAGGACGTCGGAATAGCGAGCCTGAAATAATGGGATTGCTGTGAAGACACGGGATAGCTATTTTGGGATACTCCAGTATCCCGAGATAGTGTTGCAGTGTAGACGTAGCCATAGAGAAAGCAACGGGGATAGAACTCACTCCTAAGATCACAGGCCACAACCACTGGATCAGCTGTTGCCAATATGACACACAGCTGGGTAGTTCTAATTCCATGCAGTGATCTGATACACCGTTCAAGCGTTGCTGCTGCTATCGGTGACTAATAATTATGACTAATAAATGGTATTTCTTATCGCAATCAGAATCAGGAAGTCTGCGGAGACTCACAAGAAAGCTTGTTCTAGTAACTTTTGCAATGTGGTTTTGCAGGCCCAAGAGGTTTGCTAGGCTTGGATAAAGTATGGCTCAACATCATCAGTGTTGGGTGCCTCTCCAGCCAAGGCCACTGAGTCCCTTTTAGGTAGAACTCTGCAAATCCATAGCTATCGACATTATGTCCACTGTATACACAGCTCATTTGTGTGGATACAGTTGCGGATACACATTTTTTATCAAGAACCTTTCAAATTTGTGGATACGCACTTTATATGCATTAGTATCTGGATGCAGATATCCGCAGATCGTTTTTGCAGATGCAGCTATGGATAACAATTTTGTATCTGCGCAGGGCTCTACTTTTAGGTTCATCTACCAGTAGTTTATACCAGAGCGTGTTCCAATGCTTTACAACAACAGAGCCCTCTTTGATGAATGAATATCTGTTCAACCCTCAGAGTATTTCCTATTATTTACAAGTGAAAATAATTCTGAAAGAACTAGACAAAATTCACAGAAGAGGCTATTGTGGGGAGGGGGATTAAATCAATCCAAAACCAATCTCTGAGTCATTTTTGTATTGCTCTTCAATGATAAAATGTTCCCACTTCCATGCCACGTGATGCCCCGTTTTAAGATTCACGTTTTGTATTCCCAGACCGGGTAGGCTCCCCACAATACAGAGTGAAGTTGACTGAAAAGGCCTCTTCCCCAGGCTGCTGCTTGGAATACAGTCATTTTCATGTCCATTATCATGACAGATTTAATGAGTTCTACAGGGAGGCATCTGTCTGCCACAGACCGTTTAGCTGAGCATTTTTTAAACAATCTCTGCCTTATTGTGATTTTTCATCTTCTCTTATCTTTTTTATTCTGGCTTCCCCTTTGCTGTTTTCACCCTCTAGTAAGGGGAATAATTGTAGCCCTAAGGGGTCAGATTCTGTCTAATTTGCAGTCATTTCCTCGCTGCCTTTCTGGCTTACACCAGGTATACATGCATTTAATTCAGAACAGTGCAAAAGCTTACTAGAGAATCCAAAAATATTTATTCACATTGAAAAACAAGTTCACTTTGATCAGTTTCATGCTCCTTTGCTTGTTTGCGTTACTCATACGTTCCAGACTGAGTGTATAATGTGATCTGTGTATCCAGCCAGAAGAGACTAATTTCTGACTATACAATACTTGTAACGAACAGCTCGTTAACAGTCTATTGACCAATAATTATTCAGCGACACCATCCAATTAGTAATTTGAGTAATTAGAAAGCGCAAGACATTTGTGTACAAAAAAAGAGACTGAAGATGACAAATAAACTCTCCTTTGTGATTTGTTCACCCAGTGCTAGTTTGGGTCCTCCACTTAGGGTACGTCTAGACTACAGGCTTTTGTCGACAGAGGCTTTGTTGACAGATACTGTCGACAAAGCATCTGTCGATAAAGAGCGTCTAGACGACAGCCAGTTCTGTCGACAAAGCAAGCTGCTTTGTCGACATGACAGTGTAGATGCAAAGGACAGTGTAGATGCAATAACGCCTTCTGTCGACAGAACTCTGTCGACAAAAGGCATTATTCCTTGTAGAATGAGGTTTACCGCCGTCGACAAAACTGCCGAGTTCTGTCGACGTTATGTCGACAGAACTCAGCAGCAGTGTAGACGCAGGTATAGTTTTGTCGACAAAAGTCCACTTTTGTCGACAAAACCCTGTAGTCTAGACACACTCTCTCTGCTGTAAGAGCAAGGCTCCATTGTGGCTGGATGCTAAGGCCCCTGGAAAATCGAGATCTGAGTCTTCTTCCACTGAGTCCTGTCTTTCAGCTTCTCCTTTTTCCAACTGTGTTACAGACTGAGGGGCCCTTTACCTTCAGAAGCCAAGGCAGATTTTGTTAAGTAACACTTTTTCTCTGATACAAACAAAACCCTGCATGGCATTATGTGTGCCCATATGAACAGGGCTCAGACTAGAAAAATGGAGTATCCTGTCGACTGCTAAAAGACCCTACGTACCTGTGAGCAATTATAAGGACATATAAATATGGGGGATGCAACGTGACTGACACCGGTTTTACTGGCTGGCTGTTTCCCAGCTTTTGGATTTTCATGGTCTCACATTGTGACTCTTGTTGAGTTTTTGGATTGTACCATGGGGTTCTCAACCTGGGGGTGGGGAGTCGGGAGTAGGTCGAAGCAGCTCACAACTTTCCCTTCCTTTATGAGAGGGGCACTCTGAAATCTACTAGAGAGGGATGCTCCCAAACCTAGTCTCAGCTGTAACATAGGGTCAAAATGTGGAAAAGGCTGGGGAGCACTGAGCTGAGCAGCTGTTTCTCTGAAAATAAAAGCGCCATTCACCCAAGTCAATAGCGCCCGATGTTTTTCTGCTGTCCCCCGTCTTTTCCCTTCCCCCTCCACCAAACTTAGAGTTTATCAACCTAGGAGAGAAGCTGCCCCACCCCCTACGCCGCCATCTCCCCCGGAGTCATGGTGAAACCACAAAGGCAGGCAGAACGAGCGCATAGTGTGCAGTTCATGTGGCAAAGTGGGGAGGCGGGGGGATCCACCAGCCAATTCTGAGAGGGGAAAGGAGGAAGAGGTGTATTTTTCACGTCGGTTCCTGGCAAATGCACAGGCTTGTCAAGCAAGAGAGGAAGGGGGGTGCTTCAGCTGCTCTCTGGTTTCCTGTTTCCGTTAACCCGTTCTCTGAGAACAGCTCAGAGTCAGAGCCTATTGGCCAAGCAGGGTTGCAACCAAGTTTTGCCATTTAAGGCGTATTTCCTGGACCTGTTAGAAAAGAGGCTCCTGCTGACAGAGTGGCTGGTTAGGTGTGTTTGACGACAGCTTGCACCAATTTAGACTCATGCTCATAAAGATGCAACTGTCAGTTAAAGCAAAAGGACCTCTGGTCCTCATCAAACACCTCAGAACTCTGTCTGTAATACGTTACAATGGCACCTGATTCATATGGCAACAGACGTGATTTTTTTAAAAAGGGGGGTTGGTGTGTGGAATGTATTTTCTCTTGTGATAGGCTGCCCTCTATGCCGGAGTGGACCAGAGACGTGTTTCCACAGCCTCTGCTTTGCCTAAACATTGCCCAACCCAGGCAGCGGGCTGCAATACAAGCTAGGTGTGATAAGAGTCCAGTAGCCCACCCCAAGAAGTTAAACCCTGATGCTCTTCCTGCACTTAATCCCTTGCAAATGCTAAAGTAGCTGGGTGTGAATTGGGCCTCGGTAAGTGTCTGCTGGCGAGGGATGCATGGCTGAGGTTGGGAAGAAGCGGGGAGAGGAATCAGGGGAGATGGTGGTTATCTCTGAGAACCACTATGAAAGCAAAACCAAGGCATATGTTCTGGCTCTATTCCATGCACTTCTGATGGGACTGGGCTAGATCTAGTTACACTCATATTCCAGGCAGTGACTTGGCTGCTGTGGTCCATTGAGAATAAGGCCCTGGGGCTGGACTTTAAAAATAGACAGGCAAGCGCTGGCTTGGTCACACCCCACAAACTGTTGGGAAGCCTCCGAGGCACCCAAACTGCTGGGCAGGTGGGCCTGTGACACAGGGCTTCTCCTCAGGCCTGGCAGCGGATGGGATCAGATCAGTTCTCCTGGCCTCTCTGTTGCTCCTTCTCGTACCTGTCGTTCTCTAGAGCTGTCTCGGCATAAATACTGGCTGAGGCCACCGTGGTCTGTGGGGTTAGCTAACCAACCATGGAAGCTGTGGATTGGGGCCCTTGGCTGGAGGGAGGACGTGCGGAGCGTGCAAGCCTTCCTGCGCCAGGTGGAATGGAAAGCTGCCGCAACAGCCACTGCAGGTATGTGGTCTAACTGGAAGGTGGGTTTTATACAGGGAGCACAGAGCGCACGCACCTGGGGGTTGTCAATGTGCCACCCAAAGTCACCTTGAACTTTCCTCCACCTGCAATGCAGGGTTTGTTGCCCAGAGCAGGCAGGCTGTATGATCGCCCCAGAGTGCTGCAGGCTCCGCAGGGCAATTGCTGAGGGATTCCCCAGCTATGGCCTGCAAGGAGCAGCTCCCTCACAGCACCATCCGGGTTTGTCTACACTTGACAGTTTAAAGCGCAGCCGTGGCATGAGCGCTCTCCCAGGACTCTGTGTAAACCACCTCCATGAGCAGCAAGTCAACAGCCACCATGGGCCCCTAGGCAAAGTGTGGGGGGTCGGTTCTGTGCACTTGGAAGGGGCGGGGCCTCAGGAGAAGGGGCAGGGCCTCAGGCGGAAGGGGCGGGGCCTTGGGCAGTCAGACCTTAGCACCGCCCTGATGGTGTCATCCTCCCCAGCTCTCAGAGCTGAGTGGAGTGGCGCTCCGGTGGCAATTCAAAGGGACTCAGGGCTCCGCCCCTTTGAATCTCTGGGCCCCAGGGCCATTGCCCTCTTTGAACCGCTCCATCAGCAAGCCTGTCCATGAGAGGAGCAGTCAACAGTGCTGGGCACATGGCTCCTGGTGCTATAGCCTGGTTCACACTGGTGCTCGTGGGGGGGTTTGTTTTTTTCACATCCCTGAGCCAGTAAGTTACCGCACTGTAAAGTGCTAGTGCAGACTAAGCCTTAGTGTCTTTCTCCTGCTCAGAACTCAGTGGGCTTTTTTGATTTGTATGGAACAGGACACAGGAAAAGAAATGACAGTGAGCGCACGTACTGCCCTCTGCCATGGACCGTGCACTAGGACCCCACCACGCAGACAACATCGGCTGGTTTTACCAAGGGCTTTGTTGAACTTGGTTGGGCAGACACACCCACGGACGGGCAGGGGCCCTGTAGCTGGAGTCATTGGCTGTGACTACCCTAGCATGGCGGCTGTCGTGTCAATGGGACTGAGGGAGTCTGACCAACACGTTTGCCTTCCCTGCTCAGATCCTGCCCCGTTATTATCAGCACAATGCTTGGCCTTCTAGAGCAGTGCAGCTTCCTCCGCCACGGGGCTGGGTGGCTGACTTCAGCAATCCAGACCCTAGCTGCAGCACAAAGGAAGAGTCTTGGAGTCACTTCCATAACCCTGCAGTGCTCCGCCGGGGCGCCAAGGGGAGGGAGTCTAATGGGAGGACACAAATGCCTCCTCTGCACTTTTTCTGGGGACATGAGTCCTGCCACAAAACTGAGGCTGGGGAAGCGGCTGCATAAACCAGCCAAACATTCAATATTGTGGACGCGCCAGCGTGAAATAACTGGGAGAGGAGGGACGAAGGCTTTCCAAGGGGAGGGGAAGGAACTGGTGCTTGTAGACAGGGGGGAGCAAAGGGCAGGAGCGGGGCAGCATGGAGCCTGGGCAGGCATGCACTGTCGTGCATTGAATCTTGGGGCGTGCCCGTTGGCGTGGGGTTCATTTGCAACTGACCTTCCACAGGAAAATCAAAGGCGCAGCCCCGCAGGGCGAATCTAAGTTGAATTTCTCCTCTTGCACTCCTCCAGCTCCCGGGCATTCATCCAGTTCTGGCCTTCCCAGGTCAGGAAAGACCTGGGCAAAAGGCCTGTGTGGAAGGAGCGTGTGAGCTCAGTCCATAGGCATCAGTATCAGAGGCAGGGGAAGGAAATGCCTTCTCAAACTGCCCACCCCGCCCCCCCACACTCCACCCCAGCTCCCGCATCTCCCCCCATCTCAGTGCATCTCCCCCGATTTCCCAGAGCTGCCTAGGCTTTAGCCCCACAGAGGCTGGGGCTGTGCGGCTGGGGCTGGGCACTGCCCATGCTCCGGGGACAGGTGCGGCTGCCTGCTGCCCACCCTCCAAGGCTGTGCTCTGGCTGTGGCCACTCACCAGCCATCCTCCTGCAGTGCTCTGGCCAAGGCCGGGGAAGGCTAGAGCCACATGCCACCTCCCCACCATGCTCCCGGGCTGGGGGGAGGCTGCGGCCACACACCACTCCCTGGGGGAGGCATGGCCTGCCCCTACAGTGGGGAGGGGTGGCCTTGGCTTCCCCCCGGAGCCCTGAGCTGCAGGGATGAGGCTCAGGAGGCAGGGGCAGGGCTGGGGACTTGCTTCCCCCAGCTCTAGCGTCATGCACTGCCCATGGGTCAGTCCCATTCCGAGTGGCTGCTGACACTCACAAGCGCCAAGCCGGACCTCTCCGTTCCCTTTCCCAGTCAGGGCTGAGTCACATTAGCAGGCAGCATGGGGGTAGCTTGCACTGCTGCTGCCCGTACTGTGAGGAAAGGGCCTTTCTCCCCACACCTGACAGGCTGGCAGCTTGAGGCTCCTGTTTTCAAAAGTTAGCTCCTCTTTGGTTGCGAGCCCTGCCCGAGCAGAAGGCCAGCACAGGGTCAATGCAGCACTGGAACCCAGAGCAGGGGCGGGCAAGATACGGCCCACGGGCTGGTTCCGGCCGGCCAAGCCTTTCAATCCGGCCCGCAGACCCTCAGGCAGGGAGCAGCCCCACGGCTCAGAGCAGCTGCTCCATGTGCCTCTCTGCGCCAGGGGGAAGAGGGAAGCTTCACACACTGCCCCCGCCCCAGCACAATCTCTCAGCTCCCATTGGCCAGCTCTCCTGGGCTGCCCCGTCCCCTGTGCAATCTCTCAGCTCCCATTGGCCAGCTCTCATGGGCTGCCCTGTCCCCTGCGCAATCTCTCAGCTCCCATTGGCCAGCCCTGTCCCCTGCGCAATCTCTCAGCTCCCATTGGCCAGCTCTCATGGGCTGCCCTGTCCCCTGCGCAATCTCTCAGCTCCCATTGGCCAGCTCTCGTGGGCTGCCCCTGTCTCCTGTGCAATCTCTCAGCTCCCATTGGCCAGCTCTCCTGGGCTGCCCTGTCCCCTGCGCAATCTCTCAGCTCCCATTGGCCAGCTCTCATGGGCTGCCCCTGTCTCCTGTGCAATCTCTCAGCTCCCATTGGCCAGCTCTCATGGGCTGCCCCTGCCCCCTGCGCAATCTCTCAGCTCCCATTGGCCAGCTCTCATGGGCTGCCCCTGTCTCCTGTGCAATCTCTCAGCTCCCATTGGCCAGCTCTCATGGGCTGCCCTGTCCCCTGCGCAATCTCTCAGCTCCCATTGGCCAGCTCTCATGTGCTGCCCTGTCTCCTGCACAATCTCTCAGCTCCCATTGGCCAGCTCTCATGTGCTGCCCTGTCCCCTGCGCAATCTCTCAGCTCCCATTGGCCAGCTCTCCTGGGCTGCCCCATCCCCTGCGCAATCTCTCAGCTCCCATTGGCCAGCCCTGTCCCCTGCGCAATCTCTCAGCTCCCATTGGCCAGCTCTCCTGGGCTGCCCTGTCCCCTGCGCAATCTCTCAGCTCCCATTGGCCAGCTCTCATGGGCTGCCCTGTCCCCTGCGCAATCTCTCAGCTCCCATTGGCCAGCTCTCCTGGGCTGCCCTGTCCCCTGCGCAATCTCTCAGCTCCCATTGGCCAGCTCTCATGTGCTGCCCTGTCCCCTGCGCAATCTCTCAGCTCCCATTGGCCAGCTCTCCTGGGCTGCCCCATCCCCTGCGCAATCTCTCAGCTCCCATTGGCCAGCCCTGTCCCCTGCGCAATCTCTCAGCTCCCATTGGCCAGCTCTCCTGGGCTGCCCTGTCCCCTGCGCAATCTCTCAGCTCCCATTGGCCAGCTCTCCTGGGCTGCCCTGTCCCCTGCGCAATCTCTCAGCTCCCATTGGCCAGCTCTCCTGGGCTGCCCTGTCCCCTGCGCAATCTCTCAGCTCCCATTGGCCAGCTCTCATGGGCTGCCCTGTCTCCTGTGCAATCTCTCAGCTCCCATTGGCCAGCTCTCCTGGGCTGCCCCATCCCCTGCGCAATCTCTCAGCTCCCATTGGCCAGCCCTGTCCCCTGCGCAATCTCTCAGCTCCCATTGGCCAGCTCTCCTGGGCTGCCCTGTCCCCTGCGCAATCTCTCAGCTCCCATTGGCCAGCTCTCATGGGCTGCCCTGTCCCCTGCGCAATCTCTCAGCTCCCATTGGCCAGCTCTCATGGGCTGCCCCTGTCCCCTGCGCAATCTCTCAGCTCCTATTAGCCAGCTCTCATGGGCTGCCCCTGTCCCCTGCGCAATCTCTCAGCTCCCATTCGCCAGCTCTCCTGGGCTGCCCCTGTCTCCTGTGCAATCTCTCAGCTCCCATTGGCCAGCTCTCCTGGGCTGCCCCGTCCCCTGCGCAATCTCTCAGCTCCCATTGGCCAACTCTCATGGGCTGCCCCTGTCCCCTGTGCAATCTCTCAGTTCCCATTGGCCAGCTCTCCTGGGCTGCCCCTGTCCCCTGCACAATCTCTCAGCTCCCATTGGCCAGCTCTCCTGGGCTGCCCCGTCCCCTGCGCAATCTCTCAGCTCCCATTGGCCAGCTCTCATGGGCTGCCCTGTCCCCTGCGCAATCTCTCAGCTCCCATTGGCCAGCTCTCCTGGGCTGCCCTGTCCCCTGCGCAATCTCTCAGCTCCCATTGGCCAGCTCTCCTGGGCTGCCCCGTCCCCTGCGCAATCTCTCAGCTCCCATTGGCTAGCTCTCATGGGCTGCCCCTGTCCCCTGCGCAATCTCTCAGCTCCCATTGGCCAGCCCTGTCCCCTGCGCAATCTCTCAGCTCCCATTGGCCAGCTCTCCTGGGCTGCCCTGTCCCCTGCGCAATCTCTCAGCTCCCATTGGCCAGCTCTCATGGGCTGCCCCTGTCTCCTGTGCAATCTCTCAGCTCCCATTGGCCAGCTCTCGTGGGCTGCCCCTGTCTCCTGTGCAATCTCTCAGCTCCCATTGGCCAGCTCTCCTGGGCTGCCCTGTCCCCTGCGCAATCTCTCAGCTCCCATTGGCCAGCTCTCATGGGCTGCCCCTGCCCCCTGCGCAATCTCTCAGCTCCCATTGGCCAGCTCTCCTGGGCTGCCCTGTCCCCTGCGCAATCTCTCAGCTCCCATTGGCCAGCTCTCATGGGCTGCCCTGTCCCCTGCGCAATCTCTCAGCTCCTATTAGCCAGCTCTCATGGGCTGCCCCTGCCCCCTGCGCAATCTCTCAGCTCCTATTAGCCAGCTCTCCTGGGCTGCCCTGTCCCCTGCGCAATCTCTCAGCTCCCATTGGCCAGCTCTCCTGGGCTGCCCCGTCCCCTGCGCAATCTCTCAGCTCCCATTGGCCAGCTCTCCTGGGCTGCCCTGTCCCCTGCGCAATCTCTCAGCTCCTATTAGCCAGCTCTCCTGGGCTGCCCTGTCCCCTGCGCAATCTCTCAGCTCCCATTGGCCAGCTCTCCTGGGCTGCCCCGTCCCCTGCGCAATCTCTCGGCTCCCATTGGCTAGCTCTCATGGGCTGCCCCTGTCCCCTGCGCAATCTCTCAGCTCCCATTGGCCAGCCCTGTCCCCTGCGCAATCTCTCAGCTCCCATTGGCCAGCTCTCCTGGGCTGCCCTGTCCCCTGCGCAATCTCTCAGCTCCCATTGGCCAGCTCTCCTGGGCTGCCCTGTCCCCTGCGCAATCTCTCAGCTCCCATTGGCCAGCTCTCCTGGGCTGCCCGTCTCCTGTGCAATCTCTCAGCTCCCATTGGCCAGCTCTCCTGGGCTGCCCCTGTCCCCTGCGCAATCTCTCAGCTCCCATTGGCCAGCTCTCATGGGCTGCCCCTGTCCCCTGCGCAATCTCTCAGCTCCCATTGGCCAGCTCTCATGGGCTGCCCTGTCCCCTGTGCAATCTCTCAGCTCCCATTGGCCAGCTCTCATGGGCTGCCCCTGTCCCCTGCGCAATCTCTCAGCTCCCATTGGCCAGCTCTCCTGGGCTGCCCTGTCCCCTGCGCAATCTCTCAGCTCCCATTGGCCAGCTCTCCTGGGCTGCCCGTCTCCTGTGCAATCTCTCAGCTCCCATTGGCCAGCTCTCATGGGCTGCCCTGTCCCCTGCGCAATCTCTCAGCTCCCATTGGCCAGCTCTCATGGGCTGCCCTAGTCCCCTACGCAATCTCTCAGCTCCCATTGGCCAGCTCTCATGGGCTGCCCTGTCCCCTGCGCAATCTCTCAGCTCCCATTGGCCAGCTCTCCTGGGCTGCCCGTCCCCTGCGCAATCTCTCAGCTCCCATTGGCCAGCTCTCATGGGCTGCCCTGTCCCCTGCGCAATCTCTCAGCTCCCATTGGCCAGCTCTCCTGGGCTGCCCATCCCCTGCGCAATCTCTCAGCTCCCATTGGCCAGCTCTCCTGGGCTGCCCTGTCCCCTGCGCAATCTCTCAGCTCCTATTAGCCAGCTCTCCTGGGCTGCCCTGTCCCCTGCGCAATCTCTCAGCTCCCATTGGCCAGCTCTCCTGGGCTGCCCCGTCCCCTGCGCAATCTCTCAGCTCCCATTGGCCAGCTCTCCTGGGCTGCCCTGTCCCCTGCGCAATCTCTCAGCTCCTATTAGCCAGCTCTCCTGGGCTGCCCTGTCCCCTGCGCAATCTCTCAGCTCCCATTGGCCAGCTCTCCTGGGCTGCCCTGTCCCCTGCGCAATCTCTCAGCTCCTATTAGCCAGCTCTCCTGGGCTGCCCCGTCCCCTGCGCAATCTCTCAGCTCCCATTGGCCAGCTCTCATGGGCTGCCCCGTCCCCTGCGCAATCTCTCAGCTCCCATTGGCCAGCTCTCATGGGCTGCCCTGTCCCCTGCGCAATCTCTCAGCTCCCATTGGCCAGCTCTCATGGGCTGCCCCGTCCCCTGCGCAATCTCTCAGCTCCCATTGGCCAGCCCTGTCCCCTGCGCAATCTCTCAGCTCCCATTGGCCAGCTCTCCTGGGCTGCCCTGTCCCCTGCGCAATCTCTCAGCTCCCATTGGCCAGCTCTCCTGGGCTGCCCTGTCCCCTGCGCAATCTCTCAGCTCCCATTGGCCAGCTCTCCTGGGCTGCCCTGTCCCCTGCGCAATCTCTCAGCTCCCATTGGCCAGCTCTCATGGGCTGCCCCTGTCTCCTGTGCAATCTCTCAGCTCCCATTGGCCAGCTCTCATGGGCTGCCCCTGCCCCCTGCGCAATCTCTCAGCTCCCATTGGCCAGCTCTCATGGGCTGCCCCTGTCTCCTGTGCAATCTCTCAGCTCCCATTGGCCAGCTCTCATGGGCTGCCCTGTCCCCTGCGCAATCTCTCAGCTCCCATTGGCCAGCTCTCATGTGCTGCCCTGTCTCCTGCACAATCTCTCAGCTCCCATTGGCCAGCTCTCATGTGCTGCCCTGTCCCCTGCGCAATCTCTCAGCTCCCATTGGCCAGCTCTCCTGGGCTGCCCCATCCCCTGCGCAATCTCTCAGCTCCCATTGGCCAGCCCTGTCCCCTGCGCAATCTCTCAGCTCCCATTGGCCAGCTCTCCTGGGCTGCCCTGTCCCCTGCGCAATCTCTCAGCTCCCATTGGCCAGCTCTCATGGGCTGCCCTGTCCCCTGCGCAATCTCTCAGCTCCCATTGGCCAGCTCTCATGGGCTGCCCTAGTCCCCTACGCAATCTCTCAGCTCCCATTGGCCAGCTCTCATGGGCTGCCCTGTCCCCTGCGCAATCTCTCAGCTCCCATTGGCCAGCTCTCCTGGGCTGCCCGTCCCCTGCGCAATCTCTCAGCTCCCATTGGCCAGCTCTCATGGGCTGCCCTGTCCCCTGCGCAATCTCTCAGCTCCCATTGGCCAGCTCTCCTGGGCTGCCCATCCCCTGCGCAATCTCTCAGCTCCCATTGGCCAGCTCTCATGGGCTGCCCTGTCCCCTGCGCAATCTCTCAGCTCCTATTAGCCAGCTCTCCTGGGCTGCCCTGTCCCCTGCGCAATCTCTCAGCTCCCATTGGCCAGCTCTCCTGGGCTGCCCCGTCCCCTGCGCAATCTCTCAGCTCCCATTGGCCAGCTCTCCTGGGCTGCCCTGTCCCCTGCGCAATCTCTCAGCTCCTATTAGCCAGCTCTCCTGGGCTGCCCTGTCCCCTGCGCAATCTCTCAGCTCCCATTGGCCAGCTCTCCTGGGCTGCCCTGTCCCCTGCGCAATCTCTCAGCTCCTATTAGCCAGCTCTCCTGGGCTGCCCCGTCCCCTGCGCAATCTCTCAGCTCCCATTGGCCAGCTCTCATGGGCTGCCCCGTCCCCTGCGCAATCTCTCAGCTCCCATTGGCCAGCTCTCATGGGCTGCCCTGTCCCCTGCGCAATCTCTCAGCTCCCATTGGCCAGCTCTCATGGGCTGCCCCGTCCCATGCGCAATCTCTCAGCTCCCATTGGCCAGCCCTGTCCCCTGCGCAATCTCTCAGCTCCCATTGGCCAGCTCTCCTGGGCTGCCCTGTCCCCTGCGCAATCTCTCAGCTCCCATTGGCCAGCTCTCCTGGGCTGCCCTGTCCCCTGCGCAATCTCTCAGCTCCCATTGGCCAGCTCTCCTGGGCTGCCCTGTCCCCTGCGCAATCTCTCAGCTCCCATTGGCCAGCTCTCATGGGCTGCCCCTGTCTCCTGTGCAATCTCTCAGCTCCCATTGGCCAGCTCTCATGGGCTGCCCCTGCCCCCTGCGCAATCTCTCAGCTCCCATTGGCCAGCTCTCATGGGCTGCCCCTGTCTCCTGTGCAATCTCTCAGCTCCCATTGGCCAGCTCTCATGGGCTGCCCTGTCCCCTGCGCAATCTCTCAGCTCCCATTGGCCAGCTCTCATGTGCTGCCCTGTCTCCTGCACAATCTCTCAGCTCCCATTGGCCAGCTCTCATGTGCTGCCCTGTCCCCTGCGCAATCTCTCAGCTCCCATTGGCCAGCTCTCCTGGGCTGCCCCATCCCCTGCGCAATCTCTCAGCTCCCATTGGCCAGCCCTGTCCCCTGCGCAATCTCTCAGCTCCCATTGGCCAGCTCTCCTGGGCTGCCCTGTCCTCTGCGCAATCTCTCAGCTCCCATTGGCCAGCTCTCATGGGCTGCACTGTCCCCTGCGCAATCTCTCAGCTCCCATTGGCCAGCTCTCCTGGGCTGCCCTGTCCCCTGCGCAATCTCTCAGCTCCCATTGGCCAGCTCTCATGTGCTGCCCTGTCCCCTGCGCAATCTCTCAGCTCCCATTGGCCAGCTCTCCTGGGCTGCCCCATCCCCTGCGCAATCTCTCAGCTCCCATTGGCCAGCCCTGTCCCCTGCGCAATCTCTCAGCTCCCATTGGCCAGCTCTCCTGGGCTGCCCTGTCCCCTGCGCAATCTCTCAGCTCCCATTGGCCAGCTCTCCTGGGCTGCCCTGTCCCCTGCGCAATCTCTCAGCTCCCATTGGCCAGCTCTCCTGGGCTGCCCTGTCCCCTGCGCAATCTCTCAGCTCCCATTGGCCAGCTCTCATGGGCTGCCCTGTCTCCTGTGCAATCTCTCAGCTCCCATTGGCCAGCTCTCCTGGGCTGCCCCATCCCCTGCGCAATCTCTCAGCTCCCATTGGCCAGCCCTGTCCCCTGCGCAATCTCTCAGCTCCCATTGGCCAGCTCTCCTGGGCTGCCCTGTCCCCTGCGCAATCTCTCAGCTCCCATTGGCCAGCTCTCATGGGCTGCCCTGTCCCCTGCGCAATCTCTCAGCTCCCATTGGCCAGCTCTCATGGGCTGCCCCTGTCCCCTGCGCAATCTCTCAGCTCCTATTAGCTAGCTCTCATGGGCTGCCCCTGTCCCCTGCGCAATCTCTCAGCTCCCATTCGCCAGCTCTCCTGGGCTGCCCCTGTCTCCTGTGCAATCTCTCAGCTCCCATTGGCCAGCTCTCCTGGGCTGCCCCTGTCCCCTGCACAATCTCTCAGCTCCCATTGGCCAGCTCTCCTGGGCTGCCCCGTCCCCTGCGCAATCTCTCAGCTCCCATTGGCCAGCTCTCATGGGCTGCCCTGTCCCCTGCGCAATCTCTCAGCTCCCATTGGCCAGCTCTCCTGGGCTGCCCTGTCCCCTGCGCAATCTCTCAGCTCCCATTGGCCAGCTCTCCTGGGCTGCCCCGTCCCCTGCGCAATCTCTCAGCTCCCATTGGCTAGCTCTCATGGGCTGCCCCTGTCCCCTGCGCAATCTCTCAGCTCCCATTGGCCAGCCCTGTCCCCTGCGCAATCTCTCAGCTCCCATTGGCCAGCTCTCCTGGGCTGCCCTGTCCCCTGCGCAATCTCTCAGCTCCCATTGGCCAGCTCTCATGGGCTGCCCCTGTCTCCTGTGCAATCTCTCAGCTCCCATTGGCCAGCTCTCGTGGGCTGCCCCTGTCTCCTGTGCAATCTCTCAGCTCCCATTGGCGCAGCTCTCCTGGGGACTGGCCTTGTCCGGGGCAAAGGCTGGCGGGCAATGCTCTGGCAGGCTCCCATTGGCCATGCTCTCTGGGGCTGCCCGTTGGCCCCTGCGGTCAATCTCTCAAGCCTTCCCATAAATAAGGCCAGCTCTCCTGGGCTGACCTAGTTAATTTCTCCCTGCTGCAATCTCTCCAGCTCCGCATTGGCCAGTCTGCCTTCCCAGTGGAAGCCTGGGCAAAGCCTGTCCCTGCGCAGATCTCTCAGTCCATTAGGCCAGCTCTCATGGGCGGGAGAATGCCTCCAATGCCCCCTGCGCAATCTCTCCAGCTCCATTGCCAGCTCTCCTGGGCTGCCCTGTCCCCTGCGCAATCTCTCAGCTCCCATTGGCCAGCTCTCCTGGGCTTGCCCCGGCCTGGGCAATCTCTCAGGCTCCCATTGGCCAGCTCTCGGGCGTGGGCTGCCCTGTCCCCCTGCGCAATCTCTCAGGCTGCCATTAGCCAGCCTCCTCCTGGGCTGCCCTGCCAGCCTGCGCAATCTCTCAGCCCCATTGGCCCAGCTCTCCTGGGCTGCCCGGTGCCCCTGCGGCCAATCTCTCAGCTCCCATTGGGGCATGGCTCCCTCATGGGCGGGTGGCCTCGCTGTCCCCTGCGCAATCTCTCAGCTCCCGGATTAGGCCAGGAGCGGGCGGCTGGGCTTGCTCCCTGCCAGCTCTCAGCTCCCATTGGCCAGCTCTCCTGGGCTGCCCTGTCCCCTGGCGCAATCTCTCAAGCTCCCAATTGGCCAGCTCTCCTGGCGCTGCCCTGTTCCCCTGCGGCAATCTCTCAGCTGCCATTGGCCAGCTCTCCTGGGCTGCCCGTCTCCTGGCAATGGCCTTCTCCCAGCTCCTCATTGGCCAGCTTGCTCCTGGGTCAAATTGCCCCTTGGTCCCCTGCGCAATCTCTCAGCTCCCATTGGCCAGCTCTCATGGGCTGCCCCTGTCCCCTGCGCAATCTCTCAGCTCCCATTGGCGGCAAGCTCTCCATGGGCTGGTCCGCCTGTCCACCTGTGCAATCTCTCAGCTCCCATTGGCCGCTCGCAGGGCGCCCCGCCCTGCGCAATCTCTCCAGCTCCCATTGCGCCAGGGCTCTCCTGGGCTGCCCGCCCCCTGCGCAATCTCTCAGCTCCCATTGGCCAGCTCTCATGGGCTGCCCCTGTCCCCTGTGCAATCTCTCAGCTCCCATTGGCCAGCTCTCATGGGCTGCCCTGTCCCCTGCGCAATCTCTCAGCTCCCATTGGCCAGCTCTCATGGGCTGCCCCTGTCTCCTGTGCAATCTCTCAGCTCCCATTGGCCAGCTCTCCTGGGCTGCCCCATCCCCTGCGCAATCTCTCAGCTCCCATTGGCCAGCTCTCCTGGGCTGCCCGTCTCCTGTGCAATCTCTCAGCTCCCATTGGCCAGCTCTCATGGGCTGCCCTGTCCCCTGCGCAATCTCTCAGCTCCCATTGGCCAGCTCTCCTGGGCTGCCCTGTCCCCTGCGCAATCTCTCAGCTCCCATTGGCCAGCTCTCCTGGGCTGCCCCTGTCCCCTGCGCAATCTCTCAGCTCCCATTGGCCAGCTCTCCTGGGCTGCCCTGTCCCCTGCGCAATCTCTCAGCTCCCATTGGCCAGCCTGTCCCTGCGCAATCTCTCAGCTCCCATTGGCCAGCTCTCCTGGGCTGCCCCGTCCCCTGCGCAATCTCTCAGCTCCCATTGGCCAGCTCTCTGGGCTGCCCCGTCCCCTGCGCAATCTCTCAGCTCCCATTGGCCAGCTCTCACTGGGCTGCCCTGTCCCCTGCGCAATCTCTCAGCTCCCATTGGCCAGCTCTCCTGGGCTGCCCTGTCCCCTGCGCAATCTCTCAGCTCCCATTGGCCACTCTCTGGGCTGCCCTGTCCCCTGCGCAATCTCTCAGCTCCCATTGGCCAGCTCTCCTGGGCTGCCCTGTCCCCTGCGCAATCTCTCAGCTCCCATTGGCCAGCTCTCCTGGGCTGCCCTGTCCCCTGCGCAATCTCTCAGCTCCCATTGGCCAGCTCTCATGGGCTGCCCTGTCCCCTGCGCAATCTCTCAGCTCCCATTGGCCAGCTCTCATGGGCTGCCCCTGTCTCCTGTGCAATCTCTCAGCTCCCATTGGCCAGCTCTCCTGGGCTGCCCCATCCCCTGCGCAATCTCTCAGCTCCCATTGGCCAGCTCTCTGGGCTGCCCTGTCCCCTGCGCAATCTCTCAGCTCCCATTGGCCAGCTCTCCTGGGCTGCCCTGTCCCCTGCGCAATCTCTCAGCTCCCATTGGCCAGCTCTCCTGGGCTGCCCTGTCCCCTGCGCAATCTCTCAGCTCCCATTGGCCAGCTCTCCTGGGCTGCCCCGTCCCCTGCGCAATCTCTCAGCTCCCATTGGCCAGCTCTCCTGGGCTGCCCCTGTCCCCTGCGCAATCTCTCAGCTCCCATTGGCCAGCCCTGGTCCCCCCTGCGCAATCTCTCAGCTCCCATTGGCCAGCTCTCCTGGGCTGCCCTGTCCCCTGCGCAATCTCTCAGCTCCCATTGGCCAGCTCTCTGGGCTGCCCCGTCCCCTGCGCAATCTCTCAGCTACCCATTGCCAGCTCTCCTGGGCTGCCCCTGTCTCCTGCGCAATCTCTCAGCTCCCATTGGCCAGCTCTCCTGGGCTGCCCCTGTCCCCTGCGCAATCTCTCAGCTCCCATTGGCCAGCTCTCCTGGGCTGCCCTGTCCCCTGCGCAATCTCTCAGCTCCCATTGGCCAGCTCTCATGGGCTGCCCCTGTCTCCCTGCGCAATCTCTCAGCTCCCATTGGCCAGCTCTCATGGGCTGCCCTGTCCCCTGCGCAATCTCTCAGCTCCTATTAGCCAGCTCTCGTGGGCTGCCCTGTCCCCTGCACAATCTCTCAGCTCCCATTGGCCAGCTCTCATGGGCTGCCCCTGTCCCCTGCGCAATCTCTCAGCTCCCATTGGCCAGCTCTCATGGGCTGCCCTGTCCCCTGCGCAATCTCTCAGCTCCCATTGGCCAGCTCTCATGGGCTGCCCCTGTCCCCTGCGCAATCTCTCAGCTCCCATTGGCCAGCTCTCATGGGCTGCCCCTGTCCCTGCGCAATCTCTCAGCTCCCATTGGCCAGCTCTCATGGGCTGCCCCTGTCTCCTGTGCAATCTCTCAGCTCCCATTGGCCAGCTCTCATGGGCTGCCCCTGTCCCCTGCGCAATCTCTCAGCTCCCATTGGCCAGCTCTCATGGGCTGCCCCTGTCCCCTGCGCAATCTCTCAGCTCCCATTGGCCAGCTCTCATGGGCTGCCCCTGTCTCCTGTGCAATCTCTCAGCTCCCATTGGCCAGCTCTCCTGGGCTGCCCCTGTCCCCTGCGCAATCTCTCAGCTCCCATTGGCCAGCTCTCCTGGGCTGCCCCGTCCCCTGCGCAATCTCTCAGCTCCCATTGGCCAGCTCTCATGGGCTGCCCCTGTCCCCTGCGCAATCTCTCAGCTCCCATTGGCCAGCCCTGTCCCCTGCGCAATCTCTCAGCTCCCATTGGCCAGCTCTCCTGGGCTGCCCCATCCCCTGCGCAATCTCTCAGCTCCCATTGGCCAGCTCTCATGGGCTGCCCCTGTCCCCTGCGCAATCTCTCAGCTCCCATTGGCCAGCTCTCCTGGGCTGCCCCTGTCCCCTGGCAATCTCTCAGCTCCCATTGGCCAGCTCTCCTGGGCTGCCCTGTCCCCTGCGCAATCTCTCAGCTCCCATTGGCCAGCTCTCATGGGCTGCCCCTGTCCCCTGCGCAATCTCTCAGCTCCCATTGGCCAGCTCTCCTGGGCTGCCCTGTCCCCTGCCAATCTCTCAGCTCCCATTGGCCAGCTCTCTGGGCTGCCCTGTCCCCTGCGCAATCTCTCAGCTCCCATTGGCCAGCTCTCTGGGCTGCCCTGTCCCCTGCGCAATCTCTCAGCTCCCATTGGCCAGCTCTCTGGGCTGCCCGTTCCCCTGCGCAATCTCTCAGCTCCCATTGGCCAGCTCTCCTGGGCTGCCCCTGTCCCCTGCGCAATCTCTCAGCTCCCATTGGCCAGCTCTCATGGGCTGCCCTGTCCCCTGCGCAATCTCTCAGCTCCCATTGGCCAGCTCTCATGGGCTGCCCTGTCTCCTGTGCAATCTCTCAGCTCCCATTGGCCAGCTCTCCTGGGCTGCCCTGTCCCCTGCGCAATCTCTCAGCTCCCATTGGCCAGCTCTCATGGGCTGCCCCTGTCCCCTGCGCAATCTCTCAGCTCCCATTGGCCAGCTCTCCTGGGCTGCCCTGTCCCCTGCGCAATCTCTCAGCTCCCATTGGCCAGCTCTCATGGGCTGCCCTGTCCCCTGTGCAATCTCTCAGCTCCCATTGGCCAGCTCTCATGGGCTGCCCCTGTCCCCTGCGCAATCTCTCAGCTCCCATTGGCCAGCTCTCCTGGGCTGCCCCAGTCCCCTGCGCAATCTCTCAGCTCCCATTGGCCAGCTCTCATGGGCTGCCCCTTCCCCTGCGCAATCTCTCAGCTCCCATTGGCCAGCTCTCTGGGCTGCCCGTCTGCGCAATCTCTCAGCTCCCATTGGCCAGCTCTCATGGGCTGCCCTGTCCCCTGCGCAATCTCTCAGCTCCCATTGGCCAGCTCTCCTGGGCTGCCCATCCCCTGCGCAATCTCTCAGCTCCCATTGGCCAGCCCTGTCCCCTCGCAATCTCTCAGCTCCCATTGGCCAGCTCTCTTGGGCTGCCCTGTCCCCTGCGCAATCTCTCAGCTCCCATTGGCCAGCTCTCCTGGGCTGCCCTGTCCCCTGCGCAATCTCTCAGCTCCCATTGGCCAGCTCTCCTGGGCTGCCCCGTCCCCTGCGCAATCTCTCAGCTCCCATTGGCCAGCTCTCCTGGGCTGCCCCGTCCCCTGCGCAATCTCTCAGCTCCCATTGGCCAGCTCTCCTGGGCTGCCCTGTCCCCTGCGCAATCTCTCAGCTCCCATTGGCCAGCTCTCATGGGCTGCCCCGTCCCCTGCGCAATCTCTCAGCTCCCATTGGCCAGCTCTCATGGGCTGCCCCTCCCCTGCGCAATCTCTCAGCTCCCATTGGCCAGCTCTCCTGGGCTGCCCTGTCCCCTGCGCAATCTCTCAGCTCCCATTGGCCAGCTCTCCTGGGCTGCCCCTCCCGGCAATCTCTCAGCTCCCATTGGCCAGCCCTGTCCCCTGCGCAATCTCTCAGCTCCCATTGGCCAGCTCTCCTGGGCTGCCCTGTCCCCTGCGCAATCTCTCAGCTCCCATTGGCCAGCTCTCCTGGGCTGCCCCGTCCCCTGCGCAATCTCTCAGCTCCCATTGGCCAGCCCTGTCCCCTGCGCAATCTCTCAGCTCCCATTGGCCAGCTCTCCTGGGCTGCCCCATCCCCTGCGCAATCTCTCAGCTCCCATTGGCCAGCTCTCATGGGCTGCCCTGTCCCCTGCGCAATCTCTCAGCTCCCATTGGCCAGCTCTCCTGGGCTGCCCTGTCCCCTACGCAATCTCTCAGCTCTCATTGGCCAGCTCTCATGGGCTGCCCTGTCCCCTGCACAATCTCTCAGCTCCTATTAGCCAGCTCTCCTGGGCTGCCCCGTCCCCTGCGCAATCTCTCAGCTCCCATTGGCCAGCTCTCCTGGGCTGCCCCGTCCCCTGCGCAATCTCTCAGCTCCTATTAGCCAGCTCTCCTGGGCTGCCCCGTCCCCTGCGCAATCTCTCAGCTCCCATTGGCCAGCTCTCATGGGCTGCCCTGTCCCCTGCGCAATCTCTCAGCTCCCATTGGCCAGCCCTGGTCCCCCTGCGCAATCTCTCAGCTCCCATTGGCCAGCTCTCCTGGGCTGCCCTGTCCCCTGCGCAATCTCTCAGCTCCCATTGGCCAGCTCTCATGGGCTGCCCTGTCCCCTGCGCAATCTCTCAGCTCCCATTGGCCAGCTCTCATGGGCTGCCCTGTCCCCTGCGCAATCTCTCAGCTCCCATTGGCCAGCTCTCCTGGGCTGCCCTGTCCCCTGCGCAATCTCTCAGCTCCCATTGGCCAGCTCTCATGGGCTGCCCTGTCCCCTGCGCAATCTCTCAGCTCCCATTGGCCAGCTCTCATGGGCTGCCCCTGTCTCCTGTGCAATCTCTCAGCTCCCATTGGCCAGCTCTCCTGGGCTGCCCTGTCCCCTGCGCAATCTCTCAGCTCCCATTGGCCAGCTCTCATGGGCTGCCCCTGTCTCCTGTGCAATCTCTCAGCTCCCATTGGCCAGCTCTCGTGGGCTGCCCCTGTCTCCTGTGCAATCTCTCAGCTCCCATTGGCCAGCTCTCCTGGGCTGCCCCGTCCCCTGCGCAATCTCTCAGCTCCCATTGGCCAGCTCTCATGGGCTGCCCCTGTCCCCTGTGCAATCTCTCAGCTCCCATTGGCCAACTCTCATGGGCTGCCCCTGTCTCCTGTGCAATCTCTCAGCTCCCATTGGCCAGCTCTCGTGGGCTGCCCCTGTCTCCTGTGCAATCTCTCAGCTCCCATTGGCCAGCTCTCCTGGGCTGCCCTGTCCCCTGCGCAATCTCTCAGCTCCTATTAGCCAGCTCTCCTGGGCTGCCCCTGTCCCCTGCGCAATCTCTCAGCTCCCATTGGCCAGCTCTCCTGGGCTGCCCTGTCCCCTGCGCAATCTCTCAGCTCCTATTAGCCAGCTCTCCTGGGCTGCCCCTGTCTCCTGCGCAATCTCTCAGCTCCCATTGGCCAGCTCCTATGGGCTGCCCCTGTCTCCTGCGCAATCTCTCAGCTCCCATTGGCCAGCTCTCCTGGGCTGCCCCGTCCCCTGCGCAATCTCTCAGCTCCCATTGGCCAGCTCTCATGGGCTGCCCCTGTCTCCTGCGCAATCTCTCAGCTCCCATTGGCCAGCTCTCGTGGGCTGCCCCTGTCTCCTGCGCAATCTCTCAGCTCCCATTGGCCAGCTCTCCTGGGCTGCCCTGTCCCCTGCGCAATCTCTCAGCTCCTATTAGCCAGCTCTCCTGGGCTGCCCTGTCCCCTGCGCAATCTCTCAGCTCCCATTGGCCAGCTCTCATGGGCTGCCCTGTCCCCTGCGCAATCTCTCAGCTCCCATAGGCCAGCTCTCATGGGCTGCCCCGTCCCCTGCGCAATCTCTCAGCTCCCATTGGCCAGCCCTGTCCCCTGCGCAATCTCTCAGCTCCCATTGGCCAGCTCTCCTGGGCTGCCCTGTCCCCTGCGCAATCTCTCAGCTCCCATTGGCCAGCTCTCCTGGGCTGCCCTGTCCCCTGCGCAATCTCTCAGCTCCCATTGGCCAGCTCTCCTGGGCTGCCCTGTCCCCTGCGCAATCTCTCAGCTCCCATTGGCCAGCTCTCATGGGCTGCCCCTGTCTCCTGTGCAATCTCTCAGCTCCCATTGGCCAGCTCTCCTGGGCTGCCCCATCCCCTGCGCAATCTCTCAGCTCCCATTGGCCAGCTCTCATGGGCTGCCCTGTCCCCTGCGCAATCTCTCAGCTCCCATTGGCCAGCTCTCCTGGGCTGCCCTGTCCCCTACGCAATCTCTCAGCTCCCATTGGCCAGCTCTCCTGGGCTGCCCCTGTCCCCTGCGCAATCTCTCAGCTCCCATTGGCCAGCTCTCATGGGCTGCCCTGTCCCCTGCACAATCTCTCAGCTCCCATTGGCCAGCTCTCATGGGCTGCCCCTGTCCCCTGCACAATCTCTCAGCTCCCATTGGCCAGCTCTCTTGGGCTGCTCGTGTCCCTTGTGCAATCTCTCAGCTTGTGCTGGAGACTGGGGTCTGGCCGGAACTGCCTAGTTAAGTGCCTCCTAGTCATAGCCTGCCTCTGGCACCTCAGCCCCTCCTGCACCCCAACTTCCTGCCCAAGGTCACCATCCCCTCCTACTCCAGGTCACTACCAAAACACTCTGCACCTCCCCCCCCCCCACTCCAAGTCACAACTCCCTCCCAGACCCCGCACCTCCTCCATTAGAAAACTTCAGCCCTTGACCACTTACCAAAATCTTGGAGTGCCCCCCATCAAAAATTATTACCCACTTCTGACCCAGTGCAAGCTCCACATTGGAAACAGTTTCTGCTAGATGCTAGAGCAAGCCACTCTCATACCATGGAGGCACTCTCCTGCTGCTCTGGGTATATCAACACCTCCACTGCAGCAAACCACAGGGAGCTCGCAGTGTAGACAAAGTGTAGACAGCCTTTGACAAAAAGCTCTGGAGACCAAAGCATCTTGGGCTTATGTAGGACTAAAGTGGAGCTGGGTCCTCTCCCCAGTGGTGACTGTCACTCTGTGTACACACACAGGGCGCATCTATGGATCATTCTCTCCTGGATCACAAGTGATGGGACTTTATCACACGTGTGCAGGGCATATAATTGACACACACTGAACTCATCCCTTATGTGCACACACAGATTATAGCCGTGGTGTCCAACCAGTTATGAAGCAGTAGCCACTACAGTAGCAACTAATATAGCAAATTAGCCACACTCAACTGGCCAAATAGCCATATGTGGCTAGTGGCTAGCATGTTGGGCACCACAGAATTATAGCATCTGTGCATGCAGATATTGGTGCAGAGAGCTGTGCACCACAGGGTGGTTGTGCAAAGCTGCTTGTGCACAAATGGAGGCTGGGTCGAAGGCCCTGTCTTAGGCCCTGTCTTACCACACTGGAGATCGATGTTCTTGTGTTTGATTTAGTGCGTCTAGTAAGGACCCACTAAATTGATTGCTGAAGGTGCCCCCAGTATTCCGTGAATCATGAGGCACAAGGGAAGTCAATGGGAGTGTTTGCTTCCGTTGACCTCTCACTGTGAAGACGTTGCGAAGGTCAGTTTAAGGCAGGGCTACTCAACTTTGTATGCCCCAGGGGCCACAATAATACTCACAGCACATGCCCAGAGCCACAACTTAAGTGTGGTTGTATATACATGCAAATATATATGCAAATATATGCAGACAGCTTCTTTCACACTGATGGTAAGGCAAGACTACACAACACGCAAGCCCCATTTAAGTCAGTTCTCCTGATATTAATAAAATGCAATATTTTCCTGATTCCCACACATATGACAGCACTTTTATGAGCAATGACAGTCCGGGAATTTAACTACTAAAATGCATATCAACAGAAGACCATTATATTGACTCGCTGTTGTGGAGCATGTTCCCAGTGGAGGCCATGTTCAAAGGATCCCACCCACGGGCCACATGTTGAGCCCCACATAAACCCAAAGTGCACTGTGGGGCTGTCTGTTGAAAAGCCCTGGTTTAAGGTATGTTTACTCCACCTATGTTATTTACATAGCTGGAGTTACAGATCTGTTGGAGCATAAGCTTTCGTGGGCAAAGACCCACTTCGTCAGATGCATCTGACGAAGTGGGTCTTTGCCCACGAAAGTTTATGCTCCAACAAATCTGTTCATTTATAAGGTGCCACAGGACTCCTCGTCGCTTTTGCAGATTCAGACTAACATGGCTACCACTCTGATAGCTGGCGTTGCATACCTTAAGTCGACCTTCCAGGTGTAGCATGGACCTGGCCCTAGAGCAGAATGACTCTAAAACTCACTAAAGAAATGGAAAAAGGACCATTTAGCTAAACCCTCTAGAACTGGGGAAAAAACAAAAATGAAACAAAAAAAAAAAAACAAGCGGAAAATCTGCTGGGACTCTTATTTATAACTGCATGTTATCTGAATATGAAAGCCTCTTTACTAATCCCCAAATGAAAAAATTAGACCCATATCTGGTGGCGAACAGGACATAATATGCTAATGGATCAATTAACACAAGAGGTTAATTGGTTTTGTTTTCTACTGAGATCTTATCTTCTGATAGAAAGAATGCATGAAATAAGCCAAAGCAGGCTCTGTATGGAGTGCAAGATAGGAACTCCTAGGGACATGATCTGCAACGAATGATAATAAAATGCAGTTGTTTTGCTTTAGCAACATAAAATTGATATCTAGACCAGGGTGGAGAACCTTTTTAAGGTCCAGGGCCACTGACCCACAGAAAAATCAGCTGGGGGCCACACACAAGTCAGAAGAAAAACAAACAAAAAGCAAAAAAACAAAAAAACCCTCACTGACGTGGCCCCCCAACTGAGAAGGAGAAAGACACTCCCAACATTCCCCTCACACACCGGAGCCTGCAGGGGATCCCACTTAGTAGATTTTGTGTGCTCCAGCCCTGCGGTGGGACAGCAGGGGGGGTGGAGTGCCAGCCCCTGCTCCTCTATGCTAGGGAGTGGGACCTTGAGCCTCGGGGGCCGGATCCAGGCAAGCCAGGGCCACATCCATCCCCCAGGCCTTAGTTTCCCCACCCCTGTTCTAGACACACACAATCTATAATAGGACAGATTTATTTAATCCCAGAATTTGTTTGCTAAATGGACCATTAGATTGTCTTGGACTGCATTCAAATACACAGCAGACCCACTACTAACTCCATGGGAATTTTGCTGTTGACTTCATCTGGAACAGCATTGGGCTTCTTTGGAGCAGTGTTGCCCACAGAGAATCAGGCCTGATTCTGTTCTCACTAGTGTAGCTCCAGAGATTTCAGTGATTCAGCCCCAAGTACACCGGGTTAAGAAAAATGCCCATGTACCTGGTCCAGGATGAAAGACCCATCACTTTCCTAGAGAGAGCCTTGTCTGTGTGCTGCTTATAGAAAACAAGAAAAACTTAAAAAACAACAAGTAGTCTGGTAGCACTTTAAAGACTAACAAAACATATAGATGGTATCATGAGCTTTCATGGGCACAACACCAGATCACACAAAAAGCTCATGATACCATCTACATGTTTTGTTAGTCTTTAAAGTGCTACCAGTCTACTTGTTGTTTTTTAAATTTTTCCTGTTACAGACTAACTCGGCTACCCCTCTGAAACTATAGGAAACAAGTTACAGTACTGGCATTAAGCGGTGTTAGGGGGAGATCCGTATAATTGGTTCCAGTAAAGAGGACAAGTTGGTGCACACTGAATAGTCCCAAAGGATTTCTTTCAAAAGCGAGATACTAAGGGACTGAATGCAGGACTGGGACACAGGAACACCTACATTCCATTCCTTTGCCACTGACCTTGTGGCCTCAGGCAAGTCACTTATGGGGAAATTTTCAGAGGCACAAGGGGAGTTAGGCACTTAACTCCCATTGACTGTTAAGTGTGAGTTGGGAACCTGCCTGCCCTTTATGCCTTTGTTATCCTTCCCCCTTTAACTGCTCTGTGCCTCGATTTCCCCATCTGTAAAATGGGGTTAGCAATACTGTCCTGCTCCAAATGGCGGTGACTAAGCAGATAGCTTTTCATGGCAGTTGAGTATGTCCAGCTCCTCTTGCCGTCAATGGCAAGTGCATGTGTCCAGCACCTCTGGAAATCATACTATTTAGTCGAGTGCTTCAGTATAGACTTAGATGCCTAGCTGTGGGCACTCAGATTTGAAAAGGTTGGTAGTAGTCACTTGCCCAAAGACAATGGTCAGGGCCAGGAAGAGAGACCAGCTATCCCAAGTCTCCATCCTTTGTACAAAACAATAAGCCATTCTTCCTTCCCCTAGCCTGAGTTAATTGAAGATGAAAACCACCACATCAAAATCATAATAATGCTTATCAGTTGTACAGCCGGGTATATTTTTCAGCTCTGCACTTCCATTTCCCCATCTGCATAATGAAGGTAATGCTTGTTCCTTAAGCCTTCCAACAGTCCTGTGAGGTCATCGCGTCATCTTTGCAAAGGGCTTTAAGATCCTCGGAGGGAAGGGGCTAAGAGGACCCTTGTTAATGTGAATAAGTTGAGATGAAATTAGACTGAATCCCATTTTGAACATTCCAATAGCTGCTTCATTTCCCCTGGACACAGAAAGTCATCAGAAAAACGCCATCCCCCATTATAAGGCTTTTTACAAAACAATTTGCAAAATAATTGAAAAAAAAATTTAAAAGATACTGTCTGGGATGACAGAATCAAGTTTCACATCTGTGTTAAATACATTTTAAGGGCCATGTAACAAATCCGTGGAGAATATACCATATGGGAAAGTCTTCCAAGCAGATTGTTGTTTAACCCTGATTGGGGAGAGGCAGGGTTTGAGTTTCAGGCTGAATCACTGGGGTTCCAGGAAGCTGACATATTACAAAAGAATAGGGGTGCCGGCTATTTAGCATTATCCTTTCGTTCTCTCATTCCTCCTGTTTCTAGATAGAGGGATGTCCCCTGAAACTCAGGGTCAGGCTACAGTGAGGGGAAATTTACTGGCATAATTATGCTGGACTAGGAGGGCCTTTTTTTGATCTAGCTTATACCTCTTCCAAAGTGACATAAGCTACACTGAAAAGGGGCGCTGCAGTAAGTATCCAGGTGAGGAGTTAAACTAGTGAAACTCTAGTGCTGTGAGTCTACTGGTATGATTACGCTGGTAAATTTCCCCATGAAGACAAGCCTAAGGATTCCATTCGTAGGCATCATCATTGGTTGCTCTCAAGGCCAGCAAGGGCTGGATGCTGTCCAGGAAGCCCATAGAACCCCTAGTTTCACTTGCCAGTGATTTTTTCTAGCTAGTGGAAGAACAGAGCTGATTGGAGTCCCATCTGGTAGCGGCTCTTAAGGATTGGAATGGAGGGAAAACAGTAAATAATGGAACCCCCCAGATCTAACTATGTTAGAATTTCTCATCCATAATTAAAACCCCTCTTTTTTTTCTGAAAAGGGATGAAGATAAAAACATATTTGCAAAGGGGATTCCTCTCCTGTAAGAATGCAGCTCTCCTGAGTTGGGTAAATGGCTGTCATGCTGGACCAAACATTTGTGGTTGCCCATCTTTATTAATGAGCTAGAATAAGGGGTAAACAGCACAGTGATGGAATTCACAGGTGGTGCTAACGGGAGAGATGCTCCAAACACCAGAAAAGACAGAGAAGCTGTGCAAAAGGCCCTAGTAGATTAGAAAGGGGGTGGGGGACAGCGAGTGACAAAATGAGATTCAGCTGGGGGAACTATAAGCTGTTACATCTAGGGTGGGGGGTTAACACAATTGCAGAGGATCTGCTTTCATATTGGTGCGAATGAGGAGTGACTCCGCTGAAGTCAAGATTATTTCACGAGTGTGAAAATGCTTTAAAGAGCCAAGCCCAGCTCTTCCATGGGAAAAAGAAACCAGAGAGGCCTTAGGGCTGAAAGACACACAGGGCGGAGGATGGTGAGTGAAACATGTATGAGCTTTCAAATGTGTTATTGCAGCCAAAACCTTAACCCTGCCTATGCAGACGCATCATGTCACAGAGGGGATAGTCCCGTCCTCCCAGTTTATCGGTCTGTGAGGGTAGCTGAATATACCGCAGTACCGCAAAGGCACTGATCAATCAGAGTGACTTCTCAGAGGATCACACTCAGGCACTGGTGTTTGAATAGATAAAGTGATGCCTCAGGGGAACAATAATAGTCTATAAATACTAGAAGGAGAGGAGTTTTCTAGAGTGGCACAGGGGATATAAAGAAATTAGTAAGGAAAAATATGACTGTCCCTACAAAGCTTCAGGGTAGACTCCTTAGAATGCTGAATAGTCTCCCCTATGTCTGTGACGGAAACACTAGTTCCTGGGACACTGTAGGGCAGTGGTCCCCAATGCGGTGCCCGCGGGCGCCATGGTGCCCGCCGGGGCATTTATGTGCGCCCGCCAAGTGACCAGGGCCGGCCCAAGCCATTCGTGGGCCCCGGGCCCCGGGCACGCGGCGCATGAGCGGCCCCACCCCCGGGGGCCTGGCAGCCCCAAAAGGTTGGGGACCACTGCTGTAGGGAATAATCCTGCTCTGATGTGGGTGAGCAAATCTCTCCCCTCTCCATTGTCTATGGACCAAATTCCTGGGTCCTTGCTGAGATGCCCATTGAAGTCAATGGAAGCTTTGCTGGCCAGACTAAGGGCTAATAAAAGGCATTCAGGACCGGGCGCTGCAATTCTATGAACTAAGATGTCATGGGCTGGGCCTTCCCTTCTGCCCCACCAGCACCAGAGGTGGGAAAAGCCAGTGCTAGTAAAAAGCTCTTTGAGGGGAATTTATTAAAAACCCACTTGTTAATTTCAAAAGTTTCCATGTGTTGCTTAGGCTCAGAGTCACCTTCTCTCTTCCTCATTGTGGCTAGAGGGGAGAAAGTGAGAGAGAGCAAGTGAGCGTGGGGGTAGGGAAGGGGTGGAGGAGAGGACTCCAGAAGGCATCTGCTGGGAAGGGGCAGGGGTGCTAGAACAAGTCCTTCTCGTGCCATCCCCTGTCAGTAACCCCCTGCAAACATTTGGGAAAGGAAAAATCTGAGGGAGTTCTGGCATGAGACGCATCTTTGTTTGGGTTCCTGCTCCGAGGTCCTTGTAATGGGCATGGCAGGAGGGGTCGGCGCTCACCCTCAGGGATGTTTCTCTCACAGAATTCGCTGGATGCTCCTTGGAGGCACTGGATTGATGAGGAGGAGGGAGAGAGCGCGATCAGGAGGATGTGGAGAGGCTAATGGCCAGAGCACATGATGAGGGGAAGAAAGCCCTGATTATGGGAATGGAAGAGACAAGCTGAAAACAAAGTTGACACAGTGTGTTCCAAGTGAGGCTGCCCTGGGATGGCGTTTCTTTTAAAAAGAGCAAGAAATGGAGATGAAGTCAGAGCCACGGACTAGAATTACTGAGAACTAGGCCCCAGCCGTATCAACCGCAGCAGGGCACCGAGTAGCCTCCTACAGATGATTTCTCTGTGAGCCAAGGAGATGTGAATGCTGCAAAGCGGGCCAAGGGGGAGGCAAGGAAAAGTGAAGTGAAACAAAGAAAACCCCTACAGCCTACATTTACGGTTTCACAATGCCTGCCCAAGGGAAGGAACTTGTGCCTCCAACTGCGGCTTCAGCTGTCATTGGCTTTGAGAGATCTCACTGTTTCTGGTTTTTAATCTGTATTTTCTCCGGGCTTCTCACAGCAGGGTGTCTCAGATATCAAGGGACGGGCTGGACACAGATAGGTGCGTCCCCTGTCCGGAAGAATAATAAAAGTCCCAAAGTGAACGTGAGGAGGAAACTGAGCCCCCATTGCCCCAGGTCGAGTTTCAAATTGTGGGCTGCCCTTTGCTATATTCTTAAACTCTCCCTGGAAAATGTGCCCCCCTCACCCCCTCTAAGTTATTTCCTGCAGGTGCTGATAGGGACAGACCATCTAGTTCAAGGGCGATCAGAACCATTCAGGGAGCTGTGCCTCAGGCCAGCCTGGAGATGGGCATGAGGTGCAGATCAGAATGGGAGACGTTTACACCCACTCCACACTCAAGTGGCACAGGTGTAAACGAAGATATGGTGGAGACTCAAGCCCTAGGACTCTGCTCTGGCCTGCTGAGTGGTGCCCATCACATTCAGTTTGGCTGGTCTCTTCTGTTTGGGTTCCTGTGCCACACCCTTCGCGGTAGCAGAGAAGCGGCTTGCATGCGCCACCAAAAGATCTTGGGTTGGTGTTTGTGCTGGCTAGCTGATATTAGCTTGTAGTCTCTCGCCAGTCCCTTCGCTCTGGGACAGCACCCTGTCTGACACCATTAAGTCAGTCTGGTGTGGAAAGGCCCTTGCTATCTGCATGTGATCAGCAGCCGTTGTAAAGAATCCACTTTGTATTCAGGAGACTTGAACTCTGACTTCTGTCTGCCTCAAAGGAAACGACAGAAGCCAAGCTGCTAGCTACTTGTTATGGGCCCAACCTTGTGGTCCTTCTGCAGCCAAATTTCCCAGTGCGTGAAAAGGTTTGAAGGTTCAAGGGTTTTGTTGTTGTTTTCCCAGTGGTTACAAGTGGCTTTCTGATTTGCTCCAGTATTCCTGGAATTCGGGCGAGTCTCTTTGGCAGGTATTTCTCCTTCCTTAGTTTAAAAGGATCCCACCTTCATCTGCCATCCATCCCATCACACTTCACCCTCTCTGCATCAGTCCCCAAAGACAAGGGAGCTTGATGAAGTCCCTTTGCAGTGCTGCTGAATCGATACACTTCTTATCTAAGGATTCTTTCACTTGCCTCTCATGAATCTTGATGTTTCTAGTGCCTCGTTAACATTTATCTCCCTGAGCCCCTTGCTCCTTTCATCCTCTGTGACTGTGAACTGCAACAAAGCAGATGTTGACCATGTCAGCCTCCTTCAGGGTTCCTGTTATTGGAGCTCCCTGTTACTTTTCCCCAATGGATTAAATAGCTTTTTCTGGTCAACTCTCCCATGTAACCTTCCCCATTGCCTCATTTTATCCATTGGCAGCCATCACACATCCAGGCCTTGGATCATCTCCTATTTGACAAATAATCTTCATCATAACATCCCCCATGCAGCCTTTTCAAAGCAGTGCCTCAATTAATTACTCTCCTCGCAGGTGGGTAATTAACCAATTAGCTCCATTTTCCTGATGAGGAAATTGAGATGCAGACAGATTAAGGGAGTTGACCAAGGTCACAGATAAAGTTAATGGCAGAGTCAGGATTTGCGCTCAGGAGTGCCCGGTTCCCAGATTTCTATGCTCTTTCCCCTTTCCACCCATCCTTAAGGAAAACCCTGAGGTTTCTCAGTATCCTTTATTTCATTCCTTATAGCTAGACAGTTTTGGCAAGGTGCTTTTTACACTCACCAGGCTGTATTCTTATGTTCATAAGAGGTGGCACAGGGTAGGTTTGTAAGAACATTATCATTGTAAGCTGAGTGACTCTTTGCACATGGATATGATCACAGTATCGTCTAAAAGCCCATTCATAATGGTCCATTGTGTCCCATGGATTTCCTGTCATAGCGTAGTTAACAGAGCACATTCATAGTGTAATATGAGAGCCCCTGCCCTGGGTGTGGTCGGCAGATTCATGGGGCATACTCATGTTCTTTCAGGAAGGTTCTTTGTACCATCTGGGTTCTCCTGGACAGGGCACACATGGTGTGAACCTTCAGACCCTGACAAAGTCAGTACAGACCTAGGGAACCCTCTCACTGCTAACATGGTAATGACACAAAGGGCCAAATTTTGCGCTCAATTACAGCAGCGTAAATCTGGAGGCACTCCACAGACGGTACTGGAATTCCTCTGGATTTGCACCAGTGAAGCTGAGGGCAGAGTCTGGTCCAACTTTTCTACATAGCCACGTGACTCGAGCTAGCGCAGAGTTTCGAAAAGAGCATCCAGCACATGGTGGAGACAGGATGCGCCTTTCACAGCTACGACATAAAGATACCCTCATGTTAACCTCCACCTTCCTCCTGCCCACGGTAAGAGAGGTCCAATGGCTTCTGGTGGCAGTAGCAGCCGTTTTCTTGGTGTTACATGGAAACTCTCCTCTCCAGCTTGGCCCAAAGGAAAGGATCCCCCATAAACAAGGGGCTCCCAAGCAGTGAAAGTCTGGGGAGCACATTACCCATTTACCAGGAACCTGAGTTTGCTTATTATTTTCTCCTCACTGTGCCACCCTTGACTCAAAGCTAGAAATCACTTGAGGCTTGAACTCACCAACAATACAATCTTGCATTGTCACCTCAGGCTGCTCTCTGGGCACCTCATCTCTAAGCCCCAGGAAGAAGAAAGGAACCAAGGACCTTCCCAATTCCTCTGAGAATCCTGCAAAATGCTGGCCCTGTTCCAGGCGACAGCTGGATGCAGACCCTCCGCATGGGGGTGAATTAAAAATCATAGAACATAGGAAAGCAATAGGAACAAGAGCCGGGCACAATCCATAAATGGGTTGTTATATCCTTATATGCCCCCCCGAAGGTAATTGCAGAGCTCTGTTTTGAGGCAGTTTACACCATTCCCCCTGCCGCTTTCTTCCCTCCTTTGTTCCACATGGCATGGCACAGATACCAGGATACAGCTGAGATAATGTAATCTCCCAAAAAAAACTCAGCATGCAGGAGCAACATTAAATGACCAGAACAGCGATTCCCTTCAAGGCCTCCTGTTAGTTGAATGAAGGCCCAGTCAGTCCTGCTCACCTTTACTCAGGTAGACTTTATCCACCTGAGCAGTCTCCTTGATTTCCCTGTGACAAAGAGCTTTCAAGGAACAGGTTGCAAAATTGTCACAGCTCCCCTTCCCATGACATGGCACCCTATCACTCCCGTTGTCCCCCTGCATCTGCACCTCACCCTAACTACATCATCAGGGCCTAGCTTCTTTGGGGCATTCCTGCTTAAAGGTACCAGTAGGAGGCGCTTGATGAAAAGCACACGTTGTTAGCATCTTCCAGGGGACTTTGTGTTTTAAACCACCTGCTGGTATTAAATCTGAAAGGACCTACATTTAAGTAATTAAAACTGAAAGTTTGTACAGCGCTTTGAAGATGCAAAGTGCTATGTAATTGCCAGGTATTGTATCGGTTATGATGGCCTAGCCTTTATTCTGAAATGTTTCCTCATAAGAATGAAACCCACAATAGCAGAAACACAAGACAGTGAGGAATGTTCACACAAAGACACATTTAGCTTGGCACCATACAGCTAAATGGAAAAGGAACAAGAACTGCCACCTGCATGCAGTTGGGTGGATACAGGCCTCCATTTGCAGAGAGCTCATGCCAGGATCAAGGCCTAAGACAACAACTACTAAGCTTACTCAGACTAGGTCTTCACTCTTAACTTAGGTTGGTATAATGATGTTGTTTGAGGGTATGAAAAATCCACACCCGAGTGACATAGTAATAGTGACTTAGCCCCTGGTGTAGACACGGCTACATGGACAGAAAGGCTTCTCCCAATGACATAAACTACTGTCTCTCATGCAGATGGATGAATGACGCAGACTGAAGAAGCTCTCTTGTTGACATAGTACCTTCTTCGCTGAAGCACATCCGTGGGGCAGATTCACCCTTGCAGCATTTTACATGTATACCTGCCCACCAGTGGGTGGGATTCACAAAGGTATTTTAGGCATCTAACGGTGACACACAGAGCAGGCAGATGAGGTGCTGGTATCACGTCACGTGGATTGGTAAGTTACTGTAATAGTCCTTGGGTGAGCTAAAGGGCCACTTTCACTAATGTGGCCTCAAGCGCAGCTCCATTGTCCCCGCTGCCTTGTTGTGGCAGTGGTGCAGGAATATTTTCAAAAGTGGGGGTGCTGAGTCCCCTTGCCTTCATCTGCCTCTACCATCCAGCTGAGACTGAGAGTAAAGCCCCAAGCCAGGAGGGCTGGGAGCTGGGTTCTCAGCTGCTACCCCATGCGCCAGGGGCTTTGCTGCCCCTGGCACTCGAGACTCTAACTGGCACCCCAGCACATGGGGCTGGCAGCAGAGGCTCTGGCGTGCAGCTGAAAACCCGGTGCATGGGGCGGCAGACGCTAGGCCTGGAGCCTGTTCCCACATCTATGCGTGGCTTGAATTTGCCCCATAACTTCAATTTTAAATGGGACTCTGTTCTGAAGGATGATTATTTGCCTAGTGCCAAAGGCACATTAATAGTCCAATGTATGGACAAGAGGGTCTGCTTTTTCTTGGCCCTGTGGCCCATGAGGTATACCCACTACAGGGGCTTCCCTAGCTGCTGCAACCATCTGTCTGCCATGCCCTCTCTCAGCCGGGGGTGTAGGGGATATGCCAGGGCAGGAACTCTGCTGCTGAGTCTGCTCTAATTTCACTGGGGGAACAGGAAGACCCCTTGCACATCTCCCCAATAAGCCACCTTTGCCTTTAACCCTTTCCTGCACTGAGCAGGCCTCAGCCAGGCCAGGGGAGTAGCTCTAAACGTCCCTGTCCAGAAGACCTTATAGTCAAAGGGCCAGTGGCAGGTAGCACCAAGGCCAAGCATTTCTTCCAGGAACCAGCCCTCCGCTCTGCAGCTTTTGCAGGGTCAGACTCCAAATAACCTCTTTTCCACTGGCGTGCCAAGCCGGGGAGGTTGTTTGAAGGGGACGCCTCGGGGGCCACCGAGCACCACACGACCCAGCAGGCTACGCTGGATCCAGGATAGCCACTGTAGAAACACAGTCAGACCCCAGGCCTGGCGAACCACAACGGGCGTGGGCCCCTCCAAACAACAGGGAACCCTTTTCCCCAGCAAAGCAGGTGGTGCCTGGGCAGAACAGCCAGGCAGCCTCCGCATGCACGTTGTGTTATGACTCCTGCCTGCATTGCTAGGCACTGAGCGAGAGCTCACGCCTGCAAAAGGAGCAGACGGGGTACAGCACCCACAAGCAGCCGGGAGCGCCCTCCCCCACCCCGCCTGCTTCTCTCTCTCTCTCCTTTTTTTTTTTTTTTATAAGAGGAGGAAAAAAAACCTGCTGCAATGTGCAAAGCGCTTCGGGAGAGGGAGCGCGAACGGGCCAATCAGAAGGGCTAGCTCCGAAAGTTGCCTTTTATGGCTCGGGCTCTACCGCTCTGGCCCCATAAAACCCGGCTCGCGCGGCGGGCTTCGGTCGCTGGGAGCTTTTTCTGCGCGTGCCTGTTCCCCCCGCAAGCCGGCTGAGCCACCGCCGCTTTTTTTTTCTTCCCCCCCCCACCCAGGGTTTAAAGTTGCAACTTTCCAAAGGTAAGTGCAAAGGGACAGGAGTCCCCTCTGAAGAGCCCCTTTCCTGTGGGGGGCAGACAGGGCGGGCTGGATTTGGAAGGGCCCCCTTCTTAGAGGGAAATGCCTGGGTTTTACTAACAAGCCCCCCAAAGTGGCTTGAGTTTCGATGGCTTCCCATTCAATTGATCCCGGATCAAGCCTGCTGGCGCTTAATGCTGGCGGCCGAAGGGGAAAGTCACTAGGAGGCTGGGGTTGGGGGGGGGGTTCGCCCCTTTTTTTTTTTTTTTTTTTTTAAATATTGGTTGTTGCTCTTCTGGCGAGTCGCCTTTACTTCTGCTCCTTGCAAAGCCTGAAGTGCCCCCCAAGCAGAAAGCATATGCCTGGCGGTGCGTTGGTGGGGTGAGCGGTGGGCTTGCGCTTCCTGGCCCACTAGCCTGGTGGGTTTGTTGCCTGGTGAGCTTTTCCAACGAGGGTTGACACGACTGAAGCGCACGCTGGGATCCGAACTGGGGGAGAGACGGGTGGGTTTGTGGTGGAGTTTGTCTCAAGTTAACCTTGAGTTGGTGGGCGCCGGGAAGGTCTCCCCCGTTGCAGTGGTGCTGAGTTCTGGGGTTGTAATCTGGCTTGCTGGTCTGTGCCTAAGAGGATTTGTGGTTGGAGTTAGAAGGTGAATTGAGGGGGGGAGGAGGAAGAGGTTTAAAGCTAATCGTCTTCCTTTGCATGGTTTAAAGAGGCTAGAGGCGATGGGTTTGGCGGGGAGTGAGGCTGCCCAAAGGGGGCTTGGCAGTGGGCATCTCTTCTCCCCCCCCCCCCCTTGAAAGGGGGCTAGAAGAAAGCTGGGAGAAGGGGGAGGGGGTGTTAGCAAGGGCTCTGAAGATCTGGTAGGGTGTGACTCCACAATTGCTGCTTCCGGTGGCAGAAGCCGGTACTTCTATTGTATTAGCTCAGCACATGCTGGGTAAGGGTGGGGGAGGTGGAGGGAGGATCCTCCCTGCAGAAGGGGGGGGGGGGGAGAGAAGACACGAATCAGTCTCCTGGCCCAGAGGCTAAAGGAGGTGGGAGGCAGAGGGTCTCTTTGTCTTGCTGAAGACACAGGGGATGCTGCTGAGCGGTCTGCCTCTTCCCTCATCCTATGGGGCAATTGCTCTGGACCCCCCCCCCCCCAGATACCCACATCAAGGAACACTGCAGGCTCCCCTCTGGATTCTGAGTGCATTGTCCCTAGTGTCTGGGAAGGGGTGGGGTCCCTGCAGGTCTAGATTGGCTAGTGTCTGTAGCCTTGGCACAGAATAGCTCTTGGTGTTTCTGCTTCAAGTAGGGTGAAGAAATGTACCCTTCTTATTTGTGGCTTGATTTAAAAAAAAAAAAAACTCACCCCAGCCAAGCCTCTCTGCCCCAGACAGTGAGGTGTAGGAACTACATTCCCCAGAGTAAGCTTGCTAGGATGTTGGGATAGGCACAGGTGGGGTGGTCCTGACCCTCCAGTGAGCCCATGGATTTGCTGCTTACTGAGCTGGCGCTGCCCTTCCTGAGTGTGACAATTGCATAACACTGTCTTAATTCTCTCTGGCGTTGGCCATTTTCATCTGTCACTTGGTGTTAAATGGCTTTGAGGCTTAGCTGGTGGGGAGCCTGCAATTAAACTTGGCCAGCTAATTAAATAAAGATATAGATCAAGCAGGCTTTTTTCTCATGAAACCTACTGACCCATTTCAAAATGCCTCTGGGATAATTAATGCAACTGCTTGTAGGTCGGGTATAACTCAGAGCCAGGGTATTAAGCAGGTGGTTTCCCAGGAGAAACTGTTTCTCTGCAGCGGGGTGTGGCGGGTAACTTCTCCTTTTTTAAAACTCTTTCAGTGTTGTCCTGTTAACTCTGTGCTTCAGACACCCTAGTGCTAGTCCCAGGCACACTCCCTCTGTCTGACAGGGAGTGGCCACAGCCATATGCTTCATTTGAAAAGGGAGGGGAGTGGCTTGTCTCTTTAATCAGCCCTCCCAAAGCTGGCTCCATGCCCCATTACTGGCTTCTTGCAAAGCTTGCTCTAACCATTGCCTTTTATGGTAATAATGTGAGCCTCGAGCAGGGACTTCCTTTGTCCCAAATCTGTGCAAAGGCAAAATATGTAGTGCTCTGCACCCTCTAGCGGCTGAAAGGGAGAAGTCCAGGAGTTCACAAACAGGAAGCTAGAAAGGAAATGGGTGGGGAAGGCAGCCCCCTCAGATTGCTCAGAAGCAAATGGCTTGGCTTACCCTTACCATATGGGGGTTTCCTCCCAAACCGCAGTGCACTCTCAGCAATTACAGGCTCTTCCAGGAATCTTGGGGCGGGGAGACTTACAACGAAGTGAGGCCTCTATTACCTAGCTAACCGTGCTTGCCCCTTTGCTTTACAGCTCGCCATGGATGATGATATTGCTGCACTCGTTGTTGATAATGGCTCCGGTATGTGCAAAGCCGGTTTTGCTGGGGACGATGCCCCTCGTGCTGTCTTTCCATCCATCGTTGGTCGCCCCAGGCATCAGGTATGTAACGAAATGGCATCTTGCCGGTATTGTCAGATAATTCAGAGGCAGAAGAGAACAGGGCATAGAGTGTGTGTGTGTAGGATACTGGGGACCTGTTAGCTGTGCAGGAGGCGTGAAGAGCTTGGCTTATCTGCCAGGGAAGTTCTCCAGCCTGGCTTAAGTCCATTCCATAATGCTTTTAGCAAAACACTCTTAGAGCAGTCCTACATTTAGTCAGCCAGTGGATTGGCATCTTGAGGATTAGAGGCAATTAAACTTGATTCCCTTCAACTCTTCTCTTCTGCAGGGTGTGATGGTTGGTATGGGCCAGAAAGACAGCTATGTTGGTGATGAAGCCCAGAGTAAAAGAGGTATCCTGACCCTGAAATACCCCATCGAACACGGTATTGTCACCAACTGGGATGACATGGAGAAGATCTGGCACCACACCTTCTACAACGAACTCAGAGTTGCCCCTGAGGAGCACCCTGTGCTGCTTACAGAGGCTCCCCTGAACCCCAAAGCCAACAGAGAAAAGATGACACAGGTGTGTAAGACGGCTTTGTTGTTTGGTTCCAGCTCACTGAGCCGCTGGCCGGCACTTCCTCCTGGCAGGTCTTTATCTTTTTCCCTTTGCCATTCTCTACAGGGTTTTCCTTTCCTGACCTGAGTCTTCTCTTTGCTGGATCTTGACAAGGTTTTATTTGCTTTTCCTAAGCTGGTTTTCCTCTTGCTGACTTTACACTAACCATTCATTTTAACTGCTGTTTCTAATGAGACACTAACCTATTCACCCGCCCTGAGTGACTACTGTAACATGGCTTTCACACAAGCTCTTGAAAGGGTTGCTGCATTGTAGCTGGGGTTAGTCCATGTTCTCCACTCTTCCTTCGAAGGTTTGAGCTTGGATTGGTGGTGGGTTTGCTGTGAGCTTAGAGACAGTTGGTTTAGTGTCCTAGTCCAGAAGACCAGATCCTGAGTGTTTGCAGAGGCTACTCTGCAGCATAAAGGACATTTTTGCATGACTTGCTGCAAAACCCGCTCTTGAGTGGTGAGCAAAGCCTTTTGCTCACCCCCATCAATGTAATTCTTCCCTTCTGTCCACAGATCATGTTCGAGACCTTCAACACCCCAGCCATGTATGTAGCCATTCAGGCTGTGTTGTCCCTGTACGCCTCTGGTCGTACCACTGGTATCGTGATGGACTCAGGTGACGGTGTCACCCACACTGTGCCCATCTATGAAGGCTATGCCCTCCCCCACGCCATCCTCCGTCTGGATCTGGCTGGCCGTGATCTGACGGACTACCTCATGAAGATCCTGACTGAGAGAGGCTACAGCTTCACCACCACAGCCGAAAGGGAGATTGTGCGTGACATCAAGGAGAAGCTCTGCTACGTTGCGCTGGACTTCGAACAGGAGATGGCCACCGCTGCTTCTAGCTCCTCCCTGGAGAAGAGCTACGAACTCCCTGATGGTCAGGTGATCACCATTGGCAACGAGAGGTTCAGGTGCCCAGAAGCTCTCTTCCAGCCCTCTTTCTTGGGTAAGTCCCTGTGGGAGATGGTGGATGTCACTTGTCTGTCCTGCCAAGCTGTAGTGGGTGAAATTCTCTTCTTCCTTGAGGTTGATCCTAAATGGCACACAGCTCCTGAACCCTCAGACAGTCCTCCACACTTCCTGCCTAGTGGGTATAGAAGAATCTAAGTGTGCTGAAGACCAGCAAAAGCTCTTCCTTGGCTGGAAGGCGCACTGGCCTCTTGTCATGCAGACTCCAGCACTGATCTAAACCTATTAGGCAGTCTCTGTGCACTAAACTACATTGAGTTATTTTAGGCTGTGATTTTCCCGGCGCCGCCCCCCCCCCCCTTGCTCTTACTGACCTTATTACTGGCTCCTTCCTGGCAGGTATGGAGTCCTGTGGCATCCATGAAACTACCTTCAACTCCATCATGAAGTGTGACGTAGATATCCGTAAAGACCTGTACGCCAACACTGTGCTGTCTGGTGGTACCACCATGTACCCAGGCATTGCTGACAGAATGCAGAAGGAGATCACAGCCCTGGCACCCAGCACAATGAAAATTAAGGTATGTTGGTGATCCCAGCACATGTGCTCTCTGCGTAGTTATAGCAACAGGAGGGGTTGTCCTCACTCTGAGTTGGATACTGGAGATAAGATCTTAAATCCTGGAAATAGTAGGTAATGGTCTTCGCTGGTGATATCTGTGCCCGCCACTTCTGGGGCAGATGTCTGTCCGATTAAATACCAACATGGTGGTGGCTATGGTTGATCCTTTTTATCTGGCAAGTTTATGGGCTTGTACCAGGCCTGGTCTTAACATAATCAGTGACACGAAGTCTTCCAAGTTGCAAGAGCTTTGAAGCAGTGTTCCCTCCTCTTTCCACCCACATGTGGAATGAATTTTTGTGCAACTCTGCACCACTAATGGGTACTCTGCTAATCTGCTGGGCAGCAGCTGAATCTCTCTGGGGCTACACAAGCACCCAACTTGCAGGGAACACTGCTGAAGGGTTGTGATGCAGCTAGAGTAGCACTGGTGGCATTGGCTGGCATCTGATAACAGCATGTAACTTTTGTCTCCTACAGATCATTGCTCCCCCTGAGCGCAAGTACTCTGTCTGGATTGGTGGCTCCATCCTGGCCTCTCTGTCCACCTTCCAGCAGATGTGGATCAGCAAGCAGGAGTATGATGAATCCGGACCCTCCATTGTCCACCGCAAATGCTTCTAAACCGGACTGTTACCATATCCCACCTTTTTTGACAAAACCCATAATTGCGCATAAAACCAGATGAGATTGGCATGGCTTTATTTGTTTTTTTTTTTGGCGCTTGACTCAGGATTTAAAAACTGGAAGGTGACAGCCGCAATCTTAATGTGTCGGAGCGAAACGTCCCCAAAGTTCTACAATACGTCTGAAGGACTTTGATTGTACATTTGTCTTTTTTAAGTCATTCCAAATATTGCATAATGCATTACAGGAAGTTACCCGCCTCTCTGGAGGCAGCAGCCCTGTTGAAAGGAGCTCGCGCCAGCACTGGCGTTGAGTATTGCTTGTTGGTAAAGTATGTAACCCAGCCAAGTGTCTTTGCATCTGCCGCCTTAAAACAAACCACACTTGATCTTTTGGTTTTTGTCAAGCAAATGGGCTCTATTTCCCCAATGATAGATGTGAATGAAGGCTTTACAGTGCCCCTTCAGTCCCAGGAGAAGTGGTGCCAATACACGGGTTAGGAGGGGGCTCCCTGTACACTGACTTTAAGACCAGTTCAAATAAAAGTGCACACAATAGAGGCTTGGCCGGTGACTCCTTTTTCTCCATTCACTGCACACATGGGTCGCTCCCACCTATTGAATCTGTTCTCAGCAGGATGGGGTTGGGGGTGAAAGTAAGGCCAGGCCCATGCCAGGGGGCGGGGGGGGGTTGGCTTTACAGTACCTGATTCCAGCTACATAAACATAGCTGGAGGCTTAAGGTACATTGAACTTTGGCACTGTCTTCCACAGCAGGAAGTTGTGAATTGACGAGAGCATTTTCCCCTTACGTGTAGCAGCAAAGAGGGCTATTGCCAACAGAGGTGCCCTTGTGTTTGATTCAGTGGATTTTTACTAGATCTGCTAAATCGAACACTGGAAGATCAACTACTGTAGTGCTGATCTTTTAAACTTGCAGAAACGAAATATTCTGCACAGAGTGGGAACTCCCAGCTGCACTGTGCTGCAGAGTTACAGCAAGAGCAAGTTTCTCTTTGAGCCTTCTCAGTTTTGCTGTTACTTCCAGCTGTTAAGTACCACTGTATTACAGCAGGTAGATGCACCTTGTATCTTTACCCTCCACCTCTACTTCCACACTTGCTTGTTCCTGGAGGAATGAAAGCAGATTGGGGTTAAATGAAAGCAATGGGGGCCCCTAGCATCTTGGGGAGGGGAGGGATTGACAGCATCCCTGTCACTGCCACAAAGGAGTGGGGGAGTACTCTGCCTTGAATGCTCTAAGGCAGAGGTGGGGAACCTTTTTTGGGGGGCTGGAGGCTGCATGCAAATGAGAAGGGGCCGGGGGGGGGGAGAGAAAGCACTAACATGGACCCTGACAGCCATTCCTCTTGCATACCAGAGCCGTGGGGCCAAGTTAGTAGACTGTGCTTTAGCCCCACAGGATGGAGGGAGGGGGGACAAGCAGAGTGCCAGTGTGTGCTCCCCAAAGCTGGCTGAATCCAGGCAAACTGAGGACCACATCCAGCTGCTAGGTTCCCTACCCTTGCTCTAGGGAGATGGACAAAGCATCCGTTTCATTAGAAATGAGTGGAATGGAGGGATTACATCTCCCGTGCCTACTATCTCCACTTCCTGCACACCCATGACTCCCAACAAGGCTGTTCTGCAGCTCTTGAGAATCAAGCCCCAAGGTAATGAAAAGGGTCAGGAGCAATCTCATGCTGGAACTTGATGGGGCTGGACAGCAGCTGCTGGATTGCTGTCTGCCCTAACCAATGGCTTTGAGCTCTGGCAGGGGTGAGTGTCAGTGATGCCCCAAGCAGAGCTGTGATGTCTGCTGTCGGGATACACTTCCTTGAGGAAGAAGCCGGATCCGGTACTAGAAGCACATGTTCACCTCTCATCCCTGCTAAAAATACCCAGGAATCTGGCATCTTACACATCACCCTCCATGTTTATAAGCAAGATGGATTTCTAGTAGCTGTGTTGTCTGCAAATGGTCACACAGGCAAATGGTCACTGCAGAGCCCTTGCCTGGCAATGGAAGAACAGAAACACTCCTTGATGCTTAGCCCTTTTAGTCCAGGTGTGTCAGCACTCATTTCCCATGTGCCTGCTGGAACAGCTAATGAAGCCAACAGCAGAAACCCTGGGGGACTCTGGGAGCAGGGGTTAGTTACTGAGCACCCAAATTGATAGGCAGGGCCCTGCTATAAAATGCTTTCTATTTAAGGCAGGGGTGGGGAACCTAAGGCCTGGGGGCTGAATGGGCCCCTGGTTTGCCTGGATCTGGCCCCTGAGGCTTGGGGCTCCCCCCAGTATTGGGGAGCTGGTGCTAGTGCATCATAGAATCCTAGAAGTAGAAGGGACCTTGAGAGAATTAAGTCCAGACCCCTGCCCTCAGGGCAGGTCCAAGCACCATCTAGAACATCCCTGGTAGTTGATGACTATCCAACCTGCTCTTAAATATCTCCAGTGATAAGAGATTCCACAACCTTCCTAGGCAATTTTATTCCAGTGTTCAACCATCCTGACAGGAAGTTTTTCCTAATGTCCAACCTTAACCTCCCTTGTGCAATTTAAGCCCATTGCTTCTCATCCTATCATCAGAGGCCAAGGAGAACAGTTTTTCTCCCTCCTTGCAAAACCCTTTTAGATAGAGGGGACATGATAGCAGTTTTCCACTAAGTTTTTTCTAAACTAAACAAGCCCAGTTCTTTCAGTCTTCCCTCATAGGTCCTGTTTTCTAGACCTTTAATCATTTTTATTGCTCTTCTCTGAACCTCCAATTTCTCCACATCTTTCTTGAAATGTGGTGCCCAGAACTGAACACAAAACTCCACCTGAGGCCTAATCAGTGCAGAGTAGAGCGGATGAATGACTTCTTGTGTCTTGCTCACAACACTCCTGTTAATGCCTCCCAGAATCATGTTTGCTTTTTTTGCAACAGTGTCACACTGTTGACTCATATTTAGCTTGTGGTCCACTATAACTCCTAGATCCCTTTCAGTAGTACTCCTTCTAAGACAATCACTTCCCATTCTGTATGCATGAAACTGATTGTTCCTTCCTAAGTGGAATACTTTGCATTTGTCCTTATTAAACTTCATCCTATTTAGCTAGACTGTTTCTCTAGTTTGTCCAGATCATTTTGAATTATGACTCTATCCTCCAACCACTTGTAACCCCTCCCAGCTTCGTATCATCTGCAGACTTAATAAGTGTACTCTCTATGCCAACATCTAAATCCTTGATGAAGATATTGAATAGAACCAGTCTCAAAACAGACCCCTGCAGTATCCCACTTCTTATGCCCTTCCAGCATGATTGTGAACCAGTAATAACTACTCTCTGAGAACGGTTATCCAGACAGTTATGCACCCACCTTATAGTAGCCCCCATCTAAGTTGTATTTTCCTAGTTTATTGATAAGAAGATCATGCAAGACCGTGTCAAATGCTTTATTAAAGTCTAGATATATCATGTCCACCACTTCTCCCTTAGCCACAAGGCTTACTATCCTATCAAAGAAAGCTATCAGATTGTTTTGACATGATTTGTTCTTTACAGATCCATGCTGGCAGTTTCCTATCACCTTATTATCTTCCAGATGTTTGCAGAATAATTCCCTAATTACTTGCTCCATTATCTTCCCTGGCACAGAAGTTAAACTGACTGGTCTGTAGTTTCCTAGGTTGTTCTTATTTCCCTTTTTATAGATGGGCACTATATTTGCCCTTTTCCAGTTCTCTGGAATCTCTCCCAACTTCCATGATTTTTAAAGATGTTAGCTAAAGGCTCAGATACCTCCTCTATCAGCTCCTTGAGTATTCTAGGACGCAGTTCATCAGGCCCTGGAGACTTGCAGACATCTAACTTTTCTAAGTAATTTTTAAGTTGTTCTTTTTTTATTTTAACTTCTAAACCTGCCCCATTTCCACTAGTATTCACTATGTTAGGCATCCTGTCACTATCAAACTTCTTCGTGAAAACAGAAACAAATAAATCATTAAGCACCACAGCCATTTCCAAGTTTCCTGTTATTGTTTCTCCCTCTTCACTGAGCAGTGGGCCTACCCTGTCCTTGGTCTTCCTCCTGCATCTAATATATTTGTAGAATGTCTTCTTGTTACCCATTATGTCTCTAGCTAGACTGAGCTTGTTTTGTGCCTTTGCCTTTCTAATCCTTGACAGCTTGACAAAGCCCTGGCTGGGTTGATTTAGTTGGGATTGGTCCTGCCTTGGACAGGGGGCTGGACTTGATGACCTCCAGAGGTCTCTTCCAGCTCTATGATTCTATGACCCTAACTGAGCTCAAACCCCCATTATTTTGGCACTTACACAAACAACTCTTGCTCCAAAGACTTTGTCTAAACAAGATGGGCACAGAGGGAGAACTGACTTGAGTTACATCCTTATGCTCTACTGTCTAATCCAGTGGTTTTCAAACTAGGGGTTGCGACCCAGTACTGGCTGGTGGAATGTCGGGCGATGGGTCTCGTTGCTGCAGGGGGATCAGGTGATCAGTGGGGGGTGCCAAGGCAGCTACCCACCTGTCCTGGCACCTGCTGCTGGCTGCTTCTGGGTGCAGCATGGTCTGGGGTGCCAGGAGAGACAGGAAGTTGCCTTAGCACCACCGCTGACTGGAAGCTGCTCAAGGAAAGCCCCTCCTGCCACTGCCCTGACACCCCCAAAGCTGGAGCCCTCTCCTGCACCCCAAAGCTCTCATTCTCACCCCTACCCCAGAGCCTGCACTCTCATCAAATTACGTTGGGTCGTGGGCATCGACAATTTTCTTCAGCTGGGTCATGAGAAAAAAAGTTTGAAAACTGCCACTCCAAACTGCTGCCTCTCCATTACATGCACTGTGACATCTCTATCAACTTTTTACACTGTTGGGTAGCTCGGAGGGATTCAAAGGAGGATGTTCCAGCATGAACAACACAGCCACGTGGGGGTTGGGCCCTCGCCTCTCATTCAGCTGAGAGTGCCTGACTAGAGACTGAGTCTGAGCTAGTGTATGGAATGATTTCCCAAGGCTTTGCTAGTCTGCCTGCTACCAGTGAAAAAGGACTGCCAGCAGAATGCTCTTAAAACAGGATGAAGGCGGGAACCAGCTTTTCTTGCAGTCTCCTGGCCTTTGTCTGTCACCATATTAATATATACTCACATACAGAAGCTGTGTTTCCAAACACTTGTTTGGGAGCATTGGTGATGATCTAAACCAGGGGTGGGGAACCTTTTTTTGGGTTGGGGGCTGTTGACCCACAGGAAAATCCAGTTGGGAGCTGCACACAAGTGAGAAACACGCACACACAAAAACCCCATGCCCCTCACTGAGATGGCCCCCACCTGAGAAGAAAGACACTCCCTGCATTCCCCTTGAATACCAGAGTCTTGCAGGGGCTGGCTAGTAGATTTTGTGTGCTCCAGTGCTGTGGGGGGCTGGAGTACCAGCACGGGCTCCCCAGTGCTGGGGAAGAACCCTGAACTTTGGGGGCTGGATCCAGGCCAGCCATGCAACCCCTGGGCCTGAGGTTCCCCACCCCTGATAAACCCATGTCTCTTAGCTTCTTAGTGTGTGGTGATGCCCTGGGATTAGTGTATAAGAATCCAACTTCTACTTTCCTTCCTGATCAGAGAAGTTGCTGTTGAAATGGTTGTTGCAATACACACAGAAGCTAATGACTTAAGAGGGTACAGAGGAGAGAAATGGGAGGAGGCAGCTATTTATGTAGCTCAAAGGGGCCAGACACCTAAGAGACACAGGAAGAGCAAATACACACATAGCTCTGTACCAATCGGGGAATTATTTCACTAATGGATTTTTTTTTTGTAAGGTAGCAGCGCTTGTGTTTCCTGCTTATGGGGGCAAGTCAGTGAGGTCAGGGTTATAAAAGTGGTTTGGGAAATGCTTTTGCAAGTGCTTCTCTTTGATTCTTTTCACTTGCAGCTACCGTCTGGTGAAATGCATGTGCTTCTTACTAGCTTCTTATGGTGTAGCTTATAGCCTGGGCTAGACAAGAACCTTCGGCGTTATGCCATGGGGAAGCAACGTGAATAGATTCTTATTTAGGTTCCTTGGATAAGGCTTGGCACTTATGTCTCCTTGGCTACATCTACACAGTGGAGCTATTTCAGGATACCAGAAGTATCCCGAAATAGCTATTCCATGTCTTTTGCGCACGCCTGTTATTTCGAAATATAACTGGCTCGCTATTCCAACATCCTTGTAAACCTAGTTCCACAAGGGTTAAAGGACACTTCGGAATAGCGCTTTATTTCAAAATTACCTCGAAATAAACTACGCAATTTGTGTAGTGCAAATTGCGTAGGTTATTTCGAGGTAAGGGTGCAGAGTAGATGCACCCCTAGTGATTACATGCTGGAGAAAGGAAATTTGTGTCACCCTGAGGAAAACATTACTCACTCCTCAGGACTCTGAACTCCTGGGGTGTTTTCCTTCACCGAGCTAGGGGATGTTTATTATACCTTGTCATCGCTTCCTAACGGGTTAAGTAGTGTTGAGCTACAGCTAGGAATTTATTTCTAGCCCTTTCATAGGGTTGTGGGTAATCTAACTAGTCCCACTGACTCAGTGTGGACTGGCCACTGGAAGAAGGCATGTCTTTGATCAAAAGCATTCATGCATGATGCATTGGTTGTGGCTGATCCCTGGGAGTCAGGAGAACTTGACACTATTCCCTATGCTACCACTGACTCACAATGTGACCATGGGCGAGCTCACACTCACTGGGTTGCTTTTCTCAGCTATAAATTAGAAAAGAAAATGAGAACCACTGTTGCAGAGTGCCTTGAACGCCTTAGAATGAGGCTATGGAAGGGCAACATGTTATTTGCAACATCGCATGAATTCATCAGTGAACCATAACATGGACTCAGCGCTAAATATAGTAAGTTTAGTCATCAAATGTATTTGCATTTCAAGTAGGACCCTCAGCTTTCCAGCTAGGGGAGTCCCTCTTGGTCCATTCTCTGCTTTTCCGCCTTATACCTCGTTGGGCTTCAGATCCAGGTCAGCAATCAGATGCATCTTGTGTGATGCTTCTAGGAGTGCCTCAGTACATGCGCAATACAGAATCCAAGTGAATCTCATTTATATGTGGCACTTCGGGAAGTGGATTTCTCAAACGTACCAATGGCAGCTGTGGGGAAAGCCTCCAGGCAATATGTATGTGCTCTGCTGTTCCTCTTGGGGTTTTCGGTGGGTGTGTTGGTATTGTGGGTGCTCATGACTAGCATCCACCCTCATTTAGACGTGTAGTGTTTTTTTCCACATCCTTCTGGAAGGCCCAAGAGTTCCCTTTTGTGTTAGCTTCACCTCCCTCAAACCTCTTTGAGACACCATGTCATGGGGTTAAACCCGCATCCTTCTAGCCTTCACTTCCCAGTCATTTGATTGGAAGAAAAAGGCTAAATGGGCCCAGACTTACCCAGTTTTTTGTCCTCCCCTAAGGCAATGCCACAATGCCGATTATTTTCAGGAATAACGGCATTGTGCAAGAGGGTTTTTCTTGCACAAGAAGGGGCAGGGTAGACAGCTCCTTCTGGTGCAAGAGCCTCTTCTGCAAAAATGGTGGCTCATTAGGTATGCAAATGAGGCTCAGCGATATTCCACGCTTAGCCACATTTGCATATTGCTCGCGCAAGAAGCCGCAAGTGTAGATATAGCCTAAGAGTGCTCAACTTTCACCAGTAATATAGGCAGACACCAGAAGCAAGAGGTGTGCCCTGCAATCTGCTTGGGAATAAGGATGTCACCTCACTGATCAGTTTACGGATGCAAACCATTGAAACGGGTTAGTGATGTCCTTGGTAAAGGAGATTGTTTCTTCTTTTGGGATTTAACTCCTGAATGAATTGATCAACAGCCTCGTTACTTGTCAATGGTTCCCAACCACCTGGAATATTATTGGGTGCCACCAGGTGGCACTGTTACAGATAGCCTTACAAGCTCAAATTAACAGAAAGCATAGCTAGTTACTTAGGGTGCGTCTACACAGCAGGGCTTAACTCAAAATAAGCTATGCAAATGGAGCTACGTCAATTGCGTAGCTTATTTTGAAATAGCTTATTTCGAAATTGGGAGCATCTACATAGTACTTATGTTGAAGTAGAGCCCTCTTCCTCTAACCTCCCTTACTCCTCATACAATGAGGGTTACAGGAGTCGGAGAAAGAAGTCCTCCAGCTTGACAGTATTTCAACACTATTTCAAAATAATGCTAGTTACTTCGAAATAATATTGCTGTGTAGACATACCCTTACATTGCAGAGAAATGCTTATTGTTACTTGTGGTACAATTCTTTTTAGCAGCTGGGTATAACACCAGTGAAGTTGCAGAATGTCTGACTACAGGTTATACTCATACAAACAAAGTAAACTATCACATGGGGTCAAAGCATTACATGCTATCTTTGGGAAAAGTCTGTTGTCAAGCAGCTGATAAAGAATGCTGTGCCTGGGATTTAGGCATTGAAATGGGTTGTAAATACTCTTTGTGCTCAGAGGAAGGGTTCCATGTTCTGAAGCTAATGTGTGTCTTTTTTTTTTAAGTAGCTGCTAAACTATGTTATATAGTCACCTGAGGTGACATTGTGCTCTGGCTTGTCCCCTATTGTCTATAACTCCCAAGTAGGTGGCAAACTGCTGATTTTCATCCCAGTGCATGACTATCCCCAGGGAGATTACTGTAATTTACAGCCACACCCAGAGGGCCTAAATTACACTGGGAGCCTTAATATTCCCTCCACCTTTACTTCCTGGAGGTGCAGCCCAGATGCTGCCCTATCATGTCGGCCCCGTTGTTTTCCTTGTTTATTTCACTTGTATTTTACATTGGACATTTTGGACTTGTCTACCCCTTTTTCCTGAAAAATTCTATGGATGAGGAGAGAACGTGCAGGTTAGTGGTCTCACAGCTACTGAGCAAGTCAAAGCTGCTGGAGCAGGCTGTGTGATGTTACTCAGACCTTAAAATATCCATTTGGTTTGGTTTTGCGACCTTCTATTTAACTCCAGCGCTTGCCAAACAGGGAGTTTAAAACATACCTTGTTAAAAATGCTGCACTGTCTGCCATCTTGAGTAAGCTCTCCTTCTATATTGCTGGGTCAACCCAGGGGTGCTGCTAGCAAAACAGGCTTGACAAGACTTGAGGCTCCTAATATTTCTAAAAGGTTAACAATACAAGCACCCCCCTCATCTTTAAGTGCCTTGTTCATGACTTCATAAAGAATAGCATCAGCTATTCATTTTTTTGCCCTTTCTAGGTCATCTTTAAGGAGCCCTTTATCTGAAAACAAAATCTAAAATTATATGTGTAGCAACAGAAAATCCATCATTTGCAAATGAGGCAAGTTATGCTCACCCTCTGAACAGGGCAATTTCAAGTGATCTATCTATCCCCTCTCATCCAGCCCAGGTTTTGCAGTTGGAAGTTTAGGGAGCCCTGGAATATGTTGGGCTTGCAACCCTGATGATATTGGCTAATAGCTATTAGTAGATGTGTCCTCCAAGAACTTGTCTAATTCTTTTCTGAACTCAGTTATACTTTGGCCTTCACAGCCGCTGATGGGGGGAAAGGGGTGGCGGGAAGGAGGCAGCTGTCCTGGGGCTCTGAGATTTAAAAAGGCTCAGGGCTCTTGGCTGTCACCACGCCTACTGCTGGATGGCCCTGAGGGCTGCCTGAGAGGAGGTGTGGCACAGTCCAGGCAGTGCTGAGGGCTGACTGCTAATAATAATCTTAGCTAAATGCACAATAAGAAGTTTTCCTTCAATGCATAGGGATGGATTCTTGACTAGACTTTACTGCTCATAAATTATTTAAACAATACACAGACAAATTAAATCTACAGAAACTTAACTCCACAATCAGCAGTATGCAGACTGCACGCCCATTTTCATTTCATTGAGTGAACCTTGACTAAACGGATGGGTTTAATTTGTCGTAATAATATATGTTTATTTTTATGTCACTTGATATGGATTGAATGCATTGTCATTCATAATGGGATTATTCTGTGCATTGCAATAGCACAAAGAGATCTACTACAAATTTGGGGCCCCATAGTGCTTGGCACCACACAAACAGTTGGTAAGATGTAGTCTTGCGGGTGCCCCAATATGATTACAGTCTAAGGCTGCAGCTTGATCCACGCAAAAAAAGAGTCCATTGGCATGGATCTAGCTTTAGGATTTAGGCTCAATTAGTGAATAAATATCTGAAATCTCGTACTCTGTCTGCAACAGGGTACAATAAACACTGCCAACGAGGGAGTAGCCTGAGATAGCAGACAGACAGGCCATAAGTAGGGTTGCCAGATGGTTTCAGAAAAAATACCCCCCCCAAAAAAGGACTCTGAGAGTTGTTAAGCGAAAAAAAAGGACCCTGAGGCAGTCGCCATCTTGCCTTCCTGCACGGGGCCGGACAGCTCCCCTGCGGAACCTGGGAAGCACTAGGGTTGCCAGGCTGCCTCCGTATTGAGCTGACAGCCCAGGATTTTTGACCCCTAGCCGGGAAAAAAATCAGAAAGTACCAGACATTTTAGCTGTCTGGTATTTTCTGAATTTTTTTACCAGACAGGAGGCGAACATACCGAACTGTCCAGTTCAGTACCGGACACCTGGCAACCCTAGCTGTAAGGAAGAGTCCTATACAATTTAATAGGGCTGAAACCAGTAGGAAGAAATTTCACGGAGTCCTACAGAAACTAATCTGAAACCAGCATTGCCAGCTCTTATGAACGTATTTCAAATCTCACCCTATTTGCTCCTTGTCTTCAAGTCCCACCTCCCGGAGTCATGGGATTATACAACACACCTGGCTTTCATTGAACAAAGGAATGAATTATTAGCTGCAGATAACTGTTTAAAAACATGATTCTCTGTTGGCTCAGAAGACAGAAGGAAAATTAAAACCTCGCTGCCAGGTATTAATTAAATAATATCTGCGGCTTTCTGGTTGTGATTTCTTGGGGGGAGAATGACTTGTGTTGTTTGGAGTTGGCCATATGAAAACCCTCTGGCTGCAGTAGGGAGTGAGATCTTTTCTGGAGGTTTACTTGGCCCAGCTATGGGGATCTATGGCAGAGAGAAGGACTCTCCCTATACCACTCCATAGCATGGCTCAAAGAGCAGCTGCCGTTATGGGAAGCGAGTGCCCACGGCCACTCCCAACATGGCGGCTAGAAAGGGGCGAGAGGCACGGCCGCACACAAGATGGCGGCGCGGGAAGTGCGCCAATGCCACTCCTAAAATGGCGGCGCAGAGGGACCTGAGAAGCCGTTTGCCACTCTCGCGAAGAAGGAAGGGGACACGGATCGAGGAGAAAGATACGTCCCCGGAAGTGAGGTCAGAGGTGCGCCGGAAGCGTGGGGGAGATCCTGAAGCCGGGGAAGCGGCTTGTTTAAGCGGCTCGGCAGGGCGGCCCGGGCTCTGGAGGCGGCTGCTGGGGGACCATGTTTGACCCTGGACAGGTGAAGCTGGGCTGGGGCGGGGCGGGGCGGGGCGAAGCGGTCGGTCTCCATGGCAACGCCCTCCCCTCTGTGGCCTCCTCCGCCTGCTCGTGTCCCTCCCCGCCAAGCCTCTTCCCTCCGGCCCCCGCATCTCCTCAGCGCCGGCTCCCCTCCCCCCGCAGGGCCCGGCGCCTCTCCGAGCCCCACCCTCTGCCCTGATGCCCCCTGGCATGGCGGGTGCCGCCTGCCCCAGCCTTTGGCGGGATATGGGGTTTTGGGGAGCGGGGACGCAGCAGACCTCGCATGCCCTGGCTGCAGTGCGGGTTTGGGGGCTGCCCCAATGCGCACATGAGGGAAAAGCAGGCGGGGTGAGCTGATGCCAAGGTGATGACAAGCTGTCTGAAAGAGAGACGGGAAGTTGCGGGTAGCTGTCCGACAGGGAGGGCAAATTGAGTGAGAGGTCGCGGGAGTGAGTCCCGTTGAAAGTTTTTCATTAATGATTTGGCGAGTGGAGTGGAGTGGAGAGTATGGTTATGGGATTGAACCTGACCTTTTGCGGGGGGGTGCTTAATGGATTTTGGTACCTGGTCATGGGTCGGGTCTACACCTGGAAGGGATGGAGTCTGGGGCAGAAGGGGCTGGGGCAGAAGGGGCTGAAGCCTCCCCCCAGAGTTGTCGTGCTGGAGGCTTTGATTTAAAAACACAGCGAAGGGCTTATGGCTCCTGGTCCTGCCACTACTGCATTGCCTGGCAGCTGTCCAGGATTGATATAAAGGGCTCACGGCTATGGGTAGGGCCACAGCTGAGAGCTGTGCGCCATTTAAATAGGATCCTGCTGCCTGAGCCACTGTCTGGAAATTCAGTGGCATGGGCAGCAGAATATAAATAGAAAGCAGCCAGATGCAATCCACGGGCTAGATCAAACCGTTAGGTGGGCTGGATCTGGCCCCCAGGATGCATCTTGCCCAGCCCTGGCTTAGGGGATAAAGCCATATGCCTCTACTATATGAGCTAAAAGTCAACTGGCTGTTAGCTAAAGCTGTAGATCAGACTTCACTTGCACTTTCTCGACTGATCTCAGTGCCTCCTGGGTTATGCTTATAAACCATACAGATGACATCCAGCTGGTAGGGATAGCACACACTTTGTAGGATAGGATTAGAATTCAGAATAACTTGGACGAATTTGAGAATTGATCTGAAATTAACAAGATAAAATTAAAAAAAGATAAGTGCAAAGTACTACATTTAGGAAGGAAAAATCAAATTCATGACTACAAAATGAGGATTAACTGGTGAGGTGGTAGTACTGCTATGTAGAATCTGGGGCTCCTAATGGATCACAAATGGAATGAGTCAATTATGTGATGCAGTCTTGAAAAAGGCTAATATTCTGGGGTATATTAACAGGTATATTTAAGTAAGATACAGGAGAAGATTATTCCACACTTTTTGCCCTAGGACAGGCCCCCGATGAACTCGGAGGCTGACCTTGCATGGGGGAGAACAGGCCCTGGGGGAGGGAGGCTGGAGTGGGAGAGAATGGGCCCTGGGTGGGAAGAGAACAGACCCCAGGTGGGCTGGGGGAGTGCACTTGGGGGTTGAGGACAGGCCAAGTGCAGTCTGGGGAGGGGGAAGAACAGGCCCTGAGCAGACTGCAGAGGGGAGGGGAGAGCGTACAGGTCTCTGGGCGGACTGTGGTGGGGGGATAGTACTGTACTCTGGGCAGTCTGCAGGGGGGAGAAGAGTACAGGCCCTGGGCAGACTGCGGGAGTGGGCTGGGGGGGGTGGAGAACAGGCCCTGGGTATGCTGGGGAGGTGGTGTGGGGGTAGAGAACAGGCTTTGGGGGGTTTGGGGAGGGAGAGAACAGACCTTGGGGGGAGAGAGAAGAGGTCTTGGGGAGTGGTTGGGGGGAGAGAGAACAGGCCCTGGGGGGGTGGAAGGGGGAGAGAACAGGCCTGGTGCGGGGAGAGAAGAGGTCCTGGAGGTGGTTTGGGGGGAGAGAGAACAGGCCCTGGAGGGGTGGTGGTGGTGGGTGAGAGAAGAGGCCCTGGGGGTGGGTGCAGGTGAGAGAAGAGGCCTCGTGGGGGGGGGGGTGTAGGTGGTTGGGAGGGGTGAGAGAGAACAGGCCCTGGGGGATGGTTTGGCGGGGAGAGAGAACAGGTCCTGGTGAGATTGTTGGTGGGGCGGAGGGGGGGGAAGAGGCCTGGGGGGGGACGTGTTTGAGGAGTAGAGAGATCCCAGGCCCTGGGGGGGGCTGTGGGGTGGGAGAAAATAGGCCCCGGGTGGCCTGGGGGGTGCTGGGGGAGAGGGGTGGAAGAACAGGCCCCATGTGAACTGAGGGGGTGTGGTGGTAGGGGGGGAGAGAACAGGTCCCTGTTCCCCAGCCTCCTGCACGCTCCTATCCCCAAGGCCCTGCTCTGAAGGATCCAGGCGATGCCAGGTAAGTCTGCTAGTAATATATATATTCAAGGTATTGCACTGCTTTCAGTCAGTTTAGCAAACTCAATTGAGACCTGTGAAAGACAGGAGGAGAAATCCTGGCCCTCATCAAAATCAATGTCTAAACTTCTATTGACTTCATGGCACAGGATTTCTGTGAGGTCTTTAATAATCTAGTTTGGTTCTTATCTCTGTCTAGGCATGCTGTGAAGGCCATGCACTCAAGCCTGGGTGGAGAAGGAGAATGCTGCATCACTGCAGTGTTGATGAGCTCTGGGATTAATAGTCTTTTAGCAGGGAATTCTTGCTGCAACATGTGATCTCAAGGGAGGGAGATAAAAAGGAGGAGGAATATGGCTTTGCACTAACCATAGGGAGAATATGGCTTTGTTTGAAACTACAGAGACTGCAATGTCAGCATCTGACACAAAATGTACAAATAAACTGAAGACAGATGGTGGCATAAAAGAGGAGGCAAACTAAGAGGCTCTTACATATGTTGCATGTCTTGGCGGGAGGGGAATAGAGGTTATAGGAAATATTTCTGAAGGAGGGCGCAGTCACTTTCCCAACTGCCAAGCAAGGTTTGGGCAATACTGGAAATTAACTAGTTTAATAACACCATAACAATCAACTACAAGAGCAGAATGAGCATAAAGGGGTTTTCATCTGTTTCCAAATCAGCACTTGGAAGGAGGCTGACGAATTGGCAAAACAGTGAGCAGATGCTGCAGTATTGGCAAGGCAGGAGTGCAAAATCTGATCTAGAAGGAAGTTTGGCTCTGTAGACAGAAGTAGCCAATCTTTCAGTATGTGAGGCTTAGTCCATTTCCACCTTTGCTTATTTTATAAATTCTGCTTTTCCCAGGTTGGTCTTTCCTCACCCATCTCATTAACTGCATGAAGCTTGTGGGCTGACGTGCTGCTCTTTCCTTCCAGGAGACGCTGAGTGCAGAGATTGCGGGAGCCAGTAATGGCATCAACTTGATGGAGTTCTCAGATGAGATCCTTTTGCACATCCTGAGCTACGTTCCTTGCACAGACCTTGTTCTAAATGTGAAGAGAACCTGCAGGAAGCTTGCAACTCTTTGTCTTGACAAGAGTTTAACCTACACTGTGCTACTTCATAAAGACTATCAGGTGAGGAAAAGCTGGTTTTATGGCCAGACAGGGTATGGAGATTGTGGCAGGCTGCCAGAGTGAGCGTATGAAGACAGGCTGATTTCTCCAAGTACAAAACAAATCATAAACATGTTGACAAGTATCAGAGGGGTAGCCATGTTAGTCAGAATCTGCATAAACAATGAGAAGTCTGTGGCACCTTATAGACTAACAGATTTATAGAAGCATAAGCTTTCGTGGGCAAAGACCCACTTCGTAAGATGCATGTGATGAAGTGGGTCTTTGCCCATGAAAGCTTACGCTCCTATAAATCTGTTAGTCTATAAGGTGCCACAGGACTTCTCATTGTTTATCATAAACATGGTTATATCCTACTAGCCTTGATTTGGAGGAAGGAAGGGGGGGGATTTCTCAAAAATTAGGACAGCTAGTATGGCTGCTCCAGAGACCTAAGTGGGATGAGCCAATGTTACAGCCACTTGTAGATTTCCATATGGTTGCTTGCAGAGCTGGGTTTTTAAAAAAAATTCTTAACTAGAATGTACATTAGAACTATTTCAGAATATCAGCTGTATTCTAAATCACTTTGCTTGGATTTTACAAAACCCTAAATTTTGTGTAAAAAATTTAGGGTTTAGTAAAGGGACAGTAACAACTTGAAAACAAGTAGATTTAAAAAAAAAAAAGTTACATGTAGCTTTCATAACTTCTACCTTCTGGGGATGATGTTTTTAAGATTGTTACAGTGTTTCATATTTCTTCCCAATCTGTTTCTCTTCCTGTTAGTGAAACACCCACATAAACAGGGTAAAAGGTTACATAAAGTGCTGTCAAATACATTGGTCTGTCATAGTTGACTTTGTGTATTTTTCTGACTCTTGGTTGTAGAAAATCTTACATGTTGTAATGACAGTAGGTAGTAAGAACAACTTCCAGGTAGAATTGTGACTTAAGTCGAAGTGTAAGAAAGGGAGAGCATATTTCATCAAATGTGGAATGGGCTGGAAAGTGGATGAAGCAGTACTAGTTCCTGCAGCTGGAAGAGGTGAATACCCTCAATGCCTGTCGAAGTCATTGTAACTTAGCACCTGTCAGAAATGCAGACTCAAACTAGAAACTAAATGAAATGTGATCTTCTAGCTCCTGAGACTGAAGGGTAAAATAAACTATCAGCAATTATAACAGTATGATACTTAGTACTTATTGTGAATTTCATCCGAACAATCAGTACAGGCTATGTGTCTTTATCCCCGTTGTTATGTGGGAAACTGAGTCACAGAGATGTAAGGCAGTATAATTAAGTATCCTTTTCAATATTACTGAAGTAATTTGTGTTTAAATGCAGGTGAGCAAGGACAAAGTGAGGCAGCTAATGAGGGAGATTGGAAAAGAGATCCACCAGCTGAACATAGCTGGCTGCTACTGGCTGCCTGGTTCCAGCATTGACCATGTAATACGATGCAAGAACCTGGTGAAGCTAAACTTGTCTGGCTGCCATCTCACCTCCCTTCGCCTCTCCAAGATGCTCTCTGCTCTCCAGCACTTGCGCTCACTGGCAATTGATGTAAACCCTGGTTTTGATGCCAGCCAATTGAGCAGTGAATGTAAAGCCACACTTAGTCATGTACTGGAGCTCAAGCAGACCCTTTACACACCGTCATATGGCGTGGTTCCATGCTGCACCAGCCTTGAGAAACTGCTGCTCTATTTTGAGATCCTAGACCGATCCCGAGAAGGCTTCATTTTGTCTGGCCAGCTGATGGTGGGTGAAAGTAACGTACCCCACTACCAGAGCCTTCGTGTCTTTTATGCTAGGTTGGCTCCTGGCTATGTCAATCAGGAGGTGGTGAGGCTGTATCTGGCAGTGCTAAGTGACCGGACCCCAGAGAATCTTCATGCCTTCCTCATTTCTGCCCCTGGAAGTTTTGCAGAGAGTGGAGCCACTAAAAACCTCTTGGACTCCATGGCTCGAAATGTATGTCTGGATGCTTTGCAGTTGCCCAAATCCTGGATTAATGGATCTGGCCTCCTTCAGCACTTGAAGTTCAACAGCCCTTTCTACTTGAGCTTTAGCCGTTGCACCTTATCTGGTAGCCACCTAATCCTGCGGGTTATTAATGGTGGGAAGGACCTCAAAAGCTTGACTAGTTTGAATCTCAGTGGTTGCATTCACTGTCTGTCTTCCGACTCCTTGTTTCGGAAGGCAGAAGATTATATTGACAGCAGCATTCTGGAGAGTCTGGTTGTGTCCTGCTGCAATCTGAGACATCTGAATCTTTCTGCTGCCCACCATCACAGCTCAGAAAGCCTAGGGAAGCATTTGTGCCAGCTCCTGGCACGGCTAAGGCACCTGTTGTCTTTGGCACTGCCAGTTTGCTCCATCGCAAATGTTGCTATAAACACAGACAAGCCACCTGTGCAGTCCGTAACAAATGTGGTGCCCCAAGGCCTTGGAAGGAAAATCCGGATTGGGATACCAACATATACCAAGAACTTCTTGGAGCAGTCAAATCAGAAGTCTCAATCCTCTGTGTTTTGGACTCTCTTGGAGAACCTCCTGGTTTTGAAAAACTTGGAGTTAATTGGGTCCAGCTTTTCCTCTGCCATGCCCCGGAATGAGCCAGCAATTCGGAACTCCTTACCCCCTTGCAGCCGGGCGCAGAGCGTTGGGGATTCAGAGGTGGCTGCCATTGGCCAGTTGACCTTTTTACAGAGCCTCACTTTAGCACAGCTGCCTAATATCCTCACTGGTTCTGGGCTTGTTAACATTGGATTGCAGTGCCAGCATCTACGGACTCTCTCGTTAGCCAACCTGGGCATGATGGGAAAGGTGGTCTATATGTCTGCCCTCATGGACATGCTGAAGTACTGCAGGTGCTTGAGGGATCTCAGGTGAGGGCCTCTTCTTGATCTCCATTTTCATTCATGCATGTCTAGAACGGTGTGTATGCGAGAGAGGGATCTTATTGGACCAACAAAAGAAGAACAGTATACTAGATTTCCAATTCCACAGAAGATAACTGTGATGGTCTAAAAACTAGAGGGTTTTCCTCCAGAATAGCAGGATTGTGGTGATGGGAGCAGATGGTGTGTCCCATATTTTGCCCTTGAGCAGAGCTGGTCTGTATATCATCCAAGTCCATGTGGGTGCCAAGGAAGACATATTTGTAAAATTATTTTGGCAGTGTAGAGCATTAAAAGTCAAAATGTTGGCCTACAGAGAGCAATCTCATCTCTCTGATCTCATATCAGGCCTCTGGTTAGCTTTCCTAGCTGGTATTTACTTTATAAGGTAGAACATTTACCTTTCAGAAGCTCTATTCATTGCTGCTTCTGAATTGGCTTTTCTTCATAGAGTCTGAGACCTTCATCTCTCACAAACATAAGGTAGCACAGCTCATCTAGATGTATAAAGAAACCTCAGCTATAGCTAACTAACAATGATCAAAATGAAATGCTGTAAATTCAGTAAATGGTCTCACAACAGATTTCTTCGTGAGCTCTGTAGATGGCAGGTCAATAGAATGGTTTATTTTTAAAACTTCTTTGTGTTAGTGGAAAAAAGCTGCTTGATTCAGAGCTCTGACTGACATCTGTCAAAAGCAGGTGCAGCATGGGTTGTCTACATGAGGGACTTTTTCTGGCACAGCTATGTTGGACAGAAGTGTGATTACTGACCGATGTAGCTATGTCAGCAAAAATCCCTAGCACAGATGCAGCTATACTGTAAAGCTGTGTGTTTACTGATATAGCTTGTTTCACTGTGGGGTTGGATTTACGCCAGTACAAAACACAACTTTGTCATTATAGCTGTGATCACTCTAGGAGCATTTTACCAGTGTATTCTACTGGTTGGCATTCCTATATTGGGAAAGGGCTCCTAATATAGATCTGACCTTTTGAGAAGCTCAGCATTTGTCAAAGGCTGGAAATGGATGACAGAAGAGGGATCACGTTCACTCCCTCTGCGGCATCTGGCATCGGCCACTGTTTGAAGACAGGATACTGGGCTAGATGGACCTTTGGTCTGACCCCGTATGGCTGTTCTTAAGTAAGAGCTAGTTGCACAGTAAGACTAATCTTTGGAGAAAACAGTTGGATGTGTAGTGGTCGTTTCCATTTGGCCAGGCCCAGAGAACTTTGCATCCAAGGACTGTGATATGCTTGATCTCAGGAGTGCCCGCTCTGTGGCAGAGAGGGTATATACTAAGGATGTTAAATAATGATTAATTTACCAGTCAAGTAGTTGATGGAATTTCCATCGACTAGTCGATAGGCAGTTCTGCATTCCTACTTTGAAATGTACAAGAGCCCCAGCAGGGGTTCTTGTGCATTTCAAAACTGTAACTCCGTGTGCAGCCTAGGGCCAGTGGGAAGTCCCGCTGACTCTGAGCTCCACGAGGGCACTTCCGCTGTGAAATGCACAAGAGCCACAGGCTGCACGCGGCGTGCCAGCTTTGAAATGTACAAGAGTCCCCAGCAAGGACTCTTGTGCATTTCAAAGCAGAAGTGCCCACATGGAGCCTTGGATCAGCTGGGGAGTCCCCAGCTGACCCCAGGCTCCATGCAGCACTGCCGCTTTGAAATACTGCGGCAGCATTTCAAAGGGGCAGTGCTGCACAGCTGATCCCGGGCTCTGTGTGGCGCTGCCCTTTTGAAATGCCGCTAAGGCATTTCAAAGTGGCAGCGCCACATGGAGCCCAGAGTATGGCCTCCATGTGGCACTGTCGCTTTCAAGTACCCCCTCTTCTCTCCCCCCCCCCTTTGCTGCCTGTATCTATAGAGGCAACAAGGTGGGGGAATCGACTAGCTGACTTGACTATTCAATAAGCATTTGCTTATCGGATAGTCGACTAGTCCTTAACATCCTTAGTATGTATCCCTTCCCACAAAGGAAAAGCCTGTCTGTCTTGCATGGTAGTGACATAATAACCCCCTTCTTAAAATATAATAACTTTCCCAGTCCTGTTGGGGAAGGTGTTGTGAAGGAATTACTCCACCTTCAAAACCTGGCAATACAGTTGTTAGCCAAATGACATCCAATCCATTTTTCAACTTATCTCCCCTGCCCTAAAAAATTTTCTGCAACCTTAGAAATTAATTTCCAGTGATGATACAAAGCAGCAGTGTCACCTAGTGAGTAAAATAGAGTATTGCTAGCATGCATTTTTCTGCCACTTCTCCTACTCCTGTTTGGAAGTTATTAACCTAGAAGAGGGGTCAGCAACCTATGGTACGCGTGCCATAAGTGGCACCCAAGCTGATTTTCACTGGCACGCGAGCCTCCCTGCCGGATCTGTGCCAACCATACATCCCGGAAAGCCCCGCCTGACATTTCACTACGGGTGGGGAAGAAGCGACTGAGAAATGGCTCCGTGCCCTGCCATTGCTCCTCACATGGTGCAGCAGCCTCCCCCTCCCTGCCGAGTGTGTAGGCAGCTCCATTGGAGTTTAGCCAGCAGGCAGCTGGGCTGGCTTCTGGTAGTGCGCTTTTTCCGGTCACTCTGCCACCCACTGCCCACCACCGTGTGTGCATGGCCCTCTTTTTCCCCCTGTGGGACTGCCTCTGATGCATGGGGCCCCTGGTCCGGCCACGCTGCCTCCTCCTCCTCCAGGCCACCTGTTGATACACTGGCCACCGCTGCTGCCGGGGAAGAGGAGTGGGGGAGGGGACAGGGCAGGCAGCTCTGAGGTAAAACCTGGCGGAGCCGCTCCTGGACGTCTGTACCTTGGATCCGCTGGCAAGCGGAGTGGGCGGCATGGAGCTGAATGCGGGGCCCTGTGCCGAGATGCTGCAGGGGGCCAAGGAGGCCTTTCACAGCGGCAACTTCAAGCTGTTGGCCGAGATCTACGGCTCGCAGCTGGCCAAGCTACCACAGCCTGAGCAAGGCCTCTGGCTGTGCCGGGGAGGGGCGGGGGACATGCTGGACCACACCAGCCTCGTGGCTGAGTCCCTGGAGGCCTTCAGCGCCACCTGGCCCACCTGTGGTCAGAGGAGCTGCGGGAGCTGGCCGAGAGTCTGGCGCTCAGCCTGCATGAGAAGGCACTGCCAATGGAAGTGGCGAGGCAGTGCTTGGGAGCAATGGGGGCGCAAAGCCAGGTAAGCCCCCCTGCTTATACCCAGACCTCTGCACCTCAAACTCCCCTCACTCACCTCTTGTCCCCCTGCCAAGGCACCAAATCCCCAGCTTGCTCCTGCACCTTCCCTCCTGGCCACACTCTGCACATTCCCTTGTTCCTACGCCCTTCCTCCTGGCCAGACACCCTACTTCCAGCCTATTTCTGCTCCCCACCTCCCACCCAGACCTCGCACCTTCACCCGCTTCTGCACCCCACCTCCTGCCCAGATCCTGCACCCCATCTCTATCCCACTCACTGGCAGCCCTGTCCTCTACACTTGAACCCCACATATTTGTCCCCACCCAGAGCCTAAGGGGGTCCACAAAATCTACTCACTCTGGAGCCCCAGAAAAGTAAATCTGGCCTATGGGAAGCCCTAAACCTCAGTCCTCCTTGCCCCGTGGGGCTGGGGGTGCCAGAACAGTGAGGTGTTTCAGTTTGGGGCCCCATCAATGAGGGTTGGGGGTTTTTGGAATAATTTTTTTTTGTTTCTTGCTTGTGTGGTCCCCAATTGTATTTTCTGTGGGTCAGTGGCCCAGAAAAGGTTCTCCAGTCCTGCCATAAATAAATCAAACATTGAAACCTTTTGTGTTGGACATAAATTAATATTTTACATTATTTAAAATGAAGTTTGTTAAAGCATTTTAACTTTCTCATGTTAGTGTATCTGTTTAATAATATAAATTAAACCATTCTCCCTAGCTGCAGCACTAGCTAAATGGCTCGGGCGTAATAATGTAATTAACAGTGAGTTTCCAGTAGCAACTGGTGGTCCGTGGAAAGGTTTGCATTGACCCAGGTGGTCCATGAGGTGCGTGGTGGAGAGAGCTCCTCCCACCCCTCCAGGAGGGCGGCACAGTCCAGAGCAGGAGGGTTAAATCTTGGCACGCCACTTCAGAAAGGTTGCCGACCCCGACCTAAAAAATGAGAGCCAATGTGTCTTTGTGTGAGATTCACAGTAGGATGATGACATTATGGCAGTTTTTCAGTTAACATAAGTGGAAAATTGAGTAAAATGCGGGCTCTCCAGTGACCCCCCACAGATATTTCTTACATCCACTGTGAATTGCTGGATAACTGTAGAATAGAAGCACCATACCACAAAGTTCTGGGCTGGCAGAACATGATTTTCCAATTATCAGGATGAATTGTTTCTCAGGTACCCCACCATACCACAAAAGCCTAGATAGAATATCCAGTGCAGGGTGGGATTGCTTGCTGGATATCATCTAATAAACTACACTTCTCCAAGCTCCTGGCTGTGCTGACCCAATGACTAAGTCTCCTAACTGCTTTGAGATCCTTCAAGCAAACCTGGACTGAGCAGCCATATCTTTCTGGTGACTCTGACCTTTTGCAGTGGAGATACTTTTTGTAAAATGGTTATTTGCAAGTGTAGCATCTGGTTAGTCTGAGAGTTACAGCATTGAAACTGATAGTTTCCAGACACTTCCAAAAGGGGAGGGGGGAGGTATTTGGTAATTTCCACTGTGAATTTTAAAATTGACGCATTCCTTTCTGAAATGAGCCATGTGCTGCAGACTGTCAGATTCCTTTACTTAATCAAATCCAGACCAGCTCTACAGCCCATGTGAAATAAAGAAGAGGTTGCATAGAAGTTTATGCTGACAGATTAGTCTCCAGCCACTCCTCCTCCATCTCTCTGCCACTGACCTATGAGTGCTTGAAGGTGCTCAGCCTGGTGGTTTAAAGCAGGAGGTCTCCATAAGTGTTTATGAATCAGTTTTTCATGCTTGGTTTGTTCTGCCTGGAGTCTTACCTTGTTCTAGAGGCAATGAGCTCAATGTGATTATAGGTTGAACCTCTTAAATCTGGGACTCTGTTGCTGGATCAGAGAGCCCTGTGCCTGGGAGTGCCAGTCAGCCAGGTTTCTGGCGGCAGGGAGCCCCAACAGGACAGGGTAGCAGTGGGACCGGCGAGCCCCATTCCTGGGGCTGGGCGGGGCAGCAACAGAACTGGCAAGCCCCATCCCTGGGGAACTGCAGCTGGCAAACCCTGTTCCTGGGGAGCTCCAGCTGGGTGGGGCTGGTGGCGGCTGGGGAGTTGGCTCCCCGGCTGATCAGCACAGTGAGGCCAGAGTCTGAGCAGGGCTGGAGTCCAATGGCAGTAGGGCCAGAGTGGAGCCAGCTGCTGGGAGGCTGGTGTCAGGGGACCTCTCCTGATCCAGCAAATTCTCTCATTTGGAACCTGTTAGGTCCCAAGGATGCCAGAACAGGCAACCTGTAGGTCACTCGCATTGGTCTGCTGGAGCAGCAAGCCCCATGGTCCATACCAGCTATTAGCCTCCTCACCAGATGCTAGGTAGCCAAGTCTGGGTGTCTCTTAGTCTCTGTTTGCTGCTGTTCATGTAAACAGCTCATTGTTAAAGGGTAGCACTCTGTAAGCAAGAGGGCTGAGACTGGAATATCAGTTTTGCTCTAGTGCTCCCATTTGGACATGAGACAATCCTGTGCTGTGTATATAGATAGTGCCAGGCCACTTTTGATCTCTGAATCCATCAGCTGTTTTCAAGTGGGAACAACACATGGCTAAATTGGAGACATTGCGCTGTTCACAACCCCATAGGAATGCTGCATCCCCCACTTGTTTTAAAGCAGCAGACTTAAAATTCATCCTCTGACTTGTTTGTTTTTTTCTTGCAGGCTAGAGCAGCCATACTTCAGTGCTAATGCCCAGTTCTTCCAGGCACTGAGTCATTGTTCTTCTCTGCAGCGCCTTTGTATCATCTCCCGGAGTGGGACTCTGCAGTTTGATGCAGTGATGTCATTCATGGCCAGTTGCTGTGAGGTCATCATGTGCCACATGTTTATGGGAGAATCTCTCACAGTTTGCAAAAATCTTCAACAGTCCATTGTACGGAGGTGAGTGAGAAGGGGGCTGAAGTGACATTTCTGGGGCTGATCAGCATTTATTCCCATTCCTTTTCCCTCCTGCTCTTATATGGGTAAAGTATGGGAGCACTGCGTAATGTTCTTCTGACCTTTTAGCATGCAAAGAACCTGACAAGGGAAATTTAACTTCTTGGCACAAATGGTGGCCTCTTATTTTAGTAAGAGCCAGTCAATGAGCTACTTGCAGGTATTCCATAAGGTTTTTTAATCCCCTTGTTCCATCATTATTATATGTTTGAAACGTCAAATCAATTACATGATAATTCAAGTGACAACTTCATGTAAACAAAAAAAAAAAAAAATCTGGCAGCATTTTAAGGACTGAAGATGTCCGACTTTGAGCCTTTCCTTCTTTCCCACAAGTAACTACAGCTTATTCACCGACCACTAATCCCTTGTGAATGTCGCTTGCTGATTGTGCCCTAGTAGAGCAGTTCAAAGCCTTCTGATTGGCTAAGGGGGGGGGGGTCCTTTTTGGTGTAGCTCTTGCATGTTTGGCAGTTCTTAAATAAGTCTTGTCTAGCCCCTTGCCGTTTTCTGAAGCTCCCATGATGGGAAGCATTTGTGCATGAACCATGGACTGCTTTTGAAAATAAAGCTTTTAATTACACATGGCATTTCTAATGGTGGCAGCCATCCTGCAAAATATTTCCCATTCAATGGAGACTGCCTGCTATTTTTTTTCTTAAGGTATTTGGTGTGTTTTCTTAGTCACCTACTGTGGCTTTCCTCTGTTACATTTTCATAAAAATTTCAAATCAAATGGTATTACTATTATTATTGTATTCTAGATGGTAGCTCTACCCCAGCCTTTCCCCAGCTTCAGGCTTGTTTTCTAGGATTAAATCCAAAAGAGGCTATGTCTACATTATCTGCTAGCAAACTATGTACAAGACTGCTTATTACTGCTTCTAGGAGCATGCTTTCTCCTTCGGGGTAGTAGCTATTAGAAAACGGACCAACATCTGAGTAAATAAAGTCCTTGTGATGTGTCAGACTTTTTTGTGTTTTCCTGAGCTTTCATATCTGTAAAAGCATTTCTTTATCTAATTCATCTGTGTGCCATGGGGATCTTTAGAAAGATCCAAAAATCCCCTGTCTGCTCTTCTCATTCTACGTGCCTATTCGAGATGTCACTGCAGTGCTGGCCAGAATTTTAATATCCTTTTATTATGCAGAACTATGCTATTCCTCACCCATGTTGCAGATCTCCTCTTCCTCCTCCTTTTCTGTGCTGTATCCCTTCTGTAAATTCTGTCTCTCTTTATATTTTAACCCTCCAGTAATTTTCCAAAGAGCAGCTGATGCCTGGTGGAAAATGCTGAAAACTGTCTTATATTTAGCAATAATTCTGCCTGTCATATTATTATTCTTCCCTTGTGTTTTATTAATGGGTATGTTTGTATAAAAACGGTATCTTTGGGGGGTTTTGTAAAGAGAGCATCTGCTCCTGCTGTTAATTCCCTACCTGAAGTCATAATCCTCTGACACTGTAATTGGTGGCTCTGGAAACGATTTTGATGTCACGTAAGATTATGACTTCAGGAAGAGGATAAGCAGCAGGAGCAGATGCTCTCTCAGCAACAAAGATCCTGTTCTCATGCAACTGTCTTGAGTAATAAAATACAAGGAAAGAAATACAGAAAATGATGTGTAAGCAGAACACGAAAGCTACCATGCCACATCAGCGAGTCTTTATCCATGTGACTTCCAGCGTTACCATTTTAGTCCTTGTACAAATATGCCTTCAAATGGGGTCAATAATTGACTTTCTTGACTGTGGTTTTATCTGCAACTGTGGGGGTAAAAAGATATGCAGTAAAATTGAGACGAGATTATTTTTGCTAGCTAGTTCATTGCTAGGTCTTTGAATGAGAATTCTAGTTTGCACAGCGTAGTTCTTTTGTATGCTGTTGTTGTCCCCCCAAATCCATCAGTCTAATACTGCAGAAAATGCTCAAGGGTACAGCAAATATGAGATTAAAATATTCTTATTCTAAAGTAAGAAAATAGTGATTTTGCTTTGGAAAATATTTATATGGGCTCCGTGTAAGGCAGAAGGTCTAGTGTGTCTGGGGACGGGGCAGGGATTCTAAAAGCTGAACATTTCTTTGTTTTCTTCCTTCCCTCTGAGGCATGTGTCAGTACTTTGGGACCTTCTCTGTCACTGTTATGAACTAAACTTCCTTTTTTGGAATATGGGGATGATTTGATTCGGATAATGGAGGGCCCTGGGGATAGCTAGTTTTGAATGCGGAGGGTACACCTTATGTGAGCTTAATAGTCATTTTAAAGGGATTTTGAGAATTAAAGGGTAGCTCTGGAAAAGGTTACTATTAAACATGCAGATGTGCTCTTGCAGGAGCCTGTAGAGTTTGGAACATTAAAAAACATGGTATAGTGCAGTGATATTCAGACATTGGTCCATGCCACGAAGGGACTCATGCTGCTGATCCGGGGAGAGTGGACTAGAGATTGAGCTGCAGAATTGTATTAGAAGAAACTGAAAACACATTATTTTTCTGTTACTATTTTTTTGTGTAGGTACTTGCTACCAGCTTCACAGGGATGTTGATTGTTAGTGGGAGGGGAGGTGATCCGTAATCATAAAGAGGAAGGAGACTGATGTCCAGAGTTTGAGAATCCTCGTCTGGTAGATGGAGTGCATGGGAGTAGAGGCAGGAACTCTGGTGTTTCAATACCAGTTTGGAGTTGCTGTGCTTTAAATCCTCAATTCTCTTAAACTTTCTTGTCATCTGCAAAATGGGCATCATATTTCAGTGCGTATCTCGCTGATTGACTAGTGGGAGGCCCCACAGTTTAGCTCCTGTTGAGTAGAGATGAATTGTATCCTTTTAGTTTTGTGACTACAATAGGCAAGGAGCTGCGTAGGTCCAGCTTTTCATGGAATTCATTCTATGTAAGGTTTCTGCAACACTGTAATGTGGTCTGGGAGTTTTGCGGCAAGATCTAATTTTTTAAGTATAGGATTTTAACAAATGAATTTTCATATTTAAATCAGTGCAGTACCCTCTCTGCATTGGTATTAAATTCTATTTTATGTCCCACCATCTTTGATGCACTGGAGATGTTTATATGAACAGCACAGTTATAACATAAAAGTGGCACAGGTGAAACTGGGTTTCCTGGCAGTTGATAGGGAACAATTTTTTTTTTCATTAGATGAGAAGTAAAAAGATTAGGATTAGGATCTGGGACAAGCACAGTCATTTAGATGCTGACACTAGAATAATCTGTGAAATAGCTAATGTTGAAACTGAAATTGTCGTAAGATTTGGACCATTCACACCTCTCAAAGCTATTCTGCAGAGTAAAGAAGAGATCACTGCCTCAGTTTACACCTGGTTCATGTTTTCATGGTTTTCTTCCCATCATAAGGTATAGAAATATTTTTAAAATTAGAACAAATTTTGGAGTGCAACTCTGTGGTAGGGAGTGCCTTCTGTCGCTGTGGAATATACTGTCCCCCGATTCTTGACAACTTTGTAACTGAAAGGTGTTGTGTAAATGTTGGCTTGCAGCCAGTTTCAGACATATAGTTGTCCTTGTTGGTAGCTGAGTATTAATGGGGTGTGTGTGTGTGTGTGTTTGTCTCTAATGTAGATGCATATTTTTGAGCTTTGAAACTTTGGTTTGTTTGTGGTATTTGGCTCTAGCTTCCTTTGCTGTCTGCTATACTGGGTTGGCTGCAGTGGTCACCTTTTCCTCCAGATGCCTCTGATAGAATTTTTTGTCCACTTCACTGAGACACAGTAGAGATTGTAGCACTGATATGGAGCTCTCCCCTGGTAGTTCAGCAAACAAGATGACAAGACTATATTCCTCTCTGAGCTGCAGAGGAGACTCACTACTGCACTGTAAGCAAATATGTTTCTTGGTATTGGGGAGAGGTGAAGAGAGGGGTATTCTGTCATTCATGTCCAAGCACATACACATCGCTTTTAGGAAAGGAAGGACAATCCAGGGATTAGAGCACTAACCTAGGATTTGGGAAACCCAGGTTCAGTTCCCTGTGCTGCCATAGACTTTGTATGTGCTCATGGACAAATCCCTTAGATCTGTGTCTCTGTTCTGCATCTATAAAGCAGGGACAATGGCACTACCTCACCTCATGGAATGTTGTGAAAATAAATCTATAAAAAGATGGTTGGGGTCCCAGATTCTTTGGTGATGGGTACCATCTGAGTACCTAGCCAAAAAGGGAGCAAATGAGAACACTGCTGTTTTCTTTTGAGATTTGCACATTATCGCTACCAGAAATACACTTCTGAAATATTTCACTCCAGATGGGCATTGAATTTGCTTAAGTAGGTGTTCCATTAACACTGCTTCATGTGTTAATTCTAGAACCATACTGTAAATATTATGTTTCCTGATGAATATGGAGCATGACGGTTTTAGATTCCAGTCTGACCAATTCTGTTGAGCAAGAAAGTTTCCACAGGAGGCAAAATTAAATGCTTCCTTCTGAGACTTGTTTTACTAACTCTTGCTGTAGATTTAAAAACTAGTTGTAGATAGTCAGGGTGTCAAATCCTATTACAGCCAGACACTTGGATAGCTTTGGACATGTCTTTCTCCAAACTGGTTTCCCAAAATAAACTTTTTAGTTGTAGCTCTCATAAATCTCCACTAGATGGAGCTGTGGTATATAGTAGATCTGCCACCAGTGTTGACTGTAGGTGCTTGTGTGTGTTGCAGGCCATGTATTTCTTCACCCCAGAAATTTTGCAGAAGAGGAATTCATATCACTCTTCATAGTACTTCTGCATGGCACCATTAGTGGGCATGGTACTTCACAAATGCTGAAAGAAGTTCCTTTTCCTGCAAAAGAATGGACTGCAGAAAGAGGTGTGGTATTCACTGTTTGGCAAATGTGTTACTGACGCCAGAGACTTCTTTTTTTCAGTTTATTTCTAATAATTTGTAATTGGCAATCTTTAGGCTATTACACCTATCACTGCAGCAGTTTTTAGGGACAATTCAATAGTAAACAGTAGAAATCTCTGAAAAATCCCTGACAAGCATCATAGAAACAGAATGGAAATGCAACTATATCTCCGTGATAAAAGGCATTTGTCAGAGAGAAGTATCACTGAGCATTTTTGGAATACAAAGCTAAAACACTGAGGAATGCATTCATGTTGATATTTATAGCAATGGCATCACAATTAAGACAAGTGTCAGATCAGGGCTGTATAGCTTGTTGTTTCAAACTAACTGCAATGAGTATTTTGAGAAGGTGGATGATGAAGGGGGGTAATTGTACTGCTTGGTACAATTATCTGTCTCTTCAGAGTGCATTATTATAGTACTCAAAACTTGGTGCTACTACTGAAATCTGCTGGCTAGCAAGGCAGCCGGCAGCCACCAGCCACTCTAGCAGCAACGGTCCAGGGGATTGATGCAGGATTGGTAGCCAGACACCCTTGGACAAGTCAGCCCCTCTGCCTCCGTTTTTCCATCTGTATTGGCTACCTTTCTCCAGGGTGCTGTAGAAGATTGTTTTTGCAGTGCTTTGTGCATTTAAAATGATGTTTAGCATTATACCTATGCTGCAGAGTGACTGACTCCGCAAGTCTATTACTCCAGCCACCACTGTTCTCAACCGCCCTTGTGAAACCTAGCAACTGGAGATTGAGGGGAGAGAAGAGCAAAAGTAGTATTAAATCATCTTTTCCAACTCCCTCCCACCCCCTTGTCCCCCACCAATGTAGGGTTCTTCCCAGCATTGCAAATTGAATGCTGTCAATTTTGCACTGACATTGGCAATAGGATTCCTACTACTTCCCTTGAATGGCTGTTCCACAGTCTAATTAGACCTCTCTGTTAAGCTAATACTAGGAAAGATTCCTAAGTCTTCCCCTGCTTGCCTTCATCTTTTTCTAACCCTAAACTCTTAGATCCTCCTAAATTCTCCTGTGGTGATAGTTATATCCTTAAAACTTTTATCTAATTCCCTTCCCCTGACTCTTAGGCATTATCTACACAGATAGATGTAAAGTATCAGAGGGGTAGCCATGTTAGTCTGAATCTGCATAAACAATGAGAAGTCCTGTGGCACCTTATAGACTAATAGATTTATTGGAGCATAAGCTTTCATGGGCAAAGACCCACTTTGTCAGATGCATGTAGTGGAAATTCCAGAGGCAGGTATAAATATACAGGCACATGAAAGGAGTACCAATCAAGAGGAAGGCCAGAGATGTAAAGTGCTAGCAGTTACAGCACTGCTCACAGAGTGCAGCAGTGAAAATGCTATGGGGTGTCCACACTGGCAGCTGCCAGCGCATTAGCGTGACCACACTCACGGCATTTACAGTGCCATTTGGAGTGGTGCATTCTGGACAGCTATCCCACAGTGCCCCAGTGTTCCCTGTAAGCTGCGTGACAGCGCAGCTTCACTGGTGATTGATCAGCCCCATCCAGTCAGAGACTCAGGGCTCTGTGCAGGGAGTTGACTGACTGGGCGGGGCTGATTAATCTCCTGTGAAGCTGTGCTGCCATACAGCTCAGAGGCTAACACTGCAGAGCACCTCTTCCTCTTCTGTAGAAGTATGTGGGGGGGCAGGGGGCATTTCAGTTCCTGTCCCAATGCCCTGGGGTACGTTGTTTCACATCCAGTCATCCCTGCACTTCCATCTGCATTTGGTGCTATCTTTCTATGGCTTTTGTGCTGCACAGTCTGCCTCCTCGCTGTGCGGGAATGGATCTGCAGCTGTTCACAGAAATGCTGCTAGGTTTCACTAACACGTCATGAATGGCAGTTGAGCTTTTCTTGAAGCTGCACAATGGCGATGACAAATGCGTGCGGCGTTCGTATGACAGGAGATTTCTTGAGACGTTGATGGAGGCGCTGACCACAGCGGAGCACTGCTTTTGGGCTTGAGTGGTGGGATCACGTTGTCACGCAAGCCTGGGATGATGAGCAGTGGCAGCAAAACTTTTAGATGAGGAAAGCCACTTTCATGGGACAGTGCGCAGAGCTTGCCCCACCCAGCAACACAAAGACACATGAATGAGAGCTGCCTAGCCGGTGGAGAAGTATGTGGCAATTGCACTGTGGAGACTGGCTACTCCAGACAGTTTCTGCTTGGTCACTGATCATTTCTGAGTGGGAAAGGCGACAGTTGGACTCATGCTGATGGAAGTGTGCAGGGCCATCAATCACATCCTGCTCCGAAAGACCGTGAGAGATCTAGGTTGGATATTAGGAAAAACTATTTCACTAGGGGTACGTCTAGACTACATGGCTATTTATTAGATGTTATTTATTATATGAGAAGTTATTTATTAGTTCCCTAAATAGAAGAACTAGAGGACACCAAATGAAATTAATGGGTAGCAGGTTTAAAACTAATAAAAGAAAGTTCTTCTTCACACAGCGTGTAGTCAGCCTGTGGAACTCCTTGCCAGAGGAGGCTGTGAAGGCTAGGACTATAATAGAGTTTAAAGAGAAGCTAGATAATTTCATGGAGGTTAGGTCCATAAAAGGCTATTAGCCAGGGGATAAAATGGTGTCCTTGGCCTCTGTTTGTCAGAGGCTGGAGAGGGATGGCAGGAGACAAATCGCTTGATCATTGTCTTCGGTCCACCCTCTCTGGGGCACCTGGTGCTGGCCACTGTCGGCAGACAGGATACTGGGCTAGATGGACCTTTGGTCTGACCCAGTACGGCCATTCTTATGTTCTTATGGCTCCATCGACGGAGCCATGTAGATTTGTTTGTTCGGCAAAGGGAAATGAAGCCGCGATTTAAATAATCGCGGCTTCATTTAAATTTAAATGGCTGCTGCGCTCTGCTGACCAGCTGTTTGTCGGCTCAGCGCGCTAGTCTGGACGCTCCACAGTCGACATCAAAGCCCTTTGTCGACTGCCCCGGTAAACCTCATCCCACAAGGAATAACGGGGCGGTCGACAAAGGGCTTTGATGTCGACTGTGGAGCGTCCAGACTAGCGCGCTGAGCCGACAAACAGCTGATCAGCTGTTTGTCGGCTCAGCGCGGCAGCCATTTAAATTCATTTCCCTTTGCCTACAACCCTAATCTACATGGCTCTGTCGATGGAGCCATGTAGTCTTCACCACCCTCCTAGGCTGTGTCTAGCACTGGAATGGGTTACCTAGGGAGATGGTGGAATCTCCATCCCTAGTGGTTTTTAAGTCTCGACTTGACAAAGCGCTGGCTGGATTGATTTAGTTGGGATTGGTCCTGCCTTGGGCAGGGGGCTGGACTTGACCTCCTGAGGTCTCTTCCAGCTCTATGATTCTATGACTCTGGGGAACATGTGTGGAATTATGGATGGCTTTGCATGGATGGGCTTCCCAAACTGCAGTGGGGCAATAGACGGCAGGCACATTGAAGTTCTGGCACCAGACCACCGAGTACATTAACTACAAGGGGTATTTCTCCATGGTTCTGTAGGTGCTTGTGGATCACCATGTGCATTTCACAGACATTTATGCAGGCTGGTCTGGAAAAGTGCATAATGCACGCATCTTTTAGAACACTGCCCTCTTCAGGAAGCTGCAAGTGAGAACTTTCTTCCTGGACCAGAAGATCACCGTGGGGGAAGTGGAATGCTCATTGTGGTCTTTGGAGACCCTTAATGCCATAGCTCATGAAACTTTACATGGGGAGCGGCAAGGAGAGTGGTTCAATAACAGGCTGGGCAGTTGCAGAATGACCGTGAAGTGTGCTTTTGGCCGTTTGAAAGCCTGTGGGTACTGTTTGTACGGGAAGCTGGACTTGGCTGATAACATCCGTACAGTTATCATTGCATGCTGTGTCCTGCATAATATTTGCAAAGGGAGGGGTGAAAGCTTCATTCAGGGCTGGCCTGTTGACGAACAGCATCTGGAGGCTGAGTTTGAACAGCTCCAGACCAGGGCTACTAGAGCAGCACAGTGCAGAGCTGTAAGGATCAGGGATGCCTCGAGGCAGCAATTTGATGTTGCAAGTCAGTGCAACTTGTTGCTATGCATAAGGGAGTGCAGTGGCTGTGTTGCTAGGGGGTTACCCTGCTCCGTAGTGCTTTAGTGACCATAGCTTTGGTCGCTTGCTTGCTTGTAAGGGAATAAAGATTTCTTTGAAACACGTGATTTTTTTTTTTTATTAGCCATAGTAAACTTGGGACACCCATGAAGCATGAAACAAACATTGCATTGTGGGAGACAGGAAGGGAAGGCGGGGGAGGCAGGTGGTCAAGCATGTCCCAAGAATATCACAGGTTTGTATATGTCCAAGATTCATATGCAGCCCCGCCATCTGATGTGCTGTGCAAAGGGGGGCTGCAGTTCATCAGGGCTAAGCTGCATGCAGATCAGGAACCTGTGGGAGTCTACATAGCTGGAGGTTGGGTGGGCAGGTGCAGAGCGTGGCAGATGGCGCCTGGGGACAGGGTGCTGCCCAAATGGCATTGGTGGTGATGAGGAGGTATATTGAAAACAGTTTTGGGGCACCAGCTGCTGGGGGGAGGGGAGGGGAGGGGAAGAAGAGGGTGCAGTTGTGCAGCTGCTCCATGTGCAGTGCTAGCATCGCCTCCAGCATGACCTCTTCCTGCTCTACAATGTTTAGGAGCTGCTGTGTGCTCTCCTTCTGCTCCTTCCTCCCGCTGTCCCTTCACTCCTGCAATTTTTTATGTTCCGCATCAGTGTGTCTCAGGACGTCTTGCAGAAACTCCCCTCTAGTTTTTCTTGGGCACTTCCATGCTAGCCTCAGTCTTTCTGCGGGAGTTAGAACTTCCTAAGGGGGCTCTATCAAGGGCAGAATTGCAACATGTTATAGATTAGGTCGGTTGTTAACACTAGACACAGCACTGCCCCAACCCTTATGAAACACTTGCACTGTTCACATACCTAGCACTGCCTGACTGTCCCAGAGCGAGCGTACATAACATACAGGAGCTCCACAAGGGTGAGTTCACTGCTAGGGCAGTGGGGGAAACCCTAAGTGCAGCAAGGCAAGGGAAAGGGCTGGGAAAACCCTTGCAGTGGGAGTATCTCTTGGGGCGGCTGGGCAGGGGAAAAGGAAGGAGAAACCCTTGCAGCAGACTTGAAGGGAAATCCCTTGCTGGGCAGGGTGCCAAGAAGCAGGGATTCTCATTTGCGCTAGGCATGTTAAATTGCATTTAATCAACTAATCGAGTAGTCGATAGTATTTCCATCGACCACTCAATTAGTCGATAAGGGGGAAAACTGCAGAGCCACAGTGGAGTTAGCTGCCGGACTTTTAAATTCATTGAGATGCCAGGCTCTTTATACATTTAAAAGGCAGAGTCTTAGCCGGGGACTGGGCGCGAGCCGCGAATTAGCTGATTCCTGCCTTGTGCTGGCCCGTCCCCTCCCCCCCGCTACTGCTCTGCCTCCCCTGCCCACCTGCAGAGACAGTGCTGGGGGGAACCAGCTTTTAAGCTGGCGTTCCCTAGCACCGGCTCCTGCTCCCTCCACCTTGCTGCCCCTCTCTGATAGATAGCATATGCTTATCAGGTAGTCGACTAGTTGCTTACATCCCTAATGTGCAGGAGTGAACTGGGAAGAGCATGGGGGATGATGGGGAGAGCAAAAGTAGTAATGGCCACCCATTTCCACAGGCTGTTTGCGCCCTGGAAGACGAGGAAGCAAAGGAGAGTCTTTTACTTAACTACGGGTTCCATCTGGGACCATCCGGGACTTGTCTTTGCATGGCAATTTCCCCCCTGCAGCAGCACAATGGGGAAGGAATGCCAGCTTTCTGGGGTCAAATACCATGTTTACTTTGCCAGCTAATTTGAGGAGAAGGGTGGCGTAGCAGCTGCATGGAGTTTTCAATGAGGGCTGTGAGGCAGATTACTGAGATGTAAGAGATGGTCTGTTTGCCATCTGCTGGTGGCAGCATCTCACCAAATCCAACCCCCTGTAGCCCTCCTGCTCTGGGAAAGTTGCTTTTGAGTGCTTTGCAGCCCACTTACCAGTCGCATCATCTGCAGCCACTAGGGGCTGCGAGTGATTTGCCTCTTACGGGGGTTCAAAACAGTTCCTGGCTGCAAGCCTCTATGGATGCCGAGTTCTCCTCTGGCTCGGGGTCCCTCTCCTCTCAGCACACTCTGCCACAGCTTTCTCCTCCTGTCTCAGTCCGCTACCAGATGCCTCCTGAGCCTCGGAGGTATCCAAGGGAGTCTTGGGAGTGGAGGTGGGGCCACCTCCAAGTGTATCATCCAGCTTTTGTAGAGCCTGCAGGTCTTGGGCGCAGCACCAGAGCATTGGTTTGCTTCCCACACCTTATGGAGGTGCTTCGCAGCTCCTTCACTTTGACCCTGCACTGCAGTACGTCCCGGTCATGCATCTAGAGATGTGGCCATAGGTACCATAATTCCTGTGGCTGAAGCGCAGCTGGGACTGGACTGTTTCTCTTCTCCCCAAACGTGATGATGTCCAGCACCTTGGCCTCGCTCCAAGCAGGGGATTTCCTGCTGTGTGGAGCAGGCATGGCCGGCTGGAGAGATGCACTGAGAACACCGCATGTTGCCGAGCAAACAGCAAGGGGACTTTCAAATCTCAAAAAGAATGCCAAGGGTGGGTCTGAGGGTTGGCTACCTGAGAGCAGGGGACTAGTGGTCAAACAGATGACCAGAGAGACAAGAACAGGCATTATGGGAAGGGTGTCAGAGGTGCCATGACACAGTACTACCCCAGGGTGTCCACTCTGGCACCTCGGCACACTATGAAGAGCACAGCAAGCTCTACCTTTCTCACCGGGGTGGTTTAACCAAAGCGCACCAGCTGCAGAGCCGAAGCGCACCAAGTGCCTCGCCAGTGTGAACACCTCGAAAGTTACAGCACCGAGGGCTGATTTATTGCGCAGCAGCTTGCCAGTGTAGACTTGGCCTCACTTGTCATTTAGTCTAGCTGTAACGATTTAATTTTCACTCTCCTCACAAGTCAGTGTCTCTGCTCCATTAATCGTGATAGCTGTACTTCTCTAACAGTCCCTCCAATTGGTCAGCTGCTTTCTAGTAAATGCACTGTTTTGACCCATTGGATTCTTATTTTGCTTGATGCTCAGTTCAGAATTTGGTTGAAGCTCTGGCTGCTATGGATGTTACCTCTGACTTGCAGAACTAAAGCTCAGGGGAGAGCGTAACCCTTGGAAGGTAAAAAGCTAGCACAGAATTACAGATCTTTGTGAATCCTGCAAAATTCTCCACCATCCTCTTCTGCTGGCTGTTGCACCTGGCTGTTGCAATTATCTTGACATTGCAAAGAGTGGGTATTACTGCCTATGGCTTATGCTAGATTTAAAGCTCAGTCTTTGTCTTCTCTCCACTTCCTTCTGACCTTGAAAAACTACCTCCTAGCACACAGCTGTTCTTTGTGAGCCCAGTGTTGGCGCATTAGCTGCCAAACCCACTTCACTAGCCTAAGTACATTGTGGTCTTGGTCCCTGCCTCTGATTGCAAGAAGGTTTAATGTATCGCTAGATGGGTATAGTGAATCATTACACTCTGGTCCTAGCTTTCATTATCTGTTTCCTTTCCTGCTCTTAGAAACCCCTGAATCGTCCTGTCTCAGACTGAATAATAATACACTGCATCCATGTCCGCTTGCATTACCCTTTGGAGTGCTTGGTGAAATGGGACTGTATACTGGCCATGGCATTGCAATCATTATTAGTGCTGCCTAGCTTTGACACTGTCCAGTTAAAGGTGCCTCAGTATAGGCAAGCTGGTCTGGTTTGTAGGTGCACCCCTGATGGGATGTTAATGTTTTCTTTTTGGAGCCATCCATTTATCCCCTTTTTGGCTGCATTCCTGTGGTTAACTCCCTAATTGCTCCTATGCATGCTGTGGTGGGCGCTTAGCTGGGAAAGTGTTAGAGTAGGGGATGTGGCCCCCCGGCTTGCCTGGATCCAGTCCCCAAGGCTCAGGGCTCCCTCCCAGTATTTGGGAGCCTGTGTTGGCTCACCCCTGCACCCCACTGCAGGGCTGGAGCATATAAAATCTACTAGCCTGGACCCATATAGGCTCTGGTGTGTGCAGGGAGTGTGGGGGAATGTCTGTCTCCTCCTCAGTCGGGGGCCACGTCAGTGAGGGTTTGTTTGTTTTGCTTCTCACTTTTGTGTGTGGCCCTGACTGATTTTTTTTTTCTGTGGTTCAGTGGCTCCTGACCCAAAAAAGGTTCCCCATCCCTGTGTTAGAGGGTTGTATGATAGATCAATAGCCCTGTATCCCGTGCAGCATGATCTCTTATTTTCTTCTAGCTGTGCAGTCATAGTGGGCGCTCTGCCCTGGTATCTCTTTGCACACATAAATGTGGGTGTGAAGAGGTCTGAACAGAAACATTGCTTTAATATGTTTCCAAAGTAGAATATACACTTTAATTGAGCAGCTATTGCAATAACTTCTTATCTACAGAAGGTGTTAAGAAAAAACTTCCCACTATGCCTCAGTTTGTTCTAGCCCTAGATCTTGTGGTCAGTGCTGTGGTATCTTTCTTTTGGTTATCCCAGCTGCCCATTCATGTTTGACTGCTTAGTCTGCATGTCAGTGGGCGTAATAATTTCCTCTTGTTAAGTACTCCAAATCTTAAAGTACTCTCTTATTAAGCCTCACAGCACCCATGTGGAGTTAGTGACATATTGTCTCCATTTTTCAGATGGAGAAACTGAGGCAGAGAGAGATGTAGTAATTTGCCCATGCTTTCACAGTGAGTGACAGATCTCAATCACTGTTCATATTTCCTACCCTCAACACTATCCTTTCCCTTCTGGGAAATGGTGTTGTCACTGAAACTGTGGGACAAGCAGCAGGATAATCTGTCTTGTCATTACTTGACTGGCTTCCAAAGGGTCCTGTCCATACCTGTTTGTCAGAGTTTGGAGGTTGTAATTACGAGATTTAAAGTGAGGGAAATGATGGGATTCCTTAGGATGCTACTGGAGACAGTTCTGGTCATGGCAGATGTGGGCAGTGCTTTTTTTGTGACGGTACTGCCCGGTACACAGTTCCAGCACCTCCAGACGCAGTACCGGCACCTCCAGTCAGAGCTCAACACTTTTTTCCCTGGAGTACCAGCACCTTTTCCCCTGCTTTCAAAAAAAAAAAAAAAAAAAAAAAAAAAAGAAGCACTGGATGTGGGTATGAAGAAACCCTGCTACCAAAAAGTGCTTTCAGTGAGAGCTGTACTGTAAATGTGGCTGGTTTGTTGAAGGGTATTTTAATGACCCAAGTATCTTGCTTTCCTGTGATGCTTTTGACTGCAACTCCTGCTCTGGGGTTATGAGCCAGAGTCTGCTAATCATTGATATTCCAAAGGGGTCCACAAAAAGAACGGCACAGGGGAATTGGCCTACTTTACAGTGGCTACAAACCAGCTTTGTTCCCTCTTGGGAGGCTCAGTGAAAGACAGGTAGATGTAAATGGAGCTCTCTGTCTCCTGAAAGAAGGCACCTTGGGGATAATTATACCAGCACATTCCAGGGAGCCAGAGCTCTGGCATGGATGGAAATTAGCCCTATAGAAGTTGTTGGGGTAGGGAGGGTGTGGTGTGCACGCATGCGTGCATGTTTGCTTTAGAGAATGACGTACCAGAGTGTGGTGACTGAAATTTCCTAGTACCAGTTAGGATGTAAGTGACTAGCATAAGCTTATTGGTTAGTTGAGTAGTGACTTGACTAGTCGCTTCCCCCCCCCCCCCACGCTTGCTGCCTTTCTTAGAGGCAGCAGTGGGGGGAGCTGGTCCTGGGGGAGCCAGCCTTAAAAGCCAGTTTCCCCCCAGCACCGTCTCTGCGGGCAGCAGGGGAGGCAGAGGCATAGCAGGGGCTGACACCTAGTCCCAGACACCGTGCCTCTGCTTTTTAAATATATAAAGAGTCGGCAGGCTCTTGCTGTATTTCAGCCTTTTAAATACAATAAGGGGAGCCAGGCGTGAGCTGGGAATCAGCTGTCCTAGCTCGCGCCTGGTCCCCCCACCGCTGCGCTTCAGCCTTTTAAATGTATTAAGAGCCTACTGGCTCTTAATACATTTAAAAGGCAGAGCTGCAGCTCCCCAGCTTATTGACTAATCAACTAGTCAATGGAAATTCCATCTACTAGTCGATTAGTTGATTAAACGCAATTTAATATCCCTAGTACCAGTGCAATGTGCTAGAAGTGACCCAAGCTTCAGAACCTAATAGTATGGTTCCTTGATGTGAAGGGAAGGAGAAAAGTGCATGTAGGTCATGCTACCTAAGATGACCTGTCTGCCACTCTGTCTCTCAGCCTTTATTATACTTAATTAATCCACCATGAACTGTGCACACTGTGTGCCCTACTACTCATGTGCTCTTTGTAGCTTCTGCCATGCTGCTCTTCAGGGAAGAACATTTCAAGCCCTGGCATCACTTGTATGCTTCAGCCCTGCATTTCAATCATGAGGAGGCTGTGAAGGCTAGGACTATAACAGAATTTAAAGAGAAGCTAGATAATTTCATGGAGGTTAGGTCCATAAAAGGCTATTAGCCAGGGGATAGAAATGGTGTCCCTGGTCTCTGTTTGTCAGAGGCTGGAGAAGGATGGCAGGAGACAAATTGCTTGATCATTGTCTTCGGTCCACCCTCTCTGGGGCACCTGGTGCTGGCCACTGTCGGCAGACAAGCTACTGGGCTAGATGGACCTTTGGTCTGACCCAGTACGGCCATTCTTATGTTCTTATGAATGTCTCTTCCAGTCAAAACCAAACTGCTGGAGTTTCTGGTTTAAGGTGAAACAATGCGCACCTATGTCCATGTGTGGCCGAAACAATGTTGTTATAGGGCAACATTTGAGTTGTATTGAATTCCCCTTTCTTGGTTAATCAGCTGCTTTCTGGAGTAATGCTCCAAAGTCAGAAATGATGTGTAAGTGTTGTTACCAAATCGTTAGTGGGTGTAAAGGAGGCTGATTGTATAATTTACACTCAGGGAGAGGCTGGCGGAAGGTAAGGCAGAGTGTGATAGGGCTGGAAGGATAGACGATTAATTCTAAAGGGAGACTTGATCCAGTTCATCCAAAGGTTACCGGGCTCCCCCAAATCCCAGCCCCCTGCTCCCTACCAGTTCATCGTCCTTCCTAGTCTCCCTGTAGGGTCCCAAAACTCCTAGATGGTGGATCTAAATTTGGTGTCTTCGTGACCCTCCTAGCCCGGGTCCTGACTTTGTGCATTCATGGATCCTGCCTTAATACCCTAGCAGAGGTACTTGTTATCCTCCTTCTGGTTTTTTTTCTAGCTACACATCACTCCTCCATCCCCTCTTTGTGTTAGTTATACCAGCTAAGGTGCCCTTAAAACTACTTACTGGAATGCATGAAGTAGTGTGCCAAATTCAGAAGAAGATACTGTAACAATACAGCTCCTTTATTATATTCCTGCGGAGGTCCCTAAATAGCTGGTATCCCGAAATAGCTATTCCGTGTCTTGACAGCGCGCCTGTTGTTTCAAAATATCTTTCGTAATAACGGGCGCACTGTTCCGACATCCCTGTAAACCTGTTCCACAAGGATTAAGGGACATTTCAGAATAGTGGTTTATTTCAAAATTTGTGCTGTGTGTACTGTCAAATTACAAAATAAGTTGTTTTGAAATACACTCAAAATAAGCTACGCAATTTGCATAGTGCAAATTGTGTAGCTTATTTTGAGCTAAGGGTGTTGTGTAGATGCACACTTGAGGAGTTGGGGAGGGGAAGATTTGTTTCAATGCAGGATGTCACCAAGTCCCTTCAAAGCTCCTCCTTACAACCAGGAGAAAATAAGTTTGTACAATGCCTATCACATTGGGGGCTTTTCCTAATGACAGTCTGAGAGCTGCTGCAGTACAAATAACTAAATTGAGATATTTAAAAATCTGTGCCCTAGTATTGCAGATTCTTTGCTAAACTTTGCTTGTTCTCAGCTGCTTGTTCTCTGCAACTCTAGTAGATGGAGTTTAAGGGGCTCATTCTGTCTCCACTTTAAAAGTACATCTGACAGCACATACATAGGTATTTGCCATGAGATGATAAATTCAGTCTAGTGACTCTTTTTTGTCTTGCAGAAAATCAAGGAAATCTGATTGAAGTACAGATTTGCTTTCAACTTTCCCTTCCTTTTTGACTTTGTCCGTGACCTACATATTGGATCCTGCGGTGCCAGTTGGAAATAATTGAGATTGTAGTGTAGGTTATTTACCACACTGTTCCTTTGAAAATACTCTTACTGTGCCCAGTCCACACCCACTTGGACATAATTCTAGGGTGGGCGACAAAGCTCCATTAACCCTTTTTTGGCTAACAGCCTTGTGCAGCACATTAGGTGTAATTAAAGGATGGGATAGGGAAGCAAGGGTCTTGCCTTTACAAATGCCAGTAAGAATTTTAAGTGTGTCCTGCATCACAATGAGTGTGTCTATTTTTGAGCTCCATGGATGATGATAGTCAATTGCAGATGTTCGCCTCCAAATACATACTATTTAGAAACCTGCTTTTGCAAAAAGAGCCATGGTTAGAGGCTAACTATATTGGATCAAAGTCTGCTTTGGAAGAATTGTCCTTTTCTTTATCTCAGAGGTTTTCCTTGGTTTAAAGATAAATACTAAAGAGCCAGCTAGTCAACTGCAGAGAGAACTTACTTTCATGTAATTAATCATGATGAGTCTAGTTTGGAGATTGATTGTAGGAGAAAGCAAGCAACCTTCACAGTTTTTGGCTTGTTTCCCTTTGAATAGAACAGGGACTCAAGTCTGGAACTGCAACACTTTTGTCTCCCCAGATCCATATCCCCCTTAATCTGACAGGTTTTCTAAACATACCATACACTTTCAGAAGTAGATCCTGTTTGAAAGCCATCCAGGTGTGGAATGAGGGAAGAATCTTCAAGAAGATTACAGCAGCTATGCTGCAACTCATTAACTCAATCTCTTCCCTTTCTCCCCATCTCCACCCCATGCCTGGGGTCTTTTAGTGCTAGTACTAAGTGCTGTTCACTTAATCTAGCCCACCTGGACAGGTATATGAAGAATGGAATTGCCTTCTGGCGGAGGACTGAAGGAACATACACACAGCTTCTGCAGAGGAGTCGGCTTTTGGGAAATACTAATCCTGTTTTAACATTATGACAGCAGCTCATTAAAAGCTGTTTTGAAATGTGCAGCTAAAGCAGCGGCTTTGCACGCACACACAGCTGAGAATACTGGTGAACCATGTGTGTTTCGTTTTCATTTTAAATTGCGCAAATTGAACATGGAAAGAATTTGCAGGCATAAACTTGCTGTGGTATGCAATTTACAAGTTTCAGAGCAACATACAGTTTCCAGTTAAAAAAAATACAGATCACAACATTCAAAGGCGTATTTGGGCTTTTTTTTCCTGCAGCTCATGTTCAAAGCCCTTCAAAAATATTTACATAAATCCAGCTTCTTGGAAGGCTTATTTAATGTGTATTTTTCCAATATTCCAAGGCAAATTATGTGTAAACTTGGTTAGAGTCCTGGTTTTTAAACTATGTATAAATACTGTTTGTCATTTGTATGGTATTACAGTAGCATCCAGAGACCTCAGCTGAGATTGGGGCTTTGCTATGCTGGATGCTGTACAAACACAGGCATAGGAGATGCTTTTCTTTGCCGTGAAGAGCTTGCAATCTAAGGCACCAGTTTTACAAAGAGAGCTGTGTGAGTGGACCCCAACACAGAGCCCCAGTGAAGTTGGGGTGAGGGGGCATACTTGCACGATTATTTCTCAAGCAGGATTGTTGGCCTTCAGTGAGTAACCAACGAAGAGCTGAGGAGGAGAGAGAATATCCAATATGTTTGCTACATCCTAGTGCTGAAATTATATAAATACCAACTTTACCCAGATGCCTTTCACCTAACCATTATTTGTTGGCTAATTTCTTGCAAGCATTGCTGCAGAACTGGGTCATAAGATGGGAACTGGAGCAAAGAATGGTAGGTTTATGGATCTGTTAGGAGGATGTTTCTATGCACAAGGGTTGGCATGGAAGGAAGTACAAATGTCTGTGGGAGGTGCTCCTTGGATCCATCACCCAGAGTGAAATGCCAGCCTCTTGAGGATCGAAGTGCAGCATGACATATCTGCCAGCATTAATCTTTAATCAGCAGCAATTACTCTGAAGTTTCATGTGGGATTCTAGCACTTGAACTTAGTCTCTCTGCAGCACTGTAACACCATAATATGGATAATGATTTTAGTGTGTTGGTTGTGCTCAGAATTGTAGAGCATCTGCACAGACAAGAACCTTGGACTATAGTGAACACTACTACAGTTCAGACACATGATTCACAGACTGAATGTTAAACTAGATTGTGCTCAATGGGTGTATGTTCTTAACTGGATCCAAACTACCTATAGCAGTTAAGGAATAATATGCTCTGGACAACCCACTCAGGCAGATTGCTAGAACCCCGCTAGCAATAACCCATGTGCTTAAATATGGTTATATAACTATTCCAATAAAAGCAACATAGACATAACTCAAGCCAATCAATATTAAAGAACTTATCTGTCTTCATTCTAATAGTCTTCTCATACCTTGTAGTCCTTCCCCCTGTCTACGTTCTTCTGTTACTTCTCTAAGTTGCTGTCATGCAGTGTACTTGCTATCAGGGTCCTGCTTTCATTTTAAAAATATTGCATATAGATTTAACTTCTGGTTTTTCTCTTCCTGTAATTACAACCTTGCTGCTCCTGTCTCTCCTGTTGTCACATCAGTCTGCTTTCCATCGAAAGGTCTGTGGTGCTTAATGTCTTCTGAACAAAGTGACACAAAAATTAAGAGCAAACGGGGCTGGGACTAAAGAGATTGGTGTCGAAAGAAATAGAGGTAAAGGCTAAAAGATTTTAAGAAGAGTAGCAAACCAAAGTTGTAGTGGCAAATGTGGCTATTTGCTTGTGGGTTCACTTAAAACTGGAATTGGTCACAGGCTGTTATGTGGCTTTTATAAAAAAAATGACACTGTAACCAGCATATTATTCTAACGCTCAGAAACATTTAGTATTTGCAGCTATACAGTTTCCAGCCTTTTCTTTTTCTCTAATTGCAGTGTTTATACTCTGTATGCTGTACAATTGACCCTTCAGTGATAATCCCAGGCCCAGGTCAAATCCCAGGAAGTTGGTCCTGAAGTTGGTGAGGGCTTAAGTTGTTATCCACCAACATATGAATTTCTCAAGCAAAGTTCTGAGAATCCCATCCTCCTCTCATAAGATCTCCATATTGTGGTCCCTGAGCTCCATTTTGGGTTTGGATCAGGCCTCCTTTCAGACTCCTTCTAAATTAGCCGCATGGACCCACTGCAAAGTCCCACCCAAGTTGGAGAACTTGATCTAGACTGCATTCCTTTCCTGTCTCAACAAGACTTCCTTTCCCCCTGTGCTGCCTCCAGCTGAGCCCCTGCAATTTTTTTCCCTCCTTGCAGAGCTAGCATTTCTCCTTGGCTAATAACCTGTGTCTGATTCAGTTTCCAGGCAGATCGCCCTGCATTAAATGTCGTCATTTTCCCTCTACTCCATGAGGATTTGACGGAGGTCATCAGAGATGTCCCCATGATGCACTTGGATGAAATTACCTTGTTTAAAAGCAGAGTGGCTGAGGAACCTCCAAACTTGTGGTGGTGATTGTGCCATAGCACACATAGAACAGCTGGGATGAACATGTGAAACAGCTTCTTATTGGCCTGGATCCCCCTTCTCAAGCTTATGGCCGCCTTACAGGATGCTGTACAATCACTTTAAATCAGTGCAATTGAAAAGCAAAAGAGCCTTGACAGACACTGCTGTGGGCAAACACAGACCTGTTGGGTAATGCTTGCACACGAGAATACAATATCAAAGCCTTTTGGAACCATATAGATATTTTCTTGTGGCTAATAATGAATTTCTCTTTTACTTTATATTAGTTAAAGGTAAGAGAAACTAATTTAAAGAATGCTCCCATTCTTACCCATCCCTGCTTGTTGCCTAATATATTTCTGTAGGGTTCCTGTGTACTTTGGTGGTATGCTCTGTTGTTTCCTCAGTGATCATTCTTTGAGTCTGTTATTAATGGTAAAGTAGGAGGCCTGGTTCTGTGTAGTGTTAGTGTCCCTCATTTACAAGGGGCACAAAGATGAATTGCTCGAATGAAATTCATCATATCTCTTACTATAAATGTGTGTACATGGTTACGCATGTGTGATGAGAAATATTTAAGGGTATTTTCTTTAGAGAGAGTACCTCAGGTTTTTGTTTCCTCCCAAGTAGCAAATCGTGATTGTTAACCTTTCGAGCCCATGGCCATATTAGTTTTTGGGCCGTTTGGCTTGTGGAGAGGTTTCTTCCTTTGTGTCTTGAGATTCCTCTCTAGATTTCACGAACTCCATGTTTCCAAATCTTCAATATGGATCCCATCTACCATAAAAATAATAAATAAATCAAAGTGGTCTAGACATGGTAGAACACTGTTCCAACTTCCAGTGTACGTGGGAGCCTGGTGGACCAGTTCTGTCCCCAAATCATGTACATGAGCATGCATTAATTTCAGAGACTATTTGGAGTATTTTCAAAGTGTAACTTCATTAGCCTTGCCTGCTCTACGGAATGTCCTTAGGAGTTTGTGGTGGGGTGGATCACTTTTCAGAGTGCCTTATTGATGGAGCACTTTCTAAAGTGTCAAATAGTTGTGCCAAAAGCCAAAGAGCGTGTATTTAGCGGAAACGTTTTAGGTGGTAGTGGGATTTCCTTTTAAGTGAATATTCCATGGAAAAATGTGGGGCTAATCTTTTTCCTTAGAGGTTATCCACTTGAGTTTGAACAGTTTCTATCTACTGGTGTGCTGAACAGCTGGGCTGTTGCATACTGCTTGGGACCTCACGACTTCCATGGGTGATATCACAGAATCAGCTAATCAGTGTTTCCTACGCATTAGTGCCATAGTTTCATAAGCAGTGGCTCCTGGCAACAGTGTCAAAAATATGATTTCAAAGGGTGGATTGGATAGCAGAATACATCTTTATGCAGGCTTCAGACACTTTTCCCTAGTCCCTTTCCCACTGCTCCGAAATTTCCAGATTTGTTTGTTCTGTTCTGCGTGTTAAATCATGGTCCAACCTGATGAAACCCATATGTGTACAAATAGGATGTAACTATGCATGTGCTTGTTGATGCTTTCTCAGCATTAACCATTTATTAAGCGTGAGACTGCATGTTACCAGATTAATTCTTGGGAGCACATTTGTACTCCTCTTTCCTTTAGAGCTTTCTCACCCTTATCTTGAAGAGCATCCTGTAGCTAGTTTTTGCCTTAACTTTCTGTATGCTTTCTTTTCAGCAGCCCCTTCGCTGAGTGGGAATTCCAGATCAAAGCTCTCTTTCCCTTTACCTTCCCACGGGACAAATCAGCTAGCAAGGGTGTATGAGCATAAGCTTCTAGTCTTGTAGCTACCATATTAAATAAATGAGAAGATGGGTTCATGCTTTTACAAGAAGCAGCCGCTCTATAGCACTTCAGCAGAGATAGCCAGAGCCCTCACAGATTGGCCACTAGATGTGTGCTCCAGAACTAAACTAGGTTTCCAAATGATCTCTGACTTGTATGGGATTTCTGTTAAATGTGGGTGAGTAGGTAGATAGCTGCTACCCCTTCACTGGAGTCCTACCACTCTTTTCTGTCTAGTTCTCTCCAACATCCTGTGTCTCTCTTGCAGCCTCTCTTTGTATCTGTGGCTTGTTGGAGCCCTACCCTGTCAGGATGGGCTCCTTTCTCCCTCATAAATCAGATGTGCGCTTTTTTTGGGGGGCGGAGGGGGGTCGTCAGGAAACTAAGTCACTGCTCTGTCCAGGTGAGGCCATTTCAGATCTGTACAGTTTCTGAGTAGATCCTGCTCCACCACAGATTGTCAAGGTCAGGCAATGAAGAGAGCTTGAAGCATCACTAAACCTGCATTTCTTTTCCTCCTGAACCCTTAGCAACTTCAGTACGGAGCAGAGAGAAAGCTGAGGTAACAGGTTGGGAGATGGTTCTTTCCTATTCAGTTCATAATGGAAACTATCCTCACCAATAAACAATATCCTCAAGTAGTGCATAGTGTGATGCCTGAAAGCTATCAGTGAGAACCCTTTTGTATTTGAGCAGGGGTTTCTCTTTTTAACTGAGCGCTGTTCAGAGATGCTTCAATGGATCTAGGAAACTTTCAGCTACCATTTTCTCCCTGCTGGAAGGATCTGATTTCGTTGGTATCTGCTGAATAGGCAGAAAAAAATCTATTCAGATTTGTTTCTGTTGTTCACAAAGGCTTGGTGTTCTGATGGGTCAGTTCTTTTCGTAGTCCTTTCTTTTGAAGATTCTATTGATGTGATAACACAGGCTTCACTTAAAGTCACTTCCTTTGTAAAGAGATACCTAGAGGTTAAACAGAATACAGGTAAAATGGGAGTGGATCCTCTTTATCAAGTATGCAACCTTTATTGTATTGCCTCTGGCGTGATGCTTAGACATCTGCATTCAGGTGAGCAGGTCTGTGTTAATATGAATCATAATGTTCATAAAAAGAGCTAAGAAAGTCCAGTCACACACCTCAGGTCGTGATAAAGGCATCAAAAAGAACCTCCCCCTTCCAAACTGTGGGATCATGCTCTGCATCCCTACTACAGATCTTCTGACTGAGAGTGAGAGTTTCCGCTGCTTTTGCACTCCAGGCAGAAGTCACCAGATGTTAATAATGTGCTTATTTTCGCTAAGTGCTATTTTGGCATCAGTGTTAATTACAATTTATATTCTGCAACATTTACACTGGGAAAAGAACCCACCCTAATAGTCCCCAATTGGCAGTGCTGGGCTATTAAACATAGCACCATATGTTCTGAGCAGAGAAGTATATGGGTTTCAAAGCCTAGTCAGCATTAAGGTTCCATGTGCTGTTTCTGGAGAGGAGAAGGGAATAGAGGAGGGCTTCATGTTGTTCTTGTTCCTAGTTTTTATTTGCTACAAAATTCCCGTTTTTCCCCCTTTACTCTCCATGCCCTCCCTCCAAAAATCCCTCCCTGCCAACTGGGGAAGTCTGGATGAGACTGACACTGTTCTTTTGAGCTGCCTGAGCCACCTCAAGTGTCCTTCCCACTGGGGCTGCCTCCGCAGCCCTCATGGTGCCTGCTAGTCCACTGCTTGCCGGTTTTTCAGTCAGAACTCTGACCTCTCCCCTGGCAGTGGGCTCCGTTGCTAGCCACACGCTGGCTGGATGAAAGCATTCTGACGCTTACAGGATTGGGTTGCTAAAGTTAAATTAAAAGGTACAGTCATAAGACCATTGATGCCAAAACATGTTTAACACAGTGTCTTTCCATTCCTGCTGCCTGGTGGGTTCTAGATTTTTAAGGTGTTTTTATTTTTTGGTAAGGAGAAGCTTGCTAGGCCAAATATCCCCCGAGTCAGAAAAGGCAGCATGAAGGATATGTAATCCCGTGAGGATATCTTCCTCTGCCTTTTGGGCTCAGTTTGGGCTCCTTTTTGGCATGTTGTTTGAAACCCTTGCATTCCTCCATGATACAGCAACAATATGCCATGTTGTCAGGCTTTGTGAGTGCTGGGAGCAATGCTAACCTGTCCCCGTGGGGAGTGGCGCTTCAGCAGTAGGGGAAGAGATTAGAGAACTGAGAGAGCTTCATCTGTTGGCTGGGGCATCGGACTGCAAGCTGGTTCTCAGTGTCATTGCTGCCACTTGCTCATTGTGTGACCTTGGGCAAGTTGTTCAGCCTTTCTGTGCCTCAAGTCCCCCATCTCGCTCCCTGCCTCGCATTAGGCAAAAGTAAAGTTTTTAAGTGTTGTCCATCTTGGAGGACAAATAAGCAGATTTGAGAGGAGGGGAAAAGGGGAGGAATAGTAGCAGCAGGTGTGAGTTTCCTAAAGTGGCCTGACATGGAGCAGAGCCCTGATGCTGCCAGCTGCAATCCCAGTATCCATTATCCTTATTGACTCCGGTGACAGAGTTAAAAACGCAGAATAAAAAGGGCATTGGGGAGCTTCTCAACAATGGAGACTGCTGTTGAGCATTTCCATTCCCTGTGAATGTCCACATGAACCATATACTACTAACACTCCTGCAAGTTGTGACTGTTTTCTTTATCTGTCCGTTACTAGGACTTACTTGCTGCTGGCAACAGGATGCCCCGTGACTGTGGGCAAAAGGAATTCTCCATTGCTCTCCTTGTATTGAGGGGAAGGGATGCTACTATAGGGCTTGCCAAGAGCTAAGGGCCCTCAACTCTTGTTTATTCCAGTGGGAATTGGGGGAGCTTAGCACCTTGTAGGTGCAGTCTTCCATGTTTTCCAGTGGGGTCTCCTAACTTCAGAAAGACAAGCCCACTACTTAATTTAGCAAGAAACTAATACTCCAGATGGTGTGGTAGCTTGTCTGATCTGCTCATGGGAGACTAAATCCAGTGCTGATCCTGCCTGACGCCATGTACAACCAAAACCTTTCCCTCCTATCTGGAGGAGAATAAGTCTGTAAAAGGAGCAACGTGAACATTATCTGGCTATTGCAGAGGGAAATCTCTCTCCAGTGCTGGGTCTGAAGGCTGCCTCTGTTCGATTAGAGGCATAGGCAGCCAGGGCACTCTAGCAGGAGAATCATTTCCATAGAAACCGATTGGGATGTTGTAGAAGGAATAATGATTAATAGCAAAGGGACGTTGCCTCAGGCCCTTTTCATTTTTTAGGGGGCAGCGAGGGACCAGAATGAAGCAGAGCCCAGGTATAGAGAGATGCAGTCTCTAACATTAATGAAAAACATCTCTTCCATTAATTTCCAGGGCAGCCTCTCCTCTTCTCCCTCCCTCAGTGGCAGCTTTCCAGCTTGCTTTGAATTTTCAAAATGGCTAACCTGGTTAGAAATAATGATAAAAGGATGGATGAGGCCTGGCTATTAACATGGTTGCTGTTAGCAGCAGGATCTCAGCCATAAAACATGAAGCAAGGGAGACATTGACCTTTCTGCTGTTTTGAAATGAATGGAGACATCAATATCTATTGTTTTCAGTGGCATTGACCTCTGACACTCTCACTTCTTCTCCCTCACGCTATTATTTCCCCCTGATGCTTGAGGAGAGGGGTCAGTTTGTACCATCTATTGATCCTGATTTTATTTGGTGATAGGGAAATAATTAGAATTGTAAAAGATCTACAACATACTAGTATATATTCACACATATATATCCCCCCCACCCCCCCGTGGAAATTCAAAGCCGTTAGATCTGAAAGAAGGTCGATCAATTTAGGTTTAATTACTATACATTATTTTAGGTTTCTAAATGCTCAAGTGTAGCGTTTTATGTTACTGTCATAGGAATGTATGCTTGGTGCCTTGTTTTATTTATTTATTTTTGTAAGTAGCCTCTCTTATGTGAACAACTTCTACGTACTGAGAATGTGAAATCAGGCATTGCTAATTAGCTGTATGACAATTAAGTAATGTAGCACAAAACCATTAGGACATTGGATTTGTTTTTGAAGTTTGTCCTTTGAAGTGGAAGCTGCAACTCTGCCCAAGGCTGCTAGGGAAATGTTTTTCTCTCAGAACTTTCTTTGTAAATGTCAGTCCCAATTCTGTTGAGAATCTGTATTCTCTCCTGTATAAACATTTTGTCGTCAAAATGTTGATTTTTATTTTAAAGACATTAAAGGTGTGGTTGGTCTCTAAGTAACACCCACTTTTTTGGTATAACTGTTACGGCAAGCTGGAACAGCAGTTTCAGTAAGAGAATTGTGTTACAATGAGAGTGAAGACGTCAGTTATACCAGTAACATGAAAGCTGGAGGAGGTGGCTCCCAAAAATCAAGATTTAGCTTGTAACGTGCTAAATGACACCAGGAACCCAAGCAGCCTGTTTGCAAATGACTGACAAACTCCTCAGTTCTAACAGCTCCATCTGTGCACTTGTTTTACACTTGTATCTACAGCTGGCTCTTTGTTCATAATAGTGAACCACATTTTCAGTGTGCAGGTTTTCATGTACATTTGTGGCATGTAAAAGATTTCAAATAAAGAGTGAAACTGGTTTTAAAACTGGTCCAGTTCATTGCCTCTTGCCTTTTTATTGTCTTCAGCACCAATGGGGGTAGGGAAACACATGTTGCTAAGAGGCACACTTTAATACAAAAGTTAAACAGAAGCTATATGCGTATGTTTAGGACTGTATTAGTACTGGCTACAGCCATGCATGTTGTGGGTAGGAATCTTCTAAGCTTTAGGACACAGTTCTGCTAATTCACTTCAGTTTTGACTTTGAACACCCCTACTATTTGTAGTTAGGGGCTCAGTGACGTATTTATATAGCACCTTTCCTCCCTGGATCATAGAATCGTAGAATACTAGAACTGGAAGGGACCTCAAGAGGTCATCGAGTCCAGTCCCCTGCCCTCATGGCAGGACCAAGCACCATCAAGATCGGGGTGGGCAGTAATTTTTAATGGGAGGGGTCACTCTAAGATTTTGGTAAGTGGTCAAGGACTGCACTTCTGTGGAGGGGGTGCGGAGTCTGGGACAGAGGATAGGGTGTAGAAGGGAGCTTGGCAGAGAGGACTGGGGTGCACAATGAAATATGGGGTCTGAGAGGGAGTTTGGGTGAAGGAGATGGTTATGATCTGGGGCAGGGGAGTAGGAGGGGGTGAAGGGTCTGGAAGAGAGTTGTGACCTGGGGGATGAGGGTGCAAAGGGTTTGGGTGGCAGCCTGGAGCAGATAGTTTGGGGGGGGGAGGAAAGAGGTAGGCTCTGGTTGGGAGGTGCTTACCTAGGCAGCTCCCAGCCAGCAGCTCTGCAGGAATCTGAGACAGGCTCCCTGCCTGTGTGTTGTTTGGGGTGCTCCATGTGGCTGTGCTCCAGCACTGGGAGGAGGGTAGTGAGCAGGCTTCATTCGTTGCCCCTGCCTTCAGCAAAATTTCTCAGCTCCTATTGTCCAGAAACTGGCCAATGGGAGATGGATTTTGCTAGGGGGTAGGAACAGCATGCAAAACTTTCTCGTCCCTCCCAGACTGCATAGCAATTAGCAGCCTGCTATTTCAAGCGGCTGCAACTACTCTATAGTAAGGGTGCTGGTGAGGTGGCTGTGGGCCGAATCTGGCATCTTAGCAGGATGGATCTGGCCCACTAGCTGCCTCTTGCCCATTCCTGATCTAGATCATCCCTGATAGACATTTATCTAACCTGCACTTAAATATCTGCAATGATGGAGATTCCACAAACCTCCGTAGGCAATTTATTACAGTGCCAGAAATAAACAAACTGATAGGAAATTTTTTCTAATGTCCAACCTAAACCTCCCTTGCTGCAATTTAAGCCCATTGCATCTTGATCACAAAACATTTGACTAAATAAACCAAGCCTCACAACACCACCTGCCGTAGGGGCTATTCTCAATTTACAGGTGAAAAAGCTGAGACAGAAAGGGGTTACTGAAGGGAAGTGATTTGCTCAAGTTCACTCAGTCTGTGGCAGAGCCTGGAATAGAACCTAGCGCTCCTAACTCCCAGCTTCTGAGTCTTAGGGCACAAGCCTATGTAAAAAGGCACCTTCTCAGGGTAACTTTTTGCACATAACCAGTTAAACTTGGAACGCCTCACTTGTTTTGTCTGCAGCAGTGCATACACCAATAGCAACTTCACATGCCCAGTCCTGAAAATCCTCCCCGTTGTGTGTGTCTGGCATCAAGCTGAGACACTAACTTACATATGAACTTTGCCTACTCTGAATTTGAGCCCAAGTTCTCGGGGTGGGTCGTTAAGAAATGCATTGCAGCCAGTTGGTCCCCGTGCCCTGGCCAACCTAAATAATGTGAATTTTTTTGAGACCTATGTACTGTTACCAGAGCTGGAAGGGAGAACCTTTTTGTAGAGACCTGCTTATTAGTGTACTGCCCCAGCAAGCATTCTCGCTAGTCCAGGACGGAGCTGATCAATCTGACTGCAGCAAATAGTGACCCTGGAGTCAATTTGTGTAGTTGAGTAAAATTACAGCATCCTTACTTCTGAGACTCATTTGACCTGAGATCATTGCAGTAACGGAGTGAGAGAGAAGGGAACCTGGAATTGAATAAATAAGAACGGGAAATATAACAAAATGGTGAAAGCAATAAAAATAATCAGTTGTCTGAATCATGACCAGTGAAACCTTTTTCTGTGATCTCCCAACTGGATGAGCACTTCTGGGTCCATTAATCTCTTCTTTGCCACGTAAGATAGAATCCTGATGTCATGAGGCACCCAGGGGCGGCCTGTCCTTATAGGCAAACTAGGTGGTCGCCTAGGGCACCAAGTTAAATGGGGCACCAAATGGTGGCGCAATATCATTGAGGTGGGGGGCGCCGATTGCATGGTTCGCCTAAGGCGCCAGTTGCTGGCAGCTAGTCTAGGGCTACCCCTGGAGGCACCTGTGTAGTTGTTGAAGGTGTATCTACCATCAACTGTCTAAGCCTGGTGTAGCAATATTTTTGGAGCGGTGTACCAAGTCCTCCTCATACATGTATCAGCTGGAGTGTTGGCAGCCTCTGTATCGGTCTACCGTAGAACAACCTACAAGCTCTGGCTATGGTGGTAAAAAATTCTTGCATCCTGTTTATACTATAGCTTCCATTGCTATTTCTCCAGTAATGACCAATGGCTATGAAGTTTGTGACAGCAGATGTCTGAGACCAGGTCCACAATTGGAGTTGCAACTGTTTCACAAAAGGTGTAATTTTGAACTAGTGAAAATGATGTTTGCACATGGTTAAATGATTGAGTTTAAATGCTCAGAAAATTAAGTGACTTGCCCAGCATAAGAGAGGCCCACCAGGAGCAGAACTGTTCCAACCCGTGACCATCTGGCTTACTGGAGCTGAAATGTTCAGGGGAAAGCTAAACTGCAACATAAACAGTTTTGAACAAGTGTCTACAGTGAGTGTTTCACCAGTTAAACTAAACCGCTGTAAATTTGTGTGTAAAGAAGTGCTTCAAATATTGAGCATCTTGTGTCTGGTAGAACAGCACCAGACAAGTCTCCTGAGAGTGGCTCATGGTCTCAGTAACCTTTTTCACAGATTTTAAGCCAGAAAGGGATCACTGATAATTTAGCCTGACCTCCTGCCTAATACGGGTCTACAGAACTCCCCCAAAATAACCAGCTTGAATTAGAGCATGTCGTCTTTTCTGCTTTGGCAGGTTTGACCTAAGATGCAACCTGTGAGGAGCCGCCTCTACATTTCACTCAGAAATGCTTAAGTTATGGGGTAGGTTTTATTATTCCAATAACTGTTATCTAAATGTGCTTTCAGGGGAGAGGAAAGAGATAAAGAGAGGAGGAGGCTGAGGAAGGAATGTGCTTTCTGAGTCCATTACAGAATGCCAAACATTATTGCCAAGGTTTGCCGCATTGTTTCAGCATTAATAAATCTGAGAGAAGGAATTGGGAAAAATGACTGAAACATTTTGGCCAGCAACTCTAGCATCAGATGTATTGGCAGAGAAGGGAGAGTCCCACTAGAATGAAATGTAAAAGAAACATATGCCTAGAGATAGCTAGCCTTTAAACTTTGTACTGCTAATGGTGCCTTTCAGCAGATTATCTAGGAGTGTTTTACCAAGATGGGATGGTATTTCTGTATTCTGAATAGAGACATATGCACAGACATTGACTTGCTTAGCATAAGAGAGGCCCAACTGGGAGCAGAACCGTTCAAATCTTGGACTATCTTTCCATTCTATGCAGCCACTTCTGTGCTATTAAGTTTTTTTAACAGTCCCATGACTTGGGAAAGGGAGGTAAAGAGACTCTGCAGCTGCTTTTGGAGAAGAGGGAAACATCATAGTTGTATAACAGCCCGCATCAGACATCCAACTGCTTAGGACATGGAATAAAAACATATTCAAGGCTACTGATTCACCACTTGAGTCTGATGCCAAGTGAAGGCAGGGAGGTCAAATTGACATGAACTTGGAGCTAGATTGCGGCACTAGGTAACAATCATAATGTAACTGGTTCACTGCCCACCTATTTGCCTAAGAAGCTTGTCAAAGAAAGCTGTCTCTGGAAGTGAGAGAGAAGGAATGTGTGAGTATATAGGTACAGCTACTCTGATGGAAGGTTCCAAAATCTCTCATCGCTCTCCAAAAGAGGTAGCGGGAGGGCAGGTGGGTATGTTGCAATCTGTAAGGTGAAGTTTGGGAAGCAGAGAGGGGGAGGATGGTTGTGCCTTGACTCACCTTAATGATTTCTACTTTTGTCTGCGTTGATCTGCCTCTGTGCACGCAGATCAATAGCAGCATGTGTGAAATGTAAAAAGCTCCCGAGATGGAGGTCTGTGTTGTGTAACGAGTCTCACTTGACTGGGAGTACTGGCTGGCGATGATAGATTAGAGCCAGCATTTTCGGGCCAAGGGAGGATCAGGATGTCAGGTGCAAGGAATGGGCCTGCACAAATGTTTGCTTAGAGCTTTGCTTGGAAGGAGACCTGAATATTCAGAAAAGCATCTGCAGACGAGCTAATAAACCCAAGTATCTAAAAGAAATTGTGGCAAAGAAAGCAACCTGGGCGATGCACAAAGACATTTGGTGGCTTGTCATCAGTCAGGCAAGGTAGGGAACAATTCCTGCTGGTGTCAGAAGATGGAGGAGAGGCTCTAGGACACTTTCATCTCTGTGTCATCTGCTCCCAGTTTCTGTGCTGCTGTCAGACACTCTGGGTATGTCTAGACTGTATCCCTCTGTCAGCAGAGGGATGCAGATTAGGTAGGTCGACATTGCAAATGAGGCAGGGATTTAAATATCCTGTGCCTAATTTGCATAAAAATGGCCACCGCGTTTTACCGACTCAGCACTTTGTTGGCAAAAAGCGGCAGTCTAGAGGGGGATCTGTCGAGAAAGAAAGCCTTTTTCGACAGAACCTGTAAACCTCCTTGCAGGAGGCATAAGGAATCTGTTGAAAAAGGCTTTCTTTCTTCCCAGATCCCCCTCTAGACTGCCACTTTTTGCCGACAAAGTGCTGAGTCGGCAAAACGCGGTGGCCATTTTTATGCAAATTAGGCACGGGATATTTAAATCCCTGCCTCATTTGCAATGTTGACCTGCCTAATCTGCATCCCTCTGTCGACAGAGGGTTGCAGTCTAGACATACCCTCTGAGAAACAGACCTGCTGTCTCGAGAGCACAGCGAGGCTACATGGCTTGTGCTGGTTCTGGGAGTGAGTCCTGGAGACTGTGTGTGTTAACTTCCTGTTGTTGTGTCTAATTTGTGTAGCACTTGTTACCCAGCATGGTAGATTCAAAACAGGTTTTAAAACATAAAGTGAAGGAGGCAACAAAACTAGAATTAAGAGCTACTGAAACAAATGTCTTGAAGATGGGGGGACATGGGCTGGACTCTCAAGGACAGTGAATTTCTACAGATTTCTTTGGCTGAGAGCGCCCTTATGCCATAGGCCAGTGGTTCCCAAACTGTGGGTCATGATGCCAAATGAGGTCGCATCTCTGGCATATGTGGTCCTGGCAATCCCTAGTGTGCAGAGGACACTGTTTTGCTCTGCACAGCATGACCTTGCACGGACAGTGCATGCGAGGTCACGCTGCCGGGAGGATGCACTGGCATCCTCTATGGTACATGCAAGGTCACACTGCAAGTATGAGGTGTACACTGTGTGAATGGTGCCATTTCGTTCTACATGACATCCACCAGGCTCTCTGGAGTCCCAGCAGGAAATACTTCATTAAAATGGGGTTGTACTCAGTGTTCCCTCTAAGATGAGCACGTGGAGGGCCACCCAGGAGAGATACAAATGTCCCCAGCTGATTAGCAGAGAGCCCAGAGCTGGCAGCATGTGTTCCTATTGGTGATGCACATCCACACATGCCTTTGTGCATATAACAAAATGTATTCCACACATGGATGGAAAAATTAGAGGGAACACTGGCTGTGCTGGCAAAAAGTTTGGGACTTCCTGCCATAGATAAAAGCCAGTGTAGTCAGTGGAATTACACAAGGGCTAAATTCGGCCTAAGATGTTTACACGAGAAGCCTGTTCTTAATAAATTGGAGAATTGCTCTGAAATCAACAAGATGTACAAAGTGAGGAATAACTAGCCAAGCAGCAGTGCTGCAGACAAGGATCTGGGGATGATAGTGGATCCCAAACTGAATGAGTTAAAATGTAACCTAGGAAAAATTTGAGCATGTTTCGTGTAGAGGAGAGATGGCTCAGACACAAGACTTTAAGTATGTGAAAGACTGTTATAAAGAGGACTGTGGTCAGTTGCTCACTGAGGCAGGATAAGAAATAATTGGCTTAGTTTGCAGCAAGGGAGCTTTTGGTTAGATATTAGGGACGAGAGGTAATTCTAAGGATAGTTGAGCACTGGAAGAGATTACTTGGGGAGGCTTGGGGAGTCACTGGCATTGGAGGCTTCTAAGAACAGGTTAGTAAAGCACTTGTGCATACTAATCTCTCTGCCTCAGTTCTGCATCTGTGAAGTGGACCTAATGATTCTGCCTTTCTCCCACTCTTTGACTGTCTGGGCTATTCAGACTGTAAGTTCTTGGGAGACAGTCCCTGCGCCAGACATGTATGTCCTGCATCTAGCACGATATTGGTTAGGCTCTTTGGGTGCCATAGGTGTGGGAACTGGGGCAGTGGGAGGTGTTGCAGCGCCTCCGGGTTCTCAGTCTAGCCCCAGGGATTCTGGCTGCCTCCCCATGCACCAGAGGCTCTGCTGCTGGACCCCTGCCTGGGGACCCAGCTGCCACCGCTGCACACTCTGGGGCTATGCTGCTGGCTCCACACCTGAGGTCACGCCAGGGGCCTCTGCTTTGGCTCTGTGTGCTAAGGACTCTGCTGACTGCTCCATGTCCTGGGTCCTGGCTGCTGCCCCGCACGCCAGGGCTTTGCTCCTGGCCTCAGCTTGGGGGCACAGGAAAAGGGGGGATGTCAGGGCCCCCACCCTAAAAAATGTTCCCTTGCTGCTGTTAGGTGCTGTTGGTTTTCGCCCAGATTAGCATAGTTTGTTGTGTAACTGGCAGTATGGGCGACTGTGCAAAGGAGACACAAAGGGGCCAAGTGGGCAGGAGACATGGGAGCAACCAGCTGGGGGTGGGGGAGTAGGTATAGTTGAGAACTGAGATGTAGGCAAGATAAGAGCCCTGCATGGCCTGGAAAGTGAGGCTGAAAGGCCTGACTTGGATACTAAGGGTGAGGAAAGGCAGTGAAGAGATCTGAAGAGGAGAGTAGTGTGCTCCGAGCAGCAGGAGCGGGAGACTGTTGCAGCAGCTGCAGCGTAGGTAGGTTGGAAGAGGTTGAAGTGAGATGTGTGCAGGGAGGCCAGAGAGGAGCAAGAGAAGGGGGTTGCAGTGGTTGGCGCAAGCAATGTCCAAAGTGAAAAGGGGTTTTTCGCAGTAGTGGGACAGCAACCTTACTCAGCAGTCCCCACCCACAACCTCCTACCACACGTCCTCTTCCCAGCTTTGGCTGAAGGATGAAGATCCTACTGGATTTCTTGGCCTTCTTCGTGCCATATCCTTTTGGCTGTTCCTATCCATCCATTGGACAGACTTAGTCCCTAGCCTCCAAGGACACTAGTGAATGAGATCAAAAGGCCAGGTGCAAGGTGCTCTGTCACTAACTTATTTCCATAAGCTCCTCGTTCCGTACCTGGTTTCACACTGGCTGCCTTGTTCCGGTGGCCTCTTTTGTTTGTTTTCGGGGTGAAGCCTGAAACGAGGCTGGCCGATGCAGTGAATGGAGAGTGGGGGAAGCATGAGACTGATAGCACAAGCACAGAACTTACAAATGGGGGGAGCCGTATTTCCCTTTGAACAAACAAAGCTTTCAGCAGCACTTCCCAGAAGCCCCATTATCACAGAACCAGCGTTGCGTTCCCCCAAATATAGAGGAATTAAAAAACAAAATTTAAAAAGCCCCTTTTGCTGTCTACAGAACAAATACCTCGAAAATGTGAAAGGACACAAAGGGCATTCATGAAAGGGCTGGCTGGTTGTTAGTGCAGCAGGGGGAAAAACAACATTATTTCACTGTGCAGATAAAAGGAAACGGAAAAGCGGCATATTTATAGCCAGGGAGCCTGGATTCCTTGTTAAGCCACTGTTATCAAATTAATGTCAAAATGCATCAAACAGGCATGAGTGTTCTGGGCTCCTTATGCAAAGTGCTTGCAAATTGGTTACAAATACGTTTGTTTACGGGGTACGAAGCAGGAGCTCGCTAATTAGTCATTGTACCAAATTTTTTGGCAATTACACAAATAAGCTGTTTTGAAGTATAAATAGAAGATATTTTATGGCCCCCTTTTTTAAAAACCAATAAAAAAGGAGGGTTTTTGAGGGCTTTCAAGTGAGCTGTGTGGTGCCACGCATCCTAGGGTATTTAGCTCTGGCAAACCATGAACTGGAAATCAGGTGGGCCACTCTGCAGTACTGCAAGCTGGCTGAATGTCTGAGGCTGTGTTTCAGTGAGTAAGGGTGGTATTTGGAGAGGGAGAAGGCTTGGACTCTGGCATAGTCCTGGCTCCTCAGGTAGGGGATGGGAGATTCTGTGCTGGAGTTACAAGCTGGGAGAGATTTGGCCCATTGTGTCCATAAGTGTGGAGGTCAGTTTCTCACCTCTGCTGCAGCGTGTTGTGCTGTGCAGTCATAGGCCTCAGGTTGCAGCAAATGGGAGGCGGCGCAGCGCTCGGGGCAAAGATGGGCCCTTGCGCATCATGGCAGATGTTTCTGAAATGTACATTTAGAAGTGGCAGGTGCCCCAGCATTTGTGATGCTACAGCCTGGCTTTCCACCATGCCACACAGGGCTGTCCCTGCCAGTGCTGGTGGCCTATGCAGCCTAGCACCGGTACACCCCCAGGGGGAGTGGCTGCTCCACATGGTGGGGGCTGAAGCGGTGAGGAAAAGGGGTTGCCAACTCTCTTGGACTGGACTCCATTTACTGCAGTGCTGTCCAGTCCGGGAGAGTTGGCAACCAGAAGCATGGCTGGGAGGGAGGCGTGGGTCAGAGGACTCCAGAGTAGCAGCCAGCGGCCACGCAGCTGGCTAGAGCAGTGTTTCTTAAACTGTGTTCCGCGGCACACTGGTGTGCTGCGAGGCAGTTGGAGGTGTGCCACGGAGAACAACAGAATTCAAAATGGCTACCCTTAAAGGGGAGGCGACCTTTTTTTTTCTCAATAACTTTCCCCCGCCCCGATTTTTTTTTTTTTTGTCTCAACAAAAAATCCTTGGTGTTGCTCATAAAAGAAATTGTTTGGTGTTCCTCAGTCTTAAAAGTTTAAGAAACACTGGGCTAGAGAGAAGCAGCACTTTTAAGGGGAAAGCGCCGCTTCTCTCCAGCAACCCACAGCGCTGTTGCCCCCCTGCTCTGTCTGAGTCCTCCAGTCTGTGAGGGCTGCTCACCCCCACCTTGTGAGCGAGGGCTGGGTGCTGAGCCCTGCAGAGATGGTGGAGGCTGGTCAGGGAATGGGAGGTGGCCGGACCATCGCTGAGCCAGGGAGGGGGGTGGCTGGAGCCCATATACAGAATGTGTCTGCCTAGGGCACCATGGAATTTGGGGCAGTTTGGTGCCCTAAATTCCATGGTGCTCTACACCAGTGGTTTTCAAACGATGGGTGGCAACCCAGTGCTGGGTTGTGGAATGTCAGGCTCTGGGTCTCGTTGCTGCAGGGGGATCGGGTGACCGGCGGTGATGCTAAGACAGCTCCTGTCTGTCCTGGCACCGCAGAATGTGCTGTGCCCCAGAAGCAGCTGGCAGCAGGCCCAGCTCCTAGAGGGAGGGGGATGTGGGAGAGCGCACAGGGGTCCATGCATTGCACTGGCTTTGCACTCCCATTTGGCTGGGAACCTGCTGCTGGCTGCTTCTGGGGTGCAGCATGGTTTGCGGGGCCAGGAAGCTGCCTTAGCCCCCTGCTGCACCACTGACTGGGAGCCACTCAAGGTAAGCCCCTTCTGTCCCAGCCCAGACCTCCAAAGCTGGAGCCTCCTTCTATGCCCCCATGCTCTCATCCTCAGCCCCACTCTGGAGCCCACACTCTAGTCAAATTATGTTGGGTCATGGCATCAACAATTTTTTTTCAGCTGGGTCACATCTCTGCTTCAGCACAGCTGAAGAGAAAGGCCTTTGCTCTGGTGAGTTTTCCGGGATCTGAAGTCCTTTCATCAGCTTGGCATAGCCATAAGAAAACCAAGGGCCACCATTCACCACAGATCAGATCAGTGTGGCCTAGGGCTATGGCTCAAGGCTGGGTGGCAGGAGATCTGGGTTTTCTTCTGAGCTCTGACAGTGACCTGCTTGGTGATCTTAGATAAGTCACCTCTGTTGGCCTATCTGTAAAATAGGAATAATACTGGGAAGCAGAGCATTAAATGGTGCCAGCGATAAAAGCTCAGTGTGTTTTGGTTTTAGCTTGATGTGTACATGGGAAATGAAGGATCAGGGTTCACTGCAAGAGCCACTCTGGCTTTCTGCATAGCGAGGATAGCCATAGAATACAGTATCAATGTAAAGGATCATGGTAACCTCTTTTTTAAGGCTTAAGGCCTGGCATAACCACCCGGGAGACAAGCTAGAACCTAACTAGCTAGAGACTGAGGCCATGTCAATACTACATGGAAGATTAACGCTGATGTGATTGATCTTCCGGGGTTTGATTTAGCGGGTCTAGTGAAGATGCGCTAAATCAAAATCAGAGGGTGCCCCAGTTAGCACTGGTAGTCATGATCCTCACAAAGAGTAAGGAAAGCTGACAGGAGTGTTTGTTCCCTTTACCCTCCCCGCTGTGGGGGCAGCAATTTAAGATACGTCAACTCCAGCTATGTTATTAATGTAGCTGGAGTTGCATATCTTAAATCGACCTTCCGCTCTAGTGTAGACCTGGCCTGACTATGCCACCTTTAATAGGAAACATCCTAAGAGAGATTGCCTGGGTAGGAATAGGCAGTGCTTCATTTGTAATGGAGAGTGGCAGATGCTGGCCAGGTGCCCAGTCCTGAAGGCAGTGCCGCCGCCAGCAGCAGGACAGAAGTAAGGGTGGCATGATAGGATGTATCGCCACCCTGACGTCTGCACTGTTGCTGGTGGCAGTGCTTCCTGCAGAGCTGGGCAGCCAGAGGGCTACAGCTGCTGGCATGGAGCCCAGAAGTGTCAGGGCTATGAACTGCCAAGCCTAGAGGTGCCAGTCTCAGCCCCGGCAAAAATGAAGTACCAGAAGTAGATTATCCCGATCAGCCTGGGGGAAGTTGGGACAGTTTGGGAAGGAACCGAAATAACGGTAGGATAGAATGAAGCTAAAAATCCATCTTTGTTCATCCCACCCACCTGTTAAGCTGCATTACATCCCCCTGGACAGAGCGGAGAGTCTAATGAAATCGACCCACCCTCCCCTTCCCAGCCAGGGAGGGCCTAGCTGAAGGCTTTTTTAACGTTACAGAAAAAAGGAAAGAGAAGGAAAGGCAAAATACTGCCTCTTTACAAATCAAAGCCTCAGGATCTCCACTGTCGGAAGGAATGTTAATAGCCCTGCGATATATTCTCCCTTTGCATCACTTCTGGTAAATTACCCTTCAGGCTGGAATAGCCTCCCTGACAGTGCTGGCCTCTGTGGCAGTGTGCCAGGCAGGATCTCCACTACCTGAGGCAAGGGGAAAGTTTGAGTTTAATGCCGTCGTAAAACACTGCTCTGGTTTCCAGTCCCTGCGGTCGCCATGCAGGAAGGGCAATTTTTGGCTCTGCTTTCACGCAGAAAGGCTTGAGTTTTCTCCACACCCGAGTCTATGTAGCATGGACAGGCGTTGCATGCACAGTCGGGGCCTCAGGAATTAGTATTGCAGGCATGTCACCCGCTCAATAGGGAACTGCTCTTTGTGACCGTGTTCTTGGGGTTGTACTTTGGCAGGCGCTTGGATTTGTTGTTGCTGAATGGCTTTTAAACTCTAGCCACCAGAACAGGCAACACCCTAAAGCCAAAACCCTGATCTTGTCACTTAATACCTTAAATCTCCATGCCAACACTACATTTCATTGACAAAAATATTACAGCCACGTCTACAAATCTAGCAATAATCTGTAACCATGGATCTGGAACCTTCCATTTTGAAGACTCCCAAAAGCCTGTTACAATAGCGCACCACTGAAATGCAGCTATCTCTGGGGTGGAGAGTAGCAACCAACTAGCAAACAGCAGGAGCAGAAATGATGGCCAACAGTACTAAGGCAAACCCCTAGTGCTCTTTCCAAAATATCACAGACTCTTGGCTTGATGTGTACATGGGAAATGTACACATCAAGGACTTGATTGTTTTATGATCTTGGGTAATATTTTCAGAGGGGCCTGAGTTACCTAAGAGTTGAAGCATTGTTTTCAAAGGCGAATTAGGGGCTCTGGAGCAAAGATCTCGTTGATTTTTGTAGGTACGTTTGCCTTGGAAGGGTGACTGTGCCTGCTGAGATTTAAACGTGATTTTAGGGTATCTTGCTCTTTCCAGCATCAATCTCTACATCGCCTGACCCCTGACCTGGAGATCTGTTATGTATGTGTGTGACTCATCTGCAGCAGGCTGTGGGTTTATGTCAGTATGGCTCACTAAGCCTTTAAATCCAGCCCCCTACACCGGGACCCTCAGGCAGGGGGCAGCCCCAGGCTTCTCAAAGCCTCTGGCTGCTCCTTGTGTCTCTCTGCGCCACATGCTGCCCCCGCCCCAGCACGATATCTCAGCTCCCATTGGCCAGAACAGGGAGGGAGCCTTCCTGAGGGTCCTGCTGGGCTGCTGACCTGGAGCCACCTAGGTAAGTTTCTCCTGGCCAGAGCCTGCATCTGACATCCCTCCTCCTCCCGCACTGCAACTCCCTGCCCCAAGTCACCACCCAACCCCCCTGCATTCCCCCAAACCTAGGTCACAACTCCCTCCCAGCCCCTGTACCCCCTCCTACACCTCTCCCCCAGGCCGGAATCCTCTCCTGTATCCATACCCCCTCCTGAACCCTGCATCCCAATCCCCTGCCTCAGGTCACCACCTCCTCCTTCATCCAAACTCCCAGCCCCACACCCTCTCCTGCACCCCGGTCCCCTACCCCGAGCTCCCTTCTGCACCCAACCTCCATCCCAGACCCCGCACCCCCACCACAGAAAAGTGCAGCCCTTGACCACTTACCCAAATTTTGAAGTGCCCCCCCCATCAAAAATTATTACCCACCCCTGGCCTATGTTGCCAGCCAGATTTTAACTTAGGACACTTGGTTGTTATAATCAGAAGGTGCCGCTCATTGTTTTTTGTAGGGTTTTGTCACTGCTTTGAATCTTTGCTTTCCCCAGATGTTCACAGAGGAGGCTTTCTGTGTGGGAGGCTTTCTGTGGCATGCTGTCACACCAGTGGTTATTACTGTAAGTAGCTAGATACATGTGTCCCTTTTCCTGAACAGCAGTTCCTAGGATTGTACGTATTGCTATGTGCCACTGGCGTGTGCCTGAGGATGAGGGATGTGTATAATAATGGCGAGCAGAAGTTGGTGGCCAAGTTCAGCTTCCCTCCCATTACAATGATTCATCCAGAGCCCACAGTAATCTGATTAATTCAGGGGAGCTCTATTAGTAACAGTATTAATGGCAAGAGTGCAGCTAGAGGCACCAGACCCCTGCCATGGAATTAATTCCATGAATCCAGCAGTGTTTGCAATTCTATCTAAAACCCAAAGAGAACATTAAAGTGGCACAATTAAGTACCTGAAAGTCAGGGCATGCCAGAGAAAGTTACATGTGCAACCTTCTCTTCCTCTTGGCATTAAGCTGCAGCTTTTAATTACATGGGCTCATACCCTTTTCAAAAATAGAACAGGATAATACAGTTCTTTCTGCAACTTCAGATACACATGTAATCAGCATCTCCTCATATGTATTGCTCTGTGTACACCAGACAAATAAGGACCATGAAAAGTCTCTAACAGGAATGCATAGCAAATGAGGCAAGGGATTCCTGCTTTCTTTACTCTCCATCTTACAAGATGCACCTTTCAAAGCAGGAGAAAAAAGCGTGTATTGCATTATGTGAGAGAGAGCATGTGATCATGTAACAAAAGAAGTTTATGCCCGAGAGAGCAGAGCTTTATAAGTGCTTAATTGGGCAACCCTATCTTGCATTTAACATTTTTTAATGGAATTTCCTATGTTGTTTTTCTTTAAAGAGCAAAAAAATTGGTTATCTGGAACTGTTTGGCCAGGCACTACTGGAATGCCCTGGCCGTGGCCGGGCGAGGTACTCTGTGAGGCAAAGTCTGACTCAACGTATACTTTGTTCAAAGAGTGTTTGCTTCACCGAGGGCTCTTTTTGTGCAATTGAAAACTCGCTGTACCCATCGTCCTGTAGTTTCCCAAAGAGTCTCCAGCTAACATCCTTCCTGGTTAGATGACATGGAGTCAAATGCCAGTAACATGCAGACGATGAACAACTCTCCCTGTCCTTCCCCACCTATGGACGCACCACTACCATCAAGCTGGCCCATGGCTTGCATGATAGCATGCAAGTTCCTAGGATTGTACGTATTGCTATGTGAAGAACAGTTTTAACACAAGCAAGACAGATGATGCTGGTGGGCAGAAGAAAGCTTTCAGAAGAGTTTGTGCCACAGTGTGAGTCATCTGTGTCTAAAGCTACACATCCACACTTGGTCCAGTAGATCCATCGCTTTGATTCCTAAATGGCACAGGTATCATCTTGCAACATCTGCAAGGAATACTTACTACCATCTCCAGTTTCCTAAAAGACTTATTCCATCCCAGCAAATGATGACCTCACCTCAGAGGTCATCTCCTCTCAGGTGGACTATAGCTGGGCATTAAATCTTCATCATTTAGAAAATGCCAAAGTGTGTCTTCTCAGCAACCCAGGCTACCGCAAACACATCACACCTGTCCTGTGCTCCCTCCCTGGCTTCTCATAGACGAGCAAATCAAGTCTGAGTGTCTTAGGCCTTATCTTCAAAGTGCTCAGTGGCCTGGACCGAGGGTATCTAAATGATCAGCTGAAGCTCCAGGATGAAGACAGTGGTTGATCATTCTTCTTCTCTGGCACAATAAGGTAAAGCTCGTCTGTGCAGGGGACAGAACGTTCTTGACTAAGGACCATCACAAACCTCCCCACTACCCACTCCAAGTGCAAGATGCATCTTTTGACCTTGGGCTTCTCTAACATACACACTTAGCAAAATGCGTGTGTCTCTATTATAATCAATTTCAAAACAAAACTCTCCCCTGCCCACAGTTCTCCCTCTGGGGAGAGGTGGAGAGAACAGACACATGACAGCTGTTAGTCATGTAGCTTAATGCACTATTGGAAGGCACTCAGAGACTATGGAGAGGACCACAGTGTAAGAACCTGAATAGAATAGAAATAGTGACAACAAGAGTAAAAGTGGAGCCAAAGAGGGAGCATTTGAGATGAGATTTAATTCTTGTTTTCTGATTTAATGTGAGATCTTTGAGCTAGGGAAACAGAGGGGTAGGAGCTGCGGAGGACAAAGCGATAGCTCCAGTAGTGACTGTAACAGGACAGAGGGAAGGGGAGTGCTAGATTTTTCTTTCACAACGTTAATGAATGGAACAAAGTTGAAGGTGTTCTTGGAAGGATTAAAGTCATCACTGGTTGAGTTAAGATGACAGGATGCAGGCCCGTACTCAGGAATTTCTGGGGAGGGGGGGGGGGAGATGCTTTTTTTGTAAATGTGAACCATAAGGGTGTGACTGCACCCCCCCCATGGTCCCCTAAGTAAGTGGAGAATTCAGCCCCAATCTTTCTCCGGCCAGCCAGAGCATGGGGAAGGGAGGCTTGGGCAGCGTGCTGCTCCTGCCTTCCTCTGGCTGGCTGGAGCGTGCTTACCTGGGAGACCGGGGGGAGTGTGCTTTCACACCCTTCACAGTCCCCCTGCGTATGGGCCTGGGATGGCAGTGATGCTCTGAAGGGCCATTTGAGCCCTTTAAACCACTGCTCCCAAAATGCTTGTGCAAGTGGAATATCTGTTAGTCTCAAGCAAGTCGCTGCCTGTTGTTCTAACACCAGATCTGAGCGTTGTGGCTGTTCTAAGCACAGCTTGCTGTGCAGTCTTTGTCACAATCCACTATGACTTCACATTTTGTAAGACATGCAAGAAGCCACGTTTAGCTGAGGTGATTTCAGCACAGCTCCACGTGGCTGGTCCAGAGAACAGCTTTGCTGCAGCTCACCTATTTAAGCTGCAGGCTGTGGTTCAAATTAGACCTGTAGTAACATTCCCAGGACACACACAAGGGGTCTAGACATACGAAGCATAAGACCTGACAGTTAGAGTACAAGATGGAATCTGGACTGCTAGCTGCTGTGCCCAGCTGTGCCACTGTCTGGCTGTCACACTGTAGGCAAGTCAATTAACCTTGTTGTGCCAGTTTGCTGACTGTAATGTGGGGATAATTATACTAAAATGAGAGGAAAGAGGGTGTTGTGAGTCTCAGTAGACTGGGACTCGGGAGATATAGGTTCCTTTTCCAGCTCTGCCACTGGTTTTCTTTGTCACCTTGGGCACATTACTTAATCTCTCCATGCCTCAGTTTCCCCACAAGTAAAATAGCGATACTGATACTTCCTTTTGCCCACCCTTTCTCTGTCTCATCTCTTTAGACTGCAAGCTCTTTGGGGCAGGGACCCGTTTTTGCTATATGTTTGTACAGTGCCTAGCACAATGGGGCTCTGAGCTTCGTGGGGGCCTCTCCGTGCTACAGTCATACAAAATAATAATCACCTACATTGCTGGGCTGTTGGGGGGAGGGGGTTCTAAAATGTGTGGAGGGTCTCAGATTGAAGGCTGCAGTGTGGTTGTTGCCTGGGAAACTTATGAGGCTGGATTTATTGATCCAAATTAATCCCTGATGACTTCCCAGGAGTTACAGCAAACAGTTCTTCTCCAAGCTGAGAGAGTTTGCGTATGTACCATTCAATCGTTACGTGACAAAACCGGAGCAGAAGGTATATGGTATGGAGATGTTTATACATGTGTGGGAGGGCAAGGGAGAGATGAAACACCAGCACAATACAGATAAGGGGCAGTGGTAGGAGGAGGATTTTTGGAGCATAGAGCAGAATAGGGTCTGAATTAAGTCCCCCAAACCAAGTGCATGGAGACTCCCACCTTCCCCACAACATAGTCCCTTCCCCAGGTCAGATCACCAGCTGCTGGGCAGGGGGCATTCCATTACAAGCGCTATTAAAGCAACAATTAGTATTAGCGGAGTGTCACCGGGGGTGTGACGATTAACAGATGCTGAGCATCCCATGTCGATCTGATAAGGAAATGAGCCTGATTGTGGTTAATATTAAACAGGTATCCTCTTTCTCCTGAAGCTGTGCGGGGAAAGCCCTGCCTGCGCTCATAGGTGTGAGAGCGCCTCCCTGAGCTTTGCGCCGCCCTGGGCCTCTGAATTCAGCAGTATGTGCGCACCACAGTGCAGTGGGCAGGGCTAAGCACCGTGTAGGGTGTGTACCTGGACACTAATGATAAATCCCTCCAGGAATATGGGGCGATGCCTCAGTTTTCTTTCCCCATGGCCCAGTTTTCTTTTCTGCAGTTTATCGCATTTCAGGATCGGTTTCCTTTCCCAGCCAAGTCCTTGATTTTCCCTCCTTTTACAGATGGGCTAAGTAACAAGGAAGTTAAATGACTTGCCCGAGATCCCGATGCATCGGTGACTTGTGGCCCTTTCTGATTCCATGGTCTTAGCAGCACTCACTTTGTAACACTAATTCCAACTACTCTGCCGGCCTGTCCAGCGCCCGCATGATAACTTGCAGCTGGGCATGGTAATTTCTGCAACAAGCCAAGTCAGCCAGGGACTTTTCTGTGCTGTTGCAATGAAGAGCCAAAGGTTTTATCCAAGCTGGGCTTTTTTTGAGTTTCCTGCTGTTGTTCCCAGGACAACAGCCATAGCGTGAAGTGCCCAGTGGCTGGATCCAGACAGCCTTGCTAGTGACTGCAGGCAAGACCTTTGGTTTATAGATGCAGGTGAGTCCGCTCTCTTGTATTCAGATTGGCTGCAGCCCATGGGCTCCTAGCAAGTTCACAATAATAGCAGGGCCAGGCATTTTTAGAGTGTAGAGTGAAGCCAGAGGGAAGAGAGTGGCTTTGAGCCCTCGGTTTGCCCTTGGATGGTCAGAATCTTGGTGCTCCACAGCGTAACTCATGGTTTGTCTTTGATGCTCCAGATAATGATCTTCTGGGGTTTGATTTAGCAGGACTAGTAAAAACCCACTAAATCGACTGCTGATGCCCTCCCCACCCCATTGACCCCGGTACTCCACTGGGTCATGAGGAGTAAGGGAAATCAATGGGAGAATTTCTACCATCAACTTCCTGCTATGGGGAGGCTGTGGAAATTTGACCTAATGTATGTCAACTCCAGCTATGCTATTCACGAAGCTGGAGTTGTGTATCTTGGGGGTCAACTTTCTCCCCTATTGTAGACTTGGCCTTAGTGACACCCTTGAATCTCCATGGCAATATGTGCTATTGAGATCCCCCTTCTTCCCCATGCACCAGGGAGGGTCTCTGCACAGGAGGTGTTCTTCCCTGGCCCCCTTGTAGGGCCTTCCAGACTGCTGTACGGTAGCATACATGGGCTGGAGCAGAGAAGAACTGATTGGCCAGCCAAAGGGTAGCATTAGAGCCGCATTTTACAAGTGGCGGATCTGAGGTAGACATGAAGAAACTTACTCATGGTCACCCAGGGAGTCTGCAACAGAGTGTGCAGATCAGGGCCCCAACCAACTGCGTTAACCACAAGACCAGATCTGCAATGGAGCAGGGGGAGGGCCATGAGAAGCTTGAAGAATCAGTCATGGCAACCAATGTTCCTTCTAATCTCTTCCATCCATGTGCGGATTTTTTCCCATGTGTTTGTGGAATATATTTTATGTGCACCGAGTAGGGATGTGAAGGACTAGTTGACTCTCCGATAAGCTAATGCTTGTCGGATAGTTGACAGGCTAGTCGACTAGTCGCTTCCCCCCTGCTTGCTGCCTCTATCAGAAAGAGGCAGTGAGGGGGTACTTCAAAATGTCAGCACCACGTGGAGCCTGGGGCCAGACCCCAAGCTCCACACGGCGCTGCTGCTTTGAAACGCCGCATGAAGCCTGAGACCAGCTGGGGTGTCCCCAGGCTGCACGCGGCGTTTCAAAGCGGTAGTGCTGCACAGAGCCCAGGGTCAGCGGGGGAGTCCCCAGCTGACTCCGGGCTCCACGTGGCACTGCTGCTTTGAAACGCCGCGGGCAGCCTGACACTGGGCTCCCCACAGCGTTTCAAAGCAGCAGCGCCGCAGGGAGTCCGGGGTCAGTGGGGGAGTCCCCAGCTCACCCCGGGCTCCATGCAGCGCTTTCACCTTTGAAGTGTAGCACTAGTAAAGACCCACTGAATCTGTTGACCCTAAGACCCGCTAAGGCTGTTGCTGCACTTCAAAGGTGGAGGTGCCCTATCGACTAATCAAATAGTTGATGCAAAAATTCATTGACTATTCTATAAGTCAATTACTCGATATTGGACATCCCTAGCACCAAGGCTCCTCAGCTGGGCGGCACTGGGATCTCTCCTGAACCGCCGCACAAGCGCCAAGTTTACAGGGAACACTGATGCTAACTGAAAATGCCAAACATTCTAGGCACTTCTTGGGGCAAAAGCCTTTCCCAGCTTTTGAGCAGTAATCATCAGCCATTCTTCACTGCTGAGAGAGGGCTTGAGGCTGGCCCCATTGATGTGAGTAGCAAACCTCAAGTAGCAGGGTTGAATAGGGCCTGTTTTGTATCTGTTAAAGCCTGAGCTCTTCGACAGTGGCTAAAAGGGAGAAAGCAGTGGCAACCGCATCCAGACATCTGATACTCCACAGACCCAATAACCTGCTGGGTTTCAAACCAGGCCATGCTGTTGCAGCAGCTGTCTTCTCCCCAGCCTGGCTAAGTTCCACCGCCAAACTCCAGCCTGGCTCAGAAAGAGACCCACCCGCTCTTCAGTTTGTTTTGTGACATAAACACAGTTGAACCAGCAAAAGGCTCATTCCTGGGAGGGAACAATAAGGCCAAAGATGCAGCCCGGCAACGCCAGGTGCAATGTTCAGCTTCATAGGTGTAACAGAGCTTTTTAACTCCTTGGTGGTTCCCTCCCCAAGTGCTTCTAGGCTCTGAGCCTGTCAGAGACACAAGTGAGATGAATTTGGGGTTGTCAGCTCAAGACTCCGGACTGATTGTGGCCCATTTCCACAAGAGAGAGGCCACAAAGCAAACTGAGCCACACCCTAAGCAGCTGTAATGAACGCTGTACAGTTACTTGGTTAAGAGGTGCATTTGAGTCAGGCCTGGGAATGCCAGAGGACCCCTCTTAGAGGAGAAGAAAGGCCGTGCATAGCCACCATGGTTGATTTCAAAGCTCAGCCTCTGCTTGGGTGAGTTTCCTAGCCCTTCTGTTTTGTTTTAAATGCATCACAGGGCCCCAAACAGTTCCAGAAAGTCCTTCCCATGCAGTGTTTTATTGGCATGTGGAAATAGTTCTGGCTGGTTTTAGGTCTGGCTGGTTTTTAATCTCCACCTCTTTCTTACTCCCAGAAAAGAGTCAACAACTGTGATCAGAAAAAAGAGGCCCACACTTAACCGTGCTTGTCTTTTCCCTTCTTTTCCCTTCTTCCGAGAAGTCCCAGTTGTTGTTTTTTTAGGATGTAAGTTGGATTGTCATTCCAATGCCTTTTTCATATACAATGTTCTTTTTGTCTGCACTTTGCTCTGGATGTTTCACCCGAGCCCTCCTGAGGCAGTGCAGGGTCCAGGCGTTACCTCTCATAAATACTCCCTCCCCCGATCCATCTGAGTTTTTGCACATAGCCCTTGAGGCAGGAACAGGGGAAAGTGTGGGTTTCAAAGTCTAGGGCCTGCAGAAGGAGGCTTATAATGTCAATAGAGTCTCAGAGGGGTAGCCATGTTAGTCTGTAACTTAAAAAAAACCCTTAAAAACGAGTGGTCCTGTAGCACCTTAGAGACTAATAAAAAAAAATAGTATCATGAGCTTTTTTCTCCTCTTTGACTCCCCTCTTTTTCTGCTTTAAATGTGACCCTCTGTGCCTCTTGCTGCACTTATCATCTGAAGAAGTGGGTTGTGCCCACAAAAGCTCATGATACCATCTATATTTTTGTTAGTTTCTAAGGTGGTACAGGACCACTCGTTTTTAAGGGTTTTTTTTAATGTTAATAGAGGTTTGTAAGAATGAAAGCTCTGGCAATAAGCGGGGCAACTCCCATTCGTGATGCTGGAAACTGGGCCAGCTAATGCCAAAGCTGGATGTGGAAAGGAACAGAGTGAAAAGCACATGGATTTCCTTCACCTGTAGGCACAGAAGTCAAAGAATGAGGGCGGAAGTCCCTGGAGTTTCCCGTTGGAGCTAGAATTTAGTTTCCTGAGGAATCTAGCGCAGGCAGCGAAAAGAGACAAACAAATTAGCTTTAGGTAATCCAGCCTCCCAGAAAGACCTGGTGCATTTAAGCTGAGAGAGCAGTGAACACACAGTCTCCACACAGCCCCTAACATCTCTGCCTCACAGCTCCATAATTCTTTCTTGCATGGATATATGGAGAAACTCCCCGTCTTTGTAGTACACACACTTGGTTTGGGAAAGGGTGTCTGCAGAGTTCTTACTACATCTTTAAAGAGGACGCTGGCAAATCCTGCGGGCCAAGAATGTCACATTCCTTCCTTATTTATTAGCTAGTAAGTGCTGACATTCAACATGCTTTTAAAGCCGGTTCTCTGTGTGAATGTGGAGTTCCTAATTGCTATGGGATGGAGGGGGGCTAGTTATATTGATTCTTCCAGCACTGAATAATTAGCCATGAAAATTAGCATTTACTTCAGCTCTTGCACCTAAATGAAACAGCTTGTGGGTGTGCGCTACCTTGGCAGGTGAGGCCAGCTTTGTGAGGGAAGCAGAAAAGAAGGGCCCATCCCTAAACTGGAGGTGTGGGTGCCTTGAATGTGGTGGGAGGATGGGTAGAGAGCTGTCCCACCCTTAGGATGTTTCGGGGCGGCTGCCCCAGTCCCTGCACTTTGGGGAGCCTCGCGACAACTGCCTCAACCACCCTATGGACGGGCCCAGGACAGCCTGGGGGATTACCTGGGGGCCTGATACAGATCACCCCCCTCCCTCCCTCAGCTGGTGATGGGAGCTGGAGCAACCTGGCCTGATCTGCTCCGGCCCCAGAGTGTCCCTACTTCCCACTACCACAGCGAAGCAGAGCACAGCAGGCTGGGAGATTGCAGCAGGGCAGAATGGATCAGGCTGTTGGGTTGCTCCCGCCCCTGCGGGTGAGTGCAGGAGCCAACCCCTGCTGCCACCCTGGTAATCCCCCCACTCGCATCACTCAGGGGGAGGGGAGATTGGGCAAGAGGGCAGGGCAGAGCTTGGGGGACAGAGGGGAGCAGAGGCAGGGAGGGGTGGAGTGGGGGCAAGGCAAGGGAGTTGCCCTGGACCCCGTGCCTGGAGCACTGTGGGGGGGGGGTTGCCCCAGGCCCGCCCCCCTCCGATGGCCCTGGAAGGGGAAGAATCTGACAGAGTCTACTCTTGCAAATGGCCCTGAGCTTTATAACAATCAGTCCTTTCACCCCTAGTCACTGGGAAAATTAGAAAGCCAGCTCTGCATCTGGATTTTTGTGCCAGGGACCCAGCTCCCATCTAGCCCAGAACGGAGTGGGCCAGGAGTCCTGCTTGTGATCTCCGGACCGAGAGGATGCATGTTGGAGTAGCAATTTGCCCTGTCAGCAATGTCCACTGCTGGGGATTGGTATTTCCACCACTGTATTAAGCCACAAAGGGTATGTCTAGACTACATGCCTCTGTCGCCAGAGGCATGTAAATTAGACTACCCGACATAGTCAATGAAGCCGGGATTTAAATATCCCTGGCTGCATTAAAATAAAAATGGCCACTGCGCTGTGCCGGCTCAGCTGATCGTCAGCACAGTGCGCGAGTCAAGACGTGGATCGGTCGACAAGGGAAGCCTTTGTCGACTGCTCCCTTATGCCTTCCCTTGTCGACTGATCCGCGTCTTGACTCGCTCGCTGTGCCGACGATCAGCTGAGCTGGCACAGTGCGGCGGCCATTTTTATTTTAATGAAGCCGGGGATATTTAAATGAACATGTGGCCATCAGAGTGCAACGTGCTCAGAAAGGTGGAAGCTGAATTTCCCACTGGTAAATGGGAAGTGCAGTCAGCCACTCGCTCCTTCCCGCTTTCATGCCGAGAGCAAAGCTCCCTCTTTTGTTATCACTTTTGTCCTTCAAGAAATACTCAGAGGAGATGGACTGGAGCCAGGGCCGCTGGCAGAAATAAACAAGCTGGAAAGGGCTGGAGATATTTCGAATAACTGCAGATTACTCACTTTGTGTTGGAATGAACCATGTATCCTGTTAACGGGCACTTCAGCAAGGCTGCTGTGAATGGCCATTTACTGGCTACTCTTTCCAAGTAACCAAGGGCTTCTCTCCACGTGGCATGTTACAGCCGCAGCTGTACAGCTCCAGTGTGGATGCTTCCTACACCAGTGGGAGGGGCCCTCCTTTCGGTGTAGGCAATCCACCTCCTTGAAAGGTAGAATTCTTCCATCGACCTAGCACAGTCTAGGCTGACTTAACTGTGTTGCTCAGGGATATGGATTTTTCATACCCCGCAGGCGTGGTCTATCCTAGGAACATCACTCGGGGGTGTGGATTTTCCATATGCCTGAGCAGGGGAGTTGACAGCCACGCAGGGCCCCTGGGCAGTGTTGGGGGAGGCAGGTGTGATGTATTGGGCAGGCAGTACACTCTGTTTGGGCATTCACTGGTGGTTGTGTTTGGGCTGTGGGTGATCCCCACTGGCCTGTATCTCTAAGCACTGCCCAGCAGGAGGGCAGCCTGAGGTCATGTAGACATAACCCAACCGGATTCTACTTGTTGAGGGTAGGGACTGAACAAAGGAAGTGAGTGTTCGGGGGACAGGCCAGTTTTGGCTAGGAGAAACCATGAAGGGAACAGACTAAGCAGAGGGTTGGGAGTTTAGGGGCCTAGGCACCCCATTCCAAGGGGTCTGAGGCATCCTGGCCCTGACTCCTGTAGCCACATCACGTCTGTGCTGTGCTGTATCCTGGAGAAGCAGTAAACCCTCTCTATTCTACTGGCTGGCGGAGTCTGTACTTGCTGCTACGGAGGTGCAGGATCGGGGGGAGCCCCGACTCGCCATCACAGCAGGCTCCTGGAAGGGATGGGGCCTTTGGCAGAAGGGGTGGGCCTGGGTTAGCTAGCTCTGTGCCACCTGGAACATGCCACGTTGCCTCCCCCCAGCCTTTTGCGCTGCCTGAAGCGTGGCACGCGGCAATCTGGCAACAATTTAAAGGGCCTGGGGTTCCAGGTGCTGCTGCCGCCACCACAGCCGCAGTGGCCAGGATCCCCAGGCCCTTTAAAATCAACCAGTCCTGGGACAGTTGCCCCCTTTGTCCCTCCCTCCCCCGTCAGCAGGTCTGCCCCTGAGCGATCTCGTTATACTGCCCTAACCCCTGGTGTTGACAGCGCTGAATCCATGGGCGTTTCACACGGGGAGATAGCTACTGCCTCTTGGGTGTATGCCGATGGGAGACGCTTCCCCCACCCCCATCCCCCGGCATGTGTGCTGTCTTCACTAAGCAACGTAGCTATGCCAGTGCGAGCTCTCAGTATAGGCCGGCCCTAGGAAACTATGCAGTGGCTTTTACTCATCAGAGGTTTGTAAGGCCCTCAAACACCTGTTAGCACGTCAGCTCGCTAGGAGGAGCCAATGCTGAGGGCACAAAGAAATGCACTTTGAGGAAGAGTTTTCCTTCTAAGTTGCTCATAGAACAGCGGTGGGCAACCTGCAGCCCACAGGCTGCTTTCGGCCCATCAGGGTCCTTTGTGTGGACCACAAGACATTTTGTTTACCATTGCCCATAAGCAGGGTTGCCAGATTCTGCTAGTTTCCTTCCACATAGTTTTTTTTTCCTACTGGTATTACTTAAGGGTGTGTCTATACTGCACTGTAACTCGAAATAAGATATGCAATTTGAGCTACGCAAATTGTGTATCTTATTTTGATGCTATTTCGAAATAGCTTATTTCGTCATTTGGTGCTGTCTACACAGTGCCAAATTTCGAAATAACCCGCTATTCTGAAATGTCCCTTACTCCTCATAGAATGAGGTCTACAGGGACATTGGAATAGCGAGTCCGAAATAATGGGCTTGCTGTGAAGACACGGGATAGCTATTTCAGGATACTCCGGGATCTCAAAATAGCGTTACTGTGTAGACATACCCAAAGTGACCACATGTAAAGCAAGTGCACATGAAGTGAGGTGCATGCTGATTGCATACAACGTTTACTGGGAGAGCTGTGCACATTCATTCAAAGTGCTGCTACATTTCAATTGTAACGCTCCAGAAATTCTAGGTACACAAGTGCGGTTAGCAAAACCACCCTATCCAGGAGACTGCCTTGATTATGACAATCTTGCAGTCCACTGAGATGGAGAGCCACTCATGTGGCCCATTCACTAGCCTAAGTTGCCCATTGCTGTCATAGAAACATCCCTCCCCACTCACTTGATTTCACTGAGGACACTTAATACCACCCAAGATAGGGAGTCAGGATGCCTGGGTTCTGATCCTAATTTGCGACATGACACTGGGCAAGTCACTTAGCCGTTCTGTGCCTCAGTTTCCCCAGCAGTAAAAGTGGAAGGAACACTCATCAGGGTTGTTAGGAACCTTTGTTAACTGGTGCTTTAATAGAGCTCTCATGGAAGGTGCCAGAAAAAGGGAAGGTATTGTTATTTCATGCATTGACTCTAGCTTTGTTTCACTTACCAATGATCATCTTGCACTTATATAGCACCTTTCAGCAACGGAGATAGAGGTCCATGTTCATCACACTGAACCATCTCCCTTTGGAGTTGGGATTCTTACCTGATCCTCCAGCAGGTCCTCAGGGACACAGCTGTTAGTGGGAGAGAGCCCTGAAGTCCCAGCTCCAATGACCAGACTGCACTTAATTTCCCAGTGCAGCTAAATAATGTTTAAGAAAGGCACTGCAGGGTCTGGAGACTCTAAGCATACATGAGCTGGGATATTTCACTCCCCATGCATGCCTTGAGGTGAGTTACCACAAGTATCGATACTTATGTTTAATATATTTCAACATTTTGTACCACAGCCTAGTCTCACATGCTCAACTGTCCCTTGTTCCCTTCAAAATGCACACCCAAAAACGCCACACATTTCTCCCATCCAGAAACTTCACATCCATTTACTGCCTGTTCCAAAGCCCATTTAAATCCATGGAGAAAGCACACGTTGGCTTTTGTAGGTTTTGGATCAGGCCCTTGTTACTCAAGTACCGTACACAGGAATGGATGCTGGCTTTTTCTGCACTAGTAACTAGACCCTGTTAGCCATGTTAATACACTCCTGATATAATTGTTCCTGGGACTTTTTAAGTGTGACTGACACATCGAGAAAAAGAATGTATTTTGAACAAGAGCTTATTATTATTCAGAATATCAATACAGCAGGAAAAAAATGTTCCTTTTGTATAATGAAACATCTGTCAGGAAATAGGCATGAAGCTTTCTTATTCTTTTCTTATTTTTCTCCTGTTTAGTTTATCCTACGTGAACATTAACCCACAGTAGCCTGTAGCACTCTGCTCATTTAAGAACTGGTCTGCTTCAAGTCACTGCAGTCTTCCAGAAATGCCATTTCAGAGTATGTTATGTGCCCTCTGCCCAGGGAGCCTTAGGGCATGTCTAAACTACATTCCTCTTTCGAAAGAGGGATGTAAATTAGGCAGATCGAAAGTGCAAATGAAGCAGGGATTTAAATATCCCGCGCTTAGAGTCTGTGACAGCTCCCAGGTAGGGGACTTAGGACACATCTTCAAAGATATTTACACTGCTCTTCTGTTGGTGCAGTGAAAGTTAGGTTGATCTGATTCTTAGTTCTTCAGCTCGCATTGCATACGTTGGTGCTTTTAGTTCGGGAAGTCTGTGACTCAGGCCCTGGGATGATCAAGATAACAGTTGTTACATCAGCACTTCATAACAATAGCACCACCCTGTCCTATGGGACAGCAGATGGTGTCGGAAAAAGCCTTTGGACACTTGGCTGTTGATTCGCTGCGCACTGTGGCCTCTCAGATATAACAAGGAGAGAACTCAAAACTACTACTCACATGAAAACCAAACCAAACCAAACCCACAATCCCCTGCCATTTGAGCTCAAAGAGAATGTTCACGAATGGTAAGGCTGGTAAGGCGTATAGGAGCAATGCCACACAACGGAGCAGTTCCGAATCCATTCAGTAGAGGGCAGTGTGCTGCCCATACAGGTTGCACCTCTATAAATCGCCACTCTCTAGTACAGCAACATCTGCGGTCTGGCAGGCCCACAGATGTTCCAGGGTCAGAGAGTCCCGGCGGGGTGGAGGTTGGGGGTGTGATGCAGGAGCCTGGTGGTGTGCTGGGGGTGGGGGGCAGAAGCCCAGTGTGCAGCGGGGGAGCTGGGATCCCAGCACGCTGCCAGGAGGGAGCCCGTACTGTCAGCTGGGAAGCCCAGTGCGTGGCTCAGCTGGGCTGCAGAGGAGCAGGGGTGGGCAGGAAGCCTGATGCACGACCCAGCTGGGCTGCCTGAGGGAGCCAAGAATCCAGTGGGGTGGCAGGGCAGGGTGTGGGGCTGGCGGCAGAGGGGCCAGGAATGACCTCCCCAGATCCAACAAAATTGTTCATCCAGGACCAGTCAGGTCCTGAGGGTGCCAGACCAGGAAGGTCCAACCTGTACCTACCAGCGTTCAGTGATAGCTATAGATAGCAACTGAATAACAGCATGTAAAGATGAGACTGTTTGTTTATTCAGTGTTCAGGAGGGGGAAGAAAAATTATACACATCTTCAAACCAGGCGCTCTCTTCATGCAGGGATAGTTTCTGCTACAGATCACTTGTAGCAGGCAGTACCTGCCCCTGGCTGGCACCCGTTTGGGTAAGTTGCTTCCCACGTCTGGAAATTACAAAGGCTTTAGTTTCACTCTGTGGGAGGAATCCTCTGTAGTCAGAAGATGTAACTTTGCCAACCCTAAGCATTCAGTAATCATGAGTAAATCTCATGCTTTTGGGAGCCTACCTTAAAAACGATGTGATTTAAAAAAAAAAGTAATAAATTTTAGATTCCTTTCATTTGCCTTGTAACGTTTGCACTTTTAGTGGCCATGTTTCCAAGCTATTCTTTGTAGCCATTTTTCCATAATCACCTGACTCCTGGACCTCGAGCTTTAGAAAAGCACCACATTTGGTGAGATTGGTGATAAAGTCATGAACCGGCAACACTGAAGTATTTGTTTTGGGTCTTCTCACTTATCAATATTTCCCCCTTACATTGCAGAGGGGACTGAAATATTCAGGGCTCCTTATGTGCTATGGCCAAACACAAACATAAGAAGAGCTCCCTTGTTCTTACAAAAGGGCTTTTCTGCTCTGAGAGTAGGAGGCGCAAAGCCTCCAGTTTCTTGTAAATATGAGCTGATTCAGCAATCCTGTCCTTAAAGAGACTGTCGTCACAATATTTTATCTTGTACTAGTTTAAAATGATGTCAGCTCTCCAGATAATAAAATACACAACTGCACCCTTTTAGTTTCTGAATTGGTCCCATGCATCAAGCAAGAATGTGCATCTTCCATTTGAAATAAGGCTGTTTGAAACCTCTTAAAGTTCATTATGCAGACAAATTTATATTTCTGCCCTTTTTTTAAAACCATAGGAAGCAAAATCTAGCAGCCCATTCAGTTGAGTAGCAGCAGATGACTCCAATGTGAATGAATTATATTTAGCTTTTGTGTGTATTTTTGTGAGTTATTAAAGACAGCACAGTGAACACCTTATTTAAACAACGACACTTGAATTTGTTTTGCTCGAGCTCTCGTTCCCTTTGTGTTCTTTTCTGCAGGTCTTCCAGTGAACAAATTTAGCAGCAGGAATGTTTGCAGGAAGCAGAAAATTTTAAAGAATATTAGAGAGTATTGAGGGAAGGTGAATTTGTGATCAGGAATGTTTGCACCGGAAACGTGATTATTCTGAGAGTTATAGTCAGCCAATCAGATAACAAAAACCAGGTTATTGTTACCTGACTGTGGTCCTAAAGGTATTACCACAATATAAACGATATCCAATTCAAACTAAACAACACAGCTTGATTTTTTCATTTCAGGTATTTCATTTCGCTTTCCACAAGCATCTCCTCAGTGATCTATAGACCGAATGATTTGCCTAAATTATTTAGTTAATGATTCCGAGTAACAAATAAATATGGGATAATTGTAACCAGCTCACTGACAGTGATAGGCTAAATTCATAGTGAATAATTGATTCACTATGAATTATTCGCTCAGCTCTGTTACTGAAGAACAAAATCTTCCCAGCCTTTTGCTGCCAAATGGTCTGTCTCTCACAGTAACTTGTCTGAAGCTGAATCAGCTGTTTGCATGAAAGGCTCATGCTGGGTCTTAGAGACACAGGGGTTTTGCTGCTCTCAGTTGGTGGGGTGCAACCCCATTTCCAGGTCATGACCCACTGGTGGAGCTCCTCTATAGTCTTCAGGGTCCTAAAGCCAATTATCTGTTGTTATATATTGTCAGATAGTTCAGGCCCAAGATGCAGCTTCTGTGTAAAGTTTTTATAAGATCTGATACTAAAAGGAATGTGTTTGTGGAATTTAGGAACGTAGGAACAGCCAGGCTGGGTCAGACCAAAGGTCCAGCTAGCCCATATCCTGTCTTCTAACAGTGGCCAATGCCAAGTGCCCCAGGAGGACTGAACAGAACAAGTGATCCATCCCCTGTTGCCCATTTCCATCTTTAGGCAAACAGAGGCTAGGGACACCATCCCTGCCCATCCTGGCTAATAGCCATTGAATTTAAAGGGGGGGATTAATGGAAACATCTGGTTTTATATACAGGCTGCCCCCAACTTGCGACGCGATCGGTTCCAGAGATCACGTTGCAAGTTGGGGGCGGCATAACTTGAGTCTGCATTTACGACAGACGTCGTATGCCATCGTAAATGCAGGGCCGAGGATGTAAGGTGGGGGTTTTCGGCCCCTTCTGCACTTATGGAAAAGGCCGTAAGTGCAGGGACATGTAACTCAGGCCGTTGCAAAGCAGGGGCCTCCTGTAATTTCCCTCCTCTGTTCCTCCCTCAGATCCAACATTGCAGCTTTGTGTAGTATTCAAGGACCAAAAACTAAAATTGGTAAGTGGCCTTCGTTGCTTTTTGCACATCATTCAGCTTGGGCAGACATCATGAGGGACTAAAAGTAAATTAGACATCCAACATTATTTCAGTGTTAACCATACACATCTGTTATTAATGCAGGGAAGTAAAAGTATTTCTCAACATTTTTATAAGCTGATGACCTCCCTTTAAAACAAGGGAGAATTCACATGTGGACAGAAAGTTGATTTTAACCCTAGAGGTTCTTTGACTGTTTCATGGACACAACTGATCTGGGTGAGAGTCATGTGGGTAGTGAGTTCTGACTTGTGGAGTCAACAGGACCTGATCAGTTTTCCCTGTGAGCTGTGTGCTTGTGCAGCTGCTCAGGAGAGATTCCAGTGCCCCCCAGCTGATTAGCAGAGCGCCCACAGCTCGGTTTGTGTTTCTTCTGGTGGTGGTTATTCTGCACATGGATGGAAAAGTTTAGAGGGAACATTGCGCGTGATCCGTCTCCAATTGAAACCAATAGCAAAACTCCCCTTGACTACCATTAGCGGTACAGGACCAAGCCTGTGCAGGTTGAACCACTCTAGTCCGGCACTCTCGGGACCTGACTGGTGCTGAACCAGAGAATTTGCCGAACAATGAGAGGTCAATATCGTCCAGCAGCACTACCAACACTTCCACTGCGTACTGGACTCTTAGAAGACAATTGGGGTAAATTAGAGCTAAATAACAGCACAGAACACTGAGAACCAGGACTGGTGGCTGTAAACAAACTTTACGGGACTGCAGGCACACCCATGATAAGTGGACATCTGGCTAACTACAATCATGCCGAACCACTAATGTTGCTGGACCAGAGAGCGCCAGATTAGAGAGATTCAACGTGTAGTGCGATAGGCTCAGATCCACAATGATGTTTAGGCTTCTGATTTCCACTGAAGGTCCACAAGTCTGCAATCAGTTATGCCACATGCTTAAAGTGTGTACACAAATAGTCCCATTGACTTGAATGGGCTTCCTCCAACTGAAGCATGTGTAGGCCTTGGTTAGGGCCAGCTAACAGACAGGTAAGTCTTGCACAGCTGCTTTGAGAAAGGACTGAAAATTACAAAGTAGGTCGGAAAACTTGCCTCCATGCTTGAGTGAAACCATGTTTTATCCTCAGCAGCGGTGTACTAGGGTCCATTTGTGCAACTCAAGCTCTGCTGTCGCACTGCCTGCTTGCATGGACATGTGACAGTCAAGCTGGGTGACAGTCCGATCTTTTATTGGACCAGCTTCTGTTGGTGAGAGAGATGAGCTTTCGAGCAGACCAACATAGTTCTAAAATGATGTGATTGAGAAAAAGGGGAGTCAACCTCATTTTATTCAAGGCCTAGTCTCTGGGGACTAGTCACTTAACTTTGCAGACGTGCTGGGTTGGAGAGTTATTCTGAAGAAAAGAAAGTGTGTCTTGGCGTGACGTGAATCCCCTTGGAAGATTCTGCTCAAAAACCTATCTGATCTGCAGACTCTATACAAAATGTTAATACCCGACTTTACACTTCTCTAGTGTTTTCTATCCCAGGATCCATGGTGAGTTAGATTATGTCTACACTAGAGACCTTACAGTGTTACAGCTGAACCGATGCAGCTGCACTGCTGTAAGATCTCTCATGTAGCCACTCCATGACGAAGGGAGAAAGCTCTCCTGTTGGCGTAATTAGGCAACCCCCAATAAGTAGCAGTGGCTTTGCCAGTGGGAGAAGCTCTCCTGATGACAGCGCTGTGCACACTACCCTTTATGCCAGCACAACTTACATCACTTGGGAGGTGTTTTATCACTCACATAGTGGTTATTACAGCATGTAGTACACTGGAGGAAGTACACTGCACGCTATGATGGGACCTATGGATTGTGAAAGGTGTGCTGTAGAAGGCACAGAGGATTGTAGCAATGGAGCAGTCTGTGGGTTTGGCTTCTGTTGGCATGGCAGAGTCTGGTGGCACTTTGTGGACATGCATCCTGGTCTGTGAGGTACTTGATTCTGATAATGAGGGTTTGGGGGAGTTGTTTGAAGGCCAGAAGAGAGGGTTTGGGAAAGTGTCACTCACTTACTTCTTTGAGTCTTTGAGACACAAGGTAGGTATCTTCAGGATGAGTGAAATGCCTGAGAGCTTTTCACCTCTGTGCTGCCCTACACAGACTTGCAGACTGTAGATCTTGTGTGTTGACTCTACACTCAGTGAGCGTGCATAGTTAATTATCCTCAAAGGCAGAGTAAAGAACCCCCCAACCTCTTCTTACAGGCTGCAAAGTTTGCTTGGTATGGCAGATCCTAGCTAACTCACTAACCTTCAGTTGCATTGAAAGAAGACTCAGGAGAGAGATCAAAATTAAAAAAGCATCATTAACATGCATGACATACTTTCTGTACCAACAGTTCTGCAAGCCTGCCTCTTTCTTTTTTCTCTCTTTTGTGTGTAAGCGAGAAATGTACAGAAAAAGAGAACAAGATAATGAGTCTAATTCATATGTGTCACACTGGCGCAAACCAGGAGAGGTCAGTGGAGTTGCTCTGGATTTACGTCATTGTAACTGAGATCAGAATCTAGCCCAACATGTAAAATCTTTGGTTTCTTATGGGCCAATGGAAGAAGGAAGAGTTCTTTAGAGGGGGCTATTATCTAATTCTATGCCTGCTCTCAGTCTCCCCCCCCATTGGCATTCCATGCTCAAACAGCTAAGCTCTTGTCTAAATCCAAAGTTGCACCAGTGTAAGTACTGTACAGGTGTGTTTTTAAACTGATGCAGTTAAACTGGTGCAAACCCTCTTATGTGGAGTTCTTTAATGTGATATAAGCCATCCAAATAAGAGTGTCCTTGCAAGGATTTGCACTGGTTGAGCTAAATCAATTTTTAAACCGGTGCTGCTTTTATGTGTGGACAAGGCCTAAATAGGACTTTCCAACCAGTGCACAATTAATCATTTCCTTTTTGAGGCAGTGTGTGTGAATTTCTGTTGCTCGCCCTAATTCAATTCACTTCACATCCATTCAAAGACAAAGTGGTGGATTCCTCTTTTGTGCAAAACCCACCCACTTCAGCACATTTTCAGTGCAACAAATCTGCTTTCACTCTGAAAAATGCCATAGCCGGGTGAAATGAAAAGTGGCCTGTTTCTGAATTGTTTGTGGTGCCATTTTAGGTTTCACTGTAAAAAATCTTCACCTACCTCTACTCTTTGAGGCTATGTCTACACTATGAGTTTTCTCAGCAAAAAATATACTAATGAGGAACTCATCTGCATGAGTCGCGATCTCATTTGCATATTTTCTGCCAATCCGTTTTTGCGCTAGGAGTTTTTGTGCAAAAACAAGAAGTGTGGACATTTTCTTTTTGCGCAAAACCCCCTTTTTCTACAAGATCGATATACCCCTGCTGATCTTGAGGAAAAAGGGGTTTTTGCACAAAAAGAAAACGTTCACTGCTTTTTTTGGTGCAAAAACCCCTAGTGCACAAACGGATTGGCAGAAAATACGCAAATGAGATGGTGACTCATGCAAATAAGTCCCTCATTAGCATATTTTTTGCTGAGAAAACTCGTAGTGTAGACGTAGCCTGATACCCGCATGAGCGGAATCTAGCTTTGGTCTACACTCAGCATTTAGACTGGTATAGCTACTTTGCTCAGGAACAGCCCCCGCGGTAGACACAGCTAGGTTGACAGCAGAATGCATCCATCAACCGAGCTACTGACTCTCAGGGAGGTGTATTATCTGCAGTTTCTGTATCTTCGCTACGGGGCTATGGCGGCATAGCTCCAGCACCATAGCGATGTCGCTGCCGTGGCCATCCTATCGCCACTGCCTTAGTTTCATGCAAGGTCCATGTCTCCCCAGAACATTATTTTCCATGGAATGTTACGTAGCCCAGAGCACGTTAAAAGGACACTACCCGGGGATGGAGATTAAAGAGACTTTCTGAGATCTGAGAATTTCTTTATGTAACACAAAATAAAACACAAAGTTGTTTACTTTCCCAAACGGCAACGTCCGCCCAAGTCTGAGTCAGAGAGAGACAGGGCACAGCAACATAAGCCCCCCTTGTTATTCTTCTCATGTCGCAGGAAGAATTTCTGAGAGCACCATAAACTACATCACGTGGCGAGAGCCTGGGTGAGCTCTAATTGCTTCTATTTGCATAATGAGGCTGGGCTCAGCATCCTGCTGATATTTGAAAGAGGAAAATCAAAATCAGCTCTAGATAAACAGCTCCCTCTCCTCTAATTTGATCATGCTCTCTCTTAATGCCCAATGCAATCTTTCAGCTCCCCTGTCTTCCAGAGGACACCGCAAAGTCTTGGTAACGCTCTTCTGCCTGTTCAGCAGGCCACCCTGAAGCCACTGACTCCTCTGATCAGAAGGGGCCCAAGGCTCCGTGTTACAACTGGGATCACCTGGGGACAGGTGCCAGTGCCAAGAAATAATGCTGAAACTTTTGCTCCGGAGGTGCGAGGGCGAGACCATCGCGCTGGCTTCAGGAAGCGGTTCATAATTGAAAAAAATATGAATTGGACCCTCAGTGTTGCAGAATGGAGGCCCCAGAGATGCAGCATTCTTACTGGGAGCCTGAAAGTATCAGATGGGGGAACCTTTTTTGGGTCGGGGGCCACACACAAGTGAGAAGTACCAACTGAGAAAGAGACACTCCCCACATTCCCCTCCATACCAGAGCCTAGGGGGGCTCAGCCTAGTAGATTTTGTGTGCCCCCGTCCCGTGAAAGGATGGCGGGATGGCTGGAGCATCAGCCTGGGTTCCCCAATGTTGGGGGAGAGCTCCAAGCCTCAGGGGTTGGATCCAGGCAAGCCAGAGGCCATATCTAGTCCCCGGGCCTTAGGTCCTCCCCGCGGATTAGAACCTGGCTTGAAACCAACACCCCAGTCCTCTGGTTTTACCCATTGGCCTCAGCACACTGGAAGGAAGCTGTGTCAAAAATGATGGGGGCGAGGGGTGAGCCACAAGCCCAGCTTTCAGACCTGGTACTCAGAGTTGCTTGTTTTTTTCCTGTTCCGTTTCTCAGGTAGGGTTGCCAGGTGTCCGGTTTTGAACTGGACAGTCCAGTATTTTAGCTTTCTGTTCAGGAAACAAATTGAGACAATAGAAATGAGAAAATAGAAATGTCCGGTATTTTCTAAATAAGATGTAGCGTAGATTATGATGTAATGTCAAGTGTTGTAAATGTTGTAATTTCAACATTTTTGTTGAAACCGTCTGGCAACCTGTTCTCAGGGCCTGATCCAGCTCCCAGTGAAGCCAACGGAAGACCCCACTGAGAGTTGAATCAAGCCCTCTGTCCCTAAAACAGGTGGCTGTGCTCCTGCCCTGTGCTTTCTGGATATCCAAGATGGAGGTTGGCATGTACAGTAACATGTACGCACACTTATTAATTCACTGCTGAAATCTGATGAGCTGGTTTCAGGCCTCTAACGTAAGCACCACTTGTATCAGCATGTAGCTGTTTCCGTGTCTGGATAAGACCCCAGCATACAGACGGGGAAAAGTGCTTGTTTGTTTTTACATCCTGTGACAACCTTACAGTCTTGCAACCTTTAATTTACACCATCAGGAATTTTCCCTGCTAAGGCTGCAGAGCAATCCAGCCTTGGTCACAACTGCAGTCATTGGGAGTGACTTCACAGGGCTGCACTACACGTTTTATGGAGAGGGCAGAACTTTGAGGCATCTGCAATGGGGACAGCCGCTACAGAATGTTCTTGTTGCTGTGAAGGCGGGGGGGGGGGGGGCAGTTTAAAAATTAAGGCTGACTAGGGATGTGAATGTTTAGCGACTTAACTGGTTAAGGTTAACCGGTGGGGGCTGGAGCAGTTCCCTGCCTGCCATGGGCCCCTATCTGCATTTGGGGAAGGGCAGCTCCAGCCCAGCAGTGCACAGGCAGACCACTCCAGCCATGCTGGAGTGATCTCCCCGCCCACCCTGCCTTTTAATTGGTTAACCAATTAAATGGGATTTTACAAAGACCTGTGAGGGATGGTCTAGAACAGGGGTGGGCAATAATTTTGGAAGGGGGGCCACTCACAGATTTCAGAAGTGGCCACGGGCCAACTCGGAAGGGGCGGGGTTGAGAACTATCCTGCTGGGCACGGTGACCTTATTTTCTGAACTAGCTGCAACTAGGGAGACTAGTTTAATTTAAATTATGAAACAGATGAAGTCTTTTAACTTTCTCATATTAGTTTATCAAACTTCATTTTAAATAAAATAAAATATTATGTCCAACATTAAAGGTTTCAATGTTTTCTTTATTTATAGACTCATAGACTCATAGACTTTAAGGTCAGAAGGGACCATTATGATCATCTAGTCTGACCCCCCGCACAATGCAGGCCGCAGAATTTCACCCACCCACTTCTAGAATAATCCTCACCCCTATCTCTCAGATATTGAAGCCTTCAAATAGTTTGAAGACCCCAAGATGCAGAGAATCCTCCAGCTGTGATCTGTACCCCATGCTACAGAGGAAGGCGAAAAACCTCCAGGGCCTCTGCCAATCTACCCTGGAGGAAAATTCCTTCCCGACCCCAAATATGGCGATCAGCTAAACCCTGAGCATGTGGGCAAGACTCCCCAGCCAGACACCCAGAAAGTTCTCTATAGTAACCCCTATCATCCCTCCATTGACCTATTTACCACTGATAATGACTAGTCAATTAGTTACCAAGACCATGTTATCTTGTCAAACCATCCCCTTCATAAACCCATCTAGTTTAATTTTGAAGCCAGGTAGATCTTTTGCCCCCACTACTTCCCTTGGAAGGCCATTCCAGAACCTCACTCCTCTAATGGTTAGAAACCTTCGTCTAATCTCAAGTCTAAACTTCCTACTAGCCAGCTTATATCCATTTGTTCTTGTGTCCACATTGGTATTAAGCTTAAATAATTCCTCTCCCTCCCTAGTATTTATCCCTCTAATATATTTAAAGAGTGCAATCAAATCCCCCCTCAGCCTTCTTTTGGTTAAGGTAAACAAGCCAAGCTCCCTGAGTCTCCTTTCATAAGACAGGTTCTCCATTCCTCGAATCATCCTAGTGGCCCTTCTTTGTACCTGTTCTAATTTGAATTCATCCTTCTTAAACATGGGAGACCAGAACTGCACACAGTATTCCAAATGAGGTCTCACCAATGCCTTGTATAATGGCACTAACACCTCCTTATCCCTACTGGAAATACCTCACCTAATACATCCCAAGACCATATTAGCCTTTTTCACAGCCATGTCACAGTGGCGGCTCATAGTCATCCTATAATCAACCAGGACTCCGAGGTCCTTCTCCTCCTCCGTTACGTCCAACTGATGTGTCCCCAGCTTATAACTAAAATTCTTGTTATTAATCCCTAAATGCATAACCTTACACTTCTCACTGTTAAATTTCATCCTGTTGCTATCACTCCAATTTACAAGGTCATCCAGATCTTTCTGTATGATATCCCGATCCTTTTCTGAATTAGCAATACCTCCCAACTTTGTGTCATCTGCAAATTTTATCAGGACACTTCCACTTTTGGTGCCAAGGTCAGCAATAAAAAGATTTAAAAAATTGGCCCCAAAACTGATCCCTGAGGAACTCCGCTAGTATTTATGGCAGGGGTGGGGAACCCTTTTTGGGTCAGCGGTCACTGCCCCACAAAAAAATCAGTTGGGGACCACTCAAGTGAGAAACAAAAAAAAAAACTCCTGCAAAATCCCCCAATGCTCACTGAGGTGGCCCCAACTGAGACACCTCATTCTTCTGGTGCCCCGGCCTCACGAGGTGAGGGGAAGGGAAGGAGGGCGGGACTGAGGTTCAGGGCTTCCCATAGACCAGATTTACTTTTCTGGGGTTCTTGGGTTAGTGGATTTTATGGACCTCCTTAGGTTCTAGGGTATGGACAAAAATGAGGGGTACCGTGCGCAAGACAGGGCTGCCAGCAAGTAGGATAGGGATGGGGTGCAGGATCTGGGAGGGAGGTGGGTGCAGAAGCAGACTGGGGGTAGGGGTCTGGCCAGGGGGAGGGAGCAGGAACAAGGGAGGGTGCAGTGTGTGGCCAGGAGAGAGGGTGCAAGAACAAGGAAGGGTGTCAGAGCAAGCTGGGGGTGCCGGGTATTAGGGGGGAGGGAAGTGACTGGATTGGGGGGGGGTCTGGGCATGACGGGGAACCTTACCTGGCTTCATGCCCCCTTGCAGCTACCGCTGCAGCCACACTGTCCCGGCCACCCCAGAGGGAGGCCCCGCTGCTGTGGTGGACACGCAGTCCAGGGCCGGCCCCAGAGGCTGGAGGCGCTGCTGCTGCTGCCGCGGCCACGTGGTCTGGGGCTAGCCCCAAAGGCACCATGGCCACAGGCCACCCTGGAGGCATCGCGGCCCAAGGCCGGCCCCAGAAGCCAGAGGTGCTGCTGCCATGCAGCCTGGGACCGGCCCTGGAGGCACTGTGGCCACACGTCCCCAGGCCACCCCAGAGGTGCTGCAGTCTGGGGCTGGTGCCGGAAGCGCCACTACCATGGCTAGGCAGCCTGGGGCCAGCCCCAGAGGCTGGAGGCACCATGGCAGCAGTGCCTCCAGGGCTGGGCCCAGGCTGCATGGCCATGGCAGCGATGCCTCCAGGGCTGGCCCCAGGCTGCGGCATCTCCGGCCTCTGGGGCGGCCTGGGGACATGTGGCGGTGGCAGCGGCACTGCCGGGGCTGGCCCTGGACCGCATGGCCGAGGTGCCACTGAGGAACCTCAGGCTCAGTGCTGCCTCCTCTCCAGCAACTGCACGAGGGAAGGAGGGGTGGGGCTGGGCTCCTTCTCCCATGACACGCATGCCACAGGTTGGGCACGCCCATTAGGGGGTGGAGCATGAAACTGCCTCGCGGGCAGGATCAAAGCCCTTGGTAGGCCGGAGCTGGCCCCCTGAGAGGTTTTGCCCATCCATGGTCTCGAATAATACTTATCACTGCTTCAGTCCAGGGGACTGGAAGCTAGATGACCTACCTAGGTCCCTTCCCAATCAATATTTCTATGATCCAGAACACTGTCACTGTGTAAGTGAGAGTTGTCAAGAAGGATTATTCCTTGTAGCTGATCTCTCTCTGAGCTGAGATCCTTTTGATGCCTATGGGCTACTTTCACAGAATCATAGAATACTAGAACTGGAAGGGACCTCAAGAGGTCATCAAGTCCAGTCCCCTGCCCTCAGGGAAGGACCAAGCACCATCTAGATCATCCCTGATAGATGACTATCCAACCTACTCTCAAATATCTCCAGTGATGGAGATTCCACAACCTCCCTAGGCAATTTATTCCAGTGTTTAACCACCTTGGCTATGTCTACACTACAGAGTTTTTCTGGGATACTGAAGGTATCCCAGAAAAGCACTGCCATGTCCAGGGAACATGTCTGCTCTTCTGAAATTTTTTTTTGGAAGAGCAGACACGCTTTTTCAGCATCCCTGTAAACCTTGTTTTATGAGGAAGAAGGGATGTTCCGAAAAAGGTTTCTCCAACGTAGATGGGCCAAATGTCAGAAAAGCCTCTTCCAAAAAAAAGAAGCAGAAAAAGCTACCAAATTGTGGTTTGCAATTTGCGTAGCTTTTTCCGGAAGAAGAGTGTAGTGTAGACATAGCCCCTGACAGTTAAGAAGTTTTTCCTAATATCCAACCTAAACCTCCTTTGTTGCAATTTAAGCCCATTGCTTCTTGTCCTATCATAGGCTATATCTACACTGCACTCTAAACTCAAAATAAGTATGCACTTTATTAATAAAGCACTATTTCGAGAGATACCTTAGCCCTCATGGAATGAGGGTTACCGGGATCCGAAATAGTGCACCCGTTATTTTGAAAAACATTTTGAAATAACGGGTGGCTTGTGAAGACAAGGGGGAGCTATTTCGAGATACCTCTAGTATCCTGAAATAACTTTGATGTGTAGACATACCCGTAGAGGCCAAGGAGAACAATTTTTCTTCCTCCTCCTTGTAACACCCTTTTAGGTACTTGAAAACTGCTTTCATATCCCCCTCAGTCTTCTCTTTTCTAAACTAAACAAGCCAAATTCTTTCAGTCTTACCTCATAAGCCATATTTTCTAGACCTTTAATCATTTTAGTTGCTCTTCTCTGGACCTTCTCCAATTTCTCCACACCTCTTTGCATTTGTCCTTATTAAACTTCATCTTATTTACCTCACACCATTTCTCCAGTTTGTCCAAATCATTTTGAATTTTGAACTTTGGGGCATAGGATATCCCATCTCTGTCAGAGCTGCTACTGAAGGGACATCCAGAGCCCCATGCCCTTTAAATTGCTGCTAGAGTACCCTGCAATGTGCTCCAGGAGGCTACAAGGGCTGGTGAGGGAGAGGGTTGGCATGGCACACTCCAGGAAGGGCTGAGGGCTGGCTGCCCACAGCCACACTCCTTCCACCCGATGCCCTGCCCCTTCCCGGAGCACAGAGACCCTTCCCCGAACTTGTCCAGGAGCTGGCTCTCCTGGGCTGGATCCAACGGTACTGTGCTGTGAGTTGAAGAGAAGGGTTTTGGATCGGACTACCGCGTCTACACGCGGCGAGTTAATTCGGGCTACCAGCATTGTAAAATGGCGACCGGCCACGAATATGCTAATCAAGCGCGGGATATTTAAATCCCACGCTTCATTAGCAACTTCGGTATGCTTCATTTGCCTCCCTAGTCTGAACTAGGGGGAAAGTGTAGATATACCTCCACAGAGTGAGGAACAGGCTCACCAAGGAGGAACAGACGGGGCCTGTATAAAGCCAGGTAGCTGGCTACAATGCTGGAAGGCAGCTGTTGTTAAGAAATGCTGCAGTCACTCCCTGAGTGGGTGGGAGTTGGAAGCTGGCCAACCTGGGGTTGGGGAGCCATACATATGTAGGAAGAAGCCCAGAGAAATAGCAGCAGAGAGGTAGGACTGTACAGGGACCATGGTGCTTGTTATAGGCTCCCCAGCCTGGAAGCTGGTGTAGGGGGTGGGCCCAGATTCCCCAGCTAGCCCTATGTAATGGCACAGGGCATTGGAGATGTCGGCCAGACAGCTCCTCTGGAAAGACTGAATTTCCCAGAAGGAAAGGACTTTAGTGACCTGGCCAGAGGCTAGAGCCATGAAGAGGAGACTGGGGATCGGAGAGAGTGGCAAGACAAGTAAGAGTAAGAGAGTAAGAGACAAGGCAAGAGAAGATCCTGCCACAAGGTGTGCGATCCCTAGGATGGCCAGCGGGATGCGCTGCCTGCAGTAAGAGAATCCCAGGACAGTACCGGTCCTAAACCATCACATGTTTATACTCAGTGTTGCTCACTAAAACTGCCCCGAGAGATGCACGCTCTGTGGTGAGGGTTGGCTGGCAAAGAATTCTGTGTCTGAATATGCTGTATGTATTGGAGACAGTGGGTCCAATGTATGGGAGTGGGATTGTATCACTGACCCTGCTATAAATACACTGTGACCTTGGCCAACTTCCTATGTCTGCTTTGTAATAACCCCTTCCTCCTATGGATGGGGAACCTGGCCCTGGCGCTTGTGTAAAATAGCTGATGACTCTCTTGAGCAGTCACAGTTCCCCTTCACTCACTAGGGTTATGTTTTCTACAGCCAGCCAGCCTGAGGGCCTATTTCAGTTGGGCATGCAGTGTTTTCAAAGGGCAGGCCTGACTCCTACAGCTCTAACACCAGGCACTTCAACAGGTGTGGACAGGTTTAGCCCAAAGGATGTTTGCGGGAGGGAGAAAGTGAAAGTAGATCTGCTAGTACCAAACTGTGAACTTGTTTCTACAGTGTAGTAAACTGGAGCTGCCGCCTTCCCTCAACTGCACTCTGTCGTTGGGCTGACAGACTGGTCATGGTAACCAGTGCAGCAGTCACCATGATGGCTCCTGAATTCACAAGGCCATCAAGCCTGGGCATGACTTTATGACTGTCCTTCCAAGCAAGCCAGGAGCCGCAGCAGAACGTACAGCCCAAGACATGGAGGTGGGAGGGTGCGTGTCCTCCTCGAAGAGAGTGAGGTGGGTTTGTTTCCAAAGGGAAGATCCAACGAACACAGAGGAGGGATTCCACAGGCAGACACCTCAAGCCCCTTCCAGGCTGTCTCTCCCCAGGATGTTCCTGGTGGTTGAGCTCCACTGTGTCCTGGCGCTAGAGCACAAGGGTTGGGTACCTGTGGAGCAGGAGTCCAGCAGATGTCACTAGAGACTCTGGAATGGATGAGGGATGGCCAGCTCCGGGGTAGGCTTCCTACCGTCTCCATGTTCACCCAGGGCTTAGGGGCAGCATGCTCTGGAAGACAGGTTTGTGCTGTGGACGCAGTGTCTTTGATCGGGCCCATGGCTTTTAACGGGTTTTGTTGACACCTTCATTATTGTTGTTAGTGCCCTTTTGTCAGGACATTCGTTCAGCTGACTGGAACACCAGGCTCACCAGCCTCAGGAAAACCCCCCACCCTTTTATCTATAAACTGAGTATATTTGGCCTGGCAGTCACTGAGACCATGAGCCTGGGATCAGGCTGTGTTACGTGTACAGAGTCACCTCTCAGCATAGAACTCCACATTAGGGATCTTCCTCCGTAGTGGGTTGTTCAGGGCACGGGATCTAGGTGGTGTGACTGCAGTGAAGAGCAGGAGTCAGTGGCCCAGAACCTCTGGGTGGTTTACACTGCTAATGAAAGGGTCCCGGAAGTGTTTGGTAAGCAAAGCTGTGTCTGAGTCCAGGGGCCCTGGGTGTGTAGTGAAGGGGCTTCACTAAACTTCGGCATCAGATTGCAGGCGGTAGATACTGTGAGAGACCATGTGATGTGATTTCCAGTCCTCTAGGAACCCGAATGATCGGCTCTTTACTCCTCCTCCTCTCCCAGAGTGTGCACCCAGGCTGATATTCTCTAACAAGAATGGGACATTTCAGCTTGGAGAAGAGACGACTAAGGGGGGATTTGATAGATGGCTATAAAATCATGGCTGGTGTGGAGAAAATTAATAAGGAAAAGTTATTTACTTGTTCTCATAACACAAGAACTAGGGGGGTTTCACCAAATGAAATTAATAGGTAGCAGGTTTAAAATAAACAAAAGGAAGTATTTCTTCACGCAGCGCAGTCAACTTGTGGAACTCCTTGCCAGAGGATGTTGTGAAGACCAGACTATAATAGGGTTCAAAAAGAGGTAGATAAATTCATGGAGGATAGCTCCATCAATGGGTATTAGCCAGGATGGGTAGGAATGGTATCCCTAGCCTCTTTGTCAGAAGCTGGAAAATGGTGACAGGGATGGATCATTTGATGATTCCCTGTTCTGTTCATTTCCTCTGGGGCACCTGGCATTGGCTACTGTTGGAAGACAGGATACTGGGTTAGATGGGCCTTTGGTCTGACCCAGTATGGTTGTTCTTATGTTCTCTGGACACTTCACAGTCCTTCTAGGAAGACGTGCTGAATCCAGGCATTCCACTAGAGTGAGAGCCTTCTGCAAACAGCATTACTTTCTTTTTACAAAGAAAAATCTCAAGCGTTACAATGAAACAGCCCTGTTTGTGCTGGGGTGCCATGGCACTGACATAACTGCTGACTGCATCCCATCATGTTCAGGGATCACTCTCCGGAGCTGCGTGGAACCCAGCATTAACCGGCTTTGTCCAGGCCAGAGGGTGGTTTCTGTGTGAGGCACAGGCCGAGGACTCAGGAGGACCAGGACTTAGTTTGTGGCTGCAGCATGAGGGGGTTTCACACTTTGTGGCTTCAGTAGACTGAGCTCATTGCATTCCCCAGAGTCTCCGTGCCTCCCTCCATTCCCCCCACAAGTGCCCTGGTCCTACCCTGCCATCCCCCTCTATTTCTGGAAAATGGCAACTTCTCTCTCTCACACGCACAGTGACAGGTGACAGGAGCTCTGTGTACCCCTCCCCCCTCGTACCAGTGTTCCTCAATCTCCATCCTAGGCCTTTTGTGGGGCCCCCTTTCCCCTCTCCATACTAGATTTCCCCCATTCTTTGCTGCCATGCCAGGGTGCTCTGTGTGCCTCCCTCTTCCCACCATATTATTTCTCTTCTATTGGTCTGGGAGAGAACAGAAGCAGTGTTCAGGAGCGATTGCATTGCATTCAGCCAGCCAGAGAAATGACGTCAAGCTTGCCCTGTGTGTAGAGCCCTGCACATCTGCAGCTATCTGCGGGTATCCATATCTGTGGATGTGGATACAGATATCCACAGATCATTTTTGCAGATGTGGATGTGGGTACCAGTTTTGTATCCGCGCAAGGTTCTGCCTGTGTGATCTTGGGCAAATCAGTTTCTGTGCCCATTCTCTGCCTGTAAGATGGAGTTAATATCACAGGGGTGTGGAGACGGTAAATTTGTTAATATTTGTGAGACAGGTTGATGCAGAGAGCTAAAATATTTAGAGAGAGGACAGACAGACTGTCCTAGACTGCTTCGTCCTTCTATGTTGCCCTCTTGATCCAGAGTTGTGCTCAGATCTCTGTATCCAGCCTTTAAGGCACAAGTTAGGAACTTCTGGCCAAACAAAAATGTTAATTTCACCTCTGGTTTTTGCTCTGTTACAATCCTAGAGGGAGAGGCCATGAGTTAAGAGGATTCTCACCACCACGGAGAGAACATTTCTCCAGGAAGTTATTTGGGATCTGTTCTGTGCTGATCTGTTTTAAGTGGGACATAGAATCATAGACTCTGTGGGTGAGATTTTCAAAAACACCTAATGGATTTCAGCACTGAACCGCTCCTCTCACTCACTGTCATGGTGTTGGAAGTCCCACCCCGGGCAGGAAAAAACTTATTCTGGTCTAGATGTGAGTCTCAATTAAACAAAATTTTGAATCCAAACACTCCAAGTAAAAAATCAAAATCCAGAGCCCAAATTCACGATAGAAGGGAGGGGGAGGAGAGGAACCACGTGAGATTACAATGGACTGAACCAAACCTGGTTCTCAACACCCCTAAACTTGGTGATCCCAACCTGACTCTAATTTAATCATGTACTCACCATTTCTTGCTGCAAAGCCATTTCCATCCATTGCCAGTCATAGTAGCATTTTCTTGGAAATATGCAGGTGGGGGAAAAATAAACATGACAGGAAAGAAAATGGTGACGGGAGAGATTATGTCAAGACACACACACACACACACACACACTCTCTCTCTCTCCCCCTACCCCTGGACACAGATCCTTACCTTGTGTGTGTCTTGCTGTAGTTCTGTTGAGTTTAACGAAGTGATGCTGTTCTGTACCACCTGAGGATTGTCCCCTTATTGTCTGAACAAGTTTGGGGGAGGGGCAATGACTCAGGGAGAGGAAATTCCAAAAATTGTTTCTGTTGTAAAGCCAGGTCTCCACTACAGGAGAAGGTTGGTTTAAGGTACGCAATTCCAGGTATGTAAAAAATGTGGAGTCAGCATATCTTAAGCCGAGCTTCAGCGCCATCCTCACAGCAGGAAGTCGATAGGGGAAACGCTTCTGTCAACTTCCCTTACTCCTCATGAAGAGTAGGAGTTCTGGCATTGATGGAGGTCCCATCACTGTTCAATTCAGCGGGTCTTTACTAGATCCGCTAAGTCAAACTCTGGAAGATCGATTACTGCAGCATCGATTTTCTGGGAAGTGAAGACATGGCCTAAGACAAGGCAGAAAAGCTCAGGAACTACTGGTACAGAAAGACGGCTTGACATGGCCAGGCTGCACTGGGCCACTACAATTCATTGTAAAGGTTTAAATATGTTGTCGGAGGTGCGGTCAGAGTACCTGAACCTTTCTATTCCAGCTTCCCTTGCAGAATCAAATTTCTTTTTCCTCTTTAAAACCTGGTAAATGAGGCCCTAATAGCCATGTTATTAGAAATAATGGTATCCCTCGTGGCTGGTTCATGTTAATTATAGGTGAGTGTTCATTAAGGGAATCCCAGAGGTTAAATCCTAAGTGGGGTGCTCCAAAGGAAGAGGCTTCTTTTAGTGCAGTCTCAGGAGCATCAATGTTTTCTGCAGAGCCTCTGTGCCATTTCTTTCACACTTTCTCTTCTATGGAAGAAAAATCTTAAAGCATCACAGCAGGGTGATCATGGGTCGGATCTGTTCTCAGGTCTACACTATGGGGGATGTTTGGCCTACGTTACGCAATTCCAGCTATGTAAATAACGTAGCTGGAGTTGACGTACCTAAAGCTGAACTTCAGCACCATTCCCGCAGCGGGAGGTCGACAGGAGAAACACTCCCATCAGCTTCCTTTACTCCTCACAACGGTGAGGAGTACTGGTGCTGACGAAGGCACCTTCAGTGTTCAATTTAGCGGGTCTTTACTAGACCCGCTAAATTGAACGCAGGAAGATCGATCATGGCAGTGTCGATCTTTCTGCAAATCTAGACATGGGAATGCCAGGAGACTTTATTATAATATTTTTATTGGCTTCTGCTGGGGCACCAGTAGCTCTAAAGACCACTAGCCTAGCAGAGCCATTGGTCTGTCCCCAAACTGAGCTGCCCATTGGAAGTAGGAGGCACCTGCTGAAGATGTTCCACTGGCATTTCCATTGAGATTAGTCCCCTGGTGACATCAGAGACCCTTCCCACTGACTTCAGTGGGTGCAGGACAGATCCCTTATTAGAGAAGAATGAATTGACTGGCATAAAGGAGGACTCGTGGCTGGACTCAGCTGGAGCTAGCTCCATTAGGGAAAGAACCTAGGAGCTATATCTTGAGTCGGGTTGGCTGTGCAGGTTGGGTGGACCCTAGGAGCATGGAGGAATCTTCACAGAGCCCTGATATCTCTGTCATAGGAGCCAAAACTTGGGATTCTTTCTCCTGCACCCAGCTTTGGCCTATGTGACCTTGTAACAGAGTTAGTTCATTGCCATGGCGCCACCTTCTGGTCAGTATCTCACCTGTCCTCACTTAGCTCTACTGTCTCTGCTCTCTGGTTTGGGACCCATGTCACTCCGTGGACCACAGAGTCCTCCGTGGACCACGGTGTCCTGGCAGTGCCCACCGCTCCGTTCTTGACCCCTTCCGGGGAGCGTCAGCAGTCCTCAATCAATACATCTGATCCGCGGACAGCTGCCGCCCGAAGGTCTAGCCCCTTGCCTCAGGGCAAGCCAAAGTCTATAGGCCACACTCCTTGGTGACAAGGTGTGGTGCAAGAGAGAAGGACCCAGGCCCACCCACTACTCTGGGTCTTGGCCCAGGGACCCTCTGGTGACAGCCTTATCCTGCTCTCCTTCTCTCCCCTTGAATGCCCTCAGTGTTCCCTGGGCCACTTCCCCCTGACCTTTGCACCTTCTCAGCCCTTGTATTAAGGCCATAGCCTGGGAGTTATCAGGCTGGAGCTCCTCAGCAGCTCCCCTGAGCCTGCCCAATGCTGCCTTCTCCAGGGGCCGCTGATTCCCACCCCTACTGGAACCCAGCTCCTTCTCCCTCTGCTGGTCAGGACCCAACTGCCCTCTGCTCTGCTGAGCAACTCCTTATAAACAGGGCTTCCCCTGCAGGCCACCCTTTGATTGGCTCCCTATAAGCCTCTCTCTGATTGGAGGGGTTTGCACAGGCTCTCTCTGGTCTGGTTTTAACCCCTTCCTTGCCACAGTGGGGCAGCCATCCCACTACAGACCTGCAGGGGGAAGGGTGACTTGTCAGCAGTAAATATCTATGGCGGGAAAAGCCTCAGTGCAGGGGAGGCATTCCTGGTCAGGAGCGGCCCTAGACGAGCTGCCGGCAACTGGTGCCCTAGGCAAAACACGCGATTGTCGCCCCCGCCTACAAAGCCCTCAACGGCCATTTATCTTGGTGCCCTAGGCGACTGCCTAGGTCGCCTGTATTGACAGGCCGCCACTGTTCCTGGTTCTTCCCCAGATACTTTGTTAGCGTAGTTCTGCTGGTTCATGCTACCTAGCTACTTATCACCACCCATCCTGGCTTTTCTACCCACTGTCTGTCTGACATCTCCTCCACCTTTGGAACAAACAGTAGAGCAGTAACTAGCAGGCTCCAAACCCAATATGCTAAGCCAGTGGTGGGCAACCTGTGGCCCATTGGGGTTCCAGGTGTGGCCCACACAACACTGTGTTTACCGTTGCCCACATGCAGGTTTGCCAGATTCTGCTGATTTCCATCCGTGTACAGGCTGCCCCTGACTTGCAACGCGATTGGCTCCGGGGATAGAGTCGTAAGTCGGGGGCGTCATAACTTGAGCCTGCATTTATGACAGGCGTCATACGCCATTGCAAATGCGGGGCCGAGGACATAAGTCGGGGGATTTCAGCCCCTTCTGCACTTACAGAAAAGGTCGTAAGTGTGGGGGGTCATAAATCGGGCTGTCGTAAAGTGCGGGCCTCCTGTAGTTCTTTTCCTACTGGTCTTGCAAAAGTGACACGCACATAAAGCCAGGGCACGTGAAGTGAGGTACCTGCTGTTTGCACACATCATTGACAGTGAGCGCCATCTCTCCCTGTGCATCCAATCAAAGTGCTGCTACAGTCCAGCCGGCACATCCTGCAAATTCTAAGTACGCAGTTAGAAAAACTACCCTTTCCCAGGAGATCATCTTGGTTATCATAGAACTGGAAGGGACCTCAAGAGGTCATCAAGTCCAGTCCCCTGCCCTCACGGCAGAACCAAGCACCATCTAGATCATCCCTGACAGGTGTCTGTCTAACGTGCTCTTCAATATCTCCAGTGATGGAGATTCCACAACCTCCCTGACAGGAAATTTTTCTTTATGTCCAACCTAAACCTCCCTTGCTGCAATTTAAGTCCATTGCTTCTTGTCCTATCCTCAGAGGTCAAAGAGAACAATCTTTCTCCCTTCTCTTTGTAACACCCTTTTAGGTACTTATAACAATCTTGCAGCTCATTGAGATGAAGAAGGGCCATTCATGCAGCGCACTCACTGGCCTCGGTTGCCCCTCATTGTGCTAAGCCCTATGCCATGTCTGGGTCCCCACTTTGGTTCTTTTGTGCTGTGGGATGAGTGCTGGTGTGGTGGATGGAAACCATGTGTCATTTCTTGAATAAGTAGCTTGTTGTTTCTGGTTCTAGTAGCCTGGGCATTAGGACCCTGAATCTTTTTCTGCACCAAAAGGCTCTCAGATCTCAGCTAAGATGAAGCATGAAGCTTGCATGTTCAAAGAAACATACAAGGTTAAAAGGACACTGCTGAGACAAGAAATCTGTCTGTGTAGATACGCCTTTACCAATGTGGCAAACAGATTTACAGACCATTTCCTTATGGGAATGCAGGCTCTTTGTTTACTGCTGGCATCATGCTCAGACCAGGACTCCTGTCCAGCCTGGTTAGTTTCACGGATGGTTCTGATCCATTTCATTCTCTGGTTCTTGCACTTTAGGATAGAGATACAACACCAGCAGCCATTGTGGGGCACTTGGCCGGAGCTCCCTGGCCGATTGCCAGCACAATGTTGGAGCCGGAGGGACATTCCTAATTGGCTGGTATAGTAACGTCCGTCAGTCAGTGAGAAATAAATGCCTATAATCATAACAACAGCTTATTGCCCTAGCTCTGCCATTATGGGGAGAGAGAAGCAGTGGGAAGGGGGATGATTTCAAGGCTCTATTGGCTCCATGTTTGCATCCCTGCCCCTGCAGTGTTGTTTGGCTTCTACTGTGTGTGTACGGCTTGCTCAGCTCACATGCAAATAACCCTGTAAATTCTGTTCCCAGAAGATTTTCTACAGCCCTTTCAAAATGTGGGGCTTAACTTACGTGGCCTATTGAAGCATGTGAAACATGCTGTTTTTTTGGTGGATCTTTGTCTTTTACAGCTTAAATGGTTGCAATATTACTTATCTTTAGTGTGTGTGGGGCTGTTTGTGGGGGGTGGTTGTGGGGACAGGTGATAGGGCATTCACCCAAGACCAGACCCTGCTTCATTGAAGTCAATGGGAGTTTTGCCCATAGCGTGATACTCTTTGCAAGGAAGAATTAGCCATCACTGTGTCACAACGACACAATATACAAACAAGTAAAATGGCTGACCTGAAGCTGTCCCTGGTCCTCTTGTCTCCTTGCAATGAGCTAATGCGGTGGGAACAGTGGCAACCTGTTCATCTGTGAACTCCTAAAATATTTTGAGTGGAGGTGTGGACCCCTTTGGAAATCTTAAACCTAGTCTGCAGATCCCCAGGGGTCTGTAGACCATAAATTGAAAATCACTGGGCTAAATTAATCCCTGATGGAACCACACTGATTTCAGTGGAGTTACACCACCAGGCCAGATTCTCAGGTGGTGTAAACTGACTTTGGTGGAGTTATGCTGATTTACCCCTATTAAAGATCTGTTTTGGTTTTGCTAGCCCCTCCTTTCTGAATAGGAAGGAATGGGGAGAAAAAGACCAAATAGACAGAAAATGTTCTAGTAGCTCTGTGATTTTAGCAGAGCAGGAAGTGGAGCACTGATCTGTATAGGCTGTGTAGTCTAAGAATACGTGCACATTAAATCCACACACTTAACGAAACATGCTGTCTGTAATGGAGCAATGCATGGAGAATGGCCACTTATTGCTACAAAATAGAACAATAACTGCAGCTCAGAATTACATAAATGTCTTGCCTCTGGTCTTCTGCACATTACAAATAACTCAGCCATTCCAGGGCTAACACTTGCATAAACAGTTATGATCATGTACAGGAGACATTCCAGCAAAATATCCAGGGCTTTGAGATTTGCTTCAAAAGCAGCCAACAAGCCATGAATAGTTCATGTCCTACCCTTCTGATGTTGCAATTCTTAGTATCTACAAGCAGCCCAGTTTCCTTCTTGGCTGCTTTATTGTTACTTGGGAACAAATTGTTCCAGTGAGGCAGAGTTCCCAAAAATATCAGGGTGCTGACCCCAAGTCAAAGGGCAACATCAAACCCCTGCTACAGCATGTGGTTAGCAGTTAAAGTTCCCACCTTCTGAGAGGTAGATGAAGCGCTTGCTGGCTATTTTTGCTCCTTCTAAGATCCTTTCCAATCCCTTACTTTTCCTTCCCCAATCCCTGACTGTCTTTCCAATTGGTTTGTGAAATCCTATAAGCTCGAATGACATTGAATGGATCTGGCTTAATGTTCATTTTCAACAGAGCCAAGAGCTCATCCTCCAAGGAAGTATAACCCACCCTCCCCACTCCACTCTGCCGGCTCGACCCAGAGCGTGGAGCGAGCGGACGCTTTGATCATCTTCTTTGATTGATTGGCCAGGCATTCTAGACATCTTTTCAATATTTTATAATCCTTCATTCTTCCAGAAGGCAGCGAGGTAAAATAAAAAAAAATCTATCTCCAGGTCTGTTGCTTTAATGGTGCTTGTTGCCTCTTGTTTTTCCTCCATCCTCCCTGTTCCTAATTGTCACTACTCAGTCCCGTTTCCTCCATGCTGAAAGCTGGCTGAGGTCTCCCAGGCATCTCTTGTTAAGTCTCTGGACCCGTTGACTTCATGGGCTTTGGCGTTAGCAGTTTTTCTTCACATGCACTGGTATATCATAGCACCTGTAACCCTGATGTGCCAACCCAGCTAAACCCATCTTGCTTCCATGTGCGAGTTCTTTTCACTCCACTCAGTCCATCTGATCCTGGCTGATCAGGAGAGAGGGCGATAGTGAAGTTTCCCATCAACCTAAAGCCCCAATCCTGTAATGAACTCAGTGTAGATCAGTGTTTCTCAACCAGTGGTACGAGTGGTATCCTTAGGGATACTCGAGAGAAGTCTGGGGGGTATGTCAACACAACTGAAATTTGGAGAAAACTGAATTTTTGTTTTAAGTTTTACACCGTTTTATTATTTGTGTATTTTTTACACCCCAAAATTTCATTGCCTGCCTGGCTACGATTAAGTTGTTTAAACAAATGTGTTGCAATAGTAGAAAAAAATTGTGTGTGTCTGAAAACTGTAGGTACTGGGGGTACTTATAATTTTTTTTAAGGGGTATTTTATAAAAAAAGGTTGAGAAACACTGGTGTAGATGACCCACGTGGAGTACTGATGTAGTGAAAGGGGTTCTGTGCAGGCCTACCCATGTGAAGCTACTACAGGATCAGGCCAATAGGGGGGACACACCCCAATGCGAGGGAGACACCATGAACCCCCCATGTTACAAACAGATATTCGCATCATTGCCTGGCTGGGAGGAGGGCGTGTCTCATCTCTGCCTTCAGCCCCAAGGAGTGCAGCAATTCTTGAGGGGGAAGGAGGAATCTGGTGTTTCCTACCCTGCCCAGGTTGTTAACTCAACATTCCTGCTCATCCTCATCTCTTTCATAGCCGATGATGTGAAAATGCAGGACAGTCTCTGCACAAGAATGGAGATTGATTGGCTGATTACATCTGCCAGGAGTGTGAGGCCCCTCTAAGGGCATGTCTATACTTACAAGAAGATTGATCGATCTTCTAGTGTTCGGTTTAGTGGGTCTAGTATAGACCCATAAATTGAACGCTGAAGGCAGCCTCCGCCGGTGTCTGGTACTCCGCCTTCTGCATGGAGTAAGGGAAGCTGATGGGAGCGTTTGCTCCTGTCAGCCTCCCGCTGTGTGGACACCACCACAGCTCGGCTTCAGGTAAGCCGATTCCAGCTATGCATTTTGCGTAGCTGGAGTTGCGTACCTTAAGCCAACCTTCCTGGTCTAGTGTAGACCAAGCCTGACAGCAGCAGTGTTATGGGATGACAGTGGCATGAAAAGGTTCTTGCTGCCATTTGCGTGGGGTCTGTTGTCCGTGTCTTATCTGCCAGAAAAACTGTTGATGTCCCCAGCAAGCGCCAGGGTAAGATAGGAAAGCTCTCCCAGCTCAGAGTGAGGAGCCTGCCTGCAAGCTGTGTGGTGCTGCACTTGCTGGAATGGAAGCCTCACGGCTCAGGCACTAGGGCAGAGGGGCAGGCTGGTTCAGTGGTGAGAGCACTAGCTTAGCATTTGGGAAACCCAGGTTCAATTCTGTTTTCTGCCACAGGATTCCTGTGTGATATGGGGCAAGTCACTTAGCTTCTCAGTGCCTTAGTTCCCCCTCTGTATGATGGGGATAGCAGCTGCCTGACCTTATGGGGAGTTGTGAGGATAAATATGCTCAGTTGTGGTGGTAAAAGAGGCCACATAAGTATCAGAGAGGACAAAACGTGTATAGGTATTACAACAATAAGCAGAGGTGGCTGCAAAGCATGTTACTAACTTCTGAGGGCCATTTGCTATAGCACTAGTTTTGTTGAGTTGGCAGCAGCACCTCTAGTTAGGCAAGTGTCTTTTGTGGCACCTTTCCTCTAGCACAGACTGGGGCACCACAGAGACGCACCTTGAAGTCCTGCCAATAAACTGATTTCATTTAAAAAATAAGCCCTTGTACACATTAAAAAACATTGTGTTGCCATATATCTGGGTGTAAGACAGACATGTGCAGCTCTTGCTATACTATGCACCATGGTGACATGCTTGGAACTCCATCATGACAGGGAGAAAATCCAGATCCTCTTGCTCCAAAAGCACAGACCCCAGCCACTTAAACTAAAAGAGAATTTCCATTAGCGATACCCATACAGGGTTTTTGACACACAGTCAAGTAGTCCCAAATCTACCCAGTAGAGGGCAGCAGTGCTCAAATTCACATGTCAATTCCTCACAGAATCATGATGTGTAACTCGCCGGCTGTGTGTGTTGGAGATCCCACGCTGTACACCCAACTCAGAGAATATGGGTCTGTTACATCTCCCACCTTAACAGCCTGGTTTATTAGCTCATACTACAGAAACACGTCAGTAGTTCTGTAGGTCCTTGGTGTGTTGGCCAAGAGGTGGCTGTCACAGGTGCACATGGCTTGTTGCGCTTATGTGTGGGCCCAACCTCTAGCAAAGCAAAGATTGCCCAGAGAAGGGAGGTGATGGATGCTCTTTACAAGTTTCCTTCTTCTCCGGGCCCTTTCTGAATTCAATTTACTTTTTTAATAAAACAACCCTGAATGTGACCTAAAGAACTCTGTGTAAGCTTGAAACGTTGTCTTTCTCACCAACAGAAGTTAGCCCAATAAAAGATGCTACCTCACCCACCTAGTTTTTCTATCTTGAGACCCACACAGCTACAACCACAAGTTAGAACCCCATACTGGTCAGCTGTGTTTCTTTCTTCCTGTGTCACACATGCTGTTGAATTGTGCTGTATTTCTTCCCCACCCTCCCTGCTTTGGGATGTAGATATACCCAGCAGAAGGAAAACAGAGGGCTTTCCAGGAGCCCCTGCAGAGCTGACTGGAGCAGAAAACTTGTTTTGACTGGTTACTTATCAAGCAGACATGCCAGACCTGAAGGGCTCTTATAGGTACTTGCGACAGCAAAATGTTTTGGAGAAAAATGTGGGTTGTTTTTTTTTTCTGTCTGTTGAAAGAAGTGTGGGGGGGGACCTGTCAACTTTACACTGTTCTGTAATGGGAGTGCATTAGAAAAAGAAAATTCCATGGCAGCTATTAAGGAGGAAGAAAGGGAACGAGATGCAAGGATAAAGTTCAAAACCAGATTTGCCTGCAGCCAGGAGATTGCTGATTCCTGCAAAGACTCTCCTTTTGGGAGGGGAGAGGGGGTTGATCTCCCTGATTAAAGGGCTGAGGTCTCTTTAAGGCCAAGCCAAGTAACCTGTGGCTCTGCTGGTCTTTGCAGGGGGAGGAGGGGACTGTTTACTGAAGAGCATTGGGAAAGGCTCTGCAAGGAAGCGAGGGAGGCCAGGTATTTGATCGCAAGAGCCTGGCAAGGAGGCACGGGGTTTCAAGGCACAGTGTGCGCTGGAGGAGGGTGTGCGAGCGGCGGCAGCAGCAGCAGGCGCAGGGTTGTGCTGGACTCAAGGGGGACAAACGCTTTGCAGCCTCCAAACCCAAATCAGGCTCCACTTTCCCTGCCCTTGTGGGGGCCTGGCTCCCTGGCGGGGTCGCTTGCGTGCCTCCTCGCCCTGTACGGAGTCGTGTGGGTTCAGTTTCCTAAGGGGGCCCCTGTCCCTCGCTCAGGGGTGCCAATCAGGCCGTGGGGGTAAGAGCGCTCCCCGTCTCCAAGCGCAGCGCGTAGGGGGACTGCGCTGCTTGCTGCCGATGGTGCATTCAGCAGCATAGGCCGCTGTCCTGGCTCCTGGGGGAAAGCAGCTGCCTGTGATCTTTCCTGCGCCAGGCAGGGCGGGGGCGCGCGTGGGAGCCGGGGCGAGCTGGAAGCCAGCTGACGCTGAACTGGAGTCGCTCAAGGCTTTGGGTCTTCTGCGTTTTCAGAGCTCACCCTGGGGTGGGGTGGGGTGGGGTCGGGTCCCCCACTTAAGCACAGCAACAAAAAAGCGCGGTGGGGTTTGTTGCTCGTGTGGGCCCCTCCCCCCCATTTATTCTGCTGGGATTAGATGGGAGGGGGGATTTATTTATTTTAAATCAGCAGTGAAAGTAATTTACAGTTTCTTACAGGTCCGGTCCTGTCCTGTTGCAGCCCGGGTCCCTGCCAGCTCTCTAAATAGCTTCCCTGCTGGCTTTTGCGGCAGCTCAGCCAGCTCTTGCCGGAGCTGCGCACCCGCTTATTTTCACCTCTGATTTTAGTTCTTCCCCATCAGCAAAAAACAACCCGCTTAATGCTTTCGTGCAGCGTTGTCATGGGGGGGGGGCGGATGTATTCTGCATGTGCGGGGGGTTCTCTGCGTTTTCTTTGCTGCACACTTTTATTGTTGTTTTTTTCTTTGGTCTCGGGGTACCGCTTGTACACCAGCTGGGGCTGGCGAGCTGCAGATTGGCTCGGAAATAGTCCAACATGCAGCCGCCGACTCCAGGGGTGGAATTTGGATTGCATTGAATAAACACCCCCTCCCCGCTTCCAAGGGGGGAAGAGGGTTTGGGGTGTGTGTGAAAAAGAATCGTTCATGGGCAAATTGGTTTTCGGGAAGGAAGGCAGTTGTCATGGTCTGTAAGTGCCATACAAATGTTCGGGAGATGTTGTAGCTAGAGGTAGAGAAGTGGAATTGCACTCTGCAATGCATCTTGCTCCTATTTTAAAAAAATGCATGTGAAAGAATAGCGGGGCAGGCATTTTTTAAATTAGTTTTCTTCGGTGGGATATTTTTGAAAGGACGCAGCTGGAATGGTGTGTGTGTGTGTGTGTGTGTGTGTGTATATATATATATATATATATATATATATATATATATATTAAAAAAAAGAAGGAGCCCTTCACTGGGCTAGAAACAGCCTAGCCAGAGTCGGACACCACACAAGCTGCTCCGGTGGAAGGAGGAGGAGGGGGGGGGGGTTAATGGACATTTTGTACCCATATGGTGTGTGTTACAAGAGTCTTTCTAGTTGTGAAGATTAATTTTAAAACCTCCTCCCCCTCCTTCATTGAATGCTGCTGGGTTCTTATCAAAGCGTGTTTTAATAAACATTGTCTGCAGCATTTATGAATGTGACACTTTTTCATACTGTTCCCTGTTTGAATGTGCTTTGCAATTCTATTAAGACACTAAATAAATAGCCCCCTTCAATATTTATGATACCTTGTTGGATTCCCCCCCCCCCCCCCAGCTCTTTGCCTCCTGTGGTTTTTAATGGCTTTTTCTTTTCTGTATGGAAGTTGGGTCTGGGGATAATTTAAAAAAAAAATTATTTAAAGATGAGCAAAACTTATTTTGTGTTTTTTTTCTGATGCAGATTTCAGAAAGCAGATTCAAACATTGGTCTTGTGCAAAGCAGCAGTCGCCCAATTTTTCTTAAATGTCAGTTTCCCTCCAACTAGCATAAATGGGATTTGAAATATGTATGCGCAAATCATCTGGGATGACAAAATTACAAAAGCCCTAAGCCTGGCCCCTCAGACGGGCGGTGAAGTTATTTTTCAGCGAATTCCGCTCTGTGTCTCAAATGGATTTAAAATTAGGAAGGCCGTGGTAGAACACAGCTCCAGGATTCACAGAGAGCCCCAAGTACCTAGTTAGTTCCTTGGCTGTATGTTAGACACATCATTGTGACTACCTCAGCATTCCCACCAGCTGAAGAAGTGGGACTTGTACGGTTGTGTCCCTATGAAATCTGACAAGCTGAGCCAATAGAGATTTGATTTCCAAAAGATGTATTCCTGGTTAGATCAGGCCTCAGCCTGAAGCTGCCTTATTTAAAGCCAGCTTTTTAAAAGCCTGAGATCAATAAACATTTTAATTATTTAAAATAAAACCCATTGGAAAGCGTTTAATGATTAAAAAAACAAAACGCCCTCCTCCCTTAAAATTTCTTGTAGTGTTGGCAACTCCTAGTAAGGTAGTGCAAGAGAGAAACTGAAATGGTCAAGGAACCGACTTTAAACAAAAGTGAAACTGCCTTGCTTCTAGTATTTTCACAGTCTAAACTGTAAATGCCGCAAGCAGAAGAAAAGTGAACTAGATTTCAAAAATCATGTCAGATGCACTAATGGAAGATAATAGTAACAGAGGGCAGGATTTTTAAACAGGATTTCTTTTCAATGCATTTAACATACAAATGGTGCACACCAAAGAAATGGGCAGGGGCAGATTCCTGTTTGGTGCAGGCATAACCACCACAGCATTGGTCTGAATCAACACAGAGCCTTGGGAACGTTTTCTGGAACAGGGATGCCTGAAGAAGGACCCCCAAATGCTCTAAATCTGGTTTGCTATAAGAATTCAGATTCCTTTCTTGCAGATCTTTGTGTTTCCCATGTAAGTTTAGATTTAGAAGAATTTTCGGAAGTTTTTTTAGCTATCTGGATGCTTAATAGCATTTGCCTTGCCTGCTATGTAAGCGGAGAGGAATGGTACTCGAGACTTATGTCTGAATACTATAAAAACACATCATGTTTCCTTTCCAAAAAGGCATAAAAGTGCCAGTTAGGCAAGTTAATCTCCGTGGCCAGTGATTCATATGGGCCATGGGATGGGGTTCATCAAAATTAGGCATTGTCCCATCGCTCAGATCAGGGAGAAAGCTGGGAAGAGGGACCCAGTAAGTCTTAAGGAGGCATTTTTAAAGCAAAAAAATATGTTCTTTCTCAGACCATATTTCTACACGGTAGGGATCCCATTAAAGTTCCTGAGGCATGGAAGAGAAATTACAATGCAAACAAACAAGAAATTTAAGAGGGGTGAGAAGCCAAATGTGAATTCAGCTGCATTTGTGCAACCAGTAGACAACTCTTTGGCATGCCTTCACTAAATACCCAGTATTTATACCATTTTAAAGTTGGGGAAAGTAAATCTATTGTCTGTCTTAGACTTTCCCCCTCTCCTTTGGCATAAATTTAAGCCTACGTTATTTACCCCTTGAGATATATTAATTAAAGTATGTTATTTCATGCCTTTTAAGACCTCAAGGACACACCATGATTATACTGTGTGTGTGGTGTTATTGTATATTAATTAAAAAGTCTTACGGGAGGTCGAAAAAACACTTCTCTCAGTGGTTTTTGCTTCTCCTTGACTGTCAAAATACAGGGAGCAATGTGAGTTCTTTATACATCAGAGGCTGCAGTGTGCAGACAAACGTGTGAAATGCGTCTGGTGACTCGAGGGGTTTCGTACCCATAGGGAGGTGCTGTCCTGTTAAAAGAAATAACCAGGGCGGGTGAGTTATCGTTTATTTTAAAACCTGAAGCGGAACCGAACTGATCAGTAGCAGGGATAATTGCGGGAAGCGGTGTGAAAGAATGAGATTTAAACAAGAAAACGCTGCAGGTGCACAGAGCCAACGGAGGGAAGATGCCTCCAAGAGGAATTGCACAATGCTCTCTATGCTCCTCAAGGACATCACCAAGCTTCCCTAGATAACATGGATTATAGTGGAGATAGGAGAGCAGCTTGGATCTGTTGCTCCTCTTCTGCACACTAGTACTAGAAGAAATACCTCGTCACCGTGGGGTGCTTTGGAGCAAGGAAGCTTTGGTCTATTAGCCGATGGAGTAGCTACACTGGTGCAGCTCCCTAGTGTGAATGTTATCTAGTGGAATTGCTCATTCCTATTTGAAACCAACATAACTGCATCAGTGTTAATCTCTCTGTACTGGAGTAAATTCTGTCTACATTTAGGATTGCACTCGTTCTCGGTGCTTTTTTCTGAAATCCATCACAGCCTCCCTAGTATGAAACTAACCAGGAACTGCAGGAGACTGAGGACTTTGTGGAGGAGGAAAAGGGCATTAGCAACACCAAAACTGTCTACTACCAGGGAACCCCAGCGTAGCACAGAACTGGAGGATCTGCACAGGGATCAGGTGAAATATTTCTAGTTAAAGATCCATTGGCATTAGGAGAAGGAGGCTCTTAAGGATGCCAGATGTCTAACCACTTCAGCTTTAACCCTCAGGCTCAGGAGCTGCGGAAGAGAGCTTAGGATTTTTTATGGCCTCACTGCCCCCTGCAGAGACAAGCAGTCATTCAGCTCTGAGCAGGACCCGGCTTTTGTTGGCGAAGGGGGAAAAGGACGCAAAGAACTTTTGTCACAAAGATACGGCTCAGCCAGCCGTTTGAGGTTATTCAAAGCAGCTTCTAACAAAGTAAAGTCCCCAGTTAGGTTCTGCGCGCCAGCCTGTTTGGGAGTCTTTCCAAAGGCTTTGGATCAGGCCGTGGGAGCCTCATTCCCAGTTACTGTGTTATCGCAGAGGCAACAAGTGAACAACTTTTAGAATTTTACATTTGTCACAAAAAAGCTGGTGGCGAGGCTGCCCAGCAGGCCTGATTCAAAGCCAGCAAAAGCAACAGCAAGACTCAAAGGCCTTGTCTATACTACCATGGGCCATCAATCTAAGTTACACAACTTCAGCTACGTGAATAACATAGCTGAAGTTGATATACTTAGATCTACTTACCATGGTATCTTCACTGTGGTAACTTGCCTACCAAGCACGCTCTCGTTGGCTCCCTTTACTCTTCTCATTCTTGGGAGTACTGGAGTCGAGGAGAGAGCGCTCGGTGGTTGATTTATCATGTCTTTCGTAGATGTGATAAATCAACCCCTGCTGGATTGATTGCTGCCTGTTGATCCAGCCCCTGGTGAAGACATGCCTGAAGTTTCTAGAGTGGGCCTTGGATCAGTCCCAGTGTGGATTGGAAATTCTTCCCAAAGAGGGCGGTTGCTTTCTAATAGGGGATGTTTGTGATACCGCACTCCCATATTTTTTATGGAAATGTATTTTTGAATATGAATGTGCATAACTCAAATATGCAAAATGGGGCATGTAACCTATCACTTAAGAGCTTGTAATCCCCTGAATGTGTATATTCTATTTCTGTGCACGTATCTTTCTTGTATGTGAAGTTAGAAATAGGAAGTGTAAACCTGTTTATTAATCTAGGTCTTTTTGGCCTGGTCTATACTAGACCAGGCTGGTCGGCTTAAGGTATGTCATCCAGTTACACAAAATGCATAGCTGGAGTCGGCTTACCTTAAGCTGAGCTGCCACGGCATCCACACCGTGGGAGGCTGTCGGGAGCATATGCTTCCGTTGACTTCCATTATTCCTTGCAGAATGAGATGTACCAGATGCTGGTGGGTGCTGCCTTCAGCATTCAATTTACAGGTCTACATTAGACCTGCTGTATCAAACACTAGAAGATCGACCTCCAGAGGGTCGATCTTCTCTCTAGCGTAGACACGCCCCCTTTGGTACTTAAGGACCTGAAAGGCCCAGTGCACAAGACAATGATCTGTAAATAGTTTTATTTTTTCTGGAAGCCTAAACTATGGTTGGGCCTGCAAAGACATGTGACCATGCCACCTGGTGCTAGAATCCATCTTGAATTTTGTATTTTTCCACAGGGGTGGGGAGAATGGAACCAAGTCTTCCCGCCCTGGGGAAATTCTATGTAAGGGCTGGGACGCTAACGATGGCATTCAGCTGGCTTCACAGATTGCTGCGCACCAACAAAGGACACATGAAGAGACCCTGGAAACAAAGAACTCTAAGGAAGGTGGAGAAGCTGCTAGACCAGGGGTGGGCAATAATTTTTTGCTGGGGACCATTAAAAAATTTCTTGAAGTGGCCCTGGGCTGCACTGGAAGGGGTGTGGCCTTGAGTGGAAGGGCAGGGCTGGGATATTTCCGGGTTCCCCACACCATGATTGGTCTGGGGGTGGGAGATCGCCTTTGCCCCCTTCTCCCTAAGTGCCCATGCCCCTGGCTGGGAGAAGATTTCCCACACTCTCCCGCCCCTCAGGCCAATCAGGGCCTGGGGGTGGGAGGGCGTGCAAAGTCTTCTCCCACCCTGTCAGGAGCCGCGCGCTCCTCGCAGGGCAGGGCCAGGGCCAAGGAAACTTCGCCTGATTGGCCTGGGAGTGGAGGAGCGTGCAAAGCCTCCTCCTGCTCTGCCAGGAGCGAGTGGCACGTTTAAGCGCCGCGCGCTGCTCGCAGGGTGGGGATAGAGCATAGGAAACTTCGTGTGCTCCCGCCGCCCCCAGGCCCTAATTGGCCTGGGACGGAGGAACGGCAGGGCCTCCATGGGCCAGATCCACCCTCTTTGCAGGCTGGATCTGGTCCGTGGAGGCCCTTTTGCCCATCCTTGTGCTAGACCCAGGTCAGGAAAAAGATCAGCTCAGCCTGAGAAGAACTTTGCCTGAAATAAAAACTAGGGTGAGAAATTACGATTTGTAACAATTTCTCTTAGTGTATTAGGCTCAGCTAGAGCATTGTGTTTTATTTTAGCTTAGTAACTTTGATCTGTTTGCGATCACTTGCAGCCACTTAAATCCTACTTTTTATACTTAATAAAAACACTTTTGTCTATTATCAAAACCAGTGTAAATCATTGTTACCTGGGGGTGGGGGATAACAGCTGTGCATATTTCTCTTTCATTGATAAAGGGTCCGGGGACTTGATGAGCTTTCTCCATGTAACACTTTTATACCGAGTAGGACGGATTTATCCGGGGTGCTGATCCCACTGGGGCTGTGCATCAGGCCATGTCAAGCCCCAGAGCTGAGCTGTTCTGAGAGTCTGCGTTACTCTGCTGGGGGCCATTACTCCAACTCTGTGCCTTTTCTGGGGGAGACAGGGTGGTGGGGCGCCCCAGAGGGCAGGTAGGCGGGCTCAGGAGCATGATCAGCCCATCAGGTGACAGTCTCAAGGGGATATCTGTGACCCAACCCGTCACAATGTTTATTAGGTCATTTTGCCCTGGTTTCAGAGGGCTGCCTGGTTTTCCATAAGAGGGATTTTTGTTAAAGGTAAGCTGACCTTGAACCTACTGAGTCTCCACTAGGAGCTTCTGTTCCCAGCTCTTTCCCAAGGTCTGTTTTAAGCTCAGATCTCCAGAACCACCCCAGCTCATTGGTTCGTTGGTTCACTCATGCAAATGAGAGAGCAAACGGTGCTTGTGGTTCCTGTCACTGCTACCCTCCTTCTCCTGCCCTCATTCCCTTCAGGTGTCTGTTACACCCACCTCTTGTGTCTTGTTTTCAATGCACCCATAAGCTGTTGAGGTTAGGGACTGTGTCTGCCTGTGTGTTTGTGCAGAGCCCTCTCAGTGGGGAAGCTGATCCGGATTGGAGCCCATGGCGTTGCTGCAATATGAATTGTAAGCCTAAGGCTGTGTCTACACAGGCAAGCTACAGCACCGTAAATCAGCTCCCAGCGCCGTAACTCCCGAGGGGTCCACACTGGCTAGGCACAAACGCCACTCTTGCAGTGCTCTAGGAAAACCACCTTGAGGAGGGCGCTCGGCTTTCTGCGCCATGGCTGTAGCACTGCAGCACCAGTATGGACACCCTGATGTGTTACAGTGTTGTGACTTGCCTGTCCCGCAATGCCTGTTCTCGCCTCTCTCTTGTCATCAGAACTCTACTGCCCTGCCCTCAGCCTCCCCCCCCCCCGCCCCTTTACATTCCTTGGGAATTTTGAAAGTCCCCTTCCTGTTGGCTCAGCAATGCGTGGTGTGTTCTCAGCGCATCTCTCCAGCTGGCCATGCTTGCTCCATGCACCAGTAGATCCCCTGCCTGGAACCGTGCTGAGGTGCTGGACCTCACCAGTGTTTGGGGAGAGGAGGCAGTCGAGTTCCAGCTGCACTCCAGCCTCAGGAGTGATACCTGCGGGCTGCTATCAAGATGCATGCCCAAAAGAGGCTGTGACTGGGACGCACTGCAGTGCAGGGTTAAAGTGAAGGAACTGCGGAGTGCACACCAGGAGGTGCAGGAGGCAAACCACCGCTCTGGTGCTGCACCCACGACCTGCCGGTTCTACGAAGAGCTGGTGTGTGGGATACGTGGAGGCGAGGTCACTTCCATTGTGAAGATCCCCATGGATAGTTGTGGGCCTGTGCCAGCTGCACGTGGATTGACCCAGGAGGAGGAAATTGTGGATGAGGGTGCTGAGGTAGGGGAGAAACCAGAGGCAGAGGACGACTCAGCATCCACAGATGCATGCAGTCAGGATCTCTTTTCTCCCCCAGAGGCAGCTAGCCAGTCAGCCATCAGAGCTTGGGGAAGTGCAAACAGCAGAGGAGCCCCCTGGCTAGTGGCTTTGATTCTGGGACTTGCTGAAGCGAGTTGTTGGGGGCAGGGTGGTTGCAGAAAGCAAGCTTGGGTCTGTGTGGTGCTTGTACCAACATATGCATAGTTCGAGAGGCAGAACAGGCTTCTGATGGACTTTCTCATTTCACAGGAATCAGGCTCAGATCTCCACGAGACTATCATGGAGATAGTGGGCAATCGGCTGCCGCAGGTTCTTTGTTCCATGCTCCATTAAGAGTAACATTCTTGCACCACTGTGCCATCACGGTGCAGGGCAGGGGCATTGCTGCACACAGGCAAGCCACATAAGGGCCCGGGCGGAAGCCACAGTATTGCAGATGGCCCTTGCTTCCCTGGACACCCTCAGCAGTGAGATATCTTGCAGGATGAACACACACTGTGGAATATATGTGGACAGTAATGATTATAAGACACTCCCCCCGCCCCGCAGTGTTGGCTCTCCCCAAGACATACATGCCGAGAGCATAGTAAGGCCCTGGATCAATGAATTCCCCAGCCCCTGTGATTACTCACCCTTTATGTACTCACCTTGGGGCAGCCAGTTAGTGACAGGTATGTGAATAGCGCCTGTGTTTAAAAACATTCGTGTCTGGGCTCTGTCAAGTGTTAACAACGGTGCCTCTGTAAAATGTTGCATTTTGGCTTCGCAGATGTAACCTTGGGATCTCAGCCTGCTTTGCTATCACCAGCTGAATGGCTGTGCAGAATTAGAAAGGGGCCTCGAAAAAGTAAAGAGGACTTTCTGCAGGATGTCATGCTGCAGTCCGCTGCTGGAAAGAAAAAATTGAAGGAATGGTAGGATGTCAAGAGGAGGGAATGGAAGAGGAACGTGGAACACTGGAATGAAGCCCCAGGCCAGCTCTTAAACATTATGGTGCACCAAGCAGACAAGTCCCAGCACTGCAGACTTTGTAGTCTATGGAATAACTCAAGCGCCATTCACAATGTGTTAGTGAGACCCATCAGCATTAACAGGTCGGGATCCATTCCTGCAGACTGAAGAGGCAGAACGGGCAGTACCAAAGCCTGCTGAAGATGGCACCAAATGCAAATGGAAGCTGGGGGTTGCCAGGGTGTAAAGTGATGCATCATGGGACATTGGGTCAGGACCCAGAATGCCCCATAACCCCACCTCTGCCATCCCACAAACTTCAGCACCAGACCAGGAAGAGATGGTCTCTGAGATGGCTGCCCAGACTGCACCGCTCCCAATGCAAGTGCCGCAAGTGTGGCCATACTGTTGCGCTGACAGCTGACAGTGTGAACACACAATTGCGGTTTCCTTGCTGCGCTCTGTGAGTGGCCCTGTACCTCCCAGCGTTGTACATCTGCCAGTGTAGACAAAGCCTAAGGCTCTGCCTACACCCATGGTGTGTCACTCTCCTGGTTTCTGGGTATTGCTGGGAGCTGGGGGAGATAGACGGAGAAGTAAGAGCCTTGCTTTGAACACTGCAAGCCTCCCTAATCCACATGGGTAGAGGCTCAAAGGTGCAGACAATAAAGTTCAATAAACTAGACCAGAACTCCAACAGACTTGTCTGCTTCCTTTCATCTCCAGACCTCCAGCAAATGAAAGGAGTCCTCAAACCCCAGCTTCCTGGCTTAGGCAAAGCTCCTAAGAGCCCAATATCCTCAGGAAGGCGATTTTCTCCTTTTTTAATTTCTATTAGTTAATTCCAGTGCTTATGAAAGAGGGACAGGGAGTCGGCAGCTCTGTGGGGTTCCTCCACACAGTTGGACTCATTTCTGATCTGTATCCCGCCCCCCCATGCTGCTCCAAATTCTGGTCCCTTGACTGCTATGCCAGTTCATGCAATTCCTGACCTACAGCGATGCTGGCACCCAGGAGAGCGGCTCTTCTTGTGAGCAGAGATGGCTCAGTGATGGGTTTGGAGAGAGCTATCCACTGGAGACTGAGATAAGGCCACCCGCTTATGTCACCTCTGGGCCACTAGATCACTGTCCGACGGTCATCTGATATGTATTTGAACTGGTGACACAGAGGTGGGAAGAGTCTCCTGCCTCAATTGTCAAATCCCTGGCCCCATTTAGTCCTTCATAATGGCCTGATCCTTCATCCCTGTTTTTTATATATATATAAATTGTCATGCCCCCCATGCTTTATAAAAATTGGCTTATGAATATGCATAACTGGAAGATACTTCAGGCAAAATGCATCATGTAACATAACTTTTAATGTTAAAATCTGCTGTATGTGTATATCCTATTTTTGTGCATGTAGCATTTTTGTATGTGAAGTTAGAAATATGAAGTGTGGATTTGTTTATAATTCTAAATGTGCTAATGGAGGCCATTACTGAGAGTCCAGAAACTTAATGGCTCAGCGCTCAGGGTAACAATTTGTGAGTGGTTTGGGTTTTTCTGTAAGCCTGGATTGTGGTTGGTCGTGTCAGAACATGTGGCCAGGCCACCTGATGCTGGAATCCATTTTGGAGCTAGTACTTCTCCACTCAAGGTGAGGAAAATCTGAACTGAGCACAAAGAATTCCCAGCTTGGGCAAAAGGTGGGGTGCAGGTTGAACCTCTGCGGTCTAGGACTCTCTGGTCTGGCAACATCCGTGGTCTGGCAGGACCACAGATGTTGCTGGACTAGAGAGCCCCAGTGCAAGGGTTGCTGGAAGCTTGGAGCAGAGCTGGCAGGTAGGGCAGTGGAGTCCATGGGGCACCAGAGTGCACAGCTGGCAGGGCCAGGAAGCCGGTGGGGAGGCTGCAGAGCCCACAGCCAGCAGGGGAGGGCATGGAGCTCTCAGCTGGTGGGGCCAGGAAGAGAGGGCTGCTGGTGTTGGCGGGGAAGGCTGCTGAGCCTGCAGCTGGTGGGGCTGCCAGAGCTTGCAGGGCTGTGAGCATTGGAAGGGCTGCTAAGGCTGCCGGAGCTCGTAGGGCCAGCAGGGCTGCCGGAACCACCAGAGCTCACGGGGCTGCAGAGCCCACAGGGCTGCCGCATCCAAGGGATCGGGGCAGCAGTGCCAGGTGGCATGGGAGAGGAACCCAGTGGAGAGGCTGGTGGCCACCCCTCCCAGATCTTCCCCGGTCTGTCAAACTCCCTTGTCCGGGACAAGTCAGGTCCGAGGATGCTGGACCGGGGAGGTCCCACCTTTATTGGCCAGACACCAGGAGACCCCCCACTTGCCATCCAAGATGCTTGCTGGAAACATCTAAGACTAAAAAGGGGGAAGGCTTAAGCCCAAGCTAGGTGGTTGCTTAGCTTGTGCAAGAGATGATTAGAACAATGGGTAGGGTAAGAATTTGCATGTAACAAGTTTCTTAGTGTATTTGGATTAGCTGGTGTGTTTTGTTTATTTTGGCTCAGTAACTTACTTTGGTCTGTCTGTTTTCACTTGCAATCATTGAAATCTGACTTTTTATACTTAGTAAACACTTTTGTTTGTTATCAGGCCCAGTGTTTCCTGGGGGGAACAACCACTGTGCATATCTCTCTTTCATTGATAAAGAGGGCAAGCTTATGAACTTTCTCTGTGTAAAACTTCTATACGGAGTAAGACAAATTGATCTGGGATTTTGATCCCATTGGGGCTGTTTTCTTGGGTGCTGTCAGCGGTCTCCCTGAGCTAAGCTGGTTCTGTGTTTGTGTTGCTCTGCTAGGGGCCTCTTACCTCAACTCTGCCTTGGATGGAGGTGACTAGAGCTTCTGGCCCAGTCGGACAGGGTGGTGGAGCACCCCTGTGGGTGGGTAGGTGGGCTCAATGACATGACCAGCACATCAGGTGACAGTCTCACAGGGATCCCTGTTATTGAATCCGTCACGTATATATACCTCTCCCCATCCCTTACCACAAAGTGTAAATGTTCTGAGTACACACAGCTCCCAGTGATATCAGTAGGACTGAGGGTGCTTAGGCCCCTGGAAATCAGGCCTAACGATGGATTTAGGGACCTTGCTTCAGGCATCTACAGCTGGAAAATCAGGCCCCTTTCTCTCTTCCCATTTTTAAAAAGCTTAACATTTATTTAACTACAATGACTAACTGACACTTTGGATAAAGGAAACCAGTCCATTAAATTCTATAGCTCACCACAAATATAAGCAGATAGGTGCGGTCAGAATTGAAGAAGAAGATAGGAAAACAAACCCTTTTCTTTTTTTTTAAAGATGTTTCATTCTTCTGCATACATCTTAAAGAACCCTAAAAGAACTCAGAGCCCTTTTTTTTCCCTTTCTCCTTTCCAGCTCCCCATTCAAGACTCTGGGATCCCACTCTTTTCCAGCATTCTGCTGGGTCTGTGCCAGCTCTCTGTTTATTCAGCCATCTGGTTTTGTTCCAAGCGAGTTGGGGAAGGGAATATTTTCGGTTGCTTTGTGGTGCTGCATTTGTTCCAGCTACGCTAGTCTTGGCTAAAGGATGGCTCAGGAGCCAATATGCAGTTTGCCTCCTGCGCTTGCCTACATGCATTCTTTTCACATGACATTTCCCCCCCATCATTTTGTATCTAAGCACGCCAGGGCAGTGCCAGGCCATTTTCTTCTCTTTTTTACTCACTGCACACGATTGATTCCGCTGTTGTGACAATCAAACACCAACATGAAAACCCAGGCTGGGGTGAGGGAGGGGAAAGAGAAGCCTGTTGGTCATGAACAGTGTTAAAATAAATGCACCCTTTAATCTAGAGGTCGTCGGCCACCTCTTGCATCACTCCCCAGATGAAAAATCACATCTGGGGTTAGATCGGCAAACTGCAGTCCGGTGTCAAAGGTTGGTTGGATTTATGGGTTTTAATATTTGCACTATTGATTGCCTGGCTGGCTCGGGGGTTGTTGCAACAAGCCCAATTACTGAACTTTTGACAGAGGTGGTGATTTTGAAGATGTTTGGGGTGGGGGAGCAGTGTGAGTGTGTGTGTGTGGTGGGGGGCGGGGGAGGATAGTCCTGAGAAAGAGGTTTAGAAACCCTACTATGCTGTGTCTGGAATTCCCGCCCCAGCCCTCCGTTTCATTCTCTAGCCTTCTCTCTCACCCTTTCTCCCATCCCCATGACTTGGCCCCATGCAGATGGGACATTTAGGGTTATGACCTGAAAGTGCCCATGTAAGTCCAAGTCCTGCCCCTACTCCTGGGGAGGTTGTGGAATTTCCATCACTGGAGATATTTAAGAGCAGGTTGGACAGACATCTCTCAGGGATGATCTAGATGGTGCTTGGTCCTGCTGTGAGGGCAGGGGACTGGACTTGATGACCTCTTGAGGTCCCTTCCAGTTCTAGTGTTCTATGATCCCTCTTTCCTATCAGCCTGGGAATGCACCTCAGTCCTCACCTGTGTTACTGCAGCTGTTGCCCTGTTGGACCTTTCACAAGTGGCTGTATCAGATCATACACACTCACAGCTGTGGACCAATGCTCTCTGAGCTTGATAAGTTTATGGAAGGGATGGTATGATTGCCTACAATGGCACATAGAGATCTGCAACTCCTAGCAACAACTATCTCCAAGGGCCAGTGATGGGACATTAGACAGGGAGGGCTCTGAGTTATTACTGAGAATTCTTTCCTAGTTGTCTGGTGGGTTTAACCCACATGCTCTAGGTCTAACTGAGTGCCATATCTGGGGTCAGGAAAGAATTTTCCCTCAGATCAGATCAGTAGAAATCTATGGGTTGGGGGGTGGAGGTTCTGCCTTCCTCTCCAACATTAGGCACAGATCACTTGCTAGTTTGAACTAGAGCAAATGGTGGATTCTTTGACACTTGATGTCTTTAAATCATGGTTCGAGGACTTTCCGTAACTCAGCCAGAGGCTAGGGGTCTATTACAGGAGTGGGTGGTTGATGGTTGAGGTTCTGTGGCCTGCAATGTTCAGGAGGTCAAACTAGTTGCATGATGGTGCCATATGGCTGAGAAACAAGTTTAGAGACCATTTGATTCTAGGGTACTCTTTCTCCTATCACAAGACACAGGTAACTTCCATTGGGAGTGAATTCAATGGGATTTACTCCTGTGGGATATGATAGAGGATATGATAGAGATCTATAAAATCATGACTGGTGTGGAGAAAGTGAATAAGGAAAAGTTATTTACTTGTTCCCATAACACAAGAACTAGGGATCACCAAATGAAATTAATAGGTAGCTGGTTTAAAACAATCAAAAGGAAGTATTTGTTCACACAACTTGTGGAACTCCTTGCCAGAGGATGTTGTGAAGGCCAGGACTTTAACAGGGTTAAAAAAAGAACCAGTCAAGTTCATGGAAGATAGGTCCATCAGTGGCTATTAGCTAGATGGGCAGGAACAGTGTCCCTAGCCTCTGTTTGTCAGAAGCTGGGAATGAGCAACAGGGAAGGGATCACTTGAGGATTCCCTGTTCTGTTCATTCCCTCTGGGGCACCTGGCATTGGCACTGTCAGAAGGCAGGATATTGGATTGGTCTGACCTAGTATGACCGTTCTTAAGTTCTTATGTCTCTGGGGTGAAAGTGGTCTTCCATTTCTGGACATGGATTGGGCAAACAGTTACTAGATGGTGTCCCTGTGATGGTGCCCACTGGGCATTGGCAGAGGTCTATGAAAATGCTTGCATTAGCTCACAGTGTTCAGGACAGACTGGCTCTGTTTTTGTGTCTGTACCATACCAGCTCTTAATATCGGGAAACCCCTAAAATAGCGCAAGAGGTTGTGTTTTCTAGTGTGAGCTCAGCACAGATTTGGTAAGCAGAGCCTCCTCTGGGTTCACATGCCAGCCAAACCACTGGTTAAGCAGGAAGCTTTGAAGGAGAAAAGTCTCCCATGCCATTGGAGAACAGACTCAAAGCAAGAACCTTGCTTGAATTCCCGGAACTGAGCTTCTCTAGGAACTAAAAGGCAAATCAAGCCAACTGATATTTTTGATTTGACATGTGCTTGGGGGTGGGGGCATATCTTGTTACAAAGCATCTCCTTTGGCAGGTGTAATATTATGAAATGCAATCTCAACCATCCTTGGGCACAATCCACTAGCCTGGCTGATACCCTAGTGCTGGTCCTCTTAAAAAGCCTGGATGCATGATCCAGATCTCAGGGCCAGAGGGGACTGAGACCGGTTTAGCAAGAAGTAGCGCGGTCACACCTGGCATGGGGGAAGTGTCAGTGGTTGCTCAGTAAAAAGCACTGAAGGGGCAACATTGACAAGTGCAGGAGGGAGAACTGGCCAGTCTATGTAGGCAGGAAGTGTGATGGGTGAGAAGGGTGAGAGAAATGGGGGGAGCCTGGGGCTCTAGCAGAGTCTCTGCTAGGAAAGGATGGAACACCAGTAGTCTCTGGGGACTGTCCAGTGATGATGCCCTTTGTAAACCCTGAACCCAGCACGTCCATGGGGGGATTCCAAAGCCAGGGGAGTGATGTGCCCCACCCCTTCTCCAGCTCTATGGTGACGAGCTGAATGGACTAGTCATGTTGGGGAGTGATCCCCTGTCTCCTAGCAATGCGGGATGGGAGCTCCTAGCCAGACTCCCAATCTTCAGGAGGCCCTCAGTCAGCTCGGCGCTGCCTTGCGGGTTTTCCTGCACACTATTGGTTTCTTTCCTCCTTCCTTTTCTGTAAACCGACCCTGCAGTCAGATTGAGGCAGGTTCCCAGAAACCAAGAGCACCTGGAAGAAGGGTGGGTTTGCATTGGCGGTGTCTTTTGTCTGCACTTACCTGAATATTCTCTCTTGGCTTCTTTGAGGGAGACAGAGGAGTTCATGGGACTGAAAGTCCTTGTGTCCATCTCTTCCAAAGCCAGTGAGTGAAGTCTTTCTGTCCACTGATATCCCATCCCCTGTGGATAAATGGCTGCTCCTCTTATTGAAAGACCTGGCATAGAATCTGGGACATAGGGACATCATCCTGCACCAGTGACCCACCTACCCTGCTATCCCCAGCACCAGAGGAAGGTGCAAGAAATCTCACAGGAAGCTATTGTAGGATAATCTGCCTCCAGAGAAATCTCCTTCTGACCCCTGGTAATTAGAGGCTGGCTTATGCCCTGAAGCCTGTAGGTTTCTGTCCCATCCAGGGTTTGGAAGGCTTTTTTAATCCTTGCTCCTCTAGTGCGGGCCATTGTCACGCAAGCTGAGGGAGCATATTGCAAAGGCTTTGTGGGAACCAAGATTCTGGGCAACACCATGTAAGGACAGTGAAGAATCGAGAGATTCAAGCACCATCATGAATGTGGAGCTAGACACAGAATCAAGTGTCTCAGAGTTGTCACTGTGCACTTACTTTGTAACTCTGGCTGGGGAGATACTCAATTGATTGACCTTTGGCTCACAATAGCACAAAGAGCAAGCGTCAGAGTTGTTTGCCTCTCTTCCTCTCTTCTTTTTTTATCTCAGGGCTCTGCCCTGCTGCTCATCATGGTGATATCAGAACCCCTCCCAGTGCGAGGGCTTCTCTTCACGGACTGTGCCACAGGGGTACGGCTGTTCCTTGGGAGGCAGGAGCTATGTGAACAGGAGACGCTCTCCTGCCCACAGAGTGTTGTCTATATGGGGGCGGGGGGACAATATAACTACATCACACAGGGAAGTGGATTTTTCACACCCCTGAGCGACTTAGTTATACCACTCTAGGTCTGTGGTGTAGAGCTGGCCTTGAACTGACAATTGTGAAGTCCCTGGGGGATTTTATACCCTATCCCACTCCTCTTCCATTTTGGGGTGCTCTGCTTCCAAGAGGGTGCAGAGGTGAATGAAGCAGGAGATGTTGCAGTGAATGGCTCTTGCTCTTGTCCTTTGGGTAGAGGCTGCAGCTTCACTCCCCAAGGCTCCTTGGCTTTCCTTATTAATAGAATATTGTGACTGGGAGCCAAACACTGCAGAAGTTAAGGAAGGCTTGGAGCCAACGGTGGGGTTCTGGCACATCTCTGATGAATTAAGGCTAAGGCCCAGCCCCACATTGGCATTAGGTGCCTTACTTCCATTGATTTCAATGAAAGTTAGGAACCTAAATACTTGTGAAGATCTGAGCCCACATCCCTCTGTTGGACAGCAGCAGGGATAGGAATGCATCTGTGAATACACTCTGAAGCTACTGCCTGTATTTTCCTCCTTAGCTTTTGTCACCCAAAGCACATGTGGTTGTAGTGGGGAGTGATGAATGATCAGGGAATCAATCGAAATCCCTTTGGAAACACACATGCTTTCTAACAACCGAGGAAGAAGGCAAAAAAACATATGCAAAGGGCACATCAGCTGGGGAAGTTTATACTTTTGCTCCTCGAAAATATGCCCAGTGTAAAAGAGTACAGCAGCCTGACTCATTAAGGGTGAGGCTCAGGAAATAATTCGTCCCACCCCGCCCTGGGGAACATTTTGAAAATGGCATTGTGCAGTCTGCAGGGCTCCAAACGCAAAAGGCAGTGCTCTGGGAAGGACTTGGATGAGGCTCTGAGAGAAGCCACCTCTGGCAGGGGTCATGTAGCATCACTGGCTACATCTAGACTGCAGGCCTCTTTCGGGAGAAGCTTTTCTGGAAGAGATCTTCAGAAAAAACCTCTTTCGAAAGAGAGCATCTACACAGCAAAAGCGCAACGAAAAAGCGATATACTTTTTCAAAAGATAGCATCCACATTGATTGGATGCTATCTCGGATTTAAGTTGTGATTACTGGGGAGGGAGTGGCCACCAGGGCACCTGTGCTTTTTCCTGGAGGCTTCTTCTTTCGAAAAAGGCTTCTTCCTTGTAGAAAGAGGTTTACCGCTGTTGGAAAAACCCCTCTGTTCTTTCGACTTTCTGCCAAACGAATGCAATAGCAGTGTGGATGTAAGTATCGTTTTTCCGGGAAAACAGCCGTTTTTCCAGAAAAACTCTGCAGTGTTGACATACCCATTGAGTAGTAGTGACTATGTGTGGCTGAGAGATCAACCCTTCAGTTTGTGGCTGAGGTTTCTCCAACTTGTTCCATAGGACCCAGCATGGAGCAAGGATGTATCTAGTAGCGAAGTGTGCGATCAGAGTAGCCAAAGCCCGGATTACATAGTGTGGTGGGTGAAAGAGCCTATTGGGACCCAGAGAAGGACTCTCATTGTCCTGATCTTGAATCCCCCTATGCCAACATTTCACTAAAAGGGATGTTTAGACCCAGAGGAAGCCTCTAAGCAGCTCTAGTTGCTGGATCCAGTTTAGTGGATTCTAGGCCACTCTGGGTAAAAGGCTATTACTACTATTATGGATATGGGGAGTTGCCTTTCTATGCCTTGCAGTGAGAAGCTGTAAAATCTACATGCTCTTGCTGGTTTGTTTTATATTGTGATTCATGTTCATTACCCTGGTGAACTGACGGCTTTGTTAACTCACAAGTGAGTGTGGAAGATACTGAGCTTCAGGCTGCAAAGGCAGTTTCCTCTTTTTGACACCAAACCTGAACCTTTCTGCAGCTTTATAGAAAGGACGGTGGGTCTCAGACCTGCGAGCTGGAGTGCAAAGCTGGCAAGATGATCACAACTGTCTTTCCCGAAGATTGAAAGTAGGGATGTTAGTGAGTTGGCTAACCGTTTAACCGGTAAGTGATTGCTTACTGGTGAACAGACCCAGTTAACTGCAACAAACCTCCTCCCATGTGCTGTGTATTTAAAACTCGGACTCTCAGGCTGGCTCAGTCCCAGCTTTTAAATGAAGAGCATGCAGGGGAGCCCCCTGCCACTTCGCGCTGCTGCCGCTGTATCAGAGGCAGCAGTGCGGGGTGGCAGGTGGGACCCGGTACATACGGGGAGCTGGTTTAAAACACAACTCCCGTCTGCCACCCCATGCTGCTGCCTCTGTATCAGATGCAGCAGCCCCTGTCTGTGGGGGGGCCTGAGCTCCCTGTGGACAGAGACTGCTCCAGCATCCCATGGAGCAGCCGCAGGAACCCTGCAGACAGGGGCTGCTCTGTGGGGTGTTGGAGCAGCCTCTGTCCGTGGGGAGCTCGGAACCCCCATGGACAGGGGCTGATAGAGAGGCAGCCACGTGGGGTCGCAGCGGGTTCCGTGGGAGTGGGGCTTGGAGCGCACTGGCTGCCAGCCCTATCCACAGGGAAGAGAGGAAGCATTTGCTAAGGATTGTTGCAGTTAAACGATTACTAAAATAAAGGATTTCTAACATCCCTAATTGAAAGCAGAATTAAACTGCTTAACTGTGTAGGTGACTGTATTTTTACAGTTCCAGTATTTATACCATCAGGCAGGACTTCAAGCAGCCTAAAGCCTCTTTCATTCCTGCCCTGGACAGTGCCTCCCCGGGGGTAAAAATGGCTTCAAAGTTTTGAAAACAAGCTCTCTGTGGGCACATCTACACAGCAGGGCTAAAGCCAGAATGAGCTACTCAATTTCAGCTATGTCAATTGCATAGCCTAAGTTGAAATAGCTTAACCCGGCTTTTGGTGCTGTCTACACAGCAGGAAGTCCGAGGTAGAGTACTCTTCCTCCGACTTCCTTACTCCTTGTAAAATGAGGGTTACAGGAGTCGGAGTAAGAAGTCCTCCAGCTCACCATTATTTCGACCTTGTATCGAAGTAACTGCTTGTAGTATAGATGTGAACTGTGTTATTTCAGAATAATGCCAGTTATTCCGAAATAACACTGCTGTGTAGATGTACCCTGTGTGCTTGCTTCTTCCCATTTGAAGCTCCAGGGCTGCGCTTCCCATTTCTTTTCTGAAGGATCTTAGGAAGATCTTTGGAAGACTCTGCCAGTGATGGGCTATGAGACTATAACTTGAACTATAGCTCTCTTACCATTTTGCTTTGCCAGGCTTCTCCAGCATAGCAAGTGAAGCAGGGACCTGACCATTCTAACCATGAAAAGTAAGCCAGAATTAATGGCTTTTAAAATGCCAAAGGTGCTTGTACATCACGCAGAAGCAGGTGAGGGCAACCCACCTTTATTTTTCATTTTTTGCCTTTACTGTCCACAGTTGATCCAAGATTTGTCATCGACCTCTGTTCAGAAAACAGTTTTAGTCTTTTTTGTTCACTTCTCTTGGATTTAACAAGGCTTCCCAATTTGTGCATAGCCAAATCCTCACTGGAGCTGCCAGGAAATGCAGCCAGATACAAGTATGTGCTGATTGTATCCACAGCAAAACAATCTTTTTGTTTGTTGTTTGATTGATTGGGAGGGGGTTTGAGTTGCCTCAAACCCACCCGGAAGCATCTGTTACTTTTTGATCTTGCTGGTATTCAGCCCTGTGAGGTGCCCACTCTAGCAGAGCATTTAAGTGTATGCTTATAGAATCATAGAACACTAGAACTGGAAGAGATCATCAAGTCCAGTCCCCTGCCCTCACAGCAGGACCAAGCACCATCTAGATTCTAGATTATCCCTGACAGGTGTCTGTCTAACCTGCTCTTAAATATCTCCAGTGATGGAGATTCCACAGCTGCCCTAGGCAATTTATTCCAGTGTTTAACCACCCTGACAGTTGGGAAGTTTTTCCTAATGTCCAACCTAAACCTCCCTTGGTGCAATTTAAAGCCCATTGCTTCTTGTCCTGTCCTCAGAGGTTAAGGAGAATAATTTTCCTCCCTTCTCCTTATGATGCCCTTTTAAGTATTAAAAAGCTGTTCCCATTTCCCAAAGCCCTATTGATTTCAGTGGGCTACAAGTGCTTTTCTGGATTGGAGCTGGCGTGCACAGGTCCTTATAGAATCAAGGCTGTAGTGACTGATGCATTAGGACTCTCAATTCTTTGCCTTCTTCTCTGGATTGTTCAGAGATGTTTCTGGCTACCTATTACTGTACCATTTAAGCTCTAAGATGGGGTGATGTGCAATGTTCCCTTTGATTTTTCCATCCCTATGCGGAATAAATTGTATGTGCACCAAGGCATGGGCAGATGTGCACCACCAGTAGAAACACATGCTGCTGGCTGTGGGTGCTCTGCTAATCAGCCGGGGGGCAGGGGGGGAGGCATTTGAACCTCTCCTGGGTGGCTGCCCAAGTGCTCAGCTTGCTAACAAGGAACACTGGTCATATGCTCTGCCCCTAACTAAACTCTCCCATGAGAGGAATGACTCTTTGTTGTAGTAAAATCCCTACTGGCAAAAGGCATGAATCATGGTTTTACCATGAGCCCCAAGCAAAGGTCAGGTGCAGTGCCCTGCCCCGGAGCAGCCCAAGAGGAAGCCCTGACCTACTGTGTTTCTCGTGGGCTCCCCACAGCTACAGGGAAAGACTAAACTGTGCTGGGTGGATAAGCACCTCAGCACCATGACACATATTGGGGTGGAGCCACTTCTTGCCCCCTACCACCTACATGCATGGGGGCAATGGGGAAGTACAAACTTTCCAGCACCTGCTTCCCCTTTCATGCAGCTGCCCACGAAGCAGGAACCCATGTGCCCCGTGGCACTGCCGTAACCAAGCTACAATGTTGCCCAGGGTTAATAACAGGTGTGTGGTTAGGCCCTCCAATGTGTGCCCATGTAATGGTGAGGGCTGCTCCTCTTTCCTTCCCTCTCTCTGCGTTAGGAGAGCCAGGAGCATCCTGCTCCCGGAGCTGCTCGGGGTACACTGTGTGTGTTGTCCAGACAATGTACTCTCCTGCTAGCTGCAGTGCTAAGGATTAGCTGCTGCGGGCACACCAGTGCAGACACAGTGAGGGTATGCAGTAGGCCGTGATGCATGGCTGTGTTGTGAGAATGTGGCTGTGTAGGGCTTTAATCTCCATTTTGCTTGGCTTTGGGACTAAGCCATGCCTTAGCCATGTTCCCAGACAATGCTCTTTCACTGCAAGGACAAGTGCAGAGTCCTGCACTTAGGAGGGAAGAATGCCAAGCACTGCTACAGGCTGGGACTGACGGGCTAAGCAGCAGTTTGGCAGAAAAGGACCTGGGGATTACAGTGGATGAGAAGCTGGATATGAGTCAACAGTGTGCCCTTGTAGCCAAGAAGGCTAACAGCATATTGGGGTGTATTAGTAGGAGCATTTCCAGCAGATCTAGGGAAGTGATTATTCCCCTTTATTTGGCTCTGGTGAGGCCACATCTGGAGTATTGCGTCCAATTCTGGGCCCCGCACTACAGAAAGGATGTGGATGCATTGGAGAGTGTCCAGCGAAGGGCAACAAAAATGGGACTGGAGCACATGAATTATGAGGAGAAGCTGAGGGATTTGGGCTTATTTAGTCTGCAGAAGAGAAGAGTGAGGGGGGATTTGATAGCAGCCTTCAACTACCTGAAGGAGGGTTCCAAAGAGGATAGAGAGAGGCTGTTCTCTGTTGTGACAAATGCCAGAACGAGGAGCAATGGTCTCAAGTTTCAGTGGGAGAGGCCTAGGTTGGATATTAGGAAAAACTATGTCTCCAGGAGGGTGGGAAAGCACTGGAATAGGTTACCTAAGGATGGGGTGGAATCTCCACCCCTAACGGTTTGTAAGTCCCAACTTGACAAAGCCCTGGCTGGGATGATTTAGTTGGTATTGGTCCTGCTTTTAGCAAGGGTTGGACTCGATGACCTCCTGAGATCTCCCCCAATCCTATGATTCTATGAAAAGCCTTTGGCTGCGGCATAGAGGCACCAATCATGGTCCTGAACTGAAGACTTTTCAAAACAGGGACTATCTATTGTATTATGTAGTGTCTACTATCCCCCGAGGTGCTACTGCAGTAAAAGTAATAAAGAACAGCCTCCAAGGTAAGGTCCCGCAGCAGATCCCTGTGCCCCTATATGATCCCAACTGCAGTATAGACAGGGCTTCAGTAGAGAGCAAATGTTGGGTAGAGGAGCAGCAACTGAAGCTTAGGAGCCGTGCCAGTTGTTTAGCCCTCTCCTTGTAACTACTGGGAAATGAGACAGCTGAAGGCTTATTGCTGATGAATGCAAAGTAGCAATTTCTAGTCATCCGCCTCGGAAAAGTCAAGTACAAGCAAATATTAGGGTTGTGTGCATTGCTCCTATGTAAACATGTATGCTAATTAGGTGCAGCCTCTGGGCTGCTGTCAAGTTGCCAGGGCCGCTTTGTGTTCCAAAGTCTGGCCACCCCAGATTTAGCGGGGTGCTCACAATATTTCCCTCTCCCTTTCAAATGCTGGCGGGAGTCTTATTTGTAAATTTCAGTTTCTACTGGCGAAGCAGAGGCAGTGACTGGCTTTGTAATAATTGCTCCAAAACACAGTCTCTAAACTTTAATCGGCCGCCCGCCCTCCCAATAACCCCCTTGCTGTCCCCGAGAATTGAAGCATGTTTTCTTTATCTGCTCTTAAATGGGATTTATTATCCCCAGGACTTCCTGTGCTTTCTTTCAACATGCTCCATTTCTTTTTGAGAACAATAAATCAAAACTGTTTGTTTCATTTTACTGCCATGGCCTCTCTCTGAGCAGTAAATGCACTTGTGTGACAGTGTGGGGACACCCTGGCTCTCTGCAGAGCTATAATCCACGGGCATGTTGGGAATCTCTCCCTGACTGGGAGCGGGAGGGTGGGAAAAGTCTGAAAAATTCCACCCCCTCCCCACCACCAATTTTCCATTGAAATGTATCTCTCATTTAACATAAAAATAAACCAGAGTGAGGTACAGGTTGAACCTCTCGAGTCCAGCTCTCTTGGGACCCGACCAATTTCGAATAAAAAAATTTTCTAGACCATGGAAGATCAGTATTGTCTAGCAGCATTACCAACACTTCCACTGCTTACTGGGCTGTTAAAGGACATTTAGGGGTAAATTAGAACTAAATAATAGCCCAGAACACTGAGAGCCAGAACTGGTGGCTGTAAACAAACTTGGCCACGCCCATGAAAAGTGGACATCCGACTAACTAAAATCATGCCAGAGCATGGATGTTGCTGGACCAGAGAGTTCTGGACTAGAGAGGTTCAACCTGTATTAAATCTCAACAGACCTCACCTAGGGGTTGCCGCCCGACTGAGTTTAAGGCTGTGTTTTGACTAGATCCTGGATGTCTTGGTTGCAGGGGTCTAAGGATCCTCTAAGCCCATAAAACTTATGTAATGGATACAGACTGGAACGACTCCTCTGCAAACAAGTGCCCTGCCCTGATTGGTTGGATTGCGACTGCCTGGTGTGTGGGCTTTGCCCACTAAAACCCAACTAAGGAGAGTTAACCAAACAGTCCTGGTCTGGCCCCCGTAGAAAGGCGCTCCAAGAGGAAACATGAGAAAACCCACTAGGCATCACAAGCTGAACACGGCTCTGATTTATAAACACTCCAGGTGCTCTGAGCAGCCCAAAGGAGCCCAGCTCTGTTTAGGGCCTGGCAGATTCTTTCTTTGGAAAAGAAGAAGGCGTTTAAGTGTCTTTTCCACATCCAGAGAAAGTGAGACGCTGTATGGAACACACTGGGAGAGGCTCCTTGCTCCGTGGAACTTGGTTTAAACGTGATGGCACAATGTCTTTTTGGCTGGAGAGGTTACTCGGTGCCATAAGTTTGTTTGGTGCTGCCTCAAAAGACTGAAGAGTTGGCCTCTGTCCCAAGGAGCCCTCAATAGAGTGCTTTGAATGTAGCTGAGCTAATGATGGTGGGAGAAGTGTGGGGTTATGTGAAGAGACCATGACAGTCTTGTGCAGCTGGGAATTCCCAAAGCCAAAGGAAATATGAAAGGAAGGGGAAGGATCCAGTGGGTGTGGTAAAGCAGGAAGATGGCTGGGAACTGGGAAGAAATAGGAACAAGGGTGTATAAATGAGGCCAGGTCTACACTACACCCTTACTTTGGGATAACAGCATAGGGTGTGAAAAATCCCACCCTGAGCGACGTTATCCCATCGACCTTCATCTGCCATGTAGCCTGCGCTACGTTGTATTTCTCCCTCCAGCGCAGCTACTGCTGTTGCGGAGATGGAATTGTTACATGGTCAGCATGGATTCATAAAGGGCAAGTCGTGCCTGACCATTCTGATTAGCTTCTGTGATGAGGTAACTGGCTCTCTGGACATGGGAAAGTCAGTGGATGTGATCTACCTTGACTTTAGCAAGGCTTTTGATACCCTGTCCCACAATATTCTTGCCAGCAAGTTAAGGGAATGTGGATTGAATAAATGGACGGTAAGATGGATAGAAAGCTGGCTAGAAGGCCGGGCCCAGTGGGTAGTGATTAACGGCTCGATGTCAGGATGGTGGTCGGTTTCTAGCGGAGTGCCCCAAGGTTCGGTTCTAGGACCGGTTTTATTCAATATCTTTATTAATGACCTGGATGAGGGGATGGATTGCACCCTCAGCAAGTTTGCAGATGACACTAAGCTAGGGGGAGAGGTAGATACGCTTGAGGGCAGAGATAGGGTCCAGAGTGACTTAGACAAATTGGAGGATTGGGCCACAAGAAATCTGATGAGGTTCAACAAGGACAAGTGCAGAGTCCTGCACTTGGGACAGAAGAATCCCAACCACTGTTACAGGGTGGGGACCAACTGGCTAAGTAGTAGTTCTGCAGAAAAGGACCTGGGGGTTACAGTGGATGAGAAGCTGGATATGAGTCAACAGTGTGCCCTTGTAGCCAAGAAGGCTAATGGCATATTAGGGTGCATTAGGAGGAGTATTGCCAGCAGATCCAGATAAGTGATTATTCCCCTTTATTCGGCTCTGGTGAGGCCACATCTGGAGTATTGTGTCCAGTTCTGGGCTCCCCACTACAAAAAAGATGTGGATGCATTGGAGAGGGTCCAGTGGAGGGCAACCAAAATGATTAGGGGGCTGGAGCATATGACCTATGAGGAGAGGCTGAGGGAGTTGCGTCTGTTTAGTCTGCAGAAGCGAAGAGTGAGGGGGCATTTGATAGCAGCCTTCAACTTCCTGAAGGGAGGTTCCAAAGAGAATGGAGAAAGGCTGTTCTCAGTAGTGCCAGATGGCAGAACAAGGAGCAATGGTCTCAAGTTGCAGTGGGAGAGGTCCAGGTTGGATATTAGGAAAAACTATTTCACTAGGAGAGTGGTGAAACACTGGAATGGGTTACCGAGGGAAGTAGTGGAGTCTCCGTCCCTAGAGGTGTTTAAGTCTCGGCTTGACAAAGCGCTGGCTGGGTTGATTTAGTTGGGATTGGTCCTGCCTAGAGCAGGGGGCTGGACTTGATGACCTTCTGAGGTCTCTTCCAGCTCTATGGTTCTATGATTCTGTTACGCCAATGTGAGCGCGCTCTCCTGTGAGCTTACAGCCTCTTCCCCAGAACGGCTACAGCAGCGCAGCTGCACCAATGCAGGTTTGGAGTGTAGACTCGCCTGGAGCTGGCCGGTGCGTGACAGTGGAGGAACAGTTGTCAGCTGGGCGATCTGTTCTGACCAGGCTCAGGAAGACCCATTTGTGACGCATGGAAAATACTTCATGTGCAGAGACAGTTCTGCCTGTCACATTTTCCATCTTTTGTCCTGTTGGATTTTTTTTCCCCCTAGGGAGGTTAGCATGAAAACTTCCAGGATCCTTGCCCTGAAGAGCCGACTTACTCATTCCCCACCTGAAGGCATCACTTGGTCTGGAACGCTTGCTGTGGAAATGTTGATGCCACTGATGGAGGATTACACTTTTGGGTGGGGAATGAGCTGACTGGACTTTGAGGCAGCGCCTGAATTCAGGTCGGAAATTCAGAGGGAATCTGGCTTATTTCCCTCTTGCTTTTCAGAGCCTCGTATCCGCACGTACAAGAATTTGCACTAGACACACACAAGTGCATGGGCGTACATGTGCCCAGTTGCGGTTTGTCTGGGTCGGGTGAGGTTTCCCATGAACCAAAACATGGCTATGCAAAATCAGAGTGCAAAATTGCATTTGCAAATCTAGTGGCTCAGAAGAGGCCCCTTTGGAAACATTACTCAGACTAATGCGCTGCTAGCCTGTTTTCATGCAAATATCCCTACTAATATAAATGAGTGCAGAAAAATACGGAACATATGGTCTAGCTGCATCTCAACAGAATGTTTTTTCCTAAGCTTCCCATGAGCTGGCCTGCCCCGAGTTTTGAAATACATGGTGTTGCCAAACTGCCATCCAAAAACTAGAGATGGGTCCGAACCAGAGCTCTGGATCTCGGCAGCCTGAAGCTCTGGGGGAGTTTAAATCTGACATTCCTGACTGCCCCCCATCTCTGCAGTGGGCTCAGTCAGACCCCAGAGTTTGCAAAATCTCAGATTTCGGAGCAGTGTACATCCAGATCTGAATGCTGCAGCCTGAGCTCGCCTGTACTGGAAAATAAAGGGTTGAAAACCCTCATCTGTAAGAAGCCCTTGTTCCCCAGTGATCCTGTTTTGATTTCCATCTCCTATCCTACTTTAGCACTTCCTAAGGATGGGATGTGTCTCCAGCTTGGCAGCTGGTACTTACTTTGTCTTCTACTCAGCCTTTTTTTAGTCGTCTCATGATCCTAACATCCAGAAACTCTCCTGAGCCTTCTGAGCTCTTGGTTTGCTTTGAAACTTCCAAGTTTGGATGGTGCTATTCCGGGGTCCAGGTCAAGTGTCAAGAGAGCCCCAGCCTAGTTTGTCTCCTGTTGTGCTGCATGGGGCAGATGCCTGTGCTTGGCTGGGGAATCCCACCATTGCAGTGCTAAGTTAGAACCAGTGGTCTCTGTAAGCTGGGCACTTGTGGAGCTGTCATGAGATTCCAGCGCTGCCCAGCTGATTCACAGAGCGCCCACAGCTAGATTTGTGTTTTGTGTGCACATCCCCACATGCCTCAGTGCGTGTAACAAAATGTATTCTGCACATGGATGGAAAAGACTAAAGGAAACATTGGTTAGGACTCTCTGAAAATGGCACTGAGTTTGGTTACTGTTGGAGGGACGGGGAGAGGAGGAACTGGTCACATCCAGGGGCCATTTCTTTCCAGACTCATTTTCTTTTCCCTTGTGAGATTGATCTTGGGCCAGTTTGCATGCAGAATCCCTGGGACACCACCATCTCGGATCAAAGTTTACCCACTGGGACTAGAAAGGAAATGTCAAGAGCACGATTAAACCGTCTAATTCTAGGGGCTCATTGAGACTGCTTTTATATTTAACTGCTCTGTTTTTTCTTGGGATCATTTACAGATAAGTGGCAATCATCTCCCCCTCTCCCCCCTTGCCATTTTCCACTAACCTCTGTCTTGTCATCCCCTCCCTTCTCACGCCGTCGTCTCAGCGGTTTTCTGGAATGACGACTTTCTGGCTTAGTTTGGAAGGGAGGATGGAAAGTTATTTTCAACCCCCAAATTAGAAACAGAATGATATTTCGTGTTGTGCATTGGACAGGATGGTGTGTGTCATGCTCCAGCAATGAAAGGCCCTCACCAAGGAGCAGTGTGCATAAAAAACAATTCTATTTTGACTCCTGAGACCTGGTTTCTATCGTGTGGCTCCACAGGATCAGATCTGTTACGAAGTGCTGAGCACGCATGGAAGCTGGGAATGTTTGCAGGGAGGGCCTGGCTCTTTGAAGAACTGAGTCCTATCCCCACCTCCAGGCCCACCGATGGGGGAGAAAAAGGGGCAACTGCTTCGGAGCCCAGCAATTCAAAAGGGCCCGAGGCTACTGCTACTGCCGCAGCTGGAGCCCTGGGCCCTTTAAATCGCGGCTGGAGCACTGTGCTGCAAGCTCCAGGCAGCTCTGAGGGATGGGGGGTAGGGCACCACAGTCTGGGCAGCACTGAGGACTGGTAACCCTGGACCCGCCTCTTCTACCTGAGGCTCCGCCCCTTCCGGAAGCATGGAGCCAGACCCCTGCATACCTTGCCCAAAGGCCCGGTAAGGCTGTCAGCTCCCCTGCTGACCTCTGGGCAAGTTCCTTCTCCCTGCAGAAAATGAAAGGGCCTGCAATAGAGCCCCAAAGCTCTGCATTCTCCGTCTCCTTGGACAGCCTCATCACCATAGCAGCCATCCTGGCTACAAATTGAAATGGAGAGTCAGCCACTCTTGCAGGCTGCGGTCCTCTTCTGTCACTTAGGGTACGTCTACACTGCACGCTTATTTCAAAATAAGCTATTCCGGAATAGTTAATCCAAAATAGCTTATTTCAAAATAGCATGTTTACACTGCAGGGAAGCCCCAAAATTAATCCAAGGCAGGCTTCCCTAATGAAGACCTGCTATCTCGATTTAGAGCCCTAGGAGGCATTGGGGAGGAATAACTTAGAATGGCCCTGGTGAGGGGCTATTTCGAAATAGCAGCAGTGGAGTGTCTACATATGCCTTATTTCGAAATAGCTATTTTGGAATAGGCATTATTCCTCATAGAAAGAGGTTTACAGATTTTGGAATAAGCTGTCTGTTATTTTGAAATTATTTTGAAATAACGGAACGGCTATGTAGACGCTTGCATTGTTATTTAAAAATAACGTTAGTTATCTTGAAATAACAGTGCAGTGTAGACGCACAACAGGCCTTCACTGGGAGGGCTGAGCAAATTAAAGCAATTAAGAAGCTTCAAGGCAAGCGACTCCGATTTCATTCCATCACCACAGGTTGCTGTGCCGAAGGAGAGCACCATGCACAGATGTCCCGCCTTTAGATGGCTCTTTGGTTCAGTTTGCATGTATTTTGGTTCTGCAGGGTCATTCAGCCTTTGTTTGACTGGATTAGTCAGTGGAGAGAGAGAGAAGGAGCAGAAGGATCTCAGCCAAATAGGAGCCTGTCAGCATGTATTTGGCAGTGCTATTTTGGATGAAAATGGGAGAGCGGGGGTTGCAGAAAAGTTCTACATCTTTGTTACGAGCAAATGTGAAAAAGTGGGGAAGGAGGGAAAGGCGTTCTTTTTAAAGTGCAGGCATGAAATGGTCTTCCGTCTGAAGAGGGATATTTCAAAGTGCAATTGGTTTTTTATTTTTTCCCACTTAAATTTGGTTTTGAATTAAAAGTGAGAAATTTCAAATGAAATGAAAACTGTGCATTTTCTCTCCGTCTTTCATGGGGAAAAAAATCAACCCTGTTGCAACTAGGTCTGCTTCCAAACATCCCTTTGCCCTCAGTCCTTTTTAGCAGCTCCAGGGCTCTCCAGAGGTACAGGAAAGGCAGAAAGGATAGTAGAAACAGCAGCCCTACAAGGCAACACCGCCACCTCAACCCTCCTGCCAAGGCCCCACTCCCAGCACCACAGGGAGGTGGGGCAGTGTGCAGCACCAGCCTCCCTCCCCCAGCACCATGGGGAGGGAAGTGGGCATACGGCCCCAGTCTCCTCATCCCTGGAGCACGGGAAGGGCAGGTGATGGGGGCAGCAAAACTCCGCCCCCAGTATGCCTACACTAGGAATTCTTGGGGGCAGAGTATGGATGGGGCCATGCCTGGCCATTTGGAAAGGCAATGTCTCCCCCAGCTTATGATACCCCCCCATCTCTGCTTGTGGCCTTGTCACTCAATCTCCTTCCCTCGGTCTGACCACTGTGATACCCACTCACCCGCTGTGGTCTCTTGGGCAAATTGTGGGTGCTCCCTCCTCTCCTGGGTCTCCAACCCCAGCTCTGAATGCCCAGCAGATCATCCTGGGCAACCTTTCATCGGGCCCATTGCTTTCGGTCTTCAAACAGGTGCCCTCCTCCCAGAGCTGGGGTGACGTTTTCTCTTCCAATCCGGTCATGGCGGGAGCACGCTGAGATGCTACTTGACCCAGGTGGCCATGGAAGACACACCACTTCAGGCAACGTGCAGCTTTCCCTGGACAAAGGGATGGAAGCTTTTCTCATGTGAAGCCTGAGGAAAAAATGATTCTGCTGGAGGAGGGGATCCCAACTCCGACCCATACGTTACTCCCTGTGTGGCCGTGTAATTGCCTGGCATTGCTAATAATGTAGCCTTTCCTTTAGTATGACCACCCATACTGTCGGTTAATAGACGTCCCCTAGGCAGGACTACGGCTTTAACGTTCCATTATCGGTATCCACTAAGGAGTTGCTGAGGAGTGGCTGATCAGATTAAACAGTCTGTTTCTAAGCAACTGTATAAAGGTCAGACACTGATAAAAATGTAGCTGTGTGTGTGTAGGGGTGTCTCATTAGAAAACAATGAGTCTCATTTTCTTGCAGTTACGTTCTAGATGGTCCAGGGAGCCAACAGCCTCTGTGGGGCAGAGGGCAGAGTGCGGGGAGGGGCTGGCTCCGCACTCCCTGAAGGGGTGGGACCTTGGGTGGAAGGGCGGGGCCAGGGCAGCCAGCCCTCTGTGCTGCACAAAGCACGGTGTGCCCCCTCCCCCAGCCCTCAGAGATGCATGGAGCATGTGAGGCGGTGCTCTGGAGGCTATTAAAAGGGCCCAGGGTTCTGGATGCTGCAGTAGCAGAGCTACTGGCCAGGAGCCCCAGGTCCCTTTGGATGCCCGGGTCTCAGGGAAACTGCCCCTTTGCCCCCCCCCCCCATTAGTGGGCCTGTGGATAGTGACTCAGCCTTGTTCACTCCACTTCTTGCCATTGGTGCTCTCCCCCAGTCTCCACGTGCAAACCTAGACTTGTCACTTCCACTTTTGGCCCAAGTCCATTTTGCTTCTTGGCTCCCCCACTGCTCGGGTAAGGCTTGATCCTGCACGCGCTGAAGTCCGTTGCAGAGCTCCCTCTGACTTTAGCGGCACAGGATCAAGGCCCTATGCCTTAGGGATGTGAAATCCTGTTTAATCCCTTAACCAGCTAAACGCTAAGTTTAACCAATTAAATGGGATCCCGGGGTGGAAACCACCCCAGCCTGGCTGGAGCAGCCCGTAGCCCACAGCTCTGCTGGCTCCTGGCCCCATGCGGCAGTGGGGCTGATGGTTCTCTCCCGGCTCCGTGTGGCAGGGAAGCCAGGTAGGGGTGGAGCAGCCCTCTGCCTGCAGTGGGTGGGGGGCTGCTCCTAGGCGCTGGTGAACTGTTACCCAGTAAGCATCGCCCGGCCAGGTTAACTGGATACCCGTTGACATCCCTAGTATGGCTACAGGAATAGCCAGGGCTGGAATGCTTAGCACACAGACACTACCCCGCGGATGTTTAAATCCAACCAAAATCAGTATTTTAAAGAGGCATAAAACAAACTCTATGAATAGTAACTGTCTGTGGAAATGTTTCTTAACACAATCCACAGGCTGAGTTCACATCCCATGCCAGGCGACAGCTTTGCTTTTAATGTTTCAACCAGTCTAAAAACCTGCTCCATTTTAAACTGTTCTGGAGGTCTGCAAAGCTGTGAGCGCCAAAGGGCAGGTCAAAGTCTCTGTCAAAGCAAAGTTCTGTACAAAACTGTGCTCAGGAAAGCTCCTCCTTCTGTGAGCCTTTTCCCTCCAGGCTTTGTCCAAGAGTCAGCGCTCATACTTGCTGTGCTGCCCTACGATAACATGAACCAGAATGCCAAAGCTTTCATTCCTGCCCTTGTGTCCCAGTGCCTGGCCTGTTGGAGTGACAGGAAGCAGGTGTTCTGAGAGTCAGCCCTTCCTAGGATGTTGAGAATGCGCAGCATTGAGAGGAAACAAAGTACCACGTTATGACAGGCGGGATCAGACAGAGAGGTGCTGTGTTTCCAGAAATGACCTGTGTAGCCCTTGCAACTCCCTTTTGCAGCATGTTCTGGTGTGGGAGGTAAGAGAGACCTGCTCTGAACACCTTAGATGGGTATCAACACCTTTATTCCATGGTAACTGTCCACACATCAGGGGTTGTACTGCTGTCACCAGACTGATACAGTTAATAGCCTACAACAGGGGTGAGGAACCTTTTTTGGGTTGGGGGCCGCTAACCCACTGAAAAATCAGTCAGGGGGCCGCACACAAGTGAGGAGCAAAACAAACAAAAACCCCTCAAAAAACACCTCACTGATGTGGCCCCTGACTGAATAGAAAGACATTTCCCTCGCACACCAGAGTCTTGGGGGGCCCAGGCTAGTACATTTTGTGTGCTCCGGCCCCAGGGCTGGCCTTACCATGAGGCGAACTGAGGCGGCCGCCCTCAGGTGCCAGACTGTGGGGAGGGCGCCACTAGGACCCAGAGTGTAGAAAATTATGTCAGCTGCTGGTGCATATGTCGGTAGCAGAGCAGTCCCATGAGAGGAGTAGAACAAGAAGGCAGAACTGAGACCTTTCAAAGTTTTGGCCCAAGCAAGGGGGCATGGGTGCTTTATTTGAGCTCCCCACCTCAGATGCCAAAATGCTGTGGTCCAGCCTTGTCCAGCCCCATGGAGGAACGTGTGGGGTGGGAGCACCAATACGGGCTCCCCAGTATTGGGGGGGGGAAAGCCCTGAAACTCGGGGGCCAGATCCAGGCAAGCCAGGGGCCACATACAGCCCCTAGGCCTTAGATTTCCCATCCCTGCCTTACAACTTTCCAGTCCAGGCAAGGCCTGACTCTCCCACACATTCCCATGTCTGCGAGTTCAGCCCTGGCATCTGATAAATGGTAACAGACCCCACGTCTGCAGAGCTAAAATGCTGAAGTCTCAGCTCTAGTGCGTAAGCAAACTTGGCTTATACACAGCACCACTGCATGCTTCCCAGCCTCCCTGAATATTTCATGCCCTTGGGATGCTCAGGTGAGCATGCCTCTGCCTAATGCTGGCGAACGCCTGCCAGGAAAGCATTCCCTTTCCCTGAATATCTCGGGGGGGGGGGAGCCCACAGACAGCACAGTCTGTTCTTTTTTAATTCTCCGTGTCTTGGGTAACACTCTGTATGGAGGCTCCAAAAATAACTCAATAGTTTAAATTTAATAAGACACTTATTGTATGTTAAATACCAATGGCCGATAGGCAACATGTGTCCTGAGGATTAACAGCTGTGTAAAAGATAAAGTGCAGAGTTAAACCTCAGAAGAGCTTGTTTCAAATAATCCATTGCTGAGGCAAAATGGTGCATTGGCTATTGTAACAAACAGTGCTCAACTCATTGGAAAAGAGAGATACTGTATGTTCCAGATCACCTGGTTATTGACCTCGCTTGGTGACGTCACAGCAGCACTATCAAGGGTAAAGGAGCTGGCCTGTAGCTCAAGAAAAGATTGGTCCTTTTGGGTCTAATCTTTTTAATTAATTTTGCTCTTTCCATACATAATAATTAGCATGCCAGAAAGCCAGTGGTACACTTTATTTAAAGAGGATGATCTCATGGTTAAGGCATTCAATCTGAATATAGATATAGGGTCACAGACTTGGGCAATTCTGTTTAATTTCTTTGTGCCTCAGTTCCCTCTTTCTAAAATGGGGGTCATATTCCCTTCTACCTTGTCTTGCCTGCTGAAGTTATAAGATTTACAGGGTAGAGACTCTCATACTGTGTCTGACAGTGTGAAGGATCTGATTCTAGTTGTTACGTACAAACGCACACACACACACACTCACTGTGAAGGACCCGATTCTAGTTGTTATGTACAAACACATACACACAGTGTGAAGGACCTCATTCTAGTTGGTACGTACATACACACACACACACACACACACACACACACACACACACTCTCACTGTGAAGGACCTGATTCTAGTTGTTACGTACAAACACACACACACACACACACACACACACACACACACACACTGTGGAGGACCTCATTCTAGTTGGTACGTGCACACACACATACACACAGTGTGAAGGACCTGATTCTAGTTGGTACACACACATACCCCATTGGGGCCCAAACCTACAAGCTGTGCAGGTGGACCTCTGGCCATGTGTTTTGGGGCATAGTTTGCCCTTTTTAATAATAATTACCTGTCATAGTTCATTGTATGTCGAAACACTGGGGAAAGAGCCAATGGGTACTACCTGGCCTAGCCCATTTCAAGAGGTTCCATGTCATGTTTGCAAGGGAACTGTGTTTAATCTGTGGGTCCTTTTCCCATACTGGAGGAGCTGTCTGGGTATGTAGCTGGGTACTGGGAAGCCCTAGGCTGATGGGCTGAATGCTGATCCAGTTTCCAGCTTGAGGCAGAAATAGCCGTCAAAAGAGCATGTTGTATGCTGCAAGCCAGAGATGCCCATTCCAGTAGACAAAGCCCAGTTTTCAGTTGTTCATAACTCATTCCTTGTGCAGCCTGAGGTGACATTTCTCACATTTCTGCAAAACCAGGCGCTGACTTCTGTGGGGCGGGCAGGAGGGGAATGCGAAGACCCTGAGCTATCGGAGGGTGTAAAACTGTCCTTCACCTTTGCTAATCCAATACAACTCCCCTAAATAGCAGCAAAGTGGGCAATGGAGAACCCTCGCCCTGTGCTGTTCTGCGTCCTCCTGCCCCAGCCAATGTCCCCTTTAATTTTATCTCTGTCAGTTTTAACTCCCCTTCCCCAGTCCATCTGCTCACCAGTTTTCCCTGTAAACTGAGGGTATGTTTACACTACAGAGTTTTGTCGGAAAAACAGCCGTTTTTCCGACAAAACTTGAGGTACGTCCACACTGCAATTGCGTTCTTCCACAAGAAAATCGAAAGAACAGAGGGTTTTTTCCCGACATTGGTAATCCTCATTCTACGAGGAAGAAGCCTTTTTGCGAAAGAGCTCTTTTGCAAAAAGGCATGTGTGGATGGGGAAGAGGGAGTTTTTTTGGAAGAAGAGAAAAGAGGAAAAAGCACAAGTGCCCGGGTGGCCATTCTGTCCATAGCAATCACAGCTTACATGCGAAAGAGCGTCCATTCAGTCTGGACGCTATCTGTCGAAAAAGCAGATCGCTTTTTCAATGCACTTTTGCAGTGTGAAAGCGACGAGGAGTCCTGTGGCACGTTATAGACTAACAGATTTATGGGAGCATAAGCTTTCGTGGGCAAAGATCCGCTTTGTCAGATGCATCTGACGAAATGGGTCTTTGCCCACGAAAGCTTATGTTCCCATAAATCTGTTAGTCTATAAGGGTATGTCTACACTACAGCTTAGTTCGAATTAATTAGTTAATTTGAACTAAGCTAATTCGAACTAACGCATCTAGACCCCAAAACTAATTCGAATTAGCGTTTTGCTAATTCGAACTAGCGCATCCACACTGATTGGATGCTGGGTCGCATTTAAGGGCAGCTGAAACCGGTTCCGGCAGGGCATCAGGTCAGTAGTTGCTTTGTGTGGCTGCTGTCTGAGGCTATCTGAGGCTCATGCTTAAAGGGACCCCCCCGGACAGCCGGTTCTCAGCTTCTCCGCTTGCTTGCCTACCTCGCCGAGGGACAGCAAAGTGTTTTCCTCTGCGCCTGCCTGTGTCGGTGGTTCCCTTTGGGGATGCCGCCGCAGTTGGCAACATGGAGCCAGAGCTCGCCCTGGGTATGCTGCTCCAGTTTTTGGACTTGCTGCTGCAAGCCTGCCAGCAATGGCTGGAGGCTGCCTGGCACCACCTGGTGCACGTCAGCCCCCTGCCTCTCCACCTGGCCTCCCTGGGGGCCATGGAGGAGCCACAGCAGTGCCCAGACGCCAGCGTGCCCCGCCGCATCTGGCGTCTGGACACCAGCAGCGACTGGTGGGACTACATCGTCCTGGAGTGCTGGGGAGACAGACAGTGGACCCAGAACTTCAGGATGAAGAGGGACACCTTCCTGGAGCTCTGCGAGTGGCTTGCCCCTGCTCTGCGGCGACGGGACACTTGCATGAGGCCCGCCATCCCCCTCCAGAAGCATGTGGCCATCGCCCTCTAGAAGCTCTCCATGCCGGACAGCTACCGATCCGTCGGGAACCAGTTTGGCGTGGGGAGATCCACCGTCGGAACAGGACTCATGCAGGTACGGCACTCACCGGCCACTGGGCCGGGGGGAAGGGGGGCTGCAAGGAGGGAATGGGCCACCCCAGGGAAAATGGGGGCAGGGGAGGAGGCAACAGTGCCCCGCGTGGGAGGGTTTGGTCTGTCCTGGCCGTACTACAGGCCGCCCGCGGCGGCCAGGATCGCAGTGGGGGTTGTTTCTGGGAGTGGGGCGCGGGGCAGTGCCAGGAAACGAACACTCCCAGCCACCCGGGCGCTCCAGTGATTTGCGGTTTGCTGTCTCTCTCTGCAGGTGGTCAAGGCCATCAACCGGGTGCTGCTCCGCAGGGTGGTCTGCCTCACCGATCCGGACGCCATCATCCAGGGGTTCGGCGCCCTCAGCTTCCCTGACTGCGGGGGGGCCATCGATCGATGGGACGCACATCCCCATCCGTGCCCCGGAACACCAGGCCTCCCAGTACATCAACCGCAAGGGGTACTTCTCCGTCCTCCTGCAGGCCGTGTCTGACCACCGGGACCAGTTCACGGACATTAATGTGGGCTGGTCCAGCAAAGCACACGACGCCAGGGTGTTCCGCAACTCCTCCATGTGCCAGAGGCTGCACGCCGGGACCTTCTTCCCCGACTGGCACATCAGGGTCGGGGACGTGGACATGCCCGTCTGCCTGGTGGGGGATGCGGCCTACCCCCTACAGTCCTGGCTGATGAAGCCGTACACGGGGCACCTCAACCCCTCCCGCCAGGCCTTCAATGCCAGGCTCACCAGGGCCCGCACTGTGGTCGAGGGGCCTTCGGACGACTGAAAGCACGCTTTAGGTGCCTCCTCACCCACCTCGACCTCGCCGAGCACAATAGCCCTCCCATGGTGGCAGCATGTTGCGTGCTGCACAATTTGTGCAAGCGGAAGGGGGAGGCTTTCCTGCCAGCCTGGATGGCTGAGGCTGAGCGCATGGCTGGCCACTACGCTCAGCCCCGCACCGCCGCCGTTCGGGAGGCCCAGCGGGGGGCCGTCCAGATCCGGGAAGCCCTGCGGGAGACCTTCCTGGTAGAGGAGGAGAACTGAACTCTCCCTGCATGCCCCACTGGGGCCTTCTTCCACCCTCCCCTCCTTCCCCTTTCCCCTCCATAACCCCCCTTCCTAATGTTAAATAAAGACACCTGTTTTGCAAACAACAATCTCTTTTTATTGTACATAACTGGGGTGCGGGGAGGGGGAAACCTGGGAGGAGGGAGCTGGAAGGGGGAGGAAGGGGAGGAAGGGAAGGGAAAGCTCAGGGTTGGGGGTCCTGCTGGCTCTCCCATCTCGCAGCACTGCGGGTGTGGGGGCGTCGGGGGGGGGAGTGGGTGTGGAGCAGGAGGGACGGGGGGGTGTGGAGGAAGCGGGAAGGGGAGCAGGGGTGGGAGGAGGAGCGAGAGCTGGGGTGGCCGCAGGGGCTGGAGCAGGAGGAGGCAGGAACCTGTCCACCAGGGTCTGGAGGTGGCCTCTGAGGGCACGGCCCTGCTCCTCCAGCGCCTCCAAGCTCCACTGCCACAGCTGCAGGTCCTCCCGAATCCAGTGGTCCTGGGTGCGGAGCTGGTGCTCCAGTAGCCGCAGGTGCCGCCGGTGGTAGTCCTCCAGGTTCCTGGTGCACCTGCTGGCCCGGGTGCGGGTGGCTGTTGTAGGTGGGGTGGTGCGCCCTTCAGTCCCAGGTGCTGCGGCTGTGGTGAAACAAGAGCAGTGGTCAGTTCTCCCTGGGGACACAGTGGGTGAAACCCAGCCCCCCTGTGCAAGGCGAGGTTGGCATGTGGGGAACGGGCCAGGGCCCCTGAATGACACCCAGCTGCTGCTCCATGGTGGGCAAGGCCCAGGCGCACGGTCCCTGGGCTCCCTCTCCCCCCACCTCCCCGTACACATAAGGGGAGCATGATGGCACTCACATGTGGAGCCCTCCTCGGCCTCGGACGACACAGCCGATGTGCTCTGTGGGATGCCTCGGGGGTCCTGGGTCCTGGGCAGGCTCCTGGCTCTCAGCGTCCTCCTCCTCCTCCTCGGTGTCAGGGACGGGTCCCTCTGCCCCGGGGTCGATCACCACCCAGGGGGCATGGACTGTATGAGCCCCCAGGATGCGGTCCAGGGCCTCATAATGAGGGCATGCCTCCGGGTCGGCTCCTGGCTGGGAGGCCCTGGAGTAGGCCTGCCGCAGGTCCTTGATTTTGCAGCGGACCTGCTCCCAGGTCCGCATGTGGCCTCTGGTGGCCAGGCTGGCAGCCATGCAGCTGTAGACGGCCGCGTTCCTGTGGCTAGTGCGGAGATTGTGGACGTTGGAGGCTTCCCCCCAAACCTCGATGAGGTCCACGATCTCTGCACTAGACCAGGCGGGAGCCCCCCTCTTGCGGCCCCGGGCAGGCTCCTGGGAGCCGCCAGCCTGGTCCTGGGAAGAGGCGGAGGGCTGGGTGGCAGCGGGTGGCTGGCTCATGCCTTGCCAGGTGCAGGGTCTGCTGGCTGGGTGCTGGCAGGCTTGCAGCTGGCACAAGCACTGTAGCCAGACCGTGCCCCTTTAAGGGCTCCGGGGCCGGGAGGGGGGCAGAAGAGTTTCCCTGGTTTGGCCCAGAGTGGCCACCGGGGCAAGCTGCGAAGGGCTAGCCTCCAACTAGTTTGAATTAAGTGGCTACACAGCCCTTAATTCGAACTACTTAATTTGAAGTAGGCATTAGTCCTCATAGAATGAGGTTTACCTAGTTCGAATTAAGTGCGCCGCTAGTTCGAATTAAGTTCGAACTAGCGGTTTGCATGTGTAGCGCCTATGAAAGTTAATGCGAACTAACGGCTGTTAGTTCAAATTAACTTTGTAGTGTAGACATACCCTAAGGTGCCACAGGACTCCTCGTTGCTTGACTAACACGGCTACCCCTCTGATACTTTTGCAGTGTGGATGCTCTCTTTTGGAAGAGCTCTTCCGAAAAAAGCTTCTTCCCAAAGAAGCCTGTAGTCTAGATGTAGTCTAAGTGCCTGGGCAGCCACCCAGGAGAGAGTCAAATGCCGCCCACCTGGTTAGCAGAGCGCCTACAACACCAACAGCAAGGAGCATGTGTTCCTATTGGTGGTGCACATGCACACATGCCTCAGTACACACAACAAAATTTATTCCAGTCATGGATGTTAAAAATTAGAGAGAATATTGCTCCTCACTATGCCCAGGGTGTGGGAAGAAGAGATCTGGGCTCTGCTACAGCTCCACCATGTTCGGAGAGCCTTCAAACTGGTTAGCTGACCCTGCTCCCAGTGACCACAAGGCAGGAGTGGGTCCTGATCATCCACTCACTTCACTGGTAGAGGGGTAGGTGACATGTCCCTTCCTCATGGCAACTTGGGAGCCTTATGCGTTAATGTTGGTAACATGCTTTGAGATCCTAGTGGATGATGCTAGAGAAGGACAAAGGGGAAGGAGGGCCGTGGTACTGGATTACACCATGATGTCCCAATCCTGGAACCCTGGCATCACTGGGATAAATGGGAGACTGGTTCCAGTACTAGCCGAGATAAAAGTGGGGCCGTGGGAGAAGAGCAGCGGCTGATCTCTGCAGTGCTGAGAAAGGGAAACAAACAAAGCAGCATCTCCTGCACTCGCCTTCCTCTTCCTTCTCCCCACAGATCCCTCTGTGACTGAGTTCTAGTCACTCACTGTCTCACTCAGCTCTGCCTGGTGCTGCCACTCTGCTATTAGGGCACGTGGGATCTTTTCTGGTCCCAAGCTCTTAGGCTACGTCTACACTACGAGTGTTCTTGGCAAAAAATATGCTAATGAGGGACTCATTTGCATGAGTCGTGATCTCATTTGCATATTTTCTGCCAATCCATTTTTGCGTTCGGGGTTTTTGAGCAAAAACAAGCAGTGCGGACCTTTTCTTTTTGTGCAAAACCCCCTTTTCCTGCAAGATTGGTATACCTCCTTTGGGGCGTAAGGATCTTGCAGAAAAAGAGGTTTTTGCGCAAAAAGAAAATGTCCACACTGCTTGTTTTTGCGCAAAAACCCCTAGTGCAAAAACAGATCGGCAGAAAATATGCAAATGAGATAATGACTCATGCAAATGAGTCCCTCGTTAGCATATTTTTTGCAGAGAAAACTCATAGTGTAGAGGTAGCCTTAGGTATGTCTACACTGCAGTTAGGAGCGGGCCTCCCAGGCCAGGAGACAGACTTGTGCTCTTCGCTCAAGCTAGTATGCTACAAATAATGTGGATATTGTAACATGGGCGGCTGCTCAGACTAACCGCCTGAGACCAAGCCCACTTGGCCCTCCTTGGTCCATGCTCAGGTGGCTAATCCAAGCCTCCTCCAGTGCTGCAATGTCTGCACAGCTATTTTTAGCAGACGAGCCAACCAGAGCTAGTGAGGGTCCAGCTGTTTGGGCCAGGGAGGCTGGCTGCCAGCTGCGGTGTAGACCCATTCTTCAGCTTTCCAACATTAAGGAGTCACCCTATCTTTTAGTGACGGCAAGGCTGTGCCTCTGTTCTAGGAGAAAGCTTGTCTTCCCCCTTGGAAGGAGAAACTCTGCTCCTTTCTCTGATCAATTTGCCCAGATCCCAGTGTTCTCACATGCAGCCAATTTTTTATGTTATCTGGGAGAACGTCTCCAGACTCTCTGGCTCTGACCTGTTTGACTTCGGTACAACTTCTTAGATGTGACTGCTGTATAAACCATGTGAGAGTGTTTCTGTTCCCAATTGGATGAGCCTGACTTTTACAACTGGATTTTGGCTGTGAATGGTTGCACAAAGTCAACGCAAGCAGCCCTGCCTGAGATAGGAGGCGCTAGCTTGAAACTGGTTCTTGTGACCATTCCTACTGGTGTCATGAGCCTTGGTCACATCAGTGATCTCAAGGTGTGTTGGGGAATGAGCCTTTACTGTTCAAGCCACAGGAGAATTCTGCGTCTCATAGGAGATGAAGTTGGAGTCCTAGAGCCAGCCAGCAGAGGAGTTGTGCTAGCATCCAGTAAGCTAGTGCATTGCACTAGTGATCTTGCACCGATGTTCTCAGAAAGCAAATCCACGAGGAGATACAAGGCAGATGGAATGAATTCAGTTAAAAGTCAAATGGATAGTCCCAGAAAATGTTGCCATTTCCAGGCAAGATACAGTGAGTCTGACTTGACTCATCCTTTTGCCCCAGTGAATTCATCAAGCTAGCTTCTCAGTGCTTGCAAGCTACTGTCTGTGGCTGTATTGACTGTGCACTTGTTCTCTGAAGCAAGCCTCAGATTCTTGTGCCACTGCCTTCTATTGGGTTTCCTAACAAATCTTGTGACCCAGCTGCAAATCTATTGGAGTCCATAGCATAGGACTGCTCTACTCTCACAGATCCGACCCCCTGACTAAGCACTGTACCAGATATTGCTGCATGTGATGCAATCAATCTCCATGTTCCTCTCCTGCTTATTACAGATATGGCGATGGAACAGCCCAATTCCCTTATTAGCACTTAGCTATCATGCCGCCCCATGGGTCACAAAACCGATCTGCTACCAACATTCTGTTAAACACAGCAGCAGAACAAAATTTTTCCTTGCTTTGTCCATATTTTAAACCTCTCTTTTGTCTGTGTGCAAATAATGAATGGGGATAGGTGGCTACCAGGTGTAAATCAGCCTCTGATTTCAGAAGCTATTGAAAGCCTGTAGCATCATCAAACCCTGTTCTCTGATTTATAGTCTAGCAATCGTCTCTTCCCTTGCCATTCTCCAAAGCATGCTGGCTGCCTCTGCATTCTTTTTTGTGCCTGTACTTTTGTGTAGTACTCTAACTCAGGAACCAATCCCTGCAACAAACCTTGGTGCCAACTCTGCCCACATATCTACACCAGCGACACCATCACAGGACCTAACCAGATCAGCCACACCATCACGGGTTCATTCACCTGCACATCTACCAATGTAATATACGCAAATCAGATATCAGGAATGGTAATATACAAAAACCTGTAGGAGAACACTTCAATCTCCCTGGACACACAGTAGCAGGGAGATTTAAAGGTAGCCATCCTGCAACAAAATAAGAACAGACTTCAAAGAGAAACTGCTGAGCTACAGTTCATCTGCAAACTTGATACCATCGGTTTAGGATTAAACAAAGACTGTGAATGGCTAGCCAACTACAAAAGCAGTTTCTCCTCTCTTGGTTTTCACACCTCCACATCAGCTGCCAGAAGTGGACCTCATCCTCCCTGACTGAATTGACCTCATTATCTCTAGTCTTATTCTTGATTGGTACTCTTTTCTTATGCCTGTATATTTATACCCGCCTCTGGAATTTCCACTACATGCATCTGACGAAGTGGGTCTTTGCCCACGAAAGCTTATGCTCCAATAAATCTGCTAGTCTATAAGGTGCCACAGGACTCCTCGTCGCTTTTGCAGATTCAGACTAACACAGCTACCCCTCTGATACTTTTGTGTAGTGGTGGTTGTAGCCATTTTGTGTTGTGTGCAGCAGCATTTTCCATTGCTGATTTTGAATTATGATGTGTGTTTGCCATGGTTAGGCAGGCTCTGTGAGACTGTTTATTCGCTGCAAAAAAATTCAGCCTCTTAAGGCCTGAAATAGATGCTAATCTCCCAGGGTCTTCTACCTGCTTAAAGGAAAGGAATGGGATCAGATATTTTGATATGAAGGTGTTAGGTTCTAGCAGTATAACAGGGAACATGAGGGGAGCATTGTGTGATCACTCTGCTGTAGCCAATAGAACCTGCTGGGCCCAGATTTTTACCCAGATCTTTCCTAAATATGCTGGGGGTATAAATCTGTACAGCCCATAGTCACGACAGTGCTGATCATAGTACTGGCTTGTTGGACAAAGGCCACCAGCGCATAGTGATGTTGCCTTATGGTGTCAGAGATGAGTCTCGGCTGCCTGAACCTGGCTGTGGAAGGAACAACGCTGTTGCGCTCAGCCTGCTTTAAACAGGCGGCTTTTTAAAAGGACACAAGCCCAGAACTCAGCCTGGAGTAAGCAGAAGCCACTCCTGGGGCCTCCGGGGGCTAAATCTAGGCTGGGCTAGCTGTAGTGATGAGGTAAGTCCCACGCTGGGTATGAATGACAAAATGAAAGAACAGCTTGCCTGCAGAGGAAGTATAGCAGGGAGAGCTACTAGCAGAAGGGTGTAAAATAAAAAACAGGACTATGTAGCACTTTAAAGACTAACAAGATAGTTTATTAGGTGATGAGCTTTCGTGGGCCAGACCCACTTCCTCAGATGGCCCACGAAAGCTCATCACCTAATAAACCATCTTGTTAGTCTTTAAAGTGCTACATAGTCCTGTTTTTTGTTTCAGCTAGACCAGACTAACACGGCTACATATCTATTACTATGGTGTAAAATAAAGCAGGCTCCCCATTTCAGCCCATCCACCCCCAGCCCCAATGGCACCTGCTCATAGGTGACTTGTGGTAAAACTTCAGAGGTGTACCACCCTTCTGTGCCCCCACCAACATCTTAATGGCTAAATGGGGTGCCTCCACATGCCCCGTTTGTGCCTCTCTGGGTGGCCCTCCCTGCACCCCCTCCCGCCATGCACCAGACGCCCCTGCAATCTGCGTCATTCCTCACACAAGCCAGCATAACTAGTAGGAGTCTGGTGTGGAGCTCCCAAAGGTCTTGCCTGCTCTCTTCCCATTAGCCCCCTTGCCATTCCCAGTCCTCTTCCAGTCCCTGTCCAGCACTTTTTTTTAATGCAAATGTCTTTGCTAATTAGCAAAAAGTGTCAAAGGAAATTGTTAATTTAATTAAGGGGGTTTAACTGGTGCAGCCTGTTTTATACATCTAAAGTTCTGATTAGAAGATAAAGGAACTCCTGATAGAGGGACAGAGGATTTATTCATCTTGATAGTTCAGGAAAAATGAACTGGGTAAATGGAATTAGGTTTTTGATGTGCTACTTGGAAAGTTTGGGTCAGTAAGTGAAAATTCTTGTTGCTAGCGAGTCTCTAGCAAAGTAAAACTCTCCATTGAAAAGAGTAGCTTGATTATAGGTGTTGTGTGTGTGTGTGTGTGTGTGTGTGTGTTTCCTTTATAAATTAAAAGGGTGACATTTTTTGCCCTATGCAAGAGGTAAGACTAGAGTGTCTTGATGGTCCTTCTGGCAATAAAATCTGTGAAAGAAATAATAATAATAATGATTAATAGAATAGAATAGAATAGCAGTAGCTGGCCATGTATCTCCACTTTAAAAAAATTACCCACCTCTGAGAATTCTAGGCTTTGCCACAAATGTTTCTGTACATGTTAATGAACGTTGGGGCTTCCCATGTTTGGATTCTAAATAGCCTTTTGCTGTCTTTATAGCTCAGACTGTTCGGCACGTCTCAATGCATGAAAAAAACCGAGCGGGCTTTTTTTCAGTGTCCAAGTAGAGTGACAGGTAGGAAAATGTAGAAATGATGACAAGTCAACTATCTTTCAAATCTCTTTGGTTGCAGTAATCTTACTGTGTTTGTAAGAAAACATCTGGAACCTGATTCTTCTCCTCTTGAAGTTACTTGGAATTCTGCTGGTGACTGTTAGCCCATGATCTGTAAACTAAAGAGTGTCCCTTTGCAGTAAGAACCTGTGGAAAATGTGGTACGCTGGGTGGACCTCTGATATAATTTCTGTCTTTTGAACACTGACATTCCTGCTGCAAATGGAGTCATAAAGTTGCACTGTGGTAGGGAATGGCTACCTCTGACATGCCTCTAAGGCCAGGTCTACACTAGCTCTTACTTTGGTATGATTTATATCACTTATAAGAACATAAGAACATCTGCACTGGGTCAGACCAAAGGTCCATCTAGCCCAGTGTCCTGTCTGCCAACAGTGGCCAATGCCAGGTATCCCCAGAGGGAATAAACAGAGCAGGGAATCATCAAGTGATTCTTTTCCTGTTGCCCATTCCCAACTTCTGACAAACAGAGGCTAAGGACACCATCCCTGCCCATCCTGGCTAATAGCCATTGATGGACCTATCCTCCATGAATTTATCTAGCTCTTTCCTGAACCCTGTTAAAGTCCTGGCCTTCACAACATCCTGTGGCAAGGAGTTCCACAGGCTGACTGCGCATTGCATGAAGAAATACACTCAGGCTACATCTTCACTGCAGGCTTCTTGCGCAAGAACTGTTTTGCGCAAGAGTTCTTGTGCAAAAAGTCTTCCACAAGAGTGCATCCACATGGCCATGTGCTTTTGCGCAAGAGTGTCCATGGCAGTGTAGACGCTCTCTTGCACAAGAAAGCTCTGATGGCCATTTTAGCCATAGGGCTTTCTTGCGCAAGAAATTCATGTTGCCTGTCTACACTGCCTTCTTGTGGAAGAGTTCTTGCGCAAGAGGGCTTATTCCTCATGGGGAGAGGAATAACTCTTCCAGACGAAGCCCTGCTTTCCGACGCTGTACTGTAAATTTACTTGCGCAAGAACGCACATGCAGTGTAGACACTCTACAAGTTTTTGCGCAAGAACAGCCATTCTTGCTCAAAAAGCCTGCAGTGTAGACGTAGCCTCAGTTGTGTGAATAAGCCACCCCTCTCAGCAATACAAGTTACATTGACTTAGGCACCAGCGTAAACAGTGCTATGTCAGCAGGATAACTTTATGGAGAGAGTGTGCACTCTCCTGGCTCACGAGTTGTTCTTGCTTGGCTTTGTCATTCACACCCAGCATGGACTTTACCTTGTCACTCAACTTCTCATGGAGGTTGATTTGTTATGCTGACGAGAGAGCTCTCCTGTCAGCATAGTGTGTCTTCACCAGATGACAGTGCAGCTGCGCCTATGCAGCACTTCTCGTGTAGACTTGCCCTTAGTGAAGGCTGCACCAGCAGAAAGGCTGCAATTCACATAATTGAGGAATTTGAGGCCAGGAAATTAATGCTGGGTGGTCAAAAAGCATAGTCCTGTTGCAAGGGGAGTGCTTACTCCTTTCATGTTGCAAATTGATAATTTAGGTGACAAATGGGGAACAAACTGTTCATCTCTTTAACGACATCTCAGCACAGATCTTGTTCAAAGAATTTGGAAGCCAAAGAGTTGGATCAAAGTTGTAGCAGTCTCAGGCAATTTTCCCTCTCATATTTTTTTTTCAAACCATATGTGGAATAAATTTTGTTATGTGCATCAAGACATGTACAGATGTGCACCACCTGTAGAAACATATGGTGCTGGCTGTTGGAGGCTGTGAGCAGTCTGCTAATCAGCTGGGCAGCATTGGAATCTCTTCTGAGTGGCTCAGCTTACCGGGAACACTGATCTCAGGCTTAATAGATGGCTTCCCCCCTTCTTTCTATTCAGCTTGGAGTAGGAATTTGAAATATACCTTAAATAACTAATAATAACTGTGATGAAAGAGACAGGCTTGTCCACCATGTCTCCTTTTTGGGAGGTCACTTTGGAGATGCAAAGGCTTGGTGGCACTTTTCATAGACACATGCTCCTAGGTCATGAGCAGGGCTTATGATTTTTGGGTGTAGCCGACAAGCACGGATAAAACATCCCTTTAAAAAAAGAAAGCAGAGTTTACCAAATAAATACCAGAAAAACTCTAGAAATGGTTACTTGTCTCCACAGAGGGCTTGTCTCCACGGAGGGGAAAGCGTGATTTGTCGCAGCGTGTTGTGCGATAAATTGGTCCGTGCACAGCCTGCTGGCATGCACTGAAGGTTCGGCAGTGTGCAATGCAATGGGGTTTGAAACAGTACTGTGTTACAGTGCATTAGGGAACACAACAAGGAGATGAATGTACTAATATACATTGCTCGTTACTGTGAATACAAAGAAAGCCCTAACCCCTCCCCCAATTTGGGGGGGATCAACATAAAACTCAAAAATTACTAACAATAAAGCCCGCAAAATGAAACTAATCAGTCTCAAAACCCAGAATCCCTATAACGAGCTTACTGTGGTAAACGAGTGGCTTGGGGGAGGGGGTCTCTCAGCTCTTTACTGGGCATCATCCCATGCTCCCTTGAGCCTGCCCCTTCTAGTTGTCAGGTTTCCTTCCCCTGAGTATGATGCAGACCAAAGCCAGGCTGACACGACAACCTTGTACCAGCACAGTTGTCTCAGTCAGGTGTGATCCCTGAATGCCACAGCTGTGTTAACAAATCTCCTAGTAGAGGTGCAGTTATACCGGCAAAATTGTGCTTTTCCTGGTATAACTCATTTGGGGCACTCCTGCTGGGAGAAAGGGGTTGTGGGGGAGCTGGAATATACTATATATCTGCAAAAGCAGTTTTGCCCGTGAAGCTTCACCCACACAAGGGGCATGTCTACACTACGGAGAAGATCAGCCGTCTGGAGGTCGATCTTCTGGTGTTCGATTTAGCGGGTCTAGTGTAGACCCTTAAATCGAATGCTGAGGGCAGCCCCTGCCGGCATCCTGTACTCCTCATTTGTGAGGAGTAAGGGAAGCCAAAGGGAGCATGTGCTTGCACCGGTCTCCCGCAGTATAGATGCTACAGCAGCTCGGCTTAAGGTAAGCTGAATCCAGCTGTGCATTTCCTGTAGCTGGATAGTGTACCTTAAGCCGACCTGCCTGGTCTAGTGTGGGCCAGGCCAAGGAGCGTTCTGCCAGGCTAGTATTCTGGGTGCAGTTATATTGGCACAGTGCGCCTAGTATGGACCTGGCCTGAATCTCCTTTCTTAATAGGCAGCTTGCTGTACTCGCTCAATGGCACATAAGAATGGCCATACGAGGTCAGATCAAAGGTCCATCTAGCCCAGTATCCTGTACAAGATGCCCCAGAGGGAGGGAACACAACAGGTAATCCTCACGTGATCCCTCTCCTGTCACCATTTACAGACAACAGAGGCTAGGGGCACCATTCCTACCCATCCTGGCTAATAGCCATTAATACACCTAACCTCCATGAATCTATCTAGCTCTTTTTTGAACCCTGCTAAAGTCCTAGTCTTCACCACATCCTCTGGCAAGGAGTTCCACGGGTTGACTGTGCACTGAGTGAAGAAAAACTTCCTTTTGTTTGTTTTAAACCTGCTGCCTATTAACAACACTTGGCTGTTTGGCTTCACTGTCCCTCTGACTTGTCCTGATGGGCAAAACCAGTGTATTAGCTCATTCACGTAACCTTCACAAGGCTGACACATGCCCCATCAAAAAGTAGATGAACCCCTTTGAGGCTGTGTGAACTGGATGTGGTTTAGGCTATGTCTACACTAGCACTTTGGTCAGTAAAACTTCTGTTGTTCAAGGGTGTTGGGGAAAAAAATCCCTTGTTACATTGACAGACACACTTGTGTGGACAGCACTGTGTCAGCAGCAGATGGTCGTAGCCCCCGCTGCTCCTTAGGGATGAGCTCATTATGCTGATGGGAGAGCTGTCACCTGCCAGCATGGAGCATCTATGGGGGAGACCATCCAGCGGTGCTGCTGTGCCACTGTAAAGCCTCTACTGTAGACATGGCCTGACTCCTGTCTATGGTGCTGCCGGCTAACCCTGCTTCAAACATATTCACCTTCATCTTGATGCAGCTTTTCAATCATGTTAAGCTTGCTCACTCTTTTGGCCTCTCGGGATACACCTGTCAATCTGGAATTTACATTAGATTTAGTAAAATCCTGAGAGTCACTGGAATCCCAAAAGACCAGCTCTTCTCCTCACTTGTTAGTTGGGGCTCATGGGGAGTGGGTGAAGGTAAGGCTGCGGGAGACAAGCCCCAATCAGTCCCAGCCCCAACCCTGCATCTTCTGCCCAGGCCTCGCTCCCCCTGCACCATGGGCAGGTGGGGGGGTGCACAGCTCCAGCCCCCTCCACTCCCCAGCACCATGGGGAGGGAAGAGGGTGTGCAGCCCCAGATTCTCCTGCCCTGGAGCACTGGGAGGGCAGGCACAGGGGCAGCAACACTCCGCCTACAGTAGATGTTCTGGGGGCAGAGTGTGGGCGGGGCCATGCCTAGCGGTTTGATACCCACTTTCCCCCGTTTATGATACCTGCTGCCCCTGTTGAGATTTACATAGGAGAAAAATCCCCATCTCTGTTCTGGACTGGAATATCTGGTTGTAGGGCTGCTGGTCTGAGTGCCTCACTTGTGGCAGGGTGGTTTGCCTGAGTGTTCGGTGGGCAGACCTGAATACTTATTGGACTGTGCAATTGGAATTTGCAAGCAAAAGCTAGGAAATCCCTTCATTCTCTCTCCCATGAGTGTCCACAAAAGACCCAGGTCCTCTTCTAATCCCAAGTCACCTACAAAACCCCAACGGCCCCTGAGCAAAACCCTCAGTGTAACCTCTCTCTGAACCTTCCAGCTTTTCCCCTTACAAAGGGACTGAATCTTTACTCTTACTCCTTGGAGTTTCACTTGTAGCCAAGCCCTGAGTTATGAAAGTTATTTCAAAACAAGGTACGGTGTGTGCTCGTTTAAAGCAGAATAGTTACTCCAGAATAGCTGTTCTGATTTACATTCGTGTGTAGACAAGCCCTTAGAAGGGAAAGGAGAGAATGTGGGATGTTACTGAATCATTCATCAAAACAGCACAACACAGTGGTTTCTGGCTGTGCTGGAAACTATTTACCCTAATGACCACTGTCTACAAATGTCTGGAATAGTTAGAAAATTGCATGCATCTCCTACGTGTGCCAAGAAGCTGGTACCTTCTCCCTCTCTCTGGCAATAGATGCTACATACAATGTAGTACTAGCTATAGAATTTGGAATGGAAACAAGATGTTTGTAGTAGAAATACCTTGCCTATTCTGTAGTAATTTATCCAAGTAACACACAGTAAGAGAGGCAGTTATTCCAGGTGCCCACACACCTCTCTTTCATGACCTCTGGGATTTCAGATGACTTATCAAAGTGCATTCCAAAAATAGGTTAAGATTACTACCCTATGTTAAGGTTAAGATTATAGGTTATAATATTGTCTCTTATGTATACCCTAGTATACACATGGGGAAACTGAGGCACAGATGGGTTCCACGCCTTGTTGAAGGCTACATGGTCATTAGCAGAGTTTGAAGCAGACCCAGGCTCCCTGACTAATCCCTAATCCACAAAACCTTCCATCAGATAAGCGCTATGGGGCACAGCTACAACCCATAAAGCTGCTTTGTTTTTAGAAAGACTGTTTTGTAGCATTTGTCTGACAAGTCCAGACCCGGTGGGTCAGGCATGGCGGGAACCTTTGTTAGCCAATCATATTTCTCTTTGCATCTCACAGAGTAAATCCAGATCTGACAGCCTTATCCTCCCACCCCATTGTGTACACGCTCCCCTCCCTGCCAATATTCTTGGAATCCTGTCCCCACATGCTCTGGAAAGGTTGCCCGGAAGGTTGCACTCTGTCTCATGCCACTTTAACTTCTTATGCCAAGAGGAAGAATCCTTGTTCGTGTAGCTGTGCTTCAAAATTAACAGCAGAAACTTCCTATGGAATCTGAAAATGGTCTCTCTCTCTCTCTCTCCAGTCTCTGAAGTGCTTTGCAGGCGGATTTTACTGCTGTCAGATTTTTCTTTTCTTCTAAAGACTGTCAGCAAAGGGTTAGATCTGAAAATAAAAAACTGTTAGATGCCTTCCTAAACCATCCCTAAGCCTCGACAACTGGCTTCTATTATGGCACAGTGTTGATTTTCCTCTGTGTCCCCTTTTCTTTCTAGACTTCAATTTCTTAAAGGCGGAGAGTGGGGAAAGCCATAGAGACAGTTGTGGTGTATGTATTGAGAGGGAGGGAACCTTATCCATGCCATCTGGCATTGTAGTCCGGCTTTGTTAGCAAAGAAATGCACCTGGCTTTCTAAAATTAATAATAAAAAAAACCCTTGCAAACACACCTCCTTTTTATTCCACTTAATTCAGATGCAAAAACAGCAAGTCTGTTGAGCAACAATGACAGATTCCCACCTGATGGTGAATGGGGGCTATTAGCCAAACATTAACAAGCATTGAAATGCATTTCTCCTTAGCTGATCACTAAAACCATAATAGATGCTCTATGATTGGAGGAATTTATGACCAAAATGTTAACAAAACCCCAAAAACTCTTTTAATGGAAGGAGGAAATGGCACACATTCTCACATTCTAATTAGCATGAAATGTCACATGCACATAGGCTTTAGAATCAAGGGAACAGGCTCTTTCAACTCTACAGTAGATGTTTAGCTAGAGATAGAATAGAATCGATAATAGATAGAGGTTAGAACATCTGATCACATTGGTCCCTCCTGGACTTAGAACCTATGGATGTCTCAGTCCAGGATTGGGATTTGACTAGCACACTGTCCATCTCCTGTTGAGCTTGAAAGGAAAACGAAAATAGAATATTCTGTCTGTATAGGTGCAGTTCCTGCTCTCTCACAGCAGTGCCAATGGAGTTATTCCTTCCTGTGCAAGTTTTAAGAGAGATCAGAAATTGGCCCATCGTGTCTAGAGATGGAAAATTCCTTTTAGGCCATCGGACCAGATTCTGATCTCACTCCTACCAGTGTAAAGCCAGGGTAATTACACTGATTTCGGTGTAGTTACTCCAGCTGCAGCTTTGTAAGACAATGCCTATGCTTGGGGGGGAGGGGAAGGAAGTACTCGTAAGTCAGGTCTATGCTACCAAAGAAAATTGACCTAAGATTTGCAACTCCAGCTAAGAGAATAGCATAGCTGGAATCAATGTACCTTAAGTTGAATTTCTGCAGCATTTCCACTGTGGAAGGTTGATGGGAGAAACTTCCTGTCAACTACCCTTACTCCTCACAACCCAAGTGGAATACCTGGGTCGAAGGGGGTGCCATCAGCAGTTGATATAGAAGGTCCTTTCTAGACTCACTAAATCAAACCCCAGGAGATAGATCTCTGCAGCATCCATCTCAGGGTAAGTGTAGACAAGCCCTTAGAATGAGCTAGTTCACATAAAAGTCTAATGGAGACAGGGCAAATTGTACTTGACCTCTATGTAACTAGCTGAGATTAACTTTAGCCCCTTTTAAAAGGAAATCATGCATCTTCTGTGGAGATTATAGGGATGGGAGACGTTGTTCCGGGAAGCTGTGGCTCTGAAAGACTTGAGGGGTCCTGGTGGATAATCAACTCACCCTGAACGCTTAGTGCAGTGCTGTGGCCAAAATGGCCAGTGCAGTCCCTCAAGGACTGGATGTATAAATGGAGGAACACCAAATAGGAGTAGTGCAGTTATTTTATCTCTGTTTGGCACTGGTGCAACTGCAACTGGAGAACTGTGTCCAGTTTTGGTGTCAACAATTCAAGAATGATGCTGATAAACTGGAAAGACTTCTGGGAAGAGACATAATGATTAGAGAATTGGAAAAGGTGCCTTAAATCTGTGCCAATCTATTTCTCTTAACAAGGGAAAGTTACGGGTTACTTGATCTCAGTTTAAATACCTGCCTGTGGAACAAACATGTGATAATGGGCTATTTAGTCTAGCTGGCAGAGATATAAAATCCAATGGAAGTCTAAGCTGGACAAATTCAGACTTGAAATAAGGTGCACATTTTTTAACATTGAGGTCAAATAACAATTGCAATAACTTAACAAGGACTGTGGTGGAGTCTCCATGACCGGAGATTTCTAGATCAAGGTTTTGATGTTATTCTAAAACAGGGGTCTCCAGCCTTTTTAAGCATTAGATCACTTTTTTGAATTGAAGTGCTATCCAAAATCTACCTCAAATCCAAATACCCTGGCCCCGCCTCCTTTCTGCCCCTTCTCCAAGGCCCCGCACCTGCTCACTCCATCCTCCCTCCCTCCCCCACTCTCCCTTCCTTTCACCAGGCAGGGGCAGAGGGTTGGGGCACAGGCTCTGGTCTTGGGCTAAGGGATTTGGAGTGTGAGGGGCTCTGAGCTGAGCCTGGGGCAGGAAGTTGGGGTGCAGGAGGAGGTTCAGGGTACAGGCTCTGTAACGGCATTTGGGTCCGGGGGAGGCTTAGGGCTAGGGCAGGGGCTTGGGGTGCAGGAGAGGGTTTATGATTGGGGCAGGGGTTCAGGATGCAGGCTCCAGCTGGACACTGCTTAGGACAGGTGGTACAATGGGGCTAACAGGCTCACCCCTGCCCTGGCCCTGCACCACTCCCAAAAGCAGCCAGCAAACTCCCTCCATTCCAAGCCCTGTTGTGCCCCCCTCAGTTCTGTGGAGATAGACTACAGGGTGGGAGAGGGAGCACCCTGACATCAGCGCCTCCTCCCCTTCCTTCTCTGCCCTGCACAGCAAGCGGGAGCAGGGCGGGGACAGCTCCAAGGCAAAGGGCAGGAGGTGTGCAGCAGTGGGGGGAGGGGCAGCAGAAGTGCCAGCATTTGATAGCCTCTTGACCAAACCAGTCAAGATCACTTGTCAGAGGCTCCAAGATCTACCAGTAGATCATTGGTCTAAAAGATCTGCTCTAGTTCCAACAGGAATTAATTCAGGGAAGCCCTGTAGTCTGTGTTATAAAAGAACCACGATAATGACTAGAGAATTGGAAAACATACCTTCAATCTGTGTCAATCTATTTATCTTAACAAAGGGAAAGTTGATCACAGTTAAGTACCTGTGTGTGGAACAAACATGTGACAATAGCTGTCTAGCTAGAGAGAACAGAACAGAACAGAACAGATAATAGATGGAGATTAGAACTTTGGTCCCTCCTGGTCTTAGAAACTCTGGACTGGGATTTGACCAGTGAATTGTTCTTCTCCTGTTGAGCTTGGCAAATGTGTCTCACCACTGGCTCAAAAGCCAGACAGTGATATATCCCCAAATCTCAGGGCAGCGTTAGAATGAAATGCATAGTGGGGTTGTAAAAGGGAAATTTATGATCCCACGGCAGGGGTCCTTCTCTAAAGAAATGTTAGCTATGGAGATGAAGGGGAATGACTCAAACTATTGCAAAACAAAAAACCAACAAAAACCCAAAACCGGTGAGACCTTTGGTGGGTTTTGTGGACCTGAAGAAAAGGGACATCCTATAAAAAGGAGAGAGTTGTGAGTCAGGAAGGAACAATTGCTATAATGAAAGGCGCAAACCTTAGAGACTCAGAAATGTTGAAAGTGAGGAAGCAGCCATGTTTAAATATGGCTGCTATTAGCGAGGTTCTAACGTCACCTTGCAAATGAGCATCCCCCAGGGAATGTCCTTCCTGAAAATGGGGTTAGCCGTGTTGGGTCCGAGTTTCAGAAGAGCTCAGCAGGTTGGGTGCATGGTAAGTGCTGAATCATTTGAGGATCTGGCCCAGGGTGCTGTTGGGAACTCAAAGTCTAACCCCCAAGTTCTTCTGAAAACCTGGCCCTCTGTGCCACAGCCCTGCATACTGGGTCAGATCAAAGATCCACTTAGCCCAGTATTCTGTCTTCAGTGGCCAATGCCAGGTGCCTCAGAGGGAATGAACAGAGCAGGCAATCATCAAATGATCCCTCTCTTGTCACCCATTCCCAGCTTCTGACAAACAGGCTAGGGACACCATTCCTACCCATCCTGACTATAGCCATTAATGCACCTATTCTCCATGAATTTATCTAGCTCTTTTTTGAACCCCGCTAAAGTCCTGGTCTTCACAACATCCTCTGGCAAGGAGTTCCACAGATTGACTGTGTGTTGTGTTAAGAAATACTTCATTTTGTGTGTTTTAAACGTGCTGCCTATTAGTTGTGTAGCTCCCGGCCTTCTAACTTCATAAAAAACAAGGTTTAAATTCAATGATAGCTGACTCAGGGGGCTGCAATTCTGCCCTAGCCTGAGCTGTAATGTCTGCAACCTGCCACTTCCAATGCTGCTTGTGATGCCCTAAGTTGCTTCAGTGTATCAAAGCTGTAGCATCTCCCTTTGTAGTGCTAGGAATACTTAGAATGGTATGGTACTGTATGGCCCACCACCGATGGGCCTGAACTGAGAAGCTTAGAAGTTCCACGGGGGAGCCAAAGTGCAGGGAGCAGATAATTGGGGTTTTCTGGGAGCCCCCCTCTAGGTCTGAGACCACTGCACTGAAAAAAGCCATGTGCTGATGCCTTTAATGCAGGGTGACTCAATATGTGGCCTGTGGGCCACATGCAGCCGGTGGCCTGTTTGTTTGTGGCCTGTGGTACGGTTTGGGTTTATGTGGGGCTCAACACGCAGCCCGTGGGTGGGTTCCTTTGAACATGGTCTACACTGGGAAAACACTCCACAACGGCGAGTCAATATAATGGTCTTCTGTTGATATGCATTTTAGTAGTTAAATTCCTGGATGTCAAATTTGCTCATTAAAAGTGCTGTCATATGGGTGGAAATCAGGTAAATATTGCATTTTATTAATATCAGCAGAACTGAATTAATGGGGCCTGTGTGTTGTGTAATCTTGCTTTAATCTTTGTACTCATGCCCATCAGTGTGAAATAAGCTATTTGCATATATTTGCATATATATTTACATGTATATGCAACGGCATGTGCTGTGAGTATCATTGTGGCCCCGGGGGATTCCAAAGTCGAGTAGTCCGCTCTAATAGATCTAATCTATTCCTCCTTCTTATAGGCAAAAGTTTGCCCCAGCTGGCCAAACAAAAGACTTGCAGAATCTCTCAATGAGTCCTCTTCCCCCCGCCCTCCAGATTATTTTAAAGGTCTAAGAATAGCACATTTCTATGGGCTGGACAGAAATTTGGATCTTAAAATGGGACTGGTTTCAGCAGAAGGCTTAACTCTGGACCGCGGGTGGTCTGGCAGCATGATTAACGTTAATGGCTGGAACATAACATCATAGGAACCAAAATGTCAAAGTGTGACCCGGGCACGTAGTGATTCACAGCTGAGCAACTGCCAGGTGCACATGGGCCAGGTGCCACCAGCCATAGGCACCACTGGGCCCTGTGCAGGAGAAGCCGGGTCACATAACACCAAACTCTACCGTCCAGTTTTCCAGGTGAATGACGTCAGATCAGCTCTGAAGCAGCCGCTCTCCTTCACATCACCTCTCATTCTTCCCGACTGGCCTCCGGCCAGAAGCTTTGCTGCTTGCAGGCAAAGCCCCGGACGCTGGGGGGGGAGAGCCAGCATGAATGTAGCCCATGCATCTCCAGCCTCGCCACCCTGGGCTGTGGAGGGATGTGGTTTAGAAGAAGACGATTGCTTTCAAAACAATGAAGGAGGCGGGTTTGTGACTTCCAGCACACATAGCCAGACAAGTGGCAGGTTTGATTGGGACCCAGTCTGGCCAAAGATTCTGATCTGGGGGCTGGGGGGAAAGGATGGCACAGAAGAACCTTTTAAATGTTGCCATATGAGAAAGGAGAAAGTAGGGGTATGTCTAGACTGCATCCCTCTGTTGCCAGAGGGATGTAAATTAAACATACCGATATTGCAAATGAAGCGGGGATTTAAATCTCCCGCGCTTCATTTGAATAAAAATGGCCACTGCGTTTTGCCGAATCAGCAGTTTGTCGGCAAAAAGTGCCTGTCAAGACGGGGAGCGGGTGACAAAGAAAGCCTTTGCTGGCCGATCCCTTATGCCTCGTAAAATGAGGTTTACCGGATCAACCAACAAAGGCTTTCTTTGTCGCCCGCTCCCCGTTTTGACAGCCGCTTTTTGCCGACAAACTGCTGACTCGGCAAAATGCAGTGGCCATTTTTATTCAAATGAAGCACGGGAGATTTAAATCCCCGCTTCATTTGCAATGTCGGTATGTCTAATTTACATCCCTCTGGCGACAGAGGGATGTAGTCTAGACATACCCCTGGGGCCAAATTCTGTCCCTATTTCAAGTCAGAATCAGATGTTTCACTGGTGCCAAAAGGAGACCATCTCAAACATTGGGGGGGAAGGGGAAGCGTGCATCATCCCGCCCCTTTGCTGGCAGCTTGTGCAACAAGATTGCAGTCAATCTTCCCCTGGCTCCCTCTGGTGCCCACCAATAAGGCACCGGATTCTGAGAAAATGACCAATGTGTGTCCCAGCTGGTGCTATCAGCAGGCACCATCATGGGACAGAGCCAAAAGAGCATGCAGAGAAGCTCTGTCTGTAGGGAGACGGAGCTGAAGGGCACTGGTGAAAAATTGCCTGTAAAGTTTCGGTGACTCTTTTATCCAGTCCCTTTTCTTCAGAGTCTGTTGCTGCCTTCCAACACGACAGTGATTGGGCTCAGTGATGGGAACTCCTCTGGCACACTGCACTTGCACTGGAAGTTCTTCGGCTACGCAACAAACGGGAAAAAGCCCAAAGCAAGCTGCACACAGCCCCTATGACCCTCCACACAGACAGCAAGTTACATGGGCCCGTGGGGTCCGTGCTCCACCAATATTCAGGAACATGGGCCTGGATCCACCAATGTCTGTCTGGGCTTGTATTTTCAGAGCCATCCCATCCACAGGATGGACAGATGGGGGCCTAGGTGGTTGACAAGACAGCTCTACTTGGACCCATTCTGGGCACTACCCAAAATTATACAAACCTGGTGCTGATGGCTGCACAGCCTTAAACAGTCATCCTTCTGTGACGTGGGGTGTGCTGAAACCACAGATTGGCTCTTTGTCTTGGTAAATGCCACAAGACCCTCTGTTTCCAAAGCACCACAAGTTAATTCTTGGGCCCGAATGCCCCCTTTTGTCCACGGCTACCCAATGAGAGAGCTGTGAAAGCACCTTTCTATGTGTAAAGACAAATGGGGAGGGGAAGAAGGGTCCTGTGTTCTTGGTTCGTGACTGTTCGCCTTCCCCCTTATTTAAATGTGTTGTGCTGATTGGAGCTGCAGTTTAATGTAGAAGGCGCAGGGGTGCTACACGCTTTGCAAAGCAAAGAAAGCAGAGGGGCACAAGGGCATGGCTGGGAGCAGGAGCAGGGCCTCTCCTCTGATGCAGAACGCACCCTCTCTTGCCTGCGGATGTGTCATTCTGGGAGCAGAGGGTGTCTGTAACTGTGCTCCCTCCAACTTCACGTCCTGGCCTTGCTGGCCCTAAATGAACATGTCAGAGCAGCTAAACTAACTGCTGAGGCTTTTGTCTGTGAGAAAGAGAGCTCTTATGGGAGCCTGCCTAGTGATTAGAGATGAGGCGAGGAGATTTCGAATCCCTGGCATAGAAATATGAGCTATGACCGGGCAATGCCCTGCCTTACTCCCGGTCTGTAAAATGGAGATCCCCCCTAAGGTCCTGATCCTGCTGCCCTTATGCAGGACTAGCCTCAGTATGCCAACTGACTCCTCACATGACTAAGGGCTGTGGGACAGGGCTCAAGACTTGTAGAAGGCCAGGTCTACACTGGTGGAGAAAATCAATGCAAGATACGCCACTCCAGCCATGTGAAATTGTGTTGCAGGAGTTGATGTACCTTGCATCCATTTTTTTGGAGCAGCCCCATGGCAGGAGGTCGATGGGAGAAATGCTCCCATTGACTTCCCATACTCCTCATGATAACAAGGAGTCCTGGCGCTGACAGGGGTGCCCTCAGTGTTTGATTTCGTGGGTCTTTTCTAGACCTACTAAATTGAACGCTGGAAGATTGATCCTCCAGTAAATGGGAACATGGCCGAAGTCTGTAAGGCCAGGATAATTACATAACTGGAGTCAATGTACTTTGTTTTGCGTTTCCCCACTGTCCCCACAGTGTCCCTTACTCCTTGCACATGCAAGAGTATCAGCAGCCAGCAGGGATGCCCTCTGAGTTTGATTTAGCGAGTCTTAAGTAGACTCGCTAAATCAAACTCCAAAAGATAGATCACAGCAGCGTTGATCTTCCATCCAGTGAAGACATGGCCTAAGTCATATGGCTGTATCAGACGCTCTTGTGTTACATGGAAAGCTTGCACCACTTACTGTGGTAACTTTGTTCTACAAAATTGTATTGGGCACAAGGGCTGTATCACCTGAGGGCGGGCAGGAAAGTGCTTTTAGACATACACTTGTGTCATGGTTATAGGTTCCCCCCTTCAGGTCTCAGTCATTGTGCCTTTGTCCTTATGGGGTAGAATACTAGGTATCAACCTTCTTACCCAGCACATCTGAGTTCTGACACCTCTGGCTCTTCCTTTGAAGAACCTGCCTGAGCAGTGGTGAATAGAGCAATGAGACAGCTGCCTTAAACAAAAGTAGTGCTTGTTTGAATAGTAGGAACTAAGCATTTAAAGGAAAAGGGATTTAAAAACAAGTCTACACAGGTCTGTCTTACCCTCCCATGCCAGTAAGCAGGGCAGGCCTAACTTCAGACCGCCCCCGCAGGTGTCTGTGTCAGTCTGAGTTCTGTCATCTTGAAAGAAAGGTCCATTTTCAAACTGCTTCAGTCCTTTCATTCTTCTGGTTCCCAGGCATGACCCGTAATGGCTTCATCTGTTAACACCCCTCATGTGGTTGCAGGGAAGTGGTTGTCTAAAGCCATTTTGTTTCCTTGCTGCTAGTCTTCCTTCCAATTCATTTTCTAAACCAACATATTCATACAGTAAACATCCTCATAACCGGGTCAACGTAAGTGGAGTGTCTATAAAATCATGATGGGTGTGCAGAGAGTGAACAGCGAAATGTTATTTACGCCTTCCTGTAACACAGGAGCCATGAGAATTAATAGTCGGCAGGTAGGAAACAAACATAAGGACATAAGGAAGTGCTTCCTCACACAGTGCACAGGCAAGCTGTGTGGCATTCATTGCCAGGGGATGTTGTGAAGACCAAAAGCATGGGCAGTGGGTATCATAGGCAGGGGAAGGAGTTGCCTTCCCAGACTGCTTGATGAGGCCCTACCCATGTTCCAACTCTAGGCCCCCTCCTACTTATTGCCAGAGGCTGGGGCAGGCTGGTTGGGAGCTGTGGGGCACCTCTGGGGCTGCTTCAGTGGGGCTGGAGGCTCGGCTGGTGGGGGCTTCATCGGTGGGTGCTCCAGGGGCAGCTGGGGCCACACTACCTGCCCACCTGTCCTGCTCTCTCAGGCACTCCAGGACTGGGGTCAATTGGAGCCACACTGCCCAGCGTGGCTCTTGGGTGCTCTGGGACTGGGGGTGGTGTGGTTCTCAGGCACTCCAGGACCGGGAAGCTGGGGACGGCGGGCACAATGCAGGAGGTGGGATGACAGAAGGGGCAGGGCTGGGGGGGCCAGCCTGCCTCTCCAAGCCAGGAGTTTGACCACCGCCCATGACCAAAAGTGTAACAACCCCATGTTCCGAGTGTTCCTAACCCTCTGACTGGCAGAAGCTGGGACTGGATGAATCTCTCAACATTGCCCCGGTCTGTTCATTCCCTCTGAAGCATCTGGCACTGGTCACTGTGAGAAGGCAGGATACCAGGCTACATGGACCATTGGCCTGACCCAGTATGTTCTTATCTTATGTATATTAGCCAATTAGCCCATCATAAGACGGGATTTTCAGGTCTCTCCTCCATGTCGGTCTTCTCCCCTGAGCCTCCGGTCTCTCGCTCCATCTCTCTCTCCCTCTCTTTCTCTCCTCCTCCTACTGCCTCCCCCTCTCTCTCTCTCTCTCAGCTCTCCTCCGCCTCCTGCCTCTCTCTCTGTCTCTCTCTTTCTCTTCTCCTCCCCCTCCTGTCTCCTCTCACTCGGGGGACCATGGAGCCCAAATGGCCATTTACGCCTCTTGCTCCCACACGGCGGTCCGGCTGAGTGGCGCGGAAGTCAGCCGCGCGCCACGGCGGGAGGCAACAGCGCCGCCCAGAGGGAACAGCCAGTGTTTCAGAGTCACAGACATTGGGCTACTATCTTATGTATATTTATCTGTCTCAAAAAACAAATTGTTTCCTTGAGCCCAGTTTACCAAAGCAGTCCAGATCGCTCTGTACCAGTGACCCATCCTCTTCATTATTTATCCCTCCCCCCAATTTTTGTGTCATCTGCAAAATTTAGTGATATTGGTTTTAAGTTTTATGTCGATAAAAATGTTAAATAGCATGGGGCCAATAACTGACCCCTGTGGGGGGAACGGACTCAGTCAATAATGACTCCCCTTTTACAGCTACAAGGCGAAACCTATCAATTAGCTTGTTTTTAATCCATTTAACACATGCCATTAATTTTATCATTGTTGTTTTCATCAAAATGTTGTGTGGTACCAAGTCAAATGCCTTCCAGAAATCTAAGTGTACTACAGCAGCACTAGTACCATAATCAACTAAACTTGTAATCTCATCAAGAAAAGCTATCACGTAAATTTGACAGGGTTTATTTTCCATAAGCCCATGTCGATTTGCATTAGTTACATTACCCTTCTATAGTTCTTTATTAATCAAATCCCATATTAGACGCTCCATTATCTTAGTTGGGATCGATGTTAGGCCGGTGGGCCTATAATTACCCAAGTCATCCCATTTGCCCTTTTTAAAAATTGGCACAACATTCGCTTTCTTCTAGAACTTCCCCAGTGTGCCAAGGCTCACTGAAAATCAACACTTACGGTCCGGTTTGTTCCTCAGCCACAGCATGCTCCTCTCTCCTCCCCCTGTCCTTCTCACAGTGTGGCCTTCGTGTCTGCCTGCGATTATAGCAAAGCAATAACATCAGGTATGCTAATGCTTTACTTACCCATACTCATCCATCACTGAGGTTAGACATGCTTTATATTACATAACAGAGTTGCACATTTCCATTAACATCAATCTCCTAAGCAATGTAATGCACAGATGTGTGGAGATTACCTTAAAGGGACTTCATCAAGGACTTCTGGCCCCACATCTCACCTCCCTTTCAAACCGGTACTGTATACTGCCATTGCCAGTGTGCTTAGTTTTCTAGCTCGGAGAGAAGATCGGAAAGAAAGGGTCATTCTGTATGTGAAGCCGGTGACCAGATGGGATAAAGCCATGTGCCTCTATCGCATGAACTAAAAGCCAACTGACGCTCAGATAAGGCTGTAGAGCAGACTTCACTCCCTTGTCAGTGGTCTTAGTGCCTCTGGATTACATGCATCCTAAGAACAAAATCAGCACACTTATGGTAAATCCAAAACGTAAGCCACGCCAAGCTGCGTGTGTGGTGTCTGCGACTAGACCCTGCTCTGTTTATACGCACATGGCCAGAACCTTAAAATAAATAAATAAACAACATTTCCAAAAGGCAGGGATGCACCCTTCGGCAGAATCTTCCTAGAAAAAAAAAACATAACATACACTGGCTTTTTAAAAACATGTGCACTAGGAAAAAAAATGGCTGAGAGGCCTTAAACATCCACCACCAAACCCACCGGAGGTAATGATGATTACAGCTCGTTACCAGTGTTTCATTTTCTGCGATGGAGGATACCTTTCGTTGTTTAACACCCTACTTTAAAGTAGTACATTTGTTACTAAAACAATAAAAGACAAGGGCAGAAGAGAGCAACTAGTCTGACCTTCTGTTACCCCGGCCACAGGACTTCTTTGAATTAATAGTGTGTATTTTTTTAAAAGCTACAATCCCTAGGCTGAAATAACCAACACTCGTACCACATTTACATTTAAAGGCAGATAGATACAAGTGAACTTTCTCTCTTGGGAGATCTGAGTGGAACTCCCAGATCTGCCACAAACTTTGTATGTGACTTTGGGCAAGTGATTTAATCTTTGTGCTTCACTTTTGTAGAAACTGGAATAACACTTGCCTACTCCCAAGGGATGTTAGGCTCATTTTATTAATATCTGCTCTGTTGCAACCCTCAGTATTCAAAAATAGACCGCAAACAATCATGAGACTTTTTTTTTTTTAAATGTAGTTCTCTTTCTTTGCCTTCTGATTCTGACCTTTGGGTTACTTTCAAGTTACATTTTCAAGCTTTTTCTCTGCAACCATGAGGGTTGGAAGCTTTCTTTAAAAAAAAGACGAAGATTTGCATGTAATCGCATGATCAAGAGTGGGCAACACTGCTGTACTGACAGTAGCGACGGGTGCCATAAGAAGATACATGACAGATGCTGGTACCATAAATGTCTTTGTACTTAAAGCTCCGAGTAACTTGAAAACTTAGCAACAGCTAACGGATTCTGTGATCTGTGTCTAGGGGGCTTAATTGTATCCACACATACCAGGCAGAGAGTGAAAACACAAGTTACAGTCTCTGGGTAAAGCATAAAGAGTCACTCTGCTAAGGCTAAAGGAGGCTGCCTAAGTAAGGGTGCTTTGCTAGGTTTTCTTATAGGACTCTTTGAAGAAGTAAACAGGACTTTGGGCTTAATAAGCCATTTGTAAAACTTTCTAGATAAACAACAGTGTGTGTGTCAGGCTAAAGCTGCCTTGTAAAGGCTCCCTGGCAGTGTGGGGGACCTCAGCACAGAAATATTTTTAAGATAAACAAGAGAAAATGAGTTCTGGAGGCTGCTGAGGCTGCCTACAGTCACCCAGCGAGAAACTGATTTTAGAAATATTTTGTAGCAAGAAACTTGCTTTTAATGCACCATCGCTGAAAAGTGTATTTTTAAAAGAAATGTTTAGACTTTTCAAATCTAGGAGTCAGTAGGCAGCAGGATGTGTTACTAACCCAGCAGACGGAGGGTTTTTGAGTTCTTAGGGAAGAAGTTTCATAGTGCTAGTAAGAGGGAGAGTACCTGATCCGGTCACCCTTTTTCCTGGAAATTATCCCACTAGGGGCTTCAGTTGGATCATCTGCATGGAACTGCAGAATTGGGACTCTAATTGCTGCTGATTCCACTCAGTCTGGGGTAGGGAACCTTTTTTGGGTCAGAAGCCGCTGACCCATAGAAAAATCATCACTGATGTGGCCCCCAACTGAGAAGCAAAGATACTCCCCACATTCCCCTTGCACACCAGAGCCTAGTAGATTTTGTGGGCCCTGCTTGGCTCTGGGGTGGGGTCAAAAATGAGGGGTTCAGTGTGTGGGAGGGGGCTGCCGGGAATCGGCTTGGGGTGTGGGGTCTGGTTGGCAGGGAGGGGACAGTAACTTCAGGGGCCAGATCCAAGCAAGTCGAGGGCCAGATCAGGCCCTCGGCTGTATGTTCCCCACCCCTACTCTAAATGGTTGGAGATCTGTCGCAATAAAGATAATTGGTCTGGTCTCTAGAGGGGACCAACAAAGGGCGGCAAGAAAATGTTTTCCTGTGTGAACCTTTGGGGAAACAAATCCAAAGTGTTGCTGTACACAAGGATGAAACCCAACCAAAAGCAAAGGGCATGCTGGATTCACTTCAAGTGGGTTCCACCATGCCCAGAAAGAGTGCAGCTTCAGTGCTTTGAAAGTCCTTACAAATACTGGCTGAGCAGGGGACTGGAGTGGAGAAGAGGAAGGGAAGAAGGGACAGCTAAGTTCAAGGAGTTCTCTAGGGCATAGGGGGGAAAAAAACAAACAATTGCCTAAGCGAAAAATACAAGAGAAGATTGTAGGCCTCTGAAGACAGTAGGAAGAACAACCCATCATTATCTTTTAAATTCTCTTAGACTGAAAGAGAGTGCAAGGTTATTGCAGGCTCGCTGCAGACTGAAGCCAGGGTGAATTCCCTGGGAGCAGGGGGTGAAAGTGGGGAGGTGCTGAATAAAAGGGCTCTTTGAATGTATTAACATTTGACAAGGAAGGACAGTACCAAATAAATGTCAGCACAGTGCACGAAAGGAGCAAAAGAAGATGTAATATCACAGCTCACAGTGCTTTTCTCTCACCAAACAATCCAGTCCAGGAAAGCACCTCACCAGCTTTATTATAAACTCTTGAGTGATGTCTTCACTGCAGAGTTCACTCAAGGGATCAACATCAGCATTCGCCTCACCTTTGTGAGCAGCTACACTGCAGTGCCACGCCTGATCAATAACCAGTGCCTTAACCCTGCTCCCACCTCCATCTGTGTTGCTAAGACTTCTGGGGGAACATCCCATGGGTCCTTGGGCTGCAGTAAGCTGAGCTTCTCTGAGGCTTTCCCCAGAGATTATGGAAGAACTTGTCTGTCCTTCCAGGAGAGGGGAGATAATGGAGGGAAGGCACTGGGCATACCTGTGGGATGCATCCGACATCCTCAATGCGAAGTGGGTGAGTTACCCGCGTGGGTTGAAAGCAGCACCTAAAATCTATACCCTCAGCCAGGCCGGGTCATCTTGCTCGAAAGCACCACCCACCTCTGGTGAGAGAGTTTTGTGTGTGGAGGGGAGGGAGTTAGGGTTTGCAGTGAAGACATATCCTTGAAGTGAAAACACTTTGGGAGAGGCAGGGACTTCGGTTGTTGTTCTGTTTTGTACAGCACCTAGCACAACACCCCTGTAAGCATTGTGGGTCCATGTTAGATCGGATGGGAAGACAACTGGACCCTTTTGCATATGAGGGGTGGGCACTGTGACAGTTGTGTGCCCTGCTACTGCCATCTGCCACCAGCTTCCTGCACTGTGCACTGCAGAGTGAGTGAATCAACCAAATGTTTCCCCCACAGCCATGGGCGGTGGGTGAAGGTAGGGTTGGGGGCCTACCCCCTAGCCCCTTTGCCAAGGCCCTGCCTCGGTGGGAGCCAAGCCACCTCCCTTTCCCCCTTCCCCCCCGCACCATGGGGAGGCAGGGCAATGCACTGCCCTACCCCCCCAGCACAGGAAGGGTGGGCACGCAGCCCCAAAGAGCATGGGGAGGGCAGGCGGCATGTGGCCCCAGCCTCCAGCCTCAGAGCACGGGGAGGGTGGATGCTCAGGGCAGCAATACTCTCCCCCTCCCCCCAGTACGCCTACAGTAGGCATTCTGGGGGCAGAGTGTGGGTGGGGCCTGGCTGGCAGTTTGGGAGGACAGTGTCTTCTCCCACCTAGCACACCTGCCGGCCATGCCCACACCCCCAAATCTGATTGATTTATTAATTTATTTCTGGCGGCAGCCCTCATGAGCCGTGCATTTTTTTTTCCGAAACAGACAAAATGGTCTGACCCATGTCCCGACCAGCTCACAATCCGAAGTGCCCATAAAATAAAATGTCTAATGACGTGCTACACTCGCATCAATATCTCCTCCCTCCCTGCTTTGCAAGAGTCCATGGTGTTTTGTTGTTCCCACTGACATAATGATTGGCACCACAGATGGACCTGAGGTGGGCTTAACCCAGAATATGCCCAGAAAGGATTTTTTCCATCCTGCTCCAAGTCACTTTAAAAAAAAATAGCGACTGATTCTAATTCATTGCAAACAGCTCTCGTTTTCTGCTGTGTGCCTGGTCTGGAGAGTCTCCCCTGAAATGTGTTACCTAGGGGAGCAGCCACAGGTGGGCCCCCCCTATAGTTTGTCTGGAGAGCCAGCCAGGGAAAGGGACCATGGCAGCAAGTCAGCTGAAGAGCAGGGCAGCGCTTGCTCTCCTCCGTCCTGTGCAGGGCCGGCTTTAGGAAGTGCAGGGCCCAATTTGAACAGTTTCGATGTGGCCCCGGCAGCCAGGATTTTTTATTGAGAAAAAAAAAAAAAAACCCCAGCACACAAAAAAAGCACAAAAAAAGAGTCACAGCCCCTTTAAATCCCCAGCTACAGGGCAGACTCCCCTCCCTGCGCTCGACTCACCTCCTCCTCCAGGGCCGACGCCCCCTCCTTCAGCGCGCCCGGCACGCCAGTATACTTCCGGCTTTAGGGTGCGGGGCCCGATTCGGGAGAATCGGGCAAATTGGCCTAAAGCTGGCCCTGGTCCTGTGCTCCAGCCAGGGAACAGAACCAGGCACAGCTCCACCTGGGGAGTGGGGTTGGGGCTTACCCCACTCTGCCCTGGCGCTTCAGCCGAGGAGCAGGGGTTGGGGCTCCTCCCCCCCCATCCCTCCTGTCCCACTCTCCCCACTCCTTAGTCTTGCTCACCCACACCAAGTCAGGGTCAACCCAAGTGGGCCCTTCTGGCCAGGCCAGTATTACTAGTTGTCTTTCATTAACCCTGGCACCAGCCATGAAGCAAACAACAACCCAAGCTACAAATATCATCTTTGTTGTTTTTTTTAATTTCTCCACCCCCAACAAATTTAATTAAGTCATTCTGATTCCTTTGAAAGAAAATGTCATCTGTCGACACAATTACATTTTAACTAACCAAAGCTGTTACAGTTCCTATATATACTGGAATCAGGCTGTCGTTATTAGTTCTAAGTAAGTAATTTATTCCCGTTATTGTGTTCAAATTACAGAATATTACTCCCCGGGGGAAATGATCTTGTTATTTGAAATGCAAAAAAGAACGGGCATGGACAACAATGGATTCCTAAATGAAACTAACAACTGTACAAAAACTAAGTGCTGCTTAGCTCACATGGGCTGGGGAAAATATCAAGTCCCTTCTTAATATTTGTTTTCTCTCTTCCAGACAGATGGAAATCAAACTTCCAACCTTCAACCTTCATGGATGTTTATGGGGAAAATCTAAATAAATAAGCTGAAATTGGTTGCCTAAGGTTGAGTATAAGGGAAGAAGTCTTTTCCCCATTTCTTTCTCATGCAAACTTGCAAGGGAAGAAAATCCTGAAGAGGCGAAGGATGGGGAACCCACACATGGGTGACCGGTATGCTAGATGCGGGAAGGGATTGCCTTCCCAAACCGCCAGCCTGGCTCCACCCAGACTCCACCCCCAGAACCCTTATGGAAGGTGGAGAGGCTGGGGCCATGCACCCTCCTCCCTCCTTGTGCATCAGGGAGACTCGGGCTCCTCCACCTCCACGTAATGCTGGGGGGAGCAGGACCTGGGCAGAAGGGGCGGGGTTGAGGATTACCTCCCTCAGCCCTACCTTCACCCACCATCCATGAAGCTACACCACCCCTAACCTTTGAGCTCAAGATGCATCTGTCAGATGTCTGCATAGTCCTGGTGCATATTTATTTCCAGGGCAAAGAGCTGCAATGGTTTCTTTTCTGAAGTGTTGCTCCCTTGGTCAAAATCTCCTTCAGAGAAGCCAAATAACAGCTTGTCTCAGAGACACCCAAACATTCACGACTAATTTGGGCCACCAAAAAAAAAAAACCCCCCCAGAAAATCAGATACACTTGTAACCTGATTACAGCAGCCAGCTATGTGTGCAAAATCACAATGCAGCTCTATAATTAAATCTTTCCTTCCTCCTCCCGCAGAGCTCTTTCTTCTAACAGGCATGGTACAAAAACAGTTGTTATGACATCAGATTTCAGCGCAGTACAAGAAGGGACTTTTTGCCTATTGTGGCTCTCCTTGTCTTTAAGGAAATAATAATTAAAAGACAAATGCTGGTGTCTGAAAAGCATTGCCAAGCAGAGATGGCTTGCTGAGCTGTTGTCCACACTCCTCCCCCTTCCTCCCCCTTACGAGTTGTGCTACTTCAACCTTGCCACTCGGATCATAGTTTATAAAGGCAAGTGCCTGGATGGAAGCCAATCAATAACAATGATTGATGTTATTGATGGCAATCACTAACAATCAAAAAGGGAAAACACCAGCTGATAAACATTAATTCCTGACAGAGACTTCATGCTATTAAATACAGAACTGCCAGACTGGATCAGACCCATGGATCTAGTCCAGTAGCCTGTTTCCTGCAGGGACCAGTGCCAAGATGTCCATCCATCATCAAGAAGTTGGTTAGGATGTTGCTCTCCAACCAAGGGACCTATTTCTAGACTCTTATTTGGTCACGGCTCTGGGCAGTTTCTCTCTAGGCATTGCCCATCTTTGAAGGTTGGATGCTGTCTGAAGTTCTCTGCTGTGTGCCCCTCTGCAGCGTCGTCCTTATGACTTCTGGTGCCCTACGCAGCCTAAGGACCTACACCCCACATTGCCCACCAGGGAGTGGGGTAACAACTCTGCAAGGGAGAGCATTGCACCGGGCTGTGGGGGCAGGAACAGGGCAGGGAGGCTGGTGAAGGAACAGGCAGAAGGGACAGTGGTGCAGTCCGCCAGAGCTGCAGGCCAAGGAAGTGGAGCGGGGGCAAGGGATTGGTGCTTCCAGAACTGGGGGACCGTCTGAGCAGGGGCTGGAGGGCTGGGCGGCAGAGCAGGAGGCTGGGGGATTCAGACACCAGGGATTGGAGGTGGAGCAGGAGGCCGGGGTGCTGACGGTTTGGGCAACCAGGGCTGGGAGGCAGTCGGAGCAGGAGGTGGGGAACTGGGGAATTTGGCCACTGAGGCCGGGAGGCAGAGAGAGGCACTGTGGGATTCAACCGGCAGGACTGGGACGTGGAGCAGGGGCCAAAGGATTGGACCTCCAGAGCCAGGAGGCAGAGCGAGGGCCAGGGATTGGGTTGCCTGGGCCAAGAGGTGGAGCAGGGGCTGGGAAGCAGGGCTTGGGGTTGCTTGAGCTGGCACTGTCCTTGGCTGGCACTAGGCATACGCAGCATAGGGCATGTTACTGATGCCCTACGCAACTGCGTACTCTGCATATGCCTAAGGACAGCCCCGCCCCTCTGGCTCCCTAGTTCTCAATGTGTGCCCCGACTCCCATTCCCGTTTTTCCTCCATTGTCCCACTTACTCAACTGCAGCCCGGGCTCAGTGGCGCCTCCCCAGCTGAAGCAACAGGCCTCTAGTTTCAGGCAGGCCTAGACCTACGGCTGCCAACCCTCCAGGGCTAAGTCTCCCAGAATTAAAGGTTAAATCAGGAGTGGGCAATAATTTTTGGTGGGGGCCACGTCAAGAATTTGGAAAGTGGTCGAGGGCCGCACTCTTCCAGGGTATTAATAGTGAAGGTGCAGGGTCTGGGATGGAGGTTGGGTGCAGAAGGGAACATGGGGTAAGGAGGCAGTTGTGATCTGGGGCACTGGACTGGGGTGCAGGGGGTTGGATTGTGACCTAGGGCAGGGAATTGGGATACAGGAAGGGGTGCAGGGATTTGAGTTGTGAGCGAGGGCAGGAGGGGACTGTGATCTGGGGCAGGGAATTGGGGTGCCAGATCTGGGAGGGGATATGAGTACAGGCGGGAGCAGAGGATTTGGGTATGTGGAGTGGGGGGCAGAGGGTTGGGGAAGGGAGGGACTGGGGTGCCAGAGGTAAGCTCTGCCAGGAGACTTATAACCAGCGCCATTTCTGAATTAGCCTCCCTCTCTGCCCCGCCCCCGCACAAGCTGCAGCCATATGCTCTGGTAGTTGCCTGTTATTGAAACAGGCAGCTTCCATTGGCCAGAAACCAGCCAATGGAATTGTGCTGGGGGCGGGAGCAGCTCCTAAAGCTTTCACCCCCCCCCCCTCCAGACTCAAAATTGCCCTGCAGCCTTGTTTCTGAGTGGTGTGCGGGTGGGGTGAGGCAAGCGTCCACGGGCGAGATCCGGTGGCTTGGCAGGCTGGATGAGGCCATATTTTGCCCAGGCCTGAGTTAAATAAAGATTGTGTCATGTGATTAAACCTCCAGGGATCCATCCCACCAAAACTGGCAACCCAGCCTAGATCCATGTGCCCCAGTCCTGCGAATAGCATAGTGGCTAGCAGCAGATGCTGCAGAGGGAGGTACAAGAAACCGCATCATGGGTTGGGGACAGTGTTCCCTGTAAGCTGAGCACTTGGACGGCTGCCCAGGAGAGATTCCAATGCCAGCCAGCTGATTAACAGAGTGCCCACAGCCTCCTACAGCCAGTAGCATATGTTTTGATTGTTGGGTGCACATCTGCACATGCCTTGGTGCACATAACAAAATTTATTCTGCACATGGATGGATAAAATTAGAGGGAACATTGATTGGTGTGGGATAATTTGCCCACTACGAGTTAGTGATTGGTTTAAGCCTTGGCACGTGAGGTTTTTAGATAATCCTTCCCAATACATAAAACAGGAAATATTACAAAAGAAAAAAAATCTGTGGAGGCATCCAAGATGTAATAGTTATCTGTGCAGCTGGTGGCCACAATGCCCATTTGCTTGAACTAGATTCCTAGGTGATAGTTCTATTTATCATGAGGACACAATGTTTAAAAATAAAGAGAGAAAGAAACGTTGCAGCCAATTGGATGGGGACTTGGGCTTTAACTTTGTTCTGTGCAGAAAATGTATATGCCTAAGATAAAAGGAATGAAGGGGAAGGGCAAAGAAGGTAGGCATTCAAGCCTGATCTCTAGCTATAGGATTTTCTCGCACTGAGTTTGTGTTTAGACTTTGAGACATGCACAGAAGAGGACTGGAGAGATGAAAAAGAAGAGAGAATCATTTCAAAGAATTAGCCATGGGAAATTCTTTTTCTTTTTTCTTTTTTGGTTCCTGCATAAAAGCAAATGCAGAAGAATAATAACAAGCTAGGAAAGGGAGTATGTGGGAGGGAAGGGATGAAACAGAGCATCTTCCTGCAAACTCCAAAGACCTTCAAGAAGACAATGAAACAGTTTGTTCCCTCTTTCTCTCTCTCTCTCTCACTGAATCCCTCTCTTGTCCTTTAATGCAAGGACCCTTTGCACACCAGCACCAGTTGCTACAGAAGGAACTACATATATGTCCTTGAAGGATCAGAGGAGATGGAGACTCTCCTGGAAATGGGGACTATGCTAGATAGTCTGTTTTTCCCGAGGATTTCTCCTGCATTTCAGGAAAGTCTCTGAATACGGTCTCCTCCCTCTAACCTGATTTGTAGGTTGCACAGATGAATTGTGTGGTGAACTGGAGCAGGTGTCTCCTAAGCAGTGCCATCTATGGAATGGCATTATTACTTACAATTCTCTTTGCCCGCTGACTGCTGGACTGGCCAAGCAAACACTGAAGCAAAAAAAAGACTAATAGGGCTAATAAATGAGCTGGATAATGTATGAAAAGAGAGGGAAAATAAATCACTGTCATGGGGGAACGGAGCTGGACCACTGGGGGGCTCAAGGGCATAGGTGGTGTGCCTTGTTTGTTTAGACAGCCGTGGTGACAACTTCAGTAGTAGAATTCAGTAGTCCTGAGCTCCCCGTGTGGTCCAGATTCAGAAAGAGGAGGAAGCATTAGTCAAAAGCAGCTTTGAGCAGGGCGGACATGAAGCATCACCATGTGAGAGAGGGGCTTTCGTGCAATGCCCAGCTGCAGCGCGCGCACACACTTTTCTAGCCTCTTTCAAGGCATAGATCAGTCAGTGGGGCTTAGCTGAAAAATGTCAGGCTGGTCTCTCTTGCACATGTTGGAATCTGGATGCCTGGGAGCCCCTCCCCAGCAGATAAGCAGTTATCCAACATAAGGGGAGATCACGCACCTGAAACTACCACACACCTCCCTAGAGATTTGTTTTGCAAAATAGTGGCTGGGAGATAATTCATTCGAATCTTTTCTAATAGCTGTTTTTACTATTGTGGGACCCTCTTTCTGATGGCAACATGCCTGTGATGTGTTACCAATAATCATGAGGCCTGTTTGGTTGTCTATTTCTGGGTATCTTCTTGAACTAATGTATCTTTTGTTCAATGGGGATCATTTGAGCTCCCTTTGATCCCAGATTCCTCTTCTCCACAACAAGGACTCACCTCCTGGCATCTATGAAGTGCCAGGTCTCTCTGTTCTCTAAACTCTCTATTTGCTTAAGTTACTCGGGGTGGGGGTGTCTCCCCAGGATGGCTGGGGATATTGCACTGGGCATCTGGTTATCACTGCATGCTGGGTGAATGTAAATAAACCCCAGAAAGACCCTAGGGCCACTGGCTGTAATCTGCAGTAATCAGCATGGCAATTTACCCCACCCAGGGTCTTGGGCAGGGGTGGGGAAACTTTTTTGGGTTGGGGGCCGCTGACCTACAGAAAAATCAGTTGGGGGCTGCACACAAGCGAGAAGCAAAAAAACAAAAAAAAAAATCTCCAAAAAACAAGAAACAAACCCTCACTGACATAGCCCCTGACTAAGGAGAAAGACACTCCCCTACATTCCCCTCACATCCCAGAGTCTAGCAGGGCTGGAGCACCAGCATGGCCTCCCCAATGCTGGAAGGGGCCCTGGGTTTCAGGGGCCAGATCCAGGCAAGCTGGGGGCCACATCCGGCCTCCGGGCCTGAAGTTCCCCACCCCTGGTCTAAGGCGAGGGGTTGTGCAGCATCCTTACACTCTGTAGTTAGGCTAAAAGGTCTGTTGGTGGCTGTTCAGTAGGGGGTGCTATTGGCTTATTGGCCTTTTCCACCCTGGGTATCGCTTCCATCCCTTCAGCATTTTCTTATCATGCATTCAATTGCCTCCTGGCCTACATAGGGCCGAGGAGGCCCCTGAATGATGGCAGCTGTCTGGGAACATTTGGCAAAAAGTTAAAAGAAGGCAAATAAATTTTGGAACGATGTATGCCAAAGGGAACTATAAATATAGAAACAGGAAAGCATCCCTCTGCAGCAGACCACCTAGAGCCAAAATAGGCGTTGTTCTTGCTTTCAATAGCCTTCCGCTGTCTTTTAAAATCCGGTGTGTAGAGATGAGCTGTTTAAGGGATTTAGTTGGAAAACTACTGAAATCTGAACTAAGGTGACTGGGTTATAGAAATTAATTCTGGAGCAGCCTAGAAAGAGGCAGAAGAGCGTCGGCTTTTATTACGATTGTTCTTGAAATGAAACCCATCCATTCATGACTAAAGCAGTCTGGATGTGCCATGACAAACACTCATGGTAATCTGTTAGGGGCTGTGTTTTTTTCAGCCTGGTCAGCTGGCATGACCAACATTTTACATTTGGTTTTCAAGCTGGGATAGTTTGCTTTGCTTCAACCCTTAGGAAAAAGTTTCCTGGCAAGGCAGAGTTTTCTGCTGAGCCTCTTTTTCCTTTAACAGATACAGATTTTGAATTGCTTGTAATTTGTACAAGCCCAGCACAGCGACTCTTAAAGCTCTGCTAAGGAATTGGAAAGGAACCGACATAGCCTGGACACCCAAATGTAGAAATACAACTTGACATGTAGAATAGCCTCCGCTGGTGCATGATTTATTGATTGTACCTTGTCCTGACAGGCCCAGAGCTAGTAAATTTATATTGTGTGTGCAGGCTTTGAAATACACAGAGTAGAATGGAAATGCAGATTCTCTTAAAAATAAAGCTATAGATGCTTTTTTTAATGGCCATTAGCAGCTGTTAAAAGCTTAAGATATTTTATAGTATTAATACTCTGTGCTTATATAGTGTCCTTCTTCCAGAGATTTCAAAGTACATTTACAAACACTAAATGAATAATCATAATGTTTATTATAATCAAATGTTTACTGGGAAAGGGAGGCAGTATTATTCCTATTTTTTAAGGTACAATTGGGCTTGCTCTTGCAAAAACAACAGCGTGCAATGGTTATTACCCAGAGTAGTAGCTCTGAAAGCAACATTTGCCTGTTTGTCCCCATGGAGGGTAAATTACACCAGATCATATGACAACTCGTTGGCAGAGCTTGGGAGCAGAATGTAGGTGTTTCCCACTGGAACAACTAGGCCACACTTGCTTCCAATCACCCTAAACTCTAGACACCACTTTGCTAGGTCTGCCTCTACCCAAGGATCTTCAGGGAGTTGCTTATTCATATGGACATTATTTAATTGGCTTTCCTCTGATAAGAAGGTAGACATTGGACTGTTGTGAGTCCACTCCAGTTTGGATGTAGTCTGTGGGTGCCTAGAGCTGGCTCTGAACCTTCTTGGAGTTTCTCTCTGGCACAGAAGGAGAATATGGCATGTGTGCAGCAAAAGGACGTTGAGACTGGTGACTCGGCACTTCCAGTATGTTTTATTTATGGCCATATGTGAACTGTTCCACAGAGCTTTTCTGGTTTAATCCTTTACATGGATCCCTGAGCTAAACTGATGGGGGGAGAGAAAGAGAGTGTGTCTGTGTGTGTTTTTAAGGGACCAAAATTCAAATCGCCGAAGGTTACTGATCAGGCTTCAGAGAGTTTGTTTTCAGGTAAACATGAATGTATTTACTTCCACAAGCATTCCACAGAGCTCTTTATTTTGAGAAATATTATCTTTGATTTGCTGTAAAAATTTGCATCTGGAATTCAACCTTGGGCAGAAACTGTTTGTATGTGTATATATATTTTTTTAACTTAAGAAGGCTGCATTATAAGGATGATGTTGCAAATCTGGATTTTCCAGTTCACAGAGTGTTTGGTTTGTTTAAATAGTACCAGATAGGAGAGGGGAAGTGTAAAAAGGCCAGAGCTGTGCAGCTAACTTCTAAACTTCTTTCTCAGTGTTTCCTGCTGCGTAAATGCTGTATGAACTCCCAAGCATAGCTCTTAGTATCTTTAACATGCTGTGCTAACATTCCCCATCCTCTAAATGGCAAGAGCAGTTGTGAATATTTTCCATTTTAAAATCAGATTTGTGTGCATATTAAAATACCTGCAGCTGTTGTTGGGTTGGAGATGGGGTAAAAAGTTTAAAGCAAACTAGATATATTTTATATAATATCTTTATATAGCACTTGTGATCACTCTCACTCACATGTCCCCCCCCCCCCATTCTTGGCTTAACTAAAAGGCAGTTCAAGAAAAAAAATTCTAATTCACTGTGATGACCTAAAAATCTTGCCATTCAGGAGTGAAAATTCCCATTTGCCTGGACATACCATTGTGTTAAATTATCATATTGAACCCTATCATAACCTTGAGTTCTACAGAGACTGGAAATTTGGATAGAAAATGTTTTACATTTCCCTGCTAAAAGAAAGTGTTTCCCAGGGAGAGGTGTAATTGCATGCTCCTTGTATTAGACTGGTTTTAAAAATAGAGGAGCTATGTCAATGTCCTAAGAATCCAAGCAGTAATTTGAGCCTTGGAATTCACAGTTGGCTAATAATCCATATTTTTTTCTGACATTGGGTGAAAATTTTACTTTTGTTTGGAAAATAATATAAGATCTACAGTCTCCCTCATATAGGTACGGTGTGGGAAAAGATGCTTCTCAATTACAGGGGGTTTTTTACCCCTTGTACTTTACACTGTGGTATCTTCCACTGGGACAACACACTATGTTGTTTCAGAAGATGATGCCAGCCTCAAGTTCAAATGTTTAACCCAAACTGGAAATTCTAACTATCAGCAGCATGGCGGGGAGGGGAGAAGGGGGGCGGAGACAGAATTGCTGGGCCCCTGGGCAAGATGGGGGAGGCTGAGGTAGCTGGCCCTTGGCTCAGCCCCATGCCGCCTCTGCCCCCTCCCAAGGCAGCCCTCAGACCTGCCTGGGGTGCTCCAGTGACATCTAAAGGGTCCAGAGCTCCAGTGACCGCCGCTGCGCTCCAGAGCCTTTTGAATTGCTGGGCCCCAGGGTAGTTAGGCTCTTTGCCCCCTCCCTGGCTATGTCTACACTCATGGCTTCTTGCGCGAGAAATATGCAAATGAGGCTAAGCGTGGAATATCGCTGAGCCTCATTTGCATATCTAATGAGCCGCCATTTTTGCAGAAGAGGCTCTTGCGCCAGAAGGAGCTGGCTATACTGCCCCTTCTTGCGCAAGAAAAACCCTCTTGCGCAATGCCGTTATTCCTGAAAATAATCAGCATAACGGCATTGCGCAAGAGGGTTTTTCTTGTGCAAGAAGGGGCAGTGTAAAAATGCGGCTCATTAGATATGCAAATGAAGCTCGGCGATATTCCACGCGTAGCCTCATTTGCATATTTCTCGCGCAAGAAGCCGTGAGTGTAGACATAGCCCCTGTGAGCAGGCCTGGCAGCATATCTTCAAAAGTGCCCAAACACCCACAGAACAGAAAAGACAGGAAGACCTAAGTGACTGGGCCCAGGTGGGTGAGCGAATATTTTTTATTGGACCAACTTGTGTTGGTTCTCTTCAGGGCTGGGAAAGGTGATCAGGTGTTGTTGAGGTTCATTTGAGGATGAGGACTGAGAAGTCAGATGTGGAGACATCAGTTTGTGAATTGGGTTCACCCCTGAATAATGCAGCATTTGGAGGGTTTTTTTAACCATTTTGCAGCATGAGTTCATTGGAAAGTGTAGTGATTGTTTGGGTACAGCTTTTAAATTTGATACCCAGTGTATATGTAGTTGGGTTTATTGATTTAAAGAATAACCCTGACATACAGCAAAAGTATGCTTATTAGAAGGCTGATACTTACTTTATCTGGCAGAGATTGTGTGGCCATGGATTATGGCTCCAGCAACTTTTAATAAAACTACAACAGTATCTGTCCATGAAAGTGCCCTTTATTCTCTCTCTGTGTAAACACAGGTACTTGTAAAAAGACACCTGGATCGGTGAGCTCACTTCTGACCTTTTTCACCACTGAGGAAGAATGCCATAAATTGTTCCCTCCCACAGTACATGTCTCAACTGGTGAGTTCTCACATCGCAGCCAGAATGAACTCTTGAGATAATGGTACTGTAAAGAACACAAGGTGTGGATGAATGTGTCATCATACATGGTGCAATGGAATTGGAAGAACTTTTATTTGGGTTGTTAATACTACTTCAAGCCAGCGCCCCAAAATTCCATCCCGTATGACACTGTGTTCTTTGTATAGTAAGCATCACTAAAAGTAACACTGTTTTAACCTACTTTAGTTACAAAATTTCAAACAGTCTAACCAAAGCCATTCAACGTAAGTTTGACAGGACAGGATTTAGACTAACATACATATTACTTTCAAATAGTAAAGGTATTTGTCAAGGGCCCTCGGGAATACCTGTGAGGGAGGGAATATTTTTAGGCAGGTATTAAAAGCAAAATCAAGTTTGCAAACTGACCATGTTGATAGACTTGTGAGATGTCGATGAAGGACCTGGAACAGTTGATATAACAACCCAGCATTTTTAAAGGCAAACCTTTTATGCTCTGAAGAGCATTAATGCACCTAGAAGCCAGCCAACAAGTTCCCATAAACAGGACTTTTTGCTGATATGAGTGCTGTAGCCGGAGCCAGGATAACATTGCTTAACTGTGGCACTTTGCACCTTGAACTAAGAGTCTAGAGGGAATTTTAAATATGACACTAGCCTCTTTCAAAGCTACCCTCTTTCCTTTTTCTGTTTGATCACCTTGGTCAGGAAGGTCTCCTAAAAGGGAATGTATCTTGCTGTTTTGTGAAGTTCCCATCAGCTTGCATTATTTGTCTTAATTATTATTTTAGGATTTATTAATGCACTTGTATGTCTTTTTCCAGCCTGCTCTTGCTACCTTTCCGTCTGTGCTCATCACCAGCTTTTCCTTATTCGTACCGATTGTTCATCCTTGCATAACGCGGTAACCACGTGGGGCCAAGAGGGAAGAGGTGCTGGGTTTAATCAGCCAGTATTTATGAAGAAAAAAGAGCCTGTTGCCATTAATCTTAATATAGCGGGAATACTTTCCTATTAAAAAGACATAAACCCGACAAATTTCCAAAGTGCCTAGTTAAATACCTGCACACCCACCCCTGCCTCTCTGTGTATTTTAGGTTTTGCTATAAATTTTTCACCTGTTGTCAGCAGGGTGTTCAGCAGGTTTCTTCTTACAAATTAGGAAGTGGCCTCTCCTAGGATCAGGGTGCATGTGTGTTGGGGATAAGTGGGGTCAGGAATGGGGGCGGGGGTGTCTGAGTTGGGGGTGAAGCGAGCTTCCCTGGGGTTTGAACATTGTGCTGCTTTGAAAGCCAGATGGGTTTGCCATGCCCCATAAACGAAACCCTAAGTGTGATCAGCCGTAGAGACATGTCTCCCAGCTCCCAAATGGCACCTTAAAGACTAACAGATTTATTTGGGCTTTTGGTTTTGCCCATGAAAGCTTATGCCCAAATAAATCTGTTATTCTAAGGTGCTACAGGACTCCTTGTTGTTTTGCAGATATAGGCTAACAGGGCTACCTGTCTGATCTTCATCTCCCAAATAACACCTATTAATACACTTCTGGAAGGCCTTTAGCATCCATGCTTCCTTTTCAAATCAGCATCAACATTACAGCTTTATTTCACCTTGCAGGACAATTTGTTATGATGTGGGGGGGGGGGGGGAGCAATTGCTTGGCTATATTCATTGCTACAAGGGGTGTGTGTTAGATTTTAATTCCCCATTTAGGGTTTTTCATCCATTGAGGAGCACAGGCTCTGCTCTCCTTCCCTTCGAAAGTGGCTCAAAAGTAAAACACCTCCCTGCCTGCTGCAGTTTCAGGTAAGTGCTCTTTCTGAAAGCTGCCATTCCGCTGCTTCCATGCAGGGGCCAGGCTCACTTTGGTGTGCATTTCCCATGCCTCTTAGGCCTTTTATTGCCATGTTGTATAGTTTGTTTATAAGTTCTGTAATCAACTGGTGCATTAGAGGAGTCCAGCCCCATCCTCCTCCTCCCCCCCCGCCCCCCCGCCTTCCCTACTGGTCTTGGCAGTCTGATGTGTGAGCACCTCCATTCCTATTTTCAGGAATAACCATTTCTGAGTGACTATCAAAGCATAGCGTGGGGGGTGAGGTGCTATGCTCCCTCTATATTTATGTCTGGTTTTCTATATAAAGTCCCTGGCTCTACCCTTGAAATATAGCTTGGCAGTTCAAAACACCCTGAAAACGTGTAGTAAGCACGTTAAAAATGCATCGTGAAATGCATGCACAGCATCTGACACTTCTGGAAATGTGATTGCAGATATCCAGTTAGAAGAAGAGGGACTTTTCGCTAGCTAAATACATACATGTGATGGCAGCAGATGTACGGGTGGAGAGGGAGAAAGGAGGCATGTTCTGTTCCCAGCAAAAGGTAGAGATTTCATAGAAAAAGAGGATATGGATGAGGAAAAGGGGACAGAAAGAGATTGCAGGGAAGGGGCAAAACAAATGCCAGCAAGGTTAGCTTCTGCGGTTTTCCCATCAGAGACGAAGGAGGCCTCCAAAGTTTTTTAAAGATCAGAGGGTTATCCTGAAATAGCCTGTTCCTTTTCCTGCAACCAAACCAACCCGCTGCTAAGGCTGCTTTCTTGGCCATGTTTAAAGGCTCTGTCCTGGGACAGCTACAAGGCAGGAGAGAAAGGAACCCTGCGAATAATCTATCCAGGGTGATCTCATCAGCTGGCAATTGAGTTTCCTAAAAATTGTACGTGAATGACCCCGATGGTATTGTCTGGACACAGTCCTGCACTCAGAGCACCAGCAGCTATTCCCAGGGTCTGGGCAAAAGGCAGCTTGCTTCCCAGAAAGGACAGTGCAAGAGTGGCACGGTGCCTCGATTTCCAAACAGGATGGAAGGTGTGTTTAGAACCCCCTCAAGAAGCACCTGCCCATTCTACAATGTCCATGCACAATAATTAAATGTGTGTGAAGCCTATGTCTGCCTTAACACACTTCCCCGGCGTTTTCTGATCAATACCCACTGTCCTCCATAGACAGCTGCACCGAATCCCATGTAAACAGATAAACTCGGTTCCAGTTTTTGTGTGAAAGCCAAGTCCCCTCCGCATTTCGGTGCTGCTTAAGAAATCATGTGGCTTCCCCCATCCTCCATGTATCTTTTTTTTTCTCTCTCCCAGGGACCGATCTGCCACGTGTTCTGCTAATGCCTGCCAGAGGTAAACAAGAGAGATACATTTGTGAACAACTGCTCTCCTGGCAAATCATACTCTGCCTGTCAGGGACTGGCCGACTCAGTCAGGCTGTGTCCCCTTATCTGGGGAAACAGCGTTCTCGCCGCCTCCACCCGCCACAACTTGGGGGATGATTTCAAATCAACAAGGCTGAAAAAGGGGGACGGGGTAGAGGGAAGTTCTCAGAAAGTCCCAGGGTAACCTTTCAGAGGCCCTCCTGCTAGACTTTCATTTCAGGGAGGAGGGAGAGAGAGACCCATTTAGCAAACAGAAGATTTATGGCTGGACATTTCAGAGAGCTCCTTTCATTCTTTTTTTCCAATCCAAACGCAGAATTGTGTTCACAAAGCCAGCGAGATGCAGGATTGCAGAAAAGCAATATGGAAAAAAGGGGATTGCACAAGATATCCATTATCTTTTCTAGATCTATCTCCTGACCTAGGCAACACTGTACCATTCAATTATTCTAGCTGCAAGTATTTACTGCTCAGATCTGCTTACTAGCCAAGCTAAATTTGGCTGGGGAATGACAGACTTACTAGAAACACCAGTTGTTTTTTAGCTTCAGTGCATTGTTTCATGGAAGGCATTAGTTGTGAGGGAGAGGGGGAAATTAGTCCCTTTTATTCCTACACCAGTCTTTGTAGCAAAACCCATCCAGGCCCCTGTTAATTAGCTCTTCTGAAGAATAAATTTCGACCAGCTACTCAAGGCGCCAAGCAAAAACGAACCAAACTCAGTTTTTTTTAAAAATAGCAACAGATTTCAGAAGGGAACAAAGAAAAATCCCCTCCCCCCCATGCCATATATTTGTGAGCAAATGACCAGGACCACAGTGGGGGAAGAGAGGTCTAGAAGAATAAGCCTAAAATCATTGTAACTAGCGCTGGGGTTCAAATTCTCAACCTTACAAGCAAAAAAACAAGGGGGGGAGCCTTTGATCTTCTAGATGAAAGAAAGCTTTATCATTTTTTTAAAAAGCAGCAGCCCAAAGCTTTCACTTACAAGCCTTTGGTACACTGTATGGTTTGTACATGAAGTGCTACTCTTTTTTCAAAGGCTTTTTATGACTATGAATCACTAAAATAAAATGAATAAATAGTTCTAAAAGTATCAAAAAGAAAACAAGTTTCTGAAGAGCTAGGCTGGCATGTTGCTCGTATCCCGCTGGTTTTTTAGCTCAACATTAAACCACAGTTCAGAAAAAAAGCAAGGGGAAGGGGTTCTTTCCCACCTGAAACAAGCTACTATTGTGTTCTTGAGGTGAGTGTGAATGTAGTGCAGTCAGGGATTTATACACACAAGATACCCGTCCTCCTACCTATAGATAAACTACAAAGGATAGTATTAAAACCAACGCTGGTCTTCAAACTTGTATTTACACCTGGGCTAAGCGATTAGGTTTCTGCTAGGAATTCTTTCATAAAAGCTGATTAAAATAGCTCCAAAGAGGCAGCTAAAGATCAGTATCATAGCCCAGGATCTGGAGAGGGAAACGAACACAAAGGAGGTGCCTCTGAAGGCAAACGGCTTTGGCTTTTGTGGGAAAACAGTGGAAAGACCGCTTCAAGGTTGGAGTGTCCTTTGATAAGAAAAAGTATTTTGTCAACCCAGCTGGGAATAATTGTGTGTTTATTGTACAGTGCCTCAAAAAGCAACCTGAGATTTCCACTGTATAGAACAAACAATATCAAAACAAAAGAAAGTCTAATCTAATTAACGCCGACTAGAACAATGAAGAGAGGAGGGAAATCCCTAATGCGCTTTAATTCAGTTCAATGTATTTTGCAAAATACAAATACAGATCAGATCGGTTTGTTCGAAGGGCACTGTGACTGTGAAAAGAAATTGAGTAAATGAGCTCCGTTGAGTTTCTTCTCTGCACACTCCGCTAAGGAAAAAAAAAACCCAACAAGCTGGAAATAACATAATTCAAAACCGAAAAGAGGTGGGAGAAGAGGGTTCATTATTTGGTTTGGTGGGTTGCGTCGATCTGAAAGCAGGAGAAAAGCAGGCATCGTTTTTCTGGTTTGAAAGAAACCGAAAGGGGGCAGGAGAAAAATGGCTCCCTCCGCTTAGTCCGAATAATGGATTTCTGGGGTTTGGGTTTAGATACTGGGGCTGGAAAACGGGTCACGGACACACAAGACGGTAAAGGAAAACTAAAGGTCACTGGTAAAACCGTGGTGATCAGGAAAATGTTTGGAATCTTCACTCCAAGCGGACAGCTTTTGGGAAATGCAACTTTATTTAAAGGGGTTACTTACTAACCTGGCTAGTCTCATATACTGGGAGTGGGGGGGGGGGGGGGGGGATAAAAGTTTCACAGGCAAGAATAGCAGGCTTAAGAAATGTTGTTTTCCCCCTTTGCTACTCCACCCAGCCTACAAGATGGCTCCCAGCTGGTACCGATCAGTCAGACTGCACCAAACGGAGGGTGGGGGGGAAAAAAATCCAAGATTTTGTTATCAGTGGCAAAGATCAAGGCAATTAAATATTTGCTACAGACTACGACTGCAGTTGGCGATGTAGAGCTAGATAGTATTTAGTGTTATTTTTTTCCGAGGGGGAAGGAAAAACAACCCACCCGGTATTGTTTACAGCGGAAGGCAGCCCGTGATATGGGATTTGCCTCGCATTTTTTTCCTCCATAACTTCTCGAAAGCCTCGTCTAGATAACCATTTGATTACATAAAATGCTATTAAAAATAGCTGCAAGGTTCAGCTTGCATTGAGAGCTGACCTAGTACATTTTCCCAACGTAAAGCTTTTGGGGTTTTGGGTGGTTGACAAAACGGGGTGGGGGGGGGAAGGAAGATTGATCAACAGAGAAATTGCAGCTTTAATGAAATGCAGATTCCCTTCTCAACTGATGAGAAACACACTTGAAAAAATGCAAGCGCCACTGGCAAACTAACGACAAATAGGCAGAATTTTTTATTAGCAACTAAATGATTTATTGCATACATACCCCACCATCACAATTACAGCGTCTTGTAGGATCCGGGTGTGAAAACATTAAACATTTATACAATATGCTTTCAAAGCCACGTAAAAGCCATTTAAAAAAAAAAACCCTTTGGTCTGCTAAAGGAGAACGAAAACGAAACCTTCCCAATCCAGGAGTGGAGAAGTCCAAAGAGAATGGCGTGGAAAGCTCTTGCCTGGATCGTTAGGGTATTTATTAGCGGTGGATTTTTTTTTAATCAAGTGCATTTAGAATTTGCAAGCTTTTCGAGGAATAAAGCGGTATATATTTTTTTTTTTTAAAAAAGCGTAAACTCAGAGGGAAACTGTCACTCATTGCTGCTTCAGTGATCATTCAAAATCTCTCAGCATTCTGCGCAGGCAGCCATCAGCCATGGACTTGCATTAATTTCCTTTGCAATCCTATCCTCTCCCCCCCTCCCACCAGGCCTCTCTCTCTCTCGCCCTTTCTCCCCCTTTCTTCTTGTTGATCCTTTGGCTAATTTGGGATCACTCCACTGGTGAGGAGTCCTGCTGAAATTTGCCATTTCCCCCCTTTCACGGGGGTTTCAGAAGAAGCCGGGGTGATATTTGGATGAGATCTTCTTTGCTTTATCGTACCGAAGCGCTTTTTCCTCTTGGCTCATTACTATTTTAGGTTTTGGGGGAGGGGAGAGCTTCCTTTCCTTTCCTCGCTTCTCTCCCTGCTCCTCTGTTTCCAAAAGAGGGCAGCCTAGAAACCAGCCAGTACAGTTTGGCTATGGGCAACTTGAAACTATCCTGCTGGCTCGAGGGTTTTTTTTTTTTAATTTATACTGGAATTAAATTCGATTTCCCCTCCCCCCTTAAATACCCAAGGTGTGTGGGGGGAGAAGAGTTTCTGATTGCTTGGCTGGGGGAAAAGAGGACTTAGACGCCTAAAATGAAGGCTTTTTTAAAAAAAATAAACAAAAACCTAAACCGTAGAGCAGTTAATCCAAAACGGGAGTAACAAAGCTGTGTAGTGTCCCTCGCCAGTTCGCAGCCTTGGTTAACCATTGCAGTATCAGAGCCTTCCAGATCGCATTTGGAGGTTACAATAAGGCTTGCTGTTAAAAATAGTTTTAAACGCTTTTTTTTTCTTGAGGAAGGCATTTGCAGATAGGGTCTCCATTTACATGGGGTGTGCCTCTCTCTCTCTCTCTCTAAAACAAAGTCTGTTCATCTTCCTAGGCGGGGAAAACAACCACAGACCAACAACACAGTGTGAAAACGGATTATGCTGAAAGAGGCATTGTAAAATCACATACAAAGTCGTTTGGTTCTCTCTCGTCCCCCTCCCTTTCTCCTCCAGCTAGGGCAGCTTTTATAGCATAGCAGTTCTCTGCTCAACGCTGGTTTTCTCCCACCTAAGCAGATTTCGCGGGGGAGGGGGGAAGGGAGGTGGCGGCAGTATCGCCTTTGAAACTTAACACAAGGTGGAAAAAGCAAAGCCAACAACATTTATTAAAACGGGGAGGGGGCAGGGAAAAGGGTCTCGTAGGAGCCCTACGATGAAATGCAAATGAACTGAAATGTCACTGGGGATTTTTTTGGACCACAGATCGTTGCTTTTTAATCGTGTTTTCAGCTCGGATTTTTTTGAGGGTGGGGGTTGGGTTTGTTTGCCTTTAAAGGGGCTATATAAAGGGACTGTTTACTCTCGTCTAACGTGCATTTATTCTGGGATTATTTTAACGAAGAGTGCTGCAGTTTGCTCTTATCACCTATGCCACGTTTCTATAGGAACCTCTGTTGAAAAGGTTATACACACACTCACCGGCGGGCGACAGCCTCTCGAAAATATTAAAGATTAGCTGCCTTCCATTAAGGTCTAGTGAAGGATTTTTTTTTAGCTCCCCCCTCCCAGTGGCCCCCCAAGAGCCTGCTTTGTCCCCTTTTCTCCCAGCCTTTCTGGGACTCGATTCAAGCGGTCTGAAAGTATAATAAAAATCCTGCTCTAAAGAGGTTTAAAAAAACCAATTGGGAAATATGTCCCAGTAGATCTGAGTAAAGCCCCGACCAGTAACTGCAGAAAGGAGAACGAACTTCCCCCCCCCATGCATTATTTGTCCTGGGTGCTGCAAGCTTATTTTTCAACCAGACCCCCCCCCCATCGCTCTGTTCCATGGAAAGAGGGGGAACTTTCACTCAATGCAGCATTTTCACTAAATAGAGCGCAATTAAAAGACCCGAAATGCAGTTACAACAACCTTCTATTTTGATCAGTCAGCCCAGACTGGGGAAAGGAGGGGGGAGCGAGGGGGAGCCTTGAAACGGCCTCTAAAAATTCTCACCACCAGTTTTGATCATTCAGCCCTGTTAGGGGAGCCTAGAAACCGGTCGAGTTCTTGGTCCATAATTGGTTTTATAGGAATGGCTGAGGGCCAAAATGTTTACATGAGGGTGAGTGGCAGTGCGAGCAGCCAATGGGAGACTTACTATGAAATTTTGGCTGGCCAGCTTGGAGAGGGGTGGAACGGGAGGAACAATGCTTGTTTCATTGCTAAAGAGGGGTTTTTTTTTTTTTTTTTTTAAAGATTCAGCGAGAGGAACTTGAAAGGGGGTTTGTGTAATGTACCTTTTCCAATCCCGGGCTGTATATGGAGATTCGGCATTCTCTAAACCAGCGCTACCTGGATTTTATTAAAAAGCAGAGACCTTTGGAGCAGGAAAGCTGGATTTTAAAGGAAAGCAGAGTGATCGTGGCTTCCGCTCCTTTTTCTTTCAGGGTGGAGGAGAGGGTGAGCCCGACTTATGGACTAAAAGAACATTTTTATACCAAAAAAAGGCAAGACGGGCAAAAAGTACTGTTCTTGCTTGGATCTAATTTCTGAGACGGGAGGCGAGCAGAGGGAAAAAGCTAAAGAATGCCAAAGAAGAGAGTTGCATAGAGGAGAAAAGCGGATTCTTCAGGGTTAGAAAGGTAGAATTTTCCCCGTTTATTTTTGCTGCAAGTGAACTAGTTTTTGTTTGCATTTTTTGGTGACTAGCTTTGCTGGAGGAGCCGCGCTCCCTCCGAAAACGTTTCCGTAGCTTAGTTGGTTTTGATTTCACCACTTTACCCACCCCCTCCCGCTTATTCCCATACCCCCGCCCCCGATACACACACGAAAGAGAGAGAAAAAAATAAAAATTAAGGTTTCCAAAGCGACTCCCCAACTCCTTTGCTGATACAGGCTTGGAAGGGAGGTAAGAGACAGACATGTTATGCTTATGGGCTGTTTTTAATTAAAAGCAGGAATGCAGCCATTTTAACTGCGTTCAAGAGGAAGGAAAAATAAGGAGATTTTGAAACTGAAACATTTGAATGAAGGCAGATAAATTAACACGCACACCCCCCTCCAAAAAAGCTATAATCAGAAGGGTCGGCTGAACTTGTCCATTTTGTCCTGATGTGATTTCATTCCACTGTAAAATAAACGAGTAAGAGGTGGGCGTTTTTAAATGCAGCAGCACCCTCGGCTTAAAATGGAAAGCATGTTGTTAAGGATGTCCAATATTGTGGGGGGGTTTTAAAGTAAATGTTTCATCTGGTAACCAGAAGAGACACTTCTTAATAAACCTGGTGGAATATAGTAACTAAAACCAGGTTAAAATAAGTAACTAAGCTGGTAAGAAAACTTCGGGTTAAATGTATTTTCTGGACAGTGCATTTCATTTTTAAATTATGTGTAGGTTAAAGAGGGGTGGCAATAATTACAATTCATTTCAGATATTCTGAGAATTGGCTTTCTCTCCAAAACATGGAATGCATGAGTATTTTTCACTTGATCTCAAAACCAATGCTCTTTAGACAGCTTGGATACCTTTTTTATATATATATATATATATATATATTAAAAAAAACAAACACGCTAGGGAATGATTTCACATCATTGAAAATAAATAGTTGAGGGGGGAAAACAGATTTAAAATATTGTGCTTCCGTCTACCACCCATTTTTCCTCATAAATTCTAGTAATCTTAACATTTTAACTAAAATCTTACGAAGAATCCAAAAGAGGATTCTCGAATTAGGTATGTCTTGTATAGTATCGAAGAGTAATTTTTCGCCAGTTTCACTGGCAAGCAATTCTGCGTTTCGAAAGTATGTAAGAGTATTCCTTAATAACCTAGTAACTGAAAATGAAACTAAGGATAATATTGTTTCTTATAAGACTGCCAAAATACATTCGCATTTCTAGGTAGTCTCAGAATTACAATTACAATATTATTTTCTCTTTTAAATCGCTTGTTCCAGAATAAATCCACTTCCCACCCCCCAAAAAAGCTTATGTGAAGTGGATTAAGGAACACAAATTTAAAAACAAAATAATACAAATCGTTTTGAAATCCCCTCAAGCACTAAAAAGTTAAATATTAAATACTTTCAGGATAAGGTAACGAGTAAATGTGTAGTGGGACATTTTTAATCTAGGGGAAGAGAAGGTTCGCGGTTTGGGAATCTAAAGTTGGGTGATTATGGAGAATCATAAATACTGCGGTGGCTGGTTTCAACCAGATTCGTGGGGCAGAAGACTCTGGAATGCCTGAGTTAGGCTTTTATTATTTGTCAAAAATAATTTTAAGCCGATGGGGGCGGTGGGGTGGGTTTCGCAGTACTTGTTGAATTAATTCCCCCTTGGTTTTGGTTAGAGGAGGAGCAAAGAGGAAGGTTCTTTTAATTAAACTGAATTCTCTTGCTGCTGTGATTGCACCAAAAATATCGGATTCTCCCAAGCAACAATGTGGGTCACCCCCCCTCTCAAGCGCCCCTCTCTTTTTTTCACCATAAAGGCGAGGATTTTTAAAAAGTGATTTATATCGGGGAGTTTTTTGAGGGGGAAATAACCCAACTTCGGGGTGACTGACTTGATGAATAGTATAAATCATTTAGCTTCCCTTTGCATATTGAATGAGTGTGTGAGGTTTGGCTGGGAGGGTGAATTCACCGGAGGGATGGTAACCCGCCATGTGTTTGTGTCTGTCTCTCCCCTGCAGGGCTCTCGCCTCGCCAGGACCCCGGCACCCCACAGCGCCATGGGACGCGTTCACACCTTCGTTTTAAAAAACATCTGAAGCCGGCGGTGGGGAGGGGGGGAGAGAAAGTCAACGCGAAGTCCGCGAGTGGATGATGGATGGCAGAGATTTTGGGCTTCCTCGATCTGTCCACGTTCCCCCTCCTCTGCTGTCCGGGCTGGCTATGGAGAGTCACCGAGTCGGACCTGCCAGCGCAGCCGGGCGCATCGCTCCATCCGCCGGACACATGGCTGCGGGGCTGCCGGCCCCGCTGGCACCTGGCAAATACCTCGCCTCCGGCATCAACATCCATTCCCACCCGGGTAAGGCGCTTTGGCGGGGGGTGAGTCAGTGGCTGAGCAGAACAGGAAGGTCTTCTAGAGCCCCCAGCCCCTTGCAGAACCCGGGGAAGGCTGCGGGATGTTTTTTTGAGGGGGGGACGACGAACGAAATAGACTCGAATTGTTTTCTCTTCCCCAAATGTTACCTTTTCATGAGCAGGAGGAAGAAAACTGGCCCCTGGGGTGTGAAATCGAGACGGGAGGGAGCATTTTAGTCCCCCACCCTCCCCCTCGAAGAAACTGGCCTGAAACGCGTCCCCTTGCCTTTCCTAAACCTTCTCCCAAGCAGGCAACATTTTGCCGGGATACCTTTTGAAACTTGTCCCCGGGTTTCTTAAACAAACTTCCAAAACGCCGACAAGTGTTTTTTCCCCCCTTCCTGGATTCCGGACAGACACTCTCCCCCTTACATATTTTTAACTTGATTAAACCTTCCCTCCCCAGTAATGATTATAGAAATCTGGGACATCTCGCTTCTTCCTAGTCCGGATTTTTGTTTAAACCGAAGGATTACCGTGTTTCTAGTCCAAATAGTCCCCCGCCCCCGATGTAATAATCCATCATATTTTCTAGCATCGGATTTAAATCTCCTGCCGGAACAGGATTTTTTTAAAAGGTTGAATCTTTATTTCAAGCGCTGCTTGATCGTTCTCTGTTTTTCTTGCCTGATCGCTGGTGATTTCAGTTGAGCAGGGACCTTGTTCAAAAACGCGCATTTCAGCTGACTGGCAAAAGAGGGGGAGGGAGGCAGGACGAGTTTCCACCCCCAGTTTCTAAGCGAGGCAGTTAGCTGAACCCGCTTTGTTTTGCTAAAGTCTGTGTGTGTTAGCGTCCGAGAGCTCCGCTTTCATTCCCCAGCGTCTTCGTGGCGTCCTGGGAAGTTCGTTAAGTTTGGCAGGATTTTTTTTTTTTTTTTTTTTTTGGAGAGGGGATTCAACAACCTAAAAAGTAAACGGTTTAATAGACACCATCTGGATTTTAAAAATGAACGAAACTGGCTGGAAGGAAAAGAAAAGACGCAGGGCCGACCTGGGGGGCGGCTTGCTTTTTTTCCCCCTCAATGCATCGACTATAAATACCCCCAATATTCCACATGAGTTAATTTTAGCAGCCTTATTTCTTTAATTGCACGGCGGTGGGGCGGGCTACAAAGAATGCATGCTAAGAATATCGGATCCAGCCTTCCTCCTCTCCCCCCCACTAGTAATTTATTGTCTGGATTTTGGGCTTCAGCGGCAGTCGGTTGCTTTGGGGGTGATTCAAGGCAGATGAAAAGTTTTAGTGTTCTCTGAAATTCCCTGCTCCCAGACCTCCCCTTATTCCTTCGAGGGAGAGGGTGGTGGAGGAAGGCAGTCAGAAATAACACACACACACCGCATTTTGAATCTCTGGGGCTTGCTGCATGTCCAACTTTTGCACATTAACTGAGGATGCATTTTTGTGGTTGTGTGTGTGACTCCGTTAAAAGCTGTTTAGCTGGAAGTGTTTTTATACATAAAAAAAACCCCTCTGTAGACAGAAAACTGTTGTGTGAAGGGTATTTTACTCTCTTTTAAAGAATCAATCCTTTACCAGCCTGATGGATGCAATGTCTAAAGTGCTTTGGGGCTATTTCTTATTAACACATAAAAACTACTCTGCAGCGCCTGGCTTTTTGTTTTTTGTTTAAATTCTTACAAGTCAATATAGCTGGTTATGGGTCTGTACATGTGCCAGCCAGCTGCTTTTCTTTCACTGCATATTTAAAAAAATATGTTGCTTTTCCAGATATTTAGTGTTGTGAAGCCTGTGTTTGTGGACTGAAATGAAGTTGCTTTGCGGTCCAAGGCTCAGATATTTCTGCAATTCAATTTCTTTTTTTTTTTCTGGGCGTGGAAAGGTGACTCTGAGTTTACTTTAGGCGTTGGTATGGGACAAGTTTTGCAATAATAAGCCTGCTTTTCTCCATGCTGCATGGAATGAATGACTCTGAAATTTGCAAACCTGATTCCCAACATCTGCAAAGAAGGAAGCAGCTCGAATTGAGGGAGAGATTTATTGCTTTTAGAATAGGTGGCAGTGCCAATTTTCCAGGTGCTAAAACAAGAGGTGTAAAATGAAGAGCAATAAAAGGAAGCACATGGGCAAACACCGCATGTCCCACCTCCTCCTGCTACAGCAAAATGTAATATCTCAAAAACTGATCTCCCTGCTCTGACAAACAGGTTTGACCCTAGGATCAGCTTCTAGGGGGTGGGTTTTTTTTTGTTTTATTTTAAAAGCCGTACAGGCATTTAATTCTTTGCTGTGGAAGATGTGTACAGTTACCTTTCCAAGTTATATTAATAAAGCTGGCACCGTTTTTGGGGCTTTTTTGTTTTTAGCCCCTTGCTTGCTTGGGCTATCTCATGAAATAATTGCTTTATGTTTATCCTCTGGCCGTGAAGTGCAAACAATGTCCTTTGAAAGGGGGTTCAGAGAAAACTTCCCTGGGGGCTGGTCAGCCAGTGCGGAAAACTGGTCCTTATTTAAAAGGAATTTAGTCTTTTTTTTCCCCCCTAGAAATTCAGATTTTGCATCTAAGCCACTGCTAAGATAACTTCCCATCAGTTCTACAATTTGTTTCTCTGCATTCCCTCACCAACTCTCTATCCTGCTATTAAAACAAAGCTCTCTCGCCCAGGTTGGCTACAGTAGGGAGTGGTAATTCCCAGACAGGCTAAATTGCATTAAAAAGATATGTACAATTAACAGTTTAAACTTCCATTATACCGTGGCAGTTGGTAGACAGGGATTTTTTACGGCTTTAACAATTTCATTTTAAATGACAATTGCTTCCTGCTATTTAGAGCCTTTTTTTTTAGGCTGTCATTTTGAGTTGGTAAAGGAGGGAGGGGTAGCATTTTAATAGAGCATCTTAAAATCAGTCATTGAATAATGTGGGACTAAAGGCAGGCACTACTGAATCCCTCCCCAAGTCATCTTAAACTAAATTCATCCCTTTAAAAATAGCCTGAATTACTGTGCTTCTGGATCTAGTTCTTTTAGCCAATTGATTTCAAAATTCTTTGCCGTGAAGCCTTTCTTTGCTAGAAAACCCTGAGTTGAAGGAAGCCTTCGTTCTGGCTCACTTAAGAGACTCTTGGCTATGTATGTATTTTTCATATGAACTTGCCAATAATCCTGATCCATTGAAGATTTTTTTTGGCTGGAGGAGGGGAGACAGTTTTTTGTTTGATAAAGGACACAGTATGGGTTTCTGTGGCTGTGGGAAAAGGAGCACTTACGGGGGCAGTGAGAAGGTATAATTGGCTTCTCTGCTACCTGGTCGTTCCTATGGGTTCTACATTTCTTATTGGAGACTAGCAGATTTACCCGGCGTTGCTTGGGTCCATAATTTGGGAATTCCATCAAGTGTATTTTATTTCTTGTCCTTCTAAACTCTGATAATTCGCTATATTTTAACAAAAAAGGGCTATAGTCAATTTGGTTTCCAATAACATTTTCTTCTCGTTTTCAAACCTTAAGCATTGATTTAGCTGTGCCAGAACAGAGCAGTATTCCATATTTCTCCATGCTATCTCTTTTCTGTAAGTCTTATTGAGAAGCAATCCTATTCCAGGTTCATCCTAATTTTCTGGCGCATCTTGGTTCAGTCTCTTTCAACATTTGCTCATTTATGTCAATTTTGAGGACTGTACTTGCTTTGATGATTCTGTCTCTCTTTTTTTATTTGGTTTTATGAAACGCAATCCCATTCCAGGTACATCCCATTTTCCTGGCACAACCAAACCCTTACGCTGCTTTCAGTTATGATCAGAGCAAATTTGGTGGTCCATGGTCTTACTGTTTAGGAGGAGTTCTTGATCAGACAAACTCTCTAAAATATATAGTAGATAGGTAGGTTGTTCATGTCGGAATTGGATGGCAGGGGATAGGATGTACAGGCCAGCCAAGAGGTAGCATGGAGCCTTCACAAGGGTCCTACTAAATGTCCATAAAAAGAGTTAAGAGGGTGATGTTCTGCAGTGGAATCTCATCCAGAGCAGTAGGGGTGTTTGGCAACAAATGGCAGGCTCCTTTTAATAAAAGAGAAGGTAATTGTAATCAGTGGTACCAGCCTGCAGAGTCCAATAATAGGCTAGCCTTTCATCTCTGGAGACCTGAGTTCAAAATCTGGTGGATTATTGGTTTTTGCCGTAGGTCACAAATGAAATGAGTTCAGTGGGCTCATCTGAATCCATTCAGTAATCTTATTTCCAGCACAAAATCGAGAGTTAGTGTGTTCCTATTGGCAATCTCAGCGTAGGAAAGGCCTGAGACTGAGTGGCATGGGTAGATTCAGGACACGGTGGATGTCAAGGAGCAGAGATGCGTGAGAGAAATTTGCCCAGCATCTGACTATACCAATATGTAGCAAACTCCCTGAAAAACAAACACCTCCAATGCTGTTCCCCCGGTGTTAGGATGATATTTTTCTCTGTGCGTGGGGGTGTGTGTTTGTACATGAGAGAGAGAGAGAAATGATCTGGTGAGTGCTCTTTTTAGGTATTACTACCCAAGGAACTTGGATTCACTAAGTCTTCCTTAATCCACAAGAAGGGACTTAAATATAATAGCAAGACAATATTAAATAAAACAGGGAAGTCCACTGGCCAAAGAAGAAGGTCCAGATTGAGGGAAGCGATGCTTTTATAGTTCCGCCTTAAGTATCTATCTCCAGATAGAGGAAATTTGGGAGTTTTAAAGTGGATTGGAAACTATGTATGTCCTTGCAGTGACAGGCAGACAATCTGTTGCATGCATTAACTGAGTATATGACTTAGGCCTGCATACAATTTATAATTTTTGCCAGCATAGCTACATTTGTTAGGAGTGTTTAGAAAAAAAATTACATCTCATCTGACAGCGGTGCCAACAAAAGCCCCTGTAACTGCAGTTTTACTGGCAAAAGTGCAGTTTTGCTGAGATATGCTGCATCCACATGAGGAGTGCTTTGCTGGCATAGCATCTGGTATAGCTGTACTGGCCAAATGCTGTTAAAACAGACCTGGTCTTGCTGTCTTTTCTGCCTGTCAATTGCCTATCACTCTGGTTAGTGCTAGACAAATGGTAAGACGAAATAACCTGCCACCTCTAGACCAGCTTTCCGCAAGCTGGGATTGGGATGTGGACACTAAAGTTACCCAGGGCTGTAAATTCAGCTGATCAGCTTTGTGGTTTAGTACAGGTATTTTTGTAATTATGATACATTCTGGGAAACTTTCATTGTATTCAATGGGGAAATTTGTATTGTGTTCAATGGCCCTTGAAATCACACTTCCCCTCTGGGTAGTGTGGTAGGTATGGTGCTGGCTTGTAATACAAAACGTAAAGGAATGTTAACTGACTAGAGACCTGCCAGAGGTTGTATTTCTCCCTCTCGTGCCCCAAACTAGGCATTTTTTACATAAACTTACACCGCTGCAGCTCTACCAGTAGTAGTGGTGAAGAGACCCTTGTGCTAACAGGGCTTCACACTAGGGATGTGAATGACTAGTTGACTATCCGATAAGCAAATGCTTATCGGATAGTTGACACGTTAGTTGACTAGCTGCTGCCTGCTCCCCCCCCGCCTCCTCTGCCTCTATCAGAAAGAGGCAGCAAGGGGGAGAGAAAGGAGGGGGTGTTTCAAAGTGGCATACCCTGGGCTCCATGCAGCGCTGCTGCTTTGAAATGCTGAGTGAAACGCAGGCTTCTTGCGGCGCTGCCACTTTGAAACTCCATGTGGAGCCTGACGCCGGGCTCCCTGCGGCATTTCAAAGCGGCAGCGCCGCATGGAGCCCGGAGTCAGATGGGGACTCAGGGCCCGCAGCTAACTGCGGGCTCTATGTGGTGCTGCCGCATTGAAACGCCGCTGGAGCACGGGGCCAGTGGGGGACTGCTTGAGTTCCCCACTGGCCCCGTGCTCCCTGCAGCGCTTTCATCTTTGAAGTGTAGCAACAGCCCTGGGGCTGTTGCTACTTTTCAAAGGCAGAGGCGCCCTTATTGAATAGTCGATGCAAATTGCATCAACTATTCGATTAGCCAATTAATCGAAATTTTACATCCCTACTTCACACCACCGTGCTCTGAACGGAGTTAGTTGATCCAGTGCTTGAACCAGTCGTATGCAGCCCTGTCTACGTTCATGGCTTGACTGGTGGATCTGCTGCAGTAGCAACACAAGTGGAAAATTTTTGGCAATGAAATCTAGTGTAGGAACCTGCTCCCTCTCCCAACACATGTGCTCTCTGGATGACCAACTTGTTGCCAACAAGTAGCTGAAGATGGATAAAGAAATAATGACAGCTCTATGTGTATTCACTCCAAGAGGACGTTGTGATTGCGGTAGTTAGGCCATGTGTTACTTTTGTCCCCTGGTTTTTTAGAAATATTTTGAGCATAAATTAGTAAATTCTCATGCAAGAAGAATAATTGTATATCTGAGGGCTGCAGTGTTGATCCACCGGCTGTTGATTTGTCATGTCCGCTTAGATGTGATAGATCAATCTCTGAGTGCTCTCCCGTCAGCGCCAGTACTCCACCAGGATGAGAAGAGTAGCTGGAGTCAACGGGAGAGCAGCCCCCACCAATCTTATCGCACACAAGATGCCATGGTTAGTACATTGACTTCATCTATGGGTTGTTCGGGAGAGGGGCAAAGTGTAGACTAGGCCTATGATTGGGATGGGAATGGATTGAGTTTCCCTGTCCCTCCTGCCTTCCACTACCAATTTTTGCACCAGTTTAAGCTGAGATCACTCCAATGCTTGCAAATCCAGAGAATGTTATAAGAACTGATGTCTGCGGAGTAGTCTTCGTTTTGGGGACTTTCCCATAGGTGCAGTACTTCTTCCAGTGCAGTGACCATCACTGTGGCATTGTGAAGCTGAGGTTTGAAGTGGTGTAACAAACACCAGGACAGAATGCTAGTGTGGACTCCTACTGTTGGTGCAACAGTCTTAATTTTTAAACTACAGGGTGAATTGACTGTTCTAGACAAGCTGAATAGAAAGGTCACCAGCATTTATACCCGTGTCCTCTAAATCTGCTCCAAGCAAGACCACAGAATGCTGGTGACCACCTGTCATATTAGCGCTCCCATCATTGCAACTACCAGTGGAGTTGAATATGTAGTAGCGGCCCGAGGAAATTCTATAGACTAGCTCTCATAGACTAGCTCTAATTCACAATTCTATAGACTAGCTCTAATTCACAACAGGCTCATTCCTTTCCAGTCCTTCTACTGGTCGGGGAATGGAACTTGTTGGAGGAAAGAGGGGAATTAAACTTGTTGTTTAGCTTTTCTACCGTAGCAACATTGGTAAGCAGAGCGGTTGTTTGCACAAGGGAAAATCTAAATTTCATTTCCTTCCTAAATATTACACCAACGTTCAGGCTGGCTTATTATATTATAATAGTGGTTATTTAAGGAAATTAATTTAAGGTTCCTGCAACAGTGTTATCATAGCATGTATTTTATGGCTTTGCCTGCACTATGATTTCAAGGCGTGATGGTAGAATTAGTTAGCTAATGTGATCTAACACCTAGCTATAGTCAAGGCAAGTTATTTGTGAGCAAATGCTAAACTTGTCCAGTTACAACTTGGATGCACCATTTACCAAATTTTGACTGTCCCAGTTTAGCAGGAGCTGAGGTACAATTTTACAGTGTTTAGGCCAGATTTAAGAGGTGTTAAGCTCAATTTAACTAGCATAATCAAACCTGTGTATGGTTGTACCAGTGTCTGGTTTAAATGAATGGCTTAAGCTAGCACTGTCACACAATGTACAGCCAGTCCCCGAGTTACGAACGCATCGACTTACGACCGTTCGTATTTACGACCAACCTCCTATACAGCCGGAACCCGAGTTACAAACGAAATCCGCACTTACAAACAGCACAGCCGTAATGTAAGTGAATGGAGTCCGACTTACAAACAGATCGAGTTACGACCTAGTGTTTGGTACGTAACTCGTTCGTAAGTCGGGGACCGGCTGTATAGCTTGAAATGTAAGGGACATGTGAATTTGCTGAGTTACTATAACTGTAAGAACTCATGCATTTTTGCTTTTATCTTACTGGTAAAACTTTACTTCAGTTTTTGCATGTACAGGTTGAACTGCTCTAGTCCAGGACCTTACACTGCCTGCATTTAATGATGGCAACATTTAAGGGATCCCAAGTAGATTTTAGCATCTTTGGGACCTGGTTGATGCCGAACCAGAGAATTTGCCGGACCATGGGAAGTCAATATTGTCTAGCAGTATTACCAACACTGCCACTTACTAGGCTCTTAGAAGACATTTAGGGGTAAATTAGAGCTAAATAATAGCACAGAACAAAGGAAGATAGGCTGGTGTGTGTGTGTGTGTGTGTGTGTGTAGGATGGAGGGTGTGTTTGTGGATTAGGAGCAGAGAGAGACACACACACAGTCTTGTGCTGTGGTTTGCCTGAAAATAGTTTTCTGCAGTCGTGGATTGGCAGAGCAGCCTCTCATCTGCTTGTATAGTGATCCCTGCATCTTACCGATGCAGGTTTTAAAGAAATTCAGGCAAGTCTGGAATGGCAGGAATACTGCTCAGTGTAGCAGAATTTGCAGAGATCTCCCTAAGATCATCCAGCCCATAATTCTCACCCTCCCCATTTTCTCCTGTTTTCATTGTTGAGGCAGAATCAGGAGAGGATTTCACTGTTTGGATTTCAGTGAAACATTTGGATTTCTATGAAGTGTTCAGTGGGTCAGCACGTGTTGGCTGTTAACCGAAGGATGGTGGTTGGAGCCCACCCAGGGACAGGGTTAAGGTTGTTCTTCTCCACGTCTCCTCCCTGCAGGGATCTTCCAAGGTCCCCTTTCTTTTAAATGGTATCAGAATGTCATTTAAAAACTCTAGCCCGCTGGTACTGTGTGGGCATGAGATTTTCTGCACCTAGCAATTTATGGGATCATGCTCTCTTGTGACCCCCCCCCCCCCAGTCTCTGCATGGGGAAGCTTCACCAGTACAAATTCCCTTTTTACACTAGTATGTCACAAGTGAACCGGAGGTGTGAGAGTGGTGGGAAAAAACCCCTCCTGTAGACAAGCTTCCGAAAGTGATGTAGCAGCAGAAGTTTGGCTTGCAATGTCACATATGTAGTATCCTTCTGTATTCCTTTCCAAATGTTTTTAGATGATGATTATGGGAAGCAAAATGGGATCATTTTGGTATCACTCTAAATCAGAGGTGCATTGAGAAGAAATCGGGAGGTGAGAGATGATTCTAAATGGACATTGCTGGGGATCTGAAGAATTTTATTGTTTTAATCTGGCCAGAGTTGAATTTTATTGCTTTAATCTGGCAAGATGCTGATGGAAGATGTAGGTGACCTTGGGAACAATTTTGATTACGAGCATCAGTAGTGGCCAAAAGAATCATTTTAAGGGAATTGGAAGGATTGTGGGACTGGTACAATAAAATGAGTGATGTGGCAGCTCTGGAAAAGATATGGTGACCTTAGATAAATGACTGAAGGAGGATTTTAAGGTGATTTGGACCCCCTTTCTAGATCTGTACTCCCAGTAATTTCAAAATGGTAACAGTTCCATATATCTAACTATCCTTTTTTTATCCCAGAACGTTATTAAATGTTAGATTCTTTTTATACTTGATGGTTATATATTGAGTCTTGCCCCGCTCGCTGTTCATTACTACTTTTCTCCTCCCTGCTGTGTTCTGTTCAGCCTTTTACCATTGGTCTTTAAGCTGAATGCCCCCTGGTTTGAATGCACTTTAACACATTTTGGTTATAATTTGATTTCAGTAATGAAAATCATTTACATGATGGGCAGTTTCGGAAGGGTGAAACTCATCTTGACTTTGCGCGTATCTTTTCTGTAAAAAAGAGTGTGTTCTTAACTCCAGTGTGCTCAGTCAGGTTAAAGACCCAGGAACTCAGCTTTTAATTCAAGGGTGCAGCTTGATGTTAAAGCCCTCATGGGAGCCTGAGGTTGAACTCACTGAGTTAAAAACTAAGCTGCCGGGCCTTTGCTCCTATTTTAACATGGATTAGTTAGCCTGAATTAAGAACACCGTTTTTTTTCCTCTCTGGTTCCCTTTGTGAATGGCAAGAACAGAGATGCATGTGACATAAACTAGAAATCAGTAACACCTGGCGCTCCCTCCATGGACTGAGAGACCATTATGTAATTCTCTGTTTCATGGATAGATCGGCTATGTCAGTATAAATCATATGGGCAATATTAGGCCAAATCAAGTTCTATAGCATTCAAGTGCATAAAAATCTATGTGGAGTGGGTGATCTCTCCCACTAGACCCTGTGTCTGGGTTTTGGTGAAATACCAAATCAATTTTTCTCCTTTTTATGCTTCAGTAGCTATACACACCACACATCATTTCAATCCTATGTTACACTCAGGGGTTTCCCTTCACAATCCCACTGCTACAGCAGAGCCTTCTCCATAATGAGATTAGTAGCACAAAGCAGCGATTCTTCTGCTTCTTTTAATGTATGTTCTGGGTTTGTGTGAGATCGGAAATTCCTACTTTCATCAGATGAGTCCTCTCTGTAACTTTTTGTGGACAGATCTTCCTCCTCTATTCCGTACAATGACATTTTGTGTTGGTACAACCATTGTATACCCCTCCTTTCCCCGGCCATTGTTAAAGTTAATTTTACCTTATTTTCATCTCTAAATCCCTGCACATAACTGAGTTGCCTCTATCCTGTCTGGCACAAGAAAGCTCTCTGTCTTTTCCTAGCCGGGTTAAACATAGGTCTGAGAATAATAACACCATGTTTTGTATCATTCTGACAAATGTTTCATGCCTATAAGTACAAACGTAAGTGACGCCCAGAGATTGCAGTGCCACACAAGTCGCGTCTGTAGCTGGGTGGCTGAACTTTGCAACATCAGGGGGCACACTGGCAATTTGTCAAGAGCCCCAGGGCTGTGTTTTAATTTGAATATGTATTTGCATAATTTATCAACATTAAAATGCACACAATCATAATATTTGCTTATACTTTTGATCAGCAACTAGAAAGCACTTCTTGTTTTGAAATTTTTTTTTGTCGGTCGTAAAAACGTGGCCATTTCCAGTTAGGCCATCTTTCTAATGGTAGGGAGATGTTGGCAAAGGTTTAGCGGGGCATGAACTGGCCATCCTTGATATGGGGTGACGTTTCAATCAAGATGGGTAAGCATAAGGACACACGGAGCATGTAGAATGTGCTTATTTCACTCAGTGGTTTGGAATGCCAGGGCAGGTGGTAGAAATACAGTGTGAAGAGAAGCCGGGACACGATTGCAGATGGTGCTGGTTAGCAGGAGGGAAGATTCTGTTGCCCAGAGTGATGAGACATGTAAGGATGGGCTGGTGGAGTTTGAGAGGACAGGGAAGGTTGATGGCACTCACTGGAAGGTGTTGTCAGCCCCATTGAAGAGGGCTTTGCAGAAGGAATGGAAAGGACTAGAAGAGTGGTGTCTAGTTATGCCGTTGTTATTAATGGGTCTTTTTTCTTAAAAATGGATGGAGTGTTATGGTCCATGGACAGGAGATAATATGGTGAAATTTAACCTGGTGGAAGAACTCCTGCTACTTAATCTGGGGAGGTGGAGAACAACCCAAAACGTAGAATTAACGGATGTGGAAAGGTGTAGTACTGAAAGAGACACGGGGCGCTAGAGATCAGCAAATAAAAAGGCATCCAACACCAACCAGAGAGGTGGGTAGTGCCCCTTGAAGCCATCCTGGTGAGAGAGCTTTGAGAACTGCACGTGGTGTTGTGTGCACCTCCATCCTGCCCACAAAAAGCACAAACATGATGGGCAGCTTGACTAAGGAGGAAAGATGAAAGGACTAAAATCTGAATAGGTTGTCTGAAAAAAAGACTTATCTGTGGAGACTGCAACATATATTTGAAGGATAAATCTGCAAGGACAGAGGAATGGTCCAAAGAATAAGTGGCTTGAGATTAAGAGGAGAATTATTTAGTGTAAATACCAGTAAGATATCTTAAAGGTGACACAGTCTGTTCTTGTTTGCCCAAATTAGGGACAGTTTAAGTCCCTGGTGTAGATCTCTGTATGTTTCAGGACCAGAGTAAATCACATCGGTGTAAGCCCATGCTATACACCTGTATAGAGCAGGTGTAAAGCATGGGTATATGCTGATGTCATTTACCCTGGTCCTGAAACATACAGAGATCTATACAGTTTATACTGACAATCTGAATCCTGTATCAGCACGAAAATCCCTAATGTAGGTAAGTTGGCTGCTGTCTAGTCCAACAGGAGAATTGATGGAAGCTGCTTCAGTTGCAGATGTCCCATATGAAGAAGACAAAGCTATGTAGGGATCATTGGCAGGAAGAATGTCTATTGGTTGGCTTCTGTGATTTTAGGAAGACTGTAAAGGAGGAAGGGAGGGAAGCTGAGATGAGAGGAGATGGAAAGTCTGAAGAGGGAGAATTGTGCTTGAGTCAAATCCTGTCTTGTGTGAGCAGTCCCAAAGAAATTCTGAAGTCGAGGGAACTCTTACGTGAGTAAGACATGTGGTGTTTGGCTTTATTCAGCAGATGTTTGGAAGAGGACGGTACAAAGCCACAAGAATTAAGGGCTGGGAGATGGAGGAATCTTGGCCTTGTCCAGCATAGCCAACCAGTTTAAATCAGTGTAGAAATCTAGCTCGTAAACCAGCACAAACTCCTCACCTGGATGTTCCTGAGTCTGTGTAACTTTGCCTGTTTTAACTGACACCAGAGTTAGGCTCATTTAAGTGGGTATTAAAGTTACTCACAAGACCTTTATTACCACAGGGTCTAACTGCTTCACAGTTGTAAGTGTGGTGTAGGGAGGTATTCCTGTTCCTAAGTACTGGTGGGAAACTGAGGCACAAGTGTGACTTGGTTCAGTTTATATGGGAAATCTGTTATCATGCAGAGACTGGAACTTGGGTCTCCTGACTCTAGCTTAGGGCCTTAACCACTTGACCATCCTTTACCCCCCCCCACCCCCCATGGAATCCTTCAGCCTGGTCTGGCTGGTCTCAGAAGTAGGCTTTTCCTGAGTGGATAGTCTATGGGTTGAGTGCTAGGAGTCATTGCTACAGCAGAGACATGGCTTAAGGAAGCTGGAGTCCCAATGAATTGAAAAACTCTTAAGAAAGTTGGGACTGTCTCCTTCATTTTCAGTTTTGCTGTCCCTCTGAGTTCTGAAGGGTAAGGGTAAGGGGTGTGTGTGTGTCCGTCCGTCCCCTTTGTGGGCCAGATCCTGGACTTTACGTACTCTGAGTATCCCCATTGGCTTCCAAGTCTTTGCAGATGTTCCTCACAGCCATGTCCTGTCTCCTCTGCCATAAGGAACTGCAAGTTGCACACTTTATATGAGACTCCTCACCCTGCTTCCCCTTAAAGTGACCTAGAATTCCGTGTTAACACTGAGTATGCTAAGGAGTCAAACAGACATCTCGTTAGGAAGGGGATTCCTGATAATTGGGGATGGTGGGGCAGTATGCCCTAGTGCAGTGTTTCTCAACCTTTTTTTTTTTTTATAAAGTACCCCTTTAAAAAAAAAATTGTAAGTACTCCCAGTACCGACAGTTTTCAGACACACAATTTTTTTTCTACTATTGCAACACATTTGTTTAAACAACTTAATCGTAGCTGGGTGGGTGATGAAATTTTTGGGTGTAAAAAGTACAAAAATAATAAAGAGCAGTAAAACTTATAACAAAAATTCAGTTTTCTCCAAATTTCAGTTGTGTTGACGTACCCCCCAGACTTCTCTCGAGTACCCCTAAGGGTACTCATACCACTGGTTGAGAAACACTGCCCTAGTGTATAGTGCATTGGACCAGGACTCCGGAGACACTTGGGTTCTGTTCCCAGCTCTGCCTCGGTTGAACTGCTTCCTTTCCCATGTGCCTCAGTTTCCCCATGTGTAAAACCGAGATAATGATGCTGATTTCCCCCGTAAAGCACATGGAAATCTGTTGCTGAAAAGCCCAGGACTGGAGCTAGTTGTTGTTGTTCCTCTGAAACTTTAGCCATCAGGTTTAAAATAAGCTGTCAAGAAAGGCAGGTCTGCTGTAGCTTTGAGTCATAGCTGCTCATGCCAGCTCCGTCTGGCTTTTCCTTTTGTGTTGTTCTCTTGGCATGGTCCTTGAAGTCAAAACAAATCCAACTCCAGCTGCCACCTTATAACCTACTTTTAATGACTGGAGTTGGGTGTTTGTTATTTTTGGCAATGGCTAGGTACATAATAGGTACTAAATACCTGTTCAGGGAGGAGGAGAGGCACCTTCTGGTGCCAGTTGTTGTCGGTATGTCTGGTTGCAGCCCCAGCAGGTGGGCTACTTTGCACAGTGACAATTCCTTGCCCCAAGGAGGACAGGAAACTTCCACGGAGAAAATGCAGAAAAGTACCTTCCAGCCTGGGCCATGTGGGTATTTTCACTGTTGCGCGTTTAGATACTAACCATCCCCAGGGCTGGTGAGCTCTGGCAGATGGGTATGAAGAGACAGGAACAGTCCTTTCCCTGTGGGATGTGTCTTCAGGACAGAGGTAACTGCTGATTGGCTGGCTTAGCCCGGGTCTGAACAACTGCATTGGGCAGCTCTGTTTGCACACGCCCACTCAGCTGCCTCAGGTATGTCCCATGGTTCCTAGCTCTGCAGTAAACTGGGCCACTCTCTGATTCTTTCTTTATTCAGTGAGGAGAAGTTCTGGGAGAACTTGTCTCTTCTTGTGGGGGCGGGGTGGGGAGTGGAGAAAGGCACCAATAGTCATCACATGAGCTCTCAACTAGGGATGCTAAAATGTGTTTGTTTATGTAAACATGTAACAGCCGCCACCTGCACCCTGCCGCTGCCTCTGTATCAGAGGCAGCAGTGCTGGGCCGGGGCAGGCGGGAGACAGTGCTCAAGGGGAGCCGGCTGAAAAGCTGGCTCCCAATGCACACCAGCTCCCACCTGTCTCCCCTCCCGCCTCCCCACGTGCGCGCGGGGGTGGGTATGTGCTGCATGTAACTGTATACATGGGTATACCTTCACATCCCTACTTTCAACCTTGCCAGATTACTGAACCCCTTTCAGGCATCTGATTTGTCTTGCTTACCCCCCAGGTTTCACCTCACTTAAAAACTCCTTGCTAACAAAATCAGAACTAACAATACAAAAGTGTCACAGCTCACAATTACTGAAAAATCACCAACTTTCTCCTTTTTACTGTATAATTATAAAATAAATCAATTGGAATATAAATATTGTACTTGCATTTCAGTGTCCAGTATGTAGAGGAGTATAAAGTCATTGTCTGTATGAAATTTAGTTGGTACTGACTTTGCTAGTGCTTTTTATGGAGCCTGTTGTAAAACTAGGCAAATATCTAGATGAGTTGATGTACTCCCTGGAAGACCTTTGTGTACCTGCAAGGGTACATGTGCCCCTGGTTGAAAACCACTGGTCTACTCTGTGTCTTCACTGCAAAACGGAGGAATTTTCAGCACGTGCCTGCTGGCGCCACCACACTTGAGAGAGAGAGACGGGAGTAGCGTTAGGGCAATGCCCAAGTTAACTCTTTGGATGAAAACAAGCCTCTGGAATACAGCATCAGCTGAGCACTAGGGATGTGAAAGGTTAACCAGTAAGCATCATCTGTTAAGGGGTGATGCTTACTGCTTCTGGTTAACTAGTGGGAGCTGGAGCAACTCCTCACCTGCTGAGGGTAGGGGGCTGCTCCAGACCTGTGGGGCCCACTGTGGCGGGCTGGAAATGTCACAGGCAGGGGCACATCACTTCCTCAATTGGTTAACCAGTTAAACTTCACGTTTAACCGATTAACCAACGAAACCGGATTTTACATCCCTACTTGGCACCTCGAGGTCCCTGGGTCGGGGCCCACGTAGACAATGGCAGATGAAAGAGTGAAGGATACAGAGCAGAGCGATATGATTACTCAGGAATATATTAAAGAACAAGAAAAGGGGAGAGGTCTCCCATAATTCACCACAGATAATAGCTTTGTTCAAAGAACAGTGGCAGAAAGGGAAGAGAGGGCAGATGGTATTTACCTTTCTAAGCTCAGCCGCTTCCTCCAGTTTCCCTTTCAGGCACCCTGTTGTGAGTACTCAGGGTTGGCTGGTACCCATCAGGCAGGAGTATTTAATTTCTCAACGGGAGGGGAGGAAGATAATGCTGCATAGTTTAATTTAACCTGCTGGTGACCTGGTCTTAAGTCATCGTGTCTGAAAATAGACTGTGTTCCCCTCCGGGCATGGCTAATGACTCTGGGAAGGCTGGATTCAGTCTCTGAAGGCTGACTTAATTTTCTGGCAACAGCACTTAGCACAGGTGATCTTGGGACCCACACCTGTGCTATCCCATAATAAACACACCCCAAATGTTTGTAGCCTTCCCTGAGAAAAAGGTAGCTGAAGTGGTGCTCCCTTTTTAATTAAAGGGACACTGTCATATAGTGTGGGCACAGTGTTGTCCTACTTCAGTGGCACATTAAGTGAGGTGGGCAGGGCTCGGGACAACCAGTGAATTCTGTGCCATTGACTTTTCTTCTAATCCTTTTGCAATTTTGATTTTAAAAAGTTGTGGCGTTAATGTGTCATTTGTAGATCACCTTGTAGGGTGCGATCTAACCTTTCCTCCACCCGGTGTCTATCTAGTCCATTTAGTTGGTAAGGTCATCAGGGCACGGACTTCCTGTTGGAACAACACAGTGAGGTTCCATTCTTGGCAGATGCTTGGGCACATCTGTAATAAACATGATTGGTGATTATTGATCAGTATGAATAATTCTTTTAATAAACTGGTGTATGTTGAATCTCCCACTGCCACCAGGCCAAGTTGGGATTCAGTCTCTGAAGGCTGGGAATGAATGCATTCATGTGCAGCTGTTCTCAGCGGGGAATACGGAATTGTGCTAGAAAACATGTTAACTAGTGTGATGCCAAGGGCCACTGGCCCTTAATGTGGGCAGAAGCTGGTCCTTGCTGACCCTCGATGTGGTTAATATCCATATTTGTTAATATGTTTTCTCACAAGGTGCGTTCTCCCAAGGTGCGCTGGCCAACCCTTCCCACACTATGTAGGGATATGCAATGAGCCTCCTAGAGCACCAGAAGCTCTGACTCTTCCTCCAATCTGTTCTCCACTGCAAGCATGGATTCCACTAGAGAAAGGGCAAGCTTTGTCCTTGAATGAGCATGAAATAACAGACGGGTTTGAAAAAGGGTTTAATTTTTTTAGTGACGCTGCAGACGTGGAGGTAATGGTGTGTCAGCATAAATTGGAGTTCTCTATCCATCTAGATCCATGGTGTCCAGTGTGGCTACTGCTATAATGAGCTAGCCACACTCAACTGGCCAAATAGCCACATGTGGGGTTGGGGATGAGGGTTTTGGGGTACAAGTTCCCTCAGAGGAGAGGGCTCCCCCCCAGTCCTCTCTCATCACAGCAGCTCTGGGCCAGGTGAGGGGTGCCTCTCTGTCCACTGTGGCAGCTTTGATGAGGCTGGGTTGGGCTGGGGGAGGGGCCCTGCAGAGGACTTATTAGGGCAGTCGTAGGGTCACGCAGCTTAAATGGAACTTTGGTGGCAGCATGGTCTAGTGGGTAGAGCATTGTTGTGGGACTTGGAAGATCTGAGTTTTGTTCCCAGCTGAGCCTGTTGGATGATCTCAGGCAAGTCCCTTCCCTCCTCTGTGCCTCATTTTCCCATATGCAACATGGGGCTAGTGATCCTGGTGTTCTTTGCCAAAACATCGTAAGATCTACTGATTGTACCGTGCATGGTATTAAAAGGTCTTGAGGCAGGGGCTGGCTTTTTTTAGTCTGTGTCTGTACTGTGAGCAGGGCTCCTAGGCTCTATGTAATACAAATAATAATAATCCCCCTTTAAGGTGTGCTCATTGAGGTACATGGCCAATACTTTTAAAGATGATCTGCAGGAGAATCCCATGCATGGCTGTTTGGTTTACTTTCATGTCCACTCACCATCAGGGTCTGCTCACTCAGCAAATAGGGTTTGTTGTCTGATTGTTACTGCAGCTGCAACAGAGGGGCAAAGGCACCAGAGGATAAAAATAATAGAAATTCAGATTGGAGAGATGGAAAAGATCAATTAGATCCTCTCTGTCTAGTCAGACTTCCAGCTTGTGCAGGATTGTTCCTTGACATCTGCCAGAGCAATATATTCAATAGGTGGTGCACATAATTTCCTAAGGGACTTCTTTCCTGTGTGTATGGGCAAAAAAATGTTCAGTCTTGGGCAGACATGGTTGTTGTGTTAGATTTTGTTATGCAAAGTGCTCTGTTGATGTAGTGGCCCATGGCGTGGGAGCGGTGAGACCAGCAGAAGAGTTTGCTCCCTGCCTTTAGCTCTGATTACAATTGATTCTTGAGGCTGATTTGCTGACTGAGAACTTAGGCAATAGTGCTGGGCTGGGAGAAAAGATTGCCCTGCATGCTGTTTGACCACCTCTGTTCCAGGACTGGGGTGGGGTGGTGTGTGTGTGTGTGTGTGTGTGTGTGTGTGTGTGTGTGTGTGTGTGTGTGTGTGTGTGTGTGTGTAAAAATAAAACAAGTTAGTCTTAGTCCACTTCCCTGATTTCCCATCCAGTTGGAAGACAATCTGCCTGGCCTTGGACACATGCTACTGCTTGGCAGAAGAGTAACATTGGTGTCAGGACAGAGTAACAATATTCAGACTAAAATGTTAATAGCCTTAATTTTATCCCATTCTCTTTAGGACCATCCTTAACATTTCCCCTCTCTTTTGGAAGGTTTCTGTTCTCCAGATACCTGCAGACAGTTGTCACTGATGTATATTCCATGTGTCCTCAAGTGAATCTTAGAAGGATGTTCAGCAAAGAAGACTATTTAGCACATAAAGACTTTCCCTTCCAGGACCCAACAAATCTTTGTGAATTGTGGCATGTATGGGGAGGGGGGAAGAAGTAATTCATTTGAATGATTTACCTGTTTCATGCTCCAACAGTGTTCTCTGGGGTGGGTAACATCTGGTGTAGTGGTTGTGACTTAATTTTTTTGTTTGGCATTGGATGCATCTCTTAGCATGTGGAATGTTGGGTGCAGAAGGAGGGAATCAGTGTTATTTGAGTGGTCTGTTTAAGGACCAATCTAATGTAAAGAAATCTTGCTTGCTATTGGTGGCTTGCTATCTTAGGCACCCCCTTATGGTTTTGCAGAGCACGGCCTTGGTGGTCTGGACCTAAATTCCAAGGCAAAGCCCCTGGACTCTACAGCACTCTGAGACAGTTGGGTTTAATTTAAAAATAGACGTTTTTATTGAATTAAATACAAGGTGGAAGAATGCAGTCAGCTCAGTAGCCCTGAGGCTATTTAAACTAAATAGTGAAGTTGTCAGGGGAGAAGCTGGAAGTTTGAGCTCTTAGGTAGGAGACAATTGGGGTATTGGGCACGTAGGAAGGTGTTACAGATGAATTGGGATTGTGGGCTAAATGCTTTTAGGGCCTGTCTATGGAAGGAGTTATGTCAGAATAAGAGCGTCAACACTGAGTTAACCAGGAATAGTTTATTTGCTTTAAATTCATACCCTATTGAACGGGATTAATTTGCATGTACAGACAAGCCCTAGCTTGATGATTTTGCTCTCAGCAATGAGAGAGTCAGTCCTGACACTGACATTATCATCCTTAACATCCAACTGAGAGGAATGTGGGTGGTTCACACCTCTTTGAGCTATTGTTTCAGGCTTTTTGCAGACTCAGTGCACTCATTCAGCCACTAGATGCCTCCATGTTGCACGGAGTTCTAATGTAGACCATACGTAGTCTGGTAAACAAAGAAGACAAAGTTGAGGCTCAGCGTTGTATCTGTGGTTTGTCTTCTTAAGGGGGACAGTGACACTCAGGAAGATCTCACTGCCTTACTTACCCATGTTTTCTTTGCAGTCATAAGGACTAGAGACTTTTCCCCCCAAAAAACTGAGATTCTGGAGCCAAGGGGTGAATTTTTAAAGCTGAAGAAAGAACTAGGTGAAAGTAAATTGTCTTATCCCGAGGCTTTGGAATGAGATTTCCTACTGCGGTCATCTCCCTGAGAGTGCCCTGGTTAACAAACTGGCTTTACAATCTCTGTCTGTTGGCATAAGTCTTGTGCCCCTGTCAGCAATGGGCATTAGTCAGTGGGCTGGTTCTCTCTCCCTTCTCTGCCACCGCTGAATGTGGATGGACTCTTAGCAGCTGAGGGTGATGCCGTTGGTGGCTGTACATGCATCACAGGCAAATGGAATCTGATCAATCAAGCAACAAAGCAACCTTCAGATGCTGGCTTTGCCAGCCACTTTGTGGTTTGGAAAGAGAGTTGGAGGATGACAGCAGGGGAATTCTGTCATACCAAACTGAAGTCAGTGCTGTCTATTTCACAGCTCCCAAAAGGGAGTAGAGTGCCCATGAGCCATGCAGATGGCTAGCCTTAGAACTATGAAATACTGCCTTTTTGGGCCCAGGAGAGTCTAAGGAATTGGCTCACAGCTGGTGCGAGTTCCTGGCAGCTCACACTGCATGTGCAGTAAGCTGGGGAAACTGAGGCAGGAAGGCTAGGTCTGGGAATGAGCCTTGGGACATTAGAACTCTTGTTTCCCCATAGAAAGGGAGGGAGAGCAGGACTGAGAGCGCTGTAAATTAGGAGCGGCTCAGTGGTGGGTGTTGAGGGAAAGCCATCAGATTTTGAACAGATTTATTGGCAACCCAGGTGAATGGGCCACTGAGCCAGGAGAGGCAGCTCAGTGCAGATGTAGGTGCTGACAGACTCACCCCCAGCCTGCCTTCATCCTCTTTCCTCTTGACCTGTGACCTGCAGGCTGGTGGGCAGAATGGGGAAGTGGTGGGGAGGTGGAAGGTCGGGAGAGTCTGAGCAGATTGCAGGCAGGCTGGCTCAGCTGCCTTAATTTCCTGTTGCTCAATCAGGCCTTCACAAGGGCCATGGAATGAGAGTTCCTAGCACTATCCTGCCTGAAGCTCATGTTGATGCCTGGCCTGGCTGCGTTCTCTTCTCCCTCTCCCAGTTTGCTCCTGTCCGCACATTCCCCCTAGCCCAGGACCTCACAGCCGGCTTCTTGCTTGTTAGTTTTCCTTCTTCGCTCTAAAAGATACTTTCCTGTTAGGGGAGCTGCGTGAAGCCCACGTTATAGTCCCAACTCTGCCATGGGCTTCCCTCCGTGGGATGGCGGAGCAGCCTCTGTCTGCAGGGAGCTCAGTTCCCACCACCCAGCGTGGACTGAGGAGGTGGCAGGGGGGAGGCTAGCCAGAGTCCTGCCCCTTCTGCCAAAGACCCTGCCCCTTCTGTGAGTCTGGAGCCAGCCCCACCCACCTTGCCCAGGGGCCAGGCAATTCTGTCGGTCCCCCTGATTGTCACAGTGTCTGACCACCTCTCAGTCTATAAGGCAGCTGTCCTCCTCGCAGCCCAGTGACTTAGGGCAGGGCTGGAGCACTGTCATGGGTTGGGGAGCGAGGTGTCCAGAGAGTTTGGGACAGTTGGGAACTGAATTGCTAACCACAGATGGTTCGTCCTCGCCTCCTCAATGTCACTGGGTGGGTCTTACATCCCCTCCTGGAACCAGCCAATATCACAGGAGTCTCAGTAGCTGTGCCAGTTGTGGGTATAGATGGCTGGAGCTTTTATGAAGCAACAACCTGATTTTGCTGTGCTTAGAATCCCCCTCTGCCTTTTCCCTAGACCGCTGGTTCCCAACTTGTGTCCACGGTGGTACTGGACAGGGTCCACATGGAACTTCTCGCAGCCAGCACATCCTTCAACCCGTGTTGCTTCCCGTGGCTCAGGAAGCAGCGCGAGCTGAGGGACGTGCTGGCAGCCGACTTCCCGAGCTGCAGGAAGCAACACAGGTTGAAGGACATGCTGGCTGGTGGCAGGCTCCGTGCTGGCAGCCAGCACGTTGAAAAGGGGTCCGTATCCTCGAAAAGGTTGGGAGCCACTATCCTAGACTTTGGGTGTAGAAGGCTCAGTAGTATCTGCAGTAGGTCACTGAGGGAGGCTGTTGTAAGAAGTCCCTGCCTACCATTCGGCAAGAGCTAATAGATGCAGAAGTACTTGCAGAGCATTCTGGATAAGAAAGCCACTTCTCTGTTCACTAAGACAGTGGTTCCCTACCATTTTTATACCGCAGACCGGCAAATCCAGTCGCAAACTTTTGGCAGACTGGTATAATTTTATTAACATATTTACATATTCATTATGCAAATAACAAATATGCAAATAAAATGTATAAAAATGGTAGGGAACCACTGTCTTAGTGAACAGAGAAGTGGCTTTCTTATCCAGAATGCTCGGCAAGTACTTCTGCATCTATTAGCTCTTGCCGAATGGTAGGCAGTGTCAACCCCCTGCCTCTTAAAGCCCCCATCCCTTAGAGGTCCCCAGTACTAGTCCTGCCCCCAGAGCCCCCCAATGCCTGCCCCACCCCCCTTACCTAGCCCTGCGCTGCCTCCCAGTTGAACGCTGCTGCCCGGGTCTCGGCTGCTCAAAGGCTGCCATGCCAGGCTCCATACGATTGCTCTTCTGCATCTGGGAGGTGACCCCCGCTCCGGCCCGGTGCTGATTGGCTGAGAGGCAGGGCAGGACACGCCTTTCCCAACAGCTGCGGCCGGAGGGGCAGTGCTAGGCGATGTATCCTAGCCCCCAGAGCTGCCACGGCCCGGCAGTCAGCGGTCCGTGGACTGGCGGTTGGGAACCACTGAACTAAGGGACTTGTTTTTTTCCATACCAGGGCAGGCTGCTCTGTTCTCTGTCTCTGGCACTAGCCCCAGCCAGACACCTCCCCCTCCTCCCGCTGGGGCTGGAGGACCATGGAAGCAGCGCACAGCACCAGCCAGAAGAGGGACATGGCTAAACATCGAGCTTTTAAGATGGCTCCCCCGAGCATCCGCTCCTTTCTGCCCCCCTGTGCCGCTGCCTCTGTGGGAGGAAGTGAGGGTGGGAGGGGAGGCGGCTCTGCACTGTCTCCTGCCTCCCCCGTCCCTTGCTGCCTCTGTATCAGGGGCAGCAAGGGGTGTGTTTGCGTGTAGTCATTCGGATTAACCTATAATCCCAGGTTTATTGGTTAATCATTTAAACAACTATACGCTAACATCCCTAGTTAGGAAACTCAGCCTGTGGATTCGGGGGGCGGCTCTGGCCCTGGTTTGTAGAGAGCAAGATGAATTGTTAAATGGCCTGGATCTAGACTCCCCAGTGTATTCATCAGGTGGTGATTTGGCAGCAAAGGGATGAAAGCTTGAAGCACTAAAGGCTAAGAATGTCCCATCACCTGTTCAGCTGCATGGTTCGTTTATTCCCGGGAAGATTAAACATTGAGTTACATTGGTCTCCTGGCTATGTGTCGAAGCCTGCATGACACTCAAGGGGCTATGGAGGATCAATGCTCCAAATTAACCCTTGGAAGCAATTGTTAGCCCCAGAACATGGTCTGGTAATAAGGCAGTGTCAGATGAAGCAAGACTTTATGGGGGACATTTGCATGCAAAGGTTGGTGAACTTTCTAACGAAGGGTAATGGCAGAAGCTATTAGAATCGCTGTCTTGAAGTAGACTGGTACTGAAGTGGAAAGGGCCATGGGCAGTAGGTATAAGACGTGGGGGGAGGGCAATGCTTTCCCAAATGGCCAGGTATGGCCCTGCCCATGCTCTGCTCCCACAATGTCTCCTGCTTCAGCCGTAGATGTTCTGGGAGTGGAGTGTTGCTGCCCCCGGGCTTCAGCTATGCTGAGACTGCAGACACTGGGTGAGAGCGTCCTCCCTGGGGCCAGGGAGGTGGGGGCTGTGAGTTGCCTGCCTTCCCTATGATGCTCCAGGCTGGGGAGGCTCCCATGCAGGGGGTAAGGCTTGCGCTGTGGTGGTGGTGGTGGCGGCGAGCGGCGGCTTGGCTCTCATGGGAGGGGCGGGGCCCCAGGCAGAAGGGGCGGGGCTGGGAGCTTGCCTCCTCTGGCCCTACGTTCACCCACTGCCCACAGAAAAGGGGAACAGCCTCTAGCAAGGTAGCTGATGAGATAGGCTTTTGTTTGAATGTGCTAGTGCCGTGTTGCGCTGTTGCCTTGTGTATGGCATGGAGTCAAACCTCTTCGGTACCTAACGTATAAAACTAGAACTGACCTGAGAGACAAAGGAGGAGGCGGCAAAGATTTACGCAGTCCTGCCATCTGTCTCTCAGCTGTTTGGAGCCATTACTGTGGGAGTGAGAAGTAGCTGCTGTTTGGAGCAAGCTGGTGTATCCCAGAGCAGAAAGCGGGAAGGGAAAATGGTTTCTATTCGGTAATCGGCCTGAAGAATCTGCTTTTCTGCCAAGTGATCTGTGGACATGGTAGTTGCTCAGCTGCTTGTTTCTGGAGCGTCTCTTGCTCAGGGTCTTGCGTTCTGCACATTCTTTAGGTGGGTTCCCCTATTGGCCTGTAGGTGCTTTGCTTCTGGGCCTGCCAGTGGGGAGGCTGGATTTCAGGCTATGCGTGTAACACACTTTTGCCCCACGTGGCGCCTGCCGGGGTCAGAAAGAGGCTTGCTGCTTCCTTTATCCCAGCTCAGCCCTGCTCACCTGGTAATCAGAAACAGACAGACAGGGCGAGAGCCAAGTGCTTAGGTGGAAAAGAGTGTGTGAAACTCCAGAGATGGGTCTCAGATGGGTGGCTGGCAGTTGGTGAAATAATAATAAACTTCCATGATACCATCCAGGGAGTCCATCTGCATCGATTAGGTCTCAACTGGAGGACCAGGTCCAGTTCTGGGTGCCACGTGTCCGGAAAGATGTGGACAAATTGGAGAGGGTCCAGCAACAGAAACTGATTAAAGGTCTAGAAACTATGAGAGAAGATTGAAAAAAACCTTGAGTTTATTGTGTCTAGAGAAGAGATGACTGAGGGGGGACCTTGTAACCGTTTTCAAGCACGTAAATGGCTGTTATGAGGAGGAAGGAGACAATTTGTTCTCGTTAATATCTGAGGCTAGGACAAGAAGCAGTGGGCTTAAATTGGAGCAAGGGAGGTTTAGGTTGGACATTAGGAAAAGCTTCCTAGCTGTCAGGGTGGTAAAGCACTGAATTAATGCCTAGGGAGGAGGGATGTAAAAGGTTACCTAGTAAGCATTAGCCTTACTGGAATGCCTATCCAGAGGGCTAGATGTGGGGAGTAGCCCCCCACCCGCTGTGGTCCAGCTGGCTGGACCCTGGCCAGCCAGAATAGTCCCTTGCTTGCAGTGCAGTGGAGTGCTGACTGGCAGCGGCAGCGCCCCCACCTGTAGAGGCTGGGCAGGAGGAGCCCCCTGCCCATGGTGGGCTGGCTGGACCCCAGCTGCCTGGTTAAACAATGACAATGATATCCTTTAACTGGTTAACTTTTTCAATGGAAATTTACATCCGATAGGGAGGTTGTGGAATCTCCATTGTTGGAGGCTGTTAAGAACCAGTTAGACCAGGGGCGGGCAATAAGCCGGGTGCGGCCCCCTGGCAGGCTGCCTCCCCTTGCAGTTCCCATTGGCAGCGGATTGCTGTTCCCAGCCAATAAGAGCTTTGGAAGCAGTGTCCTGGTCCCCACCGCTTCCTGCAGCTCCCATTGGCTGGGAACGGCGATCTGCAGCCAATGAGAGCTTCAAGCGGCCGTACCTGCAGAGGTGCAGGTCATAGTTGGCCCACGGGCTGATTCTTGCCCATCGCTGGGTTAGACAGACACCTGTTGGGAATGATTATTAGTTAGTCCTGTCTTCAGGGCAAGGGACTGGACTAGATTACCTGCCGAAGTCCCTTCCAGTCCTGGGCTTCTGAGGTCAGAGCACATTAGAAACACCGATGGATTCGTGCTCCCAGCAGAGTATTATCATGACCATTTTATCACGGGCAAACTGGGGCTCAGAGGCCCTTGCCTAATAGGACACAAAGGCAGACCCAGGACGAGAACTCTGCTTTGGCCATAACCCCTTCCTGCTCTGCAGCCGCTGGCCACTGGTCGGGTAGATTATTTTGTCTCTAGGGTGAAGCGACCTGGCAGAGCTCATTCTATTCCAGGTTGCTCCCTAGATCCTTGAAGGAGAGTGGGGGTCAGGCACCATCCTGTGTCAGTTTGCTTCCCAAAGGGGCTCAATTTGGAAATGCAGGCCAAAGCTGGGGGTGCCAGGGAATTGGCCTTTGGCTGAAACCCCTGCTTGTGCCTCAAAGAGACTTTCCACCTCCCTACTGTTCTCCAATGTGGTGGCACGACTTGCAGTCTCTGGGCTGGGCTAGCAGAGCCGAGGCATTGCAGGTGTGCGCGGGAGTGCGCCCGCACGACTCCCTTCTAGCACAGCCACGGGCGGCTCTGTCCGTGCCTCACCTCTCTGTGGGCACTGTAAAAATAGCGAACCTGTGGGGGCTACTTTGCCAGGGAGGGCCCCAAAGGGGGTGGCATTTCATCGAGATTTTCTGAGGGTGAGTTGCCAGCTTAAGCCCATGTCTGGACATTGCTGCAACCCGTCCATGCCGGGGAAGGTGAGGTAGCCTGAGGAAGGCTGAGCTTGGGGGCTGACCCATTCCTTGGTGGTGCTCACGGGCACATCTGCTCCTTGCAGGCCTTTGCTCGGGGCTTCTCAGTCTGAACCTCCCACTTCCCGAGTGCCGTTCAGGAGGCCCGCGTGGCGTCGGCAGTTAGCAGTATTTCATAAGTGGGAGAAACCCTAGCACTGGCCAACCGGCAGCATCTGTGCACACACGGGTGGGGCGGAGGGAAAGTTACTTAACCTCCTGTGCTGCCTCAGAGGCCACTGAGCTTCCGGCGAACAGTCTGTGGCTTCTGAGGGGAAGAGGCGGCTGTAGCTCAGAGCAGCGTCTCCCTGCACCCGCTTTGTGCATGAGCCGTTCCGGCGGTGGGTTCCCCCCAGCTCTGTCCCCCGCTATGCTGGAGACCGGGGATATCTAGGCGAGCATGCTGCCTCCCAGCTTGTCCTTGGAGCCCTGTCCTACAGGAGAGCTGGTGGGCCATGGCGTGTGTGGCCTGAATCCTGCTCCTGCCTTGCCGTTGTAATGCTGCGGGAGGGGTCACTAGCAAAAGGGCAGGAATGGAATGGGGAGCAGGGCCACCGGACTTGACAGCCCTGCATGGCAGGGGAGGAGTGACCTTCCCAGGGGCCCGTTTCTCTCACATTTGCCTCTCGGCTTTATCTCTGGGGAGGGGCCCTTTTTTAAAGGTCTCGTTCTGCTTTTTGCCCTTTACGTCTTATCCAGGGAGCTAGTTCGCCGTACTCCAGCAGCCGCTCTTGCGGAGACGGGTAGGCAGCCTCTGTCCAATGGGGGCAGGTGGTGGCGGTGGGGTTCCTCAAAGGTGCTGGGCTACCGCTGCGCGCATCGGGGTGTGGGCGTCCCTCGGAGATGGGTGCCCCTTGGAGATGGGCGCGCGGCAGCGGCGTGTGCTGTAGTCTGGCCTGTGCTGCCTGCCCCCGTGGGCTGTGGATCCCTGTAGACGTGGATGATCCTTTCTGAAGATATTCTCCTGGGGACTGTTAATCCAAACCTGGTCTGGCTGGGCATGTTCTCCCTCCCCCCACCTGTGCCCGGCCTCCAGTCCTTTGGAGCAAAGAGCCGCCCTTGGCCCTGTGGCGTGTTGTGGTTTGTGAGGTTGGCTGTGTTTAATCTTCTGATCAGTCGCATCCCCTCTCCTCGGGGAGCCACCGGGCCAAGCGCCTCCCCACTGCAGTTTAGAAGGCCACGCAAAGACGATGTGTTTTCTGCTGGGCTGGCGCAGCTGCGTCCACCAAATTCCTGTGAACTTACCAGCCCCTGTCCTTGCAGTGTTCCCATGAGGCTGGGCTATTTCATGGCCCCGTGTGCAGTGAGGGCCGCAGGGGGGAAGCAGTCCTGCCGAGGGCATTGGCATGAGAGCAATGGGTGGGACCCCGGCGTTGCTGCCTGCCAGCCCCACTCCCCATGCACCGCCCACGTGTCCCCACTCCCTACAGATCACCGGGGTTCTGTCGGGAGACTTGCTCTTCTTGCAGCGCTTTTTCATTAGTTCCTCCTAACGGGCAATAGGGGAGTGGGTGCGGGGGGAGGAGGCACGGTGTGAGCTCTGCTTTAAAGCTGGTACCTAACCCTGACTTTCTTCTCCATCCTCCCCCATTCAGGTGAGGCCTTCCTGGGTGGGTATGTGGCCAGCGGACTAGGGACCTCCTCCACACCCCATGGAAGCCCCGCCCCTTTGCCCTCTGACTTGTCCTTCAGGTCACCCACCCCCGCCGACCTACAGATGGTGCAACTCTGGGCTGCTCACTCCCATGAAGGTAAAGAGAGAAAGAGAGAGAGAGAACCTGTCTGCTGATTGCAGGGGCTGGTTGCTGGGGCGGCCCCCTTCCTCCTCCCCCAGCCAGGTGGAGGGCAGCGTTGCTTTCAGAGCATCCCTCAGTTGGGAGACAGGGTTGGGTCACGGTGTGGCCGGAGGTGCTCAAGAATAGCTTCTTGCCGCTGTAAGCTGGCAGAGCTGCCCTGTCGAGGGCCAGGGCTGCGCAATCAGACAGACCAGTGCTTGTGGGAGTGTCTGGCGGCCCAGGACGTTGCGCTGGATTGCAAAGCTTTCCACTCCATTGACTCCAGGGGGTGTGGGCCGGGTTTCCCCCTTCCTGTGCAGCAGCCCGTGGCTGGGGGTGAGCTGTATGTTGCTTGCTGCAATAAAGCTCTTCCCTCTGGCCTGGCATGGGACAGCGGCCAGCAAGGGATCTGATGCCTTTCTCACGGCCGGCAAAAGCAGCAAAGTGTGTTATGCCTCCAGATCCCTGCTTGGGAGCCTGGCTGCACCGGGGTGAGTGTGTATCTCGCCAGCCTCTGCATGAATGGGCATGTGGCGGGGAGTGGACCAGCTTCATCTCTTTGCCCGCGGAGCCCCCGGGGGAAGCATTGGTCCCTGCATCCGTTTACAGTCCTGGGCCTGTTGCAGGCAAAGTACCTGGTCTGCCGCCTCCTCCCCCTGCCTTTTGGCTTGTGTGCCTGGGCTGCCCCCTCCCCACAGAGACGTTCCGCAGTCTCTGCACAGTGGGAGACTCTTGCCTGGCGGCTCTTTGCCTCCCCCCTTCCCCCGCCCCAGATCCTTTATCGTCTGCTCACCCACCATCCGCTGGCTGCATTTGGCACTCAGGCAAACGAGACTGATCTGGAGGCAGAGGTAAGTGTAGGAGCCCCAGGCTCTGCCAGTGCCCCTTGCGTGGCCTAGCAGCTGTGTTTGCTTTTGTGATCTGGTCCTTGGTGGGGGAGCACTAAAGCCAGGTACAGGGTGGCTTTGGTTCAGTGAAATGGATGTTAGCCACCCCTAGCCTAGGAGGCAGCTCCCATGCTGTGTGTTTTAGGGAGAGCGTGGAAATAAATGAAGCAGCAGCCAGGACTGGGGAAACATGCCTCTCCAATTTCCTTCCTCCTGTCTCCCCTCCATGCTGAGCTGTGCAGCTTCCCTGCAGGTTGTGGTGGGGAATGGAGGGGCACGTTCCTGGCATAGACTCTTTCTGCCATCGAGGGAGCTTAAAGCAGAGGGGAGACCGAGCCACAAGCTGAAGGAGGCTGTTAAAGTCCTGTGCTGTTCTTAATTTTCAGCCAAACAAGGCAGCCAGCACCCAATTTAGGGGAGCTCAGAGCGAGGGTTCTGGTGAGAGACAGGAGGGTCCCCCTCGCGTCTTCTCTTGTGGTTGGCGTGGGGGCTCAGCGGGAAGCTGCGTGTGGGTGTGCTGGTCTGAGCCTCGTGCACCTTGTCTTACAGGGGTGCACTAGTGCTAGAGACACTAGAGGGGGGCTCGGTGGCAGAACTGGGATTTGTCTCCATGTTGAAGTTGTTTGGATCTGGGTTTTGCCTGGGTCCCTTATAAAGAAAGGGCCCAAGCTGCAAACTTCTGGCTTCAACTCCCCGGCGCTGGGAACCTTTGGAGGGGCGTCCTGTCAGCCACTTGCTGAATGCACCCCGTGTTACAGACTGTGCCAGGTGCTCCAGCTGGTGTGTGTTTAGGGTTGCCAGGTGTCCGGTTTTGAACCGGACAGTCCAGTATTTGAGCTTTCTGTTCCGGGAAACAAATTGAGAAAATATAAAGGAGAAGATATAAATGTCCGGTATTTTCTAAATAAGATGTAATGTCAAGTGTGTCCGGTATTTTTGTTTAAACCATCTGGCAACCCTGTCTGTGTTCAGTGTGTCTTCGCACCCTGGCGTGGATTCCCCTTGGAAAGCCAGGGCTGATGGGAGACTTCCGTGCCTGCAGTTTACTCTGGTCCCCTGCATTCCTTCCCGAAAGGATCCCTGCTGTGTGTGCCCATCGCCTCCCTTGTTCTGATATGCTGTGAGGTGCTGGCCCTTTGGCTTCCCCAGTGCTGTTCCAGCTGAGTCCTAGGCTTGTCCGCTAGCCCCGGAGCTTCTCCAGGGAGTTTTTCCTACAGAGCGGGCTGGTGCTTCCTGGGTCGTGAACATGCACAGGGGACTGGTTTGTCAGCCACTCTGCTCCTTCCTTCTGTTACCCTGACAGCGGGTATAAAACATCGGTAACAACTTCCATCCTGGGGAGGGGGGGACAGAAAAGTGTCTTCATCTAACCTGTGACCTTCTATCCGTCCCTTGGTTTCCCTCCCCTATTCCTCAGGCCAACCTCTCCAGTACTTCCAGCAGCTGGCTGGAGGAAGCCACTGAATGGAGCTAGCATGGGGAGCAGGGGGAGAAGTTAGGGGGCAGTGGCTGCCACAGGGAGAGGGGCTGCAGAAAGCCCGAGGTGTGGTGTGGGCTCTGCGTAGAGGGAGGGGGAATCGATAACGTGTGATTAGGGACATTCAGCAAGTGGCTAGCCAGTAGCAAACTGATACCAGGTTCTGCTTAAGCCTGGTCTTTCAAACTGCTTTTGGTGCCACAGCGGAAAGGGAGACCCAGGTGAAGTAGCCTTCTCTGGGCCACTGCCCTCATCCCGTTGTACAGTCTGGACTGAGGTGACCCCATAGAACAGAGCTAGGTTTAAAAAAAACTAGCCATGTTCAACAGCCATTTAGAAACCACCTCAACCCTTGCTTGACCCAGGCTTCCATCACACGTGCTTACTTGGGCTTTAAGACAGTTCAGGCCCATCCTCCCCAGCAGCTAAATCATATTCTTCTCCAGGGTTGCAGCGAGCACTGTTTGACATCAGGTCTTGGGCTTCCACACTAGCTTCCCCCCCCCCCCCCCTTAATTTCATACCATGGCTGACAATGGGGGGAGTCCTGGTGAAGTTGCCAGTGTGGACAGACTGCTAGGAAGTCCTGCATGAGTGGAGTTGCATCAAGTGGGAAATCTTCAGGAAAGAGCCTGGATAAGGCCTTTGTGCAGAGATGACCGTGGGCAATGGAAAAAAACGAAACAGCAAGTCATGGGATGGTGCCCTGCAGGCAGCCCCTTAGAGCAGCTGCTTCTTCAACACATTCTTGGCACCAGAGATTCGTCTCCCCAATTACTAGAATCTGTGTTGCCCCTTCTGCTGCATGCCCATGAAGGCCTGGGCAAATGCCTGGTGGGGATGGCTAGGTCAGCTGTGAAGCCGAGAGCTTAGCGCGGCGGAGAGCGGGCTTGGAGAGTATTTGCTCCTTGTGTTGATTTGCAGGCTGCAAAATGTCCATGTTCTCATGACTGAGTCTGCTCCGTGTGCAGAACTCCCATGGACTTCGGCTGGTGTCTGCTCACAGCAGTTGTGGAATTGAAACTCAAGTCCGAGGTCAGGAGGGAAATGGGTTTGGGTCTCCTCCCTTTGCTGTAACCATAGGCCCTGCCAGATGGGACACTTTCAGTTCCAGCTAAGTTGGCTGTAATTTGTTCCTAGAGCTGGCTTATTCCTTACCCCCCCATGCCTGGCGAGGTACTCGAGAATAAATCTCCTCGCTGCACCAGTGCTCATGAGGTCTACAACTCTCTCCAGCCCATGGAATAAAAAGGCACGTTTCGCTGTCCGCACATAGTGTGAATGTTCCTGTGTGAACACTTCACGGCTGGCAAAGGGCAATGTGCCCTGTTTTCATATAATTGTATGCACAGAACTGTAGCAAATCCACCTCCCCTCAATCCCCCCTTTTCCCCCCTGGGATGCAGCAATTGTCTCTGCACCTCAGCCACTTGGAACATCACAGTGACAGCGAGAATAAAGCTCAAGCCATCCTGCTCTGAAAAGAACTCGGGCCAAAGAAAGATCTCTGAGGAGTGAGCTATATAGAGGTTATAACCAGGGCTTGGGGGTTTTGGTTTTAACCAGTAAATGCCAGTAAAAATAAATGCAATTGTTGTTCATCCAATACACACCGGAAAAATACCAGAAATCATTATTCACTTTGGGTTGACTTCACCCCTTTTCCCAGTTTGGTTTGTTGGCATAGGTCATGTTCCTGATCCCAGACTTGTCTCTGTGCATGTTTACATGGAGCAAGGGGCGAGATTTCTAAAGCACAGTGATGTGTTGCCCATTAATTGATCTGTGTACATCAGCGGTTTTCAAACTTTTTTTTTCCATGTGACCCAGTTGAAGAAAATTGTTGATGCCCGCGACCCAATGTAATTAGACTAGAGTGCAGGCTCCGAGGTGGGGCTGAGGATGAGAGCTCTGGGTGTAGAAGGGGGCTCTGGCTTTGGGGTGGAGGTGGGTCAGGGCTGGGGAAGGAGCGGCTTACCTTGAGTGGGCTCCCAGTCAGTGGTGCAGCAGGGGGGACTAAGGCAGCTTGCTGCCTCTCCTGGCCGCGCAGACCATGCTGCACCCCAGAAGCAGCCAGCATCAGGTTCCCAACCAATGGAAATGTGGAGTTAGTGCTTGGGGCAGGGGCAGTGCATGGAGCCCTGTGCCATTTACACCCCCCACCTCTCCCCTGGATCCAAGCCTGTTGCAGGCCACTTCTGGGGGACAGCATGGTCAGTGGTGCTAGCACAGGTAGGTAGCTGACTTAGCACCCCTCCCCCCCCCCCCGGTCTCCTGATCTCCCTGATATTCCACGACCCCCGTACTGGGTCGCGTGCCGTAGTTTGAAAACCACTGCTTTAACATACTGCTGTTTGAACCAGCACTGTGTGTACTGACGGAGACAAAGTCAGCCTTGGCTATCTACTGAAAACGCAAAAATTGCTTTTAAAAAAAAAAAAAAAAAAAGCAAAACTAATAAGCCCCAAAAACCAAGCTTGAACACGAAAATGAAGCTGTTCTGAGTCCATCCAGTAGGTGGCAGGGGGTGCACATCACCAGCCGTGTGTACCTCTATCCATATAAAGAGATCATGACCAGTGTCTGAATAATTGGAAATGTTAACTAAGTCATCCAGAGGCTGCTCTGAGCGCAGGCTGCCATTTTTGTCTGTCTCCATTCAGATTCTGGGGTGGCTCTTCGCATGAGTTGTCTTGCGGAGTCTCTCACTAGTATTGTGGCTACAACTCTGGGGACAGTGGGATTGCTGCTGTGGGAGGGGGTGTGGCAAATGCTGACATGTTGATGGCTCCCTGCAGGACGGCTAGGGGCAGGTATGCCATGTGATCTATAGCTGCTAAAGTACCCTCCTTCAAAGGGGGCTATGAGGGCAGCAGGCAATGCCCTCTGCTGGGAGGATCTCCATGGTGCACCTGCAGTATGATTCGGACTCTCCACGCCCTGGCAGCTCGGCATGACGCGGCGGGTTGTTGGAGCCGAGCGGCACTGAGTCTAGCAGCTGCTTCTTGTGGGGAGGGGGGGTGTTTGCCAGCCATAACAGTCTGTAGCTCTGTGGGGTTTGTTCCAACACAGGGACCCGGCTGTTCTGAAACATGTTTCCTCTTCTGTTTTTCAGGCTTCTCCCATCTGCCCAATGGGCTGTACCCGTCGTTCATTCCCCTGAGCCACCTTGAGCCTCCCCGCAGCGGTAGCCCCCTCCTGGCCCAGCTGGGGCAGCATAGCCTCTTTGAGTCGCAGAAAGGTCAGTCTGCTTGCAGCGGGGTGTTTTGCACGGGGGGCGGTGTGTGTGTTGCTGGCTGTATGAATGGCACGGGGTCATCCATTATTCCATCCTCACCTCTCCTTCCCCATCTGGCTTCCCCATGCGCTGAGACCTCTGCAGCCACCCTCCTTCCCGCTCCCTGCATGGGAGCCCAAGCTTGGCATCTGTTAACAGAAGGGGTGCTCCCTTGGGAGGGGGTGGCTTTATCAAAGATCACGGCTGCACTGGAGCTTTGCCTTGCTGGTTGCAATTGGCGCCCTGCCACCAGCATAGCGGCACCCATGCAAACCACCAGCACCAACGGGTCAAATGCTCTGGGTACAGAACAACCACTGCTGGAAAATGGGGGTTAGCTGCTGAGGTGCAAATCACAGCTTATGGGGACTTCCCTTGTCTGCATGGGTGTCCGGTTGTCCATGACTCTAACTACAGTCCCTTGGTGGCCCTCCAATTTCACCAGTGTGCTCTTCCGTGTCCAGAGACCCCCGCCCAGCAGCCAGAGTGTGTCTGCCCTTGAATTGCGCTCATCCTTACCCTGCTCCCTAGAAGGGCGAGGCCTCGGCAGGGAACTTAAATACCAAAGTGTGGATGCCTTCAGGGACAAGCCTCTCAGCCTGGCCTCTTGAGTTAACTCTTTGATGCTTGGAGCCGGCCCATCCCTGGATGCTTTATGCTATTGTATTGAAGGGGTTTCCAGCCAGGGTGACAGTGGGGGAGGGATGTATGGGAGAGCAGGACGAGGTGGGAGTTGTTCTATTCACAGCTGGTACGATGGGGGCGTGAATCTCGCTGCTGGTGGCCATCGCCCTAGACTGTGACCCCTTCCCAGGCTACTTGCCAGCTGTCATACAATTGCCACTTTATTCTGGTCCCCAAAGAGTTAAGGGGGTGGTGCTGTTTAATGGTTACAGTACAGCACTGGGCAAGGGAGAGGCGTTTCCAGCTGAGCGCAGTCTGTAATTAAAATGCAGAACCCCTCTGGCAGCTGGGTGATGCTCTGTAAAGTACCTTGAGAAGAATCTCGGCCAATCAAATGACCAGCATGAACCCTTCACAAGTGTAGTTAACCCATCTCGGTCCTGGCAGCAGGTTCCCAGGTTGTTCTGATGCGCCCGTGGTGCCCTCCCCTTGAGAACAAGAGAGGCCGGTGTGTAACTCCCTAAAAGGCACAGGCAGATTCTCTGTTGCATCACTGCTGTGTGGAGGACTTGCCTTTGACAGAGGTGCTGTGGTTTAGGGGGGCGGGATTCTTGGCAAAACCTTCCCCTTCAATCTGATGGTCCCATGTTCTGAGAACACCAGAAGTCCTGGCTGTCTGCTAATATCAAGGACTAAAGGTGGGTGATCTGTCCTGTCCCTTGCTAAGATCCCCAAAATGCATGTCCCACGTTGGCTTGGCCCCGTCTTCCCAGGTTCATGAGTCACAGCCTAGAGTTTGGGGGCTCCTCATGGGCACCGTCATGCTTGGGAGTCTGCAGTGAAAGAAACCAAGGTAATCATGTTCCATTTAATTTTGCAGATGGGTTTTACTTCTCCGGCCATGCAGGCCAGTCTACCCTCCACCCCCAAACCCCCGTCTCGAGGACAGCGGCCAACCACACACCCAGTGCCCTGCTCCGTGAGAAGGACCTTGTGCACCTGCACAAGAGCACCAAGGAGGGTCTGAAAGACCCCCCCAACAAGGAGCGGGCCTGCCGGAGCGACCTCTCCCTCCCCTTCCCCAAGAAAGATGGCAGGCCGAAAGAGGAGCCCCGGCCTCGCAGCGTGGTGGATCTCACGCAGGAACCCAGATCTGACGGTGACCGGAAGGGGACTGGCTTAGAGAAGCCGGTGAAGGCAGGGGAGCGGCTGTCCCCATTCCTAGCCGAGCACATGCCAAACCGGGGGGCCAGCAGTGGAGAACCAAAGTCCAAGAATCCGCTGCAGACCTCTTCACTCAACAACTGCAATGGTGGTGGGGACCCCATGCTGAAAATGCTGGGGAGCGAGCAGGACCGCTGTGCCAAGGACCCCAACCGCCATGACGAGAACATGAGGCCTTCTGCTCTTGCCCACTCGGACAGGCTGAAAAGGGGTGACTCCGCCATGACCTTGGGAGGCGCTTTGCACGTCTCCTGCAGCTGCCCCTCCCCGCACCCTTCCCAGCCAGGGAAAATGACGCCCTCCTCCGCTTTCCCACCCCAGTCTGTCCATTCCAGCATGTATACCATCTTCCCGCCGGCCAAGGAGCCCGGGAGGGAGCACAAAGTCGTCGCCCCCACCTTCGTGCCTTCGGTCGAGGCCTACGACGAGAGGAATGGGCCTATCCAGATCGCCTCCCAGGCCCGGGACAACAAAGCGAAGGACAAGGATGTGGGCAAAGTGGGTGTGTTGCAGTCACCCACAGAACGGGGTCACTCCGATGCCTCCCGTATACTCTCGTCCCAGGACTTCTCTTGTCACAGCGATGCCAAAAGGATGGAGGCCCTGAGGGAGAAGGGGTCCGTGATCAGGGCCAACTCCATGGCGCTGAAGAGGCAAGTGGCTTCAGAGCCCTTTCTGAATCGGCCTGGGCTGGGCTCGCCGGAAAGCAGGGAGTTCCTGGCCACTAAGGACTTCCTGAAGCCATGCCCGGAGCCGGAACGCCGCACCTGCGAACGAGACCGCTTCCAAAGGGCTGGCTCCAAAGAAGCAGCTAAGGTATATGGCACTTTGGACTCTTCCAGGCAACACCTGGACCACCGGCAGCTGAAGCCGCCCGAGCACAAGTGGAAGCCCTTTGAAATGGGCAACTTTGCCACCACCCAGATGGCTGTGCTGGCCGCTCAGCACCACCAAGTGGAGGAGGAAGTCAAGAAGGCGTACCTTGACCCCAGTGGCCTGCAGAGGTCTTCGGTGGTAGGGTCCCGGGGCACGGCTGACATTCTACACCCCACCTCCCACAGCGAAGGGTCTGCCATGCAGAGCCTCATCAAATACAGTGGCAGCTTTGTCAAGGAGACAACGGCTCGGCAAAGCAATGGCAAGAAGAGCCCCTTTGGCGGGCTTGGCAATATGAAACTGGACCCTGCCCAGCTGGGCACCTCCAAGATCCAGCAGCTGCTGTCCCAACAAGCTGGGAAACAGTTGAAGAGAGACCTGGAGAGACCAGAAAGTGCCAAGTCCTTTGGTCGCGAGAGCATTGGGTCGCAGGGCGAGGTGGAGGTCAGGCACCTGCCCGTGGGCATCGCGGTGGCGGTTGCTCGGCAAAAGGACAATAGCGGCAGCAAAGTGGGGCCCAGCCTGGCAGACCGGGATCGTTCCCTCTCCCTGAGCAGCATAAAAGGTAGGACCCTGGGGTCTGTCGAAGAGCTTCGAGCTCCCTCCCGGGGGACTGAACTCTGCCATGCTGGGGTGTGCCCAGAGGGGAGGGATGTCTAGAGAGTTTGGTAGCCTCAGCCTGCTTCCCCGTGCACCACAAGCCAAAAGCTACCAGGGAGATTCCTCAACTTCCCCTTGTGAGCAGTGTCTCCGGGAGGCCAGATATTGAAGGTGCATGGGAAATCCTGCCCTCTCATGCCTCCAAGGCCTTGGCAGGCTGAGGTGTTGAGACAGCTTGCGCTGCAGCTGCCTGAGCTGTTCCCACTCTTGGGATCCCTGGTTCTAGTGAGCCTTACAGGGTGGAACATGCCACTCCCCAGTAATAATGGGTGCATCTCCTACTCATTTCTTAATGTAGGACATGCAATGGGTTGAAACCAAGTAGGACCAAATTCAGTCCTTGCTCGGGGAAGGGACTTCGGTGAATGCAGCTTTTGTCGGCTCAGACCAAACTGCTGCAGTAGCAGAAGCAAGCCAGATGGCACTGAAGTCAAGTAACTGTTCAGCTAGGCTAAGGGTGCTCAGGGAGGTTTTGCATATGTAACTTTGCCCGGGCATCAGTTATACAATAGATTCTCCTAAGATTGGGAACTAAATGCACTCATCCACTGGGCTCTTGGCCCTTTATTTGGTGTTAGTAAAAAGGCATGATAGATGGATCTGCACAGCTTTAAAGCCAGAGTGTTGCAAATATGCCATTCGCTTCCTCATTTAACTTGTGGAGTGTCTTTTTATACCAGGCTTCTTATGTTCATTTTGTCCTGCATCCTGGTTGTGGTGTGCCCCCCGCTTTCCTCCCCCTCCCCCTGCCCAGGCCCAGAAACATACGCTCTTACTCTGACTTGTTTTAACATGCTTCCTTTTAAATCTAGCACCTGCCTATTTGATTTCCACTGTCTTTTGCCTTTCTACAGTGCAGTGCTCACCAGAGCGGGCTGCTGCCTGACTCAGTTTGCACCTTGGGCCTTGTTTTAAATAGATGCAAGGCCTTTAAGAGAGAACCCCTGAAAACTCATACTTGCAGTTGTCCAGCTGGCCACTGGAGGCTGCTGTTGTGCAGCACAAATGTGGCTGGGAAGCACACCTGTTGGTCTGTGCAGCGTGAAATAAATGACAAGTTCCTTCCTGAAGTTGATGTTGGTTAACCATTAGGATCCGTTTGAGTGCCCATGAAAATGAGGCAGTTGCTGGTATTGGTTGAGTCAGGGTGGGTGCATAAGCTGCCACCTGCTCCACAGAATGCCCTGCTCTCCCCATGGCAAACCCTGATGAGCTGTTGGCAGTGTTTCTGCTAATCTTTTCCATGCAAGTGCAAATTTTTTTCCATCCATGTGTGGAATAAATTTTTATGTGCACTGAGACCTGTCCAGATGTGCACCACCAGTAGAAACACAAAACCTAGTGGTGGGTACTCTGCTAATCAGCTGGGCAGCATTGGAATCTCTCCTGAGTGGCTGCACAAGCACCCTGCTTACAGGAGTGGTGGGCAACCTGGGGTCTGTGAACCCCCAGTCGGCCCCCCTCCTCCACACTCTTCTTGTACTCACTGGAGCCCCGCACTTCCTATTCCGCTCCTTTCTCTCCCTCTAGCACTTTCAGAGCGCCACAAATTGCCTGGTTCGCACTTCATCCCTACTCTTCCCTTTCTCTCCCAGAGCTTGAAAGCTGGTCTAGAGTTTTCCTTTGAAATGTTTTGGACAAAAAAGGGCTTTTTCATCAGAACTGACATTTCTCTAGGAAATGTACATTTTCAACAACATTTTTCAGGTTTTTCATCCCCAAACTGAATCTTTGGAGTTGTCAGTCATTAAAAACCAACAAATTTCAGCTAGTTGGGAGGGAATTTTTAGTGAAACCAAATAATCTAAGCCCCTGAAAAATTCTCTTGAAAACTTTTTTTTTTTTTTTTTTAAAGTGGGGTCTTTTTGGCAAAATCTTTTGCAGGGGGGAAAAAAATGCTTTAGCACCCTAATGATGCCATTTGCTTGTGTTTCCAAAGTAAGGTGACCAAATTGAGAGTGGAACTCACACTCACTGACGTACTCATCTCACCACATGAATTTGAATTGATTTAAATGAAGGCCTGAGGGTTCTTTTCTTTTTTCTTTTTCAGCCCACTGTAGCGAAGCAAGTGCAGGTGCCTAAGTAGAGCCTTTTTCTTTCAGTTCAGTTTGATTTTTAGTTGTATCCCATTGCAAAGGGGCAGGATGATAGCTCAGTGGTTTGAGCATTGGCCTCCTAAACCGAGGCTTGTGAGTTCAATCCTTGAGGGGGCCAGTTAGGGATCTGGGGCAAATCTATCGGGGATGGTACTTGGTCTTGCCATGAGGGTAGGGGACTAGACTTGATGACCTCTCAAGGTCCCTTCCAGTTCTATGAGATAGGTATATCTCCATATATCCTTTTCTAAAGTAGATTAAGAAAAACATACACAAGCCAAAATCAGAGCAGCTACAGAGGTGAAGAGGTGGCTTGCACCAGTTTAACTAAATCAGTTTAAAACCCAATGTAAGTTAAGCTGATGCAGTGTCTTGCAGAGTAGCCATGACTGCCCTTCCCTGACTTCCCAAGGATATTGTCGGTTGAGGAATCTTCGTTTCCAGAATGAATTTATCTTTTTCTGCTTTATCAGTTCCCCAAGATGTGCCTCTGCTTGTACCATCCTGCTCTAACCCTACGCAGGGGATTCGGGGTGCATTTTAGAGCAGCATTGATGCATCTTTGAAACTTGTGCTCCCAATAAAAGTAAACATGCTCAGTCCAGGGGACCAGAATTGGAGTCAATGAATAGAAGAGTCAGTGGAGATAACGACCTTGTGTTTTCAAGGTAGATAGATTCATGGAGATTAGGTCCATCAATGGTTATTAGCCAGGATGGGTAGGAATGGTGTCCCTAGCCTCTGCTTCTCTGGAGGTGGGTAATAGGGGAGGGATCACATGAGGATTACCTGTTGTGTTCCCTCCCTCTGGGGCATCTGGTATTGGCCACTGTCGGCAGACAGGATACTGGCCTGAATGGACCTTTGGTCTGACCCAGTGTGGCTGTTCTTATGTTCAAGGTTACACTAAAATCCACTTCTAAAGTGACACTACAGATATTGGAATCTGCCCCCCCTCACCGCCCCCATTGCAGCAAAAACAGATCCAAGGGAGTGCTGACCACAAAGCTTGGGGCTGGCAGGACTTGTGCTGAAAGACGCCTGGGTCGGGGAGGAGGGGCGGAATGGGTCCAAGAGCCTAGCAGGAAAAGAGTTGAGGCTCGGGAGAACTGAGCCGAGGAGGAAAGCAGCACGTCTTGGAGCCCATTCCTGCTTTGTTGAGAGGCTCAAGTGTCTGTTATAAAGCCAAAATTCCCCTTTGCCAGTGGAACGGGCCCCTCTTCTGATCTTTGTGTCAGCCCCATTAACGCAGCCAAGGCCTGGCCCCCAAGGTCAGTGTGCCGAAGGGGTGCAAGCTGTGGAGCTGAGATCATCCGTACTCCTGAGCAGAGGGAGGAAAGCCACAGAGGGAGGAAAGCACGAGGGGATTTGCTGCTAGTGTCTGGGAATTTATGGCAGAGATGCTCGAGGTAGTCCAGTGGTGGACACCTCTGAACCCAGCCATCAAACTTGGGCGCCCTGTCTTCTTGAAACGCCAACTCCCCTGACCTTGCCACCGCTCTTCCCCATTCCTCCTCTTGGCACCTCCTCTCTGTCAGCACGCCGCCGCCTCCCCCGTCACTCTCCGTGTCAGACCTCGCGTCTGGGCCGGCGTGGATTGATTGATTTTTGGCAGTGCTGAGGGAGCCCGAGTGAGATAAATGCGTTCATTCAGCTTAGCGTTTTGATTCTCCAGAGGGACAGAGATTGATCACCCCGGCCATCACATCCCTAGCCTAAACCTTTGTCTGGAGAGTCATTTTTCTCTCTGTTAGCAGCCTCCTCCCCAGTAAACCGCTCCACCCCGTCCCATTCCCATAGCCCCCTTCGGTCTTTCCACGCTCTCCTCTGGCGTGGCTTGAACCATCCGAAGGCGTTCTAGCCATCACAGGGGGCTGTTTGTTAAGCCATTCAGGCACCCATACCCTCCCAGCCTGCGGTAAATGTAATTTACGGAGCCAAACGAAAAGGCTGCAAACAAAGGTTGAATTCTAACAGGCCTCCGGGTCTGTTGCTAAGTGATGGAATTGGCTTTCATACAGAAAACAAGGCCGTTCTTTTTCTTTCTCTTCCCTCCCTTCCCCTTATGCGCCAAGAGATATTCTACTAATAACATTAGCTTGCTCGCGCTGAGTGGCGAGTGCATGAATGTTTAGACCTTTTAAAAAAGAGAAAGCAGGCTTTAGTTGGCTAATCTGTGGTATTTGGCAAGTAAAATGCAGGTATTTAGTCTTGGGCATTGGTTGCCAAGGAAACAGGCCTAAGCTTTTCCTCTGTGCATAAGTGATTGAATTTTGTATGCGCGCCATGCGTCATGTTCATATAGATGAACAAAATGGGCATTCACGGACAGAGACAATTGCTGGTTTGTACAGAAAAGGGACCGTCCCTTCATGGGAAGGGGAGCAGTGTAATCAAGGAAGAGTTGGCATTGGGGGGGATTGTTTTTTTGTTTTTGTTTTGTTAAAAGCTCAGCTATAAATAGTGGATCTGAAATAATATAGACGGGGGGGAAAAAACTAATGGGGGGGGCGCAGATGAGCGAAGGAGGGAAAATAGCTTGAGAGGTCATTAGCCAAAGTTCTGCCCCAATTTCAGCTGCCAGAGAGACTTCCAGGCCTTGATTAAAATGAAATAAATCAAAAGGGCTCTGAATGGAAAGACCTGGGTGATTGGGCTGTGGGTACGTGTACATTGGCCACGTTAGCAGGCTCTTAAAATAGTCCCAGCCCTGAGATCTACTGGCATTGGAGCACGCATCAGTGTTCTGTTGTGCATGAGCAGGGTTTGCTGTACGCTCCCGCCATGCTGCCAGCTAATGTGCTGGAATAATCCATCTCCCCTCCTCTCTCTTTTCCCCTTGCTCCGTCTTCAAAGACCATCAGACAGTCCCTTTGGTGCTGCCTGTTTGAATGTGGGGAGGACTGATTGGTCTCCCGGTGTAGCAGGGAGATGCACAAGGGCGTGAAGCAGTGCAGCAGAGAATGCCACTGGAGCGTAACTTTTTACGTGCCAGAGAGAGGATCCGAATGCCCTGCCCATCAGCCCGTCCCAACAGGGCCTGTGCTCTGAAGCTGAGCTCCTGAGAGATTCGACATTGGAGGGAGTCTGTCTCTGTCCTCTGAGAAGTCACTCGCCAGGGGCACCAAAGAGGATACTGCTCTCTACCCTAGGGCATGAGGCCACTGCCTTAGCCTCTGTCCCATGCCATCCTTGCCCCTCTCAGGGAAACATATGGAAGCCATTAAAACTAGGGAAGGATTGGCTGTTGGGTGCCAGAAACTGGCATCCAGCGTGATCTGCTGGCTCAGGGAAGCAGCAGCCTGTGGAAACGATTGTCCATAAATTGCGGCGTCCATCCGGGCTTCAAGCTCTGTGCAGGCACCACGCAAAGCCCCTGGGTTGAGATGCTGATGCCCCCCTGCAAGCGGGTTGGGGGAAGCGGTTGGGGAGATGTGGTTGCTGTTTCACTGCAGTACTCATCCTGATAGTGAAAGCTGAGGGAACGGGAGTTTTGACAGCTACAGAGCGCAGACTGTCCAGGTCTGCTGAAATACACAGCTGAGCCTTCCCTTGAAAGGATCCCTGTCAGCAGAGTAGACTTGATGTTGAGAGACACTTCCCAGTGCACCAGGCCCCGCCAGAAGGGAGAGCGAGGGCCTTGGGAAAAGGATGCAAATGGACAAAGGTGCAGTTCTGTGAGGCAGCTCAGCCTGGCGACAAGCCGTCCCTGTTCCATGGGAGGCAGCTGTTCGGCGTTTGGGCCACCGCTGTAAGTGGGGCTGTGCCAAGGCTGGACCTGCTAAAGGGAACCTGCCCATGTCGTGTCAGGGGAACAAAGAGACATCATCCTGCTGCCATTGATTTATGGGGAACGGGGCTGGGCTTTGTCAGCCACCCCAAAAAAGTACAAGACAAGGGCAGTAATGAATTGTGTGAGACCCTGGAGTGGGGGCAGGGTGAGGACAAAGTTTTCAGAAAAAGATGAGGAAAATATAAGGCATCTCAGGTGAGCTAAAAATACTCTGGGACACGGAATTGCCAGACTGGATCAGCCACAAGGTGAGGGATGTTAAATAGCGGTTACTACGCTAATTGAGTTGTCGATGGAATTTCCATCGACTACTTGATTAGTCAATAGGGGAGTTAGCTCCTGGGGTGGCGCGCACTGGGACTAAACAGTCCCAACTCACACTGGCTCCAGGTCTGCTGCAACTCTGCTTCTTAAATGTAGTAAGTCATCAGGCTCTTACTACATTTAAAAGGCAGAGTCACAGCGGGGGACCAGGTGTGAGCCAGGACTCCGGTGTCCTGGCTCATGCCCGGTTCCAGACCACTGTGGCTCTGCTTTTTAAATGGTATCCCACTGCACCTTTGCCTCCCCTGCCCACCAGCAGAGACAGTACTGGGGGGAACCAGGTTTTATTAGAGGCACGTGAGGGCAGGGGACTGGATTTGATGATCTCTCAAGGTCCCTTCCAGTTCTAGAATTCTATGATTCTAGAGTGGGTGTGCATGTTTGTGTGTGTGTGTGGCGGGGGGGGGGGGGGTCCATAGATTTGTAGACTGTAATGCCAGAGTGGACCATTAGGTTCATCGTGTGTTCACTGTGGTACAGCACAGGCCAAAGAACCTAACTCCAGTGCATCTGCTATAGTTCATGCAGCTGCTGTGGGCTTCGTACAGATCTTATAGAATGAAATGCAGCCTGGACTTAGTCTGCAAGCGATGGTGAATCTACCACCACCACCATTTGTTGTTAAGAATCAGTTCTTCTTGGACTTGCCTCCCTTTTCTTTTCCCTTGACTGACAATTACAGTGGGAGAGCGGAGGGGACAAATGAAGCTAAATTCAGTTGTGTGAAAGTGCGTACGTATGTAAACCACACTTGGCTGGGACAGGAAGAATGTGAGACTATAACCCTCAAACCCCGGATTCTCCATGTAGATAGTGTATCTTGAGTGTGCCTCTGATCAACAGGTACATTTCAGTCCCTGCACCTAGTCCAGTCCCCCTACGTCTGTGGTGTCCAACCCGTTCTGAAGTTTGCTGTAACAAACTATCTACACTAAACTGGCCAAAGAGTCGCAAGTGTGTATGGACTAGCATGTTGGACACCACGGCTCTAGCTGATTTTACTTGGTACTTGGGGGCTTAGAGCTGCAACTCTCTGGAGATCCGAGATGGGGATGGTAGCCCTTGAAATGCAGTTACAGAGGGGAGGGTATTTGGCCCGTCTTAGACTGGAGGAGAGCTGCTTGTATGTTCAGGGACAGCACCTGTGTTAACTGCTGATGGTTTGTGTCTTAGGGCATGGCCGCTCAGATGATGACTGTGGGGAGGACCGCACCCGCCATCGGGACAGTCACTTCCTGGCAGGGCGTTTGGAGCGAGACCAGGAGAAGCTGCTCCGGTGAGGTTCTGGGTTTTGCTCCTTCAGGCACGGACTAGGCTGACTTGTGAAGCACACGGGGATGCACCTAGCAAATCGTGTTTGAGTGACTGGCCATGTGTCTCTTAAGCGAAGTCTCAGATTTAACCAGCAGTGTGGCAGGCACGTGCGTTTGGGCTGAGCCAGCACTCTGGGATCAGTAGCCTTGCAGCTCTCCCCTGGTTCAGCAGGAAGTATTGGTCTTTAGTACCCCACAGATAAAGACCCGGCCTTGGGAAGGCTGGGAATTGGGAGGACGGAGCAGGGAGCTAGCATGCATTCAAACTGCAGGCATCGTGTATGTGTCCAGAGCTCCCCGAATCTGCGCACAAAGCGATCCTTTCAAATACTCCTGCAAAATCCAAAAGAGACTGGCGCGCACCCAAAGCTGCTCCAAATGAGAAGCAATGTAGGGAGACACAGCTCTGGGTTGACAGAGGAAAAGGATCAGTGTGGAGAACGCAGGTGGGGCCTGGTATTAACCTTCCTCTTTATTGGAAGGGACCCCAGGGCACTGTATGTGCACCCCTGGCCTCTCTTTGCATCTCTCACTCGTACTTTGAGGACTGATTCTTGGGAGTTCCACTTATCTTCCTTCCCCTTCCTCCTCAGTGTGCTGCTTCCTTGCTAGTTGACTTCCTAGTGTGTCCCTTTAGCTGCCCAATACACTCAGCACTAAGCCTGCCTCTAACTCTTCTGCATTTGCCTCCCAATGAGCAGAGAAAGCAAGGAGCTGGCGGACTTTGCCCGGCTACATCCCTCCAGCTGTACCACCAACGGTTTGAACTCCAACCTCATGGTGACGGGGGGGCCAACCCTGACTGGCTCGGGGCGCTGGTCTGCCGACCCGGCTTCGCATTTGGCAGCTCACCCGTGGCTACCCAGGACTGGCAGCCCTTCCATGTGGCTAGCTGGCCATCCCTATGGTGAGTCTTTCCGGGAGGGGGAGGGTTGCGTGAAGCCCTTGACTTGCCCATAAGAATGAAAGAGGAACAAGATTGCTGTGGCGGAGCATGGTGATGAGTGGCAGCTCCCTGATTTCAAGAGGGGTGTTTCTTGGAAAGCCCCCTTCTGAAAATAACCTGCAGTATTGAATGTACCTGTAAGTGCTGTGCTGCTGAGTCCCTGTGGGCAGCTGGACTTTCCAGTGCCCCATCTCTCTCCCTGTCCCCTCATTTGTTGATGTCCAGTGCATGAGTGTCTCAGGGAGCTCTTGTTGACTGACTGACTGACCCGAGTGTTGATGGTGATTCCCCTTCTAGGACTTGGCCACCCATCCTTGCATCAAGGCATGACTCCAGGCTTCCCCCCGAGCATGGCGGGTGCTCTCCCTTCAGCCTACCAGTTTGCCAGAGATCCTCAGTCCGGGCAGCTAGTTGTGATCTCCAGCGAGCACCTGCCGCACTTCGGTAAGCACACAAAGATGGTTTAGGGCACCTGTCTTGAACACAAAGTTCAGTGGAGACGAACATGGGACTGTGTCTGCCCGTGGCAACAGGCCTTGAGTGCACACGTACAATGCCTAGTCGGAGACAGCGGGGCTTAGAACCTTCGCCACGGGCCCAGGGAGGAGACACCTGTCGGAAGGCGCTCCTCTGCTGTTTTCCAGGATAAAATTCTAGGGCAGGGTCTGGGTATGTTGAGGCGAGGGGGAGGGTGGTGAAGCTGCGTGGTGGTGGTCGTGCATTGATGGGTAGTTCTCACTCTTCATTCTTTGGACCACTGTGTACAAGTCTTGTAGTTCATTTCCTTTCCCAATCTGACCGTCTCCTATCTCTCCGTTCGGGTCCATTCTGTGGCCCCGCAAGATGGGCCCTGCAGGGGGTCAACGGACCTCAGGAGGTCAACTAGTCCATCCCTCTGTGCTGAGGCAGGGCCAAATATACGTTCCCCCATCCCTGACAGGTGTTTGTCCAGCTTGTTCTTAAAAACCTCCAGTGATGGGGAGATTCCTCAAGCTTCCTTGATAATAGCTTGGGGAGAACGCTTGTCTGGGAAGCTGCTGCAGAGCTGGGGAAAGATTTGCCATCAGTATTGCTTCCGAGGGGTTGTAGTTTGGCAGGGAGCTGGCTGGGTAAGGCCTGACGACAGCTTTGAAACAGCACCGTTGACCTGTCCCGTGCTAAATGGGAAACTCTAGCCATGTTCTGTAGCTACAGCCAGTCTGGGATTTAGCTGTCTGCTTGTTAAATTATTTCAGCCGTTGCAAATGTGCTATATCTGTTCTTCAGCCATGACACTGGCTTCCTTATCTCTGGTAGAGCCCCGTGAAGCTTGGGGCTTGGCTGTCTGAGACAATATAGTCGAGGTCGGCTGGGGGCATTCAAGCTAGATGTAAATGCAAGCGGGATGGAGCCCTGGAGCCTTCAAGACTAGGAGGCTCAACTAGGGCACTTCCTTTGCCCTCTGAGTCTGACACAGAGTAGGTTTGTTAGGCTCTCCGGCATGGCCACTCCCCTCTTGTTGGGTGTTGCCTAGATGTGGTGAGGTGCAGGCGAGTGTGTGTGTGTTGGGAGGGGAGGGGGAGACTTAAAGAGAGGCGTTTCTTACATTTCTGTGTGAACTAACAAATGCACTCCAAGGAGGGGGCACTAGATAAATCTACCACGAATATTAAATCCACCTCTATAGCTGCTCCATGCACTTGGGTTTTGTGTGTTTTAACAGCATGGTTTTGATGGCCTTTGTGTCTCCCCTAGCTGAACTGATGGACCGGGCACCCCCACTCTGGCCTGCAATGTACCCTCCCACGAGAAGCACCCTCCAGCACGCTCACCAGCTCCAGCTGCTATCTCATCAGCAGCTGCTCCGGCAGCATGAGCTGTACATCCTGCAGCAGCAAGCTGCCCATGCCATGGAACTCCAGAGGAACGCACAGCTGGTGGTACGTTCTAAGGGCTGGGGCAAGTGGGGGGACCCCCCTGTTTTAAAGTGGGCCAAATTCCAAGTCTGTTCCTGGGTGGGGTGACCAGGTGCCCCAATTTTATAGTGACAGTTCGGATATTTGGGGCTTTGTCTTACATAGGTGCCTACTACCCTCTACCGCCATCCCGATTTTCCACACTTGTCATCTGGTCACCCTATTCCTGGGACAGCAAATGTCTGTGACTTCTCTGATTTGTGTGTGTGTCCTCTGCATTCAGAGGGAGAAATATTCTTAGTAATTCCCAGTCCCTAAGGAAACCTCAAGTTCTGGGGGCATTTGGCATGTTTTAAAGAACCAAGTTTAGATTTTTAGCATCCGTGAAGGTGGAGGTATTTGGATGCAGGGTTTTGGGTTGGGGCCATGTAAGCCAGCAGGTCAGCTCACCTACCAGTACAGCTTCCAGCAGCAACAGAAGTTCAGTTGTCATCTTACAAAATGAGTCTGTGTTGACTCAGCTCTAAACAAATCTTTTCCTTCCTGAAACCTGGGACCCAATATTGCCAATCCCAAGTGCTCAACAACCATGAGGCAGGCCCCTGAAATCATAAGTGGCTTCTAAATCATGAGACTTTTATAAAAATGTGTTTGGGGCCTTTTTGTAATTTGCCTCCTTGTTCTTAAACTTTTAAAGGCACATGGTTTCCATTGTCACAAAGTTCATGATAAAAATCAGAAAAGCTTCCTCCAACACAGAGGCTCTGCTGCTTGGGCTCTCCTGAAGCCTCTTCTAGTTAAAGCATTTACCTCTGCTTGCTGCACGTACCTTCTGCCAGACTTTCCACCTGCCTTTTGCAAAGAACTATTCCTAGGTCCTGGTTCTGCATCTCCATCTCTGACTGTGCATGGCCCCCTTGCTAGGCAGTCCTGCTTCTGGTCTCGTTGAGTCTTGTAGGACTTTTTTTGCTTTCGGATTCTATCCTGATGCCCCAAGAAGCATCATCCCCTGATGGCCTTCTCTGTTCTTTTTGTAACAGGAGAGGTTAAAAGTAAATGAGCAGCGAGCAGACATGGAAGAGAAGGTTACAAAACGAAGCCTGGACAATGCAAAATCAGGCCTTTCCTCATCTGCATCAGGGCTGCTGCATCGAAAGCCACCTGTTCTGTCTCCGAGCGCCTCCACATCCTACAGCAAGGCTGTGAGTCCACCTCCCCTGTCTCCCAGGGCCTCACCCGTGTCTGTGCTCAAAGCTGAGGTTATCCAAAAGATGGAGGAGCCACCTACGCAGCCGGCCTACTCTTACCCGGCCACCCCCAGCTCCCACCCTTCCAGCCCACCCCCTGCCTCTCCACCCCCTGCCCCTGCCATCCCTCCAAAAGAAGAGGTGCCTGAGAACGTAGAGAAGAAGGACTTGGATCTGGAAAAAGAAGCTACCAGTCCTTTCCAAGCGCTGTTCCCAGGTAAGAGAGCCCTGCTTTGGAAGAGTGCCCTTTTCTTTGTGCCTGGCTCCCTTTCGTTCCTCCTCTCCTTGCCTTTTTCCTGCCGCAAACCCTCCCCCAAGAGAAGACCAGGTAGGGCCTTTTTAAAGGAAGGCGAACATGCAAGGACCAATCCACACTTAGCAAGTGTGGCGTTAGCATTGAGGGTGCAAGACAGCACCGTGGGGAAGGCTGGAGCCTTGGTCCTGTATCTTGCATTCTCTTCTCACCTTGGGAGGGGTTTGTGCCTCAATATTGAAGTCTATTGAGGGAACAGAGTGGAGGAGCCCAGCACTGATGAAATGGAAGCTGAAGTCTCCTCTCAACCCAGGGGTGGGCTAGGTGACTCTTTTGGCCTTCCATTGTAGGTGGAGGGTGATGTTCTGGGCAGCTGGGAAGTCCAGTAAGCAGCTGCCACCGAGAAGGGAAGAGGGTTGGTGAGGGGGAAGCTGAGTAAGTAGGAGCCTTCCCGAGGGATGAGCCCCATGGGTACCAGCCACTGTGAGTCATATTCCTTTGGATCTCTTGCAGAGATTCCACCAGGATATCCATTCCAGTCCCTTCCAGCCCCCTTTGGAAGACATTATCCCTACCTCCTTCAGCCCACCGCGGCCTCTGATGCTGATGGCCTGGCTCCTGATGTCCCGCTGCCTGCAGAAGGGCCTGAGCACATGGAGCTTTCTCCAGAGGTCAAGCCCATCCGCCTGTCTCCATCCAAAATGCTAGAGCCTATTCCAGCTGCGGCAGAAGAGGAGTCCTTGGAAGACCGGGTGAAAACCGAGGTGGAGCTGGACGAAAGCCAGGGAGCCATCTGCGAGGAGGACATGGAGGCTCTGAACACGGCTGCTTCCAATGCTGCCCCAGGGCAGACTGTGAACAGTTGCGATCTCCTGTTGCACCAAGATGAAGCTCTGAGAGCTTTGGAGCAGGAGCAAGAGGCGCTCCAGAACTGTCAAGACGCGTATCCGGTAGCAGCCTGCCCTGCAGAAACAGAGGCTGTGGCAGAAGCTGGGAGTGGGGTGGAAACTTGTTCTGTACATATGGACTATGATGATTCCCTAATGCACCCTGATAGCGAGCAGCCTGGGCTGGACCTGGCACCCCAGAGGGAGGAGCCTTCTCTAGCCATGGAACTGCAGAGCAGCGACTTGCCCCAGGAAGGAGAGTTTCCGAGCCTGCCATCAGATGAGGGTGGGCAGGGGGTGGAGCTCTCATATGCAGATGAGGCGATGTCTTGTCAAATCCCAGCTCTGGACATCAAGCTGGAAGACCCACTGGCTGGCATGAATGCCTTAGTGGCTGCCACGGAGCTGCCTCAGGCTTGTTCCTTGTTGACAACCGGCAGTGGCCTAACCCAAGCCCAGGTGGACCTGGAGGTGTCGCCTGTCCTGTCCCTGGAGCACTCCTTTTTGCAGGGGATTACGCTGCTGAGTGAAATAGCAGAGCTGGAACTAGAGAAGAGGAAGCAGGAATTTCAAAGTGAGTCGGGAAAGTGTGCTGTCTGCCCTACCCGTGCAGAGCCGGGGGACCTGCAAGGGGCCATAATACACAGACTCCCCTCTGGGTAGGGGTGTGATGTATCTGTACCCCCAGCCTTGCTGTGGCTTCGTGGCCAGCAACTCTGCAGGGCTCCTGGCATGAGTTTCCTCTATGGTGGCTACTCTAGACTGAGTTGGGTGAGAGGCTGAGGTTTGGGTGGTTTCTGGGCTGTTCTTCTGTGTCTGCACAGCTACAGTATGGAGACTACATGGTACATAGGTAGGTTTGACTTCTGTGGTCCCGACTTCCATAGTTCAGCAGCATCTGAACAGCATCATGGTCCAGCATCCCTGTGGGCACATCTGGGAAAAAGCCAGGCCCTGTGCTCAGCAATTCCTCCCCCACCCTCCCGGAGTGTGAGACAGGGTGGGTGCAGAGCTCTGTGACCAGTGGCCTCGGTGTACCCTGCAGGGCTGCGCTCTAGCCAACATCGCCTCTTCCTCCAAGTGCCCCCCCCCCCCATACCAGCTCGGTCAATGATGGCCCATCTGCTGCCACCGGAGCAGAGCCTGGCAGCTGGCAGGAACCAGCATCAGCCTCCCTTGGTCTAGCAGATTTCCCTGGTCTGGAGCTGGTCTGGTCTCAGGGTGCCGCACAGTCTGTATAAGTGAGAGAGGCACCTTCCACTTCTATGCTTTCTGTGCTGCCAGGTTAACACCCTTTTGGCAGCAGAAAGGCTCCTACAGCTCAACACGACTCTCGTTGCTAATGATTCCTGTGGATCCTAAGAAGGTCTTGTCTCCCAGTAGCTTCCAAGTGGAAGGAAAACCGAATCTCCCAGCAGCTGGAAGAATTCTAGAAACCTGAGCACAGGTCGTAACAGGCTGGATCTCAGGTGTAGGGCAGTGAGGCATCTGTGAAGGCAGAGAAGAGGTAGCTGGTCTTTTTGATGCCTCTGGAAGATGTGCTCTTCCCTTGCTGAATCCTACATTTTCTCTTAAGCAGGTCCGGAGAGCTGCCTGGTCCGACCAACGCTAGAGAGCTTGCTGGCTGCCAGCACCCATGTGCTAATGGAGGTTCTATCAGCCCCCTTTATGGACAGTCTGAAAACCATCCGGCTGCCTCGAGAGTTGAATCCCAACAAAAAGTACAGCTGGATGCAAAAAAAAGATGAACCTGTAAGTAGCTGAGCGAGATGGGATGTTGCGAACCTACCTCTCTTTCCTCCTCCTGCCACTCATCATTCATATGACCTATTTCCCTATTGGCATTCTCCTTCTCAGTATGGCAAACCTAGACCTTCCCCCAGTTGAGCAGAAGTCAATGGGGTGTGGCTTCATTCCATTTCTCGTTTGTGCGTTGGCCTCGTTGACCTCTGCAGGGAGGGACACAGCTTTGGAGACCGTGTGTGTTTGTTGTTTGGAGCCAGCGGGAGCAGCTCTTCCACTAATCATTTGGGGACAAAGAAAGATGGTGGCAGGCTTCCCCTCCTTGGAGATGGAGCTGCAGGTTCTTTAGCACCTGGAGGTTTAGGGATAGAAGCAGAACGCCCAGGGACATTTCTCCAGCAAATGCTAGCTGGGTGTTTTAAGGCTGGTTATGGTTTGAACCGTATTTAAATCTGACCTGGAAGAGAGAGAGATTTTTGGGTTATCCAGCCCTCTGGCCTTCTCACTTAAGAATCAAAGACAATAGAGGCTGTCACTGGTGGCTCAGTGTCTCCCAGCAGAACAGGAGCCTTCCCAGGCCAGACTGAAACCTCCAGCAGCAAGTGAGAAATTGCTGAATGCGTATGAACCTCCACGCTCCTGCCTGGTCTGCAGATCCCATGCCAGCTGGGGGGGCTTTCACCTTAGGGTCCCTTTCCTGAAGTCGCTTGCTTGTCTGCCCTGAGACATTTAAAACTATTATTATGTTAAACCATAAAAAACCCTGTATGTTTTTAATAATCCACGGGTATGGAATGGCAATGGAGGTGTGTCCTAGATGCACCCCCATTCCAAGCCCTACATTGCATCCAGCACCTTTCCAGTCAACGAAGAGGAGGATGTGACCCAATTTAGATCCAGTCTGTTCTGACCCGTACTCAGTTGGAAGACACCCGCTGCTCAGCTGTGGTGACCCTTTGCTCCCCGGGGCTGGCCAAGCTGCCTCTGCAGGGCTTTGTAGCTCTAACTCACTTGGAGAGTAGTAGTTTCACCATGGTCCCCTCATGATAGTACAGAGTGCTGCTATGAGGCAACCTGGCCAGGCAGCCAGCCTATTAATGCTCCTTCCCTTAAAAGTTAGCATACAGTCTCCATTTGAAATATGACTCTCCGGCCAGTAGTAACACAAGGTAGGTCCCTTCGCTTCTGCAGCTAATGTGCCGCTGGCTCTCTAAATGGTTGCACCAGTGGGGCATCTTGGCCCTTGCTGAGCTGTGAAGTTGGAGAACAATAACACGTGTTCTAGTCTTGTGGCTGGCATCTGCATCCCCTCTTCAGCCTCACCTCCTCTGTGAAATCTCTTACCTCCCCACCCCAGATGTATTCCATCAAGTCTGCCATAGAGAACATGGACGCGATGGAGCTGGACTACAGGATGAGACTGGCAGAGCTGCAGCGGCGCTACAAGGAGAAGCAGAGGGAGCTGGTAAAGCTACAGCGACGCAGAGACTCCGAGTAAGTTGTACGGGTTGCTGTTGGTTTTTTTTTTTTTTTTTTTTTTGGCCGAGCAACTTCTCTGCCTCCAGGTCCAGGAGACCATTCGCTTCCCCCGTCTTCCTTCCAGTGGTGCGTCTGCCAAAGCTTTGCAAAGCGCTGCTAGGCTAGGAGAAGAGCAACCTGACGGCTCGATGAATGCAAGTGGGCGTGCTTGGCGTCTCGGTTGTTGGCGATCAGTGGGCGACCTGGTTAGGGAACCTTGGCTTCCAGGGCTCGGCTTAGCGGTTTGGTGCCAGACCACGGTTCTGGGTTGGCTTGCGCTGGTTCAATTGATTGCATGTGATTTTGCTGCTGCCTTGGCTAACAGTCAAGCGTGTGGTTTTTTTAAAGGGAAAAGCATGACGAGAAAAGTAGAAGCTTGGCGAGAAGAGGCCCTGGAAGGCCCAGGAAGAGGAAGCATGGATCAAGCGCTCTGTCGCCCCCTAAGGAGAGAGGGAAGAGTGACAGCAAGAGCGGAAAGTAAGGCTGGAATGCGGGGAAGAGGGGTTGTTGCACGGCGTCCTGCCGGGGACGGCCTCTCGTATGCAGCGGGGGTCCCTGCGTGGTGGTGTGCTGGCAGGGCGCGTCCATGGCAGCAGGCCGAGGGCACAGCATTGTGGTTAGAAATGTGTGTGTAGCCCCCCGGTGGCGGTGTATGCATGTTGCTGCAGCAGCAGGGCTGGCACGTTGGTCGTGTGCACCTGGTGGAGCCGTGTGCGCAGGCGGCGGAGAGGTTCTGTGGAAGGCGGAGCCGAGGCAGCGTGGGGCAGGTGGACCGCGAGGTGCACGTAGAGCTGAACGGGAGCTGCCCGAGGCAGGGGCTGTGTCTTCGGACGTGTTTTGTACAGCATAGTGCACAGTGGCCATCCGGGCCCTGCCGCCATGCAGTGAGTGTTCAGTCAGTAGTGAAGCTAATGAGTTTGATGGGAATGATTTCACAAATCTGGATGACTTCTGTTCTGCAGCATTCATTTCCTGGGGCTTTTCTCCTGTGCTTCTGCCATCATCCCTGTCCCCTCTGTCCCTTAATCAGTTGGAAATGGTTTGGTGCCAGCACCCTCCTCGCCTGGGCTGCCCACTCATTGCAAGCCCAACAGGTTTATTTGGGCATCCTGTGCAAAGCCCCACTGTCTTTCTCTGCCCCACTTGCTCTCACTGGCTGAGTCTCTGATCCTGGTAGCTTGGCACAGGCTAGCTTCCCAAGCTCTGCATTGTCTTCAGAGGACTTTTTTCAAAGGGAGGAAGGTGCCTGACTTCCATTGACTTTGACCTGCCCCAGCCTGCCTTTGAAAAGTTGCCTCCTTAGTGTTTTGCTTCTGTGCTTTGGTGGTTGGAAAGGCTTGGGGTGTCGCCAGGGGTCTTGTGCATGCATTTCCATTGGGGCCAGTTGTCATGGGAACTTCCGGCCTGGCACTGGGAGCGAAGCCATGTACACAGCTGGCTTCAGCTCACCTGACTCAAGTAACACGGTGTTGGTTTGGTTTTGGGTTGGGAGCTACCAGGGAAAGTGAGGCAGAGAAAAGGCTGCTGTTCGCTACTTCTGGGAAGTGAGGGTGCTCTGTGACATCAGTGATTTCATAGACACGGTAGCCACTGGATCACAGGCTGAGTATACTATGAAGGTGGCAGGGGGTTTTGCCTCTACATAATTATATGGTAATTGGCAAGGATGGGAATGGGGAACTACAGGCCGTGTACCGGGTAGCCTCGTGAAGGCGTGGCCCTGGCGCTTTCACCATTGGCTCACCTCTCCATCTCCATTCGTCAGAAACCGGATGGGGAGCACTGCGACCTGTCCTCCGTACTCCTTGCTGAAATGCCCATCTCCCATGTGCTCAGGAGCAGGCATTTCGGTCGGATACCTTTCAAGTCTCCTTAGATCCACAGAATCTTAAACGTTAGAGGTGGGAACAGACCTAATTGGTTGTCTCATCCCTTCTTCCCCTCCTGGTCCTAACCAGAGCCGATGATGCTCTACAGCTTTTTTTTTTTTTTCCAGTGCACTTTCCAGGTCACTGAGTGGGTCTCACCACTTTACAGGCATACAGATCTCTGACTTGGGCTGATAGTCTAGAGAAGGCAAGGGGAGCTTACTGGCATGAATCCAGACAATAGGCTGGATTCTCAGCTGGTGTAGGTTGATGCAATTCCATTGAAGTCAGTGGATTTTCCCCAGCCGGGGATATAACCCCAGGTGGCTCGTGAGGTCCTATAACTGGGGAGCTGACCACACTACAGTATTTGCTAGTGATTTGCAAGAGGGGCGGGGGAGGGAAAGGGCGATCTCGGTGACCAATTCTTTGCCTGGCTTGCAGACTGAGCAAGTCCTTGCTGCTGTCCGAAGACTCTGAGACTGGCGAGGGGATGAAGAAGAGACACAAAGGGCCCCTCCCTGAGGAGGACGAGGATGCAGAGAGCAGTGGTGGGAAAATGAAAGGGAGAAACCAGAGCTGGGACGAGCATGATGCAGCATCGAGCTTTTCCAGTGAGGTCAGTGCTCTTGTGGTGTGTGGGGGGCTGGCGTTCCAAAGAAAGAGGCAGCATGGTCTAGTGGATGGGGCACTGGCTTGGGATTCTGGAGGGGTATGTGTGTGTGCGTGTGGGGGGGGGGAGGGGATCTGTTTCTCTCTCTGCCACTGCCTTGTTGTGTGACATTGGGGATATCACCTCACCTCCCCGAGCTGCTATTTCCCCTCCCACCCCTTGCCTGTGTAGACTGGATGCCCTTCATGGGACAGACTCTCTATGTGTATGTGCACCTAGCAAAAGGCATCCCCAGTCTCGGATGAGGATTGTAGATGCTCCTGTATCAATAATCAGATCATTGTCAGGAGACTAGAGACAGAAACTACCTAGCAAATCTCAAAGCAGTCTTCCTTGTGTTCCTGTTGGAGCAGTGTGTTCAAGGCTGAATGCAAAACCCAGTACACCTAGTCAATATCATATCACCATGCCTGCACTGTTACTGTAATTAGTACAACTGTTAATTGACTAAATTAAAAAGTAATCTTTTGAAACTTCAAGGCAATACTGACATGGTTAAAATATATCAGCGTGGCCATCTCTCCCAAATGCATCCTGGAACATCAAGCCTGAGGAGACTGTTCAAAGGGAGAAGGACACAGCAGAGGCTACAGCCAGCTATGACGACAAGGGGTTAAGTCAACAATGGACAACCTAGGCTAGTGAGTGGGCCAAGTGAGAGTCCTTCCTTCATCTCAGGAGGCTGCAAGGCTGTTGTAACCAAGATGGTCTCCCGGGATAAGGGAGTTTTGCTAATTGCGCTTCTGTACCTAGAATTTGCAGGATGTGCTGACCGAACCCTAGCAGCTTATAGATTGGATGCACAGGTCGCAGCAGGCTGCTTTCACAGTCAGTGTTGTGTGCAATCAGCACGTACTTCCCTTTCCGCTTAAAGTGCATGTCACCTGAGTAATAGGAGTAGGAAAAAAACCTATGTGGACGGAAACCAGCGGAATCCTCATCAGTGATTAACAGAATGTCTTGTGGGCCACACACAGAATCCTGATGGGTTGCATGCCGCTCTCAGGCTGCAGATGTCCACCACGGGGTTAAGTCATCCTTTACTAGGCCTTTTTTGGGGGGTGGGGGTGAGGAGGAGGGAAGTGCCCAGTGAACTGAAATCTGGTTCATCGTGAGAGTTAAGGCTCAGGGGTATTCATATGTGGCCATTCTCTCTCCCTTCCCTGCAGCTGAAGATCAAGAAGAAGAAGGTGGCGTCAGATCAGGAGCAGCTGGCAAGCAAGCTCGACAAGGCCCTGTCCCTTACCAAACAGGACAAGCTCAAATCCCCCTTCAAGTTTGCAGACTGTTCTGGAGGGAAACAGAAAACCAGTGGAGGCGGCAGCAGATACCTGTCCCCCCACGAGCACCTGCCGGGCAAGGATGAGAAGAGAAATCTAGCCAAGAGCCTGAGCCTGGTGCTGAAAAGTGCCAAGGAAGGTAAAAACAAAATGGCCACCAAAGTGCAGAAGATGGAGGTGGGGTTAAAAGTCAAAAGTCAGCTGAAGGTTTCCCATTCACCAGCAATTTCGGAAGTTAGCAGCTATTCCTATAGTAAGTAACCTCCTAGTTTCTCTCTCTTAATTGTGAAAGGTTGTTGGGTTTTGTGGGAGCTTTTAGCCTTTAAGTGACAGCATCTTGGGCCAGTGCGAGATGGATTTAATTTTGCTTTCCAGTGGAAAAACTCACCTCCTCCTTGGTTGACTGTAGAACTAACTAGGTAGACTCTTGGGGCTTGTTTGGAGTGAATTGGCATCGTGGTGGGAGAGTGGGGAGCGGGATGGGGGATTGTTCTTTCCAAAGGCAGTGAACACCCAAATGCATGTTGTGCATCTTGTGATGGATATTTTGCCTATGTCGAATTCTGCTGACTTTACAAAGCAGGGAAGGCAGGTTTTTCCATCGAGGGCTGTGGACTGTCTAAGTCCTAAACTTTCCTCTCCCTTCCAGCTTCACTTGCCACTGATCTTTTTTTTTTTTTTTTTTTTTGCTAATACATGCTCTCCATTCATCTGCAAGACCAGCCTTCAGGGTGTTTGCCTCAAAGGTTGAGTAGTAGTTGACTTATTACTTTGTTCTTAGGGGGTTATGTAGGGTTGACTGTAGGTATATGCTAAAGAGACAGCTGTCCAAAGGTTTACAAGAGGGTGCAGGGATAGTCCTGAGAATGGCATGATCATTAAAAAGCCTGTCACTGCCCTTCCTTTCAGGCCCTTTGGTGCCTGCTCTCCTCCTAAGCATATTTCCCTGTTCCTGCCTAGCTGTCTGCTCCAGGTGCCACCAGCTCTCATTTGTACCCCAAAATATTTTCTGTTGTCTTCAACATCCCCTTTTTGAAATAGCATTGCAGCTGATGCACAAGATTCTGGCTTTGGGAATAAAGTTTTCCCGTGACCTCAGGACATCCTTTTGGAGGAGAAAAGGCCACAGACTGAAAATGGAGTTGGGTTGGTGGGGGAACGGAACGATGAGCAATCACAATGCTTGGAGGAGGAGGAGGGCAGCACGAATTCATTGCTGCGGGAATAAATGAACCTATAGCTGGCCCTCTGTGCATGTGTGAGGAACTTTCTACACTCATGCCCAGACGATACTGCCCAAGGGGGACAGAGTCATGTCCACTGTGAAAGTGGTACTAACCTAGCCACCAGGGTTCATAAATTCTCCCCTCGCAAGTCAGCCCCCAGCAAGGATTTCATTGTCCTGCTGCTGGTCTTAATAGTCTGGCTGTTGTCCACTTTTACGTGGAACAAAAAGTAGTCATCATGGGACAAAAGAAAAGGAGAGGTGGGGGAGAGAATCTGGGGAAACAGCAAGATCTCAAGATCTTTTGCATGCTGCTTGGTGCCATTGGAAGGGGGGAAAAGACATTATCAAAAAACAAGCAAAGTTAGGCTGGGAAACTGTCTCTAATGGCTCAGACAGAAATTTGGGTGCGATGGCAGGAGCAGAGGCCTCCTAGGTTTGGGATGTTCTTAGGGAGCTGGTCAGAATTATGTGTGCTTAAAGTAAATTTAACAAAAAATGAAAACCTTCTTTTACTGTTATGCAGTTACCAAAGTCCTGTGTGAAAACCCTTGTAGGGATGTAGCTACAGATCCCACGACTGGAGAAGGAGATTCTAACACTGCTCTGATCAAATTAACATGTTAAATCCAATTGGCTATTGAAGCAGCAAAGTGGAGGGGGAGCTGTTACAGCTTCTGAAAGGGAACTGAGCAGCTTGTTACTGAACCAGAAATGTCCCAGCAGGGAGCTGGATGGGGTTCTCTGAGAAGGATAAGCAGTGATGGTGCCAGACCAGGGGTGGGCGGTACTGGCTCTTGCAGCTCCCATTGGCCATGGTTTGCCATTCCCTATCAATGGGAGCTGCGGGAAACAGTGCGGGCCAGGCTATCGCTTTCCACAGCTCCCACTGGCCTGGAAGAGCAAACGACAGCCAATGGGCGCTGCAAGCGGCTATACCTGCAAACGCGCAGGTAAACAGTGTACAGCAGCCCGCCAGGTGCTAATCCTGGTGAGCTATGTCTGGCCCACGGTAGGGATGTGAAAGTGTAACAGTGTGACACTTCACGGTTACACACAGGCCCCCGTCTGCCCCCTGCTGATACAGAGTTAGCAGCGTGGGGGGCACACAGCCAGGAGCAAGTTACGTGCTTTTAAGCCAGCTCCCCGTGTCTATTGGCTCTCCGGGAGTCACCTGCCCTCCTCCCATATAACCGCTGAAATTTTCAGTGGTTACATGATTAATTAATTAAACACATTTTAACATCTCTAGCCCATGGGCCACTTATTGCCCACCCTTGTGCCAGAGCCTGCTGGTTTTTACCTATAGTCTTAAAAAGACTCAGGGCTCCTAGACATACTCCACACCGCAAAATGGAGAATGATCCTGCACAGGGCTGACTGGAGAGCAGCTGCTGACTTGAACCAGTTAGAACTGTCCCCACTATAGTGTTCACGACGCTTTGGAATTAATGGGGCATTCACGAGTAGGGATGTAATAATTCTTATCACTCTTATTGGATCCTTTGGGTACCAAATACTTGGTTGCTCTACTCCTCAGATATGTGAGGAAATATTGGGCAACCTGTGGTCGTTATATGCCCATCGGAAAATGTCAATTGTATAAAACATACTAATCCAGCCATAACAGAGTTTATCATCAGACTGAGGGAAGAACTCCAAATGCCCCCTCCTCTTTTGGTGTCACTCCATCATAGCTCATAGTGGAGGCCTTGTTCTAAGTATTGCAGTGTGAACAATGATTAATCAGTCAATCCACCAATCAGCAGATGGGGTGTGGGCTATCCCTATTATTTCCTGGTTCGTGAGGTCAAAATACCTTCATGGCTTCTGGATTCATGTACAAATAAAGACCAGAGCTGACATCCTCTAGTGCAGTGTTTCTCAACCAGTGGTACGAGTATCCCTAGGGGCACTTGAGAAGTATGGGGGGTATGTCAACACAACTGAAATTTGGAGAAAACTGAATTTTTGTTTTAAGTTTTACAGCACTTTATTATTTTTATATTTTTTACACCCAAAAATTTCATTGCCCGCCCTGCTACGATTAAGTTGTTTAAACAAATGTGTTGCAATGGTAGAAAAAAATGTGGTGTGTCTGAAAACTGTAGGTACTTATAATTTTTTTTTTGAAAAAGGGGGTACTGATGATTTTTTTTTTTTTTTTTTTTTTGAAAATGGGGTACTTTTATAAGAAAAGGTTGAGAAACACTGCTCTCGGGCATTCTGTCTGACTCCTGCCACCTATCAGTTTTGAATGGATGTGTACAACGGGGATTTTTTATTGTTTTTACAAAAAATCAAACTGGGCTTTACTAGAGATGTTAAATTTAGTTTTAATCAACTAGTCAATGGAATTTCTGTCGATAAGCACGGGAGCCGCAGCGGGGTTAGTTTCCGACCCCAGGAGCTAACCCCGCTGTGACTCTGCCTTTTAAATGTATTAAAAGCCAGGAGGCTCTTAATACATTTAAGAAGCAGAAGCACAGCGGTGGGGGGACCTGGTGTGAGCTGTGAATCATCTGTCTCCGCTCGCGCCGGGTCCCCCCTGCTGCGCACCAGCCTTTTAAATGTATTAAGAGCCAGTACACTCTTAATACATTTAAAAAGCAGAGGCACAGCATCTGAGACTGGGCGCAAGCCAGGAATCAGCTGATTCCCAGCTCGTGCCTGGTCCCTGCTATCCCTCTCCTCTGCCTTCCCTGCCCACTGCGGAGACAGTGCTGAGGGGCACTGGCTTTTAAGTCGATTTCCCCCAGCACCGGCTGCTGCTCCCGCGCGCTTGCTGCCTCTGATAGCAGCAGCAAGGCGGGGGGAGAAGCAACTAATCGAGGGACTAGTTGACTATCTGATAAGCAATGCTTATCAGATAATCGACTAGTCACTTACATCCATAGCTTTTACATTGGAGGGAATTGCAGGAGCAATTTGAGGAAGGAATATCTGTGCTTCTCTTGCAGATTTCCTTGCAATGGAATAGGGATGCCATAGTAAGAGTGGGAGCACCAAAGAAATCCGTTTGTGCTTTAAGAATGTTCCCTTCCTCCAGCTTCCAAGAGCCTGCAGTTGGGGGTTGGCATTTGTCAAAAAACTAAAGGCTTTAAGAAGATTGGAGCTTTTCAGAACCCCATTTGCCCAGCAGACGATGAATCTGCTGTACAGCATACTCTTAATTAAATGAAATTTTGAGAAAAGGCTCTGAATGGTGCCAAACCAGAGAATTTGCTGGACCATGGGAGGTCAGTATTATCGAGCAGCATTTCCAACGCTTCTACTGCTTACTGGGCTCTTAGAAGATATTTAGGGCTAAATTGGAGCTAAATAATAGCCCAGAACACTGAGCGCCAGGACTGGTGGCTGTAAACAAACTTTATGGGAGTGCGGGAAACTTGGGCTATGTCTAGACTGCAGGCTTCTTTCGGAAGAGATCTTCCGGAAAAACTTCTTCCGAAAGAGAGTGTCTACACAGCCAAAGTGCATCGAAAAAGCGATCTGCTTTTTCGAAAGATAAGAGTCCACACTGAATGGACGCTATCTCACATTTCAGCTGTGATTACTATGGACGGAGTGGCCACCAGAGCACCTGTGCTTTTTCCTCTTCCCTCTTCTTCCGAAAGAACTCTCTCTTCCCCATCCACACACGCCTTTTTCCAAAAGAGCTCTTTCGGAAAAAGGCTTCTTCCTCATAGATTACCAATGTCGGAAAACCCCCTCTGTTTTTTCAATTTTCTTTTGGAAGAAAACAATTGCAGTGTGGCTGTAATTGAAGTTTTTTCGGAAAAACGGCCGTTTTTTTTCCGAAAAAACTCTGTAGTGTAGACATACCCTGGGTCACATCCATGATAAGTGTACATCCAGCTCACTAAAATCATGCCAGACCATGGATGTTGCTAGACCAGAGTGTGCTATCCTAGAGCGGTTCAGTCTGTAGTTTTCATGAACATCACGAGTTTTCCATTTAACTCTAAAACAGGTGAAGACTTCTAGCCTAAAATAAAGAAAGACCTGTGTTTTTTGTCCTGGAGATAGTGTGCTGACTTCTAACCTAGAAAGGCCTGTGTAGAGGCCATGTACAATTAATTATTATTATTATTATTAATAAATTTAATTTTATTAGCTTCTGGATATCAGTTTACAAAGTAATGATGGCTCTGGACTTGAATAGGAAGGCTAGACTTGAGGTACATCATCAAAGCCATTTAGGGGAAGCTTGTTCTGCACAACATCTGATCCACTCTAGAAAGTGCTTTCAATCACTCATTTTCATAGGCACCGAAATATCAATTTTAAGACGATTAGAAAAAAGTCACAAGAAAATTAACTGACTGAATGCTATTTAAATATTACTTTGACTGCAGATACGGACTCAGAGGAAGATGATGAATCCCTGAAGGACGAGTGGCCTTTACAGTCTCCCTCCAGCTCCAAAGCAAGAGCACCCAGTCTCTACAGCGTAGGGGCCAAAAAGAGCAGCAAACAAGGTGGAGGCCTCAAGTCAGCCAAGAGGGGCGTGCCTGCCACTAGAACTCTGAAATCTAAACAGGCCGCAAGCAGCAAGCCGCAGTTTTGCTTGCTGCTTCGGGAGGCTGGATCTTCATTCAGTGACTCTTCGGAGGACTCGTTCGATCAAGGTTACTAGATTATAACAAACACAAAACAAAAACAACACTTATCTTCCATGTTTGTAGAGTGCGAGAGTGAGTGTGTGTGAGAGAGAGATGGCAACACTTGAGGTCAGCCATTTTTGCTGGTCAAAGTAGGGGCGGCCATCTTTGTTCTTGGCAGCGTAGGCTGCTTTATCAATATCATTTTTTTATATATTTGTATCATTGTGATATTATTATTGGCTGGCTCTTTTAGAGCTTTTATACTGACTGGATTTTAGGCTCCACCTTTCCCCTAGCTTTCCTCTTACCCTTCTTCCCTTCCCTCCCTCCCCCTCTTATTCCTTGATGCCACAGCCACCACCATTTATATTATTTTTTTAAAAAATTATATTTTATTTGGCCTGGGCCTTGTAGAGGTTTGGAAAGAGCAGTTTGGTTTGGTTTATAATGGGATTCTGTTGTGTGGGTGTGTGATGTGATGTTTGTACTGCGATTTGGTATACCAAGTTTTATTAAACATATCGAGTTCATTTTTAACTAAACCTGTGTACCTTGTCTCTCTTGCTGTGTCTCTTATTAGGCGATTTAGGATGCCGCTTCCACTTCATCCCGCTCTGCCTACCCCTTTCCCCCACTCCCACCCAGTAGAACTGGAATTAACATAGTATTGGGCGTGCTCTATTATTCAAATATCCCTGTTTGCATTGGCACTTGCTACATTTTCCAGGATGAAACAAACATACTTGTTCTGTCCTCTTCCCTGCTTGTAATTTCATTTGTATTTTGCATAGGTTGTTCATTTTATTTTTTTCCTAATAGAGTCTTTTGAGACAGGCACTAAAGTATAAATTATTTATTAATATTTATCTTTCTGCTTCAGAAGGGTGGCTTAATATATGGTCGACAATATTTAGAACCCAAAGATTTTTTTTCTTTTATTTAAATTGTTTGCATCATCTACTTTAACCCACAAATGTTCAAGGATGTGGAAATTAGTGAATTGAATTTGATTTTGCTGGGGAAAAATTCTCTTCCCCACCCCAGCTCCCAAAATATTTGGCTTATTGTCTGCCAGTTGTTAGCTCTTATGTAGGAAAGGAGGTCACACAAAACTCTTCCTCAAGAGACACAAGGTGGTTTCTCTTGTAGAGCACACTCATCAAATAATAGTCATGTGGGAGAAAAGTCAGTGTGTCCTGGAATTTTGGGGCTCAAAATCGCAAAGAAATTAAATTAAGTAAGGGTAATGGTGTTCCCAATTGTTCACAGCAAAGTATTAGGTTAACAAAACATTATAAATTTGCACATAGTGTAGCAAAAATCTTTGTAACTGTTATGGTCTGTGTCAGAGAGCTGCTGATTGTTAAGAGATTTTTGATGGAAGCTTTTGATCTGATTTATCTTAACCTCTCCTCTCTTCTCTCCCCCAGACCCACCCTCCCAACAAAAACAAGTTACCCATTTTTAAGAATCAGAACACAACATAAAAGCTAGAGAGTGTTAACTGAGTTCTGAAATCACCTTGTGGATGCATTTAAGAAAAAAAAAACCCATAAGAAACAACGTATATTTCAGAGAAGAGATGTTTTATTCCTTAGAGAACCTGAAATGATTGGTGGATTGCCTTTAAGGGCACAGGCTTTGTATTTTCCTTGAAGAATTGGATTTAGCTTCCATTCTGTTTTACCTCCTTTCCCTCCCTCACCTGCTTCTTCATTATTTATTTATTTGCTGCTGCTGCTGCTGCTGCTGCTGCTGCTACTGCTGTTGGAAATTTTGAGGATATCAATCCCTTTTAGATGCCAAGTTCTTCAGGTTTATCTATTCAACTTTGTTCCAGAAAAAGCAGATAGATAACTTGACCAGAGTCTTAAGAACCCAAACTGGCTGTGGGAATATTTCAAGCAACCTATTTAAGATCCTGATTTCAGAGAGGACAGGGAAATCTGGAATAAGGGTGGGGAAGAAATGTATTTAATTAAAAAAATTCTCTGATGTCATTTAGTGGGGGGTGAGACAAAATGCAAACCATTGGGGAGGGGAAGGGAAGTTTGGTGGGGGAGGGAGGAGGGCTTATTGATTCTGAGTTTCCTGCAAATGAACCTTTTCTCTGAAGCATTTATTTAAGGGATATTTGGGTAATAGGGTTTCTAATGGCTTTCCCTGATACTAAAACGATTAATAACCTCAGCTTTTCTGGAAGTGCTCGCTTTCTTCTTGCAGCTGCTTGGCCAACCCCTTCACCCCTGACCCCTATCCATGATGCTTTGAATGTCTGTATCGGTCTCTTGCATTTGCTCTCACGCTGCACTAAAGAAGCAAAGTGATTGGCTGGGAGTAGGGCAGACACTGCTCAGCGAGGGGTCACTAACCATGAACGTGAACCTTGAACATTGTTATGTAGGTAGGCAAAATACCTTTTCTTTATGTCATCTGTAAACCTGAGACGTTTCACTGTTAAACCCCATTAATAACAACACTTAGAACATTTGCATTTTCTGGGTGATTTTAGTTTGAAGATGGTCAATGTTCACTTTGATTTCTCTGTCGTGAAGAATCTTGAAAGGAAGCCTTGCTTGAGTGTGTATGTGTGCTGAGGACTCCAGAAAAAGCCCCACCGTTGTAAAACTTCCTTATGGGAAATTTCCTCCTCCCAAGCAAAGGGAAGGACTAACTTGGCAGCCTGTACCCAATATAGGAAGCTATACCACTTCCTGTAATGGTACTGCCCTTATCCTGGGGCCATGATCCACTGATGCATTACCAGAACCAATGATACCAATTTCTTAGACTCAGCGTCAGAGGCAGGGTAATTGAATCCCACTGGTTTATTATGGGATAAACATCTCCAGCTGGGGTGTGTGTGGGAGGAGAATAAGGGGTAGGAAAGGGGGTGATTTAAAAAAAACCATCATAGTGATTGGGGGAATGTGGATCTTTTGTTCTGGAAAGTTCATAATATTTACTTTCTTTCTGGCTTTCAAGGTTGTTATCTGGTTGTAGAAAGTTGACCACAGAAAACCATGTTTTTTGTTTTGTTTTGTTATCTTAATAGGGACATTTTTTTTTCTTGGAGAGTGAAGAGTGTCACTATATTCTGATGTGAGCAAATCTTGCATGGTGAGAAACCCATCATTTGGTAACAACAAACTTTGCAAGCTGTCAGAATGGTAATATTGTAAACTTAGACCCACATTTCTCCGACCCTTTGTGATCTTTTGTTTTCCTTGTAAAAAGATCATGCTTCTTTTTTTCCATTCTTCCCCCTGATCTAGAGAAGTTTTATGCCATAATAAACCAATTGGACTTAACCACAAGCCTCTGAAACAGATCCTAAGGAACTGGTATAATTTTTTTTTGGTGATACACCTTATTTCTGGAGTCAGCAGCAGAACACTGGGGAGGGAGAGGGGAAATCTTAAAAGAATGGGAGATTGTGTTTGAGAAACTATGTGTAATCTTATGAGGGGAAAATTTTAAAAACAATGTCCAGAACTGGACAGATCATTCCAGTCTGGATGTGAAGGACCCATCAGCTGTCTAAAGTCTGCCTACACTTAGCCTGCTTTGTGCACTGTAGGCCTGCTTGGCATTATGACAATACCATGCTGATTTTTTTTCAGTGTGAAATAAATTTTTGTGTCTTTTTACTCTCCTTTCTCCTCTACCCATCCTCTCTACCCTTTTCCAAATCTATCCTGTCACATCAGTCTCTGCAAACTAAATAACATACCAGTTTCTGTCCATCATTAACAAAACCTACTCACTTACTGTTCTCCTAACAACAAGAAGCTAGGCTAATATACATAATTAATATTAACAAAACCTCATATTAGCTCAGTCACTTTGAAAGACTAAAGAACAAAGAGAAAGTTCAATTTCTCTCTCTCTTTTTTTTTTTTTCTTTAATTTGGGGACACACATTGAAATTTTGTCCAAAAAGTATTTGGTGGTTCTATTTTATTTGCCATTGATAGTATTGAAACACAAGTGTGTGTGTGTGTGTGTGTGTGTGTGTGTGTGCGCGCGCGTGTGCGCACGTACATATATCAGATATATGCATCTGTATGTGTGTATATATGTATACTTGAAAGTTGCAGGTAAAATTTTGAGTCTTGGGTACATTCCTCTCTTTACTTCACAAAGTCTTGGTTGGTTAATGATGTGTGAGGAAAAAGTATAATGTGTTGACATTTTTTTTCTATATTTGACCAGAGATCACTTTTTTCTCCAGAATGTGTTAAGTCCCTGATCCTGAAACAACTTATGTACTTGCTTTATTTTAAGTAGTCCCGTTCATTTCAGTGGGAACACCTGCATGTTTGAGAGCAATTTTTGCTGCTGTGGGCCACATAGCAGCATGTGTGTGTCCACACAGCATGCTCAGTGTTTAATTATAAAGTAGCCTTTGCTTTTGGCTTTGAAGTGTTGGAGTTCTGCGAGTAGTTTAAAAATACTTTTAATTGTCCATGAAAAAGTGAGGGGGGAAGGAGTACACGGTTGTGAGAAGAGGGAAGGATATTTAATGAAGAAATAAATGGTATGAGTGGTGGGAATAGGAAAAATGATCAGTTTTGTAGTGGATTTTAAATCTGCTTTACCTTAGTGCATTTGAAATACTGTAGCCATTTAAGACATCTTACAGACTCGCATATGCTAAATGAATCGTTGGGCTTGTTGACGAGGAACTTGAGCACTAAATGCATTTCCTTAGTCCAGCTGAACTACTCGTTTCTTTTTATGATTTCATGCTGGTGGCAGGCTTCCCTCCTTCCCTCCTCGTCCACCAGATCTGAACAGCAGTCCCCAGAGAGCTCCTAGCCATCCATCTGGCTGGGTGCAGTTGGTTGGCTTTCCGTTTGAAGTATAGAGGCTGAGCTCAAATGATAGTAGTATGATGGTTGCCATCTTGGCCAGCTCCCTGGAGACTAAAGTGAGGGCCTACAAATACTATGAGCTGCTGAAGTTTGAGCAGGAGCTCTTAAGCTGTGTACTAGATTCGTATCCATCACAGAGGGCACCGCTGAGGTATGCTTGCCAGCTGGTGTTGGGTGTTTCTTCTCCAGTGCTGAAATATTCTCTGCCACTCCTGCTAGGAAGAGTTGTTAGAGCCAAGACTCTGAAATGGGTAGCGCGAATGACTCCACCCTAACCTCTTAGCCAACGAGTGTGTAAACAGAACAGGTGCAGTCCACTTGGAAATGGGCTCTTTATCAGACAGGGCAGATTCTTGGGGATAGGTAATGAGAGAGATTTCTCCATTTTTCCCAACCCCTTGGGCTAGTAACTCTTCCCCAGCTCAACGCTGTCGATTTTAGAGATGGGGTCGGCAGACTACTGTTCATTGCTTTCTGCTTGTGAATTATCTAACATGTTAAACCCTTGAGGGAAATCCCATATCTTTGTCCTTCCCAAGGATTGTGTAAGAGAGGAAAAGGAAGGCTGTGACAAACTAGTCTCTCTGATTTAAGCAAATCAAACAGGCATGGCAGGGCATCAGCATTACAACCAATTTAGGCTATCTCATGGGCCTCAAGAACTAGGCTGCTGGTCATGTGACTAGATAACAGTGAAGACAAAGCTCCACCCTGGGAGTTTCTGTGGTTGATGGGCCGTTGGCCGGTGTGTAGTATGGAGGAGGGAAGGGGGCATCTATAGCTGACGCATCTTCAGTGGTCTCCGTTTTTCCTTCATTGTTCATAAAAATATCGTGGGACCTGCAGGCTGGCATTTAGTCTGTGGGAACTTTTGCAAGGAGGGCAGGCCTCAGTTGATGATGAAAGGTTGGGGTTGGTGTTCAGTGCCAGGGATTCATGACTGTCTGCCTGCGCCGTGTTAATGGGAGTGTCTCAGATGCAAGTCTCCGTATGCGGGTAACTTTTGTCTCACTGGTAGGGATGCATCTGAGTTTAAAGGTGGAGCTGCAGAGGAATAGTAGTGCCCCTTTCTGCTTGTTTCTGAGAGAGAAATAAAGCTAGGAAATAGTCTTATTTCTCTCTCTCACTCTCTCTCACACACACACAATTTTTTTTTTGTCTTTTCCTTGCGTGGTGTTAACATCAGAAATATCAGGTTCTGGATTTCCCTGTTTTGTTGGAGGACTGGAGAACTAATGGGATTTTGACACCCCAAACCACCAGGCTGAGCAACTGAAAGGGGGAAGGAATTTTTAGTGATCTAAAACTCTTCAGTTTGTTACTAGCGATTAAACTCTTGACTCCTGATGTATGTGCTGCCTCTGAAAAATTCAATATGCCCATTCAACTGCTGAGTGACAGAACTCCAGTAAAAATAGGGAAGGCAAAACTGTTTTCTGGTTTCCTGTTGTTTCTAAGATTAAAAAACAAGACAAGGCAAAAACAACCATTGTTTTTCATGAGTTTTGGGCGGTTTTTTGGGGGGGGTCATTGATGTCATTTATATTCATATTATAGAGGTCACAAGTGGAAGTAAAAGTATTTTGCTGTTCAGTTAATCTTTGAAATAGGTTTATGGGTTGATGTCTAGGTTGGCTGTCTTTCAGAATGCAAAGACCTTAACCCTTAGAGAACTGAGAGCTAGACATTTGATGGTGCCAATAACATTCCTACTACTGAAGGAAACTGGCCATTCTTGAGAATCGTTTCTCCTTCTGAACTAGAGCTCTGAAATAGGTTCAGATCTATTTTGTTGCAATTAACTACACAGATAAATTCCTTTCTAACCAGTATCTACTAGATCACACATTCAGTAACTAATCACCTTCAAGCTGCTTTACAGACTGACTAGCATGAATGTGCTACAGGTTAGAGAGTGATGCATGTTTCTGAGTTTGCAGTCTTCCCCTAGCTGCCGCCCCCCCAATCTCTCCCCAAACACACACACACACACACACACACACACGTTTCTGAGTTTGCAGTCTTCCCCTAACTGCCCCCCCCACCAAATCTCTCCCCAAACACACACACACACACACACACACACACACACACACACACACACACACACACACACACCCCCATGATGATGTTTGCATAAGTATTTGTTCTGTTAAAAATAGACACATGCCCACCTGCAAATGATTCTACCTTACTGGGCTGGGACCGACTGGACATAGATTGAAAGTTTTAGGCAGTGTGTTAGCAGAACAATTTTCACCCCCCACCTCCCAAACAGTCTGCTGAAAATGGACCCCTTAATAACTGCCATTCTCTTCCCTTACGCCTCTCTCCATCTGCAATTATTTATCTTAAGTCTTCAAGTTTCATTGCTCTTGATACCCCGCCCCCCATCCTTGCTGTCTTGCCATTTCTGTCTTTGTCTGTCTTGCTCTGTGTGTCTCTCCCCTCCCTGCCAGGGCACGTGCTAATTTCTGGTATTCCCCTTCAGTGAAGGAACGCTCTCTCCCAGTTACAGAGCCGGTCCAATGCAGTGACAAAGCAAAGGTTTTCATTGTGAAGAGGGAGAGGCAAAAAGCAGTAATAAAATCTGAAGATCTTAGCTTATGTCTCTTTCCAACTTTTGCCCCATATGGGTTCTTTCTTGTTTTTTGTTTTTGACCACGCGCTACCATGAGCTATGCCCCTCTCTTTGAACAAGGCTGCTATCACCAGGCATGTCTTAGTAGCTGAGTTATGTGCTCTGTGGCCAATGTTCCCGCTAAGCTTTTCCATCCATATGTGGATTTTTTACATCTATGTGCGCAGTAATTTTGTATGTGCACGGAGGTGTGTGCCAATGTGCACCACCACTGGGGGAAAAAAACCTAGCTGAGAGCACTGTGCTAATCAGCGGGGCAGCATTTGAATTTCTCCTGAGTGGCCACACATGCGCTCAGCTTACGGGGAACACTGTCTGTGACTGCAAGGACTTGTTTTCTGTGGTCTAAGATGTCTAGCTCAGTTTGGGTGGCTCTGCAGCGCAAGAGGACACCACAGGTTTTATAGTGATAGAAACCCTGGCACTCGCTTTGCTAGAAGCTGCAACCTGATGCCCCAGGGCGGAAGAATGGACAGTGGAAACCTGATAAGACTTTTAATGGGCTTCCTTTTTTTCTGCATGCTAGATTCTAGCTCTGAGGATGAAGAGGAGGAAGAGGAGGAAGCAGAGGATTATGGGATGGACAGCAATGACAGGCTTTCGTCCCCAGCCCTGGATGAGAGCGGTTTGGGCCTGCTAGCAAGGTTTGCTGCTAGTGCTATGCCGAGCCCCATTGTCCCCCCTCCTCTTTCCATCATCCAGCTGGAGGCCAAGCAGAAAGCTAAGAAGAAAGAAGAACGGCAGAGTCTGATGGGTAAGTCACATGGGGGCGGGGGTGGCAGCTGTCGGGGACCAGAAGAAGCAAATTCATGGGAGTAGAGGGTCCCTGTGCTGAACATGGCGAGGCGGGGAGGAGACCTTTGGCCGAGGAGCATGGATGGAAATATTGGCTCAAGGTTTTCATTCCGTGGTGGCTTTTAAAGGGAGGGAGCAGAACCTCCCTCCCAACACCCCACTCCTGCATCTTGCTCCCCACACTGGAACACCCAACTGAAGCACCAGTGTTGAGGCTACAAGGGTTGTCTTACAGGGCCACCGCCCTTGGAGAGGGAGGTGGTGGGCTCCAGTCCATCTGGCGGTGGCTGCTGGCCTGTGTGCCCGGATGTCAAGGCATTGCAGAGGGGGATTGCAAGCCAGCGTGTCAAGAGTAAACCTGTGGCCTGGCAAAGTGCGTCCAGTTGTTTGCTGCTGGTCGCCTGCATCAGCGGCTTTCCTTGGGGCTTCTAAACTGACACGGCCTGGCTTCCCTTGGGCGAGGCCCCCAAGCGGGGCGGATTGTCATCATCCTCTTTCTTTCTCCCCCGCCGCCCTCCCCAAATTCTGCTGAGCCCCTGAGTGAAATGGCGCTGAACGTGCCACTTGGTATGGCAGTGGTGGGGGTGGGAGTAGAGGAGGGAAGCCCGTGTGGCTGTAATTAAGGGTGAGTCAGGGAGGTTTCCTGCAGAGCACGTGGGGCAAGGAGCCGTGTTTGTGCCTGCTAGAAGGGCCCCGTTACCTGTGCTCTGTGTTGCAGGCCACAGAAGGGCCTGGTTCACAGCCCACTGAAGTCAGTGGAAAGTCTTCTGTGGAAAGCACGTCGCCAGAGTGGGCCCCTGGCAAGGTTGTGGGATCGCAATGCAGGGCTGCCCCATTTGGATACATGTAGGCTATCCTGGGCAAGCAGCAAAGGCAACTGGAGGAAGCCCCATGCTGGCAGCAGACCACCTAGGCCTTGAAGCATCGTTTCCCTGCCCAATAGTATGTTCTTCAGGGTGCAGGGCAGAGGAGAAGTTGGAACAAGGAAAGGTGCTGAACCCCCAGTTCACCTCCTCCCGGCCTCCCCTCCCTGTTCCCAGGGAAGCTCTGAATGCAGTCAGCATGGGAGCAGCTCACAAATAATGGGGCTGCATTCCACCAGCCAGAGGCTCTCCTATTCTGCTTTCCTAGCACCCATCTCAGCCGTGAGAACAAGTACGACCTGGAGAGCCCGTCTCCCAGAGCTATCACCTTTCACTTTCTTGTCCTGGTCTGTAATGGGGGAGAACCACAAAATAAGAATGCGGGGCGGGAGGGGACTTTAAAATAGGTGGGGAAGGATTATCCCCATTTTATAAATGAGGAAACTGAGGCAGGCAATTTACGTGATTTGTCCAAAGCCATAGAGGGAGTCATTAGACTGGGACTCAGGAGCTCCTTATGCTAGGTTGTCCACTCAGATTGCTAGAGCACATGTCTCTGTCCCTAGTCTCTCTGGTCTACGTTCATCTTTTCCTCCCCATGCACCGTGCTGCAAAAGGTACCCCAGGGTGACATCTTTCTCAGCATTCAGATCTATAAAGGTTCCATTTATAAAATCTTTATTAATATTTATTAAATGATAATGGAATTTATGGCATGCTTCGGAATGGAAAAAGATGTCTTCCCAGGGAGGCCTGCTTATTTTAGCACCGTTTCCATGCTATATTAGGCTTTCGCCAGCTTGTTCCAGTAACCTCCGTTAAGAATTTATAACAACTGCCTCTCATAATCTGTCCCTGTTAAAACCCAGAGCATCTAGAACCTGTCTAATTTGTATGAATAAAAAGGAGAGTTAATGTTGTAACTATGAATGGATCCTTCATTTCAGCCATTGCCTGCTTTGTCTGATTTTGCCTTGCGCTCTTCCGAAGCATGTTTGCAATGTCTCACTGAGGAAGAGGGGAGGCAAAAAATGTTTTTTTAGCTAATGAAGGAGGGAGAAAGAGAGAGTGTTTGACATTCTCTCACTTGCACAAACAGGGGGGTAACTCTCATCCCAGTTTCATGCCCTGGAGAGCATCTTCATTCAAGGAAGTGACTGTTGTAAATCCAAGATCATGTATTTTTAATATCTCCTTCCTTCAAACAAAATGTGATGGGTTCAGTCAGAGACACCCCCCCCCCTTTTGCACTTGATGTGCTGAAATACCACTCAGCCCATTTACCTACCCTTAGGGGCACCCCACCACCCTGTCCTGTAGAGCCAGGCACTCTGGCCGGGATGCAGAGCGAGGATGACCACCCTTCGCAGTAGAACACAGACCCTGAGATCAGCTCAGCTCTGGGAAGGCTCAGCCAAAGAGACTTGCTTCAGCACCCAAATGCACAGGCTCAATGGGTTCTCAACCACAGATAAATCCACTGTATGAAGTTTTATAGAGGGTAAGCTCATGTTCGTCTTCTTTCTCAGGGTAAAGAGAGATGTGCCCAGTTGCTCGCCCCTTGTTCCCAGCTAACAATTACTTGCACTGGGTTTATTAATAAACAAAGTGATTTTATTAAGCATAAAAGGTCTGATTTAAGTGGCCATAAGATCTAGTAGACAACAGTGTAGGTTACTAAATAAAACAAAACAAAACACACAAGCTAAGCCTAATATACCACATGGAATATCTTCACCCTCAGTTATTCTGCTAGGCTGTCTGGTCTGTGAAAGAAACTTCCTAGTTTAGGCTCAAATCTTCCCCCTATTCAGTCTTAGATGTTTACAGAAGTCATCTTGGGCCATCACCAGGGGGGGCCTGCCATCTGGTAGCTGCTGCCATTGTTTGGCTTCCCACCTTTATATAGCTTTTGCCCAAGGCAGTAATCCTTTGTGTTCAATTTAAACCTTTCCCCTCACTTTCAGTGGAAAAGCACAGTGTCCACTTGGCCAGGTGTCTTGGTAGGATCAACCGTAGCCCCTCTCTCCCAGGCTCACAGGAAAAACTAGTCCATTTACAATTCATTGTTTTCTTGCCAAAGGGCCATCAAGATCCTGGAGGGCCATTAATGTCTCGCTTAGCATGTCTGTTACTAAAACAGGTTTATACCCTATATTTCTAACTTCAAACACAGGAATGACACTTGCATACAAACGGGTAATCCTATTTAGTCGGCTCAGAGGGTAGCTGTGTTAGTCTGTGTCTGCAAAACCAATGAGGAGTCCTGTGTCACCTTAGAAGCATAAGCTTTCGTGGGTAAAACTCACTTCATCAGATGAATTGGAGTGGAGGTTAGAGGCGCGTGCGTGTGTATAAACAACAAAAGAAAGATTACAAGCTTTCCAATGATACCTTATATGAGGTATTTTGTATAAACCCTACTCCAGTTATGTCATATTCATATTCAAAAGCATGTTTCCATAAAGCCTATGGGATGCCCTGTGACAAACGTACCACACAGATGCCAGTTGTTGTTAGCCCTGGGAAGGATTTGGGCCAAGCTTAGGTATAGACAGGCATTGCCTGTTTTGGCAAAGAGGGCAGGCAGGAATGAGTTTTGCCTTTGGCTCTCCAGGTGTGAAGTCGCAGCTCTGGTCTCTAGAGCCTGCAAAACGGTGGATATCCACATCCGTGGATGCAGATATCTGTGACTCATTTTTGTGAATACAAATTTTGTATCCACGCAGATGTCTACTGGTCTCCTTCCCCCCCAGGCAGCTGTATTTGTTGTTCTAAAGGCAAAGTGGAACTCTCACACCCCCACCGTCTGTGAGATAGGCAGACTCGCAGAATCCCTTGGGCGTGTTTGACAGAGGAGGAAAACTGCAGGAATTGAAGACATTTCATTGCGGAGGGTTGAACTTTTAGCATCAAGAGATGGAGGAACAGTTGCATCAAGGCTAGGAGGTTATCTTAGCACTTGGGAAATCTGTGGTCAATTTTCTGCACTGTCACAGCCTTCCTTGGTGACCCTGAGCTTGTCACTATAATGTCTCAGTACCTCCATTCCCTCTCTGTGCAATGGGGAGAATAGCACAGCCTGACATCACAGGGGGTTGTCAGGATGAATGCCTCAAAGTCTGCGAGGTGCTCTGATACTGTGGGAAGGGGAGCCAGAAAGGACCTTAGTCGGATCCTGTCTCAGATCTTTGCTGTGGTGCAGGCAGGAGGACAGCGGGAGGGGATTTCCACTCGCTGACAACAAGAGATCATTTACCTCGCTGAACTTTGCAGTGGCTACTCCAGCCAATAGAAGGGTCCCTCAGCTCTCCCTGGCCAATCCGAAAACATCTCTTGAAGTCTGGGGAGTTTTTTTAAATTAATAAAACATTTCATCCAAATCCAACAGGCCAAGTGGATTTGTGTGAGGAGCCCGGCCATTAAATCAGTCAACCTTAGCCAGGAGGAGTTTGCATTTCTTGTCAGCCACCAAACACTTTCATACCAAGCCCGGTCTGTAAAAAGAGTACAGGCTTTTCTGGGCAGGAGGGGAGAAATTAGGGGTGGTGAGGACCCCACAAGCAGCAGTCTGGGAAGCTTGGATTGATACGTCTCTGGGGAGGTAGGGAATGGGGAAGTGATGGGAATGGTCATTAATTCTGAGTGATGTTGTGTTGGTGGGTGCTTGTGGAGGTTGTTCCTTACTTGTAGGTGCTCACAGAGTTCTCAGCAGGACCGACTTGAGAAGGAGAATTCTCTTGTTTCTTTTTGGGAATTGGCTTCCATTTCCTGGTGTGGCTCCTTGCAATGAACGAGGGTGGATTTTCTTGAGGGGTTTGGCCATGCTCTGCAGAGCAAGTGTAAAGTATGGCATCAACACCAAAGGAGACTGGGTCAGATGCAGTCCACAGTTGACTGATGGCTCAACCCCCTTGCATTTAGGAACGGAGTTTGAATACACCGACTCGGAGAGCGAGATAAAGATCCGGAAGAAATCTCCCTCCGGGATGTTACGTGGAAAGAAGGGGCTGATGGAACAAGGCAGCGCCACCCCTATCCCAGCAGCCAGCAGCATGGACCCCAACCCCGGGAGCACGGACAAAGTCAAAATTGGGGCAGAGAAAGGCCGGAAGCTGAAAAAATTCAAGTCTCCCAAGGACCTCAGCTTCGAGTTTGGGCTGGAGGCGAGTGATGATGACTTGTGGAACCGGCGCCGGAGCGAGCGCATCTTCCTCCACGACGCCAGCACTTCCTTGCCTGGGCCAATGCCCAGCACCCCAACCAGCTCCACCCCTGTTTCCAAGCCCAGCCGCTGCGGGAAGGGGGCGCCGCTGAGCCCCAAAAAGGAGGGGAGCAAAGGGAAGGAAAGGAAAGAGCTGAGCAAGGTAGGAGCCACTTTGCTGGTGGGGGGAGGCAGGGCAGGAAAGTGGGGCTGGGAGGTGAATTGCCTTGATCCTGGCACTTGAAAGGAGGTAAGTTTAATGGCTGTCTCATCTCAGCAACTGGTTGCTGCTTCATGGAAACCCGCTGCTCGTAAAGAAGCTTCCTTTATTCACAGCTGTCCAGTGAAATGCTGCAACCAGGCCCACTGACAGGGGTGGGCAGAAGGGACAGTGTCCCCAGGGCCTGGCGATTCAGAGGGGCCATGAGTTCCCGGCCACTGCCACTACTGCAGCCGTGGCAGCAGTTGGAGTGCGCTGTTTGGTGGCTCTACGGGCGGGGGCAAGGAGGGCTGGCTGTCCCACCTGGGGCCCCACACCTTCCTGGATCCTGGAGCCACCCCGCAGTCCTGGCTGGAGCAGGCTAATGGCTCTGACTATACCAGACCTTGGTTTAGGGATTCGGAGGGAGTTCCTGCCCCTGCTGAAAGGGTGATAAAACTCCCACTGACAGCAGTGGGGCAGGGTCTAACCCCCTGGCTAGCCATATAATCCTTTCTCTACCCCACTGTAAAATGGGGGTTGGAAAATTCTCCTTGTCTCCAGCAGAGAAACTCAGTACTGCAGCGATACGGAAAATTCCTGTCTCACCCCCAAACCTCCTCTGGTCTAGCCTTCTCTGCTTCCCTCACCCATCACGTGGCCTTTTGAGCGCTTTCCCTTTAGTATAGTGATGTCCTAAACCTTTGTGTTGTCTGGGAACAGAAGTGATCCCTTCCCCATCACCTGCTAATTAGTTTGCTGAGGCATTAGGTTCCTTTGGCTCCAGTTTGGCCCATTGGCCGGTCACTGGGGAGACTGGATTATGGGAGGAATAAGAAAAGTTGTGACACCACATCAGCAAGGGTCCTTTTCCAGCCGTTCTGGGGGAAGAATTGGTCGGCAGGAGGTGCCGTCCGGGATAATTAAAAGCTCTTGATGGAATGTCTATGCTGTACGCAGAGAGGCAGTGAGAGCCTCTTACAGTGCAACCGTCTGGCAAGCTGCCCGCTCGGGCTCAGCCCCATAGGGGCTGGCATCTTTACTCGTGTCTCCGTTTGAATATGAAGTGCTACACGCTCCTTTGCTCCATCTTTCCCTGTAACTGGCTAGTGAGCCTTACTGAGCAAGCCTTTTGATGGGTGGGCATGTTCTGTATTTGCTTTTAGCAGCGGAAGAAAGCTAAAGAGGCCCCTTGCTGCTCCTCCTCCTCTTCCATCTCTCCCCCTGGCATCTCCAGCCCCCCCTCCGATGCCCGAGTCAGCCTGGCCAACTCCCTGAGCTCCAGCAAGAAGAGTAAAGCCAAGGTGAAAGCAAAGGAAGTGAAGAAAGAGGTGAGGGTTGACTCCACAGATTGAAGTCAGGTTGTAGCAAGACAGCGGGGTGTTTGCTCCCTCCGTGCACTGGGAGAGGGGGGAAGACAGACGTACCCTTTTGGGAGCTGGGACATTGGTAGCGCTATCAAGTGCTCTCACTAATAGGACTGGTGCAGGCTGACATAGAAAATTGAACAGAAACACCCCTCCTGGGAAGATAGGCTTTGTTCTTTAAGTTCTCCTCTTGTTGGGAAGCCTAAAGACTCAGATGAATGGAGAGCACCACCATGGAGTGATTCTTCTAGGGCCTGAGGGAAGGCACGTCCCGGTGACTGTGCAGGGTGCTCGGGACGGAGTGGGCTTGCAAACCCGATTCTATGTGTGTCCCAGAAGAACGTGTCCCCATTCAGGCAGCACGGAGGGGTGTTGCTGGACCAGTGGACAAGAGTTCAAAATGGAGTGGGAGGTGTGACTGAACTGCCACCCTCACCATGGAGTCCCACCTGTCTGGGTCCAGGTTTTGAGAGACACTGAGCCTTTGGACTCTGCCACAGCAGCCAAAACACCCTGCTTTTCAGTACCTCGTCCCGCGTAGAGGCAGGCCAGTCCTACAGCTGTCTGGTTCTGTTCTGCATTCCCTTTAATGTCCAGACAGGTCCAGAAATGCAGCTAGAATGTACGAAAGGGCTCTCGGAGCCCTGGGCCCACTGACAACCACAGTGAGGAATAAACACACGAGATAAAGCAAGGAAGCTCCCAAAAGGTGACTGGAACTTTCGGTGTAGCATTGGCAGGGCTGGCTGACGACGGTGGTTCATGCTGAGGCAGTCTGCTTCCTAATTGCCAGGTTGCTTACTCCAGGAGGGAGAATAGCAGGTATGGCACAGGGACATTGCACCTTAGCATCCCTGCATGGAACTGTCCACATCTAATGGGTCATTTAGGGCTTGTCTATACTTACCAGAGAGCGAAGCTCCGGAGATTGATCTCCCGGAGTTTGATTTAGTGGGTCTAGTAAGGACCCACTAAATCAACTGCTGATCATGTCCCTCGTGACCCCATTACTCTACTGAGTCACGAGAAGTAAGGGAAGTTGACGGAACAAACTCTCCTGTCGACCTCCTGCAGTGGGAATGCTGCAGAAATTCGATTTAAGGTACGCCAACTCCAGCTATGCTATTCTCATAGCTGGAGTTGTGCATCTTAAGTCGACTTTCTCCCGTAGTGTAGACCTGGCCTTAGGAAGGAAACCTCAGAGCTGGGAAAGAGGGTTTTTTAAATGGCTCCTAAGCCCTGAGGCTCCATACCAGACATGACCGAGTTTTCTGATGTGCTCGTTTGTTTCCTTCTCCAGAACCGAGGGAAGGGCGGGGCAGTCAGCAAGCTGATGGAAAGCATGGCAGCCGAAGAGGACTTTGAGCCCAATCAAGACAGTAGCTTCTCAGAGGACGAGAATCTGCCCCTGAGCATGCTTGTAGAGCGGCCGCCTACCCCAGGTGAAAGCAGGAGGAGGTCGCTGTTGGGGGAGAGGAAGCTTTATCTGAGCATGCCTGGTGTTTCTGCAGCAATGGGTGGGAGAATTGGATGGGATTTTCCCAGCTGGATCAAGAGCAGCCAGCTGTTATACAGGGGATGCTGCTCTGCTCTGAGGCTAGGTAGGAGCAGAGCTCTCATTAGTGTGCCCTGAATCCCCCAGCGCTGGGCCTGCCTTGCTCAGCAGTTGCAGGAATGCATCATCAGTCACTAGGGAGGGCTGTGCTTACAAGCAGTCAGAGCAAAGTGCTGGGTCCCAGGAGAGCTATGAGTTCTAGTCCCCATTTGAACCACTGACCAATATTTTGGATCCCAGCAGGTTCCTTGACCTTCCTTGTGCCTCAGTGAGTGCAGTGGCAAAGCTGCGTCAGTAGCAGGGCTGCATGGAGAATCAAGCAGCGTCTCGAAGCTGCATTCACCTGGGAATAGGATGATGATCATACAAACCCCTCTCTTTGGGTTCTCTGCCTTTACCCATTGCCCGACCGGAGATCAGGGACAGCTCGTTGTGTTCCATGTGTTAGCCCCTAGTTGGTTTCTACCAGCGTAAGGAACCATGATCCTCACATGGGTCACCACCAATAAAGAGCTGCCATTTATTCCTATAAAGCACCCTAGAGGTTTCTAGGTAAAGAGCAGTCTCTGCGAGGGGCTGGGTTTTGGCTGACCTGTTGGTATTATGACTGTGTCACAGAGCTGCCTGAGGGCCAGCTGAGAATAGGGCCTTGTTGTGCTCGGAGCTGTATGAAGAAAGACAACCTGTGCCCCAAACAGCTGGCAGTCTGAGGCCGATGGGGGTGGGGTGTTTGGAAGTTGTGGCAAGGCCTTTCCTGGGTCTTCTCTCACCCTAGGTGTGTCTAGACTACAGGGATTTTTTTGGAAAAAAAGGCCACTTTTTTTTTTAAAATCTTTACCTGCCTCTAGACTGCTGCCGCGTTCTTTCGAAAGTAAATCGAAAGAACGTGGCAGGTTTTTTTTGACGGCAGAAAACCTCGTTTTACGAGGAATAACGCCTTTTTTCGAAAGAGAGCATCCAGACTGCCTGGGTGCGCTCTTTCGAAAAAGCGGCTTGCTTTTTCGAAAGTACCGGTTGTAGTCTAGGCACTCTTTTCCGAAAGAGGCCTGCAGTCTAGATGTAGCCCCAGTGAGCTCTGCCCCTTTCTGTTGTGAATGGCGCTGCTAACTCCCATGTCTTGCTCCGCGGCCCTACAGCCCCCCGCTCCTGTATCATTGACAAGGATGAGCTGAAGGATGGGCTGCGTGTCCTCATTCCCATGGATGACAAGCTGCTCTATGCCGGACACGTGAAGACCGTGCACTCTCCTGACATGTGAGTAAAAGGGCAGCCTCTCCCAGATGAACCCTGCTATGGTGTGGGGGAGGGGTCGCACACACTTCAGGGCTCCCACAGGGCTGCATGTACGCACAGTGCTGCTGCCTTGTCCTTCAGGCACAGTGGGATCTGCTCAGTACTTTCTGGGACCTGGTGAGTGACCCAGCGCCCTTATTCTGCACCAAGCAAGCTGGGTACTGGTGAGATGCAGGTGTCTTGAGAGCTGCAAGGTTGGGGGGCAGCCGCTGAGTTTGGCTGGACGGAGGAATTCACCATAATGAGCCACCTTCGTTAACCAGTGAATTTCTCAGCTGGAAAATGCAGCCTCCCTTTAAATGGCCTCAACTAAAGTGGCGTCTGGGGACTGTGAGGTGTAAGACGACAGTGCTTGGTGAAGATAGGACATTGGGGAAGGAGCCGCAGCCCAGGGAAGGGCCACAGGGACGCGCGGGGTCCTTCTTAAGAAGCTTTGATCTCTCGTGATGCTTGTGATTTCAGATACCGAGTGGTGGTGGAAGGGGAGAGGGGAAATCGCCCCCATATCTATTGTCTGGAGCAGCTGCTGCAGGAAGCAGTAAGTCGGGCTGGTTGACTCTCCATGTGTGGACTGTGACGTTCATATCCGGGCTGGGGGAGGCAAAAGGAAAATCCCTCCTGTCTGGTGGGTAGTGGCGGGTTGCAGCAGTACCTCCAAATCCTACCCCTTGTACCCCATCCGGTTGGAGCGGGTGCCAGACGGATTGTTATTCCCTTCCCAGCATGTGGATTCAGCCTCCCGTCGCTGGCATTGGGCAAACACGCCCCAGGGCCGAAGGCTTAATCCTGTTCTGCCAGGGACGGTACAGGTTGAACCTCTCTAACCTGGGACTCTCTGGTCCAGCAATACCTCTGGTCTGGCATCCTCAGGGACTCCCTGGGGGCTCTGGGGTTGGAGCAGTCAGGGGGAAAAACCCTGGCAGCAGGATCACACATGTTGCTGGACCAGAGAGCCCCAGTGGCCAGATATAGAACCTGTTGGCGGGGGGTCAGCCAGGAGTGGGGGCTGGTGACATGAAGGTTTGGGAGCTGGGGCTGGTAGCTGGTGAGCTAGTGGATTCCCAGAAGCAGAGCAGAGGGGCCAGCATTGCCCTCCCCTGGTCCAGCAAACTCCCTGGTTCAGGACTGGTCAGGTCCCAAGGGTGCCGGACCAGGGAGGCCCAATGTCGGTGCTGCACTGCATTGTATCACGTGGAGAAATGTGCCCCTTTGCTTTGCTGTAGCAGTCTCCCCCTCCCACTCTACAGCCTTCAGCAGCTGCACCTTTGAATCCTGGGGGAAGGGGGAAGTGCAGCCGGGCCTGGCTCAGTCTGAAGTCCTGCCTGGGGAGGGCTCAGCAGCGTCCATTGTCAGCCAGTCTCCTGAATCACTAGTGGGGGGCAGGAGATCAGGAAGGCTTTGGATGGGTTAATAAGTTGCTGTCCCACCCCAAACAGATTATTGACGTGAAGCCGCCCTCCGTGAGGTTCCTGCCTGAAGGAACAAGGATTGCCGCCTACTGGAGCCAGCAGTACCGCTGCCTCTACCCGGGGACCGTGGTCCGAGGTGAGAACGTACCCTGGCTGTCCCTCGGACGCGCACAAGCCAGGAGTGTCTTAGCGCACAACTTCAGGTGGTTCGGTGGGATAGTACAGTGCAGCCCCACAACCTGGCAGGGTAGCCCTGTGGTGCCAGATTCCTTCCTTGGAGTCATGCCTGCTGAGGTTTCGGCAGAGGTTTAAGGTGCTTAAATACCATAGAAGATGGAAGAGGGGGATTTCAAAGGCCTATAAGGGAGGTAGGAGCCTAACTCCAAGTGACTTCCCAGGGGTTTAGGCTTCTAAGTCAGATGGGTACTTTGAAAATCGTACCCTCAATATGCCTGACTCTATTCGGCCTCTTTGGGGATCTTAGCTGTAAAAAGCGCCTGTAACGAGAGCAGCAAGAAGAGCTGTGAGCGGCTCCCATCTGACTGCAAAGCACTTTCTCCTTCCATACAACGCCCTCGTCACGTGGTTTCATGTCGATTGGCTTGGAAAGCGGCCGTCGGTGAAGAAGCTGCCAGTTGGGATACTAGTGTCAGTGACACGATGGCCCTCGGAGGGCAAGATGCCTAGTTAAAGAAGAGGGGACTGCACACGGTTAACAGACTGGGGAGATTGATCCAAGGAGAGATGGATGAAATAGCGATTCTGTCCTGGGGCGGGAAGATGAATAAGCGGCAGCCGATGCTAGCAGAAGGCATTGGACAGGCCGGAACCAAGGGGCATCCGTGCACAGGAAGAGTGAATCTGTGTGAGAAGAGAATTGTGGGGTGAAATCATGTAGTCATCCTGTGGATAGGCACTGGGGAGGACTGTTGAAAGGGAAGTTTTGTGCTTGAAGGTGGGGTGTGTGATTGGACCATAGGCTGTTTGCCCCAAGTGGGTCTGGTTTAGTAGCAGGTTCTGAACTGGCCCTGCCTCCAACCATCATAACTTTCAAGTGTCAGAACTTTCCATTCTACAACTCCTGCTGTGTGTGTTCCTAATCCTCTCTTTTTCATCTCTTTCCCCTCAAACCACAGGGGCCCTGGATCTGGAGGAGGATGGGGATCTGATAACGGTGGAATTTGATGATGGAGACACTGGCCGGATCCCCCTGTCTCATATTCGGCTCCTACCACCAGACTACAAGATCCAGTGTAAGTCTGGACTCCTGAATTGGGTTCTTCTGGGACATATCCCTCAGAGTCCTGGTCTTTTTGCCCATGAGATGCTAGCAGCTTCCTTTTAAGGCTGCTCAAAAGGGAGATCTCCTAGGCTAAGGAAGATTCCAAGGATCATTCACAGCTGTTCCAGGATTGTGTCCTAAGATATCTGCGTGTAGATCAGGACTGAGCTTTCTAAGGCTGGGGTGTTGGGAGGAGAACTGATTTGGGGGTAATGTGTGTCCCTCATAGGCATAGTGTGGTCCCAGGAAGAATCTGGGGACAGCAACACGCTCCTTTAATGGCTTCTGCTGAGAATCCAGACCTCCAGTTTTGGCTGTGAGGCGGTTTTAGTTTGGCTTTCGTAGCAGGCAGGCTTGCTGCTAACCATCTGCGTGACCGGATGTTACAGGTGCTGAGCCCTCCCCAGCCCTCTTGGTGCCCAGTACAAAGCGCCGCAGCCGGAAGTCCAGCAAGGATGCTGGGGATGGAAAAGACAGCAGCACACTAGGGTCAGAGGAGCCAGTGGCCAAGGGCAAAGGCCGTGGGAGAAAGCCAAGCATCAAGCTGAAAGCTGGTATGTTGATTCACCCTATTTTATTACACAGTTCAGTGTGTCCTTGCACCAGGTGTTAATCCAGTAATGCAGCATTCTCCAAACACACCCATCTCCACTAGTCCAGGTCTGAACCTGGTCTTTTCTGCTCAACTTCCTAAACTTCATCCTTCCCTAGAAGCAGTGTTCCCTGTAAGCTGAGCGCTTGGGCAGCCATCCAGGAGAGATTCAGGTGCCGCCCAGATGATTAGCAGAGCGCCCACAGCTGGCACCATGTGTTTCTTTTGGTGGTGCACATCTGCACATGCCGTGGTGCATGGAACAAAATTTATTCTGCCCATGGATGGAACAAATTAGAGGCAACATTGCCTAGAAGGCTGCTTCCATCCAGCACCGTGACCCAAAGCGTCAAGCGGCTGCTGAGTTTCTCACCCTCTCACAGGAGTTTGTTAAAGAGCTAGTTATTTACCAGCGGGGCTATTGAATTCAGTGCTGCAAGCCAGGTTTGGAGACTCCGTTTTCTCAGTGGAGCATCTGTGGGGATGCGCCTCCATCACGAGCTGGGAGGCTGCGCGCGTCCCTAGTAGCAGGGAGAGCGCTGCACCCGTGGGGAGCTGGAGCCACTGCCAGAGCTGCGCTTGTAAAGGAGGGAAAGGGGCTGCGACATTGCAGCTGCTCCTCCCTGCGGATGCAGCCGGTGAGTTTCCCAATGTGTCCACAACAAGGGGCTGAGCTGGCGCCTGCTGTGCCCTCCAGCGGCTAAGGCTGCCCTCTCAGTGCTGCTCGCAGGCCACAAGAAGTGTCATGAGGTTGGCTTGCACCATGGCCCACGTCACCCATAGTAGCTTAATATGCCACTGAATGAGCCACCATCTCAGCTTAAGGCAAGGTGTCAGCAGCAGTAAGTGTAGCGTAGATCAGTGAGACTCTGTGTTCTCAGCCCGGTTTGTGCTAGAGGCAGCCCCTCTTGCGCCCTCTTGATAGTGGTCAGCAGTTCACTGGTGTTAGCTTCAGACCTGCAGGCTTGTAGGATTTATTAAGTCCACAGAAAGGGCCCTGCTAAGATGGCCACTTGCTGGAGTGAACAGTGGGGTAAAAAAGCAAGTCCAGAAGGAGCAGGAGAAATCTTTACATCCCCCTCCCCACTGCCTCAACTTCTGCGTTACGTGCCAGGAATATTCAGCCGCTGGCGTGACTTGAGGGAGCCCATCCCGGCTTACTGAACATGTCCAGGGGGTAATATTTGCATCTCTCAGTCTAGCCGCTTTCTCTTCCTTTCCAGAAGAAGCAGTCCTGCCGGAAGAGACAAACCAGGCAGATCCCGCAGCGACCAACCCTTCTGCTCCAGAAAAGACAGTCTGCCTCAGCAAGCAAAGCGTGAAGGGGTCAAGGAAAAGCCAGCAGAATCCTGCGGGAGGCTCTCCCACCCCCACGGAGGAAAAGCGGAATAAAGCCAGCAAAATGAAGATCTCTGCGAAACTCCATAGCCCACCACAGCCTTCTTTTCAGCCTCCCGTGTTCAGCAATGTTCTTGGACCAGAGCCCTATAGTGAGCTCCCAGGGACACTGGGATCCTTCAGTGCCAGTGACAACCCCTCTGGGAAAACCAAAGCCAAGAAGGGAAGGCCTGCCGAGGAGTCGCAGGAGTTTGCTTCCACAGCCAAGGCCCAGAGAAAGCAACTGGACAATGAAATCCTCATCAAGCTGGATCACGAAGGGGTGATGTCTCCAAAGACCAAGAAAACAAAGGAGGCCATGAGGATGCTGGAGGATTCAAACCTGACCAGCAGGAGGGATGGCAAGAGTGTCGTGGGGCTGGGCTACTCCACCGCGTTGGGCAGCGAAGCCAAGCAGAAATCTTCAAGAGCTAAAGCCACGGAAGGGGACCCTCCAGCTTCTAATTTTGGAGGCAAGGATCCGGAAGTCAAAACCACCGCAGCCGCGGCAGCGGAGGAGTCTGAAAGCAACAGCAGTGGCAGCAGCTCGGAGTCTGAGGGCGAAGAGGAAGCCGAGAAGAATGGAGGTGAAGCCCAGGACAGCAGCTCAACGAGCTCCAGAGCGTCCACCCCCGTGTCTTCCTCTAATTCCTCCTCCTCCTCCTCCTCCTCTTCCAGCAGTAGCAGCTCCTCTTCATCCTCTTCCTCATCCTCATCATCAGCCTCGTCCACCTCCTCGTCATCGAGCTCCAGTTCCTCCTCCTCTTCCACCACAGACGAAGACTCCTCTTGTAGCTCAGACGAGGAGACCGCTGAAGCCCAGCCGAGCTCCTCTGTCCAGCAGGCTCTTGCTCCGAAGCAGACCAAGCAGGTGGGAAAATCGCGCGTGTCTTCACACCCCCAAGGCCAGAAGCAGCAGCAGCCGCCGCCGCCGCAACAGCAACAGCAGAAGCAGCCACAGCAGACCAGCAACAAGAGCAGGCCCAAAAAGCGGGAGGGAATCCACCTGCCCACCACCAAGGAGCTTGCCAAACGGCAGAGGCTGCCCTCGGTGGAAAACAGACCCAAGATCGCGGCTTTCCTCCCTGCACGGCAGCTTTGGAAGTGGTTTGGCAAACCCACCCAGGTGAGCACAGCCCTTCGGCTCATTCTTTTGGTGCGTGCTCTCTCTATTTTCATAATCCCCGTCACCTTTCCACTCTGCCTCCTTTCCTGCCCAAACAGCTGTTTCATCCCCACCCTCTTCCTGCTGGTAAAGGTGTCCCCAGTGGCGAGGTTTGGTGTGTTCCCTACCTGGTCTGCAACCAGGGTTATTCCAAGCAGGAAGGAAGAAGCTCAAAGAAGTTTTAGGCAGATTTACAAGAGACCCCCCCGGAAAGACCCTCCAGCAATAGCTGCAGTGCATCTGTTGGGACTGTCTAGCCCCCCGTCCATCAGCATTGGCACCTAGGTGTCCTGAAACTATAAAGAGATAAGCTATCTTTTGGTGGGTTGAGACCTTTAGGTTTGGTTTTGTTGCTTGGAATCACAGAATCATAGAATCCCAGACCTGGAAGGGACCTCAAAAGGTCATCAAGTCCAGTCCCCTGCATTCACCAAGCACCATCCATTCTAGATCATCCCTCAAAGGTGTTTGTTTAACCTGCTTTTAAATATCTCCAATGATGGGGATTCCACAACCCCCCTAGGCAATTTATTCCAGTGTTTAACCACCGTGACAGTTAAGAAGTTTTTCCTAACGTCCAACCTAAACCTCCCTTGCTGCAATTTAAGCCCACTGCTTCTGGTCCTATCCTCAGAGGTTAAGGAGAAGAATTTTTTTTCCTCCTCCTTGTGACACCCTTTTAGGCATTTGAAAGCTGTTATCATGTTCCCTCAGTCTTCTCTTTTCTAAACTAAACAGGCCCAATTCTTTCAGCCTTCCCTCATAACTCATGTTTTCTAGGGCTTCAGTTATTTTTGTTGCTTTTTTCTGGACCTTCTCCAATTTCTCCACACCTTTCCTGAAATGTAGTGCCCAGAACTGGACGCAATGCTCCAGTTGTTTCTGGAGGAGCAGGTACCCCACTGAAATCGGGTCTTTATGTACTTCCCACTCCCTTCTCAATTAGGGGTCCTCAGATCATCCTTTAACTGTTTGATTTGGTGCTGTGTCACTTGCACTCTGGCAAGGAAGGGTTAAATACCCGCCACCATTTCTGTTCTCTTTGTTAGCCAGTAGGGGCTGCTTAAAACGGGGAGGGGGGACTCAGTGTCTCGTCCAAGGTCACATGCCTCATCTGGAGCCTCTCACCGGAGCGGTGTCCTCAGGTTGCTTTGCCATTCCATTTGGCTGACCCAACAAGTGAGCCTAACTCTTGGTGCTCTAATTATCCATAGAGGGATGCAGGCAGGGGAGAGCAAGCTGTGCCAGAGCAGGCGAGGGGGATGTGTGAGTCCGGCTTACACCTGATACTCTGTTCGCTCAGCTTTGCGCTCCTCATTCCCACAGAGACGAGGCATGAAAGGGAAGGCCAGGAAGCTGTTCTACAAGGCCATTGTCCGGGGCAAGGAGATCATCCGGATTGGAGACTGCGCGGTCTTCTTATCAGCTGGCCGGCCCAACCTGCCTTACATTGGCCGGATCCAGAGCATGTGGGAGTCCTGGGGGAACAACATGGTAGTCAGGGTCAAGTGGTTTTACCACCCAGAGGAAACCAACCCCGGAAAAAAGCTCAACGAAGGCAAGGTATGGCGACCAAATGCTGCCCGCCCTGGGAACAGTGGTGCTGCAAAGCTCTCCTCACGCCTCATCACTGCACAGGAGTGAGGTGGCTTCCACTGGTCTTTATGAAGTGCAAAATATAGATTTGGTTCCATTTGTGATTTGGTTCCATTTGTGACCAGTAACAGGCAGGCGTGTCGATTGTGTGCGATCCAGGCTCTCGGTGCATGGACATGCCTGGGGGGTTTCTAAAGTCCCTTGAGAGGGAGAGGTGGTTTTTACACTTCTAAGTTACCACTTGGAAACACAAGCAGCAGCCTTTTGCAGGAGCCCATCAAACATCTGTTTGTCCCCGCGGTGCGCAGAGCAAAGCGGTTTATTCCTGCCGTCTGCTGTGCGAAGGGGGAGAAGAAGCTTTATAGCATGGGAAGGCTGCGGGTCTGATGTTCAGGAGTGCTGTGCACCCACAGCTCTCATTGACATTACTGGGAGCTGTTACTGCTTGGCTGTTCTAAAGCACGGGTTCCCATATGGGGGGGGGGGCGTGAAGAAATTCCAGAGGGGGCGCGAGGCGACCCAGCCTCCCCCCGCCCCGATCAAGTTTTGCTGCCCTGTTCAGTTCCTTTTTTCCTTTTATTTTTTTTTTCCTCAACAAGTTTTGCTGCTATTTTGGTGGGGGGTGTGGTGTGGTGGTGTGAGGGTTTTTCAAAAATCAAAAAGGGGGGCATGATGCCAAAAAGTTTGGGAACCACTGCTCTTAAGATTGGCTCTGTTTATGCTGATGACTCAAGGCCAAGTTGTAAGCTGAGGGGATGCACATCTTTATCTAGCAAAGGAGAAGCCTTTGAAAATTGCCTGCTTTAATTTTTCTCCCTCTCCATTTTTCCTTCTTGGCGTAGCGTTGGGATCAGAAATCTGGGCGGAGCTTATCTGCTGCTCTGCAGGCCTCCAACCAGCGGAAGGACTTCATGGAGGTAAGACAGAGATGTAGATGGCAGAAAAGGCCAGGCCTTGGAGAAGGTTTTATGACGTGCTGTTGACTGCTCCGATTTTTATAAGTGGAGCAAAAAGTGTTAACAAGGGAAAGGCCATCGGATTGGATCTGGTGTGATTCAGTGCCAACATGAGCCTCAGCCTCAAAGTCAGAGGGGGAAGAACCTACAAAGGTGCATTTGTGAATATCCCCAGATTTCAGTGGTGGTCGGCACCAGGGTTGTCATTCAGACCCATCTTTGGTTAGCTTCATTTAAATTCTGGCAAAATGACACCTGGTTGATTCCGAGGCTCACAGAGAGGCTGAGAAACGTGCAAAGACGATGACCAAGTCACCAGATAGGGTTGAAATGGGGGGAAATGTCATGCTGTAAAACTTTTCACCACGTTCCATTCCATGCTCTGTCTCCCTGTGGGGATGTAGCAAATAAGATCCGAGAGGTCACCTCGTGCGTCCCATCATGTTCACACCCTCCGTGTAGCTCTCCCGTCCTTCCATGGCATGAACACCTAATTTGTGGGGAAGGGGTGTATTCTAAGTGGTAAAAAGTGATTGCTAATGACTCTCTTTCTCTCTCCCCTCCCCATCCCCTCTCCTTTAATGCAGCGAGCACTGTACCAGTCCTCTCACGTGGATGAAAACGATGTCCAGACCATTTCTCACAAGTGTTTGGTGGTTGGTCTGGACCAGTATGAGCAGATGCTAAAGACTAAGAAATACCAGGACAGCGAGGATCTTTACTACCTAGCAGGGACGTATGAGCCCACTACAGGCATGATTTTCAATACAGATGGCGTCCCAGTCATCTGCTGACTGTCTAGGAAGCAGGAATTCAGGGACATGTGCCATGCACCTGGAGAGTCCCGATTTCCCTTTGGAAGAGGAGCATGGCCAATCTGAGGACGCACCTCATTAGACAACGTGATTTATTCCTGCTCGTGACTTCTGTGTCGCACTAAGGACAATCTTTGAAAAGAGAAGAGACAAAGAGTGGGGAGGAATCAAGCACAGGACTTTCAGAAGATGCCTTTGGGATGGCATTGGCAAATGGATCCCATCCTTTTCAAGATGGGATCAAGAATTCAAGAATCAGATGGTTTTAATGAAGGCAAAATGAACCAGCTTCTCCCTTCTGCTCCTGGACAGTCGATGATTCTCAGATCCCTACACAGCGAATAACATCAAACCAGAAACCCTGGCAGCAGAGGTGGCTTCTTTTGTTGTGCTTGACCCCTTAAAAAATTCAGATGGTGACAGAAGAACATCTGTGAGCCCTCAGGGTATCTGCACCTGCTTGGCTCCTTCCTCGCCAACGGCACGTGACTTCCTGGGAAATTTGAAGCGGAAGAGAAAGGAGCGTTATCGCTAAGCACCTCTGCTCAAACAGGGGGGGCACCTTTTGTCCACTTCCCTTCCTCTTAAGTCTGCTGCCTGGGACCTAACGCGAGTGGACAGCCAAGCAGGAATGGAGTCCTTTGGACACAGCTGTTGACCGATGTCTTTTCTGGAGAGGAGCGCAGGAGGCGAGAAGAGAATCTCAGAAGCTGCATTCGCCTGTCCTTATCTCTCACCGAACAAATGGATTCACTCAGTAGATTCATCCAAGAACTCAAGAGAATGTCTGTGATGGGGGATAGGGAGGAAGGGGAAGGGGAGGGCTCTCATCCAAGAGGGAGGGTAGAGGGGTGGAATGTAACGAACAAAAATCTCCCTTCAGGAGGTGGAACGTGGGGAAGTTGCTACAGCCTGCTCACGAATGAGGAAGCCACTTCTTGCAATTCGAAGGAGGCCGTAGTCCATCACACAGACACACAGCACCTTGGATTTCACACGGTGCTGCGGGGCTGCGCGCTCCCGGACAGAGAGTATCCTGACGTTCAAGCAGAAGTGCACACTCAAAAGGATGAAAGAGAACGACTCCCAGCAGTGTCGATTCAGGTGATGCAGGGTGTATTTCCACGGTGGGGAGCCAGAACCTAGCTGTCGTCGGGAGCAGGCATTCAGCTTAGTGAATCTCCGTGGCCCCTTGAGAGCAGTCAGTCTCCCTCCTCCAAAAAGCTGACCTACCTATCTCGTTCATCTGTCACAGGCCGGAGCCTTCTGCTTTGGCTATTTGCCTTCAAGCAGCTGTTCCAGGGAGTCAGGTTTGCGATCCGGAGCGCCAGTACACAGCCTGGCTCTCAGGGCAGCTTGCAGGGAGCCAGGGGAGTGGAGCCCAACAACACAACAGCGCAATGTCCTTGCACTTAACTGCAATCTCAAAAGATGCACTGATCCTTGCAACGAACCAATTCGCACTACATATTTCTAGGACACCGAGAGATCCAGCTTGGATTGGAGCAGAGCGACCAACCCAGAGCTCCAGGGGAGAGACTTACAAGGACAGATTTTTAGCTATCTGCCATGGTACTATCTGAGTACTAGAAACTTGCAGCCTCTATGGGAAGGGCAGAGGGGCACCCCCTAAAAGATGATCCCTCATACTTTAAAAGAACCACAATGGTGCTGAATTCCGGCCACCTCTGCTCCAGCCAGTGGCTCGCCAAGACTTGGTGGATATTAATGTTTCTACACTGTACAGTTTTAATGTACCAAAAGACTCTTTAAGCCCGTCTGTATTATAAGTCTTTAAATGGATTCAACTTTTTAATTATAAATATAAATATATATATATAAAAATATAAACTTTTTAAAACTGTGAAAAAATTATGAAATTATAAAGAAGAACACAGTCTGACGTTTAGAATATTATTTTTTATTTCCAGTTGGATTGTGAATGTAAATGATCTGGGAACAGGCACACACAGACAGCCACACACAAAGTGTACTGTACTTATAGAAGCAAATTGTGTGAGCAAATTTTAAAGAGAGCGCGCGCGAAAGAGAGAGAGAGAGAGATTTTATGCTAATGTTAAATAGAAAGCACTTACTGCCCAATGCCTTCTATGGAACACAAGGATTTTTCAGACAATCGAGAGGAAAGGAGAGCCAGGTTTTTGTCTTTTGTTTTCTGTTTTTGTTTTTTGTTTAAAAATAATTTTTTTGGCATTATGTTTGTTGGAGAATTCCGTGTGACCGTTTTTTCATAAAAAAGAAAAAAAATCAATTGGAAAAAATGAAGCATCTTTCTTTGTCTTGTTTTTTATAGTTGTATTTTTGTGTCGTCATGGTCACCCACAGGAGGTGGCGCATGGGAGGGTAATGCGGGGGTCATGTACCCCTCCCCCCGAATGGCCAGCACACTCAGCCCTGCCCCTTGCATCCAGGCCTGGGCAGGCGGTGGTGAGTGGAAGAGTGGGACCAGCCACTTCTCAGGCCAGCTGTTGGGTTGCTCCTCTGTTGCAGCAGGTGCCTGGAAGTGCCTGGCTGGGGAGGCAGTACCTCAGAAAGGGACCCTGGTGGCTCTCGTCAGCACCACTGATAGGTCCATTAAATGTCTGGTCATCTGTGCTGCAGAGCCGAGGTGAGCTAGTCCCTACCTGTCCTGGCTCCGTGCTGCACCCCAGAAGCAGCCAGTGGGTCCAGCTCCTAGGCTGTGGGCCCACAGGGCTCCATGTGCTGGCCCGGTCCTGAGCGTTGGCTCTGCACTCCCATTGGCTCGTTTCTGGCCAGTGGGAGTGTGTGGGGATGGTGATGCCTGTGGGCAAGAGCAGTGCATGCCATGGAGCCCTCCTCTCCCTCTCCCCTGCCCAGGGAGCTGGACCTGCTGGCTGCTTCTGGGGTGCAGCACGGAGCCAGGACAGGCAGGGAGCCTGCCTTGGCCCTGCTGACCAGGAGCCACCCAAGGTAACCCTGAACCTCAATCTTCTGTCCCAGTCCTGATTCCCCCTCCTGCACCCCAAACCCCTCATCCCTGACCCCAGCCCAGAGCCCTCATCCCCACCCTGCACCCTGTCCTGAGCCCCCTCCTGTATCCCAGAACCTGCACCCTCCCACACGCCAACTCCCTGCCTCCACCTGCAGTCCCTTCCCACATTCGGAATCCCACAGCCCAGCCTGTAGCCTCCTCCTGTACCCCCAACCCCTCAGCCCCACTGCAGAGCCCTCACCCACTCCTGCACCCCATCTACCCACCCCCAGCCCACACCCTGAACCCCTCATGTCCAGCCTCACCCCAGAGCCTGCACCCTATGTAGAGACCTCACCTCCTGCATCCTCACCCCCAGCAAAAGGGAGGGAGGGGGAATGTAGTGAGTGGGGGCGGGGCCTTGGGGAGGGGGCGGGGCTAGGGTGTTGGGTTTTATGCCAATAGAAAGTTGGCAATCCTAAGCAACAGGCTGTGCCCTGCCTGAATCAGGCTGCTGGGGACAGAGACACAGTGAGCCAGAGTGCCCCCTCCCCTCTCCCCCCCCCCCCCCCCCCGGCACTGGGAACAGCCCAAGCAGGGAGCAGGCTGCTATCACCTCCCCAGCCAGGCTCTCAGAGCAGCCAACTACTGCCCTGTGAGACCTGGCTCCTTCCCACTTGCTGCCCCGCCCTGCTGCCAGGGGGAGCTGCTGAACGTGGGGTGGGGGGAAGGCTCAGCAGGAGAAGACAAAATGCGCCCCCCCCCCCCAGGTAACATGGGCTGGACACAAGGCGGTGGGGGGAGGCTCCAGCCCTGTGCTCTCTGCAACGCAGCAGAGGCCATCCTGCTCTCAATAGTGACATCCTGCTCTCAATAGTGACTCTAAATGCAGCAGCCCCCCGTCTGCTGGTTTGTCTCTGACTGCTTGGTCCCTCCCATGTGCCGAGTGGTGCCGCTCCAGGGCCCAGCTACGTCTGAATCCATCCCTGTTCGGGCCCCTGGGCTTCAATGAAAATGCAGCATGTGCCCAAGTGCTTTCCTGAGTCTGCGTAAACAGAGGGAGATCTCTCCCACCTGCACGCTCAGCTGAGGATCCTCCGCCAAGCTGCACTCCTTCCATTTCCTCTGGACCCCCATTTCTAAAGGTGCTGAAGGCCAAATCATGCTGAGCATTACAGCCGGGCTGCACTGGTGGATGACTGCGCATCAGACCGATTGTTCCCTTCGTTTCCATCTGGAACAGACTCCTCAGCAGTGTTTGCTGGGCAGGGATTGGAGGCAGCAGGAAGGGAGTTGATGCTCTGGATCAGTAAAGCGCTTAAGCATGTGTTTTCCCTGAGGCGCCAGCCACATGCGCTGACACCCGCAGGAGGCTGGATCGGAGTGAGCAGGTGCTGTTCTTGCTGAGTCGCTTGTCAGGGTAGGACTGTGCTGTTGGCCACCACTGAGGGACAGCCGAATTTGCTTTGCTGGCTTTCTCATCGAGACTGCTACAATTTGCTCTTTGTCTTTGGGGAGGTGGAGGTGTGGTCTCCACACCAAGAGGTGCCCCGTGTCAGTGTATTTCTTCATGCGCTAAGATTTACTATGGAGCAGGTCCTAAATACTAGTACAGGTACCCAGATTGGGCCTGCTCTGGCCTCTCGTATGCTCCCCTCCATCCTAATGCAGCTTCTCAGCTGAGCTCTCTGCCCTCAGTGCACTAACTGGCAATGGAGCTGGGCCAGCTCCAGACACTGGCATTGTGCACTTGGGAAGTGTCACATGCTGGCTGCTCCTGCCTGGTAAATGGGTGTCATTGGCCAGGACCCTTTGCTACTAAAACTTCTTATGGCTGATTTTTGCTCTGCAATTGGCATTTCAGCCCCATCTCTGACCCCGCCCCCATGCCAAGGGTTGGCTGCTTGTTCCATCACCATCAGGCAGCACTGGCTGGACTCAGCCACGTCAAACAGCGCTGTGTGAAAACAGGACCAGCGAGAACTCGGGGGGGAGGAGGAGGATAGACTCTTGGTTGGCTTCCTCTCTCTGCTGCGTCTCCAAAAGCCACTGGGCAAGCGACCAGGCTTCACCCCCCTTGCCATTGGCAGTGTCTTGATGGCAGCGGTGTGTGGAAATCTGTAGCAACGTGCCAGACTGGATGGTTTTTTTCCTGCACATGTAAAACCAGCTTTGCCAACGTGTCCTATATGTAATTTATGGAGGAGGAGAGAGAACATTCGGGATACACCCCCCCCCCTACTATTTCACCCCCAGCATTCTCAAAGAGGAGAGCTGGCTCTTACCAACTCCTCTGCAGCTCTCGTTCATGGAAGAGACAGACTGGATTTTCCCTGTCATTTCCCTGGGCCTCAGTACTGCTCCCAGCCCAGTGTCCTACTCTGAGGTGGCCTAAGGAGGAAGTGAAGGTTGTCCTTCAGCTGCCGACCTCCACCCAGGGCCTCTCCTCTTCTTCAATCTCTTATGGCCCTAATGCAAACTCCTTCTCGTGTCATCCCTCCACGGTTCCTCAGACCCCACCTCGAAGTAGCCCCCTGGGTCCGCAGGGGCTCATTCACCATCAGCACAGGTGAAAAGCGCTACATGGAAATGATGAACTAGCCCCGTTTACACCCCAGCCCTCGTTAAGCAGAACAGGGGTTGTGTTCTGCCCTTTCCAGCAGTGAGGATAGGCCAAGGGCAGGTGGCTTCTGGGACTTGGGGTGAATGCGCTTTCTAGAAGCAGAAAGCCACACTCCGCTGACAATCGTCAGTTCCCTGGGGCTCCTAGAGGCCAACCCATCAAGAAGCTGCAATGGGAATGTACCTCCTGGTGCAGTACAGCCGAGGGTGGACACAGGGCAGAGCTGCTCCTGCCACGGCACGGTGAGGGTAGTATCACACCGTTAGCGCCTCACACCGCTATCCCGCTGCTTCAGGTGCTGGCGGTGGCTTTCTCGGCTAGATGCGGCCTTTGCGCTAGTGGTCCTGGGCTCAGTCCACGCCGGGCCATCAAGCTTTGGTATGTGCTGACGCCGTTAGCGGAGAGCAGCCAAGCCGCTCAGGTGTGGATTTGTGACAGCCAGACCGAGGTGATTAGCGCAACACCCACTCAGAGGCTCCCCCCAGGGCGTGTCTAGGGGTCTAATCACACAGCAGCCGAGAAACCTGCCTCCCAGCAGAAGTCCAATGGAACACTCGTCGGTCCCAGGCCTCCTGCAGTGGGCGGCAGCAGCGGACAGATGCCAGCAATGTGGGGGAAGGAGCAATGCAATGGAAGGGGTGTGGGCCACTGCAGAAGCATCAGTGCCAGGCTCCTGATGGTACCATCTTCCTCGGTTGCTCTCAGCCAGAGGGGTATCCCAGTGCACCTCTGTGGCTGGGGAGCTGGTAGGGGAAGGAGTTAACATGTCTGGGGCAGCCCAGGATGTGCCACCAAGGTAATATCTGGCTTGCTTGGAGTCTGCACTGGGCAGGGGGAGACATGTTGAGGTACTACACTGCTCCCAGACTGGGTTGGGGTGTCTGCCACTGGGACGGCTCCCACAGAAACCGCAAGGCTTTGCTGTGCTGGGTGCACTTACGCTCCCCTAGGCCTGGGGAAAGCTGAGATGCTGACACAGAGCGATGTATCCCAGTGGGCCCAGCTACCCCCAGCCATGGTACACGTATTTTCAGGGACTATGGTGACTGCACCTTGTTGTCTCCTGGCTTTCCCAGGAAGGACCATGGGATTGGAGCAATTCAGGGTGGGGAAAGAACCACTGGCAGTGTCATTTCCTATAGGAGCCAGATGTGGCCCTCTAGCAGAAGCTGCAGCTAACAGCCAGTGCTGTGGGGCAAGGATGAGTCTGTCACTGGGACCACACAGCCTAGGATGAGACAGGACAATGCAGCAAATGGAGGGGGGTAAGGATGGGAGACAGCTGTTAAAATGAGACTGGCTTTCCTCTGGTTAAATGTTGGCATGTTAGCAGCCCTGCTTCCCACCAGCTGCTCTGGTACCGCAGGTAAGCCATGGCATTCAGCTGCATTCTCCCATAGCCCAGGGGAGTCCCATTGGCTTGGCTGTGACACCTGTTCCCATTTCAGGTGAGTCACCTGCCCATCTGGCGTGTAGCCTCAAGCCCTGGGCTCACAGCACTAGGTTTTTCCTCCCAGGTCAGGTAAGCTTCCAAACACATCCATCACTGGCCTCCCAGGGCCTTCCAGAGCCAACTTAGAAAGGGCCTCTAATTAGGGCTGCCTCTGATGCTGGAATGACTGAAGTTAGTCATCTGCCTTTCAGGATGGCCATGTGCCTGCTGACTGTGGGTTTGGATTGCAGCCACTAGCGAAGGCACTGGTACTATCTGGGCCCCCACCTGGCCACCTTCCATGTGTGCTTTCAGCCAGTGAGAGAAATGCACCATTTTAACCTCTGGGGGTAAAACTACCCTGGTGAAAGGCCCGTGGGTGGAGACACCTATTCTGGTTTTGTTCCAAGGGGGAAAAGAGAACACAACCACACAATACTCTTGTACAGGTCAAATCTCTCTAGTCCGGCGCCCATAGGACCCGCCTGGTGCTGAACCAGAGAATTTGTCAAACCACTGGAGGTCAGTATTGTCTAGCAGCATTACCAACCCTTCCACTGAGGACTGGGCTCTTGGAAAACACTGGACATCTACACTGCAGGCTTTTTGCGCAAGAACAGCTGTTCTTGCACAAAAACTTGCCGGGTGTCTACACTGCATGTGCGTTCTTGCGCAAGTAAATTTACAGTCTAGCGTCGGACAACAGGGCTTCTTCCGGAAGAGTTATTCCTCTCCCTACAAGGAATAAGCCCTCTTGTGCAAGAGCTCTTCCACAAGAGGGCAGTGTAGACAGGCAACATGAATTTCTTGAGCAAGAAGCCCCTATGGTTAAAATGGCCATCAGAGCTTTCTTGCGGAAGAGAGCATCCACACTGCCATGGATGCTCTTGCACAAAAGCACATCTCTCACACAAAAGCACATGGCAGTGTGGACGCGTTCTTGTGGAAGATTTTTTTGCACAAGAACTCTTCTGCAAAACAGTTCTTGCGCAAGAAGCCTGCAGTGTAGACATAGCCTCAGGGGTAAATTAGAGCTAAATCACAACACAGAACATAGAGCCAGGACTGGTGGCTGTAAACAGACTTGATGGGCTCGCTGAAAACTTGACCACGTACGTGACAAGTGGCCATCCAGCTAACTAAAATGTTGCTGGACCGTGGATATTGCTGGACCAGAGAGTGCTGGATTAGAGAGGTTCAACCTGTAGCAAAATGAAGGTCACGTGGGTGGTTTAACTAAGTCAGTTTATAGTCTCACACTTGCATTTTTTTCTCCAAGACCTTAGCTAACACATTCAGGCTTCTGCATTAGAAATCAACAGAGCAAGGTCCAATCTCTTTTTCCCTGCAACATGAATGACCCCAGCTCTCCAGCATACCCCTTGAGGGTTGGGCACGGGGGAAGGATGCTTGGTTATTTTTGCTTGGGTGTGCCGTAACACTGTGGTTGCTTTGACAGGATACCATTAACTGCCTGCCCAAGTCTGCTTGTGTGGCTGTTACGCAGCTGCCCCCTTGCCCTGGCGCTGAATGCTAAGTGAGGCGCTATGCTTCAGCTGGAAACTTCCTCAAGGAGATGCCCCTTTCTTCAGCGTCCAGCCATCCCTGGACTGACCGGGCCAGCCCAATATGTGGTGTATCCAAGGCGCACATCTGTAACTGAAGGGCGGGGAGGCTGTGGCGTCACAGAGGGCTTTTATTGTTGGCACAAGCCCAAGGAAAGCAACTGCGCTCAGCCTAAGGCAAACGCGCTGCATTTATGGAGGCAATAGCAATGGAAGGTTATTTTAGAGCAAGGGAGAGGAACCTAAGGCCCGGGGGCCAGATGCAGCCCCTGGCTTCCCTGGATCCCTGCCCCCACGATCGCCCCACAGGGCTGGAGCACACAAAAACTACTAGCACGCCCCCCCCCCCCCCCCGGCTCCTAGAAGAATGTGGGGAGTGTCTTTCTCCTTCTCAGTCAGGGGCCATGTCAGTGAGGGTTTGGTTGTTTTTTCCTTCTCACTTTGTGGCCCCCGCGACTGATTTTTCTGTGGGTCAGCAGCCCCTGACCCAAAAAAGATTCCCCACCCCTGTTGTAGAATCATGTTTAGGGGTGACCCTCAGACTCCTGGCAAGAGGCTAACAGATCTCAGGGCGGCCGGCCCCTGCTATGATGCAGCAAAGAAGCAGGAGCCTTCTGCGCTGAGCCCACCTCTCCCTTGAGAGGACTGGCAAGGGAGGCGGGGGAAGTCAGGGCAGCTCCCGCTCCCTGTGCAGAGTGTTCGGAAAGGCCTCATGGTGGCCGCATGGCGGTTAGGTTGGCTTTGTTTCTCAAGGCTGTTGCAGAGGGGCCTTTGTCTAACATCATGGAGGACGCATGCGAGCTTTTGTTCCCCCAAGGACTATGCCCTTGCCCCCCCCCCCTCCCCGGTGAGCCTGAACCCACCATGCAATGTTCCTGTTCATTTGGGAGCAAAGCAGCACAGGGTTAAGTAGTGAAGGCTGGGGTTGCCAGGTGTCCAGTATTCTACTGGACAGTCCGGTTTTTGGGTCCTCTGTCCGGTAAAAAAATCCAGAAAATACCGGACATGTGCAATGTCCAGTATTTCCTGGATTTCTGTCTGGGCGCTGGACGGAAGCCTGGCGGGGCTGGGGGCGTGGCTGGGAGCCCTGGCCGCGTCTGACGCCTTGGGGAGGAGAAGAAGCCCTGTCCTTGCTCCTGAGCGCGTGGTGGAGCTGCAGCTGGACTCACTCGCACTTCTCCGGACCACGCGCGGGACTGACAGCGCCTCGGGATCTGCATGTGCCCGGCTCAGTCCCGCCCCTCCCCCCCTGCGCTTCCCCCGACCAGCTCTGCTGCCCCCGACCCCCTCCTGGCCACCCCTGCTTCCTGCCGACTGGTTCTTCTCTTCCCGATCTCCCCGGACCAGCCGCGCTGCCCCGACCCCCCGGCCGCCAGCCCCGCCCCCGGCCGCCCCATCTCCCCTGGCCAGCCACGCTGACCCGCCCCCCCCGCCGCACATCTCCTCTGGCCAACCCCGCCCCCCTCCTGGCCGGTCCCCCCCCGCATCAAGTGTGTCCGGTATTTTTTCTAAACCTACCTGGTAACCCTTCAAGTGGGAGACGATTGCAGCTGGATTTAACAAGCTGCACATGCTGAGGAGGGAGGAGGAGCAGAGGGAGACTCTGCAGACTCCCATGGCTGGGTGGGATTTATGGCCGGGGGGTTAATGGCTGAGGAGAGGGGGTCAGTGGGGGGGCAATGAATGGCTGGGTGGGGTTAGTGGCCAGGGGGGTTAATGGCTGAGTTGGGGGAGTGACAGCACAGGGGCGTTAGCTGCTGGGGGCAGGGGTTATTGGATGAGGTGGGGGGTTACAGTCCAGGAAGGTTAGTTGTTGAGGTGGGGGGTTTGAGTGCTGGGAGGGTTGATAACTGGGGGGGGGGGGGTTATCACAGGGGGAGCTAATAGCTGAGGTGGGCAGTTAGCAGCCTGGATGGTTAGTGGCCGAGGTTAATGACTGGGACGGTGTGGTGGGGTTAATGACTGGGGTTAGTGGCTGGGGGGTTAGTGACTGGGACGGTTAATGGTTGAGTGACTGGGAAGGTGTGGTGGGAGACTCCAGCAGCAGCCGCGGCCATGGAAGCCCTCAGACGGGATGCTGCCCAGAGGCCGCACGACGGGAGAGAAGCCCCAGAGCTGGTAGGAAGGTGTCCAGGGCAGGGAATTGTTCCTCGCGAGCTCAGCGTGTGGCGGTCGGAGTCCCTGCTCCACGACCAACAGGGCCCGGGGCTTGGACCTTGTGGAGCGGGAGGGCCTGGCTCCAGCTAACCGCACTGCCTGTAGCAAGACACTGCCCTGGAAGTTTGCAATCACCTCTGAGCTAGGCCCTATTGCTCCCGATAGACGGGACTCACCTATGGACTGGGTCTCTGGGCCGTATTTCTCAGGAGGGAGAGGGGACTTACTTTTCAACTAGGCCTCTAACCGAGGGGACCCGTCTGGGTGCAAGGCCGCGGAGTGGCATAGGTGTTAGCAGACACACCTACGGACGTGGCTGACCGGCCAGGTTAGCACTGAGTATGGGGAATTGGCATGGCCTTGGAGTAAAGGCTGAGCAACGCCCTTGGAAGGGCTCGTCTCGAGGGGTAGCCACCCTCCGGCTGTGCCCCCGACACAGGGGCTCAGGAAACTGGGAGTCAGTGTGAGCGTTTGTGCTGCCCAGCTTCCATCGACGGCCCTTGAACTCATGTGAGTGGGAGGAATTTGAACAGCTGCCCCACGCTCAGCAGAGGGAAACGTGGGTTCCCCAGTGCTGAGCTGCTCCAGACAATTCTTTCCCCGCTGTGTGGCTGGGGGCTCTGGCCAGAACACTCCTGCTCTGACTGACTCCGTGTCTGGGGATGGGAAGCAATTTTCAAGGGGTCAGATGTGCAGAGCCCGTGGGGGTTGGGTGGATGAGACTGCCTCCCTTGGCAGCGTGGGGCAGGGTCCCAGGCTGGGTTCAAGTCATATCAATGGGGGATTCTCCATCCCTTGCCATCGCTCAGTCATGACGTGAGGGCATCAGTAACTCAGCCAGGGAGAGTGGGGCTGGGATCAGAGGGGCTGGATGAGGTTCTGGGGCCTGAAGGTGCAGGGGGTCGGACCAGATGCTCATGATGGTCTCGTAGGCCATTCAAGTTTGAGCCCAGGAGACTGGTCTGTGAGACTCCTGGCCCCAGCTCCGACCCAGGGCTCTGACAGTCACTGCTCTGACTGCTAGGCATGACTGCTCCAGCCAGGAGTCTGGGAGGGCTTTGCCTGGGGAGGGGCTGTTGTCATGGCAAGAGAAACACTCTTCCTGTGCCTGTGGGCTGCATCCCAGAGAGGGGGCTCGGCTGGCACTGCTCTGTCCCCACTGGCCCTAGGGTGTAGCGGCTCCCTTGGCCGTCATGGGAAAAGTGTTTCAAGTCCTCAGGTTTGCAGGGAATGGCTGAAACAGACCCGAGCGTGCGCTTAAGGCCCAGAAAGCAAAGCTCATAAAAACACAGATTGGTTTATTTCTCTTCAATCTCTTTATTTGAAACCAGTCTCACAATTTTTTTACTTGGCTCCTGCTGGTGCTACACCTGAGGTGGGTGGAGATTTTGGCATCGAGGGAGCATCTCTCAGACACCACGAATCACTTTTGCTCTTCCAGGCAAAGCAGAAGAAGGCAGCAGGGACTCCAGAGTCAGCCGGAGGCTGGATAATCTGGGCTCGTCCCAGTGGCCGGCAGACACAGTGTTTTGTGCCTGGCTGAGCAGCAGGTTTCTTCATACCCCAGTCTGTACCCACGAGTCTCTGGCCACTCCCTGCCGGAGGTGCTGCTGTGTGAGCCCTGCCCTGGCCCTGGGCATTCCTGGCCAGGCCCTCCCTTTGCTCCTCCGCTCTCCATCCAGGCAGATCTCTGAGTGGGGGAAACCTCCCCTGAGAACCTACTGCCTCCTCCATTGAAGTGGTGGGAAAGGGGCTGCCAGGAACTCCTAGCCGTGTTGGCCCTTGGGGTCATAGAGGAATCCCCTCGTGCAGCATTTCTCCCCCTGGGGGTCCCCACCCAGAAGGGGGTGGCAAGGTGAGGGCAGGAGGGTCGCTCACAGGGGCACCGGACATTTGGACTTTCCCAGCCGTGGCCTTGTCTTCAGTCTCCAGGTCTCCATCCCAGCGGAGTTTGGAAATAAGAAGAAATGTCCCTGATCTCTCATGGCCTTCCGAGCTGGGCGGCTGGAGGGGCAGCTGCTCGCTGCCGCCCAACCTGACCAGCAGCGGCACAGTCAGAAGGGTGGCAACGGCATCGCCGGCTGCACTTCCTTCTGCGCTGCTGCTGCTGCTGGCGCTGACTTCACAACTGGGATCCCGCTCGCTCTGGCCACCCAGCTTGGAAGGGAGTGATGCCACCAGCAGCGGTGCAGAGGGAAGGGCGGCAATGCCGGGCCACACCCCCTTCCTTCTGCACTGCTGCTAGTAACGGAGCTGCCGTCCGAGCTGGGCACCTTCCCTGCGGCCACTGCTCTGTGGTCCCCTAGTGGAGAAGGCCACCCTGCCAGCAGCAGAAAAGGTGCCAACAACATGCCAGGCCACCCTGTCTTCTGAGCTGCTGCTGGGGGCAGCATTGACTTCTGAGCTGGGTGACCCGTCAGTGACCCCCTCTTCCCTTGCTGCTCAGTGGGTCCCCCTCCGAACTGGGCCCCACAACAACAGCCACTGCTCTGCTGCTGCCCAGGTCCAAAGGCAGGGCCACCGCCTGCAGAGGCACAGAAGGAAGGGTGGTGATACCAGACCAGGCCTCTCTTCCTCCTGTGCTGCTGCTGGCGGTGGTGCTGACTTTGCAGCTGGGCGTCCTGCCAGCATCGGCCACTCTCAGGCCACTCAGTGTGGCAGGCCAGGCTGCCCCCAGCAGCAGCACAGGAGGGAGGGCAACAGTTGCAGACCTTCTGTGCCTCTGCTGGGGGCAGACGGCCTTGTGCACATGGTGCCTGCGCTCTCTAGATGCCCACCTTAGAAGTGAGAGGCACGGCCAGCAGCGGCACAGCAGGAAGGGCGGCGATACCAGACCAGCTCCCCTCCCTACTGTGCTGCTGCTGGCGGTGGGGTTGCCATCCAGGTTGGGCACCTGACCCCTTATAACTGTCCCCAGCCTCTCCGTTAGTAGCAGTGCCACTACCAGCAGCAGTGCAGAAGGAAAAGATGCACCGCCACACCAGGCCACCCTCCCTTCTGCGTTGCTGCTGGCGCTGGTGCTGTCTTCTCAGGTAGGTACCTGGCCCGTGGCCCCCGCTCTCTGACTGCACACCAGCAGCTGCAGCGCAGAAGGGAAAGTGGCAATAACAGATCCCACACCCCTGCCTTCTGTGCTGCTGCTGGCAGCCGTGTTGCCTTCTGAGCTGCATGTCCTGCCAGCAGCCACTGCGCTCTGGCCCCTGGCACTGAAAGCCGGGCTGCCCCCAGCCGTGGCACAGAAGGAAGGCGGCACTCACAGAACATGCCACGTTCCTTCTGTGCTGCTGCTGGAGCTGGAGTTGCTGCCCTTTTCAGGTCCCTGACCCATTGCATTGCTTCCCAGCCACCCTCCCCCTTTAAAATGCAGTGCCCCCAGCAGCAGGGGTGCACAAAAAAGGGAGGCAAAGCCACACCAGGCCTCCCTCCCTCCTGCACTGCTGCTGGGCTTGGCGCTGCCTTTCCAGCTGCCCACAATGGCAGGCAGAGCTGCCACCAGCAGGGGCACAGTAGGCAGGGCAGTGACGTCACCAAATACCACCCTGTGTTCTGCGCTGCTGCTGGTGGCCCTGCTGTCTTCCGAGCCAGGTGCCTGGCCAGGGGCTGCCGCCCTGCAGCCTCCTAGTGTGGAATCCAGCGCTGCCAGCAGTGAGGGTGTTAAAGACTTAGACAACTAGTCGACCATCCAATAAGAAAATGCTTATCGCATAGTCGAGTCGATTAGTCAATTTCTCCTCCCCTTGCTGCCTCTATCAGATGGAGGCAGCAAAAGGGGGGGAAAGGGGATACTCGGAAGCAGCAGCGCCACATGGAGCCCGGGGTTGCCAGGGGTCTCAGAGTCCCCCGCTGACTCCAGGCTCCATGCAGGTACTTCCACTCTGAAATGCACAAGAGCCTCCGGGATCTTGTGCATTTCAAAGCAGAAGGACCCTCCTAAAGCCTGGAGTCAGTGGGACTTCCCGCTGGCCCTGGGCTGCACATGGAGTTAGCATTTTGAAGTGCGTAAGAGGCCCTGCTGGGGCCCTTGTACATTTCAAAGTGCAGAAAGTGCCCATTGACTAGTCGAGTAACCCATGGAAATTACATCGACTACTTGACTCGTTGACGAATCATTATTTAACATCCTTACCCAGCAGCAGTGGTGCAGAAGGCAGGGAGGCAAAGCTGCACCAGCCCACCTGCCTTCTGCACTGTTACCGGAGACAGCACGGATTGTCCAGCTGCCTGGCGTGAGAGGCGGTGCCGTCGCCAGAAGGGGCAGAGAAGGACGGGGGCAGCACCGTCCAGGGCCGCTCTCCCTTCTGTGCCAGGGATGTCAGAGAGGGAGTCATTGAACAATCATATCACTGCATCAAACTGTAGCAATTCCACAATTATTCGATAGTCCCTGGGGCCTGGCCAGCAGCCAGTGCGCTGCTGCCCCACTGGCAGGGAACCCTTGGCCACCCCACGCTGCTGCCTCTGATAATGAGTCAGCAGTGCGGGGTGGCAGCAGCCCCTGTCCACAGGGGGTCTGAGCTCCCTGAGGACAGAGGCTGCACCGGCATCCCACCCAGCAGCCTCTGTGCGACGAGAGCTTGTGCCAGCCCCGGACAGAGGCTGCTCTGCAGCAGAATCCTCTGCAGTGTGAGGGGCAGGAGCAGACAGCTCTGCAGAGCTGGTGCTCATGGGAAACCAGATTTTAAGCCGGCTCCCCCAGGGCACCCGCCCCCACTGCCTCTGTGCAAGGCAGCAAGGGAGGCTCCATGGAGCTGGCATGTGTGGAGAGCCGGCTTAGAAGATGGCTCCCTGCACATATCATCTCCTGTCTGCCCCGCCCCCACGCTGAGAGAGAGGCAGCAGGGGGATGGGGGGGACGATGGGAAGTGGCTCCATGGGAGATGATACATGTGGGGAGCTATCTTAAAAGCTGCTTCCCATGTGGACCAGCTCCCGCCTGCCCCCTTCACCCTCCGTGTTGCTGCATCTCTATGAGAGGGGGGCCAGGCAGCTCCATGGGATCTGGTGCTCATGGGGAGGCAACTTAAAAGCCGGCTCCCCACAGACATCAGCTCCCACCTCCACCCCCTTGCTGCTTCTGTTACTGAGGCAGCCGGGGGAGGGGTGCGTGAAGTCGACAGGATTAACCAATAGGCCCAGGCATGTCGGTTAATTGTGTAGACGACGACACACGTTGACATCCCGAGTTTGTGCTGCTGCTGGTGCCGGCGCTGCCCTCTGAAGTTGCCCCTGGCCAGTGGCACCTGCTCTCTGGTCACCCCGTGTAGGAGGCAGGGCTGACTCCCACCGTGGTGCAGAAGGAAGTGCTGCAATCCCGCCCCCTCCTGCACTTCCTGCTGCACCACTGTTGGGAGCAGCACTGACTGCTGAGCAGGGTGGCCAGAGAGTCGTGGCTGCTCCTGGGGTGCCCAGCTCGGAAGACAGGGTCACCACCAGCAGTGGCGCAGAAGTAGGAGTGACAATACCACATGGAGCCACCCTCCTTCTGTGCTGCTGCTGGCAGGGATGCCGTCATCTGAACTGGGCCCCTCGCCAGCAGCCACTGCTCTCTGGCCACCCAGCGCTGAAGGCAGCCCCACACCCAGCAGCAGTGCAGAAGGGAAGGAGGCAAGACCATATCATGCCCCCTTCCCTGTGGGCTGAGGCTGGGTGTGGCGCTGACTTCTGAGCTGGGTGACCTGCCAGTGGCCACTGCTCTGCTGTCACCAGATCGAAAGGCACCCACCGCTAGCAGCAGTGCACAAGGAAGGGTGGCAACACAGTACCCTGCCTCCCTTCCCCCGTGCTGCTGCTGGCACTGGCACTGCCATCTGCAAAGGAGGCCCAGACAGTGGCTGCTGCTCTCCAGCCACTCAGCTGGGAAAGCCAGGAGAAATCCGACAGTTTTTAATATTTCCAAACATTTGCCCAGAGGAAGATTTGAAGCCCAAAGATGAGGTCCTGGCTGGGAAAACCCAGGTGGCCAGTGACCCTGCTCGCGAGCCTCCTACCCTGGCCCTGTGACCCCCTTTTGGGTTGGGAGCCCCAACTGGAGAAAGGCTGCACTAGGGGATTCCCCAATGACCCTGAGGACCAACAGGGCCAGGAGTTTCTGGCTAACCCTTTCCCACAATTTCCAGGGAATACGCCGGAACTAGGGCCCCATCGTGTCCCCCTGGAACCTCGCCCATTTCACAGCCAGGGCGTTTCCACGCTGCTCCCTGGCACACTTCCGAGGGTTTCCGTGGGAAATTTCCCAGCTCTCTGACCGGGCGGGTCCTGGTCCAAACTAGGATTGTGTGCAGTGGGGGTGGGTGACGTCCCAAGAGTGCCAATTTAACTTCCCAGCAGCCTGCGGGGCAGGCCTGGAGCCGTTTCACCCTCACTTCTCCCTGCCCCTCAGGGTGGCTCTGATCTACCCCCTCCAAGAGTGCCCGTGTTGGGGCAGGACAACTCCTGTCTCATCCTGGCCAGGTCAGGCGAGCAGCTGGTGCCCCAGACCCCTCGCCACGTGGGGAGCTCAGACTCCCCCCGCCCCACGTCTCCTGGCTGTGAAATGGGTGGGGCCCTAGTCAGGTTCCCAGGGACCTTTACCGCCCACAGAGCAGGGGTGGGGAACCTTTGCTGGGTCGGGGCTACTGACCCACAGAGAAATACATGGGGGGCTGCACACAAGAGAGAAACAGCCCCCCTCCCCTCCCTAGGGTGGGCCCCCAATGCATGGGGAGCCCCGAGTTTCAGGGGCCGGATCCCCGCAAGCCAGGACTGCAGCCAGCCCCCACTCCTGAGGTTCCCCACCACTGCCATACGGATCTGCACTGGATGGGAGTCTCCCTGGGAACAGCCTAGCCTGGCCAGGCCACGAGCCCCCAGGGCAGGGCTGCGAGGCGCCGGGCTTGCTGTGGCTTCTCCACCAGGCGCCCTGGCTGAAGGGCACCAGCAGCCCGAGCTCAGGGCCTGGGGGAAGCGGCACGATGGGGAGGCCCCTTGGTCTGTTCCAGGCTTCAGCAGGTCCCCGAGGTGCAGCCCCCGCCAGGCCTCTTTGTCCTGGCCGGCCGGTTTCCTCCTTCGCTGCCCTGGTCCTGTGTGTGACCTCGCCTGGCCCTGGCTGCTGGGCCAGTTCTTCAGCCTTTAGTCTGCGCCACGACACACCCAGTGCCTGGGCTGGAATCGTCATCGTCGGGCCACTGGGTCCAACCCGCACCTGGTGCTGAGGTGACGGCAGCTTCTCCCGCCACAAAGCCTGTGGGCTCCCAACTTCCCTCTGGCAGAGCCTGGCGTAGGGCAGGGCAGCCTAGTAGGTGGCATCCGTAACCGGCCCCTTCTCTCAGGGCAGTGCGGCCCAATGGCCAGTCAGTACCTACCCCTTCTCTCAGGGCAGTGCGGCCCAATGGCCAGTCAGTACCTACCCCTTCTCTCAGGGCAGTGCAGCCCAATGGCCAGTCAGTACCTAGCCCTTCTCTCAGGGCAGTGTGGCCCAATGGCCAGTCAGTACCTAGCCCTTCTCTCAGGGCAGTGCGGCCCAATGGCCAGTCAGTACCTACCCCTTCTCTCAGGGCAGTGCGGCCCAATGGCCAGTCAGTACCTACCCCTTCTCTCAGGGCAGTGCGGCCCAATGGCCAGTCAGTACCTACCCCTTCTCTCAGGGCAGTGCGGCCCAATGGCCAGTCAGTACCTACCCCTTCTCTCAGGGCAGTGCAGCCCAATGGCCAGTCAGTACCTAGCCCTTCTCTCAGGGCAGTGTGGCCCAATGGCCAGTCAGTACCTAGCCCTTCTCTCCGGGCAGTGTGGCACAATGGCCAGTCAGTACCTAGCCCTTCTCTCAGGGCAGTGCGGCCCAATGGCCAGTCAGTACCTAGCCCTTCTCTCCGGGCAGTGTGGCACAATGGCCAGTCAGTACCTAGCCCTTCTCTCCGGGCAGTGTGGCCCAATGGACAGTCAGTACCTAGCCCTTCTCTCCGGGCAGTGTGGCCCAATGGACAGTCAGTACCTACCCCTTCTCTCAGGGCAGTGCGGCCCAATGGCCAGTCAGTACCTACCCCTTCTCTCAGGGCAGTGCGGCCCAATGGACAGTCAGTACCTAGCCCTTTTCCCAGGGCAGTGCGGCCCAAAGGCCAGTGACAGTTTTTTTGCCCCTTTAGTCAGGGCAGTGCAGCCTAATGGCTATAGTCCGTAAGCTGGCCTTGACTCACGAGGCTGTGCAGGTCCCTGTCCACGGACAGGGGATGGGTGGGCGGTTCCATCTCCCGTGGGGGGCAGCCCCTCCCTCTCCTCTGGTGCCCGGCCGCAGCAGCGGCTGCGGCTCCAGTCCCGGCGTGAGCAGGATAAGCTCCGACCGACGTGCTGATCCCGCCGGCGGCTCCCTCCCCAGCTGCCTGGGGCAGCCCCTGCTGAGCTGCGGGCAGCTGGGGCCAGGGTCAGACGTGGGGGGGAGCTGGCGCGTCCCTGTGGCCGGGCTCCTCCTGTCCCAAGAGAGCAAGGGCCTGTCAGACGCGGTGCCTGGGAACCGGGGGGGGGGGGGGGGGGGGGGGGGGGGGCTGGGCCCTGGGATGGGCGCGGTGCCTCTCTAGTGCCCCCCAGGGCCAGACCCCTCCCAGCTTATCAGCACAGGAGCTGCTGACGCCTCCCCCTGCCCTACTCCGGCCCCCAACCCTCCCCCCACGCCAACTGTTCCCCTGCAGCTACCCCAGGGCCCTGGCTGGGGCTGGGTTCCCAGTGGGCTGCCTTCCTGGCCCCACAAAGAGCCAGCACCTTGGTGCCTGGGGAGGGGCTGGTCCTCCATGGAGCGCAGGGGAGGAGAGAGAGACAGACTCACCCTCCCATGGGGCCAGTCTCAGAGGCTCTGGTGCGTAGCGATAGGGCTCCCATTCCCTGGGGGGTGGAGGTGCAGGCTTGGGGGGGCAACATTTCAGCAGGACCCCTGGCCTGGCGTCTGTCAGTGTCAGTGCTCGAGGGCCCGTTGCCCAGCAGGGTCCCTTACCTCTGGCGCAGCAGCAGTGGGCAGAGGGGGTCAGGCCCTTCCCTGGTCAGCCGGTGTCCTCGGCTGGGCCCCTGAGGGACAGTCCCAGCTGGGCCCCAAGCTCCCTAATGGGGGGCTGTGCTGAGCTGGGATGGAAGGGAGGAGACGGGGCCCCATCAGTGTCCTGCAGCCAGCTCCCAACCCCCCTGGGCCAGGCGTCTCCCTCCCCAGCTCCCTCTGCTGGAGCCACTGGGGAGAGGAGCTAAGGAGACCCCCAGCTCCTGGGGCAAAGGGCGGTGGGCAGAGGCCTCCATGGGGCCTTGCACCCCCAGATGCTCCAGGGGGACAAGGAGGGACCCAGGGCAGGGCAGGAGCCTGGATGCAACATGGGCCCTTAACGTCCCAGGGTCTTCCCTGAGCCAGGAGAAGATGAAGTGGGCCCTAGTCTGGCTCAGGCCTGGGGTTGCCAGATGGTTTCAACAAAAATACGGGACACACTGGACCTTCCATCCCAACCGACATTCCATTGTCCTTGGGAAATCCCGGCCATTCCCATTGTCTCATTTCTATTGTCTCCATTTCTGTCCCACACAGAGAACTCAAATCCTGGCCTGTCTGGTTCCAAACCGGACACCTGGCCATCCTGCTCAGGCCCGGCTCTGACTCTGCCCTCCCCAGGGGTCGCTGCCAGCCCGCAGCCCTGCCGCTGCTGGCCCTGCGGCCTGTGGGAGCCGCTTGCCCACCCCGGGGCCAGGGGCCGGCTCAGAGGTCACTCACCTCCAATGCAGGCGGGTGGGGGGGGGGGAGTTACAACCGGGCTCTGCTGCTCCTGGGGCCTTGGCTCTCCCCTAGGACACTCTAGGCACGATGCAGGAGCTGATGTGCTATGGGGGGTGAGAGGTGGGGCAGGTCAATAGACCAGTGCCCAGGCTGTGCCAACGAGCCCCCCCTGTCCCCCCCACCCGGGTGTGTGGGATTTGAGGGTCCCTATCCCAAAGCCAGCCAGGACCTGATGTCAACTTCCATCTCCTTCCCCTGTCCCGATGGAGGAAAGGCCCAACACAGCCCTGCCCTGCCGGCCCTGCCAAGAGTCCCCAGTCTCCCCTTCCCACGCCCCCCCACCCCTCCCAGCGCTAAGGGAAAACTGCACCCCCGCCCCGCCCATGGTCACCTACCAGCTCTCCTGGCGCCTGTGTGGGGCTGTGCCCACAGGTCCCCCTGCAGGGCCAGCTGGAGGCCCGCCCCCATCCGTGCAGAGCCTGCAAAGGAAGGGCGGGGGGGTTCACACCCGGGAATGTGGGAAACCTCCTCCCTGTCCGTGGCCCCCTGCTCGGCCAATCAGCAGCGAGATTGGGAGAGGGAGGCAGGCGAGAGGTCTCAGGGGACGTCCCAAGGGCTGGCCCAGGTCACCCCCAGAGGGGTCGGTCTCAGAGCGATTCCAGCCCCGCCTCTCTGGGGGGCTCCCCACACAGCCAGAAAGGGCAGGGGCGGGGGGAGGGGAACGGGACTCTGAGGCTGCCCTGCCTTGCAGCTGATGTCAGGGGATCTCCATGAGCTCAGTTCTTCCCTAGCCCCTTCCCCCCCCTCCAGGCCGTTGTGGTGTCATTGCCTCTTCCCCCCACAGTCAGGCTGATGTCCTGCCCCCAACCACCCACTTAGGACACACGGACAGTCAGAGCCCAGGGCCCTCCACCCAGCCACAACTCAACGACCACTAATGGGAACCAGTCATCAGAGATCACTGGGTCCAGCCTGCTGCCCTTCCGGCAGGACCCAGCACCATTTAGACCATCCCTGACAGGTGTCTGCTCTGAAATATCTCCCATGTTTAACCACCTGCAGAGGAAGTTTTTCTTAATGTCCAGCCTAAACCTCCCTTGCTGCAGTTTAAGCCCATTGCTTCTTGTCCTCTCCTCAGAGGCCAAGGAGAACATTTTGCTTCCTCCTCCCTGGAACACAATTTTAGGTACTTGAAAACTGCTCTCATGTCCCGTCTCAGGTCTTGTCTATACACTGGTATCCCAGAATGACCCCCTCCCCCCACTGCATCCAGGGAATGCGTTTGGCTCTTCTGATTTTTTTGTGGAAGTGCAAACCCACTCTTTTGGAAGCCCAGTCTTCCTCCTCCCATCAGGAAGAAGGGAGCTTCTGAAAGAGGGTTTTTACTGACATTTGACTCCAGAAATGCCTCTTCAAAAAAAAAAAACAAAACAAAAAGGGACTCAAATTGCGGTTCACTATTTCCATAACTTTTTCTGGAAATAGAACACACTCTCCTGAAATGTGGTGACCCAGAACTGGAGACACTAATCCAACAGAGGCCAAATCAGCAGCGAGACTCCAACTGAAGACTAATCAGTGCAGAGTAGAGCGGAAGAAGCACATCTCGCGTCTTGCTCACAACACTCCTGTTCATGCAGCCCAGAATCCTGTTTGCTTGTTTTTGCTACAGTGTCACACTGTTGACCCTATCACACAAAGACTTGTGATCCACCATGAACCCCTAGATCCCTTCCTGCAGGACTCCTTCCTAGCCAGTCGCTTCCCATTCGGCATGTGCCCTCTGGATGCCAATAGCTAAATGGCTGATGAAGATAGGGAAGAGTCCCAAAACAGACCCCTGCGGAGCCCCAGGTGTTAGGACCTTCCCACATGGCTGGGAACCGTTCATAACGACTCCCTGAGAACGGTTTGAAAGAGAACAAAAGGCCGCGAGTATCCCCCGTCAGTAAGCACCCGTTCGGCCATTCAGCAGCGAGACTCTGGGAGCTGGGGGGTGGGGTGGGTCTCAGCACAGGTCCAAATGGAGGGCCCAGGTCACCTCCTGCTCCCAGCGCTCTGCCAGCCCGAGTTCTGTGTGAGGCCTCACACCGCCCCCCCCAAACACCCCGCCCCCGCTTGGTGGGGTGGGGGGCAGGGAAAGAGGGAAAGATGCAGGAAAAGGCGAGATGGAGTGGGGGGGCAGGGGGCAAAGGGGAACCAGACTGAGCAGGCTCCAAACCTTTCCGAGGCTCCGACCGTCTCACCTGGCCCGACGTGACTGGCTGCAGGGAAGGAGAAAAAGCCGACGAGGCTCCTCCTGCCCCCACACCTCGGTCCCAATTCTCCATCTGGCCCCTGCAGAGAGCCTGGGAAGGGGCCGCGCTGCTGCCAAGCCGCGGGAAACTTGGCGCTTACCCCGGCCTTGCACCTCCATCCTGAGTGGCTGTTGCCAGGGACTCTTTGTGAGGTCATCCCTGTCCCCCAATAGGCTGTGGTAGTGCAATGGGCCCTTTGTGATGTCACTGCCACCTCCCTCACCCATCCTCTGCTAGGCTGGTGTCCTGGCCCTGGCCGGCCTCTCTGAGTGTTTGAGGGGTTCCTCTGGAGCCCCACTGAATGGCAGTTGGGTCTGGGGCCCAGTAGGCTGGGCAGTGATGCCCCAGGGGTTGCTCCCCTCAGCCCCACCCAGCTTCTCAGTCATTAGCAGAGTGTGAGGCCAGAGGGGCCCATTAGAGCATCAGATCTGCCCCCTGCACATCCCAGCCCCCTGTAGCTCCTCATAGTTGCTATGTTCTGACCTCGCACACACCAGAAAGGCAGGTCTTCTGCACTAGAAACACCAAACAAGGGGGAATCCCTCACTGGATTTGGCTGTTTGTGCCAATGGTGCATCAGCCTCCCCGGAAAATATTTGTGCCTCATTTCTCCCATGGGCTTGTCTGGTTGCCCTGTCCAGCCATCAGCCTTGTTCTGCAGCATGAACCAGCCCTTTCATCAGGGACGTTTTCACTCCAGGAAGCCTTTAGACACGTCTGTGAAGTCCCCTCTCAGCGTCCTGTGGCAGACGCTAAACAGAAGGTGTTTTTCTTCAGCCCTCAGAACACGGGGCTCTTTGCTGCCCCAGCTCCTGTTTTCCAACATCTGTTTCCATGTGGCCCCGGAGGCAGCTGCGGCCTCCAATCTCTGTCTCCCGGATGCTGTGTCGCCTCCCGGCCCTGCTCACCCCTCTGTCCATGTGCCTAGTGACGCCTGGAGCCACATTCCCCACAGCAGCACCCTGGGGGTGCCCGTTGAGTGTCTTGTCCTGCATGTCCCCAAAATCGTTCTCACAGTCCCTGCCTGCCGGGGACAGCTCCCCGCTCCGGGGGTGGGGCCTGCCTGCTCTGGGATGGGGCAGGGCCTTGCCTTTGGCGCTGGGAAAACCTGGTTTGTTGGCGTGGGTCCAGCTTCCCAAGGGATCCAGATGGCTCCATGTCACTGCCCCGGCCTCTGCCTGATTTGACCCTACTCGGGTTTTGGTCCCTGCACATGTTGGGGGGGGGGGGCTGCTTGGCCCTGAGGGACTCAGCCAATGTCACACAGGGAGGCGGTGGAAGAGCCGGGTGTCCCAAATCCCAGCCTGGAACCTTAAGCACCTTGTGTGGAGAATTGAAATGCAGCAGCTAGTGAAACAATGGCAGCCACCAAGCACCCGCAGACAGAGCCACTGCGCCCCTCCAACACAGATGCCAGCTCATTTAGCCTTTCCTAGTGCTTTGCATGGAACAAAAGGGGAACCAGGCGGTGGCCCACCCTACAGGCATTGCCAGGCTGTGCTCAAGGGCCTTGTCTTTGACCCCAGAGGGCCCCCCAAGGGAAGCCAGTCTTGCTAGAGCAGATCTGGGGAAAATATGTCCCGAGGGCTGAATCCGGCCTGCCAAGCCACCAGATCCGGCCCACGGAGGCAGCGGGGAGCCCCAGGCAGGTCCCTAGCTCACCCCGCAGGCCCGCCCGCCATGCAGCTGTAGGGCTCCATTGATTTTGAAACTGGAGGGGAGGGGGGATGTTTTAGGAGCCGTCACACCCCTAGCACAGTCTCATTGGCTGGTTTCTGGCAGATCCAGCCAATAGGAGCTGTTTGTTGGAATAACAGGCAGCCAAGAATAATCACACCCCCTCTCTTTGGCTGAGTTGTTCTTGAAGCACATGGCCAGGCAGGCTGTCTGGCTGGGAAACGTTTTGAGCTCTGCAAATAGGCAGGTCAGTTTGTAGGGGTGCCAGGTGTCCGGTTTTCTACCGGATAGTCTGGTTTTTGGGCCATCTGTCGGGTAAAAAAATCCAGAAAATACTGGACATGTGCAATGTCCAGTATTTCCTGGATTTCTGGCTGGGCGCCGGACGGAAGCCTGGCAGGGCTGGGGGGAGTGACTGGGAGGCGGGACGCGATCGGCGCCCGGAGCCCCGGTTGCTTGTGAGGAGGAGGGGTAGCCCGGTCTGTGCTCCTGCGCGCTGGTCAAGCGCGTGGTGGAGCCAAAGCCAGACTGACTCGCGCGGGATGGGAGCGCCCCGAGATCTGCACAGTCTGGGTCAGTCCTGCTCCACACTGGCTGATTCACTCCCCTGCCCCCTCCGCCAGCTCTGCATCCCGCTGGCTGGTTCCTGCTCCGGATCTTCCCCGGCCAGTCCCTCCCCCACCCCCATCCGCCACCAGCTCTGCGTTCTACTGGCCAGTTCCTGCTCCGGATCTTCCCCGGCCAGCCCTGCTGCACCCCCCGCCAGCCCTGCTTCCGGCAGCCAGTTCTCCCCTCCTCCTGAGATCCCCCAGCCAGCTCCACCTGCCGCCTGGCTGTCCCCTCCCCCCCGATATCCTGCGGCCAGTCCTGTTCCGTCCGACTCCCCCCCCGGCCACTGACCTGCTTACCTGGGTCTGTAAGGCTGCCGGCACAAAATAGAGTCTTTTTTTTTGGGGGGGGGGGGCTCAACAACTTTGGTTTCCTCCCCCCCCCCTTTTTTCCTTCAACAGAATTTTTTCTCGATTTTTTTTGAGGGAGGGGGTGTTCGGTATTTTTGTTTCAACCATCTGGCAACCCTAGCGAAGGCTGGGGGGGGGGTGGGGGAGTTGGGAGAGTGCTTATGTATTGTCATCTACGTCCCAATGAAGTGACTTGGTAAACTGGGCTTGGCAGTGCCATTTAGGGCAAGGCACAAGGGTCAGTGATCAGAGACCAGAAGAATCCCAAGCACTGCTCCAGGCTGGGGACCCAGTGGCTAAGCGGAAGTTCTGCAGCAAAGGACCTGGGAATTACAGTGGATGAAAAGCTAGATATGAGTCAACAGTCTGCCCTTGTAGCCAAGAAGGCTAACGGCATATTGGGGTGCATTAGGAGGAGGATTTCCAGCAGCTCTAGAGAAGTCATTATTCCCCTTTATTCGGCATTGTTGCGGATCACAGCCTGCCACCTGCTCCAGGCCTGGAAGCAGGTTTGCTGTGCCATAGGCCTCGGCTACACTGGGCTGGGGGCTCTGTGGCTATGTCTAGACTGCAGGCTTCTTTCGGAAGAAGATTTTCCGGAAGAGATCTTCCAAAAAACTTCTTCTGAAAGAGAGTGTTGACACTGAAAGCACATCAAAAAAGCGATCTGCTTTTTCGACAGATAGTGTCCACACTGAATGGACGCTCTCTCGCATGTAAGCTATGATTACTATGGGCGGAATGGCCACCAACGCACCTGTGCTTTTTCCTCTTCTTGTGAAAGAATTCCCTCTTCCCCGTCCACACATGCCTCTTTCCAAAAGAGCTCTTTTGCAAAAAGGCTTTTTCCTTATAGAAAGAGGATTACCAACACTGGAAAAACCCCTCTGCTCTTTCGATGTACTTTTGAAAGAACGCGATTACAATGTGGCCGTTACTCAGGTTTTGTCGGAAAAACAGCCGTTTTTTTCCAACAAAACTCTGTCGTGTAGACTTACCCTCAGGGTCACACCATGGTAAAATCACAGGGCTTGGAAAGCACAGAGGGCCCCCCCCCAGCGTGTGCTACAGCTCTGGAGCGGCGTTGTGATGTGTGCGCTGGAGGGCGGCAGACAGGCGATGTGTGAGTTAACAGCTCAGAGGCCAGTAGCTAGCACTCAAGCTGAGGCAGCACAGTTCCTGGAGCGTGGCAGGCTGATAAATGGCGTCTTCTGGGCAGTTCATTAAGCAACACACTTAGCAGCGAGCACGGTTAAGAACATGACATGGGCCTTTCTGCATTGCAGAAAAAGAACCATGTGAGGGACTGACCCTGCTGTAACCACTGACTCTAGACAATTTACACTTGCTTAACTAGCTAGGCCAACTATTTTATTATTTCTTCAAAATGTGCTGATTTCCTTTGCAGCACACAGGAAGGCAAATGAGTCAGGACTCTCTGACACACAGCTATCGAGCTTGTTGGGGCGGTGCTATTGTCGGGTGCTAGCATCAGATGTGACCCCTCCCAAACTGTAGCAACCCCTCTACCCTCAAACTTCCTCTCGGGTTTGATTCAGGCCATTGGAGCAGGGCTAGCTGCGTAGTCCAGCTTCAGAACTGTCTGGGGAAGGTGGTTTGATTTGGGAGGCTCTCTGAAGACAAGCTAGGCCCCATCACGCCATTGGCAACTCAAGCAGCTCTTCAGCGCACAACTCGCTCCCGAGAAGTGTTGCTAGGTTACACAGAAGGGAGAGCTAGTCCCCTCCTTTGCAGGAGAAATTCGCTGGCCTGCATTATGCAGTAGATAGGCCGCTCTAGACTATAACAGTCCAAGCTGGCCTTAAACTCTGACCCTGCCTAGAAAGCAGGAAAGAGGCCAGGAAAGGTGAGCCACTAGCAGGGCCGGACTGAGCCATTCCGGCGCCCCGGGCAGACAATTTAATTGCGCTCTGGGTTGGGGGAGGGTGCATGCGCGGCCCCGCCCCTGCCTGGCGCGTGGGGGAGGGCGCGGAGCTGGCGGTGGCAGGACGCACGTGCCCGGCCTGGGCCAGCCCAGCTACCACCACTGGTGCGCAGCCCGGGGCCACCTGGGGCGGGCCGAGCCTGGCCGTGTAGGGCCCTGCAGGGGAAGGACGCTGCTGACCGGCGCTGCGGGGGTTAACGCGGCCCCCGCCCCGGGCGGCCGCTGCAGGGTGGCCGCTGGGAGCTGCTGCAGCCCGGGAGCTGGGCGCGCGGCGCCTGATGGCAGCTGTAAGGGTGCTATGCGCCCCTTACAGCTGCCATCAGGTGCCCCCCCATAGGTTGGCACCCTGGGCAGCTGCCCAGCTAGCCCATGCCTTAATCCGGCCCTGGCCACTAGACATGTGTAGATATACTCTGAAAGCCCATCTGCAACTGCAACCTGTGACCACCCTTGCATTGTAAGAGCAGCCTCCGTGCTATGATTCGATATGTCTTTTTTGGTTGGTTAATGGTTAGTTTCACTGCCGGTGACTTCCTCGACTAGCAGGGTAACCCAGGTGAAGGCACAGACACCTGTGCTGTGTCTAATTCCCCTGAGGAAAAAATCTATTGATTTCCCACATGAATAGCTCATACAGTTGCTGCTCTGTACTTTAATAAAAAGGACCGATGACCTCCTATAAATATATTTAAAATATTACAAAATGAGCTACATTCATAATTAAAATGTATGAGCTAAGCAACTACTCTGTGTGTGTATGTGTGTGTGTTTCAGTCTTTGTCTATTATACACTTTACGATCTAGTCCAATGATCATAAACTGGCTCGTGTGTCACCCTCTCTCTATGTTATACATTCATGTCTTTGTGGCTCTGTGCACTATATTATCATCAATCAGAGAAAAGAAATCAGTGGAACACAGTATGGTCTTGCTGGACTCCGAGATGTGTTATTGAAAGAGGAGATGGGGCACAGCTGCAATACCACTGAGCGTTCAAAATTCATGGATCAGGCTCCTGAAAATCATGAGAAAGGTTTAAAAAAATCATAAGATTTTTAAAACAATATAATAAAATGTGGGTTTTTTTATTTGCCGTCTGGATTTTAGGCTCAGGTTTTCAGGCTTGGCACTACAACCAGGAGGGCTAAAAACTCATATTGTTTGAATGAAAGTTGATGTTTATAACTCCAGCTGCTGGCGCTTTATAGAAAACGCTACCTATGGGAGCTTTGCAAGAGTATGCAACCTTGGAGCTGCAACATACAAGGACACGAACATACACATATTTCAAGTCACCTTAATCGCTTATGCGGGCTTGAAGCAAGCCTTCATTCTGGCACATCCTCTGAGCCTCTCTCTAGGGCACTGGGCACTCAGTGGAGAGGCAGCTCTAGTCATTGGGATGGTCTTTTATGGGGGGGTGTCAAAAGTGGGAGTAGGAGGCATAGTCCCTGCATGAGGTCTGGGCTAGTTTTGCTGAAGCAACTGCTCCATTCTGCTCTCCAGTGACTGTTCTGTGTCCTACCCCACCACTAATCTTTTGTGCGTGAATTTTCCCCATCTGTGTGCGGAATAATTTTATGTGCATCGAGGCATGTGCGAATGTGCACCACCAGGAGAAACACAAAACCTAGCTGTAGGTGCTCTGCTAATCTGCTGGGTGGCATTTGAATCTCTCCTGAGTGGCCCTGCCCAGCTTACAGGAAACGCTGCCCCCCCCCCCCATATCCTTGCACTGTCCCATGGAGCATGGTGGAATGGCCACCGAGTATGTGCCCTGCTCTAGGGGCGGAATGAAGAGGGGCCCAGGAGAGCTGATCCGTTGGGTGGTGAGGGGAGGTGCAACTGTGTCTCCCATGGCAGGAGTTCCTAGTACAACATCACACCGGGGAGGCTGGAAAAAGCAGCACTGGTATTGCGAGAAGGCTGAGTCTGCATCAGCAAACTGCATAACCACCAATCCCTGCCCAGAGGTGATCTCAGTGTGGAGAGGACACTGGGGATTTTACTTGCTTGTCACCCAGCCCTACTACCCCTCTCGCTAGTGCAGACCACACCACTTGCAAACTCTACAAGCGGCTAGTGTAGACAAATCCCCGAGGACAGCAGCTCAGGACCAGTTCTCTTGGGAAGGGGCCCAGCCTTACATGTCCAGGCCACGGTAACCTTTGGCCAGTGATTATAATACAACGTGAACAGTGTCTGACTAACGTGGCTCCTCAGGCCTTTCCCCCTCCTTCTGCTCTCCATCAGTCTCTCCTGCTTTCTTCTGCCCACCCTCTACCACTGCCCCCTTGCCTTGCAGTCTCTGCCCACTGTCCCTTCATCGCCATGGCATGCACACTCAGTCTTGGCTTTACATCTGCCAGGTGCGAGGAGTGTGCAGGGGAGCCGTGCTAGTTGTGAGGCAGCAAGCTGGTGCGGGCCGTGGTACAAACCAGTGCCACAACCGAGGCGTGTACTACGCAGCGGCTGCATGGGGAGGTCTGACGACCAAAGGAGCTGGACAGTAGGATGGTGGTGGGATCTGGGGAGGTGGGACAGGCAATGGGGTAATTTTATGGCAGGGATGTGTTTTGCAGAGCGGAGACCACCACAAACGCCTCACACTCTGCATTTGATGGATGGCCAGGTCTGATCCACGGCACAGCAAAACAAATCATCCCATTCCCGCCACTCCCAGCCCCCTTGTGCGCACACACTCCCTGGATCCAGGCGGACAGGGGCACCCCAGACCTCTGTACACCATCAGGAACCTACAGGAGGCTCCTCCCCACTCTACCCTGCGGGGTGAAATGCTCAGGCATGGGGGCAGCGGCTGGGCGACCCTCACTGCCCTGCCCCCCAGGCTGCTGGGCCTCTCTTGTGGAGCTAGGGCAGTGGCACATACTAGTGGGGCATCCTCATGCAGAGAGTCGCCTGAATTCACTCCCCCCTCACACACACACGTCAGTTTTTAACTCGTCCCCTGGGAACAGCCCAGCGGCAACGGGGCTCAGCTTACCGCTGGTTTCGGTGGCGTTACACCAGGCGTGTGCCAGACTCACTAATGGGGCCTCCACTTTCTGAACAGTGCGGCCCCACTAAGGGCCTGGCAGGGGTGGGCCGGACGGAGCTGATGCCAGCCTCAGGGCACTGAGATCGCGCCTGCCAGAGCATGCAGGGAGGAGGCTAAGTTGGGGGGGAGGGGTGTGCATGGCCATTTCAGGGCGACACACACTGTCACCCCCAAACTTGGGCGCCGTTTCTGAAGCCTGTGAGGACCCACTGCAAGCACCTCCTGGCCCTGCCTGTCGCCAGCTTGCAGGCCTGAGGATGGGCTCTGCCCTTTCAGCCCATTAGGCCAGAGGCCTGGAAAGGGGGTTTATTATTTCAGGGATCGGATTTTGGGGTAGGGTGGGAATGATTAATCAACATTCTCCTCTCCTCCCCAGCCCAACCCGCCTGCGCCCTGCTCCTGCCCCCTACACCATCCCAGAGCTTCTGCGGCCCCCAGCCACAGCGCCCGCTCAGTACCCCGCTGTGAAAGAGCTGTTGTAGGTTTCAGTGTGGAAACAGCTACTGTGAGACGTACTGGTGAGGCTATAGGCAAAGTAGGCCACGGCGGAGCCCAGGGTCAATCCGGTCATGTAGGACACAGTCATGGTGTTACCTGGAGAAGGGGAACGGGAGAGAGAAGCCAGGTGGTTAACTGTCGTCTGCCAGACACGCACTGGCTACTGTGATCAGGGATGCTTCCCAGACAGGGGGTGCTCCCGGGGCCTGCTGGATTTGGGACATAGGTTCCCAGTCCAGCATGGGAGTCATTCCCCTGAAGCTCGGTTTCTAGGAACACCCATGCTTGGAGCTCTCCGGCCGAACTGGCTCCATTGGAGGGGCAGCGGAGGGGGCAATGCGGGTGTGAGGATCATGCTGCTCTGATGGGTAGGGTGGCACTGTTTTGGCCCACATAGAGCTCCCCTCCTGGAGGCTGCCTCCCGCCTATGCTGAGCCAGATCCCTGACCCTTGCAGGATACAATCAGTGACCGAGTGACGCTCGGTCTCCCTTGGCCCAGTAGCATCACCACCGGTGCTGGCGCTGGGTTGCCAGCACTGTGCTCCGGGGGCATGTTATGAAAAACCACACTCGGTGCCTGCGCTGCTTGTAAACCAACACGCACGGCAGCCAGCACATCGGTGCCGGAGAGCCAGGCCCCCAGCATCTTCGCATGGCTTGGGGAGGGGGCAGCACCCTCTGGCCTGCAACCCTGAGATGGCTTCTGACCTGGGGGCTATTGCAGTGATTACCAGGAACAGGAGAGGGACGCGACAGGTCTGCTTTCTGCCTGCACCTTCCTCTCCCCTTCCCCCCCCATCTCTCCCTGGCTGCGGTAAGAGTCTCCGCACACGGCAGAGAGCTGTGTTATGCGTAACCGGGATGGCCCCTGGCTCTGTGCACACGGCACCTTTTCCCAGCTGGCCTGTCCACACCTACCATATCCCACGGCAATGTCTGCAACGATGCATTCTGGGTACATCTGGGCCACCTCCCACGCTGCCTCCACTGCTGCTTCCAGGTGCACATGTAGCAATGCAGCTGCAGCAGCAGGGGAAATCCCCCCTCAGGAGCATCCTTGGGAAGTCGGGGATCTTACTAATCTGGTTATAGTGGCAAGGCCCAGCCACATAGCATGGAAACCGGGTGCCAATCACGTTACAGGGTCATGAGTAGTGGCCAACCACATTGCGGACCCGCTTGCTAGCCATGGGGTGCGTTGCCACGGGTTCGCCCAGCAGCACCTGTAGTTCAGAGAGGCCTGAAGGCTGGAGCGGTGACATGGGTGTGACAGTACAGCCCGGACCCCTCTAACCACAGGGAACACAAATGGAACTTGTGACGCTGTGTGTCCAGCCAGCACGGTCCCTGCCTCCCTACATGGCTCCTGTGAGCAGCTGGCAGATGTCAACATGTGGTTCCTCCTACCTGCCAGTTCCCGCTGCTCCGGGCTCACTTTGCCAGCAGCTAGAATCATGGGCACGCTGCCAAAGTACCCATTGGTGATCCCCATGAGGAGGGAGAAGATGCAAGGCCAAGCAGGGTGGCTGAAGGTGGGTTTCCCATTGGGGTAGACGCACATTATAAAGAGAGGGATGAAGATCACTCGCAGACAGGAGTAGATGAGAAGGTGGGTCCCTCTCCAGTCATAAGGCAGGGCCGCCAGGATCTAAAACACAGAGGGGACGTCGCACTGGAGTGCAAAGCAAAAGAACTCCTGGAATACAATCTAGATCAGTGGTTCCCAAACTTTTCGGCATCATGCCCCCTTTTTTATTTTTGAGAAACCCTCATGCCCCCTTCCCCCCCCAATAGCAGCAAAACTTGTTGAGCAAAAAAAAAAAGGAACTGACCGGGGCCAAAAAACAAAAATAGCAGCAAAACTTAGGGGGGAGGATTAACGGGAGGGGGAGGGGGGCCTGGGTTGCCTGGCTCCCCCCCTGGAATTTCTTCACGCCCCCCTGGGCACGCCCTCCAGTTTGGGAACCCATTCTAGATCAATAAACAGTCAGGCTGTTCAGGAGGCCAGCTAGCCTGAGTGGTAATCCCAGAGCCAGATGAGCCCTGGAAACAAACAGGCCTCCACTATGGGATCTCAAGGAAGCCAAACCTAGCCCATCCTCAGTTCCAATCCCACCCCATTTAGCCCAGACCTTGATCCCATGCACACACCAACCACACCCTTCCTAACAAATGGGATCCACAGACAGTTGGGTGGATTTATCAGGTTGATTTTCTAACAGCAGAGGAGGGAAGACAAAGGCTGTAGAAATACGCCCTGTGGGGAGCTGGGAGCCACTCCAAGCCTGGCGCAATTGACTCCCAGTTCTCTTGCACTGGGGGCAGCCTGACCCCCAGACTAGACCTGTTAACCTGCGTCTGACACCTCCCCAAGGAAGCCTGCCCAGGGGGCTTAGCCAGCAGCCCCCCTACCTTGCCAACAAAGTCCGAGAGGTTGAAGATGGCCATGATTAAGATGGGGAGCCACTCCCCTAGCGTGCAGTTGCGGATCTCTGACTCCAGCCCGGGAAAGAGGCACAGTGTGATGAAGTAGGTCATGGCTATGGAAAGCATGTAAGCCCAGATCACCCTGGAGACAACGTAGCGATGCAGCATCATGTCTGGAGGAGGACACAACTCATCAGTGTACAATGGAACCCAAGCTCTTCCCCCCGCAGAGCGTGGCACTCAGAGGTGCAGTCAGGCCTGCCAGTGGAGGGGAGGGGTGGAAAGGGGCGGCTGTCCTGGGACCTGGCCATTCAAAGAGGCCAGGGGCTGCTACCTCAGAAGAGGTGGCGGCCAGAGCTCCAGGCCCTTTAAATCACCACCAGCGTGCCAGGCCACTTGCTCCAGGTGGCTCTGAGGGATGGAGAGCCTGCTCCCAGTGCCCCCCCTCTTCCACCCGAGGCCCTGTCCCTTCCAGGAGCATGGAGCCAGGCCCCCCCTACCTTGCCCAGGGCCCACAGAAGCTGTCAGCCCCCCTGGGTGCAGCCCCACCAGCCCTCTCCCTGGGCCATAGGCTCTCACAAAGGCACGGAGCAGTGCTGTGCCGGCAGGGAGGCGGTCCCACCCTGTGACAGAGATGAATCCATCCTGCCCTCCAAACTCTGACCGTGGGCAGCTGGAGCACGCCCACCTCCCACGCTAGCAATCCCTTTGCCCTGGCCGGACTCCACACCCCGCACTGTGGATCAGATTCCATGCTGGTGCAAACCACGTCAGCAGGACTCAGGGCTGAAATCAGCAGGGTCCCTTACGCAGGCCCTCTGATTTCCATCAGACACCAGAGCTGTATGAATGTGGCCACTGCCCGTGTTCTGTGCATGCCATCACTGCAGCTCCAGGAATAGCTAGCTTACAAGAGCTGCGACCTCAGTCTGCCCACCCCCTCGTCTCCCCTTCCCCTGTGAGCTGTCTTCCCTGTAAGCTGGGCACTTGGGCAGCTACTCAGGAGAGAGTCCAATGCCGCCCAGTTGATTAGCAGAGCGCCCACAGCTAGGTTTTTATTTCTCCTGGTGTTGCACATTTGCACATGCCTCAGTGCACGTGACAAAATTTATTCTGCATGTGGATGGAAAAAATCCACACATGGCTGGAAAAGATAAGTGGGAACATTGCCTGTGAGGGCAAAAAGGCAAGAGAGACTGCGGTAGCTGGGTGTGTTATTTTATGTCCATTGCTTGGCAGAAATATTACCTCACACACCCTGTGATGTACATCATGGGATGCCATGAGATTACCCTACTTTGGCCTCAAAGTTTCTCTGCCTCCATGATGTTTGTGTTCCTCCCACCCCAGAGACAGCTGCATTTCAGTGATGCTGCATGTATCTAGAGTGAGGAGCATTTGGGGGTAAAAGGTCTATCTAGCTAAGGACGTCTATGGCTGCCATCTCAGTGATTTCCAAGTGCCTTGCAGACATTGATGAGCTGGAATCCGTTTACACCCTCCCTTTCTTCTGAGGTACACAGAAAATAAGTGACTTGCCCAAGGTCACATCAAAATGCAGTGGCAAAGTCAGAGCTGACCCCGGATATCCTAAGCCTTTAGTGAAAGATCATCCATCCTCCTGCAATGTTGCGACGGAAATGCTCAAGCCACCATCGCATTATTAAAAAGTGACCATTCTACTTTAAATAGCAGCCTCTGAAAGCCCCTGTAAGTTGGAGTGGGACTAGTTGTCCCTGCCAGCTAGAGCAAAAGGCAAGTGCATTCCTTAGCGTGAGTGCCAAGGAGGGTCTGCCTGCCTGGCCAGCGAGTCCCTGCAGATGGACACTGGTGTCCTACCTTGGAAACCGGGCCAGCTCCTTTTGATTTTTGGTCGTGGGACATCGAACCTCACGTAGGTGCTGCTGCCAGCCAGCTCAGCTTCATGCCCCAGGCTGCCCGGAGGAGAGCCCACCTGCCCACAAGGCCGATTTTCCTGGGGACAGCACAAGAGTAGCGTTAAGCCCTAGGAAAGCTCAGTGAGAGGAGGGGGAAAGACTCAGGAAATTTAGCCAGCTTGATGTAAGGCTGCCTGCTGCCACTAGGGAGGCCAGAATGGATGAGGTCAGTGGCTCTGATCCATTCCTGCCAGGTAGGGCAGGGGACAAAAAGGGAGGCTAGACTGAGCTATTGATGGACACTCACAATGGCTCTATCGATTTATACGCAATACTTCAGGATCTCGCTGCACCAATGCATCATCTCGCTGCACCAATGCATCATCTCGCTGCACCCACACCTCCTACAACAGGGGAGCTTGCATTTTTCCATCTCATGCACAACCGCATAAAGCAGGTTATCTTGTCGACCCTCCTCCTCTCCTGTGCAGGGCTGCAAAGTAGGGATGTGAATGGTTAACCAATTAACTGGTAAGCATCACCCCGTAGGTTATGGTTAACCAGCGGGGGCCTGCCCACCGCAGGCAGGAGGTTGCTTCAGTCCCACAAGGTCCACTGCAGTGAGTGGGGGGGGAAGGGAGCACTCCAGCCCAGCTGGAGCAGCCCCCATCCATGGCGGGCCTGGCCTAGTGCACTGCGGGCAGGGGCCCACAGCCTGGCTGGAGCATGCCTCCATTTGTGGTGGGCCTGGCCTGGCCTGGATGTGCTGGGAACAGCCCCCCTCTGTGGCACATTTGAGCTGGGCCTGCCCCCTCCACTGGTTCCCATTGAACCGGTTAACAGTTAAACATAATATTTAACAGGTTAACTAATTAAACAGGATTTTCCATCCCTTCTGCAAAGCCCACCATCCCTGTGGCAACCGCAGCAATGGTTTGCACTGGATGGTAATGGTAGGAAACTATTAAAGGTCTTCGCAATGTCGCTTAGTGAACGGCACGGCTGCAAGCAAGGAACAGGGGCCTGCCTGCAGCGACCCGGCAGGACACCAGAAAGTGCTGAATCCACTACAAGGTGGCAACCCCCGTCCTACAGCGAACTGAGATGCAGGCCAAGTATCACTCTCATTTACGAACCGCGTCTGGGAGGGGCTGGAGCACAGTGTTTCTAGCCAGCACTCTGCCTGCGAAGCTGAAGGAGCTGCACTGCTAATACTCCTCAGCAGGGACGTATGTGGCAGAGCGACCGGGATGAGAAGCAAAGCACGTTTCTCCTGCCAAACAGCCGACACCACTGGCTGGAGCGGCTCCCATGGGCCCAGCTGGCTGCTTTCCTGGGTCTGAGGGCCGATGCCTTGCTCCAGGTTCTAGCTCAACTCTGGATTCTGCGCCGCAAGGCTGCCTGGAGCAAAACAGTGCCTCTTTGTACCTTGGACAACCCTGCCCATTTCTGTAGGAGGCAGCTTTGCCAGCACATCAGCCCCAGGCAAGCGGCAGGAGGCCCAGGTCAGAAGCAGAAGAACCCACGCGGGCCCTGCCCCACCAGCCCCTGTAGCACAGAAAGGGAGACTTACAAACCGGACGTCCTCCGCCGTGACGTCGTGGTGCACCCTGTATCCGGTGCCGCGGTCCGGGAGCCCTTTGCCCTCGGCAGCTCCCTCCCGGGAGCAGGCGGTGTAGTACCGGACAAAATGGGTGTGTTTCACCAGCAGGTGGAGAATGAAGCACATGAGCTCTATGCCGATGGAGATGAAGAAGAAGATGATGGTGTTCTCCTTCTCATCCGACAGGAGCAGCTTGGTGAAGATGCGGCTGAGGGAGATGATCACCCCAGCCGTGCCTGAGTGGAAGAGAGCAAGTCAGCCCCGTCAGCCCGGGGGGAGGGGGGATTCTCGGGACTGCACACAGCTCAAGGGCTTCTCAGTCATCAGGGCCAGCCGGGCCTCCAGAGGCCTCTGAAAGGCACCTGCACCCATCAGCCAGCCAATGTGTTTCCCTGAGGAATCAGGAGCTAGCGCTGGGCAGAGCTACAATGCCAGGCTTTTCATGCCATTCTGCGTTAACTGGAAGGGATGGGGCCGACCACACGGAACTGTTTCTTACCCCCGCCCCACGGGAGGGGGGCAGCCTCTCTTTCTGGCCCACCTGCCCACCGTAATTACCGTTTTTTCTCTGTCTGGCCTGGGGCCAGCTGGCCACGGAGTAATGTAAACACCAGCCAAAGGCCAACCAATTTGCCCATCAGGATATCAATCAAAACAGCAGGGAGAGCTCCCCAGCTGTCCTCGGTTAGTGCATCTGCCAATGGTACGTGGTAAGCGTGCCCTCCACCTGCCACTGAGTGCCTGGGCCTACGTGTCTGAGCTCAGCAGGATATAAAATCCATGATCCTGGCCAATGGCTGTTTGGCTCTGTCAGGGAAAGACTAAAACCTAGGATGGCCTGCAGCACCTGAGGAGAGAGCAGCATGTCGGAGAGTCAGCAACAAGCCCTCGCAGGCTCCAGAGATGGCTGGGCCGACGGACTCTGGCAATGGGGTGGAGAGGTCTTCTGAAGAAGACTCAGCTAGGAATGAGTGACGGCCTTTGCTATGTCGGGGGCAAGATGGGCTGCAATCTAACTACCCAAGGTCACAGCGGAGACTCCATCTCTAGTCTACATGCTGTACAATGCCCTGGGAAATAAGCGGGCTGTCTGCATGCTGGCCATCTCTCCGCAGCCCGTGTGGACATACCCGACCTAGCTTCCGTCTACCTAGTTTGGGTGCCCTGTGCGCTTGTGCGGCCGCTCAGGAGAGATTCCTATGCTGCCCCACTGCTTAGCAGAGTGCCCACAGCCAGGTGTTTTGTTTCTCCTGGTGGTGCACCTGCGCACCTGCCTCGGTGCACATAACATTTATTCCACACATGAATGGAAAAGATTAGAGGAAACATCGGGGCCAGCTGCAGTGAAGCACAGGTGTCAGCATGGGCATTTCCCCCTCCCAGGAGGAAGTGCCCCAGGTCCCAGGTGAGCTTATACAGCCCGCACTGACCTGCAGCCTCACGGGCTAGCTAGACCCAAGCGAGCGCGAGTGTGTCTGCAGACACTGCAATCACACCGCTGACCGCAGCGCAGCCGCAACCCATCAGTGCAACTCAGTGCTGGGCATACTGATAAGGTGGGCTCTGAGCATGGAGGGATCACATCTCTCAGCAGCCACTTTCCCAAGAACCTGACATGGGGATGGGTGGAGCACTGCAACCAGACTCTGCCTAGGTCTACGCCAGTGAGGGGTGCTCCCAGCTCCCGCAAAGCTGCCCTAGTGAGAGCGCAGCTCGCCACCCCCCACCATGAACCACCTGTGCCCTGCGGGTGCACATGCAGGATGCTGATCCCTAGCACAGTAGCTGGATGAGAGCTAGGGATCACGTCTGGGCTCCAAGCACAGATGTGGCCACTGTGCCAAGCTGCGGGGAGGGGCTTTCTGACATGTGCCAAGTAATGATTACATACAGGAGAACAGGCCAGCGAAGGGCACTAGCCAATGTGCCAGCCAGCAGCTGGCTAACGAGCCTATTATCTCATCAGTACTGTGAGCAGCTCTGCCAGCCAGCAGGCTTTCCGAATCCAGGGTCACAAAGATACTCACTCTCGCCAGTCATCACCCCCTGGGTGTACCGCTTGGGCAACATCCCGGTGTAGCCATAGAAACTGGATTGCTGCACTTCAAGAGGGAGGCGCACCGAAGAAAGAGAGGAGAAGCGGTATTACTCCCTACCCACAATGTCTCCAGGATCCAGCCCAAATATACGGCCAGGAGTCCTGTCTCCGATGCTTGGCAGAGCCTCTGGAGTGCTTGAACCAGGAGAGGCTGGTGTAGTTTGCTTCTAAAGTTCTGAGTCAAGAAAGCCCCTGCTTAACGGTAAACGCATGGTAGCCGGTCAGTGTGCTTTCCTGAATCAGAGCCACCTGCTTCACTCGTACCAACACTAAAAAACCCCAAGAATCCTGGGGAAAGGCGCCAGCTCTCAGTCCTGGACGCCTCTGGCCAGGCTGACCCAGATGTCTCAATTTTATAGGGACAGTCTTGATATTTGGGGCTTTGTTTTATATAGAGGCCGACTACCCTCCAACCTCGTCACGATTTTTCATCCTTGCTGCCGGGTCGCCCTACCTCTGGCACAAGAGAGTCCCCGGGACTGAAAGCCAAGATGGGAGCAGGGTGTTGGAGGGGGTGGGGTGTCAGGGTGCATGCTGTGAACCATGACGCGAACGACGTGTGGGCCAGAGTGTTAAACGGCATCATAAAGAAAATAATGCCAAGGCTGTAAACACACCTGGGCGCGCTGCTGCTAATTAGCTTCAGAGGGCTGGGGTTTTACTGGCTGAAAAATGGTCTGCGAATAAAAATAACCCATCTGGGGCTGGCCTTGGGATTAACAAGTCCCACTGCCAGCAGCTGCATGGAGCCCCAGAATTTCATTGTCCCAAAGCATTCGGTCGCAATGGAAAAGGGATTGGTTAGCGCAGCTTTCGGGTTACTAATGTTTTCAAAAGGAACCAAAAACTCAGCAGCTGGAACAGCAATCCGTGATAGAAAATCACCAATATGTCACCTTAGCTCAAAAAGTGACACTTCATGGAGCCCAGAATGTTTTCACCAAACAAGAGCTCAATTTCAATTTGCCTTCTTTTCTCTCCGCCTGGTACTCATATGCCCCAGCCCATCCGCTCTTCCCAACTGAAGAAACAAGCCTGCCAGATCAGTCAGCAAGGCAGGAAGCAGCCACAGCGATGCTGATTTACCCCAGCTCGGGATCTGGCCCCTCTGACTGCAGTTGATGGGGTGGCGCTAGAGATGGATGATGGGCTGGGTGAGTACGGTGCTTGGCATTTGGGGGTTCTGAAAGCCCACCCCGCCCAGGCCATCAGGCAGCACTTTATGCAAATCAGTGTAATTTAATGCAAATGAATGTGCTTTTATGCAAATTGGACTTTTCCTGGTTTTTATTGGCAGGTATGCATGCTGCATCACCTGCTATAGGTCACGGGGTGCTCTCAGGGTCTGAGAAGAACAGCTGTGACTGAAAAAATAAGATGACGACTGTGGAGATGGTCCAGGGAGAAGGGCTCTTGAGGTTCGGGCAGCAGCAACTACCCCTCAACTGCTGAGCTATATGGACCCAACAGAAATATCAGGAGGTTTGTTCCTGCTTTTCCCTGCAAGGAAAGAGGATCTTTGGGCGAAGGGGGAGTTTCCCCTTTCCACATATTCCCCTCTCTGTTTTCAAGCAGGCCGCATACCCTGCACCAATCTCTGCTCCTCCCCCAAACATCACCCTCCTTGCGCCAGACTTCACATACCTGTGCAGCCAAAGGCCACGACCCCTACGGCTATCAGGTTAATGGCGTACGCTTGCCGGCGGGTGAAGAGCTCCAGCCAGACGTCGCAGATGCTGACGAAGAGAAGGGGGCCCAGCGCAAACAGGTATCCTGCAGTGAACAAGAGGGACACGGGAGTCAGGGGCAGAGAGCAGAGCTGGGAGCCCACCTCTGGGCTGGCTCGGGACAGAGACATGATGAGTCCAACAGCCTGTGAATCCCAGTGAAACTCTAATGGGCCACCCGTCAGAGCCACTCCCACTGCACGGAGCAGCTGGGGGAAGGAATGTGTCCCTGTACTGAGGTGGGGATGGAGCCACAGAGCAGATGAACAAGGGGGCAGAGAAAACCCCCCGTTTGTTCCCATCAAAGCCAAGGTAGCATTAGTTATTTAACTCGCTGTGGGTTCCTCATGTTGGTTGAGTTTCTAGGCAGCCAGCTGTCTGCCTGAGGGTGTTTCTGGCGTCTGTCTGCATGGCTGGAAGTCTGGGTGCTTACACTGGATGCTGGGCTAAATCTATGTGACTGGGTGAGCTGGGGTGTGAGTGAATGGATAATGCTTCTACTGCTTTGTACATGACCAGCCTGGATCGCCCAATCGTCTTCCCCTTGGAAACTGAGCACAAGGTCACTGCACACCTAAGACACATCTCGTCCTGGCAGATCAGGCAGGGAGGAGAAGACACTCTCCAGTACCCTGAAGGGACCAAGGACGGACAATGATATCTCAGTGCTTGTAGCCTCTTTCCAGGTCGCTCCGCGGAGAGGTGCTGGAGATGGGAGGAGAGTCCAACCTTCTGGCAAAGGCCAGCCTGACAGCTTGCACCGAGGGGATAGGAAAATAGCTCAGGAGATATGGCAGCCCACAACTGCAGGGATAGGCTTGGATCCTGTCTCGATCCCTGGGGCAGGGGTAGGAAGAGGCGAGACCTACCCACAGAGATCCTGGTGTGCAGACTCAGCAGCTCCACCAGGGCGTTGTTCAAGATGACGGCTACCAAGGCTACCAGGATGTAGGTGAGGCTCATATCAAACACAATGGAGGTCCCTGCAGGAGAAGAGAAGGGTCGAGGACGGTCAGCAAGACTCCGAGAGCAGTGCCAGGCTGAGTGTGTTGATTTCCCAGGCAGAGCAGGGTGCATTCAAGCTGCTGCTGACAGTGGCTCTGTGCTGGCACCTTGGGGAGCTGAATGTGGGGTCTGGTGACCATTCTATGCTTTCCCTAGCCCACCTATCTGGTTTATCTGCGGGCTGAACGGGGATGAGTGTTTACAGTGCCACTGTCTGGGTAACTCAGCTGTGGCCTCAAAGAACAATGTCAGGGCGGCATTGTCTAGGGATATCCAGGGACAGGCAACATCTTCCAGGGTGTGTGAATAGGCAGCCAGGGCCCTCCAGGAAAGAAGGCTGTGGAATGATAGAGGGTGGTGCGACGGTCTAGGGAGATGCTCCATGGGCACCACGGGAGATGCTCCATGGTCACCACAGGAGATGCCACTGGGGCAGCCACACATTTTGTATAGCTCCCCTTTGCACGCAGGGTACAAACACTCATGGGTGATGCTGCTGTCATTAATCAGGCCGCACTGGTGAGTTCAGGCAGGCAGACCTTCAGGAGAACATCTAGCACCTGTAATTATTTGCACCCACAAGATCTGGGAGACCAGGAGAAATCTTGTTTCCGAACCAGAGCCCCTCAGAATACGCAGGCACTCACTTCGGCAGCCCCTGCCTTTTCTAGCACCAGCTTCTAAGGCTCTCCCAGCACTAAACAGAAGCGTGTTTGCTAGTGGCATTTAACACCAGGAATCCTGACCGCTGTCTTTCAAAGGTTAAATGTGAATTGGAAATCAGCAGCCTGTCCGGGCTGCTTCCCCTCTGCCTGTCAGACTAGCATTCTGCTGCTAATGAGGACTCTGACTAACAGTTTCCATGTTATGTCCTGGCGTGGTGCAATGAAATCTAGGGAGCGGAGCCCGGGACACACTAGGGATGTGAATGGTTAACCAGTTAACCAGGTGATGGTTAACATTAACAGGTGATGCTTACCAGTCATGGTTAACTGGTGGGGACGGGAGAAGCACCCCAGCCTGCCGCAGGAAGGGGGCTACTTCAGCCCCATGGGGCCCGCCATGGTTGCAGGGCACTCTAGCCCAGCCAAAGCAGCCAATCCCCTCTGCAGCAGGCCCAGCCCGGGTGCACCAGGAGGAGTCCCTGTCCGTGTTGGGGAGACCACTCCAGTCCAGCTGCAGTGGGCTGGCCTCCTGCCTGCTCTCATTTAACCGATTAACCGGCTAAGTATAACGTTTAACCGGTTAATTAACTAAACGGGATTTTACCTCCCTAAGACGCTCCAAACCACCATTGCCAGGAACGACCCACCTGGATATTTATGATGCAAATAGTCCACATCTGTGATGAAGCTGTTGTACGGCAGGAGAAATCCAACCCCAGCAAGCAGCATGGCAAAGTAAATCCCATGGTATCGGTCCTGGGGCTCGGGGTCTTCAGAGGCTACACCCCAAAAAAAGACAGAGCAGGTGATGGTGATGCCAATGAGCCCATTAGAGCCCAACACAGAATCCTACAGCCAGGCTGAGAAATGCATCGAGAGGCTGAGATGAGGAACAGATTGTTCCAGTGCCAGTGTGCAAGAGATACACACTCACAGCTGGTTGCCAGGCCACGACAGGACTTACGAAGACCCCGTGTGGCAGCACAAGCTGGGAGCTGAAGCGTCAGAGAAATGACAGACTGTATCTTGCAGCCTCAGTAAAGGATCCCCTTTCTATTCATTGCAACTGACTGAGACACTGCAGGGCCATTATTCTACGCGATCGCCTGTGCAGGAATGATCAGACTAGACCAGTGGCCTAGCTAGTCTGGGATCCGGTCTCTAACAGTGGCCAGCACTGTCTGCTTCAGAGGGGTGAGGCAAGAAACCCACATGTCGGACAACTCTGTAGCGCCAGCCAACGGGGGAAGTAGCTTCCTAAAGACACTTGTACGTATGGATCTGAGTGCATGTGCCCCCGTTCACTTACCTATAGTTCCCAGCCTAGGGCTACTTCCATGCTGGGAGCAAAGAGTGAGGTTTCTCTATTGCAGAATGAAATGGTCCCTGAGTGTACTAGGATAAGCTATTTATCTCCACAGCAGATACACTTTTCTAGCATCACTGACTCCCTCTCAGCCATATTTCTGCATGGGAACCCCCCGGAAAGAGCAAAGGGGAGACGCCTGCCAGGCGACGTCTGGGGGCCCCAAAAGAGCAACAGTTGTATTGAATCGTAGCCCTTCCCAAAGGGCCACCTAACAGCCCAGAGGTGAGTGCTCCAGAAGGCCATGTGGCAAAGCTGCCATTCATTAAAGGGTCTGAGAGTGCCAAGGATTAACCAGCAGGCTTGGCCTTTTTATTATAAACTGGAAATGAATGTGGGCGTGTTGGGTAGCTATATTGCAGGGGTTCCATAAAGAGCCCAACACCCAGCTTGCCCATGGCGCTCCCTAAATCAACACCAGCCTGTCTAGACTGCGTCCTATGAAGAGACAACAAGACGTCCCGTGGAGAGACATCTGAACTGGAATTCATTTGCAAATTCAACACTATCCACTTAGGACTGAATAAGGATTTCACCTGGTTAACGCATTACAGATGTAATTTCCCCTCTCTGGATACTCCCATCTCCAGACCAAATGCTATGAAGCAGTGTTTCTCAACCTTTTTTTTTTTTTTATAAAGTACCCCTTTTTCAAAAAAAAAATTTTAAGTATCCCCCTTTAAAAAAAAATTGTAAGTACCCCCCAGTACCTACAGTTTTCAGACACACAACATTTGTTTTTTACTATTGCAACACATTTGTTTAAACAACTTAATCATAGCCGGGTGGGCAATGACATTTTTGGGTGTAAAAAATACAAAAATAATAAAGCGCTGTAAAACTTAAAACAAAAATTCAGTTTTCTCCACGTTTCAGTTGTGTTGATGTACCGTCCAGGCTTCTCTCAAGTACCCCTAAGGGTACTCGTACCACTGGTTGAGAAACACTGATATGAAGGACCCACTTCCACCCTGACTTGATTAGCTTCATTAACACAAGGAAATTCTCCCTTATATCTACTCCTGCTTCAGTAACTTCCACTCAACTCATCTGATGAAGTGGGTTTTACCCACCAAATCTTACGCCCTGCTACATCGGTTAGTCTCGAAGATGACACAGGACTCCTCGTTGTTTTTGCGGATACAGACTAACACAGTTACCCCTCCGAACCCTATGCAGAGAAGCATTCTGACAGGGACTCTGGAGGTATAAGAATACCAGGTCTTTGATGTGCAATGTACTGAGGTAATCTGGTGTGAAACGGGCCCGCCCCAACCAATGTATGTACAGAGAGGGACAGGCAGAGGTACGACTCTCCGAAAAATATGCAAACCTAGGGCCAGATCCTCAGTGGGTGCAACTGCAACAAGCCCCAGTGGAGGTAATGAAGGGTCTGTCCCAGAGCTGGCACCTGCTCAAGTGACACAGCCTGTGAGAGGTTTGTAGTAGACTCTCGTATAAGATCTGCTTGGCCAGGGGAGCAATTGCTCAGTAATGGCTTTCCTGTCATCTGGGAACACACTGCACTTGTAACGTGTCGGAGTCTGGAGTCTGCACTGCTAAAATACTGGGGCTCTGCACAGGGAAGTGGCAATGCGTGTGCCTTGCAAATAGTGCAGGCCCTTACCCCCCGCCCCCCCGCCCTGGCATAATACAGAGTAGGAATGTAATGGTGGAGTCGATTAACCGATTAACCAATAAGCAAAAGCTTATCGGTTAATGCTATAGACTACGCGCATTCCTCCCCAACACATTTTTTAGCAGGCCGGCCAGCAGCCTGGTTCACTTGCTGTTTGTGCCTCTGGAGACCTCTGGGTCTCCTGGTGATGGCTCAGGGGCTCCATGGACAGCAGGCCCTTCTCACAGTAGTTAGGCCTAAGGACTGGGCTGAATGGCTCTTGTACAATAAGAACCAGCCCCAGACGCTGTCCAAGATTTGAACCAAATCTTCTGGCGGCTTGGGAAAAGTCCCCTGAACATATTGTTGTTATTTCCACCCCCTCCCGTGGCCTTTACATTTCCTGGTCTCCTTTGGGCCTGAAGCAACCCCACAGCAAGGTAATGGCTGCTCGTGGAGCATGTCTGACGCAACTAGAAGATCTGGCAAGCATCCCGCCCTGGGAGCTCTCCCGACCCAAGGAGTCAGGAAAACTGAACACACGGCCAAAGTCTGGGGGCCTCTCCCAGGTGAAAGGAACACCAGGCATAGCAGGGTTTGCCAGTCGCTAAGTGATGCACAGAGGGTATGTCTAGACTGCATCCCTCTGTCGGCAGAGGGATGCAAATTAGGCAGGTCGACATCGCAAATGAGGCAGGGATTTAAATATCCCGTGCCTAATTTGCATAAAAATGGCTGCCACATTTTGCCGACTCAGCACTTTGTCCGCAAAAAGCGGCAGTCTAGAGGGGGATCTGTCGAGAAATAAAGCCTTTTTATTTGCAGGAGGCATAAGGGATCTGTCGAAAAAGGCTTTATTTCTCGACAGATCCCCCTCTAGACTGCCGCTTTTTGCGGACAAAGTGCTGAGTCGGCAAAATGTGGCGGCCATTTTTATGCAAATTAGGCACGGGATATTTAAATACCTGCCTCATTTGCAATGTCGACCTGCCTAATCTGTATCCCTCTGCTGACAGAGGGATGCAGTCTAGACATACTCAGAGTGTTAGGCTGGTTGGCCTAGTGAGTGCTATGACGATGCCCTCTCCCCCCACTTCTCTCCTTCCATCGACAGGAGTGTCTTACGCGTCTGTTGCTGCTGTCGCTAGGTGCCCCCCTCAGTTCTTCCCCCTCGCTCCCTCTTTGCAAGCCAGGAGATGTGCCAAGCCTTACCAGGCTCCATAAAGGTGAGAACTCCCTTGGCCTGGTTCCCTTTTGCCTGCAGCTCCTCCTCCTCCAGCTGGTAGCTGTCAAAGCTGAAGCTCATCACCACGTTCCCCTCGGGGGTCACCACGGGGCTGATGTCCTTGAAGTGCTCACCTCCCACGGAGCCCATGGTGGCTGATCTAAAGCAAGAGAGGGCAACATCACACCATCAGCTCAGCCCTACCATGGTCCCGGATGGGCTCTGGGTCTGAGAACCAAGCACTCGAGAGCAGCTTTTTAACAATGATAGCCTGGGGCTATGAGAAAATGGATCCCTCCCTGGCCACAGAAGCCCGGGAAACTCTGCTAAGAACCACGATCGCATAGATCCCAGTACAGTGCCGGAGCCTTTGCAGCTCACTGACAGCCAGAGCTTCTGCATAATTTCTCACAGCAGCTCATGCCAGCAGGAAGTTGGGACCCGGAGGAGACCCTGGGATGTGCAGCGTTTCATTTTCATCGATTGTCAAAGAAATCGTCTTTAGTGAGCATGGAACTGGACCATTTTAACTAGTCACACGCATCTCATTTGCCAGTGTCTGTGACTGACCAGGCACCTGAGTGTCCTGTGTGGGGGGATGGATGGCTAGGAACATTTCCTGTCCCGCCAAGTACCATGCCTAGTCTCTTGGCTGCATGCGCGGCATGCCCGATAGCACTGCCTAGGGGAAAATTATCTTCACCAGCCAGACCCGGAGCAATGCTCTCAGCAGCTGGCACTGGAGAGGATGGTATTCCAAGCGGACCAAATCCTGAGAGTCTTATTCAAGCAAAACCCCACTGAAGCTAAGGGGCCCGACCCATTGCAGTTGATGGGAGCTGGAGACACTCAGCAACTCAGAGGTTTGGCCTAATGGAAGCTAGGAGTGAGTCAAACAAGGCTCTGGAGATCTGGCCCAAAGGGAGACTTACTCTCCTCATGCAGAGACGTTACCGATGATCCTACACACAAGTGTAGGGGCCCTGGCACAAGTGCAGGTTGGAGATTGCGGACTGGCCTCGGGTTATTTTGTTGCAGGGCCACAAGGAAATGCAGTGTCTCCTTTGCTCCCAGTTGCCTCTTCATGCACAACCTGGAGACCTACCTCCGGGATGGCTGTTTCTACAGAGACCTTTAGGCCTGCCCCCATGGAACCTTGCATTCTTTGTGTAATGCCCCTGGGCAGAACTGAACCTGGGACTTCTGGAGCTTAGCATGCTTGAGCTAAAAGCCAGCTGGCTCCCTGTTAAGGCTGTAGAGCAGACTCATTATTCTGTCTGGAAGAGGTCTAGGTGCCACTCGATGGGACAGTGAATCACACCCAGAAATTGTGAGGGTTACATTTGCACCGGTGCAGTCTTTCTACAGACGCTCCTGAAAGGGGACTCCATTATGGGGTTCAATTCAGCACCTCATGTGGTGCACCAAAGTGAGCCCCCTCCCACTGACCCCTTCCTCCACCATCTCTGGGTTCTGTCCCAGCTGCAGGACATATCCTTGCTCCCCAGGTCTAGTTGCTGCCTCGTCTGTCTCAGCAGCTCCCACTGCTGTGGCACCCAACGCAAGAGCAGACAGGAGCTTTGGGCTGGGCTATCTAGAGAGCTCATTGCAAGCGTCGAGGGGTGGGGCTAAGGAAAGTCCCCGCACCTGACAAACTGGCACCACAGGGCTGCTGCCACTTGGCAGGACTTTCACACTGACAGCCAGGGGAGTTTCTCTCTGAGGTTTGCTTTGATGCTGGGGCTTTAATACCATCCCTGCACTTGTGCTCTGCAGCCTCCTGTCACATGCTTCAGTTTCAGCAAATACACCTGAGCACTTGTTTGTTAATCTTCTGTTCTGCCAGGAAAAAACAATAATAAAAAGCTCAACTCAGGGGCCTGAACAGGCTAACTGGGGCGGCTTTGGCTCTAGACCAGGCAAGTCAGCAGGGTGAAAGAGGACTAGGGACTGGCCACAAGATGGCGTCGCTGACTGATTAACGACAGAGAAAGCAGTACCTGGGGAGAGGCAATGCTGTCTGTGCTGCGCTCATTGGTTAACCCTCACCGTTACATGCACCCCCAACCTGCTGCTTCCATATCAGAGGCAGCGGGGGAAGGGGAGCAGGGAGACGCTGGTTCTCGCAGGGAGCCAGCTTTTCTTCATGCTTCCACTTGTCCCCTGCGTGTAAACGTAACCGCTGAAAATTTCAGCAGTTACATGTTTACAAAAATAAACGTATTTTAACATCTCTAGTCTGTGGTTAGAGCAGCAAGCAGGGGTCTGTTCTTGGCTTGGCTGCGACTCGGTCTATATGCCCTTGGCAGAGCAGTTTAACCTCCGTGCCTCAGTTTACCTTTCCTGTAACATGAAGAGAATACCTTGTCCTGCTTTGGAAAATATCTGCAAAGGCATTTGAGAGCCGCCTCTCAAGACAAAGGGCAAACTATTGTCACAAACCGGTGGCCTTCCTACAACCTTTTGCCTGACTCTGTTGTCCGTACTTAAAAAACAACAAATAGTCTAGCAGCACCTCAAAGACTAACAAAATATGTAGCTAGGCACCACCCACTTCCATGTGACCAAGGAACATTTCACTGCAGGGAGACACCGCAGTTCTCCAGGTCTGAATGCACAGGCCTTACTCCTGCAGCTGAAGGAGGCTCCCTGCTAGCTGTTAGCTGCATGAAAAAGTTTCTGCTAAGAGTTGGAGATCCCCACTCCCTCCAATAGACAGCAGGTCTTTGTCTACACTCGTGGTTTCTTGCACCAGAAATATGCAAATGAGGCTAAGCGTGGAATATCACCGAGCCTCATTTGCATGCCTAATAAGCCGCCATTTTTGCAGAAGAGGCTCTTGCTTCAGAAGGAGCTATCTACACTGCCCCTTCTTGCGCAACAAAAACCCTCTTGCGCAATGCCGTTACGCCGATTACTTTTCAGGAATAATGGCATTGGGCAAGAGGGTTTTTGTTGTGCAAGAAGGGGCAGTGTAGACAGCTCCTTCTGGCGCAAGAGCCTCTTCTGCAAAAATGGTGGCTCATTAGGTATGCAAATGAGGCTTGGCGATATTCCACGCTTAGCCTCATTTGCATATTTCTGGCGCTAGAAGCAGCGAGTGTAGACATAGCTCAGTAGTGTAGAGAGCAGGTTGGAAGGCTGGTGTGTTATATACTGCGCATGCCCCAGTGGGATATGATGTGGCACATTAGTTCCTTCACACTGTCAAAGAGCTCTGTAATCAGTGAGACATCTCCCCCCTACCATGGCTCTGGCTGGTACTCTGGATTCCTGCAGCAAGCATGGGAGCGAATCTGGGCTTCTCAGTAGGAGATCCCCAAGAAAATGGCTTTGCAGGGAGACCGAGATTTACTTGAACTGGCCATAGCTCCACCATTCCCAGGGCTGTAATTTCCAATCCAAAATGGAGGCTCCAAACCCCAAACCTGTGAGCCCGAGAGCAGCGGGAACTGATCCTTACTGCCATGAGGGGCCACTTACAAAGAACCTCTTTAAATATAACGGGCTGCATCACAGGGACCTAGCTCTACTTCAAGATCAGTGTTTCTCAAAGTGGTCCAGGAACCCGCTCTGAGAAAGCTGCTACCAGGCTGCTCCACTTTGTCTACTTACCGGCTCCGCAGCCACACAGCCTCACGGCTCCCATTGGCTGCCGTTTGCCACCAAGAGAAGCTGCGGGAAGCAGTGACCTAGGTCACACTGCTTCCCACAGCTCCCTTCGGCTGCAAATGGCAAACCGCAGCGCTGCGGAGCTAGTGAGTAAACAAACCAGAGTGGAGCCACAGACCACTTTGAGAAACACTCTTCCAGGTGGTGCTCTCACCCACCCCAGCCAGGAACATGAATCCTGGCATTGGGAGTTTGTTGGGTTTGAATTGTTTTCTGTTGGGGTGAGCAGCATGTGTCTGACTACCACAATGAGTGATGGCTCTGTAGAGGGAAAAATCTGCCTGCATGCCTGGAAATTGCAAAAGGAACACAGTGATTCCAAATCTCTGACCTTACTCCAAGAAGCTTTGCAGAGTTTGCAAAACTCCCGAGTCTCTTGTGAAATCAGACAGAGCCAGGATCTATCTTGAATATTTGTTCTTAATGCAGCCACAGCTCATGTTTGTAGGCCCTCTGTGCACAGTCCTTTGCATGGTCAAAATCCTTTTAGATGATCCCCTTCTTCATTTCATTTCAAACACCATCAAAAGAGCAAAAGGTAGATACCCTTATTTATAGTGATGTATGCTGTGCATGACTCTAATTGGCCACTAGATGTCAGTGGTGCTCCACCCAAACACAAGGCTAGGTACACTCATCTGGGGGGAATAAAATGCTCCTAAAACCAGAAGCATGGAGGGATGGGGATTCAATTTCAGTCAGCTCCTGTCTCATTATGCAATGTGATGTTTACTAGGATATAAAGGTTTACATGGAGTCTTAGCCATGTTAAGCTGACCAGCCACATATTGGATAAACAGGGATAGAAACATAATGCCTTAATTAATTAGGTTGCAGACCCAGTGTCACACAAGCTAATGAAAGTTATATTGACCTCTTAGGAGCTAGTCCTTCCAAATGCTGATGGTTTCCTTGGCTTCCTTGAGCCATAAATATATGTATTTATTCCGGGAACCTGCCACAATGTCCTCTGAATCTGTGTGACAGGCCAGTCGGTATTTCTGTCTAATTCACTGTCTCGGCTTCTGACATTTGTCATATTGTTTTGTTCAGAGAGTAAGTCAAAGTAGCAACAGCAAGACCCTGGGGTGGGGAGCCTATATTCCAGCCACAATCTAAGGGAACTGTGCCGTCTCCAGCAAGCAGTGCAATAAGAACAAACAGGTAAACAACGCACAGCAACCGCAACCCAAAATTGATCCAAACTGAGCATCTTGATCATGGGCTTGGAATTTTTTGCCTACATTTCTATTGAATGGAAAGAGGTGAGAGTAAAAATCTAGCTACCTGCTCGTATATGGAACAAATGCAGGCCTGGTGAATTAGATGAAGCTTGTGATGTGAGGTTGTGGTGGGCAATATACAGTGACCTTGGAGTGTCATATTTTGAAGAAAATGAAATTACAACAGAAAAATAAGGCTATGTCACTCCTGGTCTGTTTCACAGGTCATTTCTTTAAGTAGGCTCCACTCCATTTTAAAGATGGGATAAAAGAGTTGTGGACTCTATCTGCTAGGAATCTGTGTGAAATTAGCACCTTCTTGTCGACTGTCAGGTCCCTGCTTTCTTATTCTCCATGAGAGCTGCGAGACTATCCAACAACGAACAAAGTTTTGACGGCCTCAGACAGGAGTGGGAATGAATACAGATCCTCCCAGTATTATTTTTCGTTAAGAAAAGCCACGCTTCATTAACCTTTTGTCAACACCCTTCAGCAGAGTCATGAAAGCAGCTAAAATTATTAAAAACAAACACAGCAAAAACCACTTACCGAACACCAGAGGCTAAAAGAAATAAATCAGATAAGCGCAGAGAGGAAATGGTCTCCAGACCCATTGTAAAGCCTGTTGTGTGTGGGCTTTTTTTAATAGAAAACCTGTTTGGAGAATAAGCCTATTATAAAAGCCTCTTATCATAACACACATTTCTTACTGATTATACTAGACCAATAAAGCTTGGATGGTGGACAGTACACAGTACAGGAAGGAACCCTTGCTGGCCTGCCATCAATGCGATTCCTTAATAACATCGGGCCTGGTTCTCCACGCACAGTGGGTGTATATCCATTAAGACCAGTGCACTTACACCAGTCAGCAGGAGGAGAAATGGGGCTCACTGCCTCTTGGTCTAGGGATATCCAGGGCCCCTTTCTCTGACTCAGAACTGAGAGGAAGTGGGGGGGGGGGGGATGATTCAGATCAATCTGATCAATCAGATTTTTGTGCTTTTAAAAAATATTTCCAGCTGCAAAAATATAGTCAAGCCTGCGCTGGCTGGGTGTGGGCAGTGGCCCGCCTGGGGGAGGTCCGGCTCCCTCTGCTCTGCCAGGATTTATTCCTGTATTACTAGAACCAGTCTGGATTGTTCAAACCCAGCCCTGGGCTCCCCCACAATGGCTGATGCTCTCGGTGCCCAAAGCAACTTCTTGCCTCTCTAGCTCCTTCCCCCTCTTCCCTCCCCCGGCCCAGCCAAGGTGGGCGAGAACAGCGCAGCTGGAAGGGAGCTAAACGCTGCGGCTGGCTCCGGCCTCTCCCCTCTTGCGGCTGAGCCAGGGGGGCGGTCGGATGCCCCAGCCTGCCCTCTTTCACGCCGTCAACAGCAACAAGTCACCGGCACCTGCTGGGCTGGTTCCCACCTTCCCGCATCCACCCGCGTCATGCCACGAGCCGGGATCCAGGCTGCCTCCGTGCAGGGCGGGCGGCCCCTGCCTGATGCCCCGCCGGGGGGCGCTGCCGGAGGCAAGGATGGGAAAAGCCCCAGTTAGATGACAGATGGGGGATCCCGCAGCGATCAAACAGCCCCCCGGCGTATTTCTGGGGGATGCCGCCAGGCGGGGCAGAGCCCGGGGTGCAGCTGGGGCGGATGGGGGGGGGGGGTAGTGGCCGTGCCCCCCCCCCCAAATCTCAGGCGGGGCTTTGCCCAGCTCCGTGCCAAGTGCAACCCGCGCGGTTCGGGGGGGGGGGTCTCCCCCCTCTCCCGCCGCCGCCGCAGCCGGGCCGGGCTCCTGCCATGCCCAACAGGTTCGCCCCGCGCCCCCCTCCCGCCCTACCTCTGGCCGGCCGGCTCAGCGCTCCTGCCCTGCCGCCTTCAGCCCGGCCGCCGCCAGCCATCGCCCGGCCGCCGGCTCCATGCAGCCTCCGCCGGCTCCGCGCCGGCCGGTGCCTGGGGGAGCCGCTGCGGGGAGGCGGAGAGCGTGTGCGCGATGGCACAGCTCCCCCTCCACCCCCAGCTCCCGCCTTCCTCCGCTCCGCCCGCCCAGCCCCGCCGCCACCCCCGCGCGAGCGAGGGGCTGCCCGCCTCCCCCCTGCCCCCGGGTCGCCCTCCGCGCGATGGAGCCAGGCAGAAGGGGCGCAGCTCCAAGGGGCAGCCAGGCGCACAGGGCCTGCTAGCCTTTGAGGAGTGGCTGCTTCCCCCCCCGGCCTGTGAGCCAGCCTAGGTGTGGAGCTGGGGGCCCCTGCGCTGCTGGAGGCACTGGCTGGCAGACTGGACAGGGCAACGCGTCTTGTGGTTACCAGAGGCTCTGTGGGGCTTTCCCACCGCCCTTCTCAAAAACCACCTGGGTTTGGTGCCCACGAACCGCCCTTGTCCGGTGCTAGATGGGCAGGTGGGCAGCTGAGACTTTCTTCTGACCTCCTCCCGCCCCCACCTCCTTGGTCTGTTTGGTCCCTTCTGTCCCACACCCAGGTTGGCAGCTCTGCAGGGCTTTGTTTCCTCTTTGTACAGCACCTTGCTGTAGGGCCATGGACCTCAGTCGGAGGAATTTTAATGCTGACAAATTCAAAGTAACACATATTGGAAAACATAATCCCAACTATGAGTTTAAAATGATGGGGACCAAATTAGCTCAAGAGAGAGATTTTGGAGTCATTGTGGATAGTTCTCTGAAAACATCCACTCAATGTGCAGCAGCAGTCCAAAAAGAATGCTAGGAATCATTAAGAAAGGGATAGAGAATAAAAGAATACCTTATTGCTGCTATATAAATCCATGGAATGCCTGCATCTTGAATACTATGTGCAGAGGTGGTCACCTCATCTCAAAAAAGATATCCTGGCATTGGAAAAAGTTCAGAAAAGGGCAACAAAAATGATGAGGGGTTTGGAACAGCTGCCATATAAGGAGAAATTAATAAAACTGGGGCTTTCAGTTTAGAAAAGAGGAGCCTGGGAGGGATATGATAAAGGCCTATAAAATCATGACTGGTGTTGAGAAAATAAATAAGGAAAAGTTATTTACTTGTTCCCATAACACAAGTAGTAGGGGTCAAAAATTAAATTAATAGGTAGCAGGTTTAAAACCAACAAAAGAAAGTATTTCTTCACACAACGCATAGTCAAGCTGTGGAACTCCTTGCCAGAGGACGGTGTAAAGGCCAGGACTTTAACAAGGTTAAAAAAAGAACTAGATGAATGCATGGAGGATAGGTGCATCAATGGATGTTAGTCAGGATGGGCAAGAATAGTGTTCCTAGCCTCTGTTTGTCAGAAGCTAGGAATGGATGGATCACCTGACAATTACCTGTTCTATTAATTCCTTCTGGGGCACCTGTCATTGGCCACTGTCAAAATCAGGACACTGGGCTAGATAGACGTTTGGTCTGACCCAGTATGGCTGTTCTTGTGTTCTTACGCCCCACACATAATCATAATATTAAGAGGCAGGCTAATGGGGGTGGTCACATTCTGCCTACTTAGAATTCCCCATTATTTCTATTGCAGCCAGGATTCTTCTTCATTGATGGACCACAGTGTTGCTGTGCATGGTTAAATAGCTGCTGTGTCTCACCCCAGAGGTGGTTGCATTCCAGAAAGAACTGATACATGTGTACACTAAACCAAGTCCTGTGGAAGGAAACACACTCTGTGTTACCATCATTAATAAATATAGTGCCAAGCCTCAACCTTCTTGTGGACCATTTGCGAGCAACAATACAATGAATGGGATTTGCTGGTACCTCAGCTCCACAGGTGAGGCTTGAGGCTGAAGGCTGAGTGACACCAAGCACCCAAGCTGCATGGGTACCTGCTTCAGGGTGTTAATGTTACTCCTATGTAAGTAAACGAAAGCTTGACTTACACGGGAGTGGGCCAGTGAGACACTTGGCTTGATTTTCCACCGCCTTTCAAAGCGCTACCCAAGCAGAGTGGCGGCATTTTCCACTGAGTGCACTTTGCACAGGTGTGAATGACTGACTGCGAGGAATCAGGCCCCACGAGTCACTGCTTGCATCAAACAGCTGAACAGCACCACGAACAGGTGCATTCTTCGATAGCAGTTTAAACCTGACTGCCAGTTGCCTGGGTTTGGCAGCTGCGTTCGAGCTGGAGCACCTAACCCATTATCCCTCTCACATACAAAACAGAAACGCTGACAAAACAAACAGCAGAAAAACAGTTTTGTGCACCTTCTTCTCAATTAAATTTTGCTTGTGATTAGAGACCCCATTGGAAAATGATTCCACTGCCCTGAATGAAACTGGCAGGCCACATTCTGTTCCAAAGCCACTTCACTGAACACTAGAATCTTAGCTTCCTGTTGCACCCGGAGGATCTCAAAGGCATATGACAAACTCACCAAAATGCTGTACAAACCACACAGGAGGGTTCTGGCTAGAGATCCCTTAAATGCTGCCACTTCTGGAGTGGAACGCGGCAGCTCTTCAATAACACACAGAAGCCGTACACAATATCTCAGGGAAGGAAATAAAATACCATCCCCCAACAGAAACTCATGGTGTAACTTTAGTGAGCAGAATCAAAGAAATTAAAAAGGAAAAGACCTGTTAGATCTGTGGTGTCCTAGCCACATTGTTCAACCCAACTAGCCACACCCAACTGGCCAAATAGCCACTAGTGGCTAGCATGTTGGACACCACGGTATTAAATCATCTTCATCCATATGTCAAGGCAGTGCATGATTGTTTCCAGAGGCTGTGTGTAAGAGTCAGACAGGAGTCCAACCTGCACAGCTATAGTTCAGTCAAATGTGCATTGTGCCCCTGGCATTGGAGAGAATGTATTTACCCACATGGATGGTCACAGACTGGACTTCTCCCTTCTGGCTTTTTGTCAGGGACAGGCTCTGAGGTGAATGCCAATGAGTTTTAGTGATTCTGCATGAGGGATTCATGACCCTGCAGTCTGAGTAAATGGCAAGCCCTAGTCAGGTATGTCATAAGAACATAAGAATGGCCGTACTGGGTCAGACCAAAGGTCCATCTAGCCCAGTAGCCTGTCTGCCGACAGTGGCCAGCACCAGGTGCCCCAGAGGGGGTGGACCGAAGACAATGATCAAGCAATTTGTCTCCTGCCATCCTTCTCCAGCCTCTGACAAACAGAGGCCAGGGACACCATTTCTATCCCCTGGCTAATAGCCTTTTATGGACCTAACCTCCATGAAATTATCTAGCTTCTCTTTAAACTCTGTTATAGTCCTAGCCTTCACAGCCTCCTCTGGCAAGGAGTTCCACAGGTTGACTACACGCTGTGTGAAGAAGAACTTTCTTTTATTAGTTTTAAACCTGCTACCCATTAACTTCATTTGGTGTCCTCTAGTTCTTCTATTATGGGAACTAATAAATAACTTTTCTCCATCGGCCCTCTCCACACCACTCATGATTTTATATACCTCTATCATATCCCCCCTCAGTCTCCTCTTTTCTAAACTGAAAAGTCCCAGTCGCTTTAACCTCTCTTCATATGGGACCCATTCCAAACCCCTAATCATTTTAGTTGCCCTTTTCTGAACCCTTTCCAAGGCCAAAATATCTTTTTTGAGGTGAGGAGACCACATCTGTACACAGTATTCAAGATGTGGGCGTACCATAGTTTTATACAGGGGCAGTAAGATATTCTGTGTCTTATTTTCTATCCCTTTCTTAATAATTCCGAGCATCCTATTTGCCTTTTTGACCGCCGCTGCACACTGCGTGGAAGTTTTCAGAAAACTATCCACGATAACTCCAAGATCTCTTTCCTGATTTGTCGTAGCCAAATAAGCCCCCATCATACTGTACATATAGTTGGGGTTATTTTTCCCATGTGCATTACTTTACACTTATCCACATTAAATTTCATTTGCCATTTTGTTGCCCAATCACTCAGTTTGGTGAGATCTTTCTGGAGTTCCTCACAGTCTGCTTCTGTCTTGACTATCCTAAACAGTTTGGTATCATCCGCAAACTTTACCACCTCACTGCTTACCCCTTTCTCCAGATCATTTATGAATAAGTTGAACAGGATTGGTCCCAGGATTGACCCTTGGGGGACACCACTAGTTACCCCTCTCCATTCTGAAAATTTACCATTTATTCCTACTTTTTGTTTTCTGTCTTTTAACCAGTTCTCAATCCATGAAAGGACCTTCCCTCTTATCCCATGACAATGTAATTTACACAAGAGCCTTTGGTGAGGGAACCTTGTCAAAGGCTTTCTGAAAATCTAAGTATACTATATCTACTGGATCCCCTTTGTTTGCATGTTTGTTAACCCCTTCAAAGAACTCTAATAGATTAGTAAGACATGATTTCCCTTTACAGAAACCATGTTGACTTTTGTCCAACAAATTATGTTCTTCTACGTGCCTCACAATTTTATTCTTTACTATTGTTTCGACTAATTTGCCCGGTACTGAAGTTAGACTTACCGGTCTGTAATTGCCAGGATCGCCTCTAGAGCCCTTTTAAAATATTGGTGTCACGTTAGCTACCTTCCAGTCATTAGGTACGGAAGCCAATTTAAAGGATAGGTTACAAACCACAGATAATAGTTCAGCAATTTCCCATTTGAGTTCTTTTAGAACCCCTGGATGAATGCCATCCGGTCCCGGAGATTTGTTAACATTAAGTTTTTCTATTTGTTCCAAAACCTCCTCTAATGACACTTCAATCCGGGACAGTTCCTCAGATTCATCACCCACAAAGGACGGTGCAGATTTGGGAATCTCCCCAACGTCCTCAGCCGTGAAGACTGAAGCAAAGAAATCATTTAGTTTCTCCGCAATAGCTTTATCGTCCTTGATTGCTCCTTTTATATCTCGATCGTCTAGGGGACCCACAGGTTTTTTAGCAGGCTTCCTGCTTCTAATGTACTTAAAAAACATTTTGTTATTTCTTTTTGAGTTTTTGGCTAGCTGTTCCTCAAAATCTTTTTTTTGCTTTTCTTATTACATTTTTACACTTGATTTGACAGTGTTTATGTTCCTTTCTATTGATCTCACTAGGATTGGACTTCCACTTCTTAAAAGATGCCTTTTTGTCCCTCACTGCTTCTTTTACCTGGTGGTTAAGCCACGGTGACTCTTTTTTAGGTCTCTTACTATGTTTTTTAATTTGGGGTATACATTTAAGTTGGGCCTCTATTATGGTGTCTTTAAAAGGTTTCCATGCAGATTTCAGGGATTTGGCTCTAGTCACTGTGCCTTTTAATTTCTGTTTAACTAACCTCCTCATTTTTGTGTAATTCCCCTTTTTGAAATTAAATGCCAGAGTGCTGGACTGCTGAGGTATTCTTCCCACCACAGGAATGTTAAAAGTTATTGTATTATGGTCACTATTCCCAAGCGGTCCTGTAATGGTTATCTCCTGGACCTGATCCTGCGCTCCACTCAGGACTAAATCGAGAATTGCCTCTCCCCTTGTGGGTTCCTGTACCAGCTGCTCCAAGAAGCAGTCATTTAAGCCATTGAGAAATTTTATCTCCGCTTCTCTTCCTGAGGTGACATGTATCCAGTCAATATGGGGATAATTAAAATCCCCCATTATTATAGAGTTCTTTATTTTGGTAGCCTCTCTAATCTCCCTCAGCATTTCAATGTCAGTATCGCTGTCCTGGTCAGGTGGTCGATAATATATCCCTACTGCTAATTTCTTATTATTGGAGTATGGAATTACTATTCATAGTGATTCTATTGATCATGTTGATTCATTTAATATTTTTATTTCATTTGTTTCTACATTATCTTTCACATACAGTGCCACTCTGCCACCCACACGGCCTGCTCTATCCTTCCGATATATTTTATATGCTGGTATGATTGTGTCCCACAGATTTTCCTCATTCCACCAGGTTTCAGTGATGCCTATTACGTCAATCTCCTCCTTTAATATGCGGTACTCTAGTTCACCCATCTTATTAGTCAGACTCCTAGCATTTGTGTAGAAGCACTTTAAAAATTTGCCACTGTTTATTTGTCTGCCCTTCCCTGATGCATTGGATTCTACACAAACATTATTTCGAAATAGTGTCGAAATACTGTCAAGCTGGAGGACTTCTTACTCCAACTCCTGTAACCCTTGTCGTATGGGGAGTAAGGGAAGTCAGAGGAAGGGTGCTCTATTTTGAAATAAGTGCTGTGTAGACACTCCCAATTTCAAAATAAGCTATTTTGAAATGGACGTAGCTCAATTTGTGTAATTTGTTTCGAGTTAAGCCCTGCTGTGTAGACGCACCCTATCACAGTAGCATGGTGCTCACTCACAGGACCTCCTCACCATGTGGCTTTGCTACATGAAGCTCCCTTGGTCTGTGAAGGCAGCAGATGGAAGTGGAATGGGGTAGGAGCTGGCGCCCCAGGGTGTATCTAGACTACAGGGTTTTTTCGAAAAAAGTGGCCTTTTTTTGAAAAAACTTCCCCTGCATCTACACTGCTGCCGCGTTCTTTTGAAAGTAAATTGAAAGAACATGGCAGTTTTTTCAACCGCGGAAAACCTTGTTTTACGAGGAAGAACACCTTTTTTCAAAAGTGCTCTTTCGAAAAAAGGTGCTATGTAATGCAAACTGTGCTTTTTCGAAAGAGAGCATCCACACTGCCTGGGTGCTCTCTTTCAAAAAAGCGGCTTGCTTTTTCGAAAGTACTGGTTGTAGTCTAGACGCTCTTTTTCGAAAGAGGCTTTTTCGAAAGCATCTTTTGAAAAAGCCTCTTTCAAAAGAGGCTTACAGTCTAGACGTAGCCCCAGGGAGGACGCATGCACCTGGGACAGGCATGCAGAAGTGGGACAGGAAACTGGGCGAGGTGTGCCACAATGAGACAGAGCACCTGGAAAGAGGTTCAGAGGCCTGTGATGAAGTGAACAACGTTCAGACTGGACTGGAGCAAGGAGGGGCTAATGGTTCTGGAGAGACCTTTTCAAACACAGGCAAAAAAGGCGCAGGACTGCCAGTGGTGGAGCTCTCAGAGAGTGCTTCATGTACTCCCTGGTGGGACAACCCAGCCCTCCTGCAGGGGAAAGTAGGTCTGTAGGTGGGAAATCTTTACTCTCCACCAACAGCTGGTCACTTTGAGCAGTGTATGGAGCCATGGCAGACAGGGAGCCTGCCCGAGGGTCCCGTTGGGCCGCAGGACATTGGCAGCCCAGTGTATTGGGGTACGGTAGATTTGAATGTTAGGTGGGCCAGATCCTGCCCACAGGCCATATTTTGCCTGCCCCTGCACTAGAGCCGCACTCAAGATCTCCTAGTATCCTTCAGCAGAACCTGTTTGTATCCTGTCAGGTCCTAAAGAGGGATGGAGCAGGGAGGAAGCATCTATTTGTTCCCTTGGTGCCCTTTGATCCATGCTCTAGAGCTGTTCTCTGCCCCTCTGGCCTTGCCGAGCTCCCTCTGCCCCACACTGAGTGCATCTATCTCAGCTGGAAAGTTTCGGGGGCTGGGCACCAGAACAGACATGCATATTGATCCTCCAAACTGCTGCCGTAGGCAAAGGCTAGGCAAAGGGGACATGTCCCCAAACTGAGGCTACAACTGGAATAGTATCAGGACTATGGCAGGCCAGCACCAAACTGTTCTTCTCCAGCTGTGGATTTTCCACCCATTCAAACGCTGGCTTTGCTCCATCCTTTGCAGTTGACACCTTTGGGTCTCCTTATTCACAGCCCTGCCATTCCAAAGGTCCCAGATGCTTAAATTCCAGAACTGTATTAATGTCAGACTAAACAGCCCATGAAACAATGCTTGAGCTCATCCAGGAGAGGAGAGAGGGATGTGACATTTACTTAACCTTCGATTAATAAGGGGCTTTCCTGGAACCAGTGAGGATAAAGCAGGCAGGAATGGAATGGGGGGAAATGACAACAGCAGTCCCGTTTCCCACCTCACATGCATCGGCTGCAACGTTGAAGAGCCTCATTGTGAATTACCATCTTCTAGTAGTCGATAAGTGCCGCCTTCCATAAATCGGCTCCTCTGTCCTGTGGGATGCAGTGCTGGCAGTGATGCCAGAGGATATTAGAGAGACAAAGTAGGCAATCATTCCTTAGCACCTTCTTCATTCATAGCAGAACCAAGTGACTAATCCAAAATAAAAAATTTACCCACCGAATTTGCCTCTTTTCCCCTTTGAGGGACATTCAGGGGCAATTTCCTCTCATTTTATTTTCCTTCATCAAAAGGGTTTGGTGACTTTGGCAGTGTTCTGTAATTCACAAACATGATTCATAACTTTGCTATTCAAACTGTCTTGGTAAATTATGATTGGTCAAAGTAAGACAGATGTGATTACCTTTTGACTCCCTGATTGGAGAGCGTGCAAGCACATGCCACAGAAATATACAGGTGCAGGGGCGGCCCGTGCCTATAGGCAAACTAGGCAGCCACCTAGGGCGCCAAATTCCAAACACCCTGCCACTTCCATTTCCCCTTCCCCTTGGAGCAAGGCTTCCCTGCGGCCAGGAGGGGGGTAAGTCCTGGGAGAGGCGACGCGTGGGGGGGGGGGGCTTCCCCTGTGCTGTGGGAGGGGGGGTCGGCCCCAGGGGAGGAGGAACGCGGGGGTTTCCCCTGCCCCACGGGAGGGGGGGTTGGCCCCGGGGGAGGCAGGCGCCGGCTTCCCCTGTGCCACGGGTGGGGGGGTCGGCCCCACGGGAGGAGGAGTGCGGGGGTTTCCCCTGTGCCGTGGGCGGGGGGGTTGGCCCCGGGGGAGGCAGGCGCCGGCTTCCCCTGTGCCACGGGTGGGGGGGTCGGCCCCACGGGAGGAGGATTGCGGGGGTTTCCCCTGTGCCGTGGGCGGGGGGGTTGGCCCCGGGGGAGGAGGAATGCAGGGGTTTCCCCTTTGGCGTGGGAGGGGGAGTCGGCCCCAGGGGAGGAGGAATGCAGGGGTTTCCCCTGTGCTGTGGGGGGGGGGTCGCCCTGGGAGAGGCGCATGCCGGCTTCTCTGTGGGGGGGGGGGGGATCTTGGGAGGAGGCGGGTGCAGGGGACTCTCTCCCCTGACTGGCACCCTGTTCCCTCTCCCGGCCCCTAGCCCCAGAACTCCATCCCCAACCCCTCGGCCTCCGGCCCCCAGCCACAGAACTCCATCCCCAGCCCCCCTCTCCCCAGCACAGAACCAAAACCCTCAGTCGATATCTGCCCTTGGGATTGGGGAAGAGGGGGGCGCCGATTGCATGGTTCACCTAGGGCACCAGTTGCTGGCAGCTAGTCTAGGGCTGCCCCTGTACAGGTGCAACTTTGGCATTCACGAGCATTTGACTGGCCTGCATGAAAGTTTGTGGGAAGGCACAAAGGGGCAGGGAGAAAGAACATGGCCAGTGTGGACTCATTTAAAGTTGTGAGCGAATAGTAATGGAATGTTTTTTGTTGTATTTGTCCAGCTGCAGCCTGGGGAAAGAGAGAGAGAGAGAGAAGTATTATTTAAAACAGGGAATTTTATCCACAAAATCTCATCCATGGCAGCTGAACTGTTAGGCTAGGTCTACATTCGCGGCTTCTTACGTGAGAAATATGCAAATGAGGCTAAGCGTGGAATATCGCCGAGCCTCATTTGCATACCTACTGAGCCGCCATTTTTGCAGAAGAGGCTCTTGCGCCAGAAGGAGCTGTCTACACTGCCCCTTCTTGCGCAAGAAAAACCCTCTTGCACAATGCCATTACGCCGATTATTTTCAGGAATAACGGCATTGCGCAAAAGGGTTATTCTTGCGCAAGAAGGGGCAGCGTAGACAGCTCCTTCTGGCGCAAGAGCCTCTTCTGCAAAAATGGCGGCTCAGTAGGTATGCAAATGAGGCTCGGCGATATTCCACGCTTAGCCTCATTTGCATATTTCTCACGCAAGAAGCCGTGAGTGTAGACATAGCTCTCGTGGCCCAAAAGTGGGAACTCTTTAGTGTAATTTCCTAGTTAGACCAAGCCCTGTGTGCGTGTGTCTGTGTTTCTATGCGCATGTGTTTATACATGTCCTAGCTCTCCTGTCACCCTCTCAAAATCTGTTTCCACCCCTCTCTGCCTCCTCAAGAGGATGGCCTCTGGCTGTTCTCTTTATCTCTAGCCCCTTGAGCTCTCTCAGCCCCACATGAATGGGAATTTTCTCCTCACCTCCCAAGGTCTCATGTGTGGCAGGCAAGAACCGGTGTTTGCCAAGCTGAGGAACAGAGTGTGGAGGACACCTTCCCCAAGCAGACATCGAAGGAGACGCTGTCAAGAGTGGAAAGCCTGACATTAGAGTGAGCTACACTGGTTCAGTTACTGAACACCTTTTCTTAGTCTGGAAGTGGGCAAAGATATCCAAGAACCTGGTTCCATGAGCACCTCTGGGGGTGCGGGATCCTTGTCTGTTCCACTAACATGGCTGCTCAAGAGGAAGGAGCAAGCAGGCAGGTGGGGCCAGAGGGACTATGTGTCATATACACCTGCTTTTGCCCTTGCCAAGCTCAAAGCCCTGGCGGAGGTAGAGGCAAGTGGCCTAGATAAGATGCGAGCATTTTGTTTCTGTTGCAGAAAGGACATTGTGAACCTGACTCCATTACTCTGTTCTAGTGACCTTTAAACTAGAGAGGGGTAAATGACCATGTGCGAGGGTGGGGGGAAGGGTGCAAATGCACTCTCCACGGTCCTTCATGGCCCGCCATGGGGCTGATTCTGGCCTGTCTAGGAAAGGCAGAGGTGGCACACTGCCAACCTCCCTCTCCTGTGCTCTAGCCAGCCAATTCTCTCTTCCTCCTCCAGGAGAGAGGCTGGGGGCAGGGCTGGGCCATGGGAGCCGGACTGGGGGCTGGGGCAGCCACCAGCCCTTCCCACAGCTCACACCCCTGCCCCCCCCAAAATTCCTGCGTACAGGCCTGATATGTGGGACAGGCAATGGTGAATCAGGCCCTATGAAGGTAGGTGAAATTCTGCAAGCTGCCCAACCTACTAACTACCCTTCCTTCCTGTTAACTACATTCTATCTCCCTCTTCTTTAGTGGAACAAGCCACATGCCTAGGAATCTTCAAGGTATGAGTCAAGGCAAGTGACAGGAACCACAACAGCTGTAGCCTTGTGCGCCTGACTCAGACAGAATGAGACTCCCCAGCAATGTTTCCTCTAATCTTTTCCATCCATGTGTGGATTTTTCCCCATTCATGTGCAGAATAAAGTTTTCTTTGTGCACCGAGGCATGTGTGATTGTGCACCACCAGGAGAAACACAAAGCTAGCTATGGGAGCTCTGCTGATCAGCTGGGTGGCATTTGAATCTCTCCTGAGCGGTTGCCCAAGCACCCAGCTTAGAGGGAATACTGTTCCCCAGCCTCTAAACATTCTCCCTGAGTGCTACCATGGAGCAATTAGGCAGTGCTTGGTTACTGGGATTTCTGTCGTTATCAAGACATTATTTCTCCTTTGCTGATTTATAACCTTACTAACCAACATCGGTTTGCTTCCCTTTCACAGACTCTCACCTTCGTACAGGTGGCAGATCCAGGGATCGCACCCCAGGAAATAAATCCATCCCAGGGATTAATCTAAACAGCTTCTGTTCCACTTTCAATCAGAACCAGAATCAGAATTAGGGCCTGTGGCACCATCCAGCCTTGAGGCAAGAGAGCTGGTTGAAAAATCAAGAGAAAAATGCTGGTAAAACATTGACATGTCAAAGTTGTTTCTGTTTTGCAAGGCTAAAAGAAAACTGTGGTGGAAACTGTAAAACAAAATCATTATCCAAAAGGTTTTTGACATTTTTCATTTGCCAGAAAACCAGAGGTTGGTAAAGTGCAACGTGTCAATCATTGGTTTGTTGACAAAAATGTCATGACCGTTTCGTAAACATCGGAACAGTCTGAACAAAACTCAATGGTTCTTCTTGAGAAGGGGCACATTTTAACAACAACGAAAAGTTTCATTTGAAAAACGTTGACCAATTCAAACAGGCATGTGCTCCTCCTAGGAGACAGCAAGACAGTGACTGGATGGTAAAGGACAGGGATTCAATTGCTGGCTCTGATTTGTTGCGTCATCTTGGACACAACACCCTTCACCCTCCTGTGCCTCACTTTCCCCATTTGTTAAATGGGAACTAATGACACTTGCCTGATTTTGTAAAGCATTTTGTGATCCTGGGATTAAAGGAGTGTATAAGGGCAAAGTCATTGTTATTCTCCATCTCCAAAACCTGGCTCATGTATGTCCTTAAAGACAACGCAGGATGGCTGTTGCTACATTTTTTGCAGCACACCATTAATTCATGGCACAAGACTGTCTCAAGAGTGGGCTTGGATCCCAGCACTCTTCCAGAGTTGGCAGACTAATTTCTGCAAATATATTTGCACTGTTTTAAAATATTATTGCTGATACGCAGGTCAGCATGGCAGGACATCAATATCCTGGGGAGGTATGCACTGGAGAAGAAATCCATGAATATGGAAGGTGGAGAAAAATGAATGTTTAATAACCGCTGACCAAAGACAGAACATCGCCTTGCCCCGACACGCTGAGGATTATGTTTGGGATGTAGCTCGCTTTTCTCCATTAGCTATGTACTGTCTCGCAGAAATGCCATCTGCCAATATGAAAAATGAAGCCAATTAGGAACCAGCAGACTGCATGGGCCAACAAGCACTTCAGCAGCTCCTGAGTTTGTGAAAAACAGCAACAGCCATTCATCTTACTAGTTGCATGGCATTTTTCGCGTATCTATAGCACAGACCCAGTTGGGCAACAGTCAGTGTCATGGAATAAACAGTAGCAGGATTAGTTCCAGTAGGTAGAGCCCTGCAAATCTGTGGATATCCACTTTATATCCACAGGTATCCGCATCTGTTGATGTCAAAGCAGATTTCAACGGCTCATTTTTGCAGATACAGACGTGGATGCAGATACAAGTCTTGTATCCACTCAAGGCTCTACTGATACGGGATGGGAAATATATTATGGAACGTAACAATATATGCCCTCCCCCAACACAAGGGGGCAGCATTACAGGAGTTAGGTAAAATAAGCTAATGTTGCAGTCAAATTATATACTCCAAAATTGATTTTCCCTTTGGTTTGCAATTTTATAGATCCTGCCCAGACATTTTTTGCCTTTGATTTTAGCCAAAGGGATTTAGTTCTCTGAAAAGAGCAGGTTTGATGGACCAAGTGGGCTTGTAGCCTATTTTTGCTTGGTTTGATGGCTCAGGCTAGGCAATCATGTCACAGTTCAGGACAAATGCACCTTTATTTCCCCCTCCTGGTCCAGCAAGGCATCCACTCCTAGGATTCCAGCTTGCCAGATGTTACCTCTCCCATGGCTTTCTCCCTCTTGACTGGGGTTTTTCCAGGCTTCACAGCTCCTGCCTACACTGTTGCCCAGAAGTCAGAGGACTGAGCAGGCTTGCTTTGCCTTATTTTTAGAGGCTATAAACAGGGGAAGTTACTACGCTGCTTTTTCTAAACCAATCTCTAGATCTGTCACTACAATCAGAGATAGGTTTGCAGCAGACATACACACCCGAGCTAGCTTTGAGCTAGCTGGCTTGAATAGAAACCACCAAGCAGTGGCTGGAGGCTATACAAGCCTGCCAGAACCCTGGGTACATGTCTGAGTGGCGAGCCCACAGTGACATGGCTTCACGGCTGTTGTTATTTGCACTGGCTAGATCAAAGTTAGCGCCTGTTGCAGTCCCACCTCTGACTACAGTGTCTAGACACACTCTAAGGCAGGGCTACTCAACTTCGGAAGCCCCAAGGCCACAACAATACTCACAGCACATGCCGTGGGACACTAAGTGTGGTTGCATATGCATGCAAATATATATGCAAATAGATGCAAACAGATTGTTTCACACTGATGGGCATGAATACAAAGATTAAGGCAAGACTACACAACATGCAGGCTCCATTTAAGTCAGTTCTGCTGATATTAATAAAATGCAATATTTACCTGATTTCCACCCATATGACAGCACTTTTAATGAGCAATGACATCCAGGAATTTAACTACTAAAACACATATCAACAGAAAACCATTATATTGCCTCGCTGTTGTGGAGTGTGTTCCCAGTGGAGGCCATGTTCAAAGGATCCCACCCGCAGGCTATGTGTTGAGCCCCGCGTAAACCCAAACCGCACTGTGGGCTGCAAACAAACAGGCTGCGGGCCGCATGTTGAGTAGCCCTGCTCTAAGGCCTTGTCTAGACTAACTCCCACCATTGATCTAATCTAGGTGATTTCAGCTACGCAAATAGCATACCTGAAGTCAACGTACTTACAGTGGCGTCTTCTGTGCGATGAGATCAGCAGGGGCTGCTCTCCCATTGACTCTAGCTACTCTTCCCCTTCTGGTGGAATACTGGAGTGGACGGAAGAGCACCTGGAGATAGATTTATTGCATCTAAGTAGACGGGATAAATCGACAGCCAGGCATACAAGCCCTAAAAGATCCATGGTATCTGCTGATTTTACAGTGATTCTCATGATTACCTGTGATTTTACAGTGAGTCTCTGGATGTTTAGTGGTTTTCCTGAAGCCCCAGGTCCTGGAGCCAGGACTCTGCAGGAGAATCTCATCTTTCCTTTTTTAAAAAAGTTTTTAGTCTTCATAGTGGTAGAGAAATGTTGAAAATGTGACCCGAATGCACCCTACAGCCTCTGAAACCAGAAGACAAAGAACATTATAGTATGTGTAATATGTATTTATATCTCATGATGTTCAAGGCAATCTCATGATTTTTGGAGCCTGACTTGTGATTTGTTCTGTTTTGGCATTTGCATTACACCCTCTCTCATAGGACTGCAGGCTGGCTCAATGCTCTAAGAGACATTTTCCCTTCCTAAGCACAGTCGGCATAAAAGCCAGAAAAATGTTGGGGCCTCACTGCAGTCCCTATGCATTGATCTGATGACGTGGGCCAGATATATAACAACTATAATTATACCAGAGAATGCTAATGATCTCTGAATGCAGTAGACACAGTGACTCTTGCAACTTCTTTTGCTGTTTATGTATATCCTGGATTCTGTAATTTCCACTCCAACTCATCTGATGAAGTGGGTTTTATCCACAAAAGCTCATGACCTAATACATGTGTTAGTCTCTATGGGTATGTCTACACTACCACCCTAGTTCGAACTAGGGTGGCTAATGTAGGCATTTGAAGTTGCAAATGAAGCCCGGGATTTAAATATCCCGGGCTTCATTTGCATCTTGCCGGGCAGGCGCCATTTTTAAATCCCCTTAGGTCAAACTCCGTGCCCGCGGCTACACGCGGCACGGAGTAGGTAGTTCGAATTAGGATCTCTAATTCGAACTACCGGTACACCAACGAGATCCTAATTCGAACTACCTACTCCGTGCCGCGTGTAGCCGCGGGCACGGAGTTCAACCTAAGGGGATTTAAAAATGGCGCCCGCCCGGCAAGATGCAAATGAAGCCCGGGATATTTAAATCCCGGGCTTCATTTGCAACTTCGAATGCCTACATTAGCCACCCTAGTTCGAACTAGGGTGGTAGTGTAGACATACCCTAAGGTGCCACAGGTCTGCTCGCTGTTTTTACAGTGACTCTTGATTAGGAAAGGTCCAGAGTTGGAATGTTGGCTTTATATGAAAAATCACAAAACCTGTCCAGGCTTTTTCCAAATGTAATGTGTGCTTTACCCCAAAGATGTGGTAAGAAGTATTTTGGATTCAACAGTAAATAAACAAATAAGCTAGTCTCTAATGGAGCATGCTCTGTAATGACATCAACATGCCATCTGGCTTCTGTGGAGACGAAACCTAATTTATCCTGAACTTATTCAGTTAAAACCTATTAGTTTCATTTACATCAGTCTGCACAAGACAAAGGAACCGCCTCCCATAGTGAAGCCCAAAGAGACGCTTCAGAAGGGCAGCTGGTGGCGGGTGTGATAACACCGACGCCACCATAAAGAAAGAAACGTCAGTGTTTGAAACAGATGAGGAACTCTCCATGAACACAGACATTTCATTCCCTGGATTTCTGCAGAGAATAGTCCTAGGCCCCAGATCCTGAAAGGCACAGACTGGGTTGGGTGAGGTCTCCACTAATGACTTCTCCAGGTTCATCTTGAGAGTTTTAGCAGACAAAAGGGAAATTGTTTGCTCTGTGTAGGGTTTTGGGAAAACAGTGAAAAATATCCTCTCCCTCCAGCCTACCCACATGCATTATAGATATAGTCCTTCAGTAGCCTGATGACCTAGGACAGTGGTCACCAACCAGTCGATCGGGATCTACTGGTAGATCTTGGAGCCTCTGACAGGTGATCCTGACTGGTTTGGCTAAGAGGATACCAAGTGCTGGTACTTCAGCTACTCCTCCCCCCACTGCGCAACTCCTGCCCTTAGCCTGGGAGCTTCCCCCCACCCCGTGGGAGCCTCTTGCTTGTGGTACACAGCAGGGAAGGGAAAGGAGGGGAGCTGATGTCAGGGTGCCCCTTCTTCCACCCTGTAGTCTATCTCCACAGAACGGGGAGAGGGGGGCAAGGACTTGGGATGGAGTTTGCTGGCTGCTTTTGAGAGTGGTGCAGGGCCAGGGCAGGGGTGAGCCTGCCTTAGCCCCACTGCACAACCACCCAGGAGCCACCTGTGGTAAACAGTGTCCTGCTGGAGCCAGCTCCGAACTCCTGCACCAGTCATGTACCCCTGTCTATACCCCAAGCCCCTGCCCTAGCTCTGAGCCCCCCCAGACCCAAACTCCTTTACAGAGCCTGCACCCTGAACCCCCTCCTGCACCCCAACTCCCTGCCCCAGGCTCAGCTCAGAGCCCCCTCACACTCCAAATCCCTTAGCCCAAGAGTAGAACCTGTGCCCCAACCCTCTGCCCCTGCCTGGTAAAAGGGAGGGAGAATGGGAGGATGGAGTGAGCAGGGGCACGAAGGAGGCAGGGCAAGGGTATTTGGGTTTGAGGTAGATCCTGGATTGCACTTACATTCAAAAAGTGATCTCCTGCTTAAAAAGGTTGGAGACCCCTGACCTAGGACAATGGCTTTCAACCTTTCCAGACTATTGTACCCCTGCGAGGTGTCCAATTTTCTTGCATAACTCTAAGTTTCACCTCACTTAAAAACTATTTGCTTACAAAATCAGACATACAAATACAAAAGTGCCCCAACACACAGACAGAAAAATTGCCGACTTTCTCATTTTTACCATATAATTATAAAATAAATCAATTGGAATATCAATACTTTACTTTTCTGTGTATAATATAGAGCAGTATAAACAAGTCATTGTATGAAATTTTAGTTGGCGCTGACTTCGCTAGTGCTTTTTATGTAGCCTATTGTAAAATTAGGCAAATATCTAGATGAGTTGATGTTCCTGCTGGAAAATCTTTGTGTAACGCTGGGGTATACATACCCCTTGTTGAGACGCAGACGAGGCTATTCTGCTTATGGCAGGAGCCAGTCCTGGTTTGGCTCGATTGTAAGAATATATATATAAGCGATCTCTCTCCTGCCATCCATCTCCACCCTCTGACAAACAGAGGCTATCGACACCATTCCTCACCCATCCTGGCTAATAGCCATTTAATGGCAATACCCAAATAAATACACCATGTCAATGGAGTGCATCCCACTGCCCTGTGTGCTGCCTCACTGCTTGACTCTGCCAGGATTCCCTCAAAAGCTAAACTAAAGGAAGCCCATCAAGGTGCCGACCCTGAAGGTGATATCCACAAATTGATGTGGAATAGGGCAGTCTGTCAGCCAAAGGGTCCGATTCTGAGAGCCCACCGTGGCCAAACTGAATTTAAATTGGGACATAGGCAGTGTTCCCTCTAACTTTTCCATCTATGTGTGGAATAATTTTTGTTATATGCACTCAGGTATGTGCAGATGTGAACCATTAGTAGAAACACATGCTGCCAGCTGTGGCTGCTGGGGGCGTTCTGCTAATCAGCTGGGAGGCATCGGAATCTCACCTGGGTGGCCACCTAAGTACATAGCTTAAAGTGAACACTGGACATTGGGTAGAATGACACCTTTAGAGTGTCGCATCCTACTCTCCTCAGGTCTGCACACAGGGGCCCACGCTTTGACACAGGCAGCTACATCAAAGTAAAGGGGTTGTGTCTATCTGGGCCTTTGCTTCTTTACATGCGCTCCTGATAGGGGTGGGGCCTTGGGCAGAAGGGGCAGGGCAGAGGCCGCCTACCCTCTCTCCCGTCCCCCCCAGCCCTCAGAGCTGCATGGAGTGTGTGGTGTGGCACTCCGGCGGTGATTTAAAGGGCCAGGAGTTCCGGCCACCGCCATTGCTGTAGTAGCAGCAGCGAGGAGCCCCGGGCCCCTTTGGATTGCCAGGCCCTGAAGCAACTGCGTTCTTTGCACACACCCCTCTCCCCCCGCCACAACTGTCACTGGGCCTGGGAACATGGCTGGGAAATGAGGATAGTCCGTCAGTCCCACCACATCAGCTCCTTAGGTTTGTCTAGGTATTCAGCTGTCAGCTGTCCCACCATCTCCAGTCCTCAGGTTTGTCTGGATATTCGGCCGCCAGCAGTCCCCCCAGCTCCAGCTCCTCTTTGGGTCTGGTCCTTTCCAGGTCCAGGGCACTGCCTGGCTCAGCAGCGGGGTCGGCAGGCAGCAGAAAGCAGGACACGTCTGTCTCCTTCCCTGACTCAGCCCCCACTGAGCCAGGGGCTCCGCCTCTTATACTTCCTGTCCTGCCCCCAGCTTCCAGTCAGCCTGGCCTGACTCTCCCCATGCCCATCTGTGTAGAGAGAGATGTGTACTCCCCCTCTGGCTTGGATGGAGGCCATGTGGCCTCACTACACCCCACAACCCCAGCTCCAACAGCCATGTGATGTTTGGAGAGAGAATACATGTAGACAAGATTGATCATAGAATCATAGAACACTAGAACTGGAAGGGACTTCGAGAGGTCATCGAGTCCAGTCCCCTGCCCTCACTGAAGGACCAAGCACCATCTTCATCCCTGACAGGTGTCTGTCTAACCTGCTCTTAAATATCTCCAGTGATGGCGATTCTACAACCTCCCTAGGCAATTTATTCCAGTGTTTAACCATCCTGACAGTTGGGAAGTTTTTTCAAATGTCCAACCTAAACCTCCCTTACTGCAGTTATAGCTCATTGCTTCTTATCCTATCCTCAGAGGCCAAGGAGAACAATTTCCTCCTCTCCTCCCTGTGACACCCTCTTAGATACCTGAAAACAGCTATCATGTCCCCTCTCAGTCTTCTCTTTTCCAAACTAAACAAGCCCAGTTCCTCGAGCCTTCCCTCATAGCCCATGTTCTCTAGACCTTTAATCATTCTTGTTGCTCTTCTCTGGACCTTCTCCAATTTCTCCACATCTTTCTTGAAATGTGGTGCCCAGAACTGGACACAATACTCCAGTTGAGGCCTAATCAGCGCAGAGTGGAGCAGAAGAATGACTTCTTGTGTCTTGCTCACAACACTCCTGTTAATGCCTCCCAGAATCATGTTTGCTTTTTTTGCAACAGTGTCACACTGTTAACGTTGCTTATTTCCTCATTCTTGTGTGACTCAAAGCCAAAGCCTCCCTCACAGACACTCACAGTGTGATGGTGTGCTAGTGGGCAGACAGGTGCTCTACATTCTCCTAGGTCCCTTCCTACACATTCTTGTGGGTCCCTTCCCACATGTCCAGTCATCTCCACATTCTTTCCTGGCCCCCACAGTCACCTGACATGCTGGCAAGCAACCAAACCAGCAGGAGTTGGTTATATATAGGGTCATAGATTTAATTGGCAGGATCTCTTTCTGCTTTTAAATAAATTGTGCTGGCTGAAAGCACATTCCATTAAAGACTCAGCCTCTGCTCCAGTTTTCAGAGGCTTGTAAATATTGATGGGGGTCCTATGAGTCAGCTGCCAGAACACTCCTTGGGAAAGCACAGTGTGCCTGGCGCATATGCGCTGGGCTATACATAGGGACTTCTAATGGTACCTAATGAAGCCGACAGCTCAGCTCTGACAGCTTTAAATCAAGGAGACACTTAGCTATGTTATGTTCATGGTGTACATGCCAAAAAATTAGGTAAACTTGAAGGAAGGTCACAACCTAACACTAGTTCATTTCTTAGAATCCAGAACTGCAACAAGAACCAAAACCACCGAGAGTGACAAAGCAGGCTGCTCTCTAAGGGTACATCTATACTGCACGGCTATTTTGGGAGACTGGAGGTATCCTGAAATAGCTACCCCGCGTCTACACAAGCTGCGTCTACACAAGTCGAAATATTTGTCGAAATAATAGGCACGCTATTTTGCCATCCGGTAAGCCTTGTTGCACCAGGGTTAAGGGATAGCTCAAAATAGCGTGTTATTTCAAAATTTGGCGCTGTGTAGACGCGCCAAATTTCAAAGTAAGCTGTTTTGAAATAGATTCGAAATAAGATACGCACTTTGCCCAAATTGCGTATCTTATTTCTAGTTTAGATGCTGTGTAGATGAACCCTAAGGCAGACAGGTACAACTCACCCCACCTTGTTCTAGGTTGGCTCTTTGAAGACTGATTGCTGAAAGGCCCAGATTCAACCAGGAAGCCCCATGGTGTTCTAGACCAGCGTTTCTCAACCTTTTTTTTATAAAGTACCCCTTTTACAAAAAAAAAAAAAAATTATAAGTACCCCCTTTTAAAAAAAAATGATAAGTACCCCCAGTACCTACAGTTTTCAGACACACAACATTTTTTTCTACCATTGCAACACATTTGCTTAAACAACTTAATCGTAGCCGGGCAGGTGATGACATTTTTGGGTGGAAACAGTACAAAAATAATAAAGTGCTGTAAAACTTAAAACAAAAATTCAGTTTTCTCCAAATTTCAGTTGTGTTCACGTACCCTCCAGACTTCTCTCGAGTACCCCTAAGGGTACCCATACCACTGTCTGAAAAACACTGTTCTAGACAGCTTGAAAAGAGGTAGTGATCAGAAGTACTTCCCTGTTAGCGGCTGTACTTCTAAGTCTCCATTATTTTAATCAAGAGCTTAGTTATGCTAATGTGCCAACACAAGCACCATACTGTGGGGTGGGTACTAAGTAGTGGCAATGCCAAATGTCTCTAATGTAGAAGAGCTACTAGAGCTGAACCAGGTTTTCTCCCACTGGGCACCACTCCTGTTGTGAGGCCTCAATGCATTACTCAGTAGTAGCTTGTGTTTTATTGAAAACTGTGTTAAAATGATAAGCTTCCCTTCAAATGCTCTGGGTTTTTTTCTAGTCCTGCATGCAGGGAATAGGGGCTTTGTAAGGAAGCATGCCCCTGAGCAGAATGAATTTTCTTATGTGCACTGAGGTGATGTGCAACACAGCACCTTCATATTGGTGCACATACCCAAATTCATGTGGTGGGAGAGGGGCCAAGGGGTTCTGAGTGTGGGAGGGGGCTCAGGGCTGGGGCAGAGGGTTGGGGTGCAAGGGTTCTACCTTGGGGTACAGGCTCTGGAGGGCCTGGAGCTGAGGAGTGTGGGGTGCAGGAGGAGGCTCCAGGTTTGGGGAGGGACTCAGGGCTGGGGGTTGGGTGCAGGAGGGGGAATAGGACCTGGGCTGAGTGTTTAGGCTTTGGGGTGGAGCCATGGATGAGGGTTTTGAGGTGCAGGAGGGTGCTCAGAGCTGAAGGGGGGCAAAAGGCAAAGCAGGGTAGCTTCAGCCCTGGGGGAGAGATCTCTTCCCATTGCAGCCCTGAGGTCCTGGGCGGGACTTAATGGGAAGCCACGAAGCTGTGCAACTTAGGGGGAACTTAGCTCAGTGGTGGAAAAATGTAGAGGGAGCACTGCTGGTCACCCTTAATTTTTCTGTTTATGAATGAGCTCCTCCAACAGCCCTGAGAACGTGTATAGGAAGGAGAGGGTGCAGTTTTATAAGTGAAAATCTTTTCTGCTGCATAATAGGGCCAGGTCCGTAGCCAGTGTGAATCAGTGCTGCAGCATCTATTTCACTGGAGTGGTGCCAGTTAATAGGAGCCAAGGATCAGAGGTCAGTCTGAACAGAGGTCAGTCTGAATTCCTTCCCAGCGGGTTCCAGTGCCCTCTCGGCTCCCCTCCTCTTGCATGGCCCTTGCTCACCACAGTGCCCTGCCTATGCCTTTGCTGGCCCCTTCCGGATTACTCCTTGGGGGCCAGGTTATTCTGCCTATCGTCACGAAAGAGACCTACAAACCCAACCCTGGAGGAGGTCTCCCTATCCCTAGAGCAGAGCTGGGAGGGTGGAAGCACTGGGGAAGACTTCCTTCTTCCCTCTACGGTGTGGGCTGCAGGTGGCTAGCCGGCCTTCTCCAGACTGGAGGGGCTGTGCGAGAGGAGCATTGGCTCGTCTGGGGGTGTTATGATCTTGTTTAATCTCTGAGTTTTGTTGGGCTGTTTAATTTTTTTAACTGGGCCTGAATAATTTAGATTCGACTATATTTCAGTCTGGGTCTGTTAGCTTGAATGCTTGTGCAATCGTTGCTTGACCCAATTTACAAATAAAGGGAAACCTCCCCCATGAAAAACTCACAGGGTGGGAGGCAAGGACCCTCCCAATTTATGCCAGATTACTCCTCTCCCTCTTCCTCACTGGAAACTAAAATAACCTGAGTGGCTGAATCCGGGGATGCTATTTATTCCTTTGGAAATGTACATTGGTGCCTGTCACTGAGACACCTGGTCGCCTTCCACCAATCAAACAACAATCTGTTACACAGGGACAGTTCGGGGGGTATTATGCAGAATGCCATGATCATTCCATGAACAGGAAATGGAGAGTTAGGGCAGTACTGGCTAAGATCCCTAGTGGGATCCCGGGCTTCATCTGCAAGTTCGAATGCCTACATTAGCCACCCTAGTGCGAACTAGGGTGGCAGTGTAGACATACCCTTATAGGTTAATGATATAGACTACACATATTCCCCCTCCCCCATCTTCCTTGCTAGTAATTTTTTTAGCAGGCTGGCCAGCAGCCTGGCTCAGTCCTGGCTCGCACCGGGTCTGGGACCTACCCCTGCTGTGGCTCTGCATTTAAAGTGTATTAGGAGCCAGGGGGCAGGCAGCCCAGCTCAGTTCCGGCTCGTGCCGGGTCCGGGAGCTCAGCCCCACTCCCCCCCCGCGACAGAAGCTGCTGCCACCACATGCTGCTGCCTCTGTAACAGAGGCAGCAGGCAGGGCAACAGGCAACTGGTCTGCGAGGGGAGCTGGTTTTTAAACTGGCTCCCCACACGGAGCAGCTCCCATCTGGAACCCCTTGCTGCTGCTTCTGATACAGAGGCAGCAGCGCAGAGTGGCAGGGAGACCCTGGGGAATGGTCGAGTAACCGGTAAGAATTCATGAGTTTAATCGACTATTCAATTAACATCCCTACTGTAAACTTGGCCCTGAATTTCTACAAGGTCTCCTTGACTTGGGTTCTTTCTATTTGTATGTTCAACTCCAGCTTCCTGGGGCCTGGCTGGATCCTGGTTTATCTGAGGAAACTAAGAAGAGATCATTGTGTCCCTTTGATTTCTTTGGCTGAAAAGATTATTGAATTAGGTTTGGACCCAAGAAAAGCATCTAGTCCATTATATTCCATATATTACTTTTTTCTCCTCTTTCTAGTAGAATTTGCTCTTACTTATCAATAAAAGGAGGCTTTTCCGCTGTATCAATCAAATCTTACTTTCCAAAAGCCACCCCCCATTTATGCTGGTGCGTTTTGTTCTCCTTTAGACTGATCTGTCACTTGTAAGGATCAGAGAAGAGCTGATATCCTTAATGATTTCAGAGGCAGGAAAAAAAAATTCTCACTTTTTGGATGCCACTGGGCTGAAGGTAAAGAATGTTGCAGCTGGTGGGAGTGCTAATTAGAGCCAATTATAACTTGAATGACCTGCCTTGGCGTTCACATGCCTGGTAGAACTCACAATGAAGGTATTTTGCTTTTATGCAAATGTCTAATTTGGGAAACTCACACGTCTTTATGTGGGGATTGTTTAGATAAAATGATTAAAAGAGGGGATAACCCTAGGTGATCCTTATATCCCAGTTCCACACATCACTTCATTTTCTGGGCACTGTGCTAAGCCCATTTTAGCTGCATGGACCCTTTTGGGGCATGTGAAAAGTCTGTCCCTCCAGCACCTGATGTGCAGAAGGATAGGCATGCTTTTGCATGACAGAGATGCACGTGTAGTTATTACAATTGCGCACCATCTGCCACTTGCATCTGCACTTTTCACAATTTCACGTGCAGTCGCCATAATCTGTGCATACAAAGTACGTGCCCAAGGGGATGCCTATTTGCACACGCATTTTTCCAAAAAGCAGGCCTATAAGGGCTTCCCAAAACCATTCCTGAGTGGTCATGTCTCGGGAGATCGTGGGGGTATGAAAGCTGTCATTACAGAGAGAAGACTGCAAAGAATTGGACAGAATGGCGGAGCCTCTGTGTGTGTGTAAACATACACTCATGCTCACTGGTTATACGTAGCATTGTAAGCCCATATCTTCTGCATCCGTTCTCTACTGGAAGTGGAGCACTGTGCTGCATTGGAACCCAGTGTGTTGGAAACGGTGCCTTTAAATAGCATTAGCCTCATGTGTCTTTATGCTTCCCCAAGAGTGCGCTCCTCTAGGGCAGCTCAGGAGAGTAAGCAGTATGCACCAGGAGACAATATCAGGGGCTTTGCAACAAAGCCAGCTTTGCAGAACGAAGTCTGAGATTAAACAAGAATGCAGGAGCTTGAACACAGCTGCACGCAGTTATTCATGGAGTGTGGATGCCATCCAGAGAGTTTGTTAAATGCAATTCACCTCCTCTGCAGGGGTGTGTGTTTGTCAGAATCCAATTCAGAGGGGAACAAGCCCCCAGTTCAAACCAGGAGCCATAAAAGCTTGTGGCATTCACCGTGGCTTTGTCTACACGGAGAGTTTTTGCGGCAGAAAATATGCTAATGAGATCGCGACTTATGCTAACGAGTCCCTTATTAGCATATTTTCTGCCGCAAAAACTCGCAGTGTGGACATAGCCTGACAGATCCCAGTTGTCAAGGGGAGGGACTGACACACAGACATAAAGACACACAGACACTAAAGCTGGCAGTAAATAGGCGCCTTTATAAGACCCAAATATCAGGGCTATTCCCACAATTTGGGACATCTGGTCACTTGGGCTATATCTATACTGCATTCGTCTGCAAAAGCTTATGCAAATGAAGCACGGAGTAACATATCGCCGCGCTTCATTTGCATAATAAATTAGGGGCCGTTTTTGCGCAAGAGGTTTTTGGGCAAAAAGGAGCTGTGTAGACGGCTCCTTTTTGCACAAAACCCCCTCTTGCACAAGAGCCGTTCTTCCTGAAAAAATGAGGAAGAATGGATCTTGCGCAAGAGGGGTTTTTGCACAAAAAAGGTGCCGTCTAGACAGCTCCTTTTTGCGCAAAAGCCTCTTGCACAAAAACAGCTGCTAATTAATTATGCAAATGAAACACAGCAATATTCTACTCCGCGCTTCATTTGCACAAGCTTTTGCGGAAGAAGGCTGCAGTATAGACATAGCCTGGGCGTTTGCCCTGGGCTCGCAGATGGCATTGGACTCGAGACTGGGATGAAACCAAAACCTAGATCTTAACATCCCTGAATTTTGGGGCTGGTTGGGTCAGGCCTGGATGACTTATTGCCAAAATAAGCCAAAGTAAAACCCCAGAATAGACATGATTAGGGTGACCATATTTCCCTATACTGATTATGGGACATCTGGTAAAATTATTTGTATGCATGTCTGGCTGGGCCCCCAGGACAGACCTGGCTGCTTCTGGTACCTGGCACCACCATGTCTTTCAAGACAACATGGGGGGGCATGCAGGGTTACAGCCCCTCTCCCCAGATTCCTGTGAGGGTTCATGCCAGAACATGGCCATCAGTAGCCTTTTGGCACTGTACAGGAAAGAAGAGATAAGAGCTTCCAGCCACAGGGGTGAGGTTGTGGGGGCAGAGATGACTTGGCCCATGTAGTTGCACAGACAATTTCTTCCCTCCTCTTCCCTTTCCTACGGTTCTCCTGTGGCTAGAAGCAGCACATCTACCAGCCACCTCTTGTCCCCTGGCTACCGGGTGGGCTGGAAGGGGCAGGTCTGTTGATGAGGTGGGAGAGCAAAGGGGGCAACTGCCCCAGGGCCTGGAGCTCCCAGAAACCACCACTGCTACTGTGGCCGCAGTGGGGGCTGGAGCCCCAGACCCTTTATACTAGTGCCAGAGCGCCATGTTTCATGCTCTACGCGGCTCTTAGAGCTGGGGGAGGGGCAGCACCGCGCTCTGGGTGGAACTGAGGGTTGGCTGCCCCTAGCCCCGCCCCTTGCTCCCATGGCTGGTTCTCCCCACAGCGCCGGGAGTGCAACATGCCCTGCTGGGGGGCATGTGGAGGGGCAGCCAGGCGGAGGAAGTGAAGGGACACAGCAGGGAAAGGACAGTGACTGGGAGAGCATGTAAAGGGCCAACGGGTGGGCAGCAGAGATGACACATAACCACCCACCGCCTGCCTGAACTTCACTAGCCATGGCAGCAAGCAGCCAGTGCTGGCTGGAAATGGGGCGGGGAGTGGGCAGCCTGTTAGCCAAGAGCAGGCACCCAGCAGGGACTGCACTCACGGGCCAACCTGGGGAGCTGCCAGCCCGGCACGCTGCAGCTTTGCCTTGCCACCAGCCTTGCACATCCACCCCGACAGCAGCCAGTAAACCCCCACAACTCACGACTGGAAGATGTGCAGCTGGCGAGCAAGGATCCGTCCAGCAGTAGGACCCACCAGTCCTGAAGGAAGGGGAGCAAATACGGGACAATTAGTCCATTTTTAAGAAAAAGTAGGGGCACCTGCAGAAGGGCGGAAATATGGGACTGTCCCTTTAAAAATGAGACAGCTGGTCATTCTGCATCAGATGCTCATCCATAAGGTGTATTTCTGGTCCCTCTTCCGTGACAAGGGGACATGAGCATGACTAGTCTATGCACGCTCTGCTGCTCAGCTGAGTTCTAGCTGTGCCAAAGGATTTTGCCCCGTTATTGATCAGTTAGTAGAATTATTTTTGTAGCACCTGGGAACCCTTCTCGCGCTGTGCAAACGGAACAAGAAAGACACTCCTATCCCCTCTCCTGAGTTATTGCCTACGTTATTTTAGGTCCCTGCCTATGGCCAGTGATTTCCTCCAAAGCTGTAGTGTTCTGGGCCCCGTGAATGCCCAGCAGCAAGACATGGGTGACCGCCTCAGTGCACAGGGTCGTGGAGAAATCCCTGGGCCAGCCTAGGTGGATGATCCCTGCCTACGATCACCGATGGCAAATTAATGAGGCAGAGGAAATGGAGAGTCCTGCTTAGCTTTCTGACCTACTGGTAACGCGCACGGAAGGAAGACCAGTGCTCCCAGTTATTAGAGGAGCAGGTTTGGGCTGCCTCCCCCTCCCCTACAGATCCACCAGTGTCACCCACATTTCATTATCCACTTACTGACTCAGAGCAGAGCTGCAGAGAATGGGCTGGGTTAGTTCCTGTTCTTACAGATCAGCCCCCTGAAGTGGGGAAGACAAGGCCTGGAGGGGCAGATTTTGCCTGGTAAATGCAAATGCTAGCGAGTGTCCTTCACACTGGATTCTGGTCAGGCTGCACCCCACCCCACGGGCACCGCCCCTCCATTCCAACAGTCAGGAGGGGAATAGTCAAATCCAGCAGGGCAGGCATCTCTAATGACTGTACATACCTTGGAATAGCCTCAGCCGTTTGCTAACTAGCAATGAAAGGCACTGCTGGCCCCCAGGACAAGCTTGTGGGGTGGGCAAGGGGCATTTTTCTCCCCACATCAATGACCAGGCACAACACAAGAAAGAGGCCCCTCATCCTGCCATGAGCTGTTAAATGGAAGTCTGTGGGTGCGTCTAGACTGGCAAGATTTTGCGCAAAAGATGTTGCTTTTGCGCAAAACTTGCCGCCTGTCTACACTGGCTGCGAGAATTTGCGCAAGAACACTGACTTTGTAATGTACAAAATCAGTGCTTCTTGCGCAAATACTTTGATGCTCCCACTCAGGCATAAGCCCTCTTGCACAAGAATCCTTGCGCAAGAGGGCCAGTGTAGACAGGAACGTTAATTTCTTGCGCAAGAAAGCCCAATGGCTAAAATGGCCATCAGAGCTTTCTTGCACAAGAGAGCGTCTATACTGGGCACGGATGCTTTTGCGCAAAAGCAAATCTTTTGCGCAAAGGCACACCAGTGTAGACGCTCTCTTGCGCAAATACTTTTAACAGAAAAACTTTTCCGTTAAAAGTATTTGCGTGAAATCATGCCAGTCTAGACACAGCCTGTGGGTTTACGTAATACTGTTGATACAGTATAAGCTGCCTTGCTCCCAACACAGTACTCACACATGCAGTGACACCTGACTTAACCCTTCCTTGTTGCTGCCTTAACTAAGAGCCACAGACAATAAAACCTCAGCCTAAGCTTTCTCCCAGGCGTGGCTGTTCCTAGGATTTCTCAATGGCTTGTTTGTCTCCAGCTTCCTTTTACATTGACTCAGAACCATTGTATGCTCCTGAGCTGGAACAAATTAGATATGCCAGGTCTGTGCACGAAGGTGATTCAGCAGAATAGCCCTGCATCTGTTTTGCAGGGTCCTGCCACATAATTAGTTGGAGCAAACTCAAAACAGGCATCACCATGGTCTTAAACATCTAGGCTGCATCTAGATTGGCATGATTTTCCGGAAATGCTTTTAACGGAAAAGTTTTCCGTTAAAAGCATTTTCGGAACAGAGTGTCTAGATTGGCACGGATGCTTTTCCGCAAAAGCACTTTTTGCGGAAAAGCGTCCCTGGCCAATCTAGATGCGCTTTTGTGCAAGAAAGCCCCGATCGCCATTTTAACAATACCACGTTGTACACACTGGCCCTCTTGTGCAAAAGCATTTGCGCAAGAGGGCTTTTGCCCGAACGGGAGCAGCATAGTATTTCTGCAAGAACACTGACGATCATACATGAGATCGTCAGTGTTCTTGCGGAAATTCAAGCGGCCAGTGTAGACAGCTGACAAGTTTTTCCGGAAAAGTGGCTGATTTTCCGGAAAAACTGGCCAGTCTAGACACAGCCCTAGTGATTAAATGCCTCTTCCTGGTGCGTGTGCCCAGGCACTGCGCTGGACTGCTGAACGCTCCTTTCTTCGCCCTGCTTTTCCTTCGGCAGAGCTGTCGGACTAACAGGGAGAGGACATGCTTTGGGGTTCCTATGTTCTTTCCTCACATCACAGAACAATACATTTCAGAGTACTCGTGCTAAGTGTTTGTACAAGACTAAGCATGATGGGACCCTAGTGCTACCACAACACACATAACAAATAATAACCCCCAGTAACCAAAAGCAGCTCTGCCATAGGACCTTTGGGGCTTGCTCCCACTATTGATTTCACACAGAAGCCACCCAGATACCATGGGGATGGGTGTCAGAATAAAACACTTAGGTGAACAAGTCAGAATAGAATCCAGCACACGCTCCCATAGCTGGCTCGGCCCTGCAGTGACTGCCCAGCCTCCTAAAAACAGAACTCAAAGGTCTCTGAGACTTTTCAGGCTCCCCAGCAAGAAAACCAAACCCATCCTTGATTTGACACGTCTAGATGTCCCTCACTTCGGTTCATGGAAATAGCCAGCTGCCGGATGAAACTCCAGGGACCGAGAGGTGGCCGATGCACGTTGTAGCACACAGAAAGAGATGGCCCTGGAAAGGAGGCCAGGAAACCCTTTGTAAACATTTATAAGCAGTCAGGAGGGTGGCGAGTGCTAGAGAGGGGCCCGTGAGCGCCTTTGAGGTGTAGCCTTGTCAACGTTGCTCAGAACATGGGAAGACTAGAGCAGATGCTTTTGACAGCTGAGGTATCATAGGAACATGGTGAGGTTTTTCCCCTCACTGGCCCCAGTTACACTCCACCCCTGTGGGCTAATTGACTGCCTGTCTTCTGGCCAGGAGGGGCAGAGGTAGGTAAGGCTCATTAGACACCTGGGTCTTATAATGGAGCCTGAGAGAGCTTGCGGAGAAGGCAGGATGCTCTGTCCAGGAGAGACCCGCAGAGGGCAAGGCAGGAACTTGGGAGAGAAGCCTGGAGAGCAAAGCTGGTGGTTCTGGCGTAGCCCTGCAGAAAGGAAGGAAGCCTTCTTGGTTACCATTGACTGAAGCTTATTACTTTGGACGGCTGATACCCTAGAAGGGGCAAGACTGTAGAAGTGTCTTGGTTGGAGGGGCTAGTCACAGAACACAAAGACAAAGGGTAAGCCGGTGCAGCATAGCGCAAACAGCCAAAAGGGATGTTAGACATACAGCTCCATGCAACACCAACTCTGGGCGCAAGAAGGTGCTGGGAGTGTGAATAGAGGCGATCACAGAGTATCACTTCGGCCAGGTGTCAGGGTCAAATCTCTCACAAAGAGGCACAGAAGCTCTGAGTAGAGAGAAGGTGCATCTGGAATTCTATGAAGGTGCTTAAGTGACGCTGTGGAAAGAGAGTCTTCTTGCTAGTCCATAAACATTTCTTTGCCTCTCTGCATGACATGGGAGGCAGGGCAGCTTTGATTCCTCCTGGGGACTGTGGAGGGGACACAAGCTGACGTGTGGTGGAGGGGGTCTCCACTTTCTTGCGGATCTTTCCTTGCATTTAGTCCATAATGCCTACAAATGCGTGTATAGCGTTATATGCAAATCTTATTGCACTGCATTTGGTCCTCATGGTTATATTTGACAGCTGGGTGGAGAAACCATGGAGTGAGACTCCTGAAATATGCAGTGATGGGGGTGAAATTTCAACCGGAATCACCAGCGGCTAGTGAATGTCACCCAGTGGAATGGCATATGCCCAGCTGCTGGGGTGGGGACAGCACAGGGAGGGACCCACACATTGCAGTGAGGATGAGAGGCACCTGGAAAGAAGTGAAGAGAGACCGCAGCCCTGGAGCTGGTGTGTTCTGTGTACCGGCACCTACAGCTGTCCCAAAGCTGCATTATTCCTATGGTGCAAGTCCTCCTCCTCATCCCTTTAACAGTTCCTCATGCTGCTCTATGATATAGCTTTTTAAAGAATCCACTGCTGTACTTGTCCACACAAGTCACTGTGTCCTATGGGCTAGGGACCTCTCCGCCATGCAGCCCTCTCCAGCCCTAAAGCTAAAGTAGCATGTGTGGGTGAGGCCTGCTATCGCTGCTCAGCTTGGAAGGACTCCTTGTCCTAAGGAGATCCCCAGAGTCCAGGCCAGGTGCTCCAGCTGGTCACTACAAGAGGATTTGGCCTGCTATGTGCACACCTTTGTACATTCCATGTTCTCAGAGATAGTTGTGAGCTGGTCTTTCTTACAACAGATGTACAATCCGTACCCTCAGTCCTAAGAACTTAAGGCTGGAATCTGTTTTGAGTTATTTCATGACTCCCATGGGGGTGTGCACACACCTAGCTATATTCCACAGGGGTCAAACCCCATTGCTTTATCCCACCCAATCTCACTTCTCATTGCCTAAAACAGTGTTTCTCAACACTGGTACGAATACCATTAGGTGTACTCGAGAGAAGTCTGGGGGGTATGTCAACACAACTGAAATTTGGAGAAAACTGAATTTTTGTTTTAAGTTTTACAGCACTTTATTATTTTTGTACTTTTTACACCCAAAAATGTCATCGCCCGCCCAGCTACGATTAAGTAGTTTAAACAAATGTGTTGCAATGGTAGAAAAAAATGTTGTGTGTCTGAAAAATGTAGGTACTGGGGGTACTTATATTTATTTTTTTTAAAGAGGTACTTTATAAAAAAAAGGTTGAGAAACACTGGCCTAAAAGACCCTGGCCAGAGATGACAACTAGCCAGAGATGTCTGAGACCAACAAAAATAGCCGCAAGGAGCTCAAAGGAATGGCAATAAAACCAGAGCATCAAAACCAATGTAGAAAACGACAAATCCACCACGCCCTTCTTTACAGCTGCCCACTCGTGAATCTCAAAGCACATCACCAAGATCCAGCCAAGGATGAGCCTCACCGATAAATGGGATTATCCTCATTCTACAGATGAGGAAACAAAGGTGCAGAGAGGCTAAGTAATTTCATCAAGGTAGTAGCAGAGCCAGGCCCAGTACCCAGATGTGATAGCTCCTAAATCTGTGTTTCACACTGGATAATGCTAAGAAATAACTGGCTGATTCAGGTCATGGAACTTCTCTGGGTGTCACGGCCACTCACAATACCATACCCGCACACTCACCAACACACCCACAATCCTAGGAATACGCTGATAGAAGAACAGAAGTCACCCAGGGCCTTTTCTGTGGTGCTGAAACTGATTGGCACCCATCACTAATTAATCCAAGACGAGGAGCTAATTCAGGACCTTGATTATCACTTTGCATAATTAAAAAAAAAAAGACAATCAGCAGCAGGAGCAATGGAAGGAACCTGCTAATCAGCGGCAGTGCCCTGATGGGCTCAGTGCTTGAGTTTGCTCCTGCTGATCCAGGCTATTTAAAGAGGTGGGGTCGGAGTGAAAGGCTCACTTTGAAGCCAAACAGGGAAGAGCTCGGTGATGGGGAACAAAATGCTGCCCTGCGACAGTGCTTCTTTGTCATGCTCTCAAAGCACTCAACCAGCACTTACGAACTTAGCTTCCCAGGAACACTTGGAGGCACATTACAGATGGGGACACCAAGGCACAGTGAGGTTATGTGATCTGTCTGCAGGGCTGACTTTGCTGGGCCCTGGACAAGATGGGGGGGCTCAGCTCTGGGCCCCCCGGAAGGGGCAGGGCCTCAGAGAGAAGGGGGAGGCTGAGGTCTAGTCGCTCCCACCTAGCCCTTAGCACTACCCAGACCAAACGGTGTGGGGCTCCAGAGGCAATTTAAAGGGCCCAGTGCTCTGGTTGCTGCTGCCATAGTAATGGTGGCAGCCCAGAGCCTCAGGCCCTTTTAAATCGCCAGGCCCCAGGGCAGCTGACCTCTTTGTCCCCCCCTGTTGGCACCTTTGTCCGCCTGACAAGTTAGTGGCACAGCCAAGAACAGGTTACATGCTACCTGTTAACACAAGTGATACCATATGGCCAACTGTATGTGTCACAATCTGCCCCAAGTTGTATTTCACTCACACTGATTTCCTTCTCCAGACCCGAAGCAGAGCTCTGTGAAACTTGTACCTTCTACCAACTGATGTAGGCCAGAGGCATAGCAAGGGTGTTATGTGCCCGGGGGCAAAGGCAAAATTTGCGCCCTCCCCCCCGCCACCGCCACTGTGTGGCGGAGCCCCAAACCTGGCGCACGTCTGAGCCCAACCCTGGGGGCAGGGAGCTTGTACCATATCTTCCCCCGTCCCCTCCAGTTTGGGGCAGGGCCCCCGCATGAACTAACCCGCCGGTGGAGATGGAGGAGGGTCTGGCTGGGGGTGGAAAGGCAGGGAGGAGGCTCCAGCTGGCGGTGGCGGGTGGAAGAGGAGCAGGCGAGCTGAGGGATGACAGGGGAAGCGGAGGGGGACTAAAGTAGTGCCCCCCTGGCATGACGCCCGGAGGCAACTGCCCCTTTCCCCGCCCCCTCTTTGCTAGGCCACTGATGTAGGCCCAGTAAATTATTTTTTAAACATTTTGTGGGGCTTACGTTCTTCAGGGAGCTCAGAAAACACTTATTTGGACACCTCCAGTGCAGGTGCATTCCCATTGAAGCATCTGGCACCAGCTACTTGGGTACTGTGCTAGATGGGCCATTGGTTGGATCTAGTTCTCATGTTCTTAGGAAATCATAGTCTCCCCCATCTTCTCCCCCTCCTCCCCCCCCCGCATTATACATACACACACAGTGTAGCGGAAAACATCCTAGCGGAAAACATCTTACTGGGCTCAGCAGTAAGAGTCAGCCAGCCTAATGTGGGATTTTACAAATCTGAAGCAGCCCAGGCTGTATCTCACCGCCTCACTGATAAGTTAGCTCACTTCCAAGCTCATTTGAAAACATATTTTCTCCCTTGCCTATGGCTCCTAAGCTCTGTGTCTCCCTTGCCCTCTCTAGCTACTGTTAATTATTACGTATTGTTAGAAGATTTACCCAGTGTTGCTCAGGTCCCTCAGGAGGCTGGGGGTGTGGGGATTGCAGGAGTCAGGGCTGGGGGGGTGAGAAGGTGTTCAACACAAGGGTTGTGTGTGTGGGGGGTGCATGAGTCAGGGTTGGGGGGCATGAAGGCGCTCAGGGCACGGGGCTCAGGTTGTGGGAGGTGCAGGAGCTGGCAGGGGCTATGCTGCCCAGTTGGCAGCTCCCTGGGGCTGACCACAGTTGGGGCTGCACTGCCTGGAGGCCACTCCCCGGGGCTAGTCACAGCAGGCGCCTTACTGTTCAGGTGGTGGGCAGGAAGCTTACTTCCATCCCTGCCTCCTGCTGGCCCAGTTGGGTTATAGCTGTCCCGGTCCCCATCTCTGGTCCCTTGTTGCCCCCTGCGGTCATTACACAGTATAACTGTCCCTGCTAGCATCCCCTTCTTTTCCGTGTTATAGAAAACAATCACATTTCAGGGACATCCCATTGTCCTGGCACAACCATACCCTGACTTTGCTTTAAGTTATGATAATTGGAAGCTGCATACCAAATTTGGTAGTCCTAGCTCTTACCAGTAGGAGTTCTTGAACAAATGGACAGTGGGACAGACAGACGCACACACCCACAGACAGACTCTGTCAAATATATGGTAAATGTAACTCTGCAAAGCACTTTGGGGATGCAATTAGCATAGCTGCTAATATGAAACTGAACCTGCCGCTTGCCCAGGTAGACTTCTGTGCCCAGAAAGAGCACCACTGCCTGTGCTATATTTATTAAAATGGACTCAAGGAGGCCAAATGGCTCGGGGGATGGGTGTTGAGCCGTAACACTTGTACCAGTTGGCTGTTGGTTTAAATCCAGCCTTGACCAGTAGCGGGTGAAAATTATTCTTCATCCATCGGTGTTTTGTCATGCTGCAGTGACTGTCTGATACCGTGGGCTTCTCTGGCTGCTGCTTGATCTGTGTTGATAATCAAGCCAGGGTTTCTTGTCTGTAGCTGGCCCGACTCTCGCTTGGTCTTACACATTTACCCCCCCAATCAGAGCTGGTGAGTCAGAACCAAGCCCACTGAGGAGGGGACAGGTGGGAAAAGGGGCAGTTGCCCCAGGGCCTGGTGATTCCACTGCTGCTACTGTGGCTGCAGTGGTGGCCAGAGCCCTGGGTCCCTTTAAATCACCACCAGAGCGCCATGCCATGTACTCTGTGTGGCTCTGAGGGCGGGGCAGGGGACGCGGCGGGCTAGCTACCCTGGCCCTTCCGCCCAAGGCCTCGCCCCTTCTGTTGCCCAGGGGCCCATGCAGGCTGTCGGCTCCCCTGGTCAGAGCTGAGCCTGGGTAACAGGGGTAGATCACATCCAAGAAAAATGTGAGTGGCCGCTGTTGTGCCTGGTGTGCCCACAGGTGCTTGGACTAGGGGTACTGCCACACCCCCTGGCTTGAAGTGCTTTCCATCATATCCAGGGTTTTCCGTCTGGTTCAATGGCTCTCGGCACCTGTGCTGTACCCATTGTTCCAGCCCCCCCCCAGGTGTGACACAACTCACCCTCCACCACAGCACTAGCTTAGTCCTCCGCCGACGCAGTCCGCCATTGCCCAGAACGGCCGTTGTAAGGATGGGTCCGACTCATGGCCCCTCCATCACACCAGTAGAGACAGGCCTGGGAATGAAGCCAAGTGGCTGTGCGCAAAGCCTCCAGCTGTCACCATGACGCCTGAGGCAGCACGTCTGTGCTTCGCTCCCATCCAGCCCTTTCATTGGCCATTCCTGGCTACTGTGCCCACTATCACTAGCCTTCCCCCAATCTCTTTTGGGGGTAAAACCCCAGATACCTTTGCTTGTCCAGAGGACACTTTGGCTTGCACCAGACTTCCCAGGCAATTTGTTTGGCCTCAGCCTTGCTCTTTGTCAGGCTCCCAGCATTCCTGGGCCTTTCTCTCAGGCGTTATTCAACAAATGCTGTTCACAAAGGACATGGAAAGGGGAGGTCGCTTATGAAAGAGACAACCCCATGAGTGGCAGGTGAAGGCCCAGCTGGGGAAAGCAAACGCCAGCCCCACCCCTTCTGCCTGAGGCCCCACGCCTTCAACAACCTTTCCCCCCCTTCCCATAGGGCTAAGCCCCATCCAACTGCAGCCTTCTCCTTTCTGGCCACCTGGAGTGCCAGGGCTGCTGTGTGGCTTTCCCAGCCCTCCCGGCAGCTGGAAGCCAGCTTGATGCACCACAGCCCCAGCCTTTCCCTGCAACTAGGGAGCCGAGCTGTCATGCCGCAGCCCCGGTCTTCCCTGATGGCTGGGGCATGTAGTCAGTTTTGGGAAGGCAATGCCTTCTCTTGCCTACATTACCCACTGCCCAGGGACAACCCCTCCCTCGTGCTCATATCAGTGGACAGCACAGAATGCACCATGCTTGCCCCCGGCACTGAGGGAGAGTGGAGTCTCCATGGATCCCATTGAGGGGTTCCCGATGAGCCCCACTGGGGTCACATCACTCTGGCAATCTTGAAAGGTTGCCATGAATCCCCTACCAGGAGGTGAGTTGGGCAAAGGGGGGTAGGGTAAGACTGAGAGAGGGTTACAAAGGCTGTGAGCAATCCTCTTCCTAAGGAAAGCAGCTGCCTCCAAGGAATTACTCCTGTTTAGGTCCTGTCTGGTACCACCGAGTCTCCACCGAACTGAGCATTTTCAGCCCTAATTGTGGGTGACTCCGAGCTCCTTTCTCCTTACACCACCTGTTTCCACACACAGCTGCCAAGGCCTGGGACTGGGCTCATCAGGAAGAGAAACTACCGATTCGAACTATGGACTTTCTGCAACAGGGCCACGGGCAATCAGCGGAACCAGTGGTCTGGGGAGCTATGTCGACTGCAAATGGCAAAGCTCCCGTCAGTCCTTCAGAGAGCGTTGACCCAGGTCTTTATGAGCAAACTCAAAACCACAGAGCCCCTCTCCGCACCCTGTGCCACTGCTTCCCATCTTTCTATCTTGGGCACTTCTTCAGTAAATTCAGCAGGGATCCAGTTCTTGGGCAATACCAAAAGTGGATGAGTATCAAACAAGAGTCAAATGACACCAGAACCTAGAGAAGTGAGAGCAGTGAGGCCTAGAGCTTACTGAAGGAGCTCAGGTCCGGATATGTATTAAGTCCTGAACCTAAAGAGCGGAGCTGAATGGCCCTGAAACCGAAAGTGGGGCTGTAAGCACTGTCCCACCCAGCACTGCAGTACATTGGAATTACTTCCATCTTGTTCTCTTAATGTTAGACTTCAAACTGCCACCACTCGGCCTTCCCCCAATCTCCTTTGTCTGGAGAGGGGAAAAAACCAAACCAAACCAAACCAAACCAAAAGAAAAGGACACCTTTGCTTGTCCAGATGGCACTTTGTCTTGCACCAGACTTCCCAGACAATTCGTTTGGTCTCAGCCTGCTCTCCCTTAGCCTTCCAGCATTCCCACTCCTCTCCCTCAGATGTTATTAAATGCACCCCCGGGTCTTGGGTCATGTTACTGCGCATTATAATCAAGGTCTCCACATACTCTGGGGCGGGAGCAACCAAAATTCTCCAGCTAGGACTTTGGATTCTGCAGAAGCTTTGGGGCCATTTTTTAAATTGTGTGTAACTCAATAAAATCTTCAAACATAAATAACACAGTGAGCACAGCAGTCCCCATGCTATTATGTTGTTGCAGTCAATTTGTTTGATGTTGTCCCTACAATCGTAGTTTTCAATATGCCCCAGATTCTCATCATTAGGTTCCAGAATTAACAACCAACTGAGATCCATGAGGTGGTTCACACCTCTCAAAGCCACTGTTTCAGGCTGTCTGCAGGTGAAGACAGACATCGCTCCCTCTGCTACACTGTTCATATTTATCTTTGCAGCCAGGAAGGCTGGAAACAATTTGTTTCAAAATGAGAGCTGAGACATCAGAGCAGGGGTAGGGAACCTTTTTTTGGGTCGGGGGCCACTGATCCACAGAATCCAGAAATCACAAGCGAGAAGCAAAGAAAAAAAACCCAACAACCAAACTCTCACTGACATGGCCTCCAACTGAGAAGGAGAAAGACTCTCCGCACATTCCCCAGAGCCTAGGGGGGCCCAGGCTAGTAGAGTTTGTGTGCTCCAACTCCACAGAGGAGGTGGTGGTAGTGGGACTGGAGTACCAGCATGGGCTCCCCAATGCTGGGTGGGGAGAACCCCATGCCTTGGGGGCCAGATCCAGGCAAGCCACGGGCCGCATCCAGTCCCTGATCCTTGGCTCTCCATCCCTGCATTTGAGTAAGGATTGGCCTCCAGGGGGAATTCTGGGCTGCGGAATCTAGAATGCATACAGCCCTGGCTATAATGGCCACAGGAAAGGTACAGGAACAGGATGGGAAGGAAAACAGACCTGAAGAAACAGGGTAGGAAGGAAAACAGACCTGAAGTAATAGTGCACGTTAAAAAATGTTTCAAAATCACAGCAATCATGAGAAAACAAAACGAACAGCAAAGGATGCTTGGTAACAATATGGAAATTACCGTGGCAGTAGCCAGACTGATTTCTTTAAAATCCCCAGTTCTGTTAGCATTACTAATGGGAAAATCTACTTTTCTGCCTCTCTGACAATTTGCAAAGTAGTTCCCAGACTACCTTGCGATTCCACTTTTCTTTATTAATGTATCCAGGCATCTTCCAGGCAGGGGCAGTGAGTCCCCATAACTAATGTGTCAGTCAGCTCTGCCATCCAGGAGCGCTGGAAGGCAGGATTTTACTCTCTGATTTCTCCATTGGGATTTTGGTACAACTCGTCCGGCTTTGCAAACGCACAATTGCAGGATTTGTTGTTCTCCTCACTGTCACCGCACATAGTCTGTCTGCCAGCCTGTCTCTTTTGCTCATGCTCTCTCTTGGACAAGAAATCCTCCTGTACATTTTAATGCCAATGAGTATTGATGCATCTAACTGCCCCCTTGAGCTCCTCCAATCGCTGAGTGACACACCAGGAAATAGATCCAGACAGGACTGGCCTCAGTTCTCTATTCAAATTCCTTCATATTTGCGAACAGGAATAGCTAACAGGGAGTTTGGAGAGGGAGTTCTCCAGGTAAAAGAGGAGTAAAAGCGGGACCCTTGTGGTAAGTGGCTGTCTGGAGTGTGTGTTTGTGTGTGGGGGAGTTATTTGCTGTGTGCTGAGCTTGTGTTTGTGTGGTTGGTTGGTTGGTTGGTTTGTTTGTTTGAAGGAGCTTCTAAAAGGTTTGAAATCTAGAAGCCTCTGTTAATTGGCTGAGCCTCAGTCAGGGGGAGGGGCTACCAGAGCTATATAAGCCTGTGACTCAGCGACCAGGGAGCTTGTGAACAGGAACAGCTAACAGGGAGTTTGGAGAGGGAGTTTAGAGGGGGAGGTTAGAGGGCACTAGGGACTTCTGACCTTCTTAAAAACAACTCTTATAATAATCTATATTCCAGAGGTTTAAAAAGAATCCCAGTTTCTGCTTAAACTTATTCATTAGAAAAATGGAGACAGAAGCCCAGCAACAGAGTGGGGGCTATCCTGTTTATTGCGTCGAGTGTAACATGTATGATTACCTGCCCTGTGGGCGGGTGGCATATGTGTGCGCCCGTTGCAAGGAGCTCCTGACCCTCAGAGACCGGGTTCGGGCTTTGGAGGCCAGGGTGGCTGAACTGGAGGAGCTAAGGGAGGTAGAGAGATATGCTGATGAGACTTTCCGGGACATTGTAGTACTGTCCCACCTCCAGTCTGAGAGCCCCAGTGCTCTTAAGGAGGATGAAAGTCTCAAGGGAACAGAGCATTCAATGGGAGCAGAGGGAAACCATCCCGTAGTTGGGACCCTCCTCCCAGAGGATGTTGCGGTATCCTCTCGCACTGAGGATACCGCTGAGGGGGAGGGAATGCCAGTTAGGAAGAGGCAGGTGTTAGTAGTGGGTGATTTAATTGTTAGAAACATAGATAGTTGGATTTGTGATGACCGGGAGAACCGTATGGTCATTTGCCTGCCTGGTGCGAAGGTTGCGGATCTCTCGAGGCATCTAGATAGACTTATGCGTAGTGCTGGGGAGGAGCCGGTGGTCGTGGTACATGTAGGTACCAATGACGTAGGGAAGGGTAGGAGTGATGTCCTGGAGGCCAAATTTAGGCTGCTAGGAAAGAGACTGAAATCCAGGACCTCTATGGTGGCATTCTCGGAAATGCTTCCAGTTCCACGCGCAGGGCCAGGTAGGCAGGCAGAGCTTCAGAGTCTCAATGCATGGATGAGACGATGGTGTAGGGAAGAGGGGTTTGGATTTATTAGGAACTGGGGACACTTTTGGGAGAGGGGGAGCCTATACAGGAAGGATGGGCTCCACCTAAACCAGGGTGGAACCAGACTGCTGGCACTAAACATTAAAAAGGCTGTAGAGCAGTTTTTAAACTAAGAGATGGGGGAAAGCCGATTGGTGCGGACAGGCACGTAAATCGGAGGGAGACTTCTCTTAGAGGAGAATCCATTGATAAAGATTCTCTAAGCTGTAGTCAGAAAGAGAGGAGGGGAGAGGGCAAACCATGGACCAGAGCACACAAACAACCGCATACAAAGGAATCCAATGCACCAAGGAAGGGCAGACAAATAAGCAGTGGCAAATTTTTAAAGTGCTTCTACACAAATGCTAGGAGTCTGACTAATAAGATGGGTGAACTAGAGTACCTAGTATTAAATGAGGAGATTGACATAATAGGCATCACTGAAACCTGGTGGAATGAGGAAAATCTGTGGGACACAATCATACCGGGATATAAAATATATCGAAAGGATAGAGCAGGCCGGGTGGGTGGTGGAGTGGCACTGTATGTGAAAGATAATGTAGAATCAAATGAAATAAAAATATTAAGTGAATCAACATGTTCAATAGAATCGCTATGGATAGTAATTACATGCTCCAATAATAAGAAATTAGCAGTAGGGATATATTACCGACCACCTGACCAGGACAGTGATACTGACATTGAAATGCTGAGGGAGATTCGAGAGGCTACCAAAATAAAGAACTCTATAATAATGGGGGATTTTAATTATCCCCATATTGACTGGGTACATGTCACCTCAGGAAGAGAAGCAGAGATAAAATTTCTCAATGGCCTAAATGACTGCTTCTTGGAGCAGCTGGTGCAGGAACTCACAAGGGGAGAGGCAATTCTCGATTTAGTCCTGAGTGGAGTGCAGGATCAGGTCCAGGAAATAACCGTTACAGGACCGCTTGGGAATAGTGACCATAATATAATAACATTCAACATTCCTGTGGTGGGTAGAACACCTCAGCAGTCCAGAACTCTGGCATTTAATTTCAAAAAGGGGAATTACACAAAAATGAGGAGGCTAGTTAAACAGAAATTAAAAGGCACAGTGACTAGAGCCAAATCCCTGCAAGCTGCATGGAAACTTTTTAAAGACACCATAATAGAGGCCCAACTTAAATGTATACCCCAAATTAAAAAACATAGCAAGAGACCTAAAAAAGTGTCACCGTGGCTTAACCACCATGTAAAAGAAGCAGTGAGGGACAAAAAGGCATCATTTAAGAAGTGGAAGTCCAATCCTAGTGAGATCAATAGAAAGGAACATAAACACTGTCAAATCAAGTGTAAAAATGTAATAAGAAAAGCAAAAAAAAAGATTTTGAAGAACAGCTAGCCAAAATCTCAAAAAGAAACAACAAAATGTTTTTTAAGTACATTAGAAGCAGGAAGCCTGCTAAAAAACCTGTGGGTCCCCTAGACGATCGAACTATAAAAGGCGCAGTCAAGGACGATAAAGCCATTGTGGAGAAACTAAATGATTTCTTTGCTTCAGTCTTCACGGCTGAGGACGTTGGGGAGATTCCCAAATCTGCACCGTCCTTTGTGGGTGATGAATCTGAGGAACTGTCCCGGATTGAAGTGTCATTAGAGGAGGTTTTGGAACAAATAGAAAAACTTAATGTTAACAAATCTCCGGGACCGGATGGCATTCATCCAAGGGTTCTAAAAGAACTCAAATGGGAAATTGCTGAACTATTATCTGTGGTTTGTAACCTATCCCTTAAATCGGCTTCTGTACCTAATGACTGGAAGGTAGCCAACGTGACACCAATATTTAAAAAGGGCTCTAGAGGCGATCCGGGCAATTACAGACTGGTAAGTCTAACTTCAGTACCGGGCAAATTAGTCGAAACAATAGTAAAGAATAAAATTGTGAAGCATGTAGAAGAACATAATTTGTTGGACAAAAGTCAACATGGTTTCTGTAAAGGGAAATCCTGTCTTACTAATCTGTTAGAGTTCTTTGAAGGGGTTAATAAACATGCGGACAAGGGGGATCCAGTAGATATAGTATACTTAGATTTTCAGAAAGCCTTTGACAAGGTCCCTCACCAAAGGCTCTTGTGTAAATTACATGGCCATGGGATAAGAGGGAAGGTCCTTTCTTGGATTGAGAACTGGTTAAAAGACAGGAAACAAAGGGTAGGAATAAATGGTAAATTTTCCGAATGGAGAGGGGTAACTAGTGATGTCCCCCAAGGGTCGGTCCTAGGACCAATCCTGTTCAACTTATTCATAAATGATCTGGAGAAAGGGGTAAGCAGTGAGGTGGTAAAGTTTGCAGATGATACCAAAATGTTTAGGATAGTCAAGACAGAAGCAGACTGTGAGGGACTCCAAGAAGATCTCACCAAACTGAGTGATTGGGCAACAAAATGGCAAATGAAATTTAATGTGCATAAGTGTAAAGTAAAGCACATAGAGAAAAATAACCCCAACTATATGTACAGTATGATGGGGGCTAATTTGGCTACGACAAATCAGGAAAGAGATCTTGGAGTTATCGTGGACAGTTCTCTGAAAACTTCCACACAGTGTGCAGCAGCAGTCAAAAAGGCAAATAGGATGCTAGGAATTATTAAGAAAGGGATAGAAAATAAGACCCAGAATATCTTACTGCCCTTGTATAAAACTATGGTACACCCACATCTTGCATACTGTGTACAGATGTGGTCTCCTCACCTCAAAAAAGATATTTTGGCCTTGGAAAGGGTTCAGAAAAGGGCAACTAAAATGATTAGGGGTTTGGAACGGGTCCCATATGAGGAGAGGTTGGAGTGACTGGGACTTTTCAGTTTAGAAAAGAGGAGACTGAGGGGGGATATGATAGAGGTATATAAAATCATGAGTGGTGTGGAGAGGGCCGATAGAGAAAAGTTATTTATTAGTTCCCTAAATAGAAGAACAAGAGGACACCAAATGAAATTAATGGGTAGCAGGTTTAAAACTAATAAAAGAAAGTTCTTCTTCGCACAGCGTGTAGTCAGCCTGTGGAACTCCTTGCCAGAGGAGGCTGTGAAGGCTAGGACTATAATAGAGTTTAAAGAGAAGCTAGATAATTTCATGGAGGTTAGGTCCATAAAAGGCTATTAGCCAGGAGATAAAATGGTGTCCTTGGCCTCTGTTTGTCAGAGGCTGGAGAGGGATGGCAGGAGACAAATCGCTTGATTATTGTCTTCGGTCCACCCTCTCTGGGGCACCTGGTGCTGGCCACTGTCGGCAGACAGGCTACTGGGCTAGATGGACCTTTGGTCTGACCCAGTACGGCCATTCTTATGTTCTTATGTTCTTATGTTCATATATCACTAAGATTACAGTGCAAAGAGAAGAGACACTTTCAGCAGAACCTTTCCATCAAAAGAAATACAGCAACAAGACAGGGAGAGATTTTTATCAGGAGTGCCACCAGCGAAGCCAATTCAAAGGAAGCGGCCAGTATTGAAAGCTTTCCCTTTCCAGTAGCATGCCCCGTCCCCCAATCTTAATCAGCCTGGGCGTGCATGAAGTATAAGGCTTTATTGGAGATGTCAGTGCTATTGACACGTGCAACGCATTAAATGCCTTACCGAGGATTTGCATAAATCAGGGAGGAAGGCAGAGCACGGAGAAAAGGATCAACAATGGCACACTGAAAGTGCTGAAGTGCTTTTAAAAAAAAACTGATAAAGGAATAAACCAGTTAAGAGAATCCATTACTCGCACACCAGTTTATTCAAATCCTGTTTGACTGGAAAGCCTCTTAAAATGATCACCTGGTCATGTGTTAAATTCCTAATTGAATAATCTGTTCATTACATATTCCTCTCTCCAGAGCCACACACGGCACACCTGGTAAGTGGCAGAGATTGATAAAGCAAAGGTCTGTGGAGCTCAGCTTTGCCAGGAGGAGCTGTCAGAGAGAATTATGAGAATTGTTTTGGTGACACTATCACTAAATCGGGGGTTCTCAAAGTGGGGATAGGGACCTTTCTGGAGATGACGAGGTGATTGCATGGGGGGTTGTGAGTGGTCAGCCTCCACCCCAAATGCCGCTTTGCATCCAGCATTTATAATGATGTTGAATATATATTTAAAAAGTGTTTTTAATTGATAAGGGGTGTCTCGCACTCAGAGGTTTGCGACGTGAAAGGAGTCGCCAATCCAAAAGTTTGAGAAGCACTGCACTAAATCAAGCAAACATCTTGGAGGGTGGGGTGGCTGTATGAAAAGTTTAGCCACACTGAAAAGAAAAGGGAGAAGATTATAAAATGCAGAGAAGGGCTCTGGATCCCAATTCTGCTCTAATCCACCCTGAGTTTGGGAAGGTTTGGATCTGAGCCATACTCATTACAGCCAGAGATTATGCCACACTCTTGCAAAGAAACTCAGGAACCACCTTATCAGCATTCTATACAACAAGCAGAAGAAAATTAAGGAGGAGCTCTCAACATTAGAAACTCTCATAAAAAAAACAAGCTTCCACACACACTTCCTCTTCTCCAGACTTTACTAAAACTCAACAAACCACCTACAAGGATCATTTCATCTCCCTTCAGAAGAAAAAGGACAATAATCTATCCAAACTCCTACATGCTGCAGGATCTCTCGTTCCCGATACTTTCAACTCACCTAGCAACATTGTCAACCTATCCAACCATTCTCTTAGCTCAGCAGCGGAATCTGTCCTATCTTGAGGACTCCCTTCTGCCCCACCACCCCTATGAATATGATTCAGTTCTGTGGAGATCTGGAAGCCTATTTTTGCCGCTTCCACCTACAGGAATATTTCCAACACACCGATGTACAACACACTGACCTTGCTGCTGCCCCCCGCCAATCCCACAAGAGGAAGGCTTCTATGTGGACACCTACTAACAGCCGTAATGAGAGTCTTGACTTCTACATCGATTGCTTCCGCAAACGTGCCTGGGCTGACATTGTCAGCAAACAACATCATATAACATATAACCTCAGTCATGCAGAACGCAATGCTACACACAGCCTCAAAAACAATTCTAACATCATAATCAAGGAGGCTGACAAAGGGGGTGCTGTAGTCATCATGAACAGAACAGATTATGAACAGGAGGCGACCAGACAACTCACCAACACCAGATTCTACAAGCCTCTCTCCTGTGATCCCACTAAAGAATACCAAAAAAACCTGAAACAACTGCTCATGAAGCTACCTGATGCTGCTCAGGACCAAATTTACATTAATACTCCACGCCTCCCAATCCCTGACCAGGAGTTTTCTATCTGCTACCCAACATACACAAACCTGGAAATCCTGGATGACCCATCATCTCAAGCATTGGCACACTTACCAAAGGATTATCTGGCTATAGTGACTCTCCTCAGACCCTATGCTACCAGCACTCCTAGCTATCTTCGAGACACCACTGACTTCCTGAGGAAACTACAAAACATCAGTAATCTTCCTGAAAATACCATCCTGGCCACCATGGACATAGAAGGTCTTTACACCAACATTCTACACAAGGACAGATTACAGGCTATCAGGAACACCATTCCCGATGACAGCACTGTACACCTGGTTACAGAGCTCTGCGACTTTGTCCTCACCCACAATTACTTCTGATTCAGAGACAATTTGTATCTTCAAGTCAGCGGCACAGCCATAGGCACCCACATGGTCCTACAATATGCCAACGTCTTTATGTCTGACCTTGAACAATGTTTCCTCAGCTCTCTCCCCCTAGTACTCTTACTCTATTTACGCAACATTGATGACATCTTCATCATATGGACCCATGGGAAAGAGACCTTTGAAAAATTTCACAGGGATTTCAACAACTTCCACCCCACTATCAACCTCAGCCTGGATCAATCCATACGAGAGATCCACTTCCTTGACACTACAGTACAATTAAATGATGGACAAATTTCCACCACCCTATCCCGGAAACCTACCGACCACTGCATTAACCTTCATGCCTATAGCTTCCATCCCAGACACATTTCTCAGTCTACTGTATACAGCCAAGCCCTAAGATACAACTGGATTTGCTCCAATCCCACAGACAGAGACAAACACCTGCAAGATCTATATAGAGCATTCTTAAAACTGAAATACCCACCCGGAGAAGTGAAAAAACAGATAGACAGAGCCAAAAGTGTACCCAGACATGAACTACTTCAAGACAGGCCAAAAAGAGAAAACAACAGAATTCCACTTGTCATTACCTACAGCCCACAACTTAAACCCCTCCAACGCATTATCAACAATCTACAGCCTATCCTGGAAAATGCCCCTCACTCTCACAGGCCTTGGGGGAAAAAGCAATCCTTGCCTACAGACAACCCCCTAACCTCAAACAAATTCTTTCCAGTAACCACACAACACACCTCTATCATAGTCATCCAGGAACTCACCCCTGCAATCAGCCCCGGAGCCAACTCTGCCCACACACGTACACAAGCAATTTCATCACTGGACCCAACAACATCAGCCACTACATCAGGGGCTCATTTAACTGCACATCCACTAATGTGATCTATGCCATCAAATGCCAGCAATGCCCCACTGCCATGTACATTGGCCAAACTGTTCAGTCTCTACCAGAAAGAATTAATGGACACAAATCAGATATCAAAAAGGCAGCACACAGAAACCTGTTGGAGAACACTTTAATCTGCCTGGGCACTTATTAATGGATCTCCAAGTCACCGTGTTGTTTCCAGCCAATTCCACAAGCCAAATACATGGGGAAGGGTTGGAACTTACAAATTTAATTCTTATCAGAATGGAATGAACAGAGATATCTACTGGCTTGCACACTACCTCCCACATCTTAATGACTTAACCAACCAAACAAACAATGGAGGTGCTAATTGTTCTTATCAGCCTCTGGTAACCACTTGAACAATCTATTCACTGTCTTTTTTCTCCTTTTTTTCCTCCTTCCCCCTCTTCCCAATTCCCTTATTTATTCTTGGATCTGGACTTTTAATACTCCAGTCATCTGAAGCAGTGGGTTGTGCCCACGAAAGCTCATGATACCATCGACATGTTTTGTTAGTCTTTAAGGTGCTACTAGACTATTCGTTGGTTTTTAAGTTTTTCCATTAGAGAGAGACAGGCTCAACCTATGAAATTCAGGATGCACAGCTCCCGTTGAGTTTGGGCCTCTCCTCAAGCAAGCGCTCTCATCTTTAAGGATATGAATTCTGCAGCAATGCACTGCTACTCAGCAGCCTGTTGTTGTGTAAAACACCCACCCAAGCTTTGGAAGGGAATGTGCTGGCTCTAGCAAGAGCTTCAGAGCCACCCTTGGGAGAACCTGCTCTGCTCTCCTTGGAAGAAACAAGGTCACCCTTCCAGCTACAAATGGCCTTGGCCTTAAAGGAAAATCATGTCTGCCACCTTCCCATCCCAGCACACATGTGTGCTCCAGCCGACAGCCGTCCAGGAAGCTCTATCAAAGACCATGCTTTTGTAGAAATTAAACATTCTGCACAAACTTCTGCTACTGAAATATTGGCACCTGGAAATTAGCGCAAAGACAACAGCACGTAGCAAATTAAAAAAACCCCCACAAAACCTATTCTTGAGCAAAAAGCCACCACACAGTTTTTACAGTCATTAGGTAGCAGTAGATTCAACTCTGCCAGCTGCTCGATCTAAAAAAAACCCCACTGTCAGGCAGCCAAACCAACACGAAGCAGGCTGCCAGTAGTAGGCTGAAACACTGACCGCAGATGGCCGTGGGAGACAGTGTGTAACCAGGAGCACCTTGGGTTACAGCAGAGGGTGTGTAGATACAGATCCATGCTCTCTGTAGGAAGGGAGACCCACTTGTGTTCTGCAGGCACCAGCACTCGTGGGTTTTGCACCAGATCCTATGAGATGCTGCAGTCCTCCCGCATGGTGGAGCGACCCTCTCTGTGTAAACCTCTTCAGTGTGTCCTTGCACAGTCTCCTTTTCCCTTTGAAACCTTCCTTAAGAGAAGAGAAAATCAATGTTTGCAAATCCGCCTCCACCCTGGCATGGCATGAAAGGCGTTTCCCAGACACTCACTCCCCCTTGTCATCACCCTCTGCTACTTGGACGCCAGATCTAATGTGTGCACATGGCTACACTGATACATTCACTGAATCCATTCTGCAAAGCAACTGAAAACAACCCGGCTCCTCAACAACCTCTTGAACACCAGAGAGGAACTGATGGCTCAAAAGCGGGAGACACCACGCGATCATGCTCAAGTCCTGGCTAGGGTTGCCAATTTCTAATTAGACAAAACAGAACACTCCTGCCCCACCTGGTCCCCACAGCCCTGCTTCTGCCCCACCCCTTCTCCGAGCCCCCTGCTCACTCCATCCCCCTCCCTCCCTCATTCACTTTCCCTCACCCTCACACACTTTCACCGAACTGGGGCAGGGAGCTAGGGTGCAGGGGACTGAGAGCTCTGACTAGGGGTGCAGGCTCTGGAGTGGGGCTGGGCATGAGGATTTGGGGTGTGGGAGAGGGCTCTGTGGCATTGGGAAAGTAATGGAGATGGCCAAAGCAGTCACCACAAAGGCGTCTGGGAGAGGAGAGATGGAAGGAAACGAAATAGTATTTTAAACTGGGGCAGATTTAATGTGGGATCCCTGAGCTTTGCCCCACATCAGAGCAGCTGTCTGGGAGGCCCAGTGAAGCAGAGTAGAAGATGGCAGCACTGCCAGTGGCTGCAGGCCTGTTGGAGAGGGCTGGGCTGCCCTTCACTGGGAGAAAGATCAAAGACTGGGCTGGAAGGAAGGATCCATGGGAAGTTTCTTGGATGGAAGCAAATCAGAGAGACATGGGCTCCTCCTAGTCTGGCTTGTGGGATAGTACTGTACAGAAAAGGGTTTCAACATCCCTTGAGTCTGCCTAAAATCAGTCCGGGGACCGGATCCGGCCTGCCTAACACTTTGATCCAGCCTGCATCTGGCTGCTTCCTATTTATATCCTGCTGCCCGTGCCACCGAATTTCCAGGCGGTGGCTCAAGAAGCAGGATCCTATTTAAATGGCTCATGGTTCCCAGTCATGGCGCTCCCCCAGCAGGGGCCGGAGCTGGGAGCCCTTTAAATAGTTTCAACCCTGGGCGGCTGCTAGGCAATGGGGTAGCAGCAGGGCCAGGAGCCTGCGAGCCCTTTGCTGTATTTTTGATTCAAAGCCTCCAGCCCTAGAGTAGCCTGAGGGGAGGCTAGACCCCAGCCCTGCCCCTTCCACTCCAGGCCCCACCCCTTCCGGGGATGGAGCCAGCCCGTGACCATGTACCAAAATTCATTAAATGGCTCTTCTGCAAAAAGTATTGCCCACCTCTGGCCTAAAATGCTCCCGTCCCGGCCTCCAGCTTCCATCAGCCCTGAACAGACTGGGACTTGGGGAATGGGCCGGAAGGAGAAGTGGAGCACTCTTAAAAGCCAATCTGTTAAAATATTCCTTTTCCCAGGTCCTACGGCTGTGTCCTACTTCCTTCTTTATTCCCTCCGTCACCAGGTATAAATGTCACCCAGGACAGCTACCAGTGCTACAATCGATTGGGGAGGAGAGTCAAAGATCTTGCACACTGTAGATTTATATTCATGCGGTTCAACACCAGCTATTTTTTGCCCCAGCGAGAAAGCACTCTCTGGAGATTCATGACTCTGCTCTGGGGAGGCCTTTATCCAAGCATGTGTTTAAGTGAATAATAAATTATAGAAAGAGTTTTATTGATCCTTTCCTGCTGCCTCACAGGCAGCAACGGAGAGGGACAGAGGCCGTATTGGAACCGCCCCCGCCTGCCACAAATAAGGTAGCACGGGCAGGGAGCAGCTCCACCCATTTTGTCTGGTCGCCAGGAGCCCTTCTGTGTTAGTTATCATGATTATTACAACAGTGTCTCAGGCCACCTGAGAATTGAGGCCCCATTGTGTTAGCACTTCGCAAACAGTCTCAGAGACAGTCCTTGCGCTGCAGAGCTCAGACTCTGACAAGGCAGCACACAGGGGAGCCGACTGCCTCACCGGGCCCCTGGGTGGGGGCTGGCTCTGTGCACCTGGAAGGGGCAGGGCTTTGGGCAGGAGGGGTGGGCCTGGGGGAGACAACCCTCAGCAATGCTCTGACGGTGATTTAAAGGGCTTGGGGCCTTTTGAATCACCAGGGCCCAGGGCAACTGCCCCCTTTGTCCCAGCCCCATCAGCAGGCCTGCAGCAGGGGACATGCTGTTTTATTTTATTTTATTTTATTTTTTTGCTCGACAACTTTGGTCTCTTCCCCCCCCCCCCTTTTTTTTTCCTTCAACAGAATTTTTTCCCGGTGTTTTTTTTGGGGGGGGGAAGGGGTGTTCGGTATTTTTGTTTCAACCATCTGGCAACCCTACGTAGGCCCCCCTAGGCCCTGGTGTATGAGGGGAATGTGGGGAGTGTCTTTCTCCTCCTCAGCTGGGGGCAACATCAGTGAGGATTCGTGGTTTTTTGGTTTTGTTTTGCTTCTTTCTTGTGTGGTGCCCCCGACTGATTTTTTTTTGTGGGTCAGCGGCCCCCGACCCAAAAAAGGTTCCCCACCCCTGGATCAGGGCAACAGCAAGAACAAACCTTTCTGTGGCTCAGGATTTCCAGTATCTCCTTAGTTCTGTTGCTGGCACCTTCCCTTCCCTCTCCTTCCCATTTTAGGTCTTTCTGAAACCTGCCACAACTCAGGGGTGGGTGGGGGAGAGTGGGGGGAGGGAAGGGGAGCCCTTTGGTCACCTTCACCATCTGTCCCTTGCTCCTACCACCAGGAATTTCTCAGTGCTCAGAGGGAATCTTAACTATTGAATCACTCGCGGGAGAGGCTTCCATCCGCCAGCCACTGGAACCGCCCTTCCGTCTGTCATGGCTCCTCCACGGTGCACCTGTGCTGTGAAATGCCATGTGGCCGAAGGTTCTCTGTGGTCATGTCCTACACAGAACTGTCATAATCCTTGTACAAAATATGCCTTGTGTGGCATCATTTGAAAACAAATAACTTACTGATCAACAGGGTTAGATTAACTCTTTTGGGGGCCCCTACATTCTGGGCCAAAAATGGGGGGGGGGGTTCAGAGTGTGGGAGGGGGCTGTGGGTTGAGGTGGGGGTTAGGTGCGGGATGGGGTGAGGGCTCTGGCTGGTGATGAGGGTTCTGAGGTGGGGTTGGAGATGAGGCATTTGGAGTGTAGACAGGAGGCTCCAATCTGGGGCCAAAGGGTTTGGAGTGTGGGGTTTCAGGGCAGGAGGTGGGGAAACTGGGTGAGAGGTCAGGTGTGAGAGGTGACTCAGGACTCGGGCAGGGGGTTGGGGAGTGGGGCTCTTACCTGGGACAGCTCCCTTTTGGCGGTGCAGACTCTGGGGAAGAGAGGGGGCCATAGGTGACTCTTGGTAGCAGTTGGGAGGTGCACCGACACCGTGTGCCCCTGCCAAAATTTTAATTCCTAAACAGGGTGCCCCTCCCTGTTCTTCTGGGTGGTCCTTCCAGCATCCCCTCCTCCTGCGGGCACCAGTCGTCTATGAAGAGGGCAGGCTGCTTTGCACTCGCCTCCAGGCACCGCCCCCCACAGCTCCCATTTGCTGTGATTCCTGGGCAATGGGAGCTGTGGGGATAAATCCTGCAGGTGAAGGAAGTGCATTGAGGGAGTTTACTGATGCTTGCAGCTGGAGGAGGAGGGGACAGCAGCACACAGAGCCATGTCTGTTTCCCCTCCACCCCCCCCCACCAGGCAGGGCTGGAACATAGGGCTTTAGTGGCTGCTGCCCAGGGTACAAGGCTAAGGGGGCTCTGCAAAAAGAGCTGCACTTTTTGAGAGATCTTTTTGTGGGGTCCCAGTCTGCAGCCCCAAATAAACTGGTTTTAATCTTTCTTAAGTTTGGATAACTTAATTTAAGGCAGTAGTATATTGATCCCCTAAGAGGGGCAAAGGGTTGGACAGGATTGATCACACATTTGGACAGAGGTAATCTGGGACTGGAAGTGTGTTGGGGTCACCCTGCAAGCAGTAACCCTGGCTGGCGGAAGCCAGCGTGTGGCTGGTAGGCTGCAGCTGTACACAGACACGCAGGGTTTTACCTACATGCTCTTTGGCTTTGTGTGACCAGCCCAGGTGGGGGCTACCACAGCAAAGCCTGGTAAGAAACACAAGGTGGCAGGGCAGGTTGTGATACAGCCCCTCACTGGTCTGGATTGCACCCAGAAGGTCCTACTGAGATGGATTGTGAGGCGGCTGAATGGATTAGGCAGGAAAGTTGGCAACCCTATTCAATGAGCCTTACTTCTTCATCCCTGTTCAGTGCCCCTGTGCACACCTGATGGACTATGTTCTTCCCCTGCCATCTGTTGGCCTTGAGCCCCATCTCCATATGGACCAAAGGGGAGGAGCAGAGCGCTCAGCAGTAGCACAGCAGCAGCTCACACATCCTTTGTGGGGGTGTTGCCGTCCCCGCTGAGTCCTCACCAGCACCAGGCAAACAGCACCCCTCTAACAGGGTGGCTTAAATATTTCCCCTTCTTTTCTTTATCTTTGTAGTGAGGCCTTATTGGAAAAATCTGGGAGGTGGGCAGGCGCAAGCCCACCCCCTTCAAAAGGCCCCTCCCCCAGCCTAGCCACTGGACCCCGGGATCCACATAAATACAGAGGACAACTAATGACCAACAGGTTCGGGGGGGTTAGGCAGGAGGAGGGGGCCCTTAGGAAACAGAACGACCTCTTTAGATACAATCTCTCACCAGATGCAGGGAGTGGAACACCAAGGGGGAACAAAGGATTTGGCGAAAGTGTTTCCTACACAATTGCCCGAGTGCCACAAAAGGCTCTTTAAGGAGCAACAGTCGCAGTGGTGCAAAGCAGGAGTAGCAGCACTGAAGACAATAGCTACCTAAGTGAGAGTCAGGCCCACAGCGTGTGGTCAAATTTAGCTACGTCAGTCCCAATCCTCACTCCCTGCACTTGTTCAAAGCTTCTTTCCCACCTCTTCTCTCTTGCCTCTTCTTTGCCTGTCTTCCTGCCCCTGCTGCCCTTTTCCCAGGGCGGGCTGGCTCTGCTACCATCCTATGTCCTTCCTTCCCTGACCCCCTTGCTATAAATAAAAGTACCACTTGACTGGCAGCAGGTGAGTGGGGAAAAAAAGGCACTTACCAAAACAGTCAATCAAACCGCTATTGTATTTTAAAGAAACAAGAAGAGCTAAAATTAGCCACAGGCTTTTTCCCACAGATCAATTTTCTACCAACCAGTCTGGTTTCATAAACAGGTTTCTCTATCTCTCTTCTTTTTTTGCAGAGTATCATAGGAAGATGATGATCTTCCCCTCCCCACAATAGACGATAGATGCCTGGGAGGGGAGAGGGGGCAGGGAGGGCCACCAGAGGAATAGGGAGGAGCCATGAGGGAGCACCCCATTTAGCAATCAAAATTTTGGTAGGGGCACAGAAGACGGTGCACCTCCTGGGTACTACCTCAAGTTGCCTGTGCTCGCGGCCAGGCGTTTTAAAGCAAGTAAACCAGCTCCCTCACTGCAGAAGTGTTTTGCACGTCTATGGCGAGTTGCATGTATCATTGAATATCCCAGACTGCATCTGCTAAATGTAAACACTGGTATCAACCATAGCCAGTGGGGAGAGCGAGAAGGGTTTGTGTCTGGAGTCGGCTTGTGGTTACCAATCCTTCCCCAGCCTGAAGAGGCAAGCTGGCAGAAGAGAAAACAAACCACAGCCCCTGGCAATGAAAGGGTTGTGTCTCTTTATCAGGCACAATTAGATTGTTAGGACCAGAAAGACATTTGTCTTCTCAGTCAATGAGGCAGCTAGGAATGGTCCGAGGGGACAGATCTCTGATGATTAGTCAAAGTCCCTTTCTCTGAAACACCCTTTTCTTCCCCAGATGCCAGGCTTTGGCTTTTGGAACTTACAGACAGGGTGGAGGAACAGGCACTGAATAACAGGTTTCTCCTCAGCAGAGGCAGGGTGGGCATTGCTACAATCAGGCAGAGATAAGTTGTAAGCGATCCTTACTGGTATCTTCTGTCCCCATTGTGGGAGTCAGGATATTCCCTGCTACCCCCACTCGTTAGTTATATGTAAGAGGACCAGTGGCCCCTTGCTAAAGCTCAGTGGGTTTTTTTTGCTAGCCCCCAGTATCAAAATGAAGGGGAAGGGTCGATGGGAAATCAGGATCCTGAGACTGACAGTTCCCAGGAATAATGAGGAAAGGACAACGCTCCAGGTCAGCCAGATGGACAGGGTCAGCCAGATGGACAGGGCAGGCTAATGCAGAGTCAGGAGGCCACGGGGGTCCCGTGTGAGCTGGAATTGCCTGGGACAAACGGAGTGGGCTGAACTAAGGAGAGAACAGGGAGCCAAGCAAGCTGGGGAGCAGGCCCTCTCAGGCTACGTCTACACTACAAGTTTTCTCAGTAAAAACTATGAGGGACTCATTTGCATGAGTTGCGATCTCATTTGCATATTTTCTGCTGATCAGTTTTTGCACAAAAACAAGCAGTGTGGATGTTTTCTTTTTGCGCTAAAACCCCTTTTTCTGCAAGATCCTTATGCCCCCAAAAAGGAGGTATACCGATCTTGCAGAAAAAGGGGTTTCTGCGCAAAAAGAAAATGTCCACATTGCTTGTTTTTGAGCAAAAATGGATCAGCAGAAAATACACAAATGAGATTGTGACTCATGCAAATGAGTCCTTCATTTGCATATTTTTTGGCCAAAAAAACTCGTAGTGTAGACATAGTCTCAGAGAATGACAGAGGCCTGGGCCACTTTGAGTTTAGAGGCCCCAGCCCAGCCCCAACCCCAAACCCCCGACATATCTAACTTCTGAACCACAGGGTCATACTACAACCAAAAGAATATATGAAAATGAACACTTGAGACATTTATTTATTTACAATTAAATCATTATACCAATAGCATGTATATTAAAAATGTAACTTTAATCATGAGTTTCCACTGCAAGCAAAACTCTTCATTTTAGGAATGCTTTTCTGGCTTTGTTGTGTGCAAACTCATTTATAATTGAAAAAAAATCTAATTTACATGCAACATCACTGTTACTGTTAAGCATTGCAAGCCCATTCAAACATTTTTGTCCCATTGTAGAATGATGATAGTTCTTTACTTGTTTTAAGAGGTGGAATGTGCATTCACCTGAAGCCACTGATGCAGGGAGACAGACAAAACTATGTAATGCAATTGTGATATTAGAAAATACAGTCAACAGGCTGAGATTGAATATTTCTTGAAGCAGTTCTTCGGGCTTGCAGTCCGATTTAAAGTTGGTGGAATCAGTACCTTTCAGGAAGACCATCTCATCACAGAGATCTCTTGAAATTTCGTTGTTGTACCTTTGTTGAAACTGTTCAGCTGCTGAATATAAATCTTCATCACTTCGTTCTCTGAACTCCCAAAGGAATCAAAAAAGTGTACAAATTTGTCACAGGGTATGTCTACACTAGCCCCCTAGATCAATCTAGGGACGCTAATGAGGGTGACCGAAATTGCAAATGAAGCGCGGGATTTAAATATCCCGTGCTTCATTAGCATGTTCTCGACCGGTCGCCATTTTAGAAATTGACTAGCCTGAAGTAACTGCCCGCGTCTATGCGCAGCAGTGAAATGGGATTCCGAATTAAAGCCCTAACTCGAATTCACTGTTATTCCTCCTGCAATGAGGTTTACCAGCTAATTCAAGTTAGGGCTTTAATTCGGAATCCCGTTTCATTGCCGCGTGTAGATGCGGGCAGTTACTTCGGGCTAGTCAATTTCTAAAATGGCGACCGGCCGGGAACATGCTAATGAAGTGCAGGATATTTAAATCCTGCGCTTCATTTGCAATTTCGGTCGCCCTCATTACCCTCCCTAGATCGAACTAGGGGGCTAGTGTAGACATACCCCCAGTGACTCAAATCAGCGTATCTGAGACCAGATTTGATGAAGTCAACAATATAAACAAAAAACAAAAAAACATTGACTCGATAGTGCCTTTCTGCATCAGCTTGAGATGTTAGGCTATGAACGGTGGAAAACTCAGATGAAATGTCAATACCCTGTGCTACTGATTTGAACTCAGAAAGGATTGCATCCCATTGATCATGAATCTTTTAAATATCTTTAAGAAGTTGTTCAATGTTATCTCTCTCAACATCTAATGCAGCATTACGTGCTTCAATTACAAGGTTAGTTTTGTGGATCATTTTTAGCAGTTTCATACACATGGACAACATTAAAATGCATTCACATTTGAATGTATACTTCTGAATTGACTTAAGCTCAGAGCAAGCCTGTGCCATGAGAGTAAGCAATTCAAGCTCGCTTAAAGCCTTGCTCATAGAGTCCAAATGCTGTGCAACTGGTTTAACGCCATCAATTCGTGCGGACCATCTCGTAGTCAACATGCCGTGAAGGGAAACAGGCAAGATGCTGCTTCAGAATTTCCCACTTTTGAGGACTGCTACTGAAGAGCTTGTACAATTGCTGGATTGTTCCAAAGTGTGTGTTTGCTTCCTTGCATGATTCAGCTCAATCAACACTGATAAGATTTAGTGTGTGGTTGCCACAACTGGAGAAAATACAGTTTTATTTTGCTCAGGAAAGACTGCTTGTAGTCCATTGTACTTCCCAACCATATTGGATCCATTGCTCTAGGCTTGGCCAGTGCAGACTTAGAAATTTAATTTGAAGCTTTCCAGAATTTCTAATACATGAGAGGCGATTTCTTTTCTTTTCATGAAATTGATAACTGGAAAAAACTCCTTGAGTGCATATTGAATGTCATTCTTTTTCTTTCTAAACGGGGAATGCTTTTGTTTGGTTCCAGTCAATGTATCAGTGACCCTGCAAATGGAAACTTTCTTGGTATACTTGAGCTTCTTAGCAAGTATGACCCACTTTTATCAGGCCATGTTAAGAATGTTTGTGAATCACAAGAGAGCAGAAAACACATGCAAGTCCATTATCTGTCTACCAGAATACAAAACGTGTTTATTGAGCTATGTGGGACATTTGTGCAAACAACAATTTTTGGAGAGATAGGACATGCAAAGTACTTTTCAATTATTACTGATGCAACTCCAGACTGTTCTTATAAAGAACAGACAACCTTGGTTGTTCGATATGTTAACATTGCAGGAAGTTCAAAGGTTTCAACTGAACAATTTTGTTTGATAGTTTCTGTGTGTATTTCACTCAGGAGTAAGTTTTCAATTGAACTGTCAGCCAGTGCTGCCCTACTACATTATTTTCATATAACATTTATCTTTATGAGACACTGAAGTTTCATGTGCAGGTATTCGGTCTTTCAACTTCCTTCAACGTCTACTGATGATCCAAGCAGATGGATCAGACACAGGGCTGGATTAAGGGGGGGGCTAGCCGGGCAGCTGCCCAGGCGCCAACCTATGGGGGACGCCTGACGGCAGCTGTAAGGGGCACTGCGTGCCCGGCTGTGCGGCGCCCCTTAGAGCTGCAATCAGGCACCACACGCCCAGGGCCGGGGGCCGCGCAGAACCCCTTAGAGCTGCCATCAGGCGCCGCACGCCCGATTGCAGCTGTAAGATGCGCAGCACGCCGGGGGACGGAGCCGCACATGCGTCGCGCACCTGCTGCCCGGGGCACAGGAATGGCTCAAGCTGGCCCTGATCAGACAGTACTGGTGCATTTGAAGTATTAGGGTTAAAAATGAAACAGGGTACACAGTACAGAGCCTGCTTTTCCATGCTCCAGCAGAGCCAGTCTCTTGTGTAGAGCTCTCCATTTGGAAGAGGTTTTATCAGCAGATGAGCGGGAAAAGCTTGATTTTCAGCATCTTTCGATATATTACTTGGAATCTGAAAACAACTCACTTTGAGAAACGACTGCATTTGAGCAACATTATTCTTATCAAGAAGTCCAATATCAGGTTCTGATGCCGCTGTTGTTACACTGTGTCCTGTGCTCGTCATAAGTTCTTGTTCTTGCTGCGCAGCATCTCTGAGGGCCTCATTTTCTGCCTGCACAGTCTCTAAATCGAGTGTAGATTCTGCATCTATCGCTACTGTTGGCATTTCTGTGCCTTGATTAATGATCTCCTCATTCTGAGGCAGTGGCATTGAAATGTCATTTGTGGGTACAAAGTTTTTATCTTCAGAATTGAAAGTGTCACTGTCAGTATGGTCACATGGCTGAGGTGTCTTTTCTACGAGAAAGGATGTTATGCACTGTATGTAAGAGAGCACTGTGTTTGCTCAGAACTCCAATATATAGAGGGAGAAAAGCCTGATGAGAGTCTATGCGTCAAGTTTAGAGCTGTAAGCAACAGCAGTGATGTTGTGGTTAGTGTCTGCTACCGGCTGCCGAATCAGGACAACTGACATCTTCGGACAACTGAGAGAAGTTTCCAGATCGCAGGCCCTGGTTCTCATGAGGAACTTTAATCACCCTGACATCTGTTGGGAGACCAATATGGCAGTACACAGACAATCCAGGAAGTTTTTGGAGAATGTTGGGGATAACTTCTTGGTACAAGTGCTGCAGGATCCGACCAGAGGCTATGTGCAGCTTGACCTGCTGCTCACAAACAGGGAGGAGCTAATAGGGGAAGTAGAGGTGGGTGACAACCTGGGAAGCAGTGATCACGAGATGGTAGATTTCAGGATCCTGACCAAAGGAAGAAAAGAGAGTAGTAAAATACACACCTTGAACTTCAGAAAAGCAGACTTCAACTCCCTCAGAGACCTGATGGGCAGAATCCCCTGGGATGCTAACATGAAGGGGAAAGGAGCCCAGGACAGCTGGCAGTATTTTAAAGAAGCCTTATTGAAGGCACAGAAAGAAACCATTCCAATGTGTAGCAAGAGAAGCAAATATGGTAGGAGACTGGATTGGCTCACCAGGGAAATCCTTGGTGAACTTAAGCACAAAAAGGGAGCTTACAAAAAGTGGAAACTTGGACAGATGACTAGGGAGGGGTATAAATGTATAGCTCAAGAATGCAGGGGAGTTATCAGGAAGGTGAAAGTGCAATTGGAATTGCAACTCACAAGGGATGTGAAGGATAACAAGAAAGGTTTCTACAGGCATGTTAGCAAGAAGAAGGTGATCAGAGAGGTGTGGGGCCCCTAATGGATGAGGGCAGTAACCTAGTGACAGATGATGTGGGGAAAGCTGAAGTACTTAATGCTTCCTTTGCCTCTGTCTTCACGGACAAGGTCAGTTCCCAGACTAATGTGCTAAGTGACACAATATGGGATGAAGGTGGACAGCCCTTGGTGGGGAAAGAACAGGTTAGGAACTACTTAGAAAAGCTAAACGTATATAAATCCCTGGATCCAGACTTAATACATCCGAGGGTACTGAGGGAGTTGGCAAATGTCATTGAGGACCCTTTGGCCATTATCTTTGAAAAGTCGTGGAGATCAGGAGAGATCCTGGATGACTGGAAAAAGGCAAATGTAGTGCCCATCTTTAAGAAAGGGAAGAAGGACGATCCAGGGAACTATAGGCCGGTCAGTCTTACCTCAGTCCCTGGAAAAATCATGGAGGGGATTCTCAAGGAATCCATTTTGAAGCACTTGGAAGAGGGGAAGGTGATCAGGAATAGTCAGCATGGATTCATGAAGGGCAAGTCATGCCTGACCAATCTGAATAGCTTCTATGATGAGGTAACTGGCTCTGTGGATATGGAGAAGTCAGTGGATGTGATATACCTTGACTTTAGCAAGGCTTTTGATATGGTCTCTCACAACATTCTTGCTAGCAAGTTAAGGAAATGTGGATTGGATAAATGGATGGTAAGATGGATAGAAAGCTGGCTGGAAGGTCGGGCCCAGCGGGTAGTGATCAATGGCTCAATGTCAGGATGGTGGTCGGTTTCTAGCAGAGTGCCCCAAGGTTCGGTTCTGGGACCGGTTTTGTTCAACATCTTTATTAATGACCTGGATGAGGGGATGGATTGCACCCTCAGCAAGTTTGCAGATGACACTAAGCTAGGGGGAGAGGTAGACACGCTGGAAGGAAGGGATAGAGTCCAGAGTGACTTAGACAAATTGGAGGATTGGGCCACAAGAAATCTGATAAGGTTCAACAAGGACAAGTGTAGAGTCCTGCACTTGGGACGGAAGAATCTCAAGCATTGTTACAGGCTGGGGACCAACTGGCTAAGTAGCAGTTCTGTAGAAAAGGACCTGGGAGTTACAGTGGATGAGAAGCTGGACATGAGTCAACAGTGTGCCCTTGTAGCCAAGAAGGCTAATGGCATACTAGGTTGCATTAAGAGGAGCATTGCCAGTTGATCCAGAGATGTGATTATTCCTCTTTACTCGGCTCTGGTGAGGCCACATCTGGAGTATTGTGTCCATTTCTGGGCCCCCAATTACAGGAAGGATGTGGATGCATTGGAGAGGGTCCAGCAGAGGGCAACCAAAATGATTAGGGGGCTGGAGCATATGACCTACAAGGAGACGCTGAGGGAATTGGGTCTATTTAGTCTGCAGAAGAGAAGAGTGAGGGGGAATTTGATAGCAGCCTTCATCTTCCTGAAGGAAGGTTCCAAAGAGGCTGGAGAAAGGCTGTTCACAGTAGTGATGGATGGCAGAACAAGTAACAATGGTCTCAAGTTGCAGTGGGAGAGGTCCAGGTTGTATATTAGGAAAAACTATTTCACTAGGAGGGTGGTGAAGCACTGGAATGGGTTACCTAGGGAAGTAGTGGAGTCTCCATCCCTAGAGGTGTTTAAGTCCTGGCTTGACAAAGCCCTGGCTGGGTTGATTTAATTGGGATTGGTCCTGCCTTGGGCAGAGGGCTGGACTTGATGGCCTTCTAAGGTCTCTTCCAGCTCTATGATTCTATATTGTCTTTAAACTGCTGCTTCACTCTGTTGCTTTCGCCATCTCTTACTTGCACCACTTTCAAATCTCTGCTTCATTTTTATAAAGGGGTTCTTTAAAAACACAGTAACACACAATAAATTAATTTGCTAAAGGCTATTGGTTGTACAAAATTTTAATTGTACATACTTTGCAATGAATATTATATAATAATGGTTTGGGGGTATTATTTACTACGGCCCTTATAGCCTTATTTCAAAGTCTTGAAATTTCATCTGCTAACATGTTCCCGTTATTAAATTCCTCTAATAACTGGTGCATTATTATGAATATGAACACGGGGTGATTGACAGATTAGATAGAAAGTTTATTAAATAACTAGAATTAAAAGTTTATTATCACAAAAAGTCTTTAAAGGTGAATCTAAAACTGGATGAAGAGAGCCTGATATGGTTATTGTATACGAAGACACATAAGAAAAAACAGGAATACGAAAATCTCCTGTGTAGAGAAAAACATCTAATTTAAAGGTTAAACTCACCTTCAGACCAAGCAAAAGCACTTTACAGTAAGGGAACGTCTATACTGAGGCACTATTTTGGGATACTTCCAGTATCTTGAAATAGCTATTCTGCGTCTTGACAGCGCACCCATTATTTCGAAATAGCTTTCAAAATAATGGGCTCGCTATTCTGACATCCCTGTAAACCTCATTCCATGAGGATTAAGTGATGTTTCAGAATAGCGGTTTATTTCAAAATTTGGCGCTGTGTAGACAGTGCCAAATTATGAAATAAGCTATTTCAAAATTAACTCGAAATAAGCTACGCAATTTTCATAGCTCAAATTGCATAACTTATTTCAAGCTAAACATGCAGCGTAGACACACTCTTGGGGTATGTCTATACTACAGCGTTATTTCGAAATATCTTATTTCAAAATAGTTATTTTGAAATAGCTTATTTCAAAATAACGCATCTAGACACAAAATGCATTTCAAAATAGCATTTTGCTATTTCGAAATAGCGCGTACACACTGATAGGATGCTGAATCTCATTTAAGGCCGGCCAGAACCGGTTTTGGCAGGGCATCAGGTCAGAAGTTACCTTGTGTGGCTGCTGCCTGAGGCTATTTGAGACCTGTGCTTAAAGGGACCCCCCGAGACAGCCAGTTCTAAGGTTTCCCTACTTGCATGCCTACCTCGCTGAGGGACAGCAAAGCATTTTTTTCTCAGCGTGCTCTGGTTGCCCTCACTCAGGACACCACAGCACTCTGCAACATGGAGTCGGAGCCATCCCTGGGCACTCTGGTGTTTCTCCTGGACATGTTGCTGCGAGCCTGGCAGCATGTTCTGCAGGCAGTAACAGTCTCCCTGGTATGCCCCACTGGGGGTTGTGCCTCATTCCTCCCTCACGTCCTTCCACTTACCCCTCCCTAACCCCCCTTCCTGCTGTACAATAAAAGACACGTGTTCATTACAACAAAGCTTCTTTATTGAACAAATCTGGGGTGGGGCAGGAATGAAACTGAGGTGAGACAGGGAAAGAAGGTGGGAGAGGGAAGGAGGGAGGGTGGGAGAGGGGAGGGGGAAACCTGGGAGGTGGGAGCTGGCAGGGGGAGGCAAGGGGAGGAAGGGGGAGGAGAAGCTCAGGGCTCAGGGTTGGGGGGGTCTCGCCGGCCCAACTGTCTCCCAGCACCACGGGTGTGGGGGCCTTGGCGTCCCTGGAGGTGTGAAGAGGGTGGGGAGGAAGAAGTGGGAGGGGGAGAAGGAGTGGGAGGAGGAGCGGTAGCTGGGGAAGCAGCAGGGGCTGGAGCAGCAGGAGGCAGCAATCTCTGCCCCAGGATCAATGACCACCTGGGGGGCACGGACCATCCTGCCCCCCAGGATGTGGTCCACGGCATCAAAATAGGGGCAGGAGTTTGGGTCTGCCCCTGGTTGGGAGCTACCCCCTGTAGCCCTGGCATACGCCTGATGCAGCTCCTTTATTTTCATGCGAACCTGTGCCTGGGTTCGTATGTGGCCTTTAGTGGCCAGGCTGGCAGCCATCCGCCTGTAGACGGTTGCGTTCCTCCATTTAGTGCGGAGATCATGGACGTTGGAGGCATCTCCCCAAACCTGAATTAGGTCCCTGATTTCCGCACTGGACCAGGCAGGCGCCCACCTTTTCCGGCCCCTGGCAGGCTCCTGGGAGCTGGCAGACTGGTCCTGGGGAGTGGTGGAGGGCTGGCTGGCACTGGCTGCCTGGCTCATGCTGGGGCCACTGGGTCAGGTGCAGTGACTGCTGGCTCTGGGCTGGCAGGCTTGGAGCTGGCACAGGCACTGTGGCCAGAGTTTACCCCTTTAAGGGTTCCAGGGAGGGGGGGAGGGAGAGGAGTTTTCTTGGTTGTGCCCAGAGTGGCCACCAGTGCACCCTGGGAAGGGCTGGAGCCCCCCTATTTCGAAATAAGTGTCTACACAGAGCTTATTGTGAAATAGCAATTTCAAAATTGGCGCTATTCCTCGTGGAATGAGGTATATAACAATTTCGAATAAGCCCTCTGCTATTTTGATTTAATTTCAAAATAGCAGTTTGGCTGTGTAGACGCTGGTAAAGTTATTTCGAAATAACTTTGCTGTGTAGACATACCCTTACAGAATTAATTATGACTTTCAAAACCTCTAAAGTATGCAAAGACTGTAAATAGTGTTTCATACGCAGACTCACTAATCACAGAAGCTACTCCAGTCTCCAGTCATGCAGATGAAAACTCGGATGTGACTGGAAAATTGGTGAAGGCCCGAGGTCTCTCAATGATTTAAATCAATTTTGTACAGGTGTATAGAGCTTCTTTTGTTGCTTCTGTTATAACTGCAAGGTGTTTAATAAATGGAAATGACTTGGTAGAAAAATGTCAAAATTTGAGGCCCCTTTGTCTCCTGAGGCCTGGATCAAATGGCCCTCCTGGCCCCCCCTCTGATAGGACCTGCTGGGGAGCGGAGCTGTGCCAGCCAGAGAGAGCCAGAGGCCCAGCACAGAGAGCAGACCCTATCCTGGGAGCAGGCTGCAGGCACAGAGCCAGAGGGGCCAAAGAAGCAGCCCAGGGGCTGGAGACAGAGCTGTAGAAAGTGGAGTTGGGGCAGGGGCTAGAGCAGTCCGGAGCTGGGGCTGGAGCTATGCAGCTGGAGCAGTCTGGCACCGGGTGTGGTGAGCAGTTGGGGAGAGCAAGGGAGGTACCACCAGCCAAGGCCAGCACAGGGAGACACCACCAACCAAGCGGTCTTGAGGCCAGACGTGGAGGGGATTCATAACCCCAACTGGGGCCCGATGCTGGGGAGAAGGGTCCTGCCACCCGGAGTCTGAAAGTGGGTGGCCAATACCAGCGCAAACGTCTGCCCCACAGCATCCCCGCCACACAGCCGGGGCTTGAAGAGGCCTGGGACATGTGAGGAGCAGATTGTGAACTACCCCGACATTCCAGAGGTGCTGTGTGGGATGTGCCTGAGACCCAGCATGGGGTGACATGTTTTCCTTCCATCTTCCCATTGTTTCCTTATTCTTGCTCAGGGCCCAGCTGGGCAAGAGCTGTAAAGGGTGAGAGCAGGCAAGTAGGGCAGCAGGGTTTGGGCCCACGTTGCACTCACCCATGGTGGTGGAACTGGAGTGACCCAGCCGCAGCCCACTGCACTCCCTCAGCTCTGTGGCTTGGTGGAGAGCTCTTAGGGGAAAGGGTGGAACTGCACCCCCCCGCTCCCCGAACTCACTGGTGACAGGAAGCAGAGCGAGGCAGCTGGGGCTGGGTCACTCTGTCTCCCACTGACTAGGGGGGGAGCAACCAGTGGTCCCTGTAAGCTGGGTGTTTATGCGGCTGCTCAGAGATTCAAATGCCACCCTAGCAGATTAGCAGCGCGCACAGCTAGGTTGTTTGCTTCCACTGGGGGTGCACATCTGCACATGCCTCTGTGCACGTAACATTTTTTTTTCTGCACATGGATGGAAAAGATGAGAGGGAACGTTGGGCCCAGCCCCTGCTGCTGGCACCAGCCCCCTGTTAGTCCCCCAGGGAGCATCACTTGAGGGAAAGGGGTGGAATGGAGTTAGGGCAGGGTGAAGCAGGGATGGGGTTTGGGGAAAGGGATGGAGTGTGGGCAGAATAAGGGCAGAACAGGGGGGTATCCCAGGCCCAGCGCTCTCCTAGGGATGGCCTTGCTAGGCATAGGCCGGGGTGGGGGGGGGGCACCCAAGGGATGGAGCTGGCCGTCTGAGCCAGCACTGCCCCCCCACCCCATACGCAGTATGCAGCTGTCTAGGGCACCACAGAATTGGGGCAATTTAGTGCCCCAAATTTCATGGTGCCCTATACAGCTGTGTACTTCGCATATTGGTAGGGACGGGCCTAGGTTGAGTCCCCCAGGGATCCTGGTCCCAGCCTTGCTGGGGTTATGAGGACTCTGCCACACCAGAGAATGGAAGGGGGAGCCCTTGGGGTCAAGGAGGCCTTTGGGTAAAAGAAGTGGGAGCAGGCACTGGGATCCTTTCACTAGCCCATTTCACCAGGGCAGTGTAGGAGCCAGGAAAGTCCCCCACAAGAGCAGGACCATTCCCCCACTTACATTTATACAAGCTAGAAGACAGAGGTTGGTTTCTGAATGTGCTTTACTATCAGGTGCCATTTCTGCAGACAGCGGTTTAGGTTTTACACATACCTGACACTTGATGTCACACCAAGGATGCTGGTGAAAAGTCCCTCTTAGGAAAGTAGGCTCCGCAACGGCCTAAGGTACCTCTTCTTTATCATTTGCTGGCGGGCTTGGCAGTGTTTGCATCTACAAGTGGTTCTAGATTCCTCCCCAATAAAACCCCCTCCAGCTTCTTGGGCTGGCCAGGGAATCAGAGAGAGGGAGGCAGGAGCTGTAATAATTTATTGAAAATGGAAACAAAAAGAAAGAAATCATTACACACTGACCTCTTGAAATGCAAATCGCCTTTCGCCCTGGGACACATGAAAGGCTGGTTCAAACATGGAAATGTACAGTCTTGCTAGTCCCTCGCCCCCCCTTTATTTTAAAATTGCTTTCAGGAGAAAGGGGAACAGCAGCTCAGTGTGATTTGGCTCTGTTTGCTGTCTGCCCAGAGGAACCGTTTGCTTTGTTCCTTGGCTGCACAGAGCCCTTCAAAGGCAGAGCTGTAGCTGACAGCCAGGCCTTGGTGCACAAGGCTGAACTGCTCCTCCGGGGCAGGCTCCAGTTTTGTTGCATGGGACTGCTGAGTGCTCTATGGCAGCGTTCCGTGGAGTGAGCTCAGCAAACCGAGCTGGGCCATGGGATTTGGTGCTAAAGATGCAAGAGAGGGCCGCTAACAGCCCAGATGGAAAGATGAACTGGATGCAGGGGTAGGATACCCTTAATCCCCCCCAAGGATGCTGGTAGCAGGATGGTGAAACCTGGAGGACACAACAGAGACTGATGCTGCTGAGCAAAATATGTCATGTGGCCAACTTGGGAATACATTAATTTATACCAAGGCTCTTCCCCACTGTATGTGAGCCCCTTCCCTCCAAGACATGAAGCGTGCAATACATTAAGAAATGCCGGTGGAGCAGGCGTTATCTCCATTTTACAGATGGGTGAAACAGGGCAGAGAGAGGCAATCCACTAGCTCCCTCTCATGCAGCTAGTCAAAGGCAGATCTGGGAAGGGAACGCAGGTTATTCATCAATGTTTTCATTGCCAAAGCACCAGGGGCCCCATTGTATTAGGTGCTGTAAACACACAATCCAAGGCCTGTGCTTTTGTCATGAGAACACACTCCTCCCTACCTCCATATCCATGCCCCACAGTGCCTTGGAAAGGGGTAGTACACAGCAGAACAGGTGAGTTATCCCTTATTCTTTTTTTTTAAAAAAGGACACAGGTTGCCGCCTGTCTCATATAAACAGCCTCACCCTCCGCTGGCAGACGTCATAAACACCGTGTTTTTGTCAGTTTTGGGTAGGCGCCGGACTCCTAGTGTCTATCATGAGTAGTTCCGGCTTTGACAAAGGGGGCCCTCTTTAGGGCTGTACTGGCACTACATGCCCTTGTCCATCTATAGTGGGAATGAACCATTACCGCTCCTTACTTAGGCTAAAGCCTCATATCTATATTCAGCCTTTAATGTGATATGATAGAGGTCTATAAAATCATGAGTGGTATGGAGAAAGTGAATAAGGAAAAGTTATTTACTTGTTCCCATAATATAAGAACCAGGGGCCACCAAATGAAACTAATGGGCAGCAGGTTTAAAACAAATAAAAGGAAGTTCTTCACACAACGCACAGTCAACCTGTGGAACTCCTTGCCTGAGGAGGTTGTGAAGGCTAGGACTATAACAGGGTTTAAAAGAGAATAGATAAATTCATGGAGGTTAAGTCCATTTATGGCTATTAGCCAAGATGGGTAAGGAATGGTGTCCCTAGCCACTGTTTGTCAGAGGATGGAGATGGATGGCAGGAGAGAGATCACTTGATCATTACTTGTTCAGTTCACTCCCTCGGGGGAACCTGGCATTGGCCACTGTCGGCAGACAGGATACTGGGATGGATGGACCTTTGGTCTGACCCAGTATGGCCGTTCTTACGAAACAAAAGACAGAACTATGTAGCACTTTAAAGACTAACAAGATGGTTTTTTAGGTGATGAGCTTTCGTGGGCCAGATCCACTTCCTCAGATCAATATGTGGAAGAAAATTGGCACAACCATATATACCAAAGTGATACAATCAAAAAAAAGTGAACACACATAAAAATGATGAATCAGGTTTAAGAACGGGAGGGGGGGGGGAAGGGAAGGTTAGTGTCTTGAGGTAATGACATTAGGGGTGATAATTGGGGAAGCTATCTTTGTAATGGGTGAGATAATTAGCATCTTTGTTGAAACCCATACATAAAGTGTCAAATTTAAGCATGAATGACAATTCTGAAGCTTCTTTTTGAAGTCTGGAGTTAAAATCGCTCTGAAGCAATATGCATGTTTTAAGGTCATTGAGAGAATGGTCAGTCTGGCTGAAATGGCAAGCAACAGCTTTCTCTCTCTGTGAAACTTGGACAAACTTCTCAGACACTTCGCCAAAGAATCAATGCACATAAAACAGACACCAGACTCTCTCACAGAGAGAAAGCTGTTGCTTGCCATTTCAGCCAGACTGACCATTCTGTCAATGACCTCAAAACATGCATATTGCTTCAGAGCGATTTTAACTCCAGACTTCAAAGAAAAGCTTCAGAATTGTCATTCATGCTTAAATTTGACACGTTGGCTGTGTCTAAACTGGCAAGGAAAACTTGACAGCTGTCTACACTGGCCGCTTGATTTTGCGCAAAAGCACTGACGTTCTAATGTAAGAAATCAGTGCTTCTTGCGCAAATACTTTGACACTCCCGTTCGGGCAAAAGTCCTTTTGTGCAAAAGCTTTTGTGCAAAAGGGCCAGTGTAGACAGCTCAGATTTGTTTTGCACAAAAAAGCCCTGATGGCTAAAATGGCGATCGGGGCTTTCTTGTGCAAAACCGCGTCTACATTGGCACGGATGCTTTTCCGCAAAAAGTGCTTTTGCGGAAAAGCGTCCGTGCCAATCTAGACTCTCTTTTCTGCAAATGCTTTTAATGGAAAAACTTTTCAGTTAAAAGCATTTGCGGAAAATCATGCCAGTCTAGACGTAGCCGTTATGTATGGGTCTCAACAAAGATGCTAATTATCTCACCCATTACAAAGATAGCTTCCCCAATTATCACCCCTAATGTCATTACCTCACAGACACTAACCTTCCCCCCCACCCCTCCTCTGTTCTTAAACCTGATTCGTCATTTTTATGTGTGTTCGGTTTTTTTTGATTGTATCACTTTGGTATATATGGTTGTGCCAATTTTCTTCCACATATTGATCTGAGGAAGTGGGTCTGGCCCACAAAAGCTCATCACCTAATAAACCATCTTGTTAGTCTTTAAAGTGCTACATAGTTCTGTCTTTTGTTTCAGCTAGACCAGACTAACACGGCTGCATCTCTATCACTATTCCTTATGTTCTTATGTTAATGTATGCCTCACAGTGTGACAGACTGCACCCCGGTATTCATCCTTTTTACACATCTATGGTGCATCCTTTGAAAGCTCAATCTGCCAAACATTTGTCTTCCTGAGAAAACATGTATCCTAAAGTTCTGAGATTCTACTGCATCACCTTGCTGCAACATGATCCAAGCTGAGAAAAGCAGGCACAAACCGGTTCCTCAGGAACAAAAGACAAACCAACACTTTAGCCAGGCGTCAACAAAATCAATTGGACAATCAGCCAGGTAAACAGTAAAAAAGGTGTGAAGAACTTTACATACTGACAAGAGCACAATGTTTTTGTTAGTCGCCAAGTGTACGTCTAGACTGCATCCCTCTGTCCGCAGAGGGATGCAGATTAGGCAGGTCGACATTGCAAATGAGGCAGGGATTTAAATATCCCGTGCCTAATTTGCATAAAAATGACCGCCGCATTTTGCCGACTCAGCACTTTGTCGGCAAAAAGTGGCAGTTTAGAGGGGGAATCTGTGGAGAAAGAAAGCCTTTTTCGACAGTTCCTGTAAACCTCCTTGCAGGAGGCATAAGGGATGTTGAAAAAGGCTTTCTTTCTCAACAGATCCCCCTCTAGACTGCCGCTTTTTGCCGACAAAGTGCTGAGTCGGCAAAATGCGGTGGCCATTTTTATGCAAATTAGGCACAGGATATTTAAATCCCTACCTCATTTGCAATGTCGACCTGCCTAATCTGCATCCCTCTGCTGACAGAGGGATGCAGTCTAGACATACCTAAGGCGCCACAGACTACCTGTTGTTTTTAAAGTCACAGATTAACAGAGATACTCCTGGGGGGGGGGGGGGGCGCGGATTCCCGTGTAAACAGACTGGCTGTTGCCTGAAGCCTAGTGCAGGGTGGTCCTTAGAATTTACGGGGCCCTACGCAGTACTATTAAACTAGTGCCCTCTGCCCCGATGGCAGGCAGGGAGTACAATGATTTTTAGAAATGTGGTTTTATAATCTTTAGCAACACACTCATGAAATATTTTTAAAACAAATTTTAAACCAAAGTCCTGTGAACTGACAGGGATTGGCAAATGCCTGTTAAATGGCTCCATTACCACTTGCATGGCTTTTTCATAGGCTCTGCTAATACGTCTGGTGAGTTTTTTCACTTTTAGTTAACTAGATCCTCTCTGGAGGAAGTAGAGCCCTAGAACAGGGATCGAAAGAGGTGAATAGGTGAACATTAAGACCCAGCGGTGTCCCAAACTTGTGGGTGCCCTACAGTGGGAGATAATCCTCAAAGAAGGGAGAATGGCATAAGAATGGAGAACAGGCACAAGACAAATTACTCCTCTCCTCCACACCTCTCTATTCCACTCCTCTCTGCTGACAGCAGCAAAAACACCTGAAAAAACAGCAGCCTGGTCTGGTGGCTTCCAGCCATAGATATTCTGTGTTTTATCTTTTATTTTCTTTGTAACCAATTCTGACTTCTCTGATCCTATACGTATAATCACTTAAAAATCAATCTTTCTGAAGTGAATAAACTTGTTTTATTGTTTTGTCTAAACCAATTTGTGTTTGAAGGGTTGGGCACCTCCACTTGAGACAACGGGATGTGTGCAAATCATTTTCCATCGATGAGATGGCGGACGTTCTATGACCTTGTATTGTCCAGGAGCGTGCTGGACAGCAGAAGATACGCATTTCTGGTGGGAAGGTCTGGGACTGGGAAGTTGTTGGCGTCTCGCTATATGTAATTCATGAGGCCAGAGCAATCATAAAATTTGGCTGAGAGAGATTTTACATGTGAGAAGCTGTGTGTGAGCAGGACCAAGAGCGGTTGCTCTTCCAACAAAGCAGTTTAAAAGCCCGCCCCCCCCCCCCAGGCTGGAGATTTGAGGGGACACAGATGTCAGTTCAGATTGTACCCCATGGCACGTCACACACTAAATGGCTGGTATTTGCTGTAGCTCCTCAGAGTGAGGCTACAAGTGCCTTCATTCACATCTAGGGGGTAAGCCATGGTGTCCAACACACTAGCCACTAGCCACGTGGGCTATTTGGCCAGTTGAATGTGGCTCGTTGGCTTGAATAATGTGACTAGCTCACTACAGCGGTCGCCATTATAGACATAGTGGCTACTGCTTCAGGACTGCTTGGACACCATGGGGGTAGTCACTGCAACACATGAAACTTGGCTTTTATTCCTGGCTCTGGCCTGCTGGTTGACCTTGGGCAAGTCACTTCCCTGCTCTGTGCCTCAGTTTCCCCATTTGGTAAACTGGGGGTTACCAAACTGACCTCCATGGTAAAGCACTTTGAGATCTAGGATTGAAGAGTGCTAGACACAAGCCAGGTGTTATCTACACTGCCTCAGGCAGGGAGTCAGCTCTCAGCTCAGATGCAAAGGTTGGGATAGAAGCTGTAAGCATGCAGTGGTATGGCTGTCCCCCTCAAACAGCAAAGGACATGCACCTAATGCTACCTGGGCTGCAGAAACAAGCAGTAAATGCTGCCTTGCGCTGTGATAGGGTAAAGTCCTGGCCTTGCTGATGCCTATGTCACAGCTCCCTTTTTACAATATGGACAAGGTTCCACCCAAACTCCCTGTATGCATTTCAAAGCACCCTCTTGCAGGGTGGAATTGCTCCAGTTTTGGAAACAGGCACAGGTAGATGAGCCGGTAACATGATGATGGCAAGAGAGAGGGTCAGAATCTTTGCTGGCAAGGCTCTATTGAGGACGGTGGAGTTACGCCGGTGGAAAGCAAGGCCTTCAGTGCCTGCAATACCGCACATCATCTGCCACAGACAGCAGCAAGTTCCAAGCAGAAGGGCCGACAGCTTTCACAGGCCCCTAGGCCAGGTGAATGTGGGGCCCTGGCTCTGCACTCCAGAAGGGGCGGGGTCTTGGGTGGAAGGTGCGGGGCCAGGGCAGTCAGCCCCACCTCTGCCCTCAGAGCCATGCAGAGCACACAGCATAGCACTCTAGAGGTGATTTAAAGGGGCTGGAGCTCTGGCTGCTGCAGTAGGGAATTGGGGCAACTACCTTCTTTATCCCCGTCAGTGGGCTTGGTTCCAGATTTATGTTCCTTAATGACAAGAGAAAGTGAGACATTTTCTTCCTGCCGTGCCAGGAATAGCACTTTGGGGTTCTCTCTCAGCATCACCCTTGGCAAAGCTGCTCTTTGCTCCTATGGGGCCACCGCTCCCTTCCCTTGCCTTCTCTCACAGGCCTCAGTCTCAGTGGCAGACAGAGAGTTCTTCCCAGTGAAAGCCCTTTTGCCAGGCTGCAATTGTTTTTGATCAGGAGAGTTGTACCACCTACTGTCCGGACAGCGAATTGCTAGCCAGGAGTCAGATGAACCAATAGCTCATCATTAACAATTCGGCATAAATCTGGAACCAAGCCCACTGACGGGGGTAAAGAAGGTAGTCGCCCCAATTCCCTACTGCAGCAGCCAGAGCTCCAGTGTCTGCACATTGACTCCGCGGGTAAAACCAGCTTGTTCATTGATAAGGTGGTTTATTCTCTTTGTTTTCAGTAAGGTCTTTGTAAAGAGTTCCTTGAAAATCAAGGCACACTCCAGCATAACAACTAGATGCACAAGATTTGGGTCATGGTCTAGCCTGCATCCATTCAGGACGATGTTGATCTGGTTGTTGACCTTTGTAAAGTATAGATTGAAGCAGCTGGAAACGGTCTTTTTGGTATCAGGGTGCAAGTCTCCCTCTTTTACAATAGTGGGCTACCTCTTCCATGTCGGCAGCCAAGACTTCTTCTAGGCTACCAAAATCCTGGTCCTGTATGGCTAAGCAGATGATGTCTGCATAGATAAGATGTTTGGTAGTGATGATAGGAAGGTCCTTTGTAAAGAGGATGAAAAGTGTCAGTGCCCAGAATGGGAGCCCTGCTGGGGTTGCTGTTTTGGGACCTCCAGGGGCTGGTTTTTATGTCCATGTGAAATTTGGAAGAGGCAACCAGTCAGCAACAGCTCCATAGCCATATAACCCACTTTTGTGGACTAACAACAATCTTTACAGTAGACCCATACACTGGGTTGTATCCTATGCAGTAGTAAGATCTGAGAATATTGTGCCTGGCTTCTGCCTGGGAGGGAGGTCATTTTAATGTTAGTGGTGATTACCAGCACGTGATTACAGATACTATGGTAGTTTGGTCTGAAGCTTGCTTGATAAATACTCAAGTTATCAATTGTAGGGGCAGTTCTTTGAAGTAATTTGTACATGCAGTATATCAAAGAGATGGGGAGTTGTTGCAAGTCAGCAATCTTAGGTTTTGGCAAAACTTTACTTATGCTCTGTGCCAGCTCTTAGGTATTCTATTCTCCTGTACAACTCTAGATAGGAAGACAAGGTGGGTGAGGTAATGTCTTTTACTAGACTCCCGTCTCTCTAAAACCCTGGGACCAACACGACTACAACATTGCAAACAAGAAATCTAGACTGAAAGTTGGCTTGACATCATCTGTTAGTTTTCCCCAGGTTCTTCAGAAATTCAGAGGCAATATTAAGCCCAGAGATTGTTTTCAATGTTTTGATTTCCCTTTCTGTTTCATCTGCTGTGAAAGGCTGTTCTTCAGTTTCGGGTATGGACTGTTTGCTTTGCTGTCATGTTTTTTTCATTTCTCCTTCAAACATTATGCCCTAATGCTGCTATGTTCCAGTCATATACCCAACAAAGTACCCCACTCCACTAGGAAAACCAAAGCTGAAAGGAGCAGGCCAAAACTGTCAGATCCTGGTCACCGCAGACTCTGAAGTGATCTCCACCCAGCTTAGGTTTAATTATTTTTAACTAGAGCACTGCAAATTCGTGGATATCTGCTTTATAGCTGCAGGTATCCATATCTGTGGCTGTGCATGCAGATATTCCTGGCTCATTTTTGCAGATGTGGATGTGGCTACGGATACAAATTTTGTATCCATGCAGGGCTCTATTTTTCATCTTTAAACAGCAGTCAACTCCACTATGTTGTATCACACTGATGGAAGGGTTAGCCTGCAGCGATGGGACAGAGAGAAGGAACTAGAAACTACAGTGTAACTGTGCAACCATGTAACTCTGTCTTATATTGACCAAACTGGACAGTCTCTGCGACAAAGGATTAATGGACACAAATCAGACATTCGAAATGGTAACACGCAGAAACCTGTTGGGGAACATTTTAACTCGCCTGGGCACTCACTAATGGATTTTAAAGTGACCATATTACAAAGCAATTTCAAAAAACAGCTGGAGAGAGAAGCTGTGGACCTTGATTTCATTTACAAATTAGAACACCTGCAATCAAGCTTTGAACAAAGACCTGAACTGGAGGGCCCCTACATTCCACTCCCTAATGACATCAAAAGCTAAGCTCTGGGTACTTCTATATATCTATTTGTCCTTTGGGCTCCTAATGGAGCATAGGGCCTCCACAGTCATTCTCCATCTCTTGCGATCCTTAGCGATAGTCTTGATTTGATCCCACATTAAGCCAGCTGCTTTTACTTCGTCCAGGCAGCTTCATCACCATGTTTGTTTGGTACTTACAGCCCACTATATTAGCCTCATTAGCATGGGCACTCTAACTGACAAGATTTTCCCCCTTCTCTTTCCTTCCTCATCCCCTCTCTTTCTCTGAAAATTATTTATAACCTGGACCCTTACTCCATTCATCTGAAGAAGTGAGCTGTGCCCACAAAAGCACATGATACCATCAACATTTTTTGTTAGTCTCTAAGGTGCTGCAGGACCATTTGTTGTTTTTTATGGGATACCATTCCATTGACTTCAGTGAGATTCCTCAAATGAATAAAGATGACTGAATCAGGGCACAAGTTTGCAATCTCACTGCTCATCTCCCTCCAGGCCTCAGTGGATGGCATCCATGACTGGTGAAATTGTGTGACTGGTGTCATGCAGGAGGTCAGACTAGATGACTTCCTAGTCTTAAAAATCAATGAATATAACCCTGCTAGGCACCTTGATACTCTTACAAACTTACCTATCAAACATAAAAAGATGCTAAAACCATCAGTGATGTGTGTATATGAAATACACGAAGACGCGGTGAGCCTAGAAGCCCATTTCATTCACATTGCTCCAAGAAATTAGCTGAAGGAATCTGTGCTCCATGCCTGGCAGAATATCTGTCCAAAACTTGGCCACAGAACTGTGTGTGCAGAGGGTACCAGCCCTGACAGAGGCCGGGGGTGTCATTTCGGCAGGTAGTATGGAGAAGATGACAAGAGCATACTCCAGGGGTAATTCATTATTTTTTGTCAAGATGCAAATGTTTTTGGCCAATTTACAGTCACAGTCCAGACTCTGGGGGGAAAATATAAAAATAGTGATAAAAATAAAAGATTTCACAGTCAGATCCGAAGTATCCAGGGTCTGGATTCAGCCCGTGGTACTGTTGACTATTCCTGCACTAGTAACCAATACCGATACATGCTCTGAACCTCAGCACCAACATCTGAAAGGAAGAGGAGGCATGAGGCTTACCCGTGCCTAACATTCATCTAGCACCCGCCATTTTTATCATCACGCTGTGAAATGGAGTTGCTGCACTGGGAGAGGTTTCTTAGGTCAGAGCATTTATAAGACGGGTACCATCTTCCATATCTATAGTCTACCTATTGTTTAATATGTACCTCACTGATAAGATACAGCTACACTGCACAATTATTTCGAAATAAGCTATTCCAGAATAGTTATTCTGAAATAGCTTATTTCGAAATAGCACGTCTACACTGCAGGGAAGCCGCAAAATTAGTCCGAGGCAGGCTTCCTTAACGTAGATGTGCTATCTCGATTTAGAGCCCTAGGAGGCACTGGGCAGGGATAATTTAGAATGGCCCCAGTGAGGGGCTATTTTGAAATAGCAGCAGTGGAGCTTCTACACACGCCTTCTTTTGAAATAGCTATTTCGGAATAGGCGTTATTCCTCGTAGAATAAGGTTTACACATTTCAGAACAAGCCGTCCATTATTTCAAAATAATTTCAAAATAACGGAATGGCTGTGTTGACGCTCACATTGTTATTTCGCAATAACGCTAGTTATTGTGAAATAACAGTGCAGTGTAGACACACACTTACTGCCCATCCCCTAATTCCCCAAGAACAGCCTCTTCACAGTTGTAGTACAGTCTGTATAATGGGACTAATTTACTGCCACAGCAGCTGTATTGCCCTTAACAGATTTCATCCTGAACTCTGGAGTCCTAAGGCTCAGGCAAGTACAAATTTAGGCATTAAGGAACAGAATCAAAAGCTAAAAACTACAATGGGGGGAAACCTTCCAAGTTTTAATTCTCTCATGAAAGTTACAGGTCTGCCTAGAGACTGTTCAAGGTAAGAGAATTAAAGGCTAATTGGCAGCGTGCAGCAAATAAAATGTACTTACAAAGACAATGGGTTTGAAGTTTGTTCATTGTCATAAAGTAAATCTGAGACTGAAATAGTCTCATCTTCTTCCCTGGGGAATTCATATTTAATAGGCCAGAGTCAGTAATGTCTTAAACAGGTGCAAAGCCAATGACTTCAATGGAATTACTTAATTAAAGAGCTGAATTTATTTAAAAGTTATCCTTTCCTGGCTGCTAAATATGCTTCTGCACAAGAATGGCTCTAAAATATATACACAGTGACTTGCTTTCTTGCAATTTTGGGTGCGTTTTTTTGGGGGGGAGGGTGGGATGGACGGGGAAAGGAAAGAAAGTAGTGGTAGAGATAGAATGAGAAAGTAGAAAAGTGGCCTGCAAAAACAATGCACAAAACAAAACAAAATTAAAAAAACAATGCACTGAGAAGAGCCCTGGTAAGGCTGTCGTTAAAAATTGATAGCTTTGTGCCACTAAGGTGTCTTCAGACTTCCAACCAACCTCCTGGATGCATATCTAGTGTGAAAACAGTTTTACGCGCTGCCCAGGGGTTTGATACTTGAAGGACAACATCCTTTGTTTTTCTTAGCACATCACGCCAATGTTGAAAGCATAGAGTTTGCTCCAGTGAACCTCAGAAATACTGCACACAGGAAAAACAATGTAACACGCTTCAGTTCACCCAGACAGAATGCCTTAGAGAAGTCACTTCTGTTTAAAACTATTGTATCCGGTGTTCTTATTTCTAGCTTTCCCTTAAGGACTGGAGCAGCCAGAGGATTTTGGTGGGGGTGGAAGAGGATTGCACATAATTAGGACTCTCTAAAAGAACAATGTTTGTTTATTAAAATGGACAGAATCCAGCATCGACACACATTTGGCTGAAAGCTTCTTCTTGCAGATTGCTAAAGCAAGATAGAAAGCTACTTTCCCCTGGTTTCTCGTCATGCCTTACAAGAAGCCCCTGTTTAGAATCAGGGAGGGGAGCAGACAGTTGGTCCGGAGGATGTCTCACCATCAAACCCTTGCACTGAGCTCGTTCTTCTTCCCCTCCATCCCTGCCAGACTCTTCTTGATGAGGGAAGCTAGGGTAGGGTGACCAGATGTCCTGTTTTTAAAGGGACAATTCTGTATTTAAGACCTGCTGTAAGTGTCCAGACTTTTTCTTAAAACCAGAAAAATTGTCCCATATTTTCTGTCTTCCCCTGATGAAGGCTGGTGCATCCTGCTGCTGGCCAGATCCCTGCTTGCCAGCTGCCTGCCCACCCATTGTGCATGGGCAGGGGGAGAGGGGATCCAGTGGCTGACAATGAGGGGGAGTCTGCAAGGCTGTTGGCACATGGGGTCAGCCCCTCCCCCTTCTGGTCCTTCCACACAGTACCTGCTATGCGCTAGGACTCAGCCAGCAGGATCCTGTCCCCCACTTAGTTTGTGGCCGGCTGCACACTGCAAGCTGATGGTGGTTGACAAATGCAGGCAGGCACTAGCCAGTTGTGTGTCACCTGTGCTGCCCGCCTATCAGCCCTTCATGTGCTTCCCCTCATTGTCCTTTCCCTGCTTTGCCCCTTTTGTCCCCAGCCCTATTGCTCTTTCATATCCCCACCCTGGCCAGACGGGTCCCATTCCCACCGCTATGCAGGGAACCAGGCCTTGGTTGGAGGCTGCTTCCTTCCCCTGCTACCTTGGCTGTGCCAGTGGCACAGGAAAGCCCAAGACCTTCCGGCAGCGCCCGGAGGAGCTGAGCCCAGCGCATCCCAAAGCCTCACACAGTGTTGGTAGGGGAAGGCTCTCAGCCCAGCTCTGGAACGACAGGCAGAAAGCAATTTCCAGCCTGTTTGTGCTCCAATACTGCAGGCTCCACCGCAGCCCCCAGGGCAGCAGCGTAACTCCCTCTTCAGGTGCTGCCTCCCACATCCTGAAGCCCTTGCAATGAGGTTCCCGAGTGCACAGTGCATCCTTAGGGCTTAACCCCTTCCTATCCTTGCAACAGCCAGAGGCGGCTGGGTTAGGTGGGGGCCCAGTAGCAGATACGTTAGCTGCCTTCCAACCCAGTGTGGGCCGGACGGGAGAAGCTGCTTCCAATGGGGTGGGGGGAAGGGAGCGAGAGAGAAGAGATGAGCCCTGCAGACACATCCCCTTCCTCCTCTTCCCCTGCTGCTGGAAGCAGCTCCCATCTCTTCCCTAACATACCGTAAGGAAAGGCTACTGCTGGCCACACTGCGGTGTGAACCCTGGCAGAAATCTGGGTGAGAGGGTGTGTGACTCTGCATGCCCTCCGATGTGGCACCATGTCCCTGAATAAACAGGTCCATCCTGGCAGCCCACCCAGGCATGAATGGTGAAAAGTAGGGTGTGTTGGCTCAGTCGGTATATGCTGGGCGTGACAGAGGTGTACAGGAGCGTGTCACTCCTCCCCTGAAGCCTAAAGCCTTGAAGATTAAAAAAAGGTAAATAAAAAATACTGTGTAGGTGGATTCTTTTTAACAGGGGTTCAATCAACTTGATGTTAATTTGAATGTTTGTTCTGTACAGTTTGATTGATTGCCCTTGGACTCACTTGAATGCGAGTAATTTTACCAGGTGTCCCATATTCAGCATAGGGAAATATGGCAATCCTATCTAGGGCAGAAGACAAGTATTCAGAAGACTGCCAGGAGAGTGGGTTGCCAGGAGTCGGGTTTGGATCCTGGAAGCTCTGGTCAGCACCATCAACTGGGCCATTAAAAATCTGGTTGGCCATGCAGCAGGGCTAAGGGAGGCTCTGTGCCTGCCATGGCTACACACGGCTCCTGGAACCAACAGCATGGCCTGCCTCCGGTTCCTGGGTGTAGGGGCAGTCAGGGAGCAACACACACTGCCCTCAGCCCCCAAATGCCAGTTTTGCAGCTCTCATTGGCTGAGAACTACAGCCAATGGAAATCGCCGGGGCACCACCTACAGCAGGCCTACACAACTCAAAGTGGCGAGGGCCATAATACTCCAAAGAAAACAGCTGCGGACCGCAAGTAGGGATGTTCTCTCAAAAAATACCAAACACTCGGGCTAAAAATTTTTGTCGAGCAAAAAACCCACAAGTGTCTCCACCTGGTGCCTTCCCCTTTCTCCTGACCTGCCCCCTCCCCTCAGCACAAGCCCTTTCCTCTCCCCTACCTGGCTTCTGCCTTCCCATTTGCGGGGCTGCCGGAGCCTTTTTGAATCTGGCGGTCGCCAGCCATGACGCCACGACACCACGTCACACCAGCGTCCTGGTGTCTGCTGGCATCCCGCCCTCTGGCTCATACCCCGCCTCCTCGCGCTGGAGCTGCACACAGGCAGCCCGGCAGCGAGAATCGCCACACTTCCCCCTCCCCAGTGGCGCTCCGCTCCTCCACCCGGCCAGTGGATCGGATGGGGCCGCGCCACCTGTAGTGGGCACGGGCCACAAAGTGAGCTCCTGCAGGCCGCATGCAGCCCTTGGGCCATATGTTGTGCAGGCCTGACCTACAGACAGGGCAGTGTGCAGAGCTGCCCGGCCGCCCCTCCGTGTAGGAGCTAGAGAGGGGACATGCTGCTGCTTCTGGGAGCTGCTTGGGATAAGCACCATCTGGAATCTGAACTCCTCTGAGCCACTCCCACACTCCAACACTCTGCTCTAGCCGTGATGCCCCTCCCTCCTCTAGGGATGTCAGAGTAGTCGATTAACCGATAAGCTTTTGCTGTTGACGACACTCATCTAAATGCAGAGCGACAGCAGGGAACCGATCCTCACTGTGGCTCTGCATTTAAAACGTAGGAGAAGACGGGTGGGAAGGCTACCCGGCTTCTACTACATTGACACTGCAGAGCTGCAGCGGAGGTAGCTCCCAGACCTGACCCGGGAGCTTTAACTTCCCTTATCAACTAATCGTGTAGTCGATAAAAATTCTATCGATTACACGATTAGCAAATTACCCACTTACCATCCTTACCCTCCTCCTAAACCCAGGCCACAGCACCTTCCTGCACCTCAAAGCCCTCATCCCCATCTCAGAACTTGCAACCCCAGCCAGAGCCCCATTTCCCCATACCTCAACACCCTGTTCCAGCCCTGATCCTCATCCCGCCATCCAACCTCCTTGGTCCCAGCCTAAAGCACCTTCGTATTCCCAAAACCCCCTTATCGCCACCCAGGTCTATGCCCTCCCACCCTCCTGCACCAGCCCAGAGTTCCTTCCTGTACTCTGAGCCCCTCACTTCTGGCCCCATCCCAAACCCATACCCCCAGCCTAAAGACTGTACTCCCTTCCACACACCAACATCCTGCCTCAGTCTAGAGACCTATCCCACACTCTGAACCCTCAGGCTCCACTCCCCCTGCGTGGAGCCCCCTCCTACATCCCAAACTCTTCATCCCTGGTGCAATCCCAGAGCTCTTCACTCCCTTCACATTTCAACCCACTGCCTTAGCCCAGAGCCCCCCCCCCCGAACCTTTATTTTGTCATTTCTGGCCCTACCCAGAGCTCTCACACCAACCCTGAGGGAAAATGACTGAGTGATGGTAGGGCAGGCAAGTGACAAAGGGAGGAGGATGGAGTGACAGGGAGAGGGGTGGCTTTGGAGAAGGGACAGGACAAGGGTGTTTGGTTTCGCTTAAGTAGAAAGTTGGCAACCCTACCAGGAGATGAAAGTTGCCAGCTGTCCTTGCACTGTTTCACAATGATCTTTGCAATGCTTCCTAAAAGGTAGAACGAACACTGATGGTGTCCCTTGACAGCACGTACATGGCAGTGTTGGCTGTAGCTTTATCAGCTACAGCTCTGGCAGAACTAGTGCTCTTCTCTTTTGTACAAAGTCATCTAGAGCTAAACAGGCCCCATTTTCATGTGGCAAATGAAAAAAAAAAGACACAAAGTACATATCACAACACAGGTTTAATTTCTTATGCAATTATAAAATTTGAACAGCAATGGGTTAGCAGTAAGAGCTGGATACTCGGTACTGTGGAATGTTGTGAACAGATTTTTCCGTTTATTTATACAGACACTGAATAGAAGCACTATTGTTTTAGCACTGTGGGATGTAGCTCCCTCCAGGTGAGGAAGAAAATCTGAAAGGGAAAGATTTGACTGGCTGGAGAGGGTTGAGAAAGACTGACTCCATTCAATTCAGGAGCAGGGGATGAGGATTTGATTTCCCACTCTAGCTACTCCCAATTTCCCCACCCACCCACCAATGAACCAACGTCTGTATAAAGGAAGGAAGGAATAATGTGTAGTTACTGCAACCATACAATCAACAGTATAGAGCCAAGACACTCACAATGGACAAGGAAAAGTAGCCAGAGTGAAGACCTGTTGTCTGCAATTTTACGGAGATGGATTGTGCCAGTTAAATATTAAAGACGCATAAATGAAAATTTGCTAAGTGCCTTCAATTGTGAAATTGCAATTTGAAGCGAGTTATTCACACACCAGGAGCCAGACTCTCTTGCTTGTGAGCACTTTCCCAAGCTGCATTAGCATTTTAAGAGTCTAATCTCCTTTCAACATATGGCATAACTCCCAGAAACATGGAGAATTATGCTTGCACATCTAGAGAAGACACTTAAGCCTTGACCTCAAGTGCTAATAGGTTAAATTAAAACTTTTCTGCACTCCGTACAGTTGAGTTTTAACCATAAAGGGTAAACTTTCAAAGCAGTACAGGGTTTTTGAGCTGTGCAACTGCAGTGATTACAACCACAGACATTTCTTTGGAGGGTGGGAGATAATTATCAGCGACCTGCAAATCCACGATACCTGAAAATTTGCGGATACCCACAGATCATTTTTGCAGATGCAGATACCAATTTTGTATCTGCACAGAGCTCTAATGATTATTCCCCAGACAGTAGCAACTGGTCTGCATACAAGAGAAAAATATGCAGAGTAGCTGAGGTGACCCTCTAGGAAAGAAATTCTAAAACCTTATTATTACATGTTATCTTTTGTGCAGATGACATTATTAGAACCAAGTAAGCACCGGGTGAGATTCCCCGTAAAAATATAGTTCTGCTGATCAGATTTACAATCCTAGGTCTTTGGCTGAATTAAGTGGTGGTAGTTTTCCAACTGGTCTCCCCTTTTTATTATTTATCAACTTCCCTTCAGCTGGAAACTCCTGTTATTATACTTACAAAGTAGCTAAGGAAGCAGCCTGTGGTTTGTACTCCTACTGGTGTTTGTTTACCATCTGAGGCAATTTAAAAAAATGCTAAAACTTTTTCCTACTCCTTTATGGAAATTTAGTCCTGTTGGGTATTAGTCCTAAGAAATTCATCATCTAGGCCCCAATTCAGCAAGGTGCTTAAGGTTGAGCCTAACTAATTTCATTAGCACTACTCACATGCTTCGGTGCATGGCTGAATTGGGATTTTAGAAAAAGGCAGCAGCTTTTACGAGCCTCCTGATGCTTCTTCACATGATTCTCCAATAGACTCCTCTTGGTCATGCTCAGTTACTTTTTAACTGCTAGATTTATCTACTGTGGGAGCAATGCTATGGGACAAGTTCAAAACAGGCAACATCTTCTGGTTCATAACTCAACAAAAAATAAGAGAAAAATTACAAGAACTGACCGATCCCAAAGCAGACACAGAGAAAGCACACTAGATATTGAAATACGCATTAACAGAGAGTATCTGAAGTGCTGCCCTTCCTCTACCTATGATACTCAATGGGAACTAGTAACACTAGAATCTAGCAACATCTGAATTTAGAATTCCAAGTCTATACACATTTCTTCCCCCCTCCCTCCCACGTACAGCATCTTTGGTTATACATTTTACCACCTACGGACCCTTTCTCCCAAAAGCTTGACTGTTAAAAATAAGCCTTTGATAAAAAAAATGTAGGTGGAGTTATGGCTGAGGATATATTGCCCACTAGAATATTAATATGAACCCTAAGAAACACATTAGGGATTAAGGAAATTCACAGTTAAAGGATTTACCACCAACTGCCCAGTGCAGCATAGGAATTCCAATAGTACACTCCTTAGTCATAGGAGGATACGTGACGGAAGAGTGGGTTGTTACTATAAAGCAGGTCCTTGCATACCTGGGATTAAGCCCTATGCTCCTAAATAAATTTGCAGCCAGTGACCAATGATTGGGTTCTCCCTTCTGCTGGTGCAATGTTTAAGAGCTGAACAGGGAATGGAACAGGAGATGCAACGAGTGTCTCTCAACCCCTGAATTGTTTACATCATGACTGGTGACTGACCTAAGAGACAGCACCAGGCGGGAGATATGGCAGCCACATCTTACCTGACAGAAAGGAGGTTGCAAGCAGGGCCTGCATGTGAGCCAGCTCCTTTCCACTGGGACACAAGCTGAAGTCAGTCAATCTCATAGTGAGGGGCAGGTGGCGTGTGGAGTGGTTTGGATAAAGACAGATCTCTGGAAAGTGGCTTCTTTGACTCCCACTGGACAGGCAGATACAGCAGTGATGGTAAACGTGGTAGGCTGGGCTGTCTGGTCCATAGGGGAATGCTGGCTGAGTAAAGATAATCTCTGTTTTAAACAGAAGGTCTAGAAATGATCACCTTCAGCCTGTAGCAGAAGGGTGACTCTTGAGTATTGAGTCTCTGGTGTGCAATTCTCCTGTCCGTATGTAGAATATGGATGGAGGTAGTAGTCTATGGCATGTATGGAAAATAGAGCTAACATCTGTGAGGTCTCAAGCTTAGATAAATGAGCAGAGGGGTAGAGTTAAGGTTGGTGTTGGAACCTTAACTAAGGATGTGCTGACAGGTGTGTCATTTTGTGAGCAATGTACTCACTTTTTTAAAAAGGGCAATATTGTCAGGGAATTCCTTTAGTTTACACTGGAATGGAGGAAAGTTGTAAAGGCTGTATCTTTGCCAGACCTATGTTAGATCAGCGGTGCTCATGACTCTGTATTACAAGCTCTTGTGATGGAACACAGAATTTATGCCATGTCTCCAAAATGGGTTTTCAAAACTGGCACAACCAGAGTCACAACCGAAGTCTCTTGATAGTTATAAAAGGCCACCAACAAAACCTGCTGAGCTGGTGTTTGCTCTAAGACTTGCATTTCAGGCCTCACTAAAAAGTTACAACTTCCACAGCAAAGCCCACAAATGGTTACAAATTCTATTCACGGGGCTCTGCTTTCTGACAGAGCTTGAAGTTCAGAGACTTAATGAGATGACAACGTGTTTTAGAACAAAACACACTCGGGACACCACTGAAGAGGCCCAAACTAGTTGATCCAGTCAACATATCGAGAACTGCAGAGGGCTCAGAAAGTGGGTAGAAGCAAATCAGATGATTCCCCACTATGTGCAAAGGAACTGGGATTAGGGAGAGAATGGTGAAGATGCTCTTCTAGGAAACGGATTTGACTAACAGTGGTTCATTTTATAAAGACAAAATTACAGGCAAGTTTGTAGGCATAGCCTCCCACCATCCTCAGCTCCCTTAGAGGAAACAGAAGCCCAGCTACCTGCGCTGAGCTCCAGGGACAAATTGCCACTGTTGGGCCCTATTCAACAGCATGCATAGAAGACGCAAATCCCGAATCTAAGCAGCATCATAGTTGTGTGTGATTGGCAGGAAAGTTCAATTTGTGAAAGCGCTCAACGAAGTCCTGGTTCTGTTTTCCCTTTTGTTCCAACCTGTTTGGGGTTTTTTGGTTGTTTTAAAGAGGTGCCAGAGAGAGCTGGGCAATCAGTTTCATTACCTGAAAGGTAAAGGAGGCTTACAGTCTAAGGAAAGCAACACTTACGCCCAAAGGCTGTGCTAGTCATTTTGCTCACCTAATACATCCAAGATTCAGCAAAAGGCACGTTATAAATAGAGGGCAGCATTGCCCATCCTTGATCACTCCTTGCCAGGGTCACAGCAGCACAGGAGAATTCATTCCAGAGCTGCCAAGGGGAAAACTAACCCTTTAAGAGCATCAGAAGTGCTCCTCAAGCGGATGGAAATGGAGGCAACACTCAATGCAGTTTCACTATCCAATGAACTCTTGAGAGAAGATTAATAACTCTCAGAAGCTGGAACTCGAGTGGATAGTCGTTTGTATTTTACAGCCTCATTCTGTAATTTCTGAACCGTCACGGCTGAGGCAACACGCTCAGATCCTAGCTGGATGGAGGCAAGGAAAGGAGAAGGGAATGCTGTATTTTCCCAATGCAAAACCTTAAGGCCATTTAAGGAGGTGGGCCGGCAGACCCTGAAGCGATCTCCATCTAGTCCTTGGCGGGAAGGATACTGGCTTAGCTCTGAGGGATTAAAGCAGGTAGAAAATAAAATATTATTGCTGCTCTGACAGGGACATAACTGATCTAGCAGAGGGAGGAAGGAAGAAAGTACTTTCCAAGTTATTAACCTGAAACACCTCTTCTATTCAGCATATTGGCTAACTTGGCTTGAAGACAGCTCCAAATAGCAAGGACAGATGAACACACACACACACACACGAAAAAAAAAAAAAAAAAAAAAATCTACCCCTTCATAGCTTCCCTTTCCCTACAAAGTTTTCCTATACAGGCACTTTCTATATTACATATTCTTGGGGACAGAAGAAATTTCAGCCCAGAAACAGGCCTTCCATCTCAAGAAATAGAACACTCCCACAAACAGGCAACATTCAGAAGGAATTTTAATTAACCAAATGGTTCAGGAAAGGGGAGGAGGAACCCAAAAACAGGACATTGCATCTTAAAAGGCTGCATGTCAGTCATGAGGCAATGCACAGGAAACCATTTGGACCTTTGTCAGTGCAGAACCAGCCTCAGCATCCAGAACCTCTCTTTTCTACTCCTTCCTTATATATGCTAAGTATTATATACATATATAAAAAAATACAAACTTGAGTTTGTTATAAAGTGGCTTCTCTCTCCTATGCTCGCTTGGCACATGAATGCATGCAAAGCTAGCAGGTTCCAAGGGCTGCACAAACAGCAGATTTTGGCAACAACAACAACAACAACAACAACAACAAAAAAATCCCAACCCCCTCCCTTCCCAAAAAACAGAAAAGCGAAAAACCACACGCAGCTAAAATAGATAAGCAAGATTAAAAGCCACTGAACTGAAAACCATGTATTTTCCCCAATGGTATAGAATTAGGAATACAGCTACAATGTTTAAAATTGTTTCTGGAGTCTCATCCTCTCTCCCAACTCATGCCAAAGTTCATAGCAGCGTAACACGAGAGATTCCTCGAGAAACATCAGCCCAGTATTCTCTGCTTTCGGAGTGAGTTCACAGGTCAAAAGTTCAGTCAGTCCGCAGAATCATAGGGGGATGCTCACTGTCTTCGTCCAATCGCAGTGCATTGGTTTCATCTTCCAGGCAAGCTCCACCCACTGCACCCAGATCATCTGTATAGGCTGCAGAGAAAGTGTGACAGTTGTTGGGGATCAGCAGCCAAAATTGGAGCGTGGATGCAAGACAGCGCCTGTTGCAAGCTGATAAGCTCAAGTACAAGACACTATGTTTTCTAAACCAAGATTTGCTGATCAACCGGTTTCTGAACTTAAGCACAGCTCACTCCCTTGTTCTGGGACTCAAATTCTGGTCTCCACTATGCCAGTACCAATTTAATGTGTATGTCAGAGACCAGTGGGACAATGAAAAAGGTCACAACGCAACCAAAACATTGGGGTGCCTTTTGCAACTCTTACAAAACAAGGACTGCAGTCGAGAGGCTGAGCAGAAGCTGGAACCAAGAGTCTGGCCCAACACTAGGTAAGGTTAACAAACTGTCAAACTCTAAGGCACACATTACTATGGTATCTAAGCACAGTTCATACTGAGTTCTGTCCAGACTGCACGGACACTAACAGAAGTAACGATTTGGCCAGTGAAGATTCCAAAGCGGCTCTCAGAGTCACTTAACAGCTACCCTCTCCTTCCCACTATGACTAATGGAACAACACTTCATAACAGGTTTAGAGTCAAAGATAAAGGTTAAAACTTGGAAGACCACAAAAAGCCATCTGGGACAGCCATCTTCAGAATAATTTTCCCCGGGTTTTCCAGTGTTATTCTTACCATGTCTTGTGGGCGATGAAGGCACATAAGTACCTTTTGTCACAGCGGCACTATATGTTTGCGCTACTAGTGGCCGGTCATGTGATGCAGACTCTAAAATTTCATTGGCTGGCTCCATGCTGCCATCCAGCCTAGTGGGTATAAGGAGGCATTAGAGGCGCAGAAGTGGTTCAAGTAACGATCACCAATACAACTGCAAGACCTTCACATTATGCATGCAAGAAAAACGTGTGTGGGTGTGACATTTAAGATGTTATTAAGGCCTTCGGTCACTGAACAGCTTTCTAATCTCCAATGTCACACGTCACTTACACTGTGACCAAAAGAGGTCAGCCTTGCAGAGAACTGTAGGGAAAGCATTTGGTGGACTGCACATCTCACCACAAACACTAAAACAAATCATCTAAATCTGGCAGGCCAGATGTGGCCAACAGGCCGTAGACCTTTGTCTGGTCCCTGATCTCCCACAAGAGGAGGGCAGCCTCATATCCCTTCCATTCTGTCCTCTCCCACAGCCTCAGCTCCGACTACACCTGGGCGGCATGCTTGCCGCACTGCCAGCCATGATGCTAGGAGTGGTGCAGATGTGAGTGCCGGCCAGTGGCATGGCTGCAGCGCTGCCTGCCCCAGTGCTCTAAGCAGCACAGTCACAGGGTGGGAAGCAGAGGGTTTACATAGGAGTGGGAGCTCCCTGGGGCAGTTGAATGGGAGACCAGGGATTCCAAGGGGGCAGTCAGAGGATTATATCGGGGGCAGGGACCAGGCCACACCTGGCTGTTTGGCAAGGCACAACCTCTCCTACCCACCTTCCATACAATTTCTGAACCCTGATTTGCCAAAACATTTGCCCACCCCGGATCTAAATAATGCCAAAGGCATAACAAGATCTAATTGGGCTGAAGCTGAGACTAGATCAGCGATGGGCAACCTGGGCCAATGGACCACATGAGTGGCCCTCCGTCTCAGTGGGGTGCACAATTGCCATAACCAAGACCGACTCCTAAGAGAGGGTAGTTTTGCAAACTGCACTTGCGTACCTAGAATTTGCATGGGGTACTGATTGAACCATAGCAGCTCTTTGGATGCTGAGAGCGCACATGGCTCTCACCGTCACTGTAATGTACAATCAACATGCACCTCACTTCATTTGCGCTTGCTTTACATGTGTGTCCCTTTAGTGACACTGTTAGGTTGTTTTTTTTCCCCTATCGCAGATGGAAACCAGCAGAATCTGGCAACCCTGCCTATGGGCAATGGTAAACAAAATGTCTCGCGGGCCACACGCAGACCTTGGGTGGACTGCCCCAAGTTGCCCACCAGTGGGCTAGATGATTCAGACTAGAAACAAGGTGCACACGTTTTTATTTTTAAACAATGATGATTACCAAGTAGAACAATCCACCCAAGGAATGTGGTGGATTACCCAGGACTTAAAATATTTAAATCAAGCCTGGATTCTTTTCTAGAAGATATGCTTTTGCCCCAAAAGACATTAAAGCCCTTTTGCAGGAACTACTGGGTGAAATTCCACGACTTGCAATATACAGGGGGTCAAACTACCTGATAATAGTGGTGTCTTTCTGGCCTTTAAAAAAAAAAAAAAAAAAAAAATCCATGAACCCCTGCTATGCTATTAGCCCTGATCTCTCCTAAACCATTCTACAGAACAGCTACTAAATAGGCCATGTGGCTACGGCCTACAGACAAGGTAGCTTACAAGTAAGCCTGTACTAAGGTGTTAAAATGCGATTATTTGGCTAATGGTATAGTCAATACAATTTGTATCGACTAGACGATTAGTCGATAAGTGCCTCTGCAGAGACTCAGCGGGGGGGGGGGGAGGGGTAGCTCTACAGGAGCCAACTCGAGCCGGGACTGAGCAGCCCTGGCTCATACTGGCTCCAGAGCCACCCACGCTATGGCTCTGCATTTTAGATGTAGTAAGAGCTGCTGGGCTCTTACTACATTTAAAATGCAGAGGTGCAACAATCAGTACGAGCTGGAACTGCTTGGTCCCAGCTCGCATTGAGTCCTGCAGCCCCTGTTCACAGCAGTCAGCCATGTCCACTGTGAACAGGGACTGGTGCTGGAGCAGCCCATGTGCAGTGGCCAGGCGTGGCCACAGACAGGAGCTGCTACCTGAGCAGCCCCTGCCTGTGGTCAGCCCTGGCCACTGTGAACAGGGGTTGCTTGGTGGCAACAGCTCCTGTCTGTAGGGGGCCCAGCTCCCTGCTAGGACCCCTGCAGACAGGGGCTGCTTTGCAGCAGTGTCCCCTATCCCCAGCTGCTGCCTCTGATAGAGGTGGGAGGGCAGGCGGCACCCCGAGATGGTGCTGGGGGGAACCGGCTTTTAATCCAGCTCCCCCGAGCACCGGCTCCTGTTTCACCCTTGCTGCCTCTAAGAGCAAGAAGCAGAAGTGCCCGCAGTGGGAACTGGTGTGTGCGGGGACTGAAGCAGTCCCCGCTCACGCTGTTTCCCGCTGTGCCTCTGCCTCCCCTGCTCCACACAGAGATGGTGCTGGGGGGAAATCAGCTTTTCTGGTTCCCCCCAGCACTGGCTCCTGCTCCCACCCTTGTTGCTTCTCTCTGATAGAGGCAGCAAGGGGGGGGGAGAGGGAGGACTAGTCGAGTGGACTGATAAGCATTTGCTTATCGGACAGTCGACTAGTCACTTACATCCCTAGCCTGTATTGTGACATTATATATCAATGCACAAGGCACTCTCTGTATTTGTAAAATGAGGATCATGGCACTTCTCCTTTGGAAAGTTCTCTGGATGAGGCGTGTTAAGTGTCACACGTTTCATATTCTTGTCACAGTAACAACCACCAGCAGGAGATGGGAGTATAAGCTAACAGCGGATTGATTCTTGATTGCTATCAGACAGCATTAAGTTTCTGCTGCAAAAGTGATGCTTATTTTAACAGTTCCTTGGAAGGAACAAGCAGAAGATTCTAAAGGTTACTCGCCTCCTGCCTCTGCTCTTAAAAAAATATCAATACAAAAATGAGCTCTAAGGTTTGAGTTCAGCAACAAGAAATGAGTTTTGGAACAAGAGAGATTTTTAATCAGGCCAGTTATATTGGAAAAACAAAAATGACAAGTACTCAGGGAGGGCCGAGTCTGGACTTACTTGTGCTGTTTCATTAGCGTGCACTCTCCTCCTTCCTGGGGATCCAGGTTGTACATATAGAGGTACCCATCAGAAGCTCCCACCAGTAAACGGGGAATCTTCTGGATTCTAGGGGAGATCACGAGAGGACACTGAAAACCAAGTTTTAGGAATGTGACAGTTTTATACCAACAAAAAAGAATGGTTTCTAAGGGATCACTTCCACTCACTTGTTCCCTCACTATAGCTCGTAAGAAATCTGGTATCAATGGCTACATAGGCAGGGTTCCCATGACAAAACAACATACAGGGCAATCCAGCAAAAAACTACCATTGGCATTAAAAGAGGGCCATCCGTCTAGATCTTGTGCACGTCAATTGACTCACATTTGGAGGCAGTATTGCCTAATGGCTAAAGGAGCCAAGGAGTCAGGAGACACTGGTCTGCTTACTAGCTCTGCTACTCACTTGCTGTGGCACCCTATGGCACTCAATTTCTCCATCTAAGAAGGCAATATACTTCTCTACCACACAGGCATGAGGTGAGGCTGATTTCACATCTGCAGAGAGCTCAGAGATCATAAGAACATAAGAATGGCCACACTGGGTCAGACCGAAGGTCCATCTAGCCCAATATCCTGTCTTCCAACAGTGGCCAATGCCAGATGCCCCAGAAGGAGTGAACAGAACAGGGAATCTTCAAGCAATCCCTCCCCCGTCACCCATTCCCAGCCTCTGACAGAGCCCAGGGACATCATTCTTACCCATCCTGGTCAATAGCCATTGATGGATCTAACCTCCATGAATTTATCTAGTTAAATTCTAGATCAGATGAAATATGATTCAATGTGAAGTGAAACTTGTAAGTTTGAGTAGATCTGCACAAATTTATTAATTCCCCACAAAACACATTTAATATTGCAGTTTATTACTTTGATAACTGTGCCAAATGCTCCACATTTGGTTCAGACAGAATGAAGACTAAAATATGTGTAGTCATTTAAAAAAGAAAGACTTATGAATACCATGCTTTTAACAAATCTGAGAGCTTGTCTCAGGAAAGTGCCAAAGCTGGGGTCTGCAATTCCCTTTAAAGTCTTCTATATTGGATAGTCAGGACTGTCTAATGAACTACATAATGCCAAATGTACTAGCATTTTATTTAGCACAAAGGGGGAATTAATATTATAGGTCTGAGTCTGTTCTTCCTTCACTATAAAGGATTTCTGCAACCTCACAAAATCCTCTCTAAAAAGCCATTAATGCCACAATCACCCCTGAAGGAACGCTATACCTTCTATTTCAGTCCGCTCTGAGTAATTAGTTCCTGAGCATGAAGAAGCTTCTAAATGGTTCCAACCCCTGATGTGTTCTATACATGAGCCATTTAGCTACAGATGAGATGTGTGACCTGACATGCCGGACAAGCTTGACACATTATCTACACAGTCAATGCTTCCTTTGTTTGATACTGGCAATCCACCAGGTGGTGAGGAAAAAACACAACTCATCTCTAAACTCACGTGGCGAGAGCACAGATGTTTTTGTGTCCACAGAATGGCAGGCGGACTGTAGCAAAGGCTCTGCCCTGGTTGAACATTTCAGTGACTTGAGAGGGCAGATAGCTTGTGGAGGCCATCAGCACTTTTCCAAAGTAACCTGTCCAGGTAGTGGGCTCTTCCTGAGGTCTAAAGTTTAGGAGGAAGAAAAAGGAATGTTGCATTCTATCGTGTACTTTGACATTAAAAACAACCTGCAAAGGGAGAAAGATGGTTGGTGATCTTTTTATTTTGACATACAAAGGCTCTTTTCCTAGTTTTCCTCCTTCCCCTTAGAAATAACACTACTGATACATCTAGTATGTCTATTTTTGTTGGGCTTCTCACTGGAAGTCTTATGTACTATGAGCATTCTTAGCCCTTTATTGAAAAGGTAGGATGTTAAATTGCTAACTTTTTTCTGTTTATAAAATTGCATTACGAAGTGTTAAATATAAAGTTTAAGCAACCCCAAAATAAAAAAGAGCCACTTCCATTCTCAATCAAGTTTCACTCTCATTTATTTAGTATCATCATTCAACTATTATCCACAGAGTCTCTCAGCGACAACAGTAAATAACATCTGAATTTCTAATATAAAGTTCATGCAGGAAAACCGAGAAACCTTTCTAGAACTCCTTTATGCATCATGACACAGCCAACACGGCTCAAATACAAATTCCCTTTGCAGGTCACCTTTGAAATGATAATCTAGAGAGTTAGCATGCTCCATGCACTCACCAACATGAACGTAAGTGTTTTAAGTTGCAGCCTTTTATAGCACTTTGTGCATCTGAATGTCAGCACTATGATACACACAGGAGGGGAAGATGACTGACTTTGTATAGTAAAAGGCACATGTGTGATTAAAAAAATTTATCTGCCCCTCATTCATCCCCGAAGGACATTCCAACTTCTCATTAGCAGAAATAATTTAGCTATTTACAGAGGAATGTGTATTTCAGCAGCTGGATTCAAACAGCAATTTTCTTGCTATGTCCATGCCCTTAACAGTAAGGGGTTTTCAAAAGATGGAAACGTCTAAGATGAAAATTCATCCAGATGATCAAATAAGTCAGTTTCTTGAGCATTTCTGAAACTTACTTTTCTTTCACAGTCTCGAGTTTGAAGATGTGCACTGTCTCTGTGTTACTGGATGCAGAAAGGAACATACCATCCATACTGAAGGCCAACGAGCAGATGCTTACACACCTAGAAAAGAAAATAACTGCATAAATCTCTAAATACTAGTGCTAAGCCAACCCAGAAACAGTATCATTAAATCATATACAGCTCGTGAGTCTCAGTTAAAAGTGAGAATATTAGTTCCTCACGCTAACTTATAGGAATCTTTGTCATTGAATATTTCCAGCCTCTTCAGTTAAACCAGCTGCACTATGCAGGCCAGGAAAAAAACAACCTGGAAATGCTGCAGAAAGGTGGAAAGGCAGCTTTCCTTTTCAGTCTTCTATCAGAGACTTACAGATCACTCACATCTAAGCCAAGATCCCCAAAGGACTTGGAGCCTGTGTGCAGTGCCTCCTGTGAATCAGAAAAGGGAAAACATTTCTAGAGAACATTCTGAACTCTTTTCACTGACATTTCCTGATTCACTCAAGGAGAGAGAATCTCAGGCTTTTGAGTTTGGACGGCTCGTTCTCCACTGGATTTCAACTGAGACACCAGCTAGGGAATCAGCAGGCATCAGAGTCCAAATTCAGTCTACGCATCTCTATATAAAGCCCAGTGCAACTACATGGCTAAGTGTCATACCAACTGCAGTATTATACCAATGATTTACTGTAATCAAAACAGTTAAAGAGATTTGAAGTAGTGTGAAAACAAACTATCAGCTATTTACACGTCATTTTTCTGTCATGAAATCTGAGTGTGCCCCAAATGTGAACTTGATAGCCTTTGTGAAATGAGTTTTTAAAGTCTCGAGAGGCGCCCAGGTCTGAATGAATCATAGAGAGATCAAACACTTGTATCAGTTCTTTTCAATACTTATTCTAGTGTTTTATACCTGTAGATTAGTGCAGCCACACATAGTACTGTAATCATACCAGATACATTACAGTAGTTGACCTGTGTCAAACAAGTATCCGCACCAGTAAATTTCTAATCTAAAAGCAAGTACAATAATGCATGTGGCAAGCTTTGGAAGGGAAGGAAGCTAGCATACATTCAACTGAAAGTTGTTCCAGGCACACTAAATGATAGGAAAACAAGAATGGGCAAAGGACACTGATGCGGGCAGACCAGGTGCCAGCTCATGCTAAAGTCCCCACATCTCAGTTGAGCAATGGTAAACACACAGCTGGAATCACTCTGGATCACCAGTGTATTAATATTGTTAAAATCAGTGTTGTAAGAATATGTTCACCATTCGGATTTTATTAAATGGTTGTAAGTTGCTGCATGCATTGATCTCACTTATCACAGTGATAACCATAATGGAAGGTAATATTTGAGCCCTTCTTTTGTGAACCTCTGTGATTCTAAAAGTCACCAGACAGAGGAGAGAAAGACCAGTTAGTGTGAACTGCTAATCTTCAACAGAAGATGTTATGCCCTTCACAACAGGAAAGGGCCACAAATACCAAACTGATTATTGTGGGATGTCAAAGAGGACAAAAAAAAAAAAAAAAAAAAGCGTGTCTCCTCTCTCTTTCATGCTGCCCCAGTGAAGATGAGTCATGCAAGTGGATTCCTCCGAGAAACTGAGTTTGCACATAGGAGAAGGACAGAAGCCCCCAAACAAAAGGAACTAGGTATTTCTATGTAGCTTGGACTCTAGAAGGCAATGTTTTTCCGGGCACAGGCATGAGAACCCCCGCTGCTTAGCCTGGGTTAGCCCTAAAGGACATGCAGAACTTGCTAATTATAGAAACATCTATTAACTTTTGAAATTTAAGATTGCAACTCATTTGTGTGTATATATTTACCTGTTTTAACCTTGTAAAATAACTCTCTGGTTTCCTTTTCCTATTTAAGGACTTTTCATATAATTTTTATAGGATTGATTACAAATGTTGTCTTAGATCTCACACCAAAGGTGCAACTGGCCTGGGGTAAGTGAGCAGTCCTTTGGAACTGCAAATATCAAAGTGATTCTTAAATATAAAGGGACCATCTATCACAAAAGGTATGCTTATCTGGGTAACAACATAGGCTGGAGTACCCAACGAGACTATATGACACTCCATCTTCAAGTACTATAGTACTTGAAGAGTTTACACTACCTGAGGAGTTTACACTTCATCAATGGCTAGTAAAATCTAAGTACAGAACTCACAGCTACTTTGAGGTTTGTGCCCTGCTTCCTAGCAATCTGCCCTGAGGTTGGTACTCTCACTCTCAAGTCATTATACCTAAGAGGCAGAATTCAGGAGACAAGCTAGAGTAGTCTGTAGGGAGGAGCTGTTGGAGAAGAGGAGGAGTAGAGAAATGTAGACAGAAATGGAATACTTGGTGCTTTGCAGACATGATTTGACTTAATGAGGAAGGGGGATGTCTGCTCAGAAATCTGACCATCTCTCTCCAACCACAGATCAGAGAGAAACAAAACAAACTTCCCATTTGAATATACAGAGACAAGGAAAGAGCACAGGAAGGTGAAGCCTAGAGAAAATCGCAATCATCAAGAAGGAAAGTTATCAGAGTACCAACAAGTACCTTAATACTGACAACGGGACAAGTTTTGGAAATATTGGTCTGAAAGGCAGTGTGAGAGAAAGGGAAGAAAAGAAGAATTGAAAAGGTCACCATAATTGAGACGGGATGACTGAAAAAGTTGTGTCATTTTAATTGGGTTTTTATCGGTCAATGCTGCTACACATATTTCAGCTGCCATCTGTCAACAAGGACTATTCGCAGTTTAAAATGAAAGAAGAAAGCAAAAAACGTAAGTTTATGAAAAATGCTCATTAATACTATTAGAATCTAAAGAACCCACTGACACACCCATAATGAATGCTTTTATATTTACACTCAGTTTCACAAAAATATACTTGTAATGTTGAAAGGTAAGGGCAATCAAAATGTATTCTGAAGGCTTTGGAAGTATATTAGAGCCTTCAATGAATGCCAGTATAGCCAAAGGTTAAGCACAAGACCTTGCTTGTCATTGCCATAAAAGGCAGACTATATATATACATATACTGACACGCTCCCTTTAGTGAGAAGCTTCTGGTCACACTGGCAAATAAAAACTGCTTGAATACCTTTGAGCTCATGATATAGGAACATGTTATTATAATGTACATTTGTTATGTAGGTGGAGAAGTCTGAGGAAAGGGATGGCTCCTTAAGGCTGCTTGTTTCTGATCTCCTGATGAAACTACACAAAGCAGACGGTCACCTGTTCATAATTAACAGTCACTGGAAATTGAATGAGATTTAAATTAAAAATGAGCACCATTACCAAAACTAAAACGTTAAGATTCTGTAGTTTATGAAAACATGGATAGCTCTCAAAATTAGACTTTCAATTAAAGGCAGATTCCAGTAGGACTTCCATTATTGTTCATTTATGTTAATCCCTGAATGGCTAGCAAGTAGACCTGAAAACTGGTCATCTCCATCCTTATAATATTCTAAAACTCAGAAGAGGTATATTGCATAAAAACCATCATCCTCATTGTTCAAAATAAACTCCCAAGTGATCAATTTACACTTTCTCTAAAAGAACGTTCAGATAACAGCAACCAGGTACATGGAGTAGAAGTGAAGCATACTTAGAGTATGTCTACACTACAGATCGATCCAGTGGGAGTTGATTTGAGTCTAATATAGACTCAAACTGACCGCTGATCACTCGTTTTGACTCTGGTACTCCACCAGAACAAGAAGTGCAAAAGGAGTTGACTGGAGAGCATCTCCCATTGACACACAGTAGTGAAGACAATATGGTAAACAGATCTAAGCAGGCTGACTTCAGCTACATTATTCATGTAGCTGAAGTTGCTTAACTTAGATTGATCACCTCTCATAGTATAGACCAGCCCTTAAAGTTCAGCGTGGCTACTCTCCCCACCCTAAGATTTAGCTCACTTTGCTATATGATAGTATTAATACTCAGCAAAGTCTCTTCATAACAGGGAACAGTTGCAAAAACAATTCTAGTAAACTATTGTGAGGTGAAAGGATACTATTTTTCCTAAAGGCAATAATGCACTGCCACACTGAAAGGAGGTCACCAGGTGCAGGTATTAAGCATGCACCGATGTTTAACTTTTTAAAAAACCCTAGATTTTAAAAGGAAAACAAAAGAGCTTTTCATCAGCTATGTATTGCACTTGTACACTGCAGAAAAGAGGTGAAAAAAATAATATATTTGCCTACAATGCGAAATAGTTTTGGATGCTTTACAATGAAGTAAATATAACCGTATATATGCCATTTTTTCAAAAGTGTACTTCAAGACTTCTGTTTTGCTCCTTTCCCTCTCCCTGTTACAAGTCTATCACATATGTTCTCTATTGCCTCAAGCTTTTAAAATAAGCTTTTCTACTTTAGAAGAAGTCAGGCCTTCATTTCTGTTTTTTGTTGCAAGGCTTTTGGAGGGCTTGATATATCAGGAGAAACTGTAAGAGCGAGACATTTTTTGTTTCCCATTTCCTTCATTCAACAGGAGAACATCTGGCCCAATCTAAACTTCTTTTATGTTTGGACTGGGATGGTGGAGAGTCAGGGAAAGGAGCTGGTTAGAAATCATCCTTAAATTCAGAACAGCATTCTTCCTCCTTACAACTACAATTAGCATTTCTTGATATACTAGCCAATAATCAGCAACATCATCAGTGTATAATACTAATACAGCTTTCTAAATGATATGGTATAGCAGTACAATGAATGAACCCAGTTTTGGACAGCAACATGAGCATAAAATCTCTAAAGGTCTTCCTTAGCTCAGGCATCAGAACTAAACGTCACAAATCTTGAACAGGAAAGATATCTTTCCCAACATCAACATCACTATCCCACTACAAGCAGCAGTGCTATAGCAGGCAGGGCTTGATGTGTATTGATACAGTCTGCCAGTGTGCTGGAGTGTCTTACAGCGAGAATTATTCAGAGATCTACAAAGCGGACAGGCTGTTGGTAAAGACACATAGAGAATATGGCCCTCTGTAGCTCTCTTTCGCTTTCTCACAAACCTGGTCTGTAACTTTAAGGGATCCAGGATCAATTGTACTGTAGTATAAACTTACTTCAGTTACTATGACTCATGGCTATACAAAAGGTCAACTACAGAATACATTGGAAATCTACCACAAAGAACAAGCTTCAGAGAATGAGCTTTTTTGAACTTCACCTCTTCACTCCCCTTCGGAATTCAAAGAGTTTCTGTCCCTCTGGAATGGAAAATACTCGGATCACTGTACCCTATGAAGAAAAAAACCAAGCCTCATTCCTCAATTTAAGTACCTGCTTTGTGGCTCTCACTCTAGACAATGTTCACAAAGATAAGAGTACCATCACAAGCAGTTCATACTTTGCAATTCTTGTCACAATTGCTGCACACCAGATAAGAGTCACCCAACATAAGCTAGTTACATTTATTCTTAGCGTTTATTTTTAGAAGGTGAGAAAAGCAGAAAGAGGATGGGATTAATAGCTGATCTACAAAGTTAAAGGGAAGGAAGTTATGCATGAAGGAGGAGCCTTTTCCCTTTCTGAGCATAATTATAACAGTATTTATTTTCCTTGTTGAAAGGAAATGCAACTAGCACCACACCTCTTAGGCATGGAACTGTCTAAAAAGAAGTAGAGAAAATGGCATGCACTTCAGTTCTGAAAGAGTGCTGATTTGTACAAATCAGACAGAAGTTGGCAGTCTGTGCCAGATAAAGGCTAGTCATTTCTCTATTCCACTATGACTTTTACTGTCTTGTTTCTGTTTTTTTATTCTTCCTGCTTAATAATATGCAAGCTAGCTAACCTTCCAATATTCTTCATCACTGATGGCGAAAGTCCTGACTACAAACAATTAGATATAATGTAGTAATTTAAAAAGCCTTGTTACCAAATATCCACTAATATCAGTAGCTCCTAATTAAGAGTTTTAATTTTGCTTGCTAACCTCTCTTTTTAGTATTTGTGAAACATTTAAGATACTCTGAAACACTACAAAGTAAGCTTAATTTTGATCCACATAGTCACAAGCTAATCAAAACTTACCTTTTCTGATGCCGTGGCAAGCTTAGTGCCATTTGCATCAAAAGCCAATGCAGCCAAGGGACTATCATGAGCTGGGATCATATTAGCAGCCCTCTGCAAGAATAAGCCAATAAAATACAGAATTCAGTAAAAATCAAAACAAAAAAAAATGCAAAGCTAGATTTTTAAGAGAACCCAAACAAAAGTAGATTACTGTTTTAGCCCTGGTATAAACAGCAAGAACACAAAAACAGCATTTGTCATTTTACCTCATACTAGGGATATAAAAGGTTAAGCATTAGCCTTACTTGCATGCTTACCCAGTAATCGGTTAACTGGAGAGCCAGGCCCCACATGGAGAAGTCCCCTGCCTGTAGTGTGGCAGGACCCCACATCCCTCCATAGTTAACCGCTTAAACAATCAAAATTATACAGTTAACTTTTTAAATGGATATTTACATCCTTGCCTCATACAAGTATTTTTTTACATAACTGCATTTAAAAACAATGTAAAATTTTAGAGACTACAAATTGAAGCTTGAAGGGGCATACAAATGTTTAGCAAATCTGGCATGTAAATACCTTGCAACACTGGCTACAAGAGAGACATGCAAATACCTATTCTCCCTTTCAGGCAACACTGTAAGTCAGAAGCAGGCAGCATTATCTCCCATAAATGTAAACAAGCATGTTTGTCTTAGTGATTGGCTGAAAAAGAAGTAGAACCGAGTGGACTTGTATGGAGGGGAACTGAAAAATGTTATTTCTTTTTTACAGTGCAAATATTTGTAATAAAAATATAAAGAAAGCACTGTACACTTTGTAGTCTGTGTTGTAATTAAGGGTGTGAATGTGTACTCGGTTAATCAATGAGCCTGGGAAGCAGGAGGGAGGGGAGGAGTGCAGGCGGGAGCTGATATACTATCAAGTCCCTTGACCCGCACTGCTCACTGATACAGAAGCAGCAGTGCAGGGGATAGGGGGAAGAGGTGGGAACTGGAGCTCGCGGGGAGCTGACTTAAAAGCTGGCTCCCCACAAGCACCAGCTCCCACCTCCCCTCCTGCCGTATGTAAACATGTACACATTTTAACATCCCTAGTTGTAACTGAAATCAGTATAGTTGGAAATGTGTAACTAATTTCAGTTTATTAGTAAAAACATCAAAATAATATTCTATTTTTGTTCAACAGTGCAATTAATCCTGACCATTTTAAAGCAAGTTAATTGGCTTTGTACTAATCGCATGCTATAACTGTGATAGAAATTGAGAGCCCAAGAAAAATCTTTCTTGTTTATTTTGTATCTATAACGCTCAACCCTATCTACTAGTCACATGTAGTATTATACTTTTACTATATTCTGCTGCTTTCTGTCCAGATTCAGTAATGGACCAACTACATTAGAGACCTCCTCCCACAATAATGATCTGAAGTAATTTGAGTTTCTATTAACTCCTCTTTGAGTCTATTAAGCCACATCTCAAAAAAGACATAACTTTCAAAAAATACCAGTAGCACTGACAAGGTCTCTCACCAGATTGATGGTGTCAAAGACTTGCACCTCTCCGATGGTTGCACTTCCTGGGTAGGCCAGATAGCAGTTGTCATTGTTTATTGACAAGGCGCACAACCCTATGAAGGATAAGCAAAAAAGGATTGAAGAGGCAGAGTCCAAAACATACCCATCAGAGGTTTAGTTTTCTATGCAGATCCAGCTACAAAATATCAAAACTTAACTCGCAGCCACTCAGAAGGAACTTAAATGGGGTAAAGGCTGGACAATTTTAAGACCAACAGCCATCAGTTTAAAAAAAGTGATCTAATTTAAAACAGCGAGGCTGCGTCTAGACTGGCATGAATTTGCGCAAATGCTTTTAACGGAAAAGTTTTCCATTAAAAGTATTTGCGCAAGAGAGCATCTAGATTGGCACAGACACTTTTGCGCAAAAGCATCCGTGGCCAATCTACACACGCTTTTGTGCAAGAAAGCCCCGATTGCCATTTTAGCCATCAGGGCTTTTTTGCGCAAAACAAATCTGAGCTCTCTACACTGGCCCTTTTGCGCAAAAGGTTTTGCGCAAAAGGACTTTTGCCCGAACAGGAGCGTCAAAGTATTTGCGCAAGAAGCACCGATTTCTTACATTAGAACGTCAGTGCTCTTGCGCAAATTCAAGCGGCCAGTGTAGACAGCTGGCAAGTTTTTGTGCAAAAGCGGCCGCTTTTGTGCAAAATCTTGCCAGTCGAGACACAGCCAAATAGTAATTCAAAAGGGACAAACTGTGAAGAAGAGCCAAGAATTTTCTGGGTTCACAGTTAGTGATGCCTAAAACATTATGCCTATGGATGCATTTTGCAGTGTTGCAATGTAGATTCTGGTGACATCATGCTCATTATGGCTTCTTAACTCTTCAAAGATGACTAACTCTGAATTATACCCCTAGGAAATTTTTTCACCAAATCAGGAAAAAAAGTTACTTAGAAAAAAGAGTTTCAAACAAGAGGGCTGAGAAATTAATCCACCTAGTGTCACTGGGCTGGCTCAACACCCTGTGAAACTGAACATAGTTCAGGATTTAAAAGCTAACTCCCAATTTGCAGTAGGAATAAAGATGCTATTAATGAGTACTCTACACAATTTCCTACAAGAAACAGAGTTGCACACAGTGAAAGAGACTATACAGTTCATATGTATCTTAAATTAAGTGCGTCCCTAGCTAGATAGTTACCAGCAGGATTGGGGGGTGTTTCCCTGATTGTATGCAGCACCTTCATGTCTCGTATGTTATGTATATACAGAGACTCTTCTAGGCATACTATCAACCTCTAGAAAAAGGGGAGAGAAAAATACAAAGACAAAATTAAATATATTGAAAGAAATTTGTACAATTTCTTACAGACTACTACAACTGGTGTCCAAAAGGCAATTTTCAAACACAAAGGTAGACAGTCCTTTCCCAATTCAGTCCCAGCCACTTCCGAGTTGATGGAAAGAATTAACATTAAGCTGAGACAACCTACATCTCTTTACAATACTGTTCTATACTGAAAAGTTACAGGCATATAGCTACATTAATCAAGGGTGTTAAAAAAAACAAAACAACCCACACCTTTTCACTGACTTAGCTATAGTGACAAAACCCCTAGGGTAGATGCAGCTATGTTGGCAGAAGGCATCTTCATTCAACATAGCTACCTTAGTTTGGTGAGTTTGTTTCTACACATGCAGAAAAACCCCTTCTGTTGGTATAGTTACTGTAGTATGCATCTACACCATGAGCTAAGCTGGTAGAGTCCCTGTAGCGTAGATATACTTTCTGGCTTAGCAATAACTTACAATTGGGTTACTTGCACACCCCGGTATTTATGATATATTCGCTAACTTAATGCAGCCCTCAAACCTACAAAGACGCTCACAACTTCCACAGTATCTCTCATACAGAAAGCATTAAGTTTAAGGAACTTCTATATAGTTCTTTAATCAATTACTGAGAAGGATGCCCTGAGGGATGTTGCACAACCATGTTCATACTCAGCAGAATTTCACATAAATTAAGAAGATAATTACATATACCCTTCCAGGGCTAGAAGCAGGAAAGTTAAAATTAGCAGTTTCAAACTATTTTTTGGCACCAGAGGGAAACAGTACTTGGCAGGTGCCATCCTTCCAGCCTGTCAAGAGACAGCCCCACACACAAACATTATGACTTACCTGTCTATTGAGTTTGACAGCCAGGATTGTATTGGAATAGCTATAGTTGCAAATCTCAGTCCCCTTCTTAAAGTGGCAGACTTTCAGCTTGCGCGGGGCTTTGAGGCTAACTATTGCCACCAAGCTACTGGAGAACAGCCTCTCTACGATGCATACATCTTCTGTGTCGGCTACGGAATTACAAGAGGGAGAGGGAAGTAAGAAATTCCATGTTGAGGAAAAAGTAGCCTACAGACCACACCAAAGAAAGAAGCCAAACTATATTCCACACTCATTTTTTTGTGAGCTTCATTTGTGAACAGAACTACTGAATTCTGGTTTAAGAAGCCCCTTCTTTAGATGGCATAAGATTATACAAATTTGTAAAATGTGAGAGTATTTTTAAAACGGGGTTAACTGTTATTTGTGAAGACGTCATTAATAGAATACTGAATGGTTGCATCAAAGTCTCATAAAAGGAAAGGATCTTACATAGTATGGTATGTAGTGAATGAGTAGGTGACTGCCTAGATAAATTCCGTGTATGTGAAAAGCTTTATGATACCACGTAACCTGGAGTTTATGCACAGATCTGCATAGAGACAGAAAAACTATTGCACTCAAGGCAGTTGGTATATTGGTTGTTCTAAAATTGGAAGGGCTACCAGCTCTTCAAATGCCACTTATTTTCCTCAGAGGTCTCATATATGAAAACTGACCAGACATGATCTGCAACAGCTGTAAGAACTGACATGAGGCATTCTGAAGTGGGCCTGAGCATCTGGATAATCCACTGAGCCCCAGAAAGCAGTGGCTCTTTTCCCCTGATGGATCAATAGTGGCATTTTCTAGGACTGTTGGCTGTACAGATGCTTTTAATATTCAAGTGGAAAGAAGAAATGACTCTGTTAAGTATTCAAAGATAACAGGAGAGTGCTTATCAGATACCTACAGCAATTCTAGAGCTGTAAATAAATATCTGCTAAAAGCCTGATGTTCCATTATAGACTCAGTCAAGACAAGCTCCTTGTGCCTTCCTGTCTTGATCTATTACTGTAAATCTACCATTTCAAAATCAATATTTGGATCAGTGCAGTGCTGATGTTTGCTGAACAGTAAAACTGCCAGAAAGAACTATTTCTGAGGGCTTCGGAGGCATCTGTTGGTAGTCAAACCGTTGATATTCTTCTCATAAGAAAAGCCAGAAGTTGCCTGAAAGACTACTTATCTGTCCAACCTGTCTAGCACATGAACACAACCTATACCCTCCATACCTGTTCAGTATGAGTAAGTTTATAGCCAATTTATCTAGCAAATATTTTTCAATTTTTACCTGACATATTTAAAGAGGTTCCCGATTAAAATACGCACACACTCCCTACCAGAAGAAACAGTCTCAATACCCGAAGTGGCTGTTGAAAGAGTTTATACAGTTTGGACCTCTCTTGTCCAGCATCCTGGGGACCTGACCAGTCCTGGATGAGGGAATTTGCCGGACACCAGCCTGCTGTCCCTCCCTGCTGCTGTCTGCGGGCCAGTCCCAGCCCTGGCTCCATGGCCAGCTGGGCAGCTCCAGCCCCACTACCAAATGGCACATTGCCTGATCAGGCTGCCCCAGCCCCAACCCCACTACTAGGCAGCATGTGGCCCCAGCCCCAGTGATTTTGCCAGGCTGCCACGGCTGGCTTCCTTTCCCGGGCTGCTGTGGCTGCAGCCCCAACCCCACTGCTGGGCAGCAGGCAGCCCCAGCCATGCTACTGCTGCCTCCTGGCTGACATGGCTGTACCAGGCTTCCCTTCTTGGGCTGCTGTAGTCCCGGCCCCACTGCCAGAGGCAGACAGTCTCGATCATGCTTTGCCCAGGCTGCTGTGGCGGCTGCTGTGGCCTCGCTGCTAGCAAACTTGCAGGGTTGCACCAGGCTCCCAGCTGCTGGCCCTCCTGCCCCAGAGTTCTTTCATTCAGGAACATCCATGGTCATGACAGACCACAGATGTTGCCAGACAAGAGAATCCTGGATTTGGGAGGTGCAACTTGTTCCAACTACTTTTCATTATTAAACGTGATGAAGATGAAGAATCCTTCAGTTTTAATCAGAAATGGTATTTTAACTTATTGAACTGTTACAAGGCACTTAAACGTGTTTACACAGAAAAACTTCTGTTCAAAGTACGAGAAAAATTGAAATAGTTTGCTTAAATCAGCCTTGCAAAATTCTATTCACCCACTTTAGCGAGCCAAGCACTGGTGTGCATGTGCATGTGTCTTTTTTTAAACAGGGAAGAACCATTGATTAATTCTTCAATATAAGAAGAACAAGCAAATAGCTTTTGTGCCTGGGCTAAGTTTTCACAATCATGGTTTAGAGTAGTGGCTCTCAACCTACTTGATGCCATGGGCAACTTTTTAAAAGAAAAAATGTCAGCTAATTTATTAATACATAATTTTAATATGCCAAGGTATCACAGTTCCAAAAACAAAGAGGTAATGATGCGTTTAGATTTTAAAATACACAGGTCACCACTTACTGTGATCAATTTGGTGCAAGTAGTAGTCGACAATACAAGTTACACTCTTCAGATGCATTGCCATGTCATTCCAGAGTGAATTACAGCAAATACACCATTTTTACGAGAGGGAAGAAAGGAGGCACAGAAAGAGCCTCCCTGCTCAGGATGGCTCCCTCCTCCCCTGTTGTGAAAAAGAATCAGCTCCTCCTTCCACCCACCCTCCCCTGACAACACAAGGCCGGGAATGAGAGGTTCCAACTGGACCTGCCACTCTGCCAGACCTAGGAGTGGGACTGAAAAGCTTCTGGAACAGCAGCAGCAATGGTGTTGTCAGAGGCCAAGCTACACATGGGAAGTGGCATTCCGCAGAACTGATGTGGGGCTTAAAGGAAGGAGTGTAAGTGATCATGGTCAAGAATTAAATGACCTGAACTTCTGGAGAATGCAACAACTATTAAGGGGACCAGCTCTGCAATACCCCACTCTGTGCTCTCAAATGGTCAAACACCTTAAGAGCTAAGGCAGTTCCTTCAGTCTCACAGTAGAGAGCTAAGAGACTGGAGACAGAATCCTGAACAGATGGTTATCTATACAGAAAGGAAGATTTTATGATGGGCTTTAATGGAATTAAGCACTTAAAATACTCAGTGAACCTCAGTTCCTAGTTTATATTCCTTTGCATTTTTCTTCCCAACTGATAGAACCCATTCACTGGTGCCAAATCACAGATGCTTGCTACTAAACATCCAGTCAAATAATTGTCAGGCTATATAGGAAAGTACAAGGTATGTCTGGTTGAACTAAATAAGCAGTATTTTTAGAGCACTAGGTTGGCTGCTCAGTACTGAAGCAGTTAATCTCATCCACCCTCTTAACCTTATCTAGTCTTTGCTACTTTCTCTCACCTTAGAAAATTACAGGCACAGAACATAAATGGGATACAAAGCACTTCAGCTTGATGTTCAAAATTTTCACAGATACAAACTCTGAATCAAATACTGTAAAAACAAATTAGCAAATTACTGTGTGTCACAAAATCTGTTTGAGAAACATAGTAAAAACAAACAAAACAGTACTGTAAATGGATGTGTTCAACTGACGGGGTGCCAGGGAAGAGAGGAGGAGATTGTGACGAAAAAAAGATATCCATAGTAAAGATGTAAAGTAACGGTTAATTTACTAGGTGAGTAGTTGATGGAATTTCTATTGACTATTCGATAGGCACTTCCGCACTCCTCCTTTGTAATGTATAGGAGCTCCCGGTGGGTTTCCCACTGATCCCGGGTTCCGCGGAAATGCCATGCTGGAGCCCGGGATCAGCTGGGGAGTCCCCAGCTGACCCCGGGCTCAGCTGTGTGGCACTGTCCCTTTCAAATGCCGAGGCGTTTCAAAGGGGCAGTGCCACATAGCTGATCCTGGGCTCAGCTGTGCAGCACTGCCCCTTTGAAGTACTACCTTCCCCCCCCCCCACCCCTTTGCTGCCTCCATCAGATAGAGGCAGCAAGGGGGGTGGGTGGGAATCGACTGACTATCCGATAAGCATCTGCTTATCGGATAGTCAACTAGTCCTTAACATCCCTAATCCATAGTAGGATTACAGAATCGTCACTAGCAGCATGTAACATCTAAGACAAGAACCAATTAGATTAAAGTCCTAGATCAGCGTTTCCCAAACTATGGGCCGCGGCCCGGTACCGGGCCGCAGGAAAAAAAAATACCGGGCCTCAGCGTGGTTGCCGGGGTGTTCCGGGCTCCCAGAATACCTGTGTGGCGCCAGATCCCCCAAGCCCTTGGTCGGCCTGGGCAGAGTCTGCAGCTGGATCTCCCGGCTCCCAGCAGAGGCGTAGCTAGAGGAGGTCAGAGGGGCAGGGGAGGAGGGGAGAGCCGGCCATTGGAAGCAGCACTGGACGGAGGAATTGGGGCGGGCCAGGGAGATTGGGGGAGGGGCAGCCAGCAGAAGCAGAGCTGGCCGGGGGGCAGGTGGCTGGCCGGGAGATCGGGAGGAGGAGTAGGGGAGAAGCGGTCGCTGGAAGCAGGGCTTGCCTGGGGCATCGGGACTGTCCAGGAGAGATTGGGGGGCCGGCGGAAGCAGAGCTGCCGGGGGGCGCGAGGTCGGGGGTAGGGAGCTAGGTCGGGGGGGGGGGGGGGAGAAAAAGCAGCCGCCGGAAGCAGGGCTGGACACGGGCAACGGGGCTGGCCAAGGGAGATTGGGAGGAGAAGTGGGGGAGAACTGGCTGTCCGGGAGGGGGTTGCGGGAAGTGGGGCTGGCCGGAGGCGCAGCAGGGAGCGGGACTGACTCGGCCATATGCAGATTTCGGTGTGCTGACCCCTCCCTCCCGCAAAGCACAAGTGAGTCCGGCCCGGGGATTCTATTGTGCCCCCCACCCCCCGCCACACCCCCTCAAGTAGTTGCGAACTGTCTGGCTGGTAGACACACTCATGCAGTCTGAGCATGTTTATCAGCCAGGCAGTTCGAAACTACAAACTGATAGATCTAGCAATAATAAAAAACTTACCTAATGAGAAAATACCGGACATGTTATATGTCTGGTATTTTCTCAGTTTGTTTTGTGTGTGTTTATATTTTTGGCCTGCAAAAAGCAGTACTGGGAAAAAAAAGGGTTCCAACTAAAGTAAAAAGTTTGGGAAACCCTGGTCTAACCAGCTTTCTGTCTGTCTTACACTCCATTTATCCAATCCATATTCCTTAACTTGCTGCCAAGAATATTGTGGGTGACTATATCAAAAGCTTTGCTAAAGCTGGCACTGGGGGCTTTGGGAGGACCAGAAACAACTTATTTGAATATTCATCATTTGATTAATGAATATGCAAATATGTTACCGGTCCTCCAAAAGTTCGTGAATGGATTTACTGGTCCCCGTGTCAAAAAGTTTGGGAACCCCTGTCCTAGATGGTTCATCTGTATTTCTATCACATCTTTCAACCAAGGACATCAAAGCACATTACAAGCATTCACTAAGCCTAACATCTCTGGTATTCGGAGGGGTGAACAGAGTTGTATATAGGTTATGTGGCTTATGTGAAGTCACAGCACAAGTCTATGGTGGGAGGCAGGAATGGGGGGGGGAGGGGAGAGAAAAGACAAGACTCAGCTTCTCTCATTTAACCACCAGATACACAATGCACATTTTGAGTAGAGAACTTGGCTGAGGCTATGTCTACACCAGCACTTTTGTCAGGAGGGTGAAAAAAGCCAACACGCCCCGATTGACATAAGTTACACTAACAACTTTGGTATAGACAGCACTATGTCAACAGGGAAAGCATCTCCCACCAACAAAGCTACCACTGTTCGTTGGGCTGGTTTATGCTGACGGGAAAGCTCTCTACCATCAGCATACAGCAGCTACACTGGTGTCCTTATAGCAACGCAGCTGCAGCAATACAGCTGTGCCATTTAAAGGTCTCTAGCGTAGAAACGGCCGTAATGATCTTAGTGAGTGTGCACTTTAATTTTACAGTAGAAAAATACAAGAAATACTGATAGAGGATATAACTAGCACAGCATGGACACAACCATATAGGAGCAGAGTCAACACCGATTCTGTCCAACTTCCACACCAAGTGAAACCCCAAAATGTGTTTCTGCAAAGTTACCCTGTGCTTAGGGTATCATTAGGTGTAAGTAAAATGACCAATTTATTAAATCTGTTGCCAGATAATTGAATATTTTCCCTCTCACTGAAAGGAATGGCATGAATGGCCCTTACTGAGAGCCACTCATGCAGTCCACTAACTAGCCTAGGTTGTCTGTCACTGGTCTGAAACAATCCCAACAGATCTCAGGAAGCATCATGGACAGGTCCTCTGGATAGGGCACTAACCTAGGAGTCAGGAGATGTGGGCAGAGTGCTGACTTAGTGATTTCCCCAAGGGTGCTGGACTCCCATGCTACTCCTGATTCCACTCCCCAACCCCCTGTTATTCTCCACCCCACCTCTTCCTGTTCCTGGGGAGGCTGTCAGTAGGTGCTGAGCACCCACTATTCGCCCTCCCCTTGGGTGCTCCAGCCCCGGAGTGCACATAGAGTTGGCAGACATGGATCTGGGTTCTGTGGCAGTTCTGCCATGGATCTGTTGTGTGACCTGGAGAGTATCTCTGTGCTTCTGCTTCCCACATCGTTGGTCTGTCTTGCCTATTCAGATTGTAAGCTTCTGGGAAAGTGACTATCTACATGTATTTGTAGTATAGTGCCTACCACAGTGGAGAATCCACTGCTGCCTTTAGGAGGTGCAGGAATGAAAAAATAAACATTAACTTTTTGATTTAATGGTATATTACCGCTGAACTCTATTGCTAATTTAGATGTTAATGTTAACAGCTGACATCCCTGCCTATAGAGCACATGGGAAAGAAAAAATGTTCGTATAGGTCGAACCTCCCTTGTCCAGCACCCTCGGGACCTGAGTAGTCCCAAACCACAGAGTTTGCCAGACAAGGGGGGGAGGGGTCAAGTCAAGGCTCCCTACCCAGGTGCAGGGATCTGCTCCCAGCTGGGACTGCAGTCCCTGCTGCTGCTGCCAGCCCCCCATCATGCCAGCCCTGGCTGGGTCTGTGTCCCTCCACTGTGCCAGCCCTAGGCAGGGGACAGCCCCGCTGCCTCCAACTGTGGCCGGGGCTGTGCTCTCTGTCACCAGCCGCAGCCAGGACTACACTCCTGACTGCCAGCCCTGCTGCCCCCAGCTAAGCTGGCACTGCGCTCCCCCACCGCGCCAACCCTGACCAATCCTGTGTTTTGCACCACACTAGTCCCGGCCGGAACTGCACTCCCCACCTCGCCAGCCTCTGTGGGGTTGTGCTCCTAGCCACTGGCCCCACTGCCTCTAGACCCGCCTGGAGCCACACTCCTTGCTGCCAGCCCTAGCCAAGGCTGTGCTCCCCACCATGCCAGCCCCGCTGGGGATGCACGTCTGAAACTGGGCAGCCGGGGCTCTCTGGTCCAGCAATGGATATTGCCGGACCAGAGAATTTTAGAGTCTCAACCTGTATTCTGAAAGTCTGCAGATTGCCCACCACTGTTTTAGACCATCTGCATTAGTTGATGCTCTGTTCACATTTTGAAAGCCTTCTTCGTGAGTATAAAGAGTAAAGACTCATCCTGCACTCCATGCTTTAGCTGCATTTTTAAAAGAAGAAGAAGAAGAAAATAAGAGAAGTTGCTGAGCTGCTGTAAGCTAGCTGACTTGACCTGTGCCCACGGGGCATGGAATTCCTGCCACAGAGAAATAAAGAATAAATCAAGATATTTCCATTGTGTATGTATAATTATCTTCCCTTCAGTTATTCAGAAAGTATTGAAATTACTTGGCAACAGATGTAACAATATCGTAATGTTACTTACAACTAATGACACCCTATGCACAGGTAGCTTAACTCTGCAGAAACACATTTTGGGGTTTCTCGGTGCAGAAGCTGGACAAAATGGGTTTAGCATGAGTGGCATCTCCAATGGGTGGAGCTTAGAAATTAACCCCCTTTTTTACAGTATCCAGTTCAGCTTCAGTCAGCTGGGATATGACATGGGTGGAGAAAAGGGGACAGGAAGGCTGCCAACATTTCATTGGTTTTCGTGAGGAAAGCAGAAGCTATCAAGTAGCAAGACCTTAAAGTTGTTTTTTTTTTTTTTTTTTTAAAACACAAGTTGTCCCTTTAGCAAAGACACTAGGATACATAGCAATGCTATAATTAGGCATCTGGGGTTTTTTTTATTAAATTGAATGAAGGCTATGCTAACTATGGTCACCTTTCCTAAAGGCCAGAAAAAATTAAGACCTCATGAGATCATCTCCAGGTAGGTCAGACTGCATTACGCAGTAACTGACTTGGCAGCCAGAAAACATCACTTAGCACCAGATTTCACAGCATGCCACTTATGTCTGGAAGCTACAATATAATGCAAACCGCTTAATCATCCAACAGTTTGTTTCATGACCATGTGATATTTCACAATAAAAAATTAATTAAAACTTCAGCTACATGACTTACAACCAAGCCTTTAGCAAAACAGTTAGACCTGGCTTAGTCTGTACAAACATAAGAGAAAAGGACACTTACTGCATTCATAGATTTGTTCCAGTTTGTCCACAGAAGAAAGGGAGAAGAATTTGTAACCTGACTTACTGCCAACAGCTAGGGACCTGAAAAGAGACATTGGATTATTCCATTAAAAACATAAAATCGAATAGACCATTAACAGACTAGAAAACAGCAAATTTCAAAACTATCATTTTGTGATCAGTTCAACAGGAACTGTAGTTAAGAAGCTTGGCAGAAAAATGAACAGAAGACACCGATTACAGTTTTCTGAACAGAGGGAAAAATCAGATGGTTTTAGCATTTGCCCCAAATGGGAAATCTAACCTTGTTTCATGTTTCAGATCTTTAACAAAGCACACCACAGCCTAACTTTTAAGCCTGCAACCTGAAGCAAACACACTAGTAATTTCTTTATCCCATTCTGTAGCTCAAATTAAAAGTTTTAGAGTTGAAAAGGTTTCTTTTTAAAATAAAGAATGTGCCTATGTTTTGCTTCTTGATGATGCACAAGAGTTTTTCTACAAAGTTTCTGCCAGTTTTTCCACCTGAGAAGTTATGGAATGTCAACTCTGGTTTTGCAAGAGGACTCATTGTGTGTGTGTGGGGGGGGGGGGGGGAGAAGAGTCTCGGAGTTGTTAGCTCTCAACATTTCAACACTTGTACCAATCTGTATCTTTAAACACAACCCTTCCTTCTCTAAAATGCTAGACACTGATGTTAAACAGATGTTAAGAAGGACAGAACGAAAAGTTTTAAACAATTTACCTTATTCTCTTCCCCCCCCTGCCCTGATTGTACTTTTATCTTATAATGACATTTCATTAATTTTCCAGAGTCTTCAAGAACAAGACTTCAATTTTTAATTAAAAGAACCCACAAACAGCAAAATATGACATGCCATTTCCTCCCCCCCGTTCAGATCACTTTTTAAATCAGCAGTTAAAATAATTGTACATAAATATCCTACTATCCTTAACAGTTCATACATTTGGTTAACAATGTGAGCATGTGGCAATTCAGTTTGTACATTCCAGCAACTGGAACTCTGACCCACCAGGCATACAAACTCTTTCAACACATTTGAAAGGCTTGAAAAAAATCAGTCAACTATAAGCCCGAAGACTAACTAAAGCCTGTCAGCCAAGGTGAAGAACACGAGCATCATCACCACTCTAAGTCTGCAGGCCCCTAAAATTAAAATTAAAAGAGTAAACTTAATTGTTAATGTTTTATAATTAAATAAACACTCAACAATGTTACTCTAAATGCAACTTAGTACATTTCTTGTTCTTGTTATATACTTTCCTTTCCTGACTTCAAAAGTGAGGCATATTTAAGTTACAAGGGTTCCAAAAGAATTAGACATGAGCCCTGAAGTTTCAAAAGGAGCCATTTTTAGCTCCTCTGAGCTCTCAAACTATTAAGCAGATTCACATCCATCTTCCTAGAAATTTAAAACAAAAGCGTAAAGGATGTAATTTCAGTTTAAAAAAAAAAAACCCACATGATTTCCTACTTTAAAGGATTTTAACTAAACCATAAAACTGCAACAATTGTCAAAAAAACCTGTCACTACCAACACCTTTAATAGTTCTATATTTACAACATCTAGGACAGGAAGCAGCAATGCATCTCTCCAGAATCAACAATCTTATTAAATCAGATTTTTTAATACAGATACAAGTGTAGTAAGATGAAGGCCTGAAACAAAAGTCCATGTGGCACAGGCCTGATATGAGGCCTACTTAACAACAGTCAGGACTTAGCTATGCTTTATAATAGCAAAGTTGCAAGCAAGAGGCAGGAACTAACGGAACCTGACACGAACAGGGCTGATAGTGTAAAATGCTAATTGGTAATAGGTGCTAGGGATGTTAAAATTAAATTAAACAACTAATGGAATAGTCAATGGAATTTCCATCGACTATTCGATTAGTCGATAAGGGTGCTTCCACTCTGAAATGTAGCAAGAGCCCGCCCAGCTGTTGCTACATTTCAAAGGCGGAAGTTCCCTGTGGTGTTCTGCCTTTGAAATGTACAAGAGCACCAGCATCTCAAAGATTGAAATGTGTGGAGCCCAAGGTCAGCAGGGAGTCCCCCCCATGCAACGCTTCCACTTTGAAATGGACAAGAGCCCCAGTGGGGACTCTTTCTGAGAGAGGCAGCGGGGGGGAGTGACTAGTCAGTCGACTATCCACTAAGCTTTTGCTTATCGTATAGTTGATTAGTCACTAACACTTCTAATAGGCATAGGTGAAGAACAGTAATTGGTACTAGGTATTGGCTATAAAATAGTAATAGGTACTAGGCAGAGGTTGAAAGCACATAACACCGCCTCATTAAAATGGACCTTAGTACCCCACACTCCCCATTAGGGATAATAAAAATTCTATCAATTACCCGATTAGTTGATAGGCAGCCCAGCTCAGTTCTGGCTCATGCTGGGTGCCGGACCAAACCCCACTGCGGTTCTGCAATTTAAAAGCCGGTGCGAGCTGGAACTGAGTCGGGCTGCCTGCCCAGCTAGCAGCAGCCCCTGTGCGCAGGGGTCCCAGGACCTGCTGTGCATAGGGACTGCTGCCGCGATAGAGACAGCAGCAGGGAAGGGAAGTGGGGAATGGGCAGCACCGCAGAAAGGGTGCTGGGAGGAACTGGCTTTTAAGCCAGCTGAGGGGGAGGGGGCAAGTAGTCAACTACTCCTTTACATCCCTACTCCCCACAGATAATAGGGACATATCGACCCAGGTTCAGGAAAGGATTAAAATCACAGCATGATGGATAAAGATGTTTTGATCAAATCATCAGGTGCAGGGTGATGGGTGGTACCTAAGTAACATCAGGGGATGGCAACCTGACATATCAGGAGTGACGTGTAACTTGTTTATACCCGTATATAAAGTTATGTCTTGGACGGGCTGTCTTTGTCTGGCCTAGGGGGCAGTTGGACTTCTACTGGCTCAGCTGATCCATTGTCTGGGTGAACATAGGCATACTAGCTGGTAGAACCTACTGACAACTATTACTGTACTTCATTTGACAAAAAGCCTGGTTTGGGAAACACTGCTCTAGCGCAACAGCTGCAGTGCGGCAGGGTCCCAATCCTTCCAGGCTACTCAGATGAGGTGTCCCAGGCAGCCTAGTTGAGCAGCCACACTATGGTGCACCAGGCTCCCAGCCCTGCCAGGCAGACCCACTGGGGCACACATGGCTGCTCAGCTGATGGGATCTAGGCTCCTGGATGCTGGCAGCAAGCTGCCAGTGGGGCCCACAGTCCAGCCAGTCCGCAGGTCTCCGAGGCACCAGCCCTCCACCAGGACTCTCTGGTCCTGGAACATCCATGGTCCTACCGGACCACAGATGTCGCCAGACCAGAGACTCCCAGTTTACAGAGGTTCAACCTAGGGATGTAAGCATATGCTTATTGCATAGTTGACTAGTGACTCAACTAGTTGCTCTCCTCCCTTGCTACCTCTATCAGCAGCAGCGAGGTAGGGGCACAGTGGGGAACTGGTGGCACTTCCACCTTTGAAATGGAGCAAGAGCAGGTCTCTTGCTACATTTCAGAAGTAGAAGAGCAGCAGGGAGCACAGGACCAGAGGGGGACTCAAGCAGTCTCCCTCTGGCCTCATGCTACCTGCTTTTGAAATGTACAAGAGCCCCATAGGGTCCTTACTACATTTCAAAGGCGGAGGTGCCCTTATCGAGTAGTCAATGGAAATTCCGTTGACTATTTGATTAGTTGATTAATCTAAATTTAACATCCCTAGTTCAACCTAAGTAGTAGAATGGAGGAAGTTGAGACAGATCAAACTTATTCTGAACACAAAGCAGAGGACCAGCTCTTTTAGTTAGAATGTCGAACTATCAGGAATGCTCCCCTTCAATTGCTTACTCTCCCAGGACAGTAGAATCAGAAACTGTTTGACATTTGACTACCTCTCTCATCTCAACACCTGATGACATCAGAGAGCTATCAACAAGTTCTGAAGAACATACCTCTACTTCCTCAAACGCTCTTTGACCAGAAGGAAAGTTATTATAATGTGTGATTCTGAAGGATAGGAAAGAGCTCAAACAGGACAAAGAGGTGAATGCATCAGTGTTCCCACCAAGTACACAGGCAGGAATGCAAGTGTACTGAAAGCGGAGGGAAGAGATTCCCAACAAGTGTGGACCATTATAGTGTATTTAACAACTTTTATTTACTTTGAGCATTAGCAAATTGGAGCATGCTATAATTTCAAAAGTCTAAACTTTTGCTACAAATACAGAATTAAGAAAGGCTGTTAAGGCAAAAAGACAGTGCTAACAAGACACAAAGACAGACTAGACTTAAGGGCCGATAATTCAGTGTACAGTAATGAGATTAGGGATGAAAAATATTTTTGATGGTGCCAGCGAGTACCACTATAATTAAAGTTATGTCAACATTTTCTTTATAAATTCTTGTTCAGGACTTTATTTCTTAACAGAAAAAAAAAATCAAACACAGATAAATGCTGGTATAATTGTCTTTGTAATGATTGTTTTCAAAATAAATCCTTTCACTTGGACAATTAAACTCAGCCATTTTAGAGAAAAATTGGTGTTATAATTCAACTAGTTTTTTTTTTTTTTTAAAAACAAACTTCACAGGCCATCTAATGTTAAGTCTTGGCTTTCTAGTATAGATTTGAAATAGCTGTGGCTTCAAATTTTAAGGCACTGTAAAGTATCATCTCCAAACAACTTCACCAAACTGTTATTGCATGTAAATAATACTTTAGTTATAAGATTACACACTGTTTGTAATTAACTTTAACTTTCACATATAAATTTATACCGTGGCAATTCAGAAGAAATTTATAACCACAAAAGGGATATATTAATCTATCCAAAAGCAAGCACCAACAGAACCCAATTTTAGTCTCACACTCCCTTCTGAACCTATATATTCAAGCTTCTCTTAATATTTTGGGATAGGTTTAGTTATATAGTACTCAGATTACCTGAAAGCTTCTACTATGTAGCAGTGCTAATGCACCTGAATCCTCATCCACAATCCCCTCCAGGTATCCCAGCCTTTTCTAATCAGAGATTAGCAGTCATGATGATTTATGTAATGATAAATATAAGAGGGAAATTAAGTCTAAACTCAAATTAAATGTCTTGTTCTCTGAGAATTGTCTCACTCATGTGTTCTCACTGAGTTGAAATTACTACCCTCAAAACAAAGCATGAACCAGGATAAAGAATTCTTCTCACTATAGCATCGAAGATGTGAACAGTATTTTTCATGCAAAAGTCCCAAAGCACCAAAACATTCCCAATACAAGATAGATTTTGGATGTTGGATAAAATTAAACCCATGCACTCCTATTTTGATAAAAAGGCAAGTAAAATCTCTGTGAATGGTACTTAAATTACTAGAGGCTACTGTCTCACTACATTTAGCACCAATGAAAGTACATCTAAAATGGTATTTTCTAAGAAAGACAATGAAGAATGGGATACCTGCTTGATTACATCTTGGAACTATATTTCTTTAAATTGAAAAGTTATGCAATGCTACAGGAACTTGTGTTGGCAGTATTCTTTAAAGTTCCAACATTACAACTTCAGTAAGTATGTACCAAGTGCACCTACAATAATATATGTTTGTAATTGCCTTTGATGCACGGAAGCAATTATTTGATCATTCTTTTCCACTGAAACTTAGAACATTACATTCAAAATCTTAACTTCTGAAGTTTATATCTATACACTAAAACAAGTTAATTGAGTGGTGCAGTAAACTTCCAATTCCTTCATTCTCTACCTTCATTTCGTTTTAAACCAATTATTTCATATTCAGAACTTTAGACTTAGAATACATCCTGGCTAGCTACCCTATGACACACTCAATCAACATTTCAAAGGGAACTGCTTTTTACCCTTTAAGATCTGCTGTTTTATATGCTGAGGATGTATATTTTAATATATCTGCTTCAAGTTGGGCCAGTTATCAATAAATCTGCTTCCTAATCAAAGAGAGGGTGATTTGTTCTGCTTTACCTTTCAACATCTCATAAGTTTAATAAAATCTGCCTTTGTTCTTTTTGGTTTGAGCAACACTTGCAGAAGAAAAAGTGCCCCCATTATGTAGACACCCCAAACAGGTACTCTGAAGACTAAAAAACAGGGCAACACACCTGGATTTGGATTTTGAAAAGATGAATTGTGTAGATTAGCTGGACTTAATCCTATATATAACTGCAGGGAAAAGATGATCATCACCAGCCTTCAGCAAGGTCAAGATTCATTTTTGAACAAAACCTAGGTATGGCAGTAAGCAGCACAGACCAATTCAAGACAAAGATGAACGTTTCTGTCAAAAATCCAGGGGATGTAAAATAGTCACAATTAAGAGGAAATAATTTTGGTCAACTGTAATTCGTAGCAATGATAAACTTTCAGTAACAAGGGACCACAGAGTCTAATGAAAAACAGTCTCAAAGAGCAGTTTGCTAAATAAAGCTTCCTATGCTAAATTAAATATTTAACTGTTGCTAATAAAACTTTAAGTACAACTACATAGGCAAAAAATATCGAAGCAGGGAGCTATCCTGCAAAGTTATCATGAAACATTTTCCTCTGTATTCACACTGTTATGGTTTAAAAACAAATTCAAGGGACACTTAAGGGAAAAAAAAATCAGTATTTGTGTTAAGAAAGGGAAAGAGTAAAGTTTTTAGGCTTGTGAATTTGGTCAGCATATTTAACTTCAAAAAAGTTAGAGGCTAGTCCTTTAAAACAGTAATAAAGATGAAGAAATAATTCCTAGTTTATTATCCTTTGGCTTGATTTACATAGTGACTGATAGGGGTAGAAAAAGTTGTGTGCTTAGTATCAAATAAAAAATGTGCATATTCTGTATGCTTGAGTGCATGCCAAACTGTATAAAGCATGGGTTCTCAGCCTTTTTCTTTCTGAGGTCCTCCCAACATGCTATAACAACTCCATGGTCCATCAGTATCAGAACAATTATATTTCTGCATAAAAAAGCCAGGGACAGCATTAGGGGCTACTAGCAGGGTACCCGCCCGCCATGACACAGGAGTCCCCATAAAATTAAGTTGTGCAAGCTTGGCTTCAGCCCCTAGAACTACAACAGAAGCAGCCATTAAAAATAGCTGCTACTCATTCTCCCATTTCCTTTTACTTCCCAAGATTAATTCCTCCCTTCTCAATGCCAGATTTCCATTTGGTTATTAATCCCTACATCTCTTAAGCATTTTCAACACCTCAATCCTCCTTTCCATAATTCTTATAACCTTTTCTTCTTCCTGTTATCCATGTTTAAACTGAAGATGGTTATTCTTTCATATGTATAGATTTATTTCTCCCCAACACATCAACCACCACTTTCTGTGGATTTATATTACGAATCCAAAACAGCATTCCACAGCTAAGGAGACCGAGACACATTCACAAAACTAAAACATTAAGTTCCAATGGTCAAATGATTTCGGATATAAAGATGATGTGAAGTGTACTACTTCTCTCTAGAACTCAAAATACATAAAAATATGTGATTTTTAAGGACCCTGTTGTTCTTTATGAAAAGAGGCTGTCCAAGCACTTTTGAGAAAAATAAAACATTGAAGGGAGCATCTGCTAATAAAGAATCTCTAAAAGTTATTGCACATTATTTCATCACCACAGAGAGAGAGGGTTAAGAGAAAGTTACCTGAAAATATGACAACAATGAGTTGCAATCCCATGCCTCACTAACTCCTTGGAGTCCCATCCCTCAGTCTACCCTAGAGAATGGACACCGTAAAGTGAACAAGGGAGACATCCCAGGGAGACCAAAAGAGAGGCGCATATCTTAAGGATAACAACTAATCACAGACTAAACATACTTTGTGGTGTTATAAGTAGGGAGGTTTAGCAAGTGCCCCCTTTTATGTAACCCTTAAAGACTGCATATGACAGCCTAGGCCTTATGTCTGCACCTGCCACGTATTTACTGCATAACCATGAAAAAGTCAGTTAGCTTCACAGTGCCTTAGTTTCCCCAGCTGTAAAACGAGAATGATGCTGACCCAGCTCTGACAAGCACTGTGATCTAGGGACGAAAAGCACTTGCAGAAGCATTACCTTAGGAGTTGGGGAACTGAAAAAAGAAGTGCATCCTCGAAATCAAAGCTAGAGAGGCTCACAAGAAGAGCCAGTACCCCATCCTATCCAGTGGGGAAGGAGATGTGGATGGGGACTAAGCAAGGTGCTGGGACACTTTGTAAAAGGGTCCGGCTGCTGAAAGCCACTGAACAAAACTGTACCTCCCGTATATAATGGAAACCAATTCAAGCCCAGGGTGCAGCAGCAGCACCCACATGCCTCTTTCCAACACCTATGGGAGAGAGGGCTGTGGAGGGGGCACGCTCTCAGCATTGCCTGTAAGCTGTGCACTTGCGCAGCTGCCCAGGAGAGATTCAAATGCCGCCCACCTGATTAGCAGCGTGCCCCCCAGCCAGGTTTTGTGTTTCTGTTGGTGGTGTCCATCCCCACACGCGCACACAACTATTCCGCACATGGCTGGAATGACAGGGCACATGGGCTGCAGTTCTATGCCGGGGGGAAAGGGGGCGCAAGGGCTGGCGAGGAGGAGGGCACACTCCAGCAATAGCTTCCCAGCTGGTGAAGGCCGGGGGGGGGGTGTCAGACACCCCGCCCCCCACCACAGAAACAGGCTGCACCGCCCGCCCCTCCCCCACCCGACTCCCACCGCAGCCGCCCTTCCCCCACCTCCCGGCCCCCCCCACTTCCCAGACCTTCTCTCCCCCCCTCCCCTCCCCTTACGTGTTGTCCTGGTTGAAGTTGGCGAAGAGCAGCTGGCCGGAGCCGCCCTCCCCGCTCTGACTGGCCAGGTTCATGGCGCCTCCCTGGGCGGCGGGAGCCCCGGCCGGCGGGGAGCTGGGGGGCGTGGGCTCGGGCTCAGCGGGCCCCACTCGGCTCCGACCGCCCCCTCATCCCTTCCAGCGCCTTGTTTACGCTCCGGTAGCTGGAGCCTGAGCGCGCCTGCGCCATCCCGCCCCCACCACCCATAACCTCCCAATCCACACAAGCGCGCTCGGCGGCCCGGCCACCGTACTTGGACGCGCACGCCTGCGTTCGAGCGGGGCGCCGGGAAGCTTGAAAACTGCGCATGCGCCACGTTGGCTGCGGTCGTCGAGGGCGCCTCGTCGTTCCCTCGAGCTGAGTGGGATCCGGCTGGGACAGGTGCTGGAGGGGGGTGTGGCGCGCTGCTGTTCGTCAGAGGAGCGTTGCTTCCCGCGGAGCCTAATGAATCCGTCAGTTATGGAGGCTCCTTGCCAACGTTCCTGCTAATCTTTTCCACCTGTGTGCGGAATAATTTTTTTTTATCTGCACTGAGTTATGTGCAAGTGCACCACCAACAGAAAAAAAAAACAACCCCTAGCTATGGGCGCTCTGTGAATCAGCTGGGTGGCGTTCCAGTTTCTCCTCAGTGGCAGCTTACAGGGAACACCGGGCCTTATCTGAGCTCCTTAAGTTGTGCATGTGTCTTAAGCACCTGTGCACAATATTCTGCTTTTGGTGGTATCCCTGACAACCCCTGCTCGGGTGGGTATCGTGGTGGCTGGGATACCGTGGTGAATACCCACTGCACAATCAGGTTTCCTCAATCATGGGATCAGACATTCATGTTTATTGCCCCCTCCACCCCAACATTTTCTAGATCTCTCCCCTAGACCAGCAGTTTTCAAACTCTGGGTCAAGAGTGGGACCCCAATGTGGGCTGTGACCCAGTTTTAATGGGGTCACCAGGGCTGGCTTGGACTTCCTGGAGTCCGGGGCCAGGGCCCAAGCCCCACTGCCAGAACCCCAAACCTCAGGACTTCAGCCCTGTGTGGCAAAACTCAGGTTACAGGCCCCCTGCCTAAGGTGGTGGGGCTCAGGTTTGGCTTTGACCCCTCCATCCAGGGGTGTGAGCTCAGGTGGGCGTAGGCTTCAGTCCCCCTGCCAAAATCATGTAGTAACTTTTGTTGTCAGAAGGGAGGTCAAAGTGCAATGAAGTTTGAGAACCCCATGCCTAGACCTTGCTAAAATTGTGTGAGGAACAGTTTCCCTAGGTGTTAGCTGTCGCATCAATAACAAACTTTAGTTCTTCTATAGCCATTTTCATTCACGGGTCTCAAAGTGCTATACAAAGGACAACAGATATTACTCCATTTTGCAGATGGGGACACAGAGGCACAAAAACATGCCCAAAGTCACATGATTAGTTCAGTGGCAGAGCTTGGGATAGAGCTTAGGTATCTCAACTCCCATGCTAGCACCTGGCCTGCTGGACCACAGTGATACTCTGACAGAGATTATATATCAGTAAGACAAGATTTCATTTTCTAGACATAATAGTATTCACCAACTCAGCTGCAGTTCTGGAGTGTCATTGTCTTCTGCTCTCAGTGGCTTCTTAAAATATTCATGGGTCAACCCTCCCAACCTGCCCCCCCCCCAGTCATGAGATTGAAAACAATAATAATCATGTTTTAGTTCTTTGTCTTTTTTTAAGCCTTCAGGGTGATCTCAGATAACACTTTCAAATTTTTGTCCACAGCCATGCAGCTTAGAAACTTCCTTTTTTAAAATGAAACCTGGGATTTTCATTACTTCTGTCTAGGAGCTGGGTTTCACACCAAATGTTGTGAAACTTGCAGTTAACTCATTAGGGTTGGTAACACTACATAGAAACTGAAGCATGTTCTCTTGCTAATGCACAGAACCAGGAGATAATAGATCTGAACTCTGTTTCCTGCTCTTATGCACATTTACTTGAGAAAATCGAATATACTCTTGGGGTGTGAGTTGCCTGACCTGAAAATTTACTGGCGATCATAGTGCCTATTACCTTACAGGGGTATTGTGAAGCTAAACTCCTGAAAGTTCATAATGTGCTGTGAGAGCCTCAAAAGATAGGTGCTATATAAGTGCTCAGTGTTATTCCACCTGTATAGTGTGACTACAGGATTTACAGTGCAGGCAAACAACAAGAAATGATCATTTTCATTCAGACAAGTACTATCTTCATCACTATTGAACTGAATTAGATACAGGTGAAACAGTGTGGTGAAGAAAGAACAAGCTGGAAGAAAGTCTCAAAGGAGTAGCTGTGTTAGCCTAAAATTTAAAACAAGTAGTCCTGTGGCATCTTAGGGTACGTCTACACTTGCACCCTCTTTTGAGAGAGGGATGCAAATGAAGACATTTGAAATTGCAAATGAAGCCGGGATTTAAATATCCTGCGCTTCATTTGCATATTCACGTTATGGCACTATTTCAAAATAAAGACGCTGTTAAGACGCGGTTTTTTCGAGAGAAAACCCTTCTCTCGAAATAACCCTTATTCCTCATACAATGAGGTTTACCAGTTATTTCGAGAGAAGGGGTTTCTCTTGAAATAACCGCGTCTTAACAGCGTCTGTTATTTCGAAATAGCGCTGTTTTGAAATAGCGCCATAACGCAAATATGCAAATGAAGCATGGGATATTTAAATCCCGGCTTCATTTGCAATTTCGAATGTCTTCATTTGCATCCCTCTCTTGAAAGAGGGTGCAAGTGTAGACATACCCTTAGGCTATGTCTACACTTGCGGCTTCTTGCATTAGAAATATGCAAATGAGGCTAAGCGTGGAATATTGCTGAGCCTCATTTGCATACCTAATGAGCCACCATTTTTGCAGAAGAGGCTCTTGTGCCAGAAGGAGCTGTCTACACTGCCCCTTCTTGCACAAGAAAACCCCTCTTGTGCAATGCCGTTATGCCAATTATTTTCAGGAATAACGGCATTGTGCAAGAGGGGTTTTCTTGTGCAAGAAGGGGCAGTGTAGACAGCTCCTTCTGGCCCAAGAGCCTCTTCTGCAAAAATGGCGGCTCATTAGGTATGCAAATGAGGCTCGGCGATATTCCACGCTTAGCCTCATTTGCATATTTCTGGTGCAAGAAGCCGCGAGTGTAGACATAGCCTTAGAGACTAACAAAATATATAATATCATGAGCTTTCATGGGGAAAACCCACTTCATCAGATGAGCTGGAAGAAGCTAGGCTGCAAAAAACTCTCCTCCTAGCCCTCCAGAAGGACTTATCTGTGGATACATTCATCAGCAGCCAAGCCTAATAGCTCTGCTTCCTGTGAAGCCTCTTATTATAGCAGGAGATTTTCAAGGTGGATCCTGATTGCAAGCTGACCTGAAGCAACAGGAAACAAGGCTAAAGAACAGAAACTGAAGGGACATTTTAATTTAATTTTCCACAACCACAGAACACTGTTCTCACTGTCCTAGGGTTACCATATTTGAACTTTCAAAAAAGAGGACACTCTTAACAGGGAGTGTATCTGTATCAGTATCTACCAACTCACATTGTAGTAATGTGTTATATATAATATATATATTACACATTACATTAAATATAACACATTACTACAACGTGAGCATATACAACGAGTAACAGTGAGTATACAACGTGAGCACAGAAAAGACACAAGTGAAAAGCAAATTCCAAATCCATTACCTGTTGAGTCCTTTCCGATGTTTTTTTCCGCAGAGCCTATTTAATCTTGGGATCCACACGAGAGGTCATTCTACTACTTTAATTCTCCAGTTATAAATTCCACAAAACTAGTTTATGACTTGGGAGGCAGAGGAGATCATAGAATCATAGAACACTAGACTGGAAGGGACCTTGAGAGGTCCCTCATGGCAGGCCCCAGAGATGAAGTGATCCTTCCCAGGTCAAAAGGAAAGCAATGGAAATTCCAAGTTTAGATTTTGTTGAAGGCTTCTTTTTCAGCCCCCTTCAATCCTCCCTGAATTTGGATGTAAACTTTGTGTCAGTCTTGTGCTGTGCTTTTTAGCAGTCCAACAAAGTTGGCAATCTGGCAAATAATGGATTTCTTCAATTAGGTGGAGCTCAATTCCTCTAGGGCATTTCCCTTTTGCTTATGCAGTATCCAAAGGGTGGAAACAAACATCCAAAATATCCTTTCATCCTATATGCCATTCAGAAAAATCTTCAGGCAAAAAAGGTAAAATGAGGAAGCAATAGCAGCAAAAATTTCTCCAGTCACCCAGGCAGATAAACCAGAAGATAAAGGAATATCTTCACTACATGAAATTCAATGAGAAGGCTGATTTGAGGGGGTGGCTACTGATTTTCGGAAGAAGGACCAATTAAGAAACTTGGTACATAGATTGTTGGGGCTGTTAAGTACCGGATCCAGGGTTTGGAACAGATATGGTCAAATGTGGGGGAACATGGGTTTAAGGATTATTTGATATTTAGGGAGAGAGGAAGGAAGTCAGGTTTAGAAGAAGTGCTGAGTGGAGTCAGGCTGAAGGAAAGGCATGGGGGACTGGCTGGGTCAGTCTGGGGTGGATTTGAAGAGCAATGTATGGAAAAGTGGGATGAATAATTGGAGGCAAAGGGCTTTTGGGGGTAGGTTCAAAGAGAAGCGGACTGGTGAGTTGGGGAGGAGGTCAGAAAGGGATCTGTCACATGTAGGGAGAGGTCAGGGCCTGAGGGCAGTCGGGAGAAGTGAGGTGTCAGTAGTCGGGAGGGGCAATTCGTCAGTAAGGATCTAGGATGTCCGTGCATGGTGACTGATGAACCAGGAGGGTGTCAGGGATGAGGCCAGGGTCTCTTGGGAAGGGCCATGCAGAGGGGCTGGGTCAGACAGGGGGCGTGGGGCTCAGGGAAGCGGGGTCTGTGGTAGGGGAGAAGGCCTGTGGAAGGGAGCTCCGGGGGGTTCCTGCTTCCCCCTCGCTCACCCACGTGGCTCACCAGGTGGTAGGCTCCTCTGTGGGGCTCCGGGCTCCCAGTTCAACAGCAACATTCAGGGCAGGTGGCATTTGAAAAAGAATGAGCAGGGTAAAATCGTGGACATTTTTAGATATTTAAAAAACGTAGCCAGATGGAGATTTAAAGACTGAAAAGAGGACATGGCTGGGAAAAAATGAATGTATGGTAAGCCTACACTGTCCTGCTAACTAATGTCAGACCTGAAAATGCTATTTTTAAAAAGTTTAACTTTCTTTTATTTTTTTTTTCAAACATGGTGTGTGCAGAGCAACCAGCCCAAATGGTGCAGAGCCGTCCAAATGCTGTTTAAACTATGGTTTTACTCTGAAAGGAGACCATGTACAAATGGCACCTTCTGACTCAAAGTCTCAGAGTAGCCATGTTAGTCTGTAACTTTAAAAACAATGAGTAGTCCTGTGGCACCTTACAAACTAACAAATATATATTAGTAGTATAAGCAGGGTCTGAATCAATGTGTCCAATGCAGTTAGCTGGAATGAGAAAGGAATCCTGGGTGTGGTTATGCTTACTCAGTTGTTTAGCCCTGTAAGGCAGTGGTCTCCAACTTTTTATACCCAAGATCACTTTTTAAATGACAGACCAAGCCAAGATCTACCGCCCCGCCCCTTCCTTGAAGCCCCGCCCTCTTTATTCTCCTCCTCTCCATCACTTGCTATCCCCAATCCTTATACTGCTGCTTTAAAAAAAAAAATTCTTCTGTAGGAAGAGGTTTTTCCAACATTTGGCCTGTCTAGACTGGACCAAATGTCAGGAAAAAAAACCCTTCTTTTGGAAGCCACCTTATTCCTTGTTGAAAGAGGAATATAGGGGTGACCGAAAGAGCCTGTTTGCTCTTCCACTAAAAAAGCGGAAGAACAAACGCAACCCTGGATGCAGAAGAGTTTTTCTGGGATATCTCCAGAATCCTGAAAAACTGCTGCAGTCTAGCTGGACCCTCGCTGGGTTGAGACAGGATGTGTAGTCTCTGGGGTGGGAATGAGGGATTTGGGTGTGGGAAGGGGTGAGAGGTGCAAGCTCTGGGAGGAAATCTGGATGCAGGAGAAGGTGGAGAAGGGGACACTGGCTCGGGGAGGGGGCTCCAGGCTGGGCAGTGTTGGGATACTAAGCAAGCCACAGGCTTGTGGATGTGAGGGTGCAGGAATTTGGGTTGGGGTATGTGAGGGGCTCAGGGCAGGGGGTTCCAGTGTTTGATAGGCTCAGATCTAGGGTCTGGGGAAGGGGAAATGCAGGAGTGGTTGTGGCCAGATGGGGACGTGGCCCCAATTGGGGGTTTGTTGGCCAGGCTTCATTTTTAAATAAAATACTATGTCAAACACAAAAAGTTTCTGCATTGTCTTTATTTATGAGAATGGCAGGGAACCTGCCTTCAGTCAGGGGTCACTGACCCATAGAAAAGTCATTTGGGAGCAGGGGACACAGTACTGGGGAGGGGTGCTAGTGGGTTCTGGGGCAGGGAACAGGGTGCCAGTGGGGGCGGGGGAGAGGGGGCAGGGTGCCAGGACAGGTTTCTGTAGCAGGGGACAGGGTGCTGGGGGGGGGACAGGTTTCTGCAGAGGGGAGCAGGGGGACAGGTTTCTGTAGTGGGGAAGGCAGGGGAACAGGTTTCTGCAGTAGGAGACAGGGTGCCAGGAGACAAGTTTCTGCAGAGGGGGGGCAGGTTTCTGCAGTGGGGTGGGGGGGCAAGGGAGAGGGAACAAGGGGCCAGGAGGGCGGGGGACAGGTTTGGGGCAGAGGAGAGGGAACAAGGTTGGGGGCAGGGAGTTCCCTACACCAGCCACGGAGGGAAGCCTCAGACCCGCGCTCCCTCCGGACTGACCGCAGGGCAGCTGGGCTGGAGGGAAGAGAAGCGGCTGCCCGGCCAGCTGGCCATGGCGCTCAGCCAGGGTGCACCAAGCTCCATGTGGGCAGGAGCAGAGGAGAAGCCACCGATCAGCTGGAGCGCGGGGCAGCCTCTTTCAGCTGAAAGCCACAGTCAGCTGGCTGGGGTGTTGCAGCCCTCCCGACCTCCCAGCTCCCACCATTCCTTGCAGCTACTCACCTGTGTTGTTGCTCGGTGAGTAGCTGCTCCTCAAATGAGGAAATCTAATGTAAATGTACTGCGCAGGCGCGCAGTTCAGAGAGGGCTCAAGAGCTACTCTTAGAGCCCCTGAGATCGACCGGTAGATCGCGATCTACTGGTTGGTGACCACGGCTGTAAGGCATTCAACTGTCATTATGTAAATACAGTTCATACTGGAATGGAAAGAAATCCTGGGTGTGGTTATGTAAATACACTTCAAGCAGGTTGCTCAGGCCTGCTAGATGTTCAGCTGTTAGAAGGTGCTTTTCCCATTATAACCAATTTGGCTGTTGTCGGGGTCACAAACTATGTTAATACTAAATAGAGGAATTGTAAGATATGACCACCAATGCTTGCAGTTATTGTGGGAATGCACAATGCAGAAAAGCCAGACTGTGTTTAATTCAGTTAAAAGAAGAGACCCTGTTGGTGTAAATACACTTGGATGGACAGAGGCTGGTCTTTCAGGGTATGTCTAGACTACATGGCTCCGTCGATGGAGCCATGTAGATTAGTTTACTAGACATAGGAAAATGAAGCGGTGATTTAAATAATTGCTGCTTCATTTACATTAAAATGGCTGCCACGCCGTGCCGATCAGCTGTTTGGCGGCACAGCGTGGTAGTCTGGACGCTCCGCGGTCGACAAGGGAAGCCCTTGTCGACCGCCCTGGTAAACCTTATTCCACGAGGCATAACGGGGAGGTCGACAAAGGCTTAAAGGGGCAGGCGACCTTTTTTTTTCTCAATAACTTGACCCCTGACCCTTCCCCCCCCCCCCCCGACATTTTTTTTTTTTTTTTGCTCAAGAAAAAATCCTTGGTGTTCCCCATAAAAAAAAAAAATATTGTTTGGTCTTAAAAAGTTTAAGAAACACTGCTCTATAAGGAGTCCCTTTTATATGTAAGCTTACTCCAGTGAATGCTGGAATCTCTTGTGGCTGGATTGTGCTTTGGGCCAAGAGCTGAAATAATGAGGTTTGGCCCAGAGCCAAATCCTTCACAAGCCAGTAGAAAATGTGATGACTAGTCAGCAGGGTGGTGATGGAGAGGTGTAAGGCGCAGCCAGCAGAGCAGTGAGGGGCGACCGATGGAGAGGCGTGAGGAGCGGCCAGCAGAGCAGTGGCAGCGAGGGGCAACAAATGGCCAGCCGAGCGGCGCCAGAGAGCGGTAAGCAGGTGGATGGTAAGTGACCAGCAGAGTGGGTGAGATGACTCCTACCCCTCCCCCCCTCACGATGGGAGGTGAACTCTGCAGATCACCTCTGAACTCTGGTCTGTCCTGACCAAGGGCCGTGACTGAGTGGGGTGCAGAGAAAGGTTGGGCATGTGAATGGGACACTTACCTTGCTGGACTTGAAAGCTTGAGAGGACAAGGACATTTCCCAACCTACCTGAGCTGGGACATTTACTTGTGGGTTTGTTTGAACTTTATTTGTGGTGTTTTTCAAAATTAATGCCACGTTACTTCTTTCCCCTTTTATTAAAAGTTTCTCTTCTACACGCATACTCTGTGGTTGCGAGCAGGGAAGCATTGCCTCCCAGAGGTATTGTGTGAATTTACCAGGTCACTGGGTGGGGGCTCGAGCCAGTTCTGTGTTGGATGGATGGAGAGGAACCCCCAGATATTGAACCCAGACCTGGCTGGGCCCAGTTCTGGGCCCCCCACTATAGAAAGGATGTGGATGCATTGGAGAGGGTCCAGCGGAGGGTAACCAAAATGATTAGGGGGCTGGAGCACATGACCTGTGAGGAGAGGCTGAGGGATTTGGGCTTATTTAGTCTGCAGAAGAGGAGAGTGAAGGGGGATTTGATAGCAGCCTTCAGCTTCCTGAAGGGAGATTCCAAAGAGGATGGGGAGTGGCTGTTCTCAGCAGTGATGGAGGCAGAACAAGGAGCAATGGTCTCAAGTTACAATGGAGGAGGTCTATGTTGGATATTAGGAAAAACTATTTCACTAGGAGGATGGTGAAGTATTGGAATGGGTTACCTAGGGAATCTCCATCCCTAGAGGTTTTAAAGTCTCGGCTTGACAAAGCTCTGGCTGGGTTGATTTAGTTGGGATTGGTCCTGCTTTGGGCAGGGGGCTGGACTTGATGACCTCTTGAGGTCTCTTCCAGCCCTATGATTCTATGATTCTATGACTGGATCCTCAAAACTCAGAGTCCAAGGCTCTAGTTTGGATTCATTTATAAAATAAGCTATTTATCTCCTTACTAAAACTGAATTATTGTTTGTTCAGAGCTGAGCTTAGATGAAGCTTCTGAGTTTCCCTTCCAGCACAGTGTTTGCTTTTGACCCAGTATTTTCAGGTGGGTTAACTAAAGCACAAGCAGGTCATATGAGTTGTCTGAGATAACAAAGTGAGTAAATAACCCAGCTGGGCTTAGAAAATAGGGCTCAGATCAGTGTTCTCTAAGCTGTGCACTTGGGCGGCCACTCAGGAGAGATTCAAAAGCTGCCCAGCTGCTTAGCAGCACGCCCACAGCTAGCTTTGTATTTCTAGTGGTGGTGCACATTCGCACATGCCTTTGCACATAAAAAATTATTCCATGCCTGGATGGAAATAAACTATACATGGATAGAAAAGTTTAGACCAGGGGTTCCCAACCTTTTTCGATCCCCATATCCCTTTGGCTTTTAGTAAACCTTCCTGTACCCCCTATTCAATATGAAAGGAAATAAATTCTAGACTCTAGAATCCACAACTTTTTTCACTAACACTACTACTTTTGGAATATTTCAATTAGGATAATCTAGTTATTTACCAAATATTCCCCGTGCCCCCTTGACAAGCTTCTCATACCCCAGGTTGGGAACTCCTGGTTTAGACGGAACATTGGCTGAGATATTCAGAAGAAGGGGACCACAGCTGGGCCCAGGTTTTCAAAAGAGTACAGCACCTCATTGGTGCATGTTGGTGAGTCCTTTCCAAAATATGTCTATTAGTGTCAGAGGGTTTGCTCACGGGAAAAAAGCTATGGGCATCAGGAAAAAGTACCCATAGGATGGTTTTGAAAAGGCAAGAGCAATTTAATTTGATGGGCATACCTACCTGGTTACACTCCCCTCCCCCTCTTTCTGTATCTACTATTCAGATCCACTCCCAGGGTGTGAAGCTTTTAGATTGATCAGGGAACTTCCCCCTTTCACCACTGCCCCTGGTGCTCTTTTCTCTCCTGAACATTTTGCAGTTGGTTCAGTTCATCTGTGTGTTTTATTTCCCCCTTCCTGCTTTGTTGCCATCTTCAGTGTTGTATGAACACCGAAGGAATAGCTGAAAAAGCTGTGCACAGGGGTTGCTTTCTCAGGGCAGTTGGTCAGTGGACTGTCTGGAAACCTCAAGAGAGTCCTGAACTGGGCCAGTATTGGCAGGTTTAAGGCCCAGGAGGTTTCAACGCTAGGTCTGCACATTTTCCAGTTAGTAAAAACCTCCACCCAGTATTATCTGAAACCAGCTTGTACACCCCTATGCACAACTCACTGCAAACCCAGACCACAGAAAGTCCTGCCTCAAAGGGTTTGACAGACAGCAGACTCATGATGCCTGATTGGCTCCCTACCCTATATAAACTCAAAGATGTTCCAGCAGCAATGCCATGCATTGCTTACTACCTACTACCTACTGCCAGCCAGCCACACTGTTGCCAAACTTGCAAAGTTCACCTTGGCTCTGACTTAGACCTTGATTCCTTCTTGAACCCTGGAGCACCCATGTGGACCCTGATATCTGGTACTGGCCTTGGGCCTTATCCCTGATCTAGCTCTGGCTCTAACTATTGACCCTGATGCTGACTGAGCTCCAGTGATTGTTCCTGCCCCTGAGATCTTACCACTAGTCCTGCCAGCCTTCACTCAGGACCCTGACAGCAGGAGACATCTGTGCTTGAAAAATATAGGAGGCCACACTATTATGGCTAGCTCCATGGACTACCTGGAATTGTTGTGTGGAAGACAAGTGGTCCCACAGTTTGAGGGCCACGGCTCCATTATGAGCAATAAGTAGTATTGGCTCCAACCAAGGAGAAGGATCCATCTGTGCTGCGCATTGAACAACTAGATAACAAAAAACCAGACCCTGTGCCCAAGAGTTAACAATCTCAGGAATTGCTTTACCAGCTTAAGGATCCATGTAACCACTTTCATTAAACCAGCCTGAGCTGGGCAGACTTACAGCAGTATTAGAGACCTTACCGCTTTGGTTTATGGCTCACTGACCTGCTTTTTGCTCCCTGATGATGGTTTTCTTCTTGCGCTGGCCAAGGTGATTGACTTTATGCTGCAAGTCCCTGCCTTCCCACCAATATTTAAAAAAGGCTCTAGAGGAGATCCTGCGCTGGCCAAGGTGATTGACTTTATGCTGCAAGTCCCTGCCTTCCCACCAATATTTAAAAAAGGCTCTAGAGGAGATCCTGGCAATTATAGACCGATAAGTTTAACATCAGTACCAGGCAAATTAGTAGAAACACTAGTAAAGAGTAAAATTGCAAGGCACATAGAAGAGCACGAATTGTTGGGCAAAAGTCAGCATGGTTTCTGCAGAGGGAAGTCGTGTCTAACTAATCTGTTAGAATTCTTTGAAGGGGTTAATAAACATGCGGACAAGGGGCACCCAGTGGATATAATATACCTAGATTTCCAGAAAGCCTTTGACACGGTCCCACACCAAAGGCTTTTACGTAAATTAGGTGGTCATGGGATAGGAGGAAAGGTCCTTTCATGGATCAAGAATTGGTTAAAAGACAGAAAACAAAGGGTGGGAATAAATGGTAAATTTTCACAATGGAGGAGGGTAACTAGTGGTGTTCCCCAGGGGTCAGTACTGGGACCAATCCTGTTCAACTTGTTCATCAATGATCTAGAAAATGAGGTAAGCAGTGAGGTGGCCAAGTTTGCAGATGACACAAAGTTGTTCAGGACAGTCAAAAGCAAAAGGGATTGTGAAGAACTACAAAAAGATCTCAGCAAACTGAGTGATTGGGCAGCAAAATGGCAAATGAAATTTAATGTGGGTAAGTGTAAGGTAATGCATGTTGGAAAAAATAACCCAAATTACACGTACTACATGATGGGGTCAAATTTAGCTACGACAGATCAGGAAAGGGATCTTGGAGTTATAGTGGATAGTTCTATGAAGACATCCACGCAGTGTGCAGCGGCAGTTAGTAAGGCAAATAGGATGTTAGGAATTATTAAAAAAGGGATAGATAATAAGACAAAAGATATCATACTTCCCCTATATAAAACTATGGTACGCCCACATCTCGAGTACTGCGTGCAGATGTGGTCTCCTCACCTCAAAAAAGATATATTGGCATTAGAAAAGGTTCAGAAAAGGGCGACTAAGATGATTAGGGGCTTGGAAAGGGTCCCATATGGGGAGAGGCTAGAGAGACTGGGACTTTTCAGTTTGGAAAAAAGGCGATTGAGGGGTGATATGATAGAGGTATATAAAATCATGAATGGTGTGGAGAAAGTGATTATAGAAAAATTATTTACCTTTTCCCATAATACAAGAACTAGGGGACACCAAATGAAATTGATGGGTAGTAGGTTCAAAACTAATAAAAGGAAATTTTTCTTCACACAGCGCACAGTCAACCTGTGGAACTCCTTGCCCGAGGAGGCTGTGAAGGCCAGGACTCTATTAGGGTTTAAAAAAGAGCTTGATAAATTTTTGCAGGTTAGGTCCATAAATGGCTATTAGCCAGGGATAAAGTATGGTGCCCTAGCCTTCATAACAAGGGCAGGAGATGGATGGCAGGAGATAAATCACTTGATCATTGTCTTCTGTTCTCCTTCTCTGGGGCACCTGGCATTGGCCACCATCGGCAGATGGGATGCTGGGCTCGATGGACCTTTGGTCTGACCCAGTATGGCCATTCTTATGTTCTTATGTTCTTATGTCATTTGTTCTGTTCCACTAAATTCCGCATGCAAGTGCTGACAATCTGTTTAAATGTGTCGGTAACCTGTAGAGCTCTCTTTCCCTATGGCAGCTTCGTGTCCTTGCTTGCTTCTGTATTATGTGTTATTTATCTGCAGCTGATCGGACCTGTCACCTTGCTTGTTCTTAGGATATAAGAGATGTGAGACAAAGCGGAGCAGCTCCGGCCTCCTGGGGACATGTACGATAACACACCTGACAACGATAACACACCTGACAAGGGCATCGCTGAGCTATTGTCTTTTGCAGTTAGGATGAGTGAGTCAGAGGCAAGGAAATGTCTTCTTTTAGACATGGCCTCGGGATAATGGGTGTCATTTGGATGGGCGGGTTTTAAAATATTTATGGCTTGTATTTTAATGCTCTACCCTTCTGTCCCCTCTTCCATCCCCAGGCGTGGAGGCTCTTCACAAGCACTAATGAGATAAAGCTCACAGCACCCCTGTGAGGCGGGTCAGTAGCATTACCCCCATTTTGGTAAACTCTGGGAAACCGAGGCACAGATTGGTTAAATGCCGTGCTTGAGGTCACAGAGTGCATATTACTGTGGCACATGGGGACCTCAGCTCAGTACCTGATTGTCCAGAGGGTACTGAATAGACAGTAAGAAGCAGCTCCTGCTCTGCTAGGCTTGTAGTCTAAATTGATACGACAAAGTGTGGGAGAGAAACAGAGCTTTCCCCAAGTTCGCAGAGCAGTCTGCAGCAGATAAAGGAATAGAATCCGTATCTCCTGACATGCCATCTACTGTCCTAGTCACCAGGCCTCTCCTGCAGCAGACCATTTTGCCTACACATGGCTCTCAAAATCATGATAAGGGAGGATGATCTGTGTTTGGTGGGAGGGAAATAAAGTTTTGCGCAAGGGTTCATTTTCCCATATGCAGTTTCTCTTTGTTGGTGTACCAAAGAAGTGGGCTAACAAGGCCTGTTTGCCTGGATGGTACAGACTGAAGTGTGTCTATGCGTGCGATTGATTTGCAAGTTTATATACGGCAGGGGTCTTTGCAGTTCTGCTGTCTACCACAGGAGGTCACTCAGGTTTAGCAGATTGGACAGCAAGCGAGAAGGCCGGTGAGGTAATATCTTTTATTGGACGGACTTCTGTGGATGAGAGAGACACGCTTTCAAGTGACTGACGGTTTGCAACTCCGCTGTGCTTTGAATCTTCACAATTCATGATTCACTGTGCACAGATTCATGGTCAGATCGCTGCTGGGTGTAGACAGGCATATGCCATGTATGCCAGACAGTATCATAAATTCTCAAGTGATAGAGATGCAGCTGTGTTAGTGTCTGGTCTAGCGAAACAAAAGATAGAACTATGTAGCACTTTAAAGACTAACAAGATGGTTTAATAGGTGATGAGCTTTTGTGGGCCAGACCCACTTCCTCAGATCAATATGTGGAAGAAAATTGGCACAACCATATATACCAAAGTGATACAATCAAAAAAAAGTGAACACATATAAAAATGATGGATCAGGTTTAAGAACAGAGGAGGGGTGAGGGGGGGAAGGTTAGTGTCTGTGAGGTAATGACATTAGGGGTGATAATTGGGGAAGCTATCTTTGTAATGGGTGAGATAATTAACATCTTTGTTGAGACCCATACATAAAATGTCAAATTTAAGCATGAATGACAATTCTGAAGCTTCTCTTTGAAGTCTGGAGTTAAAATCGCTCTGAAGCAATATGCATGTTTTAAGGTCATTGAGAGAATGGTCAGTCTGGCTGAAATGGCAAGCAACAGCTTTCTCTCTGTGAGAGAGTCTGATGTCTGTTTTATGTGCATTGATTCTTTGGCGAAGTGTCTGAGAAGTTTGTCCAATGTACATGGCAGATGGACACTTTAGGCACATGATGGCATAAATTATATTTCTGGATGAACAGGAATATGTGTTCTTGATCTTGTAATAGGCATGGTTAGGTCCAATAATGGTGTCAGCAGAGTAAATATGTGGACAAAGCTGGCACCGGGGTTTGTTGCAAGGGAAAGTTCCAGGGTTGGTATTAGTGTGGTATGTCCTGTAGTTGTAGGTAAGAATCATCCTGAGGTTAGGTGGTTGTCTATAGGAGACTATGGGTCTGTCTCCCAGAGCCTCTCAGAGGGTAGTATCCTGTTCCAGTATAGGTTGTAGTTTATTGATAATGCGTTGGACGGGTTCAAGTTGGGGGCTATAGGTGATGACAAGTGGTGTTCTATTGTTGGTTTTCTTGGGTCTGTCTTGAAGTAGATGGTTTCTGGGTATTCGTCTGGCTCTTTTAATTTGTTTTTTTATTTCTCTGGTTGGGTAATCAAGGTTAGAGTTACTCATGGCAACTGACAGATCTTTTTCCAGCTAGGCTTTTGTTAACACTACTTCAGATCTGTGTCTAGCTGTGCATGCTTTGCTATTATCCTTATTTAGTGTATGTGTTACACTGGCACCCAGAGGCTCCAGACAGCACTGAAACCCTGTTGTGCTCGGTGCTGTACATTTAAATGGTGCTGTACATTTAAATGGTGCTTGCCATTTAAATATAGTTACTGGGGGTCCAATTGCCTGCCTGTCTGGGGAATTATGGGTATACTACCATGAGGTAATGGCTATGGGTGGGCAGCGAGGGCACACATTTCAATTTACCAGCTATACCCCTAAACCTACAAGCAAGAAACAGCCTGGAAGAGTCAGACACAAGCTTTTTCAATTCTCTGTTTTAAAAAGTCTGTTGAAGCATTCTGGAAAGATCACAAATGAGAGCAAAGTGTGGGATTTATACTTCAGTGATAATTGTCAGGAAAGCAAATGTCTGGGACTGTAAATTTCCAGGTACATCAATACTAGAGCCAGAAATGGCCACAGACATGCAGATGATCCAGGACCAGAAATACTCAAGAGTGCAAGTACATGGAGCCACAAATAGCTTCTTTTCAGTGAAGCTGGATTTGCTCAGATTGCATATTTGCCTGCCACAGGGATGGGATGGAGTTCAGGGAACTATTCCCCATTGTAGCTCACATTCCCTGTTGTGGTTCAAGTTTACTAGCTTTCTGAATACACTCACTTTTCCCCCAAATCTTTGATGGATGGTTCTAAACTGCAGCACAATCTCTTCCACCTTGCTTTTTGGATTTATAAATTGATAGAGATTCTCTGCAGCATCCAGAAGTCAGAAGTTAACGAATTAGATGCCAATATGACAGGCACATATTCCAAACAAAGAAAGGTTTAAAAACCAGACATGTTTTTTTCTTTACAGAAGAAGACTGAGGGGGACCTGATAACAGTCGTCAAATATGTTAGGGGCTGTTAGAAAGAGGGTGGAGACCTATGTCTGCTGAAGGTAGGACAAGAAGTAATGGGCTTAATCGACAACAAGGAAGATTTAGGTTAGATATTAGGAAAGACTTTTTAACTCTACAGGTAGTTTAGCTCCAGAACAGGCTCCCAAGAAAGGTGGTGGAATCCCTGTCATTGGAGGCTTTTAACAGCAGGCTGGACAAACATCTGTCAGGGATGGTCTAAATCGGGGTGGGCAAGATACCTGTTGCGGGCTGGATTCAGCCCGCCAATCCACCAGATCCAGCCCGCAGACCACCTTGCCTGGACCCTCAGGCATGCAGCAGCTGTTTTAAATGCAGGGCTGCTCCCTATGCCTCTCTGCTCTGGAGGGAGGAGGAGGTTTCAAGTGATCTCCCCACCCCTAGCCCAAGCCTCAGCTCCTATTGGCTGGAAACAACCAGCCAATAGGAACTGACCCCAGCCAATCTCTCAGCGCCTATTGGCCAGAAACAACCAGCCAAAAGGCGCTGAGAGATTGGCTTGGGGGCTGGGGTGGGGCAGTGCAAGCCTCTCCACCCTCCTGGAGCTGGGAGCTGCTTAGGGTGAGCAGCTGCAGTTTTATGTGGTCTGGGGCTGCAACAGGCAGGGCATCCAGCCTGTCTTGTAGGGGCTGCAGGGCTGCTGGCCAGGAGATGCTTAGGTAAGCACCCCTCCCTCCCCCCCCAGCCAAAGCATGCCTCTGGCACCCCAGCCCTTCCTACATCTCAACTCCCTCCGCCAGGTTACTATCCAAACCCTCTGCACACACACCCCCGCCCCAAGTCACAACTCCCTCCCAGACCCTACACCCCCTCCTCCATCCCTCCCCTAGGCCAGAATACTCTCCTGCACCCAGAGACCCTGCACCCCATTCCCCTTCCCCAGATCATAACCCCCTCCTTCACCCAAACTCCCTCTCAGACCCCACACTGTCTGCTGCACCCCAGTCACTTACCCTGTGCACCCTTCTGCACCCAACCTCCATCCTAGGCCCCATGTCTCCGCAACAGAAATGTGTGGCCGTTGACCTGCTTTCCACTTTCCTGTCTCAGCACAGGAGGCTGGACTTGAGAATGTCTCAAGGTTCCTTACAGCCCTGCATTTCTTTGATCATATGAGTCTATGAAATAAAAGAGAGAGAGAGAACCTTATTCCCTCTGCTTGTGTATTATATCTCTGCAGGGACCTCCTCTTCACCCTGCACCTGTACAGTGCCTAGCACAATGAAACCAGGTCCAGAACTAGGGCCCCTAGGCACCATGGTAACACAAATAATAATAAATCATGATATATGTAACCAAATAAACACCCAGGTGCACAATTCTCCAACTCCAGGATGATAATAGCTTTCTGTAACTTTAGAGTGAGGTACTCATATCTCGAGGGTGGGGGTGGGAAGAAGTGAGACCCATGTCCAAGAGCATAACTACTCTGGGGAAGATACCTGAATATAGGGCAGGGTGTGAGGAGATGGATGGGGCTGCATGGGCTGGGCTGGCCGCTCTGTTCATTTGCTCACTTGGCTGGGATGGGGTGAATTTCTCCATTTCCAGCCCTGGAAAGGCTATTCAGTTCAATGCAATTATCTGGCCACCAGAATCAGATGAAGTTCTAGCTCTGGAGTTATTCCGCAGTGTGAATCGTGAGATTTTAGTTGCTATAACAACTGAATTCAGGCTTCAAAAATAGTAACAGATTTTTTCTTCAGTTTGCCTTTTGCCCTCAGAACCCAATCTATTTTGGTTCTGACAGTTCATTTTAGGTGTTCCTTGCCAATGAACTCTGTGGCTCCGCATGGGGATGGGCTCCCATGGGGACCACACTTTCAGTTCATTAAGCATTATTAGTCATCTTTTTTTTCCTTCTCTAAAAATGCTGTATTACGTCTAATGAAAGATAAAGGAGCAAACAGACATCCCTAAAGAGCCCTGGAAAAAGCTTTTGCACAGTCATGAAGGCTGGAGAAGCAATTTGAAATAAAATCTCCAGGTGTGAGCAGCAGGAGTCTAGGAGCAGCTATCAGAAATGGCCTTCATGCGAGTTTTGTACCTGGGGTCTCGGTACTGTGGTGCCAGCTGTTAATGGTAGGAGAAATAGATCAGAGAGATGCTCTGGATTTACCCCTTTTTCTTGCCCTCTGACTTGTTCCATCTAAAGGCAAGATGTAATAAATTTGTCCACTCCATCCGCTTGGGCTGTGTTGGGTACGACTCCAAATGTAGCAAACTGACAGCACTTACGGTATACCCAGGAGCGCTTTGGGCACTATATCAGAGAGCCCTCAGGAAGCCACACCACAAGTCAAACAAATTTTTAAAAAATCCCAAACAAGCAAAGAAATGTGCAGGATCATCTATGTATCCCTTTACTTTCTTTTTCTTGACCACTGACTCTTGTCCATTGGTTCATGCTGTCCCAATAGGGTTACCAATTTTGGTGGAATGTATTCCTAGAGATTTCATTACATCACAAGCTTCCTGTTGTGATTCAACCAACTGCGATGAGTTTTGTATTTTAGTTGGAGGGAGCCAGGTGACACAGTGGGTCAGCAGAGGTCATGGTTCATCAGTTAAATCAATTTGAAAGTCTTACCATAGGACTTAGCACTTAATCTACTATGGCATCACAAAATCCCCATAGGATTTACTCATTAGCACGCTCTGTTAAGAGAAGTTTAGGAATAGACTGTCTGGGAATGCTGCTTGCCAAGACTAAAGCTGGCCCTACCAATGTTCCCTCTAATTTTTTTCTATTCACGTGTGGAATAAATTGCATGATGTGCACCTAGACATGTGTGGATGTGCACCACCAGTAGAAACACATGCTGTTTGCTGTGGCAGTGATACTCTGATAGTCAGGTGGGTGGCACCTGTATCTCTCCTGAGTGGCCAACCAAGCACACAGCTTACAGGGACCTCTGATACCTACATATGGAAGCTAAGGGAGCAATTCCCAGCTTTCATAGACATACTCATTCTAGTTCTTATCAAGGGAGAGTGCTAAAAAAATTGAAGGATAACCACAGGTACACAGGCTAACTGCCTTTAGCCACGTGGGCCATGCTAAAAGGCTGTAACCATTTAATTATATCATTTTTAAATCAATAATGAAAGCAGTGTGACAGCTGTGTGTAGACAAGCCCTTCTATCCGTTTAAAACTGGTCATATCCAAATAGATGCCTTCTCTACATTTTCAGATGCAAGATGCAATCAATTTAAGAACCTCCATGCACAAAGCTGCACTCGTTTAACTAAACTGATTTAATAATCACACCTAAGGCTAAGCTTACTTTTTTGGCCAAATATTACAAGATGGCCTGGTGTACAAACAGAATTTGCGGCACTTTCACTAAAACTATATTACTCCTCCTCTTTTTCTCTTTCTCCAAAAATGCCTGTATTATGTCTAATGAAAGGTAGAGGAGCAAACAGACATCACTAAAGAACCCCGGAAAAAACTTCTCCACAAAGGCTGGAGAAATAACATGAAAAAAAGCTCCCGAGTGTGAGCAGCAGGAGTCTAGGAGCAGCTATCAGAAATCACCTTAACTGCTCCACATATTGATTCCGTGAAACTGGTTCAAACCCCCTATGTGGACCTGCTTACCTCAAGTTTATACACAACTGGTTTATATCAACTTGCATTGATACATAAGGGCAGGAAGATTTCGTACCAAATTCTGTTTTAGGGCCATTCATGTCCAGGGGGAAGTCCACAGAAAGCAAGGGAGTTAGAGGTGAATGAAATTGGGACTAGTGGAGAATCAAGCCTGTTATCTGTTTTCCTGGAACTTCCCTCCGGCATCAGAGCAAAACCAGGTCATGTTTCTCCTGATTTTGTGTGTGTGTGTCGCGCCTTTAAGATCCTGTGCGCCAGCAAAGCCAACCTCTTTTGTTGAATGGAAACAGGCAGGGCTACTCCTCCTCTAACTCTGCTCAGCCTGGCTCCTTCTGTTTGTGGCAGTTTTCAGCAGCATCTAGAGGTTTTTTTTTAGTGGATGTGGGAAGAAAAGAGACAGAGAAAAGGAGAGGGATCCCGCCCCCCCCCATCTTTTAGACTTTATATCAGAATAAGCTCCTCCCCTCCCCCCCAACTATTCAAGAAAGGAGCAGAGCAAATGTGCCTGTGTGAAAGATCAATCTCCAGGGCATTCAGCCCAAGCATATCCATTAATGCATGTTAGGGGGAGGGGCAGAGATCCAGAGGCAGGGCAGTCACAGAGGGAAGGGAGAGGCTTTGCCTGAGAGGCAAAGAAAGGGAGAGTGATGGAGGCAGACAGAGGGGCAGGAGCCAAGGTTCCCAGCCCCCCCAGCAGCACCATTCTGTGTAGTGCCCTGCTCAGCTAACTGTTGTGCTCCGTCATTTCCCCCCCCCGCCGCCCCTGCTCCCACAGGCTGTTTATAAAGAGCCTTGACTAGTTACAGCTCTTGACTGAGATTCATGCCCTGATAAAAAGGGTACATTTAGCTTGAAAGGGGAGAAACATCCCTTCCTCCATCCCCAGATGAGGCAGCTCCCGGAGAACGGTACCTCCTAGAATGCAACTCCAGATGTCTCCAGAGCAGTGCCTTCTGCTGCCCTCCCGGCACCATCTCCCCAGCATCCCAGCTCAAGACAGGGAAGGGGCCCAGCCCTGGGGGAAGCAGGAGTCCTATGCAGAAAAGAGTCACTTCCTCAAAACACCTGCGAAGGCAAGGAAGGCCATGCCCTCACTGGGAACAAGCGAAGCCGACTAAGGGCTCCATGTCTGGGGAAGCACTGAATGATTCTGCCCGTCATCAGCTGCTCACTCCCCCCTGTCTCCCCCCGTTCTGTCTCTGTCCATCTGTCTGCAGCTCCGCCCTTGACATGCTTTAATTACATTTTAAATTCAAATCGGCTGCTATTTGATCCGCTGGGTGTATTTATAGCTCTGCTCAAGCTGGCTGTGTGGATATGGCAGGTTGGGCAGGTTGCTGTGACATGTGGGGCAGGAGGGGATTGCTTGCTTGCTCGCTCGCTTGCCTGCCTTCTTTTCCTCCTCCTTGTTGGATTATTATTTTGCAGCAAGACCCATGTCCCCTCCTGCCCTCCCTCACACACACACTGGCTCTCTCTTAGGTTTCTTTTGTTTTTATTGTATTATTCTCTTGTGCAACAGGGGGCGGGAGAAGCAAAGGGTGGCCTTGATTTTTTCTCTTTAGCATTTTAAACACACACAGAGTGTTTGGGAGAGAGAGAAAGAGAGCTGGTCCTTGGGACTGTGAGTTGCTACCTCCACATGCCTGAGCCAGCAGACAAAGCAAGCGCGAATGAAGTTAATACAGTTACCCTGGGGGTCGCCGTTTCCTCCTTGGGTCAGAGGAATAACAGAGACTCCCCTGCCCCCTGTCCGCTACTGAGCTGAAAAATCTGTGTCTGGGATTTAACCTGCTGCTCCTGAATTTCCTCCTCTCCTCCCTGCCTCACTCTGCTTCTTCCTCCCACCTTCCTGCCTCTCTTCAACACTCTCTGGACCAGAGCTGGATTCTCATGGACCTTCCAAGATGTTCATGTCCAGAATCCTGGATTTTCAGAAGACAAGATATGCCAGGTAAAGCCAAGTGGCTGTGTTCTTAATTCCTTTAGCTGAACCATGTTGCGTTGTGTTTTGAAACCCTCTAGGATCCCTCCCAACCCCTGCCCTTTCATAGAGGAAGTAAGGATTGAATTCCAGGTTGGCACTTTCAGGACACTGCGAATTAAGCTGACAGAGGAGTTTGAAAGATGCTCAGCTCCTCAGAGCACAAGGCACCTGCAGGGCTGACACCCCTGCTTTGTTTTCCAGGTTTAATGATAGTCCTTTGCACTTTCATAGCACCTTTGTAGACAAGAATAAATTCAGCCTCACAACACCTCTGTGAGGTAAGTATGACTAGTCCCATTTCACTGGTGGAGAAACTGATCGTTGGGTCTTTCAATGTTTGGGTGTCCTTCTTGGGACACTTTGACCCATGATCATCCTTTGGAGTTGTGTACCTCTGAAAAATTAGCCCCCCCCCCCATTCCCAGAAGTCTCCATTTGGATGGGGCACCACTAGCCACTTTTAAAAATGTGTTTGTAAGTGACTTGCCTGAAAGTGTCATGGAGTTGGGAATAGATTTCTGGTTAGCAAGCTCCCAGATCTGGGGCTTGACTTCAAGGCCATCTTTCCATCCAGCTCAAAGAAGATGCTGATGTCCAGAAGTGTCTCCTAGAGGGGCACAAGCCATAGTGTGACGGATTGACATTTTGCAGAGCTGGCCCCGTAACAAAACCCCCATGGACTTGAACACAACCCTGAAAGAATTGCAGGACTTTTCTTCCTGTTGTATTGCTTCTGTTAAGGGCAGGCAGGGATCCTAGTGGGTCTCAGGGACTTTGGGACCATGTATGGATTTTGGAAGAGTATTGGTGGAACTGGCTGTAAATCTGCCGTCTCACAGATCCAGAAGGAAAGCTTGAGTCGTCTGTCTGTGATGTAGCTGCTTCCTACAGAGAGTTGGATCTCTGACCCTTCCCTTAGTCTGGGACAGGTTCCCATGAAGCACAATCTCCCCCAGTGCTGGCAACTTGTTCTAATAGCTCAGGGGTGTGAATTTTCTGTGCATCCAACCAATATACAGAGAAATTCAGGGCATTACACATGCTCAAGAAAGGTGAATTCTGACAGGACTAGGTGCAGAGAAGAGGTACTACAATGATCAGGGGACTAGAGATCCTATCTTTTCAAGAGGAGACAGAGAACTTGACTTGTTGAGCCTCGCAAAACGAAGGCTTGTTCTCTCTGAATACATTTGGGGGAGAACATCCAACAGAGAGAAGAGCTATTTAAGTTAAAGGACAATGTTGGCAGAGGAATGAATGGGTACAAACTGGCCATGAATACACCAAGATTGGAAATTAGAAGGTGGCTAATTATCAGTGAGATTCTGGAACAGGCTTTCATGAGGAGTGGTGAGGGTAAGGAATGTAACTACTTTTAATGTGGGGCATGATGCCGTTTTGAACAGGACAATATGATGATGGGGGGGTCCCTGCTGTGTTCCCAGCAAGTTGTGTGCTTGGATGGCCACACAGGAGACATTCAAATGCCACTCAGCTGATAACGAGAGTGCCCAGAGCAGCTCCCAGTCAGCAACATGTGCTTCTATTGGTGGTGCACATCTGCACATGCCTCGCTGCGTATAACAGCATTTATTCCACAAGTGGATGGAAAAAAATTAGAGTGAACATTGGTGCCCTGTGCTTGCAGGATATAGGACTCAATGGCTCAGGAGATACCTTTCAGTCCCATGTCCTATATTCCTAAGCAAATTGCAACAGCAAATTATTGTCAGGCATCTCAGACAGGAAATGCAATGTACACCTGAATTGTGCATTTTAAGCCTGAAGACAGGCATAGTGAGTCAAGTAGAAAGTATAATCACTGTCATAGTATCATTTGTAGCCAGACATAAAGTGATATTGCAATGGAAAGGCTCTATGAGATGGTGTTTGAAAACAGAACCTCTTAGTGAATTCAGTGGGTGGGGAAAGAAAGGCATCAAACAGCCCGTTAAGCCTGGCTCCTTTATGCACAGTACTTGGGCATTACAGGCAACGGCAGTGCAAGGTTCCTGCACCCAGCTCCTTAGCCAGGGTTTCCTAAGTTAGCCCTGACGTGGGGGAAATACCTGAGAGAACAGTTCAGTGGTTGTGTTTGTTCAGTCCTTAGCCTCTCTCCTTGCTGCAAATACCAGTTCTTGTGCTGGGGGTGGTTTCTGTCATGTGGAGAAAGAGCCGCTGACTTGACAAATTCCAAATGGCTATCCAGTTCCTGTTGCAAAGCAGCTTTCCTCGTGCCTTTGTCTCAGGAACCAAGTATACACAAATCCTGAATGAAGACTCTCTTCTCTTCCTTCAGAAGGCAATTTAAACACCACATTCCTTCTGACAAAATTGAAATTGTACTGCTCTCCCCCTATTTACACATGGGAAACTAGGTGAAGCACATGGCAATTGTGGGTAATGCTTTGTAACCTCCTTGTCCAGTACAGATCCCTTTTTAATCACCAGGAGACTGCACAACGGCTTTTTTTTCCTTTTTACAAAGGGCAATAGGAAGGTGATCAGATGAATGAAATGATGCCAGTTTTCTGGGCTCCAGACCAAAGCATATTTTGGAAGCCGCTGGAGCGAGCCCGCTTTAGAAAATCCCTCTCTGTCCAGTTAGAGAAACTGATCTGCTAGATATGACTGAGTACACTTTTTGTGCCACAAGTGTTGCTTGTTGAATGGGTTGCTAAGCGCTCATTGTTAGGACGGGCACAGTGGGGGAAGTGAGTGGAATGAGCCTTGCTCGCTGACAGTAGGTGCAAGGTTCCTTTCTGTCTTCTCTTTTTTCTTCTCAGACAGGATTAGGGAGCCGGGGAAGCAGCACAAATGAGCAGCACTGGAACTTTTAGTGTGTGAAGATAAATCTCCTCCCACATATAACCTAAGAGCCTGGCTTTTGTTTTTCAAAGTCTTTTTGCCGAAGTCTTTGGATAGTTCTTCCTGGAGCACAAATGATAAAATTATAGCCCACTGACTAACTGAGTGCTAGAGCTGGGCAGTGCCATGCTGGGCTGGAGACCTGAGTTTGATTGCCTGGCTTGGCAAGATCTGGAAGGGCCAGGGACCAGAAGAGGAAAGGCTTGTTGTGATTCAGGGATTGCGTAGCAAGCCCCCTCAGTATATTAAGAATCGCAGCTAAAAAGGAGCTCTCCATCCATCGCTTCTTGGCTGCATTTTAGAAATAGGTGCAGGTGTAGCCTTGCCTCTTGAGGAGGCATTAGATGCATCTTGATACTGGTTGTAGAGTGGGGAACTTTCACTCTTGTGGGATTGATTCCTCCCACCCCTTTACCAGAGTAGCATAAATTCTTGATCTCATAAAAGGAATTTGGAACTGATTTTTTTTTATTGGGGGAGGGGTTTCCTTTGTATTATCTGATTCAAGAGACGCAAGGAAGGAAGAGATTCATGTCGGCTGGTCATTAATAGGTGCACTGGAAAAACAGCCAGATGAAAGACCTTAGCAACGAGAATTAGATGAAAGGAAACAATCAAAGTGGGCGTGGTTTATGAACTGCCAGATAAGACAAGAGAATGTCCCTTGCTCAGGAGGCAAGAATGTTAACCAAGATTCAAGCAGGGTTGGCCTGCTTCTAAATGTTGTGTGGCTTCAGGAAGAAAGGGAGGATGGGAAGAAAGAAAAAATTTGAAGAAAGTCTCTAACAGCTGCAGAGAAGAAACTCAATTTGATTCCATTCCATGAACAAGAAAGCCCTGAATTCCCAGGTAGTGCTGTTCAGCCAGATCATTAAACAGGCCCCTTGGAAGTGCCGTCTGCTTTATTCCAATTTTCCATGAGAGCTGCCCCTTTGGCACTAGCATGTCAGGTTCTCCCAATAATCTGACAAGAGGGCTCCCAAGGAAAGCTGAGCACTGTAGATTGAAACTGGCTCTCACAATATAAAGGAAAACCAGCTTCATAAGAATGGCCATACTGGGTCAGAACAAAGATATCTAAAAGGGTGTCACAGGGAGGAGGGGCGGGGGGGAATTGTTCTCCTTGGCCGCTGAGGATAGGACAAGAAGCAATGGGTTTAAACTGCAGCAGGGGAGGTTTAGGTTGGATATTAAGAAAAACTTCCTAACTGTCAGGGTGGTTAAACACTGGAATAAATTGCCTAGGGAGGTTGCACTGGAGATATTTAAGGGCAGGTTGAACGGACATCTATCAGGGATGATCTAGACAGTGCTTGGTCCTGCAGTGAGGGAAGGGGACTGGACCTGATGATCTCTCGAAGTCCCTTCCAGTTTTAGTAATCTATGATTCTATGAAAGGTCCATCTAACCCAGTATCCTGCCTTCTGACAGTGGCCAATGCCAGGTGCCTCAGAAGGAATTAACAGAACAGGCAGTCATCAAGTGATCCATCCCCTGTCTCCTACCCCTAGCTTCTGCCAGACAGAGGCTAGGGACTCTGCCCATCCTCGCTAATAGCTATTGATGGACCTATCCTCCATGAATTTATCCAGCTCTTTTTTGAATCCTGTTATAGCCTTGGACTTTACAATGTCCTCTGGCAAGGAGTTCCACAGATTGATTGTGCATTGTGTGAAGAAGCACTTCCTTTTGTTTGTTTTAAACCTGCTACCTATTGAAGTTTGACAAAACTGCTTGTGTCAGTGTTTGTGTGTGTGCACGTGAAAGACGGAGAGAAAGGAAGGGGCCCCCAAAAGCATCTCAACTGTATAAACATCCCTTTTGTTCTCTGTATCTTGGTGCTGCTCTGTAGGGAGTTGCCTCCATCTTTGAGGACAATCATCTTCTACACAAAGGTTCTAATTCAGCTATGACGTAAATGGCAGTGTCAGTTACCCCTGAAAGCAGATCAGATTCCACCTGCTTTATTTTACCCACCTCCACTGAGTTGCTTTTTACTGCTCCACCCCCCAGTCTGACACCTTAATGTATCAATTTCACTTGTTTAGCACGCCCACTGAATAGCAAATAAGTGCAAGTTACACTTCTTTGCGACTGACACTTGTTTCCTCAACTCACTTAGACTCAATATGTAATTTACCTCTCCAGTCACATCACTACCACATTTGACCCAGAGATGCCTATGGATGTTACGCCTGCTTCTGACACTGAGTTTGAGTGAGGTCCAAAGCCTTTGTTATTTTGTATTAATATTGTTGCCAGTTTTCAGTAAAACATGGATTCTTTTTACATAGCTGAGCCAAGGACAAGTCCAAGCTCCCCTCCCTTTGGGCACACAAAAGCACTGTCTTTGCTTTGGGAATCAAAAAAAAAAAAAAAAAAAAAAGTAGGGAAACATGATAAAAAGCAACTTGAGTGTGGATTCTTTCACCAGACCTAGAACATGGGGGCCCATAGGGAACAGCTCACAGCAGCTAGGCAAAATCATGGTAATTCCCAGAGGCTCAAGATTTAATTTATTCAGGTAAAATGCCCCAGAGGTTATTAGGTTGGTCTGCTCTTGCACTGGGCAGCTAAGCCGAGAGTAACAATGAAAACAGTAGCTGCAATGAAAAGATGCCCTTTAAATTTCCCAACAATGAAGCTAAATTTGGAGGCAGGGGTGCGGGAACAATTTTTAGAGTGGGTGGACTGAGAGCCATTGAACCAAACTGTAAGCCCTGTATATTTTGGAAACCACTTCACGCCGGAGGAGGTGGGGGTGGGATGGTAGTAACCCTAGTTCAAGTGCTGAGATGAACCCTGAATGTACCAAAATCTGCCCTCCTCCTGAACTTCATTAAGAATTGTGTTAAATGTATTTGAGCACAGAACTTGACCATTGGTTAGAGTCTGCTTCCTAGCCAGTAAATGCACAGATCCAAGTACAGCCCATAATGACAAAGAGGTAAAGGGTGGGTCAGAGATGTACGTGGATTCCATACAACAAGAAGAAAAGAGAATGGATGGTTCATGCAGCACAAGGGTAATGGGGTATGAAATCTTTCACCTTTTGATTGCTTTGTTCGAATACAGCCACTGAAAGCCCTTGTCATCTGGTGAGATGAGTTTGGTGGGTCTTTGGCTCATTACTGCTGGGTATGTGGCCACATCACAAACATCACCATTGTGATTGTCATCATGGAGCACCAGGATGGGCTCTGAAGAATGGACTACCCTCATACCACCAGAAGTAATCGCTGTAGGGCATTGGTGAGGTATCTGAAGAGCTCTCTTTGGATATCTTGCATTACCACTGCCCATGTGTGCCTTAGAGCACCCCCTGGTTTCTTCTAATATTTTCCATCCATGTGCAGAATAATTTTATGTGCACCATGGCATGTGTGAATGTGCACCACCCCTAAAAACCTACCTGTGGATGCTTTGCTGATCAGTTGGGTGGCATTTGAATCTCTCCTGAGCAGCTGCACAAACATCCAGCTTACAGGGAACACTTCCCTTGAGGCCCAGCGCAGCACTACCATTGCATCTCAGCCTCAGTTTCCCTGGGAGAGATTTTAGTAAGTCCAGTGAAGCTTATATATTGAACAGCGCTCCATCAGGACTCTAGTTTTATTCAGCCCCAAAAGACAGAACATAACACAAAATAAAATGTCTCCTCAGCATCTCTAGCTGAAGGAAGGCAGCATTCTTTCTTGGTTTCCTTTGCCTGTGTGGCCCTCTACATCAACTTCCTCTGAGAAGCCATCTCCATACATTCTGGGAACTGTTCATCTTCCCACCAGCCTCTATTTCTCTAGTGTAAGCCTCCCTCCCTGTGCATAACTTCCATTTATCTTGCCCAGGTGAGTTCTTGCCTAATTAAAGGCCTCTCCACAACTCAACACAGCAGGGCCATTTCAGAATAACTGACCTTATACCGAAATAACATAGTTCGCGTCTACACAGCAAGCAGTTTATTTCAACATAATGTTGACATAATGTCGAGCTGGAGGACTTCTTACTTTGACTCCTGTAACCCTCATTGTATGAGGAGTCAGGGAAGTCTGAGGAAGAATGCTCTAATTTGGACGTCCTGCTGTGTCGACCGTGCCAAAAGCCAATGTAAGTTATTTTGACTTAAGCTGCGCAATAGACGTAGCTCAAGTTGAGTAGCTTATTTTGGCTTTAGCTGTGCTGGGTAGACATGCCCCAAGTGAGCTAGTCATAGGTAAACCTGAGCTGCCTTGTTCTTCCTTGTGGAGCCAGTCACAGGAAAGCCCAGCCCACCCCGCCACCCGAATCCCTCTGAGGGCCAGCTAGTCTCTGACTCGTAGGGTTGCCAGATGGGTTCCCAAAAAATACCAGACACCCAGTATTTTTTGGTTGAGCAAAAAAAAAAAAAAGAATGCGGGATAAGCAGCAATCGCAACCCCACCTCCCAGCTGGGACTCACAGGCTGGGAGGTGGGGCCACAATTGGCGGTGGGAGCCTGTGAGTCCCAGCCACTCTCCCCGCCCCCGCCAGGCTTCTGTGCAATCACAGGCTCCTAGCGCCAATCATGGCCCCGCCTTCCAGCCACTCCCCCCGCCCACGCCAGGCTTCCTTCCAGTGCGCAGCCGGAAAAATCAGAGAATACTGGACATTGCACATGTCCGGTATTCTCTGATTTTTTTTTTTACCGGACAAAGAGCGCAAATACTGAACTGTCCGATAGAATACCGGACACCTGGCAACCCTACTGACTCGAAGGAAAAATGGAGGCCCTAAGTGCTCAGCGTATCTGTATCACATCTTTCACCAACACTAAAAGAAGAGAACCCAAACCTCACAGTTAGCACCATAAGTCCAGAAATGGTGGGGAATTGAAGCCTGAGGTTAAGAGAGATACACACCATAGAGAGAACAGGTCTATGGTGGAACAATTGTTCTTCAGTCATAGTCATTCATTTTGAGTGAACTGTAAGGGGTCTGGCAAGTATTGTCCGAGGCTGCCTACTAAATAAATCTTGATATGTCTGAGTATGTGAAGTTGGCTTACAGTTGCTCAGACTTGCCCTCTGCGGGAACTTAGATGCCTTGTACAGTTGTTTTCTTTTTTTTTAAACCCATGTAGGACAAAACTGTGGGAATAAAGAGACCTTAAAAATTGCTGTGGTTTACCACTCTGAGTACAGAGCTGCTTGAAAGACTAAAGACATCTCAGAGAGGTGCTTATCTGAGCCAAGCCTGCATCCCTGCCCTCCCTTCCCAGGGTGAGATTCTGCCTTCATGGACCATAAGCAAGCCCACTGAAATCAGTGGGGCTACTTGCAGAATCAGGTGCTGTAACAAGGCGGACTGACCCCATAAGGACAAGTGGCCTGAGAGCCAACCTGCCCTGTTCCAGCTGGGAAAGGATCAGGTGATCCCTAGGGTTGCCAGGTATCCGGTATTGACCCAGAGAGTCCGGTATTTTCACCTCCTGTCCAGTAAAAAAATTCAGAAAATACCAGACACCTAAAATGTCCGATATTTTCTGATTTTTTTTCCCCGGCCAGGAGGCGAAAATACCGGACACCTGGCAACCCTAAAACACACTCGGCAACTGGGCCCAGCCCCGGCCCTGGACCCCCTGCTTACCTGGTTCTGCAGGGAAGCTGCGTTTTGGCTTGATCAATAACACAAAATGGCTGCTGGCAAAAAGCCTAAAGACCAAGGGGACGCAATGTCTTCCCTGGGTCTTAGTGCTCGGCTACTCCCCTGTTCCTATCCCTATTCTGACTGTGCAGGCACTCTGAAAGGGTCTCCCCACCTTTTTTCCCTCAACAGAATTTTTTCCCCAGTGTTTTTTTTTGGGTGGGGGGGGATGTTTGGTATTTTTGTTTAAACCATCTGGCAACTCTAGTCCCTCTGGAGGGCTGAGGGGGTGAGTTGTAAGAGGGCAGCTGGCTCCTGGGACAGGCCCTGGAGCAGAGAGCAGCACCGAGTGTGAGGCCTCTAGGCCCCTGCAGCCTGGTTTATGGACAGGGGTAGCTTTGTCCTGAGTTATTTTGTGAGCTTTCCTTTGAATTAATAAACCATGCCCTGTGGGAAGGCCTGAGAGAGATTTGGGTGGGATATTAGCCTATCCTGGGCTGAGGAGGCAGGCCGGTACCCAGCACTAGTTTGTGGTGTCCCATAGGGTATGTCTAGACTACATGGCTCCGTCGACGGAGCCATGTAAACTAGTTTACCCAGCATAGGCAAAGAAGCGGGGATTTAAATAATCCCTGCTTCATTAAAATAAACATGGCCACCGTGCTGTGCTGACGATCAGCTGATCCGGCATAGCGCGGCAGTCTAGATGCGGATCTGTCGGCTGGGGAAGCCTTTGCCGACCGATCCTGTAAACGTCGTTTCATGAGGCATAAGGGATCGGTCGGCAAAGGCTTCCTCAGCTGACAGATCTGCGTCTAGACTGCCGCGCTGTGCCGGATCAGCTGATCGTTGGCACAGTGCGGCGGCCATGTTTATTTTAATGAAGCGGGGATTATTTAAATCCCCGCTTCTTTGCCTATGCTGGGTAAACTAGTTTATATGGCTCCGCCGACGGAGCCACGTAGTCTAGACATACCCTTTGTAACAAAGCCCTTATGAAAGCAAACAGTAATCTGGTCTTGCTGAGCTCTTGCAGCGTTCATTTGTGCTTCAATTGCGTCTCAAGAGCAAACAAAGTATCATCTTAATATACAATGCATCCTTTGCAGGGAGTTATGTCCTGCTCCAGCAGGGAGATGGACTCCAGCCTCCAACAGGCCCCTTCTGTCTCTAACAGCCTAGGACCCACTGAGGCTGCGCGGTCACCCTGTAATCCCCCTGCACTGACAGATACACAGGATTACAAAACAGGTGGCCAATGGAGGATGCCAATGGGAGCAGAAGTCAGACCTTTCCCAGGAGCTGCTGGGCAATGAAACTGAGCCCTGCAAGAGATAAGAAAGAGCACAGGCCTCCCCGAGCTTACAGCTAAATGTAAAACTTGTTTCCCTGAGTTGGCTTTCACTCAATAATTTCAACACACTTATGCACACAAGGAAAGAAACTGAAATCTAGGAACAAGAAAGAAAGAGAAAGAAAGAAAGAAAGAAAAGTTATTTTTATTTGTAATTCTTGCAAGGTGTTCAGCTATACAGCAAAAGGTGTATCATAGAAGGACCTAGGGGGTGGATAACAGTGCAATCACCATGGGGATCACAGTCTGAATGACCACAGGGATGGGACTGTGATGCGACAAACACACGGTGCAATCCAGAGTTTGTGTTTCACCACCAGAGCCAAGCAGAACTTGAACCTTAAAATGTTTACTTTCTGTTCAAAATCTAAAGCCTGCTATTGCTGAGTGGGGACACAATGTGAGTTCCCTTGATAAAATAACTGGCATACTCTGCATCAGATTGCAGAAGTTAATTAGCAGCGATGGGCCAGAACCAAACCTTTGATCCAAGCACCCAAATGTCAGGAAAGTTTGTATCCAGAGCTACATCCAGCTCCACAGTTTGCTGCTCATTCTCATCTCTGGAAATTACAGGATTTGATGCCTGGACTGACAGAGAGGATCAGATGGAGAAATGAAATGTTAAAAATTATCCTTGTCCTTGACTGGCTACACTGCACTGCCTATCTCTTGCAAAGAATGTTGGCTGAGAAAGCCTAATATTAGAAATGGTCAAACTGTTACCAACCACATGCATTAAAAACACAGCTAGTGACTAGTTTGCAAACCAGTCGTGATCTTAAAGTATTTGTGGTGTTCATAAATATGCTGAATAGCTTATCTGAATTGCAATAGCATCTAGAAACCCCAGCTGAGACCAGGGTCCCATTGCACAAGAGCCTGTGCATATGTATAAGGAGAGGCAATCTCTTCTCAAAGAGCTTATTATTTATAGATGGGGGGAGGGAAGACTTGTACAAGGTCAAATGTATGTCAGCAGCATCGGTGCTGGGACTAGACTTCAGGACACCTAACTGCTAGGCCAGGGCCCTAGCCATTAGTCCACACTACCTCCTTCATGTTGTTCCTCTCGTCTATATACCAAAGCAACCTTTTTGACAGAAATGTGATGACAGGAAGCATCCGACCACTAAACAGAATGGCATATTCTCATTCAGGGGCTTTGAAACATGCTGTGCTGGGGATTGTTTTGCAGAGTTTTATGGCTCCATTAGGAGCCTGGACTAAGAGTGTTAAACAGGGTCTGGTACACACTTTATTGAGGTGATGGGCCAGATTCTGTGGTCCAGAAGAGCGGTGCTATCTGGATAAAGTAAAAGTGAGGAATAATATTATGTTTGGACCATCTTTGTAGTCCAGGAGTGAGCAAAAGGGCCTCCGCGGGCTGAATCCAGCCCGCCAAGTGGGTTGATCCAGCCTGCAGAGGCCCTGCCACTCCCCGCACCCCCAAGCCAATCAGGGCTTGGAGGCGGGAGGAGGTGTGTAAAGTCTCCTCTCACCCTGCCCCCACCCTGCAAGGAGTGCATGGCACTTAGAAGTGCCACGTGCTCCTGGCAGGGCAAAAGGAGACTTTGCACACTCCCCCAAGGCTACTCAGGGCTTGGGGATGGGGGGAGAGTATGAAGTCTCTTCCCGCCCTGCCCCCACCCTGCAGGGAGTGCGTGGTGCTTCTTAGCGCCATGCGCTCCTGGCAGGGCGGGAGGAGACTTCGCGCACCTCCCCCCACCCCCAAGCCCTGATTGGCCTGGGAGCAGGGTGGGGAGCACACAAAGTCTCCTCCTGCTCTGTGAGAGGTGCAGCATTTCTAAGCACCACACGCTCCTTGCAGGACGGGGGCAGGGTGGGAGGAGACTTGCATGCTCCCCCCACCTCCTGTCCCTAGGCAAATCAGGACTTGGGGGCAGGGGGAGCACATGAAGTTTCCTCCCACCCTGCAAGGGGCTCAGCACTTAAAATCAACTGCCGGCTGCTGCTCTGATTGCACACAAAATCCTGTTTCCCTGAACACCGTTGAAACAAACAACAGCAGGCAGCTTCCTTGCTCAGAAATCTTCCTGTGGTACCACTCCAGGAAGCTTTATGCCCAAGAAGTTCTGTTCCTCTGTTTCCTTTGAGGGTGACACTCGCACCACTCCTGTTGGCTTTTGTCTCTGACAAAACCTAGCTCTGAATTTGCACTCAGGGAAACTCTCAGTCCCCACAGGGTAGTCTGTCTCACCATACAGATTAGTCCTTGGGCGTTATCCCACCTGCTGTTTTTACTGTATAAGGGGGTTTGAATAGCCCCTGTTGAGCTGGAAAAGTGTTTGTCTTTGGATGCAAGATTCCCCATCCAGTTTCAATTGTAGAAGCCTCCAGAGGCCTCAGTCAGGGTTGGGATCCCATTGTGCTAGGCTCTGTGTACACGCATGGAAGTACACAGTCCCAGCCCTGAAGCATGTACCGTCTAGGAAGACAAGTGATCTTGTGTTTCCATTTTTCAGACTCATTCTACTCCCTCCAGAAGTTGCCAGTCCCATTTGCTACACTAAAATAGCACTGAGAAGAAATATTCTGCTTTCTCACACCCATCTTCCCAACACCCCCTTTCCCCCACTCTGCCCTCTTGCAGGATGCTTCCCTCTGAAATGCAGGCTGGGATCAATCCTAAAACTGAGAGAAGAACTTGGGTAGCTGGTTGACTTCCACCGCAGGGAAGCGAGTTGCAAAACCAAGAGCAGATTTTGTGGCTCTTTTCATCTCTGCAGGGAGGGCCAAGGAGGAAGGAAGCTGTATTTAAAGGGTAGGACACACAAGGCTGAACTTTCTGAACCTGGAGTGCCATATGTGTGCGTAGGAGCTAGGAAAGGAGCATTCAAATGCAAAGAAGCAGGCACTGAGTACAATGCATGGGTTGTAGGAATGTGGGGGTGTGTTGGCAGATGGCAGCACTGGAAGGAGTTAGGATTACAGTTTGCATTTGTAACTTTCAGTGGAAAATCTTTCCTTGATAAGAACTAAGCCAGGTATTTCAGAATGTTTGTCATACAGGCATTTGGTGTGGGCCAAACATGTTGTTACTGTAGAGCAGTGGTTCCCAAACTTTTCGGCATCACGCCCCCCTTTTGATTTTTGAGAAACCCTCATGCCCCCCCCCCAAAACTTGTTGAGCAAAAAAAAAAGGAACTGACCGGGGCCGAAAAACAAAAATAGCAGCAAAACTTGGGGGAGAGGGGGTGTCGTAGCAGCAAAACTTGGGGGAGAGGGGGTGTCGCTTCACACACACCCTGGAATTTTTTCACGCCCCCCCCCCCCGTGCTGTAGAGCTTGGGGTCTTGATCTAGGGGCCACAAACAGGTGTCAAACGGGTCACATCTACTGTGCCATTCCCATGTATCAAATGGGAGGCAATCTTAGCTAGATGGAAGAAGGGGTCCCAGTGTGGAAAAGATTGAGAACCATTGGTGTAGAGAGTCTTCTCTCTGCAGAAGAGACTAGCTTCCAAGGTTTGAATTTGCCCACCCCTGGAGGGCATCTGACTCAGTGGATCTGGCCAGCCAAATCCACGTGCATGTTGGACATTGGCCATGTTGCTTTGTAATGCTGTTTTAAACTCTTAGGAAGCCACCTAATTAAAAGCTGAGGAAGAGGACTGAATCCTATTACTATGTTTCTCCTGTATAAGATTACAAGTCAAAAGTTTAGCATGAGCCGGGCCCCGGCTGAAAGGAATTCACTCAGTGGGCACGATGGCTCCAATACACACAAACAACGCTCACAAGAAAGCCTGGGATTTTGTTCCTGGGATTCTGAAGTGTTAGCACAAGACACGTGGTCTTGATCATTGCTTAGGTGAGAGGTGGAGTAAAGGAGATGACTTGTTGGCCTGGTCTACGCTAGGAGGCAATGTCAAACTAACATTTGCAACTCCAGCTACGTGAATAGCGTAGCTGGAGTCAACATATCTTAGTTTCATTGACTGCAGTGTCTCCACTGAAGGGGTTGATGGGAGAAACTCTCCTTCGACTCCCCTTACTTGTCGTGGCCCAAGGGAGTACCAAAGTTAATGGAAGCGTGATCAGCTATCAATTTAGCATGTCCTTACTAGACCCGCTAAATCGACCCCCAGGATGTCGATGCTGCAGAGATCAATAAGTATAGACAAGGCTGTAGACAGGGGAGACAGGCAAGTTAGGAGAGGCAGTGATGTGGGGTTGCCAACATATTTCAAAAATTATCATTCTACCCTACCCTCCTCTCATAATTATTATCATCATCCTTATTATTACTAATAATAATACTAAGCAATACTCACTACATTTGCCAGGGTATTTCTTGCTGCTTTTTGCAACACTCAGCCACTTCTGGTCTTGTGCAGAGATGAAACAATAAGGGACGAACCTTGTCATAAGGGACTGTTGGCAGCTCAGAGAGGGACTTCCCGGCATTGGTGATCTCATCTGTCAGAGGCCATTATGTTCCCTGTCTCTTGTGTTGTAATGAGACACTGTCACAGAGCTGATTGGGGCTGGCTGGATTTGCCAATTGCATGGCGATTTTGAGACCGAGTGTGATGGGTGATCATCTGGGAACAGGCTAAAAATTAATCCTCTTTCTTGGTTCTGAAGAACCTGGAGGGGTGCTGGATGTTGGCAGGGGGAGGGACAGTCAGCACCAGCTGATGCTGTCTGCCAGCTCAGGGGATGCAATTAAAAATGAGCCAAAATGGGAACCTCAAATCCAAGCCCCTTCCAAGTTCGGGCGGGCAGGCAGGCAGGCAGGCAGACGCCAGACCTGAATCCCCAATTCTGATTCCGAAGTCAGCCTGTGATGTTTGGTTCTGAGCCAAATCCAAACTCCAAAGTTTGGGCCCATTTTCTAGCCCAAATCTCCTGGGAAGAGCCAGGCTGATAAGACTGATGTGGTTTGAAATCCCATTGGAACAGCTCATAACATTTCCTCTAACTGGAACCTGACCCCCAGCTCCGACTCAGCCTCAGAGCCATCTTCCAACTTTGCCTGCCTGGAGATCAGGATCTGAACGCCCCCTCCTTGGCCCAGCTCTCTGCAGAATTACCCACCAGTCCATCCACCCGGCCATGGCTCTTTAAGAAGTGAAAGTTGAATTAGAGCTACAAAGACCTGGGAGACATTGGGAGAGAGGAAGCAATAAGAAGGAGTAAGAGGCGTTAGGAGGAAACCCTGTTCCTTTTTCTTTAAGGGCCTGGGACCCAAAACCTTGCACAGATGGCAGCACAAGGCTCCCCCCTTTCCCAACCAATTGGGGATGAGCTGGGAAAAGGGGACCAACATAAATGCAGAGGGCCAATGCCTGCAGACAGCGAAGGCGATAAGAAGGCTCCTGTGTTGGAAGGGACCAGACATGACAGAAAATTTTCTCGAACTTTCTGAGCCTGAGGACTAAGTGGAGCCAGCTGGGAGACTGTAGTTACTTCAATTACCCTGCTGCAGGAGAAAGGCTGGACTGAACTCCTGCTGCAAGCAGAAGACAAATGGTACCCCAGTTCCCCTCCAGAAGGAGAGTTAGGGACTCCTGGCAAGGAGAGAGACAATAGTTGCTTGGCTACCTAGCTCCAGGAGGCAGGGAAGCTCCCATAAGGACACACACACTGAGAGCGAGCCCTGAATAGAGCTTGGAGGGCATGCTTCAGAAGAGCCCTGGAAGGCAGAAGTACCTTTTGTTTATTTGGGACTTTTTGTTATGGACCCTTTTGTGGGTGGCTTTGTAATAACCAAGCCCTAAAGAGGGTATCACTGAGTCAAGCATCAAGCAGGCCTGAAGGGAAACTGAGGTGGGATGCGCGTGCAGTGCCGTACCAGCTCAGCTGGGGGGTGCTCCAAGCCTGGCACACCCCCGACTCCAACTGAAATTGTTGGGAAATCAAGTCACCAAACTGGCACTAGGAGGCCAGAGTGTGCTGGTGCACAGCTGTCTGAATTCCTTCCGGCTGCGCTGCTAAAGCAGACCGAGAGCCAATCCCCATTCCCCTTGGAGAGAAAGTGCTGGAAGTCAGGAGACTTGGCTTTGTGTCATGGCCTTCAGTTTGCTGTATGCTCTGGGCAAACGTTTTCATGGCCTGCCTCCCAGGAGCAGCATGAGTTTAATTCCTCACTTACGCTCTTGGGCAGACCCGGTCTCGCTGCATCTACCAGCCTCCTAGGGACATTAGGAGGGTTAACTGCTGTTTATAAAGAGCACAGAGAGCGTTGGGTGGAAAGCATTAGATAGAGAAGCTCATGGTACTGCTATAATTTTTCCCAGGATCCTAGTCCAGGAACTTCTCACCCCCAGCCAAAGCTCTTGTCACCCCCAGCTAATGCTCCCTCTAACTTTTTTCCATCCATGCGTGGAATAAATTTTGTTATATGCATCAGGGCACACATAGATGTGCACCACCAATAAAAACACATGCTGGAGGCTGTAGGTGCTCTACTATTCAGCTGGGTGGCATTTGAATCGCTCCAGGGTGGCCACCCAAGCGCTCAGCTTACGGGAACACTGCCCCCAACCCTGAGCCCCCTCCCATACTCCTAGGGCATGGGTCCCTCTCCAGAATACAAAACTGGCAAATCCTGATGAAAAAGGGGAGTTTAAGGGCCAGATCCAAAGCTTCTTGGACATGATGGAAAGATTCAGATTGACCTCTGTGAGCTTTGGATCAGGTCCTTAATGGTCATCTCTCTCCTTGCCCTGCAACCAACAAACCGCCTCAGGGTATGTCTAGACTACATGGCTCCGTCGACGGAGCCATGTAGATTAGGTTTCTAGACATAGGAAAATGAAGCGCCGATTTAAATAATCGCCGCTTCATTTACATTAAAATGGCTGCCGCTCTGTGCCGATCAGCTGTTCCACGAGGCATAACGGGGCGGTCGACAAGGGCTTCCCTTGTCGACCGCGGAGCGTCCAGACTACCGCGCTGTGCCTCCAAACAGCGCCGGCAGCCATTTTGATGTAAATGAAGTGGCGAATATTTAAATCTCTGCTTCATTTTCCTATGTCTAGTAAACTAATCTACATGGCTCCGTCGACGGAGCCATGTAGTCTAGACATACCCTCAGTGTCCCAAGACCATGAAAATCTGTGACTAGCCCTGTGCCAACAGCTTCTTCCTGCCCCACCCTCAGCTGAGAGTGCTGATGTCTTCTCACAGCTTCTCTCCTGGCTCAGCCTGGGGCTTGTCTACATGACAGGTGTTGGAGAGTCAGCAAGTTCACCATCACCGCCCATGTAACAGAGGCAGCGCTTGGCTACGTGCCCCTCACGGGGCAGCACAACATTTTATCGAGGGTACAATTAGGTTCCATGCATACTACGAAATGTTCTCCTAATTGTAAACAGATCAGGGGCCTGGTGTGCTGCGAGCAAATCCCTTGACTTGCCCTGTTTGTAACAGATAGGGCCTGGGACGGGCCCCCACCTGAACCCCACGTGAGTGTCTAAGCACTGCAATTATGCCGGCTTTAGCAAAGAGTTGAGAATTCTGAGAGGTGGGTTTCCCTGACAACTCCGTCCATTGATAGATGTCTGAATAGTCACACCCTGGGTTTTTTTCTTCCAGTGAATTCCTCTATTTCACTCTCCAGCAAGCTGTTAGTTGTAGCTTTGTGTCACGGTGACTTTTTTTGATGTGAGATCTCCAAGGTATGTGGCCCAAGTGTAATCCAGCCCACTTAATTAGCCTCATTAGCACTGGTACTGCACTTGACTCCCCTTTTCCTTTCTATTTCTGTTATAAATTCTGACAGTCCCCTTTGTTTTTCTCCACACATGCTTATCTGAAGAAGTGGGTTTTGCCCACTAAAGCTTACTATATATATTTTTGTTAGTCTCTAAGCCCTGTTCTACACTAGGGAGTTATTTCGAAATAACAAGTGGAGCTTGTTATTTCGAAATAAGGGGCTGGTTATTTCGAGAGAGTAACTCCTGCTTTCCATGAGGAATAATGCTTATTTCAAAATAATTATTTCAAAATAGCGGTAATGTGGTCGCTCCATGGCTGCTATTTCAAAATAACTACTGCCCAGAGTCATTCAAAGTAATTACTCCCCAGTGCTTCCTGGGGTTCTAAGATGAGGTAGCGCATCCACATTAAGGGAGCCTGTCTGGACTAATTTTGAGGCTTCCCTGTAGTGTATTTTGAAATAATTTCCTAATGTGGACGTGCCCTTATGGGCCACAGGACTACTCATTGTTTTTAAGTTACAGACTCACACAGCTACCCCTCTGAGACTACACAAAGTGTGTATGCGGTGGTGGGGAGGGACAAACAGCTCTAGGAGCCACACTTGAGATGACCTGCTGCTCTTTTAGAAACCAACACCTGGCACACAAGGGGTTCAGTGCTTAAGAGAGGGAAAGGTAACTTGAGGGAAGAATCTTTATGTTTGTATATGGTGCACTTTCAGGGACCATCATGAGAGCATCAGCTGGGGTCTGACCATCAGCTTGGTGGCATGGGATATCTTCTTAGCCCACAGTCTCCACACCTAGAGCTCCAGTTAGCTTGGATGGGCACATTGTAAACAAGATAGGCCTAAAAATAGCTGCTAGGATGGCCCTATTTACATAACTGACCTATCATAAGGTAGGAGCTGTGCAATTATATATGTCATGTATTCATTGGGAATGGAGACAAGGGATGCCTTGGTCATGTGTAACCTCTTTGACTTATTCTACAGTGCTGTCTGGATCTGTTTAGTGTGGAACATGAGCATGGTACTTCAGGGAACATTTCAATGACTGGTCCCAGATTCTAAGGCATTACAATCATGTCGTTACTTTCAAGGGCTTTCGCTAGAGCCCTGGGTGGATACAAAATTTGTATCCACGTCTGCATCCATAGCCACAAAACCGAACCGCAGATATTCGCATTGACATGCGCAGATACGGATACCCGTGGAAATAAAGAGGATATCTGCTAATTTGCAGAGTTCTAGATATAAAATTTGTATCCGTCTCTGCATCCATAGCCACGAAAAGGAGCTGCAGATATCCGCGGATGTGGATACCTGCGGCTATAAAGCGGATATCCGTGGATTTACAGGGCTCTAACTTTCACTTACCATTGGTGCAGCTGAATGCCCGACCACAAGGGGTCAGGATTTCTCAACAAGAATTATTTGTGTTAGTGGCAAGTGCCCTGGTTCCATCTCTCACCAAGAGATTTTTCTAGCCTCCTGCAGCCTGGATAACAGTGTGTGAGGGAGGATTTATGACAGCTTTGCAGGGGGAGTAGGGGAAATCTGGTTAACACTCACAAGGATTCCCTGCAGGTGTATAATGTGCCCATCCCAAACTTTATATCACACCTGTCACCTCTTAATACAAATAATGCCTAGCTCTCATGTTCATCGGTAGATCTCAAAGCACTTTACAAAGAAGGTCAGCATTGTTACCTTTCTTTTAGATGGGAAACTGAGGTATAGAAATATAAAGTGACTTGGCTATGGTCACCCAGCAGGTCAGTGCAGAGCACTCCCAAGTCCCTGTTCAGTGCTCTAACCACTGGACCGCACTCCCTCCCCTGTTGGCTCTTGGTCCCTCTCATGTGTATATTTAAATTCTGGTTTTGTCTGCCTAAATCTGAGATGGACACAATATATACAAGAAGAAAAATGAATTGTCCTGTAGCACCTTAGGGTACGTCTACACTAGCTCGTTAGTTCGAGCTAGGTAGGGTAATGAGGGCAAGCGGAGTTGCAAATGAAGCCCGGGATTTAAATATCCCGGGCTTCATTTGCATGTTCCCAGGCGCTGCCGTTTTTAAATCCCCCTTAGTCTGAACTCCGTGCCCGCGGCTACACGCGGCACGGACTAGGTAGTTCGATTGTTAGATTGTTAATGATGTGCTGGTGTCAAGGCTGATTCCCCACTCTGGCACAATGAATGCAGAAGTGGGGGCCCACAAAAGCACCCCAAAACCTTATATTTCCAGGCTTTGGTATAAAACCCCCCCCCAAAATCCTAAAAACCTAGATTTTGGGGATAAAATCCGCTGCCACCATCAAGTGCTTTTGAACCCACAAACAGGGGTGGACACTTGAAACCAACCGCAGGGTACCCCAAGCTCTTTTCCCCAAAGAGCTTGAAAAAGACAAGAGAAAATATAAACTGCTATCTGTGGCTGTTATCCCCTAGTCAGAGGCATTCAGATCCCACAGATAGATTTTCCAGGACACAGAACTGAACTAATACCAGGTTAACAAAAAAGAAAGAACTTTTATTATCAAAACAATCCTTCTGTTGCAAGCATAATGACTAGATGGAAAAAGTCACCAATTAATATACTCATGGGACTCCTATGGGCCAAAACTTAGTTTCAAAAGAGAGGAAACCCCATTTCTAAATGCACAGACATCAGATTCCCATTCCCAAAACATAAAACAATAAAACCTAACGGATTTATCTAGACTTTGCCCTACTTACAGATAGTGAAGAGTCTTTTCTTGGAGAGAGACATATTGTCTGTCCCCCTCAGTATCTGGAGAGACAACTGCCCAGAGACAAAGGAGGGAAAACCCCAAAATTTCTTTGTCTCAGTTTGAAATCCGTGTCTGCATTTCTATTGGCTGACTGCTACCTGCCTCGGTACAGTTAACCCCTTGGTCCCCAAGCTGCTGGCCATTCCTCATGACCATGACAGCTGGTGAGGTTTAAGTTGGGGGCTATAGGTGATGACTAGTGGTGTTCTGTTATTTTGCTTGTTGGGCCTATCTTGAAGAAGCTGATTTCTGGGCACTCGTCTGGCTCTGTCAATCTGGGTTTTTTTGTTTTTTTGTTTTTTGTTTTCACTTCCCCAGGTGGGTATTTAAATTTTAAGAATGCCTGATATAGATCCTGTAGGTGTTTGTCTCTATCTGTGGGACTGGAGCAAATCCAGCTGTATCTTAGGGCCTGGCTGTAAACAACTGATTGTGTGATGTGTCCTGGATGGAAGCTAGAGGCATGTAGGTAAGAATAACGGTCGGTAGGTTTCCAGTATAAGGTGGTGGAAATGTGGCCATCATTTAATTGTATTGTAGTGTCAAGGAAGTGGATCTCTTGTGTGGACTGGTCGAGGCTAAGGTTGATGGTGGGGTGGAAGTTGTTGAAACCCTTGTGGAATTCTTCAAAAGTCTCCTTCCCGTAGGTCCATATGATGATGATGTCATCAATGTAGCGTTAGTAGGGTAAGAGTGCTGGGGAAAGCGGGAAAGCCCTGTCTGAGTTGTGCAGCTCCTCCCATGCAAGTACATATGAAACCTTTACCCCACATGCTCTGTATATGCCTCAAGGTGTGTGTGAAATCTCAGTGCTTCAGATCCATGAGCCTTAGACCATCCACTTGAGTCTTCAAGCTCCCAAATGCTCTCACATCTCACCAAAGAGCTAAAATCTGGTTTTCAGCCTCTCTCCTCTCTACCCTGCATAAAGTGAGACTCAGAAAATAGCTCACAGATCTGCATGATGTTCCATGCCAGATCCTCATTCTTGGGTGACAGGGAGTAAAACATAAGCAGGAGAAGGGGGAAGAGAATATGGGAAGTCAGTTTTGGCCTTGCCTTTGATTCTGCAGCACAAGAGTCTCTTTGTGCCGGAGTCAAGAGTTGTGGGCATGGGATTTTTGTAGCTTGCCCTCTGGGAAATGGGACCAGGATCAGACAGACCCGGAGGAGGGTAGTGGGAAACCTTTTTGCAACATTTAACAACCTGTGCATATTAATTTTGGCAAAGGCTGCTGTTCTTCCATTTAGGACTGACAGCTTCACAAAGCTCAGCTAACTGTCTGCCAGAAGCAGCAACTGGAGAGAAAAAGGGATTAAATCCCTCTTGTTCAGTTGCCGATGGCTCCCATTTACAATGGGGTGCAGCATGTGAGGAAACAGATTCTTCATGGTGACTCTGCTAACTCTCTTGCCTGGAGCAATGCATACATGTCACTCTGGGCTCCTTCCAATGCTCCTGCTGGGGCCTGCATGTGGGAAATTGTACTTACTACTTTCTTTCAAGAACAGAAGCTACTGCAGAGAATAGCGTGGGTGCCCATCCTACCACTCCACTCTTACCCTCTCTCAGCAGGAGTCACAGGATGGGTTTGCATTAGGAGCAGGTTTGATGGGGGAGCTCACTTAGTGCAGTCCTGGCTTCCCTTAGCAGGAGCTGGTGTAGGAGGGTATGTTTACACTACAGAGTTTTGTTGGAAAAATGGCCATTTTTTGGACAAAACTTGAGGAACGTCCACACTGCAATTGCATTCTTCCGCAAGAAAATTGAAAGAATAGAGGGGTTTTCCTGGCATTGGTAATCCTCATTCTATGAGGAAGAAGCCTTTTTGCGAAAGAGCTTTTTTGCAAAAAGGTGTGTGTGGACAGAGTGGCCATTCTGTCCATAGCAATCACAGCTTACATGCGAGAGAGCATCCATTCAGTCTGGATGCTCTCTTTCGAAAAAGCAGATCACTTTTTTGATGCACTTTTGCAGTGTGGATGCTCTTTTTCGGAAGCAGTTTTTTCGGAAGATCTCTTCTGAAAAAAGCTTCTTCCAGAAGAAGCCTGCAGTCTAGACGTAGCCGAAGTCCAGATGAAACTTTCTGACCATTTCTCTATCTTGTTCCGTTCTCTTTTACGAGATGCCATCTAATCAGATGTGACTGGCAAATTGTTCCTAGCTGGTGCTGTTTTGGCGTGAGCTGTGAGGGCGAGAGGGTTGAGTCACTGAGATGGAGGTAGATCCATTTCATCCGTCTTAAGGCAGAACACATCCCTTCCCAAACACCCTACTCCCTAAAGAAAAATAAGAGCGGTTCTTCCCATCTTCTCCCAAAGTTGGCCTCCATCATGGCAGCCTGGGGTGGGCAGCTGGCCTATCTCCTCACATATGCAGCTCCTTAAAAGTGTCTAGCCCAGGGGTTTTCAAACTTTTTTTCTCATGACCTAGTTGAAGAAAATTGTTGATGCCACGACCCAAACATAATTTGATTAAAGTGCAGGCTGCAGGGTGGGGCTGAGGATGACAGCTTTAAGGTGTAGAAGGGGGCTCTGGCTTTGGGGGGGGGGTCAGGGCTGGGGCAGGAGGGGCTTATCTCGAGTGGCTCCTGGCCAGCAGTGCAGCGGGGGTGCTAAAGCAGCTTCCTGCCTCTACTGGCCCCACAGACCATGCTGTGCCCCAGAAGCAGCCAGCAGCAGGTTCCCAGCCAATGGGAATGCAGTGCTAGTGCTTGGGGCAGGGGCAGTGTGTGAAGCCCTGTGCGCCCCACCCCCCTTCCCATCTAGGATCCAAGCCTGTTGCTGGCCGCTTCTGGGATGCAGTGCAGTCTGCAGTGCAGGACAGGCAGGTAGCTGCCTTAGCACCCCCACTGGTCACCCGATCCCCCTGCAGCAACAAGACCCAGAGCCTGACATTCCATGACCCAGTACTAGGTCCTGACTCGCAGTTTGAAAACCACTGGTCTAGCCTTTTCCTTTCTCTTGTCTCCATTAGGTTGGGTGTTGTCAACGGGCATTGACAGATTGTTCAAGCCCTCAAATGTATCTTCTGTTCCTTTGTCTGTATCCATGGATGAATGGAATCATGTGTCTATACTATAATAGGCTTTTAAATTGCTTAAGTCTTTGGATTTTGTTTTTTAAATAATAAAATCTTTAAAAAAAAATCCTCAGGAGTTGTGATTTGGAATGGTCACCACTGGCATGTGGACTAATAAGGTCAACAGCTGTGTCAGCAAACTGCATTGCTAATGCTGTAGCTTTGGCTTTAGCTACACATAAAAATAATCCAGAAAAAGATAGGATGCAATTTTTAAGAAGCAGATTAATTATTCCTGATTAATTCCATGTGTGGATGCTTTTATTCTGCAATAAGAGTGCTTTATTCCCATTTAACTTAATCCATTAAATTAATTTGGAGTAAGGTACTCTTATTCCAGAGTAAGAGCATGCACACATGGAGCTAATCAGGAGCAGCTATTCCAGAATAGCTTCCTGTGTAAATAAGCCATAGGGCAGGTCTACACACTATGGGGCAAAGTCAACCTAATTTACACAAATCCAGCTATGTTCATATCATAGTTTTAGTCAACGTATTTTCCTTTCACCTCCCCATTTTTTCATTATTCTTTTTTTAATGGATTGCTGTTCAATACATTGTATTTGCTTTGAAATATGTACAATGAGCAATGGATCGGGGAAGTGTCCAGTGCAGAGCGAGCACCCCAGAGGGAGGACACTTTAGCTCCTGCCTTAAGTGACCACATAGTTGGGGGTCGAGCCCCTCAGGAATCCTGGGCCCAGTCTTGTCAGGGCTATGAGTACTGTGCCGCAGAGGAGAGTGGAAGGGGAGCCCTTGAAGTCAGGGAGGCTCTGGGTAAAGGAAGTGGGAGCGGGGACTCCGATCCTTTCGCTAGCCCATTTCGCCGGCAAAGTTTGGAAAGTCTCTCACAAGAGCGGAATCATTCCAACACTCATACAAGTAGGATAATCATTCAATAAACCCTAACCCTTCCAACCATTCCTCACATGAGCTACCGCATAAAAACACATCATAGTTATGCCAGAATCATATCATCATAATATCTCTAGGAAGAATATGGTGATGTGATGTGGGGGCAGTGTCATGGTATTTTCTCTTCCTAAATGAATCAGGCCCACAGCCAGGAGCTGTGTCTTTGGGAGCGAGATCTAACCTGGCCCTTGGCTCCCAGCAGGAAGAAACTTGTCTCTTCTTGATATTTGTGCTGAAAAACCCCACTGGCAGTTCATCCCGTCAGCCCTTTGGTCAGTGCTCAGGCTGAGAAACATGCAGCAGGAGTTTGGCTGATCAGAGCTCTCCTCAAGTGTAATTAGAGTCCCAGGTGCCCTCACCTGGCAGGCCTGTTTGCAGACAGGTATTCAATCCAGACAGCAGCTCGGGCATAAGGCTCTGAGGGCTGTAATTCCGCTGGAGCTAGCTGTGCTCTGACACGGCAGCCGAGCACAGATTGTACTGTTGGGAGTAGCAGAGGGAGGGTGTTGCGTGGTGCTCACAGCGCTGGTAGAAATCCTGCTGGAGGCTCCTTCAGCTGAACTTGTCAGACTCAAGGCCAGTAGTTGTGGAAGAGATGGGGACACAAAGTGGAATCAGGTTTACACCATGGATGTTGGCCCACTTGGCAGCAGAGTCCATGAGGGCAAGACTGGAGCAAGGAAGGCACTGGGACTGCAAGCTCTTTGGGGCAGAGACCCTCTCTTTGTGGTGTACAGCACCTAGCGCAGTGCGATTATGGTCCATGACTGGGGTTGCTAGGCACTGCTGCAATGCAATGTATAATGATGGGTCCAAAGGCAAGAGCTGGGAAATGGAGGAGACAGGATGCCGAGGGGCTGCTCTTTCATTTTGTTTTCACTGGGGAAGCTAGACTAGAGGATAAAGCATGTGGGCGCCTGCAGCGCCATCAGTGGAAAGCCCATGGGGGAGAGGCAGCAATGGGACAGAGGATCAGCAACCTCCCCAATACTAAGGCACCAGCAGATCTCCAGGACAGACCCAAATGTGGCTGATGCTGGCTGGGGTCTAGCCGTGCTATTTGTGGCTGGGAGAAGCCTGCAGCTATCACAGCCTCTCAACATCCTCACGCAGCCAGGCACTGATTGAACTCCTTCTGGAAATTAAAGTTGCTTCCCTCCCCCCCATGCCCAAAGGAGCCATCCCACCACTCGTCCTCCTTTGGGTTGTATGCGTTCTCCTCGCAGGGCTGTGTGCGTTCTCAGCAAGTGCCAAGGGCATTATGCACTTTGCAGGATCAAGCTCGCAGTACAAAGAGGGGGTGGGTAGGAGGACAAGGTTTTGAGCACTGTGGAGCCTGAGGGGGACACGATACACTCAGAACCGCCTAGTCTCATGAGAACAGGTACGTTAAGGTGCTGAATGTTCTGATCATCTAGATCTCACTAATTGCACCTGGTCTGAAGGTGTTTCGCTTTGTCTGCTCAATGCAACCGGTTCAGCTGCCACTAGGAAGTCCATTCAGGTTGCCCCACAGAGTGTGCACTGAAGGCACTCGGGGAGTGGCTACTTGGGGAACAGTGATTTGCTGCTGCTGCAGAGCCCTGGAGACATCCCCTCCATTTCTCAGGGCTTCTGGCAGGGAGGCTACAGGCATTGGTTTGCATGGGGTCTTTAAGGGAAGATGGGCCTTCCTGATTTGTGGGGATTGAGAAGAGAGACCCTTTGGGATTTGGCAGAGGTGACTGGTGCTGACGGGGTGCAGAGAGGACCACTGAGAGGGAGAGGGAGGGGGCATGAGGCGGCACCCCACTTAGCAATTAACATTTTGGCAGGGTCACAGGAGCTACACAAGTCACCTGTGGGGTTTGGGAATGAGGAGAAGAACCCAAGAGAGAGAGACCATGAGAGCCTATGGTTACTTTTAAACTGCAGTGAACCCAAACCCATTCTGGATTAGAGTGGCTGATTCCTTGGGGGCTGGAGGCTCAGTCTGTGGGCACTCCAATGTGTATCACCATGTAGGCAGAGCAAGTGGGAAATCATGTACATGTTCCAAACTCCAGCCTTGCAGCTCATTAACTTTAAGCGGCAAAGAAGCTCACTGGAGGGAGGGGGCAGACTTTCAAAGGCTCCATTTTGTGCCTGCTCCGCTCCCAAAGAGCTTTGAAAATATGTCTCCTCAATTCTCCTTTGAACCCAGCCTTGCAAAAGGGCTGTGAGACTGTATCAGCCTGGGCATCAAATTGATTGCCTCCCTCTTCCCAGGATGCTAATGGGGTCTTATTGTGTTGCTTTGCCTGGGGCATTACAGACAAGTCCTCGGTCCAAAACATGCAGTCTGCATTCTAATTTAGATTTACCACAGTGAGGGATGACAGTTCACACAGGGGAAGAGTAATGTGATGGCACTCACCTCCCACAGGCGCCCCCGTCCGGCCAAGAGCGCGTGTCTGCACTCCCCTAGTTCAAAGGCTTTTTAGCTACTTAGCTCTTCAGCTAGTCAGTCCCAGTCTTTGGGCAAGGCAAGTGAGTGGTTGCCTTGGGCCCCATGCATTCAGGGCCCCACGCTGCCCAGCTCCAGGCCCCACCCAGCCAGCCACTCACTCACTGCCCTGACTGGGAGCCGCACAGCTGTGTGGCTCAGCCAAACACAGTGTGCTTCATTGGGCCTTGTGAACTCTTTGGCCAGGCCTGCAGCTAGTCACACTCCTGTGTGAAATCACAACCCCTCCCGGTGCCCTCTGTAGTGTGGTTCTGAGTCCAGTCCATTCTCTCAGTTCATTCTCCCCGCTCCGATCAAGAATGGTGCCTCCAGAGCTACTCCTCCTGGAGATAACTCCCTTCCCCTTACCTTAGGGCAGGGGTCTGCAACCTAAGGCTCTTGAGCTAAATATGGGTCAGTATGAAACCAAATATGGCTTTTTGGTCAGTCTCAAAATACATGCAACTTTTTAAATGAAAATGAAAAAATTCAAAATTTTAAAGACGTATAATTACTCACGTAGCGTGAATGCCTGCATGAACCTGTATTTGACCAGTTATGATGTAAACTTCAAAGAAATGTGCGAAAAGATGCAGCAGTAGAAGTCCCATTACATAAAGTCTGTGAGTACAATGTTTCATGTTTGCTATTAATTATGATGTCAGTTATCAATAATATTGAGTCGTATATTTTCAGTCATGCAAATGGGCATTCTTATACTGTCTCTTTGTTGACCACTTGTTCTGAATTTTGATGTAGTTTGGCTCTTTGGTTTGAAAAGGTTGCCAACCCCTGCCTTAGGGCTTTATCTTTGAGTCTGTCAGTCTCTCAGCAGCTCTCCAGTGGGAGCTATCCATTATGCTGCTGCTCCCTCAGCCAGCCAGTTACCCCCTGGTCTTTTCTCCTTCAGGGCTCCAGTGCAACTGACTGCTGCGCTGCTCAGCAGCAATCTTTGTAGGCCTTTCTGGCCCCTGATTGACCATTTCTTCCACTGACACTCTTGCCTGCTTGGAGGACCTCTCTATGGTTTCTCTGAGGCAAGGTTTGGCCAGACCAATCGGTCACAGAAAGTGAAAGGAGATGAGAGCGGCAAAGTCTAATCATAAATCATAAAAGATTACCTAGGCAAATGAATATTTTATAAGGATATGTATGCCCCTGATCCAAAACTAGTTGCCTGCAATAAACTTCATCTTAAAGCAAGCAGTTTAGTATTGGCCCTCCTTAGGTTTCCGGGTCCAAGGGTGACACGTGGTATGAGATACTGTTATGAGTGCTCTTCCAAAGGCAGTAACACATTCTGGAAGGGGGAGAGCTCTCCTTGTGAATGACTTCACCTGGTGGCATTTGTGGTCATTTTAGCATTTATTTGTGTAGTACCAATAGTGCACACCAGGAGCTTTTTGGATGCATAAGAGAGACATGGTCCCTTCCCTGAAGCATGTACAGGCCTACTAGACAGAACACACAGGTGAGATTCTGCTCTCATTGATGGAGTTACTGCTGATTCCCATTGGTGTCCATGAGTGCAGCGAAAGGCAGTTTGATTGACAGGGGATGTTAGGTACCTGTGGTATATTCTTTATGGAGTTTTTGACAGATCTGAGTCAATAAATCTAGATCTGCATAGGGCCACAGGCCTCTCTCTCCATGTCAGCTGTTCTCCAGATTCTGTTATCCTTTACTTACCAAATACTTTTGTGTTAAACTGGTGCTGGTGAAAAGTGCTGGAGTGGGAGCCCTAGAGACTGAATTTCTTGGCTTGTCCACAGAACAAAGCACAGCCTGGACATCTCCATGACAACCTTCCCACTCCTGATTAAAGAAGCCACCTCTCGGCATGAGCAGACTGCCTCATGCCTGGGCCTCTCCTGTGACTATCAACAAGGGAGCTGGCTGGTGTCGCCTGTCTGTGGGGAACTGGACACCCTCTGAAAGCAATTTAGACTCTTGGACTAACAGTTCTGCATGTCTACAGGTGTAGGCTGGAGTGAGTTTAGCACAGGCTCCATGCTTGATCTGGCAGGGCCTCAGGCTCCTGGTTGCTTCGGAAGATGGGTGTTGAATTAGGAGAAGTTTCTTTTTAATTAGAGAGTTGAGAGAGATTCATGTTCCTCATCACTGCTCTGTAGGCCTGTTTGTAGATCTGGTTTCGCCCAGAGTGGCAAACAGTGAGTTCTGCCTTTAAAACCAAAATAACGAAACTGTGTGGTCTCCCCTCTACACCTACCCAAACTACCCTCATTGGAGGGGGAAGGCAGTCACACACTATTGACAGGAAAATTGATCTGAAATCTCTATGCCTTCACCTCAGAGCACAATGCTCACATAGACTATGTCTACACTTAAAACAGTACAGCACCAGAGCTGCGCCACTTCAGTGTAGACATGCATTCACCCATCGCTATAGTTAATCCTCCCCCTGCAAGAGGTAGTAGCTAGGTCAGGGGTCAAAAACCTTTCCAAAGTGGCATGTCAAGATTTACCCTCCTGCCCTAGGCTGTGCCTCTCTGTCAGAAGAGAGGGTCTCTCCATCGCATGCCTCATGGACCACCTGGGTCAATGCAAACCTTTCCACAGACTACCAGTTACTAATGGAAACTCGCTGTTAATTACATAATTTGGCCAGAGCCATTTTGCTAGTGCTGCAGCTGGGGAAAATGGTTTAATTTAAATTATTAAACAGATTAAGCATTTTAACTTTATTATGTTAAATAAAGTAAAATACTATGTCCAACACAAAAGTTTTCAGTGTTTTCAGTATGTATTGCAGGGGTTGGGAGCCTTTTTTGGGTTGGGAGTCACTGACCCACAGAAAAATCAGTTGGGGATCATGCAAATGAGAAGCAAAAAAACTCCTCCAAAACCCCCCCAACCCTCACTGATGTCGCCCCCCAACTGAGAAACCTCACTCCTCCGGCACTCCAGCCCTCACTGAGTAAGGGGATAGGGAGGACTGAGGTTCAGGGCTTTCCATAGACCAGATTTACTTTTCTGGGATTCCAGAGTTGGTGGATTTTGTGGACCCTCTTAAGCTCTGGGATGGGAACAAAAATGAGGGTTTCAGTGTGTGGGACAGGACTGCCAGCGAGTGGGATAGGGATGCAGGAGGGAGTGAGGAGAGCAGGGTCTGGAAGGGAGTTTGGTGGCAGGAGAGGATGTGGGGTGGCGGTATGAGGGGGGGGGCTGGAGGTGGGAGGGGGTTGGGGGAATAATGCTGAAAAGGTGAGAGGATGAGAATGCTAGTTGGGGAAGGAGGCAAAAAAGTAGGGAGTAAAGGAAAGTGCAGATTCTGCAAAATAAAATTGTATCCCCCTTCACATCTTCCCTCTGCTCTAGCCTGGCTCGCCTCAGCCCCATGATCCCTACACCCCGCCTGATCCCCTGCATCACCCCATGCCCCTCAGTGCAGCCCCTGCCCCCTCCCATCCTGCCCCTGCATCCTCCTTCACCCTCCCTCCTGCCCCCACATCCCTGTGCCCCCAGTGCACCATTGGAACGGCAATAGTGCTGGGACTCACAGTGCTGTGGCGAGGAGAGGTGAGGGGGGGCAAGGGGAGAGAGAATCTCTTCCTTGCCTGGCCAGCCCTTTGCCTGCAGGCTGTAGCTCCGGGGCGGGGGCAAGCAGAGCCCAGGGCTGCCCAGGGCTGGCTCCAGCCTGGCTGGTCTCAGAAGGGTGCTAGGAAGGGGCTCTCTGCCCCCTCACACAGCCCATCGGGAGCAGCCCAGGCCCTGGAACCCCACATGTGACCAGCCACCCCGCCTTGGCTTCGTGGAGCAGGTCCAGTCCCCCCCCACTCCCGAAGCAAGAAGCCTGTAGCCAGGAAGGGGAGGAGGTTAACCCCTTAGCTCCCAGGAGCTGCACACCCAGGTGGGGCAGGGGCAGCTCCAGGGATGCATGCATGTGTGCCTCTCCTACCCCCCCCGCCCCCTCCTCCCAGCAGGAAGCTGGAGCTAGTGCTCCAGCCTGCAGCTGCACATGTGCCAGGTTTGCCAACCCCTGAGCTAGGTTAATGGAAGAATTCTTCAGCTGACCTAGCGCTGTCTACACCGGGCGTTAGGTCAGCATAGCTACATCTCTCAGGGGTATGGCTTTTTCGCACCCCTGGGAGGCATAGCTGCACCAATGTAAGTTTTCAATGTAGCCCAGTCCCTAGAGATCCTGAAGGCCCAACCTCTCAGGGAGGTGGGTTACCCCTCCGGTTAATATAGATAATGTCTCTGCTGAAGGGCTACGGAGGCACAACTTGAGTGCTGTTGCTGAAATGGCTTAAACGTAGACGTACCCTAAGGGAGGAGGTCACCAAGCCTTTGTCTACACTAGCACATTCGTCAGCAAAACTTATGTTGGTCAAGGGGGTGAAAAAAACCCAAGCCCCCTGACCATCTTAAGTTTCACCGACAAAGTGCTGTCCACGCCGACACTCAAACTGAGGCACTGCTCCTTGTGAGTGGTTTAACTGTGTGGGTGGGAGAGGTCTGTCCTGCCAGCATAGCAGGGCGACCCAGGAGACATTACAGCAGTTCAGTTGTGCCGCTGTAAGGCCCAGAGTGTAGGTATAGTCAGAGAGGTGAACACAAGAAGGGAAAGAGAGAAAGAAGTGACAGAGACAAGAGAGGGAGAAATAAAAACATAAAACCATAGGTCTGGCTGCCTCAGGGGAGGAAGGTGGCAAAGTCAAGTCATTGGCCAATTGTGAAGTTACGGTTGATCTTTTGGGAACCACTTAGATAATACTATGAAAGAGGTGCCTTTATAGAAGAAACTAGATAGACTTCCAGAGCTGGATTTCCAACTGGGCCCTAAAATATGTGAGATCCCATTTCCAGGCCCCAGAGCCATCCAGGCCCTGTGCCTAGGTACACTGTGTGTGTGTGAGGATATCCTTACATGCTGGTATTCCATTCAGCCATTCCCAGACATTTACTTCCCAGCCTTTGTTTGGAAAGCACCCCCCCCCCATCCCAAGGGGCCGTGGGAATTGATGTGACACATGCCCCGAGGTCAGCCTTGCTTTTATTATTATTAATAATAATAATAATGATCGTTCGAGTCAGCATGGGCACAAGACAAAGTGAGGTTTTGTTTTTAGTTTTTTTTTAAAATTTCCTCATGCGTGTTTCTATGGAAACCGTGACATCACCACAGAACCCTGAATGTCTGGGCCATGCAGAAAGGATTTAAAAAAAGAAAGGAAGAAAGAAAAGCCCCCAGATGGGGTTTCAGTGAGGCTCTGGACAGTTACCTAGCAACGGTGCTGTAAAATAACGTCCTGTTGTTGGAGAGAGATTGTTCCAGGATGTTGGGAAGGAATGCGAACAAAATCCAGGCTCAGGCGGGAATTAACAGAGCCAAAGCTCTCTTTGTTCACTGGGGCCTGGCTTGGAGGGTTATTAAAGCCTATTAGAGAGATTAATAAACAGGACCAGGGGAGCTGAGTAGTAAATACACAAATGCATGTCCCACAAGAGTAGCCCTGACTGAACAGAACAGGACTAAGTCTAAGGGATAGATGAAGTCCAGGTTGGTCAGTTCAGCTTTAGTTTATTTTTGTGCAAACCAGGTCTAACCATGGCAATGAGGCCAGGCTATGATCCCACTGTGTTACATCTTGGGATTTCTTGCCTGTCTCTGAAGGGAGTCGTCTTCCCCTGGGTTTGTTCAACACCTTGGAACTAGATTTGTAGAATCATGGGGCTAGAAGAGACCTGCCTATCTTCCAATCCTGCCATAGTGCAAATAGAGAATAACAATAACCTGACATGGGCCTACGCTGGCCAGGAGGCACAGTGTCTCTCAGCTCCCAGCAAAGCCAGGGGAACATGCCAGCTGTTGCATGCAGCAGGTGCAGCATGCATCCATTCCCCTCCATGATTGGCCCACTCTGCTAGCCACTGGAAGGGGAAAATCTAGACCATGGTATGACCTGGAGTGCCCTGGGCAGCCCTCACTAGAAATGCCAAGGTAAGGGCATGCTAGAAAAAGGGCTACGTCTAGACTGCAGGCTTTTTGCGCAAAAAGCTTGTGTCGGAAGAGATCTTCTGCAAAAACTTCTTGCGCAAGAGAGCATCCACACTGCAAAAGCACATCTTGCTTTTGCGCAAGAGAGTGTTCAGACTGCCTGGATGCTCTCTCGCAAGTAAGCAGTGATTGCTATGGACAAAATGGTCACCAGGGCACCTGTGCTTTTTCCTCTTCCCTCTTCTTGTGCAGAAAACCCCTCTTCCCCGTTCACATGCCTTTTTGTGCAAGGGCTCCTGCACAAAAAGGCGTTATTCCTTGTAGAAAGAGGAATACCAATTGCGCAAAACCCCTCTGATCTTTCGATTTACTTGAGCAACAACATGCTTGAGGTGTGGACGCTCCGCAAGTTTTTGCAGAAAAATGGCCGTTTTTCCACAAAAACTCTGTCGTGTAGACATAGCCAAGGAGAATAGATACTCCCCCTGAAATTACACTCCCCAACCAGTGATAAACTATGCCTCTGATCCTCCACACAGGTTATCAAGAAGCTGAAAAAAGAAATCACACAGCTCTCCTTATTGTATTCCAGTGCTCTGGCTCCCAATCAACACCTAAGCCCAGTACTGCGAGAAGTTATTTAAAAAACTCTGCTCACATACACAAAATGTTCTTCTGACCCAAAGGGTCAACCGCATTACCAAGTTAATATAAGTTTGAATCTTACCCCAAATAGCTTGCTATCAGCAAATGTTTTAGAATCTAAAACTAAAAGTTTGTTATAAAGAAAGAACAAGAAGAGAATTGGTAAACGACAAAGTGACCAAATACATACCAGAGACTTGAAAGTCCATGTATCAGTTTCTTAGCAGTATTGGTGAGTCTGATGGCTTGAAAGTCCCTCTGGAACACATGCACAACTAGGATGGGTCACTCAGTCCTTTGTTCAGACCTTCATTTGTAGAAAAGTTACTCCAGAGGTAAAAAGCAGGACTGAAGACAAAATGGATATGATGTAGCCGCCTTTTTTTTCTTTTGCCATGTGGCCTGTGCTTCCTCAAACACAAGCTTTACAGCAGCTGGCATGGAAAAGCCTTAGAGTTCTGTCCATAAGTACTTGGCTTGCTGATTCTTAAGATGCATCCTCAAAATGAGTTGATGATCTTTGATGGGCCATTGAATAAGCTAGGCAGTGTTGATGCCAATCTGTCTGGAAGTGTCACCCCAAAACACAGCACACGTTGGGAAATACAGAGACATCATACTTGTCTATAATTCATAGTACAAAGGCGATTGAAACATATAAGCTAGATTATCATTATTTGGCAAATCATCACTTTTTTGCAGATACCTCACATGGCATATCTGGTCAGATTCCTTGCATTTTTGTAATAATGGTATCAACAGTATCACAAAGTGTCTCTCAGTTTTGAACAGGCTCTAACCTGGCTCCACCCCAGAGCATCTATGGGGGCGCTACTGTTGCACTCAAGTGAACATGCAAGTGAGCACTTAAAGTGATTGTGTGTTCTTCTAGTGATTGCGGCTGGCCTCCGCAAGATTAACCCCACTCCTAGGGGACACTAAGAATTAGATTCCTTTGGCTGAAGTGCTGGTTTTGAATGCTGAAGGTTTACCCTCCTTCCCCGATCACTAGAATATCCTTACCATGTTACATCTCGGTACGGTAAGGTCCTGACAGATATTGCATTGGAATGGAGCCAGCATTCAGTGCTGGAAGTTCTTTGCTGCTGTATGTTAGCACTGCAGCCATGGGAGTCAGCTAAGATCTGGGGGCATGACGCTGAACTAGCAGGATATGAGGAACTTCAATAGGGCTTATTCTTAGAGTCCTGTGTGAATACTAAATATGTATCCACATCCGCATCTGCAAAAACGAACTGCAGATATCCACATCCACATCTGTGGATGCAGATACCCACAGATATAAAGCAGATATCTGCAAATTTGCAGGATTCCTAATACAAAATTTGTATCTGCATCTGTAGCCACAAATATGAGCTGTGGATATCTGCATCCACTTCTGTGGTTGTGGATACCCTCAGATATAAAGCAGATATCTGAGGATTTGCTGGCCTCTACTTACTTATACACAGCCAGGGAAGAGCAGGCACCTTGGATGTTGTGCGTTAGGTCTCTGTGTGCCAATCTGTAATATACCAGAAATGATAATCATGTCTCTCTGCTAGAGATTTCTGGATAATAGTGATCTAATTTTGTAGAGAGAACACAATTGTGTCTCAATAGCCAATAAGTAATTGCTGCAAAGGATGAGCAGCTCTTTCTTCCTCAAAAAGCTCTTAAAACTGTGCTCCTTGGAGTGCTGTCAGGCTTAACAGTCCCATGGTTATTAAGTGCTTCAGATCATTGGATGGAAGATGCTCCAGATGAGAAAAAGATTGTTATTGCCCCTCCCCCCAAGTTTCCATCTCACTATGTCTGTGTCCGTCCCTAGCCTCCCCTGAAAGTGCTGGGCAAAGTGGTGGTTTTGAGAAATGGACCTATATCTGTCCTTGCAGTTAGGACCCTGTTACCCTGTGATTTGTGCCTGCCTGAGAGCCCGCGGTGCCTGCAGCAGAAAGCTGTGCAGTTCTATGACTGGCCTGTGGAAGGAGCTAGCACACAGGCCCAGGCCAAGAGGGGCCCAGAGACCAGGACACTGGCTGTTTTATGTGTGCCAGCAGTTTTCTCTCTCTCTCTCTCTTTCCCTGGCTTCCTCCTTCCACTCCTGAGCTCAGACGTGGGCAGCATTGCCCACATGGCCCCATGGTGCCACACAATGCCTCTTTATTTTAGCCTCTCAGCCCTAGACTCCTTCCTGACAGAGCTAAGCGATGGTTCATACAATAACAAGTGCACCTTTTCAGGGATCTGGGTGTGATTATTTGAGCTGTGGTCAGTTTCTCTATGTGGTCAGATATCACTAGGGTAGAGAAAAGGCAGCCGCTGTCCACAGAGCCAGAGAATTGGTAGTGGACACAGTTTCTGATCTTCCCTCTTTAGGAGCATTAGCACATGTCATGTTTCTGCATCCAGTGCCAGCATGCCCTGGAGAGTCCTCTTCCTGGCACAGTTTGAGTCTTACATAGCAGCAGCCCTGTTGGCCTAGGATCCTCCCGGACATGGCATCTCATGGGGACATGGATCTGTGGGAAGGGAGTACACCTCAGAGGTGGTCATCCAGCATAGGGAAAGTGTCCACCAAGGAAACTGCTTGCCTGACACACTGAAGGGTCCTAAGCTAGCTACAGGGGAGCGTGTACTGTGTCAGAGACTGAAGCTCGGGGGGTGATCTTGCAACTCCTGCTTCTTCGGCCAGTGGGAGCTGTTGCAAAGTGACCGCACAGGGTGAACGGTGCAGGATGAATAGAAAGGTGAGTGAAGCAGAGTGTGAGCAGAAAGGGAGCTGTCATCAGCCCCATCGGATACTGCTGGGACCAGACCAGGACTTAGGGCAATGATAGGCAACACTGAGGCTAGTTAGCCTGCCAGATATACTTAGGGGCCATGGTGGGGTCAGAGGGTGCAGAAACACACACACCAGCAGCTCCTAGTGAGCTCCAGGTCTGCACATGAATGCCGCCCTGCAGAATCCATCACAGACCATTGGCGGAGCAGCCTCCTCTTGGCTTTGTGTGGTGCTGGAATTGGAGCACCGGCATTTTCATCCTGTGCTCCCAGGGCTGGGATTGGGTTACTTGGAGGGAACCAGTGCGCAGCACCCACCAGAACACAATCCCAAGTGTCAGAGAGCCAACATTATCCATAAATGCTTTGTGGGCCTGCCCCAAGACTCCGTCCTCTGACTAGGGATGTAAAAACCTGTTTAATTGGCTAAATGGTTAAACATGTTGTTTACCTGGTTAACTGATTAAGGAGGAGTGAGTGGGGAGCCGCTCCAGCCCGGCTGGACTGATTAAAGGGGGGGCACCTGGGCCCACCATGGCCAAAGGCTGCTCTAGACTGGCTGGAGCATTCCCGTCCATGGTGGGACACACAAGGGGCTGGAGCAGCCCCCTACCCGCGGCAGGTGGGGAGCTATTCCAGCCCCCACCAGTTAACTGGTTAATCCTTTACTTCTCTACCTCTGACCCTGCTTTTCTCCCTGTTTCTCGTTCCAGGTTTATGAATCACAGAGTCCCATCCAACAGGAGATACCAGCCAACGGAGTATGAGCATGCAGCTAACTGTGCCACACATGCCGTGAGTCGCCTTCACGTTGCCTTGGGGACCGGGGGGAGGGGCATGTCTGGTGGGAAGGGAGAAGGGTATGGGTCTCCGCTCCCATTGTGTTCCCAGAAAGGAAGGCAAAGCTGGGGTGTGCTCTGCTCCCGGTTCCCTTACAAGTGAGTTCAGGAGCCATCTCAGGTTGAATGTAAAATATTTAGGGTTGCACCTTCCTAAGCGGAGCTCAAGGCCTAGGGTGTATCCCACTGACACCTGGCGTCTGCCCATCCAGGCACTGCACGTGCACACGGCCAGGATGGAGCTTGCGTGCAAGAGCTCGCTATGTCACCTTAGGTCTCTGGTGACTTTAAGGAACAGTCAAGGCTTGTTGTGAGAGGCTCTTACCTGACACAGACACTCTTGGGCAGCAGTTTGGGTAAAAGTTATCATGAAAGGATTGATTTTCTGATTTGAAGGAAAGGAAGGAGAGCAGCAGAGTAAGGAGAACGGACTTCAAAACTGCAGACTTTAAGGCGGAGGTGTTTACTTATTTTTTTATTACTTTACTTCAGTTGTCACTTAAAAGGTTAATGGTGACCAAATAATCAATAACTTCAGAGGGGTAGCTTAGTTAGTCCGTACCAGGAAAAGCTTAAGAAACAACAAACAGTCTGGTAGCACTTTAAAGACGAACAAAATATGTAAATGGTATCATGAGCTTTCGTGGACACAACCCACTTCTTCAGATGACCGGAGTGTTGGATGTCCAGAACCAAAATAAATGAGGCAAGAAAGGAGAGGGGGTGGGAGAAGGAAAAAATGGGGAGGGGGAGGAGACAGAAAGAGGCAGAGGGTGCCCATGAAAGCTTATTTATTAATGAAGGAGAAGGAACTGAAGCCAACATCGGGAAAGAACAGGTTAAAGAATATTTAAATAAGTTAGATGTATTCAAGTAAGCAGGGCCTAATTAAATCCATCCTAGGAACTAATGAACTAGTGGATGCAATCTTGGAATTAGCTTCATGAACTCATGGAAGAGGGTTGAGCTCCTGGAGAACTGGGGAATGGCAAACATAAGCATTTATCTGGAAAAAGGGGAACAAAAAGGAACCTGGAAACTGCAGAGCTGTGAGGCTAAATTATTAAACAATCAATCTGTGAGCACCTAGAGAATACTACCATTATAAGGAATAGCTGTCATGAGTTTGTCAAGGATAAATCATGCCAAACCAGCCTAATTTTCTTCTTTGACAGGGTTACTGGCTTAGTGATGGTGGGAAGCATTAGACAGAATATATCTTGATTTTGGTGAGGTTTTGACACCTGACTATCTCATAAGCAAAAGCAAACTAGGGAAATGTGGTCTAGATGAATGTATTATAAGGTGGGTGCACAATTGGTTGAAAGACCATTCTCAAAAAGCAGTTATTGTTTGCTGTCAGATTGGAAGAGCAGATCTGACAGAGCCCTCAGGGATCAGTACAGGACTGGCACTTTTCAATATTTTCATTAATGACTTGGAAAATGGAGCAGAGAGTACGCTTATAAAAGTTGCAGATGACACGAAGCTGGGTGTATTAGCAAGCACATTGGAAGACAAGATTAGAATTCAAAAGGACTTTGACAAATTGGAAAATTGGTCTGAGTTCTACAAGATGAAATTCAATTAAGGCTAGTGCAAAGTACTTCACTTAGGAAGAAAAATTCTAATGCATGACCACAAAATGGGCAATAACAGGTTGCCAGATGGTAGATGGCATTATGCTGAGGGGTTACAGTGGGTCACAAATTGAATATGAGTCAACATGCTGACGCAGTTGCAAAAAGGGCTAATAGTGGGGGGTGTATGAACAAGAGTTTTGTATGTAAGATGCAGGAGGTGACTGTCCTACTCTACTTGGCCCTGGTGAGGACCCAACCAGAGAACTGTGATCAATGTGACTTTAGGAAAGATGTGGACAAACTGGAGAGAATCAAAAGGAGAGCAACAATAATGATAAAAGGTTTTAAACCCTGACAATTAGGAAAAGTTTTAAAAACTGTAAAGGAAAAAAAAAGGTTTAAAACATGTTTAGTCTGGAGAAGAGAAGGCTGAGGAGGGAGCTGATAAGTCTCTAAATATGTTACAGGCTGTTAGATAAAGGACTGTGACTGATTGTTCTCCATGCCCACTGATGAAGTAATGAGCTTAATCTGCAGCAAAGGAGATTTAGGTTAGATATTAGGAAAAACTTTCTAATCCTAAGGGTAGTTAAGCTCTGGAAATGGCTTCCAGGAGAGGTTGTGGAATGGCAGTCACTGGAGGTTTTTAAGAAAAGGTTGAACAAACGCCCATTAGGGATGGGCGAAATGCACTTGGCTCTGCCTCAGCTCAGGGATCTGGACTTGATGACTTCTGGAGGTCCCTTCCAGTCCTATGCTTCTAGGATTCTAAGCTCTTGAAAGAGGTTTGAATGAGGAGACAGCAAACGAGAGCTGTGGCTCCGATGTTGACACAATAGGGGATCTGAGGAACTTGCATAACTGAGCTTTATACATCCAATGATCAAAGTAGATTGGAACAGGATGGGGGAGCTCTCATCCCACCAGCCAAGGAGGAGGGGAAGCTGTGTGGCAAACCCACTCCCCTGACCGCCCCCTTTCTCTGACGCCTACCTGCATCAAGGTTGTTTTTTCTTCTCCCCTGCCCATTTTGTTCCATGGGGTGAAGTTGTTTGGTTAGAAAATCAAAGTGTTTTGCTAAGAATTGCTCATGCTGGACACCCTTACGGTCTCCGTGAAAATGGAACATTCCTTTTTCACAGCAGGAGATGGCCGTTGTGGCAAGATAAGAGGGCCTGGCATTGTTGGGGAATGGAAGGATCTGATTGGCTGAGAGTGAGGTAAGTAAGGCAATCAGGGTGTGGCATCTACCGTGAGGCTCTCTCACCTCTGGTGCATGGGGAGGCATGAGGCCCTGCATCCCCAGCACCGGAGGGATAGGCTGTGACCTTATAACTCACAGCCAGGAGACTGAGTGTCTCCATTTTTCTAAGCCTAGAAGTATATTTTTCAAGCCATGCCCACTTTATGGGCCTGATCCCACAGCCCTGAGTCAAAAACTCTCTCGCTGGCTGCAGGAAAATAGGATCAGGCAGAGCTGGGCTAAGCTGCAGCATCTGATATTAGGAATGTGTTGAGATCAAATTTCCTCGTGAAGAAGCCCTTGCCTTTGGGGAATGCTTCCCCATGACTTTGAAAAGCCATTGCATTTAGGAGAATGGAGCCTAATCCCAAAGTCAGTTGAAGCCAATGGGAAGACTCCCATTGGCTTCAAGGGCCATTGGACCAGGGCCTTAAATAAGGTGTAGAAAGGGGTGTACAGATAACAGGTGACCCCAGAATAAAGAAACCTAAAGAAACCTGTTCCAGGCACCTTCTCCCACATCTGAATACTCTGGGGCTCTCTTAGGAGTTAAATGAAGGAGACAATCCTTTCCCTGGGGCTTCCATTGGAATGGCTTGCTATGTGTTGTGTCTTACAGACAGTGCATTCAATAGCTATGATCAGATGCTAAATGTCAGGAAGAACTCCTTGAGAGTCATCTCTCCAGGAAAAGCAGTGGGAGCTACATTGCATGGGATTGTTAAAACTATACTGGGCCCAGTGCCAGGAAATGGGACTGCTAGGAAATGTGGGGTGATAGGGTGGGTGACCTGAGAAGCTTTTGTAACCACACACCTAGTGTGGTTACTGAGCAATGCAAGTGGTACCTAGACCACAGCAACAGTTAAGATCAAGAGACCTCTACAGCATGGGCTACGAGCCAGCTGGCTTTTAGCTCAGAGGGCAGAGGCTCCTATACTCAGCTTCAGAAGTCCCAGACTCAAATTCGCCTGGTGGTGGTTACACTTTCTCAGAATTTGAGTTTTGTGATTGTGTAGCAGAGCCAGGAGCTAAATCCACCTCTGCAACTTCTGGGCTTTAGCCACTAGACCATGCATTGTCCCCTGGAAGCAGTATGTGAACAGCTAAGGCAGGGCTGGGCAAGATGCGGCCCGGGGGCCGGATCCGGCCCACCTAACACTTCAATCCGGCCCACGGACTGCATCTGGCTGCTTTCTATTTATATCCTGCTGCCCGTGCCACCAAATTTCCAGGTGGTGGCTTAGGCAACAGGATCCTTTTTAAATGGCTCTCGGTTGTGGTGCTACCCTGGCAGGGGCCTGAACCATGAGCCTTTTAAATAGCTGCAGCAATCCCAGGTTGCTGCCAGCAATATGGTAACGGTAGAGCTGTAAGCCGTGAGTGAGTCCTTTACCATATTTTTAATTCAAAGCCTCTGGTCCACGCAACGCTGGGGGAGACTAGTCCCCAACCCCACCCCTTCTACCCCAAGCCCTTCTGGGGTTGGAGCTGGCTCATAACCACATACCAACATTCATTAAGTGGCCCCCCTGTGAAAATTACTGCCCACCCGTGAGCTAGACCCATGGCTACCAGCCAAGAGACGAGGCCATGGAGGACCAAATGGTGGGGTTAGAATGTGATAATGCTATAGCAAGGAGCCAATCAGATTGCTTCATTTTTCCAACACCCCCTTTGAAAGCCCTAGCTGGCATCTTACAAGCTCATGCCTTCTGTATGACTGAGGGTGACCTGCTGTGCTGTTCCCCACAGGGGCACTCGCTAAGGTGTAGACTGTTCAGCAGTTTTGACTAAGCAAATTCTGTTATTTATTCCCCTTCCCAGACCCTGGGGTAAATCGGGTAGGAAGCCTCTTTTCTGTGGTTTACAACAGGATCCTCTGCTTCCTGTTTGGTGGGAATGAGACACATGAAAAATAAAAGGAGTGAAGAGAAATCACATGTAAGCCCAGAGCCTGTCTGCCCGCCCCCCCACCATTGGGAGGGGCTGTTTCTGATCTCTGCCCCTTGGGAAGGGGACCTACAGCGCCACTCTACACTCAAAAGCTTCCTGTGCCCCACCCTTAGAGGGGGCTCTGCTTGCAGTCTTCTCTAGAGGTGGTGCTGGGGACTGGTGTAACTGTCATGCTAAGCAGGGCCTGAAATCATCTGGATAATATAATGCTGTGTCTGTCCCAGCCTCTGCCCCTCAGCTGGACTAGGCAGATTTAGCCATAAATGAGGAACTATCTGACAGGAAATCAGGAGTAATAGTCATTCCCTAGAAGAGTGATTCTATAAAGGCCTTTTGTAAATGAATGAGCCAGAGGTGGCCAATGGAGTTCTTCTGCCTTCCAGTTCTGGATCATCCCCAGCATTCTTGGCAGCTCCATCCTCTGCGTCCTCTCAGATGACCAGTGGGAGACCATCTCAGCTTGGATCTATGGGTGTGGCTTGTCTGGCCTCTTCACTGTCTCCACCATCTTTCACACCATCTCCTGGAAGAAGAGACACCTCAGGTAGCGCTGCCATTTGTCACTAGGGCTGTGGAGGCAGAGCCAGGTGACTGGGACCTCCAAGGGAAGGACAAAGATCTAAAATGGCTCTCCCCGTCAGAATTTTTCTGATCACTTTATGAGGGCTTCTACCTCCCCATTAATCACGCCAGTACCTGTGCACCCTTTCCTTCCTACACTCTCTCACTGATCACAGAGTCATTAGGGCTGGTTGAAAATGATGCCATCAGAGTTTTTATTAGTTCTGCTGACTGCTAGCTAGTGTAGGTGCAAGCAACTGCCCTCAACTGGACAAGTGGGACATTGAGTTTCCAACAAAATTAAATATTTCACAAAAAATGACTTTTTCTCCTGAGGAAATTTTTTTCCCATTGAAAAATTTATGGCCGAAAAACTGGAATATTTTGTAAAAACTCAAAATATTTGAATTCAGAAATGCTGCTATGGTGCCATATGGAAGTTGTAGTTCATTTGCCTGATGTCCCCATGAGGCACTGGGGCTAGCAATTCCCATGATGTAGTGTCTCTCCTCTCTGAGAGGAGGTGCCATGGTGCATCATGGGAGATGTAGTCTGACTAGGGAGCCTGACCCATAGGGAAGGATGGGAGCATGAAGCATTCAAACTACAACCCCTATGTTGTACCTCAGCAGAATTTCTACATCAAAGTATTTTGATTTTTGGACAAAGTATTTCTGTATTTGCATTTTTACTGAAAAATCACAATTCTCTATATTAAAAAGTCTACAAATTCTAATATTCATTGTGAGGGGAAGGGGTTAGAGACAGATGGTGCTTGAAGCTCTGGAAATCTAAGTTCTAGCCCAGTTTAAGACGTCAGTTATAATAAATCCTTAGCTATTGAGAATTCCGATTGCCACTCTTCTGCTCTGTGTGGCTTCTCAGAGACAGCCCAATATCAAATCCTCATCTTCCTCAGGTCCCTGCTTCTCAGGAGCCATTAGTGGTTAGCCACCTGGGCCTCTGACACACAGCTGAGCAGTTCTCATTCTTTCCAGTAGCAGGCAGTGGCTCACACACAGTAGCTACTTGATAGCAGAGGCAATTCAACCTGCTCCCTGTGACCACTAAATCTCTGGTGCAGGAGACACCTGCTAGAAGCTGAACAGAGATACTGCAGGTCAGCATCAAAGTGCATTAGTGCAGAAGGGCAGAAGCCACTTTGCATGGCACCATAGCTAGTGTTTGTCAATGCTAACAAGTCTTTAAGCATCATTACGTCCATCTCATTGATTAGTACATTGCATCTTAGCATTGATATAGTTTCTGAAGTAAATCCGCTTGTAAATCCATTTGCTCCCCGCTGCCTGGCTCAGCACGCTGTAACTCCCGGCATGTGTTTGTCCCCTCTCTAGAACGGTGGAGCACTGCCTGCACATGTTTGATAGGATGGTGATCTACTTCTTCATAGCAGCATCTTATGCCCCCTGGTGAGTTCACTGTGTAACAGCAAGCCGATCCCTATTCAGATAAAGGAGAAGGAATCCGGGAAATAGTCTCACACTTTACATCCAGATTACAAGTTTTGCAAAAAAATTAAAACTCCATCTGGAAACAAAAGTCACACGTCCCACTCCTGCATTTTAGCCCTCGCTCAATGCTGTGTCCATGGCTGTGCCTACTCATTGCCTCTAAAAACCAGGCCATTGATTTAGGTGCCCAGGTTTGGTTTGAGAGAGCTAAATGGACACCTGGATTTGAAAATTCCAGCCCTTTTGCCTAGCCCTAGGCTGGACAGCAAGCAGTTGGCCCAGAACTCAGGAATTCCTGATGAATCGGCATTGCCAAGCCAAAACGCATGACTTGGGACGTGAAGAATCCTGAGATTGTTTTAAAAACGTGAGATCTTTTTAATTGGCCTTTAGGTTTCCTGGTTTTCGAGCTTCCTCTGCCACCACAGGGCCAGAAATTCACTTATTTTTTAAGTGAAAGCTGAGATTCTCACCTCATCACGTGGCACTAGGAGCTGGGACCTTGTGAAGAACATTAAATCATATAGATTGAGGAATAAAACCACGAGAGCTGGCAACAGTGCTCCGTGCTCGGTCCATTACATCACGCTTTGCTAGGCCACAGCACTCTCCACCCACTGCTCACACAATACTCCAGAATGGGCCATTAGCACTAGAATGCTTCAGAACTCTGCCGTGCAAAGCCGGGATCCATTTGCTTCAGACACTCATCTCCAGCACAAACAGCGCAAAGCAGGCAGGCCATCGCCGACTGATCTTGCCCAGAATAAGGTGAGGAAAGCTGTTCCTTCAGCCGCGCTAGTGATTATTCCAAAACACGGCATCATGTTCATCCCTGAATAGTCTTTACATGTAAGATTGGCTCTGCTGGGTCTCAGAATTCTAGCAATAGAAGGATGAGAGAGCTTCGCCGGGGTGCCAGCTATGTGAGCTTCCTGTATGTTTCCTTTTTGTAGGCTTTTGCTCCTCCCAGCACTCCAGCATCTATCAGTGACTGCCGCTCCGCATGGATTTCAAACCTGCTGCCTCCCCTTCCCCTTGTGGCTCTGGGATGGTTTCTCATGGCCAGCTGCGGTTCTCTGCTTCATGATGCCTCTTTCACATTTTGGTCTCTGTGGGGTTTTTTTCAGGCTGAACCTACGGGAGTTGGGTCCTTGGGCCTCCCACATGCGCTGGATCATCTGGATCATGGCCTCTGTCGGAACCATCTATGTCTTCTTCTTCCATGAGCGGTGAGCTTGTCTAACTGCTGCCAGTCTGTTTGTTATTCGAGGGGACTGCATGGCTTCCCCTTCCTTCCTTCTCCCTCCCCTGCCCTGTTTTTAATGTGAGTGGGCAGCAAGGAGGAAGCAAGGGAGCCCTAAAGCAGTCCCCAGTGCGTTTCCTGCACCAGGGCCCCTCCCTACACTCTCCCTCGGAGGGAGGCGTGAGTGTCTGGACCACCAGGTGCAGAAGCATACTGGCAATCGAAATAGGCCCGGGAAATGGGTTGAGAACGGCCCTCCCCATGACGTCACCCCTGCGTGCCCCTCACGCCCTACCCCCTGCGTCATGTCCGGCACACGGTGCAGACTGCGGGTCGGGCTCTGCGTGCCGCATACAGCGCGGACGCGGAGCTGCTCGGAGTGAGGGGCAACGGTGTGTGGACATAACGGCCCATCAGACAACAGCCCACCAGGAAATTCCTGGTATCCTGCCAGGCCAGTCCGCCCCTGACCAGCTGCTTAGGTCCGTCACCAAGGGTATATCTAGACTACATCCCTCTGTCACCAGAGGGATGTAAATTAGACATACTGAAATTGCTAATGAAGCAGGGATTTAAATATCCCACGCTTCATTAGAATAAAAATGGTTGCCACTTTTTGCCACCATGGCACTTTGCCGGCAAAAAGCGGCAGTCTAGACGGGGATCGGTCGACAAGGAAAGCCTTTTCCAACTGATCCTGTAAACCTCGTTGCATGAGGCATAAGGGATCGGTCAGAAAAGGCTTTCCTTGCTGACCAATCCCCGTCTAGACTGCCGCTTTTTGCCGGCAAAGTGCCACGTCGGCAAAAAGCAGCGGCCATTTTTATTCTAATGAAGTGCGGGATATTTAAATCCCCGCTTCATTAGCAATTTCGGTATGTCTAATTTACATCCCTCTGGTGACAGAGGGATGTAGCCTAGACACACCCCAAGTGCCCTAGTTTGGCTTTTAATCAGCCATGGAACTTGAGCAAGATGTGTGCTGCAGTTTACACGCATCTTCCAGTTGGTGGCAGCAGACAGCAAGAAGTGGCCTAGGTCTTTCCATCCAGGGCTGTTTTCTGAGGAGGCAGAGCACCCCACACAAACCTCCGCAGAGCCTCAGAGCCCTGGCAGGGCCTCCCAACGCAGCCCACACCAAGTGCCAAGAAGGGAACGGCTGTATTACACAGAACAGTTCTGACCCTTGGCACTGCTGCTGGGCCTCCATCCACCAGACCAAGTGGCTTTCAAACCTATTTGATCAGCCCTCCCTTCTTTGTGTCCATAGTCATTTACGCCCCCTCCCCCCAGTACATAGACTGCCACCAGGGCCATCCCTAGGGGGAACCCTCCCCCCCGTGTCCCAGGTGCAGGGCCCAGGGCAACCCCGCTGCTGCAGGCCCCACCCTGCCTCTGCACCATCCCATCCTGCCCCACTCCCACTCCACCCTTCCCCAAGCCCCAACCCTGCTCCGCTCCCTGACCCCCTCTCCCAAGCAATGCACACTGAGGGTTTATGGGGGGCCTGGAGCAGGGTAGCAGCAGGGGTCGCCCTCTCCCCATCCCCCTGCATTTACCGAGGCCGTGGGAAGCGAAGTGTTGTAGGGCTGGGGCACTCTGAGCACAGCCAGCCAGGAGAGGGCAGCAGGTGGGGCGGAGCAGGCTGCTGGGCTGCACTGCCATGGTGAATGTGGGGGGCGAGGGGCGACCCCTACTGCTGGCTAAGCACAGGGCCTATGGCTCTGACTGTGACCCAGCTCCGAAGGTAGAATGGGGAGCAGCGGCTGCTGGCCCAGGTGCCCAGCTCTGAAGGCAGCACCTATCAGCAGTGCAGAAACAAGGGAGGCAATGTGAAACATGATATTTAGTATCCCACGGCCTCCCTTACTTCTGCACTGCTGCTGCTGCCCTGGGTCTGTCAGCTAGAGCCCTGCTACCTCCAGGTGAGGGATTGGGGAGAGGGGAAGAAGGAGAGCCTGAGCCCAGACCACCCCCCTTGGAGGGATTAGTGGGGGGAGGGGAGGAGAGCCTGGATGGGCCCTTCTGCACAAGCTTCAGCCCCCCATGACTGATACACACATTGACATATTCCTGTGCCTCTGAGAACCACTGCTATAAACCCATGTGATCGTAGCCCCCCAACCCCCATATGAGCTAGAACTTCAGCACTCTGGTGCTGGAGGCTATGGAATATCCTAAACCAGCTACGTCTGAATGTTGCATGGGGGTTTGGCAGAAAAGGGGACTGTGGGCCAGAAGAGTTAAGTGACCTGGTTAAGGTCCAGCAAGGGGAGGGGGAGGAAAGACACAGATGAGTGGGGAAAGGGGAATATGGGACTGGGGGGAAAAGATGACATGGGAAAGTGTTAGTTCACTCTGGCTGGAATGCTTATGGGGAGACCTGAAGGGGGCCCTGGTTTGTGAGCACGTCCCTTAGGGGTTTCCTTTCCAGATCCCTCTTCAAAACACAGCTCCAAGCATTCCTTCACCTTGCCTCTGCTGAGCTGCTGCCCTGCCTCTTCCATGTCTATGTGGATGTCCAGCGTGGTGGGGCAGGGTCTGTAAAATGCAGCGAATGTGTGTGGAGTGATAGAAATGGTTTGTGGCACTAATAACGGAGCCTTCTCTCCAGAGCAGGTTTTCAAGCATTAGGTTAAGCCATTCCCTCAGTGCCTTGCCTCCACTGAGCCTGTCTTCCTCCCTCACAGGTACAAGCTGGTGGAGCTGGCGTGTTACGTTATCATGGGCGTCTTCCCTGCTCTGGTGATCCTTTCGATGGTAAGTAATTCTGCCCAAGACTCAATGCGCTTGTCTCTGTCCTTCACAGAGCGAATCATGCCTGGACACATCTGGAAAGATTAAAGGCAGGTCTACACTAAAGGGGAATGTTGAATTAAGATATGCAATTCCAGCTATGTTAATTACATAGCTGGAGTCAATGTACCATAATCTGAGTTTCCCTGCCATCCTCACAGCGGGAGGCCAATAGGAGTAAACACTCCTGTCGGCTTCCCTTACTCCTCACAGGAGCAGGAGGACCAGCTGACAACAGAGCACCCTCTGAGTTTGATTTAGCGGGTCTTTACTAGATCCACTAAATCAAATTCTGGAAGATCGATTGTGGCAGCGTCTATCTTCCCCGGAATGAAGACACGGCCTTAGCTATTGTGGCTCCTTGCTGTTCAGTGGCTGCTGTGTGCTGTACATGGCGCCACTTCTCAAACTTGGCTGTCTCCATTGGGGCATTTGGACTCAATGGTCCCTGGCCATCCCCACATACCTTCTGAGTGGCCAGTCGTGGAACTAGGCTCCCTGCTATGGGTTCCGAGTGGAGGCTTCTTTGGGCGGAGCGGTTCCATAAAAAGGTGAAATAGTGGCCCGAATCCCTGCTGGCTGACGTGGGCACGACACCCCTCACACCAGCGGGGCTGTTTGCCCTCTCACTCCAGCCATTGCTGCTGCTGTTCGATCTCTGCTGGGCTCTGAGGAGGAGCCCTGTGGTCGGGTCAGCGCAGTATCCCCACCTCTGACTCTTCTCTCTCCTCATGCTTGCGAACAGCCGAACCGAGATGGCCTTGTGGAGCTGATGGCTGGCGGACTATTTTACTGCCTGGGCACCGTGTTCTTCAAGAGCGACGGGCGCATCCCCTTTGCCCATGCCATTTGGCACCTCTTCGTGGCAACCGGAGCCGGCATCCACTACTATGCCATTTGGCGGTACCTCTACTGGCCTGACGCGCTGCAGGCCAAGATGTCCAGATAGGCGCCCGACGGACATGGAGCATGCCATTTGGCGCCTGGGGGGAGATTTTCCAAGGAGCTTGGCTCTGTTGTTTCCTGCCGGAAAGCCATTCCTGGGGCCCGCTCCCCTGATGGGAGGGAGCCTCTAGTGTTCCTCTCCAGCTAGTCTCATGCAGACAGAAGAGCCTGAAAGGTTTATTTTAAACTGATTTTAACCTTGTATAGTGTTTGGTTGCTAGGCAAAGGTTACCTAACAAAATGAACAATTCATGGGGTTGTTGGGAGAGCAGACCAACCCGAACAGGGCATTGGGGAGCTTTGTGCTAAGGCTTTGTTTACACGGTCCTGAGCAACCTCGAAACCTGCAAACCCCTCATCCAAATGGGGGTCCTGAGCCCACAGGAGCCTGGCCTGGCCCCTGGCGGCTCTCAAGGAGAGAGGCTGCCCTTAGAGAGCAGCAGTTAGCTCCAGGAGGGACTTTGAAGGCTGCTGATGCATGAAGGTGGCTAGGAAAAATGGACATTTAACACTAGCACCAGGATCAGAACAATAATGCACCAGGTTTGTTTCCCACCCTAACGAGACTCCGTTAGTGGATAGTTAAGTGGACAACTTCTTAAGCAAGTCTTGATTCTGCCCAGAAAGGAGAGCAGTCAGTCAGACCTCATAAGAATCAACGATGTCTGTCATCGAATGGGGCTTTTTATAGGGCAGGTTCTTTAAAAGGCTACCGCCCCACCCTTCTTGCTCCTGCTAGACAACTAACTTGGGGTCAAGCAGGCTCAGGTAGCCGCAGATGAGCAAGGTGAACCTGAGTGTGGTTTAACCAAGGGTAGTTAAGATCACGCTTCCCTGACCCACAGAGTTCTGGAGGCAGAGAGAGGGGCTGGGAAAGAAGTTTGGGGTTTGGCCAGTCTCCAGCTGCAGCATAAAATCTTAGGGCGGGGTCTGACTGGGATCCCAGGTGTGGGGCTGGGATGCGAAGGGAGCTGCCTCCTAGAATGAGTTACCACTTGTGGACCACGCTGAGCTCTGGATGGGGAGTTACTGGCACTGGGGTGTATTCCCTTTTGTAATACAGCTGCTAGCATAGACAACTTGTGGTAGCTCTTTGCACCTCCCCACCCTGTGCTCCCACCTAAATGTTAATTGTGAAACGGGGTGCCTCCTCATGCCCCCTCCTTGTTCTTATGGGTGGCCCTTCCTGCACCCCCACCCCACACAAGCACCAGTCGCCTATGGCTGCCAGTGTCTCAGTCAGCCAGAAAATGAGCAGTGCTGGGCATCCCTAGGTGTCTATAGAGATCCTTGTTTCCATGTATGGTGAGCTGGGAGGTTTCACATGTGGTTTCCCTGACTATCCCTGTGGCCCAGCTTGTTACTGTATCCAGAGGAAACTGCTCCCATTTGGGGCTTTCCTCACTCTTGTTCCCAGGCAGAGATTTCGGGGTGTACGTCTGGGCAGCGCAAAGAGGCCCAGGCCAGCAAGCCTCAGACCCTGGGGTGACTGATTCGGGGTTGTGCTGTGGAGTTAGTCTTTAAAGTGCTGCATAGTCCTTGCTTTTGTTTCAGCAAGATCAGACTAACACGGCTACATCTCTATTACTACCTAGCAGTGTAGAGGGTCAGGTGTGGGGTGGAGTCTAGCTCGGGAGGGGGGTCTCAGAGCCCAGGCTCCGGACCAAACTCAGATGTCTACACTGCTATTTTTAGCCCTGTCTCTCCAGCCCTGTCAGTAGAATCTGGCTCTGAGACTTGCTGTTGGGTTTTTTCCCCCCTGTGTAGATGTACCCTGAATGATTCCCACAGGACCCTCTACTTCCTTAATAGCCCGAAGAAAGGCTATGTATATGCAAAGATGTCTGCACTTCTCTTCTCTCCTCCTGCTGCTGGGCGAGGATCCCTTGTATCACCACAGAATCTCTGGCTGATAAGAGGGTGTTCAAATGCACATGGTCAGCATATGAGAATGGTGAGCTAAACACCAGCAGTGTCCAGTGGCTTCTACTGGGTGCCAGGTGCTTAGCACATTGGAAAATCTGTGATGTCTAAGGCTTCAGTCTGCAACAAACAGGGTGGGGTGAAGGAGTAACTTGGGTGCAGGGGCCTTGAGAAATCAGTTCAGTGGTGACCCCAAATTCCATGGGTGTCTCCTAGCTGGGGTAGGTATTTGATGTCCAGGCTCTGGGATTTCATTTTTGCCCTGACTCCCAGGCCTTAGTTACAGCAGGGAGATAGGAGAAAGCAGCAGTGAAAATAACTTAAAATTTCTTAAAGGCAGGGTACATCTACACAGCCGCCTTATTTCAGAATAACAGACGTTATTCTGAAATAACAAGGTGCGCGTCTACACACAAGCAATTATTTTGACATAATGTCGAAATAATGTCTCGCCGGAGGACTTCTTAGTCTGACTCCTGTAACCCTCATTTTACGAGGATTAAGGGAAGTCAGAGGCAGAGTGCTCTATTTCGAAATAAGTGCTGTGTAGACGTGCCCAAATTTGAAAAGTTATTTCCACGTATGCTACACAATTAGCGTAGCTCAGGTTGCATAGCTTATTTCAAGTTTAGCCCTGCTGTGTAGACGTACCCGTACTGTCCTATTGCAGCCCGGGTCCCTGCCAGCTCTTTAAATAGCTCCCTGCTGGCTTTTGCCGGAGCTCAGCCAGCTCTTGCTGGACCTGCGCACTAGGGTGCACCTGCTTACTTTTACCTCTGAGAGAGAGTTTCACTACCAGAACCGGGGCAGGCCTGGAAGCCTGCTGTTTCTCCCCGGGATTTTGGGTTTGTTTTAAGTGTTTAATCAGATCATAGACAATTCCTGAAATCCCCTGTCTCTAAATGCTGCCGAATGTTAACGTCTCAGACAGTATATGTAACAAAAGACACAAGCCTCAGAGCGACGCCCTGGGCTCTGGAATGGAGATGGCTATTCCAGCAGCTCATCTGCCCTCCCCAGCACTCTGCAATCCAAAGACCAGCTGAATGGATAAGCTCCTAGCTGGTGTGGTCTCTTTTCTGCTGGGCTCTCTGCAGCTGCAATACCTCAACTGGCCACATGTGGTGGAGGGGGCAGCATTGAGTTGGGACCCCAGGCTCCAGACTGACACAGCTTGAACGATATGATATATAAAAGCACTTTGTGACTGGAGGGATCAGAGTCAACAAAGCCTTACAGGTGACTGAAACTTGAATCTATTCCAGGACTCCCTAGAGTCCCTGAACACTGGAAAACCTTGTGAGCAAGCCAGTATTAAGCATACAACTCTATACATTCCTTATAGATGGGTGTTCAGACATTTCGTTCATGATGCACTTTGATTTCCTTTCCATCTTCATTCCCAGCTGTGGTTCAAAAGCAAGATCCCCATTCATGGTGTTTACCGCTGGTGTGCCTTTGCCTAGCAGAGGGAAGGAAGGGCTAGCCTCCAACTAGTTCGAATTAAGTGGCTACACAGCCCTTAATTCGAACTACTTAATTCGAACTAGGCGTTAGTCCTCGTAGAATGAGGTTTACCTAGTTCGAATTAAGCGCTCCGCTAGTTCGAATTAAGTTCGAACTAGCGGTTTGTATGTATAGACGCTATGAAAGTTAATTCGAACTAACGGCTGTTAGTTCGAATTAACTTTGTAGTGTAGACATACCCAAAGTGACTCTGGTTCCATCTCTCCAGCTGGCTGGATTCCGATTCACTCTATATCCATTTTTTTTCAAACTAGGAGAGTAAACCTGCTAGAATAATCTCGAAAATGTGGCTCAGAATTCAGGGGGCTTTGTGTCTCTTCCGTGTGCTGCACGCACTCAGTAGACTCCAGGCTGTACTGGGTTTAGCAACACTCTCTTGATGGTTGTCAACAGCCTAGATTTGGAACAACTCTTAGGAGAGTGTTTACCACTCCAAACCCCATGTGTGAGGCACTCTTCCATTTAGCATGCTGGGAATGTGATGAGAGGAGAGCTGGGTCATAATGATGCTATAATTGTGGACAGATAATTGAACAGGAAAGTCCAAAAGAAGTTGCCAGTGTGGGAAACTACTGTATGGCTGGAGCTCCACTCAATACAATGCATGGTGCTGGTCCCTTAGGGTATGTCTACACTAGCCACCCTACTTCGAACTAGGGTGGCTAATGTAGTCATTCGAACTTGCAAATGAAGCCCGGGATTAAAATATCCCGGGCTTTATTTGCATGTTCCCGGGCGCCGCCATTTTTAAATGCCCGGTAGTTCGAACTCCCTGCCCGCGTCTACACGCGGCACGGGCTAGGTAGTTCGAATTAAAGCTCCTAATTCAAACTACCGTTACTCCTCATTGCAGGAGGAGTAACGGTAGTTTGAATTAGGAGCTTTAATTCAAACTACCTAGCCCGTGCCGCGTGTAGACGCGGGCAGGGAGTTCGAACTACCGGGCATTTAAAAATGGCGGCGCCCGGGAACATGCAAATAAAGCCCGGGATATTTTAATCCCGGGCTTCATTTGCAAGTTCGAATGACTACATTAGCCACTCTAGTTCGAACTAGGGTGGCTAGTGTAGACATACACTTATAAAGCATACGTCTGGGAGTAGGAATGGAGGCGGGAGAGGGGCAGTCAGGAGGAGCTGTCTGCCTGTTGAGGCTAAGGATTTCACTTAGCATGAGTGTTGATATTCTGCCGATGATTGGATGTGGCCTTGTATCTGTGGTGGGTTCAGATCAGCTTGCAAGATTCTTTATCCAGTTCTTTGGGCCACCGGAAGCACATAGAATATACATTCCATTTCCCACCTCTCTGATCAGTGTCTTCATGTTGCTGCTATTTGTTCAGTCTCCCACCAGAACTTCGACTCCCAAGTCATTAACCTGACTCCCAGCAGATACAAAATATATATATATATATAAAATCAGTGGGAGCTAGTGCAAGGCCACGTCTACACTTGCCCAGAGAGCGACTTTCTGGAGATTGATTTTCCTGGGTTTGATTTAGTGGGTCTAGCAAGAACTTGCTAAATCAACTGCTGATGGTGCCCCCATTGACACCAGTACTCCACGGTGTTGTGAGGAGTAAGGGAAGTTGACAGGAGAGTTTCTCCCATCAACTTTCTGCAGTGGGGACGCCGCAGAAATTTGACTTAAGGTACGTCGAATCCAGCTAGCTATTCTCATAGCTGGAGTTGTGTATCTTAGTTCGACTTTCTCGCATAGTGTAGACCTGGTCTGAGTCTGTTTACCTCACTCCTAGCTGCTGTGTAGACATCTCCTCTCTTAGCTCACTTGTTCTGCCAGCAGGGCAGAGTCCAAGCCAGATCCCCATGAGCAGTCTCTGTCAGGCCTTTGCTGGAGACAGGCCTCCAATCAGGTCTCCTGCTTTGTCTGACCCAAGTATCTCTGCATCCAAGCTGATCCTATAGCCAGTGCCAGGGGTTTTATCTCCATTGGAGAAACATGTAATATACTCAAAACAAAGGCACTGTGGTCTTGTGGTTACCAAAGAGACTGGGAGTCAGGATTCCTGGGTCCAACACACATCTCTGTCACTGACCTTGGGGAAGTCACTTAATCTCTTTGTACCTCAGTTTGTCCATCTGTAAAATCAGGATGCTATTTACCTGCCATGCAGGGTTGTCAGAAAGTAATTGAGAGCCTTGGATGCAAGCATTATAGACGTGCGCAGTATCAGTGTTACCACAGAAGCATTGCAACTCAGCACAGCTCAGAAAAGTCAAACATGCCCCCTCTTCCAAAGGACAAAACTATCTTTATTGTCACTGTCAGCCAGATTGTCATGGGGAATTTGTATGCACAAGCAGTAGAGGGTACAAAACTGTCCTAAGTGTACAATCTACTTGTCTGCAAGTGCACGTACACAAGAAGGCTATGTCTACACTACAGAGTTTTTTTGGAAAAAGGGCTGTTTTTCCAAAAAAAAACCTCGTGGAGCATCCATACCTCAAGCACATTTTTGTGCAAAAAAATCAAAAGAACAGAGGGGTTTTTCCAGGGTAGTTATTCCTCATTCTATGAGGAAGAACGCCTTTTTGCAAAAGAACTTTTTTGCAAAAAGGTGTGTGTGGTTGGGGAAGAGGGGTTTTTTGTGCAAAAAGAGGAAAGAGGGAAAAGCACAGGTGCCCTGGTGGCCATTCTGTGCATAGCAATCAGAGCTTACTTTCGAGAGAGCATCCATGCAATTCTGGACGCATGCACTTTTTCAGTGTGGACGTGCTCTTGCGCAAGAAGTTTTTGCGGAAGATCTCGTCCGATAAAAGCTTCTTGCGCAAGAAGCTTGCAGTCTACACGTAGCTTAAGAGGACCAGCTGTGACCCTGTGTATGAACATATCATTTCTTTCCCATAAAAGGGGTATTGCCTGAACACATTCCTCCCTTTTTAACCCTACCCTCAAATTCACAGGCAGACCTGAAACTCCTCTGAACTGAGAATGCATCTACACAGCACAGTTATTTCAAAATAACTGACATTATTTCGAAATAACAGTGCAAGTGTCTACACAGCAATTCCGTTATTTCAACATAATTTTAAAATAACAGATGGCTTATTTCAAAATTTGTAAATCTCATTCCACGAGGAATAAAGCTTATTCTGGAATAGCTGTTTCGGAATAGCAGTAGTGTGCATGCTCCGCTGTTGCTATTTCAAAATAGCTCCTCCCCAGGGCTATTCAGAGTAATTACTCCCCAGTGTCTTCTGCGGCTCTAAATCGAGGTAGCATGTCTACATTAGGGAAGCTGCCCTCGGACTCATTTGAGGCTTCCTTGTAGTGTAGACATGCTATTTCGAAATAAGCTATTTTGGAAAAAAAATCGGACATAGCTTATTTTGAAATAAGTGTGCTGTGTAGACGTACCCTGACTGATTTCCCTGCTAATCCCCCATGAGTAACTGTAATGGCCACATCAAGGATGTTTTGTAGGAGTGCAGCCGCTGTTCCCCATTTCCCGCATTTTCAAGGGCCTGATGCTGCAGGTGCCGAGTGTCCTCCACACTCATTGACCTGAATGGGAGCTGTGGACATTTGCAGGATTGGGCTCTAATGGACAGTGTATTGTATGTCATTCCCCAAAGAGAGGTTTAGAAAGTGCCTGGTTAAACTTGTCCCTCTTGAAATGCTGGCTAGAGTCTCACTTGTAAATTTCTGGTCCAAGAGGTTTAAGCTTTGATAAAGCAAATGGTATTGCTGGATAAACTCGTCCCATACAGGAGCTACCCTGCGTGTGTTCACACATCCATTGGTTAGGGCACTAGCACCCTCTTTCCCATGGTGCTTGTGTGTGTGCATAAATATCTGTGCATGCGGCTTTCCTCTGCCATTTGTACAGCCTCTTCACTCTCATGAGCTGCCTGGACGCTGCAGGTCCAGAAGCTCTATCCTGTCGCATGACCAAAGGGGGAAAGCCCTGTGTTTCTTGATGTCCATGAGGGGCCTACATGTCTGCTCATGTCCTTCTCCTCTTCTGGGTAGGGGAGTCATGGGCTGGGTAGAATTGGAGTTGGGCAGATGCAGGGCAAGCAGTGAGCATGTGACTCTCCGATGCAGAGGTGGGACCCACAGGAGAGGGCTGAAGAAGCCATGTGCACAACAGCTGGAGCTGAGGTTCTCCCCCCTGCAAATGCAGGGGGCAAAGGATAGTATTAGGGAAGGGAACTGGGTAACATGTACAGTATCTTAATAGCCACAGATTTCAATAACCCAAGAGACCTGGGGGAATCTAAGTGCCTTATCCAGTGGGGGAGAGAAATCACTCCAAGGAAACAAAGAGCCAAAGCCGGCTCCCAGTAGCACTGTTGTAATTCCATTGAAATCAGCAGGGCTCCACTGGGATAAAGAGAGTGGAATTGGCCCCTTACCGTCGAACAGCTTTTCCACTGCCAAACTCCCAAGTGTTTAGGAAGGGAAGGAAACCTCAGCAAGGCTGGTTCCCTGTGCACCACCCCCAAAGAGCTGGAGAGGGAGCTACGGGGGTGGAGGGCTTGTTAGCTGTGAGACCATCTCACTGAAGAAAGGAGATGTTGCCTGTCATGAAGAGGTAGAAGGTGTAGCTCCAGTTGTTACCCCCTCTATCTGCCTGACCTCTCATTGGTGGCTCTCTCTTGCAAAGCTTCATGGATAGTGGGATCCCCCCCCCCACTCCTTTTTCCAAAAGATCTAACTGTCAAATAGCCTCACTGGAAGAGAGGGGCCCAGTCCAGGGTCTCAGACCCAGACTTTGGAGGGGGTAGATGAAATACTCTGGGTTTGAGAAAGGTGTTTGAAATAGGAATCTGTATGGCTGTTTCTTCCCTGTTCATTTCTATGCCCCTTCCCCTGCTTCTGTGGTTCTTACCCTGTGGCTGCTTACCAGCTGGTAAAGAAAATAAACCCCTCTGATGTGGACAGGTGGCTGTTTGGGACCATTTCCTTGTAATGATAGAAGGAGGTGTGGCCTGAACACAGAATGGGAAGGCTGGATCTCCTGGGTTCTATGCCCACCTCTGCCATTGACTTGCTGTGTGACCTTGGGCAATTCACGAAAGTGTTCTGTGCCTCAATTTCCCCATTTATAAAATGGAGATAATGATACTGACCTACCTCACATGGGGCAGAGGTGAGGATGAGCTGCTATTTGTAAAGCGATTTGAAGTTGTCCAGTGCTTTATAAGTGTTATGTTCTTGATTCTGAGGGAGACCCACTTCACCTTAAACAGATGGCAGCTTAACAGATCATGATCTGAGTCTCAGAATCACATTGGAGTGAGGTTTGTATTACAGCTCCAACCTACAGCTACTTTCCTCCTCCTCTTTCATTAACTCGGTGTCACAGGGAAAGAGTTCCACTGGACAGATGTGTTCCCCAAGCCTGATTTCCTCTGCTGGGCAAGTATCCCATAGTGACAAAGGCCACAAAGGGTATGTCTGCACTGCAGGGCTTAACTCAAAATAAGCTCCTCAAATTGAGCCACATCAATTGCGAATCTTATTTCGAAGTCGCTTATTTTGAAATCGGGAGCGTCCACATAGCACTTATTTAGAAATAGAGCAATCTGCCTCCGACTTTCCTTATTTCTCATACGATGAGGTTTATAGGAGTCGGAGGAAGAAGTCCTCCAGCTTGACAGTATTTTGGCACTATTTTGAAATAGCTGCCTGTTGTGTAGACACGGACTGAGTTATTTTGGAATAGCGCTAGTTATTTTTGAAATAGTGTTGCAGTGTAGATATACCCAAAGTGACCAGCGAGATGCCAACATTTGCAGCTGCCATAGAAGAGGCAGTAAATAAACAAAGGATCACAGCTGGGAGAAGCAACTGAGAAATGGTTCTGCTCCTTTAATATCTGCTGTCTTTATTTTGCACTTTTGGTCTTAACTAGCGCACTGCCATGGTGCTCAGAAATCCAGGGTCCAAACAGAGGGGGAAGCACTTCTTCCTGCCTTGCCCCATCTCCCTATGCAAAATACTCTGCTTTATCTCTTCGTCCTGGTGGGGATTCACCCCCAAAGGAGGTGGGCGGGTGGAGAGATCCACCCACCTGGCTTCACTTTCTTCTCACGGCTGTCTTGCAGGCACACCTCATTTCCAGGACCATGGGCCTGGTCTCCTCTCACTTTGGTTAGGTTAATGACACTAGGAATGCTGAATCATGGGACTGAAGGCACAGAAAATTGGAAACTAATCTCATGCTGGTGACAGATTCCCACATGATCATATTTCATTTGTCCCACATTCTACCCCAGATGTTGGGCCACAGCATATTGAGAGGTTTGGTTGCAATGCACCTGAAGTGACACAGTCTCTGCCACCTCTTCATGGGGGACTTCCTCACCAAGCCTTGTGGATTAGAGTGGCATAGAGACAACAAACTGTTTGATTTGGAAGGGGTCTTTATAACCCTCCTTATGCCCATCTTCATTAAGCCAGAGCTCCTGCTTAAAGCCAAATCAAAGGGGAGATTTTTAAAGGCAGAAATTAGTTATTTGCCCTGTTGCCTATCAATGGGAGATAGAAGTCTAACTATACCTGCCCCAGCTTCAGATCTCATTCACACAGCCCCAGATTTGCTGAGCCGGAGGCGCAATTACTGTCAAGTTCCAGATCTTCTTATGCTTTATAAGTCCTTTCTATAGTATAACCAGGGATGATCTGATTGTTATAACCTTTGATACTAACTTTCAATGACTTGTAACATTTAGGATGTCTGTGAATGAGATTTGCTGAGTGATTTTTTTGTATTTAGTGTCTTGTATTTTATGCCATCCACTCTTGTGACTCAGTATTTTATATTTAACACAGTATTTAATTTTTAAAAAGTAGTGATAATGCTAGAGAATATCATTTCTTGTGGGGTAGGATTTAAATAAAGACTCAAGATACCTCACTGGTGCTTGCTTTTTCTCCAATGTGTTTGTTATGTCAAAGTGAGGGGTTTTTTTTTGGAGGATCTTAAACAAAACAACATCCAAGAACCAAACCACACACATCAATTTGGCCTCCAATTCTCCCAAAACTGGGATCAGGGGGAAATGAAGAGAGAAGAATTGACGAGCCAAGATGTAATATAGGCAGGCCAATGCACCATTGTTACTGGGCTATCATGAAATCATATTACACCCATTGCATAGTAATCACCAACCCAATGCAATGGTATTGTTTGGCTGGCATTGAATCATGGGTTCTTTTCCTGTGCACAACTGATTATAGAATGTAGTCCAAAGCAAATAAGGATGAGCCCGAGTGATGGGCAATGGAAGATATCTAAGAGTTGATCCTGCAGTGAGCTGCAGATGGGGAACTCAGTTACGGTGAAGCTTTATTTGCTGTGACTGGAACAAGAACACCAAGTGATCTCAATGAATACATGGCCTTTCCATTTAAAGTAAATTATAGCTCAGAGCAAAGCAGGTCAATGGTAGTGGGGTGGGAAAGGGCTTCACTAGACGAGAGTCTGATGGGAGCAGAGATACGATCCGGTCTCTGGGAAACAAGGGGCTAATTTAATATCAGCTTCTCCTGCAAGAGCAGGACTATACACTGACAGGGGTGGGGAAGGAACTCTGGTGAGAGGAAGAATGCTGCTTAGAGCTTGGCCTCTGCACCAAGATTATGAGCCTGGACTGATCTCTAAGACGGGATGTTTTCCTAGGGGAAAAGAATTTGATGGTTGTTCCTGGTCTTTTCTGCAGACTCCTTCCAGCAGTTTACAAAGACTTCCAACCACATCTCAGTGCAGAGCTCTTCCCTGAGAACCTCTGAGTGAAGGGTTTTCAGGCCCTTAAATTGGGTAAATCCAAGGGTATGTCTAGACTACAAGCCTTTTTTGAAAGAGATCATCTAGACTGCCACAAGAGTTTCGAAAAAGCAATCCGCTTTATCGAAAGAGAGCATCCAGGCAATCTGGATGCTCTCTTTCAAAAAAGCACAGGTTGCGTTCAAGAACTCCTTTTTTCGAAAGAGCTCTTTCGAAAAAAGGTGTTCTTCCTCATAAAATGAGGTTTACCGCTGTCGAAAAAACCACTGCATTCTTTCAATTTAATTTTGAAAGAACACGATGGCAGTCTAGACGCAGGTGAAGTTTTTTTCGAAAAAAGGCTACTTTTTTCGAAAAAACTCTGTAATCTAGACATAGCCCAAGAGAGGTTCCTCTTAAGAAAAAGAAGAAAGTCACTGCAGCGGCTTCATTTCCAAACATCTTTTTGCTGCCTCTGGCCTGTTATTTTTAGTCTTCTTCCTTTCACTTGTGCCAGTGGGTGGAACTCAGCAGAGACTGGTGTGCGTGACATGATGAAAGCAGGGAAGCCAAGTGTGATGTGTAAACGGATCCTTAGACCCAGTAATGACCATACACTTCAGGATTCAGAACAGGAACTGCAAGCCCCTCCACTGGCTTCAGTGGGAGCTGGATTTGGCCCCTCATTTCTAACTGCACTTCTCTTTTTGAGTCAATATACAGATCAGCAGCATGCTACAAATGGATTCTGATAATGAGAATGCCCCTGGGATTTATAAACCAATTCCCAGTCTCAGCCCACTCTGCCTACATCTAGACAGCAGCACTATTTCGAAATAGTCTTTAAATAGCTATTCCGCATCTTTAAATGCGCCAGTTATTTCAAAATACAGTTTGAAATAACGGGCATGCTATTCCAGCATCCCTGTATCCCTCATTCCACAAAGGAATGTGTAGATGGTGCCAAATTTCGAAATTAGCTATTTCGAAATGAGATCGAAATAAGATACAGAATTTGAGCGACGCAAATTACGTATCTTATTTGGACCTGCGGTTGCAGTGTAGATGCACCCTCTGGCTTCTCACTTCCCCAGCTTTGCATATTTGCTACCTGGAAATGCTATCAGCTCACATGACAGGCCAGAGGGAAGTTACTTTGGTGTAACTCCTCAGTGATTCCTTTGACTTCGTTTGCATCATTCTGGATTCACACCAGAGTAACGGAGACCGAAATCTGAGTCGGCTCCAAAAATTCACTCTGAGTTCTTCTCAGACGGCATACAGACTGTTTCCCCTTGCTGGAGGGTGAGGGCCATGGAGTGTGAGCTCTGACCTGCATCCCTCCTCTCCCAGGCAGGGATGCTGGGATGTATATGCCTGTTTATGTTGAGAAGCATGTGGGCATCCTAGTGGCATGTGTGGTAAATATGTGCTGTAATAACTGAGCATATTTCCTTACCCTTTTTACCTATAAACTGGCCTAGTATCCCTCTGTATGGTCGACTGTCTGTGTGAGTGGACCTAATTGCTGGGCTGAGCCTACTAGGTCTGGGTAGTTTCATCACTGTTTCTAGCTCTGGAACACCAGGCATATTGCCGGGCCCAGACCTCTCGTCTTCCACCCTTCCTTGGGACATTGGACACTACCTCCCTTGCTGGAAAAACCAGTGTCTGAGACGAGACCTTCTTAGTGCCTCCCCCGCCCCATCTCAGGCACTCCCTGAGAGCTCTGCATGGACTGTGGACACTCATTCCTTCAGAGAGACCTTGCCAAGCAAGCAAAAAACACAGGCTTAGCAAAGGAATGTCTTATCCACAGTGACTTTACCCTTGAAAATTATCAAAGTCCTGAGAGACGTTCTCCCCCAGGCTGAGCACAGGCTGAGTCCTGAGAGAAGTTCTCCCCTAGGCTGAGTCTGGGGTTAGTCAGAACTTCAAGGGGGAGGCGGACCCTCTCCTGTAACATCTTCGTATGTTTGCCAATGGCCAGACAGGCCCCCTTTGCTCAAAGTAGGGCCGTGCTGCAAAATAGAGCTGCTAATTCACTGCCCTATGGTCACACTCTCAGGCCAGCCAGCCATTTTTGTTCCTCTCCCTTGCAAGCTTCTGTGGAGAAAGGCTTCCATGGAGATGGACCATACGTTGATGGCTGTAGATTGCAGTCCTGATGGCTCCTGGTAATGGTTATAAGAATGGCCATCCGGGCAGAGCCATCCGTCCATTGGATGGGTCGGGGCAGCTGCCCCAGACCCTGCGTCTTGGGGAGCCCTGTGGGCCACCTGAGAGATTATCGGGAGGGCTGGTGCTGCATCCAGGGTGGGGCCCACCCTGGTGCTGCATCCAGGGTGGGGCCCACCCATGCACTCTCCAACGTCAGCAGAAGCTGTGGGAAGCAGAGCAGCCCAGCCCCGGCCTGCTCTACTCCCCTGAGCAATGTGGCTGGGAGCTGGGCTCGGGGAAGCGCAGAGGGTTGGGGCCAGGTTGCTCCACTTCCTGCCACAGTGATGAATGTGTGTGTGGGGGAGCTGACCCCTGCTGCTGGCACCAGGTCCCCCCGGTAACGCCCCGTGTTGTGTTGCTTGGGGGGGGGAGAGTTTGGGGGAAGAAATGCAATGGGGATGGAGCAGGAGTGGGAAGAGGTGGGGTGGAAGCGGAGCAGGCGTGGGGGTAGGGAGAAGAGGTGGAGCGGGAAGGGGGATGGAGCGGAGCTGGGGTGGGAAGAGGCGGAGCGGCAGTGTGGCCTGGGGTGAGTGGAGGGGTATCCCAGGCCCTGCACCCCCTCAGAAAGGTGCTGCATACTGGGTGAGGCCAATGGTCCATCTAGCCCAGTGTCCTGCCTTCTGACAGTGGCCAATGCCAGGTGCCCCAGAGGGCGATTTTGAGTGATCCCTAGTGCCAGCTTCGGCTTTTGGCAGCTGAGGGACATCTGGAGCGTGGACTTGTGCCCCTGCCCATCCTGGCTAATGGCTATTGATGGACTTATCCTCTATGAACTTATCTAATTCTTTTTCCAACTCATTGATACTTTTCGCCTTCAGAACATCCACAGCAACAAGTTCCACAGGTAGATGGTGTGTTATGTGAAGAACTCCCTTATGTGTGTTTTAAACCTGCTGCCTATTCATTTCATCGGGCGATGCCTAGTTCTTGTGTTATATGAAATGGTAAAATCAGAATTCCCTGTTCATTTTCTCCAGACCCTTTTTGCACTTCTGGTCTTCATCATCCCCCTGCCTATAACAAGCGTGCTTAGAAAGCTAAGGACCAAAGAGGGGTGGATCAGCATTTACGTCACATTCCCTGTCAGTACCCGGCCGTCGCCAGGGAAGCTAATGATCCAACCAGCAGTCCAAATTTGATGATGAATCCTGGTCACGCTGCACATTTGCTAAGCAGTTCTCCCTCTTAGCCACTTTATCTCATTGCCTTGATGGGGATTCATCCCAAAAGGAGATGGATAGGCAGGGAGATCTACCCTTCAGGCTTTGCTCTCTTCTTACAGCTGTTTCACAGATGCCCTCATTTCCAGAATCTCATTTCCAGAACCCAAAGAGGCCTGGTCTCCTTGCACATTGGTTAACGTAAGTTAATGATACCTGGAATGTTGAATGATGGGACTGAGAGCAGAGAAAATTAGCATGTAGACCAGGGCTACTCAACTTTGGAAGCCCCGGGGGCCACAATGATACTCACAGCACATGCCGAGGGCCACAACTTAAGTGCGGTTGCATGTACATGCAACTATAGACACAAATATATACAAATAGATTCTTTCATACTGACGGGCATGAATACAAAGATTAAGGCAAGACTACACAACACGCAGGCCCCATTTAAGTCAGTTCTGCTGATATTATAAAATGCAATATTCACCCGATTTCCACCCATATGACAGCACTTTTAATGAGCAACGACAGTCCAGGAATTTAACTGCTAAAATGCATATCAACAGAAGACCATTATATTGACTCGCCATTGTGGAGAGTGTTCCCAGTGGAGGCTATGTTCAAAGGATTCAAAGGATCCCACCCGTGGGCCGCATGTTGAGCCCTGCGTAAACCCAAACAGCACCAGGGGCCGCAAACAAACAGGCTGTGGGGTGCATGTTGAGTAGCCCTGATGTAGAAACTAATCTCATGCTGTTTACAGATGCCTGCACAATCATATTTCATTTCTTCCACATTATATTCCACATCTTGGGCCACAGCGCACTAGGAGGTTTGGCTACAATATATCAAAAAAGAAAGTCTCTGCCACCATTTTATATTTGGGGGGGGAGGGAACTTCCCCACAAAACAAACCCTTGTGGAGTAGAGTGGCTTAGAGACAGAAAACTATCTGATTTGGAGGGAGTCTTTCTAGCCTCCCCCCACCTTCCCATGCCCATCTTCATTAAGGCCATTTTATCCAAACCTACTGTTCAAAAGCCAATCAAGGGGGAGATTTTCAAAAGCAGAAATAAGCTGTTTGGTTAAGAATGGGTTATTGATTTAGTTACTGACTTGCGTTAACAAGCAATCTGAAATAGGCCACTTTTAAACCGAAGGGAGGATATCCAAACTGAACTTCGCACTAGTTTAATGAAATCCATTTAACCAAATCAGTTCAGCTAATCTGGTGCATTATAGACAAGGCCTTATTCCCCCTCCCATCCTTTGTCTTTGTCCGTTTAGATTGTGAACCACATGACACAGGGACTCTCTCTCTCTACCTTAGATGCTTCCTCAGTGCCTAACACAATGGGGCCTGCTCTTGCACAAGAACACTGCCATGTGCTTCGGTGCAAGAGCATCCATGGCAGTGTGGACACTCTCTTGCGCAAGAAAGCTCTGATGGCCATTTTAGCCATAGGGCTTTCTTGCGCAAGAAACCCCTGCCGTGCGTCCACACTGCCCTCTTGCACAAGAGCTCTTGTGCAAGAGGGCTTACACTTGTTAGAAAAGAGCATAGCTCTTGCGCAAGAAGCCCTGTCTTCCGACGCCGTACTGTAAATCTTCTTGCACAAGAGCGGGCGGGCAGTGTGGATGCTCTGCGGGTTCTTGCGCAAGAACCTGCCAGTGTAGACATAGCCTAGGTGTGGCCATAATACAAATAGGGTGGGAAGTGACCTCTCATACAAACATCTAACAGACCATTCAGAAGAGCAAAGTTGAGGGTAAGAATGTTTGTGTTTTGTACAGCTCCCAGCACATTTGCAGCCCTGGGCAAATCATCACTCACAGAATTTCCTCTTCTGTGATGCCAACCACCCCAGGATCACAGCGCTCTTGATCATCACCTCAGTGGCATAGTGTCAACCTGTGGTGTCCAACATGCTAGCCACATGTGGTTATTTGGCCGGCTGAGTGTGGCTAGTTCGCTATAGCAGAACTGGCTGGACAGCAGGGTGTAAACTCTTGGGGGCAGGGCCTCCTTTTGGCCATGTGTTTGTACAGCACCTCATGGCCAGTACCTGAGCCCTGATCCATAGGGATCGTAGCTCTCCCCAAGGCAACCCATGAAGCAGGTCAAGGAGGTCCCAGGGATCATGCCTGAGACGCAGCCACCTTTGGGGTGGAAGCTGGCAGCTGTTCAGCACACCCTGGCGGCAGAGGCTGGCGGCTGCCGGATGCCTGTTTTGCACCGTCTGACGCCGGGGCCGGTCCGATTCCCCAGCCCGGGACCCCGAGGCCGTGGCGCTGAGGATCCCGAAGGTGGCGCCCTGGAGCCGCGGAGCCGCCTCCGCGCCACGGCCATCTCCGCCCGGGCTGCCGGGACTCGAGCGCTCCGGGCTCGGTCAGCGCCGCCGGCTCCTGCCCTCTCCAGCCGGGGGAGACGCCCGTCGAGACCCGCGGCGGAGCCCTGGGGCCAGGGACGGTGAGTAACAACTCGGTGCGGGCAGGCGTGGGGTGTGGAGCCCGAAGGGTGCACCGGGCAGGGGACGGGCACAGCCCGGGGCAGGGAAGGGACCGATGGGGCCAGCCCGGGGCAGGCTGAGCAGGGGGGGGGGGACCCACTAAAGTGGCTTTCAAGTTGAGGCGACAGACCGAAAAAGAGGGTGCGGGAGGCAGGAGAGCCCCCGGGGCTGGCAGCACACGCGGCCCGGCGTTGAGAGAGACGCAAACAGCCAGGGAGAGACACAGCAAGAGGGCGAGAGAGCAAGAGACACGCAGGCACAGGCTGGACTGACGGACGGGCACCGCGCACCAGACAGAAAGGAGACGCACGCTGAGTACCAGCAGCTGTCCAGCCTTCCTGAGACGGGTCCCAGCAAAGCCACGCAGAGGGGCGCGGACGCTGGACCCAGGAGCTCGGCTAGCGCTGGGATGTTTGTTTTCATTAGAAAGTGAAGCCAGAGAGGGAGAGTTGAGGCTTGTCTGGTTGCCCTTGGAGACCAAACCTACCCTGCTGCCTTGCAAATAACACCAGGCTGTAAAGAAGCAAGGCTGATGTGTGTGTGTGTGTGTGTGTGAATGAATGAATGAATGCTGTTGCTTTTTCACTCCCTTCCCCACCGAAGCAATGCATTTCACCCACATTCGGGCCCTCATCCATCCCAGAAGGTCTGGCATGAGCCGGGAAATATTTGCAATACCCTTGCCCACCGGAGAGCAGAGCAATTTCTTTTGGAGTTTAAATAACTTCAGGGAATCATGAGGAAAATGCAGGGGAGCTAGTCAGTTGCTCCGGGATTGCCTATTTCCAGTGCTGTACGGGATCAGTTAATGTTTCCAGAGATAATTAAGAACTCCTAATTAGTCTGTTGAGGTGCAGATGCTTGGAAGCAAGCAGAGAGCAAACCTGAGCTTTAAAATAGAGTTCTTGCATACAGTACACAGCTCAGGGGAATGTCATTTGTACATGGGCATTACTACAGGGCCAGTGCATGTCAGCAAAACGCCTTTTTACTATGTTAAGACCCCTGTGGATTTCAGCAGGAGTAGAACATGCTCTGCAGTTTGTTGGATCAGGCCCCCGATTCTTATCGTCTGGGCAAGTCGTGCCATAGCTGTAGACAGCAGTTGGCAAACGTGCAGTAAGACCTGATTCCTGTAAGCTCTCTCGGGCAAGGAACCATCTTTTTATTCTGTGATTTTACTGCCTCTAGCACAATGAAGCATTTGTCCATGGCTGGGATTCCCAGGTGCTGCTGAAATACAAATAATAATAATTAATAATGCTTGGTGGAGTTTAACGCCCAATGGTTGACATCAGTGGCAAGATCCCTGTTCTCTTCCCTGGGAGTTGGATCAGGCCTGAGATAGGACAGATGCAATACCACTGATTAACTATCAGTCTCTACATGACAGACTTGATAGTAAGGCCCTGGACAAAGGAGGGGGGTATGTTTGTCAGAACAGAGGCATTTCCAGAGGCATCTCTGCAGTCCCTGCACAAGGAATGTGAAGTCTTCCAGTTAGGAACTGAGAGCTGAGAGAGTCTCAAACTGACAAGTCCATGTTTTCTCTTCAAGTCTTTATCGCTGTATTAAATGTTCCCTTATTCCGAATAAGCAAAAGAATTTTCCATCTAACAGCTGATTGGAGAAACTACTGACTAGTCCAACCTCTCTCACTTGACCCTGCTTTCCCATTTGCCACCATAGGCTCCGAATCCCACACACTACAGGAAGTTAATCCCAGAGTCAATTTCAGTGGTGATTTTTATTTTCCTCAGTTTCCATCCCTGTTTTACAGGGTGAAGGTGGGGCCAGACGACACCTCACCAAAGCAAACGGTCTGCATTAGTTCACTTTATGTTGGACTTGGATCTGTAAAGGGTCAGGATTTCATAGTGGAGTGGTGTAAGTCTAAATCTATTGGTCCACAATCTTCTCATTTCCTTTGCCTTTGCAGTTATAATTTGTTCCACATTGTAGTGCCAGAGCCAGCCCTCCTTCCACCCACAGAGTCTGTGCTGCTCTCTGTTTCCACTCTACTGAGGCTGCAACTCTGGTTTCCATTTAAAAAAAGGAAATTCTTCAAAAAGGGACCTGAGATGAATAGTCTCACTGACTGTATTTCTTGGACAGTTAAATCTGAAATAAGCAGCACGCACACATGTGTAACATGCATGCACAGCCACCTTCACATTGTTGTGTGTAACCTGCCTGCTTTAGCAGATGCACTGGGGAAATAAAGGAGACTGGAAGAATGCTGTGCCTATAGTCCAAAAAACACAAGCGGGATGACCCAGCTTAACTGTAGGCTTATCAGTCTTAATCAATTCCAGGCAAAATAATGGGAAAGCTGATGTGGGTTGCAACTGACAAAGAATTAAATAATAGGAATATAATGAATGCCTGTCAACATTACAAAAGAGATCTTGTCAAATAAACCTTCATCCTTTGAGAAGTTTGGTTGATAAAGGTAACTGCACAGCTGTAATAGACTTTTATAAGGCATTTGACTTGGCCTGGCAGAACAATCTGAGTAACAAATCAGCACCATCTAGTATCAATAAAGCCCACGTTAAATAGATTAAGAACTGTCTGGCAGCTCTTGAAAAGTAGTTTCCAGCAAGGGATCATCATCATGTCTCTAGAGGAGCTTTGCAGGAATTAATATTGATACTATCCAGTATTTGCCTCAGTGATCTGGAAGTAAATATAAAAATCACGGCTGATAAAATGTGCAGATAACACAAAGACTGGAAGAGTGATAAATAGCTATGAGAGGGCACACATACACAACAATCTGGATTGTTCAGTAAACTGGGCCCATTCAAGTAAAATTTGTTTTAATATTGCCAAATGGAAAATGATATATGTAGGAACAAGGAAAGCAGGCAATACCTACAGAATGGGAGACTGTGTTCTGTAAGGCAGTAGGGATGTAAAAAATGCCTAAAATAGTTAACTGATTAAGCAATTTGTTGAACTGGTTAACCACGAGCCCCAGGCCGTAGGGGCTGCTCCAGTCCTAGCCCTGACAAGGCCACAGGCTGCAGGAGCTGCTCTGGTCCCGTGGGCTGAAGGCTGCTCCAATCCTGCTGGCCCACTGCAGCCAGGATCCTGCTGGCTGGGCTGCTGTGGGTAGGGGGCTGCTCCTGCCGGCCAGGCTCTCCGGTAAACTGGTTACCCGGTTAGCCAGTTACCCGGTAAACATGCCGATAATGCTCACTGGGTAACTGGTTAACCTTTAACCTTTTACTTCCCTACAAGGCAGTGACTCTGAAAAGGATTTAGGGATCTATGGAGGGGCAAGCAAATGGGAGCTCTCAGTGCAATGCTGTGGCACAAACGGTTAATGTGATCCTTGGATGCAGAAATGGGACTAGTGAGTAGGAATTGGGGGGGGGGGAGATGGGGTTACCGCTGTACACAGCCTTGGTGAGACCAGTACTGGAATAGGGTATACAGTTCTGGTGCTACGTTTTAAAAAGGATGTTGAAAAATTGGAGCGAGTGCTAGAAAAAAGCCCCCAAAACGAACTGGGGAGGCTGTGGAGGATATGGAGAGGATATGTAGACTTTAGAGTGGGAGACTGGCAGAGCTCAGTTTGGTCAGTTTATCAGAAAGAGGCAGTGTACCTTGTACCTTCCCGGCGAGAAAATACTGGATACTGACCCTTCCGTTCAACAAGAAAAAGGCATAGTAAGAACCAATCACTGGAAGCCAAAGCTAGATGCATTCTAACTGGAAGCAACACATTTTTAACAGTGGGGGATGATAAAACATTGGAATAAACTACCCAGGGAAGTCCTGGGAACTGCCAGTCTCTGATGCCTTTGGATTATGAATGGCTGCATTTCTGGAAGAAATGCTTTAACCAAACATGAGTTATTGGGCTGCATACAGGCATAACTGGGTCAAATCTAAGATACCAGAGGTCAGACTAGATGATTCAATGGTCCCTTCTGGCCTTAACCTCTGTGCATCTATGACAAAGATTATTTTTCAGCATCAACAGACTCTTTCTAAGACCAGGTCTACACTACAGACTTAAAATGGTACAACTACTTTGTGTAGAGGTGTAAAACATCCGCACCCTGGAGTGATAAATTCACCCTCCCACACACACTCCTGTTTACACAGCGTTTGTCCATTTTGCAGTTTGTCACATTTTGACAAGCCTGCTTTCATGGGACCTCTCCTTAATATATAGAGACCCAGCAAAATGAGGAAGATTTTCTTTGAGAGCATTCAAAATGTGTAGTTATCCCCAGGGGATTAGTTATTCCAGGGGCTACTTGCCTTTCTCTGACAGGGTGGTGCCTTTGATGGACTGTTGGGCGGATCTGTTAGCTATACCCAATGGCACATTTGATTCTTGTTACCTGTTGTTCCTGGCATGTTTTTTATAGGCTCATAGAGCGGAAGGAAATGTGCTCCTTCCTGGCCCCTCTCCTTCTCCCCCAGGCACTCTGAATATCACCGCCTGCTCCCTCTGGACGCTGGGTCCCGACTTGTTCCCCTTATGGTCTTGGAGTCATGTGCTGGGATTTTGAGTGAGCTGCCACACCTGGTTGTAGTGGTTTGTGATCCCCAGAAGGGACAGCATCCCAGGTCATAGTTGTAGCTAAGAATGTGTCCATGATCTGTTTCTCTCAGGTATTGCTATGGTACCTGTCATCACGGTAGCTAAGCAACAGCCATCAACTAACAATAGCAGTGAGCCTGCCCAAAGAGGTCTCTGTGCTCTCCTTCTCCCCGCCACTGCCTTTTCCTCACCTTCCCTTCCTCTGTCTCTTACATTGCTTCCTTCTTGCCTTGCCTTTCTCTCCCGCTTCCTTACCCTTTCTGCACTGGCCTCAGGGCAGATACTGCAGTGCTAATTGGGCCAGGCTTTATGAGAGAAGTCAGTCTTACATTTAGACTTGAACATGATCCCTACTCTGCTAAGGAGCTTGCGCTGCCACGAAAGCCGTGATATCAGACCCTCAGCCAATCCAGCTGCAGTGCCCTTGTAGAGTGTATTTGCCTTGGTGGGTCATGGTTAAACAAGCAAGTATATGGCCACGTCAGTCACCAGTTCACCATCTATCCATCAGCTCATGGGCTACTTTCATCTACATGTTTAGCCCATGAAGACCAAAAGTCCAAGCATGCTGTGCACTGGCTCCTTGGATCAAGAGGGAGAAGACACTAAATATGAGGGTGTGTTGCTGGAGAGCTGTACTCTAGCTCCCCTAAGACAAAAGAACAGCTCTACGGGGGGGTGCTGTTATATCCACAAGCCGCTGATATATTTCAGTAGAGCGGTTGGGGGGCTCTTCCACACACACAGCACATCTGGAGGAGATAATGAATGGCTCTGGCAGGTCTTTGTAACTGGGGGGGAAGCCAACTGATGTTCTTTTCTCTTTCCTGTCCTGTTTCAGAAGTGGGAGGATCAAGCTTATGTGAAAATGAATAATGCAGGGGAAGCTGCAGGGTTTACCATCAGGAGGAGAATAAATGTCTGAAAGAAAGAGATGTGAAAAAGAATGGCAAGGTAAGCAGTGTTCCCTGTAAGCTGAGTGCTTGGGCAGCCACCCAGGAGGGATTCAAATGCTGCCCAGCTGATTAGCAGAGCGCCCACCACAACCACAGCCGGCAGCATGTGTTTCTATCGGCGGTGCACATCCACACATGCATCAGTGCACATACCAAATTTTTTTCCACACATCAATAGAAAAAATTAGAGGCAACATTGAAGGTCTTTAAATTGACATCAGGAGACACTTAGCTGGAACACTCAGGATAGGCTGCTAATGTTGAAAGTTACTGAGTGCGGATACAGTGGGGGAATATGGATGCCACTCGGTCACGGGACACTGTCCCTACGACTGCTTCTGGCACTAACAGGAGCTGCCGACCCTACATGGGATGTTGACATTGTACTCCAGCAAGCCTAAATGATTATTAGATTTTGGGGTGTTTTATTTACCATACCATTGACCTGCTAATGATAAATTGCAGTGCAGTGCTCAAATGGCAGCACATGTGTTGGCCACATGAACATCAGATTCATTTATTATGATCATTGCCATAACAGTGCAGCATAAATAACAGTGTCATGACAAGACGAAGAGCCATTGTTGGTGTGGCCAGTCTGTTTGTTCCATGACAGGCGAAGAGATGCCAAGATACTCGATCCAGATTCCATTGAGAGGGAAAAACAGAACCTCTGGCTGATTCCTTTATAGTTTTCAACAGCAAATGCCAAAGAAAATCTCGCTTTCTGCTTTTGCATATGGCAAATGTTTGGAATGTCTGGAGCTGCCTGCCTCTGTTGCCAGCTGTTTATCCTCAAACAGTGCACGTTTTATAATAGCATCATTGGAGAACTACTATAAGCACCAGGAAAGATTATGGGGATTTAGGTGTATGAGAGATTTAGGTGTACCAGTCCTAGTAAGTTTTAATAAGGCATGTGTGCCTAAATTGCTTAGGTGGTGTTGAAGATTTTCCTTGAGTCTATGTCTAGACGACAGGCTTCTTGCACCAGAACCTTTTTTCAGAAAAGATCTTACGAAAAAACTTCTTCTGAAAGAGAGCGTCCACACTGCCTGGATGCTATCTCTCATGTAAGCGGTGATTGCTATGGACAGAATAGCCACCAGGGCACTTGTGTTTTTTCCCCTTCCCTCTTCCGAAAAAACTCCCTCTTCCCCATCCACACATGCCTTTTTGCGAAAGAGCTCTTTCGCAGAAAGGCGTTCTTCCTCGTAGAATGAGGATTACCAATACCGCAAAACCCCCTCTGTTCTTTCAATTTACTATCGAAAGAATGCGCTTGCGATGTGGACGTAACTCAAGTTTTGTTGGAGAAAGAGCTGTTTTTCTGACAAAACTCTGTTGTCTACACATAGCCTGAAATAACTAGGTAGACTTGGAGCTCCTTTGTTACAGGTAATATGAGCTGAGAGGGTCTTAGCTGAAACCTAGCCCTAGTGTTCCACTCTCCACTATTTAGTTTCTTAGAAGATGCCCGTGAGCATAGGGGTCTGGAAAGGGCATGTTTCATTATCACTCGGTATAGTCCCTTAGGTTCTCAGATGGAAATTAGACCATGTTCTACTTTGTACATGTTGCACCACTATAAACTAGAACTCTCTGGTCCAGCAAAATCCATGGTCCGGCAGGACCACCCGTATTCCAGGATCAGAGAGTTCCAGCGCACTGTGAGGGGCCCAGGAGCTAGGCGAGATGCAGGGAGGGGTGGGAGCCCAGCACAATGTGGGGGGACAGGGATAGGAGCCCAGAGCATGGCCCAGCTGGGATGTGGCTCAGCTGGGCTGGGGGGGGGGAGCAGGGGCAGGAGCCAGGAAGCCCAGCACATGGCTCAGCTGAGCTGGGGGGGTGGGAAGCCCAGCATGCGCGACCCAACTGGACTGCCCCAGGGAGCCAGGAAGGCTGGCAAGCAGCCCAGCTCAGCTGTGGAGGGAGGCACGTGACCCAGCTGGGTGGTCAGGGGAGCTGGGAAGCCCAGTGGGGCAGCTGGGCAGGGAGTGGGGTTGGCAGCAGAGGGGCCAGAAATGACCTCCCCTTGTCCAGCAAAATCCTCACCAGTCAGCTCCAGAGGGTGATGGACCAGGGAGGTCCAAACTGTATTTTTCAAAAAGCCATGTATGTTTAGAGCCTGATTTTCAGATGGACCGAGTACCTAACGCTCCATTTGAAGTCAGTAAGAGCTCTGCGTTCTCAGCACGTTGCAAACTGGAGCCTTTCCTGTCCTACCTGCAGAGCCGTGAAATGACTATGCTTAGAGCCTTTTTGTATGGATGAAATACATTGGGTCTAGCATTTACTGTGACATTTTTGGCCTCTGGAACTAGAGAAGCTGAGTTTGCACAGGGCCTTTTACAGAAGGAACAGGGAAGTTGACGCATTCATTATAAATAAGGTTGTTAAAATTCAGATGGGTGCTTTAAGAAGCACACGTGAAATGGTTTTGTGCAGTTGGAAGTGCTGATCAAGTTGTGTAGGTGCTGTAGGTAGTTCTGTGCTGTTGAAATTAGGTGGGAAAATACAGAGATATCTAGATGTTTTCTTACATAAAAGTCATTTTCTCTCTTGTTTTGGCAGACTATCAGGGCTGGTCTACACTACACAGTTAGGTCTATCTACCTACTTCACTCAGGGGTAGGAAAAATTCACACCCATCAGAGGTACAGTTAAGCTGACCTATGCCTCAGTGTTGACAGCATTAGATTGATGGAAGAATTCTTCTGCTGATCTAGCTACCGCATCCCAGGTGGATTTACTACAGTGAGAGAAAAGGGTCTGCTGTCGCTGGAGCAGCTTTCTATGTCACAGCGCTAGGGTGGTGCGGCTGTAGCATTTCTAGTTTAGACATACACAGAGGTGCAGCAGTTTTTCTTCGCTTCTTTTCCAGAAACCCTTTGTCATGCTCCAGAACTCTGTTGCTAGTGAGAACTAATTGGGCTTTCCTCAGCAGGACTGGGCAGGGAAGGAAACAATTTTCCTATCTTGCAAGGGGTTCTTGAGATTTAAAGGTATTTTTTTTCTGTCCCATAATGGAATGAAAAATCAAAATTCCAGATGTTTGTGAATGGACAATACTAATTAGAAAAAGTGTGTGTGTGTGTGTGTGTGTGTGTGTGTGTGTGTGTGTGTGTGTGTGTTTTGAAGTCAAAATGTTTTGTTTTGATTTTGATCACTTTTTTAAATGTTTAACTTTTTTCATATACATTAAAAGGTCAATATGAAAAATCATTTTGAATAGATAAATGAAACTTTTTTAATGCCCAAATGGGATGTTTCAACAATTTTGAAACTTTTTTTTCTAAAAAGTTTAAACTGGGAGATGTGTCATAACCAGCCCTTTCCTGCAAACGGTTTCCATGGCTCAAAGCTACCCAGTGGAAAATTTTTTTTGGGAAAATTACCAATCCTCACTCTGGTCCTAGCGGCTTGTGGAAGCTGGCCTTTAAATCAGTCAGTTGGGATCACTTGTGAATGACCTAAAATTTATTCTCCTTATGACTTGAGCCCATAGCTCCAGCAATGCTCCTGAGAAATGTTATTTGCTAGGGAATGCCAAATTAAGTTGGAGCTGAAGGTCACATTCTAAACTGAGGGAAGAGGACTGGTTTTGTGAATTATTATATTTCTATGGCACTATGTGAAAGTTCATGAGTTCTGGGTTTTAATCCCGCCTCTGTGGCAGACTTCCTGTATAGCCTTGGGCAAGAAGCCCTGTGCCTCAGTTTTTCCATTTGTGAGATGACTTGAAATAGTATTTCATGATCTCCGAGGGTTGTAGGAAGAATAAATTCAGTAATCTTTTGTTTGTCAGAAGGTGGAGATGGATGGCAGGAGAGAGATCGCTTGATCATTACCTGTTTGGTTCACTTCCTCTGGGACACCTGGCATTGGCCACTGTCGGCAGACTGGGTACTGGGCTGGATGGACCTTTGGTCTGACCCAGTATGGCCATTCTTATGTTCTTAGATGGCATGATGAGCACCATAGCTAAGCCGATACAAACCATAAAATACAGCAAACAGACCCTCAGGGATTACTGCTTTTTCAAGCTTAACACTGCATCTATATTCACTGGCAAGATACAAAATATTGACCTTGGAGCTTTGGGTTTAAGACGTTCCTGGGTAAATTAGGGTATGTCAACCCTGTAGTTAAACTCCCGGGCCGGCTCATAACAGCTGGCTTGGCTTGGGCTGTGGGGTGGATGTTCAGGCTTGGGCTGTAGGATCTGAGAGTGTCTTTTACAGTCCTGCAGCCCAAACACCACCATCCTGGGTCAGCTGACCCAGGGCAGCGACAGGTGTTTAACTGCAGTGTCACATACCCTAGACAGCTCTCTGCCCTGTTTCCTTGTCTGTAAGATGAAGATGATAAAACTTCCTTTCTCCAACCCCCTCTGCCTTGTGTGTGCAGACTGTAAACTCTGGGGCAGGCACTATTCTTTACTCCGTATCTGTACAGAGCTTAGCATGATGGGGCCTGCTTTTTGCTCTGATATTTAGAGCTGCTGTAGCCATGCATTTAGTTCACAAATCCATCTATGTTTCCACCAGACCTGGAGCAGAGTGTGTACTAGCGATGTTAAATATCGGTTAATTGAATAGTTGAGTAACCTCATGAATTCTTATTGGTTAGTCGACTATTCTATAGTCCCTGGGGGCGGGGCTGGCAGCAATGTGGGGTGCCAGGTGGGAGCTGGTCTGCAAAGGGACTCAGTTTAAAAACCAGTTCCTCTTGCAGACCGGCTGCTTGTCACCCTGTGCTGCTGCCTCTGATAAAGAGGCAGCAGTGCGGGGTGGCAACAGCCCCTGACTCCGGGGGGGGGAAGGGGGGCAGTCTGAGCTCCTGGACCCAGAGAGAACCGGAACTGAGTCTGCCCGCCTGACTCCTAATACACTTTAAACGCAAAGCCACAGCGGGGGTAGGTCCCGGACCCAATGTGAGCAGGTCCCAGGCCCAGCGTGAGCCAGAATTGAGCTGGGCTGCTGGCCAGCCTGCTAAAAAATTTACTGATTGGGGAGGAGGGGGGGGCCATGCATGTAGTCTATAGCATTAACCTATATGCTTTTGCTTATCGGTTAATCGGTTAATTGACTATACTATTACATCCCTAGTGTATACTTGTGTGTGTAGTAGGGGAGTCAGCCCCAGGGCTGGCTCAAGCCATTCCTGCGCCCCGGACAGTGGGCGTGTGATGCATGTGCGGCCCCGCCCCCCGGCGCGCTGCACACCTTATAGCTGCAATCGGGCGCATGGCGCGGCCCCACCTCTTGGCACGCTGCGCACCTTACAGCTGCCATCAGGTGCCCCCCATAGGTTGGCGCCCCAGGCAGCTGCCCGGCTATCCCCCCCCCCTAATCCAGCCCTGGTCAGCCCCCTTCTAATATGCAGCTGCATATTATGGACCATTCCCATTGCTCAGTGCTTTGGGGCTGACTCATGTTTATTTGACCATCTATCTGGTTTGCCATTATAAATTGCTAGCCTGAGGGAGAGACCTTGCAGTGAGCCCATCGCTCTTGGCTGCCACTGCTTCTCCAGCAAGGAAAGTCACCTCTCTGCCTTGGTGCAGGAGGGGAAAGGGAACATTTTTCCCCCTTCTCTGTTTCTTGCTTTGTTTCTTTATGAGCCAAATCACGGCAAGATTACAGATTTAGGAGAGAGTGGCTGATTCGGGATTTAAGAGGATATTACCCCGTAGAGGAAAGCACGGTCCAGTGCTCTGGGCTGCAGAGTGGGAGTCACTAGTTCTGTGTTACAGCCATTGACCTTGCCGAAGTCAGTTGCCTCTTCTGCCCCACCTCCAGCAGGGATGTGGAGGAGACAATCACCTGGGGGTTAATGGGGAAAGGCGTCTGTCTCCCTCCCCCATTTTGTGCTCTCTGCGCAAATGGCTCCTGTCAGGGGCAGGTTAGTGACCAGAGAGGGAGGTGGAAGGAGATAAGGGAGGCAGGGCACGAGGAAGGACATCAGTAAGGCCGTATGAGAGCAGGGGGAGGGGTCGAGAGCTGGGTGGGATATGTGCGTGCGCGCCGGCTGAATGGGAGACGGCAGAGAGATTATACGGTGGAGCAGTTCCCACTGCTCACAGAAAGCAATCAGGGAAGAAGGTGACCTTTCCTGTTAGCAGCAGGGGCACTTTCCCAGCCTGGACTGGAGGGTATCCAGTGCTGACAGAGGATCTTTCTCATAACAAGTCTCAGAAGGGGGGCCATGTTAGTCAGTAACTGTAAAAACAATGAGCAATCCTGTGGCACCTTAGAACTGGGAACATTTTAACCTCCCTGGACATTCAGTAATGGATTTAAAAGTAGCCATCCTTCTACAAAAGAATTTTATTACCCGATTACAGAGGGAGACAGCTGAACTGGAGTTCATTTACAAGTTCAGTGCTATCAACTTAGGCTTGAATACAGATCCAAACTGGTTAATGCACTACTAAGCCAATTTCCCCGTTTTTGATACTCGCAGCTCCACATCAAATGCTGTGAGTGCTGCTGTAGCCTTGCATTTAGTCCACAACTCCATCTATGTTTACAGCAGACCTGGAGGGGAGCATGTACCTGTGTGTGTAGTGGGGGAGTCAGCCCCTTTCTAATATGCAGCTGTATTCATGGACCAATCCCATTGCTTAGTGCGTTGGGGCTGACTCACTTTTTTATTTGACATCTATCTAGTTTGTCACATCCACCCTGACTTAATTAGCTTCATTAACACTGGTCCTACAATCGACAATTGCTGTTATATATACCCTGGATTCTGTAATTTCCACTCCAACTCATCTGATGAAGTGGGTTTTACCCATGAAAGCTCATGACGTAATACATTTGTTAGTCTCCAAGGTGCCACAGGGCTGCTGGTTATTTCTGATAACGTTAGCATTCTTCTTGGATATGGTGAAAGACCTGGCAGAAATAGCATCTATGGGAGGCAAAGTGGCCCTGTAAATGGGCCCCCATATGTCTCATGTCCACTCTGTTGCTGATTTACTGTATGGATTTAGGCAAGTCCCCTCCCCTCTCCTTGCCTTAGTTACAGTCTCAGTAAAAGAGAGATAATGATGCCTCCTCATCTTTGTAAAGGCTCTGAGATCTGAGGAGGAGATGTGTGCCCTAGAGGTGCTAACTGTGGTCAGTAAGAGTGATTGATGTCTGCCTCGGGGATGTTGGGAGGCTTATGGGATCCTGGAATGGAAGGTGCTCCAAGAGGGCAAAGCAGTAGTGACAATCGAACACAGCAGTGACAGTCTTCACCACAGAACCTTTGGCCTGCATGCTTCCATTTCACACCTAGCCTAGGATAGTCACAATCTGAGGCCTGCTCAGTGTCTGCAGCAAAAGGAGCTTGCTAGACTCAGGCCCCAAGAGACCTCATTAAACACCTATGGCAGTCACAGCTGGCTCCACTTGACAGTGTCACTGACAGACTTAGCAGAAGCCAGGGTCTGAATGGGGGATGTAAATTGAGGTGGTACCTCCCACTTAGGTTTGAGACACAGCAAGAGGGTGGAGGAGCCTGGACCCGATGCTGTGTGTGCTGCCCCAGTTTTGGGATAAAGAGAAGCCTGCAGTTTCCAGGGCTTTCAGCTCCAGTAGTAATGTCACACGCTGTGATCTCAGGCCACATCTCCACTTACAGGAGGATCAACACTCTGGCGATTGATCTTCTGGAGTTTGATTTAGTAGGTCTAGTAAAGACCTGCTAAATTGAATGCTGAGGGTGCCCCTGTTGGTGCTGGTACTCCTTGCTTTCATGAGAAATAAGGGAAGTCGATAGGAGCATTTCTCCCATCGATCTCCTGCTGTGGAGATGGCACCAGGCTCGGCAGAGTAGACCCAGCCTCTGAATATAGATCAAGTAAGAGGAGTGTGGAGACCAAAAAACTCCAAATTCTGCCCTGTATCCAGTAAACAAGTGCTCTTTCCAGGCAGCCCTTGATACATTTGCTCTTGGCATCATTAAGCTACAAGGTAGGGACTTTCACTGAAATCTCTTAAAGCTAGGGAGGTATGTATCCAGCAGTAACTTGCATACCGACAGCTTCAATTGTGTGTCCATTCACACCTCAGGATTGTAACCAGGGCCGGATTAAGGCAGGGGCTAGCCGGGCAGCTGCCCAGGGTGCCAACCTATGGGGGGCGCCTGATGGCAGCTGTAAGGGGCGCACAGCGCCCCTTATAGCTGCCATCAGGTGCCGCATGCCCGGCTCCTGGATCGCAGGCTGCAGCAGCTCCCAGTGGCCACCCTGCAGCGGCTGCCCAGGGCGGGGGCCGCGTTAACCCCTGCAGCGCTGGCCAGCAGCGTCCTTCCCCCCACGGCCGCGGGACCCTGCACGGCCAGGCTCGGCCCGCCCTGGGCGACCCCGGGCTGCGCACCAGTGGCGGTAGCCGGGCCGGGCCGGGCCGGGCACGTGCGTCCTGCCGCCACCAGTTCCGCTTGCCCTCCCCCACGCGCTGGGCGGGGGCGGGGCCATGCATGCGCCCTCCCCCAAGCCGGGGCGCAATTAACCTGTCTGCCCAGGGCGCCGGAATGGCTCAGTCCGGCCCTGATTGTAACACTATGCTGGAATGATCACCTTATAAATCAGTTGTGGGTTTAAAATTGATATCTTGTATAACAGCAAATTTGTTAGTTTCTAAGGAGCCACAGGGCTGCAGTGTGTGTGTATATATATATATATATATATATATATAACAGTGTATACCTTGATATTTTTAAACAATAGTCTGTGTGAATGGGCGAGATGTTCCTGAAGGGGAAAAACTAACCTCACAGGCCTATTTGAGGCTGATCCTGATTCGTCCACCTACTAAAAGGTGATTCATAAAGTTAGGATCAGCACCTTAGGATATTTCTAGCTCTGCTGAGCCTTGATGTAGATGCATAAGATGCTTCTCTCTTGCCAGATGTCCCTTGCCAGATCTCACTCAAGTCCTGCTATGAGAATGTGATTTTAAAAATAAATCTTTTATTTAAAAGTAGAGCTGCAAAACTGAAACTGAAATGTAGACCAGCCCTGAAAGTCTGTGTCAATTTCCCCCACTAACTGGCCACAAGCGGGCATTCAGCAAAGACATTTTCCTGTGGGGTATCATCCAGTCTGCTCCACATCACTGCATCCTGATTGGTAGCACAGATAGCCCTCATTTGGCAACACTGATTAAGGATTTTGTCCTTTGGTTGCATGGAGGAGGGGGTGTCACTGACGATACAGAATCATGCACTTTGGAATGTCCTTAGTGAACCAGGAAGTCCTGGAAGATTTGGTGGGTTGGAGGGGAGAGAAGTTTTGGGAAGGTTATTTACAACTTGTTTTTTCCCGGGTCTACTGCCTTTTGGTTAGCAGGGGCATTCAACAGAGAGCTACAGGCTTAACTTAGAGTTCATCTGAGTTTTGCATTTCACCTTGAAAAGTCAAAGTGATTTATAACTTACAGTAAGTGAATGGGACTCATGATATCTTGGGTACTAACCAAGGTCTTTGTGACACTTCTAAACTCACAGTAGTGCTACCTGCCTCCTGCATCAGGGAATCTTGCCTCTGAGAGGTTCTGTACGTTGGCAATAGATTCACCGTCTGGGATTCAGCACCTGGATACCCACCAAGATCCCAGAGCCTCTGTTCCCAGAGGAACAGCGTTCCTCAGCTTAGCAGTTGTACCTCAGCCTACTGCTCCTGTATCTCACACAGCCCTTGAGTTCAATTATAGTAAAAGACAAGGAGGTGTATCTAGGAAAGACGAGCGCTTCAGATAGAAACAAGCGTGAGTGATGGGAAAAGGGTTACACATAAAATGCAAATTAGGGCCTACACTTAATAACAATTACCTTTCCTGTCTGCTAAAGTGGAATCTTACCCCAAAGCTCAGTTTTCTGCAACATTTGCTAGCTACAAGAAGCTCCACTCAGCAAGGCTCCTTCATGAATGCATCCAGTCTTTCTCCCCCCGGTGATTCACTGCATCAGTCTTCAGCTTTTATTCACAGGCAGGGGGATCACCTCTCTGGCCTGTTCCTTTCTCCTTCCAAATGGGTTTGATGGTTATAGTTTGTCTTTCATGTCTGGCCATTGACTTTCCTTGGTTGAGGCAACAGAGGATAATTGAGCTATACACTAGGGATATAAAATCCCATTTAACCAATTAAAGCGGGGGGGGGGGGGGAGACGCTCCAGCAGAGCTATGTGGCCCTTGCCACAGGCAGGGGTTGCTCCAGCCCAGCTGTTCCTGGCCCTCCCCAGGGACTGCTACTGCTGCCATGGCTCCTGGCCCCACCCCCCAGGGGGCGGGGGCTGTTGGCTCCCAGCCCATGGGGCTGGGAACCAGCAGCCCCGCACAGGGTGCCAATGGGGCTGCTCCCAGGCACCGGGTAACTGTTTAACTGGGTACCCATTAACATTCCTACTATACACTGTGATCGGCTAGCCAGGGATAGGGATTATGTATCTCAGTTCCCTGGTGACTCCCTTTCACTCCAAGATCATAAGGGCAAATATTTCAGTAAAGTTACATTATTCCTTAAATATCACCCATCTCCCAGTGCTCATGAATATCAATAAGTTAAAGGCTTTCACACATGCTACCCTTCATGGATAAATACCATGAAAGCGGTGCATGAAATGCCACAAGTTTGTGAGGCCTGAGATAGGAGCTGGTTGTGAAGGAGTAAACCTTTTTCCAATTGGCACCAGTGAGCCTCTGTGTCACAATCTCCTCTTGTGTTCTTAGAGTAACTAAACTGTTCAGCTCTGCTTTTCTTTCACCCCAAGAACTTCTGCAGGGAAGTGCTTGCCTTGGTTAGCCAGGAGAAACAGCCATTGATCTGTAAACAAAGGATGCTTGGTATAGCGCCAGAAGAAATTTTTAGGGATAAATTCATCTCTGGAGTAATTCCACTGATTTCAGGGATGATGGATACATTTGTCTGCTGCTGTGTCACAAATGAAAACACACAGCCCCATTCCTGCACTCGCCTCGCCATTCCAGAGATGACAACATGTCCCCTCCGGGCCACCGTCCAGACTTGGGATCTTGCAGTCACTCCTGCTCCAGTTTGAAGGTTTCTGTCCATGGGCTTGCTATTACCTCTGTTCCCCTCCAGGCTTTTAAATGCTGTTTTGCCTTTTTTGTTTCTGTTCACTCTGCAGTGACCTCCCACAACAACCACCTCACACGAGATGTTCTATGGATCTTCGTCCACCATGTCCCCACCTTCCAAAAACAAGCTCAAGCGTCAGAGCCGAATATTCTCTCAGGTCTTATACCGGACGCTGAGCTATAAGGACCGCAGCTCGGTGTCGGCTTTTCCGGTGGCAAGCAGTGATGACCCAGCTGAACTTTCCACTCAGGTCTCGATCCCGGGGGTCCTGAAGATATTTGGGGGCAACATCTGTGCAGGCACTCACTACAAGAGTGTCCTGGCCAGCGGGAGTTCAAGTGCACGGGAGCTGGTGAAGGAGGCATTGGAGCGCTACGGGCTGAACAAGGTGGACGCCGGCCACTATGTGCTGTGTGATGTCATCGGGATGTTCGGCGGCTCCGAGAAACAGTGGCAAACGGAGGGGTTGCGAGTCTTCGGTGATCATGAGAAGCCCCTTCTGATCCAGGACCTATGGAAGCCCCGGGAAGGGTTCTCCCGGCGTTTGGAGCTACGGAAGAGATCAGAGGTGGAGGAGCTGACTGCGAGGGACATAGACACAATCACAGCAGGTAAGAGGCTCGTGGAGAGCTATGGATAAATGCTAAGCTGGACAAGGGTCTTGGGCTGAGCCATTAGCTCTTCATTTTGAGGAGTTGCCCCTCTCTTGTGCCTGATTAGTGGTGGTGATATAGTCTGTAGGGGGTATCACATCTCATATTCTAGGCATTGAGCGCAGGATCTTAGTGGATCTAAACAAGCATAGCTGTTATAGAATCATAGAATGCTAGAACTGGAAGGGACCTCGGGAGGTCATCATTTCCAGTCCCCTGCATCCATGGCAGGACCAAGCACCATCTAGACCGTCTCTGATAGATTTCTGTCTAACCTGCTCTTAAATATCCCCAATGATGGAGATTCCACAACCTCCCTATGCAATTTATTCTTGTGCTTAACCACCTGGATGGTTAGGAAGTTTTTCTTAATATCCAACCTAAGCCACTCTTGAGGCAATTTAAGCCCATTGCTTCTTATCCTATCCTTAGAGGTTAAGAAGAATAATTTTTCTCCCTCCTTTTTTTAACACCCTGTGTTAGCTGAAAGCTGTTGTTATGTCCCCTCTCAATCTTCTCTTTTCCAAACTAAACAAACCAATTCTTTCAATTGTCCCTCACAGGTCATGTTTTCTAGACCTTTAATCATTTTTGTTGCTCTTCTCTGGACCCTCTCCAATGTCTCCACATCTTTCTTGAAATGTGGTGCCCAGAACTGGACACAATACTTCAAATGAGGCCTAATCAGCGCAGAGTAGAGCAGAAGAATGACTTCTTGTGTCTTGCTCACAACACACCTGTTAATGCCTCCCAGAATCATGTTTGCTTTTTTTTTGCAACAGTGTCACACTGTTGACTCATATTTAGCTTGTGGTCCACTAGGACCCCTAGATCCCTTTCTGCAGTACTCCATCCTAGACAGTCACTTCCCATTCTGTATGTGTGAAATTGATTGCTACCCTCACCTGCTGTGCATGGGTACAGCTGCATTAGCATTAATCCATTTTATCACTCCCCACCAGCATTCCCTGTAAGCTGTACACTTATGCAGCCACTCAGAGAGTCAAATGCCACACAGCTGATTAGAAGAGAGTCCACAGCTAGATTTTGTGTTTCTACTGGTGGTGTGCCTTCACACATGCCTTGGTGCACATAACATTTTATTCTGCACATGTATGGAAAAAAAATCTGTATTTGAATGGGAAAGATTAGAGGGAATATTACTCCCTCATTTCCCCCCACATCAGTGGAGGTCTGGCAATTTACAGCAGCTGGGAATCTGGCCCTGGGAATACTGAAGATCTTTCCTGAGCTAGTATTGTTTATATTTGATTTAAAGTGATATTGGCAGCTCTGCCCAGTTAAAGGTAAAAGGTCACAATCAGGTGCACTCCGGACTTTTTCAAAGGTCATTACAGAGGTGCCATTTCTGCTGTCCATCCCCCTGGGGGTTCAGAAGGCCTGACAGGTAGAGGAATCCATACATTTCCACTGTCCAAGAGGTCAGGATATTAGTGTTAGGTATTCTGCACCTTCCGTATGATGCAGAGCTGTATTGTACAGGGCTTCTCTGCAATACTATGCCAGGGGAGTTCTGATGGTAAGAGACCTGTGGATCCACATAAGAACAGCCAAATTGAGTCAGACCAAAGATCCATCTAGCCCAGTATCCTGTTTTCCAACAGTGGCCAAGGCCAGCTGTTCCAAAGGTAATGAACAGAATAAATAATCATTAAGTGATCTATCCCCTATCACCCATTCACAGCTTCTGACAAACAGAGGCTAGGGACACCATTCCTGCCCATCCTGGCTAATAGCCATTGATGGGTTTTTTTAAACCAGATTATAGTCTTGGACTTCACAGTGTCCTCTGGCAAGGAGTTCCATGGGTTAACTGTGTGTTGTGTGAAGAAATACTTCCTTTTGTTTGTTTTAAACGTGTTACTTATTAATTTCATCTGATGACGTCTAGTTCTTATGTTGTGGGAAACAGTAAATAATTCTTCTTTATTCATTTTTTCCATGCCAATCATGATTTTATAGACTTCTATCATATCGCCCCTTAGTCTTCTCTTTTCCAAGCTGAAAAGTCCCATTCATATCCCTAATAATTTTATTGCCCTTTTCTGAACTTTTTCAAATGCTGAGATATCATTTTTGAGATGAGGTGACCACATCTGTACACAGTATTCAAGATGTGGGCATACCATGGATTTATATAGAGGCATTAAGATATTCTCTGTCATATTCTCTATCCCTTTCTTAATGATTCCTAACATGCTTTTTTTGACTGCTGCTGCACATTGAGTGGATGTTTTGAGAGGACTATCCACAATGACTCCAAGATCTTTCTTGAGTAGTAACAACTAATTTAGTCCCCATCATATTATACATATAGTTGGGATTATGTTTTCCAGTATGCATTACTTTGCATTTATCAACATTACAATTCATTTGCTATTTTGTTGCCCAGTTGTCATAGTTTTGTGAGAACCTTTTGAAGCTCTTCACAATTTGCTTTGGACCTAACTATCTTGCCACCTCACTGTTTACCCCTTTCTTCAGATCATTTATGAATATATTGAGTAGGATTGGTCCCAGTATAGACCCCTGGGGGACACCACTAGTTACCTCTCCCCATCCTGAAAACTACCCTTTGTTTCCTATCTTTTAACCAGTTAACAATTCATGAGAGGACCTTCCCTCTTATCCCATGACACTGTACTTAAAAGCCTTTGGGGAGGGACCTTATCAAAGGCTTTCTGGTAATCTAAGTACACTATATCTACTGGATCCCTCTTGTCCGCATGCTTGTTGACTCTTTCACAGAATTCTAGTAGATTGGTGAGGCACGATTTTCCTTTACAGAAACTATGTTGACTTTTCCCAAACAAATTATGTTCATCTTTGTGCCTGACAATTCTGTTCTTTACTATAGTTTCAACCAATTTGACCAGTACTGAAGTTAGATTTACCAGCCTGTAATTGCCAGGATCACCTCTAGAGCCTGTTTTAAAAATTGGCATCACATTAGGTTTCCTCCAGTCATTAGGTACAGAAGATGATTTAAACAATAGGTTAGAAACCATGGTTAGTAGATCCGCAATTTCACATTTGGGTTCTTTCAGAACTCTTTGGTCCTGTTACTTATTACTGTTTAGCTTATCAGTTTGTTCCAGAACCTCTTTGAATGACTCCTCCATTCGGAACAGTTCCTCAGATTTATCCCCTAAAGAGAATAGCTCAGGTTTGGGAAACTCCCTCACATCCTCAGCCGTGAAGATGAATGCAAAGAATTCATGGAGTTTCCCCACAATGACCTTACAAGGAAGGGAAATCAGTGTGGGGTATAGGCACAGCTGCCACAGAGCCAACCGCATCTTGGAGGTTACCGTAACAACCCCAGAAGCATGGGGGGATCCTATGCTGAGGATTGTCTTAGGCTTGGGACAGGGCTTAAGGTTTGACCCAGAGGAATTGAACTCATTAGGATATGAGGAAAAATCTAACTTGAAGGATACTTAAACACTCTAGCAGAGATTGTGGGAGGTTGTGGAATCCCTGTTTTGGAGGATTTAAGAACAGGTCAGACAACTCTAGGAATACTTAACCCTGTCCCAGCAGGGGGCACTCCACTTGAGGACCTCTTGAGACCCCTTCCAGCCCTGTGTCTCTATGATCTTATGACAATGCTGATTCTCACCTCCAAATTGTATATCAGCATTTTAGACTCTGCTCATCTGCTGTCTCTCCAATCATAGTTAAATTACATTATGATGCTGTCTGGAAGCCTGCAGACTGTTTTGCTATTGGCTGAGTTCCCTGTCTCCTCTCTCCCCCATTCCCAAGTAGCCATTATCTTTATTAGTGGAAAAACCTCAACCTGCAAGTTGAACCCTTAGCTGATTTCATTTCAGTTCCAGCAGGACTCACGCAGTGGTGGCAAGCTCGTAGGGAATTTTAGAAATAATCAAAATGAAATAAAGAGACAATGAGAAAAAAAGCAACGTGGGCCGAACCCCACTCTTCATTATTGACCATAGCTCTCTGGGTCCATGGGTGGAAAGGGGAGATGAATTGTGAATCAGTGGGTGTGTAAAAGACCCAAGTGCAATGCAACAAGGCTCTGTTTTCCCTTCCTAAACGAACACCCAGTTCTGGGGGGTTAAAGTCAAACTCGACATACATTGGATGACTGCAGTATCTGAGCACCTCACCCCACCCCACATCATCAGAGATTGCTCTGAATAGGAGAGAGAGGAGGGGTTCTAATGCATGGTGGGTATCTTCTCAGCCTGCAGTTCTCACAGCTGCTTTTGCAGAGGGACTATGATACGATTTCCTGTTATTGTCACTGATTCCCCAGCAGGATATTGTGTTACGGGGAGAAGTGCCAAGGAGAGGGTTAATGAGGAGTTCAAACACAGGCCTGGGGCTGAGAGGACACTGTGCAAGTTGACTGGACAGAGGCAGGGAGCAGAGATGTAGCTGGAAGCAGAACTGGGCTCTGTGTCCTGGTAGCTCTTCATTGTACATGTGAGAATCCATGATAGGCTGGGCTGGGTCCAGACGCCAGGTTAGATGGGCTGCAAGGCTCAGTATTATGTGAGGTTTATATCGAAGCCCATTTGTGTTTTTGAGAAATAAAGTGGTGGCTAGTAGAGGAGTGTGGCAGCTATACCAGAATATTGTGAAGAATCTTCTTAGCCAGGTGGCAAAGTCCATCCCTCTTCATAAGAGGTGAGAGATGATATAAGCATTGTTGCTCAGGTACATGGAGGTCAGGGCCAGATGCTATAAGTAGAGCCCTGCACGGATACAAAATTGGTATCTCCATCAGCAAACATGATCTATGGATCATGCACATTTGCAGGGTTCTAGATACAAAATCCGTACCTGCATCTGTATCCACAAAAATGAGCTGCAGATAGCCACATCCACGGATGCAGATACCTGCAGATATAAAGCGGCTATTTCCAAATTTGCAGGGGTCTCGATACTAAATTTGTACCTGCATCTGCAAAACTGAACTTTGCCTGTCCACATCCACGGATGCAGATACCCGCAGCTATAAAGCAGATATAAAGTGGATCTCTGCAGAATTGCAGGACTCTAGCTATAAGCATCTAGCTGTATTTCCACCACTTTAACTGTACCTGTGGGATTCTATGGATGCAGGGCTGGACTAAGGGGTGGGCTAGCCAGGCAGCTGCCCAGGGCACCAACCTAGGGAGGGCGCCCGGCTCCCGGCAGGCTGCAGCAGCCGCCCGTGGCGGGGGGCCGTGTTAACCACTGCAGCACCGGCCAGCAGTGCCCTTCTCCCTGCGGCCGCAGGGCCCTGCATGGCCAGGCGCAGCCCGCCCTGGGCAGCCCCGGGCTGCGCGCCATCGGCGGTGGCTGGGCCAACTGAGCAGCGCATGCGCCGTGCGTCCGCCCACAGGCCCCAGGGACAGGCCCGCGCATGCATCGTGCGCCCAGAGGTGGGGCTGCGCATCCCAGGGGCGGGCCCGTGCATGCATCGTGCACCTGGAGGCGCCTGGGGTCCGGGGCACCAAAATAGTTTGGGCCGGCCCTGTATGGATGATATCAAGGATAACTCACCGGTTTTCAACCTGTTTACCATCGTGGGCTGCATATGTATCTCTCTCTGTGTTATCTGGGCTGCAGCCACGCAATATATATACTAGTTGTATGACCCTGGGGATGTCACATGGTCCGCAGCTGTGTGCTGATTGGGCCGTTAGCGGCCCACAGGTTACAAGTAGAGAACCACTGCTATAACCGCTAACGCAGAAAGAATTAACAACCTGCTGAAGGGAATTCGGACTCTTTCCATTGTTTTTAATGGGTGTTGGATCTTGCCCAAACTGAACAAGTAAAGGAAATTCAGAGGGAAGCAGGTGGCTATTTGAGGCACTGTGAGGAGCAGGTTTTTCAGGACACGTTGCTCTGGTTCTGTATAGTCCTGGGAAGGCTCCCATGTTTCAGGAGAGCCATAAATGTTGTGTGGTGATATAAATGCAGCCCTTTTCTACCAGCGGTATCCACCATGGCAAGAGTCCACTCTGCATAGAGAGAGGCCTGTCTTTCCAGAACCTCAGGATAAAGTTTCTTTGGAAGTCTTTCAGCAAGTCTTAATCCATTTTATCTCCCCTTTTAAAAGTAAACAGAACAACTGAGCTGGGGAACCAAGCACACAAAAGGGAGGATACGTGGCTGACTGTGTGTGCCCATGGGATGCAGCTCCTTTACTCACAGCTTTGCTCCCGGAACCACCTGTCTTTCTGCAAAATCAAACCATATGGCTGGGAGGTTTGGGGGGACAGGCAACAACTATAAACTTAAAAAACAACAAGTGGTCTGGTAGCACTTTAAAGACTAACAAAACATGTCGATGGTATCATGAGCTTTTGTGGGCACAGCCCACTTCTTCAGATGACCAGAGTGTTGGATGACCAGGACCAAAATAAATAGGGGGGAAGGGAAGGGGTGGGAGGTGGAAGAGGAAGAATGTGGGGGTAGGGGGAAACAAGAAGAGGCAGTGGATAAAAAATATCAAGGGGAAAGCCGAGCTGGAATGTAAAAGGAAAAACAAATAGTCTATAAGTACCTAAGACTGGATAGTCAAAAGAGGCTGATAAAAACCATTAATTAGCAAACAACAAAAAGTCTGGTACCACTTAAAGACTAACAAAACATGTATGTAAGGCATGTCTTTCAACTGGGGTCACATGGGCAGACCCCTCCCTGTCCCTACAGAGAGCCCCATGCAAGACAATGGGGCTTTGTGTGGATTGTAGGGGTCTGCTCCATTTGCAAAATAGGGACCCAGACTGGTGCTTTTAAGCTTTCATGCTGTCCAGTACAGCCCAAGCCCAGCTTTGAAGGAGCATAGTTTTAGACATGGTTTCCTAGATGCCTGGCAGTTGGAATTCAGTACAGTGCTCTAGGTTGGCACTTATTCCTCTGTCTGCCTGGTTGTAAGAGCCACTCTGTGTTAAAGTTCTCCGTGCTGAAAAGTGACTTTAAAAATGGGAGCTCTGGGCTCCCATTTGAATATTCCCAGTTTGACAGCAAACAGCTGAGAACTCCTCTGAGTTTGGGTTTTCAACCAGTTGTGCACCCACCCACCTTAGAGTAATTTCTTCTAAACCACATTTCTCTCGATTGCTTATGAGAATGTCATGGGGGACAGTGTCAAAAGCCTTACGAAAATATAGCCCAAGTACCGCTCCCCACTGTCCAGTTCTGGTATTTCCTGAATTTCAACTGCTTGCTTTTGCAACCTTAACATTATTTTCGCAGAGTTTTTCTGTGTAACTTCCTAGGCTTTTAAAAAAGTAAACTCACGTCTTCTCCCTGAAATGCCACCTCGTCATCAGCAGGGTTGGAACCTTTAGAACCACTGGTCAGACCTCTGCCATTTGAGCTAATAGAGGAAACTGATAGCACTAGCAGGCTGTCATTCTATCAGGACCAGCCACTAAAGGGTGGCATGATACATATTCTTTGCCAGTGAACATAAGAGCATAAAAATGGCTATACTGGGTCAGACCAAAGGTCCATCTAGCCCAGTGTCCTGTCTGCCGACAGTGGACAATACCAGATGCCCCAAAGGGAGGGAACACAACAGGTAATCCTCATGTGATCCCTCTCCTGTCACCCATTTCCAGATAAACAGAGGCTAGGGACACCATTCCTACCCATCCTGGCTAATAGCCATTGAGGGACCTAACCTCCATGAATCTATCTAGCTCTTTTTTGAACCCTGTTTAAGTCCTAGCCTTCACCACATCCTCTGGCAAGGAGTTCCACAGGTTGACTGTGCTAAGTGAAGAAAAACTTCCTTCTGTTTGTTTTAAACCTGCTGCCTATTAATTTCATTTGGTGACCCCTAGTTCTTATATTGGGGGTTTCACAAATATTTGTTTTTAGCAGAGGAATGGTGAGACTCAGAAATGTTATGTTCCATTCCATTATGGAGGAGAGTGTGCTCTAATGGTTGCCGACCATTCTGCCCCATCTCTTCCAGTCTGTCTCTGTACTATGGCTCTCCCTCACGTCCCCAGCTCTTTGCCCCAGTCACCCCATCCAGGCTCTTTGCCTAATACATCTTGCTTCCTCCACTCCCTAGCCCAGAGAAGGGCAATAACACGGTGGCAGTTCGCCAGGCTTGGCCCCTGGCAGGCCATCACCGCTATATTTACCTACACAGCTGCAGGTACCAACAATCGCAGCTCCTGTTGGCTGTGGATCACTGTTCCAGGCCAATGGGAGCTGTGATTGCTGTTACTTGTGGCCGTGCAGGTAAATATAGCTGTGGGGACCCACCAGGAGCTAACCCTAGCAGACTGGACCTGGTCTGTGGGACAGTGTTTGCCCACCCCTGCCCTAGCCTTGGTTCCTCTTCAGATTTTGGTCTCCCTTTCTCCTCCTGGACTCCTCAGCAGATTTCATTCTCTCCCTTTCCCATCTCCCCTGGGCTCCTCAGTCGCCCGCACCCCCCACTCCAGTTCCTTGTTCTAGTCTTCCCATGACTGTCTCCTTGCTTAGTCTCAGTTTCTATTTTGCTTCTCCCCAGGCTCCATGTCCCAGTCTATTTTTGCCACCCACCCCAGTCCAGATTGTATCTCCTCTACATTTGAGTCAGGCAGCTTCCTCCTCCATTCTGCCTCAGAGCCAGTAGCACGCAGAAAAGACAGTTTCCCTGCTCTCCGTTTTGGTGCCAGGCACCACAGCAGGTAGGTGCAGCAATTGCAGGGGAAGACTTGCTCGGTCCCTGAAGCCCTGGGTTTGAACATGCTCGGTGCAGGCAGACTCTCCAGGGAATGTATCTGCCAAACTCTGAAAGGGCCAGGGCTGTCCTTACTCAAATTCAGAATATGCAGCTGCGTAGGGCGCCTGAAAATTTGGGGCACCACTGGGTCCACCAACCTGCTCTTCCTCTCCCTGGTCTGTGACTCTGCTTCCCTCTGAGAGGGTCTAGTTAACTGAAAAAGCCTGCCAGACCTATTTGCAGAACACTGAACCTGTGAAAGAGCCCGTCAAGTGGCAAAGAAGCCATCCTCCTCCCCACCCTCCGAGCTGTCATTGGGCACAAGGATGCCAGTTTAATGGTACATGTAGGGCCCTGTAAATCCTAAGGACGGCCCTGGACAGATCTCTACTGAACATGTGGAAACTGATGGTTTCAAAGGCTTATAACCTGGACAAATGGGGGTGACTTGTCACAACACTCGCAAAAAGCAGGATCCTGACACCAAAGCAAAGCCCTTACCAAATTTCAAGGCTGTGCTATAAAACGGGGAGGAGCTAGAGCCTCTCAATGAAATGGTTGGAAGAATTTTTTTTAAGCATGAGCAGCCCAACTTTTCCCTCATTTTCAGAAATGGCTGAACTATTTTTGCTAAAGCGTTCCAAAAATTGTTCAGTCTGAGGTAGACACCCAGCAGGGACAATTTTAGCCCAAATGGTTAAGGTTTGGCGAAGTTATAAACAATGGAAAATGGGAAGCTAGAATGGGAAGTGGTGGGCAATCCGAAACTGTAGATAGCTCTGCCAGCTCCACCTATAACCAATGTTTCCACTAATCTTTTCCATCCATGTGTGGAATAATTTTTAAGTGCACCAAGGCATGGGCAAATGAGCACCATCAGTAGCAACAAAACCTAGCTGTGAATGCTCTGCTAAGCAGCTGGGTGACATTTGAATTTCTCACGAGCACAGCTTTCAAGGAACACTCTCTATAACCATAAGTAGTCATTTATAAAAAGCCTACTAAGTCCCACATAGATGAAGTTGGCTAGCACATATTCTCTGGCAGTCCCTTTGCAGTAACTAACAAACTTACTCTCAGAGTAGGTGGTGATGGTGTACAATAAAAAGCAAAAATGCCCTATGAGTCCCAAGATTCATTAGACTACTTGGGACAGCAGTTTGGTGTTTGACTAATGGAAGCAGGTGGTATGGATATAAAAAGAAATGTTATCTTCAAACTTCTGAAAGATTATTACAAATTACAGGATAAAAAAGAAACCCCCCTACATTTTAATAGACCCTGGGTGGTGAAGAACTGATGGTGACGTAAAAAAATAATTACGCTAAGGTGCCACCGAGACCCGGTTTCACTCCTGTTTTCCTCAGCAAAGCTGAGAACTCCTTCAGGAAATGCAGATAGTTTGTAAGCCATGTTGCTGCTTTGTTCATGGAGGTGTACAGCGTACATACATACGGTCTGCTGAGCTGTGGCATCTCTTACTTACTTCCAGTTGGCAGGAAGTTCTCTGACCACCACATTTCAAGAAAGATGTGGAGGAATTGGAGAAGGTCCAGAGAAGAACAACAAAAATGATTAAAGGTCTAGAAAACAGGACCTATGAGGGAAGACTGAAAGAATTGGGCTTGTTTAGGTTAGAAAAGAGAAGGCTGATAGGGGACATGATAGCGATTTTCAAGTATCTAAAAGGGTCTTACAAAGAGGAGGGAGAAAAATTGTTCTCCTCAGCCTCTTAAGATAGGACAAGAAGCAATGGGCTTAAACTGCAGCAAGGGAGGTTTAGGTTGGACATTAGGGAAAACTTCCTAACTGTCAGGGTGGTTAAACACCGGAATAAATTGCCTAGAGAGGTTGTGGAATCTCCCTCACTGAAGATATTTAAGAGCAGATTAGACAGACATCTATCAGGGATGATCTAGGCCAGTGCTAGTTAACTTTGGAAGTTCCAGGGGCCACAGTGACACTCACAGTACATGCCATGGGCCGCAACTTAAGTGTGGTTGCATAGCTATGCAAATATATATGCAAATATATGCAAATAGCTTCTTTCACACTGACGGGCATGTATACAAAGATTAAGGCAAAATTACGCAACATGCAGGCCCCATTTAAGCCAGTTCTGCTGATATTAATAAAATGCAATATTTACCTGATTTCCACCCATATGCAGCACTTTTAATGAGCAATGACAGTCCAGGAATTTAATTACTAAAACGCATATTGACAGAAGACCATTATCTTGACTACTTTTTTTGTTTTGGCTCCCACCCGCAGGCCGCAAACAAATGGGCTGCCATGGGTTGAGTAGCCCTGATCTAGAAAGTGCTTGGTCCTGCCGTGAGGGCAGGGGACTAGACTCGATGACCTCTCGAGGTCCCTTTCAGTCCTGTGATTCTATAATTCCATGAGTTGATAATATATGCAAGGCCCATTCTTCTTTCAATATATAGATATTGTTTTAGTTGTCTCTGCTCCCAGGCTGGAATAGAGGAAGGAAGATCTCAGATGTACCTTCAACAATTTTCATAGCTGGCCAGCTCATCCTGGGAAAGAAACTACATCAGTTCTCTTCTGTTCAACTCGATTGCAGGCTGCTACATTCTGATTGTTGTGGCAGATGTGCTTTCACCTTCCTCACCCTTCTTTCTTGTAATGCTAATGCTGGATCCACAACTGCCCTGTAACTGCGGTGATAAGGGCTAGCCTGTAAATAGCGCTTTCCATCCGTAGATCGCAAAGTACTTCAGGGTGAGTGAGTTCGTTGCCCGCACTTCCCATTTAACAATGGGAAAACGGCAGCACGGAGCGGTGAAGCAGCTTCTCCAAGGTGATGCTGCAAGATGGTGGCAGAGTTGAGCGTATGAAATCATGTTCTCCCAGACTTCTCTGCTGACCTGCGCAGTACTTATCTATGCAAGGAGGTGCTGCAGACACTACAGCACCTGCTGTAAATGTTGCTTTAGGAGAGGATCTCTGCTTTTCATTCTCCGTTGCATTCAGGAGAACTGGAGAGATAGGTGTGACCTTGTTGCAGTGAGGGGAGCATGGAAAGGATAACCGAATTCCATTGAAGGGGAGGGCTGATATTGATTTCGGGGGTGGAGGTGCAAGGAGGCTACATTCTCAAGGGGAATGAGGAAGTTGCATATTCCTAGCCTGGATTAACTCACTCAGGTCATCGTCATGACTTCAGGTCATCAGCTTTCACACATGCAGAATGAGAAGCAACTGTCTAGGAAGGATTTAGGGGTCGTACTGGACCACAAATGAAATATGAGTCAACAGTGTGACACTGTTGCAAAAAAAGCAAGTAGCATTCTGGGCTGTATTAACAGGAGTGTTGTAAGCAAGACACAAGAAGTCATTGCCCTCTACTGTGCGCTAATTAGGCTTCCGCTGGAGTACTGTGTCCAATTCTGAGTGCCACATTTCAGACAAGACGTGGAGAAATTGGAGAAGGTCCAGAGAAGAACAACACAAATGATTAAAGGCCTAGAAAACAGGACCTATGAGGGAAGACTGAAAAAACTGGGTTTGTTTAGTTTGGAAAAGGGAAGATTAAAAGGGGACATATTAGTAGTTTTCAAATATCTAAAAGGGTGTTACAAGGAGGAGGGAGAAAAAATTATTCTCCTTAACCTCTGATGATAGGATGAGAAGCAATGGGTTTAAATTGCAGCAAGGGAGGTTTAGATTGGACATTAGGAAAAACTTCCTAACTGTCAGGGTCATTAAGCACTGGAGTAAATTGCCTAGGGAGGTTGTGGAATCTCCATCTCTGGAGATATTTAAGAGCAGATTAGATAAACATCCATCAGGGATGATCTAGGTCGTGTTTGCTCCTTTGAGGGCAGGGGACTGGACTTGATGACCTCTCGACGTCCCTTCCAGTTCTATGATTCTGTGATTCTATGAGGCTGAAAGCAGCTTAGTTTATTTTATTTTCATTGCTGCAATTTCCAGGTCCTTCTCTTTCCCAGATCCCATTCCCAGGTTAATTCCTCTCTGAGCATTCTTCAGGGCAGAGATGGGACTGGGACTAATTAAATCTTTCCCAAGAGGCTGGTATTTAGGAACAATGTCACATGAAGAGCCCAGTGCTAAAATAAAGACCAGACTTATCCACACATGTCCTGTGGTCAGTGTTGGAGTGGCATGTCAGACAGCCTAGCTTTTATCAAGAGCTGGGACAGGAGAGAGGCAATAAGAACTCAGCCCATTTGTGGGAACAGTTAAAATAGACATGTTACCTAATTTCACTGGAGACTAGCCCAGAGTTACACTTACATTGATTTAGTGAATGCCACCATTGGATCAAGCGAAAAGGGAATGGAATTCCTTCACACACACGCACACACTCTGACACACACGCAACGAGTTGCACAGAGACAGCAGAGGAAGCTAAGTATGGTGGATCTGGTGTGTTTGCCTGCGGTCACCAACCTGGGCTGGCAAGCTGATCGTACGACCCATGGTCTGCATGCTCCACCACCTAGCTCCTGGCTCCTCTCTGTAGCCTCAGTGCTCTTCTCCACAAAGGCACAGACATTACCCTATTCACATCACTTACACACCCTATTCACACCACTTACACACACATGCACACTCCCTTGTCACAGGATAGAATGTTAGAGAGCAGAACTTGAAACATTACATGAAAGTGACATGGCTTGCATTAACAAAGTTACGCGGCTCACAATGAATGAATCTTACATCACTTAGAACAACTGAGAGTTACAATAGCAGAGAGTAACATGTCAAGTTACATGACTTATAATAACTAAAAGTTACACGACTTACAATATAAAAAGTTACATGTCTTACATCCAACGTTATACTGGATTGGGCAGAGGTTTTAACACAAGAAGACAGGGATGTGTTTTTACCATATGGCTTATGGTACCCACACTATCTCAAGGCACTGTACAAGGCACCCAATGGAGAGCAAACGTGATAATCATAGTGCACAGCCCAGTAGCTTGTCTCTTAGAAGCTGCTTTCGCTTTATGGTCAAACTCTCTGCATTCTTCTTCTAGGATAAGGGAGCGGAGACAAAAATTGCTCTGCGTTGCAGAATGAATTCTCCCAGGTCGGTGTCCCAAGCTCCAGGTCACATTGTTTGCTGACGTGGTTTCCCCCTGGCTGCCACCACTTCCCTGGCTGCCAGCTTCTTCTTTTCCCAGAGTTCCAGGTTGCAGCTGCTCGGCTGCAGGAGTGAGGGGGTGAGGGAGTGCTGGCACTCATTCCACGTCTCCTCAGGAGGCAGCGTTTGGAAGTGAAGCCATGCAGAGAGAGGGCGGTGCCCAGTGTCCCCAGTGCAGAGATAAGGCAGGAGTTATTAATGTACAGTCTGTGGGGGTGGCAGGGAGTTACGGGGAGGTTGTTTGTAATGTTGCTTGGCTTCTGTGAAAGATGCAAGGGAGCGTGAGGGAGACGGAACTAACTGCAAGGCTGAAACCTTGGGAAGGCGAGGAGCTCCCGTGGAGACCTGGGCTCAAGGTGGGAAGATCCAGGAATAGCGTTCTGTCTCCATCAAGAGAGGGAGCTGCTGTTTACGTTGCTCTTGTCCCCTGCTGGTCATTGCACGCAGCACTGAAGTCTTGGAGGAAATTCCTCCCCCTCAGCATTGGGAATGGTGCTGTGAGAAGATGTCTTGGTAAGGGCTTGAATTTAAGGCCAAGATGCTAGAGGGGATGTAGGATGCTGCAACAAAGTGGTGTTTTCTTCTTGACCATCCACCTGGACTGGCCTAAATTCTCTAGGTCACTAGGGGTCTTCCATGACGTGCAACAAACAGGCTGGTGATACAGCAGTTAGCAGCTGTGTCTGACAGGGGGCTTCCGCTGAGGTCCAGTTCATCCATTTCCCCACACGGAGGGTAGATAATGGTCACCCTTTTACACGCTGGAAATGCAGGGAACCAACCAAACATCTGAAAAGTGGTGTCTTGACCCCACCAGCTCTGCTGTAAAAGGGCACACATTGCCCGGTTTCACGGCCAGAGCAGACCTCTTGATTGGTGTCCACAACTACTTTTGGTGTCTCTGCTCTCACTCCAGGTGTCCCTAAGGTGGCTCCATTTCTGACACCTGCAGTCTAGGACTAACCTGGGAAGGGTCTGGAGGACGGGGCTGGGTTAGGAAATCTGGAGAGAATGGGAGTTTTGGTTCAACTTGTGCTCCTACCTTCCATTGCCATGTAGTGATCAGGAGAAGTGGGTGAACTCATTTAACCCTGCTATTGATCTCGGACCAATTCTGTGTGAATTGGCACAGCTCTGGTGAAGTCAGGGGAGCCGCACCAATTTACACTGGCAGAGAATTTGTCCCATCACCTGAGGCCTACTGGGAAGCGAGCAAGCTTCTTCGGTAACACATGCAGTCCTCTCCCATTCAGACAACAAGGAACTCCGGCATGGGAGCTGAGTCCAGATTTCCTGCTTGCTAGTAACACAGGCTGTCTAGCTTCCTGAAACAGCCTTCTGACTTACTAACATTGTGTCATGTTCCAGATCTGCTAAGCTGCGTCTGGAGATCTAGCAAACACCAGGCAGCAGTAGCAGCCCACTCCTATGTCCCTCTCACCACCCATGCTCATTCCACTCCTCTACCCATTCTGGGCATAACATTTATGTTTGCACGAGAAAGGATTCAATAAGCTTGTGTTTTCCTCGGTGACTCACTCACTTTGCTCTAAACATAAATGAGGGATGCAGGAGCCTGGGAAAACATTTGTAGTTGTGAGGGGGGTTTAGATTGTTCCTACATCCTTGATGGGCCAAAGCTCTCCTCCCATTCCACCTACTTACGCTGTCTTCATCCCAAAAGTCAGGCCCATTGTCCTTGCTAAATCCTAGCGGGGCACTGTCCCTAGCAGAGCACACTCTTCTCCACATGCCCATCATAAGAGGCTGGGACCAGAAAGCATTTCTGCATTACTTTGCATTTATATCAACATTGAATTTCCTCTGCCATTTTGTTGCCCAGTCACGCAGTCTTGTGAGATCCCTTTGTAACTTTTTGCAGTCTGCTTTGGACTTAACTATCTTGAGTAGTTTCGTATCATCTTCACAAATTTTTCCATTTCACTATTTGCCCCTTTTTCCGGATAATTTATGAATATGTTGAACATCACTCGTCCCCGTACAGACCTCTGGAGGACATCATGAGTTTCCACTCTCTGGCCACGTCTATACTTATCTGCAGATTGACACTCCAGAGGTCGATCTTCTGGCGTTTGATTTAGCGGCTCTAATAAGGACCTTCTAAATCAATGGCAAGGAGTAAGGGACGTTGACAGGAGCATTTCTCCCATTGGCCTCCTGCTGTGGGAATGGCGCCAAGCAAAGCTGGTCTTAGGGGCCATTTTCAAGGGTCCACTGCCGGAACCCTGCCCAACTCCCCCTTTTTTTTTGGCTCTACAAATTTTCCCTGGCAGTTGTCTGGGGCCACCAATTGGGTAGGACTGGCCCTGGCGCCAAGGTTCAAACCAAGATACATTGATTCCAGCCACGCAATTATTATAGCTGGAGTTGCATATCTTAATTCGAACTTGTCCCATAGTGTAGACTTGGTCTCCATTCTGAAAACGATTCTGTAACACTAAGACATCCATGTTCATTACTTTTGGTGGCAAGACTTGCAGATAGCTCGCGTGACCCCATGGTATGAGAGCTGTGGTACTGGAAGCTGGCTTTGCCCTCTGGTCAGTGGCATTCAGCATGTCAAAAAAAATGTGTTGTGACTTTGGCTTGCTGAATGAATACCCACTGCTGATTCATCTGTGACATTAGATGTCACTTGCTTGTGTTAGCTAGCCCTCCTTTGCCCAAGCACAGCACATGATCTTCTCTCCTGGATGGAGCAGGTTTAGGGAGTGGAAGGGAAAGGTTAGGTCCCAGAATGAAATGACCACCCCCTAGGCTCTTGTAAGGAATAGTTTGTAGTTAAAAGCATGCAGCAAAGCAGACCCATGCTGAGATGCCTTCAAGGAATAGAGGTGATCAATAAATTGTTGGGCTGGTCTTTAAGAGATGGGAGGTTGGGTTTGTGTGGAGAACTCATCTGCTGCCTTTGGTCACACTGCTGGGTCACTGTGTATATAAACACAAGAGTGCCTGCCGCACTCTCCTTCCAAGGGCAGTGGGAAGATCCCCCTCTGCTGAGCTATTAGCATGTAGGATAGGCTTTGGCTCCATCTGTGACCTAGCAGATAGCTTAAGAGTTTTATCTATTCAGTTATCCATTATCCTAATTAGTTTATTAGCTGCTTCCAACTATGGTGGGCGGGAGTTGTTCACTGTTCAAGCCACTAATTAGTGCCCAAGTTGTAAAGGTCAGTTTTACCACAGGGATAATGTCTTATTTTGACATTAGCCTTATCACGCCTGCTTTGCTAGAGAATGGCCCTCAAGGCTGCTGACTTAGCACCTGGGAGCTGACTGAGAAAGGTTGAGGAACACTGCTCTGGGTGCAGGCAAGGAAAGGGGGGATAGTGAGAACTGGATTCACATCGCCATGGTTGCCCGCTTACACGTATTCACCTTCTTGCCAACCAGCTCCAGTCAAAGCTTTCCAGAGGGTTTAGCTCAGTTTTGTAGCCTAAATAACCCAGAGGCCCAGGAAGATTTTGGGAGAAGCCCACTGGGATGTTGTCAAGTAGTTTTTAGGCTCAAGCTTGGATTCACCATAACACGTTATTACTAAGGAAGAATTCCCTCAGGATTTTAAATAGCTACTATATGTTTTTTTTAAACCCCACATTAACCCATTATAGATACATAAAAAACCAAACAACCCCAAACCTTGCTGAGCCCATTGAAAAAATCTCTGAGTGCCCCCTGCTGTCTTAGCTGTCTAACAGACTCTGCTTCCACAATGGTTCACTAATGTGACAACGAAGTTGAATTCTTGCATTCTTGTGAATGCAAGAATTAAAAAAAACCTGACCTCTTTTGGAGGGCACATATGCAACCCTGAGGCGCTCTGTGACCCCCATCACAGCCCTGAGACCGGAGGTGCTCTGTGACCCCACTGCAGACCTGGGGCCAGAGGAGTTCTGTGCCCCTGACAATTATTGGGGGGCATGCCTCTCCTTGCCCCTCCCCTGCACATGCCCCTGACTAAGCTAATTTGGAAAAGACACTTTTATTCTGGAATAAATGTGTCCATGCATGAAGTGACTCCACAATAACTGCACCTGAATAACTGCTTGTGTAGACAATCCCTGGAAGAAAAAACAAACCGATAGAATTAAACATCAGCTCAGTCCTTTGATGGCCAGCAGAGGTGAACCCCCTTACAAAACAGAGCAGGTAACTCCCCACAGATCTACCCCCATCAGCTCTACTGCCTCCAGCAGCCCCTCACTGCCATGCCATGTACCTGGAAGCCCAGTACACTTGGGTGAAGTTTGATTCAAAGCTGAAGGTTCTGCCAACCAGCCCGGCCCCTTCTCTCTCTCTTAGCAAGGCCGAACCAGCTGGAGTGTCTCTGCTATCTGGCCAGAAGAGTGAGGTGACCTTTCAGGCAGCAAGGCCCTGGGCCAGGTAGGGCTTTGTAGGCCAAGATTAACTTTTAATTTTCATTTGGAAAGCTGGAGGCAGCCAATGCACAGCATGGAGTACAGGCAGCAAGTGCTTGTAGGGTTACCAGATGGCTTTCAAAAAAATACCGGACACACATGATCTCAGAACGGGAGGCGGGGGGACCAGCCAGGAGAGGAGCGGGGCTAGTCGGTTGGGGGGAACGGGGCTGATCGGGGGTGGGAGAGACTGGCCGGCAGGAAGCAGGGCTGGCTGGGAGGGGGTTGGGGGGAGCAGGGCTGGTCGGGGGAGATGGGGGGACCGGCCAGCGGGAAGCAGTGATGGCCGGGAGGGGGTTGGGGGGAGTGGGGGTGGCCGGGGGGAGGGAACCCGGCCGCCGGGGAGCAGGGCTGGCTGGGGGAGGAGCAGGAGGGGGGGGAACCGGCCGCCGGGGAGCAGGGCTGACCTGGGTGAACGCAGATCCCAGGGTGCTGCCTGTCCCACGCATGGTCCCAGTGGGGTGCATGGGCGAGTCTGGTCCTGGGGATTCCATTGCACCCCAGCCCCGCTCCCGCTCCCTCCTCCTCTTCTCCTCTCTACTGCGTAGCTGCACACTGTGTGGCTGGTAGACATTCTCACGCAGTACGCAACTACGTACTGATACTCATGATAACAATAAAACTTACTTAATTAGAAAATACCGGGCATTTATATGTCTGGTATTTTCTCAATTTGCTTCCCAGACAGAAAGCTCAAATACCAGACTGTCCGGTTCAAAATTGGACACCTGGCAACTCGAAGTGCTTGTAATAAGTAGGTGCCATGTTCTGCACCAGCTTCAGCTTCTGGATTGATATGACGTACAGACCCACACGGAGTATATTAGCCTTGAGGGGACAAAGGCATAGAGTAAGGGCTGCCTTCAAATGAAATAGTCTCTTTCTCCTGGCCTGGCCCAGCTCGTTCCAAAACATTCCTGGAAGCTGCTGCTATTTTCATGCCAACAAACCCTGGTGGTCAGGCATGATCAAACCTGGGACTTTGGTGTATGAACCTCCAGTGCATGTGTTAAAAGTCGCACGGCTGTGAGCTAAGGCTGTAGCAGGCTCATTAATCTCTAAGTGGTCTCTGCTCCACTCCATGGGATAGAGCCTCATCCCCAGGAGGTGTGTAGGTTACACTATGTGGTCACTTAACCGTGCTGAGGATCCAGTGTATTTCCCCCATTGCAACTTGAGTCGCAAAGGGCAGACACCCCGGAGCTCCTCAATGAAAGGTGGAGAGATTCTTGTTTCCTGTAAGGCTACATATTTGTTGACTGTGCCCTTTTAATAATTAGCCACCAGTAAATGAGTGGAATACATTGTCAGCGTGCAGAGAAGAAATGTACATGCAGCTCTCATTAGCAGGGAATGAGCTATTCCCTGCTCTAACAATTAGACTGAAGATGTATTGCTAGCACCACTGTACCATGCAAACATACAACAGACAGCCCTTCCTGGAAAGAGCTTACAACCAAAGCATAGTCCAAGAGACAACAAACGGGGGGAGCAAAAGGCAGTGATGAAGCACGTTATCAGAAGTGTTCAGCATTGCACACCAGTTGCCTAATCTTCCCTTTAACTGGCCACCAGTGACATGGTGAGAGCTGCTTCTCTGTGCTTATTGAAAAGGACAAGCAAAAACAATATGTAGTGGGGTTTAGCACATTAGTATTATTGTCCTTTTCCTGCTGGTTCACAATATCATCCAGGTGTGGACCGGGGTCTCCGTGCTCCGAAACCCAGGGATGACAACTGACTTGTCTTCCCAGCTCTGAGGCCTGTTTGATTTCAGTGAGGCTGTAGCGGGCCATCTCCTCTGAAAAGCAGGCTGCTCACAGAGGCACCTACAAATGCTTTTAGTTATGTACTAGTCAGTACCGTTGGTGGAAAAGGTGGGGCCTGATTTTCAGAAGTACAGAGCATCTATGGCTCCTATTGACTTGCAAAGGAGAGGGAGCATTTTGCAAGCTTATCGGTTCTGGTCCTGCCTGGTCTATACTTAAAAATGACATCCATACCAAGCTATGTTGCTCAAGGTGGTGAGAAATTATACTCCTGGGGCAATGCTCTGCCAAAAAATTAAAAATCCTATGCATTGTATTTTAAAATTCTGCATATTTTATCTGCCAAAACAGCACAATATAGTCTGGCCAGTTTTCAGTTATTTTGGTTATTTTACTTCAAAATACCTGTCAGCGAGTCTGTAACAAGGCAGACCACAAAAAAGATTCAGAAAATGTTTTTTTTTGACAAATAGATTCCTTTCTAGGCATATTAATACAGAACTGTGTGTAATAAGGCACCTACACTGCCACATAGAAACTTATTTCCAGCACCCCTCAGCAGCCGTGCAAAGGGTTGGGGGAGTCAGAGGTTACGGAGGAGCTGAGGGAGAGGGACATAATTGCTGGGAAGTATCCTAACAGGGTTGTTGGGTGTGGGTGGGAGAAGTGTGGAACAGGGATTATTAGGGAGATGGGAACCTCCCCTATGCAGGTCCTGCTGACTCTTCGCCTCTCTCATTCAGTCAGGCATATTTGCCCCATCCCCGTGTCCTTGCACCTCACTCAGCCATCCTTCCCCCCCCATCCTTATGTGTCCCTGACTCCCCTCCCTTATTTCCATGTGGTCCTCACTCCCACTGCCATGAAACCCCTGACGCAAGTCTCTCATCCCACTAGGTCCTCTATCCCTGAACTATCCCTTCTGAACCCTGTACAACCCTCCAGAAGCTCCATGAGCCCCGCTCTGTCTGTCCCCCCGTCATGTCTCCTTACTTGGCCCTGCGGTCAGGGCGCTGTGAGGAGTACAGCCTCTCCTCCTCTCTGTCTGTGGTTGGTTCCTCTCGCTCATGAAGGGTGCCCTCTGTTTTGGTACAACAGCAGACCCTGCTGGGCGAAAGGTGTAACAGCAGTGCCTAGCCAGCAGTATCTGTGTTTGCAGAGAAAAAAAATCTGTGGGGGACATAAATTCTAGGCATATGCAGTGGCGCAGACTACTTGCAGGAGGCACCATAGTTAGGTCAACCTAATTTCCAGGACAGGTGTGGGTACGACAACAAAATAATTCTGTCAATGTAGGTACCACCTCCTGGAGAGATGGATAAATTATATCAATGAGAAAAATCGCTGCCATCAAGCCAGAGAGCATCTACACTACAGCAGTGCTATATCTGTGCCTCTGTAGTGTAGACATGGCCTCAGACAGGGCCAAGCACCTGCTGCCCTAGCTGAAGTCAGTGGGAGCCGCAAGGACTCAGCACCTTTGAAAACCAGGCTCTGTTTGTGCCAGTTTCCTAGTCTATAAAAGGGGATGAGGCTTGTGTATTGCACCAGAGTGTTTTGAGAGGGAATAGACAAGTGCAGTATTGCCAGGCCCAAACTTTCAAAGCTCCTGAATGGGGCTCCAAAAAGCCCATGAAATTTTTTAAAATAAAGGTTGGGTTTATTTTCTTAGCTTCTGGGCTACCAGGGCACACTCCGATTACTTTTTCAAGCTTCTCTTTGCAACTCGGGGGGCTAGAAACTCACTTTTTAAAAGAAAAACTGACATTCTCGGGAAATCATGTGACTCTGGGAGCTGCGGCTTTAAATAAAACCTCAGCTGTCACAATAGCGTTGGCCATACTGAGCCTCTGTTCAGTGCTCTGAAGATGAAAAGTGCTGTAGAAGGTTCGAGATCATTGGTCCAGGTCATGATTCTTCATACTGTCCAAAACCCTAATGCATACATTGGGTATCTGAGTCCCTTATAGATCCCCCGCCCCACCTTCTGAGTATCTATGATTTCATGTGGTATATAAAAGCAAGCAGCCAGGAGCTCTTCTGAGCCTGGTGCCCTTGAGATGCCTGTCATACCAAGGGAGTGGGGGAACAGTACCAGAGGGTTAGAAAAATAACCCAGTTATAGAAGGACTTTGTTACGTTCAGGAAAAGAGCTGTGTTGATCTTTCCTTTGTGGCTCAGGAGTTAGAACAGAGCCCATGACAGCAGCTCTATCTAGAGTAAAAAACAGCTTTTTTCCAGGCAGATTTTGCTACACAAAGTAAATACAGAAGCTTCCTTTCCCCTAGATAAGAAAATGCTGAACATTCATTTCTGTGGTTGCGGGGGTGGGGGGAGGGAATCATTCAGGCAGAGGGATGATAATCTCCATCTCCCCCCACACCCTACCCCAGGTCCTCTTTCCACAGCCTGACTGCAGTAGAGCAGCTCTTGGTTAGACAGAAAAGGGCCAGTTCATTTTCTGCCCCCTAGAGAAGCCATGCCAAGCCATTCCTGGTCAGTAGCAGAGCTAAGGCTTAAACTGGGGTGTGTAGAACTGATTATCCCCTGTGGGACAGAGGAGGACCTGAAGGGATTAATACAGGAAAGGAACCCGAGGGTTATCTTGTCATTGGAGGTGTAACGTCTCCCCTTCTGCTCACCAGCAAGAAACTGTCTGTTGTTGCTTCACAGTGGGCTAAGAGCTGGGACTCCAGATGCAAAGACATACTTCTCTATCACATTTCTGTACATGTGCCCGGAGAGACCTTTCCTGCTGTTTCATGCAGCAGAGAAATGCAATCACATATTGTTTGTTCATTCCCTCCATCTGTCTAGGGAGCTAGGCCTTCTAGGTGAAGTTGTCCTCGGGCAGGGAAGATGGGTTCTAATACAGGGTCTGTCATGGGCTTTCTTGGCAAACACATCACCTCTTTGTGCCTGCACTTCCTCCTCTGTAAACTTGAGATAATACTCACTGTGCAGGGGAGTCCTGCTAATAAAGCCCTTTGGGATCCTCAGGGGAAAGGTACCGTAGAAGCTCAGAGTATTGTCTGTGTCCTAACATGTTGCTGTCTCTGCTGAGTAGAATATTGTTCTTAACTCATCATAATGCTGCTTGAGAATGTTGTCTGGTGCTTTCAACCTGCCCAAGATAAAACCCAACTGCGCCGCATTGAATGTTTCATAGGTTCTCACCAGGTCCTTGTGCTACCTGCTCAGAAGCTGGAAAATAGCATTCCTTTCTCAGCTGTTTTTCTTTTTTTCACTGACCCCCCTTTCTTATATGCTTCCTTTTTTGTGCAGCAGACTGGGAGTCCTGCATGATGCCAGCAGAGCTGTCAGACTAGCATTTGTTCGTGAAGTGTCTGCTGGAGAGCCACAAAGGCATGGAATACTGGTTTTGTGCGGGTCCTATGGCAAAGGCATCCTCAGTTTGCTCAGCTGAGCGGCTGCATTAGCCAGTTGCCAGAAACCCAAGGGTGAATTGCAATTGTGATAGAGGCATAGACTGTAAGGTTAGAAGGGCCCTTCATGATCATTTAGTCCGACCACCTGTGGCTCTGAGCCACAGAACCTCACCCTGTAATAGATCTCTAGCCTCTGGCTGAGTGACTGAAGTTCTCACATCATGATTTAAAGACTTCTCCTTAGAGAATCCACCATTTACACTAGATGACACTGGCAAATAACCCCTGTCCCATGCTGCAGAGGAAGGTACCCCCCTTCCCCACGGTCTTTACCCATCTAACCTAGGGTAAAATTCCTCCCTGACCCCAAATATGGAGATTAGTCAGACCATTGGTCCCCAAACTGTGAGGAACGCCCTCCTAGAGGGATACAGAGGAACATTCGGGGACATGCAGAGGGCTTGGACCAGCCCCCATGGTGGTGGGGAAGGAGCACCACCCAGTCCTGTTCCACCCCCAGCCATAGTACTGGCTCCCAGCCCCATCCCAGCCATGGCCCTAGCTCCGCCCCCAGCCTCGGCTCCGGCTGTGGCTCTGTTCTTGCCCCTACATCTGCCCCCAGCTTCAGCCTCCTTGCACCTGTCTGTGTTTCCCCCTCAGCCATGGTCCTGCTCCTGACCCCTACTCCTGGGAGGAGGCATGGACAGGGGTAAGGTAGAGTGTGCAACCCTGAAAAGTTTGGAGACCACTGAGCGTGTGGGCAAGACCCACCAGTCAGACACCTGGGAAAGAGTTCTCGGCTGTGACTTACATCCCTCCCCATTTAGTGATGCGTCAGAGGGCCCTGACAAATTCACAGTCCACTTTGGTCAATGTCATGGTGACAGGATTTTAAAAATCATACATTTCGTGATTTTAGCTATTTCCATCTGAAATGTCATGGCGGTGTAACTGTCGGGGCCCTGGCCCACAAAGGAGTGTGTGGTGTGTGTGTGTGTGGTGGGGGGGGGGAGTTTGCAGGGTTATAGTGTGCAAGATTGCACAACTGCTACCTGTACTTCTGTGCTGTTGCTGGGGGCAGCACTGCCTTCAGAGCTGGGCTCCCAGCCAGCAGCTGCCCCTCTCTGGTCACCCAGCTCTGAACTCACGACAGAGGTAAGGACTGCAATACCGCTGTCCTCTAACCTTGCAACATCCCCCACCCCCCTGCCCATCCCTTTTGTGACCAGCCCCCCCAATTTGAGAAGTGCTGGCCTGCCCCATGGAATCTGTATAGCATAGGGTATAAGCACACAGAAGAGCAGATGTCACAGGGGGAGACCAGATTTCACAGGCTGTGATGCGTTTTTCAGGGCCATGAATGTGGTAGGGCCCAACCCATCACCAACCAGCAGAGATATTTGCTGCGAGCAGTCACAGATGGGCCACATGCCATTGCAGGCAGTCCCACCATCTCCTCCCCTCCATAACCGTATCAAGCTCAGTTTGGTGTTTGGCCCCTACGGCTCCCCTTGGAACGCTGTTCCACAAACGTCACTCTTCCAATGGCTAGGAACTATCACCTAATTTCAAGCCAAACCTGTTGGGCCAGTTTTGTATCCATTTGTTCTTGCGTCTGCAGTGGTGTGTAACTTAAACGTAACCGCCCTCCCTCCCAGGTGTTTACCCCTCTGCTGTATTTACAGAGGGCAGTGATAGTTCCCTTCAGCTTTTGGTTAGGCGAAAGGAGCCAACCTTCTCAAGTCTCCTCTCAGAAGGTAGGTTTTCCATTCCTCGGATCATGCCAGTAGCCCTTCTCTGCACCTGTTCCAGCAAGGAATCATGGCCTCATCCCAACACGTGCTGCCCCATCTGACTCTGAGATGGCTGTGGGCCACGTTTCAGAACTCTCTAGGCTGTGCGGCCAGCCCCTGTCCTAATCCTAAGGCATGTAAACACTAGGGCTCATTTCTCCCCTGCCCTCCTCTACTTCATTTTCCCAGCAAAGGAGCGCTAGTCTCAAAACAAACAAACATAAAATGTCCTTCAGACCCCAGAGCCGGCTCCTCACCAAATAAGGAAGGTGACATTTTGGGTCTAACTTCAATCGTGTCCCTTTAAGCAGCCAGTTGGGAGAGCTGCTCTCTTCTGAACAGAGGGGCATGGTTGGTGCCTCCCTGGTTTGCCTGAGTTCCTGCTGGGGAGAGCCTGAATTCTGCAGATGTCTGCTGCATGGTCCAACAGCCCATCGCAAACCGCAGGAGGAATCCAGAAGATGAGGAAATCCTGCTCTTTGTTTTCATGATTCTCCTGCTGCTTTAAATTAAACTAATGCTGCTGCATTAATCCTGAAACGGAATTTTCTAGACCTTTCTCTTCTCCCCCCATGAATGAGCGTGCGGCCGGCCTTCCCGCTCCCCGGGGACGCCGAGTGAAAGGTAGGAGGATTCCAAACAGCAGGCACAACTTCTGTTTTCCTTTTCCTGGACTTGCACCCCGTCCGTGAGGTTCCCGGCACAGAAAGGGACTCTGGCTGGTTTCTGCTGTGGGGAATCCAGTCAGGCTGGGCAGGATGGGTGTGGGTTTGGCCGTTTGGTCCTATTTATACACTAGCTCTAGCCCCCATTTGTCTTCCTGACAGCTCTCCCGAATTGATGCTTGTGAGAACTTAATTACAGCTCTGTTCTGCAGCAGGCAGGCGGGCGCCTCACTGCAGTCTGCAGGTCCTGGCAGTCCGCACTCACCCCCCTGCTCACAGCCAGGTGCACTGAGCCAACGGTGCAGGGAGCAGGACCCACAGTGGAACCTGCCTGCTGGATGCAGGGGAAGGAAGGAAGCCCGAGGGCTGTGGCTCCGCATTCTGGCCTGTGTTTGGTTTTGATCAATGTATTTTCCACCCTGCGTGGCTCGGGTCAGCTGGTAAAAAGATGCTGCAGATCTGAGATGGATCCTGGCTGCTCCCAAGTAAGATGGGGAGGAGATTTTGGAGAGAGGGTTTTGTGGATGGAACGGGAAAGGGTTGGGATGCGGCTGTTCTCATTGATTAGCAGGGTGACGTTGGCACAAAACTTATTTGTATTTGCTTGCAAGAGCTCACCTCTAGCTCTTCTAAGCTGTCGGTTCTCTGGCTCCAGTTGCATTACTTAGGAAACAGTGGGGATTAGTGATGGGGGTTGGGTTCATTTGGTTCGGGGGGTTGTTACCACTGCTTTCCCCTCCAGGCTCCTGAATGTTGTGCTGAGTTTCCAGGGTTGTTAAGTACCATTTTGCTACCCCTCTGCTGTGAGGATATGCTGGTGTTTCATCTCCAGACAGCATAAGACTCAGGGCCTTTTCTTCAGAAGCTCCTCTACTGTTCAGAGTCTTGCACATGATGCATCTATTTATGATGGGTTTAAATACTCTGGTTTGGAGGTGGCACATGATACTGTCCATATAATATAATGTCCTAATATAAGAACCAGGGGCCACCAAATAAAATTAATGGGCAGCAGGTTTAAAACAAATAAAAGGAAGTTCTTCTTCACACAGCGCATAGTCAATCTGTGGAACTCCCTGCCTGAGGAGGTTGTGAAGGCTAGGACTATAACAGGGTTTAAAAGAGAACTAGATAAATTCATGGAGGTTAAGTCCATAAATGGCTATTAGCCAGTATGGGTAAGGAGTGGTGTCCCCAGCCTCTGTTTGTCAGAAAGTGGAGACGGATGGCAGGAGAGAGATTGCTTGATCATTACCTGTTTGATTCCCTCCCTCTGGGGCACCTGGCATTGGCCACTGTCGGCAGACAAGGTACTGGGCTGGATGGACCTTTGGTCTGACCCAGTGTGGCCATTCTTATGTTCTTATGTCCAGCTTCAGCTCTTCTAGAGGACTGTAAGATTTCCATTGCCCGGTGATCCTGGGGCAGGTGATGGAAGGTTCTAGACAGGGTCTAACCAGGGAGCAGAGGCATGACGTACAGGCAGATCAGGTGATGTCTGGGGACATGTCTTTGCTCTGTTAAGGTTCTCTAATGGCTCCGTCTATCGTAGCAGCTGAGTAGAAGGCATGTGTGTGGGCAGCTATGAAGCGCCCAGAGATAAAATGGCAGCCCAAGAATGAATAGCCCTCGTATGGCAGGGGCAAAGCCAGGTCTAGGGAGAGAGAGTCGTGTTCAGATTGCCCACACTTTGGTATCTGGGGTGTGGCTGGCTCAGTTGCTGGCTGGACATTGGTCCTAGGGCCAACCTTCACCTTTGTTACTCCCCAGGTCAGAATGGCACCGGGCAGAAAGACAGGGGAGTTGTTTGCATGGCCCAGCACTGAACACTGCTCTCGCCCTTAGGCATAAACGCCCAGGCTCGGAAGCTGCAGAGGAACCGGGCGAAGGGCGCCATGACCCTGCTGACAGGGTGCAAGCGACACTCCCCACCACCAACCCTCCGACGCAGCGTCAGCGAGACCAGCCTAAGTCACGTGGGCTCGCCCGAGGAGGAGCTCAAGAGACATTACTCCACACTGCCCGAGAACGTCCGCGGCCTGGAGAGCTCGAGGGATGAACAGCAGGCTCCTCCGGCGGAGCAGAATGGCGGCAGCATGCGGTACTCCCTCTACCAGTCCCCTCACCTCCTACTCCTGCAGGGCTACAGCTACCAGCATGTAAGCACCCAGTCTTCCACGCTGTGAGGCTTTCCTTACACCCACGGTCTGTGCGCTCCCTCTACAGCCCATGCCATCCGCTCCGGACAGTCTCAGCAGATCCCCTAGGTCCCTGGGGGACATGTGGGTTTTCAGACACTGAGATGCTTTATTGTGTGGCATTTGCTGCTGTTCTGGAGCCCAGAGACCTGCTTGGAACGTGGGCAGCTGCAGCTCCTCACCCAGGGGAGGGAGATCCTAGAACAGGGCTACTCAACACATGGCCCGTGGGCTGCATGTGGCCTGCAGCCCATTTGTTTGTGACCTGCAGTGCAGTTAGGGTTTATGCAAGGCTCAACACGCGGCCCACGGGTGGGATCCTTTGGCCTCCACTGGGAACACAACAGCAAGACATCTCCCACCTGGAGTGAGCATTGAAAGATGCCAGAGGATGGGCTGGCTGGAACAGACGGGTACAGGGCGACAGCGTATCTAGCCCCCCGGGAGGAGGTGCCGGGAGCGCTGGGGCATTGTGGGAAGTGCTTTGTATTTGAAATAAGCTATTTGCATATATTTGCATGTACATGCAACCACACTTAAGTTGCAGCCCTTGGCATGTGCTGTGAGTATCACTGTGGCCCCCGGGGCTTCCAAAGTTGAGTAGCCCTGTCCTAGAACAAAGATGCTGAGGGGAAGAACTAGCATCTGCTAGTAACCCCTGTAGCTGCTCATGCCCCACTGCACTTGTGGCTTGCCCCTGCCTGGCGTTTTGAGGGAGAATCGAGTTTCCTGAAACAATATTTAAGCAATCTCTTGACTGTGCTGCCAGGGCACCTGCCTGTTTGGAGTGCTGTTCTCGCTCCTGTTAAAAGTCACTTCTCTTTGGAGCCAGGGCGAAGCTATGACATAGAGCACACAGGCATGAGAATCCGCTGCTCAGGTCAGTCCAGTCCTGCTCACCCCAGAGCCCAGGAATAAGGGTGGAGAGGGCACAGGCAGCCTGAAATTAAGGTCTGCCCAGAGTATCCTGGGTTTGCCCATTGGGAATGTCCCATGAAGCACGATGGTCAATGCAGTGCGAAGCCGCTGCACTGCATAGCGTGCCGTAGTGCAGCATAATAAATACCATCCAGGCTTGGCGAAGGCACTGGCCAGGGTGCCTGTGCCAAGCAGAATTGAAAATTTCATGATAAAAAGAAGCCTTCATGTGTGTGACGTAAACCCACAAAGTGCCGTCAGCCTGAGTCTGCAGCCAGGCAGCCTGCAGTGACAGAGAGTGCCACACGGCCTCCATTTGCTTCCAGGGGGTCTTACCTCTGTGCCAGTGTAACACCCCACCAAAGTGATACGTAGCCGGGCAGTGGGGGAAATTTCAACCCCTCCCCAGACCGAGTGTGCACTTGGAGTATGGCAGCAAACAGGCCTCATCTTTTAGCTACTGACCTGCTAGCTGGTTTTTCAAGGGCTGAATGCCAGAGTTCGCTAAGATTTTGTGTTCTGTTCTGTTCTGTTCTGTGGAAATACAGACCTTATAGTCCTTGCCAGATGGTATTGTGCTACCTCTGCTTACTGGAGGGTGTACTGCCATCTTCTAGAACAACTACCACCATTATTCCCATTTTACAGATAGGGGAAAGAGGTGCCGAGCGGTTAAGTGAACTGTCTCATGTCTCACAGCAAGTCAGTGGAAAGGTCAGGGACAGAGTCTTTGTGTTCAAGTTCCCTGTCCCCTGCTCTTACCACTACATCCCACTGCCTGTGCAAGAGAGAAAGAGTCCTGCTCTAGCCTCATGCATGGAAATCAGTGTCAGATGCACTTGTGTAACTGAGGGCAGACTTAGGTTCTGTGTGATTTCATCTTAGCTGCTGCCTGCTTTTGTAGCCCGAGAAGGGAATTGAGAGGGGAAGAAAAAAAAGTGCCAACAAAGAGCAAATAACACCCTTTGGTCTTGACCTTGCAGACAGCAACACTCCAGAGTGTCCCAGTTCCAGTCAGGGAGTGGCACTGAGCAGTGATTATGGGTTTATACTTACCTGGAATGTCGAATTAAGATATGCAACTCCAGCTACGTTAATTGCGTAGCTGGAGTCAATATACCTTAATTTGACATTCGGCACCATCTCCACAACAGGAGGTCGATGGGAGAAATGCTCCCACTGACTTCCCTTACTCCTCATGAGGAGTAGGCATTCCAGCATTGACGAGGGTACCCTCAGCGTTTGATTTAGTGGGTCTTTACTAGACATACTAAGTCAAACTCTGGAAGATCGATCACCAGAGCCTCAATCTTCTGGGAAATGAAAACGTGGCCTGATACATGTACTCATTTGAGTTAACATGGGAGCATGCTGATGGTCAGACCAACTTTGTCTAGAGAATGGGTGTATAGAACTGCATGCTCATTTAGTCACATAGAAGTGGTTGGGGGCAATGAAGTGACTGTCTCTTAGTGTTTACAAACTAGTGGAATATACCAGACATAGTGGGTCAATTCAGCTGTTTGCTCGCTTGGCAATGCATCTTGGGAGCGGTAGTTCACTCGTTCTGTATCCATACACCCAAAAGGCACTGTTAATTCTGATGTTAGTTACTGGCACTCATTATGCTGGAGTAGCTATCCAATTTAAGAGGAATTATATAACCTTCCTCCCGAGCTGTAGTTAAGGGAGATGGATGTAGGTTGCACAGTGACCTGGATAATGGTACCAAATGGATTAGCAGGTTTGTGTAGGGATGGGATAATCACAGTATAGTTACACAGCAAGTGCCGTGTAAATTGAGCCTGTGCATGCTAATTGCTCCAAGTCCTCCTGCCTCTTCTGCTGCATGAGTCACTACTCCACAAACTCAAATGATAATCTGGGGAAAGCACTGCAGTGATTGGAATAAAAAATAGTGCTGCAGTGCAAAACTGTGAGCTGTGGGCACTCAGGGAACTGCAAGAGGCCACGACACTGAGGAGTCCAGGCGTGGCCAGAGGGAAAACGCTATTTTAATGGCTTTCCACCCTGTCAGAGCAAGTCATTTGTGCAGCTGCTCACGGCTCGGGTCTGCTTTGCTACCTGTTTTTATGCTTGCATTACAGGACAGCTTAGTTTACTTGCTGAACCGTGAGCAGCACACTGTGGGCCAGCGGACTCAGTCCAGCAAACCCAGCATCAGCCTCTTCGCCCCGGACATCCTGCCCCTTCACTGCACCATCCGGCGGATCAAGCTGTCAAGCCGCTCCAGACAGCGTTCGGAGGAGAAGCTGGTCCTAGAGCCCATCCCGGGGGCCAGTGTGTCCGTCAACTTCTCCGCAGTGGGAAGGACAATTGTGCTGCACCATGGAGACCTCCTCTCCCTGGGGCTTTACTACCTGCTTCTCTACAAGGACCCCGTGAGGGCCCAGCCGTTGCCAGCCCAGACGCTGATGAGGCTGAAATCGATGCACCGAGCCTCGGACCCCGAGGCACCGGTGACTTGTAGGATGTGTGGCAGCCAGCTGAAAGAAAGGGGCTCCTCCTCCAAGAAGCACGGGCCCTCTCCCATTTCTGGGCACCGGTCAGCCAGGAAGAGGCTTCAGCTGGAGTATGAGAGAGCTGCCGAGGACATGCTGGTGAGAAGGATCGTGACCTTGATCGAGCCTGGGGGTGACGACCACAAGTTGACGCCAGCCTTCCTTTTGTGCCTCTGCATCCAGCACTCCGCCACCAGCTTCGAGCCGGGCGACTTTGGCCAGCTGCTGCTCAAGTCAGCCAAAATGATTCAGAGGACAGTGTGGGTCAGTCCGTGAGCTTTCCTAGAGGAGTCGGGCAACAGGGGGTAGTGCCGGGCAATGTTCCCTCTAAGCTGTGTGGGTGGGTGGCCACCTGGGAGAGATTCAAATGCCGATGTGATTAGCCGATTAGCAGAGCCCCCATAGCCAGCCGCATGTATTCCTACAGGTGGTACACATTTGCACATGCCTCGGTGCACATAACAGCATTTATTCCACACAGGGATGTACAAAATAGAGGGAACTTTGGTGCCAGGTGTGTTGCAGGGTCCCTTCTGGGAACTCGACGCCTAGGGTGGGGCACCCAAACATTGCCCATCCAAGGGCCACGTAGGCAGCTCCAAGGAGCAAATTGCCACCATCCTGCCCTGTCACACAGCCATGCAGCCTTCAGGCTTTGAGTCCCAGCATGCGAGGCTCTGTCTGGACATCCGGCCCAGCTGCTCTTCTGGATTAAAGAGAGTGGCAGCTCTGAGCCATGCTGTAGATCCCATGTAATTCTTGGAGGCTGGCAGGTTTTTTACTGAGGAGCCCACCCTGTCCACCACACCAGGGCCTCATCCCTCCCCCATCCCAGGGGTTTGGGCTGACGGAGTTGCTAGGGAACGCAGATTGGTGGTTATTGCTGGGGTGGGAAGGTGCAAGCAAAGGGCAAACCCCTGTTAAATGTTTGATATTCAACCGCTCCTGGGTCAGCTGTAACAACAGTAGGTGGGGTGGCCCGTGGCCTGGCTCGGCATTGCTCCTCCTTTCACAGCCATCGGAAGTGCCCACTGCCGGCTGAGTGGAAGGCTCGGGCCTGCTGCTGCTGCATAGGAGAGGTCTGGTTTGGCAGGCCGCTGCAGGCCAGGGTCATTGTGTTCACTGTCTGCCTGGTCACTGGGCAGGTATGCCAGCTACCATGCAGCACCGTCCTCCATGTTGCTGCCTACCTGCCCTGGAGGGCGAGGGGAGGAGATGGCACTTGCTTTAACTGAGTGGAATCAGTGTTTGGGGGTGCCCTCCCTGTCAGGGATCACCTCATTCTCCTGCCGCGCCATCCTGGCCTTGTTTACACCAGACTTCGTTTCTCGCTATTGCTACCCAGATAAGGCGGCAGGCTGCCCTCGGTGTTTTAAGCGCCTGTAGCCCTGCTCTGAGCAGGGACCGGCCACCGCTGTGGTTAGAATGGCAGTGGCCTGTCTAGCCTAACCATGGTGGCTAACATGAGCGCATCTGTGGTAGCAGCGGGGAGAAGCGTGAAGGGGAAGAGCACGGGTAGAGAAAACCTGAGAGCTGGTGCTGCAAATCAGAACTGAAATAACAGTCATTCTGGTGGGCGCAGTCAGACAGCCACAGGAGTCCCAGTGGGCAATGTAGCCTGAAATAAGCACCTGCATATTGTACAGCGTAACAAAGAACAAGGCCGTGTCTGCGTAATTATATTCTAGGCAATTGCATAGTTCCCGTCTCCCACCTTCTCTCCCAGCCCGTTCCTTCTTGTGCACTTGCAACATATATAGTAATTATATTCCCAACCGGAGTGTGCTGGTCGCCATGGCATCTGGGCAGGGGTGCCTTTCACTGAACTGCCTATGCTCGACAGCTGCAGTAGCTAGAAAGTGCCTTCGATATGCAGCCAATCTACAAGAGGCACTTTCAATATAATTTTTGGCATGAGGAGAAAAAAAATCACAGTGACTGAAATTTTGCTCTGTCTTCCAGTAAAGCACAGAATAGCCAGCCCAGTCAGTCCCTGACAAAACCGTACCAAGCTCCTGATGCAGATAGTACTGTTTCCTCTGAGCGTGTGCATGCACGTTGGTGTCCTTGTCTCTCTCTGCATTATGATTTTCTCATATTCACTTGTTCTTTTTCCTCCCCATCCTCCTAGGAGAAAACGAAAGAGCTGGCCGAAAAGCAGTCCCAGCAGTAAGTGTCACCTGTCTTTACTCTCTCTGCCTCCCTCCTGCCACACTCCTGCTTCCTCTTATGAACAGAGAAAGAGATTAGCCCCTGGTGGGCCCTTGCTGCTGCATTGACCTGCACCTCCACAGGTCTGGGCAATGGCAGCTCCCATTGGCTGCGGATCAGCGTTCCCAGCCAATAGGAGCTTCAGGAAGCAGTATACCAGTCCACGCCACTTCTTGCAGCTCCCATTGGCCAGGAATGGCAATCTAGAGCCAATGGGAGCCACAAACAGCCATACCCACAGAAGCGCAGGTAAATAAAGTGGTGGCGGCTCGAAAAAGAGCTAATCCTGGCTAACTGCCTCTGTCTTATTGCTCACCCCTGTGTGAGGATAAGTCTACACTTGGAGCTGGGGCTGTAATTCCCAGCTCCAGGAGACATGCTAGTATTACCTCTCATGCTAAAATACGGAGCGTAGCCACAGCAGCGTGAGTAGCCATAGGGGCTAGCCGCCCAGAGCGCAGGCCCACCAAAGATGCTAGCTAGGTGTGTACTAGGGCCAGCTCTGTTTTTAGCACGCTAGCCTGCTCAGAGCTTATGCCAGTATGTCTCCTCTAACTTGGAACCACTTCCACAGTTCAAAGTGCAGGCATGCCCTTAGACAGTGGAGTGCGAGCATCTGGGCCAGCACTGGGGGCCATTAAAAAAACAACCTAGGCCCTTAAAGGGCAAATGGTAGGTGAACAGAGATTTCCCTTCTCATTATTTCATAGTAACCCCTTGGGGCTCTGTTGTGTTTGACATGTAGTGACAGTCCCTCAAAGCTTAAATAGACAAAGTGATGGGAGAGCAAATTCAGAAAGCTGAAGTGACTTCACCCTAGGTCACCTACCAGAGCTGAGACTTGAACCCAGCTGTCTTGAATCCCATGCTGCTCCCTAGCCACTAGGCCATGCTGCCTTTCAGCCCCATTGATACACTCTTATACCAGGCCCCTGCACATGCAGTCTCTGAGGTCATGTGATTCCTTGGCAGTCTGGGTTTCTGTGCACATGGACTTGAGATGCATTCATGCCCTGAATGGGTTAATTGCCTCTCTGCTTCCTGTGTTTGTGCTGGAGCCAACCCCAATTTGTCCCCGAGGGGCCTGGTGTTGTCCTACTTTTCCTCATGCTATTTTCCGAACATCAAAAGAGCTAAATTAGTAAATTAATACTCCAGAACACCTGACTCTGCAGGGCTGCATTTCCCCCTCTCGTGTGAAGTTGTGCAACTGTGTGTTTAACTCTTGCACGCTCACCGTTCGTGCCTGCAGTGCCGGCTATCACAAGCAGCACGGAAGCCAGCCACGCTCTTCACGCTAAGGTGGATATTGTTAGATTTCTTCATATTAAAAGCAAGATCCTCAAAAATGGGATCTTGCTTTGGGTGCACTTGACAGGAGCCTGATTTTCAGAGGTGGGTACTTTGCACTTTCTGCAAATCCAGACCCTTTTCCTGGTATCTTAAAGGTGGGCACTCCCTAAATCAAGGCCCCAAAGTGACTAGTCTTTTTAGAAAACTTTGGCCCTGTGTACATATTAGACCCTGTGGAGGTTAGATTTGGGGACTGTCACCTTAAAGAGGGAATAGACACATAGAGTGAGGGCAGAGAAAGGGGATTAAAGTAGGGGATATAGGAGTTCAAGAGACGCTTTGGTACTGCGAGCTACATTCTATCCTTACATATGCATATGTGGTTCCCATTGCAGTTAGTGGCAGCTAGTCACATGTGTCCAATAGCAGCAAACTTGACTCTGCCCCTTTCTGTGTACGGAACTCCCATTGATTCCCTTGTGTAACCATGAGCTGCAGGGGCATAGACACTCTGACCATTCGACAACCAGGAGAGAAGGTGTAAACTCCAGGCTGAACTGTAGGGCAGCCAGATGACTTGGGGCTAAGGAGTTTCATGGGGTTATGGTACATCACAATATGCTAAAGATAAACAAATCCATCTGTTACTGCCATATAGTTCAGCTTCTTCTGGTTGGGGCTGTGTAAAGGTGCCGCTTCATTATTGTGTTGTGTGAGCAACTGTATAAACATAGCTACCAGGAAGCATTTTTGCCCAAAGTCCCTGTTTTTCAGTGGCTTACAACATTTCTCATGTATCTTTTGAGGCTGAAATTCTTCATGATTGTTCTAAGTGAGGGGTTTTTTATATAAAGTGATCAGAAATCCCCTCTGACCATTTTTGAGTTATTGTAGCATGGAAAAAGTGCTGTCAGTTAAGACATTTTCCAGGTTGGTTTTTTGTTTGTATAGGGCCTGGGTTAACTCAGGAGAGCTGTGATTAACCAGTTAGAATTGACACGTGCAGAACATTATTCTCTGTGCAATGCTGCTTTGTTGTTCTGATTATTTATCAGGATTAACTTTGATTTTAAAAACAGGTGGTCCCACATCCCAGAGCTCAGCGTCCCCCTGGCAGCCTAGTGGCCCCTTGGGTTGAAGGGCTATGGAGAGCGTAGTACCCCTGGATCCCAGTGATGCTGAGGCACATATGTAGGGTCAGTATGTGGGAAGCTCTCCCCTCTGCTCTCTGCACTGTACTCAGCCTCTGGAGCAAGAGCCAGTCATCAGCCCTGAATTCACACAGAATCCCAGGTGTCTGTAAACAGTCTGCTTGGTGTTTACAGGGCTCTATAAAGGGCTTGACCCCGAGAGGAGCTGAGTGTTTTCAGCTCCCAAATCTTTCCCGTAGCCAGGGGCCTCGTGTGCACAGAGAGACTGATACTGCAACCACCTTTGTCCTGATTGGAGTCTGACACCCTCCTCTTGCCCCCTCTGTCTCACCAGGCAGGATCCTGGATCCCTGTCCCGCTTCGCTGTCACAGACCTGCTTCCGGACCTGCAGCACATTCTCTTCTGGATGTCCAACTCCATCGAGCTCCTGTACTTTATCCAACAGAAATCCCCCATCTACATCCAGAGCCTGGAGGAGGAGCTGGATGTCAGGGGTAGGACTCACACTTCGTGATACTGAAACGCCTCCTTGATACAAAACTTCCCCTGCCATGTGCCCACTGTGCGAAATGTCAGGCAAAGGGGGGAGGTGTAGCATCACACTGGCTCGCTGGTGTTTTCCCCTGTTGCTGCTCCAGCAGGCACCTCCAGCCTGACTCCAGAGACTACCATGTTGCCTCTTTATCCCAGACATGCCCTTTGGTCCATGTGGGGGTTTGTGGAAGGTAAGGGAGCTTCACCCAGAGGCTACGTCTACACTGCAGGCTTCTTGCGCAAGAACTGTTTTGCGCAAGAGTTCTTGTGCAAAAGGTCTTCCACAAGAGCGCGTCCACACTGCCATGTGCTTTTGCTCAAGAGATGTGCTTTTGCACTGTCCGTGGCAGTGTGGATGCTCTCTTGCTCAAGAATGCTCTGATGGCCATTTTAGACATGGGGTTTTCTTGTGCAAGAAATTCATGTTGCCTGTCTACACTGCCTTCTTGTGGAAGAGCTCTTGCATAAGAGGGCTTATTCCTCGTGGGGAGGAAAATAACTCTTCCGGAAGAAGCCCTGTTTTCTGACGCTGTACTGTAAATTTACTTGCAGAAGAATGCGCATGCAGTGTAGACACCCTGCAAGTTTTTGCGCAAGAACAGCCGTTCTTGTGCAAAAAGCCTGCAGTGTAGACATAGACATAGTGCCGAGGGCCCTACCAGCTCTCCGGGGCCTTCTCTGAGCAGATGCTTGAATGAATAAACTGTGGTGCCTTTTGTCCACTGGCGATTGATCCAAGGCAGCTGTAGCCTGCGGAAGCCGAACAGCACAGCTGGGCCTTTGCTCTCTCAGCCACCCGCTGATCAATGCCGAGTGCAGAATTGCTCCCCCATGAAGTTGCAGGTGTGAAAGTAAAAAAGGAGGCTGAAGTGAAGTCAGTTTTACAATCGGGGGTTGGGTGTTTCAAACTAGAGCAGAGTTCAGAGCACAGGAAAGCCCCTTTCAAGCACATGTGAAAGTGCCTTTCCCAACTGGCTCAAAACCAAAATCAAAACTCGCCTTCTTCCTGGGATTTGGGTTGATTCGTAAGAAGATAGAGCTCAGATCAAACATTCCCCCAGGCTTGGCTACTCTCAGGGTTCCTCCTCAGGACTACTCAGCTCACCCTCTAGCTCAGGGCTACTCAACTTTGGAAGCCCCGGGGGCCATAATGATACTCACAGCACATGCTGTGCAGCTTAAGTGTGGTAGCATGTACATGCAAATATATATGCAAATAGATTCTTTCGCACTGATGGGCATGAATACAAAGATTAAGGCAAGACTACACAACACGCAGGCCCCATTTAAGTCAGTTCTGCTGATATTAATAAAATGCAATATTTACCCGATTTCCACCCATACGACAGCACTTTTAATGAGCAATGACAGTCCAGGAATTGAACTACTAAAACGCATATCAACAGAAGACCATTATATTGACTCGCCATTGTGGAGCGTGTTCCCAGGGAAGGCCATGTTCAAAGGATCTCACCCATGGGCCGTGTGTTGAGTAGCCCTGCCCTAGCTCCTCTCTCACCAGAGGACTCCCATCTCCTTTATATCTTCCTGGGAAACCAAACCACTTATCCCTGCTGGGTTTCAGCTACCTTGTCTGGAGGGGATGGTGCAATGATGAGCTCTTGCATGTAGCCTTTTGAAGCCATGAATGGATACGATTTTGGGGGCATGGATCCCATTACAACCAAGTGGTCACCATAACTTCTGTCATCGAGAATGGGCTGGTAGCCATGTGTTGATACCCAAGGTCCCTTCCCTGAGCTTTTAGTCCTGGCCACTGAGATAAGAGAAAAGGGAAGTCACATTGTAAGGAGGCGGCTCTGGGAGTATTCTCTCTAGGCCATCTCTTGATCTGCATTCTGCAGCCTCCCCTCTCCCTCTGCCCTGTGAAGTGAATCCATTTGATCACAGACCAGACTGGTTACCTGCCTCTGGAAACACCACTAGCTCTCAGTGCTGCTAAGTCCTCCAGCCCTGTGCACTCTTGGGACGGAAATAATCCCCTTTATCAAATGAGTGGTGACAGCTTGCAGCCGTAGGGAGTCTAATATGGTGAGGGGATTAGCTGGGCTTCTCTCTCAGCCTGGCCTCGTTTCATTTTCTCATTCCCCTTGGAGGGAGAGGGAGCAAAGTGCTCAAGAGCCAAACCATCTGGGTGCTGGACGCTCTCCATGTCCTATGCTATCTTGGTTCCCATGCTGATATGAGATGTAAAGACCGACGTGTGGGTGGGAGGGTAGGACAGAGGGTGCATTCTTAACTAGTGAGAGTTCCAAAAAAATGTGCCCGTCAGCTAAAAATACTGCTGTCCTAACAAAGTGCAGGGCACACATGAGCTGCTGCTGGGAAAGTGAAATGATAAAACCTTTGGAGTTGGGGTTCACTTCATCCCCGGCAGGGCTCGGTATGATGACAAGGCAAGATCCTGAAATGAATTGGGTCTTTGAATCTCTCTCTGGGTTTTCTAGCAGCCTGGTGGCTTCCCCACCATCGTATACCCAGCCCTATTCTTCCTCACTGTTTGCGTAAGCTTCCAGTCATCCCACTTTGTTTTCTTTACGTTTCTCACCATTGTTGAGTCTGTGTTAATTTACAGGGAGATTTGTCAAAAGCACTCAGGGTTGGCCCAACTCTGCTCCTGCTGCTGTCAATGGCCAGGCTCCCACAGACCGCACTGCTGGCAGCTCTCCACCGTGCCAGGCTGATGAACCCCTTTCCAGAGTCTGATGGTCTTGTGTACCCCCCAAGTTTCATCTCACTTACATCTCCTTGCTCCCAGAATCAGGCAGGCTGCTATGCCTGAGAAATTGCTCACTTTCTCATTTTTACCATACCATTATAAAATAAATCAACTGCAATATAAATATTGTACTTATACTTCAGGGTACAGCGCACAGAACAGTATAAATAAGTCATTGTATGAAATTTTACTTTGTACTGACTTCGCTAGTGCTTTTCATGTAGCTTGTTGTAACACTGAGCAAATGCTTAGATACGCTGATGTACCCCGGGGAAGACCTCTGTGTACCCCCAGGGGTATAAGTACCCTTTGTTGAGAGCCACTGAGCTAGGCAAACGCAGAATGATTTTGAAAATCCTCCCTTGCTTTCCTTCCTCATTTTTTATTGCCCCTCCACCCCAGTAGAACACAGGGACTGGGCACAGACACTGTCCCTCTGGGTAGATTTGTAAAAGTCGCTCTCTCTGGTTTTACAGCCCTTATTGGTAGTTGGCCGTTCCTAATGGTCTCTCTCTTCTTCTTTGCTCATCATGCCACTCTTCCATTGCAGTACCATTGCCATCATTTTGTGTTCTTCTCTTTGGACAACCTTTTATGAAGCCTTGCTGGCACAGCAGTCTTTTTCTTCTCCATTGTGGTGTTTTTTAGGATGGCCCAGCGGCTTTCTGCATTGCTGGGTGTTATGACTTCCTTCCACTGGCCTTACTCACTGGGGTCAGATGGCAGCTCCACTGAAGTCAATGGCAAAACTCCCATTGATTTCCACAGGGCAAAGATCTCACCTTATTTTCATTCCTCCTCGCCTAATAATGCCCTAGTACAGCTGCTTTCTGTGAATCCAGTCCTTGCTAGTCTGAATTCAAGTAGCTTCCTTATTATTCTCACATCCTTGATCAGTTTCTCTCTCTTGGTAAAAGGCAGCTTTAGAATGGATTTTCTTCTCATTGGAATATCCACTTATCGGATCATAAGTCTGTTTCTGCATCACTAAGGGAAATCTTGGGTCATTCTTGGACACAGCGTGGCTAAGTATTCTTGGTTAGGCTTTAAAGTGGGTGAGAAAAGGCAGAGAGAGCACACAGGGCAAAAAGACTGAGTTGTTTTGAAACTGAAGATGAAGGAGAAACATACTGATGCACAGAAATGTCTGTTCACAAATGCCAGGGTTGGGCTGTCTGAAAAGCAGGGATGCTTTTCACAGAACAACTTGTAAAACTTTGTCCATGTTTTTTGACAAAAGAAATTTGAAATTTATTTTTTTAAGCCAGTTCTATCCAGTAACATGGGAAACAACCAATACTGGAAGTATTATTACTAAGTGATGTCAATTAGGGTATAGCTGTCAAAACCAGTGCCTATCAGGATGGGTCTCGTAACTGGCGTATTACTATGGATTCACCTGAGGACAGTCTACAGAGATGAGAGAGATGGGTGATGCTCAGCTAGCAGAGATTATAGAGAAATGTGAAATATAGTTACCATGCCAGCAAGTCTACAAGGAATGAAAAATCAAGGAAGATGACAGTGGGACTGGAGGAAAGAGAGAAAAACCTTTAGCATGCAGAACACTAGCTTGTTGCTCCAGGTGGATGATGGTTACCCAGATGCTGGGTAACATGTACGGAGAATTCTGCTTAAATTGGCAATGGGCAAATCTAAGCCGCTCTCTTTGCGGCAGCTAATCAATGTTCTGCGAATCCTGAGCCTTTCTGTTCGATAGCACCACCTCCTCCCTCTCTAGTGTGGATCTTCTCCTTCCTTTGCTGGCGTTTAGTAGCTGAAGGGTCTCAGGCTATATCTACACTGCAGGTATTTGTTGGCAGAGAGTGTGATAATGAAGCACTCATTAGCATTTGTCTCACTGTCATTTGCGTAGTCTCTGCTGATGCTTTTTGCGCAAGAGGTTTTTGTGCAAAAACAAGCAGTGTAGATAGGTCCATTTTACACCAAAAAAACCCTTTTGTGCAAGATCCCATATACCTTCTTTTTTGAGGCATAAGGGATCTTGTACAAAAGGGTTTTTTTGCGCAAAACGGACCCGTCTACACTGCTTGTTTTGTGCAAAAACCTCTTGCGCAAAAAGCAGCAGCAGAGAATATGCAAATGACAGCGCAAGACATGCTAATGAGCGCTTCATTAGCTTACTCTCTGCTGACAAATATCTGCAGTGTACACATAGCCTCAGAGACAAACACCTGCTTGCATTCCTCTTTAATATCCCCAGAGAGATTCCGGGACATCTGTCTTCCATGGCTGGTGACATTTGCTTCCTCCTGGGCTATAATTGGTGGGAACAGCTGGATTTGGGTTGCTGTCTAGAGAGAATATTCTTTAAATAGGTCTGTTCCCCTGGTGGGAATGGTCTCTGGGAGAGTGAAGTTCATGGCATGTGCAAGAATCAAGCAGCGAGCATGCAAGCAAAGGCAGAAATCTGGGTTTGTGGCATGAGCAACATTTGCTTAAAACTCCAGGCAAATTATAAGGGAGCGTGATTTACCCATGTCCATTCCAGGTCCTATTTCAGCAAATCATTTAAGTGAGTGCATAAGTCCAGCCCTGTTCAGCAAAGCACTTTGGCACATGTTTAACTTTCAGCCCATTATTAAATCCCATTGATATCAATGGAATGTATGCCTGTGGCAAAATTTAAGCTGGTGTTTAAGTGAATTGAGCTGGATGGCTGAATTGGGACCATCCTGAACGGACAGGTTGAATGCTCAAGGGTGCAATTTAAGGGGGGTCAAGGAGTCAGTAGCCCCCCTGACGTGTGAACCCCTGGATTGCATACTTGAAGTCTGCATGCCCTGGTTCCAGAGGCAGTTCTTAAATGCAACAGTGTGAGCTGCTTGCAGCTTTGCTTTGGGGGCAGGGAGTTTGTTATAAAAAGAGGGTGGCAGATGATTAAGAATAACACAAGGCTGGTCAGTCCAGCAATTGAAAGATCATTAGGTCATCATGCAAACATTGCCAGATACTTAAAAGATGGGGGTGAAAAGGGGAGTAGGAATGAGCGTTGGGCTGCTGGGATTTACATTTGGACCTGCGCTGTTAAACTTATAAATGTTCTTGAAAAAGGGGTAAAAAGTGAGGTGGCAAAATTCACAGATACTACAAAATTACTCAAAATAGACAAGTCCAAAACTGACTGCAAAGAGTTACATAGGGAATCTCACAAAAAAACTAGATGATTGAGCAACAGAAGGGCAGATGGAATTCGGTGTTGATAAATGCAAAGTAATGCACATGGAAAAATATAATCCCAACTATACATACAAAAATGGTCAGGTCTAATGATTTTGGAATCATTGTGAATAGTTCCCTGAAAACATCTGCTCAATGTGCAGTGGCAGGCTAAAAATGAAAAAACTAACAGAACACTGGGAATCATTAGGAAAAGAATAGATAATAAGACAGAAAATAGCATATTGCCTCTATATAAAGTCATGGTATGCCCATATCTTGAAGACTGAATGCATATTTGGCCACTCCATCTGAAAAAAGATATATTGTATTTGGAAAAGGCACAGAAAGAGCAGCAGAAATGATTAGGAGTAAGGAACAGCTTCTATATGAGGAGAGATTAACAAGAGTGGCACTTTTCAGCTTGGAAAATAAATGACTATATTGAGGATGGGGGGATATGTTAGAGGTCTAAAAAATCATGAATGATGTGGGAAAAATAGATTAAGAAAATGTTATTTACTCCTTCGCTAACATAACACAAGAACCTCACCCAGTTAAATTTATAGGCAGCAGATTTAAAACAAATTATTTCTTCACAGTCAACCAGTGGAACTCTTTGCCAGGAAATGATGGAAAGGCCCAAATTATAACAGGGTTCCAATAAGAACAAAATAACTTCAAGGAGGATAGATCCATCAATGGCTACTAGCCAGAATGGGCAGGGATGGTGTCCCTAGCTTCTACGGGCTAGAAACTGTGAATGGGCGACAGGGGATGGATCATTTGAGGAATGCCTCTTCTGTTCATGCCTTCTGAAGTATTGGCCACTGTTGGGAGACAGGATACTGGGATAGATGGACCATTGATCTGACCCAGTATGGCCGTTCTTATGTTCTCTGCAGTTAGTAAGAAAGTAAGAATATTTATTAACATTTTAAGGCTAACCAGTGTCCCGCAAGTGGCTTGCCTCAACATGTCAGATTGTTAATATTAGAGCTCAATGGGTCTAATATTTATTTACATTTTCTTTCTTTTATCTGAGAATTAGATACAGTGCTCCTGCTAGCTAACTGTCAAGTTATCTGCCCAAAAAACCTAGAGTTTTCCAGTGCTTTAGTAACTCTAGCAAGAGATGATATGTGTGTGTGGCGGGAGCAGGAGTGGAGGGTGAATGGAGTCGGTTCCCCTCCCCCATTTGCTGTTTGGCTTGTATTGAGCATGCTCAGTAACACTGCTGAAGCCGCTGTCCTCAGTTTCCCCCCCCCCCATGCTTTCACTCTCTCCCCCCTCATCAAGATATGCCCAGGTCACCCTTCGCCCGCCAAAATCTGAAATGGCGCCCCTGCTGCTGCTCATTGGGGAATGTGGTGTAGTTTGGGTAGAGGAGAGAGCATCGTAGAGTGTCATCTAAATACATCTCATGCCTGGGCAGATTTTGGTGAATCTGGAGAGGAAAAAATAACATAAATGAGAGGGTGAGGGAAAGGTTAAAAGTCAGTCTTTTGGCCTCTTGACTTCCCTCAGGAAATATCTGTGGGAAGATTTTTTAAAAAGAAAAAAAGTAAGCAAAATACTTTTGATTTTCAAACTCTAGCCAGCTCACTGAAACCACAGGCTGGTGAACGAGCGACTCCTTCAACATTAGAGGTTTTTTTCCTATACCTGTTCCCTTCTCCTTCATTTCTATGCGTCTGTGGAGACCAGGAATCATGGCCACTCTGCCCTTCCCAGATTGCTCCATGCGGAGGGAGCTTAGCAAGAGATGGGGGGTTCCAGGCATGCACAAGGATGAGAAGCCCTGTGCTCCCCCTTCCATTCTATATGTGCGGGTGTTTCCCCTCGCACATGTTTTTAACATCTTTGTTGAATTTGCATTGCTCTTCCACTCAGGTGATATGAAATAGAGACAAGTGCTGTACCCTTGGGAAATTCAGGTGTTTAGACCTTGCTGCGTGAGCAATTCTATCCCAAAATTAGAGCAGATTGAATAGTTACAACCACCACCCCCTGATTTGGGCATATTTTAGTGAATAAAAGCCCCATGTTCAGTTCGCTGCTGTGTTGGGGACATGTCATCCATGCGTATTTGGATGACCTGAGTTTCATGAAGCTGCATGCCAATACCAGAAACGTCATGAATCTTAGCACAAATTAATATTTGCCAGAAAACTTGTGCCAGAAAATTTGTTACTCTGTTTTCCCGACTTAACTGATCCCATGTGATTTAGATGACCAGTCAAGCAACACAAATAATGGATACAGAATAATCAAAGCAGTTTGTGAACCAGCCCATAGGCTGAAAATTAATTTTGAAATTATGAGAACATAAAAACGGCCATACTGGGTTAGACCAAAGGTCCATCTAGCCCAGTTTCCTGTCTTCCAACAGTGGCCAATCGATGCCCCAGAGGGAATGAATAGAACAGGTAATCATCAAATGGCCCACTCCTGACAGAGGCTAGGGATACCATCCCTGTCCATTCTGGCTAATAGCCATTGATGGATCTATCCTCCATGAATTTATCTAGCTCTTTTCTGAACCCTGTTAAAGTCCTGGTCTTCACAACCTCTGGCAAGGAGTTCCATAGGTTAGCTGTGCATTGTGTGATGAAATACTTCCTTTTGTTTGTTTTAAACCTGCTACCTTTTAATTTCATTGGGTGACCCGTAGTTCTTGTGTTATGGGAACAAGCACATAACTTTTCCTTATTTACTTTCTCCGCACCAGGCAGACCTTTATCATATCCTCCCTTAGTCGTCTCTTTTCGAAGCTGAAAAGTCCCGGTTTGTTAATCTCTCCTTATATGGCAGCCCTTTCATAACTCCCTAAGCAGTTTGTTGCCCTTTTCTGATGTTTTCTCCAGTGCCAAGGTATCTTTTTCAAGATGAGGTGACCACATCAGCATGCAAGTGAATTCTTTTTGGTGAATACTTACAAATAGATTCACAGAAATCAGCACTAGTGCCCAAATGGATCGCTAACAAAGCAGGGGACTGGCTTCCTACTGCATAGTATTCCTACTACAGCTGAGCAACTGGAGGGGAGTTTGAGTGGCAGTTACTCAGGGCCAGATGTATTATCAGGGGCTTCCTTAATCTGAGCACTTTCAGGGCCTTACAGGATCCATTGTCTACACATGGGTCGCAGGAAGGGCTATCTAATGTGTCTTCATACCCCTCTCTGCAGTCACCCCCACCTCCTGGCATGTGATCAAAAGTGTTTATAACATGATCTGACTATGTTTGTCCATGATGCTGGGCCATCTCTTTATTTTCTGGCTTGAAATCCTGCACTGGGCTTGCATTTTAAGTTGCTTCAGTCAAAGCACTCAAGGCTTTTTTCTGCAGAGAAAGAAGAATGTTATTTTTCACATCAGATTTGAAAACCTTGTCAGGGCCAGGTTTTTCAATGATTTCATTAGCTTGTCACGTCAGCAACGTAGGTTTGCAACAACCTTGGGTCACAAGTGAAATGCGTTTGTGCGGTCTCAGCCTGCTCTGGAGTAGGTATTTGCCAGCCTTTATAGAGACCAGGGTGATTAGTGGTCTGAGTTCCAAATAGATCTGGATTAGAATAGCAGATTGAGACTAAGGTGTCTTAGCAGAGCAGTGAGGGGTCCTGCTGTTGAAATAGCAAGCAAGGCTTAGACCAGGATTTGGATGCATTAAGCAGAGCTGTGTGTGACAGTTTACAATTCTCCTGCCTTCATTACACATGGGTTGATTCAGTCTTGTCAGCCCCTCACTTTCCTGAGCCTTAAAACTGCACCAACTTTCCCCCCTGAACCGCCCCCTAAGTGTGTGTGGCTGAAAAGTCCCTCACTAACCAACCATCTGCCTGTGGGACTGGAGGGATGCTCAGGTGGATGATGTCATGGAATTTCCCGCCTTCTGATTCCACATCAGAGGAACCTGGGGGCGGGGCTAGTTTGGCAGCCATGGAGACCTTCTCTTCTGTTCCAAATGCAAAGCAGGGCTTGGAAAGTACTTCATCCAGCTGCACAAATATTCAGCAGATGAGACAGGCGGAGCTGCAAATCTGGACTGAAACTGAAGCATTGCTAGGAGAAAAATGTTAGCCTGGAGGGGAAATATTACCCCCTCAGCCTGTCTTCACCCATGTGTTTGTTTAGCAGCCACTGCTAAGGCAACCCCATGGGTTTTAGATCGGGATTTCTGTCGCTCCCTGCTCGCAATGCAGCAAGGAAAGTGAGGTGCCGTTTCACGTCTTTAAGGGAGATGCAGGCAAAGGCACCAGCCAAAGGCGGGCTTGGAGTTTTCGATTTCTGACATGGCCTCCTGGAATGGCTCCCCCAGCCAGTGTGAATTTGTATTATCTCCAGGGCACAGAGGGGCCAACAGAATTGCAGGGCCCTTGGGGAAGGTGGGAGTGACTGGGCTCCACGCTCCCAGAAGGGACGGGGCTTCAGGAGGAAGGGGCAGTACTGCGGGGGTAGCCACCCCTTGCCAGCTACACAGCACCGCCTGGGGCACCAGCAGTTATTTAAAGGGCCTGGGACGGAAGCCAGGAGCCCTGGACCCTTTTGAATTGCTGGGCCTGGGGCGGTTGCCCCTTTTGCCATCCCCCATTATTGGGCCTTCCAGTGCAGTGGTGAGCAACCTGCGGCCTGAGGGCTACATGCAGCCCACCGGGATTCTATGTGCGGCCCACGAGTCATTTTGTTTGACCCACGCGCAGAGATGCCAGATTCCACTGGCTTTGGTCGGCGTAGATTTTTTATTACTCAAGTGACACACACGTAAAGCAAGGGCACGTGACGTGAGGCGCATGCAGATTGCGCACAACATTGGCGGTGAGAGCCGTGCGCTCCCTTTGCCTCCAATCAACGCGCTGCTATGGTTCAGTCAGCACAGCCTGCAAATTCGAGGTACACAAGCGCCGTGAGCAAAACTCCCCTATCCCGGGAGACCGTCTTGTTTACAACCATCTGGTGGCCCACTGAGAGGAAGGGGGGACACTCATGCGGCCCACTCACTAGCCGAGGTTTGCCCCTTGCTGCTCTGGAGACTGACTAATGGGCGGGGTGATGCTGGCAAAGATGGTACAATGAGAGAAGACCTAGGTTAGTTTTCCTGAATTGGAGTGAATTCAGGGAGTGGCAGTCACAGCCCTGGAGACTGCTGCCTTAAATTCATCAGGGTTGTGACTGCCACCTTACATTCATCCTCGCAATAAACAGGGAGGTTCAGCCTGGGCAAGGGAAGTGCAACTTCCCCAGCCAGTGTATCTGCACCCTGGCCTGTGCGAGGGAACAGGAGCTCTGTCTCCTTGTGCATTCAATTCAAATGAGAGCACCAGGCTCCCCAAATGGCCTCAGATGGGAAAGGCATCTCGTTCTGAACCTCTGTCCTAAAAGAGCCCTCTTGAGCTGCCAGCTTCTTAAAGTCAAGCCAGACCCATGTGCCTTCGGCTTTAATTTCACTAGTGCAATGGGGACACCAAGTGGCCAGGTAGAGTGGTGCAAGTTGTGCATACTTGTGAATGTCCCAAGGAGGCATCTGCGACCTGATTTTTTTTCATTTGGGAGTGTCTGTAAGAAATAATTCAGGCATCCGTCCTCCTCCCTGCAAGCATCTCTCCAGGTCTCTGAAATAGTCCTCACTGTTGGGAGACGTCGGCAGACAGCCGTGTAAGTTACGCCTCCCAGTCGGGAACAGTTACCGCCACATGCTGTTAATCAAGAGCTCTGTATATTGTATAGCGCTTTCCACCCAGCAACCGAATGCATTGTACCACTATCGCTAAATTAGGGATCATCTCCCTCCTGAGAGATCACAGAGGATAACTACCCCCCTTTTTGTGTTGAGGCACAAAGCAGCTGTGATTTGCTCGGTGGAAGAGCTAGGAATAGAATCCCAAAATTCTGGCGGCCAGTCCCACACAGGAACCACCAGCCACTCAGGACAGTTCAACACCGGTCAGTGGACTTTGCATAATGAAATACAGCAGCACCAGTGGACTCACAGAGGGACTATTCTACTAAAATAACAGACCCGGTAGTCTGGTTTGGAGCCCTGTGCTCTGATGCGTTCCATTGCTGTCTTTGTCCTTTAGGTTCTAAGGAGTCTCTGTTCTCCTCAACCATCACAGCCAGCGAGGAAGCCATGACGGTCCTAGAGGAAGTGATCATGTATACTTTTCAGCAGTGTGTCTACTATATCTCCAAGGTACATGCACCCCGAGTCCTCCCTCTCATTCCTGCTAATGCATAGCCTAATCCAGAAGGCCCGAGCCAAGGGAGAGGAGGAGATTTATGCTGATGGTGTCTCACTGGAAATGAAAGCGGGGGGAAGTCTCCCAGCTGAGCACCTTCCTCTCCATCCTGTCTGGGACAGCAGGTTCTTCTTACTGCTGAGTTCTAGCAGATACACTGGTTTCTTCAAACCTCCTCTGTATTAAGAATCTCTGGTCTCAAGGATGCAGTACTAGAAAAGCAGGCACCAGGGAAATTCCTGGCTTTCCTTAGTCTCTGAAGAGTAAATCTTGAGGTCAGAAGTGACTTTTTGAAAGGTCAGAAATGATCAAACTGGTTGTTTTTTAAAAAAACGCATAGATGATTTTGAGTGGCCCTTCACTCGCCCAAGTTGTTGAGCTGTTGTTTTCTTCTCTTACACCAGTGCCAAGAGCACTCAGCCAGAATCCAGGCTCCACTAGGCCAGGCATGGCACACACATGTAGTCAGAGAGAGACTTTTCCCCAATGAACTTGCAGTCTAAATAGATAAGACATAGAGCAGGAGACTGGCACTCAGGGGTGTAGGTGAAAGTCGCAGCTCAGCTGTAGCCTTGCAGCCTGACCTTAGACTAGTCTTTTGATGTACCCTGTAAAATGGGGAGGCTACATACTCACCTCTTAGGTGGGGTGTGAGGATTAAATCCATTAAGGATTGCCAGCTGCTCGAATGCTATTTACTAATATGTGTTCCCTCTCTCCCCCGTTATCATAGTGTATAAGCACCTCATGATCTTTAAAAGATGCTACACTGAATCTAGACAGCAAACTGGGTGAGTTTTAGTATAATCACCCTGGCAGGTGATTTGCAGCAAGGGCACGTCAGGCACCTTGGCCTGATCATAGGGAATGTCTGGCAGGCATCAGCCTGAGATGTCCCTGAAGGATTAACAGTAACATTGTTTCCTAGGCAGGCATTTGCTCACTGCAGTGTTCCCAGTGGTGAATGGCTTAGCTAAGGCTGCACAATCAGTATCATGACCCATCCTTGTTCTCCCTCACTCCTTGTAACTTTGGAATTCATTTTCCTTTGGATCAATGATGGTCACAGCTGAGGAGAGTGTTCCGTTACAATGGAACATTTCTCTGCACGGCTTTGGACTTGGAGGCAACAGACCAGGACCTAGGCAGCCAGGAGGAAATGAGTAAGCCACATATCAGCAGAAAGAGTAGATGGGAATAGCTCGTCCAACCATCCTCAGCTGGTTTGCGATTTACTGTATGGGACTAACCCCGGGTATAATGAATTGATTCATGCACATGATGGAAATATGCCTTCTGGCCTCTCTCCATTAGGCCTCTTGAGGGAAACTTTATTGCAAGGGCTCATTAAGGTGCACGTAACAGTGTGTGCAGTGTGGGCACAGAGAAAGGCTGCTTGTGTCTGCAGGGCGGGGACTTGTTTCCATTGAAAGAGAAGTTAGACTTTCCCGATGACGCTGCCTTTCCGCCAGCTCCCTCTGCCAGGTCTGGTGATTACAGATGTGGCCTCCCACTGGGACATGGACTATTTTCTTCTTGATTCTATTTGTAGCCCTTTTTCCCCCACCTTTGTGGAAAGATTGTCCCATTATGCTCTCTGCCTCTCCCTCTCTCTGACTGGTTGACGTTCATCCTCTCGCATTTACATACCTAGCAAAAGCTCTTATTGGACACTGCTTTTCAACCTTCCTCATTTGCATAAAGGAAAGAGTCTCTAATTGGATACTTCTTTTGTCTTGTGCCTTTTTTTTTCATAGCATGTGTAATAGATCTTCAGTTACCCAAGTGGGTGCATAGAACTGGCATATTTCCTTTACTTAATAGCTACAGTACTTTGTATCTGACATTCCATTTGTTTCTCCAGACAGAGACCCTTGTCGGGTGTTGTATTAGTGCTTATGGACAGGGCTGAGCAGGCTTGCAGGTCAGAAGGGGTTAATCCAGGAGCGGGCCAAGAAATATGCCCTTCTTTGTTTGAGAATAGCAAGGTTTGAACTGATCATAGGATCATGGAAACAAGAGATTCTGAAGACCTGTTTCAGTCACTGGCCAGTGCAGAATTGCTCCCCACAGTAAATCTCCAGCGCTTTGAATCATGGCTGTGTGTATGTCTTATCTTTTCCCTGTCCAGTCTCTGTACATATCTCTGCCTGCCCTCCTGGAGTGTAACCCCTTCCAGAGTGAGGGCCAGGAAGGTTGGCGGGCATCGCCCCAGCTGCCTGAAGAAATACGCAGAATCGTGTTAATCTACCAGGCTGCTCTAGACCTGCTCCACCAGTACGAAGTGCACCCTGAAATAGCCTCCCAGATGTTTGCCTACCTCTTCTTCTTCTCCAACACGCTGCTCTTCAACCAGCTCATGGACAAAGGTGAGTGAGACATTCGTGGGAGGGGCAGGCCTTCTCCCAGACTGCCCTGGGCTGCTCTGAAGACCACTTTGTGTGTATTCATTAACCAAAGGGAACAGACCTAAAATGCCCCAGTATTGAAGCCAGCTAGACTAGGGGATGGGAATTAGCCACATGGGGGAGAGATTTTACAGCCTCCATTGGGATGTTTTAGGATTTGAGGGGCTTGGACACACCTGGAATTCTGCATTCTGCAAAGGCATCTTGCTGCCCTGGTCCCTAAATTTGTAGAAGGCTATTGAGCCAGTGCGTAGTTCATCAGTATGGCCCCACTGCCAGGGAGAGACGCCCAGACGGATACAGACAGCAAAGCAGCCAGTGTGTTTCCTTCCAGGGATAAGGATGCTTTAGAACTTGACTTAAGGCACTGAGTCCCTTGTTTAACCGGTGCCATCAGAGCGGTGGGTAGGAATAAGTGTCACTTGCAATCATTCCGAGCTCTGCTTCTGCCCCGAGATTTGGGAGTGGGGAGGGGAGAGAGAGAGCACAGGCATTGGCCAGGCTAGTAGCAATAAAACTTATGGGAGCTAGAATCTGGGCAGGGCTTAGATACACCCACAATAGAGTCCAGCCGCTGAGGTCTTTGTGACTTTACTCCCTTGAGCCGATGGACTCCATGATGGCAGCCTGTGCTCTCTGCTTTCTCGGCGGATGATTGGCTGAGATAACAGCTTAGCACCGGTTTTAGCTTCTGCTCCCTTGGCTTGACTCTGCTTTACGCTCGCTAGCATGCCCCAGTCTGCTGCCGTTATCGATAACGCTCCCTTACCCCCATTAATGCCTTAGGTGTTCAGGGTCATGCATTATTCCTGGGAAAGTGTTCAGCCCCTCTTAGCTCCCCCACCCAAGTAACATGCCACCCCTCTCATCTCTGGCGCTGGGGCCCATAAAAAGGTCTGCCATTTTGATGCCAAGGGGAGGATGGTGGAGTTTGTTCCCCAGCGCTGCCTGATTACTGTGCATTATAAAACACTGCACTCTGCTTCTTCATTGAGGTGCAAATCTGCTCATTAATTAATCCTAATTACCTCAGAATTCCAGTTGGGCTACAGCACATGTGATGCCTGTATAAACTCCAGCTGCATGGCTTTACCGCCTGGTGTACTGCAGCTAATACTATATGAGTTAATAGGAGTTGGGATGCTTAAAGAATTAACCTAATTTTCCCACTCAGCCCTGTCAGACCTCTGTCCCTTTCCTGCACACCTCTGCCGCACTTTCAGACAGAGCCTCTGTTGTGAGCAGCAGGCTCTCTCAGCCCTGCTCCCTCTGCTGTGGCTGATGGTCCACTAAGCAAGAACAAAAAGAGGAAAGGAAACTTTGCATTCCAGCGTGGGCTTTCCCGCTAGCTGTCTGTCCCTTCGCCGGCCCAGCCACTGTGTGGAGCGACAGCAGCCTCTAGATTTAGGGCTTTGTGGTTGTTGTTTCAAATATAAAGTCACTTCGATAGGTGCCAGACTTGACTGTTTTGGAGAGTGGATTCCTCCATTTGGCCCTGATTCACTAATGCACTCCGGCACATGCTCCCCTCTAAGCAGGCCAGCGTGCCTAGAGCTATTCTGCGAAACTTGGAGCTAAGTTCTATTGAACTTAGCACAGTCTGCTCATTATCCAACGTTGAGGACATTTTTTTGCCAGCTTGAATGATGGGGATTTCCCGAGAGCCATTGCCCTCATCAACTCTCGGACATATCAGAACGGCAGACAGAAAACTGTCCCCTCCAGTACTGGACTGGACCTGCAACCAAACCCCAGCTGACTGCAAATTGCTGGGAGCAGTGCTTAGGTTGGTTCCTAATGCCTGGTCTAAGGTAATAAGATTTTCAAACTCTGAGTTGCGGCTTCTAAGGGCAAGCCACTAGCTGGCTGTGAGATGCTTTGTTTACCTGCACCTCTACAGGTACGGGTGATCACAGCTCCTGTTGGCTGTGGATTGCCATTCCTAGCAAATGGGAGCTGTGAGAAGTGGTGCAGACCGGGACACTTGCCCTTACAAGCTGCGACCCAGAATTTGAAACCCTGATCTACACTATGCGCCCCTCCCCCGTCGATCTAAATGATGCATCTGAAGTAGACGTACTTATCATGGTGTCTTCCATGTGGTAAGGTTGGTGGGGGCAGCTCTCCCATCAACTTCAACTACTCTTCTCGTCCTGGAGGAGTACCAGAGTCGATAGGCGAACACTCAGAGGTTGGTTTATCGTGTCTACTAAATCGATCACCGGTGGATTGATTGTTGCAGTGGTCATCCACTGTGTAGTGAAGACAAGTCCTAGGATTTTAGCCCCAGAAGTTACCACAACACAGATAATAACATCAAGCATCTCTGAGCTGGGCCAAGGCAAGAGCGCTCCATAGTGACCCCAAAATAACATAAATATAAAGCTACCTTGGCACACATCAAATGGCTAAAAAACCTGGCTAACTGATTGGTCTCAAAACATAACTGGAAACAGGGAATCATCATTCATGGAGTCTGTTTTCACAGGGATCCTACAGGATCTGTTCTGGGCCTTAAGCTGTTTAATATTTTTATCAATCACCTGGAATAAATCCTACATTCCCCTAAAAGGGTTATAGCTGGCACAGAAATTGAGGCAGTGGTAAATAATGAGGAGGACAGGTCACCAACACAGAGTGATCTGGATTGCTTGGTAAACTGGGCATCAATGTAAATATACACATCTTGGAACAAAGGATGTTGGCAATACTTCCAGGAAACAGTGATTCTGAAAAAGATTGCAGTGGTCCCCAACGCGGTGCCCGCGGGCGCCATGGCACCCGCCGGGCCATTTATGTGTGCCCACCGAACAATCTGGGCCGGCCCCGCCCCCGGGCGCGTGGCACATGCACGGTGCTGGCCCCGGGCGCGTGGGGCATGGGCGGCCCCTGCCCCGGGCGCACGGCACAAGCGCGGTGCTGGCCCCTGGCGCATGGGCGGCCCCTGCCCCAGGGTCCCCGGGCGCTTGGCGCATTGGCGGCCCCTGCTCTGCATGCGTGGCCCCGCCCCTGGGCGTGTGGCCCGTGAGTGGCCCCGTCCCCAGACACGCGGTGCGTGAGCGGCCCCGTCCCCGGGCACCCGGCAGCGCCAAAAGGTTGGGGACCACTGGATTAGGGGGTTGGGGTGAACGATCAGCTGAACACGAGCTCTCACTGAGACACTTTGGCCAAAAGGCTAATGGGATTGTGGGATGTATAAACAGAAAAATCTTGAGTAGAAGTAATTTACTTCTGAATTTGGCACTGGTAGGACTGCTGCTAGAATATTGTATCCAGTTCTGGTGCCCACCCTTCAAGAAGGATGTTGATAAACTGGAGATAGATCAGAGAAAAAAGCCACTAGAATGATCAAAGGATTAGAAAATCTGCCTGACAGTGATGGACTCAAGGAACTCAATCTATTTGGCTTGACACAGAGAAGGTTAAAAGGTGACTTGATCACAGTCGATAAGAGTCCGCCCCAGAAACAAATATTTAATAACGGGCTCTTCCATCTAGCAGAGAAAGGTGATCCATCAGGTGAAGCAAGACACATTCTGACTAGACATTTGAAGGTGCAATTCTTTGACAGTGAAGGTAATTAACCATTGGAATGACTTACCATGGATAGTGGTGGATTCCTCACCACTGACAATTTTAAAACCAAGGCTCTAGGAATTATTTTGGGGGAGTTCCACGGGCTGGGTTGCCCAAGAATTTGTGTCTTTGCTGCACCATGAGAAAAGCGAGCATGACACAGAGGCAACGTCTAAACTGCAGGCTTCTTTTGGAAAAAGTTTTTCTAAGAGCTCTTCCGGAAAAACTTCTTTCGAAAGAGAGCGTCCACACAGCAAAAGCACAACGAAAAAGCGATCTGCTTTTTCAAAAGATAGCGTCCAATCAATGTGGATGCTCTCTCACATTTCAGTTGTGATTACTGTGGACTGAGTGGCCACCAGGGCACCTGTGCTTTCTCCTTGAGGCCTCTTCTTTTGAAAAAACACTCTCTTCTGCATCCACACACGCCTTTTTCCAAAAAAGCTTTTTTGGAAAACATAGAAAGAGCCATCAGAAAACCCCTCGGTTCTTTCGACTTTCTGTCGAAAGAACGCAATAGCAGTTTGGACGTAAGTATCGTTTTTCCGGGAAACAGCCATTTTTCCGGAAAAACACTGCAGTGTAGACATACCCTAGAGTGTGGTTCATGTGCGGCATGTCAGGAAGCCTGGAGAACATTTCGAGGTAGAACATCGAAGGGTTAGCCCCAAGCCTGAGGTTTGTCCGCCAGAGTTACGTTTTCCATACGTCCTTTGGGATGGCTGGAGGAGAAGTTAGTTTTGTGTCCAGGCAGTGGGGGCTGTATCCATGCAGTCACTGCAGCATAAGGCACAAGGTCCAGGGGGATGACAGGGAATTAGGACCTGGATGAGGTTAAATTAGCCCCAGGTCTAACAAACTAGAGCTCTCTGCTACATCCTGGCTTCTCCCTGGTTTAATTAGCATGGGCCCCATCCTGCGCTCAGTGAAGTCCATGGCAAAGTGGCTATGGACACTCTGGTACAGGCCCAGGCCCAACACCTACAGCAGAGATGGGCTTTACACCGAGAAACAACTTCCTCCCAACAGGGCTCCCATCCAGTGGGTGGGTGGGTAGAGTTGTGAGGAGAGGCTCAGATTCTGGATCGCAGTGGAGGGGAGGGAGTTCAGTAGCTCTCAGTGTGGGGGCCGTGGGTGCTGGAGCAGTCCCAACCCTGTTGGAGCACAGCCTCCTGCCACTGTTGTTTCTTCCTTTTAACCAGTGAGCCCGCTCACCTCCCCCCCCCCCGCACTCCCCACTCCACTTCCATGGGCCCCCAGGCTAAGGCTTGCTCGCTGCCTATTGCGGACAGCATTAGCTTGCAAATGTTTGTCTCCGGAGTCGATTTCCTGCACGTGGGAGCTGATTAGAGCAGATCAGAGTGTGAAATCCTGCCGGCCCCTGGGACAGCCGCCTCCTCGCCTGGGCCATGTTAAGAGCCATGCTCTGCCTCTGGACTCTCAGAGCGGGGCCTGGCCCTAGGCTCCCAGATTCCGGGGGGCGAGGGAAATGCTGAGCCACCCCATGCCCCATCATGGGGGCCAGGCAGGCGAACCTGGCACTGGCTCATGAGAACCTGGATCTGAGCCCTGCCACCTGGCATCTCTCGCAGGGTCCACAGCTGCCATTTCGGCTACCCCAGTTCTCTAGCCTGGCTTTACCTGGGTGCAGCTAAGGAGGGTCTGGGGAGAGGAGGTGGCTGGCTGGCGGCAAGCTCAGTCATTAGCTGGCATATGACACGGAGATTTCCCCAGGCCTGCACTGCACGGGGGGAAGAGGACAAGGGCTTTCTAGAGAGCTGCCTGCCTTGCACAGTCAAAGCAGGTGAATCGGTTTCTGGAGGCAGAGGCACGCAGAGGTGGAGTTGGAGCCACCCCATGGACAAAACGAGCTCTGAGAGAGCCTCTTGGGGGCCCAGCAGACACGCGGGGGCTGGGAAAGGCAGTGGCTACCGGTGACAAGAAGTTGGTTTACATCATAATTTGAAAAAAATGTTTCTTCCCGTCACCACAGCACCAGGTTTTGCTCAGCCTGCCAAACACGTATCCGCATCCATCTGCAATGTGCTCTCCGCAGCCAGCCCCCGTCACGCGCCCAGCTGCTTCAGAAACCACACTCACGACACAACTGAAATGCAGCCACCTCTGGGGAGAAGACTGGCAGATAGCACCTTGTACGACATTGTGGGGGTGCCAGGGCATTTTGGCTAAGTGGCTTATGCAGGAGGCCCTGGGCTCTCTGGTGTCCACACGGAGCAGGCAGAATCTCACTTTTCAGGGCCAGCGTTTTGCTGTGCCCGGCAAGTGCTGTCGGAGCAGGGCAAGCCTGAGCCTCTAGGTGAGGTTGGGTATTGCAACACCCTACTTGCAGGCTCTGGTTGGGGAGGGGCTGCTCTCTGCCAGCCAAGGGCATAGGCTGAGCCTGCTGTAGGCTGGACAGAGCCATCTTTGACCCGAAGAGCCAATTGCCTATGTGCTGTGCCTGTTCTGGGAGTGGTTTGGCACGTGCCTTCTGCACCCTGGCGCTGTCTGTACTGCAGTGGGGCTGGTGCAAGGCAGGTTAAAGCCCCCCCCCCCCGAGTGTGGTTGTTCATCTTCTCTCCCCCGCCTTGTCCGCAGGCTCCGCCTTGGGTTGCTTCCAGTGGTCGAAAGGCGTGAAGATCCACGCCAGCCTGCGGCTGCTCCTGGAGTGGGTGCGGGGCGCGGGCTTCGGGCACCTGGCCGAGCAGTTCTTCAGCAAGCTCTCCAGCGTGGCCCACCTGCTGGCCATGCCGAGCTCCCAGCTGGTGCAGGTGAGATGTGCCTGGGCTTCCTGGAACAGGTATCGATGGCCTTTGGGGCCCAGATCTTCAAGGTTCAATGGGACACTCAAGTGGGGGGTCTGGGCCTGTGCTTCTGCAAGTAGCAGGGGAGCACTTGTGAGTTCATGGGGATTGGTTGGGAGGCCACTTATTGGATGGGGCTCCCCAAGCCTGCACTCCCTACGCTAACTGAGGGGTCCTCTCCCCAAGGCAGGGAGCCAGAAGGAGCAGAGTCTCTTTCGTAGGCAGCATCATGGGACATCAAAGGCCTGCTCGTCAGAGCAGAGAGTGTCAATGGCTTGTCCCCAACACTGGGCCACGGCGGGAGGTCCCTGAGGTCGGAGTGGAAGGCAGGGTCCCTCCAGAAGCTGAGAGACTCAGATCTGTTTTGTATGCTGCTGGGGGAATTTGAGCCTTCCTGACGGTGTCGCTCTCGCGCTGGGCCAGGCTTTCCAATGCGGCCTCCCGAACGGTGCCTCCGGGGGGCACCTTTGCAAGCTCCAGGCAGGGAACGGCTTGGTTGCCCCATCACGCATGCCCATGCTCACTGGCTCTGCTTGCAAAGCTGGGACAGCCAGCTGGGAACATGTGGAGTAAGGGGCCGAGTTGTGGGATGTATTTGCCCACAAAGTCAAGGCTATTTTCCGGGGACACCTTGTTTCAAAGCCAAGCCTTGGGGACAGAGCCTCTCAACCAAGCTCTGCCCCCATTTTGGCAGGGAGCAGTGGCACGAGGCTGACTGATGTGCACAGGCAGCATTTCAGGCTTTCTGGGTCTTTACATCCTGGCCTGGGCGTGGTGAGCGGCTCACACGTCAGAAGTAGCATGAAGCAAACACAGGGCTGAACGCAGTGGTGCCCTGCCTCAGTGCGGCAGCTGTCCCTTCACTCCTGGCCTCCCCTGTCCCCTTGGGGGCTGCTCCCTTGCTGAAGAGCCATGCTAAGCTCATTCCCATTGATAAACCGGCATCCCTCCCCGCCCTGCTCTCTGGGCACTGTCGTGAGGCTTCCAGCCCGGCGCTCTCTTTCTTTGCTCAGATGACCTGGCCACTGCTGAGGGCTGAGTTCCCCGCCCTGAGCCCCTCACAGCTCCATCATATCCTGACCCAGTACCAGGCAGCGTCCGACATGGGGGGTGTGGTGTCCTGGCAGCCCTGGCAGGATGACGTCCCTGCAGCCTTCAGGACAGGTGAGTGCACAGCACCGGTGCTGGGAGAGCCGGCTGCGTTGCACCCGGCGAGTGATCTGGGTGGGTGATCAGGTAGTGTCCTGTCTCCCCAGCATGGCTGACGGGCTGTGAAACCTGCACTAGGACCCAGCCCAATAAGCGTCTCTCTCAGCCCTGCCAGTACACGTTGGTTATCCTGAGCTAGGCTGGTCCCCAGGCGTGTTTTCACTGGGTGTGGGATCTCCTGGGCGTGGCAGAGGTTCCTGCGTGACGATGGAACCTCTGCGGCCTGTAGCACGAGCGTCTCCTCGAAATGCCCAGAGGCAAAGAGAGTTGGGACTGATGGCTGAGCCGGGTCTGATGGGGGTTAGGGGGCATGTCCCACATGTGCTGCTCCACCTAGACATGCTGCTGGAGCGGGGGCTACAGTGTCGGCCTGCACTAGGAATAGCCTGAGTCCTGTTGGAGCCCCTCCCATACACTTCCGCACAGGCTGGGGGCTGCAGGGGCTGACAGCATGGAGGAATCAGAGTCGTCCCCAACGGCTGTTGTGGTACAGAGGACAGGAGACTCACCGGGTGGCTGAATGGTGGCTGTACGCTGTGCTAGCAATGCCAGTATCAGTGGCAGGAGTCAAACTCCCGGCCTGGGGGCCAGTCCCAGATGGAGCAATTGCACAGTCTGGCCTGGGACTTTGTGGAGGAGGGGGCCGTCCATTACTGTCCCCCAAGACCCATCCCTTCCCTCCATCTCCCCTCCTTTTCCCCCCATGTTACCCCGGCCCCTGAGTGCACGGCTTCCTGGATCACCGGGGGGGCCTGGCACTGTGTGATGGCAGCAGTTGTGCCCCCCCCTGCACTCCCCACAGCTCCTGCTGCCACGGGGAAGTGGGGTGCAGTGGAGCAAGTGTGCCCGCCCAGTGCGCTCTGCTTCCCCCACGGCTCCTGCAGCCGTGAGCTATGGTGGGGATGCAACCGCTGTCTCTGTGCGGTGCCCAGCCACCCCATCCCCGGTGATCCCCAAAGCCACATGCTCAGGGGACGCGATGCCATGGGGGGAGAGGGCGGGGCAAAGGCAGGAAGGGGCGGGGCTTAGGGGGGTCCAGTAACGGACAGGTCCCCCTGAGTGTCCTGGTCCACATTGCCCAATTGCTCCGGCCAGGAGTGTGAGACCCCTGATCTGTGATATTTATATCCCCCCCCCCTCACCATATAGCTGAGCACCTCCCAGTCTGTAACCGTTTGGCAGTACTCACCCTCTTTGTACAGACCAGGGGCAGCATGACACTGTCTCTCCCAGAGGCAAATGGGGGGGGGGGGGAGCAGGCATTGAAGCCGCTCTCTGAAGTCCCAGGTCGGCACCCTAACCACTAGCTCATCCTTCCTCCACTAGCATGCCCCCCCCGACATACTGGGAGTGACACGAGAGGGGCTGCACTCAGCACTTGCCCCGCCCGCCTTGGCCCAGAATCGTGACCGTGGGGGCGGCAGAGAAGCCAGACAAACGGGACAGGGGGAAGCGGGTGGAAACGGATCACGGAGCTAAGCCGAGGGAAGGTGTTGCCTAGCGCCCTGGCTCACTGGCACGTGGGAGCCAGTTGTGTCCTAGAGGATGCTGGGATTCGGCCCCATGCACACACTTGGCTTGCAGGGGTTGGCCAAGAGCAACGGCGGCGGCTCAGGTGAGTCACCTACCCACCTCAGCTTCCCTCTGTGTTTGGCAGAGGATGTGCTGGAGTCTTTCGATAACCACCCGCCCATCGTGCTACCGAGCGGAGGATTTAAGGTGGACTTGGAGGTGGAGACGCTGGACGAGAACGTGTACCGGCATCTCCTGTACATGCGCCACTTCCTGTGGAGTCTGCGGAGCAAAAGCCCCCACGCCAGTGACCTGCCGGAGCCGGAGGCCCTGAAGGTAGCACTGGCAGGCCCAGGGAGAGCGTTGCTCCTGCTAACCCCCTCGCAGGGACATCAGAGCTCCCCCGGCCATCCTGCACAGATCTGCCACGCTCTCCCCGTCACCTTTGAGTCCCATGCCCTGTCTGACCCAGGGGAGCCTGCGTCCCTGCCGGACCACCCTGCCCCCTGCTGCCTCCTCCCCTTGATCCACACAGCCCCCAGCTGCTCCCTCTGCGTTGATCCTACTAGCCAGGAGTTACTGATTCACACTTCCCGTATTCTAAGCCCCATCATGCCTGGCAGTACCTGAGCCAAGCCAGCACGAACCTTATACGGTCCCTGGGCAGTGTCTGACATGGCCACGTCTTCTGCCACTCCCTGGGGTTCATTAGCCCGTGTAGCTTAAACTTCTTTGGGCCTGTGACAGAGTCTCCATAGGGTGGAAGAGTTAGAAGCAGGCACTAGGCAAGATGCAACCACTAGGGGCCATCCAAGGGTGACTCAGCCAGAAGATGCCAGAGCCCATCAGTCAGGGGAATTCTCTCTGATTCTCTCCTGTGGGATGCCATACATTGGCCTGGCGGTTTCTCCCATTCCCTGCAGCATTGCACAGTTTCTCCCATTCTCCCATTACTGGACCTGCAGGGAATCGTACTGTAGAGGAGTACTCTGCTGCCCTACTGAATTCCCCGCCTGGAGGCTCATCGGCATGGAAGTGGGGGAGACCCTCTCTTTGCAGGACGAGCCCCTGGAGGAAGCCTGCATTGCTGCATAGCTGGGATCCTCTAACCACAACCCCCAGCTGCTGCAGACCCAGGCTGGCCCTGTGATCGTGCCAGCCAAACCAGCGGGGTCGCCCAGACCCCAAGGGCTGTGTACCTTTGGCTTTGCACCAGTCTCAAAGCTAACTGGAGCAGTCGCTGCCGCCGTATGGGCCGGGAAGCCCTACTGAGCGTCTAGCTCAGATGAGAGGGGCCTTCAGGCTGCCGCGGGGGATTAGCCGCTGATCCCCGGGCCTGGAGGGGGCAGGGAGGTGTGGAGAAAGGACTGGCTTGTTTCTACAATCTTGTTCGCGAGGAGGCGGAGGAGAGATGCCATTTTGCAATGTGGCCTTTCCCTCCTCTCTCGGTCCTCCCCACCCCCTCACTCCCCATCTGCCCAAAGGGCTGCAGGTCTGGGTAGAAGTGGGCCCTACGGGTAGGGTTGCCAGGTGTCCAGTTTTGAACCGGACAGTCCGGTATTTGCGCTTTCTGTCCGGGAAACAAATTGAGAAAATACCGGACATAGAAATGTCCGGTATTTTCTAATTAAGTAAGTTTTATTATTATGAGTATCAGTACGTAGTTGCGTATTGCCTGCCTGGCTGGTAGATGCGCTTACACTGTGTGAGTGTGTCTACCAGCCAGGCAGTACGCAGCTACGCAGTAGAGAGGAGGGGGGCGGGGCCGGGGCAGGATGGAATCCCTGGGGCCAGATTCAACTGTGCGCCCCGCCAGGACTGTGTGCGGGATGGGCAGCACCCCAAGATCTGTGTGCACCTGGGCCAGCCCCGCTCCCCTCCGGCCAGTTCCTCACAGCCAGCCCCGCTCCCCCCGACCCCCTCCTGGCCAGCCCTGCTTCCTGCCGGCCGGTTCCCCCCGGCCAGACCTGCTCCCCCCAATCCCCTCCCGGCCAGCCCTGATCCCCGCCGGCTGGTTCCCCCCGGCCAGACCTTCTCCCCCCAACCCCCTCCCGGCCAGCCCTGATCCCCGCCGGCTGGTTCCCCCCGGCCAGACCCGCTTCCCCCAACCCCCTCTCAGCCAGCCCTGCTCCCTGCCGGCTGGTTCCCGGCCAGACCCACTTCCCCCAACCCCCTCTCGGCCAGCCCTGCTCCCTCCTACCCCCTCCTGGCCAGCCCTGCTTCCCGCCGGCTGGTTCCCCCCTCCCGCCCCCAATCTCCCCCAGCCAGCCCCACTCCCCCCAACCTCCTCCTGGCCAGCCCCCTCCCCCCCATCCTGTTCTGAGATCACGTGTGTCCGGTATTTTTTTGAAACCCATCTGGTAACCCTACGTATGGGGTGACCGTGGGGTCTGGAGAGTGCCCCTCCCCTGTTCTGCTGGCCACACACAGGCACTGGTGCGGTTCCAGGTAATTAGGTGATGGCTGCAAAGTACCATCAGGGCTCAGTGTTACTGCCACCCCTCCCCTGCGGGACTCCACGCCGCTGGGGAGTGACATGGAATCTTCCCCAGGCGACAGTGTCCCCTTCAGCTTCCCCTGCCTCTGCCTGCACGGTCCCGGGCCCTGTGAGCCCAGCTAGCTCCTCTCCCTTGCCCTTGTCTCCACGACCATCCCGCTACTGCAGCTATTGGAAGTAGCGGGCTGTTGGAGCGGGCGGAGGTGGGGCAGTACGGCCTGGTGGAGGGCTAAAGCAGCACCAAAAGGGAGCATCTAGGCAACATAAGCACGGGGGGGGGGGGGGCCCTGCCTGGCAACATGATGGCCCCTGTCTCAGCTGGGAGAGGCCTTCTTCCATTGCTAGGGGGAGCCGGGCTGCTAGCAATGCATGGGGTACCATTGCCTGCAAAAACGGAGAGAAGAGAATCATAAGCTGCAGGCTGGGAGCTGGGAAAGGAGAGGGATTCCCCACCCCTGCCCTCCTATAGACATGGGATCCCTCCGGTCCGTGCTGGGACACAAGGGGTGACTCTCAGGTGTGTCTCCACAGGGCGACATACTGGTATAATTATACTGCTAGTGTTAGTAATGCCCTACGGGAAACCCTTTCCGGAGAGCCTCTTTCCAGTGTAGCTCCTAGGGGGTTGGCAGGTGTCTGCATGGAGCCTTCTACCAGCATTATTATGTTGGTAAATTGCCCACAGAGACAAGCCCCTGACTGCTAAAGCTTTGGGACCCACGGATGTACCAAGAAGAATGCAGGTGTAAATCTGCACCTGTCTGTCCAGATGCTGGGGCGAGGCGCCTTCCTGAATAGGGCCGCCCACATGGCAGGGCAATGTTAGAAAAGCTGCATTTACCAGTGGGCCGAGGGCTGTGATCAGGCCAGAAGAAACTCCAGCGTCTCTGCCTGTCTCTACCACGGCATCCTCCCTTGGCCCTGGACAAGTCCTTTCCCATCTCTGGGCTCTGCTTCTCCATGCCGAGGGGCTAACAGCACTGCCCCGGCCCCCAGGAGGGGTCTCGCTGCAGCGTTAGCCCAGTGTGCAAGTCCTTTTGGGGAAAGGCCCTGTGGAATTGCCACCTGTGCTGGAGTTACAGAAATGGCACTACTAGGCCATCTCCCCCGGCCCCCAGTGGAGGTCAGATACCAAGGTGAGGGGCAGCCTAGATAGCCAGAGGTGCCAGGCTAATTCTCAGTGTTTGTCTCCCTTTAAAGAAAGAAGTGCCCACCAGCCTAAATGGCCCCGAGCTGACCGAGAACGCCCGCCCCTTGCCAGCCCTGGGCAATTCCTTTGGCCAGGTGGATCACAGGCGCCCAGGAAGCTGTGCTGAGGCTGACGGGAGCCCTGCGCTCCCCACGGACAGGAGCAGGTCCCCCAGAGACTGCTATGCCAGTGAGACGCAGCGCCCAGAGAAACGCCAGCATCTGCACCTGCACAGCAGCCTGGGCAAAAACCACCTCTCCAAGGCCAGCGTGGATGCCTCCTGCTTACTGACCCCTCCCAACACGCCGCTGAACTTCGACCCGGGGAGCCCGGAAGCCCTACAGAGCACCAGCTGTGGGAAAGCCAGCCTGGACGTCAGGAAGGATGGAGCCAATGGCACCAAAGCCACCACCCCGGAAGGTACCAAAAACCTTTCCTGCCCTCCGATCAGCATCAGCACAGCCCTCCCCTATGGCAGCCCTGCCAAGGTGTCTTGCAAGGTCAGGCCCCCAGGAACAACTTCCTGTAGGGAACACAGCGAGACTGGTTCCCAGAGGAACAGGCGCACACGGCTGGCAGGAGGCTAGAGAAAGTCCAGCACCACTGGGCCTCCGTGGCCTGGCCTCTGCTTCTTGCCCTGGGGGAAAGCGTCCTGGCTTTGCCATCAGTAAAGCTACAATTTTGTCATGCAAATGTTTAGTCCAGTGCCCAGGAGGGGTGCGTGGGGAAAAGGCCATCGTCACGGAGAGGACCCAGTCTGGGGGGTGGGGTGGAGAGCCAGCCCGCCCCCCCCCACACTCACCCGCCCCAGCAGCTTCAGTCCCAGAGGGCTAGGCCCGGCTTCTCACCTCAGGCACCGCAACCCCGTGTGCTAGGTCGCAGCACCCATCCGATTTGGCTCGTTCGCCCCTCTGCCGCCATCTGCGGTGGGTTAGACGGCCAAACCAGAGCTGTGCCATGCCCACGGGCCCCACGTGGCAATGCCTGGAGTGGGGAACGGCGCCCAGGGGAGCCACCGCTGCAGGGGTCAGGGACGGTGAAAAGTCACCAGCACTGCGAGCACCAGGACTTCTGCGCCGCAATCTAGCCTGACCCCATCCCGCGAGCAGCTATCTACATGCCTGGCCCCAGCCGAGGTCCCCTCACCCTTTATCTTCCGAAGCTGCATACACCGAGCTCCGTCCCGGAGGCCCGGCTGCCCGGTGGGGGCACTGGAGAGCCAATGGTGTGTTCTGCAAGAGCAGGCTTCCTCTGCGACAGCCCCCCCTTCCCTTGGCTAGTAGCCAATGAGCTGCCGCCCTCCATGCCAGGGGTGTGGTGTGTCCCAGGCAGGGCGGGGCTCCGGGTTCAGCGAGAAAGGAAGATGCTTCTATTCCCTTGCTCCCCGGAGCAAGCCGAGGCCTCGTGCTTCCGTGGCAGATGCCTGTGGAGACGCGGTGGGTGCTTGGCATCGCCATCCCTCTGCCCCTCCTGGAGAAGTAGCAGCTAATTGGAGGGAACGTGTGACCCAGATGCCCAGGCAGTGCAGGGGACTCGCCTGGAACAGCAACTAGCTGAAAAAAATCCCATTTTGCACTGTGTTGCGCATGGCCAGCGGCAGGGTGATTATGCCCAGGTGCTGGTTTTTAAAACCCCGTCCCTCCCCGCCAGCTGTGAGCCAGGCGAGGAACCCGAAGGGCAGCAAATAGACCCCAGATGTCAGTAGGACTGTGTACAGGCCATCCGCTGAGCCCCGGGTGTGGCCTGTAGCCAGTGTTTTCTAAGGTCACTGCAGGGGGCAGGGAAGAAGGCACACTCTTCTGGCTGCCTGGGCCCCTCCGGATTCATGAAGGCACAGCGGAGTCACGGCCAGCTTGAGGCGCCATTGGCTTCACGTGCCAACCGGTAGCCAAAGCCAAAGATCTCCACTTCCCCACATCCAGCGTACTGGAGGCCTTGCACGGCCTTGTTCCAGTACCATCCTTTATTCTGAGAACCCTCCTGCTGCGGGCTCGGAGAGCAGCTTGCCCATTGACTGTTGAAACCGGCAGAGCGCTGCAGGGCCGGATTTTCAGAGGGGCAGCGACCCAAAAGGATTTTGGCCTCCTGGCATGTCTACGAGCAGACAGTGAGCCATGGCGGGGCAAATGGCTTTGCATGAGCACAAGCCAAAGACGAAAGCAGGGGGTGGGCAACCTGTGGCTTGAGGGTCGCACACGGCCCGTCACGGCTCCGTGTGTGGCCCACAGACATTTTGTGTTCTGTTTCCCACGCGCAGACTCTGCTGGGTTCTTTCTGAGTAGGTTTTTCCCTGCTGATATCGCTAATGTGACACACACTCAAAGCAAAGGCAGGGAAAGGGAAGGGCGTGCTGATTGCCCACAAAATTGATAGTGAGAGCCATGCGCTCCCTTTGGGCCAGTCCCAGCACTGCTAGGGGGCAGTCGGCACACCCTGCGAATTCTGGGTACGCAGGTGCAGGTAGCAAAACTGCCCTAGCCTGGGAAGCCTGGCTTGGCCATGACAATCTTGCAGCCTGCTGAGATGGAGGAGGGCCCCTCACATGCCCCACTCACACCTGGGTTGCCCATCGCTGAACTAAAACCTTATCCCAGAATCAGCGTGAGGGCAACACGTCACCACCATTGGAGGGGCCCCTTTAGGCTTTTTAAGGCCACCAGGCTTGGCCCCTTTCCCAGCCTGGTGGGAGAGCTTCCAAGTGCTTTCGCCAGCCATCCTGCCCCTCATGGGCCCACCCATCTTATGTCCACGGTGGGACGTTCTAGACTGATGTTTACCAGATGGGGACACTCTGCAGCCACCAGTCTCTTTTCTAGGCCGAGACCCTCAATGGGAAGCATTTTCTGCCATTTTCACTGTCTGTCCCCAGCTGCCACCAGCTCCTGCTGCCAGGGTCAGTACTGACCTACAGGGGCCCCAAAGTAGTTATATTATTTGGACTCCCCCACAACACAGACTAATAACAAATAGGAGACCCCCCCGCAGGAGTTGCCTAGGGCCCTATGGAACTGCTTGGTCTGCTGCACTCCTTTGGCTGCGTCTAGACTGGCATGATTTTGGCGCAAAAGCGGTTGCTTTTGTGCAAAAACTTGCCAGCTGTCTACACTGGCCGCTTGAAGTTGTGCAAGAACACTGACGTTCTAATGTAAGAAATCAGTGCTTCTTGTGCAAATACTTTGACGCTCCCGTTCAGGCAAAAGTCCTTTTGCGCAAAAGGGCCAGTGTAGACAGCTCAGATTTGTTTTGCGCAAAAAAGCCCCGATGGCTAAAATGGCGATCGGGGCTTTTTTGCACAAAACCGTGTCTAGATTGGCACGGATGCTTTTCCGCAAAAAGTGCTTTTGCGGAAAAGCATCCGCGCCAATCTAGACGCTCTTTTCCGCAAATGCTTTTAACGGAAAATCTTTTCCGTTAAAAGCATTTGCGGAAAATCATGCCAGTCTAGACGTAGCCCCTTGAGTTAAGTGTTGTTGCAAAAGCAGTTTGGCCAAGCCCAAGAGAAGCGACTCCCGGCCTGATGGATGTGCTGCTGCCAGGCATGGAGCGCTCCAGGGAGCCCTGCTGATTCACTGCGTCTTCCAGCTTTCACAGCTGGTGGGGCAGAAAAGGGGAGGCTCCATGTGGAGACACAGGCTGGGTTGGGTCTTGCAGAGGATTCGTCTGTCCCCTGAAACTCCATCTCTTTGGCCCCAGCATGTTCTCCGCTGCCCTACGACTATCCCACACCCGCTTCCTCCAGCCGCAGCTCGGCCACAGATGACTTCTGCTACGTCTTTGTGGTGGAGCTGGAAAAAGGGCCCATTGGGCTGGGGATGGGACTGATTGACGGCCTGGTGAGTACATTCTGCCTCTGTAGAAAAGGGCTCTTGTGGGAGGGAATGCATGACAGGAAGATGCAAATGGACCTGGAAAGCTAAGGCTGCGTGTAGGCCCCATAGCTAGCCCAGGCATCTTTGCCTGTGAAATCTGACCAAGCGGTTGCTTGGATTCATCGCTGGCGGGGAGGGGGGAGGCAAGTGCTGTGAGCATCGGGCTGGAGCCCAGTAAGGACTCAGCTCTCTGATACCTCCTAGCTCAGCACTACCTCCTATCAAAGCTGGCCCATGGCCTGTGAAGAGCTGATGGAGGTTGCAAGACTAAGCAAGGCCTTTCCTGCCCCACCAGAAGTGATGTTACGGAGGCGTGAAATGGTTTTTCATGCCCCGGGTTGATGGGAAACCCTTAGACTAGCCAATGCTGAGTGCAAGTGTAACCTTGAAGCTGGACTTCACTGCCCTTCTCCAGTGTCTAAAGAAAGCCCCCTTCCTCTGCAGAACTGGAGACCCAGAGTTTAGTCTGTAAGGAATTTCAGCAAGGATTGCCCCGTGTCAGCCTCCCTACATTCAAGTTCCAAAAGAATGAATTTAATTAAATAACTTTATACAATTTTATGAAGAAACAAATAATCTAATTCTTACAACAGAACACGGTTATTTTATACCCCACAAATAATATCTATAATTACAATAAACGTAAGTAAAGAGAAAACTAAGAGTGAAATGTAAACAGTTCAGTCCACACAAACACAGTAAGAAAAGACTGAAAGGTCCCAAGAGCTTAGATTTGGTTCACCAAAGTCGCAGTTTGTGCCGCTGATATCAAATCTGCACCATATGCTGAGTCTGAAGTCTCTCTCCACTTGCTTGTAGGGAATCCTCAGTTGGGGTCCAGGCAGACTCTTCCTCTGCTATGATCACTGCTACGCAGCTAGCTCACTGCTTACTAGTCAGTTAGCTCACAAGTGAACAGACTTAAAGAAACCTGCTGCAAAGTGCTGCAGAGTGAGGAACAGCAGCCAGTTCTCTGCTCCCGGCTTAGCTTCTTCCAGCTCACACAGGCCTTATAAAAGCAGCTGCCCTGCCTACGTGCTCATGAAGTCTGACCCCAAACTACAGGACCCAACTCCAGAAGCTTCTGGGTGGAGTGCAGAATCTGCCCAGCAACAGTAACACTCAACTCACTCCTCCCTCCCCCCACAGGGGTCTCTCAAAGAGATAGCTCCCTATTAAGTGCATGGGTTACACAAGCAGAAAAGTCACAGGAACATCTCTGCTCTCATGCATTAGGGGTTGCAATCTGGGTTAGTGCAATGGGATGCTAACTGGGGCCTTGCCCAGCAGTAGAAAATAAGGCTTCGCCCACTGGCCTGATTGGATTTCACATGCACCAAGGCTCTGTCTGCACTAGGGCTTTTGCCGGAAAAGGCAATGCAAATGAAGTGCTGATTAGCATATTGCCGTGTTTCATTTGCACAATCTATTCCAAGCCATTTTTACGCAAGGGGTTTTTGCGCAAAAACAAGCAGTGTGGACGTTTCCTGGATAAGGACCTTGTGCAAAAAGATTTTTTGTGCAAAACGGACAAGTCCACACTGCCTGTTTTTGCGCAAAAACGGCTCAGACTAGATTATGCAGATTAAGTGTGACAATATGCTAATCAGCGCTTCATTTGCATTACCTCTTCGGGCAAAAACTGATAGTGTAGACATAGCCTGAGTGAGGGAGCTTGGTTTGATGATTATCCTTCTCCTGTTATTAGAACAGAGAAGGGAAGTGTGACCCGCAGTCTCCTCGCTCCACCTGGGTATACAAACCCGGCCAAGGGTGGTGCTAGCGAGCAGTCCAGGAGCACAAGGCTGCAACCACCCAGCCTGCTACTAGAACCCCCAGGAGGTCATAGGCAGCAGATCACGCCAAGACCTCAGAAGTGCAGCCAGCTCCTTTTCCTCCTCACTCTGCAGCACCTGGAGAAGCTTGCCTCTTGGTGCTGCAAAATTTTTGGAGCAGCTCACGAGCCTCCCACTGAGCATGGAAAGGAACCGGACCACATTCTCCGCATCTTCTGCCTGCAGGAATGCATCAGCTGGGGGAAGTCACTAATCCTAAGTCTCCCCCGGTAGATGATGGGGACAGACTACACAATCTAGTTCACACACACAACTCGGGTCAGTCCTTTCTCTTGCAAAGTCATCTGCACTTGGAAACCGTTCTACAGCATGGGTCTCGGACTCCTGGCCCGCGAGCCATCTCCGGCCAGAGCGATGGCACAATCTGGCCTGGGATTCCCACCGGAGGGGAGCCTGTGGCTGCAGAAGCTGCAGGGAAGCAGAGCGCACTTGGCAGGCGCGCTCGCTCCGCTTCGCTGCAGCTCTTGTGATGGCAGGAAGAAACTAATAGACAGTCTGCCCCCGTCGCCTGCCAGGACTCCAGGATTGTGCCTGCAGGCCAGGAGTTCGAGACCCCCTGTTCTACAGGCACCTGCCCCTTGCTAACGTAGGCTGTCTGGACCAGTGTTGCTCAATCTTTTTTTATAAAGTACCCCCAGTACCTACAGTTTTCAGACACACACATTTTTTTCTACCATAGCAACACATTTGTTTAAACAACTTAATCGTAGCCGGGCGGACGATGACATTTTTGAGTGTAAAAGGTACAAAAATAATAAAACACTGTAAAACTTTAAACAAAAATTCAGTTTTCTCCAAATTTCAGTTGTGTTGATGTACTCCCCCAGACTTCTCTCGAGTACCTCTAAGGGTACTTGTACCACTGGTTGAGAAACACTGCTCTAGACTGCAGAGTTCTACTGGGAAAAGATACGCAAATTGTGAACTGCAATTTGCATATCGTTTTCAGCTTTTTTTTTTTTCCCAGAAAGAGGCTTTTCCGAAATTTGGCCCATCTACATGGGGCCAAATTTCGGAAAAACCTCCTCTTTCGGAACATCCCTTCTTCCTCATACAGTGAGGAATACAGGGACGCCGAAAGAACGCATGCACTTTTTCGGACACTGTTCTGAAAAAGCGGACGCGTTCCTTAGACCTCCGGTATCCCGGAAAAGCTCCACAGTGTACACATAGCCGTAGATTCAGCTCTACCAGTATTAGCAACATTGGGAGCCTTGCCAGAGCTGGGGCACTGGCTGCTACAGGTGGTTAAAAAAGCATCCACAGGCCGACCCATGCAGCGCGATGCATTTTCAGAAATGCTCAAGTCCCACTTTCATAAGTGACTCACACTCAGGAGCTTGGGGCTCTTGAAAGTCGGGGCCCTCAGCTCCCCCCCTCCCCCAAGGCAACTTAAAAAGAGAAGACTATGACACTGAGTCGCTGAGCAGCTTTTGATGAGGGCACCCAATGTCTCGTAAGCCTGCTCCGAGCAGGTGTTTTTAAGTTGTGAGTGGAATAGATTTGGCAAGCAACGGCCATCAAGGGTCCCCTCGTGACCAACCCAGAGCTGTCGGGTCCGACAAGTGGCATAGCCCTTGGCCTCGTTCTGCATGCAGATCCAGTCCTGCCGCCACCTTGGTATTGACCACTGGTAATTGTTGACAGCACACCCCTTTGAACTCTCCTGGCATCTACATCCGGACCCTTATCCAGGACAGCCCTGCTGCCGCAGACGGCAGACTCTCCATAGGAGACCGCATCCTGGCTGTGAACGGCACCAGTCTCATTGGAGCAGATTACCAGAGGTAAAAAATAAAGGGGGTGGGAGGTTGCTTTGCAGGTGGTGAGGTATGTTGCCAAACAGCAGGGAGACTTGGCCCAGCCCCGATCAATACAGGAGAAAGTCATCGCTACACCCTTCACTGGCTAGCAGCGGTAGGCGTGTTAAACGTCCCTGTCCACCCCCACGCCAGCTGGTCTGACCTGCTCAAGGTAAGCCCCCAACTGGTGCTGCTGTGAAGAATGGACCAGGTCCACTCCATTGGAAGGAGCAGCAGCCCCCAAATGACTCCGCAGTTGGCAGGGCCCTTCCAAACCCATTTGTGAGCCAACAGCTCGGCCTGGCAGGAAATGCTTGTTTCTCAGAAGTGATGTTCCTCTGTGGGGCTAGTGTCAGCGTTGCCCTCCTGCAGTGAAAAAGGATTCCGGAGGAGACACCACCTCTGGTGGTAGCACGGAACATTGTGTTCATTTCTGGGGCGCTCTGCCAGGGTGTGGGTGTGTGGCAGGGGGAGAATAGCAATTTGTGATGGGAGCAAGTAGCAGCCGTGTGTTGAACATGGCACGCCCCTCAACCAGGGCAGGAGGGGGGGAGCAGCTGGCTGCAGTCCAGCTCCATACTCACTTTATGCTCCCTGAGGACAATTACAGTCCCCCCACCCCCATGCCTTCTCTGAGGTGAACAAAGACACAAGTGAGCTGGACAGCAGGTGTGCAGGGGGGAGGCGAGAGGGCAGAACCTGACTGCCAGGGCGCTGGAGCGGGCGAGAGCAGCGTGGGAGGCAAGTACCAGTAACTGTAAAGCCCCCACTGCAGTGAACATCAACAGCAGCTGCACCCGCCATGCCAGGCGCTTGGGACCTTGTCTCTAGAGCTTGCCTGGCACGCGCTGGGCCATGGGACCCAAAGGGAGCATGGGGGATGCAGCAGAGGGATAGTACGGCCAGGCAAACCCTGACTAGAGGCCCCGCCAGGGCCGGGAGTGGGGGTGTGGCATTAACCTCGCGGGTCCTGTGGTCTGCTCTCCCCAGTGCAGTGGAGCTCATCCGCTCAGGAGGGACGAAGTTGCGGTTTCTGGTTGCCAAGTCGGACATGGAACTAGCCAAAAAAATCAGCTCCAGCTCATCCCCAGCCTCTTAACGCCCACGCGGGAAGGGCCTGTCCGTACCCCTGCAGGCGGCGCTGCTGTCGCGGCCAACTACACGAAGCCTGGTGGGACCGGCGAGACTGTCCCTGGACCAGGGAGGAGCCAGCATGAAATCACCCCAGGCCAGGACTGGAGAACTCTTCTCAATTTGCTTTTCATGCTGCTGGGCGCCTGTTCTGCTCCGCCAGGATCCCAGAGCCACGGTGCTGAGGGAGAGTGGGGGAGGGGGTGTTACAGTCCAAACACCTCTTGCTCACAGATGTATCGCATGGGCCCCTGTACAGCTGACGCCCTTCCCCCAGCCAGCCTCAGCATGGGGGTGGTAGAGCCCTCTACTCAACTGCCCACCCCATGCGCCTCTCTGCAGAGGGCAGAGCCTAGTCCAGGTGGTCCAAGTGCTCTCAGGCTTAGGCACAAGCTATTCCGCTCCTCTACACTCAGTGGGTGCTGCTGGGGTGGTGGGCTGAGAAAGGAGCTTGTCTGACTGGAAGTGGGGCCACAGCAGCTGCTCGTACAATGAGGGTACGGCCACACTAGCTCGATAGTTCAAGTTAGGTAGGGTAATGAGGGCAAGCAGAGTTGCAAATGAAGCCCCGCATTTAAATATCCTGGGCTTCATTTGCATGTTCCCGGGCACCGCCATTTTTAAATCCCCCTTAGTCCGAATTCCGTGCCCGCGGCTACACGCGGCACGGACTAGGTAGTTCGAATTAAAGATCCTAATTCGAACTACCGTTACTCCTCGTGGAATCACAGGAGCCTGGGTGATTCTGAACCCCTAGGGCTCAACAGAACAGTGACAGTTAATGTAGACCACACCTGCCCAGAAACACCCATTATCAACCCCACACAGCTGCTTTGCCTGGAACAAGCTGAGGTTTGGGGGGTGGCTGGGCAGTGCAGGCAGCAGCACAACATCACCTCTCTCCCCCCCTCCCCCTCCCCAATCCTGGATTCCAGAGGCTGGGGGTGTTTCAAGCACTAACCACGGACAGAATAGTCTGGGTTCAGGAAATCACCAGGGGTGGCACAGATGTTAGGTGGCTTGGCAGGAGGGTGTTGCTGGAAGGATCCTTCTTTCCTCATCACCATCCCGAAGCCCTGAGAGAGCCAGTCCCTGCTCTGGCCCTGGCCCTATAGCGCAGGGGATCTAGTGTTAAACCTTCCCTGGGTTACGGAGCTTCAACAGCTTCCACGACATTTACTGGCAGAGAGGCTGTCACCCTGGAAGCACACAACTGAAGGCGAAGCCCCGAAGCCCCTGGCCAGGGTAAACAAATGCAACTTGCTTTGTAGAATGCTCACGGGGGCACACCTGGCCCTGAGTTCCATTATACACAGGAATGGCTGCAGCCCAGGCATAGTAGCTGCTCTTACACGGTCTCTTTAGCTGCGCGTGCACTGACATAGCATATGCAGGGGCAAGTCCGGGCTATTGGAGAGAGACAGGGGCTAGTAATCTCTCTTGGTGGACCACCTACAGGGGGGTAAGTGTGTGTGCATGGGCTTTTGAGCTACACAGGTCTGGGAAGGGCACTGCTACCTACAAGGCTGCATAGACAGTTTAGCATGTAATCTAACCATTCAAGGTAAAGGGGCCTGTTAACACCCCTGTATTCATAAAACAAAGGGAGTGAGGGTTAGATTGTTGGAATAAGCCAGACATTCTTAGCAAGCTGCCTGTAGTTCATTAGTAAGCAAAGAAGTAACCCCTCCCCAATAAATATAGGGTCATACTTTTGTAGCTGGACTTGACTGTAAGAGGACATAGCAGCAGTTCGGTGGCTATTGGCCAGGCTGCAGGCTCCAGCAAGTATGTAAATCTAAATAAGAGCATTGCTGAGTGTGGATGCCAAATCAGAGGTGATCTTAAAAAGTGTAGCCACTGCTGTAACATACAGGCAGAGCTGGGGAGTTACTCCACTGGCCTGATTCTGTCTCCCATGCACCAACCCATTCCAGGGGCTAGCCCATCTTCTACATACCTCCGTTGCTCAGAAGTGTCTGCTACTGACAGGCTGCTGATGTTAAACAATGTCTGGCCTTGAAACAGACATTCCCCCTTTTAGGAAAGAGTCACAGCTTCAACTGCTTATTCTCAAGAGCCCACACAAATCACTCAGCTCACTCTGGCCAGCCGCAAAGCCATGCGACTGCTCTACCAGGTGGTGAAACATCTGAATTGCAAGAGTATCCCTCAAGGCTGTTGCAGATGAGCAGCTGAGTGTGGGGTGGGAGAAAACCCCCACTCTTACTCCTGCACTTTGAAGTCAGTGAAAAACCTCAGGCCAATCACTGCAGTGGGTGATAGCCCGCCCGCCTGGCCCATCTTGCAAGCTCTCCAGGCTCACAAGAGAACACCCTCTAGTCTAGTGCCTGGCTCCTGTGCTGCAGAATGCACAGACCAGCTGGGCTAGGCCAACTGCACCAGTGACAGGACCTGCCCTTTAGCTGTAACAAAGCAGGGAACTGCAGAGCCCGCAGGAAGGCAGCTCATGCTGCCTTATTAGATGTCAACAGAGCTTCACCTTCCTCCACTGGGCCCTGGAGGCTCCTTCCCCACTTTATCCATCCCCACTCCATGCCCCTGCCAGCTGAGGGCTGCTGAGATAAGCATAAGAACTGCCCTTGAACTTCCAGGAGATCATATATCCCTCCAGCCCCACCTGTCCCAACCCAGGGAGCTAGAGCCTGAGTTTGCATCATGACAAAGCAGGCCCAGCTATGGCTTGATTCAGCAGCACCAAAGCAGGCCTCACTCGCTGCTCCCCAGCTCTGTAGAACCCCTACCCTTGACCCATAAGGAGAATAGCATCACTCACCCCTTAGGAGAATAGGCAGGATGAGAGGCACCAAGTAACCATCCCCCAACTGGATTTCTCTAACAGAGTAAGCACTGTGTACTCTGCTACATATTCCTATGGACTGACTGCAAAGTCAGGTGCCCCTGAAGGGCACATACCAGCAGCAGAAAGGGGCATGATCATTTCCCCATTCCTGTTAGAGATGCACACTATCATCATGGATACCGGTCTAGTGCAGCCACAACACAACGCTCGGTGCCCCGTTACAGGGCTGCTGTGTTCAAGGAGTTGTTCTTGGTGTGAAAAATAAACTGGATCCAATCAAGTCTCCGGAAGCGCCATTCTAGTGGCGGTGGCCTGGAGCCTGCTTAGCCCTTGCCTGGTTCAAGTTAAATTTAGAACAAAACGGGAGCAGGGCAGGGCCTAGCTTAGTTAAATCATTCCTATGAGTGGGCTCAAGTCATTTCCTGGCCCCAGGACTTGGCTTCTTGCTCTAGGCACCTGTTCCAGGCAGAGCGCACAGGAGGGAAGAGCAAAGCTGGTGTGGAAGGACCAGCAGGACTCCCCACCATGCACTCAGAGCAAAGGAGAAGGAAACGAAGTCACTGGTTGATTAGTAGGACAGGACAAAGTGCCCCTCCAGAGACTTGCTTTGAAGAGGGCCCTCTGCGTTTTCAGAAGCCTGCAGCCCAGAGCTCTTGGCTGAAGGGAAGCAGCTGGAGGGGTCCAGCCTAACAGCTCTCAGACAGGCGGGGCCTTTGGCTTTCTTGGAAAACGCCAATTCACAAACAGCCAGCGTCCTTCACCTGTATCACAGGACTGGCTGCTCGGGGCACATGCAGAGTGAGCGTGCTGCTCCCACCTAGCGGGTTGATCTCACTGGGCTCCCCATGGCCTGAGTCCCGCAAGAGGAATCAGTGGACATTCTCCTGCAGCGGCCAAGGGCAGAACAGCCACTCACGAGAGGAAAGAGAGAGCCCACATGGTCAGGCTCAGAGACAAACAAATTTGCCTCTATTCCATCATTTATTGCCCATTTCCAGGGGGGCGCAGCTTGGAGCAGAGCCTCGTCCCTCCTCCTTCCCCCCCATTCCAGCAAGCAGAGTCAGCAGCAGTAGGTTAGTCAGACCCCGGGCTGGGGCCAGCCAGGTCTCACTCGGAAATGCCACTGCCTCACCCTGGCACGAAGCCAGTCCCCCTTTCTAAAAGCCGGCTGGCTGTCTGCATGGCGAGAGGCAGGGACACATTAGTGTCTCGGTGAAACCGGGGGCTGGCCACCTCTGCTGGGGGAGTCAGCACAAACTGAGCCACACTGGGCATTTTCAAGAGGTTCATCAGCTCAGTGGCCCGGGTCAGGATCTCCTCACTGTCTTCCTCACTGTACACCGAGGCCATGGCAGGGCTCTGGACAAACGCTCTCATCTTGGACAGGAACAGGGACATCCTGCAGGAGGGAAGGACATGGCCTTGAGCCAGGAGCCTGAAGAGAACAGCTCTAGATTCATAAAACTGCTTCAAAACTAGATCTAGTCTACAGGGGAAAGCACACTGCCCCCATCACCCACATCTGCTGGACAGAGCGTGAGTGGGAGCATCTGGGAGCTTCCTCAACGGTAAGAGTGCTGTCCCGCTGCCCCAGGAGTGGCTGGGATTACACACCGCCTACACTACACTAGTCTCTCTCACTCAGGGTGGGCAATTATTTTTTATGGGGGGGCACCCCAAGAATTTGGTAAGAGCTCACAGGCCGCACTTTTCTCTGCTATTACTGGAGGTGGTGTGGGGTTTGGGATGGAGGCTGGGTGCAGAAGGGAGCTTAGAGTAGGGGACAGGGGTGCATGAAGGGGAGTGGGGCCTAGGAGGGAGTTTGGGTGAAAGAGGGGGCTGTGACCTGGGACAAGGGATTGGGGTGAGGGTTCTGGGAGGGGGTTTAGGTGCAGGAGAGGATTCTAACCTCAGGAAGGGGTGCAGAAGGGATTGGTGCCCTGGTGCAGAGAGTTGGGGTGCAGAAGGGGATGGGGTGCCAGGTGCAGGCTCTGGGCAGAACATGCTTACCTAGGTGGCTTCCAGCTGGCAGCCCAATGGGACCCTTGGGCAGGAGGCTACAGCCCCACATGCCGCTCAAAGGAAACAGCTGCTGGGGTCAGCATGTGTGTCCAGGTGGCGCGCTCCTTGGGGAGAGGGGAGCAGTAGGTCTCTGCATGCTGCCCGTGCCCACAAACACTGCGTCTGGGGGTAGGGCAGGGTACACCATACAGAGACACACATGCTTTGAGTGGCAGCCAGGGAGCCTGCTCCAACTGCTACCCAGATGCATGTACAAAGCACGCTCCCTCCAATCACACTCTTCTATTGCTTTCACGGTTTGCCATCTCGTTTCCCAGGGTCTTTGGGCTTTTCAGTAGGGCCAGCCGGCCAACAGAACTAACCACCACAAACATTTTCTTGGTGACCTGGCCAAGCTGCAATTTAATCCTGGCCTGCTGCCCTGTTTCATACCTGGGGATCAAATCCTGGCTGCGGGATGCCAGTTTGGTCAGGGTTGTCATGAGAACCGTGATGACGCGTGGCGAGTACTTGGGGATGCTGGCCGAGGGCCGGAGCTGCGTGATTTCAAACAGCATGGCCTCTAGGGCTTCGAAGAACTTGTTGATCTGCTCCACTGTGCACCTTTTGTCGTAGGACACAGACATGTACTCGCCAATAGCCCAAACCTGCGGAGGGTAGAGACACACCATGGAGAGCAGAGTCCTTCTAAGGAAGGGACTGGTGAGATTAGTTTGCTCTGAAGGGGCAAGGAGGAAGTTTGTGGAGAGAGCCTGCAGAGGGGGCTACAGGGAGGGGATCTGCGGGACCAGAGGCAGGCAGGTGCCTCCTTACCACGGAGGTAAAGATATCCTCTTTGTTCCGGATGTTGCTGACAGTTCCTGAAAACTCCAGCAGCTCCTTGGACAGTTCCACTATCAGGGAGGGGTGCAGCTTACACAGAAGCACCAGCTGGGAGCTCAGCACTCTGCCGGGGAGAAGGGAGAGGATGAGGGCTCTGGAACACTAGCTGCCCCCGATCTGACTGTGCTGGACAAGGAGGTATCGCCAGTCCCGTTTTGCAGCTGGGGCAGGCACAGTGGGATTCATTGTTTCTGTTACAGCAGCATCCAGGACCTCAAGCAGCATCAAGCCCTACAGCACTAGGCAGTTCTCAATTTAGCCACCTGCCAGCACACAGGGAGGGGCACTGTCCCTTACACAGAATCTCTCCCTCGAGCCAGTCCCATCCCAAGTCTGGGCTCAGCGAAATGCCTGGCACCCAGAAAGATCAGAGCAGGCGGTTCACCAGATTAGGGCTTACTAGCGAGGAATAGATCTGCTCCAGTCAGGAGCCTGCACAGTGACCACCCGCGAGAGCATGTCTGCAGACAGCAAACCTGTGCTACAGTATGGGACAGTGGCCGCAGAGGCGCTGCGATCAGGGTGTGCGTGACCAAAGCCCTGACTGCAATGCCCAGCGACTCTGGTCGTGGTCGGGTGGGAGCTCGCTGCAGCTGTCTGTCCAAGGGGCTCAGTTCTAGTGCCCTGGTTTCCAAGTGCTTGTGACCCACAAGGTTTTCTTGACAAAGCGAGTTGCTTTCTCCCTGGGCGTGCCGACCGCAGGGCACATCCCAGCGCCCTCAGAAGAGGGGCCTCACAGGGATCGTGCCAAGACTGGTTACCCCTGGCAAGACAGACGGGCTGGGAACTCTGTGCTGTGTAACCCGCCTCCTGGCAATTCTATCCGCTCCCTCAGACTCACCTGTGCACATCGGCCTTAAACGCCGGGAGCTCGTAGAGCTGCTCGCTCCTCTCCAGCAGCACCAACACCAGCTGGTTTATCAGGGGGCCATCTGCAAACTGGAGATGGAGAAACATTTCCTTCAGCGCCATCCCCCCAATGCCCAGCCGTTGCCGCCAAACCCAGCAGCTGGGCTGGGGCGAGGAAGCATGGAGGAGCCTGGCAGCCTGATCTGAGTGCGGGCAGAAGCCCTGTGCTCATCCTGCTGCTGCCCACACTTGGAGGATTTCAAGCAATGCTGGGCTACTGCTGGAAGGGCCTTTTCCCCCCTCTCCTTAAAAGGGACGAGGAGGCAGCCTGCCCTTCTCAGCCTGTTCCTAGAGGCTCACTCCCTACAGAAACACCCACAATCCCAGGAATTCCCTTTACAGTTTCACACACTGACTCTGGGAAACTCAGGGCCCCGGGTATTTTCACCCCCCATTAACGCCCAGAACAAAGGGAAGCAGGCCCCCTCCCAGAGCGAGCAAGAACCCAAGCCAGAGGGAGTTTAACCCTTTTGTTCCCATGGATATTCCTCAGATGGCAGAGGGAAGATCACAGACAGCAGTACACAGGAACCGAACCCCCCAGTCTGCAGGAAGCCCTACCTCTTTCACCACGCCGAAGTATAGCTGCAGTAAGACAGGGACAGTGTCTGCACACTGCACAACCCGTGGACAGCTGGCCATGGACCCCAGCAAATGGCGAAGAGGAGCCAACCTGTGGGCAACAGACCCCAACATCACCAGCAAAGCAGTTTCCCTGGAGAATCCCAGCTTCCCAGCCCTGCCCGTTTCCGAACACCTTACAGAACCGAAGAGCAGAGGGATACGCGTACCACATTCCAGCTGTGATTGCACAAAGGAGCCAGTACGCCTTACACAGCAACCCCAGCTCTCTCCCCACACAAAGCTCTGACTGCAGGGCTGCTGCTTCCTCCTGGAGCCAGTCCTGAGGCAGCTGGGAAATGGAGAGCCCCGGCATCCCTAGTCTCCCCTCTTCTGCACATGCAGCTGAATGAGATGCTGGCTGCAGCCACGTACCGCTCAGGGGAGTCTCTGGGGGCAGACTCAGTACGGAGGAGATACTGAAAGGTGCTTCGGTAGAGTGGGTGGCGGAAGGCCTCCAGGCAGCTGGCTGGCTTTGCTGCAGGATCCCAGGCAGCTCGCTCAGAGATGGGAGTGGAGGCAGATCTAGTGACAGGCACACACAACACAAACAAGCTATGGGAACAGAGCAGCAAACTGGCTAGGTCACAATTAAGGGAATGGCAAGGCTGAAAGGCCTCCACAGCTGATCAAACCCCCCTCCCCCAAAAGTGTCAGACTTCATTCAAATAGTCCCAAGAGTAAAATGATTCTCAGGGTGGCCAAACAGGACAGCAAGAGGGTTAACAGGCAGGGTACAAGGAATGCTGGGTAACAGATAGGAGCTGGGGCATACTGCACCATCCCTCAGCAGCTAGGCACAGTGCCACCCTCTAGCGCTCTCTCTAGCTGGCTCACCAGCAGGCCCTGGCAGAGGGTGGTGCAATGTCCAAAGGGGAGGATCTGTGCCCAGCGATTCCAGTGCTCCACAACCACCGATGGGGGTGTGTGCATGTGTGGCAGCCTGTGCGTGGGTGTGGGTGTGTGGCAAAGGGGTCAATTACCCTGGGGCCCAGGGATTCTAAAGGGCGTGGCACTCCCGGCCACCACTACTATTGCGGCGGCACTAGCCAGAGCGCTGTACAGCACGCTTCAGGATCCCATGCTGCGCATTCCAGGCGGCTCAGAGCGTCAGCGGGGGAGGGGAATACCATGCCACCTGGGCGGTGCTGAGGACTGGTTGCCCCAGCCCCACCCATTCTGCCCAAGGCCCCACCCTGTCGAGGGGCAGAGCCGCCACTCCTCCCCCACACACACACACACATTGTCCAGGGGCCCAGCGATCCTGTCAGCTCCCGTGACCCAAAGTCCCCTCTGCCAGCACACAGCTCCAGTGCGAGTCTCCGTTCCAAGCCTCCCAAGCTGTGCTCACAGTCAGGAGATCCCCAGGGTAAGAACAAACCATATGTGGGGTAGTGAGCCCCACCTTGCCCTCTGCAAGAAGCCAGTCATGCTCACATTACCCAGTGTTCCCTTCCATGCTCACATGACAGACCCTACCAAATTCACGGTCCGTTTTGGTCAATTTCACAGTCAGAGGATTTTAAAAAACATATATGTAATTATTTTGGCTATTTAAATCTGAAGCATCATGGTTTGCAATTGTAGGGGTCTGTGTGTGGGGAGGATGCAAGGTTATTGTGGGGGGGGGTTGTTGTACTGCTACCATATTACTTCTGTGCTGCTGCCTTCAGAGCTGGGCAGTGGTGGAAAGCGGTGGCTGCAGGCTGGGTGCCCAGCTGGGAAGGAAAAGCTGGGTGCCCAGCTGGAAAGCGGTGGCTGCAGGCTGGGTGCCCAGCTGGGAAGGCAGAGCCACTGCCAGCAGCAGCACAGAAGGAAGGATGACAGGGTATGGTATTGCCACTCATACTTCTGTGCTGTTGCCTACAGAGTTGGGTGCCCAGTCAACAGTTGCTGCTCTCCCGCCGCCCACCTTCGGCAGCACATAAGTAAGGATGGCAATACTCTGACACTCCCCCCTTAAAATAACCTTGTAACCCCCCCTCAACCACCGCAATTCCTTCGTGGGTCAGGACTCCTGGTTTGAGAAATGCTGGTCTCTCCTGTGAAAGCTATATAGTATAGCATAAAAGCACTCAAAACACCAGATTTCACAGTGCCTGACACATTTTTCCATGGCCATGAATTTGGTAGGGCCTTACACGTGACCCTCCAAGGAGAGAATCTGAACTTCATGTCTACCTGAAGAGAGGATAGGAACAGGCCTGGCAGAATTTTTATTTTTTAATCATTGAGATGGATAATATCAATGTTTAGTTTTAAGCTTTTAAAAAATTGTATCCAAATTTTCAGTTTCAGGAAATTGGGGGGAGGGGCATTTAGATAATGACTTACTGACATGCTGGAGACTCAGAAAGTTAAAGCTTTACAACTATTAAAACACAGAATGTACAAAGTAAATATCCCTAAACCAACTAATCAAGCAGCATTTTTATGACTGTACCAATCTATTCATTTTGATCATCATCATGGAAATGTTTTTTCATCATTGTGGGTGTATGGGAAATCCACATTTGCCAATAAAAATGGAATCCTTCCAAGCCTAAACCTAAGATTGGCTAACCGAGACCACAAGTTCTGGCATCCTCCCTCCGGTGGTGCCCAATTCTGCACAGTTCAGGGGAAGGACACTTGAGTGGAATGGTGCACAAAAGAAAATTCAGTGTAGAAGTAATGTCACCTTCATATTGGTGCATGTAACAAAATTCATGTGGTGGAGGTGAGGCCACGGGAGGGAGCTCAGGCCTGGGACAGAGGGTCAGGATGTAAGAGCTCTGGCTGGGGGTGCAGGCTCTAGGGTGGGGCTGAGGATGAAGGGTTTAGGGTGCAGGGGAGAGGCCTCCAGGTTTGGGGAGGGGCTCTGGCCTGGGGGTTGGTGTGCAGGAGGGAGTATAGGCTGTGGGCTTTGGGGTGGTGCTGGGGATGAGGGTTTTGGAGTGCAGGGGGATGTTCAGGACGGGGGGTGCTCAAGGTGGGATAGGGATTGGGGCTTTCCTGGACAGCTCCCCTCTACTGGCTGCGGCAGCTCTGTGCTGGGGCTGGCAGGGAGCGGTTCCCCTCCCTCACTGCAGCCCTGAACCCCTGCGTGGGGCTTAATAGCTCCTGCCTAAGGCTTAATGGGAAGCTGCATGGCTGCACAGCTTAGGGGGAACTATGACAGACCCCTGCCAATTGCTCAGAAGTGGACATGAGGGAAGGAATGGAAATTCCTTCCGGACTCAGCCTACGCTCAGAAGCATGAGACCTCACTGTCCCTATCTATGCACATGCAGCAGAACTGCACACGCTATTGGTCACATGCTTTCACATCCCCCTGTAAATCCAGCTATGGTAGCTGCCACTCTGAACTGATGCAGTGATGGATGTTCTTCGGGTGTGGGGCAGCCATTTCCAACAGTTAGTTCTGGTTCAAAGGTGGGTCAGGACGCTGCCCAGTGTCAACGCCCTGAGAGGAGGGGAAGGTGATGTTACCTCAGCTGGACGTCCAGAGCAGCCGTCAAACATGGCAGGTCAAGCAAGAAGTGAAAGATCTCGATGGCTGTGTCTGCACCAAGCAGAGCGGGAAGAAGGTCCCTGAACTCAGAGATCAAGGCAGGGCTATTCCATGCTAAAAGCTGCAGGGAAAGAGACAGACTTTCACAAACTGCTAGTAGTAGGGCTGCTACTCTTCCCCTCCCCCCAACCCAGCAGGATTCTCCCACTTCAGCAAAGGCAAAGCATGCCACAGGGGCCAGTGGAGAGGCACAAAATGTGCTTCAAAAGGCACTCAGGCTGGCCCAGCACAGGGATGGATTTACCTCACAGCCTCCCAAAAGGGTGTCTGCAAGGATGCAACAGGTGCTCCCAAAAGCCACCTGCAATGGGCTGATCTCAGAACTAGCCACTTTGAGTCTCCAAGCCTTAATGCAGGAGAATTAGCCTCCCCCGCCCCGCTCCAATCATGTCCTGCTGGCCAGGGTGTTGTCAGACTCCAATGAAGGAATTCCAGGATGCTGGGACAAACTAGGAACTGAGCCCTTCCACAGGCCAGTTATTCTCCTGGGATAGAGCCCACTTACTCCTCTTCTGTTACCATTTGGGAGCCAAGCCGTTACTCCCTTGCCCGCTCCCAACTGCTGTATTATAAACCCAGACACCTCCAGGTCACAGATGTCACCTGCAGCCTTTCAGGCCCTAAACCACCACATAGATGTATCCAGAACTAATCCCCCACCACACACCTTTTTAAACTGGTCTGAGTCCTTCTACGCCTCAGCCTGTTTGCCATACGGGTCTGGCAGTGGGCCCCGAACAGGGACGTGTGGAGGAACATTCGGGGTGGCATACAACAGGGCCTTGCCAGCCACCACCAGGGTGGGAGCAGTGGAGTGGGGGACACAGGAAGCCACAACTCCATTCCAGCCCTTGCTCTGCTCCTAGCTTGGCCGAAGCTGCAGTCCCATGCTGTCCCCAGGCCAGCTCCGGCCCTAGCCCTGTGCTCCCCTAGCTCAACTCTGCCCTCATCCCCCCTCCTCCCTCATCCCCACACCATCTCTAGCCCCAGCTCCTCCCCCATTCCCACTCTGCCCCCCATTCCTCTGCTGAGCCAAGTGTGTAACCAGTGGGGGTGAATACGGACAGATTCTGTTACTGGTAGGGAGGGGTGAGGATGTGGACACTGCTGATGTACAGCCACCCCTTTGATACATTAGGGGCTGCCGCTGCAGGACATCCATGTGCGAAGAGCAGTGCTTGAATCAGCCCCGGGCCCCGCACCTTGAAGAGGTTTGGGAAGCTCTGTCTGAAGAGGCTGAGGTTCTCTGTGAAGAACCGGATGTTGTCCCTGCAGAACTGGATAAACTCGAAGGCCAGCATCGGGCTGTGGAAGAGCTGAGCAGGAATCCTGGTGAACAGGTACCTGTAAATGGCCTCAGAATCCACCGCTGCTGTCTCACCTGGGGGGGAAGGCACACTCAGGAGCTCCGCCCACCCAGCAGCCATCCTTCCGGGCTGGTGCAGTTACAGAGTGGCTAACGAAAATGACCTTTTTCTCTTTTGTAACAGCAGCAGCCAGGGCAGTAGAAGAGGCAGTGTAGCTCCTGCATCTCCAGCACTGGACTGCCCAGCTCAGAGCCCGTCTGAAGCTGTCCCAGCAGCACCTGCTGCGGGAGAGGCACAGAGAAAGGCCGCAGGCTCGGCACTGCTGAGATAGGGCAATGGTAGACACATGAACTGAGCACATGACCAAAGCTAGAGAGTAGTAGGAAGCCATGATCAGTGCCTACTGATCCAACCCTGCCTCTGACAGAGGTCTGAGGGCGCGCAAAGCTACCGCAGAGACTCCCAAAGCTTATGGAGGTAGGGGGAACAGGGCACGACAACAACAGCAACCCAACCCATCTCTGAGCAGCCATAGAGAGGAGAGACCATGCCACTGTCCGCTTACTGTGGTTCAGGAAGAACTGAGCAATGGGCAGCAGTGCCCTGGCATAAGCAAGGTCCCCGCTGATTCGGCCATGCAAGATCTTCAGGCAGGAGAGTGTCCGGTACACATAGGAGGCGTCCTGCCTGCAGATGATATCCATGATAGTGACAGCCTCAATGAGACACTGCACAAGAAAGCACAGCAAGATCAGAACTGCACAAACAGCTCCTCCCTCCAACCCTCCCCCCTGCCCCTTTTGTACTTACAGCTTTTTGCAGGTCCCCATCTGGTTTTTTCAGGGCCCCTAATAGATAAACAAATCAAACTCAGTCCCCTGGTCCATGCTGGGTCATGGCTAAACTGGGCAATGTTGCTGATATTGACACGGGTTCTACTGGGAATGGATTTAACACTGCCAAGTCCATTATTGGATTGGTGGAAGCTCTCCCTTCAGCCTCCAAAAGAAATGATGAACTGAGCCCTTTTGGACCTTCCCATAACACAGGGCGTCCTTACAGACCACACAGCAGCCCTACAGGAGTGTGGACGAGAAGAGTCCAGAATTAAGAATGGTGGGAAAGAGTCATGGACCCTCCTCACTCACACAGTTCTGAGCAGCCAGTCAAAACAACACACACTCCAGTACTACCGTTTCCAAAACCTCTCTCTGCAAGTCAACAGCAGAAGGTAGAACACAGAGCATGGCTACAGACATCTGGCGATGTTCGAGAGCTAGCAAGCATCTTCCCCATCCTCAGCTAATCCTTCTAGAAAGGCTCACCACAGACAAATGTTGCCTCTAATTTTTTCCAAACAAGTATGGAAAAAGTGTTGTTATATGCATGAGGCATGGGCAGATGTGCACCACCAGCAGAAACACATGCTGCCAGCTGTGGGTGCTCTGCTCATCAGCTGGGTGGCATTTCAATTAGGGATGCAAAATCCCAATTAATCAGTTAACCGGTTAAACATTGACCTAATGTTTAACCAGTTAACCAACTAAGTGGGACCCTGGGCCGCCACCCCCCAGGCTAGGGCTGGCTGCTGGTTTCCAGCTGTCAGCCACACAGGGTTGGCTGCTGGGGCTGGAGAAGCCCTCTTCCCACTGCAGGCCGTGGGCTGGGGGCGAAGCTGGTCCCGGGCAACTGGTTAACCGTTACCTGTTCACATCCCTAATCTGAGTTGTTCCTGGGTGGCTGCCCAAGCACACAGCTTCCAGGGAACACTGCCTCAGACCCTTTCCTGCACTTCCACAGGCATGAGGGAATCATACGGTGATCAAAGTCAGGCAGCTTAAATAGATTCTTGGGCCTAGTCTCAGGCCAGCAGGAAGACTCTGCTTTCAGCCCCAAGAGGAAGCTGATTGCGATGATTGTTTAGAACAGGGGTTCCCAACCTGGGGTACGTGTACCCCCAGGGGGTACGAGAAGCTTGTCAAGGGGGTACGGGGAATATTTGGTAAATAACTAGATTATCCTAATTGAAATATTCCAAAAATAGTAGTGTTAGTGAAAAAAAGTCGTGGATTCTAGAGTCTAGAATTTATTTCCTTTCATATTGAATAGGGGGTACGGGAAGGTTTACTAAAATCCAAGGGGGTACGGGGACCGAAAAAGGTTGGGAACCCCTGGTTTAGAATGACACTAAGGGACTCTGATGAGAGTCCAGAATATTCAAACCATAACTCACGCCGGTTGCTTTGCTCGATAAGCCGCTGGCAGTATTCAAAAGCCTTCTCTCTCAGACGCTCTTTTGGGGGAAGCAGGCGACTGGAGGTGGAGGTAGCAGAGACCATGGACATGACAGACCCATCCACCTCCGATCTGTCATCTGCAGAGAAGAGATCATTGCATGATACCAGTCAAGAGTTACATCTTTGAAAGAGGCTCTTCAAGCCACCCAGCTCACCAAGGGGGAGGAGACGGTATGATGGATTACCTCCATCACTACTGCAATAATCTTTGTACAAAGTATGCCTTGTAAGGGGCCACCTGGAAACTCATAATTTGCTGGTCAGTATTGTCCTGGTAAAATATGTGTGGCAACATGGCTTGTGAAGATATAGGACTCTTCTGAATGATATTAACAACACATGATCTGATCCCCACAGTCCTGCCCAGTCAGAAGTCAGGTCTGTCCTAAATGAAGGAAGGAATGTGTACTTGCCTTGGTTAGCAGTTAAGTAATGAACAGTCAGCAAAGCAGAGAGGAAAAACAACGGACATTCAAACAGATGCATTTCTAACTTTTATGCCTCTTTATTATAAAATCTCTCTTTATAGTTAACTAGACAACTTATCCAGCGTTGTTCATGTCCGGGGCTGGCCCTGGGCCATGCACCCCGCTTGCCAGTTCCTCCCCAGGGTAGGCCATGCAGGCTGCCTGCCGGTGCTCTCCGGGGCCAACCTAGGGTGGCAGGGCTATGTAGCAGCCAGCAGCTACTCCTTAGGGCAGTCTGGCATGGCAGGGACTGCGCTGTCGGCCAGTGAGTGCTCACTAGGCACTTGCTGCCCCCCTGTGGTCATGTGTGAGTATAAAACTGTCCCTGCTGTCACAGCACTCCATTTCCCTCTGATACAAAACAATCGCATTTCACGCACATCCCATTGTCCTGGGACAACCAAAACCTGACCTTGCTTTTAAGTATGATACGAGGGAGCTACATATCAAATTTGGTGGACCTAGCTCTTACTGTTTAGGAGGAGTTCTTGAACAAATGGACTCACAGATGGACGGACAGACAGATGCACACTTCTAAAATATATAGTAAGATGTGATAAATTTATTTTACTATTGTTAATTTAATCCAGTGAGTTCAAATGGAAGTGTCTGGATAACTCCATTCGGGGTAACAAGTTATGGGCATATTACTCCTTTACATTTAAGAATGATGGATTTTTGTTGCATCCAGGAGAGGGCCAGGCAGTAGAGGACATACATTTCTAAGGAAACTTCTGGGACTGGGGTCACCATGCAGTATGACTAAGGCTGGTAAAACTAAGGTGCACCTGGCTGGCTGCAGCACACACAGAGCTGGGAGTGACTGACATGCTGAAGGCTGTTTGTTATCATTCCAGGCTCAATGCTACAGCAAAGCATTGTAATGGGCACCCCAGCTTACAGGCAGGGGTGACACAGTTACTTCCTGGTCTGGACTGTACCCTGGTATGTCTCAGAGGGGAAGTGGTACCTGATTCCAATCCCATGGGGAACATTCTGTTGGCGTTTGGGAACATTATAACAGTACCAATGGGGATGCTACCCCACTCTCTCCGCCATTCATTTCTTTTACCTTGAAGCCTGGAGGGATTTTTCCTGAAATCTGACATCCTATATAACTGGTTCATTCTGTTACATCAGATCATGGTCATTCAGCAGGCTCCCTGTGACATTTTCCTCACAACAGTGCTAGCCTTGGCATCCCCTGCTATTCATTTCTGCCAATGACCCTCAGTAATAACCCCCAAGCCTCTGTTGAACTCACTCAGACATCAGCCAAGTGAGACAGTGCCAAAAAGCACTGAACCAAATGGTGGTTTTGTGGTGAAGCCATGAAATATCCTTTCAGGACTACACCAGAAAACTCATCCGACACGGGATGTAAAACACCACCCAACCTAACCCTCTAAGAACACACCTGGTGCCACAATCCAGTACCTGAATGAGGGCTGTTTGCCCCATCGCCATAGCACAACAGCCACTTGCGCAGCATGGAAAAGGCCTGCATGTTGAGCCATTGGTCCTCTGTGTAATACTGACCAATTGAGAGCACTGTGAAGAAGTCTGTGGCAACCACACCATCCACCTCTGTGATAGGGCCAGGCTAGGAGATAAAAGATAAACTGGGTGAAGTAGTGGGGCTTCTTGAGGTAGAGATTGTTGGGGAAAGGGAAAGTGGAGTTCAATCACATGAGTGGAGTCACTGAACGTATTTGTATGTTACACACATGGAGAAGATGAGGCCCACCATAACAACCAGAGGGGTAGGATGGGAAGGTGCAGGTCTCTTTCCCTGGAAGGGGCCCTCAAATCCTTTTATTCCCATCTACCTCAAAAGCCACATTTCAGCAACCTTCCGTTTCTAGATAAATGGCCTTCAACATACAGCCGTGCTGTCACCGAAATCTGCAAGATGCTTCTATCTCTATACCCCCATCAGCTTAAGAGTTTGAAATCCAAACTCTGATCCCCACATACCTGACCATGGCACTCACTGGCTGTCCAGCTGGCTAACAGCAGCAGCAGTTCTAAATCACCTTTCCTAAAATTGACCGAGTTCAGGAGCCTGGCAGTGACAGCAAGGAATGGAAACACGACTGTGACAGATATCCAGGTCCTTTGCCAGGGACTCTGGATTTCAACTCTCACCTGCCTTGACCTGGGATTGGAGAAGAAGCCTCCAGAAGGCTGTGCAACCCCTTGCTGAACACTTGCATATCTCAGCCAGTCGACCATCCTTTTATTAACCAGATTGGTCTGATCTACAGATGGAAAGCAACATAGACAAGGTTAAACAACAGAGTCCTGTGGCACTTTAAAGACTAACATATTTATTAGGAAAAACTTAAACAATGAATGGTTCTGTGGCACCTAAGAGACTAACAAAAAAATGTAGGTAGTATCACGAACTTTCCTGGGCACCATTCATCTGAAGAAGTGAGTTGTACCCACGAAAGCTCATGATGCCATCTACATCACCATCTAAAGTGCTGCAGGACCATTAGTTGTTTACCTTTTTTTCAGTTACAGACCAGCATGGATACCCCTCTGAGAAATTCATGAGGGTATTAGTTAGATCAGACTTAGATTCATCATAGCAAGGGGCTCTGCAGCGCATTAGTCACTAAAAACTGCTCCCGAACTGGTACATTTTAAACCAGTGGTCCCCAAACTTTTGGGGCTGCCGGGCGCCCGGGGGCAGGGCTACTCACGCGCCGGGCACCCAGGGGCGGGGCCATGCATATGCCTGGGGGCAGGGCCACCCATACAGCGCGCGCCCGGTGCTGGCGCCACCCATGCGCCGCACTCCCGGGGCCGGCACCACTCCTGTGCCGCGTGCCCAGGGGTGGAGCTGCCCATACGCTGTGCGCCGGGGCCGGAACAGCCCATGCACCACATGCCCAGGCCGCCACCGCCCGTGTGCTGCATGCCCAGAGCCGGCGCCACTCCTGTGCTGCGTGTCCAGGGCTGGTGCCACCCCTGTGCCGCGCGCCCAGGGGCTGGCGCCGCCCATATGCCACGCGCCTGGGGCCGGCACAGCCCTTGCACCACGCACCCGGGGGCAGGGCCACCCAAACGCTGCGCACCTGGGGGCGGGACCGCCCATGCGCTGCACGCCCGGGGCTGACGCTGCCCATACACTGTGAGCCCATGGGCCCGGCACCGCCCACGTGCCGTGTGCCCGGGGGCGGGGCCGGCCCCGGCCCCGTTCACTCGACGGGCGCACAGAAATGGCCCGGTGAGCGCCATGGCGCCCGCGGGCACCGCGTTGGGGACCACGGCTTTAAACCTATCCTACGTCTGCCAGAGGAACTCTACTCCGGCTCCTCTCAGAGCAAAGGGATTCCTTCAGAGTCAAACCCTCAAGGTGATTTTCACACTAGGGATGTAAGAGAGTAGTTGACTATCCGATAAGCATAAGCAAGAGCTTGTGTTGGGAGGAGCTGTACAGGGCTGGCCACCATGAACAGAGGCTGCTCCAGCACCAGCTCATTTGCAGCAGATAGGGCTGGCCACCGCAAACAAGGGCTGCTAGACACAGCGAGAGCTGGGACCAAGCAGTCCCGGCTCACACTGTTCTGGGATGCTGCGCCTCTGCATTTTAAATGTAGTAAGAGCCAGGCTCTTGCTACATTTAAAATGCAGAGCTGCAATGCAGGTGGCTCCTGGAGCTGGCAAGAGCCAGAACTGCTCAGTCCTGGCTTAAGCCAGCTCCTGAAGCTACCCCTGCTGCGGCTTTGCAGAGTGGTCCTTATCGACTAATCATACAATTAGCCAGATAACCGCAATTTAACATCCTTATTTCACACCCCCATCCTTATTCTACCTTTACAAAAGATGCTGGTCTCTGAGCTTGTGTATTCCATTCACAGTTCCCTTTATGATTCCCACTCCCACCCTTTCCCCCTTACTACATGTAATCTCATCAATGTTCGGCACAATTCTTCAGCCCAAAGTCAGACAGCGAACACAAGCACCTGGGATTTGTAATCCAGATCAGCCCAGTGGTAGATCTATTCCCCTGTCCTGTCTCCGACAGCAAATATCGGGTGGACAGTATCTGAAGCTGAGATGTAATGGACAATAATGGAATAAATGGCCTGCGGGGGAGGTTTCCCTTAATTCAGGGAGTGGTGATTAGTCTGAACCCTGTAGCATGAAACTCTCTATCCCCTAAACAGTTGTATCCTACTGAATGTAGCAGGAGAAGCCCAGGCAAGTGCAAATACTTCATTCCAGCATCCTCCTTCAAGCTTCCCCCAGTCTCTGTCCAAGAAGCACAAATCTCAGCAAACTCCAGAACCTTGTCTCAGCACGGTACAGCGTCTCCTTTGCATAAGAGTATTTCTGTACCTTTTCCCATCAAGCCCCCCGAGACTGGAGTGGTCTCCCAAAGCCTGCTCACCAGTCTATCCCCCCCTCCTCTCAAATTCTCTGCCACTTCTCTCACTTCTGCCCAGACGCTATGAAAAGCCTGGCTATTCTTCTGAACTCATTCAATAAATAGACACACACAAACTGGGGAGCCATGTGAGCCTTTCTGTCCCCACCCCAAGCTCCTTATGATACATATTTATATTGCGATCTGACAGTCAGAGGACCCGGTGCTAGCCCCACACACATAGGAAGGATCTCTCTGCCCTAAAGAGCCAGTGCCTTTCTGTCCTGTGAGGTGCCTAGCACACTCAAGGGCATAGTACAAATAAGGGACCGATCCTAAATAAGGATATTAAAATGCAATTATCTGGCTAATCATATAATTGATACAATTTGTATCGACTATACAATTAGTTGATAAGCGCTGCCGTACAGAGCTGAGGCAGAGGTAGCTCCAGGAGCCAGCTCCGGAGCCACCCGTGCTGCTACTCTGCATTTTAAATGTAGTCAGAGCCATTGGGCTCTTACTACATTTAAAATGCAGAGGCACGGCGATCAGCGCAAGGCAAGACTGCTAGGTCCTGGCTCGCGCGGAGTCCAGAAGCCCCTGACCAGCCCCCGTTCGTGGTGGCCAGGGCTGGCCACATACAGGAGCTGCTTAGGCAGCAGCCTCTCTCTGTGGCCATCTCTGGCTGCCACGAACAGAGGCTGGTGCCGGAGCAGCCCATGCCCGTGGCTAGCCCTGGCCAATGCGAACAGGGGCTGCTTGGTGGCAAGGGCTGCTTCCCAGCAGCGTCCCCGATCCCCTTCCTGCTGCCTCTGATAGAGGCAGTGGGGGAGGGAGGGAGGCGAGGCTGTATCCGCAGACAGTGCTGGGGGCAACTGGCTTGTAAGCCACTGCTTGAGTCCCCACTCATGCCATGCTCCTGCAGCACTTCTGCTTTTGAAATGTACAAAAGCCCCAGAAGGCTCTTGTTCATTTCAAAAACAGAAGCACAGGCAGTGAGAACCAGCACCAGTGGGACTGAAGCAGTCACAGTCATTTCCCCTTTGTGCCTCTGTCTCCCCTATCCCCCGCAGAGACGGTGCTGGGGGGGACTGGCTTAAATCTGATTCCCTCCAGCATGGCTCCTACTCCTCTCCACCTTGCTGCCTCTGTCTGATAGAGGCAGCAATGGGTGGGGGGAAAGTGACCAGTCAAGTGGCTACTCAACTATCCAATAATCATTTGCTTATTGGATAGTCGACTAGTCGCTAACATCCCTAATCCTTAATGGATCAGTGTCCCTTTCCCTGGGATATAGGTGCTGTTTATAAAGGCAATCTGCCAACGTCTCAAGTCATACTTATGGTCTAAGCCTTCAAAGCCCCTTTTTAATCACCATGGTGCGTGATTGTGATTTGTTCCTTCCCTGCAGGGCTCTAGGACTCTCTTGCATTTACCTTCAGTTAGGCTTGCTGGCGATAGACTGATGATCTTTGAGAGTAGAGGAAGAAGGTGCCGTGAGCTCTGACTCTCGGGCAGTCGTCCTTCCAGGACTTTTACAACACGTTGCCCCACTGCTAACACCTCTGCCTTTTTATTTCCCTTAAAATGAAGCAAAGATTAAAACAAAATGACCATTTGCAACTTTTAATGGTTTCAGTCTTACACACCCCTAGGTGAGAGCAATTCTGCTCTGGTGCTGAGTGCAGCTATTTTACCATAGTCCATAGATCTCTTATACAAGCTGAAGCCACAGAGTCCAAAGGAGAAAACATTTGATTGAGAAACAAGTCTGTGGATAGCCACAATTTAAAATTGAATTCATTTACTAAAAATGGCTTTAGAGGACACTCCCCAAATACTGTGTTACACTCAACCAGCATGGATGGAGAGGCAAACAATAGAGCTAACTCCTCCATATAATCCCTAGTGGTGAATTTGCCAATATGATTATTAAATGCAAGGCTTGTGGCTTTGACTCAGATTGAATGAACATGTTCCAACTAGGGATGTGAATGGTAAAATAGTGGGGGCTGGAGCAGCTCCCCACTCACTGCAGGCAGGGAGCTGCTCCAGACCCATACGGTCCGCCACAGGCAGGGGGCGCTCCAGCCCGGCCGCTTCCCCTTTCATCCATTAACCAGTTAAACATTATATTTAACTGGTTAACCAATTAAACAGGATTTTACATACCTAGTTCTATCATGTCTAGTTAGCTGGTACCTATACGGAGAATAAAACTCTTTGGCTATGTCTACGCTGCGCTGTTTTGTGCAAGAAATATACAAATGAGGCGAAGCGTGGAATATCGCCGTGCCTCATTTGCATAATTAATGAGTGGCCACTTTTTGTGCAAGAGGCTTTAGCGCAAAAAGGAGCCATCTACATGGCTCCTTTTTGTGCAAAAACCCCCTCTTGTGCATGAGCTGGTCTTCCTGAAAAAAATGTGGAAGAGCGGCTCTTGCACAAAACGTGGCTGCTCATTAATTATGCAAATGAGGCACGGCGATATTCCATGCTTCGCTTCATTTGCATATTTCTTGCGCAAAACAGCACAGTGAAGACGTAGCCTTTCTGTTTGGAAGTTGTTGCTGTGATTTAAGATGCATAATCAGACTGCACTGTCAGGGAAGATGGGTTTCCCACAAAGATTACCCTCCTTTAGCACGACAGGCATATACCCTAGCTTCTGAGGCCGCCTTAGTGGAATCAAATGGTTTTCTTCCTCCTCCAAAACCATCATGCCAGCAGACATTAAAACCCATTCAAGTATTTAGAGTCTCTGACAGTCTCCCCAACTAGCCACTTTACCCTCTTGAGCTGAAAGATGAAAATCAACAGCAACCTGTGGGACCCCCTTGTTCACTAGTGATCACGTGTGTGCCCTACTTAAGAAAAAGCAAGCAATTAGGTGGTAAGCTACAGAACCTTATAGAGGTGAGGAAACTGCACTTGGGAACCCTTCCCAAGGCCAATATACATATACTCCCATTCCCACACCCTCACCATGCACATGGGCAGATGGACCAAAGAAACGCATTAAAGAGGAAGCTTGTGATTTAGAGATGCCTACAATAAAGGAAAAGGCTTACAAAGCTGTGACACAGAGGAACTGAAGGAACCACGTCATCATGCTGTTGATATGCACCCCTGGAAGCCCTGCCTGCTTTTTAGAGAGAAGGCTGAACAAATTATGATCAGTGGCAGATTTCCCGGTTTTAACACGTTTACATGTCACTTGACACTGTCCTTCCTGTTAGAAATGTCCAGTGTCTAAAATTACATCTGCCAGTCTACTCTCCCAATAAATAGAAGTGCAAGAGGCAGAGAAGCCAGGGAAGAAAGTTGCTGCAGCTGCTCTTTGAGGCAACAGTAAGGCCACAAGCTCTAGAAAGCTACAAGTCTAGGCAAAGTACACAGAACTGACCAAGATGCTATGACAAGTAGGCAAATAGAATGAGTGACTCACTTCCCACATCCGCCTCACTTCCTTGCAGTTAGAGAAAGAAACCCATCTAAAAGGAGAAACTAACAGGCAAGAATGCAAGACAAGGAGGCCTTTTTGTTAGGGCTCTGCTGAATAGTTCCTGTTTTCACTGCATCAAGTTGGACATTGCTCATTAGTGCCACCTGCTGTAAAGAGTTACAGTAGCAGCACTAACAGCCAGCTACATTAAAATAAAGCAACGGTTTTGTGGTTCTGTTTCCAATTCCAGGGTAAATACACAGATGAGAGGTCAGATTTAGATTCTGGAATTATTACATTTTAACTAGAAACTGATTGTTGGTGAAGAAGGGGGGGCCTTAAAAATAAGTTACTACCCAGGTAAAGGTACATTAGAATCTTGCAACACAACCCAAACCTGATTACAAGTGAAAACAGCTCTCCCCTCCCCCTTGGTTCTGGATCATCTCTGACCACCTCCTCCTGCCCTATGGGGGTTGGCACAGCAACAGCTGCGTGCCAAGTTATTTCCAGCAGGTAGCTCCCCAAGAGCCATTGCACACGGGGAGCCGGCTTTTAAGCCAGCTCCCCATGCATACCGGGAGCCTGCATGTAACCAAGAACGTTCAAGGCTCATTGGTTCACCATATATATGGTTACACTTTCACATCCCTGCTATAGAGTTTTTATATATTTTGTTTTTTATATCTGAGCATAAAAAAACAGCACCATAAAACAGACTAGAAGGAGAATCCACAATAAATTCTTTGGATCCTTGCCTTTGTAGGCATGAACAGCAGTGGATTAAACTATTACAGGAGCTTGTACTGAAAGGTTCCTTCCCACTCCCCAGGTCACAGAGCCCACTGCTCCCAGCCCCTCAGCTATGCACACCTTGATTTCCATAGCTCATTATCAAATCTTGACTACACAGCAAACTTTGCCATTTGATTCCAAACAAAGCATACATGAAGTTCTCTTTGTTCTTATTTACACACATGTAAGTAACTTTCACTCCTCTTGAGCTAAGTGACCGGGTACTGATGTCAGAAAGCAAATCTGTGTTGACTAGACAAGATTCCTGACAGCAGAGTTCATCTACCTGAGCCAAGAGGATGGAGGACACTAGACTCAACAGCTTTGCATCCTGGATTTCATCACAGGACAGGACGATATAGTTGCTGGGTGACATCTCTCTCAAGATGGCAGCGCACAGAGCCTGAACCTGCTCGGGACACTTGGGCAAACACAACACTGTCTGCAACAGCTCTACAAATTTACTATCCAACCTACAAAAGAAAAAATAAATAAAAGCCAGTCTTTCAGGCAAGGCATCATAATAGAAAAAACGAGAAAAAGGATGTTTACTTATATTCATATTTGACAGTGTTGATATGGTGTAATCTTTGAAGTTGGCTATAAGTAATCTCATATTACTCAACCTCTTCAGTGTGGGCATTTCTGGATTTCACTCCTTTAATAAGGCCTGATCAAATGAAGTCAGAGGGGGTTTTTCCCTACTTACTTTAACAGAAGCTAAACAGGGACTCTAGTTTGCAAGGGGAAAGAGAGTGGATTGTATTTCAACATCTGCAACTCGCACAGTGTTTTTAGTAAAGGAAATGTTTTGCAGACACCTAGCCTTCATTTCTGATCCATCAAGAACAGAATGCTTTGTATCTCATGTGTACTAGAGAAACACAAGCTTCAGTTTCAACATCTATATTCTAAGAGAAAAACAGTTACTGGGAATAGTACACTGAAGAGGATGCTAAGAAAATATTTTCTGAGACAGAAACAGAAGACAAAAACTTATACACACACAAATTCCATTTTCACAAAATTTACTTTTCATTTTTAAGGTGCATAAATATAGATGTTATATAATAACAGACAGTAATAGATTTATAAGCACATAGCACTTGCCCATAGGTACACTATCATATTGTTAGATACATTCAATTTAAAAAAAAAATTTTTTTGGTCTCTGCAAATGCAACCCACAAAGGATGCAGAGCAGATCTGTAATATGGGTTGAACCTCCCTAGTCCGGTGCTCTCTGGTCCAGCATGACTTCAGTTAGCCAGGTGTCCACTTATCATGGATGTGACCAAATTTCCTGTGGTCCCATAAAGTTTGTTTACTGCACCAGCTCTGGTTCTCTGTGTCCTGTGCTGTTATTTACCTCTAATTTACCTCAAATGTCTTCTAAGAGCCCAGTAAGCAGTGGAAGTGTTGGTAATGCTGCTGGACAATATTGACCTCCTGTGATCTGGCACTGCTCAGTTCCAGAGGGTGCTGGACTAGAGAGGTTCAGTTCAGCATGTAGTACTGATCTATAGAATACTGAAACACAGTCCTGACAGTACCCTGTTACAGTGACTGCCTAACACAGCTTAAAATGTCCTCTCACTCACTTCCGGTCATATTTTGTGGCTGAAACGATAAGGAAAAGTCTCTGCAAACAGTCAATGGTCTCAATTCCCAAGTCATGATTCTGGAGAAGGCTTGTGATTCGGGAACTGAATTTCCTCAGTTCTTCATCCTGGATCTCCCTAGTCAAGATGAGAAACACAGGAATTAGGAAGTCCTAAATCAGTTAAATTCTATGGTCTAACACACACAGAAATAAAAACAGGAGAAAGGGAGTGCTGAGGCAATACATTCTTCTACACACAGGTCTGCATTCCAGTGCTCTCTTAACCTCAGAGTCAAAATACTGGTATCAGACCTATTTCTGTGATTTCAATTGTCTGAAACGTTTGTTCCTTTAAAACCATTTCCCCTTTATTTTTGTGCTATGCAGTTTCTACTAGCTTTTCAAGTTCAAGAAGCCAAATTCTGAGCCTCTTTTCAAATGGCAAGCATCTTTTAAAGAAGGAAATAAATAGCTACTACCACGTCAAAGCTATGGCTACTAAACTGGGAGGGAGAGGAAAAAAACCTTTAATATCTCCTCAAAACATGCCATTTTATCGCTTGGTTTGCCACAAAGGAAACAAAGCCAAAGCTAGGAAGACCCAGGGATCTCTGCAAATCTCTGAACGCAACACCTTGCTGGATTCCCAGCAGCTCTAGGAAAGTGCAGTATTTCCGAGCTAAGTCAGGATGGCTTCTAAGAAGGCTGAATCTGGAATCATTTTCAGCTGCACCCGCTTCCACCTCCAATTGTCAGCAGTAGGGAAGCCGCTTAGTGGAGGCTGCCAGTTCCAAGAGGCTGCCTCCCGTCTGCGCTTGCAGTGTCCCCTGCTGGCTCCGGTACATCGGGCAAGTCACTGCCCACCCGCGCCTCAGCGTGCCCGCCTGGGCAATGGGGAGAAAGCCCCCCCCCTTCCCACTGAGCTTGTAGGATGTTAGCGGCAGAGGAGCCCTGCCCGTGGGAGCACAAAGCGCTGGGAACATTCACAGCCTCAGGAATTGTGTTGCTCGAGACACCCGCCGAAGCACAACCGCTCCGCGCAACACACACACACCGCCCCGCGCCATGCGCACACACCGCCCCGCGCCACACACACACACGCGCACACGCGCGTGCGCACACACCGCCCCGTGCCACACACACGCGCGTGCGCACACACCGCCCCGCGCCACACACACGCGCGTGCGCACACACCGCCCCGCGCCACACACACACACCGCCCCGCGCCACACACACACACACACGCGCACACACCGCCCCGCGCCACACACACACACACACGCGCACACACACACACCCCGCCCCGCGCCACACGCGCACACCGCCCCGCGGCCCCCCCACACACACACTGCGCCCCCCACACACACACGCGCGCACACACCGCCCCGCGCCACACACACACACACACGCGCGCGCACACCGCCCCGCGCCGCGCGCGCACACCACCCCGCGGCCCCCCCCACACACCGCCCCGCGCCACACACACACACACGCGCACACACCGCCCCGCGCCACACACACACACACACACACACACACACGCGCGCACACCGCCCCGCGCCACACACACACACACACACACACGCGCACACCGCCCCGCGCCACACACACACACACACACGCGCGCACACCGCCCCGCGCCACACACACACACACGCGCACACCGCCCCGCGCCACACACACACACGCGCACACACCGCCCCGCGCCACACACACACACACACACGCGCGCGCACACACACACACACGCGCGCGCACACACACACACACACCGCGCGCGCACACACACGCACACACACGCGCGCACGCCCCGCGCCACACACACGCGCACACCGCCCCGCGGCCCCCCCCACACACACACCGCGCCACCCACCCCCCCCCACACACACACCGCCCCGCGCCACACACACACACACACACACACACACACAGAGCTCTGAGCAGAACCGGGCCCCCACGCAGGGTCGGACAACAGCCCCTCTCCCCACGGAGGCGCCCGGCTGCCCAGCGCCTCCCCCCCCCCCCCCGGCCACGTCTCTAGCCACGGAAGGGTCTGGCTGAGCCGGATCACCCCGCACCTGGCCTGCCGCAGGAAGCTCTCCGTTCCCGGGGTGAACATCCCGCCGCCGCGCCGCGCCGGGGCTAGTCCCAGGGCACAACAGGGCGTCAGGGCAACGAAGGAGCCAGGCCGTCTCCGCTCCTCCCGGCCACTTCCGGCAGGCGCGTCCGTTCCCCATGAGGGTCCCCGCGAACCCGGCTCCCCCTCGCGAACAGTTCCGGGAGCAGGAGCCGCTTTGCCTCCCCGCCCATAGCGCTAGAGTAGATCCTTCCGCACGGGCCTGATTTACCAGTGTCCTTCCGCCTGGCGGAGGGGAAAGGGAAATAATCCCCCGATTAGTAAGGGGAGATGGCTGAAGCCCAGGTCACAGATCAGATACAGACACACGCACCCATCCCCTGCCTGCGGGGGGGGGGGGGGAGCAAGAGGCCCAGGATGAGCAGGGGCCTGCAGCCCTGCCTGGCCAGGATCAGGCCCAGGAGCCCCCTCTCCAGGGAACCCTCCCAAGATGGGCCTGGGCAGCCAGGTGCTGCGATCACAGGCCTAGAGGCTGCCCCAGGCTAGAGCCATAGCTTGCACGCAGGGGTGGGGTGCAGGAAGCAGTTACAGCACCCCTGGAATTCAGACCCACCCCTCACAGCAAAGCTGGCAGAACCATTAGTGGCAGACACTGACTGACACTAGGGGGTCAAGGGGGGTAGAACATGAGCAGCAAGACGGGGGAGGGAGTGTCATTTCACAGAATTGTCCAAATACATCTAGCAACTCCTGCCCTGTAGGGGGTCACGCCCCTCTGTTACCATATGAACCTATCCAAACCAGAAGCATGGCCCTCAGAGGGGTGCCAGCTGTCCAGTTTTGAACCAGACAGTCTAGTATTTGAGCTTTCTGTTCAGGAAACAAATTGAGAAAATATAAATGTCCGGTATTTTCTAAATAGGATGTAACGTAGATTGTGATGTAATGTCAAGTCTGTCTGGTATTTTTGTTGAAACCTTCTGGCACCCCTACAGCCCTGAGGCACACTAGGCTAAGCACAGGACCAAGGCAGGGTCTGGAACAGACTGCCATAGCTCTGTGCCTGAGCAAGCTGGCAGAGTTTGGCTAGGGGCAGAGAGTCTATGCTTGCATTGCAGGGAAAATGTGAAATTGGAAGAAGCTCTTAGCCTTTCCTGGGACCCATTTAAAAATAAGGTGTTTTGAAAAGGCTAAGAGATACAAATAGCCCACAAGCTGCCTTCATCAGTTCCAAAAGGTTAAAGGACATTAACAATTCATTATTAGGAATATCCCTTCTGACTTTGCTTTAAAAAAAAAAAAAATAAAAAGGGCTGTAGCTTTTATAGCAGTGCATGCCCTCAATGTTCCCTCTACTCTTTTCCATCCATATGTAACGTAAATTTTGTTATATGCATCAGGAAAGGGCAGACAAACCGTGGCAAATTTTTAAAGTGCTTCTACACAAATGCTAGAAGTTTGACTAAAGATGGGTGAACTAGAGTACCTTGTATTAAAGGAGGAGATTGACATAATAGAGGCATCACAGAAACCTGGTGGAATGAGGAAAATCTGTGGGACACAATCATACCAGGATATAAAATATATCGGAAGGATAGAACAGGCCGTGTGGGTGGCGGAGAGGCACTATATGTGAAAGATAATGTAGAATCAAATGAAATAAAAATCTTAAATGAATCAACATGTCCAATAGAATCACTATGGATAGTAATTCCATGTTCCAATAAGAACAGAGCAGTAGGGATATATTATCGACCACCTGACCAGGACAGCGATAGTGAGATTGAAATGCTAAGGGAGATTCGAGAGGCTACCAAAATAAAATACTCTATAATAATGGGGGATTTCAATTATCCCCATATTGACTGGGTACATGTCACCTCAGGAAGAGATGCAGAGATAAAATTTCTCAATGGCTTAAATGACTGCTTCTTGAAGCAGCTTGTACAGGAACCCACAAGGGGAGAGGCAATTCTCGATTTAGTCCTGAGTGGAGCTCAGGATCAGGTCCAGGAGGTAACTATTACAGGACCGCTTGGGAATAGTGACCATAATATAACAACATATAACATTCCTGTGGTGGAAAGAACACCTCAGCAGTCCAGCACTCTGGCATTTAATTTCAAAAAGGGGAATTACACAAAAATGAGGAGATTAGTTAAACAGAAATTAAAAGGCACAGTGACAAGAGCCAAATCCCTGCCAGCTGCATGGAAACTTTTTAAAGACACCATAATAGAGGCCCAACTTAAACGTATACCCCAAATTAAAAACATAGTAAGAGACCTAAAAAAAGAGTCATCGTGGCTTAACCACCATGTAAAAGAAGCAGTGAGGGACAAAAAGGCATCTTTCAAGAAATGGAAGTCCAATCCCAGTGAGAAATAGAAAGGAACATAAACACAGTCAAATTAAGTGTAAAACTGTAATAAGAAAAGCAAAAAAAGATTTTGAGGAACAGCTAGCCAAAAACTCAAAAAACAATAGCAAAATGTTTTTTAAGTACATTAGAAGCAGGAAGCCTGCTAAAAAACCAGTAGGTCCCCTAGACAATCGAGATACAAAAGGAGCAATCAAGGACGATAAAGCCATTGCGGAGAAGCTAAATGATTTCTTTGCATCAGTTTTTACGGCTGAGGATGTTGAGGAGATTCCCAAACCTGCACCGTCCTTTGTGGGAGATGAATCTGAGGAACTGTCCTGGATTGAAGTGTCATTAGAGGAGGTTTTGGAACAAAATAGAAAAACTTAACGTTAACAAATCACTGGGACCGGATGGCATTCACCCAAGGGTTCTAAAAGAACTCAAATGGGAAACTGCAGAACTGTTAACTGTGGTTTGTAATCTATCCTTTAAATCGGCTTCCATACCTACTGACTGGAAGATAGCTAACGTGACACCAATATTTAAAAAAGGGCTCTAGAGGTGATCCCGGCAATTACAGACCGGTAAGTCTAACATCGGTACCGGGCAAATTAGTCGAAACAATAGTAAAGAATAAAGTTGTGAAGCATGTAGAAGAACATAATTTGTTGGGCAAAAGTCAACATGGTTTCTGTAAAGGGAAATCATGTCTTACTAATCTATTAGAGTTCTTTGAAGGGGTTAACAAACATGAGGACAAGGGGGATCCAGTAGATATAGTATACTTAGATTTTCAGAAAGCCTTTGACAAAGTCCCTCACCAATGGCTCTTGTGTAAATTACATTGTCATGGGATAAGAGGGAAGGTCCTTTCATGGACTGAGAACTGGTTAAAAGACAGGAAACAGAGTAGGAATAAATGGTAAATTTTCAGAATGGAGTGGTGTCCCCCAAGGGTCAGTCCTAGGACCAATCCTATTCAACTTACTCATAAATGATCTAGAGAAAGGGGCAAACAGTGAGGTAGTAAACTTTGCAGATAATACTAAACTGTTCAAGATAGTCAAGACAGAAGCAGACTGTGAAGAACTTCAAAAAGATCTCACAAAACTAATTGATTGGGCAACAAAATGGCAAATGAAGTTTAATGTGGATAAGTGTAAAGTAACGCACGTTGGAAAGAATAACCTCAATTATACATATAATATGATGGGGGCTAATTTGGCTACGACAAATCAGGAAAGATCTTGGAGTTATCGTGGATAGTTCTCTGAAAACGTCCACACAGTGTGCTGCGGCAGTCAAAAAGGCAAATCGAATGTTAGGCATTATTAAGAAAGGGATAGAAAGTAAGACACAATATCTTACTGCCCCTGTATAAAACTATGGTACGCCCGCATCTTGAGTACTGTGTACAGATGTGGTGTCCTCACCTCAAAAAAGATATTTTGGCCTTGGAAAGGGTTCAGAAAAGGGCAACTAAAATGATTAGGGGTTTGGAACAGTTCCCATATGAGGAGAGGCTAAAGCGACCGGGACTTTTCAGTCTGGGAAAGAGGAGACTGAGGGGGGATATGATAGAGGTATATAAAATCATGAGTGGTGTGGAGAGGGTGAATAAAGAAAAGTTATTCATTAGTTCCCATAATATAAGGACTAGAGGACACCAAATGAAATTAATGGGTAGCAGGTTTAAAACTAATAAGCAAAAGTTCATCTTCACACAGCGCATAGTCAACCTGTGGAACTCCTTGCCAGAGGAGGCTGTGAAGGCTAGAACTATAACAGAGTTTAAAGAGAAGCTAGATAAATTCATGGAGGTTAGGTCCAAAAAAGGCTATTAGCCAGGGGGTAGAAATGGTGTCCCTGGCCTCTGTTTGTCAGAGGCTGGAGATGGATGGCACAAGACAAATCGCTTGGTCATGGTCTTCGGTCCACCCCCTCCGACAGGCTACTGGGCTAGATAGACCTTTGGTCTGACCCAGTACGACCATTCTTATGTTCTTATGCAAATGTGCTTCACCAGGGAAACACAAACCTAGCTGTGAGTGCTAGGCTAATCAGCTGGGTGGCATTGGAATCACAGCTTATGGGGAACACTGGCCCGCAGCCTGTCATGCCAAATTTACCTTTGGGAGTTGATAGCCATTAGCCACTCATCCATATAAAACTCCTTAAAGAGCTTAACCAACAACAGTTTCCATTAGCCAACTGTGCAGCAGCTCATGCTGCCATTGGAACCAGAAACTTCCACCACTGTAGCTATCAACAGTCACTGTAGAACATAAATCAGACATACAGAAAGCAAAGGGTTTAAGAGACAAAAATTCCAGCTTTTCCCAAATGTTGTTATAATTATGCAGTAGTGAGAAGCATGTTTTAAAATACATTGGACAAGGGGGTCCACCACAGATGCTAACAGCATTTAAAAAAGGAAGATGGTGAAGAAGGCACCCATATCTAGCTCTCTACAGCCTTCATCAACTGAGTATTTTTGCTAATCTGGGCAGGATTTCTAACACATGGAAGAGCCAGCCAGACTTTGGCTAGCTAGCAGGAGAACCCATCTTTAGGTCGATGGTGGTCTTCATGCTTTCAGTTTTAGACATGAATGTGAATGCCCAGTGACCTGATTAACCAAAATGAGTAATTAGAATAGGGAAGGTGCAGTTGAAATAAGATGTCAAAGAAGAACAGGGCATAAGAACTATCTAGCCTTAAGTGGGAGGATTTGGAAAGGTTTTCAGACCCTGTATAACTTTAGCTTCACAATATGCAGTCTCATTTATAGCAGCAATTGGAATGGTTTAGCACAGAACTGGAGAAGATCCAGAGGGGAAAGTGAAAACTTCATCTTGAGTCTCCAGCCAGAGTTTGTGGGGTGATGGTCTAATCCACAGGGAAAAGATTAGAGACTACGGAAAAGAGACTAGTTATTTATTACCAAAAATAAGATAATGAACTAATGTTTCCCAAATCTAACTTCCAGGTACCAGAACTGAATTGCTAGCTCACAGCCAAGATTTTTTGAACCTTGAAGATATACAGATATGTACTTAATGTTCTGCACATGATTCAAAGGTGAGAATGGAGAGAGAAAGAAATATTTAGGGCCAACAAGCACACTGCCTGTTTATAGCCATGCACCAGACAGAATGCTCAGATGATAGGTACACAAAGCAGCACATGTAGCATATATCAGCAAAGTCCTCTGGGAAATCCTACAGCAGGGAGAGCCGGAAGGAAGGTTCCACAGACTGATTCTGAACACACTAAAAAAAAGAAATTTCAAAGACGACAAACATGCCAGCCTAGGCCTCTGCTAGCAGTGGAATACTTATTTTCTACAGTTACTAACTGTAGTTTAATCATGAAGAGACAAGACACTACTTAGAGCCAGCCACACCACAACTCATTACAAACTGAGCCTAAACGCAAACAGTCCGTATGAAGAAAGTGGTAAAATCCACTCCACAGGCTGCTGAGGAAATCTTAAATCACCACAGTGCTGTGTATAGGCAGTAAGAGCATATCCTTTAGCCACTCAAAAGGAGTAAGCAATTTCAGGGCACCTTCTCTTTAATATATAATTTTATTTCTGGTTATAGAAATAAATGCTAAACAGGAGACACAATACTTCCCAACCACATAAATCAATTTAATAGATAACAGTTAAAATAAATGAAAAAAGCAGAAATTTAAAACTTTGTTAAAGCTTTAAAATATTAATGTTCTGATACATTAAAAATCACATTCAGATCTCAAATTATTTAAAAAAAAAGTATGGCTCCTAATAAAAAATACTGTATCTCATTTGACATCCCTTGGATACTGCATTTCCACACCTTACCCTCCCCCTTGGTGAACACAGCCCTCTCTCTACCGCCCCAATTTGTAAACTCCTCCCACGCTTTTCTGAGTTTACCCGTACTCCATAATAGTTCACTGTTGGACCCAGTTGTGTGCATCAGCAGTACTTCAGAAGAGTGGCACTTAAGTCAGTATAACATAGGAAATTCTACACCAGATTTTTAACAGTGAAGCAGAGAAGGGGAAGAGGATTTGCATTTTTCTGCTTCAGTGGCTTTTAAACCTAAGGTCTAAAGATTATGTCTAAGATTTCCAAAGTGGTCCACACCAGTATTCCTTCTAATTTTTTCCCATCCTTGTATGGAATACATTTTCTTACATGCACCAAGGCATGTACAGATGTGTACCACCAGAAGAAACATGTTGTGGTATGTAAGTGCTCTGGACACTCTACTAATCAGCTGGGTGGCATTTGAATCTCTCCTGGGTGGATGCCTAAGTTCTCAGCTTACAGGGAACACTGGTCCGCACCTTTTATTCATTTTTTTTAAGAGGTCTGCAAATGGAAAAAAAAATGAAAATCACTGTTCTCTTTGATCTAAATCCTGTTCCTTCCAACCAAACCACTAGAAAATATCCTGTGACACTATCTGTTTTTTAATGATGGTTCTGTTTTTGGCAATTTTCATCGAAGCCAGATGTAGTGCAAGAAGTCACATAACTTGTCCTAGGTCATATGAGTAAGCAGTTGAAGCCAACTCTAAACACAGAATGTTGTTTCTCAGGGGACTTTGCTGTCACCTTTTGGCCATGTCTGGAGAGGATATGAAGCAAGAGCCATAATATATAGTGTGTCAAATTTGGATTTCACCATGGCTTTTCCTCCCTTGGGAGGAAGAAAAGCTGTATTTTCTATCACTGCCCACAGCAGCACACCTACTCCCTTTTGAACAACCTTCAACCCAAGTGACCTTCCCAAGAAAATCAACCACCAGATCCTGATGCCAGCATAAACTTAGGAAAAGTTTATATTCTGGGTCCTCAAAGAAATGCAATATTACTTCAGATAGAGACCTCGCAAAAGCAGCCTCTTTCTGGCTCCCTAATACTATGAGTAACCTTGAAAAGGCCAAAATGAGTAAAAAATCATCCCAAAGTAAGTCCAGTAACCTCAATGGAGTTACACGAGGATGAATTTGGCGCACACAGAGGAAAAAGCAAGAGGAATTCTTGTTGCATGCATATTTTTATTAGATCTATTTTATCTAGGGGACCCTACCCCTCAAGCATTTTGGAGATAGGAGCATCATAAAGAATGTGACAGGCTGCATGCACCACCTCCAGATCCCGTAGCAGCCAGTCATGAAGCAGCATTCCAGTTTGTCAAGAGCACATTTCCTTATTTTTGCAGAGATCCAAATGCAGATATTTGGAGAGTGGAAATCAAAGAGAAAGGAGAAATGAGTAGAAAACAATAACTCACACTCACACACAGATTAGCCTAGTATCCTGAGTGTTTGGGGAGGTAATATCCTCTATTGTGCAAGACATTAAAGTGACCGCTGAATTGAGAGATTGCAATTTTAAAAAACTTTGGGTAATTTAAAGCAGTTGGGAAAATTAAACTTGATGCATATAAACTTCACTCTTGTGCCAGCCTAATTAATTTCCAACTTACGGGGGAGTGGCCCCATTATGTACAGTTTAAATGAGAATCTAAGGATCTTGGCACTTGATTTTCTCAAACCAAGGCCAGGAGGACAGTTTGAATCCTTTTAATTCTCTAATTCTCATTCGTGCCATTTGGGGACTTCCCTGCCAATAGAACAGCTTGTGCTGCTGCAGAGTTCCAAGTATTGTGTCACAAGTGGGACTCATCCTAGAGGAAGAGCAGAGTCCTAAGTGGGCCCTCTTGCCCTATAAAAAGGAAGCTACATCTCTACAGGTCGCTCCCCACTCTAAACTAAGATAGGGATATCATTCTCCTAGAATTAGTGCCTGCAATTAGAATTTACCAGTATCTATGTAAAGTTCTATTTACACTCAACCATAGGGAACAGTCATGGACCACTTATATACACATGCACATTAATAAATAAGATTTATACTTACATATATCTAAATTAATACTCTGGAAAAAAGTATTTTAAAAAGAATGGTTTCTTAGCTCTCATTCTCCCTGTGGAAACAGCTCATGAGTTACAGTGATGTGTAAAGTATATAGTTACACAGCGGTAAGGAAACATCCAGCCATTCGTTCTGAAAGCTCTTGTACAGTGTAGTTAAAATTAATTAGCACCTACAAATACACTTTGTATTTCTGTCATCTTTTTAATAAGACATATTCATATCTTTAAAAAAATTTAAATTAAAATCACCGTTCTGGCAAGAGCAAATCTCCTACTCACCCCAAAGCAAATGTTTTCAGCCACATTACAACACCCTGAAAAAACAGAATTTGTCATGCAAAAACACCATCACAACTGGATGTTTGCCACTACTAGTGGTGCTAGTTGCTTATGACACAGACAGACAGACAGTGTGAGAATGTGTGATGAGAATGACCAAAGGGGAACTCTTCCCTGTGAAGTCACAACTACATTTTGGTCAGCATGAGGCTATGCAAATGGCTTAAGACTCTGTATGTACAAGGAAACCTGCTTCTCATCCCTAGTAGCTCAGCAAATCTCACACTAGACACATTTGTGTAATGTAACAGATTTCCTGCAGCACAACACTCTTCAGCTGGCTCCAATGCACTCTACACAGTGCAGCAGTAGTGTATGTTATAGACATAGCAGCTTTAAAGCAACTGTTTTTACTCGGAAACAATCACACAGAACAACTGAACAAAGTCTTTCATGCGACTGCAGCCTGCAGAGAGACGTGTTGGGCACAACAGTCTTATCACACATACCTTTAAACCATGGCGTGCAAATGAGCATTTAGGTCATAGGTTCATTGACATGGAAGGAAACAATTGTAAAAGAAAAAAAAAACAGTTGGGGGGGGGGGCAGAAATGGCTCACGACCTGGATGCCAATGAAGAAAAACTATTGTTACACGTTCACTAACACTCACAAAGCAAAAGATCAATAAATTGCATTTTAATGGCAAAACTTCAAAGCTGATCATGTCCCTTTTACAAATCATGGTTTTTAATGCCTAACTCCAGTTTATTAGCAGCAGGATTAAGAAACCCGACAGAATTCAATTAAATAAAAAAATGTTTCTTTTATTAAGAAAATCTAAATGTTAAGCTGCAGGTAGAACTGAATCCACTGTTTGTTTCATCAAACCAAGACATGGCTTAAGTATTTCTAATGCTACCTGAGGTCCCCAACACTGCTTCCTACTCTTAAAGGCACAAGCCGGAACAGTTCAGCAGAGAGGGACAAGTCCAACTGCACAACAGGTACTGTCAGAACTTTTACAATTCCCTGGGCTGCAACTCACAACTATGCGGCATAGTTTGATCCTTGGGACACTGTGTAACCAAGACAAAAACGTGGACAATCCTTCACATGAGGATTTAATCATTTAAACCCAGTCTGGGGTTTAAAAGTAGGAGCCACTGGTCACAAAGGAAAATATGCAGAAGTTAAACTATGAACAGCTTTGTTAATTCCTTTCACTGTATCTGCCATCCAACTTTCATGCACTTAGCTATGGCAGAAAAGTCTTTTTTTTAATTTCCTCACATTCTAATATTCAGGTATATCCTGCAATACATCAGAGGTAATGCTGTAGCGCCAGCCTGAACCTCTCCAGGTGACTCTGAACAATGTTCCACATCAGTCTACATGCCAGTTAAGGTCAACAGCTCTCATTTCATTAGATTTAAGTCCCAACCTTAAAATAATTTTTTTAATATTGAAATAGTGGGTTGTGGAAGTCGACTCTGAATTGCAGTTGGGTCTCTAGGGAGTCAGGCATCTAACTGGAGTACATGCAAAATTAAACATTTGCAATTCATTCAGTAATTTATTAGTTAATATTATTAAATTCAGCCATTTACATCATTGTTGATAACAAGTATCAGTTATCACGAAGACCATACAGCCAGGATATTTTCAAGTAAAATTGGAAGCTGTTTACCACCTAAGTTGTAGAAGCAAAAGAAAAAGATCCAAAATTGCCTATTTCTTCACCCCTATAAAATTTAACTCAGGTCTGTGTTACTTACTTTACAGAAAAGCTGCAACCAGCAGCAAATTTTTAAGAGACAAAAAAATTGAGAGACAGCAGAATTTTATTATAACATGACCCCACTCCAACTCTTCCTCAGAGCCTGCGGATCCCAAATATGTTATACTTTAGTTTTCTCCCAGCCTTGTTTGGGCAGCATTCAATATAAGTGCTCTTGTCTTCACCTGAAGACTAAACATGCTGCTCTCTACAGCTCACCCAGTCTCTCCTGACCTAGAAAAATAAGAGCTAAAGCCACAAACTTTGCTCCCACATATGAGCAGCATGATATGCTATCACTGAATCAGATTAAACTGGCACCACTTTGAAAGGATTCTCTCATCAGGTCAAATTGAAATTTTTGTAAAAATAAGCTTTTACAAATCCAAGCTTGAGAAACATGAATTTAAAATAATTCCAGTGGAATAAAACCAAGGACAACCCCTTGCAGTGTTTGCCAGGCATCATCCCAGTAGTGTATGAGTAAAGGAGCTATTCATTGGATTATAAATCTTAAAAGTGATTAATCTCTAATCATTGTCCAAGCTGAGAAAAATGCAGAAGGATTAAAAAGACAATAGATTTTTTTTCAGTTTTAGATTATCTCAAGGTGTGGTTTATAGCAGGTAAAGAAACATTAAAAAAAACCACATATAATCCAAATATTGTGAGAAACACTCAATTTCAGATGACTGAGGCTTTTGGAAAAATCAAGGTGTTTTTCAATACAATTTATAGATGAAGGGGGATATGAATTTTTCTGGACAATTGGATGTTTCAAGTAATCAAGCTTAAATATCCCTTAAGTTGAAGACCTTACTCTATATCTTTATCCCAGCTGTTTGTGTAATCATTTATAATGCCCAAGGGAGAAACCTGTGGAGTTCATATGAATACCTTGTGTTCAATGTGTGGTATGGCTTAACTAGCAGCTGGATGCAACAAGAAAAAAAAAACAGGCTGAAATGTAAACAAGACTTTTAAAAAAGTTTCAACAGAAAAATTCATTTAATTTTTTTTTTTTTTTTTAAGTTCCAACCTTACACAAAAATTAGTAGCTCCTGTTTTCAAATAGAAAAGGGAGTTTAAAAGGCAAATACAGGTTTTTGTATTCCGGGGGATTCTTTGGGGATAACATTTTCTAAGTTTTGAGTCAATCATTAAAACATATTCTATATTATTCTGCAAAGGTAACCCAGGTAATGGGAGGTCACATTCAAATACACCGGAATGTAGGAGCATCTTCACATAGACTGGGAGGGACGATGTAATTCAAATGACCTTGAAATTGCACTGGCCTCCATCTGACACTTGCCCAAGCCAAGGGAAAGCACAGTAATCACAGCTGGCTGAAAAACAACAGATTTGGTGCCCAAATGTAGGAGAATTCATTGGACTAGGCCTAGATCTGATGGTCATTAGCAACAAACCACCACCAAAGGAAAAAAAGAAAAAGAGGTTGTTAAAAGAGAGCGAGCATCTGTTTGCAATATGGCATCTGTTGTCCCTGCATATGCCAACTTTCTCAAATGAAGTCGCTTCCAAATAGAAAAAGGGGTCAACCAGGCCCAGCTCAGATATGGATTCGGTCCTTATTACCAAATACTTCCAGCCCAAATTCTACATTCCAATAACCAAGAAACACAATAGCCTATTTACTCCATGTTGGTTATACCCAGTCACCTAAGTGTGGACTATTAGCAGCAGCCAGAAGAGAAAAAGAAAGGAAGAGAATTCGTCACTACAAGAATTGAGGTACATTATCAATGGGTTGAAAAAGCATGTAAAGGGGAAGAAAACACACTTCTGGCATGGCAACAATCTAGCCTCAGCAGAGATGGACTAGATAACATGTTAGGTTGTTTCAATCTCCAATATCTATAATTTGCCCTTTCTGCAGTGGAATTTTCATTGGTAACTGCAGCGTTTTTGCTGAGTGGCTTTCTAGAACTGGCAGCATGCTAGGGAACCACTCTGGAGGCCTGAGAGTAGGTATAAATACTCTTAATCAACTGTTACAAATGAGGATGAACACTTTTCCATAGGGCCACAGGATTTTGGGTAAGAAATGCTGTTTTTCCCAATGTGGGTCCAACGCAAGCCAAACACCTACTAAATGGCTGTCAAAGAAAGGTTAATTCACAAGTGGTATGCTGCTTCCTAGAATGGAAGGTGGATATCCAGACTGGTGAGGGATGAGGCAGAAAACACTACTTGGGTAAAGTAAAGATTATGGAGTTTTGCAGGTGGAACCAGTGAATATGTAACTGGTGATAAGTATATTCAATTATCAACTAGCAACTTGGCCAGCAGGTGTTCTGAACCAAAAAGGACAGACTGGGAAAATGTTACATGCCCTGAATATTGAAGGGACAACTATGTATACTTTTAAACCTGTACATTTTAAAAAGGCATATCTATAACGCAGCAACTGATCTGTAGAAACACTTACTGGCTGTTTATCTGCAATTCTCCGCTTATCTCAGTGGATCTCTGATTTACAGCAACTTAAGGTATTGTCATATTTATGGACATTTTCAAGGAGAAGCAACTATCTAACCCAAACAATGTTTTTCATTTGTCACTCATCCAGCATGTGCTCACCTGACATGTTACAAGACTCAAAAACCCTTTCTTACATATAGGATTCCCAGACTCAGTTCTTTCTGGAAGTTTGCTGAAATTCAAAGCAGCATTCACCTGTCGTTACTGGCTAGCTATAGGGGCACAATTAAACTGTGCTGTACTCTCATCATTGTGCCCTATTCTGTACGCTAAAAGTCTTCTCTTAGAATCCTGGCTGTGAGCAAACTGTTACATCAGTTGGCCATTGTTAAAAACCCCAGACCCAACCACTTACTAGGAAGCAGAAGAGGTGCAAAGTTGTTAACTGACTGACTGCGACTATTTGGCAAATTACAACAGCTACCACCAGATTTTAGAAATCAACTCAATGCACTAAAATCCAGAGAATATGTCCAATGGTTGCCACCAACATACATATAAATTAGAATGGTCATACCAAAGCTGCATTGCTACCTTCAATGGAGTTTGTGCCTCTGACAGTGTAACCCTAAACCACATCCCCCAAGAATTTTCTCCCTTTTTGGAAACTTTGGGGCTAAAACAAACTTGCTCAGCTTTCCTTTAGACAGTGGCTCTTACTCAGAGAATGATATCTGGCAAAGAAAAAGGAAACCTAGAAGAAAATTAGTGTCACCCAATTGCACTTAGTCATTACTACAACATATGTCTCCTCCCTAAGATGCTAGAAGAAATTAATCAACTCTGCTTTGCTCCCTAACACCTGTGATGCACCATGTGTACAGGATACGGATGGTCTCTTTTATTGTATCTTGGGAAAATCCATCCCATAAAGTTCCTCATTGAGCCTACTGCGCTCTGCTCCATAACAACACTGCCAGTTTGACATTAACAGCAAGATAGCACTGCACTATGTCAGTGGAAGCAGAAAGGGTGAACAGATGTCTAGACAGAAGACAAATGCTCCATCATTGCTGGCTTCCTTTTCACATTTCCAAAGCTATCAGGATCTTTAAGTTAAGAAAGGTCTTTGGCGTTTAGATAGAAGATAGTTTTTACAATACAACTCTTTCTGCTAACTTAACTAGTTAGCTGGAGGCTGAAAAGGAGAGTAATCCTGTTTCTTCAACCACAATTCAGGCCATGCACAGCACCCACTTTCCCAACTGCTTCAAGGGTCTCAGAAATCTGCAGGGATAGTGGGTCTGCACTGATCTTTTTAGTATATCATAAACAGAGCATGATTTACCCAATTGCTAAATTAAAACAAGTGTGTATTTAGAAGGAAATTCTCTGCTTACTGGCCAGTCCTAACAAATGCAATTGACTCCTGGTCCTTTGTCTAACTGTATCATTGGGAGGCACGGGTTGGGTGCAAAGGAAAACCTCAAAACTCTGTTTTAAAAACAGCAGTTGACAGTTTTTGTGTAGAAAATGTGGGGCCTCCTCTTATTTGCATTTGTTTTTTAGATTTATTCTCAATACTGTTTTTAATCACCACTGCCCTTCACCCTGGAATTTAATCTCACTATCTCATGATGGGACACCACCAAAATCCTCTTCCAGCAATGCCAGCTCCAAGTTTCCATCTGGTGCTGGGCCACTGAATTTAGGCCATCTGGTCTTCCGGCCAGAGGCCTGTACTGCCAGAAAGGACTGAGATAAACACTTTGATGCAGAAGGCTAACCATCACAGGAAAGATGATGGCAGGTCATTCTAGGATGTTATAAATGAACCATATTGCCCCAGAAGCCGGGAGACACATGAACAATCAGAAAACCCAATGTACAGGACACAGAACCTTTCAGAGGTGCCCGTTCTCACATGTTCAGTCTCTGAGATATTTGTGAATCCAGAAGCATACGAGTGTGAGTACAACCCACCCCTTTATGTTTGTTGTTCTTTTCTTTACAAGAAACAAATTAATGCTGCTCCATTGTCTCACTTTTCCACTTTCCCTCAAAGGGAATGGACAGAAACTGTATTTTGAAGATCCAGCTGGTTCAGCCCTAAAGCTCCCCCTCCCAAAACTCATATAAACAAACATGGATATAATAATGTTTCACAGGGTGACGTTGTATAAAAAAAAATCTGCCTTTTCTCTCCCTAGTTTGGTATGTTACTTTAATGCTGTTCCTACGAGAAGCTGCGCCCCTTCTTCTATGTCGATCTTCTTGGGTGGCCCTTTTAAATGGTCCTATGTGTTTTGAAGCTCTACAAGGCAGAATAAGCAAGGCATCAGAGATGATTAGTTTTCCTCCCAGGGAGCAGATGCATCTGTGATGCATTCCTTTAGATGCTGAACTGTAACTCCCATCCCCTTAAGAAAAAAAGGGGAAGGAGATTAAAAAAAAAATCCCAGCAGTCATACAATCAGTTGTCTGTATTTTTTTTTAATCTAAAAAGAGGAAAAATATCCCGTAAGTAAAGGCAGAACTGAGTTCCAGGAACAGGTAACTGGGAGGATTTTTTTTCCATTCTTTTTGGCACCTCGAGATTGTAAGAATGGCTGCTGACCTGCCCTTTTAAAATTAAATTTTAAAAAGAGCTTGTAATTCTCTTAATTCCAGGCTGTTATTACAGTTGTGGTTTTTCAAAAAATTTCTTTGAAAAATTGCTTTCGAGGCACGTGCTGCTGCCCCACCAACATTCTTACTATCCTCCCACCACTCTGTCATTCACTGGTTGCCTGTCCTTGAGGCACTGTTGATGTGATGACTCCAGTTTGAGCCTGGACTGCTCCGCTGGATTCTTCCATTCGGGGTCTTTTGACATCTGGCTCACCCGAGGGTGCTGCAGGGTCTTCAGCTGCTGCCTCACATATCCGGCTGACTACAACAGGAGTGGATGAGCTAGCCTGGGCTGCAAGGAGCTGCAGTGGATTTGTGAGAGCTGAGGAGTGGGAGAGAAAAAAAAGTTAATTCAACCAAAATCTAAACATCTGGAGCTCTAGAAGAGAACTAAATCAAGCTGGAGAGCAATCATACTGGAGATCTGCAACGGTGCTCTTCAGAAGTGCTTTGCAAAGACTAACTGACTTCTCTGAGTTTAAGTTCTGTATATATTCAAGAGCATCACTCCTTGCTCTTCCCTGGCAACTTCCTTTGAAAGTTGTCAAAATTCTTTAAATACCAATTCATAAATAAACCCGAACACCAATGAGCTAGCAGGGCTCTCAAAGTTCATTGCATTGCTGTCCCCTTCTGACAACAAAAATTACTACATGAACCAAGAAGGGAGGACCGACGCTTGAGCCCACCCAAGCCCCATTACCTCTGGGCGAGAGGGCCAAAGCCCAACTCCCACCACCCAGCACTGGAGCTGAAGTCTGAGCCTGGCCACCCAGGCTGTGGGGCTCGGTCTTCGGCCTCTGCCCCAGGCCCTAACAAGTTTGATGCCATCTCTGGTAACACCACTTTGGAGTCCCAACCAGTGTTCCATGTAAGCTGGGTACTTGTGCAGCCACTCCAGAGAGTCTCAGATCCCACCCAGCTGAGCACTCACAGCTAGATTTTTGCTTCTACTTGTAGTGCATATGACTCTGTGCACATTAAAAGATTATTTTGCACATGGATGGAAAAGATTAGAGGGAACATTGGTCCCAACCAAGTTGGAGAAACACTGAGCTAAGGAACTGCCTCCAGATGGGAAAGCTCCTGGCCTTGCATTTTAACCCCTACCCCATTACTGAAAAAATTCTGCCTCCATCAGCTACAAGACCAAAGTCTCTGTACCTACTGCATGAAGCACCATGATCAAAACTTTTCCCCGCTGCTGGCTCCTTCAGCCCTGCTACCAGCTGGGCGACACGGCTGCCCCGGCTCCGCTGCCATAACTGCCGCTCCAACCTCACTGCTGGCATGGCAGCATGCAGCCCTGGCGACCCTGCTGCCGGCCAGCACATGGCCCCGATTGGGCTGCCACCCTGCCACGACCCCAGCTGGGAGGCCAGGGCCCCAGCTCTGCTGATGGGATTCTGCTGCCGCAGCTCCACACAGCCCCTGCTGGGCTGCCACAGCCTGGCCTTACTGTCAGCCAGGCTGCTGCAGCTCTGTCTCCACTGTCAGGCTCTGTCCCTACAGCCATGGCACAACTCTGCTGCTGGGCCGGCACGTATGGGCTGCCCTGGTCCTGCTACAGCCATCAGTTTGCTGAGGCCCTGGCTCCACTATCATCAGCCTCGCCTTTCGTGGGGTTCTCAGCTATTGGCCCACCTGCCCCAGGGCTCTCTTGTTCAGCAGCATCTGTGGTCCTCCCAGACCACAGATGTTGCCAGATGAGAGAGTCCCTGTTTAGGAAGGTGCCACCTGTACCAGCATGCCTCAAGCTTGATCTGGATGAATCACCGTTAGGGGAATGAGGATAGTTCAGTCTCCATGGCCCATTTAAAGTTGGGCACCTCTACTGTGATTGCCAACAAGAAAGCTAACATCCTGTCTAGTGGGAACTGCATTATAACTAAAATGTTAAGGTGGAAAGTAGAGGAGTATTATCTCTATTTTACAGGTGAGAAACTGAAGCAAAGAGGTTAAATGACTTACCTCAGGCCACAGAGGAAGACCCTGTCAGACCTGAGATTAGAACCTAGCAGTTCTTGGGTCCCATCCTTGTACTCCAAGAACTAGATCAGGAATGGGGAACCTTTTTTGGGCCAGGGACACTGACCCACAGAAAAATCAGTCAAGGGGAGAGGGGTGTGGACACACAAGTGAGATGGAAAAAAAAAAAAAAAAAAAAAACCCCTTCACTGATGTGGCCCCGACTGAGGAGAAACACTCCCCGCATTCCCCTCGCACACCAGAGCCCGGGGGGCCCAGGCTAGTAGATTGTGTGTGCTCCAGCCCCATGGATGGTGCGGGGCTGGAGTGCCAGTGCAGGCTCCTCAATGCCGGGGGGTAGCCCCGCACCTCAGGGGCTGGATCTAGTCAAGCCGGGGGCTACATCCAGCCCCCATGTCTTAGGTTCCCCACTCCAAACTATTAAGACCCTCAAAATAGTAAAGAAATGGGAAATAATGTAATCCTACTTTTCACTTTAAAGTCTCAAGAATTCTGTTACTAAGTAGAAATTTCTACAGTTTAAAGTCACAAGATAGAATATGCTTATACTTCAGCTAAAGTGTGTAAAACAGCTTCACATTGATAAAAGCAGCCAAAAGAGACTCAGGGGAGACAATGTACCCGCTGAACTCCAGGATCTAAACTGTAAGGGACATCACATGGTAAGAGCTAACACTACAGAAGTGTCTACTGCTAGTGGCACAAAGAGCCCTGAGTAATGGAAACCGAACAAAATCCTTTGGAATCCAGCTAATTCCACCAGGCAATTGTTAAGGATGCCATGCATCAATAAGGTCAAGACGATCCGAGAAGAGAAGGCAGTCAGGGTTAGAAAATAGAAAACCACTGACCACTGTTCAGACAAGTTATCTTGGTATTCTAAGAGGAGAAAAAGCCAGAGTAGGAAATAAATTTTAAATACTAAGACTGTCTAAGGGAAGAAACTATGTTTTTAAGCTGTGAATAGTGAACTATGTCAGAAAGATACAAGCTCTGTATTCTCTGCTTAGAGAATCTAGCTTTTCCAAACAGGAAAGCTATGTGGTCATAGGAAAGGTTCCAATCACATCTGATTGCAAAGAAGAGTAAGATAAATTTCAGCTGTTTCAGAGTGCCTTAAGCATAAATGAAGAATAATTAGCAAATATCCTTCTTTACATCTATCTCATGCTACTGCAGGGCAATATCAGCACCCTTTATTATTTTTAATTTCTATTCTTATTTAACAACAGTTTTATACATCTAAGACATTGCAACTACTCACTCAGTTTTCCATTATTAGACAACTGAAAACTAGGTAGAACTGATGGGAAATGTTTTTTAAAAAGTGGTGGAAGGCCTTCATCCAGCAGTGGACTAAAAACAAAGAAATACCCTCCCAAGGGAAAGCAAGCTTGGGATGTTTAAAACTAGACCGGACTAATTACTAAAAAGTATCATATATAAAACAATTGTGCATTGATGTGAAAGATCCAGCAGGCCCTTGCCATTTAGACAAGATGAAACCATGCACCATACATAGTATTAATTCTTTCCTCAAGATTAATGAGTGAAGAGAGACTGAAGCTGAGACTGCAACTATGGCAAAAAGGATTTTCTAAGAACCAAGTTGGGCAGTTAGTGGTGTTAGAGCACCGGGGAAGATTTACCATGCAATAGTGAGGGCAAGGGCTGACAGGAAAATGTTACGGATCTGTAGGAGGAACACTTCAGTGTGGCAGACCTCCCACTGATCCTATTTTTTTCTTCATAATAGGCCACCCAGCCTCCAAGATTGAGCCTCTGGGTTACAGCACACCTATTTCACAACAATATGAGCTCTGCTCAGTAAGTACAACCGAGATGGACCTCAATCAGAGTGTAACATTCTCTGCAGACTAAGGCCAGGTCTATTCTAGACTCGGAAGGTCGGCTTAAGGTAGGCAATTTCTGCTATGTCGATGCCAACTACATTGTTTACAAACGCTAAGCTGAGCTTGGTGCTGTCTTCACAGTGGGAGGGGGATGGAAGCTTCCATTGGGTAACAATGCCAAGCGCAGAATTCATAAAAACATTACATACAATTTATACTTTATCAAAGCAAGACAAGAGACAGGAGAGAAAATGGGCTTAAGGAAGGCCACATTTATTTGCTGAAGAGCTACTAACCCTATATGGAACAAAGGCTGGAAGGAAGTAGGGAAGAGATAGACAGATGCATTGCCAAGGACATAAAAAGGGACTGAATTCTGTAGAGGTGATGCTGGAGAAATAGTCTGATGTAAATGGGATGAAATTCAATAAGAACAAATGTAGAGTATTCCACTTCGGAAGGAACAAATCAGCTGCACACATAAAATGGAAAATGACTGCCTAGAAAAAGAACTAGGGGTCATAGTGGATCAAATTAATTATCAGTCAACACTAACATGAGTTCTCCTCCCCCCTCCCCCCCAAAAAACAAAAACAAAAACAAAACACCCCCCCCCCCACAACACATTCTGGATTATTAGCAGGAATGCTGTAAGCAAAACATGAGAAGTAATTCTTTTGCTCTATTCCATACTGATTAGACCTCAGCTGGAGCATTGTGTCCAATTCTGGATATCACATTTCAGGGAAGATGTGGACAAACTGGAGAAAGCCCAGAGAAGAGCAACAAAAATATGCAAAGGTCTAGAAAGCATCTATATATATTTTAGAAATGTCTGTCAGCCTGAGAATCTATTTGCTCAAGAACTCCTCCTAAACATTAAGAGCTAGTATGCAGATTCCTATTATCCTAACTTAAGCAAGATTAGGGTTTGGCTGCATCATGGGAAGTGCTGGAAATGAGACTGTGTTCCATATCATGGAAAGTGAGCAGGCACAGAGAGGAGGGACACGATACTGAGTGGCCACTTGGGGGTAGCAAGCCCACAGGGGAGAGCTATACGCAGAGTGGCTACTGGGGGCAGCCACACCACTACCAGAGTGGCCAGGAGGGCGGGGGCTCTGCCATCTTGCCTGCCACCAGACCAAATAAGTAGCCCCCTGCCGCAAACCCTCCCCCTGTGAGTGGGGAGACTGGGGAGAGAGGCAGAAAGTCCCTGGTGACCAGGGAAGAGGGAAAGGCCTTGCTAGCCACAGGGGTAGGGGGGAGGAGGAGAAAGACCTGGCAGATGGGATCCCCTGCCCTGAGCCCTTCCTTAGCCCCCAATCCTCACTCTCTCTCCACACGCACACCCACCTTCTGCCTAGCTTCTCCTCAACACACATCCCCAAGGCCCTGCCCTGACTCCTGCACCCCGCACACCACCAGTCCTCTCCCATGAAAGACCCAGGCAATACTGGGTAAGTCTTCTAGAGATCTGCATGAGAAGATTAAAAAAACTGGGTTTGTTTAGTCCGGAGACGAGAAGACTGAGAAACAGATATGGTAACAGTTTTCAAGTACAAAAAAAGGTTGTTGCAAGGAGGGGGCAGAAAAATTGTTCTCCTTAACCTTTGAGGGCAGGACAGGAAGCAATGACAAACTACTGCAAAAGCAGTTTGGGTGTACATTAGGAAAAACTTCCTGTCAGGATAGTTAAGCACTGGAATAAATTGCCTAAGGAGGTTGTAGAATCTCCATCACTGGAGATTTTAAAAGAGCAGGCTAGACAAGCAAAGGGATGGTCTAGTTAATATACTAGAAGACCTCTTAAAGTCCCTTCCACACCTACAGCTCTCCAGGTCTAATGTTGTTAGAGATGGCAGAGCTTTCCCTTCGCAGACATAAATGAGCAGATCTCATGGTGGAAGAATGGAGCAAGGATTTGGAGCACTAAGTGGGGGGAGAACTCATAGAATATTAAAACTAGCAGGGACCTTGAGAGATCATCAAATCCGGTCCCCTGCCCTCATGGTAGGACCAAGCACCATCTAGATTATCCCTGATAGATGTCTATCCAACCTGCTCTTAAATATCTCCAGTGATGGAGATTCCACAACCTCCCTAGGAAATTTATTCTAGTGCTTAACCACCCTGACAGTTATAAAGTTTTTCCTAATGTCCAACTTAAACCTCCCTTGCTGAAATTTAAGGCCATTGCTTCTTGTCCTGTCAGAGGCCAAGGAGAACAATTTTTCTCCCTCCTCCTTGTAACACCCTTTTAAATACTTGAAAACCGCTATCGTGTCTCCTCTAAATCATCTTTTTTCTAAACTAAACAAGCCCAATTCTTTCAGTCTTCCCTCATAACTCATGTTTTCTAGGCCTTTAATAATTTTTGTTGCTCTTCTCTGGACCTTTTCTAGTTTCTCCACATCTTTCTTGAAATGTGGTGCCCAGAATGGACAAAATACTGCAACTGAGGCCTAATCAGCGCAGAGCAGAGTGGAGGAATGACTTCTCTTGTCTTGCTCACAACACTTCTGTTAATGAATCCCAGAATCATGTTTGCTCTTTTTTTTTTGGGGGGGGGGGGGGGGGCAACTGCTGACTTGGATTTAACTTGTGGTCCACTATTACCCCTAAATCCCTTTCTGCAGTACTCCTCCTTAGACAATCACTTCCCATTCTGTATGCATGAAACTGATTGTTCCTTCCTAAGTGGAGTACTTTGCACTTGTCCTAATTAAACTTCTTCCTATTTATCACAGTCCATTTCTCTTGTTTATCTAGATCAACAGGTAGTTGGTGTTGTCAAATTCACTAGTGCGTTTGTTATTTAGTGGTGCAGAATGCTACATAGTACACATCTTGTACGCACATTTCAAATTGGATGTATGGGAAAACTTATGGTATAATTGCAGAGTTTGCATGCATGCAAACCTACACCAGGTGACCAGGCACAAAGCCATAAAAGAAAACCATACCGTAAGCACTGCCAGTGATGCTGTTGGTGGGGATGGCATGCTTCCCATTTTGTGTCACTGCCCGAACAGGTAGCTGATGTTGTCCAATGGTCACTGGAGTTGCCTGTTGAAGGATGGTAACAGTTTGCCCTGGGACACCTTGAGCCATCTGACTGGCAACTGTTTGGATGACTCGACTGGCAGTGGGTATTGTGGCAAACGCAATTGTTGGCTTCTCATCAATGCCTGTTTGGATATTAAATAGAAAGGCTAATCATTCACCATGAGCAGGCCTCCTTTTCATTAATATGCTGGCAATCATACCCCAGGATTAGAAATATGAAAGTACCCAAACACATACAGCCAACGTGTCCAGTAGCACCAAATTATCTGCCTTTGATGAACTCCACAAATGCCTCTCTCTCGCATGGAAATGGGAAGCCTCACTTCTCAGGTCCATGCAACTTAATGACACATTTGGACTTCAAAATAAGAAGGGGGTGAGGATGTGCCTGACTGCTATGGGTCGGATCCTGGGAAATCCGAAGAATCCAGAAATCTTTACACAGGGTCAAACTCGACAGGGGACACTTTCTACAGGCCAACTGCCACAATGGGATTAGCATTGAGAAGGCAGTGTTTCATTCATCTAGCTCAGTGGTCCCCAACCTTTTGGGGCCGCCCCTGCGCCGCGCGCCCGGGGCCGCCCCTGCGCCGCGCGCCCGGGGCCGGCGCCGCCTCTGCACCGCGCGCCCGGCGCCGCCCCTGCGCCGCACGCCCGGGAGTGGGGCCGCACATACGCTGCGCGCCCAGGGGCTGGCCCCGCCCACGTGCCTGGGGGCAGGGCTGGCCCCAATCACTCGGCGGGTGCACAGAAATGGCCCGGTGGGCGCCATGGTGCCCGTGGGCACCACGGTGCCCGTGGGCACCACGTTGGGGACCAGTGATCTAGCTCATTAGAAGAACACTGCAACGTGGTCACAAAAATGTCATTTGGGGGCGTAAAAAAAGTTTTCCCTGTCATTCTTTTCCTTATCCACATGTTACCATTAGGAATGTGAAAAGTTAACCGGTAAACTAGAGATGTTAAAATGCATTTAATTTGGTGTATACCTGCTGAAATTTTCAGTGAGTACATTTTTACACGCAGGGAGGGGGAAGGAAGGTGGCTCTGGTAGAGCTGGTACGTGAGGGAAGCCTGCTTAAAAGCCAGTTCTCTGTGAGCACCAGCTCTCACCTCCCCCGCACTGCTTCCTCTGATACAGTGTGTGTGGGGGGGTGGGGGGGAGGGGGAATGCAGCTCTGTGGGAGCCAGTATGCGCAGGAAGCTGGCTTAAAGCCATGGGCAGGGGGCCTGCCGTGGACAGGGACTGCTCCAGCAGGGCCTGGGAGCCAAGAGCCAGCCCCAGCCCCAGCCCCAGCCCCGCAGGGAACTAGGGAGCCAGCCTTAGCCTGGATCCTGCTTTAGTCCGTTAACCGGTTAAACGTTAGGTTAACATAACATTTAACTGATCAACCGGGATTTTACATCCCTGGTTACTACTCTGGCATGGTAATTGTCTGTGAAAACTAGACTAAGAGTTCCCTGCCAGTACACTAACTACCCTGAGTCTCAGCTACCCAGCAGGGAAGGAACTGTGAAAATACCACACAGCCCCAGTGTTTGCAAAGTTAGGGACAGCTTGCCTTTATGCCTACGCTTGGCTGAGATCACAGAGGAAACAGTCCCTGCCAATTTTCACTGGCCTTTGTGCACAACAACTTTCAACTAACTGTGGAGGACGGAGGAAGCAACCAGCAGAAAGGGAAACAGTCTGGACTGATGCTGCTGTTTCAGTGTGGCAGTGTTCACTCCTGCAGGTTACTTGATCAGCTCAACGGATAAGGACAGCTATCAGGAAGCATCTTGCCTTAACGACCAACCCTGTCCTGCTGCTGCCCAGCTGGAGGCTACAACTGAGATTTCTCCCTGCAGCTGACTCAACTCATTGCCTGTTCTCTCCAGCCAACACTGAAAGCAGGAGAAAAGGAGAGATGCCTACCTAAGCAGGCAATAAGGGGAAGAAACTGATCTAGTAGGAGGTGACTCTGACTCTGACTCTCATCCCAGCCTCTACCTTCTCTTCCTGATCTTAACATCAGAGAAATAAGGGAGGCATGGGAGAATAGAAGAGGAGAGCTCTGGTAGCACATCAGACTGGAAGAGGGGCATGAAGAAGAATGGAGGAGGAAGCAGCGACAGGAGACATAAGAGAGGGAGAAGGCAGATAGTAGGAAAGGCAAAGGGGAGGGAAAGATGGCAAGATGTGAGAAGGAAAAGGAGATGTGAGTCTAGAAGAGGGAAATGAAGAATGTACTTAGAGAAGGCAGAGGCTGGGGGGGAGGGGCGAGGGATCTAGGGATGGCAGACAGTCAGAGAGACAGACCCACTCTCCACTAAAAAGGAGCCTGATCCACATTAAAAAATTAGGTCGACCTAGCTCCATCTGCCAGAGAATGCTGCTGCCAAGGCGAGAAGTGCGGAAGAGATCTGTTCCAGAAACTTCAGGGGCGTTTGAAGGCAGTCAAAAGCAAGCTAACACCAAAGTAAATGCTGAGTGTCTGATATTACTGTAGGAGAGAGTCTTTGTCTCTCCCTCTCCTCCCCATCCCAGCTTGTAAGCAAAATAATTTTTTTTAAATCACCCTTCTACATATAATCATTCAGTTAAACCTACTGTTCTTATTGTGCTTGTACAGTAATTGTACATTTGCACAATAATATCATGCAATTAGAAGAAGAGCTGCAGAAAAGGAGGTACTGCCCAAATGAAAGCAGACAGGCTGAGAATGATCCTTTTATAGAACATTAGGTATTTTCAAGGTTTAGCTCACTTAAGTCCACTGAGGCCAAAGTTGCAGGTTTAGAAAGTTATAAACTGATCCTTGTAATAACTGGCTTTTGCAGAGTCTTCTAATCACAAACACTATATGCACTTCTACAAAACTCATTTCCAGAGGCTTACACCGGTCCTCCCTTGGGATATATTTTACATACCCTTAGAAGAGGACACAGAGTCCTGCTTACCATCAATGTCACTTTGAAACAAACCAATTCAGCCTTCTATGTGTGGGCTTTCAAAACAGAAAAGCATATCTTGGGGTGGTGGGAGTTTTGTTTTGGGGGTAGTGATGCCTTTTGAAAATTTACCCAATTGATCAGAATGGGCTTCAGTCCACAGGCATAATGTAGGTGGACACCAGGACTAGAATAAATATTCACAACTATATGTTCAGCTTGGTTGCCAGAAAAATTCTAGCAAGATTTTTTTACTAACTAAAGACCACACAGAGTTCAGTTCTCCTACCTACTGCTAGGCAGACCTAGTGGGAAAGCTCTTACCCAATTTAAATTGTATCTTATAACTGACCTCTTTTGTCAAGGGCTAAACACACAGGGAGTGCTACAGGCGTGCAGAAAACCCCCACAAGTCCAATAAAGTGTGTTCAAATCTTTTGTCAAGTAGGGAGGGAAATGAAACCGACTACCTCGATGATCAGCAGCCAAATCCAACACTGTTCCTGCTGCTTCGTGAACACCGCCTGCTGGGCCCGGATTTGTCAGTATGTATCCATTAGCGGAGCTGGAGGAGGAGGTTACAACCCTGACCATTGTAACTGTAGGAGCTTGCTGCACTACATGGATTGCATGACCAGAAGGCTGCTGCGAAGTCACTATTGGCATGTAAGCTACCGGCTTTGCCATGAGAGTGGACTGCCGGGGGGGAACAGCCATGATCACCGGCTGGGCACTGACAGGTGATCCTGAAATGGAAGAGGCACGTATGTTAGTGCTAGAGACAAGAAGGCATCAACTCGTGTATTTAGACAATTGTACATAATGCTGAGCAGCATTATAATATTTGGAAAAGAATTAAAGTTGTTCAGACAATGTTCAATCTTGTTTAGATTACAAAGCCAGGCACACAAAAGTTGGGAAATACATTTGGAGTGTAGATTTTTGTAGGCAACGTGTACACACACAGTGCAGTGTTATAAATGGGTTACAGAAAATCATGGGGTTCACACAGCCCTCACATCATCACCCCGCAGTTTCACTTTTCCCAGCATACAAGTGAAACTTCATCCCTGCTCAGCGCTTTTTAAATTATTGGGTCACAAGGAACTCTGGGTGCAGACAGCAGCCACAAGGAGCAACCGACCTAAATGGCTGAAGAGGAGAGATGACAGATCCAAATCCACAGGTAGCCTAACTGTCTCCACTATCTATCCTAGCCGATCACCATGAAGCGGAAGTTAATAAGACAGACGGTCAAAAGTCATGTACCCTTTTCTACCCCCAGTAGCTAAATATGGAAAGATGAGGCCTTTATTTGAAAATATTTAACACCCTCCCACTACAATGAACATCATCTTCTGCAAAGTAGGGACGACATACCAGGTGCACTTTGTGAATACCGATACTCTGGAACAGAGGCTAATTTTGACGCAAAATCATGGTCATGTGGAATGGGTGAACCCTCCCTGGATAGGCACTCGGGAGTCTGTAGGCCACTAGAGTGAGGGGACAGCAAGCCGGGATGAGTAGGAGAGGCAGGGGCACTCCTGAAACACAAACCAGTGAAACAGAGACAGATGAGTATATGCTTGCCAAGAAGTCATAGCAGGGTACCAAAGGGATTTCCAAAATCTTCTGCCTCAACAGAAGAGCTTCTCTTCTTCCACAACCTTAAGAAACCATTCTTGTGCTGTTTCTACCAATGCAATCCCTCCAATGAAGTCAGTAGAGTGCATCTCGTGCACCAATGCCACTCTTAAAGGAAAAATCTGAATCTAAAATGGGCACATTCAAATGGATTTTAAGAAAAGGTTTTGGTTGGTTGGTTTTTGTTTTTACAATCCTGTTTTTGATGATCCCTTTGATTAGTACATGCTAACATTTAAACAAAACATTTTATGAGAGTGTTTCTATTCCTCTGTGAGCTGGGGTATGAAACCAAGGCTCCTGTCCCACTATTTTGGTCTCGAGGGGCAACAGTCAAACTCCAATTACTGCCAATTCACAAAGTATACTGAAGAGAAATTTATTTCTTACTTATTTTAAGTTATAGGAATTGCAGGCGTCATTTGTAATTACAGCAGATGCAAAGTTTTCATGCAAATGTGCTTTTCAAGTTGTAAGTGAGACAAAGATTGGGCATTCCCAAGAGTACAAGCAGCATTTAAATGAGTCACTGTTCATACACCCACGAGAACAGCTACAAGCCCTGAATTTCCCCTCTGACCAGGGAAAGTAACTAGCGACACTCTGGAGTGAGTCATTAGAAAAGTTTAAGAGTACAAAGAACATGGAATCCTCAAGCAGTTACCTCCACAACACTCCCAAACCCAGTTAGCCAAACCGACAAAATGTTTTGAAATCACTTCCAGGACTAGCAGCCTAGCATAAAATATTTTAACAGAGGTTTATGGATTTTTAATTCCTAAGTCTAATAAATGATTTCTAACATTACACTCACTAGGGAGAGATGTTTAGCTATAGAATCTCACTGAATAAGTTAACTAGATATAACTGAACTGTGAGCGATCTTGATTTTATCTATATTCATTAAAAATTCTACGCAGACATAATTGTATTATCTATAGGACTCGCTCTTTCTTTAACATTCAGTAAACAATATCTTTCTCTCACACCCTATTGTGTATGCCACCTTTTTATTATTAATTTTCCCTTATTTTCACCAAATATTGGACAAATTTGGTCCTTGCAAGGGCAAATTTCATTTAGTCCAATAGTACATTCCTTCTACTCCACTGTTGACAATCAAGTCAAATAATGTCATCTTCTCTAAAAAGCCAGTTTAAACACTACAGATTAAACCTCTCAAATCCGGGACTCTCTGGTCCAGCAACATCCATGAGCCAGCAGGACCACAGATGTTGCCAGACCAGAGAGTCCCAGAGGTCAGGAGCAGCAGCAAGCCGGGAGAATTTAGGACTGGGGAGCCCCAGCAAGGTCAGCAGCAGCTGAGCCAGGCAGTGGCTGGGGAGCCCTGGCATCAGTGGGGCCCACGAGGGAGAAAATAGGGAGCCCCTGACATTACCCAGGCCAGCTGCAAAACCCCAGGCCAGGGAATCCTGGGGAACCCCCAGTGGTAGCAGGCCAGGGTGGCCGGGCACCCCAGCCAGAAACCCCCCCCCCCCCCCGCATCACCCAGCAGCAGTGGGGAAGCATTGGCCAGAGAGCCCTGGGGAATCCCCAGCATCAGCAGGGCCAGCGGCATCCAAGTGGGGCTGGCAGTGGCCGGGCGGCCCAGCAGGAGAACTCTGGGGAACTCTGCTGGCAGCAAGCAGGGCTGCAAGATGGGAGCCCCAGGGAGAGAAGCCAGGGAGTGGGGCAGCCAGCAGGGGAGCAATGACCTCTCCTGATCCAGCAAACTCCCTGGTTTGGGACTACTCAGGTACTGATGGTACCGGATCAGCGAGGTCCATCCTGTAGAGGTGATTTCTCCTGTAACCTAATCCACATGTGGGCCCAACTCTTCTGAAATGAATGGCACAGTTTTGCAGACTAAGCCATTTACTTCTGTGATAACTGTTCTGTATCACTACAAAAGGACACCAGAACAGATATACTAATACAGTGATCTTTTTTTAACCCTAGCAATAATTTCGAAGCAGTTTCCAGAATGCAGTTCCAGGAATATCTTGGTCCTAATTACCCTTTCAAACTACCTATAAAGAAAGACTTGTCCTGCTGTATTTCAGCCAATAAATTATTTGACACATTTGGAACAAAAATAAAAAAGGGACCTGAACTTACCTGGAGGAGAGAGGCCCAAAAGGCGTTCGAAAACAGGACACACCTCTCTGTCTCCGTTTTCGGAATGCCTGTTCAACTAGCTTGGCTTCTGAGGCAGGGTCAATTCGCCAAAAGGAACCTTTCCCAGGCTCCTCTTGGGAGCGTGGAACTTTGATAAAGTAACGATTTAAGGAGAGATTGTGCCGAATGGAGTTCTGCAGGAAGCAAAGAAATCAGTTTATTACTATGTGGTGTGAAAATGCCCAAAACAGACAAACTAGGTTTCACAGACCAGAAATCTAACATCCATCCCCTTTAGAATCTGTGTCACAAACAGCAATAAGCCACCAGCCACCAAGACTCACCAGGGGAATGGGAGATAAGAAAAAAAATCTAAGTTACAAATACAAAATGTTCATTAAACTACAGAGGAAGGAGTTTGCTTGACACTGTACGGTTACCCATCCCTTAGAAACAACTCCTAGAACCAGTGAGGACAGTAGCTCTTTCACTACAAAATACAGGAGTGGAGCTTTGGGGGTTGGGTGAGGGCGGGGGGAAGAGATGTATATTTGTAAAACATTAGCGCACACCTCAAATATGGCTTTTTGTTGTCACGTGGAAAATTATGAGAGGTTGGGCTGCAATGTCTACCAGTAAATTAATCACATATGCGAACATGAGCCACTAAAGACTGCAATAATGAAACACACTGCAATAATCAAAGCAGGACAGTGATTTTTTAAAAACTAGACTGACTAGATGTTTGGAAGGGTTTTTGATTTTTTTTTTTCCCCAAATGAGATCTCTTTTGGCCTGGGCTTTGATAACTTCTGTATTTTAGCAATGTTTAGTTCCATCTTTTCCTTCCATGTTTCTACTATCTGATCTTAACTACATTTTTTATAGTTCAACAATTTAAAATGGGATTGTTCTTGTACCTGCTGCAACCATCACAATTCATTATTTACAGGCTCATTTGTTAGGAAGCCCCCCATTTCCTTCAGAAAGACTGTAAGGCCTCCCGTGTTGTGTGTGATAACAAATCACATATTGACCACCCCTGCATTAAGCAGATTGCGGGACAAATACAGTACATTGGCACTTAGGGTCAGCCATCATAATAAAGATGCATGGGTGAAAGTGCTGATTTAACAGCTCTTTTTATTCTTTGTGACTGGGAAAGGGCTGTTAGGATTCTTTCTTCCATCGTAACATTTTATATATACACATATCTATATGAATATATTTGTTATTAACTGATGGGTACAATGGTGGCACACATCCAAACAAGCGCACATGACCTCAATATTGGTGCACAAGACAAAACTCACTCCACTCATGGATGGAAAATCTTAGAGGGAACACTGACCAGCTTCCGCCTGCCCCCCTCCCCACTGCATTGCTGCCTCGGATACAGTTACACTTTCACGTCACTAAGAGGGACCCACCACTGAAATGCAGCTGTTGGTTAACAATGCACAGTGACACTGTGGAGTAGAGTAAGGTGGGAAGTGAAGAATTCTATAACCAACTGGTAATGCAGGGGAAAACTGGGCTGGCAGAATGTACTTATTCTGCTTACAATGCGAAGCGTGACCAGCCATGCTGCTCCAGCCAGCCAAATCGACAGTGTGACTCCCCAGTGATCACTGCGCTGTGCTGAAGTGACAATAGGTGTGGCACTGGGAATGCATGAGTGTGGCTGCAATCCTCAAGCGGCTGAATACCTGAGTCCGAGGGGTTAAAGCAGGCCAGAGAGAGCATGTGCAGACCCTAGCCAATTAGGAAAGGGCTTGTTGGGGAAGCCCAGATACAAGAGGCTGCTCAGCAGAGGAGAGAAGCTCAGCAAGGGAGGAGGAGTGGCTGCTGAGGGAAGCGCCCTGAACAGAGCAGTGCTGGGCAGGACAGTGTTCAGTCAGAGCTCCCACTGCCAGACTGTGGGCCTTGACATAAGGGCTGAGTGGGTGCAAAGGCTACGGGGAAGGGCCCAGGGAAGGTAAGCAGTGGAAGAGGGCAGTAAGAGGCTGCTGCTCGAGGGTGCCTGGGCTGAGGCCCAAGGTAGAGGATGGGCCTGTCCTCCCGCCCCCAATGCTTGTCCCACTAGCTGCTGGCGAGTGGCCAAGCAAAGGACTGCAGTTTGCCCCGGATGGAGGGGCTAGACTAAGTGCTGCAGTCCGCCAGCACAGGGCTGGACTGAGGACTGGCAGTTCTCCTAGAATGCAAGCAATCATAGTTTGGGGGGACGGGACAGCTATGCTCCAAAGAGGACACCACGGTGCAGTGAGCAACACAGGTCCAAAGGGCCGAGAAAGCTGATGCAAGCATGACAACGGGCAAGACAACCCTAGAGAAAGGTGGCCTCGTGGACAACTGAGCTAATTCTCAAAACAACCAGCAGATGGTTTCATAGGGGTGAGTCTGTGAGTGACTGTACTTTGGGAAATGAAAGCAGTCTAGAAGGCAGGAGGGTTACTATGATTAAAGGCGTGAAAGAGAGAACTGTAGACAGCCATGTTGAAGTGGAGCGGTCACAAAGGGAGAAGTTTGTAGAGCATCCTTCTCCTAAATAACGGACTATAGTCAAGATTTTTCAGGGGTCAAGGAAGATGGAGAGAAACAGGCATGGGGCAAGAGGAGGGGGGAGGAGACTGATGAAGTGGCTGCTGGTAGCAAAGCCCTGGAAGAAAATGAAAATGGGGATGGCAATCAAGTCAAAGATGTTTCTAGAGATGCCAGTGTGGTGTGACAAGCGAGGTAAAGGATGGACATTAGGAAATCAGAGACCCATGAGCCATGGGGAATGTTTCTGTAGCACAGCCTTTACAAACACTGTCCAAAAAACAAAAAGCTGAAGTGATGTTATTAAAACTGAATTTTCTACATTGACTGGAACAGCTTCCCACTACCCCAGAGCCCTGATCCCTCACCAAATGTATTTTCTTTTTGCATAAGCACTTTCATAGGAATTTCAAGATTTGTAGGTGTCAAGAACTCACCTGCCAGCCTTTGTCAGCAGTCCTGTAATATGGATAATGCTTGGTGATGTGGGCATAGATCCCACTTAGTGTTAATTGCCTGTCTTGGGCTGAAGATATTGCCTGCACAATTAATTGAGCATATGAATAGGGTGGTTTGGACTCATCCTAAAAAAAGAACACAACAGAAGAAGATTAAACTTCAAAGTAAGATTCTTAGGCTTAAGGCCTTTCCAAAGTCATGGTTCCTATGACTATGAAATTGACAAAAAATGATTTTAAAAAACAACAAATGGTCTGGTAGCACTTTATAGACTAACAAAACACGTAGATGGTATCATGAGCTTTCGTGGGCACAGCCCACTTCTTCAGATGACTGGAGCTATGAGTAGGGGATATGAAAAATCGAAATTTCATTATTTCAGTTATTTAAATCTAAAATGTCATGGTGTTGAATAGTACGGGCCCTCATCCCGAAAGGCGTAGCGGGAGAGTGATAGTTATTGTGGGAGACTATGGTACTGCTACCCTTACTTTTGTGCTGCTGCTATTAGTGACAGCACTGCCTTCAGAGCTGGGCACCTGGCCAATAGCTGCCACTATCCAGCTCTGAAGGCAGCACAGATGTAAGCATAGCAATACCCTTTTTGGGTCTGAATTTGAGAAGAGCTGGTCTCCCCTGTGAAATCTGTATAGTATAGGCACAAACAAACAGATTTCATGGTCCATGTGGTGTTTTTCATGGACATGAATTTGGTAAGGCCCTACTTATGCTGGAGTTTACATACAAAACAGATACAAAATATTGTTTGGTAGAAAGTGTTGTAAAAAAGGTTCCAAAAGTTTGTTTTTAAACTTTTCCAACCAGTTTTGATTTTAGGCACTAGCACCAAGCATGACTTGGTTCTGCTCTGCCCTCTCCAAGAGGAACCCCTCCTTTCTAGAATCTGAAGAAGAAATTTACTAGCAAGGCTTATTTTATTTCCAGTTCCTCACACTGCTCCATCAGTGCATCTCTATTAAGAACAGCTACTGTGGCTTAGGAGAGAATTCAATCTTCTATCCAGTATTATGCTCCCTTACTAGATTCTAAACCTGGCATTACCAAGAGAGAAACTATATCTTCAACTTGGATATAAGGTCACTTCATCAAGATTGAATTCCCTCCTTATGATTTATTTTTTATTTGTTTTAAAGCTAATCCTCTCTACACTGCTTTCCTCACCTCTCATCTCTGAACTGCAGGCTGGTCCATTCTGCCTGAGTTACACAGCAACCTCTTCAAGGCAGGGACCCTGTCTTCCGCTCTTCCCCCCACCCCCTCGCTGTATGTTAAAAAGTGTTGTGTACATCTGTGGAGCTGTTAATTAAAGGAGAAAAATTAAATGCCTTGGTATTAATACTCTTCCAATATGTAGGTTCTTAAGGGAACACCCGCATGTAAGGCTTCGTGGTCCATCAAAAAAGACAGACTCATGTAATTTGACCTTTTAAGTGAATCCAGAAAATAGATTTGGGCAGCTAACCTAGCAGAGGTATCCATGAGTAAGTGACTGACACCAGCTTCCAGAGTACTCTCAAGTATCCCAATAGAAATACATAGCACACATGTACAAGGAGTAAATTATCTTTAGACTTGTTTAACTACACTGTATTGCCAGGCCTCAAAGCCTCCCCAAGCATTGTTGGGAAGATAATGTTTCTCTGAACCTTTGGACTGTCCCCGCCAGATGCATCTGCCTGCTGCTCTGATGCTGCTTTTGCTGCGTACTCTGCTGCCAGCTGTAGGTCCGACGTAATGTTCTGGACAAGGCGATATCCTGAAGATCCAGCACCACGTGGACTGGCTGGGCAGGAGTTGGGAACACTGGAGAGGGTGGAAAGAAGAGACAGAGACATCAATTTCCAGCTATTTGTTAACAACAAGCAGCACATATACAACTCCTATTGTCCAAGGATTTCTAGGTAATTGGCAAACAATTAAGAATCTACATCTCTGAGGAGTAGGTAGGTAGTGAACTTTATTTCTCTACCTGGGTTAACCCAAAACTTAAGATGGGTTGAATGACATGCCAAAATGATGAAATAAGTCAGCTACAGAAGTTCTGACTCCACGTCACCTACTGCAGCCACTAGACAACACAATTTCAAAGCATGAAGCAGGATCACTTCCCTGTGAAGCCTGCATGCGACTACACTGAAAATGAAGTATTTTATCAGAGTTTGGCTTTCTGGAGTAAATAAGTAATAAGTAATTAAGAGTTATTCTTCAGTCATAAACCTGGCAAATATTCTTCTCTGTCTAAGATACAGGTATTAATTGTTCAATTTCTCTACTTAAGAACGGTCAATTACACTTTTTACAGTGTCACTGTTAAAACCATCATGACAGATGCATACACTGGAAGAGAGCTGTTCAACAACACGAAGATTAATGCCAAGTAGCTAAAATCACAGCTGCCTCTAAGAGCCATCTGACTCCTTAATCTACCAGCATACAAACCAATGGGAGTCACAGCAGACACAGGCAGAGTGGCCTTCAGATCAGTGTCTTTGCAGACAGGTTAGAGGAAAGAAAAAATAATGAAGAGTTCTAGGACTTGCCACAAGATGGCACTTGAGGAACAGTTCTGAAATTGGGAGCTTGGTACAAGGCTACAAATAAACAAGGAAGATGGATCTAACCTGCAATACCCCTCAGACACACAAGTACATACACAGGATAAAAACAATCATTAGCAGGACTTATCTGGAGATCACACATCTGTGATTTTTGGGAATAAGACCGCTTGAGGAGTGAGATGAGGGAGTCCCAAACAGCATTCAGGTGTTGTCCCTTCTCTTTCCAGGGCTGAGCAGCACAGTGAAATGAGCTCATAGTCCAATCACTAGACTATCTACTTCTTTCCCATTAAAGTACAGTCAGGATGAACAATAAGAATAGTATTTAAATATTTATATGAGGATACAAAAAAAAAGTGTATTGCAACAGCATTAAAGCAGGATGGAAAAAGACTCATAGCCCCCTGCTGTGGGCTTAGATAATGCTGTGACAAAGGATTCTATTCTCAGCAAAATGGCCACCACCAGCAGCAAGTTTAAGTGCCCCATTTTAAAGAACAATTTCCAAATGTAGCTCAATGTAAACGGAGAACTACTGCTCCTCACTGCTGCTTCCTGAAAATGGCTGTGTTGCTACACTCAGCATTAGGCTGGTTTATTTTAACAATGGGTTAGAGAAAGTCTTATTGGGGCAGAAAGATGCACATACACAATGCAGACACCCTGAACAGATTCACAGGATCTCAAAGATTTGTCAGTAAAAGATAACTCAAAGGTTACCTCTCCTGTCACATCCACTGTGTATCCTACTCTTAGCAGGAACATTATTATTCAGAATCTCAGGTGCAAATCTTTAGGAGCAATATGTTTTTGGTAAAGGGCCCATGGTTATGAAATTCCTGACCCCAGAGACCAGGATGAGTTCTTGTCCCACCTCTTTCCAAGTGGAATTTAAGATGCACATCTCTGCTCATGCATTCCCCCAATAAAGGATGCTACCAAATGGCCCTTGAATAGCTTCTTCCTGGAACGATCTACAGAAACAGGACTTAGTTGAGGGAGACAAGAAGGGCTCATTCCCAGGCACCAGTGAGGCTTCTTTTCATTGCTGCAGTTGGTAATGAGGACTGGTAATATGCAGACTAGAAAGAGACTGAGAATTAAGAGTTGTGCTGATATTGCTAACCATGTGTGATCACAACGTATCAGTATGCCACAAATGGCTAAAACCAGATCAGAGAAGAAGCAGAGATGTCAGAGCTTCTCAAATAAACCATGCTTTTTAAAAATGGGTGCATTTTTTTGTGCTTTGAATAAGACATGGTGTAGTTTCATAGCTTGTATGCTCATGCCATTCTGACAGGTAACATAGACTCCTGAAGATAAACATGGAAAATGTGGCTCCAGCTGTTCAGGTTTGGACTTCTAACATTTACACTTAAACTCATGGCTATCTTTGTAAAAGTCACCAACAAACAAACTCGCAGCTTCCATGGCATTTTGGGGTACATCTAGACTGCAGCACTATTTCGGGATACCGGAAGTATCTTGAAATAGCAACGCCACATCTTTAAATGCGCCCACTATTCCCCGAAATAGCAGGTGTGCTATTCTGGCATCCCTGTAACTCTTGTTCCATGAGGGTTAAGGGATTTGTCAAAATAGTGCCTTATTTTGAAATTTGGCACTGTCTACATAGCGCCAAATTTCAAAATAAGCTCTTTCGACCTAGACTCAGAATAAGCTACACAATTTGCATAGTGCAAATTGCGCAGCTTATTTTGACAGAAGGATGCTGTCTAGACACACCCTTGATTCTTAAACAGAAATAATTTTATTTAAAGGACTACAAATACCTGGCACCTGTATTCATAGTGAGTCTTGTCATCTCAACATTCTACTAAACTGGGTTGTGCTTACAAACCCGCTTCTGAATAAAGTTTTTATTAACTCTTAGGAAAGTAGCCAGACCCACTGTGGATGTTCTAGGAAATTATACAGTACTCCAAATGAAAAGAGGTAACAAGGGGTGGTCACGGACTTGGAAGGAGTGACACACTCCCATCCTGTCTCTACCACGCTGGGACGCTTTCCTCCAGACATAAACCTGCCACTTCTCAACAGCTCCGTTAGACTAGGGAAGGACAGTCACATTCAAAGCTGCGGGTAAGAAAGTCAGGGGCATGCAACTCAAGCTCAGAGCTGCTCTTTGCAGGGAGGCAAGGCCAGAAGCACTAGCTATCAGGTAAAACAAGCACTCCAGCTTACTTTTGGGGAGTTCACATAGCTGGAAATCAAGAGGCTAAGAATTTCTTGTTCTCTCAGACACTTACAACCAAGGAAAGAGGAACTGCTATTGCAAAAAGGGTGGAAAGGAAAGAACAGGAGGGGGAGAGAAGTTTTGAATATGTCTATGCAGCGAAAAACAACCCTGCAGCAGTTGACCCAGGCTTTGAGATTCTCTGCCATTCTTCCAGCGCACCCTTGTTTAGACATACCCAGCATGAACAAGTGTCCTAAGGGTTAAATCAAAATTAGAGTTCAGTGTAGTTTAAAGCAACACAAAGCACAATGCAGTGACCTATCGATTCCCTAGAGCTCCTGGAATTCTCCTCACTGCCCCCACAACAGCAACTGGTCAGGGGAAGCATGCAATTGCTCACACCCTTTTAAAGAAAGAATTTTTTTTCCAGAGGTAAACAAAGGCTATTTTCCAAACACACAGCTGTTCATATTACAAGATTAATGCAAAAAAACAAAGCCACATGGTCTAGGATAATACTGTGCAGGATATAAATATTTTGTTAAGCAAATACTAAAATAGACACTGGATTTATTTTAATACTACTGTGATTTTTATTGGTAAAACTAAGCACGCTAATCTGGCTCAATTCTACATCAAACCATTGCTACGGAAGACAATTTGGAATACACCTCTTGGGGATTAGAGATGTGAATGGATAACTGGTCACCCGGAAGCTGCCAGCGACAGGCAAAGGGCTGCTCCAGTAGAACCAGCCCCCATCCCAGCGTGGGGGCCAAGAGCAGAAGCCCGATGGGCTATGGGGCTGGAATGGTGAGATTAACCTAACATTTAACTGATTAACTGGGATTTTATGTCCCTATTGGTAGGTAAAATAAATCTTGTAGCTCTCATTTCAAGCCACTGTAGAAAGTGATATGCAAACTACATTCATGCATCGTTCAAACACCAGTGAAAAGTGGCATTTCTAACAATTTATGAAAGGAAGCAGATGGTATATCCAATTGAAACCGCATGAAAGATTTAAGTTTTATCTGTTACGTAAACCCAATCTGGAATTTGGCCAGAGTACCAGGTGTTAATGCCCCCCGCCCACCCACCGACATGGACCAGGAATGACTCTTTAATAAGTTCTTAAAATCTCCATTTTACATGATTATCTCATACTATACCTTCAGGAACAGTTTCCTTTATACCATGATGAGACACTGTTGTAGAACTGTCAGACCACCACCTACAGAATCACCAACCCCACTTCACTGCAGCAAATCTTTTATTCAAGTTCTACTAAACCCAATCCGATTTCACTTTAAGATCAGATGAAATGACAGAAGGTCACACTAATCCCTGTCAAGGCAGGAATATCTTTTACGTATAGGATTCATTTCAGGCTGCAGTGATTGCAAAATCTCAAAGTCAAATTTACCTCCTTGGGATTCACTAATAGTGTTTTTTAAAATCATGCCTATAGAGCTCTACACATTTAAGGCTTGTAACATCCAATAAAATAAGCATCAGCTGTAGGGATATAAAATCCCATGTAATTGGTTAACCAATTAAGGGTGGGGCTGCTTCAGAGCATACTCCCTCTGCCCCCGCTGCAGCACGGCTGGAGCAGCCCCTGCCTGTGATGCGCCCAGGCCAGCAGCAGATAGGGACTGCTCCAGCTGCCCAGAGCAGTCCGTGCTCACTGTGGGCACCATGGGGTTGGAGTAACCCACTGCCCACGGTGGAACCAGTAAGCTCACCCATTAAGAGTGATGTTTACCAGTTAAGCTTTCACATCTCTAGCTGTAGTATGCTTTTCTATAGTACTTTCCATCCATGGATACTAAAGAGCTGAGCAAATGTTATCGGTCATATATAAATAATACATAAATGTGCTTGGCACTTTAATATCCATGGTTGGAAAGTCTGTATCTGAGTTAAGCAACACAGCCCCCTCTGTGTAAGTTCCATTTTATGGATAGGGAAACTGAAGCATAGAAAAATATATGGGAAAGCTGACACATTCCTGACTCCCAATGCTGGACAATGAGAGAACATAAGAAAGCTGTGCTGGTGCTTAATGCCATTTCTTTCTATGAAGATACCTTCTGAAGCGTTAGCCCTGCAAGTATCTGAGCCATTGCCATTGTCTCTGAAAAATCATGGAAGACTGGAAAGATTCCAGAAGAATGGAAAAGGACAAATATAGTGCCCATTTATAAGGGAAACGAGGACAGCTCAGGAAATTACAGACCAGTCAGCTTAATTATTATCTTTCCTGGCACAAAAGTTAAGAAATCTATTTGAAAAAAATCTACATGATAACAATAACAAGCTGCTAAGTAACAGCATAGATTTGTCAAGAACAAATTATGTGCAACCAACCCGACAGCTTTCTGTGACAGGGAAACAAGCCTTGCGGACAATGGGGGAAGTGGTAGATGTGGTACATCTAGACTTTAGGAAGGCATCTGATACAATATTGCATAACCTTATTAAACTAGGACATACCTCCTACATGGAGCTATTATAAGGTGGGTGCATAACTGTTTGGATCACCATCCCTAGAGAATACAGGTTGAACCTCTAAAATCCGGGACACTCTGGTCCAGCAACATTCATGGTGCAGGAGGACCAGGAGTACTGTTGGACCACAGAGCCTTGGCTGGCCAGGTTCAGAAGCACAGCCTTGGCTGGGACCGGTGCAGTGGGGAGTGCAGCCTCAGTCGGGGCTGGAGTCAGCTGGGTGCACAGCCTGGGCCATGCCATGGGAGCAGGGAGAGGGCACAGCCCTGGCCAGGCCTGGCATGGTGGAGGGCTGGAGGCAGCAGCAGGCAGCAAGGAGTGCAGCCCCATCTGGCAGCAGAGCCTACAGCTGGGTAGGGAGCCTTGACCTCCCCTCTTTTGGCAAACTCCATTGTTCAGCACCACTCAGGTTCTGATAGTGCCAGGCAAGGGAGATCCGACCTGTAGTTATCATTGGCTCGCAGTCATGCTAGAAGGGCTTAATGAGTGGGGTCTGCAGGGATTATTCTGAGTCCGGTTCAGCTCAACGTCTTCATCAATGGCATAGAAAGTACACTTTCAAAGTTTGAAGATGATTTCACACTGGGAGGGGTTGCAAGAGCTCATGGCTCGCAAGCACAGTTAGCAAGATAGTCGTAAACGTGATGTTCTCTCGAGACAGGATCATCTTGCAACCCACTGAGATGGAAGGCCACTCATGCGGCTTACTCACTAGCCTAGGCTACCCATCGCTGACCTATGGTCATAGTGGACCACAAACTAAATATAAGTCAGTGTGTAACACTGGTGCAAAAAACCAAACATCATTCTGGGCTATATTAATGTTATATTATAGGAGTGTTGTAAGCAAGACACGAGAAGTAATTTTTCCCACTCTACTCTGTTTTTATTAGGCCTCAACTAAAGTACTAGGTCTAGTTCTGGGTGCACATTTCAGGAAAGATGTGGACAAATTAGAGGTCCAGAGAAAAGCAACAAAAACAAATAAAGGTCAGAAAACATGATTTATGAAGGAAGATTGAAAGAATTGGGTTTGTTTAGTCTAGAAAAAATTGGGTTTGTTTAGTCTAGAAAAATGAAGACAGAGGGAACATAAAAGCTGTTAAGTATCAAAAAGGTTATTAAAAGGAAAAGGGAGAAAAGTTATTTTCCTTAATATCTGAAAACAGGACAAAAAGTAATGCACTTAAACTGCAGCAAGAAAGGTTTAGGTTGGACATTTGGAAATACTTCTCAACTGTCAAGGTGGTTAAGCACTGGAATAAATTGCCTAGGGAAGTTGTGGAATCTCCATCATTGGAAATATTTAAGAGCAGATTAGACAAACATCTGTCAGGGATGGTCTAGATGGTGCTTGGTCCTACCGTGAGGGCAGGGGACTGGACTTGATGCCCTCTCGAGGTCCCTAACTATTTATTTGAGCCAGGTACTCAGGGAATACAATACATGTTTGTCTTCCCTAGGAGCAGAACAAAATATCCTCTTGGGCTCCTAAATGACTAGACTTGGCATATGCACTGCTAAAGGAGAGGGAAAAAACTGTTTGGGGAAAAAAAAAAGAACTGAACATGTGCATATGTGCATTCATGTGTGCAGCATTTGTGAAAGGAGTCTGACATTTCAGAAAATGAAATCCACAAAGTAGATATATCAAAGACAGCAATGGAGTAATCTTTCCCCATGATATTGCTGTCCATCTTCTTTGCTCCTGTCTCTCTAAAGGTATGTCTACACTTAACACTACAGCAGCACCACTGCAGCTGTGCCACTGTAGAACTTCAGATAGGAGGGGATTTCCCCATCTGTGCAGGCACTCCACCTCCCAGAGAGATGACAGCCAGACTGACAGAAGAATTGTTCCATGCACCTAGCACTGTCTGTGCAAGGGGTTACAACATCAGTATAGTCATGTCTCTCAGGGAGTGGACTTTTCATACCATGGAGACAAAGCTACATCGATACAAGTTCTTTATGTAGACCAGCTCTAGGCATTGCCTTGCCAAAACTGCCTACAGTGCCTAGCCACCCGGCAGCCTGGTTTCCCAAGGGCCAGGGAAGGCTGGGGCCACGCCGCATGGCAGTCCAGTTCCCATGCAGCTGGGGAAGGCTGGGGCTGTGCAGTGCCCCAGCCCTCATCTAGGGTTGGGTGGGGCTTGGCTGAGGGATGGGGGAAAGGTTGTGAAGGGGCGTGGTCTCAGAGAAGGGGGTTAGCTTTGGGCAGAAAAGACGGGGCTTCGGCTGCCTTCCCCAGCTGGGGCTTTGGCTGCTGCCCATGATGTCTACACTGCAGCTGGGCTATGAGTTGCAACTTGTATATACAAATCCACACTGGCTTTAATTTAGTGAGTTTGTGAAAAAACAGTGAGGACAAGGCGGAACTGGCTGCACAAGTGGGTATGTACTGGTAGGGGGAAGTGGGCTGCCAAAGCCTGAACTGCCACATCCTCATGACCATTTTTCACAAGCTGGCTAGACCAAGTTGGTGTGGTATGTCTACTGACTAGACATAATTTAAGAGCAGAGATGTTAAATTTAGATTAATGGGCTAATCAAATGGTTGATGCAATTTGCATCAACTATTTGACTAGTCGATAAGGCTCCTCCGCCTTTGAAGTGCAGCAACAGGGCTACTGCTACACTTCAAAGGCAAAAGCTCTGCGGGGAGCACAGGGCAAGCAGTTCTCCGCTGGCCCTGTGTTCCTGTGGCATTTCAAAACGGCAGTGCCACATGGAGCTCAGGGTCAGCTGGGGACTTCATGTGGCGCTGCTGCTTTGAAACGCCATGTGAAGCCCAGGGCTGCACATGGCATTTCCAAGCAGCAGCGTCTGGCCTCGGACTCCACGCAGTGCTGCAGCTTTGACGCGCCCCCACGTCTTCCCCCCCTTGCTGCCTCTTTTTGATAGGAAAAAAGAGGGGGATCAACTAGTCAACTAGTGTGTCAACTAGTATGTTCGCATCCCTACCTAAGAGGGCATCCAGTACAAATGGCAAATTCTCATTTATGGCCAACTGCCAAGCTTTCCCATTCTCCCTCTTCCCAAACTAGATACAACAGCTTGTTTTCTCGGGAATGCAACTTCATTTTCTCCAATTAAAAGTCCCAGACACTACAACGTTCCATTCTGTGAGCTGCCATATGAGGCACCAAGAGATGTCGGAGCCTTTTCACAAGCGATAAGCAAGCATTGGGTCAAAGTACAGTGTTCTGGCTTGCAAAACAACTAAGAAGCAACAGTTTCTGTGCTACACCAGTCAGATAGAAAGGAGCAAGGAATCCTCTGTCACTTCTCCCTCCCCAGCCTCACACAGCCTTACCCTGAAAACATAGCTCAAAGAAAGGCATGTTCTTGCATGCTACATGTTTTAGACAAGGTTCAGAAATGCAATCATAAATGGTGAGGCTGCCAAACCAAGCTGGATTCTGAAGTGAAGGAGACCAGAGAACAAGTCTGCCTGGTTAAATATCTAAGAAAAACAAACCAACAAAACAAGCCAAACAGGGAAAGTTAAGCTACCCACAAAGACTCAATCTCTTAATACTCCCCCCCTGCTCCAGTGGCTCCCCTTCCAAAAAGGAAGTGAGATCACTCTGCCTTTCTTCAAGCACAATTCAGGAGAGATAGAAGGAAGAGGAAGTAAGTGCCTGTTTTGCTAGTGACACATCTGCAGCTTCTTCTCTAGCACATGGTATCCATCTGAAATAAACCATGCGCAGGAATTCCCAAGCCTGGTGAAGCTTGCCAATATGATTTGTGTGTGTCAGGTTATTTGGCTTACAGCTTGAACACCTGCTATTTTTAATCATCCTTCCCACCAATTCTGGGGAATCACCAAGTCACCATGCTGAGTATTTGGTTCCCACATGAATGATCAACACAACACAGGAAGTACTCGTCGCTGAGTGCTTCAACGACCAAAAATTGTTAGCAGTGCTGGAACAATGGAAAACATGGGAGATCCTGAAATACAGAGTAATGGGGTAAACAAAAGATACACCAACTAGAACAGGAATGACTGGACAACTGAACTTAGCATTACACCTTTGCTTTCCCCACGACACCACTTAGTGGACTAAAACATTAATTTAGATTAAATCCAAACTAAAAAATTAATTTAGATTAGATTGAAAGAGATCAACTGTAGGGCTGGTCTATATTCTGTCCAAGGCAGCCAGGGTCATCAAGCTTTTTTCACACATGCAATACAACATTGCACACAATACTATTTGCATTCCTAAAGCATATCACATGTTTGAAGAATCATACACAATTTCATCTAATACACACTTTTAGGAAATAGCCATTATGCAAATTTCAAATATGGGTGGGGGGGGGGGAGAACAGAGGCAGAGATGTTAAGTGATTTGTCTAAGGCCATGAAGCAAGTCAGTAGCTGGACCAAGATTAGAACTTAGTTCCTGAATTCTACACTCATCTTCATCCACGATTAGAGCACACGGTCTTCTAATAGCACAGATCATTAGCACTGCAAAAATATAAAAATTAGACTAGAATAAAAGTAGCTTTACTTTCAACAATACCTTAGTACATGCATAATACACTTCATTATAGCAAGTCAATTCATTCATGTGCCCCACTTAACAAGCTGTACCTGATTATATTAACAATGAATACATTTTTAAAATCCTGCTTTTCATTACTTATGCTAGGGTGGCCAAACTTACTGACCCTCCAAGCCACATATGACAATCTTCAGAAATTCAAGAGCTATTACACACCTACTGGGGCTTGGGGTGTCAATACCAGACTTCATCTCTACACAGACAATCCAGTCTGAAGATCTGGTTACAGAACCCTGAAAATGTGTTCACAGTGGATGGGACTAACATATGGCATAACCAAGTCTTCTAATTCAGTCGATATTGTAGAATGCTCAGGAAATTCAAGGGTAACAATAAGGTACGTGTTATCAAAAGGTGTTTGTAATGGAGCACCAGAGCTGGAAAGCCCTACATCAAAGGTAGTCCCGTAACTCCTGAGATTTACTGTGACAGGCCAAAGCCTGTCTGTGAAATACACCTAACAGCAATAGTCTCATCTCACACACAAGTTATTCTGTGCCCTGAATCAACCGAAAAGGATTTTTCTTTCTGCCTAACTATGAGTGCCATGCTCCCATGATCTTATGGATAAGCTGTTTTTATCAGCTTCCTATTAACAGAGACCTATCTGGTTTTCTTTTCCACCTTGGCACCAGCAAGACAGAGCACAGCAGAGATTTTTAAAGGAATTCTAAACTGAAACAAGAGGAAACAACACCAGGGTCTCTCTGACTCTCACAGAGCCTGCTGCTAGACAATACATTTTTACCTGAAGCCATACAACTTCAAAACACAGGATTCAACCACACTTACAGATGGTAGCTCTAGGACACAAAGTACCTCTGACTAAGCAAAGAGTGGAAAAATTTCCTCCTAGTATCCAGAAAGGGTCTCACACCACCCAGCTGCTGAGGCTGGAAGATTTGATTTTGTTTAAATAAAGCTCATTCCCTCTCTAGGTGGTGCACTTGTCAGAGAGAAAAACAAATATGTTTGGGGGGAAAAAACCAGGCCTGCCCTGGAGAACCTGCAGAGAAGCAAGCTAAAATGTAAACAGAAAGGCAGCAAGAGAGAGATGGGGTCAGAAGGGCAGGGTGGGGACTGTTTGTTTTGAACAGTGCTAGTGTTTGTTCCTGCAGGTACTGTACCACTAACCCAGACAGAAAGTGTGGGAAGGATGGAGGAGAAGGGGAGAGGCAGGGGCTACTTTCCAAAAAGGAAACAAACCCGACCCAGGATCTACAAACTACAACAATTTTCCATCAGCCAATCAGGAAAGGGAAGGCCAAACACACACCAAATTTGGAAAGTAAATACTGGAATGGGGGAAGGGAGGGGAGCTGAGCTAATGAAAACCTCCTCCCAACACAGGGAGTGAATAAACAAGGTGGGTGAGGGCTCAAGCTGAGTTCTCTCCAGGCCTTAAAAACATATTCGTCAAAAGGGGACAAAGGCGTTGCTGCAGCTAAGAAAATTTTACAGCACGGTGACTCTACACAGGGAGGCTGCCACGCTGCAATTCATATCTGGAGTTCCTTCGCTCTATGAAGAACATTCACTTTTTTCTCAAGGAAAAAAATAAAACCGATTTCATTCACTTCCTGAAACATGACAGACAGGATACGAGGGTGGAGAGACGAGGGGGTGAGGAGCAGAACTGGGATGTTTACAAACACATCAGCTCCTCCCCTACAAAAGGAACACAAACCGAAAGGGGTTTGGGCAAATAAAACCTCAGAAGTCTTTTGAGGTTTTTGAAGACTGTTGGATTTGCTTTTGCTACGGCAAATGGATGCACACATCAGTTATCTTTGGTGAACACTCTATTAGGGGCTGAGCAAAATTCAGTACTACTATTTCCACTCTCCTCCTTTGCAAAAACAAAAAAAAATCTAGTGGAGTCAAGTATCAGTTGCAGACATATGCCAGAGTCAAAGGTGCACCCTCTGTTAGTAATGTAAGGCACACTGCGCTGCCTGACACACAAAATGACTGAATGGAAAACAAGGTACCATATGTTGGCAACGAAACTACCCTCTTCCTCCAACTCCCTACTGCAACTAGTTTCATTTAAGAGAGACTGACTATAAACTTAAAAAGATGGCTGAACTGAGAATTCGAACTACACCCAGCTCCAGCCCCCTCCTTTTTGAGTATCTACACTAAAGGCAGTGCAACTTTGCAGAGAGGAAAAAGGCTTACCCAACCAAGCAATGTGCTTCCAATCCCAGGCAAAGCCAAACACTGCTTTCATGATACCAAAGTCATTCAAATTTTAATATTCTATCTTCATTAGCACTAACAAGTAGGAAATCCACTGTGCGTTACCACATTTTACAAATTGGTGAATAAGAAAAAACAACCAAGGCTATTACCTCAAATGCACTTTAGTTGTTTTGACAGCTGCAGTAAGATTATTAAGAGGCGGGTAACTGACTGATTGTGTAGTCAATAAGGAAAGGTGTTCTGTCTCGGCTCGTGCTGGTTCAGAAGCTATTCCCACTGAGGCTCTGCCGTTTAAATATAGTAGGAGCCAAGTGCGCAGGTAGCCCGGCTCCTATCACATTTAAACTGCAGAGCCACAGTGGGGGGTAGGTCCCAGACTGGCATGAGCCGGGACTATTGCAGCTCTGCATTTTAAATGTAGTAAGAGCCGCCCAGCTCTTAGTACATTTAAAATGCAGAGATGCAGCAGTCCCAGATCCGTGTGAGCCAGTCTTGTACAATCTCGGCTTGTGCTGAATCCAGTGACCCCTGTCCGCGGGGGGTCCCAGCTCTGATAGCAGCCCCTGTCCATGGTGGCTGGGGCTGGCTTCACGGCAGCTTGCCCTGCTCCCCCCATGCTGCTGTCTCTGATAGAGGCAGCAACGCAGGGGGAGGGCTGGCGGCACCACAGAGATGGTGCCTGAGGGAAAACAGCTTTTAAGGCAGCTCTCCCCAGAACGGGCTCCTGCCTCCCCCCCCCCCCCCCCCCGCCTCTGATACAGAGGCGGCAAAAGGGGGGGAGCGAGTAGTCGACTACTTGCTTACAGCTCTAAACTGCAGTTTAGTTTGTAACTATAATATCTCCAAATTTTAACAATACATGTTTGTGCAAGTAAGGAAGCTTAGTATTTTGAGATCACACTTTGGCTCTTCACTATCAACTCTTGACTAAGAGGCAAGGAAAGAATTATTTGATTTTCTGATTAGCAAAGCTTCTGAACCTTTATTAATAACCTAATAGAAAAAACACATTTATTAACACTCAAATCTCTGAAATCTATCAGTGGGCCAATTGTCCAACCAATATCCTTTCCTATCCTTTTTACCCTAGCTTCAGGGGACATGCTGGCTACAATTAAAAATATAACTTACGGAAATTAAAATAAAATTTGTAACAACAAATAATGCAATACAGCAGGCAAATGAATTTATGCACATCTAGAGAGCACTTAATGGAACAGATCATCCCTAGACCATCACAGATGTAGTTTCACTCTATGCCCTTTTTTCATTCTTTAATATCTAGTTCTCCATGTATATTATACTAATGATTGGAGATCTGAAATCTCTGTCTCCCACACTCCCAGGACTTTTCAGTTCAACTGAAAATGGCTTCCATGATCTGAAATATCGTGTTTTCATGCTATTTTTAATTGGATATTTCATATATTATGTATTCTGGATAACCAATTCTAGGTTGGTGCCCAGAACATAGATGGAATCTATAGTAACACGGAGAAAAGACCAGAATCTTTTCTGCACTCTGTATAGCAGGAACCTTACCTGATAGTGCCAGTGGGGGAAGGCAAAGGGCTGACCAAACTCCGGAGATCCGGCTCCGGAATATGTATCTTCAGAGGGGATATCTGAGGGTAAAGCGGCCGAAGGGGAGGTGATGAAGCTTCCTCCTTCACTTCATCTTTATGGTATAAAGATGTGAATTGGATCTTTATGACTGTGCTAGGGAATCGAAAAGTACACCTGCAAAAGGGTGAAAGAGAGGAAAGGATCAATGTACTGAGCATAAACCAACTGGAAGGAACATGCAGAGAAGTATTCTTAGTAATTCATTACTGCTACATGGATAAATATGGTTAAGTTTAGACCTCCCTACCGTACTTCCCTCCCAGAGTTCTAAAATCACCTTAACATTCACAAAGCCTCTAGCATTTCTGTGAGGCTAGGTATTATTATGCCCATTTACACATACATTAACTGAGTTTTGGAAATGTTAATGCTCTTTGCCTTTGGCCAAGCAGCGAATCAATGGCCAAGCAAGAACTTGTCCCAAAACGGCCAAATTCAAGGGTTCTGGCTCTAGCCACTATTTTAGTCCTTGGCATAACATTTGTATTTTACTGGCTTTGCAGCACAAAAGTACAAGGAAACCTTATTCAGCAAGGACTATACATGTTCATGGCAGTGTGCTGGCTCCCAATGTGTCTTTGAAGTAGAAAGGCATCTTTCTGCAGATGCCACTTTCTTGGGGGTGGGAAGGACCTCAAGTAGTCTATTCCCAACATCCATTTTCATATCACCAAGACACCCAAGGTAACATGTTACAGGCACACACTGTTGGGTGTAGTTTGTTACAGTAACCATTTTCATCAGGTTACCGAAAATGTTTAACCACAATCAATATGAAATAGAAGAGCCATAAGAACCAAAGATTGAGCAATAAGCACTAAAAGCTTTTACAGTGAGACCAGGATCACTGTTATATAATACATGAAAATTATAGTCCTGTCAGTAACATCTCTCTGTACCACAGCAAAGTAGGCAAAATTTAAACTGCAAGAGACAGCACGCTGGCTAATGCGTTATCATTGATCAGTAACAGAAGAGCTTAGTTAGTGAAAGATACTAACCCATGCAGTCCAAAGAAAGTGACTAACTGGGCTTACTGAATCCTGTTCTGGCTAACAAGACTGTTGGCAGCAGTGTTCCCTCTAAGATTTTCCAACCATGAGCGGAGTGAGTTTTGGCTTGTGCACCGATATTGAGGTCACGTGCGCTGCTGGTTGGGATGTGTGCCACAATGGCACCCAATTTATTAACACACACATGTTCCTGGCTGCCGGAGCAGAAAACAATCCCCCTCCCCGCCATGCAGTATGTCCCGTTCTCAGCCACCAGAGCGGACCCTGCACCCTCCCCATCATGTGGCATATCCCGTTCCTGGCTGCTGGAGCAGACACACACACCACCCTGCCATGCGGCAGGTCCCATTCCCAGCCCCAGCTGCCAGAACAGGCCCCCCCCCGCCACATGGCAGCCAGCCTTACCACCACTATCATGTGGTCGTGGCAGGTCCCAGCTTCCCGCCCCAATGGCTCCCTCACCACACCATCTCAGCCAGCCCTGCCTGCTGGAGCAGCCACCTGCCGAGTGAGTGCTGCAATGCAGCTTTCCAGAGGAGGTGGGCGGGGAAGAATTTTTTGTGCACAGCCACGCACCTTAGCGGGAACTGTGGTTGGTAGCATTTTTTATTTTCTCTAGGACACAGTTTTGTCACAAACTGCAGTACAGCCCTAGAGAAGCACTGAGAAATTTAGTGGGAAGTAAACCATCTGGTATTTTCCATGTTTAAAGGGAACTTTTCATTTAGTGTTTTTAAGATACATCAGGCTGTAAATATAAACCTTTCCACATTTCTAAGTAGGTTATTATATATAATCAGTATGAGTAATCCACAGATCACTGCATGACCATTTTTGCTTGCACAAGCACCAAGGAGGCATGACAAATACTGGGTAGCGGGCTTCAGAGTGGAAAAAGTCAGCAGAATATAATTATCCTGAGGTCTTGTCTGCAGTGAGACAATGAAAGAATCTCCCAGCACTTCTCTAGCACCAGTCTGGAGCAGCTTCACATGTGCTAGCAATGCCAGGAACATTAGAATAGATTGGGAACTAGCATGTAACGTTGGTGTTATTAAATTCTACAGAATTAGAGGGTTTGGTGGTACGAAACGCCTGTGACTGATCTACACTATTGTTTCTACTATTGCTAGTGTTGATGGAAGGAAAACAATTTGCTGCTATAACTAAGATGAAGATTTTCCTCGTGAAGACACTGCTCGCTTTTTATCCAGGATGCTTTTTTTGGAAATCAGCAATGAGCAGTGCAAAGTTAGTTCTCAGGGATGTGAAGCTCCTGTTATTCCTCATTTCATCTCCCAAGTGAGTTTGCTCAGTATTCAGGAGCTTAGAAGCACAATGGTTCTGTTGAATATGGCAGAAACTTGTGTTGTACTGAATTCAGAGGCCCTGCCACCTGCACTCAGCAATGCATTAGACAGAAAATCAGCACTGGCAATTCAATCCAGCCATGTTTATTTAACCTTTCAAGACATGCTGCCCTGCAGTTTTGCTAAGAGAGCAATTTGACACAACAGATTATTAGTACCAGACACCTTGCAGGGATGTAAGAGACAAAGCCCAGCATGACCAACCCATAACAGGGCTGTTGAGAGAACACTCAGGGTTAAGCTTCTGCATGCTCCATGGGTTTCCTCACAGAAAACAAGATATCAAAGTCAATGAGCACCACCAAGTAAGGCTTTAAACTAATAAATGCAATGCTTAGACATTTTTAAAACTCTTTATTAGAGATAGATTGACCTTTATTTCAATGGTATGGAATTCTCTATTATTATACCAGATGTCCAGTCTGTCCTCTCATGTGTGTCATGACTGAAGAAATATATGGCTACTACAGCTTTTAGTGGTTCCAAGCTGTTGCTGATCTTAATAAGTTTAATTGTACAAAACCCTCTGGCATTATTGTGCAAGACAGATGTATATTAGCAGCAGCTGTATATACTAGACCTTCTACTTCAGCCTCCTCCCAATGGGCATCTGTGTTCCAGCAGGACTTAATCCATTCCATTCTCGTTTCTCCCTCAATGGCCCTTAGAATGAGGAACTTCACTCACCCCGCTCAGCTTCTCCACTGTTCAACACTGCTACTCTGTTAATAGTGTGTGTATATTAAGCACTCTTAGTTCCGTGAGAGACCCTTTGCCCTTCTAGTTTCCTTTTTACAATATTCCTTTGGTATGCGTTCTATTTTTTAGGCTTTCTAGAGAACATTGCTTCTACTATTTTTGTATTTTAATGCTGCAGTTTCCCATCACAAATACATATGAGATACAGAGAGAGTATGAACCATCCCAATAAAAGGTATGTTTAGATCAGGACCGTTTAATACTGCTTTAGCTGTGTAGCCCCACATGCTGCAATCTGATTCCAGTTTGAGGGTGTGGCTAAGTCATGTGACTGAAAGGAAGAGTAAAAGGAGAAGACAGAAAATATGAGAAGTCTCTATCCATGTGGGGTTTGCAGGTGCCTGTGATTATGCTTTTGCAAAGGAAGACACTAGGGCAGAACACTCAGTATTAAATCAAGACTGTATATGTTTATTTATAAACTGTTAAAAAGTTTCAAATAAGTTACAGTATTTGATTCATACTGTACATGTTCAAGGACTTCTACCAGCCAATATTCTCTAATGTTTTCATTACAAACAAAAAAAAAGACCAGTTTGTGAAAGCACAGATTAGACACAACATAACTACTGACGAAGGGCCAGCCTCTTCAGATGCCTTTGAAATTCCCAACTGATATAATTGCAGACCCACATTAGTGCTCTATATAGCACTAAATTTTACTCCACACTTGCACGGGCAGTAGTTATATCCAGTAATAAACTGGCCATATAGATATCTGCAGTTAGTGGCACACGGTCACAATACACATCATAATTTACATCTTAATTTCCTGTAGGACAGGGGTTTGCATGCCTTACAATAGCAGGCAGACGGTTGGTTGTGTGTGCGCGCGTGCACAAAAGAGCAAGTGGAAGAAATAGATTATCCACTGCCTGCCTAAATTCCAGGGTGGTTGCTATGCCCTTTCCACACAAGGCAACATGCTACAGGGGTTGCATCATGGAGATAGCTGCGGCCCCTATTTGCAGAAGGACGTGAGAGCTGCTGTTATCCTCTTATAGAAAAGGCTACGGCTTTTCAAAAATTCCCTAGCCATCCTCACCCTGGACAACACAGCACACACCAAGTCAGGGGTGAGCAATAATTTTTGACGGAGGGCCACTCCAAGATTTTGGAAAGTGGTCAAGGGCTGCACTCTTCCAGGATATTAATGGAGGAATTCCGGAGTCTGAGACGCAGGTTGGGGTGCAGGAGGGAGAATGGGATCTGGGAGGGAGTTTGGGTGAAGGAGGCAGTTGTGATCTAGGGCAGGGGACTGGGATGCAGGGTTTTCGGCTGTGACCTAGGGTAGGAGGGGATTGTGATCTGGGGCAAGACATTGGGGTGCCAGATCTGGGAGGAGGTTTGGGTGCAGGAGGGGGCAGAGGGTTTGGGTATGGGGGGAGGGGGGACAGATGGTTGGGGAAGGGAGGGGCTGGGGTGCCAGAGCCAGGCTCTGGCTAGGAGGTGTACTTACAAGCAGAAGCCTGAGGCAGACTGTCTGCTGCAGGCAGCTCCATGCTCCACATGGCTCTGCTCTGGGCATGAGGGGAAGGAAAAAGGGGAGGGGGAACAGGAAAGGAGGGAGAAAGCTTCCTACACTGACCTTGCTCCCAGCAAAAATTCTCAGCTCCTATTGGCCGGAAACTGAGAGACTGACCAATGGGAGCTAAGAGATTTTGCTGGAGGTGGGGACAGCATGAGAAGTCTTCCCCCTCCCTCCCCAGCCCTCCTGAACAGAGAACAGCTGGCTTTTTAAAGTGTGAGCTGTTCTCTGCCTAAGGGTTCTGGCAAGGTGGCCATCAGCTGGATCCAGTGGCTTGGCAGGCCGGATCTGGCCTGTTGGCAGCCTCTTCCCACCCCTACACCAAAGCAACCTTCATGTGGTGAACCAACCATAGTGACCACAAGCATTTCATCTATGTAAGAGCTGAAAATAAAATGCTAGGAAACACTAGACTTCACATAAAACACTCACACCCCCAAAGCAAACTGTAGGGGAAATTATTTGAAACTAAAGAAACCACAATAAAAAAATCCTTACCACTACATGATTCTAAATTGAACTGAGATACATTAGACAAAACACTTACATAGACTAGAAAGAAGATACTACAGCAGTGGTTCTCCAAGTGGGTCCATGGGCTCAGGAGTTGCCCCCCTTCCCTAGCGGGGAGCACGTGCTGGTACTCCAGCCTCGTGACCCCTCCCTGCCAGGTTGGAGTGCCAGTGCCAGCTTCCTGCTGTGGGAGGGGGAGCCCTGAGCCTCACAGGCCAGATCCAGCTTGTGGAGAGGAGGAAGCAGCTCTGTGTGCTGCTCCCCGTGGCTGGGGGAATGGCAGTGCAGGAAACCTCTTGCCTGGAAGCTTTCCCTGCTGCTCCCAATCCTGGCCAATGGGAGCAGTGTCTGGAAGCAATGGGGGGGAGGGGGCACAGAGCCAGGTAAGTGCCCCCTATCTTCCTCATGCCCAGGGTCCTTCCCCCATCCCCCTCTCACACACCCTTCCCACCATGACTCCCATCCCCAGCTCATTTCTGCACTCTTCCTCCTGGACCCAGCCTGCTCTTGAGCCCATTTTGTCATCATGGGTAGCTAGCTAGTGGTCCACAGAAAGGTTTGCATTGAGTGGGGTGGGCTGTGGGCCAAAAAGTTTGAGAATCACTGTACTACAGCCTTGGTTTCTTTCTTAAAGCACACTTAAAGCATTCAAGATCCAACTGCCCCTGTTAAGCTCTGATGCATAATGGAAAAGGAAAGATACATTATAGATTAAAAGGGACAGGAAATAACATTTAAACATAAAGATTAATAGCATCATTAATAATTCAAGTTAAATCATCACAGTAAAGATGACGAAATGAAGACAACAGACTGATAGTGAAAGACGCTAGATAAACAGTGTTTCAGTTTGTAAGATAGTAGGGAATGTAGGAAAATACACAAAGCAAGAATAAAAAATGAAGTAAACGGTAAGTCTACTGTACATTACTCATCACCAGCGCGTCTGTGCCACCTTTGCTTATCTTGTCACAGCAAGTGATCCCATTATACTGGGAAGATTCACAAACAAAAAGAGTCTGCACACAGCAGCATCTGCATTTCAGAGCAGCACTAGGGTCGCCAGGTGTCTTTTTGACCAGAATGCCCAGTTGAAAAGAGACCAAGGTGGCTCCAGTCAGCACTGCTGACTGGACTATTAGATGGAAGGTTGGCTCCCTGCCTACCTTGGCTCTATATGATTCCCAGAAGCAGCAGCAGCATATCCCCTCTCTGGCTCCTATACATCGGAGCAGGCAGTGGCTCCACTCACAAACACCAGATCTGTAGTTCCCATTGGCTGGAAATTGCAGCCAATGGAAGCTGCGAGGGCAGAGCCTACAAACAGGGTAGCACCTCCGCTTAGAGGCCAAATGGGGGACATGCCCCTGCTTCCGACAGCTGCTAAAGGTAAGTGCCGTCTGGAGCCTGCACTTGACCCCTTCCTGCTCTCCAACCCTTTGCCCCATTCTTGATCCTCTTCCCACCCTCTGAAACCTTCAATCCCAGCCTGGAGCACCCTCCTGCACCCCAAATCCCACATTCCTACCGCACACAATTCCTCAGTTTATACTGGCATTGCCAGACTTCTAATCACAGCAAAAAGCGTGATGGTAATAGAACCACTGATGTAACTAGCAGCACTGGTTTCATTACAAGCCTTCATATTGTCAAAGAGCAACCTTAACTCTGCCTCCGTAACTGTGCCTAACCTCAGAGCAAGCATCAACCTTTCTACCCATATCAACCTACATAATCTGCTTCCTGGAATGTCTTCACTAGACTTATTTGTCAAGTTATTTCAAGTTACCTTGAGATACCAGACACACTTAACAGACTGATGTGGATTGGTCCCCCACGCTACCAATGTTTTGGCTCCAAGCAACCAATGTTTTTCCTTTATTCACCCACATGTTCTAACCCTAACATTTGTAGCCTAGGAGAATCATCTGGGGCAGCATTTACAAAGATAAACACTACAGATAACTGGAAATCTATAAACTTGAAATAAAAAACTAGTGAACAGCTGGAAAATTTAGTCAGATCTATGAAAACCAATTTCTCCCAAATTAGGAGACAGCAATGCATTCTCTGTTCCCATCATGTAAAGGAGCAATCTCAAAAGATGCCTCGATCAACCCAAAGGAACTACATAAATTTTAGGCATCACCCAATGCCAATATAAGACCATCTAGGAACTGCAATTTTGGTTCAAGTGTGAACTTTTCCCTTGAAGTGCTGCCTCCAAATTGATGGGGAACCATTTTTGACATGAGAATATTTCAGATTAACATTATTTGCTGAAACTGGACAGTAACAATACTTTGGATCATTAGAAAGTTACTGTGCATGCTCAGTAGCTCATTTGATAACTGACATCTATGATAAGACACCTATGTAGCATTTTTGAAGGGCAATGAGAGTTCAGGTATGTGCTTCTATAGCACATAACCATTGTTTCCATGAAATAATCTGGTTCATAGTATTATTCCTCTACAAAGTCCCCCAGATCTCAGGAATATCGGTACCCCGCAACAAAGGAGTCAATTGCACACATCACTGTGAAAAAAGAGTGCTGTTCACAAGGCTGTAGAGTCAGACCACCAGACATTATTAGCTGCTAAAGAGCCCTATCAGGCCCATCTACCATGAAACTAGACATTTTGAATCACTTCCACGGGTGTATTTGTTTATGTGTTCTAGTTACGCAATGAATGTTAACAGATATGAGCAATCAGTGGGGCTAGCAAGTATGATTGGCAGGATACCTACATGGGTCATTCAATATGGCATCTTGGGTAGGGCCATGTTAAGCTGCATCTTTCTCCTGAAATGAGGTGGTATGGTATATCTTGCATGCCTGGATTATTTGAAGATGTGTCTTCTCTCTTTCACTGGAGCTGTTCTCAATTCCTTGACTTTGGAGTGTTCTCACTTTTGCATAGCAAACAAGTGAAGTCAAGATTAGTGAGTATAGAAATGGCAACTATTGTTGATTTAACTGCCCTGCCAGTGAAAACTAGACTTCTTGGCTTTAGAAGTTTTGGACCTTGTTAACAAAGTTAGTCACTCATGAAGCTCCTTCAAGGAATGTTTCTTTGCAGGTTCAGACAGCACTTGATGCTGGAATTGATCCCCATTAATATGCTCTTGATAGGAGACTGTAACAGTAACATGAAGGGCACCCTTTAGCATGTGCTAGCTCTTCAAAGAAACTTAAGTTACTGGCAGCACAAAATATAAATCCACCTGTGACAAAATCTGGGGGAATGTATCCTCAGAATGAATGTACTTCATTCACTTCCATGCAGTGAAGAACTTCATTTGCAACTGAAGCGTTCAGGCAGAGTATTCTGTTGCAGCCAGTGGAGAAACCAACACAGTGCAGAAGATGCACAAGGAATTTGTAACAGGATGTAGAATGAACTGTTAAAGCAACAGTCAGTTGTAGTGGTAAATTACTCATAATGCAGCACAGTTGTGATGTAAGCATGGGCAACCTCTTTCACTCAAGCACTGTTCCATGAGGCTTTGCAATGAAATGGCAGCTTCACGGTCTACTTGCTTATTGTCAGACTTGCTGGTGCTGAAGTCACTGTGACCACCAGATGCACCACTTCGAATAGCAGCACAGTTCATGCAGTATTTTTTCAGGTTTGGCATCAACTATGAATCCATGGAACTCCTACATATTGCAGACAAAAATGCTTCCTGTAAAAATTTAGCAGCTGCAAACTGTCTTCATATTACTGTTGAAGTTAGTGCTTTCTTCCACTTTTGATAGCACAATTTCTTTTGCAGCTTTTAGGGATATGCAGTCCTGTGATTAATTTCTGCAGATAGGATTGCTAAAAAACTACATCCATATCCCACACGTCATCTTCAATAAGTGCTATAAGAGCTTTTCTGCTAAGCATTTGTTCCTCTTCAAGCCCATTCAAAAACACATATTTCTCTGTACATAGCCTCGACATAAGCTATCACCAACACTTTCCCATCCATTAGAACTTATGCAAGACAATTTATGAACTTCCGCCAAGTCACACAATTTGCAGTAATAAAATTAGTATTTGTTTCTGTTGCCTTTACCTTTTCGACACAACACATGTCTACATTCTTGGTGTAGCACTCAATATGATGTGATACACACCATATGCGCAGACATCTTTTGGGTTAATACACTAGGGATGAAAGAGATTAACTGGTTACCTGGTAAGCAGGTAGCTTATCGGTCTACTTACAAGCTAACTGGCCTAGCCAGTTGGACCCTGACAGTGGCTGCAGACTGCCAGCTGGAGCAACCCCTCCCCTCCTGACTGACTCTCTCACACACTCACACACACACACTCACACACACACACACACACGCATGCCCGCCCGCAGCCATGGCAAAGCCACACACACACACACACCCTGCAGCCATGGCAAGGCCGAGGCACATGGTGGGGCTGGAGCAGCCCCCGCTACCCACAGCCAAGACCAGAACAGCCCCTCTTCCTGGCCACAGCAGAGCCAAGGCCGGAACACATGGCAGGGCTGGGACACCTTCCCCCACCCCAGCTGAGGTGGGGCTGGGGCCAGAGCAACTCCCCGCTGCCTGTGGCATGAGGCTAGAGTAGCCCCACTTGGCCACAGCAGGCCCAGAGCTGGAGCAGCCCCCATCACCCACAGCCAGGGTGGAAGCAGCCCCCACCCACCCACAGCCATGGCGGGGCTGAGGCTGGAACTGCCTCCCAACCTGGCCACAGGACATCGTGCTGCGGGTGGGGCAGTTGCTCCCGGTTAACTGTTTAAACGTTAATTAATATCCCTACAATATACCTACTTCACTGTCCATACAGCAGTTCTCACTAACAGTGACAGCTTCATACAGCTTCTCACATGCTAAAACAGCACTTAATGAACGCACTCGGGCTTCCAGAATATAACAGAAAAAGGTGTTCTGAAAATGCATGCCATGGAATCTAATACAAGATATGTCTTGCCTTCAGCTGGCATGTATCCCGGCATCTTCAATTTTTTCCTGATGCCCATTGCACTTTGCTAACCCTGTCAAATTCAGTTTATGGGTGCACTTCTTATACCATATATAGTGCCACCAAGTGTTGCATTTAACAAGGTCCTTTGCTGTGGTATTCTCCAAAGATTCAGCTATTGATCAATATTCTGTCTCCCTTCTGATGCCTACAAATCATCAAGATCAAAGTAAAAACAAGAATCTTGTAATAAGGTATTTTGGGATTATAATTAGTTATGTTATGTAATTATGTGCATAACATTTGCAGAAGGATTCCAGTAATTCCTGGCAGGATGCTGACATCTTAACCAATGCCTCATTATCTCTCTTTTGGCATAATAAACAAAGCTGATAATCAATACCAGTGGAACCACTTTTTTTGCCTTTGACGACAATCCAATTTGAAGAACTCCTTACATTTATATTAATCTGTTATATTAAAGTTAATCAGGTATCATGTTTCGAGCATTAACTCATGATAAACACTGTACTGTCAGTTGAGCACTACTATTTAAATCTGTGATAACTGCATGTTTGATAACATGCCTGTCTTAAGTTTAACAATAAAAAGTTGATTTTTAAATATTTTCTCAAAAGAAGTGTTCTAGGTTTGTCATGACAGGTTCCGTTTGTGGGAGAAAGGCTTTTGAAGGATATCCAACTCACCCCATTTCCAACAAAACTGTTATCAACAATTCCACCAATGAAAGTACCTAGAACTTGGACGGAGGGAGGGAAGTAGCCGAGATGATGGAGAAGCAGCAAGTGCATCTGGCCATGTCACGAGGGTGACAACACTGAAATTATGATACTATAGTTTTTACCAAATGACATCTACCTTGCCTTTCTATCACTCACTCACATGAGGGGAGCATGTGTAATTCCATGGGTAAGGAGTTACTACCATTCCTCCATACTCAGCATCAGAGAAACAGCTACAAGATTCCAGTCAGAAAATAATTTTGTTCTTAAGATCAAAATCTTTTTATCAAACAAGTATATAACCAGAGAACTCTGCAGCCCCTGAAGTTTCTCACTTGTTTGACAAAAAAATGTATCTTAAATTTATTTTCTGATCAGCATTTTGTGGCTGTTTCTCTGGTGCTGAATATGGAGGAGTGGCAGTAAATTCCTTAGTTAGGGAGTCATGATGGTAGAGGAAGAGTCAGAACCACAGAGAACTGGCTTTTCTGGAAAATCCTTAGTGCTCTCACCTAAAGCATGGACTGTCTAAGAGAGTCAAGTCCAGGAGGTAGAGGCAGGAAAAAATCTAACAACAACATGGGCAGTTTTCCCAGCCAGTGGAAGTAAATGGGTCTCCCAGTGCCAAATGGCAAATAGCCTGACATATCAGCCCATGCTATTGGGGAACTAGAGAACCTGCATCTCTCAGAAAACATGCAAGACAGAGGAACGTATCTGAAAACTGTATGACCCCACTCTGCTGGTGCCAGTAAGCACTGGTATATCCATAGTTGGCAAACGATTTTGTTTTTAATGCCAGACTATATAGGGACACAAATGTCAGCTGCCTGCAAAAAGCTTGATGAAACCAGCAACCATGTTTGTTATTCAGAAGAAGTAGGGAATACACCATTTGGAACCATTAGCCAATATGAAGATTTAGTATCAGAACCCACAGAGACTATTAGTAAATAAAATTAAAAAAAGATTAAAACATAACCATCATTATGCTAATAACTTCATTAAGAGATTTTTGTTACTGTAATTATGACCGAACTTCTATGGAACACAAGTCTAGATGTAGCAAGAGTGGCATCAAGCCCCATTAATTGTCATTACAATGAACAGGATTTTATCAATCATGCTTCCCTTGAAGACCATTTTATATGATTTCAGTAGCAGAAAGAGACATTTACTGACCCAGAGCAGACTTTAAATTACACTATACATGTTTTTCTTACTAGAAAAGGCTGATAGATAATATATTTCTCTTGCCTTCCCATGCCAGGAACTCAAGTAACTAAGCTTGATAATATTAAAAAGTGATGTGACTAGACTAGCTGCATAAGATATGCCATAGCAAGCATCCTTGCACTATTACCTACAATGCCTCCTCTTGAGCAGCTTATGTCTGGATTAGCTGAACTCTCCGGGAAATTGCCAAGCACTGCTTTCACAGCCAACATTCCTATACTATTGGATTGAACAAGCTGCAAGAATTCTCATCTTAAGAATTTCCACCCATCCTCATCCCGGAGGAGTAAATGGATAAAAATCTTATGGCCTTTGTTATACATGAGGTCAGAATAGATCTACCTCAAACCCAAATACTTTTGTCCCAACTCCTTCCCCACCCCTTCTCCGAAGCCCCACCTTGCTCATTCCATCTCCCTGCTGCCTCCATCCTCACTCACTCTTCATCATGCTGAGGCAGGAGGGGTCGTGCTCTTGGTAAGAGGGATACAGAATGTGGGAGGGGCTCCACACTGAGCCTGGGGCAGGGGGTTGGGATGCAGGAGAGGGTTCAGGGGGCAGGAGGGTGGGATTCTGTGCTGGGAGAGGGATTCAGGATGCAGGCTCTGGCCAGTCACTGCTTACCTCAGGTGGCTCCTGGTGCAGTGGGGCCAACGCAGGCTCACCTCTGCCCTGGCCCTGTGCCACTCCCAAAAGCAGCTGGCATGTCCAGCAGCAGCCTGTGTGGGGAGGGGATGGGATGGGTAGGGCAGGTGACACCACATGCTGCCCCTCCACCAGCAGACACCACCCCCACAGCTTCCACTGGCCACAGTTCCCCCTTTCTGGATTAATGGGAGCTGTGGGTTGGTGCCTACAGGTGGAGGGGCAGTATGTGGTGTCACCTGCCCTCCCCATCCCCTCCCCACATGGGTTGCTGCTGGACATGAACTCACTAATCCAATTAATCACATTTAAGCCTGAGAGAGAAATAATTATGAAATGCACAGATCAGTCAAAAAACTAAAATAACACACTTTGAAAGAAGTAAAAGTAGTAACACCTGCACAAGTATGCATGGGGTCAGGAGGTGAGTGTGAAAGACAGAGTGCATTTGTGGTAGTGACAGAGATACACACAGTGTGTGAGAATGACAGATTCGCATTGCCCCATTAAGTATGCTAAGCATGTTCAGTCATAGGAGCAGCTGCCAACAAGCTCCTTCCATCCCTGTCTTGCCTTCCCTCTTTGTGGAGATAAGGTACAAAGGTGGGGGAAGGTGGACACCCTGACATCAGCACCCTTCTCTTCTGCCTCCCTCACCATGCACAGAAAACAGGAGGCTCCAGGGGAAAGTTCCAAGATGAAGGGCAGGAGCAGCACAGAAGTGGGTGGAGGGGCAACTGAAGTGCTGGCACTTGATCACTTCCTGGCCAAAGGATCACCTGTTAGAGGCCCCAGGATCTACCAATACATCCCAGTCTACTGGTTGGTAACCACTGGACTACATCTAATGGTCCCTTCTGGTCTTAATCTCTACTAATATTTTCCAAACAGCAATACTCCACTTCCAAACAGAAATATCATCCTTCCCTTTCCATGTGTGTAACATGAAATGCAAGGCATTCATTGTGGAAAAAGGGCCTTTCCTAATCTAGTTATTTCACCTATACAGACACCTGAGGACCTAAAATATCAAAACCTCTAGAAATACAAAAACGTAACATCACTCAATTTTTTAAATTAACATCAATTATTCCAATCCTGAATCCACACACACACCCACACACACACCCACACCCCACACCCCACACCACAACACACAGGAGTGAAGGAGAAGAATGAAAATGGTTTTTACATTCTACCAAGTATTTCCCAATTGTCCTGTACCCATGGTAATCCTACCATAGCAACCAGCAGTTCATATTTACTAGGAGTGCAAGTAGGTTTTTATATAGTCTCAAATGGGATGTGCAACCCCTACATGCTGCAACACAAGTGTTTAAGCTGCCAAAGTTTATTCCATGATAATATCTGAGGGAAGGATGCAAACTAAGTGGGCTCAACCGATATAAGATATTTCCAGTTTTAATTTTCCCTTCAGAAACAAGTGCCATTTCTCATTTTCACACACAAAACATTTTATAATGCCCCTGGATTGGGATATAGCTGAGTAAATAAGGCAGGAGAAGACAGAGCCGTGTGTGTGTGTGTGCGCACACACACACATACGTACGTACGTACTAAGGATGTTAAGGACTAGTCTGATAAGCATTTGCTTGTTGGATAGTCTGTCGACGAGCCGATTCCCCACCCTCTTATAATATAGAGGCAGCAAAGTGGGGGGAAAGGGGTACTTCAAAGGGGCAGCACTGCACAGCTGAGCCGGGGAGCCCCCAGCTGACCTCAGGCTCAGCTGAAATGTTGTGGGGAGCCCAGGATCAGCTGGGGAGTCCCCAGCTGACCCCGGTTCCACAGGGCATTTCCACAGCACTTCAGTGTTTTAAAGAAGAAGTGCCGCGGATCAGCTGTGTGGCGGCTGCCCCTTTGAAACGCCGCCCTAGGGTTTCAAAGGGGCAGTGCCGCACAGCTGATCCCCGGCTCAGCTGTGTGGCACTGCTGCTTTGAAGAGGCAGCGGGGGGAGAGGGGGAATCAACGAGTCGACTAGTCAACAAACTATCCAGCAAGCAAATGCTTATCAGATAGTCGACTAGTCCCTAACATCCTTAGTACACACACACACAAAATGGCTCTGTCTTCTCTTGCCTTATTTACTCAGCAATATCCCAATCCATGTGACATCACACATTACTGAATTAGTGAAGGGTGACATACCAAACACTAGATATCACAAAAGGAGTCAGCAAGACAGATTAGAACAGAGCAAACAGTCTCTGTATACTACCTTGGTATAATCAGCAAGTCTGAGAAAAATACTAAAAACCTAACATCACAGAACAGCAAAATGCTGCAATATATATTCTTGCATAGTTTTAGAGACCATGTTAAGAGCTCTTTGAACACTTGTCCCTTTTCAGTGTTGAAAAGATAGTTTCTAAGGAAAGTTTACAGAAATGATGCCATGCACTTTAAATCTGTTATTTCATTCTCTATAGAAATTCTTTTTGACTGCCTAGAAGACAAATTTTAATTAAAAATTAAACTACACACATCAAATTGATAAAAGCATGCAAAAATGAAATAGGACAGCAACATTGTTCCTATCAAGAAAAAATACTGATTAATTTCTCAAATAAAATGTGTTAGGCTGTTTATTTTTCCTCTACTAAATTCTCCTAAATGAAATCAAGTGTTGTGCCTTATTCTGCCTTTTAATAACTTTTGATGGTTTCTTCAGTGCTGTGTCGGGTTTGTCATTCCCAAATTCCTAGCGGTGTCAGATTCATTTCTATTTTCTCATTTTCTTTACCAGTCCTATTTACTATAGTGTATTGCTGAAAACTGAGAAAAGCTAAAAATCAGCATAGCTCTCCTTTCTAAATAAAGGCCATAGGTCATGAAAATACATAAATCTTTGAAATAGCTAAAGTGCATTTCATAGAAGGGTGAGAGAATTTCCACAGATTGAACCTAGCAATTGGTTTAACATGAACAATGAAACCAGCAGACAGCAGATTCCCTATGGTCCAGACTCAGGTGCACCATGTAACTTTTTAGATGGCTCAGTTCAGTTTCCAAGGTACCAACGTTTTACTTCGTAAATTAATGAGACACAAGCAATTCAGCTCAATGGAATACTTGAAAATTGAATGAAAAAGCTCCCTCAGAGAAAAACTGTTTTCCAACTGTATTTCCAAATACAAGAGTGAGAAAGTCTGCAGCTCTGGGAATCCACCGAGATCAGTTTTGACTAGGGATATGAATGGTTAACTGGTAAGCATCACCCACTAGTTACAGTTAACCGGCAGGGGCTGCAGCAGCTGTGGGATGCTCCAGCCCAGCCAGAACAATCCCCATCTGTGGCAAGTCCAGTCCAGCGCACTACAGGCAGCACTGCTCCAGTCTGACCAGAGCAGCTTGTGTTGGGGTAAAGGGCCACTCCAGCCTGCCCACTCCCATTTAACCAATTAACTGATTAAACAGGAGTTTACATCCCTAATTGATCCCTGTGAGCCAGCTAGCCAATATGTAACCTTAATTTGCATCATTATGTACAAGCAGTTAATGGGCACATACCTCACATTAAAATCTTAGTCATTTATAAGCCTTCATAAACATTTTAAAATTCTAGAGCGACATAGTTAACAGGCGGATTGTGGGCCAAATCCAGACCACTATTTGCTTTTGAATAGACCCCGAAATCTTTTTATTTCATCATCATAGTTACTTTTTCTCTGGAGCCCGAACCTTCATGATAACTTGGCCAAATTTCTGGATAAAAACAGAATCGACTACTGGTACCCCTGTTCTAGATCCAATTAAGACAAACCTACTTATAGATTAAATACACAACTGCACCCTTCAAGGAAGAAAAAAAAGTGTAAAACGTTTGCTGATTGTAACACAGCCATATGGTCTGACAGATGTTTCCAGATGGAATAAAACCATGGAAGATGATCCCAAGACCAATGCACAGCATAATCACAGCTCTCAAAGAACTCTATTAGGAGACTAGTGGTTAAAACTGCTGAGACACAGCACTTGTACTTTGGCCAATGACTCAATTAAAGTCCATTATTATACTACCCTTTAAAACATTCATGCCAATACAATTTGCCAGTTACTTGGTGCCCATCCGTCAGCAGTGGGAAACAACAAGGGAGTGCTATAATTGTGCCTCAATAAGTCTCACATTTCAAAACACTGGAGTCAAGTTTCAAAATAGTCCATTCATTCCAAATGAGAAGGGCTGAACATAAGGCTCATTACTATCAGAGGATCGCCTTCTTTTACCTCTGAACATTGAGTGCAGCTGTTCCTTTAAACTGGGATGCAACCACTGAGAATATGGAATAGGTACAGAGTCACAAATACTAGAAAATCTAATGTAATTACACACATAATACAAGGTCCTAGACAGACTACCTAACAGATCTCACATCTCTTATTGGAGTCCTCCCAAACTCTTGTAGCTAGGAAAAGCAAGTGGGCCTTGCAGCATGCTCTGAAGGTCAATAAACTAGGACTATTTTGGACCCAGCCAGAGTGAGCTCGAAAGCTGAAAAGGCCACTGCAACGGACCCTTCTATATTATATGAGTGCAGCCCCATCTTTGCACCACTGGTGATCTTAGCTGCGGGATGCAGCAGAGAGAGATCTTGCAGCAAAGTAGCCCCAAGAAGTTAGCAATGATTAGCTCCTTCCCATCATATTTTTCAAGTAGAATTCTGTTTGAGGCTCCACAGTTGTCATGCAGATAGAAACACAATTTAAATAAACATTAAGTCTCTAGTCAGCTGGAAACAGAATAGAGAGGTGACCCTCCCATTCCTTTCCAACCCTACTCTATGTCAATAAATCATAACCTAGCTGTTTGAGCAGTGTTTAATCAATCAATGGATTTGATCAAGCTCAGGAATATAAACAGTGGTGGATATCAATCAGTGCAAGTGGGAGAGGCACTCTACACTGGAACACATATGTCTACATAGAAATAAGAGAGGTCAGTTAATTTGGGCTCATGGGGGCTCTGAAGCTAACAATGGCTGTGAGATATGCAGGCTCAGGATCCTCCCCCATCACAGGATCTCAAGCCTAAACATCTACACTACAATTTTATAGTCCTACAAGTCCCTGGGTCAGTTGACCCAGGCCAGTCTTGGGTGTTAGATTACTCTGTAGATGTACCCAAATAGCCTGATACTAAGAGGCGCTCAGTAACTGCTGCAGAATTGGGTCCTAAGCAATGAACAGAGTAAAGAAGTGGAAAACCCATTAGGGATAGTGTGAGCTCCTGATGTGCATTTTTTAAAAGAGACATACACCAATTAAAAGAGATTATAATTACAATCAGAAATATGTAGTGGTCCCAGGATATTAAAGGACAAGGTGGGAGAGGTAAAGCCTTTTATTTCTGGGGTTTGCAAATGCTGGGTCACGGCTTGTAAGGGAAGTTGCTAGTTGGCCATGAGATGCTGGGTTTACCTGTGCCTCCACAGGTGCAGGCAACCACAGCTCCCATTGGCTGTGGATCACCATTCCCAGCCAATGGGAGCTGCGGGAAGCAGCATCCCGGTCTGCACTGCTTCCCACAGCTCCCCTTGGCCGGGAACAGCAATCCAGGGCCAACAGGAGCTGTGATTGCCTGCACCTGCAGATGTGCAGGTAAACAAAGCATCTCACAGCCAGCTAGCGATTTGCCCTTACAAGCCATGACCCAGAGTTTGAAAACCCTTGTTTTACTGCACCAACTTCTACTTGAAAACCACTCTCTCATCTGATCATTGTAAGCTTGAAAGTTTGTCTGTCTCTCTCTCACCAACAGAAGTTAGATCATTGCCTCACCCACCTCAGAGACACAGCATTCAGGGGCCAGAAACAAAACAACTGTGTAAGCCAGTGACAGACTGGGAGACTCCCCGGGATCAACCATTCAATCACAATTAGCAGGCTCCCTGCCTGTTCCCAGAAGTGGCCTGTGTGTTTGGAACAGAGGGGGAGGGGAAGGGGGAGGGAGGATGTCCTGACACTGCTCCTGCTTGCAAGCACTGTCCTCTGCAGCTCCCATTGGCTAGGAATGGGGAACTGTGGTCAGTGGGAACAGACGGGGTGGTACCAGCAGAGAGGGACAGCATGTGGAACTGTGACCCCCCCCCACCCTCACCCCCAGGGTTACAGGGGCGTTGGCCCTTTCTGGGAGCAGCATGATGTTGGGTCAGGCATGGAGCCTGCTTTAGCTTTGCTGTTCATAGTTGGCGGTACAGCACACCAACACTCAGCCTCCTCCCACAGCCAGTACCCCATACCTCCTCCTGCACTCCCAGCACTTACCCCAGTGCTGATCCCCCTCTCAAAGCCAGCACCCCAACACTGTGCCGCATACGAGAGTCTCCTCCTGCACCCAAACTTCCTCATAGAGCTTGCATCCATCATCGCCTCTGACACCAAGCCCCCTGCCCCAGGCTCAGCCAGCAGCTCCCTCCCAAACTGCGAACCCTGTGGCCCCAACTGAGAGCCTATTTCCCATCCTGAATTCCAAACTACACCGTGAGTGAAGGTAGAGTAGTAGTGGTGATGGACAGAGGGGATGGAGTGAGTGGGGCAGTTTTGTGTTGACCTTAAATTCATGAAGTGATCCTGGGCATAAAAAAGTGTGGAGATCACTGGTGTTACCTATTTAACACTCGTTTTTAAAAAGAATTCCAAATTATTTAGAAGACCCATTGAGATGTATGGAAATAAACTCAATGATTTGGTCCCATCGCCATTAGACAGAGACACTGTTTATCCCTTCCTCTGTTGCTAATCAAGCTACAATTAACCTATCATTTTTGCTTACTTTCTGCATTATAATCAATGGAGCAAGTACAGCAAAAGAATGGTTGTTAAGTTACCCATTGTAAGTGGAGTTCACCTTGCATGCATGGTGTGAATGCATATTTGGATGACATTTTGCAAGAATGTAAATATGTAAAATTGTGAGCTGGACTGGATACCTGTTTAGACTCAGCAATAGTATAAGGACCCTCTAAAATGCACAGTGACATACAGTTCAGGTTAATTTTGATTTAAATAGGTTCAGTGATTATAGCTATTTAGTGTTTTATGTGGAATTAGGGGGTTACACCCCCTACTTGCTACATTCGCCAACCCCACCCCTCTGGGGGTAGGTGTCTGGCCGGGGGGAGGGTGCAAGAGCAGGGGAGGGAGCAGGAGCAGACTGGAGATAGATGCCTGGTCAGGAGAGAAGGGGCAAAAACGGGCTGGGTGTGCAGGGTCTCGGCAGCAGCAGTGAGGGGGTGGGGAAGCGGGCTTAGATAGCAGAGGGTACCAGGCGCAGCCCGGGGGAGAAGTGGAGGGTCAGACTTGGATAGCGGAGGGGACCCAGCCCCAGAAGCTCCTCCCTGGCAGCGTAGGCCCCCAAGGAGTGAAGCTGGAGCAACCCACGGCTGGAGGGGACGGCACCAAGGCTGGCACAGCTGAAGGTGGAGGCAGCAACATGTGGACACTGATGACATCATTCTGTCGTCCCGCAGGAACAATTTTTTTAATATATTCATATATAAAGAGGTAAGTTGGTGGACTCAAAGGAAACGCCCATGAATTGGCACTCTTGCTGGAGGTGAGTGTAGCAGCACAGAGTTTATAGTAGGGGTAGGCAATAACTTTTGCAGGGGGGGTCCACTTCATTAATTTTGGCAGTGGTTGTGGGACATCTCCCAAAGGGATAGGGCCCTGGGTGGAAGGGGTGGGAGGCTCAGGCAGAAAGGGGCTGTTCCTTCTACGTGCAGCCAGCTCCGGGAGGGGGGGGGGGGAAGAGGGGGGGAGAGCGCGGTGGCAGCAAGAGAGGAGACTTTGTGCGCTCCCCCCATCCCAAGGTCAATCAGGACATGGGAGTGGGGGAGCATGTGAAAGCTCTCACCTCCACCCTGCCAGGGACACCACCAGCTGTTCAAAACAGCTAGGGTTTCCCTCTAGGAGCTGCGCACCCCTGGCAGGGGGAGGAGACTTTGCATGCTTCCCCGTTCCCAGGTCTCTATTGGTGTGGGTGCAGAGGAGCAGCAGGGTGGCCGTGGGCTGTATCAAATAGCTTGGAGGGCCAGATTCAGCCCACGGACCCTATCTTGCCTGCCCCTGGTTTATAGGCTGAGTGGGTGTCTTGCCTCAAGCTAAGCGGAGCAACATTAGTGGGACCATGTAGCTGAGCTGCGAACTTGCCCTGGGGACATAGAACTTCATTTTGTATGGCTATCAATTGGGCACCTTTAATAAAAATAATTGTTAGTGTTTATCTTTAAACTGATTACTTTCAGAAACATCAAACTTGCATGTAAAAATACCTGGTAACATCCCTTCAAATCGGTGGTTCTCAAACTGCAGTCCTCAGACCACTTGCACTCAGCCTCCCTTCCTCCCCCCGCCTTCCCTGCAGCAGGGAGCCCACACTGGCACGCCATCCCCTCCCCCGCCCCCCCCCCACACCCCTGCAAGATGGGAGTGCCAGTGCCGGCTTCCCACTTGTGGGGAGGTGGGGGAGGGGAGAAGAGAGAAAGCTTGCGAGGGTAGTAAGCAGCTTTCTCTGCTGCTCCCATTGGCCAGAATTGTGCCCAACAGCAGCAGCGGGAGGCAGAGGGCGCAAAGCCAGGTGAGCACCCCTCATCCCCAGACCCTGCATCCCATCCCCCCTCATGTACTCCCCCACCAAGACCATGCCCCAGCCCACTACTGCACTTTTCCTCCTGGCCAGACACCTTACCCCCAGCCCTCTCCAGCACACTCCCTCCCAGATCCCCCACCCACTCCTTCACCCTCCCTCCCAGACCCCCTACCCCCAGATGCAGCCTCATTTTAGGCCACACCCCAAGCCTATGAGAAGCCCTGAACCGTGGTCCTCCTGCATCTTCTCCTAAGGGGCTGGAGTACCAGGGGACTGAGGTGTCTCAGTTGGGTGGGGGGGGGGAGATGTGTCACCTCTGTGAGGGTTGGGGGATTTTTTTGGGGGGGGTGTTGCCTCACTTGTGTCCCCCCCGCAACTGATTTTTCGATGGATCAGTGGCCCCTGACCCAAAAAAGGTCCCCCACTCTTCCATAAAGAAAGACAATGCTGAAACCTTTTGTTTTGTACGTAAATTAATATTTTGCTTTCTTTAGAACAAAGTTTCATAAACTAACATGATAAAATTAAAGCGCTTAATCTGTTCAATTATTTTTATTTTGGCTAGTAATATTTCACTTATCAGTTATGGAAGCCCCCTTATGTTGTAACAATGTATTTAAGCTTTTCTGCTCCAGTAGCCTAATAATAATTTAGTATTTAAGGTATGTAGAGATAAGCGAAGGCATTCTGTTATCATTGGTGGTTGATTGGTGGTCCACCGAAAGGTTTGCGTTGAGCAGGATGGGCCACGGGCCAAAAAGTTTGAGAACCACCACTTGAAACAAACTTAACAGTACAGAATAGGCAAAACAGTTCAACAAAGGCAAAATCAGAGAGATCAACAATTCCTATTACTTATATGCCCCCTTATAGTAAGCACCAACATGATTAATAATGGATTAGGTATATTACTGAAGAGGGTTACCACAGCAGCAAACAAGATTTCCTGCTCTCTCAACTCCCTCCCTTACTGGCCTGACAGTAAGGGACTACTACTATACAACACAGCACTACCTGTTTGAAACAAAGGAGGATGATTTTTTTTTACCACCACTATACAATTCTTTGTACTTTCCCCACACCTCTTTTCCATCAGATGGTGGTAAATGGCCTATTAGACCACATAAGCTACATTGCCAGTCTCAGAGAGCTGCAGTCTGAGAGAGCCTGTCAGTTTCAGAGAGCTGCAAAGGGGACAGAGACAACTGTCTTGATTTGGCTACCTTGCAATACAAACTAATGTCAGCTTCAAGGTCACCAAACAAAACTTGAATTACATTTGAATGAAGACCCTCTGAGGGAGAAAAGGCAATTCAACAGTGCACAGAGCAAAAGCTCAATAATTTTTCCTCTTATCTACTTCCCTTGATTTTGCTCAACTGCCCAGAAATGTGTTCAGACACTTCATGGTCTCTTAATTAAATCTGTACCCCACAAGTAAGCAGATGGCAAAGTCACTATGAAATCTTCAGGAGACAACAACCCTGTAACCTTGCTTTTCTGTACAATTTCACTGTAGTGCTCTAACATGCAAGATCTCCTAAGAGGAAAGATATTCAAATGGCTTAATTCTTCTGTCTAAGGCAGCGTTCCTCAAAGTGGCCCACGAAACAACTTAAAGAAACCTGTTATCAGGCCATGCCGGTTTGTTTATTCACTGATGCGGCAGCCATGGAGCCTCGTGGCTCCTATTGGCTCCATTTCCCCATTTGCAGCCAAGGGAAGATATGGGAAGTGGCATGGGCTGAGCTGCCACTTCCCGCAGATCCCCTTGGCTGCAAATGGCGAAACGGAGCCAATAGGAGTCACAAGGCTCCATGGCCACAATGCCATAAACAAACAAACTGGTGCAGCCAGTTAACAGGTTTCTTTAAATGGTTTTGTAGACCACTTTGAGAATCACTGGTCTAAGGTCAATAAAAGTGTTACCACTGACTTCAACGGGTACAGGATCAGGCCCATTGTTTGAGCACTCTCTAGAAATGTCCAGCTGACATTCACAAATCTGTTATGTTACCATCAGCCTGCAATCATGAGTCTGACTCTCCTCTTTAATGTGCATTTCACAACATGCTAAGACACAGATCAGCTAAAACAGCAACTACCAGTTCTGCAATCTAGAATATTTAATCACTTCACATTCCTAGAGACGGGCACCGCAAACTTCTTCTACAAGATCGTGCTGGACAACAGAAGGCTAAATCAGGTTACAAATCTACCTCTGCAGGTAACTGCTGAATTGTGTTAATGCTATTAATTAGCTGGCAGTTTCTACAAAAATGATGAGCAATAAACTAATGTGCTTCTCCTTCAATCATAAACCACCATCCCCACCTACTCCAAGACCAGAAAAGCCACAGCTGTACACACCCACAAGGAACTTCCTCATGACAATTTCTACAAGCGCCGTTATATGTTTAATTATATATTACACTGAAAATTATAAATTTAGAAATAACATAACATTAATTTGATTGTAAAAATTCAGTACCCCAGAGTACTGATAGAGCATTTCCATATTTAACACAATACATTTTTAAACTTATCTGAAACTGTTACAGAATTTCCAGTCTGCCACACAACCTAGCCCCTTCCTTTCACTGAAGAAACCTGGGTCAAACTCACCATGGACCTTCAATTAATTCTTCTATGAACTTTTCTTGACAATGTCTTCCCATTACTACAAATATCCTACTCCTCAGGCATTTGTATATCCTAGAGGAGGAGAATTACCCATCTGATAAGACCAATTAATAAAATACCTCAAACACAATTTCCAATGGAGAGGCACTGTGTTAGCATCTTTTGTTGGATACACTAGATTAGTTTAATTGTAATGCAAATTACATTTGCTATGCCACCAACTTTCTCCTAATGGGCCATACATCACTAGTTTTCTTTGAAGAAGCCAGCAGATCTTGACAGATCCCCAGTCCATCTTAAAATATCAGATTTTCAAAACTGAGGACCTACTTCTAAGTACATTAGCACAGGCTGTGGAAAACAAAGCAACTGTGGAATTCACAGTACATTTCTATTTCTCACATAATCTACCAGGAGAAACTTAAGCACAGGATGTTACTAACCTTTAAATTCAATCAGTCTCACTAAGAAGATTGTAACACAATGCACTACCCTTATACGTTTTCCTCTGAGCCTGGTTCAGTTCAATGGGAAAGCGATTTGGAGTGCGCTAATGTACTATTTATGTACATTATAAAAAAAAACCTATCCAGGTGGATTTAGACTTCATGAAACGCTCACTCAAGTCCATTCTGCTTCCTGTGAATACATTTCATAATCCGTTCAACACCCCAGCAGAGGAAGCCAGGATTACTGTTGAAAGTGCTGTTCTGAGGCTATCTTTAAAATATAATTTCAACACTTTGATTGCTGGCATTTTCCAGACTCCAAGCCACATAAATGCTTTCGGCAATACGCAGTGTATAGTACACATGCACACCCACAGCATCCAGAGTGAGGACGAACTTCAAAACAAGCCTTGAGACAAGGACCCAGAAATTCTGAACTGGTTAATCTCAACTCACATACCTATTAAAGAGGATAAATTCCAGGTTCACAATATTCTGTGAGGGAAGAGCTCACTGGATCAACTTCTGAGAAGCTGCATAGCAAGATAGGGTTTGAATGTCAAAGAAAAAAAATAAAGCTACCCCCAGGTAATAGCTAATAAACGAGAAAGATTTAACACATTTAAACTCTTCCAGTTCATATTAGTGTGTGGCGAGCTCCTCCCCCCCCCCCCACTAAAAGTAGTTTACCAAGGCAGAATGACACGGCCCTTTCCAAAATAGCAGCATACAGGTATTACCTTTAAACCATGAAACTGAGATGGAATGCATCAATAGTTGAGAAAGTGTTCTCCTTCCCTTGTCCATCCAATCACAATACATGGAAATAGAGGAAACTTTCCTCTTTTAATTTTCACATTTAACTTGGAAATGTTAGAACTTCACAGTTAATACTTCAGCTTCCTAAGGAAAAGGGGCTCTAAGCTTCCTATTTTTTTTTTTTAATTCATTCACTAATTTTTAGTCCATATCTGTACCAGGGGTGCTAATGCAAGATGGCGATACCACTGTAACACTGTAGTGTAGCTACCCTTTCCATCACTTTAGGAAGTTTTTCTTGTCTATATAGGAAATCCACCTCCTCAAGCAGGTAACTAGGTTGTCAGAAAAATTCTTCCATCGAATTAGCTGCATTTACACCAATGTTTGCTTTGGATAACTATGTTGGTCAGACTTTGCTTGCAACACTTCCTGCTTTGAGCTCCAAAATCACAAGGTACATTAAAAGGAATGAGGGACCTATTTGGAGAAAGACCATTTATCCTCTTGCACAGAGATTTTGGCTAATAACAGAGGGGTTTTTTTTGGGGGGGGGAAGGGGGGAACCCTACACATTTGTGGTTCATTTAGAAACAAAATATAATAGTTCACAATACATTCAGATTATTTTAAACAGATCAAGTTTAGGCCTACACTACTTGAATAGACAGCTTAAGAGTGTCTCTTTTACACCTCATGGAGTACAAAGATAGCTGGAAATAGATTTCTATTTAAGCACTGAATGGGAATATCCGTTTCCACTCCTGGTCTGATCCTTCACCCACACATCCAGGGACTTTGTGCACTGAAGTATCCATATTTCTTATGCCCTGGGGAGAAGAAAGTCCCTTAGGTTGCTCAACAGCAATCCTGGTAACAAGTGCATAAACTGACCCTGTAAGGACTCCAGTCCTGCTTAGCCAGAAGTTTGGTGGCTCCAGCATGTAGCCTTGAGGAAGACAGACGATTAGAATGGCTTGTGTGGGAAGAATTCCCAGTTCTGTTAAAGGTGACATGAAGAAAAACTGGGCATTTAGGAATTACGTAAGACACTTAGGAGAAAAGTTTGGTTTTGTTAGAAGATTTTCTTGGTTGTCTTGGAGAAGTGTATTATGAACTCTCCCTACCTTAATCTTCTAACAAAACCAGAAAAGAACAGACCTAAACATAGGATTTTCCCAATGTAAAATTTTACACTCTTTTCACATAATAAATTAGACAAAAAAGTGAAAAGAAGGGCAAACACTTCATTTTTTAAAAATCCAGTGCAGGTAGCCTATAAAGAAAAGGTACACAAGACACTTCACAAAGAAAACAAATCTATTACGCTACAACAATCAAAAGGATTGTCCAAAACTTTAAAAAGTTTAGTTTTTAAATAACTAAGACAATATAATGTTTTTCAGTCAGATAAACGTAAGCTATAGTAGTTGCATATTTATGTGTAAGCTTCTACTATAGTATGATGCTATCAGCACATCTGAAACTGTACAGATGATAAAATTAACCACAATATGAGGAAAGAAACATCAGTGCTACAAAAGCCAGGGCACACAGGCCTTTGGAGCAACTACAGGTATTGGGCTGTTCAGGTTTTAAAATGCTCTGTTGTCAAATAAAAGTAGTATTTCATACAAACTAATTCCCAAAGGCATGCACTGACACACCTCACTGAATTTTTCTAAAGGCAATTTAAAAGAATGATTTGCAGCTACATTCATAGGCTACAGTGAATGGACATTAATTAAAATCTGCACTATGAAACAAGCAATTTACATAAACATACAGATCTAAAAGAGAAAAAATACTTAACAGACTTGCTTTTATATAAGCAATGTTAGCTTGCTACATTTGAAATTGCTTCTTAAACCAACTGAAATACCAAGGAATATAAATATAGACATGAACACGTGCATGAAGATAGTATATGTTACTGTGCAATCAAACAGTAGATGAAACATTAATCCAATAAACTACTAAAAGGTGCCTTTTTGTGAGCAACGATGAATAAATTAACCAGCTTTTCCTTTAACGTTTTCATTCTGCGGATCTGTTCACAGGACAAAGATCTTCTAATCCTTTCCCATTGCTCCCATCCCCAAATACTTGGTTCTCGCCATGTTTATTCTATTTTGCAGACCATCAAATGTTCCACAGACCAGAGTTCACCCAGAAACTAAAGTAATCCTGGGTTATAAATCCACAGCATGGTTAGTTCCTGTGTTAGACAAAGGAATATCCTAGCCATGGGTCTGCATTTCTAATGAGATCCTTAGGACACAGCTGGGAGTTGGGCATGATACCACCAAAAAAAAAAAAAAAAAAAAAAAAAGCAGCCACATATATAGTTAAAAGTATTGTTGCAGGTCAAATGTCCTTGTAATAGGGAGTGCTATAGAAAATACAAATTTAGAGAGAAATAAAGTCACTTGGAAGGCTCTAAAGCAGGGATGGGGAATCTAAGGCCTGGGTGCCAGATGCATCCCCCAGCTTGCGTGGATCCAGCCCCCCAGGACTCAGGGCTGCCCCATCCCCCAGCTTTCGGGAGCCTGCACTGGTGCTCCAGTCCCTGCTACCCCCCTGTGGGGCTGCAGCAGACAAAAATCTACTAGCCTCTCCTGTCCCTGGGCTCTGGTGTGCAAGGGGAATGAGAGGAGTATCTTTCTCCATCATAGTCAGGGGCCACATCAGTGAAGGTTTGTTTACTTTTTTCTGTTTTGGAGGGATTTTTTTTTTGTTTTTGTTTTGCTTCTCACTTGTGTGTGACCTGACTGATTCTTCTGTGGGTCAGTGGCCCTCAACCCAAAAAAAGGTTTCCCATCCCTGCTCTAAAGCATGTGTTCACACACATCTGCCACATTTCCTCTTCAAGTGGAAAGGGAAAACTGGCTCTCACACATCTATGCAAATGGAACCCTAAAGATGTACCTGTTAATGCAGTGGTCCCCAACCCTTCGTGGCTGCCGGGGGCGGGGCTGCTCACGCGCAGCGCTTCGGTGGTGGGGCCACGCATGTGCTGCACGCCTGGAGGCGGGGCCGCCCACGCGCCATGGGCTGGCACCGCGCATGTGCCGCGCGCCGGGGTTAGGGGCCACCCACGTGCCCTGCACGCCCGGGGCTGGCACCGCGCATGTGCTGGGGCCGCCCACGCGCCCTGCACCCGGGGCCGGCACCGTGCGTGGGCGCCCGGGGCAGGGGCCGCCCACGCGCCCTGCACCCGGAGCCGGCACCGCGCGTGTGCTGCGCACCCGGGGCAGGGGTCACCCATGCGCCACGCACCCGGGGCCGGCACCGCACATGTGCTGCGCACCCGGGGCAGGGGTCGCCCATGCGCCACGTGCCCGGGGCCGGCACCACGCATGTGCCGTATGCCGGGGGCGGAGCCAGCACATAAATGCCCCAGCAGGTGCCATGGTGCCCGCAGGCACCACGTTGGGGACCACTGTGTTAATGCACTTCTTGTTACATTGCCCCCTAGCTGTGAACAGAGAACACCCAGACACTGCCTTTTCAGACATTTATGAGAGGTAAAAGCTGCTCAGAAAATAAATTAGCACGTCAGAAGGTTTGATGTGAAGCCAAGCACTTGGAGAGTTCCACCGCAGAACAAAGTCACCTGGAGGTAACTGTCAAATTTCAAACGATGGTTTAAACAGCCGCACTAGAGTCTATGTCCCTTACTTTACCCTAAAATTTCAGAGTACAACCCTCCTGAACACACTGCTTAGCACATTTTCCAAGTTCAACAGTCTTCAACAACTGCGGCAATTCATCCTTCGTACTAAACACTAGTTGCTACATATGGGTCAGCCATGTCATGCAGTGGCATGGTGGAAGTAGTAACATTAAGCGGTTTCCTGTTCTTTGCCAGCAGAGCTCCCCATAGAACTACTGTGCCAACCACCACAAAAGGGAATTTGACATTTCTCTGAACAGCTCTTACCAAACAGTTATTTGAGGGTAGTTACTCAGGGCTTACCTACATAGAAACCAGAATCAAAATAACTACATTGGGTCCAGTGCATACTGATAATTCTTTTGAGTGCAAGTCTGTGTGTGGACACTATTTCAGAATACGAGAGCACTATTTTGAGGTATTCATTTAAGACGAAAGAACATAACTCCAAATTAAATATCCACACAGACTTGCAGCCTAAATAACTAAAGATGTGAAATGATGATTCAGTTATTAGAGTTTATTATTTAGACAAGCCATTATACACATCAATATGTAACTAACGTGCACAATATCCCTAACAACAAAAATGCCACTCTTAGTTTATGTCTTCATTACTGCACAAAGTCGATCTAAGGTATCCAATACCATCTACGCGAATAGTATACCTGGAGTTGACATCCCTCAGGTCAAGTTACCATGTGGTCTGCACCGAGAGGGACTTTCCTTACTCTTCTCATCGGGGTAGAGCACAGGGGACAACTACAGAGCGATCTGCAGTTGATTTGGCAGGTCTTCACTAGTCCCGGCTAAATCAATCTCCGAACCTCAATCCCAGCTGTAGTATAGATGTAGTCTTAGATCGGAAGGGAGAGGGAAGGTGTACTTCATGACCAAAGGCTTGTTTAGACAAGGCAGTTGTACTGGTGTAACTTGAATGCATTTTTATACTGATATAGCTAAACTGGTACAAAATGTAGCATGGACTCTGCAAGGCCTTGCCTACACTTAATATGCAGAAGCAGCCCAGCTACACTGCTGTTGCATTCAGTGAGGCTCCTACCTACATGCACAGAAGGGCTTCTCCTGTCAGCTTAAGAACTCCATCTCCCTGAGAGGCACTGCAGGTAGGACCTCTCTTGTCCAGCAATATTCATTGTCTGGCTGCACCAGCAGCCAGGGACCCAAGGCCAGCAGCTGGAGGCACAGGTAGGAAAGGAGACTGACGACGACTGGGAGGCTAGCAGCCCTCTAGGTGAGCCTGGAGGCCAGCAGCAGAGGACCAGGATTCACCTTCCCTGGTCTGGCAAACACCTTCGTTCAGGACTGCTCAGGTCCTGAGGGTGCCAGATCAGAGAAGTCTAACCCGTTGCTATGTTGACTGGAGAAGCCCTCCCACAATGGACTGTCTACACTAGCAAGTTATATTGACATAAGTTACTAGTGTGGACCAAACCTAAGAATAAGAGTAATTTATTTCTATGTAAGTAACTCTCTCCACCTAAACTGAAATAAGCTGGATTTAAAACAGAAGTGAGTGTTCCACAAAGCCTTTTGTGCCGGTATCTCTATCAACTTAAATTCAGACTGTAAATAACACCAGCCTTAAATCAGACAGCCCTCCACATCAGTGGTAAAAATACCAACTTTTTTTTTTTAAAAGGGTTAGAAAAATCCCATAATTTGTACAGCAGCTTATCCAAAAAGCTTACAGGATACAAATAAATTATATACTAAAAAAGTAATATTGTCTGATATTACAAACACTCCAAGAAACAAGAAACTGTTCCAAAACAGACTTTGGAATCAAACAAAAAACATTGAAAAAACATTGTACAGCTTCAAGCTCTCTGAGGACATTCAAATGACAGAGGTTCTCTAACAAATCTAAAATTGAAATTTAACTAAAAACTATAAACAATGGAAGAGGGACACACATCTAAAGATCAAAATCTTTCTTGCTGAAAATATACATTATACATGGGCTTCCAACATTTTAACTGATAACAAAACATAGAAATAGGTGTTTATCAAATACAGTAGAATCTCAGCGTTACAAACACCAGTGTTACAAACTGAACAAGCACACACCTCATCTGGAAACAATAATATGCAATCAGGTAGAAGCACACACACACAAAGCAAATACAGTAAGGTACTTTGTTAAATGTCAAATACTAAAAAAGGGAAAGCAGCATTTTTCGTCTACAGAGTAAAATTTCAAAGCTGTATTAAGCCAATGTTCTGTTGTAAACTTTAGAAAGCACCACCATAATGTTTTGTTCAGAGCTAGCAACAACTAGGGATGTTAAATATTGGTTAATTGAATAGTCGATTAACTTCATGAATTCTTATTGGTTACTTGACTATAGTCCCCGGGGGTGTGGCCGGTAGCCAGTGTGCTCCAGCCCCACTCCCAAGGAGCCCCCTGCCACGCCACACTGCTGCCTCTGTGGGGTACCAGGTAGGAGCTGGTCCACGAGGGGAGCCAGTTTAAAATCTAGCTCCCCGCGTGGACCAGTGGCCTGTTGCCCTGCGCTGCTGCCTCTGATACAGAGGCAGCAGCATGGGGTGGCAGCAGCCCCTGTCCGGGGGGGGAGGGCAGGGTCTAAGCTCCCAGACCTGGCGCAACCTGGAAGTGAGCCGGACTGCCTGCCCACCTGGCTCCTAATACACTTTAAATGCAGAGCCACAGTGGGAGTAGGTCCCAGATCCAGCGTAAGCCAGGACTGAGCCAGGCTCCTGGCCAGCCTGATAAAAAATTTACTGGCGGGGGTGAGGAGGGGGAGAATGCATGTTGTCTACAGCATTAACCTATAAGCTTTTGATGATCAGTTAATCGGCTACACCATTACATCCCTACCAACAACCTCTGTTCCCAAGGTATTTATAATTAAGTTTCTACTGCAAATGCCAGCAATAGTTAGGTACTTGTCTCTAAGGCCTTGTCTGCATGGTTCTTCCTTGTAAAATATAGGGATGTGATTGCTAAAGCACACTAACATGTTCCACATTAATTGGTCCATGTAGACCCTGCTAGTGTGCCCTAAGTGTTTCCTAGTTCACTTTATCATAGTGCTCTTTGAAACATTACTACATTCAAGTTTACTGAGGAAAATTACAAAGAAACCACTCATTACAGTATTTACTATTGTAATGAGTAATTATACACTACACTTTACTCACAACAGTATTTACAATGAGGCAACTCAAAAGACTTCAATTTTTGGATGTCTACAACAACCTTGAAAATTGCTAAAATTAAGCCAATAAAACCCAAGGAACACTAGTTATGCAACAGTTAAGAAACAGAACTTTGCAGGAAAAGAGCAATCAGAATGGGTGCACCTACAGCATTTCAGAAACAACTCTAGCTTTGTAGTCGTGGTTATGTGGTCAAAGCATTTCCTTAATATGTATACATTGTTCAGAGGGAACTGTGAGCTATACAACACTATACAGACATTATACACTATATACTATGATGGCATCATTCTAACCACAGGAATGGAGCTTGAGTGGTTTATGAGGTCATCAAAACCCTGAAGTATGTGCATATCAGTTTTCCTACATTGTGCCAAATTTTGCTTTATTCACATAATTCAATCCTACTCGCTGGCACTTATCAATTGCCTTAGGTTTTCCTCTCCCTTTATACTTGGGATGTGAGAGTGTAACCAGGAGCCTGGGCTCATTGGTTAACCTTCATGGTTACAAGGTTATAAGTGGGCTCTGAATTCGTGCAGGGAGCCTGCTTAAAAGCCAGTTCCTCACCAGCACCGGCTCCCGGAGAGAAACCTGCCCTGCCCTCCACTGCTGCAGCACGGGCCAGCAGCAGCACAGGCCCAGGGTGTGTGGGTGGGGGGTCCACAGGTGGGGAACTGATTGCCGCCTCACATGTAACTGTGTAACTGCTGAAATTTTCAGCAGTTACATGGTTACTTAATTGAAAGCATTTTAACATCCCTACTTTATACAACAACATTTATAAACACAGAATTCTGAGAATTAAATTTTATATTTATGGATGACTTACCTAGCCTCTAATGCTTTAGATCCCAATCCTACAATGACATAGTGCATAAAGCTAAACATATGACTGTGAGTAGTCTCACTGAAGTGAACAGAACTACTCACAGCACATAATGTTAAGCAACATGAGTCTTTACAAGATCAAGGCCTTAATGACACCTATTACTTTAATAGGCACTTCATAAATTGGACAAAATATACAGAACAGAAAAACCCTGATGATATGAACAGAATAGCAGATGCTTGGCAACATGCAGTTCAATGTTTAGTTTTTCAGTTTATAGCAGGGCTGATGAAAAGGATTTAAAAAATAAGTAAAACTGGCTTTTAATTAATCATTTAATTGGGTTTCCATTTATGTGTTTCATTTCTTCACTTTCTTTCCATGTTATAGTCTTAAATCACTGAAGTGGATGGTTTTGTACTAGTTTCTTTAGCTTCCTAATCATTAAGAGAATTTCAGTTAACCAATGTTTTTCTGAAAAGTCTTTCACCAAAAATGCTCTTCTGTGATGAAAGACACAAGACTCCATTAATGTCCTTACAACAAAAACACCACAAACTCAAAACACAAGAATGATAAACGAACAACCTATTTAATATTTGCAACCATCACTAACTTCCAACATACTGAATTCCCACAAACTAAGAAAGCAGAAATGCTTTGACCCAACTACACACTTCCACCAGCATGTGAAGTTTTAGTCAATGTGTCTTGCAAACCCAAGTGAGTTAAATCTCACTCTTAGGGTACATCTAGACAAAAGCCTCTTTCGAAAGAGAGCATCTAGACTACAGCCAGTACTTTCGAAAAAGCGAGCCGCTTTTTCAAAGGAGAGCACCCAGGCAGTCTGGATGCTCTCTTTCAAAAAGCACAGTTCGCGTACAATAGCACCTTTTTTCAAAAGAGCACTTTCAAAAAAAGGCGTTATTCCTCGTAAAATGAGGTTTTCTGCGAACAAAAAAACTGTCACGTTCTTTCGATTTACTTTCGAAAGAATGTGGCGGTAGTCTAGATGCAGGGGAAGTTTTTTCGAAAAAAGACCACTTTTTTCGAAAAAACCCTGTAGTCTAGACACACCCTTAAAACTCTAACTTTAGGCTAACATTTTCAAAACCAGATGTCTATCTACATTAAAAAAAAAAGTTTACAATACCCTTCTCAAGGAACTAGAAGTCTAAACGTTTATTCTTAAAACTCACACAACTCCATTTTAAAGCTTTTATGCCACTAAGAAAAGGGGTTGTAATAAAAATAGAATTAGCCCCTGACACCGCTAACACATATGCTTGATTTTAAGCTCATGCACAGTGCCAATGAAGTAAAATTATGTACCTGCTTATTAGGTAAGGATCTGGCCCTTAATTTCCAATATTGTAAAATATGCAGCCTAGCACATGATGTGGAATGACCAGGGCTCGACAATCTATTGAATCTACTTGCCCGTGGCGACTAGATTTCAGCCCGGCGTCCCATTTACCGGTGGCGCGCGCATGCGCAATGTGGCTCTTGCGCATGCGCAGCGCAGGGCTGGCGAGCAGCTTTCGCCACGGTTCGTCAAGCCCTGGGAATGACAATGCAGCAAGTGCCTCCAAATTTCACAAGTTTTAAAGATATGGTTTCCAGAGATATTTTCTGCATCCCTAATAGGGATATAAGCAAGTAGTTGAGTACTCAACTACCTGATAAACCTAAGCTTATCTGTATGAGAGGCGGTCCCGGCTCATGCTAGACAGAACACCTTCCCTTATCAACTAATCATGTAGTCAATACAAATTTTATCAACTACACGATTAATCAATTACCATCCTTAACATCCTTAGTCCATAAAAGAATTTGGATGGCAACTGCAGCGATTTGCCATAATGCTTTAATATTGCCCCCTGTAAGCTCAGGAGATGGTTTCTAGCAGGCAATACATTTGGTAGTCATCTCATTTTCCAGGAAACTTCTGAAATGCAATTATGATAAATGGTGAATTCAAATCATGGAGTTAAAATGTTTTACATAGCACGGACAACTTCTGAACACAGCAATTGTCTCTTGGACACTCCCTCTCATTTATGATTGTATGGACAACCTCCCTCCCCTAACATCCCTGTAGCAACAGCAGCAATTAAATACTCTTCTAAATATATGCAAAGTATGGCAAGTGGAAATAAGGTAATACAGTTAGTACCATATGACCACCCAGCCCTCTGTAGACCTCCACAAGTATTCCCTGAACCACTAATGATTTAAACTAGAGTTAACCAAATTGAACTGATGCATTAGATCTTTATGCTTAATACAATATAGATTCTTCTGCCACATTTAGACAACATAGTACTGCCAGACCTGACAATGACATTCACACCAAATAAAATTGCAGGATAAAATGCACAGCAAATATTCAATACAAAATATTTAAAGTTATCCCTATTTTTTATTCCTGACTATACTATTAAGGCAACAATGGGTGGGCCTGGTTCCTTACAGATACTGGTTCCAGCCTTACATTCTCTTTTTGCCAAGAAAATAGAAGATCAACTTTGTGTCTCATTGAGACTCCGCATACCAAGATTTAGGCAAGTTGTTTATTTTTTGTTTTATGTTTGAGTTATAAACCCAACTGCCTGGAGGATACAGGGAATATGGAAGTTGTTTACCTGGAATGAACAAGAGGGCAAATTCCTTTAGAAAAGTGTTTTGCATCAATCTACTTTACAGCTCAAAGGAGGGGCATGAAGTTCATTTACATGGATCATAAACAGTGGCCCAGAAGAGATGGTGTCTTACTGTGCAGGGCTCCTAATTATACAGAAAAAAAGTAAATAAACTCCTCCCCTGCAAGTGATGAGGGAGCAGAGGGGGAAATCTCCTTTTCCACTCCACAAGTCACAAGCAAGTAAAGGGAAAAGTAACAGTCAATTCTCTGCTTCAGAGTATTTTGGGTTACAATACTTATGATTAACTACATGAAGAAACAGAATGACAGGGAGGAGATCAAGCTCACACAAATAAATCCAGAACCAAGAGGGAGCAATGCAACAGAAATGCCCTAGGCTTTATGGGGTTTGTTTTACAAAGAAAGATTAATTAAACAGACAAAGTACATCTCCTTAGAAAATGAAATGTTTCAAAACCAAAACGCCTCAGAGAGCAAGTGGCTGGGGAGTTATAACTAAATTACTAAATACAAAAAGAAACAGTCTGCAGAGGAAGTGAGTAATTAAAAAAATCTCTCTTCTGAGCAGAAGGCTGGTGAAAGAGGGATAACCCTTAGGGACCCTCAATGTTACCAAGGCCAAAAACTGCCAAATAAAATCATATACTCATGCAAACAAGGTGAAATTAAGTGGAGAATCATAAATACAATATTAATCTCCTACATTTATATAGTGCTTTTTAATCTCAGATTATATGGTATTGTGTGTACAGTACTTCTTTACAGAGATATATACACAGAGCTTGTTACCCACCACTAATATGCTGTCACCTTGGAGCAGCTATATAACAGTGTTCAGCCACGATACTTGTTTTCAGAGCAGAAAGTGGAATGAAAAATCATTATATCCCCCACAAGAAGGTCAATCCCGTCCATTCCATCTGAGGAAGTAAGCCCTCCACCAGTAAACATCCTGCCGTTCCTCCAGCATCTGAGAAAATAATTCCCCATCCAATCCCCTCCTAATGGGGGTAACACACTCCCCATTTCCTTTCACCTCCCCAGAATTCCCCAGGGAAATTAAATACAGCTTTCTTAGGGGGCAGCTATCTGCCTCACTCTCCTGGGGCAAAGTCTAGACTACGGAGTTTTTCCGGGATCCCGGAAAAACTCCACCGCGTCCATGGAACATGTCTGCTCTTCCACTTTTTTTTGCGGAAGAGCAGACGCGCTCTTTCTGAAGCCCTATCTTCCTCCTCCCACAGGGAAGAAGGGCTCTTCTGAAAGAGGGGCTTTTTCCAAAATTTGACCCAATGTAGACAGGCCAAATTTTGGAAAAGCCTCTTCCGAATAAACTATCGGACAAAGGTACGCAAACTGTGCTCTGCAATTTGCGTACCTTTTTCCAATAAAGCCCTGTAGCGTAGACACAGCCTTAGAGAGTTTGGGTTGTGCAGCCTCCCATCCAGCACCCCACCACCAGGGTGGCATCCTTTTGTGAAGACACCGCTAGGGCTGAGAGAGGACACCTCCTCCAACCCCCAGAGAAGAACAGCTCTCTCCCTCTTGCATAGAGAACACAACCTGCTTTTTCCCCACCCTGAGACATGACACACCCTCTCTCAAGACAGGGGGTGGGCAGGGCCCTGCTTTCCCCTCCATCCTGCTGGAAATAGCCAACACCCCTCCACTCTTCTCCAGGGGGCATGGCACCAGTGTAAGCTGTGTGCTTGCACAGCCCCTCAGGAGAGACTCAAATGAAGAGCTCACAGCTACTTTTTTTCTATTGGTGGTGCACAGTCACACATGCCTTAGTGCACATAAAACTTTATTCCACATATGGATGGAAAAAATCCACACAAGGATGGAAAAGATTAGAGCGAACTGTTGCATGACACTGCTTTACCTTCCCTTCCCATATAGGAATACCCCCTCCTTCTCATCGGGTCGGGATGCCCCTTCTCCTGACGGAAGGACACTCTCATGAGCACAGGCCCCACCTTTCCCATGTCTCCCCAGAGAAGGATGCATCTTCCTAACACTGAAGGAATGTGGGTGACCCCTTTGCTCACACCTCCCTAAAGAAGGGTGCATCCTCATCCTCTGGGAATGGGGGTATCCTCTTTGCCCAGCCACCCCCCAAAATTAGGGAGCCCTTTACCCCTTGGGATGGGGGGCTAGGCCCTCTTTTGCCCACCACCCTCAGACCCACCCCCTTTGTCTACACCCCAAGTTAGTGGCCCCCATGCTCCATAGGGTTGGGTGCCAGGCCCCCCCTTAGCCCACACCCCCCTCAGGTGCACCCCAAGTTAGGGGCCCTTTTACCTCATAGGATGAGGTGCCAGGCCCCCCCCTTACTCGACACACCCCTAAATTAGGGCCCCCTCTACTCCATGGGGTGGGAGCCAGGCCCCCCCCCCTTAGTCCACATCCCATCAGGGTCAGCCCCCCCCCCCCCCGACAGGGAACCCCTTTCCTCTATGGGGTGTGGTGCCAGGCCCCGCCCCCCCCGGGCCGCCCCCCTCAGCCCACGCCTGCCGCGCTCACTGCGGGGGGAGCTGCAGGGCCGGGCCGCCCCGCCGCTGGAAGGCCCCGTCCACGAAGACGCCGTTCTTGCCGAGGCAGCGCAGGTAGAAGTGCGGCTCCTGGAAGCTGAGCTGCAGGTGGCGCCGGGAGATGAAGCTCGAGTGCCCCATGTTCACGTCCACCGAGCCCTGCGAGGAGTTGCGGCCTATGGTGACCGCCGCCTGCCGCATGAGGAACTCGAACTCGCGGCCCTGCAGGCGGGCCAGGGCCGGGCCCGGCGGGGCGGCGGCGGCGGGGCCCGGCAGCGCCGGCCCGGGAGGGGGCGCCGCGGCCGGGCTGCAGGGCGCCGAGCGCAGCGCCAGCAGGGCTCGGGCCCCGCTACTGTCCTCCCCGACTTCAGCCATGTTCCCAGGCAGGGAGCGAGCCAGCGTGCCGGCCTCCGGGGCGGAGCCGGCGGGGGAGGGAAGCGGGGCGGAGCCGCCGCGCCGCTCTTCCCCGCCGACGGGCAGGGGCGCGCGAGGTGGCCCGGAGCTGTCGGGGGGGGGGGGGGCGGCCACCGAGGCGCGAGTTCGACGGAACTGCCCGGCAAGGGCCGCGCCGTGGGAGTGACAGGGCATGTGCGCGCCCCGCGCCACGTGCCGCGGGCTGCTCGTCGCAAGCCTGTGTGCGCGCAATCTGCGTGTGTGTGTGTGTGTGTGTGTGTGCGCGTGGGTGCGCGCGCGCGCGCGCGTATATGCGCAAGCAGCCGGGCCCTGGTACTGCGGCCTGGGTGCCGTTGCGCACGTGGGTGCTTTTTTGTGTATGGGCGGAACTGTGCACATGCACCAGGCCTGTATTTGGGAGTGTGACCGTGTGTGTAGCAATGCAGTGTTTTTACCCAAAGGTGCCCCCATGGGCGCGGCTGAGTCAGGGCATCTGAGTGTGTGATCTTTGCAGAGGTGTGGAGGCAACGACGCGTGTGTAACTTTGACCGGCAGTATTTGTGTGCAGTTGTGATTCGGGATGTAAATTGACTGTTGCTTGCCTGTTTGTGTATGTCTTGCGTTGTAGCCGTGTGTTTTTGTAACTCTGCATATACATATGCGGATGCATGAGCAATTGGTAAACAGTAATTGTAAAAATGAGTATTTGTACATGCGTATGTATAACGTTAATTGCATGTGCACATGTGCAAGACATTGTTCATGTAACATTGTATGGTCCGTGTGTGTAATTTTGTGACTTTATGTCTGACTGGAGCTTGCATATGGAAAAAGTAATTCTAGCCTGATTTTCAAAAAAAAGTTAGTATGCAAACGAAGGCAAAAAGTGTAAAATACTCAGCATAATTATTATGATCACAGTGCAAATGCATATGTTTGCATATGTAGCTTCTAATTAGGAGTAATTTGCATGTGTAATTACCCAATTTATGTATTGTATATGCAAATTAGATCTGTATTTTCCTTTCTGAAAATCTGACCCTGTGTGTGTATACTATGCAGATGCCGTCTTTTCCCACAGAATAAATTTGTGCTTCAACATGTCATTAAAAGAATGTATAACAACAACATCTCATCAGCTTGCATTGTCCCTGCCTACTCCTGCCCTGAGTGTAGAGGACTGGACCAGATAATCTCTTGATGAGGTTGTTTCCAGTTCTACAGTTCTATTACTATAATTTTATACAAGTAGTTTGGGGGGTTTTTTTTCAAAAAAAAATATAAATCTTTGTGGCTTAGGAATCTCTGCCATTTTCAAAAGTGACATAAGAGGCTAAGTCTCAAGCACCACCCATGTAGGTTTGAAAATTTTACCTTTAACCTTTAGATAGCTCAGTTCCCTCTCTATAAAATGCTGCTTTTGCCCCCACCCTGTGTTTACCTTGTCTGTTTAGATTTTAAATGCTATTGGGCAGGGACTCTATGTACAGGGCTGCCCACAATGAGTCCTAATCTTGTTTGTAGGCTCTAGGTACTATTATAATAGATAAGATAAAATAATATTCCTCACATAGGGAAGTCAGTTTTTTAGGTTCATTTACATTTACAGCCCAGTGAAATGTGATGTTTTGCTGCATCTTCATGCTATTAAATCATATCATCAGATCACGAAATCATTGCATTGAAATATCATTGCATTGCATCTAAAGGCGAAACCCAGTGATGAGTCAACCATGCGATATTCTGAACAAAAAGAGCTCCCAACCAAGCTTATAGCTGTTTTCATCACTTAAAACTGACTCAACTGACATTCTAAGCTTCAAAATCTAGGCTTCAGAATCTCGGCTGAAATCTTACAACATATTTTAGAAATGTGTAACTGTCTGTCTGTGAGTCCATTTGTTCAAGAGCGCCTCCTAAATAGTAAGAAGTAGGACCACCAAATTTGGTATGCAGCTTCCTTTTCTCTTACTTTAGAAATGTCTGTATGTCTGTCCATCTGTCTGTGAGTCCATTTGTTCAAGAACTCTTCCTAAACAGAAAGAGCTAGGACCACCACATTTGGTATGCAGCTTCCTTTTATCCTAACATAAAACAAGATAAGGGTTTGGTTGTGCCAGGACAATGGGATGCACTTGGAATTCAATTTTCCTCATAAAATGGAAAGAGAGGGGTATGGTAGGAGGCACAGTTATACTGTAGAATGACTACAAGGGACAAGGGGCCAGCAATGGGGACCAGGACAACTATAATGCCATTGGGCCAGCAGGGAGCAGTGGCGGAGAAAGAGACAGCTGTCTACTATATATTTCAGAGAGCTTATTTGTGTTTCTGCTTGTGTGTCTGTCTCCCAGCCGGAGGACATGCACCTCTCCCTCAGCTGTGCCAGCTGCAGCTGCAACAGTTATGGACAGGCGCTTTTCATCTGGCCCCAAAATGCTGTGGTAAGAGAGGGCTGGGATTGTCCATTCTCCCCAGGGCAGCCTGCATACTGAGCCCCTCATCCTCAGTCCCACCCCAGAACAATGATTTACATGAAGAAAAATAAAACTTATTTGAGTTAAGGACCCGAGCAACACCAGGTAAATCTAGTCTTATGTAGATAAACTAAGGTGCAAATTTAAACAGTTACAATTGTGCTAAAAAATCCACATGTGGACAGTCTCCTGTTATAAGAGATCCATTTTTTTCCAGTTTAGTTTTGTCACTTTGAAAGTGGTTTATACTAATCTGAAAAAAACATATTCATTCCAGAATAAGAGTCACACATGGAATTATAGCAATATAACTAAAGGGCTGTGTCTACAATGCATGCTTCTTGCGCAAGAACGGCCGTTCTTGTGCAAAAACTTACCGGCTGTCTACACTGCACGCGCTTTCTTGCACAAGTAAATTTACAGTACAGCGTCGGAAAACGGCTTCTTCCGGAAGAGTTATTCCTCTCCCCACGAAGAATAAGCCCTCTTGCGCAAGAGCTCTTCCACAAGAGGGCAGTGTAGACAGGCAACATGAATTTCTTGCGCAAGAAGCCCCTATGGTTAAAATGGCCGTCAGAGCTTTCTTGGGGAAGAGAGCGTCCATATTGCCATGGATGCTCTTGCACAAAAGCACATCTCTTGCGCAAAAGCACATGGCAGTGTGGACGTGCTCTTGTGGAAGATTTTTTGCACAAGAGCTCTTCTGCAAAACAGTTCTTGCGCAAAAAGCCTGCAGTGTAGATGTAGCCTAGCTGTTTAATCATACTAGTATAACTGGTAAAAGTTTTGCATATAGACAAGCTATTAAACAATATCCCATGATAATAATCCATAGGCCCTGATAGCAATTTCTAGACCCCAAAACTGCTTGTGATATTAAACAAATAAAATAAAAATCCAAATAATCCTAGAAGCCTTGAGAGCTCTAAGTCCTAAGGGTTTAACCATTCTGGTAAGCTGATCTACAAACTAAATATGGTAGAAATAATGTCACCCATTTGTGTGGTGAATGTAACAGCTGTTTAATATCACCAGTACCCGACTGCGTATAGGAGGTGAAGAAAAATCCGATAAGCCAGTGGAGAGTGAATTTCAAATACAAAGAATGTAATTGTCTGGGTTGGAATTTTGCCAGGGCAAGCAAACTCCTATTCTTGGAAAATGGTCCTGGGATCTTTAATGGCTACAGAACAGTCAAGACTTCTGTTGTACTTCTCACCTGAGACACCACCTTCAGCAGCTCAGTGCCCCCTGGCTCGATGTAGTTGGTTCAGTACCAACTGAAAGAATAAAAGAAAGGGGGAAAAAAAACACCTGTTGAATCATCACAACCACTTCCTACACTACTGAGCTGTTTCTTGGTAGTCGGAGTCCTACTCAAGTACTAACCAAACTTAACCCTGTTTATGTGATGCAATAGAACCACAACTCAGTGTAATATAGATACAGGCCATATGGAATAAGAAAATGTCACATTCTTTCTACTAGGCAGAATGTATAGCTCTCTTTTCTTCATCACAGAGAGACTATCTGTTTTAAAGACCCCATTAAGTACAGTCCACTGATTACCCCATTCACCTTGTCATAGGATTCTGCCAATCCTTTGTGACACTGCTCCACTATCACAGGAAATACATGAATGTGCAAAAATGAGGGCTGCCAGCTCTGCCCACTTGAATAGCAAAACGCCAGGAACCAGAATCTTCAGAGGATCTAAAACTCAGTGCAGGAGTTAAAGGAGCAGGCAGAAGTGGCTTTCAACCACCTTTGTGTTCCCCCCATCCTAAAGGCACATCTTAGAGTAGCTCTGTGGTTGCTTTAACCTCTGCCAAGTAGCAACTCTCCCCTAGCAGCCATTAGACAGCCTGGGGATTGCTGAAGTGCAAGGGTTTGTCTCCTGCCACAATCCCAGCCCTGGGAAAGGAACCAGGAAGGAATAATGTAGAGCCATTTGCAACCGCTCTGTGCCAGTCAGGCATTCCTCCAGGCTGGAGACTCTCCAGCTGCTCAGTTAGGGAAGCCTTCTGGCATCTTGCACTATAGCAGCACAATGGAGCGGAGTCTAAAGATTTCGCTGCAGGAGCCTACTTCTATTCTGGCACTGGTTTTACCCCCAGTGTAACTCCATTGACTTCAATGGAATGATTCCTGATTTATGCCTATGTACCCCCAGGCTGGGAGTACTGGATGGATCTAGCCTGAATGGGTTGATCCTGCAAGGTGCTAAGCACTCATGTAAAAACTCCAGAGAGATACACCACTAGTGATAACTACTCAGCTTTGGCTCAGCATCAGCAATGAGCAAATGGCTACATCCACTCTGAAATGAGAAATGATGAATGGAGTGAGAAGCGTGTGCATGGGCAGAGGTAGGGTGTGGATATGGTTTATATCAATCCAGTGAATACAAAGGACACACACAATGGCTATGTTTACACTGACTTTTTTTGTGGCAGAAGATATGCAAATCGTGGTCTCATTGGCATATCTTCTGCCGATCCTTTTTGCGGAAGAGGTTTTGCCGCTAAAAAGCCCCGTGTAGACGGGGCCATTTGTCGGAAAAAAAACCCTTTTGCGCAAGATCTCTCATTCTTCAAAAAATGAGGTTTACAGGATCTTGTGCAAAAGGGTGTTTTTTCCGACAAATGGCCCCATCTACACGGGGCTTTTTAGCGGCAAAACCTCTTCCACAAAAAGGATCGGCAGAAGATATGCATATGAGAGCATGATTTGCATATCTTCTGCGGCCAAAAAATGGCAGGGTGGACATAGCCATAGTGGCCAATGTTCCATCTAATTTTTTCCATCCATGGGCGGAATACATTTTATTATGTGCACTAAGGCAGGTATGGATGTGAACCACCAGTTAAAAACACACTCTGCTAACTGTGGGCACTCTGCTACTCAGCTGGGTGGCAGCTGAATCTCTCCTGGGTAGCCACCTAAACATTCAGCTTACAGGGAACACTGGAGTGGCTAGTTTTGGGATGTTCTGATATTCTGAGGTACAATTATACATTTACTCAATGAGTCTGGCAAGAGTAGGAGGAGCATTCACATCAGATATGTTCCAGGAAGTAAATGAAAACAGTATTCCTCAAAGTCAGCTGCTCAGTGCCTGATGGTGATGCTAGGTACAGTGTTCTTACTAGCCTATCTACTGTAGCACCCAAGGTAGTGAGTAAATAGAGTATTATGCTCACAGCCCTTTTGGCCTCAGCACCGCTCTCTCACAACCCACATCTTCACCACTACAGGATCCAACCGTAAGCCTTTGGGAGGAAGGAGTGCTTAGGGGTTGTCCATAATAGAAAAGTTGCCCTCAGATAACTAAGCCTATTTAAAATCAATCTAACAACACCAGCGCGAACCTCTAATGCTGATGCACTTAAACCAGGTTAAGCCTCACTTACCTAGGTTTAGCTTACTTCAGTGGAGCTGGATTGACTTTAGAGTGAATTAGTGGCCTCAGTGCAACTTTTCTAATACAGACCAGGCCTTAATGCTGCTTTGTCGTGGCCACTTTGAGACAGATACTTATTTGATGGGCTCCTCGGGGACTGTCAGCATGATAGCATGACTGAGTGGGGAAGGAGCAAAGGTTAAAACAAACAGGACTGGAGGCTGGAATAGCGCCATACTTTGTTGGCTGTAGAGAGTGATGCAAGGCACATCTTTCTGGTCAGGCGTTCGTCTGACAATGCAGCCTCCCTGATACAGTTGGGCAGGGTGGAATATTGCAGTGGGCGGCTATTTTGTGCTATCTATTGTGGACAATTGACTGTAACACGTTGATATGTGTACTTAGCATCATGCACTCAGATACCACCAAGTTGGACAAATAAAAATCTGTTTTGAACAGTGATAAAAAGAACATTTCTACATTTATCTGGTGCACAGTGTTTGCTTAAAACACAAACTAACTTCCATTTCTGCAAGATAAGTAGCCCAGACCTAGTTAAATTTGTATTTCTACAGCTCTTTGCCAAATTGTTTCTAGCCATTCTGGTGTATGGGACTGAATATATATTTATCAAGTCCCAGTTCAGCAAAACATTATGTCTGGCTTCAGCATCGCAGGAAATCTGCTCAATCCACAAACCGGAGTAGAACTAAAAGCAGCCTTGACAGAGAGGAAAGATGTGAACTGCATGCTGGGTGCGGGTTGCTGGAGGTATTTACCCACTAGCTAGATAACACACTGCTGCTAACGATGAAAACGATCCTAATGAGCACAGCCTTGACCTAGTGCCAGAGCATGAGAAGAAGAGTGAAAGAAAGCAATTATGAAGTGGAAGAGATTCTGCTGTCTCCATACTAGATCAGTCCCACGTCTCTCCTGAGTGCATACTGCCATTCAGATGCATTTAGGTGAGACAGCTCAACTGTAGATCATTAGGGGCTAAGCTGAGACTGCAAGAGTCACACCAACACTCCCTAGCACTCATACACACATATACAATATTACAAACCCCCCACCCCGAAAAACCCACTTTGGTCTGGTTCAGTGCTGCCCCTTTAAAGACACTGCAGACTATTTTTTTCTCTTTCTCTTCCAGTCCTGACATGTTTTCAAACGCGCTCTTGTGCTTTTTGCCCAGATGCACTTGAATCAGATGTAAAAAATGAACACCCTGCTCTGTAAGGCTGAAGTTATTTTCCTAATGGACTTGCTCTCTCCAAGGTAGCTTCCTTACTTGTTTCAGATAGATGATCTTTAATTCTGGTTTTTCTCATGCCTCTGTGAAATTACACAATCCTGAAACAAAGGCAAAGGTTTTTGATCTGTTGGTACTGTTTTTAAAATCAAGTAATCCATGCACAATAACCAACATGCAAGCACTAAAGGCAACCAGCCAACTTATTGTTGTTGTTTATGTTTCGAATCTCCGATGACTCTATTAGTACATTAAACACACGTGTTATCCAAACATCCCCAACAATTTCTGCCAATGCACTCAGTCCTACTGAATTCCTTGATATTCTTTGCTAATGCACTTCAGTCCTGACTAGGGATGTAATAGTGTAGTCGATTATGTAGTTAATGCTATAGACTACATGCTTCCCCCCTGCCTGCCCCCGCCCCCGCCCCACAAGTACATCTGTTAGCAGGCTGGCCAACAGCCCAGCTCAGTCCTGACTTACACCGGGTCCAGGACCTACCCCCGCTGCGGCTCTGCATTTAAAGCGTATTAGGAGCCAGGTGGCAGACAGCCCGGTTCATTTCCAGCTCATGCCAAGTCCGGGAGTTCAGCCCCGCCCACCCCCCCGGACAGGGGCTGCTGCCACCCTGTATCGCTGCCTCAGTATCAGAGGCAGCAGTGCAGGGCGACAGGCAGCTGGTCCACGAGGGAAGCTGGTTTTTAAACTGGCTCCCCTCACGAACCAACTCCCGCCTGGCACCTTTCGCTGCTGCCTCTGCAGCAGAGGCAGCAGCGCGAAGTGGTAGGGGGCTCCTCAGGAGTGGGGCTGGAGCACACTGGCTGCCGGCCCCACCCCCAGGAACTATAGGAATGTAACCGATAAGAATGTATGAGGTTAATTGACTATTCAGTTACCCGATATTAACATCCCTAGTCCTGACCTGAAGCATCCCATAATATTCCAGTTGAGAATTCTTTCCTGAGCAAAGAATGTGACTGTTAAATTGTGTGTTCATCATATGATGTGGACAAATGTCCTCACAAACTAGATAGAGAACACAATGCCTAGCACAATGGGGGCCTGTAATTTGGGGGCTCTAGGCACCACAAGAGTATAAATAATAAATCAAAACAACACCAAAACTATTTCACCTGTGACCTAAAATAGGTGTGAACCCAACAGTAAATGTAACATAGGCTACATTAGGAAAAGGAGTGAAATGTTAATACACTTTTCCCATCACTTTTAAATGGTAGCGGTCGGATGTAGGGATGTTAGCATATAGTTGTGTAAATGATTAATTGATAAGCCTGGGCTTATTGGTTAATTTAAACGACTACACGCACCTCTCCCCTTGCTGCTTCTGTATCTGTATCTCCACTAGCAAAGCTGGCTCCCCACGAGCACCGGCTCCCAAGGAGCCATCCCCCCGCCCACGCTGCTGCCTCTGATAGAGAGGTAGCAGCACGGAGGGTGAGGGGGACAGGTGGGAGCCAGAAGTAAACACACGCAGACAGGGGCCGTTGCTGCCCCATGCTGCTGCCTCTGTATCAGAGGTAGCAGCCTTGGGTGGCAGTCAGAAGCCGGTCTGCGCAGGGTGGCAGGGGATTGCTCCCCAGGAGTGGGGCCAGGAGCACACTGACTGCCAGCCCCGCCCCCGGGGATCATTGAATAATCGTGCAACTGCTAAGATTTGGTGCGATTACATGATTCTTGAATTAAATGATATCTAACATCCCTAGTAGGATATTGCTCCAACAGCAGCTACTGATTCAAGAACTGTAGGTGGGAGCACCAGGGCTCCCAAAATCTGCAAGAAATGCCAAAAAATCTTGTTCTAGTACCTAAGTAATCCTCCTCCTGCCACTCTAAAATGAACAGTCAGTAGCAGAGGTAAAGAAAGGAATGCAGACAATTTCTTGTGTAAGATGCAGTGTCAACAGTCCCCTGATAGGGGGTTAGTTCTTCATGGACTTGCTCAGAATCTTTATGAAAAAGATAATTTAAAATGGAGCAGTGTCCTCCTGCAAGGTGCTGTTCCTTCCTACAAGGTGTCGAGCATCCTCCCTACTTAGTAAAGCTAATAGCACTGCTTCCTCTTTCAATGCCACTCTGAGAATGTCACCCCCCAGAAAACCTACTCTTCCCATAGGAATTTATTTTACAAATGTTCTGCTGTGAGCTTATTTACTGTAAAATCTGGCATGCTGAAAATGTTCCTGTCACAGTTATTTAGGTTTAATGGCCTGTGTGTGTAATTACATTTACCAAGAATATATTATCTCAGTTGGTTATCTGAAACCAAAAATAAAGACTTGGAAGAACCCAATGCTCAAACCTTGCCCTCCTTAAGATGTTATGTGATCTGTTGTTTGTGTTTCCATTCTCAATGCTGGCCATTTACCAGATCCTGTGCCAGAGACTGATAAATTGCACACTGCTTGAGGGATGGTCTTGGACAAGACTATTATAAAAATAATTTTATAAAAGCAATAGCACTTCAAGGAGTGTGTTTATAATAATTCATAGCATTTATAGAGCCACTTTCTTCTGCAGTTTTAAAAATATTGAACCATTTTTGTTCAAACTTGGCTTGGGACTTAGAGCTCAGTGAGATATATACAACAAGCCCAGTCTGACAATTTTCATTTCCGTCATTCTTAAATCATAAGAGTACATTTCTGATCAGAGCATATGGAGAAATGTCATTTTCAGCACAAGGATGGAAAATAGATGCATCAATCCAATACAAATAGTTGAAATAATATTCTCCCTTGAGCTGAGATCACATTTGGAAAATCTCAGCCCAAAAAGAATATATTTTGAGACTATTAGGAACAACTGGAAAAAGCGGATAAAATTGAATCTCTGCCCAACTATGGCATATACTTCCCATCTGCTACTGTAAACTAACTATGTGCATTGTCTGGATGGTTGAGAACAGCTGATCTTAAGCCTCTTGCCTTACAACACCACCAAGAAGCCAGACAATCCAGCAAAACTACACACTTTGTTATGCAATATTTACAAAATACTTGATGTGAAAACACAGCCTGATTGTTTACTGCCTTGTACCTTTCATTGTAATCAATAGTTGTCTAAAAGGAATGTAAAATGTTATCCCAATCAGAATGGTTTTTTGCCAATCATACTCTCATATTTCTGCCAATCATACTCTCATATTTACAAGTGTAAATGATACGCAACATTTCTAATCAGGACCATAATGCAAGCCAGGATGATATAGGCAAATATAATTTTTCATTATTCTATCATCTTTCAGCCATTAGCTTCTGTTAACCTCAAACCTCCATTTTTACAGAATCTGGATCTCCTTTATGAGCAGCCTACACGTGGTATGTATGCAAGTGCTATTTTAGCAAACTCCTGCTCCAGAAAAATTGCCTTTAACAAGCAGTTGCATCCCCACAGGGGACATCTTGCTAGTAAGGAGCTCAACTGTTCATCACTGCAGACAAACAGAAACTTCTTAGTCTTCTGACAGTCAAATGTACAAGTGTTTGGGAGCAGAAAATAAAGCTGCCTGCCTAGTCTTTTCACTTTCCCCTCCTCAGTGGTTTTATTTCCATAGCAACCACTATGCTATGTGAGTACAAAATATTTCTCTAGAGCAATGGCTCTCAACCGTTCCTGACTACTATACCACTTTCAGGAGTCTGATTTGTCTTGTGTATCCCCAAGTTACATCTCACTTAAAAACTACATGCTCACAAAATCAGACATTAAAAAAGGTGTCACAGCACAATATTATTGAAAAATTGCTCACTTTCTTATTTTTACAAAATAATTATAAAAATCATTTGGAATATCAGTATTGTAAGATTGAAGCTCTCTAATCCAGAATTATCTGGTCCAAACATATCCATCATCCAGAAAGATTTTAGTTAGCCTGATGTCCACTTTTCATGGATGTAGCAAAGTTTTCTGCAGTCCCATAAAGTTTGTTTACAGCCACCAGTTCAGTATTTTGTGCTGTTATTTAGCTCTAATTTACCTCTAAATGTCTCTAACAGCCCAGTAAGCAGTGGAAGTGTTGGTAATGCTGCTAGCCCAGTGTTTCCCAATTTTATTTGGCCAGGGAACCCTTTTAAACTCGAAAGAATTTTGCGGAATCCCTAATAACAGTCTTATATATGGAGCTGAAAATGTAGACCACAAATCAGTAAGGATAATAATAGACAAATGCTAAACAAGGTCATGAGATCAACATTAGATTAATAGATAGATTAATCTATCATAATCCATTTATATTTGTTAAATTTTTAAATACTAGAACTCACGCGACTATACTGAAGTAAAGTATTCGCGAGAGCACTGCCTGTGCACTCCCATACAAGCAACTGGTTTGACAGCTGAAGCTTCAACTTTGTCCGATGTGGCGATATTATATTTGTATTCAGTCACCCACGTGATCCACACTCCCTGAGAATGAGTACAGGGATTTACGGTGGTATATAACAGGCAATCGCACCACTGACTGACTGCGCATGCAGCGCTGAATAGTGACACCATTGTCCCCACTCACTGGCTAAGCTGGCATTACACAGGAACACTTATCGTGGCAAACACAAGTGAAAACCTTTTTGCAGTAAAATTAATAAATGCTTAAATATTAATTATTATTTTTTAATCATAAAATGTTATTGTAATGGAATTTTCTCGCGGAACCCTTATTTGCACTTTGTGGAACCCCGGGGTTCCTCGGAACACCATTTGGGAAACACTGCCCTAGATGACCTCTATGTACCCCCAGGGCTATGCATACCACTGATTGAGAACCACTGCTCTATAGCATGCTCACATTCCTTGCTCACGTTCTGTAAGCGCTTGCTTCAAAATCAGAGCCAATGACAGTATGCAGCTAGAAATGCTCTACGTCCCACTGTCAGCATGTCTATGATAAGCAAGCTACTTTACAAAGATGAAAAGTCAACACTGGGCCAGGCCTTACTCCCATTGACTTCAGTGGTGCAAGATCAGGCCTAATGAATGGGCACTTCTGGCACCATATGGAAATGTTTTGCTCACGACCATGGGAGTAAGTTAGATGTGCAGACTGTACACAGCTAGGCTTGCAAGGCTGAGAGGGTGGATATGGGCAGATTCACACTGAAGGCAGAAGAGTCCAGCACTAACTGGCAGTGATGGAAGAACATGAACACATGCTATTTCTTATCTCCGCTCCTGTGCTGCTTCCATGTTGAGAGAAGTCTCTGTTGAGCACCGAGGCGACATGCCTTAGCATTGGCTTGCAATGGTCCCTTCAGATGAAACAAATGTAAGCATTTTATTAAAGCTAGTGTTAACATTATACATTACAGAGGTTAAGGAAAGAGGGTCCGTACTACTGCTGTCTGATTTTATACACAGCCCATCTTCTGTTAGGGATTAATGGCCTTTAGGATCCCACAGATTTGTGTGTTGTACATTGAGGGCCTTGTTATGGCCCAGGGGAAGGATGTGGTAGGTGTTGTCCAGCTGGATTTCCTGTGTCCCAATGGTTGGGGCAGCAGCAGCAGCAGCATCCACCATCCTGAATGTCATGAAGAGCCCCCAGAAGAGGCACGGATCCAGACAGAAAAGAGGCTATATGGCTGGAGCATCCCTAGACATCACATGCTGAGTGTTATTAAATCAGAAGAGGTCTCAGGATGCTGTAATCTGTGCCATGGGCTCAATTGGCCCCCCAGTCATGGGCCGTGAGACTTGCAGGCCAAGGGATGCTGAACTTCCCCCAACAGCCCTATGTAACCCCATCCCCGGTCTGCCTCCAGGCTCCCTACTGCTTCCACCAGCACTGTTCCCCCGTGACTGGGCTGGGGCTAGCAAGGTTTGTCCTGTGGCCCAGGACTTTGGGTGGCTGGGGATATGCTGCCAGCCTGGCACTCCAGAGACAGGGATCCAGGACTGGAGGTTCTGGAGATTCTGGAGTGGCGTGGAGTTGGGGCAGGAAGACCCGGAAGCAGGGCCATAACAAGGGCGGGGCAAGCGGGGCGCTGGCCCCGGATGCATCCAAATCGGGCACAAAGATGCAAGAAGTAAAAACAATAAGCTGCAATAGTAAAGCGCGCGGCGGGGGCTGACCTAAGGGGGGGCGCATTGTTAATATTTTGCCCGGGGAGCAAAAATACCTAGTTACCCTGCTGCCCAGCAGCCACAGCATGGGGGCTCTGGGCTGTGGAAAGGGAGAGGCCTCACACAGAAGAAATGAGGTGGGGGGGCTAACCTCCCTCAACTGGTACATGCTACCAGTTTGTCCTTGAACTGCTGACTAGCAAAGGCAGCATTAAACAATTTACTTCAGAGGGGCTCAGGCGTCCTGAGAATCCTTTGGAATTTCTGGATTCTGGGGGAAGAAACTCTGAGTGTTCTAGCAAGGTGTGAACTTTGTTCCATAGAGAAAAGACTCCTGTTTCCTACTAGTTCTCCTCCTGTGGGCATTTCCATGGGAGCGGCAATCCAAACATTGCTTTTACTTAGAGTACTAACCCTCCTTCTCACTTCAGTCCTAGATTAAGGGTTGATCCATTTTCTCTTTCCATTGGTTCCAGCAGTTATAGCAATTTTGCTACAACTTCTGGGAAACAGTATTGGACTTGTAATGATTTATAATCTCTTTAAAGACACGCTATCCATTTAAAAGTCATAGTAAACACATTTATTTACCTACATTACACACAAGTCCTTATACTATTAAAAGTGAAAGGATTTTAAACCCCAAATTTACTTGCCTCTCACCTTGGACAATGAAAATCAATAATCTCTGTTTCACTTTTGTTTATAGTCAGTTTCACTTCCACTGCAGCTCCTGGTTTTCAGACAGGCCAAACAATTGAGGACATTGGAATTTTTAAAAAGCAAGGAAAACATTTGTTTTTGTTGTTCTAATGCATACTTGTATTTATAAAAGTGAAATGTTTGCTGAACAGCTTGTACTCACCGAGACAGATATTGTGTAAGAGTTTAACAAATAGGTGCTGAAACTAATACAAGCTATATTAGGAGTAGGGATGTTAAAATCATTTAATAGGGTAGGGTAACTGTGTAACCACTGCTGCCGCAGTGAAGCCTCCTCTCTCGGAGCACAGCAGGCAGCAGAGGTGGCTTCAGTGCAGCAGCGAAGCCTTTTCCCTGGGAGTGGAGCTGACAGCCCCTGGCTCCCAGGAAGGAGGCTTCACTGAATGTAACCGACACTGTTAACAAACAAACATCCGAAACATTCCTAATTAGGAGTAGGTTTCCTTACTCAAGAATCTTTGGCAAAATTAGGTTTTCAATTAAACAACACTAAAGATCTCTTTCACATTTAAAACAAAGAATTTTTCTTAGAAAACTAAAATTAACAACACTAAACAAAGATCGGGAACCCCAAAGCTACCCACATGGTCAATCCAATCCCACAAGCAAGGCATGCATTCATATAGGGACGGAGAGCGACACAAAGGGAATGCTATTTTAAACAGATATGTGTATTGTAATGCCTTTATTCTTTGCACATATCAGACTGAAAAGTAACACTGCTGTAAACCATAGCATTTTTGTAGGCCAATGGTTTTCAAAAATCCAAAAAACCAAAAATCCCCACAGTTTCAGATACATTTATTAACTGAGCAAAGCAAGGTCCTACATTCAACCTGATGGTGTTTGACAAGACACAAATCAGCCACTTAGCAGCCGTGAAGTGAGTGAATTATAATAAAGATTTAGCAGCACTGGACTCATCATGCAAGGGCACCTTTTAAGACAGAAGGCACTGAATCAGAATGATCTCTGGTACAGGCTTTACCTTCTCTCTAGCTACCCATGGGCTTGATCCTGAGAAGCACTGAACACGTTTTCCTCAACCAACAGCACTTACACGCTGTTTTTTTGATTGTAATCACTTTGGTATATATGGTCAGTGCCAATTTTCTTCCACAATTTGATCTGAGGAAGTGGGTCTGGCCCTGGGAAACTCATCACCTAATAAACCATCTTGTTAGTGTTTAAAGTGCTGCATAGTCCTGTCTTTTGTTTCAGCTAGACCAGACTAACAGGGCTGCATCTCTATCACTGCCTTAAATGTTAAGCATGCAAGAAGCCCCACTGATGGCAAATGGACAAGCCAAGCACCTGCTTATGTGCGTTGCTCTGCTGGGGACAGCTTACCCAGCACTGCCCAGATCAAACGCTTAAAGCTGCAGGGAGTGGAAGGTTTCCTCCACTGCTACCTGGTTAGCCCCCCCTCCTCTCCCCTCCCCATCCTGTCTCTGAGTGGTACCGGGCACCCACTGCTGGCCCCATGAGCACAGAATATTCCTCCTCCATGGGGGGATGGGGGGGGGAGGGATGTTAAGAAAACACTACCCTGTTTTTGAAATACAACGCTGGCCACCCTGGGGCTGGGGGCTGGGCAGCTCTCTCTGGGCTAGTAGGGCGCGGGGGAGGGGCTGTCCGGGGAGGGGAGCTAGGGAGGACTTGCGGGCTGGGGAGCCAGCCCCGCCCCGCTCGGCTCCTCCTCCGGCCCCACCCTTTCGGAGCGGCTGCCTCCGCGCCGCGATCCTGCAGCGGGAGCGTCGCGGGGCAGACCTGAGTCCGCGCGGCTGTTTCGCTTCCCTGCACGCCAGGCGCCGCGGCGACCTCTGCTGGCCAAAGGTTGCCGTGGCAGCCCCGTGCCCTGCAGCTCAGGTACTGCCTCCACAAATTGCACCTGGTCCCGAGCGCCCGCTTCCTGGGGTTCCGCAGACACTTTGGCGGCTCGCTGCAGTCACAGCCCCCTTCTCTTGGCAGGTGTCCCTGAGGCTGGTACCTGGGCAGTGCCCTGGCAGGGGGCACGATTGTATCTGCAGCTCCACAAGTGGCGTGGTGTCACCCTGGGCACAGCCTGCCCAAGGGAGTGGCAGGCAAGTGCCTGGAAATCCCAGTGTCGAGATTGGCTAGGTGCCCAGCCAGCGTTAGCCAGCAGGAGGCAGGCCGTGGCATGGGAAACATTTTTCGGATGCAGGTGCTGAGTTACATCCCCCTCCCTTACACCTGTTTCGTGCTCCTCTGATGGTCGCTAGCTCTCATAGCCTGGACCAACCGGATGCCATTTGCGGTAATGGCATATGGTCTGCATGGTCCAGGAGAGTTGGCACCCCTAGCCCATCATTGCCCTCAGTCTGAGCCCCAGGTCAAGGCCAGAAGAGGGGCCCTGGGCCAGCTGCAGGACCCTAGGTGACAGCAGAGCCTCCGGGGCCAGTGGCCTGGGGCCAGTAGGGTGTGCAGGCTGCAGAGCCAGAGGATGAGTGATGGGAACCTGAGGGAAGATGGAGTCTGTAATGCTGGTGGGTGATGGCAAAGCCAATGGGGTGGGGGGGAACCCAGAGGCCCAGCAGGACCCCATTGGGGAAGCCAGGAGGCTAGGACCTGGAGCTCGCAAAGCTGGCAGTGGATTGGCAGCAGGGACCATTCCTGGACAGCAGGACCCACCACACCTCTACTTCCTGTGCCTATGGAGGCACGATTTTTTTTTATCGCGTAGTTCAGTCCGATAATTGCCCATACAGCTGATGGCCTGTAGCCTATTCTGCCTGCGTTTGAACTCCGCTGGGTTGCACAGACTTAGAGATGTGACCTGAAAATGTGGGCTTCTCCCAGCCAGGTCAGTTACCATGACAGGCGTTCCGAGGTTAAATACTTTTTTCACGTAAATGTTGAGCTCTGTCCTCCAAGGTTCTGTGCGCTGTGCTGGGATGCAGCAAAACGCTTATGCACATGTTTAACGTTAGGCCATTGACTTCAGTGATGGATCTGGTGGGGAGCATTCAGCACTTGCAGGATCAAGCAGTCAGTGATGAAGAAAGCTGCTGACTTGCCAGAGGTAAGCTCTGAAGGTACAGCTTCCCTTGCGCAGCTCATCCATATTTATGAAAGGACAAGGCTGTTCCCTTTTCCTCCTCTCTGCTAAGACTGACACAAAAGGAGCCATCTGGTGCATGTGATGTGGACACATGTCTTGACTGAAATTATATATAAATGGAGATACCTATCTCCTAGAACTGGAAGGGACCTTGAAAGGTCATTGAGTCCAGTCCGCTGCCTTCACAGCAGGGCCAAGTACCATCCCTGAGAGATTTTTGCCACAGACCCCCAAAATGGACTCCTCAAGGTTTGAACTCACAGTCCTGGGTTCAGTAGACCAATGCTCAAACCACTGAGTTATCCCTCTCAGCTAACTTGCCCCTCTCTGCACATATTTGCATAGGCCACTAAATGAGCATGAGAAAAGTTTTGGCTACTACCAATCCAACCTGGATATGAATTGGTCACTTAGTCTCTGTCCCTTGTTTCTGTGTCTCATTTGCCAAAAACAGCTTTAATCATGGTTGCTTTTTTTCCTCAGGTGTTTATTAAAAAATGTTCAAGTTACAAACACAGGGGCTGTCACAACTGTGATCCAGACAGTTGGGGTGGTATTTTTTAATTGTTTGTTTTTCAGCTGCAGTGTATTAGCAAATATTTGCTGGTGCTGCTTTGGCTGATTTGAGGAATAGCGACTTTCTCTAACATTGTGCTGGCTCCCTGGAATCCAATTTAAGGCCTTGTTGTTAAGTGTCCATCATGATTATTTTATTATATTTCTTGCCATACAACTGACAGTAATGAATTGCTATGATATTATCTCAGGCCCCCTCCATGCTCTCCCTGCAGCTTCTGACAGAAATTCAGTATTAGTAAAATGAGCCACTGAAATAAAGTCTAAAATATGTTATAAAAAGGATTGCTAGGCAACCGGGAAGAATGCTGGGAACTGAAAGGAGTCTAAGTGAGCATATTAAGCCTGGGTCAGATGGAGAAGCAGCATGAGGGGGATTCTTCTTTCTTAGTTCTAGCTACACTTAGATTTTGATTTTCTTTTGGAAGAAATCATTATTATGGAAAAATACAGACATATGCAGCAGTTGATGTGACTGTCTCTAATCCTGGACTGATCAAATGCAGTTGGCTGGATCTTCTCATTAAAAGGCAAAATGAAATACGGTTTGCACTGCCACCAAAGAACCTTTATTTTAACTCTTGACATTTTCCATGGGTAAAAGCCATCTTCCGGGTTCTCTCTTGTAAGAATAAGTGGTAGGCTGGAAAGTCTGCCTTTACCTCCATTTTCCCATCTCAACCTCTTTTGTATGCTACAATTGTAACTTTACATAAAGCAGACTCAGTAAAGAAGACAAAACTACATAAAAACTACATAATTTATTTGCAAAATCTAACACTAATAATTGGTTGTTTACAAATACATACACAGTTATACAAGGGAAATTGAAGGAGACTTGAGAGAACAAGAACAGAAGAATTACTGTAGGTGTAAACAGGAAATGTTTATAACTAACGTCAGTAGCTAAAATCATAAACTAGGTTTTGCTTTTACCCCAGTCTCCAGCTGAAGACTTCGACATGCTATTCCTTTGTAGTTTTAATTGTCAAGCCATCCTGCAGCCCAACCTGCTATTTACACCTTGGATGGCACAACTAACCCTTTAAGAAGAAACACTCAGACCCTTAGAACACTCCCCAGACAAGACTAGGACTTTGATTTCACTGCAAGCAAAGCTTCCACCCAAACTGCTTAAGTGATTTCCTTTTCTGCCCTCAAGAAAACCCCTAGAACTTTCATGTTTTGGTGATTCGCGTGCAACCCACATGTCAGTCCACGGCACATTCCCATTATGTTCTCAAGTGCATTAAGACAAACACGTATGGTACATGGTGAATTTGTTGAGTACTGGGTGGGGGGCTCCCAAAAAGGTACTGGCATAGCCTTAGAGTTGCTAATCAGTTAGCCCTGCATCCATAAATGTATTCAATCTCCTAACATCCACTAATGTTGTTGTAAGTTGAGTCTATGCTTTTGAACAGCTGGGTCTTAGTCCCCAGGAAATGACTTGTGCTAGTTATTGGTAAAAAAACCCATGTCTGTTGTGCTTTCCTATGGGTGTGTGATACCATTATTGCTTGCATCACGCTACACATTTGGCTGGGCCAGGCACTGCTATAGCATGACTGCCTGGAATTCTAGGCACTAAGACACTGTATTTTTTCCCTGGAGTTTCATTTAGCATAACATTCTCTATTCAAACAGCTAACAGCCAGCCTGACCAGGAATCATATTGTACAGAGTCTGACCTGTTTGTACAGTGCTATAGGGAACAAAAGGCTGCTCTTGCCAGAACATTAGTAGAGGTTATGAAGAGCAATTTTTTCAACCTCCTGGCCTCCAGATATCATGGTCACGAGTAATGAATCCACTCTTCCCATCTTAGTGTAGGGCTCAAGCTATCCCACCCTTCTTCACATTGGTAGTCCTTAATCATGCCATTAGTTCTACTGAGACCAATGGGATTACTGACCAATGGTCCCTCTAATTCCGTCCATCCATGTGTGGATTTTTTCCATCCATGTGCAGAATAATTTTTGTGTGCACCGAGGCATGTGTGCAAATGTGCACCACCAATAGAAATACAAAACTTAGCTGTGGGCACTCTGCTAAGCAACTGGGTGACATTTGAATTTCTCCTGAGCGGCCACACAAGCACACAGCTTACAGGCAACACTGCTACTGACATGAATAAGAATTATTTGTAGGCGGAAGGATTTGCAGATTTTGGCCCTTACTTTGGAGAGAAGGGTATTTTACTAGAACGAAATGCCCAGCAGATTTAGGCATTCTACAAACAACAAACGTGGTCAGACAAGTGTTGTGTCAGCTGGGAGAATGGGGAGGCTTTTAACTTAAGTGGTTTTAGGATCAATGCTAGGATCAGGCTCACTCAAAAGTCTTTGCCCCTGCAAGCTGCTCTTCTCTGGAACTGTTAAAATGGAAAATAGAGGCAGGGGCTTCGGAATGATGGATAAGGATCAAGTCTAGATTTCCATGGTGTTGGCGTTTCTTTCCTTTGTTCGCATGAACAAGGAATTGCGGACAGGTATGCTGGCTACATAGCAACATGGTGCCTCTTATCTCTTGTATTTTTTAAGACTTATTTGTCCATTCATATCTGCAAATTAGATGTTTTGTTTATTGTGTCCCTCAGTATCCTTAGGAGCATGCGAAGCAGGTCACTCTCAAACAGTCATGCTAAAGTGCCTGGTACAATGTTGGTGCCATACAAGTAAATACATTTTGAGATGCTATCTATTTGGATCTACTTCAGATGTGTTACAATAGCACTGAGCAATGTGCTCAATGAATTGCAAGAACTATGGCTCAGATTCTGTGCTGCCACTTTGCACAAAACCACTGGTACAAAATGAGGATTCCCTTATGACCAAGTGATTGCTGTCTGCCATACCAGCTCCTTGAGGAGGAGCAGTTGGTCATCTGCTAAATCAGTGCTCTCGCCCCACCCTGCTGTCTAGGTTAAATAGCTCTAGCGTGAAGCTTCATAAAACTGGGCTCACCAGAAGACCTGAGAGAGACGTCTTCTGGTGAGCCCAGTTTTACAAAGCTTCGGACAAGAGCTGGTATAGCAGACAGCAATCACTGGGGCATGAGGGAATCCCAGCTAGGCCTCCTTTGCTACAAGCCACCATGCACGAAGCCGAAGTGGGCAGAAGAACACCAAGCCAATTCTAAGCCACTGGTGGTATTCCTGTGGCCTGGAACATTGACTTGAGGGACATTTTGTACCAGCGGTTTTGTGCAAAGTGGCAGCACAGAATCTGGGCCATAGCTTTTGCAATTCCATAGAGCACATTGCTCCAAGGCATTCATATTCTCACAAGGAAGGAGACAATTTTTGTAATTGTTGGTAACAGAGCCCTGGAGGCCATGCCTCATTCCCCAAGTCCCTGCCCCTTCTCTATCCCCAAATTCCCACCCCATTGCTCACTTCCCTTCCCTGGTCCCTCCATCTCCCTCCCTCTCTCCCCTTATCTGGGCTCCCTCTGCTGCGGAGCCAGGGCTGCCAACAGACTTCTCTGGGCCCGGGGCAATGGGGGCGGGGACTTGGCTCTGTGCTCCCTGGAAGGGGCAGGGCCTCAGGCATAAGGAGCAGAGCTAGGGGCAGCCACCCCTCAGTGCCACTCGGCCCACACAGCACCTCCCCCAGGAAGCCCTCAGTGCCTCCCAGACTGTGCCCAGCGGGGCTCCTATGGCAAATTAATGGGCCTGGAGCACCGCTTCCTTGCTGCCCCCATTGGCAGCCCTATCTAGATCTGGGACAAGAGCAGCTGCAGCCTGGCAAGGAGCCTGCCTGAAGGTCGGAGGCACCCCGGCTGTGCAGGGGCTGGTGCAGGTTAATGACCGGGTGCCTCCCTGTCCTCTGTGGTAACCAACGTCTGACTGGACACTTCCAGGTCCCCTTTTCAACTGTACTTTCTGGTCAGAAACCAGGCACTGGGCAATCCTGTCCCGAGATCATGTAATAAATAAATTGGTCCACCCTGTAGCCAACCACATACAATTATAACTAAAGTGGAAGGTACAATGGTGAGAGCTACAGGCCCCAAAGCTCTTAAGAAATAATCATTACAGAGTCAGAGCAGTGACGCTGGTGTTAACAGTCAAGGCAGCCGTGTGAACTGAATAATCTATTTTGGGATCCTTATAACTTTCCAAATAAATAATAAATAAATAAAAATCCCCAGTGTGCTGCAATTTCTCATGCTTGTTCACAGACCAAAGGTGAAATTTTTGTGTGAGAGAAGTTTGAAGAAAATCCACTGAGCTGTTTCTGAGTTATCAGAGCATGAAAGTAACATCTGGTTTTTAAAAAAAATAGTCGCACTTCCCCCCACCCCTCTTTGCTCATCAGAGTAAAAAAATGGCTTTTGGTTTATGGCAGCGAATGTGATGCATATGCAAACCCTGCCTGGACAATGCAGGCAATGGCGTTATTGATTTCCTGAGGAAAAACTAAGGTTACAAAGTAAAATTAGACAGTATTTGCACCATGTTCCTTCCTGCTGAAAGCACTCACCAAACAACAAAGGGCTGAATATGACCATGTCTGTATGAGTGTGTTGTGAACAGTGTGGGCAGTGCCAAGAGCAATTCCTCTCAGAGACTCCTGGCGAGGGCACCAGGCATCCTAACGAGGTTGGGAGGGCGAGGATGCTGTAGAGGAGATGGAAGAGCTACCTTGTCTACGGGAAGGATTGCTACAGCTGCCATGCTCCCCACTGTATCTTGGGAGTTCTGGGAACATCCTGGAGTACCTACAGGGATGGTGCATCTCCATCATCACTGATTATCCAGACCTATAACTTAATGCCACAAGTGAGGCCCAAGCATTTGCGAGTTCAAAAACTGAGTCATGGCCATAAAATAACAGTTGGCGAATCAACACTTTCACCCATAATATTCAGGAATCTTTAGGCAGGCCCATCCACAGGATTTATGGGGCTCCAGTCAGTACTATTAAACTGGTGCCCCTCTGCCTTGATGACTGCCCAGGGAAGGATGATGATTTTTTTAAAGATGTGATTTTATAACCTTCAGCAACACACTAATGAAATATTTTTAAAGTAAATTTTAAACTGAGGTCCTATAGACTAACACAGTAAATTTAGAAACTGACAGTATACGCCTGGGGTTGGCAAATGCCTGTTAAATGGCTTCATTACCATGTGAATGGCTCTTTCACAGGTTCAGTGTTCTGCTAATAGGTCTGGCAGGTGTTCACTTTTAAGTTAACTAGATCCTCTCCAGAGGAAATGAACCTCTGAAACAGGGATAGGAAGAGCAGCTGGGTGGACATTAAGGGCCAGTGGTGCCCCAAATTTTTGGGTGCCCTATGCAGCTGCATATACTGCATATGGTTAAGGATGGCCTTATCTTTAAGAACTAGAAATAAACTTGCTGGCTGGAGTTAGTTTTTTGATTTCTCTCTCTTTTGCTCTCTTTCACCAGTGTAGTTCTTTAGTCCTTGATGATTTTGCTGTGCTCAGCAGTGTACAATAGATGGCAGCACAGGGTGAAAATTGCAAAACTATTTGCCTTATAGCAACATTGTTATTTTAGTCAGATCGATCTGAAATTTTCACTCACATTTTTACCTTGACTTTTAACAATAACGTAAGTGGAACTACTGGCGCTTATAGCAACCATATAATCTCAGTTCTGCCAAAACTTCTGAAAAATCTCTCACCACAATTAACTGTTCATATTCAGAAAATCAATGGAAGACCTAAATCCATGGGTAAGTTTGCAGAGGGAGTGGGGGGTTAATATATAATAAATATCATAAAGGATCAAGTAGCTGATTTATCCATATCTTTCTTGTAACAAGAGTTTGTATATTAATACATTTTAGCTTATACAGTATTGGGGGTTCTATAGGGGTAAATGTGGGCATGGATTTTCCTGCACCACCACTATCACTGCTGTCCACAAGGATCCCAAAGCCTTTACAGACTTAAACATTAACAACAAATTGGAACTGTCTTTTTTTATTTTGTAGTTGTACAGCTCCTAGGCATTACTGCCATAATATTAACAACAATGGAATAATGTAACCCAATATCGAAATTCAACGGCTTGTGGAGTAAAACGTTTAGTCTGTTTTACAGTAACAGCAACGCTGTCCAGCAGCTTAGGACAGGAAGTGAAAAATACCATAACCAGGCACTTATGGAAATCCCTTTAGGATTTTGCAATTCATGCAACTAAATATCTTAAAAAAAAATCTAGCCCTGGGCTCACTATTCAATACATTAAAAAAAGATTCAGGACAGAAAACACTAAAAAAGACAGAGAAAGCCAATTTTGTTTTGTCATCAAGATGACGAATAATGCTGGCATGGGAAATGGCATACAATAAACGCTATTAAAATTCACTACTAACCCAATTGTAACTGAAAGGTGTCCTCGCTGTCGCACATCTTACATACACAGTTTGTCGAATGGGGCTAGTCTGGAGCTCTGTGCTAGCAGACTTTTCTTTTTGCTTCACCTTGAACAAACAGTCCAATTAACAGCTCCCCTCCCCCTCCCATGTACCAGAGCTGGATGGATGAACCAGTGGAGTCATCTTTGACAAGAAGACATGCAGCGCCTCTCTTTTACAGGATTTTAATATGATCTTACACATCAAGAGGATTCGAACGACAAGAATGAATGGCACTAGTCAACCTCATGCCTTGATGTTCTGATGAATTGATGCCCTGGCATATCCATCACTCTATTCTGCTGTCAAAAGAACTCCCAATTCTGGAAGGTGAGTGTGTTTTTCTTCTCCTGTGTTTAAAAAAAAAAGCCCAAACCAACCAACCTACCCCCTCCCAGCATTTGTTCTCAAGCTCTCCTGCTAGATAGATGTAACTTTTAAATAAAGCACAGTCAAATATACAGAAGTTCTGGTACAACTCTAAATACATGACATGCAGGGCAAGACCCAAGCCAGCCCATACATCATCTGCATGGGGTAAATTTCATCTTGCATACGCATACAGATTAAGCTAAGTGCACAGTAAGGGTATGTCTACACTACAGCACTAATTCAAACTAACTTAATTCGAATTAGTTAATTTGAACTAGTGCATCTAGACCTAAAAACTAATTCGAATTAGCATTTTGCTAATTTGAACTAGCATGTCCACATTGAGTGGACCCTGAACCAAAATTAAGGCTGGCCAGAACCAGTGCCGGCAGGGTATCAGGTTAGGACTTAGAGTGTGGAGCTGCTGCCTCAGGCTAGCTAAGGGCTGTGCTTAAAGGGACCCGACCCCCACCCCAGACAGACAGTTCTCAGGGTTCCCCGCTTGCTTGTCTACCTCAATGAGGGACAGCAAAGCAGTTCTGTCTTCGAGTGCCCTGAGTGCCCACACTCGGCACATCACAGCACTCGGCCATCAGCCCGGCTGCACTTGCCGCAGGCTGCCATCTGGGGAGGGTCAATCGGGGGGCTGTCAGGATCCAGGAGGCCCTGCAGGAGAGCTTCCACCCCGAGGAGCCCGCAGAGCCACCCCAGTCCTCCCCATCGGGGGCTTGTGCCCCATTCCTGCCTCACCTCCTTCCACTTACCCTTCCCTAGCCCCCCTTCCTGATATAAAAAATAAAGGATACATGTGTTCAAAAATAGAAACTCTCTTTATTTAACAAAACTGGGGGGGGAGGGGGGAGATTAACCTCTGGGGAGACTGGGAAAAGGAGGTGGGAGAAGGGAAGAGAGAGGGTGGGAGAGGGGAGGGGGAAACCTGGGAGGAGGGAGCTGGAAGGGGGAAGCCAGGGGAAGAAGGAGGAGGGGAAGTATAAAACTATGGTACGCCATATCTTCAGTACTGTGTACACATGTGGTCTCCTCACCTCAAAAAAAGATATTTTGGCCTTGGAAAGGGTTCAGAAAAGGGCAACTACAATGATTAGGGGTTTGGAACAGGTCCCATATGAAGAGAGGCTAAAGAGACTGGGACTTTTCAGCTTAGAAAAGAGGAGACTGAGGGGAGATATGATAGAGGTCTATAAAATCATGAGTGGTGTGGAGAGGGTGCATAAAGAAAAGTTCTTCATTAGTTCCCATAATATAAGGACTAGAGGACACCAAATGAAATGAATGGGTAGCAGGCTTCAAACTAATAAAAGAAAGTTCTTCTTCACAAAGCAAATAGTCAACCTGTGGAACTCCTTGCCACAGGAGGCTGTGAAGGCTAGAACTATAACAGAGTTTAAAGAGAAGTTAGATAAAGTCATGGAGGTTGGGTCCATGGAGTGCTTTTAGCCAGGGGGTACGAATGCTGTCCCTGGCCTCTGTTTGTGGAAGGCTGGAGATGGATGGCATGAGACAAATGGCTTGGTCATTGTCTTCGATCCATCCCTCTGGGGTAGCTGGTGTAGGCCGCTGTCGGCAGACAGGCTACTGGGCTAGATGGACCTTTGGTCTGACCCAGTACGGCCGTTCTTATGTTCTAAGCTCAGGGCTCAGGGTCGGGGGTCTCACTGGACCAACTTGATTCTCATGCAAACCTGCTCCTGGGTTCGCATGTGGCCTTTGGTGGCCAGGCTGGCAGCTATCCTGCCCTAGACGGCCACTTTCCTGTGCCTAGTGCGGAGATTGTGGACGTTGGAGGCCTCCTCCCAAACCTCGATGAGGTCCACGATCTCTGCACTAGACCAGGCGGGCACCCGCCTCTTGCAGCCCTGGGCAGGCTCCTGGGAACCGCCAGCCTGGTCCTGGGAAGAGGCGGAGGGCTGGGTGGCAGCGGGTGGCTGGCTTATGCTGTGCCAGGTGCAGGGTCTGCTGGCTGGGTGCTGGCAGGCTTGCACCTGGCACGGGCACCGTAGCCAGACCGTGGCCCTTTAAGGGCTCCGGGGCCGGGAGGGGGGCAGAAGAGTTTCCCTGGCTTGGCCCAGAGTGGCCACCAGGGCAAGCTGGGAAGGGCTAGCCTTCAACTAGTTCGAATTAAGTGGCTACACAGCCCTTAATTCGAACTACTTAATTCGAACTAGGCGTTAGTCCTCATAGAATGAGGTTTACCTAGTTCGAATTAAGCGCTCTGCTAGTTCAAATTAAGTTCGAACTAGCGGTTTGCATGTGTAGCGCCTATGAAAGTTAATTCGAATTAACTTTGTAGTGTAGACATACCCTACCTTTGCAAGGTGCTGAAGCAAAGTTCCCTCTTTGTAACCTGCATAGCCCTTTTGTCCGTCTCTGGGCACCATCTTATGACAGCATTATGGAATCGTCATAATGAACATAGCGTGAGCCGAGCATAAACTGTTAAGGATCTACACATATGTACCAAAGGTATGTTTACACTGCAATCAGAAGCGTGACTGCAGATTGGGGAGACAAAGCTCTAATCTATGAGTACAGCCATGCTAGCTGTAATCTAGCTATCCCTGCTAAAAATAGCAGTGAAACTAACAATATGGGCTTTGGCACTGGCTAGGCGGATGATCACATGCCTGAGGTTCTTGAAGGGTTTGTGAAGCCTTTGCAAGGGATGGACAACCAGGAATGGCAGGTGGCCCGCATGAACAGTCCTTCTTCACCTCAGTGGGCCGCAACAGTCCTGCAGCCCTGTGGCCCTCCAGCCATGTGGCCCTCCATCTGCCCCTCCATACCTGTCATGCACTGGAGCACCAAAGCCCTGCACTTATCTGCTCCTCCCTTCCCCTCCCAGCACTTTTGGAACATGCAAATCTCCTGTTTTACGTTCCATCTCCATGCCTCCCCTCCCTCCCCAAGATGGAACACTGTGAACAGCTGATTTGCAACATTCCAGTTCTAGGAGGGAGGGGGAGGAGCGGGGATGGAGTGTGAACCAGGCAATTCCTGGCTCCTCCACAAGTGCTGGGAGGGAAGGGGGAGGAGCAAGAAGTGCTGGGCTCCAGTGTCCTGGTGTGTGAAAGGCATGTGGGGCAGGGAGTAGCCTGGGACTCTGCAGGCAGAGCCCCAGTGGGCCACAGGTTGCCTACCCCTGGCCTACACTGAAGCTCTTGCTGGTGAGGCTTTGGTGCTATCTTTGCTAGATAGATCAAAGCTAGAGGGAGTATGTCTATCCGAGTGGCAATTGTACCTTGGATCACATAATAGATGTGGCTTAATGCTGTAGGGCAGGGGTTCTCAAACTTTGTGATACCACGACCCCCTAAAATGCGAAATCAGAGTTTCTCAAACTGTGGGTCACGACCCCCAGGGGGGTCGCGAGCAACTTAGAGGGGGGTCGCAGCTGGATTCAGTTTTTCACTTGTGACCCCTCTCCCCTGGGCCGCAAAGAGCGGCAGGGCGGCGGAAGGCAGCCACCGGCAAGCCGTGTGGCGTGGCCAAGGCCGCAGGACTCCAGGAGCACGGCTCAGCTGCAGAGGAGGCAAGGTGGCGGGAGAGTGAGGCTGGCACTGGCGCAGGAGTGGACGCGCAAGGGGCCGGCCGGGGCACGGTTGCCGGTCGACCGAACGGTTCCCCAGCTGGGAGAGAGTGGGGTCCCTCAGGCAGCGGGCTGGGGGATTGGGTTGGGGCAGAGGACCCAGAGGTAAATAAGGGCATGTGGGGGTCAGAGGAGGAGGCATAGGAGACACGGGAGAGGAGAGGAGAGGAAAGGAACAGAATGGAACCAAAGGAATGCGGAGCGGAAAAGAGGCACAGAGGAGAAAGAGACAGGGGGAAGGCGCCTGTAGGGGGGAAGGGCGTTGAGGACCACAGACACCTTGAAGGAACCCCAGGAGGGCAAGTAGTCTGGTGAGAAGGGGGGGAGGAAGCGACCCAGGGCAGTGAAGGTGGGGGGGGGTCACACGAATTCATTTAGCATTTTAGGGGGTCATGGTATCACAAAGTTTGAGAACCCCTGTAAATGAATTTGTGTGACCCCCCACTCTCACTGCCCTGGGTTGCTTCCTCCCTCCTTCTCACCAGACTCCTTGCCCTCCTGGGGTTCCTTCAAGGCATTTGGGGGGTGGCAGTCAGTCACATATGTAGCCTTAACTTTTACATCCCCTGACTTTTAAATATATGCCACTACTCTTAATGTAGCTTTATAAATGCCAATAATACATTATGCTCTCATGGTGCCCTTTTTCCAGGGCTTTCAAAGAGCTTCATGGAAATGGGGAAATTTGTGGCTGAGTAATGTGTGAAATCATGAGCAACGCCATGGGCTTGCAGTGTAAAGGGCAGGGGATAAGGTAAAAGCAGGGAGCAGCACAAAGCGTACAAGGGAGCCTGATCCTGCATTAGAGATTCCATGCTACTCCTGTCTAGTTGCAGGAGTGAGGCAGAAAGGGGAACATATAGCTACACACCTCATGAGCATAACGAGCCCACGTCGGTTCAGACACACCAGTTCAGACACAGCCAGTCCCTGCCTTATGCCTTTTTCACCATGCACATTTTCGAGTCAGGGTGCAAGGGGCTGACCCACTCCAACCCCACTGAAGCAAACAGAAAGATTTCAATGGACTTTCGATCAGGCATTAAGTGCCCCAGGGACTTGACTAGCTACTGCTCAGGGTTCAGTATCATGCCTAGCACCTATGTTAACTTGTATCCACGTTTGGGCTTCACTCATACTTTCATTGGAGCACAACTGTTTTGTGCATATAGTTGGGTGCCTCGTAACATCCTGCAGCATCAAACATAAACTGATCAGGGAGAAAATGTTGGGGTGGGCATTTGAATATAAGAGCTAGTAACACATTTTCATAGTGCTGGATTTCATTGTAATTAACACAACTAAAGCCCCATGCACCAGTTTGAAGATTCAGGGGTTAATGTCTCCTAGGAAGAAACAAAAGTCAGTACCTTCCCAAAGCAACTAATTTTCTAGGAAATGGCACCCTCGCTCAAACTAATTACAAGATACGGCTCCTATTATTATGGAGTGAAATTACTAGGATCTGGACGGAGCACAGCAAAAATCTGTGGAGCAGTAAACTTCAAATGAGGTGGAAATAATGTCTTCTGTATGCATGAGGCCTGGGTTTGCTAATTCAACATTTCTGAGGCCAGTAAGCTATAGTAAGGAAAGAGAGACATTACCAACAGGAATTAAGTTTAGAGCTGAAACTGTCCTACCTAACATAATAAAGGGCACAGTCAGGAGAAAAGCTGGAGAAATAGTTTCTCCTCATTTCATGGAGAAAGACACAACCAGAAGCATGTGTTAGGAAGAGATTTGAATTTGGAGTGAGAGGAAACCTAGCAAGCCAGGCCAATAAGTCCCAAGAATAGGGGGTGGCATCTTAGGAGGTGGGAAGACACAACCAGAGAGGAAATGGTATGAGCACTGAGAGGGAAAGCAGAAAGAAAAGCTAGGAGAAGGTGTGTGCTGGAGTGGAAGTTATGAAGAACTTTGAAAGTGAAGAGTTTGGCTCTGAGGAAGAAGAGGATGAGAAACCAGCATAGGCATTTAAAGAGGCAAATAACATGCCCAAAGAGGTGTAGTAAAGCCCCATAACCAGGACTCTGCACTGCATGTTAAGTTGTCTTTGCAAAGCCAGGGACACGAAGGACAGACCTTTCCTGTCTCTCACCCTTTTGAAGAGATAATTTTAGTTTCCCACAGGACCCATAGGCCTGGGGAAGGAACAAACAGGGGCAGGGCCTGAAAATAACTCTTTAAACCCACAAAATGTTTGCAAAATGGCTGCTTGACTAGTTATTACCGGTATAGTTAGAGCATGGGTTCCCAAACTGGGGGGGGGGGTGAAGGAAGTCCGGGGAGGTGCGCAAGGCGACCTAGTCTCCCCCCCCATCAAGTTTTGCTGCCCTGCTCAGTTCTGTTTTTTTTTTTTTTTTGCTCAACAAGTTTTGCTGCTATTTTTTTGGGGTGTGTGTGTGAGGGTTTTTCAAAAATCAAAAAGGGGGGGCGTGATGCCAAAAAGTTTGTGAACCACTGAGTTAGAGCATTGAGAATGGTCCAAACATTTCAACCTGAACTCGTTCTATCTATGCGATAGCTGTGGAAGGCAATTCTCCCTAGATTTACAGTTCTGAGGTTTCACCTATGATCAGCATCACCCTTAGACAGATCTATCATTTCTTTGATACATCTGCTAGAATGTTATTAATTGACCAGGACAAATTCAATTACTGGGTAATTACTTAGATTATACAGTTATGTGTCAAGGTTGCAGGATCAGACTATTAGTCTGTTCATGATACTGCTGAGACACAAGGGAGATCACAGCACAGTACAACAGAATTATTATATGGTGTATTATTTAAGTGCTGCTGTTAGCTCACTACACCCAACCAGCTTCTATTCCCACCAGCTAAGAAACTGGCTTTTATGTAGGAGGCATCTCATCTTGGGGTGAGTCAAACCACTGGCCACACAGTGCTCTTAGGTTTTGGCTCCCCTGAGGACTTATGGGAATTCGCGTATCCTTGTTCCAGCCTACTACAATTCCAGTGGGGGTAGCAATGAGACCACTAGGGTAGACCAGCCTCCTGTGTCTCAACCACCTTGGCCTCCTCTGAGCATAACCTGTGGTATTCAGTGATGTGTCTGCATTTAAGGTGCTTATATGAGCTGTGCTCTAGTTCCTGCCCTAATCCAACTGCTGTGTATAGCCAGTGTCCCATCCAGCCCTTCTGTCTGACAAGCTCAGTCCTCAAAGGCACAGTTGCCAATACCACATAACTCACATTTACTCCATGTGGCATGGCGGTTCGGCCACATATAGAGACTGATGAGCTTGCTACAGACCGGACTTCTAGAACTGGGTCTTTTAGCTCTAACAGTAGCATCTTGTGCTTCAAGAGGTCCCTGATCTGATCCCCGCTGTGGATGGCTCACCCAGGATGTTGTATTACATGGGGATAGCCCAATGATGAACCTTAGGCCAGGTCTACACTAGGGGGCAAAGTCGAACTAAGGTACACAACTCCAACTATACGTATAACCTAACTGGAGTCCACGCATTTTAATTCAACTACTGTGGCACCCCCTTTACAGGGAGTCGGCAGGAGAAATGCCCCTTACTCCTTGTGCCCTGGTGGAGTACTGGAATTGACGGGAGCAGGATCAGAAGTTGATTTAGCACATCCTTCCTAGACCCGCTAAATCTACCCTCGGGAGATCGAGCTCCGTAGCATCAATCTCCCGGTAAGTGAAGACAAGGCCTTAGAGCAAAGAGAGAGAAAAATACTGATGGGTGTTGAAAAATCTGGATGCTGGTAGGTGCAATTTAGCAAGCTTTACTCTCTGTGAATACCGGGGGCTATTTTCACTCCTCACGGGGTGACGCTGTTTTACACTGAGGCAACAAGACTGTAATACAATAAGAGGAGGGGAGCTTAGCTATCTTGTTTCTGAGGTTTCTTATCCATTCGTTTCCTTTTCTCATCTATTGCCTCAATAAAAATCCTGAAAAAACTAGTTCATGGTGTGAAGCATCTGCATTACAGGATAATATAAAAGGTTATTGGCTCTAACTCTTAGATCCAGTATCAACAATCTTAGGCCTTGCGATGCTGCATGTTTATCATTCTACGATCTCACACTGTGACAGGGAAATTTCAGCCAATCCTATGCACACCCCTAAACTTCTTTGCCCTACTCCAAGCTAAAACAGAATTAGCTTCAATTTACATAGCGTGGCTGCTGATTGCAGCATAGCAGGGTATTCTACTACCAATAAACATCTTGCTTTTTTCATGCAAATAGCTGTTTTAGCTACACTCTTTATCCATCTTTTGCTAACAGCCAAGTCTATGTGCAAAACTTTGTATTGATCATATTACATAGCAGCGCTGCTTCCCTACACACTCCCCGCAGGTCCTGACTTCACAGAGGGCTTTGAGACATGGAAGATGAAAGGTTCTGTAGAAAACGAATTCCCATAGCTTCCTATTATTATGAACTTAGATATTGCCACTGCTTGCCCCTCAGGGAACAGAGCATGAGCTAGTGATGAGGGCAGGGGGCTGATAAAGCAGGTTTTTTATGTCATTCCCCCAGTATGACTGAGACTATTTTACCCCACAATACACATGTGCACACACATGCAAATACCCGTACTTGCTTGCACTCATACATGAACACTTGGGCATGCATGCTTGTGCGCACATACACCTGACAAAGGCAGAAAAGAAGCAGCCAAATAAGGTGCTGAGAGGTGATTATTAAAAATCTAATAGGCCAAAAGTCTATTAGCCCATCTAATGCATGCAGGAAGTAGCAGAAAGCCTAGTTATTTGAAGATTGCAAGAGGCTTTGCTATACATTATGATTATCATTTATAATTTGTACTGCAGTAGTATCCAGGATCCCCAGCCCTGCGCCAAGAGCCTATAGTGATAGGTGCAGTACACAGAGATATTGGCATCTTTCCTGATCACCTGGAAGTGCTGCCCAAACCACCAGTTTTGTCCGAGCGCAGACTCAGAACCACTCTCATGGGAAAGTCCCATCACGTGAAATAAATCTTAAACCAACAGGCTTCTACAGAAATGGATTGGGACTTCACAGAACTCGCTCTTACACACAGATGGAATGTAACAGAGAGTAAGGCCCTTTCCCTTGTGACTGTCACTCCTTTCTCACTGACACCTTCATGTGAGCGAGCGAGTGAGTACAAACACAGACACGTCTTGCACATGAGTTCCACGGGGATAAGATTAACAGAGGCCACTGCAGAGAACCCTAGGTCTTTGTTCCAGAAGTCAGACATTCTGGTTGAAACCAGCTATGACTCAGACGGGAGCGGGATTCATTTGGATAAGAGAGAGCAGAGTCTGTTCTGAACTGTTTTACCTTTTGTGGCCAACATGTTTATCACTGTCAACTCCACTGACCTCATTGCTTCAGAGGGTAACTTATGCCCATTTTAAAAAGACACCGATAGGTTAAAAATCATGGGCTGGATTCCTAACCTAGACTGGGATTGAGCTAGTGCAAGCAGGACTGTTGGATAGTTGTAGCTGTAAAGCTGCCAGAAGGAAGGAGCAGCAGCAGAAGATGTGCATGAAGCCCACTGCAACATGGGGCTGTGGACATATAGGTTGATTTGTATATTTGGGGGGTGGGAGGGGCAGCTTCAGCTAGGGCAACAGAGCTGCACATGAGGGGCCAATTCTACACTGCTCTGAGGCTTGTCAACACACCTGTTGTTCTCCCAAACTATTCCCATGGCCCTGAAGCCAGCTGTGCAGCCCACAGACTGGCCAGCTGTGGTCTGGTAGGAGCTGCACCAGTTTAGCACATTCCCCAAAGAGCTCTTGCTAGGAGGGCTTTGGCAGAGTCTTGACCATGCAGCAAAAGCTGCTTTGCCCTCAGGAGTTCCAGGGTAGCAGCTGCATGAAGAATTTGAGTTTCTGTGCAAAGTCCACTGAGTCACACTTTGCATGTGATGAGTAGAGGACAACAGCAGCTGCCCCTAAAAGTGGCGTTAGCCAAGATGGACAGGAATGGTGTCCCTAGCCTCTGTTTGCCAGAAGCATCAGGGCGACAGGGGAGGGAATCTCTTCTGTTCATTCCCTCTGGGGCATCTGGTATTGGCCACTGTCGGCAGACAGGATACTGGGCTAGATGGACCTTTGGTATCACCCAGTATGGCTGTTTTTATGTTCTTCTTTAGATGTAAATTACCCCACCCATCTCAAAGACCTGTTTACTCTGATGTCTAATGATGTCAACTCAGATGTCAACATTGTCAATTCTTTGGGGGGGGTGGGTGTGCTTTACCAGGGATTCCCTTGGCTCTCTCGGGGAGGTGGAAAAGGTGACACAGCCTCTGACTGTATTACCACTTCTATCTCAGCTCTCAGAGTCAAGAGGGGATTATTAAAGGAACTGGAACATGAAATTGCAAGTCCATTAGCAAAAATGTTTAATAAATCTCTAAACTCAGGGGTTGTACCATTTGACTGGAGAATTGCTAATATAGTTCCTATTTTTAAGAAAGGGAAAAAAAGTGACCCAGGTAATACAGGCCTGTTAGTTTGACATCTATAGTATGCAAGGTCTTGGAAAAATTTTTGAAGGAGAAAGTAGTTAGGGACATTGAGGTTAATGGCAATTGGGACAAATTACAACATGGTTTTACAAAAGGTAGATCGTGCCAATCCAACCTGATCTCCTTCTTTGAGAAAGTAACAGATTTGTTAGATAAAGGAAATACAGTGGATCTAATCTACCTCGATTTCAGTAAGGCATTTGATACAGTACCACATGGGGAATTAGTGGTTAAACTGGAAAAGATGGGGATCAATATGAAAATTGAGAGGTGGATAAGCAACTGGTTAAAGGGGAGACTACAGCGGGTTATACTGAAAGGTGAACTGTCAGGTTGGAGGGAGGTTACTAGTGGAGTTCCTCAGGGATCAGTTTTGGGACCAATCTTATTTAATATTTTTATTACTGACCTCAGCACCAAAAGTGGGAGTGTGCTAATAAAGTTTGCAGATGACACAAAGTTGGGAGGTATTGCCAATTTAGAAAAGGATCGGGATATCACACAGGAAGATCTGGATGATCTTGTAAATTGGAGTGATAGCAATAGGATGAAATTTAATAGTGAGAAGTGTAAGGTTATGCATTTAGGGATTAATAACAGGAATTTTAGTTATAAGCTGGGGACACATCAGTTGGAAGTAACGGAAGAAGAGAAGGCCCTTGGAGTCCTGGTTGATCACAGGATGACTATGAGCCGCCATTGTGACATGGCCGTGAAAAAGGCTAATACGGTCTTGGGATGCAATAGGCGAGGTATTTCCAGTAGAAATAAGGAGGTGTTAGTGCCATTATGCAAGGCATTGGTGAGACCTCATTTGGAATACTGTGTGCAGTTCTGGTCTCCCATGTTTAAGAAGGATGAATTCAAACTGGAACAGGTACAAAGAAGGGCCACTAGGATGATCCGAGGAATGGAAAACCTGTCTTATGAAAGGATACTCAAGGAGCTTGGCTTGTTTACATTAACCAAAAGAAGGCTGAGGGGAGACATGATCGCTCTCTTTAAATATATTAGAGGGATAAATACCAGGGAGGGAGAGGAATTACTTAAGCTTAATACCAATGTGGACACAAGAACAAATGGATATAAACTGGCTCTTAGGAAGTTTAGACTCGAAATTAGACGAAGGTTTCTAACCATTAGAGGACTGAAGTTCTGGAACAGCCTTCCAAAGGAAGTAGTGGGGGCAAAAGCCCTATCTGGCTTCAAGATTAAACTAGATGGGTTTATGAAGGGGATGGTTTGATATGATCTTGGCAATTAATTGACCTTTCACTCTCAGTGGTAAATAGGCCAATGGTGGGATGATAGGAGTTACTATAGAGAACTTTTTCCTGGGTGTCTGGCTGGGGAGTCTTGTCCACATGCTCAGGCTTCAGCTGATTGCCATATTTGGGGTTGGGAAGGAATTTTCCTCCAGGGTAGATTGGCAGAGGCCCTGGAGGTTTTTCACCTTCCTCTGTATCATGGGGCATGGATCACTTGCTGGAGGATTCTCTGCATCTTGGGGTCCTTAAACCATTTGAGGACTTCAATATCTGAGATATAGGTGAGAGGATTATTCTAGGAGAGGATGGGTGAGATTCTGTGGCCTGCATTGTGCAGGGGGTCAGACTAGATGATCATAATGGTCCCTTCTGACCTTAATGTCTATGAGTCTATGTAGGTCCTTCATCAGGCCCGGCTTTAGGGCAAGGCAAGCAAGGCGGTTGCCTTGGTCCCTGCGCCTTCAAGGCCCTGGCTGCCCTGGCTGGGAGCTGCTCAGTCACACGGACAGTGTGACGTGGTGCAGCCAACCACAATATGCCGCCGTAGGCCCCGCAAACTCTTTGGCCGGGTCTGCATGGCCCATCTACTTCTACCCTGGGGCCCACTCTGCCTCTGCTCCTCCCTCTGCATGAGCCCAAGGAATACCATTCTGTTGGTGGAAGAACAGTGTTGCCAAAGCAGCTGGACTGCCCCCATGGACAGGAGGCGGTGCGATTATCTAGGCCACAGAGTTTGATGTGGCTGGCTTCCTGTTTTGAAAGTTGATAGTAGCTTAATTTGGGGCGGGGGGAGGAGAGAAAACCAGACCTGTAAGAGGAGGCTGGAAAGGGTGGTGGTAATTTTTCCAACGCTCTTTTTTCTCTCTGCCTACGAGTGTCTCTTGCACATTTGAAGATAAAATCTGTTTCTTCACCAGTGTTTTCCCTTCCCCTGTCAGCCTCACCTGGCTTTATTTGTAAGGCTGTGATAATGAGAACTTCACTACAGCTAACTTTTTAAATAATCAGTTGGTTTGGAAACAAAATAGCTATTACTTGGACTTTGAAATGAGATAAAAAAGGAATCATCTTCGCGGCCTGTGCATCCCTCTAATTTATTTGGGCAACAAATATTGACAGACGTCCTAGGGGTTGAGCGCCTCCCTGGGTGTGTGAACATCTGCATTTCCCACTGAAGTCAATGAGATGGTGAGGGCCCTCAGCACTGTGTGGCGTTGTTTGGCGCTCACACTGTCATTTTATAATACCGATTGATTTGCTCATGCTAAGCAATTGCTTCTTGCTGGGGTTACAGGACTGCAGTCCTGTGCCATGTGATGGAGTGAACTACGAAGCACTGAAATGTTTGGTACAGTTTTATTTGATTAAAATAGAGAACCCTCTCCCCTCCGCTGGCTGTTACCTTAGAATGGAGCTGGAGAGTCACACACAAATCTAAGAAGTCCCCAGCATTAGACTTCTAGCTTGGAGAATTCCCGGGCTAATGGATTCAGCTTCTCCAGTGACCTGATTAATGAAAAATCTCTCATACTAAAAGTGCACTTCACTGTGCCATGATATTATCTTGCTCAGATTGAAAGACGTCATCGTGCCTCTGCAATGTACTTTAGTGGACAGGATCAACTCCTGTTTAAGTAACTGGCAAAACTCTCAGTGCCCTAGAGTGGATATGAAATGGAGGTAGGAGTTAGGGATGTAAAATCCTGGTTAATCAGTTAATCCCAGTTAACCAATTAAATGGGAGTGGGCCGGACGAGTGGGAGGGGGGGCGTTTCAGCCCAGCTGGACTGGAGCAGCCACCCCTGCCCACCACAGCCAGGCTGGGGTGGCCCTTCTGCCATGGGCGGATGCTGCTCTCTAGCCAGGCTGGGCCTGCTGCAGATGGGGGCTGCTCTGGTCAGGTAATAGTGCCCATGCCCATGGTGTGCCAGGCCAGGCCTGTGGCGGATGGAGAGCTGCTCCAGCCCACCGGTTAACCATAACCATTAAGCATCACCCGGTAAGGGTGAGATGCTTACCAGTTAACACTTCACATCCCTAGTAGGAAAGGGCAATTATGTGCAAGGAAGTGGGGGCATGGCTGGAGCAAATTGATTCCTCAGTAACTCTGTGCCTGCATAATGCATGATAGGCCCTTTTAAAGAGGGACATAGCTTAGGAGAGGCTCAGGACTTCCTGGCTGCCCCAGACCAGAGGTGCGGTAAACTGGTTCCTCACTGTCACTGCACAGCAGCATAGGGACGAATCAGACTGCAATGTGTGTTGCTCCAAGACAGCACACCTATGCCCTGCTGATACCTCGTTATTGCTTTCAGAACATCTTAGTCTTCTCCTACAGCCACTTGGCAGAATTTTATATATATATATATATTTAATTTTGACAGATATTGATCATATTGATTTTTATTTGGAAGCTATTTTATTATCAGTTTAAATGTTCCCAGCTGCACAAAATTAGGGGGGGAAGGTCAGATAATATAATTACTTAACGACAGTAGATGTTGCGATTCAGAAACGTAAAGTTTGACAGTGGTTAAAATGCAAATTTGGCAGTATCTCATGTCAAAATATACCAAGTAAATAGCCTGAAATCAGATGCTAATAAATTCCCAAGCAGCATTTTTTTAAATTTTGGTTCTCTGTAAATTTCAAATATTGCCAATGGAAATATGTTTCGTTGACCTATGTGGATAGTGAAATCAATGTTTATTGATGTTGACTGGTAAAACCCAAATCCTTCCACGCCTATTAACTTGGGCCCTAGGACTGAGGCTGGGACTGTGGGAAAGCAGCACTTGGAGTGTCAGCACTGGGGGTGTGTCTAGACTGCATCCCTCTGTCAACAGAGGGATGCAGATTAGGCACATCGAAATTGCTAATGAAGCAGGGATTTAACTATCCCGTGCCTCATTAGCATAAACATGGCAGCCGCTTTTTTTCAAAACGGAGTTTTTTCGAAAAAACAAACAAACCCCGCAGTCTAGACGTGGAGCTGTCAAAAATAAAGCCTTTTTCAACAGATCCTGTAAACCTCATTTTTTGAGGAATACAGGATCTGTTGAAAAAGGCTTTATTTTCGACAGATCCGCATCTAGACTGCCGCTTTTTGTGGACAAATCTCCATGTCGGAAAAAAGCGGCGGCCATGTTTATGCTAATGAAGCATGGGATATTTAAATCCCCGCTTCATTAGCAATTTTGATGTGTCTAATCTGCATCCCTCTGTGGACAGAAGGAAGCAGTCTAGACACAGCCTGGGAGTGGGAGCGGGGGGAGGTGTAGATGTCAGCCCCATGCCTGGCTCACAGCTAGACCGCTAATGCTGGAGTAGGAGATAGGGTACCAGCTGTCAGCCTTGCTGGAGCTGACAGCCAACAGGCAATGGAAGTAATGCTGTGTCTGTATGGACACTGCATCACCCTAGCTACATCTACGCCTCTCATGGAGGTGGAGTTATTATGCTGATGTAATGGACCACTTACTTCAGCAGAAGTGGCGCTGTCATGACATAACTAGGTTGATATGGCAACGTAACTCTGTAGTGTAGAAGATCAAGTCTGGCTTGTTTAGTTTAGAAAAGCGACAACTGAGAGGAGAGATGATAGAGGCTTTAAAGTATCTAAAAGAGTGTTATATGGAGGAGGGAGAAAAATTGTTCTCCTTGGCCTCTGAGATAGGACGAGAAGCAATGGGCTTAAATTCCAGCAAGGGAGGTTTATGTTGGACATTAGGAAAAACTTCCTGCCTGTCAGAGTGATTAAACACTGGAATAAATTGCCTAGGAGAGCTATGGAATCTCCATCACTGGAGATATTTAAGAGCAGGTCAGACAGACATCTATCAGGGATGATCTAGACAGTGCTTGGTCCTGCAGTGAGGGCAGGGAACTGGACTCGACCTCTCGAGGTCTCTTCCAGTTCGAGTGTTCTATGATTCTCCTCTCACTTTGCTGAAGTAAATGGAGTTAAACTGGTGTAAATGAAACAACAGGTTTCTTGGCTATGATGGGGATAAGTCAAGGCTGAATGTAGTTTTGTCTGTCTATCTAGTCACACACTGAGTCTCAATGGGCAGCTTCCCTTTTCTTGTTCTCTATGGAATCTCTAAGGTGGAATTCAGATTTTTTTTCCCAGCTAGGCACAACAGGGCCACCTATTCACGTCTATATCAACCTTGGGCTGCTGTTCCTTGACATGAAGTGCTGGGATTTCCAGAGGTAGCAATTCCACTGGACAACTAACAGTTTCATATCATTCCACTCTAGTGGATTCAACAGCACATTGCTCCTTTGGGATCCACGGCATTCTGGAATTAAATTGCTGCTTCCAATTAACCTAACCCACACCAGCCTCTCCTTCTACTGAATCTTCAGAAGTGAAGTTTAGTTGGATAACTAACGCATCCCTCTCACACCGCCAAGTCCCACATGTATGTTGCAATCTGTGCAAAGTGAAGGTCACCATAACATTTTGTTCAGGAAACTAAAAACTCTGTGGGATTAAGTCCTTCAATGTAAACAACTCTTTCTGTAACTTCTGTAGCCATCCTTTTACAAAAAAAACCCCCAAAACAAAACAACCCCCCCACAAAAACAAAACAACAACAAAAAACTAGAAAAAGCGGAGTTGCAATTCATTTGCAAATTTTACCCAATCAAATTAGTACTGACTAAGGACTTAGAATGTTTCTTTCACTACAAAGGCAATTTCCCCTTCCTTGGTATTCACCCCACCCCACAGGTGATGTGTAGAGCAGTGTTTCTCAACTTTTTTTTATAAAGTACCCCCTTTTAAAAAATAATTATAAGTACGCCCAGTACCTACAGTTTTCAGACACACACATTTTTTTTCTACCATTGCAGCACATTTATTTAAGCAACTTAATTGTAGCTGGGTGGGCAATGACATTTTTGGGTGTAAAAAGTATAAAAATAATAAAGCACTGTAAAACTTAAAACAAAAATTCAGTTTTCTCCAAATTTCAGTTGTGTTGACGTACCTCCCCAGACTTCTCTCATGTATCCCTAAGGGTACTCGTACCACTGGTTGAGAAACACTAGCGTAGAGGATGCACATGGGTATACGTGCCCCTGTAACTACCCCCCAAGGACTGGTGCCACTAGTCTGCACTGCAGCCCTGCCTCTCTGCTTGCTTCATTCACTCATTGGCAGTGAGGAAGGTGCAGGCCGGATGGCTCCAGCCTGCACGGTGCCGTTTTTCTTGCTGCTCTCGGGAGTGCTGGGAAAAGACAGGCGGGGAGGGTTGGAGCAAGGGCAGGTGTGGGAGAGGAGAGATGAGGCCTGCGCCCCCCTCTTTCCCTGGCTCATGTGCCCACTGCACCATCCCATCAATTGCTGGGAGTGAGCCACGTCCGCGCTGACTGAATTGGCCTTGTTAATACTGGCCCTACACTTGATAAGTAACTCCCTTCATTTGATATGCTAGTATAATATATATCTCTTTCCTCTGTGATTTCCACTCCATGCATCTGACAACATGGTTTTATCCCATGAAAGCTTGTGTCCAAATAAATCTGTTAGTCTTTAAGATGCCACGGGTCTCCTTATTGTTTTCTCAGTTACATGATTCTGCATATCTAAAGGAAACAACTTTGCATCCTAAAAGAGAGGGAACCCCGCATTTGTGTGGAATGTAAGTAACTTTGGGACCCCGTCATTCAAAATGTGGAACAGCTGGGAAGTATAAACTACAGAGACAGACAGACTGCCTGAAATTTAAGTCCTTTCTCTGGGTCTTTCAGCGTGTCTTGTATTCGCTGAATGTAACCGGTCCAGAGCATCATTAGCTTGGTGTCCCATTAAAAGTGTTTAACAGATTATATTTCACTGTTTATCACTGAGTTAAATGATGAATCCCAAAAAGAAAAGCAGAGAAAATAATTTATAATGTAGAAATGAATGCCCCATCATGTCAGTTTCTTCTGTCATTATTTATCACGTTGCCCTTCAGTTCAGGTCTTTGTTCTACATCACTAAGGTCTCTGTCACACATTTAGGCCCCAGGAAGCTGAGAGTTAGTGGACAGGGCAGATTATTGCTGCTGTGGCTGCTGATACAGCCCAGTGAGAGGCAGGAAGGAGTAAGCATTCAACTTGACATGGAACTCTGCATTAATACATTAATTAATTGGTTGGAAAACAGTAGATTACAGGAAATAGTCCACTCTGTGGAGTATGATTGCACAGGGAAGAAATAAAATGGACCTTTGACTCAGGATATGAGAACTACTAAATGCAACATATATTTGGAGGCGTATCAAAATGGGTGAATCACAGTAAAGGTGAATTGAGAGCTGCCTGAGCCAACTGATGTCAGCTGTTCAAAATCTGACATCTTCGGTGATAAATGAGCTCAGAACTCCCTAATTAGAGCCTGATTCTAAATCTTCACTCAGGTGTATTGATGACAGTGGGACTCTTCATGAATGTAAGAACAGTGAAAGTGGGTCAGACCGCAGGTCCATCTAGCCCAGTATTCTGTCTTCTAACATGGCCAAAGCCAGCTGCCTCAGAGGGAATGAACAGAACAGGTAAGTATCAAGTGATCCATCCCCTGTCACCCATTCTCAGTTTTTGACAGAGGCAAGGGACACCATTGCTAACCGTCCCAGCTCATAGTGATTGATGGACCCATCCTCCATACATTTATCTAGTTTTTTTAACCCTGTTATAATCTTGGACTTCACAGCATCTTCTGGCAAGGAGTTCCACAGGTTGACTATGCATTGTGTGAAGAAATACTTCCTTTTTTTGCCTATTAATTTCATTTGGTGATCTCTAGTTCTTGTGTTACAGGAAAGAATAAATAATTCATCTTTATTCACTCTTTTCCCACACCAGTCCTGATTTTATAGACCTCTATCATATCCACCCTTAATTTCCTCTTTTCCAATCTGAAAAGTCCCAGTTTAAATCTTTCCTCATATGGCAGCCATTCCATACCCCTAATAATTTTTTGTTGCCTTTTTCTGAACTTTTTCCAATGCTTAGATATTATTTTGAGATGAGGCAACCACATCTGCATACAGTATTCAAGATGTGGGCATATCATGGATTTATATAGAGGTATTACAATATTCTCTCTTATTCTCTATCCCTTTCTTAATGATTCCTAACAGTCTGTTAGCTATTTTGACTGCTGCTGCACAGTGAATGGATGTTTTCAGAGAACTATCCACAATGACTCCAATACTCTCTCTTGAGTGATAACAGCTAAGTTAGTCCCCCATCATTTTGCACATATAGTTGGTATTCTGTTTTCCAATATGCATTACTTTTGCATTTACCAACATTAAAATTCATCTGTCATTTTGTTGCTGTAAACGTGCATAACCGTGTAACCCCCTCCTGGGGCTGTCCTTCCTGGCCCACGTCCCTGTGTTCCCCTCACCACACCCGGGCGTCCTTGCGCCCTCGAGTTTGGTTTAGTCTTTGTCCTTCAGGCGCACGCTTTGCGAGGGCGCTGTCCGCTTGGCATAGCGCCCACCGGGCTGCACCACGGAGAGAGGGGGGTTTGGGCCCGCCCCCTCTCACGGACCCCAGCCCAGGGCCCTAAGGACACGGACTCCGCTGCAATCCGGTCCGGCTGGCGGGGCATCCCGCCATAACGCGCCAGCCCACGGGCTTTCCTCGCCCGCCCTGGGCTACTTCCTCTCTCCGCGGTCGGCGTATCTGCCAGGGTCCCCCCTCATGGGGCGACTCCCCTCCCCTCTTTGGGGCTCGTCCGCCACTCGCTCCCCTCCGGGAACCTCTCCTCTCCCCCCTTTCCTCACGCCGGCGCTGGCTTAAATTGCCCCGCCGGCATCCTTCTCTCGGGGCCCCGCCCCCTTTTGCCAGCCTCCCTTCTGGGTTGCTGGCGTCTGCTGCAACCCTGTGTTGCCCCACCCCCGAGACGCTCCGGCTCTCGGGGCGTGTGTGGAGGTGTGCCTGTGTGGCAGCGGACGAACAGCTGCCGCACCACCGGTATTCCACCCCCCAGCACCGCCAGCCAAGTGGCGATTGGCGGGGCCAGAGTGCGGGGGCGTTTCTGCCCTGTCACAGTTGCCCAGTCACCATAGTTTTGTGAGAACTTTTTGAAGCTCTTAACAGTCTGCTGTGGACTTAATTATCTTGAATAATTTTGTATCATCTGCAAATTTTGCCACCTCACTGTTTACACCCCTTTCTCCAGATCATTTATGAATATGTTGATTGGCATCGGTCTGAGTACGGACCTCTGGGGGACACCACTAGTTACCTCTCTCCATTTTGAAAACTGACCATTTATTCCTAAGCTTTGTTTCCTATCTTTTAACCAGTTATCAATCCATGAGAGGAGCTTTCCTCTTATCCTATGGCAGCTTACTTTGCTTAAGGGCCTTTGGTGTGGGACCTTGTCAAAGGCTTTCTGGAAATCTAAGTACACTACATCCACTGGGTCCCCCTTGTCCACATGCTTGTTGACCCCCTCTCCAAAGAATTCTAGTAGGAGTAAGGATGTGAGTGAGAGGGCAGTGAGGATTACAGGATCAGGACCTTACACTGCAAAGAATGGTTCTGAATCACTGTTACCTGCTCTACTTCCTCCCCCGTCTTATCTCTCCCCCCCGCCCCCCCCAAAAAAAGCCTGACCTGCTGTTGGGCACACAGGCGCAAGTGTCAACTTAGGGACTCATTCTGCTTTAAATCTTCTATTTCTGTTCTTGCCGTTTATACCTGTCTCATCAGATTTGCACCTGAACTCACCTCACAGGCATCAATACCAGCTAATGTATAGCTCCAGCCTCAGGCAGCGAAGACTCCACAGCTCTCTGGTGAGAACAGTGAGCAATTGTCTAACATACACTTCTCTTTAAATTAAAAGAACAACAATAAAAGCCTTTAAACCGGGGGGGCAGCACGGGAGTCCTCACCGCGAAGATAAACTCTTCACTGAGCCCAGAACATCTGTGGGCTTTGTTCTTTTGGAAGGAAGAAGTAACTGGCACCTTCCTCAGAACCACAGTCAAATGTTCTCGGTTGCTGAGTTGGACAGGGCTCCTTGTTCGGCCAGAGAACTATGCTGAAAGGTGGACATAGTGTGTGTGTGGGGGGGGGGGAGGGGAGGGGGAGAGCGGATGGGGGAGGAGGGCAGATATTTGAGGAACACAAAAGAAACTAGCCAAATCAAGGGATCCCATAAACAATGCTACTGTTTGGAGCGATATGATTTTTTTTATTTCTTACTATGTATCTAGTAAAAATTTCCCTCTTGTCTGACCTCTCCATTTTAGAAATCCTACTTATCTTGTTCTCCTCGCCTTTTATGATTTCTTAATACTGTTGACCATTCTGGTAACCAATTACATACTAAACAAATAAACAGGCTGTTTAAGCAGATCCAGCTGATAGAAATGAGATCAGATCAGCACTTTTGATCTCCACAATGACAGAATAATTAAACTTAAAAGAAATAAACTCTAGAGACCCCATGAACTGGCTCCAGGAGATTAATTAAGCTGCAGTGACTTGTCCAGGGTACTCACAAAGTCACTTGAACTTTCAGACTCATTCATAAACTGCAATCCCCAAAACGTAGCCTTCTTCCTACAGTAGAGCCATCTTACTACAAATATATACCATAGAAGGGACCATTATAGGCTATTTAATAACAACCCCAGAGAATCACCTGAACTCCCATACAATAAACATATGCAAGACTAGAGTCTCAAATGAAACTAAATACAAAGAGAGGATCTAATTTAAAGCTGAACAGAATTGTAGACATGGAGCAGAACTGTTTAAAGAAAAGATCAGACAGGATGTATTTGTGTATGATTTAAAAAAAAAGCCTTCAAATAATCCTATATATGGGGGGCAGACCTAGGTAGCTCACCAGGAAAGAGTTGGAGGCAGGGAATAAACATATGAACCTACCTGTCTGTTGTGATGGTGACACACAACACAAAATCTGTACGATTGAGCAGAGCATTTGCTACCATACCAAATCCCATTGACTTCAGTGAGATTACACTTGGTGTGGAAGGTTTGCAGGGTTGGACCCCAAGAGTAGATAAGGATGATATACAACTCTAGTGGCCTACTAAGCCATGTAGAACCACACATTGCTGGAGAGGGTACAACATACATGAATCTTCCTTATATATGTGGAGGATATTATAATGTACTGGCCTCATGCCTGCCAGTGAGTGATGTTCTCCATTAGTACCTGGCCCACAGAGAAGCTATGAGATCTGTCTCTGCAACTAGCGAGGGAGTTCTCTTGTAGCCCAGCTGCAGAGAATGATATTTTTGAAGTGGCAGGACTACCAGGGTTCTCAGCTTGGTTTTCTTCATGTGCATGCATGAATTATGCATAATTATTTTTGTTTCTGAGCACATGAATTTGTTAAATTCTGTATAACAAAACCATTGCTATCTACTAAATTGAACAAAATAGCATAGAATACATCTCGGAACATTTACTTTATAAAGAGACCCTGCATACCGTTTCCATCGTGTGGTAAAGAAATACTCTCTTAGCTGATGTTGTTACTTTTAGTATATGTGTATGTACGCGTGTGCGTGCGCACATGTATTTCCCCTACCAACCCACTAGAGCAGCAGTTCACAAACTTCATTTCACCGTGACTCCCTTCTGACAACAAAAATTGCTACAAGACCCCAGGAAAGGGGACTGAAGACTGAGCCCACCCAAGTCCCTCAGCCTGAATCTTGCTGCCCCAGGCAGAGGGGCCGAAGCTGAAATCCAAGGGCTTCTGCCCTGGGCTGGGGGCATGAAACTAAGCTCTGGGTGGTGCGGTTTGGACTTCTGCTTCATCCATGGGCAGTGCAGCTTGGGCTTGGGCTTCAGACTTGCTGGGGTCCAGGGCCAACACCAGCCTTGGCAACCTATTAAATGGCCGTGTGATACGCTTTGGAGTCCCAACCCACAGTTTGAGTACCCCTGTGTTATGGTGACCTGACTACAGGTGTGTGCAGGTGTGATTTCATCCAGCAGAGGGTACCGGTGCCCCACAGCCATTACATTACAAAAGACAGAAAGGAACTCAAACTATTGGCAAAACTCGATATCAAACTGAACTGTGACCTAACAGCCCACCTATTACAGTTATTGGCAGACTTTCCATTTCCATTGTAAAGACCTAAAATCACACAGCTCTTACTATCTGGGGGTATGTCTACACTAGCTCATTAGTTCGAGCTAGGCAGGCAAATGAGGGCAACCGGAGTTGCAAATGAAGCCTGGGATTTAAATATCCCGGGCTTCATTTGCATGTTCCCGGGCGCCGCCATTTGTAAATCCCCCTTAGTCCGAACTCTGTGCCCGTGGCTACACGCAGCACGGACTAGGTAGCTCGAACTAAAGATCCTAATTCGAACTACCGTTACTCCTCGTTCCACGATATTTAAATATCCCGGACTTCATTTGCAACGCCAGTTGCCCTCATTTGCCTACCTAGCTCGAACTAATGAGCTAGTGTAGACGTACCCTGGTAGAATTATGACTATGACTGAATGAACAACGAGAAGTCTAGTGGCACCCAGGCCTGCTGACCGGGGGAGGGGGGAGGTAAAGGGGGCAGTTGCGCTGGGGCCCAGTGATTCAAAAGGGCCCAGGGCTCCCAGCTGCTGCTGCCACTAATGCAGGAATGGTGACATTTGGAGCCCCAGGTCCTTTACGATAACTACGGGGGTGGCGTTCAGCTCTCAGCGCTGGTGGGAGGGGTCAGCATGGCGCCCTCTGGGTGGTGCTGAGGGCTGCTCCAGCCCCATCCCTTCCAACTGAGGCCCCACCCCTTCCAGGAGCATGAAGCTATCCCCAACCACTTAGCCCCGGCAAATCTGTTGTCCCTCCTGGTGGCATGCCATAGGACTCCTCATTGTTTGTGCTGAAACAGACTAACATGGCCAGGGCCGGATTAAGGGGGGGCTAGCCAGGCAGCTGCCAACCTATGGGGAGCGCCTGATGGTAGCTGTAAGGGGCGCTGTGCGCCCGGCTGCGTGGCGCCCCTTAGAGCTGCCATCAGGTGCCGCACGCCAGGAACTGGGGGCCGCGCGGCGCCCCTTAGAGCTGCCATCAGGCGCCGCACGCCAGGAACTGGGGGCCGCGCGGTGCCCCTTAGAGCTGCCCCCGGCCCCGGGCGTGCGGTGCCTGATGACAGCTCTAAGGGGCGCAGCGAGCCAGGGGGCAGGGCCGCGCATGCGCTGTGCGTCAGGGGGCGGAGCCGCGCATGCATCGTGCGCCCGCTGCCCGGGGCGCAGGAATGGCTCGAGCTGGCCCGGAACATGGCTACCCCTCAGGAACGTGACCGAATGGAACTTTAACCTTTCCCATATTGTTATAGTAGGGTGAGCCATACTGTGGGAAACTGGAATTATGGTAGGGAAGATGACTAATAAAGCATAGTCAGTTGTACTCAGATCCTCAAAGATATTGGTTTATTCATACCCTGGGCAAATTATACATCCTTTTGCATGTGAAATTGGGTAATCCCATGCCTAACAACTATAGTTGACACCCTTTAAAAGATCCACTATTTTGAATGATTCAAGTGCACCCAATTTTAATGTGTACCAGCTTTTAATGTGCGCATGAAGAGGCTTGCTGGTGGAATGACCACAAGGCATTTTCATAACCACTTCCACAGCTGACATTATGGCCCACTCTTCCCCAAACCAATAGCCATCTGAACAAGAGCCTCGCCCTCTTGGCTGGTGCCCTCTCTCTGTCTGGGAAGGATGATGACACTTCCCACAAACAATGATTGTAAAGTGAAGGTCTTGGAATTGGGAATGCTTCTGAGACCTGGTGAATAAAGACAAATGCAGGGATGGATTTTCAGCAGCAGGCCATAACTATATTAAACCTAACAGAGGGGAGTGGCAGTACCGGTTGAACTTCTGTGGTCTGGGACTTTCTAGTCTGGCAACATTCATGGTGGGGCCACTGGAGCCCAGCTGGGGGAGAGGAGCCCAGCGAGGAGGCTGGTGCCCCCACAGGTCCCAAGGATGCTGGACTAGGAAGGGCCCGCCTGTACCTGCCCTGTTACCCCTATTCTCACGTATGATGCATTTTAAGTGGTTCCAGCACATGGGTTACAGAGCTTCTATCACTTAATCCATAACTCAAGGTCAGGGAAGCTGGAAGTTTTTGTAGTGTGGGTGCTGAGAGCCGCTGAGCCAAAGGAAGCCCTGTATTTATAGGAGCACCCCCAGCATTCCTAGCTCTAGCACTTATGTTCAAGGTAGACTCTCCTTAGCTTGCTCCTGGGACTCATCTGGCTAATCTGAGTCCTACCATTCTCCCCTGCAAGGGGGAGCTCAGGCAATGAAGGCCACAAAGTCTCCCCTTATCTCATGGACACAAAGCCCATCAACAAAATCCCAGGTTTTTTTACTTCTAAGAACTTTTCCTTCTATTCTTTAACCACACTGGAAACTGGTCACTGGGGGTGTGAGTGATTAATTTGGTCACCCCCCCCATATCAGAATCCTGCCTGATCCATTCCCTCACGTTCCGGAGCCAGATGTTGGTCCCTGTGTTTGACGGAGGTACTCCATCGTGCTTGAAAAATGCAGGCTGGTTATAATGGATGTCCCTCTGCTGTACCACAGAACCAGCAGTCTCCATGAATATCCTGGGAACCTCACCCTGCACACTCTTCCAAGCCTTCACATGATCTGGTTCTGCGGCTGCCAAGAAAGCTTCCCTCGTGAGCATTTTCGACTAGATAAACCTAATGTGTGCCCACAATTGCTTAATCAACCTCCTGCCTCTCTTGGTGAGTTCATCTGATTTGCACATGTGCAGGATAGTTCCTGTTGCTCACTTCTGAGGGAGTGTCTTGTATTTTATTGTGTTATACATTATATGTTCAGATGCAGAGATGGCAGGAGACAAATTCTTTCTTTTACTTACTCTCATTTAATGTTACTAGGCTAACTTGGGAGACTCTGAAAGACTCATTTGTACTGGATTGGGCAGCAAAATGTGCTGCTGACAGTTACTGAATTATGCAGAGAATGGCATGGCTCAAAGAATGAGAGAATATAATTGCATATTTTAAGGAGATGAAAAAGGCTGGTAAGCTTTAAGTTAAGACTTTAACTGGCAAAATATCTGACAAATGTCCTACTTTCCGCATAGCTCCAAAGGTCAGGATGTGGTCCTTCGTGTCCAGGGGATTTCATTACATTTTGCTGCCTGTTCAATGAGGATTTTAAACCCAAGGAAGTATACTGAGAGGGAGTAATGAAGTTATCTATAGCTAGAAGGTCATGTAGTATCATTAAAGACCCTCAGGCACGCAGCAAATGTACTTTTCTTTGTGCCCAGAAGCAGTATATTTTTATCAGTTAAAGCAAGGTTTAGTCTTCATTATGAAATATTTAACCATAGCTCACCAAAACTTTGTGAATACCAAGAGAAAACCAGTTGTTCCCGTCTGAACCATCAGCATTTGGCTATGCAGTAACTGAACCCCGTGTTATTGCTTGGCTGTAGAGAGCCGGTTAAGTAGGGGAAGATAGTGGAGCATATGGAAGCAATTTAACACATATACAAAAAGCACATAAAAAATTCTTTGAGAACTGGAATGCTTTCAGGACACTTTAATGCTGCTGTATTTTTCTTTTCTGAAAGACACTATCACATTAGCCCGAGCAACTTAAAAGTATTAGTGGTGGGAAGGCAGCTCAGTTCTCTCCAGAATTTGTTGTAAAGTCTGGCTTTTAAAAGCACTTCAGGCTTGGGCTTTTGACAGGATACACACCTGCTTTAAAATGCCTATTAAAAGAGAGGTATGTCAAAAATGCTCAATAGTGCTCAGAGTGCTAGGACAAATGCCGACGTGCAGTGGCTGAACAGAACAGCTTGTGGGAATAAGGGGAGAAATGGGAAACTCTGAAGCAGTGAGAACTTCCATTTGGTGGCTCATTACAGATCACTGAGTTTCTGCACTGTAAAACCTGGAGTCCAGTGTGTGAAAACAAGAAATCCCAGAGCATCCCCCTCATGGGAGAACTCGACACCTCACGGAACAAAATGGTGACGCTTGGTCCTCCACTAGCCTGAGGCAAGCAACTTATCATGAATGCTCAGAGCGGCCCTGATCACTGTCTTTCTGCCAATGAGGCATAAGTGACCAGATTGTCTGGCCGATATTAGTCTGGGAGGAGGGGCAGAATGTACTTTCTTTGTAGATCAGTGGTCTCCAACCTTTTTAACTACGAGATCATTTTTTCAATTTAAGTGCAATGTAAGATCTATCTCAAACCCAAATACCTTTCCCTTCTTGAGATGAGAGTGAAGGACAGTGTGTGTTTGTGAGAATGACAGACACAACCAGGCTATGTCTAGACTACAGGCTTCTTTCAGAAGAAGCTTTTCCAAAAGAGATTTTCTGAAAAAACTTCTTCTGAAAGAGCGCATCCACAGTATCAAAGTGCATCGAAAAAGTGATCTGCTTTTTTGAAAGATAGCGTCCAGACTGAATGGACACTATCTCACATTTAAGCTGTGATTACTATGGATGGAGTGGCCACGAGAGCACCTGTACTTTTTCCTCTTTCCTCTTTTTTTGAAAGAAAACCCTCTTCCCCATCCACACATGCCTTTTTCCGAAAGAGCTCTTTCAGAAAACGGTTTCTTCCTCATACAAAGAGGTTTACCAATGTCAGGAAAACCCCCTCTGTTCTTTCAATTTTCTTTCAAAAGAACGCGATTGCAGAGTGGACGTAATTGACGTTTTTTCGGAAAAATGGCCATAGTGTAGACATACCCCCAGTGTGTAAGAGTGACAGAGATTTGTATTGCTAAGTTCCCTCCATCCCCTTTCCTCTGTGTGGAGATAGGATACACAAGGGGGGGGAGGAGGGACACCCTGACATCCGTGCCCCCCTTCTTCCTCCCACACCCTGCGCAGCAAGCAGGAGGCTCCCAGGGGGCAGCTGCCAGGCAGAAGGTAGAAGCAGCAGGATAGTGGGTGGAGGGACAACTGAAGTGCCAGCGCTTGATAGCTTCTCAGCCAAACGAGTCAGGATCACCTGTTAGAGGCTCCAGGATCTACGGGTAGATCCCGATCTACTGGTTGGTGACCACTGTTGTAGATCTACCCCCAACCCAATACCCACACACGCTTTCCACAGTGAGTAATCATATTTCCACAACGCTTACTCCCCTAGTCTCTGCCCTGGTGGCGCCCCTATCTTTGTGGTTGGGGAACTGAATGGCCAGGATAATTCTGTTTTATCAATGTGCGTTCATACACATGTGCTCGTGTACTGCAGAAAAAACAGAAGAGCGAACACTGCCTGACAATACAGTAAGGCTACGTCTACACTGCAGGTTTCTTGAGCAAGAACTGTTTTGCGCAAGAGTTCTGGCACAAAAGGTCTTGCGCAAGAGTGTGTCCACACTGTCATGTGCTTTTGTGCAAGAGCATCCATGGCAGTGTGAATGCTTTCTTGCGTAAGAAAGCTCTGATGGCCATTTTAGCCATAGGAGTTTCTTGCGCAAGAGCTCAAAGAGGGTTAATTCCTCACGGGGAGAGGAATAACTCGTGAGCAAGAAGCCCTCTGTTCCGACGCTTTACTGTAAATTTACTTGCGCAAGAACATGCGTGCAGTGTAGATGTTCCACAAGTTTTTGCACAAGAACGGCCATTCTTGCGCAAAAAGCCTGCAGTGTAGACGTAGCCTAACTGTTCCGTATCCCCTCCTACACTGAGTAGCGCCCGTAAGGGGGATTCCAAGAGACAGCAGTAATGGGGGGAATCCCTGACAGTGAGGCTCTAAAGTGGTGCTCTCTGGTAGATCTTGGAGCCGGTGAATGGTGATCCTGACTGGTTTGGCTTGGAACTAGAGCACTTCTTCCCTTCCCCCTCCTCCACTGCTGTGCTGCTCCCCATGGGGCTTCTGTTTGCTATTCAGGGTGGGGAAGGCAGAAGAGGGGGCCACCGATGTCAGGATGTTCCTTCCCCCCACCACTGTGTCCCCATCTCCTCACAATGAGCAGGGTCGGGTCTTGGAGAAGGGGTGTGGTGGGGCAGGGTGTCAAAGGAGAAGTAGGGAAGGAGATGGGACAAGGGTATTTTGGGTTTGAGGTAGATCCTGGATTGACTTAAATGGAAAAGGTGATCTTGTGCTTAAAAATGTTGAAGATCACTGCTCTAAAGAAAGTTCAGTGCCAGGGAGCTGAACCAGGAGTTGGTACATAGAACCTGTGAATGATGGGCCCTGGATTCCAGTGAATCCCAGAGAGTCCCTACTCATGGAGCTCTCTGCTATTCAGATGTCCTCCCCAGTGCATTTCTACATGAGAGGTGAAGTGAGAAGTTATCTTTGCTTGTTATCATATACACACATATCTCCTTTTTTTGTTTGCATAAGATAAAAACTGTGTGTTTCTTATGCAGCTTTCTAAGTTTTCGTGACTAAAGGACATAAAAGTGAAAGGGACTCTCTACTTCCCTTTGGACTCACTTATCATACCTAAAAACAATTTAAGCACAGAAGCAAAGGCAACAATTCCACAGTAATTAGAGTTGGTAGAAATTTTTCACTACAAAAAGAATTTTCCACCAAAGAATGGTGTTTTATTAAAATACTTTTTTCATTTCAGGAGGATATCATTTGCCTTTATTTTTAATGAGGAAATTCTGAAACAAAATATTTTCTGTTTCATACTAAATCACAATTGTTTAATTTCAGTTTTGGAAAATGAAGAATTTTAAATTTTCAAAATGTTTTCTCTCCTTCACCTTCTTTTTCCTTTTTTACTACTGAATGCAACAGGAAGAATGCCCAAAGTTTTATGGGTTCTCTTTTTTCCTTTCCCATGATTGTAAGTTTCAACATTTCTCTAACCCTGGAAAACTAAAGAATGGATAGAGGAAAAACAAAACATGGAAATTTTGCCACTCTAACATTACGGAAGTTGAGGAAGTTTTCAGGCATTACAGAGTAAAAGAAAAAGTGTGGGTCTGTGGAGAAAACCTCCTGAAAATGGTTCATTTTATTGTACTCTGTGGCAAAGGAGAAAAAAGATCAGGTTTGTAAGAGAGAAGGAAAATGAAAATTTGAAAGCTTCAAAAAATTTGAAATTCTAAAATCCAGAGGTGCGAGAATTGAACTTGCGAATGAGCTGAAGCTCCAGTCCTTCCCTGTGTATTTGGCTCCTGTAATTGGTTTGTAACAAAACAGCCACTTGAAGATATGTAATGCATGCCCAGGGAGATTAAAGTGTGCCACCACAGGCTTTTGTATGTTCCCTTTACTGATATCTGATTTGTGTCCATTAATTCTTTCACATAGGGATTGTCCAGTTTGTCCAGGGAAGGACTGGAGCTTCAGCTCATTTGCAAGTTCAATTCTCACACCTCTGGATTAAGCAAAGATACTGGATGGTTAGGTCATTACCTACCTATCAAACAATGAGGGCAACAATGGTTCTTTGTCACTGAAGAATCTCATGATATCATCTAGATGTTTCATCAGTCTTTAAGTGTTTCCTGACTCTTTGTTGTTTGCTAACTAAGGGTATGTCTACACTACAAAGTTAATTCGAACTAACAGCCGTTAGTTCGAATTAACTTCGATAGGCGCTACACATGCAAACCGCTAGTTCGAACTTAATTCAAACTAGTGGAGCGCTTAATTCGAACTAGGTAAACCTCATTCTACGAGGACTAACGCCTAGTTCGAATTAAGTAGTTCGAATTAAGGGCTGTGTAGCCACTTACTTCGAACTAGTGGGAGGCTAGCCCTTCCCAGGTTCCCCCTGGTGGCCACTCTGGCCAAGCCAGGGAAACTCTCCTCTCCCCCAGCCCTGGGGCCTCTTAAAGGGGTAGACTCTGGCCAGATGGCACTTTCCAGAGACAGCCCTGCCAGCAGTCTCTGCCCCGACCCAGTGGCTGCAGGATGAGCCAGGCAGCCAGTGCCAGTGCCAGTGAGACGTCCCCCGCCCAGTCCCACAGCACCCAGGGGCCAGCCAGGGGCCGTAGACGGCGCGCGGCCTCCTGGACTGGTGCGGAGGTCATGGACCTCATTGAGGTTTGGGGGCAGGCCCCCAGTCTCCATGATCTCTGCACCAGGAAGAGGAACGCAGCCGTCTACGGCCGCATAGCGGCCGCCATGGCCCGCAAGGGACACAGGCGCACCCAGGAGCAGGTGCGCCTGAAAATAAAGCAGCTGCAGCAGGCGTACGCCAGGGCCACCAGGGGTGACGCCACAGCAGGGGCTGCCACCTGCCCCTACTTCCCCGCCCTCGACCGACTCTTGGGGGGGCAGGGCGGTCCGCGCCAGCCCGCAAGGCAGCGAGCCGGGACCAGAGGGCCCTGACCCGGGCGCAGCAGAGGGGCCACCACCAGCTGTTCCGGCACCGGAGTCGGCAGGGTCGTCCGGGGAGGCCATACCAGGTAAGTGCCAGCACTGTCCCCTGCCGGGGGGGGGGGGAAATGGGGAGGGAGACCAGGGACCGCGCGCGTGGGCCATGCCTCCCACGGATCACGCAGACCACCCGTGCACGTGCGAGCATGTGCCATGCCACCCTTGGGCAGGTGGCTCCAGCTGCGTGACACCCAGGGGCCGTGGCCCAACAGGCACACGCGTGTGTGAAGAGACCTGACACGCTCCCGACCCCGGGGCGGGACCCAGCAGGACGCGCTCCCTTCACACGCCCCCTCTACACAGAGGCAGGGGACATCTCCCCCCCCCCGCCCCGGCTGCACTATACACGGCACAGGGACATAGGTGCGGTCTTGGGGCAGCTCCCAGTCCCGGGGAGAGCCAGACATCCTGACTATGGCCTCTGTGCAAGCACAATGGCTCTGACGGTGCAGGGCACGGTCGCCCTCACGTCGGGGGGGGGCGGGGGCTGGGCATCATCCACTGTGTCCCCAGGGAGAACTGACCCTTCTCTTCTTTCTCTACAGCTGCACCAGCTGCTCGTGCAGGACGCACCACCCCGCCCGGGACATGCTCCCGCACCCGCGGCCTGCTCTGGACCACCACCATGGAGCAGGAGTACTGGGACCAGCACCTGGGGTCCCTGCGAGCCCTGAACGACACTGTGCAGGCCTGGATGCAGGCAGACCAGCAGCTCCGCCAGGAGCACCTGGCTGAGGAGCGAGCCAGGAACGCTAACCTGCAGGCCCTGCTGCAGAGCATGCTGCCCCCCCATCAACTGTCCCTCCTCCCGCTCCTGCCCCCCCCACCTCTTCCTCCTCAACCCCCACACCCTCCTCCTCAATGTCCACACCCCCCCACCTCAACCTCCACCCCATCCCCCCGGGGATGCCGAGGCCCCCTCCCTCGCCGTGCTGGGAGGCGGTTGGCCCGGCGAGACCCCCACCCCTGATCCCTGAGTTTCCCCTCCCTCTCCTTCCCCTGGCTTCCCCCTTCCAGCTCCCTCCTCCCAGTTTTCCCCTCCCCTCTCCCACCCTCTCTCCTGCCCTCTCCTGCCTCCTTTCCCCCGTCTCCCCACAGTTTTATTCCCCCCTCCCCAGTTTTGTTAAATAAAGAGAGTTTCAATTTTTGAACACACGTGTCCTTTATTTTTTACATCAGGAAGGGGGGCTAGGGAGGGGTAAGTGGAAGGAGGTGAGGGAGGAATGGGGCACGAGCCCCCGATGGGGAGGACTGGGGGTGGCTCTGCGGGCTCCTCGGGGTGGAAGATCTCCTGCAGGGCCTCCTGGATCCTGACAGTCCCCCGATTGGCCCCCCCGGACTGCAGCTGGGCTGATGGCCGAGTGCTGTGATGTGCCGAATGTGGGCACTCAGGGCACTCCAAGAGAGGACTGCTTTGCTGTCCCTCATCGAGGTAGACAAGCAAGCGGGGAACCCTGAGAACTGTCTGTCCGGGGTGGGGGTTGGGTCCCTTTAAGCACAGCCCTCAGCTAGCCTGTGGCAGCAGCTCCACGCTCTAAGCCCTAACCTGATGCCCTGCCGGCACTGGTTCCGGCCAGCCTTAACTTCGGTTCAGGGTCCACTCAATGTGGACATGCTAGTTCGAATTAGCAAAATGCTAATTCGAACTAGTTTTTAAGTCTAGATGCACTAATTCGAATTAGCTTAGTTCGAATTAACTAATTCGAACTAAGTTAGTTCGAATTAGTGCTGTAGTGTAGACATACCCTCATGGTTCTTATCTGCCCCCTTTGACTATCTAGTCTTTAGGTGCTTATAGACTCCGCTTTCCCTTGATATTTTTTTTACCCACTGACTTTGCTTGTCCCGCCCCTCCCCTCCCTCCTTCCCATCTCCCCTATTTATTTTGGTCCTAAACCGCCAACACTCCAGTCATCTGAAAAAGTGGGTGTGCCCACGAAAGCTCATGATACCATCTACATGTTTTGTTAGTCTATAAAGTGCTACCAGACCATTTGTTGTTTTTTCAGATTACAAATTTAGTTCATACTGCACAGTTAATAATCAGTGTATCTGATCCACCCACATCAGGTGCATAATCTGACACATGGTTCAGTTCCTGTAATGAGTTAGGTACATGGTAGTTTTGCTGTAGACTGGCACCCCTAACCATGAAGCTTTCATAACTCTTTTCTGTTAGCCATCCTACAGTGCACTTTTCCCATGACTTGTTTTGCTGGACACAGCTCTCATGCCACTGTCTGGATAGATGAACTCTACCAATTGCAGAACAGCTGAATCTACTTCTCTGCCATTGAGAAGCCGACATAATATGCCTTGTGGAGACCAAACCTCACTCGGTGTCTGGAATGAGAACATCCAGGCTCATCCACATTGAGTCAAAAGCCATGGACTGTTGATAGGCACACAAAGAGAGAAGCATCTCTCACAACTGTGTGTGTGTGTAAAGTTATTTCCCTAAGTGAATGAATCAGGGAACTGGAGGTGGAGACTGTAGTAATGGGGGGAAGCACCAAAGAAAGCACAGTGGCACAGAGCTGAACCAGGAGCTTGGACACAGAACTTGTGAATGACGGGCCCTGAAGTCTAGTGAATCCCAGGGAGCCCCTATTCAAGGAGTTCTTTGCTATTCAGATATCCTCCCCAGTGCATTTGTACAGGTGGGGTGATCTGCCCTGTGTCTGGAATTGAGGGATGTCTATACTGCAGAGTTTTGTCAGAAAAACGGCCATTTTTCTGACAAAACTTGAGGAACGTCCACACTGCAATTGCATTCTTCCACAAGAAAATCGAAAGAACAGAGGGGTTTTTCCAGAATTGGTAATCCTCATTCTAGGAGGAAGAAGCCCTTTTGCAAAAGAGCTCTTTTGCAAAAAGGCACGTGTGGATGGGGAAGAAGGAGTTCTTTCGGAAGAAGAGGAAAGAGGAAAAAGCACAGGCGCCCTGATAGCCATTCCATTCATAGCAATCACAGCTTACATGCGAGAGAGCGTCCATTCGGTCTGGACGCTCTCTTTTGAAAAAGCAGATCGCTTTTTCGATGCACTTTTGTGGTGTGGATGCGCTCTTTCGGAAGAAGTTTTCCTGGAAGATCTCTTCTGAAAAAAACTTCTTCCAAAAGAAGCCTGTAGTCTAGATGTAGCATGAGAGAAGTTGTTATCTTTGCCTGTTCTCCATAACTTCTTTTTTGTTTGCATACAATAGAACTGTGTGTTTCTTATCTATCTCTAGGTCGCTGACTTTCATCTGGCCCAGATTAATATGACTAGAAGTTATTCTCTTACCAGCTGTTTCAGGCCCTGTTAGAAACAAGTTAATAGACACAGTCCATGTATCTTGGTCTTGTATCCCTGGTGCACAACCAATAATCCAGAGTTGGCACAGTCAGTTGGCAGTGCCAGTTCCAAGGCTGAATTCCAAACTAGCACGGAGTCTGATCTGCTCTTACCCCTATGAGAGGCTCTGGGTAGGGGTGGGGATGGGAAGTGAGGCACATTAACACTGGGGAGTGGCAAAGCTAACAATGCTTCTGTTCTGTGGATAAACAACATCCCTTGCTTTCTGAGGCCATGTCTTCACTACTCGGAAGACCAACGCTGCGGTGATCGATCTAGTAAAGACTTGTCAAATTGAACTCAGATGGCGCCCCCGTCGGTACCAGTGCTCATGCTCCTTGAAAGATCGACCTCCCACTATGGGAGGATCGACTTCCCACTGTGGAGACCACACAGAAACAGGAATGAAGGTACATCAACTCCAGCGATGTAATTAATGTTTCTGGAGTTGAGTATCTCAATTCAGCCTTCCCGTGTAGTGAAGTCCTGGCAAGATAAGGTGACTTTGGCACCTTTAGTCAGCACTCAGTTCCCTTGAAGGAAATGGCAAATTGTGCAAGGGGAGAAAGAGAGGAAAATAATTATTGTGATAGAATCCTAGCTGACAGGCTTGGAAAACCCTCCTAGATCAAGTAGTCTCAGCTACACCAACACCCTAACATCAATGTGCCACAAGCTTCTCTAACCTTGTCAAAAACTTGACTGCCCTGGCCACACTTTTAAGGAGATGGTTGTTATTAGACACTAATCTGTGATTGATTTGTACCCAGAGGTTAGAACAGAGGCCAGGGGAAGGCGAGGAGAAATGCAGACCCTCCTGAGATAAGGTCAGACTCTGCCACTCATGCTGCTTTCGGGTGTTATCCAAACATCAATCAACTCATCAGCAACCGCAACACTCTCCTTGGAGACACCCAGTCATTTGATGTTCCCAATGCTTGTGAGTTAGACGGCAATGGAATTCAGTAAGTGCCCTTTCAAAGACAACATGTCACTATGAAGGAAGTATGTTCTCTTTAAAATTTTACTACAGCCCTTAATAATAACAGAAGACCCACCTACCTGAAGGACACATCCTGCTGCCTTACTTATTGTTCTGACAACTAACTGAAATAGACCAGTGTTTCTCAACCAGTGTCATGAGTACCCTCAGGGGTTCTCAAGAGAAGTCTGGGGGGGTATGTCAACGCAACTGAAATTTGGAGAAAAATGAATTTTTGTGTTAAGTTTTACAGCGTTTTATTATTTTTTGTACTTTTTACACCCAAAAATTTCATCGCCTGCCCGGCTACGATTAAGTTGTTTAAACAAATATGTTGCAATGGTAGAAAATTTTTTTGCGTGTCTGAAAACTGTAGGTACCAGGGTCTACTTATAATTTTTTTAAAAAAAGGGGTACTTTATAAAAAAAAGGTTGAGAAACTCTGCAATAGACCAGCCCACCTTTCTGTATTATACTAATCTTCTCATGCCATGTGCCTATGTCTGTGGAATGCTATTCCCATTCCATAAGCACCTGAATATTTCTGTGCCATCCTGCAGAGAAAGGCTCACACCAGATCTGTTTTTAGTTTTGGTTTTGTGGTTTTTGTGTTGGGTTGTTGTGGAGAGGGGTGTGTTGCCCAGTTCCTGAGTAGAGGTCAGACTTCTTAAAAGTGATGGTACGCTATACAATCTCTGCACAAAGGATCCACAAGAACAGGATATTTCTGCTAAAATGATCAAAGAGGGTAGGCTATTCTAAAATGTAGACTTAAAAATTGTTAGCACACTTGTGCCTGAAGATGAATGGGGCAGTTAAGATTTCAGGTAGAGCTTCTGTCTCAGACGATCTACAGGAGCAAGCAGACAGTACGATACTGGGTCATGCATGGTAGGTACATTTTCTTCAGAACTGTTAGGACTAGAAACATAATTGTTTAAAAAAAACCCTTAAATTCTACAGAAGCTAACTGGGTCACAAGAGAAGGGATGCTACCATACACTACACCAATATCAACTCCGATTCGTGCTGAATACAACCAGAGGTGAACATAAGCGCAGCTCCAGAAAGAGCCAGCAGGAACCTGGGTTGCAATAGGACATTACCTATAAGAAATTGTAAGTTATTTTCACCGCTGAATACAACTCTCATGCTTTCCCTTGGGCTCACTCTATCTACGAGGTATATTGTCTTTTTATTGTACATTGACATTATTTATTTCTGCTTAGGAGCCCATTGGGTAGTTGCTCATTAACACTAAATATTAAACTGGAGGAAATTTATCAAGAGAAAACTGGAATAGCTGACTGAATATTAAAGAACTGGGACTCAGCATTTTTGTATTCCTAGAGATTAGATTACATCTTCCTTCATGAGCTATTAAAGGTAACATTACCTGTCTAGATTGGCATTTGCACTGTCTTTGACATTCGCTCCACCCCTTTGATTACATAAAGGACTAGCTCAAGTTTCAGTCATTCAGTCACATGATTACTGACAAACAAATAAAAAGTCGTTCTTTCCCTAGTCTCAACACTGACCAGAGCAGTGAGACAGGAAAAACAGAAGTTAGAAGGGGAACAAGAAACGGAGAGGTACAGAGCTAAGATGAATCTTCTTCCCAGCTTTTCCATTGAGACCTGGGCTCTGCTGATTACACTGTTCGTTCTCCTGATACTGTAAGTAAAATTCTATACGTTGCTTTTCTCTTTTTGCTGTTTTCAAATTCTTGAAGGAGAGCCACTATTAATTTATATTTTACTGGTCTTTTCATAAAACCATAGACATGGCAGGCTGGAAGGGACCACAATACATCATCTAGTTCAGTCCCCTGTACTCAAAGCAAGACTGAGTAATAACTAGACCAGGGTTGGGCAAAATTTTTGGCCTGAGGGCCACATCAGGGTTCAAAGAATTTCATGGAGGGCCAAACAGGGAAGTCTAGGGGAGGCTGTGCTTACTAGCCAACTGTGGCCCATCCCCCGTCCCCTATTCAACCCCCTTTGCTCCCCACTCCTCCAGACCCCCTGCCTCCTATCCAAATCCCCTGCCCCTGACCACCCTGCGATCCCCTCCCCATCCAACCCCCACTTCCTATCCACTGAGTCCTCCCCCCCCCGCCAGAATCCCCTCCATCTGCTATCCAACCCCCTCTGTTCCCCTCCCCCAACCATCCCTCAGAAACGGCCCTGCTCCCCACCTCTTGACTGTGCTGCCTGGAGTACCGGGGCAGGTGGCACTGCAGCCATGCCACCTGGCCAGAGCTCACAGCCACACTGCCAGAGCAGCCAGGCCCCCGGGTGAGTGTGGAGCCACACTGAGGTGGAGGTCAGGTGCAGGGCCAGGAGACAAAGCTAAAGGTGGGGGCATGGCTGGAATAGGGGTGGGTTGGGGCTGGTTGGCTACCTGCCCTGCATGGTAGCTGGCTTAGCCTGTTGCTCCTCCTGAATGTTCCTCTGCACACTCCTAAGGGTAGCACCCCACAGTTTGGGGGCTTATGCTCTAAAGACAGAGATTTCCCCAACTTTCCTAGGCAATTTGTTCCAGTGCTTAACTACCCTGACAGGAAGTTTTTCCTAATGTCCAACCTCAACTGCTCTTGCTCCTGTATAAGCCCATTGCTTCTTGTCCTATCCTGAGAGATTTAAGGAGAACAAATTTTCTCCATCTTCCTTCCACCTTCCGTTTATGCACTTGAGAACTGCCATCATGTCCCCACTCAGTGTTCTCTTCCCCAGACTAAACAAACCCAGCTTTTTCAACCTTTCCTCATACACCATGTTTTCTAGACCATTACTCATTTCTGTTGCTCTCTGGATTTTCTCCAATTTCTCCACATTTTTCCTGAAATGTGCATCCAGAACTGGATACAAAACTCAAGCTGAGGCCTAGCACTCCAGAATGATGGTCACCTTTTTTGTTACAGTTGACTTATATTTAACTTGTGGTCCACTTTAACCCCCAGATCTCTTTCTGCAGGATGCCTTCCTAGGCAGTGTTTTCCCATTTTGTGTGTGTGCAATTGACATTTCATATCCATAGGATTCCCTGTCTGCTGAAAGTCTGCATTTCCTCCTTTTTTTCAAGACACCTGGACAAAGAGATGGTGCCCCCATCCTTAGCCCAAGGAAGAAATATTTGGAATATTCTCATGAATTGTTACTAAAACAAAGTAATAACAAACCCTTGAGATTTTTAATCTACTCTATATTTGAGAGGTTTGTCTGGCTGTATGTCTGTGTGGCTATGTCTCGACTACAGGCTTCTTCTGGAAGAAGCTTTTTTTGGAAGAGATCTTCTGAAAAAACTTCTTCCGAAAGAGAGCATCCACACTGCAAAAGTGCATCGAAAAAGCGATCTGCTTTTTTTGAAAGAGAGCATTCAGACTAAATGGATGCTCTCTTGCATGTAAGCTGTGATTACTATGGACAGAATGACCACCAGGGCACCTGTGCTTTTTCCTCTTTCCTCTTCTTCCAAAAGAACTGCCTCTTCCCTGTCCACACATGCCTTTTTGCGAAAGAGCAATTTTGCAAAAAGGCGGCTTCCTCGTAGAATGAGGATTACCAATGCTAGAAAACCCCCTTTGTTCTTTTGATTTTCTTGTGGAAGAATGCAATTGCAGTGTGGCCGTTCCTCAAGTTTTGACGGAAAAATGGCTGTTTTTCCGATAAAACTCTGTAGCGTAGACATACGCTGTGTCTATCTGGTTGGTCAAGAATTCTTCCTAAAAAGTGAGAGCTAGGGCCACCACATTTGGCATACAGCTTCCTCTTATCATAACTTAAAGCAAAGCCAAGGTGTGGTTGTGCCAGGAAAATGCTATGTGCCTGGAATGGGATTGCGTCTCATAAAACCATACAACAAAGAGACAGAATCACCAGGCAGATAAAAGAGGCTTGCTGGGGGCACGACCCCCTCTGGGACTGCCCCAACCCTGAGCCTTTCCCCGCTCCAGGAACACTCTGATTCGTACAGTAAAATTGCTGGCTGTTGCTCTTCGTCAGGGAGCTACTGAAAAGCACAGTTTGCTGCATTCCTCACTCTGGCTGGGGAGTGCAAGAGGCAGCTGAACCTGGACCTGCCCCAGCCAGGGTACATACACCCCATCCCCAGGCTATACTCACTGGAGCTTCAGTGGCCACGGAGAGGAGCTTCTCACCTGCCCTCAAGCTGCTGCAGTGAGAGGTGGCTGGAGTAGTCCTCTCTCCTCAGGGCAGCCTGCATACTGAGCCCCTCATCCTCTGCCCCACTCCAGAGCAATGATTTAAATGAAGCATGGACATTTTCATTTTATTTTCCAAAAAGCAAAAATGAATTGACTTAGGACCCAAGCAGCACTGGGTAAATCTTCTAGTTATTTATATTGCAGTAGCCTCCAGAGGCTCCAGCTAGCCTCATTTGTGTCAGGTGCTATGCAAACATGTAGGAAGAGATGGTCCTTGATGATCTTACAATGTAAAGGTTGCCCCACAGAGAGGATATGCAGTAAATGGTACTAGCTCATGGTGTTATATGCACACTCTCGGAAAGATCAGTGGAAAGACACTGAAGGCAAACAGCGTCCTTGAGACCAGTTTGGAAGGTGGCAGTGGGCCCTGGTTTTCTCACATGCCAATGCTGCTCTGCTATTAATGGCTCGCTCGCAGGTGACTGACTGGAAGCTTGAAGTTGCTGAGGGAATCTAATTAAGACTGCTCCTCTCAACAACTTTCAGTGATGCAGGAAAAGCAGCTCAGATACGGACAATAATTGCGTTAGACAAAGACTGTGGCTTTGTAGGTTTACAGCCTAATGATTAATGTGATCAGTGGCACAGTCCATTTATTTACTCTGCACTGGCAACTATTCAATAACATCTGCCGTCTGAAAATATTAACCCTGTTTCCGAACTTTTTTGAGTTATTGGATTGAGGAGCAATTCGAGGACCCTTCTGGGGATACACTCAGATCTTCAATTTGGGAGAGGCTCTTCACCTTCTCTGGCCCAACTTTTCATATTGCAGCAATTTTGTGGTCACCTAAGACTTCTGTTTGTTGTCATGCTGCATTCTGTAGAGACTTGGGATTGCATTGTGGCAACAGGGATAGAATGGCTCCCAAACAACATGCCTCCGCTATTTGAGCTGAAACAGAATGTCTGCTGCCTATTCTGACTCACAATTGATCACTTTTGAGTCTGTCTCGGGCAGGGGTTCTGTGCCGGGCATAAGGTTTTGCTTCACTTTCTGTGCAATAAAACTACGCAAGCCAGTTCAATATGCTGTTTTCCGTCCCTTACAACTGGGTTTAGGATAGCCTGAATCTCAGACAAACTAAGAGAAGGACTCTTCTGTTTGTTTTCATTGTTTGAAAATGTACTGGCTATAGTCTGACATTATAACGAGGGTGTTATTTTCTGTGTTGTCTTGGCTACATTTCCGTCTGGTCCTACTCAGACCTGGCACTTCTATAGCACCATCTGTCTTAGGATCTCGCAGCATTTTACAAATGGTGAACTGGGCCTACCAGATGGGGGAGGGAGGCAAGTCATCACCCCCATTTTAAAGATTGGGAAACAGAGCCAGTGTTAAGTTAATGACATAGCTGGCCTTAGGATTTATGAGTACTATTAAACTGATGTCCCTATGCCCAATGGCAGCCCGGGAGGGGGAACATGATAGTTTTGTAGAGATGTGATTTTCTAATCTTCAGCAACATGCTAACGAACTATTTTTAAAACAAATTTTTAACTAAGGTCCTGTCGACTAACACAGTTAATTCAGAAACTGACGTATAAACCCAGGGTTGGCAAATGTCTGTTAAATGGTTCCATTACCACTTGAATGGTTCTTTTACAAGGTTCAATGTTCTGCTAATAGCTGTGGCAGGCTTTTTCACTTTTAGTTAACTAGATCCTCTCAGGAGGGAGCGGAGCCACAGAACTGGGATAGAAAGAGGTGGGAGGATGGACATTAAGACCTTGTGGTGCCCCATGTTTTCGGGTGCCCTAAGCAGCTGCCTATTCTGGGCATGGGTAAGGATGACCCTGGTTAGTGACTTGCTTTGGGGTCATAACAAGCCAGGGCCATATCCAGAAAAAAAGCACCCACCTTTCCTTTGTTTCCAGCCCATGCTACACTCACTAGGCCCGGGGTTCTCCAACTTCATGCCCCCTCTTCCGAAAACAGAAAATATCTTCATAACCGCAGGAGGGGGCACTGAAGCCTGAACCTGCCCTGTGGGCATTGGGGAGAGGGACAAAGTCTGAGCCTCAGCACCCCAAGCAAGGAGACCAAGCCAAAGGGTTTCAGCCCCAGGCAGGGGGCCTGTAACTTGAACCCATTGCCTGAGACAGAAGCTTTGACTTCGGCCTCGTGTGGTAGGGCTCAGGCTTTGGCCCCCATATGGTGCGAGTCAGGCTTTGGCCCCCATATGGTGAGACTCAGGCTTTGGCCCTGGCAACCCCATTAAAATGGCTCTCAACCCACTTTGGGGTCCCACCCCACAGCTGGAGAACCGCTGTGCTAGGCAATGCTAACCCCCAGAAATGACTGTAGTGCAATGGTAAGCAAGTCATCCCTATAGCCACTGGAACTCTTGGCCCAGATTCATCAAAACTAGTCAGTGCTCTAGAAACTGTTCACCACATGCAAACTGAGGATAATGAGGTTTCCTTTTTCCTCACCCTTTGTCTGTCTTGGCTCTCTGGACTGCAAGCTCTTGTACAGTGTGTTTGTACAGCCCCTTCCATAGTGCGACTGATCGCCGCTGGGGTTTCTAGGCATGATCAAAATACTAAATGGTAATAAGAAAGAGAGGTGTAAGTTACACCTCTCTACCCCAGCGTGGCTCCTGGCATCCCATGGAGGAATCACCTGGAAGAAGGGCAAATTATATGGCAACTATTGTTCTAGGCCAAGCAAGTCCTTTGATACAGTTTCCTTGACAATTACTGGAGCTATAATATTCATTTGGAGACATAGCTCTTGCTTGGGAAGCTGGTAACCTCGGTCTGAAAACAAATGTTTGAAAATCTCTTTCAACACAGCCACAGACAAGCTTCAGAATGCTACAGACCCAATCTTCACAGAGAATCAGAGAGCCCTGAGGCAGGAGTAATAACTTTACAACTCCAAAGGAGGGTGCTTCAGAGGAGCGAAATCTGCAAAGCTGTCAACAAAATCCAAACAGAAACCCAACAGACTAGACTCCCCGACACACCACTGGGCTAACACTGGGCTAAGCACAGGGAAAACAATACATGACATTAAAGTGCAGCTTTCACAAAAGCCCTGCTCGGGACTTTACTTCCGGCTCCATTTTGATTTCTCTGCAAAATAAGTAAGCTTTGTTCTCATGTCCCCTTTCTGGTTCCTTTTCGTGAGCTGGCAACAAGCCTGCAGAGGGTTCTCTTTACTGGAGCACCTATTTCTTTAGGAGAGGCTTGTTTTTTTCCTCAGGGCTATCTTCTTTCTAAAGATTTGTGGTAAAGCTGGGAGGTTTATCACTGGCTGCACTTATTAAAAAGCTTTACAAGGCACAAGGAGTGGGTGCTTCCTTCCTGATTTAATGCAACAGCCTTACTACTTCTGGATGGGCTTTGAAAGCTTTCAGCCCCAACATCACTACAAATACTGTTCTGAAGCCTTCAGATTCTTCTGTTATTTTTACAGATATGGGATCTGGCCATTTGGTTTTTTCAAGAAATTGGGTATCCCTGGGCCAAAGCCCTTGCCTTTCTTTGGAACTGTCTTGGAATATCGTAAAGTGAGTATTTGAAGCCTTCTCCTGGCCCCAGAAATATATGTCCATCATCATAAAATAGCTAGATTTCTACACAGCACTGATGAGTTCTCCCATGTGCTCTAAGCTCTGCTCGAACGCACAGGTTGTGTAGGATCCAATGCAGGGTAACATTTCTGTCATGTAGATGATACTGTGAAGGGCATGGTGAGCCCTGTGGTGATTGCCCAAAACAGGTGAACACACACGGGTGACTGGTTTGCAATCACTATTTACTGAGTTCTTTGCAAACACTTTCCTTACAGACTCCTTAACCTCAAGCATGATGCACACCTAGAATAACTAGTTCCAGCCACGTTCTTAAAGGATCCCATCCCTCACAGACTGTAGGAAACCTGATTCCCCTCCTCTAGAACCCGTGCTTCTTTTCTAATTCCATTTTAAAAATCTCTCTCTGCAGGGTATGGTGGAGTTTGACACCAAGTGCTATAAGAAATATGGGAAAATCTGGGGGTGAGTACGTTTACCAACCAGTTCTGTTTGGTATGCTCCTCACATTATCCTGTAGTCAGAATCCAAATTGGAGAGTGAAAAAAATCCACTGGAAGAGGAGATCTCAAAGGCTCCAATGCTGTAACGGGACCGTGCCACTGTTTTGATAGGAAATTTGTCCACTTCTCCTGGATTGCAATTTGTGTATATATATATATATATATATATATATATATGCATATATTCCAGATACATGCTGTAATTGCATATAGATCCCAGTTCTACCAACTCTGTTCCTGTCTATAACCCTGACCTGGTGATGTGTGATACGTTTGCATTACTGCTGTCTGTCACTGCAGTTGTAGCGTGGCCTACATGCTCTGGTATCTTCTGCAGGCTATCCAACTGGCCTTATACCATTTTCCCATCCATTCAAAAGCCTATATCAATCCTTATTTAACTTATCTCCATTATCTACTACATATTTTAGAGAGTTTGTCTGTATGTTCAAGATCTCCTCCTAAATGATAAGAACTGAGACCGCAAAATTCGGTGTATAGCTTCCTCTTATCATAACTTAAAGCAATGTAAGGGTTTGGTTGTGCCAGAAAAACAGGATGTGTCTGGAATGGGATTGTTTCTCCTAAAACAAATGAAAAAGAGAATCACCAAATCAAGTACAGTCCTCAAAATTGACATAACTGACTGAATGTTGAAAGAGACAGAAACAAGATGAGCCAGAAAAACAGGATGAATCTGGAATAGGATTGCTTCTCAATAAACCTTACAGAAAAGAGATAACACAGAGAAATTTGGAATAGTGCACTTCTGGCACAGCTAATTCAATACTTATGGTTTGAAAACTAAAATAAATGTTATTGGAAACCAAATTGACCATAGTCCTTTTCGGTTAAAACACAGTGAATGATAACAGTTTCTAGGGATGAAGAAAAAAATACACTTCATGGAATTCCCATTAAAAAAATTGCAAAAAATTAAATGGAAAAGTTTTAACAATCCCTTTTTAAAATAAATCTGAACTTTTAAAAATAAACCTGAAAGTTAACTTCATAAAAACAACATTGTATTTTTGAAAAATGCAATCATTTAAATAAAGTATGTACATTTTCCTTTTGTTTCCCTCCTTCCCCCCGCAAAAAAAATTGAGTTAAGGACCCTAGCAACAGCAGCTAAATCTGCTAGTAGGATAATAAATCTTTAAACAATTATATAAAACTAGAATTCAGGCCAATCAACAAGAGTATTTCAGTGCTATCAGCTGAAAAGGTCCAAATTTGTGAATCAAAAGGATAAAATAAATTTACTGCTAACATAAGAGAGTGTAAGGGTCTGGAAATGTATAGTTCAAAGAGTGAATGTTCCTACTGCCTTCAGGATCCAGTAGCTTTGTGTTCAGCAGCTCTCGTCTCTCATGGATTTCAGAGGGTGTTTGGCCTTGTGCAGGATTGGGCTCTTTCTTTAAAATGTATTTAGAAAAAACAACAACAACCTTGAAGCAATCTTTTTGTTTCCACATTATAAAATAAGTTACGGTGACATCTTACGCATCATTATTTGTGTATGAAAACCCCATTTGTTACTATTCAAGTTACTTATGACATCATGCAAGGGGCTCATGTCACAGAAGAATTTGTACTATTGATCATTTGTTTTTGGAAAAGATTTTCTAATACAAAACTCATACAGGAAATATTCTATTCTAGCTCTAGCGAGAGGGGAGGGATTCATTAGGGAAAAATTGAAAGGACTAAATGTATTACTTGGGAAAATGAGAAACTGTAGAGATCTGTCTACATGTATTTGAAGAGCATAAGCACCAAAGAAGGAGAGGAGTTTAGGGTGGCAGATCAAAGTACAGCTAGGAAGAAAGAGATTAAATTAAACGAGCATAATCAACTTAATAATGACCCTTTGGCCGGAAATCTTTTACTTACTAGTGATATCAGTAGCACCCAGATGACGACTATAAATGAGAGTAGAGAAAAACCGGTATTTCTGTAGCATCAGTTTGTTAATTTTGTGCATTTGACAGCCCTTTGTATATAGCCAGTTTCACTGTTTCCCCAGTTAGTTCCTCCTGTTCTTCTTGTGGGTCTTTAATGCAACTATGGGAAACAGAACATTAATTTAAAACACAACTGGGAATGGATTTAGTACTGTACCTAAAACTCCATTTGACTTACTTTTTTTTGAAGTGACTAAAATATGATGCTGGTGCCCCTTTCTGAAAACATAGATGTAGGCAGTTTATTGGGGATATTTATGTGTGCTAGAGGAGAGAATGTGTGAGGCAGAGAGAGATTTCTCAGAGGGGCGTAGTCTCACAAAAGAAACATTCATGAAGTGTCTTGAAAAGACAGGGATAAATGCTGGTTTGAAAGGCCTTTTCCATCTCTAATTTCTATGATTCTAAAAATCGGTATTTCCAGTCACTGCATTTTGCTATAGAAACTAATAGAGAGTAGGACTTGTAGCTATCAGAGACATACCAGGGAGGAAGAAGTTTTTTGTTTAATGCCCGAATTTCACTGATATATAGTTAATTGTGAATTTTTATTTCTTTTCCCTCATAGGTTTTATGATGGCAGGCAACCTGTGCTGTCTGTCATGGATCCTAAAATAATTAAAACTGTGCTGGTGAAAGAGTGCTTCACCATTTTTACCAACCGGCGGGTACGCTTGTAATCATTAATATTCATTATAAAGATGCAATAAAGTCATGAGAACATCAAATACTATATTTAAACACCGTAGGAATATACAAGATTTCTTTTGGAGATGCAGCATGAATGCATATCAGTGCAGAGTCAACCTGTGGAACTCATTGCCAAAGGATGTGGTGAAGGCTAGGACTTCAACAGGGTTCCAAAAAGAGCTAGATATATTCATGGAGGTTAGGTCCATCAATGGCTATTAGATTCATGGAAGTTAGGTTCATCAATGGGTAGGATGGGTAAGAATGGTGTCCCTAGCCTCTGTTCCTCTAAAGGTAGGTGATGGGGGAGGTATCTTGTGAGAATTACCTGTTGTGTTCCCTCCCTCTGGGGCATCTGGCATTGGCCACTGTTGGCAGACAGGATACTGGGCTAGATGGACCATTGGTCTGACCCAGTATGGCCGTTCTTATGTTCTTATGAGACCTCACTTGGAACTGGATACTCTGGCTCTCAAAGAAAGCTGGTTGACCACACTTTAAAAACGGCTTAGGTTGTTCATTTTCATTTATTGGTTTTTTTTTAAAGTATTTAGGATAAAGTCAACTCTCACTTACACCAGTATAAATGAGAGCTGAATTTAATGGTGTGAACGCATCAGTTCATGGGCACCAGTCGGAAACCTTGTCTCCACCACATGGTTGATCCATGCTTCAGCAATTGATTCACTGTCAGTCAATTTACTACCTCTGCTTAGACATGATAAATTTATCTCTGAGCACTCTCCCGTTGACTCCGGTACTCCATCAGGATGAGAAGAGTAGCTGGAGTCAACGGTAGAGCAGCCCTCACCAACCTTACCATGTGGAAGGATGTCAACTTCAGTTACACTGTTTTGTAGCTGAAGTTATGTAGGGTAGATCGGTGTGTGTGTTAGTGTAGACATGGCCTGAGTCAGTGTGTATACATTTGTGTAGGTCTGCCCCAGTGCTTGTGGGGTTGATGTTTTTTGTGTGTACCTCTGCCTAAATGTAACCCATTGGGGGAAGTGTATGTGTGTACACATCAAGAAGGATAAGGGTTGCTTTGTGCACTCTGACCTTTTCTAGAAAAACCCAATAGCTTCTTTTCAGTCATAAACTTGCCTTTGTCACCCCAGAATATAGGCCTTGTGGGAGTGCTAGAGTCTGCTGTCTCCTTAGCAGAGGATGAGCAATGGAAGAGGATTCGCACTGTGCTCTCGCCAACCTTCACCAGTGGGAAGCTAAAAGAGGTAAAACCCAGAGGAACAGACACACACTAACTCTGGGGTCAGAGCATAGATGGTCTACAGGTCAAGATAGTCTGGTCTCTTCAGTTAGATTCAAATGATTAATCTGGACTGTTTCATTTATGCTTCCTAATATTAAAAAGATGGAAAAAGGATTAAAATGAAAAGCCTCTGATGGCAGAAACGGATCAAGTCTGTAAATATTAATGAACCTCCCCTCGGCTTTTCAGAAGCTAGGCTTAACGAAGACGTAAAGTTTGGCATGTTTAAGTCATGTCCTCTCATTTGTATTTCAGATGTTTCCCATTATCAAGCAATATGGGGAGGTTCTGGTGAGAAATGTTCAGAAGAAAGCAGAAAAAGATGAGCCCATGGCTGTTAAGGAGTGAGTAACTGCCAGGAATAAGCTGGCTGAGCAGCAAATCTTGTAAGCAACTCTGGTTCATTCGTTATTGGCAATGCAGATCGTTCTTTGGATGAACCTGGCTTCTGAAGAGATGAACAGGGCCATCTGAAGGACTAGGATGAAATGTAAAAGGGAAAATTTAGGCTAAATCTCAAGAAAATCTCCCTGAGGTGAAGTCCGTGGAACAATTTATTAAGGGAAATGGTGAAAGCCCCAAACTCTGGTACATTTTAAACTAGAGTGGAGGAAACGTTAGAAAATGGGGCATAGGCGAGCAACCATGCACAGGCAAAGACGTTGAGAGGATGGTGTAACAGACCTTTAATATCTCTAAGGTTTGTGACTGAACACATGAGGATCAAAGCTAGGACATGGAGGTCAGACAAAACTATTTTTGTAAAGGTGTGCTTCCAGGAAGGTTCTTATAGGGTGAATCCTTTGGGGGCAGAGACTGTGTCTTTTTGCCTGTGTTGACCCAGCACATCTGGGCCCTACCAGAATACAAATAATAAAGAAATATTTAATAATATAATATTCTTTGGTTTGTACTTATTTATTTATTTTTGACAGCTCGTTTATTCTACCACTGTAGCACACAGATTTACTATCCGCTGTCAGCAGGACTAGGGTTCAGAGCTTCTTAAAAGGCCATAGCCACTTGACAAGATATTCACAGGCACTTGAATAGGTCTGATTCCAGCAGAGGACACACACATAGGCCAATACATTACATTATGTAATATCCTCAGCAAGTCTACTAGGGTATATCTAGACTACATGCCTCTGTGGACAGAGGCATGTAAAATAGGCTACCCGACATAGTCAATGAAGCAGGGATTTAAATATCCCCGGCTTCATTAAAATAAAAATGGCTGCCACGCTGTGCCGGCTCAGCTGATCGTCGGCACAGCGCACGAGTCAAGACATGGATCAGTCGACAAGGGAAGCCTTTGTCAACTGCTCCCTTATGCCTTGTGAAACAAGGTTTACAGGGGCAGTCGACAAAGGTGTTCCCTGTCGACCAATCCATGTCTTGACTCACGCGCTGTGCCGACGATCAGCTGAGCTGGTACAGCGCGGCGGCCATTTTTATTTAATGAAGCCGGGGATATTTAAATCCCCACTTCATTGACTATGTTGAGTAGCCTATTTTACATGCCTCTGTCGGCAGAGGCATGTAGTCTAGACATACCCCTAGAGTCTAGGATCTGAGAGCTCTAGGGAAAACTTCAAGAAAATCTGCCTCTTTCCCTGTTGATTTTCTACTTGTGTTGAACACCCAGCCCCACTTTTCAATAGCATAAACAAGTCTCATGAGAGTTTTGTTTTCTTTAAAGAGATGTAACATAGGAAGGGAGGGAAAAGTTGTAATTGCCTTTTTCAAACATTAATACCCCTATCCATATTCTGTTTTCTGTTTTTGCTCAGCATCTTTGGAGCTTATAGCATGGATGTCGTCACTAGCACTTCCTTTGGTGTGAACATTGACTCCATGAACAACCCCAAAGATCCTTTTGTCAAGGAAATCAAGAAGCTAGTGAAGTTTAACTTTTTTGACCCACTCTTCCTGTTGATATGTAAGTTTGCTCTTGCTTGCTAAAAGCTCCTTTTAAGTGTTCCATTTTGAACTGTGACTTCTGCCTCAGAATCAGATAAGTGGTCCACTGGTTTTACCATCCAAGTGGCTATCCCTTAGCCAATAAGCCAAAGATATAGGCAATTCCATGGATAAAAGTCTCCACTCAGAAGGTCATCTTGGACATATGTTGCTCTAATTTATACCCCTACAAGCCTACTGATGAGAACAGTCTGGAGTTATACAAGTGCTAGTAAGCACAAGAATTTTAACATATTGGTTGTGAGAAGGATCACAATGCTTTGGGGGCAGTTTGGAGATATTTTGCTGGGGCACAAGATGTTAATGAATATCAGAACTCTGAGGTCAGTCTGACATGACTAGGATAATTTCAACCGTTTTAGAATGTTTTCATCCCGGTCAACGCCACTGGAGTAATGCTAGTGCAAACTGGAGGAATGTCCTCTGCTCAGAGTATGACTCACCAGTCTCAAAGACAGGGCCTCAAGTCAGCTATGGTGTGGAATACTGTAATGTTCCTTTTCTTTCATTTACACTCAGGGCTAAATTATATCATTTGTGAGGAAACATGAGTAGGGGGCAGCATGGAGCCCAAATTCCTCATGGGGAATACGGTGGCCAAACAGGCTCCCAGTGAGCTTTCCAGTGCATAGAAGTGATCGAGTAGAGCTATCCTTTAGAATGACGCAACCTCATCTCTCTAATAAACATTTCCAGTTGTTCTAATTAATATTTTTCCATAGACATCTTAGATGAAATGGACTTTAGTTCCTTGGACATGGCTTCAGCCAGTTATTTTTGTCTCCCTTCTAGTTGTATGCCCATTCCTCATTCCCCTTCTTAAGAAGATGAATGTGAACTTTTTCCCCAAAGATGCCATAGAATTCTTCATGAAATCAATCTCCAGAATAAAAAAGGAACGCGAAAAAGAGGGAAAAGGGGTAAGCGGGACTCTCCCACTCATGAAGCCAGAGAATGTTCTGTGTTATATTAGCTCACATGAAAAACATTTACTTGTGTAAGTTAGAGTCTAGCAAAGGACCACAATAGCATGTGTGCGTCAGTGATCTAAAGCTATATCAGGGTAAAACCCAAGCAGACTTGATTGCAGCTTGGGGGTATGTCTACAGTGCAGAGGTTTTTTTGGAAAAACGGCTGTTTTGCTGAAAAAACTTCACTTATGTCCACACTGCAATCACGTTCTTTTGATAAAAAATCGAAAGAACAGAGGGGTTTTCCTGACATTGGTAAACCTCTTTCTATGAGGAAAAAGTCTTTTTCCAAAAGAGCTCTTTCAGAAAAAGGTATGTGTGGTCAGGGAAGAGGGAGTACTTTCGAAAGAAGAGGAAAGAAGAAAAAGCACAAGTGCCCTGGCGGCCACTCCATCCACAGTAATCACAGCTTACATGTGAGATAGCATCCATTCAGTGTGGACAGTATCTTTCAAAAAAGCAGATTGCTTTTGTTGTGTGGATGCTCTCTTTCAGAAGAAGTTTTTCAGAAGATCTCTTCCAGAAAAGCTTCTTCCAAAAGAAGCCTGCAGTCTAGACATAGCCTGGGTGTGCAAAGATTTTGACTTACAGAAAACTGCCCTAAGGAGTAGCCTTGGGGAGCTGGAGCAGACAGAGGGAGGGACTCCACTGAGCAAGTGGTAGAGTTGTGCATGAACACACAGCGCAGTGTCACTGATACTGTGGTATTCAGAGCACAGTCTCCAAAAGAGAAGGTCTTAAGTCTCACATTTATTTCCCTACTGGATTTTCTCTCCCCCCGAGTAACCCTGCTGTAAGGCAGCTACTTGTAAAAGTCATGTACAGAGATGTAGTTTTTACTTTCCCCTAAAATTGTACAGCTGTCTTAATAAGAGTGCTTTGCAAACTAGACAAAAAAAGAGTCTAGCTCTGCAGTCTCAGGCCTTGCTCATCATTCCTAACAACGACTGACCAAATCTGCTGTCCCTGCTGATTCTTCTTTGGGGCTGGGCCGATGGACCCCTCCAAGAAGTGCAAGAGTTTCATGTTTTAAGCCATTGTCACAAAAAAGGCATTTGCGTTCTGCTGGGTCCTCTCTAGTCACTCCTGGGGATTTTAAAATACAACATTTGTGTTCTGAGACCCATTTTTCTGATCCATCCCTAGAGGAATCTCTCACTGGACCAGCTTTCCTCTGAATGATTACTTCCTTTTCCAGGCCCGAGTGGATTTCCTGCAACTGCTGATTGAATCCCAGAATTCTACCATGAGCCATGAAAGCAATGGAGTGACTCAGACATATAAAGGTAACACCATAAGAACACTCATATTTGTGAGTGCCTTTGGGGGCCGCTGCAGAGAGGGGAATATGAATATGTAGCTTCATGGACAGGAAATAAATGGTTCATCCCCCCTCTCCAGCTGGGGAGAGGACTGGTTGACTCACCTGGACTGCATATACGTTTTTGTCCAGCACAGAGTGAGATGGGGAAAAGTTATCATCACTTTTAAGTAACACTTTTCCCACTAGTAGACTAGAAGGCACGCATTCCAGGCCAACCCCTGCTGTATAATCCTTAGTGTTGGCTAGTGAAAAAATATGGAGTTGGTACCTGCCAATATGGTAACAGGCAAAGGCCAGCTCTGCTACCCCCCTAACCTACCTGCTTGCATTGTATCACTATTCACAATTCATTTAAATAAAACCTCTCCAATTACAGCTTGGTTAGAACTATCCTCGGTTCTTTTCAGGACTGGGAGAGAGCAGGTGTCCCAGGGTAATCAGGTCACCACTGAATGATTAGATTATATAACCTGAAAATGAATCACAGCCAACTTGGCAGGAACCCATGTTTTGCTTTGTACATCCTGCATAAATCAATCAACAGCACCCGGCATTACAAATCAATCATTCGGCCCTGTTAAATTTTCCCACCACACCCCCATCAGCCCTACCCGTGGATTAATAATTAATAAATAATAATAATAAAATTGCCATCCATCTCTTCTGGCATAATATATGTTATGTGCAAAAAGCACAGCCTACATGCTGTTGTTTCTAGGGCTCATCTTTTCTATCTGTGTTCCTCTCTTCGCACAGGCCTGACTGATAATGAGGTTCTGGCTCAAGCATTTATTTTTATTTTTGCTGGATATGAGCCCACCAGCAACACCCTATGCTACCTTGCTTACAGTTTGGCCACCAACCCTGATGTGCAGCAAAAGCTGCAGGAAGAGATAGATTCAGTTTTACCAAACAAGGTAAGAGAATAGTGGATGCTCAGTGATTTGTATATAGCTTCTTTCAAGCCAGTTTCTTTCCTCTAGTTACGTCCAGTTAATGAGACTGTGGTTTAAAGACCTTACATACAAATACTGGCTCAGCTATCCTTTGGAAGCTCTGATGGGCACACATTAAGAAATTTCTGCTTTCACCAAAAAGAGAGCAGATAACTTGCTTCCAAAATGGCATATGTCTATTTTGGGTGAGTTACAGAAAGTACCATATATGGAATACACTACGACTGTCTTGCAAACTCCAAACCATAACTATTGCATGTGTAATAGTGATTGTGCATTTCTCAAAATCTCCAAATGATATAGGACAGGAAGGGAGGCTGAGAGGATGGTGAGCACAGATAACAATAGCCTGGCAATAGCAGGGATTACAAATCAGTCTTTAGTACAATTTTTAAATCCACAGTCTCAAACTACACCGGTAACTTTTCCCATAGGACAATATAATAAAGCCTTATTGAGTCATAAATGTTTATTACAACACTATAGAAACACACAGAGAAATACACATCTTATTTTTCTTATCTCTGCTTGTCTATATGTTTTCCTTGTGACATCCTTTTTTCTACCTATTTATCTCTCACACCAGAATTTGCACACTCAGCAAAGGGCAAAATATCTTTTGTTACTTTAATGTGCTCAGCAACAAAGAATTGTTTATGAAGCTGTAGGAAAAAGGAAACAAAGAGAAGAGAGTTACACTCATGGAATGGAGGTGCCGGCTGGGAGACATGAAGGAAATACATACCATTGTTCCTGGGTACTAATTAGTTTGTCTTTGTATCTCTTGCACTGAATGTCTGTGTGTGTCGCAAGAGATGCCACTTTTCAAAAATGCATTGGCCACCCCAGAATTGCTGATTTCAGGTATGAAGTTGGCAAAAATGGGCAGAGATTCCCAGTAACTAACATTATTTAGGAAAAGAAAATTAAGGTGAATTGATAGGTTCACAGTGAACAGACAGTTCAGCATTGAATGTAGAATGGATACTGTGACAAATGAGAAGGGAAAACATGTTTTCAACACTGATCATATGAAAATCTCATCTAGATAACCTTTTTCTCATTCCTCTTAAGGCTCCTCCCACCTACAATGCCCTGATGCAGATGGAGTATCTTGACATGACAATGAATGAAATCCTTAGGCTATTTCCTCTCGGAGGACGACTTGAAAGGGTCTGTAAGAAAGACATAACGATAAGTGGAGTGAGCATTCCAAAAGACACAGTGGTTATAATTCCATCCTTTGTTCTGCATCGCATCCCAGAATTCTGGCCAGAACCCGAGGAGTTCAGACCAGAAAGGTATGGAATATATATCAATAGGGAAGGAGCAATATTATCTTCCTTATCTATATTAAGTCATTCCTAAATATCAGTCTCTGACCAACAAATTCTTACACTTATGACTGGAACCAGGTTCAGTAAAGAAAACAAAGAGACGATGGATCCATACATATACCTGCCTTTTGGGGCTGGTCCCAGAAACTGCATTGGAATGAGGTTCAGTCTCCTCACCATGAAACTTGCTATTGTCAATCTGCTGCAGAATTTCACCATCAGACCCTGCAAAGAAACCCAGGTGAGAAATCTAGATTTACATTAGAAAACTTGGTTTTGAAAATCAGATGATTATTTACTGGGAAGAGTTCATTAAAAACAATTTTAAATACTTTATTTGAATACACAGATAGGACATGGTGAAAAACTCAGAATAAAGATGCAGCACAGATGATAGCATAGGAGTGTAATACATAGCAGATTGTATATTGCATGCACTGTGTGTACTATGCAGTATTATAAAATATATCATGAGATTATTGTATAAGGGTACGTCTACACTAGCTCGTTTAGTTCGAGCTAGGTAGGGTAATGAGGGCAACTGGAGTTGCAAATGAAGCCTGAGATATTTAAATCCCGGGCTTCATTTGCAACTCCGGTTGCCCTCATTACCCTACCTAGCTCGAACTAACGAGCTAGTGTAGACGTACCCTAAGAGAGTATCAGAGAGGTAGCCAACTTAATCTGAATCTGCAAAAGCGATGAGGAGTCCTGTGGCACTTCATAGACTAACAGATTTATTGGAGCATAAGCTTTCGTGGGCAGACCCACTTCGTCTGCATGCATCTGATGAAGTGGGTCTTTGCCCACGAAAGCTTATGCTCCAATACATCTGTTAGTCTATAAGGTGCCACAGAACTCCTTGTTGCTTTTGTAGAAGAGAAAAAATAGTAACTGAGGAACCATTACAGTACAGAAAGGAGAGGAAAATGGTGAATCAGCTTTAGTGATAACTTCATTCAAGTAGATTGGTTGACAGTGTCATCATTTTCCATAGAGAAAATTAATTGCTTGACTCCTACCTGGTTATGATTATGAATATGCATCTTTGGTTTCCATTGCTCAGTTCCTTGAGTAGCGTGAGTTGAGGTATCTGGAAGTTGAGGTATCTCATCCTTCATCTTCTTGTGGAATGGGTCCTAAATAAATCCAAAACCTCTTTTGCCCTTCTTTGGTTGTCAGTGCAGCTTTTTCTATGGGGGCTGGAAGGTCTTTAAGTTATTTATGAAGTGTTGAAACTTTCAAAGTAAAGTTACAACCACCTTTCAGTGAGATTAGGGTCTCAAGCATCACACTTTTCTTTTCAGCAAGAAATAAGCTATTGTTGAGGGGAACACTGCCTTCTATGAAAGCCTCAGCCATCATAAACCATAGTCAGGAATACTACAGCACAGATGTACTGTGACAGACATGCTGGAGTAATGGTTTTGCCAAGGGTCTGTCATTTCCTGGAATATGGAACCTTCCTATCAAACAGAAGCAAGTGTACTGCCATCCCTGGGCAGCAAGGAGGAAAACTTTGTTGTGCCTCATGAGGGCTACATAAGTGATCAGAAAATGTGACCTCCTTCACTTTCTGCTTCAAAAAGGGCTTACACTGGAAGAGATCATTCTATCAAAAAAAGACCATTGATAGGTCACTGTTTTAACTGAGAAATCCTCAGCTTGAAACACTAACGCTGTGCTTTGCACAATTAGGCAGGCAAATGACATGGCAATCATAGAAATAATAATGGAGACTTAGAAGTTTTCCTCTATAAGTTTCAAAGTTCTCTACAAGGCAAGGGAGCATCATTGTCTCCATTTTTACACACAGGGGAACTTAGTAGGAAAGCAGTGAAGTGACTTGTGCAAGAACACACAACATTTGTATCAGAACTGAGAAAGAGATCGAGCTTTTTAACCTCCTAATTCTATACCCTGACCCCTAGAACTTCCTTGAAAACTACAAACAATGGGGAATACCAAATTTTACTATGATCCTCACTGAGCTTAAGCAATAGTGAAAGCAAGAAGAGATGCACACTGCAAAACGCTGAGCAGGTTTATACAGGGCCTTGTTACAGGTCACCAAGAGCAAGATACCTTCACATCACTTGCTAGTTCTGTAATAGTTGAAATTCAGTTGAAAAAAAAAACGGTCATCTAGGTTTTTTAACTCCACAGCAAAACCAATTTGTTGCAGTCTTTAACTAAGGTGCAGTCAGGTGGTGAGGTGTTAGCCTTGGTGCTTTTGGACTAGGATTGGAGAAACTCTCCTCCTGCTTTAGCTCCAGCCAGCAATGCCTGTCAGGAAGAGGGGACCAGCCTTCTTATCTCACCTTGTGGGTCCTGATTGGCTCCTCCCACTTCTTCTAGCCATTGGAGGACTAAGTCTTGCTGGTTCTGTCAGTACCAGAGTCTGACTGACCTCTCTTGGCAGTACACAGAGGTTTAAATATACTGCTTCTCTTTCTCAGGTGGCACTTTTCCTTCTGGTGGGTGTATCAAGGCAGAGATGTCTCTTGCACGGGACAGGGAAAGCTTGGTACCCATTCCAGGCCTTGAATATAAGAAATTCTGAGCACCTGCAGTTTCCGTAGAGGCCAGGAGGCTCCTCGCAGGTCTGGGCCCATTAGGCCTGTATGAAATGTCCATAACAAAACCCCAAGCAAGGAATAAATGTTTCTGGATCCGGACTTTTTTAGAAAATCAAACACATTTCCAAGTTTGTAAAACTTATAATAACTGGAGGCAGGTAATGAATGAATCTGGGCTGGATTTGGGGTGAACAAGGCAAAACAAAGGCATGTCCCTTGGAGAATCTGAGGATATTTTATTTGCTGGGCTACAAATGTTCTTTTCTCCCCTAATGTTGCAGATCCCCCTCAAGCTGAGTACGCAAGGATTCATAACACCAGAGAAACCTATTGTGCTGAAGTTAGTCCCCAGAGCTTGTACCTCACACTCGGAGGAGTAGGACCCGGCAGAGTTTACAGCAGCTCTCCAGAGGACCAGCAGAGGCTTTCCACATCATTGGGCCTCTGCAGCAGACACAGAAGAAGAGCTTCTGTTCATTCTGAAGGCATTTACTAAATAGCTACAGAAAAATGTGACTGTCAGAAATGTAAATTGAATCACGGGGCAATGACCATAAATAGCGTGTATACCCTCAGATTGGGAGAATGTGTGCCCCACAAAAATCCGGAGGTGCTGCTCTGCTTTTCTGACTCCTTTCTAGTGGGAATCCTCTCTCTCAAAAGGAATAGGCTGTAGGAACTTTTTTAGTTACTGGGTGCAGGAATGAGTGAATGACAAGGAATGGCGGGGGTTTTCTGTGTTGTACTGATATTTGAAGACGTGTGTATAAACTGTTGGGCTGTTGAGCTTAGTGGGATGTAGTGAGACTATATCTTAGAAACTAAAACCCTCTTGGGTCATATGTTAATAGAATGAATGTATGTAACATGTACAGAGAAAGGCATTCATAAAAATGTTTGGGAAAGCTCTCTGTTGTGTACTCTGAATAATTTGCTCACTTCTTACTTGAAAAAAATACTCAGTCTGGACTCCTGAAATTATCCACATATAGCATCTTCTATTTCATTTACTGAATTTGGTCCTTCATTTAACTTGATCAAGGCTTTCTACTGTCAAGTGCATTGCAAATAATACAACTGCTGCCTGGGAGTTTGCTTAAGTGGATCACTTTAGGGCAAGGTTATTCATTTCACCACTAACTACAGAATGCTGCCATGTAATCAGTAAAGGAGGGCAAACGTTGATTGTGGGAGAGACCAAAGAAGAGATAGGAAACTGTGTTATTGACACTGTAGGCACTGCTATGTGTTAGGCACTCTGTGTCATCAAGCAAGATCAATCACTTAGGCCAAACAGCTTGGAAGAGATAATCAAGACAAGAGGAAGGCTGTTCCCCCTTAGCACTACTATAGTCTTTCTTGTAAGCTACTTGGTCAAGTGATTCAGATAAATGTGATTAAAAAACCCCTAGCCTTTTGGACATATACGTGATATGCCCTTTCCACATCACCAGCACTTGTTGTAGTTGGTTAGAATTAGGTACAATATTTACAGCAAACACACAAACATATAACATATTAGCACATTTGCTCGAGTCCTTGGGTGGGGAGGGGAGCAGGAGGGCGCTCAGAGCAAGGGGCTAGAAGTGTGGGGGGTGCAGGAGTCAGGGTTAGGGGGGAGGAGGGAGGGTCTGGGCAGGGAACTCTGTGTGGGGGACGGGGGGGTGGGGGGGGAGGTTGAGCAGGGAGCAAAGGGGGGCCAAAACACCCACCGAGATTCGTACCAGGGCTACTTGCTCTTCCCCTTCCTGTCCTGTTCTGTCATCTGCCATTCCTCAGCCAGAGTGAGGCATGCAGCAAACTGTGCACTTTCCTCTTGCTCCCTGACAAAGGGGAAGCCAGCAATGTTCCCATATGAATCTGGGGTGGGAGAGCTTTATCTCCCCCAACTTTTCTAAATGGCATCTGGGGGGTGGGAGGCTCGAGACTGGGGCAGTCCTGGACAGGGGTTGGCATGCCTCTAGCCAGCACCTTTCACATGCTTGGGGTTTCTGTCTCTTTTTTGTCTGGTTTTATGAGAAGCAGTCCCATTACAGGCACATCCCATTTTCCTAGCACAACAAAACCCTTACCTTGCTTTAAGTTATAATTAGAGAAAACTGTACGTCGACTTTGATAGTCCTAGATTTTACTGTTTAGAATCATAGAATACTAGAACTGGAAGGGACCTTGAGAGGTCATCGTGTCCAGATCCCCTGCCTTCATGACAGGACCAAGTACCATCTAGATCATCCCTGATAGATGTTTATCTAACTTGCTTTTAAATATCTCCACTGATGGAAATTTCACAACCTCTCCAGGCAATTTATTCCAGGGTTTAACCACCCTGACAGTTAGGAAGTCTTTCCTAATGTCCAAACTAAACCTCCCACACTGCAATTTAAGCCCATTGCTTCTTGTCCTATCATCAGCGGTCAAGGACAACAAATTTTGTCCATCCCCCTTGTAACACCATTTTAGCTACTTGAAAACTGCTATCATGTCCCCTCTCAGTATTCTCTTTTCCAAACTAAACAAACCCAGTTCTTTCAGTTTCCCTCATAAGCCATGTTTTCTAGACCTTTAATCATTTTTGTTACTCTTCTCTGGACCTGCTCCAATTTCTCCATATTTTTCTTCAAATGTGGTGCCCAGAACTAGACACAATATTCCATTTGAGGCCTACTCAGCGCAAAGTAGAGAGGTAGAATTATTTCTTGTGTCTTGCTCACAATACTCCTGTTAATGCATCCCAGAATCATGTTTGCTTTTTTTTTTGCAACAGTGTCACACTGTTGATTCATATTTAGCTTGTGGTTCACTGTGACCCCTAGATACCTTTCTACAGTTCTCCTTCCTAGACAGTCACTTCCCATTTTGTGTACATGAAACTTATTGTTCCTTCCTAAGTGGAGAACTTTGCATTTGTCCTTATTAAACTTCATCCCATTTATCTCAGACCATTTCTCTAGTTTGTCCAGATAATTTTGAATCCTGACCCTATTCTCCAAAGCTCTTGCAACACCTCCAAGCCTGGTATCATCTGCAGATTTTATAAGTGTACTCTCTATGCCATTGTCTAAATCATTGATGAAGATATTGAACAGTCCCAAAACTGACCCCTGTGTAACCCTATGTGTATGCCCTTCCACCATGACTGTAAACCATTAATAACTATTCCCTGAGAATGGTTATCCAACCAGTTATGCACCTTCCTTATAGCAGTCCCATCTAGGTTGCATTTCCCTAGTTTATTGATAGGAAAGTCATGAGAGACTGTATAAAATGCATTGCTAAAGTCTAGGTACAGAAGATCCCCGACTTGTGACCACCTGAGTTCTGACCCCCCGCACTTACAACCATTTTCGTAAGTGCAGAAGGGGCTGAACCCCCCCCCCGATTTACGTCCTCAGCCTGCATTTACGACGGCACACGGCGCCTATCATAAATGAGGGTTCAAGTTACAATGCCCCCGACTTGTGATGCTTCCCCCAGAACCAATCGCGTTGCAAGTTGGGGGCCTCCTGTATACCATGTCTATTGCGTCCCCCTTATCCACAAGACTTGTTATCCTACCACAGAAAGCTATCAGATTCAGCTGGCAAAGGTAGTTGAGGGAATGTGCTAAATCTATGAATCCCCCACTCACACTGATTTCCAAGTTATCACCACAGATTTTCTGGGCAGTACCTGTAGATGGAAGGATGTGGACACTTTTCACCACAACTCCTCCTGCATCCAGACAGAGCTTAGACCTCAAGGTGTTTTTCTAGGATGTACTGTCTGTGATAAAAACTGGCATGGACTATGGGGTGACGATTGTTCAGTCTATAAACTGCTTTGGGAACTTTTGTATGAAGAATCTCTCTCTATAAAAAAAATTTCCTGTGGGACGACAGAGACGTAATCACATCACTCTGCATCGCCCTGCCCCCCCAGTCTCAGCGGCAGTTATGGTTCGGGTTTCCCACCCCCACCCCTCCCTGGGGGGTGTTCTGGGCTCCCCACTGGCCCCCGCCTCCCCTGTAGGAGGGCAAGTGATCTGCAGTGGCAGCTGCCTCCAGCCCTGTTTCTACTTCTGGGTCCGGGGCCCCGATGCTGCATGACCCAGTGGGGAACCACCACCTGCCTCTGGCCACTGCCTGCCTCAGGCTCCAGCATTGTGCCCTCTCCCCCCAAGATTAGAGTGCCATCACCAGCTTCCTGCAGGGTGGGGGGGAAAGAGGAGATACCCCAGAGCTTCCCCTCCATCCCTCTTCCCCAGTGCTGTGAGAGTTCCAGACCATATAAAGTACCATGGCCACTTTTTGAGCTTGTGTGCCCACGTGTTTCTTTGGTGCCACACATTTCCTATGAGCTTGCCTGGCTGCCAAGCAGTGGCTGAGGACTTGGGCAGCTGCCCCAAATGAGGAGCAGGTTTGGAAAGGAGGAGGCTGCGGGGTGGCAGGTTTTTTTGTTTGTTTTTCCCCCTTCCCCGAAGGAAGCCAGCAGTGCACAGGCGGGGCGAGACCTAGAGAGTGAACTTCTTTTTTGGGCGAGGTCCCCATGCTCTGCCGTTCCCTGCCCTGCCTCTTGGGATGCTCAAGGAGACAAACGCTGTTCCCATGGCAAGGCGAATGAATACATACAGACAGACATTCATGAATAAATAAATACATGGACAAGTGCATGAATAAGCAACTGCATGCATGAACAAATGCATACGTGAATAAATGCATAAATAAATGCATGATTAAATAAATAAATAAACAAAAATAAATCTCTATGTCTCTCTATATAAATTTTTTTCCTGTGGGATGACAGAATGACATCACCACATCACTCTGCATCTTGCTTGTCTCCTCCTTCCCTCCCTCCCCCTTCTCTCTCCCCAGTACTAGGGAGTGGGGGAGATGCCATGCAGCCTTCCCCCCTCCCCGGTACTCTGGGGCTCAGCTGGGCCTCCTTCGGCCCAGTCCAACACCCTGGTGGCAGGAGGAAGAGAGCCGGGCTTGGCAAGGCCTTGGCCTGCCTCCCCCCCTGCCCCACTCTGGCCACTGTGAGGAGAGAGCTGGGGCTGCCCAGGTTGCGGGAGAAGGGGTAGATCTGGGGCTGCAGCCAGGGCTGCCAAGACTGGGGGGAGGGGGGAGCAGAAGGGGATAGAGCTGGGGCTGCCCAGTGGACGGGGGAGAAGGGCCTGGGAGGACAGCTGGGACAGCCTACCTCCGGGGAGAGTGGGGTTGGTGAGCATACCGAATATTGATAAACATTTTGTATAATGTCTAGTGTCAGTATGCTGGACAATATACATTACAAAATGCACGGTCAACCTGTGGAACTCTTTGACAGAGGATGTTGCAAAGTCCAAGACTATAACAGGGTTCAAATGAGAGCTAGATAAATTCATGGAGGATAGGTCCATCAATGGCTATTAGTCAGAATGGGCAGGGATGTTGTCACTAACTTTGGTCAGAAGCTGAGAATGGGCAATGTTTACACTACAGATAAGATTGAAGCAGCTGCAGTTGATCTTCTGGGGTTCGAATTAGCAGGTCTAGAGAAGACATGCTAATTCGAATGGAGAGGACGCACCCGTCGATGCCGGTTGTAGAAACCATTTCATATTTAGCTAGAAGCCATTCTGTATAACAAAAGCCATTTCAGTTACTTGTGTCTGCACGTATACTAGAGGGAGTGAACTGGCCTTCACCGAGGTGGGGAGAGGCCAGAGGGATGCGCTGTTGGAATGTGTTAATGAACTATTTTGAGCTGAAGCTCAAACTCCCTCTAAACCTGTTTCTTTCTTTGCTGATAATAATTCCTCTCTGAAGTTCGTTTTGATTTCTTGCCCTGACGTCAGACTTGTTTGGTTAAGGGTATAAAATACTAGGATTGATTGTATTAGCCAGCCTTACTGGGCCTGGCTTTGCTGGGACCACGTTTGGCTCATGCTTTATTAATTAATAAAGCTGTTTGTTATCTGCCTAAACAGAGAGGAGCGTTTTTGCTTCGACAATTTGGAGGTTCCACCGAGATTCCTAACGCGCCACTTGCCCATATGGACGGACCGGCACTCCACTTCCAAACCTCTCAGAGCACTCAATAGAAGGTAAGGGGATACCTGTTACGAAATCTCCTGGTGAGGGCTTAGGATTTGGAGTGACGGCCGGCCATTGGGGTAAGGGGAGCTACGGAATCCAATTTTGTGGAGCGGCTAACATTTTGTCTGTCTGTGTCTGTCTTTGTCTATTAGGCCTGTCTTATGTGTCACAGTTCCCAAAGGGCACACCGGTGTCTCTAGTGAGGCAGCATGCACTGGACCCTCTGTGTTCAGACACTAAAAGCTGGTGTGGTGCCGTTACTCTCTCTCGGCACACGGAACTGTGGGAAAGCTTTGTTGACTCTCTTTCTGTTACTTGTAGACATAGTACTGACCTCTGAGGCTAACCCCAGGCCATAGTATTTCCCCATTCCGTCAGGCTGTCTCCAGGCGCCAGGACGTGGTGTTCTGTCGGGCTGGGGTGGGTGCCGGAAACCCCTGTGAGCGGGTGGATTTTGGTCCAGCGTCTCACAAGAAAAAGGGGGGGGGATCAGTGAGAGAGGTAGTGGGATCCGGTGACTCGCAGAGCGAGCAGGCGGATTCTGGTCCGGTGACTCGCAGGACGAGCAGGCGGACTCTGATTCGGTGACTCGCAGGACGAGCAGGCGAATTACTCACAGAAGCGCGCACAGAAAATGGGGGTAGGTCAGTCTACAGGAATTCCAGTGCCTTTATGATAAGTGCCTTCTGGTATAGGATCCTAATGAAGTCTGATATTAAGTGCTGGGTGTCTTAGGGCAGCGTCACTTAATAGAAACCCATGGGAACTGGACAGTAAAGAAAGATGCATCTAAATGTGGAAACTGTAGAGAAGAATGTGTGTAGAAATGAGTATGATGTAATGAGTGAAGTATGAATGCCACTGCATAGGTCTGAGACTTGAGCTGAACCTCGAGACTCAGCGGATATGTGAGGGAGTGATGACTCCCCTTATTTCATGAGCCGCTAAGGTCTGATACTCTAGACCCAGCAGACTCTTTCTTTAGAGTGTGTAAAGTTAGTTTAGGTGGGGGTTAATCTAAACATCCCCTCACACTGCCGAAAGGCACCCCTGTGTACTATATGTATGTGCATAATGGTCCAAGGACCTGTAAGCATTTAACAAATTGGAAAAGAGGAAAAATTAAAGGCCTGAGGGATGAAAGTGAAGCTCAGAAAAGCAAAAAAAATCTGCCCTGCAGTAAGATAGGTAACTTACAAACTTGCTGCAGAGCCTCTGTGCCAAAATAATGCACAAGAAGTGGAAAAAAAAAAGAGATTTCTCAGTTGGCACACCCGTTTCAACCAAGATTGGGGGGGGGGGGGAATTCGGCACAACATCACCCCTCTATCCCTCTTTATAACGCATACACAGATAGAGAGGAAACACAAAAAAAATAACTGAAAGGAATGAACTCTTCCCTTTGAAAACACGGGCTCCTGTAACAAACTTGCCCGATCCAAAGCAAAACACCAAGTTTCAAATAAGTTTAACAGTTTAAGGGAAGTGTTCCTCCAAATTCTAAGGAAAAGAAATTAAGCAATATTGTAATGTGTAAGAAAAAAAAACTGCTTTAGAAATGACTCCTTGTTTCTTGCAGCCTCTTTTAATCATCTACGCGAAGAAACAATCAAGTTTAAACATTTGGCTACAGACACTTTGTTAAATCTATTGCAGGGAAAATAAGGAATTCTACTGAAACTTAATTGGTTAACTGCATAAAAAAATAGAATCTATACATTGTAAATTTGTAAAACCTGCACCCTAAGGGTTAAATGTGTCTTTCAAGGAAACTAATTATTGTTTTAAAAATCCACGCCCAGAAACTTCACGGTGTTTCTGTTCAAGGCTGAGTTGATAGCACTTTTGGCTTGCTTTCAGATCCAAGGTTGTGTGTGTCTGCAAACTGCCTGTTTGTTCTGGAAGGGGGGGGGCACTGTCCCCCATAAGTAAGCCTGTAACATTGCATATGATTCTTTTCAGGAAAAGAAAACCTTTTTGCTTGCTGAAATAGTAACTAGCAAGCGCCTTGTTCTAAGAAAGAGTTTCTGTGGCAGTAAATCATTTGAAGCTTCACACATTTAAAAAAACAACAACAACAACAACAACCTGGGTCTGCAGTACAAGAGGGAAACTGAGGCATGCCACTGTTGGGAGGGCTAGCAACTCTGAGGTAATTCAAGGGAGTGGAAGGTCACGAGTACCGATGAAGCACCCTTGTTCTCGGAAAGTTGCAGCTCACTCGCCCATGGAAGTGGTAGGGAACTAGCTGTAACCGGTTCCCCTAGCAGATCTTAGGCAGTATTTTAAGTTATTATGGGCCACCCCGACGGGGGTAGAAATGTTTTCTTGTCTTTCAGATCATCAAAAAGCTAATATCAGCTGAAAATTAACTGAAGATAAACCATGGTTCTGTGTCATGACATAATAAGTTTGTGTTCTGTGTTCCGTCCAGATTTGTCTTGTGTGTCTTAATTGTGATATATGTATTTCAAACATTGTTGTGTGTACAATATTGTTGTTTTAATGAAAAAAAAATAATTTAAGTACCTTGAATAATCTTAACTTTGTGCTTTACACAGATGGTTTTTTTTTTTGCTTTTATAATTCTAGTGAAGTTTTAGTAGTAGGCTATGCAGTTTGTACTGTCTGGAATGTAGTGAAATCTGCTCCTGTACCTGCTGTTTTTCCCTTCTCTCCTACCATCGCCAGCTCCAATGCCATCCCTGTCAGAACTGGCCCTCCTGCAGGACCAAGCCCCAGAATTGGAAAAGCAGGAGTGGAGACTGGCAGGGTGCACCTTGCACCCAGACCACTTGTGGTGCAGCTCTGATGGCCACATTGTTGCCCCAGTGGTCTTGCTACCTCACCTTGCCTCCGTGCTCCATGGATTGTCGCACGTTGGCAAAAGGGGGGGATGGTAGCAATCCTAAAAGAAAATTGGTTTGCTCCCAAATTCTCCCAAGCAGCCAAAGATTACTATCTGGCTTGCCCTGTCTGCCTAGCCCACAACGTGGGTAAACCTGTAAAGACAGTTCCGGCAACCAGACCTCTGCCTTTGGAACCATTTCTGAATTTACAGATGGACTTTATTCAATTGCCTAAATGTCAATCTTTTGAATATGTGCTGGTTATTGTTTGTTTGTTTTTGAGATGAGTAGAAGCTTATCCCTGCAGGAAAACTGATGCTATCACAGTGGCAAAGAAACTTCTAAATCATTACATCCCATCATGGGGAATACACCTTGTGATCTCCAGTGATAGAGGTTAAGGACGCCTTCCAGGAGGCCCCGACTGAGCCGTGCCATAAACTACAACCAGGAGACTGGGTTTGCGTGAAAGTTCACCAGTGGAAGACTGCCCTGCAACCCAGGTGGAAGGGTCCCTACCAGGTCCTTCTGACCACTCCTACTGCTGTAAAGCGCGAGGGATTGCCCACCTGGATTCACGCCTCCCACTGCAAACCGGTTCCAGCCCCTACAGAGGTTGGCCCCAACAAGGAGCACCGCAGACCTGGTACCAGAGACCCAGGTCCAGAAGTAGACGAGGATCAGCGCAGGCTTGGTACCGGCAATCCAGACCCAGAAGCAGACGATCCTGAAAGACCGAGGCCAAGGTACCAGCTGCGACCCAGAAGGACCTGCCAGCGATAGGTGAAGCAATCTACGAAGTCCTGAAGAACAGCCAGCATGAGGCTGGACAAACAATTCATGTTGAGATTATGCTTAATCTTGTTTTTAATACCTAGTAGTTATAACCTATATGGTTCAAATGTGTTTATGCTTTTAATGAACCAAGTTTCCCAATAATTTAATTCCACAGGTTGCTGGATATGTGCTTACAGTCCTGTACATTCAGAAGGAGGCATCCCAATGATTCCAGTCCCACTGAACAACACTCAAATGAATAGCACATTGTTTAGTGAACTAAAGCCAAATGATACTTGGCAGGATAAAGGGTTTACTAACCCAGGGTATATCCACCTAGCCCTGACCCCAATTGGAAAGTACTGCTGGACATGTAATGGTTCAGGAGCCAGGGGAAAAAGCCCAAACCAGATGGCCCTAGACTACATCCTAGCTAGTAAAGGCGGGGTTTGTGCCTTAGTGAGAAACGAATGCTGTGTATATATCACTGACACCAGCAAGGAAGTAGAGGAAAATGCCTTAGAGATTGAAAGAACTGTGAAAAGCCTAAGGCAGGAGGAAGACAGGACCCTCTGGGGTTGGTTGGGAGGCTGGGTTGGACATGTGGGAACTTGGATTTTGCAAGGAGTAGTTCTAGTATTAGCTATATTCTTTTGTGTTTATTTTTGTTTCTAGTCAATCAAATGCTGTATTTCTTGTATTCTGAAAAACACAAGACAGACCCTTACTAAAGGGAATGTGGAACTCATGATGTTAAAAATATGATGAGCAAGAAAGGAACAAGAGATGTACATAAATGCTTTGATGGAAATGGAGGCAAGAAATGGCTTCAAAGTTAGCCTTTAAAAGGCTAAAAGGGGGGAATTGTAGAAACCATTTCATATTTAGCTAGAAGCCATTCTGTATAACAAAAGCCATTTCAGTTACTTGTGTCTGCACGTATACTAGAGGGAGTGAACTGGCCTTCACCGAGGTGGGGAGAGGCCAGAGGGATGCGCTGTTGGAATGTATTAATGAACTATTTTGAGCTGAAGCTCAAACTCCCTCTAAACCTGTTTCTTTCTTTGCTGATAATAATTCCTCTCTGAAGTTCGTTTTGATTTCTTGCCCTGACATCAGACTTGTTTGGTTAAGGGTATAAAATACTAGGATTGATTGTATTAGCCAGCCTTACTGGGCCTGGCTTTGCTGGGACCACGTTTGGCTCATGCTGTGCTTTATTAATTAATAAAGCTGTTTGTTATCTGCCTAAACAGAGAGGAGCATTTTTGCTTCGACACAGTAGTCCTGCTTCTATGAGGAGTAAGGGAAGTTAAAGGGAAAGTGTGGTCCCTTCAACATCCCACAGTATGGACGGTGCCAAAATTCAAGTTACGATACTTTGACTTAAGTTACTCAATTAACATAGTTGAAGTTGTGTATCTTAAATTGAACTTATCCCCTAGTGTAGACCCCTAGGGTGTATTCAGACTACATGGCTCCGTCGATGGAGCCATGTAGATGAGTTTACTCGGCAAAGGGAAATGAAGCGGCGATTTAAATAATCGCCGCTTCATTTACATCAAAATGGCCGCCGCGCTGTGCCGATCAGCTGATTGTCAGCACAGCGCCGTAGTCTAGACGGAGATCTGTCAACCCCAGAACCCTTTGTCGTCAGATCCTGTAAGCCTTGTTTCACGAGGCATAAAGGATCTGACGACAAAGGGTTCTGGGGTCGGCAGATCCCCGTCTAGCTGATCAGCTGATCGGCACAGCGTGGCGGCCATTTTGATGTAAATGAAGCGGTGATTATTTAAATCGCCGCTTCATTTCCCTTTGCCGAGTAAACTCATCTACATGGCTCCATCGACGGAGCCATGTAGTGTAGACACACCCCTAGTGTAGACCAGGAGTTGATGATTATTTGTTCTGTATATTTTCCCTGGAGCACCTGGCATTGGCCACTGCCTGAAGATAGGCTACTGGGCTAGATGGACTTTTGGTCTGATCCAGTATGGCTGTTCTCATGTAATTAAATATATAGTGTCAGCAAGAGGTCAATCTTTTACCTTATGCTCACCCTTTGTAAACACCACAATTCACCTTGTTCTGTCCCAAGTAAGGCCTCTGGTAAGATTTCTTTGGTAAATATTAGCACTATAACTTTCACTCAGTAATAAAGTTCTTTCATGGGAAGTTGACCTCCATGCAGAAACAAGTATTCTGAAGAGCTCAAACACAGCCAGAAAACAAGCTTCAAAACACTGCAGCCCAGATCTTCATAAAGAGGCAGAGAGCCCTGAGGTAGGAGTAATAACTTCACAACACCAACAAAGGGCACTTCAGAGGAGAGAAATCTATAAAGCTGTCAACAAAATCCAAACAGAAACCCATCAAATCTGGGCTCCTCAACACACCACTGTCTGAACATTGGGCTAAGTACAGGGAAAACAATGAATGAAATTAAAAGCGCAGCCTTCATTAAAGTCCTGCTCAGGACATAAAGTCTGGCTAGGCTTCAGTTTGTCTGTAATAAACATATGTAAACTTTTTTTTCCCCATGGTTCTGTCTCCTTTTATTGGCTCCTTTTCTAGTGCTGGCAATGAGCCTAGACAAGTTTATCTTTTGCATTTTACTAACTGCTTGAAGGACCCATTCTACTGGAGCAATTATTCCTTTATCAGATGATTTTACCTTAGGGCTTGCTCGCTCTAGTCCATTACAACAATGAAGCTTATTACTTGCCATGTTTATTAAACAGATTTGCAAAATACTAATTTTTGGAGTAAAGTTTCCACGGCTTCATTCCAGTTATAGCACAATAGCTCTGCTGCCTCTTGACGGCTTTGAGAACCAATAGCCCCCACATCCCTGTTGTCACTGTTACGTGATTTTCAGATTCTCGCTATTTTATAGATATGGGATCTGGCCACATGGTTTATTTAAGAAATGGGTATTCCTGGGTCCAAACTCCTGCCTTTCTTCGAGACCACCTCGGAGTATCACAAAGTAAGTGATTGGGAACTCCAGAAATATATCTTCCTCATATTACAATATCTAAACATTTAAACTGCACTGATGCGTGTTTCTTGTACAAGCTCTACTTTGATGTGGAGATCCAAGACAGCACAAAGCCCCTGTAATGTAGACCACAACATCTATTCTGTACAGCTCAAGTGGAAGACTTGGTGACACCTTGGTGGTAACTCAGAATTAATAAGCACAAATCAGATATCTGAAAAGGCAACACACAGAAACCTGTTGGGGAACATTTTAACTTGCCTATGCACTCAATAATGGATCTCAAAGTCACCGAAGTATTTCAAACCAATTTCAAAAGCCAGGTCGACAGGGAAGCTACAGAACTTAATTTCGTTTACAAATTTGACTTCTACAACAGAAGACTAAACAAAGATGTTGTCTGGATGGTCTGCTACGTGCCACATCCTCATGACACAAAAAAAACAAACAAAGGGTACATAGGCTGTGTCTACACTACAAAGAAAAGTTGGAAAAAGATACGCAAATTGTGAACTGCAATTTGCATATCTTTTTCCACTTTTCTTCTGAAAGAGGCTTTTCTGGCATTTGGCCCATCTACACAGGGCCAAAGGTTGGGAAAAAAACCCCTCTTTCAGAACATCCCTTCTTCCTCGTAGAATGAGGTTTACAGGGATGCCGAAAAAATGCATCTGCTTTTCCGAATTTTTTTTTGAAAAATAGATGCATTCCCTGGATGTGGCAGAGCTTTTCCGGGTTACCTCCAGTATCCCAGAAAAGCTCTGTAGTCCAGATGTACCCTCAGAGTGGGTACTAAATATTGTTATCAGCTTCATTTAGCATGGACACTCTAACTGATAATTTTTTCCCCTTCTTTTCCTTCTTTTCCCTCCTCTTCCCCCCATCCCCTCTCTGTGCTATTTATTTGAAAACTGGACCCCTTAAAAAACTTAAAAAACAACGAAGAGTCTTGCAGCACCATAGAGACTAACAAAAAATCCACTTCTTCAGATGAATGGAGTTTACGTTTTTTCAGAAAAGACGAACATAGATGTACCTGGCTTGCAGACTGACCATTTACATTTACACCATTTTTTGGCTAGACAGTTTATTTACAGTCTTCTTAAGCCTTAATGTATGGGAACTCATATTCAATGGTCTCAGAGGGGTAACTGTGTGAGTTTATAATGTGAAAAAACTTAAAAATCAAGTAGTCTGTAGCACCTTAGACATGAACAAAAATATAGATGCTATCATAAACTTTCATGGGTACAACCCACTTCTTCAGATGAGTGGAGCAAGAGCCACAGAGGGGCACAGAAATCCCAGAATTTAAAGTAGAAAAAGAGGGGAGGGAGGGAGGAGGGAACCCCCCCCCCTCGTCAATTAGAATGTCCTTGCTAAATGAGGCTAATCAAGTGTTCTTAGGAGGGTCTTGTCGCTAGCCCCCCCCCCCCCCGGATTCAATGAGAGAGTGCTACACCACCTTGCACCAACCAACAGGTAGGTTTCCAATCTTTAACCTTCTTCATTAAGATGTGCCAAAATGTTAAACAAAAACGGTGTCAGAAACACATGGTATTAGTATGCATTAGGGTTTCTCAGTACATGAGAATGAATGCACACCTAAGGATTACCCTCATTGCTCACTATATGTCACTTCATTCCTGCACTAAAGAAGGGAGGGGACAAAACTCAGTTGGAATAAAGTACCTTGGTTCTCAGTGAAGCCTGTTTTACCGCACTTCAAAAGCAGCTGAACCTTTTTAGGAAGCTGGAAATAGAAAAAACTCCGGACAAATTCTACTCAGCTGAAACAGAATCCACGAGATCTAAATATGACTCTTTCTGTGTGTGTCTGCACACATGTGCAGCAGTTGTGAGTGTACGTGCACTTGTGCAAGTCTCCCCCCATGCATGTGGTTCTTGTATGTGTACAGATGCAGGCAGCTTAGGGGAGGGCTAGTGCAGTGTATATGCACATGTATGTGTGTTTATGTAATGAGGACAAGTATCTCACAGTTGAAGAGTTAGAGCACAGGAAAAATGATTGAAAACATGGTTGAAATACTTTTTTTTCCCCTCCAGATGCTTAACATGTAGCCAATGATTAGTGACCTGTGCTTTCCAATTTCCTACCTCCTTAAGAAACATATTAAACTTCTTTGATATCTCACAGCAGCATATGAAGAGATGCAGTAGGAGGGCATAGGCTCACTTAGCAAACTCTCATTCTCTCCAGAGAAACCCTTTAGCCCATTTACAGTTTGGAACTGGACTTGCTTTTTCCCTCCAGAGATTTTGTCCAACAGGATTGCTGGATTTGACTGTCTGCCTCGCTGAGGATGAGCTGTGGAAGAGGATTCGCACTGTGCTCTCTCCAGCCTTCACCAGTGGAAAACTAAAGGAGGTAAAACCAGGAAGAATGGTGTCATGATCAGGTGGAGTGCTGACCAGCACCCAGTGACTCAGGGGTTAACTCAGGTACCTAGCAAAGGTGTCGGCTGGGGGTGGGGGCGAGCGTGGGGGTGGGGGTTCGGTAATCAGCCAATAACAATGCAGGTAGGAATTTCAAACTGGAAAAGAGGGGTTTTTCACTCTTTCTTCTTTGTTTGAGAGCAGAGCAGTTTCTCCTAGGTATTGAGGGACATGGGGGCCGCTTCTTTCTCCAACAACAGACTTCTTAAAATGTGAAACTAGGGGAAAGTTTAGATAGTCTGTCAGGGTTTATTGTTTTTCCTTGTTTGGGGGTTTGGAACTCATGTCTGAGCTGGCTAATTGTTTTCCTCTTTTGTAACTAAGGATTACAGCCCAGGGACTTTCAAATTGTGGCTCTTTCCACCTAGCCAATTTACTATGCTTGCAACTAACTGTAGTTTTGTTTTGATAATAAAAGATTGGGGTTTTTTAATTCTAATTAACTGGTATTGATTGATTCTTTTGTCTTGGAAGGTGTGTCTGTGTGTATCTGCATGCCTCTGACTGAGGGGTCAGCTACCAGAGACTGCAGCTTGTTTTTCTCTTTTCTTTTTAAACTCTTTTGGGGAAAAATAGCTTGGGGTACCCCTGAGGTTGGTTTCAAGTGTCCACCCCTGTTTGTTTTTGTTTTATGTTGGGGATCAAAAGCACATGATGCAAGTTCCCCAGAATCTGGGTATTAGGATTTTGGGGGGATGTTTTGTAACCAGTGCCTGTAGAAGCAAGGTTTTGGAGCGCTTTTGCAGGCCCCCAACTTCTGCATTCATAGTGCCAGAGTGGGGAACAGTCTTGATAAGCCATCACACACTAACCCATGGAGTCAGTGCACAGACAGCACTGCGGCAAAGATAGTCACAGTGGTCTGGTCTCTTCTGTGAGAATCAGATTACTAAACCAGCTTGTTGCATTTGTGCTTCCTAATGTAAAAAGGAAAAGGATTAAAATGAACATCCCCAGCAAGTAGAAAGGGAGGATGTTTCTGAATGTTTATCATTTTGCCGTAGGCTATTAGAAACCCCGTTTTAATTATTTATAAATAGGACTTTTGCATTCGTATGCTTTGATTTCTATTTCAAATGTTTCTCATCATGCTGCATTATGCAAAGGTGAGAAATGTTCAGAAGTAAGTGGAGAAGGCTGAACCCATAGCTGTTCAAGAATGAGTCATTCTGTACTGCAAAGCTGGGATTTGACAGAGTCCTGCTAGTGATATGGTATGATTTTTAGATTGTGAGTCCCTCAGGGTGGGGATTGTGTCTGTCTGGGGTGCTCCTAGCATATTGCACGAATGGAGCACAAATAATACATAAAACAAATGGTCATAAATTCATTGTCACCAGAGATGCAGTACTTAGAATTTAGCATTCTTTCCCAAAACTGCAGATTTTCCTACGTGGGCAAAGGGAGACCACACCTGTGGTTCTCAAACTTTTGTACCTGTGACCCTTTTCACATAGCAACCCTGAGTGTGATTCCTCTTGTAAATGAAAAACACTGTTTATATTGAACACTATTGTGAATGCTGGCGGTGAAGGGGTGTTTGGGTAGGGTTGCCAGGTGTCTGGTATTGACCTGGACAGTCCGGTATTTTCGCCTGCTGTCCGGTAAAAAAATTCAGAAAATACCGGACACTTAAAATGTCTGGTGTTTTTTGGTTTTTTTCCCTGCCAGGAGGCGAAAATACTGGACACCTGGCAACCCTACGACACACTCAGCAACCAGGCCTAGCCCCCAGACTCGCCCGCCGGGCCCCCTCCGTGCTTACCTAGTTCGGCAGGGGCTTGTCTTGTGGCTGGAACAAAACCAAAATGGCCACCAGCAAAAAAGCCTCTTTTTAAAGGGGCCTTGCTGATTTTTTTTTTTTTTTTTGCTTAACTACTGGTCTCCTCCCTTTTTTTTCCTCAAAAGAATTTTTTTCCTGGTGTTTTTTTTGGGGGGAAGGTGTGTTCGGTATTTTTGGTTAAACCATCTGGCAACCCTATGTTTGGGGTGGAGGCTGACAGCTTGCAACCCCCCCCCCCCATGTAATAACCTTCTGACCCTCAGTTTGAGAACCATGGGCTACACTTAGTATTTGATTTTGAAGGGCCATAGCCACTAGCTGACAAGATAATCACAGCACTTGAGTAGGCCTGACTCCACAATACCTACACATTACACTGCGTAATACCCCAAGGAAAGCTATGAAATTCCAGGCTATGCAAGCTCTGAATGAGGCTTTATGTAAATATGATTGTTTCCCACAGATGCAATACTGGTATCATGTATCTTTGTTTTCACAAGAAGAAAGAGAATTCCTCCCGAGGGCTTTGTTTCCTTTAAGGAGGTGTCATATGGAAGCAAGTGAAAGGTTATAATCACCTAAAGACCAAAATTTGGCATTTTACTGTATAGCAGGAAGGAAGGGTCTCAATAGTGTAGTGGAGATTTGGAGCTGGTTTCTAGGGGTTGGAAGAGTATAGGATTTGAGAACATTCAAGCTAGACTGAAACATACTTCAAAAGCTTTCAGAATATTGTTATGAGGTGGATGAAACCTTTCTATAGATCAAGGTAAAAAACCTCATTCAAGCTGAAGCGTGAGCGTGTTCTCCATTTAAGATAATTGTAAAAGACACTTAAGAGGCCACATCTAAAATGAAGCCTGATACAGCCTGCCCAGAAACTAGTATCACAGGGTCAATAGGTTCATCCGGCTATTGTGGCCAGCAGGCGTGGGAGTACATACAGATACTGACGTCACAGTCAAGAACAGAGAGGAAGAGGAAAAGAGGCAAGAAAAAGCCAAGCAGGAGCCTGTAAGCGCAAATTTGGTCCTGGAAAAAAGCCGGAGAAAACTTTTGGGTCTGATGTTGGTTACAGGGACTTGGGGGCTGTAAGCTAAGAAACTGCTCCTTTCCTTCTTAGTTCCTTCTGCATTCAGAGAGACAGGACTTTGTACATTCTTTGTAAATAAAGTTGCTTCAAAGAAATACAGGGTGTCCCGCTATACGTCGCCCCAGTATATGTCAGTTCCACACGAATGTTGTTGACTCTTGTAGGAACTGTTGCGTTATAAATCTTCCCATTCCCCACTTTTACGTTGTGTGCGGGTGAAAAAAAGACCAGTTTGCGCAAATGGAAGTTAGCTGTGGGGAAAAAATTCCCCACTTTACGTCGTTTCTCTATACGTCCACGTTTTTTGGAACGTATCTTGGACATATAGCCGGGATGCCCTGTACCTGATTATCATCAGTTTCTATGCAAGAGAGAGGCCCCCACGATAAGGAAGGCTTCTCTAGTGGTGGAACCAATGACTGTCATCCATTCAGTTAGCCCAAGTGAAAAAGTCTTCACGTACCAGCACTGTAAATGCAACTAAAGTCAAACACCAATCAGACACCAGCACCACACACTCAGAATTTTGCTTTAATTAAAGTCCCAGCAGAGTCACAGAACAGAATGACTGCAGCAGAGAGCTCAGGTTACATCTTTATAAACACAATTGCTGCTTAGGCTTGCAGTCCTTTTGATTTGACAGCAAACTGGCAGTAACTATGATCACGTATATAGCGGATGCTGGAGCAGAGAAGGAGAGATAGTGCTGAGTAAGCAGTTGATAACGTCATCACTACAAATACTCACTGTTCAGCAGCGAGGTCCTCATCAAAACACATGGTCTTCACACCAAAGATAAGAGGACTGAATCACTCTTCTAACCCTACAGGACTTCTGCAATCCTGTCCTAGGGAGAATATTAAACCCTACTGGAGAGATAAGACTTTTCAAATATACTTACTCTGATTATTTCCCCCAAAACTATAAAGCCACATAAGGGTGCCAGGCATTCCAGACTAAAGAAGTTTAGCTTTGAGATTCTAGGCTCTCCTCAGTGCTCCTTGCTAGACTGAGTCCCAGTGTGCCATCTGTGCCGACAGCTGTCGTCTGAATGTTACGTCTCTTCCCAGGACCAGTGGGTTTCCTGCAGCAGATGATTGACTCCCAGAATTCAAACACAGTAGTCATGTGAGCAATGGCTTGGATCTGCCAAATAAAGGGAAAACCATATAATTATTTATAACTGTGAGTGCCTTTGGATGCTACTGGACTGAGGGAAATAGGAATGGGACTGTTCCTCCTATTCTGCTGGGGAGAAGATTTGTACACATTCATGTGCACATTTGCACAGCACTGTTATATAAAATAGGTCACTTGTCTCCTTTACTGCAGTAACAAACAAACAAACACCCAGAGAGAAAGGTGCATTCCATGGCATCTTCTGTTGGACAATTAATTAGGTGATTGATAAATTAATTAGTTCGTTAATTAATTAATACCGAGTTGGTCTGTACCCATATAGTGTCTCCCCTCCCCCCAAAATTTTCCAGTAATTGATTTCTTACATCTCTTACATCACCATGAACAAATATTCTCAGTTCTTTTCAGGGGTAGATCCTCCAAAAGCCCCACATCTGAGCTCCCTTTGCTGCCTAAAGAGGCCAAGAAAGAACTGCCCCTAGCGCCTAGCAATCACTCATTCATTGACTAGCAGGGCAGGGTCTTTTCAGAGGGTCCCAACTAGCGTTCTTTGAAGCTATGTCTAGACTGCAGGCTTCTTTCGGAAGAAGCTTTTTCAGAAGAGATCTTCCAAAAGACAGCATCCACAGTGCCAAAGCGCATCAAAAAAACGATCTGCTTTTTTGAAAGATAGCGTTCACACGGAATGGACGCTATCTCGCATTTAAGCTGTGATTACTATGCACGGAGTGGCCACCAGGGCACCTGTGCTTTTTCCTCTTCCCTCTTCTTTCAAAAGAACTCCCTCTTCCCCATCCACACCCGCCTTTTTCTGAAAGAGCTCTTTCCGAAAAAGGCTTTTTCCTCGTAGAAAGAGATTTACCAATGTCAGAAAAAAAACACTGTTCTTTCAATTTTTTTTCAAAAGAACGCAATTGCAGTGTGGACATATGTGAAGTTTTTTCAGCAAAACAGCCGTTTTTCCAAAAAAACCTCTGCTGTGTAGACATATCCTCAGAGACAGAGTTTCCTCTCTCTGTGGGACTCTAGTCTTTACAAGCCTTGAGGTGAGGGATGATCTTAAGCTCCAAATACAGACCTCTCATTTTCACCCTTTCAGTAGTCTTGACTTCGCTCTACAGGCTACAAGGATGTGACGATTGCACCAACTCCAGACCAAGGTTTCTCCCTCTCACTCCAGGATTCAAGGCTGTTGTGAACTCACTGAACCTGACAAGAGACTTCCTGTCAAACAGGTTCATCAGGTCACAGGCCACAAACCCATAATTTACACCTAGTAATTTCTTTAGGCCCAGCTGCTTTAATCAGGAGAATCTTTCATAGGGATTGTTGTAGGATTATATGTGATTTATTTTTATTATATCAAACTATAGTTAAACTATCTGAAAAGGAATTGCAGAAACGTGGCTTCCTTGTTTTGCTTGGTGTTTTCTGGATAAGCCAACTAAAAATAGCAGGCACTCAAATCAATTATTAGCTTCTATCGAATTTGCCTGTCTCAACACTGTGCTCCTGAATATGGGACAATAAAAGAAATCTTGCTCATCGGTCTGTATGTATATGAGGTACAGTCTGTACTATGCCACAAGCAGCAGAGTCTACATGCAGTTTGTCTTTTCTGCCTGTTTTTAATCTCGTCTCACAGTCCTGACTGATCTCAAGATTCCAGCACAAGCAATTATCTTTATTTTTGCTGGCTATCAGAGCACCAGCTCCAGTCTTGGCTACCTAGTTTACAGTCTAGCTACATATCCTGATGTTCAGCAGAAGCCTCAGGAAGAGACAGACTCAATACTTCCCAACCAGGGAAGAGTACTGGATGCTCAATGATTGTGTAAAGTATCTGTGGAAAATCCCTCTCCTCTAGTTCAAAGTCAGCAACTTTAAAGAAATTAAATGGTTGTATTAAAAGTGTTGATTCATCAAACTTTTGGGAGCTCAGAAGGACACAGTAAGAAGACAATAAAAGGAATCTTCACCAATCCATATATAAGTCTTCTCTGTGTCTGTTTGCCCTTATGTCTCCCTCATCCCACATACTTCACTCATTTATCTCTCACCAAAATTCAGCCATTCAACAATGCCTATTTAAAGGAGCAATTCACATCTGTTTTCTTAATCCTGCTTTTCAACACTAGGGGTACGTCTACATTCAATGCTATGTTGGGATACCAGAGGCATCCTGAAATAGCTACCTTGCGTCTTTTGAACATGCCCGCTATTGTGAAATATAGCAGATGCACTATTTCGGCATTCTTGTAAACCTCGTTCCACGAGGGATAAAGGATGTTTTGAAATAGTGCTTTATTTCAAAATTTGGTGCTGTGCAGACATGCCAAATTTTGAAATATCCTATGTTGAAAAAGAATCAAAATAAGAGTGCAAATTGCGTATCTTATTTCGATCTAAGGGTGCAGTGTAGACTTATGAGACAGCAGCAGAGACAAAGGAAGAGGGAAGTGGAAAATGTGAGAAGAGAAATCCTATGCACAGTTTTGATGGGGAGGTTGGCTGAGAGACATGGAGCAGTAACAGGACAATATGGTTTCTTGTCATGTTTAACCTGTTTGTTACAAAACAGGCAGAGAGGATTCAGAACAACAAACTACCCACTCCTGCTCCCAATGCAACCCCCCCCTCCACTTCAACAAGAGCAAGATTATGCCTAACATGAGCAACTGTGCCTGAGTTCTATTCATCTTTCACGCAATGGGCCTAAGCCTCATGACTCCAAGGTGCCACTCCTTTTCATAATGGTCACATATAGACAATACAGAGAAACGTTTTGCCTGGTCCGCAGGGCCACCAATGGGGGAAGGGCAAAGGGGGCAGTAGCCCAAGGCCTGGCAATTCTAGCCGCTGCTATTGTGGTGACCAGCACCCCAGGCTCTTTAGCATTGCCGCTGCACGCTCTGGCCAGCGAGGGAGGGAGATCACGCCATCCTGGCTGGCACTGAAGGCTGGTTACCTCAGCCTTGCCCCTTCTGCTTGAAGCCCTGCCCCTTCTGGGGAGTGGAGAGCCACCCTCCCCATTGCCTAGTGACCCGCCAAGTCTGTCAGTGCCCCTGCTGGTACGACTGTGTGTTGGCCTCCCACTTACACTTTACTGTAGCCTGACCTATGACAGACCATGCCAAGAAGAGGGGGTATTGTTGCAATGTATTATGACAACATCATTAACTCTGGAAGGGGAATATAACTGATAATCCCAAACATTAATGGGACTTCATGACTCTGACGAAGCTTTGCCTAGAACTGTCACTCACATGTTTCAAGGATTATCAACTGAACCTCCACAGGAAAACTCATTGTATTCTATTCTCAGGGAGCTGATTGTCAGCTGTGTTTCTTTTTTTGTTGTTGGTGTCCCCTTGCCTGCCCAGCCTGAGGCTGACAGTCATTTCTGACAGCACTTGACAAGTGTAAATACATATAATCAACTGTACACCCCAATGTCAGGATCTTCTTATCCAAAAAAACACAGGCTTTTATTTTTTCAGATAAAGAAGAATCCTCATTAGCTTCTGCAGCATTAGGTAGTACATCCTCCATAAGCCAGGGATAAGGTAGGATGATTGAATACATGAGTAGGTCTCACATTCCATCTGGTAGGCCATGTCTATACTTATACGCCGGTGATCATCTGGCATTTGATTTAGCAGGTCTAGTTAAGACCCGCTAAATCGAATACTGAGGGCACCTCTGGATGGCTCTGGTACTCCTTGCAGTCATGAGGAGTAAGGGAAGCCAACGGGAGCATTTGCTCACATTGACCTCCCACTGTGAAGACTGTGCTTTAAGTTATGTTGACTCCATCTACATAATTTACGTAGCTGGATTTGTGTACCTGAAACCAACCTTCCTACCTGAAGCTGACAGGGAGTATACGCTGCTGGTCTCTACAATCAGTATAGACCTGATTGTAGAGACCAGCGGCATATATTCCCGGTCACCACATCAATTGTACTTCGTACCTCGATAGCATTTTCCATCTGAAGGTTTAAAAATGTTACCAAATTATTAAACTAACTTGCACAACACACCTGTGAAGATTAAGGTCCAAGACATGCAAGAGAGCAAATCAAGAGTCAGGCAGGTTCAGATTTCTAGGAGAACTGAGTCCAAAACTGGCCAGGGAGCAAACTAGGATTCATGTGTCAGTAAGCAGGCAGGGTCTGGTTACTGGGAGGTCAGAGTCCCAGACAGATTAGAGGATAAACAAAAAGTAGGCATCAGGATACAGGTAAGGTCAAAAGCCAGAGTCTCTTTTGCACATGGCCTGAAGCAAGGCAGGCAGGCACTCTGTATTGTTGCTCAGACAACTACCTGTCATGGCTACCTGGCGAATGTACCAGTGCCAGCCAATCAGTGGGCTGCAAAAAACTGCCACTCAGGACATGGTCGGCAATACTTCCTGCTGGGCCCAGCCTCACAGGGCCCTCCCACAGGAGCACAGTCTCTGTGGAGGTATCAGGGGCCCTTCATCCCAGGTTCTAGCCCAGCAAGTCCTTACAGTTAGCCCACAGGCTTTCATGAAACTTTGCCTACTTTATCCATTTGAAATAGCTTCTTCCCCACCCAAACTCATCCCAAGATTTTTTCCTGCCTGAAACAGGGAAGTCTGAGCCATTCTTCAGCGCATCTTCTGATTCCACACCCAGGTGTGACCAAACGGTGGCAACACTGCTTTTGAATCTGTAGAGGCCAGTAAGGGTGTGTCTGCACTGCACCCATAGCTTGAAATAAGCTACACAATTAGAGCTATGCAACTTGTGTGGCTTATTTCTAGTGTATGTCAAAATACCTTATTTTGAAATTTGGCACTGTTTACACAGCGCCAAATTTTGAAATAGAGTGCTACTCCAAAACGTCCCTTAATCCTCTTGGAATGAGGTTTATAGGGACATTGGAATTTTGAAATAACGGGTTCGTTTAAAAGACATGGAATAGCTATTTTGGGATACCAGAGGCATCCTGAAATAGCACTACTATCTAGATGCACCCTAAGGGTCCTAGAACCGTGAAGTAACCCCTGATTTTGCTTTCATGGTATTCCCATTTGGAGAAAGGATAGAATTTTGATCCTGAACTAAAATTCTGCCACATGGCAAGGAGCGAGGCAACCGTTAGACCATTTGTGAGGCAAGTGGGAGTGATTTCTAAAACCAGACCATATTTCTGTGCCTCAAAACTGAGCATGTTCAAAAAAATAATTTCAGGTAAAGTCATCCCTGGGGTAGCTCCGCTGGAGTCAATGTAGCTACAACCAACAAGAATTTGTCTTTTAGTCCCTAAATAAACTCTTAGACTCTTGTATCTGGAACCAGGTTCAGTAAAGAGAACATAGACTATCGTTCCTTATGTGTACCTGCCCTTTGGAGCTGATCCCAGAAACTGCCTTGGACTGAGGTTTGCTCTCCTCTCCGAGAAGGTTGCTATCAACAGTGTGCTGCAGAATTTCACCTTCAGTCCCTGCAGAGAAACTCAGGTGAGAAATCCAGATTTACATGCAGTTACTTCCAAAACCAGTTCATATAAAACTGCCTCCATTTATTTCTCTAGAACAGTGGAATATAGAGCAAGAGAAATATTCAACACATGATGCAAAGTGTATGGGTGTAATGCATGGCAGATTATACACCATTTTCAGTGTGCACAATATAAAGCATTCTGAAATTTACAATGGAATATTTTGAAAGGGAGAGAAATTAGAGGGCAGAGAAGGAGGAGGACTAATCAGCTTCAGTGGAAACCTTCAATCAAGTACATTAATTTATATCAGCGCTATGTTACATACAGAAATGAAATGGCTTGACTCCTATCCAGTTACACATTATCAATATGAGTCCTTGTTTTTGTTGTTCAAGTCCCTGGGAAGCTTAAGGTGAGCTTTCTGTGAATCACGGCTCATCTTTAAATCTACTTAGTAACATAGCCCTTAGAACACCAAGCCTCTTTTGCTTGGCTGATTATGTAGCATTTTCCTAAGAAAACAATGGCTTGAGTCAAAATATTGCCAGACCTCCAATGCAAAATTATAACCTGCTATGGTGAATATTAAAGTCACAGTTTTAAACATTTTTAGTAGGAAACAAGCTGTTGTTGAGATGAACACTACATATGGGCAATCTTAAGGCCTTCACAAGCCAGAACCAGGAGTGCTATAATGCAGACATGCTGGGACAAAGACACTACAGAAAGGATTATATCAAGAAGCAGTCATTCTCTGGAACTAGGAACCTTGCTATTCAGAAATGCACATCCCTGAGCATCATAGAGAAATATTTAAATCATGGAGGCAAAGGGACTGAAAAAATGACCAGAAACAATCAATCTCCACAAATAACATTTCAGGAGGTGCCCATATGATGATCCAAAAAATAGCTCCTGGATAAATTGTTATAGGAAGGCACCTGCATATTTGTTATTGGTTTCATCAATATTCAAATTCATTTCCTTTCTCTAGGACGACACAAAAAGGCTATGTCTACAGTGCACATTCATTTCAGAATAAGCTAGTCCAGAAGAGCTCTTCCAAAATAGCTTATTTCAAAATCGCGCGTCTATACAGCAAATGTCCATCGAAATAGAGCGTCCACACTCATTGGATGCTAAATTGCATTTAAGGCCCCCCCCCGCCAGACGTGCTTCAGGCAGGGCATCAGGACAGCACTCACTTCCCATAGCTGCTGCCTGAGGCTATCTGAGGCTCGTGCTTAAAAGGCTTCCCCCTCCCCCGTACAGTCGTGTCTCAGGCTCTTCTCCTTTGCCTACCTCCTTGAGGGACAGCAAAGCCTTTTCACTGTGTGCGCTGGTTGCCCTTGCAGACACTGCAGCGCTCCAGCAATGGAGTCGGACCTGCCTCTGAGCAGTCGATGGCCCTTACATTTCATGCTGCATCTCCTGCTACAGTTACTGCAGGCTGCCCTCATGGCCCTGCAGGAACAGGACCTGAAGTTCACTGTGGGGCACCTCCTCTCCTCTTGCCAAGCACTGTTCATGCAGCATGACCCCACTCGCCCTTCCCTGCACACCATGCACTGCCATTTCTGACGACTGGACACCAGTTCTGACTGGTGGGACCGGATGGTCATGGGGTGGTGGGACGACCAGCAGCGGCTCCAGAATTTCCGCATGTGGAAAGACACCTTCCTGGTGCTGTGTGCGTGGCTCACCCCTGCCCTCACACGATGGGACACCCACATGCAACCCACCATCCCCCTCCAGAAGCAGGTCGCCATCACTGTCTGGAAGCTCGCCACACCGGACAGCTACCGATCCGTGGGGAACCAGTTTGGCATGGGAAGATCAACCGTCGGGGCTATGATCATGCAGGTATGACTCTCTCGTGCTATTGTCCCGGGGGGCATTGAACTACTGGAATGGGGTTCCCTAGGGAAGGGGGTGGTCCCAGGGACGTTTTTCAGTCCTGCCTTCAGAAAGCCCTGCTAGGGGTGGGTTAAGTAGGGGTTGCTCCTAGTGTGTGTGTGGTGGGGGTTTGCTCTCAGGGACCTCCTCAAGGTTCTGACAACCCTGTTATTCTCTGTCTCCTTCTACAGGTAGTGAGGGTGATCAACACCATTTTCCGGTGCAGGTTCATCAACCTGGGTGATGTGGACCCCTTCATCACTGGCTTTGCTGCCATGGGTTTTCCCAATTGTGGTGGGGACTATTGACAGCACCCATATCCCCATCCAGGCCCTCAACCACCAGGCAGCCGAATATATCAACCGCAAGGGATACTTTTCGATGGTTCTGCAGGCCCTCATGGACCACAGTGGCCAGTTCACGGATATCAATGTCAGGTGGTCGGGGAAGGCACACGACACCTGCATCTTCAGGAACTCCAGCCTGTTCCAGAAGCTACATGGTGGCACTTTTTTCTCCAATGGCACCATCAGGGCCAGGGACGTTGACATGCTGATGTATGTTGTAGGGGACACAGCCTACCTTCTGCTTCCCTGGCTAATCAAGCCCTACACTGAACACCTTGACCAAAGCAAGGAACGAACGCTTCAATGGCAGGCTCAGCAGAGCCCACATTGCTGTGGAGGGCACCTTTGATAGTCTGAAAGGGAGGTCTGTCGCCTCCTCACCTCCTGGACCTTGGCGATCGGAATGTCCCCCAAGTGGTGGCTGCGTGCTGTGTCCTCCACAATCTTTGTGAACCTAAGGGGGAGACATTCCTGCCAGGGTGGGGAGCAGAGGCTGAGCGGCTCACCAAGGCCTTCTAGCAGCCGCGCACAGCTGCCATCCGGCAGGCCCAACAGGGGGCTGTGCACATCCAAGAGGCCCTAAGGGAGAGTTTCAGCCAGGGCCAGCTGTGAGGCTCTCTTCTGGGCAGCCCCACAAGGGGCCTCTGCAGTGGCCCAGGGTGTGTTTCCTCCCCCACACCTCCCTTCCCCTGCCCTCCCTTCCATTCCACTCCCCCTCCCCTGCAGACACAATCAATCACACTTTTTGTTTTGAAAGAATAAACTGGGTTTGTTAAATTGGGGCAAATGTAACTGGGGAGGGACTGGCGAAAGAACCTGGGGAGGGGAGGGAGGTAGAAGGGGAAGGAGAAGTGGGGAGGAGAGAGGGGGCTGGGACTGGCTCCAGCCTCGGGTGGTTCCACCGTCTCTCATGCGGGGCCCTCAGCAGCCATGGGGGGTGGGGTTAGGAGGAGAAGGCGGAGGGGGCAGGAGCAGGAGCAGGAACGGCAGCAGGAGTGGCCACCAGGTGGTTGAGAGTGGTGGTGAAAGCTACACACATGGTCCAGCCCTGCTGCAGCAGCTCCTGCCAGGTGTTTCAGCGCAGCTCCAGTCTGCAGTCCTGCTGGTCCAGGGAGCGCTGCAGGAGATGCAGGCAGGCAATGTGCTCCCACTGTCGGTCTTCCTGTGCTCGCCTTCACCTGTGGGTCACGGGAGAGTTGGCTTGCACCCCACTCACATCTGGTCCAGCTGTGGAGCCAACCCAGAAGACACTGTGCATGAAGCCTAGCCCTCATCTCTGAGCCTGCATCAAAAGGTCTCGGGTCAGATGAAGGGGATGTGCTTCCAGGAAGGCATCCTGAGGCCTGGACAGCAGGCCCTTTCCTGCAGAGACACAGAAGTCCCATGGGGAGCCTGACTACCCACATGCCCTGGGGACAAGTAGGCATGGGAACGTGGTGGCCAGGCCAGGAGCCTGCGGGTGGGAGGGGGAACGATGGAGAAGCTCGGTTTCCCTCTGTGCCACTCACACACTGGGTTCGGTAGTGGCAGTGTCCCACACAGGAAGGGTGCATCTACACAGCAGGGCTTAACTCAAAATAAGCTATGCAAACTGAACTACACCAATTGCGTATCTTATTTCCAAATAGCTTATTTCAAAACTGGGAATGTCTACACAGCACTTCTTTCGAAACAGAGCACTCTTCCTCCTATGTCCCTTACTCCTCGTACAATGAGGGTTGCAGGAGTCGGAGTAAGAAGTCCTCCAGCTTGACAGTATTTCGACATTATTTCGAAATAACTGCCTGCTGTGTAGACGCGGACTAAGTTATTTCAAAACAATGCTAGTTACTTTGAAATAATGTTGCCATGTAGACATACCCAGAGAGGACGTGCGTCCCTTCCTGCTGGTGGAGAGGGGGCAGGGTGTTGGGGGGAGGTGTGTGTGACCATCAGACGCCATTTACTGGGGGCGGGTGTTCCAGGGGTCCCCTCCACTTCCTTCCCCTCCCAGCAGGCTCCCCTGGCAGGGTCTCAGTATCATCCGCCTCGCTGCACTGTCCCTGGGAGCAGATGCTGCCCCGAGAGTGCAGGTATGCCCATGTGCCATGTGTGACACCACTCTGTGTGTGTGTGTGTGTGTGTGTGTGTGTGTCCATGTCCCAAGCCTCCTTATAGTGGTGGCTTGTGGTGGGAGGGTGTCCCACCCCTTTGTCAGGAGTAAGGCAGGCCTCTCCAGACACCTTGTGAGCAAGAGCAAGGGTCCTTTGTTGCAGCCTCCTCGGGCTGTGTTCCCCGAACTGGTGATCCACGTGCACCCACGTGCACCAGCTGCTGTGCAATCCCCAGGCCGAGAAGACCAAGCGAGGAGTGTGCAGCAGCCCCCTCGCCACCTGCACCCGTGTGTGTCTGGAGAAAGTAATGGCACTCGCCTGATGGGCCTTCCCTGGCTTCGGACAAAGCCTGGGAGACATCCTGGGAGCAGGGTACTGGGTCCAGGGCAAGCATGACCTCCCGGCTGGCAGGCATCGAGATAGTGCTGGCCTTGTCTAGCTCCTCCTCTTCCACAGTGGCTCTGTCCTTGTCCGCCCCTCCCCCCTCGGGAGGGCAACGATGGACATCTTCAGTCCAGAGTCCACAATGAGGGGGGAGAGGAAGGGATGTGGTGGAGCTGGTCATAATAAGGGCAGGTCTGCAGTGCCACCCCTGAGTGGGAGCTGTGCTCCCTGGCCTTGGCATAGGCTTGCCTGGGTGCCTTGATCTTCATGCGCACCTGCTCCTGGGTGTGCATGTGACCCTTGTGGTCTAGGCTGTCAGTCATTCGGCCATAGACATCTGCATTCCTGCACCTGGTGTGGAGATCCTGTAGGTTTGCCTTCCCTCCCCAGACCTCAATGAGAGTCAGGATCTCCGCACCAGACCAGGAAGGCGCACACCTCTTTCGTGCCCGGGCAGGGTCCTGGGAACTGGCTGCAGCCGTGGAGAGCTCGGATGGAGCATGGAGGTTGCTCAGGTCAGCAGGGACAGCTGTGAAGGCTGCTGCTATATGGCACAGAGCTGTCAGGGACTGTGGTGCGCCACAAGCCCTTTCCCCTGTGGCTGCCGCTTTAAGGGCTGCAGGGGAAGAGGAACTATAGAGTTCTGATGTGAGTGGCCAGAGTGGCCAGCAAGGCAGCTGTGAGAAGCCCTGGAGGCCACTTACTCTGAAGTAACCACAGGTTTGCTGTCTACACACGCCCTATTTCAAAATAGCTATTTCAAAATAGGTGTTATTCCTTGTCAAATGAGGGTTACAGAATTCAAAATAAGAAGCCCATTATTTTGAAACTAGTTCACAATAATGGGCTTGCTGTGGAGGCGCTCACTTTATTACACTAATAACACTAGTAACTTTGAAATAATGCTGCTGTATGGATGCGCCCACAGAGACAAAGTGGGTGAGGTAAGGAAGCATTAGAATATGTGCAAACTACTAATGCCAAACTTATCTGTTCAATCTTGTATTGAGCGGTGATACTCTTTCCAGACCGGGAGAGTAACTGTGTGGAGCTAGAAAGCTTGTCTCGCTCTCTCACTCCAACAGAAGCTGGTCCAAGAAAAGATATTAGCTTATCCACCTTGTCTCACTAATAACCTGTGATCAACATGGCTACAACAACATTGAATACAAAAAGCACGTGTGTCAGAAATGTCATTGGACAGTGATTATAAATGGCTGTTCTAATGCTGATTGTACATACAAGGTAAAGATTCCACTGAAGAGCAACCCCCCATTCACAAAGTTCTCTTCTGTTCCCTAGTCGGCAGTATGAAATTGAATCAAGTCTCAATGGAGCTGTCAGCGATTGCGCTAGCTGCCTGGGCTTGGGATACAGTTTAGCAGTAAGCATGGACCAGGGTAAACCCTGTTCAGTGTTGTGTTAGCAAAGTGTGATTACACTAAGTCAGCCATGCCTTGCGGAGTGACCACAGTTTTGCCACAGCAAGCGCAAGTGTAAAAATTACTTTGCCAGCAGGAACGTTCCCCTGATGACAAATCAAAAACAATTCATGGGAGCTAGTAGTATTTTGGCAGGAAAAGTGCTGACAAACAGTATTTACGCGTGCCAACTTGTAGCAACAGGGCTGTGTCAACACAGCCTTGTCACTAAAAGCTGTGTAGAATAGACATAACGGTATTCCTTTCCGAAAGGGAGAAAAGTACTCGCTCTTTCAAGATACAGAAGAAATTAGGGTCACCACGTGTCCGGTATTGAACTGGACAGCCCAGTATTTGTGCCTTCCGTCTGGCAAAAAAATTCAGAAAATACCAGGCATCTAAAATGTCCGGTATTTTCTGTTTTTTCTGAGGCCCGGCTCGGGCACCCAGTGGAAGGCTGTTTGGGACATGTGGCACAGCTCGCGTTGGCTGGGGAGAGGGGAGGAGAGAGGAGAGTGGAACGGCCTGGGAACTAAAGGGGCTACGGCTGCATTTCAGTCCTTTTTTTTTTTCTCAACAGAATTTTTTTTCCAGCGTTTTTTTTTTGGGGGGGGGGGGAGACGGTTCGATATTTTTGTGAAACCATCTGGCAACCCTAGAAGAAACTTGTTTGATATCAACATGAATCAGATTCTTTTTATTTAGTGGGAATACAGGTGATGAGAAATGGGTGAAGTTCTTTTTGATGTACTGATATTTTAAGAATAGTGCAAATAGTCCTGTGGATACAGTTACACAAACTCAAACTGTTTGGTTGCAGCGAGACTTCACGCTGCTAACTAATCTCTTGTGTAAGGCATCTATTGCACAAAGCAGTAATGTACAGAGAGGACTGAAATCCATAAATATATGTTGGCCAGAGCTCATCTGTTTTATATTATGAATGAGTTCATTACTTCTTGTCATTTGAAAGAAATATTTAGTCATGACCGCTGAAATCATATAACATTTTCTATTCAATTCAATCTTAGGTTAATTTGATCATTTATCCTGCTCAAAATCTCCTGAACAAAATCATTTGTTTTACATATGATACAGCTTCCACATATTTTGACCAAGGGGATTACTTTAGGCAAATTTTTGATAATTTGAGCATTGGTGATAGGAAGTTACCATTTAATCAACAGAGAAGGCAACTGTCTTATGGGTCTTCATTTAGACTATAACCAAGATGGACTATATTGGAAATTTGTGTTTAGACATTTTTATTGGCATCCTGCGCATTGGCATGTGCTAAAAACAATCTGTGATATGAGTCCTCATTATGGTATGGATAACAAGATTAATGGTTTCATTCAGTCAAAGAGACAGGAATGGACATAATCTAAATAAGCTACTTACACACTGTGCTACTAACTGCTTTTCCCTGTTGTAATCCAGTTGGTCAAATGATTGAGGTAAGTATGATAAAAAGCCTTTTAGAAATACTTGCGATGCAATTTCTCCTATGACCACCTCTTGTTTTGCTTACTGCGGGGACTGGGCAGAATAGATGTCACACCCCAGATGTCACAAAACATCACTCTACGTCTGCTTGGGGCAAGAAATGGCTCCTGTATTTCTGGCTAGAACTTCATGAAGAGGCTGTTCCTTAATCGGGGGGGGGGGAGCTGCTTTTTTGTTGATGACCTTTTGGTCTCATGCTGATCTACAGATGACCACCCCCTCCCCCCGGGATACCTCACAAACTAAAGGAAAAATAGCATACAGACTCGCGGATTTCCCAGATCACTTTTTAAATACAGCGTTTTCTTCAAGGTGCAAAGCCAATGTGCACTATCCACACTTGTGCCCCTGAGGTACGCTCCAGCCCTGCCCTGAAAATGGATGTCAGCCTGACTATGTCTACCGGCATCCTCACCTTGACACCTTCAGAAACACTCACAGGAACCTGATGGAGTGTTTGCTTCTGTTAACATCAGTATTAACTGGCCACGATCAGTGGTGCCCAGATACCATGCTAAGGGGGTGCTCTAGAAAAGTACAGAGCCCATTGTTTGCCATGGGAAAACTATTACTCCTGTTAAAAAAATTCTAATAATGCTGGAATCATTCCCTTTGCATGAATGTGTGGGCCTGAACATGCCATGCCTCTCTTAGTAGCTACCATAAACAGGCTCCATCATCTACTACATATTGTACAGAGTTTGTGCCTCTCCCTGTCTGTCCATCTGTGAGTCTGTTTGTTCAAGAACGCCTCCTAAAGAGCTAGGACCACCAAATTTGATAGGCAGCTTCCTCTTCTCATAACTTAAAGCAGGGTCAGAGTTTGGTTGTGCCAGGACAGTGGCATGTGCGTGGAATGTGATCGTTTCACATCAGATGGAAAGGGAGGGGTATGAGAGCGGGGCAGTTATACTCACAAATGACCCCAGGGGAACAGTGAGCTCCCCAGCCACAGGGAGCAGCTGTTCGCTGGCAGCACGGCTCCTGCCACCGTGGTCTGGGGGTGCAGCCGTCAACTGGGCCAGGTGGCCCCTACCACGCTGGGTTGGCCCCAGGCTAGCAGGCAGCCTGTGTGCCCCTCCCAGCCCCAGCCCTGGGGAGATGCAGACAGGCAGGTAGAGTGGTGCCCCCTTCCTCCCCACCCTGGGCTGGCCCCGGCTAAAGCCGGGTAAGTCTTCTAGTCTTTTTATATATAATAGGTGTGTGGAATGTTTGATGTCTGCGTGTTAACTTTTTCATAGTCCCGCCCACCCAGGGAGAGGCGGGATAAAGGGTGCCCTGAAAGTAAGGTGATGAGGCGGGTCTGGCGTGGCCTAGGGGATAGCCAACACACAGTGTGCCCCTGTGGAAGGCGGGATAAAGGGCGCTCTGAAAGGAAGGTGGTGGGGCGGGTTCCGCTGTGGCCTTGGGGATAGGGCGTTCACCTGGGGAGGGCAGGGTGGCGGGTTTTATGACTTTGTTTCACGTATAAAGGCCCATATATGGCTGCAGCTGTTTGAAATTGTACTATGAAAAAGTTGACACGCAGACATCAAACATTCCACACACATATTAAATGTTTCTTTTATCTTATTTCTTCACCCATTTTAATCAGCACTGGGGAGGTTTTTCTTAAAAATGAATGATAAGGGACAATGGTAAGGATTTTACTCTGTCTCACTGTACAACAGAATTGCATAGCAGAATATCCTCAAAATCTGTTTAAGTTCTTGGTAACAGGATTTTTTTTCTTCTAGGACCTTTTTCACATATTATTTTTGTCTCTCCTTTCTTCCCACCTCAGCTGGTTATGTGATTACAGGGGGATGCCTCTTCTGGCTGGGTAAAAACAGCTTACAAACAAATGCATGGGAATATATTTGTTAACACTGTGGGAGCATCAAGCACTCTTAGCCCAAATGGAGAGGCAATGCTTTGTGTCGCCCAACAGCCACTTCTCTGCTTGCTAAGGACCATCATTTGTCCTGGCCAGGATGGCAGCTCTAACAAGCTGCCCCAAATAAGAGCAAGAACCAAAGTGGGAGAAATTGAAATGTTATTCAGGGTTCAACGGAGCTACTTGAAGACTTCCCTGGGGAAGATGAAAAAGAAGAATTAAAAAAGACTTCATTGATAAATTGTTGCTTGTGCTTTGGAACACACTCAAACGAGCATACTTGGAAATACTGAAATACGCTGTTGCTCAAAGTGTCATTCATCTGAGGCAAGGAGTTAGAAAAGCTTCAGCTGTGAGTAATGGGTAGGGACTCTAGCCTTTAGATGGGTAGGGAATCTACCTCCTCTAGCATTTCACAAACCAACCCCACTGGGTAAGGCACAAATAGTGGCCACTAAAGATGCAGAAGTAACCCTGAAAACAATAGCAGAGGAAGAATGTTTTTCTGCACATTGAAGAGTTCCAGCTTTTATCACAACACTCACTCCAGACACAATGAAGGAGAAAGAAAGATCAGTACTAGGAACCCTATTCAGCAAAAATCACATTTATCTGGGCTCATTAGGAGCTTCAGAAGAGAGAGAGAGACAAATGGGCAGAGGATTTACTTGGCATCTAGTGATGAAACATGATAATTAGAATAAGAAACTGTTAATCTAGCCACAATACAGTAAAGAACAGCACATGGATGGAATCCTAAAAAATGAAGTAATTAATGTAACCGTATATGCTGTTCTTGCTTTAAAGAATGAAAAATTTGAATAATTTTCTGGTAAGAGTCAATTATACCCTGCCATCACTGGCACATGGGACTATATGAATTATGAGGTAATGAGACAACATTAATAAGATTCCTAGAAAGAAAATTAGAGTCACTGTAACTTAACTGCATAACAATAATCTGACAATTCCAGCTGGTTCCTGCATATCACAACACTTTCCAAACTTTTGGGTCATCTTCAGTCATGGAAGCAAAGTCCAAGAGTTTCCATAATAAAACAAACAAAAGCTGGCTAGATACGCAATCTGGGTATGTCTACACAGCAAAGTTATTTCAAAATAACAGCCATTATTTCAAAATAACTTTACTAATGTCTACACAGCCAAACTGCTATTTCAAAATTAATTTGAAATAGCAGAGCGCTTATTTTGATTTTGTAAACCTCATTCCACGAGGAATAATGCCAAATTTGAAATAGCTATTTTGAAATAAGTGCTGTGTAGACACTTATATCAAAATAGGGGGCCTCCAGCCTTCCCAGGGTGCCCTGGTGGCCACTCCAGCCTCAACCAAGAATACTCCTCTCTCTCCCTTCTTCTCGGAGCCCTTAAAGGGGTTGACTCTGGCCACAGTGCCTGTGCCAGCTCCAAGCCTGCCAGCCCAGAGCCAGCAGTCACTGCCCTGACCCAGTGGTCCCAAAACATGAGCCAGCAAGCAACTGGCAGCCAGCCCTCCACCGCTCCCCAGGAGCAGTCTGCCAGCTCCCAGGAGCCTGTCAAGGCCCAGAGAAGGCGGGCGCCTTCCTGGTCCAGGGTGGAGATCATGGACCTTATTCAGGTTTGGGGGGGGGATGCCCCCAACGTCCATGATCTCTGCACTAGATGGAGGAATGCGGCCATCTATGGCAGGATAGCTGCCAGCCTGGCCACCAAAGGCCACATGCGAATGCAGGAGCAGGTTTGCATGAAAATCAAGTTGGTCTGGCGAGACCCCCAACCCTGAGCCCTGAGCTTCCCCTCCCCCTTCTTCCCTTTGCTTCCACCTTCCAGCTCCCTCCTCCCAGGTTTCCCCCTCCCCTCTCCCACCCTCTCTTCTCCCATCTCCCACTTCCTTTCCCCAGTCTCACCAGAGTTACATTCCCTCCCCCCCCCCCAGTTTTGTTAAATAAAGAGAGTTTGTGTTCATGAAAATATGTGTATTTTATTTGATATCAGGAAGGGGGGTTAGGGAGAGGTAAGTGGAAGGACGTGAGGGAGGAATGAGGCACAAGCCCCCAGTGGGGCAGACCAGGGAGGTTCTTAGTGCTCCTCAGGGTGGAAGCTCTCCTGCAGGGCCTCCTGGATCCTGACAGCCCCCCGATGCACCTCCTGGATGGCAGCCTGCAGAAAGTGCAGCCAGGCTCACAGCAACGCATCCAACAGAAGCACCAGAGTGCCCAGGGGCAGCTCCGGCTCCATGTTGCAGAGTGCTGTGGTGTCCCGAGTGAGGGCAACCAGAGTATGCAGAGACAAAATGCTTTGCTGTCCCTCCGTGAGGTAGGCAAGCAAGCAGGGAAACCTGAGAACTGGTTGTCCGGGGGGGGGGGGGGGGCTTTAAGCACAGGCCTCAGATAGCCTCAGGCAGCAACCACACAAAGTAACTCCTGACCTGATGCCCTGCCAGACCTGGTTCCGGCCGACCTTAAATGTGATTCAGCATCCACTCAGTGTAGACACGCTATTTTGAAATAGCAAAACGCTATTTCGAAATGCATTTTGTGTGTAGACGCGTTATTTCGAAATAACTTATTTCGAATTAACTATTTCGAAATAAGATATTTCAGAATAACGCTGTAGTGTAGACATACCCTCTGAGAGCTCTATTGGCTTTCAAGGATGAGGGCCTGAATAGAGGAGTTGAGACAGACTTGTGGGGTGCGTCTAGACTGGCAAGATTTCGCGCAAAAGCAGCCGCTTTTGCGCAAAATCTTGCCAGCTGTCTACACTGGCTGCGAGAATTTGCGCAAGAACACTGACGATCTAATGTAAGATTGTCAGTGTTCTTGCGCGAGAACTCTGATGCTCCCACTCGGGAAAAAGCCCTCTCGTGCAAATGTTCTTGCGCAAGAGGGCCAGTGTAGACAGGGACAGTAATTTTTTGCGTAAGAAAGCCCCAATGGCGAAAATGGCCGCCGGAGCTTTCTTGCGCAAAACCGCGTCTATACTGGGCACAGATGCTTATGCGCAAAAGCAAGTCTTTTGCGCAAAGGCACTTGCCAATATAGATGCTCTTTTGCGGAAATACTTTTAACGGAAAAACTTTTCCGTTAAAAGTATTTCTGCAAAATCATGCCAGTCTAGACGCAGCCGTGGTGTTACAGAAATATTAGTAAAGACTGGGTAACTATGATCTTCTAAGCCTCTCAACATCTGTAGAGGGATGGAAATAGTTGAGTTTCAGTAGCACAGGGGTGGGCAAGATACCTCTCACGGGCCAGATCCGGCTCGCCAAGACACTGGATCTGGCCCACGGACACGCTACCGGGATCCTCAGGCACACAAACACAGGCCTGCTCCATGTACTTCTGCTTTGGAGGGAGGGGGAGGCTTCATGTGATCTCCCCATTTCCAGCTCAAACCTCAGGCCCTATTGTCCGGAAACAATCAGCCAATAGGAGCTGAGAGATTGGCGTGGGAGACAGGGGCAGCTCAAACCTCTCCCCACACCTGGAGCTAAGAGCCACATGGAGGGAGCAGCCTACAGTTTTAAGCGGTGTGGGGCTGCAGGAGGCAGGGAGTCCAGCCTGCCCTTGGGGGTGCTGCAGGGCTGCTGCCCGGGAGATGCTTAGGTAAGCACCTCCCAGCCAAAGCCTGTCTCTGGCACCTCAGCCCCTCCTGCACCCCAACTCCCACCCCCAGGTCACCATCCAAAATCTCTGCACCCCTCTGCACCAAGTCACAGCTCCCACCCAGACCCTGTACTCCCTTCCTTCACCCCTCCCCCAGCCCAGAATCCTCTCCTGAACCCCCGCTCCCTCCCTGACCCTACATCTCAATCTCCTGACCCAGTTCACAACCCTCTCCTTCACCCAAACTCCCTCTCAGACCTTACACCATTTCCTGCACCCCAGTCCCTTACCCTGTGCGCCCTTCTGCACCATCCTAGACCCCACAACTCCTCCACAGAAAAGTGCATCCCTTGACCACTTTCCAAAATCTTGGAATGTCCCCCCCACCAAAAATTATTGCCTATCCCTGCAGTAGCAGGAATTAATGCAAGAACTATAGTAAACAATCTTGGAGACTTTCTTATTAGTGAAATATTAACTTAAACATGGATAAAGTGTTCATATACAGATACAGTAGAGATAGTTGTATATAGAGCCTTTCACCTGGAGTTCACTGGTACAGTTCTGACTCATGTCAATGAAGTCTTCAAATTACTACCATTTTTATGCCTAATCACCAACCAGGATTAAACTAGCTGATAGTCTCTGTCCTTTTCTTAGAGTAAGGCTTCCAAATCATTTTTAGAGAGTCACATATTTCATTCTCAGTACAGAAGACTGGAATGGGGTGTAAACTCTGTTCTCAGATTCAGAGATGGTGTTTATGGGAATGAGTTGAAAGACATTGTCAGGACACAGTGAGGTAGCTTTTACTAATTCTGGTCATGAGATCCTTGATTTGAAAACACACTCAAGACTGACTGAAGTGCTAGTAATCTGATCCATTTCATTCAACCCTGAAATCACCACAATTTTTAAGATTACTCTAAACATACCTCTCACTTTTCAAAGTCTCTAGAGTGTATATCATAATTCTAATTCCTGCTATGAGAAGGCATTTACTGGAGCAGTGCAAGATCTTTCTCACACCACCATGCCAGAAAGAAAGTAACATTGGCTGGGGGTGTTTATTGAAAAAAAGCAACTTGTGCACTCGGGCTAAAAGTTCTGAAAGTGATCAGTAAGCCTCCTCAAATAGTGGTAGAAAAATCCTAGTGGAGTCTGCTTTGTCCCAAAATGTACGTCCTTAAGTCCTTTCACACATTAGCAAAGTGTTGAGAGTGACAGTGAGGCATACTGGCGTGGAAGCAAAACAACACACTGGACTGCATTCCTCCTGGACTACAGCATCCTCTTTGGGGCTGTGCCCCATCCCACTGTCTCCCCCCCTTCTAGGGACCAGGCAGTCCTGAGTCCCACCATTTGCCTAAGCAGCCAACTGCAGGAAAACTGCAGTCTGGATTTAGGCCAGTCTCCTGACTATTGTGGACATGCCTGACTTAAATCACCATCCCATCTTTAAACCTTTTTAAGCAATGTACCACTTTCTAAAGCTGGCACTCTGGCCGGGAGGCAATCAACCCCAAGTTTGGAGCATGTTTCTAATCTCTAATTTTTTTTTTTTTGCCCTTCTCTAGTGGGAGCTGAGGAAACCCCATCCCATGCCACTTAATTAGAAAGCTGTATCCTGAGTATCCAAAAGGAGTCAGTCTAGAGGGTTAACCTAATCATCACCGCCTCCTCGTATTACATTCATTAATGAATTGGGCCATGAGATAGACATGCATCCAGTGAAGTTTGCGGATATGAAGTTGTGGTGTTTTATTGAAGAAAGACTGTGGAGGACTGTGAGAACCTGTAGACGGATTGAAACTTGTTGGTGTGAATTGGGCAGTCCTTTAATAAATGACATTTAATTTATGTAAAATGTAATGTATAATCCCATACTTCTAGTTTTGAAGTCTGATCATGCGGGTTCCTTTAGGCCCTCAGTAACTAACACCGTGGTGTCCAACACACTAGCCACTAGCCATGTGTGGCTATTTGGCTGATTGAGTGTGGCTATTTGGCTTGAACAATGTGGCTATTTGGCCGGTTGAGTGTGGCTAGTTTGCTATAGCAGTTGCCATTATAGCGACTACTGCTTCAGAATTGGTTGGACACCATGACTCTCTCATACTTTGGAAGTTGACTTAAGGAGCTTTTCCCACACTCTTAACTAGCATACAGTATTGCTTGCTTTTAAGTGCTAGCAAGCCTTCCAAATATGCCTCTCTGTGTAAAGGTCTTGTCCAATAATGTTTGTTATTTTACTTTTCTGCCACCTTGAGAAAGTGGCACAATCATATTAAAGAAGTATTAGTCTCATTCTCTCTCTTGACGACTTTTGTCAAATTCACAGCTGCCACATAAATTGCTTGAGTTGTATAATTAAAAAAATACTTTTGGTCTCCAAATGCTTCAATAGTTCTTACTTTATTTCTACCTTACAGTGACAGAACAAGTTGGGGGACAATTCACTGTATTTTTATCTGTGCTAAATTTCAAACTCAAGCTTGGCTGCATTCTCTCAGAACTTTGGTCTAATAGGAACACTGGAGTCCCACTATTTCAGGTGTCACAGATGACCAGTGGAAGAGGATTCACAGTGCGCTCTCTCTTAACTTTATGAGCAGAAAGCTAAGGAATTATCACCCCCTACAGAAGAAATTGATGCTGTAGGGATCGATCCACCAGCTGTCAATTTATCACATCTTCTTTTCACCAAGAAGGTTAGTGGTGACTGGATGACTAACATAGTGAATGCTAATGGTAATGGGGTAGATTTAAAAGTTAAAATAGGAAAAGAACAAGTTAAAATTACTTAGAAAAGTTAGATGTCTTCAAATCACCAGGGCCTGATGAAATGCATCCTAGAATACTCAAGGAGCTGATAGAGCAGGTATCTGAGCCATTGGCTATCATCTTTGAAAAGTCATGGAAGTTGGGCAAGATTCCAAAAGACCAGAAAATGGCAAATATAGTGCCCATCTATAAAAAGGGAAATAAGGACAACCTATGAAATTACAGACCAATCATCTTAACTTCTGTGCCAGGAAAGATAATGGAGCAAATAATTAAGGAGTTCATCTGCAAACATCTGGAAGATAATGTGATCGGTAACAGTCAGCATGGATTTCTAAAGAACAAATCATGTCAAACCAATCTGATAGCTTCCTTTGATAGGATAACAAGTCTTATGGATAAGTTGCAAGTGGTACATGTGGTATACTTAGACTTTAGTAAAACATGTGATACAAGCTCGCATGACTTTCTTATCAATAAACTAGGAAAATACAACCCAGATGGGGCTACTATAAGGTGGGTGCACAAATGGCTGGATAACCGTTCTCAGAGAGTAGTTATTAATGGTTCACAGTAACGCTAGAAAGGCATAACAAGCAGTGTTCTCTAGGGCTCAGTTTTGGGACCAGTTCTGTCACATGCCTTTATCAATAATTTAGATAATGGCATAGAGAGTACACTTATTAAGTTTGTAGATGATACTAAGCTGTGAGGGGTTGCAAGTACTTTGGAGGATAGGGTCAAAATTCAAAATGATCTGGACAAACCGGAGAAATGGTCTGAAGTAAATAGGATGAAGTTTTAATAAAGACAAATACAAAGTACTCCATTTAGGAAAGAACAATTGGTTTCATGCATACAAAAGGGGAAGTGACTGTCTAGGAAGGACTGCTGCAGAAAGGGAGCAGTTTATAGCAGTCCATAGTGATTCATAGCAGTTCATAGTGCCATGAGGGTAGGGGACTGGACTTGATGACGTCTTGAGGTCCCTTCCAGTTCTACTATTCTATGATTCTACGCTATTTGTCTAGCTGAAGTCATATAGATTAGAACTATAGCAGGGGTTAGTGTAGACAAGACCTCCATGAGGTAAATAACTTGGGAGATCAGTCACAAACTAACCCAATGGCTATGTGCAAGACATTTAAAATTTATTGATCTCTCCAGTCAAAAGCAAATCACTAACACATTCAGTTTCAACCTTCAAATATGGCCGTTGGGGAAAGAAAAGTTTAGTTTTAAAGCCAGAAAACACATTTATAAGTCCCATCCTCTCCCAGCAAGAGTCAAAGTAAAGAATAGTGTATTATAGTGTGGCTTTCAGTTTCAGCCTCTTCCAGGAAGAACACTGTAGGAAATGAGTTAGGAGTGCTGGCTGAGAAGGGAGCTCAGACTCGCCATTGAGAATGGATGCCGGGTCAGTGGGTACTGGAAGAAAATGCGCTTGGAAATCCTTGTGGCCAGCTCATGTTTTTTATAGCATCATCTTTATTACATAGCAAAATACGGGTGTTGTGTTTATATTTCAGAGGGTTCCTACCATACTGCACTCTCATGCAAAATGTCCAGGAGCAAGTGGAAAAAGAGGTGTGTGTTGATATCATGTGGAATCATGTGGTTAACTGGACAGAACACCTGCTCTCCGGCCAAAGTGGAGTCCTGATCTCTTTCTTAGAACATGTCTTCACTACCTGCAGGATCAATGGGAAGCAATCTCTCTAGTGGGGGCTGATTTATCACATCTAGTATAGATGTGACAAATCAGCCCCCAAGCTTTCTCCCATTGATTCCAGCACTCCACCAAAATGAGACTACCAAGTGGCGTCAATGGGAGAGCATCAGCTGTCAATTTACCACAATGAAGATACTGTGATATACAGACCTAAGTACACTGACTGCAGCTATGTTACTCATGTGGCTGAAGTTGCATCACTTAGGCTGACGGGCCTCAGTAGTATAGGCAAGGCCTTAGATAGCTTCCTGTTGCATCTGGGTACTTTAGACATGAGCAAAGCCATTTCAGGAATGCCATTTCTTTCAAAAGCAGGGACCACCTCACTTGCTCTTTAGTGGACGGCAGCACTCCAACGCCAGTTGGCCTCGGGTGCAAGAGCTGACACTTGAGAGATGCAAAAACAACGAGTAGCCCCGTGGCACCTTAGAAACTAACAAACATATGTAGTAGCAAGAGCTTTCGTGAGTCAGACCCACTTAATCAGATGAGTACTTGAGAAGTGAACACCTATTCTGAGTAATGCCTTTCTACTGCATGTTGTGTATGGTTCTCTATGTGAGGGCTGAATGGTTGTGAATGTAAAAAACAGGTGGCAGAATAATAGTGAGTCATGGACTTGTGATGTCTCAAAGGCATCATCCTGTGGTGAAGTAGCCTTATCACCCCTGTAAGACTTTTTATTTCATTTTCTTTCTCTTCTTAGCACCTTTGGACCTTGCAGCTTGGCTATGGATGTCATTACCTCATTTACTGTAAACATTGACTCAGTGTTCTACCCCAGCCATGCCTTTGTTAAGCAGATTAAGAAGATAAGACGTTTGATGCCTTTCAACCATTTTTCATTCTGATTAGGATGTCTCCCTTATCTTACTGAAAACCAATGGGGTAAAGAATTGCGCATAGTCTTGATATTGTCAAGTGATGATTTCAATAGTATCACATGGTAATACTTTAAAAACAACAAATGGTCTGGTAGCACTTTATAGACTAACAAAACATGTAGATGATACCATGAGCTTTCGTGGGCACAGCCCACTTCTTCAGATGACCAGAGTTTTAATAATATTACTAATAATAAGTAATACTTGTCAGTTATGGGATGCTGGCAGGCTGGGTTCCAGCTCTTGCCAAGGCTACAGGCATTAGCTAAGAATGGACAAACTTATACCCTATGGGGCATTAAATATTGTCATTTAGAAATTAAAGCTTATAATTGTTCCTGGTTCAATATCTAGGGCAGGGGTTGGCAACCTTCCAGAAGTGGCATGCTGAGATTGACCTTATTCCCTTCTATTTGCAGATCTGCATGCCATTGATACTTTTTAAAGTCAACAATAGTCCTGCTTACATTTTAGCAGCTTCATTAATAAATAAATTAAGATGTAGATCTTACCTTATTTCAATCTTCATGGACGTTTAGTTTTTGTCCTTTCTCTGGAGACTTGTCTAAAAAGTGGCTGTGTTGTGTGTTCTTTGTGATATGGACTCTTCTGTCTCAGACACAACTTGATGCATTTTGCTTAAGCCACTAAATTTCTATTACTCCTTCTGAGGGCTGGATTTCAATCTGTGGACCAGCAGTGCTGTTAAAAAAAAAAAAGGGCTTTTTTACACAAATCTCTTAATGAGGAGTCGTGCCAAGAAGGATGAATCATTTTAGCCATTAAAAACAAATAAATAGTTTGATATAGAAATGTCCAATGTGTGAAGGAATTAAAGCCCTAATGAAACAACTGAGTACAGCAGAAAGCAACAGCATACTGATGTGTGGGTGGGAAAGTGCAATGCCAAATGTCAATAGCTATGAGGTCTGACAGCCGCAGCAGCTGCCACTGCCACGTGGCCCCAGTCCTGGCCACTGGAGGAGCAGCCACAGTGGCCATGCAGCTCCGGTCCTGGCCACCAGAGGAGCAGCCACCACCATGAGGCCCCAGTCCTGCCCACCAGAGCAGTTGCTGCCACCATGCGGCCCTGGCCAGTGCCAGAGGAGTAGCTGCCGCAGCCACACGGCCTCGGTCCTGGCCCTGGCAGCTGGAGCAGTCACCACCAGCATGTGACATTGGCCCTAGCCGCTGGAGGAGCAGCCACGTGGCCCAAGTCCCAGCTCCAGCTGCCAGAGGAACAGCCATTGCCGCCACGCAGCCCCAACCCCCAGAGCAGCTAGGTAGTTACTATGAGGCCCTGGCCATAGCCCTAGGGAGTTGGGGAGAGCAAAGAAAGCCCATGAAAGCTCATGATTCTATATATTTTGGTTAGTCTCTAAGGTGCCACAGGACCATTTGTTGTTTTTGAAGTTGCAGACTAACACGGCTAACCCTCTGAGATTTTATTATCATTTATGTTAGTTTGACACGTGTTTATTGCCTGGGGCAGGTGCTAGACAGACAGCATTGGAAATGGAAGTCTTCTGTTTATCCAGAGAATAGGCACAGTAGGTGCAAATTTACCCCATGCTGCCTGAATGTTACCTCGGACACGGTTACACAGGAGAAGGGAATTCAGGCCCTTCATCAATCTTTATCCTGTTTGCCTTCGGCAAAGCGACTGCTGCTGGTTCTATGACAAACACGTCTGCTGAGAACTAACTCGAGTGAGACTACAAATCACACAAGCCCCACAAGCAGCTGTCAGATGGTAACATTTGGGGTATGTCTAGACTACATGCCTCTGGCGACAGAGGCATGTAGATTAGGCTACCCGGCATAGGAAAATGAAGCAGCGATTTAAATAATCGCCGCTTCGTTTAAATTAAAATGGCTGCCGCGCTGAGCCGATCAACTGTTTGTCGGCTCAGCGCGCTAGTCTGGACGCTTCGCGGTCGACATCAAAGGCATTTGTCGACCGTCCCGGTATGCCTCGTGGGATGAGGTTTACCAGGGAGGTCGACAAATGCCTTTGATGTCAACTGTGGATTGTCCAGACTAGCGCGCTGAGCCGACAAACAGCTGATCAGCTCAGCGCGGCAGCCATTTTAATTTAAATGAAGCAGCGATTATTTAAATCGCTGCTTCATTTTCCTATGCTGGGTAGCCTAATCTACATGCCTCTGTCGCCAGAGGCATGTAGTCTAGACATACCCCTAGGCTACGTCTAGACTGGCATGATTTTCCGCAAATGCTTTTAACGGAAAAGTTTTCTGTTAAAAGCATTTGCGGAAAAGAGTGTCTAGATTGGCATGGATGCTTTTCCGCAAAAGCACTTTTTGCGGAAAAGCGTCCCTGGCCAATCTAGACGCGTTTTTGTGCAAGAAAGCCCCGATCGCCATTTTAGCCATTGGGGCTTTTTTGCGCAAAACAATACCATTGTAGCATTTGCGCAAGAGGGCTTTTGCCCAAGCAGGAGCAGCATAGTATTTCTGCAAGAACACTGACAATCTTACATGAGATCGTCAGTGTTCTTGAGGAAATTCAAGCGGCCAGTGTAGACAGCTGGCAAGTTTTTCCGGAAAAGCGGCTGATTTTCCGGAAAAACTGGCCAGTCTAGACACAGCCCTAGTGGTTTCAGGTTTAATCTTAAAGCTTGTTGAAACCAGCCTAAGCTTTCCACGTGATAGAAGCACTTTCTTCAGTCATTACATCATTTTAATTCGGTGCAAATGCATTGGGACCAAGAGACAGTGGAGTACATTTCACCAGCCAGTCCTCCATGTATGGAGTGCTGCTGCTAGAACAAAACCATGCAGACTGAAAGCTGAATCAGCTGTAATGACCCAGAGGTACGGTGACAGGGGATGAACACAGCTTTGAATGGCGATCAGAGTGGCTGAATTCCTTTGACACTACGCCAAAAGTAAACTATATATTACTACTGTTACCATGTTGTTGAGAAACTTTGCTTGAGCAAGTGAGAAAAGCTGACTATTCCGAAGGAGCATATCAGGTTGAACTTTATACCTATGAGTATGTTTAGCTTAGCTAAGAGGCACGTGGCTTAACCCAACATACCAATGGAGTGAGTGGAGAGAGAGCCTTTATGGGTCTCTAAGCCCCTTTGAAAGATATTGGGACATGTAGCCCGACATGGTTGGGCTGGTGCCTTCTGTGCAGCAGACAGCAAAATACAGTCAAATTATTAACTCATAGCGCTTATTCCTGAACTGTAATGGGGTCTCCCTACCCGTTCCGTCTAAGGTTATGTCTAAACTACATCCCTTTTCTCGAAAAAGGGATGTAAATTAGACACTTCGAAATTGCAAATGAAGCTGGGATTTAAATTTCCCACGCTTCATTTGCATAATGGAGCCATGTTTTTTTCCAAAAAGGGGCTTTTTGAAAGACGGGGAATCTATTGAAAATAAAACCCTTTTTTGAAAGATCCTGTACTCCTCATTTTTTGAGATGAGTGTTGCTTGGTCTCCCCTTCAGTATTTGCTGATCTAGCTGCGTGTGCCATATATTTAAGACAACAGAGCAAGAAAGAGCTGAAACGATACAAAGGTGTTTGCTCTCATGCAGAAGTAGCAGCAGGAAACAGCATCAGTGAGGATTATGAAACATAAACGATGGAAGAGGTAACTTCAGGTGTAGGAGTCCATGTCTGCCCCTTCAGGGTTGTCTCCCAGTTCATAGCTGACAAAAAAATTTTCCTCTATTTCCTTTTTCTAGGCAAGGACAGCCCTATATTGGGCACGTCCACTGTACAGAAAGCACGTCATGTTTCCCTAATGGAGCAATTCTACCAAAGTCCGCATGGATACAAATTTAGAGAAGATAACATGCGTGTTCCTGTCCAGCCATCCCCTACGCAATGGTAGAAGCAAGCTCTTAAAATGGATGGTTGGTATAAAAGACCATCTCCAGAGCTTTACACAGCTTTTCCGATGGATTGGTATATTTCCGTTGGTTAATTGGAGTCAGAAGTATCCAATTTAGGATCTGTGTTTCTAAGCCACAGCTAGAGTGGCTCTTGCTGCTGCTGACATAATGCTATAATGCTTTGTGCTCTACAGTAAAGATTGATTATAACAATGATTTTCCATCACACAGGAGCCCCTAAGTGCATTGCAAATGTTACAGATTGTAAAGCATATACAGGAATCACTTCTCCAACCCTCAAATGCAGCCACTTTTGGGGGAACCTGTGGCAGTTGTTAAGTAGAGCGCAGAAATAAAGAGCCGTAAATCTTAGATAAGAATGTGTAATGTATCAGATCGCAGACTATGACCAACTAATTTACAATTTGGAAAGGATACAGTAATTAAAACACTGTACACTTGTGAAAAGTGCCAAGGGATCAGATCACAGAGAGTTAAGACCTCGGTTTTACATCTCATTTAAAAGAAGGCACCTCCAGTAATTCATTGATCCACATTGCTGCATTTGCTCATTCCTGACTCAGAGGGAAGAGCATCCCATTGTGCAGAAGTGGAGGATTTGCTGGGTTTTCCAAGGGTTTGCATGCAGTGTGGGTGGGACTCTGTGTCCCTGGGTGTTACTGGTTTAATGGGGGGTGGGGAGAGGGAGTTTATTGTTACAGGGACCAGCATAGAATTTGGGATGGAGACCCCAGCAACAGGTGACCTGATGACTGGGAGGCCCAGCTTGGATGGCACAGCCAGTTCTGGCCAGTAGTGGGACAATGGGCTGCAGAAAGAGGAGCACGGTGACCTGACCAGCTGGTTCCAGCCTAGGGGGAACAAAGGTCGGATGAGAGGAAGGCGGGGAAAGAGAGGGGCCCAGATGACCCGGTTTACCTGGGCAGAAGACAAAGGACAGGGGAAGAGATACTGGGGCCAAGAATATCAGAGGCTTGGCTAGAGGGTGGGGGAGCAAGAAGAACCCACCTGGATGCAGGAGAGACTCAGACATGCTGTGCTTGAGGGAGGCCAGGCCTATGGGCTCTGAGAGTCCCTATGCTGAGTTCAGATGCTTAATAATCCTCCTGTTTTACTCTGGCTGATAGTCACTCTGCTCTGGAGGACAGGTTGCATTATTCCCTCTGGGAGTGCAGGCCCCAGGGGCCCAGAACGGGTGGACTCCCTGAAGTGTGCTGGAGGCTCAGAGAGGTGTGGTCCCAGATTCAGATGGGGCTTAACCCCCGAAAGAGAATGGATGCCGGAGAAGGGCTGTTGCAATGAAGGGGATTCCCCATGTGGAGCATATGGGGCCAAGGGTGGGCACAAGGTGAGAGTCCATGACAGTCATCTCAGTCAATGTAACCTTCCTGCAGCATTAGAGATTTCCCTAGAAGTCTCCCAATTAACTAACGACAAAGCCCACCCCTGCTGAGGTTGGGAGATATAACAAGATTATATGAACTGCATGGACACTGGCTCTGATTATGGATCATATGCCCCTGAAAAGGATTGATTTGTGTGTGGAGGAGGGAAGAGTGGAATCAGATGTTGGCATCATCTCAGTGCAAATAATAAGGAATTACATTGATTTTCATTTTAATGATGCTTTTATTAGTACTTTTTGGATTACTAAATATGAAACCATACCACATATTATACAGAGCATTCAGAATTATTGTCAGAATTAACATCTTCACTTACTGGAGGATTGATGCTCTGGCGATTGATCTTCTAGGGCTCAATTTAGTGGATCTAATGAAGACCTGCTAAATCAAATGCTGAGAGCACCTTCATTGACCACAGTACTACTCACTGTTGTGAAGAGTAAGGGAAGTCAATGGGAGAGTTTCTTCTGCTGATCTCCCACTGTGGAGCTGCCCCAGAAAATCAATGCAAGGTATATCGAATCCAGATACACAGCTGGAGTTGTGTATCTTGCATCAATTTTCTCTACCAGTGTAGACCTGGCCTGAGAAAGACAGGGTCCAGGGAGCCTTCTCTGAGGAGTACAACAGTTGATGAGGGCACCCTCAGAGTTTGATTTAGTGGGCTTTATTAGATCCACTAAATCAAACCCTGGAAGATTGATTGCCAGAGCATCAATACTCCAGTAAGTGAGGACGTGGCCTCAGTATCCAACAGAAACACCCTTCTTTCAAACTCAAGTCCTCCAGGCTGCAAGGGTATCCCAGCACTGTACCTTCCTGTATTATTACAATTCTTTCATGTTTAAACCCCTCTATCAAAGTTACAAAATAGAAGAAGAGAGAACAAAGTTAAAAAATCATAACTGGGTTAATATCTGTGTAAAGAATAACTCCCAGCGGAGACCATTGGACACAGAGTAAGCAGATAAATACCTCCCACTTTGCAAATCGCTGCTCATAAATGGTAATTGCTTATACCTCACTCCTTCAGTTAACTTATTTGCAAGCTGAGCCATGTTCAAGTGTTTAGTAATAGCAGCCACCTAAAAGCATAGCAGAATCTAGCTAAGTCAGCTCCAGAAGTTAGTCACATGAATTATTTCTTGCAAGGCTGTGGTCACTTTAACACTTGACAGGGCCATGACACTGTGGCATCACATGATCCAGGAAAACATCCCCAGATGTCACCAGCCACCTGGGGTTGAAAAGGCAGAAGACAGATGGGGCCAACTTGGTCAGAAATAGGAAAGGGGCCAAAATAGGCAGCCCTGGTTACACACAGGCAATTTGCTCTACACCTTGGAGTCAATTAAAGTGCCAGAAGAGACTGATGATGTCTGAATAAAATTGCTGAGCGGGGTCCAATGTAAAAAAAATAGCTTAATAAGCACTTGAACTTGCTGTGCTGATGGTGTTTCAGAGGCAGTGCTAAGCTAAAAGGGTGAGAGTCATGAGATGAGGAGTAATAAGGCTCAGCTAGACCCGGGTAATTTGCATCAGCCTAGCACTGATGTGTTTGCATCGGGGCACACACTGCACTTGTATAAAATGGGACTGACATCAGGCCCGTTTATCCCAGACATGTGGCAGTGACTTTGGACCAGGCGTCTGGAACAGCAACAATGACTCTTCCAAACCAAGCTGAAGCCTCTGATGCACCAAGGGCTGCCACAGACAGTACTGCCATAGCACCAGATTACACCGCCATTGAGGGCAGCAGACTCTTTAATGGCTGGTGCTTGGTTTACACTTAAAATATAGATCAACCCAGGGCCGTCCTTATCCATACGCAGAATATGCAGCTGTCTGAAAATTTGGGGTACCCCTAGGTCTTAATGTCCACCCACTTGCTCTTCCTACCCCTAGTCTGTCGCTCTTCTTCCTCTCTAGAGGATCTAGTTAACTTTAAAGTGACAAAGCCTGCCAGGCCTGTTAGCAGAATATTGAACCCATGAAAGCGTTTGCCGACCCCAGGTATATGCTGTCAGCTTCTGAATTTACTGTGTTAGTCCACAGGACCTTAGTTTAAACTTTGTTTTAAAACTAGTTCATTAGTGTGTTGCTGAAGATTATAAAAATCAGATCTCTAAAAAAATCATCTCCCCCACCCCGCCCTCGGGCTGTCATTAGGGAAAGGGGCAACAGTTTAATAATATGGTGTAGGGCCCCATAAACCCTAAGGATGTCCCTGAATCAACCTAACTATGATGAGCAGAGGTGTGAACAATTCCTGATCGCCCTTGAGCAGTGTGGTGAGACCATCCTCACCTCCAGTCTAGAAATGACTTGGCAGATGGAAGAATTCCTCCATCAACCTAGCAGGGTCAGAGGCTAATCCCTGTCCGGCATGCTCTGTCCCCATGCAACCTATGTTTTGACTTCCTCTTTACCTCATCTCTACATTCCTAACTAATGGTGTCCCACACTATCTAGTTCATAGGGTGTTCTCCCTCTTCTCTTAGCTGGCTCTAAAATTCTGTCTTTGTAGCCTACTGACCTATCTTAGCCTATTGACTTATCTTATTTAGCACAAATGGCATTTTCAGCCTGATTTGTTTACTTCCCTAATGATATCTTCCAAAGAAGGAGGCCTCCCCCCTCCCTCCCCGCATCTCTGTGTATTAATAAGTCATGTCAGATGAGGCTTCAGGTGCACTGCTTCTCCTGGAGGTGGGTTGTGTCCTACACTGACAGAGAAACCCCTTTGGTTGATGTACAGTAGGGTGCTATGGTGGCTCCCCCACTGTAGCTCCCAGAGCATAGATGTAGCCAAAAAGCACATCTACGCTATAGTCAGAGGTGTGACGGCAATATGGGTAGGGAGAACTGAGCTTGCTTCGAACAATCTTGCACAACTAAAACAGTCATGAAGCCACAACTGCAGGGGCTAACTGTTCGAGTGCTTCCAGGGTCCCCAGAAGCGGTCGCACTACCTGTGCAGTTGTGGTTTCACTACTATTATTACTCAAGCTAGCAAGAACCAAGCTAGTTCGGGTACATCTACACCTGTGGAGGTCACATCTCTGACAGCAGTGTCGCTATTCCCTGGGGCATGTGGCCTTTATACAGAGTCATACCAACTTCCATTTTGGATGAGTCTAGCCAGATGGGAGGTGACACCATTTTTTGTCTCAATGCCAGTGGCCTTATGCTCAATTTACATTAAACCCTGCTCTGGCAATATAAAAGGGCAGTTTAAATGGATCTTAGCATAAATGAGAAAGAGGCCTGGGTCTCTCACTGTTTATAGAAGTTGAACTCTGCTCAGCATGTACTTTGTGTGGGTTTATTTGCTATAAAAGCCATTTACATTCCTTTCGTGCACAGAAGAGCCCATAAATTTCAGTATGTTGTGTATTCATGAGGCCCTCCTTCCACAACAGCTGGGGCTTTTTCTACATTGTGCTTTTGTGTTCTCTGTACCACTTTACATGGCTCCTTCCTCTTCTTGTGCGACAGAGAGAGATGAATGGGGCAGAAGGAGCAGCTGGCAGCCAACTCTGATCCGTTGCAAATTCTTTTACTCCTCTGGATCGACGTGGGTTCTGGGAACCATCTTCAGAATGACTGGCTTCTTAGGTTGCATGACACCCTTTGTGTCCAACACCAGGGGGATCTTCACCATTAGTAAAGAAAAATCAGAAGAAAGCCAGTGAATGTGGGGAGTTAGGAAGGGACACAGCAGACTTCACAGGCTTCTCTGACAAAAGCCCAACGCCCTGGGAACAGTTAAGGATATGTCTACACGTAGGGCGGGGGTTGGGATCTCCAGCTTGAGCAGACTTGTGGGTGCTAGCTCTCTGTAAGCCAACAGGTGCAAAACAGAATGTAGCCTAAGCAGCGTGACCAGCAGGAAGGGCCAGTTGCCCTGCTTACATACCTAGGGCCTCTGAGGGTTCGTCTACACAGCACCCTTACCTCAAAACAAGCTACACAATCTATGCAAATTGCATAGCTTATTTCAATCTTATTTTGGCGTTGTCTTATCCAAGTCATTGCCTGGGCCAGTCTCTTGCCCTTCCCCCCAGGGGTTGGGGCTTGTAGCAGGTGTCTGTGGTACCTTTCTGGGACTCCATCCCCTGCTGTTTCTGCCCTGAAGCTGGTATGACTCACTCTCAAACTTTTGCTTTCTGTCACTCTTATACCTTTCCTCCCATCGTCTCACTCTCCCCTCCACCTTCCAACTGAGGAGGCTTTTAAAGGCCTTCAATAAGCCAGCAGTGGAGTCAGCTGGCCTCAGTCTGCCTGAGCCAGCTCCCTCTCAGCTGCTTCTAATTGCCCTGCTGCCCTCTGCTTCTATTTAGCAGGTCTTTCCCCTTTTGGGGCTGTCTTTCTCCCACTCTGCAGGAGCCCTCTGGCCTGACCCTGCCACACTACACAGCGCCAAATTTTGAAATAAAGCGCTATTCTGAAATGTCCCTTATCCCTCGGGCAATGAGGTTTATAGAGACGTCGGAATAGCGGGCCCGTTATATTTCGATATAACAGGCTTGCTCTTAAGACGTGGAAGAGCTATTTCAGGATATCGGAAGTAACCCGAAATAGCTCTGCAGTGTAGACACAGCTTGACAGACATGTACTCCAAGAGGCTACCCTCTGTTTCTGACATGTTCGCCAGAAAGCAAAACACGAACATGTGTCCTACATCTTGCAGGTCTAGGCATAGACAAACCCCATAAAGCACCCACTTACGTCACACACCCTTTGCTTTCACGCATTTGCATTTTTCTGACCTACTTTCAGCCTGTGATTGGCGGGGGGGAGCAGGGCAAAGAGGGCAACTGCCTCAGGGCCCAGTGATACAAAAGGGCTTGGGGTCCTGGCTGCCACCGATGCTACTGTGATAGCAACCAGAGCCATGTGTGGCACGCTCTGGGCGGCACTGAGGGCTGGCTGGGGGAAACATGGTGTGCTCTGGGCGGCTTGGAAGGCTGGCTAGGACAGGCTAGCCTGAGCCTCGTCCCTTGTACCCGAGCCCTGCCCCTTCTGGGGGCACAGAGCTGCTCCCTCAGCCAGGGGCCCAGGAGTTTGTCAGCCCCTTTGACCTACTTTTTGAGCCCACTGTTGCTGAATACATTGTCACAGCTCCAGTGAGAAGGGAGCAGGACAGGTATAAAGTTCTCCAGCAGCAGAACCAATATGGCCTTCAATTCTGGCCTCTGAGTTATTAACACATTAGGAGGAGCTTAAAGGAGAGCAACAAAACTGATAAGGGAGCTGGGTGTGCAATGAAAGGTTTCATTCTTTGTCGAGCTTGGCTGAGCAATGACTAAGGGGGGACTTGGCAGCAGTTGGTTAATAGTTGATGGGTGTAAACACTAAGGAGGGAGAGGTTTTGTGTGTGGCATACAGGGGTAATGGAATGAAACTAAGAAAGGGTGATCAAAGTGAATAGCCAGAGTGACTTCCTGTCAGTGAGAGTCACCAGGCTGTGGAACTGTCTGTTCCAGGGACAGGCTAGCAGCATCGTTCCTTGAGACTTTTAAAACTAATTGGGCTAGAACAGCAGACGATGCAATGCTGGGAACAGCCTTGCATTTGCAGAGGATGGGCAGGGATGGTTTGTTTCTCTGTCTAGCTCCAAGGGGATTCAATGCTGCTGAGATTCACTGGTGCAAGCAATATACCCAGCACCTGCCTTCCCAACAAGACAGCATGAATACATTAACAACACACCAGGTTGCTTCAGACTTCATACAGATGCGTATCAGGCACCCTGAGGATCTTCCTGAGTTTGGCTCCCAGCATAGCTCGCATCACTGAGCCCAAGGGGAAAGCAGCTTCTCTGGGAATATACTTTGGAGTGGTATTTTGGTGGGAAAGCCGGAGGAGCCACATAAAGCTATTGGCACTGATGATATCTAACTAGTCTTCCTCTAATTAACTGCAATTACAAAATGGATCCATTTCAGGACTAAAAAAAGAAAAATGCCTTGACTCAGGGGAGTACAGGTAGGTCAGTGGATTGTTAATGGGTTGTTGCAGACTTTCACCTCCCAGTCAACTGTTCAGTTACAGCTCAGCTCAGTGGAGTTTAGAGATGGGCACTCACAGCCAAGCAAAACTTCTGTACTGATCTGTTTGCCTTTTAAAACAAATCTGGCTCGAGCACAAGCACACGCACATGTGGCCAAGAATGTCCATAGGAACGGCACGTTTCCAGCCAGCCTTGCAGAATATTCACAGAAAGCAAATTTAGAATTTAAAATTGCCAGCACCTGACCCGAACACCAAAGAATACCTCTCCCTTAGCTTGGGAACAGATTGCTCAGAACAAACTGCTCCCAAAGCAGTTGCAGACAAAGAGCTTTCAACAGAGATTATTTGACAGATTCTTTCAACTAGCAAATTGCATCTACTTTGTGTCAAATATAAATAGTACCATCTCTGACTTTCTGAGCGCCTGGCTCCATCAGCACATGGCTAAAGCTGAAACTCAAGCTAGACCGAGGACATGCTGACAGGAGGAAGGAGGTATTTTGAGGAATTTTGCCTCCTCTATATAAGATCTCCCAATACTGAGGGCATTTGTCCTCAGATGTCAAAAACCACTTGTGGTAGTGAGTCGCAAAACCCAGTCCTACCGACTCAGGCCGATAGGGCTTGTGGTAGGGAGTTAAAAACAGCCATGTAGTTGTTCCTGCTCAGGCTGCTGTTCAGGATCTGAAACCTGCCTTTGTCCCTGGTGTCAAAGTCTGAGGCGTACTGTCTACCTGGTTCTTTTCAGTGCTGTAGGCCCTTCTCAGGCCCAGGCGCTCAGACTCACTGCTGTGGGTGTTTTTTTACTGCAGTGGGTTTTGGTTTTTTTGGAACAGTCTGTTTATTCAAGAAATGACACAAATTCTGTTTCCTTGGAGAGTGGTAGGAACAAAGTGGTGGAGGCTGAGTTGATCTTGAGGTCCTTTTAGACCCAATGTTATTTGGATCACCAGATAACCATGGTAGTAAACAAAAAAACCCCAAACAACTCCAACAAAAAAACACCACCACCACCAGCAAGAGCCAAACACAAACACCAAAGCCCCACCCACTTCCTTGTACTATCAGCAAGAAAGCTGGACTCCATCAGACTGGCCATGGTGAAGTATATGAAGTCTTCCCCAGGCATGAGTGTCATATCCAGAAATAATGTCAAACATCCTTAAAAAGCTCAATGGGTACCAAATGAAGCCGCCCACCTGCTTGATAACACAGGTCACTTGAACACATCACCCTGGTGTGCTCTGCCCTCTGCACAGAACTCTGCAATCCATGGGGACTCAAGAGAAAGTCTCAGTCCTAATGCGACAAGCCCACCATGGATTAGCCTGAACTACCCAGGAGAAAGCTTCTTCCTCCATGACCACAGTCTTCTATGACAGCCATGGTATAATGGAACTCTGAACTGTCAGTCAATTGGAGGCGGCTTCCTAGCCTAAGCAGGAATATTTTTGGGCTCCCCCCTACAATACATATTAATAGTTAATAAGAGGCCCCCTTCAGCTACTCAGGGCCCCAAACAATTGCTTAGTCTGCTTATGCCTAGCATTGGCTCTGTTTTCACCAACATTAAATTCTCTTCCAAAGAGGGATTAATACGTGTGGAGGTTTTTAAAAAAACCTAGCACATTTCATTCTAATTATTTCCACGTGCCTCCCACACATGGTAAGATCTTGCTGCTTCAACAGTGTGAAGGTAAAATCAAGTCTGCTTGCCAGGTTCAGTGCTCCAGAATCTGTCAGCCCCTGATGGGGAAAGGGATTTTCCGTGTGTGAGAGACAGTACTCCATCTGTTCTGAGACACAGGTGACAATGAGCACATCTGATTATCTCAAGGAGATTATGGCATTGTGAGGGGATATACAAATCCCATACCGGGTAACAAAGGGTTAAGGAGCTGCTCTGCACTCAGCCAGCCCTGCCCCACCCCACCTGCAAGAGATGCATAGACTGGAGGAGGCATTAAATGGGAGCAGAACAGCTCACTTGGGGGCCAAGCTGGGAAGAGAGCAGACCTGCAACTCGCAGCTCCTGAGGGAAGAGCTAAGGGAAGGTAGGATCTCTCCGGGTACGTCTACACTAGCTCGTTAGTTCGAGCTAGGTAGGGTAATGAGGGCAACCGGAGTTGCAAATGAAGCCCGGGATTTAAATATCCCAGGCTTCATTTGCATGTTCCTGGGCACCACCATTTTTAAATCCCCCTTAGTCCGAACTCCGTGCCCATGGCTACATGAGGCACGGACTAGGTAGTTCGAATTAAAGATCCTAATTCGAACTACCGTTACTCCTCATTTGAACTACCGTTACTCCTTACTTCCATGAGGAGTAACGGTAGTTCGAATTAGGATCTTTAATTTGAACTACCTAGTCCGTGCCGCGTGTAGCCGCGGGCATGGAGTTCGGACTAAGGGGGATTTAAAAATGGCGGTGCCTGGGAACATGCAAATGAAGCCCGGGATATTTAAATCCCGGGCTTGATTTGCAATTCCGGTTGCCCTCATTACCCTACCTAGCTCGAACTAACAAGCTAGTGTAGACGTACCCTCCTAGAGGGACATGAAGATCTGTGCCAGGTACACCCTGAGAGGGAGCCACCTCTCCTCTGTCACGTGCACTCCGATTATTTGTGTTAATTTCGTGGTTTGTTCATGGACTACCCAGGAGGGGAGAGACTCAGAAGTGACTTGGCGGGAGGGCTAAGGCATGAGAAGACACAGCTGCCGCTGCAAGAAGGAGAGAGTTGCCATGTCCTGCCCTGCCACAGAGAAGTGCCATGAGGTGAGCTGACCTTCTTCATGCTTTCCTGTACAAACTGTGAACAATGAAGGGGGTGCTAGGAGGTGACCTAGGGAGGGCTGGGTTAAGGCTCTCCTGGATGTTGAAGCCTTATGTTGCCTTCCCAGGGCCCTGAACTCCCCTCTCAAGCCCCCACTGCAGAAAAAAGGGTCTAAGCCAGGACCAATAGGCAGTGCTCCCCATGAGCAAAGACTACGCGAGGCAGTAAGACCAATGATACATTTACAAGTCTGGATTCTCACCGGGGTGTCTTTGCAGGTTTTGAAGGAAAACCTTTGCAACAGCACAACCATGGCCACCTTCATGCTGAGGAGAGCAAACCTCATTCCAATGCAGTTCCTGGGACCAGCTCCAAAGGGCAGGAAAATGTAGGGGTCCATGCTCTTCCTGTTCTCTTTACTGAACCTGGTTCCAATCAGAAGAAGCAAGTTAGGAAAAACAACGGTTTCTCTGTTGGATTTGGCATGCTCATGGGATTGGGAGGAGACAAAGGCTTGTTTTGCATATTTCAATCAGCACTCATCTATTTTCCATGTTCCTCTATCACTCTACTCTCCCTCTCCCTCCCCGCTTCCCGCTTCCATGGTGGTGCCTGGAATTTGCTGTATATATCCAGGTCCTTCAAAAGAGCTGAAAGACCTGGAGGATAGTGGTGATTTCATAGTAACTCTGCTCTCAGAACTCAAATTGAAATCCTTCTCATCTCAGCAATGAAACCTAGAGCCCATATCACAAAAAAGCAGCTCAAGATCTTCTTACAGCAAGTACTGTAAATGAGCGTATATAACCCGCAGATTATACATGTTTTTACAAACCCCATCTCCCCTCCCCCACGGGGTATACATGTCCGCGGGGTATACAAGTTTATTTTTACTCATTAGAATTGGGTCAGCTCTGCTCCGCTGCAGGGAGGGCCTGGCAAGCTTCCAGCATGCCTTCGCTGTGCTCTCCGTTCCCCCACCCAAAGGAGGGTGCGTTGCACTTGGCTGCGGCTGCGTAGGGCCTGGGCGTGAGTGCGGCTCCCCTCCCGCAGGCCAGCCAGCTTGCCTGTGCTGCGGTCTCCATTCCCCCCGGTATGTGCGATTACCGTGAATTAGCCTATAGAACCCACGGGTTATACACGAGTGCGGGTTATATACGCTAAAACATGGTAAATGGACAAACAGAGCCAGGGTCTTTCCAAGTCTGGCCCGTAGAAGGGCTAGCTTTTGAGAAAAGCCACTCCGAAGCAGGGGAGCCGACAGCTTGCACAGGCCCTTAGGCAAGGTGGGGAGGCGGAGCTGGCGCTGCATTCCTGGAAGGGGTGGAGCCTCAGGTGGAAGGGGTGGGGCCAGGAACAGCCAGTCCTCTGCACCTCCCGGACTGCAACACAACCCTCCCCCCCGGCCCTCAGTGCCACATGGAGTGAACAGTGCTCCTGCAGTGATTTTAAGGGTCTGGGGCTCTGGAAGCTGCTGCTGCTGCAGTAGCAACAGCTGCAGACAGGTGCCCGAGGTCCATTTGAATCACTGGCCCCCCCAGGCAAACTGCCCCTTTTGCCTTCTCCTCCCCTCCCCCATCAGCAGGCCTGCTCAGAAGTGAAGAGATATTCTGTGTGCTGCAAACTGGAGAGGATCAGTTAAATAAAAGAGCTTTGCCAATGAAACATATCAATAATCCTAAGTCAAAATGACAACCTATATGTTATAGCACTTTCCATTCCAAAGTATTTCACAGATTTAAATGGATCAACAAACTACACAGGGCTCACTTCTGTCACCATTAAAATACAGCCTCTGGGGTAGAATGGAGCAGCTGTTTAAACAACATGCAACACCCCTGCACAAATAGTCTAGGAAATGAAGAAGAATAGTATATCAAACTCTAATGGGGAAATGTAGGTAAGACAAAGTATAATCTCCTAGGCTAGAATTTAGCCAGAATACCTGCATCTTATGAGACACAGGATGGGAACATGAATCGCTACAAGTGGGTAAAATGTCAATGTTACATTTTGCCTGAAAAAACAGCACCTACAGAAAGCCAGGACTCCAGTGTGAATCTGAGAGGCAGGTACAGTGCTGACCTAGGCTATGTCTTCACTACAGAGTTTTTCCACAAAATCTCACGGAGTGTCCATACCTCAAGCGCATTTTTGCACAAGAGAATCAAAAGAACAGAGGGTTTTTTTTGCACAATTGGTATTCCTTTTTCTACGAGGAAGAACACCTTTTTGTGCAAGAGCTCTTGCGCGAAAAGGTGTGCATGGATGGGGAAGAGGGGTTTTTTTACGCATGAAAAGGGAAGCGGAAAAAGCACAGGTGCCCTGGTGGCCATTTTGTCCATAGCAATCACTGCTTACATGCGAGATAGCATCTAGTCAGTCTGGACGCTCTCTTTCACAAAAGCGCATCACTTTTTCAATGCGCTTTTGCAGTGTGGACGCTCTCTTGTGCAAAAAGTTTTTGCGGCAGATCTCTTCCAAAAAAAGCTTCTTGCGCAAGAAGCCTGCAGTCTAGACGTAGCCCTAGAGGGATGTATTCCACCTACTGAATCCCTAACACTGTTTTCCAGAGCACACACACAGAATGGCAGGTATTCCCGGGATCTTGCCAAATCCTTTGTGGAGGTGGCCCTAGCTTGGGAGAGCTGTTCACATCACATCTCAGGTAGGGTCATCTGACTTCGGAGTAACTTGCTTGGAACTTCTAGTTCTTATTGCGCTTGTTACATGTTATTCATTGAAAAGGATCGGGCTCATCTCTAATGACGGGCCCTATTGAGTGGGGCTATCTGTCATCAGTTGTACCACCTGCTACCCATGTATTCGACACAAGAGAAACCGTAGTCACCCACCACGGTTCTCATCACTGCAATCCAATCGGCTAATCACATGCCATCTGGCTAAGACTCCTCGTACGGTTTCAGCTGGGCATGTTATTCTTCACATCTGCTCCTAAACTTTGGCCGGGCACTGCCATACACTGTTAAACAGCTGCCCTGTTTCACCCCACGGTGGGTATATTTCAGTGCCCGGGGGTTAGTTTGCAATAGTTTGCAGAGTTCGGGCTCTTTGTATGAGCACGGCTATATAAATGTCAGCTCTTAGTATCATTATTAAGAGCGAGTTCCCGGCTCTCTGTGCCAACTTGGAATGGCTGTTGGGCCTTTTGCAATCCAGTGAGGGTTAGGCCACCTAATTCCATCAGATTCTTGCCTCATTTCTCAGGGTATGACCCATCAGTAATTCCTGAGCAGGGAACATTTCATAACTTGAACTGGAAAATTAAATTTTATTTTCTCTGCCTCTTTGCCCTTCCATTGCTGATCTGCATGGCACGGTGCCAGTCACCCTATCGCTCTTGCTTTAATGCCTGGCCATAAACCCCTCAGCGTTATAGCTGCTGAGAGCTGGTTTCGGTGTGATTTTCTTCAATACAGTTAATTAAATTCCATGCACAGTTTATGGATGTAGATCATAAAACTCCCCACGCGGCAATGCTGGGACTAGATGTCAGACAATAATAAATGCCTGATTTAAATGTTATAGTCACCCTTCCTCCACGTTCCCTGCCATTAGGAAGAAGCGGCATTTCTTACCCTTCCCGCACCCTTACCTCTCGGGTCTGAACTCGTCGGGCTCTGGCCAGTATTCTGGGTCCCGATGCAGCACGTAGGCCGGGATCATGGCTACGGTGCCTTTTGGAATGGTCACGCCGTTGATCTCAGTGGTTTTCTTGCAGACCCTTTCGATCCGCCCTCCTGCAGGGAAGAGCCGGAGGGTTTCATTCACCACCATGTCGAGATACTCCAGCTGTTGGATGGTGTCATAGGTGGGAACAGCCTAAGGAGGGCATGGCAGAGGCAAAGCGATTTTCAGGTACAGAGGAGACCGCCTCAGGGCTTGTCTTGCTGCCTAGACACACAATAGCCATACTAAACAAATCAAGGTGACTATGGGACCTGGGGGGGCAAATTGCCATGTCTACCTCCAGCAGGACAGTGCCTTCTAGCATGAGACTGAGTTACTGGTCCTATGCTGACCTACAGGACTGTGCCTTTAAATACTGCAGCACGGTGAGGCCAGTGGTTAAATTGGGATTTGTGAGACTGCTTCTTGCAGATGTGGCCACAATGAGGTTCCTTTATCCAGGTTCCCCTTCAGTAGCCTCTGTCTGCATCACCCATTCCAGAGGTGGTCTAAAATGGACACCAGGGAACAACCTTAATCCCCTTCCCTGGTCCTGCCCCTCCATCGCTGGTCCCCCCTGGCCCAGAGAGGCAGGTCACATGAGGGAAGTTCCATAGACATCTCTGCTCCCTGATGCATCTGGGAGCTATCAGAAGACTGGGATGATGGTGCCAAAGGAAGCCGGAGTCACACTGGGGCTTGGTATGGCCTTGGCAGTCCTGCTAGCTGAAACCTCCAACACACAGACCCGATGCGCCACATTCCACACAGGTACAGCTCACCCCCTGCGCAGCAGCAACCTGGGTGGATGCAGAGCACTGGAAAGCTCTCTGACCTTGTTGGGAAGGGTGGTGTCAACCTCCTCTTGCAGTCTCTGCTGCACGTCGGGATGAACGGCCAGGTTGTACAAGAGGAAATTGAGGGTGGAGCTGGTGGTCTCATAACCAGCTAAGATACAGACAAGGGCCTGCGCCATGATCTCCTTGTCAGACAGAGCTGGAAAGAGAGGTGTGAAAACACACAGAGAGGGTGAAGCCCTCAGAGCGCAGGAGATAAGCAGCAGACACAGAATCCTATGATTCCTCCTTTCACTACATTGCCCAGCTCAGAGGAGAGCCCTATCAAGGCATCAGTTTACAACAGTTCCTTTGCTGATCATTCAACCACAGCAGCAAAACCTCCCTCAGATGTGGGTTAACCCCGCTAGAGTCCAACAAGCAGCAGCGGCAAGTGGTGGACTTGACGCCCCTCTCCCCCAGGTGTAAATCAGGAGCCACAAAAGCGGGAGAAACAGGCCCGATGAGTTTATTCACTGCAACGCAGCAGCCTAAAGAGAGACCTTGCTCTGGAGAGGGTTTGTGGAACTGCACCCCTGCTACACAGTGTCCACTTATGAACATCTCTGCTATGTTCTTATATTTTCAAACGCCTAATCTCTCCGAGGTGCTGAGGTGAGCTGTCAGCTCCCGGGGGAAGGTCTGGACGGTGCTAAACATGCTGGCAACACTCTGCAATAATCATTATTGAACAATTCTAGTGCCGCAGTGCCACGGGCCAGTCAGGAATGTCCTCCCCTCCCCCGCCGTGCAAAGTGCTGTACAAACACATAGGAAAACGCTCTCCTGGTCCCAAAGAGTTTACAAACAGAGGGGAGGGATAAAATCAAGCTATGTGCAAATTTTACTTATATGACGCGCATTTTTGTACTTTATTATGTAGTTTTAAAATATAATAACTGCATCTGATCTCTCTTTGACTACCTGGGGCCTCCCTTTTACTGCTGGCCAAATTTCTTACAGAGGGTCCTGATGCATGGCATCCAGGAAGGGAGAGTAGTTATTGGCTTTCCGGGAAGGGCATCCCACGTGCAGAGGAAGAGGGGATGAAAAGAGCGATGGGAATGACAGACACGTGGGTGACCAAGGCGAGTGTCATTGGCAGAGCACAGGAGGACGTGGCAAGAGACAACAGAACAGAGGATTTGGCTTTATTAAATTATATCAACCAGGAGCATTTAGGGCTGAATCCTGCGTCATTTGCTTCTGGTTTTGACTCAGATTTCACACAGGTAAATCTCCAGCTCGGTTAATTAAGGTTCCCAGGGTTTGTCCCTCGCACATTAGGTTTGATTCTGTCCCATTTCCTATGCAGTACCCGCCATTACTGTCCGGATTCTCACACGTGATGAGACTCGGCATTTTCCATTGGCTCCAGTCGGGACTGTGGGGGCATCGCATCTCTGAGGCGTTCAATTCTCCTTTCCCTTTCTCTACTTCTGAGAGAGATCCAGCCTCCACTTCTGCCCAGCACAGAGTGTGCGGTGGGGTGCACGGGGGCAGGGGGATTTCTGGTCATTGGAACCCCTACATGAAACAGCCCAGCTAGTAGCTGGGGGAAGGGGCCTGCAGCCTAGCCTTTATAGGAGCATGTCTTCTCATTAGGTTCGGAGCTGTCCTCTGAGCTCTGTGAGTCAACCATCAGCTGCAGGAAATCCACCCGGACCTGGGGATGGAAGGCCAGAGTGAGGGCAGATCTAGAGCCCAAAGGAAGGTGTGCTTGCAGTGTAGGCAGGCATGTAAGCAGCAGTGGCAGTGAAGACACAGTGGCATGGATTTCAGCGCAAGCTAACACTCCCAGTATCTACCCCGGGTTCCCTGCAGGCTTGGGCTGGAGTCGCTAGCCTGCACCAGAACCCATGCTGCCACATCTTCGGTCCTGTTGCCTGGGCTAATTGGATTAAAGCTTCCGGGGGGGGGGGGGAGGGCTGTGCTCACCTGTGCTGTAATTATGCCTCTGTGTGCTGTGCACATGCTCTCGCAGAGGAGCAGTGCATGGAAGGAAAAGCTAGTGCAGCACAGGCTTCCGCTCTGACCCTGCAGCCCCAGTTCCTCTGTCAGTCCAGCCAGATAAGGGGGATACCTTAGAGCACGGTGGCTAGGAGGCTCCTTATGGTGCAGGCTGGGCAAGCGGGTTAGTGTCTTCTCATGGGAGCGGGGCTGGCCTGAGGAGGGTGAGGGGGCTGGGGCAACCTCTCAAGTGTTCCAGGCAACTCCCCCCCCCTCCCCGCTGCAGGCCCCACCTCACCCCTTTCTCAAGCCCTGCCCCTGCTCCGCCCCCACCCTGCCCCCTTCCCTCCTCTCCTGAGCAACACAGCCTGGGGGATTACTGGAGCCTGGAGGGGTGGCAGGAGGGGTTGCCCTCCCGCTCACCACATGCCAGCAGGAGCCAGAGTGGCCTGAAAGCCTGCTCCACCCCACTGTGCTGCCCTCTCCCAGCCCTCTGCACATGGCTGTCTGTGGCAGCGGAAAGCGGAATGCCCTGGCACCGGCACGCTCTGCTTCCTGCTGCTGCAGGGAAGCTGTGCACAGTGGGCCAAGAGATGAGTGGGGGAGGGACGCGACTCCTACTGCTGCCCTGCACCAGGCCCCTGTAATCCCCCGGATGCCTTCCATCATTAGGATGGGTGGGTCAGCCGTCGCAGGACTGCCAACATTGAGGGGGCTGGGGCAGCCACCCTGAAATGTCCTATGGATGGGCTGGCTCTGCATGGAAGCCTGAGCAGGATGCTTTCCCCGTCTCATCCATATCTGGCAAACTGAGAGCTACTATGGAGCGTCGGGTCTTGACCAGGAGCTCCGGAGACAGGATCAGTAACCTTCCCACACAGGGTACGTCTCCACCAGAGCTGGAGGCACAATTCCAGCATGAGTAGAGGTGCCTGCACTAGCAGCGGCGGGGGCTAGCCACCTGAGAACGGGCTGTGACAGGCTGCTGGCTAAGCCAGAGCTCTGCCACGTCAACCTGACTGAAAAGGGCAACTGAGGCCACCTGAGCAGACTCGTGCCTGAGGGGCCAACAGGAAACAGCCGGAGGCCTCATTAGCCAGATTGTTCGATAAGGCAGCCAGATGGGAAGAGGAAGGGGAGGAGCCAGAGAGTGGCTGAGTGTGCTCCCCAGCCTGAGGAAGAGGCTGGCTGAGTTTGCCGTGAACAAAGCTCAGTAAATAGAAGGTGGTGGGGAAATGGCCTGGACAATAAAAGGCAGGGGCGGTTGCACCAGAAAGGGTCTCTGGTGGATTTGTGGATGAAGAAGGGGTCCCAGGGCGAGGGGCCTGGGTGAGAACCTTGGCACGGTGCCTAGCGTCTTGGATGGAATTCTTCTTGGGGCAGTTAGTCCTTCTTGCTGCTTGCACCATTGCAGCCAAACTTCTGTTTTTAGCGTACAGGCTTGCTCAGAGCTGACCTGGGCCTGTGTCCTGGAGCTGGAAATTACATCTTCAGCTCCAGTGTGGACACACTCTCAGAGCATGTGCCTGCATGACAAGGAAGACAAGATGGGGACAGACTAACCAAGTGGTTGTTCTTCTGCCGCTCCTTCTTAATGCACTGGATGACGTTGAGGAAAAAGTCCAGGAAGCCAGAGGGAAACAGAGTCACGTTCATCTTCTCCAGCAGTGGGGCGAGGAAGGGGAACATCACTGAAAAGGAGAGAAACAAAACAGTTCCCCTAGCTGTTATTCAGCTGCTGTGCGGCAGAGATGGCTGCAGTGAGACCTGAGCTCCATGGCACCGTGGGAGAGGGAGCAAGGTCTGGGCAACTCATCAACAACTGACCTGTCAAAACAACTTTTCCAGGCTCTAAAGACAACTGGCGACTCCCAATTTACTTAGGATCATAGAGCTGGAAGAGACCTCAGGAGGTCATCAAGTCCAGCCCCCTGCCCAAGGCAGGACCAATCCCAACTCATTCAGGCTCCCAGCCAATAGGGACAACAGGAGCCCACAGTTGTGTATGGGTGAGAACGTAACGTGAGAATCTCCTGACTTTTACCCCTCTACTTAGCCAACTGCAGTGTCATGTTCAGTGTGGTTTTCCCACCACAGGAATAAAAGTTCTCCATCTTAACTCTGCATCTCGTTATTGTGCCTGGGTGCTGCAGACAGGGTGGCTGAGGGTGGGTCTCCAATGCGCCGTTATTTCGAGAGAACTAGCATTATTTCAAAATAACAATGCACGCATCTACACAGCCATTCCATTATTTCGAAATAATTTCGAACTACTGGATGGCTTGTTCTGAAATCTGTGAACCTCATTCTATGAGGAATAGTGCCTGTTCTGAAATAGCTATTTTGAAATAAGGCGTGTGTAGATGCTCCAATTCTGCTATTTCAAAATAGCCCCTCACCAGGGCCTTGCTAAGTTATTCCTCCCCAGTGCCTCCTGGGGCTCTACATCAAGATAGTACGTCTACATTAGGGAAGGTGGTCTTGGACTAATTTTGAAGTGTAGACGTGCTATTTTGAAATAAACTATTTTGGAGTAACTATTCTGGAATAGCTTATTTTGACATAAGTGTGCAGTGTAGATGTACCCAGAGCTAGCTAAAAGATCGGGAGACAATCTCTCTCTAGCAATGTCTTTACAAATCTGCCTGAGGGCCTGATTTTACAAGGGGCTGAAAAGTGAAGGCACCTTGAAATCTCAAAGGAAATGATGGGAGACTGAGTAATCTCAGCACCTTGAGGGATCAGGCTTTAGGGCACTAATCTAGGAATCTGAGTACATAGGCGTGTAGGTGCCTCGTACCTACTGACAGGAGCACTGGGTTAAACAAAGTGAATTTGAGGTACTTCTTGATGTAGGTCACAAGGGGGTCATTGGGGCTGTTCATGGAGTCGATGTCCACACTAAATGAAGTGCTGGCCACCAGGTCTAGACTGTAGGCACCAAAGATGCTGAGGAAAGAGATGGAGAAAATGAATGTGAGGAACTTGGCAGATCCCTCCCAAGGAGAATCCTCAGCAAAGAAAACTTCTTCCACTCAAGGACTGAATACCCCCAAAAGCACAGCACCTTGGTCCGGTCACAATCGACTCCTCACCCCAGTTTGGGGACCAACAAGGGCACCTTTCCCCAGTGTTTGCAGTTTCTTTTTAAATTGCCCTCCATCTCTCTCTCTCTCTCGATGAGCCCAGCACACTGAACTGTCAGTGGATGGAAGTAAACTGCTGTGCAAGGCAGTAAAGAACATGCTTTAAATTCCATCAGCATTTCCGAGCAAGCACCTCTCACTGTAAAAGGGACTTTTCAAATTACCTGGAAATGGCCTTTTCCCCTTCTGCAGTTTGTCATACTTCCAGGATGGGCCTGATTTCTTTCATCCTCAATAAAGGCTCCCCCTTCCCCGCAACCACTAGATGAGTGACAAAACCACAGAAGTGTAGTGACCCGTACTGCTCTGGCCTCTGGTCTGATCTGAGGAGAGAGGCACCACACAACTGAGAAATGTGCCACGAGCAGGACTTTTATGGAGACTGTCTAGATGTTACATCTCAGGATCGGCAGGGGAGAAAAGTGGGGATGTGGCAATACCTTTGTGGGGGTCTGGTTCCTATTGTGGAAACATCCCATCAGGCATTTTGAATAAAAGTAAACACATCTTTACAGTGTGGTGGGTGTTTTCTTAGAAGATTAGGATTGGATCTGGAAGAGAGCTCAGGAGGTCTTCTAATCCAACCCCCTGCTCAAAGCAAGACCAACCCCAACTAAATCATTCCAGTGAGGGCTTTGTGGAAGATGCTGTGTGAAGGCAGACATGGCCTCTCCAATACAGCTATGCTCCGCAGAGGTGAAATGCAGCTTGCTGAGAGTAAGCTAGAGCAAACAAACTCTGTGGCTCCCTCAAGAACTCTCAAGGCATGTTCCCCATCCCCACATTGGCTATGTCTACACTACAGGGCTTTATCGGAAAAAGGTATGTAAATTGCACTCCACAATTTGATTACCTTTTTCCAATAGTTTTTTCGGAAGAGGCTTTTCTGAAATTTGGCCTGTCCACACTGGGCCAAATTTTGGAAAACCCCCCTCTTTTGGACGATCCCTTCTTCCTCATGGAACGAGGAAGACAGGGCTTCCGAAAGAGCGCATCTGCTCTTCCGCAAAAAAAAAGCAAAAGAGCAGACGTGTTCCCTGGATGCGGCGGAGTTTTTTCGGGATACTACTCATATCCCGAAAAAACTCCACAGTCTAGATGTACCCATTATGAACAGAGGCTTGTTCCTGCCCGTTTAACAAAGCTACTCACCTCTTCATTTCCAGGGAGTCACCATTATCCACTTTCTGCTGGATGTTTTTCACTAAAATCTCACCATAGCGATTCATGATAGGAAACATCTGAAATGCAAACCACAGCATGAGGCATTGCAGACACCTTCAGGTTCACGAGGCAAGGTCACCACTAGGGAACTCAGTTTTGCTATTTGCTGGCTGTTCCCTAATTAGGACCAACAGTCTTACTAGAGAGAAGCATCATTACAGACATTGTTGGGAAAAAACAGGGCTGTTCTGATCTTTGTGGTTGGTCCATAGAATCATGTGGGTGTGAACTAAAAAAGGCCGTCCCCCCAAAGCATACAGCTTCCCCACCAGAAACCACTGCATGGTGCAAAGGCCAAAGGGTGCTGTCCATCAGTGACACAGGTAGATTCTACAGCTGTCTGCCCTGAAGGGAGAGCATGGGTGAAAAGGAGTGAGAAACACATTTAGTTCACCTTCAGGCTACAATGTGGTAAGGGAGATGGAAGTTCTTTGAGTCCTTAGTGCTGGGCATATAATGTTTTTTTCTGGGTTTTCTGGGGAAAAAACTGATTTGGGTCAAACTGAAAATGAAATTTAAAAAAAAAATATTGTCAAACCGAGCAGTTGACAAACATTTCATTTTGGGCTGAAAAGACTGTTTCATTTTGAGAGACTCAAAGTGTTTTATTTCGATTTTTACCATCTGTATACTTCAAACAAACCGAAGGAAACCTTTCAAGGAAAAGTCAATTCAAACAAACAAACAAAAAATTCAAAACATTCCAAAAATGTCAAAACAAAATGGCTAGATTTTTTTAGGATTATTTTTAAAATTATTGTGATGTTTTCAGCTCTTTCGGTGGCCCCTACATCTCTATTGCTTCTCTGTATGATCGCTGATTCTTTCTTTCTGTCTGCTTGTATAACTAATTTTGTAAGGACGTGTCTACACTGCCACTTTACAGCGCTGAAACTTTCTCACTCTGGGGTATGAAAAACACACCTCTGAGCACAGCAAGTTACAAAGTTATAGCACTGTAAAGTGCCAGTGTAAACTGGCTACCAGTACTGTTAGCTCTCCCCCCCAACCCCCTGTGAAGGTGGTTTACTGTGCTGTGACCACACTGCCGGGTTATAGTATTACACTTAGAAATACAGACAAAGCCTAAGATTTAAGTCAACTAAGGGGGTGGGATATGATTGCTTAAAGAACAGTTTCGTAATGGGCTGGGATTGATGAAAAATACCGTTTTGTAGAACAGTGTTTCTTAAACTTTTTGAGACCACGGAACACCAAACAATAATATTATTTTATGCGGAATACCTATGAAAATTTTCTTCTTCAAAAAAAATTGTTGTCAGACAAAAAATGACAAACACAAAGAAGTAGTCGCGGCACACCTGCAAGTTGTTCACGGAACACCAGTGTTCTGCGGAACATAATTTAAGAAACACTGTTGTAGAACATTAGTGTAAAATGATTGGTTAAGGTATAGCTGAGCAGGACTCAAGTTTAACTGTATAAACCGGGGTCCAAAAGGAAGTTCTTTGGAATCTAAACTCAAGGACACAGCCCGAGATCAGAGCTGCTGGACCTCAGCACTCTGCCAATCATATTGTGCAGAAGCTGGAGCCCCAGATGACCTGACCCGGATTGGCCACCAGGAAACCTTCATCTGCCTTATTGGGAGTGGTGAGCATTGTGTGCTTAGCATGTGCATTCTGTTTTGGTGACTTAATAAACAGAGGTTAAGGATATTACTGTGCAAGGCTCTTTCACTGGTAAAAGGTCCTGCAAACCCACAGATTATGCCCTGAGCCCTAGAAACTGGGTAACGATGGGGGTGATTAAATTAACCACATTATGCCATGAGCCCATGGAAGGGTGAAGCAGAAGTGCAATACAGGGTGAGGGAACAAGCTAAGGTGGTGTGCGTGACAGGAGGGGCTGGCTGAGTATGTGATCTCAGATGGTATGTACTTGGGGTGGCTAACCCATCTTGCCATCCAGGCTCCCATGGCCAAATTCTATTTTTAGCATGTTTGCTGGCTCACAGCTGGCACAGGGATGTCTCCTCAAGCAGGGAATCACCACCTGCAGATGTATCCATTGTGCTGCTTTCCTTTTTGTGAAGCCGGATCAGCAAGAAGAAAGTTCAGGTTAATGATGGAGTGCCCGAGAACAGACCTCAACTCTAGTATGTAAAATCTTGGAAAGAGAATGTAGCCATTTCATTCTGCAGAGGTCAGTTCCCTGGCCATGATGAGGGGCAGAATGGGGAAAATCCATCACCCTAATTGAAAAAAAACCCATATTGCTGAAGTGCACATAAGGATGGGTGCTTTAGGGGGAGACCCTTTTGGCCAATGAGTAAGGCAAAGCTTGGCAAAGAGATGCGTGGCACCGCAAAATGATTTTCCAAATGGCTCTGTAGTGAGCCACCAAACCCAAGTAGCCTTCAAGCCACAAACTGGGACTATTAATGTAATCTGGACCTCACCTCCTTTAGCTTCCCGCTGGTGAATGTTGGTGAGAGCACAGTGCGAATCCTTTTCCACTGCTCATCTGTAGCAATCGTAAGGGCAGAGTCCAAATCTCCACTTAGGCCAAAGATCTAAGGGAGGAAAATAAAGCAAATATACCTGTTTGTACACTACATTGCAGCAGAATTTTAACTTCCCGTGAGGCCAGTATCATTATCTTTATTTTATAAAGGGGGAAACTGAGGCACAGAGCTGAGCAGCCACGATCAAACAGCAAGGCAATGGCAGACCCAGGAATAGAACCCAGATGGCCGGTGAGGAGCCCATTTTAATGAAAAGTTGCATTGCTCTAGGACAATGTTTCCCAATTTTATTTGGCCACAGAACCCTTTTAAACTCGAAAGAATTTTGCAGAACCCCTAATAACAGCCTCATATATGGAGCTGAAAAAGTAGACCACAAATAAGTAAGGATAATAACAAACAAATGCTAAACAAGGTCATGAGATGTAGATTAATCTATCATAGTCAATTTATATTTGACACGGTTCAATTTTTAAACACAAGAAATCACGTGACTATACCGAAGTAAAGTATTCGCGAGAGCACGGCCTGCGCACTCCCATACAAGCAACTGGTTTGACAGCTGAAGCTTTGACTTTGTCCGACGCGGTGCTAGTGTATTCGTATTCAGTCGCCCACGTGATCCACGCTCCCTGAGAGTGAGTGTGGGGATTTACGTTGGTATATCACAGGCGATCGCACCACTAACTGACTGCGCCCGCAGCGCTGAGCAGTGACACCATCGTCCCAACTCTCTGGCTAAGCCGGCATTACACAGGGACGCTTAGGCTGTGTCTACACTGGCGCGATCTCGTGCAAAAGCAGCTGCTCTTGCGCAAAAACTTGCTGTCTGTCTACACTGGCCGCGTGTTCTTGCGCAAGTAAACTGACATTCTAATGTATAAAATCAGGGCTTCTTGTGTGAAAACTCTGACACTCCCACTCAGGAAGAAGTCCTTTTGCGCAAGAGCTCTTCCAGAAGAGGCCAGTGTAGACAGGCAACATGAATTTCTTGCGCAAGAAAGCCCTATGGTTAAAATGGCCATCAGAGCTTTCTTGCACAAGAGAGTGTCTACACTGGCATGGATGCTCTTGTGCAAAAGCACATGCCAGTGTAGACGCTCTCTTCTGGAAGAGTTTTTGCAGAAGAACTCTTCCACAAAAGAGTTTTTGCATGAGAACGCGCCAGTGTAGACATAGCCTTAGCGTGGCAAACACAAGTGAAAATTGTTTTCAATAACATTCATAAATGCTTAAATATTAATTTTTTAAAAAAAAATAATAAAATGTTGTTCTAATGGAATTTTCTCCCTTATTTTCACTTCGCAGAACCCCAGGGCTCCGTGGAACACCATTTGGGAAACACTGCCCTAGAAGACATGCCGCCTTCCCACCATACACATGCTGCATTGGGTCTGCAGAGGAAAGCCCTTTTCTGGATACCTACCCGGCGATTGGTAAAGAGGTTGTAGCACTCTTTCACCAAGATGGTTTTGATGATGACAGGGTCCAGAATGGCCAGAATTGGCTGCCTGCCATCAAAAAATCTAGGCCAAAGAGAAACTCCAGATCAGTCCTTTGCTTGCTGCCGGAGGGAACAGGAGTGGCTTGGTTTAATTATGAATACATAACCATCTATGGTTATTTACAATGTCCAATACCAACAGGTCTCAAACTCTCCCCCTGCCCCCTGCAAACTCCCCCCAAAACCTGTCAAAAGGGATAAGACTCCGATGTTGTTTTATTGCTCAGGATAGAGGAGAAATGGAGGTGGAGGAACAGTTCCAAACATTGATATCTGGGCATTTCTAGCAAATATCTGCACTGCTGAGAACTGCATTTCCAAAGCAGGGTGTGTTTGGACAGGGGGGTGCTCATTATCACTGATTGATTCAGTGTGTTTGTGGTGACTGATCTCTCTTCATTTCCCTCATTGCTACCTGGCGGGGAAAAAAAATCCCAATAAAGAAAGCCCAAATAGAAGAAAAATGAATTTCCTTGATACAGCATCCCAGACAAGACAAGCAGAAGGGGGAAAAACCCAAACATCTGCAGAGTCTGTCAATGTATGTTTAAAAACATGAAAATCCGAGGTGGGGGGCCCAGGGGCGGGAAAGAACCAGGGGTACATGCGTGTGTCTCAGGTTTCACAAATCTCAAGCCCTTTTATCTTTTAAAAACATGTTGAGCTCATGAAACTTTTCAGAGTTCTGTGTAGCAATTCCCCCCTGAGAGGTTCCTAAGGAAATGCAAGGAAAGAGCCTCCGGTGTTTCTGCCCACAGAAAACCTGCACTGTGAAAGAGGCAGGCAGGATGGAAGGTGCCCTGATTGTAGGAGGAGCTGATAAATGCGATCAAAACCGGCAGCAGCAGCAGCAGAGAGAATGGCAGCTTCAAAGGCTCCAGAGTCAGTCTGGGATCTAGAAGCCACGATTTCGGAGCTGGTCAAACCTGGGGAAAGGAGTCTCCCTTCTTTGGCTGGGAAGGCTTCTCTGGGGGTAAAGTCTGGACAGCAACGGGGGTGCCATTATCTCAGGGGTAAAGACTCTTTTTTGGGTCAGGGGCCGCTGACCCACAGAAAATGAGAAGCCACCAACTGAGGAGAAAGACACTCCCCACTTTCCCCTCACACACCAGAGCCTTGGGGTGACAGTGGGGGGCTGGAGTGCTAGCATGGTCTCCCCAATGCTGGGGGGGAGCACCAAGCCTTGGGGGCCAGATCCAGGCAAGCTGGGGGCCACATCCAGCCCCCAGGCCTTAGGTTCGCCACCCCTGGGTAGGTGAAAGGGGAAGCACTCCACAGGACCGAAACAGCATATTTGAAAGTTCAGCTGTGAAGGGACAAGGGAGAGCAGAGCGAGGCAGTTTGTGCCCATTGGAGCCACATTTCTAATTTGTGTCTTCTTACCATGACCCTTATGGACATTGGCAGGGCAGCTGAGTCTCCAAGGACAGTGCCTGGCTTAGCCAGCCCCCGCCCCTCCCGCTTCCCTCAGAATGCCCCTGTGATTGTAGGGGGTGGACTACATGTCTGGCTCCCTGTGCTGAAGATATTCCTGATGCGGGGTGGGGGGGGCTCATGTCTTCTCTCCAACCTTTTTGCGCCAGGCTAGCTGGGACAAAGGGCTGTAGGGCAGTGTCAAATCTGGCCCAGAGCAGGTAGGACTGGCCTGTTTTCTAAGTGGCTGTGCAAATAAAAGATAGGAGCAGTAATTGCCATCATCCCAACCCTGCTCACAGCATGACAACCCCACCTGGAAACAAAAGCTGAGAAAAGACTCTGATGGGGTGAGCACCCCTCATGGGCAAGAAAGGGTTAAAGGCCAGAGGGGCACATTCACGTCACCAGGGTGGGCAGGACTGAAAACAGATGGGGCAATAACTCACACGCCTGAGCCTTAGAAACAGGCTGAGCGAGTTCAGGCAAGTAGGCTTCCATGAAGGGCTGAGACATCAGAGGCTGTTCAGGTATGTCGGCACAGAAAAGAAAACCCCATGGCTGGTGCCCTGACCAGGGCTGTTTCCTTGCTGTGTAGACTTCCAGGCTTGGGCTGGAGAATGGGCTGTGGGACCATTCAGGGTCAAGTGTGGGCTTCAGCCCAAGCCTGGAAGTCTACCCAGCAAGGAAACAGCCTCACGACCCCACATTAGCTGACCCAGGTTTTTCATTGCTGTGTGCATGCTAGAGGCCTCAGAGAGACTTAGACTGGGTGGGACAGAGGTGGAGAAAAGCAGGGAAACCCCAGGGAAGGGTTGAGCACAGGGCCCAGAGGACAGACTGACTCTGGGACTTTGGACCATACTTGGACATTTTATTCCCCTGGAAGGGTTTGGGACTAGTCACATCTCAGCTGGAGAGGCTGAGTGGTGCCCTCCGGATGCTGGAGATGAAAATCCCTGCGTCATTGCACCCTGACATAAGGAGGCACTCTCAAGCTAAGCACTGCCCATTATGAAAAGCATGTCAGAAATGCAGTAGAAGATCTGTGTGATCCAGGAGCTTCAGACATATTTTCAGCAGAGACGGATGAGACTGGTGGACGTGGGTTCCCCTTGCGATCTAGCCTAGCACAGCAGGAATTTACATGCCAAGACAGAACTTTATGTGGACAAAAGGAAGCTGCAATGACCAATGGCCTTTTGAAAGGGTGTAGCCTTTCTTTTTGGGGGCTCCCCACATCTCACCATGAATCAGGGATTTTGTTCAGTGAAAAACTCACCCCCAGATTTTACCATATTTCTGGAAACACTTCTTGTCAAAATCCAGAATTCCCTGCAAGAGAGAGACAGAGGTTAGAGGTCCGAGGTAAACAGTGAGTAAAGGAGGCCTGCAGCTTGGGTTTCAATGGAACACATTTATCTGTAGCAAACCAGAAATAAATGGAGAGATGGGGCAGGTGGGCAGAGGGGAAAGGTGCCTGCCCTGAGGAACCAATACGTCTTTACAGCCAAAAACAGATGTGTTCTTGAGTTAGCTAACTCAAGGTAAAATCCCAGTGAAGACCAGGCAGCTGTAGTTTTAACAGGAGTTGGCAGGTAGAGTTAAAACTCAGAGGGTACGTCTACACTAGCCCCCTAGATCGATCTAGGGAGGCTAATGAGGGTGACCGGAATTGCAAATCAAGCCCAGGATTTAAATATCCCATGCTTGATTTGCATGTTCCCGGCCGGTTGCCATTTTAGAAATTGACTAGCCCTAAGTAACTGCCCGCGTCTACACGCAGTAGTGAAACGGGATTCTGGAATAAAGTCCCTAAATCGAATTAGGTGGTAAACCTCATTCCACAAGGAATACTACCTAATTCAATTTAGGGCTTTATTCCGGAATCCTGTTTCACTGCCGCGTGTAGACGCGGGCAGTTACTTCAGGCTAGTCAATTTCTAAAATGGCGACCGGCTGGGAACATGCAAATCAAGTGTGGGATATTTAAATCCTGGGCTTGATTTGCAATTCTGGTTGCCCTCATTAGCCTCCCTAGATGGATCTAGGGGGCTGGTGTAGACGTACCCAGACTCTGCTGCAGTTTCTAACTTGAGCTTCTTAGGCCATGTCTTCACTAAAAGGAAAATCGATGCTGCCGCAATTGATCCTCCAGAGTTTGATTTAGTGGGTCTAGTTAAGACTCACTGAATCAAACTCAGGGGCACCCCTGTTGGGGGCGGGTACTCCTGCTTCTGTGAGGAGTAAGGGAAACAGACAGGAGTGTTTGCTCCCATTGGTCTCCCACTGTTGGGATGGTGGGGAAACTCGAAACAAGGTATGGTGACTCCAGCTACGTAATTAACATAGCTGGAGTTGTGTATCTTCATTCAATATTCTCCTTTAGTGTAGACTTGGCTTTAGTATGAATCCAAATACCCAGTCTAACGGCGTCACCGACCATCTTTGTTGGATGGAAATAAGGGAAAACCACATGAAATAAAGGATCAATGCTTTACTTTAAGGGACATTTTAGGGGCAAGCCCTCTGTGATAGGGCGAGGCAGCCCCACACTGAGCCTGCAGGGCCCAGCCAGGGTTACCTGGATGCAGAGGCCCCTCCCCCGCAGCCCTACCGAGCATGCCTGGGCTGTAGCTCCACTATAAAAGCCTGGGGAAGGACTCAGTCAGGTGTGGCAGCAGGAGGAGAAGGACCTGTGAAGGGAGCTCCTGCACAGCTGTCACCAGACACTCCAGAAGAGGCCGGTGGGGTTGTGGAGGTGAGCTGGTGCATCCCAGAGGCTGCCTGCCGAGGAGACACCACCCCAGAGGGCGCAGCAAGCTGGACGAGTACATGGGAAGGAACCCAGGGCAGGAGTGGGAACCGCCTCTCCTGCCCCGAGAACCTCGGTGCATTTTGTCCAGATTGCCCCGCCGAGGGAGTGACACACTATCCGGTCACTCACAGGGCACTGGGCTGGGACCCGGTGGAGTAGGGTGGGCCCGGGTCCCCGTACCTGGGGTGTATCCCTGCTACAACCCTGAACTGTGTTTTGGACTCAGGCCGGAGGGCCTTGGCCTTTCCTTTAAAGGGCCAGGTTTAAACTGTGTTTTGGACTCAGGCCATAGGGCCTCGGACTTAAGATGTCCGGCTGGGAGCGCCAGGCGGGAGTGGCCTGCCACACCCTCTCTGATGGCACACTGTGTATCTTTCTCTCAAGTGAACATATATCCTGTCCTCGGGTGTAAAGTTTCAGTGTCATATTTAGAATGACGTGGGCAGTGGGGCCAGCTAGCCATCCAGAGAACAATCCTACCGGAGACCTTGGGTGGCGAGGCCAGGCTGCCATGACTACGCTGCTACTTGCAGTGCACTGTCTCTATTTTCCTGAGTGGGAAATTACATCTCCAGTGTCTGGGTGGATAGACGTACCCGGGAGAAGCGAGGTCTTCACAGTGATGGGCGCTGGCTTCTCCTTGGGAGCTAATGCAAACCATGACCATGCAGGAGGCCAGTCCTTAACAAGCAGGACTGGGACCATTGTGGATTTAAGTTTTTGGTTTCCAAAGGCCTTTTACTGCTGCAGGGATGCACCAAGAGTGGAGGAGGAAAAATTAGGGTGGAAAAGAGGGACTGAGAATAAAAAGGTGGGTGAAACATTGCTCGTCTTGGCCAGTGCCCGGGGGTAATATCTTATACCAGGTGCTGAGCTGGGCCCCCTCTTATCTCCATCTGCATCCCTCACTGCCCCAGGCTAGGGCCACTGATGGGAATAGCTGGGGAGCCCCGGGCATGGGGCTGGCCTCTGGGTCAGGCAGTGAAGCCCCGGGGCTGACAGCCAGGACCCTGGGGCCAGGATCAGAGTCCCAAAGTGCGGGGCCAGCAGCTGGGACCCCTGGGCGCAGGCTGGCAGCTGGGACCCCTACACAGGGCCAGCAGTGGAGATATCGGGCCCCAAGCCCAGGGATGCTACTTCCCGTGCCTATGCATCTGTGGAGCCAGAACTGCCACCACTCACATGCCGGTATTCGTGGAATGTTCCGATGAAAGGCAAAGGCCTCGGCCCAGGGATACCCAGCTTCTTAAAGAATCTGTATGGCCAGATCCCATAGCTGCAGAGTAAACGGAGAGCGAAGACATGAGCGACAGGCCATTTGAACGCCAGGAAGGGAATGGCCTTCGTGCGGAGGGGTTGAACAGCTGCCACCGTCACTGAGGTACTGCTGAAATAATGGAGAGAAGGCAGGAGCAGGGCTTTGGCTAGTTGTCTGGCTGCCTGTCTTTCTCCGATGAACGGGACAGGGACAAGCGTGTTGCAGTTGCATTTGCTTTCTTGTGCCATTCTCCTTATAGCAGTATCCTCTCCTTGCCTCTAGAGCCCAGAGAGTCACACTCCAGCCAGGCGGAGTGAGGAGAGAGGAAATTCACTCCCTAGCCCAGTGCTAGGGTGAAGGACAGCTGCTGTTTCTGTCGAGGGGTTGGAATAGAACCGCACCCCACAGCCTTCCAGCACTAGTCTCACAGGATACAGCAGTCATAGGCAGGGCTGGCTCAAGCCATTCCTGCGCCCTAGGTGCGTGACGCATGCGTGGCCCCGCCCCCCGGCGCATGTGCAGCCCTAGTGTGCTGCGCACCTTACAGCTGCCATCGGGCGTGCGGCGCCTGATGGCAGCTCTAAGGGGTGCCGTGCAGCCCCTGGCTCTGGACGCACAGCGCTTGATGGCAGCTCTAAGGGGTGCCGCACGGCCAGGTGCGCAATGCCCCTTACAGCTGCCATCAGGCGTCCCCCATAGGTTGGTGCCCTGGGCAGCTGCCCGGCTAGCTCCCTCCTTAATCCGGCCCTGGTCACAGGATCAGCATAAAGTGGCCCAGGTCTGGCTTTCTACAATACGGGGCATGTGCAGATCTCTTGCCATGGCTATTAGCTGTTCATAGTTCAGCCTGCAGCCCCTATGTCAGTGGTCTCTAACCTTTTTACACCCAAGATCACTTTTTAAATGACAGAACAACCAAGATCTACCGCCCCACCCCTTCCTTGAAGCCCCGCCCCTTCCTTGAAGCCCCGCCCTCTCTATTCTCCTCCTCTCCATCACTTGCTATCCCCAACCCTTATACTGCTGCTTTTTTCCCAATTCTTCTGTAGGAAGAGGTTTTTCCAACATTTGGCCTGTCTAGACTGGACCAAATGTCAGAAAAACCCCTTCTTTTGGAAGCCCCCTTATTCCTCGTGGAAAGAGGAATATGGGGGTGACTGAAAGATCATGTTTGCTCTTCCACTAAAAGAAGCGGAAGAATAAACGCATCCCTGGATGCAGAAGAGTTTTTCTGGGCTATCTCTGGAATCCTGAAAAACTCTTGCAGTCTAGCCATACCCTCGCTGGGTTGAGACAGGATGTGTTGGCTCTGGGGTGGGAATGAGGGATTTGGGTGTGGGAAGGGGTGAGAGGTGCAAGCTCTGGGAGGAAATCTGGATGCAGGAGGAGGTGGATAAGGGGACACTGGCTTGGGGATGGGGCTGCAGGCCGGGCAGTGTTGGGGTCAGATGTAGGGTTAGGGTACTAAGCAAGCCACAGACTTCTGGATGTGAGGGTTCAGGAATTTGGGTTGGGGTATGTGAGGGGCTCAGGGCAGGGGGTTCCAGTGTATGATAGGCTCAGATGTAGGGTCTGGGGGAAACGGGAGTGCAGGAGTGTTATGATGCTGTGGCCAGAGGGGGGCTTGGCCTCAATTGGGGGTTTGTTGGCCAGGCTTCATTTTTAAATAAAATACTATGTCAAACACAAAAAGTTTCTGCATTGTCTTTATTTCTGAGAAGGGCAGGGAACCTGTTTTGAGTCAGGGGTCACTGAACCACAGAAAAGTCAATTGGGGCCACACAAGTGAGATGCAAAAAAACCCTCCTGCAACTCCCCCTTCCCCCAAGCTTCACTAATGTGGCCCCAACTGTGTTGGTGGGAGCAGGGGACATAGCACTGGGGAAGGGTGCTAGTCGGTACTTCGGCAGGGGACGGGTGCCAGTGGGGACAGAGTTCTGTGGCTGGGGGCAGGGGAGAGGGAACAGGGTGCTGGGAGGGCAGGGGACAGGGTGACAGTGGGGACAGGGTTCTGCAGCTGGGGGCAGGGGAGAGGGAACAGGGTGCTGGGAGGGCAGGGGACAGGGTGACAGTGGGGACAGGGTTCTGCAGCTGGGGGCAGGGGAGAGGGAACAGGGTGCTGGGAGGGCAGGGGACAGGGTGACAGTGGGGACAGAGTTCTGCGGCTGGGGGCAGGGGAGAGGGAACAGGGTGCTGGGAGGGGAGAGGACAGGGTTCTGCAGCAGGGGACAGAGTGCCAGTGGGGACAGGTTTCTGTAGCTGGGGACAGGGTGCCGCTGGGGACAGAGTTCTGTGGCTCAGGACAGGAGAGTGGGGACAGAGTTCTGTGGCTGGGGAGTGGGAAGAGGGGGCAGGTGACAGGGGGCGCAGGGAGGGCCGAGGGGGCAGGGAGGGTGGGGTGCCAGTGTGGGCAGGGAGTCTCCTGCACCCGCCTCCCCCCAGGATTCCCCCCCCCCCGAGGGAAGCCGGCATGCGCCTCCTCCGGGCCCGATTCCCCCCTCCCGCGGCACGGGGAAACCCCTGCGTGCCTGCCCCAGGGCTGACCCCGCCTCCCGCAGCACGGGGAAACCCCCGCACACCTGCCCGGGGGCCAATGCCCCCTCCTGCAGCGCGTCCGGCACGCCACAGAGCTGTGGGAAGGGAGCAGTCAGCACACTTCCAGAACCCCTGGAAGTGGCGTGAAACTGCAGGACTTCCATCCACCCCGTGGGAAGCCAGCACTACCTCCATTGTCACTGGAGGTAAGCAGTGGGGCTTCTTGGGAGTGGGGGAAAAATGCGGGGAGGGGGCGAATGCCTCGCGATCTACTGGTCGAGGCCTCGCGATCGACTGGTCGATCGCGATTGACCGGTCGATCGCAATTGACTGGTTGGTGACCAAAGCCTTGCTTACCCTATGCAAGGATTGAGCAGCCTGGAGGGCCATGCACCAACCATCTGTGTCACAGGTGACTGTCACCTGCAGTGCTCAGGAAGAAGACAGCTTCCAGATGGCCCCAAACATCTGTCTTAGCATCCTTGCCAGGTTACTCCCTGCGGCCTCCTCCACAGAGCGGCCCAAGTGTTTCAAACTGTAGCGTGAACACTCCAGCAAAGCAGCACAATGTCATTGTCCAAAGTTTAGCAGCTTCAGCGGGGACTCTGCCGCTGGGAGCTGTTAGCCTGGTAACCTTTTTGTAAGGCTACGAAGTCTGCTCCATTGCCAATGTGCAAAGGATGTACCATGGGGTTCCCCAGCGGGTAAGGAGGGTGCTGAAAACTGCACCAATGTGCATGGTGCTGGGCCATGACACCTTCTTGCTGGGTAAGCATGAGCTGGAAAGCTCCCTCAAGTACCCTGCTGATGAGTCACAAGACCCTAGATGTGCCCATCTCTATTCCCTGGACGCTTGCTACCTTAGCTCATTGAAGCAGTATGAAAGACCTGAATGGGACATTGCTTTGCTTGCAAGAAGCATTTAGAGTTGATTTGCACACAGTATAACAGGCCGTTGGTGGAGACAACATCATTCTCTCCCCTCACAGAGCCAGGAGTTGAGAAGCCAGAGGAGCTGGCTCCTCAGTGCTGGAGGGAAGGCCAGCACTTACAAACATGGCTGCCAGGTTAGCCACCTAAATCTTCATCGCTCTGTTCTGGGGGAATCACAGAATCATAGAACACTAGGACTGGAAGGGATCTCGAGAGGTCATCGAGTCCAGTCCCCTGCCCTCATGGCAGGACCCAGTGCTGTCTAGACCATCCCTGAGAGACATTTATCTAACCTACTCATAAATATCTCCACAGATGGAGATTCCACAACCTCCCTGGGCAATTTATTCCAGTGTTTTACCACCCTGACAGTTAGGAACTTTTTCCTAATGTCCAACCTAAACCTCCCTTGCTGCAGTTTAAGCCCATTGCTTCTTGTTCTATCCTCAGAGGCCAAGAAGAACAAGTTTTCTCCCTCCTCCTTATGACACCCTATTAGATACCTGAAAACTGCTATCATGTCCCCCCTCAATCTTCTCTTTTCCAAACTAAACAAACCCAGTTCTTTCAGCCTTCCTTCATAGGTCATGTTCTCTAGACCTTTAATCATTCTTGTTGCTCTTCTCTGGACCCTCTCCAATTTCTCCACATCTTTCCTGAAATGCGATGCCCTGAACTGGACACAATACTCCAACTGAGGCCTAACCAGTGCAGAGTAGAGCGGAAGAATGATTTCTCGTGTCTTGCTCACAACATACCTGTCTTGCTCACAACTACTCAGGCACCGAAGGGTACAGCCACATGGCAATTAAAAACACACAGCTGGCCTGTGCCACATGACCTGGGCTAAGAGCTGTTTAACTGTGGGGTAGACATTTGGGATCAGGCTGCAGTCTGAGCTCTGGGTCCCTGGGACCTCAAAGGGTCCTAGAGCCAGAGCTGCAGCCCAGGGTTCTCGCTAATTTTCCCCACCCCGAGGGGAATGAATTTTGTTAGGCACAGCAGTGTGGAGATGACGAGTGACAGATCACCTCCATCTTGGTGCACATAACAAAATTCACATGGCAGAGGGGATGAGGAGGTGATAGGGTGGGAAGGGGCTCATGCGTGGGACAGAGAGTTGAGATTCAGGGCTGTGAGGGCCCTGGCTAGGGATGCAGGCTCTGGGGTGGGGCTGGGGATGAGCGGCTTAGGGCTGGATTGGAGGGTTGGTTTGCAAAGGGGGTGAGGGTTGTGCCTGGGGAGAGAGGCTCTGGGTTTGAGAGGGGCTTGGAGTGAAGGCGGGTGATCCGGGGCTGCTGCAATGAGAGAGGATTCCCCTCAGTTCTCCTCACAGCAGCATCTGGGCTGGGGGGGAACAGCACATCTCCTCACCGGAGCAGTTCTGGGACCAGGCCTCCCTGACTATGTTGGGGACACTGGCAAGGCTGGGGCACCACAGCAAGAGTAGGGCTGGGCTGCCCTGGCCACAGCAAGGCTGGGGACAGGGCCAGGCCATCCCAGGATTGGTGCCAGACCAGCCACAGCAGGATCGGGACGGGAAGTGGGGCTGGGCCACCCGGGCTGTGGCAGAGTTGGACTTGGGGGTAGGGCTCCCGGCTGCAGCAAGTTGAAGGGTGGGCTAGGCGGTGGAAGGGAGCTGGCTGGCCCTTCCCTGACTGCCACAGGCTTCTGCCATGTAGCCTCCTGGAGTGCCTGGGTGGGGCTAAATAGGTAGCTGTGCGGCCTCACAGTCATGCAGCTTACAGGGAACTCAGCAGCAGCCTGCGCCTCAACGCCTACACTGCAGTTAATCAATCCCTCAGCCTGACTCAGTGGCTCAAGGCAGCCATAGGGCTCTCTACACATAGCCTTAGTCTGAGCACTTGGGCCTGTGTGGCTTGACCAAAGCCCCCAAGGGAGTCAGGTTCCTTGCCACTAGACCTCACTGCCCCATATTTTTGGGTAGCTCTTTTTTGCAACTAGAGCCCATGCTACCTGCTTCACATTGTCTAGCAGGGAGCCTGCAGGCCGCTCACACAGCAGGTATCTTTCTTAGGCCTGATCTACACCTAGAATTTAGGTCAACCTAATTATGTCACTCAGGGGTGTGAAAAACTCACACCTTCTGAGAGACGTAGTTCAACCATAAGTCCCTGTGTGGACACCACTAGGCCTGAGGAGCTACCATCTCTTGGGGTATGTCTAGACTAGGGTTTTTTTCCCCAAAAGGAGCTATGCAAATTTGACATTAATTTGCATATCTTCTTCCGAGCGTTTTTTTGAAAGCTGGTTTTTCGAAAGTGAAAGTATTCTGGACGTGTTGTTTTTTTTTTTTTTAAAGAACCCTTTTTTGAAAAAACCGCTCTTCCTAAAAAAAGGAGGTTTACAGGTTCTTTTGAAAAAAGGGGTTTTTCCCCGAAAAAAAATGCGTCCAGACTACTTTCACTTTAGAAAAACCTGCTTTCGAAAAAGCGATCGGAAGAAGATATGCAAATTTGGCGCTAATTTGCATATCTTCTTCCGATCGCTTTTTTGAAAGCGGGGTTTTTTGAAAGTGAAAGTAGTCTGGATGCGTTTTTTTCAGAAAAAACCCTTTTTCGAAAAAAAACGCTCTTCCTAAAAAAAGGAGGTTTACAGGTTCTTTCGAAAAAAGGTTTTTTTCCCTCAAAAAAACACATCCAAACTACTTTCACTTTCGAAAAACCTGCTTTTGAAAAAGCGAATGGAAGATATGCAAATTAGTGCAAAATTTGCATATCTCTTTTTGGAAAAAAACCGTAGTCTAGACATACCCTTGAAGGGGTGGAGTCCCTGTATTGATGGGAAAATGCCTTTGGCTGCTGCTGCAAGTGTCTACACTGCCGAGCTGCAGCCACACCACGGTGGCGCAGACCTGCCTTAAGGCTCCTGATGGAAAGGGCAAGAGACAGGTTCCATCATTGTATCGCTAGCCAACCCAAACTGGGGAGCCCAGGAGGGGAGGATGCTGTGGCCATGGGACCGCGGGCTAAAAGGACCAGCTCAGCTTACAGTGAGCCAGATGCAAGCCAGTCAGAGTTTCTTCTGCTGAGTTTGTTTGGCAAAAATTCCCCTCCCTCCATGTGTTATCCTCTCCACATTTTCCTTTTCTTCAACTGCAAAGAGCTCCCTGACGTCCCATGACGGCCTTGCCCTTCCTTTCTGTGATGAAGGCCCCTTCTTCCTCTCTAGGTAAAAGATGATCGTTTCCTTGATCTGCTCCTCCCCTAAATTCTCCCAAAGGCCTTTCAAGTACTGATCAAGGGCTGCAGATCCCCTGTCCAGGAGCCTAACACAAGCAGAGGGTTCTACTTACAGCATGAAGAGGCTCATGAAGGCAAGGAGCAAAAGCCAGGTTTCTAGGGATAAACTTGGAAGGAAATTCATCCTGACTCACTGCCTGCTCCAGGCAAACAAATCTGGGCTCCAAAGAGGCTTCTGCTGCTTAAAGCTTTTCAGCACTCCAGCAGTTTTTCCCTGCAAGGGATATTTCTGGTCACATGACTGAGTTGTCTGTTATGTACTCTCACTGCACAATCTTCAACCCTCAAATGGGCTTCTCCTTTGAGATCCTGAGAAAACGACATCCTCTTTCACTTTTCATAGCTTCCCTCAGCATCCCGAACTCCACGGGGCCTCAGCAAAGCCCGTTGGCATGTAGCCACCCTACCTGTCAGCTTCCTCGTGTTGCTTCCCCTCTTTCCTAAGCTGGAGAGGGGCCCTGTGGAGTCTTGAAATGCTGCTTCACAGATCACCTAATTGCCCTGACTCTGGGAGTAGGAGGCTACACTAATCAGTGACAGTGAACTTACCCAAAGGGCCATGTCTGTTCATCAACCCCAGTGCTGATAGGAACAGCTGGGTGAGCGGAGAGTGGGATGAGGGGGTCTAAGAACTCTGAACTAGCTTGTGATATAGAACAGTGCTGGGAGTTAGTTTGAAGGGCAGGGATATCATTTCAGATTTTGGTAAGGGGAGCGGGGGACCTGTGTGTGCTGCAATAGTGGGGGAGGGCAGAGTGAGGGCATGGGGGCACAATGAGGACAGCAGCTTCAGCAGTGTTACTGAGCATGCTCGGTATAATCCAAGCAGCAAATCAGGAGGGGTGGGGGGAATGACCCTGTCTGCTCTCCTGCCCCCCGACATCTCCTCTTTCTAGGGCTACTAAGGCATTTTGAAAACTAGTTTTTTGGCAGATAGCTTAGCAATTAGCTGACAAGAGCACTGTATCTAATTCCTATATAAAAGAAAGACAATTAAATTAATATCAGATCAATTCAGCTCTAATACTAACTCCTTCTCAGGCCTTGGCTGTGCTGCAGGGATGCTGCAGGTCAGACACTTGCTATGGGTGGAAGGACCCTTCTCCCCAGCCTCAGCCCCACCCCCCAGCCTGGCCTGCAGGCCTCTTGCATGGTAGAGTCCCCCTGCTCTGGGCCTCTACAGGGGTACGTCTAGACTACATGCCTCTGGCGACAGAGGCATGTAGATTAGGCTTCCCGGCATAGGAAAATGAAGCGGCGATTTAAATAATCGCCGCTTCATTTAAATTTAAAAGGCTGCTGCGCTGAGCCGATCAGCTGTTTGTCGGCTCAGCGCGGTAGTCTGGACACTCCGCAGCCGACATCAAAGGCATTTGTCGACCTCCCAGGTAAACCTCATCCCAGGAGGCATATCTGGGAGGTCGACAATTGCCTTTGATGTCGACCACGGAGCGTCCAGACTACCGCGCTGAGCCGACAAACAGCTGAGCGGCTCAGCGCGACAGCCATTTAAATTTAAATGAAGCGGCGATTATTTAAATCCCCGCTTCATTTTCCTATGCCGGGTAGCCTAATCTACATGCCTCTGTCGCCAGAGGCATGTAGTCTAGACATACCCCAGCAGTGCATGCAATAGTCACAATTTTGACCTACACTAACCAGGGTTCACAGACACTGGAATCCCACTCCTCCCCCTATTTATTGCCCCTCCCAGCCTGTTTTTAAATGTATTTTCCTGAGAGCCCACTTTGATGAACACAACCAGGTCTTAAATTCCCATCGCCCCCTTCCCCCTTCCTCAATAAGCTATAAAAACTCCAGGGGCTTTGAAGATATTTCTCAGTGCGTAGCCCACCTTTGCAAGTGTCTGAGCATGCCAGCTCTCTCTCTCTCTCTCTCTCTCTCTCTCTCTCTCATGGTCAGATGCTTGCAACAATGGGCTAAGCTCTGATAAATATCTTATATATTTACACGCACACCCCCCACCCACCTCCTCATCCTGTGGGGAGAAGTTAAGCATCATACATAGAAATATAGATATTTTTGTGCAGCTTACAGGACAGGGATGGACAGCAGCGTGGTGGTAAAAATAAAGACATGTTGGCAGATCTGCCATTTCCCCAGACAACTACATGTCATACTTGGCACATCTGACTGGACAGTTAGTGAGAACTTGACCTGGAGACCCCTGCAAGTGCCCAGTGAGGAGGAGGAGGAGGAGGATGGGGATGGGAGGAAACAATAAGAGACACAAACCATGAAGCCAGCCAGGAGCTGTATGAACTTGTGTTGGAGCCAAGCCAGTCCCACCAGACAAGTGCAGATGGAACTGCTCTGGAAGGGAAAGGAAACCCAGATGAGCGTGTACATTCTTTCCTTCTGCCCCAGTGCTATTTTTACCCTTTCTTTGCCCCAAACCTTCCCTCTTTCCCTCCCACCCTCTTAAAAATGGCTCCCATCCCCTCTGCATGTCCAGAGAACAAAAGGCATTGACTCAATTGCTCACTTGCCTAGGAAAGAAATGTATATTATTCTGGCTGTCTGGAGTGCACCATCTGCATAAGATAAGTGTCCTGTGCTTGGACAGAGGGAGCAGAAAGAGGTGACGGCCCAGCTATTCTATGGCTTGTTGGGCTAGCTGAGGGTAGCAGGGGGAGGGCACGTGGAATACTTTATATACATACTCCTCCCTCCCTTTTATTGTCTTGCGCAATCTCGATGAAACGTTCATGGAGCTATTCTGCAATCCTTTCCTGGCCATTGCTAGGGAGGGAGGCCTTGTTTCTTGCCCGGTGGTAGGACACTTTCCCCTGCCACTCTGCCAGCGGTGACTTGTGCTGGCACCATTGCTAGGCAGGTTAGCAGCATCTGGACATGGGCAACTTTGGAATGTCAGTAGCAGCTGGGTTCTCCATGACTTTGTCACCTAGTGTGTGGGATATCGGCCCAAAGCACCATTTGCCTGTGAAAATACTGGCCATTTTCACTGCACTTTCCTTATACTCATACCTAGAGGCACCCAGGGGTTAATCCTTCACCCAACAGACCATCCCCACTGCCACCAGCCCCACCACGTGGCAGTGCTCCTGGTGGCTTGCCCTGCGACATGGTGCTGTAATGAAGTCCTCCAATGCTTAAGTGACCATTCCCACGTCTGATGAAGGGGGGTATGAGAATAATGCAAGGGAATTTTGAGACCTGCCATCCTTCCTGTTGTGACTGTAAATGCAAGGCTGTTTCAGCAACCTCTGGCATGGCAGCCTCTTAGGATGTCCACTCAATGCCTTCTGAACATCTGACCCAGGTCAGGAGAAAAAAAGAAACAGACCAGAAAGGATATGTTCTGAGAGATCCATCAGGCCTCTGCAGCTGCTGACAGTGAATGGAGAAGTGAGCAGGGGCAGGTGGCAGAGAGCAGGATGCAGGCCAAGGAATGGAGAAAACTGTTGCAGGAGGAGGGCGAAAGGACAGAAAGGCATAGCGGGAAGTGCAGCAGGATATTACAACTTCGGTTAGGCAACAATCGTCGATGGCGCAGAACATTATTGAGCTTCATGCACAAAGAGCCCTGCGAAGCAGCCTTTGCAATCCCTGGGAAACTCCATGGTCACTGCTCCCTCTAACCCCCCAACGCACCCGTGGCAGCATGGGCATGAATCTTTACCCACGGCCACTGGGCAAAACAAGAACCATGACTATACTCACAGTGACCGGGGATCAACCCCAGGCACAGTGCACTGCATGTTTTGTCACATGAATGAACTCTTGTCATCTGTTTTTAATATGCATGTTTTATCATTTTCTTGGGTTTGATGCAGATGGATCAGCCTGGCTGTGTCTACACTGCACTGTTATTTCGAGATAACTCATGTTATTTTGAAATAACAATGCAAGTGTCTTCACAGCCATTCTGTTATTTCGAAATCATTTCGAAATAACGGACGGCTTATTCCAAAATCTGTAAAGCTCGTTCTACGGGGAATAACATCTATTCTGAAATATTTTGAAATAAGCCGCGTGTAGATGCTCCACTGTTGCTATTTCAAAATAGCCCCTTACCGGGCCATTCTAAGTTATTCATTCCCAGTGCCTCCTGGGGCTCTACATCGCGATAGCACGTCTACATTAGGGAAGCTGCCTCGGACTAATTTTGAGGCTTCCCTGAAATGTAGACGTGCTATTTCAAAATAAGCTCTTTTGGAATAACCATTCCGGAATAGTTTATTTCAAAATAAGCATGCAGTGTAGACATACCCCCATTTACAACGCTGCTAGGCTATGTCTACACTGACGGGTTCTTGCGCAAGAACGACCATTCTTGCGCAAGAATCCGCAGAGCATCTACACTGCCCACCCGCTCTTGCGCAAGTAAATGTACAGTACGGCGTGATAAGAGACAGCTCCTTGCGCAAAAGCTATGCTGTTTTCTATCAGGTGTAAGCTGCCTTGCGCAGGCGCTCTTGCACAAGAGGGCAGTGTGGACATTCGGCAAATGCGTACTTGCGCAAGAATTGGCCTCCAGTCAAACACACAGGTGGCCTCTCCGACACTCCGTACAGGCAATCACCACTCGTTGGTTCCCCCTAGTTGCCCCCCCCTTAAAGGCACAGGCACACAGCACAACCATTTGCCACGTGCGGCCCGGATAGCAGCCAGGGGGAGCAATGGCAGCTGCCTAGCCTCAGCCAGGTCCCTCAGACCCCACCAAGGAGCCACCCCAGAGCACCCAGCAGGGGCACCAAGCGACGGGCTCCATGCTGGAGCACCGCTGAGGTGACTGCCCTCCTGGACCTCTGGGGAAAGGAGGAGGCCCTCCGGGACCCCAAGTCCAGGAGGAGAAATGCCCAGCTCTTTGCCCGGATGGCCCAGGCGCTGGTTGCACAGGGACACGTGGCCCGGACCCTGGAACAGGTCTGGGCCAAGGTGAAGGACCTGCGCCTCACCTATGTGCGGGCCAGCGAGTGTGGGGGCGGAGGAGCCACTGCCTGTCCCCATTACCACTGCCTGCAATGCATCTTGGGGGACAAAGGGGTCAGTCCCCTGCTGGCCCATGTGGACACAGAGGTGGCCACCCCAGTGGTCTGACCCAGGGAACCGGAGGAGGAGGAGGAGGGAGACCGGTCCACGGACGAGGAGGAGGAGAAGGAGGTGGCAGAGGACAGCAGCCAGATCCCACCACACCATCCCGGCCCAGCAGCAGTCAGGATGTGTCCCGGGCATCCTCAGAAGCTGGCGAGGCATTGTCTGGTGAGTGCAGTGGCTACCATTCGCAAGTGTGCTGGAGACGGCGGGGGAAGGGCCACAGGGTGGGGGAGCGGTAGCGGCACATGGCACAGCCTGGCCACATGCTGTGCAGAGGCATGCAGCACGTGCAACCTCATGCAGCTAGGGTTGCCAGGTGTCCAGTTTTGAACCGGACAGTCCAGTATTTGAGCTTTCTGTTCGGGAAACAAATTGAGAAAATATAAATGTCCGGTATTTTCTAACTAAGATGTAATGTAGGCTGTCATGTAATGTCAAGTGTGTCCGGTATTTTTTTTGAAACCATCTGGCAACCCTACGTGCAGCCAGACCAAATGGCACAGAGAAGCGGCAGCTAGCCCCAGCACACGCCTGGGACCCCAGGGATTCTGCTCGACCAGACCGGGGTTGGGGGTCTGGCCAGGAGTAGGCCAGCCCCAAGGTTGCAGGCCTGACCGCACACAGCCTAAAGGGTGCTGCACACAGCACACATATCCATGGCCACCTCTGGGACACTGTAGCTTCCCCTGGGGAAGGCACAACAGGCCCCCCCAAACACATGCGGCCCCCCTGGGGGCTCCTGGGCCACCTTGGGACCCCCCCTCCCGCTGCCCCAGGGGAATTCCCCCTACCAGCCACACCTGTCCCTGGGCATTGTGACATGCTGGGAGGAGGGTACGGGGCGCCAGAACACCATTTGGGGCAGGGCTCACTGACCATGTTGCTCTCCTCAGTTTCTCCTGCAGTGGGACCCCCTGCCAGCGAGGGACCTTCCAGCCCCATCCCACTGGCGCCAAGGATCCAGGGCCCATCGCAGCGCTCCTGGGACCGCCACCACCTGCTCTGCCACCACGTCTGTGCGATTGAGCGCATGGAGTGTGCTCTTACCGAGAAGATCCGCACAGATGCGGAGTGGCAGGAGCGGGTGTAGGGCCAATACCTGGAGCGCTGCGACTGTGTGTGCAGTATTCTGGGCACGATTGCAGACCGAATGGGCCCTGTGCAACAGCCCAATGCTGCCAGGCCCCCCTCTGCCACTCCCAGCTCTCCCACAGCTTCTCCCCCTTCTTTGCCCATGCCCCCTTCTGAGGTCCCCCACCCTCAGCACCTCCTGGTGCAGCCTGCCCCGACCCGGCATGAGGGGCAGAGGCGCCCCCGCACCCGTGGGGGTGGGAGAGGCCTCCCTTCACACCCATGAGGCCCTCCCTGTTCAGGGCCCCCTCCTCCCCCCTCCTCCCAGTTCAGGGCCCCCTCCTCCCCCCCCTCCCCACAGTGCACCCCCTTCCCCATGTAAATAAAAGTGCCTTATATAAAGCAAGTGCATTTTATTTATTGGGAGGTGAGGGAAGGGTGGCGGGAAGGGGTGGTGATGGGAGTGGGAAGTGGGGGCACGGGGGCATCCCTGCGGTCAGAGGTGTAGGAGTGGCCTATTGTGGGGCCTGGTCCAGCATCACCTGGAGGGCTTCCTGGACCCGCACCCCATGGCGGTTGGTCTGCCGGGTGGCAGCCGTTTGGGGCTGCTGGTAGGCCTGGCCCTCACCTGCCATCCACCCCGGGAGGAAGGCCTCCCCCTTCCCCTCAATAATATTATGGAGCATGCAGCATGCCGAGATGACCTCCGGGATGTGCTGCACTCCCATGTCCAGGTGGGTCAGGAGGCACCTGAACTGTGCCTTCAGACGCCCAAAGGCACACTCCACGGGATTGCGGGCCCAGTCCAGGTGGGCGTTGAAGGTGGCCTGGCTGTGGTCCAGTTGGCCGGTGTATGGCCGCATCAGCCAGGCCATCAGGGGGTAGGTCGCATCCCCCTAGATGCAGACTGGCATCCTGACATCCCCAATGGTGAATTCCCGCTGTGGGAAGTAGGTACCCACCTCCAGCCTGTGGCACAGGCCTGAGTGCCTGAAGATGCGAGCGTCGTGGGCCCGGCCGGACCACCCCACATAAATGTCCTGGAACCGGCCCTGATGGTCCACTAGTGCCTGGAGCACCACTGAGCAGTAGCCCTTCCGGTTTATGAACCGGGCCGCTCAGTGCTCTGGTGCCCAGATGGGGATGTGGTCCCGTCTACGGCTCCCCCACAGTTCAGGAACCCAAGGCTGGCAAAGCCAGAAATGGTGGTGTCCATGTCACGGGGGTGGATCGCCCTCTGGAGCAGCACGTCATTGATGGCATGGATGACTTGCAGAGGGGCACATGGGAGCACAGGGGATGCATGGAATGAGAGACAGTGTGTACATGGGCCCCTGGGGTTTGCTCATCCTCCCTTTGATGGCCCCTCCCCCCACGCAGGCCAGGGCCCTCTGCCCCCCGGGATTCCCCCCTCCCGACCAGTGGGGCTGTGTGCAGGAGGGACAGCATGACCCCCTAGGTGCGGGGCTTCCCCCTACCCCTACAGCCTCCCCCCGCCCGGTCTGGCCCTTTCCCTCCCCAGGACGAGCCCATGGTCCATGGAGAGCCTTACCTGCTGGATGACCATGCCGACGGTGGACCTGCCCACCCCGAACTGGTTCGCCATGGAGCGGTAGCTGTCCGGGGTGGCCAGTTTCCACAGGGCAATCGCAACCCTCTTCTCCATGGGGATGGCGGGGCGCAGGCGGGTGTCCTGCTTCCGGAGCGCAGGGGTGAGCCAGGTGCAGAGCTCATGGAATGTCCCCCTGCGCATCCAGAAGTTCTGCACCCAGTGCTGGTCGCCCCATTGTCCCAGCACCAGGCGCTCCCACCAGTCCCCACTGGTGTCGTAGCTCCAGAGGCGTCTGTCACTGGTGGGGTGCAGGTGCCCAAGCCCAGCTGCAGCCGTGACGAGGTCCTGCACCTGCTGCCCAGTCTCCAGTTCTGGAGCAATGTGGCTCCCTGGTGGAGGAGCTCCACAGCCTCTATAATGGCCATGAGGGGACGGTGCTGGTTGGGGTCCTCCTCTGGCTCCATGGCTGTGAAGGTGGCAGCGAGGGTGCCCAGGGGCACTTGCCAGGAACAGAGGTGAAAGGCGCTGTTGTGGGTCTTGCTCCCTCGAAAGGGGTGCCTGAGCATGCAGGCGCAGGGAAACAGTCGTCCAGGAGTCCCTTTAAGCACGTTTCCCAGTGGGGGGTCCGGCGCATGCCCACAGATGCTTCTGGTGATCTCTTGACATGGCCGAATTTCTTCTGGAGACACGTTCTTGCGCAAGGGCTTCCCACCAGTGTGGACGCTTTCTTGCGCAAGAGCTCAGCGTTCTTACGATGCGGTTCTGGCCAATGTGGACGTTTGCTTGCGCAAGAGATCTTGCGCATGAACCCGCCAGTGTAGACATAGCCCTAGAGTGTATTTAATGTGGGTATTTGCACTTTAAGGTCTCCTGTTTCTTTGCACACCATAAAGTTATATTTTTGGAAACTTGGAATTTGGTTATTAGTTCACAGCAAGGATAAACACCACTTTACAAAATTCATCACAGGAGTCAATAGCCCACTCGTATTTAAGCCCTGTACATACTAAGTTCTTAAAAGCAACACACAGCACTGCTATGGCTGACTGCTAAAAGAACTCTACAGCGCCGCGGTTGGCTCTTCTAATAGCCCTTGTGTCTGACTGCTCAAATTCAGCAAAGAGTTCACTTCAAACTACCCCCCTACCGCTACCCTTTCCCTCTTCACTTCTCACAGATATTATGTAGTGCAGAACACACACCTCTAACTACAGGAATATTTGCCTCACTGAGATCCAGCCTTGTCAGTAAACATTGCCAGTGACCTTTGAATCTACCAAAGCAAATTCAACAGTCATCTTACACCTGCCAAGCTGAGAGGGGACTCTTTCCTGGATGGTGTCACGGCAGACAAGTTTACGGTTTTATGAGCCAGGGCACTAATGGGTAGGCTGGGTCTCCCATAACAAAAACTGGGCTTTCAGCATTACCAATAGGAAAGGTCTGGTCAGGGACCAATGTCCCTCCTTGCAGCTTTTGGAAAAGTCCTATGCTCTGCAAGATGGGAACACCCTGCTTCTTGCCTCACCAGCCCACAAGGAGGGCAGTAGATCCACCAGCACTAGCATAGCCACATTGATGGACACACGGACCCGAACAGGGAGACAGGTCCCAGCTCAGGACACCATCCACTGATTCCTGCACACCGCAAGAGCCACAGTCACGTGCAACAGGAGACAAATAGCACCCTTGGCACCTGAATACCAATGGCCCCCACGTGGGATTTTTCAGCTCCAAACTGCATGTCCATGGACTGATATGAAGCTAGTTTTACAAGCTCCCAGGATGCCACGGCCACATGCTGCTTCACGGTCTATGAAGCGCTCATTCTGGTGTCTCTGTACCAGCCTGCTAGGGTGAGCTCATCATACAGATCCAGAAATGTGGCCTTTTGCACCCAAGAGGTCTTCAACCACTGCTTGTTGCCTCAGACCTGAATTACTATGGGATCCCACCATGCAGCGCTCATGTCTTGGGCCCGGAAGTCACCGCAGGGTGTGCTTCATGAATGCCAACAGCGCTCTGGCTTTTTATTTGCTGGGTTCCCTCACTGACGTCAAACAACTCCTCTTCATTCCCCTCACACAACTGGGTATAGTGAAGCCCACAAATACAGTAGACAGCTGTGTCCCGCCTTAGCAACGGTCATTAGAATAGCGCTGAGCCCCACAGGGTTCAGGCTTCTGCCAGAGAGCGGGTGGAGAGAGCAAAAAGCAGCACAGGAATGCTGAGCTGGAATAAGCATTCAGGGATGGAGAAAGTGGCACTGTGGAAACTTGACCCCTCATTCCCAAAAACCCCTGGGTGAACAGCCGGTATGCCACAAAGCATTGCAAAAATATCCAACAAGTGACTGCACCTGATGGCAACCCATGCCACACTGGGATACCCATTGTGGGCAGCATTTTCCATCAATGCAACTACTCGTGGTGAGGATGCACAGCGCTGGTACAAGCCGCAAACTGTGTGCGCACCCAAGCGCTATGCAAAAGGTGGCAGCTGTATGAAGATGTAGTGTGTATCAACCACACTTTGTCGTGTACGTGGCCTAGGGCAGGGTCTCCTAAACTTTTGGAAGCTGGGTCCCTGTGACGAGATGCCCAGCCCACACAAGGCAAAGTAGGTTAAATTATGTCAGCCTGATATGCCGCACCTGGCAGAGAGTCAGGGAGCAATCAAGTCTATTGGAAGGAGAAGTTGCCTTGGGAAGGAGGAGCAGAGGCCTGTATGAAGGGAGGAAGCTGAGAATGGAAAGGGGCAGGAAGTAATCCACAGCTGCTCCGTGGGAGGAGAGAAGTTTGTTTGGGGCAATAGAGGGGAAGTTGTCGGCACTAACTCCCTGAGAGGGAGGAGTTTGGGTAGTAAATCAAGGGGAGAGGGCAGAAGATAGAGAAAGGAAGTAGGAAAAGCTCCAGGAAAAGGCCACAAGGTCTGGGAGCAAGCAGATCACAGTTGCCAGACTTAGGGTATGTCTAGACTACATGGCTCCGTCGACGGAGCCATGTAGATGAGTTTACTAGACATAGGAAAATGAAGCGGCGATTTAAAGAATCGCTGCGTCATTTACATCAAAATGGCCACTGCGCTGTGCCGATCAGCTGTTTGGCGGCACAGCGTGGTAGTCTGGACGCTCCGCGGTCAACAACGGTAGCCTTTGTCGACTGCTCCATTATGCCTTGTGGAATGAGGTTTATTGGAGCGGTCGATAAAGGCTTCCCTTGTCGACCGCGGCGCGTCCAGACTGCCCCGCTGTGCCGCCAAACAGCTGATGGCGCAGCGGCCATTTTGATGTAAATGAAGCGGCGATTATTTAAATCGTTGCTTCATTTTCCTATGTCTAGTAAACTCATCTGCATGGCTCCGTTGATGGAGCCATGTAGTCTAGACATACCCTTAGGGTCCTTGGGCTGGAACCTGAAATAATGGGTGGGTCCAAGTTCCCCTTCCAGCTGCTGGGAAGTGGCACAGGACCTGCCGTGGACTAGATGCCGTCTGGAATGAACAGCAGATCCCGTGGGAATGGGATGCTCCAGAAAGGGAGGACTATACAGTGATCTGCTGCCAGGCTGAGGCTCGAACAGGGAGCACGGCAAGCCCTGCAGAGTGAGAAGGGGCGTGGTGGGAGCATCCGTCAGAAAGGGGTGCACCTGACCTGATGGGCACTAATTCCCCACATGCAGCCCAAAGGAGGTGCCCAGCGGTCAGCAACCCTCTTCACCACCTCCTCTTCCGCTAACTGCCTCCAAAGTCAGCTCCAGCAGGTGATGTCATTAAAGGGCTCTGCAAAAGGAGAAGAGGGGGCAGATCTTCAGTGTGTTACTCCCATTCCTTTCCTGCATGCGGTGACAGTGATAAACCATGACAGGCAGTGCTGTTGTTAACAATAATCATTGACATTTAAAGTATCATTATTGGCACCTGAATTAGCGGCCACTGAAGTGAAGAGGGGAGGTCGCCCCTCAGAGCGATCGTTTCTGTCTCTCTGCAAAGAAAAATTGGACGAAGGGATCATCTCCATGGCATCGGGTGTGCAGCTGTCAGGTGGGGATCCTCATAGCGTGCCGGAAATATGTATTGGCCACACAGGAGAATTATTTCAGGGACATAAAGTGACATCACCAAAGATTATATCAGGTCTCGGGGGCTAATACGTAGCAGAGTCCTTGCTTCAGGCTCTGAGAGTTTGTCCCAATGACATAATGCTTCTTGTGGTTGGTTGTCATTTCACTCAGTATCCTAGAGTGGGGGAGGGAGTTCTTTGTTCAGCCCTCAGCAGGCTCTCTCTTGCGTGCATGGTTGAATTAACCTCTCCGAACAGAGCTGGTTTCCCAGTTTGCATTTGGACTCTCCCAGGCTGCATTACCTCAGATGCAGGAGTGCTGTCTATGGCAGAGCAGGTCCCTTCCAGCACAGCACGGGCAAGCAAGAACGATGAACCCATGCTGTCCAAAATAGATAACAACAGTGCTTCCTCTAAGCCACTATATAGTTTAGATGTTGATGGTTTTGGTGACTTATCTGCTCCTGCTCTGGGAGCACCTGGGAAGAGTGAGGTTCTGAGGGGAAGCTCATTGGTTGTTAATCATCTCAAAGAGCCCAAAAGGCCCTTTAGCAAATCCAGCAAGTGGCACGTACGTTCACAACCTATGAATGTCAGCAAAGGGCTTTCCAGCCGGATTTCTGCCACCTGTATCCTGGAGATGCTCACATCCACTGCAGGCTGGTGATTGCAAAAGGCAATTCATTTTGTCTGGCAGGTCCTGTTCTCCTGTGAAGTGTGGCTGGGCACTTCCTTTGTCTCGTTGGCCTCCATGTCTTTCCCTTGGGCGGCAGGAGACCTGGAGTAAACCAGTCTGGTGATGCCGTAAGGTTTTTCCCTTCACTCAGGTTTTATTTTCACTTATTTACATAGTGGACCTCGGGATAGGCCCAAGCTCTCCATAAGCAAAAAAACCAAACCAAAACAAAAAATCCCAACCTTCCCCTCCAAACTCACAACACAATCCCTCTTTTGGGGTGTTACCCCCCACCCCCCCACTAATCTTAGTTGTTTGTGTTTTGCCAGGGAGGTTTTTCCTTCCTGCCACCTCTGCCCCTGCCTCGTCCCTCCAGGGTTTAGGCCAAATCTACATTGGTGAAGAAAATCAATGTAAAATATGCAACTCCAACTATGTGAATTGCGTAGCTGGAGTCGAAGTATCTTGCATTGCTTTTTGGGGGCAGCTCCACAGCAGGAGGTCCATGGGAAAAACTCTCCCATTGACGTTCCTTACTCCTCACGATTGCAAAGAGTTCTGGGGTGGACGGGGGAGCTCTCAGCATTCGATTTAGCAGGTTCTTACTAAACCCACTAAATCAAACACCAACAAATCCACCTCCACAGCATCAATCTTCCCAGAAATGGAAACATGCCCTTAGAGTTAGTGGAGCCTTGAACTCAGCTTCATTTTTGGCCTCCCTTAGGAACCCAGTCAAGAAAAAGAACATTATCTCTCACACACACCCCTTCCCAGTTTTCATTCTTTTTTTTCTTCATCCTCCTCTATTATAAGTAATAGGAAGTAAATGAAAACAAAGTGAGGTATCCTGATTGTTTTTGTAGTCTAACTGGTTTTTTCATAGATCACTTGAAAATTGCTGAGTGTCTCAGGGGACCACTTAATGATCTTGCCAAATGTTGTTTGTACCATTAGTGATTTGGATAAGAGCACTTTATATATAAAAAAAGTTAATTACCTATCCTCAGTTCACCTGAATGGAGTTCTCAGACCATAGTCTGAGAACTTCTGCTCTAGATGAAAGCTTGTATTTGCATTATGCTAACATGAAAAAAATGTGTAAAAATAAAAAGCACAGATGATGTTCATTGATTGTTTTATTGTTTCCTTCAGCATGACATACCAGGGGCAAAACAACATGCAGGAGAGCTGTCTCTGGGCAGATAAGCAACTGATCAAAATCACAATTTCTCATCTCTTGTTGGGGCCAAATCCTGTGCCCTTTGAAATGAAAAGGAGTTTTACTGTTGAGTTCAATGGGAACAGGCTTTGACATTTGGAGAGGAAAGAACAAAACCATTCCAGCAAGGCCTATGTTGCTTATACCACAGGCTGCTGACTCACATGCAAAAGTCAGCAGACGTCTGATCTTTGTTCATTGCAAGGGAGAAATCAGCAATCAATGAGGCCAGACGTGTGTCTGCACCCTATCCAACGTTTCCACACCCATAAATCACTGCCCACCCCACTCCCTCTGCTGTTCGGGGCTCATTCCCCTCCCTTATAGCCTGCTCAGCGCCTCCTGGTTGTGGACCCAGTGGGAAGCCAGTCATACCCTGACCCAGGGCTGTGCAGTAATGGAGGTGAGCCCTTGGGTATCTGTGCTGCTTGGTGCAGCTGGAGTCAAATTTCCACCACGGCCACCCTTGACCTGCCAGAAGCAAGCGGAAAGTGAGAAGGGGAAGGGCTTTTCTGGGCAGACACTGAGTCACTGATCAAGAGGAACCAGGACTCTAGCCACATCTGGGCTGGGAAAGATCAGAGATGAGCCCCAGAAAAGGGCAGTCCCTGGCCAAGCTGACCTGTCCCAGACCCACTTCCCCCCCAGCTGACCCCTCCCTAATTGGCTCTTCTTTCTGGGATCCTCAAGCATCTCTGCCCCACCCCTTCCCTTTTTGTGTGTCAAGCGTAGACAGGGCAGGCATTTTCCCAGTGTTTATTGTGAGCTCAGTATCCATTCCACTTCACTGTTGCCTTGTCCCTGGCCCTCATGTGCGGGCTAAATGCCCTGTGGGCATCGCCACAAGAGCAAACAGAAACGTACAGCTCAAAGCTGGACATGCACGTAGTAACGGGGCTCCCACTAGAGTCAGCTCACTAAAATTAGCAGGGGCATGTTGTAGCTCGGGCTCTCAAGCTCAGGGAGTTGGGCGGACTTGAGAGAATCTACTCTGCTCTTCGTAGCACGCCTGCCAGTTTGGGCCTCATTGGGATGTCTCTCCACCCAAGCACACTCCCAGCTGCAGTGTGGACTGACCGCCAGGGGCTAAGTTAGTAAGGATGTTTCAGGAAACTCCAGTATTGCAACCAAATGCTTGTTTTTACACAATCAGACACATCCAGTGCCACTTTTTGCAACGGCAGAAGCCCCTTAGCTAAAGCCCACCCAAAAGAGGGTTCAAGTGATGTTTTTGGTAGGACACAATCACAGAGAGCTGTAGCTCCTTTCTGCTATAACGTGGCCGGTGATTTATTTGCTAATCAGTTAGTCCGTTTACTGCAGGAGCATTGCCAATTTCCAAATTCCAAGGCTGCAGCTAATGTGCCGCTCTCTACAGATCAGGGCTGCCAGTAAGTGTTTGGGACCAGACACCTCCTGTATGTGCCTTTTCACTTCCTTGTCCACCTTGCAAAATCTGGCTCTTATTTTTCTCTCCTCACAAGCCCCACAAAAATGCTAATCGTGCCCCACCTTTACAGCCACCCTTCCCATTTCTCATACAACATCCCGCTGAATATAGAAAGGAGACAAGAGACCACCGTTATCAGGAGGGAGACAAAATAGCCAGTGTTCAGTTTTGAAGAGCAAGCCATTTGAGAAGGCTCAGCTCTATAAAAGAGCAGTAAATATCCCAAATAAGGGCTGGCTGCACTCCATCACCCACACACAGATCCCTTTGATTTTCCAATAACCTCTGCTAATGACTTCTGCATTTTCTCAGAGGCATTAGTGGGACCCTTGCTTGTATTTCAGTTTTCACCCCCCTCCTCTCTGATTCACAGGAGAGCAGCTGATGGCAAAGCCAATTCCCCCAAGGAGGGGGGAATTGCCTGGCCCTGGTAGAAAGTAAGACAGAGATGGGGCACCAGACAAAACAGGGTTTAGTTCAACATAGCACCTTCCCTACAAGGAATTGTTCCCCTACCTACAGAATGGGCTTCTGCTCCAAGGACTGATGCTAATAGGTTCACAGGCTATATGGAACAGATCAGAAGACAGAGGAGTCTCCTATCAGAAGGGTGTCACTACTGCTGTCACACATTGGAAACCAACTTCTCTGCAATTATCAAACTTAAAAAAAAAAAAAAAAGGTTACTGTCAAGCATCATTGAAACAGAATAACAACAACAGGACAGGTCACCAGAGCAGCTCACACAGAAAGGCTTTGTAGAGTTACGGAGAAATATCTTTCCTGCAGCAATTAGCTGCAGTAACCCTAACAATGGACTCTCTGTAGCAGAGCTAGTGCACCAAATTCAGAAGAGGAAATCCAGATTCCTGGGCCAAGTCTTAGCAAAGGACTTCCAGCGACTGCTTTGTGAAGCTCATATGGAGAGGCTGCCCCCCTAGTGTGCTGGATTTTCACTGATTTCACAGGAATCTTTTCTCGCAATTATATTTCCTTCTGAGAAAGGGGACTTCATATGCTGCTCCAAACCAGCCAGAAAGAAAATCAGTTCACAGAAAGCTGTTTGTCTTTCCTTTACATTTCTAGGTTGGAGCACACTGAAAGAGTATAGGACCTTTCCTTCTCCCATAGGGGACCGGGGTGCAAGGAAGCGAGGGGGATTTACTGCATGAAGGTGAAAGCCAGAATATTTCTTCTCGGGACTGCTTCATAAGGGTGATTGGCAACAAATGAGAATCAGCCTGAAAAATATACGATTTGTCCCAGCTTCCTGGGTGACAGAATCACAACCAAAAATGCCACCTCACAACCAAAAATGCCACTGTTGCTGTCAGCTGAAAAAGCTGACAGCAACAGTGACCGGGGTAGAGCCCTGCAAATCCACAGATACCTGCTTTATATCCATGGATCCGCAGATATCGATGGAGATAACTGCAGCTCATTTGAGGTTTACAGGATCTTTCAAAAAAGGTTTCTATTTTTGAAAGAACCGTGTCTAGACTGCGGTTTCAATTTCGAAATAGCGCTTTTTCAAAAGAGCACCATGACGCGATTATGCAAATGAAGCGCAGGATATTTAAATCCCGGCTTCATCTGCACTTTCGAAGTGCCTCATTTACATCCCACTGTCGAAAGAGGGATGTAGTCTAGACACACCCTGAGAGAAGTAAGAGGCAGCGGGAAGGTCACCGTGAGCCTCTGAGGCACATTAAAAATCCGCCAGAAAGTGCAGGACCCAGGGGGTATGGCCGGAGTTCTACCACAATGAGAAATGATAGCCTAGGAAGGAGTACTGCAAAAAGGGATCAGAGGATCATAGTGGACCACAAGCTAAATATGAGTTAACAGTGTGATGCTGTTGGGGGCAGGGGAAGCAAACATCTGGGATTTATTATCAGGTGTGTTGTAGGAAGGAAATGAAAAGTAATTCTACTGTTTGACTCTGAGCTGATTAGGTCTCGACTGAAGTATTGTGTCCAGTTCTGGGCACCACATGTCATGAAAGATGTGGACAAATTGGAAAAAGTCCGGAGAAGAGCAACAAAAATGATTAAAGGTCTAGAAAACATAATCTGTGAGGGAAGACTGAAAATATTGGGTTTGTTTAGTCTAGAAGAGAGAAGACTGAGAGGACATGACAAGAGTTTTCATGTACCTAAAAGGGTATTACAAGAAGGATTGAGAAAAATTATTCTCCTTCACCTTTGATGATAGAATAAGAAGCAATGGGCTTAAATTGCAGCAAGGGAGGTTTCGGTTGGACATTAGGAAAACCTTCCCAACTGTCAGGGTGGTTAAGCACTGGAATAAATTATCTGTGGAAGTTGCTGAATCTCCATCATTGGAGCTATTTAAGAGCAGGTCAGACAGATACCTGTCAAAGGCTGATCTAGATGGTGCTTGGTCCTGCCATGAGTGCCAGGTGACTGGACTTAATGACCTCATGAGGTCCCTTTAGGTTCTATGATTAAGAAAACCAGCTATTTGGCCTCTAGAGAGGGAAATACCCTTATTCTATGAGACATAGGGTAAGTTATCCAGACTTTGGGGTTACCTACCTTGGGGACTTGAGAAGGGTTTCAATGCCTTGACTGAATAGTCCTCAGTGCTTCAGGATGAGATTATTCAGGTGTATCAGTCCAGGTTTTTGGCCGTGTCCTAACATACATCTTGTGCAGTCCCATTGTAATCAATGGGGTGCAAACCAGAAAAGGCCAGAACATGGCCTTTCATCTTTAGAGGGACTCAGGCCTACATAGCTAGGCTGGTGCTGTGGGAAGGGCTGAGGGAGTCATTTTTTTCTGCTCAAGATCTTGCTGAGACGGCTTGCCAGCTCCATAAGGACCTTTATGAAGGAAACTCAGGACCTTTTCTGCTGATGAGAAGGACCAGAGGTGTGCATGTGGGGTGTGTCAGCCTTTTGACTGAGAGCCCATCTAGGATAGGGCTGTGTTATTGTTTGCATTATGGCAGCAGTGACAATGCCACAGGCAGGGGGAGCCAGTCACTGGTCCAAAGAGATTCCCTTCCGCTGCTATGGCAAGCATGACTAACACCACCCTACTACTACGAAAGGTGATCAGTAAACACGGCACTCCCTAGCTGTGTTACTGAGTAACCAGCGCGTAGGCATGACTTTCCCCTGATCTCATGTGACAGGTATTGCAAAATCTGCATGAAGTAACATTAGATCAATAGAAAGTCACTTCCTTTGTTCAAAAGAGGAATGCTGGTAGCAGTGGGTCTCAGCAGTTTTACGGTACACACTGTGCAGGTTCCCCACGGGACTGCACCCTTTTTATGGAACATACCATATATGGCCTTGACGTAGGCCAGGGACAAACAGTCATTCGCCCCTGGGGCTGAGTACCTCACCAAGCTAGTACCAGCCTCTCTGTTCCCTGGGATCTAAGCACAACATTAGAAAAAGTGTCTTGCACCTGAAGTCGTCTCTTTGGGGGGGTTAAGTGTCCCCAGCTATGGAGGATGTTACAGATTCCTGAGGACACTTCTTCTCTGGCTCTGTCAGTGGTTGTACAAGTGGTTTCTTAACTCTCCTGACCATGCCATTGTTACTGGAATTTTACAGACAGGGTGCCACTACATTCCCTAATGAATAAGAAATAAAGCCCCAGGACACCACTGAATAGGGAGATATGTGTGAACCTCCATTTGATAGATACCAGGTGAAAAAAAGATTATTTCTCTAGCTTGGGGACACAGGGTGCTTCAGCCTGAGATCCCAGTTAAAACCAGCAGGGAGCTCCCACTAACATCAAAATAACATTTCAAGATTCAGATGGAACACCAGAGAAAGGTCCCCTACCACTCGTATGTTTGTTACAGTTAGTGGCATGGTCTGACTGTGTCTGCACACGGCATAGTTAGTAACGGTGGTGGTAACTAGCAGTGCCTCTCCCCTACTGGAGTCTTTGGCAAGTGCATGGTTCAGTGGTTAACCAGTTTAGCACCCTTATTATGCAATATGGACAGGACACCCTGTCCATGTCTATACATTTTGGCCTGTCTTCCTTTCTGGTATTTCTCAGCGTCATGTACATCCCAGAGTGCATTGCCACATATTGTGCTGGTGCTGCTCTGTGTCCTTCTTCACAGGGTGCTAGACCCCCAGGTCACACTGCAGGGTAGTTGCCTTCATTTTCCCACATGGCACTGATTCAGAAATGGATGAGCAGCATGGTTAGAATGTGTGAATGAAAAAAAAATCCCATTCCAGGGGCACAAGCTGATTGCGTACAAGATCCCAGCAGGCAGCTTCCATGAACATGTCAAGGTTTCAGAATGAATGCTACATGAATTTACGTCTCACGATGGTGACTCGAGCGTTTACAGCTGCAGCTGTAGCACAGATGGGCCCGAAAAGGGAGATGGATCTTACAGTGTTCAGAGAACTTCCTAGATTGACAGTTATTTATGAAAGCATGCAAAACTGGGGAGGTGTCAGAAAATGGAGGAGAGGAAACATACAACCAGTAAAATCAACTCTAGCAAATGGTGCAACAGCCGGGAATGGTGGGTGTATTGCTGGCAGACCAGCTGCCAGCTCATGCCCTGGTTCCACTGAACTCTGATAAGTGCATATCTGGAAACCAGTCTGGCTCAGCTGTGGGTTACTACAGCTAAAACAGATGAGTTATCAGACTGTGTTTAGTATTTAGACTTTATGAAAGGGTTGTAGGATGCTGCATGTATTAATCCTAGTTATAATGATTGCCTCCCACGCTATAAAGTAATACTTAAATGTTTGCTGTATAACTGTCAAATGCTTTTTTCCTGAAACGCTGTAACTCACCGAACAGGGGGAAAAAAGTCACCTAATGCAAAATGTTGGATTTCTAGGGAAAGCATCATCCCCTGCCCAGCAGGAAGGCCCATTGAACCCAAATGGGTCATTGTGGCACAAAGACCTTGTTGGCTGCACCGCACACCCACTCACAGAGTGATTCCAGGCAGAAGTGCTTGTGCCATCCTCTTGAACACTAGGGGGATGGGGAAAGAGATACCTGAGCAGAAGGAATTCGGATCTTTTTGTGCTGTGGACTCTGAGGCTACGTCTACACTGAAGGGTTTTTGCGCAAAAACCCACAGAGCGTCCACACCTCAAGCGCGTTTTTGCGCTAGAAAATCTACAGAACAGAGGGCTTTTTGCAGTGTAGGTATACCTCCTTCTATGAGGCATAACTCCTTTTTGCACGACAGCTCTTGTGCAAAAAGGCATATGTGGACGCTCTGTAGGGGGTTTCTTGCACAAAAAGAGCCTATCCGAAAAAGCACAGGTGCTCTGATGGCCATTCTGTGAAGGCCTTCAGAGCTTTCTTGCACAAGAGTGTCCATGCAGTGTGAACGCTCGCTTGCTGGACACGCTTTTGCTTTCTGGATCCAGGCATAAGGATCTTGCGTAAAATGGGGTTTTTGCACAAAATGGAAGCGGCTACAATGCTTCTTTTTGTGCAAAAACCTCTTGCGCAAAAAGAAATTCCAGACAATATGCTAATGAGATTTGACTTATGCTAATGAGTCCCTCATTAGCATATTTTCTGCCACAAAAACATGTAGTATAGACATAGCCTGAGAGACCAAGATTCTTAAACACAAGCTAGAGATTCCCAGGACAAAGGTGTGTTAGCCCTATTGGGTATATAGAGCTGGCCTATTTCCACAGCTCTATCCCCCTCTGAGCCCTAACAGTGGGTATGTCTACACTAGCTCGTTAGTTCGAGCTAGGTAGGGTAATGGGGGCAAGTGGAGTTGCAAATGAAGCCCGGGATTTAAATATCCCGGGCTTCATTTGCATGTTCCCGGGCGCCGCCATTTTTAAATCCCCCTTAGTCCGAACTCCGTGCCCACGGTTACACGCAGCACGGACTAGGTAGTTCGAATTAGGATCTTTAATTTGAACTACCTAGTCCATGCCGCGTGTAGCCGTGGGCACGGAGTTCGGACTAAGGGGGATTTAAAAATGGCGGCGCCCCGGGAACATGCAAATGAAGCCCGGGATATTTAAATCCCAGGCTTCGTTTGCAACTCCGTTTGCCCTCATTACCCTACCTAGCTCGAACTAATGAGCTAGTGTGACATACCCACTGAGACTTATTTGTGGGTGTATGTTCATCTGTTTTAACCTTGTAAATCATTCTTATTTCTTTCTCCAGGTGGATAAACCTTTAGCTAGTTTATTACAGGGTTGGCTACAAGCATTGTCTCCAGTGTGAGATCGAAAGTGCAAATTGACTGTGGGTTTTTTGCAGAAAAAGGAGCTTTGTAGATGGCTCCTTTTTGCGCAAAAGCCCCTTGCGCAAAATGGCGGCTCATTAAGTATGCAAATGAGGTGCAGCAATATTCACCGCTTCACCTCATTTGCATATTTTATTGCGCAAGAGAGCCCAGTATAGACGTAGCATAGAGACTGTCCAGGCAAGCATGAGATGTATAACTCTCTCCAAGGGTCGCAGTCTCAGGGAACAACTCCGTGTTGGCGTTCGTTTCTCACCTCCTTCTCATGGGCCCCAGAACCAAGTCCACCAAGTCTGCATATTCCTATCACTTCTGCATAGTGACACAATGTGCTGTTCTCCTTGAACAAAGAATCTATTTTTGTTCAGTCACTCGTAGCTCTGCTCCTGACATGCCGACAGCTCCAGAGCGTTTCCCCCTCATTGCTCTGTAATTTCCCAGCGAAGAGAGAGAATTATAGTTCATAGCAAGAATTACAGCACATAGCAATTGAGAAAAAACTGAAAGGTTAGCGCACTCTCCATGCAATCAAATAACGCGTCAAGGAGCAGGTTGTCCAGCTGTTCTCTTTCTCACCCAATTATAACTGGAAAATGATTTTGCCACAAAGGAGCAAATTGAAATAAGGGCCCAGACTCTATTGGTCCCTAGCACCTGGAAGGTGTTTTGCACTGCCGAGGAACATGTTCCTTCTGCGTCTCAAACCTCTAGGCAGGTAATATTGGCTCACCTACGATCCAAGTGCCCGTGCAGTTCAAAAGACCCCTTCAGGGACAGGGTGGAGATGCCATGTTTGTGATGCCATTGATTAGATGTTAGCAGTGGCAGCTGCAGTGAGACCACATTTTAAAGCTGATCTTGGTGGGGCATTGTACATCTTCCCAGCAAAGGAAGTCCTTCTGACAGACTAGCCCCAGCATGAAGGGAGGTAAAGGGAGAGAACTGAGGAGACAAGGTGGGGGGATTCCAAACTAAGCCTCTCTTATCATAGAACACGAGAACTGGAAGGGACCTCGAGAGGTCAAGTCTGGTCCCCTGTCCTCAGGGCAGGACCAAGCACCATCTAGATTCTCCCTGATAGATGACTATCCCACCTGCTCTTAAATATCTCCAATGACTGAGATTCCAAAACCACCCTAGGCAATTTATGCCAGTATTTAACCACCCTGACAGGAAGTTTTTCCTAATGTCCAGTCTCAACCTCTCCCACTGCAACTGAACCCATTGCTTATTGTCCTATCCTCAGTGGCCAAGGAGAACAATTTTTCTCTTTCCTCCTTGTAAAAACCCTTTTAGGTACTTGAAAACTGCTATCATGTCCCCTCTCAGTCTTCTCTTTTTCAAACTAACTAAACCCAATTATGCTGTGGTGGAAGGTCTAGTATAGGCTGACATTAGGCATGCCTAGCGAGGGGACCAGATTGGAATAGCTTCCTGGGTAACAATTGATTTCAGAATACAAGCTACTTTTATTGCAGAAAAATGAGTGAGTTTCCAAAGCCTCACTGAGGCTACGTCTACACTGCAGGCTTCTTGCACAAGAACTTTTTGCGGAAGAGATCTCCCCCCAAAAGTTCTTGCGCAAGAGCGCATCCACACTGCCATGTGCTTTTGCGCAAGAGAGTGTCCACACTGCCATGGATGCTCTTATGCAAGAAAGCTCTGATGGCCATCAGAACACCTGTGCTTTTTCCGATAGGGGTTTCTCATGCAAGAAACCCCTGTTGTCCATCCACACATGCCTTTTTGTGCAAGAGCTCTTGCGCAAAAAGGCTTATTCCTCGTAGAAAGAGGAATAACTCTTGCGCAAAAATCCCTGTCTTCTGATGATCTACTGTACTTTTTCTTGTGCAAAAATGCACTTGTAGTGTGGCCGCTCTGTGAGTTTTTGCACAAAGCGGCCATTTTTGCACAAAAACTCTGCGGTGTAGACATAGCCTGAGAGGTGGCAGGGGAAGGCTGAAGAGAAAGAAGCATCTTCTTAACTACTGATCAGTCATGAATACATGGGGATAGATATTTCTTTTCTAGCCTGGAATGCACACAATCTTCTGGGCTTAGGGAAATCTTTATCCTGCTCTCCAGGGCTGCGTCTAGACTGGCATGATTTTGCGCAAATGCTTTTAACAGAAAAGATTTTCCGTTAAAAGTATTTGTGCAAGAGAGCGTCTAGATTGGCACAGACGCTTTTGCGCAAAAGCGTCCGTGCCAATCTAGATGCGGTTTTGCGCAAGAAAGCCCCAATCGCCATTTTCGCGATCGGGGCTTTTTTGCGCAAAACAAATCTGAGCTGTCTACACTGGCCCTTTTGCGCAAAAGCTTTTGCGCAAAAGGACTTTTGCCCGAACGGGAGCATCAAAGTATTTGCACAAGAAGCACTGATTTCTTACCTTAGAACATCAGCGTTCTTGCGCAAATTCAAGCGGCCAGTGTAGATAGCTGGCAAGTTTTTGCGCAAAAGCGGCTGTTTTTGCGCAAAATCATGCCAGTCTAGACGCAGCCCAGAAGTCTAACAGGTCCCTGTCTCCCCACTGCCACTTGCTTTATGTCCTTCACATCCCAGTGATTCATAGAGAGGAAATTGCAATGAAATAATGCCAAATGCTGCACCCCTCCATTCCCAGGAATCAAGAAGCTAGGGTTGGTCGAACATTGTCGAGAACAAGCATAGTTTAACAACTTTCACTTTTTACTGTGTAAATATTGTGTCTGTGTTAGCACCTGGGCTGCTGTCTGAGACATTAGGGTGAACATGTTAGAAATTCCAAGACAGCCACCAGAGATCAGATAGGACTTACTCCTTACACTGCATTGCAAATTGGTTTCTGTAAGAATGGAACTTTTTGCATTTTTATCTGGAAATTTTTGACCTGGTGGGTGAAGTGCAACAAATGATTTTTTATGATCAAAGCTTTCAATATTTAATAGCCCTGGGCCAGACTGCCTATTGAACTCTGTCTCTCACACATTTTTAGAAATTCAAGTGTATTTCGCTAGCTACCCTGCATGATGGTAAACCTGTCATGAACTTTTGTACTTACTGTCCTGCTCTTAACTACTCACACCCTGTTCCCCTCTCCACGAAGAGAAACTACATTTCAAGAAGGCAATCCTCTGATAAGAGCTCTGCTCATGATGCAGGGCCTCCATTTCACAGGCCACATCTCTACTAACCCCCGGATCCACGCTCTGGAGATCAATCTTCTGGCATTCGATTTAGAGGGTCTAGTAAGGACCTGCTAAATTGAACGCTGAGGGTGCTGCCATCAGCACTGCCACTACTACTCCTCACAAGGAATAAGGGAAGTCAATGGGAGCATTTCTCCTGTAGACCTCCTGCTGTGGGGATGGCTCAAGTTCGAATCAAGGTACGTCGACTCCAGCTATGCAATGAACATAGCTGGAGTTGTGTATCTTGATTCAATCTTATCCCCTAGTGTAGATCTGGACAGTCATGAAGACAGTTCCAAAAACCATGGCCAAAGCCAATACATCACTTTGATTGTTATAGTATGACTCACCTGTTGAGCAAAATACTCTTCTATACTGTGTCAGGAGGGTTCTGTATTGCCAATCCCAAACATGGCAAAAATCATGAGTCAGGTCTCAAAAAAATCACGATGAGGGTTTAGGAACTCATGAGATTTAACAAACAAACAAGGGTTCTTTGTCTTTTGGTTTCTGAGCCACCAGGGCAGACCCATGTCAAAGTTCTCTTTTTTCTTTAAAGGAAAGGAAATTCTCTCATAAGCTCTTCACCCTGGGAGCTGGGGATTGAAGAAAAACACACAAACTACCAAATACCACAGAACTCCTGACAGAATTGCAAGAATCAGCAACAAGGAGTTTTAGGTTCAGATGCAGTTCTGTTTCACCATTGACTAAGGGCAGAATCTGTCTCCTGCATCGGTGACTAAAATAGCCCGTTTTTTGGTAGCAAATACTGTGTGCATATTGATCAAAGAGTGACCTCAGGGGTGACTGAGGTAACCTTGGCAGACCTCAAGGCAGTTGTCCCCTTCCCTCGCCCCCATTGGTGGGCCTGCTTCTTGCCTATGCTTGGGTTCTTTTTCTCAAGGACCCAGCCAGGATAAAGGGCAGGACAGATGTTGTTTCATTCCCATTGCCTCAGACAGTATTTCCTCCTGTGTTGCCATGAAATCACATGCTATTGAGTAAAACCTGCAGTTATTTCAGTGTCTTATCACATTAGCAAGCTGTGCTGCTTGCTACGGGTCAGGGCATGCCTGGGCATGCTACCTTTGAGAAGCACAGCAGGGGTGACTGGAAGCTGCTCACTCATCTTAATGGGGAAGAATTTGCCATAGCAACTGAACCTGAGTATAACTAGATTGTTTTAACCCTTACTTATTTTTGAAAGAAAGAAACACATTTTGGGTACCACGCTATTGTCTTCTCATGATGTGGCAACACCTGCATGGACTACTACACGAGTCCTCATGTCAGTCAGGTAAGTGTTAGACAATCCATATGCAGGATTGTTGTTGTTCCTCCTCTGGACCTGTCCCTGCCATGGCTGATGGACTGCTCCCTTTTCTTAGCGGCTTTGTTCTGTCTGGTTTTAAACAACACAGCTGATAGGGCTTTTTTCATGTCTCCTAGATCATTCCATAGGTTAATAAATCAGTCTGGGAGGAAATTTATCCTAAGCTTCACACCAGGTTTTCCATAGTTTACTTTCTTTCCATTATTCCTAGTTCTGTCCCCCCCATCCAGGATGAAACCAAAACATTCCTCACCCATCTTGGTGTTTTCAACTATTCACACAGTGCATCTTCTTAAGTGGAAGTGATGAGGAGTCCTGTGGCACCTAATAGACTAACAGATTTATTGGAGCATAAGCTTTCGTGGGCAAAGACCCACTTCGTCAGATGCATGTGGGGTCTTTGCCCACAGAAGCTTATGCTCCAATAAATCTGTTAGTCTATAAGGTGCCATAGGACTCCTCGTGCTTTTGCAGATTCAGACTAACACGGCTACCCCTCTGATACTACTTAAGTGGGGCACTGTGGGGGGCTGACAGCCCGAGCGATTTGCTCCCGAGGGGCAGGGCCTCAGATGTCAAAGGCAGCAACAGGTGATGTAAGCAATGCATCAGATACATGGACATTGCATCGACCTAACTAAGCTGACCTAAGTGCTGTACCTCTTGTGATGGTGGAATTACAAGGGAGATGTAGTGGGCGACTGACATTGGCTGGACCAGCAGTGTAGTGTGGACACTTTCAGCGTGAGGTCGGCGTAAGCTCTGTCATGTAGAGCAGGCCTGAGTGAACAGCTGCTGCAAAGCTGGTCTCTGTGCAAACACGACCCCCTGGGGGACACAAAGGTATCACAAGCTAAGGGATGGACACCCTCTCTGACGGCTCATCTAGACTACGCTACAGTGTCGAAAGAGGATATGCAAATTCTGCGGAAATTTGCATATCTTCTTCCGATCTCACTTTTGATCTCATTTTTTGAGGAAGAGCGGCTTTTCGACAAGAGGGGGGGGTTGCTGAAAAAGCTGCATGTAAACTATTTTCACTTTCGAAAGCTCCACTTTCGAAAGTGAGATTGGAAGAAGATATGCAAATTCCCGTGGAATTTGCATATCCTCTTTCGACACTCTAGCGTAGTCTAGATGAGCCCTGAGGGAGCAGTTCAGTGACACAACTCTGCATGCCCAGACGGGGCATGGCCTTGGGTGGAGGGGACAGGGCTGGGGCAGCCAGTCCTTGGAGCTGCCCAGATGGTGCCCTCTCTTCCCCCCCCCCCCCCCAGCACAGTCCAGAGCACACCACATGGGGCTCTGCAGTGCATCACACAGGGCTCTGGTGGCATTTTAAAGGGTCCGGGGCTCCAGCTGTCACTGCTGTTGCTGTAGTAACAGCAACGGCCAGGAGCCCTGGACCTCTTTGAATCACTGGGCCCTGAGACAGTCACCCTCTTTCTCCCCCTGTTGATGGGCCTGCTTCTTGCGTATACCTGGGTTCTTTTTCTCAAGGCCCAGGATAAAGGGCAGGAGAGATGTTATTTCATTCCCATTGCCTCAGACAGCATTTCTTCCTGCTTGGTCAGGAAATCACATGCTGTTGAGTAAAACCTGCTGGAAGCTGTTTCCTCACCAGGTTATTAAATCATTTGGGGAGATACCCTTTCACCATAATTACTGGCTTTGTGCTGCTTACTCCTCCCTCAACCATTATCTCATTGTCACGCTCTCATAAACCGGAGTTTTCTTAACCTCTCCATTTATTGGGTCAGATTCTCTGCTAGTGAAACCCCACTGGCTTCAGTGGAGCTAGGCCAATACTGAAATCAGCCCACTGTGTTAAACCCTTTGGCCACTGTTCAGATACTCAGCCCTCTCAGAGGGTACATTTGAATGTCAAACATACAGCTTTTCGTGTGGCTGGTTATGGGCGCAACGCTTTTATTTACGAAGGACAAAGTCTTCTGCAGCCAGCACCTGCCCCTTGTCTGAGATCTGACAGGCGCTGCTCTTTTAAACATATTTGCAGCTGTTTTTCCTTTTAAAGGGGTGTTTTGCACCACCAAGACTACTTACTGCCCCTGAGCCCACCCAGTCTTTACCTCCGAATTATGTCCTACACAACACCCTTCCTGGAAACTCCCAACACTTTCCTCCCCCATTTATATGTCCTCTGCCCCAGCTGGTTCATTTCCCATTGCTTATTCCCATTACCCCTTGGCTTGATTTACTCCCCTCCAAAGATCATCTGCCTCTAGTCAACATGTTCCTTGTTTTTAGAGCTCTCCCTTATACCTCACCTGTCAGATTTTCAACATGAATGGAAATAAATGGATGCATTTAGTTCCTTTCTCCAAAGCAGAAGGCCCATGTCTTGAACAAATATGCCTTTCCCCTGTCTTGTCTAGGAACCCAATGGGGACCCCTGCTGCAGGATTCTCCCATATTCTCAATATGGAACAATTGCAGCTTCTTGTCGTCCTGGGTTTTCCAGTTCACTCCGACACTTGCAGCATTGTGTGCACATGCACGGTTATAGGGTGCTGCTTGTGAAGAAGCAGAACACACGGTCCCCCTGAAAAACACCAGACAGGAAGTGCAGCAGTTGTTGGGTGGAACGCTTCTTTATATTGACCAGAGGCCTGTGTACGGGGAGGTGGGAAGCAGACTAGGAATCATACAAAAGAAACATGTCTCCCCTCTAAAATACTTTGCTTTACTTAAGGATGTGTGATTGCTGCACCATATGAGCCATTCTTTCATGCTCTACTTGGCTTGTAATGGCCAGGCAAGGCTGGGAGGAAGGAGGGCTTCCTTTTCTCTAAGCCATCCTATGTGCATCCAAATGAACATAAATGTGCATTTATAACAAAGTTCCTATCGGTTTTGTAGAAGGGCCAGGATGAGAGAAAAGAAAGGAAAATAACAAGTGAATCAAGTGGAAGCGGAGGAGAAAAATATACAAAAGAAAATCAGCTGGAAGGTTGGAAAAAAGTTTAAAAAGTGAGAAATTCAGAGAGAAGGGAGCTAAGTAAAACAACCACAGGGGCGGTGACACGGCAAAGAGGAGGAAACCATCAGACAGTTCCCAGGAAGAGAGGCAGCAACCAAAACAGATTTTTTGATTAAGTCAAGTCATTCCTTGCCTGGGCTGTACAGAGAAAGGCAAGCGGCCAACCCATTTTGTTGTGGGACTGTTTAGGCTGCAAATGCCATGGCAGCATTCCCACATTCTGCAGTGTTTATATCCATGCGCTGCTATTAACTACAAAAACATGTGCAGGGGAAATGTGCGCTGAGAACAGTTAAGGCTGGAAATGGGAGGATGATATGCTTGGGAGCAGAATGACTTCAAAAAAAGCATGGCTGCATTTGGTGGCAATTTTGTAAAATTGTGTCTTGCTCGCACTTTTCGGCAGAGAAAGGATTTTCATCTTCAAAAAGAGCACGTTGATACCGCAGGGTTATTATGAGCTACAAGCTACAGAGGGCCGCTGCGTTTATACAACACTGCATTATTTATAATAGCCCTTTCAGGAGCTGGGAAATAAAAAGCCTTCCTTAGAGGTTTGGCTCTTTGCTTCCATTTGGCAGCCACGGATATTGGGGCCAGAGCCTAAGCAGTGTAAATGGGTGTAGCTCCACTGATTTTCTACTGCCAGCTTGGCATCTGGTGTAACATAGCATAACCTCACTGAAATCAATGGAGCTGGGCTGATTTACACCAGCTCAGGATCTGGCCTTATATCATCATCATCCGCACACATCTGGGAACAGATTAATTGCTACTTGAAAACTTGCCGAGAGAGGCCAGGCATGGTTTCTGAAGGGACAGAAGCACACAAAATGGTTGCTGTTTGGCTTTCCATTTCCTGACTGCTCCTTCCTACCCCTAATATTAACAATCTGGAAGAAATGTATCACCAGGGCTACGTCTAGACTACAGGCTTCTTTTGGAAGAAGCTTTTTTTCGAAGAGATCTTCTGAAAAAACTTCTTCTGAAAGAGTGCGTCCACACTGCAAAAGTGTACTGAAAAAGCGATTGGCTTTTTCGAAAGAGCATCCAGACTGAATGGATGCTCTCTCACATGTAAGCTGTGATTGCTATGGATGGAATGGCCACCAGGGCAACTGTGCTTTTTCCTCTTTCCTATTCTTCTGAAAGAACTTCTTCTTCCCTGTCCACACATGCCTTTTTGCGAAAGAGCTCTTCCGCAAAAAGACTTCTTCCTTGTAGAATGAGGATTACCAATGCCAGAAAAACCCCTCTGTTCTTTCAATTTTCTTTTGGAAGAATGCAATTGCAGTGTGGATGTTGCTCGAGTTTTGTCGGAAAAATGGCCGTTTTTCCGACAAAACTCTGTAGTGTAGACATACCCCAGGTGAACAACAACAATTGAAGGTAAATGACATTTGGGGTCTAAACGACTTGAAGTATCATGTGAAACTGAAAAAGCACAGGTGATTATAAGATTTGACAGTCTAGAACTCACAGCTTGTGATTTCACCCATGTTCAATCTTCACCATCCTGAGCTGCTAATCCAAGAGGGCACCTGGCAAAGCACTGAGAACCTTCGGCAAGCCAAAAATAATGGACTGTTTTCAAAAATAAATGCACCCAGGAGACACATGTTCAAAAAAGGTTCTTTTAATCAGAAGCAATTTTGCAAAAGAAGAAGTAATTTTTTTTTCATATAAAAGAAGGGAGTGGTGGAAGTGAGACTAACAACAGGCGTGGAACAAAAAACAGGTCAAATCCTGAAGGAAAAAAAACCCCAAGTAAAAGCAGGATCCAATTATCACAGTACAGTAAAAAGAGACTAATTCTGAAACGAGCTGTGAAACATGGGTTCTACCTCCTAAGCTGACAGCAGACACATCAAAAGACTAACTCTCCGTTTGAAGGGTAACAAGTGTGTGGCTATGTACTCAGTGTACAGTCTTGTGCCTTCCTGCTACCTGAGACCTCATGCTGGACAGACAGAGAGCACAGCACAACCTGCTCTTCATAGGCTTAACGTATACAATACACTAGGTCCAGTACAAACACACCACACCTGCACCAGGCACATTACTAGGAAGATGTCATTTCCACACTTGGTTTAGGTCCCTTAAAGTGGAGCTGCTCTGCGCACGAAGCCTGGGTCTGTGGGATTCGGGCTTGTGAACCTGAAGGGTGTGTCGACCCAGCCATTAAAAACCCATGGCTGGCTTGTGTCTGCTGACTTGGGCTCTTAGGAATCGGGTGATGGGGGCTGTTTAATTGTGGTGTAGATGTTCAGGGTCAGGCTGTAGCTCCAGATCTGGGGTCCCATTAGAAGCTTGGACGCTCGAGTCAGGGAGCCAGCCACGGGGTGGGCAAGACAGGCTGGGGAGTTTAACGGCAAAGTAGACATACCAAGTGTTTGCAAGTCCATCCCCACTGCACTGTAAACCTGTATTTACAACTGCTGGCCCCAGGTCTCACAGCCAGGCTACTGCATCCATATTACACTACTCAGACCACCTGACTTGGGATGGCGGCCTGACCTGCACACACACTATAAAAAGAAAGGGCTTGGACCTGAGTTACATCAGGACTTGGCCTCTGGCCCACCCTCAGCAGCAGGGGCCAAGGGCCTGGGCCCTGAGTTCTTGCTGACCTGAGTTGGACTGATTTGTGTGGACAGAAGGGAGGGTCTCGAGCTCAAACCTGAAGCAGAGCCTGGCTGAGTGTGCAGAGCAGCCAGCCTGCTGGAGAAACAGAGATACGCGGAGAGTCCTTTGCTATAAAATGCTGCTCTCCTGCTTCAGGCCTCCAAATCCAGGGCCGTAAACACTGAGGCCAATGATTAACTCTAACTGGGTTTTAAATCATGATTCTCCTAACAAGTCACGAACAACCTCAAGGAACAAGACACTACTGAAAAGGCGCCTGTGGGCAGCTCTGAGAGGCTAATCATCCTGGGTCCAACTCTGAAACACACAACATACTCCCATCACATCACAGTGAAGTACCCCCTTATCCAGATATGAATAAGGGCATTGACTGATCCTGTCTGATCCAACCCACTCCTCCTTCATCAGTCCCACACATGGTGAGTGTGCTTATCAGTGGCACTCCATTACCAGTAGCTGGAAAGCAAACCAAGTTTGTTTGACTTGGGGGCGGAGGGGTTAGCTACAAAGATGAAGAACCTTTCTGAGCGAATTATGGCAGTTCTGAGATTCACCTGTGTAGCTCTACGCATCTATCATTTTCAATCCCCGCAGTAAATCTCACAGCTCTGAACTTGGGGGAAGGGAGGTGACTTTCTGCAGTGAGAATATTTCAGTGGATGTTACTACCCTACAACCCATTTAATCTGTGGCTTTTTTGGACTCAAATAACATCTCTGCTTCCCAAATGAGCTTTAATTATATTACTACGTCTTTGATCATGATCTATGGATTTGACACAGTCCAATGGCTGTAGAAAAAAAACCTACAAAGAATATTCAACTCATTTAACTTAAAACCGGAACACACTGAGTTTTGACTCTCAGTTTGCACACCACATGAAGTGTCTACTAGCACGTTATTCTGTGATGGCCTTTTTCCTCCCCAGCTCCTCCATTAATGCACACCCCCTACTGCAGCTATTAGAGAAAAAGCAGTGTCCGAAATCACTTCCCCTCTCTTTCTCTCTCTCTCTTTCTCATCCAGCCCTAGTTTTCAAGACTCAGCTGATTTCTAGTAGGCCTGTCAAAGCAATTTATTTTCCTATCCTGATAATTTCATTTTCTGCAAGCAGAGAACATATCACAGACTGATATGTTTTGATTATGAGAATTGTGAAGACTAAATGGGGAAGACAGCAGTGCTATGTATGCACAAAAAACCTACTTCTACTTTCTTTCTGAGGCGCATTTTGGAGCCTTTTGGGTAAGTCGTGGATTTCTTGAGGACAGCCCTGATAAGGATAGTAAGTGCATCCTCACAAAGAGAAGCCCACCTCAGGCGTTCGCTCTGACCAAATATTGTGGCAGTTTCTGATGTTGACCTGGGAGTTTGGAATCAAATGAGATCTAATAAGTCATGTCAAAGGCCTGTATTTTAGCATTCGGTTAAAGGCAGAACATTTCCCATTGGGTAAATAACCAGCCCACTTTTTCAAATATTCCTTCTTCTCTGCAATGGCAGTGATTACTTCCAAAAGCAACACTACAAACCAAACTGTGATTCCTTTAGTAAATATTGATGGAACTTTTCACACCTTTCCATTAAGGTCCCTGGCACTGCAGGCCATGAAGAAAATAGCAAGAAGTTGTCATTGATTAAAGTGAAACAGTGCCCTCTCCTGTCTCTTCCTTACTACTGCAGCATAGACACATGATTGCAGCAATTGATGGGAACCAGGCTTTGTACATTATTGCACTCAGTGTAGTTGTAGCCGTGTTGGTTCCTGATATTCGACAGGCAAGGTGAGCCAGGTAGTATCTTTTATTGAACCAATTTCTATTGGAGAGAGAGAGAGAGAAGTTTCATGCCACAATGTTCTTTTTTTCAGAGCAGGGAAAGGTTAATCTGAACATCACTGCAAAATGCAAGGTGGAACAGATTGTACCAACATAGTTAGCACATGTTGTAGGGGACCATTCATGGTAGATTGGCCTGTTACATTCTCTGCAGTCATAAAACAAAAAGAGGGTGTTAGTAGGTTACAGGGTGTTGTAATAAGCCATAAACCCAGTGTGTCTCTTCAGGCCGTGATTTTTAGGGTTAAGCAGAGTAATGAGTTTAAGTTCCCAAGCTTTCTTTTGAAGGTAATTGTGCAGGTTTCCTATGAGGATGAGGATGGAGAGGTCAGATATAGAGCAGCTGCCTTCTAGAAAGTGTTCACTCACAGATAACAGGGTGTTTTTGTCTTCTATCATTTTCTTATGGGAGTTCGTTCAAGAGAACAGTGATTGTCTGTTTTCACCCACATAGCTGTTATTGGGACATTTAGTGCACTGGCTGAGAGACATCACATGTGATAGGCATGTGTAGGATCCAGGGATCTTAAAAGTTATATTGTGGGGGGTGTGACAGATCATTGTAGCAGTGGAGATATGTCTGCAGTTGTCTCATCTGTTGTTCTGGCAGGGTAAATTGGTGTTTCCCAAGATCTGACCTTTCAGTCTTCATCCTCAAAGGAAACCTGCACAAGACTTTCCAAAGAAAGTTTGGGAACATGGGCAGCTGCTGCTTGGGATGGCAAGTGCCCCAGCCTGTGATCCTGCCCATCCTCCACCCCTGATCTGCCCAGTCCCCTCTCCCCCAGCCCCAATGCTCCATTCCTCCACACTGTCTCCCTCTTTTCTCCACTCATCCATTCCAGCCAAATCCCTGAACTCAAATGTGGCATTTGGGGGAAAAAACCCACCACCTCTCTTCTAAACTGTCTTTCTAAAGAAAAGGAAGCATGTTGTCCACGGCATTCAGGATTGTGAAGACTGGACATGCAGAAGGTACTTAATTAAAAGCATTAAATTTGCTTTTAATAAATAAAATAATAAAATTTTTAAAAAATATTTTAAAAAAAAATAAAAGAATAAAAATGTCAGTCACAGGTTTTTTGATATTCCCTGAAGTTTCGTCAGGGATATATTTGAAAAATACTCTGTAGTAAGGGTAAGTCAGTTGTAGGGATGTAAAATCCTGTTTAATCAGTTAACTGGTTAAACATTAGGTTTAACTGATTAAGCGGGATCCCAGGCAGGGGACCACTCCAGTCCAGCTAGAGCAGCCCCCAGCCTGTGGGGCACCTGGCTCCCGCATAGGCCCACAGCACATTGGGTCTGGCAGGGCTGGAGCAGCCCTCCACCTGTGGCAGGCCACGGGCAGGTGAGTTGCTGCCAGGCACCAGTAAACCGTTACCTAGTATACATCACCCAATAAGGTTAACTGGTACCCTTCACATCCCTATCCAGTTGTCCTGCTGAATACGTTAAATATTATGGAATATATAATACAGTCCTTCTCTGTTTTACATTTTCTTCATCAGTATTTCTAAGCTGATTTTATGTTTTTAACAGATTGTTGACTCGAGTCCCACAACTTGAACTCGAATCCGACTTAAGTCGCCGAGGTGACTCAACTTGAGACTCGGCTCGGGTTCATTGTTTGTGACTTGAGACTTGCTAATTTTGTTAAATCGACTGGGTGAAAAAATTGTCCGAAAATGCCTATATTGATGGCTTGTACAAAAGTGACTTCACATTTTTTAAATTAAGACTTGAGACTCAACTTGGGACTTGACTTGAAAGTGACTTTAGGGACTCGAGACTCGACTTGAGACTCTAACTGTAGTGACCTGAGACTCGACTTGGACTTGAAAATGACGACTTGAAGACAACACTGGTTTTTAATATACTCTTAATGCTTCATAAAGTAATCATTGCAGATTACTACTTATTTAAACTCACTGAAACAAAGACATTATTTTAAATTAATCAGTCAGAGCAGTTTAGTGTGTTCATAACAAAGTTCATGAAAGTTTAGAAGAAGCAAATGCTTATTTTGTGTGATTTTCATAAGACACATTTATGAACTGTCACTATATGTTCAGTTAAAATATGTGTCCAAAGATTTTAGGCATAACAAAAGGAGTTTATATCTTAGTAAGGTACTGATTTTGGTGAAGGGTTCTCTTAAAACTAGTTCATCAAATAGTCAGAAGGGAAGCTCATTTGTCCAGCTAGCTGGAAGAAAAGGACTATTGTCCATTTAAGGGCACTCTTCACGGGGCTGAAAGGAGAACAGAGAAGGACAGGAAGACTTTGGAAACAAGTTTTTGTACTACAGTAATTAAAATGCTTCAGAGGGGTAGTCGAGTTAAATACAAATTAAAATGTGTATTTTAGATAAAGGTGGTCTTTTAAAGAATTTATTCCATAAACTATGTGGTCTGAAGAACCAAGCATTTATGGCTAAAGCTGAACACTCACATGGTGCACCTAAATATCTGTGCATGGATTTTTTTAGAGATGTGATTGAATAATGTTCAACCACAAACTAATGAAATATTTAAAGCAAATTTTAAACTAGAGACCTGTAGAGGTAGTAATGCACAAGTGTTTCTGTCAGTAAATTGAGTTAGCACATGGCTGCTTGACCACTGTATGGTTCTTCCACAAGCTCAATGTTATGCTAATAGGTCTGTCAAGTGGGAAGGTTTTTCACTTTTAAGTTAACAGATCCACTTCTGGGGAAGAGTCACCAGTTTGCAAACTGCAAACAGTCTTCTATGTGAGCCTTCAGAAAGGGTCAGAATAAGGATAGGAAGAGAGGAGAGTTGAGCACTAAGGCCCAGGGGAGGCATTGCTTCCCCTGGCCTCATATACCTGCCACCATGCCTGGGAACTTACATTCATTACTCTGCTAAACTCTAAAAATCATGGACTGAACAGAAACACTTTTGGATTTATGGCCTATTACAACACCCTTTAACCCACTAATTCCCCGCTTTGTTTTAATGACCGTAGAGAACATAATGGGCCACTCTACCTTACAATACATGCTAACTACTTATGCTACAATCCATTCCCCCTTGCATTTTGCTTTCGGTGATGAGATTAGAAAGGTTGGAGAGTTGTTTAAAGGCCAGAGGGGTTTGAAGACCAGAAACAAGCTCCCACAAACCAGGATACACTCTGCTAAACACTAAAAATCATGGCTGAACAGAGATACTGGATTTATGGCTTGTTACAACAATCTGTAATCCACTAACCCCCTCTTTTTTGTCCTATGACAGCAGAGGTCTTACTTGGCCACTCAGCTTTGAATGGTCCCTTACAATATGTGCTAATTACTTCTGCTAAACAATCTGTTCCACCTTCCATTTTGTGCTGTGACATTGTACCTTTCCCAGACCTGAAGAAGAGCTCCATGTGACTTGACAGCTTGTCTTTCTCACCAACAGAAATGGGTCCAATAAAAGATATCACCTCTCCCACCTTGTTTCTCAGTTGATACATTAATCAGAGATCTAGTAGGGCACTTCAAAAGACTGAGTGAACGACTGAGGCTTGGTGGGAGAGAGCATTGTTTATGAAACATAATCAAAGGTTAACAAAAAAATGCATACTTAGAATTATGCAGAATGATACAAAGACTTGCAGAGGGGCTTTTAATCTGTGAGAGTTTTCCCAACAGAGTTAGGTTTGTTACACAGGTAACTTGAGAATCAGGATATATATTCACATCAAAGAGTTCTGATGCCATTATCTGAGCACACAGATGGGCGTGTTATATTGTGCACTATTTTCCCGTGTGAGGCTACCACAAGAAAAATATCTTCCCATTAAAACAGATCAGAGATGTCCCTCTGTGCTCCTGCATGGACTTGCTAATTATGATCTTTTTGTTTTTTAATAGATCCATGGGGAGGGAAAGCGCAAAAGAGCTAAACAGATTTTTTAAATGCAAGCTTTGGATTAAAAGGTTGTTCTGAAGAATGAGATGGTGGAATGTGGGTGTGATGGGTAGAAGGATTTTTACATACAGCTGTCTTAACCTATTGTGTGCTTTAGTTCATTTGCATATGCACATCTTATTGGCTAAAATATAGAATGGTGTCCTGAGTCTTCCTCAAACTTGAAACGTAACTTTTAAAAATCTGATTCCCAAAGATGACAGCTTTGTAACAGGACTTTCTTGCTAACTGATGGGGTGCATCTTGCCAGATACGACAATTTATCTTAAATCCCAGTAAATAAAACACAAGTATTAATCATACTTTTACCACTACAAACAGCAGATGATGGGAGACTCAGTTTCATCATGTGTTTAACTATGATGCATGACAGTGTGTGTAGCGGGGTAATGCACATTGTATTCCCATCTGCTAAGGGTAACTAATGCCATGCACTTCCATTCTTTAGAGTAACCTGACAAATATACAATTATGGAAATGACTGTTAGAATAGAACTTACTCTGCTAGTATCAACAGGTCCTAAAAGAATCACACTTGACATTTTTATTTGGGAGACAAAGAGAGTTCTCATACAGCCAAGTCAGTGGGTCCTCCACAAACTCAACACAATTCTCAACAGTTATTTGCAGAAGGGTCTAAGGAAGAAGGAATATTTCTACCTCCTCATGCTACTGAGGTCTGACCATTCCCTTCTTCAAGCCACAGGACAATGGTGGCCATGAAGGCCCATTTCCCTTTATTGTGCACTACTCACTAGGAGTGCAGCTACACAGCAGGGCTTAACTTGAAATAAGCTATGCAAATTGAGCTACGTCAATTGCATAGCTTATTTGGAAACTGGGAGCGTGTACACAGCACTTATTTTGAAATAGAGCACTCTTCCTCCAACTTCCCTTACTCCTTGTACAATGCGGGTTACAGGAGTCGGAGTAAGATGTCCTCTAGATTGACAGTATTTCGACATTATTTTGAAATAACTGCCTGCTGTGTAGATGGGGAAAAAGTTATTTTGAAATAATGTTAGTTATTTCAAAATAATGTTGCTGTATAGCTGTACCCTAGCTGTTTGCTCAATGAAAAAGGAATTCAGGATACAAAACAATGTGGGGATAGCACCATTCCAGGAAGTGCTCGATCCTGTGCCATATTCAGACCTGGAGTTGTCATCACTGGAGGTGCACCTTCTTAAATCAAGCCTGACTCTGGACGTAAGCCTTTCCAGGGCTGGAGCTAAGCCCTTCCATTCCACATATCTTATCAGAAAAGGCCCTGAAATATGCTTCCAGTAACATCATCATTCAAAGTTACTGGCTCAGTGCAGTTACTAAAATTCCATCCACAATCTCACTGCCAGGATGGCTACATTATAGAAATGATTCTGTACAAAAAAAAAAAAAAAAAAATCACAAACCAAACCAAATCTAAAAATACACTCAGACACAGGAAATAATAAAGTTAAAAAAAATCAAATCACAGGAAATAATGAGGCTATTAGAAAAAAAAATCAAACCAAAAACCTCAGTCATGTAATTTCCCCCAACAAAAACAAAACAAAAATTCAAATAATAGATTTCAAACAAATTCTTTGTAGTTAATTACTTAAAGCAATGTCCTTATGGCTTAAGAGAGCAGTCAAAGTGCACTGAAAGGCAGTCATTTCATTCACGGTCTCCATTTCTACGTTCACCTTCACGGTATGTTCCAATTGTCCCCTGTGGAGCCCCGTACACAAGCAGTACTGTAAGCGAGGTATGCTCCTTTCCTCGCAGGGCCACGGGTCAAGCATGCATCTCTAAGACACTTTCCATCCCAAGAGCTGTGGATAGTTCTCTCAACGTCAAAACCATTGAACACACTCTCTGAAGTTTTTGGTTTGGAATCGCTTTCTTTTCCAGAGGGTTTGGAAAGGAACATAAGTCCAATATCAAGGCTGCACAGAATATATACCTAGCATTGCAATGCCCAGAGGCAGTACTGAAGCATAAAGCCATACTAAAGTCACCTGCTTTGAGCAGGCACCGAAAGGTAACAGCTGTGCTGAGGTTGTGCTTGTACTACACCTGTCCAGAAGTAGAGCCAATGTCCAATCAGTTCCTCATCTGCCCTGAAGAGGTACTGGCAGATAACAGCAGTCATAACACAATGACTGTATCAAACCTGCCCTAAAGGCCATTGGCAGGGAGCAGCAGTGACAATGCCAAAGCTGTTTCACACCTCCGCTGAGAGGATGTGGACAAACAGCAACAACAATAATGCCAAGGCTGTTCCATACCAACCCCAAAAAGCTTTAAGTTGCATCAGTGCCAATTTCTCATGGCTGTTCCCCAAACACATCTGGAAGGAACTGCCAGATGGCAGCAATACTAAGCACATGATTACTTCACAATAATTTTTTCAAACACCTCATGGGAAAATGGTGTCACAGGACTGTTGCTAAGTCCAAAAGCTGGACTGGGATTCTTTAAACCACTAACCGCTTCCCCCTGAAATGTGGATCAACTCAACAGACTTGGGCAAAAGCCTGCAGTTCTGAGGGGGTCAAAAATGGGGCAGTACAAAGTGGACATAAAACAAAACAAACAAACAAAAGAACTCTCGCTTCTAAAAGCTGGCTGTTTGGTACACAGAGCGAGCCTGTAAATGTGCATGAGGTAATTTGCAACCCTAACATTTGAAAACCCGTTTATCTTTATTTGGAGACACTTTGTTGCTTCTGTCATGTACAAAGCTGCAACAATCAATAAAAGGCACCCATGGACACCAAAACTTACCCCTTCATGTGATGTGTCTTTGTGTTAAAGCATAAAAGAAAAATCAAACAGAACCAGCTAACAATACGTACTTTTTACAGAGCAGTGAGCAGTGCTGCAGAATCAAGTCAGAGTGGCATGGTGGGGAGGAAGTTTCCTGGCTTCTATCAACAAGTAAGGACAACACTGATGACTGAAAACCAATTAATCAATTAGCTAGTTTCCCAGTTTGTAACTGTCACATTCATTCAAATTTTCCTCATCTTGCTATTATTTTTCCTTCCAAACGTGCAACTGAATGGCACATGCAATCTACCAAAAGAGGGTTAAGAGTCATACCAACAACAATCTGATGTCACATCAGAATAGCTTCCAGCTGCTTCGCCCAGTACCATCTACATTGCTTTCAAGTTGGCCCCTCTTAAAGAAGCCCAGGAGTCGGACTATTTTAGGAATTCAAAGACCCTGTTTGAGCAGGATAGAAAAGCAGGTAAGATATTCATTATCAGAAACACCCTTAGGGAATCTACAGGGCAGGAGACGTGATAACACAGTAAACTACTTAGCTGGTGTTTCTAAGGTGGAGGCAGAATGGTGTTTAGGACCAAGGGAAACAATGTTGTAGTTTTTCCATGAAAAATCGTTTGCCCCCCTTCTTTAAATATTCCTACTTGATCCTGATGAAGGGGAGGGGAAGAGCTTGGGAGGTTTTCTGTGTTTTCTCTCCTCAAATTACATCACAAAGTCACCCTCTGCATCTTCACCTCCTTAGTTGGAAAGAGGAAAGAAGAAGAATATGGGAGCTGCTTCCTGCAGCAGTGTTACAAAAGTGTTAAAAACCCCTACTATTCACAAGTGGTTAAAACTGTAACTTTTCAGAATTTTTTTTTAAAACAAAAGTTTACTAGTTCAGCTCTGTGTTTTACGAGTTGATTGTCTTCAGAAAAATAGACTCGTTCATGTTCACCTCTGTTCTACCCTGATAGAGAAATTTACCCACAGTTCACTGCACCGATCACACACAGTCACTGTGAAAGGTCATTCTCGTCTCCACAGGAGTTTTGGCTGTGCTGTCACATCCCTCCCAGTGTCAGACAAAGGAGGAGAACCCTGTCACTGGAGTCCGTGAGCTGGGCGCAGGCTGTCCTGTTGGGGTGTACACCCCTCCTGTGCTCTGCGTGGTGATGACAGTCTGGAAATAGGGTTCTGTCTCACTTGCTGCGCACTCTTCGTACCTGTAGGACGTTGGGGGCTTCACACCCTTCTGCTGACGCTTCCAAGAATTGTAGTATGTGGGGTCACTCATATAATGGTTCACAAAAGAGTGCTTTGGCAACTCATCTTCGTAATCTGAGTCAGTAGCCTGCAGCATGAGAGAGAAAACAGCCATTAGTGTCCATGTCTTAGCTTGTTCCTTATGTAGACAGATTATACCAAATAACCACCACCACATATGCTGCACTTAGTTTACAGTGTATGTAGAAAAGTACCATGCTCTGATTTAGCACAGCTCTGTGAGAGTGGAGTTGGGCTGGAGAGAAAGCCACCAACGAGCTCCTTGCTGCAGGAGATACAGAGATCTGTCATGATTCACTGGGAATACTACTATAAAAGTAACAAGCTCCATTTCAGTAGAAGATGCAAGGGAATGTACAGATGTTGCGGTGAAATAAAAAGCCTTCAATCATTTCATCAAAATGTTCACAGTTTCAATTTCAAGACAAGGGAAGTCTTAATAAATGTTGAGCAGAAAAAGTTTTTCAGTATCTATCACATTATGGTATGTAGGAAAAAAATCCACGCAAATCCCCTGGCTCGAGACAAAAATGGTAACCCTGAGGCACCCACACATCACCGGGATTTGCTTGCAAGCCCCACTGATTTTTGAAATTAGCTACATCATTACAAAGGAAATGAAGCAAAATCTCATTTGATTTCAAGCACAGAACAATTGCCCTTATGTTCCAACTGAGTTTGTTTTTACAAAACTTGCAGTACTGAAAGATAACTGAGCACCAAGCCTGAAAGAGAGCATTTCCAAAGTGGTGGAGTTCTTTCCTGGGATGGTCTTTATGTAAGCCTGTGCTCAGATAGACTCTTCTGCCACCAAATAATTGTGCGAGATGGCTAGCTAGCTAAGGAACTGATCCACCAACTAGCTGGAATCTGGAGTCAGCCAGGCAGGTCCTTTAGGTGCAAACAAGCTTTGTAGGTCTGCCTGGCTTTTGAAGAGGCATTGCTATTACCCAACAGAGAGAATCTCAACCGTTTGTAGGTCTCATCAGACTACGGCGACTAAAGCAAAGCCTTGGATGAGGGATGCATTTCAGGGGCACCTTTGTCTTGTATTTCTGTTCCCACCAAGAACAGACATCAGGTAAAATCTACAAATATTTGCTCAAAAATTACCATAATTTAGATCTTTGTTTAACACCATTGGGCTTGTCATGCAAAAATTGGTTTTTCTCTTTTCTGAAAGGCTAATTGCTTCTGAAAGTCTTCAGATAGCAAAGCTACAATTGCCTATGAAGTACAGCATATATATGGATAACTAAAGTTCGTAGTTTATCATTTCTGGCATTGGTTGTAAAATGTTGGATTATCTTTAGGATGTTTTCATGTCATTATGATGTGTGACAGTGCACAGCAAACACATGCCCACTCATCTCCTGTGTCCTTGTTCAAATCCCCCTTTAACTACCTTTCTACATTCTTCAAAGAACAATCGTCAGATGCCCTGTAAACTATTGTTAAAAAAGGAAGCCAGATCTTTCATCCCTTTCCTTGTCAGTTATGCTGTAGTGACACTTGCAAATGCACCCTGTCATCATCCTGAGAAGCAAGCTCTCAGCCTCATGCAAAAACCCTCTTGAACAGATGTCTATTGCATAGTGCCTGGAATGTCACCAAATCTGGGCTATTTCAGATCTAAGGGGAGTTCCGGAATCTCATAACCCATGGATCTGTCTCAAATGTTTCTGCTGACTTCAGCTATGGCAGCATGGCATGGGAAGAGAAGCAATCTTTTAGGCAGGCTGATCCCCTGACCATTTAGGTAATCAATAGGGATGTAAAATCCCGTTTAACTGGTTAACTGGTTAAACATGATGTTTAACTGGTTAACTGATTAAAGGGGAGTAAGGCAGGGGGCCGCTCCAGCCCAGCTTTCACATCCCTAGTAACCAGCACCTTAAACTCTCTCTGGAAATCAGTAGGCAGATAAGGCATATTACAGAGCATCAGTATCACATGCTCCCAGCAAAGTGTCCTGCTCAGAAAGCAAGCCACTACATTCTGCAGCAGCTTCAGTCTTTAAATGGTTTTAAGGCAAAGGTGGGCAAGATCCAGCCCGTGGACCAGATTCGGCCCGCCAAGTCATTTGATCTGGCCCACAGCCCACCCTGCCGCTTCCCCGCCCCAGGCTAATTGAGACCTAGGGGCAGGGGAGTGAGCAAAGTCTTTCGCTGTTCAAAGCAGCTGGCGGCTCCCTCCCCCTGCCAGGGAACCACCAGCCATTTTGAACAGCGAATGTCTTTGTGCACTCCCCCGTCCCCAGGTCTTGACTGGCCTGGGGGCGGGGAGTGTGCAAAGTCTCCTTCTCCTGCCAGGGGTGTGTGGTGCCCAGAGGGAACTGCTCCCTTCCACCAGAGGCCCTGGCCTTTCTTGGGGGGCCAGAGCTGACCCATGACTGTGTATTAAAATTTGTGAAGTGGCCTCCCTGCAAAAATTATTGCCCACCGCTGTTTTACGGTGTAATTCCATGTACAGGACATTGCAATAGTCTGATGCAGAGGTGATAAAAGCATGGTTAACCCTTCTGCTACATGCAGCCAGTAGCAACCAGGGCTGGGTTCAACATCTAGAGGTTCCTTTTCCACAATACAATAAAGAACGGGCTTGAGCCTCCACCCAGTAACCTGGGAAAATTACACACCATCCCTCAGTGCTTCTTAGAGGCAATCCTTCCTCACTCACAAGCCACAGAGTCTGAGCACAGAAAATAAACTTTTAATTAAATGAGGTAAATCACTCACCATTAATTAGGAAAAATGCCACAAGCAGGATTCATAAACATAAAACTGAGCAGGACACCCACCCCAGATTGTGTGGGCCACAGTTTTCTGCCTCTTCTTCTTGAGTTCTACAACCAAATATTCTCTTACTGTTGTCCCCCTTTGTTACCTCACCACACACTTCACTCATGGTGGTTCTTCTTGGTCAGTAAGGACATAGGGTTCAAAGGTGCATCTGTGTGAGGTCACCATCCATCCAGGGAAGAATGTAAGGGTATGTCTACACTAGCCCCCTAGTTCGAACTAGGGAGGCTAATGTAGGCATTCGAACTTGCAAATGAAGCCCGGGATTTAAATATCCCGGGCTTCATTTGCATGTTCCCGGGCGGGCGCCATTTTTAAATCCCCCTAGTCCGAACTAACTGCCCGCGGCTACACGCGGCAGTTAAAAGTTAATTCGAACTAAGTCCTTAGTTCAAATTAACTGTTACACCTCATGGAATGAGGTGTAACAGTTAATTCAAATTAACTGTTAATTAATTCAGTTAATTCAAATTAACTGTTACACCTCATGGAATGAGGTGTAACAGTTAATTCAAACTAAGGACTTAGTTCGAATTAACTTTTAACTGCCGCGTGTAGCCGCGGGCAGTTAGTTCGGACTAGGGGGATTTAAAAATGGCGCCCGCCCGGGAACATGCAAATGAAGCCCGGGATATTTAAATCCCGGGCTTCATTTGCAAGTTCGAATGCCTACATTAGCCTCCCTAGTTCGAACTAGGGGGCTAGTGTAGACATACCCTAACTTGCTTGTTCTACCGTCTAGTACTTGCCCTGGCTGGCCACCACTCCAGCCACACCTCCTCTCTAGGTCTGCCCCACCAGCTTCTGATCCTTGCTGCTTGGCCACCCCATCTTCCACAGTCCTTCCTCACTTGCCCTCTCCACCAGCCGCTTGACATACTTTTGCCGGCCACTCCAGCTGGCCAACTGCTTTTCACTTTTCTCAGGACATCCATCAATTGCCCTCTGCTGCCACCTGTCTCTCAGCTGTGACCTCAATCTCTTAGTGATTTTTAGCTCTGGGCAGGCTGAGCAGAAACATTGAGTACCGCACGTAACAAAAGCTCCTAAAGAAGCCTGTTTAACTTTATCTTTGAACAGTGGAGAGGAATAGATTAAACCAGACCCAGGACCCCTCCTACTTTCACAGGGGTCTGGCATTCAAACTCCTGGCTTAAAAAGGTCCTTTCAGCTGAACGTGATCCCTTCATTTAGGACAAGTAAAAGCACAGTTCAGCTCCCCTTTATTCATACAATAAAGACAACGACATTGATAACATTTCACTGCCTCTGCATTCAGCACTGAAGCGATCTGTAGCCCAATTCCAGCCAAAGTTGATCACTTTGAGCAGCATCTGCTGGATAGCTTGGCAAAGTAGGTATGTTCATGTAAATACAGTTTGCTCCTGAAGTCTCTCTGCATCCCAACTAGCTGTCAGGGGAGAATTCATTCAGACCCTCCTTACATATGGATAAGAGTGGCCAAGTCCATATCTGAAGGAAAGATGGCAATCTCCAGGCCACCTGTAGAAGATATAAGTGTCATAGGATATGTTTACGCTGCAACAAAACACCCATGCCAGTTGACCTGGGCTTGTGGATTCAGGCTATGGGGTTATAAAATTTCAGGGTAGACATTTGTGATTGGGCTGAGCCCAAATTTGGGAAGAGTTTCAGGTTGACCAAAACTGCATTTTTCAGTGAACTACTTATCCAAAAATTTTCTCCCAACCCTAGCGCTGGGTCTCTCTCTGTGTTGGTAAACTAGGCAGTATCAAGGTATTTCCCCCATCCCTCCTGTCTCCCAATATGACCCAGACTGCTTATACTATAGGATCATTTTGTGGAATGGACATATTATTTTTAATGATTCAAAACTATTGACTACATGGAAATGCTGTAGGGTTTTTTATTATTATTATTTGTTTTCTCTGTTGTATGCAGCCATTTACCATGATTATGGGTTTGTTACCTAGGAAACGATGGTAGGCTGGAATTTGATTGGAAGTGGTTGTCAGTTTCTAATCTGACAGCAAAGGTGCGTGCATGCCATTGAAGCAACAGATAAAGAAAATGCCTCACAATTTAAGTATTTTATTGGTAAGATGAAAGACACAAATGCTATTTAGGAGACAAATGAGGGACTAGTGGATTAGTATTATGGGAAATTTGAAAATAGTTCTGGCTGTCAAATTTCTTCAGAAGTGATTGGAGCTGAAGTTTTCATGTGTATGTTCATTTATAACCAGCAATATAGAGAACAGCAGCTCTTGCCAATGACTGCAGTGGAAATAGGAACAGACTAGCTGCAGCCTGCACCAGTACAGGCTGAACCTCTCTAGTCTGGCACTGTGATCCGACAACAGCCGTGGTCCAGCATGATTTTAGTTAGTAGGTTGTCTGCTTATCGTGGGAGTGTCTAAGTTTTCCAGGATCCTGCAAAGTTTGCTTTCAGCCACCAGTCCCGACTCTCAGTGTTCTATGCTGTAATTGAGCTGTAATTTACCCCTGAATGTCTTCTAAGAACCTAGCAAACAGTGGAAGTGCTGGTAATGCTAAGTGTAAGCGTGTTTCTTATGCTTTATCTGCTTATTTCCTTGTGCCAGTACAGTAAATTTGTGTAACAACATTAACACTTTGTTATGAAGAGAGCAAATAAGCCTAGGCTTATATAGGATGTATCAGTACAGTCCTACATTATTAAGCAGCACTGCAAACACTGTTCCATTTATTCACCTTGGTGAAACAGAAATAAAGAGACCCATTTGCTACAACATGGACCTTCCATGGTTCAGCAAATTCTCTGGTTTGGCATTGGTCAGATCCCGAGGGTGCTGGACTAGGGAAGTTCAACCTATACAAGCGTGGCCAGTGATGTTTTTTCCCCATGACATCTACTTGGTCTCACTCTCCACTACTTTCTCCCTGCCCTACGAACAGCTCATCTCATTGCCCAGTGACAGTACCAGGACCAGTCATCCCTTTCCGCTGCCAGTGCATGAACCTGCTGCACTCTATTGGTTAAAATGAAATGAGTCCACTGGTATGAGAGTAAGGAGTGAGAGAGGTGACAAAGAAACAGTCAGGCAAAGAGATTTCATGGCTGCTATGATAGGAAGGTAAATCGACACTATGAGCTAGAGGTGTGATTCCTAGCTCACATAGGGTGTGTCTAGACTACACCTCTCTATCGACAGAGAGATGTAGATTCGGTACATCAAAATGGCTAATGAAACAGGGATTTAAATATCCCGTACCTCATTAGCATAAACATGTCCACCACTTTTTTTCTAAACAGAATTTAAAAAAAAAATGGCAGTCTAGACGCGGATCTGTCAAAAATAAAGCCTTTTTCGACAGATCCTGTAAACCTCATTTTTTGAGGTATACAGGATCTGTTGAAAAAGGCTTTATTTTCGACAGATCCATGTCTAGATTGCCAGGTTTTTTTTCGAAAAAACTCCGTTTTGAAAAAAAGTGGTGGCCATGTTTATGCTAATGAGGCACGGGATATTTAAATCCCTGCTTCATTAGCAATTTTGATGTGCTTGATTTGCATCCCTCTGTTGACAGAGGGATGCAGTCTAGACGTAGCCTCCAACATATACACACACAAGCTTTTATCAACCTACTATGCTAAAAAGAGTAGTTAGAAACATTAACACAAACCGCAGCAGTGCTGGCATGAGCTAGCAGCCTGGAACAAAAACCTACCTGCACCTTGTGAATACATACTTGGGACAGCTAGCCCATGACTCTGTGGCCTGCACTGCCATAGCTACACTATTATTTTTAGCATTCTAGATTGAGGAGATTTAGCACAAGTGTGTCTATGAGAGGTGGGAAACATACCCCTTGCTCATAGTGTAGATGTAGCCTTTGGGAGAGCAAGGTATTTATTATTAATTATCATTACTACTACTACTGTGCCATCTACAGCTGGCTTCCACATGAGATCATCTTCATCAAAATCAGTGGGAGAATTTTATTGGAAACTAATTCATTCCTTCTCAGTAATAACTTATAAGTGAATAATAGTCACACAGAGCTGAGAAACTATAATTCAGTTGTCATGCATGGAGCATCAGTGTACTACAGTAAACATCTGCATGCAACATGTCTTGATACTACATTGCAATTTGTGAAAGTACGAAGTTCTGGAGAAACTCTTTAGGAAATGACACAAAACAAACAATCTTCTGACCTCGCCTCCCCTTCAAATGACAGCTCTTCCCCTAGCTAGGTGAAAGGCGAGTTATGCCAAATGACAACTCTACATATGGGCCTCAGAACTTCCTGAAGGTATCTGCATAGAGCCTGTTTGAGCTTGTATCTATGAGCTTTGGGGGTTTTAAATCATTAATTATCATTTAGCACTTACTCTCTTACTACTTGACTACTCCATCTACTGTAGATACCAATGAAACCATTTCCAGCTCTCTGTAACACTGCAAATACTTGGCATCCAGGATGTGAAGAGTATGTTAGTATGTTTATATTTGCATATTTGAATACTGTATATTCGTCACTCATTTTCTTTCCTGCACTCTTCCTTTACTGGGAATCTCAGAGGCGGTGCTCCCAGACAGCTGTGTTTTCTTGTAACTGTGGTGAATCTCTTATGGTGGACTTTATTCACATTTGAGTAACCCCCATGGGTCTTGGAGGCAGCTGATTTCCCTCTCTACCATGCCAAATCTTGGCACTTCAGGCTAAGAGGTTAAAGCAAAAATTTGACAAGATGACATCTGGGCTGAAAGCAAAAAGCACAATTTTAGCTTCAGCTGGCCAAATGCACACTGTATGAAATGGAATCCAAGACACACACAAAGAGGCATCAGAGGAAAACAGCATCAGACAAAGCCACTGCACAGCCCTCATGGAAATGAGATATCTGTATCATGGAAAACATCTCTTTCTGCTAAAGACGATGGAAAGGCTGAAATTCTGGGAAAATAAAGCCTCTCTCCTAAGAAACCCTGCGAGAACTGAAACTAAACAAGTAGAAAACACAAAACAGGAAAAGATAAAAGATACTCAAATTCTGTGAGATAGAAGTGGTCAACCATTGCAAACTAAACAGCATTTCCAGACTGATCAAAAAGCAGCATCTCCTACTGATACATCGGCTGGGAGTCCATTAACATGTCATGCCTAAAAGCATTCCCCACGAAAAACAAGCTAGCATCAAAGATGCTATAGAGAAGGGCTGTATGTCTAAACCCCAAGGAAAAATGGGTGGCACATTTTGTTTGCATAGAAGTATGCTCAAAAAGGTATACAAAGGAAATAGCAAAGATAGAATTCACTTTCCTTTGTCTATGCTATGTAAACAGTGCCCACTTATATACAGCACAGATGATAACTTGTGAGATGTTTTTGTGCGTGATCACCAGAAAACAATACACGGGATATTGAAATTAATGTCTGAAAGCACCAGAGCTAAATTCATGATCATGCTCACCAAACAGTATTAAAGGCAGGGACCTGACCATAGGTATAATGGATTTAATCTGTAAGTAATATGTATATGTCACAAAGAGAGCAGCTTGAGCTTCAAACAAGGAATGCTGACTGCACAGAGGGTCTGGTCACAGGGCAACATAAAATGGCGGGCTGTCCAGCGTAATTAACAAGAGGTCAGAGTCAGGAAGCCTGCAAGAGGGGGAAAAAAAAGCAGCTGTAGCTGCAGGTGCAGAAAAGCTGCAGATGAAAACTGTCATCTTCTTTCTTTACTTGCTGCGTTTGGTTTATTATTGCTAGAGGGGTCAGATTTGGAATGTTTTGGCCCACTTTTTGTTTCTTGTGCTGTCCACTCTGATTCACCAAGATTTCAGCTGACAGCACCCAATTTTAGAGACAAATGTAGCTTTCTGCACATTCCTCACTGCCAGCTCTAAAGCTGATCTTATACAGACCATAAGTGCTTCATAAAGAGAATGTGAGACAGAAAAGATAGGATTGTCAATTGCATAGCAATAGCACACAGTACCATCTTCCTCACAGAACACATGGTTCTCAAACCTTTTAGGCTGCGGACCTCTTTCCAAATAATGTAGTCTATTTCAGACCTCATCAGACCAAGATAGGGTTATAACATACCCATGATTAGATTGCCAAGACTTACTAAATAAAAATGCATTGTTGGACATTACAGGAATTCTCTTCTGTACCCCCTGATGAGAGTTCACATATCCCAGTTTGCAAACCACTAGCAAATAGAAAGGAAGGCAGAGTAGCCTTGTGGTTAGGGCACAGGACTATCTGTAACACAAGGATACTTACCTAACTCATAAGGGGGTTGTGAGGCTTAATTGCAAAGAACATGTGTAAAGTACTTAGAGATCCTTGAACAGTAGGTGCCTCAGAATTTTTGCAAATAAAGGACCCGCTCTATAGAACCTCAGTGGTGCCTGGAACTACCAGTCAGCTGTGAAAGATACTCTGTCAAATTCCAAACCACCTCCCACAGCTGCGTCAGCTCCATGACATGAAATTTATTTCTGATTGAATTTCAGTTCTGACAGTAGTTGCAGGGAGCTGGTTATGTCCAGACTTCTCATGACATGTGCTTTCATGTTTTCTTTCCAGATGCTTCAGGGTGATCACAACAAAGGGAGAGTACGAAGCTCAGTGCCTAACCAGTGAAGCCAACTGTTTGTATTTACCTGTTGTTAATAATACTGGGATATTATGAAACATCAGACATGACCAGGCCCCAAATCTTTCTGGTTGACACACCTGTATTATTTTTCACAATTCAGCTTTAAAGACAGATGCTATTCCAGAGGGAAGGGGTCATGAGACCCTAATGTTTGAGTGCCTCAAGGTATTGTGCCAGAATATGAAAAACTGATGAAAAAGTAGCATAAAGCAGGTATAAAGATCAGACTGCAAGGAACCTGCTGCATGTAGTGAGGAATAAGTGAGTTCAGTGGCTGGTTAAGACACTGGCGCCGTCTGATGAGGAGAAATATGAGGGCAAGGAGGTGTACTCACCTCCGATTCTGACACTTCCATAGGTTTCTCATTCAGGGCCACACTCTCAGTCAGCACCGCTCCATTGTACTTGTTGCAGATATCCTCATCTGAGTAGCGCAACCCACCCGGGCTTGGGCGAGGAGGGGACCTGGGTGAACGTCCAGAGAAAGGGTATGCACATTATATAATGGGTGCTCTACATGCCCTACAATCCTTTTAATATCTGGACACAATATATCTACCAGTTCCCACCCCCCTCTGGACTCCATGAACTCAGACGCTTACCTCTGTCTTCTAATGAGAAACTTAGTGTTCCACTCCAGGCTAGATCTTGCTTATCTTTGATCATAGTATCTACCATCAGGGGATGAGATTACATAGTGAGGCACAGGCTTAGCTATTAGCCCACAGTTTTCACCATACCCTGCAAACAGAGCCTGGCCCCCAATCTCCTTTGCTTGTCCTACGGTAGGTGTGAAGCCAGCAATAACTAAATGCTATGGTCAACACTGAGACAAAGAGGGTCCATCATCCTACCTTGTCCCATTCTTCTTGGAGAAAGTATTCTTGACATTGAGGTGTCGGCTGTTCAGCTCCAGGGCCGCAAAGCCTCCATTATCCAATGTGACTGACTCTTCCACATTCGAGATGTTTTTACCTAAGTGAAACAAGGAAACAATCAGCCAAAACAAAGGCACTGCCCAACCAATTACATGCCTAGTTATAACCTAAAGAACCTCTTCCAACAAGTGTCAAACCTCATCTTTCCTTTTATGGCTACTTTTGTATCCTTGCTTTCCATAATGCTCTCTCCCTTCTTCCATAGTGGTAGAATAACTCAGCAAGGAGTAGGAGAGAAAAGGTGACAAATCAGCAGTGTGCTGTACACCAGGAAAAGGAGGGAGAGAGAGAGATTGACTGAAGGGGAAAAGGAAAAGATAAAAGAGGAGGGAAGTGAAAGGGGGAGACAAATGGGAAGATAAAAAAGTGAAGGAACCAGAGCAAAGAAAGAGAGAAAGGCTGCATGGACAGTGAAAGAGAAAACGGTTTGGAGCTGCAATGGAAGGGAAGGAAGATAAGTCAATGAGAAATTACAGGATAGGAGAAATCATAGAATCATACAAATGTAGGGCTGGAAGGGACCTCAAGAAGTCACCAGGACCACACCCCTGTGCTGAGGCAGGAGCAAATGAACCTAGACTGTCCCTGACAGGTGTGCTTAAATAAAGGGGGTCCCACAAGCTTCCTTGGAAGCCTATTCTAGAGCTAAGAAAGTTAGAAAGTTTTCCCTAACATCTAACCTTAAGCCTCCCTTGCTGACAATTAAGCTAATTACTTTGTGTCCTACCTGAAGTGGACACAGAAACCAAATGATCACAGTGCTTGTTTACAACAGCCCTTAACTTATTTACCAGATCCCCACACAGACTTCTTTTCTCAAGGTTAAACATGCCCCATTTTTTTAACCTTTCACCCCATTTTCTAAATCTTTATAACTTTTGTTGCTCTCCTCTGAAGTCTCTCCTGTTGGTCCACATCTTTCCTGAAGTGTGACTCCTGCAATTGGACACACTACGCCAGCTGAGGCTACACCAGTGTCAAACACAAGGTAACAATTACCTTCCTCATCTTACATATGACACTCCTGTTAATAATACCCCCCAGGATATTAGCCTTTTTTGCAATGAATCACACTGTTGTTCATATGCAATTTGTGATCCACTATAACCACTTCTTACTAGCAGTACAACCACTTTCCAGTTGTTCCCCATTTTGTAGTCATGCACTTGGTTTTTCCTTCTTAAGTGCAGTACTTTGCACTTATCTTTATTGAATTGCATCTTGTTGAAATTGAGATCAATTCTCCAATTTGTCAAGGTAAATTTGAATTCTGTCCTTCAAATTGCTTGCAATGCTTCCCAGGGTGGTGTCATCTGCAAGTTTTAAGAGCACATGCCATACTCCTTTATCTAACACATCAATTTAAATATTGAATAGTACTAGACCCAGTACTAACCTGCGCAGGACCTCACTAGATGCACCCTTCTAGTCTGACAGCAAACCTTTGTTAACTACACTTTCAATCGGTTGTGCATGCACCTTAGAGTAAATTCATCTACATTGCACTGTGCATTTCCCTAGTTTGTTTTTGACAACATCATGTGGGACTATGTCAAATGCCTTACTAAAATCAAGGCATATCCATATCCATATCCACTGGGGGGAAGATTTCCATGCCAAAGAAGGAAATTAGGTGTGTTTGGCATGGTTTGATCTTGATAATTTATTTTGGGTATTCTTTATAACCCTATTATCCTTTAGGATTGTTTAGTAATTTGTTCCACTATCTGTCCAGGTATCTAGGTTAGCCCGAGTGATCTATCATTCTCCAGGTTCTCTTTGCTTCCCTTTTAAAGATAGTACTTAGTTCTGGTCATCTGGAACCTCATCCATTTTCCATGAGTTACCAAAGGTCATTGATAACAGTTCCAAGATAGCTTCAGCTAGTTCTTTAAGTACTCTATGACAAATTTCATCAGGTCCTTGAATATTTGAGTCGAATACATCTAACTCGGCTAAATATTCATTAGCCTTTTCTTTCCTTCCTTTGACTTCTCTTCCTTCCCCTTTGTTGTTAATATGAATTGTAATAAGTATCTGGTCACGGTTAACCTTTTCAATGAGGGCTGAAGCAAAACAGATATTAACCACTTATTGATGTAAATCATTATTATTTCTACTTCCCCAGTAAGTAGATGACCAATGCTTTCCTTTGTCTTTCTTTACCTCCTAATGTATTAAAGAACCTCTTATTAAGCCCTTATGTCTCTTGCTAGTTGTAACTCATTTTTGGGTTTTAGCCTCTCTCATTTTGTCCATACATGCTTGTGCTGTTCTTCTACTCTCCTCCTTAGCAATTTGTACACGTCCCCTCTTTTTGTATGATTCCTTTTTGATTTTTAGGTCATTAAAGAGCTCTTGATGGAAGTAGAGAACAAAGACAAAAGACAGGGAGGGAGGAGGGAGAGAGAAGACACAGCAAGAGATTTTCTCTTATGCTCTGAGTGTGTAATCCCACGTGTCTGAGAAAGGCTGGTGTCATATTGCCAGGCTGCTGTAGACAGATATTTTATCCTCAGCTTCAATTACAGTGTTACATTAAGGCTCAGTGGGTGCAGGTCAGAATTGTCTTTTCATGCCTGTCCTCCAAATGTAGAGCATAAGTAGGAAGATGAGAGGTTTCCTATGTGCCGTGCATAAGAATCTGTAATAGTATTAGCTTGGTAAATACCATGGCAGGCAAACATTTTAAATCCCGTGGGAATAAAATCTGATTCACTAACGCTAGTTAGAAGTGAGTGTATACAGAGAAAATAAATCTTTTTAGGGGGCTGAACTACTGAAAGCTTCTGGGGACGCAAGAGGCTCTTTCAATACGCCTGTGTTCTATTAATCCCTCAGCATCAGGATTGCTGGGACTTCCACTGCCCATTCCTGTTGATTAGTCTGGTTAGCATCAGAGAGTCAACATAGATTTCTCCTGGGTTTAGCGAGTCTATTGGAGAAACATGCACAACAACAACATTTCCAGGGCTCAAGTTACTAAAAGGTGGGCAAGGCAAAAATGATTTTAAAAGTGCCACAGTCAGAGATCTGGGATTCAAAGGAAGAATATTTAAACACTTCTAATGATGGGCCATCTGCTCCTGTTTTCTGTGAGGAAGGAGACTGTCAAAAAATCACCCCTAAAGGCAAATTAAATGGTCTGGGGCTCAGATTATACTATGGTGCCTTAAAGTCCAGCAATTTCAATTAGCCATTAGACTCCACTGCCATGACCAGCGTAGCACTAAGAAACAGATGAGAGAAATGGGGTGTCCTCCTACACCAGTGCTTCTCAAACTTTTTGGATGATGGTCCACCCCGCTCAACGCAAGCCTTTCCATGGACTATTAGCCAACCACTCGTGATGATGGGTGCAGGAGTGGGAGGGTGTAGGAACAGCTGGGGAAGAGGGGGTCTGGCCAGAATGTTGAGTGTAGGAGCAGGGTGGGGGATCTGCTGAAGGTGTGTGTGTGCGGGGGTCTCAGTACGAGGGATACGTGAAGGACCTGGGGGGACAGGGTCTGGGCATGAGGGAGATGGAGGAGGTGCTTACCTGGCTCTAGGCCCCTTGCTACTCCGAGGCACTGCCCCCTGCTGCTCCCATTGGCCAGAATTCTGGCCAATGGGAACAATGGGGAAAGCCTCCAGGCAAGCGGTTTCTTTTACTGTCATTCCCCCAGCTGGGAGGTGGGAGAGCGGCAATGCATGGAGCTGCTTCCTGTCCCCCTGCAAGCTGGATCCAGCCTGGGAGGCTCAGGGGAGGGGCAAGTTTCAAGCCCACAGCCCATTTGCAAGATGGCTGTGGACCACTAGTGGTCCATAGACCTTACTTTGAGAACCACTGTCCTACACCATTTATCAATCATCTATAGGCTGTTATCTACCCCCAGCACCAGCTACGCTTTGTAAATACTCCCCCCAATAACTATTTATATGGGGAATACTCATGGAGTAGCACAAATTGTTTCTACCAGATTAGAGATTAAAAGAAATCTGATTGGTTGCCCAACCCAAAGAAACACATAGTGTGAGAGATTTCACACTGCTGGAGTCACTGGCTCAAATGGAAAAAGCGCATCCATAGCACAGGAGGGATTAAAATGGAGTCACCATCTCACCTGTGCTGCAGTTCTTGTATTTCTTGCTCTGGCCATGTAAGACCAAAGCAAACACCACTAACAGGATGAGGATGAGACTGGACAGAGCCATCACTAGCAGGAACCACCACTCTTCATAGAAAGGGGTTTCCATTTGTGCTACAGAGAGAATAAACAAAGGTTTAGGATTCCTCCACCTCTTAACAATTCCTACACATGCCTTCCCTAAGTCCCATTGGCATCTCCCTGCCTTTTTTCCATTGAAATCTGTACCCGTGGTAGTGCATAAGAAAGGGGCGGGCTAAGAAGTTGGGTTAGTATCAGAGTAAGGTGCTGTGCCTATTTCTCCCCCACAGCAATCCCAATGTGCACAGGTCTTCCTGACTTCTGATACTTCAGTCCTGGAACAAAAAAGAGCTCTACTGACTCACCTCAAATGCCCCTTCACCTGGCGAGTTGGGCCTTCCCAGAACAGCATCCACAAGAGATACAGTTGGTGCCTGTGGGTAATGCCTAAGCAGTCTCCAGGGCCCTCAACCCAAACTTTCAACATCCCTACCCCTAACCGGCTGCCAGTGGAACACATCCAGACAAACAACACCCCTGCTAGTCCGAGAGCTGGGTTCTGTTCCTAGCTCTGCCCCAGATTCTGCCTGACCCAGCTTAACTCCACTCATGCCTCAGTTTCCCCATCTGAAAAAAAAAGGCATAATAATATTTTCTTCTTCTTTATAAAGTTCTTTAAGCCCCTTGGTTAAAAGTGGGAAGTGCTATTATTATTAATTGTTCCTGTCATTCCCTTTTTCTGGGCATCTCAGCCACAAGGGGAAGCATTTTCATGGGGCAGAGACTATCAATTGTGCATAACTCAGTTGTAGCTAGTGAAACGGAGGAATACCTACCAGGAATGGCTGATGCCAGGACAACTATTTCCCTTGGGATCAAACCCATAGTGGGACCAGGCCACTAAGCCACACACCTTGCCTTGCTTTCTTACAGCTGGGAAGAGCACTTCACTGCCCAGATTCCCTAGATCTAAACTCAGTCATGTTATGGTCCCTCTTGTGCGGACCCTGATTCATTTCAGGGCTCGGGAATTCTGTAGCAGAAGAAAGCAGTTGCCATCTCTTTTGCGAGGCCAGCACAGGCCAACGAAGCCAAAAAGACAAGTAGTGCAGGCCAGGCTGGGGTTTGAAGGAACCATCCATCTGTGACAGCTGACAGCCTGTAATGATTTACAGCTTTTAAGCCTGTGAGTCTCAGTAGAAACCTCTTTCTTCCTTCCATGCTACAATTTGAGATAAACTTCAGAGCATCAAAGGAAGTGATTTAAATAGTTCTGCTCAAGTGGAGAACACAGAGACAGGAAACAACTGCTAATGGCAAGACAGGAGGGGCTGACATGTTTCCAGCTACAGAACTACTGATGTCACACTCCCATCCCAGCATCTCCTTCTCTCCTCTCCTCTCCTCCCCTCCACTCCCCTCCCCTCACATTTGAGGAAGTGAGTTGTAACTCATGAAAACTTATGCCCTAAAGCCCTAAAAATTGTGTTAGTCTTTAATGTGCCACCAAACACCGTTGTTTTTCTGAAACAGACTATCCCTCTGAAACCCAACTACAAAATGTTCCTTTAGATTTTGTTACAGCCTTTGTGAAACTACAGAAAGGAGAAACACTCCAATATGTGAAGTGGTTAGTGGCTCAGGGACAAAGAAGGGGACGAACACAACAGCAATGGCAACAGTAGCATTTACTTCCCCTTTTGCAACTGTTAACGGGTATTTGTGTTCTTTGTCCCCAGAAGCAAAGAGTTAAGTCCCACTTCAGATACTGGCACTGCCAGGCCATCAGGAATCTCCAGAATTTTGAATCACAGAGATGTTTTAACAGTTCACCCAGAAGCAACTTGGCATGAGGAGGCCAGGATAAGGAGACACCTGCGCACAGCCTTAGCAACTTCTCCTGCTTCAGCAACAGGCCAACAACTCTTGCTGCAGGGATACCAACGGAACACAAAGACGTCAGCCTAGTCTACATCTCAAAGTACCATCACTCTCTTCGTGGCCAATCTTGAGCCCTGAATCCAAAGAGATTTCTGAAGGATGTTTAGACCAGATCTCAACACACCGGGGAAAACCACAAGAGAGTTGGCAGGAAGGTGTGTGAATAACATCAGCAGTCCAGCCCCTACAGACTTAGGGCCAGATGTTGGAAGTCTTGCCATTGATTTCACTGGGATTTGGGTAGGGCCCCTAGAGAATTTGAATTGTTAGCAGAAGGGGATGCTGCATACTCTGTCAGTAAATTGCCCCCAGCACATTTTTGAGAACAATATCTGCAAAATAATACAGAAACAATCTACTCCAGGAGACTTGGGAGAGAATGGTCCCAAGTGAAGAGAAGGAATGGAAAAGGAATGGAGGAGGGGGAAAAGCAAACAAATCACATACTGCATAGTTACGTTGCAGTACATGCTAATTTACATGCATAACCCACATTAACTCCTATAGGAGTTTCTTCCACATAGTATTATGCACTTCTTCCATCTAAATGGCTTTGCCTCAAGAGAAAGGCCCACTGTAAAATCAGCATTTGATTCATCATTGCATTATTCTGGTTTTAGCAAGATTGCAATGGGGTTTCATGGCATAAAGTGAAGTAGCACAGACAGTTTGGAGCCAAGCTCTTGACGCTGTAACTGTTGGCTCTATTTTTTTTTCTCTCTCTCCTCTTTCCCCACAAAGGAAGCCCAGCGGAGAAAGTATAATACAGAACGAAGGATTACCTGAAACTGCTGCAGAAGGGATGCTTGGTTCTCCATAGCCCAACTCATTTACAGCTACCACTCGGAATTCATAGCTCACCCCCTGTTTTAGCTTGTCCAGACTGACTGTGTAGGAGGTAGCACTGCGGGGGATGTCCTTCACAAACATATCCCACAGTCCTTCATCTAGGAAAGCAGGAAAACACAGAGCATCATTAGCATTATTGCTGTGCACTCTTTCTCCTGAGTTGCTATTAATCATGGGTTTCAACATGAGGCAATTTCCATGCATACCTGTGTCCAACACAGCAAGTAAATCAAACTAATGGGGTAGGCTATTGAGCCAGGTTTCTAGGTTGTGACTGCTTTTACATTATGTCAGGATCCAAACAGGAAACCTTCACATAGGTGCATCTTACAGATAGGACTTTGAGTCCTCCCTGTTCTGTACCCCAGATGTGCACAATTAGCTAATCTAGATAATCAGTAGCCATACTAATAGTTGTATTGATCACCACCCAGCGCATGCATCACACTGTTTTCCTATTACATAGACTGTAGTCTCCTATCTACTTGTAGCACAGTGAAAAGAGGCCATCTGCAACAAGATGGTTACTGTCAGTGGTAGGAACAAAATTACAATTATGATTAAAAACTCTGACCAACAATGTTGAAGTTGGGATGCTGACATCAGGCTAAGTTGCCTAGTTTGTATTTTCCAGAGACGACCATCAAACCTATCACTCTCACTGACATCCCACTGATGGAATAAAGGCACTTTTGTGTGTGGAAGAGGTGTGCTTATTGCCACAAGAGCATTCAAGCTGCATTGCTGAGGACAACGGGTCAGATCCTCCACAGACGTGAACTGGCCTGGCTCCAAGGATCTGGTCCAATGACTATTAGCTTTATTTTCATTTTTCTCCCAGTAGGTCTTAATGGCAATATAAAAATAGAAAGACGAAGGCTGAATAAATGCTGTAAGTGTTTCAGTGTACAAGATGCTGGCAGTGGAAGAAAGCTTTTTGCACTGAGAGTCTATCACGTCCATAATTCCTTTGGACTAGAGATATCACCAGGATAAAAGAAAAGCAAAATCATCATCATCATCATCATCACCACTGGCATCACGTTCTAGTCCTGCAATGTGAGGGGCCCCTAGCACAAGTCCATTGTAGTTATTCCAGAATTACACCAGTGTAAATGAAAGCAGAATTTGGCCCTTAGTGTATTCATTTGCAACAGGAAATAATGGGCAGAATTGAACAATTAATACTGTAGGTGCACTTCTATGTGAATGTTTTAATTTTTGACATTAGTAAATACTAATTTGTAATGCACTGCATGTCTCACATCTTGCACAATGACTGACAACCCCCGAACTGCATCTGTTCTGATCAAGATGATTGGCAGTCCCTAGTGGACCGAACAAGGAGGCTGAAAATGTTGTTATGCTGTCCACATTCGAGAAATACTAGCAAACACTAAAATAGGTAATTTTTCTGTCATGTTTAAAATTCAGACCAATACATTATTCACCAGAATTTTCAGAGTTTAATGAAGTTATCATAATGTACCATTGTTATAAATTACTTTTGTTACAAAGTGTATAAAACATTGACATCCTATATATAGGGCAGTGTAAAGCTAGATTATTTTCACCATGCAAAGCTAACAATGTAATAAAACAAGGTTGAAATTTTTTTTCACTGGAAGTGGGTGAAGTGTGGATACGTTTTCGAAGAGTGTTTGTTGAAATCACTGACACTAGATCCTGCATCTGATTCTATAAAATACTATCATAATTGCTAAAACTAACAGAGTTTTCATAAGCACATTTGTAAATATTGATACAGAATTTCAGCACAGTGTGATTTGTTTTAAAAGCAATTCATTTACACCAAGACTTGCATAGGTGGAGGGAAAAATAACAGAATAAATAATGATTTTTCCAAGACTAATTTCAACAGAAACAAACCTACCACACTCTTGCTGTTGTTCTTAAAATAGCCCATGAAATCATTTGTATAGACAGTGTGCTAAATTCAGCAAAGCTGCTGCAGGGAGGTGCAAGTCAACCGCATAGTGCAGCCTGCATCCAAAGGAAATTACCCCTCTCATGACTAATGGTGTCATTTCTGCCTCTGTCTTGCCCAGGGGCCATGCTGGGGAGGGTGGCAGAGAGAAGGCACAGCTGTAGTTTGTATTAGGTTATCTATGGAAGTCTGAAGAAATGCCCACCAGCAGAGAACCCATGTATCAGGGGAATTCCAGCTGCTCTGACCACTTCCACTTTTGGCTCACACTCAGCTCCAATCCTAAGGGGACGGCCTTCTAAAGTTGGGCCAAAATGGAGCCATTTAGCTCACATCCCCCTTGCAAACTTTGGGGACTCAAAGGAAATGGAACTCAGATTCAAACTACTCTTAGTTAGGGTTCCTACCCAATTGGTGGCCCCGGACAAAAATCTGTCAAGCAAAAAAATAAAAAATAAATTTAAAAAAGGCGGGGGGGCGGGGGAGGGGGAGGGTCGGGGAGTAACCAGGGAAACCTGGGAGGAGGATTTGGGAGGTCGGGCCAAAATAGGGTGCCCCTAAGACTGGCTTTGAGAAAGCCAAATACCTTCGAACTGTCCCCATCCCTGCAGCCCTGCCCTGCCTCCAAGGTCCCTAATCCACTCGCTTGTTTTCACCAGTTTGGGACAAAGGGTTTTTGGGTGGCTGTGGGCAGAGAGGGGGTACAGGCTCTGGGATGGAGCCAGAAATGAAAGGGTCAGGGTGCGGGAGAGACTCCAGATGGGGGCAGGGGGTTGGAGTGCAGGCTCTGAGGTGGGGCCAGAGATGAGGAGTTTGGGGTGCAGGAAGGAGCTCAGGGCTGGGACAGAAGGCTCCTAGGACAGGTGGGCATTCATTTTTGATGGGGGCCACACCAAGAATTTGGTAAATGGTCAAGGGACGCTCTGTTCCATGATATTAATGGAGGAGGTGTGGGGTCTGAGATGGAGGTTAGGTGCAGAAGGGAGCTCGGGGTAGAGCATGGGGGTAGAGAACGGGATCTGGAGTCTGGGAGGGAGTTTAAGTGAAGGAGGAACCTGGGGCAGGGGGCTGGGGTGCAGGAGGGAGTGCAGGAAAGGATTCTGACCTGAAGGAGGAGTGTAGGAGGGGGTTCAGGGTATTGGAAGGAGCTGTAACCCAGGAGGTGCAGGGGTTTGGGTTATGACCTGGGGCAGAGGTGCAGGAGGGGGAGCAAAGAGTTGGGGGGAAGGAAGTTGGGGTTCCAGGTGCAGGCTCTAGCTGGGAGATGCTTACTTAGGCAGTTCCTGTCCAGCAGCCCTGCAGGAACCTTGGGCAGGCTCCCTCCCTGCCTGCTGCATCCCTGCATGCCACTCAGAACAGCTAGCTGCAGGGGCCATGTGCTTCTCCACATGCTGCATGTCCCTTGGGGGGGCCTCCGTGCACTGTCTGCACTGCAAGCATGGCCCAGGCAGCTCTCATTGGCTGGTTCTAGCCAACAGGAGCTGCGAGATTTTGCTGGGGGCCAGGCCAGAATATGCCACCCCCCACAGGTGCCTGCTGCAGAGACCACTTGGCCTCTGCAAGTCAGCCACTTTAAGTGGCGTGCAGGGGGTATGGCAGGCAGGGAGCCTGCCAGAGGCCCCCTCTGTATCACAGGATTGTGGCGGACTGGATCAGGTGGTTTGGTGGGTTAGATTTTGCCCACCTTTGTCCTGAGAGCAGGGGTGACCTGGGAGGCTCTGTGCACTGCCCTCACCTGCAGACACCACACCCACAGCTCCCACTGGCCATGGTCCTCTCCAATGGGAGCTGCATATGGGGCCACCCTGGCTATCCCTGTGCCTAGAGGCCCTAGGGACATGACGGCAATTTCTAAGATCTGCACAAAGCCAGGGAGCTAGCCCCGCTGCACTGTTAACCACTTTTAACGGCCTGGCCAGTGGTGATGACTGGAGCCACCAGAGTCCCTTTTTGGACTGGATGGCCTGGTTGAAAATCGGAAGCCTGGCAATTCTACCTTTGCTTTGAGCCAGATTATGTCCAATAGGAAACCAGCCCATGCAGAGCTGCACAGTTCTAGGAAGGACTGTGGTTGGGGCTGACCTATGCACTGCAGGCAAGAAGGTGGAGGAAAGCCCCACATTTCCTTTCCACTGCACAATGTATGCAAGCACCAGGCACAACTGAGTCCTTTGGGTTTGCAAGACTGGGATCTGGCCACGAATGTTTGCAAAACATTAGCTCATCACCTAATAAACCATCTTGTTAGTCTTTAAAGTGCTACATAGTCCTGTTTTTTGTTTCTGCAAAACCGAAAGCATCCTCAACTATCCTATTTCTGATTGTCTGCTTCTGTATATGGACAGCAGAGTGAGGCTAAACAGACATCTTATTCTGATGATAAACTTTGCTATCCAGCTGCATGTAGTTATGAAATCTCTCATTGCATTTAACTTTCTCTCTCCCCCAAAACACATTTGCTAGACTGTCAGCAGTTCATCTGAGAGAGAATTCATTAGCAAGACACTTTCGAGGGGAGGGAGAGATTGGCTTCTGTATTAGGTGGGAAATCATTAGCATTCGGTACACAATATTTCCCACACAGGTCACGGTGAGGAAGGATTTGCATGCCAAAACCTAATATCTCAACAGTGTATCAGTGCAGAGAAACCACTGAGAGAAGCAAAGTTTGCACCACTAAATAACACCCCTGAAAACAGATGCACGGCTAGCTGGTCCCACTCAATTCCTGTTTAACGTACTGTGAGATTCAGCCCAGATGGCGATGGGGATGCAGTCGTATTGCTCTCAATTGCTTTTACCTCAACAACATCTGTCCCTTCCTTCAGCTCATATTACCTTTCATTGGGGATGTGGACTCTGACAGGTGGGGTAAATATATGACCAAAAAAGGGAGAATTCCTTGGAAAAACAAATCTTTTTCTGCTTCCTGTTATTATAAATGCTACACCACATCCAGGCCCAGCCTCATTTCCGGCTGACAAAAAAATCTGATCTCTATCTTCCAACTTCGATTTCTCCATCAGAGAAGAGAAGCATGCACATGGGTGTGGGCAAGAAGGCTTTAATCACTCTGGAAGACAATAACCGCTCTTACATATCATCATGTAGAACCTGCCTTAGCTACACTCCTGGGCTAGGCATACAACTTATCCCTCTGAGGTGGTGAGTAGAATTATGCCTGGCAGGTGTTCGAACAGACGCCACACCAACACAAAAGCTTAATATCATGGACAATTAATCAGGGTCTCCATGCTGCATAAAACTGTCAGTCACTAACAGAGGCTTCTGGTTCTGATAAGACAGGCCAGGTGACAAATGACAGGCATGCTGGAGCTGGGGCTAGATGGAAACCTGTCAATTATTTATTTCTTAAACATTAGCTTTTCCTTCATCGTGTAACCAGCGAGCCATGCTGCAAAACTGACTAGGAATCAGACATCAGGAGCTTTACCAGGATAGAAGCTACTGATCATTAGGGCTTCCTCCACTTGGTCCCACAAACGACAAGATTAAAATGTTAATTTCTTGAGTACAGGGAAAGGTTTGGCTTATTACAATGCCAACTAACAAAGGGACAAGAATGGAAAGCGAAGGCTGACAAAGTGTCAGCCCCCTGCATGCAGTTCGGAAGCAGGAGCGAATGAAAGGCCCCATGGCAGGAGCTGGGGGTGCAGCTGCACCCTTCACTTTGAATTTACTGAATGTTGCTGGGTTATGTCCATGTGAAACACTGAATTTACTTATTTGTTGAAAAATAAACAGAAATGAAAAAAAAGGAACGTCATTCAAGAGCCCAGAGAAGAGCTAGAGAGGGGGGGTGGGAGATCTTTTTTGGGTCGGGGCCACATTCCCTTTGCACATCAGAGTTTGGGGGGGGCCAGGCTAGTAGATTTTGTGTGCTCCCACCCCATGAGGGGACGGCTGGGGGTGGGGGAGCTGGAGCACTAGCATGGGCTCCCCAGTGCTCGGGGGAGCCCCATGCCTTGGGGGCTGAATCCAGGCAAGCCGGAGTGCACATCTGGGGTCCTCCAGGCCTTAGTTCCCCACCCCTGAGCTAGAGAGAGGTCAGTCCTCAACCATCTAAGGGAGGAGAAAACCCCACAAAGGGTAAAATGGTTCTTACTGAAAATGTCTGTCCCTTGGGAAGACAAAATTCTGAGGACAAAATACAAGAGTTGACTAGTTTGTCTATGTCCTAAATGTGTCTTTCACAGCTCTTTGGGGCTTATTTGGCCCATATTAGAAACCATGAGAGCTGGAAGAATCATTTTCCTATTATGGAGGTAAGCCATGCCCTCCTACAGGGAAATATCAAGTCAGCACTGGGAAACTTTACATCACCTTGTCCTGGACATAGGTTGTCTGTCCCACAAAGCAGGCAGACCACTGGCCAGCCTAACCTGGTGCTATCCTAAGATCTGCAAGGAAATCCCACAGATCTCAGGACATCTGCAGCAGGCCAATGCGGGCATTAAGGCTCAGAGTTTCTGTGCCATGGCACCATGGAACCGTGCAGAATGCCCCCCCCCCCACCTCCTGTTGGGAGGTCAGTGACAATGTGGAGGGAGTCTGTGCAGGGTACCACTGATGGATTCAACATCATGCGGGAGAAATGCTGTGGGACTGGGGGCGGGGGGCAGCTCTATATAAGTGGTGATCTTCAGACCACACCCCTCCTCACCACCTGCATCTCTCCAGCTACATGGGAGGCTACAGTGTTGCAGAACACAGCTAAAGACACTTAGCTCTATTCTCCTCCCTGTGGCAAAATTAGGGCCATTTGGACAAGTCTGCCATTCTCCACCTGTTGTCTGCACATAAAAGCAGAGGGCCCGATCTGATACACATTACACAAGTTGCCTACTCGATGCATAGGTGATGTCTTCTGTGAGAATGCCAGAGACTTCCCAGTGGCAATTTACCATAAGGAAGATCTGAGGTCGAATCTATTTTCTCTTGGAACTGAATGGAGGCAGGAGGAGAGAGACTTTCTCTGTGATTCTGAAACTTCTCCCATTCTAAAAAAAAAAAGAGGCTGCTTTTTCTATTCTGTGCCCGTGTCGGATTTATTTGCTAGATGCAGAGGAGGTAGGCAGACAGGCCACTTGACACAGATTCAGGGGAACAGAAGAGAGGCAGGATACATACCCCTATCTGTATATAAAAAGAAGGCAACGGGACAGAAGGACCTCTTTGAAACAGAGCCATGCAAAGAAAAATAGGACAAGAAGTGGCAACTTAGAACAGAGACCAATGTTTATTACATTAAGTCACCCTTCTTCCCTGGTGGAAGGCAGCCAGAGAGCTATAGCAGGAAAAATGAGATGATACGGCAGTTAATGTTTTGGGTAATGAAGCCTATAATAGATGACACCTGAGCTCCAAAGCCCTTAGGTAATAGTACAGTGTTTAAATATTGACACCATGCTAAAGCTTTTTATTTGCCTATTAGAGGCTTCTGTTCCTGACCACAGAAAGATGGAGACCTTTCCTTTCTTACTTTGTATGTTCAAGGCACCAGTCAACTGCTCTTCTCTGAAAGAGCAACTGTTGCTAAACAAACACAAATGTCTCTCCAACCTGTGTTTCATTGCTCACTAACATCCCAGAAGGCAGGGAAAGCTTCTTAGCATTATATTTAAAAAGATGCTTTTCTGAAATGACCAGCACTGGCAGCAGGAATTAGCCTCTTCTTTTGTTGAATTCTAAATTCAGATGGCAAATTCCTGCATGCACAGAGGAGGAAACATGAGGTATTTAAATGAAGCTGAAGCCTGCTCAAAATAAGTAAACATTCCAATTAGTCCCTTGCCTCCACTTGGATCACATTTCACGCTCTCTACAGCTTCAACCAGACCTAAGAACAGGAATCTAGCATACAAATGGCCAGTTCATTTACTACAGCAGCATGAATAGGATGAAAATAATTGGAGGAGGAATTAAATGGTTTAACAATCAAGTCCTGAGAGCAGAAGCACTAAGAGACCTCTCCCCTGTTTGTTTGCTGGCTCAGTAGAGTGGGGCCAGAATGAGTTAATGTGGCTCAGGCTTGGTAGGGAAGGACCATTCTCTCAGCACAAAGCACCCGTGTGTTATGAATCCCCAGGCAGTACTTGCCAAATGTTCACTTAAATGATGAGCCCAGTATGGCGATGAGAAGCTGAGGTGGTATACCCTAGATATAAGGGTAACTGGGGTGGGGGGCGGGGATAACTTCCACTGTTGTGTTACCTGGTATGTGGAAATGCTCCTTTTGAAGTCTTGTAATTTGTTTCTACAGGGGTAGGGGAACACATCAGAGTTTGGGATTTCCTGCCTATAGCGAGACATGACAATATCTTAGAGAAAGGCTGAAGTTAATGGATCTCCTATAGTATGTGCACGCTTGGTGTTTCAGTACAGCACTTACAATTTTCTTGCTAGTTGGTGACAGGTAAGTGGGATGTAGAGCTCATTCTCAAATACTCTTCTTTTATTGAGCACCATTTGTCCGGACGGTAAAAGTTGGCTAACAAATGTCAATGACTGTTTTGTCTGAGTGTTGCAGAATGAGCCTTTAAAGGATCTGGACTTAGTCCCACCTGTGCCTTGTTTGGTCCTAGCTGATAGGTTTGGTCTTGAGCCAGTGGTTGGGTGAGGTGACTGTATTTGATGATGGTAGCCTAGGGACGAAGCTTGCTATAAGAATAGGTCTGTTCCCTTTGAGAGAGAAAAGCCAGGGGCTAGGAAAGACCAAGTGAAGGTCTCTTCAGAGACGCCCAGAGTCTGGAGTAAGCCTGGCTGTTCCTTTGCTCAGAATGAGGTTGGGAGCTGAGAGAGCTGATATCTGAAGTCTTGATACAAGGGTAACTAAGGCGCTACACCTGCAAGGAGGCTGTTGCAGGAACCCAGCAGGGACCAAAGTCAAAGAAGAGTGGGAAAGAGACTCTCCCCACCAGCTAGAGGAAAAGGCCTGGCTGAATCTGCCAGTAGTGGGGGGCAGGAGCAAAAACCTTAAGAGGTTCAACTGCTTTTAGAAGCTTGGCTTGAGGAAAAGCTAGGCAGCAGGAACAGGGCTGTGGAAAGAACTGGTGAGACCAGTAAGGGGCTGAAAAGATGCTGGATGGGGGGAGAGATAACATGCTTTGGTTTACGATGACATCTGAACTGCAATGTTTTAATAAACCACCTCATCCAAGATGGGCTGTTGTTCAAGTCACAAGACTCTGGGTGCAGTTACTGGAAAGCCCAAGAAGGAGAAACTGAGGCAGCAGCAGGGCCCAAACCCAGTTCATGTAAATCTTGTGACATTTGGACCTTTCAATCCTTTAAGAACACGCCCATTTTATGAGTTTTGCTTTGAGCACCATTATGAAGGTTGAGTCCTCAAAATTAGGAAAAGGAAATGGAATCACAGCAGAACCTTAGAATTCTGTTATAGGCAAGAAGGGAGCCTGTATCCTTAGGAAAGACAATCACATAGTTTTGTCAGATCTCAAAAGCTAATCAGTACTGGGAGAGCACCAATGAAAAAAGCCTTAGTGGAATGAGGTAGGTGGCACTCCTCCCTCTAAATTAATGTCCAGTATTAGTTAGAATGAGGATACTGCTGAAGTAGGGTTGCCTGGTGTCCATTATTTGTGGCCTCTGTCCGGTAAAAAAAAAAAGAAAATACTGGACATGTAAAATGTCCGGTATTTTCTGTTTTTCTCGGACGGAAGGCTACTTGGGACATTCTTCCCCTGCCATGTCTGGTGGAGGTGGGGTGAAGTGGGGAGTGTGGGGATTTAAAGCCAGAGAGACCCTTTTTTTGTGTGCAGTTTGTTTGGGTTTTTTTTGCTCAACAAGCTTGGTCCTCCTTTTTTTTTTCCCCGCCAAGTTCGATATTTTTTGTGAAAGTATCTGGCAACCCTAGCTGAACGTGCCATCTGTCAGAGCAGATACAAAACGGAGGCTTCGACCCCCTTATATGGTTTGATGAAACTTGGAGTGAGGGGTTCAACGAGACATACTCATGCAAGCTCTCATTGAGCAGTGCACTAACCCCATAATGTAGCCTTGTCAATGCGAGAGGAGGGATGGGCTAGTACATGCCAATCAAAGACCGAGGCTTATATCTGGGGAAGCGAGCCTTTAGTGCTGCTGCGGCTATCTTCTAACATTAGGGCTAGCAGGGTATGTCTCCTTGAGCAGGAATCACACCCCTACCTCTAAATGCAGATGTACCCATAGTCAATAAAGATGCCAGGAGATAACAACTTTGTAGTCTTGACTGAAGTCCCCCTGTAAAGGAACTGGAGAAGTTATTCTCTATGTCCAAAAAGCCATGGTTTCTTATGGATCTAGGATAGCTCTGTATTCTGCCCAGAATAGGTGTATTTCAGTGGTTGATCTCTGATCCTCAAATACAGAGTCTGCACAGCACTTGAAGTTTCTTCTTCATCACAGGGACTGCATTCATGTATTTTATTTTAAATTATTAATAACCTTGTTCCCTTAACTGACAGCTTTATTGGTGACAAAATGAGGGGAAATGGCACAGAACACACAGCAATATTCTGCAGCTATGTCCAAGCAAGAGGAAATATGACAATTGATGTAGAAATATGTTTACAGAAGGCAAAAACAGGAACCATGTCAAAAGACTTGGTGGTGGGCATTTGGAAAAGAAGAGCTGCGTCTGACGTATCTTCAAAAGGTCCCAACACACTGCTTCCTAGACAAACAAATTCCTCCAAAAAATTCCACTATGGCTAGAACTATGCCAAATTCTGCCAATATTTTACACTACTTTTTTTCTCAGCAGTAGTTCTCCTACCTGATGCCCGTGCCTCTATGATGTAGCCAGTCGTGGGTTTGTTCCCTGAATCACCCTCAGTCCAATGCAGAGTCAGCCCAGAAGCAGATTTTGTAACCAGAATTTCCTGAGGGGAGCCAGGAGACCCTAAGGATGAGACCAGAATAGCAACCATCAGGGAGTGGGAAACGTGATCACATTACACCTTTTAACATCTCCAGAAATACACACATGAAAACAGCACACAAGCCAAGCATAATACACAAGATACATCAATTTAATCAGGTGCTGCTGACCCAAATCTTCCCTGGTTCGAGCGCCACAGATTAAAATAATAGTGGCTGGGTTTTACAGAGGTACATACATCAACTAAGCAGAGAGAGGAAAAAAACCCTGTTACTTTCACCACTTACATCTCTGACTGTTATCACTGGTACTCCTGCCTACAATCAGAGTGCCATCCCCTAAATCTCAGAAAACAGCAGTAAAGACATGCTGCCTCTCCAGTCATTCAATAGCATGTCATTAGCACATCCAACTGGATTAGTAGTTTTAATTCCTGTGATGTGGGTGTGAGGACGAGTTAAACTGTAACCTCATGTACCACTATCACATCTATATGGTACAGAAGGTATTTCAAGAACATTATAACTGTTGCACAAACATAACAGAGGAGCTATTTATGATCATATTGCACCTCCAAAAGAGGGGATCACAAGGGAGAAGTGTAGTGAGAGTGATGGAGGGCTGCTTCTGTTTGATTCAGAGAGCAGGGAGACACAAAATAGAACTATGCACGAATACTTCACAGAAGCTTTAAGGACTACTTAGGCAGGCAGGCAGAGACCATTGTGAGACTTTTAATTTTTCTTGCCATAAATTGTAATGATTAAAATGAATCATCCGTTTATCAACAAAAAGCCTTGGTGCACAAACCGACAAAAGTCAGGGAGTCTGAAATTAAGCCTGCTGTTTCTCACTCTTTGCTTATGGTGAGCATATTAGAGCATATTCATGAGTGTAAGCCAAAGCTTAAAGACATGAGGGAATGATTCTGAACTCCCACCAGTTTTACACCCATGCGACTCCATTGATTTACATGGGGGCTAACCCAGGTCTGAATCAGGAAAGCGATCGGTGCAATCAGAATCAGGAACCAGGCTGTCAAGGCACCGCTTTGAATTCCCTTTGCTAGTCGGTTTGTCTTTCAAATTATTTGCACAGGTTTTGCAGCCAGTCTTTTTGGATTTCATAAAAAGGAAACATGTTTTTCATGGAATGTTATGAACCCACTAAATCATGCCTAGAGCCTTTGTGACTCAATTCTTCCTTGGATGGGAAATTTATTCGCACATACACTTTATTACTACCTGCTGTTGGATTGAATTAATGTAATTGGCTCTGGTCTGTTGCATGTTGCTAAGGTTCCACTTACCCTCTGCTGGCCCAGCTGTGATGTTGGCTTGTAGCTCAGGTCCATAGGTGATGGTTCTGGCTTGCACTCTGAATAAGTAGGTCACCCCCTTGGTGAGATCTCGGACCTTTAACCAGCGCTGCCAATTTCCTTTTATGTCCACAGTCACCACCTTACTCACCCCTGGAGGAGCCGTCCAGATGAGAAATAAGAGAGAGTCTCAATGCAAAAAAGCAATTGAGCACAGCTTATCGTGTCTAGATAAGTAAAATTATCTCGCAGTTTGCTAAGAAAGTATTTCTTACAATTAGTGGGAGTTTAAGTAGCAATAATAGCCAATTTTCAGCACAGATAAGTATAATTAGAGTTTAAGCTTGATAAGTGGGTACTGACAAGAAAAAAAACCTTACAACACAACTGGGAAATTACCAAGAGACTGCACACAACCTCACTAATTACACCGTGAAAAAAGGAGGAGGTAAATGAAGTGGACCGCTCTTCCTAAGTGAGAACAGCTCTGTGTGGGGCATCTTTGCCAGGTACCCTGCAACATTATTCCAAGTGAAAATATACTGTGCCGGATTCATCTTTGCTCTGCGCCTCGTCCTTTCATTTACACCAATGTGAAGTAAGTGCACGGTGGGTGTGAACAGTTACCATTCTGACTTAGTACTGTTTTACACTGAAGTAAATGACCACACGAGGCACACAGCAGTGGCAAATCTCATCAAATGCATGAATATTTAACAGCTCAGTGAGATCCTTCCTGGTTCAGGCCCCTCTAGGCCAGGCGAAAGGGCTAAAGTAGGATAAAGGGACACTAAAAAGGGAAGAATTCCCTCAGTAGACAGTGTCTTACAAGGACCCCCTCCTAAGTTGTGGCATAGGGGGCACAGGATCCAGGGGCAATACTGGGCACAGGAGTGATGTGTCAGGGGTGGGGCTGTAGCATGCAGCACTGAAGAGATTTGGGGCAGCACTGCAGCCCATGGGGTTGTTGTAGCTCGTACAGTTCTGCAAAGTTGTCTGAGTTGCACCGAGGGACTCTCCTGCTGCTGGAGTAGCCCAGGATCAGGAGGACACAAATGTGACTTAACACATGGCAGTTCCCCCAGGGCTGTGATTCTGTGCTGCAATTTTTACAGCCTTACCCCTGCAGTTGATAATTTCTTTAACTATGTTACTGTTATTTCTTTTGGATTAAGCCTGCAAGAATTTTAAGGATTCTGTTCTTTTGTACTCATTACGCAACGCTTTTCTCACACATGTTCCCCTCTTGTAGAAGAATGAAAATCAATTCCATTTCTTTCACTAACATTTAGAGTCAGTTTCACATCCAGGTTCTCAATGCTGCCCTATTTAGGTTGCGAAAACTGCAGGGAAATGACTATTTGAAAACAACCGCCTTACTGGCATTTTCTAAAGTAATGGAAACATTTCTTACATTTTGTACAAATTTGTTTTACAAACTCTAAAATGTTGGGACTAATCTGAGTTGACAATGTCCTTTTAAAATTTATCAGTGAAATCAACGTATGTAGCCCTTTCCAGACAAATAAGACAGGTTGATCTCTGGAGTGTACTTGTTTTGCAGTATTCAGGAAAATACATTATGAATAGACTGTCCAGTTTTTGATGTAGGTTATGCAAATTATTATTCATTTTCAGGTTACAATTGTATTAGTTAAATAAAAAAAAATTCCAAGGGGCTTTTCATCAAAATTTCATCCCAGTTACAACTTCCTATTCAAAGAATCCTTTTTAATTTAACACAGAAAAAGCTCTAAGCTGCCAACTTCTCCCTCCTCATACCGGTATATTATTTAATTTCTCAAAGTGTGGGGATATAATCCAAGAAAACACTGACAAATAAGAACTTCTGAAATTTCAAAAAAGCTTTTCAACCCCCACATCGCAACTGTGAAAAAAGGCTGCAGAGTAGTTTTGTTGTTGGTTATTAATAAACCATAAAAGAGTAAATATCTAAATATGCACCAGAGAAGATACTGTAGGAAGGCTTAGAAAAGGAGGAGGAAGATTTTAAATGGTGCTTAGAGCACAGTAAGAGAGAGGTTGTTCCAAGTCCTATTGGAAAAGGCACAAAATCATGAATTGGAAGAGGAGACAAAAACAGATTAAGGAAGGAGGATTTGGTAGCGTGCAGGGTACAAGTGGAGCAGTCAGAGAAGGGAAAGACAGACATAATAGAGCAGGGCAGAAAAGGGTAAGTGGGTTAAACTAGATGCACAAGGAGAGAGAAAGCACCAAAGGGATCTGAGACGTAGAAGGGAGAAAGAGAAAAGGATTTATTGCTATCAAATATAGAGATGAGAGAGTTATACTGGAGTATCATTTCCCCATGCCTCCCCTACAGTGTAATTACCATCCATGCCAATTAGTTAAAAGGGAAGTCAACCAAAGCTGAAATAGAAGCTCAGGATAATCCAGAGAGTATTTTTACAGATAAAATGTGAAACACAGCACACGGACTCATACATCACACATTTCTTTTCATTTTCACCAATGGACTCTCCAACACTTGAGATGCAACTTTTCTTTCTTGGCCAGCTGTGAGCAAAAGGAGGACAAAACATCTACAAGGAATGGGTTCTGGTGGATCAAGGGCCATTTGAGGCTGCAGTCCTCTTTGCAGCTTTCTCTCCAGCATCCAGCCACACATGAACTGGGTCCCTGGATCCCACTTTTAGGTGGTGCTTTTAGCTTGGACTTTACCCATCCCAGGTTGATAGAATCCTAAGGACAACTCTGAACTCCATGAATTGCCCACTCAAGGCCTCTGAACCTGGTTAAATGCTTGAGTAATGCCAGATATTTTTAGCAGGTATTTTTTTCCTGAAGGTTCAGTAAGTCTGTGCTCCTCTGCTGTACATAGTAAAGGCAGCAGCATCATATCCCTTTACCTGACATCACAGAATCATAGACTACTAGAACTGGAAAGGACTACTCACAGCAGGACCAAGCACCATCTAGATTAGTGCTGGGCAAAATATGGCCTGGGGGGGCCAGATCTGGTCCGCCAAGCCACGGGATCCAGCCCACAGACACAACAGGGAGCCCCAGACAAACTTACTGCTTCCCTCGCGCCCCTCCCTCCTATTACCACACACCTCAGGAAAGCGGCTGCAGCGAGCCTGGGGGAAGGAAGAGTGGTGCTTCACTCCCTGCTCTCGCCCCCAGCACAATCCCATTGGTGTGAATTACTATTCCCTCCACCCCTCCAGCTCTCATTCACCAACCACCTGGCCCCTGCAGCCTCTGCAGGGGCGGGGCAGGCGGGGAAACTGCCTGAGAAAGTATCAGAGGGTAGCCGCGTTAGTCTGAATCTGCAAAAGCGACGAGGAGTCCTGTGGCACCTTTTAGACTTAGAGAATCAGGCTAGAGATAACGAAGTCACTTCAGTCAGGGAGGATGAGGCCCACTTTTAGCAGCTGATGTGGAGGTGTGAACACCAAGAGAGGAGAAACTGCTTTTGTAGTTGGTGTTCAAACCTCCACATCAGCTGCTAGAAGTGCGCCTCATCCTCCCTGACTGAATTGACCTTGTTATCTCTAGCCTTACTCTTGATTGGTACTCTTTTCTTATGCCTGTATATTTATACCTGCCTCTGGAATTTCCACTACATGCATCTGACAAAGTAGGTCTTTGCCCATGAAAGCTTATGCTCCAATAAATCTGTTAGTCTATAAGGTGCCACAGGACTCCTCGTCGCTTTTGCCTGAGAAACATGCTGGGCTGCTGGCTGAGAATCACCCAGGTAAGTCTGCCAGCCAGAGCCTGCCTCTCACACTCCAGCCCCTCTCTCTCTGCAACCCAAATCCTCTGTCCCCCTCCTGAACCCATACCCCCTCCCAGAACCTGCACCTGATGGAGATTCTATAACCTCCCTAGGCAATTTATTCCAGTGTTTAACCACCTTGACAGTTAGAAAGTTTTTCATAATGTCCAACCTAAACCTCCCTTGATGCAGTTTAAGCCCATTGCTTCTTGTCCTATCCTCAGAGGCCAAGGAGAACAATTTTTCTCCCTCCTGATTGTAACACCCTTTTAGACACTTGAAAACCGTTATCATGTCCCCTTTCAGTCTTCTCTTTTCTAAACTAAACAAGCCCAATTCTTTCAGTCTTCCCTCATCGCTCATGTTTTCTAGACCTTCAATCATTTTTGTTGTTCTTCTCTGAATCTTCTCCACATCTTTCTTGAAATGTGGTGCCCAGAACTGGACACAATTCTCCAACTGAGGCCTACTCAGCACAGAGTAGAATGGAAGAATGACTTCTCATGTCTTGCTCACAACACTCCTGTTAATCCATCACCAGTAACTGAACAGACATAATTTTTGCCACGCCAGTAATCCACTTAGTCTGATATCCTGTCTCCAGTAAAAGCCAAAATCTGATGCTTCAAAAAAAGGCAATCCCTTCATATGTAATGCAGTTGCTAATTGTGCAAATCTATAGATATTGGGCAGGGAAAGGGGACATTTCTTCCTGATCCTACAAGCACTCAGATTATAAACTGAAGCATGAGATTTGACTTGACTCCTGAGAAAGCCCAACTGCTCTCATGAAAGAATTAATCCACTACTGGACAAGAATATTTGAAAAAAACGCTCATATTTCCACAAAGAAGGTGAAGACTCCCACTGAGTTTTATGAACAAGAGAACAAGAAACAGGAAAATTCCAAAGTATCTGAAAGTCCTGTGTGCCCTGTTCACATTTCCCAGTCAGAATTATGCATTCGTTCTGCATTAGCTCTTCATGCTGAAGCTCTACTATCAACAAAGGATAAAAAGCTCTTTTATTCTCCTGCTTTCATTTCTGAGTAAAACTTTCCCCCCCACACAAGACACAGAAAGTCAGCTATAAAAGAAATCCTTTATTCCTTACAGCAGAAACAAATGCGAGTGATTGATATCCTTATTTCTTCTGAAAGAAGTGTAAAATGGATTGGCAATGGTTGAAATTACTCTACCCGCTGTCGCTCTGCCAAAGCTGGACACCCTATTGAACTACTGAAAATTTATCAGGAATATAAAAAATATTAATAACTCCCTCCCCTAAACTTTTTAATCTTTTCTAACTCATCTTTAGAATGATTTTACATTTGTTTTCAGAGAGATTGCCAATTCCTTCTCTGCTGATCTTTCTGGCAAATTAATAATGCGTTTGTGACTGTCATATTGTCGTCGACTGGGATTAGATCTAGTGCTGGGTTAAAAATGCTATTTGAAAACTCAGAATAAGCACACAGATACAACTAAATCTCTACCATTGCCATTCTCCTCTTCTCAAGGTGGTTGTGATTTCACTGAAAGTGAACACACATGATGCCAATATGACCCCTGTTTGATGACAGAAATGTTATTGTTCACCAGCAACAACACACGTGGGACTCAGTGAGGGGTATTCTGTGGCAAGGCCCATGCTATGGTTTTGGGATGAAGTGCAGGGAGATAACACTAATATGTGGGGTATCCTATTCTGCCACACAGAGTAACCATGGCAGTGCAGTGGCTTTTTAAGCCACCCGAGAACATGGTGAATATTGGTGGGGGATGAGAGAGGAGGGAAAAGAGCTGTATTGTGTAGCTATATAGTTATATATATATATAGCTATATAGTTCACACAGCAGTTTTAGCAAAGCAGGAGCACCCACAGTTGTCCCAACTACCCATGGCCACATGGCTACTGTCACAGCTCCAGTCAGGCATGGGGATGTAAGTGACTAGTCGACTAACCTATAAGCATAGGCTTCTCAAGTAGTCGAGTCAACTAATCACTTCCCCTCCCCCTTGTTGCCTCTGTATCAGCCGTTCCCCCTCTCCGCGGTTAAAAGCTGGTTCACATCAGCACTGTTTCTGTGGAGGTGGGTGGGAGGGGGTGGCAGTGGAGGCAGAGGCACAGCAGGAAATGGTGTGAGTGGGGACTGAAGCAGTCCGTGCTCATGCCGGTCCAACTGCTGTGCCTCTGCCTTTGAAATGTAACAAGAACCCTACAGGACTCTTATTACGTTACAAATGCAGAGGCGGCACAGCGGGGAGCTCTGGGCAAGCGGGGACTGCTTGACACAAGGCAGAGGCAGTGCAATGGGAAACCAGGGCAAGCAGGGATTGCTTGACTCGAGCAGTCCCCACTCTCCCCAGGTTTCCCACTGCGCCTCTGCCAGGTCTCATAGCCGTGCTAGCGCACCATTACTGCGCCCTGCAACTCTTCCGATTCAGGTCTGCTGTTGAGCTGCAAAACGACAGGGACTAGACCCAAGGGCCAGCAGGTCATGCAGGGTCCTAGGATCAGGTGCTCGCTGACCCAAGTCAGATTGATTTGTGTGTGGATGGAAAGGGTGCTCGGGCTCAGATCGTGGGCTTAGTGCCCAGACAGGGGGGCTGACAGGCTTGCCAAGCCCCTGGACAAGGTGAGGAGGGAGCTTGGGTCCATGCTCCTGGTAGGGATGAGGCCTCAGGCAGAAGGGGCGGGGCTGGGGACAGCCAGCCCTCAGCACCACCCAGAGCACACCACGCCAGGCCCCCAGCCCTCAGAGCTGCCTGGAGGATGTTGTGTGGCACTCCAGCAGCAATTTAAAGAGCTAGAGAGTCCAGCCACTGCTGCTCCTGGGGAATGGTAATGGCAGCTGTGAGCCTCGGGCCCTTTTGCATCATCAGGCCCCAGGGCAACCGCAACTTATTAAAGATACGTACATAATCTCACAAAGATTTCACAAAGACTACCCACAGTGTCCACAAATTGTCACAGCTACATGTAGAAACTGGATGGAGAGGAGTGAGAAGCTAGACAGAGATCAAAAACATTATGGTGCTTTTCTTGCTAGCCTGAAAATATCAGTTCTTTGGGGTTTACGTACCTTGGACTGGGGCCAAAGGCTCATATACCACTCGGTAACCCTGCAGGATTCCATTTGCTACTGTCGGCTCTCCCCAAGAGACATTGAGTGTAGTGCAAGTGATTTCTGAGAATGCCAAGAAGCTGGGAGCGCTGGGAGCTGAAAGGATTGCAAACATACTGAATTGAAGTAGGACTATTTAACCAGATAGACATATTACGAAATGGTATTCATTGCCCAGTATAAGTTTAAAGGAAATAAGATGAGAACAGGATTTATCGACTGTATCGAATCTTTGTGGAATCAAATAGAAATATAAAGTGTTCTAAAATCAGCAGACACTAAATTGCAAAACTGAGATTAAACAGGATAGGAAGAGGAAATGACAAAGATGTAGAAGAAATGACAGAAGAGACCAGAAGTTCATTTTCAAATGACTGCATCTCCAGGATGGCAAGAATCCCTTTTCTACAGTTTTTTCTGGAGTAAAAACAAGTGAGGGGAAAAACATTAGAGTTTTATGCCTTCAGTTCAGGCCCAAGAGGTTAAGTGGCTACGCATGAGTTGAGCACCCAAAATGCCCAAAGTACATGTGCAGGTCAGGTCTATACTTAAGTATACCATTGTATGTGTGCATGCATGTCCTCAGCTTACATGCATGCATCTTAGTTTGACTAAGCATTCTTATATGGAGTTGTGGGTCCACAACTCTTGTGCAGGCCAATGACATTTTCTGTTAGCCCAGAACGTAGGGATTGTTACTCTATGCTGCCTTCTGCACCCCTTTGCCACTGCCTGGTGCAGCAAAGCCAATCTGGGCCTGAGGAGTTAAATGGTGTATAGTGTCTTGTGTGCGGTGCATAGTGTCCTCTGCAACCGCGGTGAATATTATTCTGAATCCTGTGCAACAATCCTAAATTTCAGAGGGGGATGCAGATTCCTACTGTGGAATATCAGTTTCTTGGGTAGTAATGAGACCCCCCAAAAGAACCAGAGGGCATTATATAGTCTTCACCATTGATAAAAAAGTCAGGGTTCAGACACTGAAAGGCGTTAAGAGCAAGTCTACTGTTGGTACACCCTCTCTCACAGAACATAATGACTATGGAACATCCACAGAACATGTGTTCCACTGGGATAAGCATCTTCAGCACTGTTATTACTTACTGTGCTTGTACATAAGCCCAGTGGCCCAATAAAAAACAAAAAGAGCATGATTCTTTTCTCGCATTCTTTTATCGGTGTATCTCCACTTATTTCAATGGAGTTCCTCCTGATAGACTCCAGGGGTAAGATCAGAATTAGATCGATAGCCTTTGCTGGGTCAGTTTGTTCTACTTCAGATCGCGGCATCAATTCTAAAATCCCTTCCCAAAGGGCTGATTTAATGCAAAATGTTGGCGTAACCATAATAACAATATAATATAATAACTTATCCAACAATCAGCTCTAAACCACAACCACCCTATCATTTCTTGATACACAGGATAAACACTTGTATGATCATCATCTTTTAACAGGTTAAACTGTGGTTTGGAAAAAGGGAAATAATCTCATACCAGCCTGGTGTGTCCTGCCCTGCCTGGGGCTGCTTCTTGGTCCGTCCCCTGCTGCATTGAAGGCAGATATGCAGACTGTGTATTTGGTGTGACTGGTCAGATTTTTCAGCCGAACTGTTGTCTCTGGGAGGAAAAGGACTTTCACTTTCTCAGTGTCATTCTGGCTGTCCACATCCCAATAATAAATCTGTTGAGAACAGACAGATGTTGATGTCAATCCTGGTCAATCCTGCACTCAGACTACAGTCTCATTGAGGTGCAGACTGTAAAACAGGTACTCTTGTTTCCCTATGGCCAGTCAGATGTTGGCAGTTTTAGCTTTGCACCATTCAGTTATAGGATATATTAGTATTATTCACTTTTTGTGCAATCCTAAAGTCCTTATTTTATTTTTACTAAGGAAAATTCCCCTTGGATTCAAAATGTTTTTCCTGAGAAGGACCTTTTAAAATAGAGTAGAGAAAGTGTGAGAAGGCTTAATGACATCTGTTATGGCTACAAACTACAAAAGAAAAAGTTCTTGGTTCAGGACACAGATCTACCTCCTTTGACAAGTAACAACACAAACAGTATTAGCATTATATGTTTAGTGCGGACCCTTTAATCTTTCAGATAGTTTTCTGCCCAACTTCTACCAACTTACTGGAGAGATTGGAAGAGGCTCTCTCTAATTGTCAGGTAAGTACTTTCCTCATCCTTTCCCCCCATGTAATTCTTATCCTGAAGCCATAAAATTCAAACTCCAGAGATGAAGATTCCAATAGGCTACTTCTAAAGCCATTCGTAGCACTGCTTTGTGGATAGGCCTGGCAGTGACAACTATAAAGAAGGTCAGGGCACAAGAGCCAAGCCAAGAGTCTACCTTGGCGCTACAAGCTGAGCTATTAGAAGCATCTATGCATGTACAAGAGGGATTATACATAAATTAATATATGAAATTGCTTGCTACTGCCAAGAAGTAATGCCAGATTATTCTCTCTCACTGGCTTGGCTTTCCTTCACTTGCAGACCTAGATACATGGAGAAAGACAGAGCCAGACACTGAACTCAAGCCAAGATCTAGCAGTTGTAGGCTTAGCCACTTCCAATCTCAAAGGATCCTCTCTCATCTGGAGACACAAAACAAGATGGTTCTGCAATGTGCTTTATGTCTCCGCAAACCAAGTGCAATAAATGCTACTTTTTCATTCTGTTAACATTATGGAGATGAAATAAATTATCTGACATCTGACCTGGCTCATTCTTACAGCCCAGAGAAAGTTATAGACTTCCTGATGGCTCACGACAGCAGTCAATTCCCACCCCCAAGTTTTCTGTGCTTTTGGTTTTTGGAGCAGACATGCTGCCTTCATATACTGAACTCTCCACTCTTTGTATGCACCGAATTTCCATCAAACTTTAATACCCCCCTTCTCTTTTTCTCTTCTTTGGACTCTCTCCCTCTGTTTTTGGGACATAATGTTGTTACTGTAGCCTTAGAATTAGTCTGCCTCATGCAGCACAGGTTGCTGTAGGAGGAAGTTTATTTCACAGGTAATTGTGAAGCCAAGTAAGATAACGAAAGCAACAGGAAAGAAGTATTGCCTTGTAGCCTTGTATGTTCCCATTCTGGCTGTCGATAGGAGGCGGGTCCCACGTGATCTCTAACTGGCTTGCAGTAAGGGTGTTTATTTGGATGTTCTGTGGGGCCATTGCTGGAGCTAGAGAGAGAGAATAGGAAAAGGAAATAAGGAGAATTAATAGTGACAAGGGGAACTAGACTGATATTCAAGTTGTATTTGTCCATTTATGGAGCAACCAGGTTAGTCTCTTTGTTTATGCCACAAGTGAGGTAAGAAACAATCAGCTTTAAATCCATCTAACTGATGCCCTAGAGAAGTCTCAGTTAAACACTGCACGGCATGTGGAATGAGAATCAGTGCTGTGTTCTCTGTCTCAGACCAGCTGAGTACACCCAGTCCAGCAGGCAGTTCTTTAAGAAGGAAATGGCAGAGAAAATATCTCCGTATTTGAGTTCAACTAAAGCTCCAAAGGCAAATGCTCCATGGTGTTTTTGCTTTCCTGAATGGCCAGTTGTTGAAGATAAACACAGCTCAGGGTCTCCTTAGCAAGAGTCACCATAATGTCCTGTTTATGCTACTGTAGTCTGCTGCTGTGAGGTTCAAACAAGTGGAGCTGCTAACACAGAAATCATAAGAGGGCGTGGCGTGTAGGGTCTCTAAAATTGTCCCCAGAACACTTTAGAAAAAAACGAATTAAAGTCACATTCTCTGTACAGTAAATGGATATTGATGCTTTTTTTGTTTTGATTTCATTGTACTTTCAGATATAAACACAGACTGGAAGCTTGTCTCTTTCTGGCTTAATATGTATTTTGTTCACGTGCTTGCCATTTCTCCTTCTTTGTACTGCGCCATATCAGAAAACTAATTTGTCCTCTTTGTGTGCATTGGGGATACACAATCTTTCCCTTCTGCTGCAATCCAGCTCAGTGCAAGTGGAACTTCTTTCTGAGTGACTGGTGAGGATGGTCTGTTTTCTAGACCTGCTGTTTTAGCCTACAGTCGCTCTTACAAACAGCACATGTCCTGGTTACCGAAGAGATATCTAAACACATTGTGGGGAAGGAAAGGGCAGGGCGCAAAGCAAAACCACTCCTGCCTTCTCTTTGGGCATGTGCAGATGGTACTGCAGCCTTTGCCCACAATGCCCAAGAGAGCTCTCTCTGTGATCCCTGCCCATTTATAGATTGTAAATAGAAGTGATAAAACATTCACCATCCAAATAAGATAGCCCTGGTTTTCTGTTCCTCTAGAGAGATCTTTCTTTAGCGACAATGACCTTCATAAGTCAGACTCTCCCCGTATCTACCCGCCTTCCAGGGTAATAAAATAAAATAGTAATTAACACCCACTCAGCCTGACACCAACTATTTATTTTGTTCTAACTGTGTGGTTTCCATATTATCACTGCCCACCCTGCCGTTAATGGAAATGTTAATAACCAGCGCCAGGTTGTTGTGACAGATGCTTGGGCTCATTATCAGAAATTCTTATTTACCGCTCCATTAAACGACAGAATCACACAAAAAACATACAAAAAACAATTCAATCAAAACTAACTGGAGGAATTTTAGCAGCCGCATTAATAATCCAAAACATAAATAAACGGAATGTCGTTTGCATGTTCGCCATGGGCAACCCTACTGCAAAATGATTGTTGTACAATTAAAATGTGAAAGGCAAAATTGAGCAGGGTCATTATCCTGGTGCTCAGTTAAAACTGTTTGCTTATTATTATTTGTTAGCGTCTTTTTTTCGGTTGGATGTGTCAAATGCGGGAGGTGAGAATGGGTGTAAATAAAACACAAGTTGGGCATGTTTAGTCAAGCAAACTCATCTAATTGCTGCTCTGCAATCCAACCAACCCTCTCCCAGATTTCACTGGGGATGTGAACATAGCAGCGAACTCTCCTGATGCTCAGTAGTTGTTACCTTAGACCTGCCACTCTCAGAGGCAGAGGGCTGTATAGCACATATCTGAGCACTCAACCAAGCTTCTCATACAGTAGACACCCTACAAAAGAAGCCCTGCAAATACATCTTTGAGATCTGGCAATGACGACAAAACAGAAATGTGCATAACGACGGAGGAAAGCAGATCGGTTTTACAATCTAGTTTTGTCCTATACAACTGCATGTCTTGTACTGACAGAGAGGTTTTGCTTTGAGGCTACATCTACACTAGCATTCTTCTTTAAATTCCCAGTGCTGGGCTAGAACCACTGCAGCAAGCACCAGTGGGGGAAGCTAGCATACGTAGAGCTAGCTGTCGTTTTGACTATATCATATGACTTTTTTCAGAGCCTGTCTAGACAGCACAATGTTTAAAAATGCCAGTGATCATTCCACCCTGACTCTCCTATTTACAATCCCGGAATTCTGATGACATGCAAATTATGTTTAGTTTGGTGCCCTGTGAGTCTGACTCGCTGTCCAACTTTCAAACTCTGATGCTTCACTCTCCCTACATGCATAGATTTCCTGCTGAAATAAACAGGGATGGAGAAATAGTGCCGCTTGTGCTTGATGCTCTGCACACAGCACATTACATTAAGGGCAAAATAAAGTGTTTTTAAAAGAACGAAACCCATCCCTAAAATCATTCCTGTTTGAGATCCCAAAACCTTTGCTGAATGCACAGGCAGACATTATCAGTACAAGCAAACACTTTTTAAAGGTGAGTTGAAAGGCCTTTTACCTTGTAGGAATTCAGTTCAAGATTTCAAGGCTCTGTGGTTTTTCATAGCTGCTGGCCTCAGTAGAACATAAAGCAGGGTGGGAACTGCATCCCTGACATTGGTTTAGGTGCTAGTGACATTATCAACTTTAGCAGGAGAGACACAGAACCCTGAGGGCCTGAACTCGGCACTTGGCAGGTAAAAAGCATTTCAATTGCTCTGAAAAATGTATTTGGTTGTCATTTCTAAGTCTGCACATGTATTCTGGTTTGGGATCTCATGTAGCTTTTTGCAATCACATTTTTTGTAATAGAATTTCCTGTCTCCTAAATGGTAACAGCTAGGACCACCAAATTCAGTGTACAGCATCCACTTATTATAACTTAAAACAAGGTAAGGGTATGGTTGTGCCAGGAAAATGGGATGTGCCTGGAATGGGATTGCTTCTCATAAAAACGTGCAGAAAAGAAAGAGAATCACCAGGCAAGTGAAAGGGGCTTGCTGGTGGTGTCCCTTCCTCCCTGTCAGGGACTGCCCCAGCCCAAAGCCTCCTGCCCACTCTGGCACTATTTGGGGGAGGGATGAAGCTCCCCCTGATTCGTACTTGGACATTTCTGGTTGTTCCTCTTGTAGGATGAAAATTTCTGAGGCAGGCTATGATATTCTTTTAAGAACCCAATCTAAATTCAGACTCTGGGAATGGCGCATAAACACAATACATGGTTATTCCCCTTCCCTACCAGTCTAGCCCATTAAAGGAAAGCCATAACGCAGGATGGGAGGCAGAACAAGACAAATTCAATGGTGCTAATGTCTCTGCTTTAATCCCCAGATGGACCACATCCTGCAGAGATACCTTCTTGAAGCTGACAGACATATTACCACTTAACTGATAATTGATAATTGATGTCTGCTTTGTTTAAATACTTGTTTTACTGGAAACACTGTGTAACTTTATATTATTGCTCTTATCTTGCCTTACTATTAGCATCTATCCAGGGGATCCTGGATCTTCCCCCCTCCCATCACTTTGATCTGCCCATTGAGCATCCTATATAACTAGTTGTAACCTATTGTTTGGCAGTGTTCACTGAGCTTAGCAAGAGACACTCCACCCAGCACTGTGTGTGTAATAAACTCTCCTGCTTGCTTCACATATGGTGTCCAGATTCTATTCCTTCACCTCTTCATCGGGAAGCGAGGGGAAAGTGCACAGTTTACTGCATTCTTTACTCTGGCTAGGGAGCGCAGAAGGCTGGGCTTCCATGTAACCATTTTTTACACAGGGCTTGATAATGAACAAGAGAGTTTTTATTAAGTATAAAAAGTAGGATTTAAGTGGAAACTGCTGAAGTAAGTTACTAAATTAAAATAAATAGAAAACACATAGCTAGGTCTAATCCTCTAGGGGTATGTCTAGACTACATGGCTCCGTCGATGCAGCCATGTAGATGAGGTTTCTAGACATAGGGAAATGAAGCGGCAATTTAAATAATCGCCACTTCATTTGCATCAAAATTACTGCCGCGCTGTGCCGATCAGCTGTTTATCGGCACAGCGCTGTAGTCTGGACACTCCGCGCCCTTGTCGACCACCCCGTTATGCCTCATGGAATGAGGTTTACCAGGGCGGTCGACAAGGGCTTCCCTTGTCGACGGCGGAGCGTCCAGACTACCGCGCTGTGCCGCCAAACAGCTGATTGGCACAGCTCAGCAGCCATTTTGATGTAAATGAAGCAGCGATTATCCTAAAGTACACTAATCTACATGACTCCGTCGACAGAGCCATGTAGTTTAGACGTACCCTAAGAAACTTGTTACATGCAAATTCTTTCCCTGAACAACTGTTCTTAGTTCAGGTAAAAACTTCAAATCAGAGTTGGTCTTTTACTCTGACGTAGGTCTATAGCCCTCTTCAAAGTTCTTTTGTATCCTCTTTAGGGTGTGCTAGGCAGTTTCAAAACCAGCTGGAGACAAAGGGCTGAATGCTTCCCATTGCTTAAATAGACTTTCTCCCAGGGTGGGAATCCTTTGGTTTTCCATCTCCTGTCTTTGGGGAAAACTACCAGGTTCAAAATGGATTCCAGTACTATGTGGCATGGTCATATATCTTTCTAGCACCAATTACAATTTGGGCTGACAGGGAAAACATGACTATTCAGAAGTTGTTGATTTGAGTACTGAATCATTAAATATATGAAGTACCACTAACTGGCCTCATTAAAACATTTAGAACTAAAAACAGATCAACACTTCATAGTTCTATCTTCACATACAAGAATTATATTTGCACAAAAATAGGATACACAGATTCAGCATACTGTAACTATAAAATTGATATGTTACATGACCTCTTTTGCATGAAGCAGCTTGAGTTATGCACATTCATATTCATAAGCCAATTTTCACAAAGCATGGGGGGGGTATCACAGTAATACTATGATAAAGTATTAATAAAATTCTAGTTAGGGATTGGTTGGAAGCCAATAGAATGTCACAAGGACAGCAAATCAAAGATACCACAAAAAGGTGAAAGCTACAGCCAAAATTTGCTAATATGGGCACCTACAGTTTGACATCTACATTTCTATTCGGACACTTAAAATGTAAATAGTCTAATGTTTGGCCACAGCAAAGTCAACAGGAGCTGCAAATGCCAGTCGCCTTTAAGAAACATGATGGTTGAAACACCCAGTGGCCATGCTATAAAAGAGCTGGCTGTATTTGTTAGCACTGGTAGAACTGCACTGGGCCATTAACACTGATTTTCAATAACTCTCAGAACATTAAGCTCCAGACGACTGGAAGAAATCTAATACTATGCCAGCATTTTAAAAGTGTAAAGAGGACAAGCTGGATAAAGAGACTAGCCAGCCTGACATCCATCCCAGGAAAAATAACAGTCCTGTATTAGCTGTTTAATGAAGAATTAAAACTGGGCAATATAATTAATCTCAATCAGCAGGGGTTGATGGAAAATAGGCCCTGTCAACTAAACTTGGTATCTTTTATGATGATTACAAATTTGCCCGGAAAAGGTGACACTCTTGATGTGATATACTGAGACTCCTGTAAGAAGCTAGATGGTGCTTGGTCCTGTCATCATGATGACAGGGGACTGGACTTGATGACCTTTCGAGGTCCCTTTCAGTTCTAGTATTCTATGATTCTAGGATGGGGTGGGCAAAAGGGCCTCCGCAGGCTGGATCCGGCCTGCTAAGCAAGTGGATCTGGCCTGCGGAGGCCCTGCCACTCCCCCCATCCCAGGCCAATCAGGCCTGGAGGAAAGCGTGCAAAGTCTCCTCCAGCCCTGCCCCCACCCTGCAAGGAGTGTGCGGTGCTTAGAAGCACTGTACACTACTGGCAGTGCAGGAGGAGACTTTGCATTCTCCCGCTGCCCTCAAGTCCTGATTTTGCGAAATCTCCTCCCATGCTGCAAGAGGTGAGGTGCTTCTAAGCACCGCATGCTCCTTGCAGGAGGGGTGCAGGGTGGGAGGATACTTTGCACGTTCCCCCCATCCCCAGGCCCACCCTGCAAGGGGCTCAGCAATTAAAGTCAACCGCCAGCTGCTGCTCAGCTGGCAGTTGACTCTAAGAGCAGCGCTCCCTTGCAGGGTGGGAGCAGGGAACAAGAGACTTCATGTGCTCTCCCTCCCCAGGCCCTGATTGACCTGGGGGCAGCAGAGGGGAGCACACAAAGTCTCTTTCCAGGGGCATGGGTGCCTAGAGAGAACTGCCCAGTGTTCAGAACAGCTGGCAGTTCTCTCAAGGGGGGCAAAGACTTTGTGCACTCCCCCACTCCCAGACCAATCAGGGTCTGTGGGTTGGGAAGCACGGAAGTGCCTTGGCCCCGCCCCTTCTGCCTGAGGCCCCACCCTTTCTTGGGTGGCCTGGAGCCACTTCAAAAATTTCTGAAGTGGCCCCTGGTCAAAAATGATTGCCCACCCCCTAGGAGATAAAGCAAATGATCTGGTACTGAATTATATTTTGATTAAAAAAAACACTGATATTGAATGACCATAGTGCACAGTAAGTGGATGAAAAAGTAGTTCATTTACAGCTCCTCAAAATGTAGCAGTAAATGAGGAATCATCAAGCAGGTGTGTTTCTAGTAATGTCCTTCAGGAATCTATTCTTGGTCCTATGCTATTTAACATTTTGATCAATAGCCTGGCAGAAAACATTAAAACATGACTGATAAAGTTTGCAAATTACACAAAATTAAGGGGGCAGTAAATAATGAAGAGGATCAGCCACTGGTCCAGAGAGAGCTGGATCATTTGGTAAACTGGAAGGAAGCAAACAATGGCTACCTCCAGACTACATCCTTCTGTCAGCAGAGGGATGCAAATCAAGCACTTCCAAAGTGCAAATGAGCCCAGGATTTAAATATCCCGGGCTTCATTTGCATACTCACGTTCCGACGTTGTGCCGATCACGCACCATTTCCAAAGTGAAAGTGAAGTCTAGCCGCGGTTCTGCTGACAGCGGGGAGCTTTTACGACTTTTGTGGAGTACAGGATCTGTTGGTAAAGCTCCCCGCTGTTGGCAGAACCGCGGCTAGACTTCACTTTCACTTTGGAAATGGCGTGTGATCGGCACAGTGCCGGAACGTGAGTATGCAAATGAAGCCCGGGATATTTAAATCCCGGGTTCATTGGCACTTTCGAAGTGCTTGATTTGCATCCCTCTGCTGACAGAGGGATGCAGTCTGGAGGTAGCCAATATGTTTTAATATGGCCAAATGTAAAGTTAAATATGCAGGAACCAGGAATGTAGGCCATGCTAACAAGATGGGGGCACTCCATGCTCAGAAGCAGTGACTCTGAAAAAGATTTGAGGGTCATGGTGGATAATTAACTCAGCATGAGCTTCCAGTGTGACACTGTAGCTGAAATGACTCATAGAATCCTAGAACTGGCAGGGACCTTGAGAGGTCATTGAGTCCAGTCCCCTGCCCTCATGGCAGGACCATGCACCATCTAGATCATCCCTGACAGATGTCTTTCTAACCTGTTCTTAAATATCTCCAGTGATAGAGATTCTACATCCTCCCTAGGCAATTTATTCCAGTGTTTAACCACCGTGACAGTTGGGAAATTTTTCATAATGTCCAACCTAAACCTCCCTTGCTGCAATTTAAGCCCATTGCTTCTTGTCCTGTCCTCAGAGGCCAAGGAGAACAATTTTTCTCCCTCCTCCTTGTAACACCCTTTCAGATACTTGAAAACAGCTATCATGTCCCCTCTTAGTCTTCTCTTTTCTAAACTAAACAAGCTCAGTTCTTTCAGTCTTCCTTCATAGGCCATGTTTTCTAAGCCTTTAATCATTTTTGTTGCTCTTCTCTGGACTTTCTCTAATTTCTCCACCTCTTTCTTGAAATGTGGTGCCCAGAACTGGACACAATACTCCAACTGATGCCTAACCAGCACAGAGCAAAGCGGAAGAATTACATCTCGTGTGTTTCTCACAACACTCCTGTTAATGCATCCCAGAATCATGTTTGCTTTTTTTGCAAGTGTCACACTTTTGACTCCTATTTAGCTTGTGGTCCACTATGAACTCTAGATCCCTTTCTGCAGTACTCCTTCATAGACAATCACTTTCCATGCTGTATGTATGAAACAGATTGTTCCTTCCAAAGTGGAGTACCATGCATTAGTTATTATTAAACTTCATCCTATTAACCTCAGACCATTTCTCCAGTTTGTCCAGATCATTTTGAATTATGATCCTATTCTCCAAAGCACTTGCAACCTCTTCCAGCTTGGTATCATTTGCAAACTTAATAAGCGTGCTCCCTATGTCAATATCTAAATTGTTGATAAACATATTGGATAAAACCAGCCCCAAAACAGACCCCTGCAGAATTCCACTCATATTATCCTTGGACAAATAAACAGGCGTAGGGAGGTCATTTTACCTCTGTATTTAGTGCTAGTGCAAATGCTACTGGAATACCGTGTCCAATTCTGGTGTCCATAGTTCAAGAAGGATGTTGATAAATCGCACAGTTTTGAGAGAAGAGCCAGAAAAATGATTGCAGGATTGGAAAACGCATCTTGCGGTGCTTGAACGCCTTGAATCTATTTAGCGTAACCAAGAGAAGGCTAAAGGGTGACTTAATCAGATTTTAAAGTACCTACAGAGGAGCAAAAATTAGATGATTTCTTCCTTCTAGTAGATGAAAGGTACAACAAAATCCAATGGCTGGAAGTTAAAAGTCAGAGACACTGAGATTGGAGATGGGAAACATTTTTTTTTAAGTGAAAGCAATTAATCACTGGAACAATTGACCCAGGGTTATGATAAATTCTCCCTCGTGGGCAATTTCTAAATGAAGAATGTATGTTAAAAACTATGCAGGAGTTCAAACAGCAATTAATTCAGAGAATCCCTATAGCCTGGAGATCAGACTAGGTATATGATTATAGTGGTCCCTTCTGGCTTTGTAATCTACTCAGCTCAAATGACGGGAAGAATTATTGACCCCTCCACCAAACAACAAAACAAAGTTGCATATGTAGCCCAGCTTTACTTCTTCTTAGTCTGGGGTGTTTCCTTTCAAAGTTGTGTGGCATGCTGAACTTCTCACCAACATGATGTTGCAGCTGGCCTTTCATTTCTTAGTGACAGTTGCTATGATGCTTTGTAACACTCCATAGACAACAAATCCTTGTGATTTATTGTTTAAACATAATAACTTTCTTTATGAAATGCTCCCTGCTGCTGTTCTTGTGTCTGTGATATTTGTGGGTAGCCGAGATTTTCTCTCTACTGATTTTATCATTGTTTATATAATGTCAATATTATGCTAAGCAATTTACAGGCAAAGATAGGACAAAATCCTTGCCCTCCGGAGCTTGTTTTCCATACAGACAACACTCAGATGAAAGTTGAAGGGAGAGAGGCAATGAAACAAAGATGGGCTGCAGCATGCTATTTAGTGTGATCCTCCTTGTTTCCACAAGTTTCAAACAATTCTGTGTTTCTATTTTGTTAACACATCTTATCCTTTTTTAATCTACTGAGTGTTTATTTTCTTCTGTTCTTCAATGAGAGCTTGAAATTAACCTTTTATGCCCTTCGAATCATTATTTGTATTATGTTAATATCTAGAAGCCAAGATCCCATTGTGTTACAAACTGTATAAACGTATAATAAAAAGGTATCCACTTTCTGAAAGGTTTTACATTACAAGACTGTAGAGAACAGGTGGACTAATAAACCCTAGACGAAGGGGCAGGAGCACAAAGAAGGTATGAGATGACTGCGATCAACATGATAAGCAGTGGTCACAGCAAACAAGCTGCCTAATTATTGTGAATGTTTTGCAAGCATCACAACAGAGGAAGGCTTTAAGGAGGTAAATTAGAGGAGGACAAAAAGAGAGATTTTCAAATGAGGTAGCTCCTTCCATGCATAAGGGGCAGCATGGGAGAAAGCACCAAGATGGTTCTTGGAAAAAATTTTAAATGGGTAATCAAAACTGGCACCTTGTGGAATGAAGGTGGGGATTGTTGTACTATTTATTGTGCCTGCTCCAACAACACTGATGGTATCACCATTGCTGTACATACACCATCGTGTAACAAAGATGATCAGTTAATTCATGTTATAGAAACAGCCAGATATGAAGCAATTTTTCACTGACAGAATGGGATTATTTAGGGTACATCTACACTGCAGTGCTATTTTGGGATACTTCCAGTATCCCAAAATAGCAATTCCGCATCTTTATATGTGCCTGTTATTTCAAAATATATTTTGAAATAATGGGCGCATTATTCCGGCATCCCTGTAACTCTAAGGGACTTGTCAGAATAGTACTTTATTTCAAAATTACCTCAAAATAATCCATGAAATTTGTATAATGCAAACTGCGTCACTTATTTTGAGGTAAGGGTGCTGTGTAGACGCACTCTTAGAAACAGATACTCATCTAGAGGATGTTCTCCACCAAGTCTAGCCATTTTAAGCTAGGTCACATTTTGGGACTAAATTATGTGGCAATGTCCCTCTAAGTAAACATGTTAAATATTAATTACACATGTAATAATGTCGACATGCATATTATATCCTTGAATTTTCAAAAATAATACAATTAAACACAGGCAAGTCTCTAACTAAAACAGGGTCATATCACCTTGTAGTCTAAAAGGAAGAAGTTTCAAGCAATGACTTCTTCCTGCAATCTCTGGGAGGCTCAAGCTGCCATTAGGAGGAGCTAAAACAGAAATAGCCACTTACAAGTGGCACATTCTTCAGTGGAGAAATCCACATATTAATGTATTTGATGGAACAGCTCAATGCAGGGGGAAAATGGAACCTCTTCTGGTCTATATAAACCCCATGGAGCATAACTCAGCATAAACATGGATCCCTCTCAGCCTAAACATCCCTCTCAGCCCCATGATGCTAAACATGTACCTGGAGATCTTACCCTGAGAAAGGGGTAGCAGAGTCATACCTTAATTGAAGCAGAAAGACACACCAACATACACTCCTAGGCAGGGGATTGAGAATGTACCCTGGGGAGTAGGGTGTGCGTATCCTCTGTAGTTTCTGATTTTATCATAGCATCCTTTCCTATAACCAAGCCAGTCCCCTTCTTTGTATTCTGCACTTGAATCATATGCAGATACATTCTTTCTTCTTCTAATGCATTTTATAGGACATAGAAAGCATGAAAAGAATGCAAGTAAATGCTGCTCTAAATAATAGGTTAAAACAATATCCCAAACTGTTTTTGTGGTTCCAGGAATTGTACACACACAGTTTTTAATTAAAAACATGTGTGTTTTGATAACGTGTACAGAGATTGAGGAACTAAGTTCACGTTCATTGTACTGTAGATCAAGTTGATATTAGAAAATTTTGGATGACAAGAAACAGAACCAGAAGTGGAATAGAATTCCCACAGCCCAAGACTTCGGGACAATCATTTCTCAACAAAAAATCATATAGACATGATAAGCTTATTAAGAGCCCTTGTAAAACGGAGGGCTAGTTAAGCAGAGGTAATTTTCTTTCACCAATCCCCCACTCTCCCCAATCCTTCAGCCTCCCCTTCCTTTTCCATTTAAGATGGGGCTGTTATGTTTTCTCTCCTAAAGGCTCACTGATCTTTTAAAAGTCAGGGAGAGCGATGTTAGTCTGTAACTTTAAAAATAATGAGTAGTTCTATGGCACCTTATGGATCATCCACACTACCAAGCCTGTTATTTCAAAATAACGGGCTGGTTACTTTGAAATAATAACTCCAGCTTTTCATGAGGAATAACACTTATTTCGAAATTGTTATTTTGGCAGCTGTTATTTCAAAATAAGTTATTTTGAAATAATTTCCTAGTGTAGACATGCCTTTAGAGACTAACAAAAATATATATAGTATCATGAGCTTTCATGGGCAAAACCCACTTCTTCAGATAAGCATGAGTGGAGAAAAAAAAAGGGGGACTATCAGAATTATAACAGAAATTTGTAACTGTCTCCAGACCTGGCACAGAAGTGAGAAAGGATGGAAGGGAAAGAATAAAATGTATCTTAATCTTTTTCTCTCCTTTTTCGTTCTTTGATGTCATCAGAGATGTGCTTATGCTTAGGGAGAACAATAACAGTATGTAGGATGTACTGAAAGTTGTTCAAGTATGCTAGAATATATGGTAAAGACACTGCTGTGTGTTTGAAATTGTGTGAACATGCTGGCCTGATTCTGCTCTTTTACTACACCAGTATAAATTAGGATAATACCATGTGAAAACGTGGGTGAGGTAATATCTTTTATTGGACCAACTTCTGTTGGTGAAAGACACAAGCTTTTGAATGTATCCAAAGCTCTTCTTTAGGTTGAAGAGCATGGTGTAATATGAAAACTTAAACAATGAAGAGTCCTATGGCACGTTAAAGACTAGCAGATTTATTGGGACACAAGCTTTCATGAGTAAAAAACACTTAATCAGATACATCTGACAAAGTGATTTATACCCATGAAAGCTCATGCCCACATAACTCTGTTAGGGTATGTCTACACTACAGCACTATTTCGAATTAACTTATTTCGAATTAGTTAATTCGAAATAAGCTAATTTGAAATAACGCATCTAGACACAAAAACTAATTCGAAATAGCATTTTTCTAATTCAGAATAGCGCGTCCACATTGAGTGGACCCTGAATCGAAGTTAGGCTGGCCAGAACTAGTGCCGGCAGGGCATCAGGGTCCGACTTAGTTTGTGGGTCTGCTGCCTCAGGCTATCCGAGGTCTGTGCTTAAAGGGACCCGACCCCCCCCCACCCCAGACAGACAGTTCTCAGGTTTCTCTGCTTGCTGGTCTACCTTTCTGAGGGACAGCAAAGCATTTGTGTCTCAGAGTGCTCTGCTTGCCCTCACTCGGGACACCATGGCACTCTGCAACACGGAACCAGACCTGCCCCCGGGGACTCTGCTGCGTCTCATGGACACGTTGCCAGCAGCCTGGCTGCACTGTCTGCAGGCTGCCATCCAGGAGGACCATCGAGGGGCTATGAGGATCCTGGGGGCCCTGTGGGAGAGCTTCCACCCTGAGGAGCACTAAGAGTCTGTCCAGTCTGCCCCACTGGGGGCTTCTGCCCCATTCCCCCCTCTTGTCCTTCCACTTACCCTTCCCTAGCCCCCCCTTCCTGATGTCAAATAAAATACGCATATTTTCAAAAATCGAAACTGTCTTTATGTAACACAACTGGGGGGGGGGAATGAACCTCTGGGGAGATGGGGGAAAGGAGGTGGGAGAGGGCAGGAGAAAGGGTGTGAGAGGGGAGGGGGAAAACTGGGAAGAGGGAGCTGGAAGGGGTAAGCAAGGGGAAGAAGGGGGAGGGAAAGCTCAGTGCTCAGGGGTGGGGGTCTCACCAGGCCAACTGCCTAACAGCACCGTGGGGGAGGGGGCCTCGGCGTCCCCGGGGGGATGGGGAGGAGGGTGCGGAGGTTGAGGTGGGGGGTGTGGAGATTGAGGAAGAGGGTGTGGAGGTTGAGGAGGAAGAGGTGGGGGGGGCAGGAGTGGGAGGAGGAACAGTAGCTGGCGGGGCAGCAGGCGCAGGACCGGCACAGGGCAGCATGCTCTGCACCAGGGCCTGCGATGGTGACAGATGGCATGACCCTGGGCAAGCAGCTCCCGCTGGAACTCCTGGTTGTCCTGCGCCTGCTGCTCCATGATCCGGTCTAGGATCGCAGGGCCTGCAGGTGCTGATCTTTGTACCCCTGTCGTGTGGTGGTGGTCCTGCTGAGGCCGCGGGTGCAGGAGCATGTCCTGGGCGGGGTGGTGCGCCCTGCACGAGCAGCTGGTGCGGCTGTAGAGAAAAAAGAGAAGTGGTCAGTTGTCCCTGGGGACACAGTGGATGACGCCCAACCCCCCCCCCCCCCCCGCGAGGTGAGGGTGACTATGCCCTACACCATCAGAGCTGATGTGCTTGCACAAAGGCCATGGTCGGCATGTCCAGCTCTGCCCGGGAGTGGGAGCTGCCCCAAGACCGCACCTGTGCCCCTGTGCTGTGTATAGTGTGGTTGGGGTGGGGGGGAGATGTCCCCTGCCCCTGTGTAGAGGGGGCGTGTGAAGGGAGGGCACCCTGCTGTGTCCCGCCCCAAGGTTGGGAGCATGTTGGGTCTCTTCACACACATGTGTGGATATCGGGCCATGGCCCCTGTGTGGCACGCAGCTGGAGCCATCTGCCCAAGGGTGGCATGGCACGTGCCCGCATGTGCACAGGTGGCTGTGTGATCTGTGGGAGGCATGGCCCACGCAAGTGGTCCCTGGTCTCCCTCCCGCCTCCCCCCCCAGGCAGGGGACAGTGCTGGCACTTACCTGGTATGGCTTCCCCGGACAACCCTGCCGACTCCGGTGCCGGGACAGCTGGTGGTGGCCCCTCTGCTACGCCCGGGTCAGGGCCCTCAGCTCCCGGCTCGCTGCCCCCCGGGCTGGCGCGGACTGCCCTGCCCCCCAGGATTCGGTCGAGGGCAGGAAAGTAGGGGCAGGTGGCAGCCCCTACTGCGGCGCCGCCCCTGGTGTATGCCTGCCACAGCACCTTCACTTTCAGGTGCACCTGTGGCCTTTCCTGGCCATAGTGGCTGCTATGCGGCCGTAGACGGCCGCGTTCCTCCACCTAGTGCAGAGATCATGGACGTTGGGGGCCTCCCCCCAAACCTCAATGAGGTCCATGATCTCCGCACTAATCCATGAGGGTGCGCGCTGTCTCCGGCCCCTGGCTGGCCGCTGGGTGCTGGGGGACTGGGCGGGGGACAGCTGGCTGCCACTGGCTACCATTGTGTGGCCACTGGCTGAGGGTCTGCAGCTGCTGGCAGGCCTGGCTCTCGCATGTGCCCAGTGGCCAGAGTCTACCCCTTTAAGGGCCCCGGGGCTGGGGGGAGAGGAGAGGAGTTTTCCTGGTTTGGCCCAGACTGGCCACCAGGGGAAACTGGGAAGGGCTGGAGGTCCCCTAATTCGAAATAACTGTCTACACAGCACTTATTTCGAATTTGGTGTTATTCCTCGTAGAATGAGGTTTACCAAATTCGAAATAAGTGCTCCACTATTTCGAATTTATTTCGAAATAGAGGTTTGGCTGTGTAGATGCTATTAAAGTTAATTCAAAATAACTGCTGTTATTTCAAATTAACTTTGTAGTGTAGACATACCCTTAGTCTTTAAGGTGCCAAAGGACTCCTTGTTGTTTTTGCAGACACAGACTAACACAGCTACCCCTCTGAGATTTGAAAGCTTGTCTCTGTCACCAAGATTGGTGCAGTAAAAGATCTTACCTCACCCAGCTTGTCTCCCTAATACTCTGCTGAAGCAAGTAGCATTGTAGAGGTATATAACTGATGAGTGAGAACAGAAACAGGGCCATAGGCTTTCCCCATGCTTACAGGTATGTATAGGGGTGCATGTATATTTCTATTCAGGAGACTGTGACAGCTCTTCATCAGGATAGGTGTCCAGTATGTTTGTGGGTATCACAGGGTTGTGAGAGCTGTTATCCAGAGCTGTATATTGTATCATCCATGCATCAGTCTGTATCAACTAGGGAAGGGCCTCAGCTTTCCCAGTGCTGACTTCTTTGAGGTTTCCAGTCAATAAATGGATTTTTCTAGTCAAGCATGTCATTGACAATAGGCTGTTTTAGCTCCCTCTGGCTGCACTTAGGGTATCTCAGAGATCTTATTGGGGAAATCTGCAAATGAGAACAGCCAGCATTTAAGACTGTAGGGGGAATGTTCCTAGAAAATTCAGGGTTGTTAACTCTGCATTTTTTCTGAGAGTAATGGGATTTCAAAGGGGGCTGAAGCCAGCCCACAGTGTTGCGAGAAGCTCTAGTCTTCTCTGGAAGTGTATCCCTGCTGGAAGCCAAAAGAGTCTCTCTACAGCCCCTCTGCTCCTCCCCACTGGGAAGACCTGACATGGTAAGAGGGGAACCTGCACTGGTGTGCGTGTATGTGTGTGTGTGTACACCCAAGAGAAGAAATGGTGATGCTAGGCAGGGGCTGAATGAGAGGGGCTGAACTGATGAGGAGGGGGTTCACTGTCATATAGGCTAGCGGGACAGAACTGATGGGGGAGGGGACAAAGGAACAGGTTTTACTGCTGGGTAGGGGAGTCAGGTGGATGTGGGAGTGAGAGCTCCTGCAACAAGTACCAAAATCACCTCACTCACTATAATTGGAAAAGTGTCAACTTTGTCACCCATACACACTGACGATGGGCAGGAGGAGCTCACAAATCAAAAGACTGAACAAATACGATACAGATATTGTTCAAAACACATGATTTTGGGTGGGGTTCAAATCACGATTTTCAAATTCTTGCAGATGGCAACACCGAATACGATAATATTCCATTAAAATTATGGTTAATTTCAGACCTAAGCTTCAAAATCCATCCTGTTCTTGATCCTTGAACATTTCATTTGATAGGACTTCAGTACAGTTTAAAGTGTCACTAGGGGGAGCTACAACAGCTGCAATCTTTACATGTAATCTTTCTCCTATTGAAATCAAAGGGAAATTAGAATACGTGGGTACTGTTCAGTCACAGCAGACTATGCATTTTAAAATGACACCTTTCTGCTCTTTTCTCTTCATCATCCCAAAAGAAAGGCTCGCTTCTTCACCTCATCATCCCAGGCACGCTTGCTATGAGGTCTAGGGCTACAGGATAAAACTAACAAACCAAAGCAAGTGCAAAATGAAGAATAAATGCACGTTAAATATTAAAGGGCATTGGTATAAAAACCAGCTCCTGCTAGGTGAGAGGGGAAACCTTGAATCCCTCCAACCCTCTTCAGTTTCCTCTTACTCCCTTAATAGCCTATGTCATGAGGGCTGTCCCTCAAGCCAAGGAAAATGGATGGGGTTTCTATCACATCAATCAATGTCACTCCTGTATCTCAGAAATTAAAGATGGAAAATCCTGTTAGATTAGCTAGTTCATATCCTTGCCATAACAAGATTCTTCGCTACCTACAGTCACCCATGTGGCAACCTGTAGAGCAACACAATGACACATCCTTTGTGATGCAGAGACCCACTAATGTCAATCGGCAAAGGGTTCACTGATCATTACAAGCAACTCTTAGCTCAGACTTGACAAACTCACTATCCCAAATTCACCAGTTTCATGGTATTTATCATGGTAGCATGAACTGATTGGTCAACCACACACTCCATACATGGCTGGAAGTACATTGTTAGTCAGCAGAGAAAATAAAAAGCAAATACTGTATAGTATGGTACTGTGATAAATGTAAACTACTAAAATAGAGGGAAAGTTTAAATAAAGGGAAAGTTTTTAAAAAGCATCAACAAGGTAAGTAGGCTGTTTCAGTGTCTATTTCACTTAATTTAAAAGGTTAAAAGCAGCATTTTTCTTCTGAACGAATGAAGTTTCAAAGAGGTATTAAATCAATGTTCAGTTGTAAACTTTGGAAAGAACAACCATAATGTTTTGTTCAGAGTTATGAACAACGTTCATTCCCGAGGTGTTCATAACTTGAAGGTCTACTGTACTGAAATGATGCCTTATGGGCTTGGAGTAAAAATTAATTTAATTGATGATCCATTCAAGTGGGAGGGATATGTCACCTCTCCCTGGTCAGCAGATGATGTAATAAAAAGTTCAGTTGTTTGTTACCCCTTGCCCCCCCATTGAACAGTCAATGGAAAACCAGGAAAACGATCCGCCAAAACTTGAAGGTAAAAAGGAATGTTATAACAGACAATAGCCCTATCTGCGAATAAAGATAAAAGGTTTACTTTATTTAATTATTTTGTTTTATATTATAATCATTTATTTCCATCATTCTCTTGTTTGTAGTGGAATCTCTATTCTATAAATAAACTTTGTTTTTTTTTATTATAAGTGCTCTCAATTGCTGTGTGTGATACAGGAGTGGTGATTTACAGTAAAACACCTCTCCTGGCATAAGCTGGTGGTTTGGGGAGCTAACACACAGCTATTACAGACAAGACTCCCTCTTACTAGAGGCAGGGAGTAACAAGGTGACACATAGCCTTCTCCGGTAATCTGAATAAGTGGGCTGTGCTCACGAAAGCTCATGATACCATCTATATGTTTTGTTAGTCTATAAAGTGCTACCAGACCATTTGTTGTTTTTTTCTGTAACAGACTAACTCGGCTATCCCCTGCAGCTCCTGAACATAGCCTTGAGTACCTCAAGAACTGCTACAGTCTTCCCCATCAACTCCTGCTGCATCTACATTCCTGCCTGCCTGGAAATAAAGGACCAAACCAGAGTCTCAAACACGGTGCTATTAACAGTGTATTCCGTATTGGGCTGTCCACATGCACCTTTTGCTTCATAGATTGGAGAAATAATTGCTCATCTTGAACAGACCAAATGAATGCATTATGTGGCACTGTGTGCTATATAGTCTTTTCTTCTGTTCTCACATACAAACGTGCTATGTCCTTTAGCAATAAGCGGGTGACTAATCATCTTTTCAGCGTCAGAACATATAGTTATGGTTTGGATCTGGTTTGGATTATTTAACAAAACAGGTAATGCACAGTATTTTCCAACAGCATTTTGCCATTTAAGCCAAAGAAAAAACTGGAAGAAACACATGCAGTGGAATGTTCTGGGTTTGGTTGTCTGTCCGCACACTGTGGGAGAGGGATATTTAATGTTGTTTTTAATACCTCTATACCTGTTCCTATGTGTTTATATTAGCAAATGTCAAGTAAAAGAAAAATGATGAGATTTGTGAGTGGTGGGGTGTCTAGAATTTAGAGGTCATCCAGGGCTGGGGAGAGCCAGATATAATCTCCTCTGGTCTGGCAAAATCCCCCCACCCAGGACCAGTCAGGTCCCAAGGGTGCCGGACCAGGGAGGTCCAACCTGTATTGATGCATGTTCACTTGTGATAATGTACAGCATCTCTTTGGAAGGTCATGACACAGTGATGAATACACCTGAGCTTCACGTACATTAGAGTTTTCCTCACTGCTGCACTGATGAATTATGGATGTGAATTGTACTAATCCAGGCAAGGCTTATCTCTGTTTCCTACTACCATTACCTACCCAAGTTACTCGCTAGAGATAATTTGGGGAATCTCACACTCTCTGTAGGAGAACAAAGAGGTTTATTTATTAAACACCTGACTGAGTAACTTGAGCTGTGTAGATGTTATAATGGAAAGGGAGAATCTAACCAAGCCAGTGCAAGTTCCTGGAACAAGCGTCCTTATGTCAACATGTCATAAAGACATCCCTGCAGGTCCCTGGGGACTTCAATCCATTGTCAAAGATAGGAAGGAATCAGGAGTCACATTGCTGTCAGAGCATGTTATTTTACCTTATAGAAAAGGGAATTTTAAAACAATGCCTTGAAAAAAATGTCAAGATTGAGACATAATTTTGATAGTTTTATCTGACATCTTCTAATTCCCCATCAAGAATGCAGAAGCTCACTGAAATCATTTGCTATATTTTCATGCTGCAAATAAATGCAGCTGACTGAGCACCTCATTAACAGCTCATTAAGCTGTTAATATCGGTCATAAGCAGCCCTTGATATAACACAATGCTTTATACAGTGCAGCAGCTTCTTGTTTAGCTCTGGCTTAATGGCCTCCTTCTATCATGTTGCGATGCAGGAAAGATGTTCGTGTCCAAGCTAAGGAGATAAGCATTTCTGATCATCAGAGCTTACCATCTTTCCCCCTGTTATTTATTTGTGGCCCATTGCATCATACTTACCAAGCAGCACTTGCCTGGACAATTAACTTACCTCTTACAAACCTGACAGTCCCCTGGCAACTCTCAGCAAGGAGCCCGGGAAGATGTAGACTGTATCTACATTAGTATTTTTCAGAAAAACACCCACTGTTGCACTACCACCACCAGGTGACGCAATTCATATTGTTGTGTCGTATAGCCTTGGTAGGACCTAAGTGCTGGGACAGAGAATGCTGTGGTGAAACTATTTATGGCCAGCAAAGCTACATCTGCATTAAGTCTCTTTGTTCTGTGTTGGTCCAGGGCTTACCACAGTGGGATCCTGGTCCAGGGACACATTCTACAGCGTCCCTATGTCCTTATGTCCTACTGACTGAAAGCAAAGAAACTAATTTCCCTTAAAACACATGGACAAGCACTGTTAAAATAAAACGGGCCATGTATTGCACAGATAATATTGGGGAGAACAAGCACACCTCCATCTCTGGCTTAAAACTCATATTCAAGCTGGGATAGGCTTTAGAGTTTGAATATGGCTGGCTGACGGGTTAAAATGGCAATCAGCTTTTGTTTCCTTTCACTCTCCCCTGTCCTGCTCTGCTTGCATACATTCATCCTGGGATCAAATGAGTAAGGTAGTATGATGTTTCTCTTGCATTCCTCCATCTCCCTATGGGCCTGTCATCTCTCTCTTCCTCCAGTGTGACTGCGCTGTGAACCTAGGTACACCAGAATGTTGTTTTTGCTTTCAGATGTCAGTATCCTAATTATTGTCAGGCACTAAACTGAAGGCAATCTTAGCCACTTATCAGGAACAGAAAGTAAAAAGGCCTTGATTTTCCTCATGAAAACCTGCATTAGCAACCAACTGAAATTATATGGCCATAGCAAACATGAATATTCAAGCTGGGAAAAATTAGCTTCCACCGAGAGCAAGAATGTAATTGTGGAGAAAAAAAAAACCAGAACAAACCTCCAATGCCCAGAAAATGCAAAGCTTAGTCTTTCCCCAACTGGACCCCAAATGCCTCCAGTCACATTAGTCTTGTTGCAATCCTACAACCTCAAATGAATCAGAATCTTAAATGAGCTAAAATTGAGGCCTCTTGTCTGATCCACTTCTAATTTTGGAGAGAGTCTACCTTAGCTCCTGATCTTCCCTACTAATTTTGAGATTGATGTGTCTTTTGTATTTAATGTTATAGCCACGTTCAGCTTAGAGCAGGCAAACCCAGAGTGATGCCCGTGTGCAGAATGAGACTGGAAGCTTAAAAAAAATGTACAGACACTAACAGGATCACCAGAATCAGAGGGGTAACTGTGTTAGTCTGAATCTGCATAAACAATGAGAAGTCCTGTGGCACCTTATAGACTAACAGATTTGGCTCACCAGAGAAATGATAGTACAAGGTAATACCTATAATGTGCAATAGCTGACCACATACACCTGGAAGGGCCATGCCATTTGAATATAAGATCCATTATTTTATTGGCTTCTTGTGACACACAAGAATTTGGAGCAAAGTGAATAGAAACCCCAGTCAAGATAGAAAATTTTCCTCTCCCTCCATTTTCTCTTTCCACCTTCCTATATTTTTCCTTCTTGTTCTGCCTCTAGTGCATTCCATTCTTTTAAGCTGCAGTGTCAGGGAAAGGGGCTAACAATCCTTAACTCTGAACGCCAGGACAGCGCTTCAGAAAACGGATTGTGGGTCAGTTTCACAGATGCATTGCTGCTGTTGCTAGGCTCCTATGCAAAGTACAGTGGCAGAGAGGGGCAAGCAAACTAGTCAGGAAGAGAAAAGGAGCTAGCTGAAAACCTCTTCCAGCTCAGGAAGCTGCAAGAAGGATTTATCATCTCTGTTGGAGAACGGCACCCTCTACAGTGTAATTGCAATGTCCCAGAACCCTGTCCACCTGTCTGCAGCCCCTTCAGATTTAAATGGATTATCAATATCTTACATACCTCCCTTGCCCAAAGAAGCCTTTTACTCCTGTTCAGAAGAAAACTCTTGCAATTAAAATACTTCCTACATTTCCAAAGTTTGGTACTTCTATATGCCAAGAGGGATCAGCCCACTGCCGGTACAAGATATTATAATGCAGATTTATTTAGGGAGTGAGGGTATTAGGCTAAGTTGCACCTTGTTTAAGGCTTGGCCAAAATGAAACTGGTCCCTCACTCCCATCTCTTTAACAGAAGAAAATACTGCAGCGAGGCTGACAAACAGCACCCAACATTTTAAACAGAAGTAATTTGACTGGTGAAGATATTTAACCTCCCCTAAAATAGGGTTTAGAGAGGAAATGTCCCACTTACTCTTGCAGCAGTGCTGACAGCACTGTAATTCCAGTCCCTGAAACCAGGGATGCTGGAACAATTTGCAGAGTGGGGGTACAGAAAGCCACTGAATCAAATTGCAAACCCTGGCTATGTGATGGAAACCACTTCAAGCCAGGAGGTGCTGCAGTGCCCTCTGCATCCATGGCTGCAGCACAGATGCCCCAAACAGATAGAGGGAAAACAGTTAGGAAGGCCAAATTAGAGTGACTGAAGTGGCTGACTATAATGTTTTGAAGTGTTTTTCCTGCTGGGCCTTTAACAAGAACATTCTAGGTTGCATCTACACTGCACCATTATTTCGAGATAACTTCACAGCCATTCCGTTATTTCAAAATAATTTCAAAATAACGGACGGCTTATTCCAAAATCTGTAAACTTCATTCTACGAGGAATAACGCCTATTCCGAAATAGCTATTTCAAAATAAGCCGTGTGTAGATGCACCACTGTTGCTATTTCAAAATAGCCCCTCACCGGGGCCATTCTAAGTTATTCCTTCCCAGTGCCTCCTGGGGCTCTAACTCGAGATAGCATGTCTACATTAGGGAAGCCTGCCTCTGACTAATTTTGAGCTTCCCTGCACTGTAAACGTGCTATTTCAAAATAAGCTATTTCAGAATGACTATTCCGGAATAGCTTATTTCGAAATTAGCGAACAGTGTAGACATATCCCTAGGAATCTCTCTGCAGAGGCATAATTTCAACTACATTTTGAGGTGGAAGCCCCTTTTCTGTAAGAGGTGGGAGGCTTGAGGTAGGTGGAGATTCCCCCCTCTTCTCCCTTAAAGTAACAGGGGATGTGGGGAAATGATGCCAATTGACCATTCTGGAAAGACATTTGAAAGTAATGCACAGGGCTTACATCAGGGGATGAAACTATCCAATTAAGATAAGTTCTTGCACCCACATTCTTCTCCAATAGCAAAACAACAATCAAAGGGAGAAAGCACCTTGCTGGGAGCAGCTCACTGCACTGAACCAGGTGTCTAGAACTTAGTCTTCATTCTCCAAAATGCTGTCATTCTTTCCAGGGAAAGTCCCTGTTCTCCCACCTAGATATTCAGCCTTCCTCCCACCCCATCGAAGCTTGTGTTTTCCTAAATCTCAATCTCCTGTTTATGTCATTGGCACTTCCCAGACTCTTTCTATTCTTTGCCTGTCTGTACTAGTCCAGAGACATCCCAGAAGAATCTGAATGTTTCTCCTGCTGTAATTGACAAGAACAAAGCCTTCTGGGGTACATTATCAGTGCTTCAGGTGAAGGTGAGCAGGGGGATGAAAAATAAACAAGTTCACGAGCTCTAGGGATGTTCACGGTGCTGCAGGCAGGAAGGCAGAGGGAAATAATTACAGGTAACAGTGGGAAAAGATATTTGCTTGTCTTCTGTAAGCTTTGTACTGTCAGGGAAAATTTAAGTCAGGAGGTGGTGGAGGGGAAGGAATGGTCTCTGTACTGTCCAGACTGCAACTTTCATTCGGCAAAGTGAAAGCAAGACAGACACTTTCCCAAAACTGGATGTTAGCAGCCAAGGCAAGGCAGCATTTCAATGTAGGACTCCCAGAAAGGAGGTCTGCATCTCCCAGTCCTCAGCTGCGCCTTTTTCCTTCTTGCTGTCAGAGCTCATTATTAAAAAAATTAAAAAGAAAAAAAATCAGATGCCTCCCCTCCTGTGAAGGGTGAAGGTCATCTATGTCATCCTCAGTTATAACGACACATGTCACTTGCCCCTTCTCCTTCCCACAAGTGCCCTTCTCACCTGTTTAAAGGGAAGTATCTTTTGGCATATTTCACCCTTTCCATGACTTCCACCTCACAAATGCGCACCTCCAGCAGGAAGTGCTGGAGAAAATTAAGCATTGCACTCTATTTCATTCACAGCAGCTCTGCTGGATGAGAGGAAGCACCCGAGTGTGCATGTTTGTTAGCAAAGGATTTGTATGGCTGCCTTCCATTTTATTCAACTCCCTAAATTAGGAGAAGCATGACTACCCTAAACCTCTGATTTCTATTCAAGTATTATGCAGGTATTAGAAATCTGCTAAACTCCAGATCCTACCCCCACAAGCAGAAAATGACAACAAGTCAGTGCTGGCATAGCAGTTGCTCTAAAGGAATCTATTTCATTCGAGAAGAACTCTATTGCTGGTAGCAGCTATATTTAGGACAAGGATTAATATCAGTACAGAGACTCTTACTGAACATTCACTGGCTTTCAAGCAAAGCTGGAGCCATAATAGTTGAACTGTTAAATGAATTAACAAGGAAAGAAGGGCGCCTGCGACTCCCTTTCTAATTTCTGAAAGTAGCAGCTTTCCCTTTTTCTGTCATTTGTGAGGACCTGCACACAGTTCTCAAATGAACTGTGCTGAGGTTGTCTCTATTTGACAAGGAAGAAGAGAGGGGTGCATATGTAACCACCACCAGGCAGATTTGAACCTAGAACTGCGGAAGCTTAGTGTAGGAGCCTCTACAGCATGAACTATAAAGCCAGCTGACTCTCAGCCTAGTCTGTAGAGCTCCCTTGTTCTTATCTCTCACTGTAAGTGGTTTAAGTGCCACCACATGGGACAGTGAACCACAGTAAGTGTGTGGGTTACACATACAGATAGACGAATGGGCCAGACCTGGATTGATTTTGTTTCCAGAACAAAAATCATTGCTGTGTGTAATGCATGCCCTAGACAGAGAGCTGATTCCTACAGCCCTGGACCATGAGTAACTGCCACCCTATTCACAGAGACTACATCTACACTGGCGCGTTCTCACGCAAAAACTCTTTTGCAGAAGAGTTCTTCTGCAAAAACTCTTCCAGAAGAGAGCGTCTACACTGGCATGTGCTTTTGTGCAAGAGATGTGCTTTTGCGCAAGAGCATCCATGCCAGCGTAGACGCTCTCTTGTGCAAGAAAGCTCTGATGGCCATTTTAACCATAGGGCTTTCTTGCGCAAGAAATTCATGTTGCCTGTCTACACTGGCCTCTTGCGCAAGAACAGTTACACAAAAGGGCTTATTCCTGAGCGGGAGCGTCAGAGTTCTTGCGCAAGAAGCCCTGATTTCATACATTAGAACGTCAGTTTACTTGCGCAAGAACACGCGGCCAGTGTAGACAGACAGCAAGTTTTTGTGCAAGAGCGGTCGCTTTTGCGCAAGATCATGCCAGTATAGACGCAGCCAGAATGTTTTGCATGTGTTAGGACAGCACCCAAAGTGAAGCCTGAATGAAACACTATGGCTGTCACAGGGAATTCTGGGAAAGTCTTTTATTAAAAATAAGCCTTGCTGTGTCTTTGGTCTGTGTGCTTCTTCCCTAGGAAAAAGCCACTTGCATCTACCTCACTATTTCACTGCTTGGAATGTCACCATTACTATCAACAAGCATGCAACTCACACCAAAATCTTGTTATCTTCCTTTTTGACCTGAACACTAAGTGCATCACAATGGGTACCTAATGGCTGGGACTCATGCCTGTGAGCAAATGGGTGTTGGGTATGGTTGATTAGAAGTGGTGGTGTAGGATTCTGATGGGGAGGTGATTCCTTTTTGTCTCGTTGTAGTAATGGGGTAACTCACACATCTCTTTATGTATTAGTGCACTTTTAAAAAAGTTTGTCGAACATGCCCAGAGTACTGAAAAGTTGCATAACTGTAGTACATAAAATCCATGCAAACAGGAATAATTCAAATTTAACAGGGAGGGATGGGGCAGATCTGCAGATAATCCCCCTGTGCAGAAAGTTAGTCCCACCATATGCAGAGAGTAAAAATAAAGGGTAAATCCTTAATGCAGACTGTTTGAACTGCACATCAATGAGAGTGTAGATGTAATTTTGTGCTGACTGTGCTCTACGCTGCACAAGACAAAGATGAAGACAATCCCAGAAGATCTTAACTTCCTGATAACAGTGGATTCTAAATTTAGAAATGACATTTTCTCCTCCGCAATACATATCTTGCATCTTTCTCTCTCTATAGCACCTTCTTTCCAGAAGATCTGTTAAAGCTACAAACAGACTCACTTTACCTATCACATATTGCAACTTGTGGGATGCAATCATTTAATGTCAGTTATCAGTAGAATATCTGCAGTATACTGAACTCGTGTTATAAGAACATAAGAACTTTCCAAAGACACCATAACAGAGGCCCAACTTTAATGTATACCCCAAATTAAAAAACACAGTAAGAGAACCAAAAAAGTGCCATTGTAGCTTAACAAACAAACAAAAAAAGCAGTGACAGATAAAAAGGCATCTTTTAAAAAGTGGAAGTCAAATCCTAGTGCGGAAAATAGAAAGGAGCATAAACTTTGTCAAATTAAGTGTAAAAAATAAAATAAGAAAAGCCAAAAAGGAGTTTGGAGAATAGCTAGCCAAATACTCAAAAAGTAATAGATAAATGTTTTAAAGTACATCAAAAGCAGGAAGCCTACTAAACAACCAGTGGCGCCCTTGGATGATCAAGATGCTAACGGAGCACTCAAAGATGATAAAGTCATTGCGGAAAAGCTAAATGACTTCTTTGCTTCAGTCTTCACGGCCGAGGCTATTGGGGAAATTCCCAAACCTGAGCCACTCTTTTTAGGTGACAAATCTGAGGAATTGTCCCAGATTGAGGTGTGATTAGAGGTTTTGGAACAAACTGGTAACAGTAACAAGTCACTGGCGCCAGATGGCATTCACCCAAGAGTTCTGAACTCAAATGGGAAATTGCGAAACTATTAACTGTAATTTGTAATCTATCCTTTAAATCAGCTTCCGTACCTAATGACTGGAAGATAGCTAACGTGATGCCAATATTTCAAAAGGGCTCTAGAGGTGATCCTGGCAATTACAGATCAGTAAGTCTAATGTCAGTGCTGGGCAAATTAGTTGAAACTATAGTAAAGAATAAAATTGTCAGACACATAGACGAACATAATTTGTTGGGGGAAAGTCAACATGGTTTCTGTAAAAAGAAATCATGCCTTACTAATCTGCTAGTGTTCTTTGAGAGGATCAACAAACATGTGGACAAGGGGGATCCAGTGGATATAGTGTACTTAGATTTTCAGAAAGCCTTTGACAAGGTCCTTCACCAAAGGCTCTTAAGTAAAGTAAGTTGTCATGGGAGAAGAGGGAAGGTCCTCTCATGGAATGATAACTGGTTAAAAGACAGGAAACAAAGGGCAGGAATAAATGGTAAGTTTTCAGAGTGGAGAGGGGTAACTAGTGGGGTCCCCCAAGGGTCTGTCCTGGGACCAATCCTATTCAGCTTATTTATCAATGATCTAGAGAAAGGGGTAACCAGTGAGGTGGCAAAATTTGCAAATGATACCAAACTGCTCAAGATAGTTAAGATCAAAGCAGACTCTGAAGAGCTTCAAAAAGATCTCTCAGAACTAAATGACTGGGAAACAAAATGGCAAATGAAATTTAATATTGATAAATATAAAGTAATGCACACTGGAAAAAATAATCCCAACTATACATACAATATGGTGGCTACAATTACTCAAAAGAGAGATCTTGGAGTCATTGTGGATAGTTCTCTAAAAACATCCACTCAGTGTGCAGCGGCAGTCATAAAAGCAAACAGAATGGTAGGAATTGTTAACTTTTCCCCAAACAGATTATGTTCATCTATATGTCTGACAATTCTGTTCTTTGCTATAGTTTCAATCAATTTGCCCAGTACTGAAGTTAGATTTACCAGCCTGTAATTGCCAGGATCGCCTCTAGAGTCTTTTTAAAAAATTGGCATCACATTAGGTATCCTCCAGTCATTAGGTACAGAAGTTGATTTAAAGGATTAGGTACAGAAGCTGATTTAAAGGATAGGTTACAAACCACAGTTAATAGTTCCACAATTTCACATTTGAGTTCTTTCAGAACTCTTGGGTGAATGCCATCTGGCCTGGTGACTTGTTACTGTTTAGTTTATCAATTTGTTCCAAAACTTCTCTAATGACATCTCAATCTGGACAGTTCTTCTGATTTGTCACCTACAAACAATGGCTCAGATTTGGGAATCTTCCTCATATCCTCAGCCGTGAAGACAGATGCAAAGAATTCATTGAGTTTCTCTGCAATGACCTTATTTTGAGTGTTCCTTTAGACTCTTGATCATTCAATGGCCTCACTGATTGTTTAACAGTCTTCCTGTTTCTGATGTACTTAATTTTTGCTATTACTCTTTGAGGTTTTGGCTACCTATTCTTCAAATTCCTTTGTGTCCATCCTAATTATATTTTTACACTTCATTTGCCAGAGTTTATGCTCCCTTCTATTTTCCTCACTGGGACAGGGGTAGGCAAATTCCAGACTGGAGGCCAGATCTGGTCTGCAGGGTTAATCCCTGGTGGGCCCCCACCTCTATGTTTATCTCCGCTTCTGCAGGCATGGGAGAATCACAGCTCTTGTTGGCTGCGAATCACCATTCATGGCCAATTCGAGCAGCGCAAAGTGGCATCCCGGTCCATGTCACTTCCCAACCCTCACATTGGCTGTGAATGGTGATCTGTGGCCAGTGACAGCTGCAATCGTCCAATGCCTGCAGAAGCACAGATAAAAATAGCGAGGTGGCCTGCCAGGGACTAACCCTGGTGGGCTGCTGCTTTTTTATTGTCCACCTCTGCACTAGGAGTTAACTTCCACTTTTTAAAGGAGTGCTGATCTCCTTTTATCTGTGTATGCTACTGGCGATGGTATGATAAATCCCATCTTTCGGTGGATTAGTAAACTCCACCTCCTGTGCTCATAACCCTCACTATTTACTGTGTAAGCTTTATAAAATGAGTCTCCACAGCTAAAATCAAATTACAGACCCATCTCATCCTGCTTGTGTTTGCTAGTGCAGCTAGGCAGCCCTGAGAAATGCCAGTAAAATAAAACAATTTACATTTATACTGTACCTTTCATCCTAAAAGGATCCCAGATCAATTCAAAATCTTAAAGTAATATACGAGCTATATAGAGGGAACACTTCATTTCCTAAAGCAGTGATGGGAAACCTGCAGCCCAAGGACCACATGAGGCCATCAGGGTTCTATGTGTGGCCTGCAAGTCATTTTGTTTACCAGTGCTCATGCACAGGGTTGCCAGATTCCACTAGTTTCCATCCATGCCATTTTTTCCCTACTGGTATTACTAAAATGACATGCACATAAAGCAAGGGTACGTGAAATCAGATGCATGCTGATTGCACACAGCAGTGACTGTGAGAGCTGTGCGCTCCCTCGGCATCCAATCAAAGCAATGCAAATTCTAGGTGTATAAGTGCATGAAGACAACAATCTTGTGGCCTTTGAAATGAAGGAGGCCACTCATAGGGCCAACTTGCTAGCCCATGTTGCCCCTTGAAGAAAAGCTACCATCTCTAGGTTGAATTGTGACAGCTGTTTTTTCACTGCACGCTGGTATCACAGAACAGGTGGGGAAATCTGAAGGAAGACCTTAAATTCACAAGTTCCACAGCATGCATTTGTATTACCCCTAATTAGAGTAAACTCCGCAAGGCCTAACAAAGACAGTGAATTCTGCTGCAGCATGAGAAACCTTAACCACAGCTGCATGAAAGGCAGCCTTCCTGATGCCTTGCTATATTCCTGAGCTCTTCACCACCCTGCCACCCATTTGGGCTGCTCAGAGCAATATTGGGATAGAGGAATTTAAAGGCATTAAAGCAGCAGCCTCCTTTTGTCCTCCTGGTTGTATATATCAGGGTGTGTGTGTGTAAACATCTTCACCGTCTGCCTGACAGAGATGAATTATTAGTTATGAAAGGAAAATTGTTCTGAAGCTAGACATAATTCGCACCATTTGGAGCTTCCTTTGTCATCTTTTGCAGGAAGAAGCTAGAACTCCAGCAAACTAGCTAACTACCTCCATTATGCAAGTATCTCCAACTGTAACTAGAGAGCAAGGCCACCTCTGATTAATTGATTAAATTTTATATAATAGTGAACATTACAACTATGTTTTAAATAAAAAAAGTAAAACTGAATTCATTTCTTTTTCTTAGTTCCAAGAAATCTTGCAATTAATGTAGCAACAAAAAAGCCATCTCTAGAGTTTGAACTCAAACCTTCAAATCTTAGATTTAAGAAAAAGAATGAAAGTGAAGTGAGATTAGTTCACATAACTGATTAGGCAACAGACCCAGTGGTGGTAGTAGCTTACCTGAGTTTCTAATGGGAGAAGCTGCTATGAGGAATGATACAGAAATGGTAACTGAGAAGGACACTCACAGATACTCCAGTACCAGCCTCTCCCAGCTGGAATCACTTATAAAAAATGAAATAGTGACACAGGCTTTGGAGGAAGATGACAGTTACTCCACTCGCATCCTCTCTCAGCAAGAATTAGAGAGAGAGAGAGAGAGAGAGAGAGAGAGAGAGAGAGAGAGAGTGTGTGTGTGTGTGTGTGTGTGTGTGTGTGTGTGTGTGTGTGTGTGTGTGTTGTGTGTGTGTGTGTGTGTGTGTGTGTGTGTGTGACTTGTGCCTTGAGAATCTCAGTCATTCTGGGCAGGGACTGGCAATTGATTTGCAAGTTATACTTTGAAAAGCAGAGTGCACATTTCTGTACAGATCCATACCAAGCAATGCAAAGGTATGTGGTAAGACAGATAGCTAGGAGCTGAGGGAGGGTTTGCAGCTGATTAGACTGGAGGCAGAGGTAAAGGTTTATTGTCACATCCGTGACTGGGAACTTCAGCTCCAGAGCTACCACTAAACTGGAGACAATCTATATCATGGATTCAATGTTTCCAGATATGTTTGCAGGGTACATGCACAGAAAACATTGCCATGCAAGAGAGCTGTAAAATAAAAAAGGAGCAACTTCCAAAGTCATTCTTGTTATATGACCCCTCTTCCTTCCCCTCATCATTTTCCTATTCTTCATTTTTTACTTCTCTGAGTCACTTTTTCCTCACATTTCCTGCTTTCCTTTCCCAGCTAATTTGGGACAAATGTTAATATTTTGGAAATTCCTCAAAACATTTGCTCTCTTCTTTCTTCAAGACACATTTCCCTTCTTTATCAGGGTATTGTAGATGTGCTGGCTTCTGAAGAGCAAAAATACTATGGCAGACTCAACTTCCGCCAGCAAGCTGTGCTGTAGAAAAACATGTAGGAATCATAGCTATTAGAGAAATCTCTCAGATACTCTTGTTCCTGCCTCAACCACCTGGAAAATATGAAAACACTCAGGTGCAATTTAAATCAATTCATTTTCCATTTGCTTACCTGCTTCACCAACAAAGACTTCCACGGGTGTGCTGGTAGGGCTCTCCCCAATGATGTTATATGCTGTTATTACAACTTCATATCTCTTATATTTCTTCAGTTCTGGAAATTTAAATCAGAAGATTTTAAAAATTGGCATTTTAACATCCTACTTAATATTCTCTCATCTCTTTATGTCAAGAATTCTCTCCCACTTGATATAATGCTGGAATACAGGAAACAGTAAGTCACTGAAAGCTTGTATTTACCTGGCTATGTCCATCTCTAATTCACACATAAGCACTGTGCTTACATAATTATGAGAAAGGCACCATATCTCCCCAAGAAAGGACCTGACTTACTTCATCATTTTGCTGCTTCTGTAAAAGGGATAATACCTACTGGGTGACTAGCTGGAGGGAACATTGCTGGACTATTCCACAGCTGCCATTACCCAGGTGGAACATGTGCAGTGAGTAGACTCTGCACTATGCTCCAAAAATTCAAGATCTGGACTCCTCCTGGTTTCTGCTGGTGGGAGATAACACAGCTGCAGGCCTTCCCCTAGCCTCAGAGAGTTTCACCCTGGGAACAGTCAAAAGCAGCATCATGAATGTTTACAGCTGCTGAACAGAAATGGAATTCGTAGTCCTATTCAAAGGGCTGCGCAGAATTCTTTCTTGCAAACAGTCACAGTTTGAACACTGAAATCTCCTTCCTTTTAAAGTTCAAATTCTTCTATAATTCATTTGGCCACTGGGCAACAATTTCTTAGTTGACCCATAGGAAATACACTAATAGCTTTGGGAAGAGTGACAGCTGGGAGAAAAAAAAAAGCTAGCAAATCCCATGGCATTAGGGTAATTAATAAACAAGGGAAAGACAGGGGGTGGAATAGAATAATGTAAATACCCTCACAGAGGGCTGGCGGTAGCTTCCCAGAGTTCCATGATTTGCATCTGAAAATGAAATCACTTACTCTACAGTAAATATAAAAGGTCCCCTCAGCAAAAGTATTTTGAAAGACAGGTCAATAGTATAATGAAATTGTACTTTAATCAGCACTTAGTTTATTCAGACGTGTGTGTGTGGATATGAGTCTGAATTCCTCCCTGCTACCTGTGAATCACAAGGCACCCCTTGATCTGTGGCTCATGGCAAACCACCAGTGCAGTAAAGGTTCAATGAACCTGATCACAGGGGTCCTTCTAATTCCAGCTTCACAGAAGTATTTACAAGTGCCCATATATCTGAATCAGAGTCCAGCATCTCGGACTCGTTTCAGATACACACTAGATGATTTTTGATACATCACCACAGCTTTGCCAGCCTATAAATAAAACATTGATATACCATGGGAAACAGCCATCTTGATAAGAATCGCGGCACTTGTCAGCTCACACAGAGGAACTTTCCTTGCTCTTGTTGTTAAAAGAAATCAGAAGAGGAGTTTCAACGCCAGGAAAACAGAACATATGAGAGTTCAGGCATCCGAATGCGTGTGAGGTTGGGGCTCCACTCCTCCCCCCAACCTCACAATCTGTAACTTGAAAGCCCGAGGCCAAACCTGCCTAGTGAACCATCATCACCAGAAAGCAACTTGCCTTTTAATTCCGTCGAATCCTGTTTTATTCATTTCCAACTGAACACACCTCTGAACTGCATACAAATTCTTTGGGCCCTTTTTAAACTAGCCCTCTACTTGCGGGAGTGCCTGAGCATCCCAGTGTTCAAATCAAAGGACTAATGATGGGATTCAGCTAAACTCAGAAGGACTGTGAAATATGAGGCGAACAAAATCAGAATTCATTTAGCATTGGAAATACTGACATGTTAGAGTCAATAATGCTTCATCTTCTCAGCAGCCTTATTTTTAAACAGTTACCTACTTGCATCATCAATGTCTTGATATATTGGAAAGAAGCATGTAAAGAAAAGGAATTCAAGGAAGCAGAATCATTAATCTGAATTGTTTTCTGGGTGATTCAGTGAGGAGAACCATATAAGTTTGCCCATAGTATATTTCCAACCATTACAAAAAGTCAAGGCAGCGTGCACTTACGTGTTAATTCATACGTCGTTAATGCAGAGGGGCTATTCACTGTCTGGAAGCTGCTTTGGGCTATTCAGAGTAAGCAAAGCAGAAAGCTTGTTACAGTGCAGGGAAACAGTTATTGCAAATGATGTACAGCAGAGACAGAGGGAAATGATGCAGCACACACGTACACAGTTTGAGCTTTAGGACTGTACCTTGAAGGGCAATAAAATCACATCACTCTCTTGTAACACATCAAAAGCATCTCACTCACCAGGGGCTGTCTCATTTCATCACCAAAGAGAATCACATAAATATACAGCATAGGGAAATGTACTGATTCCTTAGATTAAACAGAACAAATGAGTGTAAGGGAATCACATTCTATGGGGGGAAATTTCCAACACTGCACTGAATTCTTAGTTCTCATCCTACCAAAGCTTAAATGTCGACCACCCTAGAAAAAAGTCCCAAAATAGCTAACACTTAAAATGATATAGGATTTATTCTCTAAAACATAAACTAAGTTTCCCACATTTCATTATCATGGTATGTATAGTAATAGTAAACTATAAAAACAGCAAGTTAGTGTGGAAGGGGGATACTCATGAGTGAGAAACATCACTGCATTGCTCTAAGAGTAGAGGGAATTTTCTTTGAAAATATGTCTCTCTCTCTCTTTCCGACTTTCCTGAAAAAGCACAGTAGGGTGATTTATGCTGCAGCACTATTAGAAAATCAGCTACAGACCCTTTAGGGCCACGTTCTGCCCTGATTTATACTATGTCCAATCTCTTTGTAAATTAGGACAGAATTTGACGCTTCAGCTATTTTTAAGAAAATCTGTGTCTATAGACATCATCAAAAGAGTGTCTACGGGAGACAGCTTGGACGTGTTCTGGCCTGAGAAATGTTGCAAGACATCATGTAATGTAAATCCTGCTGGACCATATTGTGCCACCCTTCCTTACAGTGAATAGCATTGTACTCAGAGTAATCCCATTGAGTTCAGTCATGGCAGAAGCTTATCTCTCACGGTCACATCTCATTGCTAGTCCGCATCTCTCAAGCTACTGAGCTGTCTCTTGGTCCAAATCTTCCACCTGATTCTTACACCTTACTCTTCCCTCCTACTTTTCTTCTTCTGTTTAAATTTTCTCTTCATTTTCCTCTTAATCCTCTCTTTCTGGGTAGTCTTTCCCTCAATAAAGCATTTATTGACTATCGTTAAGCTACATGCCAATATGACGAGGCTGTTGCTTTTTAAGTGTTTGCCATTATTTGGGGAGAAAATGGAAAATTCTCCCCCTAAATAATGGCAAACACTTAAAAAAATTAAATTTTTCTGTCAGCTATTTGGTCGTATTGGGGAGAAAAAAAAAAAGAAAATCCTTTACTGAAAACATACATTTTCGAAAATGTATTGGCTATCTTTTGTATGTGAAGCCAGAACAAAGCATACCAGAGTCACTACCAGATGGAAACAGAAGAAAGCAGGAAATTAGAGCATGCATGGAAGGAGGAGAAACAAAGAGGAGCACAGAATGCCATTTCAAGCATGCCGGCATGGATTGGAGCATGCCATTAAATGTAATGCAGACAAGACCATAGTTAATAGCATCCTCAGGCATCTCTGCCATTTTGTACTCAAGTGTTAAATAATTTAGCACCCGTGGAACATCTTTACATTCTCTCCACTGAGTAATGAGGGGATGCGGACTTTGATGGAATGGTGGATTATCATTTTGTAATACAGCAGTGTGTCTGAAACACATATTGTCTACTCACGTGTAAGCTCTGTTCGTAAAGCTGAAGGGCTTTTAATGGTTTTGGACTCTGTTCCAGGCCCAGTTTCATACTCTAGCTCCCGGTAATAAATCCGATACCCCAACAGCAAACCGTTCAGACTCTCAACCTTTGGTGGCTGCAAGAAGTTCACATGAGTATTGTGCTTGGTAAGAAGTTCAATGCAACAAAAAACAGACAGTTTAAGAGATTGGTAAACTTTAGACAGTCTCATCCAGAATCTGGGTTGTGTGTGATAGGGACTCAGACTGCTATAGTGAAAACAGATTCTCAACAATGAGAGCAAAACATTCATGGAAGTTACAAAACAACATTTAAAGGCATCATTGCTACTTTAACTCAGAGACAGTAGTTAAAAGATGCTCTGCATTGAGCAGTCCACTGCTTATATGATTCATGAGAATAAAAACTTCCTACATTTTGATTGCACAAGACCCTGTATGTGACAATCTGTCTGGACAAACCAGTGTCAGAAAACACAGATGTGGCTACACCTTGCCTGCCATGAACAGCAGAAAAGGAAAGCCAGTTTTTCAGACATATAGCAGCAAGAAGAGGAATTCAAATTTTTGGCAACGGCATTATTATGGAACGGAAATTCTCTACTGGCTGTTCTCCTGGAGGACAGCTTCTGAATTCAACATGGTTGGAGATAAGGGATAGCTGATCAGAAGCTGAATAATTAATTAATTAGGTTATAAACTGGTTGGGTCTTTTTGGTAATGACCCCACTTCCATATGAGGTACCGCTACATTTGGCTAGTGTAGAACACACATCTCTCAAACTCCTTGATCTGGCTATAACAAACAAAGAAATGGATAAGTCATGAGAATAGCTGCAATTTAGGACGTGAAAGATGTTTAAGCTCTCCCTTTTTGTGCCATCAGTAGAAATCTCACCTGTAACATGTCCTCAGACTATATTTCTTTTCCCCCAAGGAATCTTGCACATAATATATTGGGACTCCCTGGATTCTCCTCTTTCTACACACTAAAAACCTCCTGCATCAAAGAATCTTCTTTCTGGCTGTGGAGCAGTGCATGGAGCCCAATACTGCTGTTCTCACATTAGCAAGATACCCCCCACTCCCTTTGGACAATGGGTTAAGTTGAATGGCAAGAGACCTGACTTAAGAATTAAACCTGGACTTGTATGGTAATTACGTAGGGCCATCAGGCAGGCCGTCGATACACTTCTGATTTCTCTACAACACACTCTGCCACTCAAGAATACTTATACCTCAGCAAAGGAATACCTCAGCAGTCCCCCAGGTCCTTCTCTAATGAGAGATTTAAAAAAAGCCTAAGAAATCCATTATACCAAGAGATTTTTTTTAAATCTGAGTTACTTAGATATATACAGTATATGGGTGTCATGCTGTTTGGGAAAAGTGACTTTTCAGGAGCTTGCAGTAGTTTTAATGTGGCAGAGAACAAAAGTGACCATGAGCCATTATTTTCTAAGGAACTCTGCTCTCAAATTTAAGCAGCAAGGAACTGAAAGGGTAAAGTATAATGGCTGTAACTATAATGATCTTGCTTTCAAATTACAGAAAGATCTCCATGTACTTTGGAAACTTTACATGGAAATAACTTTATCTATCACTGAAATGGTAATTACTGGGGTGAAATGCAGTGACAATGCTAGATAACACTTTGTGTAACTTTAAAGAAGAGAGTGAAAATCAATAATTCAATCACTTAAAACACAGAAGAGGTAAGCAGTGGGAAATTTAAAGAATTTGGTAACAGTCTAGCAATCTGCCACTGAAAAAAAAGACACTCACCAGAACTGACTGTGCTACAGAAAAAGAACACCTCTGTATTAGGGCAAAATATATTGTGGGGGATTTGGTGCATAACTAAGGCTGAGGGAAAAGGGGTTACCTTTCCAATAACCTTACCTGTGCACTAGCCGATGTTCTTTGAGATGTCCAGTCCATATCTATATATCTATATATATATTCCAAAATATGCATGTGCTGAAGAAACTTTGCAGTTAGTAGTACCTGGAGGGGCAGCATATGCACCCTTCATTTCTTCATGTGCTTGAGAGAGAATATAAGAGGCAGACCTACTCCACCCACCTTATTTCTCCCACAGCTTTCAGAGCCCCTAGCCTGTGGACTCTGCAGTAGCATGGGTAGAGAGTAGGTCATGGAATATGCATGTAGACTACAGATCTTGAAAAATACCCATTACAGTACAGATAGGTAGCTTTCTTTTCTGTACTGAGTGATAGTCTGTATCACATTCCACAGCTGGTGACTCCCAAGCAGTAGAACCTCCTGTACAAGGAATTCATAGGCAGAATGACTGCACTAGCATCCTACCAAACCTAGCATCATCCTTGGTTACTTGCACTTTGTGAATGTGCAAAAAACAAAACCCCACCACAAAATGCCCTGTAGATGTTTTTGACAGGCATGCACACTAAAAAGGTCACTGATGTAGCCTGTGCCCTTGAGCAATGTGCTAATTATCTGCAAGAAAGAGGTGCCTCTGCCAGTCTATATAATGATCCGATGCACTTGGCTGTCCAGCTGGATAGATGGTCATTGCTTGTTTCCTAACCCTCTCCCCATAAGCCAGAAAGAGCCTGGAGAATTTTGTGAAGGGCCTAGTCCTGTCGAAGTAGTCTTACATCCAACATATGTAACTTCTTTTTAATTAGTGCGAAGTGTCATACAGCACTTAAAAATATGAAAGACTTTGTTTATGGACAAATACTTTACCATTTCCTATATAAATGTAAAAAGGTAAACACTATTGAGTAAAAGCATATGAGGGACACACTAATGCTTCACATTATTAATTATTATTATACATTTAATAAAGGATATTTCTTCAATTGCACATGAATCTGTTGACAACCAACTTGTATTTATGTGTTCATGTTTTCCCCAGTCCTTCCCTCCTTCAAGTTTAGAACAGGGACACTCAGAAGATAAATGGCCCAAGACATTTTTCTTTCTTTGCCATGATTCTTCCTTGAAAAGGGTACTTTGCTGAAAGGTCAGGTCTTTCCACTCCGATCTGTCTTTCCTGGTAAAACTCTGCTTTTGATGTAATGGATTATTTAGGATTTTTTTATCTCTCTGGAGAAAGGCCCAAGGGATCTGCTGAGGTAGGTAAAGTGATTATGAGTGGTTGCCTGGATGGTGTGCAGCAGTAATAAGAACAATTTGTTTATGTCATGTGAGTTACAGTAACTCTTGTGTCTAAGATGAAAATAAAGTGATACGCAATCCTGAAGGAAACAGAAGCATCATCTAGAACTTTAAAAATCAATCTTAGATTATTATTATAACTGGCTTTGAAGGAAAGAACTTGTTTTCTACCAGTTACATTTAAAAGTAATGGACCAAATACATGCAGTAGATCTAATCTACCTGGATTTTAGTAAGGCATTTGATACAGTTCCACATGGGAAATTAGTTAAATTGGAGAAGATAGGAATTAATATGAAATTTAAAAGGTGGACAAGAAACTATTTAAAGAGGAGACTACAATGGTTCATACTGAAAGGTGAACTGTCAGGCTGGAGAGAGGGTAATAGTGGGATTCCTCAAGGATAGGTCCTGGGACTGATCTTATTTAACAGTTTTATTTCTAATCTTGGCAGAAGAAGTGTGCACTAATTAAAATTTGCAGATGTCCCCAAGTTTGGAGGTGTTGCCAGTATGGAGGAGGAGTGGAGTATCAGACAAGAAGATCTGGATGACCTTGTAAACTGGAGTAATAGAAATTGGATAAAATTGAATACTGCAAAGTGCATGATCATGTATTTAGGGACTAATAACAAGAATCGCTTGGGACTTATTGGTTGGAAGTGATAGAGAAAGAGGAAGACATGGGTGTATTAGTTGCTCACAGGCTGACTATGAGCCATCAGTGTAATGCAGTTGTGAAAAAGGCTAATGCAGTCTTAGGATGCATGAGGCAAGATATTTACAGTGCAGACAGGAAAGTGTTAGTAACATTATACAAGGCACTGGCAAGACTGCATCTGGAATACTGTGTACAGTTCTGGTTACCCTGTTAAAGAAAGATGAATTCAAACTGGAATAGATGCAGAAAAGAGCTAGTAGGATAATCCAAAGAATGGAAAACCTACTTTATGAGAGGAAGCACAAAGAGCTTGGGTTGTTTAGCCTAACCAAGAGAAGGGACAGGGGAGATAGGATTGCTCTCTGTAAATACACCTGAGGAATAAATACCAGGGTTGAGGAGGAGTAATTTAAATTAAGCATGAAGGTGGACACACGAACAAATGGATATAAACAGGCCGACAACAAGTTTAGGCTCAAACTTTGGTGAAAGTCACTAATCAAAGGAGTAATGTTCTGGAACAGTCTTCCAAGGGTAGCAGTGGGGGCAAAAAACTTAACAGGCTTCATGACTGAGTTTGATAAATTTATGGAGGAGAGGGTATGATGGGACTGCCTACAAAAAATGCAACAAAAATTCCCAATTGCCTGAGATGAGATTCTAGATGGGGAGGATTCTGAGCTATTAGAGAGAATTCTCTCTCTCAAGTATCTGCCTGGTGGATTTTGCCCATATGCTCAGGGAGTAACCTATCAGCATATTTGAGGCTGGGAAAGAATTTTCCCTGGGGTCAGATTGGCAGAGACCCTGGGAGGTTTTTGCTTTCCTCTGCAGCCGAGGGCATAGATCACTTGCAGGTTTAAACTAGTGCGAATGGAGAATTCTCTATAACTAGAAGTCTTTAAACCATGATTTGAGGACTTCAGGAACTCAGCCAGAAGTTATGGGTCTAGTATAGGAGTGGGTGAGTGAGGTTCTGTGGTCTGCAATGTGCAGGAGCTCAGATCAGATGACCAGGCTGGTACCTTCTAATCTTAAAGTCTATGAGTCTGTAAGTGGATTCAAGTCGAGATAGTGCATTTGGATTTTGTTTGGTGAATTTAGCACATATACTAAAATTTAACTGGGAATGCCACAGTTCCTTCTTTCTCCTCTTCCCCATTTAGACTGCTGGTTTATTCTTTAACACTGCTGCATAATGCCCTGTTAGTGGTAGCCAAACTTTTATTTATGTGGAAAAATAAAGTACAGCTGAATTACTGAGATCCCATATAATACACATGTAACAATATAATGACATGTAATCACCTGCAACTCCCTTGACCTGGCTCTGGCACAACTAACCCAATTTTGTTTTCATGAAAATAAAAGCATTGAGTTACCTAAACAATCACCTATTTCATATCAGTTACCCCCAATAATCAGTCAATTGGACAATTTGCTTTTGTACTATTACATTTCACATTCCCTGTTTGTCCTTGAAAAAGACTACATTGATTTGGATGTGGGAAAATTGATTAATACCTATACTAGCTCCTTTGGAAAATTGTTCAATATATCTTCTATTTGTCACCAGGCAGTAAGGTTGAAAGTGTTACACCATGCACTGCTGTATGAACGTGTGCTCTCGACTCATTTGAACAGTCAGACGTATCTTCTAAGTACTGTTGCTTGGCAGGAAACAGCCCCCACACAGGAAAGAAGATTTTTTCCAACATGCAGGAAGCCCAGTCTACACTGTAAACATGTATGTTTTCTGACACACTCCACCTGCCACGCATGCACTCCTTATTTAGGCAGAAATATATCTTAGGGAGGTGGTGTTAACCCATTGTTTTCTCTGTATTAAAGTTCACTAGCAAGATGAAGTCTCGGGTAATAGCACACAATGAATTCCAGTAAATCTAAGCAGATCCAGGCCAGACTGAAAAGATAGGAATAGAAACTGAAAATGTATATAAAGCAGACTGGGCATGATTACTTTCAGCATTCAGCTCAGAACATTATGCTGGAGAAGCTTCCATTCTTTAGACCTCGAAAAGAAAAGAGCCCGAGTGTAGGTGGAATTCCTTGGAGGTATGAATGTTGTCTCAGACAAAGCACATCCTTTTGCTTGTATTATCAACTGAAAGAGATTATATGCAATCTGAAATGAGATTTTTGTTCCCTGATCCTTACCAATTCTGACAATGACTCTGCTGTGTATTGTACAGGCAAACTGTGATACCTAGTAATATCAGCAAGATGACAGTACTACTTGTAAGAGAAATGTTCTCAGGCATCTGTAGAAACCCTTTTATGTCTCCTGTCTTCCTCAAGGTGCATAACTACTCAGTCCCCCTTAGACTAAAAGCCAGGAACCAGAACATTTACATCTTTCATCATAATATATACATGGATCAGGACAACAGCAGGGAACGAGGCTGCAGGCTTTCTAGTATGTTATAATACTTGCTCTGCAGAGAAGTTGTTTAGTACATTCTGCCGTTAGGCCAACAAAGTTCATCAATCTTAGGTCACTGTAGAAATGTTTTAGTAATTTTTGTATTTTACCTACCTGCCACTGAACGAGGACAGAGGAGGTAGTGTGGGGAGTTACTGACACAGAACGTGGTGGTTCACCTGGAACTGAACAAAACCCAAGCCATAATAAAAGGCTAGAATAGTGAGGCATGCCACAGAAAGCTTACTCCATCAACCCCTCCTTCTCTATTGACCTTTCTGTCCCAGCTTCAGTGCTGTGTTGCTCAAGGAAAGAGTATGGACAATACTAATCCTAATTAGGGACAGCCAGGGTATGTCTAGACTACATCTCTCTGTTGCAAGAGGGATGTAAATTAGACATACCGAAATTGCTAATGAAGTAGGGAATTAAATCTCCCGTGCTTCATTAGCATAAAAATGGCCACCGCTTTTTGTCACCATGGAGCTTTGGCGACGAAAAGCGGCAGTCTAGCCGCGGTTCTATGGCTCGCTAAAGCCTTTGGCGACAGATCCCTTATGCCTCGTAAAACGAGGTATACAGGATCTGTCGCCAAAGGCTTTAGTGAGCGATAGAACCGCAGCTAGACTGCCGCTTTTTGTCACCAAAGCTCCGTGGCGACAAAAAGTGACTGCCATTTTTATGCTAATGAAGCACGGGAGATTTAAATCCCCGCTTCATTAGCAATTTCGGTATGTCTAATTTACATCCCTCTTGCGACAGAGGGATGTAGTCTAGACATACCCCCAGTTACCTACCTTATGACCCCTCTGTCTTGGCTACCTCCCTCAACACACCCAGGATGTATCAGCTCAGGAATAAAGAAGGAAAAGTGTATCAGGAGCTCATGGCTCTGCACAGTGTAATGCACTAGGTTTGCTCTGTAGAATAAATGATTACAGTTTGCTAAGGAGTTGAGAAGCTTTTGCCATTTTTACCCCTTTAATTCTAAGGAGGCCAAACTGTACTGGATTCCCTGAAACCAAACTCAAAATAAATTAAACACACCTCAGTCATTTAGGTGGACTGAAGCCTAATGTGGATCATGAGTGAAAACAATTGAAGAAATTTCTTCAAACATATGCACAGCTCCACATTTATTTTTAATGATCCCTCATAAATTATTCAATTTCTGCAAAGATAATGGTTGGCATGGAGTTTGGAAACCAATGAAACAGAGTTTAATTCCATTTAGAGAATTCTAAAAAGATGGTTCATTTTCAGAGGGCACCCCAGGACATTTAAATGTGCTGGTTATTAATTCAGTGAACTTTCTTTGCCATCTATATCAATTGTTTGTGAGCAGAACTGTGTTTGACTGGGCGGGTTACCACTGCCTAAGGCACAAAATAGAATTAAATCCACAGGAAAGTGTGTTCTAGAGGTTATAGTGAGCACCCCCCCATACTCCATCCCATGCCAAGGTTGGGATCTTATGCCCTCTCTATTTCTCTTACCATCCTGCAGAGTAGTGACAGCTTCTGTCTCAGCACTGAAGTCGCTATCACCAATATCATTGGTTGCTTTCAGACGCAGCTTATAAGAGGTAAATGGGTTCAGCCTATGAAAAAAACAGTAAGGTGAGGGATGAATTTTTCTTTTCTCATGCTGTATGAGACCAAACCCTTTATAAAGAACCTGCCAAAGGGCAAATGAAATTATTAGAGCAGTTAATTTCCTCTGAAGAGTCCTCCCTTTATATCCAGCCCTGTCCTTCTCACTAGTACTGGGTTTGCTCAAACTCTCCACTGTTGTCATCACCTTCTCAAATATCAACAGGGCTGAGATGTTCTGTGCTCGTGATGGTCTACAACAGGGGTGAGGAACCTCAGGCCCGGGGGCCGGATTCGGCCCCCAAACATCATGGTCTCCTGCAGCATTCCAGAGTCTTCTCTGGCGCTCCAGCCTCCCACTGTGGGGCTGGAGCACCCAAAATCTACTAACCTGGGCCTTCCTAAGCTCTGGTGTGCAAGGGAAATATGGGGAGTGTCTTTTGCCTTCTCAAGCAGGGGCCAGTCAGTGAGGGTGTGGCTTTCCCCCCTTCTCACCTGCGTGTGGCCCCTGACTGATTTTTCTGTGGGTCAGTGGCCCCTGACCCAAAAAAGGTTCCCCACCCTGGTCTACAAAATAGCCATAGCTGTGAATCAGAGCCAATGCTTGTTTCTGGTGCAGGAAAAGGGCAGGGAATGTTAATAATGATAGAATTCAACATGTACATTCGTGTTTCAGATCTTCAAAGCACCGTTCATATTTCATCTAATACATCCTCCCAACATACCTGTGGAGCAGCTAAATATGATCATCCTCATTTCACTGATAGAGAAATTGAGCTCAGGAGAGGTTAGATGATTTGCCCAGAGCCACCTAGTGAGTCAACAGCACAGCTGACATTAGCCCTAAGACCACTAGTCTCCCTGGTAACCCTCAAGATCATGCAGCAAGATTGGCATGTTTCATTCCTATTCAATTTCAAGCTAATGCTATTCCCTGAATTATTTAGTAATTTAGACAGCAATGGCAGATTCACTACAGCTCTTCTGTACATGCATGGCTTTAAGATGTACAAAGAGCAACTTCTAACTGGTATAACCTTGGCAAAGCTTCTTCTAGCTTGGTGCTTTTGAGTCTCCTTCAAGAGCTGCAAGTTCAGGACTACAAGCTATGGGGAGTTTAATTAACTAATTGGTAGCATCTGTCCATCAACCAGCAGATGCAACTGTGACTACAGGTCTAAAAAAATCTATTGGGTAGGAATGTGTAAAGGTGTGAGCAGTCCCTAAACACTCCTTTGTGTCCCAGTGTGGTGTTGCAGACATGTCCCACCTTGGTGTGACTCCTGGTCACTTGCCCCTCCCCAGATACCTGGGGTGACCTTTCAGGCACTTCTCTGAAGTCAGAGCGCAGCTGCAGACATGGTATGGAAAAGCAGCTAGACCCCAATTGATCTACACCAGATGGCAGCTAGAACAGGGAAGACTGTGCTGGGGTAGGCAGCAGGGGCTAGCAGCCACGTGGTCTGAGGGAAGCAGTGGGAGCCAAGAAGGGTGGGGCTCGTAGTAGGGACCAGGAGCTATGGGGAGCTGAGGGGTGTTCAGCAGGGTAGGGAGCCCAGGGAGGCAGTGGGGATGGGGAAGAGGCAGTAGGGGCCCAGGAGCCCATCCAGGGTGTGTGTGCGTATTTGAGGAACACTAGCCATACGTTTCTGAATAATGAAAATAGATCTATTTTAGACAGCCAAGTGGAGTTTCTCAGGTTATGTAAAGGAAAGACTGGGGAGGGAGGTTCTTATCTTTTCCCTGATTTGTTTGTTATCCCTTATTACATTATTGGAGCATAATGAATCTCATTGGGTGGAGCTTATGAAGAGAATAATGCATATTTATTGTGTAGTACAGTGTTTCTCAACTAAAGAAAGAACTAGATAAATTCATGGAGGTTAGGTCCATCAATGGCTTTTATGTACAAGCTTATTTATGTTGGCAAGTCAGTGAATGGGAAAGGACAACAATGCAAATACGTTCTTATAGACTATCAATGGCTTCAGTAGAAATTACAAAAGCTTTAATTCCAGCGTATCAGGTACATTTACACTTTGGACTGTGGGTGTGATTCCCAGCTTGAGGAGACAGATTCACGCTAGAACTAGCATGCTAAATATAGAAGATAGGCATGACAGCATAAGTAGGAATAACTATCTGCCCCAACTGCATGCTTTTCCAAGACACTTATTGTGTACTTAGGGCAACCAGCCCCTCCCACCGGTTGTAGTGCCACTACTACGCTCTATTTTTAGTGCATTAGCTCTTATCAAGCTAGTGAGAGTTTCTCCTGTTGGGCTTAGAATCCCACCCCCCCCCCAGTTTGAAGTGTAGACATACACACCATCCTGCAGGAGCTAATTAAGGCTGGGTAACACAGTTTAAACACTCTGCCATCATCTAAACATTTCAGTATGGAAAATACAGATAAAATGGCCCTAAGATTCCTCTGAAAACAAGATCACGTCTCTCACAGAAATAATCACATTGCACCGAGGGGGTGATTTTTAACATAAGCCTCTGCTGAAAGTTCTGTAACTATTTGTATTTCCAGAGCACTGCTGTCAGAAGATTGGAAAAGATGATCTAAAAGGAGAAGCAACAAGTTAGGCTGACTGGCCTGTAATTCCCTGGTTTGTCCTTATTTCCCTTTTAAAAAATGGGCACTATGCTTGCTCTTTTCCAGTCCTCTGGAATCTCTCCCATTTTCTGTAACAGGGATAATCACTATTACTTACCAGTCTTGCAGAAGGGTTGCAAGGTTTCACTGTCTAATGTTTGCTCAGTTCTTAGAAATTATAAAATATTTGGAATGGTAAATATTGTACTTTCAATGCCATGCTGATGTTAAGTAATACCTCTCAATAACACAGGATGTTGTCTCGTGACTGACGGAAGAGGAATAGGTTTGCCATTCTCCATTTGGTAGCTCTCTCAGTTGCACGGTGAAATATCGTATTGGTGAAGATCCATCACTACCAGGAATCCAGTGTAGCTGCAAGCTCTTTGAAGACACCTCAGATTGGGGTAATCTGAGTTCTCTCGGAGGTGCTGGCCGCTCTGCAGTTACAGAAACAACAGGTATTACTGTGGGAAGAAACAAGCTAGCACAAATCTAGAAATGCACACGGAACTTCCCAGATGTGATACCACAGACTACTGAGCTGCCGCTTTTAGATTTGTTACATGAAACAGTGAAGCAAACATTCAGGACTATACTTCAAGTTTCAGTTGCAAAGAGGTGTGTTACCAAGGATCACTGTCTCCCTAGGAAAAATAAACACCTCTGGGTGACCATGTCCTCAACTAGCCAGATAATGAGGAGCAAATCTTAGAATCATTATATTTATATCTCTAGAGACCAGAGAATACTTTCACCCTCCCCACCCACCTCCTTGGACAAAGAGCTGCTCCCTTGCCCAGCATGCATGGTAGGAGGGGATGCATCAGAGTGTGGTGGTCAAATTTCACTATGCCTGGTCAAAGATCTGGGAACCACAGCCATCTTCCTGTGGCTGGTGGTGTCCACAGTGCCAGAGCACAGCTTGGTAGAGTGGAGAGCTGGAGTCTAAGTGCTTAATTCAGCACACTGGTCAGACCCACCCTTCCTTTGTTTACACTTCTTGACCTTGAATCTGCAGAGGCAAGACAGCTTGTCCCAGCACAGATAGGGAACTCTCTAGAGCAATTAATGATTAACATCTTTCATAGGAGGTAAGGAATGGGAATGCAGGTTCTGCAGAAGCCATTACCTAACTGTTTGAATATAGACCTCCTCTCCCTTGTCAGTGTATCTCCTCACCCCATCGATTTCAATAGAGAAACTCAATAGAGTGAGAAATAATTGTTTAATTGTTTATCATGAAGTTTATTGATTCTGATTAAAATGTGTGGCATGTAATAAAGCAGGAATTGATTGGAGACACCATAGTGACTTGCCTTCAAGAAGTGATATGATTCAACTTAATCAGCACTTGTTTCCATAAACACACACCGCTGACTGCATGATTCTCCTTGCATTCATTCCTCCTCCCCCATCCCAACTCAAAACATTTCCTTTGCGGCTTGGCATTTCTCTGCAGCACGCTCTTGCTGATGCATGAATGCCAAAAGAATTGTAAGCTATTAGCCACACACACAGTCTGCAAGTGCCAGTAGTGTGCATCTCAGAGTTAAATGCAAAGGTCACTGTCTTGCACTGGCAGGACTAGACAGGTGTTCAGGGTTATTCTATCAGAGGAAGTGAGTACCTAGTAAAGTGTTGCAGGGGTTTAATACTCCTATCTGGTAAACTTTAACCAACTTGCAGTGTTAGGCAGCTCATACCCTGTATCCAGTCCCTCCTGATAGGATTTCAGTATGTTGTCAAAGTCCTGACCCATTAGTGACTTCCTTTTCATCAAATAAATTCCCTGACTGTTAGTAGGAAACTCTTCCTACAGAGCCCCTTCCCCCCCACCCCTTACCGGAGATTAGTCACAAGCAATTCAAAGGTTAACTTCCCTGCAGAAGTAACTAAAGCAGTTCACCTTACTCAACAGAATTTTTTCATAGGCAGGGGGGCAAGAATTTCTTGTTAAGTTTAGCAATGGAGAATCTCAATGCTCATCAGCTCTGCTGTAACCAGCAGGTGTCATTATCTGAAGGGCATTAGATAGCAAAGTGTAAATCCAAAGGATTCCAGAAATACCATGCAGGGTAGATATAACTATAGCCATGAAGCACCTGGTGATAATTAAGTCTTGACTAGCACCATATATATAGCCTCTCCCGCGCCCCCCCCCCCTCACTTCCCCCACATGGAGGAGGTAAAAGGGGCAGCTACTGTGGCAGCTGGAGCCCCAGGCCCTTGAATCACTGCCAGAGCTCCAGGTGGCGCTAAAGGGCTGGTGTGGGAGACCAGCGTTCTTCCACCTGATCCCTGCCCCTTTCAGGAGCACAGAGCTGCCCCCCGCATATATATATGTAATGGTCTAGACTGTGGTTTTCATAAGAACCTTTGTAGCGGAGGGTCTATCATGCCTTTGCAACCTCCAGTCCCTGACACCTCCAATTTAAGGACAATCCAGTCAGGTGGGGCAATCAAACAGCTTTAGTCCTGCAATGGCCTGAAAGGGCCAAGAGGAGACACTGAACCACTGGGAGCTTGCAGGCCTGCTAATAAAGCTTGCCTGCCCCACCTCTTGTCATGGGGGAATGTTGGGGCAGGAAAGAAGCTCCTCAGTGTTGACCCTCAACTCCAGGGCCAGAACAGGGCCTTTGCTTACAACACTGCAGTCAGATAGGTTTTATGTTTATTTGCTAGTTGAAAGGTGCAGACAGCCAAGTCTGAAGTTTGTTTATTGCTGATCCATCTAAAGACTGATGCTGAGCTCACAGCATGAGCTGTTCTAATCCAGCTGGACGACCCCTAGCCTAAAGGAATCAGGTGTCCAATCCCCATTGAATTTCAATGTGGCTTGGGTGCTTCACACTTTAAACTTCCATCTTTATTTGTTATTAAATGAATTGGTGCAGAAGTGACCATTCATCATGAATGCTTGCACTATACAACTTTCATAGTCTAATTTGTTTTCTAACTGAACAGCTGCACTTTATGCAAGTCCTCTCATCTTATTGATACAAGCTTCACTATTTTTTCTTTCTCTCTCTGACACACAGACCACACAGCTGGTTTCAATTTTATGGGATGCATGTGGGAATGCATAGCCAGCCATGAGAGAGGGAAAGCTTTTGTTTTATATAATGACTCTCACATTTAAGATACCCCTACGGGCTTGATGATAATGGAGAGCATTGTTATTGCAGTGAAAGTGGGGAATTATGCAGTGAGCGATTATGTGCTCAGCAACAGCTAACATGCAGTGCTAGAAATTAGAATGGATTTTTTTTTTCTGAGAAGGAGAATGTTTCCCAGGATACTGGGGTTCTCCTCTACCCTTTGTTGGACAGTTCCATTTTTCAAAAATTTTCACGTGGACAACAACAGTTATGGGTGAGGAGATCTTGGGCTTATCTGTTCATAAGAGGGATGGAGCCGTTAATACGTGTATTTTTTAAAATTTTCTATTGGTATTTTCCTTCCCTAGGGATAGCACCTTGATGTGATGGGAAGACTTGTGTGTTCCACTCATCCTGAGAGCTATGCCGATGTAAGTTTTAACTCTGGGTAGGGCCACCCAAGTTGGACAGGTCAAATTACAGGGACCAAATAAAAATAACACAACCTCACTAGCCCTCTAGGTTGAGCATGGAGCAATAGGCCAACAACAGTATGCTTGTAAACAAGTAATAGAAACACAACAAAGTAGCCATTCCAGAAAACAGTGAGATTCACTGGGATGGTGAAACCTTGCTCATGTCCCAACTGACAATGAAGGTACAGAATTCAGATTCAGATCTAGAAATTATTGGACAATCATATTTTATGAACTGAGAAGTGTTGCAATGTCCTGTCAGAAGTAGGCAAGGTTCAAAGTCTGAAAGCTGATCCCACAATTTTCTTACTCAAGGGCTGGAGGTCTACCAATTGAACCATAAGACTTACTTATGTTGGGGCTTTATTGTGATTGTCTCCTCAGGAAATATGGTTCTACTCTGAAAAGTGTATCTGTGTACTTGGCATGTTGGAATTCCCTGCTAATTTTCTCTCAGGTCAATCAAATTTTCTTCATTTACAAGTTTTTTTTTTAAAGTTTTTCTGTCAAATCCACAAAGTTGAGGATCTGCAAGGAAAGCAGGATTGTGTAAAAAATGCCAGTAAAACGAAGATGCCACGGGTCAGATTCTGTTATCTGTTATGTTTCTGAGGAGCATATCTCCTTGGTATCAAACTAGATTTAAATACACTTGTGTAACCTTACTCTTGCCAATGAGATTCCACATGTAACCAAGGGCAGAAGTGACTGGCTTTGGAATGTAGTTAATAACTTTGAGCCAGTTTAAAATCTGGGGGTGCCGTGGCAGCGTGTATTAGAGCCAAAGAATGGAATATCAGGGAACTCCTTAAGTCAGGACTGAGGTGCAGTGGCAGAGCAATATGGGGGAAGCCTGCACAGTGTCTGCTCACAGCTACTTCTCCTAATTAGTGCAATTAATCCTTCCCTTTCTTGTCTGAGATTGCAGCCTAAATGTTTTATTTAGAAGGTCAACAATAACCCGATGAAAATATCTGACTGCAGAAGGGGATTGTACATAGCCAACACTCTGCGGGATAGGAAAAGTTCAATTTCCAACTAGCCGGGAGAATCCTCTTTCACACAGTTCATCACTTTAATTGTATTGGTGAAGCCATGATGACTAAAGGCATTACCTCTCTTTTCTGTAGTGATTACTGTGGCTTCCAGAGGCTCTCCCCAGCCCTGTCTGGTCTTGGCAGATGTCCGGAAGATGTATGCAGACTCAGGGCTGAGATCAGTAGCTGTGAACTGCCTGACTGTTGAGCCAACTTCCACTGTGGTGAACGTGTTAGGGCTGCTGGTTGCCAGGCGGTATGCAATTTGATATCCTGAATTCATGGCAACAAAAGCACAACAGCAGAGAGGTGAGAGTTGTTTTTCAATCTTTTAGTGGGGGAAAAATGCCAAGACGATTAGTACATCCTAATTACTTATTTATTTGAAGGCAAAACAAAGTAATTCAGCTTTATAACAACCCCTCCCCCCGCCAGATGCAGTACATTATCAGGGAAATTACACACATTGTGATGAATGGAAGGGCCTTCTGAGTATTAATCCACCATGAAACTCGTTTCACTTTTCATCCTTCACAAGAATGGGAGATGAAAACAGTTTAATCTTTCCTGAGCATATTGGTACGCTGAGAGAATGCCACAGGAACCAATAGAGTCCACACAATTGACTTTGACAGGGCAAGTCAGTCCACTGAAACTAATCTCCTCATGCTGCCCTTGCCTCCAACACATACACATTTACTACATAGTAGAGCATACTGACTGAGAATATTTTAAAACATGGACATTCAGATTGCGTAGGTAGTGCAACATTCATATCACACACACAGTTAATTCTCACAACTGTTCGGAGTTCTCTTTTTTCATCTTTCCTGCCCACGTGTAGACCTACAATTAATTCTGTAGTGTAGCGGATGGTACAAGCCTCTTTCTTTTAGTCACTTGGTGATCCTGCTCTTCTACTTCACTGCAGAAATTCAGGAGACTGTGGGATCCTGCTTGAAAAATAACCCTTATGCTGAAAAAGCGGATACATACTGCACTTTATCTGTTTAGTAGATTCTGCTCTCTGGACTCTAATCTCCTCTCAAGCCTTTCTGATGGTTATGAGTTTACAGTTTATCACACATTATTAATGATCCAACTGTGCAAATTAGCATGTCCAGGATTCTCATACACCACAAACAACAACTGTCCCCCAAAGAGAGAATACCAAATGTTCAAATCCATTCTGGAAATCTAGCAGCTACACCAGGTTCTCTTTCTCCTGGAGCTCATTGGCAACTTTTAGTCCAGCTACTACATTCCAAAATCAATTCATATTAGAACGTGTGTGGCGCTCTCCTGTCCAAGCTGAATAAAATCAGAACTGTTAAATGCATCATCAAGTTACATGAGAGAGGGGGATAGCCAAAAAAACCCCTACAAAACAAAACAGCTGAACTCAGTCGTGACAGATTTCTGCCAAACCTTTGCAGATCCTCTGAACTACAAACAGCTCTACAGAGACACAACACTGATTTCCCCCCCTGGACTTTATTCCAGATACAGTGTAGAACTCCCACTACATCTTGGCTACGATAAGAGCACAAAGTGTGCATACATGAAGGTCAATGCATAGAAAATTAAGGACATTAAGTGGATATTAAACAAAATTACTGGCATCTCTCTCCCATTGGAAACTAAGCCCCTGTCATTGGGGCTATGTCTACACTACAGAGAGTGTAGTGTCCTCACCTCAAATGCGTTTTTGTGCACAAAAATCGAAAGAACAGAGGGGTTTTTCCAGCGTAGGTATTCCTCATTCTATGAGGAAGAACGCCTTCTTGCAAAAGAGCTCTTTTGCAAAAAGGTGTGTGTGGATGGGGAAGACTTTTTTTTGCGCAAAAAGAGGAAAGAGGAAAAAGCACAAGTGCCCTGGTGGCCATTCTGTGCATAGCAATCAGTGCTTACTTTTGAGAGAGCGTCCATGCAGTCTGGACGCTCTCTTTTGCAAAAGCACATCGCTTTTTCGATGCGCTTTTGCAGTGTGGACGCGGTCTTGTGCAAGAAGTTTTTGTGGAAGATCTCTTCCAATAAAAGCTTCTTGCACAAGAAGCCTGCAGTCTAGACGTAGCCATACACAGGTAAGAAAGCAAGATGTACAAATAGAGAATTCGTGTGCTTTTCAGGGTGAATTCTGTGTATTAACATGTGTATTATTTTGTGAACCTTAGAATTTACCTGGGATACAAATGGTGTTATGTGTGTATGCAGACGGGGTGATGATGGGGATGATGTGTCAAAGGGAAATGAAGTAATTTCACCAGTGTACTAGAGGAAGCACTCGCATTTGACCAACTAGATGACCTGTTTGGGTCAGTCAGGAGATGCAGCAAATGAGAGCAAACTGATTCTGTCAGAAAGGGCAAGTGAGAATGGCCAGAGATCAGTGGGACTGGAGGATGTCCTGGAAGAAAGCTGAAGATGTGTCCTGACGGAAAGCTGAAGGCAAGTGAAGCAGCAAGAGGGGTTTGGTGGCTGGCTTCTCCAAGCTGGAGAGCCAGGATCAGAGAGGGATGAGGGCAGAGAAGTGGCAGAGGAGCTTACCTACGGATATCTCCAGGGCTGGAAAGCTGAACCAACAGGAGCCAATAGAGGTCCAGGGGAAGCAAAAGATGCTCCCAGGAGAGAGGTTGTGGGGTTTCTGCAGAAAAGAGTGGGCCTACACTTCAGTTGGAAGGGCTGGGGTGACCATCCTTGTACAAGGAAAACAGAGGACTGACAGAGTCCAGGCAAGATTGAAGGTCTCAATCTGTGGTATGTGGAGTAGCTAGGGGCAAAACATCTTCAAATTTAATTCACTGGGCATGGGTAACAGACTATTTGAGTCTTCTGGTGGGGAAAATGAGAGCTAGGTTCTAGTAATGGTAATGTTTATGGAGGCAAACGGGTCTGTTTTGCCAGGGCCTGATGCAGGACAGTGGTCCAGGTGAGGTCACCCTATTACACGTGTTACTGGTTGACCTTCTTTTCCTTGTATTTCCTTGTCTTTTTCTTTGGAGGACAGAAAGAAATCTGTGGCAACGGTTAGCATGGGAAACGGAATGCTAGTACTGCATACTATTGTGACCTAGAGCCTCATATTCTGTGGCTACACAAGTACAAGGGTACGAGATCAGTCTTACTTGGAATTCGGATTACAGCTGTTAAAAAACAGAGGGAGCCAATGGTCTCAGCCCATATAAGAATAATGACATATACATTTTCAAACCGAGTGCTTAAAGTTAGGCATCAGAATAACCAACTTGCTTTTCATATTCCTTGTAGCTGTTCCTACAGCCCATCATCCCAGCTCTTCCTCACTGGAACTTAGCTTTTGGGCACCAATTTATAGGCCCTCATCTTTGAGGCTGAAACTTCATCTGGGTTTCCCCACAGGAGCCTCCTGCTCCCTAGGCAACTCTTTGACACAGCTCCCTTGATCTCAGGGTCTCCCCTATAGAAGTCCTTCACACTGTCTGTAGTCTCTACAATTGCCTGATCTCTCCCCACTTCATTGCAAACTGCAGCTGCTCTTTTTTAAAGGAGTAATCACACATCTCTCTTCAGGTGTTGGCTAACACCCCTGTTACATTTCTCTGTGGCTTCCAGATCATACATTTTCATTTTATGAGTATAAAGATGGCTTGCCAAGCTTACAGCCCTGACATTCATCTTAAAATCTGAAAGTCAAGCTATGTACTTTCTGGCTGCTGCATCGCTAATAAAGAGGCCACCTGAAAACAACATGGCAAAGAGCTGTAGAAGTGGAGCTGAAAAACCTGAGGCATAGCTGGGAAACCACTGAAAGATTTGCCAGAAACAGACATGAGTGGAGGAGCTTTGTTGCTGCCCTAAGTGCTAAGAACATGATGATGATGAAGAAGAATTAGGTCTAAGCCAGCGGTTCCCAACCTTTTCCAGTTGGAGACCCATTTTGACAATTCAGAAAGACTTGGTGACCCAGGGCAATACAAAAATGGGGGGAGGAGGAGGGGGCAGAGCCACCTGGAGAGACACTTGGTGACCCTTTTGAAATGTAATGGCAACCCATATTTGGGTCCTGACCCATAGGCTGGGAAACCCTGGTCTAAGCTAACAAGTCTGTTGATGACCCACGAGCCAGAAGACAATCCATCTTGCTCTCCCAAAGGTAAACTGGTCTGCACTGCTAACAGAAAATTTAGAGTAACATTTTCACAGTTGGGTGGCGAAAGCTAGGTAACTAACTTAAAAAAAAAAGATTTGATTTGCAGAGGTTCTGAGCACTCATCTCCCAGTGATGTCTTAGAAGTACCCAAATTTGAACTTTTCAGCTTTACATTTTTCAGACAAGTGTATGTAACCTATCCCTTTTGACCTACAGTTCTGACCCTACCCACACTCATCACCATGGTATTTCAGCATCTTTAACACTAGAGTACTCTATCTTATTTCAAGTCCAGAGAAAGACAGATCAGCAGGATACATGGAAGAGATAAGTTGTGATCTCTTCTGTTTCTATACATGTGTAGGAAGCAGAATTGAGAACACAGATACAGGTGATTGGGGAAGGAGGAACAGTAGAAAGAATACATTGCATAATTTATATAAGTTGCAAGAGTGATGAAGAAAGAGGCAGCTAAGGCTACGTATAGACTGCAGGCTTCTTTGGGAAGAAGCTTTTCCGGAAGAGATCTTTCAAAAAAGCTTCTTCTAAAAGAGAGTGTCCACACTGCCAAAGCACATCATAAAAGTGATCTGCACTGAATGCTATCTTGCATTTCACTTGTGATTACTATGGACGGAGTGGCCACCAGGGCACTTGTGCTTTTTCCTCTTTTCTCTTCTTTCGAAAGAACTCCCTCTTTCCTGTCCACACATGCTTTTTCCCGAAAGAGCTCTTTTGGAAAAAGGCTTCTTCCTTGTAGAAAAAGGTTTATCAATGTCAGAAAAACCCCTCTGTTCTTTTGATTTTTTTTTCTCGAAAGAATGCGATTGCATTGTGGACGTAAGTGAAGTTTTTTTCAGAAAAATTGCCGATTTTCCAAAAAAACGCTGTGGTGTAGACATACCCTAAGATAGCTAAAGAAGTACAAGAGAAGATAAAAACAAGTAGTAAAACAGCAAGACTAGGGCCTGGAGAAAAAACATGGAATGGTAAGAGAAAAACAAACACACTCTATGTAGTTATTAAAAGGCAAGTTATGTTATCAAAAGCAAATTATGGCTGGGCACTTTCCTCCCTGTTCTAATCCCTCTGAACTATAAAATACAGTTATAAGTATTAGACAGGAATGCCAAGATGAAAGTATATTACTAAGTGCTAAGACTAATGATAAACAGATGTACAAATTAATCAGGGAAAAAGATCGACATACAGGGAATTATAATTGAGTTTTTAGAAGAAAAACTAGCATTAAGAGTAATGAGAATGTTAACTATTTAGAAAATTAAGAGGCAAACTCATTTGTCTCTTACAGCTATACAAATTCCTACAGTGCCATCTACAAAAAATGTCCTCTTTTCGCTTCCATATTTGCTGTCCTGGCTGGCAGTCTGGGAAAGCATTCTCCTTCTTCATGGTTTCAAAAAAAAGTTGTAACCAGAGACTCCAACCTTCTTCTCTTAGAAATCCAATGTTCCCTCCATTCATTCCTCCTGGTACCCTGAGTGGAAGGTGTATATATGCTACCACAACAGCTAAGCCCAACTCGCTTTTTGTTATCACTAATGCACCTGAAACATAGTTGGAATCTGTATCTTTGGTTTCTTGGATCACTCTCTCCTATGGTACCCTTTGGTGTTCCAAAGTACCCAGGAGACATCCAGTCATAAAGAGCAATTGTGTCTCATTTTTGAGTGACACAGAGGCTATATCTGAAGCATGGAGGAGTAAGCCACAGTTGAGCTTGGTTAAGCATTACAGCTGAAGTGACATTAAAATGGTAAAATGTTTAGGTTGCTGAATTTTAGCACCAAACAGGATGCAAGAATGCAGGAAGAGCTGGGTGAACTCAAACAAGGGAAATCAATAGAGGTAAATGGAAAGTGTTCAAAGTGAAATTAATACAAGCCTCAGGGCATTAAGAAGCAATGTAGCAATAACTGCGATACGAGCAATAAAGGCTGCTGCCGATGAACAAGAAAGCTCAGAAAGTTACAAAGGATAAGAAAGTCCCAGAGATCTGGCAGAGGGGAGAGCTGGAAAGGTTATTGAACAGAGTCAGTGAAAGTATGACTAAAACTTAAATGCAGGATGAAAGAAAAATTACACAAGGGTTATGACTATAAGGTTTTATTCAGATATAAGAAACCAGAGGGTCATGGGAAAAGAAGAGTAAAGGGCTTAAAAGATGTGTAAGTCTCAAACAAGTAAGCAAGTCTTCTCGGAGGGAAAGATACTCTAAAGAGTAATATTCCAGGTGACCAATCACAGTAACCATGACAGATAGAGCAATTTCCTGCAATCTCCTTGGGAGACCTTATTGAATTAAGGGCTTGTCTACATTTAAAACACTGCAGCACTTCAGCAAAGACATTACCTATGCTGATGGGAGAATTTCTTCCATCAGCATAGGTAATCCACTTCTCCAATAGGTGTAGCTAGGTCAATCAGAGAACACCTAGGGAGAGGCAAATGCTAATTCCCCACCGCCCAGTTATGCAAAACCCCAGACTTATGAAGCTATGTCCTGTGAAGAGGGTAATTATCTTTGGATCACCTGTTATGTGAGGCCAAGATCAAAGGCCCAAACAATATAAAGGAAAGACTGGACTATTTCTGCTTGTTCTGGTTCTAAATCTGACCTAATAATGAGCTTGTAGCCACGGGGTGGGGGCGGGGGGGGGAGGCACAATTATGGGTTTTGAAGAATAGTGATAGAAATGCAGCCGTGTTAGTCTGGTCTAGCTGAAACAAGAGACAGGACTATGCAGCACTTTAAAGACTAACAAGATGGTTTATTAGGTGATGAGCTTTTGTGGGCCAGACCCCCTTCCTCAGATCAATTCCTCAGATCAACTTTGATCTGCTTAAGTTTAAGTACCCATTCTCCAGATACTTAATGATGCTCTGTCTCACACCCCCCTTCCTTTTTTCTTTTTCTCCCTCCTCTCCTATTTATTTCGAGTTTTCATATCCCCTACTCATAACTCCGGTCATCTGAAGAAGTGGTCTGTGCCCACGAAAGCTCATGATACCATCTACATGTTTTGTTAGTCTATAAAGTGCTACCAGACCATTTGTTGTTTTTTTAAGGTATTGAAGCATTTTCCTTAGTTTTTTCCCACTGATATCTTTGGGAGCCTTTCCATTAAATTCAGTGGGCTTTGGATCAGGCCCACAGTAGATAAATAAAGATTCCTTCCGAATTTATCTTAAAAAACCCTGTGCTCACAGTTCCATGCGCATTAGGAAAAACTATTTCACTAGGAGGGTAGTGAAACACTAGAATGGGTTACCTAGGGAAGTAGTGGAGTCTTCATCCCTAGAGGTGTTTAAGTCTCGGCTTGACCAAGCCTTGGCTGGGTTGATTTAGTTGGGATTGGTCCTGCCTAGAGCAGGGGGCTGGACTTGATGACCTTCTGAGGTCTCTTCCAGCTCTATGGTTCTATGATTCTATCTTTTAAAATACTTTTTGCGTGACGGCAATCAGTTTCATACACCTGGACCTTCTGAACTGAATAAAAGGCAATACTTTAAACTGCCTGTTAAATGTTAGGTGACTGTAACACAACCATTTGGGTCCCAAAAGCAAACAGGCAGGAGGAGGACTACAGACAGTGAATACTAAAGCATCTTTCAAGCTCGTCCCCATACGAAATTCTTTAGAACTGATGGCTCCTGCTCACATGGGCTATGATACATCAGAGGTACAAACACTTATTAATTTGTCACAGAAGTTAGGAAAAGCTGAATGATATTGGGAGGTTACAGTCTGCCTCGTACAGAAGCCAGCCAGATTGTTTATTTTACCACTTTCTCTATTTAAGGGCCAGGGTGTGTGCACATGCAATACAGGATTAAAATGTGAATATGCAAACATGGATTACATCCAATTTTTGCTCTAATTCTCAGACGAGTTCTTACAGACAGTTCTACAATAAGCTTCAAGTAAATGTTAGATACAAGCATACCATGAGGAATACTAACCAGGGACTGGAAAAGTACCGAATGAGCTCACATTTTCAGTGAACACTCACAGATACGATGCGCACATAGCCATAGTAACGCATCACTTTGGTTAAACTGCACGTAAAGGAACTGTGTGTCATGACAAGTGGGTGGAATGCAGGAAAAGAAGGAAGAGTAGGTGCCCAGGTGGTTAGAAAAAGGGGAGTTAGAAATATCTGCAGCTCTCTATAGTAAAATATTTAAACAAACAAGTGTTTTTCCCTCTAGATGCCTGCCAGTTTTTCATGCTGCTAATCCCTCTCTGAAATGCTAGAACATGTTTTAATATAGATTACAAAAATGTTAGCTACAAAGGTGTTTGTATGCTCAGAGGGCCACACTAGCAGAGCAGGAACATTGATTCTCTGCCTTTGGAGCTAATGTTGCTCTTGGGGAAAAAATAAGACATTTTTCCAGCACCACTATGGTTTGCAGGGTACCCTGCAGAACCACAGTATCCTATTTTCACCAACGTTTCCAGTTCAGTACACTTGGCTGTGGTGGTTACAACAGCTTTCTAAAAATTCACTGCAGTAAGGAGATTTAAAAACAATACAGGTGAAAAAAAGAGTAAATTGTAATCCTCGTTTTCTAATATTGTTACAGCGCTATGTTGTTTTTCACATATTTTTGAGGTACTCTTCTTTTTTAGAAGGGATCAGAAATACCCTCTGTGGCTAATTCTTACCCTTTCATTCTGATGTTGCTAGGTAACTACTTTCTTCCTTGGACTTTCATGTTATTATTTATCATGTTTATTGAGATAATGCCTAAGAGTCAATCAAGAACAGGACTGCAGTGTGTTAGGCACTATGCAAACAGAGACATGGAGCAAAAATGTATATTTTAGTATTGGTTATAAGACTATAAGTATGACGTGGAATGATTTGATGTATAATGGCTTGCTTATAAGTTCTGTATGCTTCTATTTCACCCTCTCTCTCATGATTAGATGTTTACTGTAAGGCCTTGCTTCCTGTTAGCATTGCAAATTAAGTTGTACCCCTTCTCTGCATCACAAACCAAGTTGTGTCTTCTAGTAACTATTAATAAGAACATAAGAACATAAGAACGGCCGTACTGGGTCAGACCAAAGGTCCATCTAGCCCAGTATCCTGTCTGCCGACAGTGGCCAGCACCAGGTGCCCCAGAGAGGGTGGACCGAAGACAATGATCAAGCGATTTGTCTCCTGCCATCCCTCTCCAGCCTCTGACAAACAGAGGCCAAGGACACCATTTTATCCCCTGGCTAATAGCCTTTTATGGACCTAACCTCCATGAAATTATCTAGCTTCTCTTTAAACTCTATTATAGTCCTAGCCTTCACAGCCTCCTCTGGCAAGGAGTTCCACAGGCTGACTACACGCTGTGTGAAGAAGAACTTTCTTTTATTAGTTTTAAACCTGCTACCCATTAATTTCATTTGGTGTCCTCTAGTTCTTCTATTTAGGGAACTAATAAATAACTTTTCTTTATCGGCCCTCTCCACACCACTCATGATTTTATATACCTCTATCATATCCCCCCTCAGTCTCCTCTTTTCTAAACTGAAAAGTCCCAGTCGCTTTAACCTCTCCTCATATGGGACCCGTTCCAAACCCCTAATCATTTTAGTTGCCCTTGTCTGATACGCTGCACAATTGTTTGGTGTAAGTGGAGGTTGTGTATGTGACAGCCATCACAGATGCCCACGTGATCAAGAAGAAGTGGAAATTTTGATGATAACAAGAAAACAGACATTGTGTCTGAGGCTGAATTGAATTAGCAGCATTGACAGAACCCTGGAGACAGGCAGACACCCCCAAGAATGAAACAAGGGTGGGAAGCCTGACAATCACCATCAAAGAGAACTCTGGAACACACAGATTAACACCTCTTAAGGATGGATGATTGCAGCAGGACACTGCAATACCCATAGCCTCAAATGGGAACTTACATGTATAAGAAGGGGAGCTCTGGCCATTAAATTCTGGGTCCAGTCCTGCAAGCCAAGCCTCAGAGGAACTCCAACTCCTCACTCAGTTAGCCTTGCCTGGCCAGTAAGAGTGACTTGAGCCACAACAAACTGGTATCTGCAGGGCGGGTGTGGGTGTGGGTGAGTGTGTGTAGCATATGCTAACTGCTTTCTACTGTATTCTCAATAAATGTGGCGTATTGCCCTTTCCCCTGAAAAAGAACTCATGTGCTTCTTATAAGCATTACAGAATAAGGATAGTCCCTATCCACAAGGATCTTACAGACTAAACTGATAAAGCAAAGATCCACGCTGAGGCATACTGTGAGAGAGGAGGCACATTCAATAAAATATTTGTTTATAATTTCCCAATTTTTTATCTGTTTTTCTAGAGACACACCCTATGCATCAAATCCTAGTTTCCACTGGAAATATGTACACAGGAAATAGTACTCCTTTATTTAAAAAACAACCCCCTCCCCAGCTCAAATACACCCCCAGCACCTCGAACTGCAGGATTTTGTCTCCGATAGATAGCTAACTGCTGCCAACTTAACATGCAAAGACTTTCCTTCTTGTGTTCAGGAGATCCCTGCAGTAGCTACTTTCAGATGACATTTGATGACTTTCTGGCTGCTTCAGGTGCTATGTTTTCCTCACTTGAGTACTTTTGGAAGCTATGCACCTGAGTAAAATACTTTCTACAGCTATAGACTCAATATTTTAACAACATGCAAAACAGCCTGTAATTTAAAGAGATACTGTCAACCTAGTTAACCCAAACTATAGGCCCCACTTTAAAATTATTCTAATGCTATGAGAAACACTCTCAGAATTTTAAATAAAAACCCAAACTACAGCAATGCCAGGTAACACTAGTGACAGAATGGAGGCAGCAGAATACAAAAGAATGAGTATAAGATGAGAAGTCAGGCTCTCAATTTCCCCATTTTTAAAAATTGGAATTAGTGTCCATACCTACCTGGTATGGGAGGACTAACATTAGTTCAGAGCTTTGAAGACATAAGTGCTATTTAAGCACTCAGTACTTTATTATTAACGGCAGGAATGGATTAATATATTGTAAACATCTTCATATGGATCCCATGGCTTTCGTAAAAGTAACTGCTGCTTTGTGTACTTGAAAGGCATTTTGAGAGATCAGGGTAAGAGAAAGGTGGTAAGATATTTCACAGATTTTTGTCATTGAGTTTAGCTTTTCATCAACAACAGCAGCAGCTAATGGTGAGTTAACTCCTTGTGACTGACAGAGGGTATTCTTAGAGGAAAAGCAATAAAGCAAAACACCAGAACTCAGACAACTAAGAACTTAGTTGGTCCTGGCATCTCAAGGGAAAACCCCACTCTTCCCCTGCCATACAGCAAGAGGCAGCTCCTCAAATACCCACCCAAAAAGGATACAAAACAGAAAAAAGGGAGACAATTGAAATATAGAGCCATGAGCCAGGGACTCGCTGGTCCCCTGGGCAGGGGTGGGGGGCTCTGTGCCCCCAGAAGGGGTGGAGCCTCAGGCTGAAGGGGCAGGCCTGGGCTAGTCTCCCCCATGCAGTCCTCAGCACTGCCTGGAACATACCATTTGGGGCTCTGGCGACAATTTAAAGGGCCAGGGAATCCCACCTGCCACCGCCGCTACTATGGCAGTGGCGGTGGCTGGAGCTTGGGGCACTTAGGAATCCTCAGCCCTGGGGCAGTTGCCTCCTTCTACCCTGCCCCTCTCCCCCATTGGTGGGCCTGCCATGAGATGACATGTGCCTCTCTGACTCATGCAAACGTGCACTTTGGGGATCAGAAGAGTGTTACCAGTGATACAGAATCTCCCTGGCCCTTCCAAACCCCACCAAGAAGTAGCACACTTCTCAGCTGACAGCAATGTATATTTTCATTTGCTCATCTATGAACTAACTTGGGGCACATCTACACAGCAGGGCAAACATGGAATTAACCTATGCAACTTCAGCTATGTCAACTGTGTAGCTGAAGTCCAAATAGCTCAATTCGGTTTTGGCGCTGTCTACACAGCAGGAAGTCGAAGAAAGAACACTCTTCCTTTGACTTCCCTTATTCCTCATGAAATAAGGGCTACAGGAGTTGCAGTAAGAAGTCCTCCAGCTCGACATTATTTCGAAATAATGGCTTGCTGTGTAGACGCACATTTTGTTATTTCAAAATAACGTCAGTTATTCCAAAATAATGCTGCTGTGTAGACATACCCCTAGGTTATGTCTACACTATGGCTACGTCTAGACTGCAAGCCTCTTTCAAAAGAGGCTTTTTCGAAAGATACTTTGGAAAAAGCCTCTTTCAAAAAAGAACGTCTCGACTACAACCAGTACTTTTGAAAAAGCAAGCCGCTTTTTCAGAAGAGAGCACCCAGGCAGTCTGGATGCTCTCTTTTGAAAAAGGACAGTTTGCATTACATATTGCCATTTTTCAAAAGAGCACTTTTGAAAAAAGGCGTTATTCCTCGTAAAACGAGGTTTCCCGCGGTCAAAAAAGCTGCTGCATTCTTTCGATTTACTTTTGAAAGAACGCGGCAGCAGTCTAGATGCAGGGAAAGTTTTTTTTCAAAAAAAGGCCATTTTTCCAAAAAAACCCTGTAGTCTAGACACACCCTACGTGTTTTGTCAGAAGAGGCAATGCAAATGAAGAGCTGATTAGCATTTTGTCGTGCTTCATTTGCATAATCTATTCCGATCCGTTTTTGAGCAAGAGGGTTTTGTGCAAAAACATGCAGTGTGGACGAGTCCATTTAGCGCAAAACCTCCTTTTTGTGCAAGATCCTTATGCCTCTCCGGGAGGTAGAAGGGTTTCTGTGCAAAACGGACACGTCCACACTGCATGTATTTGCGCAAAACCCTCTTGTGCAAAAACGGATCGGAATAGATTATGCAAATGAAGTGTGACAAAATACTAATCAGCGCTTCATTTGCATTGCCTCTTCCAACAAAACACGTAGTGTAGACACACCCTTAGATTTACTTGCTAGTCCTGATAGAAAGAGGAAGAAAAAGCTCTCCTTCTGTTTTCTGTCCACCTCCTCCTGACCACCCTGTTTAGAAATTAAAATGCTGCTTCTCTCTTACCCAGAATAATTCCATTGGGTTCCTCTGGTGGCTGCCATACAATTCGTACTGATGTCAGTCTCACTTCAGGGAACACCAGCCTCACAGGGGGTCCCGGGGCTGAAAAGAACAACAGAAATCACAAAAATAGATATTATGTAACAAAGAAACTGCTAGTTCTGTGACAGCCACTTGTTTAAAGACTTCTCTGTCTGCTTTATACAGAAGCCAGGTCAAACAGTATCTGAGCAGCACTCCAGAGATGGCTGTGGGCTTATGATGCTGTACATGCACACACTGGTTCTACGATGAGGTATTCTGTGAAAGATTGAGTGCCTCTCGCACCACAGAAGAGCAAATACAATACGGCAACCACACAACCCTAGAATGTGCTGCCCCTATAAAAGTGTGTTATGAGGGTGCTTTGACAAATGAGTTCTGACCTATGAGAGAGTGATCTATCTCATAACAGCATAGTTGGGAAACCCTGTGAGCCAATCAGATTACACACTTCATCTAAGTCACTACACAGTTCATTATATTCTCGGGTGCGAGGCACTAGGCTACCTTTACAGAGAGAGATAATGTGTCAGCTTAATCCCCTTCATGCCTGTTGAAAATTGAATAACTACTAACTGCGCTGGCAGCCCTTGCTTTGAACTCCCTTCTGATTTTACATATACATTTTATACACCTATGTCTAAGTCTGAGAATGCTTGTGAGGTCAGAAGCCCATTAACCTGGCTTTTACCCAGGTTATCCATCTTAGGCTCACAAGGTGAGCTTATGCGAATTCACAAATACGCAGCCTCTGAAATTCTCTGTGAGCACAAATCCCACCTGCACTCTCACTGATGATACTTTTAATTAAATTGAACTGAAAGAAGACACAACATGTTTATGTCGGGAGTTTGGAGATGGAAGAACAATTTATGTCATTTGCCAACATGTACTTTAGGAGGGAGCTTCTATAATGAGCTTGTCTTTCACAAACATCCTTAAACATTTCTCATCATTACATTCTGGTTTATGGAATTCAGTGAATGCACAGTCTCCCTGTAGAATTTTGCTACAATAACCTCCTCTCTGCTTCATCCCTTAGAAAAAGGCCACGCTACCACGCGGCTAGTGTGTTAGGAGAATAACTCAAGCAATGACTGGGGGTAATTGCGCTCTTCCTCTGTGCAAGGCACATCCTTAGTGCTTTGCTGTAGACTGCGGAAAATATTGTACTAAATCAGAAGTCTGAACATGTTCTCAGTCCAATGTAATTACTTCAGTAAAGTTGCCTATGGAAATCTACAGTTATTTAATTTCTATTGGGAGCTTTAGATCCAAATGGATTTGGGATTTTATTTATATTTATTAGGATGAATAAAAAAAGAGTTTTAAACTGACACACTCTTTATACTTGCTCATACTCTACTAAAAATGCAGAGAAGATGGTAACCTTTAAGTGTTTGACATCTGTAAAGCCAAAAAAATATTATTACTGCTGATGTATACTTAGGTGAAAATACACCAGGAATGCTCTCACCATGCAGACAAGTTAAAACAAAAACAGGGGGTGGCTCCAGTCCTTTGAGCACATCAAACTGCACAGAGTAATCTCTGCTTGTAGGACGCAGAGGGGGATTACAAATGGTCATTTTTCAAAGGTCAATATCTTATTGACCAGAACAAGTAGGTAAATGACCGACAGACACATGAGATGGGTTTAAACAGCAGGCTGCAATTTTATTAATTATTACTTGGGGAGGCTCAGTATACTATCTGCCCCAGCTCTCACATACCAGCCCTTTAATTAATTTGTTCCAGTGAGGGTTACAGGGCTTTTGCCACAAACCAAAAAATAACGTGGAATACTTTCTCCCTGGTCTACCCAGGGACCAGTGTTCCCTCTAGTTGAGCAGCAGTACAGCTTCACAGGTGATTAATCAGCCCACCCTCCCCCAGTCAGTTCCTTGCATGGAGCCCTGAGCCTCTTACTGGGTGAGGCTGATTAATCACCTGTGAAGCTGTGCTGCTGTCCAGTTTAGAGGACACATTGCCAGGAACTCTGTTCATTTGTGAAACCTCTTCACCCTGGTCCTCCGTGTAAGGAGGATGGAGTGACAGAGGCCAAAAAAAGGCATGAGAGGGGTACCTCAGTCCTCAAAGACTTCAAAGTTCCACTATTTCATGAGAGCAAGGTTCAGATGCACAATTCTGGAGGCCTTACTGACATCTGGAAGCTGGGTCTTCTTACCTTTATCCCCAGATACCTGCTGAAATCTGTGATGAGTCAGCAATAATTAATGTTATAAATTATGGAGGTTGTGGAAGTCAAATTCCATGGTTTTCTGTGACCGGCGTGACTTCTGCAGTGATCAACGTGGCTGACAGCAGGGCCACCAAAGCAGCTGAGGCAAGGGGGGCACACAGCAGGCAGTCAACTGTCCCTATCCCCTTCTTACCCAGCCGATGGCTAAGCAGAGAAATGAAGGGGAGGGGGGAACCCCACTCTGCTGTTCATACATTTCGACTTTTCTCATCCTCTTCTGTTTAGTCAAAGTACCTTCCCTAGTAAAGGCAGCATGGGGTATGCTTTTGCAGAACATTGGTATAGACCAGCATTAACCAACCCGCGAGCTGGACCTGGTTCGCCAGGGTGAGCTCCTGGAGGGGAGCCGCTTTATTTATCTGTGTCTCCACAGGTACACACACTTGCAGCTCCTGGCCTGCACCACTTTCCACAGTTCCCATTGGCTGGGAATGGTGATGCACTGCCAATGGGAGCTGAGGAGGCACACGTAAATAAAGCAGCAGCAGCCCGCCAGGGGCTAACCCTGGTGAACTGCCTCCATCTTATTGCCCAGCCCTGGTGTAGACCCTCTTACTGGAATGCCAAACTTCATATCACCATCAGGCTCAGTCAGGGCTGGATTTGTTTATTGTGTCCTATTATAGCATTTCTTTTTTTAGCGCTAAGATTGCAGTTCTGTGGCAGTGCATAATTGGGCTGTCAAACTTCAGCCTGGAACTAGTTATATGAGGTTTTAATGAGTGAGAAACAAGGGTTTTGCTTTCATCAGTTATGGGGGGGGGGAAATGTTCTAAGTTTTTGGGCCCAGAACCTCAGCATGCCCCCAATGCTGTGCTAATTGACACTAGCCTAGGCTAAGGCCATTTATGTTTAAAACAAATCCAGGCTGTATTTTAAAGCTTGCATAATGAAAACCAATTTTATTTTAAAAGAAACGTTAGAGTCAATGGGAAGAACACTTGAGCGACCCATACACTTACCATCATCCTTGGTTCTCTCTATGACTGGAGGGAAGTTAGGGACTCCATCTCCAATACGTGTGAACGCCAGGACCTGAATCTCATAAAGCACATATTTTCGCAAGCTGGCCAGCAGGACAGACTGGGTGTGGTTACCTCTCACTATTTGGGCCTTTGGTTCAGAGTCCAAATCTTTTGCTTTAAATAGAATCTGAGGAATAAACACAAGAGGAAAAAGTATGGTTGTCATTATCCAAAAAGACTGCAAGAAAGAGGGTAGGCATTTTGGGGGTTTCCTGAGCTTAAAACAAAGCAACAGCTTCAACTGAATTCATTTGCATAGACAGGTAAACCCAAGGACATGAGCATGGGCTTTATATAACAGAGGGTAAGCCATGAAGTTCTGGATACGTGAAGGGAAATCAGGGATACTGCAAACTGGAACCCATGAGATTATGACTTTAGAAGACAAAGGGCATTGTTCGAAACAATGCAGCTCTGCTGGACTCTTTGCCCTCATTTCTGGTGACTGAACTGCAGTGACTCTCTGGGATGAAGAGGTGCGTACGAGCAGGCTTCTTCCAGGGTCTTGCCTGATATTCCTTTGTATGGTCTCTGCTTTGAGCTTTCGGTGTAAACTGCAGTTCAAGGAGACATACCGATGCTAATACCGACAGCATTAGTACGCTAAAAAGAGAATATAGACACATGATAGGAGCAGCAGGTGACGCTAGCTACCCCAAGTACACACCCATCTGTGAGACTAGACATGAAGCTGGGGCATGGAATGGAACTGTATGTATAACACTCTTATGAATGCTGCTGTTCATGTGACCGTGGCAACACTCTATTCTTAGCATACTAACTTGATCAGAGCTAGTGTAGTTTATACCTCCAGCTTCACTTGTATACATACCCTAAGCCAATCAGATCACTCCTTTGAAGAAAGAGCACATTTCCTGACCTTTCTCAAAAGAGAAATGGGTAAATTAATATGCATCTGGAAGATAATAGCTATCAAAGGGAAAAACAGCCCCGCAAACGTATTAAAACCCCCTTTATAGCATGAAACCTCAACTGTGTACCTTGTAGCCCAGGATAAGTCCATTCTGCTCTGATTCAGGCACTGATGTCCATGTCAACAGGATCTGGGTGGAGCTTACAGCTTCAGCTGATACATTCTCAGGGGGAGCCGAAGGAACTGCAATCATATGGAATCACAGACATTAGAGATACGTTTTTCTTTCCTATTAGGGGGTCACCTACTCCATTGCCCTGCCTGCTCAGGATTGCTTTCTACAGAGCATGTATTTCTGTCTTGTTTAGTTTGGTGTTCTGTGTTTGTTGCAAGCCTTCTCCACAGCCTAAAACAGGTAAAAATATGCACCCTATATTTCCCTCTCTAAAATCTTATCCTTTTTCTCCTATCTGTATCCCTCCTTCTATCCTCACTAATTTTTCATTAATTCTTCCTGCAAACCATGACGTTTGTGAACAATGAAAGATTCTAAACTATGGACAGTCCATTCCTATGTATTCATTTGTTTTATTTTTATAGAATATTAACATAATAAAGATGGAAATTGAGATGTAAATGCTGTGCACTCTATATATTTTGTAATAATTAGAATCAAGTTAGCTTTGGACTAATGCAAACATCTCTGTGTCACATGTTTTACTTCCCTGTGATGAAAGCTAGAGATCCTTGTATCCTAGGGGTTTATCTGAAGGTGCAACAAGAATTCCAACAAGAAATTTGTATCTATCCTGCTTCCTAGGGAAATTATAGCATGTAGTCTAAACCTGGCAATAATTCCAGCCTCTGAATTGATCCCAGATCTCCTGATTAACTGAGGACTGCTCCAACCTCCACGCCTTTTGATTAGGGTGCAGTATACAAAGTGTCGATGTTGCAGATCTATCACGGAGGAGCTGGGCTTGGATCAGCAGGGTATAAATAAAAGGCACGCCCATTTCATTTAAACTATAAAATGTGATTATTGGGGTGTATTAAATTACAAATACCACAGCAACTGAAATAGTGGAATCGTCCCTGACTGGAGAATGCAGGGATGCTGTATCCTCTGTCTATTACCTCTCCAGGCATCACAGAAGAGCCACACAAACACAAGCACAAGTTTAACACCATTCAGTTATGTAATTAAATTTGGAGGCTGCTTTGGAGGGTTCAACAAACAAGATTTTATTTCAGACCTTTCTTCTTTTTCTGTATCTGAAGGGCATAATCATTTTTAAAGCATGATGCACCTGTCAAGCTTCAGAGAACATTCATTTTCTAAGGAAGAGAGTGTTACATAAGCACATGTGGAAAAGGTTTGAATAAGGTTCTGAGTGCATCACCAAGGGAGCACAATGCCCCTGAAGAAGCCAGCACTCTCCTTGCAGTCCAAATGAAAGCAGGAGAAAAGCTGTTATGGAGGGCTAGCTCCTGAGGCTGTAAGCAGCAAGAACAGTATAATGAGTATGACACAAGAATTAATATATATTGAAAAAAAATCACCAACCTGCACCCCCATGCACTGAAGGTTAACTGCATATACAGTCATTTCTGAAACAATTTCCCTGTTACCAATTACCTGGGACATGAGAAACAGAGTACCATAACACGACAATGCAGCAGCCTGAAATCAGATTTTTTTTCCTCTCTATGCTGAAGTGTTTTTATCTTCTTCTAGATTTATCCCCCACAAGGATATAATTATGTTAAAGGAAAACAGATTGCCAGGAGCCATGAATGTCTTTGGATTCCTGCCATAACTTTATCTGTAGATCTTCACAAAGAGCTACTCCCACGTGAATTACTTTGGAGGGAGAGGGAAAGGGAAAGGGAAAGTAAGTGTAAAGGAAAACAGCCCTTTTCTAGCCACACTGGGGGTTTTTTTTGTTTGTTTGGTTGGTTTTTTTTTGCTTTGAATTTTCTTTTTGCAAGACAAAAAAAATCTTCTTTATTTTATGAATAATCTTTTGCTTTTTGGTCAGTTGTTATAAGTTCTCCACAGTTCACAGAAGGTGCAGCAGTTGTACTCATAGAGTATGCATGCATCTTTAGGTTGTGTATGTGATCACTTATTACTGCAAGCAGGAGTCTAACAATGCAGGAAATGAAGCTTCCTGAAGATTTGCTTGCCCCAGCTCCTGATGCTCTGTCTCACCTCTCAGTAACAGGCAGATCAAGTATTTCCCCAAATATTATCTTAGGGATGTAAGCGCAGCACCCAAATGGAAACTCTTTTTTTATGTGTCAAGTGATTACCAAATCTTAGTGTGTCTCTGTGCTGGCATTCCACTGCTATTCTTTTTCTGATGGTCATGTTTCTGTTCTAAAGGGGAACCAGATTCAAGATGATCATTATATAGGGAATGGGAATGTGTGTGTTTGTGTATTGTGTTTGGTGATAAAGTGGCTGAATTAAGGGTTGTTTTTCATCAGATGCCACCACCAGAATACAATGTTGAAATGTTCTATCAGCATAAAATGAAGGACAGAAAAATTTAATGCTAAATGTAGAGGCATTCTACTACACTCCATGAGGTAGTTAGAAGTAATGCCATGCATGGGGTACTTTCATGATCAGACATGGGAAACTACATAGAATCTCCTGGTATTCTCCAATAGATCACAGCAGAAGCTCTTGTTTTTGCCGTTATATTCTCTATCACCGTAACCGCATTCTGTCCATTATAACTGGAGTGCCTCACTGTGGTGGGAGGCACAACCTGGTCCTGACCAAAACACTGTCATACAGAAATGCAACAAAAATTCACAATTTCTCTCTTTATTTGTGTGACAGGGTAGACTAGGCCCCAAAGCCCACTGCTGAAAGTTTATGGCCTCATTGCACCCCACCTCAGAAAAAGAGCAGTAGAGAAGTCCTCAAAGTTCCCTGGAACAGCGGTATGAGATACAGCCAATCAGGGCCCAACAAGCGAGTATAAAGAAAGCTGCTGGGCCAGAGCCAGGCAGTTCCTCTTTGGAGTCTGAGGACCAGGTGATTGGCTGGCTTCAAGAGCGGTAGCAGTACCATGGACAGTTCATTGTGGAAAGCTTATTGAGGACTGGACTGAGGCCCAGTGTCAGCTACTGAAGACTGGGGCTTATCTGGTGGAAAGAGTTGCAGAACCCCGGATAGGGTACTGGTGGGACTTGAGACATAGCCCTGAGGTAAGGGCAGGGATGGTGCAGGGCCATGGGGAAGTGGCTCAGGTAGTGAGACTAGCAGTAGAACTTCAATGAACAGGACACAGCACACAACTGCTATTTACAGGGCCCCTGGGCTGGAACCCAGAGTAATGGGTCTGGGTCTCCCCCAACTCCCCAGTAGCTAATGTGGGGGGAAGAGGGGAGGTGGGGGGGAGGGAAGAAGCCTGGTCCTAAGGCAATCCAAAGGATGAAGCCCTGGAACACCATGCCGGTGACAATCATTACAATCCATTCGTCTCTATTTTGCATATTACTAGGAAAGTTCAACTGTCTTAAAAGATGCCACACGTGGAGGGGTGCACTGGTTCCTTGTATTAGCTCACTTATGTTTACTGATTCACTGACACATTTTGAAAGCAAAAATAAAGCTGATAATTTGTACAATTTATGTTAGAAGTGAGAGTTCAGACCTGTGGCTATGTTAAAAATAAGAGTGTTGCAGCACAAAGCCCTCTTTGCCTGTTATGTGAGGGACACAATAGGCCAGATCCTCAGCCAGTGTAAATCAATACAGATCCATCAGTTACAATGGAAAAATGCTTCTTTTTGCCAGCTGGGGATTTGGCCCTATTTCTGCAATAAAGTAATGCTTTATCTCAGCATCTAAACTGCTTCATGAAGGTCAATCTCTGAAACACTAAGAGCTTGATCCTCCTACAGATCCATGACTGTGCTTGTGTAACAGCTGATTTTATAAGAAAAGTGGCTATGCACAACCACGTAATCAGGGAGCATTATGAGCCCACAAACACTAAAGCAGGGGACTAGCATATTTGAGATGAATTATATGAAAACATGAGGTTATGGATCAAGAAAGAAACATTAAGATCAAGGCTGTATGAACACTCTGATGGCCTATTTAGCATTTCTGTAGTTGAAATATATAATTCTGCAAACCAATTCCCATCACAATAAGTGGAAACAGAGTGTGTAAATTGTTATTCTGTGATTATATTACATAGTGAAATGAACTGAATTATTTAAGTTCCCAGAGTATGAAAACATTTTAGATCAATAAAATCTCTCCTTTTTGAAACCTAAATTCATCTCTCTCCCCCCTTCAACTACCCATTCTTGTATCCAGGATGTGGATCTTCCTTTCATTTTGTTCATCCTTCCTGCGGTCTGTTCCTAAGCCATCCCCCATCAATCCCAGTATTATTTCTCCATGCTCAGTCTGTTTGGTTGCCTCAAGCCTTCTTCATAATGAATTGCATTAAAAGACAGAGTAGCTGCAGTGACATGCAACTTATTGTTAGTACGTGTGTTCAGCTAACGGTGACATAAACACACCTCTTAGAATAAACAGTCATCCAGATGCAATTTTTCTTTTTTAATAAAGACCATGGATGCACCCAGCTGCACTAATATATAGGATACCAAGAGCAAATGTAGTGCAGGAGCTCACGTCTCAGACTGCCATCCTGGGCTAATGGTGAAGAGCTCTGCAATGGGAGTTAATACAGTTTTGGCTCTGCCACTGTGTGTCCTTGGATGAGTCAAATTTGGCCTGATTGTCAAGAGTGATGAACACCCACAATTCCAATTAAAAATCAGCCTACATCTTGCCATCTGTAATACAGGATTTTAATTCTTACCCAAGTTCTACCTACCTCATAGGAGTGTTGGGAAAAGTTTTGTAAGGCATTGTGAGAATATACACCTCTGTCTAACTAGTAAGTATTACTATTTTGCTCACTCCCTGAAAGAAGTTGCTGATGGGACTTGCATTTGTGTTGAATGGCCCACCCTTCTCTCTGGCTTTAGGTGTAACCCTACTCACACTTTAACCCAGCCATGCCCATGAATACAAGGCCTGCCAAGTTAATTTCAGCTTTGAATTTTTTGTTTTGAACACAGTATGTTGTTCCACCCATATTTGAAAAAAGTATAGCCTAATATATGACCCTTTACTGTGCACCAAAATGCTTTATTCTAACACATACAAATACAGAAGAAATTACATGGAGAACAAACTAATCCTTATGGTCCAAATCAGTGCACACATAAGGACCATTTTGATTATTTAGTTTTTATTCTTTCCCCTCTGGAATCACTTGCCAAATTAAATCTTTTTTTTAATATTGGGAGAGAGAGTGCTGACATATACACATAGCACCTTTGATTTTTAAATGGATGATCTGGATCACTATAATCCCAAGGTTTTATGAAACTACTTAATCTTACTATCTGTTATTTTTCAGAGGAATTGTTTGAACTGCAATAGAGAAAAGAAGAAATGCAGTTATCTCCTTATAATGATACAGGGCACTTCAAAACTATTTGATTCTGGGTCTTACTGTCTCAACCTCCATTACCAAACAGGTCTTGTTTAAAATACCTCTTGGCAATAGCATTCCAATTATTAGGAAACCCAACACTTTAAAAGAAAGGGGCTCAAAGATTTTGTTTAGCTTTTTACCTTCAGTTACTTCAAAGGTTAGTTGCTTCAACCATAGACCAAATCTTGCAAGGCCCTGAGCACCTGTTGCTGCTGTTGGTAGTTTTTCCACATTCTCTATCTTTACATAACACTCAGATGTACATACACACTCACAGCATGTACAGAATTAAGCTTTAAAGCACTCAAATTTAAATGACTTTGAAGGAAAACAAACATGAGCATTGTTTAAATACTGGTCACATGCAACAATAATTTACTTTTACTATTAAATATTTTATCCAAATAGGGTCACTCCTTCTAATTAGTCAACTGCAATATAAAATCAAATTACAACAGAAGCATGCAGGCTGGGTCTGAAAAAGAGGCTTTGTTTGAAGTTCCCTTAGCTAACAGCTTTGCAAGAGCTATCTTCTGCTGTTGCTACAGAGTTACCAGTTACTTGCTGATGCCTTGAAATTGTAGAGACTGCTTTCTTCTGGCAACTGGAATGTCTCTAAACTAGTGTAATAGCTGCATACTCAGATCAGGTAGATAGTACAATTTCTACATACTTGTTAAAATGTGCACACATGGGTTACACATGTGCAGATCTATGGGCACAATTTTGGAATGTGGCACTCATAGCTCAGATCATTAGTTATCTCTTTGGGCACTATCTACTTCATTTAAAACTTTCCCCAACAGGCTGTCTGGCTCCTCAATGTGTCTTTTAAAAAAAATCATCAATTAATCCATAATTTACACTTTTAGGTTTAGTAGATCTGCAAGAAACAAAGGTTGAGGGGAAGTGCTGAAGATGCTGAAATGCACCATGCCCCTTCTTTGCAGAAGTACATATGCTCTAGTGACTTACCGGACTCCCGTGTGCAACTTCTCACCACATCGCTCCATGGTCCTGTTCCAATGGCATTGAAGGCCTGAATCTGCAGTTCATATTCTACCCACTCCTCCAGATCCTCAATAGTATATTCCCGCTCCAGTCGGTCATTGATTATCTTCATGAGCACTGGAGACTGCAGATCCACACGCCACAATTTTATCCTGTAACCCACTGATTCCGGGTTGCCATTATATTGAGCATCAGGGAGTGGCTGGCCATTAATAGTAAGAGGAGCACAAAATTATTGCATGGAATTGGTGGGCTATGCTTTTCAAATCATATGGCATTGCCTTTTGTATTCATATACTTAACAAATACTCCAAGAAAGTGAGAAAATTTTGGGGCGTGTGAGAGAGATTGAGGGTTAACTTGTTTTGTTTACCATTTATAATATTTTTATTTTGTACATGATATTCTTTTATTTTTTGCATGCCACACTACCTAATTATCTTATAGCAAACACCACCTCTCTCTGTCCCACCCACACATAGATACATCACTCACTCCACATTTGTGGAGGTAATACCAAACTGGTAAATTGCAGAACCCTGGGATAAAATGTGGAAACGACTGATAGATTACAGAGCCATGTGATACATTTATCATGCACCTCAGACTGTTTCACTGGCCCTCTGCCTATCAATCCATCTAACTAGGATTTATTCTAACATTCCAGTTCCCTGAACAGCTTCAGACACTTAAAAGAAAAATTGACCTGCCCCAGAAATGTCATCACCTGCTCCACCCAAGTGTGGATTTTCCCCCTTAAAACTGTATCTGGAGGAGACCAAGTATGAGCAATATTCAACACTGCATCGGTAACAGGTTTTGTTGTACATTAACATTTCATAGCTTTAAAGTATTCTATCCTGCAGCCCAGCAGGACTAGAAATGTAAACTTCATTCAGTTGGAAAGAAGTTCCCAAAGGGTCACAGAACTCACTTGTCGTCCTTGAAGGGCAGAAATATCAAACTTTAAAATACTGACATTATTAAACTGGGTCATTTTTAGATGTATTTGTGTGGTTCTCTCTGACCTCTGCACTGCTGGTCTCATGATAACTAAGACATTTAGCTTTACAGGTGGATGAATACAAAACAGTCCTAATGAAAGCTTAAAAAAATCCCCTAAAATGCTCTTGAATTATCAGAGCACTGACCAGAGATATAAAGGTGTGACATACTACGAAGGTGTGACAGCATTGGATAGGGATGAGTATGTTACGCTTATATGAAGCCACAAATGAATTATGTAGGTCAAAGACCAAATGAACTATAATAGCTTTTCTATACATACTAAAGTCTCATTTATAAGACTGACATCTCAGCCAGTGAAGGACCAGACAAGTTCTGTGTGAGTTTTGGAAGCTGGATTCTCACCTTTCCAATGGAATACTGCTCCTAGCTAGTCACATGTGGGGGGTTGGGGTGGGGGGGGGACAGCAGAAGGAGGTACTATTTTGGGGGTAGATTAATAATTTAGAAAGGCAACTATGTGAAGGGAGTTAGAATATTAGAGTGAATCCCAGTGAGCTATTTTTGCAGGCAACTAAGGCAGTCAAAGGTACATGGTAAATTAATTTGTGAATGGCTCTGCAATTAATCACCTGATTCCACAATTTATCACATAGCTCTGCAATCGAACACCTGGATATAGTTTCCACACAGGTGGTGTATAGGTATATACGGAAATACTCTACTGGAATAAAACCAGAGTAACTCTCTAAAAATAAAGGTTGTTATTCTAGATACATGTCAGTGTAACTCAGGAGTAGCATATAACTTATTACAATTTTAGTTCATTAACAATTTATCGTTGTTATAGATTGCTGTTGTTCTCCTACACACACAGCCCATTTCAACATCTCTTCATCTTCAAGTGACCATTTTTTAAAAACGATCTTCAATGGCCCTCTCCCAGCCCATCTCTTTATATCAGTATCTGCAAGATCACCAGACTTTAGTGATGAAAATTCAATGAAGAACTTTGCAGAACAAAACAGCAAATTAGCTCAAGTATTTATATTGTCTATATGAGCTGACTGAAGCTGAGGAGAAGCTAACTGAAGTGGAGAGCCTCAAAAGCCAAGGCACTAGCATCTCTGGCCTTTTACACAAGGAGTATATTTGCCTTGTGGGGGAATTGAAGTGATTAGTAAAACACTTAGTTAAATCTTAGATTTCAAGACTATTTGGGCAAGGGAATGTTTTTGCTACCGCTCTTCGGGTCAAATATATCAAAAAAATGAACTTTGGATACATTCTCCAGGGAAATGGACAGCTCAAATGTCAGCATCTTCCCCGACTTTCTAATTTATATTCACTCACCATCCAGCGGATCCACAAGCTAGTCTCACTGGCTGTGCGTACAGTAAGGCTCCCTGGTGCAACGTCTGGTGGAGCTTGTAGTGTCTGGATGACTCGAGATGGTTGGCTGAGTGGGCTTTGGCCCACGATATTCGCCTGTCTCATGCGGAATCTAAAGCATAAGGAAATCATGGTGCAAGTATGTTCCAAAGCAAAGCTAACCTAAAATCAAACAAATGCTATTTCTTGCTCAGGATGACGCCGATACGAAAGAAAATCAGGCCTTTATCAATGAGAGATGTGAGTGCCCATTGCATTCATAACTGTGTCCACTACTGTAATAATAGCAAGATCCTCAAAATTACACTGAGTTATTGTCTATTAGAAACACTAGATTCTAATGTAAGGAGATTGTGTTCTATACCAAATTTGAGGAGATTATACCAGCATTTACTGATTTTTTTCCCTTGAGATACCTTCATGTTACATTCAGAAAGGCTACGTCTACACTGCAGTGCTATTTCAGGATACCTCTGGTATTCCATGCCTTTTGAGCATGCCCGTTATTTTGAAATATAATGGGCTCATTTTTCCGACGTCTCTGTAAACCTTATTTCACAAGGAGTAAGGGAGGTGTTGGAATAGCAATTTATTTTGAAATAAGTGCTGTGTAGACAGCGCCAGATTTCGAAATAAGCTATTTCAAAATTGACTTGAAATTAGCTATGCAATTTGTGTAACTCAAATTGTGTAGCTTATTTCGAGTTACGGGTGAAGTGTAGACACACCCAAAGAGTGTTATGAACATCAGTATCTGTATACCATAGTGTCCTTGCAAATATCAGGAATGCATCAGCTTTAGTTCCCTTCAATGATCAGTTCAAAGAGGGCTGATACATCTCTGAGGACTGCCTTGTTTCCTTTCAGGCACAAGAATAATTAAGTTATTTAATATGAATACACAGCTTAAAAGTCATCCTGTTTGCTCCAGATGATCTCTTCTACAGCAGGAGTTCCTAAAAGGGCATGAAAGCCTTTTTTTCAACTTCATAAGGAATCACAAAAAAGTTAAGACTTGCTGGAGGCTTCAGATACCGACTAGTGACATAAACACAGGAGGGGCTTTCAGTTCCAAATATTTGAGGCTACCATGTAGCTGCTCAACTTGTTTATATTAAACAGTGGAAATCTGTCTTTAATGACTGGACGTGGATAAAGGCTGAGCTAGACGATGTAGCACCATTTATCTATCTGTTTTGATCGCTTTAGGAAGTGCATTAAAGGCAATACATCAAACAAACACCATCCCTGATTTCATACTCAAACATTGGCAAAAGAAGCTCAATTGAGACAGACTGTCTAACTGATAATTAGCACTCATGATTTATCCTTTCAGCACACTGTAACTAGAACTAACAGGAGGAATGATCAGTCTTTTGCAGCCATATTTGTGGTTTTGAAATTTCCAATTTTTTCTACAAAAATAGAATTGCGTTGAAATGTCAGAGAGAGTGAGCAGGAAGGTAGCCTGATAGCAGAGCACTGGCAAGGGATGTGGGAGACTCAAATTTTAAAACCCCACTGTTACTCAAGGCAGAGTTTGAAATCCCAGAACACTATGCTTCAGGCTGGGCAGAGACTTAAATCTGAGTCGCACCCCATCCACCAGATTAAGGAGTGCAAAAGGCTCCCCCCTCAAGCTCTAGCTATAGCATTGCGCCTCACCTGACAAGACAATACAGGTTGAACCTCTCTAGTCTGGCACCAGTGTTTCCACTAAGATTTTCCATCCATGAGCAGAGTGAGTTTTGTCTTGTGCACCAATATTGAGGTCATGTGTACTTGTTAGGATGTGTGCCACTGTGGCACCCAAGTTATAAACCCCTCTCCTTTCCCCTCTGCTGCCATGTTTCCCACCCTTCCCTCACCCCATCTGCTCCCCTGGTGCCTGCTGCTGCCCCCCCCAAACCCCTCACCCTCCTCTGCTGTCCTGGCTCCTGCCCTTTTCACTCCCCTCAGTCCTCCTGGGACTTGCCCCACCTCCCCATCCTCTCTGATCACTGCACCTGACTTTCCCCTGTGCCCACCCCTCCTCTCGCTCCCCTCCCCATCCCCTCTCCTAACACCTTCCTCTCCCTACCTGCCCTGCCTCTCTCCTCTGCCATCTGGTGTGGGCCTTTCCCTCCCCTCCCCATGTCTGCCCTTTTGCTTCACCCACCACAATCCCCCTGGCACCTGCACCTTTCCTTACCCCCTGCACCCTCCTGGTGCCTCCCCCTACCCTCACTGCCCCTGCCCTCCCAACACCTGCCCACTTGCCCCTCCCCTTGAGTTCTCCTCATGCCCCTCTGTGCCCTCACACATGATTTGCTCCAGCACCCGCCTTCCTCATCCCCACCCCTCCTTTCAACCCTTCTTCTCCTGGCACCCACTCCTGCCCTCTCCTCTTCCTTCCTCTTGCCCCCACTGCCCCTCCCCTCTCCTCTCCCAGCATCACCCTATCCCTTCACATCTCCCATCCACACTGATACCTTCCCGTTCTCCCCACCCCCACTCCTCCTGCTCTTTCCCCTCATTGTCTCCTCTTGGCCCCCTGCCATTTGACTCTCCTCCACCCTGCCCCTTGGTGCCTTTCCCTTTCTTCTGCTGCCTTGGCCCCCTCCTCTTCCCTCAGCACAAGCCCCTTCCTCTCTTCACCCCCACCTTCCCTTTAGTTATCCCCCTGCCCCTTCCCTTCCCTTCTGCCATCCTGACACCTGCACCTGCCGGGTGGGGAAGCATGGATGGCAGCTGCCCAGTGTGGCAGGGCTGGAGCCAGGGCTGCGGTGCTATTTCTAGTACTGTGGCCCTGGCCCAAAAGCAGCTGCACTGTGGCCCAGCTCCAGTCCCGGTACATGGGGCAGCAAACCCCATGTGTTGGGATTCATGCCAGGGCTGCAGTGCTATTTATAGTACTGCAGTCCCAGCCCCAGCAGCTACCATGCAGCCCCAGCCCCAGCTGCTCCCAGGGGCTGGGCCATGCAGTGGGTAGCTGCCTCAGGTGCCAGGACTGGAGATGGTCTACAGTGCTATTTTTAGTACCACGGCCCAGACTCCAGCTCTGGCAGCCACCACTCAGGTTCCTGGGGTGGACAGTCATTTGTCACATAGCCCTGCCCCCAGGAGCAGTTGGGTCCGCAGCTGTGCAGCTCTGATGAGGGGGTGGGCGGGAATAAAATTCTTGGTGCATGCCCGCACAGTCGCGCACCTTACAGGAAACCCTGTCTGGCTCTCTCTGGTCTGGCAACATCCATGGTTTGGCATGATTTTAGTTAGCCAGATGTCCACTTCTCATGGATGTGGCCAAGTTTCCCGTGGTCTCAAAGTTCGTTTATAGCTACCAGTCCTTGCTCTCAGTGTTCAGTGCTGAATGTCTAAATGTTTTCTAAGAGCCCAGTAGCAGTGGAATTATTGGTAATACTGCTTGACAATATTGACCTCCCATGGTTTAGCACTGGTCAGGTCCTGACAGTGCCAGACAAGAGATGTTCAACCTATACCTCAAGAATCTGGTGACAGCTGGGAAATTTATCTCTTTTAATGATCATATGACCAGAGCTGGGTGAATATTTGCTTTGCAAGCAATTTGAGGTAAATGGTTTTGAGCCAAACTAAAAGTAATTTTTTTAAAATGTTTGGGAAACTGAAAAGATTGAGCTGAACCTCCATGAACCATTATGGCAAAGTTTCTGTTTAGCTTTTCAGGAATTTTGACAAAAGGAAAAGAGGGCTAGATTCACAGAGGAGGTGGTGCTGGTCCTGCTACATCTCTTTAGTCTTGAGCTGGCATTGGGGAGACCTGGGCTCAGTTTCCCCCAAGACTAACAAGGAGACAGGAATAAAGCATGGTTCTCCTCCAGTACCAGAGAGGGGCTTCGCCACTGTGACAGGGAATATTCTGGAATGAAGCTCTCTCAGTCACTCCTCTTGAAACTGCCCTTTTATACAAACATTTAAAGAGTCCTTGAAGCAAGGATTTTAACTTGTGCCTTCCACATCCTACATGAGTACTTTAACTACCGAGCCATGGAGTCCTTCCTACTCCCTTTCCTTGGCCCAATGACTATCCACTGCCATCATGAAAAGCTTCAAAGACATCCTGGTAATCCATTTTTTTCTAAAATTGCCATAATATAAATCTCCCACATCCGTGAAACAGCTTTTAGAAATTCTTGGCAGGTTCATATGTATCATATAAAACTGAGTAGTAATATGCTCTACTGGTGAGGAAAAATCCAATATGCTCTGGTGGTTTTTATTAAAGTCAAGAAAATTAGTGCACAGGCACAGAATGAATTACAAATTCTAAGATCTTCACCTTGTTTGTATCTCATTGCTTAGCAACACATGGTATCTGTGAGCCAGGTAACAGACCTTTCAGTGGCGTGAAAGTGAACAGTGTCTGTAGCAGACTGCTTTGCCCTGGCTCCCAGAAGTCCCCAATTACTAAGTTTTTTTTAATCAGTACATTATTTCATGGAGGCATTTTCCATCTCCATTCTTAGACCTTGTCTATCCTTGAAAACTACACCAGTTTAATTAAACTGGATGCACTACATTTGGTTTAAACTTTATCTTATCTTTATATATTGATTTATCTTAATTTGGTGAATTCCTATAAGCAAATCTTTTAACCAATTTAAATTATCAAATTAAGCTTAATCAACAGAAGCATCTTTAAACTGATGTAAGGGTATAGATACTAGGAGAGTGTGCTGGTTTAACTAGACCAATTTGTAATCAGGTTTAGATAAACTGGTGCATGCGTTCTATATAGACAAGGTCTCATGGTCAAGTTACTCAATAGTACCATGTAGTTGTTTTTATTCCCCTTTGCAACACAATTAGTTATTCTACTATGCATAGATTAAAATTTAAATGCACTAAACAGTTTGGTTCCAGTGTATACTATGATGGTTTGGGAATTTTTGTCTTTCATCTTGCAAATGGCTTGCTTATGAATGGAAAAGCTGTTCCATGCTAGAGTTGTCTAGGCTGCTGATACTGCATTTAATTACCAGCTGTTCTCACCTGTAATAAGTGTATGGAATGAGGTTTGGTATCTCTAGCATCTGGGCATCAGGTTCATTTTCCACCTCATACAGACTCACCCACTCCTCCTCGTCTCCTAGAACGCCAACCTACAATTGAGAAGTTAAGGAACTAATGTTAGCCAGACAACATCATGTCTACTCATGACATGTGTAATTGCTGCAGTGGAAGGGCAGATACCTTTAAATCAAGAGTAACCAGCTAATATTTGCTTTTTTTTGCTGTGGCACTCAACAATGGTAAATATGATACCATGACACCTTCCTTATCTACTACTGGGATTTCACTTTTGATTCACTGGTGAGGCCCATATCAAAAACACATCATAACAACCCAGAGAAAAGAGAGCTAAAGTCATGTTTGATTCATTTGCATGTTAGTAACTAGAAGGCAAAAGCGTTGGCTAGTGTTAACACAAAAATGAAGTGTTGAATTCATTAGAATAAGTTTCAGTAAGTGATGCAGATTAACTAGGTCTGCGTGGAGGCAAAGCAAGGCAGTAATGAAGACAGAGAAACAAAAGATGACAAAGAACAAAGGAGCTGTGGGCTGCGTTGAGACCAAGCACCACTATATGCAGCACTTTGTATTAATTAACCACTGTCTGTGCCAAGAGCCAACACAACACAGCCCCTCAGTTAGCATACTGCTAGAAGGGGTGGAACAGTCATAGGAACTTAATGCATTACTTCCCACATACCATCTCTAGGGAAAAACTGAACTAGGAAAAGCCAGGATTTAAAAGAGAGAGACCCCAGTGGATAAGAGGAGAGCCAAGAGTCTGGCGCTGGGTCTTAGAAGATGGCAGCAACAGTAGGCTGAAGACTTGGTCAGGCCTAATAGGGTGATAACAAGGATCTTGGGATGGAGCTGGAAAAGAGAGTGAGGAGAGTTAGTTATTAGTTTGGTGATTCAGGAATGCAGCAGAGAGGGTCTCAGAGGGAGCCTTTTTTATATAATTTTACTCTCGTTAACGCCACGCAGGAACCTACATTCCACTTACCCTTCTCTGAGCAGGGAGGGTCAACACCTCTTTAAACAAGAGAAGTGATTGTGTACTCTTTATAGCAACACACTATCAAGATACTTAGGTGACACCTTCACTTAGGGTATGTCTACACTACAGTGTTATTTCGAAATATCTAATTTCGAAATAGTTATTTCGAAATATTTTATTTCGAAATAACGCGTCTACACACAAAATGCATTTTGAAATAGCTTTTTGCTATTTCGAAATAGTGCGTCCACACAGATTGGACGCTGAATCACATTTAAGGCCAGCCAGAACTGGTTCCAGCAGGGCATCAGGTCAGAAGTTACCTTGTGGCCAGGACGGCCAGCAGGGCACCCAGGGAAGGGCTGGAGGCCCCCTATTTTGAAATAAGCATCTACACGGCACTTATTTTGAAATAGCAATTTCAAAATTGGCGCTATTCCTCGTGGAAAGAGGTTTACCAATATCAAAATAAGCTCTCCACTATTTCGAATTAATTTCAAAATAGCAGTTGGCTTGTGTAGACACTAGGAAAGTTATTTCAAAATAACAGCTGTTATTTCAAAATAACTTTGCGGTGTAGACATACCCTTAGTGTCTGGCGCTGCCAAGTATTTAAAACTACAAGATTTTCCCAGCATTACTTGGTTCCTTAACTCAAGTAATTTTAGGGTTTTGGAAAATAAAACGAAGAGTACATGTTTCATTTAAATCATTACTCTGAGTTAATGTTTGGGATGAGGGGTTCAGTATGCGGGCTGTCCTGCGGAGAGAGCACTACCCCAGTCCTCTCTCACCACAGTAGCTTGGGGCAAAGTGAGAAGTGCCTCCATGGCCAATGCTGCTCCAGCGGGCACATCTGGGGGATGTGTGCATGTCCCCAGACTGGGGCAAGTCCCGGTTCGTCTGCCCCGCTGTGCTCCCTGGCCAGAGGAAAGAAACTACCATTTCGCCTCACTCTCTGACAAAGGGGATCAGCCAGCGATGTCCCCATATGAATTTGGAGGGAGCTTCAGCCCTCCCTAAAGGGTGCCTGGGGGTGGGAGGCTCAGGGCTAGGGGAGTTCTGGATGGCGGGTAGGGAGACACATCACCAGCCTGCTCCTTTCATCTGTCTGGTGAGTGTCTCTTTTCTGTATAGTTTTAGGAGAAACAATCCCATTCCAGTACATCTCATTTTCCTGGCACAACCAAACCTTTACTTTGCTTTAGATAATGATAAGAGGAAGCTATATACTGAATCTGGTGGTCCTAGCTCTTAACATTTAGGAGCAGTTCTTGAAGAAACAGACAAATTCTCTCAAATAATAAATCTCTACCTCATTCTCTCTTGCTATAAAAGAAGCACTTGATTAATGTATAGATTTCTTACTTGTTTGTTTGGGTTTGAATTGGTGCATTGTGTGTCTATGGGCTTGTGCATGGAGAAACTGAGGGAAAGCTAAACCAAAGAAATGAGTTTTGCTCTTGATTCAGAAAGTGATTGGTTCTGTGATCATTCTGGTGGACAACAGCTTTCATGCAGAGTCATGGTATTGGAGGGGGAGGAGGTCTCTCAGCCCTGATCTATATTAGGGAGTGATTTCAGAATAACCCCCCTTATTTTGAAATAATAAGCATTGTATACACACTACCATGCCTGTTATTTTGAAATAAAGGCTGGTTATTTAAAAATCTGTATTCCTGCTTTCCTCGGGGAATAATGCTTATTTTGAAATTGTTATTTTGAAATAGCAGTAGTGTGGACAATTCGGTGTTGCTAATTTGAAATAATTGGCCTCTAGAGGCCTCTCAAAGCTGCACTAGTGACCGCTCTGGCCACACCTGCCCACTCTACTGCTCCCCTTCTTCTGCTGAGCTTAAAACTCCAGGCTGCAGGAGAAGGGCATGTGGCACGTGGCCAGCTTAGCAAGCCCTATGACATACAGCAGCATCTAACAGAGCCATGGCTGACTCCAATGCTCCCTTAGAACCTCCCACAGCTGCCAGCACTCCTGCTGCTCCCTCGGCTGCCACTGGCCAGAGATGCTGGAGAGTTCCGGCCTGGACTGATGCGGAGATCCTGGACCTCATCAAGGTCTGGGGGGAGGAGACCAACCTCCAGGATCTCTGCACCAGAAAGTGGAATGCCGACATTTACAGCCAGATGGCTGCCAGACTGGCTGACAAAGGCTACACCTGGACCAGGTCCGGATGAAAATAAAAGAGCTCCAACAGGCCTGCCACAAGGCCAAGGAGCAAAGCAGATGCTCCGGGGTGGCACCACACACGTGCTGCTATTACAACCAGCTGGATGCCATTCTGGGAGGGGGGGGTCGGTCACCTCCCCCCACATGATCGCCGAGTCTGGCCATGACTCACCTGGTATCAGCCTCCATGAGGGCAGGGTTGTGGACAAGGACAGGAGGGGGAAGCTGACAACTAGGTGACCATGCCTCCCAGCCAGGACCTACTCCTCACCCTAGAGCCAGTCCCCCCCCACCCAGGATGTCTCCAAGGCCTCGGACAATCCCGGGGTAGGCACTTCAGATGAGTTCTATAGCTTTCCCTATTTACACGTGGGGGCAAGTGACAGGCTGCAAGGGGTTGCATGCTCCTCGCTTGGCCTACTTGGCCTGGGGTGGGGTGTCGCATAACAGCCTATGCACGTGGGTGCACATGGAGCACCATTCATCCCCATGACTCTGTCACACAGGAATGCCTCAGTCCTTCTCACAAGGTTCCTGCACAGGCCTGCCTTACTCCAGCCTCTGTGGTGGGACATCTTCCCACGACAAGCCACCACTAAGGAATCTGGGGTCATGGAAACACATAGCAGTGCCGCACATGCCACAAGGTCATGGTTGCACTCCTGGTCAAGTGCAGCGGTGTGGAGGAGACTGATCCTGTGTATGGGAACCTGCCAGGGGGAGGAAGAGTTTTGTGTCCCGTGAGGGGGGAGGCAGTGGAGGCGTGGTGTGAGAGACACGGCTGTAGAGGCATGCCCCTGAAAGCACACGTCGCAGCTTGCCTGACCAAGCAGCCACAGGAAGTGGCCCTCTGGAGGCTCTAAGAGCAAGGCAGCCTCCAATCAGTCTGGATGCGCTATTTTGAAATAATTCTGACTAATTTCAATGCTCCCCCATAGTGGGAGACATGCTATTTCGATTTTGTTATTTCAGGAATTATTATTTCGATTTTAGTTATTCTGAAATAATTTTCTGGAGTAGACATGCCCTCAGATACCTAGGGCCAGTCCCAAGGCTGCCAATGATAACTTCAGAGCAAAGAACTAGAATCTTCTTACAGAAAAGCAATAAAGTCTGGGAAATGTTGAGCACTGTGTGAAGATCTCAGTTCTGTTGAGTACAGAGATTTTTGCAAAGTACATGGGCACAGAAGCATAGGGAAGGCGTCACAAGTCAAATCTCTACTCTGAAATTGATCAGCTCCAAACTGAGCCCAAGGAATAAATATCCGATAAAAAGTTTTCTTTAACAACGCCAACTGGGGAGTGAGTGGGCTGATTTTTTTATGACAGATGCAGACAACACTTTCTAAAAGGAGTTTTTTATTTTTTGTAGGAAATCATTAGTAAATGGTTATTTTTGCCAGGCTCCTGGCTCTTAACATCACCTCCAAGTGCTGCAGTAAGTATGTAGTAAAAGCCCACAATGTTTCAAACACAGCAACATTTCTTTTTCTGTCTCCTGCAGTGATTTAGATTCTTCCTTTTAAGCCTTAAGAACAATAATAGCCCTTTAGACTATTTATTGCAAAGCAAAAAACACCACAGGTTTCAATCCATATGCAGCAGCAGGCAGATCATTAATACACATTAAGGACCACATGGTTCAACCACAGAGGCCCATGAGACTTTGTAAACAATTGACACTGAATCAAGCTTGAGAGATGTCCAATTCCCTGCCTGTTTTGCAGGTATGCCTTTACCAGCTGGCAGTGAAACCAGAGACATTAGAAGTCTTTCACTGATTGAGTAACAGTGAAGGTTCTGTGTGTTTAGGATCTTGGCAAGATTCAGAAAGGCTGTCCCAAAAGAGACCCCCATACCAGAACAAACCTTTATCTGATAAGGACGACTGGTGCAGTCTCTGAGAAAAAGCAAACCCAGGACCAGTTTGGCACATTGGAAGCTTCCTCACTTAAAAGCCAGCTGGGTAACAGGTGGCATACTACCCACTTCAGGGCCTTGGAGGCTAAGGGAAGAATGGCTTTACAGACAGTAATTATTAACCTCGCTTAGACCTGTACAGGGAGGGGGATGAAAGGAGGGGGAAAAGAAGCAAACAACTTTGCAGGAGATGCTCAGGTCTCTGAGTAGAACTTTGAAGAAAAACAGAAATAGAGACAGAGAACTTTTGTGGAAACCCACCAACATCCCCTCCATCCTCCAACATCCTGGTATCAGCAAGAGGGCAACTTCCAAATACAGGGCCTCATTCTAATTCCACTGAAGTCAACAGTAGAACTCTGAGTACACGTCCTCTGTATACATGCTAAATGAAGACAACTGGAGCATGCTGTGCGTGAGTGGATGGACATAAATACAAAGAGTCGTAGGCCACAGTTAATTAAGTAAGAGTTTATGCATTTAGCAGTCGTTAGGAATCAGGCTTACAAAAGAATATGTAAAGATGGAATTTTGTGTTTTACTGTTTTGATATGTCTAACAGGGCCCCAGGTGTCACACACAGAGATGCCAAACTTTGTTGGGGATTCATCCTGATACTTGGTTCTAGGACCAACCCTGCAAAAAAGATGCAGTTATTTTTGCTAAATCACTCTGATGTCCACTCAGAGGACATCCCATCAGCTTCAAACAAAGGAGTGTAAAAGGAGCTTTCCCAGGTAGAGAATGCTAAAGGCAGGGACAAAGGGATCTTCAGGGAAAAGAATTCTTTAGGAACAGGAGGAAGTTTAGATTTGGGGCTTATAATTTGTTGTCGTTTCAGTTAACAATAAAAGCAACTCCAGGAAAGGATTAAGTCTAGAAATGACCCACACAAAGGTACATTTGTGTTGCACTAAGAGCAGGGTTGGGATGCCCCCCTGCTTATAATTCCTGTTGCAGACCTTTCTGTTGCTCTCTGAATATCAACTCTTTAATGCAGAGGACTATCTTGAGCAGGGGACTATTCTGTTTTGAGAGGACTATTTTGTAGTTGCAATCTGAAAAGTTCCCAGCCCAATGAGTCCATAATCCTAACAGGGGCCTGTGGTGCTACAGCAATACAAATATAATAATGCCCAACAACTCATTCCAGCTAGGCCACTAAACCATCAGTCATCACATAATGATAGCTATTGTTCATTTCCAACTTAGCCTGCATTTTGACTGATGCCTTAAGTGCTTAAGGGTCCATTGTACTGCCAAACTCTTTAGCCATCCAGTCAGTCTGCCAAGGGCATTATCACTGAGAGGGTAATGCCTTCTGTGCTTTCAGAAACCAGACAGTATAGAACAGTACCACATTTATAATTCCAACCAATTATCATTGAATATTGGAGTGCAAAATCAGAGGTGTTTGCCTCTTCACTTTTACAAGAAATGCTAATACAAAGACTGGAAATGGTTCCAAACCTAGAATGGTTAGCAAGGACTAACCACTCTAAATGGATCCTGTTTCCATTGGCATTTCTCCACTGAAATTAAAAAAACCAAAACACCATGGCTGGCCCATACCAGCTGAATCAAGCTTGTGGGGGTCAGGCTTAGGGCTTGTTTAATTGCTATATAGACATTCCGGATTAGGGTGTGTCTATACGGCACCATTATTTCGAGATAACTAGTGTTATTTTGAAATAATGTGAACATCTGCAGAGCCACTCCGTTATTTTGAAATAATAGACAGCTTATTCTGAAATCTATAAACCTCATTCTACAAGGAATAATGCCTATTCCAAAATAGCTATTTCGAAATAAGGCGTGTGTAGATGCTCCACTGCTGCTATTTCACCAGTGCCATTCTAAGTTATTCCTCCCCAGTGCCTCCCAGGGCTCTAAATCAAGATAGCACGTCTACATTAGGGAAGCCTACCTTGGACTAATTTGGAGGCTTCCCAGCAGTGTAGACATGCTATTTTGAAATAAGCTATTTCGGAATAACTATTCCGGAATAGCTTATTTTGAAATAAGCGTGCAGTGTAGACGTACCCTGAGTCCCTGTAGATTAGGAAGGTCCCAGAGCTGCAGCCCCACCTCAAACATCTACACTGCAGTTAAACAGACCATTAGCCAGAGCCTGACTCAGCAGGCACGGGTCAGCTATGGGTGTCTAACTGTAGCACAGACATGCTGTATATGTTATAGAGGCTACTTGTGCTCTGCTATAGTTCAGGCTGTCAGAGTTTTCATTGTAGAGGTTTATAACAGTCATCTGAAGTCACTTTGGGATGAAATTTGGTATGGAGGATGTCAGCCCAAATGCAATATTTTCCTTACAAAAAAGTACTTCAAATTGATTCGGCCATTTTTTATTTAAAGATTGACAAAAGTATAAAACTGTCAGAGCTTCAGACACTTTATTTAGCAAGCTCTAAAGTGAAAATGACATTAAGAGAAGTACCTTATACAATGGATGAATCCTAATAGCTCCATTGACATTGAGGTTTTGATTTAACCCGTGAAATAAGACTAATTCACAGGTAAAGTTACCATTTCATTCTTAACTCATGGCTTCATATGGTGGTAGCTCTTAAAGATCTTCCTGAGGTGCAAATCTGTTTTCTGACAGTTTTCTCCATTATATGTACAGGAACTTTGCGCTCTCTGTTGCCCAGCACATAAGATACGTACTGCCACAGTTCTGAAACCCTGTTTGACAGAGCTGTGGCCACCTCATAAAGCCTCCTTCTGCTTAAGCGTGGCACAACCTGTGCTCCCTGCCTCAGTTTCCTTCCTTGAGAGGAGTCTCTTCAGCCTCCCACACTTAGGTCAGTTAGGAGATGTAGCTTGGCATTCCGGCCAACTCAGGAAGAACATAACCCCTTCTGGGGTAACAAAAGTCCAACTGAAAGGGCCAGTAAACAAAAAGGTTCTTTCATCCTTGTGGGCTTTTTCTTCAGCTTGCCCTGTTCCTGGCACTGCTGGGCGACCTTCCCAGCCATCCCTTGCTCCAATATAAAACATTCAATCCCCAATGCTAGTTCATCTGATGTCCCTGCCAAGCTCAGTTCCTTGCATCCCTCTCGGTGCTATGACAGAGTACTGATCCCCAGGCTGATTCCTTTGGAGGACTCAACTTCCTGCAGATACTGGTTCACGGCTTTGGCAGGCACCCAGCTTCCTCCCTCCCTGTGATTCCTCCCCAAACTGAACTCGCCAGCCAGCTGTTAATTAAGATATCACCTGACTGCTAAGTCCTATCTCCTGTGGCTGGGAGATTATTTATGCTGGCTGGGAGGTTGTTTTAAAACCCACAACCTATTAATTTCATTTGATGATCTGCATTTCATGAATTGGGAGTCCTGACCCAATTCGTAGGGGGGTCACAAGGAGTTGCAGGGGGGGCACAAGGTTATTTTAGGCAGTGGGGGGGGGGAATGTCATTGAATTGCCACCCTTACTTCTGTGCTGACTTTGGACCTGGGCAGCAGGGAGAGATGCAGCTGTTGGCTGGGTGCCCACCTCTGAAGGCAGCACCCCGCCAGCAGCAGCACAGAAGTAAATGTGTCAATATTATACTATTTCATTCTTAAATCTGCGTTGCTGCTGGCAGTGGCTCTGCCTTCAGAGCTGGGCTCCCAGCCTGCAGGTGCCACCTCTCCAGGTGCCCAGCTCTGAAGGAAGTGCCGCTACCAGCAGTAGCACAAAGGTTAAAATAGCAGTATCGCAACCCCCGACCCCACCCCAGTACTTTTTTGGGTCAGTACTCCTATTATTACAACACCATGACATTTCTGATTTAAATAGCTGAAATAATGAAAATTTATTATTTTAAATCATGTGACCATGGGCTTGACCAAAATTTGGTAGGGCCCAGGCATTAAAAAGGTCACTCACCCAAAATATAAGAGAATGTTCAGGACACGTTATATTATCTGACTCAGCTTCCTACCACATATGGAAAGAAATGAGGAAACGTTTTGATGGCAGCTGGTTGTTATATATACAAACAAGCGCTGTCAAATGATTAAAATACAATCACAATTAATTGTGAGATTAAAAATTATGATTGTTATTATTTTTTAGTTCACTATTTGAAGCATGATCCATGCTGGCTGGTTGTGATTGTTCACATTAGCTTTAATTGTACAGTTAAACTATAATAGAATACCAATTTAAAGTTAGTACAATTTTTAAATATTTTCTACCTTTTCAATTATATTGATTTTAGTTACAGCACAGAATGAAAAATATACGGTGCTCATTTTATTTTTTATTACAAATACGTGCACTGTAAAAAGATAAACAAAAGAAATAGTATTTTTAAATTCACCTCAGACAAGTACTGTAAGGCAGTCTCTTTATTGTGAAAGTGCAACTTATAAATGTAATTTTTTATATATATAATTGCACTCAAAACCAAAACAACAAAAATTTAGAGCCTATATGTTTAGGCATGATGGGCCATATAAATATGTAGCATATCTGGCATGTGCATATCTTGCAATGCTGTGCCATGCAAATACCTGTTCTCACTTTCTAGTGACACAATAAATAAGACACAGTATTATCTCCCGTAAATGTAAACAAACTTGTTTGTCTTAAAAATTGGCTTAACAAGAAGCAGGACTCAGTGGATTTGTTTGTGGTGAATTGAAAAATACTATTTCTTTGATCTTTTTTTACAAGACAATTAATCACAACTATTTTCAATCAAGTTAATTTCTTTTGTTTAATCATGTCTCTTACAAACAACAGATGGAGGTTGCTTGTAGTGGGTCAGAGATATTGGAAGTAGACCCAGAAGAAATGGAATAATGGGCCAAATGCAGTGAAAAGTTCAAAGTGAATTAAACGTATTCCATCATTGCAGAAATAAAGGAAAATAATCTCATGGTTACTAAACTCACATAAAACACATGGAGTGTGAGAGTACAATGGCATAGTTCGGTCAGCTGAGACCTCTGTCATGCTTGGTCATGAGCCCACATTGTTGTGCTGCCCCAGGAACTGCAGCCTGGGAGGGAGACTGTTTTCCTGCACCTCTGGAAAGAGTGAAGAGTATTGTGTCTATACTTGGTACAGTGCAGTCTAGACCCTCTCTCTTCCACACCACAACAGTCCATCTATATGGGGAGGGGGAAAGTGGCTTTGTCCTAACGCACTGTTACCCATGATGCAAATGGGTGTTGTGGGTCTGCCAGGCAGTAGCCCTTTATTGCACTGCATTAGTCACAATTTGGCCCTACATGAATTGTTCAAAATGAATCATTTATTTGACAAAATCAGCTTCTATCTCTATTCCTGAAATGTTCATGAGCATATTGCAGTTTCCTCAGACTGATGCTTTATTCCAAATTAATCAGTACTTTTTTCATTAATTCTTTTTACAGTATAGGTTGGTGGCATACAGTTCACTGCAACCAATTAATCCTCACTATCTGAAACATGATCTGTGTGACTGGTTGTGACTGTTGACATAAATCACCTGGTTTTATATCTGTTCCCTGATTATAAGAGTTACACACATCTAATCCAGTTTCCAGTGTGAATATTAATTCATTAGAACAGTTGTTTTCAGCCTGTGGTCTGTAGACCAGTGGGGAGAGAGGCGGTTACACAGACAATGTCTAAGATACCTAAAGGGGTCCACATCTCCATTTGAAATTTTTTAGGGGTCTGCAAATGAAAAAAGGCTGAAAATCACTTCATTAGAATATAAAATTTCATTGCCATGCTAGTAAGTGCTATTAAGAACAACTCACTCAAGTGTTTTTGGCAAGCAAACACAAAAGGGGAACAAACACACCCAAAGCAAATTCATTTACCAAGTTAAGTGAATGTGGATTGTTAAAATTTTATTTTGCCATTTACTCAGCTCTCGTTGGTTGACAGAGAAAGAGAACACATAATGGCTGCGTCTAGACTGGCAAGTTTTTGCGCAAAAGCGGCTGCGCATACGATCTAATGTATGATTGTCAGTGTTCTTGCGCAAATACAATGAGGCTCCCGTTCAGGCAAAAGCCCTCTTGCGCAAATGTATTTGCACAAGAGGGCCAGTGTAGACAGCTAAAAAGTGTTTTGCGCAAAAAAGCCCCGATGGCTAAAACAGCAATCGGGGCTTTCTTGCGCAAAACCGCGTCTAGATTGGCACGGACGCTTTTCCACAAAAAGTGCTTTTGCGCAAAAGCGTCCATGCCAATCTAGATGCTCTTTTCCGCAAATGCTTTTAACGGAAAAACTTTTCCATTAAAAGCATTTGCGAAAAATCATGCCAGTCTAGATGCAGCCAATGGGTTTACTATGATGATTCTCACATGCTGATTTTTTAAAAATATTAGTTTTGGTGTTCATATCCCTCTGTCCGCCTTACCACAATTCCCACTGGATACAGCTCAAACAAATATTTTAAAATTATTTAAAATGATTTAGAGACTTTTCAAACTTTTTCCATAGAAGTGGCAAAATGATAGTTATCAGATAGTGTCAAATGTCTCCATCTACTAGAGCCATCCCATTGGATAGAAGGGAACTCCCAAATTTCCTCTGGCATATAGGCACTTGTTACTAGCCTTGATGTTCTACTGGATGTTTTTCTTCAAAGCTTTCAATGGTCAGAGACTGACTGACCTATAGTACAAATCCATGTATTGCTGTGGGAAATTCCATATTTGAAGGAAAGATCTAAATTTCTGTGACAAGGGTGAAACCCTGGACTCACTGAAGTCAATGGCAAAATCCCCCTTGACTTCAATGGAGCAAGAATATTCCCTATGGTTTCTTTTTCAAGTCAGTCAAGAACAGCTCCTCATCATCTATGGAGCTGAATTCTACAAGGTACCAATTACATTATGAAGGGTTTGAGAGCCCTTGAGGCCCGATCTGGTGAGCTGTTCACTGTTCATTCCTCCCTCATGAAGCTAATGCAAGTAAAAGGTGCTCAGCATCTCTCAGAAGATGGTCAACATCTTACAGGATCTGGCGTAGGTGTAGGTAACCAGCACACAAGCACAGGCTAAGTATTGTTTGCCTGTGGATCTAAAATAATGACCTCCCTCCCTGACCATTAAAATTTAAGGAGCACTTTTGATACTGCCTAAAAGAAATCTAGTGTTCCAAATATATTGCAGGCATTAGTACTCCATGGTGTACATAAACACCGTACACCCACACAGCTGAGATGGGTTTGGCAGGTATGAAGCTTAAAAGAGAATGCCAAAGATTTTTAAAAGATTAAAAAACAATCAGTTCCTAAACTTAACTTACAATATCTGGTATTAAAAATTTCCACATTAGTCTATAACTGAAAAAAATTAAAAAACAGCAAGTAGTCCTGTAGCACCTTAGAGACTAACAAAAAAATGTAGATGGTATCATGAGCTTTCAAGGGCACAGCCCACTTTTTCAGATGAATGGAGCAAGGGGTCCAGAGTTGCAAATAAATAGCAGAGAAAGAGGGGATGGGGAAGGAAAGGGAAGGGAAAAAATTGTCAATTAGAGTGTCCATGCTAAATGAGGCTAATAGAGTAGGCTATAAATGTGTGATACTTAACTTATAATGTCATTAGTCACTTTTAAATCCATTAGTGAGTGCCCGGGTAAGTTAAAATGTTCCCCAACAGGTTTCTGCATGTTACCATTTCGACTATCTGATTTGTGTCCATTAATCCTTTGTCATAGAGACTGTCTAGTTTGGCCAATATACTTGGCAGAGGGGCATTGCTGGCACTTGATCATCACATTGGTGTATGTGCAGTTATATGAACCTGTGATGTAGTGACTTATATGGTTAGGTGCTATGATGATATTGCTTGTATATATGTATGGACAGAGTTGGCAGTGGAGTTGATTGCAGGGATGGGTTCCTGGATTAGTATGATGGAGTTGTGCTTCATGGTTGCTGAAAGAATTTGTTTGAGATTAGGGGGTTGTCTGTAGGCGAGGATTGGCCTGTCCCCCAAGGCCTGTGAGAGTGAAGGGTCATTTTCCAGGATAGGTTAATAATGTGCTGAAAGGGTTTAAGTTGGGGGCTGTAGGTGATGACCAGTGGCATTCTGTTGTTTTCTTTGTTGGGCCTATCTTGAAGAAGCTGATGTCTGGCTACTTGTCTGGCTCTGCCAATCTGCTTTTTTCACTTCCCTGGGTGGGTATTTAAGTTTTAAGAATCCTTGATATAGATCCCGTAGGTGTTTGTCTCTGTCTGTGGGATTGGAGCAAATCCGGTTGTATCTTAGGACCAGGCTATAAACAATTGGCTGGGAAATGTGTCTTGGATGGAAGCTAGAAGCATGTAGGTAAGTGTGACGGTCAGTAGGTTTCTGGTATAAGGTGGTGGAAATGTGGCCGTCATTTTTCCCTTCTGTTTCCCTTCCTGCCCCTTCTAATTGACAATATTTTCCCCTTCTCTTTCCTTCCCCATCCCGTCTTTTTCTGCTATTTATTTGCAGCTCTGGACCCCTTGCTCCATTCATCTGAAGAAGTGGGCTCATGATACCATCTATATTTTTGTTACTAGTCTCTAAGGTGCTGCAGGACCATGCATTGTTTAAGTTTTTTTTAATATCTGGTATAAAATGATCTGAAAAAAAATCCCTTAGTTCAAGCTGTAGAACAGGTGACTGCTAACAGGGAGTTTAGAGAGGGAGTTCTCCAGGTAAAGGAGAAGCAGATACAGGACTCTTGAGGGAAGTGTTGTTGTTGGGGCTTTCTTACTGTGTGCTGAGCTTGTGTTTGTGAGTGAGGGTTGGTGCAAGGTGGTTTGTTTGGGGGGTGTGGTGTGTTTTTTCTTTTTTTTTTTTTCCCCCCTCTGTGTTTGAGTGAGGCTTTAGAGAGGGAGCTCTCCAGGTAGAGGAGAAGGAGATATAGGACTCTTGAGGGAAGTGAGTGTTGTGTCTGGGGCTTCTTGCTGTGTGATGAGCTTGTGTTTGTGAGTGAGGGTTGGTGTGTTTAGGTTTGATTGTTTGTTTGTTTTTTCCCCTGTGTTTGGGAGTGAGGCTTTTTTTTTTTCCTTCATCCTTTTTCCAGGTCAGCAGGGATGGAAGGCGATAGGTCTGCTGTTGTTACCTGCACAGTGTGTGCCATGTTTGTCTTCCTCCCGGAAGAAAGAACGGATTTCATCTGCACGAGGTGCAAACTGGTCGCCATTTTGGAAGAAAAAATTAGAGGACTGGAGGCCCAAGTGTCGACCCTACGCTCCATTGGAGAGGATGAAGACTTCTTCGACAGAAGGCAGCGTTTAATCCTACAAGCACGGCAGGCGGAAGAGCCAGAGAGGGCAGTACGGGACCAGGAAGAGAACTGGCAGCATGTAACTTCTAGAAGGGGAAAAAGGACAGCACGGAAATCCCCCAATGCTATAGAGGTAAGTAATCGCTTTCAGGCACTCTCCACAGACTCTGCGGTGGTGAATGCTTCGGAAGGGACCTCACAAGGAAGAAACCGTAAGGGAACACCATCTACTGGAAGGCATGGGATACGTAGTCCTAGGGATGAGGGTTCCACGACCACCACCCCCAAAAGAAGACGACGGGTGGTGGCGGTCGGAGACTCCGTCCTAAGAGGGACTGAGCCATCCATCTGCCATCCGGACCTGGAATCTCGAGAGGTGTGCTGCTTACTGGGACCTCGAATTCAGGATGTGACTGAGAGGCTTACCAAGCTGATCAATCCTTCGGATCGCTACCCCTTCCTGCTTCTCCATGTGGGAACTAACGATACGGCCAAGATGATGATGTGGAGAAAGCTGAAGTACTCAATGCTTTCTTTGCCTCTGTATTCACGGACAAGGTGGGCTCCCGGACTAATGCGCTAAGTGACGCAAGATGGGATGAAGATCGACAGCCCTTAGTGGGTAAAGAACAGGTTAGGAACTATTTAGAAAAGCTAAATGTACACAAATCCATGGGTCCGGACTTAATGCATCCGAGGGTACTGAAGGAGTTGGCAAATGTCATTGAGGAGCCTTTGGGCATTATCTTTGAAAAGTCGTGGAGATTGGGAGAGATCCCGGATGATTGGAAAAAGGCAAATGTAGTGCCCATCTTCAAAAAAGGGAAGAAGGACGATCCAGGGAACTACAGGCCGGTCAGTCTTACCTCGGTTCCTGGAAAAATCATGGAAGGGATCCTTAAGGAATCCATTTTGAGGCACTTGGAGGAGAGAAAAGTGATTAGGAATAGTCAGCATGGATTCACAAAGGGCAAGTCGTGCCTGACCAATCTGATTAGCTTCTATGATAAGGTAACTGGCTCTGTGGACATGGGAAAGTCAGTGGATGTGATATACCTTGACTTTAGCAAGGCCTTTGATACAGTCTCCCACAATATTCTTGCCAGCAAGTTAAGGGAATGTGTATTGGATAAAGGGATGGTAAGATGGATAGAAAGCTGGCTAGAAGGCCGGGCCCAGCGGGTAGTGATCAACGGCTCGATGTCAGGATGGCGGTTGTTTCTAGCGGAGTGCCCCAAGGTTCGGTTCTGGGACCAGTTTTGTTCAATATCTTTATTAATGACCTGGATGAGGGGATGGATTGCACCCTCAGCAAGTTTGCGGATGACACTAAGCTGGGGGGGAGGTAGATACGCTGGAGGGCAGGGATAGAGTCCAGAGTGACTTAGACAAATTGGAGGATTGGGCCACAAGAAATCTGATGAGGTTCAACAAGGACAAGTGCAGAATCCTGCACTTGGGACGGAAGAATCCCAAGCATTGTTACAGGCTGGGGACCAACCAGCTAAGTAGTAGTTCTGCAGAAAAGGACCTGGGGGTTACAGTGGATGAGAAGCTGGATATGAGTCGACAGTGTGCCCTTGTAGCCAAGAAGGCTAATGGCATATTAGGTTGCATTAAGAGGAGCATTGCCAGCAGATCCAGAGATGTGATTATTCCCCTTTATTCGGCTCTGGTGAGGCCACATCTGGAGTATTGTGTCCAGTTCTGGGCCCCCCACTACAAAAAAGACGTGGACGCATTGGAGAGGGTCCAGCAGAGGGCAACCAAAATGATTAGGGGGCTGGAGCACATGACCTATGAGGAGAGGCTGAGGGAGTTGGGTCTGTTTAGTCTGCAGAAGCAAAGAGTGAGGGGGGATTTGATAGCAGCCTTCAACTTCCTGAAGGGAGGTTCCAAAGAGGATGGAGAAAGGCTGTTCTCAGTAGTGACGGATGGCAGAACGAGGAGCAATGGTCTTAAGTTGTGGTGGGAGAGGTCCAGGTTGGATATTAGGAAAAACTATTTCACTAGGAGACTGGTGAAACACTGGAATGGGTTACCTAGGGAAGTAGTGGAGTCTCCATCCCTAGAGGTATTTAAATCTCGGCTTGACAAAGCCCTGACTGGGTTGATCTAGTTGGGATTGGTCCTGGTTGTCTAGCTGGTGAGTCTTGCCCACATGCTCAGGGTTCAGCTGATCGCCATATTTGGGGTCGGGAAGGAATTTTCCTCCAGGGTAGATTGGCAGAGGCTCTGGAGGTTTTTTGCCTTCCTCTGTAGCATGGGGCATGGATCACTTGCTGGAGGATTCTCTGCATCTTGGGGTCCTTAAACCATTTGAGGACTTCAATATCTGAGATATAGGTGAGAAGATTATTCTAGGAGAGAGTGGGTGAGATTCTATGGCGTGCATTGTGCAGTGGGTCAGACTAGATGATCATAATGGTCCCTTCTGACCTTAAAGTCTATGAGTCTTAAAGTCTATGAGACTCTTAATAGTAAGGAGCTACTATTAAGACTCCTATAGCTTTACTTAGGGTTTTTTTTTCCAAATAATTTTTACACCAGCTATTGAAATGTGATATATGGCCAGGATTAATCCAATAATTCTGACTGACATAAGTGATCTCACTATAGACAGTCAAGGTACTTATAATAAGTAAAATTGCAATCCTTAATTATAGGAGTAGTATTAAGTCCTTGAATTGTGTTGGAGTAGATTATGTTTTTCAAAAAAAATACAAATAAGAAGTTTAAGAGATATCCTAATCAGTAAACCAACATTGTCCACATGCAGAATACTGAAGATAGTTTCAAATTAAGCAATGCATTACAAAATTAGTTTCTTCCTTGCTTAGATGAGAATACCTTTATTCAGAGCTCTATATTTCTCCTGGAAAAGCTGAGCACATCGCTATCAATGTAAGCAGCCTAGAGAACTCCATCCCCATTCTCAGGTGACAAGATTCCACTGAACTCAGGTATTGGCAAGTAGTAAAACCTTCCTGTTCACACTATGGATCCTAACCTGTAATTCAGATATGATGGAATGCAGGACCCATGTACAACCCAAGACACAGTATTGCATTTATGACAGATTGAAGACCAGATCCTCAGATGTGGCAGCAGAGCTGGATTAACTCTTCTGGGGCCTAGTAGACTTAGCAGGGCCCCCTAGGCTCTGGGATGGGGCCAAATTGAGAGTCTCAGTATTTGGGAGGGGGCTGCCGGGGAATGGGATCTAGGCAGGAGGTAGGGTGCAGGAGGGGGCAAGGAATTAGGTTGCTTACCTGGCACGACTCCCAGGGGGTATGTCTACACTAGCCCCCTAGTTCGAACTAGGGAGGTTAATGTAGGCATTCGAACTTGCAAATGAAGCCCGGGATTTAAATATCCCGGGCTTTATTTGCATCTTCCCGTCCGGGCGCCATTTTTAAATGCCCCGTAGTTCGAACTGACTGCCCGCGGCTACACGCAGCAGTCAGAAGTTAATCCAAACTAAATCCTTAGTTCGGATTAACTGTTACTTCTCCTGCAATGAGGTGTAACAGTTAATCTGAACTAAGGAATTAGTTCGAATTAACTTCTGACTGCCGCATGTAGCCGCGGGCAGTCAGTTCGAACTATGGGGCATTTTAAAATGGCGCCCGCCAGGGAACATGCAAATGAAGCCCGGGATAGTTAAATCCCGGGCTTCATTTGCAAGTTCGAATGCCTACATTAGCCACCCTAGTTCGAACTAGGGGGCTTGTGTAGACATACCCAGGGAGAATAGTTGGCTCTGCATAGGCCTGCACGTGCAGGCACCCACCACCCCCAACTATTCCCATTGGCTGCAATTCCTGGCCAATGGGAGTGGCAGAAGTAGAGCCTGGTGGTGAGCACTGCTAGCAGTGACCTACACGGCTCCAGCCAGGGTGAAGAAGGGGAATAGCAGTGCATTGATCTTCCTCCCCTCCCTGCCACGCAGAGCCAAAACATGAGGGGGCTTGAACGGCTGCATCCCAAGGCCTTGAGCTAAAGCTCCTCCCGTTAGCCTGAGGCCCTGGTCTGCAGCCCCTAAAGTCACTTTCATAATCTGGTTCTGTGTGGCAGCATAGGAGCCCTTTGCATTTCCCTGACACGGAGCATTCTGAGCAAAGATTGGACCTAAGAGACACATTAGAGTAACCCAAAGCTCCTCAAATCTGCTTTATCTACCATCAGGTACACCCCATTTCCCCTGGTCACACCCCTTATAGCGGCGACAAATGAGCATCCCCTTACAACAGGGGAATTATTTGGAGGCTGGAGCCTCTGGGCACAGCAATTATTATGTTTCTATGATGCACAAAGAAGAATTACGTAATTTTTAATGTTAGGAACAGAATTTAATTGCATTGGTATAGCAGCCATTGCCACGGTGACTGCTACATCAATGACAATTTAAAACAGTTTTATTAAATAGTAAAAAGCAGATGCTTAAATTTGATTCTAGCTGATAGAAACAGTAAAAAAAAAAAAAAAAAGCTTTAGATTTGAAAACTACAGGCTGTTTCCGTGTGCACTTTAACTGTAACATTCAAATGTACGTAGAAATGACAAAGGAAAAACACTACCCTACGACAGAGTATCTGAAAGGTAAAATCTAACACCATGAGGAGCACACGAAGCTGCTCGGCTCACTATACTGCCAGAGGCATGAAGGAAGCCTTGCTCAAACCAGCAATTTCTATTTTTAAACTCGCTGTTGTTTCCGTGTCATGGCATCAATGTGAAGATTGGGCTTTCAGCAGATGCACCACTGACTGGAAACATTCCCTCAGTAATTCATAAATGATAAATCTCGGGCTCAAAGCATCCCTGATTCAGTTGGTTTCTTTTTAATAGAATGCTGCAATTAAAAGGGGACTTTGTCTACAAATATAGTGCTATTAAAATGCAGTTAGGTTAGTGAAGGGAAAGATCAGAAAGACTATAAATCATTAATATGGGCAGCAACATGGTTTCAAAGCCTTAATGGACAAATCCTCCCATCATATCAAGTCCAAATAGCTGGGCTGAGTGCAGAGCAGACATTCTGAGACAGCAGTGGTAGAAGTAATCCTCTCTCACTCCCAGGGTGCATCGCAGTATGAGTGCTACTCCAAAGTCACTAGTGATGAGCCCTTTCCTCAGAGGAGAAGAGTTGGTGGTTCTGGATTTTCACAGCCCCTATTCCCACTTCTCAGGAAGGAGAAGGAGAAGGTTCCACTTCTCCATTGCCCACAAAATGCCTCTTCATGAGGGAGCACATGCAGAGCTTGACTTCAGAACATGCATATTGTGTGGGCTCCAAAAATCCCCTTACTTGGCACAGCAGAAGGTCTCTGTGGCATCTGGACCCCCGATGGATGTGGAGGAAAGTATTTTGCCCTTAATTATTATTAAGCTGCTTTAAGACTTTGAGGTTCCTATTATTTCAATGGTGGTTTCTGATCCAATGTAGGTCCCATGGGTATAGAATTAACAAGTTCCCAGCAACATCCTTGTGGTGTCCCGTGAGAGAGATGCTTCTCAGAATGTCCCAAACTATCAGATTATAGGATTTCCCCATTTCACTTTTCATATGCAATACATATAGGTCAATGAATTAAAATGTACCAATTAGTTCAAAGGCTCTCACTACCATGTCAATGAATTGAACACATCTAAAGTGAAACAAAAGAGAGGACTATGCAGCACTTTAAAGACTAACAAGATGGTTTATTAGGTGATGAGCTTTCATGGGCCAGATCCACTTCCTCAGACTAACATGGCTACATCTCTATTACTACATCTAAAGTGGTGACACTGATGGAAGAAAGCCAGCATTAGTTTTAAAACTAATTTATACCATTTATAAGGATTCATGGGCAGAAAGGAAGAAGCACAACTCATCTATCAGGAGAACAACTGAGAAATGCATATTTCCTCCAACGCATAGTGACAGAAACCAGGAGGAATATTGTTTAAAACTAATGAGGAAGTGAATTCACCCTATATGTATTTAAAAACCTGGATATTGCATTACATGATAACAGAACTGCACAGCCTCATTAATGTTTGGAAGTTTGCTAGAGAAAACAATTCATACTGTTCTTCTCCTTTGTGACTTACAAACTAATACCCAAAGCATAATACATGGTCTGTAAAGCCACCTAAAGGAATTCAAAAGAGTGTTTCCTTTGCTAATGTTTTTCAAAAATGTTGGACTTCAAACGTAGAAAGTTTGCTTAGTTTATGTTTCATCTTACATTTTCCTGAAAATGCATACAAAGCTCCTTACAAAGGATCCTGTAAATTATTCCAAGGATGAGATCGCTCGTATACATACAGTAAATATTTTAGGACCTACACAAGAAACCTTCAGTTTGCTCCTCTGTTTCCTTTATTGATTTTTTTTGTTGTTGTTCTGCTTGTGCACAGAAACCTACAAACCACTCTCTCTCACTATCTGGTTTTTTCATGCCATTTTTGGCTAATCCTGCTGAATTCTCTTGGGTTTTAACCTCTACTTTCTCCCCCAAGAAACCAAACATCACCAGAACAGTCAGTCCACTGGTCATTTGCTCAAGACCTTGGATCTGAAGCAGCTCACAAATGTGATTTGAATAGCAATGGAAGATTTAGATGATCTATTACTAATCAGGAACCTTATGAACAGATTTCTGTCATGTACGTACCTGCCCCTCTACTATCCACTTGGAGATGGATGTTTTTCCATCATACCCAGGCCGGAACTGAAGTGTGGCAGAGCGAGGACTGATGTTAGAAATAACCAGATTAGACGGGGCACCAGGGAGTTCTGCAGCAATTAAAAGAAATTAAAAAGGGTAGAAATATTTTGGGATTTGAAGTACAAATGTGCAGATCAACAAATAGACAGTCAATATTTCAGCAAGTAGTACAGTATGCTAACACTTATAATACAGTAAATAATTTTGGACTGGCATATGTAATTATATTATTATTATTATTTATAATGCACCATATGTATCCATGGCACTTTACAGACTAATAAAATGACAGATCTCTGTCTGGAGGGCCTTAGACTCTAGATTAACACTATAAAGGCTACATAAGAAAAAGAGGCATGGTCTGGTGGTTAAGGTGGCCTCGAAACCTGAGCTTCATTCCCAGCTCTGCTAGTGAATTGCTGTGTGATCTCGAGTAAGTCATTGAACATTCTGTGATTTAGTTCCCCATTTATAAAATGGAGATAATATTTACCTACCTACCTTCCTCTAGAGGAAATGTAAATCCTGGGTAATACCAAAGAGAGAGATAATACTGCTGAATAAATAGCCAACTTCACTGAGATTTTCAAAGCAGATGTAAGCCAGTGTTTCCGCATTTGAGACCTCTTCCCCCGAATCTCACCTTGACAAGTAGCTGTACACTGCCTCGCCCATTTTAGTGGTCCCACTATTGCAATTTGGGCTTTAGGACATGGGACTACTTCTACAAGTTTCCTGCATGCCAACACGTTCCATTTTTGGAAATATTTTTATTTGTATCACATAAATACCCTACAATCCACATGCACTATAGCTCTAATCCTTACGAATGGGAAAAAAAAGTCTTCCTTTTTAAAAAGCACCCTTTCCCCAAAATGTGTGGATTTCTTTGTTTTTTAAAATAATGATCACTGCTTGACCCATATCTTATGTTACTTTATATATTTATAAAAAGTAGCTATTTAATTACCTTTCCCCCTCATCCCTGAGTCCCTTCTATACTTCATTAATTATGCTGTACTGTGCCTCCATGCTTTAAAAATAAAGGCATGTTTATTATCTTACTCAGGAAGCCAGTGTTTCCTGGAATTTGGCCACACACAGGAGTCAATTTACTTTGAGTCATTCTCTATAGTTTTACCAACCTGGGGGCACGCCAGAGGAAATGGTAGAGGAGGTAACCACCCCAGCCCCTTTTGCTGTCATTGCTGCCACCTCAATAGTGTAGGTGGTGAGAGACGACAGCCCAGTGATTTTGTATTCAAGGGTTGTGTTGGCTAGAGTGCGAGCCAGACGAGATTCATTCCTGCTGTACACCTCCCAGGAGATCTGGTAGCCTAGAAAACAATTACATAGACGTCAAGGAATTGTAACAGTGGCGAGTTCTTTGTCTTCCTGCATGATAATCCAGAGGTTCGCAAGTGGTTGGAGCACTTGCCGCTGGTGGGCTGTTGAGAGTCAGCTGGTCATGTTGCTGACTCTCCACCAGAGTGGATACCTTTTTACAGAAAGAAATATGCACTGAATGCATTAAGGCAATTAAAAATACCTTAGTATTTTTCCAATAGTACTTTTCCACATGAGCAATTCCTGCAGATACCACTGGGATATCATGTGACAATGAAGTTGCAAAGGGAAAGGGACGTGGTTTACATAGAAGAGCTTTCTATATGTATGCAGCATGCGCTGTAAAAAGGTTGAGAAACCTCAGGAATAATTTTCTTGAAGAGTGGGATTTCGAGTTATGAACTCTAAAAAATGAACAGGAAAAGAGACCCTGAAAAACTCAAACTCTTCTCACCAGTGGGTAGTTGGAATAGGAGGTGAAAAATCTATGCACAGCTACCAGGGCTGCTTCTTTCTTAAGCTGAGGATCTAAAAATACTTACAGATCAGACGATAATGATCTTGCAGGAACACAGTTGGACTCTTGGAGAAATGGAAAAACTTTTAGTCCCCTTAGCTTCCTGCTGCACACACCTTTTAGCAAGGTAAATTATTAGTCTGTCCTTTAGAACCTAGTGTAGCCAACCTACTGTCCTAATCCCAACAACCTTGACCCTCCACCCCCTTCTTCTATAGGAAGCAGCCTGTTAAATTTCTCCCTTCTTAGCTCTTTTGAGAGTTCCTGGAAGACAAATGGATATAAAAGTTTCTACAGTCTGATTTGTTCAATTTTGTCTGTGAAGGCTTTTGTTCTCCTCCTCATCTTCCTCACTTGCTCTGCCCCTTGCTACTCCTCTGGTAACTTTATTCTCCCCTGAGCTCAGTTGAACCTTACTGTGTCAGTCTCCAGATAGCTGGCAGAAATGTTTGCTTCTCTGCAGCTTCCCCCTATCATTTGGCACAGGGCAAAGAATACATGCAGCTCTTGAAATTAAAGGAAATGAATGTGATTCAAATGATTATACAAAAGGAACCCCTTGAACTGTACTGGGCACCAGCCGTCAAGAGAAAGGTAGGCCTTCCAACCAGGTGCCATCTCTGAACTCAGACTCATGTTGTTATCACTGAAAACAATGTCAGTGATTAATACATAGAAAGTGAAACCACAAAATGTCCAGTGATTTTAACAAGAAGTGTTTATTTCAGAGACGCAATGTGATCTAGCAAACTAGGTACCGGAGTGGGAAACAGGAATTCCTCAGTGCTAATCAGTGAATTGAACACTCAATGCCTGAGTTTCCCTCATCAGTAAAATGGAAATAACAACCACCACCTCCTTACATCTCAGTGGTGCTGTGGATTTCATTAACTTTCATGAAGCAAGGAGTATTATTTCCCAGAGAGATCATACTTTGTGTAGCAGATGGTCATTGAAAAAATAATAATTAAGAGCAGTAGTGTGTGGGCGAGGTTCTGTGGCCGGCAGTGTGTAGGAGAGCAGGCTAGATGATCATGATGGTCCCTTCTGACTAAAGTCTGTAAGTATGCAGACTCTGAACATGGGGTCTATTGACCTATTAATGAAGGATAAAGGTCACAGCCACACAGAGTCAGAGCAAGACTCTCCTCTCTATCTGCGGCTCAGTGGTGGGAGTGTGAGCAGAGTGATCTCATAGGGAGCCTCTTCCTTCCTTGCACACTGCAGAGGAGGGCAACAGTGCTGCTACAAATAGACCATTACGGTTGGAGAGAGAGAGGATTGGAAGGTGAACCACAAAAACTGTAACTATGTAGGATCCTGCATATTTAAAAGTCTCAGTGGGGTCTCTGTAACTTTAAAAAAAAAGTAGTCCTGTAGGACCTTAGGGTGTGTCTAGACTAAAGGGTTTTGTTGACAAAAATGGACTTTTGTTGACAAAACTATACCTGCATCTACACTACCGCTGAGTTCTGTCGACATAACATCGACAGAACTCGGCAGTTTTGTCAACGGTGGTAAACCTCTTTCTACGAGGAATAACGCCTTTTGTCGACAGAGTTCTGTCAACAGAAGGTGTTATTGCATCTACACTGTCATGTCAACAAAGCGGCTTGCTTTGTCGACAGAACTGGATGTAGTCTAGACACTCTTTGTCGACAGAGGCTTTGTCAACAGTATCTGTCTACAAAGCCTCTGTCGACAAAAGCCTGTAGTCTAGACGTACCCTTAGAGACTAACAAATAGATAGAGATAGAAATAGAGATAGAGATAAACTCACTTCCTCATTTTTATTAGGCTCTAAGATGCTACAAGACCACTTATTTTTATGTAGAATCCTGTGACTCAAACCCCCTGCAGAGAAGGCACACAATCAGTGGCCACTCTTAGCCCAGACGCTGGCAAAGGGCAGTTCACAGATGAGGTTGTGGTCACAGAGAAGTTGCAGGGCTGCAATCCTGATTATTGAGGCTGTGTGTGAGGAAGTGGGAATTTCACCCTTAATGCACAAACAAAATAAAACATTTGAAGATAGTTTTCAATTAAAAAAATAAACAAGAGATTTGCAACGTTTTCCCTATCCATCTGTGTCCAAACAATATGTGACAACACTGTTGTCCTAAGTTAAACAGTGTGAACTTTTCTTTGCTGATTGGCATGTTTAGGAGAATCTTTGGCTAATCACCAAATTTTTGAGGGTTCACCTCTATACATTTTTAATGGGCTGCCCATAACTACTTCAAAGCCCCTACTGTATCTGGAAAGAGACCCAGGTTTGCAACATGTCAGGCACGTATTATTGATGCTTTTATATACTGAAAAAAATTCACCTGGAAAAATATCATTTACAATGTCAATGTAGAGCAAAAGCAGAGGCAACATTGAATGTGTATATTTCAATTCCAATAATTCCACTGATCTACAGCCAAAATGCTTCAGAAATAAATGTAGTCAAACTTTACTAATTCTGGGTCACTGAGAATGAAAATGATGCTTAAAATTGTTGATTGGCTCTAGTTTTCAAGATATGCTATTGGGTCAATATATACGACCCTTGACTTGGGAATGGCGGAGGATAAGTGAGTTATAAAGGGAAGGGATCTCAGTTTAAACCAGAAATGACTAAAATACATCTTTGACTGGATCTATAACTAAATCTATGACTGGGTTCGGACAGTACTTGCTTTTTAGGCAAAACAATGAATGATGCAATCTGAAGCTGGTATTGCGTCATACATGATATGAATTGCATCATGTTATTCCTAGAAGTCATTGATGATGCAATCATAACGAAGCTTACATCACTCTGCTGAACAAATTGCCCTATATCAGCTCTAGAAATCATACAGTGTCGTGCTCTCTTATTTGTCAGTGTTTGATTTTGCAAAGGGACACATTTCTGTTTAGCCAAAGTGAGCAGAGATGCCTCGTACTTGTGTGAACAGTGCAGATAACTTCTGCTATGTTTGTGGTGAAGTGACTTTTGCATCACAAAAGCGCAGTATAACCACTATGGTTAAGAAAGCCTATCACCTTTATTTTGGCTGCAAAATTGGAGATCAGGACAAGAGGTGGGCCCCACACATATGCTGCAACACTTGTGCAACAAATCTTCACCAGTGGTTGAACAGGAAAAGGAAATCTATGCCTTTCGCAGTGCCAGTGATTTGGAGAGAGCCAACAGATCATACCACCAATTGTTACTTCTGCATGGTGCCTCCAGTTGGGAAAGGTGTGTCAAAGAAGAAAAAGTGGACATTATCCAAACATTCCATCAGCTATACGCCCAGTACCCTACGGAGAAGGACTGCCGGTTCCTGATGCACCAGAATCACAAAGTACTGCTGTTTTCTCTGCGAATGGGATAGCCGTGCAAGAGATTCCCACTACATCAAGATAGACTGGCCACTCCGACAGTCATTGGAGCCTGGGAGGAAAAGTGTTCAGCATCCACCACTTGTTGAATCAAGGAAGATTTTGTTACCACCCTTACACATCAAGCTGGGTCTGATGAAGAACTTTGTCAAGGCCATGGACAAAACACAAGCAGCTTTCAAGTACCTCCGTGGAAAATTTCCAAGGTTAAGTGAAGCTAAGATAAAGGAAGGTGTCTTTGTTGGTCCTCAGATTCGTGAACTTCTTCGAGATGATGCATTTGACCATGCACTGCGTGGCAAGGAAAAGACAGCATGGAAAGCCTTCCAGTTAGTGGCAATAAATTTTCTCGGAAACAACAAGGCAGACAACTACAGGTTGTTGGTGGAAAACCTCCTCAAGGCATACAAAAGCCTTGGTTGCAGTATGTCGCTAAAGATACATTTTTCGCACTCTCATCTAGATTTTTTTCCACCGAACTGCGGAGCAGTGAGCGACGAGCACGACGAGCGATTTCGCCAGGACATTGCAACAATGGAGAAACGCTGTTAGGGCAAATGGAGCCCATCAATGCTTGCAGACTATTGCTGGACAGTGGCAAGAGATGCTCCATTTAATGAATACAAGAGACAAGCCAAGAAGCGCCGAGTAGACACTGAATAGGACTAAACTATGTACATAGTTTTTTGCCTTTTGTTCCATAATACATTTTATTTATATAACCCTTTTGCTGATTTTTAAAGTGTTACATAAACAGGACAGGTGAAATATCATCATGTAAAGCAACCATAAACACATGAAAAGACCTAGGTTTACAATTTATGATTAAAACTCTACTATCTACACAATATACATAGACGTAACATGTAAAAACTTAAATATCTTGGAAACAGTAGCCAATCAGTTGTTTTAATTGTCATATTTGAATTCAGCACATCAAAATACATAATAAATAGCACATTTTATCTCTGAAGCAGACGACTTCTAAAAAGTTGTAGACCGGTGTCATAAAACAGTTACATCTAGCCATAGAAAAACAAACCAAAATATATATGCACACAAATAAAGCCTACTGAAATCAGGCAAGATTAAAACAAACAAACTCATCAATGAAAGAAAGGAATTCCCAAATGAAGGAAAGGAATTCCAGTATCCAAATGCATAGCACTTAAGCATCAATGACTGGCAGATGGGCAGAACTCTGGGACATGTGGCCAGTAAAAAATATTCTCTCTGATTTACAGACATAATCCACGCCATGGATGTGTGCAGTGGAGTTCAATAGGCCTGAGCAACAATTGTTTCATCTGGTTTGAGCGTAAGCAAGATGACAAAAGGAGCCACAGCGTTTTCCTTATGCTTTGGCACTACACCTTCTCCCTGAACTGCTGTCTAACCGAAACTAATGACCAGAGCAGTTTCAGAAATAATTTTCTGTTGAACTGGAATAAATTCTCTACAAGAGACCAGTACATCCAATCACAAACTGTCCATCTGCATCCAGGCACTCATAAATCAGAGTTTACTGAGGGAGAAGGGAAGATACTGAAATTTACAATGAGAGCAACGGGCAGTTTACCAGAACAGGCTGGCTGCCTTGCAATGCCCCGTGTGTTTTCCTCTCATTCCATGTACCAGAATTAAAAAGGAGTCACAATAAATGATATCAATGAGCAGAAGTGATGAAGCAGAGGGTTTCTAAGCACTCTTAGATCTCCAAGCAGCACTGTATATAGTCCTTGAGCCATTCAGGGAAATGAATTGTTTTGCCGTCCCTTTTTCCCGGCCTTAACACAATGCACACCACTAAAGGGGAAGTCATAAACCTTGCCTGGTGCAGTTTTTTTCCTGCCTATATTTCCCCATAAACAATAGCACTTTTTTTAAAGTCCTTTCCTTCTAAAACAATCTACCCTGTGTGTAAAACAGCCCATCACCTCGCTCCAACGGGTTTCCAAATCATTCTGGGAGATGGAAGCTTATTTCCAGCATAGGAGTTCTCAAGCAGCAAATGTTTTGTGAACTGCTTTGTAGAGGGCAGATTGCTAATTGCAGTGTTAATTCGGGGGGAATTAGCAAAGCCACACTGAAACAATTCAATAGCAATAATAATATCACAGATTTGTATAGCACCTCTCACCCCGAAGGAATCCAGAATGCTTTACAGCCTTCACATAGTTAGCACGTTATGCTAGTTATTACAGTGATGGCAGCAACAGAAATGACAGATTAAATCAGAATAGTAAACATACAGCCAGGAGTCACTGCCCTGTCCCAATACCTAGATGCACTCACGTCTGGGATAGAGTAGGACAGCTGTTTGAAATAACCCCCACTATCACAGAAGCACTTGTGACAGGAACTGAAGAAGAATCTCATATGCACTTCAAAAGACCGGGGCAATTAGTTAAACTGAACGTAGCTACTCACATGGGCAAAAGTGCCTGATTCTTATGAGAGACGATGAGATTACAGTTGAAAATGATATGGCGAATGTGTTTCTTTACACATTTTATAGTTATACTTCACTTGAATTCATCTAGAAGACTGAATATATGCCACTGGTAAATACCGGAGACAATATTTAGCTTTCAATGTGTCCTCAAAGAATGCCATGGTCCAAAATTTTCGAACAAGGGTGCTTAAAGTTAAGCACCTAAAACCCGTATTTAGTTTACCAAATAAGTGCTCTTTTATTAAGATGTTCTGAGCTCCCAATGACGTTAGTAGGAGCTGATTGCGTTTAGCAGCTCTGATTCAGGTGCTTAATTTTAGGGACCCAGGTTTGAAGATTTGGCTAGATTTATTGAAGTGCTACTGATCTGCTTTCTGCAACCATCAGTCTTTGTCCCAAGACCACTAAGTTCAAGGCATGATTTCCCTGAAATGAAATGAAGCATTTTGGTCAAAGCAAAATGTTTCATTGACTCAAAACAGCTAAAAAAAAATCCTTTGCAGAGACGCCATGGATGGTAAAGCGCACCCCTTTAGTAGCACCATCAGGAGCAGATAGTGACAGCCCAATTACTCCCACTCTAGCGGGTGCTACAGGGCAATGTCCTGTTAGCAGGACAGAGTTCAACCCTCCAGCCAAAGGAGAAACAATAACACAGCCTGCAGCAAGCAAATGACATAAAGCAGAGGTATGAAGCACAACAACAGGGAAAAAAATTATACGCAGCTCCCTTCAGGATATAGGCCTCTCTTATTTCACACGGCCCAGGGAGCATTATAGTCTACTTCAGTGTTTACTGGGTCTCTAGTGCAAGTCTCAGTCTTTTCCCCTCTTTAGCGCCAGTAATCCTCCTTCAGCAAGGGCGAGGCTCTAGTGGCTGTCCACCCCCTTCTTGAGGTCAGAATAGCTCAACGGCCTGTTCCTTTTGCAGGGCTGCCCCCTTCTGAATGGGGCTCACTCCTTTTAAGTCCTGTTCCAGTGTTGGCATCCTATGCCAAAGCAGAAAGACAGGGCCCCTCTAGCCTAAAACAGCCTTATCACCAATGGTAGTGTGGGGGTTTTTACACCATATCGCAGGAGAATTTTGAAGTTTTCGTGGTTTTTTTCAAAATTGGAATAAAGCTAAATTCTGAACATTCAAAAACCTTTGAGAAACAGACCTTCTGTCCTCCACACGTTCTCTAATGCATAACATCTGATGATAGTATTACCTCTAAGGATTAGTACCATGAACTTTTCCAGGTATGTATTAACCTTGACAGAAAAATGAGTGGCTGTTGTCCCAACCAAACTGACATACAGTAGATGGATATATAGCAGGAAAGGGTGAAGTAACACGCAAGTGTGAGATCTCTGCTGTTACTATCTCTATATCTTAGAGATTTGTGCATCTGTCTGTCTGTGAGCCCTTTTGTTCAAGAATTCCTCCTAAACTGCAAGAGCTAAAACCACCAAATCTGGTATGCAGCTTCCTCATATCCTGACTTAAAGCAAGATCAGGGTTTGGTTATACCAGGAAAATGGGATGTGCCTGGAATTCAATTGTTTTCTATAACATAGAAAGGGAGGAAGCTGATCAGAGGGACAGCTATACTGCAGAGTGACCACAGGGGGTCAGTCACAGAAGAAAGATAGTGGCCAGCTGAGGACAGGGCTCACCATCTTGCCGGCCACCAGCCCACGTACATGGCCCCCCCAACCTCAAACCCTTCTCCGGTGACCCTCGGCTGTAGTGATGGATGAGGTGGGTGGAGGGAAAGCCCCACCAGCCCCACCGCCATGGCCCCTCCCCAGACCACCACCAGCCCCGTACCCCCTGAGGAACCACAGCCTGCCTCCCCCAGCATTGCTGGACCACCCAGTTTGCCCACCCTCCGGCCAGCCTGAGTGGCCCCTCTTCCCCATCCCCAGGTCCAGACAGTGCTGTGCAGCCCCCCATCCCCTGCTCACTGATTTGGGATTAGCGAGTGCCAATGGAACCAGCCTGGGCACACACCTCTCACGCTGATCCAGGACCAAGGAGCTATGGCAGGGCTAGACTGCACAGGTCCCCCCACCCAAACCTCCCCTACCCTGACCCAGCCTGGCCCCCCCGGGGAGAAGCCAGCAGGCAGGGTGCGCAGCCCCCTCCTGCCCTAGGGACAAGCTGGCAGGTGGCGTGTGCAGTCCCCACCACCCTAGGTAACCTCCGGGGAGAAGCTGGTGATCACCTTCACCCTCTGTCCTGAGTCCCTCACCCCCTGAACTGAGCTCCCCCCCTCCTCCTAACCCTTACCCCTGAGCCCCTCCTCACCCCCAACATCCCCCGCCCCCTGTCCTGAGCCCCTCCTTAACTCCCCACCCTAACTCCTGCACCCCACACTCCCAGACTCCTGCCCTGAACCCCCCCACATCCTCAAAGCCCTGCCCTCACTCCTGCACCCCCCCACACCAGCCCCCTGCTCTGAAGGACCTGGGAAATGCTGGGTAAGTCTTCTAGTAGCCTATATTTAGCAATAATGTTTAATCTTTCTGTCAAATGATCCATAGCCAGACAGCTTGATCTGCATGTGAAGGATTCTGGTAACTTGTTATTTCATCTTAATTGTAGCCTCTTAGCACTGTCAATCAGGATTTTCCAGCTGCAAATTCAGCATCAGGAGGCCCTGATCCTTAGTGCCAAGGGTCAAACAGAGCCTGGCAGAGTTTCAGAAATCTAGTAACACAGGTGGAACACGTGTGAGATTTAACAAGCCTGATGCTCAGTGGGGAGTTGATTTCTAATACATTTTCAGTGGCCACAATCAGGGACTGGTGGTAATTGGACCTGTGCCTTCGGTGACATGCCCAAGTTGATATTTCAATTACCTTAAAGAGGAAGTGGGAAGGCTGCATTGTTGGTAGGCAGCTCTCTCTAAATGTTCTATTATCCAACCTTTCCCCCCCCCCTCACTGCAACAATACATTCCCACGCCTTATTTTAAAGGATAACATCTGATACTTGCCTGTAATTATGCCATTTTTCTCTATAGGTTCCTGCCAGCTGACCTTGAGAGACGTGTCCAGAATCTCAGTGAAACTCAGGTGTCCCACAGCTCCAGGCTCTGGCAATCAGAAAGGGAAATCTGTTAACAAGAGATCCCCATTTACTTTTGATGTGATTCATGCCACAAGGTTAGCACTGAAGAAATAAAACACTGAGCCAGGGCCAGTGGAACCCAGCAGGAGACATCTGTGAGAGCTGCAGGGGAGAGGGGGAATGCAAGGTGTTAAGAATCACTCTGGCTATCATCACAAATTATTTTATCCAGTCTTCATCCACACTGCGCAGAGAACCAAAGAGACTGGCAGCAGGAGATTGACACACAACTTGTTCTCTGTCTCTCTTCTTGGCCTAATCTAATTAGAACTATCAGGCTTGCTGGATCCTGAAAAGCAATTGCGTTTGCTGGTTTCCCTAAATTATCTCACACAGACTACAGCCTTTTCCTGTGCCTTTGCAGGGGCTGAGTTATCAGGTCTTGTATCTGCAGAAGCAGCATTAGCAGAAATCCCATCTGGGCAGGGTCTTTTAACTTTGCAAATCAAAGTCAGTTTTATCCAATCAGCACTTGGATAAACTCTTGCAAAACATAAAAAATCTCCAGGAAAATGGTAACTATCCTCTGTAAAATGTATACAACTCTGTGAAACTTTTAAAGGATTTTTATGGGGTAGCTCAAGAGCTCTTGAAATGTTCAGTTCCCTGGTGTGCAATGAAAGACTATAAAATGGAATGACTGTCAAGAATATACCATCCTCCCTCAATTTTGATCTTCAAGGAAGACAACCTGACTGATTTTTGATCCAACTTGCTTTTCTCTCTTCAGTCAATGCACTGAAAAAGGGAGCTTTTGGCTTACTTTATATTCACTGTGCTTTTTGTTACCTGGATTCCTGCCCAAAAATGCTATCCTCCGGCTCTGCTGACACCAGTTGGCAATTTCTGGGCTGCACATTTGTATTTTATTTCCTCTTCCCTTTTGTGCAGTTTCTCATTGCCTTCCTGCTATGAAAAAAAAAGCTTGCCAATAGGCTGGCTATAGCCACATTTGCAATTGTGCAATCCCAGGGAGGGAAACCTCTGAGGTCATTCTCCAATAGCCAGTAGTCAAAGCATTATAGAAAGAACAGCTACTCCGGTATAAATCTCAGGAATATCTAACAATAGTAAGTATGCAGTATTCAGGAAGGAGTGAGTATCGGTATTCCTAGTCTTGATTTCACTCAACCCACAAAGGTACAAACCTATTTTAATTTTGTTGTACAATTCTGAAAAGATGGAACCAGCTAAATTAAGCCATCAAAGGCTGTGTTCACCTAGGATGTCAATTCATGTTTGATCTGCCATTGATCGGCAAACAAATTCTTTTGCAGAATCACCAAGCATTGTTCTAAAGAAAGGCAGAATGTAACCAACTGTTAGCAGAAGTCTGGAAGGTTCATGTTCTCTTCAGATTTAAAGTTTGCATCTGCTTTCACCATGCAGATGTATCCAGTGAAATACGAAAGGGAAATTCACACACACACAACAAGCTCAAGGACCCAAAGCCAGGAGCCACACCCAGGATGTGGTAATGTGTCCTCTGAAGTCACAGACTGTACAAATATCCTCATGCTGGCTCTCCTTTTAAGCCACTGCAATGCCAAAGAAATTATTTTCTGAAGAGTCTTTTAAAAAATCATACCACCTATTCAGTATTTGCCAAATACAATAACTGTTTCTCTTTCCTCCTTGTCTTCCAGCTTTAATGCTTCAGTAAACACATACAAAGTTAAATTATTGTCTCAGATTTCTGGTGGTTATAATTCTGTTTCAGTGATCTGCTAACATTTAAAAGTTCTAGCAGCAGGTAATCTGCTATTTGAGCGCAGAGATATCACACTTTCTAGCACCCAGGGGAGATGGACTATGAAGGAGAAAATCTTTGGATAAGTAGATATGTTTCTTTTATGTCCTTTCAACACTTTCTCACGGACAATTGGTCCAGCATTTGAAATCTTACTTCTTGAACTCTTATGCTGCCTGTAACCAGGCTCTTCTTTGCAGGAACAATGACTAGCCTAACCAAAGGTTATTAAAACAAAACACTATTTCGAAAACCACCAGATAACCTGGATACATTAAGCAGTTTTTTCTAACTTACTTTTATATTTTGGGTTGTCAGAACAGCATTCAGTGAGGGAAAGAGGATTAAAAGCACTGCCCAGAGCTAAGATTAGAGAAGACAGACGACTGTGTAAACCTCCTTCAGATAGCTTTGCGACTGCAATTTAATCTTGACCTGCAGTAACTCCCCCCGGCCCCCGCAGGCATATCAATCCTAAACCTCTCTTGAGCGGACACTTCCACATGAACCAAATTGGGCTAAAATGTGTGAGGTTTTGAGATGCAGCGAATAATCTCTGCACTGAACTTCCAGACTCATTCTCAATCCTTGGTGCAGATTTGAGCTGGATTTGGCAGACAGGCTCAGAATAATGAACTCACCTTTCAAATATTTGAATAAAAAAAAATGCATAAAACATTTGTAGCATGCAAATAAGCAATTACATTTTCAATGTGCTTCCCGGCAACGATCATATCTGGTGCCTAAATTTAGGCTCCTAAATCCATATTTGGGTATGTAAATATTTAAATTTATAGCGGCCTGATTTTCATTGACTTCAGTGTGTGCTACAGATGCTCAGCAACTCTGAAAATCAGATCCCTTTCTTTTATCCGACTAAATATGGATTTAGGAACCTCATCTTCGGAAGCCAGGTTTGAAACTTTTGGCCATCACTTTAGCAGAACCATTTTCAGGCACTGCCAGAGAATGCTGGCTGGACTTCGCTATACTCACTGTCTTCATGAGTGCACAACAGCTGTGGTGGGCTTCGTGGTCCATCCCCGGGGGTGGTGAAACAGAGCACTGATGTGTAATAAGCAGTGAATTTCTTCAAGTTGGTAATGCAGCCACTGTGAACTCCATGAAAATCAGGAGCAATGGTGACCACAGTCACAGACTCTGGTTCAGCCTCTGGCCATGCCAGGAGCTGGAATAGAGAAAATGTAAATACAGATTAACACTCATTAAAAGTTGTTTCTACTCACAATACTTGCAAACGCTATCATTATGCAATGTGAAACAATCCTGCTTCTGGGTTCACTGGATGAGCTTGTATATTAAGATCAACTCTCGACAGAAAATAAAAAGCATGTTTTAAAAATAAATGGCCATAGTTTTTCCAAGTTGGGGACCAAAAGTTAGGTTCCTCTAGCCATATTTAAGCACGTAAAGCAAGCTATTTTTCAGATTCATAGACTTTAAGGTCAGAAGAGACCACCATGATCATTTAGTGTGACCTTCTGCAGATTACTGGTCACAAAACCTCATCCACCAACTCCTGTAATAGACCCATAAACTCTGGGGTACGTCTACACTTGCTCCCTATCTCAAGATAGGGATGCAAATGTAGTGTACCGAAATTGCTAATGAAGCACAGGATTTAAATATCCCATGCTCAATTAGTATAATCGCGTCCAGGCGCCATTTGGAAATTGTGTTATTGAGAAATAAAATGCCCCATGTAGCAGCATTAGTTCGAGAGAAAACCCTTCTCTCAAAATAACTGTTACTCCTCATTTTATTTAAATATTTAAATCCCGTGCTTCATTAGCAATTTCGGTACACTACATTTGCATCCCTATCTCGAGATAGGGAGCAAGTGTAGACATACCCTGGCTGAGTTACTGAAGTTCTTAAATCATGTTTTGTGTTACAGAGAATTCACCATTTACACTAGTTTAAACCTGCAAGTGACCCATACCCCATGCTGCAGAGAAAGGTGAACCCGGCTGCCCAGGGTCTCTGCCAATCTAATCGACAGGAAAATTCCTTCCTGACCCTAAGTAGGACAATCAGTTAGACTCTGAGCATATGGGCAAGAACCACCAGGCAGATACCTCTGAAAGAATTCTCTGTAGTAACTCAGAGCCCTCCCCATCTCGTGTCCTGTCTCTGGCCGCAGGGGATTTTTGCCACTGGCAGTCACCTGTGGGCTTCATGCCATCATAGGCAGTCCCATCATACTATCCCTTCCATAAATTTGCCAAGCTCAGTCTTGAAGTTGGTGAGGTTTTTTGCCTCACTGCTCTGCTTTGGAGGCTGTTCCACAATTTCACTCTTCTGATGGTTGGAAACATTTGCTAATTTTGAGCCTAAACTTGTTAATGGCCAATTTTCTTATGCCCACATAAGCACTCAATGCAAATAACTCCTCTCCCACCCAGATATTTATCACTCTGATGTATTTGTAGGGAGCAATTATATCTCCCCTCAGCCTTCTTTTGGTTTGGTTAAACAAGCCAAGCTCTTTGAGTGTCTTCTCATAAGGTAGGTTTTCCATTCTTTGGATTATCCTACTAGCCCTTCTAGGCCCCTGTTCTAGCTTGAATTCTTCTTTTTTAAGCATGGGAGCTCAGAATTGCACACAGTATTCCGGATGGGGGCTCATCAGTGCCTCGTATAATGATACTAATATGTCTGTCTCTACTGGATATACCTCACTTAATGCATGCTGGGACTTCATTAGCCCTTTTCACATAGGTACTCAGCACTTGTGACCACCATTGACCTCTCTGGATGTTTGGGTACTCAGATCTTTCAAAAAATTAGGACACTTATAGTTAGGTGCCTTGGGGCACGTCTGCACTACAGAGTTATTTTGCAATAACTCACATTATTTTTAAACAACAAGGTGAGTGTCCACATAGCAAGCATGTTATTTTGAAATGATTTTGAAATAATGGGCTTCTTATTCTGAAATAATAAACCCTCATTTCATGAGGAATAATGCCTCTTTTGAAATAGTTATTTCCAAATAGGGCTGAATGTGGACAGCACAGTTGTGCTTATTTTGAAATAATTGGCCTCCAGGGCTTCTCACAGCTGCCCTGGTGGCCACTCTGTCCACACCTCTCAAAACTCTATAGTTTCCCTTCCCTTGTAGCCTTTAAAGATGCAAGCAGAAGGGAAAGGGTTTGTGCCTTGACACAGGCTCTGCTCGCATCACACCATACAACAACACCGGGCTCGGCATTCCCTGCTGCCATGAGTGACCCCAGTGCTCCCTCCAACCCCCCGACATCCGCAAGCACACCAGCAGCCACCTCAGAAGCTCCTGTCCATGGGCGGAAGAGGGCCCCATCCTGGACTGATGCAGAGATCATGGATCTCATAGGGGTCTGGGGTGAGGAGCTGAATCTCCAGGATCTCTGCACCAGGTGTAGGAATGCAGACAACTACAGCTGAATGGCTGCAAGCCTGGCCCAGAAGGGGCACACTTGCACCGAGGAGCAGGTGCGGATTAAAATAAAAGAAATGTGCTCCAGTGGCCATCCTCCAGCACTTGCTCCCCTCCAAGTCCCTCCAGCACTCGCTCCCACCCGTCTCCTGGCTTCTCCTCCTAGCTCTCCCCTGGGGCCACCGAGAGCTGTGCACATGAAGTGGTGTGGCCTTTTAGGCAACCAAGGTATCCCAAAATGCCCGAGGCAGGCGCCAGTCCAAGCCCCATCCCTGAGCCCCTCTGTCCCCCTCCTTCTCCCTCTCCACAACTGGGTTCTTTCACCAGTCCCTTCCCAGTTATATATTTCACAAATAAAAATCACTGAGTTAATTGTTCCAAAATGAAAAGTCTGGTTTATTTTATCTGCAGGGGAGTGGGGAAGGGAGGGCAGGGGAAGGGAGGTGTGGGGGAGGAAAGGCATGGAGGAGCAATGCAGAGGTCCCTTTTGGGGAAGCCTGGGGAAGCCTCACAGCTGATCTTAGCTGAAACTCTCCCTCAGGGCCTCCCAGATGTGCACAGCCCCCCGATGGGCTTGCTGATGGCAGCAGTGTGCGGCTGTTCAAAAGCCCTGGCAAGCTGCTCTGCCTCTGCCCCCCACTCTGGCAGGAAAATCTCCCCCTTATTCTCACACAAATTGTGGAGAATACAGCAGGCTGCCACCGCCTGGGGGATGTTTCAGTCGCCAAGGTTGAGGTGGGTGAGGATGCACCAGAATCTCCCTTTGAGGTGGCCAAAGGCACCCTGCACAACAATGCAGCACCTGCTGAGCCTGGTGTTGTACTGTTCTTTGGTGGGGTCCAGGTAGACCATAAAGAGTTTCATTAGCCATGGGAGCAAGGGGTAGGCTGCATCATCCATGATGCAGATGGGCATGTCCATGTCCCTGACCCTGATGATAAGGTTGGGGGAAAAAGTGCCAGCGTGCATCCTCTGGAAAAGGCTGGAGTTCTAGAATATGCGGACATCGTGTGCCTTCCCCAACTACCCAACGTTAATGTCTGTGAAGTAGTCCCGGTGATCCATGAGGGTCTGCAGGACCATGGAAAAGTACACCTTCCTATTTATATAATCAGAGGCCTAGTGGCTGGGGGCCAGGATGGGGATATGGGTGTTCCCTCCCTCCCCCACAGTTGGGGAAGCCCATGGCGGCAAAGCCAGCAACGATGGGGTCAACATCGCCCAGGGTGATGGCCCTCCACAGCAGGATGGCATTGATAGCTCTCACCACCTGTAAAAAGATAGGAAAACAGATTCACAGGGTTGCAGGAGCCCTCGGGAGGTCCCTGAGCCCCAGTCCCTTCCCACAGCAGGAGCAACCCCAACTACCCCATCCCCAGCAGGGCTTTGTGAAGCTGGGACTGAAAAACCCCTTGGGATGGACATTCCACCACCCCCTCTCCTTAGGGACGCTATCGCAGTAGTTCACAACCCTCCTGGGACACTAGCAAGAGAGTCATACCTGCATGAGCATGGCCCCGATGGTCAGTCTCCTGATGCTGAACAGGTTCATGATGGAGCGGCAGCTGTCTGTCATGACAAGCTTCCAGAGGGTGCTTTTGACTCACTTCTGGAGGGGGATGGCAGGTTGCATGTGGGTGTTCCATCACCGGAGGGCAGGGGCAAGCCACTCAGAGTTCAATGAAGGTGTCCTTCTGCATGCAGAAGTTCTGGAGCCACTGCTGGTCATTCCACTGCACCAAGATGATCTGGTCCCACCAGTCGCCAGAAGTGGCAGTGCATGGCATGCTGGGCAGAATGGAAGGAACTATGGGGTGGGAGGAGCACCCAGGCCGGGGTGAGGAGGTGCCCCAGTCTGAGCTGGCCATCTTGGTCCTGCAGTGCCACAAGGATGGCCTGCTTTAATTGCACCAGGAGGTGCAGCAGGAGGTCTCAGAGACTGATACTACTGTGCAGTAGGTCCAGCTCCATGGTAGGAGTGCTGTAGCGTCCATAAGGGTAACCAGAGCATGCGGTGTAGTGTTTGCTCTCCATCAAGGAGGTAGGCAATGGAGAAGCGTCTGAGACACGGCTGAAGAGGGGAGCCCCTTTAAGCACAAGTCTCTGATAGCTTCAGGCAGCAGCTCCAGGAGGTGATTGCTCTCCTGATGCCCTGACCGGAGTGTTTCCAGGGAGCTTTAAATGTGATTCAGCTTCCAATCAGTGTGGACGGGCTATTTCAATATAGATCTGTGCTATTTCAATGGGGATTTGTAATGTGGACACATTATTTCAAAATAGTTATTTTGAAATAATTTATTTCGAAATAACCTCGTAGTGTAGACATAGCCCTAGAGATTTCTTTAAGAAAAGATCTATAAAGTGCCAGTGAAAGACCTAATGGTTGGAACCTTTTTGAAAAGTAAAGGTACTTGACTACATGATGTGGTGGATGTAAATGTGGCAGAAACATTGTGCCCATGCCCGAAAATTCAGAATTCCCATGAGAAACAAGAACTATAAAACTGATGCAATCTAGTGGAATTTAAAAGAAATCCAAGCAAATAGGGTTTTGACAGTTTCAATAAAGCTGTTGATAGTTGTATCAGGCTTTTCGTCATTTTATACAGTTGCTAAGGAATGTGCAGCTTACATAATAAATAGCTATGCAACGAAAGTCTTCAACATCGCTGGACTGAGAGTTGAAATTAAGTATGTTAAGTGCTTCTGATCGAAACAAAAAAGCAAATGTAAAATATGGGAAACTGGAAAAAAAAATGTAGGGTGAAATCCTGAACACAGTAAAGTGAGAGGGAATTTTTCCTTAGTGTAGATAGAAATAAAGTGGTTAATTTTCCAAAGGCATAAAGGCCCTTTATGTACTGGGTTCCTATTGACTGTACAAATTATTCTCTAACTTATTTATGCCTTTACAAATCTCGGGCCTAGCATCAAAAGAATTAGGATTTGGAACTGATTGAATGTTCCTGTCCTCTAACTGAGAACTAACATAGTCAGCGGATATTATGTTAGCAGTGACAGCAACTCACTTAATTTAACATAAGCTTCCTTCTGATGTAAGACATTGTCATTGATGATATATAGCAGGGCTCCAGAGATGTACAGAATTCCCCAATCTGACACCAAGAAAGTTACATAACAAGAAATTTAAGCTGCCTTGATCCAAACTTTGTTTGACTTACCTTGTATCCCTGATTGATACCATTGATAAATTGCTGTGGTGGAGGAGTCCATAGGAACTGGATTGTCGTGGAGTTTACGGCTGCAGCTTGCACATTCTGAGGTGGCGCTGTAGGCACTGTTAAAAGTCATCAGGGAAAACAGATTAAAGGTGGGGGAATGATGGGGAGGAGAAGAAAAGGTGAATGTAGAAGCCTTTAGCTACCATTCAAGATTCACAGGAAATAACAACAGTGCTGAGAAAAGGGATGTGTGATTTATGATTTTGGTGCCCAGCAGCGACTTAAAGAGAAAGGTAATTGGGTAATTTCTCATTTTCTATTGGAGATTCCTTTAATGGGTAAAGGGAAGGGATGAAATAGTTCTTGTGGCTTATTATTCCACTGATGAGCTTCTTCTAGAAACTTGAGACAGAACCTTCGGTGATGATAGGTGCATACATCTCTTTCAATTATCCATAGCTGTAAGGACAAATCAATGGTTTCACCAAGAAATTCCTTAAGTCCTTTAAAATCAAACAGGCCCTCTCAGCAGACAGACAAAGATACATTGTGAACATATAGGAATGCTAATTGAGGAATCATATTATGGTGACTGCATCTGTTTATCGTTTACTGTTCTGAAACAGAATCTCCTGTGGCATATATATTATCCCCCGGAATAAAGGATTTTTTTTCTCATTTTCTTTTTCCATCCTATTATGATATTCTTCATACAGTGCATACATATTCAACCAAGATGTGCCAAACCCTCTGAAAGTCAGCAAAAGTAATATGTATTAGAAATAATATGTTTTCAGAGAACTATCAATTGGTGGCCATGTTTATTTATATTCCTTAAAGGGAGGAAATCCCCATCAGTGTTTCTGAAGCTTTAAAAGTACTATTTTCAATATGTTCAAATTAGTATTTTTTTAATGAAAATTAAAACTGAGTCTGGGAAATATCCCTAATTTTCATGAAGTCCAATGAAAGTTGTGGCTGCTCCCTGCCTTTCAAAATCAGAGCATAAGCTTTTAAAACTTCAAATTCACTGAGTGGAAATAAAAGCATTAGTGGAAAACGACCCATCCCAAACTACTAAAACTCAGAATCAGTTGACCATAAGGGAGCAGATCCTCGGCAGGTACACATAGTCCCAGCTGCATAGAAGCCAGAAGAGCTATGATAAATTTATGGTAGCTGCAGATCTCCTCCAATGAGCCTTACAAAAGAAAAACATGGTATAAACCAAGAATTGGGGGAAAGACATTATAAACTACTCAATCATGCAATCATGCATCACTCTTCTGTTGAGTCTTATAAAACTCCCTGATGACTTTATGGCCTGAAATTTCTGTAACATGTTTGCTACCTTATTTCACCCTTCTATATGCACCATAAAAATATGTTATTACTCATTAACCAGAATTCTATGTCCTTAAACTGACTTCTAATGTAATTACTCATGGATTATACATAATCAGCAAGTTCAGTCACAATGTACGCAGAGGTGCTCTAAATTACCTTGGGAAGTAGAATATTAGAATCCTCAGTATGCATTATAAGGCTTATAATGTTATCTCTGCCATATGAAGTTCTTATGGCTTAGAGATTCATGTGAATATTTTGATAGCATTACAATTGTATAATACATTGCTTAGGAAATATTATCCCACATAAACAAACCTCTTCTTATCAAAGATCTGTGTATTTGTGATCTGCGTATAGTCCTATTCATAGCTTCCCTGTGTAGTGTTTTGTATATTTGATGGTTCACATTAGAAAAGCTTTTTTTTTTATTAAAATCCCTACTTTCCTGTATATTTCTTTATTATTTTTATAACAATATATTTGTCAGAGATTTCCTATTATAGGAGAGAAGTGTTTTAAACATCTTTTATGCTTAGTTTGATATTAGAAAGCTATGATCAGCGCTCTCTCTCGCCACACACACACACACACAATTTCTCTCTCTAAAATTCCAACACTTGTTTCTCTAAATTAGAAAGCACTACAAGGAATAGTCTGTTGTTCATACAGTACAATGAATACATGCAAAGATGATTGAATATCATTATGCAGGATATATGATAGTTAAATATCAAGCCATTCCTAATAGTACAGACAGACAAAAGCTGTTGTAAAATATTTTCTATACCGTGCACATTGCCTTACTTCTATTTTGGATTTTGTTGGACATCATCTTTTTCTTTAAGGACAAAATCCTGGTGCCATTGATTTCAATGATGCTAAGATTTCATTCTAAGGGTTCAGAGGGTCTTTTAGGAACTGGGAAATCTGCCTTGTGGGAACTGTCATTTGCCACAGCATTGAGAATTTACGAAAAGAAAAGGCACATGGCCCCTTCGAACACAGGGTTACTTTTATCATTCTCACTCTAAGGCCTGGTCTACCCTAGGGCCTTAGTCCGAACTCAGTTCCCTAGGGTTGAATTTTGTAAGTGATGCGTTCACACTACCAAGCCCATTATTCTGGAATGAGGAGCCACAGAATTCAAACTCTGTAGTCCTTCTTTTCATGAGGAATAACACTATTCCCAAACTTATAAGTCTAAAATAACATTAGAGTGGACACTCCGGTGCTGCTAATTCACACTTATTGGCTTCCGGAAGGCCTTATGCAGCTCCCCAGAGTGCATCCGGGGGCTCTGAGGTAGCATGTCCACATTAGCAGAGCCTGCCTCAGACTACATTCAATTCTTCCCCATAATGACGACACGGAACTTCAAATTTGTAAAATCAGGTGCCCAGAACTCAAACTCAGTAAATTTGGACTAATTTCCTAGTGTAGACTTGGCCTAAAAAACTTCTAAGTCTTTGCCTGGGCATCTCAGAAGTGTTTAGTTTTAGAAATGTGGATAACCAATACTTGAATAAATCATTCTAGTCCAAAAAAACTTATTACAAGTAGAAAAATTATTTAAAAAAATCAGAAAGGACCAGAAGAAAAACCCCCAAAATTTTGGTATGCTGGAAACCATGATTTATGGTATAATTTCTCATTGGAATCCTTCACAGAATATCAACATCTACATATTATTAATGCATTTAAAATGGCAAGAACAAGACTGGATAATTGGCATAAGCTTAATTTTATTATATAAGCACAATGCAATCCATTTTTATATTTTATCAGTAAAAAATGTGGCAATATAATCTTGAATTCTCTCTTTATGTACTGAATCAAAGAATACTAGAACTGGAAGGGATCTTGAGAGACCATCAAGTCCAATCCCCTGTCCAGTCCCCCTGTCCTCATGGCAGGACTCAGCACCATCTCATCCCTGATAGATGTCTATCCAACCTGCTCTTAACTATCTCCAGAAATGGAGATTCCACAACCTCCCTAGGCAATTTATTCCAGTTTTTAACCACCCTGACAGTTGGGAAGTTTTTCCTAATGTCCACCTAAATCTCCCATGCTGCAATTTAAGCCCATTGCTTCTTGTCCTATTCTCAGATGCCAAGGAGAACATTTTTTCTCCCTTCTCCTTATAACACCCTTTTAGCTACTTGACCCAGTACCGTCTAGACCAGGGGTGGCCAACCCGAGGCCTGCGAGCCGCATGCAGTTCGCGAAGAAAACGGACGGAACCGGGACGGAACCGGGATGGAACCTGGAACCGCTTAGGTCAGCCGCTGTCGCAGCCGGGCTGCTGTGAGCCGCGTGAGTGCTCACGGCCCGCGCCATTCCACTCACGGCCCCCAGCGCACTACGTCATATCCTGCATGTGCAGGCTGGGTCACACACAGCGTCCCAGCTTGCACGTGCTAGCAGCCGGCCGCTGAGCACAGGCAGCGGCTTCAGGACCTGGGCATAAGGTTGGGGGGGAGAGATGCCTGGCTTTGGAGAAGGGAAGAGGGTTCGGAGGAGGGCGGTGTGCATGGCATCCCGGATGTGGTGCAGCAGCTCTAGCTCCGGGACCTGAGCATAAGATTGGGGGGAGGAGGATTGGGTTACAGCAGGGAGGGGAAGTGTCTGGCTCTGGGGAATGGGAGGGGAGGGGAGGGGAGAGGGATTGGGTTGCGCATGGTGTCCCGGCCAGCTCATGCTCAAAGCCAGCCATTCAGTGCACGTGCCTTAGTGCCTGGAGGGAGACGCACTGCTGTAGTGGCAGCGGCGGCCCCAGGACCTGAGAATTAGGTTAGAGCGGGGGGGAAAGGGATTGGGTTGGGTTGGGAGGGGTGTGCCTGTCTTTGGGGAAAGGGAGGAGAGGGGGATCGGGTTGGAGTGTGTGTACTTGGCTCTGGGGAAGGGGAGGAGAGGGGGATTGGGTTGTGGAGGATGTGTGCCTGGCTTTGGGGAAGGGGAGGGGGACTGGGTTAGAGCAGGCTGTTCTTCCCCTCCCCTAAGCAGCTGGTGCGCTTCCTGAAATTCCCAGTCTGTCACTCTGCCGGGGACTTCCTTCCCCCCGATGCCTGCCTGCGCAGGGTGTATGTGTGTAGGAGTCCCAGAACTGCACGCCAACTTCTCAGGAAGCACGCGGCTGTCTTGGGGAGCAGAGGAAAAGTGCGCACTTCCTGAGAAGTTGGCATGCAGTCCTGGGACTCCTACACATACATACCCTGTGCAGGCAGGCAGGCATCGGGGGGAAGGAAGTCCCCAGCGGAGTGACAGACCGGGAATTTCAGGAAGCGCACCAGCTGTTTAGGGGAGGGGAAGAGCAGCCCACGCGCTTCCTGAGACCTGGGATCCCCAGGTACTGGCCCCAGCTGTCTCTGTCCCCTCCCCCTGGCCAGACCCTCCCCCCATGAGTACCCTGCCCCAGCACCCTGTCCGCTGCCCCCACCAGCACAATTAAGGCCACATTAGTGAGGCTTGGGGGGTTTTGGAGGGGTTGTTTTTTTTTCCATCTCACTTGTGTGGCCTTGACTGATTTTTCTCTGGGTTAGTGATCCCTGACTTAAAACAGGTTCCCCACTGAAACATTTTGTGTTTGACATAATATTTTATTTAAAAATGAAGCCTGGCCAACAAGCCTCCAATTAGGGCCACGCCCCCATCTGGCCGCAGCATCATAATGCTCCTGCACCCCCCAGACCCGAAACCTGAGTCTGTCATACACTGGAACCCCCTGTCCTGAGCCTCTCACATCCCCAAACTTCTGCACTCCCACATCCCCAGTCTTCTGCCACAACACTCCTGCACCATCCATACACTGCAATCTGTGTCCTGAACCCATTATACTCCCAGCCTCCCTGCCCTGAGCCCCTCATGCACCGCAGCCCAAATTCCTGCACCCTCACAGCCATAAGCCTGTGGCTTGCTCAGCACCCCAACCCTCTACCTGACCCCAACACTCTCCAGCCTGGAGCTTCCTCCCTGAGCCAGCATCCTCTTCTCTACTTCCTCCTGCACCCAAATTCCCTCCCAGATCTTGCACCTCTCACCCCTTCCCAGTGCCTTTTTGTGAGCCATAATAGCAGTGGAGACAGCGTGAAGAGCCAGGGCAAAGTTGTTGAGAGAAAAAAAAAAAAAAAGCAGGGCCGCGAAGACCTGGGGACGGTTTTTTTTCCCCCTCGGGTCTTCGAGGCCCTGCCTTTTTTGTTTTTTCTCAATAACTTTTCCCCAGCTCTTCACGCTGTCTCCACTGCTATTGTCTGGAATGGGTTGGCCACCCCTGGTCTAGACCATCCCTGAAAGACGTCTATCTAACCTGCTCTTAAATATCTCCAGAGATGGAGATTCCACAACCTCCTTAGGCAATTTATTCCACTGTTTAAACATCCTGACAAGAAGTTTTTCCTAATGTCCAGCCTAAACCTCTCTTGCTGCAGTTTAAACCCATTGCTTCTTGTCCTATGCCCAGAGGCCAAGGAGAACAATTTTCCCCCCTCCTCCCTGTGATACTCTTTTAGATAGCTAAAAACTGCTATCATGTCCCCTCTCAGTGTTCTCTTTTCCAGACTAAACAAACCTAATTCCTCCAGCCTTCCCTCATAGCTCATCTTTTCTAGACCTTTAATTATTTTTGTTGCTCTTCTCTGGACCTTCTCCAATTTCTCCACATCTGTCACGTTTGTATACTGAAGATATCACATTGGAGTACAGTGCCAAACTTTGTGTGACATCTTTGAGCCATCCTTGTATTTTCAGAGCAAAGTTGGTATGACAGAACCAACCTCAGTATTTCTCCCAATAAAGTTCATTTGGCTGGAAATGTATCAGAACTCAACTGCTTGAATTTTACGTTAACATGTAGCATTCTAAAACTACTCTTAGCAGAAAAGTTCACAGGGCACAACAGATAAAAACCATTAAATGGGGCTGGCCAATATGGAGTTGGAAGTAAGAAGAAACTAAGGATAAGCATGCATTCATGTCTCTAGCTATGTGTGAATAGGCATTTAAATCTCACACAGATTCAGACAAACAGTTTTAAATATAAATCTTCAACAAAGGCCTGCAAAAAGGTCCCAAGCTCCTGACCTTCAGGATGACAACTTTCACATCTCAATAAGGCAGGCTCACAGATTTTTTCTGAATCTGTGGATTTGGTTGTTCTTTTCATGCAGTGGTTTCAGGTGCTAAGCTACACAGCCCCAGTGGGGCTCTGAAAAGAGTTTTGCCTCAAAAGCACATCATTCTTATTGTGCATCAGCTGATACATCCCTTTAGGGAATGAAGCATTTTCTCCTTAAGCACCTGGCCTGAGATCCAGGGCTGTAATTCCGTGTCCCTTTTGTGTAGGGGCATAAAGGGGAAGTGAGCTCCTAACTCCCTCTCATCTTGATACAACATAAAGCAGCAGTTCACAATTTGACCACAGACAACCAGTTGCTCTAAGCAGATTCTCCTCAGGACATGAATAAGGCGCTGCAAGTCCCTTGTTCTATGTTTCAACAACTTGGCCTAAAGGAATAACAGGGAGAAATCTATTTTTTAACTAACAAAGAATCCAACACTTGGCGAGGATATTCTGGATTCAAGGAGAGCAGCTATAGTTTTTCCTCAGGACTATTTTCTACACACAGAAAGCAGCCCTACTGGCAAGTTTTCAATGAAAAGGATATGACATTTCCTTTGTGACTCCCTTCATATTGCTAAAAAGGAAACACCTTCAGGCCTGGTCCACGCTGGGAGTTTAGGTCAAATTAAGTCACATTAGATACATTTTCTAAACAACAAGTCCACACCCCCAAACCCGCAATATTGCCTTTAAAGGGCATTACAGTTAATTTCTGTACTTCTGCCTTCATGAGAAGTAATCGCTAAATTCAACCTTGCACAGTCGATTCTGTGATAGTGCAGTCACAGCTCTTCGAAAATTGACTTTCTTGGCCTCTGGAAGTGTCCCACAATGCCCTGCGGTGACCGCTCTGGCTATAGCTTTTCAACTCTACTGCTCACCAGGCGAACAGAAGAAAGCCCAGGGAAAATATGAATTTCATTTCCTGTGTGGCCAGCATGGCAAGCAGACCTCAGAGCAGGCAGCACACCTGACCATGAGTTCAAGTTTCATGAGCTCCATGAGTTCCCAGGTTTGCAAACAAGCACCAGCATGGAGCTTACTGCTGTGTGGAGAGGAATCTGTTCTCACAGAACTACAAACCAGCAAAAGGAATGCAGATATCTATGCCAAGATTGCAAAGCGCATGGAGAAGAAAGCATACACCAGGGACACCAGCAGTGCGAGTGAAAATAAAAGAGCTGAAGCAGTCATACTAAAAGACAAAGGAGGCAAACAGATGATTTGGAGCATCGCTGCAAACATACCACTTCTACAAGCAGCTGCACATGATCCTTTGGGGGGACATGACCAGCTTCCCTAGCCAGTCCGTGGATTACTCCCAAGACACTCAAGCAGAGTGGAGGGCATCATGGTAAGAGGAGAATGAGAAGGAGGAGGAGAATGGTCAGCAATAAAGCAGGGCAACCAATGTTCCCAAGAGCCAAGAACTTTTCATAACCTTGGAAAAAATCCCCTCCTCCTAGGACGTCTCACGGTTGGACACTGATCCCCGGGAGGGCAAGTGGAGTTCACATTTTTTTAATCTTGTTAAAAGTGGATTAAGGCAATTGAGTATGATCTGTAGCAGCCACTGTGCCTACCCCACGGGGCGGGGGGGGGTCATCTCCAGAACAGCTTGTTAATGTGTCTGAAGATGGAGCAAGAATTCTCCTTGCACATCTCCATAATGCTCATTCAGGAACTCTTTCATCCTTATCACTGGGTTTCTGGGGAGGCCTGCCTTATTCCATCCTCCACGGTAGGACACCTTCCCATGCCAAGCCAGAAGTAAGTGGTTTGGCATCTTTGCAGCATTGGCGCATACAGTCCAGGTTTCTGGCCACATTCAGTCAGCATCTACTCCCTATCACTCTGTGTGATTTGGAGAAGACTGGTATCTTGCGTGGCAACCTGGATGAAGCAGGGAAGCTATTAGCTGACACCCCTGCAGTAAATCTCCATTTGCGCATCCCTAATAGAGCATGGCTTGAGCCCCTCCCCCGCCACCACACTCGGGCCCCCTCTCTCCTGACCCCTCCCATGCACTCCTGCGGGAAAGGAAAGTTGCACTCTCCTGGCTAACAGGGGGTTGGGTGGGGGTACTGAACAAATGGGTGCTGCATAAGCCCCTGCCCTGCCGCCACACCCAGACTCCCTCCTCCTTCCCCCTTCCACCTGGCTGCTCCTGCAGGAAGGGAAAGTTGCAATTTCCTGGGAAACTGGAGATGCCAAACACACAGGTTCCACTAAGCCCCTGCCCTGGTCTGCTGACATGCTTGGACCCCATCACACCCCCGACCACAGGCTCATGCCCAAGCTTGTACCTTACCATGCCTGCCACTAAACCAAGTCCAGCTGCTCCCTTAAGAACTCTGATATACACCTGCTGCATAGTGGCCACTTAAAAGCATAACTGTGGCTTTGTGCATAACATGTTCCTATTGTCTTTAGGCAAACCTTCCTTTTATTCTAACAGATTAGGTTTTATGTTCTACAATGGATCTCCAGTAAAGTCTGCCCTTCACTTTTCGTTATAGCAGGAACAGCAGCGAGCCTGCTGCACACTCTTCCAGCTCCACCACCTGTCCAGCTGGCACAAATACTCAGGTGAAAATGGACTAGGGAAGAGATGTTTAAAGAGCAAATGCCATCTGCCAACTTGGACAGGGAGCGTCTAAGTGAGTGGAAGAGTATGCTGCTGGAGGAGCTGCAAGCGGAGTATGAGGAAAGGAGAGCATGCAGGGAACTGGAAGTGAAAGCCAGGAGAGAGTTTCATTGTCCATGGTGGCTGCGATCATTGCATGGTGGCTTTCCAGGATGACTGCCTGAAGGCATGCATTGGGAACATAATCCAGAATTGAAAGGGGTGCAGCCACTGTGGGATACCTCCCCACAGTGCATTGCTCTCAAAGTCGATGTTGGCCACCTTACTGGTGATGGTGATGTACTATTTCAAACTACATGGAACTCTTGCACACAGTGGGGACATGCACTTTTAACTTTACATAATCAGGTGCTAAAAAGGTGACTTTAATAAATTTGACCTTATCTCACAGGGCACGTCTAGACTGCCTGCGGCTTTCGAATATGCAAATTTGGTGCAAATTTGCATATCTTCTTCCAATCCCGTTTCCAAAAGAGTTTTTTCAGAAAAAAAAAAGCAGTCTAGACATGGTTCTTTCAAAAGAACCCGGTACACCTCATTTTTTTAGGTTCTTTCGAAAAAGGGTTTTTTTCCCCAAAAGAACTGCATCTAGACTGCTTTTTTTTTTTTTTTTTTTTTTTTTTTTTTTTTTTTTAAAAACTCTTTCGAAAATGGGATCGGAAGAAGATATGCAAATTTGTGCCGAATTTGCATATCTTCTTTCGAAAGCCGCGGGAAGTCTAGACGTGCCCATAGTGTAGACATGGCCTCAGACCCAGTTGAGTATACTCATATTGCTCTTCTGCCTCCCCCTATCACATTTATCAAGGATTCATTAATCTGGTGGTTTCTACCTCTCAAGAGCTCAAGAAGCACCATTCATTCAGCTGTTTCTAGCCTTTATGATAGGGGCAGGTACATCCTTGGAAGAAAAAAAAAAAGAGCTCAGTCTATGTATCCACTCCTTGGAACTTTAGGCTATGAGACTGGTCCTCAGAACTTTCCTGCTATTGGTTGGAGGAACAATGACAGAATTGTCACATACAACATGGCTACCAATTCAGCGTCTCATATTCTCTGCTTCTTCCCTCTCATGTGAGCGGGGTGTGTTGATGGATTAGTTTGGTCTAATTTCAGTTGCTGGGTTTAGCATATAGGTGCTGGGTGGTGAGGACAGCCTATAATATACAGGAGGTTAGACTAGATGATCTAGTGGTTTCTTCTGACCTAAATGCTATGATTCTAAGAGATTCACTTCCTTTCACGCTATACTGTCCAGTTAAAAAAAATTCCTTGGAGAACAACTTGAACCTTATGTTCTCTCTTTTCTAGATGGGCTTATTTAAAGTAGACCTACTGTTTTCCTGAAGCAATGTCCAGTGCCCACATTTATTTTGAGAGTGGGTCAGGAAAATATTTTATTCTGAGATGGGGGCCATTTCCCCATGTCCCTTTGGTTCAGAAAATAAAATAGAGCAGAGTTCACACAATGTGACATTGTCAGAGGTTCTCTGTCTTTGCCAATATCTCATTGATCTTCTCTGAAAAGAACATCTTGCGTCAATTTGTTGGGTAATATGGCTCATGTCTATAATGTCTGAAGGTTTTGAGTGTTTGTAGTTTTGAGTTTTGTTTTACTGTTATTGGAGGATATTTTCCATATTACAGATTCTAAGTACAGGAGGCCATTTGGGAACCTATTTTACCCTCCTGCTTTCATTTAGCATTTAAACACTTCTCAAGTATTTAAAAAAATAACTTTCTTTTTCATTTCCACAATTGTCGGCAAAATTGCTTGAGTAAAAGGATACAAAATGGGATCAATGACACAGACAGTTTCCTTACAAAATCAAACAGATGGATACTAAAAATATAATCTTGGGCTTTGTCGGCAGCTTTTGAGTACTGGTGTCTCAGAGGCTACGTCTACATTACGAGGTTATTTCAAAATAAGTTACTTCGAAATAATAACTCCCAAAATAACAATTTTGAAATAAGCTTATTCCTCTTCTCAAGCATGAGTTATTTCAAAATAGCAAGCCCATTATTGCAAAATAACAGACTTGGTAGTATGGATGCTTGCCTTGTTATTTCAAAATAACTCCCCAGTGTAGACATGCCCAGATATAGTTCTTCTCCATGTGGAGCCAGTCTCTCAGAAACATCAAAGGTGAGCTTGTAAGGCTATGAAACTGGGAGGAGAATGTGATGTCCATCTACTGTGTAAGTTACTTGAAGGCTATTGTAAATCCACGGACAGGCATTTAACTTTGGGAGGAGCTGTTCAAAGGGAAAGCACCTCAGAAATGAATAAGATTGATGAGATCAAAGTAAGTGCTAGATCCCAGAGTGAAGAGAAGAAAAATGTCTCTCTCCTGGACCAAACACAGCAGGGGAGATGACTTGCATCCAGAAGATTTTTTATGTATATGAAATAACTCTTCTGTGCTGAGATAGTTGGAAGCCTTAACTTTTCACACAGGGATGAAAAGTCCTGAAGGACACTGTTCAAATGAGTAACAGCAACTCTGTGCAGAAAGTTGGCACAAATCCCTGTCAAAGATAACTTCAAAGAAGTAAGGAACAGCTGGAGAAATCCTGATGAAGAAAGGCATATATACACAGCATCAAAGGGTTACGCTGAATATCCCACTGAAAGAACTTTTGAGGTTTTGAAACAGTCAAACCCTCAAACCTCAGGATGTTGCATGCTTTGCCAATATCTCTTAGAAGACCCGATTGGCATTATAACTCAGCTTCTGTGAGAGTTCAAGTCGTTGTGCATTTGCAAGTTAGGCTCTCTTTTAGACACTGGCCACAACTTATTTTAAAAGAGCTCTCAGTAGCTGATAGTCAACTGTGTGTTCTTGGGCTTTCACTACTAAATGCCAAAAAGACTAATAAAAGTGAAGTCATATGCATTCAGGGATAAGGCCACAGCTCATATGGCCAATGAGATGGGAGACGGAAGGCTGAGGGGAATATTAGTATTAATGTACTGATCTGCTCTCAGTCTCATTTGCTGAAAGTGTTTTGATTGTATGGCACATTCAATTAATGCCAGGGACCTTAGGATTTTTTTTCTGTCCACAGACAGGTCCTTGTCAGTGCCACCCAAATCACTAGGGCGTGGGTGTGGGTGGAGTGGGAAATGGTCAAAGTGCAGAGATGCACATTTTTTAGACTCACAACTATATTATGAATTACAAAACATAGTTTTGTAAAACATGCTCTGATTTACACTCAATCTCCTGCTAGTTTGGTTTAGGAGGCACAGTCAGTGGTGAAAAAATGGTCACAAACAACAGGTTTCTGTACAATCACAGAGGACATACAGGAGAATGGCATGGGGCAGAATATGTTTCTTAACATATGGAGACCTGATACTAACTCTGCTTCAGATCAAACTGGGGCCATGCAGCCTCCCCTCTGTTCAACTCCAAATGTGAAAAGGCTTCAAGCTGTTTTTAAAGTGGGTTTAAAGCCTGAGGATATCTGCAAGAACTTCAGCAAGGCATGCATTAGTAGACAGCAACATCCATTACAGAACTATTTATTGCTCTTGTGAATTACTTAAAAAGGGAACACCTAGTTTTGTCATCGATATTAGGTAAGAATTATATAAATATGAACAGGGCATTGTCTATTGTCCTGCATATAAATATTTCTACCAGTCAAACTGAATGCAGGACTGACTGCACTTCATTTGTAACAGAGGATTTATATCCTTATAAATGACAACTGACAACAAACTTATGAAGAATGATAACAACAGCTGTCATATCAAGGAACATTAGAGTCGATTGCAAGGTTAAACAAAAAGAGTGGCGAGTCAGAAATATGGGTCTTAGCATAGCAAAAGTCAAGGTGCTGTGATAGCCTGAACTGTCCAATTAAACAAAATGGTGCACTAAAAGAGAAGGGAGCCAATGTGCAAAAGAGATTTTAGATTCTTGGTAAAAAAAAACAATTCTTGGTGGAGATCTGGGATACATAATATTACTCCCATCTGTTAAAAGAAGGCTTTAAGAAATGCATATTCAGCTCTGCTATGAACAGTTTCTAAAAGACTGGAGGCTCTCTACTTCATTCTATATTGCAAGACTTGAGAATCTCTGAGCTATATATAACTTGTTTCCTTGTTCTTTAACTATCTTGGTAAACTGGTGCTGCACTTGGTAGCATGTTTTAAAAATTTCACTACAAATCACAATACATTCATTCCACATTGTAACATATTCCTATAAATAATTAGCAAAGTATTACACCTATTTCTCCATTATAAACTAATGCACTGTAAATGTGTAAGTTTTTTCAAATAATTGAATTGCTTTTATGACTTACTGAAGCAGAGATCATGAGACTGTCCATTAATCAAAGTTCAATCCAGCAATCTTGGAAATAAATGGAAACCTTAAGGGCCTGACTTTCAGTTATGCTAAGGATTCTTTATACTGATCCAGTTGCGTCAACAGACCTTACAGTAGGTGTGAAAGTAATTACAAATCCTTTTGTTATAGATGTAATTTCCATCCATTTCATGCCACCTGTATACTGCCAAGTAGGTGTAAAGGATACTTAGGCCTGGTCTACACGACAGAGGAAGGTCTAATTTAGATATGCAACTCCAGCTATGTTAATTACGTAGCTGGAGTCGACGTATCTTAAATCAAGTTTCCGCACCATCCACACAGCAGGAGGTTGACAGAAGCAAACATTTCTGTTGGCTTCCCTTACTCCTTGTGAGGAGCAGGAAAACTGGTGCCAACAGGGGTGCTCTCTGAGTTCGATTTAGCAGGTCTTCACTACATCCATTAAATGGAACTCCAGAAGATTGACCATGGCAGCATCGATCTTCCACATAGCGTAGACATGGCATTAGTATAAATGAGAATAAAGATTTATTATTTCCTTTTCCCCTTGTTAAATGTCTGTCTCACTTGAGTCATTCCAGTAAAATCCACTGTTGCTAAAGTATCTGCTTTCCTTCATAAATGTAAACATATTTGCACTACTTGTTCACTTTGTCAAAAAATTAAGACTGCAAAATAGTGCCCGTAAAAGATTTGCAGTTTACACCGTAAAGCGGAGCTCACCTCCCTGTAAAGTGTACTCTGTCACTGCTCTGCTGAATTCTCCCAGCCCAGCGCCATTATAAGATGCCACCTGGATTTCATACTGAGTCCAAATGATCAGGTCTTTCACCAAACAGTAGTTAATCTCTGCGCTGGTGATGTTCTTATAGTGGTATTCCCCAGGGAGGCCTGCCAGGTGATACCTGGATAAAGAAAAGAAAAACTCAATGCAGTCAGTTAAAAGGTAAACGCACTCACTAGCAAAACAGCTTCGTCTCTGAAGATGTGCTATTCAAACTTTTACTGCAGAATTATACAAAGGATAATTGAACATCCTCAGACTAACTCCTGATAAGACCACACCCTACCTGACTGCTACAGTGTTTATAATCTGATTTCACAGAGATTACATGCCCCAGGCTAAACAAAACTGGCATTTTATCCTGTTTTAAGGCTGAAGAAAAATTATAGCTTTTTAAATGTGGCTTGTCTAGTAAAAGCTGTGATTAAGTATAAAAAGATCTTTGGGTAAATCAGTTTGAGAAATGTTTTCTTACTCAGCCTGTAAACATGAACAAAGCAACAGCTCAGTAGTGGCGTTCAGAATTTCTGGCTTAAGGGACTGCCAGCTCAAGCCTGCATGAGGAATCCTCTTTCACAGAATGATTCTAACAAGGCCTGAAAGAGGGACTGCCCAGGGACTGAAGAGCTTCCTAAAGACTGGGAATCGGAAGAGTGGCAATATGGCGATCAAACAGTTTGCCAAATACGGATTAGTAATCTCTCTCTCTCTATATATAGCAAGAAACCTCTGTCAAAAAGGCGGGATGTGGAGCAGCAGAGCAAGTGAATATGTTTCCCTGTAGGAGTTATATTATGGGAAATAGAACGGATTTGGGTATATATTTTAGAGCCCATTTTTGGGCATGGCCTTTTGCACTCTGAGAATCCACTGAGAGGAAATAATAATTATAGAAAACAAACAATCCTTGGAAATTTGAGCACTTCAAGTGAGACTGTTTGCTTTTTTTCCTTTAGGAAACAAGCTGTGTAGTAGCTACTTACAATATGCTAATAATGTATCAGAAATAAATAGACCAAATGGCATGATGACTTGCAAATTAAGCATTGCTATTCTGTGAAAAGGCAAATATGGAAACATTTGGATTTTTATTCATTATACTGTTTTAATTCAACCCCTGCTTAATAACCACTAAAGGCTTGTCTATAGGAGAAAGTTTCATTGGTAGATAAGCAACTGGTTAAAGGGGAGACTACAGCGGGTCATACTGAAAGGTGAACTGTCAGGTTGGAGGAAGGTTACTAGCGGAGTTCCTCAGGGATCAGTTTTGGGGCCAATTTTATTTAATCTTTTTATAACTGACCTTGGAACCAAAAGTGGGAGTGCCCTGATAAAATCTGTGGATGACACAAAGTTGGAGGTATTGCCAATTCAGAAAAGGATCGGGATATCATACAGGAAGATCTGGATGACCTTGTAAATTGGAGTGATAGCAATAGGATGAAATTTAATGATGAGAAGTGTAAGGTTATGTATTTAGGGATTAACAACAAGAATTTTAGTTATAAGCTGGGGACACATCAGTTGGAAGTGACGGTAGAGGAGAAGGACCTCGGAGTCCTGGTTGATTATAGGATGACTATGAGCCGCCATTGTGACATGGCCATGAAAAAGGCTAATACGGTCTTGGGATGCATTAGGTGAGGTACTTCCAGTAGGTATAAGGAGGTGTTAGCGCTGTTATACAAGGCATTGGTGAGACCTCATTTGGAATACTGTGTGCAGTTCTGGTCTCCCATGTTTAAGAAGGATGAATTCAAACTGGAACAGGTACAAAGAAGGGCCACTAGGATAATCCGAGGAATGGAAACCTGTCTTATAAAAGGAGACTCAGGGAGCTTGGCTTGTTTACCTTGATCAAAAGAAGGCTGAGGGGAGACATTATTGCTCTCTTTAAATATATTAGAGGGATAAATACCAGAGAGGGAGAGGAATTATTTAAGCTCAATACCAATGTGGACACAAGAACAAATGGATATAAGCTGGCTAGTAGGAAGTTTAGACTTGAAATTAGACAAAGGTTTCTAACCATTAGAGGAGTGAAGTTCTGGAACAGCCTTCCAAGGGAAGTAGTGGGGGCAAAAGACCTATCTCTCTTCAAGATTAAGCTAGATGGGTTTATGAAGGGGATGGTTTGATGAGATAACATGATCTTGGTAACTAATTGACCTTTCATTATCAGTGGTAAATAGGTCAATGGAGGGATGATAGGAGTTATTATAGAGAACTTTTGCTGGGTGTCTGGCTGGTGAGTCTTGCCCACATGCTCAGGGTTCAGCTGATCGCCATATTTGGGGTCGGGAAGGAATTTTCCTCCAGGGTAGATTGGCAGAGGCCCTGAAGGTTTTTTGCCTTCCTCTGTAGCATGGGGCACAGATCACAGCTGGAGGATTCTCTGCATCTTGGGGTCTTTAAACTATTTGAAAGCTTCAATATCTGAGATATAGGTGAGAGGATTATTCCAGGAGTGGGTGCGTGAGATTCTGTGGCCTGCATTGTGCAGGGGGTCAGACTAGATGATCATGATGGTCCCTTCTGACCTTAAAGTCTGTGAGTCTATGGTTAATTTATGGTGTGATTTTAAACCAATATAAGTTTAATCAGGGCAATCCCTGTGTTTAACAAGGTCTAATTCTTATAGAGATTTTACTGTTCCTAGAGAGATCTCAGTGCAGCTCTTGATCACCCATAGCAGTGATACAGACAACCTACAAAAGTGGGGAGAAGAGTGTAGCTTCCTGACCATAGTTCGTCGTGTTTTGAATTGGGAGACTACATCGGCAGAGCTCCTTGGGCTTGTCTACACTATGGAGAAGTCCGACCCTTCAGAGGTGGATTTTCTACTGTTCAATTTAGTGGTCTAGAGCAGACCCGCATATCGAATGCAGAAGGTAGCCCCTACCGGCAGTGTCTACTCATTCTGGCTATGTCTACACTACAGAGTTATTTCGAAATATCTTATTTCAAAATAGTTAATTTGAAATAAGTTATTTCGAAATAACGCGTCTACACACAACATGCATTTCAAAATAGCTTTTTGCTATTTCGAAATAGTGCATCCACACTGAGTGGATGCTGAATTGCATTTAAGGCCGGCCGGAACCAGGTCCGGCAGGGCAGCAGGTCAGGACTTACTGTGTGTGGCTGCTGCCTGAGGCTATCTGAGGCCTGTGTTAAAAGGGACCCCCCCCGGACAGCCAGTTCTCAGCTTTCCCTGCTTGTTTGCCTACCTCCATGAGGGACAGAAAAGCATTTTGTCTCTGTGTGCTCTGGTTGCCCTCACTCGGGACACCACAGCACTCTGCAACATGGAGCCAGAACTGCCCCTGGGCACTCTGGTGCTTCTCATGGACACGTTGCTGCGAGCCTGGCTGCACTTTCTGCAGGCTGCCATCTGGGAAGTCCATCGGGGGGCTGTCAGTATCCAGGAGGCCCTGCGGGAAAGCTTCCACCCTGAGGAGCACTAAGAACCACCCTGGTCTGCCCCACTGGGGGGTTGTGCCTCATTCCTCCCTCACATCCTTCCACTTACCCCTTCCTAACCCTCCTTTCTGATGTCAAATAAATACATGTATTTTCATAAACACAAACTCTCTTTAGTTAACAAAACTGGGGGGGGGGGGGAATGAAACTCTGATGAGACTGGGGAAAGGAGGTGGGAGAGGGGAAGAGAGAGGGTGGGAGAGGGGAGGGGGAAACCTGGGAGGAGGGAGCGGGAAGGGGGAAGCAAGGGGACGAAGGGGGAGGGGAAGCTCAGGGCTCAGGGTTGTGGGTCTTGCCGGACCAACTTGATTTTCATGCAAACCTGCTCCTGGGTTCGCATGTGGCCTTTGGTGGCCAAGCTGGCAGCTATCCTGCCATAGATGGCTGCGTTCCTCCATCTAGTATGGAGATCATGAATGTTGGGGGCATCCCCCCCAAACCTGAATAAGGTCCATGATCTCCACCCTGGACCAGGAAGGTGCCCGCCTTCTCTGGGCCCTGGCAGGCTCCTGGGAGCTGGCAGACTGCTCCTGGGGAGTGGTGGAGGGCTGGCTGGCACTGGCTGCCTGGCTCATATTTTGGGGCCACTGGGTCGGGGCAGTGACTGCAGGCTCTGGGCTGGCAGGCTTGGAGCTGGCACAGGCTCTGGCCAGAGTCAACCCCTTTAAGGGCTCCGGGGAGGGGGGAGGGAGAGGAGTGTTCTTGGTTGAGGCTGGAGTGGCCACCAGGGCACCCTGGGAAGGCTGGAGGCCCCCTATTTCGATATAAGTGTCTACACAGCACTTATTTCGAAATAGCTATTTCAAATTTGGCATTATTCCTCGTGGAATGAGGTTTACCAAATTTGAAATAAGCGCTCTGCTATTTTGAATTAATTTCGAAATACCGGTTTGGCTGTGTAGATGCTAATAAAGTTATTTCAAAATAACTTTGCTATGTAGACATACCCTATGTGAGGAGCATGGGAAGCTGAAGGGAGCGTGTGCTCCCATCAGCCTCCCACAGTGTAGATGCCGCAGTGACTTGGCTTAAGGTAAGCTGAATCCAGCTACACATTTTGCATAGCTGGATGGCATACTTTAAAACTGACCTGCCTGGTCTAGTGTAGACCAGGTCTCTGCCTCCTTTCAGTTCAAGGCCTCGCCTGCTTCCACTTATGGGGTGGATAGGAAGGCTGTATGAACATTGGCTATGTCAATTCTGTGCTCAGCACTCAATTTTGTATCACATGTAGCAGTCTAAACGTGGAGTGCTCCTCTGATCTAATTTATTGTGCTCTTAACATGACATCCCTAGGAAAACAACACTCAGCTGGTGAGAAAAAGAGCAGAAGAAAAAGGCCAGTTTAGAAATGTCATGTCCTAGCGAGTTTTCTCGCCCTATATAAACTTTGATCTATATTGCATAGGATTTGTGCAGTGCCCTTTCACTTTTAAGACCAGGCATTCTGTCAGTTTAAGTTCAATATACCATTTATGGTGGGATTCTATCCTAGAAAAATAGAGCAATGGGCCTGATGTGATAGTGGGTCTTACCCATTTTTAATGTCAAAAGGTACCCTTAATCCAGAGCAACTGTAATCTAACTCAGCTGAAACTAGCTTAGAAAATCCCTTGGACATCAAATACCTTCCTGTCACCCTTATATTTTGAATCCCAGGAACATCCTGAGAATATTTCAGGGGAAAGATTTATTATTACACGATAGATTTAAATCCCTGTTGAATAAATGGTTTGTTTCCCTACTCAGGAGCCCAGAGAAAAGAATTTAAACCTTTAAAGAACATTTTTCACAACTCATGCAGACTGACAACAGTGGACCTGATAACTCTCTCTACTAATATGAAAAGGAATGTTAGAGAGAGGACCACTTACGCTAATTTTGCATGAGCTGCAGAAGGAAACCGCTAACCTAAAAATTAGCCAACATATTATATGAAACATTTAGACAGTGGAAGAGGCTGTGAAGAGTAGGGAGGGCTGTGGATTTGCTATCTCCAGAGGTATTTAAAAGGCAGACTAACTACCAATCTATTAGGAAAAACAAAATCAATCCCATGACAAAGCGAAGGAATGAACTGGCTGATCCATTAGAGTCCCCTCTTTGAACAGTATATCAGCACCCACAGAAAATATAACAGATCTGCTGATTCAATAGGGCTGCTTTCCAAGCAGAAATTCCCAGTGAAGAGATCTTTCTTTGTTGAGGGAAATCTCCTAAAATAACCTCTCTCAACAGCTTGGCAGGAAGGGGCATATTAGGGGCAGAAAGAGGCATGGTAAAAGTGAATTCCACTAAATCTGACACTATTGTGCCATAAGAGACCTTAGAAATGTAAGTAAAGAGTTCCCAGGGCTACCCCTCCCTATTACATCTCTGCTCTGTAGAGAAAGGGCCTACAGCTTTCCCCAGCAATCCATCTGAACTCAAAGCTTCAGCAGTCTTTGGCATACTGCAATTTTGGTTCACAAGCTTTCACCAAGAAATGCAGTAAACTGGCGAAGATTGATGGTGTGCAAACAGTACTGCCTACAGTTACGATCTGTGATTTATAGATGGACCCTTAGAAGAGCACGACACCATAGCTGCTGCAGACAAATCCCTGCCCAGAGGAGCACGTAATCTGTAAAACAGATATAACACAGAAAAAGATAACTAAAGAAAAGGGGTGATCAGGAAAGCACAGAAGGAGAAAGGTTACCATAGCGAGTGCTTGCCAAATATGGTATATGTTGTGTATACATCTTTTCCCTACTTTAAAAAAATATTTTTAATAAAATTGGCATTTGGAAAACTGTCAGGTGAGAAGGCTGGGGTGCAGGCATACAGCCAAGAGTTCTATAAATCACAAGGTCGTTTCCTCTGTGACTGGTCATACGAGCCTCATTGCTTGGGTGGCAGGGAGATAGTTAACATTCTTCAGCAGCAGGCTTTGGTGGGAAATTTCCACCCTCAGCAATACCACCAAAGCAGCTCCATCCATGGTAGCAAAGTGGTAACACTAGTGTAAACAGGACAGTCGCATTTTTGCCACCGTATCCTTTAGCAGGTCTAGAGGACACTGGTAAAAATGTCATCAGCCACTTATATTCAGTCTAAACTGGGGCTCCAACCTTGCATGGAGCTACATCAGTAGCTATATAACACTGGGAGATTTTTCCAGAAATGAATCAAATGTAGACAAGGTCTTCCTGAGCAGAGTGAATGCCACAACTTCCTGCTGTCACTGCAAGGACAGTTAAGGAGCCAAGTGGGAAACATACTATTGCAGAGTCCAGCTGGACTGGTTACTGGATCCCAAAGAGACTAGAAAACAAATGTGCTCTGAGAAGTTTCTCTATCTGGCCATGTCCTGTTTCAGGAACCACAGCCACTCCACAAATAAGCAGAAAGATTGGATGAAATAACAGTTTTTCAGTTACCTGTTTGAAGTCCCTTTTCATTAAATTAGTATAGCTGAACTGCAGCAAGATTATTTATTTAATTTTACTTTCAATTCCAAACCATAATCTGGATACGGCTCATCGGCTCTGTCATTTCTCCTCTCTACTTTATTGGCAGTATCTTTGTTCTCCCAGAACCCTGAATGTCATTGTTCCACTCGTGTGATATGTCTGACTTAAATTATAAGCACCATGGGGTAGGTAGTCTTATTTGTCTGCGAAAAACTATGCACACATACGGCAGTGTGCAAATAATAAGTAACAATAAATTAGAACAGAATTTGAAACTTAGTTTTAAACACACTTATTTATTTGGGTCACACCACTAGGACGTCCACCTCTAACACAAGAAGACATTTAGCACCAGATTTTATATTAAGATCCTTCTAAGCCAGAGCAGAAATCACTTACCTGAGAATGTATCCATGGAGAACCCCATTATGTTCACTTTCAGGAGGAGGCTGCCACTGAACCATAATAGACTGATTGGTACGTCCACTAGCTACTATGTTTTTAGGAGGAGCGCTGGGAGGTTCTTCAGGTAACAACAATCTAAGCACAATGAAATGTGATGGGTTGTGAGCATTGGAATAAAAAGAAAGCAACAGCTTTTTATTTTATGTGCCCATTAAATGTGAACCAGCTTTATTTACTAAAGTCCAAAGACTAGAAAGAAAAAGTGTAATGCTGATCAAACTACTGACAACTTGCATGAAATAGTTACAACGAATCAACATAATAGAAATCAGTAAAGCGAGCAAGAAGGACAGCTGAGATAACCTTATTCTGTCTGAATCCCCCATGCTGCTTCAACTATATAAAAAGATTACAAGCCTGAATAAGTTAGAGCTCAGATCAGGAATCTGTGATTTCTTCCAAATTGTCTCTTTTGACTCTTTCAGTATTTTTCATCTCAAACTCCTTCATTTTGAAAAAGCCGTTAAAAGCTCAGCTGTTTTACAATTCAAGCTCATTGTAAGCTTTGGTTTACAAAGGAAGGGGGATGCATTCAAAACTACATTTGATAAAGCCATCCTTTTCTAGTACATGTGGAGAAATTACAGAAGTGACATGCAATGATTCGGTGAGTGCTCTGCCCATTCCAAAAATAACCCGTGAGTCTTAGGGTATGTCTATACTACACAGCTTTTTAGTAAAAGTCAGGTAAACTTCCACCCCCTACAAGCAGTGTTTTCTTTGTGCAGCTGCCGACAAAGCACTGTTTACACTACTGCTTGCCATGGCAATGCTTCTGTAATTTGTGGCGGGGGGGGGGGGAGGGAGGGAGGGAGGTTAAGCACCTGTGAGCGACGTAAGTTTTGTCACTGAACTGCCAGTGTAGACAAAGCCTAAGACAATGGGAACAAATATTTTTCCCCTATATGCACTCACTTCATCTCCTTCTATGATCCAGTTTTACTGTTACTCTGCAAAGAAGGATGTATGTGGCTCTGTTCCCAATGCATGCAGAATGCGCTGTTGCTGCTAACTGCCAGGATAGCTAAATACTATTCAGAGTTCTTAGGCAGGTCATATAACCATTGGTGAGGGCTGAGTGCCCACATGCCCACGCTGTGGTATAAAAGGTAATTTCATTTTCACAATTCTGAGCATCTAATAGATTAGGGGTTATAGCACATAACGCACATTTTAGATAGGGATCCATTTTGACTTTACCTGCTGGTCTCAGTGCTGTACTGGCCCTTGCCCACCTGGTTAACAGCACATATCCTAAACTGGTAGGTTCGGGCTGGAGTTAATCCACTCACAGTGACACTGGTATTCTTAGGGTCAACATTTGATAGATGTACTTTCCAGGGAGAATCTGGTGAAGGAATACACACATTAATAATATTGAGGTGCTTGTTAATAGCCCTTAAAAATGAGAATGTCTACAAATGCACTATGCTTCTCAACTTCTTTCCTCAGAGGAAAGAAAGAAACCTTCTTGTCTACCCCCCTGATTATGTAGATTGCACATTTGCCTACTGGAAAGGGATGCTCCACTTGTCACTGTGTAATAAATAAAAACTGTATTCATTAACATTTTAATAAAAGAGGAAATGAACATAATAAAGACAGATGGGCTGCGTATTTCGCGACCCATCTGTTTGGCAGCCCCTTATAACGCCACACCTATGAGTCCCTCTGGCTGAAGGGCTGTAATGAAATCTGTAGCTAGTCTGCAATATTTTTCTACCTGACTTTCTAGCAGGTATGGAAGAGTGACTGTCAGACAAATTAGCTCTTTGCTGTGAGACCAGGGAATGTTTCTACATGCTTGGATGTTTTCTACAAACGTAGTGTCTTATATCCAGTCTAATAATTTCTTAGGATGACTCCTTAGAATAAACTGCTCCGGCAGTCGTGTAAAACCTCCATTGTCAGTTCACATACTTCACACACCGAGTTCTCTGCTGCCAGAATTACATTCCCAAGTTTCAGAGAGGTGAAAATGAAATATGTTGGAAATTAAATATGCTTTTCACCTTAGCATGTCATATTTCTTGTACACAGTAAGTTGCAGGGCTGGTACAAGTAGGTCATGTTTCTGTATCAGATATGAAGCGGCCACAGAGCTTCCTTCTTATAGGGTATGTCTACACAGCAACATTATTTTGAAAGAACTAGCATTATTTCGAAATAACTTAGTCATCCTCTACACAGTAGTCAGTTATTTCAAAATAATGTCGAAATACTGTCAAGCTGGAGGACTTCTTATTCCGACTCCTGTAACCCTCATTGTATGAGGAGTAAGGGAAGTTGGAGGAAGAGTGCTCTGTTTCGAAATAAGTGCTGTGTAGACACTCCCAGTTTCAAAATAAGCTATGCAATTGACGTAGCTCAATTTGTGAGGCTTATTTTGAGTTAAGCCCCACTGTGCAGGCGCACCCAGAGGGTGTGTCTAGACTACAGGTATTTTTTCGAAAAAAGTGACCTTTTTTTGAAAAAACTTTCCCTGTGTCTAGACTGCCACCGTGTTCTTTCGAAATTAAATCAAAAGAACGTGGCGGGTTTTTTGACCACGGTAAACCTCATTTTACGAGGAAGAACGCCTTTTTTCGAAAGTGCTCTTTCAAAAAAACGCATTCTTGAATGCAAACAGGGCTTTTTCAAAAGAGACCGTCCAGATTGCCTGGGTGCTCTCTTGAGAAAAAGCAGCTTGTTTTTTCGAAAGAAGTGGTTGCAGTCTAGACGCTCTCTTTCGAAAGAGGCTTTTTCAAAAGATTCTTTCAAAGAAGCCTCTTTCGAAAGAGGCTTGTAGTCTAGGCGTACCCATAGTGAGGAGATGTGTCTGAGGTTATCTTAAATAAAGCACAGTATACGCTGCACCACCTAGTGATAGATCAGATTAATATTCCATTATCTTTCCTAAAGATAAATTCTACATTCCTACCGTTTACAAGATTTACACTCTCATGCTATCTTTAAAGTTCAGTATGGATCATTCTGTTAAATGCCTCTGAATTGTAGTGATTTTCTAATTACAGGACCTGAATGCATAGGAACTTTGTCATCTGGCTGCAACAACTGAGTACGTTCAGTTTGGATTTTGTAAATCCATCGATCTTGTTTTATGTCTGCCAACTGTAAAATTTCTCTCAACAAACTGTAGATGTAAACTGTTTCTGATGAACTCTCCATTGTTAGCCGCCATCATATATGATCTGGGCACTGATTTTTTTTTTTTTATTATTATTATTACAGCTGGAGTTTTTCTCCTTCCAACTGGACGTGCACTCAGTCCCCACGTTCTAGATTTGGCAGTTCTCTGAGTGCTGCCCATTGTAAAGGTGTTCATTATCCTCCCCATTTTTATTCAGTATGGCAAATCTCTTCATGTCTGGCCCCTCTGAAGACAGAGTCCCTTCCAAAGTTGGAAGAGTAGTACTGAGTCACCTTCCTATCAGAAGTGGTGCAGAACTAGATCCAGTCACTGCTTTAGCTTCTTATTGATAACTCAGAAGAGGAAGAAATGGCGCTTCCAGCTTTAAGATTTTCTTAACTGTCTCTACAATTCTCCCAGCCTCTTCATTCACTTGGGAAATGTCAGCTGTGAGTAATATAATCAAAATCACATTTAGTTTGGAACAACTTAAATTCTACTGCACTAGATTGTAGTCCATTGTCTGTCACCAGTTATTTTGGAACAGTGAAGCACTTGCATTTCTTAATAACGCTGCATCACGCATCAGGTTCATTAATTCTATGCACTTGAAAAATAGACGAGTATGATCAAGTAATGATGTCCTCGGAATTAGCACTAACACGGAACTAGTCTCTGCCAAAGTCTGTCTGAAAGAGGTGATTGTACAGCATATTGTTGGGCATTGTCTCTCAAGTTTATTTGTACTGAATATCCTTTCAAAAGTCCAATATCTTCAAATTCTCTGTCAAGTTCTTTTACCTTTTTCACTAGACCCATCAGGCACACCCTGCTTGAAGTTGTTGGTCTTTGATAGGATTACTATATGTCTGGGCTTTTTCCTGGACACAGCTTCTTTTTTGAGCCTCGATCCTCTGTCTAGGTGGCTTTTCAAATAACAGGAAATGCCTAGATCTTTTGCAAAGCAGATACGCTGCAGCTCAGAAAAAGCCTCAGTTAGTCTGTTTCCTGATTGCACCCTGGCCTCCACCTGCAGCTGAATGGACGACTCCCTTGGAAGCCACAGCTGCCAAATCCCACCCATCCCAGCTCTTGGGCAGAGGTCCTGCAGGGAGGCCCTAACAGCTGTCACTGCTTGCACCAGCTGTCCTGGCACTGTGACAGGGAGCAACACTGTCCACCTTCTTGTGAGCACCCTCTTTTTTGGGAATCTGAAATAAATATAGTAATCCAAGTCTCTGATCACATGCACTCTGAATGCAAAGCTATTGTTTCTGTGGTGAATTCACCAAAGCAGTTCAAATACATTCAGGACTAATCAGAGTGTGTCAAGGTACTTCAGCTCCAGGAGGTTAGAAGGTGATTTTAAGTCCCTTCTGAGATAATTCCGCCACCTGCTTCTGCGTCAATTTTAAAGTCGTTCCATTAATATTCAGTTTTACTCTCTAGGCAGGCTTTTTGCCATTAGTAAGGGTAAAATTTTTTTCACCAAGGTCATGGAAATCACAATATCCGTGACTTCCAGTGACCTCTGTGACTTTAGCCCGTGGTGACTGGGAGCTACAGGGTCCCTCCGGTGCCCGCAGAGTCGCCCCAAAATTCCCAGCCACTGTGGGTGGTAGAAGGAGCCCTGATCTCTGAGCTACCAGAACCTATTGGGGGATTCTGGAACTCCCAGCCCCCAGAGGCAGTGGGAGACACCACAACTCTGAATGGGCCCTTGCAGCTGCCTAGCCACTTCAGGGTGATGTGCGGACCCGTTAGCTGAGCTCCCCATTTTGTCACGGATATTTTTAGTAAGTGTTATGGACAGGTAATGGACTGCCATATATTTTTCTTGATTGCTCATGGTCTGTCCATGACCAAATAATAGCGTTAGTCATCACACATGACAGATCCTCAGAAACAATGTCTCTTTATTGTGTGTAATATGAATCAGCCCCTTGATTGGTTTAGAGTGGCAAATTGCTGCAAATATCCCTATTTTACACATTTATTATACCTTGCACCTTTGACTGGACATGCCTCATCTCTTGTGATATGATTTTTTATTTTTTTTATATTTTACACATTTTGACTAACACTTTGGTGTTTGAGTAGAATCTGCCCCTCTTAGCCTGGGAGTTCCTTCTCCTTGCCTCAGGACTCTTATGGTAATAACTTGTAGCAATCATACTGCAGCTGTTAACAGCATCCAGTTTCTTGTTTTTCAAGTTTGATAAGTTACTCTTGGTTTTGCTGTCTCAGCAGCTCAGGCTGCTTTGCTATTTGAATAGCTGTGTATATAATTCAGTCTGTTTTAAACAGTACTTGCTGTGAAAACTTCAGTTTCCATCAAATGCATGCAGAACTCCTAAAAAATATTCATCAAATATAGCCAGAGCACTTTCATAATAATCTTTGTGACTGTCTGCAGTAAAGGCAAAGGATGTAAAGATATGCTGTGCCTGCTTCCTAATAGCATAAATTCAGGAGTATACCCATGTGTCTTCATTTTCCTTATAGAGTTTTGTCGCAACTCAAAATCATCCAAACCACTGCTTCCAGTCAGTCCAGCGTGAAGCTCTCTCATGCATTGAAGAGTGACATATTGGGAGGTCCTGCAACTTTTGTTGCTTTTTCCAGTCTGCAACCTCCGTTGCTTTTGTTCCTTCTGTTTCTGTTCTCCATTGGCACTAGTTTACTTCTGATACCACATCATGTATTTCTTGTATATGGTAGGTTGCAGGGCTGCTACTAGCAGGTCATGTTTCTATACTAGACATGAAGTAGCCACAGAGCTTTCTTCTCAGAAAGGGACATACCATCTGTTCACTATAACTTCCTTTGATGCTCTGCCAGGTATGGCTGAGAGTGTCTTAAACAATATATGTGACAGTGCCACTTATTGGCTAACATATATACAGTTTAGTATTCCATTCCATAGTATGGTGTCATATATTCTTCCTCAAGTCATGACTGGGGCAGTCAAGAAGACAGTTGGTTCTTGTTGGCGACAGTTCTTGTTAGCCGGTTTAAAGACTTGTTCAATTTTTTTAATAATACCAGCTGTTTACACATTACACAGTCAAAATTACAAACATTTCTGGAAATAACTAAGGACCTAGCCTGAGATTTTGGCAACATATCTGTGAATATGATTCAGAATGGTACTGCCAACAACCTAGATAATGCCATCTACTGCCAGCAAATGAAGATCAGATGCCCCACATGTGTTAAATGTCAGACAAATCACTAATGCAGTGCTTTGCTTACTAGTTCTTTAGCAAGTTAAAACCTTCTTAGGCTTGGTGCCAGTTGGGCTATATTGACTGCATCTTTTAATTATTCAAAATATATTTATTAAGGTAACAGCTACCTGAGAGCAAAGTCTTTTAATGTGATTCCTAACACAGCAAGGAGTACAAATCCTGGACAGATACTTGCAGAACAGAAGATTTCTCACACTAGGTGGTGTTTGTTTGGCAAAGGCTTCTAATAGTGATCTTGACTACAAGAGCTTGATAGTAACCTGCATTATGAGACTATGCTTACCCATATTAACTATAAAAGCCATAGACTACATTTTCTCTTTGCACTCTCTGTACTTTGCCTTTCATAGTACTTTGCCTATGACTGTGGCCAACCAACTGTTCACCTCACTACACCCAAGTGCACGATGAAAATTAATGGGAAGCAGGAGTTACGGTATGGCTGACTTTAGTAAGTTCCCTAAAGCCACTTAATCAAGAAAATGGAAAAGCAGACACTAACAAGAATGCTGAATACCCTTAAATGAGGTAATCTACACTGGTCCATTTCCTGGAACAATTCAGTTTCATTTGTTTACTGCTAGTGTAAACACCACTTGAGAGTGCTTAACCCAAACAGTTCGATCTAGTGAACAGTTTGATTCAACAACAGGGCCTATTAATCTCCTCAGCACCTTGGGGCTCTGCTCTGTTTATATACTGCATCTGTAGAATACTTTATTTATTCTTTTTCCTCTCCTGGTAGAAGATAAAAGATCTGGCAGGAAGAGAGATTAAACTGAAAACTAATATAAACGAACCCTATTCATCTCCTGGGCACTCTGATTTGTACAGAAAAGTGGTTTGAGGAGGATTTGCTTGTTCATGGAGCAGCGGATATAGCAAGTTTGCAGAGTATCTTTAAAATTTAAATAGCAAGTCTTCTCTTGACAATCAATAAACTAAAACCTTTGAAAGGGTTCTCTTCCAGCTTAAATACACAACAAAAACAGAATTGCAAAGGAACTTGTTTCACCATGTAAAAGAACAATTTTGACATAGGAAACCTTCCATAAAATTTTCAACACCCACTTTCAACTTCCTTCAGGGATTACTGTCAGTCTCCTGACCCAAAAAGCCTAGAGAAGTTCCACAGTGACAAAAGACTTGCCAGGTCAATCTATTAAATAAACCTCCATTATATTGAACAGACAGTGCTAATCTTTCATTTAACTTAAGCTGCCTAGAACATACTCTGGGTTCCGCTCACTCAGTCTTCCAATTTAATTGCTGTTGGCTTAAAAAGTTTCTCATTTAGTTGTCAATCTGCTCAAAGATGCTGGCTATTTTGAATTAGTGCTGTCTTATCTTTTTCGAATTAAGCTGTGTGAAAATAAGAAAGTGGCTCTATACCATTTGATTTCTGGACCTGTCAAGAATTTCAGTTTCGATTGTGAAAGAATTTCCATTTTGGAGACACTTGTTTGACACCAGTGACATTCCTTCCTAAGACAGGTGACTTACCAAGAGGAATTTCTTCTGCACATTCAAATTCTGGCTGCTGTTCTTAGTGGTTATCTACTAAGTTGAAAGACTTCTTAGCTCAAGATGGATGTCCAATTCCTTCCTGCTTGTTGATAAAGAACCACTGTTTTCTTAGGACAAACTTGATTTCTATAACTCTGGAATATATTTCAGATGTCTCCCTTTTCCAAGATGCTATTGTATAGCCTGGACTATTGGCTGGTGCTGATTTTCCTCTGGTTCCCCAAATACATTAATTGAGAGTGTGAAATATTCAAGTTCAATGCTTCCACCAGTCTGCAGGAATCCAGCAGGATTTGTTATTCATATGCAATTTTAGGGATTTCACTTGGCCTGAGACTACCTTCCTCTAAGGTCTTCTAGACCACCATTCTCTACGCCTTATGTAGAGATGAGTCATGGTCATGACAAACAACTTTCAAGACATGTATATCTAAGCTCTGATCTTTCAAAGGCTTATGCATCTACTGATCTTTAATCATTTGAGTAATTTTACTGAGTTAGTAGAACTAGACATAGACCTAATGTTAAGCCTATGCATATTCTGGAGCAGAGGCGGGGATTTAATGTGGTCCTTACCTCATTATCAAGTGGTTCTGAGTTATCCTGTTGTATCTCAAGGCCCAAATATCCAAGAATACAGTAAAAGACTTTCACATGATCTGTGTTCAACAGAGCTCCACTGACACTAAAGCACTTGCTCAGACAGCTACCAAATAGAAGTAACTTTTGATTAACAGAAGAAACATTGACACCCTGGCAAATAATGTGAATAGGTCTCTAAGGGTGTGTCTACACTGAGCCATTATTTTGAGATAATTAGCGTTATTTTGAAATAACAATGCGAGCGTCTACACAGCCATTCCATTATTGCGAAATAAATTTGAAATAATGGATGGCTTATTCCAAAATCTGTAAACCTCATTCTATGAGGAATAAGGCGTATTCCAAAATAGCTATTTTGAAATAAGGTGTGTACAGATGCTCCACTTCTGCTATTTTAAAATAACCCTTCTCAACGGTCATTCTAATGTATTCCTCCCCAGTGCTTCCTGGGGCTGTAAATTGAGATAGTATGTCTACATTAGGGAAACCTGCCTTGGACTAATTTTGAGGCTTTCCTGCAGTGTAGACATGCTATTTTGAAATAAGCTATTTTAGAATAACTATTCCAGAATAGCTTATTTCTAAATAAGTGTGCAGTGTAGACGTACCCTAACTCTTCAAAGATATATACAACCACAGAATTCCTAGGTTCATCACAGCAGTGATTAACCATGTTGTGAAGGCATGCAGAATGATGCCAGTACAAAACCACAGTAAGCCACATTATCACTTGTTTGAAATGTCTATTATGAATACGGGTTCCTACTCTTCTATGTGTTTAGTTTGAATGCTTTAATGACTGTTTCCCAGAAAATATATTTTATGACTCAAACTATAAATGTCCCCCAAATGCAACCTGTTTGAGGTCATACAACTAAAAAATTATCCATGGTGGTGGTCTATTGTAACTAATTACAGTTTGAGAACTGCTGTACCCTTGCCAGATACAAATACTTCATTTTAAAGATTAGGTGAACAAGGTGAATGGAATCAGCTGTTCTCCTGCAATCCATCTATCCAATCTGCTGCTATTTTTTCTCCTAATTAAAATCAGTAGTCTACATCTCTTGACTGCACCAATACCAATGGAAAAGAGCTTTAATCCATGCCAGGCAGAGTAATATGCCAATCATCAGTGCAGCTAGTAATTAATCCCCTGAAATTTTCACTCATTATTTTGAGCCTTCTTCAGCTAGTTTTCTGTAACAGATAGCTTTATTATGTATTCACTCACTATAGGCATTTTAAAACATGCAATAGATGTTACAGCTATTAGAAATGTATTCAAACTACAACAGTGAAAAGAAAAATGAACAAAACCCAGGACACATTTTGACAACTAACACTGCAAATGAAATTTGTGTATTAAGACTGCATGGATAAAAAATGAAGACTTCTGTGCATCACTGGGAACTGAAAAGTAATAACCCCACCAATCTTCATTTATATAATAGCAAATGAGGACTACGATACCTAACATATTGTATTACTTTTGATAGTAAAAGAGATACAGATACATGAAGTCATGGACAGCATATGCAAAAATCCCCAATACTTTCTGTTTATAAAAAGGCACCTGGATTAAAAAGGACAAAAAATGTAAAGAAAATGTTCTATGAAAAACAAAGGGAAAATGTGTTTACAAACATATATGAGACAAAGCAATGTTGACTGTATAGTATCACATGTCAACATTGATCAGGAATACTGCTGAGAGAAGACAGAAGAGACACTGGGCCTCAAGTAGGAAACTGGTAGCTGCCAACTAAGGGTAAACCATTCACTCGCCAGATGAAAACAACTCACTATTAAAACATACCAAAATCAAAAAATAAAAGAGCGCTGGAAACAGTGAAGCTGTGCACAAATTAAAATTAGTGAGACAAACCAAACTCACTGTTGACACTGCTTACAGCTCTTTTGGAATCTACAGCAAATTAATATATAAAAAGAGAGAACTGAAACAAGGGGAGGGATAGTCAGGAACTCAGAGTCCTCTCTGCCCTGTGTAAAGAAGTGATTATGTAGTGAGAGAACATGAACGCAATGTAGATTAATCAAACAGTGAAAACTCAAAGTATAGTAAAGTATAGAACACCCCGCAAGAGAAGACAATTCTCACTGAGAAGAATGTACTCAATTCATAGACCGTATGGCTTTGGGTCTCCCCCTCACCCAGTTATCCATCTTTCTGAAGTACACATATCCATAATTTGTGATGAGATTCACGTGGTGGTAGATTAAAATGCCTCCATATAAAAATTATTGAAGTACAGAGGGTCCTATGGCATTCTGAGGTATTATTCCCATGACTTCTGCAGAACTCTCTCAGAACATTTGCTGAGTCTCTTACATGTTCTACAAGCCAGGATGACATTTATGGGAGGTTAGGGGGCAATAGCCCATCATGAAGCTGGAACCCCTGGATTTCATACTTGAGGTCTGCTTAAAGCTGCATGCCCTGGCTTCAGAGGCAGTTCTTGAATGCAAGAGAGGTGGGGCTGCTTGCGGCTTTGCCTTTGGCGCAGGGAGTTTGTTATAAAAAGAGGGAGGCAGGGTGATCAAGAATAACAAAAGGCTGGGCATTCAAGTAACTGAAGGATTATTAGAGCATCATGAAAACATTGTGGGATATTCCACTTAAAAGATAGAGGAAAAAAGAGTAGGAATGAGTGTTGTGCTACTGGGATTTGCATTTGGATCACCGTGTTAAACTTATAAATGTTCTTGCAAAAGGGGTAAACGGTGACTAATCCCAAAATAACTGCAAAGAGTTACAAAGGGATTTTACAAAACTGGGTGACTGGGCAACACAAAAGAAGATGAAATTCAGTGTTAATAAGTGCAAAGTAATGCACATGGAAAAAATAGACTCCTAACTATAGATATAAAAATGATGGGGGCTCTAAAATAGCTGTTACCACTCAAGAAAGAGATCTTGGAATCATTGTGGATAGTTCCCTGAAAACATCTGTTCAATGTGCAGTGGCAGTCTAAAAAACTAACAGAATATTGTGAATCATTAGGAAAGGAATAGCTAATAAGACAAAATACCATAATGACTCTATAGAAAGTCATTGTACATCCACATCTCGAATACTGTAGGCAGATCTGGTCACCCTGTCTAAAAACACATGTATTGTATTTGGAAAAAAGTACAGAAAGGGCAACAGAAATGATTAGGTTAAGGAACAGCTTCCATATGAGGAGAGATTAACAAGACTGGGACTTTTCAGCTTGGAAAAGAAATGACTAAAGGGTGGAGAGATATGTTCTATGTCTACAAAATCATGAATGGTGTGGAAAAAAAGAATAAGGAAATATTATTTATATAAGTAGCACTTCAAAGCTTGCAGGGATTAGATAATGGCATTTGCCTGGTTGATTTCAAAATCATCCATTCTGGACCCTTTAAGTCTGCCAATTCATAGTCTCCAACCTAGAAAGTGTGAGTCTTATGGGTAATGCTAACCCCATGTTCTCCATATAGCAAAGCAATATGCTATTGATTTGATTATCAGAAATAATTAAAATTTAGAATAATAAAATCCTAGAACTTGAAGGGAACTTGAGAGGTCATCAAGTGCAGTCCTGTCTTCATGGCAGGACCAAGCACCATCTAGATCATCCCCATTAGAAGTCTATCCAACCTGCTCTTAAATATCTCCGGTGATGGAAATTCTACAAACTCCCTCGGCAATTTATTCCAGTGCTTAACCACCCTAAGAGTTAGGAAGTTTTCCCTAATGTCCAGCCTAAACCTCTCTTGCTGCAATTTGAGCCCATTGCTTCTTGTCCTACCATCAGAGGCCAAAGAAAACATTTTTTCCTCCCCTCTCCTTATAACACCCTTTTAGCTACTTGACCATGTCATTGCTCTTTTGGAATTTGTAACCTTCCCACTCAAAAGTTAGTTGGAGTTGTGACAAATCTGCTAGTAATTCTGGACAGACATGAAAAAGACACTCTGCTATTTAAAGTTCAACAAATGTGGTTTCTTTGAAGCATCACAACGTGTAAAATCATCGCCACATGGCTCTGGCAGAAATTTGACACTCCAGTCCATCACCTGCTTTTTGCATTTGAATTCCAGATGAAGATTAACAGTGGTTCATTATCAACAGGAGACTAACATATAATGCAGTGCTAATCCCTAGCAATAAAGATTTGTAGGTAATTTAAGATACAGAAAAGACCACTTTATATCCACGTTATGGATATTGCTGGCAAAGCAAAATGGAAAGCGGTAACATTTTGAAACAGAGAAAACATACACAGGTGTTGTGATGGATAGGAATGCTGGCCAGTACCCAGTGACTAAAGGGGTAAGCTCAGGTAGCTAGCAGGGGGGTTGGCAGAGAGCCAGAAGAACCAATGGGATACAGTGCTGAAATCTGAATTATATAAGATACCTTGCCTGTTTTCTTTGTGGGGGAGGTAAGCCAGGAGTTGGAAAACAGCATGATTTAAACCAAGGCAGGACTGCCATGTCTCCAAGGAATTCAGGGCATGGAAGTGGACTGAACCAGGAAGGAATCATGAGTAAATAAAGGGAAAATATATATTTAGTTGCGATCAGGGCATTTTTCTTTGTGTTGCTTGTTTGGTTAAACTTCTGTGTGAATTTATGCCTTCCCTCCCCCATTCACTATCTAAGAGCACAGCCAGAGATGTTCTCTGTGTTTTAATTTGTTTTACTCAGTTGCTCTGTAACACCTAGCAACCAAGTATGTTTTATCAAGTATATCTTTTTGTTTTGTTAATAAAATCACCTTTTTAAGGAGATGATTTGATTCTTGTGTCCTAGCAAGAAACAGGAGGTCTCCGTATGTGTGTCTGCCTAGCCTGAGAGGTCAGCTATCAGAGACACAGTTTGTTTTCTTTTGTTTCTTTTTTTCCAAGCTCTCTTGTGGCAGAGGAGCTTGGGGTACGCTTGGGGAAGGAAGTCCAAGTGCTTTCTTCCTATGTTCAAGAAGAAAGGGGTTTTCTTTTGTTCCACTTGGTGGTGTCAGCTACCTCCCAAAGTCATTGTGGATAGTGACTCTGGGGAGTTTTTGAAAGCAGAGCCTATAGAGGCAAAGTATTTAAGGCCTCTTGTGGGCCCCTATCTTCTGCACTCAGAGTGCCAGAGTGGGGAACAGCCCTGAAAGGTGTACTGGAAGAAAATCCAAAAAAGATATTCTTTTGAAACAAATGAGGTGGCCAAAACGTTAAACATATCAATATCCCACTGTCAGAGATCACAACATATAAACACACACTGAATCAGCAGTGGGCAACTTGCAGCCCTCATTCAGCCCATTGGGGTAAGCTGACTGTGGACCACGGGACACCTTGCCAACACTGACTGTCCATCGGCACCACGCCCCAGAGCTCCCAGTGGCTGCACTTTAATTTACCTTTAGATCTGCAGTAGCTAACTTCCAGTTGGTAGGAAAGCAGCACTTTTTGCTTCACCTGGGAAATCCATTTTTAGGCTACATTTCCACTTCTCGGGGTAGTAGAGACAAGAAAGTCTCGCTAAGGTGACTGGTCCCCAAAACAGGGAAAAGAGGAGCAAATAAATTGCCCTTATGCACCCCTACCCCTCAGTCAAATTCCAAAGAGGCATAAGCTATGTCCCTGAATAACACTGCAAACAGAGGGCCACAAAGCAGCAGCCTGGCAGGAAGAGGGCACTGTGAGGAGGGAGAGGTCAGAATGGCCACCTTTTGCAACCTATAAAACTAGGTGCCCTTTTAGGCTCTAGCCTCAACTGTCAGCTTAGAAGAGGGGCATTAAAATAGTCAAAGAGAGAAAGCAAGAAATAACATATCAAACTGTGTGTGCATTAAGGATGGAAATCTTGAAGGCAGAGTGTATCATTTCTATCCATTTCCAGCATCTTTGGTAAGCCATTAAAATAATTGTTAACATTACCATAGTATTTAGGGGCTCCATTTGATTTGAGACCCCATTGTGTCAGGAGCCATTTGAATACCTAGCACGAGAGAATCCCTTTTTCAATACACAAACAAAACAGAGTATGAGAGAAAAAAAGTATTGCTCTCCCCATTTTACAAATGGGGAATCGAGACATAGAGAAGTTAAGTGACTTGCTTGAGCTCATAAAATAATTTACTAGCAGAGCAGCGGACAGAGCCCAGGTGTGCCAATTACTTTAAATAACCAGACCATGCTTATTTCTCTCCATAATCTTTCTGATGTGATGTTAATCTCTAGATCAACAGTACTCACACTGTAGCAATCTGAGGACTCCATTTTGACTTAAAATTTATTGGGGACACCCCAAAACTCCCTGCTCAGCCCTTGCCCTGCCCCCTTTCTTAAGGCCCCAACTCTGCCCTGCCCGTTCTCCAAGGCATTGCCCCCACAGCTCATGGAATTAGCACTCAGGGCAACGGCATTGCGTGGAAATCCCCCACCCCACAGAGATGTGCCGACCGCTTCTGTGAGTGGTGCACAGACAAGGCAGTAGTAAACCTGCTATAACTCTGCTACACCATCACACTTTTTGCATGCAGGAGGCACAGGGAGGAAAAGAGAAAGGGGGGAAAAGGTTGATCAGGGGGCCTGTTTGACCCACCGGGTTACCTTCGGGGACACCATTTAAGAATTCCCAGTCCTGTGCCAGACATACTTCCCTCTGGATATGCAAATAGCACTAATATTTTGTCACTAGCTCTGATCAAAGTTAAACTGAAACAAAGGAAGAATAGTTAAGAAGCACAAGAGGTTGCAATGCATTGTGACTCCACTTACTGTTCTCAGACAGCTCTACTATGTAGTGGAGAACAGGGCTGTTTCCATCGAAGGGACGCACCCAGGAAAGAATCACGCTGCGGCTGTATGAGGAATTCAGGGTGGCCAGAAGATTCTGAGGGGAATGAGGCAGCTCACTATTAAAAAATAAATAAATAAATAAAAATGAAGGGATAAATCCCACAGAAAAATCAGTCTACACTTTATTTGGCCTGATGCCTGTAGAAGGTTATACATTCATGTAACAGCAGACTTTTACGATAGTATGTACCAGCAGCCGATGGATGGATTGAAGGGTGGATAGATGGATGGATATTCAGTTTTGTCTTGTTTCTAAAATGCAATTTATGCTGGGATTCCCATGGTTAACAATGCAATAGCTAATGAAAGTGTGACTTAAAGTGGAAAAAAATCCAATTTCAAACTTTAAAAAAAAAATTGAGACAATTTGATTAATACGTTTTATTTTTTTCTTTACCCCCCCCCTCCCCCGATGATATCCTAGTAACGGCACAGAAGTTAAAACATATAAAAAATAAAACACGCAGGAGACATTATTTAACATGGAATTTTTCATACTCAAGCAAGCAGAAGACATTGACACCATCCAGAGTTTGTAATCAGAATTACCATATGTATTTTTAGGCTACAAAAGAGCTTGATTACTGGTGGATGAAGCCTTTTAACTGTCATTGGTAGAATCTTTCCCTCATATAACAGGGATTTTTGGAAGCATCCAAGCAGAAAATGCCTGCAGAAAACTCCATGGAAATGCTAAATGAAATATTTAAAAATAAATAAATAAAACAACTTCAATTTAAATGGGTAATTCCTAAAAATAAAATACTTTATTTGGATTCATTGCCTGAAAGTGATGGTTGAGATGTGGACACCAGATTCTGCTGCATTCCTTCAGTGTTGGTCTACACCACATACAAAACAGGGATAGCCAATTTATGTCATAAATCTGGGTTCTAGTCCTTGCCACCTGAGTTCCTGGGGGCCAACATCTCCCAATCAAGGAAGGCAGAAGAACAGGAAGTGATGGTTTTTTACCTCTCCTCCCCCGATTATATATTCTTCCTTAACATCCAGTATTGCTGATCCATGCTGGTCAGAGCAAAAAGCCATAATTATACTTGACGTTCTTGAATTAGTAAATGTTCTCATTTCTTTTTCAATTCATTAAGTTCTCAGATATTTACAACTCTCTAAAAAGCACAACAAACTCCTTTGCCTGCACATATAAACATACAAATGATTTCAATGCAGACTGTCTTTAAATCAGAGAAGTACAAACCAGGCTTTGAATTTCAGATTTCTTGTGGGAGGAAAAAGGAGGGTTATTTATTTTTGAATCAAACATTAAACCACATTACAGGTCCTGTGCTGTATTTCATCGGAACCCCAGATCAACCTGTGCACTCTGGCTTAGAAAACACATATGCAATTAAGCTGGCAAAGGAACCTTCTGACGGGAGGAGAGGGAAATGGCTGGTTGCATAGCAGCTCACTGATGTCACAGCCCGTCATCTATCCCAAGGCCCTGTGGGAATGAGGCTGAGATGTGCTGCAGCCCTAGCCTCTTCCAGAAGAAAACACTTGCATATGCCATAGCGTAGAAGCAGTGGCTATTTGGATGGAGGAGAGGCTTTGCAGCAATCTCCACCTCAAATAAGTGTGTTAAGTCCTTCATAAACAAGTATCTGAATGTATTAAGGATGCTGCCAGTGCTTATAGTGATTGTTTAGTCTGTTTACTTGCAAATGTTGAGGGTTGCATTGAAGGTACATTTGGGCATATCAAAAGCTATACTGTTGGGAAAGAGTTTGCAAGGTAGCAGTTTCCTTTACAGTCAGTATCAAAAGATTTTACAGAGGAAAATGGACATATCTTTTTTCACTCTCAGTTCTGTAGTGAAACTTTGTCCAGAGACCTAAAATGGCTTTGTGACAGATGAAAAGCAGACTGACGAGCTTGTCTAGACTAGACCCATTAAGGAAGCAGTCAGGAGACTTGTTTGGGGTAGATATACATGAGTTAATGGTTTTTTAAAGCATAAAGTGAGTTTAAACATATGTTTTGGCTTAGGATTTGGTTTGAATTTATTCTGTCAGATTCACACCAAATGGTAATGCTAATACGCGGGACAATCAGTTAGCAGCATGAAGGATAGGGGAGGTGCTTTCTGTTCACAGCAAGCCTTAACAGCATGAACTGTAACTTTCATGCAGTACACCAAGCACCACTAATATAATTTCTTTTAATCTTAAGGGTCTACAGTCTCGCAACAGATGGTGTGCACAGATTTAAGCCCCTAGAGGCAGATACAGAGTGTGTGTAAGAAGCACACCTGACCAGAAATGAACATTTAAAATTAAAAAGAAATTGGTGTGGGGAAGAAATTGGAGTGGGGAAGCATATTGCTTTCTCTGAAATACACAAAAGTGGAGATTAACAAATATTAATTCCCACTTTATAAAACACTCACACTTTGTACGCAGGAGATGGTGGCAATGGAGGAGGAGCTAGTGTAGGGCAATGATAAATGAATCTCCAATCAACATCATGAATATTCACACCCCCAAAGAGAACGCTGGCTTTTTTCCATCTCTAAGAAATTGCTTTCCCTTGCTGCTTAAACTTACTGAAAGTCATGTGCTTGCATGATAATTTTAATTATGTTTCAGATTGAAAGGAACTTCCACCTAAGATTGTTCCGCCTCTAACAAACCAAGGAATTGAACAAAACCTGGGACAATGATGTATGGGGCATGAAACATTCTTTGGACAGTTGTCATCCATCTAATTCCTCAGAACTGATTTTTTCGCCTCACTCTCCCATGCCACAAGTTGGAATATATGAACTTCTTACATAAGGAATATCATGAGCTGAGTCTACACTCCACTCAGGTGTGTGACTCCACTGCTGATGAGTCAGGTGTGGTCATTTTTCTCCATAACTTCTACAAGAAAACATTCTCAGATGATGTAGTTTTGCTTCTGCCTCATACTGTCATGTCTGAGGTTAATGAGAAAGCCGCTGAGGTCACCTGATGGGACTTTGACAAAGCAATTTAGGGGCTATGCAAATAAGAATGAGTGTGCAGTCATAGTGATAGGGCTAGAGAATAATATCAGAGAGTGGCAGATGATACATGTTAGAAACAAATACCATAATATTTTGAGTCCGCTCATAACTGCCAGAGGGCAACTGAAAAATTTACACAGCAAACACACAAATGTGTCTTATAAAATTAGCTAGAAGGAAACAACTTGCTAAGGGAACTATACCAGACATGTTGTTAGACAGATTTCTAAGAAGAATAGCCTAAATGCAGGTAATGAGAGAGAGACTGTGACTGAAAAGAGGCTTACTCAGAAGGCAAGGGAAATTAAACAGGTCTTCTCAATTTTTTAAAATAAAACTTTGCTCCTATCTCTTGAATGATTTCCTAAGTCAGACCCAGAATACAAGTTAAACTCTGGAGCAGGTGGCTCAGTTGATAGACCCAACAACTTGCTAGGAATCACGGTAGGAAGTCTTAAATTACACTGCCTTGCTAGGTTTGTGATAAATGTTTCTAACATATTAAATGAAGAGATTTTCTTCTGTTCAGAGCTTTCCAATTTCTGTTATTATAGAAACTTCACCGAACACCAAACAAAGGTCTGATTACATCCTGAGAACAGACGCTCAGGTGAGTTTGCCTTCGAGAGCCCTTACCAAGACTATACTGAGAAATTACAAATTTGGACAGAGTCTAACCAGATAGATTTATTTTTATTTCATTCCTGGAGCCAATGCTGATCCAATATGTCAATGGAGGTAAAATCCACAGATGAATTAGGGAGAGATTTTGTATCTTACTCTTTCTTCTTGATCTGAAAAAGTACATACTTTTAAAAATTAATAATAATTATTGCTGTTTTACATTTGATGGTGAATAATTAAAATAGTTTTCTGTTTTTTTCTTCAGTTTGGATTTGTCAGTAATTTTTATATTCTGGGAAACAGCCCAATAGAGAGCTTGGAAACAAACTAAAATCTCCTGAGAGAGGAAAAGGCATTCTGCCTGATTTCCTTCCTGTTTCCATGGTACTGTGAAATACCAGGTGTGGTGGAGCAGAGAAACCCTACACCATCAGAGAAGGATACAAGAATCCCATAAGCCCAGCTAGCCTCATGCTACTATACATGCTGCCAATGCAAGTCCTGGAGAGGGAAGAAAAGGGGAGAACCTGTCTCATTTCAGGACTGACTAGCAAAGACACAAGATGCAGCTCTGCAGGGTTTACTACAAGCCTGACAAGGGCAAGGGGCCACTGTCAGACTAAGGCTCACAGGCTCTGGTCTGGTGCATATCCGTAGTATGATGTCCACCTGTTGTACAAGCTGCTGCTGTAGTTGCTGCTGATGCTGGTTGGCCATTTGTTGGAAGAGTTGCTGTTGTTGTGCTTTCTGCTTCACCATTCATTTTAGCAACTGATCTATCTATGAAAACATCCATCAATGTGCAGCGGCAGTCACACAGAATGTTGGGAATCATGAAAGATGGGATAGAGAATATCTTATTGCCACCATAAAAATTCATGGTACACCCACATCTTGAATACTGCAAGCAGATGTGATTGCCTCATCTCAAAAAAGATAATTTGGCATTGGAAAAAAAAAATCAGAAAAAGGCAACAAAAATGATTAGGGGTATGGAACAGCTGCCATATAAGGAGAGATTAATATGACTGGGATTTATCAGCTTGGAAAAGAGATGACTAATGGGGCATATGATAGAGGTTTATAAAATTATGACTGGTGTGGAGGAAGTGAATTAGGAAGAGTTATTTTTTCCTTCCTGTATCACAAGAACTAGGGAGGGTAGAGGATCAACAAATGAAATTAATAGGTTTAAAGCAAACTAAAGTACTACTTCACACAATGCACTGTCAACTTGTGGAACTCCTTGCCAGAGGACATTGTGAAGATGAAGACTATAACAGGGTTCAAAAAAAGAGCTAGATAAATTCATGGACAATATGCCCATCAATAGCTCTTAGCCAGGATAGGCAGGGATGGTGTCCTTAGCCTCTGTTTGTCAGAAGCTGGAAATAGGTAATGGGATGAATCACTTCATGATTACCTGTTCTGTTCATTCCCCCTGAGGCTCCTGACATTGGGAGATGGACCTTTGGTCTGACCCAATATGGCCGTTCTTATGTTCTATAGACACTGTAGCAGGGTGGGGACATGTTTGTTTGAAGTGTTGGGTTTTGGGGACCCTTTGTATTTTGTTTTTTAAGCTTGATCAACTCTCTTATGCAGGATCTAGGTCAATGCCCAACTTCTCCACCAACTGTATAATGGTTTGCCTGTAGTAACTCTTCTGGCTTCTTGCCACAACTGCAGCCAGCTCTGTGGGGGAAGGAAGTCTCTATTCCCTGTCTGGTTTTTTATGTAGGTGTCATGTTGATTTTTGTTACTATACATTGCTAAAAACTACTATTATTTATCTGGTACCAAAATTCCCTCACCAGTGACTTATAGTGAAAAGTCTTAGGAGTACTTTGAAGCTCATAGGATGATATATGCTATTAAGTGGTTAATTCCAGTCCCTTGATTTCCAATTTTAGGAATAACAATGGAAGTAAAAAAATCTGGAGAAAGGACTAAAGCTAGCAAGATGAACTAGCTGCCAAATATAAATGTCTATTTTTGTATTATGGGTATTTCTACCCCTACTAAATTTTTAACAAATTACTTCCTTTGTACTGGACGCAGGGGGGGGGGATTAAAAGATTTTGGTTGGGGAGGGATTTTATTTTCCCAACAATGTAGGGTATTACCATGATTCTTAGTTACATTCATTCTACAATACATATTCCTCAAATGAATGGTGGGAGTGGGGTGTATGGTGCAGCAGATAATGTCAGATATAGCTATTGCTAACATAGAATATTTTAATTTTACCCAGAACCCATCAGATACTTTTGAGTTGGAATGAGCAAAACTTCATGTCCAGAGAGATATAGCCAGATCTCCCTGAATTAATGTAGCTATGGGAAAATGGGAACATTCCTCTGTGCATATCTTTTTATTGAACAGGACTATAAAGATAAGATGAATGAAGTTGGCATGATCTATTATGTGCAATTACTTTCAGGATTTGACACTGTGAGTTTGAATGCAACAGAAATAGACGTTCAGCATGCAAGATCTGTAAATGTTTCTCTATTTATAGTTGAGAAAATGTTGCTAGTATAAAATCAATAAAAAATTAAAACTTGGTTTTATAAGAGGTGCCACATCACATGAAAGTGTAACCTAGAGGAAATCAAATAAAACAGTGCATGAAAAGAATATGTATGTTGCATGGGGATGCAAATGAGTGAATGGAAAATACACTAATACCAGCACAGAACTGGTGGGTGATGAGATCTCTGGCTGTACCTGGCACAAAACTAACAACAAAGAGGTCATTAAACTTTGACAATCATCCATTCAAATGGCTGACCACTTGACAGAGTTTGCAGCCATCCACAGCACACCAGTTTTCCAGATCTGAATTCCAGGGGAGAGGTTACTAAGTAATGGATCACCGGATGAGGTACTCTGATTAGGCTGAGCAGAGGGTCATCTGACAAAGGGGATGGGAGGTTATAAGAGGCAGGAACTCTCACTAGCAATTTTGGAAGTGAGGAGAAGGAAACTGACTGACAGAACAGACACACACACTTCATAATTAGGAGGAGAAGATGTGCAAGTGAATCTTAGATAATTCTGATCTGTGCTCAGAGAATGCTAAATAGCAGTGAGAAATCTGAAGCAGGGAAATGTCATATATATATATATATATATATATATATATATATATATATATTGTTTTGTCTAGAACTATATATTTCTTGTGCTAGCTAAAGAATGCTTGTGTTTAGAAACCTTTGCAAATTCTGCATGTGTTATATGCTGGACCCATCATGTATCCTTGAAGAGGTGAACTATAAACCCCGAGTGCCCACAAGGGTGGAATTCTGGGAGAGTATGTGCTTATACTATTTGGCAATATAAGAGGTTAGACTTGGTCCTGATACCTGGGGCAGCTGGGCCCCATGGTCCCATTTCCATGAGGGGCTTTTGTGCCCAGGAGCCTTCTCAGATGAAGGGAAGCCTTCAGCATAAGGAGTCCATCGAGACAGAGGCCAAACAGCAGCCTAGTGAGTGTTCAGAAGAGAGATGTCAACTAGTGTAATATAACATTCCCATTTTACAGATGGGAAAACTGAGTCAAAGAAATATTAAACAGACCAGGGTTACACAAGAATTCTGTGGCAGATGTGGGCTTTGAACTGATTGACTTTCAATGCATATGTGTTCTTTACACTTCAGCATAAGGTCCAATGGGTTTAGAACCTAGGCATGTAGAGCCCCCACGGAGCTGAAACTTTGAGGCTGCTAGCCAGAAACAGCTGTAACTAGCTTGTGCTCTACTTTTCATGAACCACAGTTGACAGGACGTTCCACCTTAAGAGTTGGACTAACCGCAGTCCCGTGGCTCCTGAATGACTCCCTACAGAGTATTCCAGGAAGTGTTCAGGCAACAGCACAAATCTTCTATAGCCATCATGAACATTCCTGCTCCATAGTCTTGAATTCCCAGCTTGACCTCTGTTTGATTTGTCCTTTACCTACTGTCTCCGATCCCGAAACTTGACTTGGACTCTTGATATCAACCCCATTCTGCCCCTAACTATGAACTCTTCAGCTATGCTCAGGTTTACCCCTGTTCTGTCCTTTGACCCTGACTGCCTGCATTGTATTTGTGACACTTAGAAAATATCACTCTAATTTTCCAGAGGTAGAGGAAAGATACATAGGTATCCACTGTGGAGGCAGGAGGCAATTCATCTGGCAGATTGCAAAGTTAACTAAGCTATAATATTGAAGGCAGCAATTGATTGAGAGCCTCTTTTTGAGCATTTGACCAAAGCCACCGATGTGAGTGTTAACTGATGAAAATGTACATTTAATGTTTGTTAATATTCACCACAAAAGAATTATTTGTGAGAATAGGGAATTGCATACATCTGTCATGCACACAGCAGCTAGCATTTAATTTAAATTTTACTTCAAGAATTTCCTTTCAATGTATTTTCTTCTCAATTTCACTTCTATTGTATTATATATGTCTATATTTTTTGTGGAATTGTGCTACTGAGCCAAATAACATTAATGCAAGTTGTCAAAAATGATAGCATTCCTTTGTGTTCTTGCAGTACTTTTCCTCACTGAGATAAAATATTGCAATCCAGAATTATAACTGAATGACTTGACATTTACTGAAGTTCTTTAAACAGACTGGATCCAATTCACTTGCTAGGTTCTTGGGGCAGAAGCCAGGGTATAGGATGTCAGTAGCAGAATATCCCCAAGGAGTGAGGACAGAGAGCAAATGCCATTGCATGGGGACCCCAAATCAGCCAGCAGAGTAGAAAGTGGACAGAGTTATAGGGATGCCCAAGACACTTGAGAGATGTGCCTCCTCCACTGGCAGGAAGTCCTATGGGGTGCAACATTATTCCCCAGTGATAAAACCCCCAAAAGTGAGCAGTGACATTAACATCACCTATTGTCCTCTGGGAGTGAATCCATCTGTTGGAGGGAGCTACTCTGGAACATAACATAAAAGATTGCTGCAGTGGTGTATGCACACCCCGTCACAGGTGTGAGAATATTCCAGAGTGATGATGCTGCCTGCTTGGCCACAAGGTTGCCAACCGTCTCTAGGGTCCATAAATATTTCCTTGTCTCAGGGTAACACTGAGTCCATAAGCAGCCCTGGTTGCAGGGTAGTATGGCCCAATGACCAGAGTCAGCAAATAGCCCTTGTCTCAAAGCAGTGTTACCTAGTAGCCAGAGTCTTTAAGCAGCTCTTGGCTCGGGGCAGTGCGGCTAAGTCGCCAGAGTCCATGAGCAGCCCTTGGCCCAGGGCAGTGTGGCCTAGTAGCCAAAGCCTATGAGCAGCTCTTGGCTCAGGGCAGTGTGGCCTAGTAGCCAAAGTCTATGAGCAGCCCTTGGCCCAGGGCAGTGTGGCGGGGAATCCAGTGGGGAATCCGGCTGAAACACACCGAGTATACCTGGATGACAGAGGCTGCTCCTGCACCCTCCCTGGGTCACTTCCTACCACTTCTGTCAGGTCAATGTCCCATGCAATAGCTGGGCTTTCCGGTTCCCTGGCAGCAGCTTCTCCCTGGAACTCTGCGGGGTTGCGTCGTGGCTGTCTCCTGGGACTCCGGTTCCCACTGTCTGAATTACTGGTTGCTGCAGCTCAGGAGCTCTAGCTGGATGTCCTTCTCCTTTGCTGGCCACTCAGGGCTGGACGAAGGGGTGGGCGAGCCGGGCAGCCGCCCAGGGCGCCATCCTATGGGGGGCAGTAAAACACCCCGGGTTGACCCACAGGCGCCTCTAGAGGTGGCCTGTGGAACTCAGTAGAGCGGCGGCTGCTTCGCCCAGACGCATCCCGCCTGCAGGCCCAGCTCCTGCCCTGAGACTCTGCAGCTCCTAAGGGGCGGTGAATTAAAGGTGAGGGTGCTGCCGGAGCCTCAGTTTTTCTTCTGTCTAGCCCCCCTAGGCTCCTACCAGCCGATCGGGGCAGAGACTTTCCCTCCCTCTGCTTCTCAGACTTAGCCCACGTGGAGCCAATGGGGGGGCTTTCCCTCTGCTCCACATGGAGCGTGGTGCACCTGGGCTGAGCACCATGGCCAGCTGGCCGGGCAGCTGCTCCTCTTTCCTCCAGCCCAACTGCCCTGCGCTCAGCCCGGGGAAGCTGTGCCACGCTCCTGCTGATTGGGAAGCCCTTCCTCTTTTGCCCCAGCCCAGGTGCAGCATCCCCAGGCTGACCACGGTGCAGCTGGGCTGGAGAGCAAAGAGGAGCGGCTGACCAGCCAGCTGGCCATGGCGCTGGCTCAGCCCAGGTGCACCACGCTCCACGTGGAGCAGAGGGAAAGCCCCCCCCATTGGCTGGAGCGGGGTGCCACCTCTGCTGAACACCGCGGCCAGCTGATCAGGCAGCTTCCTCTCTGAGCCTCCAGTCCAGCCCACGTTGGAGCGATGCACCTGGATTTAAAACCACAGGCAGCTGGCAGGGCAGCAGCTCCTCTTTGGTTCAAGCCCAGCAACCCCGCGCTCAGCCCGGGGAGGCTGCACCGCACTCCAGCTGGGCTGGGGAAAGAGGAAGGGCTTCCCGATCAGCTGAAGCGCGGTGCAGCCTCCCTGGGCTGAGCACAGCCAGGGCAGCTGGGCTGGAGGAAAGAGGAGGGCTGCCTGGCCAGCTGGCCATGGTGTTGTTCAGCCTAGGTGAACCCTCCCCTGCGGGAGGGGGGAGTTGGCCCCAGAGGAGGCGCCCGCTGGGGCTTCCCTGCTCCATGGGGGAAGTGGGGAAAAGTCCTCGGAGGAGGCAGGTGCAGGGGACTCCCTGCCCACACCTCAGAACCCTGTGCCCTTGCCCCCACTAACACCCTGTCCCAGTACTACATCACTTGCTCCCAGCAGCACAGGTGGGGCCACATTAGTGAGGCTTGCGGGGTTTTAGGAGGAGGTCTTTTTGCATCTCCCTTGTGTGGCCCCAACTGACTTTTCTGTGGGTCAGTGACCCCTGACTCAAAAAGATTCCCTGCCCTTCTCATAAATAAAGACAATGCAGAAACTTTTTGTTTGACCTCGTCTTTTATTTAAAAATGAAGCCTGGCCAACAAACCCCCAATTGGGGCCAAGCCCCCATCTGGCCACAACATTATAATACTCCTGCACCCCCCAGAACCTAGATCTGAGCCTATCATACACTTCTGCAACCCTCTGCCCTGAGCCCCTCACATACCCCAACCCAAATTCCTGCTCCCACATCCACAAGCCTGTGGCTTGCTTAGTAGCCCAACCATCCATCTGACCCCAACACTCCCCAGATTGGAGCCCCCTCCCTGAGCCAGCATCCCCTTCACCTCCTCCTGCATCCAGATTTTCTCCCAGAGCTTGTGCCTCTCAGCCCTTCCCACACCCAAATCCCTCATTCCCACCCCAGAGCCTACACATCCTGTCTCAACCCAGTGAGGGTACAGTTAAGACTGCAGGAGTTTTTCCAGGATTCCAGAGATATCCCAGAAAAACTCTTCTGCACCCAGGGATATGTTTGTTCTTCCGTTTTTTTTTTAGTGGAAGAGCAAACATGCTCTTTTGGCAAGCCCTGTATTCCTCGTTCCATGAGGAATAAGGAGGCTACCAAAAGAAGGGTTTTTTCTGACAATTGGTCCAGTCTAGACAGGCTAAATGTTGATCCGTGATCCGTTGATCTGTGATCATATTGTGTCGCGAGGTGTATGTGCAAAAATAAACAAAAAGTGTTTATATATCCTTACCTAATTTATGGATATCACTGAGAATCTTGCTAATGATACCAGTAGCAGTTGCTGCATGTGAGCGCAGTTTTAGTAAGCTTAAAACGTATTTGCGATCATCCATGTCAAATGAACGTTTGAATTCTTTGGTGTTATTGTCGATTGAAAATGCTACTGCTCAGAAAGCGGACGTGTCAGAAAGCATTAAACGTTTTGCCGATTTGAAAGCCAGAAAAAAGAACTTTTAAAAATATATTGAATAAGGCTTTGTAATTCCAATCCATGTAAGTTACCTCTATCATTCATTTCTCAGGTACAGGAACACTGTGAAAGATAAGTTAAAATGTAATGTTCTGAATTAAAGATAATTCAGAAATGTAATAAATTCCTTATTTTGAATAAAAACAATTTACTGTTTACAATTTTTATTAATAGAAAATACCTAATAAATAAGTATTGAACTTAAAAAAACAATAATAAATGTCAAGAATAAATGTATTTATAGAGTATCTGTTTGAAGGGGCGCCAAATTATTAGCCTGCCCAGGGCGCCCACATGTCTCAGTCCGGCCCTGTGGCCACCCCAGACTGGGCTACTCTGCTGCCTTTTATACTGCCTCAGCATTTGGAGCATGCCCAGTCTGAGTGAAGGGGCGGGACTTCCTCCGCCCACAGGGTCTTAATTCCACCTGCTTCAGTGTGGGGTATGCACACCCTGTCACATAACCTCCCCGTTAAGAGGGAACCCGGCTGGCATTTTCTCTCGCTTCCTTCCTCACCTAACCTAGAGAAGAAATGCGCATTGGCGTGGGCTTTCTCCAGTCGATGGAATATTTGAGTTCCAAAGAGAGGTACCACCACATGATCCGGGGGTTAGTTTCTTTCATGTGATTGAGGCACCGGAGGGGAGTATGGTCTATCACTAGTTTAAAGGTCATTTCCAGTAGGTAATACCATAAAGCATTAATAGCCCATTTGACTGCTAGGGCCTCTTTCTTGATTGTTGAGTATTTTGTCTCCCTGGGGAATAACTTATGGCTCAGGAACAAAACTGGGTGTTCTTGCCCTTCTACACCTCTTGGGGAAGGACTGCCCCAAGCCCCACTCTTGATGCACTGGTTTGGAGTATGAACTCCTTTGAAAAAGCAGGGTGTACCAAGACTGACTCTTGTGCTAGTTGACTCTTTAGGCTTTGAAAGGCCCTCTCACATTCCTCAGTCCATTTCACCTGATATGGTTGGGAGTTCTTCGTTAAATCAGTCAATGGGGCTGCAACTGTGGCAAAATCTGGGATGAAGTGCCTATAATACCCCACCAGGCCCCAAAATTGGCATACTTGCCTTTTTGTTCTTGGTGTTAGTGTTTCTGTTAGCGCTAGTACTTTGCCAATCATCAGTCATGATTTGCTGCCTCCTACCATGCACCCGAGGTAAGTCACCTCTTCCCTTCCAAAGTGGCATTTTGCAGGGTTCGCCATGAGGCCTGCTTCTTGTAGTGCCTGGAGGACTTCCTTGAGGTGCATAGTAGGTGGTTTTCCCATGTACCACTATAAATGACAATATCATCTATGTAAGCGGCGGCATACTGGTTGTGAGGTTGCAGTAGTTTGTTCATCAGCCTCTGGAAGGTGGCACCTGAATGGCATGGCAATAAACTGCTAGAGGCTGAAGGGCGTGGGGAAGGCCATTTTTGCCCCTGAGATAGGCATGAGGAATATTTGCCAGTACTCTTTAGTCAAATCATTGGTGGATAAGTACTTGGATCTTCCTAGGCATTCCAATAATTCTTTGACCCGGGGTAGTGAATGGGGTCAAAGCAGGATACAACATTGACTTTTTGAAAGTTCATGCAGAACCTGATAGCCCCATCTGGCTTCAGCACCAGGACAATCGGACTTCTCCACTCACTCCTTAATTCTTCAATCACGCCCATCTCCAGCATTGTTTTAAGCTCCTGCCGGACAGTATTCCACATCTTCCTTGGCAGGAGTTGGTGCACATCTCTCACCTTCTGTCCTGACTCTGCTGCGATGTGGTGGTAGATTAAGTTTGTCCGTCCTGGGAGAGTGGACAAGACATCTTGGAAGGTTCCCAGGAGGAGTTGTACTTGGTTCTGCCATAAGAGATTGAGTCCTTCCCGCAATTCTGCCAGTTTAGAGTTTAGAGGTTCACCAGCTAAAGGCCAAGTTCAGATTCAGGAGGTACTGGAAAAATAAACATGGCTTCTCGAGTCTTCCAGGCCTTCAATAAACGTACATGGTATATACGGACCTTCTTTCGGCACCCTGGCAGCCTAACTTTGTAGTCCACCGGTCCCACGCGGCATACCACATCAAATGGGCCCTGCCACTTGGCTAGAAGCTTTGATTCAGTTGATGGTAACAATAACAGGACTCGATCGCCTGGCTCAAAGCTACTGGCCCTAGCCCCCCAGTTGTAGTGTCTTTATAGTGTCTTTCTTGAGCTTGTTGAGCGAGTATCAGGTTCTCCTGTGCGAAGACACCCAAGGTCTGCAGCCGCTCTCTGAGACATAGCACATATTGGGTGGTACTGAGCACCCGAGTTTCCTGAGCTTCCCAGTCCTCTCTTAATAAGTCTAGTATACCCCGTGGTTGTCTACTGTAGAGAAACTCGAAGGGAGAAAACCCTGTTGAGGCTTGAGGGACCTCCCTTATGGCAAAAAGTAAGGATGGCAGAAGCGTGTCCCAAATTGTGGGTTGTCTTCTACAAACTTGCGTAGCATCAACATGAGGGTGCCATTAAATTGTTCCACAAGTCCACCTGTTCGGGGGTGATATGCTGAAGTCCAGAGAGTCCAAATGTGCATGAGCTGCCATAACTCAGCTATTAGCTTGGAGGAGATGTTCCTCACCCTAGCAAATACCTTCACCAATTCATTTGCTATGTTTGTCGCCATTGCTACTCGGAGCGTTACAGCTTCTGGATAATGGGTCGCGTAATCCACTATTAAGAATGAATCAATTCTTCATCTTGCTCTTCTCTAATGACCTGACCAGGTCCATCCTGATCTGTTCAAACGGTACACCCAAGACCGGTAGAGGTATGAGCGAGGGCCTTAGGTATGGCCTTAGGTCCAGCTCGCTGGCATTCTGGGCATGAAGCACAGTAGTCCCGTACTTCTCAATATATGCTAGGCCAAAAGAACCAATGCACCACTCACTGAAGGGTCTTCTCCCTATCCACGTGTCCTGCCCAGGGGGTGGCATTTGCCAAATGTACTAAGCTTCAGCGTAGTCTCCAGGGAACCAGCAACTGGTTAATCTCCTCCTGCGTCTGGGAATCTGCACCACCCAATACAGTCGGTCTTTACGGATCTCAAAGCGAGGCCCCTGTGCAAGCTTTGCTCCCTTTGTCACTTCTGGGTCATAGATTTGGTCATGTTCCCATGCCTGGCTCAGCGTTTGGTCTTTCCTTTGTTATTGTAGGAAGTCTATGTCTCTCTCCAGCTCTAACTGGATATTTTCCTCTTGTGTGTTTTCATCTGGGTCTGGGTCTGTTGCAGATCCTAGACTGTTAGAAGGAACTTCTAGGGGGTCTGTCTCCATGGGCAACTCCAGCATCTTCCCTCTCAGGTCCCCAGGTTGCTGCTTTCTCGTAGGGTAATCATCATATTCCCTCACAACCATTTGAAACAGGGTCCAAACTTGGCTAACACCACTGGGTATGCTAGCTGGGGGTGGGCCACCCCTATCAGAAGGAACTCCTTTCATCCCTGGACCTCAAAGTTTACCCACACAGTTGGGTAGGGACGCACATCCCTATGGATACATTGGAGATGGAGAGTCTCCTCAGCCATCTGGAGGTCAGGAACTAGGACTTTGCGTATGATAGTCTGGCTGCAGCCAGAGTCCACCAGAGCAGTGGCCTTCACACTTTCCACTACCATGAGTATCACCAGTTTCCTGGGTCGGGGTTCCCGAGCTGATGGCTAGCTTCCCAGACTTGTCCGTAGTTACAGTCCATATAGGGACAGTCCTTCCGGAAGTGTCCTCCTTGGCCTCACTCCCAACAATGGTCTCAGGGCCCTGTGGATTGGTAGTCCTCCTTTGGTGGACCTCCCTCCTGTTGTGGAGGACATTCCTTCCCTGGGGTGCCCTGGGTCACCACTTTGACATTCTGTCCTGGGAGTCTCAGCCTGCCAGGTATAATATGTGGGCGGGGACCCCAATGGTTCCATCTTTCATGGTTTCCCTTGCCCTGGACCCTCCCATCTTCTTGGGTTCTCTGACTGTCAAGGTTGGGCTCCAGTTTCTTCCGAAGCTAAGTAATCTTCTATTAAGCTTACCGCTGCTGTCAGGCTGTCTGGTCAGTGTCACTGCACCCATTCATTGGCTCCTGTAGGAAGCACCTGTATGAACTGTTCCAGGGCTACTATTTTTGCAGCCTGGGATCCAGTTAAGCCCTCTGGGTTCAGCCACTTCCAGCAGTGGTTCCTGATCCTTTGGGCTTATGGTCGTACCTCAGAGGGACACCCCTCTTTACACAGCCTCTGCTGGTAAGTCTCCAAACTGATACTGGTACGATCTAAAATGGCTGCCTTCACCCTTAAATACTCCAGTGCATCTCAGGAGTCTAAATTGCGATATGCCATCTGTGCTGGGCCTGTCAGGTAAGGGGCCAATATAGTAGCTCAGTGTCCTGCGGCCAACAAGCTGCTGTAGCAACCTGTTCAAATGTAACTAAAAATGCCTCGGGGTCATTCCCTGGTCTCATCTTCATTAGCCGGATGGGCAGCCCTACTCTGTTGTCTGCTGCCCCAGGACCCATGGCAGCAGGGCTGGGTGGACCCTTTGGCTATAGCAGCACCACTACCTGTTGAAGCAGGCCTTCTTGTTGGGTCTGGTGTTGGGTGGTCAGCTCACGGAGCAGCTGCTGCTGTTGCTCCTGCTGTTGCACCATTTGCACCTGTTGGTGATGGGTTGCTTGCTGCTGCTGGTTTTCCACCTTCCACTGTACAAATTTCTCCATATTCATTTTTTTACCTCACTATGGGAACAAAGGGAGGTTCCCCTGCCCAACTGTCTCTCTACCTGTCAGCAAGTCCCAGAATATGCCCATGTTCTCCACCATGTGTGGCGGCGTATGCACACCCTGTCACAAGTATGTCACTATTCCGGGGTGATAATGCCACCTGCTCAGCCGCAGGGTCGCCGACTGTCTCTAGGGTCTATAAATAGTTCCTTGTCTCAGGGTAACACCGAGCCCATAAGCAGCCCGGGTTGCAGGGTATTATGGCCCAATGACCAGAGTCAACAAATAGTCCTCGTCTCAAAGCAGTGTGGTCTAGTAGCCAGAGTCTTTAAGCAGTCCTTGTCCCAGGACAGAGAGGCTTAGTAGCCAGAGTCTATGAGCAGCCCTTGGCCCAGGGCAGTGTGGCTTAGTAGCCAGAGTCTATGAGCAGCCCTTGGTTCAGGGCTGTGTGGCCTCAGGGCTAGGGTCAGTAGGGTTGGGGCAAGCGCCTGGGTAGGGGGACCCAGGCCCACCCTGCTCCACTGGGTCCCAACCCAAGGCCCCGTGAGCAGCAGAATGGTCTGCCACTCCCTCAGCGAGGAATCTAGCTGAAACATGCCAAGTATACCTGGGTAGGAGAGGCCGCTCCTGTACCCTCCCTGGTCACTTCCTACCACCTCTGTCAGGTCAATGTCCCATGTAGAAGCTGGGTCTTCCAGTTCCCCAGCAGCAGCTTCTCCCTGGAACTCTGCGGGGGTTGAGTCATGGCCGTCTCCTGGGACTCTGGTTCCTGCTGTCTGAGTCACTGGCTGCTGCAGCTCAGGCTGGACATCCTTCTCCTTTGCTGGCCACCCCAGACTGAGCTGCTCTGCTGCCTTTTATACTGCCTCAGCATTTGGAGCATGCCCAGTCTGGGTGAAGGGGCGGGACTTCCTCAACCCACAGGATCTTAACCCCACCTGCTTCAGTGCGGTTATGAACACCCCATCACAGCTGCCTGTTTTGAACAGACTTGAGAACTATTCATTTGTTGCTCAGCTTCAAAGCCTTTGTTATAAAGATGTGGCAGCATTCCTCCTTCACTCCTGTCCACTTTTCAAACAATACATTGCCAAAACCCACAAAGGCTCCAAGGAAATCTGGATAAATAAAAAGTGAAGATGGTTGAGTGGAGATAACATATTTGGAATGATACTAAATAATTCCCACTTTTGGAAACTTCCCAGCTGTAGAAATGCACTTCAGGAGGAGAGCTGGAGAGGGCTTATTTAAAATGAGAAAGTATAACACTTATCTCAAAATGGTCAGAGGATCTAACTTTGGCACTGTGAGTAATGCTGTACAAAACTGAGCTCTGTGTGGCAAATCTCAGAGGGAACATATTACACTGCCAGGCTGTAAAAGGAAGCATCAGAATCTAAGAGAAGCTCAGGAGTGACCAACAGAAACAGATGCTATTTTAGTTACATTAAAATGCAGTTTAACTCGGAAAAATGACTATATAAAAACATTACCTTCCTACTCAACAGATATGCTCCACACAATTCATCAGTGTCATAGCTTATGATTTGAGTGACATCAATACAGTTCTATTGCATTTTACTCCTGTTAGAGTCAACACAGTTAAGGGCATTCTATTTTGGCTCACAAAACATCATCATCGGAATTGTTAATTAAATACTAATGTCAGGGCAAAAGCTGTCCTCAATGAAGATAATGGGCTAAATTCTGCTCAGTTATACTGATGTACTGCACTGGCTTCAGTGAAATTACTCTGACTTTAGGTTAGTGTAAGTGAAAGCAAAATTTGGTCCTCTGGCAAAACTGAAGGTAGAATTTGGCCTGTAAAATATTTATCTATTATTGTTGGTGATGCACAAGCCGGAAGACAAGTTGTTTTTCATAACACAGCCTGAATATGCAAGGCTGGCAGACAGAAAAAGACATCTTACTTGTACGCTGATAACATTTGAGCTAACGTGATCAAAGTGAGACAGAAGATACAGAATTCCACAATGCCTCTTTTACTGTCCTTTTGCAGAAGACTCCACTTTAAAAGGTCTTTTAAAACCATCATTAAGAGCAGAGAAATGAATGTGGTTGAGGAAACTTTACTTGATTATCTAGAAATGCAAAAGGAAGCAGGAAAATAGAAAATACCTCCCCAGAGACCAACTGTTCTGAGATCTGTTGAGTTGCGAGGAAGAAAAAAATCTGGGAGATGCATATTTATAACTTTGAATCCTGGTAGCTGAGCTGTTGTTATTGCTATTTGTTAAAACATCTAAAACATGCATACATGTCCATACATGGTGGCCCACAGTCTCTCATGAGGGCTAACTCGCTTCAGCCATTAGAAGTTCATGCACTGTGGCATTCAAACACAAAACTGAGGATCTCCTTAGGCACTGTCATTAGCAAAAACCGGCTTAATTTTTTCTTTAAAAATGTAATAGAAAGAAACAGTATGAAAACGTTCGAGAGAAATAAAAATAATGTGCCATCAAAAGCCAGACAGCTGGAATACTTACATCACTTCTATTCGAGCTTTTCTAGAGTCATTTCCTCCAAAAGAAATAACTTCGCAGGTGTAGTCTCCAATGTCACCTGACCAGGTCTGGCTAATAAGGAGGGTACCATCTTTCTGTACTGTAACTCTGGAACTGCTGGATGGGTTTATTACAACATTGTCCTTCTTCCAAACATACCTGGATGTCACAATGTTTCAAATGTTAACAAGTACAACACAGCTCAAAAAGATATGTACAAGGTGATATCAGCATTCTACAGTAAAAATGGTGCTAAATTGATAGACCACTACAAATATGTTCAGGACTTTTCTGAACTCGATCTCAGACAAGTGATCAGGAAGAGGATTTGTTGTACACAAATGTTATATAGACGATGGCATATATATATTTCCATAGGGATATATGGAATGATTGCATTTCTCATGAGTGGAAAAATTATGAGTGAATTTTCTAGGCAATTTTTAACAGGTACTGATAATGCCATTAAATAGTACTGACTGCAAATAATTTAAGACACCTTTTTAGATAAATGAAGTGTGACTGAATCCTCATCTGGTTTATTTCATTGTCTCTGTAATATCAAAAACGATCCCATTCTATAAAAAAAATACCATTTCAGGTACGAATGCCCAAACATAAGCTTAAAATAGCCCTCCAGTAGGCATCTGTGCAGGTAAATCTCTATCAAATAATATCTGCAAAAAGTGAATACACAAGAAACTCAATACAAAAAGTAGCTATCTATGGCCAAAGTAAATTCATTTTTTCAATTTAAACAAATACTGCAAAAATTTTCCACAAGTATTTATCTTACTCTTATTTTTATGTGTTTATGGGCTAGACCCTTAGGGGTGGTCAAAAAGCACAAGCCAAGAAGTGGTATACGTGCAAAGATGAATTAAAACTCTCCTTTGCACTCTCCTGATCAGCGGATATTTGGTGCAGACCATTCCCCCCTATTGTTCTAACCAGTAGAGTCCAAAAGACAGCCCAGTATCAGTAAATTAGAAACACCCTGACTCCCCCTTTTCTCCATCCACACTCCTATTCTCTATTATGACACCAGAAAGGAAGGAATGTGGCTTAAAAGCCCCCTCTGTGGTGTATGGATTGCAGGATCACATTTACACTGGTCTGTTTCTCCCTCAGCTATTTACATCAGCTATACTGCCAGATCACACTAGTAACACAATGTAAAGTGGCTGCCGTGTGTATGCATGTGTGTGTGTATGTATGTATTATGTAAACATTTTTAGAGCATACTTGATTGTAGGGTTATAGGATATATTTTTACACACACAGAGCCACTAAATGTGTTTATATATAGCCCTTAGCCCTACAGTCAAGTATGGTTTTAAAATGTTTACATAATTTATAGGTTCTCTGTACTGTCATTTTCTAACATTTTCCAAAACAACCCTCAGAGCCACAAATAACTTTTTCATTCATGCCTTTAAATGGTATATGTTTTAATGCTGGCTCTCATTTTGTTAAAAGCAGTGAGCTTCCTCTAAATCCTGTGTACAGATTTACTAGCCACATTCTGCTCTCCATTACACAGGGTTAAATTAAATGAGAATTTAGCCCTTAGTTATTAAAGTGTTTCAGAAAGTGGGGACAGCCCCCCCCCCACACACACACTTTCAGCATTCCCGATGTAAACACTTCTGAAGTCCTATTTGATCCCTTTGGATTTTACTCTCATTAAGCAGTAGCTCCTGACGAGTTGGTTTTATTGATAGTGTATTAACCTTGACAGTAAAATCATGGAAGGCTATATTGAAGTCATAAAGTGGAACATAGCTCATTGTAAATAATATATAAGACTGAAATAGAAAATGGGATTTATGTGATTAATGATGCACTCTACAACCTTATGATGTGATAATCAAGGGTTTGATGCTGAAATCTGGGATCCTGAAACTTCTCACTGAATGATATTCTGATAGTTTGTAAAATTAAGTTCAGATAAGCCAAACAAACAATAAAGGATGCCACCAACCTGACTGAAATTCTAGGATCATGAGTTGCTTCACATTGCAAAGTGGCTGTGGTTCCCTTAATAACAATGCTGTCTTCAGGAGGGTGAACAATAAAAGTGCGATCTGAAAGGAACAGAAGTCACTAGTCAGGTAAAATTACAGACTTTTATCTTGTCTCTCTCAAAGGCAATGAACAAAGAGTTATTTGCCACTCAGGGCAAGAAGATTTCTTTCTCTCCAGCAATGGCACAGTGTAAGTGTGAAGCTCTGTGTAGCATATGGAAGTTTGCCCAGTAGTTACAGCTAACAGGACAGTCTTAATACTACTTTATGTGGATTTCACCACCCCCACTCCCATCTGATTTAAGTATGTAAAGGTGAGGTCCTAAGTATGTGATGGACAGACTGTAGAGAAGCAGCAGACGGCACCAGCCTGAGCAGTTTTGAGTTAGTTAATCTGTGGGTAGTGCTTTGAATATGAAAAGCACTAGATGAGTACTAAATGTTATTTGTTGTCTTTGCTGCCACCAATTACTAGCAACCCCAAAGTCATAAAGCACCAAGAATATTTATGGTGCCACATAAATGAACAATAATGTACTTTGCTCCCGTCCCTCAGACAGAAATGAGCACCTATAGGATCTTTATCAGGCATTTTAAAAACTACAATACCCACCTGGTTAACAGAAAAAACAGATTGACAGAGCCAGGTGGGTACCCAGAAGTCACCTACTACAGGAAGGACCCAGCAAAGAAAACAACTGAATGTCACTGGCCACTACAGCCCCCAGATAAAATGTCTCTAACACTTCATCAAGGATCTACAACCTATCCTAGATGACGATCCCTCACCCTCACAGACCTTGGGAGCCAGGTCAGTCCTCGCTCAGAGAGAGCCCCCCAATCTGAAACAAATACTAATCACCAACTACACACCACATAACAGGAACATTAATCCAGGAACCAAACCCTACATCAAACCCTATTGACAACTTTGTCCACACGTCTACCCTAGTGACCTAACATCTGCCATAGGACCTAACCATCAGTCATACCATCAAAGACTCATTCACCTGCATCACCTGCACATCTACTAATGTGATATATGCTATCATGTGCCAGCAATGCCCCTCTGCCATGTACACTGAACAACCAGATTGTCTCCACATAAAAGAATAAATGGACACAAATCAGACATCAAGAACAGTAACATATAAAAACTGGTAGGAGAACTTTAACTTCCCTGGACACATAGGGTGTGTCTAGACTACAGGGTTTTGTCGACAAAAGTGGACTTTTGTCGACAAAACTATACCTGCGTCTACACTACCGCCGAGTTCTGTCGACATAATGTCGACAGAACTCAGCAGTTTTGTCGACGGTGATAAACCTCATTCTATGAGGAATAACGCCTTTTGTCAACAGAAGGCGTTATTGCATCTACACTGTCCTTTGCGCCTACACTCTCATGTTGACAAAGCAGCTTGCTTTGTCGACAGAACTGGATGTAGTCTAGACGCTCTTTGTCAACAGAAGCTTTGTTGACAGTATCTGTCAACAAAGCCTCTGTCGACAAAAGCCTGTAGTCTAGACGTACCCATAGTTACAGACTTGAAAGTTACCATACTGGAGCAAAAAACCTTCAAAAACAGACTGCAGCATGAAACTTCTGAGCTGGAATTCAAATGCAAATTTGACACCATCAGAATGTGTCTGAATAGAAAAAGGCTCTCTCATTACAATAATTAATTTTTCCCCTTTAGGAATTCTTACCTTCTTATCACTGTTGGACATGGGCTACATCCACCTTAATTGAATTAGGCTCTTTAACACTGATGTAACACTCCCATCTCTGTATGTATAAATTCCTGCCATTTGAGAAAGTGAGCTGCAGCCCATGAAAGCTTATGCCCTAATATATTTGTTAGTCTTTAAGATGCCACAGGACGACTCCTTGTTTTTGCTGAAACAGACCAACATGACTACCACTCTGAATAATATAGTGTTTTTCATGAACCCAGTCATACTGTCTGGAGTTAAAAACTGTGCAAAGGAAGAAGATACTCAAAAAATTATTCAGAAACAGGAAATGTAAATGGCACCTTATCCCATCAAACCTATGCAATGCGGATTCATGGAGCTGAATGCTCCTCATAAAAAAGGTGTTTTCCCAAATATTGCAAACTATCTTCATTCAAACACCTCTGGAGACACAGAACACAATAATTGCTTGTAACTATAGCAACTAGATCAAATGTGAAAGATCTATATTATGTTTAGCAAAGAAGCGGTGGTAGCTCATAGCATCAGCTGAAGCAGCTAGACAGTCAATAAAGTGTGGAAAATGGGTGAATAAGAGGAATGCAGTCCCACATTCTAATAGAGATAACCCACAATAAATGAGAAAACACAGTTGTACAAGAGGTGACCAACTGAATCAGATCTGCATAAATAGAGATATGCAGAGACTAAGCAGATGAGGTAATATCTTACAACGGACCAACTTCCATTGGTGAGAGAGACAAGACCTCCTGCTGTACTTCATTACATACATCTGAATATCAAGTAGTACATAGCCCACTACTTACACCAATACCTACTACTTACAGTAATATCAATATGGCATCTATATATGACAGGTGTGTCTGGTTACATTTATTGGGGATGGATAGATGTCAAATGTGCACCATTCACTGTAAGGATAATCAGTCCCTAAGCTGCACTTCAAAGAAAGAAAAGGACAGGAGAGCAATGTACTTTTTATAAAAAGGGATTTTTATTCTCTACCCAGGATTTTTTTCTCCTGTTTCTAATGGCAGCATGTTAACCCTTCCTTATTTTAACTAGTTATTTGGCTTTCCCACATTGGGCTTGCATCTTATTTCCCATACACCAGGAGTAAATCAGGTGAAGTCAGTGGGTCTGAATCTCTAGACCAACTAGGAGGTTACTCAATACAAATCCAGGTAACAGTGTAGGGCAAGCGAAACCTGAATTTGACTGGTGCCAGCCTGATCCCTAACTCAATTCCGAGCAGCTGAAGCCTGATGTATTTTGCATTGGCTGTCACCACCTGTTTGAGGTAATAATGTAAACAAGGGATCACTTATGACCTTATGACCATGCCCCCTTTTCAATGGCCATACATCCTGTGGAAGCAGACAGGGAGTTGGTAACAAAGAAGCTATGAGGGCTGTTCTGTACTATCTGAAGGTTCCTCTAAGTAGGCAGAGTACTTACGGGGCCATCTCCGTCAGCTTTAGGACTGATTTTCCCTGCCAGAGAATCAGTATCAATGAAATTACACCAGTGTAAAACCTGTGTGAGATCAGACTTGATCCAATTCTATATTAAATTTGAGTTTCTTTCACAAAAACATTCAGAATAGCTGTCCAAATATACAAAACGTATATCCATCCTTTCAAAAAGGGTAATTTGTTAGATTTCTTTAAATAGACACATTATTCCTATTAATTTATACAGGTTTTTCTATTAAATGGAACGGTGTAATAGTTTGACAATTTCCTGAGAGCACACCAAAAACCGATTAATCCTTGATTAATGTTAGATTTCAAACAAAGCATTATCCTTACTCCAGACAGTCAGGATAGCGAAAGCATTCAGAGCTCCTTCAGAGTTGACTGCATAGCAGGTATAATTGCCAGCATCCTGGGGGAAGACGGGAATAACCTGGAGCCCACCAGACTCAAGGAGGATGAACCTGGGAATCTGAACAGAGCCACTGGCTAAGATCTGGTTCCCTGAAACATAGGAGGAGGAAACAGCAAGACTCTGGTTATTTGCACTGCATAAATTAAGCAATGAAATTCCAAAAGATTAACCACACAAGATGCTCTCACACTCACTCACGCCTCTGCACGAACACACACACATGCAGCCATCTCTTCTTGCACAGAACAAACTAGAGAAAATTGAGATGTGCATGCTGAATGGACTCTCCCAAAATATTTGAGGGGAGAAGAGAGCAGGAATTACTATAGTTTCACAACAAAATAGCTGTTTAACCTCTCTTCCATGTGATGGCAGGTTTTGGAGCCCCAGTAACCTCACAAGTTAAAACTGCACTCATCCCTTCTGTAACAGTAGTGTCCATTGGAGGTCGTGTAAATGTTGGTTTAATATCTGGAATAAAAAAAGTTAAAATTAAATTGGATCACCTATAAAAACAATCCCTTAACTATCATCCTGGAGAGGTTTACTGGCTCTATAAAAGTGGAAATCATGGGGAAGGACATGACAATAATAAATGAAAACCTTTCAGCAGTGACTGTAACCTTTCATTATTCATCTCCTAGGAATGATCTAACACAGTTTATTACCTAAATGGAAAATAAAATCTATCAGTGCTTGTACAAGTACAAGCTAGAGGTATTAATGATGAAAGTGGAAAGGTGTAAAATTAGTGTTTTGAGGGAAGGAGGGAAATCTAGATAAACAAAACTATTTGCTTTCATCTTCAAAATACAGAGTTCTTTAAGATGGAAAGCAACTTGAGAATGATACTAACTTTCAGAGTTAAATGTTAGCCAAAAACAGTTCGACTCCGATTCTCATTCTATAAATTGTTGAAGTTTTTTTCTTTTTTATTTCCCCCCAGTTGCATTTTATTACATTTTTACTGCCACTTCCCACATATATATCAAACTGTTGCAGACCTGTTTTCTAAAGCCTAAAGAATTCTCGTCAGTACTTGTATAGTGTCCTTGAGCTTTACAAAAAATTATTTTGGCAACCATGGAATTTTTTCCACCAAATAAGATAGCACAGTGATTCAGTCACTAAAACATTTAACTTGGTATTTACTGTAGAAAAATACGTTCAGCGTGGAACTTCTGACTTTCTATGTCTTGTTCCCCCAGCACAATCAACCTAAAGTGTCGCTACACAATCATAAAACAGTAGCCTGAATTATATAAAGCATTAGAACAATAAAACTCAACTACAGAACTAAAGGGGGGGGGGGGGGAGAGAGCAATTCTTTGCTCCCAGATGTATTTGTTTTTAAATGTAGCAATAAATGCTGATGCAAAACCCATTGATGGCCTATGAGCATCTTTCCACAGACTTCAATGGGCTTTGCATCAAAGCCCAAGTGCATATTTTTGTGAGTGCATTAGTTCTAGAACACTTATAAGGTTATGGAACTGCTGGTGTTGTCTCTGTAGATTTAAACAGTCAATCTGAATCAATCCACTGCACCCACAAAGCTGTCCAGAAGTCTATACAAATGACTGTGGCCCTTTAATCAATTAGCTGAACAGGGAACATTGCTTTCATTTATCATTACCATAGCTCCTTACTCACTGGTTACATCCAGGTAGGTGTATGTCTGTATCTCTCCAGCTCTATTACTGGCAAAACACTGAAAGATTCCAGAGTCATCAGGATGCAGTCCTTGGATTTGCAGCCCCCCATTCATTAGGACTTTGTAACGAGGATTCTGTAGCTTGTTGATAGGAACAGAATCCTTATACCAGGTTACAGTGGGAACAGGAACTCCTACATATTGAACAAAACCAATTCAGATCACTGCATACATCGGCACAATCAAAATACACAGCAGTGTTATATTCAAATATCTGAACACAAAATTGAGCCCTATAGAGCTTACTTACCCCCACCCAACATATATAGATTTTGTACAAAAACAGTATGATCAATAGCGAATACAAATCCATGTTATCAATGACAGTAATATACTGTAGAAAGGGTGATGACAAACAACGAATAACAATAAAGCATAGAGATAGCATGGTGTTTTCTTCCCCATAATCATACTTCATGTTTGGGAACACATTTTTTTTTTAAATAAATTAAAAACCAAAATCCTGTACATGTAAATGATAGCAATGCTGTGCTACAGCAATCTCTGTAAGTGTAGTTTCGTCCCAAATATGAATCTTATATGCCACTATAATCAAGTGATCAAAATTAAAAGAAAATGGGAAATTGCACATTAACAATGAACTGCTGAAGTGTGTGTAACAGGTATTTTAATTCTTAATGTAACAATCCTTTCATAACTGAGCATGACTCTTTTCTTGCATGTATATTTATATACAAATATTGGCACAGATCTTCACTTCTGCTGCAGCCACTTCACCCCAGTCTGCTGCATAGAAGTAGCTGTAAATTCTGCAGGTCAGACCAGTGGAGGATTTTTCCCTACACCTGGTCATAGAAGATCCTATGACACTCCCATCACGATCCCTTTATTGTCCTCCCCCTCCAGCAGTTCCTGGTTCTTCCTAATCAGTTCCCAGTAGCCTAAAGTCAAACAGCCATAAGTTGCTTTATTGTATGATGGAGCTGGATGACCCCAAGATTGGGAGGTCATAAAGGCTTAAACTATATTGGCCCTATCCTTGTCTCCACCACATGCTGTGTTGACCATATCAGCACAGCTGGAACTCAGACCAGGATCTGAACCACTGACTGATTCTAAGATCAGAGTCACCATCTCTCTTTGTGTGGTTTTTCACTGGATCACTGATTCTCCTGACTGACCCTCATTAGTTTGTTCTTGGTCAGGCCAGTTTTCCTGGACCCGCCACACCAATTAAGTCTGTCAAGCCTCCAATTTTAGGGCTTGCAGTCACCTGACTGCTTTCCTAGAGGCAACACTGTCTCCTCTTTGCTACACATCAGTCAGCATGCCCTGTAAGCTGGGCTCTTGGGTGGCCACCCAGGAGAGATTCAAATGCTGCCCAGTTGATTAGTACAGCGCCCACAGCTGGAAGCATGTGTTTCTATTGGTGGTGCACATCTGCACATGCCTTGGTGCAACAACAAAATTTATTCTGTGCATGGATGGGGAAAAAATAGAGGGAACTGTGACAGGGCCTCCATGCTTTATGTAATTGGCTTATGAATATACATATGCATAAGTCAAAGATACTTTGGACAAAATATCTCATTAACCTATCAGTTCTAATGTTACAATCTGCTGGAGCTGTATAACTTATTTTGGTGTATGTAAAGTGCATGTAAAGTTAGAAATACGAAGTATGGGATTGTTCATGATTTTAAATTTGCAAATGAGAGCCATCAATGGTGCTCCAAAAGCCTTAACAAATGGGTGATCAACTCATTTTGTCCTTTAAGTCAAAGGAGTAGTTGGTCCTCGGAAGACATGTGACCATACCAGCTTGTACTGGGATACCAGTTTGACCAGGTACTTTTCCATGGAAGGGGGGATGTAGAAGAAAAGTTTCCCACCCAAGAAGAGTCTTTTTAAGCACTGGGAAGCTATCAGTCCCTTTGTCTTCAGCTGGTTGGGGGAACAAGGACAACTGGAGACCCAAGTCAGAAGTAAAAAATCATCTTTGAAAAGGACCTGGGGATTATAGTCAATGAGAAACTGGATATGAGTCAACAGTGTGCCCTTGTAGCCAAGAAGGCTAATGGCATATTAGGTTGCATTAGGAGGAGCATTACCAGCAGATCTAGAGAAGTGATTATTCCCCTTTATTCGGCTCTGTTGAGGCCACATCTGGAGTACTGTGTCCAGTTTTGGGCCCCCCACTACAGAAAGGATGTAGACGCACTGGAGAGGGTCCAGCAGAGGGCAACCAAAATGATTAGGGGGCTGGAGCACATGACCTATGAGGAGAGGCTGAGGGATTTGGGTTTGTTTAGTCTGAAGAAGAGAAGAGTGAGGGGGGATTTGATAGCAGCCTTCAACTTCCTGAAGGGAGGTTCCAAAGAGGATGGAGAGAAGACTGTTCTCAGTAGTGACGGATGGCAGAACAAGGAACAATGGGCTCAAGTGACAGTGCGGGAGGTCTAGGTTGGGTATTAGGAAAAACTACTTCACTAGGAGGGTGGTGAAGTACTGGAATGGGTTATCTAGGGAGGTGGTGGAATCTCCATCCCTAGAGGTTTTTAAGTCCCGGCTTGACAAAGCCCTGGCTGGGTTGATTTAGCTGAGATTGGTCCTGCTTTGGGCAATGATGACCTCCTGAGGTCTCTTCCAGCTCTATGATTCTATGACTTGAAGCCTTGTCTGAAATAAGGACAGTTTTTAGGGTAAGTTTGCAGTAATTAGCTACGTGTTTTCCTTTCATTTTAATTCTGTAACTTACTTTGATCTGTATGTTTTCACTTGTAACCACTTAAATCTTACCGTCTGTACTTAATAAAAACACTTTAGTTTGCTCTCAAGCCCAGTGTAAATAATTGTTACCTCAGGGAACAGTGTGCACATCCTCCTTTCATTGATAAAGGGGGCTTGCCTCAATGAGCTTTCATTGTGTAAAACTCTTACACAGAGAAAGGCAGATTTGGGGGTTTAATCCCATTTCGGGGGTTGGTTTCCTGGGTGTTGTGCCCTAGAACTGTATCATCCCAGAGCTAAAGTGGTTCAGTGTCTGCACTGTTCTTTGGGGAGAGGGGCAGTTACATCAGCTCTGTGCCTTGTCGGGGGGGGAGGGAGGGGAAACAAAGACTCTGGCCCAACAGGACAGGATGGTGGGGAGCCCCAGAGAGCAAGAAGGCAAGTGTCAGTGGCATAATCAACACATGGGGGAACAGTCCCAAGGGATCTTCTGTGACTGCTCCCCTTCCCAGGAACATTGTCCCCCATCATTCTGCCTTTTATTCCAGCTCTGCACTTTCCTCTTCTTGTTTTCCCCATTAATTTCAGCTGTGGGTGCAAGCCCCCCATGACTGGCAGCTGCATAAAGGTATGATCTCAGGAAAGAGGAGAGACTCCCTTCTCTCCCACCCCTCATCTATGCTCAGTATGGATTAGTAGATCCCATTACAGTCCCTGTCTGTCATCCATCTGTCTACCTTATAGATCTCTAATGCACCTGTTGCAATAATATCTAGGCAACTGAAGTAGTCAATGGGAACTGAGGTTGCCTGATTTTCAGCAGTGCTGAGCAATCTCTGTGTCTCACATATGTAAAGTAGGGGTAATAGTAACTTGCTTGCATCACCAGGCAGCTGCAGAGTTTATTCCTTAAGGAGTGAAGTTCACTCTAGGGAAGGACCCTCACCTCATTTAAGACCTTAGGATGGTGCCCAAATGATGCCTAGAGCCTTGGAGAGGCAGTGAATTTCAAGCTACCATTAGGGGACACAACACCACCATTATTTTGAAAATCTCAGCGTTACTAACATGACATATCAATTGGCATCTCCTTTGAATTTTATTCATCCTCTGGGTGTGGGCAAAGTTGTATTTACCCCAATAAAATGTACAAAAAATAAGAAGTAGCAGAAAAAGAGCATCTGATTCACCCTAATGCTATTTATACAAACATGCCTCAATTGCCAAAATCACCTCAGAAGCTGAAAATTGCCCCAGAAAGAAAAGCGTTGTACACAGTATGTGGTGTTTGATAAGAAATAGATATAAAAGAACCACCATGCAACAGGCACAATTTCAATTTCATTCAACAGCCCATACACAAAATTAGTTTAAACTCTTATGTTCAGAGTTCTCAGTGCGAGTGTTATTCATCTCTTGAAAATCCCCTAGGCAAATACAAATTACCACAGAGTAATGAAGAAACAGAATGGAATATTCCTCCTGATACAGAAGAGACTGGAAATAATTTCAAGTTTAAATAATAACAACTCAATTTCCCCACATATTAGATTTGATAGGCATTCAGATAATGAAACCTGGCATTCAACACTTTGACCCAAACCTTATGTTTTGTTAGTCTTTAAGGTGCTACTAGACTATTTGTTGTTTTTTAAGTTTTTCCTGTCACAGACTAACTCGGCTAACCCTCTGAGGCTATGTCTGCACTTCAGACTTCTTGCACAAAAAGCTTTTTGCGGAAGAGATCTTCTGTAAAAACGTCCACACTGCAAAAGTGCATCGAAAAAGCGATGTGCTTTTGTGCAAGAGAGCGTCCAGACTGCACGAACGCTCTCTCGAAAGGAAACTCTGATTGCTATTTACAGAATGGCCACCAGGCCACCAGTGCTTTTTTTGATTGCCTCTTTTTGCGCAAAAAACTCTTGCGCAAAAAGGAATTATTCCTTGTAGAAAGAGGAATACCTATTGTGCAAAAATCCCTCTGCTGTTTCGATTTTTTTGTGCAAAAATGTGCTGGAGGTGTGGACACTCTGTGAGTTTTTGTGGAAAAATGGTTATTTTTCCACAAAAACTCCGCAGCGTAAACATAGCCTGAAACTTTAGCTTTAGAGTCACTCCTCAAATCCCCTCCCAATAGCAATATTAGCAAAAAATCCTAATCCTATGATCATTGTGAAATACACCTTTTAATAATTAATTCAGCTGACAAACTAAATAGTTCCATCTCTTGATTTCCTGTGTGTCAGCCATGGATATGTTCCCCTACTCCACAGTAATGAATCTTATCTCACATGGATAAACAAGGATCTTATCTAAGCGTGCGGGAGCCTGTGAATAGAATTCACTCGGACTTGTAATGATCTTCCCAAAAAAATTTGCCTCTGAAATTGTACAAAATTCCCTTTTTTCATTTTGTAATGAAAATTTTAAAAACAGAAGAAACAATTATGAATTTTCTCTTTATTTCTCCCTGATGCTTTCTGATGGAAAATCTAGAGAACAAAACATTTTAAAGATCTTTATTCTTAGACATTTTGCCTACCCTAGGTCCTACTTTGCTGTTTGAGGGGATGCAGTCTAATAAAATAAAATTATCATAATACTTAGCATTTATAGAGTGCCATACACTTTTCAAAGCACTCTACCAAGATTAGAAAATTAATCTAATGGTTAGAGAGGAGACTGGAGCCAGGAAAGCTGAACTTTATTCTTGCTTTCCTACTTGCTACATGACCTTGGGCAAGTAACTTAATGACTCTGTGGCTCAATTTCCCCACCTTGTAAATAGGGTTAACAATCTTTAACTATCTTATGGCCATGCTCTGAATTTTAGCAATTGTAAGTGATTTGAGAACTTGGATTAAAGGCTAGAGAAGTTTCAATGATGATTTGTGTTATTTGTTTTTTTATAGCACTACCATTTCCCAGCGGATTATTGATGTGTCCCACAAGCATCCTTCCACCTACGCAGCTAGAACTGTGGCCCAATTAACTCTACTCCCATGACACCACCAGTGCTCCCTGCAGCTCCAGATCTTCTATAAGTACATAAAGAACAAGATAAGCAAGTGCATTGAAAATGCACAAAGCAGCAATGGCTGCTGAGAGATATACACTACAGCCTGGTTACAGTGCAGTTGAATATACTGAAACTCCATTTGTGAAGAAGAAAAAAGCTAGTCTGTGCAGGCTGCAATGTTCTCTGTAGTTAATCTCTACTTATACTGTGAAATTAATCTGTCTCTCACACCTACAGTGAGCAAAAGCTGAGTAAATGTGATTTGTGCAGAGACCTCCACAGGAGCAGAGGGAAATCAAATCCACCTTCGTACTTGTGGCCAAGGCACAGGGCAGCTCTGTAGCACCTCCAGGACTAGTATTCCAGATCCTGAGCTGAAACAGGAGCAGCAACCTCTTTTTCAGGATTTGTGGCAGCTCAGTCTTTGTAATCCCAGATCAAGTATCTCCCTCATCAATTCTGTGCCTCTGAGCCCCGCTCTTCTTCATTTATATTGAGTTGGGATGTGGCCAGGAGTCCCACCGCATGCCTGTTATATAGCTAACCAACACCCTGGCAGAAGAACTGCTTTGGGATGGGTTTCTGAGGTCCGTTCGTCCGTCCATCCATCCATCCATCCATCCATCCATCCAGGGATTGTATCCACAATGAAGGTATATTAACTGATTTGACTATAAGAGAGTTCCACTGCACAAACAAGTCTCAAGCCATAAGGGTACTTAGGAATGCTCCACTGGTCCCCTAGGGTACACAGCAGCATTATTTCAGAATAACTGATGTTATTCCAAAATAACATTGTACGCGTCTACATTGCCAGCCTTTATTTTGAAATAATGTTGAGCTGAAGGACTTCTGACTTCCTGATGTGTAGACATTGCCAAAAGCTGAAGTAAGCTATTTCAACTTACGCTATGCAATTGACCTAGCTGAAGTTGCATAGCTTCATTCTACTTTAGCCCTGCTGTGTAGATATACCCCTGGAGAGCTAGATGGAAGAGTAGGTCTGAAAGGAGCAGTCATGAGGTCTGGCATGACCCTTCAAGTGCAGGTTTTTTTCTTTTAATTGTTGACAACAGTTGGAGTTTTAGATGGACTCTCCTTGCCCAATAGGAGAACTAACAGCTGGGGAATGAGTTATTTGCTTGCCACATGCTTCACCAATCTCAGAAAAATATTATTATAGCCTGCTTAGCTAATGGTGTGATTTAAACAATAACAGAAGCAACTTGGGTGAGAATCTCATCTGGGTAACAGAAAATTCCAATACAGTTACCATAATATGATCTGATAATACTCAGCATCACTTCATTTGGCACAGGCAGGGGGTGGGGTGGGTTAGTAGGAATGGATACAACATGCCATGAAGAATATTTATATTGTGAAAAACAGCTGATGTTGGGAAAGGTGGTATTTGGAAAATAGTTAATGATTTCCAGTTGTCACACTGCTCTTTTGCATGTAACTGTGTTAATAAAAATACTTTGTATTTATGGAGCTTTCCATCTCAGGACATCAAAGGATTTTACTGGGTGTACATGATTATCTCCTTTTATGGTCAAGGAATCCTGAGACACCGCAAAGTTAAATGATATGGCCAGATCATAAGTATATGCAGTGGCAGAGTCAAACATAATAATCAGGATTAGAAACTTGCATCTTACTCTTGTAATCATTTGATTAGGATGCTTTCTATTTTTTAATTACAGGGCATGCTTCTGCTTCTTTAGAATTGTATCTAAAAAACCATTCATTTTAAGTCCAGTTAAAAGCATTTGGAAGGTTGTTACGGCACTAAAACACCTTACAATTAAAAATGGAAAGAAAGAATGCTGCTGTAGAAATGCTACTACACTTGAACAATACTGCAACAGACATTTCTACTCAGTATAAAAGCACCATAATTTTCAGCCAGGAGTATTGGAATTATTGATTGTTTCTTGGCGTCCCAAGTTATGAGTCCCAAAGCCATTGTTTTACTTCAGTTAATTTACTGGCTCAAGACCCTAATCCTTTTTAGCTAACTGTCATTGTAGAAAGTATCCTTTAAAGCAAGGGACGTGAAGAGAAGGAGCCAGGGCTATTTTGCCAAGCAGACAAGCAGCACTAATGTTACCCAGCTCTTATATAAAAAAAATCCATTTACTTGTATCATATGTACAAAACAAAACTAAAAGAACAGCCCAATTTTCTAAAGGTGAAGGGCAGCTCTTCAGCTGTTGTAAACTGTCAGAACTCTACTGAAATCCACCCCAAAATGTTAAGAATTGATACTGGAAGTCTTATTCTACAGAGTGTGCATTTATTTTTTTCCAAGCTTCTATACTTGTTAAACAGCTTCATATACTTTATGTACTGAACACTCACCCATTGCTTGGCATAAGAGATCCACTGTTTTCTCCACCTCAGCCAAAATTCGAGTCTCCGGCTCAGCAGTGAAATAAGGTGGCTCTTTAGAAGAGAAAGAAATAAACAAGAAAATGAAAACTGAGGTTGATTTACAGAATTTAATATTGTTTCCTCACAAATGCTGTATTTAATATAGTATTATACAAACTGCCTAGTTCATCTTCTGTTTGGGGATTATGGGAATTTGTTGTTGTTTTTTTGCTATGATAAATATGAATTTCAAAGATAGCTGAGCCAATGCCAATTTATATTTAGGGTTTCACACAGCAAATTAATACTCAGTGCAGGGGCTACTTTTCATTTTATAGGTTTGAATCATGGAATGTTTTAATTCTCTGTTTAGAAGGGCCATCCCAAGAGGTTCATAAAGGTTTATATTTACAGCACAGTCTTTTATGGAATAGTTTGCTTCAGTATCTAAGCTAAACTCCAGCTTCTCATGAAGCTATGAAACATGTCAAATAGAGTGCCATATCATGTTAGTGAGCCTATAGCAGAGGGTAGGCACAGTCTATTAAAAACCTCCTAATAGTTTTATTTGTTGAAAACAGATTTAATGCTCTAATTGAACATGTTGTAATAAGCAACAAAACTGACAGTTTATTATTAGGACTAAACAAAAGACATTAGTGGTTGCATTAAACAAAGACTAGACTTGGGACATTGTAGAGCACTCTGTAAAGTAACTACTTAATCTATGCACCATAAAAATTCAAGAGTATCATGTCAGTGTCCCACAGGCATTAAAGTTGCAGTGATTATCCTGGTAACTAATAACTGTCACACTTTACTTAATGTGATTATCATTTGAGTACTGTTTTCAGAAGCATTTTATTTGATTATAGCAACAAGGCCATCATAGCATAACTAAGTACAAACAGTGCATCAACCACCTCTTTAAAAACGTGGAAAATACAGAAAAAGGGATATGACTTGCCTGCAAGAGCAAGCTATATGCATTTCTTCTCAAAGAATACAAGTATATTTGTAGTGGGTTAAAGACAGTACAACATAGCTTTAGGCTGTCTCCCTCTCAAACCCATCTCAACGATATAGAAGTAATTCCACAGTCCAGACATACACACTTAGTACTAGCTACATGGCATTACTCATTTACCTTAACAGAATAAGATCATATAACAATCCCAATGTATATTATATTACAATATTAACTATTCCTCACAGGACCCCTAGTGGTATAGTAAGTATTACGTGATTTTGCAGAGAGGTTAAGTGATATGCCCATACCCACACAGTAAGTCAGTAAAAAAGAGACATAATTAGAACTCAGGATTCCAACCTCCCCTCCATAGCTCTAGAAGATGTTATCTCCAACGTAGAGAAGTGGTTTCCAGCTAAGGACCCATTACAGATATTACATTTCTAGATTTCTTTTAAACAAAGGACAACAAATCCAATTGTCAAAGTCTGTGCAGCAAATGAGGGGAAAAAGATGTGAAATGGTCTGGAAAACTCATCTATAGGGCAAAACCAATAAGCTGAACTGTCCGTGCAATTTCTTATATTTTAATAATTTAACTGTAACCTTATTGATCCTCAATGCCCACCTAATACAGCTACTGATAACACACACAGTAAATTGTTATATATTGCAGATGAAGTCTCATTCATTACTCAAATTGAAAAGCTGCACATAAAACTCATCGTAGGATCACAGGGCAGGGCACAGATGGCATTACTCACCTTGCTGAGCACTTGGTAATGCAACAACTTAACATTGTGCTAAAAGTTAAACTTTAACTTTAAACATGAGAGTAACAGAGTTGCAAATGCTTGTGACTTTTTTTGCTAATGTAACATTTGGTCCCAACTCCTGGAATTATGTTATCGTGTGACAATTTCAACTTTCACAAAAAAAAAAAAAAAAGTATATGTTTCTAGCCCTCAAAGTGGTGGGGAAGAGCATGAAAATGAGAAGTCTGACAGCTCAAAACACAGAAGCCAAATAAAAGAAACCCAGAATGTATTATTTGATAAGCTTTCATAATTTTAAAGTCAAGCTGATGATTTCTGGATATTATTTGAATGATTGCAGCCGACAATAATAAGTAGTTCATTGGCTTAATCAGGATAACTTGCATGCTTAAAGTAAAATGTGCTTAAGTGCTTTGCAAGACCAAGGATAGAGTGCTTAATACCTTGGACTACTAAACCTACAATAAGCAGCCAAAAAATCTGTACAATATATCAGTACAATTACTAGCCTTTCACACTGAATCATTTACATGTGTTTTTACACACACTTAAATCAATTTTTAGTACTGTAAAAGTACTATAGCTTTACAGCCTTAAGTGAACGTCTATTTTTATCTACAGAACAGGTACAGCATGGAAAATGGTAATTTGGGCCCTAATCCATTGAAACAGGAAAGTAGGTGCTAAGTGACTTTTCTGGATTGGGGCCTTTGCTGCCTTGCCAGTGGAATGCAAGTTCCAGCTTCTAGTTGCCAATTACAGTGGTGTTTTGTTCAGGTTTTGTGGTGGTGTTTTATTTTGCTTTAGTGTGTGTGTGTGTGTGTGTGTGTGTGTGTGTGTGTGAGGGGGGGGGGTATTTGTTTTATGGTGATACAAATGTGTTCACTTGGACTAATAGCTAGCAGATGACAATAGAACTGGAACCAAATTCAAACTAGTAACCTAAAAGGATATAAATTTGATTAATAAAAAGGGCTTTTTTTTCCAGTGTTATGGATTAGTGTATACGTGTATGTATCTATATCGAAGTATAAACACAATTTTGTTTTAGGACTACTGTTTTGATTGTAAAACTGCATTGTGCCTTTCCTGTTGTCTTTTTTGCCTCCATCTTGAACTGGGATTCATGGAGACATGGACAGAGGGCAATTCAAAATAATGAAAGGTTGTTAACCTGATGGATCTCCTGCTTAAATAGAAGCTCCTTTGGATAATGAGTTAGCTACTGACCAGAGAAACCATTTCTTCCAAGTGAGATCACAGGTTGAAAGACTTGAAGTCAATTATGGTAGCTACCAAACAAAGGGGATTGAAACTTCATAAAAGATGGGCTCTCTCACGAGCCATTTTGGAAGCAGAGACCAGAAACAAAAGCAGATTAAGACTGAGCAGAAGATGGAGGAAGAAAGGAGGGTTCCAGGACCCTGAAAAGATTCTAACCAAATCCCAATGTCTTTTGGAAGTGGTGAGGAAACTGAGGCAGGGGCTTGCATACAGATCTTGTTGTTTTACCCTATATCTGTGTATCTCTTGTGCTGCCTAAAATTAAAATTTGTGTTTAAAATGTGTTTAAAAATTCCTTTGAAGAGTAGATGTCACTTAGTCATACAGTCTTGTAGTCAATGAAAGAGGAAAATAATAAATTGGAGGGTCCCACAGCTTTGAGGAACTCTGATAGCATCTGAAAGTCACTGGGGAAGCTTGGGAGCTGGTTCTAGTTTCAAGGTCAAAGCAACTGGACCACCGGATCCTCATTGGTGGTGTCAACACAGGGGCTGTCTCTAGAATTTGACCTACAGACGCAAACCCAGCAAAATGGTGCCGGAACTCTGCCCAGCTCCAGCAAGTTAAGTGTATCTTGGACCCAAGGTTTGAGAGTATATATTAACAACTGGATTAAATCATATGATATGTGAATTTGAGCATTCATCATATTAGGCAACAAGGAGGTGGGGAAATTGGTGAGCATTATAATTTCACCACACAACTACACACTGTGATACCAGAAGTCTCAGGAAACACCAATATCAAGAGGATGGTAGGTATGTCTTGGGCTCAGGCCAATTGTCTGATTTTAATTAATTATGGAATCAGAAGTAAGAGGTGAAAGAGACCTAAGAAATCATTGAATTCACACTCCTGATAGTGAAGAGTGATGGTTAAAAATAAAAGGCAGATTAGATATTAGACCAAAATAGCAGATACTATATTGGCTAAGATAGTATAGTTGTATAGATACCGGGTCTATCATAATTAAAGGACCAAGAACAAGCAAGAGGAACAAAGGCTATCAGAATATAAATAAACAACAAATGGTCTGGTAGCACTTTATAGACTAACAAAACATGTAGATGGTATCGACTAACTCGGCTACCCCCTGAAGCTCCTGAATATAAATAGGTAGTTTTAATATTTGAGGCTTGTTAAGGCTTTTTAAGTACTGTTCACATTATTCTGTAAACAGACTCCTTGCAATCCCTTTGGGAGCCAGAAAATCTGGTACTATCCAAACCTCTCAGAGTTTTACATGGTGAGTAATTTTAAAATTCTAAAGATGAGAGTCAGCATCCATTACACACCCTTCAAGCTGCATCAGAAATGTGTGACCTAATCCAAGATACATGCATGAATATCAGGAAGAGCAGAAAAAGCCCCAGGGTTCTACCACATGTCAATACTTCTATATCAGCCAAAAATTCAGCCCTGGATATTTGAGTGGAAACTGTCTCCATTATTAATATAAACTAAATTAGTCAGTCACTCAGCATCCTGTAAGGAAGGTGGAACCATTGGCTTTAAACGGAAGTGAAGGTGGATAAAAATCAGTCCATCTTGGGAGTAGAACTGTATCATTCAGCCATATCCATACTACAAATGTTGATAATAGTTTCTTTGAACCAGGCCTTTAAAAAAATTAAAGATCTATTGTAGACCTACACAGAATACTTCTAGGTGATCTGTAATATGGTACTGTAAATTAGCAACAATGTTATTCAAGCATGGTTGTAACTAGAACAGTTTTGTCTGCAGAGTGGGGAGAACCTAATATCGTACATGTTTGCATTGTAATGTATGACAGACACCTGAATAAATATACACCTGAAAGACCTTTGTAAAATGTTCAAAATTAAAAAAAGGAAGAAAGAGGTACCGATCACAGAATAAATCTAATAATGAAAGCAAAAAAAGATTCCATTTACAGCCCAAATGTCTGTGAAGCCTGGGAACAACTCAGGTCTACCCTTTTTAGATGCTTTAGGTCAGTGTTTCTCAGCCAGTGGTACGAGCACCCTTAGGGGTACTTGAGAGAAGTCTGGGGGGGGGGGTACATGTCAACACAACTGAAATTTGGAGAAAACTGAATTTTTGTTTTAAGTTTTACAGCGCTTTATTATTTTTGTACTTTTGACACCCAAAAATTTCATCACCCGCCCGGCTACAATTAAGTTGTTTAAACAAATGTGTTGCAATGGTAGAAAAAAATGTTGTGCGTCTGAAAACTGTAGGTACTGGGGGTACTTATAATTTTTTTAAAGGGGTACTTTATAAAAAAAGGTTGAGAAACACTGCTTTAGGTAACCTCCCCAAAGCCTCTGAATTCATGTCTGTGTAAGTCAAGTGGCTTGTATACACAAGGGACTCCCATTATTCCCTGCTTTGAAAAGGCCATGTATTGTACTTTTATTTCCCTTATGCAAAAACAGAATCTTTAACTAAAATGCCCTCCTCTGGCTTCAAGGTTTGGCTTATGGCATCCTTGTTTATCCTGTACAGACTAACTCAGCTATCCCTCTGAAGCTTTTGATTTTTACTGTGAGAGGTAGTCAGATGGGCCACCTACCCATGACTGACAACCATACTATAGTTCATCTGAGCTTCCAGCCAGGTCAGCCCTCTGTGGTAGTTTAATAGTTTTTGGATGGGCATCTGAATCCCATGAACTAAAAAATACTGTATCTTTGGTGCCTGATAAAACTCCCTGCAGCTAGGGATGCCAGATGGTCTCCCAAAAAATACCGGACATCCGGTATTTTTTGGCCAAGCAAAAAAAAAAAAAAAGGAGCGCGGGATAAGCGGCGATCACATCCCCACCTCTCAGCTGGGTTCCCAGCTGGGAGGCAGGGCCGCAAACGCCGCTGGGAGCCTCTGATTGCGCAGAAGCCTGGCGGGGGCAGGGCTGCCCACGTCAGGCTTCCATCCAGTGCCCAGCCGGAAAAATCAGAGAACACCGGACACTACAAGTGTCTAGTATTGTCTGATTTTTTTTACCAGGCAGAGGGCTCAAATACTGGACTGTCCAGTAGGATACTGGACACCTGGCAACCCTACGCTGCAGCCTGCACGAAAGGAGCAAGTCCTAGAAGCTTCACCCACCTTATTTTCTATAGTTAGGATCTTATACCTGGAAATAACCATATCCAGCTAGGATCCAAAAGTTCTCATAGGAAAAAAAAAGAAAAAAGAAAGAAAGAAAAAGCTGGCCAATGCTTCCAGCTACAGAAAGAATACTCAAGGAAGATTAATCTTTCCTCATGTAATTTTCCTCTGTTCCATTATATTTTCTTCAATTCCCTTATACCTGCCACTAAATTTTATACTGCTACTCTGTCCCAGAAGACCATTGTGATGTCTTTGTATTGCTGCTACTTTCCCTCCCATTTTGCTCAGATTTTGTTTTCAATCTCTGTCTGCTTTCAAGCACAGTCATTTCATTCTCATTTTCCACACTTGCGCAGTCCTGGAATTCATAATCTCCTGTAGAAAAATTCAGTTTAAAAATAACGGTTAAAGGAATTTGAAGAACTGGAGTAAAAGATTTTTAAAAATTAGCTCAATTTTCAAATGAGTTTGGTCATACGCAGACTTTCAATTAATCTTCAGACAGTTAGCGGTAAAACAAATGTGCTTTTACCTACTCTGCAACAAATCTTCCCCAAACAGTTACTCTGCCAACTGAGGAACATACAATCCTTTAAAAAATTTATAACAAGTGAAGCTAATAAAACCAGAGCTTGGAACCATCTCAGTTCATCTTTGCTGGGACAATATGAAGATGTCAGAAGGCGCATTGCCACCCTAGCTAGAAAATGGCAGCATAACAAGAGGCTAGCAGGCTTTATACTGTGTTCTGGTATACTATATATCTCCAGATTTTTCAACTGCTATGTGTAACTTTAATATACAACTTAGGGATGTGAATGGTTAACCCATTAACCAGTAAGCAACACCTTGCGGGGCCTGCCGTGGATGGGGCACTCTGGCTCAGCCAGAGCAGCCCCCACCCACAACAGTAACAGACTGTCTGAAGCAGCCCTTGCCCATGGTGGGGGCCCACTCCAGCCCAGCTGTGGCGGGCAGTGGGGGTGGGAGGGGGAGGGCAGCTGGGCCTACCCCCATTTAATAGTTTAGCCAGTTAAAGATAACGTTTAACTGGGTAACTAGTTAACCTGGATTTTACATCCCATATATAACTCAAATGTATTTTAAAAAGAACATTCTTGCAGGTTCTACTAGGGTTTAAATTGACCATAAGGCCCTTCAGTACAGGATTCCTTCAGCTTCTATTAAAAGTCAACAGGAGCTGGAGATGCTCAACAGCTCTGGACCAGGCTCTTAGTTGCATGACATATTGATTGGGGAATAGAGGGAATCATATGTTTTGAAATTTTAACTCTTTGTAATGTTCTTGTTACCTGATCCTTGTTGATGTTCAATATGGAAAGAGCAGGGTCTATCTAGTCAAGTATGTATCTAGCCAGTACTTACACAGCTGTTATCACTACATCGTTTGAGCACATGCATTTTATATGTCATAATAACTTAAAAATAAAAACTGTTCAATTAACACAATTTTTCTTGTCAGCGCGAGATCATTCATTACATTCATTCTGTCCAGAAGTGCAGCTCTTGATGTGATATGGCATCAGTTTGTGTATCGTACAAATATTTTGTACGTATAAATAGAAAAGCATACTTGAGTCCTTGTAAGTGCTACTCAAACAGATTTTAATAATATAAGTGATAAGGGAAACACCTCCAAATAAAGCTGAGAGAGAAAGAACAACCCATTAGCAGAAGGCACCTCTGCTATTTAAGTCTTGTATCCTGTTTCCATTCCCTTGCTAATTAAACAATGGCTCTGTTCCATTTTGGAATTCTGAGGTTGAACAGCAGTTCTTTCATGAATTAACCACCAATCTCTTGATTCTGCTTCCTGTTTGGAATTAGACATCTATCCTGCTGTTCAAGAAACTCATAAATAAAGAAATGTAGCAGGCAATGCTGACACATTGAATAAACACCTGCAACTAGAGTGCCTTGTTCCATCAGGATGAAATAAAAGTAATTGGTAACCAGTTTGTTTCTGCTTTTTTTTTCCATCTCTTTGTTCACATCTACAGCTCTTTCCAAAACTTCATTCACTGACAGCCCCCTAAAAGTGAGATAATAAATAAATCAAACATCTAACAATAAGAGAGCAGACATGCTCCTAATCAAAGGTGGCATCACCATTTTAATATGAGTCCCCAATGATTTTTTTCTCAGTTTTAGTCTAACTACATTTAATACTTTTACACTGAGAGGCTACTTTAAGTATTACACTGGGCAGGATGTGACAGCATAGCAGCAAAATTAAACTAGTCACAATACAATCTTATGAATAAAAAAGGGCTTAAATCAAAATCATAAATAAATGAAATGTGTCCCTGCTCCTTAAAAGAAGACTGGCTGCAAGGTAATAATTCTAAGAAATTGAATACAGAGGAAAGAAGCTGGAACCAAAGTTCACAGAGTAGGATCTAAATATAAAGGGAAAGAGTGCTACAAAAATGAAACTGGAATACATCTTGCTAGAGAAAGGAGCTATTGCTCATCTTACATAAAGTACCTTAAAGTGCTTTTACAGAATGGAACCTATATGCTAAGTCTTACAATATAACATTTTCCGTTGTAGCTATAACGTGCAACAAGTACTATATGCATCAGTTCTGAGCATGATCAACAGCCAAGGTATCATTAACAAAGCAATAATCTACCTATTTAGGATACTTATATGGCAGTCATTTGTCCTGGTATCTGGAAGAAACAAATTAGATCCAGAGTCTGAAATCAGCAGTGGCTTGAAATTCAGAAGCTTCTCTTTTCTTTTCCTTTTAAGATTTCCCACCAAGCTTGGTAAAGCATTCAAAGCGCTCAGCATAAAACAACTGATGCTAGGAGAGACTCCCATTTAGTCACAAATATTTAGAAAAGCTCCACATTGAAAGGATCAGCACACCACCAGTATTTTACTGCGATTTGCAATCTCTTATGAAGCCAGAGGACGCAACTGTCCAGTTCTCCAGTTGTTTCCCCTGCAAGCATCCCTACACCTTGATTTGTACAATCTCTGTTTTCTCTGAATTGAAGCCAGATTGCTCCTGCCTGATCCATTCAATAAAGCCATAAGTTTAGTGCATGAGCCTTTACAATATCTCCCAAAGAGATGGATTATTGACATTGTTGAGGGACTGATCCTCCAAGGTATTTAGGCCCTCCTGTGTGATAAGCAGCATCCCAACTGGAGTCAGTCAAAGTTTAACACCTAGGGAAGTGTCAAAGATTAAGCCATGATTAATTAGTCACAGGCCACATGGGCAACAAGCTTAATTTACACATACATATGTTGCTAATTAGCAATAATTGGAAAGAAAACATTAAAAAATCCATGCTAAATTCACGGGCATTTAGTAAGCTGCTATAGTTTAAAAGTGTATCCCATATGTAACAATGTACTTTAAATGTCAGAGCCCAGAGACAAGCAGTCAGTCAGAGACATGCAGTGCTTAATTTGTGCCAAGACTTGCCAGGGTTGAGTGTTCAACACTTCTTGGGCTTCCTAGCCTGCACACCACTGGGCTTCCTGTATTGTTATGTAAAAAAACCTGCTGTAACCCCAGCACCTCTTTCATTACAAATTAAGCCCTGGAGACATTGCTGCTAACATTGAAGTTCAACTTTCTTCTTTCACTTCATCCCATGACTGGCATTCACAAAAGGCAATATAAAAAAAGCTGTCTTGCAGAACCAGCAACATGACATATTAAAGCTAGAAGCAAACAAGGTGGGAGTTAATCAGGATTTAATGTAGCTAAGAGCTGAGATGTGGAAGCTGGATGATAAGGATTTTACTACTGGGTTTCCCAAGCTTCACGATTAAACCTAAGTTTCACAGGGTAGTCAGAGTCATATGAATGCTTAAAAACCTATGTTTAATTAATTCTATTCATGGAGACGAACCTCAGAAGAATTTGGAAGAAAACCCCCACTTTGCCTTGTTTGTCCCATTCAAGAAGGAGAGGTTCAGCTGTAAAGTTGACAAAATGTTAAATTATCAATTCTATTTCCTATTATACAGAGTCCAAAACCTGCTTTACTATAAAAGAGACTGCATTCAAAATTACCCATTATGGAGAGGAAGGCCTTTGCTCTTGCTGGCTCAGCAGTGCCATCTTTCAGCTCTGCCTCACAGAAGTACATCCCAATGTCAGCAGAGGTTGGGTTGGCGATAGTGAGACGCCTCCCAAAACTGTTAACTCCACTGCTTATTTTTATTCCATTTCTCTTCCAAGTTATGCTTAGTTTCTCAACGGGTCTGTGAGAATAAAAAAAAAAACCAACACCACCACAACATTCATGATGTTTGTTATATTCTTTGTATATTACAGCGTATAACTCACCTAACTCTTCCAATATCTCTGGCAGACTGAGTATTAGACGCTTAAAAATCCAGATGCAACGCTGGGATCTTAACAGTCACACACTAAAGGTACACATCAAAGGTACTGAACAAACATGGCTAATTATTACAGCAATAGAATTTAAGCGCTAATGATTTGGTTCGTCTGAGCAAGCAACATTAAAAATGAATAGTACGCAAGACTCAGCTGCATGGAAGGGGCTTTCCTTCTAACAGTTACAGAGGTGGCAGCAACTGAATGAAGAACACCTCTGACTTCAGGGTGAGAAGAAATCAGCTGGACCTCTTATCCAAAAGCCCCAGCTTTCTGAATCTCTTCGGATTCAAACCTACTCCCAATATCTTTAATGGCAAAATTCCCCATAAGCTTTAATAGGAATAATTTCTAGCCTTTGGTGAGATTCCTAATGTACACTCTGCATTATGGGGTGCACAAAAAGTTAATTGTAATAATTGTAAGCTGAGAAGAGCTGTAACAGGTAATCACAGTATTCTGCCTTGGCCATTTTATTTATGTGGGGTGAGGCAAATAGTAGGATCCCCACCATAATTTAGTTAATGGGAAGTGTAGTCATCTTGCATTCCAACAGCCAACATAATAGTAATAAGGTTAAACAGTAATGGTATGGACTCCTGATACAATGTGTTTGCTGATGGCCAAATGTCACATTTCTGCCTTCTCTTCTTTTACTCTGTTGCAGCATAAGTAGAAGTGGGAAAGTAATTATGTTCAGCTCTGTATTTTCCCAGAAATTATCTATTTGTTAAAACAAGTAATATGGGTTCCTTATCATTTTAGGAAAGCAATTTGTAATAAGCAGAATGTAGCATACAACAATGAAATAAATAAAAAAAGAGGTTCTCACTCCATTTTTAGCAGAGGACAGTTCCTTATTATTATGACTACTATATTTACAATACCTTGCATTGGCCACACATTCCAATGTGATTTCATTATTCCCTGCTACCACACTGGTGTTGCGTGGAGGCACTACAATGACAGGAGCTGTGGTGTCAGACATGTTGATGGCATCTACAAAGAGCAGAAAAAAAAAACCCTTGTGAAAAAACTGTACTTGCATAAACAGCAGTGACTGAAACATTCCAGTAAAGGATTTCATCAAATGACACAGCTGCAAATTTCACTCTTCAACCTTATAATGCGTCTTAATCTCCTCATTAGAAGGAGATCTTCAGTATGGTTATTTTCAATTACTTTCATTATACTGTACAAACACACACTTTCAAAATGCCCAGCTTGCAATAATTCAAAACACATAACTCGCAAGGACTACTCCCAAGTGGAGAGCAAACAAATTAAGCATCCTAGAGGTTTTCAACTGCTGAGCACTTATTTTTATCAAACTCTTGCTGACATATTTTAAGACCTTTTCATGTTTTGTTTAATCTTACAACTTCATACCATTTCAAAGGAGCCTGCCAGGACTTGCATTAGTTCTTTAAAAAGACTTTCTACATCAGGGAACAAATATGAAATTAACAAAGGAACATATCACAGCAACTTCAATCTGTTATTTTTTTTTTATCAGAGAAGTAAATAACCCAAATCTGCTTCTCTTTTGTGAGACATCAAACTGTAAATAATTTAGCTTATATGTCAGTCAGTAGGCACTAGAAAAATGGTAAAAGGCTGATATCTTACTCATTTCATTTTAAAATTCTTTGTATATGCATTTAGTAAGTGAATTAAAATGCCAGTGTGTTATTGCCTTGCTTCTAGCTATTCATTTGGGGGAGAAGAGAGAAGGGGCAAGGGTAATTTGAATGAGAGTAATGAAAGATTTCCAAAAATAAAGAATTCAGCAATAGAATTATAGAGAAAAGAAATGAAAATACACCTAAACTGAGGCAAATCCAAACTAGCTTATCAATTGCTTTATGTGAAGGAGGCTTACCAATGCAAAAGCCACCATTACAGATAACGACAATGGGAAACGTGCATATGAAAGGTACCAAACTCTGCTGTCTTTGCCCCAAGGATATAGCCACAAGAAGCAGAAAATGGAAATAAATGTCTGTGTTTATCTAATGCCTGAAAAGAATCTTTGATTCTTTTCTTCACATTTTAGATAGAAAAGGCTTTTAGTAGAAGGGCTTAGAGACATTTAAATTGGGAGCAGGTGAGGGGCAGGGGGCGGGAAAGTAGCATTTTGCAAATCAAATATTCTAAATCTCAGAGTGACAAGATTTTTACTCTAACATTGTCAGCTGAAAGCAGGAGGCACAGTAAGGGTGCATCTACACAACACTCAAAATAAGATGTGCAATTTGTGTTAGGCAAATTGTGTATATTATTTCAAATCTATTTCAAACTAGCTTATTTTGAAATTTGGTGCATCTACACAGTACCAAATTTCGAAAGAACATGCTAGCGGAGGGCGACCAAAATGATTAGGGGCCTGGAGCACATGACCTATGAGGAGAGACTGAGGGATTTGAGTTTGTTTAGTCTTCAAAAGAGAAGAGTGAGGGGGGATTTGATAGCAGCCTTCAACTTCCTGAAGGGAGGTTCCAAAGAGGATGGAGAGAGGATGGAGAGTGGTGACAGATGACAGAACAAGGAGCAATGGTCTCAAGTTACAGTCGGAGAGGTCTAGGTTGGATATTAGGAAAAACTATTTCATTAGAAAGGTGGTGAAGCACTGGAATGGGTTACCTGTGGAGGTGGTAGAGTCTCCATCCTTAGAGTTTTTAAGTCTCGGCTTGACAAAGCCCTGGCTGGGTTGATTTAGTTGGGATTGGTCCTGCTTTGGGCAGGGGGCTGGACTTGATGACCTCCTGAGATCTCTTCCAGCTCTAGGATTCTATGACATCCCTTAACCCTCTTGGAATGAGGGTTACCAGGATGCCAAAACAGCACACCTGTTATTCTGAAAAATATTTTGAAATAATGGGCAGCTTGTGTAGATGTGGGATAGCTATTTTGGGATACCAGAGGTATCCCAAAATAGCAGTGCAGTATAGATGTATCCTAAAAGAAAAAGCATGTAGTTCAATCTCAGGCCCCAGAAGTACTTAAGTCCATCCCCATTCACAACAACACTTAAGCAAGTGTTCAGCTTTAGGCATGTGCCACTCTCGGCAGAGATGCTTTCCTGAAATAAGTACTTAGTAATTCTTCTTTTTTATACATGTACACCCAAAGCAAATCACTACTGCATCCAAAGATCCCATACAAATTTAAATTGCTAGTGATTTTTACTTCTGTTTCAATTCAGATCTCTTTTTACAAAATTACTTGGAATGGTGGGCTTGCTATTAACAGGTGATAAGTTAGCTATTTGTCTAACATGTTCATAGTGATCTTATGGCTGTTCATAACATGGCAGGAAATGTAAAATGAGTACCAGGCTAACAATTTGTCACCAATGGAGGAAAATAACTCAAAAACTAATGTTCTCCACTGGTTTTGAGAGCAGAACCAGCAGCAGTAAGTGCTAAAAGGCCACAAATAAGGTACCAATTTTGCATTAATTACTACTTATCTTCACCTATAAAAAAGGAAAACCATGTTCACTGCTTATCAGCATCTCTGGAGCATGGCTCACACCACTCCAAAAAAAAAAAAAGGAATAAAAGTGGGCTTTGTATTAATGGCCAGGAGTTCACCATATGAAACAGGCTCTTTGTGCAGTAAACAGATAAGCATAAAAGCTAGAAGTGCACTTTATTTTCCTTGCATCAAGAGTAATATAGGCAAGGCTTCATTTGCTTCTTTATTAATAATTGTAATGAGAAGAGCACTAATGAATAGAATTTGTGCCATATTCATAATGTCCTAGAATTTGAAAAATTAGCCATATGATAATGGTTTTTCAACATGTGGGGTTAAGAAGATACAGATATGAACTTAGCATATTTCTTTTGAATCATGATATAAAAAAGCTAATGTGTCCATTACTGTAGTTGGTATAATCTGCTCTATTCTCACATTCAATGGAGCTCATCACAATGCTTGGTGTTTGGCTGCTAGGTTCTATGCCTAGAAATGTCAGCTGCAGAAATATTAAGCACATACATAGATCGCTACATTTTCAAAGCACAGCAATAAACGTTAACTAAGCAGCATACATATTTGGAATTCATTCTCAAGCACTGTCCAAAGTTCCAGCTGCACAACCAACAAGTCATCTGCTGAAATCCACGATGGCCATGATGCTCCAAATGGGATCTCAGCAGGGACATCCACATGGTTCCCTTTGAGGGATGGAGTCCATACCATGTATTGATCACACAAAATGAAATGTTAAAGCAAGACTAAAGTCATGCTCTCAACACAACTGCCACTATGTAGTTGATACCTACATGCCCATAATGTACCTAAAGGGAAACTACAGGATACAATTTCAGAAAATAGCAGAACACCTAAATTTAAATAGAAAGGATATAATACCTCAGGCTCAGCATACCATAGGATCAGCATATAAACTATTGTTCAATATCACCTGGGAGCAGTGGACCACCATTTCAGATAGCCAGGTAAAACAGAAACTTTTCAGGTTTTCTATGCAATGTTATGGCCATATTGGTCACAGGATAATAGAGAGATAAGGTGGGTGAAGTAATAGCTGTTATTGGACCAACTTCTGTTGGAGAGAGAGACAAACTTTTGAGCTTAGACAAAGGTCTTTTTCATGTCTGGGAAACTAATTCAAAGCATTGCTGCAAAATACAAGATTTGAACAATCATTTATCATAAACAGATAAAACGGTCCTTTGAAATATGTATTAGGTAAAATGACCCATTAACAACCCTCCAGGAATAGGGAGGAAAGGAAGAAGGGAGCAGATGCAAGAGGGGTTATTAGTGGGTTACAGATTGTTGTAGCAAGCCATAAATCCAGTATCTTTATTCAATCAGGTTTGCTTTGAGGATGCAGACTGACAGGTCAGCTATAGAGCCATTGCTTTGTGAAAGCTTTTCACAAAGTCATCACTCTGTATCTGCCTCCTCCCGCACTTTGTGCCTGCAGGGATTGGGTGTCAACAGCCTGAGGTGGCACAGGGGGTTGCTTGCTCATTTTAGTCACATTTATGCTGCAAAGGGCACTCTTCAAAGCTGCAGGGCTGGTGAAATTTACATTTACAGACAAGTATCTGAGGGGTAGCTGTGTTAGTCTGAATCTGCAAAAACATGAGGAGACCTGTGGAAGATGACAAAGTGGGTTTTTGCCCATGAAAGCTTATGCCCTAATAAACCTGTTAGTGTTTAAGGCTCCACAGGACTCCTCATAGTAATTACAGACAGTTACAGATTAAAACAGAATCCGAACCAAACCTGCCCATGAAACATGAAGTCACCCAAACAAGCAGCAACCAAGACTGGATCCCATACAATGCAATTCTTTACCCACATGTTACATACAGTATAAATGTTATAAAAAGTACACTCAATGCACATTTCAATTAAACATCAAGTACCCCTCAAACATTGAAAGCACACATAAAAGCAACAATGTATTTTGGAAGGCTGTTATCCTATAAACATTTCTGAATGTGCTTAAATTCAGGCATGTCAATAGCCCCACTGAAGTCAATAGGAATACTCATTTGCCTGATGGTAAGCACAAGCAGAAGTGTTCTCAGGATCAGGGCTTTCTAGAAGAAAACAGAAAATAGATTAGCCATGTAAACTAGTAGCTCTTATGTAAGAAATATTTTGTGAGCTGTTTCCATTGTCTGACAAATTTGAAAAAAAGACTTGAAATATAGGTGAACCAACAAAAACTGACAGGAAGAAAGATGAAACAAGCTAGAATCCACATTATAAATATGTCCAAATGTTTAAACTCTTAACAGCTTTGCACATTTTTAAAAAGTATTTTTTCCTTTTTAAAGGCTTTCATGCAGACAGAAAGAACTGTTAGTTTTAGCCTCAGGGAAAGATTAATGGAGGAACTCAACTCCACCCACAAGGAAACATGCCTCAGATATCCTGGCACCAAGGCACTTTATATATAATACATGTAACAGTGTTGAAAAGAAAGTGCTGAGAAGCTTCTGAAATCTTTGAGGAAGTTCTCTAGGACCTAATCCTCAGGAGCAATAAGAGACAATTTATGGGGATCCACAGAGATTTAATTTACCTACAGAAAATACATTTTGGGCAAGATCTTGGCTTTTTAAACCAGAGCATTGTGTGAGGGGCATAGTGCAGGCTCACATGGCCCCAAGAGGCACCAGAGTGACTGGACCTCTTGCTGGCATGATCTCTCCAGGTTCCATCTTGCAGTCGGGAAGCAAGCACTCTAGTCCATCACTCCCCACAATGCTCTAGCCCTGTATCTGTAGGCTAGGAGAGGGCATTGAGTCATGCCGTAGCTCTTTTTCCAGGGTTCTGCTCCTAGGAAAAGTAGGAATGAACAGTCCTCGTGCTCCCCAGATGCAAAGGAGTACAGGGACTGCCCCTGTGAGTGACCTCTCTCACAGCCTGTTTAAAGAGGGAAGAGGATGTCTGAGTTCTCTGTTCTGTGCAAGTTCATAAATCAGGTTGGTATGGTAAGAACATTCCAGAAATGGATTCTCTACATTGTCCCATAATGGAATTAAGACACTACTTGCTTATGCAGCTCCCCGTTATTTCTCAGCAGTAGAATTCAAAAGCAGACAAAAATTTCTGTTCTACACTCTGAACTTGCCTTCTCACAACTCTGTGTGCGAAAAGAGCAATTTGGAAGTTCAGTCTCTGTCACTGACCTGACCTTCCCCCATGCACAGTGAGCGATTTCTTTTTGCTAAGAAACTTATCATCCTACATATCATTAGGGCTTTTAACCTGAGAAAATATATAGCCCCAAGACATTTTATCTAGAGAACACTCGGGTGCTTTTCATTTCTTCAAATAGCTTTAATATCAGATATCTAACTGCATGGACTGATTAATCTTATTCAGCATTAGTCAAGGGAACAAAAGCTATGGGCTAGCAATGGTATCTATTAGCTCTAGTCTTCTTTCAAGCAAACAAGAAGCAACAGGTGCCACATGCAGCCTGTTCCAGTTAGCCAGCAGGGGGAGCTGGATACTTTGATTCCCTCTCCTCAGCCAACAACTAGAATCTTTTTGTATTTTTAATAGGATAGTCTGTAATGTGACTGCTTGGGTTTTAAAAGATTTTAAAATAACTGATCAGTGGAATTGAGGTTACACATTTCTATGATATGCTAAAATAAGAGAAATAGGCACACACGGGTTTGGAAAGTTCACACAAACAGCTCTCCAAAAGTTAATAAAAGGGTATTTTGCAGAACATGAACATCTTTGACAAACAGTAAGAGTCATTTTCTGCTGGAACAGGACCTTTTTCTCTTCTTCTAGTCCACGTATTTCATGTATTTATCATCCCTTTGACAATAGATTTGAGTTAATTTATTGTACTGCATGTTAGCAGTCCTAATTTAAACAAAGGCATAACAGAATTACCAATTAATCTGATGAATAGATAATGAGACAGTCCAAACAATCTGTTCTAAAACATTAAATTCAGGCCAGAGAGGTGCAGTAATGAAATGACCAAAGCTGAGGAAAGAAACAGAGGGAGGGCTGGGTGCAAGGCATGCTTGTATTACCAAAGATAATGACAGCTTTCACAGAAGCTTAGATGTGGGAATTCTCACTTTTTGCTGTCCAACAGCAGGAAGAGAAGAAAAATTAGATGAATATAGTGCCACATTTTATTTGCAATTTCATCTTTGTATGTACAGCCATTTTTATGGTCCCAGGACATTAGAGAAAGAAGGTGGTTAAGGTAATATCCAGATGGTTTATGAGGTGATGAGCTTTCGTGGGCCAGACCCACTTCCTCAGATCAAATTGTGGAAGAAAATTGGCATGACCATATATACCAAAGGGATACAATCAAAAAAAAGTGAACACATATAAAAATGACAAATCAGATTTTATTCGTCTGGCCCACGAAAGCTCATTATCTAAAAAACCATCTTGTTAGTCTTTAAAGTGCTGCGTAGTCCTGTCTTTTGTTTCAGCAAGACCAGACTAACATGGCTACATCTCTATTACTAAGGTAATATCCATTATTGAACTGATTTCTGAAGCTGAGAAACATTTGAACTTACACAGAGTTCTTCTTCAGCTCTGGGAAATGAGTATTACAGCTAAATAAAAAGTAGAACAGATTGTTTAGTGTATGTAGCTAAAACATCAAGAGACCATTCAAGGTTAAATAGCTGATTAATCTCTCTCCAAACAAAGGACAGAGAGGGTGGAGCAAGTTGGACAGAAGGCAAGTAGATTATAGACTGTTGTAATCATTCATAAATACAGTGTACCTATTTGGTTCATTTTATTTTAATATTTAGCTAAACTATGTATATAAGCTCCTATACTCATCATTCGAAGGTGTTGTGCAAGTTTCCTTTGAGGATGAGGGCTGAGAGGTCAGATATAGAGTGATCACTTTGTGACAGTGTTCATCCACAGAAAAGAGGCTGCTTTTGTCTTTTACTATTTTTCTGTGCAACTTCATTTGCGAGTGCAAAAACTGTCTCTTTCATTCACGGTAGCTATCAGGGTATGTGGTACACTAGATACCTGCTAAACAATCTATTCCACCTTGTATTTAGCGGGGACACTGATTACATTTCCAAGACCCGAAGAAGAGCTTTGTGTAAGCCCAAAACCTGTCTCTCTCACCAACAGAAGTTAGTCCAATAAAAGATATTACCTCTCCAACCTTGTCTCTATAACCATTTTTATCTCATTTTATATACTTCAGGATTCTTCTCTTTGACAAGAGAAAATAAATAAAATATGACAATTTGACAAACTGTCTGGCTATTGCTTCCCTCCCCCCATTTGTAACACATCTGAACATGACTCCATTTCAGATGAATGGAATGTAACAAGGAAAACAGTCTCATCTGCCTTTTCTTGGACGAAGAAAAATGACGGGGATTAAAAGCAAAGCAACTCTGCTGACTCTGCACTTGGAAAAGGTCATTTTAAGGGGTAAGGAGGCACTTTCCGATATAGTTATTTAAGAACTCACATAAGATTAAATTAACTTAATTTACGGGTCTAAATATTGAAATGGCAGTTGCCAGGGAAATATCTAGTTCAGTTTGGTCTCTGTTCCTGTCCATGCTGACCTTTATATTTGTGCAGTCTCACTGAATTCAAAGTAAATCTAGGTGAGTGTGAGGGTTCATGGAGGTGCATCAGGGCCTGAACTATTAAAACAATTCTGGTTTATAAAACTGGATGCATTTGCAGTTTTAACATTTGAATGACAGGCTGCTACACGTAAAAGAATTCAGGTGGGGAGTAACAAAATGTCAGTTCTCTGAAGACTTAATTTTTTTAATTACGTCATTTTAATGTAGATGATTTTGTTTTTGAAAATAATGGATGCAAAATCAGAACATACTTTCTTTGCAAGTCAGGGAAAACTGAACAGCTAGTGTCTACCCATGCTAATCAAAAGACATTAGCAGAAACAATAGAGATCTGCAGGGGATTTCTGCCTCTTTGCCCACAGCTGGGTGGAATTTCTGCTGAAGAAGGGGATATTTTTCATAGTATGTGTGGGCCAAATCCTTATCACAATACTCACATTGAGTACTACTGAAGCTAATGAGACTTCATCATATGGGTAAAGTGAGCAGCTTTGAGTTCTGCAAGGAGAGTCACCTCAGTGTTCCTAAATCAAGCTTTATAGAAAAGCAGCACTTATTTTTGTGAGGAACAGGCAGGGCTGAGTCCTGGCATCTCAAGGCCTGCCAGTTCATAACCCCAGCATTTCTGGACTTGCTGCATCAATTTTCAAAGTAAAAAAAAAATGCTTAAGCCCAGGCATCTCTTTCATTACACGGCAGAAAACCCATTAGAGTTCACAGACTATTTTAAAGATGGCTACCCTTTTCATCTGTTTATACTACTGACATCACCATGATGTCCGTGAGTGCATTTGTTACTGATTGCATTCTACATGTTCATGCTGAAGCTGTCCTGTCTGGTCCAGCTGGAGATTTTATTGCCACCATAATGACCTTAGAACTATCCCAAGAAATAACTATCCCCACATGTGTGACAGGTCATACACTCGAAAGGGTCTTTTGGACTAAGGGTGATAGAGATTTCGGGGTAAGGGATGTGGTTAAACTCTCTTTGTCATGGACAGATCACTACCTGGTCAAGTTTAGACTATTTGCTGACCTTCCCTTCTGCAGAGGCAGGGGAACGATTAAGATAGTCCACCCTCAGAGGCTGATGGATCCGGAGGGTTTTCTGAGGTCCCTGAGGGATTGCTTGGCCATTATGGCTAGTGGTCCTGTCGATGCCCTGGTTGATATATGGAACATCGAGGTAGCCCAGGCGATTGACATGATTACTCCTCAGCGCCCTTTTCAGGTTAGTTCAACCAAGTTTGCTCCCTGGTTTTCTGGGGAGTTGCAGGTGGTGAAATGGTTTGTGCAATAGCTAGAGCACCGCTGGAGGGGAACTTGAGCCGAGTCCGATCGATTGCACATTAGAGCCAAATTGTGAGTTTATTCTGTGGCGGTGCAGACGGTGAAGAAAAGTTACGTCTCCGCCCTCATCGTGTCTGTACAGTGCCGTCTGGCAGATTGTTTCAAGTGGTTTGGGGCCTCTTACAGCCTGGCCTTTGTGATGAAATGGAGGAGCCCTCAGCAATCTACTGTGTCTTGTTTGTGAAGCACTTTGCGGATAAGATTATTCGCATCTGTCTGATTTGGACTCTGGCTGTCACGTAAGTGGGGAACAGAATGTGCTAAGTGCACCATCTAGTTGTTTTTCTCTGGATCAGATTTAGCTTTTGCAGACTGAGGATGTGGAAGGTGCTTGTAGGAATGCAACCAACCATTTGCTCGCTCGACCCCTGCCCTTCGTGGCTTATTAAAATCAACTGATCGTGATCAGGGGATTATTCATGCTTTTTAGATCTGGGATGGTCCCCACTGCCTTGAAAGAGGCAATGATAAAAGTATTCCTTAAGAAGCCTTCCCTGGACCCACACAATTTGAATCACAAAAGCCCAGTCACTAGTATTCCCTTCTTGGGTGAGGAACTCAAGTGGGTAGTGGCCTTGTGATTCCAAGCTTTCTTGGAAGAAATGGATTATCTAGATCCATTTCAGTCTGGCTTCAGGCCTGGTTTTGGAACAGAAACTGCCTTGGTCTCGCTCATAGATGACCTATGCTGGGAGATAGATGGAGGAGTGAGTCCCTGTTGATTCTCTTGGACCTCTAGACGGCTTTTGATACCATCGACCATGGCATCATTCTGGAGGGCCTGGCAGAGTTGGGTATCGGAGGCACTGTTTTGTGGTGGTTCTGGTCTTACCTGTTGGGACACTTTCAGAAGGTGGAACTAGGGGGCTGCTGCTTGACCCCCCTGTTGACTGTGCTATGAGATCCCACAAGTTTCTATCTTTTCCCCTGTGCTGTTTAACATACACATGAAACTTCTGGGAGAGTCATAAGGAGATTTAGAGGATGATGCCATCAATATGCAAATTGAACCTAACTATTTCTGTGACATCAGATCCGGGTGTGGTTGAGACCAATCTGAACCGGTGTCTGGAGGTGATGATGGACTGCATGAGATTGAATACGCTGAAAGCAAATCCAGATAAGTTTGAGGTCCTGTGGATCAGGAAACTATCTTTCTGAGAATTTGATGTTGTACCTGTTCTGGATGGAGTCATACTTACACTGAAAGAACAAGTATGCAGCTCGGGAGTCCTCCTGGACTCTTTTCTTACATTTGAGAACCAGATTTCCTCGATGGCCAGGAGCGCTTTTGATCCACCAGATGCAACCCTTCCTAAATAGGAATGAACTGGCTACGGTGATTCATGCTCATCACATCCCGATTGGACTACTGCAATGCACTCTACCTTGGGTTGCCTTTGAAGAGTCTTTGGAAGCTTCAATTGGTACTGAATGCAGCTGCTCATGTTTTAACTAATTATATGAGGCACATTATGCCAATGCTCCAGCAGCTGCATTGGCTTCCGGTATGTTTCTGGGCGCAATTCAAGGTCTTGGTTATGGCTTATAAAGCCCTAAATGGGTTGGGACCGAGGTACTTGAAGGGCCATTTCCTCCCATATTAACCTTCTGTGGGGATTGAGGTCAGCTGGGTAGGCTCTGCTCCATGTTCCTCCACTTATGGAGATAAGGTTAACATCCAGGTGGAGCAGGGCCTTCTCAGCCTTCGCCCCCAAGCTATGGAATTCTCTCCCCTGGGACATTTGCCTGGTGCCAATGCTGACACTGTTTCAGCATCAGGCAAAAGCCAACCTTTTTATCTGTGCTTTTATAGGTGTTTGAGTTTGTGTGTCTGTGTGTGTCCCTCCTCCTGGGGTGTCTTAGCAGGTTTAATGTCCCCCTTTTGGGGTCTTTTATTTTATTTTTATATATTTATTGTGTTTTTAAAAAATTATAAGCCACCTCAAATATTTTAGATAGAAAGGCAGGGTAAAATATTTTAAATAAAATAAATGAATTTTTACCCTAATTTTTCAGAACAGAAACAAATTCTTCAATTGTCTGAATTGCATTAAAACCAAAAGAATGTTGGTTTGTGGCTCAGTGATTAGATGATTAATATATTACACTGCCAAAAACCCAGGAAAGATCCATGAGACTGGTATTACTCCTTGAGCACGTTATGGCAAGATATGCTAAAGTCAGTGGCGATCTGAACTAGCACAAAGGTCCACCTATCGAGATCTGATTGCAGGACTAGTGCTATGAGAATTCACCTGTCTTATCCTTCCATATAGTCCAGATTTTAATATGGCAGATTCCTATGGGTCTCACTGAAACTGGTTATTATTTCATACATTTTCCCATAAAAAAAGTAAAATGTCAAAAGTCCTAAGTGCTTTAAAAATAAAATCAAAGAAACCATATCTCCTCTGACAAAAATGCAGCTTTAGTTATAAGTGTCTGAAAATCATCTGTTTTTTACATAAGTGATCCACCAAGGAAAAATCAGTCATTGGATAAGTGATGTGTCAGTCAAAGCCATCCACAGAAAACCCAACCTCAGCCCCAAAGAAAATTAATTACACCTAAATGCTTTCCATACATGAAAATGTCAATAAAATTGCATAACCCCTCTTTAAACCCTGTAATTTATGAATATTAATCCATTTATTAAGAGATGTAGGGTTATACAAAGACGTTTAGAAAACTGTAGTTTTTTTGTTTGCTGTAAAAACCATTGTTCACTACAAAAGGCACATATACAGCATTTTAAACTCAAGGTCAACTTTTGCCGTATTCTATTTATATATTTATACATGACACGTTTTAGGATCAAGATTGCTACGTTGCTCCCAGAGGTCTGTTGTTTTTGGGCCTTTTCATAATGGGAACAGAACTGAAAAAACAAGCTACCACCCCACAGCCTTCCTCCAACAACTAACTGAAACAAGCATATGGAATGACTTGTCAGAATAATATTTTAAAAAATAGGTTACTAGGGGCCTGAGGTCCACCCCATATGGTTTGAAGTTCCCAATCCACCTCATCAAATCAGGCTACTTCCCTTTCTTTTCTCTTCTAAAAAGAAATACAATCTTTAATAATTTGTTCGGTTCACAGGGACCCAGAAGCAAATAAAAATCTTTCGTTTACATATTTAGTGTCCTGTAAAACCTAAAAGCAGGGCAGAACCATAAACAGATCAGAAACAATTTATCCAGTGTAAAGAATCCCCACCACCACACAGACATCCATTTTTAAGCACAGAAGTTCTTCCAAATAATATGAAGATGATAATAACATGCTTTCCCTATGTAGTCTTTGTGATTACCACACTTTTGGATATTTTATATATTATAAGATCACCTCAGACCTCATCAAGGAGAAAAATATAGTGTGCTGTATTTCCACTCTACCAAGAACAAAAATGCTGTGAATATATACAATGTTTCCAAATGGTAAACAATAAACCAGCTAAACAGAGCCTACAAACATATTCATTCAAAAATAATTCCACAGATGGATAAGCATTTAATTTTCTGAAGTCGGAATAAAACAGCATCTGTCTTCTGAAAGATGGAATGGGTTTGTATCTATATATATACAATATATAAATGCATACTACTACAATGCTGCAAATACAGTAAAAAGAAAGCTATGGGGAAGTCATTTCTCAGGGCTCTTCGTTGTTATTATTTCTGTAATATAGGAAGTGTCAGCATTGTTACGGATAAATTGTTAGATACACCTTACTTGCTCAGTACAAAGGCTGCTTGTATTAGTATACTGATGATCTTCTATCTGGTGCTCCCAGATAAGACAGGGGTTCAGAAGCACAGTCTCTTGGATCTCATATTGGCTTTTTACTCTCTAGAGAATTGTTGGATAATTGTCTTTAGCACCACGAATGGTGAACACTCATTGCACATGGCAGTTGCTTCAACAGAAAAAAATGGAAACTTGTGGCTGTGGAAAATTCGTGTCTCCCTTCCCACCCATCACCCACCTGTGCAAACCTCTACTTTGTGCTGCTTCTTATTGAAGTTGTTATATCACAATGACTATGAGGTGTTACAACAGAGGTACAGATATAGAAAAATCTAGGGAGTGAAAGAAAGATAAAATGAAGTGGAAATGTATGTATTCCTTTCCTATCTCCCCACCTATCTTAAAAAAGGAATAAATTTACTCCTAGATTGTAGAAACATAGTGCTCAGCTAGTACAAGACAGCTTGAGACATGCCCCCAGGTTATCTATTTAAAATTAACTGGTCCTATAGTCAGTCAGTCTGTTCCACAGCTAAGATTTTTTTTTCTAGTCAACATATCTTCATTTTGATTTGTTTTGGAATTAATACCAACAGTATGATTTTACTATCTAAGGGGAAAAGTGAGGACAGAACCTTTTTACCTCAGCAAAAGAAATGGAAAAGCTTAACAGGTGTCTTCTGACAACAAAACAGGCTGCCCTTTACTATATTCACATATTGTTATGTTTACATATTCTAAAAGATAGATAGATAGATAGATGAACGTGGCACTTTCTTTCCTTTAATCTAAAATGCCTTTCAGATATGGATTAAATTATGTAAGCAGTTGAAATTAAACTGGACATCCTAAGTAGAAAAACACCTAGCTGGTTTCTGCTGATTGGCAAACAGAATTCTCTATGTAGAATGCCTGTCAGTCACCAAGACTACACAGTGTTTTTCCCCTTTCTGCTTTGTGACTTCTGTCCTCTTTTGATTTTGCTATTAGTTCTACAAATTCTGAGCAGCCATAACCATCTGTGACAAAAGGAAACACTAAAGTGAATAGATCAAACACATGACATGAAAAAAATAGCACTGGCTATCTTTACAGATCCTTAGAAGCACTCTACAGATGGAGAGATGCAGTTGATCGGATTCTGGTAAAGCCAGAGTGATTACTAAGGAAGGTTTTAAATGGATCCAGGAGATTTTCAAAATCACAATATTTTCTCTACACGGGGTGTGTTAGGACAAAAACATTTGTTATGTAGCTAGCCAAAAACCCCTCAAAACACAAACACCTCCAGTGCCCAAACAAAAACAAAGCAGGAACTAATCAAACCACTAAGGAAAAAAAAGTCTAATGATGATATAAAAGAAGCCTAAGACTGTCTGCAATATTTTTGACAATGGTAAAGTTTTGCTTTCTCAATAGTTCTTTCAAGAAGTAATCCTGAACTATTATTGACCCTAAAAGAAAATAAAATCAATGAATTCTTACTTTTTATTTTTTTAACAAAACCTTGATATTTCATCTTATTGTTTTATGGTGGCTTTATATTCCACTACAGCAACATTGTAAAGTTCTTCTTACCGTGCTATTTTACTTTATATTACCTGTTTCCCAGATGTCTAAAAGAGCCTTATTCCACCAATACTCTTGACTTGATTTTTTATAGTCTTATTTATTCACCACTTGGGCTCTGATTGTGGAAGCAGTGATGTGTTTAATTTTTCACTTCAGCTGGATTATTTATGTGCACAAATATTTGCAGGACTGTGGCCTTGTGCATTTCTCAGAGCTTCCTCTTTTTGATAGGTACACAGGATTTGGGTGGCCTGAGATAAAATATGAAAGTGCCCCCCCGACCTTTTCAAAATTTACACTGTGATGCAGGCCCTCTCAGAGGTCTAGAGACGCCTGGGGCCATTTCCAGCTTTTGAGGCCCCTCACCAGAACAAAAATTTTAAATGACGACACATGAAAACAAAAGGGACCAAAAGAATGAGACAATTTGAATTTTTTATTTAACAAATGCTTTTCAAGCCTTTTTTCTGTGCAAGAAAAGCGGAGTGTGTCACATTTTGATCCAGTAGTGAAGGGCTACTCAACACGTGGCCCATGGGCCGCATGCGGCCCACAGCCCATTTGTTTGCGGCCTGTGGCGCAGTTTGGGTTTACGCGGGACTCAAAATGCATCCTGCAGGTGGGATCCTTTGAACATGGCCTCCTTGGGAACACGCTCCACAACAGTGAGGCATCTCCCAGGCGGGGTGAGCACTGAACGATACAAGCGGACGGGCTGCTGGAACAGACGGGTACAGGGTGTCGGCATTTCTAGCCCCCAGGGAGGAGGTGCCAGGAGTGCCAGGGCATTGTGGGAAGTGCTGGCTGCTTAGCCTTCTGGGCTGAGCCTGAGAGGTGCTGACTGGCTCACACTGACCATGTTTGGGTCCGGTGCCACAGCTTAAGGCTTAATCTTTGTATTTATGCCCATCAGTATGAAAGAAGCTATTTGCATATATATTTGTATAAAGATGCAACCACACTTAAATTGCAGCCCTCGGCATGTGTTGTGAGTATCATTGTGGCCGCCAGGGCTTCCAAAGTTGAGTAGCCCTGCAGTAGTATGTCTGGTCACAATGCGTCTGGCCAACAATGATCACCTTGCAAAAAAATAAGTCACTGAATTCTGCCCAAGCTCCACCACACATTATGTCAAAATGAGTATAAAAGAGTCAGTTCATACCTTTCAAAGCTATTGCTTCAGGCTGCCTGCAGACTCAGGCACACATCATTGCAATGATTTATACTTGGTTGACAATTTGAGAGCTGCCTTAAAACTGTCTGGGTTAGAGACTCCATGATGGACCCCCCTCCGTGCTTTATGAAATGGACTTATGGACACAAATACACATAACTGAAAAATGCTTGGGACAAATTACCCTATTTAACCTATCAATCTTTTTGTCATAATCCACTGGATCTGTTTATCTTGGTTTGGTGTATGTATCATTCTTGTGTGCAAAATTAGACACATGGAGTATGGAATGCTTTATGGTTTAAAATGTGCAAAGGAAAGCCATCAAGGGTGTTTCCAATGCTGGGATGCCTCAATGTTTGGGCAATAACAACAAAATAGCCTTTTGTCCTTAAGATCAACCACTGCTAAGACTTAGGAAGTCACATGACCTCCCTAACTGGTAGGGACTGGCCAGGTAACTTCCCATGCAAAAAGGGGGAACCATTAAAATAGGAAACTAGCAGGTCTTTGTCTTTGTCTGGCTGGCACAGCACAACCAAGGGAATGAACCAGGGAGAGGGTGTCCCTGGTATGAAGGCTTAGCTGGAAAAGGAAGAGTTTGAGTGACTTTGTAATAAGTTTGTATTGAGGTTTTAGTTTTAAAATAGAAAATGCTTAGCTAATTCCAAGTTTGTAATCTACTTTGCTCTGCCCGTTCTCACTTATTACCAATTAAATCCTACTGCTTGTACTTATTAAAAATCACTTATTTACTATCAAGCCCAGTGTAAATAATTGTTACCTGGGGGAGCAATCAGTGTGTACATCCCCTCTTTCATTGTTAAAGGGGGCTTACCTAAATAATTCATTTGAGGTTCTGATCCCATTTGGGGAATAGTATCCCAAGAAGCTGGGCCCAAAAATGTATTTTCCTTGCACATGAAGAGTTTCAATGTCTGTACTGCTTATCAGGATGGCCGTGATCTCAGCTCTGTGTCTTGGCTGGGGGAGACCAGGGAGCTGGCCCAGCAGGAGAGAGCAGTGAGAAGCCCCAGAGAGCAGGAAGACGAGTGGCATGGCCTTGTCAGCATCCTGGGAAGCACCCCCAACGGGTTTTCTGTGACTGCACCCTATCACAGACTCTTTTAAATGAAAGGTTTGATTGTGGAATACTTTGATTCTCCCATATTGTAACAACTTATTGAGCCACTTCAAGGCAGTCCAATTTGGCTCCTAATGTCCAAGGACAAAAAAAAAAAACCCACACACACCACTCTTGCTTTCAGAGACAACTCGTCTGAATACTAGCTCAGGACTTGTGCTTAGACAATGACCAGACTCCAAGCTGCTCTCTTGATGGCTCTTCAATTTATGCCCCAAATGCTTCAACTCTCAGAGATCATTGTAATCTATAGTAGTCAAGTAGGGTGAAGTGAGCAGCCAGGTAAGATATCATGGCCTTCATTCACTCCTGAATGCTGCCATCAACAACCCTTTGTACAGTACTCATGAGGCAGCTGCTAGTTTGGTAGGGCTGGAGATGCTTCTTTGGTGAAACAGAAACAGTAATGGCAATGGTAATGCATGTTTAGAGGTGTCACATGGACAAATACAGGCACCTGAAAAGTCAGCTGATACTAAGATATCCCAACTAGATGATCATGAACAAAGATGTTTGGTTCACACCAGAAAATGACTTGTGAGCACTGTTTCAGTTTCTTGAGATTGAGAGTTAGTCTGTTTTCCCCTGCTCACTTGGGGTACATCTAGGCTACATTCTTCTTTCGAAAGGAGATATGCAAATTTGGTGCTGAAGTGCATATCTTCTTCTGATTGCTTTTTCTAAAGTGTTTTTTCCGAAAAAGAAAGCAGTTTAGATGCGGTTCTTTTGAAAAAAAACCCTTTTTTTAAAGAACCCTCTTCCTCAAAAAACGAGGTGTGCAGGGTTCTTTTGAAAAAAGGAACCACATCTAAACTGCTTTCTTTTTCGAAAAAAAAAAACCACTTTCGAAAAAGCGATCGGAAGAAGATATGCAAAGTAGCACTGAATTGTATATCTTTTTTAGAAAGAAGAATGTAGTCTAGATGTACCCTTGGATACCACTACTTTGAGTTTGAAACTGGAACAACTGTGTTAATGGAGCTTAAGTGAAAAATGGTATCACAAATCCTGGGGCACTTCAAGAGATTTTCAGGAAAGGGGGATGGCATCCACCTGGGAGTGGAGATCAAGGAAACTGAATTCTGTTCAGTTACTTCTATGAATCATAGCCACCTACTGGTCTGTGGTGACAGACTCCCATATGTCCTGGAAGAAACCAAGATAGTTCTAGAGGAAGGGGAAGTTTGAATATAGGCAAGTCAGAAATAGCTTTGAGTCTCTTGTGAATCCATGCTGGGACCATCTTTTGATGAAAGAGCCTCAACACCACCAATTATATAGTCACCTCCTCCTAGAGGTACTGTATCTATGGATGGATCAATGGGACTCAAATCCCCCTAGACTATCTGAAGGAGAAAGAAGATTTGGTTCTCTGACATCTCTTTGAGAGCTTAATTCAACCTAGCCTGGGAAATGCTTGGAATACAATCCTGAAATTGGTCAAGATTCTCCTCAACCAGAGCTAAAGCCACAAAGTCCAACTGTCCACTGAGTTATTATTAGCTAGGGCCCTCTCACTCACAATTTTAGTCCCGCCTGAGCTGCATCACCGAGTTGCCACCTATTTATATTTAGATAAGATTTTTTTGAGGCTTCTTAATCCTTGATCTGGTTGATAAATGAGCCATGTTCTGAATGTTGAATAGCCACCAAGTGAGGTGCCTACCTGCATACACACAGTGTGTGCTACTGAATCTCAGAGAAACTCCAGTCCTTAATGAACCTTCCTGATTGTGGGGTAGAAGATTCTTTAATGCACATGATCAAATTAGTGAATTTAAGATTGAAAGCCACAATCCATAGCCCTCTTTGGCACATTGTTAGAATGGCAGTCCAGTGATTAAATAATAATGCATTCAGTCATAGAACTGGAAGAGATCTCTACAGGTCATCAAGTCCAGACCCCTAAACTCATAGCAGGACCAAGCCCCATATAGACCATCCCTGACAGGTGCCTATCTATCCGACTCTTAATTTCCTGAGAGAGATTCCACAACCTCCCTAGGCAATGTATTCCAGTGCTTAATCACGCTGATAGGAAGTTTTCCCTTATGTCCAACATAAACTTCCCTTGATGCAGTTAAAACCCATTACTTCTTGTCCCATCCTCAGATGTTAAGGAGAATAATTTTTTATTGTAAAAACCTTTTAGATAGTTGAAAACTGTTATCATGTCCCCTCTCAATCTTCTCTTTCCCAGCCTAAACAAACCCAGTTATTTCAGTTTTCCCTCACAAGTCAGGTTTTCTAGACCTTTAATCATTTTTGTTGCTCTTCTCTGGATTTTTTCCAATTTGTCTACATCTTTCCTGAAATGTGGCACCCAGATTTAGACACAATATTCCAGTTGAGGCCTAATCAGTGAGGAGTAGAGTGGAAGAATTATTTCTTGAGTCTTGCTTACAACACTCCCGCTTAATACATCCCAGAATAATGTTTGCTTTTTTGCAACAGTGTTACACTGCTGACACAGATTTAGCTTGTGGTCTACTATGACCCCTAGACCCTGTTCTACAGTACTCCTTCCTAGGCAGTCATTTACCATTTTGTATGTGTGTAATGGACTGTTTCTTCCAAAGTGTAGTATTTTGACTTTGTCCTTATTGAATTTCGTCCTATTTATCTCACACCATTTTTCCAGTTTGTCCAGATCATTTGGAATTTTCATCTTATCCTCCAAAGTACTTGCAGCTCCTCCCAGCTTTGTATGATCCACACATTTTATAAGCATACTCTTTATGCCATTATCTAAATCACTGATGAGACTATAAAACAGAAATTATCCTGGAACTGATCCCTGAGGAAACCCACACATTATGCTCTCCCAGCATGAGCGTGGATCATTAATAACTACTCTCTGGGAATGGTTATCCAACCACTTGGATAGATTCATAGGACTGGAAGGAACCTCAAGAGGTCATCAAGTCTAGTCCCCTACACTCATGGCAGGACCAAAGCACCATCTACACCATCGCTGACAGGAGTTGGTCTATTGATGAAGGAATCAATGAAGCACTACTGGATGTTCTCATTATTTGGTGATCTGCTTCAGGATTAAACCTGTTTACTTAAGAGACTGCAGATTAATAGTGACAGCTTCTTCTAACAACTACAGAAATATGACAGCTTCTGCCAATAACTTGAGCAATGATCAGGCTGCTATAGACTACACTGTTTATACACCACTGACTACTACTTCTACACAGAATATTTAACACATCCCTTTCCCCCCTCCCTCCATTAGCAAGTACAAGTGGCTGAGGATTTACTACTGCATTACTCCCTATGACCTGACTCATTTATCATGTGGATCATAGTAACAATGAGCCAACATTATCACAATTCTGAAGTTTGTTTTTCAAAACATTTTCAGTACTCTTACTCAACACTGTAACAACATATGACCAAAAAGTTATTAGTGGTCTTGATTCTAACACAACCATGGGGCTGAGAAGCTATTTTGAGAGCCAAAGCACCCAGAAATAGCTGTGTTTCTTTTCATTTCCTCAATCCCTTGTGTTGATAGATAGACTTACACTACAACTGCAATTAAGAAGCTAAGAAGAAAATAAAATAGTGAAGGTTAATCCAGAAAGCCATTGTCAAGGGTCAGATTAAAAGGCTGAAACTTGTAGGTTCTGATCTACTTGTGCATATGCAGTTGGTTTCCCTGTACCCCCCAGCCAGAGGTTTAAAATGATAACTGCTACAGTTAGTGAGATTCCAAAGCCTGAAGTACAAGATATTGGATAGGCTGCCCTTCTCCATATAAAAAGCTTTGCCACATGCTTGAGAGGGGGAGAATTAAAGCAGGTTGAAGAAATTAGAGTAACTAAGGAATTATAATATTATGGCAGCATGTGTGCAGGTCAGATCATTACTAATTACTACACAAAGGTCTGGCTGTAGAATGCATCAAAATGAAGTTACAAATCAGAGGCCTTAAAGAAAGAAAGACTTAACAGTAGGAATGCAGTCTGTGGATACAGCATATGCCTATACTCAAAGACAACTGAGAACTTGTGCACGTGCACAGGTTTGAAAATCTGGGTTTCAGGTTATAAACTACTTGATGGTCCAGATCTTCAGCTAGGCTGAAATCCATTGGCTTCAAATAGCTAAATTAATTCACTCCAGTGGAAGATCTGGTCCCATGTATTCCCTTACCTTTGTTTAACTCTAATCACACTGACCACATTCAATGAATAATGATGGCAATTCAAAACGAGGGATTTTTCCTCCATATGAGTAAGACCTGGCACATACAAGCTTTGCCCAACATACAGTTTAGGACCTTGTCTAATCGTTTTGAGGGGAATCTTGTTTGACTGGAGTTATCTTTGGATAATTTTGGCCACAACTACGTGCTTCATGGGAGAAGTAGTCCAAAGAGGAAAAAACTGGTGGAAATGCACGAGTGTATTTGTGGCACAAAAGACCACCCTTAGGGTGTGTCTATACTATGGAGTTTTTTGGAAAAAAGAGACCTTTTTTTGAAAAAACTTCACCTGCATCTAGACTGCCATTGTGTTCTTTCAAAATTAAATCGAAAGAACGCGGCTTTTTTTTTTTTTTTTTAATCGGTAAACCTACTTCAACCAGGAAGAATGCCTTTTTTTTGAAGGAGCTCTTTCCAAAAAAGGTGTTCTTGAACACAAACAGGCTTTTTCGAAAGAGAGTGTCCAGATTGCCTGGGTGCTCTCTTTCAAAAAAGAAAATCACTTTTTCGAAACTCTTCTGGCTGTCTAGATGATCTCTTTCAAAAGAGGCTTGTAGTCTAGATGTACCCTTAGGATGCAAGAATAGGAATAATACTGGAAATAATTTGTGCATAGCATTGCTGAGCTTATTTTAAGGTTTTATGTATTCAGAAAACATAAAAGGAGACAAAATATCAGGGCCTACACTATATCCTGATTTTGTGACCATGGGAAATATTGTGTTATCAATGGATGACTAGAAATGCCTTTAAATCTGGTATCAATGAAAATTCTTCCTCCTTACTTAAATCAGATTGCATGGATCATTTCTCAATATTCCATCAACTTTTAATTACCCCCAAAGATTGTAATAGCTCTTTTGGAGCAGTTACACTCTATCACATCAAGTTTGGCTGCTACAAATGCACACCACTCGTCCTCAAGCTAAAAATCATTACGAAATTATTGTAAAAGGTTGCTGGGCGTGCACAGCAGCAGGTTTTTGGATTTCCATGCTTCGGAACTTTTTCTTTTTATAAATAGCAAAGCAATTAGATGCTATTATGAAGCAACAAAACATTTCAGTTTTTAGTTTTCAGAAATATGGGTTATGGAAGCATGAATATTCCCTTAAATTGGCAAACTTCTGCTTGCACTCTCTGTCACAACCTCATAGTCTATCTGTGTTCATACACACACTCAATTCTAATTATTTTTATATAGTCTTTTTCATATATAGTATCCTAAAATATTCTAGAAAAATAAAGTAAAAGCCCTTTAGAGACTTAGGTAAACACACAGCAAGGCAAAAACAACGAAGTGAGAGGAATAGAAGAAAAAGATAATTTCAAAGCATAACTACTGCAGATGAGCTGTCTAGGATATTAAATATATTAGAGGAGAAGGGAAAAATATAGGAACACAAGAAGGAAATGGTGGATGAGATTTAATCTAAACCACAGCCTAACATAATGAGGACTCCTTATAGGTGGGAACAATGAGGAATGAATGACTCAGCAGCTTATGATTTAGAGAGAGGGAGGGATAAAAAGCAGCATGTACACAGGACACCCTCTTTCACATGTGCATCCCAAACTATGGAAAGCCAAAGGAGGGACTGAGAAGAGATTAAAACTGATGGAGCACTGGAACCATTTATTACATCTATATGTCCCCACCTCCGTTTTGCTTCCTTCAGTGTGCACTCCTTATCTTCCTATATCTCCCCTTGTCCCTTTCTGCCATCCCCACCCCCTCCACTCTCTATATCTTTTCCCCTAGGCCTAATCAATCACTGGCATAACTGGAAGTCAGTGGTGTTATACCTATTTATGCTGGTGGTGAATGTCAGCCTTACTCCCCGCCAACCACCAGTAAACTTCTTCCTGTAGTATTTATTGTTATGGATTTTTAAAATGAGGTATCTGTATTCTAGGCACATGCACAACTACAAGTAGTAAAAAAAGAAATAAAACAATAAGTGGCAAGTCCATAGTACATCTCCTGACATTTTCCTGGTCTCTTACTCCATTGCGATTTTCTTCCCCCAATACACTCGTCTTTCTCTCTCATTGAATTGAGTAAATTCACCTTATATTGCAGTCTGGAAATCAGTAATTCAGACATCAAATCAAGGCTGACTGTAACCATTCCATGGTATTGCAAGCTTACAGAGATACTTATTTTCATCTCAGTTTTCCTTTGTTTCTATCCGTTGTGGAAGAGCTCTGGTTGTGCCCCCTGGGTCATGTGCTTCCTGGCAGATTTTTAATATGCCTCAGAGGCTTGTGGTGACCCTCCCACTGCCTCTTGTTTCTCTCAGAGACAAGGGTTCCCCCCTTAATGAGCCATTTTCATCACAGACCAGTCACTAGCTTGGAGGAAAAACCCCATCCATGGTCCAAAAAGTCCTCTTTTCCTTGCTGGTGCCCACTGGGCATGGGGAGGGTTGGGGGGAACCCGGTCCCATCCACTTACTCCTGGTTCCAGCCCAGGACCCTAGGTATCAGCTACTAATGGACTTCTTGCCCTTATTTCCACAGAACAGCAGCCTCTCCCTGGGCCACTTCCCGAACCACCTCCACAATGCCTTCTCTCTGGCATCTTGGAGAAAACCTCTCCTGCTTCCAGGCTACAGCTTGCCTCACTCTGTGCTTCTTCCTCCTCTCCAGTCCATCTCTCTTCTCCTTCCCCTGCCTTACCTGAGGGGAAGCCTTTTATAGTGGGCCAGCAGGGCCTTACCTGGCTGCAGGTGTTCCATTAGGCTGCTGCTGCAGGCCAGCTCTTAATGAGTCTCAGGTGCTCATCCTGTCTTAGTTGCTGACCTGAAGTCTTTGGCAGCCCTCACCCAACTGCCCATGTACCTACCCTCCACCAAACTCCTGCACCCACCCACCTCTCACCCCTGGTCCTCCTGATCTCTCCATTGCCCCCCTACCCCACAACAACCTTCCCCACAACCCTCTCCTCATCATCCGAGCTGGCTGCATGCCTTGCAGCTGGTCCCCTTTTGAAAGGTGCCAAAGAGTAATCTGTACACAATTGTGCTTCACACTCTCCAGTTCCCCACCCTCATGTCCCACCCAGATACCAAGTGGTGGGGAGCCCCGGTGGACCATTCTCTATTCCACCTTGGTTCCATGGCCCACCGGGGATATCAGCTAGAGAATCCTTGATGGAGCTGTGCGCACAGGCGTGTACTTGGCACTGTTCACCCCTGTCTCCAACACTTACCCCTTCTGTGGTCGGAGGGAGACCCTGGCACACGTTTACCTTGAGTGCGCCAGGTCACAGCCCCTTTTTTGGCTCCTCCAGAACCTCCTGTTGAGGTTCTGGCTGCACTTCTCCCTTCACCTATTAATTTACACACACCCCATCTGTGGCCCCACAAAGTCGCAGGACCTCCTCTTGACTATCCCAAGATGGTAATTTATAAAACCAGGGGGCAGAGGGTGGCTGAGGGAGGGACCTGCGACTGTGGGGCCTATTTCCACTCCTGCATCCATTCAGACATCTGGGCACAGTTCCACTGGGCGGTGTCCGCTGGCTCTCTCAAGACCTTTGAGGAGCAGTGGGCGCTCTCCGGGGTTCTCTGCTCAGTGTCCCCATCTGACTCCCTCGTTTTGACCCTATGACCTCCACATTCATCCCCGTTTTCTCTTTATTTGTCCCCAGTAATCATTTGGTGTTCTGGGCTCTGTGGACCCTCTCTGTAGGCTGGGAGGAGGTCCTTTAGATGTGGGTGGGCTAATGCCCGCCCACCTCCCGAAATCCAAAAGGACCAAAACTCCTGCAGCCCACTGCCTTCCGTCTGCGATGTCATTTATGCCATATATAAAAATAAGATTTGGAATATATTGAACTTCAAGACTGCCTATATAAAGTTGGACTATATAATATATATGGAGCCAAGTTACCAAGTCACTGAGAGAGAAGTTGGAAAGAAAGGCTCAAGACTGGAGTACAGAGGTAAATCTGTTTGTTTTCAGTAGTTGAAATTATGTTTGCAGATGAGATAACCTTAAGATCAGATATTTAGAGAGAAAAGAAGTGGACCAAAACCAGAGTCCTTTGGAACTCCCATAGAAAGCAGAATGGGAGATGAAAAGAATTCCCCGAAGGATCCACTGAAGGAACAACTAGAGAGGTATGAGGAGAACCAGAGAGGACAGAATCACAGAAGCCAAAGAAGGAAAAGATTTTAAGATGATGATCGTGGCTGACTGTGTTGAAAGGCATTATCAATACTACCATTTCAATGATTAGTGTTAAAAGGTAGAGAAAATTTTATTCCAGTTATGGTGCCACTAAATGCAATCAGTTCTTTTAATAAAAGACAATATTATCTCATGGAAATGATGGCTTTTTAATAGACATAGACTCCTGAGTATGCCACCTCCCCTTACCCCAAATAGCTGGGAGGAGAAATAGATAAGAAATCAGAAAGGTGCAACAGAGGAGGTCTGTGGAGAGTTCTGAAAACCTAGAGAGCTATATCAGACTGGATGCAAAAATGATTAAGGAGCAAGGCATCAAGTGATACATGATTAAGGTGACATGGTTCACACGGTACGGGTACATCTACACAGCAGGGCTAAAATGGAATTAAGATACGCAACTTCAGTTACATTAATTGAGTAGCTTAAATCAAAATAGCTTAACTCAGCTTTTGGCGCTGTCGACAGCAGGAAGTCGAAAGAAGAACTCTCTTCCTTCGACTTCCCTCACTCCTCATGAAATGAGTGTTACCATGAGTCAGAGTAAGAAGTTCTCTAGCTTGACATTATTTTGCAATAAAGGCTTGTAGTGTAGACATGGAATAATAATAATAACTCTGCTGTGTAGACATGCATACAGACATTTATGTTATGTAAAAATAAGGAATCAGACATATTTATTTCCATACCTTTGTATATTAATGAGCCGGTGGCTTTTGTGATATGTAGCTATATAACTAGCACAGTCAAATTCACTGGTAAATACAGAATGCCTTTATAAGCACAGAGCAATTTGGGTGCATCTAGTTCTGCTTGAACAACATTTTTTATAAGAGACTGTTATGAATAGGCTATTGTGGTAGAATAAGGCAACAGCATAGCAGAGGAGTCTATTTTTGTTTTGTTTGTCTTAAAACATGTAAGAAAAAATAAACCTGTGATTCTGCACATGGCCTGCTGAACAGACACACAAAGCACCTCATACTCCACAGAAAATCAAATGAAGACAGTTTGCTGATGCAGAACAGTGCCAAAGAACCATTCATATAGTTAGTCATTCCATTACAGCAAAGAAAGAAACTGCTTTTCAGTCAAATTAACACTCTTGTCAGAATGCTTTTCAGCCTGGGGACACGTTTTATTCATTTGTGTGCACCTAGCCCTTATTTGTTAGGTAAATATATGTTTCCTGAGCAACATATGTACACCACATGTATCTTCTAGGACTTGAAAAGATACAGTTAATTTCTCTCTCCCATCAATAAATAAGACATGAGGGTAAAAGGAAAGTTAGATCCTAGGATACAAGGAATAGCAACAACTCAACTGCTAAGCTTGAAAATATGCACAGATAAATACATTTGTTATAGGGAAGTTAGGGCATTTTAGACTATTAGGGTACATCTACACTGCAACATTATTTCGAAATAACTAACGTTATTTTGAAATAACTTAGTCTGCATCTACACAGCTGGCAGTTATTGACATAATGTCGAAATACCGTCAAGCTGGAGGACTTCTTACTCTGACTCCTGTAACCCTCATTGTACGAGGAGTAAGGGAAGTTGGAGGAAGAGTGCTCTAGTTCAAAATAAGTGCTGTGTAGATATTCCCAATTTGAAAATAAGCTACACAATTGATGTCGCTCAATTTGCATAGTTTATTTCGAGTTAAGCCCTCCTGTGTAGACTCACCTTTACTCTGCTGAGTAGCACAGATACCTGCTTCCAAGTTTCTCCAGGGTGGGGGGCTCAATGCACACTTTCCCCCGGGCCCTGCCCCCACTCCTTCACTTTCCCCAAACCGCCACTCCCACCCCACCTCTTCCTGCCACCCCATGACTCACCTCCACTCCATCCCTTCCCCTAAGGCCCCACCCAACCTCTTCCTCAACTCTTCCCACCAAGTTCTGCACCCTCTACTGAACACGCCCCATCCCCACTTCTCCCTTTCCCCCACAGCACATCCTGTACCCTACAAAACAGCTGATCTGCAGGAGGTGGGGGGCTGTGGGTCTTCAACCCAAAACACAGCTGACAGGTCACCTTTTGAGTTTACTAATTTTCTATGTTTCAAGTTAAGAAAAGAGCAAGTGGATTATTTCAGTGTTTCACTTCTTTTGCTTGATAAATACCTCTTCAATATCCTAAAATTTTAACAAGAAAAACATTAAACTTTTTGTATTACCAAATAGCTTGATTTAGCCTACTCATATTAGTACAAGTCGTGAAGTACTGGCAAAAGCATATGCTAAATCCCACATTTTCAATTATAAATAAATTATAAATTCTAAGGCTTTTGAGTCTAATATAAAATTATGTCTGTCAAAAATTCCTGGCACTCTTTTCTCTGAGTCTGTACTGACTTAATGCCCCATAATGGCATTAGGGACTTCTGGGGTACAGAGCATACAACTTTTAGTGAGGTACAAAACAGATTTCCTGACTCAAATCCCATTGTACATTTTACAAGAATACATAAACTCTGGTGTCCTGGCCAGAGTCTAGTTACAGTAACTACATTCTATAAACCTAACATTCTTCCTGTAAGTTCTATTGGATAAATAATCCTTTTACACTTCATCCCTTAAACTCTCCTATTGTTTGTTATGAGCTGCTAAACAGCTGACAAATATTGGGAAAAAAGACTATATGTTAATGGTAGTGTTTCCTATGCATAACCATAGAATTGTAGGACTGGAAGAAACCACAAGTGGAAATACAATTTGTAGCATATTTATGAGCATTTTGGATGAATCATGCTACTACACAGGCTGTATCTTTAATATTATACCAAATTTGAAGATTAATGATGCCTTTAACTGTAGCAGTACTGTTGTGATGCATGAATCTAATGTCAATATTATTCAGTGTACCCCTTTTGTTTAGCTGCCATAAACAAAAAAACCCTAATTAGGGTAAGAAATATTAAGATCTTTTAACTGTTTTAACAACAACTTTGCCAAAAACTCCCTGGTCAAAAAGGCATTCAACAGACTATAGTTTGAAGAACACAGTGGTTACAATTATAACTGACCCAAAGTTCAGTCAGTCCTCTCTTCCTTTTTGTAAATCCAGCACCTTACAAGAATGTTTTTGAGGTGCTTCATGTTCTATAATGTACTATAGATGGCCCCAGGAGAAAATACAGCAAAGATGAAGTACAACTAGAAAAGGACCTGTCTAGTTTAATCTATGAATGCTCATAGCAGGGGCTATGTGTAAGAATTTGTAATCAGGACCTTCACCAATGATAGTGTTGAGGATTCACGGAAACCAGGATTCTGGAAAATCTGTAGGTTTTGTCACACAATAACCTGTGACCAGCATTACTTCTCTGATCTGAGAATTCCCAAACATATTGTTTCTCCCAAGTGCCCAATACAATAATGTTTAATTTTTATGTTTAAAAACCACTCTGATTTAATAGTCACACATTTTTTGTGCATTCTGCAGCCAGGAATCAAATATACATATGAAGTGACCTCGCTCTAAACATGTGGTCAAAATCTACCATGAGATCAAATCATAATCATAATATTAGAAGGAATTTACATAATCATAATCACAGCTCATAATATCTAGAAGGAAATTAGCCTCACATGAGCTGCTAGCCAGAATGATAGAGGGAGGTGCTAGCCAGAATGATAGATAGTCAGAGATTTTGTGGATTTGCAACCTATCCCATCTCATCCGTGCAGCCTTACAGTCAGACATTTTCTACACTTCTGTGTCTTTTTCTACCTCTCTCGCTTGCCTTTTATTTGGCAACATTATTTGCTCTTCAGTTCTATTTCTGCCCTGTGGGTTCTTTGGCCCTCATGTGTCCTAAGATGCTGATCCCTTTACATCTCACCCTGTTGCCTTCCTTTTGCTCCAATGTTCAGTCTCTGCATCCTCTTACTACCACCTTAAACGATCTTAACTAACCTCCCTCTCCAAACACAAAGATGTCTGTTTCACCATTATAATTTTAACTGCTGCATTCCATTACTTCTTGCGAGATTGGAAATGTTGCATTCAGCATCTAAGCACCACTCTATCTCTAGTGGAGATTGTGACGTGTCAAGGACTACAGTGCCATCAATATGTTGGTGACAGCCTGTGCTACACAGCTCTTTCTTACTCATCACAGTCAATGCTGTTGTCTTTCCATTCTCTTTAAGGAAACTTGGAAACTGGATGAAGGAAGTTAGCTTAAAATAAATCTAAGGACTTATGTGAAGTAGCAGAACCTAACACCATCATCCAAGTATCTATACTGTAGTGGGCAGAACAGGACACAGTCTTGGGTCTTGGATTAATCACTTCTGTAGCTTGCAGACACACATACATATGAATGCACAGACACACGAGCCTGAGATACAGGCTACTATTTTCATTCAGATAACTGTAACTTTTCCTCTAAATGGACAACTTGCCCACATTTTTTTCTTTTGTCATGAGGTGTTGGTTTGCATCTGTAGATCTAAGAACAGGCAGGCTCTGGTTATTTCAAAAAGACTACTTCTCTCCGCAACTGACAGATATGCAAAGAGTCAGTTGCTAATGAAAAGACATTCTTTGTTGAGTGAGAATTGTATTGCATTAAAGTCAAGTGAGTTAGACTGGTATAAAGCAAAGGAGAATCAGGTCCCAGGGTTATGGATATATGTGACCAGAGATTGCCAGTGCCTGCCAATAGAGAGGGGGCAGAGTGAGGGCAGCTGGCTTCAGCACTGTTACTGAGCATGCTCAATACAAGCCAAGCACCAAATGGGGGGCATATGCCCCCCATCACGTCTGCCTGAAGCATCCTACCTTCTTCACTCATGCCTTTTAGTTATTTTTTAGAACACTGTTTTCTCACTTTTTATTTTGTTGTTCCCTCATGTTTGACCTGCATATAAATATTACAGATATAATCATCAGGGACTTTGCTCAAAGCACCTGTTGAAGGCACTTCAGCAAAGCATATTCACAACTTGGGGATCTTTTTGTTCCTCTTTAGCCCGCACAAAGAGAAGTGTTAGAATCACAGTCCCAGCCACCAAAATAACACCTGCTCTTAAATCTGCGACAAGCTAGTAAGACTGAACCACTGTGTTATAACCCTGATTACCCATTACAGGCTTCTGACCACATCTCACAGGTGACTGTGGAATGGATATGGGATTATGGTGTAATATAAAGAAGCCTGTGAAGGAGACATTCAGCAAACCATGTGATAATTGGCAAAATGGACAGTCTATTTAAGAATGGCCTACAAGTGGAATAATAGGGAATCCAGCAGGCCTCAGGGGCATTGGCAGAGCTGTGTAGAGGAAGATTGTAGAGGGCTGCCAGTTTGCAAGATGCATGGCTCAAACCTTGATTAGTAGGTTTCTTGCTCCTCCATGTGCTATATTCATTCACCATTTTTGTAAACACAAAATCCTGCATGTAAATCCCTGTAAGTCAAAGTGGAAACATTTCCCCCTGCATTGCATCACATTTTGTACCTATCCTGTTTATTCATAAGTGTAATTTGTTTGGGGGCATTTGTTCTCTTGGTATTATGATGTGAGGGGAGATTTATGTGAATAGTTCCTGTTAACCTTACTGGAAATTGCACCCATACATTCTTTGGGCACTGACTCCTTTCTTTTCCCATTACCTAATTTCCAATATTTTATTCTTCAGTTTTATGTTATATTCCCTATAATTCCAATTTATTGCTTACATCCTGCCAAAAAAATGCCTCATTATGCACTAGATGCATTTGCAGATAAATTGAGTGCCGTGATGAACTCAGTACTATTTGTTTCCCCTACATTTGTTGGGAACTAATCAAAGTAATCCAGTGATGGAAAAAAATAGCAAAATACATGAAAAACAAACTGCTGCTAATATCTGTTGAAAACATGCTGATTGTAGTAACATTCTCTTTGCTAGACAAAAATCACCTAAAATAGGTTGATTCTTTATCAACAACAACAAAAATAATCTATCTCCATCCTAAAAACTTAGGGATTGTTATTAAGATTTTTCTACTTTTTTCTTTGGCACTATGATCTGCCCTTGCATGATGCTCTAGAGGACACTGGGCATGTAACATGGCCAAGAATCCTCTGAATGCCAACAATAAAATATTTCACACCTGCAGTCAAGTCTATTGCCATATTCTTCTTTCCTTTAATTAGTCATTAATGAAATTGTTTAGGCTAAAATGAACATGGAATTTGGCCCTGTGACATTAGCTGACCTTGCCCATAAGAATTCCTGATGCACTGTTGAAAAGTATGGTTACAGTATGGTCAGAGTCAGCGTGACAAAGAAAATATAAAAAGCTCAGAGAGGCCCCTTTCAAAATGCTACAAATATTTTAATGTTTGTGAAAAGAAAAGAAGGAAGAAAATTAATGTGATCTAAGATACCGTTCACTGAAAAAGATCTCAGTGTCAGTAGAACTAGTCTTTAAGTTTTATCTCTATTTCCCTTTCCTCATCCTCGCCACAAGCTTTCATCTGACCAGCGCTGATATGTGCTCCCCCCTCCCCACTCACACTGCATTGTCCTCTAAAGTAAAGATTCATTTTTGTGAACGTATTGTTAGATGTTCTAGAAAATAACTTGTGGTTAAGAGAAAGTTTTATTTAGTGGTAAGAGCATCACACCGGAAACCAAGAAATCAGAATTTTAATTTTGGTTCTGCCACTGATGGTCGCTAGATGATCTTGGGCAAGTCATTTCACTCCTCTATATCTCCATCTCTTCATACATAACATGAGGATAATCGGGATAATGATATGTACCTTTTTTGTAAAGCACTTTGAGACCTACTCATAAAAACCTCTAAGAACTAGGTGTGATTATAATTATTCATACAGTTTGAACCGCACCCTCAGGACCTGACCAGTGCTGAACCATGGGAGGTCAATATTGTCTAGCAGCATTACCAACACTTCCACTTTTTACTGAGCTCTTTGAAGACATTTAGGGGAAAATTAGAGCAAAATGAGAACCAGGACTGGTGGCTATCGAAAAACTTTATGGAAGTGCAGGAAACTTGGCCACACCCATGATAAGTGGACATCCAATAAACTAAGATCATACCGGACCATGGATGTTTCTGAACCAAAGGGTGCCAGACTAGAGAGATTCAACCTGTATTAGTAACAGTAAAATGATTTGGCATCCTTGAGTGAAAAGTACTATATAAGTTCAAAGCAAACTTCAATTGTTTCAGATTTCAGATCACATCAGACTTTTAAAACCATAGGAACATGAAATACTAGAACTGAAAGGGACCTTGAGAGATCATCAGGTCCAGTCTCCTGTCCTCATGGCAGAACCAAGCATCCTAGATCATCCCTGAAAGATGTCTTTCTAACCTGATCTTAAATATCTTCAGTGATGGACATTCCACAACCTTCCTAGGCAATTTATTCCACTGTTTAACCACCCTGACAGTTAGGAAGTTTTTCTTGGTGTCGAACTGCAATTTGTGTATCTTTTTCCACCTTTTTTTTTTTCAGAAGAGGCTTTTCCAAAATGTTGCCCATCTACACGGGGCCAAATTTCAGAAAAACCTCCTCTTTCGGAACATCCCTTATTCCTCATAGAATGAGGAATCCAGAGACACCGAACGAATACGTCCACTTTTTTGGAAACTGTTCCCTGGACTCGGCAGAGCTTTTCCGGGCTTTTTCTACATAAGCCTTAGTCTTCTTTTTTTTCTAAACTAAACAAGCCCAGTTCTTTCAGTCTTTCCTCATAACTCATGTTTTCTAGACCTTTCATCATTTTTGTTGCTCTTCTCTGGACCTTCTCCAATTTTTCCACATCTTTCTTTAAATGTGGTGCCCAGAACTGGACACAATACACCAACTGAGGCCTAATCAGTGCAGAGTAGAGCAGAAGAATGACGTCTCGTGTCTTGCTCACAACACTCCTGTCAATGACTTAGTCTACTCCAGCTTTACTTTCACGAATAGTGAGAAGATAATTGAAGCACAATTTATCTCACAGTGGGATACACAAAGATACCAATATAAAACTATAACAATCTTGAGACGTGTCTCTGGCTTTGTAGTTTTTGGAATTACTACTATACATTGTTGAGGGTCTTAAATTGTAAACATCTTACTCAAATGTTCACACTCTAGTACCATCACAGAGCACAAATAAAATAATCCTCTCCATGAATTCCGATATTCCCATATCAGATCTATAGTCGAACTTCAAGCACCTCATTCATGTATAATTTATCAAAACCATTACCACTGTGGTGAAATGACTATTGTTTTGAAATGATATACTGAAGAAAACATCATTATCTAGGAGCTATAGTCTATTAATGCATTCCTATTGATTTATTCAGTGATGTGCCCTGTATTTTGGCCCACAAAGCCTTTGTAAAATTCACTGTATCTATTAGTGCAATTAGTCTATATAACCACGCTGCAGGGCATGGTTCATATGGCTTCCCTTTTTGCTTTTAGTGCAGACTGTTCAGATAACATCTGAGCTATTGGAGAACAGATTTTAGGATGCAGTGTCAATAGGAAAACACTATATTGGTTTAGACAGGGACTCACCCACTGTTCACTATATTGGTTTGTGAATAGGGACTCACCCACTGTCTTCTTAACAAACAGCAGACACAGGACAAACAGAAACGAAGTCACATTATCTCTTTCTGTGTGTCAGACACTCAGAATGTTGAATGCCTAACAATTATTCGCAGCTAGAAACTAAAATAAAATCTTCAGACAGTCAGAAACCAGGCTGGTTATTAAAGTAATATTTCCCTTTACAAAACAAAAACCAAACTTTTGTATAGTTCACCTGCCATCAGCTTCACAGAAGCATACAGTAAGGTGGCTCTTTTAGTAGTTCCAAATTAGGCATGTCAGCAATGGAATAATGAATAACTCAGACCATTCTGCATCTGCACTCATCTGACAAAATGATTTCTGCTATATCACTTACTTGGTTTAATAATGCCATAGCAGTAGGTGTGTTTTATTTCAGAAATACCTCTTGCTTTGTCTTGACATTTATCTAGCAGCAGGAGACCATTATCCTGTGACAATGTTCTATTCCAATGACATTAGCTCTTAATTATAACCCAGATTCCTGGTTGGAACCAAGGAAAGGAAACTTGATTGGCCATTGGAATGTATATTAATTATCTAGAAAATCCACAGCAGTGCTATATTCAGACTGATTATCCTTGCAATTCTTGGAAGAAATGAGGACTCCATGGGAAAATGGTAACAAGTTCTTTTTTGTTTTGTTTAATAACAAATGAATTAGATTAGCAATAACAACCTTAGCCCATGGCATTTCTGGGGAATTAATGAGCAACTGGCATATATGGCCTGAGGCAAAACTCTTCCAGGAGTTAGGTACCTAAATAAGTGGCCTAATTTTCAGTGTAGTTGTGCTTCCACAGGAGGGACCAAGAGGAGGAATCTAGAAAACCAAAAAGTAAGTTTTTTAAATATTGTCATTCGGCTTTTTTAAAAACCTGTTTGCTCACATAGCAAAGCAGCCACACAATTTTGCACCACTACCATTTCTGTTCAGTAAAACTCAGGGCTCAAGCAGCAAGAATGTTGCAGCTCACAGCTTCATAGCACTTCTTAAAACTGTACTCTCTTTGGAACAAGGATTGTGTCTTCCTATAGATATGGAAAGCAACTAGCCTTTTGGGTTTCACTGTAACAACTGTTGTGTGTGTTTGCAGTTTATACATTAATTGCTATATAAACCACATGTGATCCTAGACGGTGCTAATGTGCATATCCATCTCCATCTCCGTATCATGAGCACCATCTTCAAAATATAGTCTAAAACAGCGGTTTTCAAACTTTTTTTTCTCATGACCCAGTTGAAGAAAATTGTTGATGCCCACAACCCAACATAATTTGACTAGAGTGTGGGCTCCAGGGTGGGGCTGAGGATGAGAGCTTTGGGGTATAGGACAGGCTCTGGCTCTGGGGGTCAGTGCTGGGGCAAGAGGGGTTACTTGGAGCAGCTCCTGGTCAGTAGGGCAGCGGGGATGCCAAGGCAGCTTCCTGCCGCTCCTGGTACTGCAGATCATGCTGTGCCCCAGAAGCAGCTGGCAGCAGGTTCCCAGCCTATGGGAGTGTGGAGCTAGTGCTCAGGGCAGGGGCAGTGCACAGAGCCCTGTGTCCATCCCCCCTCCCCCCGCAAGGAGCCAGGCCTGCTGTCAGCCACTTCTGGGGCGCGGTGCCAGGACAGGCAGGGAGCTGCCTTAGCATCACTAGTGGTCCCCTGATCACCCTGCAGCAATGAGACCCAGTGCCTGACATTCAACAACCCAGTATTGGACCGTGCTCCATCGTTTGAAAACCACTGGTCTAAAATAAACAAATACAATTATTCAAACATATAAAAAGATTGTATGTGGTTTTCCTTGCAATATGTGAACGAGAAGCGTCTTGTTTGAAAAATTAGAGTCTGCATTTTAGCTAAAGGCTGGCTCTAGTAATGTTTCAGCAAATAGAATAGCAAGGAATGATACTGGCTTCATTTAATATACTATCTGCTTAGAGTATATTAGGGTTTCAAGGGTATTGTGTGGAGGGACTGCCATTTGTTCCAGTCCAACCAAAATATCATTCAGAAAAGCTATTAAAACTTTCTTGGATGTGCCCCTAGAAAACTCTGTCAGTTCTTTGTGTGTGGGGGGGTGTTTTAGATCATATAACTCATCTTTCCATAGAAAAAAGACCAACAATTTCCACATTCAAGATAAAACAATACACATTGTCACGAGAGAATCTAAGTTCTGTGACACCATTTTACCTAAATCCAATGGCTTAATCCCAAGTAGCTTCTTTCATCATGAATGTTCTGCATCCTCCTATGAAAGTGCTAAATTACAAAAGGCCAGTATTATAAAACTCCTATATTTCCAGGAAGCAGAAATTGATGCCTAATAGCCTGCATTTTAAAGGCCTGTTAAAGGATTTCATACAATTGCAAGGAAGCTAACTAGTCTGCCTAGGTATTCCGAGAATCTGAGAACAGTATGTGATTGTAGATACAATATATGGGCTGCAATAACACCACATAGCAGGGAGAGTTGAGTTCAACCTTTACCCTGAAATTCCTGGCTTTTGTGGGATTAAGTCGAAATCTTAACATTACTTTTACTTGGGTATTATTTTTACTGCATTTAATATTTTTGCTATAATGATCAGCATTGTTTCATGCTGGAACTAGTATTAAGTGAAAGTGTGACTGTTAAGGATACATTGGTGACTGAATGCGAGAGGCTAAGTTACCCAAAGATCCTTTTTACATGGAATTTTTTTTCTTTTAATATTCCTTTGACTTTATCCCTGGGTTTTGGTGAAACTGAAGAAGACCAGGAGGAAAAAAGGCTACAATTTACAAATCTATAATAACAGATGTCTCTAAAAGGTGGGAATTAAATATTTTTGAGCAATAGTGTGAGACTTGGGATATGAAGTAATCACTCTACATCATGCCTCACCTTAATTTGAGCTATAAGGACAAAACAGCTTTTCCCAAATTGAAACTGAGATGCTAAAAAATAACCCCAGAACCAAAACCAAGAGAAAAGACTTATTTTCTTAAAGCGTGCATTCCATATTACCAATAATTGCAGCACTAATTCCATGCCTGTCTTTTTAGTTATTGTAATTGATGGGAGTAATCAGACTGGAGGATGGACACTTCTCTCCTTTTTAATTTTTGAAGTTATTGCAGGGTTATATTAAATGTCATGGTAAATAATATAATTTACACTGCAGGTTTTCAAAGTATTCCAAATGCAGGCTTTTAGAAAAACAAATTTTAAAAAGCCCTTGCACTTAATTGAATGAATAAACTGCTAGTTAAAGGCAGCAGGAAACTGACCTCTGCAATATTCCTGTGTTCCAAAGTCATGACAAAATGGATTCAAGCCAGGCAACAGGATTCTGAGACCCAGCAGCCTCTCTCCTTTTTGCTGGCCATCTGCAAGGTCATACCAGCAGCAGTGACCCAAAAGATCATTAGCTTGCACAATCTTAAAAAGGAGCATGCAGCTCTAAAGTGTCATTGCACGTCTGTGCAGAAGCTTGGCAGAATTCCAAGAAGGCAACTAACGTTAAGAAGTGTTATGTTCCTGCTGGCTGTCTCCCGTGATCCTTGTACTTCCTGGTCCACCTGCTGATCACCTGAACTGCCCTCCTGCTGCTTCTCTTCACCTGCTACCTGCCTGGTGTTGCCCTCCCACTGTACCTTCCAAATGGTCATTGCCTAATGTGGCTGCCTTCACCAGCCATTAAGAATTTACTTTCATAACAGAGCAATTATTTTTTAACTTTTCTACCTGAACACAGGGTTGGGGGGAGGGCTTTCCATTTGTTTTTTAGTGCATGGACAGTATGAAATCCCCAGACACAATCCTGCCCCCAAAGCATTCATCGGAAATTATGTCATTAAAAAACTTTTCATAACGACAGCCTTACTATTAAAATGCTCAGGGATGATTGACCTTGACATCCAGGATTAAGGCAGCATTATTTTTCTTGATTACCAGAAGCAGAATAGTAGGGAAATTATAAAGCCATTGAGAGGATTAATACAGCCTTGATCTCGCTCTCTCTTGGCTCTTTATCTCAAGTGATTAAAATTCCCCAGGAAAAAAAATGGTCATGTAGCATACGCCTGCTGCCATGGATAGATACTGTATCAGCTCCATGCATCAGCTCCCCATGACAGCCAATGCAAAGGTTAATTATGTATGCTGTATATAGTTTTAATCACTTTAATCAGAGCACAGTCATGCTCCATCCCAGGCTATAACTTTTCTGCAAGCAGGAGAAGCACTTCAAGCCTGGCAATGTTTGTTTAAGGGGAAAAAAAGAAAAAGAAATATGGTACATTAACCAGAGACGACAAAGAGAACGTGAATGCTATCAGCTGAACAAGACTAAGCCTAGGCATCTGTCTGTAAATGGAGGCAGGATAATGATGGGTGATTGAAAAAAGAGTTCGAGCCTTTCGCCAGTTTAGAGTTAAAACCAGACAGCAGCTCACTAGTTGAAAATCTGAAACAAATCACCTTTGTAACAAGGGGCTCTCCATCTTCAAGTCTGCTCATAGGTGCTGGAAGTAGGGCTAGTGGGTGCTGTAGCACCTCTGTATCGAAGTGGTTCCCATTATATACAGGATTTGCAATTTGGTTCAATGACTCTCAGCACCCCATTATAAACATTATTCCAGCAATGTAAAAGGGGAATAAGGAAATTGTTCTTGTTCTGCTTGTTCCAGCAATGTAAAAGGGAAATAAGGAAAAGAATTGCATAGTGGCAACATCACTGTTGTGATATTACAAAAGTCAAAAGTCCCCTGATCTGACATTAAAACAATGGATTCCTTTTAAAAACTTCTGCTAACATTATTACAGGCCTCAGTGTTCCTGGCTCACATCTTAGGGTGCGTCTACACATCACCTTAAACTCAAAATAAGATACACAATTTGCATTACGCAAATTGTGTATCTTATTTCGAATCTATTTTGAAGTAATGCGCTATTTCGAACCATCCCTTAACCCTCGTGCAATGAGGTTTACTGGGATGGCAAAATAGCGCGCCCATTACTTTGAAAAATATTTCAAAATAATGGGCAGCTTCTGTAGACATGGGGTAGGTATTTTGGGATACCTCCGATATCGCAAAATAGCCGCACAGTGCATACGTACCCTTAGTCAGACACATCTTTCATTTAGGGGAGTTTTCCTAGAGTGAGTAGTAACAAGTGTTTATTTATTAAAGGATATTAACCCTTGTGATAAGGGAAGAAAGTGCCATTCTTGGAATACAAAAGGAAAAGACAAATCTGCATTAGTTTCCCACAGGCCAATTGTGATTAATGGACTTTACTGTGATTACCGGAAACTGGACTTTAAGTTTGTGGACACTGTCTGGTTGAAAACCGGATCCCTGGCAACTCTAGCAGCAGCTGATCTACCTGATGCAACACGGAAATTTGAAACAAGCCCACAGTGTTGCCACTTTTAATAACATGTTCTCTAGATCAAACTTATCCTCATCACAAGGCTCATTTACATCACAATAAAGCATTGTAATGCACGGGGTATGATGCTACATCTGCTAGATACAACTTTCAGGATGCTTTACTGTTATATTTCAAAGTAGGATTCCAGGACCATTAGCTGGCCCTAAATAAGCACTATACTGCAATGGGGTGGGGGTGCGGGGGGGGGGGGGGGAAGGGGGCAAAACAAGCTATGACCGGTGACATGTGGAATCAAGCTCCTCCCTCATTGTTTTATCAGGCAAGCAGACACCTAAAACATTCAATTGTTTCCTTTTATTTCATTTCAGCATACCAAGTCTTCATGGATTGAAAAATCAAACTGGCCACCACCAAGAGGACATAACAGTACGTGAAGAGAATATATTTATTTGGGTTTATTTTTAAATCCACCCATCTGTGAGCATATTTCCAGAATTATACAATAAACCCAAATATACAAAATATGTAATCCTTCCAAAGGAGAACTTTTCCTCCATCCAGTAAAACCCATTCAATCCACCTAATTTGAGTCTTAAAGATACTGTTGGGTCTGAAATGTCCTGCTTTTTCCAAATCCAAATTTTATTGTCGATGTTGCTGCATAAGTGACCAAACCGTATTCTGATTCCTGTTATATCTCTTTTTTTCTTTATATATGAACACCATAAACATAATTTTCTGGAAATAAATACTAGAAAAGGATTCAAAACAGGAACTGTGAATTTGAATCTTTTTACAATTGGAAGAAGGGGGATTCAGAGTCAAAACCTTAGATCCAAAGTCATTTTGATCTTTTGTTTCTGAACTGGATCCAGACCAGGAAAATGTTATTTTTCGGTCTCAAATTTCTGAAATCTCAGTAGAATGTCTCTGTGAAATTTTGTCATTCAAGATGACAGATCTTGCAAGAACTTCATTTCACAAGATTTCTATCACGTTGGAGCAAAATCTCAGGAGAAGAACATAAGAAATGTCAAAGCTATCAAATCTGAATTGAAATCCAATTCAGTGCCTTCCTTGAACTGAATTCAACCCAAACCCTTGGCTAAACCTCATCTGGATCCAAACATTGCCTCTTTGGCCTTTTTCCAGTTCATTCCACTCTTTCCAAGAGGTAACATCACATAAGAAATCCAGTTTAAATAAACAGGGTAGGCAACCAGAGAGCAAAACTACAACATCACAAGTGAAATTTGACATTGGAAAAGCAAGGCATTTCTGACCAAGTACTTAAGGCACTGCCCTGGACTCAAGAGATCCATCTATGTTCAATTAGAGACTCTACCACAAACTCCTGGTGTGACTCTGGCAGATCATTTAATCTCTCGGTCTCTCACTTCATCACAGGAAAATGCAGATAAGACTTGCTGCCTCCTACCCTTTGCACTTTTAGGTCTATTTAGATTGTAAAATCTTTGAGGCAAGGACTGCTCTTACTAGGAGTTTGTACAGCACTTAGCACATGGGGCCGTGATTTTGATTGGGGGCATTAGGCACTACTGTAAAACATGTCAGGTATATCATATAGCTCATTAAACTATAGGACATAAAGCAGGAAAAGTACATCCCGCCCTCCCCACCACACAATCACCATAGAAAAAGAGGAAACCGAATTCCTGTTAAATTTCCTTCTATACCTTGCCATCCATAGCTGCTAAGGACTGCAAGGCCAGGAGTTCTTTGGGAACACCTATACTTCTGGTACTCATGCAATGGTTCAAGTCCATACCTACCCCCATCAGAACACTACTCCATTAACCTTTTGGACACGCTTCAAAGAGCAACTTTCCAACCAAGCATTTGGGAAGGAGCAGAGTATAACAGGAAATCTAAAGTTCATTATTGATTGGCGTGTTAGAATGATATGGGCCTAATATTATTTTATAATATGGAGTGACTACTTTAACATTTGAGTTTAAACTGCTGTAAATGCTCTCAGAGCTCTGGATGGTAATTATAAGTGAGATAAACCTAAAGAAAGAAAATAATTATATAAGGGAACCTTGATTTTTAAAGCATCTCTGCATTGCTCTGCGTAGGCTGATTGAAAACGTTCTTAAACCAGAATCAGCTCAATCTCTAAGTGGAGAAATATTTGTAGCAATGTTTTGCATCCTAATTTACCTGCTTCCAAGTTTGCAAAATGTCCACACAATCAGAGTAATTTTATTAAATGTTAGAAATGTATGAGTAAATTTCATGCATACACATACTCATATATTTTGTTAGGATGACAGAAAATTTTATAGCAAATTTTCACATTACTTTTGATGTAAACTGGACTGATTGATTGTAGTTGTTTCATAAGTCCAGTGTTCCCTCTAAGCTGAGCGTTTGGGCAGCTGCTCTGGAGAGACTGAAATGCCACCCAGCTGATTAGCAGGGCGCCCACAGCTGGCACCAGCTAGCAGCATGTGTTTCTATTAGTGGTGCACATTCACATGTGCCTTTGTGTACATAACAAAATGTATTCTGCACACAAATGGAAAAAATTAGAGGGAACATTGATTATGTCTATTAACCCTGAATGGCTGAGCCTACACCTTGTATTTTGAGGAATAAAAGCTATTTTGACCAGGACTGGCTCTAGGTATTTTGCTGCCCCAAGCAAAAAAATTTTTGGCCACCCTCCCCCCCCCCCCTTTTTTTGTTGGCTTTTACACGTTTGCACTTTGCAATGTTTTGGGTTTTTTTGCTTTCGTTTTCGTCCTGGGATTTTAGCCCTATAAATAGCAAATATAATTTTAATTTTTTTTCATAAAGGCAAAGGTGCTTCAAGTAAACTCCCCCTCCCCTTTCACTCGCTGATGGGTCACAACAGCCTTTTCCCTGCCCTGTCCAGCCCTTCCCTATGGACAAGCACCCCTCAATCCCAACCCATGGGGGAGCAGGGTGCAGGGACAGCGCAGAGCCAGAGGGGCATGGGGAACAGGGGGAGCAGGGTTCACCATGGGGAATGGGAGGCTCAGAGCCAGAGGAGCACACAGACCAGGGGAAGCAGGGGGACTGGGGTTCCAGGGTGCGCAGAGCCAGGAGGGGTGTGGGGAACAGTGTGGGGGGTACAAGGGTGGCGCGGGGAATGGGAGGCGCAGAGCCAGAGGGACTCAGGGATTGGGGGGGAGCAGGGTGCAGGGGAGGCATGGGGAATGGGACGCAGGGAACAGGAGGGGCAGAGGGATCGGGGTCCAGGGGCAGTGTGGGGAATGGGGGGCACAGACCCAGAGGGGCACAGGGAACAGGGAGAGCAGGGGGACCAGGGTGCAGGGGAGCAGGGTGCAGGGCTCAGGGGCAGCGCGGGGAATGGGCGGCGTGGAGCCAGATGGGCAAGGGGCGGGGCAGGCGCAGAGAGCCGGGTGGCCGGCAGGGAGCGGTCTCTCGCCGGGGAAGGAGGCTGGGGCTGCGGCAGGACTGGAGCCGGTGGGGCAGGGCGGAGCCAGGCCACGCCGCGCTCTGCACCCAGCTCCCGGGGACACACAGGCAGAGCCGAGCTCCCGTGGCCCTTTAAGATCAGCGGGGCGGGGTGGGATGGGGCCAGGCATTGCCAGGGGTGGCTGCTTACTTGGAAATGCCGCCCCAGGAAATGTGCCACCCCAAGCACATGCTTGATTTGCTGGTGCCTACAGCCGGCTCTGATTCTGACCCACTTCTTTAAATGGAGTGGCTGCATTTATGTGTTTTCACTAACCTAACTACTCTTACATCCACTGCTCCCAACAACTGCTTCCTTTCTTGAGAATGGTGACTAGGGATGTTAAATTGCATTTAATCAACTAATCAACTAGTTGATGGAATTTCTATTGGCTAGTTGATTAGTCAATAAGCAGGGGAAACTGTGGAGCCACAGCAGGGTTAGCTCCTGGTCCCAGGAGCTAACCCCACTGCAGGTCAGCCTTTTAAATATATTAAGAGCTGGCAGGCTCTTAACACATTCAAAAAGGCTGAAGTGCAGTGGAATGGACCAGGGACGAGCTGGGACAGCTGATTCCCAGCACGTGTCGGTCTCCGCCCCTCCCCCCTGTGCTTCTACTTTTTAAATGTACTGAGACCTGGCAGGCTCTGAATACATTTAAAAAACAGAGGTGCAGCAGCACCTGGGACTGGGTGCGAGCTGGGAATCAGCTGATTCCCAGCTCTCGCCCAATCCCCCCACTATGCCTCTTCCTCCCCTGCATTCCGTGGAGACGGTGCTGGGGAGAAGCGGCTTTTAAGCCGGTTCCCCCAGCACCAGCTCCTGCGCCCCCCACTCCCATAGAGGCAGCAAGGTGAGGGGAAGCAAATAGTCGAGTAACTACTCGACTATCTGGTAAGCTTATTCTTCTTGGATAGTCAACTAGTCCTTACATCCCTAATGTCGACACCTCAGTTTAGACCTCTGTGCTGGATGGACTATGGATTGGAGTATCATTAAATAGTTCTACTTGTAGAGGACAAATCAGTGTGCACATGGCAGAAGTGATTCATTCCTGGTATGTGTATCTGGGTTCAGTATAAAATAGATGTGTATAAATATCTGATGTGTTGCTTTATCCGTTCCATGTTTTCTCTCCACCAACCAAAGTCGCCAAAGATGATGGCAATGCTGCTTCTGGGAAAGATTTCCCATGCGCAACATTTCAGAAGTTGGAAGTCTCAAGAGAGAAGGGCATTTCAAAAGCCAATCTGAGAAACATCCATAATCTTGGAAGCCTACAAGGAAGTTAAAACCATCTGGTAAAATGTCTCACAAAAAAAGTTAACCTCTTCCTAGTCCTCTCAACAGTTCCCAAGTTTCACAGGACTGTCCTGTGGTCTCTAACCTTTTTAAGCATGATATCACTTTTTGAATTTAAGTGCAATCCAGGAACCACCTCAAACCCAAACATTCTTGCCCCGCCTCCTTCCCACCCCTTCTCCAAGGCCCTGCCTCTGCTCACTCCATCCTCCCTCCCTCCGCCACCCTCACTCACTTTTATCAGGCTGGGGGTGAGAGCTGGGGTGTAAGGAAGGGGAATGCGGTCTCAGATCTTGGGCTAAAGGATTTGGAGTGTGGCAGGGGTTCTGAGCTGAGCAGGGAGTTGAGGTGCAGGATGGATGCAGGCTCTGGGAGGGAGTTTGGGTGCAGGGGGACTCAGGGCTAGGGTGGGGATTTGGGGTGTAGAAGGGGTTCAGGACTGGGACCGGGGTTTGGAATGCAGGCTCCAGCTGGGCACCACTTACCACAGGTGGCTGCTGCATGGTGGTGGTGTGGGGCGCTAACGCAGGCTCACCCTTCCCCTGGTTCTGCACCACTCCCAAAAGCAGCCAGCAAACTCACTCCATCTCTGCCCCCCTCTGCTCTGTACAGATGGGGAGGGAGGAACAACCTGACATCAGCACCCTCTCCTCTTCTTCCTGTGCCCTGCACAGCAAGGAAGAAGCTCCTGAGGCTGGGGGGCAGCTCCAAGGCAGAGGGCAGGAGCAGCGCGGCAGTGCTGAGAGGGGTAGCTGAAGTGCCGGCACTTGATAGCCTCCCAGCCAAACCTGTCAGGGTCACCTGTCAAAGGCTCCACAATATCCCAGCAGATCCCGATCTACTGGTTGGTGACCACTGCACTAGATGGAGCCACCTCTCCATCTCTATGTATGAAGAGGTGCAGTAGGCCAAATTTGAGCAGCACTGAAAGCTTGTTAAGTCACAGTGTCAATAAAATTTGCCAGTCTGCCTCTTTGTGTCCATCTACAGAGGAGCAGACAGGCCAAACCTGTGTCCTGTTTTAGCCATTATAAATATTGGGAGAGATACTGTCCTCTGCCTGGTCCTGGTTTTATACCAGCATTTCCAGGTATTTTTCAGAAATCTGATCTCTAGCTCTCTAGGATGCAATAAATGTTCTCCATGTAACAGACCATGGGCAGGGGGCTATCATAGGCTTTCCCAAACTGCCTCACCTGGTTCTGTCTATGCTCCAGCAGAGTCCCCCAAGGCTCACTCCACTAGGAGGACATGCTGGTCGCTGTGCTGCCAGTCCTCCTGCTGCTGAGAGCTGGTGGCTTGGGGGGCTGCTAGTCAGAGGTCTGGTCGGCAGGCACGGCCAGGGAAGGCTGGGGCTATGCTACCTGCTGGCTTTCCAGAGCTCCAGGGCCAGCTGGAACCACACCACCACCGGTCTCTGGAGCTCCAGGGGTGGGGTAGGCTGGGGCTGCACTGTTCCAGGCTGGGGCTGCAACTTTGAGGCAGCAGGCAAGGGCCATCAGCCACATGGGGAGAGCGGCTGGGCTCTTGTGTGTGCCAAAGGAGCGCAGATGGGGGAGGGCTAGCTTCCCTAAAGCCATGGGGTCATGCACCGCCCATGCAGCAAACGCTGAACATGCTTGCATTAAGAGTAACAGAAAATATTCTAAAGTAAAGCATGACTTTTTCCCAATCTCTGCAAAAGACTCACCAATCAGAAATCTCAACTGAAAGAGTTAATGAACGAGAGCAGTTTTACAAACTACGCCTGGTTGGAAAAAGCGAGTGACAAGAATACGAGGAAAGGACTGTCCACAATCCAAAATCACATTCATCATAGGATGACAGCCCAAATGCCAAATGGTCTAAACTAAATCCATGTATCCAAAAGATACATTTTTTAAATGTACTGCCATGGGAATAATGAACGCTGTCTTGCATTTTTAATATCAGTTTATAGCATTTTACTTTCCTTATCACAAGGAATAAAAGGAACTAAAAAAATATGCAGCAGGCATTGTGCTATGATAACTATTAATTTGAATAATATTTTAAAACTTACTTCAACTACCATCTTTATCTTTAAGAGACAGTTCGGCCGACTTTTCAATATGCCCTTGCATGTTTGCGCTTTTCAGTGACAAAAAGCAGGGAAAATGTTTGTTCACAATGTTTCACATTGATTTCTATTTCTTTTGTTTAAAAAAGGGAAAAAAGAGCAGAAGTTCTCAAACTGTGGTCTGCAAACCACCAGTGGCCTGCAAACTCCATTGAGGTGGCCCGTGGATAGTGACCTCCAACGTGCGCACCTATGCAGCTGCACACAAGAGAATGAATGGCTGCCCACTTAACAAGGCTTGCAGGGATGGCCCCACTAATTAGGCGCTGGACCCTGAATCCTCATATGTAAAGTGAAGTGGTGGCCTTGGGGGTAGTATGGGATAGGTGGGAGGACGAAGGGAACTAAGGTGGGGGGAATAGGAGATAGATAAAGGAGGGAGGGAGCTGAGAAGAGGAGGTGAGGGGAGTTTGGGATGTGCAGGTCTGCAGCAGCCAGAGAAAGACAAGACTTTTCCCAGCTCCAGGGCAGTGGCTGCTGGTGAGAGATGGCCCTCCTTCCCAGCCTCAGCTCTGTGCTTCCTGTGGTGAGGGAGAGACCCCTACTGCTATTCAAGTATGAGTTGTGTGCTTTTATTTATATAATTAAAAATGTTAATTATTACTAAGGTTTGTTTATATAGCGCTTTTATCCAAATTACTTTAAAATAGCTAATGGTACAAATGACATTTGGAAAGATTATTGATTCCCACCAAGACCCTCAGCAATTTCGTTTGAGAACCACTGTACGACAGCACGAATTCCAGAAACAGAACAAGTCACAATCAGCACAATCCAATTCACGAATGACAAAAGTCAACAGACTTCAGATTTCCCTTTCTACCAGCTATTCCCATTCACTTGATAGCATAATTTATTTTTCAGTTGCAGATGAATTTCACTACAAACTGCACTTAGTCATCTTGCTGCACTAGGTAACAGAGGCAAATAAACTAGCAACAATTGTTTCGTGCTCTTACAGGGGAAGGTGGTATTCAAAGAGGGCTCCAGCTGCCACCAGAAGCATAACCTATTAGCTACATATAATAAACAGTAATGAATAAGATGAATAACAAAAACTGAAGGCGTTTAGGGAACCTGTATACACTTCTCTCAAATATATGTATCATTATGGAGCCTCCTCATTGAAAAGTGAAATACAGCAGACAACAGCATTGATCATTACCTTTACAATAATGTGATAACCAGTTCTGTTGTACTGAAAGCCAAATATATTCATTAAAGCAGAATAAATTACAATATGATTAAAATTTAATGTGTGCTATTCAGCATAAATGAGAGCCTTGTTGGGTCTTTGTACTAGCTGTGTCCTAGCAGGCAGAAGGGATATTATTTGTACATGCACTGAGTTTTTAATTCATTTAATAATAATGGAAATTAAGGCTAAAAAAAGAGCGAGCCATTAATTGGGTGTTGCCAACACTATAAAGTCAACATTGATAATGCAGTCCTCTCTCTTTCTTTCTTCTTTAATAAAATTTAGTTTCCTTATGTAGACAGTTTTAATCTCATTACACTGAAGATTTGCTCAACAGTATTTAATAACCCCAGTGCTATCAAGAGACTCATCCTTTCTGCAGAGATACCATTTATTGGAATAAATTATATGACAATTTTTTCAGAATCAGTGATCGGTGACAGGTTTGTTTACTGCTCATTAATAAACAATAAAGGTTATCATTCCTGCCGCATAATACTGAGGTTACTTGATTACATTTATTTCCAATTACTGTAAATGACCTATAACTCACCAGAGCTCTGGGCATTTATTCTGAACTTTGCACAAAATGCAGCGGCAATCCTTCATTGTGGCAGCTAAATATGTCAGGATTAACATTCTGCTAAACATTCAAATAGAAATTACATTAGAGTTGTAAAAAGGGTTTTATGAGCGGTTTTATGCTATCTGTGGATTCTGATCAGCTCTGGGAAGATATAAAGGATAAGTAATGGTCTGCTAAGAGATGATATTTATCTCTCAGTTAAGCAAAAACCCCACTAATGCAATGGAAAAGCAGTAAGAGAAGTACAAGTCTTTTAATAAAAAGAAAAGCCAGAGTATAAGAGAAAATTTAACAGTAAATTGAAATCTTCCTCTATTTTGTCCTCATTTAAGCTGAAATTGTTAGTAAAATTCCACAAAGGGCAAAATAGAAGTGGCACACAATTGAAATCTTTTCCCTTAGTTTTATCAGTTCGTTTCACACATAGCTAATGTACTTTTTCTTGAATTTTCATCTATGAATTCCAGTATTGCCAGTTCCTGGACTCCATGTCCTCTTCCATGTTTAAGTCTTTATTAATCCTGTTAGTTGCACGCTTCTTTCAGAAATAACATAATGCCTTTTATACCTCTCTTCCCATTTTTTCTGCCTCGCTTAATCATGAACTCATAGAACTTTTGCTGGTGGTGGCTACAAACTATACATTTGCTCTGATGTGTTACTAAGTTTTCTCCCACCATATCTACAACCTGATTACCCACTGACTCAGGCAGTAGGTCACCAGATCAATAACCTTTGAATAACTTCTACACCACCACACACCGATTTACCTATACCTCTGGCATGAGGCTAGTTTAGACAATGTTGCTACTTCACAAGGGATAATGTATGTGATGTTTACTGCTCATGCTCCAGTGCCATGTGATGTTATATACCAGCTGTAGCACATTAACAAGCAGCTCTGGAGTGATAATTTGAGTCTTAGGGAATGACAGATGTTTCTTCTATTTTAAAGGAAATCCGCAACACTGTTTCCCTAAGGGTATATGTCTACACTACAGTGTTATTTCGAAATAGCTTATTTCGAAATAACTCGTCTACACACAAAATGCATTTCACTCAGTGTGGACAAAACAGCACATCCACACTGAGTGGACTCTGAATCGTATTTAAGGCTGGCCGGAACCAGTTCCGGCAGGACACCAGGTCAGGACTTACTGTGTGGGGCTGCTGCCTGAGGCTATCTGAGGTCTGTGCTTAAAGTGACCCCCCCGGACAGCCAGTTCTCAGGTTTCCCTGCTTGCTTGTCTACCTCAATGAAGGGACAGCAAAGCATTTTGTCTCTGTGTGCTCTGATTGCCCTCACTCAGGACACCACAGCACTCTGTAACAGAGCCAGAGCTGCCCCTGGCCACTCTGGTGCTTCTCTTGGAGGCGTTGCTGCGAGCCTGGCTGCACTTTCTGCAGGCTGCCATCCGGGAGGTCCATCGGGGGGCTGTCAGTATCCAGGAGGCCCTGCAGGAGAGCTTCCACCCTGAGGAGCACTAAGAACCTCCCTGGTGTGCCCCACTGGGGGCTTGTGCCTCATTCCTCCCTCACGTCCTTCCACTTACCTCTCCCTAACACCCCTTCCCAATGTCAAATAAAATACACATATTTTCATGAACACAAACTCTCTTTATTTAACAAAAGTGGGGGGGGGGAATGAAACTTTGGTGAGACTGGGGAAAGGAAGCGGGAGAGGGGAAGGGAGAGCGGAGGGGGAAACCTGGGAGGAGGGAGCTGGAAGGGGGAAGCAAGGGGAAGGGAAAGCTCAGAGGTCAGGGTTGGGGGTCTCCTGGGTTCTCATGTGGCCTTTGGTGGCCAGGCTGGCAGTTATCGTGCCATAGATGGCCACGTTCCCCCGTCTAGTGCGGAGATCATGGACGTTGGCGGCATCCCCCCCAAACCTGAATAAGGTCCACAATCTCCACCCTGGACCAGGCAGGCACCCACTTTCTCTGGGCCCTGGCAGGCTCCTGGGAGCTGGCAGACTGCTCCTGGGGAGCGGTGGAGAGCTGGCTGGCACTGGCTTGCTGGCTTATGTTTTGGGGCCACTGAGTCAGAGGCAGTGACTGCTGGCTCTGGGCTGGCAAGCTTGGAGCTGGCACAGGCACTGTGGCCAGAGTCAACCCCTTTAAGGGCTCCGGGGAGGGGGAGGAGGGAGACGAGTGTTCTTGGTTGAGGCTAGAGTGGCCACCAGGGCACCTTGGGAAGGGCTGGAGGCCCCCTATTTCGAAATAAGTGTCTACACAGCACTTATTTTGAAATAGCTATTTCGAATTTGGCGTTATTCCTCATAGAATGAGGTTTACCAAATTTGAAATAAGCGCTCTGCTATTTCGAATTTATTTTGAAATAGCGGTTTGGCTGTGTAGACACTAGGAAAGTTATTTCAAAATAAGGGCTGTTATTTCGAAATAACTTTGCTGTGTAGACATACCCTAACTCCTTCCGTGAGTACACATACCAGTTCTAAACTCAGTATTTGTTCCCTCTTCTGGACTTAGATACTTTGCAGCTGTCTGGCACAGGAGTTTGTGGCAGGTGCATGGAGGAATCAGGCTACACATATTAAGGCCCTTACGTGGCAAGCTGTCCCACATGTGCCAAAGCCTCATTAATCTCAAGGCTTTTCAGAACTTCTTGTTCCCTCAGGACTACCTTAAAAAAATCTCAGGCCTTTTGGGAGTGTCAGAGTTGGGAATGTAAAGGCCAAGGATTCTCAGTCTTTTAAATGAAAGAGAACTGAAAAGGAACGCAGAGATGGGTTCTGTCTAGGCAGGCCACACAGTATAAATAATTTTTGATTTTCACAGTCTGGATTCACTTGAAGTTGGGGATATTTTTCTGATTTTTAGAGAGTGAGAAAGAAAGATAGAGTTCAATTTTCCCAAATCTTAAAGACAAAAGTCACAGAGGTGGAACATGAGGAGGGAGAGTTAGTATGAAGGTAATCTCAATATTTTCAGTTTTCCACTTTACACAGGTATGACTATCTTATGAATTCAATGTCTCCTGTACTGAGGGACTAAAATATATCTTGCACTGGCAGCAGCTTCCCCAGTCCACTATGATCCCATTATTTAAATTCAGAAGTTTATCAATTTGTTCCACAACCTCCTTTAGTGACACCTCAATTTGAGACAATTCCTCAGATTTGTCACCTAAAAAGAATGGCTCAGGTTTGGGAATCTCCCCAATATCCTTAGCCATGAAGACTGAAGCAAAGAAGTAATTTAGCTTCTCCGCAATGACTTTATCATCTTTGAGTACTCCTTTAGCATCTCGACTGTCCAAGGGCCCCACTGGCGGTTTAGCCAGCTTCATGCTTCTGATGTACTTAAACATTTTGCTATTACTTTTTGAGTTTTTGGCTAGCTGCTCTTCAAACTCCTTTTTGGCTTTTCTTATTATATTTTTTACACTTAATTTGACAGTTTATGCTCCTTTCTACATTCTTCACTAGGATTTGACTTCCACTTTTAAAAAGATGTCTTTTTATTGGGCACTGCTTCTTATACTTGATTGTTAAGCCACAGTGGCACTCTTTTGGTTCTCTTACTGTGTTTTTTAATTTGGGGTATACATTTAAGTTAGGCCTCTATTATGGTGTCTTTGAAAAGTTTCTATGCAGCCTGCAGAGATTTTACTTTTCTCACTGTACCTTTTAATTTATGTTTAACTATCTTCCCCATTTTTGTGTAGTTCCCCTTTCCAAAAGTAAGTGCTATAGTGTTGGGCTGCTAATGAATTTTTCCCACCACTGGAATGTTAAATTTTATTACATTATGGTCACTATTTCCGAACGGTCCAGTTATATTTACCTCTTGAACCAGATCCTGTGATCCACTTAGCACTAAGTCAAGTATAGCCTCTCCCCTTATGGGTTCCAGAACCACCTGCTCCAAGAAGCAGTCATTTAAGGTATCGACATTTTATCTCTGCATCCCATCCTGAGGTAATGCATACCCAGTTAATATGGGGATAGTTGAAATTCCCCACTATTATGGAGTTTTTTATTTTTATAGACTCTCTAATATCCCTTAGTCACTATCACTGTCCTGATCACATTTTGGGGCTGCACCCAAGCAGGCTGCAGTAAGGGATGTGGGCCTGAAATGCAGCAACCCAACCTTAAGAATTTAACTTGTCAGGAACTGAGATAACATGAAAAAAAGCAAGCCTAGAAGAACCCAGATATTAACTACATCTCTCAAATGGGACACTTCACATTTGCTTAACAGAATGCAATGATGTAGTTGGCATTCTATCTACATCCTCATATTGGTTTTTACCTAGAAACATGGACTTTTCTTTCAAGAAACAAATTATCCCAATAATTTTCCAAGTCCTTGTCAAAAACAAACCACTAAATTTTTGTTTAAAAATCATTTAATTTTGGTGGCAGGAGGATCCTGAAATCCCTAGTTGGGCAGGTGAGACAGAATGAACCCCATAACAATTTTTGTACAAAGTAGGCCTTTTGAGAGATCATTCCAAACCTCATAGTTTGCTGGTCATTATTGTTTTGATAAAAGATGTGTGGCAATATTGTGTGAAAGTTATAAGATTCCAATGTATGGTGTTATTCAAACATGTTCCAAACATGGGGAGCAGCCAAACCAGTTCTTCAGGGCAAGCTAACCTCTCAGCCGGCTCAGTGGGCCATCCTTACCTGCTAGAGTGGCTATTCTTTAACAGAAAATGGGGCAGAGGAAAAAAAAACCACCTACCTCTCAGCAAAGAAACAGCATGGAGTTCTTGGCCACAATTTGCGTTTTGCCATGCTCCCAGATGGAAATGCTTCTCAAAGGGAAGACAGGACAGTATAAAAGACAGACACCACCACCTTCTCAATCTCTATTCATGGGTTCACTGGACCAAAGGAATAAAGGGGCAGCTATTCAATGGGGAAAGGGGCTCTGGTAGAAGAAGTCTGGCCAATAAGACTGCTGATAGCATGCGGTGAGGAAAAAAAAACCAACCATTTGTTAGAGTTTAACCTACTTTCTTAAATTAGGTACTAGTTGCTTTTTATCTTTATTCTTCTCATAACCATTTCTGATGTTTATGCCTCATTAGCTGCATTCACTTATCTCTCTCGTTGTGGTTAATAAACTTATTTTACTGTTTTATCTAATCCAATGTGTCTGAATTGAAATATCCATTTAGGACACCAGGATACATAGCTATCCTGTCTATTAAAAATGATGGACTTTGAATAAGCATGTAATGTCCAAGACATATGTTTTTGGGGGGAAATCTAGGACCAAGGGTATGTTGGGTCACCCTGCATATAACCAAGGCTGGTAAGATCCTAGTGTGTTATGCTGCAGCTCTCACACATATCAAGCTGTGAGCAGTTTGAAATTGTAGGCTGCAGTGGCAAAGAGCATAAAGGTAACAGGGAAGGAGTGACACAGGTACTCACTAGCGTAGATCATGTGAGTACATCAGACTAGGTTGCCAACCCAATCACTGGAAAATGCGTTTTGTCCCTCCACTTCTTACCCCAGAAGTGCTATGCAGAAGTTTAAATATAAGTGCATTGGCCTCTGTGAGACTATCATGGTTTGGTCATTTGAAGTGACCCATCTGAGGAGAGCTTGAAAAAGTAATTGTTACTGACATCCTGCTTCAAAAGCCCAATGTATTCTAACACCAATTATCCTGCCCAACAGAAGCACCAAAGACAGTCTCAAACCCAAGGCTTGCAGAGCATCATGAAGAGCACCAGCTACAAGGCCAGACTATCCCAAGCTTGGTAAGTAGGTGCATTGTTGTTCATTTTGCATTACAGTGATTGACTGCATATTGAAAGCTCTCTCAAAGATCTGAGCTCCACGTTGAAACCTTAACATTTCTGCAGTTATCTTGAACTGTTTTTTTGAAAGCAGATTTCCCCTTTTACATAAGGACGGAATGAACACAAACTCTTCTAATTTACTAATCAGGACAGATAATTACATCCCTCTTAATTGTTTTCTTTTCTCAGCTTAGGTTCATGATTATGGGAGATGGTAAAATTAGTCCACAAGCCATCTGAAGTTTGCTGCTTACTGATTAGAGCTTTAATTGATTCAGAATGTTTTACAAATCAATCTCTGTGACTTACTTCAGGATCATGATGGCATCTTGTAAAGAAGCATTCACAAAAATATAATAAAATAATAATCATCATGATCATCATCATCTCATTTTGAATGAGCACCAAGTTAGCATAAGTCCATTCCTGTATAAATGACCAATTTCTCTCCCAAAAAGCACTGAAATAACTCTAGCTTCCTTTAACGGTTATTTTCACATTTTCTGTTCACTTGTTTCCTGAAACCATAGCAGGTAAACTGAGGACCATGCAGTTGCATAAAAAAGCCTCCGCCTGCACTTACTTGATTTATATACATGGATTTTCTAAAGCTACACCAAACTGTAAAGTCTAAGGTTTTAAACTGCAACTTATTGTAATCTGTGTAACTCTCAAACTTACTGTAAACTGCAACTTTGTAATCTTTGTAACTCTCAGCCACCTTGCTTGTAGCTTTCCCTAAGCTGCATTCTCTGAGTGAGTGTGAGAGTGTGTTTGAAGAAGACTAGGAACAATGGAGCACATTTCAATGAGTCATCACAGTCTGGGCATGCTCTCTGCTGGATAAAGGGAAGTCTGGGCATGCTCCCTGATGATGAGGTGAATGAGTCACAGGAGCCATTCAGACACTATAAAAAGAGAAGGAGCACATGTGAGACTCTTTTTCCTTCCCCTGCTCCTGAGAAGCTCCTCTCCAGTGTCTCTCCTCCTGACCAGCTTCCCCAGCCATGATGAGCAGACAGACCCTCCAGGATCCACATGCCTTGGCTCTTTCTGCAACCCATATGTCTGTGTAAGTGTGTGAATGCCTGAGGGCAGGAATGAACGGGTGTGAATGAATGGAGGGTTGTGTGTTTGCTTGCGTGCATGCGTTTGCTTGCGTGCGTGAGAGAGAGAGAGAGAGTTCTATCTTCTTTAGTTTAAAGCTTTGGTGGCTGCTTTCTCCTCTTTAGTTTTACCTAGTGGAAATAAACCCATACTAGTGTAACCCTGGGTGGTCTCCAGTGAGAATATTTTTGGGGTAACACATGCAAGAAACAGAAAACACCTTGCAATAGTCAATTACTGCCATCAGACCAGAGTAAAACTTCATATACTACAAATGACCCTCCCTCTTCATGAGAGCAGATTGATTTAGGCGGAGACCTAAATAACCTCTTTAAAAGTCAGCAGCCTTACAAAGGATTCTCATCCTTTCCTGAAATGACTGACAGCTTATTAGACTGCATACGATGCATTCTTTAACCGAATGTTACTGCTCTCCATGTTTTGCAAGGCTCATAAAGCTCGTACATTTATAACTGCTGTGCCCAAGACTAGTAATGCACTCAGAATTGTGTGTCTCAGATGCAGCACATTTCCACCCCCTCGCCTGCAGACACCATTTAACATCAGGGGCAATGTGCAGGGTGGGGAGACAAAGGGACATATGCCCTCAAAGTGGGTGGGGAGGGAGGAGCAGCAGCCAGTGGGGCCAGAGCCTTTGCTCTTCTGGCCACTCTGCCTGGCTGTTGCTCTCTGCCAGGCAGCCTCCAATCCTGCTGCCTGCATGGAAGAGGAGATGCTGATGGAGACAGAGCCCCCCTACCCTACTAGGTAATAAAATGGGGAAAAGCGTATGGGCCCTGGGCCAGGGGAGGAGTCATGTAGGGGGCAGTCATGTGGCTGGTGACCCTCCTGGTGTCCCTTCCCAGCAGTCGCGACTATCTATCATGCAGTGTTGATCAGCTTCACAAAGCTGCATTGGCTGTTAACCAGTATTCCTTTTTAAAATACAGATTACACAGATGCTAAGGTGGTCAAAGATAAAAAGGAGAAAAACTCTACACACCCGACATCTGAAGAAGTAGGCTGTGCCCATGAAAGCTCATGATATCATCTACATGTTTTGTTAGTCTATAAAGTGCTACCAGACCATTTGTTGTTTAAGTTTATCCTAATTTACAGTGTTATTCTTAAAGACTTCTCAAAGTGAATAATTATGGAACTAAACAAAAGCACTAGGTTTTTACTTTGCAGAAATTAAAGTTAGTACACAACTACTGTAATGCATGCCTCCCTTCTTTCTGCACTGATCATTCAATTCGGTTCAATGGTACTTAAAACTGGTATCTCAGCATCCATCTCTGTGTGTTGACACCATGTAATACATATTGCTGTACCGTTCTAATAAAATACATGTGTCTGCCATCTGATTTTTCAAAAACTAACAGGTTTCACAGCATACACTATTCTTAGTGGTATATACTATCTGAAAAAACTCTTAGTTTTCTTCCTTCTGCAATAGTGTTTGAAACCATTCTAAGGTGCTAAATGGAGCAAAATTGTAGAAGTGATTGATTGCAGTCCAATGTTTAATCAAAATCAAAACTACTTCTCCTAGAGTCACAAGGGCTGTCTATGCAGAAAGTTTTACTGGTGTGGTGTGCAGAGTCATCATTTACAAACCTTTCTATAGATCACATAACTTATGCAAGTTAATCCTACTTCATTTAGAATACTCTTATTAAAATATGCTTGGGAAGTGTTCACATCACATATATTACTGATCTAAATGGTAGTTTGCTTGGTGCTGCATATTTTCAGAATATTGTCCCATTAAAGATAACCATTTGTGACAAATCTAATATCTATAACTGTAATACAGAGATTAGTTTTGAACTTGCAGTCCTACAGATAGATCATGAAACTAGTGTAAATGCTGCAGAGACCGAAAATCACCAAGATTTCTTACAACATCATTAACATTAATAATACACTGAAATGAATTATCAGTCCCATATGAAACTAACACAGGATGACTACCTAATTAAAATCTTATCTTTTAAAAAATTCAATAAAAAGATTTGTCAGTTGACTTTATAAACCACTCTGTTTTAAAGGCACAATACTCCTTTCCAGGTGGTATTTTACTGAATATAAAGTACTGAAATGTGTAGAGAAATTATTATGCTCCCCCTAAAGAAATTGTGCATATAAAGGCTCATTCACCCCTGGTCTACAGTATGGGATAAGTTTTAATTAAGACTCATAACTTTAGCTACATTAATTGCATAGCTTAAGTCGAAGTATATTAACACGAATTTTGGGACTGTCCATACTGTGGGAAGTCGAAGGGAGCAAACTCTTCCTTCGACTTCCCTTACTCTTCATAGAAGCAGGACTGCTAGCATCAACAGGAGCGCCATCTCAGTTCAAATTAGCATGTCTTCTCTAGACCTGCTAATTTGAACCCCAGAAAATTGACTGCAGCTGCTTCTGTATCTGTAGTGTAGACATGGCCTTAGAGAATTGTCCGAGCTACTAGATGTAATACCATCATGTTCATAGTCTGTGTATTTTAAGTTTCACTGACCACCACCAGTTTTAAAAATTTTGACAAAATTAAAAAGCACCTTCTCTTAGCAGCCATGTATAAAATAGAAAGGTGAAAGAAGAATACATAATCTACCTACACTTCCCTACAGATGATCTAACACAATTCACTTTTGGTTTCTGGTCACTCCTCCACTTGGAAGTTATATAGTCATTGCAGGCTTGTGAAAACTGTCATTCCATTTCCTTTCCCACTTTTCTCTGCACACATCTGCCTTTTATTGCCACCATAATTAAGCATGTGTCACTTTTTCCATTATAAACTCCATGTGGTGGTGTATGCCCATGCCCACGCCCATCCCCACCCAAAAGGGGAAGTTAGTGGATGCATGGACATCACCATTAAGTCTGTTTGTCCACCTCAAACTCTGCTACACCAGGATCTAAGTGTAAGCCAATAACCCTGATGCCTTGGGTAATGAGGCGTAACAGTCAGAGTCAATAAGAGGTCCTTTAGTATAGGGCAGCATGGCCTTGTAGCTAGAATCCACAGAGCAGCCCCCTAGAACAGCTCAGCTTGGCTTGCAGGCAAAGTAAATAGAGTGGCCCTTTTGTGCAGGACAGCCTGGCCTAGTAGCCAGTATGAAGCAGCCACCAGTAAGAGGGGCTGGCTGGAGGGGGGGGGGCAGTGTCAGACCCACCCCAACTCCATCAGCACTGGTTGCTTCCTGGAGCTCAGTCAGTCGCAGGGGTCCAAGCTGGCCCTTGAGACCTTGGGCCTCTGCAGAAAGGGGCTGTCCTCAGAGGGAGCTTCCAGCCTAGGTCCTTCCCCTCTGGTGTCCAGCCCAGAATGCTCTGGGCTTCCTCCCTTTATACTGCTATAACATCTGGAGCATGCCCAGTCCAGCCTATGAGGTGAGATTTCCACTGTCCATAATGTGGGGTTAACTCTGTCTTGTCTAGTGTGGTTACACCCACCCTATCATACTTCCTTTGAGAGCGTTTGTAATGAACTTTAAGAAAAGATTTATGAATTTACACTGATGGAATGAAAGAATGAGAAGAAATAAATAGCCCAGCTACTTTATCTACCGTAAGTGCAACACAGGCAATGGCAAGACACCAGCGACATTCCAATCCGTAACCAAAATATATAATAGTCTGAGAGTAATTTATCAAAATAAATTCAGCAGACACTATGAAGTCCAAAGAGATCTGCCAAATTCCATAATTTTTCTCTGCATTAGCCTGTGAAGTGCAAATTGCCTTCTCCATCAATGAATATAGTATCTGATTTCTCACTCACAGTTTAATCTAAGGTGATGTTTCTCACCTTCTCTCATCTTGTCTAATGAAACTGCTTGTTTTGTTGGCAACAGAACAACATTATTTTAGATTCTCTAAAGCATGGGTTCCCAAACTGGGGGGCATGAAGGAATTCCAGGGGGGGGGCGTGAGGTGACCCAGACACCCCCCCCCCCGGTCTGTCGGGGGCAGACTTCAAAATGGCCACCTTAAAAGGGCAATACCTGCTCTGCTTTTAGTTTTGCTGCTAATTTTGTTTTTCGGCTCTGGTCAGTTCCTTTTTTTGGGGGGGGGGAAGAGGGGGCTCAAGTTTTGTTGCTATTTTTTGGGGGGGAGGGGGTGTGAGGGTTTCTCAAAAAAATCAAAAAGGGAGCGTGATGCCGAAAAGTTTCGGAACCACTTATCTAAAGTATCCAATCCCTTCACAGCCCCAACATAACAAGGGTTTATATAACAGAAAACATTCAATATCTTTGCCCAAAATGTAGTAGATAATCTAAAGTTCTAGCAGGCATCCTTCAGTGTTTAGACATAATATAATGAATGACAGGTTAAGGTTTTATGCACAAACTTTAATCTGTAATGTACCAATTTGCACATACCTTTATTGGGATTTCTCACATACATTTAAGGCAATGCCACATGCACCCAGAGATAGTCCATTGAACTTTCATATTGCATCACTGTGATTGGCCCCTCATACTGAGTGCTTTTAACAATACATTTATGAATAGAAAATATTCTTCCTGCAGCCCAAACTTTCAATACATACAGTTTCTGTGATGTACTCTGACCTCAATATGTGCACTTTAATTTAGCATGAATTTGAGTTATACTTTTGTTTCGGAATGATAACAGACCTCTTTTTGTCTGACTTGAGATACATCAGACTACATGCTAGGAGTCCTGCAAATCTCATATGAGTAGTCCTTACCAAGGTGTATTGTCAAAGCGAAAGCAACCAATAACCTAAGAAAGAACTATTAATAGAAATATGTGCAGAATTAGTTCCCCAATACCTAGAAGAAAGAGTTACTCACCTTGTGCAGTAACGGTAATTCTTCGAGATGTGTCCCCATGGGTGCTCCACTCTGGGTGCTGGTGCATCCTCGCGCCGGCAACCGAAGACTTCTCTAGCCATTTCTGCCACGCCGCGCAGGTGTCGTAGTGCCCTCTAGTGTCGTTGGAATTGTTGGACACGTGCGCAGCATGGTCCCTCCATTCCTTCTCTACCCGCTAGAGTACAAAGCGCCAAAGCAGGGGAAGGAGGGAGGGTAGTGGAGCACCCACGGGGACACATCTCGAAGAACTACTGTTACTGCACAAGGTGAGTAACTCTTTCTTCTCCTTCGAGTGGTCCCCGTGGGTGCTCCACTCTGGGTGACTACAGAGCAGTTGTCAGGTCACGGAGGTGGGTTTGGAGCTGTGTGGTAGTCACTGTGGACAATACAGCATGTCCCACTGCCATGGAGGATGCTATAGAAGAGGAAAGTGCATAGTGTTGTGCAAAGGAGTGGTCAGATGACCAGGTGGTGGCGTTGCAAATGTCTTGGAGTGGAACATTACGAAGGAAGGCGGTTGTGGCAGCTACCGCCCTGGTGGAACGAGCTGTGATATTTCCAGGTAAGTGCTTGTCATACAAGGTATAACAAGTTCGAATGCAGGAGGTAATCCATTTTGAAAGTCTCTGAGATGAGACTGCTTGTCCCCTAGATCTTTCAGCATAGGAGATGAAAAGTCTAGGTGAGGCTCGCCACGGCTTCGTGCGGTCAACGTAAAATGCCAGAGCTCATCGGACATTGAGAGTGTGCCATACAGCCTGGACTGGGTCGACGTGAGACTTCGGAAAGAAGGCAGGTAAGTGTATGGGTTCATTCACGTGGAAAGGGGAGGGTACTTTGGGGAGGAACTTCGGGTGGGGTCGGAGTATCACTCTGTCCTTTGTAAATATGGTGTATGGAGGATCGGCCATCAAGGCCGCAAGCTCACTCACCCTCCTACTGGAGATAATAGCAATGAGGAAGGATATTTTCATAGATAAATGAAACCAAGAGCGAGTGGCTAGAGGTTCGAAGGGTGGTTTTGTCAGGCTTTTTAGAACATGGTTCAAGTTCCAGACAGGGACCGGTGGACAGACAGGAGGAAAGGTATTCTGTAAGCCTTTAAAGAAGCGTTTGGTCAATGGGTTAGCGAGAAAAGAAACACCATCTGTGGGATGGTGAAAAGCAGCTATGGCGGCAGCATGGACCTTGATACTGCTGAGTGCTAGGCCCAACTGTTTTAGGGATAGTAAGTAGTTCAGTAAGGTCAGTAAAGGAGCAAACTCTGGAGGGGTTGGATATGTTCGAGCATACCAGCAAGAAAATCAACTCCATTTGTACAAGTAAGTTCTTCTAGTGGAGTGTTTTCTACTGTTAATCGGAATGTCCTTCACCTGATTTGAGCAGGTAATCTTGGCATCCTGGAGCCAGGAAGGAGCCAGGCATGGAGGTGGAGCTTGGGAACGTCTGGATGGAGAGTCCACCCGTGGTTCTGCAACAGAAGGTCGCGGTGAAGAGGGAAGGGATGTGGATCCATCACCGCCATCTTGAGGAGGTAAGGATACCATGTCTGTCTGGGCCACGCAGGTGCCACTAGAATGACCCGTGCCTGGTCTGTCCTGATCTTGTTGAGGACTCTGTGTAGGAATGGGAAGGGGGGAAATGCGTAAAGGAGAGGGGCATCCCATGTGATCGAAATGGCGTCTGAGGGAATGTTTCCCCAGGGCTCCTCTGGAGCAGTAAAGGTGGCATTTTCTGTTTTTTGTGGCGAAGAGATCCACGTCTGGTCGGCCCCAGTGAAGGAAGAGTGGAGTGAGGACATGTCTGTCGAGCTCCCATTCTTGTTGGTCCATGAATGTACGACTTAGGGTGTCCGCTGTGACGTTGAGTACCCCTGGAAGATAAACGGCTGAAGGGGTGACCCCGTGTGTCAGGCACCAGCTCCAGAGCTTGATAGCTTCCGAACACAGGGAAGGGGACTGAGCACCCCTTGTCGGTTGATATACTACATGCCGGTGGTATTGTCCGTCATAATGGTAATGGACTTGTGAGCTATGTACTGACTGAAATGTTGGCATGCAGATCTGACTGCCCATAACTCGAGGAGGTTGATATGGAAAGTCTGCTCCGTAAATAACCATTTGCCTTGGACCGTGGTGCTCTCTAAGTGGGCCCCCCATCCCATGAGTGAGGCATCTGTTATAACTGTGAGAATGGAAGGTGGACACTGGAAAGGAACGCCCTGTAACATGTTTTGTGGAATTGTCCACCAAAACAGGGAGTTGATGATGCGTGGTGGAATGGCCACAGGTTTGGAAAGTTGGTCTCTGGAAGGCTTGTAAACCATCACGAGCCAGGATTGGAGCAGTCTCATGTGGAGTCTGGCCAATTTGACAACGTAGGTCGTGGAGGCCATGTGCCCGAGGATCTTGAGGCAGTTGCGGATCATGACAGTCAGAACCGACTCTGCTGCATGGACAAGGTCGTGTATGGTAGCGTACCTGTGCTTGGGAAGTGTAGCCCTCACTGTGACCATGTCGATGAGGGCGCCAATGAATTCTAGCCTCTGCGTTGGGAATAGGGTGGATTTTGCATAATTTGTGTGAAACCCGAGGCTGAGTAGAAGAGCTATTGTGGTATCTGTCATGGCCTTGGTCTCATCGAAGGACATGCCTTTTGAGGCAATCGTCTAGATATGGGAATATTATGATGCCTTGACGTCGAAGTGAGGCCATTACGACTGCCAGCGTTTTGGAAAACATCCTGGGGGCCGTGGAGAGGCCAAATGGGAGCACCCGGTATTGATAGTGCTGGGTGCCTACCGTAAACCATAAAAAATGTCTGTGAGCAGGATGAACCGTAATGTGGAAGTAGGCAGCCTGGAGGTCGAGAGCCGAAAGCCAATCGCCTTGATCAAGCGCAGGAATGATCATTGCTAGGGTGACCATCTTGAAACAGTGGTACGCGATGTATTTGTTGAGGCGCCTGAGGTCTAAGATGGGTTGCCACCCTCCCATCTTCTTCTGGGTTAGGAAGTAAGTTGAGTAGAAACCCTGGCCCTGGAATTGTGGTGGTACATGTTCTACTGCACCCAGTTGAAGAAGATGCGAAACCTCCTGTAGAAGAACGGTTTCGTGAGAGGGGTCCCTGAAGAGGGACGGGGTAGGAGGGTGGGTGGGAGGGAGGGAGGTAAAAGGGACAGTGTAACCGAATTGAATCAGATCCAAGACCCATTTGTCCGAAGTGATGAGGGACCACTGGTGGAAAAAGGCCCGGAGGGGATGATGGAACTGAAAGGTATCAGTTGGCAGTAGCAGTGGGTTGGCTTCCTGGCTCTCGACCTGACTTTCAAACTTGCTGTTTGCTCGATGGTGGATGGGCTGTGACGTGCTGTTGTTGCTGTCGTTGTCTATGGCTCTGAGTTCTTTGTTTCGGGTGGAAATTGTACTTGGGTTACTGCCTGAAGGGCTCTCTCGGGCATTGGTAAGGCTGGTACCTAGTTCTCTTGAATGGAGGAGTGTACATTCCCAGGATCCTGAGGGTAGTACGGGAGTCCTTCATGGAATGCAACACTTCATCGGTCTTAGCTGCGAAAAGGTTGGTTCGGTCAAGAGGTAAGTCCTTGGCCTTCTGTTGTAGGTCCCTAGATACCCCAGAGGCCTGTAACCAGGAAATTCTGCGAAGTACAGTCACCGAGGACATAATGCGAGCTGCGGTATCCGCTACATCCATGGCTGTGTAGGGCTGTGCGGGAGATAGCGTGGCCCTCTTGCATGGTATTGAGCAAGGTCAGCCTCTTACGTTCCGGAAGGTGTTGGAGGAGGTCTTGGAGCTTGGAGTAGTTAGCATGGTCATAGTCCTCAAGCATGGCAATATAGTTCGCAGCCCTGAGGAGTAATGTGGCTGACGAGTAAACTTTTCGGCCGATAACATCCACTTTCTTGTGGTCCCTATCTTGTGGGGTAGTTCTGAGGTTAGGCTATTTACTTTTGTGTCGTACCGAGTCCACCATAAGGGAGTTAGGAGGTGGGTGGGTAAAAAGGAAGTCCATGGTTTTTGGAGCAATAAAGTATTTACGGTCAGCTCTCTTATTTGTTGGGGTGATGGATGCTGGAGTCTGCCAGATGTTGCTGGCCGGGTCCATAATGGCCTCATCCATGGGGATAGCAATTCTAGAGGCGGTTGGCGGCTGTAGCGTGCAGAGAAGGCGATATTGTTTGACCTGTACCTCTTGGAGGTCTCTTTCCTGAGCTATAGCAACTCTTTTAAACAAGTCTTGGAATTTTTGTGTGTCATCACCCGATGGTGGGGCTTCGGTAGTGACCGCTTCGTCTGGGGAAGAGGAGGAATTATGTAGAGGTGATCTGGTCTCCCTTTCAGAAAGAGAGTCGTGTGCCTCCGAAGGGGCTGGAGAATTCGGCTCAGTGGCAGATACAGTGGCGGGCAGCGAGAGAGGGGGCAGCCTGGAAATAGTTGAAGAGGGCCAGTCGTGACTCTTCTTCGGACGCGGTTCCCAGGGTTGCCATTGGGTGGTATATGGCTGAGGTGGGTAGGCATACTGCTGTGCATACCATGGGTGCAGAGGGGGAGGGTATGCATATTGAACTGGAGCCAGCTGCCAGGATGGAGATCTATGTGCCAGGCTAGAGTGTTGGGATGAAAACCTGCTCCTTGGTTCGGTGCCGATGTCACTGGTGGAGCGAGAAGCAACCAAAGAGCAGCGAGACCTCACAGAGTGGATAGAGGAACCCGGGGATGGCGGTGCCGATGATGTGTGGCTCCGTACTGGAGATCGGTACCGCTCGTGCCTCTCAGACGGTGCAGGGCGATGCAGTTTGGGTGGTGGCGGTGCGGACAGTGGAGATGTCGACGGTGCTGAGGCTCATTCCGGCACCGCAGCGCTCGGTGGTGGCTTGTCAGCACGGGCCTTCTTCGGTGCTGGGCTCGGTGCCGTTTCTGTGTGCTTCGGTGCCGTGCGCTCTTTCGGTGGTGCGGTCGGTGCCGCTGACTTTTGCCTTGGCTCTGAGTGAGCTCTTTTGTGCGGTGCCGACATCTTAAGCTGCACTGTACCGGAGGTTCCCGGCCTAATCTCGGTGCTGACCCGTACGACTGACGGTGCCGAGGGTAGGGACGGAGTCGGAGAAAGACCCATTTTGGAGGTCGTAGGATCAGAGTGAGTAGAGGGGTGATTTTTCTCCATACCCTTACTCAGCTGAGCTGGTCTAGAAGCCGTAGGAGAGACCTATGAGGAGGGACGGAGGGACTTCTCATATAAGAGTCTTTAGCCTGTTGGCTCGGTCTCGGCGCGCCCTTGCTGTCAATTTGGAGCAGTGAAGGCACTTTTGAGTCTGGTGCGCCTCCCCTAGACACTTAATACATTTGGAGTGCCCGTCCGAAATGGGCATTGCATCCCGACATGACTCACAGCATTTGAAGCCGGGAGAGCCAGGCATGAGGGGTTGGGGAAAAGCTGCAAGCCGCAACGAGAAAAAAATTTTTTTTTAAACTTGACAGGGGAGGAGAATAGGGCTAAAAAACTTGGATGATGAGGCAACTAGGGATTAAAACCAGGTATTTAACTATTTTTTGACAGAAATAAGGAGAACCGTCAGCTCCGTCTGCTGCCGAGGACGGTAGAGAAGGAACTGAGAGGCCACGCCGTGCACGCGCCCAACAATTCCAGTGACACTAGAGGGCGCTACAGCACCTGCGCGGCGTGGCAGAAACGGCTAAAAAAGTCTCCGGTCTCTGGTGCGAGGACACACCAGCAGCCAGAGTGGAGCACCCACGGGGACCACTCGAAGGAGAATGTAAAAATTTCAAATTATATTTGCCACCAAATGGATCAAAAGACAAATGCTCCATTCAAATATAGATTTTATAAATGGAGATACCTTGCTAAGCCCATATACTGAATTCATACTCTTTCAAATTGATGAGGCATAGTTATTCCATCACTTTGTTTTGGGTGATAGTTATTTTTATCATCTGTTCAAGAGCCCCATGTCAAAACTTCAATGTATTTTTAAAGGAGAATTAAGTCATTACTATTATTAGGTCCTACAACATGAGACCTGTAATTAAGCTCACAAAAGTTACTGTTAAATGTTGGCCTCAGTTACAAATACTGCCACTCCACTGAATTGATTAGGTTATACCGGTTCAACAAAACTGAAAACAAAATTGTGTTTATCTGTTACTCACAGTTAATTGCATTTTGCAAAACTAAACCTGATCTACAAAGTTGTGTAAAGTATAGGAATTATGCCCCCACCTTAAGAAAACATTAATATAGTTGAGTCATAGCAACCACCAATAGCATATTAATTTGCTAAGTAAGTCACTAACCTTCTTACAGAAATCATTTCCAGAAATTAGAATGCACTGAAAAATATTTATATATTTAGGAAGGGCTAAATTTTATTAAAATTGATTCAAACAATTAAGGAGATTAAAAGATGTATCAAAAATTTCTTTCTATTCTAATATAAGGGATAGTACATTATTTTGAAATAGCTCTAGGATATATTTATACACATCAATTTCTAAATATCTTATGGTATATGGTGCTCATTCGTTTTAAGAAGGGCATAAGAAGCAGAATCTTAAATCCTCAGAGTGGCACCAAATGTCTGGATAGTTTCCAAAACCTACTCAAATTATTTTTATAGCTGGAAATTTACCAGATGTCATCAGAGCAAAGGAACATAATATTGTCAAAGATCAACATATTGCTTTTGCATGTTTTTATGAATAAACATTTTTTTTTCCAATCAGAAAAAAATCTTGCTGCTTTCTCTTTTAAAATCTGTTATTTCATGGCTGTTTTCCATTTGCACTGAAAAGTGAAATTTGCCTTTTCCCAGATAAATTGGAGTGGTGATCATCTGTTTAAACAGTACATTCTTTGAAAACATTGCCTGTTATATTCACTAGCACTGGACTTATACTGAATATTTGGTTTTTAAGGACAGCTTTTTAAATACTGGCATAGTACAAACACTTCAGTTTGTCAGGGCAAATGCAAGCGCAAAACTATAAGCACTATGACTAGAAATAAATATTACTCAAGTGGAAAAACTGAATTGTGGATCAAATTTACCAGGGAAATTGCCATAAATGAATGCATATTCATTTAGTTGATGAAACACCACATTTCAGATTTTTAACACAACAATGGACTTGCAAAATGTGGAATAAAATGTAGATAAGGAGAAGATTTCTCTAAAAAAAAAAAAAAATCTTAAAATATTTAACAAACCAATTGCTTCCAGGCACACAAAAGGCAATAAATGATAAACACACAATACACGTACATGGAGTCTCTGTACAATAAAACCTATGCTATTTTACAGTTCAACCGCAGATTAGATAGGTCAGTATGAAGAGGAGATCAATACTCTAATAATACACGGCTGAAGTATATGCAACCATGCAAAATCTTTGTCTGAAAACAGACATCAATCAAAACCTGATTGATAGTCATGACATTCACAACAAAGAAACCATGAGGCTTTATCTTTCTAAGCCATTGTATTAAACACAACATGAACCCTCTTTTGCAGACTCTCATTGTAGCTTATATATAACTGTGCAAGACACAGTATGTTGGAATTCATTTCCTTTCAAGCTTTCACTTCTGTCTATCAAAGTTCTTCTAAATTTCCAATCTTAAAAAAAAAAAAAGGCTGTGCATGCCTATCTAAAATACAGTGACCCCACTATTCTTTTCTTATTGTGACACAAGGCTCCCCATATTAAGTTTAAAATCTACTCTATAATAATTCTTGGCTGTGTCCAGAAGCAGAGATGATATGAAAGTGAGCATTTGTCATGATCACTTATGGACAGGAATAACAAGGGAGGAGAGGGCCAAGATTGTTATTAATTGTATAGTATCATAGGTGTGCATAGCGCTATTCAGAAATGTAGATGCTCAGTCTTAATGATGAACATGGCTGATAAATATCAAAGTATATAGCTAGATTTGTTACATGTAAAATATCCTAGCCCTGAGGGATTTAACTTGTTGCAATTTGCCAGGCTTCCCAGTGTTTTGTGATGACAAGTTCATGCCAGATAAATTGTGAATGTGACTATTCCAATTTTTTGGCAACCATCTTCAAATCTCTTCTCAGTTTCACAGACCCTAACTGTTAAAGGCTTGATTTAATATTCGCAATCTCCTTGAAAAGACCATCTGCAATTTTAATCACTCACTACCAATTACCTACTTTAATTGCTATGAAACTATCACTCGTAGGGATACATGAAATACCCGCACAGTGGTAAAGGCACGGCTGGATACATGCTGTTGGAGGCAAACACATACAGGAAGAAAATCAAAAAGGCTAAAGGATGAAGTGAGTTATGTCATTCTAGCAAGGTCCATAACAGGCACTAACAAGAGATTCTTTGAATAAGTTAGGAGCAAGAGAAACATGAAGTAAAGTTTATGTCCACTCCTTGGGAAGGAAAAATAGGCTGACATCATGAAGGCCGAGGTATTCAATGCCTATTTTGCTTCAGTTTTCCCTAAAAGGGTTAATTATGACCAAATACTTAACACAAATAATATAAAAAACAAGGGGGAAGGAACAGAAGCCAAAATAGGGAAAGAACAGGTTAAAGAATATTTAGATAAAAATTCAAATTGGTAGGGCCTGATGATATACAAGGATATATAAGAAAGTAACTGAAGCAATCTTGGAACAATTAGTGATTAGCTCCGAGAACTCATGGAAGAGGAGTGTCTGGAGCAGGACAAACATAATATCTTTCTTTTAAAAAGGAGAACAAGAAGGACATGTAGTGTTACAGACTAGACAGCCTAACTTCAATAACCGGAAAGATACTGGAACATACTATTAAAAATCTATTTGTAAACACCTAGAAGATAATAGGGTGTTAAGTAATAGCCATCATGAATTTGTCAAGAACAAAGTATGCCAAACTAACTACTTCCCTTCTTTGCCCGAGTTATTGGACTAGTGGATGGGGGAAACTGTAGACATCTTAATTTTAGTGAGACTTTTGCCACAGTCCCCATGATATTCTCATAAGAATGAGAATGAGAAATGTGTTCAAGATTAAATTTTAATATAAGGTATGCCCATAACAAATTGAAAGGCCATATTCAAAGAATAATCATCAACAATTTGCTGTCCAGCTGGGAGGACATATCTATTGGTAATTGCAAGGGTCTCTCATGGGTCTAATAATATTCAATATTTTCATTAATAACTTGGTTATTGAAGTGCAGTATATTATAAAATTTGCAGATGACACCAAGATGGGGTGTGGGTGTGGCAAGAGCTCTGCAGGAAAGGATTAGAATTAAAATAGCCTTAATATATTGGAGAATTGGTCTGAATTCACAAAAACAAAATTCAGAGAAATGCGAAGTGCTTCTCATAGAAAGAAAAACCCCCAAACGTACAACTACAACATGGGAAACAACTGGCTAGGTAGTAGTACTGCATAAAGAGATCTGGGTTATAGGAGGACTACATATTGAATACAAGCCAACAGTGTGATGCAGGTGCAAAAAAGGCTAACATAGTTCTGGGGCATATTAACAGAAGTTAATGTTATGAGAAGTAATTGTTATGGTCTATTTATGCTGGTGGGGCCTCACTGTGGGTACTGAGTGTCTGGGAGTAGGCCTGTTGATGGGGGCGGGAGGGGGGGGGGAGAACAGGCAGTTGCCCTGGGGTCCAACAATTTTAAAGGGCCCAGGGCTCTGGCCTGCTGCTACCACAGCATCAGTGGCAGCTGGCACCCCAGGACATTTAAATCACCACCAGAAACCCATATGATGCTGTTCAGACAGCTCTGAGGCCTGGGGGAGGAGATAGAGGGATACGCTCCAGGTGGCACTGAGGGCTGGCTGCCCCTAGACATGCCACTTCCACCCGAGGCCCCACCCCTTCAGGGGCCCCAGAGCCAAACCCCCACACACATTGCCCAGCCATGTCTGTCGCCAACACTGGCTGGGAGTCATACTTAGGAAAGATGTGGAGAAACTGAAGAATGAACAGAGAACAGCAAACATACATATATAATAAAAAGTTTAGAAAACTTAACCTAGAAGGAAAGATTAAAAATCCAGGCATGTTTAGTCTTGAGAAAAGGAGACTTAGGCGGGACATGATAAAAGTCTTCAAATATGTTAAATGCTGTTAGAATTAGGATGGTGATGAATTGTTCTCCATGTCCACTGAAAGTAAGAGAAGAAGTAAAGAGCTTAACTTAAGCAAAAAAGTTCTAGATTAAATATTTGAGAAACGTTTCTAGTTTTAAATATAATTAAGTACTAACACAGGTTACCAAAGAAGGCTGTGGAAAGGTTTTAAGAATAGGTAATATGAACACTAGTCAGGGATGGTCCAAGTAAACTTGGTCCTGCCTCAATACAGGGGGCTGGGCTAGATGACCTCACAGGGTCCCTTCTATCCCTACATTTCTAAGATTCTCCTCTTGGGTTGTAGTCAGGTGCATTAACCACAAGATATCCATTCTCTATTAGTAGTCCCATTTACTGCACACTTTTCAGCTTCAGTACGACTCCCACAGACAAACCACACTCATTGTAGAATCCTCACAAATTCATTAAGCACTGTCCATCCAGCGAACTGAATGAAGCAGAACTCCAACTGGAAAAAACAGGATGTAATCATGTTACAGATGGTATCATAATGTGTACACAGAAATTACAGAATTAAGATTGCATGGGCAACCTTGAATCTAGAATTTCCTAATTTTGATTGCTTGACTTTACAACCTTAATATGTTTATACAGCCTTTCTGTGTGTCATTGCATATATAGCTTAGAGTTGGGTACATATACTTGAACAGTGTCCAGCACACTGGGGGCCCATTCTTGGTTAGCCTTTAAACACTACTATTTTAAGTAGTAAACGTGGTTAATAATAATATACTCTCCGCAAGTGGCCTTATTCTTTTTTCCATGTTTTACATTGATGAAAAAAGAAACACTTTAACATGAGCATTTATTGAAATAAACAATCTGACAAAAATAAATTTATGAAAGATGAGGGGTTGCCAAAAAGGCAACAGGAAAGCTGTAGATTTTTAAAATATACAATTTCACAGCTAGGTCATAATCTTCATTAATAGAACTTTATATATATATATATATATATATAAAAAAAATAAAACACACCATCTGCAGAATTTTTCAGTGACTGAATATTGTATTGAGCTACTCTGCTAAGAAATAAATATGCATAAAACAAGAGACACTTAGACAGGGCAAACTTTTCTTATATAGGAGTAGTTAAAAAAGAAAACCTCAACTTATTTGCTGTTAAATATCTCCAAAATTGTTTACTGTGGATGAGTGAACATGTGAGCCCTGCTTATGTACTTGGAACATGTCATTTTAAATTACATCTTTTCATTTGTAAGAAATTAAATGATGATTATATTTTGACATGAAGATCACTGAGAGGCTGAGCAAGATATCTATATGGTTTCACACTATAACTCCTAGAACTGATAGCATATAATCTTATTTTATTACAAAATCATGTAGAGTTGCTGCAGCCTCATACCATATGAAAATAATTGTGATTAGTTCTTCTTAAAATAGCAATTCTAAGTTAATGCTTTTTTCAGTAAGTCTCACTGAAAAGGTTAGAGCTTCTAGAATCCCTGACATTACAGGCAAATGTGGCTCCTGTTGTGTACCTTAGAAACGTATGAAATCTGAAATTGTGCAGGCACCTTCCATTGTCTTCCAGCAAATGTAGATAGATGAATTTCCCAATATAGATAGATTAGCTTGTAAGAATATGCAAATCAGTCATCCTAGAGGTTTACAACACTAATAGGTTGGATCAGTAGAAAAAGACTCATACAAAAGATCAGAAGGCAATCTCCGAAGTGGGTCAACAGGTTTTGTGGTCAAAGACAAAGCTTCAAATCCTATATCAGACGTGTCCCCCGCCCCGCCCCAGCTCCAGCTCCAATCTCTTTGAACCTTAAAACTGTGGAAGCAGTCTCCAGCTTTTGCTATTTGGGTTCTTTACTTGCCAGTTTCCTCCAACTCTCAGAGATTGTTCACTGGATTGGCATTGCAGTGTCTGCCATTGGTTTTTTATGACAAATATGGAATTAATATATTCCCACATGACAACTAAGTTCTGGATCTATTTCAGCTGTTTCTTCTCCATACTGCTTTATGGTTGTGAAACATGGACACTATGCAACTCAGACTGGGAAAGCTAGAAGCTTTCCACAAAAAAGTAGAATGACTTCATTTGTACCTGGTGCCTTGTTTGCTTTTTGGATATGTCACCAGAATATCACAAGACATTCCAGCAAACGCCATTTTCTGGGACACTTGTAACATCTGGGATAAAATTCTGCTAACTGAGGCTGTGTCTACACCACAAAGAAAAGTCAGAAAAAGATACGCAAAAAAAATCCTTTTCCGCTTTTCTTCCAAAAGAGGCTTTTCTGACATTTGGCCCGCTACACGGGGCCAAATGTGGGAAAAAACCCTTCTTTTGGAACATCCCTTCTTCCTCATAGAACGAGGTTTACAGGGATGCTGAAAAAATGCTTCTGCTATTCCAAATTTTTTTCAGAAAAGCAGACACGTTTCTTGGACGTGGCAGAGCTTTTCCTGAAAAGCTCTGTAGTCTAGACATACCCTGAGTGTTGGAGGCAGTCAGGAGGCAGACCCTCTATTATCTGGGTGCATCAAGTCTGTTCTGATGTTGGACTCTTGACCCAGTAAACTCCTGTGACGACACAGGAATAGACCAAATGGGAAATGACTGCTATGGCAGAATGTTCAACTAAGCATTGAAGAAAAAGTTGACAATATACTGATTGTAAAACTCCAGAAGCTATTCTTTTTTAGACTTCACAGAATTTAAAAAAAAAAAAAAAAAATCTAGAAAAACAGAATCTTTTGGTGTTATTTCTGCTCAGTAGGGTCGAGAATATTAAAATCTTGATTTAAAACATTCCTAAAATATGTTTAATAAAGGTCTCTTCTATGGGAGTTTAAAAATGTTCAATGTATGTTTACCATTTGGGTGGGCATACGTTGTTGAGGAAAATTGACAGTGCTAAATTATTTGCTATAAGTCAGAGAGTGCCAGGAAATGGTCAGTATGGGATTTTTTTTTTTTTTAAGTTTTAATGCCTCCTCTACTATATATCATTTGTTATTATTACTAATGCATATAAAGAGCTTTTCAAAGATCCCAAAGTATTTTGCAAACTTGGACATACATAATTATTACTTCCTGAACAGAAAAAAAAAATGTAAACCGTTCAAGGATGCAAGATTGCAGCTATTTAATAGCACATGTTTAAAAAAAAAAACTAATGAAGTAGAGCTAATTGAAACTGCAGAAGGGAATTTTGGTAGGCAGAATATACTTGCGGTGAAATTGGTTCAGAATATTAAGGTTAGATCCCGATTTCTAAAAACGGGATGTCCGGGATCTGGCCGCGGGGTACCTCACCACGTCGGAGGCTCCCCTTCTTGGGCCAGACCCCGTGCTCGCTCTGGCCCCCACGGGGCCTCTATCGGGATCTTTACCCCGAGTCAATCGCCCCCGAGTCACCAGTGCGTGGTGCCCGGACCTCCCCACGCCCCCCCCTTCTAGGGCCGGGTTAACCGTCGGTCGACAAGGAAGAGGGGTTTGGGCCCTCCTACACGCCAAACCCCAGCCCAGGACCCTGGGACGAGGAGCCCTCTGGCCCGCGTCCTGACTGGCGGGGCAGCTGCCCGAAAAGCACCAGCCCTCGGGCTTCCCGGGCCCATCCTGGGCTACTTCCTTCTCCACTGGCCTCCCGGGTGCCCTGCCTCGCCTGGCTCCTTCGGCTCCCTGAGGTGTTACCTCCACCCTCTCGGTCTCCTCCTGGGAGGGAGAGGGGTGCTGGTCTCGCCCCTCCTCTCCGTCAGCTCCCACCGCTCTTCCCCCCCCCCCCCCCTCCTAGGCGTCCTTCCGCCCTTTTTATAGCCGGCCCCTCCCGGCCCTTGACTTCCCCCAGGTGCAGCCCTTCAGGCTCGTTGCTTCAAGCCGGCTGCTGCCCGCCGGCCTACAGCTTCCCGCGTACCAGCTGTTCAGGCCGGCCGCCGAACAGCTGATCGCGCGCGCGCAGCCAGCTCACTCCTCCCGCCCGGCGTGCTAGTGTGGGGCCGTGCGGCCTCGTCACCCTGGAATGAGAGCTTGAATGATCAAAAGTGGATAAAGGCTTAATTTTATTTCCCATCAAAGTTACCATCTTCAAGCAGCCAAATCTACCTCCAGGCTTCAAAACTGATATAGTCAAGAATGTGCCACTGTAAGGAATTGAAGAGAGGAGGGCCTGGCATCACAGGAGTCAAACAAAGGCCTTTGGCTCAGCTAGCCCCACCCTGCTTGTAGCCAATGCAAAGCCTAGAGGGAAGATAAAATGAAGGAGCCTGGCTCAGTTAGGGACTATCCAGCAAGGAGACAGGAGTGTGATTCTGCAGTCTTCAAGACCTGAGCTAAAGCCTGTCCACTTGGCCAGCCAACAGGAGCAAATAAGCCTCCAACCCCACCCCCTGGGGCAAAAGGGGGGAACCTACTAGAAACCCTCACTGAGGAGGGGGAAATTTGGACTCTTGGGGCCATGCCCCAAACTTAAGGACTGTAGCAGATAGTAGGCCAGAATTCCTAGTCCCAGGGCATCAGCAGCAATGGCCTGCACCCCTTTTCTGCCAGCTAAATTTGGGACCTAACCACTAGGCCACCCTGCTGCCAGTGAAACCTAGCCACAGCCACCTATTCAATGATCATTATCACTTCCTGCAGCACACAGAAATTTCCTGGAAAACACCTATACAACTAGCAATTGGGCCTTACCATATTTTACAGTGAGATCTCATACTACGAGGTGGTATAGCTGGACCTATAGCAAGGTTAAGCTAGATGACAAATAGTTATTTGTCAATACCTTTATTATTGCAATATTTAACTCTGAGATATACCTAGCCAAAGCCAAACACAGTATAAAGCAGAAAAGAATGTGTTTCTTAGTTTATTATATGTCTTATTATTATTATTATTATTAATGGGTGAGTTTGCATATAGGAGATAATCCTTTTCCTGTTACCATTTCCAGCACCTGCAGTTTCCCAATCAGCATAATGAAATGAAAAAAAGTGAGAATGAAAAATGAAACATTTACAAAGGTCAATGGCCCTGGTTCTTCAGTGTTCTAAAGATGCTCTCCACCACTCTAGTCATGCAAGGCTGCCCTAAAACTGATGCAGACCCCACAAGGTATCCCCCCACAGTAAGGGGATTTCTGAGAGAGATAGAACTGCCCCAAGTAGTTCCTATGCACACAATTTAGCTACTGATACAGAGCAACTGTACAATGAAAGCGCTCTAATAAAGCTGCTCTAATGTATTCCGGGGACTAGAGGGCTCTGGGATCAAGGAAACACATGTTGCTTAAAGCCTCCTTTTTCCTCCTTCCTCAAATATGCCAAACACTCTTCAGTCACAGCTGAGAATTTGGACGTATGTGTTCTAACTCAGATATTTAAGAACCAAAAGTAAACATTTGCTGTTGTACAGTATTTGAACAGAACTATCTGGTTACTTGACAAGAAATTTTTTCCATGTCTGGAGAGACTCAAGATACTAATTACCCATCTCTTCTACTAATTCATATACTATTCATGCTTATAATTTATTTTTAAAAATTATATTATGAATGTATTTAAATCTCAAGGCCTGACTGGCATCTCAAGGCCTGACTGGCATAAAAATGTCATTTCTGTATCTCATAGGAAGGGTCCATACCTTTAAGATGTTGACACAAACCTAATTTGTTTGGCATTTGCCATGTTTTCACCATAATTCACAAACATTAACAACATATTTTTATAGGTGAATCTGTAAGTTGCAAAGTATAGGTACACTGCCATAATACAACTTGTCTGTATGTAAAAAAAAAATTGGCACTACTGCTATGATGGTCTTCCAGAAAAATCATCATGCTTTGTACAACATGGTATTACCCAGGCTGGCATGTATAATTGATGTATGTCACATTTTATAAAAGGATTGCAAGGTAAATTCAATTTTTTATTTTCCCTGTTTGTATCCTCTAAGAATCTCTTATCTTCATGTATAAATTACAGAGCAGTGGAAAAGATAGGAGACAAATCAATCCAAAGAATGTAATAGCAAAATTGATTAGCGAGAGGGAGAGATTAATTGCATGTGTCAGATATGAATAAAAGATTTTGTTGGCAAACTAGATATATTATAAATATATTATATATACACAAAGTTTAATATATATTATAAGCATATGTTAAAAAAGGGTTAGGTCTTCAAAAAACCAGTTATTTTGGCTGAGCAACACGTGTAATATGTATACAGTGTGTATATATATACACACACAGATATATGCACACTAGGGGGCAGATACCTAATGGGTATACATTTTCATAGCTCCGCTTTTTAGTGTGTATATATATACACACACAGATATATGCACACTAGGGGGCAGATACCTAATGGGTATACATTTTCATAGCTCCGCTTTTTTGAACTTTAAAGGAAATTTTATCTGCCTCTTTCATCACAGAAATATTATCTTCTAGCAAAATAATTACATTGCCTTTTAAAATATTAACACTATAGTTATCATAAAATTCGATACAGCTTATCAAATATCTGGCAGCTGCTATCTGGAAAGACAGAGAGAGACAAAGTTGATTTTATCTGCTCATTACCCCCAATCCTTGGTTAGGATGTTCAATCTTTATCTTCCCCACCTGCTGTGTGAACCTCCAATACCAGTGTCCAGGAGTGAAGTCAGCTGGAATTCAAGTTCAAATCAGCAGGGGAGATGTTTTCAATCTGGGCCAGGGAGGCACAGCAGATGCGAAATGTGAGGAATGCAACCTGCTGGGAAGATGAAGCATTGCCAAACCAGTGTGATGGAACAGAGGGAGGTAAGATACAGTCACTTTACCTTCTATTCTTCAAGAAGGAAGGCAACTGAAAGGATATAAAGCCAAAAAAGAGATGATGAAACTTGCAGAGATAATTACTAGCTAATATTTATTATTTCAGTATTTTAATGATACATTCATTTTACTACATAATTTATTTTCTATACTGCTATTGTTAAAAAACTGGGGAGCTTTCCTTAAAGGAAAAGGAAACACATACATTAGTTCTGGACATCCAACATTCTGGTCATCTGAAGAACTGGGCTGTGCCCACGAAAGCTCATGGTACCATCCACATGTTTTGATAGTCTTTAAAGTGCTAACGGACTACTTGTTGTTTTTTAAGTTTATCCTCTACAGACTAACTCGGCTACCCCCTGACACTTTTAAATATCAGATACACTCTCTCAGGTAGCTATAATAGGTTAAATTAGTAATAACATTAGCCTTAGCTAAAAATTGCTAGCTTTGATCAGCTACCGTCCAACTTTAATGATTGTTTCTGCAATTTAAAAGACAAACCTTTTGGAATATTTTTATTATAATTTCAATTACTGTAAACATATGTTTGACTTTTAAGAAAGTATCTATTCCTCCCCCAAAAGTTATTTAAATTGTATCCCATCAATTTTGAGAATGAATGACACATAATGACCATCCTGGCAAGCTGGAACAATCACAATGATAGTCTTTCTGGAAAACTGCTTGACAAGGAAGAACTTTAAATATTGGGAAGAAAAGAGGGGAAATGAAATAGCATTATTTTGAAGAAATAAATAAAAATGGCACAGCTGATAGAGCACCTAGAGTTGGGCTGTACTGGACTTCCCTCACATTTGATCAGAACTGACGGCTTATAAAGTACAATCGTTGCTCAGAAATGTAATTTTCTCCTCTGAGCTTCCAACCCAGGTACCTTTTCTTTAGACAGAAAAAGTCTTACTGAAGCATTAATTTTACTTCAGCAGAACTAATCCATGGAGGCTAAGTGAATGTAAAATTCCCATGGCAAGGACTAAAAACAGTTTGACAAGTTTACAGAGCTTGCTTGACTTTGACCTCAGAATAGAAATGTCTGGTCTCAAGAGGGTCAGGACAATTCCTTTTTTTTCTGCCTCCACCTGAGCTGCTGAAGTTAACCATGAAAAATTCATGCAGCAATATGTTTCAACCCTTCCCCCACCCCTTGATTTCCACAACATCTGCTGACTTTACTTCATATTAAAACCTCTCTTTTAGTTTGCAGTACACTTTGGTGGTAAAAAAGAGAAATTATGGTTCAGGAATAATTTCTTCTTGAAAGGAAAATATCTACTCAGGACGTACTGATGGCAGGGCTACAAACAGGAGAGCAAAGAGGGCAGCTTCCTTGGAGCCAGGCAATACAAAAGAACTTGGAGCTCCCAGTTGCTGTTGCTACTGTGGCACTAGCCAGAGCCCCAGGCCCTTTATATTGCTGCTGGAGCACCGCATGGCACACTCGGGGCACCACCGAGGGCTGTCTGGGGGAGGCGTGGTGGTCTCCCCCCACGCACACAGAGTGCTGCTTGGCCCCAGCCCTGCCCCTTCCACTCAGGGCCTTGCACCTTACTGGGGCACAGAGTAGGCCCCTTTTCTCCCCCACTTGCCCAAAGGCCTGGCAAGGCTTTTGGTCCCGCTGGCTGATGATTTATCTTCCTACCAATATTGACAGGTGGAAGTATTTAAAAAATCTTCCCCCTGCAAGGGGAAAAAGCTTGTAGGGAAAGACTCCAATCTAAGACAAATGAACAACCACCTCAAAAATATTATAAGTGAGCAGAATGCTATAGCGAATGGGAGAAGAGACTGATCAGCAAAGAAAGCTACATCTTAAAGGTTAGGAAATGTAGGGGAAAAAGCAAGTTTGGCTAACATTAAGCTGAATTAGCTCTTGCCAAGGAAATTAAGACAAGTAATAAGAGAGTTATTAATTTATTTAAATAAAAAGGAAAAAAAGGAAAGATGACGTTGGGCTGCCGTGAAGCATGGATAGGAATGAGATAAAAGAATCTAAGTATGGCCCCCAAACTAATACTTTGCCTCCACTTGTTGCAAGTAATTTCCAAACTGTTATTCTTCTTATGTAAATTTTTATAATTATTTGATCTCCACGGACCTAAACATCTTGTACTGTAATAAGATCCTTTTCTTTTCTTATTCAAATGCATTTGGTGAAAAATCGGTGCCCTGCAGTTCTGAAGTTGATTTTTTTTTGTATGTTAAATTTTGTGTTTGATAAGTTAATTGAATAATTAAATGGGTTTCAGCCAGGGACAATTAGGTCTATTTAGCTTCATCTGAAAGATGACTCTACCACCAAGAATACTGCAAGTGGAAGGTAGGCATGATAACATGACATCCTTGTATTTTAAATTAATTACAATACAACCATGCCAAAATTATAATTTTTAGACCCCAACTATTCCAATCTTACCAATTTAACAACAGTTTTCTTTTTACATTCCCGATGCTCAGGGAAGAAATTTATCTTCATTAAATGATAATTGTCTTTATTATCTTTTGACTCTTCAGAAATGCTAGCTGGCAAGGTTTTTGCAATTTTCATCAATCTTATTTTGTGTTTTTACAAAGCTTGCATCAGAAAAAAAGACGTCAAAGTCTGCAGAAAACTCTGTATTTCCTAGCAACATGAATAAGTCTTCAGAATATTTAATTTACAATAATATATTTACTGAAGCAACGTGCACCTCAATATTTCACAGCTTAACAAGAAGGTCCAGCAGAAAAGTCCTGAATTGCAGTTCCAGCTGATTAGTGCTGCAAAAGCAATTCAACCAGCAGTTTCTATGCTGTCAGAACAGCTTACTTATGCCCACCTTCTGCAATCATGCCCTTTTGCTCCTATACCAGGGCTATTCTCTTTCTGATTTTCATAAAATATTTGGAGAGAAAGTGATATTATTACTGCACATTGTTAAAGTTCCTAAGATGGGGTTATACTGGCGTAGTGTTTCTTTTTATCTATTGTTTTGTAGCTAGGTCTCAGTATAGCTTGGATTCTTAGAACACCACCTTTTTACTGAAGTGATACCATAGAGCACTCTCTTATAATCTTTGCCATTTTATTATATACTGACAGCAGAAACCTCAGCAAACTGCATAAGCTCATGATATTTTTATATATGTTTGTTATATTTTTGTTCATATCTAAGGTGCTACAGACTACTTGTTTTTAAAGTTACAGACTAACACAGCTACCCTTCTGAGACTTTTTTTACATATGTGGGGTTCACACCTTCTTGTGCATCTGGTTACTTATAGTTAGTTGCCTTTCATGAAGCTTGGTTTCTAGAATTTCATCAGCTTTGTAAGCGCCAAATAACTTCCATGTATAAGTGGTTGAAACTTCAGAGAAATTTTCTGTTTGCCAGAGTCTACTTCCAGCTGGCTTATGTTACATGTGAAAGATGCTTCAGGCTTCACTATGATTGGGTACAGAGTGTATGCCCCTGGAGGAAGTGTCAGAGTTTTCTGATGACCTTACTGTAATGGAACAGTTATATCTTTAATTGTTCTGCCAAGTCTCATAAGATCAAAAGTATGTTATGTAATTCCACTGACAAACTAAAAGCTTCAGGAAGTGAGCTGATGATCTGTGCTAAAGCATTACTGTATTTCTGCACAGGAGAGTGAGTGAGAGGGAAAACAGTAGATAACAGGACCTGATACCAGTTGAAGATGCTATCACCACATGGTATATACATCATTGATATGGCTAGGAAAAGAGAACTGTGGTGTGGAAAATGTGAGAAATTTCTCTGTTATGAAATTATCTACAAGTCAGTTTACACAGTTACTGTTAGATTTCTACTTCAGCTCAAGAAAATGATTTCCAGAGATACTACTTGTGCTAAGGAGACAGCTGAGTGTCTGTATTTCAAAGTGGTTCATGAAACCACTTTGAGAAATCTGTTAACTGATTGCGCCAGTTTGTTTACTTACTGGCACCGCAGCCATGGAGCCTCGTGACTTAGTTGCTCCATTTCGCCATTTGCAGCCAAGGGAAGCCGCAGTGTGGCCACTGTTTCCCGCAGTTCCCCTTGGCTGCAAATGGTGAAATGGAGCCAATAGGAGCCACAAGGCTCCGTGGCTGCGGTGCTGGTTAGTAAACAAACCGGCGTGAACAGTGGCTTCATGGACCACTTTGAGAAACACTGCTATATTTGATTGAGAGTCATTAGCACTATCAACAGATGAATACACAGAATAATGGGGAGGCTGTTGTCAAGGTGAAACCCAGCCCTCTACAAATCTCTAGAGAAAAAGAGCAGAAAATTCCCAGGCAGGAAACAAAGGAACCAAGGTGTTGGTATAACATTTGAAAATCAGAGGCTGAGAAGTCTAGGGGACAAAAATAAAGGGGCATGTTTCCTGAGGGAAAGGGAAGTTTTTGATTGCTGGAAATGTTAACATAAAAGGGGTTGGTTGACAGGTCCAAGTCCTGAGGAAACTGAAATAGAGAACCATGGGTGCTGGGTAATGAAGGCAAGGAAAGGCATTGTCTACCCAAATAGACAAGGGTGGCCTCGCACTTGCTCTGCCCCAGGTCAGGCCTCTTACCTGCATGCAGCAGGCTGCTCTTGACCCAGCACTGGGGCTGGCAGCTGGAGGAGATGGGTAGTTGAGGGTTGGGTCTGGCAGCATGGCCTGTGCTTCCCAGCCTCTCAGTGCTCCAGGGCCAGGAAGATTAGGGCTATGTGGCTACCCAGCCAACTGGTGCTTAAGCCAGCCAGGAAGGCTGGGGCCTCATGGCTGCCCGGCCAGCTAGCACTCTGGCCACCATGGAAAGCTGGGGCCATGTGGTCAACTGGCTGATGGGAGCTCTGAGGCCATGTGGCTAACCAGCTGAATAGTGATCCATTCAGCTAAGAACACTGGGGTTGGGTAGCTACCCCAACTGGTTAGCCAGCCAGGAAAGCTGGGATTGCACGGCTGCCCAGTGGGGGACTACAGTGCCTAGAAATCTAGTGCTCCTGTGCAGGAGACATGCTAGCCTTGGGCTGAGACCTGTAAGTGGCCACAGTGGAGGGGGTTGTGGCGGTGGGGCAGGAGCCAGCTGTTACAATTGGGGCTGGGTGAGCTACAGTGGGCATGGAAGGGTGAGACCTACTGTAGAAAGGACGAGGCTAGGGCTTGTCTTCCCAAGTCAGCTTTTCACCCACTCCCATGCAGAGAGCTATGTACAGGTGTTTCTCATTTTGCATGTTTTTTGTCTCTTGTGCTGTCTAAAATAAAAAGTAATTCTTAGAAACCCTTTTGCCAAGTTCCTGTCTATTTGTTTCAAGTATCACTTGTCCCTGAAGGCGTAAACTATCAACCAGAGTGTCCACAAGAGTGGTGCTCTGGGAAAGTGCATGCTTAAGCTACTGGGTAATCTTAGTCAGCACTGGTCTTGAGGCCTAGTACAGCTGTCTACAGGTCCACACTTCCAAAAAGGAATAGCAGAGTGTCTGTGCAGGAAGTGTGCCAAACAGGCCAAAAAATAGTGGCTGGAGCCTACTGAGACCCAGGGGAGCTTAAAAAAATCCCACGGGCCCAACGTGAGGGTCCAAACACAGCAGTTTATCAATTGTCTTTCAGGGGAGTTTGACCAGGGCTGTGATACTGGTGAAGTCACCCATATGCATGGTTTCACAGTTGTTTTCATGATGGAAAATAATACTTCTATTTAAAAAGTACAGTGTTTCCCTTTTAGGAGCTTAGTGCTTTATAAATATTACGCCTCACAGCACAACACCAGCCTGCTGGTTATTATACTTGCTATATTCGTGGGGGAAGGTGATCCCCTCAGCTGGTGTAAACCTGATATAGATACAACAACATACTGGGGCCATACCCTTAACTCCAACACCTAGTTTTGTTGAAGTCACCAGTTTACACCAGCTGATGATCCTTCTCAGGGAGTCTACATGATAAACCCGAAGTTATGCAGCAAGTCAAATGACAGAAATAGTAACAGAATTCCTGTTTCCCAGGCTTTATTAGCCAAAATTCCTTCTTGATTTACACAGAAGCTGGGATACATAGTTTATAAAAATCATGACTTATTAGTTCAGTAAATAGGTTTTTCAATTGAAGATAAGGCATTTTAAATTTATGACTAATCTATGACTTCTTGGTCCAGGTTGCATTTGACAGATAAGTGTGACATTTTCTTACCGTACTGTCTGTTGAACACAATCATAATTCACTCTCGCTTATGTGAGGTAATAAGACTATGAAACCACCTCAGAACAAAAAGATGAGCCATCACTAGCCCATCTGCTATTATTTCCACAATTCTCTTCCTTCTCTGTTTACATTTATTTATAGATATTGCCATGGCACTCATCACTGTGGTATATAAGCTCATAAATCGCTCCTTTGTCATCAAGGACTCGATCAATTGCCCAGGAAATAAACAGACGTATTTCCACTGACTTCAAGGGGAGCTGGATTGAACCTCTAGGCTACCTTTTTATTATAACTATTTTGTGTGCCTCAGTTTTTGGGCAGTCAACTTGATGCCTTAAAGGGTCCTGATTTTCAGTGGGTAGATATTTAGCACTTTTTCCAGGTGTCCAACATTGGGAAAACAATAACTGAGAAAATGAAACTTGGCTTGAACTTTTTGAGCTTTAGACTTCCACAATGAAACTACTCATTGGTTTGCATCTTTTTGTTCAATACTGGCAGACAATGAGGCAATTTGGGCTGCACAATCATCACAATGCAGATTACACAACGCTCTGTTTCTCTTTTTTCATCCAATCCATATGTTGCTTTGCCAACTTTTTCACTCTGCGACCAACCTCCAGTGAAATGAGGCTCAACCTTGACAAGACAAAAGCAATGTTAATAGGCTAGATGAAAGATCTTGGAAACATGCCTAGAGTGACCAGATTTCCTTATAAAATAGGGACTGTCCTGATATTTAATCCTTTATCCCAAATGATATACTCCATGGGCGTATATGGGACTCCATTTGTTTCAATATTCATGTGAGGGGGAAGGTGAAAAAGTGAGCAGTGAGGTCAGCAGCAGTCGGGGTGCATGTGAGAGGAGGTGGATGGCAAGGTGAGATGAGTGGTGAGGTGAGTGGCAGGTGGGGGGTCAGAAGGAGAGTGGTGGGCAGTGAGGGTAAGCAGGTGAACTATGATGTGAGTGGTAGGCAGGAGGCTAAGGATGTGAGCGGTGAGTGTGGGGTGAGGAAGTGAGAGGCAAACAGGACAATGAGGAGGTGAGCAGTGAGGCAAGTGGTGGGCAGCAAGCCAGCAGCAGGGTGAGGAGGTGGGTCTGGCAGGAGAGTGAGGAAGTCAATGTCAAGCAAGCAATGAGTGGGAATGTGCCCAGCACTATGGGAGCATATGGCAAGGGAGTGAGGAGGCAAGCAGTGGGTGGGGGTCTGAGGAGGGACACAGCAAGCCAGTGTCGAGGTGGGGGCTGAGGGAGGATGCGGTGGCTGGGGAAGGGACAAGTGAGGAGAAGGTGCAACTAAGGGTGGGACCTCGGGTGGGGGCGGAACCTTGTTGGAATGGGCGTGGAGAGTGGGTGGGGCTGAGATTGTCCCAATTTTTTACCATTGCGATCTGATCACCCTAAGTATGTTCCTCCACATTACTTAATTACTTTTAATCTTTCATCCAACATGTCTGAAATTTGGTGGTGCTCTCTGCTTACTGACCGCTCCTAGCATTCAAGTAGCACCTAGAACAAAAAGTGCTTTTTAAAATATTGTTTCTTGCAAACTGGCTTTCCTATCTTGATCTCACTATAGTAATCCATGCCTTTATGACTTCTAGATGGGATTTTTAATTGGGACTACACCGACAAATACCCTGGAGACTAAATAGGCAGAAAATACAATACCCATCTATTAGCCTCAGAGAATATACCACACCTGTTAGCTAGAAACCGCCAAAGGTTTTTATTTGCTCTAGGTGTAATTCAAGGTACTAACTCTAATCTGCAACATGGGGTTTATGTTATGCTCACCTCAGAGAGCTCCTCTCTTGTCTTGCACCCACCATTAACCAAAATCAAAAGAGGTACTTAAGCTAAAAGTCCCTAAATATTGACCTGAAGAACTGGGTCAGGCCCAGGGCATTCTCAGTGGCCAGCCCTTGACTGCAGAATTCTCTTTTGCTACAGATTAAATAATTCTTTAAGTAATTAAAGAATTAAATAATTCTGATGACTTTCAAGGAACATTAGCAGTTCCATATCTTTTTAATCGCTTATATGAGACGTGGATGTGCATAGAGGGGGCTTGTCTACTGGGATAATACTCTTTTTCTTCTGCCTCTCATAAGTGGTGCAAAAATGTGTTTCTTATTAATGTTGTTTATGTGCCCTGAGACTTAGGTATGGGGTGCACCTTATATGTTAACACAAATATAATGTATTAAATGCTTATACAAAAGACTGCCTGTCAACTTGCCATTATTCCGAGATGCTTGTTTTGATTAGTACTTGACTCATTTTTATCTGGACTAATCTGCTCTAGTCAGCCTGATTTCTATTTTTTCCTTGTTTTGTTCTCACCCTCTTTCCTGAAAGATATTAGCTTGTTGCATTGTTTTTACACTTAGGTTGAATCATCACCCTCTAATTCCTTAAATATCTTTCCACATTTTGCAATGGGCTTTGTTAACTCTGCTTCCATTCATTTTGCTATAGCTTATTCCTTAAAAATAGATTGAAGTCTAGCATTTCTCTGCTGCCTTTTTTTGCATCTACTCTTAAGGACCACTTCCTATCTGATGATTATCTGATTACAAGACCCATGAAGTTCATTCACTTTATCAAATTTGTTTAATTTTCTTCTTGTATCTAAGTTCAGAATGGCCATCTCTAATTATGTTTACTCAAAACAAATTTTGTAACTTTTGCCAAAAACTAACCAACTTACTCCAACACACAGCTACTGTTAACAATCTCAGCTATCATTGGGGCAAATAAAAATCCCAGTCACCAACTTTCTAACAAATATCATGTCAGATCTCATTTTTTGCTGCTGTGTTGTTTCTATCTTTCACACTCCAGTCAAATGGTATCAGGTTTAAATATGTCATAGTATTCTAGGGTGTGCTTCATTGTTCCCTCTAAGCTATGTGGCAGCACAACTTCATAGGTGATTAATCAGCCCCGCCCAGTCAGAGGCTCAGGGTTCTGTGCATGGAGCTGACTAGGTGGGGCTGATTAATCACCTGTGAAGCTGTGCTGCCACGCAACTTAGAGGGAACACTGGTATGATTTGCTTCCAGCCCTTCTTGCAGTTTTTCTGGGAGTGCACCCTGCTTAGGAATAGGTGCTGATCCTGCATTTTACTCAACGGGAAGCCCCATGATTCCACTACTCTAAGACTGGGCTATGGAGTAAGGATCTCTGTTTCTCACCATAGCTCCTCTAATAAGTCCAAATGACCTTGGAACTCCTTTGGAGACCTACCCTTTTGGGAGCTATGTAACCAGCAAATGTTGCAGAGAGGTCAGCTTTTTCAAAATATGGCATTATTTGTCAGCAGAAATACAGTATTCAGGGACATGAGGTTAAAACATTAAAGAGAATCCTAAGGCCTAAATGTACAAATTGCAAAAAGTAGAACATTGCAACCCTTCCCTGGATGTTAGTACACATCTTCCCAATTGTTGTTGAAAGGACAGAAACCAGCCAAACTTTATCCCCAGATTAGCGTGGTATTGTTCAAAAGGACCTGCTGTGATAACTGGGTCTACAAGTCTACCCTAATTGTGATTTCATCTGTGAAAATTAAATCAAAGATCATAAAATGTCACACAAACCTACAACCACAAATAATAGTAGGAAAAGTTGCAAAAGTGAGACAGAAAGGTCCAAACGAAAAAGGCTTTGATAGAACTCAAGGACTATGTTAAGATCATGCCTGGAGTAAGTGACTGGTTCATAGGGACAGGGAGTAGCTCTTTTTTGGGGCGAGGGACTATTTATCACAAAGACAAGCTTACCCAGGTGGGTTTATCAACATCTTTCTTGAATCGTGGCTACCAGAACTGGAGACAATATTTCGGCAGTGCTCACAGCCGTGCCAAAAACCTCTCTATTCCAACTTGAGATTCCCCAGTGTATGCCTCCCAAGATTAGATTAGCTCTTTTGGCCACAGAGTCAAACAGAGAGTTCATCTGATTATGCACCATGACCCTCAAATATTATTCAGAGTCATTGCTTCCCAGGATAGTGTCTTCCATCCTGTAAATATGGCCTACATTCTTTTTTCATAGATATAGAAATTTACATTGAGCCATATTAAAAGGCATATTATTTGCTTGCCCATACCTTGACAAAGATCCAGAATGTTCTGAACCAGTGACCTGTCCACTGCATTATCTACCACTCCCCAATTTGTGACATCTGTCTGCTGAAGTGCTTTCCCTCCTCCCCCTTCCCCCAAATATTCCTAAAATATCAGCAGACGAAAAGCTTTGGGCCTGCTCCTGTAGTGTGCTGAGTACCTCTGACTCCCACTGACTTTACTGGGGGTTGAGTGCACTTTGTACGTCCCAGCAGGGGAGCCAACAGACTTGCTGTGCAAGATGGGGGCAGGGCGGCTCCACTTTCCCTGAAAGGACAGAGCCTTGGCCGGAAATGTGAGGCTGGGGCGGGCAGCCAGCCCTCAGCACTGCCCAGACCATGGCATGCACCCCAGCCCTCAGTGCTGCTGGGAGAACACTGTGCCTGGCTCCAGTAGCAATTTAAAGGGCCAGGACCCCAGCTGCCATGACGGCAGTGGCTGGAGCCATGGGCCAACTGCCCACTTTGCTCCTCCCCCAGTGGGCCTGCCTCCCAGGAGAAGCTTAGCTCCTTTCTAAATCACTTTGCTAGTAAATTATTTTCAGCATGCAGATCTTTGGTAACATTTTCCATGACCTCACTACCAAAGCAAATTTAGTGAGATTTCAATACTCACTTGCTACACTCAGATAAAGAAATGGACTTGTCTTGTTCTCTCCATTTTTTTCATTGACTGCTTGGACATAGTAACCTCCTGCATCTGTTGCTTCTGCTGCAAGGATCACCAACTGATTCTCTAGTGTTATAGCTCTGTGTAGGAAAGCAAAAGATTATGTTAACACAGGAACAATGACATTAACTAAGCATAAGCTGTACAGAAACGCAGGTGGGATACGACCGTACAATATGCAAAGGTCATTGAAAGGGTCTGAACAGGTAACCCATATAGTTAGGGTTGATGCTCCCAGTAAACAACATTTTGCTACAAACCTCATTTGACTGAAAACCATCTCAGAAAGACAGAGGATCAGCACTCTGGAATGAGAGCCTACAGTGCAGTAAAAAATCAGAGGCAACAGACTCTCAGGAGATAAATATTCTGTATTTATGGCCTGTATAATTATCTCAGTTTCAGATACAATAAGAGCAAGAGACTAATTAACATGCTCAGCTGAAGAATCATGTATACAGAAGGAGTGAAGAGCAAAACTATTTAATCTAAACCAGGTATGAAAGCACTATTCTGTAGATGGTGATTATGTAGTCCTAGGGGAGTCAATAAATGTCATGGTCTGATATAATTTAATCTTTCTTAGAGCTGCTACATAACAGTTGTCTTCATAAACTCCCTTGTAAAACAGTGCTATCCATTTGTACTGCAGTAAGATTAGTTTATTTGCATTTTACACATGTTGTATAGTCTTTTTTATTGTATTAGAGAACATGTAAAACTAGGGAAATATGTAAAATGTATGTGCTTGCAGTAATATATTCTCTCCACTGAATCCTTTCCACAAGTTGAGCTCTCCTTATCTGGCTTGTAATCACAACAAACACTAGATCAAACACTAGCACTGCTATCACTAATAGTGCAAGGCAGCAGTATTAACTATTCAGAATGCTATGTTCACCAGTTATAAGAGATGAGGAACTTTGATATGATCATCTAATAGGAGCACAAAATTTTGTTATCTAGGAAATTTCACTTAGTGTCCAGAATTGGGTCTTTGTTTGGATTTCCAGGGTTGGAGACATTGAGAGGCACTGCCATGACGTGATTAGGTCTTAGTGTGAATAGGGCAGTGTTTCTCAATGACCAGTCCATGGACTGGTCCAAGTCCTTGAGATCTCCCAGATACAGATTAGGAAGGTAGCAAGCTGGTCCCTGGTAGCAAAAAAGCTGAGAAACACTTGGATAGGGGGTTTAGCAGAAAATGAGAAACTGAAAGAAGATACGGAAATTAAATAGGAACCCCCTAGTGCTCTAGTGGGAGAGTTTTGGTACAGGCGGCAGTTATTTTCATGCTGATGATGATAAAGGCACAGTCCAGTTATTTGAAGATAGGAATTTTGAGCTTCAAGTCCCAACTTCTCATTCATACTCTGACTAACATTGGGCCCAAATCTGCCATGCTTAGTCACAGTACTCTGAGAAGTCCACTAGACTCACATGTACTTTTATTCATAGCCCTGAATAGGAGTTGAGGGGCACAATATTTGCCCAGACTCAGAGGGAAGTAATTTTGTTTATCTCCACTCTGTGCCCCAAATGTCCAGGCTAGAACATATGTGTGGGGTTTCAAATTTATTCTCTCTATGTCCTTCCCTGTCCATTTTACCATAAAGCAGCATTATGCATACAGTCCTCTATTCCTTCAGCTATACTAGAACCGCTATTGGGACTGGTCCTCTGTAGCTTCACAGACATGTGTGTTCAGTGAGAGCGTAGGGGTCTTTCTCCCCTGTGCAGAGATGTAGGACAAGCAAAATCTGTCTGATTGAAATTAATGGGGATTCGTTGTCAAGCAAGGAATAATTCAGCATGAGTAGGGGTGGCAGAATGGAACCTTTTGTTATCTTGGCCAAATCCCTTCATCTCTCTGTGACCTGATTCCATCACCTGTAACACTGGAATAATAATATTTATCTCACTAGTACTCCAACTTCACAGACTGAGGAAATTAGAGGGCATATTGAGAGAAAAATCTTAATCTAAACCTTCTATACTAAGGCTATGTCTACACTGCAGTGCTTTTCCGGGATACTTCCAGTATCCCAGAAAAGCTCTGCCATGTCCAAGGAACGTGTCCGCTTTTTTGGAACAGTTTCCGAAAAAGTGGATGCGTTCTTTCACCATCCCTGAATTCCTCATTGTATGAGGACTAAGGGATGTTCTGAAAGAGGAGTTTTTTCCGAAATTTGGCCCCATGTAGAAGCCTCTTCCGAAAAAAAAGCGGGAAAAGATACGCAAATTGCGGTTTTCTGACTTTTCCTTGCAGTCTAGTCTAGCCTAAGAGTTCTATAGATTTACTAAGTTGTATATACGGGCACTGACAGGAATGTGACTGTCTTCCCCACCCCCATAAACTGGCTCTAGAAGAGAGCTTTAAATAAATTAGAAAATTATACTGCAATTGTTAGCAAAAGAGCAGTGGCCAAAGATATACAATGGGATTTTACAATTGTTAATGAATGGGGGGGTTATCAAGGTTTATCTCATAACACATGCCCGATATTTCAAAGGCACTGATGAACTAACTACTGAATCCTGTCATAATGAATACACTACTATAAGAGAAAACAATTTCACAGCTGAGGCCAGAGATGTATGCATGTACTTAATCTGATGTATTGACAGTAATCCCACTGATTAGGAAAGAGAAGCAAGTAAAAAAGTCTGTGAAGGATACGGGTCTGATTTTCAAACAGTATCATCTAACATGTTTGATCTAAAATGTTATGTTTTCAGAGAACTCACTGCAGAAACCTATCATTTTAGAAATACTCTCTGAATAATGTTGACATATGCAATATGAGTAAGAAATACTCCATCAAGGGACCTGGATTTTTCTTATTATGGATTATGTAACAAAGTATATAAATTGTGTTCCATATATGTTAAAGGAACATTTATAGGTCTAAATGATTATGCTAGATGGAAACATTTTATATATTAACACTAGCCATATAGCCTATGAATGTTTTCAGTTCTTCCTACTCCAATAGATCAGGAGAAGTTTTTATCCAATGGTGTTTCTGCATGGTCTGGTTTCATTAATATTAACTCACATTTATTATATTTTTGGAGAAATGTTCTTCTTCGTAAAAGAGACGGAAGCAATATGTATTCCCAACTGCTATATGCTGGCATATATGTGGGACAATGAGGAATAAAATAACTACTGGAAGATAACGGCTTCTATTTAAACAATGTTTTATCCAGGACATGTCCTTCACTCCTAGACCATAGTATTACATTTTGAAAGTTTTATTTAAAAAAATATATATACATAAAATAGTCATTTTTTCATGTTGAATGGAATTGTATTAGCTTAATTGACTTAGAAATTGAATCAAAGGAAATGTTTGATTAATATATAGAATGAGGATATAAAAGGTAATCAATACAGCATTTAATAAAGCAAACAAGAGAAAATTCTTTTAAATAATAATAATATAATTAAATACCATGCATATAATATTTGTTTCTACTGTAGTTATTCCAAAAAGAAATAGCAATAAGGCACATTATTTTAAAATACTGAAATACATTTCAGGTAGTTCCAATACCAGCTGCAATTGTAACCAAAAGCTTTATAAGCAATGCAGCACTTTTGGAAGGAATGATGTATACTTTACCTTGCTGTTATTAATTTAACTAGTATAAGTGATTAGTTGGGATTTCCCAAAATAGTGGGCAATAAAGCATATAGCTACTGTTCGGGAATGAAAGGCAAAGCAAATTTTAAGATACATTTACAAAGGATTTTTATTAAATGAAGGAGACCCTAAATAGCAATAAACAAAATGAATTATATTGGAATGCCTATGTGAATTCAGATACATGGGTGAAATTTAGAATACTTTTAAAAGACTATCTGAATATAAATATATAATTTGTACAGGAAAGTATCTTTATCCCATAGCCAAAAATTATACATTACATCACAATGACATGAAAAATATAAGATATGAGTACAGAAGAGTTGGGAAACAGGAGATAAGAAATTACTGATGACAGTATTTTATATATTTAATTAAAATTGTCCAATTAATCTTCAAAACTCAGTTGAGTTATTGATTTATTTTCTGTAATTCAATTAAAAGTTAGTTGTAAGAGAGGGATCTGAAGTGGAATAGCAAGATCTGAAGTCACACACCTATAGGGATTCAGATCTGGATCTGAAAAGAGCTAAATTGAGACTGTTCGCACTGGGTGGCTGAATTAGTTACATTGTGAAAACACATTACTGAATGATTCTAAATCAATCTGAAGCAAATGTCCTGATCTCTGGGCTGCCCTGAGGCTGCTCTTCACACTAAGGTCATCTTAAAATGTGTATTAAAATTATTATTTGTTTCATTTGCAGATACAACTTTTTAATTATTGCAGCATCACAACTAATATTCTAAGGACAAACCTGAGTACAGACTGTTAATTTAATAGTTTATCTGAGGTAGACATCTCTTACAGATGGACTTTAATCTGTCAGTAATTCATAGCTTATATAATTACACAGCTACTATTTGAGAGAGAAACTGAATTTAACTCAATTAACGCCTCCAGAAAGGGACAACTGGCATGCAAACTAGGCATGCAAACAAGGGTGCTGTCACTATGACCTTTTGAGGGTGTCTAGTTTGCAGGAAAAAAAAAAAAATCAAGCGTGCATTTAAAATGGCATCTATTGGTAAACAAGGCTGGAAAACACCTCTAAAGCTGGATGGAAAGATGTAGGAAAGAACGGATATTTTATAGAGAATAATGTACATTTCTTCCAAATGGCACCCCGATCAAGTATTATGATTGAATTGCTGGTGTAACATTGGCCGAATACAATTTCTATCTCACCTTTAGCATAAAGACAGTCACAGACAGAAGAACTGTGATCTGAAGGAGAAGGGGAAGCAGAGGACAGTTGAAACCCGAAGCTGTGGGCTGTCCTATATCATGTTTCAGTTCTCACTTATGGGAGTATAAATGTTACTCTGCACTAGCACATTGTTCACTAACTGCTAGTGCATACAAAAAGTTCTCTAGTGCATGTTAATTTATTACTAGGATTACCATATTTGAACTTTCAAAAAAAGAGACTATTCCTGAGAGGATGTGTATCTGTATCAGTATCTACCAACTCACGTTGTATTAATACAACGTGAGTTAGTGTAGTTCTGTTTCAGTCAAGACTATATCCGTCTGATGAGGGCAAGCCCTGAACCTATGACTTAGTGCCTGGCCAAGAGGTATGTGATTGAGAAGAATGGGAGAATGCAATGCTCAGAGGGTAGAAGGAAAAAGAGACATGTTTACAAAGGCATTTAGGCACTTGAACAAACAAATAAGTGCCTGGTGGGATTTCCCAAAGCACAGAGGTATTTAACTCCCATTGTATTTTTCAAAATGATCAGACTAGCATTTTCAACAGTAGGTACCTAAACCAGCGCAGCTAATGCCATGTCCAGGTTCCTAAAATAGATTATCTGATTTTCATAGGTGTAAATATTTAGCAAAAATCCCAGAGAAATCTCAGATTACCACACTGTTGGATTTTTGCATAGAAAAATCACAATTAATGAGAAAAACAGTAATTTTTAAAATAAGGGACTAATTTTCAGAAAGTCATATTTTGGTATACTGGTAGTTACCAGACTGTTGGATAAACAGATGTTAGAATGCTAAATCACTGCAATAATAAAACAAAAGCCACAGAATAACCTGATTCAGCCTCTGCTTAAAACAGAGCCATCTGTTCAAGCTCCAAAATGTAATATTTTAGTAAAAAAGGCTTTTGATAAAGCCTCTTTTCCAACACTACCATCCAGCTAATACAAACATCTTACAAGATATTAATTCCTCCCTCTTACAAGATATTAATTCCAGAAAATCTGTATTTCTTTTTAAAACTTTTGTTTATATCATGTAACCATAGCTGATCCGTCTCCACAAGGACTGAACCCCCCCCCCAAGAACAATGATTTTACTTAGAAATCCAAAGATTATAGGAGTAATGGTGAAGTAATTACTGAAGGATTTGAAAACAGATTTTTGGCCTCAGAAAATATGCAGTTATGTTATGTATAAATGTACATAATCTGGCTATAAATATATATAAATCCTGGCTCCACTGAAGACAATAGGAATTTTGTCAGATTTCAGTGGAGCAAGAATTTCACCATGGTTTTCCTCCAAAATTACCTTATCACTTCTGTTAATTGTTACAGACAAAAGAAAAAGATATATTTTAAACAAAACTAATAGCTCACCTTCATCAGGATTCAATCCTACAGTAAAGTATTATGAAGTTGACAATAATATAATCATAGCAACAGAGCATGAGGGTCCTGGACAGATCTTAATACTGCAAATAGGTGTTTACATACAAACACACACAAGTTGAATACGGAGTACATCTATGCAAATCAATTCATGCAGTGCACGAAACAGAACAAACTAAATTCTAACTGCTGGACACTTCTGCTTAAAGATCTGCTGGACAGTCATTAGCCAACAACTTTTTTTCTTTCTTTTTTTTTTTTTTAAATGTTGAGGGGTTTCTGCAGCCAATCAAGATTTCTTATGAAGATTTCCTTTTTAAAAAAAGACCATTCTCTTTTTTACTTTCACACTTAAAAGAAATCTGCAATTTATGTGAATATGGTGGAACAACCATTTCCCAAGATTCATAGTCAAAACAGGTAAAACACAACCATTTAGCTGACCTGTAGTAAAGAAGGGGGCCAAAAACAACATTGGTTGGATACCAGTAGCCAATGGGGACAGATTATCTGTAAACAAAATGAGACTTCTTGTTAATGGTGATTATCTTTCTGTGATGGGGAAAAGATGTGGGGCAGAACTTTTTTTTTTTCCCCTAAATTTTGAGTTTTCCCAGTTCTCTGGCTCTGGAAGGAGTAAATCTAAAGAGATTTCTTCATGCTGCTCCTGGGCATGCAGTGAAGGGCTATATTCAAAGTCATGCTAACAGTCATAACTATCCCTTCTACCTCCCACTTTCAACTTCCCACACATCTCATCCCATCCCACTTCCCACTGATAGGAAGACCCATCTCCTTAGCCCCTTCAACATATCTAGCCATTTTAGTTATTCCTAGGGTGTCTGTCACCTTGGTAGCTAAACACTGTACTCAGTTAAGATGATGGAACACAATTCATAAAGAAGACCATTGCTCTCTGACCCCTATTAATAGTTTGTTCTGAATTATGAATGTTCATTCTGGGAATGTTGGGTTTTTTGGTATATTTGGGTGGGGGTTTTTTGAGGGGGTTTTTTTGGTCTTTGGGGAAGGTGGTGATGACGGGCACCATTCCTGGGGAAGGCTGTCTCCAAAAAGGAGTGTACTACCTTGAGATCTAAAAAGGACAGTGATTCAGTTATGTGTAAGGCCCTAACAAATTCATGGTCCATTTGGTCAATTTTATGATAATAGGATTTTAAAAATCATGTTTCGTGATTTCAGTTATTTAAATCTGAAATGTCACAGCGTTGTAATTGTAAAGGTCCTGACCCAAAAAGGAATTGTAGGGGGAGGGTTGCAGGGTTATTGTAGTGGAGGCTGTGGTACTGCTATCCTTACTTCTTTGCTGTTGCTGGTGACAACACTGCCGCCAGAGCTGGGCAGCTTGAGACTGGCAGCTACTGGCCTGAAGCCCAGCTCTGAAGGCAGATCTGTTGCCAGCAGCAGCATAGAGGGATGGCATGGTGTGATATTGCCACCCTTACTTCTGCGCTGTAGCCTGCAGAGCTGGGCCCTCAGTCAGCAGTTGCTGCTCTCAGGTGCCATTGCCAAGATCTGGAGGCAGCAGTGCAAATGTAAAGGTGGTGTGGCATGTATGGGATTGCAACCCTTACTTCTGCACTACTGCTGGCAGGTTGCTGTCTTCAGAGCTGGGCTCCTGGCCAAGAGCTCTCCAGCCAGCCAGTTTTAAAGCAAAGCAGAAGTAAAGGCAACAATACCGCAACCCCCCTAAAATAACCTTGCAACTCCTCTGCAACTCCCTTTTGGGTCAGCCCTCTCCCCCAATTTGAGAAACTGTGAAATCTTTATTGTATCCGGTAAAAGCAAACAAGAGACCAGATTTCATGGGGGAGACCAAATTTCATGGTCCGTGATGCATTTTGCATGGCAGTGAATTTGATAAGGCCCTGTTTATGTGGTAGTTCTGCAGGGATGCCATTCTATCTTGTTTGTCAGAATCTCAACTTTTATTTAAAAAGAAAAGTATGGCAGGTACTTTTCGAAGGCCACTGCAGAAAAGCCCAGTCACCACAGCTCCATTCCAGACTTGATTAGCAAACTTATTTTATGTTAACTATCTTCAAGTCTGTTCCTGGCACCTTGAGCCAAGGGCCAGAACAATCCACTTTTAGCCAGCAAGCCTCTCTTCTTAATGGTCCTTACCCAACTCCTGGAATCCAAATGAACATTGCATTGTGGCTCCTAGAACCAAAACGAGCTTTAAAGAATCCACAGATATTACACCATCTCAGGTCCAACCATGAGTATTATACCTCCCCTTCAATCCCATACATAAAACAACATTAACTGAACACATTACCTAACACTCTCCACACACACTGTAGGACTGGTTCCAATTACCAGAAGGTAATTATCAAATCACCCTGCATCTTCTTGATTTACAGCTATATTCCACTGGATATGTTAACCTCAGTGGCAATATTCATATATAAGCACAAAAACGGGGCTGACTCAGAAACAAGTTCACAAATCTAGAATTCAGTCCCAGCAGAGAACAATGAAAGCAGAACTCTGCATCTTCACAGTAAAATGAAAAACCCACTTTGATCTGATCCTCTTACAATAATGCCAAGGAGCAGGAAGCAAATTTAAGAGGGAAAATAGCTAAAGTCCGCACAGACTGAAGAGAAAAGAAGAAAAATGTGAGACAGCCTCAGCATTCAAATGATTGGGAGGCAGGTCAGAAAGATAGACAAACTGTTTTCCCCATCTGCTTAGCCCTTCCCTCTTGCTCCCATCAAAAAATTCTCAAAGAGTGAAGGCATTGGCAGGCATTGGGAAACCTATAACCTGCTTACAGAAATAGTGGAAGGACAATAATATCTGGCAAGCCACTAAATAAGGCAACTAAATTGCTCCCTTTCCAGCATGAACACACTAGGGCTACAACTACACAGCTTCCTTCTTCCGCAAAAGGCTATGCAAATGAAGCGCAGATTAGCATGTTGTCACACTTCATTTGCATATTTCACTAGGAGCCGTTTTTGCGCAAAAACCCCCTCTTGCACAAGAGCCATTCTTCCTGAAAAACGGCTCTTGCACAAGAGGGGGGGTTTTGCGGAAAAAGGCGCTGTGTAGACGGCACCTTTTTGCACAAAAACCTCTTGCACAAAAATGGCTCTAATTAATTATGCAAATAAAGCATGGCAATATGACAATTTGTGCTTCATTTGCATAGGCTTTTGCGGAAGAAGGAAGCTGTGTAGACGTAGCCGCAGAGAGACAAAAGAATTTCCTTTGCTAAAACCAAAGTTTCAGAGCTGTAAGCTAGTCGATTAATTGCATACACTACTCATTTACTGTGGTTGTTTTGTCTCAAAATTTTCCAGGGCACATTAGAGACCATCAAGACAATCTGGGGAAGAAATTAGAAGCTGGTTGTCCATAGTTGTTCTATTGATTGATCTCTGTTCTTACAGAGCCTGTAAAATACAGGAAGAGGCAACAGAAGACAGGCTGTACTTGATTGCTCTCCTATGCCATTCATTTTTATTCTTTCACAGGATATAAAGGGAGTTTAAAACTCTTTTTGGCTAACAGATTTATTGGAGCATAAGCTTTCGTGGGCAAAGACCCACTTCGTCAGATGCATCTGATGAAGTGGGTCTTTGCCCCCAAAAGCTTATGCTCCAATAAATCTGTTAGTCTATAAGGTGCCACAGGACTTCTCGTTGTTTATGCAGATTCAGACTAACATGGCTACCCTCTGATACTAAAACTCTTTTGAGACACTGCTTGCATGTATCCCCCTCCCCAGCCTGCAGCTCTGCTCCTAAAGAGGAGCTGATGCATAGAAAGCATTTGTTTGTTTTTTCCAATCATATTAGCATAATTGAGTTAGTTTAACACAATTGAACACTTTCACTGAAGTACAGGCTAATGTGTCTTCAGACCTTTTGGTTGGTTGTCTTCTAGCCTAGAGAGCTAATCTGCCAAATGCGAGTTGCCAGACTTTCCTTGTAAAAAAAAACAAAAACAAAAACAAAACAAACAAAAAAACCAAACACCTCCCAACCTTGAAAGTTGAGATTCTCATGTATTCACCTGATTCCAGACTGCATAGCTTTAAAGATTTTGCAAGACTTTGATAAAATCATGAGAGTTGGCAACACCCATCCCTGCTGCTGCCATCTTAAAGGACCTGTAAGGGTTCTCTCTTGTGTACCATAAGAAGTAGTAAGGCCCATCCTTCTCTTTGGGAATGGGTGTTCTCAGGAGGGGTGTCTCAAAATATTTATTTCAAATATAGTTTTAAACTTATGTCCATATTAGTTAGTGCCTGAGATACTGCCTTTCTTGCAAAGCAAAGGGCAATATAAAAATAAGTATAATCATATTTTTAATAGGGGGAAAATAGACAACTGAGGAGGGCTGCCTTCATACTGCAAATATAGTGGGTCAGGAAGAAGCAGCATCTTCAGAGATATCACGGAGTGATACCTTAAATACAGGATGATGACAGCACTGCAGAATTGTGAAGAGGATGCCGTGCAGTGAAGGAGAAAGCTCCCATTCAAAGCAAACATCTTCCATAATAAACCAATGAATATAAAAAATTGACAGGCAACATAAGTCAGGTTTTGTTTAAATGCTCTTTTGCCCTGGTTTTAGTTCCTCATTCAGGGTACGTTGACACTTGCTCCCTAGTTTGAGCTAAGGATGCAAATGTAGGCAACCGAAATTGCTAATGAAGCAACAACAGCTGATTCGAACCAGGAAGTGCGTGTCGGGACGCGTTAGTTCGAACCATTTTTTTAGGAGTAACGTTAGTTTGAACCAAGGGGTTTGGTTCAAACTAACGTGTCCCGGTGCGCACTTCCTGGTTCGAATCAGCTGTTGAGTGGAGTAATGCGCCGGCGAGATCATGCTAATGAAGCACAGGATATTTAAATCCCCGCTTCATTCGCAATTTCGGTCGCCTACATTTGCATCCCTAGCTCGAACAAGGGAGCAAGTGTAGACGTACCATAAGGGGACATAATCACCCCTTTCCATCCCCAAAAAAGAAACTTTTCTGAATATTTTTATTATTATTAAGTAACAAAAGTTCAGTCCAGCAGATGTCTACTTGTAATGACTCTGCCTGAATCGCAGCATACAAGTGGCATCTAACAATTACAGTGCAGTGATAATTGTTCTCCTGGACTGGCTCTTGTAACAGTGTTCCTCAAACTGTAAGAATACATCACACACTTTAAAGCTAAGAGAGAAAAGTTAATCAAGAATGGAAGCTAAAAATTCTGAAAAAAGTCAATTTTCTTTTCAAGTATTTGTTCTTTTAAAAAATTGTTCTTGTAATCAAGGCATTTGTGTGCAACAGAATATCTATTTTTTGCCCATTCTCTTTAGTTTACCATACAATCAACCCATTGAACTTCACTTGAAACATCACTATCTGTTGCTATGGTCATAGCTAGTAACTACTACAAAAAGGAACAGTGTACTTAAATACAAATGGATTGTTTAAACAAAATCTGGCTCCCGGGAGATATTCACAAGTCACTGATTTATAAAACTAACTGACTCCACTAAAGATGAGCAAGTGGCTATTTCCATTAGTTTGGGATTTGGGGGAGGGGGACCAATTTTAAGATACAAATAAAAGCAAATATTTCCTCAGACTCATAGACTTTAAGGTCAGAAGGGACCATTATGATCATCTAGTCTGACCCCCTGCACAGTGCAGGCCACAGAATCTCACCCACCCACTCCTAGAATAATCCTCTCGCCTATATCTCAGATATTGAAGTCCTTGAAACAATGATTCAAAGACCCCAGGATGCAGAGAATCCTCCAGCTGTGATCTGTACCCCATGCTACAGAGGAAGGCGAAAAACCTCCAGGGCCTCTGCCAATCTATCCTGGAGGAAAATTCCTTCCCGACCCCAAATATGGCGATCAGCTAAACCCTGAGCATGTGGGCAAGACTCACTAGCCAGACACCCAGAAAGTTCTCTATAGTAACTCCTATCATCCCTCCATTGACCTATTTACCACTGATAATGAACGGTCAATTAGTTACCAAAATCATGTTATCTACTAAATAAATGTAATCATGTTATCTCATCAAACCATCCCCTTCATAAACCCATCTAGTTTAATCTTGAAGCGAGATAGATCTTTTGCCCCCACTACTTCCCTTGGAAGGCCATTCCAGAACCTCACTCCTCTAATGGTTAGAAACCTTCGTCTAATCTCAAGTCTGAACTTCCTACTAGCCAGCTTATATTCATTTGTTCTTGTGTCCACATTGGTATTAAGCTTAAATAATTCCTCTCCCTCCCTGGTATTTATCCCTCTAATATATTTAAAAAATGCAATCATGTCCCCCCTCAGCCTTCTTTTGGTTAATGTAAACAAGCCAAGCTCCTTGAGTCTCCTTTCATAAGACAGGTTTTCCATTCCTCGGATCATCCTAGTGGCCCTTCTTTGTACCTGTTCCAGTTGAATTCATCCTTCTTAAACATGGGAGACCAGAACTGCACATAGTATTCTAAATGGGGTCTCACCAATGCCTTGTATAATGGCACTCACACCTCCTGATCCCTACTGGAAATACCTCGCCTAATACATCCCAAGACCGTATTAGCCTTTTTCACGGCCATGTCACAATGGCGGCTCATAGTCATCCTATAATCAACCAGGACTCCGAGGTCCTTCTCCTCCTCCGTTACTTCCAACTGATGTGTCCCCAACTTATAACTAAAATTCTTGTTATTAATCCCTAAATGCATAACCTTACACTTCTCACTATTAAATTTCATCCTATTGCTATCACTCCAATTTACAAGGTCATCCAGATCTTCCTTTTCCTTTTCTGAATTGGCAATACCTCCCAACTTTGTGTCATCCGCAAATTTTATCAGAACACTTCCACTTTTGGTGCCAAGGTCAGCAATAAAAAGATTAAATAAAATTGGCCCCAAAACTGATCCCTGAGGAACTCCGCTAGTAACCTTCCTCCAACCTGACAGTTCACCTTTCAATATGACCCGCTGTAGTCTCCCCTTTAACCAGTTGCTTATCCACCTCTCAACTTTCATATTAATCCCTATTTTTTCCAATTTAACCAATAATTCCCCATGTGGTACTGTATCAAATGCCTTACTAAAGTCGAGGTAGATTAGATCCACTGCATTTCCTTTATCTAAAAAATCTGTTACTTTCTCAAAAAAGGAGATGAGGTTGGTTTGGCACAATCTACCTTTTGTAAAACCACTATGAAACATTTTCTTGCAGGTAATAAAAGAGTTCTCTGATCATTTTTATATTGACTTTCATTTTTACCTCCTCTATTGTGAAAGGAATATTTTGGTGTTATTAAATTGCACCTACCTTTCTACCACTATATAGATCACTATAATGAAGTATTATTATAGTTTGTAATTTGGTTATAAAGAGCTTCTGCTGGAAGCATCTTATATGTTTCTAGTACTATTTCATTGATAGCTATGCTTGAAAATAATTATGAGAGCCACGACAATGAACTGTATTGAACAAAAACAAATTAGCAATGGCATGCCTCTTGCCCTGAAGTATCACAATGAACAGATGATGGATTAAATGGCAATGACAGAGATGAATCTTCAACCCCATAATAATTTATTTAGTAGATAAATTTAGAATTGCCATACAACACTGCTATTCTTGATGCTCTTACGTCTATTTACTGCCAATACTGCATCTGCCATTGGCATCGCTGCAGCCCTTTTCCATTTGTTTCTGCAACTCTTCCATGAACACTCTGGTTTCCATTTTCACAGTGTAATTCAGAGCAGAGTCTGACCCATGGCTTTTCAAAAATATATACTCTTAAATATTTGTATTGGTATTTGAAGCATCTAGACGTTTTGGAAATTAGGTTCAAACCCTGACAGACACAATTCAACTCTGTCATTTCAATAGGTGTTTCCCAATTTTCTTGGCTAAAATCCATTACTCCCTCAATATCCACACGTCAAGTTGGGCAGCGTTTTGTGCCAACTGTCCACACTTACAGGATGGACAATTCTACCCTGAGAAGTCATGACACTGACAAAGCCTTGGGTATTATGGTGGATAATCAGCTGGACACGAGCTCTCAGATCAATTCTTTTGCCAAAAGGCTAATGAAGTCATTGGGTATATAAAGAGGGGATTCTCGAGGAGTAAAGGTTATCTTATTGGAATACTGAGTCCAGTTCTGGTGAGCACAGTTCAAAAACCTGAAGAGAGTTCAGAAAAGAGCCATGAAATTGCCAGGATTTGAAAACCTACCTTATGGCGACAAACTCAAGAACAGTTATTAAAAAAGAGGAGGTTAAAGGATGACTTGATCATAGTCTATAAGTACCTATGTGGGAAACAGAACTTTAGTAAAAGAGGGCTTTTCAGTGTAAACAGACAAAGGTACAACAGTGTCTGGAAATTCAATGCGCTCTTTTGGCTTTATAATTTATTAATCTTCTTGTAAACCTCACTTCCTCTTGCTGTTCACTGTCTATGTACAAATCTGGGCTTGTACAATTATTGCTACTTGCCCACCATCAACATACATGCTAGTGTGACCCAACGTGGACTGAACACAGGACTCAGAGCCAACAATGACAAAGTTCTAATTCTTATACTCCAATGACATGTATTTGTTCTGCCATCAGTAAAATGGTATTAATACTTTTTAACCTCAGGAAAGGATTTTATGGATGAAATTGTTATTCTGTACAGCACTTCACAGATATAAAAGATTATATAAATGTTGTTATTATTGGTCTTAATTTTCCTTACTGATGCTTTTCAGTTTAACTATCAGAAGTTTTGTTATGACTGCAGGCTAGAGACAACTTCCTTTTTTGCCTGCTCATTTTAAAATTCCTTTAATATCTCTTTAATTATTCCCGCCCACCCACTCATGGTGTATTTATATTTCAAACACTTGTATTCCAATAACTTGTGTTCTTCCAATATTTTGCCAACTACAATTGCACTCTCTCTTAAATGGAACGATTTTGTATTTAATATAGACACATATTCAGTAATAGATGTATTTATCTCGATCCCTGTAAATTTCACTTCTCTGCTGAAAGCCTCTCTTCTGTACTATTTTTTCCAAGCTAGTCCACCATTCACTTTAGGTTGAATGGTGCCTTCCATGCAAGCATCTCAGAGTACTTTAATCTAGTAACTACAAAATAAAAGGAAAAATACAGCCAAGTAAATAAACATCCACACTAGGACTTTAACAGAGATTTAAAATGAACTAATGATTCCAGAGATTGGTTCAAAAAAGGTAATACCTGACTTGCCTGGTCTCTCTATAGTATTTTAGGTTTAGATGTATAATGACATGGTATTCCAGAGCTACCACTGCTAGCTGCAGAATTCTACAAACTTGATATTATAGGGAAATGAACAGAAATCAAAGAATCATAAGACTGGAAAGGACTTCAAGAGGTCATGTAATCCACTCCCCCGCACTCATGAAGGACTAAGGATTATCCATTCTAGACCATTCCTGACAGGTCATTATCTAATCTACTCTTAAAAATATCCAATGATGGAGATTCCACAACTACAATTGTTATCCAACAACAGTTGAAATCTCCCAGAACATAGATGAAGGTTCCCAAGTCCTAACAAGTGAATTGCATAAGGTGAAATCTGCCAATGCTAGAGAGAGAAAGTAAAATTGTACCACAGAAGATCCGATCACCCCCCTTCTATAATAATAAAGGAGAGCCTGTTGGCAGAGTGTCCTCTGCGTGCAGCTGATACGGGGAACATGACATCCCCTTATGTTATCAATATACTTATTATTAGAAGTTCTTCATCCCACCAGTTGCAATAGCATGCATATTTGTATCCATGAAACATCACTTATGTCAGTGCCTTTCAAAAACAAGTGCTCTGTGAGATAGCTTCTTAGAAATTCTGAGAAGTAGGTCCATTAAGAATGCATTTGTATTTGTACCTGAAACCAAAGTGTAGCTTTTGAGTCCATAACCATAAAAGATGAGTTCAATAACCAACAAAAATTTGGATTATATATGATTAAAACACAGCAGATCATACATAGGGTTTTTTATTTCAGCCTGGGCTGTGTTCCCAAAAGCAGAAAGATAGGCAATATACCAACTCCATTTATTTCTAAATTAAATCAATAGATTGGTTGTTTATATGACTTACAGACTACATGATTTGTGAGTTAAAGGCATAACATTCACTTTAGTAGGACAGTAACAAATACTTGAATTTCCTAGACCAGTATAGCTTAAGTAAGTTAGAAGAACAAAGCTGTTTCAGTTGATCTTGCCAGCCTCAGTATAGAATAAGAGTAGCATTTGTTTTTAAAGTACCTGCCAAATAATGTGGGGAGCAAAGAGCTTCACCCCTCCCCTTTGTCCCACCAACATTAGGGCAATGTGGAACTAAGGGGATGCAACTGAAAGTCGGCTTTGTTCACATCTGTTGGGTGACACACAAATGATATGCCCAGTGAGCAGTCCAGAGGAACACTGAACTATTGTCACTGGATGCACTTTGGTTTCTCTGGGTTTATTGCTACAATGTGCAATGCAGGGCTGCATATAGGGGGTGGGAGAGCAATTTAAAACAAAAAGCTCAGGGCTCCAGGCCATCACTACTCCGGCAATGGTGGTGGCCAAAGCCCCAGATGCTTTAAATTGCCACTGGTGCCCCAAGCAGCATTGTCTGGGTGACGCTGAGGGGCTGGATGGGGGAGGCTAGGCCCCTTCTGCAAAAAGGCCAGCCCCTTCTGGGGCTATAGAGTCAGGCCCCTCATCTTGTCCGGGAGCCCGGCAAGTCTGTCAGACAGCCTGAAGCCATGTACAGCCTTTTTATCCTCATTGCTAAAAATACTCAGATATAAAAATTTACAAATCCCCAAAAATATACCTGTAAAATTACCAAACTGTTTCATAAACGAGTGGTCCCATGGCACCTTAAGAGACTAACCAAAATATATAGAATCATGAGCTTTCGTGGGCAAAACCCACTTCATCAGATGAATTGGAGTGATCAGAATGCACCTTGTGTCACCAACACACATAATTCTAGCAGTCAGACTGGGAAATGAAAGCCTGTGATCCCTCAAAGTCTTTAGTATAATCTTTTCACCTGTGGACACTTTCCAAGTTCTAGGGATTTGCTCCTATAATTCAGCAGAATGTTGTTGGCTGTGAATCCTCTCATCACAAGAAAAAGAGGTGTAATTCCTGAGTTATGCAATAGCAGGATTAGTTATCTACTAATTCTGCAATATACTAAAAACATACACATAGATGCTCGAAGACATTAAAGTGTCCTTACCACTTTGCTGCAGGAACATAAATGTGAAAGGGCAGAGGGTTTTTCAGTTGAAAATAACCACATAAATATATTTATTTCATTTTCTTCTAAACAAACCTCATAAATGTTGAAAGTATGATTTGATTACTACTGTAAAGATGAATAAGGGAAATTCCATTACATCTTACTTAGGTTAGATAAAAACAAATTCTATTTATTCTTAATGCAGTCTAAGACAACACCTTCTTTTACATGTAAAAGTTATTTACCTCATATTCTAGGTGATAATATTAGTTCCTGACTGTTTACTTCTTTATGGGAAGGGAGGGGGAAGAAGAGAGCAAATAAGAGCAAAAATATTAACAACTGGTTCAGCTAATTCCTTTAAATTGATTTCTGGATTTTGAACATTTAAATTTAACCACAAGAGGATTAAAATCTTGGGGGAGAGGGAAGCAGCAATTGTGTTTATGATACAGAACAGCAAAAATCTAAAAAGGTTAAGAAAGTGTGAGTAATAAAGGTGCGATATCACTGACAGGACACCAGAGGAATGCACAGAATGGACACGTGGCCATCCAGAGATGAGGCTAGCTCACAGTGATGTACAACCCTCACAATTATTTTATTCTAGGCCTGGCCTGGCAAGATTGACTAAGCAGATCTGCACTACAAACGTACATTGGCACAGCTGTGTTGCTGTCCCACTTCTGGTAAAGATTCTCTAAGCTGATGGTAGAGAGTTCTTTCTTCAGTTTACTAACTCCACCTCTGCAAGAGTTGGTGGCTATGTTGGTGGAAGATCTCTCCCATCAGTTTAGAGCATCTCACTGCAAGCAATGTAGTTATACCTAAGTAGATACGCAGTGGAACAGACCTGGCCTCAGACTGAGGTAATAGGAGACAGAATGGGGAACTAAAGTAGGATGGATATGCTGCTCTTTCACTTTTCATCCCTGTGCTCCTTATACACTATGACTAAGTCATGGATCAGACTGCTGTGAATTTCAGATTTACAAGATAAACACTCATGAAAATGTATCAACCCAGATACAAAATTTACTCACCTCATCTTACCAGAAGAATGCTAATGAAGCAAGAAGTTACTTATATGCAAAGCAAAAATTTCTTGTTCCCAATTAGTGAGAAAGTAGGATTTTTCAAGGAAGTAAGATGAGTTTTCCTAATGATAAACGTGCATAAGGAAGTAAAATGGTAAGTTGGACTATATAATAAAAAATGCTTGGCTTTTAACCCCCCCAAATCAGCTAACTATGAGTTATACACAATGCTGTAGCAGTGTCAGTCCCAAGATATTAGAAAAACAAGGTGGGTGAAATAATATCTTTTACCAAACTAACTTCTGTTGGTGAAAGAGACAAGTGTTCAGACCTAGGTTTGTCTACACTGGCACCTCTTTTATCGTTCGGGGGTATTAAACACCCCCCTTGATATGGGCATGTCTACACTAGGAAATTATTTTGAAATAACTAAATTCAAATTAGTAACTCCCATAATGACTATTTTGAACTAAGCTTATTCCCCAAGGAAAGCAGGGAGTACAGATTTAGAAATAACCAGCCCATTATTTTGAAATAATAGGCTTGGTAGTTGTGGATGCTCTGCTTATTACTTGGAAAGAGGAGGGTTAACTCCCAAAATAACTCCCTAGTACAGACCAGGGCTATGAAAAAATTTTTAACCAATGAAAAGCACTAACGTAAACCACAAAGCTTCTGCCGCTCATGGGGGATGAAAGTTTTTTGTTGGCAGGTGAGGGCTTCCTGTGCGCCTTTTAGTGTCATGGCTTTAGTGGCACAACCACTACACTAAAAGTCATGTAGTGTAGCCATAGCCTTACACAACTCTTCTTGAGATCTGGGAAAGATCCTCAGAGTGTCACAGATAAATACAAAGTCAAAGAGATTGTTTAATATAAATATTTAGAATACATGCTACCATTCAGTGTGAAATGACTCGTTAATACCCTTGTAGTCACAGGACAAAAAGTGGGGATAGCGAGTTACAGATTGTTGTAATAATAAAGACACTGGAATTCTAGCTGAAGACCATGATTTTTTGTGTCTAGCAAAGTTATGTACTTAAGCTCCCATGCTCCTCTTTTGAAAGGGTTGTTCCTTTGAAGATGAGGACGGATAAGTCAGATATAGGCTGACTATTTTGTGAAAAGCATCCATCCACAGGTGATAGGGTATTTTTGTCCTTTATAATTTTCCTGTGTGGGTTCATCTGAAAGCCCAGTGCATCGCTTCACCAACATAGTTACTGAGACATTTAGTGCACCAAATGAGGTATACCACATGTTGTGATAGGCATACTAGGAGACATGGATCTTGAAAGGTGTGTTGTGGAGCACATTGATCATTGCAGCAGTGGCTTTAAAGCTGTTGTTTTAGCAGGATCTGATGCTGCTTTGAGTTGGTGGGTCCTGGTCTATGGGGAGCTTACTTCTGATGAGCTTGGAGGATTGCTGAAAGGCCAGAAGAAAGGAGTCAGGAAAGATTTATTTCATGATACACTTCCTATTGAGTATGTGTTGTAGTTGTTTGAGGATATACCACAACGGTTCCCTTGTACAGGGATAGGTGACAACTAAGGGTAGGCAGTTGGACAGGGTTTTATTTCTGTACTGAAGCAGGTTCTCCCTGGCTATTTGATATATTTAAGTACTTTAAAGACTAACAAAACATGTCGATGGTATCATGAGCTTTCCTGGGCACAGCCCACTTCTTCAGAAGACTGGAGTGTAGGATGTTCAGAACCAAAAATAGTCCTTAAAGGGCTACCAGACTATTTGTTGTTTTTTTAAGTTTATCCTGTACAGACTAACTCAGCTACCCCTCTGAAGCTTTTGATATATTTAAGTTCAGTTTTTACCTCAGAAAGCTTTCTAGGAAATCTTGGGGATCACTGCCCAAGAAAACCAAAACCAAAACATGATTTTTTTTGAAAGATTGTCAGAGTGTGCACAATACATATGCATGCTATGTGCCATCAGAAAAGTGTCAGATCTGCTACTTTACGGAGTCCTTCACTGACAGAAGTGTTGAAGTTGTTCCTTTAGCCTGTTGGACAGCCTTGTGTTTTTTAAGCAGATGTTTTAGATTCAGTAAATTCCCCAATGCCTCAAACAGGTTAGTAGTGTATGCATGGTACACAGATTGTTATAATCTGAGAATCACATTTCAACAAAGCTAAAGGTATTGCTCCCTAGACAATGCCTGAACATAATCAAAAACCAAGAATACAACAAATGTCTTTTCCTGCCATCTTTACTCTTTGCCAGAGATTTGCATATAGCAGGGGAGGAGACTGACTAGAGAATCATTCTGTGAAACAAGTTTTCAGTTTTTCACTCTGTAAGAAAAAAAAAAACAAAACCATAGCTTTTTTGCCAGTCCAGGCACAAATAAAAGGGGACAACACCATTTGAGTATCTTCTGAGGAAGAAGGGCTTGTTGCTTGAAGAAACACAGTGCTTCTAGGACTGAATGGAAGAGCATCAACTAGGAAAGCTCTATCATTCTAGAAGTTTTGCTCTTGTAAGCTATTACAGAGAGGCAGGATTTCTGCTGTACCAAGGAGTTTACAGAATGGTCTTCTGTGATCATTGTTATAGTAAACATAAAACATACATTATGTACCCACAGGAATGGAAATTTCACAATTTAAGATCAAATCATCTGCACACACACTCAATGAAGCATGCTGGGGTAGTATTAAGGCGATGTGCGAAAATGGCAGTGTAAACTCACAGTTATACACTTCAATTCTTTTGTTGCTCTTAGTCATATGCTACTTTAAGCAGTTTCCTGGGGAGATTTTTACATCTGTAATAACCTGTTTGTAGATAAAGGGATATGAAAGTCTGGCTGCATTGTGGGCTTGATCCTGCTTTCTTTGCCCAGTACTAAATTCCATTAACTTCCAAACTTGAGCTGGAGGCAAAAACTATGGTTTTCACTTTGGGATTAAACCCTGACTGGATAAAATATGGACCTGTAGCTACTACTGCAGTACTAATATTAAACAATAATCAACAAGTCATCAAGTTCAGTGAGACTAGTCAAATGACTAAAGATATGTGCTTAAATGCTTGCAGGCCCAGGCCATTAATTAATAAATATGTCCCAGCATCTCTACAAATATTTGCAGAATCTTGTAATTTTTTTTTCTAAATTAAAGATAATCTGTAAAACAAGTGTCTGCCTGGAGGAAATTTCTATGGTAGTTATGGAAACTAACAGTGTTAATGCTAATTAAAAAGCAGCTATTTAAATTCTTATTTCTCTTTAGACTTTTAACATATGTCTAAGAACCAACTACATTTAAATCATCTCTGTTGCTTCAAGAGCTCTCGGGAGAGAAAAAGCATATGACCATGGAGCAAACGGTATCCTCAAAGCCTACTCTCCTATTCAAGCTTTGCTTCCAACAGCTAAATAAGTGGCAGTAGAGCAAAAGGTTAAAAACTATGCAGTTCATCTCTGCCAAAGCATTAAAGAAAAATGAGAATGCTGAATATCTGACAAGGACTACAGAATCAACACAGCAGCAATCTGCCTAGAAGCTGCAAAGGGCAGAATTCAGGGGTCTGCTTAAAAGCTCCTAACAATTGATGCATATAAAGAAAAAGAAAACCACAATAAAACCATTATTACTAGAGCTACAGTCTATGATCATTATGCTTTGTGATATTCAATATCAACTATATTATGTGTTGTGTAATATGCATATTTAATAGTTATGGCCTTCTGTAGCCCTTAGTGTCTTAAAATGAGTGTTTTGGTACATTAACAAGTTATTGAACTATACATGTTGTTTTGTAATTCTAATAAATGGACACCACCCTGTGAATGTTGTGCAGATTCACATCTCAAAGCTCAGAGGTCTACAACCTGTGCCTGCTAACAGTCATTAAGCACCACTCCTCAGTTCTTTTCAAAATAATAAACCATCACACTCAGACAAAACTATGCCCCCATCTCTTAGGAATTACAAGTGGTGAAATGTCATCTATTGCAAAGACAATAAGTAGTTTTCATATTTCCAGAAATACCAATTGTAACAGACCCCCATTTAATGTCGACTAAGAAGCTACACAAAGGTCTCAACAAACATTGCTCAATCGTACCAAATAAAAAGTATCTTGTTACAATAAGAGACATCAGAAAGTCTGACTTGCAAAGTGACCACATTGTGCAGTACAGCAAATTCTTGCTAAGCTACTTTTCAATAAGCACCAAACCTGCAACTGTACAAAGAAGATAGATTTTTCATATACAGTTTACTGAAGCACAAAAGCCACATATACAGTGATGGATGGGGCACAAGGACCTAGATGAAAGACAATATACACAATGAGATTCTGCTGCTCTGCACAGGGGCTTTGATATAGTAAGCATTTGTGATGCATTTCCTTTAGTTTGTGCATCATGTTCTTACCTGGCAGGCATAGAAACTACAATCTGTTTTGTCTTACACAAAACAAACCAACTGCTGAAATTTGTAAAGCTGTTTTAGTTTTCAGTCAGTAAAAGAAATAAATGGTTTCAGCTGTTTCAGAATCTTTCCTGATGAACCTTAAAACTGCCAGTAAAATACTAAACTTTTAAAAAATCCTGATTTCTTTAACCATGTCTGTCTCATTTCCCTAACTGCTAGCCCAAGGTAGCCCTACAGAATGCTTGCTTTTAATAACCACACTCTCTAAAGGCAATTCTTACCAGGTGTAACAAGCTGGGAAATCTGTGGGTTTTTTTATGAATACTGTGCATGTGTCAGTGTTTGCTTGTTTGTGATGGGGTACTCACTACGGAGTTAGATCAAAAGGCATTATTAAAGGAACCAAACAGGCCAGGTAAAACAGTGACAAATAAAAGTATTTGAAGAAATCATGGGGAAGCTGTTTAATAGGGAATAACTCACTTCCTACCTGATTCCAGCCAGGATAAGAATGACTTGCTCTTCCCCAGATTAAGCCTAGCATCAAAAGTAGACTAGCAAACATTAGAAAACCCTAGGCCTAGAAAATGATGGGTGTTGAGGGAGTGGCCAGATGCTGCTTAAGGATGCAGAGAGACTTCAGCAGTCTGCTTCTCCTAATGCGGAGAGGTAACTGCACTTGATGAAAAGCACCAAAACTTGCAATGAAAAATTAAGGGTTCAATAAGGAGAAATATATGATTGTTTTTATCCTTTGCCCTACCCTCCGTATCTGTGGGTGAACAAATAGTTTGTTTTTAAAATGCTGTTTTTGAGTTGCTTTAATAAGCTCACTGGTTATAAGTCTGCAGAGTGAAAGAGCTTGCAGGTGCCAGTCCCAATTGGACTGTGTCTCATTAACATGGTTGAGAAACATTGAGCTGTTGCCTAGAGATCCAGTCCCAGAGTGGTTGAACTTCATAGTTCTGCTCAAGATGGGGTGAAGGTACAAAGGTGTACCTCCCCACACAGGGGAACATTTGAGAGGTACTGAAAGGGTCTCAAGCATAATTTGTCCTGTAACCATGTCTTTAGGATCTCTCTCTCTCTCTCTCTTCAAAAGCTGCAAAATGGCTGATTTCATTATCCTGCATAAGGGGAAAGAGTATGGTTCTTGACTTTACATAGCTCAACTGCTACCCAGTTTGTTCTCAGGGAAAACCCCTTACCTACTGAAGTGAAACTATTTTACCCTGACTGAAGAGCTAGCTTCCTGCAGCCAGAAGAGAATTTTAAAGAGATCACAAATGAATTCTTAAGCTTTGCTCTTGAGCTACTGCAAAAATCACCTGGGCAGTGCTGTCTACACTACATTCCCCTTATTTCGAAATAACTAGCAGAGCATCCATATGACTGGTTATTTAGAAATAATAACTCCTGCTTTCCATTAGGAATAACTCTTATTTTGAAATAGTTTTTTCAAAATAGTGTGAACATGGACACTCAGCTGCTGCTATTTTGAAATAACTGGCCTCCAGAGGCCTCTCACAGCAGCTCTTGTGGCTGCTCTGGCCACAATTGACATCTCCACAGCTCCCCTTCTCCTGCAGAACGTTGAAAGCAACAGGCTGTAGGAAAAGAGCTCGTGGCACGTGCAGACCTCTGCCAGCCCCGTGCCAAACCACAGAAGCCATGGCTGACCCAGCACTCCCTCTAACCTTCCCCCCATCATTGTCAAGTCTGGCCCAGCATCAGCCTCCACAAGGGCAGGGTTGTAGAGGAAGAGGAGGAAGAGAAGATCAGCCAGTCGACCATGCCTGCATGGCTGGAGCTGCTCCTCAGCCTGGAGCTGGTACCCCCCCTCCCAGGATGTCTCCCGGGCTCAGACAATCCCAGGGAAGGCACTTCATGTGAGTTTTATAATTTTCCCTATACACACACGGGCAGGCAGCAAGCTACGAGGGGCTCCTTGCTTGGCCTGCTTGGCCTGGGGGGGTCGCACAATAGTCTGTGCACATGGGTGCACATGGAGTTCCATTCCAGAGCAGCTGGCTTCATGATGTTTTCACAGAGGAACCCCTCGCTTCTTCTCACAAGATTCCTGGAGAGGTATACCTTATTCCAGCCTCTTTGGTGGGACACCTTCCCATGATAAGCCACCAATGAGGAGGCTGGGGTCATGGAAACACATAGCAGTGCCGCACGCAACACAGGCTCATGCCCGTACTTGGGTAGCATCTGCTCCTGGTCAAGAACAGTGATGCAGAGGAGACCGATCCCCTGCATGGGAACCTGCTGGATGGAGAAAGAGGAGGGGATCTCAGTAACACTCTCTCTGTCAAGCAGCCTCTGCCACTCACACACACCTCCCCCAATACTCCTCCCCTCTCCTCCAGCGGGCAGGGATAGAAGTTCTTTCTTTGTGGGATGCCGCCAGTGCCAGACCTGGAATATGCAGGACACAGAAGGCGGCCGAGCCACCCCGTCACCCCCCCCACCAGGCCAGGCCAAGTTGCTCCTGGCCTGGCTGGCATCTTCTCGTGCCTGCTTGTCCCTGGGACATGTGTGTAGTGATGCTCCTCTGGGACATATGTGTCTCTGCAGGAAAGTGCTTGTTGTCTAGGCAGCAGATGGCCTTGCTCAAAGTACATCGCTATCATCTGAACCAGCACCTTTGGTGCTGGCTCAGAGATTAGGGCTAGGCTTCATACACAATGTCTCCTGGGGTGACTGCCCTTGTCACTTTTCTTCACAGCGGGGCCAGCTACAAGTGTGATGTGTCCACCACCTCCCACGCCAGCCTCCCAACTCTGTGGGATCCACTGGAGAAAGAGAACCCGCGAGGACCTGCTGTGCGAGCAGATGACCTGCCTCCAGTCCCTCGTCCAGGGGCTTGACAACGAGTGCCTGGAGTGGGCTGTTGACTGGGAGGAGTGCTGGGCTGACTGCGAGCACCGAAAGGCCACCTAAGACCAGCTGTTGAGCCAACATGAGGCCATGTGCTCCTCCCTCACCTTGGTGACGGAGTGCATGGCCTTGTGCCTGGAGTAGGCCACCAGCCACCTCCCCATCCCTGCCCCTGGCTTCTCCTCCTAGCCCCCCCAGAGGCCTCTGGGGCCCCCAAACACGGGGCGGTGGGACCTCCAGGGCAGCCGATGCCTCCAGATCTGAGCAGGACAGGCGCCACTCCCAACCCCATCTCTGAACCCCTCCCCCACTTCCCTTCCCTCATTTTTTTCCAGTCCCTCCCCTATTTTATACCCACAAATAAAGACAATTATTTGTTAACCAAAAAAAGGCTTTTTTAATTTGCTCTGCAGGAGAGGGGGGAAGGTGGGATGGGAGGGCAGGGGAAGGGAGAGGTGGGGAAGGAAAGGCACAAAGGGGCAATGCAGGGACCCTTTGTGGAGATGCATGGGGGAAAGTCTCATAGGTGGCCTTGGCTGAAACTCTCCCTCAAGGCCTCCTGGATGAGCACAGCCCCCTCATGTGCTCTCTGTATGGCACTTGTGTCCAGCTGCTCGAATGCCCTGGCCTGCCGTTCAGCCACTGCTCCACACCCTGGCAGGAAAGTCTCCCCCTTGCTCTCACAAAGGTTGCAGAGGACACAGCAGGCTGCCACCAGAAAGGGGATGTTTCGCTCACTGCGGTCCAGGCAGGTGAGGAGACTTCTGACCCTCCCCTTCAAGCAGCTGAACACACACTTCACAACCATGCGGCACCTGCTGAGCCTGGCATTGAAGTTTTCCTTTGTGGGGCCCAGGCTGCCTGTGTAAGGCTTCATCAGCCAGGGGAGCAAGGGGTAGGCTGCGTCATCCAGAATGCAGATGGGCATGTCCACAACTCCAACCCTGATAATGTGGTCAGGGAAAAAAGTGCTGGCGTGCATCTTTCAGAACAGGCAGGAATTCCGGAATATGTGGGTGTCATGCACCTTCCCCAGCCACCTGACATTGATGTCCGTGAAGCAGCCCTTGTAGTCACCAGGGTCTGCAGCACCATCAAAGAGTACCCCTTCCTGTTGACAGAGTCCGAGGCACAGTGATTGGGGGCCAGGATGGGGATGTGTGTGCCATCTATGGCCTCCCCCACACACAGAGTTGGGGAAGGCCCTGGCAGAAAAGCCATCAACAATGGTGTCAACGTTGCCCAGAGTGATGACCCTCCGCAGCAGCACGTGGTTGATGGTCTTGGCTACCTGCAGAACCACAGCCCCAACTGTGGATTTCTCCGTGCCGAACTGGTTCCTGATGGAGCGGTAGCTGTCCGGTGTTGCGAACTTCCACAGGGCGATGGCAACTCGCTTCTACATGGGGATGATGGGTCCTGTCACCTGAGGGCAGGGGTGAGTCACTTGCAGAGCTCCAGGTAGGTGGCCTTCTGCACGTGTAAGTTCTGGAGCCACTGCTGGTCATCCCTTGGCTGCAGGATGATGCAGTCTCACCAGTTGGAATTGGTGACCCTCTGCCAGAAGTGGCATTCCATGCTGTCCAGAGAGTTTAAGGGCATTTTCAGCAGCAGGAGCACCAGAATGTGAGTGAAGGGGTCCTCCAGTTGGGGCTGGTTGTTTTCCTGCTGGAGCAGCATGCAGGCAGTGTGGATGAACTGTGCCATGAGGTGTAGTGTGAGGCCCATGATCATAGCACTGCTTTGCAGCAGCGCCAGCTCCATACTGTGAGTGTTGTGGGATCCGCAAGGGGAACCACAGCACATTGTGTTGGTGTGGTGTCCCATGAGGGGGAGGCAGTATAGGAGTGGCGTGTGAGACGTGGCCGTAGAGCAGTGGTCTCCAACCTTTTTACACCCAAGATCACTTTTTAAATGACAAACCAAGCCAAGATCTACTGCCCCGCCCCTTCCTTGAAGCCCCGCCCTCTCTATTCTCCTCCTCTCCATCACTTGCTATCCCCAATACTTATACTGCTGCTTTTTTTAAAAAAAAATTCTTCTGTACGAAGAAGTTTTTCCAACATTTGGCCTGTCTAGACTGGACCAAATGTCAGAAAAAAAATCCTTCTTTTGGAAGCCACCTTATTCCTTGTGGAACGAGGAATATAGGGGTGACCAAAAGAGCATGTTTGCTCTTCTACTAAAAAAAGCGGAAGAACAAATGCAACCGTGGATGCAGAAGAGTTTTTCTGGGATATCTCCAGAATCCTGAAAAACTCCTGCAGTCTAGCCGGACCCTCGCTGAGTTGAGACAGGATGTGTAGTCTCTGGGGTGGGAATGAGGGATTTGGGTGTGGGAAGGGGTGAGAGGTGCGAGCTCTGGGAGGAAATCTGGATGCAGGAGGAGGTGGAGAAGGGGACACTGGCTCGGGGAGGGGGCTCCAGGCCGGGCAGTGTTGGGGTACTAAGCAAGCCACAGGCTTGTGGATGTGAGGGTGCAGGAATTTGGGTTGGGGTATATGAGGGGCTCAGGGCAGGGGGGTCCAGTGTATGATAGGCTCAGTTCTAGGGTCTGGGTAAGAGGGAATGCAGGAGTGGTTGTGGCCAGATGGGGGCTTGGCCCCAATTGGGGGTTTGTTGGCCAGGCTTCATTTTTAAATAAAATACTATGTTAAACACAAAAAGTTTCTGCATTGTCTTTATTTATGAGAATGGCAGGGAACCTGCCTTGAGTCAGGGGTCACTGACCCATAGAAAAGTCATTTGGGAGCAGGGGACACAGTACTGGGAAGGGATGCTAGTGGGTTCTGGGGCAGGGAACAGGGTGCCAGTGGGTGCAGGGGAGAGGGGGCAGGGTGCCAGAAGGACAGGTTTCTGCAGCAGGGGACAGGGTGCTGGGGGGGACAGGTTTCTGCACAGGGGAGCAGGGGGACAGATTTCTGTAGTGGGGAAGGCAGGGGGACAGGTTTCTGCAGAGGGGTGGGGGGGCAAGGGAGAGAGAACGGGGGGGCAGGAGGGCAGGGGACAGGTTTGGGGCGGGGGAGAGGGAACAAGGTTCGGGGGCAGGGAGTCCCCTACACCAGCCACGGAGGGAAGCCTCCGTCCTGCGCTCCCTCTGGGCTGACCGTAGGGCAGCCAGGCGGAAGCGAAGAGAAGCCGCTCTTCACTCCAGCCCAGCTGCCCTGCGCTCAGCCCAGGGAGGCTGAGCCTAGCTCCAGCTGTGCTGGAGCAAGCTTCCCAGGCTGAGAGCAGGGCAGCCGGGCTGGAGCAAAGAGAAGCGGCTTCTCTTCGCTCCTGCCTGGCTGCCCTGGGCTGAGCGCAGGACAGCCAGGCGGGAGTGAAGAGAAACGGCTTCTCTTCGCTCCAGCCCAGCCGCCCTGCGCTCAGCCCAGGGAGGCTGCGCCTAGCTCCAGCTGTGCTGGAGCAAGCTTCCCAGGCTGAGCGCAGGGCAGCTGGGCTGGAGCAAAGAAAAGTGGCTGCCCAGTCAGCTGGCCATGGCGCTCAGCCAGGGTGCCCCACGCTCCACTTGGGCAGGCGCAAAGGAGAAGCCGCCGATCAGCTGGAGCGCGGGGCAGCCTCTTTCAGCTGAAAGCCACAGCCAGCTGGCTGGGGTGTTTCAGTCCTCCTGACCTCCCAGCTCCCACAATTCTGCGCAGCTACTCACCTTTGTTGTTGCTCGGTGAGTAGCTGCTCCTCAAATGAGGAAATCTAATGTAAATGTGCTGCTCAGGCGCGCAGTTCAGAGAGGGCTCAAGAGCGACTCTTAGAGCCCCTGAGATCGACCGGTAGATCGCGATCTACCGGTTGGTGACCACGGCCGTAGAGAGAAGCCCCTGAAAGCACATGTCTCAGCTTGCCTGACCAAGCAGCCCCAAGAAGTGTCCGCCCTCTGGTGCCCTCCCTGGAGTGCTTCCAGGGCTTTAAGTCCAAGGCTGGGTCCAATCAGTGTGGACGCACTATTTCTAAATCATTCTGGGCTATTTCAATGCTGCCTTGGATGCACTATTTCAATTTTACGTATTTTGAAATTATTTTCTAGTGTAGACATGCCCCAGGAGAGCATTTCACTTACCTATTTGCATCTAACTTCCCAAGCAGCGATGGCATGAATGGCTTTATGATTGTTATTATTAAATATCTGATTATGGATTTCGGTATCCACGGAAAGTTACAACCTCAATAAAGGAACAAAGCGGGTAAGATAATATCTTTTACTGGACCAACTTCTGTTGGACAGCGAGATAAGCTTCTGAGCTTACACAGAGCTTGGCCCCAAAATACTTACATGTGTATGTAAGCCAGGGGTCTGAAGCTGCAATGCAGCCAGCTGAAGTTGTTTAGTTCTGCAAGATAATTAACTGTTGATATGTAAATACAGCTCATGCTGGTTTGGGGAAGGAATCCGGGGTGTGGTTATGTAAAACAATTCAGCCAAGGCTGAAGGAGGATCGGTTGTTAGAATGGAATGTGATGTAATGTAACTAATTTGGGTTGTTGTGGGGGGGTCAAAAATCATGCTACCTTTAAATGTGGGAACTGTAAAATATGACACCAGTGCTTGCAAGAGAGACACCATCATTGTAAGAGGTCTCAGATGAACAAGCCTCCCACTTCCAGAATTGAGTGAACTGAGTGGGGGAGGGAGGAAGGGCTTGAGCCAGCCTGCTTCATGCCTGCCAGGTGTGAGCTGTAAGACTGGTTCAACCTGCCCTCCCCCCTCACTCCTTGTTCTAAGGATAGACCTAAAGCACACTCCATCAGGAGTCTTGTTGCTATTCCAGTGGAAGCTGGAATCTTTTGCCAGCCTAGGTGGTGGCTAAAGAGTTGAAATCATTAAGAGCTGAAATCACTAGTTTGGCCTGGCACTAGACCTATTGTGACCAGCAGAGCAGCCAGCAGGAACAACCAGCAGATGGCCGGTAGGAGCGGCGGCAAGCAGCCAGCAGAGTGGCTGGTGGGAACGACCGGCAGGCGGCTGGTAGGAGCAGCGGCAGGTGGCCAGCAGAGCAGCTGGTGGGAATGACCAGCGGGTGGCCGGTAGAAGAAGTGGCAGGCGGCCAGCAGAGCGGCTGGCAGGAACGACAGGCAGGCAGCCGGCAGGAGTGGCAGGAGGCAGCCAGCGGAGCGGCTGGTGGGAACGACCGGTGGGTGGCCGGTAGGAGCGGCTGGCGGGAATGACTGGCGGGCAGCTGGTAGGAGCGGCGGCAGGAGGCCAGCAGAGCGGCTGGCGGGAATGACCGGTGGGCGGCCGGTAGGAGGGGCGGCAGGCGGCCAACGGACCACAGGAACAGCGCAAAGGTGGCATGGCCTCAGGCTCAATGAGTGGAGTCCTCAGGGTGATATGTCTGGGTCTTCACTGATTGGACAGAGCTGTAAGTGGGGCATTTGAAGTGGAGTACGGAGAAAGTGACTAGTGAGCCTGAGAGGCAAAGGACATTGCTCAACTCATTTGAGCTGGGATGGTTACTCATGGGTCTATTTTTTAAATATTATGAAGTTGGTGGCCATGTTAGGATTTGATTATCGATACAAGTTAATGGCATCATTCAATGCCCTAGAATAAAAGTATCTAACCTGTGGTAACCCAGAGGGAACCTGTGACCCTTAGGAGACTGAAGAAAATAACAATATATTCCCTGAGCTGTGCCCTGTATTTTGTAAAAGGAAGTGTTTAAATCAGCACTGTTGCAATGGGATAATGTCTCTTCAGATGCCTCCCCCGGCTTCTCCTGCAGTGCCAGGAACAACTCTGGCCTGAGCAGGGTGACCTCTGAACAGCTGCTGTCCCTTCCTTGTGGAGCTGCTAGCAGTCCCCTACTGGCTGTGTCCTGCAACAGAGGGACTGGAGGAAAAGAGAAGCTCTGATTTTGGGAACTCTCCTAGACTCAAGCACATGGGATGGAGCTATCCTTCTTCACCACACATTCAGAGCCAGTCCTGGTAGATCGAGAGAGTAAACAAAGGCAAAGCTGGAAACCAGGAATCAATTATGAGTCCCTGCTCCAGGCCCAGACGAGGGCCTGCTAAGCAGGAGAAGGCATTGCCTTCCCAAGCACCCAGTCATGGCCCTCCACACACTCCGCCCCCAGAACACCTACTGTAGGCTCCAGGACATGGCTTGCTTTTCATCCTGTTCCCTGGACGCTAAGGGAGTGAGGGGAAAGTGCTTGCAATCTGTGCATGCCTCTCACACCTGGCTGGTGAGCTCCCTTCACCAGCCAGGTGTGAGAGGCATGCACGGATTGCAAGCACTTTTCCCCTCATTCCCTTAGAGTCTGGGGAATAGGATAAAAAGCAAACCATGTCCCAGACCACATGGCTGCTATTCCCCCTATCCTCCCGAAATGGCACCCTTGCCCTGTGCCTGCCCTCCCCGGTGCTCCAGGGCCGGGGAGGATGGGGCCAAGTGCCCTCCTCTCTCCCCAGTGTTCTGGAGATAGGGAGGCTGGGGCCATGTGTCCTCCTCCCTCGCTGGTGCGCCAGGGCTGCGGAGGCTGGGGCGGCGCATCACTCCATCTCCCTGTACTGCTGGGGAGTGCGGTCTGGTCAAAAGGGGTGGGTCTGGGCTAGGGTGGGGCTGGGGGCTTGCTTCCCCTAGCCCAACTCACCCACTGCCCATGAACTAGAATGTACTGTGCCATTCCCCACACTTCAGAGGCTGCCAGGAAAGAGAGAACTGTGCAAGGAACCTGTGGGTTGTTTTAGTACAAAGGGAGAGGAACAGGGCAAAGAATGTGACCCAAAGTGTTAAATATGGCACCCTGACCTTGTAGGGGAGCCTGGATGGCTTTGCCTTGACATATAATAATGTCTGCCTTGACCACAGTGCAGATCTCTAACAAACACAACCCAGGCCTGTCTCAAGTCTGGTAAGCAAGCAAGCAGGCAAGGCAGGGGTGGGAGTGGGGGTTGGCGGGGGGGGGGGGAGGAGGGAAGGAGCAAAGCTTTGAGATGCAGGACTGTTTTTTGCACAATCATGCAGATACAACATGGTACAGCAAGACCACATCAAGGAAATCAGGAGGAACCTTGTATTGGTACATTTTATTTCTAATAAGCAAAAATTCCAGATACAGCCATAAAACTGTTAACCAGGCACATAGTTTTTGCAACATCCTGAGTCGCAGGATGTACCCCAAATAAGGACATTGGGCATTTTAGGTATATTACACAATATGTAATCAATTGGTAAATATTATTAGAATGACCAAGACTCGCTTTGCTATAAAATTAATAAGAAGACTTGATGGGAGGTAGTGAGCAGGATTGACCCATAGATCCTGCTTGTTGTAAGCAGAAGTAAATAGATCCATCACACCGGCTACAGCAGTGCATAGCATCCTTGCGTGAGTAACAGGGACTACGATGTCCTGCCTGGTACTGTAGGTGGCATACAGGTGAAATGTAAGTGAACTAGGCTTAATTATTGTAATATAATAAATCTTCTATTAATTGCTTTTGTATTGTTTTGTGCTGTACTAATTGTTTTAGAATTTATAGTATTTAAGGTTTAAATTGTATAGTGATTGTTTTTAAGCCTTGTAAAACTTAAACAGCCATCTTAATTGCTTAAAGCTTGCAATAAATATGAAGCTTCAAGGGGTAGCCAAGTTAGTTTGTACACGAAAAAACAACAAATGGTCTGGTAGCACTTTACAGGCTAACAAAACGTGTAGATGGTATCATGAGCTTTGGTGGGCACAGCCCACTTCTTCAGCTGACTGGAGTGCTGGAGGTTTAGAACCAAGTTCTGGTTCTGGATCTCCAGCACTCTGGTCATCTGAAGAAGTGGGCCGTGCCCACCAAAGCTCATGATACCATCTACACGTTTTGTTAGTCTATGAAGTGCTACCAATAAATAATAAAGTGGTTAAATCTCTCTGGAGTGTCCTGGTTTCCCTTGGATCTAAAATAAATTGAACTACATGACAGAGCTTTTTTAACATAAGGGTTCGCTCGTGGGATGAAGAGGCTGCACCCCACTCTATCATCATAGCAAAGATGAAAGACAGTGATTTGGTCATGGCTCGTGATCTATTAGCCAGGGAGAAACAATATAGGAATAAAAAACAGTCCAAAAAGTGCCTATGCAAATTATATGCTGATTATCAGGGCAGTTCTGATTCTTCCTCCATTCTCAAAACATGCTAATTTGTTATTTAATAAGTAATGTTGAAGCAAATCAGGGAGGAGCCCATTTATAATTAATCTGTTTTTATACTGAACAATTTTCTAAATCAGTAATTCAAGTAATTTCATGTCTATTAGGGCCAGGAGAAGGAATCCAGCAGGACTGATAACAGTACATTTGAGAGCGTATTTGCAAGTACTCCCTCTCTCCTAGACAACTTCAGAACAGAATGCAGAAATGGCATTCTTTTGTATGACTGTTGAACTTCTGCAATAAGATGATATAAGGGTATTTTAAATGTGATTTTACATTGTTGTAATATTTGAAGTTGGTACATCATCTGTTTTTACTGCTCACACAAGGCTTACAGATAATTGTGAAATGTTTTGAATATTATTCAATAATTGAACTATGTATTATCAAGCACACTGTATTCCTACCATTTATAAAACTTGAACAGATTAAAGCATTTACTTTGGAATCACACATAAGAATATTTATATAACTCTGCCTGTGTGAACACAAGTTACACTTTTGTACGTATTTGTTGATGCAAAGGAAAGAGAGGAAAAGGAACCTTGTAAAGCCACAACTTTGTCTAAATAAGGTCACAACCAAACTGGCTACAACAGTTGCCAATGCCTTGTAGCAGGAGGCATGTAAGGGGAAGGAATGAATTTCAATTACATTTGTTCATTGTTGATCCTCTAAAAACATCCATTGTTTTCTGGTATAGTAGAAAAAAGTTATTTTAAAACTATCAAAACATCTATTGAGTCAATAATAGAATGCCCTAAAAATAACTTAAATCTCTGGATTTTCTCAAAGATGAATATATGAAAAGTGAATTGATTCTCAGATTATAAACTACATTGGTATGGATCATATTTCATTTGTTATGGAAAACTTTTTGTCAAACCACAATTTTTTTAATATTTAACCTGAAGGTTCCTGTCTGTATATTCTACTCTACTTCCACTGTAGTGCAACAAATTCAGGGCAAGCTAAGGTGCCCTGTATGTATATATAATGCACACAACAGCCAACCATTCAGTTTCACAGCAGAAGCATAGCTTAACCTTGAATCCTCCTTTTCCAAAAGCTCTAGCTCCTCCCACTGAGTTAAAGGACACTCGGTATTAAACTGGTAGCTGAATGACTCAGTTCAGACATTCAGGCTACGTCTAGACTGCAAGCTTCTTTTGAAAGAGCATCTAGACTACAACTGGTACTTTTGAAAAAGCACAGTTTGCATTACATAGTACCTTTTTGCGAAAGAGCACTTTTGAAAAAAAGGCGTTATTCCTCATAAAACGAGGTATTCCGTGGTCGAAAAAACTGCTGCGTTCTTTCGATTTACTTTCAAAAGAACGCAGCAGTAGTCTAGATGCAGGGGAAGTTTTTTCGAAAAAAGGCCACTTTTTTCAGAAAAACCCTGTAGACCCTCAGAGTCTGTACATTGAAGGGCACTGGTCTATAAATACACAGTAGCCAGTTCAGTATAACATAGGTGCACTTAGGAAACTCCATGTGACACACTTTTTGGTTTCTAAAATTTTATATCAGAGTTTTTGTTGTTTAATGCAGTCTCCTATATAGTAGCTTATACAGCAATCTTACCTTACAGCATACAGTAATTTTACCTATTACCTTTGCTGAATGACTGGTGTTGCCATCATGCAGACTTCCTTTTTAGACTTCTCACTTCATCCTTACAGACATTTTCATGAATAAGGTCTTATATAAGGTTTTATTACCTTAAAATATTTGTGACAAAAATCCAAATGATGTATGCAAAACATTTGCATTGAAAAAAAAAACCCTTGTTATAAAGCCATATCCTGTTTCTAGTTTCCATAACTGGAAGTAGTTCAAATTTGCTTTATGGAGTTCTTCTCACTTAGCTTCTCAAAAGATAGCATTAAAAATTCTTAGCAAGGAAAATTAATTGAGACAGTCTATTCTCTAATACAGCCCTGAGAGCAGAGAATAAGTAGGCTTTTTCTGTCTTTATTTTTAAATGCAACCTTGCTCAGTACAATCAATATAGTTGGTTTTGTTTTTCTTTTTATTTATAGCAACAACCACGTCAACAAATTATAAATATAAACACTGCACCCAGTTGAAACTAGAATTAGGAAAATAAGAGGGTATCATAGTTCAGAGAAATCACACAATAGATAATCAAACTGACCTAGCAGAATTTAATGAGACATGATACTGCAGTTTGGCAAAAGGTGTTACTATATGTGCATATTAATTAAAGCACAGTTACAATGAAATTATTAGATTTTGCACAACAAATTGCATAGGGTGTTCAGAGATGACTGTGCTTAATACTCCTGAACAATAATGATACTAGAGGAGAAGAAACCCTATGCAGGGAAAGATTATGCTTGTGTGACTTTTCCCCAAAAGAACTATTACTTATGATTAGATCTAACAACTATGGTAAGAAAGCCACAGAACACTAGATGGCACAGGATTTTTGCACACACCCCTGAAACATTATATTCCCCAATGCACTAAGGGGCCATCATGGGAAACTTTCTAGAGGGGAAGGGAATTAACAATGAGCTACCTACTATAAAATGTTACAGGGAAAGCTCATATATGTGTTAAATGAGTAAGAAAAGTTCTGTTGCAGCAATGGGTAAGAGAGAGGGGGGAAAAAATCTTATTTCACTGACAGTGGATAACAGTTCTGTTTTCTAAACTGACCCTAAATTAAACTTCAAATAAATTAACAATTTCTGCTAAAAAACACAAAGTGAACAAACATCTGATTGAGTGGTTTCCAGTTTTCTACCTTCTCTATTATACCTTTAGAGTTGCTCACAGATTGTCAGACTACAATGCCATATTGCTGCCAACTTTCACTCCATCACAACCCAAATCCCCAGAAAAAAAGACACAAGTGAAAATGGCCAAATTTCAATACAACTCTTTTAAAGGGGAACAAAAAAAAAAAAAAAAAAACTTTTTCTGCCTGGTATAATTAATGACAAATTTTGGTACTCCTAGATGAGATGAGTCCAATTCACTTAACCTATAGTAACACGCAAGCACTTGCACAGTGAAAATCACTCCTGTGCAGAAAGACAAAAAAGTTCTATGCACTGTTTAAATAGGGTTAAAATGGAACTTAAGTAGTGAACGACCCTTGTGCTGGCCCTCTGCAAAAGCATGAATTTCTTCAGGACAGGTCCTAATATCTTTAAGCCACTCTCATGGGAGTCCTCCAATTAGCTGCTGAAGCTGTTCTGATTTGCTTTCTGGCCTTTTCAGAAGAGTTCAACAAGCAGTCCAGTAGGGATGGCTTTACAATTAGTCTGATTGCTGCAAGTACTGTTGATTACAAAAGCACATAATGAACTCATTTCATATGGGTCACAAATGGGTCACTACCATAGACCTAGATGTGAAAGGTTCAATATCCCATTACCAAGCTTCAAAAATATCCAAATATTCGTATATCACAAGAGCTCCTCCCAGCAGTTTTCCTTTTACAGTGAGTTTGAAATACCTGTGTTTAATTTTAAAATATCTCAGAGAATATGGATATTATTTAGCATTAAGCACATACTATAGGGTGCCAGTGTGTAGCAAAAGTAGAGAGCAAATGTATGGGTATTACATAGGACTTTTAGGCTACATCTACACTGCAATGCTATTTTGGGATGCCGGAGCTAACCCACATCTTAACAGCAAACCTGTTATTTCGGGCTCGCTATTCCAACATTCCATGAGGAGTAAGGGACGTTTCGGAATAGTGGGTTATGTAGCAATTTAATTACAAAATAAGTTATTTCAAAATAAGATTGAAATAAGATATGCAATTTGAACTACACAAATTGTGTATCTTATTTCAACTTATGGTACAGTGTAGCCACACCCTTAGGGTATGTCTACACAGTAGCATTATTTCGGAATAACAAATGTTATTCTGAAATAACGCATTGCATGTCTACACAGCAAGCCTGTTATTTCAAAATAAATTTGAAATAACAGGCTTCTTACTCTGATTTCTGTAAACTTCATTGTATGGGGAGTAAGGGAAGTTGGAGGAAGAGTGCTCTATTTCGAAATAAGTGCTGTGTAGACATGCCCAAATACAAAATAAGCTATTTTGATTTAAGCTACGCAATTAGTGTAACTCAAGTTGCATAGCTTATTTCAAGTTTAGCACCGCTGTGTAGATGTACCCTTAGATGTGAATAATAAAGGCTAGAGATTTGTGATTAATAAGAGTCACATACTGATGCAGACTCTACAGTTCAATTTTGTCTGGGAAGAGGCTAACATTCAAGGGAAATATTCTTTCCCATTCTCATCCGTATGCTATCGCACCAACAATACAGGGTCCCTACAGCGCTGCAAAGGACTGGTAAAGGGTTTGTCAAGTATAGGGGAATTTCTGAAAAGAGATTCTAAGGAAATTCTGACTGTTCTAGGTTACAAACTGATCAGAACACATGGGCAAAACAGCAATGGATTAAGCAACACACTTCAACTTTATTAACAAAGAAAAGGGGCACAGTATTCCTATCCTTTCTTTCATACCAAGCATTTAAATGGGTCTAGCATGGGGTTACAGATCTTCACTATATAGCCAGTAACTTATGGTAGAAATGGGTCTTGACTAATACTGTGTTAACCTAATTATACCAATTTAAGCGCTATGTCTCTTGGGGCATGTCTGTACTACAGAGAAGATCAACTCTCTGGACAGTCTAGCATTCAATTTCACGGATCTAGTGTAGACCCCCCCTTAGATTGAACGCTGAGGGCAGCCCCACCGGTGTTCAGTACTCCTCGATCTGCAAGGAGTAAAGGAAGCTGACGGGAGTGTGTGCTCCCATCAGCCTCCTGCAGTATAGATACTGCAGCGGCTCGGCTTAAGGTCACCCAAACCCAACTACGCACTTTGCATAGCTGGATAGCATATCTTATGCTGACCTGCCTGGTCTAGCGTAGACCAGGCCTTGCAGAGGTGGAGTTATTAAGTCAGTATAGTGAGCAAGTTACATTAGCGGGAGGTACATTTTAGTGTAGATCTTACAGAGTTAGGTCAACATAAGCTACCTTACATAAGAACTAACTCTGTAAGGTACACCAGGCCTCAGTCTCTGACAGGGCATGCATATTGCAGGGGAGATATTTGGGACTACATTCAGCAATGAGTGAGCGAAAGTCCATATTAAACTTGCACATGCCACTTCGAGTTCAGAGTCATCTTAAACATTCCAGGACTGTTACATTCTCTTTATTTCCAATTCCAAAAATAATTGATTTTTCTTTTTACTCCATTGTCCATATTTCAGCATCTTAGAGTAGTTCCCATTTGTGCCTCACGATTGGGGAACATATTACGGTAAGATTTCACTTTACCTTCCCTGCGAAGTGTCTTTTATTGTTCTTCACCATAACCTTTAACATAGTTTACATGAAACTTAAAGGGCCAAGTACAATTTAATTTCAATTTTAGAAACTAAAAGTCCATTAAAAGCATTTTGTTTCTCAACTTTTACATTCGGATCATTTTCTAATAAGATTTAGTAAATAGGGGGGTCAACAGAGAGTGCATGGATGGGTCCTAACAGAGAAGAGACAAGGGATGGGAAAGGAAGGGAAGGATTCAGAGATTTACGGAAAGTAAAGTAAGAGCATGAAACATACTTTTGCCCTTCACTGGCTTCTTTAAAAAACAAAAACAAAAACCGTACACAGCTTTTTAATAATAATTTGCACACAAAAAAACCCCTCCCCTGTGAACTAAATCCCAATTCCATACAGCAAAAGACAGGCAGGAAAATGGCAGATGTCTAGGCTTATAAATGGATCTTTATTTACTTCAATTTTTGTATGCTTACAACTGGTGTTCAGTTTGAAAACAAACATCAAGAACAAAAAGACTAAAAATCTCCACACCCCATTCAAACAAACAAAAACAGCTGTGCTAGTGGAAAACAAATTACTTGACATAGTGGAGGCAAGTGAGATGGATTCTGACAAGTTCCTTCTATTTAAAAAGCTCTTACTGTGCTGAATTCCCAGAAACAGCTCCCACTGATGAGTTATGTCATCAGAAAGCGAAGTTACTCACCTCGGTGCAGTAACTGTCGTTCTTCGAGATGGTGTCCCTGTGGGTGCTCCACTGTCGGTGGTGGGCTTGCCCTGGCGCCACTGAACGGAGATTTTTCCAGAAGCAGTACCCCGCCAGACCGCGCATGCACCACAGTGTCTCGCGGCGTTCGCGCTCTTTTGACTGAGTGCGCAGTCTGGCTCCCGCCAGTTCCTCGAGATCGCCTCGGAATTTGAAACACAAGAGAAAAACAGACTCTGAAGCGGGGAGGAGGGCAGGTAGTGGAGCACCCACGGGGACACCATCTCGAAGAACGACAGTTACTGCACCAAGGTGAGTAACTTCACTTTCTTCTTTGAGGATGTCCCCGTGTGTGCTCCACTGTTGGTGACTAAACAGCAGTAGTTGCCAAATCGGAAGGCGGGAAAAACAGAGTCACTATCTTTCTGCTGTGGAAAGCACTGCTGATGCCACTGCAGAGTCCGACTGCCTCCTCAGAAGGAAGGAGTAGTGTTTAATAAAGGTGTTGTGCGTGGACCACGTGGCTGCTCTGCAAATGTCTATCAGGGGAACTCCCTTAAGGAAGGCCACAGAGGTTGCCATAGCCCTAGTGTAATGTGCGCGAGGGTGCACTGGGAGCGCAATATTCTTGGAGGCATAGGCCTCTGTTATGCAAGTAGTTATCAGTTTAGAAATACGCTGGGACGATAAGGGCTGGCCTTTAAATCTATCAGCTAGGGATGGAATTAGTCGATCAGTTTATCTAAACGGTCTGGTACAGTCCAAATAGAAGGCCAAGGCTCTTCGAACGTCGAGTGTGTGAAGGGCCATGTCTCACGGAAAGGCGTGAGGTTTCAGGTACAATACCGGGAGAATAATTGGTTCATTCACATGAAAATTCGATGCTATCTTAGGAACGAATCTTGGATGAAGTCTGAGGACTACCTCTTCTTTATTAAAAATGGTGTATGGGGGCGTTGCCATTATGGCTGATAACTCGCCCACTCGACGAGCTGAGGTAAAGGCTAATAAAAAGACCATTTTCATCGTCAAATTTCGTAAAGGTATGGTGGCGAGTGGCTCAAATGGGGGAGCCATTAGGGCTTCTAGGACGGTATCCAAGTTCCACACAGGAGGAGTGAGATTGCGTGGTGGACTGATGTTAATGAGGCCTCTGAAAAAACATTTTACGGTTGGGTGGGTGAAGAGCGAGGTGCCGTCAAACAGTTGTCTGAATGTAGAGATCGCCGACAGATGGACTCTGAGCGATGCTAATAAGAGTCCTGTTTGTTTCAGGTGGAGTAAGTAATCCAGGATGTTTGGAAGAGACGTTGACTCAGGGAGCTGACTGTAGTCGTTACACCAGGATATGAACCTGTGCCACTTGGAAAGTTAAGTTTTTCTGGTTGTTAGTCGTCTACTGTAGATGAGGATACATTTCACCTGTTCAGAACATAGGGATTCGGACGGATTCAGCCAGTTAGGAGCCATGCCATAAGTTTGAGGGTGTGAATCTGGAGGTGTCGCAGAGAGCCGTTGTTCTGGGAAAGGAGATCTGGAAGTGATGGGAGCTGGATTGGCCTGCAAGACAACATGCGATGGAAGAATGGAAACCAATGCTGGCGAGCCCATGCTGGGGCTATTAATATGATCGTGGCTCTGTCTGATTTCAGTTTCTGTAGGACTTTGGGGATGAGGACTATGGGTGGAAAGGCGTATAGAAGAGATCCCCTCCAGTTGATAAGGAATGCATCTCCTAGGGATCCGGGGCCTAGACCGGCTCTGGAACAGTACTTCCGACACTTTCTGTTGTGGCAGGTCGCGAAGAGATCTATCGTGGGAAAACCCCATCGTCGAAAGAGGTCATGGAGAATGCTGTCGTGCAATTCCCACTCGTGTTCCATGGCGAAGTGCCTGCTGAGAAAATCCGCAATGACATTTGTGGTTCCAGGTAAGTAGGATGCCATAGGTGTTATATCGTGACGAATGCACCAATTCCAAAATCAGATTGACTCCGTGCAAAGGGAACGAGATCGAGCATCGCCCTGGTGGTTCACGTAGTACATAGCTGTGACATTGTCTGTGAGGATTCTCACTGTTGTACTGTGAATGCATGCCTGGAAATGTTTGCAAGCGTTGAAAATGGCTCATAGTTCTAGAAGATTTATATGGAGGCGGGTCTCTGATGCCGACCATCGTCCTTAGACAGAAATCGATTCCATATGTGCTCCCCAACCCAGAAGAGAACCATCTGTGGTGATATGATGCTGTGGTTGTTGTTGTTGAAACGGAATCCCAGACAGAAGGTTTGTATGGCTCGTCCACCAGGTGAGTGATAGGAGTACAGACTGTAGTGGAGTCACTGATCTGTGCAGATCGTGTCTGGTGTGGTTGTACACGAGTGTCAGCCAGTACTGAAGAGCTCGGAAGTGTAGCCTGGCGTGGTGTACGACGTAAGTGGTGGCGGCAAAGTGACCCATAAGCCTCAGACACGTAATGACCTGAATGGTGGGACTGCCTTGGATTATCTGAATGATGTCCTGGATAGCCTGGAATCTTTGTAGGGGTAAGTTGGCTGTTACGGAATCTAGGAGGGCTCCTATGAATTCCAGATCCCGTGTCGGAAGCAAAGTGGACTTTTGCTCGTTGACGAGAAGTCCCAGAACTTGAAAGGTTTGTCTGGTATTGTGGATCATACGAAGGGTTTCGTCGGCGGTCTGACCCTTGAGCAGGCAGTCGCCCAGGTATGGGAAGATAATAACTCCTTGACGACGGAGGTGGGCCGCAACCACCGCCAGGATTTTTGAGAATACCCTGGGGGCGGAGGAGAGGCCGAACGGGAGGACCTTGTACTGATAGTGGTCCGTGCCCACTACAAATCTTAAAAATCTTCTGTGCGCTGGATGGATCGAGATGTGAAAGTAGGCATCCTGGAGGTCGAGGGACGCGAACGAGTCGTTGCAATCTAACACAGGAATTATAGCAGCTAGGGTAATCATTCGGAATTTTTGCTTGCATAGAAATTTGTTCAAACAGCGAAGGTCTAGAATGGGTTGCCATCCTCTCGACTTTTTCTGGGTCGGGAAAATAGTGAGAATAAAAACCCTTGCCTTTGAACTCTGTTGGAACTGGTTCTATAGCACCCAACGAGAGGAGATGGTTGACCTCGATGTGTAACAAGGCCTCGTGAGATGGGTCCCTGAAAAGGGACGGGGTAGGACGGGTGGTGGGAGGAATGGAGGTGAGAGGGATGGCATAACCTGATTGAACAATTTCCAGCACCCATTTGTCTGTAGTGATGTTGGCCCATTGGTGGTAATAAGGCTTTAGACGTTGATGGAAGAGTAGGGTGTGGTGATGGTTGCTGCTGTGAAGAACTGTTCGCAAACCCCCGACCAAAGCATCGAACCTGCTGCTTGTTGTTCGATGTGGTCTGAGTGCAATTTCCCACATTCCGGCGTCTCTGCGGTCTTTGTCGAGAGCGTTGGTGATCGAAATTTCTCTGCTGTTGTTGCTGCCATTGATGTCTTATGTATGAATAGTCATACCGACGTTGGAAAGGAGTGTATCTTCGCCGTCTGAACAGCAATGTATACATGCCCAATGTTCTGAGAGTTGTTCAGGAATCTTTCGACGAATGTAGCACGCTGTCAGTCTTTTCTGCGAACAGCTTTTCTCTACCGAAGGGTAGATCTTCGACCTTATTTTGTAATTCCTTGGGGACACCGGCTGCCTGAAGGAATGAAGCCCTTCGCATAACTACACCAGTGGCGGTAGAATGAGCTGCTGTATCCGCCACATCGCTGGCTATTTGGAGGGCTGTCCTGGCTGAGGTGAAGCCTTCCTGTACTAACGATTTTAATATGGGTTTCTTGGTGTCTAGCAGGTGGTCCATCAAGGGTGTTAGTTTTGAGAATATGTCAAAGGTGTGATTAGCAAGATGAGCTGCATAGTTGGCAATGTGAAGCATTAAGATTGCTATGTATAGACTTTCCTTCCCAACAAGTCCAAGTCTCTTCGTGTCTTTGTCCGATCCTAGTTGCATGTATTATGGGGTTCTCAATCTCTGGTGTGCTGCATCCACGACCAAAGAATTTGGTTGGGGATGGGTGAAAAGAAATTCCATCCCTTTAGGGGGAACAAAATACTTCCTATCAGCTTTCTTATTCATTGGAGGTGCGGACGCTGGTGTATGCCAGATGTCTTCAGCAATCTCCAGAATTGCTGCAGCCAGGGGAATGGCCAATCTGGATCTGTGCTGAGGTTGAAGGTTCTTAAAAAGACGATGTTTGGTGTCCTTCATCTCTTGCAGAGGTATTTCTTGACTGACCGCAACGCGTTTGAATAGCTCCTGAAACTGTCGGAGATCGTCTGGTGGAGAAACGTCCCCTGGGATGACAGCCTCATCCGGAGAAGAAGACTCAGCGGGGAAGACCTCTGGTGGTTGGTCGTCAAGGTGAGTGTATTCCAGTTCTGAAGGTGGGGGGGATGTGGTTCTCGGTGTTCGTGTAGTAGGAGCCAGAGTTAGGGACCGTCTAGAAGAGGCACACCCACAGCAGGATCGTCCATGGGACCTGGACCTGTGGTGGTATGGAGACCTGTTGCGGGAATCATAGGTGTAGGGCTCATCGTGGTGATACAATCTGTCCAGTGGTGAGTGGGCTTCACAGTAGGTAGACCTGATATGTTCCCAGCGATGACTATGTGGGGAGTGCGGAGAGCGAGAGTGGCTGTAAGGCGGTATGGAAGAAGCAGGTGAGATGGACCAGCGATGGTGGTGGTATCTCCTATGGTGAGGATCTGAGTCCAGGAAGGGTGATGGTAAGCGTCGCGGAGACCGCTGGTAGGTTTGCTGGCTGCTGTGGTGAAGTGGGGAGCGAGGTGCCGAGCGCGGTGCTGGTGGAGATAATGACGGCACCGGTGAGAAGCGGAGCAAAGGAGAACGGCTCCGAGATGGGGGAGTCTGCGGCTTGAGTCTGCCAGTGCCGCTTCTAGGCTGGCATGGCGCCGGCACCGGTGCCGGCTGTGCTTGCTCTGGCGGTGCTGCAGGCGGCGGTGCTGGTGTAGAGGTCAGTGCCAGTTGAGTCTCCAGTGCCGGCGCAGTCCCCAGTGCGGCTGTAGCTGCCGGTGCCAATGAGGCTCTCGGCGCCGCTTTTGCTGCCGGTGCGAGGCGGCTGGGCGCGGGTGGAGCCGAAGCAACCGTTGCTGCAGCATAGTGTGCTGCGTGCCCCGTCTTCACCAGCTTAGTTGCCGCTGCTGATTTGGAGCACGGCTTATCCGTGCCGGAGGTCCCTGGCTTGTCCCCGGATCTAACTCTGCCTTGGTGGACCGCAGGCAGAGATCTTGTAGGAGACGCTTGCGATCTCTTGGGGGAAGCTGCCAGAGGAGAGGTATCCCTGCGTTTTGCGGGCTGGTTCTCGGAGACAGGAGCAGGACGCGGCGGCTGCAGGGCTTTATCAAAAAGAAGCATCCGCAGCCTCATGTCCCTGTCCCTTCTGGCTCTTGCGGTGAGTTTGCTGCAATGCTGGCACTTTTAGGGAACATGGGCTTCCCCCAGACATCTTATGCAGGATGGGTGACCATCCAAGGCAGGCATTGCCTCCTGACAAGTGTCACACTTTTTGAATCCAGGCGATGGTGGCATGGTGAGTAGTGTGCCGTAGCGGGAGGCTTCTTTTTTTTTTTTTTAAACAAGTCATAAGGGAGAAAGAACTAAGTACAACTGTGAAAGAGGAGAAGAACGGGGTCGGAGAACGGGGTACTGAACTTGGGAGTGAAATTAATTAGTAATCTACAACAAATTTGTCAGTCTCTTTCTTTTCTCTTTTTTTTTTAAACGAGGAGAAGAAATAGAAACGGGAGAGAGGGAGCAAGAACTAGGCACAGAGTAATATCACTACAGAGTGGGTCAGTGAGGAGAAGAGCGCAGTTCCCTCCATCTGCAGCCTGAGGTGGTCAAGGGGAACTGGCGGGAGCCGGACTGCGCACTCAGTCAAAAGAGCGCGAACGCCGCGAGACACTGTGGCGCATGCGCAGTCCGGTGGGGTACTGCTTCTGGAAAAATCTCTGTTCTGCGGTGCCGGGGCAAGCCCAGCACTAACAGTGGAGCACCCACGGCGACATCCTCAAAGAAGAATGTGGTGTTTTGAAGATGTTTGATAAAGAGCCATCTTCCTTTGATATCATGGTATAGAAAATAGGTTGGATAAGTTTGAAAAATGGCTCACTTTGAAAAATATTACTCTGAGAAGTTTTGTAAGGTAAACTTTTGTATTTACTATTTACACATATTCTCCAACAAATGTTACACCTCTTTCTCTTTTTTTTTTGGGGGGGGGCATAGACTAATGACTATTACTCTTGCACTCACAGATATCATAGATTTTCTTGGTGATTCAATTTAGCTGGTTTTTTTTTTCCCACACTGGCTTCTTTTAATGGGTGAAGAAACACTGAAGTTCTTGCCAAGTGACACTAATGTGTCTATCCCAAAAAAGAAAGCTACTAACAAGCTGTCTTCAGGAACTACTGTTGTCAAAAGACTTTGAAACTACATTACTGAACATTGTTTACTCCTGCAGGATATGTAAATCTTGGATTAAGAATTTTCAGGCTATTGCACTAGTAACACCAAAATAACCAACAGACATCATTTTTATAGCTACAAAAGCAAGTGTTCCTTCCCCTACTTCTTCCCTGTAGCACCATTTGTAATCCTGTAAAGCATAATACAGAAGACAGATTTGCGTACACTGCTCAAGAACAGGGATTTATTGCAGGACCTTTTTAAACAACTGCAGCTCTACTGTAATTGATTTCTGCAGCTTAAGAAAGACAGCTTGGCAAACTTCAACTCTGTACTTTTTCTGGTCAGACTGTATTTGACCAGCTAATGTTGAATTGCTGTATGTGTATTTCATATCAATAGATACAGAAAAAGTACTATCAGAAAGGAAAACCTGCAGATTTCTTTGTGGAGGGGGAAAAAGGGGAGAAGAGGGAATCAATAATTTACCATTCTTCTTATTAAGTTAATATTACTCTAAGGCAGTCAATTAAAATGCCATGTAATAAAACAGTTGTTACAATAGGATCCCACATTTTACTAATTTTCAAAGATGTTAAACCCACAAACCTAACAGCTCTCCTATACTAAGAGCAAGTTACTTAAGTAAAAAATGATGTTCTGCCATTCAGTGTCCCACATTAATAATATTGTATGGTAAAATTTTGTCTAGAAATGTACAATCATTGCAGCACTTTAAGTCTAAATCTACACTACGGAGCTATTTCGGGATACTTGAAGTATCCCAAAATAGCTATTCCATTTCTTTAAAGCAGCTCATTATTTCAAAATAGATTTTGAAATAATGGACACGCTATTCTGGAGTCCCTGTAACCCTCATTCCACAAGAGTTAAGGGACTTGTTGGAATAGTACTTTTTTTCAAAATTTGGCACTGTGTATACAGCACCAACTTTCAAAATAAGCTATTTTGAAATTACCTCGAAATAAGCTACACAATTTGCGTAGCACAAATTGTGTAGTTTATTTCAAGGTAAGGGTGCAGTGTAGAAGCACCCTAATGTAATGGACCCCAAAGGACCCTTCAACCTTATTACATATGTTGGATCCTTTCTGAAAAAATGACTGCAAAAATGGCATAGTAGGTTTCTATTTACTATCTCTTAGGCTATGTCTAGACTGCAAGCCTCTTTCGAAAAAGAGTGTCTAGACTACAATCAGTACTTTCAAAAAAGCAAGCCGCTTTTTCGAAAGAGAGCACCCAGGCAATCTGGATGCTCTCTCTCTCTCAAAAAAGCACATTTTGCATTACATAGTGCCTTTTTTCACAAGAGCACTTTCAAAAAAAGGCATTATTCCTCGTAAAACGAGGTTTTCCGTGGTCGAAAAAACAGCCGCGTTCTTTCGATTTACTTTCGAAAGAACGCGGCAGCAGTCTAGAAGCAGGGGATGTTTTTTCGAAAAAAAGGCCACTTTTTTCGAAAAAACCTTGTAGTCTAGATACACCCTTAATTACATCCTGATTCTGTTTTCTCAGTTCAGAAGTCAGAGAAGGTTTTTTTTCCTATTTACTAGCCCCGCAAACACCAAATGAATTTGAGAATCAAGTTTGGCTCTCTCTCTACTTATAGATCTTCATCTTCATCATCATTAGTAATAAAGATTCTCATAGTCTGCAAATTATGTCCTGAAAACCACCTACATAACCACTTATCACAATGTGCAAAGGATTTTAAATGAGTAATGGTTGTCTCCACTAAAGTAGCACAGTGGTAACCGAGGGAAGAATTTTACCTTGAAACTGAAATGTATATAGCAATTCCATTGATTGTGCAAAACCCAGAAAAGAATCCATCTCACACTCCAGTAGCTGGTGTTGGTGCCATATTGCTAACAGAATATAAAAACAGTAAAAGCCTTTTTCTGACAAAAAGGTAAATAGATAGGACTAAACGTGTTCCAGGAACAGAACTATTTGTAAGATGGTGCCACTTTTACACGAGATAACTTTCAGGTTAAAATATATTTAAAGCATTGTTGTAAAAGTAGAATCAGATGTGTCCCTCTTCCAAAAAATCTATTCAGTTCAGATTTTAAAAAAAATCTTTAGATTAGTTATATAGTGCATGTTTATCTGACTCTTAATAAAACTTGCAAATCATAAGCCATTTTAAATACATTACTTATTGTATGCACAGATCTCTGCAGATCTGTACATGTATTTAGGGGTGGGCAATAATTTTTGACATGGGGCCACTCCCAAGATTTTGGAAAGTGGTTGAGGGCTGCACTCTTCTATGGTATTAATGGAGGAGATGTGGGGTCTGGGGTGCAGAAGGGAGCTTGAGGTAAAGGACTGGGGTGCAGGAGGGAGAATGGAGTCTGGGAGGGAGTTTGGGTGAAGGAGGTGGTTATGACCAAGGGCAGGGAACTGGGGTGTACAGTTTTGGGATGTGACCTATAGGGTTGCCAGGTGTCCGGTTTTGAACCGGACAGTCCGGTATTTGAGTTTTCTGTCTGGGAAACAAATTGAGAAAATACCAGACATATAAATGTCCGGTATTTTCTAATTAAGTACGTTTTATTATTATGAGTATCAGTACGTAGTTGCGTACTGCCTGCCTCACTGTGTGAGCATGTCTACCAGCCAGGCAGTACGCAGCTATGCAGTAGAGAGGAAGGGGGTGGGGACGGGACGGCATGGAATCTCTGGGGCTGGACTCGCCTGTACGCCCCACCGGGACCGTGCGCAGGACGGGCAGCACCCCGGGATCTGCATGCACCCGGGTCAGCCCTGCTCCCCGCCAGCCGATTCTCTCCCCCCGCCCCACTCCCAGCCAGCCCCGCTCCCCTCCCGACCAGTTCCCCCCTCCCCCCAATATGAGATCAAGCGTGTCCGGTATTTTTTTAAGCCATCTGGTAACCCTAGTGACCTAGGGTAGGAGGGGATTGTGATCTCGGGCAGGAGATGGGGTGCCATATCTGGGAGGGGGTATGGGTGCATGTGGAGTAGCAGGGCAGAGGGTTGGGGAAGGAAGGGGCTGAGGTGCCAGAGGCAGGTTCTCGCCAGGAGACTTACCAGCCTGCCTGCCTGCCGAGCTAAAGGCTTGCAGAGCTTAAAATGTTTCTGCCTGCTCGGCCATGTGCTTGAGTGAATGAGCAGAAGGGTTGTGCTTTGTGGCTGCCTGTTATGCAAAAAGGCAGCTCCCATTGGCCAGTGTCTGTCCAGAAACCAGCCAATGGGATTGTTCTGGGGGCGGGAGCAGCATCTGAATCTTCCCCCGCCCCTCCAGACTCAAAGAGAAAGCGCCCCGCAGTCACGTTTCTGAGTGGCATGTGGGACTGCCTGGGACTCCCCACAGCCTCTGCGGGCAGGATCCAGTGCCTTGGCAGGCCGGATCCGGTCCATGGGCCATATTTTGCCCAGGCCTGGTCTAGGCAGTATTACATATACTTTGTCCATAGTACAACACATTATGTGCATAGACCATGAATCTGATGTACGTTACCCACCACGGTAATGCTATATGCTTATTAACCAGGACCACTGAATAATAGCCTTAGGACTGTAACAAGACCTGGTTTGATGCCTTTATCTCACTGTTCTAATCCCTGTTGGTAGAATGGGGTCCTACCAGTCAGTTTTTATACTCATCTTGTCATCTTTGCCAAAAGACTGAGACCATTTGTGTTTTCTTTTTGGTGACAGGGTGCTTGTACAGTCAAAGCTACTAATATGAATGACCTCTGATATACTTTAGATGTTTTTAAAGCACGTATTACTGTAGGATCTAAGCATCAATAAATATAAGAGAGCCAAAACACATTCTGTGAGCCTTTTTCAAGACAAGTTTCCTCAGTGTGACTTAACTTACTATTGAATACAAAACTGAAAGAGTATCGGACAGAATATGTATGTGCATTTGTATGTTTGCCAACCCATAGACTAGATAACCACCTAAGTGGTGCAAGATACATCATTCTCCAGAAACCCGCCTCCCAATTAGCTGGAAATTTCCACAATAATCTAAGGTTCCTCATTCATATCCTCAAGAAGACTCATTTTTTTGTTACTTCTACAAGCAACTGCCAAAGAATTATGATTAAGAAGAGAAGCAACTGGGAAGAGATTATATGTGGAAGATTGAGATCAAGAACATGAAATTTACATTACACATTAGCAATTACTATGGTCACTGCCAATTGTATTTTTCCTTTCAGACTCTGAAGTCTTTGGGACGGGGACTATATTCTTCTGTATGTTTATGCAGTTCCTAGTATATTATATATTACCATAATTAAAGTAAAATAAAAAGTTCAGTTCCTCTGAATTGTTGTTCCATTTAAAATGGATGTCAAAATATATGAGTAGACAGAATGACAATGAAGAAATTGGGAAAGATACCTAGTTGCTCAATAAAATACTCAAGTATCAATATATGTATCTACATTGATATCTACTACACTCATCTTAGAACTTTTCCCTTGCAGTGATCATAAACTACTTTATCAGTATGCTGAATCCCTGTTTTATTTTCTCACTATAATGCTGTTCTTGAGTTTCAGAGGGGTAGCCGTGTTCGTATGTTTCAACAAAAACAAGGAGTCTGGTGGCACTTTAGAGACTAACCATATTTTAGAGCATTAGGGCATAAGCTTTTGTGAGATACAACTCACCAGTTGTTCCTGAGTTGTGTGTCTACCCTCCAGTTAATGCAGTGTAATCATGTTATACCATTCTACTCTGTATCCTCCAGAGTTTCAAAGAAACAGCTTTTCTGATCAGATTCCAGAAGATATTATGCCTCCCCTGCTTCCTTTCACACTTATTTGACAAGGATGGTAGTTGTAAGCAGAAAAAATGGTTAATAAAATTATAAGCATTAGCTAAAGTGGAACTGGAACAATAATCTACTGTCATCACTCTGGCAAGGAAGAGTCATTCTTCTCTGTGATAACCAATATCCTGGGGGAAGGCAAACAACAACATTTCCAGTTTTCCCTGGCTTTCACACTCTGCTTTTTGGTGTTTGAAGGCAGCATGTAAATCAACTTTGGGGAAGTGAGCAGTCTCTTATTAAGAAAGTGCCTCTTCACATCTCACGGTATTATTAATCAAAGCTCCAATTTTACATGATGTCCTCCAATCACTTTAATAGTGGCTGAATGGTTAAAAGTAAAAATTGCAACTATTCTGAATGCACCACTTCTGGTTGCAAATCAATTGGCAACTCAAAGATTGGTTTTCCATTACTACAGTGGTGAAGAATTATGTGCTGAATATTACAACATGGTGCAATTAGCAAGTGTTGGACATTAAAGTATATTTGGGCTTTTAACTCATGCAAAAAAATTCAGTCCTGGTGTAATGACAGTGGGCATTGGGACACTTCCACAGATCCACATTTAGGGGAGACCTATTATGGCTATATTCACAGTAGCCAGGAAGGTCTACTAAAGCGATGAATATGGAAACGCCTCAGCTGTTTAGTATCTGGTAGTTTTGAGACTGTGTTTTGGGACTAAAGCAAGCCCTGAAAGAGTTATGCGATGAGATCTCACAGGTGAAACTGCATTTTTCAGTCTCTGACTGGTGAGCCTTTATACCACACTTGGTCTCTACAGTTAGGGGCCTAACTCCATATTTACGTGTGCACACCAAAATAAGTGACCTGATTTTGAGGATCCTGAGCCCCAACATCTCCTGCTGAAGAAAATATTTGCTAACAGTTCCCATGGCATTATCTGAAATTACCAAATTTTAGCTTTTCTTCCCTAATTTTGTGAATACAAGATAACTGTGAGATAACAGTTGGCCCAAGTATTGCCTGTTGAATTGCTTTTATTTTATGTGCACACTCTTCCTTTTGAAAAATTCTAGTAAAGAGAAAGGAACATTTTGCATCTAAATAGATGTTCTTTGTGACCAAGCGCTCTGCCCCCAAACTGGTCTGATTCTCACAAAAATGCATGATCAAATATAAATTCTAGCAACTTTCAAGGACACTTTTCATTTTGTCTCTGTTCTTCAAACAGCCTTGCTCTCAGGATGATTTTTAATAGTCTATTCATGTTTCTTCACCAAAGTCTGGAGAACACTCACTTTAGTGTTCATGTGATCAAATCTTAAGGGAGAGAAGGTTAAACTGACTTGCCTCCTAACTTTGTGGGGTGTATTTTCTAAAGTGACTTTTTTCTACTGTGAGTTTATTTTTTCTCTCAGCCTTTATTCTATGTACTTCAGTAATCTCACTAGTAATGATTTGCAAGATATTCAATCAACAAGGAAAATATTCACTGGGGCAAAACATGTCTACAGACATTGTCAGTTTCATCTACTATACAGACAGGAGTTCTTCTGGTTGTGAATAATAATAGTGTATATTTAGAGATTTATGCACTGGGTAAATACAGCACAAAATTTCAAAGGAGAAGAGAGACTCAATAGTCTATTAAGCTAGGAGGGCAAAATCAACATTTACAGAAGTGCTGAAAAACAAATTTACTTTTTTTTATCATTTGTATGTACACTGGTAAATGTATAGTATCAGTGGAAAGTAATACATTTAGGATTAGATAGGAGAGTAAAAGGAACAAACAAGGTATTAATCCAACAATTCATTAAACCTATTGCTGAAGACCCTATTTTATGTAGGGAAAAGTTTTCATGCTGGAAAAAAAAAAACAGGTTAAGGTTTTTAGGGGTTTGGGGTTTTTTTAATAAGTTTTACTAAATATTTGTAGACTTGATAGTGCGTCTTTTAGGCTCCCTGTTATACATCTTTGCATATTTTGTCAATGGAGAAAAGCTTATTAAATAGATTTTTCATGTAATGTGCAACTTAATTTTGCAAGTGGGTATTAGCCACAGTTGGTAAGTCATTCACTCATTCTGATGCTATTGATATGAAGATTTCAAACTGGTTCAAAGCACTGAAGAGAATTTTTGTGTTTAATAAGCCACACTTACAAGATAGGATTCATAACAAGTGTGCTTAAACTGAAGTCTTAATGTTTAATTTCCTTACAGTAATGATGAATATGATCATGACACATAGGGGTCAGGGGTGGTAACCTATATTATACCAAGATGGACAAAAAGGTTTAAGACTAGGAAATGACAGAAGCATTGTAATTGAATTTGTAAAGCTGATACAATAGAGTTTCATTAGGAGAGGAGGAAAAATTGAAACAGGCTTTTATTTCAAACAGGCAGCTGCAATATCCTCTTAGAGTTCAAAAGAAAAAAAAAACCTCAAGGTTAGTTATTGGGAGTTCCAGAAATAATTTGTCAGCTGTCTTGGGTAATGGGAAATATGCCATGGCTTTTAGACAGCAAAAGCACAAACTCAGATCCCATCCGTAGCTGTTCCTTCCACCTAAGGGGCCTTTGAAATGCAAGCTTTAACCAACTGATCATACATCTCAAAGTTTAACTGTTCATTGAAATGGAGGCTAAGTACAGGAGAATCCCACAACATATCTACTATGCACAGTTTCATGGGGTTTAATAAAATAGAAGGTAATCTATGACGTCTTATGAAATTACAAATTAACATTAAAAGTAAAGCTACCTACTTAACTCTGATGTTTTCACTCAGCAGGTAAGTATCATCTTTAGAAAGTCTTTTTGGGAGTTCACTTTAGTTGGGACTTTAGGTATAGTATTTTCTCATTCCATTGACAAATTCTGTCCCTCAGAGGACTCGAAGAATAAAAAGTGTTTCCCCTCCTTTTTGTCTACATTGCACTTATGACTGTTTAAAAAAGAAAATAAAAACTGAACTTCCTGTATAAAACCTTTCCCTCTCCTGTGCTGCCCTAACTTCTTTGAGATGTGCTGAATAAATGTTTAAGTCATAGAAAAATCAGACATCAAACTGTGTCAGTAAGAGACAGACACTGAGTTTTATCTTTAAGTTGTTTTTAAGTCACCCAAGAGGAGCCATCACTTAAAACACGAGCAATGTTCAACATCTTGATTATCTAAGTAAAAACCTGACAGATGATCACTCCACTTACAAAAGAAACCTAGGAGAAAGTGCAGTTACAAACTTGTGATTTAGACAGTGCTCATACTGTCTCACTGTGAATTAGGTGAAGCACACCATGGAAGACACTTTTCAAATACTGATTCTGACAAAGCTTTCATCAGCAGCATTGGAAAAAGCTGTATGAATTTTTTTTAAAAATCCCCAGTCCCCATGGCACCAGCTAACGCCCTAATCTGAAATCTTTAAAATAAAACAGATCTAAGGAATGGGAGATCATGTAGTTTGTAGGAAATGATATTTGGACTATATGTCTAAAATAGATCAGATTACTGAAGCATGAATTTGCAGAGCATTCAGACTGAGACAGATAGAAAATTATTTACATATTTCACATTACCAATGTATATGAAATACCAAGGTGGCAAATCTGATCTTATTACATAGTTATAATACATCCGGAACATGGAAAATTCAGGTTAGTTTGTTTCATAAGATGCAAGATGCCAATCTTCAAGCATAAAATGTTAGAACTGTCACTGAAAAAATGTGGTAGTTTGTCAGTGATGTCAGTCCCTGAACATATATCAATGTTAGTGCATTAGATTCAATCATTCAAAGCCAAAGAGTTGGTGAATGAACACCCACAACTCCTATCGATGTCAATGATCACACATGCACATTAAGCGGAGGAGGGGTGGCTGTTGTATGGCTTGCTAGAGAAAGGTGTGTACCTATTTAAGAAAGATCTTGCAGTAGCTGCAGAGAAGATCACGAACCCATCCCCCCAGGTGACCAGAAGAGAAGGGAGGTTTTATAAATACATGCCAGACAGAAAAAGCTCTTTTACCTGGACCAGAGGGAACAGCATCTGTCCACTCAGCCACAGAAATGGTAAAATACCAGCTGGGCACTAAACTAGTTACTCCTTTATTTGGGTGGAGAGGGCCGGGAAGGAATTTCTTCCCTCACTGCCAGATTGGCCTTCACAAAATGGAGTTTTGTTTGGTTGATTGGTTTTTTTCCCCCCTTCTCCATAGCAGGTCCAGCAGGGGCCTTGGCTGGGGACAAATATGGGAGTGAGGCCATGATGCCATAACTCATTATATTGGTATAGAGTAGATGTCCAGTGCAGGTATCGCTGATCTAGAGAGATCAGATAAATGATTGGTAAAGGATCAGATCAGTGATCAGATAAATTAATTGATAAAGGATTTTAAAGGAGGCATTTGTTAAAGGAGTAGAAACAAGGTAGCAAGGGGGAAGAAGTGTTCAGGGTTCCTATGAGTGGCATGGCAAGGAGCCAATCCCTGCCCCCTTCTTTTATAGCTCGCCTTAACCCTCATTCAAAGGGGCATGGTAAGGTCCCAGTAGCCACTAAACTGGGGACCACAATGGTAAAGGGGAGGGAATCTCCCCCACATGTATATTGAAGTAGTCACTGAATTACTTGCACTGGACACTTATCTCTGCCAGGTGCTTCTCAACAGTTAATAAAGTTAAGGCCTAATAAAACCACATCCAGTGTCTCCTGTCTGTTCTTGGCATAGCCTGACAATGTGGAAGTTGAAAGCAGCTTTCAGGATCAGGCCACTGAACCACAGTCTGTTTTAGGGCAGTTATATTATCTAAATTTTATTTGGGAATATTTTAGGGCTACAGAAAGTGAATAAATAAAGGAATTTCCTCATATTCATTATATGTTCATATATCACTCTTAAAACACATAATTTCTTGGTGCAATTCTGTATAAGGAATATGCTCCAGATTCATGGCTGCACTATTGCAGTTTCATGGTGTTATGCTGAAAATTTGGAGAACTGCAGTGGTCCTAAGAGTTGAAGGACAAGTTGGAAATGCTTCTGTCCCAACCTGTCCCCCACTGCCACCCCCCCATCCCAATTAAATAAACCAAACCAAACCAAACCAAAACCCAACCAAACAAAAACCCAACCCAGACATCTTTAATAAACTACACAAAAACCTATGCTGAAACTGAGTAGCGAACTATCTTGTACTGTATTATAGTATTTCAAACACTACCTAAAAGAAAACAGTATTAAATTCCTCTTGTAAGAAGGATTTAATGTGTCACAACTGAATTGCCTGCCACAGGATCATTGATACCAATCTCAGGAGACTGATCCAGTTCCAACTCTGTAGAAAAAGCTGATTCCTCTTAGCAAATTTATTTCTCTTTTGTTTTAACAAATGAAAGCAATTTATCCCCATAACAAACAAATATGGCCCAGGCACTTAATCAAGCTTGTGTTTTCATTATATACCAGAAAATGTTATCTATGGGATTGTATTTCTTAAGGAACAAATATTTTATGAGATGAGACTGCTCAAAGATCCAGTAGAAAAACAGGTATTATTAGTGATATGGTGTAAGTCAGATGGTGCTGACACATACACAGACCAGCATCTGAGTGCTGTTCTGTCTTTGAAGAAATGTTGTGTTGCTGGTAGTTTTGTGATGCAGTTCTTTTAGGAGGAGCCATCACAAGCAGTAGTAGAGTATGTTCTGTGCCTTAACCTCTCTAATTAGAGAGAATTTTTGGAGCTGAATTGCTCCCTGAGAACCTGACAAGGGTGTTTTGGCTGAGATTCCTGAAAGAGAGGATTGTCTAACTGCTGGGGACACGACCAACTACCTGCAGGCTGGCCATCTTAGTCATTCAACTCATTATGTAGTGTAAATAAAACAAGTTACACTATAGAAAGAAACACACTATGGGTATATCTACACTGCAGAGTTTTTCCGGAAAAACGGCTATTTTTCCGGAAAAACTACACTTATGTCCACACTGCTATTGCATTCTTTTGACAGAAAGTCGAAAGAACAGAGGGTTTTTTCCAACAGCAGTAAACCTCTTTCTATGAGAAAGAAGCCTTTTTCTGAAAAAGCTTTTTCGGAAAAAGTCATGTGTGGACGCGTAAGAAAGTGTTTTTTCAAAAGAAGAGTCCTCCAGGAAAAAGCAAAGATGCCCTGGTGGCCACTCCGTCCACAGTAATCACAACTGAAATGCGAGATAATGTCCAATCAATGTGGACACTATCTTTTGAAAAAGCAGATTGCTTTTTCATTGCGCATTTGCTGTGTAGACACTCTTTCGAAAAAAGTTTTCCCAGAAGATCTCTCCCGGAAAAACTTCTTCCAAAAGAAGCTTGCAGTCTAGACATAGCCTTTGTGTTACAGATTTCTTCTCTGACTGGAAACTTATCCACATGGCCCTGATCTCTGTTTTTTCTTGAGAGAGGCGCTACTATAGCATTTCTCTTGATAGCTGACCCAATGCAAGGATGTGGTGTCTTGTATGTAGGGATCCACAGATAAAGGCAAAATAGAAAATAACTTTATACACTTAACTAGCAAGACAGAAGAGTCCCCTCAGTAAGTCTCAGATCTTCTTGCAAATATGCTGAGTGTACAGTGAACAGCCTAAAGAAAGTTTTCTTATAATGTTTTAACAGTAGGTAAGATACTTATGGTATTTGGGATATTTAAGTAATTGAGAATGAAAAGTAATGCTAACATCAGCATAGAGGTAAAAGGACACAATTTAAGGGTGCCTGCTATATTTAGTTGATCTACTCCTAATATTTATTTGAGATTATCCAATCAGTCTCTCTGCCAATGAAGTCTGACAAACTATTAGATTTTTTCCACCAACATCTGTTTCTGTAGTCTCAGTTATGTTCAGCGTTTTGAGCTTTATTTTCTGAAAATGAACATTATTTTCAGTTGCAAGCAGTTGTACCAGGATATTAGAGAGACAAGATGGAAGAAGTAATCTATTTTATTGGACCAACTTCTGTTGGTGAGAGATAATGTGAAACCTTGTCTTTCTCACCAGCAAAGTTGGTCCAATAAAACAGACTGCCTCATCCACCTTGTCTCTCTAGAAAGATAAGCTTTAGAGCTTACACATTACCTCTCTCCAACAGAAGTTGATCCAATAAAAGATAATCTCACCCACTTTATTTCAATATTTGATTGGCACTTTTACACCTGCCCACAATATTTGCAATTTAGTCTAATAGATAGCTACAGATTTTACCACAGCATCTTCTGAAAACTGTTTTACTAAGAAGTCTTGAACATTGATGGTTTTCTTGACAAAATCTTATTTCATGTTTTTAAAACTATTGCTGAAGTTTCCTCTTTTTTTTGTAGGCAAGAGTACCACTTGCATTGTCTTCTTTGTGTGAAGTGGACATAGGTGAATTTGAAGAACAGGAAAGAGGCTGCTACTCCAACCAGTTGTGGGGATGCAGGAACAGGTTGGATAACTAAGTATTTAAGGAGTCCACTGAATCTTTGAGAGGATTCCCCCTTTTTTCCTTTGACAATGACAGTCTACTCTTTGACTGCTGATTGCAAATAACAGACAAAATTAACCTCAGCAAGAAAAATAATCAAGTCTCAAACTGACACTGGACTAGCTCAACTTAAGAAGCCACCAACATCTCACACCTAACCAGATCCTGAGGCTAGGAACACCATATCAATAAGTCCAAAAGCAACACCATTGTATCTCTTTAGTTGGCCTTCTCTTTCTTCAAAGTAGTTTAAACATTTTAAGTCAGGTGTTGAACTTCATTCGAATTTGAAAAAAATGGAGGCGTTCCTCAAACTTTGCCATCTACCATTATGTGCATGCATCAGATGATTCTCATACTTTTCCATCTGATTGCAGGCTGAACTATATGATAAGAATTCTTCACAAAACAAGTCTTGGCCAATTTTAAGAAAAGTATGTTTGTGCATTTTATCCTCTAGCTTCGGGACAATGGCCATCAGAAAACCTTTTTATTTTAACTCTAAAATTGAAAAGCTATATTAAGCTGGGATTGTTATAATGTGTAGGTTTGTTCCCTCTCCACAATATAAACACCAAGCACACACCACTCTTTGAATCCTCAGAAATACTCCAGGAACCTACACTATCGTTTCTGAAGCTGTCTAGGCATGAAAGCTATGTGTCTCCCTCCCAAGATAAAGTGTACTTTTGTATACTGTCACACTACAGTATCATGTGTTTTTTGTCTAGAGGTAATGGTGGAAATTTTATTATCTAGTCATGAGAAGCCATGCTTATTGGTGAAAAATAGCCAACTTACTATCCTATGGAAAAGTTGAATCTATGATGGAAGTTTGGGAATTTGTATTGGGTAATATTTCACAAAAAGCATCAAAATATCTCAAATTTTGTGCATTAAAACTGATGAAGTGGAGAATTTTTTGCCTGATATTCCATCTGATATCTAATCCCAGTTTACCACTTATTTTTCAATACAAATAAAACCAACTTTTTTTTCCAGTTCCAAGTTTGCTTTTCTGCATATAAATCACTTTCCTTTATCCTTTACAAGTCAGAGGTATGCCAGAGTTGAACTGCAAAGAGATGGTGATGAACTTTCCATACACTTAATGCCCCTTTTTTACTGGTCTGTTTTACTTTGTTTGTGTTTGCTTTTTCCAACCCCATTTACTGTCTATTTTTTTCACTTAATCTCATCTATTTCCCCTCTCTTCTCTTTCCATGCATTTTTTTAATTTGACAAAGGTGATTGGATAGGCTAAGGTGCATGAGAGATGATGCTTTTTACCTGTTCATTATCTCACATTGATCCCCAGATGGCAGTGATCAAAAGCCATTACAAATCTGATATTTATTTGATGGACGCAGCCAGGTACCACAAACTCATTTCACATCCTTCACCAAATCACCATAATATGGAAATGAATCGTGGCCACTAACAACTTGGATTAGATTTCAATGACTGATCTAGAGATGAAGGGCCTTGTAAGCTGTTGCAGGTACTAGTCATTTGAAGCATCAGAATTTTTTTTTCTGGTCTATCTAGTTTCCCTAAATCATGTCCCTTAATGTTATACTAGTAGTTCCCTCTGGATAAATGTTTAAGTCATTCTACTTTATTGTCCTGATCCTTCATTATTTCATCATCTGAATATTTCAATTTTACATTTTTGGTTCCCTACAGGGCTGCTTCTATAATTCCCCATCTTCCTGCTTTCTGGTGCTTGCACCACTTTTGGATTTCTCAGTTCTTCTCTATATTTATGCCTTCACTCTCCCTCATGCTTGCTCCCCTTTTGGATCATTTTAGTCTGTACTCCTTCCATTTTTAAACTGTTGTACATTCCACTTACTTTTCTTTTGCATCTTTTCACGCCGCACGATTATGAATCTCCTAACCTGCAATATAACTGCAAGGGATGACAGTTCAGCAGGAGAAAAGTTAATGTACTAGCTAACTAAGATCAGTGAAGTATTGTTTATGACACACATAGGAACAATCACTAACTGAAACATTTCTGCCAACATTGTAATCATTTTCTCATTACACACAAGAGCTTTCATATACCTTATTATAATTCATATTGTTAGATAAATTCATTTTTCAGAAGTAAGCCCATCCAGATTTGCAACCAGCCATAGCAAGAGTTCAGAAAGAGATTAGGAAGAGGAAAACAATCATAAAAAGATACCAAATAAATAACAGGGATAACAGCTGATCTCTAAAGAGGAAAGTAGGGATGGATCTCTGTGCTGCAATTCACTTTCAAAATCACAAAAACCCTTTTGAACCTCTTGTATTCCCCTGACTAATGCCATCATTATTTCAACACTGCCTGTTTACAGTAAAACAGGTGCTATCTTGTCAGATGAGACCCTTTCTTTCATCATCCTGGAGTTATTCATTGAGTATTGTTACCACTGACAAGGTTTTCTGGTTGCCTGGAAACCAGGTCATGCCGATATTATTCAGAACACCCTGAATAACCAAACCTTTTTTTTTTTTTTTTGCGGGAGGAAAAATGTACGGGTGTAGATGGGAGGAACCGTTTTATTCTCTTTCCTAAACTTCCCAGGAAAAGAAGTTCCATCAGCTTATCTCAGAGGGATTCAATGAAATTAATGATGGAAAACTTCCAGAACTCAATTAAAATGATTCACTATATAATAAGCTTACACTTCTAAAAGCTTTTTTTCCTCACTACCTACAAGAACATCTGCCAAGCTATGTAAAATAGAAGGGAACTATTAATGTGTGCTAAATTACCTGATATGGTTTAAAGATATTATGACAGAAAGAACAAATTTTGTTGGGAGAAAGTAATAAATATTGGTATTCAGACACAAAAAGTTCAATATTCAATTATGAGCTTGACACAAATCCCCAACAAGTACCAACCAAGACAGCAACTTAAAGATAACAGTTTGCCTGTAAAAAAGTTTCAGTTCGGTAGAATAAAGATTCTGTTTTTGACCCTTCTTCATAGTTGTCATTATACCACAAGTGGATATTCCGAAACCATGTTCCCAAACAACTTGCAAATTCTTCAGCCATACATTTTCTCAAAGTTCAAATATGTACAAAAAATGGTGCACAAAAGAAAAGGTATTCTGGTGGAAACTGATTTTTCTGCATCAAATCAATATTTAACGTTTACTCATAAAGTTCAATTTTCCTTTGAGATTTCAGAAGCATGCATTGTTTTTGTTCTGAAACACCATGCAATAATCTACAAAACACCTAAGTAGTTTGCCTTTTGGTATGGGTCTCTGGTGTGTTTGTTTTTGTTTAATTCTAAACGGCAAAATATATGCTTTAGTTATTCTTTCAAGGTGACTTTTTTTCTCTTCTCCCCCATGTTAATCTCCTACTAAGTAGAACCATAGTACCTGGACTCTTTTCCCTTTTAATGCCTACACATTAACTTCAATTGGCTTTGGATGAGGCCTCATGTCCCTCTAAATAGCTTTGGAAAATCACATAATTTCAGAGTTTTACCAGTATAAGATACAAAAGGTTGTGGCTAGCACCCATATGCCAACCTCCCTTCCCCCTTTCCCCATCAATTAGAGGATTATCATACTGACAGTTCTCCTATAGACTATAAGAATGTTTAAGTGTGCCATTCTCTTAATGTTTCTGGGAAAGTGGCTTGCTTTATCTCTTGTACCTGTGACAACTAGATCATGGGCAGCCAGACCTAGCAGTCAGAGCCAGAGGGTGGCTGGGCGAGGTTCTGTGGCTTCTATGCAGAAAGTCAGATTAAATGATCACGATGGTCCCTTCTGGCACAAGAAGCTATCATTCTACAGGAGTGTCAAGTTGACTGAGTCAGGATCAGGAGACAAACTAGAGATCAGAACCACAAGTCAAGAACTAGTATACCAGGGGCTCAAATGCAGGAGACAAAGCAGAGGCCTGGAAATCACTCAGTGAAAATAAAAGGCACGCAATCTGGAGCAGGATAAAACTCAATTGTTTAGACAGCTTTCAGTTCCTGCTGCTATCTTAAACAGAGCTAGTCAACCATGCTGGGGTTCTGCCAAATGGACCTCATGGGTCCCAGGTAAGTTACTAGCAGCAGGCTGTTAGGTGGAGGGTTGGAGTATGGCTGCTCCTGTGATCCTAGGGGAGCTGGGCTTGAGGCCTCTGGGTCAGGACAGTACCAACCAAACAGGGTTTTGTTCACATTGCCTTACCTCTTACAGGAGATTTGATCCTATTTCACTTAACTCTGCAACAGGTGGAATGCAAGAATGTCTCTTCACCAGTCAAGTGCTCTAATTAATGTTTTCAAGGGATATGCCCACAGAGCTAATTAATAGGAGATAACTAGTTTGGGTGAATAAACAAATTACCTTTTCATCTGTAAAATTAACTCCCCTTGCACATATCTACACTATTTTACAGTGGCCCAAGCAGCATCCATGAATAATTATATATAAATTCCTACCTGTGAATGAATTCTAAACTATGCTTTTGACTTTAAGTTTTAACAGAAAAGAAACAAATAGCCATGTAATCCTAGTTGTTATGGTTTCCCCTCTACTTTGATATCATAAGGAAAAAAAACTGTTAACTCTGATAAAGATTGAAATATTTCTCAGAATCACTGAGTTGAATTTCAGTTTCTGGTTATTGCTACAGATCTCCCCTCCCACCAGGAGTGTACATTGCTGTGAGCACCTAAGAAAATAAAGTGAAATGTGACTTCAAACAGGAATGTGGAAACAATATGCTATGTAACCCTTTCTGTGCCAGCACAAAAGGTTTGCTTCGTTTTTTAAAAATTCAGCATTTCCTTTGCTCAAAATGTCTTAACACTTCTTTCTAAATCCCCCACATTTCTTTTCACAGATAAAACTGTACCACAAGGTGATTCTTAATTTAAAGTGCATGAAATAACCATGTATGCTGGGAGAGGTATTTTATTTATCATCTTTCTTGAAATAATCTAACTGCCCTTTTAAATTCTGACCTCTTCACTATCCTAATTAAAAATACTGAGTGGTGTCTTTCCCATCTGACCTTCTGTAACACCATTTTACATTAGACCATCTGATTAAGTTCTGAGGTGTGGAATAATGAAATTAGGGTCTATAAAATATTCTCATTACCCATTTTGTTTCCTTCTGCATTAAGCGTTGTTTTGTCTCTCATTTTCACAGTAATAAATCTCCTGACAGGATCACAGTGTCACTGATGTCAATAGGTTTCTGCAGTACAGGAACTTATATGGCAGGGCAAGCAGCCATGGTGGGAGGATGGCAGGGAAACAATATACTAGTTTTATGTGAACACCAACGAACAAGAGGGTCTGATTCACTGCTCTGCTATTCTAGTTTTATGGTGGTCTGACTCCACTGATATGAAACTGGAATTTCACAGTGTTAAATCTAGACCAGTAATTGTAGAATCATAGATTAGTAGAACTGGAAAGGACCTTGAGAGGTCATCAAGTCCAGTCCCCTGTCCTCACGGCAGGACCAAGCACCATCTAGATCAGTGTTTCTTGAACTATATTCCGCGGAACATTGGTGTTCCTTGAACAACTCGCAGGTGTGCCACAACCTCTTCTTTGTTTTTGTTACTTCTTTGTTTTTGTCTTTTTTTGTCTGACAACAATTTTTTTAAGAAAGTTGTCACAGGTGTTCCACATTAAAAAATATTATTGTTTGGTGTTCCATGGTCTCAAAAAGTTTAAGAAACACTGATCTAGATCATCCCTGACAGATGTCTATCTAATCTGCTCTTAAATATCTCCACAACTTCCATAGGCAATTAATTCCAGTGTTTAACCACCCTGACAGTAAGGAATTTTTTCCTAAAGTCCAACCTAAACCTCCCTTGCCACAATTTAAGCCCATTGCTTCTTGTCCTATCATCAGAGGTCAAGGAGAACAATTTTTCTCCCTCCTCCTTGAAACACCCTTTTAGGTACTTGAAAACCACTATGATGTCCCCCTCTCAGTCTTCTCTTTTCCAAACTAAACAAACCTAATTCTTTCAGTCTTCCTTCATAGGTCATGCTTTCTAGACCTTTAACCATAATTTATACTTGTTGAGAAGCATAGCTCTGATCCATATTAATTGCACAGATACTACATGGAATCTAGTCTTGAAGGAATCATATTTCATTTTTGAGCCAAACATTAGATTGTTAGGTCTTTGGGTTAGAGACTGTATCTACCCGTGTGTCTGTACAGCACTATACACAATAGGGCCCCAGTCTTGCTTAGAGACTCCAGATGCGATGGTAATATAAATAATTAATAGACTGAGTAAATAATTAATAAGTTGAGTAAATTAGAGTCTTTGTAAGAGTTAGTGAGACATGTCAAGGCAGTTTTCTGCAAAAACTCTGGAATTAGTATAGAGCATCCAAAAGTAAGCATGAAGTAGCACTGCATATTTTAGTGGATTTCTTATCCAGCCTCTAATGAGGAAATGGCTTCAGCATCTACCCCAGATGAGCAGCTGTATGCATGGAACATGTCTGTACTACTTACCATAAAAATGGTAAAGCCTCAAGGCCCCATTCTCCACTACTTTTCACCTTGGCAAAGTGAGTACAGCATGGTATCAAGTGATGATAATACAATTTTTCATCTTCTTTACATTCGCTTTGTAGAGGTGTACATTTTAAAATGCACATACTTTAACAGATATTCTTGTAAATATTCAGAACATTCATTCTGCACACAAAGACCTTGGGTGTGTCTAGACTACAGGGCTTTTTTGAAAAAACTTCTCCTGCGTCTAGACTGCTGCCGCGTTCTTTCGAAAGTAAAGCGAAAGAATGCGGCAGTTTTTTCGACCTCAGAAAACGAGGTTTTCCAAGGAAGAACGCCTTTTTTCAAAAGTGCTCTTTCGGAAAAAGGCGCTAGGTAATGCAAACTGTGCTTTTTCAAAAGAGAGCATCCAGACTGCCTGGATGCTCTCCCTTGAAAAAGTGGCTTGCTTTTTCGAAAGTACTGGTTGTAGTCTAGGCACTCTTTCGAAAGAGGCTTGCAGTCTAGACGTAGCCTTAGTGGTGTAAGTTGGAGGAGGATACCCTATATTATTCCTATATAAGAAAGAAATTTGCAAATTTAGTATGGATTTTAAAACAACCTTAATTACAGAGTCACTGTGGTTCCTCCATAGTATAACACACACACACACACACACACACACACACACACACACACACATGCATGCAAATATATGGACAGAGGAAGTGGTGAGGTGTAGGAGTCATTTTTGTGTTTGATATTTGTACCACTGAATAGAGGGAAAGTCATAAAGATGCCACAGTATACTTGACGCAATGCTGCTATTATCAATGGCCAAATGAAAAGTTATTTTGAGTGCAGATGTATATGTGTGTCTTTATGCATTTTTCACGTCTGCCAAACCACAGCTGTAAGATGATTGTCATCTTTTGCTGTAGAGGAATAGACACATAGTTTTATGACAGAACTCTTATCTCTCCAAAGATCCACTATATAAACAGAAGTAGTTTAGATGCATCAGGACTAATCAGTATCAATGTCTCACACATCTCAAAAATAATTTGGCCTCCAGCCTTTGGTATTTGCGAACATCATCTAAAATTATAAATGGGGTTATTGGTTAATTAACTGTTATTATGTTTGCTCAAGAAGGAGAGATATCATTCTCTGATTCTGGAAGGGAAACAATATTTGACTAAATATTTCAATCCATCTTGGCTGATATCTTTCTAACACCCAACATTTATTATTACTCGATAGACTTGGAGCTGAAAGAAAAACTAAGAGAGAAAAAATGCCAAGCAAATTACAGGCACAATCCAGTACTTTCCAACACAATCTTATTAAGTGAGTTAAAATAGCAGCACCTATCTTTGTCTCATACTATGCTTTATCAAATTGATTTAGAAATGAATATTTTGTGTATGTGATTTTTCCAAAGACAAACTCAACATCCTTTCACATCTCATTATGTTGTTCAGCTTTTCTGTAAACCCTGCAAAAGCCATAAAATATGTTAAAACTTTCAACTCAGTAAGAGCCTGATACTACTGGAAACATATTTTCTGTTATAAAAACAAATTCAATACCTTTGGGCCTATTTCAGAAATGGTGTGTATTGAGGTATAAATTATATCCTTACTTCCTTAAACCTACCTAATCCTGCTCCAAGCTGTGAGAGAGTCTCATTGTGTATTACTTATGTCCTGAGGAGCTGGAAGTATAAAAATGTACAAAAGGTATGACCATTTACACCCTCTCATACATCAACCGAATAGCACTGGATACAAGCTAAGCATAAAAGTGTGTCCATTAGTGGAAGGGATTCTAAACAATCTTACTCGTGCTGAATTTGGCCTCCTTATCTTTCTCTGAGATTATATTCTATACATTTTTTCACATATTCACAATTAGTACCAGACAATCAACATTTCCTTTAATTTTTTTTTAAAACAGACAGGCAGATTTACAAGGTCTTTCTAAAAGCATCAATTTAGAGTGTTTTCCAATATGGTAAAGTGTTTTTATTCTGTCTTTTTCTCCATTTAAATAGATCTCTGGCTTGAACCTCCTTGTCAGATACTTAATGTGAGCTGAGCAGTCTATTTATGGGTACCTGCTAACACAAGTAAGAATTCACTCCTATTTTCCTTGCTGATGGTGACATGATTTAAGGAATTTAAGGAATGGAAACTGACTTGAAAAGAGAGTGCTAAAATCTGTGCAAGCAATTTAAGGCTAGACAGTTGTGCAAAGCTACAGAAAGCTGTAGGAGGTTGTGGAAGAACAGTTTCCTACCAGGTGGTTCCACCATTATTGTGCGTGTTTCTCAGATATCTAGAGGAGTTCATATCAAGTGACCACTGCTTTGAGAGGGTACAGTGTGTGCTCTCTTCTGTTGCAAAGGGGAAAAGAAGGTCAATGATCCCTCTCCCATTAGGAAGACTATTGCGACAATTTGAACTCAACATGTACTCAGGGCTTGTCTGCACAGGCAAGTAATTCTAGAATAAGGTAAGGTGTGAATTATTTAAAGTACCCGAGATATTCTACAGATGAACACTCATTTCAGAAAGCAGCATTTACAAAAGAAGATTTTCTGAAATATCTGCTGTGAAATAGCGATCCCACAATAGCAATTCAGGTCAATTTCCGCAGGTAGACAAATCCTGAGATTATGACCACTCCTGCACAAGCTCCCAGGCATTTGGAAATGGAAAGGACAACCCTTCTACCCACAGCATAAAATTAATACAACATGAACATGCAGCCATATTAGCTGAAATGATTGCAAGTTTGATGTGTAGAGCACATATTTCCATTCTTTTCATGCAAGTCCTGCCAGCAGCTGACAAAGTCACTTAAAAGAAGGTCTGAGCTATAGAGGTCTGACTGAGAAAAGAGAGCCGTGCTATTTTCCCAAATTCCATCCAGCAATGACACCAAAATTAGGGCTTGTTGACTTTTTTCCAACTATACCAGGATAATTATAAATAATTATACCAGTAAAATTAGAGTGCTATATTTGTAAACTGGTATAATCCCTGCCCCCCCCATACACACACACCCCCAGTGTGAATGCTCATATTCAGAATAAAAGTAGCTTTTTTCATCTTAGCATAAACTGTTTCAAAAGTGACAAAAGTTTAGGGAATAAACTAAACTGGTATAAAAGTACTATTCTTCCAGAATAAAGGTTCGTCTACACTGTGCAGCTATTTTGGGATACTGGAGGTATCCTGAAATAGCTATCCTGCATCTTAACAAGCCACCTGTTATTTTGAAATATTTTTTTAAATAATGGGAGTGCTATTTCAGCATCCCTGTAACCCTTGTTCCACAAGGGTTAAGGGATGTCTTGAAATAGGGCATTATTTTGAAATTTGGTGCTGTGTATCTTATTTTGACTTTGGGGTGTTGTGTAGACAGTACCCTTCTGTTGGAATAAATAGACTATGCAAATTGCGCTATGCACTATTGCAAATTTGCGCTATGAAAATTGAGTACAGTAGTTTATTCCGAATCTAAGTCGAAAGAGCTTATTTTGAAATTTGGCACTGTCTACATAGTGGCAAATTTCAAAATAAGGCACTATTCCAACAAATCCCTTAACCCTCGTGGAACGAGGGTTACAGGGTTGCCAGAATAGCGCACCCAGTATTTTGGGAAACAATGGGTGCTTTTAGAGACGCGCCGTTGCTCTTTCAGGATACTTCCGGTATCCCAAAAGAGCAACGCAGTGTAGACGTACCCTAAGTGACTATATGGGGGCATGCCAAGTTACAGCTAGAGTGGTTTAAATTTACACCAAACCTTATAGCTGTATAACTTTCCCAAGTAAGCAAGCTTTAAGGGTATATCTTCACTTTTAAATAAAGGTGTTTTCTTACTTCAAGTTAGCTAACTTCAGTGAAATAGCAGTGAAGATACGGCAACTCAACTTTTAACTCAAATTAACAACTTGAGTTAAAACCTACAGTGGAGCGTTGAGTTGAACTCAAGATATTAAATAACCCAAAAATAAATGTAAAGCTGATATATTAACTGGAGTTAGTTAACATGGGTTAACCTATCTAAGTTATGAACACACCTTTTATTTGCAACATAGACATACACTGAAATACAAAATGAGGCACTTCTTTCTTGTGTGTTTTGACCACTGCTGATCTTTTTTTTAAATGTTAATATTTACATTGTCATCCTAAATCTTCAATGTCCACACTCCCTTGATTTGAACGGGGCAGTTCACAAATCTCTCAGAGGTATTTCCATGTGTTTGCATTTTCAGACAAATGTCATGGCATTGGTTTATATTCAGCTCACATTTTATTACACAAATACCTCCTGGCAGAGCTTTGCACTTCTGTTCTTTTTCCCCTGAATTTATGGGCCCTACTAGGCTCACACAAAAATTTCACTAATGCCTTGGTGTCAGGGCAGGTCTACAATACAAAGTTAGGGAGGCTTAACTACAGTATTCAGGGATATGAAAAATGTCATGCCACATGCAATGTAGTTAAACCAGCCCAAGCCCCAGTGTAGGCACCGCAATTCTGGGAGAGGGGATTTACTAGAACCATGGAAGAACGCTTTCCATTGCTGCATTATGTTTCTGCCGTGCAGTAAGTAGCACAGCTACAGTACTACAGCAGGATCGCTTGAGCATTTTAATGTAGATACAGCCTCTGTCTCTGGCCACCTAGCAGCTCACTGAGATGATGACTTCACAGCAGGCATTCTTCAAATGCACAGATCTGTACTAGAAATACAGGGCATTGCTGAGACTGGAACCGAGGACCAAGCAGTGTACTTAGTGGTATGTAACTTCCAGCCAGGGAACTGAGAATAGGTAGATGATGAGATAGGTCACAAGGTGGAGGAGTGGGGAATCCTGGGGAGTTGTGGGAAGGCATTGGAGGACTGGCAACTCTTGATTCTTGCATCACAGCACTAACACGAGTCCACACTAAAAATAGCAAGTAATTCCACCGATCACACACAGTTGAGGGGATCTGTCTGGACTGTTAGTGAAATAAATAGAACAGCCAAATCTTAACTCAAGTGAAAAAGCCAATGAAGACAAGTTCCAGGAGTGCTAGAGACTAATTTTAAATAAATTCATGAAGTTTAGATTCTAGAGCAGAGGTGGGCAAGATATGGCCTGTGGGCCGGATCTGCCCACCAAGCCTTTTGATGTGGCCTGCACCTACCCCTGCAGCAGGGAGCAGCGCCAATCAAAGTAGCTGGCCACTCTGTGCAGCTCTCTGCGCTGGAGGTAGAAGGGAAGGAGGGAGAGATTTCAGCACACTGCCCCCACCGTATAGAAAAATTTCTCAGTTCCTATTGGCTGGAAACCAGCCAATGGGAGCTGAGAGATTTTGCTGGGGATGTGGGGGCAGTACATGAAGCTTCTCCCTCTCTCCCCCCCTTCCAGCAGCACAGAGAGCCACCTGCACAGCCAGCCAACAGTCAGCAGCTGCTGGGAGGGAAACCTGCCTGAGAATGCTGCAGGCTGGGAGCTGCTAAGGTAAGCGCCTCTCGGCCAGCATCTACCTAGCCCCTTCCTCCCCACAAATCCCTCCCAGACCGTGAACCCATCCTAAACCCTCCCCCAGGCCAGAATCCTTCTTCTACAGGCATACCCCCCCCCCCGGACCCTGCACTCCAATCCCTGCCCCAGGTCACAACCAATCCCTCTGTACCCTCCCCCCCCCAGGTCACAACTCCCCCCAGAAAACATTTCTTCTCCTCCTACACCCCTCCCCCAGGCCAGAACCTTCTCCTGCACCCATACCCCCTACCAGATCCTGCACCCCAATCTCATGCCACAGATTACAGCCCCCTCCTTCACTGAAACATCCTTTCAAACACCACACCCTCTTCTGCACCCCAACCCCGGTCCTAAGCTCCCTTCTATACCCAACGTCACCCAGACCCCACAGCCCCCCCATAGAAAAGTGTGGCTCTTAACCACTTACCAAAATCTTGGTGTGGGCCCCCATCAAAAATTAATGCCCACCCCTGTTCTAGAGCACTGGGGGAGAGTAGGATTGCAAACATGCTAAATGCACAAAACCAAACACCTGTATACTGCTGCTGCCCAGCTCCTTTTCTGAAGACCTGCCCACTCACTCCCCCCAACCTTGCTATCCCCCACCCTTATTCACTTGTTTCTTTTCATGGGGTTAGGGCAGGAGTTTGGATTGGGGGGGAGGCTGAGGGCTCCGGCTGGTGGTGAGCCAGAAAGGAGGGATTCAGGGTACAGAAGGGAGCTTTGGGCTGGGGCAGAAGGCTCTGGGGTGTGGCTAGGGATGAGGGGTTTGGGATGTTGGAAGGGGCTCCAGATTGGGAGGAGTGGAGCTGAGGGGTTCAGAGTATGGGAGGGAGCTCTGGGCAGATGCAGTCGGCGGGAGTGTGGGAGGAGGTACGGGCTTTAGGCTGGGGGTGAGGTCAGAAATGAGAGGTTTAGGGTGCAGGAGGGGGACCAGACTGGGGCTATACGATGGAGTACAGAAGGGAGAACAGGGGTGAAATCCAGGTGGCCCTTACCTCAGGGGGCTCCCCAAAAGTAGCAACATGTCTCTTGGCTTGTAGGTGAAGGCCTGGCCAGACAGCTCTGTCTGGTGCATGCTGCCTCTGCCTACAGGCGTTGCCCTCTCAGCTCCAATTGTCTGCACTTCCCAGACAATGGGGACTGTGGAACCAGCGAATGGGGCAGGGGTACCATGTTGAGCCCCTGGCCATCCCTCAGCCTAGGAGCCAGAGGGACACGTCACCTCTTCTGGGAGGCACATGGAGCCATATAGGCAGACTACAAATGCCAGCCTCACCAGCTGGACTTGTAACAGCCCAGTCAACAGTCCCTTTTTGATTGCCACTATGGAAAGATTACAGCTTCCTGAGCCACAGTGAACCAGCCCAATGCAATCCCTGCATAATGCTGATACAAAGGACCAAAACAGTTTCTTGGGAACATCTCTTGGTGATTCACAGAAAAAAGCTTTGAATGTAAGCGGTCAGATATCACTATGATGGGTGACTTTATATAAAAGCCTAGACACAAAGAGGCCTTCCTGTGTTTAGAAAAGAAAAGAAAAGAAAAGAAAAGAAAAGAAAAGAAAAGAAAAGAAAAGAAAAGAAAAGAAAAGAATGAAATCATGAAAACAAAGCAGCAAAATATAGTTGGTTGGGAACTATCTATGAAAATCCTGGAAGAGACTGGCGGTAAAATGTATGCAATGGAAAGGACTCCAACAATAAACTTGTGGTAGTAAACACTAGTGCTAACAGGGAACTAGATTTTTCCAGGGACAACCATGGCAAATATAATACATTACACAAGGAAGATCATTTGGGAAGATGGCTCACCCTCAAGCAGGGTGATCCCAATACATATACTGTACTCATCATGATTAGGGCTTTTCAATTAAAAGTCTTCCTGGCAATTTTAAATGACATTTGTAAACACAAAGTAGAACGTCTAAAGGGTTCACCCACTCTGTGACTGGTGGAATAAATGTGTGAACTCATTCCAGAGCCTTCAAAATTAGTGACCATTTCTTGGAGCAGTTAGTCCTGGAATCCACAAGGGGACAGGTAATTTTTGATTTAAGCCTAACTGGTACACAGGATCTGGTCCAAGAGGAGACTATAGAAGAACCATTCAGTAATAGCAGCCATAAGGTTATTGAATTTAAAATACTGGTGGGGGGATGGCCAAAGAAACATGTCAGAGTAGCATCTAACTTCAAAAAGGTAAATACACAAAAATGAGATGGCTGGTTAAACAGTAATAAAAAGGAATAGTCACAAGAGTGAAATGCCTGCAATCTTCATGGAAACCATAATGGAGGCTCAAATCAATACCCCAAATAATAATAACAAAACAATAACAACAATAATAATTAATCATAAAAATAATAAGAGCACCAAAAAATGCCACCATGCCTAAACAACAGAGTAAAAGAGGCCTTTAGACATTCTTTAAAACACATTGTCTAAAAACCAGAAGTCAAATACTACTGAGGAAAATAAAGCAGAGCATAAATTCAGCCAAATCAAGAATAAAAGTATAATACTGCAACCCCCCCAAAAAAATTTTTTGAAGAGCAACTAGCTAAAGACACAAACACTAACAGCAAAAATTTTTAAGTATATCAGAAGCAGGAAGCCTGCCAAACACTCAGTGGAGCCCCTGGATGATCAAGGTGCTAAAGGAGCAATCAAGGCATAATAGGCTGTTGCAGAGAAGCTAAATGAATTCTTTACATTGGTCTTCACTGCAGAGGATATGGGAGAGATCTTCACTCCCCAACCATTATTTTAGGTGACAAATCTAAGGAATTGTCCCTGGTTGAAGTGTCAATAGAGGAGGTTTGGGGGCAAATCAATGAATTAAACAATAATAAATCACCAGGACCATATATTCATCCACAAATTCTGAGGGAAACTGGCCAGTAGCATCTGAGAAATTGTGCTGGGGGTGGGAGCAGCATGCAAAGACTCCTGCCCTACCCCCAGGCATCCAGAACAGCGAATCACAGGGAGCAGCCAGCCAGGTTAAAGTGGCGTAGGGCTGCTTTGTGCCTGGGATCCCAGCAGAGTAGCCTATGGGCTGGATCTGGTGGCTTGTTGGGCCAGATCCGGTCCACAGGCCGCATCTTGCCTGTCCCTGGACTAGATGATGGATGGATCACTCAGTAAATTGCCCTGCTCTGTTCAATCCCTCTGAAACATCTGGCACTAGTCACTGTTGGAAGACAGTTTACTGGGCTAGCCAGACCATTGTTCTGACACAACATGGCCATTCTTATGTTCTTATAATACAGTGACTAGATGTTTTATTGTTAGCTATTTTAATAGCTAGTTGAAAAGGTTAAAGCCAAGTTTTACACTGTTCTTTTGGAAACAAATCTTGTACTTTCCTGCTATTGTTAGCTGACACATAATGGTAGTTACTGTGTTCCCTATTTAGTGATTGTGATTACACATTAGATCAGTGCACACAAACAGGAGTCAGATAAAATCAATGCAGCAAAGAGGTTGCTTTTTAAATTAAAAGTAAGTTGATTCTCTTGCTGCCATGTACACAGTCATTGAGTGATACTTTTTTCCAAACCCTAGTTATGATGCAAGCCAAAATTAAAAAATCAATACTCTTCAATGACAGGAAACATCAGTGTCTCTGTATCAACAGTAAAGGACCCATTCTTGTTTCTTATCACAGTCATGTCACCTTTGTAAAGACTAAAAATCACATTCCCAGGAATGTCAGTCAAAAGAAGACACCTCTCTCATGATCAATATTGCTGCTAGGCAGATTGTGAAGCTTGTAATAAACAGTACTTGTGTTCACTTCGGAAACTAAGAAATCTTCTTAAGCACAATGAGTTTTATCAGAACACAAACGGTCAAAAATATAAAAAGTGCATGCATCTTCAAGACTAACTGAAAACAATTAGCTCTGTGTTGTTGTTTTAAGTTATTACTTTGATTCAAGAGGATAGTAAACAAGTAACTGATATCTCACAAAATAATGTATTAGTATATTTCACTTAAAGCACCTTCATGATGCTAGGCCTAGAATTGAATATAGATGGGGCTACAACTGTTTGGGAAATTTTATCCTAATCAATATTCTCTAACAAAAGTTTTTAAAATACTGTACAATGGTATCTGGAAAGAGGAAAGAACTTTTGCTCTATGAAAGAAGGAAAGATTTCCTGTTAATAGAAGCTATAAAATACATACCTTTCCAACTCTTAATTATTCTTTTGTTATGATTCTTCCTGATCTTGGTTGCATTTGTAACTGGATGGCATAAACTAATCTATTCACCTTTGACTTCATGAATTTAAGCAGATTGACAGAAAACAAGAACATTATCCTGTCTTTTGCAATCTGTGTACTGCTAAAAATTATTTCTATTTTTACTTTAACAAAGGGTTAATTTAAACTAGTAAGGGAAAATAAACTAAGAGGTGACACTTAGGCCATGAGACCATTTCAGGCTGTGGAAAAAATAGAATAATGTTCCTACAGCCCTAAGAAGAGCTCAAAGAGAAAAAGTCTCTTCTAATCTTATTGTTTATTTCTAGCCTGTGTTTTATAATCTTCTTTTCTTTTACAGATTACATACTTCTGCAGGATCATATTTGTCCCCATATGTGAACCATTATTAATTCTTTTTGCTATCTGTATTCCTAGATCTAGATTCTTTCTCATGCTGTGTCTTGGTATTCACACCCTCTTCATATCATTGCCGTTAGTCTAACCATAGCCTCGCTAGTACAAAGACTGACAACACTTGTTAGGGCCAGGCAAAGTACAGGCAGGTTCTGTACAGTTTTTTCTCACATGGTTTTACCAAAGAAACTCATTGCAGCATCCTGGGTGGGCAAGAAAATACTCTTTTTTAAAGTTGTAAAAGTACATTGTTTGCACAAACAATTTAATGTAATTGGATTCCGTACTGCTGAAATGTCAGAAACTTTATTGTAATTGCAAACTCTGGTTTTAGAGAAAAGAGAAAATATCATTCATGAGCACCATCCAATCAAAAGGGGTGATTCTAGAAGAAAAATCAAGTATAACAATGTCCTCGATCACTTAATGCTAGAGGATTTACCCGGCATTGCTCAGGGTCCTTAACTCAATTAATATTTGTTTTTTGGACAATAAAATGAAAAATTTCACACTTCATTTAAATCATTGAAGTGGGGTTAGGGGTGTGAGGTTTAGTATCTAGGCTGCCCCAGGGAGAGAGGCCGCAGAAGCTTGGGGCCAGGTGAGAAGCACCTCTTCATGGCTGCTGCAGCTCCAGCAGGAACAGCCGGGGGAAGGGGTACATCTGCCCCCCTGCACTCCCAAGTCAGAGTGAGGAATGCAGAAAACTGTACACTTTCCCCTCACTCCACGATGAAGAGGAACAGCCAGCACTATGTTCCTATATGAATTGGAGGAGGAGAGATCTACAGGCCCCACTCCCTCTTAAAGGGCACCTGGGGGTGGCAGGCTCGGGTCGGGGGGCAGTTCTGGGTGACAGAGGGCAGGAACACACCCCCAGCCAGCCTCTTTCACCTGCCTGGTGATTCTGTCTCTTTTCTGTATGATTTTATGAGAAACAAACTCTTACCTTACTTTAAGTTATGATAAGAAGAAGCTGCATACCAAATTTGGTGTCCTAACTCCTACCATTTAGGTGTGCCTCTTAATTTAGGATTCATTAATCCACCATGGACAAATCACCACTGACCCAGTCTGGTGGCAGGCCAGATAATGAGCCCCAACCCCAGCTGGCCACTCTTTTGGTGGTGCAGCTGCCCCCAGTGCTCACTTGCACAATAGCTCTCCTCTGTACTTACTGCCCCAGTGGCCACTGTGAATTATCATGGCCCCCAACCCAAGCCTTCCACCCCAGGTGCCCTTTAAGAGGAAGTGGGGGCTGAAGATCCCACCCCCTCCATGGCTGCTGCAGCTCCAGCAGGAACAGCCGGGGGAAGGGGTTCATCTGCCCCCCCCCCCCGTGCTCCCAAGTGTACAAATTCACCTCCTCCCTCAGTGTAGCTACCCACCCCTCCACAGTTCATAGACTGAAATAAGTATATTAACTATAAAAAGGTGTATTTTAAGTTGTCAAAGAGGTAGCAAACAGAACAAAATAGGTTACTAAGAAAATAATACAAAGCATGCAGACTAAGCTAGATTCACTAAAGAAACTAGGTACAAATAATAATATCTCATCCTAGGTATTGTTTCAGGTAGAGTACTTTCCAGACCAGATTTCTATTTAGTCTAGGTCCAGGAGTTCTTCCCTCCCCCCCCCCTTTCAGTTACAGTCCCTTTGTTTCAAGGTGTTCAAGTATCTTTTTGGGATGGAAGACAGAGGTGAAGCAAGTTGAAGGCAATCATTATTTTCCTCCCCCATCTGAGATGGAATTTCCATAGGGCAGGAATCCCGTTTTTGATTCCCCACCCCTCAGTGGAAAAGTACAGCAGAGTAAGGTGATGGTTAATATCAGGTGACCAGGTCACCTGACTCAGTAGCATCCCAGCATGCATGAGTCAGTAGCAGCATGGAAAAGTCAAGTCTTTTCACAGCCCATTGTTCTTTCTGATGGGGAAAACAACCTGTCTGGCTTTTTCACTGTAGTTTCTGAAGTGTCAGCAGTGGAAGTCATCCAAAGTAGCATAATTGAAATACAGATACACAGGTCAATATTCCTAACTTCAGATACAAAAATGATACAAGCATACAAATAGGATAATCATATTCAAACAATCAAGACTTTTCCAATGGCACCTTCCATGAATTATCTTGCACAAAGCATAGCTCAGTTATGGCACATTTGTATCATAAGCATATTTTCATATAGACTATGGAATATAGTGTCACAGGGTACTTAAAGTTAGTAGTACTTATGTTAATTGAATGTTACGTATAAATGCAATTGCCTTGGATTATAGTGAGCAATCAGAGATACTGATTTTTCATTCAGTAAAAGTATTCAAACTACCTTTCCAACATGTACACTAATTACGAAGCTTGGAGTTTCCATACATCATTGTCCATTTTTGTTTTGTTTTGTAACATAAGGTTACACACCAAATTTCCTTTTAAGAATTCATTTTGATGAAGAGTGTCACATATTGGAAACAAAGAAGGGTTAAAAGTATGGGCTCTGACACTGAACATCTATCTTTACAAAAGAACATCTATCTTTACGGAACAGCCATGTAACTTAACGGATGGTACTGCAGTAGTGTAAAGAGCCATAATGTAGTGAGTTCACACTAGTCACTCTGTTTTGGCTACTGTTTTTCCTCACATCCACACATCACAGTCCAATTAAAGAGCAATTATACTCTTGGAAGCACCTGGTTTGGAAATGTGAGATAGGAACTTGAGGGCCTTGGGGCAGAAGGGGCAGACTCCCACAACTCCTACAGTGGTGTAAACACAGCTGCAACTAAGGATCAACTACATAATCCCATGCCTAGGGACCTAGCTCCTGAATATGATTTGAATTACATGGCATGAATCCAAATGTTTAATTAATAAAAGAGTAAGATGGAATTCATTTTCTTCAAAGAACATAAATCCAGATTGCTATAGTAGCTTGGGGGGGGGGGAGGGGAGTCTCCAACCCATGTTGCAGGTGAGTGGGAAAATGAGGTACGGTGAGTACATAGGGAGTTAAACCAAAACAATGCAGCCAGAAAACAACTGCTGTCTTTAAGGGGGTATGTACACTTGATATTTTGACCAAAATTTTCAGTTGTTGCATTCAGCACTTCTGCTTCACTGGTTGCAACAATGGTGCAGGCACTATTACAGAGAACACTTCAAGTGGCTCTTGGAGTTTTAAGCATCACATTGTCTTAATTATTCCAAGCAAGACTGTACAATATGATGTTTAAAATGCTGGTCGTCACTGGTGCCTCTTCTACACTGGCATTCCACATGCTGGAGCTGAGCCAAAGGGAGATTTTAGAATATAACACCAAGTGTAAACAAGACCTAACACAATGGCCTGTGAAAGCTGGGTTCAAGTGGAAAATATGCAGTTGTGGCAATATGTGTTCCATTCCCAACACCACCTATCAGACCAGATGGGGAAGAAACACACAAAAGGGGTCAGAGAAAAAGCAGGGGAAAACCTGCCCTAATGTTCACCAGGTTCCTCTGTTTCAGTGTTTCCCAATTTTATCTGGCCACGGAACCCTTTTAAACTCGAAAGAATTTTGCAGAACCCCTAAGAACAGTCTTTTATATGGACATCAGTGCTGAGTAGTGACATCATCGTCCCCACTCTCTGGCTAAGCTGGCATTACACAGGGGCACTTATTGTGGCAAGCACAAATGAAAATTGTTTTCAATAAAGTTAATAAATGCTTAAATATCATTATTATTTTTAATCACAAAATGTTGTTGTAATGGAATTTTCTCACGGAACCCTTATTTTCACTTTGCGGAACCCCGGGGTTCCGCGGAACACCATTTGGGAAACACTGCTCTATTTCATTGGTTGAAGATAAGCTTTATTTCAAACACACAGATTTCAAGCAGAAGTTCTAGATCAGCAAGTGGCATTCCAAAAAAGTACTGTAAATTACAATGGGCAGGAAAGGCACAAGTAATTAGCACTACACAGATCTCATTATCTTGGCTTTTCTTATAATTAGCAGACAACCTATTTAAAAACCACAATCTCACACAGAATCATTACCATTCTTTTCCAGAGAGAGTGTAGCATGCTGACAGGGGATGGATGACTTTCACTTCACTCACCCAGGTCTAGTCTCATGACAGACATTGGTCTGACACTATTGGGGAAGGGAAATTCGGGAAACAAAAACATTTCTCTTTCACATTATAATTTTCAGTCTTAAAAAAAACAAACAAACGCAGAGAGGCTAGCATACTTTATCAAGTTCTTCAAAAGAATTAAAAAATACATAGCCTTATCTGAAAGTGCCTTTTAATATATGCAATAAATTTGTGACTATAAATTATATTTTCTTTAGAAAATCAGCCTCTAAAATATCAAGGTCTTTCCGCATCTCAACAGCTCTGATATCTGACACAGTAGTTAAAATAGTGAAAAGCTCTCTTACTGGTATTAGTTTACTTGCAATTATATGTTCGTTCTAAATTCAATATCCTATTTAACAAGGCAATTACAGAACCAATAAATCAGAAATTAATTAACATTTTGTACTGAATTTCTGTCAATCCTAAATTTTTTCTCATCAAATAGCCCTCTTTTAAAATGAGAGAATCTTACTAGGGTATGTCTATACAGCAGCATTATTTTGGAATAACGGATATTATTCCAAAATGACTTTGCGAGCATTTACACAGCAAGTCCATTATTTCAAAATAATTTTGAAATAACAGTTGGCTTATGTCAGATTCTGTAAACCTCATTCTATGAGGAATAATGCCTATTCAGAAATAGCTATTTCAGAACAGTGTGTGTGTAGGGAGGCTGGAGTTATTTCAAAATAATTGGCCTCCAGCCCTTCCCACAGGTGCTCTGCTGGACTCTCTGTCCACACTCATAAAAAGTCTGTACTCCCTCTTCCCCTGCAGGCCTTAAAGCTGCAGCCCCAGGGGAAAGGGTTTGTGGCAAACAGCAGACCCTGCTTTTCCTCTGCCACACTGCAGCAGCCTGCACAGCTGTCACTGCTGCCCTGAGCCACCCCCATGCTCTATCTGAGCCCTTCATGGCTCCAGCAGAACAGGCAGCAGGCTCCCAGGACCCTGCCAGGGGATGAAAGAGGCATGGCACCTTCCCACGCCTGCTTGTCCCCAGGATGTAGGGGTAATGAGGCTCCTCACTGGACATCTGAGCCCTTGTAGGAAAGGGCTCACCATCTAGACCACAGATGCCCTTGCTCCAGGTACATTGCCTTTGTCTGACCCGATAACTGTCGGTCTTGGCTCACAGAAGAGGGCAAGGCTTCAGGCAGAATGTCTCCAGGGATGACTGACATTCTCTGTTCTCCACAGCCAGACCAGCTGCAAGAAGGGGCGGTCGACACAACCCATGGCAGCCTCCTAACCCCAGGTGACCCGCTAAGACTAGATAAGAGCTGTTGAGTGCTCAGAGGCTGTGGAGTGCTCGGAGGCTGCTCTGACTACATAGCTAGAGAGTTAAGGTGTTCGCAAGGGCAACCATAGCAGGCAAAAGAATGGGTTTGCTGTTCCTTGAGGTAGGCAAAAGAGATAAGCCTGAGACATGGCTGTATGGGGGATCGGTCCCTTTAAGCTTGAGGAAGTAACTGCTGTCCTGATGCCCTGCCTGAAGTGCTTCTGGGTGGCCTTAAATGCGATTCAGCGTCCAATGAGCGTGGACACTCTATTTCAAAATAGCTCAGCACCATTTCAATGGGCATTTGCTGTGTAGATGCTTTATTTCAAAATAAGCTATTTCGGAGTATTTCTTCCAAAAGAGCTCATTCCAAAATAAGTGTGCAGTGTTGACGTACCCCTACTGTTGAGCAAGGAGGGTGTACACAAAGAAAGTTTTAAGAAGCTGTGGCATGGCTTATGTTAGCAGGAGGGATGGAGCAGCTGGGCACTATGCAAAATACCAAAAGAACTATACTGAAACATGGAAACATTATCACCTTTTGATGTGGTGATGACGATGATTGATAGTAAAGACTTGGTTATGAGTCTCTCCTTCAATGTAACTGGAGGGAAGTGGCAGATTCATTCCCCAACTAAAGATAGGTTACATCAGTTTTTCTAACAAAGAAAACCTCTTTTGCCAAAAGAATCAAGTTTTGATGTCATTTCTATACATTCTCAATTTACCTGATTTGTGCGTGAAGGCATAATTACTTACAGCACAGAGGACTAACACAATAGTATAGTTCAGTGGGTCTTTCTTCACCCATAATTATTCTTTCTTATCTGCTATAACAATTAAGTCTAATCAGCTTCCAAGTTTATCTTTGCTTATGTAAGCAACAGCCATATATTAAGGGAATGGTTTCTCAAACTCTCCAGTGTTCAGTGGACATAAAGAACATAACAATGGCCATACTGGGTCAGACCAAAGGTCCACCTAGCCCAGTATCCTGTCTGCCAACAGTGGCCAATACCAGATGTCCCAGAGAGAGGGAACACAACAGGTAATCATCACATGACCCCTCTCCTGTCAACCATTTCCAGACAGAGTCTAGGGACATCATCTCAACCCATCCTGGCTAACAGCCATTGATGGACCTAACCTCCATGAATCTGTCTAGCTCTTTTTTGAACCCTGTTAAAGTCCTAGTCTTCACAGGCTGACTGTGCACTGCATGAAGAAAAACTTCTTTTGTTTGTTTTAAACCTGCTGCCTATTAATTTCATTTGGTGACCCCTAGTTCTTATATTGTGGGAATAAATAAACAATTTTTCCTTATTTACTTTTTCCACACCAGTCATGATTTTATAGACCTCTATCATATCCCCCCTTAGTCTCCTCCTTTCTAAGCTGAAAAGTCCATGTCTTTTTAATCTCTCTTCATATGGCACCCATTCCAAATCCCTAATCATTTTTGTTGCCCTTTTCTGAACATTTTCCAATGCCAATATATCTTTTTTGAGATGAGGCAACCACATCTATATGCAGTATTCAAGATGTGGGTGTACCATGGTTTTATATAGAGCAGTAAGATATTCTCTGTCTTTTTTTCTATCACTTTTTTAATGATTCCTAACATTGTTTTCTTTTTTGACTGTTGTTGCACACTGAATGGACGTTTTCACAGAACTATCCACAATGACTCCAAGATCTCTCTCTTGAGTAGTTGTAGCTGAATTAGTCTCCATCATATTGTATGTATAGTTGGGATTATTTTATCCAATGTGCATTACTTTACATTTATCAACATTAAATTTCATTTGTCATTTTGTTGCCCAATCAGTTAGTTTGGTGAGATCTTTTTGAAACTCTTCACTGTCTGCTTTGTTCTTAACTATCTTGAGCAGTTTATTATTATCTTCAAATTTTGCCACCTCACCGTTTACGCCTTTCTCCTGATCATTTATATATATGTTGAATAGGATTGGTTCCAGCATGAACCTTGGGGGACACCACTAGTTACCTCTCTCCACTCTGAAAACTTACCATTTATTCCTACCCTTTGTTTCCTGTCTTTTAACCAGTTATCAATCCATGAAAGGACCTTCCCTGTTCTCCCATGACAACTTACTTTACTTAAGAGCCTTTGGAGAGGGACCTTATCAAAGGCTTTCTGGAAATCTAAGTACACTATATCCACTGGATCCTCCTTGTTAACATGTTTGTTGACCCTGTCAAAGAACTCCAGTAAATTAGTAAGGCATGATTTCCCTTTACAGAAAACATGTTGACTTTCCCCCAACATATTGGGTGTGTCTAGACTACAGGGTTTTTTTTTAAAAAGTGGCCTTTTTTCGAAAAAACTTCCCCTGCGTCTAGACTGCTGCCGCATTCTTTCGAAAGTAAATCGAAAGAATGCAGCAGTTTTTTCGACTGCAGAAAACCTTGTTTTATGAGGAAGAACGCCTTTTTTCGAAAGTGCTCTTTCAAAAAAAAGGCACTATGTAATGCAAACTGTGCTTTTTCAAAAGAGAGCATCCAGACTGCCTGGGTGTTCTCTTTCGAAAAAGCGGCTTGCTTTTTCTAAAGTACTGATTGCAGTCTAGATGCTCTTTTTCGAAAGAGGCTTTTTTGAAAGTATCTTTCGAAAAAGCCTCTTTTGAAAGAGGCTTGCAGTCTAGACGTAGCCATTATGTTCATCTGTGTGTCTGACAATTTTATTCTTTAGTTTCAACTAATTTGCCCGGTACGGACGTTAAACTTACTGGTGCCCAAGACTGTTAAATACACTCTAACACAGAATTCCTGAATGGGGTTACTTGTCAATCAGTGTTCTGGGACTTAGAATTCAATATTCTCTTTGTTAATATAATAAATATGCTAAAGCATAATTAATGTATTCTTAATAAATATACAGAAAGTAAAGTATATATTTAAATATACAGAAAGTAAAGGACTATTAGGGTTAATATTTTCTGTCAGACACTAAAACTATTTATCCACAGCCAACCCTCATAAAGTCTAATTGTCATCATATTTATTCAGCTGAAATCAACACGAGGCAATCTTCTTTGCTTGCAAAAGCAATCTAGCTATGGGAGGGCACTTGGAAGCTTCCAGTTTCTCGTAGCTCAAAACACATAATCACTAATTCTATTCATAGTCTCATATGTAGGCTTGTCTTACACTGTGGTATTGGTTTAAATATATGTGTTGTACTGGCTGTCAAGCACTAAATTACTCCTCACAGCTTCTTTAACTTGAACCTTCAGAGAATATAAACCTAACTGGGAATAACATTAACTAAAGCTTATTTAAGCTTACACTAGAAGGCTAAGATCACAAAAAAAAAAATCCATAAAATTGTTCCACAGTGGATTTTTACAGGCAGTGTTTTTCAAAAATGGCATGCTACTAAAAGGCAAAGATCATATAATTCTTCCAAGTCACAGATAATGTCTCTAAGGCCTTGTCTATAGCAAAGTAAGATTTTCTGTTGTCCCTTTTAGAGCACTAACACAAAACTTGCATGTCAGAAGGGGAATTCAGGTAGCTTTCATCCATATTTGTGCCCTGAACTTAGTATCCTCTGGGGGCTGCAGCAGCCTCTATAGTTATTTGCATAACCTTGGGGGCAAACCGAAGTTACAGCAGCTTCTCAGAGATGGCCTGTGGCTCACAATGCTGCCTCAGTGCTCCTGTGCTACATATGCTTCCCAGCCCTAACATGCCATTTCTGATCCTAGTCCTGGTCCTGATGCACTTCCTCCATTATGTCATTCACAGTAATCCTTAGAAGGCAGCTCTATTGATGTCTTGAACAGTGCCTTCATCATGGGAATCCTGACCCAGCCGAATATAGACTTGTTTAGGACCCATTCACATTGTTCTGACCCTTACAAACAAAAGCAGAGATAAGAAAGGACCCAGTGTCTTGATACCGAGACTGGTGCTCTGCCCTTTCCTAGTGTGAAACATTGCTTGTAAAGGCAATCCTGCAGAATTTTAAAGGGTATATTAAATCCTCTCTCAATGTGATTTCCAATATGGTAATTGCCAATGCAGCTAATTGACTCGGAGACTTTTAAAACATTTCATGTTAAAATAGTTAGTCTCCTTGAATGGAATCACAGAATACTAAAACTGGAAGGAACCTCAAGAGGTCATCAAGTCGAGTCCTTTAACATAAGAAACATAAGAACGGCCATACTAGGTCAGACGAAAGGTCCATCTCGCTCAGTATCCTGTCTTCCAACAGTGGCCAATGCCCCAGAGGGAGTGAATGGAACAGGCAATCATCAAGTGCTCCCTCTCCTGTCAGCCATTTCCAGCCTCTGACAAACAGAGGCCAGGTACACCAACCCATCCTGGCTAATAACCATTGATGGACCTAACCTCCATGAATGTATTTAGTTCTTTTTTTAACCCTGTTAAAGTCCTGGTCTTCACACTATCCTCTGGCAAGGAGTTCCAGAGGTTGACTATGCGCTGTGTGAAGAAAAAACTTTCTTTTCTTTGTTTTAAACCTGCTACCTATTAATTTCATTTGGTGACCCCTCATCCTTATGTTATGGGAACAAGTAAATAACTATTCCTTATTTACTTTTTCCACATCAGTCATGATTTTATAGACCTCTATCATATCCCACCCTTAGTCTCCTCTTTTCTAAAATGAAAAGTCCCAGTCTTTTCAATCTTTCTTCATATGACACCCATTCCAATCCCTTTTTGTTGTTCTCTTCTGAATCTTTACCAATGCCAAACTTTTTTGAGATGAGGCGACCATATCTGTATGCAGTATTCAAGATGTGGGTGTACCATGGTTTTATATAGAGGCAATAAGATATTCTCAATCTTATTCTCTACCCTTTTTAAAATGATCCCTAACATTCTATTTGACTTTTTGACTGCTGCTGCACCTTGAGTGGATGTTTTCAGAGAATTATCCACAATGACTCCAAGATCGCTCTCTTGAGTAGTTATAGCTAAATTAGTCTCCATCAATATTGTATGTATAGTTGGGATTATTTTTTCCAATGTGCATTACTTTGCATTTATCAACATTAAAATACATTTATCATTTTGTTGCCCAACCACCTGGTTTTGTGAGATCTTTTTTCTTCACAGACGGCTTTGTTCTTAATTATCATGAGCAATTTAGTATCATCTACAAATTGTCTCACCTCTCTGTTTACCCCTTTCTCCAGATCATTTATAAATATGTTGAATAGGATAGTCAACATATTTATAAATGGGATAGTGGGGGACACCACTAGTTACCTCTCTCCATTCTGAAAACTAACCATTTATTCCTACCCTTTGTTTCCTGTCTTTTAATCACTTATCAGTGCATCAGAGGACCTTCCCTCTTAAAGAGTTTTTGGTGAGGGAACCTGTCAAAGGCTTCCTGGAAATGTAAGTACACTCTATCCACTGGACCCCCCTTGTCCACATGCTTGTTGACCCCCTTATAGAATTCTTGTAGATTAGTAAGGCATGATTTCCCTTTACAGAAACCATGTTGACTTTTCCCCTATATTCATGGCAGGAAAAAGGACCATCTAAAGCACTGACAGGAGTCTGTCTAACTTGCAAAAATCTCCAGTGATGGAGACTCATCTAGCCTCCCTATGCAATTTATTCCAGTGTTTAATCACCCTGACACAAAGTTTTTCCTAATATCCAACCTAAACCTCCCTTGCCACAATTTAAGCCCATTGCTTCTTGTCCTATCATCAGAAGTTAAAAAGAATGTTTCTCCTTCCACCTTGTAACAACCTTTTAGATACTTAAAAGCTGTTATCATGTCCCCTCTCAGTCTTCTCTTTTCCAAAGTAAACAAACCTAATTCTTTCAGTCTTCCCTCATAGGTCATGCTTTCTAGACCTTTAACCATAATTTGTACTTGTTGAGAAGTGTAGCTCTGATCCATATTAATTGCACAGGCACTACATAAAATCTTGTCTTGAAGGAGTCATGTTGCGTTTTTGAGCCAAACACCAGTAGCCAAACTGTGAGTGGGGTGCAGAAAAGGGTTGGGCATGTGAATGGGACACTTACACTGCTGTCTGTACTTGTGAGCCTGAAAGGCAAAGGACAATAGCTAACCTACTTGAGCTGGGATATTTACTCGTGGTTTGGTTATGAACTCTATTTGTGACATTCTCCCAAATTATTGACACTTTACTTCTCTCCCTCTTTAATTAAAAGTTTCTCTTCTATGCTCAGACTCTGTGTTTACGAGAAGTTGCCCAGAAGTTGCCCAGAAGTGTGTGTGAATTTTCCAGGTTACTGGGTGGGGGCTCCAGCTGGATGGATGGAAAGGAACCCCTAGATAGTGAACCCAGCCATGGCTGCTGCCGGCGCTTCCTGGCAGAAGGGTTACATACTATACCACTATATCACGCTGGGTATGAATCAATAAATATGGTGCCCTGCCAATGCTATACTACACTACTGTATGGTTTACTTAATGGCAAATGTAAGCATTTCACTTAAAATTTATAAAGTCAGCAGTAACATAACAATAGAACTTGAAAGAACTGCACTGAATTCATGGAAGGAAAAATGCCCGTGTAGCTTCACAATGGCTTTGGTGGTTATCAGAAGCATCTCTCACTGCAGCTGATGTATTGTCCCTATTTCCCACTAGCTCCACAGGCTCTTTCACCAATGGTTCTTCCATTGCACCACATTATTTTGCCCTCAATGCCTTCAGAAGGCTTGTACTGCCTCTGTTAAAAATTGCAATTTTTTTCCTGGAAACTTGCTTTGTAAGATCCAGCTCCATCCATTTTAACTGAAAAATACAGTAAAATAACTCTGTCCACTTAATTTCAAATAAGGTTAATATAAATATTAAGGATTTAGGCTTTATGTACACTCTATCCTCTATTATGTATCCTTTTTTTTTCTGGTAAGAGCACAGCTGAGATCAACTGGAGGAAATGGAAGATTCTCCTAAGCTCCAGAGAACAGAAGCGAATGTCATGTTTTGGATAGGTGAATCTTGCTCTCTGAAACCAAATTTCTAAATATTATATGTTGTTGTCTTTTTTATTTGTCTAAAACTTTTAGTAAAAATTGAAATGTTTAATATTGATAAATATAAGAAGGAGGGAACCTTTTGTTGTGTTTTCCCATTAGATATGGAGTAGGCACCATCAGTGCCGCATATCAACGGAAAGTGGATGTTCTAGCCATTCTTCATACACCCGCACCAATCTCATGATCACATCAATTGCTGTGTCCCAGAGATCTGGTGAACGTAGCATTCTCAAGCATGACTGTGATGATTGCAGCATAAAATTTTGAACAGATTAGTCAGATAGATAGATAGATAGATAATCCCTACTACAAAATCTTTATGTAAACAGTTAAAATGCTCTTAAATTTTATCTTTAAAAAGACACTTTTCATTAGTTTTAGTTGCTGATTCATTAAAAGTTTCAAACAATATGCAATATGAAACGGGCTTGCATAAACAAACATGTAATTGTTCAGATTTTCTTTTTCCTTCATTGCCTCTTTGTACTATAAAGGCACGTGAGAGGCTTTGAAAACTATCTTCAGACCCTTTAGTAATTTCTCCATACTTTGATAGATTTTGTAAGAAACCCCCATTTTATTAGTTTGATATGTACTTTATGCCTCCTTGGGCAATTTTTAATCTAGTTTCAGTTGTCTGCTGCAAAAGGAAAGGCAGTTTTTTGGAGGTGTCGTGGGGGAGAGAAAGGGTTGTGTGGCTGTGAGAGATGACTGCCTCAGTTTTTGTGTAGACTGGAAAACATTTTGCTGACCCTCATTGCCTCTTGCAATATTTTTCCAGTCGTTCTCTATGTCATTTGGTTAGCTGTTTGCCATGTATTGCCGAGTTAGGCTATGTCTACCCATAGACATAGACATTATTCTGAAATAACATAGTCCGAGTCCACACAGCAATCAGTTATTTCAACATAATGTTAACATCACCGGAAACAAGAAGACTTTCTATAAATCATAGAATCATAGAACACTAGAACTGGAAGGGACCTCGAAAGGTCATCGAGTCCAGTCCCCTGCCCTCACGGCAGGACCCAGTACCGTCTAAACCAAACCTGATAGATGTCTATCTAACCTGCTCTTAAATATCTCCAGAGATGGAGATTTCACAACCTCCCTAGGTAATTTATTCCAGTGGTTAACCACCCTGACAGTTAGGAAATTTTTCTTAATGTCCAGACTAAACCTCCCTTGCTTTAATTTAAGCCTATTGCTTCTTGTCCTATTATCAGATGTTAAGGAGAATAATTTTCCTCACTCCTCTTTTAGGTACTTGAAAGCTGTTATTATGTCCCCTCTCAGTCTTCTCTTTTCCAAACTAAACAAGCCCAATTATTTCAATCTTCTCTCATAAGTCAAGTTTTCTAGATCTTTAATAATTTTTGTTGCTCTTCTCTGGACCCATTCCAATTTCTTCACATCTTTCCTGAAATGTGGTGTCCAGAACTGGACACAATACTCCAATTGAGGCCTAATCAGCGCAGAGTAGATCAGAAGAACAACTTCTCATATATTGCTCACAACACTCCAGTTAATGCATCCCAGAATGATGTTTGCTTTTTTTGCAACAGTGTCACACTGTTGACTCATATTCAGCTTGTGGGTCCACTATGACTCCTAGTCCCCTTTCTGCAGTACTCCTTCCTAAACAGTCACTTCCCATTTTGTACTTGTGAAACTGATTGTTCCTTCCAAAGTGAAGTAATTTGCATTTGTTCTTCTTAAACTTCATCCTATTAATTTCAGACCATTTCTCCAGTTTGTCCAGACCATTTTGAATTATCTCCCTACTCTCCAAAGCACTTGCATCCCCTACCAGCTTGATATTATCTGCAAACTTCATAAACGTACTTTCTATGCAATTATCTAAATCCATGGTGTCGAACCAGTTTTGAAGCAGTAGCCATGACTTGTGGCTACTACGATAGTGAACTAGCCACATGCAACTGGCCACACAGCCACATTTTGCTAGTGGGTAGTGTGTTGGATCAAACTGTTGATCAAGATATTGAACAGAACCAGTCCCAAAACTGATCCTTGTGGAACCATACTTATTACGTCCTTCTAGCACGATGATGAATCATTGATAACTACTCTCTGAGAACGGTTATCCAACTCGTTATGCACTGTCCTTATAGTAACCCTTCTAGGTTGTATTTCCTAGTTTATTGATAAGAAGGTGTGATGGGCACGAGGAGGCCCGCACTGAGCCGGGGAGGGTCTCACTCGGGTCGGCGCGGCGCAGCGGCTGGTCGGGGCTGCCCCTGCCCCTGGCTCGCCGAAAGCAGGGCAGGGAGAGGCAGGGCGAGGGTGGCCCCTCTGCGGAGGAGGAGGGGCCGAACCCCACGGAGTCATGCCGGTGGGACGCCGGCAGAGCGGCGCCACCGGCTGGCGCCAGATGAGCCCCAGGGCGGAACTTCCAGTGCCCAGCCCAACAACACGGGGCGGGGGGACGCCGGGGGGGCAGGGCACCCCTGAATGGCGTCCGTTCCCGGGCCACTTGAAAAGTGGCTGGGACAGGCGCAGGAGGGGGGCTCAGGGAGGAGGAGACGCCGATCAACCCCCAGGGAGGAGGACATACCCGCGCACTGGAGAGGCCGAAAAGGAACCCCCGGAGCCCTGGATCACTGGCTCGGAACGGAAGAAGACCACGAAGGGGTAAGGCCCCAAGGCGTTCCCACATGCCTGGCAACCCGGGAGGGGGATAGGAAGCAGCCTGGGGCAGAGAGCCTCTGGTGCCCGTGGACAGACGCGTTTCAGGATTAAACCCCGTCTGTTGTGCAGGGAGACTGTTGCACCCTGCACTTAGGGCCCCAGGTTGGGACCGGGTGGAGAGGGTGGGCCTGGGTTCCCCTTCCCCCTTCCCCCCACAACTCAGCATTTACGGATATGCCGGTACACGCCAGAGGTGGCAGCCCTGGTGAGCAAGGCTGGCAGACCCTGCCCAGGGAAGGGGCTTAACCTTGGGGCACAGGACCCCGCTAACTATACCTTACGTCGGACGGTGGGTCCGCTGAATCCCCCCTGCTCGACCAAGAGGGGGTGATCGCACCCCAAATAATCCATCCTCAGGGCATAGGACCCCGTTAATTGTACAGTAAGTCGGATGGTGGGTCCGCTGAACCCCCCTGCTCAGCCGAGAGGGGGTGTTCGCACCCGGAAACCTGTCACAGAAAGTCATATGAGATTTTATCAAATGTTTTACTGATATCTAGATATACCATGTCTACTGCTTCCCCTTATCCACAAGGCTTGTTATCCCATCAAAGAAAGCAATCAGGTTGGTTTGATATGATTTGTTCTTTACAAATCCATGCTGACTTGTACTTATTACCTTATATTTCAGATGTTTGCAGATGAATTCCTTAATTATTTGCTCCATTATCTTTCCTGGCACAGAAGTTAAGCTGACTGGTTTGTAGTTTCCTGGATTGTCCTTATTTCCCTTTTTATAGATACTGAGAAAACAGTCCAGATTCCAAATTAGTGGGCTCCCTGAGAAATGCTATACCAGTTATGGACATGATCTCATGATAAGACTCATGATCTCAGTATGAAGAGCAATGGTTACAACAAAAGTTTCTTTTTTTTTGATGGTTTTGTTTCTCTAAAAAGAAAGGACTGCAACAGTAATAACAAATTTGTGCTGTATTTACATGGCGTACCATATTCTATATGAATGCTATCTGCTGATGGCACTCATTCCACTATTGAAGTAACTAGGAATCAGAATAAAATATTTAAATATTTGTACGATTGTTGAAAGAGACTGCAATTCTATTGGCATATGCAGTTGTAATAGACTATTGTCCTTTCAGTATAAAATTCTGTTATTCAACATCCAGCACCAAATAGCCAATATTGTCCCAGATTTCTTGTGCTATTACATGCAATAGTTCCAGCATTTTCCTCAAAACCTCCACCTCAGTGTTCCCTGTAAGCTGTCTGCTTGTGCAGCTGCTCAGCAGAAATTCAAATGCCACCCAGCTGACTAGCAGAGCGCCCACACTTAGGTTTTGTGTTTCTACTGGCGGTGCACATTTGCACATGACTCGGTGCACATAAAAATATTCTGCACATAGATAGAAAAGATTAGAGGGAACATTGCCCCACAAGCCGTAGAATTTTGCTTGGGAATTATGTGAACTTCTGACAGATGCTAATCATAAAAAGAAATTCCTTGCTACTAATTATTGTGGTTTGTGGGGAAAATATTGATCTGATTATCAAATACATCAAGTTGACATTGAAATATGTTTCACTACTCTGCTTAGTGTATAGTGCCTTCCTTCTGTCATTTCCTAAATGAGTAATATACCAGGTTTTGCACAGCACCTAAATGAATCACTATCTGAACATCCTTTGTTTGGAAGTGATAGCAAGGCAAGAATCAACAATCCCCTCCTCTTTCAATATAAATATCATACAAAGAGACCAATCTCTCTATAGTTAAGCTTGAAGCCAGCTTTCTATTATAAACCCAATTCTGATGCACTTCCATATTCAAAAACAATTTTGAAAAAAAACCCAACCCTTATCTCCTTGAAATTTAATATGGATGCCCTTATACAACTGTAGAGTTTTTCTGGATATTTTGAGGGAAATAGTTGGGCAAAGCATTGAAGAGATATAAAGTTTAAAAATGAATGTTTTCATGTCTTTAAACTTCCCCTTACTGAGCTGAAAAAACATATTAAATTAGAAACTCAAATATTTTGGTCCTGTTTGTCTCTGTGAAGTGTTAAAGAAATACAATCAGATTTTTTTTAAACAAATCACATTTTGGTCTAAAATGTTTTTCTCTATTCTTGCAGTAAATATGATAATGATTATTAGACAAAATTTTAAAAGATATTTTCTCTATATTTGCCTTCATTTATTTCGGTGCTTTGGGAGTACTTTATGTATAGTCAGCATCATTCATCCCTGAATAATCTTAAGGAACAGGAAAACTGGCTTATTGTTGAGAGAGAATACGTGTGCCACCTGCCCACCATGTCAGCTATTCAAACAGATGCTATCTTTTGATTTGCCCTACTTTGAAAACACCACAGTGCTAGGATCTCATGTTTATATTTCATATACGAGCCAAACCTACTCAGCTCCCATCCTCCACCTTCCGAGATATACTTCCTGCTTGAAAATTTTACAGCTGTTTTAATTATTTAACCATCTTAAAACCCGTTATTCTTTTCATACACTTTAGGTACTCTGCAGCATAAAAAATAATGGATCTGATTTAATATGTCCACAGTTAGAGGCAAAATGCCAAAGTATACCTGGTATTATATCATCAGACCACAGGCTTCCTAGTGGAATAGCCAGGAAGGGTATTGTGACTCTAAATGTCACTTATGTAGTATGATACTTGGCATTACACAACGTGGATACTAGGGCAGAGATGTAGTGGACTGCTTTTTTATGTCCATGATTTCCAATATTTAGGGGTCTTTAATCTATAACCTTTACTTAGAATTTCTTGACTTTCAGATATTCATTTTATTTAAAATCCAGAATGTCCTCTGATTTTTATTTATGTATTTATTTTGGGGGGCTTTTAAATCAATATATATATGTAAAACCTGAACTCCATGTTATCTAGGATTTTTTTTGTCTAACTGTAGATACGTTAATTTAATAAATACTGAAAAAAGGAACGTTTGCCATGGGGTTAAATTGGCAGAGACTCTGGAGGGTTTTCATCTTCCTCTGCAGTCTGGGGCATAGGTCATTTGCAGATATAAACTAGTGTATATGGTGGAATCTCTATAACTTGAAGTCTTTAAACATGATTTGAGGGCGTCAGTAACTCAGACAGAGGTTAGGGTCTATTACAGGAGTGGGTGAGATATATGGCCTGCAATGTTTAGGTGGTCAGACTAGATGATCATGATGGTCCCTTCTGGTCTTAAAGTCAATGGCTTTGTCTACACTGCAGGCTTTTTGCACAAGAAGCTTTTTGTGGAAGAGATCTTCCGCAAAAACTTCTTCCGCAAAAGCATATCCACACTTCAAAAGCGCATCACAAAAGCGTTGTGCTTTTGCACAAGAGAGCGGCCACACTCCATGGACACTCTGCGCAAGAAAGTTCTGATGGCCATTCACAGAATGGCCATCAGAGCACTTGTGCTTTTTCTGATAGGCTCTATTTGCACAAGAATCCCCTGTTGAGCATCCACACACACCTTTTAGTGCAAGAACTCTTGCGCAAAAAGGAGTTATTCCTCATAGAAAGAGGTATACCTATACTGCAAAAAGCCCTCTGTTCTGCTGTTTTACTGTAAATTTTCTTGCACAAAAACATGCTTGAGGTGTGGACGCTCCGTGGATTTTTGCACAAAAATGTCTGTTTTTGCGCAAAAAGCCTGTAGTGTAGACATAGCCTGTGAGTCTATAAATCTCACTCTTATACATCTTTCATTCAAAAGGAGTTCTAACTACACAAATGCCATAAAGTATTTATAATAGGACTGTCAAATGATTTTAAAAAAATTATTGTGATTAATCACGCGATTACAAAAATAATTGTGATTAATTGTACTGTTAAATAGTATTAGAATATCATTTATTATTTTGGATGTTTTTATATTTTCAATATATTGATTTCAATTACAATGCAGAATACAAAGTGTGCAGTGCTCACATTATATTTATATTTGATTACAAATAATTGCACTGTAAAAAAAAGAAATAGTCTTTTTCGATTCACCTAATGCAATCTTTTTATCATGAAAGCTGAAACTTACAAATGTTGAATTATGTATAAAGATAACTGCATTCAAAAATAAAACCATTTAAAACTTTAGAGCCTACAAGTCCACTCAATCTTACTTCTTGTTTAGCCAGTCACTCAGGCAAACAAGTTTGCAGGAGATAATGCTGCCCTCTTCTTGTTTACAATGTCATCTGAACATGAGAATAGGCATTCACATAGCAATGTTGTAGACAGCATTGCAAGATATTTATGTGCAAGATGTGCTAAAGATTCATGTGTACCTTCATGCTTCAAACACCATTCCAGAGGACGTGTGTCATGCCAACGAATGGTGAGAGAATAAATGACAATACCTAGCTCTCATACAGAATCTCTTATCAGAGGATCTTAAAATAGATTATGATGTGAGCTTCATTATCCCCATTTTACAGATTGTCTTGTTTTGAATGTGGAATGGGTGAACACAGCCTCGACTCCATCCTCATGGCAATCATAACTGAGCTGACACAGACTGGGAGAGTTACCTACCCTGCTAATAAATGAGAAGTTCTAGCTCTGTTAACAGAATGGGAAACCCGGTTGTAACAAGTAGAAACTATCAAAATGGGGAGATTTGTTTTTAAAGGTAGACCCAAAGTTCTAAAAAAAATTACATTTTAAAATGGGTAACAGTAGATTTTATTTTAGCATTTTATAAAGTTCAAGTTCAGAATATTTTATGGAGTTCTGATAAATTCTTGTTTGTTTACTAAGAAGAGAAATTCAACATTTGCCTGAGACTGAAAAGTTAATAACCATTTGCTAAAACAGAGAAGTAAAAAAAAATCCAGAATTTTTAAAGTGCTTTGATAATAGTGCCAATAAAAGGCACTATTCTTATGTTATTTCACAGGCGTGAATGAAACTTTAATGACTGTGGGATTTAAACATTTAGCAGATCAATCTGCATCTACCTGGACATGTAAGACAAACTTTCATATTGTTTCCCCATTCTAAGCTAATGCATATGCTATTGGTATAAGTTAGGGATCTCTAAAACAAAAGAAGGCAAATTGTTTTAAATGTTTGGGTGTCCATTATGCTTTAACATAAAAACCTGTCTGTCATTACCTAACACAAACTTACCCACAGAACAGAACAGAATTTTATTTAGAATACTTAATGAACACATATTTTGCTATGATGAAGATTAAAACACAGTACCTAGCAAGAAGTACTATCATTTATTTGAAAAGATGAAATAAATATCCCATTGGGAACAGTGAGTTCCAGCGTTTATAATATAAGTCTTCATTAGCCCCTAACAATGAATTACAAAAGAACTCAGATTATTAATCAATAATCTGAGCTGCACATTACATTGGCCTTTTTTTTAAAAAATGCCAATATATCAGGAGGTTGCTTAGAAGTTTTTCAGGAGAGAAAACTATACACAGTTTCAAATGAAGTTAACATGATAGCTCTTTATTCAATGGAATGGCATTTTTCTGAATTAAATTGGTTTATCATGAGCAATAAGAAGGCAAAACGTGAAATTCTACCTTTATGAATCTTGATTAGTAAAGCTCAGTGCAGTGAACTTTTTTTTTATTCAATAAAATTAACACTGACAACTATGGATTAAAAGCTTTCAGACACTAAACTATTAAAACTTCACTTCTTTTTACTTCCATTAAACAGAAACATTTTGCAAACAATTTGTCCTATAATTTATCAATTATGTATCAGTTTAGCCCTGCAAATGGAAGTTTAAATAGTCAACACATTGTGAAAACACTATTTACAAGGTCATATTTCCACACCTGTAATCAAAATGGCATCTTAGCCTAAAAAATAAACAAAAACCATAGTGCTCTATTGTTTGTCTACTGACAGTCAGTTTAGACAATATTGCCAAATCTACAGCTGCGGTGGGGTGGGGGGCAATTTATGCAGGCTCTGGCACACAGTTAAAATGCTAGCATGACATTCAGTGCTCATTCTCCAGTGCTGTGTACTGTGGTGAGTATCTTCTACTTATCTAAGTACTTTTAAGTATTCCCATCCCCAGTGGGCCTGAATGCCATCTAAGTATTTTAAAAAGAGAAATCAAAATAATCAACCCTCTTCCCAATCTAAAAAGAGAAATAGCTTGATTTGTTTATAATTTGTGTGGCAGTGTGTAAAGATGTACTGAGGAAAAGCAAAATCAAAGAGGTAAGGTTTTACATTTAGTTCTGAAAATGGTTAATTCAATGATAATTATTATCTCTTGATACGCTGACTTCCATAGCTTAGGTCAGGGGTGGGCAATAACACAATGGCAGTTTGCCAAAGTTAGCCTCTGGTGGACTGCTGCTGCTATATTTACCTGCCACAGTGTCAGTTATCAGCGATCACAGCTTTCGTTGGCTGCAGATCACCATTCTTGGACAATGGGAGCGGGAAGTGACATGGACTGGGACATTGTTCCCCGCAGCTCCCATTGGCCAGGAACAGTGATCAATAGCCAATTGGAGCAGCGATCACCTGTAACTGCAGCTATGCAGGTGATGAGGGCCTGCCAGGAGCTAATGAGGGTCGGCCCGCAGGCCGGTATTTGCCTACCCCTGGTCTAGGTTCATCTCCAGTGAAAATGAACACACAAAATTACCATGAACCTTTTCAGAGCATTTCCTTTCATTGCTGTAGTCTCTTAGGCCTTATCTATACTTACCTGGAGATAGATGCTCCATAGATTGATCTTCCAAGAGTTGATTTAGTGGGCCTAATAAGGACCCACTAAATCAACTGCTGATGGCATCCTCGTCAATCCTGGTACTCCACGAAGTCATGAGAAGTAAGGAAAGTTGACAGGAGAGTTTCTTTCATCAACACCACAGTGGGGACACGATGGTAAGTCAAGCTAATGTACGTCGACTCCAGCTATGCTATTCACATAGCTGGAGTTGCATAACTTACTTCGACTTTCTCCCCCAGTGTAGACCTGGCCTTAGAGATGGGATAGGAATATTTTGTGATCAGTGGTATCAAATACTATATAGAATTACTGCAGGATAGATGTGCTTCCCATTTCTGATGGCAGGATCAGGTCATCCATCAGAGCAACAAGTGATGTCTATGTATTGTGTACTGGCCTGAAGCTTGACTGAGAAGAAAGATTCAGGATGCTGGCAGCTGACAGGTGGAGCTGGAGTCAGCGACTGGGTTTTTTTTGCTATCCTCTTGATTAGTGTTATGAGATGCTTCATGCTGTCTGAGCTCTGTGGTAATAACCGAAGGCCCTAAGGAAATAAACAAGTCTCCCCTGGTATCTCTGCACTACAGAGGACACATCACAGTTTCCTCCCTCTTCCTATTTAACAAGAAACCTCCATCCACTATTTTACTGAGTCACTCTATCAGCACACTTATCAGTACACCACTTATTCCACCCGCATACACCTTCTCCTGTGACTTATCCAGCTGGCATTGCAGAATGGGGAACATGAGAATAGGGTAGTTTGCTGAGTATAACACCTTGTAATAGAACAGCTTTGCTGGACATCCAAACTGTCTCTGTTTTGCACAAATATAGTAGGGGAAGTAAAGGCTAAGATGTTCTCATAAAAAACAGGAGATGGAAAAATGATAAACTGTTGGTCAATTTTAGCCATGCATGCTGATACTGTATGCAGCTAATTGCCTGATTTTTTCTTGTAATGTTCTATTCCGCAATAAGGACCCATAGTAAAACAACCTGTTAATGCACATTGCTATAGTAATTTACGTCATGTATTTGATTCAGTATAAAAGGAGCCATTCAGTGTAAGCTTACAAGAATTCTGACGGTGCAAATATCCAGTACTAACTCCATGTACTAGGAACCATTTACTTTTTCCCTGATCTTAACATTTATACAACACTAGGAAAAGGAAAAAGAAAAAAATCTGTGATGCTTTCTTTATTTTAAGATATTTTTAATTAAAATGTTTACAAAATTAATGTACAGTGGGCTTTGGAAGCATGTTGTGTCCTAGTATCTGCAGGTACTGTGGGGAAAACAACATTTGCAGCTGTCTACCAGCAGTCACAGAAATTTACAAGTATTCCCATAAACTCTGCTTCTGGCGGCTGTTCGCTTCCATTCTGGTTCCCATAGAAACAGGTGATGGATTGCCAAAAACAAGAAATGATGCTTTAAAATAATCAGTATTTTGAACCAACCTCTATTAATAAAAGGACCTCACTACTTTTCCCATATTCCCAAAGGAGTGGGAATAAAAACACATGGTAGCTGGAAGCAAGACACAAAGTAGTCAGAACTCTTGCAAATATCATTGGTTGCTGAATGACAACTCCAAATGCAGCTTAATCAACAACACCAGGTGACTTTAGTAAATAGTCTCTTTCAAAGTGTGTGTTTGAACTTTAAAAGAAAGAGTATTAAAATATATTACTATACACCCAAATCTTGTTTGATTTCAGTAAAGTACCCCAATCATATATGAGAGTAGCCCACAAAATATAACAAATATAGGTTTCCTTTAAACCTTTCCCGCCTACTCTATCCTCACCTCCTCCTTGAGAACTGTAATAGCCAATAATGTATATTCTTACAGCAGGTAGGAAGTTGCCTGAACTCAATATCTGTATAATCAGGTACTTGTATAATTTTAAAAGGCATAACCATGTTGTCTGGGACCTGGTGCGAGCTGGGACTGCTCTGTCCCGGCTCACACCAGGTCCCAGACACTGCAGCTCTGCCTTTTTTTTAGAACCCGTTCATAAGCCGACCCCCGATCTTCACAGTGGGATTTTTTTTCCAAAAAAAGTCAGCTTATGAATGAGTCAGCACCATGGGCCAAGCCATTAAAAGCCTAGTTGGTGGTTCTATAGTGCTACAGTAGTCTAGCCTCTACCTCCCCCGTCTCTATACTGCATCCCACAAGTGGCCAACAGATCTGGCTTCTGGGTGGGGGAAGCAGGGAGAATGGCATCCTGCTCCAAACATCATCTCTTCACTTCCATTGCCCAGGAACCACAGTGAACTGGAGCCATGTGGGCAGTGCCTCTGGGCAAGAGCAGTATGCAGAACCTCCTGGTCCTACCACCTAGAAGCCGGACTGGCTGGCTGCTTCCTGGGCATAGCATGGAGGCAATTAGTGTTGCCAGGGATCAGGTTTTCAACCAGAATTTCTGGTTAAAAATGGACCCTGGCCACTCCAGTCAGCACCACTGAATAGGCTTGGGACTGTGGGACTAAGGAAGGCTCCCTGTCTGCCTTGACTCCAGGCAGCTCCTGGAAGGAGAAGCTTCCCTCCTTCTGCTCTTATCTCCCCCTCCCCCCAAATACCAGCTCTGTAGCTCCCATTGTCCAGGAACACAGCCAATGGGATCTGCAGAGGCAGCACCTGTGGATGGGGTAGTGTGAAGCACTGCCTGGTTGCACCTCTGCCTAGGACCCAGGGGGGAAGGGGGCACATGCTGCTGCTTCTGTAAACTGCTTGAGAAAAGCACTGCCTGGAGCCTTCACCCCAGTGCCCCTGCCCCTTCCCCAATCGTAATTCCTATCCCATCCTCCAAACCCCTCCATCCCAACCTGTAGCACCTTCCTGCATCCTAAGCACTAACCCAGAGCCTGCACCTATAGCACCCTTACACCCCCCAGAATGCAACTCCCCACCAGCCCAGTGAAAATGAGCGAGTGAGTGAGGACAGGGAGAGTGAGAAACTGAGGGATGGAGTGAGCAGGAGACAGGGCCTCAGAGAAGGAGTGGGGCCTCAGAGAAGGTCTGGGGCAAGCTGTTTATTTTTGTGAAGGTAGAAAGTTGGCAACCCTACAAGCAGGGAGCCTGCCTTAGTTTACTGCACTACTGACCAGGAGCCATGCTAGGTAAGCCTGAGCCCCAAGCCTAAGCCTCCACCTCCTGACCCAATCCTGAGCCCATCATCCTCAGCCCAGAATTTGCACCCTGTAGCCTATAAGCCTAACCTTGCCTGCAAACTGATATACTCGCTATAAACTTTTTATTGTTTTTTTCTATTTTTGCAGGAATGCAAGAACCTACAGGGATCTTATCCTGTAAGAAGTTAGCTTTGGCAGTAGGGTAGATTGTGTATAAGTAAAAAGTAGTAGATGGAATTAAACATTAAACATGTGGAATATAGTATTAAAGAATTATGGATATTAGAATGTGCTGGATCTAGCTTTTCTGCCTGGGTCAGGTCATACCACAAAGCCGCTACGCTGACACTGAAAAACCAATATTCTGACGTAGAATGCAGCATGCAGATATTCTATGACCTGAAAATAGAATTATCATACATGGTATCGAATGCCATGTCTCATTATGGCAGCATTATGACATGATTATCTGAGTTTAATATCAATAGACCCTAAAATACCCTGACTTGCAGGGGCAAACATCCTGCTTTCTTAGGAAAGTAAGAACGGTGGGCAACATGCAGTATTTCTTTGAATTTTAGTCAAAAATGCCCATAGTCACGAGGACACAACATGACAACTCATGCATATCCCAAGAGATGCCTTAATTTAATTCTCCAATCAAATATGAGCACCCACAAATATCTTAGGGTGCGGAAACCTGTTTTTGGCTTTGAGGGTTGGATTATAGATGACAAAAATGGGCCTATAAACCCACACGACCAATTGTGTGGAGTATGTTCGCGATCATCATTTTCACTCTTTCTTTGCTTTCTTAACTTTCAAGTACTATCTAAGTCTTCAGTTTCCTATATTATCATAATCTCTCGTCTCCCACTGAGATCCCTCCTTCACCAGCAGAGAGAGTCTTGTCCTCCAACTCCCTAAGGTCATCAGGAAGGCGTGAGTATGGTGTTATACTAGGTAACTGCAATTATATACTTAGGTTATATTGATGTTACCACGTAGGCTGATTGAATCAATTTATGTAGTTGTTGCCTTAAGCCTTTTACTGTGTATCCTTTTAATACTTGGTTTAAGTTTGTGCCAGACAGTGTGGGCATGGTTGTTGTGATACCTGAAACTCCCTTACAGATATAGAACTCAGTAGCTTTTAACTTTGTGACCGGGGTGGGGGACAAACCCAGTAAACTTTCTGGTGGGTTTGGTGAGTTTAAAAATTCAAATTACATTCCAGAAAACCTCCCTGGTAACAACCCCCAACAGGAGCCTTCACCCCCTCCTCCATCCCAAGCCCCTCATCCATATCCCCATCGCAGAGCCTTCACCCCAATCCCCTACCCAGAGCACTCCTACACTCAGAAACCCTCATCCCCAGTGCCACTTTGGAGTCTGCACCCTAGCCAGAGCCCTCACCCCATCCTGCTCCCCAACCCCCTGCCTCAACCTGCAGCCCCACTCCATATCTCTCCGTCCCACCTTCCAGCGTGGAGCCCCCTCCTACCTTCCAAACCCCTCATCCCTGGCCCCAGCTCAGAGTCTGTACCTCCTCCCACATTTCAATCCCTTGCCTCAATCCGCAGCTCTCTCCTATACTCCTAATTCTTTACCTCCGCCCACCCCCCAGCCTGGAGACCCCAGCACTCCAATTCACTGAGCTCCACCCCAGAGCCTGCATCTCCAGCTGAGTTCTTACCATCTCTCACACCCCAACTCTCTGCCTCAGCCTGGACCACTTTCGGCATGCTAAACTCCTCATTTCTGGCCTCACCCCCAGTTAGGCTATGGCTACACTACGAGTTTTCTTGGCAAAAATATGCTAATGAGAGACTCATTTGCATGAGTCACAATCTCATTTGCATATTTTCTGCAGATCCATTTTTGTGCAAGGGGTTTTTGCGCAAAAACAAGCAGTGTGGATGTTTTCTTTTTGTGCAAATCCCCTTTATCCGCAAGATCTTTATGCCCCAAAAAAGGAGGTATACCGATCTTGCAGAAAAAGGGGGTTTTGCGCAGAAAGAAAACATCCAAACTGTTTGTTTTTGCGCAAAAACCCCTTGTGCAAAAATGGAGTGGCAGAACATATGCAAATGAAATTGCGACTTATGCAAATGAGTCCTTCATTAGCATATTTTTTGCCGAGAAAACTCGTAGTGTAGACGTAACCTCAGAGTCCTCATCCCCTTCTTTGCCCTAACCCTTTGCCCAGTCCAGTGAAAGTGAGGGAGGGAGGCAGAAAGTGAGCCAACAAGGGAGACAGTGATCAGGTGACAGAGCCTCAAGGAAAGGATGGGGCTAGGGTGCTCTGGTTTGTGCAATTAGAAAGTTGGCAACTCTAGTCCTAACTGAACATTGACCAATGCAAAACTGGAAACCAGTCTTGCTCACCTGCGCTGTAGTATTATTAAAATAGGGATTCGATTTATAAAAATGTGTTTAGTGTTTAGGCTGTATGAAATGATTGTAGGATATTGCATTATTATTCTCACTTAGCAAGTACACATGTTATGAAGTTAAGTATTTGCATTGGTACTTGTATAATTCATTAAACAGGAAAAAAGCATTAATTAACATAATGGCAGGACCCACTAAAATGAAATGAGCCATCTTAAAAATATCAAAGGGCAAAGATTTTGTTAATTGCATTCCTCCCTTGCCAGCCCATGAAGAGGAGACCCACGGCTGAACTTATCTCATCAGCCTGAACTGTTGGAGGAAAGGAATAATAAGAATAATAGCTAAGTAATTAGTTAATAATAAAAACCTGTCAAGAAGAAACTGTGTCTCTTTGCTGCTTGTACTTGGAAAGGGAAAGATTTCTAAGCATACGGCAAAGGATGCTTGAACTGGGTTAACCCAGGCCCGCTAACATGGGGGTAGGGGCAAAGGAGGCAGTTGCCCCGGGGCCCAGCGATTCAAAAGGGCCCAGAGCTCCCAGCTGCTGTGACCACTCAAAAGGTTTCAGCAGAGACAAGATTCATGTTTCTCATACAGATCAAACAGACCCATGAACTCTCAGAGAAGGCATTTACAATTTATTTATATTCATTTTGAATGTGCTACATGAAGGCCAGACACAAAACAGCTAGAGATTCCACTCACAACTAACGATCAGAGATAAGCCACAGGCAGGCTGCCAGCTCCTTCCTTCTTCTCCAGCTTTAATTAATGTATGGTCTGCTTCATATTTTCTTCCGTGTACCAAATTCTTAATGTAAGAGTTGAATTTTGTTCAGAGTTGACCTGGCACAAATCAACCAACCTCCTCCCCCTCAATATACCCAAATGTTGTGTGTGGGGGGGAGTCTGTATTAGGCTTAAAATTTTTTATACGAAAAGGCATCTTCCCCAAACTGACTAATGCTTCTAAAATCATTTAGCAAAAATCCACATCATGTAATTCCTAATTTACTCCTCTTTACGCATCATAAAAATATTCACTAGGAATCTGAACCAGACAAGGCTGCATCTGCACAAGAACAAAATTAATGTCTCATCATGGTCTGCAGCAACCAGTACTGACATATGCATTTTACACGAGTCAGTTTCAATTAATAAAATAAAATTGGTAAACACGAGTCATTGCCTAGTGTGTCAATCACAAGCATTTTGCATCTATGGCCAGGTGTACATTAGGGGGCAAAGTTGAACTAAGGTATGCAACTCCAGCTACGTGAATAGCATAGCTGAAGTCGACATATCTTAATTCAAATTTCTGCAGCATCCCCACTTCAGGGGGGTCGATGGGAGAAACTCTCCCATTGACTTTCCTTACACTTTGAAACCCTGTGGAGTAATGGAGTCGATGAGAGCATGATCAGCAATCAATTTAGTGGATCCTTACTAGATTTACAAAGTCAACCCCTGGAGATCGATCTCTGCAGTGTTGATTGCCTGGTAAGTGGAGACAAGGTCTATTTCTGAAAAAAAAATACCTATGTGAAGTGGTCACAAGAGACAAATTGCTCCAATGGATCTGGAGTGTTTCAACTTTTCAGGCATAATGCAGGACTCTTCTGTTTGCACAACCAACTCCCAAGAATGGGGGTTGCAAAAACTGCTAAGCACATTTTTTCTTGGTTACAATAAGAATAATCCACTTGCAGAAAGCACAACACATCAGGGTGAGGCAAATATACAGCCATCTCTAAAAGAAATAATGCTTTGATAAAACCTGCTGTTTGTTATAGTTATTTGTCTTGATCTCAAATAATTCTCATATTATAAATTACAGGAGTGAAATTCAAATTATATTTTTAAATCCTATAATCTTCCTACTTAAAATTAGAGATTCCTTCTTGAAAAGATGTATCTTAGGTCCCCTTTGAAAGAGGAATGTTATCCATTCCTTATTGGGAGTTTGCATTTACTCTCAGAATCCATTTGCCTATAAGAACCTATACACATTTGTAAATCAACTTCCTAGCCTAAGCAGAATTAACTGAATCTTCTTTAATACTGAAGAGCTTCTGTCTAATTAGGATTAATGTTCCATCCTCCTTACTTTCACCAGATCCATAGCTATAGTTTACAAACTGTGGCAATCCAGGCATAATGCTGACCTCTAAACTCCACCACATTTAAAAGGGAAATCCAGCAACAGTGTATTCTCCCGCACAGTGTTGTTCAAAAGCATTAACATGGGTTTCTGGAAAACATCCTATCAAACTACCTTGATATCTTTTTTTGATAAGATTACAGGTTTTGGTTGATGAATGGAATCATGTTGATGTGATATACTTAGACTTCTGTAAGGCAATTGACTTGGTAATGTATGGCATTTTTATTCTAATTTTTTAATGATATAAAGTGAACACAGCATGCATTAAATGGATTTAAAAGCTGACTAACTGATAGGTCTAATAATGTAATTCTGAATGTGGGATTGACACTGAGCAGGTGTGTTTCCAGTGGAGTCCTGCAGAGATAAATTTTTGGCCCAATGTTGTATAATATATTTGTCAAGAACCTGGAAGAAAAACAAAATTATCACAAATACAATTTTCAGATGACACAAAAGCAGTAAATAACAAAGAGGAAAAGTCAGTGATTAAGAACAATCTAGATGATGGTTTGGAAAAATTGAAGCAAGCAAGCAGTATGTGTTTTAATATGACTTGATTAAGGACTGTAAGTATTTACATACGGGGAAATATTTAATAATGAGCTCTTCAATCTAGCAGATATAGGCAGTTGGAAGCTGAAGCTAAAAAAATTCAGACTGGAAATAAGGCATTATTTTTTGATAATGAGGGTAATTAACCATTGGAACAATTTACTAAGGGTCATGGTGGATTCTGCATCACTGACCATTTTTAATCAAGACTGAATTTTTTTTATTATCCTCTAGGAATTATTCTGAGGAAGTTCTATTGCTTGTGTTATACAGATGATACTAGATTCTCACAATGGCCCCATCTATGGGTACGTCTACACTTGCTCCCTAGTTGGAGCTAGAGATGCAAATGTAGCCGAACGAAATTGCTAATGAAGCGGGGATTTAAATATCCCGTGCTTCATTAGCATAATCTTGCCCGCATGTTATTCCGCTCAACAGCTGATTCGAACCAGGAAGTGCGCTCCGGGACACGTTAGTTCGAATCAAACCCCTTGGTTCGAACTAACATTACTCCTCAATGAGTTTGATTCAAAGGCTGCACTGAAGGATTTCCAGGTACAACTTGGTCTAAGAAGCCCATCATATACACTTGTACTTCATAGTTCCAGAGAAAATGTAACATAGTTTATCAAAGACCTTCCATGAAATAATCTCTGAGCTATACATTTAATATTCAGTGGGGAGCATATTCCAAAAGACAATATGAGCAAAGGGATGAACCTACATTCCCTATATGTTCCCTAGGATGGAATCCCGACAACTCAGCTTTGCAAATTAATCCTGGCTTCCCTTATTCTGAAGTATTGTATCCTTGTTCTACCATACATAATAACAATCCATTTACCCTAGTGCAGTGGTTTTCAAACTTTTTTTCTTGAAACCCAGTTGAAGAAAATTGTTGATGCTCATGACCCAGAATAATTATATGTTTGGACTAGAATACAGGCTCCAGAGTGGGGCCATAGGGATGAGGAGTTAAGGGAGGGAGGAGAGGGGGTTGAACACTTTGCCTGGGGATGTGGGCTCTGGGGTGGAGCCAGAGATGAGGGGTTTGAGGTACAGGCTGGGGGGCAGAGGGGTTCAGTATGTAGGCAAGGACTCTGGACTGGGGCATGAGGGTAGGGTACAGAGGGTGCAGGCTATGTGATGGGGTCAGGGATGAGGTGTTTAAGATGCAGGAGGAGTTTCTGGGTTTGGAGAGGCTCAGGGCTGGGACAGGATTGTTGGGGCATAGGCTTACCTCTGGCAGCTCCCAGTCAGTGATACAGTGGGATGGTAAGACAGGCTTCCTGCCTGACCTGGCACAGTGGACTGCACTACATCCTGAAAGTGGCCAGCAGTAGGTCCAGCTCGCAGGTGGCCCCCCGCCCCAAACTCTGGCTCCATATACCCAGGGGCGGATGAGGGTTTGTGGGGCCCAGGGCAGCACAATTTTGCGAGGCCCCCCCTTTCACACAGCGCATGCGCCGTGGCGCCACAGCGAATGCGCGGGGCCTCTTGAAGCACGGGGCCCGGGAAAGCCGCCCCACTCACCCTGCCCTATATCCGCCGCTTCATATACCCATTGGTCAGTCCTGGTTTGTCACCAGGCATTGCCAAGCAAAAATGGACAGAACTCATTTTGGGCTTGTTTTGAAATGGGATTGGCTTCATTTTTTGGCTTGTATTGTTTTTTTATCTTGTGAGAGTTGGCTACTCACCTCCATGTAGGAGCCGGCCCTGCTGCTGACCGCTTCCAGGGCACAGTCCAGCCTGCAGTGTCAGGACAGGCAGGAAACCTGCCTTAGCATCCCTGCTGGTCACCTCATCACTCTACCACGAGGTGGCCCAAGCCTGACTTTCTGCAATCCACAACCGGGTTGTGACCCATACTTTGAAAATCACTGCCCCAGTGCACTCTCTAGCACTGCTCACTCTGTTCCACTGCTACAGCAAAATTTGGAAGATTTCCCTGTACTTCTGACAACAGATGCAGCCCTAGAGGAATAATAATAATAAAACCTCATCTCAGCCATTTCCTAGTCCTGGCTGGTGCTTGGAAGGGAGCATTCGGTTAAAAAAAAAGTGCTTATAAGTTTAAAGAAATAATTTTGTTATCCCCACAGACAAAACAATAAACCCTTCCCAAAGTACTAAAAGAGGTTGTTTACAAACTGTATGTGAAGTCTGTACTCCTGCATGTATATATATATATAGATAGATAGATAGATACAGAAGAGACACATCCCGGATTCTTCAGGTACTGTAACTGCTCAAAAAGGCTGCCCATTCCAATTCATAATTGCAAATTTAGAACCTCTGTTTAAAAAAGTTAAGTATTATTCAGCTAATGCAAGACAGACTTAGCAATCTAAGAATGTATTGTTCATTAAATATACATGCTAATTATCACAGTTTTAATTAAAGTATTATCTGCTGTATGTGAAATGCAATTATGTGCAACTAGCTAAGTTGTGTAACAGGCTAATATTTGTAGAGAAATGCATTGTTGGCAATGAATCTGCTCATGTAAAATGAAGCGATGTTTGTTTTCAAATGAAAAATCTGTACATGGAACATTACACTGAGCTGTCACCATCAAGGCAAAACACAACATAGATTCACTGCCTAATAGGTAATTTTCATATTTTGTTCACCTTGGTCATCCTCTTCACTGAAGTATTTGATTAGAGGTTTAGTTACAAGGATCAGCCTTAAGAATCTTTACAATTTTGCCTTAGCAAGGAGACAGCAAAACTGCACTAATTTAAATACATCCAAAGGCATAAGTAAAAATTTTAAAAACAACAAGAGGCACATAAACAAAGGAATTTCCACAATGAAACACACCAGTGATTTATTATTTTTATACAGCATCTTCTCTAGTCCAGTGTAGTCTCTATTACAAGGTCAGGTACATTATATAGAGGAAACTGTAAGCTCCTCTATAACTGTGCTTAGTCAAGTATACATTAGTATACCATTCAGGAGTGAGGTAGAATTCTTCTTTAATAATCAATTTATGGTCTGATCAATCAATTATCCAAATTTGCTAGGATAAAAATGACAATTCTGTTCTAATTCATATAAATATATAATTCTTTAAAAGCTGCTGACATAGAAAATTGAGGCACATAACTTAGAAAATTTGTAATGTTATAGATGTTCACCTTTTTCTTATATTAGCAGCATATGATTGACCATTTCTATTCTATTGATTAATTGACAAACATCAACCACTAGATTATTCTACTCTGCCACTGTGTTTGTTTCTTTGTTTGTTTTTTCATATGAAGCTAGTAAGCCTGCAGACAGCATCCAATGTGAAAAATATACCATTATTTTATATTATGGAAACATAATATTGCTCATATCCTTATCTAGTTGCCTCAGAACAAAAATTTATTTGACTTCTTCTATAATGCCTAAAGTAACTGTCTTCATTGAGCTGCTGACAATGATATCTAGATACTACTTCTTGTTAAACTACAAATAATTCAGGATTCTACCACGATGTATAAGTATTTTAAATTCTTCATTCTGAGGCACACCACTCTGTGTTTGAATTCTGTTTTTTTAAATACCATCATGTTGCATTGTTACCTAGTTTTATCACATGCTCTGGAGTTCTTTATAATCCCTCCTAATCATGATTAACCAATGACTGGTCCTTACCAATTCTGGCACTGCATTATTCCCTCTTTCCCAAATTCCAAGTTGTTAATAACTGACTCAATTACTAAACTGTGGTGAAAACCACTGATAGCTTCTCTCCGTGCCATGGTTGTCATGATCCCTTTGGCGTCCGTAAGAATCTTAAGATAAATGCATTCTATTTAGTTTTCACCAGTTCTAGTTTTTAGGTTTGGAGCGGGAGGGGGGGGGTTAAGCAAATTTCTTTAAGACTTTCCTCATATTGTACCTTGAGTATCTTCCTAAGAAAATAATTTGAAGACTGCTTTTCAAAACCTTATCATGTAGGCTCTTCAACAAATAATGCTGTGGATCATGTATCTAAAGAGGGTGCAGAGGATGAAGCATAGCATCATTCCAAAAGGGCTCTTCACTGTTTTAACACCTCCCCTTTCTCTCTGATTAAGCTCTAGTTATGGAACACTTCAATAATTTCAAAGTTTCATTCATGGACACAGCATGCTGAGACTCCTTGGAAGAAGAGGATTTTGAAGCAGGATCCTATGCCAGTGGAGCATCTACTTGACCCAGAGATCTTTTCATACTGAAAGACATCAGGAGATTCTTTAGGTCTAGTGGACCTTGAAAACTTCTGAGGAAATCTTCAAGCAATTCTTACAACTATGAGCAAATATGGCAACCCCACCATATAATAGGCTATAAGTGACATCTTTTGGGCACACTTGGGTTAGGGCTTAAAAGCACCAGAGAATGTCACTTCAGTACTAGACGCTTTCTGCAATAAAAAGAAATGTAAACAACAACCATAAGAAAATGGAGTAACACACAGTAAAATCTCAGTGGCAAAAAATAAAAAATATATAATAAAAATTTTTTAAAAAACTCACTATAAATTAACAAATCCTTAGAGGCCAAAAACAAGTCTCCTCACAAGCTATTTTTTTTAAAGCAATTATAACAAAAGACAACCTAACCAGGAAAACAAGACTCTGCAATACAAAAGGAGAAAGATCTCCACACTGAAAAAAAGTCAGAAGATACTGAAGTACAATAAGAATTTAGCTCCTTACCATTAAACAAGAAAAGGAAATGTCAGGCTAAAGGTGCTAATGTTCATTATGCCCACACCCCATGAGGAGAAAGTTAAATGTTCTCTACTTTCCAGCACACTCGAGCACGCAGAGACAATGTAGGTTAAGGATTTTTATTCATTTTAATGTAAACATACCTGTTGGTCTGCATCTATTTTAAGAAAGCAAAGTCAAAGAAACATGCCTTACACTTGAAGTTAAAAGTGATTGGATTTTTGATGCTCCTTTGTCCATGGGGGAGCTCATTCCATAATCTCAGACCAGCACTGGAGAAAGTTCTGTCTCTTTCACAGAAAAGCTTTGCTCTTTTTTGTTAAGAGTTCAATTGTGCTAGAGAAACTTTAAAATGATTTTTACATACTGTGGGACCAGATCAGAATGCTTTGAAAAGCAGGACTGTGACCTTGAACTTGATTAAAAGTTCTATGGGAAGCCAAGCTCTATAAATGTAGAGAGCAGAGGACAGGTTTGACATATTCACGGTAGCTTATGTTGCTGAGGGGATGTGCTACAGCATCCTGAACTAGGGGAAATTTGCTAAGCACTGAAGCCTTCATGCCCAGCTATGCCCATTGCTGCAACAACTCTGAGGCTATGTCTAGACTGCAAGCCTCTTACAAAAGAGGCTTTTTCAAAAGAATCTTTTGAAAAAGCCTCTTTTGAAAGAAAGCATCTAGACTGCAACCACTTCTTTTGAAAAAGTGAGCCGCTTTTTCGAAAGAGAGCACGCAGGCAGTCTGGATGCTCTCTTTCGAAAAAGCCCTGTTTGCATTCAATAACTCCTTTTCTCAAAAGAGCACTTTCGAAAAAAGGCGTTATTCCTCGTAAAATGAGGTTTACCATGGTCAAAAAAACCGCAGCGTTCTTTCGATTTAATTTCAAAAGAACGTGGCGGCAGTCTAGATGCAGGGGAAGTTTTTTCGAAAAAAGGCCACTTTTTTCTAAAAAACCCTGTAGTCTAGACACACCCTGAGAGGTGTTAGACACAAATAAAAGGTTTGTCCATCAGATGGGATGGAGTTTCCTGGTGAAGTAGGGATGATAGAAAGTGGAAGCTACTACGCAGTGGGGCCAACAGCCACCATGAGCCCTTGAGCAAGGTGCAAGGGGGGGAGGTGGCTCTACAACCCCCAGAAGGGGCAAGACCAAGGACAGAAGCGGCAGGGCTGAGGGTGGTCAGCCCTTAGCATCACCCAGACCATAGCACAGCCCCCCCCCACCAGCCCTCAGAGCCCCCGCAGCTATTGCCTCCATCCTTCCACTCCACCCTACAAACACGAAAGTCCAGACTCTTCTTCAATCTTAGCTGCTGGCCATGCTCCAAATTAAGTTGTCAGGTTTTTCTGGTAGCCAGACTCATGCTGAGCAACATTTCAGAGTAGGCTGGATTTTAGTGTGTAAAACTTTACTTATCTATTTACTTGAGGTTTCATCGTGAAAAATCACAATGGCTCCAATTTAGGAAAGCATCCCTATTTAGGAAGGGGACTTGCACATTTTTATTTGTATGTATATGCTTAAGTCTCACTGAAGTCAATTTCCCTTTCAAGGTTTGTCTGCTTTGCAATCAGGTGACTGCAGAATCTCCAGGCTTACCCAAACAAGCAAGCTAATTGGATTGAGCAACAGCAGCAGTGAAACCAGAGCGGCAGTGGGGGAGAGGGCATAGATTAGACTTGCCCACCCAAGACTTTGGGTACATACACTTCAGTAGTTGTCACCTATGGTGCTGCAACTTTGCAACTATTGTTGCTCTAGGAAGACCAAAAGCTCAGGTATGTCTACATGAGCAGCAATCACATCTCTGGCAGCTGTGTATACATACTTTCACAGTCATAATCAGGCTGCACTTAGAGCAGTACAACTATATGAAACCCCTTGCTCAGGGCAGATACTCACATGATGATTTAACCTTATGCCTTAAACATTTCATTTGGAATTTTCAGTCAATGCAGGACAGCAAGAAGTGGTTTAAGTACTCAGCTATATTCATAAAGGCAAATACAGATTTTTCTTTGTTGTTGGAATGCAACTTTGGATGAGAGTCTGATTTCCAGCTCAAGGTTGGTATGTATACTTTTGTATGTATATATGTGAATGGATGTGTGAAAGTATTTGACTTGTGCAGGTATTCTTAGAAAGATGCACATTTTATTATGGGTCTGTGTAAACGTGCAGCCAATTAGGAGCTGAAAATCAGACTCTTGGTTTTCAAATCCACACTTCAATGAGTACACTGTGTGTATATTTACAGAATAGATTTCACAGAACAGAAACATTAAAGAAGGAAGAATTAAAATAAATGACCTAAATCAGATTCTATTTGTCTGGGAAGTTTCCAAAGCAAAGACAACTTAGCCATACAGAAAAATATTTTTCTGGATAACTTTTGGTTCCATCCTCTTTCCAGTTATTTTCCTCTCAAATGAAGATTTGCATGGTTCCCCACCTTCCTCATTCCTATTTTGTAGTAACTGCATCCTAGTAACTTAATAGCTGTAAATTGCTTCAAACCTTTGTGCTCCACACCAAAATTTGGTCTTGTGATAAAACATTTAAGGCCCTGATCCTAAGTCCATTGATGTCAACAGAAGTCTTTCCACTGAATTTCCATATTTTTCCTATATTTTCTAAAATTTACTTTGAGTGTTGATGAAAGTTACCATTTCCCTATAGAAACACTTCTAGGTAGCTGCATATGAAAAGTCTGTCTGAACAACAACATACTTGACCAACATTTTACAAAGTGCTGTTTGGTTTCCCAGTATTTTTGCTTCATTACAAAAATCCAAATGATTCATGGATAGGCAGAGAAAAACTGGATATGCTAGAGGAGACAATGCAACAAATGAATGGGTGACTCAGGTAGCAGAACACCAAATATAAAATTTTCATAGTCCTTTTCTAAACCAAGATTCCATAAGTAAATAATGAACAACCCATTATAATCCTTTATGATGTTTTTACACGAATACACCTTTTTGTCCACAATGCAAATTCATTTGAATACATTATTGGTTTCTGAGAAGAATGATTATTAAGAGTACTGTACAATTTTATTGCAGGGAAAGTAACATTTTCTTTCATGGTGCACAAACATTCCTTTAAAATATCAAAATAAGACTTTCAAAGTCTTATTATACACCATACATGAATATGCTTATGTAAGATGGAAAGAAAATGAACTCAGGGGCTTTGAAATACTGTAAATATACTCCATTGTTTTATAGGAATAAATGTGCCATGGCATATCAGTCATCTTATATCAAGAATTTTAACAGAAACCTCATGATTATATGAAAGGCCTCTTATTAAAAATGATAAACTCCATATGGTTTTGTTATCTTTACATTAGCCTACCTGTGATTCTATGAAGCAGGAACTAAGGCTCTTCAGAATGGATTTGCAAGTGAAAAGCTTCTAAAAAATTAAGGCATTATTCTAATCTATATCCTGTGGCTTTTGACACAATTTAAAAGCATTTTATCTCATCAGTGCAGCTAAGCTACTGGTTAACATCTGAATTAATACAGTTAGATGCTACAAAGTTGAATATTCTTTCCACCATGAGTTACATTGCCATTTAAATTAATAAAAATCCAGTCTGTTTGAAAGAAATTGTCTATATGAAAAGAAACCCTATCCCAGTAAATATCACAGCTTTGCACTCTTTGGGTACATCTACACTGCAATGCTATTTTGGGATACCAGAGCATCCCGAAATAGCTATCCTGTGTCTTAACAGCAAGCCCGTTATTTCAGGCTCGCTATTCTGACATCCCTGTAAACCTCATTCTACAAGGATTAAGGGAGGTTTTGGGGCAGTGCTTTATTTCGAAATTTGGCACTGTGCAGACAGCACCAAATGATGAAATAAGCTATTTCTAAATTGCATTGAAATAAGATACGCAATTTACGTAGCTCAAATTGCATATCATATTTTGAGTTACAGTGATGTGTTTGTTACACAGCAGCACTATTTCAGAATAACGGCTGTTATTCTGAAATAACAATGTGAGCATCTACACAGCAATTCCATTATTTCAAAATAAATTCCAAATAATGGACGGCTTATTCTGACTTCTGTAAACTTCATTCCATCAGGAATAACACCTATTCCGAAATAGCTATTTCAGAACAGCAGTACTGCGGACATGCCACTGCTGCTATTTTCAAGTAGCTCCTCCCCTGGACCATTCAAAGTAACTACTCCTCAGTGCCTCCTGGGGCTCTAATTCGAGTTAGCACATCCACATTAGGGAAGCCTGCCTCGGACTAATTTTGAAGCTTCCCTGTAGTGTAGGTGTGCTATTTCAAAATAAGCTATTTCAGAGTATTTTTTCCAGAATAGCTTATTTCGAAATAAGCGTGCAGTGTAGATGTAGCCTTACACAGCAGGATTACCATCACAACTTTTCACTTGTGGAAGAAGAGACAGTAATCTATCCATTGAATCAATGTATTTTTTTCTCCAATCTAAACAACTGACAATTTTCAGCTAATGACTGAGAAACAAGTAAGAAATTGGTTTATTATCTTTGTTTATTCTGAATTTAAGAAGCATCTGTTACAACTAGAGACCATGCTAAGATGTGAAGTTAATATTAGAAGAAAAGAAGACAAAAGCCAGTCCTGTTCAGTATATTTATAAAATACCTCCAAAATAATAAAGTGATGCCAGAAATTATGACAGTGCAATACCTTCTGCAATCTGAGTTTTCTAGAAACAAATTAATATTAGAATGCTAAACAGGCACAACTGAAACATTAACACTCTGTCAGGGAAAAAATGAAAATTTAAATATCAGTTTAAAAAACCAATTAGCTGCTTTAACACTGCGGTGTCAGTGCCACTGCAATTCTAATAATGGAAAATTAAATGACAGTTTCTTACCAACTGCTAAAGAATTCATATTTTTGCATAATTATTCTTAATTTTGATCTTTTAAGTTCACACAATAATGACAAAGCCTGTACACTCTCCTGAATTTCCATTACAGTGATGTAAATACTACAGAATTGTGGTAGTTATCCCTATGTTCCCAGTTGGCCTGGCTCTCATTCATACCAATACCCATTTACAGCATTCTGGAACTATAAAGGAACCTTAAAGAGTGTGTAACTTTAAAGTTTGCTTACTTTTAAGTCCACTTTACACTGCCAAAACAGCAGAGGAGCCTTCATGTAAATAAGAACTTGTTCCAACAGGTTTTTGAGCAAATGGTTTTCTTAAATGGCATCACAGTGAAAAAAATTAGTCCCAGCTTTCTCTTTGGAATAGTGATAAGATGTTTCAGCATGGAATAACCCTCTATGCTCTCTCCAGTTCGTGCACTGAGAAAATGTTTACACCACAATTTGACACCTGAGTTTGGCCCACACCAGGTGCCTCACGCTCATGGGGCTTGAGCTAAGGGGCTATTTAAATGTGGTATAAACATTTGGGCTTGGAGTAGAGCCTGGCTTCTAGGAATCTGTGAGGTGGGCGGGTCTCAGAGCTTGAGCTGCAGCCTGAGCCAAATCTCTACACCACCATTAAATAGCCCCTAGAGTGAGCCCTGCAAGCCCAAGTTAGCTGGCAAGGGCCCGTCATGGGTTTTAATTGCAACGTAGACATACCCTGAATGTTTCTTCGGCCTGCATAAAGTTTAATGTTGTCATATGGGAGATATTGTAGCTGACTGACTGGTTGATTGATTTAGCTGGGGGGGGGCGCAACCTCCTTCTGTAAATACTCATAAATAGGATATAAAGTGATCTGTATCAATTTAGGAATACACATCACCCAAAGCAATTTAAGAGCATCCACGCAAAGCGTTGAAACAATCTAACCAGATCAGTTCATAAAATGATTCAGTTAAATCGATAGAACTTGATTTCAAACAGGAAGGCAGTGGCTCAGAAAACTCTTGCTCAGGGGCAAGTAGTTCAGTCTCCATAGGGGAGGCATTACACACTTGTCACCGTTACAGGGCTAGCTGTGCCTCTAGCTTCCGAGAGCACACCCCTCAGGTTGCAGATTTCATGTCTTCACTTCTCTCAAGGTGGCAGCCTGTGATTCTCACACTCCTAGGCTGCAGGACCCTGTGTATACACCACCCATACCCAACAGGTCTGACTAGGTTAGATACCTGCAGTTCTTTCCGGCAGGAGCTTGTAGGACCACTGGTTAACATAGGGATGCGAAGCAACCTTCTTAAATCAAAGTTTTATCTTCAGTTGGAAACAGCATAAGGAAAGAGAAATTTGATTTGAAAACAACAGCCAGCCTGCATGCATATCTGTCTTACCTAACCATCTCCCACCCCACCCTACAAAGGCTTTGCTTCTTCAGACACTCAAACAGGAGTCTGCTTATGTCAATCTCTTCTCTGAAAACAGCTCCCAAACAGGTGCTTGATCTCCAGCAAAGACTTTTAAAAACGGCTTGTAGCTCTTTTGTTTGGCTTGTTGCCAGCACTGGCAAAACAAGCTTGGTATCTTGGAAGGAGTCAATAAGTATATTCCTCACATGTAAGAGCTCAAGCATTGTATCGTAACTCCACTGAAGTGTTTACCAGAGGGTGTTTCATCTTGAACTACCTTTTCGGCTTCTAGATTGTTTCTCCAACAATCTGCTATTAAACAAACGCTATCAGTATACAGCAAAGACTCCAATAACAACTTAATATAGCCATAGAGTAGTTACCTCAATTAGTAGGCCATATATTCATAAATTACAAAGCTGTTTCACATCTTTTACCACATTAATTCCAACTGACTTTCATAAGAGCCTATATCACTAGCTTTCAGCTTTCAAAATTATATAAACGGACTGCAGTAAGATATTAGCCAACATGGTCAGGGACACAACCCCATGCTCCAGGTGTCTATAAACCTCCATCTGCCAGAAGGGGGGACTGGATGACAGGGTGTGACGGGGCTGCGGGGACAGCCGCCGCCGCTACCGCCTCCACCGTCGCCGCGGCGGCCCCCGAGCCCCGCACTTTTAAAAGCCCCACGGCGGCTTTTTGCGGGGAAGCTGTAGCCGCGTGGCAGACGTGCGCCGCCTGCTCTGGAGCCACCCTGGGGAGTAAGGCCGACGCATGGGATGACGTCAGGGGAGGCGCCGGGAGCTGGAGGGGCTTGGCGTCAGAGAGCGGCACGGAATATAAAGGAGGCCCAGAGGGGCCCTCTGGGGAGAGGTGGAGGAGCGCGCAGGAAAAAGGAGGGGAGAGCGCTGAAAGAGGGGGCGTGCAGTGGCCCGAGGAAGGACGGGCGGCGCCTCGGCAAGGAGCGGGACCCGGGAGAAAAGACAGCGAACCGCCGGAGAATGGACCCGCGGAAAAGATGTGACGGAGTCGAGGAAGTGACCCAGGACTGAGTGTTGGAGCCAGAAGAGCGCTCGAGGGTTGGTGAGTTAAGGCCACGGCCCCACCAACTGGACAGGGAGGCTCGTCCCTGTCCTTAGGGTCCTGGCTCGGGGCCTGGAGTGAGGGAGGGTCCAGGTCCCCCTCCCCCTCCGTCGGGTGGCCCCGTGGTGGAGGCTAGTGGCTAGTGGACATCCGGTAAGACCGGACACCAGGAACGCAATACCCGGGAGAAAAAGGCGAAAAAGAGAGGAAAAGACCTTATGGACTGGGACACGGTAGAGGGGGGAACACTTGGGGGGGAGTGAGGGGAGACGGGCATTTACGCCTTGACCCCAATGATGACACGGCTGTAGATCTGAGGGGAGGCACAGACCGGGACACAGGGGATAGAACACTTGAAATTGCCTGGTTCTGTTCATTCTCTCAAACATCTGGCACTGGCCACTGTCAGAGATACTGGGCCAGATGGACCATTATTCTGACCCAGTATGGCTGATCCTATGCTCTAGAATCATAGAACCACAGAATACTAGCACTGGAAGGGACCTTGAGAGGTCATCAAGTCCAGTCCCCTGTCCTCATGGCAGGACCCAGTACGGTCTAGAACATCCCTGATAGACATTTATCTAACCTGCTCTTAATATCTCCAGAGATGGAGATTCCACAACCTCCCGAGGCAATTTATTCCAGTGTTTAACCACCCTGACAGTTAGGAACTTTTTCCTAATGTCCAACCTAAACCTCCCTTGCTGCAGTTTAAGTCCATTGCTTCTTGTTCTATCCTCAGACACCAGGAAGAACAAGTTTTCTCCCTCCTCCTTGTGACACCCTTTTAGATACCTGAAAACCGCTATCATGTCCCCTCTCAGTCTTCTCTTTTCCAAACTAAACAAGCCCAATTCTTTCAGTCTTCCTTTAGGGTATGTCTACACTACAAAGTTAATTCGAACTAACAGCCGTTAGTTCGAATTAACTTTCATAGGCGCTACACATACAAACCGCTAGTTCGAACTTAATTCGAACTAGCGGAGCGCTTAATTCGAACTAGGTAAACCACATTCTACGAGGACTAATGCCTAGTTCGAATTAAGTAGTTCGAATTAAGGGCTGTGTAGCCACTTAATTCGAACTAGTTGGAGGCTAGCCCTTCCCAGCTTGCCCTGGTGGCCACTCTGGGCCAAACCAGGGAAACTCTTCTGCCCCCCTCCCGGCCCCGGAGCCCTTAAAGGGCCACGGTCTGGCTACACTGCTTGTGCCAGCTGCAAGCCTGCCAGCACCCAGCCAGCAGACCCTGCACCTGGCACGGCATGAGCCAGCCACCCGCTGCCACCCAGCCCTCCGCCTCTTCCCAGGACCAGGCTGGTGGCTCCCAGGAGCCTGCCCGGGGCTGCAAGAGGCGGGCGCCCGCCTGGTCTAGTGCAGAGATCATGGACCTCATCGAGGTTTGGGGGGAAGCCTCCAACGTCCATAATCTCCGCACTAGCCACAGGAACGTGGCCATCTACAGCCACGTGGCTGCCAGCCTGGCCACCAGAGGCCACATGCGGACCCGGGAGCAGGTCCGCTGCAAAATCAAGGACCTGCAGCAGTCCTACTCCAGGGCCTCCCAGCCAGGGGCCGACCCGGAGGCATGCCCTCATTATGAGGCCCTGGACCGCATCCTGGGGGCTCACGCAGTCCATGCCCCCCGCGTGGTGATCGACCCCGGGGCAGAGGGACCCGTCCCTGACACGGAGGAGGAGGAAGAGGATGCCGAGAGCCAGGAGCCTGCAAGGAGCCTGCCCAGGACCCAGGACCCCCGAGGCATCCCACAGAGCACATCGGCTGTGTCGTCCGAGGCTGGGGAGGGCTCCACATGTGAGTGCCATCATGCTCCCCTTATGTGTACGGGGGGGGTGGGGGGAGAGGGAGCCCAGGGACCGTGCGCCTGGGCCTTGCCCACCATGGAGCAGCAGCTGGGTGTCATGCAGGGGCCCTGGCCCGTTCCGCACATGCCAACCTCGCCTTGCACAGGGGGGCTGGGTTTCACCCACTGTATCCCCAGGGAGAACTGACCACTGCTCTTGTCCCACCACAGCCGCAGCACCTGGGACTGCAGGGCGCACCACGCCGCCTGCAACAGCCACCCGCACCCGGGCCAGCAGGCGCACCAGGAACCTGGAGGACTACCACCGGCGGCACCTGCGGCTACTGGAGCACCAGCTCCGCACCCAGGACCGCTGGGTCCGGGAGGACCTGCGGCTGCGGCAGCAGAGCTTGGAGGTGCTGGAGGAGCAGGGCCGTGCCCTCAGAGGCCACCTCCAGACCCTGGTGGACAGGTTCCTGCCTCCTCCTGCTCCGGCCCCTGCGGCCGCCCCAGCTCTCGCTCCTCCTCCCACCCCTGCTCTCCTTCCCGCTTCCTCCACACCCCCCGTCCCTCCTGCCCCACCCTCCACACCCACTCCCCCCCAATGCCCCCGCACCCGCAGTACTGCGAGATGGGAGAGCCAGCAGGACCCCCAACCCTGAGCTTCCCCTTCCCTTCCTCCCCTTCCTCCTCCTTCCAGCTCCCTCCTCCCAGGTTTCCCCCTCCCCTCTCCCACCCTCATTCCTCCATCCCCCCACCCCAGTTATGTACAATAAAAAGAGACTGTTGTTTTCAAAACAGGTGTCTTTATTTAACATTAGGAAGGGGGGGTTATGGAGGGGAAAGGGGAAGGAAGGGAGGGTGGAAGAAGGCCCCAATGGGGCATGCAGGGAGAGTTCAGTCTTCCTCCTCCACCAGGAAGGTCTCCCGCAGGGCTTCCCAGATCTGGACGGCAGCGGTGCGGGCCTGAGCGTAGTGGCCAGCCATGCGCTCAGCCTCAGCCATCCAGGCTGGCAGGAAAGCCTCCCCCTTCCGCTCGCACAAATTGTGCAGCACACAACATACTGCCACCACGGGAGGGATATTGTGCTCAGCGAGGTCGAGGTGGGTGAGGAGGCACCTAAATCTGGCTTTCAGTCGTCTGAAGGCCCCCTCGACCACAATGCGGGCCCTGGTGAGCCTGGCATTGAAGGCCTGGCGGGAAGGGTTGAGGTGCCCCGTGTACGGCTTCATCAGACAGGGCTGTAGGGGGTAGGCCGCATCCCCCACCAGGCAGACGGGCATGTCCACGTCCCCAACCCTGATGTGGCAGTCGGGGAAGAAGGTCCCAGCGTGCAGCCTCTGGCACACGGAGGAGTTGCGGAACACCCTGGCGTCGTGTGCCTTGCCGGACCAGCCCACATTAATGTCCGTGAACTGGCCCCTGCAGGAGGACGGAGAAGTACCCCTTGCGGTTGATGTACTGGGAGGCCTGGTGTTCCAGGGCACGGATGGGGATGTGCGTCCCGTCAATGGCCCCCCTGCAGTTGGGGAAGCTGAGGGCACCGAACCCCTGGATGATGGTGTCCAGATCGGCGATGAGGACCCCCTGCGGAGCAGCACCCGGTTGATGGCCTTTACCACTTGCAGAGAGACACAGCAAACCGCGAATCACTGGGGCGCCCGGGTGGCTGGGAGTGTTTGTTCCCTGGCACTGCCCCGCGCCCCACTCCCAGAAGCAACCCCCGCCGCGATCCTGGCTGCCGCGGGCGGCCTGTAGTATGGCCGGGACAGACCAAACCCTCCCATGCGGGGCACTGTTGCCTCCTCCCCCGCCCCCGTTTTCCCTGGGGCGGCCCATTCCCTCCTTGCAGCCCCTTTTCCCCCCGGCCCTGTGGCCGGTGAGTGCCGTACCTGCATGAGTACTGCTCTGACGGTGGATCTCCCCACGCCAAACTGGTTCCCGACGGATCGGTAGCTGTCCGGCGTGGAGAGCTTCCAGAGGGCGATGGCCACACGCTTCTGGAGGGGGATGGCGGGTCTCATGCAAGTGTCCCGTCGCCACAGAGCAGGGGCAAGCCACTCGCAGAGCTCCAGGAAGGTGCCCCTCTTCATCCTGAAGTTCTGGGTCCACTGTCTGTCTCCCCAGCGCTCCAGGATGATGCGGTCCCACCAGTCGCTGCTGGTGTCCAGACGCCAGATGCGGTGGGGCACGCTGGCATCCAGGTGCTGCTGCAGCTCCTTCATGGCCCGCAAGGAGGCCAGGTGAAGAGGCAGGGGGCTGACGTGCACCAAGTGGTGCCAAGCGGCCTCCAGCCATTGCTGGCAGGCTAGCAGCAGCAAGTCCAAAAACTGCACCAGAATGCCCAGAGCGAGCTCTGGCTCCATGGTGCCAACTGCGGCGGCGTCCCCAATGGGAACCACCGACACAGGCAGGCGCAGAGGAAAACGCTTTGCTGTCCCTCGGCAAGGTAGGCAAGCCAGCGGAGAAGCTGAGAACCGGCTGTCCAGGGGGGTCCCTTTAAGCACGAGCCTCAGATAGCCTCAGACAGCAGCCACACAAAGCAACTACTGACCTGATGCCCTGCCGGAACCGGTTTCAGCTGCCCTTAAATGCGACCCAGCATCCAATCAGTGTGGACACGCTAGTTCGAATTAGCAAAATGCTAATTCGAATTAGTTTTTGGGTCTAGACGCATTAGTTTGAATTAGTGCTGTAGTGTAGACATACCCTTATAGGTTATGTTCTCTAGACCTTTAATCATTCTTGTTGGTCTTCTCTGGACCTTCTCCAATTTCTCCACATCTTTCTTGAAATGTGGTGCCCAGAACTGGACGCAATACTCCAACTGAGGCCTAATCATTGCAGAGTAGAGCGGAAGAATGACTTCTCGTGTCTTGCTCACAACACACCTATTAATGCATCCTAGAATCATGTTTGCTTTTTTTGCAACAGCGTCACACTGTTGACTCATATTTACCTTGTGGTCCACTATAACCCCTAGATCCCTTTCTGCAGTACTCCTTCCTAGACAGTCGCTTCCCATTCTGTATGTGTGAAACTGATTGTTCCTTCCTAAGTGGAGCACTTTGCATTTGTCTTTATTAAACTTCATCCTGTTTACCTCAGACCATTTCTCCAATCTCTCCAAAGCAGTTGCAACCCCTCCCAGATTCGTATCATCTGCAAACTTAATGGCTACGTCTAGACTGGCATGATTTTGCGCAAATACTTTTAACGGAAAAGTTTTTCCATTAAAAGTATTTGCGCAAAAGCACGTCTAGATTGGCACGGAGTTATCGTTATAACGATGCGCTTTTGCGCAAAAGCGCATCTACATTGGCGGCATGCTTTTGCGCAAAAGCAGAAGCCCGGAACCATTTTGAAGAGGGCAAAAGGGCACCAGCCCTTTCCGGGGGCGGGGCTGGAGCTCCGTTCAGACACGTGCTTAAAGGGGTCTCGCCGGACAGCCGTTTGTCTCCTGCTCCGTGCGTTAGGACCTCTGGCAGGGACTGACAGCCATAGCAGGTTTGGTGGTTGCCCTCTGCCTTTTGGACACCACTGCCTTTTGCCCCCTACTGCTTTTTCCTGGTTTTGGTTTCTTGTGCCTTGCTTTGTCTGCCATGGAACCAGGGGTGGCCATGTGCCTGCTCTGGCCTCTGTCGGCCATTTTCGATTGCCTGCAGCTGGTGCTCCAGGCTGGTGCCCTCGTGTTCCAGGACCAGGAGGCGCAGATCGCCTAGGACTCCCTCACCAGGGAGGCCATGGAGTCCCTGTGGCATCCCCACCCCACCGTGGAGAGGCCACTCTGGAGACTGGACACCAGTACAGACTGGTGGGACCGGCTGGTCCTTGGGCAATGGGACGACCAGCAATGGCTCCAGAATTTCCACATGCGAAAGCGGACGTTCCTGGAGCTGTGTGCCTGGCTCACCCCAGCGCTCCAGAGAGCCACCACCCGGCTGCGTGCGCCCATCCCCGTGAAGAAGAGGGTCGCCATCACGCTATGGAAGCTGGCCACCCCGGACAGCTACCGATCGGTGGCACACCAATTCGGGGTGGGAAGATCCACCGTCGGTGTGATCGTCATGGAGGTAAGTCCCAGGTGGAGTGGGGAGTGGGGTGGGGGGAGGGTGCTGCACTCCATGCCCAGGGGCAGCCAAGACTCCAGGCTGGGTCACCCAGGGGTTTGGGCCGTCCCTCCCTTGCACAGGTCTGCTGGTGGGGGGGGGCCATGGGGCGAGGGGGCCCTGGTGTGTGTGTGCATGTGCGTGTGTGTGCGCGTGTGTGAGGACAGAGGGAATCACAGGGGGGAGGGAGCCCAAGGGAGCGCACACTCACCCCTGCCTTATGTGATGTGTTCCCTTGTGTTTCTCTGCACCCTTCTGCAGGTCGTCCATGCCATCAATGATGTCCTGCTACCGAGAGTGATCCGCCTGCATGACATGGACGCTACGCTGGCCGGCTTCGCTGCCCTCGAGTTCCCCAACTGCGGGGGAGCCCTGGATGCTACCCACATCCCCGTCCGGGCCCTAGAGCATCGAGCAGCCCATTTCACGAACAGGAAGGGGTACTGCTCTATTGTTCTCCAGGCCCTCGTGGACCACCGGGGCCGCTTCTTGGATGTGTATGCGGGCTGGTCCAGCAGGGCACACGACGCCCGCATCCTCCTCAACTCTGGACTGTTTCGCAGGCTGGATGCGGGCACCTACTTCCCCCGGCGGGAGTTGACTGTCAGGGATGTGCCTATGCCCATCTGCGTCATCGGGGACGCGGCCTACCCCTGCTGCCATGGCTAATGCGGCCCTACACGGGGCGGCCGGACCAGAACCGGGCCCAGTTCAACGACCGCCGCAACGGGGCCCGAAATCAGGTGGAGCTCTCCTTCGGCCGCTTAAAAGCCCGTTTCCGTTGTTTGCTCACCCGTCTCGAGATGGGTGAGCGGAATGCAACGGAGGTACTGGCCGCGTGCTGCGTGCTCCACAACATTGTGGAGCGGAGTGGGGAGGCCTTCCTCCCTACATGGATGGCAGCCGAGGCACAGACATTTGAACAGCCCCACACAGCTGCCATCCACCAGGCACACCAGGATGGGGTGCGCATCAGAGAGGCCCTGACAGACATGTTCGCACAAGCCCCATAGTAGGGTTGCCTTGGTCTCCCCATACGACTCCCTCCCATCCCCTTCCTTTCCCCCTTCCCTCCCCCCATTGTAAAGCGTCGGTTCCAAGCACATCGGCCATCATCATGAATGTTCGTCGGGTGCGTCGGAAGTAGCTAGGGTTTTTCTTTTTAGTTTAGGCTCGGGTTTAGGCCACCATCACCTGTCCGAGCTGTCCCAAAGAACAGGAAGAGGATTTGTGGTTCGTGCGGAAGGCTCGAGTCAGCGTACCCGATTCCAGTCGTCTTCGAGGGATCTCCTGGCTGTTCCTCTCCTGAGGCCCAGAAGGACCAAAGGATTGAGGTTGCCAGCTTCGCCGTCGTCTTCCATCGAGGGATCACCTGGCTGTTCCTCTCCTGAGGCCCGGAAGGACCAAAGGATTGAGGTTGCCAGCTTCGCCGTCGTCTTCCATCGAGGGATCTCCTGGCTGTTCTTCTCCCGAGGCCCGGAAGGACCAAAGGATTGAGGTTGCCAGCAACACTACAATCGTCCCCTGCGTCTAGACTATGTACATATTCTTTTGTGTGCGTCTTTTAACCTTTCTTGCTTGTTTGTTATCTATGTTAATATAGTTGTGGTTTAAATTTTACTTAAAAGTGTCAGTATTTATTTATGCGCCACAAACCAATGACCACTTAAAGGAACGACCGGTGATAGATACAGAATTTGGTGTCCGCATTTTGTAATCCTCTTAAATTTAGTTGGCTAATTGGCATCTCAAATCATTTATTACAGTTACCTCAAGTAACACAATAACCAACACAGTTTTGTTTTCAACTGAAAAATGTATGTTTTTATTTGCAAGGGGGAGGGGGAAGAGACCTTCAACTGGGAGGGGGAGGGGGAGGAGACCTTCAACTGGGAGGGGGAGGAGCTACTCCTAGGAGGGGTGGCCCCTGCGAGCGCTCCTGCAGGGGCGGATCTGGACATGTGGGGCAGGCCGCATCGGGGCAGGCTGCACGGGGAGGTGGGCAGGAGGGGCTATTGCAAGGGCGGCAGGAGGGGGCATTGCAGGGGCAGGAGGGGGCATTGCAGGAGGGGGCATTGCAGGGGCAAAAGGGGGCATGGGCAGTGCTAGGGGAGGGATGGCGGGGGCATGGGGTAAGGCCATGCCATAGTGAATGGCATGGGCTATGTGGGCAGTGAGGGTGGCGATGGAGTCAGCCATCCACGTGCACTGGGCCTGGAAGGCGGCCCAGGCCTCCTGGCGCCACTGCAGGTCCCCCTCGACGCGTTGGCGAATCAATGCCTCAATGCGCTCGACGGCCTGCACATGGCGCTGAAGGAGCTGGTCCCGGTGGCAGAGCCTGTGATTGTGTGGTTGGGCAGCTGGGGGTGCTGCTGCTGCCAGACTGGAGGGTCCCCGGCTTGTGCTTGATCCCGCTGCAGGGAAGAGAAGAAAGGATGGGTCAGTCAGGCAGGCCGGCCACTGTCCCCACACCTCATGCCCTCCACCCCTGAGCCCAGGCAACACCGCAGTAATGTGGCTTGGGCCCACTCGGTTCCCCCCCTGCCCCCCGTGTTGTATGTTTGCAAGGAGGACTGCCCCTGGAGTAGGGTCCTCCTCCATGTATTGTAACCACTGGTCTGTGTCCTGGCCCCGTGAAGGGCGGGAGGGCACTTGTGTTGCGTTAACCTGTGGAACTCCCTGCCGGTGGAGACTGTGAGGCTTTGGGCTAATCACTGGTGTTTGACAGGGAGTGAGATGCATCCCCACACAGTGCCTGGGAGCACATCTGGCAGAGGTGGTCTGGCTCTCAGATCCCCATCGCGTGGGATATCTCCTGGACGGAACCAGGAGAGTGACTGGGAGGGGGGTTGTCCCATCCTTGCAGCAAAACTCAGGCAGCCCTAGGGGCGGCCCGAGCACTTCCCCCCCTTCTCCCTCCCACTATCCCTCACACACGTAGCCCAGGGACACGTGTGGCCGCAGTGGGGACTTCCCTCGGGGAGCCAGCCAAGGCATTGGGAGCAGGCAAGGGGCTCAGTGGGGGCCACGTTCACAGGGCTGTGACGCTGTGGTTTTCCCAGGAGCAGCTGGCTGTGCCTCACAGCCAGGCATGGGACAGTGTGCCGTTCTGCGTGCTGCATCCTTGCGGAGGTGCAGGCTCTGGCCTGAGTCCCTGGGGCCCTGGCTGGTTCCAGCCAGCATCCACCCTTCCCCCTGGTCCTGCCGGATGTGTGTGAGCAGCACGGTCCCAGGCGTGCCCTGGAGCTGCCTGCCGCGTCCACGTGCCGCTCGGTCACCAGGCTGCACGTGGTTGCATGTGCTGCTTACTGCCTAATGCTGCACAGCGTGCAGCTCACGTGGCCTGAGTGACATGCTCTCCCCGTCCCCCCTCCGGGCGCCTGGCTCCCCCCCCCCCCCCGCCCTTGTGAGTGCAAAGTGCAACACTCACCGGTGGATCCTTCCCTGGCCTCCGAGGATGCGCGGGAGACTTCGGGGCTGCCGGAGGGGGTCTGCTGGGTGGCAGTGCTGGCCTCGTCCTCCGATGCACTGCTGCTGAGGACCCCGCCTCGGTGGTCCTGGTGACGGGGGGGCGCACGCTGCTGTCGATGGGGACCTCCGGGGCTTGTGGGGCTGGCTGGCCCAGGATGGTGTGGAGCCGGTCGTAGTGGGGGCAGGTGTCGGCTCCTGCCCCCTGGCCCTCGCTGGCCTGCACGTAGCCCAGGTGCAGCTCCTTCACCTTAGCCCGGACTTGCTCGAGGGTCCGGGCTGGATGTCCCTGCTGAGCGAGCGCCTGGGCCATGCGGGTGAAGATCTTGGCATTGCGGCGCCGGGAGTGGGTGTCATGGAGGTCCTCCTCTTCCTGCCACAGGTCCAGCAGGCTGTCCAGCTTCCCTGAGGACCAGGATGGGGCCCGTCTTTTTAGGCCCCTGGGGGCCTCCTGCGCTGGGGGTGCGGGTGGCTGATCGCCCGGAGCTGCCATCTTGCTGCGGGGTGGCTGCTGAGCACGGCAGGGGCCACGTGGCAGAGCTCTGCCTAGAGGTCCGTGCTGGTCTCTTGCCGCGTGAGCTCAGCAGCCCTGCGTCTGCTTTAAGGAGCTCGGTTGCCAGGAAGTCCAGGGTGGCTACGGGGTCTCCGTGCATCCAAAGGGTTTTTTTCCGTGTAGCCTGCTTTTGCGCAAAAGTCTTAGCTAGCTGTCTACACTGGCCCTTTTGCGCAAAAGCTTTTGCGCAAAAGGACTTTTGCCCGAACGGGAGCGTCCAAGTATTTGCGCAAGAAGCACTGATTTCTTACATCAGAACGTCAGTGCTCTTGTGCAAATTCAAGTGGCCAGTGTAGACAGCTGGCTAGTTTTTGCGCAAAAGCGGTTGCTTTTGCGCAAAAACTGGCCAGTCTAGACACAGCCAGTAAGTGTACTCTCTATGCCGATATCTAAATCGTTGATGAAGATATTGAACAGAACCGGTCCCAAAACAGACCCCTGTGGAACCCCACTTGTTATACCTTTCCAGCAGGATTGTGAACCATTAATAACTACTCTCTGGGAATGGTTATCCAGCTAGTTATGCACCCACCTTATAGTAGCCCAATCTAAGTTGTATTTGCCTAGTTTATTGATAAGAATATCATGCGAGACTGTATCAAATGCCTTACTAAAGTCTAGGTATACCATATCCACCCCTTCTCCCTTATCCACAAGACTCGTTATCCTGTCAAAGAAAGCTATCAGATTGGTTTGACATGATTTGTTCTTTACAAATCCATGCTGGCTGTTCCCTATCACCTTATTATCTTCCAAGTGTTTGCAGATGATTTCCTTAATTACTTGCTCCATTATCTTTCCTGGCACAGAAGTTCAACTAACTGGTCTGCAGTCTTCTGGGTTGTTTTTATTTCCCTTTTTATAGATGGGCACTATATTTGTCCTTTTCCAGTCTTCTGGAATCTCTCCTGTCTTCCATGATTTTTCAAAGATGATAGCTAAAGGCTCAGATACCTCCTCTATCAGCTCCTTGAGGATTCTAGGATGCATTTCATCAGGCCCTGGTGACTTGCAGACATCTAACTTTTCTAAGTGATTTTTAACTTATTCTTTTTTTATTTGATCTTCTAAACCTACTCCCTTCCCACTAGCATTCACTATGTTAGGCATTTCTTCATCAGACTTCTCGGTGAAGACCAAAACAATGAAGTCATTAAGCATCTCTGCCATTTCCAAGTTTCCTGTTACTGTTTCTCCCTCCTCACTGAGCAATAGGCCTACCTTGTCCTTGGTCTTCCTCTTGCTTCTAATTTTATAGAATGTCTTCTTGTTTCCCTTCATGCCTGTTTGAGCTCGTTTTGTGCCTTTGCCTTTCTAATCTTGCTCCTGAATTCCTGTATTGTTTGCCTATATTCATCCTTCGTAATTTGTCCTAGTTTCCATTTTTTATATGACTCCTTTTTTATTTTTAGATCATGCAAGATCTCCTGGTTGATCCAAGGCGGTCTTTAGCCATATTTTCTATCTTTCCTACACAGCGGAATAGCTTGCTTTTGGGTCCTTAATAACGTCCCTTTGAAAAACTGCCAACTCTCTTCAGTTGTTTTTCCCCTCAGTCTTGCTTCCCATGAGACCTTACCTACCAGTTCTCTGAGCTTACCAAAATCTGCCTTCCTGAAATCCATTGTCTCTAATTTGCCATTCTCCCTTCTATCATACCTTAGAATCATGAACTCTATGATTTCATGATCACTTTCACCCAAGCTGCCTTCCGCTTTCAAATTTTCAACCAGTTCCTCCCTATTTGTTAAAATCAAATCTAGAAGGGTATGTCTACACATCAAAGTTAATTCGAAATAACAGCCATTATTTCGAATTAACTTTACTAGCGTCTACACAGCCAAACCGCTATTTCGAAATACATTCAAAATAAATTCGAAATAGTGGAGCACTTATTTCGAATTTGGTAAACCTCACTCTATGAAGAATAATGCCAAATCTGAAATAGCTAATTTGAAATAAGTGCTGTGTAGACAATTATTTCGAAATAGGGGGCCTCCAGCCTTCCCAGGGTGCCCTGGTGGCCACTCCAGCCTCAAACAAGAACACTGCTCTCCCTCTCCTCCCTCCCAGGAACCCTTAAAGGGGTTGACTCTGGCCACAGTGCCTGTGCCAGCTCCAAGCCTGCTGCCCAGAGCCAGCAGTCACTGCCCCTGACCCAGTGGCCCCAAAACATAAGCCAGCAAGCCACTGGCAGCCAGCCCTCCACCACTCCCCAGGAGCAGTCTGCCAGCTCCCAGGAGCCTGCCAGAGCTGAGAGAAGGTGGGCGCCTTCCTGGTCCAGGGTGGAGATCAGGGTGGACCTTCCTTAGGTTTAGGGGGGATGCCCCCAACGTCCATGATCTCCGCACTAGACAGAGGAACGTGACCATCTATGGCAGGATAGCTGCCAGCCTGGCCACCAAAGGCCACATGCGAACCCAGGAGCAGGTTCGCATGAAAATCAAGTTGGTCTGGCAAGACCCCCAACCCTGAGCCCTGAGCTTCCCCCCCCCCTTCCTCCCCTTGCTTCCCCCTTCCACCTCCCTCCTCACAGGTTTCCCCCTCCCTTCTCCCATCTCCTTTCTCCGGTCTCACCAGTTTCATCCCCCCCCCCCCAGTTTTGTTCAATAAAGAGAGTTTGTGTTCATGAAAATACGTGTATTTTATTTGACATCAGGAAGGGGGGCTAGGGAGGGGTAAATGGAAGGACGTGAGGGAGGAATGAGGCACAAGCCCCCAGTGGGGCACACCAGGGAGACTGTTACTGCCTGCAGACCGTGCTGCCAGGCTCGCAGCAACACGTCCAGGAGAAGCACCAGAGTGCCCAGGGGTGGCTCCAGTTCCATGCTGCAGACTGCTGTGGTGTCCCGAGTGAGGGCAATCAGAGCACACAGAGAAAAAAATGCTTTGCTGTCCCTCAGCGAGGTAGGCAAGCAAGCAGGGAAACCTTAGAACAGGGGGGTCCCTTTAAGCACAGGTCTCAGATAGCCTCAGGCAGCAGCCACACAAAAACTCTTGACCTGATGCCCTGCTGGACCTGGTTCCGGCCGGCCTTCAATGCAATTCAGTGTCCACTCAGTGTGGATGCGCTATTTCGAAATGCATTTTGTGTGTAGATGTGTTATTTCGAAATAAGCTAAGAAATAAGCTATTTCGAAATAACACTGTAGTGTAGGCATACCCGAACAGCTTCCCCCCTAGTAGCTTTTTCAACCTTCTGAAATAAAAAGTTGTCTTCAATGTAGTCCAAGAACTTATTGGATAGCTTGTGCCCTGCTGTGTTAGTTTCCCAACATATATCTGGATAGTTGAAGTCCCCCATCACCACCAAATCCTGTGTTTTGGATGATTTCGTTAGTTGTTTAAAAAAAGCCTCGTCCACTTCTTCCGCCTGGGTAGCTGTCCTGTAGTAGACCCCTAGCATGACATCACCCTTGTTTTTTACCCCTTTTAGCCTAAGCCAGAGACTCTCAACACATCCGTCTCCTATGTCCAGCTCCACCTCAGTCCAAGTGTTTACATGGCAACACCTCCATTTTTTCCCCGCCTGTCCTTCCTGAGTAAGCTGTACCCTTCCATACCAATATTCCAATCATGTGTATTATCCCACCAAGCCTCTGTGATGCCAACGATGTCATAGTTGTATTTATTTATTAGCACTTCCAGTTCTTCCTGCTTATTACCCATACTTCTTGCATTTGTATACAGGCATCTAAGATACTGATTTGATCTTGCCTCCCAGTTCTGCTTTGTCCCTCCTTTCTCTCTGCTATTATAGCCCACATTTCCTCCCATTTCTGACCCATCTCCCAGGTCTCCATGTTTTTCACTTACCCGTGGGCTTTGGGTAAGTCCCCATCAAACCTTGTTTAAAGCCCACCTCACTAGGTTAGCCAGTCTGTATCCAAATACGGTCTTCCCCTTCCTCGAAAAGTGAACACTATCCCTGCTTAGCAGTCCTTCCTGGAATAGCATCCAGTGGTCGAGAAAGCCAAAGCCCTCCTGGCGACACCAGCTTCGCAGCCAGGCATTCACCTCCAAGATGCACCTGTCTCTGCTGGGCCCCTAACTTTGACAGGAAGGATCGAAGAGAATACCACCTGCGCTCCAAACTTCTTCACCCATACTCCCAGAGACCTGTAGTCACTCTTGATCCACTCAGTGTCACACCTCGCAGTATCATTAGTGCCCGCATGGATGAATAGCATGGGGTAGTAGTCAGAGAGCCGGATAATCCTCGACAATGCCTCCATAACATCTCGGATACAGGCCCCCAGCAGGCAGCATACCTCCCGAGATGACATGTCAGGGCGACAGATGGGCGACTCCGTCCCCCTCAGAAGAGCTGACCACCACTACCCTATGTTTCCTATTTGCAGTGGTGGCAGCAGACCTCCCAGCCTTGGGGGTATGAGGCTTCTCCTCCTCTGTTGTAGGTGGTGATTCCTTATCTCCTGTATCAAGAAGAGCATAACCGTTTCCTAGTACCACAGTGGGAGGGTTCGGAGCAGGGGTGGAGTACTGCCCGCTGCCAGAAGTAACCAGCTGCCAGTGTCCACCCTGAGCCATCTCCTCCTCCACCAGTGGTGTGTCAGCAGTCCTGTGTACTGGGACAGCTACCTCAGCTGTCTCCACATGAACACTGTCTAGGAACTGGTCGTGATTCGGATGCTCCTTAACCTAGTCACCTCCTCCTGTAGCTCTTCCACCTGCTGCCTATGGGTATGTCTACACGGCAAAGTTATTTCGAAATAACAGCCATTATTTCGAAATAACTATCCTAGCGTCTACACAGCCAAACGGCTATTTTGAAATTAAATAGAAATAGTGGAGGGCTTATTTCGAAATTGGTAAACCTCATTCCACGAGGAATAGCACCAATTTCGAAATTGCTATTTCGAAATAAGCTCTATGTCGACACTTATTTCGAAATAGGGGGCCTCCAGCCCTTCCCAGGGTTCCCTGGTGGCCACTCTGGGCACAACGAAGAAAACTCCTCTCCCTCCCCCCGCCCCTGGAGCCCTTAAAGGGGTAGACTCTAAGCCTGCCAGCCCAGAGCCAGCAGTTGCTGCATCTGACCCAGTGGCCCCAACATGAGCCAGGCAGCCAGTGCCAGCCAGCCCCTCCACTGCTCCCCAGGACCAGTCTGCCAGCTCCCAGGAGCCTGCCAGGGGCCAGAAAAGGCAGGTGCCTGCCTGGTCCAGTGCGGAGATCAGGGACCTAATTCAGGTTTGGGGGGATGCCTCCAATGTCCATGATCTCCGCACTAAATGGAGGAACGCAACCGTCTACAGGCGGATGGCTGCCAGCCTGGCCACCAAAGGCCACATGCGAACCCAGGAGTAGGTTCGCATGAAAATAAAGGAGCTGCGGCAGGCATATGCCAGGGCCACAGGGGGAAGCTCCCAACCGGGGCAGACCCAGACGCCTGCTCCTATTTTGATGCCGTGGACCACATCCTGGGAGGCAGGATGGTCCATGCCCCCCAGGTGGTAATCGACCCTGGGGCACAGTTTGCTGCCTCCTGCTGCTCCAGCCCCTGCTGCCTCCGCAGCTACCACTCTTCCTCCCACTCCTTCTCCTCCTCCTGCTTCTTCCTCCCCCCCCCCCCCAGGGATGCTGAGGCCCCCACACCCGCTGTGCTGGGAGACAGTTGGGCCAGTGAGACCCCCAACCCTGAGCACTGAGCTTCTTCTCCCCCTTCCTCCCCTTGCCTCCCCCTTCCACCTCCCTTCTCACAGGTTTCCCCCTCCCCTCTTCCACCCTCCCTCCTCCCCTCTCCCACCTTCTTTCCCCAGTCTCACCTCAGTTTCATTCCCCCCCACCCCAGTTTTGTTCAGTAAAGAGGCTTTGTTGTTATGAACATGTGTCTTTTATTGTACAGCAGGAAGGGGGGCTAGGGAGGGGTAACTGGAAGGACGTGAGGGAGGAATGAGGCACAAGCCCCCAGTGGGGCACACAAGGGAGACTGTTACTGCCTGCAGACCGTGCTGCCAGGCTCGCAGCAACACGTCCAGGAGAAGCACCAGAGTGCCCGGGGTGGCTCCAGCTCCATGCTGCAGACTGCTGTGGTGTCCCGAGTGAGGGCAACCAGAGCACATAGAGAAAAAAATGCTTTGCTGTCCCTCAGCGAGGTAGGGAAACCTTAGCAGGGAAACCTTAGAACCGGCTGTCCAGGGGGGTCCCTTTAAGCACAGGTCTCAGATAGCCTCAGGCAGCAGCCACACAAGGTAACTCCTGACCTGATTCCCTGCCATAATCGGTTCCAGCTGGCCTTAAATGCAATTCAGCATCCAATCAGTGTGGACTCACTATTTTGAAATAGCAAAACGCTATTTCAAAATGCATTTTGTGTGTAGGCGCATTATTTCGAAATAAGCTGTTTTGAAATACGGTATTTCGAAATAACACTGTAGTGTAGACATACCCTGAGAGATTCCACCAGCAGGCACCTTTCATATTGGAAAGTCATACTCTAATTATACAGCATGGGTATGTCTACCTGAGTATGGGTATGGGTATGTCTTAGTGCCCTGAAGAGCACTAAGAGCCTCCCTGGTCCGCTCCACTGGGGACTTGTGCCTCATTCCTCCCTCACGTCCTTCCACTTACCCTTCCCTAACCCCTCTTCCTGATGTGAAATAAAATACACATATTTTCATGAACACAAACTCTCTTTATTTAACAAAACTGGGGGGGGGGGAATGAAACTCTGGTGAGACTGGGGAGTGGAGGCAGGAGAGGGGAGAAGAGAGGGTGGGAAGGGAGAGGGAAACCTGCAAGGAGGGAGCTGGAACGGGGAAGTGAGGGGAAGAAGGGGGAGGGGAAGCTCAGGGCTCAGGGTTGGGGATCTCGCCGGACCAACTTGATTTTCATGCAAACCTGCTCCTGAGTTCACATGTGGCCTTTGGTGGCAGGGCTGACAGCTATCCCACCATAGACGGCCGCGTTCCTCCGCCTAGTGCGGAGGTCATGGATGTTGGGGGCATCCCCCCCAAACCTGAATAAGGTCCATTACCCCCATGCTGCATGGGGCGTGCGGACCCCAAACAGCCGCTTGCGCCGCTTGCTCCCGCGCAGCGGCCCAGCTGAGTGGCGCAGAAGTCAGCCGAGTGCCACAGCGGGAGGCAACAGCGCCACCCAGAGGGAACAGCCAGCATTTCAGCGTTATGGAGTCACAGACATTGGGCTACTATATATATGATAACTTTGCTGTGAAGACATACCCCATGACTCTCCAAATTAAAAGTCAAACTCAAAAGCCTTTTTTCCCTACTAAGAATTCTTTAACATTCAGCAGCCAACCTGGAACGCAGAAATATCTGTCACATAAGCTCCTGGATCCTTCAGAAAGTCTTGTTCACCAAAAATCTTTGATAACCCAGTAATTCCCTATTAGATCTGACAAAGAGGCAGGGGCCTAAAAAAATTGTAAATGCTGCAATTAACAATACAAAGCTTTAAATAAATCCTGAGCATAATAATAGAAGTTGGCATTTTAAATATCTTAGGTAAGGGATAAACTAGTACACCTTGAAAAAATGCTTAGCTAATCACAGTGCAACCTTGCCATGAGTGGGTGAACTGCTAATTAGACTAACAGAAATAAAACGGCAGGTAGGATAAAAGGATAAAGAGAAATAATCAGTGATTACAGTTTTAGTGTCAAGGAAAATAGCAGCAAGCAGAGTTCAAAATAAAATGCAGCCTTATAAGTAAACACCAGCATTCATTACATTAGTGCATTCAAGTAAATACAATCCAGGGACTAACACTTCCAAGAAAATGAATGGGAGGAGGAGAAAGTAACCATTCTCCATTACCTCTGCCTGCTGCTGTATAACAACCATTAAGATCACATGAATTATTTTGTTGAATTACTTAAGAATTTCAGAGCCAGTCTTGAAATGCCATTTATCTCAAACTTGGTATGAGCTAGACTACTTCATTCTCTTTAAATCTTAATTAGTCTGCTTAAAATGTATGATGTTATCAAATGTAATTAGTCAGATTTCACATCTTTAATTTTTTGAACTTCACATCAACTTACATTCTGCTACTCGGAATAATCTTGTGTCCATCTCTAAACCAAGTCACTTGTGGTCTGGGATAGCTGATGATGTGCAGGAAATCTAGAACTGCAGCTTGTCCTTGCGATACTGTTTTTCTCTGGTCTGTGTCCATGAAATTTCCCATATCTGAAGAAAAAAAAATTATTCAAAGTCCTGGAAGTTTCTTCTCCTTCTCTTTTCTTTTTATTTTAAAGGCATCAGAGAAAAAGTTTTATTTTACAGTCATGATTACCATAATTAAGAAAAAGATATGGCTGGAGTGTTGATTAATGCAAAATTCAGGTGTGCGGTGAGACAAAAGGCAAAACAGAGTACCTCCAGTGCACACAAGAAGTGGATCATTCAGCGCTGGTGAATAATTTAATGTATCCTATGGAGTAATGGACTTCAAAACCCCCAGAAAGTGTCCTTTTTAAATGTACAGATAATTTTGGAATATATTTTTACATTGTATAAAATAATTGTTAATGTAGATGCAGAGGTAATGTAAATGCTTTATCAAGTCTTTAGCAGTTTCCTTGCTTCCAAGTCTTTCTGGTCATGCTACTCCAGTGCTCTTTTCCCTTTTGCCTCTAGCCACAGGCATATCAGCACCATGGTCTAGTCATACCAGTAGGCAATCAGATTCTCACTCAGGGACCATTATAGGCTCACTTGGCTATCACTGCAGGATCAAGGCCATGGTTATCTGCAATATTTCAGCATTGAAATTAGTCTGAGACAGGCTCCATTAATGTGTACACCCTATCTTGGACCCAGTGCCCCCAGGAAATACTCTGGGGAGCTGTGGGAGGCCTCCCGGAGGCCAATTAATTCAAATTAGCAAACATGGAGTGTCCGCACAAATGTTATTTTGGACTTAGAAGTTCAGAATTAGCGTTATTCCTCATGAAAAGCAGGAGTACAGAGTTCGAATTCCACGGGCCCCTATTTCAGAATAATGGGCTTGGTAGTATGGATGCACTTTTTACACATTTTAACTTGTGGGGGTGTTATTTTGGACTAAGGTCTTTGTGTAGACCAGGCTTGACACTTTAAAAAATGTAAACTTCTGTTATGGTCCTCCCTTTAAAATACAGTTTTTCTCCCCTGCTTTTGTTTTCTCTTGCCTCATACTTCCATTCTTTGAGCTGCAGATTTCTATTCTCCTGCCCTCAAAAAACCTGTATACATTTTATTTTTTCCTTAAATTAGCAAATTGGTGTACAAAAATAGTTGTTTTGGTTTCCCCACTGAATTTCCATCTCCCAAAGGCCAGGCAGTCACTATTCAAGTTCTCTGGAGCAGAAAGGGATGCAGAAAGGCATGATCCTGCAGCCCTGTGTAAGAATGGAAGTATGAGACTGAAGGCAAGAAAAAAATGGGAAAAGAACACACAATATTCTTACAAGGGTTTTAATCATCTTTATGATTTTCACGTTACTTATTCAGATATAATCAACACTGTTTTTCCATATTTTTGTTTATAACTAATCAGATTGCCTGCTTGAAAATAAGTTTTGAACCATGTAGGTCATTCTCATTAATCTCATTGTCATGTGACTAATCTAACCTTCAAAATTCAGAAATTTTTAGTCCCAAAAAGAACTGGTCAGCATTTTTTAATAAACATCTTTTCCTACTCATTTATCTCTCAACTAATTTTTCTGAGCAGGAGTTGATAAAAAAAGCAACGAGCTTTTAGATTGTGAAAGTGACAACAGTAAAACATTACAAAGTTGAGGTGCTTCCTTATGTGCACATTGTGTAAAACAATTTAAATTTGGTGAAACCAATTAAACCAGTGGTGGGCAATAATTTTAGAAGGGGACCACTTCACAAATTTTTGAAGTAGTCCCAGGCCGCCCCAGAAGGGGCAGGGCCCCATGCAGAAGGGGCGTGGCCCCATGCAGAAGGGGCGTGGCCTGGACACTTCCATGATCCTCCCTCCCACTCACAGACCCTGATTAGCCTGGGGGCAGGAGCATGTGAAGTCTTTGCCCTCTGCCCCCAGTGCTGAGAGAGAACCACCAGCTGTTCTAAACATCTGGCAGTTTCCTCTAGGCACCGCACACCCCGGGCGGTGGGAGGAGACTTTGTGCGCTCCCTCCACACCCAGGCCAACCAGAGTCTGGGGGCAGGAGAGCATGTGAAATCTCTCTTGCCTTGCTCCCACCTTGCAAATGGAGCCTAGAGTGAACCACCAGCTGTTTAAAACAGCTGGTGGTTCACTCTAGGCACCGCGCATCTCTGGCTGGGGAGGAGACTTTGCGCGCATCCCCGTCCACAGGTGTTGATTGGCCTGGGGACAGGGGAGTGGCAGGGTGGCCAAGGGCCAGATCAACCCGCTTGGCAGGCCAGATCTGGCCCACAGATGCTCTCCTGTTCACCCCTGGCTTAAACTATTGGATATCTCAATGTTAATGACCATATTTTACAGAGATAATTCCATAATGGATCAAAGTGATTTTTCAAAAGCTATTTTATAGTGTAACTGACATATTTGTGCCTCATGTATTCTACTCAGGGGACATTCAGTCGTGAAAAACAAATTAGAAGTAATTTCTGTAATTTTTATTGTTTATTTCCAAAGATATGAAAGAATTTTACACCTTTCCTGGGTGCCACATGATTACCGATGTAGAACATCACATCTATCTTGCAGGATTGCTATTAGAGATAAATCTAATCAGACTGAATGAGAAGACCACATTCTGTCCTTTTGAGACAGAAGTTCTACTTCAGAGGACATGTCTTATTTGGGAATTCAGAGGGTTTTTTGAAATTGCATTTATTGATCATTTGGGTATAACCATCAGAACAGGGAGGCTCAAATTTATCCTTACAACAGGATTCCAGTTGTTTTATTATGCTACATCTCCTCTACTAATCTTTTCTATTTTTTTATTGAGAAACAATTGTATAGTACTTTTATGTTATGAAAAATGACCATGCTGTTGCAGTATGCTCTTGGGAAATCCTAATTCCATGCTCAGGCCCCTAGTCCTAAACTCATTTTTTGCAATTGACTTGCTGTGTGATCTTGGGTAAGTCACTTAAATCCTGTGTGTCAATCTTCATATCTGTAGAATTGGGATAATTCTTAATGGAGACTGATGTTTTAAGAGATAAATTACTTGAACTTTGTGAAGCAGTATATAAATGCAATGTATTATTCTCATTATCACTTTTCATTTTAAAGTACAGGAAAGGAAATCCTACGCATTTTCCCTTATGAAACAGTTATTCAGTCTAATCACTTACTTGAAAATGGTTATGACTAATAAAGAATTCAACTCATCTACTTAATTTTACTTCCATTTATCAAGCATTATCCATTTTATTCGTGCTGACCTTCTATTTATGTACCCTGAGGAACAGTATCTTATGCATCAGACAGCTAACATGTAGTGCACAAACAAATGGTACTTATAGATTTTGAAATATTTACCTCACAACAAAGCTTTTGTAAAAGGAGGTAAGAAGCTGAAATTAAATCCAAAGGTAGCATATGTTCAAATATACTTTTCAAAGAGCAATGTATTGATCAGAGTCTAATTCTTTAAAAATACCGTCAAACAAGTTATTTGATTTTCTAGGTGTTAACAGAAATAAAAGCAAAACTACACTAATTTATGACACTTTTCACATCATACAAATCAAGTCTGGCAACTCAGCACCAATGATTGAGAAAAATCAGCTAACATTTCCAAGTGAAAGACAAAAATCAAATTAGAGGTCAAATTATGACAAACTCTGTAGTCTGAACCAGAGATATGAACCTCCTACAAGATTTGGTTCACAATCATGTTCAGGAACAGAATCTTAAGAGTTTGGCTAGCGAGGTTCTGACTGAACAAATCCATTAATTTTCTACAGTGAGAGTGTTTAACTGGAACCTACTAGTCACCATCCCATCTTTCATCCTCGGGTATTCTCTGCCTGTGTTCCTAATAGCTCCTTGCCTCCTTCATGCTCTAGCACCTCTATCATTGGTGTCTTCCACCATGGGGGTCACTATTATCGTTCTGCTGTCTCCAAGGTGCCTCCCACCTGAGGGTTTTTTAAAGGGTTTGGGAAAAGAGTGTGACACTGACAGCTCTTTCTATTTTCCATTGTTGGAGACTAGGAAGCGAGGACTGGCAGGTAGGGCCACTATTTGCCAACTAAAAGGGTTGTGTTAGGGCTTGAAAATTGCCTGAAATCCTTCATCTTCTGATGTGCAGACCCTATACTAAACCCAGGGATGGCTAACACTCCTCTAGGCTTTGCATGTTAGTGAGGCAGTTCTGTAGGATTCCTTCTTCTGCAAGGCCCTGACAGTACCACATGCCTTTCTCAATACTCCTGTGAGAAGACAGTGTTCACATTAATCTATATTGGGACACATCTTTCCTCCATCCTTCCCTACCAGAGTAAGGTATCACAAATAAAAGCGACTGCTAAAGTTGGAGGACATAGAAATTATGACACTCAGTGGCTGCCTGCATTTTATATGAACTACATAACAAATCAACTTCAAAGTTCCTCTTTGTATGTTTTGATCCATTGGTGAAGACAATCTGTCCCTCTCAGCAGGGTGTCTTTGCTGGCCATAATCACCATGTCTCAAAATCCTTATGGATTTCCACTAAATTCTCATTTCTTGCCAAGTGGTCAAAGTTTCTTTCTTTCTTTCCTACACACTAAAAGCTCTGCTGTAAGTGACTTTAAACTGTTAACTCACTTTTCTGTGTCTGTGCCATTTTACTTTTTTTGAAGGGCTCATTTCTCCATAGTTAAGCCACAAAATATTGTCTTCCCTCTGAAACCATTGGTCTGATTATGTCTGCTGCAGTTGTAAGTAAAGGGACACTACTGGCTGTGCAAAAAGACCCATGGGATTTGGAATATAAAGCACAGAAAGCCTGTGATCCAGTCTCAGTTTGAGTGATTCAATACTTGCTGCAAACAATTCACACTGCTCCAGTCTGAACTTTGCTCCCAGGTAGAAACCACTGTCAATGTGAAAATTCTTGCAATATAATAATATTTAAATATATGACTTATCTCAAGAGATACCAGTGATGAACTGACAAACATTACTGCTATATTGTTCTTTCTGCACATAAGAACTTCATTGGTTTGTTAGCAAGGTTACAAGATAACACATACATGCCACTTGAACTTCTGATTTCCTTTGCATGAGGGCCCCCATTCTGTTCCGCACCACACATTGATAAAACCCAGCATGAGACCTCTGCAAGGAGGGTATAATGTATCTGTAAAACACAGAGAAAGGCAGAGTTAGAATTACCTCTGTTATGGATGAAAATATTATGGTCTATTTCCAAAAACAGGTCATGCCTTGAGATGAGTGTCTTATCCATTCTTAGACTTTGTTTCCCATGAGCAAAGATGGATAAATGACTTGTACTCTCAATTAGCAGTGATCACACGATACATCCTGTATTATATCCAAGAATGAAATATTTGTATTGCATGTCAAATTTTCAGTTTAAAGATACATTTACGATATGACTAACTAGACTTATCATTTTGCATGGTTGCATTGATTTGAGTTTTTTTCCTCAACTCAATTTACCTTCATCCATAAGGCAAGAAAAGTCTAAAGTTTTCCTGGTAATAAAACAAAACAGAAATCTAAATGATGGCACTGAGAAAGCTTTTGAACATTAAAACTCAGGTGTGGAATACTGGACCAGGAAAGGTGCATTACATATTGTATTTTTTCTATCCCTCAGCAAGCTTTAAAAGTCACTTAGTGCACTAATTGTTCATCTTTTTCATTCAACTATATCCAATTAGTCAACCTGAAAATGAGCTGATAGGCACAGTTTTAATGTGAATAAAACATCTGAGTAATATAGAAATCCTGCATTAAACAAATATTAATCAAAGTTCATATTCCCTCATATGAGATCTTATGGCAGGATTAATGAAACCCTTTATGAAAAGGTAAGGAAAAATAATACTGCTGAATTTTAATCTTTAAAATTTTATTCCATCAGAAGAATAGGTATGCTCTCTCGCTCTCTCTCTCTCTCGCTCTCTTTCTCTCTCTCTCTCTCTCTCTCTCTCTCTCTCTCACACACACACACACACACACACACACCAGAATCAGATGCAATCAAAAAGAGGGAAGAGGGGAAAATAATTTATATATATATATAAACTGAATAACAGCTATGAATACTGTATCATAATTACCCCAAATACACATTTGTATCTAGGTAAGGTAGCCTAGAATCCACAGATTAAAATTAAACATGACTATTTTTTTCTTCTTTTACTAATCAAAAGACTAAAGCTGAACACCTTGAACCACAAAAACATAGTTTGACTTTGCTGGAGATTGACAAGTCATTTTTACTGTTAATTTTTGTTTATAGTTTCTAGCTCTTAAAAGCCAAAATATATTTATATTACTTTTCCTAAAAGATGTTATTTTCTGTTTGGCTAATATTGATTTTTCCCCTTTTGTTTTAAATGAAGCCCAAATTAAAACACCTGTTTCTTCTGGGTTCTTCTGCACCAGCCCAGGCAGGCAGAGTTAGTTTTCCTGCCAATAAAAGAGATCCAGTGGATCAGAAGTGTGCTGCTTTGATGTCTGTCTTTTTCTCAGATGTATTTGTATATCAGAATGAAAATACTTCTAGTTTGGCTGAAGGAAAGAAAACCCTTTAAAGGTTACAAAGAAGAAACCATCTAAACTCATTTAAAGTTTAGATGGTTAGTAATTACATGCTCCAATAATAAGAAATTAGCAGTAGGGATATATTACCGACCACCTGACCAGGACAGTGATACTGACATTGAAATCCTGAGGGAGATTAGAGAAGCTACCAAAATAAAGAACTCTATAATAATGGGAGATTTTAATTATCCCCATATTGACTGGGTACATGTCACCTCAGGAAGAGAAGCAGAGATAAAATTTCTCAATGGCCTAAATGACTGCTTCTTGGAGCAGCTGGTGCAGGAACCCACAAGGGGAGAGGCAATTCTCGATTTAGTCCTGAGTGGAGCGCAGGATCAGGTCCAGGAAATAACCGTTACAGGACCGCTTGGGAATAGTGACCATAATATAATAACATTCAACATTCCTGTGGTTGGTAGAACACCTCAGCAGTCCAGCACCCTGGCATTTAATTTCAAAAAGGGGAATTACACAAAAATGAGGAGGCTAGTTAAACAGAAATTAAAAGGCACAGTGACTAGAGCCAAATCCCTGCAAGCTGCATGGAAACTTTTTAAAGACACCATAATAGAGGCCCAACTTAAATGTATACCCCAAATTAAAAAACATAGCAAGAGACCTAAAAAAGTGTCACCGTGGCTTAACCACCATGTAAAAGAAGCAGTGAGGGACAAAAAGGCATCTTTTAAGAAGTGGAAGTCCAATCCTAGTGAGATAAATAGAAAGGAACATAAACACTGTCAAATCAAGTGTAAAAATGTAATAAGAAAAGCAAAAAAAGATTTTGAGGAACAGCTAGCCAAAAACTCAAAAAGAAATAACAAAATGTTTTTTAAGTACATTAGAAGCAGGAAGCCTGCTAAAAAACCTGTGGGTCCCCTAGACGATCGAACTATAAAAGGCGCAATCAAGGACGATAAAGCCATTGCGGAGAAACTAAATGATTTCTTTGCTTCAGTCTTCACGGCTGAGGACGTTGGGGAGATTCCCAAATCTGCACCGTCCTTTGTGGGTGATGAATCTGAGGAACTGTCCTGGATTGAAGTGTCATTAGAGGAGGTTTTGGAACAAATAGAAAAACTTAATGTTAACAAATCTCCGGGACCGGATTGCATTCATCCAAGGGTTCTAAAAGAACTCAAATGGGAAATTGCTGAACTATTATCTGTGGTTTGTAACCTATCCCTTAAATCGGCTTCTGTACCTAATGACTGGAAGGTAGCTAACGTGACACCAATATTTAAAAAGGGCTCCAGAGGCGATCCGGGCAATTACAGACCGGTAAGTCTAACTTCAGTACCGGGCAAATTAGTCAAAACAATAGTAAAGAATAAAATTGTGAAGCATGTAGAAGAACATAATTTGTTGGACAAAAGTCAACATGGTTTCTGTAAAGGGAAATCCTGTCTTACTAATCTATTAGAGTTCTTTGAAGGGGTTAACAAACATGCGGACAAGGGGGATCCAGTTGATATAGTATGCTTAGATTTTCAGAAAGCCTTTGACAAGGTCCCTTACCAAAGGCTCTTGTGTAAATTACATGGCCATGGGATAAGAGGGAATGTCTTTTCTTGGATTGAGAACTGGTTAAAAGACAGGAAACAAAGGGTAGGAATAAATGGTAAATTTTCAGAATGGAGAGGGGTAATTAGTGGTGTCCCCCAAGGGTCGGTCCTAGGACCAATCCTGTTCAACTTATTCATAAATGATCTGGAGAAAGGGGTAAGCAGTGAGGTGGTAAAGTTTGCAGATGATACCAAACTGTTTAGGATAGTCAAGACAGAAGCAGACTGTGAGGGACTCCAAAAAGATCTCACCAAACTGAGTGATTGGGCAACAAAATGGCAAATGAAATTTAATGTGGATAAGTATAAAGTAATGCACGTCGGGAAAAATAACCCCAACTATACGTACAGTATGATGGGGGCTAATTTGGCTACGATAAATCAGGAAAGAGATCTTGGAGTTATCGTGGACAGTTTTCTGAAAACTTCCACACAGTGTGCAGCGGCGGTCAAAAAGGCAAATAGGATGCTAGGAATTATTAAGAAAGGGATAGAAAATAAGACCCAGAATATCTTACTGCCCCTATATAAAACTATGGTACGCCCACATCTTGAATACTGTGTACAGATGTGGTCTCCTCACCTCAAAAAAGATATTTTGGCCTTGGAAAGGGTTCAGAAAAGGGCAACTAAAATGATTAGGGGTTTGGAACGGGTCCCATATGAGGAGAGGTTAAAGCGACTGGGACTTTTCAGTTTAGAAAAGAGGAGACTGAGGGGGGATATGATAGAGGTATATAAAATCATGAGTGGTGTGGAGAGGGCCGATAAAGAAAAGTTATTTATTAGTTCCCTAAATAGAAGAACTAGAGGACACCAAATGAAATTAATGGGTAGCAGGTTTAAAACTAATAAAAGAAAGTTCTTCTTCACACAGCGTGTAGTCAGCCTGTGGAACTCCTTGCCAGAGGAGGCTGTGAAGGCTAGGACTATAATAGAGTTTAAAGAGAAGCTAGATAATTTCATGGAGGTTAGGTCCATAAAAGGCTATTAGCCAGGGGATAAAATGGTGTCCTTGGCCTCTGTTTGTCAGAGGCTGGAGAGGGATGGCAGGAGACAAATCGCTTGATCATTGTCTTCGGTCCACCCTCTCTGGGGCACCTGGTGCTGGCCACTGTCGGCAGACAGGATACTGGGCTAGATGGACCTTTGGTCTGACCCGGTACGGCCATTCTTATGTTCTTATGTTCTTATGTAAAGGGTGCCTTCTAACTCTGGATCTACTGTCTTATTGTGTATCAAGTAGGGCAAGTGGAAACACTTTCTGGCACAAAGTTACTATGGAATCTTTGCAGCCGGTGATCTAAAATGATGCAAATACCTGCTTACACTTGAAAGGAGTATACTGTGGCAGAAAATTGTTACACAATTTATAATCCAATGAAATGCACTCAAGGCTTTGGTCTTTTTTTAATTTCCAGTCCCATTCCTCTGCTGAATAGAGGAATGGAACTCCTAAGTGCAACTGGATATATAAGAAATAATTAGTTTCCCACACTTTGGGGGAAGATGATCATTCTGTTTCTCTCTAGTAACATATAGGCTATGTCTACACTGGCAGGTTACTGCGCAAGAACAGCCATTCTTCCAGAAAGTGTCCACACTGCCCACCCGCTCTTGCGCAAGAAGATTTACAGTACGGCGTGGTAAGAGAGGGCTTCTTGTGCAAGAGCTACGCTCTTTTTTAACAGGTGTAAGCCCTCTTGCGCAGGAGCTCTTGCGCAAGAGGGCAATGTGGACTCTCGGCAGAGATTTCTTGTGTAAGAAACCCCTATGGCTAAAATGGCCATCAGAACTTTCTTGCGCAAGAGAGCGTCCACACTGCCATGGATGCTCTTGCGCAAAAGCACAGCTCCCACATGGCAGTGTGGACGTTTTCTTACACAAGCATTCTTGCAGAAGAACCCTTGCGCAAGATGTTCTTGCGCAAGAAGCCGCCAGTGTAGACATAGCTTTAGTTTCCATTTCAACAACAGACCCTACACCAGGAAGTCTTCAGGAAGGGATGGAAGGATGGTATTGTGATTTAGGCAGGTTTTCATTTTCAGAAGCTTCCACAGTTTTAAAGTGGCAAATTGCCCTATTGATTTCAGATATTGGTTTCTGGTAAACATTAAGTTTGACATCACAACTGCATCATAACTACTGCTAGTTATTTCTCTGTACCCATAAATATGTATTTGTTACCCCATTTCCCCCACCCCAGTCTTATTTATCCATCCACCTTTTAGGTCTTGTCTTGTGAGACTGTAAACTTTTTCAAGCAAAGATTGGCATTTATTATATGTTTAATATAGTGCCTGGTCGTGGCTTTTAGATGCAATATAAGTATTCGATAATAAAATAATAATGCATACTCCCATGTGCTGCAAAGGAACTAAAAAAGAAAAAAAGTCCCTGGCCCAAAATTCTCAAGTCAGGATGATAGATCTGACAGATAAGTGAAGCTGCAACATACATTGGGAAGGAGAGATTAAGGAGATGATTATGGAGATAAAGTCTTTGAGTTTAGATATACATATGTAATATGGTTCAACATATTTTTGTTAGTTTGTGTTTTGAGTATAAACCTGATCCTTTTTTGTAGATAATGTTCCAATAATATGATTTAGAAGTGATCTGAATAAGGCAAAAGGTTCCAAAATATTTTGGAATAGTGATTAGTGAGCAAGTGGCAGCATGAAAGAAGGCAAAAAAACCTTTTATGAAAGCAGATGAAATGAGAATCCAGGCTGGTATAACTGGTGGATTGGCTGCATGTGGGGAGGTTAAGGAGAAGAATGCTAAACAGACAGGGAAAGATATCTAGACAGGAACTTTATGATGTAGAACCTTAAAAGCAAGGACAAGATTTTTGAACTTCATTCACAGTGCTGCAGGGAGCCAGGGATGTGACCTGGATCACAGAGACTAGTGCTTATGCCTGCCAACTTTTATTGCTCAGATCTTGATTTACAAAACTTTACAAAAATGACTAACCAGACTCACTATAAAAGGCATTTGCTATTCAGAACCAGAAAGACTCAATCTCCGGAATATTTTTCTTCTCCAACCTTCTGCCAGAAACATCATAAGAGCAGAACTAATTCAGTCTCACACAAAGGGAGAATGAATTCAATCAGTTCCAAACCCCAGTGGTAACAGATGTAGGAGAGAAGTCAGCCTACCTATCCTTCCCTAAGCATTCCTGAATATCTGTGAATCCATGATGTGACAGACTGGGACACAGAGATCCCCTTGGGCACATCTACACAGCAGGGCTCAGGCCGATATAAGCGATGCAACTTGAGCTACATCAGTTGTGTAGCTTGAGTTGAAATAGCTTATTTTGGCTTTTGGCGCTGTCTACAAAGCAGGAAGTCTGAGGTAAAGCGCTCTTCCTCTGACTTCCCTTACTCCTCGTAAAATGAGGTTTACAGGATTCAGAGTAAGAAGCCCTCCAGCTTGACATTATTTCGACATTATGTCGAAATACCTGCTTGCTGTGTAGACACGGACTATGTTATTTCGGAATAACGTCAGTTATTCCAAAATAACACTGCTGTGTAGACATAGTCCTTGAGTCTGTAACTTGATGGGCTGATCACACCACTGAGCCCACCAATCTGCGCTCTGGTGTGCCCTACCACCCTGTCCTGCTGAGCCCGAAGTTTTGTTCTCCCCCAGCACAGGCACAGAGCTGGGGGAGCCAGCCTACAGCAGACCTGCACAAACTCTGAGAATAGTTCAGCTCTGGGAAGACTTAGTCACAGGGATTTAACACAGCATGCAGGTGAGCAGCTCCAATGGGATCAAAACCTCAGATAAATCCCTCCTACTCTGCTAGTTCTACACAGAGCGTAAGTTTGCACCCTTTATCAAAGATATGCACAATTGTTATACTCCCCAGCTAACAGTTATTTACACTGGGTTCATTAATAATCAAAAGTGATTTTATTAAATATAACAAGATATATTTAAGTGGTTGCAAGTGATAACAGACAGATCAAAGTTACCAAGCAAAATAAAACATGTCAGTTAAGCTTAATATTCTAAGAAATTAGTTACACACAATTTCTTACCCTAAGAGTAGGTTTATTCATATTTCTCACAAATGAGGCAGCATTTAGCTTGGGCCTGATCCTTCCCCCCTATTCAATCTTAGTTGTTTGCTGCAGTCATCTTGGTGGTAAGCCAGTGGTATCTTGGTGTCTTGCAACTGCCAACTCCCCTACTGTTTGGTTCCCTACCTATAAATAGCTTTTGCCCACAGCAAGAATCCTTTGTGTTCAGTTTCGACCTTTTCACACCCCCATGGAAAAGTATGACATTCAAAATGGAATCAAGCATCAGATGACCTGGCCACATGTCTAGCAGGACCAACCCTAATCCAGGTTTACAGGAAGAAAAAGACTATTCACAGATCATTATCTTGAGCGCTAGGCCATTAAATTCCTTAAGTACCACTAATGGCTTTCACTAGCACACCTATATTAACAAACAGGTTTATACTTAATATTTTTAATTTCAAATACAGGACTGACACAAGCACAGAAATAGAATGTATACATTCAAGAAATAACAAGCTCTTCAACAAGGAGTTACATGCTCCTTTTTGCATAAAAGCACATTCAAATTATACATATTAATATTCAAAAACATATTTTCATAATAAATATGGGGTACAATGTCACACATTAATGTAAGCCAGACCTTGGTGTCAATCTCCAGGCATTATCTTTTATGCAGTGATCATTTGCTCAGAATCATTATCTTACCGCCAAGTCAAGACTTCATTACAGAATACCTTCTCAAAGAGAGACGGACAGTAATGCTGTAGCCATATTTTTCTAGCATTAAATATATGTTTGATGCCTTGTGAAGAAACAGACAAAATGTATGTAATTTAGTCCTCATCTCCAAGAAAACTTGAGGACTGCAAGTAGTCCTAGTACCTAAAGGAAAGTCCACCTCATGAAAACACCTAGGGACAGGGGAGCTGACAGGTTGCAAGGGTCCCTGGGCAAGGTGAGGTGATTAGCTCAGTGCTGTGAAAGGGACAGGGCCTAGGGTGAAAGAGGTGAAGTGGGGGGGCAGCTTCCCCCCACAAACCTTCAGAGCCCTCATAATGTGCTACGCAGCACTCCAGTGATGATTTAAAAGGCCCAGAGCTCCAGCTGCTGCTGCAGTAGTGGCAATGGAGCCAGGCGCCCCGGGCCCCGTTAAATCACAGTGCCCAGAAGCAGCTTGCCCCACCTCCCCCATCCGTGAGCCTGCCTGGAAAATAAGGAGACAAGTAACAATCAGCACAGATTTAACAAGATCAAATCATGTCAAAGCTTTCTTGGACAGGGTAACAAGCCATGTTGATGGGGGAACGCAGTAGATGTGCTGTATCTTGACTTAAGTAGGGCTTTTGATATTGTCTCACACGACCTCATAAAGAAGACTAGGGAAATAAAACCTTGATGAAGCTACTATAAGGAGGGTGTATAACTGATTGCAGAACCATTGCCAGAGAGTAGTTATCAATGGTTCACAGTCAAGCTGGAAGGATATATTGACTGGAGTCCTTTGGTGATCAGTTCTAAGTCCAGTTCTATTCAATATCATCATCATCAAATAATGGCATAGAATAGACGCTTATAAATTTTGTGGAAAATACAAAGCTGGAAGGGGTTGCATGTGCTTTGGCAGATACTATTAAAATTCAAAATGATCTGAACAAACTGGAGAAGAAAGGATAAAATTCAATAAGAAGAAATGCAAAGTACTCCATTCATGAAGGAACAATCAGCTGTCTACATACAAAATAGGAAATGACTGCTTAGCAAGAAAAAATGTGGAAAGAGAACTGGAGGTCATACTGGATCACAAGTCAACAGTGTAACACTGTTGTAATAAAGCAAACATTATTCTGGGATGTATCCGCAGAAATTTTGTAAGCAAACTACAAGAAGCAATTCTTCTGCTAATTAGGCATCAGCTGGAGTACTGTGTCCAATTCTGAGTGCCATATTTCAGGAAAGATGTGGACAATTAGAGAGAATCCAGAGAAGAGTGACAAAAATGATAAAAGAACTAAAAAACATGACCTGTGAGGGAAGATTGGGGAAAAAATGGTTTGATTAGTCTGGAGAAGTCTGATTGGAGAACATGATAACAGTTTTCAAGTACATAGAAGATTGTCACAATGAAGAGGATGAAAAATTGTTCTCCTTAACCTCCAAGGAGAAAACAACAAGCAATGGGCTTAAATTGCAAGGGAAATTTACAATGGACAAACGATGAGGGAAGTTAAGCAGTGGACTAAATTGCCTAGGGAAGTTGTTGAATCTCCATCACTGGAGATCTTTTAGAGCAGTTTAGACAAATAGTTGTAAGAGATGGTCTAGAATACTTGCCATGTTATGAGTACAGGCTACTGGACTAGATGACTTCTCAAAGTCCCCTCCAGTTCTTCTGATTTAATAAAATCATAGAATTGTAGTTTTCAGGCAAATGCTGCACTTTAACTCCTAAGCAGTGTTCCTTCTAAGCCTCATGGAAGCACAGCTTCACTGGTGATTAATCAGCCCCGCCCAGTCAGAGGTTCAGGGATCCATGCAGGAAGCTGACCAACTGGGCCTGGCTGATTAATCACCTGTGAAGCTGTACTGCTGCACAGCTTAGAGGGCACACTGCTCTTAAGTGGTCTACTTTTGACATTTTTCAGTTTCAATGGACTTGGAGTAAGTCAAAAACATGTTCCAATCTGATCCATTTACCAACATTTTCTGAGGTTTAGAATGGATAAAGAACATTACCAATACAAACTGTGCCATTTGTTTTAACTCTGGCTCCAAGAAGCTAATAGCATTAGCAATAAATCAAAGATATTCATATCCATATACATGCAAATACCATACCACTGTCTAGATAACATGACATTTCTGAGAACAGCAAGTGCATTATGACTAGTCAAAAAAAAGTATCATCCTCAAGCAGTGACAAAACTCCATTTTAATCTCTAATTGACACCCTTAATCAGTCAAATATAATGGAACAACTGAAATCAAGGTGATTTCAATCAGTTTGAAGTTTGTCTAATTTGAAAATTATTGCAAATATAGAGGGAACAAAATTATAAACACTGTTTTCAAATGCCACTACTGCTAGGGAATCATATTTGAATTCTGCCAGACTGTTAAAGGAAATAAATATTATATTGAAAATTAAGTCCCTGATTTTGCAAACACTTAAACAGGAATGTAACTTCACTCATGTGACTAGCCCAATTGACTTGCATGGAATTATTCATGTGCTTAAAATATGTGCATATGTGATTGCGAATTACGAGGCTAAAACGGTATCTTTATTAAAAACAACCCTCTTAGAGGTATGAAATCTTTGTAATTTCAAACCAATATTGCTTCAGTATTAATAATGAAAAATTATTTAGATATCTAATATATTAATGTGTGTGTGTGTGTTCAAACATAAAATAGGCTATTTTTTCCTAAAAAAAGGCACCTAACGTTAGGCTTTTTAGCCCATATTTAGGCACATGAGGGTGGGTTTTTGAAATAACTCAAATGATATTGACGCAAAAGTCCCATTGACTTCGAACTGCAAATGCTGATAGACAGAGGGGCAAAGCTAGGTAGAATCTCTTCAGAATTCTTTGACTTTGGAAATTCAATACACCACAAAGTCATGTAGGCTGAAAGTATAGCATAGGATATTTGCTTTTCAATTTTAGGTTTGAGTTTATTCTCTCAGTAAGGATATTAATAAAGCCCTGAACTTGTCTTTTTTAGAATACATGAACATTTTATGTATGAAATTTAGCAGAAAATACTGCTACATAAAATCTGAAATTCTATAATTCTAAAATTATGAAACTAAAGAAACAATTGCAACACATCTACTCAGTGATTTAAGACTATCAGATAGATAGAACATAAAAATTCAGCAAAATGTAAGTAAAATGATTATATTTTGTTAACATAACTGTAATAAAAAAGATTTTTTAAAATCATGATTATCCATTCAGCTGTTGAAAAAAGGCCATTTTATGTTATGTTCTCTACATTTAACAAAGCTTCAGAATTTTCTGTAAGACAGAAATATAATACATTCTAAATTCATAAGGAGAAAGTTAATCCAAATATAACTTCATCCCCAAAATAAACAGCATTTTTACAGTGATCAAGAGATTATTTTGATTTTATTTTGTATGCATTCTAAACCACAAGAGAAAAGGAATTTTCATTGTCTGGACGCCAGCAGGGCACTTAAAGTTTCTGCAAGTAATTTAGAAAGATGGACAGCCTATTTGTTTTGAATGGAGCAGCCAAGTAGAGACAAGCTGTCTAGAAGGTTTCCATTGCAAGATGGATAGTGACATGTATCAAAACAAACCTAAAAAAGCTCCTGTTCCAGAACATAAGGCCTCACATGGTGAGATTGATTGTGAGATCTGGGATTCAAGAACAAAACCTTGACCAAAGATCTATGCAGGGCTCCAAGTTGAAGTTTAGTTTATTCCTTTAGAAGACTTTTTCCAATTTCCATTTTGTTTTTAATGCATCATATAAGTTAAAAGACTGCAAGAGAAGGACAGTATTTAATCTGTAATGAAAGAGGTGCCAGAGCTCAAGCAATTAGGTTCCAGGTCTCAAGGTTTTTTTTAATTTTCATAATTGATGCAGCATGCCCAGAAGTACCGGGCTATAAACTGCTAAGTTTAGGGGTACCGAGGTTTAGCACTGTCAAACCCTGGCATAAATTAAGCACTGCAGAAGGACTTTTTATAGCTGTGGCCATTAAGATGCATATACTGTACACAGCAAATTCATGGGGGTGGGATGACACATACTAGTTTTAAACAAAAAGCTGCTGGAAAGACTAATGTATATTCAAAATATGTAACCAGAGATAACCTGGATAACATAAGGTATTCGTTCAGGATAATTTGTCCAGCCAATATTGTACAAAGACTCCATTTGATCTGTAAATATTTGGGAGCAGGGTGAATGTCCTCCTAAAAGTATATGCCCTTCATATCAAGAACTGCAAACTACATGTCCTTTCCTAGGGTTAGAACATGTCCGTGTCACCACATACAACTTGAGTTTCCAAATAAAATGGTTGAGATATTGCAGAATGGCATTAAGTATCCAGCCATCCTTTTTCTTGGGTACTAAGAACATTGAGGAAAAGACCTTCCCCTGGTGCAGAGGAGGTACCAGAGCCGTATTGTACCTCATTCTAAGAGAGATTCTGCTTCTTATTTGAGAATCTATTCATAAGGATGAATAGACCTGAGAGGAGGTGAGCAGGTGGTTTTGGAGGGAGCAAAATAAACTCAATCACATAACTAGAATGGATGATATTTAGCACCCACTTTTCCATACTTATTGCACTCCAGAAGTGGGAGAAAAGTACTAGATTACCGCCCAAAGATGTGTGGGGATTAGCAGGTGGAGGCATTAATGGTTTGCAGTAGGGATGTAACAGTGTAGTTGATTAACTGATTAATCAAAAATAAACAAAAGCTTATAGATTAACGCTATAGACTACAAACATTCTCCCCATGCCACCGCCAGTACATTTCATTTTTTAGCAGGCTGGCCAGCAGCCTGGCTCAGTCCTGGCTTCCGCTGTGTCTGGGACCTACTCATGCTGCAGCTCTGCATTTAAAATGTATTAGGAGCTAAGTGGGCAGCAGCCCGGCTCAGTTCCAGCTCGCGCCAGATCTGGGAGCTCAGACTCCGCCCAGACAAGGGCTGCTGCCACCCCACGCTGCTGCCTCTTTATCAGAGGCAGCAGCATGGGGCGATAGGCAGCTGACCTGCGAAGGGAGCTGGTTTTTAAACTGGTTCCCCTCATGGACCAGCTCCCACCTGGCACCCCATGCTGCTGCCGCCTCTGACACAGAGCAGGCAGCATGGAGTGGCAGGGGGTTTCTCAGGGGTGGGGCCAGAGCACACTGGCTGCTGGCCCCACCTCTGGGGACTATAGAATAGCTGAGTAACCAATAAGAATTCATAAGTTTACTTGACTATTCAATTAACCAATATTTAACATCCCCAGTTTGCAGCTCTCAAGCGTCCATCAAAAATAACCCTTATTTAACCAGGATGCGTATCTCCTGAGATGGAATCAGAACCAATTATATCACATCCAAAATTTAAATCCTGAAACCAAAATATTCATGTCAAAATGTGCCCTTTCTTGCAATATATTCTAAAATACCCAAAGGATAAAATCCTTTGTGGGGGAACACGTGAATACTAAGACAGCAAATCTAGAGGTTTCCCATGTATACAAGTTCAAAAATCTTTTGGGCTTATCTTCGGCAGTGGAGAGCTTTACAACTCAACAAACTTGCATAATTCAATTTAATATTTTATGGAAATGTTTTTGCAATTATTAATACTTCATATTTTATTAACTTTTCAAGCATATATAGCTGTAGCAAATGTGCTTTAATTAGATATGAAAAACAAGAACCCATCAAATGCTAAATAAAATAACCATGCCTTACATCATGGCCTAAAATTCACTAGACCAAATTGAATATAAAGATAGTTATATAGTCATACACAAACAACAAAAAGATGTTACAGTCCACTGATCTGAGTTTGTTACAAGACCAGTACTTGGTAGCTGTAGTTTTAAATCAGGGATGAAGAATCTTCAACCCTCAAGCAGTATCAGCCTGATGATTAATTTCATTCAGCCTGTGGCATTTCTCCATGCTGCAGGCCAGAAGCCCCATGGTCCTTAGGCCCAGGAGATCAGAGAAGCTCCACATGCTGCCACTACCCCCAATGTTAGTTCTGAAGCTCCTATTGGCTGGAAACTGTGGCCAATGGGAGCTGCAGGGTCAGCTCCTGTGACTGCAGGCATCATGTATTGTGTAGAGACATATGGCCCTTCTGCCTAGGTGTTGGACATAGCGGCTACTTCGAGGAGCAGCAAGGGGCCTCGGCAGGCAGGGAGCCTGCCTTAGCCTGGCTGCACCACTGATGAAGAGCCATCTCAGATAATCACTGCCAGGCCAAAACCTGCACCCCCTCCACCAGGTCAGAACCTCCTTCTATACCCTAACTTCCTCCCAGATCCTACACCCCCATCCCAAACTCTCTACCCCCGTATGGAACCTCCTCCTTGCACTCCAAACACCGTGGCCCCAGCCTGGAGCCCCCTCTTGCACTCCAAGTCCCTCATCCCCAACTCCACCCCAGAGGCTGCACCCCCATCTAAAGTCTGCCACTCCTGCACCCCAACCCCCTGTCCTACCCAAGAGCCCCTCCTGCACCCTGAACCCCTCATTTCTGGCTCCACTCCAAGACTCCACACCCTCTGTGGGGCTAGACCCATGAGCACCAGCTCATCCTGCTGCAGGGAAAGCCCGGAACCTCCCTCCACCATGCAAAGTTGTGTGTGGCCTGAAACTACTTTTTTCTGTAGATCAGTGACATCTTGTAAGAAAAGGTTCCCCGTCCTTCTTTTAATTTATTAGAGATCTGTGCAAATCTGAATACTGAATACCATGGCAATCTGCTCTTTGTTTCAGTTCACATGTGTCAGACATATTTTTATGCAAATTTTTTTTCCAGGGGCAAAGAATAAGTTTTTCCACTCACTCCAGCATTGCTAATGTTCTTGAGTCCTACCCTCTGCCTTTTGATACCACCACAGAGGTCCTGGGTCTTGCCCTCCCGTTATGCTCTTCCTTCTTACCCTGAAGGGACACTGAATGTTTTCAAATCCTTCTACCAGCTTCCCTGCTGCTGATACACTGCAGTTAACTTTGCTCCTGTCAATCAAAACAAGTGTCACACTGACTCAGTGATGCTCCTGCTTCCTGCTCTGATTAATTAACCTATTAAATGTTTTCTTCTGAAAAAGTATTTAAAATCTCCATTTTTACAAGCTAAATAACATACTCTATGGTGTGTGTATAGCACATTTTGACATGTAATTGGTATTCACAAAACTGTTCAAGTGGTCCCACATAAAGCAGAATCCCTTAATATTGAGGGGAAGTGCAAATGGAAGTAAAGTTGATGTGGAAGTAGTGACCTCCATAAGAATTCCTTTCTTTGGGGTGGAAGGCAGATTATACAATATTGAAAGAGGATACAGGGAATTCTGTTAATTATTACCCAAACCCACATATTCCATGAAGTAACAGAATTTTTTATTTTGGGAAAAAGCAAGATTATTTTCTTCATGGTAAGATCCACTGGGGTAAAATGAAAGTCATAGAAAGATACTTTTTCCTGGGCTTAGTCAGAAGAAATGATAAATCTAAATTTATACACAGTAAGGAAATTTAGATTTGTCTTGTTATACTAGACAAGAATAGATCTGAATGAAGAAGTTAACAGAGCTATTCCTACAAGAAGTAGAGAGGACTTTTTCTTCCAAGAACTGAATCATAAAATCCTAGGACAGGAAGTGACCTCAAGAGGTTATCTAGTCTGTCCCCTGCATTTGATGCAGGACTAAGTATTATCTAGACCATGGGTTCCCAAAGTGGGGGGCGTGAAGAAATTCCAGGAGGCAACCCCCAGCCCCCTCCATCAAGTTTTGCTGTTCCTTTTTTTTTTCTTAACAAGTTTTGCTGTATGTGGGGGGGGCGGGGTGTGAGGGTTTTTCAAAAAAAGGGGGCATGATGCCGAAAAGTTTGGGAACCACTGATCTAGACCTTTGCTGAAAGGTGTTTGTCTAATTTTCTCATAAAAATTTCCAATGATTTAGATTCCACAACCTCCCTAGGCAATTCATTCCATTGCTTAACCACCCTGACAGTTAGGAAAATTTTCCCTACGTCCACCTAATCCTCCCTTGCAGCAATTTGAGTCCATTGCTGTTTGTCCTATCCTCAGAGGGGTTTTTTTCCTCCCTCCTCCTTGTAACAACCTTTTTGGTTCTTGAAAACTGTTATCATGTCCTCTCTCAGTCCTCTTCTCCAGATTGAAAAAATTCAATCCCCCCAAATTTTTCTCAGTCTTTCCTCATAGATTATGTTTTCTACTCCCTTAATAATTTTTGGAAGCTTCAGGGGGTAGCCGAGTTAGTCTGTTAGGGTACATCTACACTTGCTCCCTATCTCGAGATAGGGATGCAAATGTAGTGTATTGAAATTGCTAACGAAGCGCGGGATTTAAATATCCTGAGCTTAATTAGCATAATTGCATCCGGGCGCCATTTTGAAATCACGTTATTGTGAAATAAAATGCCCCGTTTAGCAGTGTTATTTCGAGAGAAAGCCCTTCTCTCGAAATAACTGTTACGCCTCATAAAATTTTTTAAAAGGAGCCCCCAGCCGTGTTTGGTCAAGCAAAAAAAAAAAAAAAAAAAAAACAACAAAAAAACACACAACCACGTTTAAGAAACACGTTTAGCGGCTTTTTGGCCATATCAGGCTCCCACCGGCCGACACCATCTTGAAGATGCCATTTTTAATGGCTGCGCCAGATGGCTCCCCTACCCCGGTGAGCACAGGGAGCTGGGAGGCAGGGGCCATTTTCAGGGGTGCAGGGGTGGCTTCATGAGCCACACCCTGGGGGAGGAGAAGAGCCGCATGTGGCACGTGAGCCGCGGGTTGGCCACAGCTGGAGTAGAGAAATGGAAATGGGTGAAGTGACAACTTTTGTATTAGCAAACTTCATTTTACTAATTGTGTTTAATTTATTCTAAATGACACAAGACCCAACTTCAAAAAACCCAAATCTAGAAAAAAGTGTCACATAAAGTATTTAAGCAGCTAACATGAATCTTGAGGCCACAGAATTTATCAGCTTGCATTGTATTATTATTTTAACAATTTGTATTTTTGCATTTTTATTCAAAAACCTTTTTTAAAATAAAAAGGGGAAATGCTACCCATATTTTTATTTGGCTTCCTTTCAACATCTGAAGAAGTGGGCTGTGCCCATGAAAGCTCATGATACCATCTACGTGTTTTGTTAGTCTATAAAGTGCTACCACACCATTTGTTGTTTTTTAAGTTTAAACAAAAAAAGAGTGGTGATTTTATACTAGGGATTGCATTGCTCATTCCCTATAATCTTGAATGCGGGGGAGCTTTGTCTGGCCAGGGAGAAGAAACAGAGTTGTGGCAACTTTAAGAGACCACTCCCTCCCTTCTGAGCTAAAGAAAGTAGCATCACCTGAGTCAGGGGACTGACTGGAAGGAACTCAGGTGGGACAGTGGCCTATGAGCATCTGATGGGGAGGGGAGGAAGAGGATATTTCCCTCTGTTGCCTGCAGATAGTCATATTTCACCCTGAAGCAGCAGCACCCATCCTCCCTCCCATATAGATCAGGATGTAAACAGGTTTTATGGTCTGCTGTAAGAATTGCACTGGTTACTTGTTTTGGAGCTCAAAAAGAAAATTTTCCTCACCACTAGATTGTCCATGGAAGAATGGGTGAGGAGAAAACGTCCTTTCCCCAGCTTCTTTAAATCCTCATATGAGAAGGCTGAGGGTCTCAGCATAAGTTGGGGCCAGAATAGGAGGGAGAAGAACTAATGGCAGCACTCTCCAAACCAGGAGGGGGCAAAAGACCTCAGAAGGCAGAGCTGTTGCTGCACAGCTGTTACCACCTAGCTCCTGAGTGAGAGGCCTGCCCATTAGGACTCAGACCTTTCAGCTGCAGGTGTTGCCTGCAGCCATTACCAGGGGCGGCCTTAAAGCCAGGAGGCCGCCCCTGGTGGCGGGCTACTGCCGGCGGGCTGCCCCGAAGGGGCGATCCAAAGGGGGCTGCCCTTTCGGGGGAGCCCTTCAGGGGCGGACCAAGGGCAAGGGTGTGTGCTGTGATGGTAGATTGTAATTGAGTGTGTGTTTGTGTGTGCTGGTGAGAACAGCACAGTTGGTTGTGTGGTGGCCTATTCAGTCCCTGGTGAGAGCAGGGAGGGCAGGTGAGGGTTCTTGGTCAGAGGAAGTTCCCTTTAGCTATCCAAACTGAAGGTGTGTGTTTGTTCTGCTACCCACCCCCCCACCGCCAATATGTGGTTTGGCACAGATGGGGTGCCTAAGGAGGAGGGCTCAGATGGCATTGTGGCAGTTGTGACAGGTAGGGGAAGATATGGAAGTAAGATCCGGACTGGCCAGCCAAGGGGAATGAGGTCTAGACAGTTATATGCTATTCCTCTTTCCGGTCCTATTCCCAGCCTTAAAAATTTTGGGAACTTTTAATACCTGGCCATCAGCCCTGAGGGTGCTGTTGCTGAATGCCAGGTCAGTATCCCAGAAGACAGCTGTCATCCACGATTTAATTCTGAATGAAGGGGCTGACCTGGCTTGTATCACTGAGACCTGGCTGAGAGTGGAGGGAGGCATCGACTTTTCCCAATTGTGCCCGGCTGGGTTCTCCGTACAGCATCAGCCGTGGCTTAATGGTCGGGGAGGTGGGGTGGCAATTGTCTATCGAGATACTATCTCACTGGCTAGGGTTGTGATCCAACAAAGTGTTAAATTCGAGTGTCTGTACTTGATGTTGGGTGGCCAGGATAGGTTGGGTTTGCTGCTTGTGTACCGCCCACCTCGCTCTGCGGCAGATGCTCTGCTCGAGCTGGCCGACATGGTCTCGGACGTGGCATTGAGGACGCTGAGGCTTTTGATCTTGGGGGACTTTAATATCCACGCCGAGGCTGTTCTTTCTGGTCCGGCCCAAGATTTTATGGATACCATGACCACCCTAGGATTATCCCAAGAAATAACTGACCCAACACATGTTGCAGGTCATACACTCGATTTGGTTTTTTGGACTAAGGGTGATAGCGTTCTTGGGATAAGGGATGTGGCTACACTCCCTTTGTCATGGATTGATCACTACCTGGTCAAGTTTAGACTATCTGCTGACCTTCCCATCCACAGAGGCGGAGGACCAATTAAGATGATCCGCCCTCAGAGTCTGATGGATCTGGAGGATTTTCTGAGGTCCCTGAGGGATTGTTCAACCATTATGGCAAATAGTCCTGTAGATATCCTAGTTGATACATGGAACACCGAGGTAGCCCGGGCAGTTGATATGATTGCTCCTAAGTGCCCTCTTCGGACCAGTCGAGCCAAGTTTGCTCCCTGGTTTTCTGGGGAGCTGATGGCAGCAAAACAGTCTGTGCGACGGCTAGAATGCTGCTGGAGGAGAACTAGAGCTGAGTCTGATCGACTGTGGGTTAGAGCTGAACTGCAAGCTTACTCTGTGGCGGTGCTGACAGCGAAGAAAAGCTACTTCTCCACCCATATCGCATCTGCACAATGCTGTCCAGCGGAATTGTTTCGTGTAGTGCAGGGCCTGTTGCAGTCTGGCACTCATGACGAAATAGAGGAGCCTTTGGCCCCCCCACTGCAATCTGTTTGCAAAGCATTTTGCTAATAAGATCGCCCGCATCCGGTTGGATTTAGACTCTGGTTGCTGTGTGAGTGGGGCACAGAATGTGTTGAGTGCACCACCCAGTCTTTTTTCTCTGGATCAGTTTCAGCTATTGCAGACTGATGATGTGGACAGGGTGCTTGGAGGAGTGCGACCGACCACGTGCTCACTTGACCCCTGCCCTTCATGGCTTATTAAATCTAGCCAGGAAGGGATAACTGGCTGGGTCCAGGGGATTATTAATGCGTCTTTTAGATCTGGTATGGTTCCTGCTGCCTTGAAAGAGGCAGTGATAAAACCGTTACTCAAGAAGACCTCCCTGGACCCACATGACTTAAACAACTATCGCCTAATTGCTAATATTCCCTTCTTGGGCAAGGTACTTGAGAGGGCGGTGGCGCTGCAACTCCAAGCTTTCTTGGAAGAAACAGACTACTTAGATCCATTTCAGTCTCACTTTATGCCTGGTTTTGGAACTGAAACAGCCTTACTCGCCCTGGTAGACGATTTACACCGGGAGATAGACAAGGGGAGTGCATCCCTGTTGATTCTCCTAGACCTCTCAGCGGCTTTTGATACCATTGACCATGATATCCTTCTGGGACGCCTGGAGGAGTTGGGTATTGGAGGCACTGTTTTGCAATGGTTCCGGTCCTACCTGTCAGGACGCTTTCAGAAGGTGGAGCTAGGGGGCTGCTATTCGACCCCGTGGCGATTGTGCTATGGGGTCCCGCAAAGTTCCATCTTGTCCCCTATGCTGTTTAATATCTACATGGAGCTGCTGGGAGAGGTCATAAGAAGTTTTGGAGGACGGTGCCATCAATATGCAGATGACACCCAACTCTATTTCCCTGTGACATTAGAACCAGGTGTGGCAGTGACTGATCTAAATCGGTGTCTGGAGGCAGTGATGGTTTGGATGAAGTCAAATAAGCTGAAGTTGAACCCAGATAAGACTGAGGTTCTGTGGATCAGGAGGCCATCTGTGCATGAATGTGGCATGGCACCTGTTCTAGACGGGGTTACTCTCCCCCTGAAAGAACAGGTACGCAGCTTGAGAGTCCTCCTGGACCCTTTTTTAACATTTGAAAATCAGATTTCTTCGGTGGCCAGGAGTGCCTTTGGGCAACTTCGTTTAATCCGCCAGCTGCGACCCTTACTGAACAAACATAACTTGGCCACAGTGATCCATGCTCTTGTTACATCCCGACTGGATTACTGTAATGCACTTAATGTAGGGCTGCCTCTAAAGAGCCTTCGGAAACTTCAGCTGGTCCAGAATGCAGCTGCTCGAGTTTTAACCAACACTAGTTATACAGAGCACATTATGCCAGTGCTTCGGCAGCTGCACTGGCTTCTGGTATGTTTCCGGACACAATTTAAGGTTTTAGTTATGACCTATAAAGCCTTAAATGAGTTCGGTCCAGGGTATCTGAAGGACCGTCTTCTCCCATATGAACCTGCCCGGGAATTGAGGTCAGCTGGGGAGGCTTTGCTTTGTGTTCCCCCACTTGTGGAGATAAGGTTAACATCTATGCGGAACAGGGCCTTCTCAGCTTTTGATCCCTAGCTGTGGAATTCTCTTCCTCGGGATATTTGCATGGCGCCAACGCTAGCGTTGTTTCGGCATCAGGCTAAAGCCACCCTTTTTACTCGTGCTTTTATTAATGTTTGAGTCTGTATATGTGTGTTCCTCCTCTTTATATGTTTTTAGCTGGTTATGTCCCTCTGAGGTCTCATATTTTAAATTCTCGTATTTTAAATTTTTACATATATTTGTATTTTTTTTTGTTTGTTCTTGTAAGCCGCCTTGAATATTTTAAATAGAAAGGCGGGGTAAAAATATTTAAATAAATAAATAAAAGGTGGCCAGCGGGCTGGATCCAGCCCATGGCCACCTTACGGGCACCCTTACTACACAGCAGCTCACAGTGCTTTAAACAGCTAGTTCCCAATTGCTTTGGACACTGGGGAAGGACGGAGAGGCTTCGTACGCTGTCCCTGCCTCCTAGCAAAATCCCTCGGCTCCCATTCGCCAGTTTCTGGCCAATAGGAGCTGACAAATTTTGCTGACAGCAGAGGCAGTGAGCAAAGCCTCCCCCCTGCCTCCCTCCCCATTCCCCGTGCTTGAGCAAAGCCATGTGGAGCAGCCACCCAGCAGACAGGCATGGAGCCTGTCTCAGGTTCCTGTAGGGCTGTTGGCTGGGAACCACCTCGGTAAGCACCTCTCAGCCAGACCCTGCCTCTGGCACCCCACCTCCTCTCGCCCTTGCCCCCAACTTCCTGCCCAAGACCATCATCAAACCCTCTGCAACCCCTTTCCCCCATTCTCCCAGGTCACAACTCCCTCTGGGTATGTCTACACTAGCCCCCTAGTTCGAACTAGGGAGGCTGATGTAGACATTCGAAGTTGCAGATGAAGCCCGGGATTTAAATATCCCGGGCTTCATTTGCATCTTCCCGGGCGCCACCATTTTTAAATGTCCCCTAGTCCGAACTCCGTGCCCACGGCTATACGCGGCACGGAGTAGGTAGTTCGAATTAGGTTCTCTAATTCGAACTACCATTACTCCTCGTGGAACAAGGTGTACCGGTAGTTCGAATTAGAGATCCTAATTCAAACTACCTATTCCGTGCCGCATGTAGCCGTGGGCACGGAGTTCGGACTAGGGGACATTTAAAAATGGTAGCGCCCGGGAAGATGCAAATGAAGCCCGGGATATTTAAATCCTGGGCTTCATTTGCAACTTCGAATGCCTACATTAGCCTCCCTAGTTCGAACTAGGGGGCTACTGTAGACATACCCTCTAAGACTCTGTACCCCTCCTTCAGTCTAGAATATGCTCCTGCACCCATACCCCCTCTTGGACCCTATACCCCAAACCGTGCCCCAGAACATAACCCCCTCCTTTAGGCAAACTGCCTCTCAGACCCTACACCCCTCTGACACCCCAGTCCTCTATCACAAGCCCCTTCTACATCCCACCTGCTGTCCCAGACCTCCCTCCACAGAAGTGCAGCCCCGACCACTTACCAAAATCTTAGAGTGGCCCCCCATTAACAATTATTGCCCAGCCCTGCTCCAAACACATGGAAATAATTGAAGAAGGAATAAGGGGCACTGTACAATTTATTGCTGGGTAGTGGAGGTCTAATTAAAACTACATTCCTTGCATCTTGTCTTTCTTCCTGGTAGGTAGTCCCTCCAAATTCAGTTCTCTGTTAGGACAATGTAGTTAGGCCAACATAACACATAGGCTGTGTCTACACTCGTGGCTTCTTGCGCAAGTACAGCCGTTCTTGCGCAAGAATCTGCAGAGCGTCCACACTGCCTGCCCGCTCTTGCGCAAGGAAATTTACAGTATGGTGTGGTAAGAGAGGGCTCCTTGCGCAAGAGCTACGCTCTTTTTTAACAGGTGTAAGCCCTCTTGCGCAGGAGCTCTTGCGCAAGAGGGCAGTGTGGACGTTCGTCAGGGATTTCTTGTGCAAGAAAGCCCTATGGCTAAAATGGCCATCAGAGCTTTCTTGCGCAAGAGAGCATCCACACTGTCATGGGCGCTCTTGCGCAAAAGCACAGCTCGCACATGGCAGTGTGGACGTTTTCTTGTGCAAGACTTCTTGCACAAGAACCCTTGCGTAAGATGTTCTTGCGCAAGAAGCCGCCAGTGTAGACATAGCCATACTGTATAAATCTGACTCTGCTTTCAACCCATCATACTTGGTCTCCAAGATGGAGACAGAAGGTACGAGAGTAGCAGCTGGAGTGAGGTAAAAGTGGAAAGTGAAATGAAAAGCCTTTTGTTTAATTTAAAACAAAAATTTGTGGTTTTAAAAGAAAATTCCTGTTTTCAAAGGTGAGTACACTAGAAGATGATATTGTAAGCATTTCCTTCTACTGCATTCCCATTTTAGGGCCTTCATTGTTACAAGTTATAAACATTCTTTTAGCAAAACAGCAAGACATTTTAAAAATCCAACCAATTAACTACAAAACATCTCATTTTTGTTTATTTTGTCCCATTGATCCAATTTTCTTCATGATGCACTGGCACTGTCATCATTATCACACTGTGGCTATGTCTACACTGGCGGCTTCTTGCGCAAGAACATTCTTGCGCAAGAAAACGTCCACACTGCCATGTGCGAGCTGTGCTTTTGCGCAAGAGCGCCCATGGCAGTGTGGACGCTCTCTTGCGCAAGAAAGCTCCGATGGCCATTTTAGCCATAGGGCTTTCTTGCGCAAGAAACCCCTGCCGAGCGTCCACACTGCCCTCTTGCGCAAGTACCCTTGCGCAAGAGGGCTTACACCTGTTAAAAAAAAGCATAGCTCTTGCGCAAGAAGCCCTCTCTTACCACGCCGAACGGTAAATCTTCTTCCTCAAGAGAGGGTGGGCAGTGCGGACGCTCTGTGGATTCTTGCGCAAGAACAGCCGTTCTTGAGCAAGAACCCGCCAGTGTAGACATAGCCTATTATTGTGGCTAATAGCAAATCTTTTCTAAGTGCAATCACAAATATTATTGCAATTAAACAATATTTTTAAAAAGCATTTACTTATATTCAGTGGAGTAGGCGGTTATCTCAGTATCATTGTGTAACCACTTAAATTCCAAAGGCCAGCTGCCTTCCGCAAGGCATGTAAGTACAAGACGGTTCCCCTCTAGATGGATCTGGGGCAAACCAGGCTCAGTCTTGAAGTAGGGTGCAACATCATCTGAAACATACAAGAGAAATAATGTTTTGATGATTTTGAAAATGAACAAAATTGATTTTAGGATACCAATATTTAGCGAATTTCCTCCTAAAATATTTAATAAAATAGGGGACGAGGCTGTCCAAGACCTAAATGTTACCTTCTAAGCATCAACTTTCTGTACCTAGAAACATGCTGAAAATGCCACTTGGTTCACAAGTTAAAACAAGTTTGGAATTCTCAGCCTCAGCTCCTCTCCATAAGTGTTTATATGGCAAAAAAAACAAACCAAGAGGTACGCAATCAAAATCTGTACAACACCTGTGTTTAATATGCCTGGTAGTAACCATTGTTATTCGTTTCTTACTTTCATTAACACTAAATCCATATGCAAAACTTCAAAAATCCTTTTTGAAAGAAAAAAAAAATCTGAAGTGATCATCATAGCAGGATAAGTCTCCGGGCAAATGAATTTTGATAAAAGATCAGCTCAGAGCAGTGTTTTTCTTGTGACCCAGTTGAAGAAAATTCTTGATGCCCATGATACAGCATAATTATATCTTTTGACGAGAGTGCAGGCTCTGTAGTGGGGTCAGGGCTGAGGACCTCGGGTTGCAAGAGAGCACAGTGGAGCAGTGGTCTCTGTAAGCTGTGCACTTGGGAAGCCACCCAGGAGAGATGCAAATGTCTTCCAGCTGATGAGTAGAACAACACATGTTTCTACTGGTCATGCACATCAACACATGCCTCGGTGCACATAACAAAATGTATTCAGGACATGCATAGAAAAAGTTAGAGGGAATATTAGGTGAGAGGGCTCCATCTGGGGATGAAGGCTCTGGGCTGGGATCAAGGATGATATGTTTAAGTGTAGCAGGGGATTACAGACTGGGGGTGGAGCAGAAGGGTTCAGAGAGTTGGAGAGGACCAAGGGCTGGGCAGGTGGGTGCAGTGCAGGGGGTGCAGGCTCCATCTGGGGGTGCAGACTCTGGGATAGGAGATGAGGAGTTTGGGGTGCAGGAGAGGCTTTGGGTTGGGGGAAGAGCTCAGGGCTGGGGCAGGAGGTTAGTGCTCAGTGTTTGGGCATGGGCTTACCTCCAGAGGCTCCCAGTCAGCAATATGGAGGTGTTAAGGCAGGCTTCTTGCCCATGCTAGCACATTGCACCCCGGAAATGGCCAGCAGGTCTGGATACTAGGTGGAGGCAAGCAAGTAAGTCTCCATTCTGCTCTCACCAGCAGGCACAGGCCCAACCAGCCCCCATTGGCCAGAAACTGGCATGGGAATATGGAGCTAGTGCTCAGGGTAGGGACAGCTCAGAGCCCCATGACTCCCCTGCCTGAGATCCAGACGGTCTGCTAGCCACTTTGGGGTGCAGTGCAGTCTGCGGTGCCAGGAGAGGTAGGAAGCTGCCTTAGCATCCCTGCTGGTCACCTGCTCACTCTACAGCAAGGCAATCCAGTGCCTGATGTTCTGTGACCCAGACTGGGTCGCAACCCATAGTTTGAAAACCACTAGCTTAGATCAAAACACCTTACAAAATGTCAGTATTTATGTGTGTTCCAAAACTGTCTCTAACTACCTTGTCTTAAATTGCATTTTCTGTGACCAATCACAGGTTTTAAATTGGTTTCATAACATTCAGGGTCAAATACATGTAACAGGCAACTCTTATTTTTCTTTGGTTCAGAAATGAACAAATATTCCATCAGGTGATATTAGAGGTTGTTAATGCAAGCATAAAAGATGTTCCTGCCTCATGTGGGAAGAAATATCCAATAGAATTATGAAATCTTCCAAGTCCAAATAAACATCCACTGACACTCATGAGAGCAGGATCTGTCCTCTGTTATCTTATCACAGATACAATCAACTAACTTGACTGTATGAACTAGCAAACTACCTAAAACTAAACATTACCACAACTAATAGACCAATTGAAAAGACAGTGTTCAAAAGGAAATTGAGTTTTCAGATTTTCTTAATCTTTATTTAAATTAGAGTGACAAAATACCCCATTAGTGATACTGAATTTGTTAAGTAAACATTCAAGGCCTATTTGTGCATGGAATCTGGACTCTCTTCCTGGTTGTCTTAAGGTGCATATACACTAGCGTCCACATGGCAATTGCATTATTTGGTCAGAAAATCGAAATAACAGACAGCTTTTTCCAATGGCAGTAAACCTCATTCCATGAGGAATAAGCCCTTTTCCAAAAAAGTTTTTTTGGAAGAGGATGTGTGTAGACGTTCCACTGCTGCTATGTTGAAATAGCTCCTCACCAGGACCATTCTAAAGTCATTCCTCCCCAGTGCCTCCTGGGGCTCTAAGTCAAGACAGCGTGTCCATATTAGGGGAGCCTGCCTCGGACTAATTTCGAGGCTTCCCTGTAGTGTGGACACTCTATTTCGAAATAAGCTATTTCCGGAAGATATTTTTTCTTGGCTCATATGGGTGTTGTGAGGGCAAATTAAAATTTTAATGTACTTAAAAGCCTATGAATATAAAAGACTTTCAGTTCATAGAGGACTGGTTTAACACAGAAAAAAGATAAACTTTACTTTCACCACATTACACTAAACGTGGACCCAAGTATTGAAGACAAATTACTGTCCAGATGATAGAGCTTTCAAAAAAGTCAATAAGGAACTGAGTCAGAACTGCTTGTCTGTCAGATTATTCAGATAAAAATTCTATAAAATTAGGTTCCTATGAATGTTAAACTACAGCAATATTACTTTCCAGATCCCACAAATCTCATGTAAAAAATCAGTAGAAAATAAGTCAATGCTGGTTTTATGCACTACTCAAATTTCAATTAATTTAGACCAAGTTATTCAACAAGGAAATCTCCAAAATTCAGCTCCCATTGGTGTAATAGTGCATAAGTACAAATATGTTGTTTTCCAGATCACAGAGTTTCAGTACAAAAAAATATGAAATAGAGGTTTAATCATGTGTAAAAGCAATTTCACCTGTGTTCTAGAAAAAAAAATCAAACAAAAAGCTGAAAGGAACCCAACCTACAGTGGTGATTACACTTGAGCTTCTTTGTGAGAAAAGGTGCTAGCAGGCACTATTAGACATATGACATTGGAAGCTCATAGTCATCCTGAGATTAGCCCATACACACAAGTCTCTCTCCTCCTTTGTATTACATTTTTAGAAAACATTCCAAATGATTTCGTCTCATCATTTTCAATGCATAAAATCCCTACCACTGCCATGCCCAATTCTTCTGTTTGTATATAGACCTATTGTGATTCTTATGCCCATTAATGATGAGAGAGAGAGAGAGAAAGAGTGAATTATGTAGAAATGCAAGTACATTCTAAATTATTAAGCAGGAAAATTATATTTGGGCCTCAGTGTCTACTCAATTATACCACATGATGTTTGAATTCAGTTACATTTTGTAAAGTTTCATTTCCATTACTTTACATTTTAAAAGCTTCCAGTGCTTTTTCCAAATTTTGTGTTATTTTTCTAAACCACGGGTGGGGACCCTCAGGGCCAGAGGCGGGATGCAGCCCCCAGCTTGCCTAGATCCGGCCCCCAATGCTCAGGGCTTCCCCCAATGTTGGGGAGCCCTTGCTTGCACTCCAGCCCCCCCCCCCCCCCGCTGACCCACCATGATGCTGGAGAACACACAATCTACTAGGCTGGGCCCCCTTAGGTTCTGGTGTGTGAGGGGAATGTCTTTCTCCTTCTCATTTGGGTGCCACATCAGTGAGGGCTTTTTGTGTGCGGCCCTCAACTGATTTTTCTGTGGGTCAGTGGCCCTCGACCCCAAAAAGGTTCCCTCCCCCTGTTCTAGATGGATTTTATATATCTATTTATCTATCTACCTATTGATATAGATATAACTTTTTAAATGAAAAGTAATATTTTGATTAATGTTAACTTAAATGGTTAGTGCAATGATGCTACTGTATCTTATTCCATGCTTTCTGATACAAATTGGGTTTGTTTGTTTGTTTGTTTTAAAAACAACTAATGAAAAACTTAGATGTTGTTCATTCTTCCATCCCACTATTTTTTTAAAATGACATCTTGGTTGTGATTGTGTTTCCAATTTGTGGCAGTACTGCTCTTAAGAATCAACAAATTATTATATTCTAATAGTGCACTGATTTTTTTGTTTTAGGTGGTGGTTGTATTTTTAATTGCAATGTTTACCCTAAATGTTTACAGGTTTTAATATAGCACATTAAATTAATATTTATATTTTTCTTCTCTATATGCTTTTTTGTCAATGATTCACCAATAATTTAACATAATTATATTTAGAAATTTAAATAATTTAAATATATAATCCACATAAAGGAACTAGAAATAAATGTCTTGCATATTCTACTTTGCATAAAGGAACTAGAAATAAATGTCTTTGCATAGTCTACTTTACCACTTTACTGAAAGTTTGAATATTTTTTGTATCTTGTCAAACCGACAACAAGAAAAAGTATGGCCCCCCAAAAATGTTTATAAACCTAGTAGAGCTGGGAGACCTAATGACAGGCTAGGAAATAGATTACTGCCCTTTCCTTTTATTTTCCTTTCCTTTTCAAAAAAGGAATAACAATCCGCCCCAGATATCAGAAGAATCAATCATGACATAAACAAGGGGTCTCACTAGCACACAAATTATCTAAAATGTTCTTGTAAGGTGACAATGAAATTTATTAAGCTGTCATTATCAGTGCTATCAATCAGGTTAGAGACCAACTGAGGAAGGATTAGAAATCTCAGCCTGAATGGAGCAATCAGCCTGAATGGGACCTTTATTAATCGCACTCTGATTTTCAGACAGCTGAATTTCCCTGGATGACTAACCTTTTGGTTAAAATCACTAATCTTCCTATCAAAGCTTATTTTATACCAAACACAAACATTTTCATACTCCAGCACACTGTATGCATTTACTACTGAAGGACTGAAAGTTATATCTTTATAGTTTTTGAGGGAAAGGCCTATTGTTCTCTCTTTGATCATTCAGTCAATATGAAAATTATGGGTCTCTTCTTGTGTTGGTAGTCACCCAAAGTTCATTTGCAGATAGTCTTTGGTACAACAGGAAAATTGTGAAAATTATGAAATGCAGACTACTGCAAAGAAACTTCTCAAAGTTTTAACATCAGAAAGATTTCAATGGCTTAGAAGAACAAGCCATTGCACACTTCCAAGTATTTTGCTTTATAACTATCATAAATTAAACCCAGCTACAGAACCATTACTAAAATATCACTCTGTATCATCCATGTTGGTTTTTTAATTATGTTTCCCCACTTTGATAATGTTCAACAACTCATTAATTCCAAATAGGTCAGTAAGTGGAGCAAATTAAGAAAATTCTACAATTTTTGTCTTAATCTTGGTACAGAACATGTCAGACATCCCATCATTTCCATTCAGGGCAAAAGTTCATTTCTTTCTAATATCCCTAACTTTTCTGACAATGTATTGAAAACTGTAAGTACAGAGAATCAATAATAAGAAAAAGAATACAGTAGAAACCCACAGTTATGAACTGACCAGTCAACCACACTCCTTCTTTGGAACAGGAAGTACCCCACCAGGCAGCAGCAGAAAAACTAATCCAATCCACCAACCCCAAAACCAACCAACCAATCAGCCAAACAGTAGCAAGCACAAGAGCAGAGTACTATGTTAAAGGTAAACTGCTAACAAGAAAAGGGAAGAGCAGCATTTTTCTTCTGCAAAGTAAAGTTTCAAAGCTGTATTAAGTTAATGTTTGGTTGTAAACTTTTGACAGAAAAACCATAACGCTTTCTTCAGTTATCATTTCAGAGCTTACAAACACTTCGGGAATGGTGATTGTTCATAACTGAGGTTCTACTTTATATAACTGGATAAATAAATTTTAAGACTGAAATCTATTATAAAAAGCATTTAAGTAAATATGCATGCTTGTAAAGTTTTGCTATGCAAATAAAATGGCAGATTTTGTTTAACCAAGCTGCCCATAGATAAGTAAAGAAATGAATGGAATAAGACTGTTCGAACTATTTTTCTGGTTTGAGACGATTGAGCCATTCTGTGAGATTAATCTCCAATGTAACTGACATCACCAAAATAAATGGTTGCCCTAATAAGCTGTATTTCCAATGGTTTATTTCAACATCCATGTTAATAAGAAGCTGGTAAAAAAATCCTTCTCTTACTTACTTCAATCTTAAATAAGCATTTATCCTTTCTAACAAACAATCTTTTTCAGATTTCAAATGTCATTATCAAGTTGGTATTGTATGAAAGTGAACTTCAGAATTCAATCCAACTTAGAAGCAAAAATTTAATAGGACTACTGCAATGTTTTATAAAAAAGAATATAGCACACAATATAAATCATCCTGATTGTCCATAAGAATTACTTAAGCCCTTTAAGTAATGTTATCTTCTAATCTTTTATTCCTGATTTTCTCATCAGGTATCCCCCAACAGTTTATCTAATTCAATTATGTAATCAGAGATCACTAAAAATTCACTGAAAGCAAAAATGAAACTAAATACTGAAAAAAGCCTTTTTAAAAAATATTAGAAAAGCTCTGGAGAGTGTGTTCTTTGAAGCCAAATGTAGTGCCATGGAGAAGTAGTCCATTGAGTTAATTAATAAAGAATATAGAGATACGTATAACCAGGGCTTGACAAACTGTGGCGAGAGCTACTCGCCAGCCCCGCACTATGCATGCGCCAGACCGGTACTGCGCATGCGCGCAGCGCCGGTGAACAGGGCGCACAGAGCGACCGGCAGAAATCTACTCGCCATGGGTGAGTAGAAAAAGCAGTTTGTCAAGCCCTGCGTATGACCCAGAAGCATGTTTAAACAGAGATAAATTGAGTGTCTTGTTCAAGTTAAAGAAGGAAGCATTTCAATTTCAAATTGGATTATTAGGGGAACGTTAACTGTAGCTCCCATATCGGTGACAAAATTACCATGATTTTCGGAAGCATGATTTTGGACAGGATGAGGGAAGTTGACCTAGGAAGAAAAAGAAGGATGCAGAAGCTAATTAGAATATAGGATGTAACTGGGCAATTCAACATGAGAGATTGTCCAACTATTGAACTAAGAGAAACTGACTGAAAAGCCCAATCCAAAGAGGGACCAGGCAGGGCCGTCCTTAGGATTTATGGTGCCCTAGGCGGGATTATTAAACTGGTGCCCCTATGCCTGACTTGCTCTTCCACCCCTACCGCCTCCCCTCCCCTTCCCAGAGACTCCAGCAGCCAATCCCCTCGCTCAGACTGTGCTGCAGACAGCGCATTCGGCTCTCTCTAGGACCCAGTCCTGCTGTTACATGCTCCACTGCAGTGTTTCCCAATTTTATTTGGCCATGGAACCCTTTTCAGCATTTCAAGGAACCCCTAGGTTTGTCGAGCGCAAAAAAAAAAAAAGGAACCCACCAATGCATTAAAATCACATTCCTTCCCCAAGACCCCACTCCTTTGAGGCCCCATCCTCTCTGCTCCCCTTCTGTCTATCACTTGCTATCCCCAGCCATTGTACGCTCTCACTTGGTTGAGAGAGGAGGTGCGGGCTCTGGGGTGGGAATGAGGGATTTGGGTGTGAGAAGGGGTGAGAAGTGCAAGCTCTGGGAGGGAATTTGGATGCAGGAGAAGGGGATGCTGGCTTGGGGAGGGGGCTCCAGGCTGGGGAGTGTTGGGCTCAAGTGGAAGGTTGGGGTGCTGAGCAAGTCACAGGCTTGTGGATGTGAGGGTGCAGGAGTTTGTGTTGGATATGTGAGGGGCTCAGGGCAAGGAGGTTGTGAGTATGATGGGCTCAGGACACACATTTCCCATGTGTGGATAGTGCAGGAATGTTGTGGCAGAAGACTAAGGATGTGGGGATGCAGGAGTTTGGGGATGTAAGAGGCTCAGGACAAGGGGTTCCACTGTATGATAGGCTCAGATTTGGGGTCAGGTGTGTAGGAGTGTTATGATGCTGCAGTGAGATGGGGATTTGGCCCCAATTGGGGGCATGTTGGCCAGGCTTCATTTTTAAATAAAATATTATGTTAAACTCGAAAGGGTTTAGCATTGTCTTTATATATGAGAGGGGCAGGGAACCTGTTTTGAGTCAAGGGTCACTGACCCACAGAAAAGTCAGTTGGGGCCACACAAGTGAGATGCCAAAAAAAAAAAACCAAAACCCCAAGCCTCACTAATGCAGTCCCAAGGATGCTGGCACAGCTGGCAGGGTGCTGGAGCCAGGGACGGGTGGTGCTGGGTGCTGCGGTGGGTGGCAGGGTGCTGGGGACGGGGACAGTGTGGTGCTGGGTGCTGGTGACAGTGTTGTGGGGGCAGGGGACAGGGTACTTGTGGGGGGTCTGGGCAGGGGACAGGGACAGCTGGGACCAGTACCTGGCTATCCTGCAGCACCTCTGGGAAGTGTGCGACTACACTCCCCTTCCCCAAACAGCTGGTGTGTGAGCTGCCTGAGCAGCAGGGGCTGTTGCACCCCAGCAACTTACCTCCGCAATGCCGTCCTGCGAGGGGGGGGAAGAGGGGGAGAGTCCTAGGGCAGAGCGCGCTGTCTGCACAGGCGGAGCTGTGCAGACCCGGGTCTCCTGACCTCCCCACACCACGCAGAAAGGCCCCGGAACTAAGTTGATGGGTGCCACAGCCCAAGCTGTTCAGGCAGCGCACGCCGGCTCCTGTGGGGAGGGGAAGTGCTTCCCTCCCCACTGTGGGTCACGTGGAGTCACTCCTGTCCGGCACCCCCTGGTGTGCTGGCCGGGAGCAACTGTTACCTCTGCCCCCACCTCCCTATGCCTCTGCATCACCTGGGAGGAATAGGAAACAAGTCTGCTGCTTCTTTAAGCAGCTGGCTAGCCGGCGCTTTCTCTTTCAGAGGGGGTCGGGGAGTGCTGGCTTTTCACACTGCTCCACTGCTTCCCGACCGTCTGGGCAGAGTGGTGCCCCAGAAATACTGGTGCCCTACGCAACTGCCTATTCTGCCTATGCCTAAGGACGGCCCTGGGACCAGGGCAACTCGATGTTCAGCAGAGCTGAAAGGAAGAAAGAGTTACTCACCTTGTGCAGTAACGGTAGTTCTTTGAGATGTGTGTCCCTGTGGGTGCTCCACTCTGGGTGCTGGTGCGTCCTCGTGCTGGCAACTGAGACTTTTCCAGTAGTTTCCACCACACCACGCACGCACCGTGGTGCCCCTTATGCCGTTGTTATCCGTTAGGCGCATGCGTGGCGTGGCCCCTCCGTTCCTTCTCTACCCATGCTGTTAGAGAATGGGGCTCCAAAGCAGGGGAAGGAGGGAGGGTAGTGGAGCACCCATGGGGACACACATCTCAAAGAACCACCGTTACTGTACAAGGTGAGTAACTCCTTCTTCTCCTTCGAGTGGTGTCCCCGTGGGTGCTCCACTCTGGGTGACTACACAGCAGTTGTCGACCTGTGGAGGTGGGTTTGGAGCCCTGTGTTAGTCACTGTGGATAGCACTGCTTGTCCCATCGCCTTGGATGATGCGATTCAAGAGGAGAGAGCGTAGTGCTGTGTGAATGTATGGTCAGATGACCAAGTGGCAGCGTTACAAATGTCCTGGAGAGAGACTTTGCTCAGGAAAACGGTAGTGGAAGACATCGCCCTGGTGGAGTGCGCTGTGATGGTTTCAGGTAAGTGTTTATCATAGAATGTATAGCATGTTCGAATACATGAGGACATCCATTTTGAGATCCTCTGTGATGAGACTGCTTGTCCCTTGGATCGTTCTGCATAGGACAGAAACAGCCTAGGGGACATTCGCCAGGCTCTGGTGCGGTCAATATAAAACGCAAGTGCCCTACAGATGTGGAGGGTGTGCCATGCAGCGTGCAGAGGATCGGTGTGTGGCTTGGGAAAAAAGGCAGGTAAGTTTATGGGTTTGTTGACGTGGAAGGAGGAAGTACTTTGGGGAGGAACTTCGGATAGGGTCTAAGTATAACTCTGTCCTTGGTAAACACCATGTACGGGGCTTCAGCCATCAACGCAGCAAGCTCGCTCACTCTCCTGCTGGAGGTTATCGCAACGAGGAAGGACACCTTCATCGAAAGATGTGACCAACAGCAAGTCGCTAGTGGTTCAAAAGGAGGTTTTGTCAAGCTCTTAAGTGTGTGGTTCAGATCCCAGACTGGAACTGGTGGGCTGGCTGGTGGAAAGGTGTTCTGTAGGCCCTTCAGGAATCTCTTGGTTATCAGGTTTGCAAGGAAGGAAATCCCTTGTTCAGTGCGATGAAAAGCTGCTATGGCAGCCACGTGTACTTTAACGGTGCTGAGAGCAAGGCCCGATTGTTTAAGGTATAATAAGTAGTCCAACAGAATGGGGAGGGAGGCGGATTCCGGGGGTGTCGTATGCAATCGTTTGAACCAGTGAGAAAATCTGTTCCATTTATAGAGGTACGTTTTCCTGGTGGATTGTCTTCTACTGTTGATCAGTATTTCTTTCACCATTTCTGAACAGTTGTTTTCGGCATCCTGAAGCCATGAAGTAGCCAGGCATGGAGATGAAACTTGTGGAGTTCTGGATGGAGATTCTTCCCATGGTACTGCGATAGAAGGTTGTGATGAAGCGGGAAGGCATATGGATCTGCCATTGTCATCTTGTGAAGGTAAGGATACCAAGTCTGTCTGGGCCACGCTGGTGCGACCAGTATGACTCAAGCCTGATCTGTCCTGATCTTGTTGAGAAGCTTGTGCAGGAGAGGAAAAGGTGGGAAGGCGTAAAGGAGCGGAGCGTCCCACCTGATAGAAAAGGCGTCCCTGAGGGAGTGCTTCCCTAAGGCTGCCCTGGAGCAATAGAGGTGACACTTCCTGTTGCTTCTGGTGGCAAAGAGATCTATGTGTGCTTGGCCCCACTGATGAAACACTAGATCGAGTGCACGCTAATCTATTTCCCATTCATGCTGGTCGTGGAACATGTGGCTTAGTGCATCCGCCGTAACGTTGAGTACTCCAGGAAGGTAGGAGGCTACCGGGGTAACCTGATGCATAAGTCACCAGTTCCATAGTTTGATGGCTTCTGTGCAAAGGGAAGGGGATCATGCACCTCCCTGTCGGTTGATGTAGTACATGCAAGTGGTGTTGTCCATCATTATAGTGATGGACTTGTGGGCTATGTAAGGTAGGAAGTGTTGACACGCATATCTGACTGCTCATAACTCCAGGAGGTTGATATGAAATGTTTGTTCCAGAAAGGACCATTTGCCTTGAACTGTGATGGTCCCTAAATGGGCTCCCCAACCCATGTGTGATGCATCGGTCATCATTGTAAGTGTGGGGGAAGGTTGTTGGAATGGTACCCAGTCTAGCATGTTTTGTGGGTTCGTCCACCACTGCAGGGAGTTGAGGATCGGTGGTGGGATGGTAACCAGTTTGGAAGTTGATCTCTGGATGGCATATAGGTTGTGGCTAACCATGACTGTAGGCCTCTCTTGTGGAGCCTGGCCAACTTGACGACGTATGTTGTGGAAGCTATATGTCCAAGAATTTTGAGGCATTCGCAAACTGTCACAGTTGGTGCTGACTGTGCACTTGTGATAAGATTGAGTATTGTATTGAATCTACATGTATTGTTCGGGCAGAGTAGCCTTTGCTGCCACAGTGTCAATGAGGGCTCCTCAGGGTTGGGTGGAGTGTGGATTTTGCGTAGTTTATGTGAAAACCAAGGCTGACCAGAAGGTCTACGGTAGTATCGATCATGGTCTTTGTTTCCTGAAAGGACGACCCCTTTATGAGGCAGTCATCTAGATATGGGAATATCATGAATCCCTGATGTCGTAGTGAGGCCATTACGACTGCCAGAGTTTTGGAGAATATTCTGGGGCCTGTTGAGAGGCCAAACGGGAGCACTTGGTATTGGTAGTGTTGGTTGCCCACCATAAATCGTAAGAAGCGTCTGTGTGCGGGATGGATTGTAATGTGGAAGTAGACATCCTGGACGTCGAGAGCCAAAAGCCAATCTCCTTGACCCAATGCAGGAATTTTGTGGCTAGAGTTACCATTTTGAAATGGTGGTAAGTGATGTATTTGTTGAGTCTCCTCAAATCCAATATAGGTCGCCATCCTCCACTCTTTTTCTGGGTTAGAAAGTAGGTTGAGTAGAACCCTCGACCCTGGAATTCTGACGGTACCTGTTCTATGGCACCCAATTGTAGCAGGTGCGAGACTTCTTGGTGAAGAAGGGTCTTGTGAGAGGGGTCCCTGAAGAGGGATGGGGTAGGAGGGTGAGTGGGAGGCAGAGAGGTGAAGGGAATGGCATAGCCGTGTTGGATGAGTTCTAAGTCCCATTTGTCCAATGTGATTTGGGTCTAATGGTGGAAAAAGACGCAGAGACGATGGTTGAATTGAGGATGATTGGGTATAAGTGATATTGAGGTATCTTTCTGGCTCTCGACATATTTTTCAAATTTGTTGTTTGGCTGTGGGTGGGATGGGTCATAGAGGAATGTTGTTGCTGCTGGCATTGGGGTCTACAACGTTGCAGCCTTTGTTTTTGGCAGAGATTGTATCTGGATTGTTGCCTGTATGGCTCCCTGGGTCTCTGGTAGGTTCTATACCTCATTCTCTTAAAAGGGGGAGTATACATTCCCAGGGTCCTGAGGGTGGTGCGGGAGTCCTTCATGGAATGTAGTACCTCATCAGTCTTAGCAGCGAAGAGGTTGGTCTTGTTGAAAGGCAAATCCTTGACCTTCTGTTGTAAGTCTCTTGGGACTCCAGATGCCTGCAGCCATGAAATCCTCCGCAATACGATGGCAGATGCTGTTATACAGGCTGCGGTGTCTGCTACGTCCATTGCAGACTGTAGGGCCGTATGGGAAACAGTGTGGCCTTCTTGCATGATGCAAAGAAGTGTTAGTCTCTTGTATTGGAGTAGGTCCTGCAGTTTGGAATAACTGGCGTGGTCGTAATCCGCGAGTATGGCAGTGTAGTTTGCTGCTCTAAGGAGCAGGGTGGCAGAGGAGTAAACCTTACGACCCATGATATCGACTTTTTTGTGGTCTCTGTCTTGTGGTGTGGACCTGAGGTTAGGCTGTCTGCCTTTATGTCTAACGGAGTCCACTACTAATGAGTTTGGTGGGGGGTGGGTGAAGAGGAAATCCAGTCCTTTCGGTGCAATGAAATACTTGCGGTCAGTCCTTTTGTTTGTTGGGGTAATGGAAGCAGGAGTCTGCCAGATGTTGTCTGCCGGGTCCATAATGGCTTTGTCCATAGGGAGTGCTATTCGGGAAGTAGTGGGAGGCTGTAATGTGCGCAAAAGCCGTTATTGCTTCTCTTGCACCTCTTGTAGGTCACGTTCTTGCGCCAGAGCCACCCTTTTAAAGAGGTCTTGGAATTTCTTTGAGTTATCACCCGATGGTAGGGTGTCAGCCATAACTGCCTCATCAGGTGAAGATGAGGAGTTGTACAAAGGAGACCTGTCTTCTCCCTCTGAGAGAGAATCTTGTACCTCGGAATGGGCCGGAAAATTAGGCTCAGTTGCTGAGGTGGTGATTTGAGGAGAAGCCGGTGGTGGTCTAGAGATCGTGGAAGGAGCAGGATGGTGGTTTTTCCTAGGGCATGGATCCCATGGCTGCCAATGAGTAGTGTATGGCAGTGGTGGGTAGCCTTATTGTTGTGCTTACCATGGTGGTGTAGGTGGGGCGTATGCGTATGCCATGGGGCCAGGTTGCCAAGAGGGAGGTCTGTGAGCAGGACTGGAGTGTTGGGAAGAGAATCTACTCCTGGGTTCGATGCCCACCTCGCTCAGAGATCAGGAGATATTTGATGATCTGTGCGAGTGCACCGAGTGAATAGAGGATCCTGGTGAAATCGGTGCCATTGGTGTGCGGCTCCTGACTGGGGATCGGTAGCATGTGCATTCCTGGGACAATGCCAAGGTGTGTGGTTTGCTCAGTGCCAATGGTGCGGCTGGTCCCGTGTGACCTGGCGGAGGTATGTTAGGCACAGATGTTGGTGCTGCTTGAGGTTGGTGTCTCGGTGCCGTCCCCGTGATGGACCGCCAGTGCGGTTGGTGCTTTTGGTGAGGTCAGTGCCATTGGTGCAAGTGGTGCCGATTGTTTCTGTTTTAGTTCTATGTGGGCCCTCTTCTCCGGTGCCTGTGTCTTGGATGGTGCTGTACCAGACGTGCCGCGCCTATCCACAGTGCTGACCCTTGCGGCTCTCGGTGCCAAGGATAGCAAACGGGCTGGAGAGAGACCTGTTTTCGAGACCGTAGGGACAGAGGGGGCAGAGGGATGAGATTTATCCATACCCTTGCTCTAAGAGGCCTGTTTTGGGGCCACTGGCATGTCCTCTGACAATGGTTGAAGCGACTTTTCATAGAGGAGTGTCTTCAGCCTGTTGGCTTGATCACGGCGCGCTCTAGCCATGAGTTTCGAGCAGTGGGGGCGCTTTTGTATCTGATGCAACTACCCCAAGCACTTTATACACTTAGAATGTCCGTCCGAAATGGGCACAGCATCTTAGTACGACTCGGACCTTTTAAAGCCGGGAGATCTTAGCATGAGGCACGAGGGGAAAGGCAGCAAGCTGCAACGAAAACTTTTTTTTTTTTTACTTTTTTAGACTGGGGCGGGTGGTAAGGGTAAAATAACTTGGAAGTTGAGGTAACTGATGGGATTAAACTGGGTTTTGATGGGGTTTTTTGATAGAATATGAAGAGAAAAGGAGGCTCCGTCTGCTGCCGAGGACGGTAGAGAAGGAACTGAGGGGCTGTGCCGCACGCGCGCCTAATGGACAACAATGGCACAAGGGGGTTCCACGGCACGTGTGTGGCGTGGTAGAAACTGCTGGAAAAGTCTCTGGTCGCCGGCGTGAGGACGCACCAGCACCCAGAGTGGAGCACCCACGGGGACACCACTCGAAGGAGAAGTAAAGGATCTCCAAGATGAGTTCCTTTGAAGTCACTATTTCAGTTTCACTGCACTGAAATTTGATTCAGCTTCTCAAGTATTTCTATGCTTGTATATTCCACTCAGCCCTCTCTTGTATGCAATGCTATACAAACAAAATTGAATGCATTAACAAAACAAATTTTAACTGTATAAAATTAATTTATTTTCCCCCTCACTACCAAAGAGACAGGGAACAATTCAAAGGCAAATGCAATGTGTATATATGCACAGTCTAGAAGCATATTTTTCCTGCACACCAAAGATTTACACATTCACATTATTTGCTTATCTTTACACAATTTGTTCTGGTACTCAACTCTTCTTCACATGACCGGAGCTGTAGCTGCTGGCTGGGATTCTCAAAGGAATTTAAGATAGTTCAGTGTCAAAATCCAATTGAAATTGAAAGTCAGAAGGAGTTAAGCACCTAACATCCCTAGCCCCTGCTCCCTCTTCAGAAAAGTGCTATAGTTATATTGATCTCATAGAAAGAGCTCTTGTGCAAAAAGGCTTATTCCTCGTGGGGAGAAGAATAACTCTTGTGCAAAAAGCCCTCTCTTCTGATGATCTACTGTAAACTTTCTTGCGCAAGAATGGGCTTGTAGTGTGGACGCTCCGCAAGTTTTTGTGCAAGAACGGCCGTTCTTGCGCAAGAAGCCTGCAGTGTAGACATAGCCATTGTCAGGGCTTGACAAATGGCGGCGAAACCTACTCGCCAGCCCCGCACCGCGCATGCGCGTGCCGGTGGTGAATGGGGCGACCGGCTGAAATCTACTCGCCACAGGCGAGTAGATTCAGTGATTTGTTGAGCCCTGGCCATTGTGTACTACGCAGGGTAAGAAGGACAAATTTGTTCATTTTGCTATCACATACACAGAAACTGTGGCCCTTTCTCTGGCATTCAAAGTCAACAAAAGGGGATAAACATAGGTTACTTTATCCCACTGATGAACCGTAGGGGGTATTGCTAAAACTGATGCCTATCTTCATAAAGCAATGGTTCAAGAAACCAACCTTCAGAACAGAGGAAGAAAGGATTTAAATGAAACAAATTAAAGGGATAAAGGCAGAGAATCAGGGCTCTTATCAGGCTTCTGGGAAGCAAGGAAGATCCATTTAGGAGGCAAGAAGTTTAAGAGGAAAGATGATGGGGACGACAAGAATCTTTCCTCTCTAGGATGACAAACCAGAAAACAAAGAGGAAGGTTTTCTTTTCAAATCCTTCAAGCAAGAAAGAGAACAGTGAAGTTGCCAGATTTGTGGTTAGAAGGGATTTCTTAACATATCACAAGTACACCCTGAACTATGCTCAGCATGCCACCAAGGAACTAATGGAATCTTGATTTTTGTAGAGATCCCCAGCCACTTTAGCATGTTCCTTTCATGTTCAAAGGCTGATAGCAAAAGTGGACTGCAGTTGGGATGCAGGAAAGATCTGAGGCACAGCAGATCTGTTTGGTAGATGAGGTGGTCTTTGGTATTTCAGCCTGCTGAAAATGTCCAAACACTGATTGCACTGGTCCATAGTGGTCCACTCCTAACTGATCTTTCTCAGCAACCTCCCAAAAGAGGAGGAAAGAAGGCATGGCATACACTTAACTGAATTGAAAGTAGAATAAAAAAAATCGTGCTTCATGGTTTGGATATCTCCTGAAAAAGCTGTCTGTGGTCCTCTTAAGCCCTAGAGATTAACCGACAAATGGAATACACTGCTCGATTAGCCATTTTGCCTGTATTTACACACACACACACACACACACACACACACACACACACACACACACACACACACACCCCTTTTCTGTAGCACATGAAGAGCCTGGATGGATTTTATCTCAGACTGTAGTTCCAAGGTCAATATACGTAAACTTCCCTGAAAGAATGAGAATGATTGTTCTAGTATTTAAGGCCAAAAGGGATCACCAGATCATCTAGTCTGATCTGCTGAACATCATAGTCCACCCATTTATACCTGAATTCAATAGGAGGATTTTTATCTCAGCAGTGTCAGTGTCCTCTCCAGGACCTTGTGAGATAGGGAAGTATGTCCCCGTTTTACAGATGGAAAACTGAGGCACAGGGAGTTTAAGTGACTTATCCAAAATCACACAGGAAATCCAGGGTGGAGCAGGGAATGGAAGCTGGGTCTGTGTCCCAGCCAGTGGACCATCTTTCTGCTCCTTTGGATAGATCATGCTATAAAAATACAATTATTCTGTATTTGATTGTCTACTATACATTTCTCTATAGCTCTAGCAGGTATAATGTATCAGATAAAAGGGGCTAACTGTCCAATACTCAGTCAGACAAAGGGTCTACAGAATCCCAGAGGAGTAGAAGGTCTAACTGTATAGCACTGTAATGAAGAGACTGGGAGCAAAAATTCTAAAGGCCACTGCTTAGATCTTAAAAGTCTACCTCAGGGAACATTGCTTTGTAATGATGGCTTAGTGAGACAAATGGGAAAGATGTCTAGTAACTGGATTTCATTTTTGAGATATAATATCCTGGGAAAGTACTATTAAATTGCTGTACTTGCTGTCTCAAATTCTAAGTACAATGAGAGGAAGGATGGTCCAGTGGTAAGGGAGTCTGAGAGTCAGGCGATCTGGGTCTCAGGAGATTTCAATTCTCCACTTTGCTGTTGGGCAATTCACAGACTTTCTACACTTCAGTTCTCCTTCTGTAAAACGGGAGAACAACACTTCCCAATTTTAAGGTTGTTGAGAGTTAATTAAATGTTACAGGTTGTGAAGTGCTCGGATACTATAGTCAAGAGGCCCAGCAGCACCATAGGTAGAGGAGTGCCCTAGATCTAGTGATTCAAGGGATCCTAACTAGGAGCTTTGGAACTGAATCAGTTCTTTTCAGGGAAATTTATTTCCAGTTCTTCTGTACAAAAGTCACCCTGCAGCATCTGACCCTCAGTCTCCTATTTCTAGTCTGCAAAGTGGGCCTTGATAAGTGTTGTGTTGAAAAAGAAAGGTATATGTAAGCTGATCTGAGCAGCAAGGTAAGGAGGCCACTAAAGGTAGTCCATCCTCTTCAATACCTTTACTGCTTTGAGGAAGTGAGACAGGAACAACTGATCTGTTGTGTATAAGTCACGGGCACAGGGAGGATATTCTGACATTACAGAATGGCAATCCAGTTTTGTGATAATGAAAAGTTTGCCACCCTAATTTATTCTAATGAAGCATTTCTTTCAAAAAAAAAAAAAAAAAAAAGCCGATGCCCATACCATACAAACTAATTCAATACACAGGGTAATGTACATTATTGCAAAATCATGCAGTAATGCAACTGTGTTCCTAGCACATTTTCAGTCACAAATTAATAGTAAGAAACCTTCATAATCACTTCAACCATGTGTACAATCGTGGAAGTAAAGTGTATAATTTCAGGTAAAGCGAGGAAATGAGTGGAAAGAAATCTTCCTTTGCTAAGATCTGACCTGCATTTCCAAGACCCTCCAGTAAACACATTCATGAATTTTGATAAATGATTCTTAGCCTTCCAGAAAGAGTTAGAGTCATAAAGGGATCCTGGCACATTACCTTCAGCAAATAAGAAAATCAACTTTATTATCCTGTCAAAATCCCATTGTAAATATTCATTATGGGCATTATTTTCAAAAAATGTTGAGGACCTATGGCTCCAGCTGATGACCGGAGAATATGGAGGTATTCAGCACCCTTCGGCTGGGGGGACAAAACAAACCAACCCAATATCTAAAGTTCTGAAAAAGACCAAGAGCAGGACAATGTTGCTCAGAGAGAACAGGCTGTGAGAGCTTCACTGACATCACACTTTACCTTTTCTTTTGTATACCTACTTTGTGTCATTTTTCAGCTGCACAAATGAGCAACATTAGAAACATAGTCATAAATTTATGGTCATAAATTAATAAGGAAGGCAACAATAAGTCTCACAGATAAGGAACCATTCCGACTTTCCCCTTCTATTTATTGATTTTTCCAATGAACATAATATAGACAATAAAAGTTTAACCTAATGTACTTTTCAAGACATCTGCTAATGAATGAAAAAGCTATAATTTTAATAAGCTGCATATTTATTTATTTATTTATATTTCAGTTTGTCAATACCTAGCCTGAACTCTAGGCATTATGGACATATTTTGTTAAAAGAAGTGTGTGTGTTAGTAATCAATAGAAATATGAAATAAAGAAATAAAACACTTTGAAGAATAAACCCGTTTAGGGAAATCTCTGAGGAAGAATGAGATCACATACACAGAGTATGAACTATGGGGCCAAGTGTGTCTCCAGCCAGAGTGTCTCCATGCTGTTTGCATGCCACAGAAAGGAACTCTGTGCTGGTCACACATAATCTAACGTGAAGGATCCGAAAAGCTGTGGGCTATGCACTTCGTCATAGATGGACCAGCTGGATGACACAACACTAGCAATTTACTTTAAACTTACATACACACACACTTACATATATATCTACAATCTCAGAGAAAACCAAAGTGGAAGCATGGGGTTAACAGACTAAAAGAACGGAATAAAAAAGTATATTCAGAGAGACTGAAAGAAGAATGAAATAAAAATATAAATATATAAAAAAGCAAGCGAATAATAGCCACATTCTTATGTTATGAATTAAACTCATATTTAAAAATGAGTTAAAAATCCCTTCATGGATTTTTTCCTCAATGGATAACGGTCTTGATTTCACCAAGTTACACTTCTTATGCCTATAATGCTACAGAGATACCAGAAATGTTCATTTCCAGGGCCAGTAATGTGAACCGTGCCAAATCTTGAACCACAGACAAGAGAAGCCCATCAAAGACAGAATCAAGTGCTGGTGTGACATTTACTGCTGATGCTTCAGTGCACATGGCATGGAGTATGAACAGCATTGTACTAACTGACAGCCAATAACTAGAACCTCCTGGGGAATCAAGACCTCTTTTTATCATGCCCTGGCTCAGGCGCATCACAAGTCTCTTCTCTTCCTCCTTTTCAAAAGGAAACTTCCATCTCTTATCCCCTTAACTCTCACTCACAAGCTTGTACGGCTTAGGAGTATGGGACAAGTCAGTCACCAACTCCTGGGCCCTTACAACACAGGGACCAAAATGACTGGCAATTTCAGGGGCCCAGATTTTTCTTCTCATTAGTCCTATGCTTGAGTTCAAACTTTTAAAATGCAGTGTAGAGCCACAGAAGAAGATCACCATGAGGTACATGAGCATGTTGACTCTCCTTAGCAATACTCCTCTGCAAGAAAGCCTTTCTAGGCAATATATTGGGTAGTTGTGATTCAGATTGTGTTGGCTGCAAGTGTGACAAATCTTTGAACACACCAATTACATTAAATAAATGATATACTGCCAGTCTCCAACTATATATTTCAAAGGACAGATAAGTCACCTAGTGAGACTCATACTTTAAGATGTCAGATTTTTTTTTAAAATACTGTTATTGTTTGAAATTTTCACATTATGGTACCTGTACTTCACAAACAAAGTTTGACATGGCAAACATATTCCTGTTTATTACTTTGAGTGGAATTTATTTCAGTAAGTGGTGTGACAGGGCAGGTTAGAGGTCTAGATTAGAGACAGAGAGGCAGCTCTAAAAAGCAGAAATGGCCCTGGTTAATTAAGAGAGGGTTACTTCAGGGCAGCCAGGAGCAGCTGACCTGGGGCTATCAAGGGCAGAATGGAAGCAGCTGAGACTGGGCTGCTATAAATCAATTAAGGGCCAGCCCATCTGAATTCCAGCAGCCACAGGGCCTTCTAAAAAGTCTTCCTTGCTGGGGGTAGAGGAGAGTGGAAGAGGAGTTTGGAGGGAGGTGGAGAGGAAAGAGTCAGATAAGTGGAAAAAGAGAATGGCAGAGACAGTGGGGAAGGTGAGGAGCTGTGACAAGGAGTCTTTGGGCTCCCTTCCCCAAGTATCCAGAAAGTCCAGCCAGTAGCTGGGGAGGACTGGTTACCCAGCCCAGACTGACCAGGGGCATCTGCCCGAATGCCCGTTTTTGCCAAGGGACAGAAGCCCAAATGCCGGAAAGGGCAAGTGGAACATGTGCTGCAGTACCTAGACTGTGGGATTGTGGACTGAACAGGGGTCTGGGACCCAGAAGGGGGATTAAGCTTGACACAGTGGACATAAATGAACAGTTAAAGGTGCTTATTGGCCTGTAGGGACTTCATTTCGAGATAAAGATACTGGTGAGATTTAGACAGCACTTTGTATATATGGGAAGGTATTCAACACATCGTGCTCAACTTTAAGCATTTGAGTGGCTTGATTATTGTTGATTTAAATTAGGGATGGGGAACCTTTTTTGGGTTTGGGGGCTGCTGACCAACAGAACAATCAGACGGGAGCTGCACACAAGTGAGAAGCAAAAACAAAAAACCAAAAAACCCCTCACTGACATGACCCCCGATTGAGGAGAAAGACACTCCCTACATTCTCAACATTCCCCTTGTGCACTAAAACCTAAGGGGAGGGCCAGGCTGGTGGGGGGGAGTTGGAGCACCAGTGCAGGCTTTCCAACGCTGCGGGGGGAGCCCTGAGCTTTGGGGGCTGCATCCATCCCCCAGGTCAAAGGTTCCTGATTTAAATGCTATACTGAGTAGGCATGGGATGATTCACATAAATCATTTGCTGTATTAGGCATCGCTGTTGACCAGCAGCATGATTCAAAGTCCACTGAAGTCAATGGAAAAATTCTTATCAACTTCAACAGGCTTTGGTTCAGGTCCTCTGGGTGCATCTGAACCTGTAACAAACACCTGTCAAGGCCACAGACATCTGAGCCCTCAAACACCTCAAATAGAAGCAGCTGCACATACTTGTCTTGCAGCACCCATACCTGGATGCACAAACCTGTTTTCCCCCCTCCATACAAAAGTGCAGACACAAAATTAAAGATCAGATCAAAACCCCCTTGGAATCATCATTAAGGAGGACCCAACCAATTCCCCCAGACTTGAACTCCACTTCAAAGAAAATTGGGCATACACCAAGCTTTGTGAAAGGAGCTGGGATTTCCCAAGAACGTCAACCAAAACACACTACTTTAAGTAAAATATATAACAGATTTATTAACTACAGACTGATTTTACGTTATTATAAGTAGCAATCATAAATTAAATTAGGTTACTTAAAAATAAATTTCCAGTCTAAATGCTACAAATAAACATGATTTGAATCAAGTAGATTCTCACCCTGAGAGATGGTACAAGCCGGTTACAGAGTCTCAATACAAAGGGAATCTTTTCCACCCTTCCCCTGTTCAAAGTCTTTGTCCTCCAAATGTCCTTCCAGGTGTTAGGGTGGAAGTGCTCATATTTTCTTCTAATTTGCATGAAATATCTTTGCTGTGACATGGGTTATTCCTGCCTTCTCCAAGAAGTTGCTAGAATAATGGATTCTTTTCTTGATGGTGTTGATGAGACATTAATGCTGTCTGACTAGTGATGACTTCACCATTGTTGTACCTAAAAGGTTGGTTATGGGTGTTCCCAACCTCACAATGTATTTCAGTGACACATACATTAATACTTCATAACTTCACATGAAATGATAGCACTTACAATCCATCAGGATATTAATGTTCAACAGATTAAGACTTCTAAAACATATCTGACAAGGCATACTTTGTACAAAAGATATGGTAGCAGTGAATATGGGGGTTCCAGGGTGCTACTTTGAGCCAGAATGTTAGAGTAAGAAAAATTCAATAGAATCCAGTGTCATCAGCCTGCGGAATATAACAAAAATTGACTCTTCTAACTCAGAAATGTTGAATTGGTCCTTCGTTATCTTCTAAAGGAGCAGTGGATGAGTGCTATGAGATATAAAATTAAATAAGCAAAATTGTACTATTGTGGCTAGGGAAGAAAGTGTGGCAGCAGCTATTGTGAGAGATGTTTAACATGCAAGGAGGAAAGTCAAGATCTAGATGTCTGGAAAAGGAAAGGAGTCCTTCAACAAAGGTATGTTAAATATCGGTTAACTGAATAGTCGAGTAATCTCATGAATTCTTATAGGTTGGTCGACTATCTATAGTCCCCGGGGGGCAGGGCTGGCATCCGTTGCATCAGAGGCAGCAGTGTAGGGTGTCAGGCAGGAGCTCATCCACGAGAGGAGCCAGTTTAAAAACCAGCTCCCTTTGTGAGCCGGCTGCCTGTTGCCTCTGATAAAGAGGCAGCAGCATGGGATGGCAGCAGCCCCTGTCTGAGGTGGGCCTGAGCTTCCGGACCCAGCATGAGCCAGAACTGAGCCAGACTGCTTGCCTGCCTGGCTCCTAATACACCTTAAATGCAGAGCTGCAGCAGTAGTAGGTTCTGAACAAGGTGCAAAGCCAGAACTGAGCTGGGCTACTGGCCAGCCTGCTAAAAAATTTACTGGCAAGGATGGGGGAAGGGAAATGCGTGTAGTATATAGCATTAACCTATAAGCTTTTGCTTATTGATTAATCGGTTAATCGACTATACTATTACATTCCTACTTCAACATAGAGATCTGTCACCAGTAAAACAAAGACACGGCCACAAAACAGAGTAACTCTGCCTCTTGCAAACAATGGAGACAGGTGAAGCAGCACTAGTCACTAAGGCTGGGTCTAGACTACATCCCTTTTCCTGAAACAGGGATGTAAATAAGATACTTCAAAATTGCAAATGAAGCCGGGATTTAAATTTCCCACACTTCATTTGCATAATGGCAGCCGTGATTTTTTTCGAAACAGGGCTTTTCGATAGAAAAACGGCAGTTTAGACGGGGATCTTTCGAAAATAAAACCCTTTTTCGAAAGATCCTGTACTCCTCAAAAAATGAGGTTTACAGGATCTTTCGAAAAAGGGTTTTATTTTCGAAAGATCCCCGTCTAAACTGCCGTTTTTCTATCGAAAAGCCCCGTTTCGAAAAAATCACAGCCGCCATTATGCAAATGAAGCGTGGGAAATTTAAATCCCGGCTTCATTTGCAATTTTGAAGTGTCTAATTTACACCCTTTTTCGAGAAAAGGGATGTAGTCTAGACACAGCCTAAGGCTGACCTGAAGGACCTGCTGTTAGAAGTTAAAAAGATGGAGAAGGAGATGAGGGTAGAGTTCTGGCCTTCTATAAATTATATAAAAAACTAAATTAATGGGATTAGTTGGAAATATTAGATATGGAGATAAGATTAAGCGAGCAAAAGGTTTACTAATCTGGATGAAAGAATTCAAACAATTGGAAAAAAGACAGAATTAAAACTGGAAGACATGGAAAATAGACAATACAGGAATACTATAAGATTTTTTTAAAAAAATAAGGTATTCTAGTGGAGCGCAGGAGCGAGCAAACAGAGCTGTAAACAGGGGAGTTTGAGTGGGAGTTTGTAAGGGGAGTTTAGATTGTAGGACTCGTTTAGGGTTTGTTTTTGCCATAGGGGGGTGTTTTGGTTTGTATTTGTTTTTGTGTTTGCCGGACTAACAGGATTACGGTGAGAAGGCTGATTAACACAGAGATAGCAGTGGCCATAACCCAAGCAATAGAGGACACAATGAGACTGAGTGGATGTGGCAGCTGTGGTATGTATATGATTCTGGAGGGGGTATCTGAAAGGAGTTTTGTTTGTATGAAATGCCGCCTAATAGAACTGATGGAAGAAAAGATCCGAGGATTGGAGATGCAGGTGGAAACTCTGGTCGAGTTTAGAAGAGGGTTTGAGCAGATGATGGAGCAAAGGCATGAGGTGGCTGAAGGGGAAAGCTTAGACATGCAGACTGAAGCAGGATCAAAGGCCTCTGAGGGGGGACTGCTGGGCGAAGAAAATGGACAGTGGAAGCATGTGACTATGAGAACCAGGCAGAGGAAAAGATGGGCCAGTGAAGGAGAAATAGAGCTCAAGAACAGGTATGCGGATTTGGAGAATGGAGAAGGGATACAGCAGGTGGCCACGGAAGGTGGAAAGGCAAGGAAGAAGAGAAGAGTGGCTAGTCCCATACATAAAGGGGAAGAGTCGATGGAGACAACACCAATAATGAGCACCAGGAGGATACAGGATGGGTTGAAGAAGATTACAAGAGAAGATAGGAATGGAAAGGACTTGCAGCCAGAGGAAACAAGGGATAGTCAGAGAATCGCACTGTCACCAGGAAAAGGCGGGTCTATGTGATTGGGGACTCCTTATTGAGAAGAATAGACAGGCCTGTAACCAGAGCTGATCCAGAGAACAGAAGGGTGTGCTGTCTGCCAAGTGCTAAGATACGGGATGTGGAACTAAGGTTGAAGAGGATCCTAAAGGGAGCGGGAAAGAATCCATTGATCATCCTTCATGTAGGAACAAATGATACGGCTAGATTCTCGCTGGAACGAATCAAGGGAGACTATGCTAGGTTGGGGAGGACGCTTAAGGAAATCAAGGCTCAGGTGATTTTCAGCGGGATTCTACCTGTTCCTAGAGAAGGGCAACAAAGGTGTGATAGGATTATGATGCTCAATAGGTGGCTCAGGCAGTGGTGCTATAAGGAGGGCTTTGGGATGTATGGCCACTGGGAGGCATTCATGGACAGAGGACTGTTCTCTCGGGATGGACTTCACCTAAGTAGGGAAGGAAACAGATTTCTAGGATGGAGGCTGGCACAACTGATTAAGAGAGCTTTAAACTAGGAATTTGAGGGAGACGGTTGGGAGATGTCCAGGTAATCTCTACGCCGGATTTTAGCATTGAGAGGGAGGAAAACGAAGTAAGAAAGGATATAGCCGGGGGTAGGAGAATGTACATAAGGAGGAAGGGCAGAGTGGATATTAGTCTAATAGGTCATGTTGGAGGTACAATGTCCGTGCCAAATTGGGTAAAGAATGTGAGTGAGGTGAAACTGCAAAAATTAAGATTTGTGTACACCAATGCGAGGAGCCTAGGTAACAAAATGGAGGAACTAGAGCTACTGGTCCAGGAAGTGAAACCAGATATTATAGGAATAACAAAAACATGGTGGAATACTAGGCATGACTGGAGTACAGGTATTGAAGGGTATGTGCTGTTTAGGAAAGACAGAAATAAAGGTAAAGGTGGTGGAGTAGCATTGTATATCAATGATGAGGTAGATTGCAAAGAATTAAAAAGTGAAGGAATGGAGAAGACAGAGTCTGTCTGGGCAAAAATTACATTGGGGAAGAAAACTATTAGATCCTCCCCTGGGATAGTGCTTGGGGTGTGCTATAGACCACCAGGATCTAATTTGGATATGGATAGAGACCTCTTTAATGTTTTTAAAGAAGTAAATACTAATGGAAACTGTGTAATCATGGGAGACTTCAACTTTCCAGATATAGACTGGAGAACAAATACTGGTAATAATAATAGGGCTCAGATGTGATAGCTGATGAATTCCTTCATCAAGTAGTTGTTGAACCAACAAGGGGGGAAGCCATTTTAGATTTGGTTTTGGTGAGTAGTGAGGACCTCATAGAAGAAATGGTTGTAGGGGACAACCTTGGCTCGAGCGATCATGAGCTAATTCAGTTCAAACTAAATGGAAGGATAAACAAAAATAAATCTGAGACTAGGGTTTTTGATTTCAAAAGGGCTAATTTTAATAAATTAAGGAAATTAGTTAGGGAAGTGGATTGGACTAAAGAATGTATGGATCTAAAAGTGGAGGAGGCCTGGGATTATTTTAAGTTAAAGTTGCAGAAGCTATCAGAAGCCTGTATCCCAAGAAAGAGGAAAAAATGTATAGGTAGGTGTTTTAGACCAAGCTGGATGAGCAAGAATCTCAGGGAGGTGATTAAGAAAAAGCAGAAAGCATATAAGGAGTGGAAGATGGGAGGGATCAGTAAAGAAAGCTACCTTATTGAGGTTTGAGCATGTAGGGACAAAGTGAGAAAGGCTAAAAGTCATGTTGAGTTGGACCTTGCAAAGGGAATTAAAACCAATAGTAAAAGGTTTTATAGCCATATAAATAAGAAGAAAACAAAAAAAGAGGAAGTGGGACCGCTAATCACTGAGGATGGAGTGGAGGTTAAGGATAATCTAGGCGTGGCCCAATATCTAAACAAATACTTTGCTTCAGTATTTAATGAGGCCAGTGAAGAGCTTAGGGATAATGGCAACATAACAAATGGGAATAAGGAGATGGAGGTAGATATTACCAAATCCGAGGTAGAAGCCAAACTCGAACATCTTAATGGGAGTAAATCAGGGGGCCCAGATAATCTTCATCCAAGAATAGTAAAGGAACTAGCACATGAAATTGCAAGTCCATTAGCAAAAATTTTTAATGAATCTCTAAACTCAGGGGTTGTACCATTTGAGTGGAGAATTGCTAATATAGTTCCTATTTTTAAGAAAGGGAAAAAAAGTGACCCGGGTAACTACAGGCCTGTTAGTTTGACATCTGTAGTATGCAAGGTGTTGGAAAAAATTTTGAAGGAGAAAGTAGTTAGGGACATTGAGGTTAATGGCAATTGGGACAAATTACAACATGGTTTTACAAAAGGCAGATCGTGCCAAACCAACCTGATCTCCTTCTTTGAGAAAGTAACAGATTTTTTAGATAAAGGAAATGCAGTGGATCTAATCTACCTCGATTTCAGTAAGGCATTTGATACAGTACCACATGAGGAATTATTGGTTAAACTGGAAAAGATGGGGATCAATATGAAAATTGAGAGGTGGATAAGGAACTGGTTAAAAGGGGAGACTACAGCGAGTCATACTGAAAGGTGAACTGTCAGGCTGGAGAGAGGTTACTAGCGGAGTTCCTCAGGGATCAGTTCTGGGACCATTATTATTTAATCTTTTTATTACTGACCTCGGCACTAAAAGTGGGAGTGTGCTAATAAAGTTTGCGGATGACACAAAGTTGGGAGGTATTGCCAATTCAGAAAAAGATCGGGATATCATACAGGAAGATCTGGATGATCTTGTAAATTGGAGTAATAGTAACAGGATGAAATTTAATAGTGAGAAGTGTAAGGTTATGCATTTAGGGATTAATAACAAGAATTTTAGTTATAAGCTGGGGACACATCAGTTGGAAGTAACGGAAGATGAGAAGGACCTCGGAGTCCTGGTTGATCACAGGATGACTATGAGCCGCCATTGCGACATGGCTGTGAAAAAAGCTAATACGGTCTTGGGATGCATTCGGCGAGGTATTTCCAGTAGGGATAAGGAGGTGTTAGTGCCGTTATACAAGGCATTGGTGAGACCTCATTTGGAATACTGTGTGCAGTTCTGGTCTCCCATGTTTAAGAAGGATGAATTCAAACTAGAACAGGTACAAAGAAGGGCCACTAGGATGATCCGAGGAATGGAAAACCTGTCTTATGAAGGGAGACTCAAGGAACTTGGCTTGTTTACCTTAACCAAAAGAAGGCTGAGGGGAGATATGATTGCTCTCTTTAAATATATTAGAGGGACTAATGCCAAGGAGGGAGAAGAATTATTTAAGCTCAATACCAATGTGGACACAAGAACAAATGGATATAAACTGGCTATTAGGAAGTTTAGACTCGAAATTAGGTGAAGGTTTCTAACCATCAGAGGAGTGAAGTTCTGGAACAGCCTTCCAAGGGAAGTAGTGGGGGCAAAAGACCTAACTGGCTTCAAGATAAAGCTAGATGGGTTTATGAAGGGGATGGTTTGATGAGTTAACATGATCTTGGCAACTAATTGACCTTTCACTATCAGTGGTAAATAGGCCAATGGTGGGAAGATAGGAGTTGCTATAGTGAACTTTTTTCTGGGTGTCTGGCTCGTGAGTCTTGCCCACATGCTCAGGGTTCAGCTGATCGCCATATTTGGGGTCAGGAAGGAATTTTCCTCCAGGGTAGATTGGCAGAGGCCCTGGAGGATTTTTTGCCTTCCTCTGTAGCATGGAGCACAGGTCACTAGCGGGAGGATTCTCTGCATCTTGGGGTCTTCGAACCATCGTTTCGAGGACTTCAATATCTGAGATATAGGTGAGAGGATTATTCTAGCAGTGGGTGGGTGAGATTCTGTGGCCTGCATTGTGCAGGGGGTCAGACTAGATGATCAAAATGGTCCCTTCTGACCTTAAAGTCTATGAGTCTATGAAAAGTTGTGTGGACACACTGACAACATTTTCCATGACAAATAAATATCACATTCATTTTGATCCCTTTCCCCTAGGCCCCCAGCTTCCTAAACATTTAAACAGAATGACAAATCAATTTTATTGTTAGACTTAATATTTCACATTATTGGAAATTGTGCAATACACCTATGGAATTGTGGTATAGTAAAATATGGGCTCCACTTGCAATAGGAAAATCTTTCCTACCAAGAACGTACACAGGAGAAGCATCAGAAAGAAATAGGCATTTAGGAATTTGATCACACTTTCTAGCATACTCAGCAGGAGGGTTTCACATCAAGCAAGCCAGAATCTTTAATCAGGTTTTTTGAACATTAACCTGATCCAGAATAAATAATGTGTGATTGTGATGGGGTGCACTCACAGAAGACCCCTTGGGACTGTTCCCCAGTGTGCTGATCATACCATTGACACCTGCCTTTTTGCTCTCTGGGGTTCCACATCACCCTGTACTGCTGGACCAGATTCTTTGGCTTCCCCCAGACAAGGCACAGAATTGAGGTTACTATCCCCCAATTCAGACACTGAAGCACTTCAGCTCTCAGAGGATGCAATTTTAGGGCACAACACCCAGGAAACCAACCCTCAAAAGGGATCAAAACCCCAGATAAATCCATCTCTCTGTGTAAAAGTTTTATTCAAAGAAAGCTCATGAGAATGTTCTTTATCAATGAAAGAGGGATATGCAGACTCACTGGTCATTCCCTCCATGTTACAAACATTTACACTGGGCCTGATAATAAACAAAAGTGTTTTTATAAAGTACAAAACAGTAGGATATAAGTGGTTGCAAGTTAACACAGACAAAGTAAGTTACTAAAAATTGAAAAGAAAATTCATAGCTAGTTCTAATTGACTGAAAAACTTATTGCAAGTAGTTTTGTACTCTAAAAAGCTATTCTTATTTCAGGCAAGTTTTCAAGTCAAAGATGTTCTTATGCACTGACTTGGTCTCCAATTCTCTTTGTACCTTAGTATGCCAGGCCAGCCAAAGATTCAAGACCTGATAACTTGTCCTTGGTTAAATAGTCTTTCTCCTGGGGCAGGAATTTTTTGTTCTCCATTCTCCCCTCCATGGAAAGTTACCTGGTCAAAATGGAATCCCAGTACCAGATGGCATGGTCACATGTCTTACTAGTCCAATCACCTTTGGACTTACAGGACAAACAAGGCTGTTCACAGGGTGTTAAGTTGATCATCCAGTTGTTAAGGCTTCCATAGCACCAGAAATGGCTCTAATTAGCACATTTAAAACTCTATTAAATAGCACTCCTAGCTACCTTCTAGACACCACTGACTTCCTGAGGAAACTACAGAGCATCAGTAATCTTCCTGAAAACACCATCCTGGTCACCATGGATGTAGAAGCTCTTTACACCAACATTCCACATGAGGATGAAATACAAGCTGTCAGGAACACTATCCTCGATGATGCCACAGCACACCAGATGGCTGAGCTATGTGATTTTGTCCTCACCCACAACTGTTTCCAATCTAGGGGCAATTTATATCTTCAAGTAAGCAGCACAACTATGGGAACCCACAAGGCCCTACAATATGCCAACATTTTTATGGCTAACCTCGAATGTTTCCTCATCACTTGTCCCGTAGCACTATTCCTCTACTTATGCTACATTGATGACATCTTCATCATATGAACCCACAGGAAGAAGGACCTTGAAGAAGTCTAGCAGGATTTCAATAATTTTCACCCCATTATCAACCTCAGCCTGGACCAATACACACAAGAAATCTGCCTACTGAGCACAATTCTTACTTGCATGCCTCTATCTTCCATCCAGGACACATCACATGATCGATTGCCTACAGCCAACCTCTAAGATACACCCATATCTGCTCCAGTTCCACAGACAGAGACAAACACCTACAAGAGCTTTATCAGGAATTCTTAAAACTTAAATATTCACCTAGGGAAGTAATGAAAGAGATTGACAGGGCCAGACAAGTATCCAGAAGTCAACTACTTCAAGACAGGCCCAACAAGGAAAATAACAGAACACCACTTGTCATCATCTACAGCCCCCAGTGTAAACCCCTTCGGCACATTACTGACAATCTACAATCTATCTTGGAAAATGATGCCTCATTCTCACAGGCCTTGGAAGACATGCCAAACCTTACCTACAGACAATCCCCCAATCTGAAGACAATCCTCTTCATCAGACACACATCATACCTCAGATACATTCACCCAAGGACCTACCCCTGCAACAAACCCCGTTGTCAACTCTGTTCACATATTTATAAAAGCGACATCATCACAGGGCCTAACCACATAAGCCACGACATCAGGCGATCATACAATTGCACATCCTCTAATGTGATGTATGCTATCAAGTGCCAGCAATGCCCCTCTGCCATGTATATTGACCAAAGGATAAAGAGACACAAATCAGAACATTTGTAGGGGAACATTTTAACCTGCCTGGTCACTCAGTCATGGATTTAAAAGTAGCCATTCTTCTACAAAGGAATTTCATTAACCAATTACTGAGAGAGAGTCTAATGAACTGGACTTCATCTACAAATTTAACACTGTCACCCTGGGCTTGAATAAAGACATTAACAGGTTGGTGCTTTACAAAACCAATTTTTCCTGCCTTTAACATCCACATTTTCACATCAAAAGCTATGAATGAGATGCATTCAGCCCACTTAATTAGCCTCATTAACATGAGTCCCACGATTGACAGATAATTCTGCTGTTTAGATAGATAGATAGATAGATAGATAGATAGATAGATAGATATCTGTTGTTTCTACTCCAGTTCATCTAATGAAGTGGGTTTTACCCATGAAAACTCATGATTCTATATATTTCTGTTAGGTTACGTCTACACTTCAGCCTTTTGTCAGCAGAGACAATATAAATGAAGCGCTCATTAGCATTTGTCATGCTGTCATTTGCATATTCTCTGCCGATGCTTCTTGTGGAAGAGGTTTTTGCGCAAAAACAAGCAGTATAGATTTGTTTTGTGCAAAAACCCCCTTTTGTGCAAGATCCTGTATACCTCCTTTTCTGAGGCATATGGGATCTTGCGCAAAAGCAATTTTGCGCAAAACAGCCCCATCTATACTGCTTATTTTTGCTCAAAAACCTCTTCCGCAAAAAGCATCGGCAGAGAATATGCAAATGACGGCACGACAAATGCTAATGAGTACTTCATTTATATTGTCTCTGCTGACAAAAGGCTGCAGTGTAGTCATAGCCTGAGAGTCTAAGGTGCCACAGGACTACTTGTTCTTTTTAAAAGTATAAACAGTCTCATATTTCATATTTCTAACTTTACATACAAGACTGATACATGCACCTAAATAGGATATACAGATCCAACAGTCTGTACGATTAAAACTGATAGGTTACATGAGGTATTTTGCCTAAAGCATCTCCAAGTTATGCATATTTATATTTATAAGTCGATTTTCATAAATTGAGGGTGCTATCACAATGATGGGGGGCCATCACAATGATGCAGTATTATTAACATTTTATTGAAACTTTGTCTTCATGAAGAGTTAAAAGCAAAAATTTAAAAAACCCAATGCTGACTAAACACCTAATTTATACTTGTTGGGAATAGGAAGAAACATTTAATGGAACCTGAAAACATAGTTCAGCCTCATGTATTTCAAGGCAGAAATGCTTTTAGCTTATTAATTTGGAAACTTGTCCATTATTTAGTTTCTTTAGATTATAAACAAAAGATCATTTAATATTGTTTTAAACTTTCGACAGTTCTAGTGTTAATTACAGGTACTGCATTTTATAAATCAATACTTCACACATAAAATGTTATTTAGGCTGCCAACTGTAGTAATACATAAATGCATCTGTTGCTCTTGTTAACCTCAATAAATGACATACTTGCAACCAAATGACAAGTAAGAGAAAAGTAAGATTTGTTTCAAAGCCAGACAAGGTTAATTTCTAGCTAGCCAAAGAGAGAATTTAAACCACATTTCTGAAAATAGATGTTATAATTTGTTTTAATGTTTCCATATATCATCTTTTGCTTTTGATGTTAGTGAACGATGCTATCATATTTCAGATTAGCCTAATGCACACGGAATTATAATTTCAAGTACAATGATACAACTGTTGGCCAAACACAGAAAAGCTGAGCCTAAGAGATAGAACTTTCACAAAAGAGATCCAGACAAGGCAACTCACTACTACAAGTGATAAAACTGCACTATAATAAGAACTATCAAGATCCAAAGCAAAAAGGGATCTTTGGACAAAAAGGGACAATGTGATGAATTAACGGAGAAGAAGATAGAAGAAGGTGATTCTACCGCTGGATATGGCATTAGTTAGACAGACCATGGAATACTGTATACAATCCATTTTGAAACACTTGGAACAGAGGAAAGTGATCAGGAATAGTCACCATGGATTCACAAGGGCAAGTCATGCCTGACCAACTTGATTGCCTTCTATGATGAGGTAACTGGCTCTGTAGATATGGGGAAGGTGGTGGATGTGATATACTTTGGCAACAATAATTATTATACTGCTGTAAAGACACACATCCCCATGGTCAAGCAAAGTACTGCAGGAAAGTCAAGTTTTAATTAACTTCAACCTAGAGTATAAACAAGTCCAGATCAGCTTTGAGTACTGAAGGGCACCCTCCCTAGACGATCCGCTTTATTTAACAGAAAACCTCATTCAGGTATACACAACCCCTTTCTGTCTCAGCTTCCTGGGTAAAGGACTTAGTCAATTCCATGCAGGCCATCTACCACCTCCTGTACATTTAATATTCACCTCCATTTCAGGCATATCAGTGTGGTTGCTCCCACCTCAGGTCTCCTGAAGCTCCCTGAGTAGAATCTTCCTCTGAGACTGAGATCTCTCCAAATATTACACAGGGTCCACTGGATATCTGCTCTCCTCTTTTGACGCATTTTTCCAGGCTCCCAGCCTGGTAGTCTGCCCAGGAGCTCTGTTTCCAGGATCCCCTTATATGCTCTCTGCCCTAGGAGGTTTACTGCCATAGGAACATAGTTCCTGTTTGGCTCACGATCCCTTGCTCCAGAAGCACAAATACTGCCTTGAGAAGGATTGCTTCCACCTTATTCAATCTCTCTGTCCTAGGAGCACACCTCTTTCCTGGTTCAGACTCCCTGGGTGCTCTCTTCTTCTAGAGTGTCTTTTTTTTTCCTCAGGAACATCTCTAAAGGTATATCTGCACATCAACATTATTTCGGAATAACTGACATTATTCCGAAATAATATAGTCTACATCTATACTACAAGCAGTTATTTTGACATAATGTTGAGGTGGAAGACTTATTACTCCAACTCCTGTCACCCTCATTTTACAAGGAGTGCTCTTTCTCTTACTTCCTGCTGTGTAGAGAGCGCCAAAAGCCGAAATAAGCTATTTAAACTTAAGCTATGCAATTGACGTAGCTGAAGTTGTGTAGTTTATTTTGCCTTCAGCCCTGCTGTGTAGACGTGCCCTAACTGAGGTCCTTAACTTTGTATTATGCCCAGGTCCTTCCCTGCCTATTAACTGTCTCCCATTTATTTAGGGAGATAACTACTCCAAGGTGAACTTGAATTATCTCATTAGTCCTTGTGAAGCCTGTCAGAGGTTGGAAGGGTCTCTGACACCTTCAGAGGGCAAGCTACTATCTCATGAAGCCAGTGTTCTGACAAAGATCCTGATCCCTAGTACCCAGTAAGTATCTCAGTCTTGCTTGACAAAAGAATCAGAGCCAAAACTGGTCTCTTAGCCATGGTCTTCACTAGGGAGTTATTTCAAAATAACAAATGGAGCATTCACACTACCAAGCCCATTATTTCGAAATAAGGGGCTGGTTATTTTGAAATAATAACTCCTGCTTTCCATGAGGAACAACACTTATTTTGAAATAGTTATTTCGAAACAGTGGAAGCATGGATGCTCCAGTGCTGCTATTTCAAAATAACTACTCCCCAGAGTCATTCAAGGTAATTACTCCCCAGTGCTTTCTGGGGCTCTAAGTCAAGGTAGTATGTCCATATTAAAGGAGCCTGCCTCAGACTAATTTCGAGGCTTCCCTGACACACTATTTTGGACACACTATTTTGAAATAGTTATTTTGGGAGTTATTATTTCAAAATAATTTCCTAGTGTACACATGCCTTTAGTCTTTAGCTTAGACAATTCCTCAGAATTCAACAGTTTAGCAGCAAGATCTTCATTAAATTCTTCTGCTTCTTTTGTGCTCTGGAAGTAAAGGTCCATCAAACACCACCCCCATAAGGAGAATGACCTTTCTTAAAGCATTTTAGACACATAATTTGGTCATGTGACATCAGGATGACTGCTGGATATGAAGCACGTTTCTTCTCCTCCTTCTCCTCCTCTGCAATTACATGGAACCAAATCTACACCTTTCACTAATTTACTATAACTATTTTAATCTACATTGTGTGTAAACAAAGCTATTATAAACAATCCGAAGTCACTAAATAGGAGAAAATCCCATATCCATTGGATTGGGTTGATTCACTTCTTTCTGGTGCAACACTTGGAAGGAATTGAGGTGGCAGAGAGTGCAGAGACCACATATATAGTCTTACCCTCAGAATGTTTGGAGACGCTGAAGGGGGGGAATAAGGAAATACACACATGTGCCCTAACAAGTACTGCTTGTAGAAGGTTCTATCATTAGGCTGCACCATGAGGCACAGAACCCACAAGTGGGAATATGCAGAGCAACTCAGCGATTGAGGAATCCATATACTGTTCCGTATCTAAGTATTTCAATCTGTCCTCTTCTTTTTGAACTTATATCCAAACAGAATATGGTTTTCTTAAATCTAAATCTTGACCTATGAGAGCTCCTGTGTCCTGTAGAGACTAAGCCCTGGGCATGTCTGCAAGTTCTGTAAAATCACTCTGCAGGAGACAATCTATTGTGTCACTGATTTCCTTGATTCTCTGCGGGATCTTACAAGTCACTCCAGTCATCTGTTTCTGCTGTATACATTAAAATGGATCTTGTAAATGACACTTTAGAAACTGGACAGATGGATTTGTAACACTGAACAACAAAGTTGTTTGTTAAAAGTAAAAGCTATTCATCAAAATAATTTATTCTACAAACCGTGTGGGAGACTGAGAAGGCCATATTTGACATTTTACACATATTTACACATATCACATTATAGTATACTGCTGTTATAAGGTCACTCTTTCCAGGGCCACTAGATAAGAAAAATGTTGATAACTGGAATGTATCCTAATGATATGCTCTTTCCTAATAAGCAAACTGATACTGAACAAAGCAAAAAAAAAAAAAAAAAAAAAAAAAAAAATAGCCTGTCTAACCATACTCTTTGTTGAGATAATGGTATTAATTTCTTTTTATTTCACTAAGAAAATACACTTGCCAACCAATTCAAAGAAGATAACTTTTTAAAAATTAGAATCAGTTCACTGCCCAGAAATAGCTCTGACCGCTTCTTACAGCAAAGTACCAATGGAAACGTAAGGGGAAGAATAATTTCTATATGATCAAAAAATCATGAAAATGTACATCTGGAAGGGGCCTTGAGAAGTCATCAAGTCCAAAGCCCCATGTTCTGAGGCAGGACTGAGTAAATTTAAACCACCTCTGACAAATATATGCCAATCTGTTCTAAAAACCTCAAATAGGGGATTCCACAACCTCCCTTGTATGCCTATGCCAGTGCTTAACTTCCTTTATAGTTAGAACATTTTTTCTAATATATAACCTAATTCAGGGCTCAGCAATCTTTGGCATATGGCCCATCAGGATAATCCCCTGGTAAACTGTGAGACATTTTGTTTACGTTGAACTTCTGCAGTCATAGGCCTCCACAGCTCCCAGTTGTGATTTGCCATTGTTGGCCAATGGGAGCTGCAGGAAGCAGTGGCTAGCTCATCTCTGTGGTCCACCCTGCTTCCCACAGCTCCCACTGGCCAGTGGATTATTCTGATGGTCTGTGTGCCAACCTCTGACCTAAATCTTCCTGGCAATAAGCAAGCTTATTTCTTCATGTCCTACCGTCGGTAGACATGGAGAACAATCAATCACAGTACTCATTTATTGCAGCCTTTGACAAAAGCCTTACTAAAATTTAGACATGTCACAGTGACTGCTTCCCCCAATCCATAATACTTAACTCTGACTTCAAGTTTTGGATATTTGGAGTTAAGCCAATTGGAAGAGAAACTGGTCTATATGGGTATGTGTACACTTGCATCTTATTTCAAAATAGGGATGCAAATGAGGACATTCAAAATGGCAAATGAAGCCAGGATTTAAATATCCCGTGCTTCATTTGCATATTCGCATTATGGTGCTATTTCGAAATAAAACGCGCTGTGTAGACGCGTTATTTCGAGAGAAAATCCTTCTCTCAAAATAACTGTTAAACCTCATTTTATGAGGAATAAGGGTTATTTTGAGAGAAGGGTTTTCTCTCAAAATAACGCGTCTACATTTATCATATACCCAATTGTAAGACAAAACCATACGCATGCATGGCAATTGTTTGACCAACTGAAACCAATACAATAAATACATTTGAAGCAAACATGATGGTTATTTTAATTGTGGAAATAGAAAAAGATTTAGCAAAACCAATTCAAGGACCCTATACTAATACAAGAAAAAATAAAGAAAAAAAACCCATAGAGGAACTTCAATAGAAATGTCAATATATGTTGGATAACAGGAGAGGAGATCTTTGTACATTTAGGGCATGTCTACACTGGGAAATTATTTTGACATAACTCCCTTTATGTTGAAATAACAAGGGGTATGTCTACACAGCAAAGTTATTTTGAAATAACAGCCGTTATTTTGAAATAACTTTCCTAGTTTCTACACAGCCAGGCTCGCAGCAACGCGTCCAAGAGAAGCACTAAAATGCCCATGGGGCAGCTCCGGCTCCATGTTGCATAGTTCTGTGGTGTCCCAAGTGAGGGCAAGCAGAGCACGCAGAGACAAAATGCTTTGCTGTCCCTCATCAAGGTAGGTAAGCAAGCAGGGAAACCTGAGAACCGGCTGGGTGGGGGGGGACAGTCTCAGGCAGCAGCCACACAAAGATGCTCCTGATCTGATGCCCTGCTGGACCTGGTTCCGGCCGGCCTTAAATGCGATTCAGCGTCCACTCAGTGTGGATGAGCTATTTCGAAATAGCAAAATGCTATTTCAAAATGCCTTTCGTGTGTAGACACGTTATTTCGAAATAACTTATTTCGAATAAGATATTTTGAAATAACGCTGTAGTGTAGACATACCCAAAGTGAGCAGCCACACTACCAAGACTGTTATTTCGAAATAATGGGCTTGTTATTTCAAAATAATAACACCTACTTGTGAAGAGGAATAAGCTTATTTCAAAATAGTTATTTCAGGAGTTATTATTTCAAAATAACCTGGTAGTGTAGACATAGTCTTAAAAATAAATAATTTCAGAAGCTTTAGTCAGACCCAGTATGTTTTATACAGAAAGATATATTTTGTAATGTAAATTAATGGGTGCTGTAATCCTATGATAATACTCTGCTACATTACATACTGTGAAGATAGATGAGCTTAAAAAGGAAATAATAGGTGAGGCCGGATACACATTTTCTGTGAGAGACACTTGCTTTCCTTTACCTTGTTTGTAATGTTGTTAAGGCACAAAGAAAGGATACGTTGGATATACTAGATCTTACTATTTTTTAGCATTCAAATTAAGGATGAAAAATAGTATTTAGTAAGCCAAGCATTGCAGATTGAAACTGCAATGAAAACCTTAAAATTTTAAAATTATTTCACATTCTAAATATCTTTATAATCTTTTTTTAATTGTAAGATGTTTATATAATTTTCAGCAAGAGAAGCAACTCCTTTAATCTTACATTCATGTAGTTTATGAAAATATTCTCTTTAATTACAAACAATTCAGGATCAAATTGTAATAACAGATCTTTGAAAATACATGCTTACCTAGAAATCTCTGTGCCTGACCTAAAATAAAATAGATTGAAATAATAACACATTATTATTGGTTCACTAGAATGTAAATTAGTTGGGTTTTTTTTTCCGTTTGCTTAACATCCTGCGGCAATTCTAAACAGGTGGCAGTTTTGAAATTGGTTTCAGGTGCAAATACATTAAATTAGCATGTTCTATGATTACAGAAAACATTTATTGGACAAATGCCAAAGCAGGAGGCTAACAACAAAACTGATAAGTTTTAAATTAAAGCAACATACGTTAAATTGCATTATATAGTTTTCTACATGTGTTTCTTCTCAGCTTGCAACACTTGGTAACAATCTACTATTTGTATAGCTGTACTCCATAGTTTACAAGTATCAAATATAGCTTTATTAGAAAAAAAGCTTGCTTAAGTGGATTATATGTTGAACAAAATAGAGCATATTTTATCTTTAGATGCCAAATTAATGAAACTCTGGATACAAACTCTAGAGCGATACTAGTAACCTCTCTTTATTGCCCTCTTTTCCATCCAACGAGTTTTTCTAATTATCTGCGTGAACATAACATTTATTCCATCTGGCCATGTGGCCACTGGTTTATAATACTGAAAAGAAAAATGGTCCACTCTTACTCAGTAAACTTATATTAAGGTACAGTAAAATACATTATTTCACTTGGGAGTCAACAGGACCACATATTTATTACAAGAAAGGCTGTTTTTCTTTGAGAAAATGAGTGCAATGCTAGCCTCCGGTGGTAGTAGTAGTAGTAGTAGCAGCAGCAGTAGTAATAGTAGTACTAGTAGTAGTAGTAGTAGTAATAATAGTTCATATAAAATAGTTTAGACTTTGCTTCTCATTTTAAATAGCTGCAGGCAACAGGGCTGGCCTTACCATGAGGCGAACTGAGGTGGCCGCCTCAGGTGCCAGACTGTGTGTGTGTGGGGGGGGAGAGAGGGGCGCCAGTAGGACCCAGAGTGTAGAAAATTGTGTCTGCTGCTAGTGCAGCGAGGGGGCATCATTTGAGCTCCCCGCCTCAAGTGCCAAAATGTTGTGGGCCGGCCCTGGCAAGCAAAATTCAGAATACATCTTTCAAATTGTTATTATAAAGACAACAAGGCTATGCCTGCTTTGTATGTTTGTTCTGAAAGTTCAATTTTAGAGGTCTTCACTCATATAGGAAGGGTAGAGAAGGCTGAAATAATTCCCACTACACAGCACACAGTTAAAAAACTGTTACTAGATACTTGTCTGTGGGCAAAATTATGTCAGATTTAACATCATGAGGCAACACTAAAGACCATTTTGAAAATTAAGGGAGATGTGTGGTACCTAGTAATAAGAAGACCTACCCTGTACTGTGACAACCTATGCCAATACCTTTAATTTTCTTCTTTGCATCTGAAAAGAGTTTCAGATAGATGGATCCATCTGAATGCATGAATACTAAGCTAGAGAAAAAAACATTCCAAAAGAAAGACTAAAATGTAAAGGTTAAAAACTGCATAAATACCCAGGTTAATAAATGCTGACTTTGTTTTCTTTGGTATTTAAAATCACTTGCACCGTTAAGCTAACAAAACTAAAAATGTTGCTTTCATATTGTTAATGCATTCCTAAATATAGCTACACTTCATCTTCATGCACCACTGTCTTTGGGATCAAACCTAGATGAATATCTCAAAAACAAATAATCTTATCAAGTAGTGCTTTGACAATGTTTGCACCCCTTTTTATTTCCAGTTTGTAAAGAGGCACAGATAACTTTTTGTTCAGATAAATGTTTGGTGAGTGACAGTTCTTCATAAAAATACCTGGGTTTGTGCATGCAAACTGAATTATTCTTTTTTAAAAATTAATAGTTATATCCTGTTTTTCTGTTTAAAGGTATCCAGCCTTACAGGCACCGAGCAAAAATAATACCAAGTGACCAAGGTGACCAATTATATACCACAAATAACAAATAGCAAATAGTTGAAGTGAACCCATTATAATAAATCCATATGCTGAACCCATTGTTTATCTGAACTATGCAGCAAAAACAAATAAGTATATTCACAGAAAGGAAAATCGGCTCACAAAAATAAGAATGTTGTTTTAAAATTTGTACTGGATGAATAATTCAATCAGCTCTATGCATTAGGTAGATATGCATTAAGGACTGCTAGAATTAATCTATGAGGGTATGTCTACACTACAGCGTTATTTCGAAATAATGCGTCTACACACAAAAGGCATTTTGAAATACCTTTTTGCTATTTTGAAATAGCGCGTCCACACTGAGTGGATGCTGAATCGCATTTAAGGCCGGCCAGGACCAGGTCCAGCAGGGCATCAGGTCAGGAGTGTCTTTGTGTGGCTGCCGCCTGAGGCTATCTGAGACCTGTGCTTAAAGGGCCCCCCCCCCGGACAGCCAGTTCTCAGGTTTCCCTGCTTGCTTGCCTACCTCCACGAGGGACAGCAAAGCATTTTGTCTCTGCGTGCACTGGTTGCCCTCACTCAGGACACCACAGCACTCTGCAACATGGAGCCAGAGCTGCCCCTGGACACTCTGGTGCTTCTCGTGGACGCGTTGCTGTGAGCCTGGCTGCACTTTCTGCAGGCTGCCATCCTGGAGGTCCATCGGGGGGCTGTCAGTATCCAGGAGGCCCTGCAGGAGAGCTTCCACCCTGAGGAGCACTAAGAGCCTCCCTGGTCTGCCCCACTCGGGGCTTGTGCCTCATTCCTCCCTCACGTCCTTCCACTTACCCCTCCCTAACCCCCCCCCTTCCTGATGTCAAATAAAATACACGTATTTTCGTGAACACAAACTCTCTTTATTTAACAAAACTGGGGGGGGGGATGAAACTCTAGTGAGACTGGGGAAAGGAGGCAGGAGAGGGGAAAAGAGAGGGTGGACAGGAGAGGGGGAAACCTGGGAGGAGGGAGCTGGAAGGGGGAAGCAAGCGGAAGAAGGGGGAGAGGAAGCTCATGACTCAGGGTTGGGGGGTCTCGCCGAACCAACTTGATTTTCATGCAAACCTGCTCCTGAGTTCACATGTGGCCTTTGGTGGCCAGGCTGGCAGCTATCCTGCCATAGACGGCCGCGTTCCTCTGTCTACTGTGGAGATCATGGACCTGAATAAGGTGCATGATCTCCACCCTGGACCAGGAAGGCGCCCACCTTCTCTGGGCCCTGGCAGGTTCCTGGGAGCTGGCAGACTGCTCCTGGGGAGCAGTGGAGGGCTGGCTGCCAGTGGCTTGCTGGCTCATGTTTTGGGGCCACTGGGTCAGGGGCAGTGACTGCTGGCTCTGGGCAGCAGGCTTGGATCTGGCACAGGCACTGTGGCTAGAGTCTACCCCTTTAAGGGCTCCGGAGAGGGGGGAGGCGGAGGAGTGTTCTTGGTTGAGGCCAGAGTGGCCACCAGGGCACCCTCGGAAGGCTGGAGGACCCCTATTTCGAAATAAGTGTCTACACAGCACTTATTTCGAAATAGCAATTTCGAAATTGGCGCTATTCCTCGTGGAATGAGGTTTACCAACTTCTAAATAAGCCCTCCGCTATTTCGATTTAATTTTGAAATAACGGAATGGCTGTGTAGACGCTAGGATAGTTATTTTGAAATAACGGCTGTTATTTTGAAATAACTTTGCTGTGTAGACATATCCTGAATGAATTGAGAGGTGCTATGATCACAGTTGTAATGGTATTTAATGGAATTGAAAGACAACAAATAATACAATATATTTCTATCAAACAAGGATTTTTAAATGAGGGTGTGGTGAGCTTCCTCTTGGCAGTGATACAGTATTTATAAGAATGGGATTCCAGTATCTGCACTGTACAGATGGCTCCTTTCCTTAGAAATCTTTGAGTTGAGGAAAGATTAAATCTATGAATATAGTTTCCCTGACTTGCTTTTTCGTTTGCTTTGCTCACATTTGAAAATTGGTAAAAGTTAGAATAATACACACATAGTACTTCTTGCTTGTAAGAAAAGTATTTTTATTTGGTTTTAGGATCGTTCACTGATGGTAATGAACCATAGCACCTCTTCTGCAAAAGTAAAAATTCAGCTTCTTTACAGTGTAGCATTCAATATTGTAAGTATTAAAAAAAACATTCACAGAGACTAGACAGAGGCAAAAGGGGTCTGTGATCACAGCCAGTAGGAAGCAATCATTATAAAATCAGTGTGCTATGCATTGTGTGACTGATGATGTGTCTTTATACAAGAGCAATAATATCTACTTTTCACTGAATACTCTGGGAAAAAATCTTGGTACAAGAGATAATTTTCATAGTATTATATTTTGCAAACATTAAAAAGAATTAGACACACAAGGGGGCTCTTTTTGTCCATAAGTAGACAGCTGTCAGAATAAAATCACTGTATCATGTACTATGAAATTGGAAGTATGCCATTATTCCCAGGTAAATAATATCTGTTCTTTGTTGTTTGTTAAAAGATGAAAAAAAGTGTTTGGAATGGAAGCTTCTGATCTACATTATTGAACCTGCTAGTCAACACAAAAACCTTACTTCCTTGCACACAATCCTTGTGCCTCAAACTTATTGGAAAACACATTTCAACTCTTCAACATTAATACAGTTAATTGATCAGATTCTGTAATATGGCTAAATATGCACAACACAGGTCCAGGGTTCCCTGGATCCTACTGCAGACTATGCACTGGGCTATTTATTCCATCAGAACTCAGATACAACATCCGTCAGGCTGCTACAACTTACAATGCCTGTAAGAAGCTCTAGAGGGCTAACACTGCATCCAGGATATGCATGACACATAGGCATTCTTCCTTCTACTTCCCGCAGTGTGGAGAGCGCCAAAAGTCATGTTAAGGTATTTCGACCTCAGCTATACAATTAACGTAGCTGAAGTTGCATATCTTAATTAAACCTTATACCATAGATATGCCCTACACTAGGAAATTATTTTAAAATAACTTATTTATTTCAAAATAAGCTTATTCCCCACAAAAAGCAGGAGTTTCAAAATAATGGGCTTGATCGTGTGGACTCTCTGCTTGTTATTTCAAAACCAGGGCTAAATTACTTGGAGAAAGGGAAACTGTAGAGCAAGATAAACAAGTTATTTGTCTCAAAAGTTTACTTGTGTGAAATAATATTGCTAACAGAAGCCTATTACAGAAAACAATTCACCAAAATTACTTTAGCTACAAGTGCTTTACTCAAGATTTACACTGAGGATTAATTTTATTAAAGTAAAAAGAAGTCATACATTTTCACATATTACATAATTATTAAATTCACTTTTACTCAAGAAAATGAAAGACCAAAACAATAGCTCACTCCCTTCTTACAGATATTATCAGTTTGGAAAGGTAAGTTATTGTGTAGAATAACTACCCTACATCATAATGGCAACAGCTGGAATTGTTACTAACAAAAATCTTGTGAGTAGTTACATTCACATGGAACTAATATATAGCACAACACAGGATAAAAAACCAAGCATAGTAAATAGCAATCCTCACTCAGATATGCTATCTTCTCATATTTCCCAGTAAGTCTACTTTAACAATAATATAGAGATGGTAGTGAAAAAGGCAGCAAATATTCAAAACTGTGCAGTAAAATTCAGTTTTTCTCCTATTTGGCTTCAGTACCAAATGACTGGAAGGGTGCATCTACACAGCAGGGCTTAACTCGAAATAAGCTACGCAAATTGAGCTACGTCAATTGCATAGCTTATTTTGAAATAGCTTATTTCGAAATTGGGAGCATCTACACAGCACTTATTTCAAAATAGAGCACTCTTCCCCTGACTTCCCTTATTCCTCATACAATGAGGTTACAGGAGTCAGAGTAAGAAGTCCTCCAGCTTGACAGTATTTCGACATTATTTCAAAATAGCTGCCTGCTGTGTAGACGCAGACTGTTATTTTAAAATAATGCTAGTTATTTCAAAATAATGTTGCTGTGTAGACGTACCGAAGATGTGACACTGATTTTCAAAAAGGACTCTAGAGGTGATCCTGGCAATTACAGACCAGTAAATCTAACTTCATTATCAGACAAACTGTTTGAAACGAAGATAAAAAACAGAATTGTCAGACATATAGAGGAACATAATTTGTTGGGGAAAAGTCAACATGGTTTCTGTAAAGGGAAATCATGCCTTACTAATCTAAGGCTATATCTACCCCACCAGGTTATTCTGAAATAAGTTATTTAAAAATAATAACTCTCAAAATAACTATTTCAAAATAAGTTTATTCCTCTTCACAGGCAGGAGTTATTATTGTTATTATTTCTAAATATCAGGCCTGGTGGTGTGGATACTCACCTTGTTATTTCAAAATAAGGGGAGTTATTTCAAAATAACTCCCCAGTATAGACATGACCTAATAGAATTCTTTGAGGGGGGTCAACAAGCATGTGGACAAGAAGCATCCAGTGGATACAGTGTACTCTAGCCTTCCAGAAAGCCTTTGACAAGGTCCCACACCAAAGCTATAATGGGATAAGAGGGAAGGTCCTCTCATGGATTGGATAACTGGTTAAAAGTAGGGATGTCAAAGTGTAGTCGAATATAGGATTAAACAATAAGCCTAGGCTTATTGGTTAAACTTGTCGACTGAACATATTTCCTTCTCCCCCTTGCTGCCTCTGGCAGCAAGGAAGGAGCAGGAGCCAGTGCTGGAGGGAGCAGGTTTAAAAGCAGGTCTCCCACATCCTGTCTGGGATCAGACATAAGGATTTTGCACAAAACTGGGTTTTTGTGCAAAAAACACCCATCCACACTACTTGTTTTTGTGCAAAAACCCCTTGTGCAAAAATGGCTTGAATAAATTATGCAAATGAAGCATGGCAATATGCTAATCCATGCTTCATTTGCATAGGCTATTGCGGCAAAAGCCGCAGTGTAGACGAAGCCAAGTGATTTCCGTAATGTACTTCTGTTAGATATTCTAATGATGTGTGAGTGACTGACACCATCATGCAAATATTCAAATCCAGTGGTAGTTTTCCTTAAGCCTTAAGGTTAGTCCTTGGTGTTGGGTGAAGGTTCTACAAATCCATGGCAGCTATCATTCCCACTTCTAGCCCCACTGTTATTACTAATGAGTTTTCTAGTGTAGATCAAATGCTGAGAAAATTTCACTTAAATCTATTCTGGCAGCTATAACCCATTGAAAAGTAAAGATGAATGGATATGGTCCTTGGATTTCTAAGGTGAAGACTTCTTTGGAATCTATACAAGATAATTTAAAAGCTGTAAGTACCTCTCCAGAGAGATTTAAAAATTAAATTGATCCCGTAAAGGCATTGTCAATTGCTAAGAGAGAACACCTTTTTATCAAGGAGAATTGAAATGATGGAGACTCAGTTTAAATGGAGAAAAAAAATCAGAATTCTTGAAGTCAGTGAAGCTGAAAATATTGATGCATTCTTTGGAAGAATCAAACTTTTATTAGAAACTAAGAATCAAATGCTTCCCACTTACTTAGCACACATATATGTGAAATGCACCAAACAAGCAGAAGGGGAAAAACACCAACAAAACTTTACATATATGCGCCTTCCTGGTCCCAGAGAGTATGGAGATCTTACTGAAGCTGCTCTGTAGCTATAAGGTAACAGGTCTGAACATAAAAAAGCACATGAGCAGCTGCCCTCCATGTTGTTCCTCTCTAACCCATGAAGTTTCCAGATCAATAATCTGCCTGGAAACCACTGATGGAGAAACCTGCAGTAACTCTCCTTGTCTGCAAACCAACTTGGAAAGTGCAGTTTGGGGAAGCAGCCTCTGGGTAGCTAGAGTCTAAGAAACTGCCAAAGCTAAGACAGTATCCAGTATTCCCTATAAGCAGTATGCTTTTGTGGCTACTCAGGAGAGATTCAAATGCCACCTAGCTGATTAGCAAAGCACCCACAACTAGGATTTTTGCTTCTACTGGAAGTGCACCTTCACACATGCTTTGGTGCACATAAAAATTCTCCCATTCTCAACCATGGGTCTACAGCCCCCTAGGGGTCCACAGCCCCCTAGGGGTCCACAAACAGGTTTTAGGGGCAAGGACGCCATTTCAGAATGGCAGAGGGGAGCCCTACAACCACATGTTCTAGGACACAGCTAGCTCTTCTTCCTCTTCCCGTCACTATCAGGGAGCAAAGGGAAAGTACACAGTTGCATGCATTCCTCTCTCTCCTGACTGGTGAGGGGAAGGGACAGAGGAGTAAAAGATGCAAGCTATGTACGTTCCCCTTGCTCTGTGATAGCGAGACAAAGAGGAAGAAGAGCAAGAAGTGTCCCGGTACACACGGCTGTAGCCCCTGCCCTTCCAAAATGTTGCCCTTATTCAAGCAGGGCTGGCCTTGAACACATTGGTGCCCTATCATCCAGTGCTGAAGCTGAAGCCTGAACAACTGAGCTTCATAGGACCCCCTGTGACATGGGGTCTCAGGCAATTGCCCTGCTTGCTGCCCCTTAATGGCAGCCCTGTTTTTTATAAGCAGAAAAACAGTTGTTGTTGCACAGATGAACTATGGATTTTTTATGCCATGTTGGGGGGGACCTCAGAAGGAAAAAAGTTGTGAACCTCTGCCATACACTGTTTTTTCCACATAATGACAATATTTAAAAGTTTGAAAGCAGCTGTTTAATATTCATTTTTATCCTCGCTGTTCAATGAGTGGGCTGCCAGTGAAGGCTCAAATATATTTTCCTTTACACTGGAGTAAATTCAGAGTTACATCATAGTAATTGCAAGCAAAATTTGGCCCAAAAAAATGACAGCTCCACAGGACCTATTTTTCACAATCCAATTATCTAGCTATTCACTATGACACTGAGTCCCTGGGGAAAAAACACAAATCTGGAATGAAACATTTCTGTTACAGAAGTTCTAACATTTTACAAAATGTATCAATTTATTTCGTGAGATGCTCATGGTAAATATAATACTGTTTTTTGTTTTTGAAAAATCATCATTTGACATCACCAGCTCAATTTAATGGATTTTAGCCATGCAAATTGTTGAAAGCAAATGAGTGCACTGGAAGCAACTACAATGATAGACACAGCCATCCTAAAGGACCAATCTATAAACACTTTGTATGAATAAAATTATTCATGTTGAGGTGCTTGCAGCTTCTGGACCACAGGGTGGACTTCTGTCTACTTCTGAAAATTCTGTGTTAAATGTCCAAAAATATATGTGGCAGTGACTATGTGTATTGCAGAGGATACTGTTCAATGCAGAAAAAATGAGAAAATATTTTAAAATCTGATGTGACATTGCAACACAAGGAGGATATTTATAACCAATCATACTGCAATGTGTAACTGTGAGTACATCAGTTCCCTTTGATGTCAGGTAGCATTCTCTGTGTACCAAGACCCCTGCAAGGAGCAATGCAGGCTCTCCAAGCTTTAGGCAGTTCCATCTCCAGTATTCAGTAACTGCCCATAAACATACAAACATTTTGTGAAACAGAGGATTATTTTATTAGGGCTGCTGGAATCAAAGTAGTACAAATACCCAGGTACAATTAGTTTAAGTTACAATAAAAGATCAACCCAATAGCTACTAATACAGCTCATAGGGACAATCTAGTAAAGGGTAAAAGTGTGAACATGCCTCATTGTAATGTCTCTAGACTGCCCTTCCTGCTTCTAGGCTACAGCCTTATATCTTCCTGCAGTGGTTACTGCTAGCCCAGCTCTCAGTTTTCCATTTCCATTTTCCATGCTGTCTACTGTCCAGATTTCCCTCTGTCAGTACTCCTGGACTCGTGCAGGTTTCTTTAATTCTTCCTTATTTGTAGTCTGGTGATTATGGAGTCCTCTCCTGAGCAGGAGGGCCAACAAGAGACTCTCTGGGATCTTAGGCAAGGTGGGGGATTGCAGTGCCACGCCCTTGGAAGGGACGGGGCCTCAGGCAGAAAGGGCAGGGCAGGGACTAGCCTCCCACAGGCAGCTCTCAGTGCCTGTGCAGGGCTCTGGCTGCGATTTAAAGGGGCTGGGGCTCCGGCCACCACCGCTGCTGCAGTAGTGGTGGCATCCAGGAGCCCCAGGCCCTTTTGAATCTCCAGAACCTGGGGAAGTTGCCCCCTACGTCCACTCCTGTTGGCAGACCTGCTCCTGAGTCACTGTTAGTCCTCTCCATTGGCTAGTACTTTCCCTCCAGCTCAACCAGCCTGGGAAGCAGTAACCCAATACCTTCAGCCAGCAATTTCATTACAATATTGCTGTTTAACTTGTTGTGCAATATTGAAGACAATTATATTACTCTATACTCAATTTTCAAAAATAAAATATTTTTAATTGGAGTTTCAAATATCATTGAAAATTGTCCAGTTGCTTTTTATTTTATTATATTTTATAAAATATTATAATGCTAAAAGAAAAATAAAGCTTTTTTTATTTAAACAAGCATTCTGTAACAAAAAAATGTTTCTGAGTTGAGGTCTTTAGTATCAAATTATAGCCAGCCCAAAGAGAAATGTTATGTCAGAATTCAGTTTCAATAGTCTGAAAAGACCAGTTTGCAATCAAAGTTCTGACACGGTCTTATTAACCAGTGCAGAGGTTAACCACTGTTGTAACAGTAAATTTAAAAACATGACACTGAAGAAAAGAAATACAGATACACTTAAAACAATCTAGCATGTTATGTAACAGTTATCAGTTAGAAATCCTTCCCTATTTTATTTATCACACATCAGAGAAATGGAAGCTTTATCACCTTAACACATGAGCATTCTTTCTCTTAACAAATTGGGTTCATCTTAAGTCATCTCCTAGTACAGAAGAGTCTCGCTTTTCCGACCTTCGCTTATCCGACATTCTGTTTTAGCTGATGTGCTTCCAGCCGTCATGTGCTGCCCACTGACGCGACGAATTGACGAATAAGAATACAGCATGTACAACAGCCAATCACAAGCAGCGCCGCGCACCCACACCACGCACATGAGTACAGTCATGCTTTTGTTTGATGTTTATTTTTTCATTAGAATTGGTAATAAATTGAGTTTATACATATTTATACCCATGTTTTTATTGCTATTCCGTATTATCCGATATTTCTGCTATCCAACCATCCTCCAGTCCCATTTAGGTTGGATAATCGAGACTTTACTGTATATATTAAGAGACTGTTACATATTTGATCCCGAGGGAGTTGAAGTTTATAAACTGACATGATTTTTAAACAGCCTCTCATCTTTATGTGAAGGTGAACTTAAAAAACAAAACAAAAACCTTTCATTCTGAGTGTTTTAGCTCATCACACAAGATTGAACCTTGATTCACCCTCAAATTGAAGTGTATATATTAAACAAACCATACACTGCAAGCTAAGCGATTGGAAATAATTGGAGGGCTTCAAGTTTCTATTTTAATGTGACAAATAATATTGGGTTTCTGAACTTCTGCAGTGTACATGGATTGAAAATTAACGGTGTGCCTCAACGTTTTCAGAGGAGATTCAATTCTCTGTACTGAAATTCTCCTAAAATATAAAGCAGTGCAATATTCACCTTGCTGGACAAGACTGAGACTATATAATTTGAAAATTCCAAAAGACAAACAAAATTTTCTAATTCAATTATATTGGCTTAATCGCTTTTTCTAAAATATTAAAAATTAGTATGGTTTCATTCCAGAACCCTTCTTGCTTAATTTTCAGAAATTCAGTGATTTCAGGCATGCCAGTTTCCATCTGTAATTCCAAAGCCACAGCTACCTATTTACATAATTTTATTCTAAATGATACAAAAGCTTCAGACTATGTCAAATGTATACAAAATTGAAAACTGTATTAGTAACCGCTTGAATTGTGGAGTATAGATGATTATGATCAATCTCTTTTCACAGCTGTGGCAGCTGTTGAAAAAAGAGATGGCAGAAGTGTGAGCCTTCTCCCCATGCACATACACAAATTCCAGTCCCGAGTAAATAATTGCCTGAATGACAGTAAGTTGTATCCAAATCAGTGCTGCAAACTGACCTCATGTAAAAAAGTCTTCTCCTGCTAAGCATAGTTTACAAACCAATCTCTCCTGTTAATGGATGACAAATCAGCTACTTTATGTCATGCTGTCATTCCCAAATCCCTCCTGAGACTCTCCTCCTGCTGACTCTTTTCTGGCTTTCGCAATGCGGGCACAAACTGTATTGCCCAGGGCCCGGCAAAGTCAATCATCAGCTCTGTACAGTCTACATTTCCCATTTGAAATTCAGAAACTGGAGTTCATCTATTAAAATAAGTAAAAACCCTAATATAAATTAAAGGGATCATAATGCTACTGTGACAACATCTTCCTGTAAATCTAGTATAACAATGAAAAGCATTTGAAAGCAACAAATAAAAAATAAAGCCAAAATTTAGAAGCCAGACCTTCTAAACTATACATCTGTTAATGTATCTGCTAATGTTTCAAAGTATCTGTTCAGATACTTTGGTACAGACTGTGATCCACATTCTAACCCTTAAAGGAGTCCCCCCCAGTGGCAGAAGGCTGGCAGGTAAGCCTTATACCAGTACCCCATGCAGTTTCCAGTGTGGCTGTACTAATGATATGCCCTAGGATAGGTGAGAGCATGGCCAGAGCACACTATACTCCAGCTATTCTAGATTGGTGGAACAACCAAGATGTGTCCATTTAAGGTGTCATATCAGCCCCTAACACTACTCTAAAATTAACCTTGTGGCAGGCACAGAATTCGGAAAACATAATGCTGGCCTAAAGCTATCCTTGACCTCTTAGTTCCACCTACGCTATACCTCACTGCCACTTAAGAAGGGAAAAAAACCCACAAACTTTTTGTATGTTAAAATTGTCATTAACTTTACATCGTTTACACAATATTTTATTTTTTTATATGTATGAGATATAGATGTGCTGTGGTATACTGCCATTATAAATTATTTTGAAGTATTGCAACAGTCACCTACCGCTGATAAAACTGTCAATTCAAGTGTCAGGTAACTAAATTAAAAAGCAACTTTATCAAAACTGTATGGGGATAATTACTTGTACAGTTTGTGTTTTCAGTAGTTATCTGATCAGATGACATCTGTAAACATTCCTTTTATCGTGAGCTGTAGATTATCCCTTGATTAGGCTTTTAAAAATAACTCTTCAGAAAGATTCAAATCACACACAATGTTAGCAGACTGGAGTGACTATTTCCTGTAAGAAACAAGCTTTTTTTCTGTTTTAGCCAAAACCTTGTTACCACTAATGGTTCTTTTTTCTTATTAGTTTCTCAAGACTAAATTATGTAAAGCAAATATGTATTTGTTACACAACAAAACAATTGTTGGAAAGCGCTCTTATTCCATTAAAACATAAATATCCTTTTTTCATAGGAATACAAACATTTAAATTAGACCCAGAGCTTTAACAATTTACAATCAGTATTTTTCCCTGTCAATAGATTTTCTGTGAACATTTTAGATTATTTCAGATATTATCGCAATGTTTAAGTATTAACATTAACAGCTCTTTCACTGTAGCTACTATGAAAATACATCAGTTAATTCTAAATAATTAACTTTTGGCCAGTGCCATTTCAAAACAGCCAGCACTGGCATCCTAAGTCCAAACATTTCAGTGGTAGTGCTAATATGTGCAAGTCTGTGCCCTAACTGAAAACAGATGCACAAAGAATATGGGGAACAGAGAGCAAAGAGTTTCCTGACTCTCTTCCCATCCCCTCTACCGACAAACAGGACAAATTAATATATCAAGGGGCCAAATGTCACAGTCTGTCTCAATGACTAGGCAGTATTTTACTCAAGATTGGCTAAAGCTTTTTTATTGCAAAGAACGGGGTAAAAATAACCTCAAAGAGCACAGGGATGTTTTACAAATTAAACAGTTAATGCTCCTATGCAAAGTTCATGATAAAGTTGCTCAGACAGCAATAAGAATCAGTTAGCCAGCAGAGTCTGAGATTTCTGTTAGACTTATAAAACAACTGAAATGCATTGCTCCTGCTAATTGCCCTGGCTTCAATCCAAACATCTTTCTCTTCTGTCCCACATTAGTCACAGCTTGCAAGATACACTTAGCACCTGTCAAAGAATCTCTGGGATTTCATCCAGCAATGTCTATGCTCAGCTTCACAACTGTTTGCTCTTGGGCATACACAGGTTACAAGGTGCTCATTTTATAATAAAATATCCTCTTCCCTGGTCACATCCAGTCACACATGCTGGTTTTGCATTGAAATTGTCCCTGGAACTCACTGGCAAACTCTCAGGATACTCCAGTAACACTACAAGGGTGCATCTATACTCCACCGTAGGTCAAATAAGATACACAACTTGAGCTACGCAAATTGCGTATCTTATTTCAATGTTATTTCAAAATAGCTTATTTCAAAATTTGGCACTGTCTACACAGCACATATTTCAAAATAAATCGCTATTCCGAAACATCCCTTACTCCTCGTGGAATGAGGTTTATAGGGACGTCAGAATAGCAAGCCAGTTATATTTTGAAATAATAGGCATGCTGAAAAGATGCGGAACAGCTATTTTGGGATACCTCCAGTATCCCAAAATAGCATTGCAATGTAGACGTAGCCCTGCTGGCTAGCATCTGGCATACAAAGGGTTCTAATAGTTACACAGAATAATTTCTTTTCACAGTTGGTGGCAAACTGGGAATCAGTTGGAATGCTTACCTGACTTGAGTGTTCAAGTTTTCCCATCTTTCTCCCAAATTATCTCCAACAAATTCTGTTCTTTTCAGAATCTAGCTACAGTAGAAAGACAACTCCCTCTTTGTTAGCTCCCAGCTTCTCTCAGCTGCACACAAACTGTTTTTTTCTCCCATCCTCCAAGTTTTAACACCCTCTTCATCTTACCTATCTTCCAATAAGATTTCTCCCACATGGTTTTGCTCTCTTCTACACTACCACCAATTGCTCCTGCCTCTCATTTAATTAGAGACCATTTCCACTTTTCTTCTTTAAATTAAACCAACGCCATCACATTATGCATTATTTGATACTGTTTAAAGATATAATTACAGTTATACTAGGAATGATGTACTAATCAATAATGAATCATGAACAACAAAATAGTCCTGATTATTGCTTATCAGTTTCAAAATTACACCCCCCCCATCATTCCTGTTTTTCTTGAATGAAAGAAAAATACCCACACTCAACACACAATTGTTATACTGAAAGTTGAAGTATAGGGTTTTAATTTTATTAATGGTTGTTTTGAAAACAAATTAGCACATTATACTAATGTAATATAGGTAATTAGTATTCAAGATCTTTCTACTACATGTTGAACCTCTCTAAACTGGGACTCTGGTCCAGCTGTTCCAGGACCAGAGAGTCCTGATGGAGGGCTGGCAGCTGGGAGCCCTGTGGCTGGCAATGGTAGTGGGCTGCTGGCAATGAGCTGCTAGTGGGACCAGGAGCCCAGAGCATTGCCGTGGGACTGTCCAGTGTGGCCAGGAAGCCCAGTGGGGCCAGCAGAGCAGTGAGGCTGGTGGCAGGGGGAGCCAGCCAGGAGGCCGGCAGCCAAGCCAGTGCTGGCAGGGGCGGGGGAGAGGGAATAGTACAGAGATCAGAAATGTCCTCCCCTAATCCAGCAAAAACCCTCATCCGGGACCAGTCAGGTCCCAGGAGTGCTGGACCAGGGAGGGCCAACCTGTAGCTCTACACGAGATTCCATTTAATATATGAAAACAATCTCAAGGATTCATCATGGTAGTTACTTGAAGACTTTAAACTCTCTCTCTGACATTTGTTAGTTTCTAGAATGGCTCATAAAGGTTAAAAACCAATAGCTGAAACTGTTTCAAGCTGCAGAATTTCAGACAGGGCAATAAAATGCTCTAATAGATACAAGAAAACAAGGTTCATGCCAGCAAAGTATCATTATGGATCAGTAACTCACAATTATATAAGAGCCAGGGGTCAATGATAGCAGCACACTGCATATATTTAATCCAATTGCTCTGAACATAATTTACTAATCAAATTACAGTGCATTTGGAGCCATTATTAGCAGAAAAATGGCTGCAAGTAAATCAAATGACAACCCTCTCATATGTACAGCAGATCTATAAAGTTCAAAATAAAAATTATATATCCATGACCCAGTCCTAGAGACCTTTAATATGTGATATAGCATTTACTACTGTGCGTTTTGGATATCAAGGAAGGAGAGTGACTATAGATTTTCCTCTCGCCAAGTCATCAGCTGGCAAGCATGCTTTCAAAAGACTGTAGACATTGTGCCCCTTTGTCTGTTGATGCATGATATGGCTCAAGTGTTTTCTGTCATGATCAGCAAATGAGAAGAATGAGAGCAGAGTTTTAAGACCACAATCAATTGCCCTGAGCTCTCACTGTTTTATAGTGTATTCCTCTCTTATTTGGATCAGTCCTTAGCTCCATCGGTGTCTCTCATCCCTCCAAGCTGACATCTGTAGTGATAAACATCTTGACAGCATCACCTATCGAGAAGTCTGATTTGAAATAATTGGATTCATCCACCATCTGAATGACCTAAGAATCCTTCTGTGGAGAGATACCTTCCCTGAGAGGTGGATAAAAGATTGTTGAGGGATGAGAGGAAGTTTTATAGTAGCCTCATGAGAGCATGAGACCACTAAGAATACCCACGCAGGAGATCACTGAGCCCAGAAGAGACTTTTTTGATAAAATTCCCACTTTCATTGGTTGCTGGGGGACTAAAGTCTTTGACTTTTCCAATGAATCCAATAACACTTAATCCATGGGGTCATTGAGTAGTTTGCCCTCAGAGAATCTTGACACAGCTAAAAGGAGCATAGCCACTGGGTCTGACTTGCAGTTCCAGAACCATGTGTGTCAGCATGCCACTGTATTGCAGTAGCCTATGGCCATCACAGCATATTGGAAAGCAAATACTGTAGGAAGGCAGCAGATACCCAAGCAGCAGCTAAGGATATCTTATTTAGAGATGTGCCTAGATTAAAGGCTGTTCTGTATTTTAGCGGTACTGCATCAGCCAGAATGCCAACCTATGCTAGACAGTACTAGTCTGGCAAAACAAGTAATATAGTACTTTTCATCAGTATAGCTCAAAGTGCTTTACAAAAGAGAGTATCTGAAGCTCTAAGAGCAGCTAATGAAGCTTCAAAAACTGTTCTTGTTGTTGATTCAACCCTCCTACCTGGAAGGTCCTCTGATGGAATCATGTCCTTTACTAGAGAGGACAGGAAACCCTTATATGTCTCTTTCTCAGGACTCATCTCTATCAGTTATTCATATTACATAAGAACATAAGAACGGCCATACTGGGTCAGACCAAAGGTCCATCTAGCCCAGTAGCCTGTCTGCTGACAGTGGCCAGCACCAGGTGCCTCAGAGAGGGTGGACCGAAGACAATGATCAAGAGATTTGTCTCCTGCCATCCTTCTCCAGCCTCTGACAAACAGAGGCCAGGGACACTATTTCTATCCCCTGGCTAATAGCCTTTTATGGACCTAACCTCCATGAAATTATCTAGCTTCTCTTTAAACTCTGTTATAGTCCTAGCCTTCACAGCTTCCTCTGGCAAGGAGTTCCACAGGTTGACTACACGCTGTGTGAAGAAGAACTTTTTATATTAGTTTTAAACCTGCTACCCATTAACTTCATTTGGTGCCCTCTAGTTCTTCTATTATGGGAACTAATACATAACTTTTTTTTATTCGCCCTCTCCACACCACTCATGATTTTATATACCTCTATCATATCCCCCCTCAGTCTCCTCTTTTCTAAACTGAAAAGTCCCAGTCGTTTTAACCTCTCTTCATGTGGGACCCATTCCAAACCCCTAATCATTTTAGTTGCCCTTTTCTGAACCCTTTCCAAGGCCAAAATATCTTTTTTGAGGTGAGGAGACCACATCTGTACACAGTATTCAAGATGTGGGCGTACCATAGTTTTATACAGGGGCAGTAAGATATTCTGGGTCTTATTTTCTATCCCTTTCTTAATAATTCCTAGCATCCTATTTGCCTTTTTGACTGCCGCTGCACACTGTGTGGAAGTTTTCAGAGAACTAGCCACGATAACTCCAAGATCTCTTTCCTGATTTGTCATAGCCAAATTAGCCCCCATCATACTGTACGTATAGTTGGGGTTATTTTTCCCAATGTGCATTACTTTACACTTATCCACATTAAATTTCATTTGCCATTTTGTTACCCAATCACTCAGTTTGGTGAGATCTTTTTGGAGTCCCTCACAGTCTGCTTCTGTCTTGACTATCCTAAACAGTTTGGTATCATCTGCAAACTTTACCACCTCACTGCTTACCCCTTTCTCCAGATCATTTATGAATAAGTTGAACAGGATTGGTCCCAGGACTGACCCTTGGGGGCACCACTAGTTACCCCTCTCCATTCTGAAAATTTACCATTTATTCCTACCCTTTGTTTCCTGTCTTTTAACCAGTTCTCAATCCATGAAAGGACCTTCCCTCTTATCCCATGGCCATGTAATTTACACAAGAGCCTTTGGTGAGGGACCTTGTCAAAGGCTTTCTGAAAATATAAGTATACTATATCTACTGGATCCCCCTTGTCTGCATGTTTGTTAACCCCTTCAAAGAACTCTAATAGATTAGTAAGACATGATTTCCCTTTACAGAAACCATGTTGACTTTTGTCCAACAAATTATGTTCTTCTACGTGCCTCACTATTGTTTCGACTAATTTGCCCGGTACAGAAGTTAGACTTACCGGTCTGTAATTGCCAGGATCGCCTCTAGAGCCCTTTTAAAATATTGGTGTCAATATTTTTAATGTATATGAAAATGCTAAGACATAAGGAGGGAGGGAGTTCCTGGAGTGTGTCAAATGCTTTGGATTAGGAAGAATAGGTGGGGCAGTCTGGTCATAACAGCTCTGGTCATCTGTCGGTTCCCTTGAAACCCTGTGGTAGTAGCATTTGGCAAACACTACATTATAGAGCTAAAATAAATACGAAATGTAGAAATGTAAGAGAATTCGATATTGTATCATCTGAATATAATTTATACCATTTAGAGAAGTCCTGTTTACATTAAAGTAAAATCATAATAAGCACTGCACTAAAGGGATTGTGTTTATCTCTACTTAAACATACAGTGCAATGCAATTTTATTTTATAATATGTTGTTCAGAAAGAGCTGTCAGAGCACTTGTTATAATAATGGATAACCTAAAATATTATAATAAATTAAACTGAGAATAATAGATTACAAGAGGTATAAAGGGCTGGTAAAAATCCTATTGCTGAATTAAAATATGTTAAAAACCATATTGCTGAACTATTTTAGGTAGGCAAACTGAATTGTAAAAAGAATGTTAATACTGAATCCTGGTTGAGAATATGTATTTAAATTCATGAGTTAAATCCGGGGTGGAGAGTCAAATGGCAATAAAAGACAAGCTTCCTCTATTACTACAAGAAAAATATGGGATCCATGCTAACTAGTTATTATCAAATGCACAGGATTGTACAGAAGCATTGCAAGATTTTGTCCCAGTTTCCTAAAATAATGTAGCTTCTAAACATCCAAAGCAAAAAATATGGATGGAAAACTTCATCTCTAAAATAATCACCCAAAAACTAGAGAAATGTGGTTTGACAAAGAAGAAGATGGAAAGGAAATAAACCCTTATAAACAAGTGTACTATATTAGAGATACTCATTCCATCTCAGAAATGCACCTTGGAACATTCTGGAAAACGGACAGATACACATGAGACATGTACATGTTAGACTTCATGCAACTTGCATCATTGCTGAAAGAATCCCTTTAGTCTAACTGCAAAAGTATCCCAACATAATAAAATTCTGAATTTGCAAGGGAAAATACTAATAGATATAATTAGTCTTTTCCTCTTTCTACTTGTATAAGTCTATGTATTATATCTCTTTGAAAACAGAAGAAAATGTCTGGGTAAATTTGGAATAATCTGGCAATAATACAAAATCAGATCAACTAATACAATCTTTATGAAATTGCATTTATGTTCATTTTTATATCATATATTATGGTGCAAGAGAAGAATTTGCTGTTCTAGGAAAATGAACAGAAAATGAAAAAGAATTAGGCCCAGAAAGGTATTGGTCTTGCACACACCCAAGACTGGGTAAGGAAGCCACGCATACAAGACATATGTCTGGTATCCTGGAAAAGCTCTGCCATGTCCAAAGAACACATCTGCTTTTCCAAAAAAAATTTCGGAAAAGCACACATGTTTTTTCAACATCCCTGTAAACCTCATTCTACAAGGAAGAAAGGATGTTCCAAAAGAGGACTTTTTTTCCCAACATTTGACCCTCATGTAGACCTGACAAATGGTTCACAATTTGTAAATCTTTTTCTAACTTTTCCCTGCAGTGTAGACATAGCCTCTGGCTTCTCCCTCTCCACTTTCTCTCTAGCTGCCTTATCTAGCCCTCTAGCTAATGATTCCCACAGTTGTTTCCATTAGCCCTTCAGGCATGGGCTTGCTCAGCTGGTTGTAATTGGCCTTTTCAGCCAGGTTGTAGTGGCAGAGTTCTGGCTTATCCAGCAGTCTGTCACACCACCCACTCCTATAGTCAACCTCTTCTCTCTCGCTGAGTAACTAAAATACTCAAAAGCTTCAGAGGGGGTAGCTGAGTTAGTCTGTAACAGGAAAAACGTAAAAAACAACAAATAGACTAGTAGCACCTTAAAGACCAACAAAACATGTAGATGGTATCATGAGCTTTTGTGGGCAGAGCCCACTTCTTCAGATGATAGGGAAATACTCAAATCATAATTGAAAGACTTCAGGTTGCAGAGAACTCACCATTTCACGGATTTAAACCTGCAAGTGTCCCATGGCCCATGCTGCAGAGGAAGACAATCCCTCTCCCAATTTGCTGATCAGACCTGGGGGGAAAATTCCTTCTCAACCCCGTTAGGCTTTGAGCATGTGGGCTAGTAACCCTACTGGGACAATGTGGGAAAATACTAGTCAATATGACAAGAGATGTAGAATCAGGGTTTGTCTACACTAGGGATGTGCCAATACACACATTTAAACAGTTAACTGATGAGCCTGAGCTCATCAGTTAACCTTTATGGTTATATGCAAGCCCCCCCCACGCTGCTACCTCTGATACAGCGCTGCCTCTCATAAGCACTACTGCCTCCGATACAGTGTATTGCCTTCCATAGTGCCACCCACCCTCCCCTTGCATGTAAACATGTAACCACTGAAAATGTCAGCAGTTACATGTTTACCAAAAACCCCCATGTTTTTTAACAGCCCTAGTCTATGCTGTAGCTTGGAGTGAGCCTCCCAGTCCAATTTGACAGATTCATAGAATCATCAAATCATACAACACTAGAACTGGAAGGGACCTTGAAAGGTCATCACGTCCCGTCCTCTGCCCTCATAGCAGAACCAAACACCATTTACATCATCCCTGATAGATGTCTGTCTAACCTGCTCTTAAATATCTCCAGAGATGGAGATTCCACAACCTTTCTAGGCAATTTATTCCAGTGTTTAACCACCCTGACAGTCAGGAAGTTTTTCCTAATGTCCAACCCTAAACCTCTCTTGCTGCAATTTAAGCCCATTGCTTCTTGTCCTATCCTCAGAGGTTAAGGAGAAGAATTTGTCTCTCTCCTCCTTGTGACACCCATTTAGATACCTGAAAACCGCTATCATGTCCCCTCTCGTTCTTCTCCTTTCCAAACTAAACAAGCCCAATTCTTTCAGTCTTCCCTCATAGGTCATGTTCCCTAGACCGTTAATCATTCTTGTTGCTCTTCTCTGGACCTCCTCCAGTTTCTCCACATCTTTCTTGAAATATGGTGCCCAGAACTGGACACAAAACTCCAGCTGAGGCCTAATCAGCGCAGAGTAGAGCGGAAGAATGACTTCTTGTGTCTTGCTCACAACACTCCTGTTAATGCATCCCAGAATCATGTTTGCTTTTATTGCAACATCATCACACTGTTGACTCATATTTAGCTTGTGGTCCACTATGACCCCTAGATCCCTTTCTGCAGTACTTCTTCCTAGACAGTCGCTTCCCATTCTGAATGTGTGAAACTGATTGTTCCTTCCTAAGTCGAGTACTTTGCATTTGTCCTTATTAAACTTCATCCTATTTACCTCAGACCATTTCTCCAGTTTGTCCAGATCATTTTGAATTATGACCCTATCCTCCAAAACACTTGCAACCCCTTCCACCTTGGTATCATCTGCAAACTTAATAAGCATACTCTCTATGCCAATATCTAAATCATTGATGAAAATATTGAACAGAACCGGTCCCAAAACCGACCCCTACGGAAACCCACTTGTTATGCCCTTCCAGCAGGATTCACACTAGCAGAGCTCGAGTAAGAACAATAAAAATAACAATGTAAAATTTCCTACTTGGGCTGGAACTCAATACAGTATAAGCTGTAACATGCACATTGCTATTTTTAGAGTGCAAGCTCAAAACCAAACGCTGCTAGCCTAAGTCTGTTTACCCAGGTTGGGAGGCTAGCTCCCAGCTTTAGTGTAGACATACCTGAAAACATTTCTGAAAGAAATTATCCTTACTACTCTAAACAAAATGTTTCCAGTTTTCTACCATAAATTAACATTAATTTACTGCTGTGTTCCTTAAAATTAAGATGGCTTAATGCCTTTCACTGCCTAATTGTTTCATGACTATTACATATGAAATCAATATATCTGCAAGTAAGAGTTGCTAATTAACTTGTGCTCTCTTCTCTTTGCTCTTCAGCAAAAAAAGCACAAAATAATGTAGGACTGACTATTACTTGTTCATTTTATAGTGACACTGAATAACCATAAGAGTCCATTTCAAACCTTTTAATTTCTATTTTCTATATGAGCTCCCTAATTTTTGCTTAGTACTAAAATTATAACAGACATAATACTGACACCTTATCATCACCATCATTATCTCAGTCCTATTAATTTAAGGACATATTGCAAGATTTACAATCTGATCTTGCTAGCTTTTAACCTTTTCCATTTTATAAAAGAATTCAGTGCTTTTAAAAACCTAAAAAAAATCTCTTATTTGGCTGTAGATGCAAATTGGTTAAATTCATAGGCTCTATCAGTATTCATTTCTTTGATGGGGTATTATTACATTCTATGCAAGAATTTAAGTACTGAGGTGTTTGCTTAGATTCTCATTTCCTTTTTGATGTGCACATTAACTTATATCCAAGATGAATTTGAGATAGAATATAAAATTCTTATGTGCCTTTGTCTGTTTGAAAAAAAAGGTTATTGCCCAGTTAATTTAAGAACTGACGGATAATGGGGATGTAGTTTATTCTGAAATGTTCTTTTGTTTATGTGTATATTGTGTTTTCCTTTGTGTCATTTTACTTCAGCAGGAAACCGGTTTTTTTCTTTATTTTAGTAAGTATGAGATGCAGTTGTCTTTGCATAACAAAGTTCCATCAAATTTATTAATAGCATGTAACTACTTAAATGACAGCTCATCCACATTATTTTTGTAAATTAATCATTATTTTCTTTTAATAGCCTGGGATATTCTTTAAGGTTCAGTAATCAACAACCCAATGGAGCTGATCCACGTGATATGTCTATAATGAATAAAATGTCATTTGCTTATTGGACTTCATAACTTCAAACTCAAGCACATTGTCTTAACTGAGCTCTACTAGAAGACTGTTGGTGAGACTATACCTCAGACCAGCAACTTGATCTGGGAAATTTTCTCTACTTACAGAAGAGAAGCAAGCAAAATTGATAGTTTCAGAATTGTAGACAATTCAGCTTAACAGTCTTAATTACACTGCTCCGCATTAACATTCAGCAAGAAACTCTGACTAGATTGCTCACCCAAGGCTCAAACCTTGGGCAACTAGGGGGTGAAGGTCTCTGGAATTATAGGAAAAGTCCCTTGTGGCACTCAATAACAATCACTGCTGTTCACTAATGAGTAACTTCCTGCAAAGGAAGACCCATCCAGCTCTCTGCTTGAAAAACTGTGGTCAGGGTAAATTGCTGTATGATGAACCCTTTGGTCAGAATGTGGAGGACTCTCTCATCCCTTTTAATTCAAATAGAACAGACTACAATTTTCCAAATAACAGCTCTCTTCTAAATGAGAGATTTACAAGAACTATTCAGGGCCGACTTGAGCTAATTAACTGAAATAATGTGCCTGCTGTTCCTCTTGCTTATACAAATATAAATTGGATAACATGTGGACTTGAGAAGAGTCTGGGTGACATGCGAATCCCCTGTTTGGATAGGATAGCCTCCTGCATCTGCTCTTCTCCCCCAGCCTCACCTGCTAGAGATGGAAAAGCCCTAGGCTCTAGCCTGATCACCTCACTTGCCCCGGGGAGGCTTTGGCAAGCTTGCCACTGGCTGGAGCCACTCTGAGTGCCAGCCAGCCTGTGGGATAGCCCATGCCACCCTGACCTCCAACCTTCCCACCCCAGCCAGCCTCAGTCACAGGCTGCTGGCCTGTCCACTCAAGCCCCCACTGGCTTTGGGAGAGAGGCTGAGCGAAGGTGTTAAGCAGAATCTTGGGGCAGAGCACAGCTTACCTGTATGGGAAGGCTTAGCCTCCCGTGGCCTGTTATACCTGTTGCTTATGGAGGAAAGGCTCAGATGTAATGAGTCACACCATCACTTATTACTGACACTACAAAATGGGTGTCCACATGTAAAAAGAGAAGTTACTCATCTTGTATAGTAATGACAGTTCTTCGAGATGTGTGTCCTCGTGGGTGCTCCACTGTTGGTGTCGGGCTCATCCCAGCACTGCAGATTAAAGTCTTTTCTAGCAGTGTCTAGTCGGGCCGTGCATGCACGAGAGGGGCACGTGCCATTCGCACCGTTGGAGTTCATGCCTTTGGAGTCCGACTCCCCTCAGTTTCTTTGTGTACGCCCTCCTGAATGAATATTAAGCCAAAGGAGAGAGGAGGAGGGTGGGTCATGGAACACTCACAGGGACACATGTCTCGAAGAACCATCGTTACTGCACAAGGTGAGTAACTTCCCTTTATTCTTTGAGTGATGTCTCCATGGGTGCTCCACTGTTGGTGACTACATAGTGGTACCCCACAGATGATAGGTGGGCTTTGGCTAAATCTTACGCACAGGTGAAAGGACTGCATCAGGTACTGCAGAGCTTTTGTCCACTCGTGTAGATATTGCATAATTTCTCATGAAAGTATGGTTAGAAGAACAGGTCGCTGTGCAGCAGATATCTTCAAGCAGAACTCCCTTCAAAAAGGCTGTTGATGCTGCCATTGCTCGGGTGGAGTGCACCCTAGGGGGCATCGGGAGAGGTCTACCCTGAAGGGAGTAACACTGAAGGATGCAAGATGTTATCAATTTTGAGACACGTTGCAAAAAGAGAGGCTTTCCCCTTGAACATTCTGCCAGTGAAACAGATAGAGCCTGTGATTTGTGGAGAGATCAAGTCCAGTCAATATAGACTGATAATGCCCTTTGGACATCTAGGGTGTGAAGAACGGCCTCCTCCTGAGACACATGGGGTTTTGGGCAGAAGGTAGGGAGAACAGTGGGCTCATTGATATGGAAATCCAAAATGACTTTAGGCAGGAAGGAGGGGTGGGGTTGGAGGACGACCTTGTCCTTGTGAAATACGGTGTAGGGCGGTGATGCTGTGAGAGCCGCAATCTCACTAACGCGCTTTGCCAGTGTGATAGCAATTAAAAACACAGTGTTTACTGTTTGGAGGTAGGAAAGCACTTAGCCCTGGGCCCAAATGGTGGTCTAGAGAGTGCATTAAGAACCAAGTCCAAGTCCCACATAGGCATTATAGGTCTACGTGGCAGATTAAGATTTTGTAGCCCTTTGAGAAATCCCTTGAAGACAGGGTGAGCAAATATGGAGAATACATCGATCGAAGGGTGAGCAAATATGGAGAATACGTCAATCGAAGGGTGGAATGCTGCGAGTGCCGCGAGGTGTACTATGAGTGATGACACTGACAGACCTTGTTGTTTCAGGAACATTATGTAGTCGAGGACTGTATGAAGAGGTGCAGTAGATGGTTGCACCCGTTACTCACACACCAGACTGAAAAAAGGTTCCACTTATAGAGATAGGTATTACAAGTGGTTTGTCTCCTACTGTGGAGTAAGACACTCTTCACTTGTTGTGAACACATGTGCTCTGCCTCTGAGAACCAGAGAGAAGCCATGCCATCAGATGCACTGTTTGCAGTTGAGGATGGAGAAGGGTTCCTCTTTCTTCAATAGGAGGTCTGGGCAGGTCGGAAGTGGGTAGGGAGGTCAAAGAGACATCTGAGTGAGATAGGGAAACCAGGTCTGTCTAGCCAACACCAGGGCTATGAGGATGACTAAGCCATTGTTGGCCTCAATCTTGCATAGGACTCTGGGGATGAGTGGGATAGGAGGAAAGGTGTAAAGGAGGTGAGTACTCCATGAGATAAGGAAGGCATCTCCCAGTAATCTGGGTCCTATGCATGCTCTGGAGCAATAACGGAAGCACTTGCTATTCTGGCACGTTATGAAGAAGTCTACGGACTGCCATCCCCATCTGTGAAATATGTGGTGTAAGACTCTGATATGGATTTCCTACTCTTGTTCTATAGGAAACTGGTGGCTGAGGTTGTCCACAATTGTGCTCTTGATTCCAGGTAGGTATGCTGCAGTGATGCTGATATTGTTGTGAATGCACCAGCTCCAGAGACGCATCACCTCTGCACAGAGGGATCGAGAACGAACACCCTCCTGTCGACTGATGTAAAACATCATAGTTACGTTGTCAGTGAGGATGCATACCAAGAAACCCCGGATATGCTGAAGAAAGTGTTTGCAGGCATTGAGCACAGCCCAGAGCTCCAGAAGATTGATATGGAGGCTGAACTTGTGGGTGGACCATTTGACATGAATGCAGTGATATTGCAGATGGGCTCCCCAGCCAAGGAGTGAAGCATTTGTGGTAATATGGTTGGATGGCTATACTTGATGGAATGGGATGCCAGCAAAGAGGTTCTGTGGATTGGTCCACCATCTTAAGGATGACAGGACACTCTGTGGAACTGTGACATGTTTGTGTACCTGTTGTTTGGATGATATGTACACTGAGGCAAGCCTATGCTGAAGGCACTGAAAGCGCAGTCATGCATGTCAGATGATATACGTCATAGTGGCCATATGGCCCATGAGACAAAGGCAGGTCAGTACTGGACAGTTGGATTCAACATCATGATTGAAATCAAGCTCTTGACGGCCTTGAATCTTTGATTTGGTAGGTATGCTCGTGCTGTTGCAGAATATAGATGAGCTCTGTGGTCGGTTGGCCCGCCCGGAGGGGTTCCTCCTCCTCCGGCTCAGTGGGCGGCCACTCCGACCCACTGTGCTGCCCCTTTAAGACCGACCCCGTTGGTCCACAGGGAGCGGTCCAGCCTTAGCTCAGGGTATAACAGCAGCAACCCTCTCACAGTTATGAGGAGCGGCCAGGCCCTCAGTCCAGGGCGTGGCAACAAGCACACAGTTACAAAGGAGGCCAGGCCCTCAGTCCAGGGCGTGGCAACAAGCACACAGTTACAAAGGAGGCCAGGCCCTCAATCCAGGGCGTGGCAACCAGCACACAGTTACAAAGGGTGGCCAGGCCCTCAGTCCAGGGCGTGGCAACCAGCACACAGTTACAAAGGGTGGCCAGGCCCTCAGTCCAGGGCGTGGCAACAAGCACACAGTTACAAAGGGTGGCCAGGCCCTCAGTCCAGGGCGTGGCAACAAGCACACAGTTACAAAGGGTGGCCAGGCCCTCAGTCCAGGGCGTGGCAACAAGCACACAGTTACAAAGGGTGGCCAGGCCCTCAGTCCAGGGCGTGGCAACAAGAAACAGGTGAGTAGCTCCTTGGTCAGGAGGGGTGCAGGCGGATCGCCTGTACCAGTGGCAAGGAGGGAGAGACTGCCACCCAATAGGTGGGCGGCGGGGGGGGGGGGCGCTCCTCCCGGTCCCGGGGCTGGCGCTGGGGCACAGGCTCCGGCTGGCCGTTCGGCTCCTCCGTCGCTTCTGGGAAGGTAGGCCGGTTACGCTGGGCCTCCACCTCCCGGGCAGGGAGCCACTGGTCTGTGTCTGGGGCCCGGCAAGTAGGAGGTCCGGGCCAGGCCTCAGTCCCTACTTCCCAGGCTGGGAGTCCAGAGGAGGCCTCTAGCCTCCCGGCAGGCTCAGCCCTGACTGAGGCCGCTGCCTGGGCTTTTATAGTCCTGGGCCCGCCCCCGGGCTTCCGGTCAGGTGATGGGGCGGGGTTAGCCTCAGCCCAACATGGCGTCTGGAGGGGTTCCTCCTCCTCCGGCTCAGTGGGTGGCCACTCCGACCCATTACAAGCTCCTATGAATTCTAGGGATTGGATGGGGCAGAGGGTAGACTTCTGCTCATTGATGGTGAGGCAGAGATTTGAAAAACCCCTTGGTGAAAAGGAGCATGTATTTCATGGCCTACTGGGAAGGACCTTAAGTGAAGCAATCATCCAGGTATAAAAAATTATGATGCCTTTGTGGCATAGCGACAAGGAGTCCTGTGGCACCTTATAGACTAACAGATGTATTGGAGCTCCAATGTATTGGAGCACCAATACTCCTTGTCCTTGTCACTTTTGCAGATCCAGACTAACACGGCTACCCCTCTGATACTTTGTGGCGTAGGTATATCGTGGCTATCACCAAGGTCTCAGAGAAGACTCTGGGGGCAGAAGAGAGTCTGAAAGGAAGAACTCTGTACTGAAAGAAATTGGAGAAAGTCCAGAGAAGAGCAACAAGATTAAAGGTCTAGACAACATGACCTATGAAGGAAGACTGAAAGAATTGGGCTTGTTTAGTTTAGAAAGGAGAAGACTGTGGGGACATGATAGCGGTTTTCAGGTATTTAAAAGAGTGTCACAAGGAGGAGGGAGGCAATTTCAGGACAGGGGATTTTATTCAAATTACTTCCTTACAGAAAAGTGCACAGGCTGTTGGAGTTCTGTCCTCAACCTCTGCCATCTAAACAAATATCTCTGCAAAAAGTGTTTCAAAATGGTCACGCTGGTGGCAATCATTCCGGCACTGGATGAGGAAACTAGTTTGCAGCCCTCAAGCCTCCAAGACACTTAATTTCATATAACCATACATCCTGCACACAGATGCTGCCTCTGTTTTACAGTTGCTTCCGATCACTTTCATAGAATCATAGAATCCTAGAACACTAGAACTGGAAGGGACCTTAAGAGGTCATTGAGTCCAGTCCCCTGCCCTCATGGCAGGACCCAGTACCATCTGTATCCGGCACCAGAGCATTGTATTCTTGTGGATGCATAGAAGAATGATGATGGCTCAAAGAAGTATCCTGCAGTACTGGGGAAAGCGGCACTAGTGGCGATGGCACCGACTTTGGGCTTGGAGTGCGAGGCAATGGCTTTGCAGATTTAGACCTGGCCTTCATCGGCAATGAGGTCTTGGTGCCAGCGGTGCCACCATCTTATCAGGTTGTCTCATGTCAGAGCTCTTTGGCGCTGGAATAGTTGGTGCCAAAGCAGCCCAGGGACATCTGGTGCCGAAGATGCCTGACTTGTCAACCATGTGAACTCATGGCAGTAGGGACCAAACTGGCAAAAACCTTCTTTTAGCTGAAGGCTTAGGTGAAGGAGTGCTCGGGATCTTTTTCTGAGTGGTGGCAGCTTCATGCTGTTTACTGATGTCTCTATGAGGCTGAGGTTTGAGCGTTTTATTGAATATTAAAAAGCGTAGCCTCAGCTCTCTGTCCTTGTGAGCTCTTGCTGTGAGGCTACAGCACTGCACTCACTTCTGGGAGATGTGTGCCTCTCCCAAGCAACAAATACAAGATCCATGGCTATCTGAAGCAGGCATAGGGTCACGCCACTTCTCACATTCTTTAAATCCGGGGGAGCCTGGCATTTTGTTGTTGTTCTGTTTTCTCTGTCACCCTCTTTTTTTTCACCCTGGCTGTGGCAGCTTTTTGTTTTGTTTTATTTTTCTCGCACACCTTTCATTATGTTTGGTGGCTCTTACTTTCTAATTTAGTTGTTGATGATAATTGTATTATTTTGTTTTTCTTCCTTTTCTTTCGTGCTCTCTTCTCTTTTTTTGTTTTTGTTTGTTTGTTTGTTTGTTTGTTTGTTTTTTACAGGCCTGAAGGGTGTGGCCAGGGAGATTGGCAGCGTGCTGTGCCTCAGGAACTGCGCCTCAACTATTTCCAGCAATAAATAGGAACAAGAAAAGTTGGGGTTTTTTACTGTGACTAACTAAGGAAAATGAGAATGAAATAACTCATTTACAACTAATTAGAATCAATTCCTGTCTACAGATATCTGAAGAGGAGGAGAGGGATCGAGCTCCGTCTGCAACCGAGGGTGGTAAAGAAGGAACTGAGGGGCGTTGGGCCACACACGCAAACTCCAAAGGTGCGAACGGCATGCTCCCCTCTCGCACATGCACAGCTCGACTTGACACTTCTACAAAAGACTGCGGCACTGGGACGAGCCTGACACCAACGGTGGAGCACCCATGGGGACATCACTCGAAGAATTCCAGATTTTTCATACACCTGCTCAGCACCACATTGATTTAGCTCTTAGGCTAACAATCCTGCCTACTGGTAAAATAGCTCTGGAAGTAGCTGTTAGATAGATCCATTCATGCTTGAGCCAAGAAACAGTTGGAAATATTGCCTTTTTATAACTGTTGTGCTTCTTAATACCACAGATAAGTAGTCTGCAGGTTTCTAAACTGTATCCATCCATTCTTGACAGATAAACGAATAAATAGTTGGGTTTTGTTTTTATTAATAGGGACAAAGGATGACAGATAATATAAAGAAATTGAGAAAGAAGGCTACAATGGAGCAACTGTAATTCTTAGTTGCATAAATGGGCTTAAAAATGGTGACAGCTCTTTAGAAATAAATAGTTTTTACTATAGGTTCTCAGCTGAGCCTTCTAGACAGATAAAAAAAGAAAAGACTTCTTAAGTGATTAACTGCAGATTGAAAGAATAAAAGATTAAACAGGAAGTAAAAATACTCACAAAGAAGTAACTCGAGAGATTAAGAAAGGGAAGGAGCCAACAAAAATTTCCTTCATCAAGGAAACACTGAAAATGGATCCAGTAGAGGGACAAGAAGTAACCTTTGTCTCTAAATAAATTAAAAAACATATCAGTAAATGGAGCTGAGGAATGTAAAGAGAAGCCTCTCAGTCCACAGTAAGTTATATCTGACGTGGATTATGCCACTAGATTCTGCTATTCTTTGCCTCTAAACCCTAGAAACTATGACCTCTTATACTCACAAGGGACTCCCAAATATCCTTTACTTCCCATCAGAGACCACACTATAGTGCCCATCAGATGCCCTTTCCCAGAAAGGAAAACACAACCACTCCCCAAAAACCTCACTACCTACACTACAGCTATGCACCTTCCTCATGGAGCCTCAGCCAAATCAAAGTACTTTAGCACTTGCCTACCTTTAAGCATTTAAATAGCTCTATTGAAGTTAGTTAATTTAAACAGATCCCAGGGGCATGGAATAGGAAAAACACTAGCAATTTATTCAAAGACAGTGGGTCTACCTAAAAATTTCTCATTGAAGTCAAATGTGTAATGTTAAGCACATGCTTAAGTACTGAATCTTGGCCCAAGAGTTTTGTCATCCTCCTTATAAACACCGAGGGTGTGTCTAGACTACAGGGTTTTGTCGACAAAAGTGGACTTTTGTCGACAAAACTATACTTGCGTCTACACTGCCGCTGAGTTCTGTCGACATAACATCAACAGAACTCAGCAGTTTTGTCGACGGCTGTAAACCTCATTCTACGAGGAATAACGCCTTTTGCCGAAAGAGTTCCGTCGACAGAATGCGTTATTGCATCTACACTGTCTTTTGCGTCCACACTCTCATGTCGACAAAGCAGCTTGCTCTGTCGACAGAACTGGATGTAGTCTAGATGCTCTTTGTCGACAGAAGCTTTGTCAACAGTATCTGTCAACAAAACTTCTGTCGACAAAAGCCTGTAGTCTAGACGTACTCTTAGTGATATAACCAGGGCTCGACAAATAATGCAATCTACTCGCCTGTGGCGAGTAGATTACAACCCAGAAGAGCCGGGTTCGGGTGATCTGCGCATGAGCAGAACGATCTGCGCATGCCCAGATCGCCGGACAGCGCGGCTGGCGAGCGGGGCTCGCCGCAGTTTGGCGAGCCCTGGATATAACTCTTATTCCTACTATAAATATAACTGTATGACAAACTACCTGCAAATAAAATTGATAGGTACTATAGGGAAACCTAAGATAAGGGGTAAATCAAAGACAATCTATTTCCAAATTAAAGGTAATTTTTAAATCTAATGCATCTTTTAAATCTATTTTAATTCAAATACATTTAATAATTAGTATCTGGATAAACATTTTTTCCAAACAATAACAGTTTGAATAATAAGTTCCATATTAGTATTTTATTTAGATGGACTAAATTTTATGAAGGTGGAAGTACATTAAGACAGAAAATAGCTTCGATGCATCGCAACTTTTAGCTGTGCTGAGAGAATCACTAAGGGTACATCTACACTGCAGCACTATTTTGGGATACTTCCGGTATCTGGAAATAGCTATTCCACGTTTTTTGAACAAGCCCATTATTTTGAAATAATGAAATTCTGACATCCCTGCAATCCTCGTTCCAGGAGGATTAAGCGACGTTTCGGAATAGTGGCTATTTCGAAATTTGGATCTGTGTAGACAGCGCCAAATTATGAAATAAGCTATTTCAAAATTAACTCAAAATAAGTTATGTAATTTGTGTAGCTCAAATTGCGTAGCTTATTTCAAGCTAAGGGTGCAGTGTAGACACATCCTAAGATTAAGTGGATAATATGGCTGACTTCTCAAAAACACCTAATAGATACTGAAAAAACCTGAGATCATCTAAATTCCAAGCTCAAAGGGACCTAACAGAGAAACTGTGCTAGGTTTCCAATATAAATAAATCCCAAGACCGTGGGAAGGAAACTATAGAGAAACCTCATTTCCAGAAAAAAAAATGTAATATCGTATCCCTAGTTTATATATGAAAAATAAAATTATAAAGAGAACTACATTCTTATCTAATTAAGGAGAGTGTAAAAATCAGTCTTACTATAGTAAAATCCCTATGAAACCTAATGATTTTTTAAAAAAGATACTAGAATCATAACAACACAACTTCTTTGTTCAAAACATTAAGGTTGCAAGAATAAGAAAAGTAAAGTTAAAAGGCTGGTAGGAACAATTTTCTTTAGTATTATACTATCTTATCAAAAAGGTCTATTGTTAAAATTAAAATATATTTTTCAGTTTATTAGTTATCATTTTAATATGAAATGATATTATTATATTTAATCTATTATTTTATTTAATCTATTATTTATCAGTCCACATCTCTATATCATTCTGTCACGTGAAACAAATGTTAAAAGAGTTTAGCAATTTACCACTTTGAATTACATTGCAAATTTGCCTGGAAGAAGGGTTTTATACTTTGATCTAAAACTATTACCCATGTCTTGTAAAATGTAATTAAATAAATGAAACCAGCCCTTGGGGACCTCTTGCTCCAAAATGAAATTTTAGATCCAAAGAGCGCCTGTAACCTTTACTGTAACCATGTCTAAAATGCCGCTTACAATTGTAACACAATAATCAGATCGCCATAGAAAGGCATACACTTGTTGATGTGAATTCTTCTTACAGATGTCCCTAAGGACACATTTACCGCATCCTGAATCACACAAATCCTATTAGATCACAAACCATGTTTTTAAAAAGGATATTATGAGTTATGAAGCAGTGCATCTGGAACTCTATTGGTCAGTTATAAAGCATGTGCACTGTTATCTCATTTTCACCATTCCCATCTTACTGAAAAATGTTTTAGTGACACTTGTTACACTTCATACTTTATGTTTTTCATCTAAAACATTTTATTACTAGGAAAAGGTGAGTTAAAACAAGACATATATTGTTTCTATCTTTGCTGCTTATTTCTTGCTAGATGCCATTGTCGGGCTATGCTAAAAGAAGGACAGAAGATATTTGACCAGGATTTCATCAGGCTACAACTTTATTATTAGATGTCTGGAGCAAGCTGGCAGATAGGAGTGTACAGTACAGGTAACCTCCATGTTTATTCTACAATTTTTTGGGAGTGAGACTTTTCCCAGCTCCCCCTCTTTTCCCATCCCTCTTCCTCTAGCAAATCCATTGCAGGGACCTTATCATCTACCCCTGCCTCGCAGGAGGGTTAAGATGGACTATAAGAATGGGGAGGAGGTTGGCTCCCTACCATATCAATCAAAGGAGCTCCCAATCACCCCTGATTCCTTTAACGAACACCTCTTTTTAAGTCCTTTTCCAAGCCATTTATCTGGCCACTGTGTACCTTTCCTATGGAGTACCTGCCCTGGCCATCTGCCACAAGGAGGTGCCAGCAATTAGTTGATTGCCTCCTCCCCTCACCCAGCTGGGACCCAGACATCTCATAATGCCATCTTTTATATCAGTTAAAAACATGACAGCACCTAAGTTGGACAGGTGAACACTATCCTCCCAAAACAACTCTGCAGCATCATATACTATGCCAGGATGTAAAATTACTGTCCCTTCTATGGTTCCCAGGAATTTGGCCACCTGCCTGTTTGTATAACTCCTTGCCTTGTCCACCCTAGGGTAGGGATGGAGGCTCACAGCTTCTACCATACTCTGTGCTGAAGCATTTCTGACCAAATTATGACCATTTCTGGAAAAAGTTCAAGGATCAGCCCCAAGTCCCTGCTTGCTCTGAGCATTAATTCCACCCCTTTTAGCATTCCCAAATTGTTTTCCCCAAGATGCACCACAATTGAATCTGGGGGCTACTGACAGACCCACAGAGAAAAGGCTCCCTGCCCTGTGCTGCTACTTTTCAAACCCTGCATTCCCCGTGGATAAGTCAGAGACCACTCTGCCTCTTTTGCAGCAGTTTTTATGTCTTCCCACCACCTCCTATCCATAATGCACTGTTCCTTTCACTCAGCCAGACTAATAAAAACAAACAAACAACCCTGCTTAAAGGTGCATGGCTCTCAACTTTTTCTGTTTCAAACATCACATTCCCATGAATCCTTTGAAAGACCTAAGAATGGGCCTTTCACAACCAGCTACTTAGACTTGGAGGACTTTGGCTAGTGTATCTATATGTTAAATACAGATACATAGTCAACAGTCATAATTTCAGTTGTAAGCATATAACTAGGATAATCATATTCAGTGAATCATAACTTTTCTAATGGCATCTTACATGCATTGCCTTGTACAAAATGCATCATAATTATGCCATAACTAGAAGACTGACATGGCACTGCTGGGGTCCTTCAGGTCAGTGGGCTGCAGTGTGGGGGTGCAGGAGTCATGGCAGGGCCTTAGGGATGTAGGGAACTCAGGGCAGGAGGCTGGGGATTGGAGGGGGAGAGTGAAAGTGAGGTTTGGGTTTTGAGGATCTCAGGGTGGGAGTGCAGGAATCAGGGCAAGGAATAAGGAGGGGTTCAGAGCAGGGGACTGGGGGTGCGGGAATCAGGGCATGGGACTGGGAGGTGGGGGAGTTCAGGGGAGAGGGAGAAGGGTTCATGGCAGGGGGTGGCTGCCAGCTTCTCCCCCTAAGGTGGCCTGGGGCAGCAGGGAGGGCACCCTCCCCACTGGCCTGTGCAGCAGCTTGGCCCCAGGCTGAGCTAGGGTGGGGGAGAGGAGGGCTGCACAGGCCAGCCAGGGGGCAGGTGCATTTGCTGGCCCAGAGGTGCTGGAGGAGAAGACTGTGGCTCCTCTGGGGGGTGGCGAAGCCTTCTTCCTCCCTGCTCCCCATCCAGTGGGGTTTTCTTCCTCCCCCCCACCCCCGACAGGGATTTTCCTCCTCCCCTTCTTTAGTATGGCTTTTTCTCCCCCCCCTCCCCCTCCCGGTGTCTGGCAGGGACCTTTTCTCTTCCCCTTCCAGTCCATCAGGAGCCATCTCTCACGCCTCCCCAATTATGTGGGGTCTTTTCTTCCCCCCATCCAGCAAGGTCTTTGCTCCCACTTCCCCATCCATCAGGGGCCTTTTTTCCCCTCCCTTATCTTACAGGACCTTTTCTCTCCCCTGCACAGCTAGTGGGGGCTTTTCCATCCCCATATGACAGGCACCTTTTATCCCCGGCAGGTCTTTTTCAACCTCATTCAGTGGGGCCTTTTCTACCCCTCTCTTTCCATGTTATGGAAAACAATCCCATTCCAAGTACTTCCCATTTTCTTGGCATATCCAAATCCTGACCTTGCTTTAAGTTGGGAGAAAATGAATCTGCATATCAAATTTGGTGGTACTAGCTCTTACCAGTTAGGAGTTCTTGAACAAATGAACTCGCAGATGGACAGATGGACAGGCAGACAGACACACATTTCTATAATATATAGATAGATCTTAATATAATAATATCACTATGAAGAATGTGGGGTGCAGTGATCCACTGGGATTCTAGGACTATCAATTCAGAGAACTATTTTCTCATGTGCCAGGAAACTGAAACTGTAAAGAAAGATCACTTTGTTCTTGCCCTCTTTAATAACCTATACTACTCTGATAAACCTTAGACAGTAGGCCTATCAATCCTGAAGTAGTGAATCTATTGATATAACTTTTCATTATTGATGACTCTGAATTCAGGTTTTTTCCACTGTTTCAAGCACTTTGAAAGGATAGTTGTCTGAAATTTGGATATTATCATCTATAACACTGCAAGATTCAATGACCATTTCCATGAACTTGATATGCTTCAGATGAACATGTTTGACATCCTGTTTACAATGTTTTTTACATGACTGGCCTTAAGCAAGGGAATGTGTTCTATTCTCTGAAAATATGTTATATTGTTCAATGAAACAGGAACATTCATTCCTGGGTAGCCTAATTTCTTTTACACCTGTCAACCACCACAGTGGTGTACTTTGACATTAGCAAAATAGTTTTCTTTATCAAAGTAGTATTGTAATTATAAAGCACCAGTTGTATTGCCTAAATGATAATGGTGTGTTTTTCATTTTCTGTAGACAGTGCAAGGACTGAATAGCTGCACATATTGATTGTTTCCCTGACACTGATTTCAGATGAGATAAAGTTTCAGAGGGGTAGCTGTGTTAGTTTGTAACTGGAAAAACTTAAAAAATAATGAAAGGTCTTGCAGCCCTTAGAGCCAAAAAAAAAAAAAAAAAATTAGAGCTTTCATGAGCTTTCATGGGCACAACCCACTTCTTCACTTTTTTCAGATGAGATAGTAATTCTCTGTGGTGTTTTGAAGTGAAATTCTCACCAGAACCTCCCAGTGAGTGAGGCAAGGACTACCTGCTTCCCATGCTATAGCGTCTCTGTGTGACCAACTCCTTTTGGCACTGATTTAGCAAAGCCTATGAATAGTCTTATAGCAGTGAGTGGGACTATTCGCATGCTTAAAGCTAAATATGGGTACCTCTAGACAGCAGCATTATTTTGGGGTACGTCCAGAATCCTGAAATAATGTTTTCTGCATCTTAGCAACAAGCCCGTTATTTCGAAATATGTTTGAAATAACAAGCTTGCTATTCTGACGTTCCAGTAAACCTCGTTCCTCAAGGATGAAGGGACTTGTAGGAATAGCAGCCTATTTTGAAATTTGGCACTGTGTAGACAGTGCCAAATTTTGAAATGGACTATCTGGAAATAAGCTATGCAATTTACGTAGCTTGAATTGCATAGCTTATTTCGTGCTACATGGCCCTGTATAGATGTACTCTAGATGTTTAAGTGCTTTGTTGAAATGGGCTCGTGATCAGGATGAACTGACAACTAAAGAGAGTGGACAAATCCAGTGGTCATGACCTTTCAAAGGAAAAATCCTTAGAGCAGGGTGGGCAAGGCCTGCTTGATGGGGAGGCCACTCCAAGGATTTGGAAAATAGTCGAGGGCTGCACTCTTCAATGATATCAATGCAGGAAGTGTGGGGTCTGGGATGGAGGTTAGGTGCAGAAGGGAGCTTGGGGTAAGTGACTGGGGTGCAGGAGGGAATGTGGGGTCTGGAAGGGAGTTTGGATGAAGGAGGCAGTTGTGATCGGAGCACTGGACTGGAGTTCAGGGGGTTGGGTTGTAACCTAGGGCAGGGAATTGGGGTATAGAGGGAGGTCAGGGGATTGGGGTGCAGGGGTTTGGGCTGTAAGCTAGGGCAGGAGGGGACTGTGATCTGGGGCAGGGGATTGGGGTGCAGTAGGGGGCAGGAGTGGAAGGCAGAGAGTTGAGGAAGGGAGGGGCTACAGTGCCAGAGGCAGGCTCTGGCCAGGAGACTTACCAGCCAGCAGCCCAGCAGTTTCGCAATCATGCAGGCAAGGAGCCTGCCCCCCTTCCCCACAGGCTGCAGCCATGTGCTTTGTGAATAACTACGAGCCCTAGAGGGGAGGGGGCATGGTGATTCATGGCTTCCTGTTATTCAAACAGGCAGCTCTCACCAGAAACCGGCCAATGGGATAGTGGTGGGGGCAGGAGCAGCACTTGAAGCCTTCCTCCTCCTCTCCAGGCTCAAGAGTTTTTAAAGAAAAACTGCTTACCTGATCCAAAGTCCCTACCTCCATAGGACACACTGCTTTGCAGTTACCTGCAGTTGAGCACCCACAGGGACATCTCTCTCTCTCGAAGAGGAGGTTACTCACCTTTAGCAGTAACCGACATTCTTCGAAATGAGCATCCCTGTGGGGGCTCCACTACCCTCCCTTCTTCCCCTCTACTTTAGACACAGTTTTTGTCAGGCCAGGTTTCTTGGTAGAGAAGGAACTGAGGGAGGGTGGTGGCACATGCGCAGTCATGCCGAGTGGTGCCCACATGCCTTGCCTGCCACACATGCGCGATCCCCCAGGCACTGCTGTGAAGAATCTGGTCTGCAGTGCTGGGACTCACTGAACCACTGTGGAGCACTCACAGGAACGCTCATCTCAAAGAACGTCAGTTACTGTTAAAGGTGAATAATCTCCTCTTTTACTTTGAAACCAACAGTTGGCAAGCATTATCAAATCCCTTGGGTGTCTTTCACCTTTCTCCAGAGCATTGAATAGGCATCTTCCATTAACATAGGGATAGGTATCTCACACATGAAAAAACAGAAACTGAAAGAGGAAAGAATAGTGGAAGACTTCAATCTCTCTCTGGGTATGTCTACACTGTAGAGTTTTTCCAAAAAAACCCTCCAGTTACGTCCACGCTGCAATCACGTTCTTTTGAAAAAAAATCGCAAGAACAGAGGGGTTTTTCCAGCATTGGTAATCCTCATTCTATGAGGAAGAAGCCTTTTTCCGAAAGAGCTCTTTCAGAAAAGGGCATGTGTGGAAGAGGAAAAGGAAGTTCTTTCAAAAGAAGAGGAAAGGGGGGAAAGCACAGGTGCTCTTACAAGTCGGGGGGATAGTGGTGGGGGTCTGCCAGACAGACTTGGCAGGCTCCATAATGGCTGGATTTAAAGGCAGAGCAATCTTGGCCAATGGGGTGGTCTGGAGGATATTGGTGAGCTCAGGATGTCTCCTGTACCTCTTCCATGACAATATTGAGGTCAGCTGCAACCCTCTTAAAGAGATCCTGAAAGGGTGTGAAGTTGTCAGCTGTGGTTGGAGGCAGTGGCATGACTGCCTCATTGGCTGATGAGGATGAATTTGTATCTGGGAAGGTATCTGGGCCTGACTCGCAAGACTGTGGCTCAGCGGTCTCCTGCTCCATCCTCTGTGGTGATGGGGACTGTGGTGGAGGAGAGAGTGTAGGCTAGGTAGGTTTCTTTTTTGAGCGTCTCTTTCTGTAGCTGTAAGCCCATGCGCTGCAATATTGCCACTATGCAGCATAGGGCACGGGTGATGGCATCCTTGCATGTGGACTCCAGGGAGCATGCCTGAGCCAATGGGATGCCTAAAGCTGGGATGAGTCAAAGACACAGATATTTCAGCACCAGGCAATAACTGGGGTAAAAATGATACTTTCCCCTCATCGTCATCATCATCATCATCGCTGGATAAAAGTGTGGGTGAGGAGATATGTTTCAGTGCCGCTGATGGGGGTGATGTGCTGGTGGTACATTGCTGGTGGTACATTGCCGATGGGCTGCATGGCTGCTGCTGCAGCACCAGGTCGGTAGGCCTCGGTGCAGAGAAATCTGCCATTCGGTTGCTCGGTCACATAATGGGTACCGAGACACAAGAGGCAGGCACAGAAGGGCCTGTAGCCTTGGTACGGGTTCTGTGGGTATCTTGCCTGCAGAGAGCCCAACAGGTGCCAGAAACACCTAGGGCATCTTAAGTACTGAGGCGAGGTGGCCTCTCAGCCCTTGGTGCCAATCTCTCAGTTGTGCGCTACTTGGGCAACTGCGCTTTGTGAGGTAAAGAAGAGGCATGTTTCTTTGGGGATTTTTTCCTTTTTTTGGGTTTTGTCTTGTCAGAGCATTCCATGCCCAGGTCAGAGGAGGGATGTTACGTTTTTTCTAACATAATCATTTTCAGGTGGAGGTTCCTGTCTCTGCATATTCGTGCCTTGAGTTTGGTGCAGTGCTGGCAGTCCTGTTGAACATGGGACTCGCTGAGGCATTTCCCACACTTAGAATATCTGTCGGAGATGGGCATCATGACAATCTGAACAATGTTTAAAGACTGGTGACCCCAGCATTGTAAGTGGCATGATCTGCAAACAGCAGTAACTAGGGGAGAATAACTTGGAGAAAAAAATGGAGTGGCTATTTTTAGGGTTTTTTTTTAATGTGAAGACGAACTTGGATAAGGTGTAAAATAAATGAAGAAGAGATAACTGATATACAACTACTTATCTACAGGATTAACAAAGAGTGAAGAGCAATGCCGAGGTCCGGCTTAAGCCAGGGACAGTAAGAAAGAACTGCGGGGAGGGTGGTCGCACATGTGCAGTCACACTGAGCGGCGCCCAAACGTCTTGCTAGCCGCACGTGCATGGCTCCCCACGCACTGCTGTGAAGAATCCGGTCTGTGGTGCTGCGACGGATCGACACCTGCTGTGGAACACTCACAAGGACATCTCTTGAAGAAGTACCTTTATTGAATCAGTGCATTTATCATACAAAAGTTGCTTATGAATACTTATTAATATTTATCACTGAAAACATGTACAACCACAGTAAACTGCTTTCCATAATAAAGAACAGAAATCTTTCAGAGTTTAAAGTTACCCTACATTTCAATTTACTAAATAGAGCCATTTTAAAAAAGGATCTGAGCACACACAAAATTACTGTTCCTTGTTTGCAATTATAAATCTAGAAACATCTGAGAAGCAAAAAGTATGCTCTTAAACCAAGACTTGGCTGGGAACAAAATTTGGCCATAAAATTCTAAATCCTTAAAAACAGGATTTAATAGTTGAAAAGCTGTCAGAAATCTAATCTTTTTGCTGCTGGTTCTTCACTTCAGTAGCCAAGAGGCAGCTTTCCTGGAGTCAAGAGAATGACAAGAGACACCTGTTATATTAGGCAGGCAGCACAAAAGGACAGTATAGTCTGTTTAAAATGCAGCAGCAGTCAAGCAATTAAACACAGCTGTTCTAGAGGGTTGTGTTTGTATACAATTCCATCACCTTAAATCACTCATGGTGCAATGCAGTTTGGGAAATCCTATAAATTTTTGTGGGATTTCAAAGTGCCTGACAGAAATACATTTTGGAGGGTGATTAGAAATGCATAGTGGTGGATGTCCTACAAAAATGCATTTTGTGGCATAAACTACATTAGTTTGAATTCATCACAGTTTTGTTTTGACTCAAAGTCAATTTTTAATAGTCTAATGTAAATACATACACAACAGCAAATATAGTGACAAAGGTAATAACAGACCCAAGGGAAAAATCTTATTTTAATACATTATTAACTTTGTAATGAAACAATTGCAATCAATATAAAAAGATTTGATCTGCAAATGAATGTTCTTAGCCACTAAAAGACTTTACCTTTCAATTGCTATATTTTCCAAAGTTTTGATTCTATAAGAACCTGAAGACATTTTCAAAGGACACACAATGTGGAGGTCAAAGCAGAGTCTCTTCTGCATTTTAGATAGCAAATCAGAGGCACGTTGACATTTCAACCACTAACTGCTTTTCTGGGTCAGACGACAATATTGCACGGTACATGCAGCTTGCACAGTGAAATAAGGTATTAACCATGCCACAGTGAATGAAGACAGCTGAGCAAAATGTGGACTACTTTACCCTAAATGTTTTTGCTTTCACAACTCTATTGAGCTTACTGTACTAATTAAGAAACACCAGCTTTTGATGTGGAAATGGACATATTAATGGCAGGAGAAAATGGCTTTGTAATGCACCAACCAGTTAAGGTGTATATTCAGGCCCAGGGTAACAGCAGAAGTGATCCCTCACTCTTACAGGCCTTGGGAGACAGGCCAATCTTTGCCTACAGACAACCCCCCAATCTGAAGAAAATCGTTTCTAGCAGTGACACATTGCATCTCAGATACACTCACCCAGGGTGTGTCTAGACTACAGGGTTTTTTTAAAAAAAGTGGCCTTTTTTTAAAAAAGCTTCCCCCGTGTCTAGACTGCTGCTGCATTCTTTCGAAAGTTAATCGAAAGAATGCGGCAGCTTTTTCAACTGTGGAAAACCTCGTTTTACGAGGAATAACGCCTTTTTTTGAAAGTGCTCTCTCGAAAAAAGGTGCTATGTAATGCAAACTGTGCTTTTTCGAAAGAGAGCATCCAGACTGCCTGGGTGCTCTCTTTCAAAAAAGCGGCTTGCTTTTTCGAAAGTACTGGTTGTAGTCTAGACGCTCTTTTTCGAAAGAGGCTTACAGTCTAGACGTAGCCCCAGGTACCTACCCCTGCAACGAACCCCGTTGCCAACTCTGTTCACATATCTATACTAGTGACACCATCACTGGACCTAACCACATAAGCCACAACATCAGGGACTCATACAATTGCATATCCTCTAATGTGATGTATACTATCAAGGGCCAGCAATGCCCCTCTGTCATGTATATTGGCTAAACCAGACAGTCTCTATGACAAGGGATAAATGAACGCAAATCAGACATATGAAATGGTAACAAACATAAATCTGTAGGGGAACATTTTAACTTGTCTGGTCACTCAGTCATGGACTCAAAAGTAGCCATTCTTCTACAAAGGAATTTTACCAACCAATTACAGAGAGAGTCTGCAGAACTGGAATTTATCTTCAGATTTTATACCATTACACTGAGCCTAAACAAAAGCATTAACTGGTTGACACATTACAAATCCTATTTCTCCTGCCATTAACACCTGCATTTCCACATTAAAAGCTATGTATAGGACACATCCAGTCTACTTAACTATCCTCATTAAGATGGGTCCTACAATTAACAGGTACTTCTGCTGTTATCTCTCTCTCTCTTGGTTTCTGATATTTCCACTCCAATTCATCTGATGAAGTGGGTTTTGTCCATGAAAGCTCATGATTCAATATATTTTGCTTAATCTCTACAAGAGTTTCTGTGCAAAAACTTCTTGTGCAAGAGCACATCCACACTTCAAAGCACATCGCAAAAGCGATGTGCTTTTGGCACAAGAGAGCATCCACACTGCATGGATGCTCTTGTCCAAGAAAGCTCTGATGGCTATTCACAGAATGGCCTTCAGAGCACCTGTGCTTTTTCCCACAGGGGTTTTCTTGCACAACAAACCCCTCTGGAGCGTCCACACTTGCCTTTTTGCACAAAAACTCTTGCACAAAAGGGAGTTATGCCTTGAGAAAAAGGAGGTTTACGTACGGCAGAAAAAACCCTCTGTTCTGCCATTTTACTCTTGATTTCCTTGTGCAAAAGCACATTTGAGGTGTGGACACTCCACAGGTTTTTGCACAAAAACCTTGCAGTGTAGACGTAGCCTAAGGGTGCCAAAGGATCACTCATTGTTTGGTCAGATCTATCCTCCTTCAGATGAAGGGAGAGTTATCTTAACACTTACCTTAATTTCTCTGTATCAATGACTAATTTTGTAAGATCTACCACACTTCTTAATTGTCAAAATAGCTTATTTCATTTTTTTCCTTTTAAATACAGTTTTCTAAAGGACTTTGGTTTTTTGACTACTTTTGAATCATAATTAATTTAATCCCTTTCTTCCCAACAACTTTCTTACTAAGCTTAATCTGCCTAATTCCCCAACACATCTAGTTATCACTATTTTTCTTTTTCTTTATCTTTGTCTTTCAGTTTCAATTTGGCATTCACCTATGTGTCTGTGTGAGAGAGAGAGAGAGCAGGAGAGAGTCAGACAGACTGTGCACACATTAATTTACTAGGACGGTTTCAAAAGATACAAAGGAGAAGTGGGTGCCTTGTGTCTTTGAAGATCTCTCCATTAAGGTTTTGGAAAAATGCTGAATTGACAGCCCTGCACACTGAAGCCATCTACCCAAAAAGAGGTATAATCAGTGAGCAGGTACCCAAGCTTGCACAGATAACACATTTAAAACCAGACCTGAAGATTCACCTCTAGAAATGAGAGGATAATATAGACTCCATGCTCATTCAATCCTTGAATTATCCTGACTGCCTTGTAATTTCTTTCAAATAAAACATTCTTCAACACCTGTTCTAAACATTTGTGTAACTTTACTGCAAACTGTTAAACATCTGCTGCATTCCTCCTCAGAGGTGGCAGCACTCTAGCATTGCTGAAGTGTTTCTTGTTTAGTGCTTTGGGATGCTTCAGGATAGAGAGGCCTTTACAGTAGCATCACTCCAAACATTCCCATGCCTAAGCCAGACATTCCCCCGCACTTGGTCTCACACCAGACACTAATACTACAGTTCTGCAATATTAGAAGCATTACCCTTTTCGATTAAATGTTAAGTATCAGATTTCAAAGTTAAAATAAAATATTCCAAATATTTTATTGGAATATGATATATTGAACTGCATAGGAAAATGCAACTGAAAAATTATAGATAAGATTATTCTAGAAAAGTTGTGTGATTTAAAACTAAAAGGAGAAAACTGGCACAGCCAATATGTATATTGTTGCATATAATTTATGTGCACTGTTACATATTTTCACTTAGCTATATGATGAAATATCCGAAGATATGGCTGAGTTATAGACAGGCATGTATATATATGTAACATAACATTTTCATGGAGGCAGTAAAGGATATGGGAGAACTGAACATATAATCAAAAAGGGTAATGTTTCTAATTTATCCTCATTTTGTGCAAGCTTACAAAAGACCCTGTCATTTAAAGGGGGGGGGGCAGTCATTAGCTATTTCAATGGTAGTGAATTCCAGTTCTGCTCCCTTCACTCTGGAGTTTGAACTGTTTCTGTCTAGAGTTTTAAATAATACTATTTGAAAAAACAAAAGCAGACTGTTTTACAACTAATACACATATTTTAAAAGTGTGGTTTACAAATCAGTTTGTAATGAAAGGGGGAAAAAAACCCTTAACGTTCAAATCTCCAAATAAAATGTATGTCAGTATGGCTATGAGGCTTAACTGCACCAGGCTTTGGAGGATCAGTTTCTTTAAATCAATTATAATCGATACAAGCCAGATGGCTGGGCTGTCACACTGGATAGAGCTGTCTGTATGATAAGGTCACTGCATCTGTCAGTGGAAGACTGCTGCAAAGGCGTCACATCTAAAAACTCCCTAACCTCACAGCCCATCTATCTGAGAAGAGTCCATCAGGGATTAAAATGTGCAGTAGAGGAATTAGATGGGGTTCGCATATTTGACAGTGTTTGTCACATTATTTTACTTTTGTGGGGAAAGAAAAAAACACCCCTATTCTCTTGTCCCTACATTTAATAGACGTTTCTAAGAGTTTTCCGCCAAGTGTGAACATTTTCATTCTTTATAATTTTAAACAATGCTCTAATATATTTTACCAAAAACTGCATATCTTAACATATACCATGCTGAGTATCAGCTTTCAGGAAACATATTACCATAATTAAATGTCATTTCTGTGCGGGGACAGATATTACAGGTTCAGACAAGATGATATCTGGTATTATATTACAATTTGCAAAATAATCTCTCCAGCTGCTTCAGAAACTCACTATAGAATAGCAATGACTACTAAGTTACATTCCATTCATCATAAAACAGATATGGTACCTTTAGTTAGATAATCAAAGTTCTTACGAATGGTGATATAGGTCATATATCATTATGAAATAAAAAAGTGCAAAACAGGCTAAGCACACTTTTAAAGTTTTTAACTTACAAGAAATGTATTTTACAAGATGTAGAGGAACCTGGACGGTCCTGCCTTGACCACTGTGCGGATCTCTAACAAAGCAAACCCAGGCCTGTCTCAAGTCTGGTGCACGTAAGCATGCAGGCAAGGCTGGGGGGAAGCTTTGAGAGGCAGGAATGTTTTACATAATAATGCAGATTAAGCAGCAGAGCGAGACCATGTCAAAAGAACACACGACAATCAACCTTGTACGGTTACTTCTGTTTCTGATAAGCAGAAATTACAGATGCATCCATAAAACTTAAACATGCACTTAGTTTTTGCAACATCCTGAGTAGTAGGATGTACCCTAAATAAGAGCATTTGGCATTTTAGGTATTTTACACAATACGTAATCAATTGGTAAATATTATTAGAATGACCAAGTCTTGTTTTGCTATAAAATGGGTTTAGTAAGACGAATCGATGGAAGGGAGTGAGCAGGATTGACCCACAACTATATTAACTGCTTAAAGTTTGTAATAAATATAAAGTGACTAAGTCTCTCTGGAGTGTTCTGGTTTCCCTTGGATCTAAAATAAATCAAACCTCACGACACAAGAATAAGCGAACAAAACACCCCACTAGCCCCATGCCCACATATAATGGGAGAGGGATCTTGGTTGGACAGGAGGGAATGTGAGTGTGTTGGGGGAATGTGAGAATTGTTACTTGGCAAAACAAAGTTTGGCCCCTTCCTATTGGCTATGGCTGGGAGGACTGGGATGCCTGACAAGCTATTGCATGCCCTCAGCCATGCCTGTTTAAATTCTCTGAGGCATTTCAAAGCCTTTTGCCTCTGTTATCTGTCCTGCCCTGCCTCCCCTTACTAGTACAGTAGCTGTGTTTTTAGGATCTGTGGGTCTGATCATTTGGCTGTTTTAGGATAGGAGGAATTTTTTCCTCTTGGGGAAATTGGCTCAGATCCAGGTGGTTCTTTTGCTAGCCTCACAGTGCTATAGGAGCACCATCAAAATCAAAGCAACAAGACTTTAAAATTTAATACTAGGAAAAGTCAGACTATTTAGTTCATTGCAGCTTGTTTTCTGGTGTCTAGTTAGGATGAAGGCTAAAAAGTCCAGCTTCCAGAAGTAAATAAGACCAAGGATTTTGCTGGTGGATCTTGTACCCATAGGAGATGGAGACCTGTTTGTTAACAACTACGTGGGGAAGAAGAGGATGATTCATAAATGAGCTGAGTCCTAACAGTACCCCAAGGATGGTGTATTCTAAGTTATTAGTTATATTGTGAGCCCTGTAACAACGCAGTGAAACCAGTTAAGTGCCTATTATGTAAGCAGGCGATGAGCACAAACCATATCTCCTTAGTGTTAAATATAGCCATGACCTGTTGCTTAACCCTACTCAAGTGTTTGTTGTTCATTCGCCTGCACATCTTTATCAATGTCTTCACAATTTTGTGACCATCCTGATTACTTCCATCCTGTTTAAATGTCAGCACTGGCTGTAGATGCTGACTTCAGCAGATCAATTAAAACATAAACACCATTTTTCTCCTGAAGACCATACTTACGATGTTACTTTATTTCCCTAACTCAACTAAAAACTAGTAGTAGAGTATGTCTATTTTCCCCATGCTGTAGTTAGAATACATAGCCCTGAAATGATTAATAGCCTTAGTAGTAATAAATATTTTATTCTAGAAACACCAAAAATAGTCAAACACCATTTGAGCAGAACACTTCTCATATAATTTATATATGGCAAATTACCCTCTGAAACTAACTTTTCCATTAGTGTTAAGTGTTTTATATGTAACAATGAAACAGAAAAATAAGAACTATTTGCTCTGACATTTTAAAATGTTCCCAACACACACTAAGGAAATTATAGCTACACTTTTTAGGTGTTTGTGTACAAGAGCACAAATTAAAAAATAAAATAGCGCATATGTCTCTGATGTGATAATGTACATAAAACTTCCAGAGTTTTAGCTAAAGTTTATTGAATCATATTTTTAAAATTACAAAAGCCTGGGTTTATGTCAATGAATCAGTTTCATATAATTCTAGTATAAAATTTCTCCCATCTCCCGTTATTGCAATTTAGATTAGATTTATAAAATCTGTTAATTGTAAAATAGCCATATTGACTAGGACTACTACTGGGGGAATGCCAAAAAATTAATAATGTACACAAGTTGTTAAAATTCTGCAAAATTCTGCATATTTTATTTGTCAAAGTAACACAACATAATCTTGCCAATTTCAATTATTTTGGTAATTTATTTCAAAATACCTGTCAACAAATACATCTGTAACAATATAGACAACAAAAAGATTCAGGAAATGTTTTTTTGACAAATAGATTACATACTAGGAATATTAATTCAGAACTCCAAGTAATAATTCATTTAAAACCAATGATATTTCCCACATCCCTCAGTAGCAGTGCAAAGGCTTGAAGGAGTCAGGATAACAGAAGAGCAGAGGAAGAGGGAAGTAATTGCTGGGAAGGAGCCTGGTTGTGAACCTGTAGAGTTGTTGGCTCTGAGCAGGAGATATATGGGGGAAGGGGGGACTGGGGAGCGGGAGCAAGCCTTCCCCATGCAGACCCTGGCTGACTTGTGGCCTCTCTCATTCAGACACCTCTGCTTGTTCCCATGTGTCCCATGGGCATATTTTGTCCCTATGTGTCCATGTACCCTCACTCGGCCACACTACTTTCCTTTGTGTACCTGCACCATGTCCCTCATCCCCATGTGTTCTCGCCCGAGCACTCAGGCGCCGCCCAAACCCTTGCGGCCCTGCACCCCCCCACTCAGATATCTCCCTATCCCCATGTGTCCTTGTGCCCCACATTCCCATTCAGCTCCCAGAAGTCCATTCTCCCACATCCTGTGCCTCTTGACTTGGAGACACAGGCATGGCACTGTGAGGAAGGCCTCCTCTGTTCTCTCCTTTTCCACAGCTGGGCCTGGCTCAGGAGTGGCTGGTCTTTGTTCTGACACCACAGTATCCCCTGGCAGACAAAAAAAAATCTAACTACAGCACCTTCTCAACAGAATGTATTTTCTGCAGGAAAAAAACTCTGCATGATACATCAATTCTGTGCATGTGCAATGGTTCAGAATTTCCCCAGGAACACTAGGACATACAACTCAGTAAATTCAGTAACTATTAAATCCATGGTAAAGTAAAATAAATGTCCTAAACAGTTCAGGAATGCAGCAAATGTTTCGGGGTTTTATGAGGCTATAGCTTGTATTTATTAATCTCAGAGTGTGAAATCAGAAATATTGCTTAAATTATGATATATGATCATTTGATTTCCTCCATTACAATAAAAATGGTTTTGTATATGTCTATTCTTTCCTGTGATTTGTTATATCAGTGCAAACTATAAGATAGTCCCTCTTCTCTCATTAGGGGGAAACAGGCATATTTGACTACATTCATCTCTACATCTCTATCCCTCGGAATGTCCCAACTGAGAATTCCAAATTCAGGACAGACTGTTGAGAAATGGGATAGATTCACTCCAGACTGGTGGTTATTCTATCATTAGATTATACAAAGTAACATAAGTAATTTTTGTCTCACTACACTAGTTTACAAGAAGCCAAAAATACAGTCTCCTTAGACATTTCAACTTTTGGCTCACCACCTAGACACTAGACTCTATGATAAGTGGTTACTGAAAAACTCCTCCCTTTGCCCCAGCTTAGAACTCGCCCCCCACACCTAAACTCTCCCACACCCAAACTCCCTCCCAGAGCCTGCACACCACACCCCCTCCTACATCGCAATCCCTTGCCTGAGCCTCAGGAACCTGAGTGAAGGTGGGGGACAATGAGCAACAGGGATGGGAGTTGGAGTGAGTGGGGATGGGGTCTCAAAGAAGGGGTGGAACAGGGCATGGCCTCGGGGAAGGGTTGTGGCAGGGCAAGGATCTTTGTGCTTGTGTAATTAGACAGTTGTCAACCCTACTTGATGGGCATATGAAAAGCCCTGGCCATACCATAAGATCACGTCCAGCAGCACAGCCAATAACTTGCTGGGAACCAGCCAGTGAAGCACAGCACTGCCCAAATGTGAAGCGGATCATGTCCTGCAGGCGCAACTTATGCAGGAATGGAGGCCATTGACTTTTCTACCCTGGGGCCCAGAATTGCTGTCAGCGGGCCTCATTGAGACCTATTAGGAAAGACTATACAGTCGAAATCATAATGCCACTATATGTAAATCTACATAAACACCCACAGCTTTAATACTGCATGAAATTCTGGTTACCACATCTCAAAAAAAGATATGAGATGTGGTAACCATCTACTTTTTTTTTTGGAAAAAGTATGGAGAAGGGCTACAAATATGATTAGGGGTATGGAACAGCTTCTATCTGAAAAGAAATGAAAAAGACTGAGAGTGTTCAGCTTGGAAAACAGATAACTGAGGGAAAATAAGATAGAGGTCTATAAAATCATTAATGATGTGGAGAAAGTGAATACATAAGTGTTATTTACTCTTTTACATAACACACAAACTTGGAGTCACTCAATGAAATTAACAGGCAGAAGATTTAAAACAAATATAACTCACAGTCAAACTGTGAAATTCGTTGCTCAGGATGTGGAGAAGGCCAAAAGTATAACTGGGTTCAAAAATAATTTGATAAATTCACTGAAGATACATCCATCAGTCGCTATTAGCCAAAATGGTCAGGGATGCAAGCCAATGTTTCTGGCTGCTAGGAGCTGGGACCAGATGACAGGGGATGGATCACTTGATAAATTGTCCCGTTCACTCCCTCAGAAGCATCTGACACTTTACACTGTCAGGAGACAGAATAATGGGATGGGTGGACCATTGGTCTGACACAGTGGCCCATTCTTATGTACTCCAGATTAAGACAAATTCTGAGTAAATCTTTAAATTGTTTCATATGCTCACTTGCTATTATCCATAACAGGATTTCTAGAGTTGAATGTGGCCCCAGAGGGAAGTTTATATTTGTTTTTTATACTTTACATGTACAAGTCCCTCTACATCATAGTCCCCAGAATGGGAGAGGGGGGACACAGGAGGGCCCAGGCCAGTTCCCAGAAAAGACAGCGCACCCTCCCCCCTTCCCCCATCCATCCCAGCTCTGTCCTCAGCTGCATTATCTCCACCTTCAGCCACAGATCCACTCTGCCTCTTGCTCCACCTCCAGCTCTGCCATCACCTCAAACTCCTCTGTTCTGCTAACTGTGCAGTAATGGGGGGGGGGGGGAGAAGAGGGCACAGACAGATTCCACTGATGATAAGGGGAGCCCAACAGAAAAAGTTTGGTTACCACTGCTCCACATCATTGAAAGATTTAGCAGAAACACTGAGTAAAATGTTAATTTTTATGTTATAGGTACAAAGGGAAGAGGCTTAGTATTTTTTTGAATGTGCAAAAGAAAAATCATATTTTAGCTACAGAAGAGGTGTGAAATGTTCATTGTATTCAGAAGGAGCAGTGTCCAAAGTAGAACAAGGACATTTTCAGAGTAAATAACCATCAATCCTTTATTCTCATCTGACATGGTACTTCAACATAGCTGGGTATACTGAACAACTTTCTTGTGGAAAAAGATGGGACCTAGGAATGCCAATAAATGATAGTAGGGAAAGCAGGAAGATGAGCTCAATCCAGAAAATGTGAAGTTGTCAATAGTAAGATGGCCAAAGCATATGCCAGGAGGGGGAAACTTTTTTTCAGTCGGGGGCCACTGACCCACAGAAAAATCAGTAGGGGGCTGCACACAAGTGAGAAGCAAAACAGCCAAAACAAACCCTCACTGATGTGAACCCTGACTAAGAAGGAGAAAGTAGGAATGGCAGCATGTAGACAACTACACGATTAACCGATAAGCTGGCTTCCCATGAGCACTGGATCCGCCTGCCCTCCCAACCCCTGTGCTGCTGCCTCTGATAGAGAAGCAGCAGCGCGGAGGTTGAGGGGGACAGACAGAAGCCAATACACATGAGGAGATGGCTTTTAAGCGGCTTTCTGAGCATGCCGGCTCTGCACTTCCCCACTTCCTCCCACCCCTGAGCTGCCTTTTACAGAGACAATGGGGGAAAGCGGGGAAGGGAAGCAGAAGCCACCTGCTCCCCTCCCTCCCCCCGCTACCTCTGTACATGGTGGGCCTGGGCTCACCTCAGATAGAGGCTGCTCTGCAGCAGCAGTCCCTCTCCATGGGGAGTCTGAGCTCCCTGCGGACAGAGGCTGCTCCATGCTCAGGGACCCCGCGGACAGGGGCTCCCATCCTGCACTGCTTCCTTTGTATCAGAGGCAGCAGCACGGGATGGCAGGTGGGAGCTGGTCCCCGAGGACAGTTGGTTTTTAAACTGGTTCTCCTCATGGATCAGCTCTCACCTGCCACCCCGCACTGCTGCATCTGATACAGAGCCAATAGTGCGGAGTGGCAGGGGGCTCCCCGGGAGCGGGGCCAGAGCACACTGGCTGCCAGCCGCACTGCCATGGACTATCAAATAGTTGTGTAACCACTAAAATTGGATGCAGTTACACAACTATTCAATTACATACTATCTAACATCCTTAGGAAAGACACTCCCCACATTCCCCTAATACACCAGAGCCTAGGGGGGCCCAGGCTAGTAAATTTTGTGAGCTGCAGCCACACAGTGGTATGGTGGGGGGGTCTTAGGATTATTGATTAATCTTCTTGACTACACGCATTTTCTAACCACCCCCCCCCCCCTCCGCTGCGTCTGTATCAGAGGCAGCAATGTGAGGAGCAGGAGCCGGTGTTGGGGGGAGCCAGCTTAAAAGCCAGTTCTCCCCAGCACCAGCTCCACAGTGCCACCTGATAGAGGCAGCAGCATGATGGGGGAGCAGGAGAGGCTGCTGCGAAGCAGCCTCTGTCTCTGGAGAGCCTGGGATGGCCGCGGACAGTCTAGTCCCCAGCAGCGGCCCTGTCTGAGGTGTCTGTGGGATGCAGAGCTCAGGTCCCCCGTAGACAAGAGCTGCTGCTGAACCAGCCTCTGCCTGTGGCCAACCTGTGCTGCCGCAGACAGTGGCTGCCTCCCCCACCCCCTTCATATCTCCCCCCCGCAGCAGCCTCTGTCCGTGGGGAACTCCGATCCCCTGCAGACAGGGGCTGCTGCCACCCTGTGCTGCTGCCTCTCTATCAGAGGCAGCAGAGCAGGACAGCAAGCAGCCAGTCTGCGCAGGCAGCTGGTTTTTAAACTGGCTCCCCTCGCAGACCAGCTCCTGCCTGGCACCCTGCGCTGCTGCCTCTGAAACAGAGGCATAGAACAGAGAATAGTCAAGTAACCAATAGGAATTCATCAGGTTACTACTCAATTAACCAATATCTAATATCCCTACTTCTAACATTACTGAAGTAGCTCCCCCACATCTTATCCATGATGCTAGCAATTTGACTTACTTTATGGGTCATAATTACACCCGGATTGCCACATGGCATTGACAGCTTATGCTGCCTTTTTGTCTCCTCTTTATAAACAGTTTATTACCTATTCTCTCTGATATTCATCTTGCCATATATATTCATGCTTCTGTTACCTTAGGAGTGGATTACAACAATATTCTCTGCATTCAGATAGTCTTAAAAATCACTTGGAAGCTTCTTACTCAAACTTCAGAGAACATACTAAGCAATTTCTTCAAAGTCTGGCCCTCAAAAGTTTGGGTTCTGGCTATCATTAAGAAACTACTCCTTTTTCTTATGTGCTTTAACCTTGCAAATTCTAGGTACACACACGCAGTTAGCAAAATACGCTATCCCAGAAAACCATTTTGGTTACAATAATCATGTGGCCTACTGAGATGAAGGAGGGCCACTCACTAGCCTAGGCTGCCCCTCACTCAGGCCTGCCAATGGAGGGGGGGGGCAAAGAGGGCAGTTGCCCCAGAGCCCAGTGATTCAAAGGGTCCTGGGGTTCCAGCTCCTACAACCTCAGCAGCAGCGGTGGCACCCAGAGCGGTGCTCCAGGCATCTCTTAGGAGGGTTGTCTGGGAGACAAAGGTACCATGCAGCATGCTGCAGGCAGCACTGGGGTGAGGCCATGGTCCAGGCAGCGCTGAGGGCCGGCTGTCCCAGCCCTACCTCTTCTGCCTGAGGTGCCACATCTTTCGGGGGCAGAGAGCCCACTTCTCCCCCCATCTTACACACGGACCTGGTGTGGCTGCATTAATAGGCATGGCTAGCAAATATCTCTCCACCATCCCAGGAAGCCAGCTATTCAAGGAGAGTTATCAAGAGAAATATAATTCATTTTCTTTCCTTTAATTGGCATCAGTTATAAGAACTATTATCTTAAAATATGCCTGTTTCTTATACAAGGAATTTCATAACCTATTATTTATGTTAAACTATCTGCCTACTTGCTAAAGAAATGTAGCCGCTATTGGATCAAACAGCTACTGACAAGCATACCCTATACTTGTGGTAATTTCAGTGAAGACAGATTTCAGTTATGTGGAATATAAGCCTAAACAGCAACATAATTCCAGCTAGAAGACAACTGATGGTATATCATCCCTGATTAGTCCCACCAAAGAAATAAGAAATAAACAGTCATTTTAATTAGCTCTACAAGTGTATTAACTTTTGACTGCTTCTTACATAATGGGCACTATTTCACAACAAGCTTTCATGCAAGATTTTTATCTAATCCTATATCCTTCTTCCAAGACCATTCCTCTAAGAAAACTTTTTACTTGATTTTTTAATTAGCACTTCAGCTCTAGGATAATTAACTGGTGTAATTTCGAGACTAGTAATTTAACATTGCTTCTGTGTTATCATTAGCCTGTAAAGGTAGCAAACGTTTGATACTGTTTTGCTTTTAAAAAAGAATTCTGCCTTTTTTCTTATATTTTTTCTGTTACTTTTGCAATAACTAAACCCTCAAAACAATGGAAGTTAAGTCTTTTGAAATGTTGTTTTCTCAGTTCTTTTCCAAATTTGTAACTGAGGAGTTCTGGACAACCACATAAAGTAATAACATCTTTTGTCAAGAAACAGATATAATGCACAGACATCTGGGTAAAAAAGGTCCCTCTTTCAGATATTAGTATGCATTAAATCTTCACATCTCATCTTGTCTCACACTCATACATAATGTCAAATCAACTAAAGAAAGTAATGATTATTAAGTGGAGATATTTATTGGATATGCAGAGTACATGGAATTTGCAATTTTTTTTTATAATCCAACTTGCTGATGGCTATGCAAGATTATTCTAGGATACTGATGGCATTCAGTGATTGATAGATCTAACGCTTTCCAGGACACGCTGTTCCTTTTTCACCTTTGCTCTTTAAAGTTTAGTTGTACTCTGAAAAATTATTGTAAAAATAAGAATGTCATGCTCCTTTGTGTGTGACAGTGTCACATCTGTTTAGTGAAAATAAACAAAGTACATGACCCCACCACAGTGTATTGCTATTCATGTTATTGCTCAGTGTAGTATGAGCTTGAAAAAGAGTGTGATAGGCTCTTCAAGGACTAGGTCCTGTAGGCTCTGGCCCTGAAATTGGTTCCTATAAAAACTCAGATTCTGAGTAAACTTAAACAAAAACTATGTATAGTGACCAGTTAAGGTTGCATCAGGGCCCCCTACCCGCAAATCTTTGAAAGCATGGAAACAACAAGAGAAATGTTTCCAGCATACCTTGTTACATCCACATCACCTACAATATTGTTAATATAATGCAAACGGTATTTATTTCCATCTCCAACACCTACCAAAAGCCAATACACATTACAAATGTATCCTACATGCTATCACGCAGAACCTTGATGGTGATCTCATGCTGTTTTTTATCAAGTGATTGATAGAAATAATGGCTGTCTGGTCCATTAATTTGAAAAGCTATTCTGATTTACAGTGCTGGCATCACTGCTAAGTTTTTCCATAAGAGAGCCAGTTGGATCCAGCTCCTAGGGGCAGTCCAAAAAACAAGGTAATGGCGTTTCATTGTAACTTCCCCCTCAACCATCTTCCTATCTGCTGCCATGGCCCAGTTTCCTCTTGTCCCTCCCAGCCACAGTGTGTTCCTGCTAGGCATGTGAACCAACATGTATTTGTGTAAATGTGTAACTGCAGGAATTCTTAGTTGTTATGCATTTACATGTGGGTGGGGTTGGGGGAACACTGGCTTCCACCTCCTCCCCGCTTTGCCCCTGATAAAGAGGCAGCAGCACGAGGGGCAGACAGCTCCATGGAAGTCGATATATGTGAGGAACTGGCTTGAAAGCCATGTCCTGTGTGTACCAGCTCTTGCCTGACCCCCTTGCACTGCTGCCTCTGATAAGATGGCTCCCCACCCCAAGCATGGGGTTTTAAGCTGGCTCCCCCTGAGCACTGACTCCCTCCTACTCTGCCCGCCCCATTCTACTGCCTCTGTGGGAGGCAGGCGGGGGAGGTGGCTCCATGGAAGCCAGCACAAATGAAGAGCTGCCTTAAAAGTTGGCTCCCCACGCTTACTGGCTCCCACCTGCACCTCTCCCCCACTCTGCTGTTTTTGATATGGGGAGGGCAGCACGAGCCGGTATGTGCAGAGAGCCATCTTGAAAACCGGCTTCCCACATGTACTGTTTCCTGCCTATTCCCTCACACACACACATGCACACACATGCATACTGCTGCCTGTCAGAGGCAGCATCGTGGGGGGAGAGGGCAGGCAGCTCCACAGGAGCTGGCACACACAGGGAGTTGACTTAAAAGCCCTATCTCCCCCCATCCCTTGCTGCCTCTGATACAGAGGCAGCAAGGGCAGAGTCATGTAGTCATTAGGATTAACCGATAAAGGTTATCGGTTAATTGTGTAAATGACTACATGCTAACGTCCCTAGTTCCTGCCCAGCTCTCAATCTTCCAGGTGCAGCTCATTGTCAGACAGCCTCTATCCAGCCTTCCCCCTGAAGCCAGCCCCCCAGATGTTGCCTCTTGCAGGCTCCTTCCTGCGTTTTCATAGCCTCTGTTTCCCTTCTAAATCTGGTTTTTTCTAATGTCAAGATAGTATTCTTTTTACCTGTGCTCTGGGGATTATGGAATCCTCTGCATTCTGCATGTTACACTGGGTAACAGTTTCCTTCAGTGGTCAGAAGATCCTTTCTTTCCATCTGATTTGGAAAGAGGGAAGCTACCCAAAGCACAGCCAGTCTGTTAATTACAATACATTTTAAAACATTTATTTCTGTTAGCACTGTAGAACTGACATAGATGAGCCACAATGACCTGGATTACATTCCTTCTGAATTGCTTGCTATGTTCCAATCAGTTAAATCTATGCAGGTACACTGATATCAGATGAGTGACACAAGTCTCCATGAAGGTTCAATTTATCCTGCAAAGACTTCACTAATAGTGGTGATAAGAAGCAAAAATGATAGTTTGATACTTATATTTCAGGGCTGATAATTAGAAAACAAACAATTTTTACTTCTAAATTGAGAAAATTGGATACAGAAATCATTGAGATACAAAAGATAGGGAACTGTAACATACCAGAGTGGTTTGGATAGAAACAGTGGGAAAGGCAGGAGAAGATGAAAGCTGAGAGTTAGGCATTGTCAGGGATTCCGAAGGCCCTTGAAGATGAGGACAATAAACTTGAATTTGAAACTTGAGATGAGAAATAGCTCATTTTGTTCACACAGAAACTTAACAGTGTTGGCATCTGTGCCAGCGAGTATAAGTTCAAAATAATAACACACAGTTTTTACCTAGCAGAAACTAGCTACATAAATAATTAACATAAAATGAACCAGAGCATAAATGCAAAGTCCTTGTTTAGAGGACTCACTGGATTTCAACACGGCATTTATCTATGACTTCATATAATAGTCAAATTATTTGCAATCTAACACTAGAAAGACTTGTGAATCTGTAGAGGTCACACCTGTTGCTTGTGAATAGCTGACACTACATTTCAAAATATCCTTCCAAAGGCTGAATGTACAAGATAAATTTATGAAATTAGGCTTTTGTTTAGATTAGGGATGCAATAGTATAGTTGATTAACTGATTAACTGATAAGGAAAAGCTTATAGGTTAATGCTGTAGACTACATGCATTTCCCCCTCTCCCCTTGCCAGTAATTTTTTTAACAGGCTGGCCAGCAGACTGGCTCAGTCCCAACTTGCACGGGGTCCAGGACCTACCCTTACTTCAGCTCTGCATTTAAAGTGTATTAGGAGCCAGGTGGGCAGGCAGCCCAGCTCAGTTCTGCCTCACACTGGGTCTGGGAGCTCAAACCCCTCCCCCAGACAAGGGCTGCTGCCATCCTGTGCTGCTGCCTCTGTATCAGAGACAGCAGCAAGGGGAGATGGGCAGACGGTCCGTGAAGGGAGCTGGTTTTTAAACTGGCTCCCTTCATGGACCAGCTCCTGCCTGGCACCCTACAGCGTGGAGTGGCAGGGGGCTCCTCACACTGGCTGCCAGCCCCACCCTCGAGGACTATAGAATAGTCGAGTAACTGATAAGAATTCATGAGGTTAATTGACTATTCAATTAACCGAAATTTAACATCCCTAGTCTAGATTACTAGAACAAGCTGTTCATTGATTGTTCATATCCCTTACTTCATTAATGTCTCCCTAATTAGCAAAACATCAGAATTTGTGGCTGGAGCATGAATGGTTAGAGATAAAAATACAGGTGTCAAATAACCTAATTTACAATAGCAGAAGATGTTAATGATTTCTCACATAGCAGCAAGGTCTCATGAAAATAATCTAACTTCCATTTTCTACCTACTGAAAATCACAGGTTTACATCATGCAAAAATTACTATACTTATCTACTCATTAGCAACTAATCTCACTCATTCCACTTGCCACGCCAACTATAAGAAAATTTCCAGTCTGAAATGAATTAATAGGACACTTGAACCTCACTCATTTTTCTCATGATAAAGTAATTAATAAGCACCTTGCATATAAAAATCAAAATAGTTTTGTTAATTAATCACTAAAACTAAGGACAATAAAAACTATAATGTACTAAAAGTAAACCAATTTCTGATATTGTATAATACAATAATTATCACATTTTCCCAGTTTACAGTGAAATAAATGACACAAGTAAAAGATGATAGTACTATTTTATGGATAATTTTCCCTTGAAAAATCTTTCAGCTCTCCTCAAAGTAGAAAGGTGAGTAATGGCATACTGTTGATGGTATCAAAACCAGTGTTTTAATTAATTTAATGATTTATAGAAAGAAATGATGAAAAATTTTGTGACATTTTCTGATGATGCTAAATTGTATTAATCAGTAAAAATTATGGAGAATAATTTAAAACTCCAGTTGAAATTAACACACCAAAGGATTGGGCAGTACAATGTAAAAATCAAGTATCTTGGATGTATTTGGATGAACTATTCTTCTTTCTACAAATACAGTGAAGGCTGCTATTGGAATACTGTGTCCACTTCTGGCAAGAATGCTGAAAAATTGGGCCTACAAAGCCAATCCTCAATCCATTTTGTTTAATGTAGAAAACTTTAAAGAACTATACACAGGTAACTACACAGAGAGAAGTTATCTAATACTAGAGAGCTTTTTAATCTAGTAGACAAAAATGTAACAAGATCCAATGACTGAAAGTTGAAATCAGGAAAAAAATCAAACTGGAAATAAGATGAGGTTAATTTATCACTAAACACCTTATCAAAAGGAATGGTAAATTCTCTATCATTTGCAGTCTTTAAATCAAGATTAAATGTCTTTCTATAAGATACACCTTAGTAAATTGTTGTTCTGATGCAGGAATTAGTAGGTGACATTTTATAGTCTGTTTTATATAGGAGGTCCTTCTGGCCCTAAAATCTGTGAAAGAAAACAAATGCATATCCATTAACAAAAGATATTCTATACTTTGCATATCTTCTAATGGTCTGTGGACTTGGAGGACCCCCTGAAGACAGACTTCAGAATTTTGGAGGGATAATAAAATTAGCCAAGTGCAAAGTAGCAGAGAAGAAGCATTTTAAAAAGAATATAAAATAGAATGATTGACTTGTCATTGATGCTTCCTCATTTGGACTTTTATATCCAGTTTTGGTCATCTCGTTTTAAGATAGAGCAGAAATTGAAACAGTCTAGACAAGGGCAATTAAGATGTTAAGAGGCATTGCAAGTATTGGGTAGGATGAGCTTGCATAAATGAAAATCATATAGCTTCATGTGCCTGAAGTATGCAAAATTCTGAAGGACATAGGAAAACCTTCCTCCTTTTTACACTGTCCAGATAATAAGAGAGTAAGAGGACATAATGAAAATAAAATACAGAAAAACAATAAAAGGAAATGTGTCTTCTTAACATTGTGTATAATTTGCCTGTCAAATTCACAGCTGCAGAAGTCACAGAGTCAAATGGTGTCTGGTTATTTTCATGATCACTGACAACACCTGAAGCTACAAAAGCTATGACGACGATAAGTAAACACAGGACACAGGACCAGAAGCAACCTGCTGGTTAGTTAAGTCCAGGCCCCTACTATCGTAGACAATGCCACCATATAAGCCTATTTATAAATGTATTAAACTGTATCTTGAAACTAGGTAGCATGTTTAACCCCACTATTCCTACTAGAAGGCTGTTCTAGAACTTCACTCCCCTATAACTACAGTTCCCAGTCTAAATGTATGATGGTCCATTTATACGCATTTCTTCATAGGCTATGGGTAGCATAGGCCAGGGTTAGCTGTGCCTCCCCAAACAGCCTGACGTGGCTTTGTCCCCAGGTTCCCTCCTGTCTGCATCCAGTGCCCGTCTGTGCCCGAGAGACTGAGCAGACAGGATGGGACTGGTGGAGGTGCTGGGACTAGGACCATGCCATGCCATAATCCCATCCAACAATGAGGTTGGGGCTCATGCCACCCACTCAGATCTCTGGGGCTGAGACTGGTGGTGCTCCAGCCATGCCACCTGCTCAGTGCTGGGGTTGGGAGTGCTCTGGGATTGGGGGCGCTCCAGACATGCCGCCCACCTGACACTCCAGAGCTGGGACTGTAGGGGCTGCTCTGGGTTCCATAAGGGGAAAGCCGGAGCCTCAGGCAGAAGAAGAAGGCCTGGGGGCTAGCTTGTTCACCTGCCACCCATGCATTTGTTTTGGTGTCAACTTTGTCTTTTAGCATAAACAGCTCTTTTCTTTCCCTGGTGTTTACCCCTGCGATTCCCTTACAGAAAGCAACTATTACTTCTGGGGGAATTCTGCTACAAAAAAATAAAAATTCTGCACACAAAATATGAAATTCTGCAAAATGTTGCATGTTTTATTTGTCAAAATAGCACAATGTAATCAGGCCAGTATCAGTTATTTTGGTAACTATTATTTATTTCAAAATACTTGTCAGCAAGTATGTCTGTAAAAGTACAGACAACAAAAAAGACAACAAAGACTTTACTGTAGTCCAAATAGATTAGATCTATTGAATTTCCCTTGTCTAAGAAATCGGTTATCTTCTCAAAGTAATATATACCAGGTTATGGGCAACTGACAGAACTGGTCAGAGCCTGGGCAAGGCGGGAGGAGGCCCAGCTCTGGGCCCTTGGAAGCGATGGGGCCTCAGGTAAAAGGGGCATGACTGGGGGATGGCCCCCCTATAGTGAGCCCTTCAGTGCCACCTGAGGCCAGGACTCCAGAGGCGATATAAAAGGCCCCGGGCTCTGGCCACTGCCATTTCTTCTCTAGCAGTGGGAGCAACCAGTAGCCCTGGGCCATTTTAAATCGCCAGGCCTGGAGCAGCTCCCCTCCTTCACCCTGCCCCCATTGGTGGGTCTGACCAGGCTAGTGTGGCATGATCTATCCTTGGTAAACTCTTGTTGGATTTTATCCCATTTTCCATTTACTGCTCTGTCTTTACATATTCTTTCCCTCACAATTTTTTCTAACATTTTATATGCTATTCAGATCAGACTAACCAGACTGTAGTGGCGTGGATCACCATTTTTCCCTTTCTTAGATATTGGTAGTGCATTTGCTATTCTCCAGTTACACATTACTACTCCGATTTGATATATTGATTAAAAATCCTTGCTAAATGACTTGCAATTTCACGTGCCATTTCTTGCAATATTCTGAGGTGCAGATTATCCCATCCCCCTGCCATGAGCGATTTGAGCTTTGTTTCCGCTTTAGAAGTGGTAAGTTCCATGCTTCTTCTGCAGTCATGCCATCTCCAGTTTTGATCTCATGAATACGCAAGCTCATCAAATGGCTGGTTAGATGGAAGACCCTGGATGATAATCAAAAAAGTACTACAGATAACAGTGCTCATGAACCAGTATACTTCTGAGTATACACTGACCCAATTCCTCAGTATGTTGTTGCTGGAGGTGCTGGCTTTCTGAAGAGCCAACTGGGGTGCTGACCACTTGCCATTAAAGATCCCCTAGCACTTGCTAGGTCCTTGAACCTTTTAAATTAATCAGACCCCATAAAAGTATGTGTTTCAAACCCAGTGCCACATTCAAATTAATATTTGAGCTGTTACATTTTTCCTATTAACATCTCCCATGTAATTTCATTACTTCATCAATTTCAAATTTATTAACTTCATACTTCATTCTTAATCTAGATTGTTGTTTTGTGCTATGCAATATTCTACCACAGAAATCGGCAAATTCCATTGATGGGTGAAGAATTCCTATTCCTATACAGTCTGTAAAAATACTTTGGGTTCTTTTGTTATAAAAAACATCCGGTAAATGTAAGTTATTATTATTAAACTGATTGTATTTTGGAGTCAGGATGAATTTTTGCTCCACACCACTAGCATTATTCAAATGGCTCTGTGTACTATAAGGCTTGGGCTAAACTCCCAACTTATGGCAGTATAACTGTGTACTGGACAATCCATACCGCTGAATGACACAGTTATACTGACCTAACACCCAGTGTAGATAGTGCTATCAATGGGAGGGCTTCTCCTGTTGGCATAGCTGCTCCTTTCTGGGGAGGTGGAGTACATATCCTGACAGGTAGGGGTGTCCATCCTCCTAGTTTCTCTGAGAGTCTCCTGCAATCACGCCCTATCTCCCAGAGGCTACTTCGGCCAAACCAGGAGATTCTAGGCACTAACAATCCAGACATGCAGCAGGATTACAGCAGGCTACCTTACTTGCCTTGGCTCCATGCCATTCCCAGAAGCAGCTTTTGTTATCCCTGAGGCCTGTGAAGGGGTATTGGAGGTGACCAGTAGGAGCTGTGGAGATGGTGTCTGCAGGCAGTGGCACGTGGAGACCTCGTGGCTCTCCCTCCTAGGAGCAGCTGCCAGAAAGGTATGTCAGATGCTTTTGGGAGCCACCCAAAGTAAGGGCTGCCCCCCCATCTCCTTTCACCTCCCAACCCACTGCCCTAGCCAAGAGCCCACACCCCATATCCAAACTCCTTCCAGAGACCACATCCCTCCTGCACCCAAACTCTCTCCCAGAGCCCATACCCAATGTCTTCTCCTGCACCCCAACCTAAAGCTCCACCCTGGTGAAAATAAGTGAGCATTGGGGAAAACAAGCAATGGAGAAAGAGGGGATGGAGTGAGCAGAGGGCAGTGCCTGGGAAAAGGGGCAGAAGAAGGACATGGCCTTGGGGAGGGGCCAGGCAAGGATCTTTGGGTTTGTGCAGTTAGACATCTGGCAACTTTACTGACTGGGGAAGCTCTCCTGCCAACACAGGCAGTGTCTTCACTAAGCACTATAGCAACAGTTGCACAATTACAGCTGTGCCACAGCCATGTAGTGTAGACATACCCTAAGTGTGCACAAGCCCTAATAGACTTTCGCTTCTCTCTAAAGAACCAGGAATTGGCCATTACTGGGATCAAAACATTTGACTGCTGTAGGCAGAGCAATAGTTTGATTCAGTAGAGCAAATTCTATATAATTTTACTACCAAAACACAGGTTCAAAAGAAAAACAAAGAGAAAGATTTAATGATGTGGGTTTTTAAATTAAAGCTCCTTCAATCCACTTTTGTAGTCCTGTATTTGCAAAATAATATTTCATATTGCTGCAGCGGATTTCAAGACATTCTGTAAGATTTGCACAGTAATTTTTTCGCAGTTCTTATCCTATAAACAAAGAAACTTTTAGGTGCTATAAGGGGTGACTTGATTTATCTCCAAATCAGCACCTCAGTATAGGAATTAAATTCAGACTACTTAAAGACAGATTCAGTTTTAATTACTTTATTGGACTCTAGGCTCTTAATGAGGTTTTTAAATGCCACCTTATCCAGGAGCTAGCAGGTTCATTATCCCTGTGGGTTTTAAACCAACCAATGATCATATGATGCCCCACATTGGTTTCTGGCACAGTACTAAAACAGTACATCATACATAGTTATGTATCTTAGAATGCTGGTCAAAACAGTCTGATCACTTTCCCAAATCTTAATTCTTTGAGACGGAAAAGCCTCACCTGACATGAAACCTTAGAAAGTGCATCCAATTTCATAGGGAAAAAATGCCTGACAACTTTCTTTTTCATCTGTTTTTAGTTAAAACTCCCTGAAGAACAAAGAGGCCTCATTCAGACAGACAGATGCATTTTCCTGCCAGTGGCTAGAAAAAAGAATAGCCTTCCAGCGAGCTGCTCAGTGAATCCTTAAGTTTATCATGCTGCAAAATGGAGAGTACAAAAGTTAAAGAAGGTCAGTGGATTTAAAAAAAAAACCAAAAATACGACACCTTGTCATTCACTAAAAATATCTTTGGAAAACCAACCTGAAAATAACCACTAACTGTGGAATTTAGTCATGCTACCAGTTGTTCCACATAAGCAGACAAGCACTTTAAAAACAGTTAAATACTGATGATAAAGAACGAGTATGGTATATACACAAAGAAGTGAGACTTTCCAACAAATTAGTTTCCTAATGCTAATATTTACTCAAATGTTTAAGAAGCAAAAAGCAAAAAAGCAAACAAGCTAAAAAACCTAAGGGCATTAAAAATATCCAGTGACCAGATGGCTAATCTCAATTTGAGTTTCAGAAAATTACTCAAAATTATAGTAACTCAAAGCAGAATGACATTAAAGATAAGCTTTCATTGGAAAATAGAAGCTTTACAAATTATCGGTCATTGAATTCCAATAATGTATCAACTACTCACAATACTTGAAAGGCAGGCAGAAGACCTTTAAAATTAGCAGACCTGATTCTTCACCTTCTTGTACCTTGTTCCATCACTTAAACCTGGGCAAAGAGGGTACAGAATACCACCAAAATGTAATAATAGCATTTTACATTCACTTTGCACAAGTGTAAATGGAGACACAAGGTGAGAGACAGGGTAGAGGAAGGCTCCCAGGTTTTCTTTCTTAAGGTACAAGATATTTTTGGTTAGTGAGAAAAGGTAGTTCATTTCTCACAGAACTCCTCAACCCAAGCTTGATCATCCATTATAAAATTTTCTGATTGATAGCTGGTTTTTTCCTGTGATACCTGCCTGGACATCAAAATTGGTAATAACTAACATGCTCAAATAGTAAAATATTGTAGTCTCTCAGTACTATGATTTCCAATATCAAAGTAAATGTAAATGAAAAAAGTCAGTATTTACCTCTTGGATTATTTTAAAATATAAGCATTACAAACATTTCTACGGAAATAGAATACTATGTACTTATAGTGCTACATTGCTCAGCAAGTTGTCAGAAGGGGACTGAAACTGGGTCCTCTTGTTCTAAAAGAATGAGCCTCTATAGCTTTAGCTAAAAAAAGAGTCAGCTCTGTAAACCAAGTCTGTAACATGCTCATAAACCTCTATTTGTAATCTAGCCACCACTAGAGAGAGATAGTGTCACAATAGGTTACATACTGCTTAATTAATACACTTGGCAGTTAAAAAAAGTTAGATTTTGAAGGCTATTTGAAAAATCCTAATGTATAATGTTTCCAAGATGTGATGACTGTCTTTAATGAGAACACTCAATGACAGAAAGGGTTTGTGTTGTAAAATGCATATCAGAGCACATGCAAGAGGTTTATGTTCAAAAGGGCTTTTGCTTTCAGTTAAAAGAGTCTACAATTGGACTGACGGAGTAAATGTCCATGGGTGTCTATCTTCAAGTGTTAATTTTTTAGAAAAAGAAATAATTTTAAAAATGTCATTGGTATTTGTTCTCAAGCATATCAATTCCAAGGCAGGTTTTCTAGCCAGAACCTAACTTTCTAATTACTGTACTGGCTTCTGGTATCTCATATCATAGGAACAGAGAAATTTCTCCATGCAATAAATATGATGCCCACAAACAATTTTAATCAGGAAAATTTGGGATTCTTTTTAAAAATAAAGTGAAAAAATAATATTTGACTACATTGTCCAGGTTCTGCCAAATAAACTGGGACAAGAGTTTACTCAGATTTCCCTTAAATACATTTTTTCTGCGTAGCCTCCCAAAATGAATCCAACCATTAAAGAGATGATTCCACAAAAAGATTTGTTATATATATTAACTGGGGACAGGAATTAGGTCTTTACAAAAGGGCATGGAGCCCTTCTGTAAAGTCACCCTAATGTCAGATGGTAGGATCCCATTAAAAAGATGGTTATTTCTGCTTGCGGGTGGGTCATATTAGCTCAAACCTAGGATATAAAAATGTTTGGAGTAACTCTGAGCAGAACCCTGGAGATCTTGAAGAAGAAAACCCTATAGATGTCCAATATCAAGAGAAAGTTTATGCTGAGGTTTGAATCCACATGTTTTGTATACTCTATTTGGAACACAGAAGGAACTTCACCTACTTATCAGAAGTGGTACCAGAAGTGGTATGAAACAATGTCTGTCCAAAGAATGGACAATGGAAAGATCGTAAAGTAGATGATGGACTCAGGGAAGCAACAATAGCATGTTTTTCTACAGTTTATGAAGGAGTGATAAGCCCAGGCTATGATTGAACAGAAACAATATTAACAATTCCAGGAGTAGGTGCTTCACAGGATGATTAACATAAAAGCATGCCTTAATAAGCTCCTTCCTGCCGAAAGTGGGATGGGAAGATGACTCATTTGTCTACCTGATCATTTGTGAATTGGTAGTTATTGAAGCCCAGGGAAGCCAACAGCCTCCACAGGCCCCTGAGCAAGATGGTGGAGAGCCCTGGCTCCGTGCTCCTGGAAGAGGCGGGGCCTCAGTTGGAAGGGAAGGGGACAGGGCAGCAAGCCATCCACAATGCACAGAGCATGGCACCCTTCCCCCCCGTTCTCAGAGCCACGCAAAAAGTGTGGTGTGGCACTCCGGCAGTACTTGAAAGGGCCTGGGGCATAGGGGCAGTGGCCACTGGGAATTCTGGCCCCCTTTGAATCGCCAAGCCTCAGGGCAATTGCCCTTTTTGCTCCACTCCCATCAGTAGGTCTTCTGAAGCTTATTGGGAGGTGTGACAGGCTGCTGGCTAAGCCAGAGCTCTGCTACTACAGCCAGACTGAAAAGGGCAATTGAAGGCAGCTCAGCAAGCCCATGCTCAAGGGGCTAATGGGAAACAGCCATGGGAACTCATTAGCCAGATAAGGCTGCCAGAGAGGCAGTTGAGGGGAAGTGGAAGGAGAGGAGCCAGAGAGTGGCTGAGCGTGGTACCAAGCCAGAAGGAGAGGCTAGCTGAGTTTGCTGCAGGAATGACAAACAAAGGTCTGCAAATAGAAGGTGGTGGGAAACTGGCATGAACAATAAAAGACATGGGCGTTTGCACAAGAGGGTGTCTCCAGTTAATTTGTGGCTGACGAAGGGGTCCCAGGGTGAGGAGCCTGAGTGAGGACCTTGCCACATAGGAATCTAGGGATATCTGTTTGACTCTTTTTCTGATGGGATGGGCATAAGCAGCATACTATGGGTATGTCGACACTACACGGCTCCGTCGACGGAGCCATGTAGATTACCTTTGTAGACATAGGAAAATGAAGCGGCGATTTAAATAATCACCGCTTCATTTAAATTAAAATGGCTGCCGCGCTGTGCCGATCAGCTGTTTGTCGGCACAGCGCTGTAGTCTGGACGCTCCGCGGTCGACATCAAAGGCATTGAGGTCGACAAATGCCTTTGATGTCGACCGCGGAGCGTCCAGACTACAGCGCTGTGCCGACAAACAGCTGATCGGCACAGCGCGGCAGCCATTTTAATTTAAATGAAGCGGCGATTATTTAAATCGCCGCTTCATTTTCCTATGTCTACAAAGGTAATCTACATGGCTCCGTCGACGGAGCCGTGTAGTGTAGACATACCCTATGTGTTGAATGAAGATGTAGCCACAGAGGCTGTGAAAGTTGGTATTTTTGACCAGATGCTTGAGGTTTCAAAGTGAGCCTTATTCCTCAGGAGTGCTGACACATACTTTTGCCTAATGCCTGCTAACTGGTAGGAGGGAACCAAGAAGCAAAGGCAGAAACTCCATGAAGCTTTTACTTTCAGTCAAATTCCCCAAGGGCCATGTGTCAGATTCCTGACCCTAATAGCAGGAAAGACAGCATATGGGAGATGGATAAACATTTCTCTCCTCATGTGCAGAAAGAGAAGGAAGGGCATAAAGCACAAAGATGAAGGACAAGATCTCTCACCATATTTTTAGAAGAAAGGAAGTGAGTGGAAAAGCATGTAAACACTACAGTTAGAACAAGCTAATCTAAACACTAACGTGCTCTCGATCAAAAATTGTCCAAAATCTTGTCATATGTTGTACATGATGTTCAAAGAGATGTTACTGAGGGATAAAGTATTCTCTCCATAAACTGTAATAAGTAGCATCTGTTGGAGACTGTAACAGGTTGGCTTGATCACAGCTGGGCAGTCTCAAGCTAAGCCAAACCTGATTATAGGAAGAGCCCTACCAAATTCATGGTCTGCTCTTGTCAATTTCCTGATCATAGGATTTTAAAATACTAAATGTTATGATTACAGCCATTTAAATTTAAAATTTCATGATGTTGTAATGGGAGTGGCCTTAATCCAAAAAGGAGTTGTGCGGGAGGGTCGCAAGGTAATTGTAGGGGAGGTTGTGGTACTGATACCCTTACTTCACTGGTGCTGCTGGCAGTGGTGCAGCCATCAGAGCTGAGCAGTTGGAAAGTGGAGATTGCTGGCTGGGGACCCAGCTCTTGAAGGCAGAGCCACCACCAGCAGCAGCACAGACATAAGGATGGCATAGTATGGTATTGCCATACTTACTTCTGTATTGCTACCTGCAGAGCTGGGCCCACAATCAGCAGCTGCCACCCTGTGAAGGCAACAGTGCAGAAGGGTGGCATGGTATGGTATTGCCACCCTTCTGCACTGCTATTGGTAGGAACTGTCTTCAGAGCTGGATGTCTGGCCAAGAGCTGCTACTCTCTGGTCACCCAGCTGTGAAGGCAGCACAGAAGTAAGTGTGGCAATACAGTGACTGCTAAAATAACCTTGCAACCCTCCTGCAACTCCCTTTTGGGTCAGGACCCTCAATTTGAGAAATGCTGGTCTCCCCTCTGAAATATGTATACTATCGGATAAAAGCAAAAAAAAAACCCCCAAAAACAAAAACAAAAAACAAAGAAACCGATTTCACAATGGGAGACCAGATTTCACAGTCCCTGATGCATTTTTCATGGCCATGAATTTAATGGGGCCCTAAGTGTACAGAAACTAAGCCACTCCGCACTGGACAGGGAAAGATGGAAGGAAATAGTGAGGGAGGCATCGGACACCAATGGGCGTTGAGCCCATGGTTGTTGATGGTGATGATGAATTATAGGATAAGCCCCTCCTGTGAGGAATCAGGTGATTGCTATATAAAAGGAGCCAAATTTTAAGTACCGACAGGGTGCAGTTATGGAAAGAGCTGGAAGGAGAGTCTGAACAGAAAAGTAAGCCTAGGAACAGTAGAGTGGCAAGCTCTTCAGACAAGGAGATCTGGGAGACACCTTGATCGTATCTCTGAAGAGACTTGGAAATCCAGAGGAGATGTAAAGAGCCAAGATAGGAACTGGCCCTGGGGAAACCATGATAAAGGTAAAGGAGCTGACCTACCTATGCTATAAGGGTATGTCTACACTAGCCCCCTAGTTCGAACTAGGCAGGCTTATGTAGGCATTCAAAGTTGCAAATCAAGCCCGGGATTTAAATATCCCGCGCTTGATTTGCATCTTCCCAGCCGGTCGCCATTTTTTGAAATTTACAAGTCCGGACTAACTGCCCGCGTCTACACGTGGCAGGGACCCGTTAATTCGAAATAAAGCCCTAGTTCGAACTACCTGTTATTCCTCCTGGAATGAGGTTTAACAGGTAGTTCGAACTAGGGCTTTATTTTTAACAACCGGGTCCCTGCCACTTGTAGACGTGGGCAGTTAGTCCGGACTTGTAAATTTCAAAAAATGGCGACCGGCCGGGAAGATGCAAATCAAGCTCGGGATATTTAAATCCCGGGCTTGATTTGCAACTTTGAATGTCTACATTAGCCTCCCTAGTTCGAACTAGGGGGCTAGTGTAGACATACCCTAAAGAGTTTTGGGCTTAAACCCAGAGTCAAGGGTGGGATTGGGTTCCACTACCGGCCCCAGTGAAGGGACAAGCAGGCTTATCCACAAAGATAGACTGAGGAGTATTTTGCATTAAGACATTTTGGGGATTTTTTTTTTACTTTGGACAGTTGTAATCCCAAAGGGGGTGAATTTAAGATCATGAATCAGCCCAAGAGCTGAATTAATTGGCAGAGAAACCATCACAATTCCAGAATGACCAATAGAAGGGAGTGCTAGTCCTGTGAGAGCTGTGATGACACAGCTGGCCACAAAGGCTGGCGGTCAATGGACTCAGTAATAAAGGCTAATGGTCCCTGCCTGAAGACTAGGCTATAACAAGCATATATGTATATTTAAAAACAGCAAACTGTGAGACCAGTTGGCTTAGCAGCATTTGTGGAGAATTTTTAGAGGATACCTTTAAATACCTAACTTGATTAGACACCGCCCAAGCAGATTTATCCCAGGGATGTCTTATCTTGAAAGAAGTTCAGCAAAGTAGTTAATACTGATAAGTCTGAACATGAAAAAATGAATTGAATCTTTAGTTCACTTATAGTTTGTAGATATCCTATGACTTCACACTAACCTACTTCAACTGGGATAACAATTTGTTGGACATGTGGCAAAATAGCTTGTCATACAGAAAACAGTTCAAACTGCAGTGATGATTTCTGTATCCAGTATGAATTGATGCACCTTTAACTTTTAAAATATCCTTTATTGACCTCTGATTATAGGCTTTTCTCTCTACAAATCATAAAAGAGCCAGAGACTGACCCAAGCAGCAAAGCAAAGACTGTATTTCCAGAAGCTATTATGGAAAAAGCTATGATTCCTGATGGGGAATATTTTTTCTATTGACATTTTAGCTGACCAGTGTAAAACTGGGAAGAAACAGCCAGCTAAAGTCACAGAAAGACCTATATATAATGAACTCAGGTTTTTGTTTAAAGTAATGATATTCCCTCGGGAATAAATCTGACATAGTGAGATTCCTGTCCTGCCCTGAGACAGAACAGTTATTAGTTTGTCTGCCCTATGTAGATGTCTACTCAGACAAAACATATTCAACAAAGCTGCTGTTATTTTAACTTAAAACTGGGTTTTCAGAAAGCACTGGATTAGAATAAAATTTCTTTTGAATTTGAGCCCCCATATAAGGAAAATGAAGCTAATCATGCTCCCTTGAGTTCTACCATGTACACAGGCTCTATAGATATATGAGCCCTAAAGAAATTACTCTAGGTGAGTCCCAACCAACTCAAAATTCCTGTAGAGGAAACCTTTTTCCTGAAACACTTTTATATAAAATGTTGGTTTCAGACAAGTTTTCATACAAGGCTTTATACAGGCTGTCACAGAGGCTAGGTCTAGACTGCGGCATTTTTGTGGAGAAAGCTACGCAAAATGCACTCTGCATTTTGTGTAGCTTTTTCTACTTTTTTTTTTTTTGGAAGAGGCTTTTCCACTATTTGGCCCCGTCTAGATGGGGCCAAATGGCAGAAAAGCCTCCTCTTTAGGCGGAGCCCTTATGCCTCGAGAAACGAGGTATACAGGGCTCCCCGAAAGAGCGAGTTTGCTCTTCCGCGAAAAAAAGCGGAAGAGCCAACGCATTCCTTGGACGTGGCAGGGTTTTTGTAGTCTAGACATAGCCTTTGAGGGATTCATCCAGGATGAAGCTGGGGAAATTAACCAGAACTCCTAAGCCTGCCTGTCCACATTATCCTGCTCGCTCAGTGGTGTGGCCACAAACTATGGCATCTGGGGATTCTCAATAAGTATTGTCAGTTTTTTTTTAACTGAAGAGAAGATAGACAAGGTATCCACCTCTGGGGCTTCATATAAGAAAACGGAGATAAATTATCTTCCTGTTCCCCAATGGATGGATCTTAAATGTATCAGGTGCGTATTTAATGACAATGTTCCAGTCTCTTTTTCATAAACTCTCATTAGAATCTATAACCTCCACTTTACACTCAGGCTACATCTACACTGCAGACTTCTTGCGCAAGAAGCTTTTAGAGGAAGAGATCTTCCGCAAAAACTTCTTGTGCAACAGCGTGTGCACACTGCAAAAGCTCATTGGAAAAGCGACGCGCTTTTGCACAAGAGAGCATCCAGACTGCATGGACGCTCTCTCACAAGAAAGCTCTGATTGCCATTAACAGAATGGCCACCAGGGCACTTGTGCTTGTTTCGATAGGCTGTTTTTGCGCCAAAAAACCCTGCTGTCCATCCACACATACCTTTTTGTGCAAGAGCTCTTGCGCAAAAAGGAGTTATTCCTTGTAGAAAGAGGAATACCTATACTGCAAAAACCCCTCTGTTCTGTCGATTCACTGTAAATTTTCTTGCGCAAAAGTGCACTTGAGGTGTGGACACTCCACGAGTTTTTGCGCAAAAACTCTGCAGTGTAGACATAGCCTCAGAAAACAGAACTTTCCCCTCCTCTGTATCCATGTGAATAGCAAAGGAAAGAAAACAGGTCTGGGGATGCTGTAAATTAAAAACTAGGAGAGAAATTATTCTCTGCATACTGAAAATAAATAACACTCTGGGGAGGCCCAATTGTAAGAGCTACTTGGAAGTGGGGGTAAAGGAGGATTCACCATATTCACCTGTAATCTGGCAAAATCCTGGTTTAATCAAGCAACAACCCCTAAGATGAAGAGCACTTTAAAGTGCTGTGGAGATGATAGGAGGAGGAGAGTCAACTAACAGATTTCATGTATTCTGTTCCAAGACCCTAATGGGACACCGCAGCTAATACAAGTCCCTGTGAAGCTGGCTGTTTTCCCTGACGAAGGCTGGGAAGGTTGGAAACTCAGATTGCTACTTTGGCAGGATGGCAGAAGCCACTTCAGAAAGCAGGCAAGAGTCTGCTACTTCATCCCAGCAAGACAGGAGACAGACTGAGGCTTTGTCTACACTGGCAATTGATCAACAATGCTTTTGTCATTCAGAGGTGCTTAAACCCTACCCGCACCCAGCCCCTGAATGACCAAAACTTTGTGGTGGCAAGAATTAGTATAAACAGTGCTAAGCTGCTCTTAGGGGGTGGAAGTTCTTTGTTGGCAAAAGTGCTGACAAACAGTGTTTACAGTAGCTGACTTTCGGGGACAGGGCTGCATTTCTAAAAGCTGTGTAGTGTAGATGTACCATGAGAAAACAATGGAATAGAAATGAAGTGAAGCTAGACCAGCTGAAAGGCACCAGAATGAAAGTTTTGTCTTAGTTGCTGTCCTGCTTAATCTGTATATATTCTGTTTTGGGGGAAACAAGGACCCAAAATTGTGCATTAAAATTTGGTAGGGTTACCTTTCATCCTCGCTTGAATTAAGTGTGTACGTACTTATGGGGGGACGGAGAATGAATATATGTTATGTATTTATTTATGTAGTTTAGAAAAGAGGAGACTGAGGGGGGATATGATAGAGGTGTATAAAATCATGAGTGGTATGGAGAGGGCCGATAAAGAAAAGTTATTTATTAGTTCCCTAAATAGAAGAACTAGAGGACACCAAATGAAATTAATGGTAGCAGGTTTAAAACTAATAAAAGAAAGTTCTTCTTCACACAGCGTGTAGTCAGCATGTGAACTCCTTGCCAGAGGAGGCTGTGAAGGCTAGACTATAACAGAGTTTAAAGAGAAGCTAGATAATTTCATGGAGGTTAGGTCCATAAAAGGCTATTAGCCAGGGGATAAAATGGTGTCCTTGGCCTCTGTTTGACAGAGGCTGGAGAGGGATGGCAGGAGACAAAGCGCTTGATCATTGTCTTCGGTCCACCCCCTCTGGGGCACCTGGTGCTGGCCACTGTCGGCAGACAGGATACTGGGCTAGATGGACCTTTGGTCTGACCCGGTACGGCCGTTCTTATGTTCTTATGTTCTTATTTGTTTGTATGTGTACAGACATCTTCATACCGGAGAGAAATTACTGTAGCAGTAAATCCACTCTAGTGTTGAAACAAATTACTATAAATTACATTAACACTGTAATAGTCTGAAAGATTAAATAAACCTTGGGAATGATTGAAGTTATTCTGTTTTTGCCGAGGATATCTACTTTATTTTTTAATTTTACATTACTAATGATCACTATCCATTAAACTATTATGATTCTTGGGGATAATTTTGTAAGTGAAGGTAGTACATTGAAAAATATATATTACGTGCACATACCCTTTCCTGCTAGAAATCAAAGCCTCAATTAAACTCTGTTCCATACCTTGCTCACATAATTAAAATGGTCATCCACAGTGAAAAGGCATAGATTGTTCAGAACAAGCCTTTTACTGAACTATCTTAGCCCTTTAAATACGAAACAGATACTCATTTGTCATTTATACATAGCAGATTTTATATAATTTAAGTTGGGTTTTTAATATGTACTCTGAAGTTATTAACTGAAGCCCTGATCCAGCAAACAGTTATAAACATGCTTAAGTCTAAACATATGAGTAATCCCTTTGGCTTCAAGTGTAAACATAAATGTCTGCAGGATTGAGACTATATAGTTTGTAGCCATTTAAACTAGCAATACCTAATCCATGGTGGTTTTATTTATCAGTTATAGCACATGTTGGTCATGTATATATTAGTGTACTAATTTTTTTTAAGTATTTTTTAGGGAAAATTTTATTTAGCACAGGAGAGACAGTCTGGTCTTGCCTTTCTTCCCTTACATCTTTAAACAAACTTTAGAACAGGCAGAGAGTATGGAAAAGGTGCAATAACGAGATCCCTCAAATAATGAGTACTGATCCATAGTGAAATTTTGAAACACAGATTAACATTTCAGAAGTATTCATAATATACCCAGAGAGCTGAGTTCACTCCAACAAAAAAGGAGTTAATTACAAGAAGAGTGGAGACAGAATTCCTTTTCACTCTATGAACTTGCAGGGGACATTGGGAATTGGAAAGCCATATGTTTATGTTTAAGGGATATAAAATCAGGTCCTCTTCACTGAGAGTAAGACTGAGAGAACATTGCTCCTTTCAACCAGGGGGAGTTGGGAACTTCTCTGCTCTACTTTAATTTTTTAAAATATTAAAAAATAAATATTGGCAGAAATAAAATCAGATGCTAAAAGCTTGATTTTCTCTTAATCAAAGAGTTGTATGAAGAACTGCAAAAAACAAAAATTAATTTACTTGGTATCCCATAAATAGAACAATTTTTCTACAGTTGAACACAAAATGCACAACATTAGAGAGAAAACAACATAGTGGCATGGAAAACTAGAACAGAGCAGTCAGTACCTACAGTACATCTGATTTAACACTTCTTTGGAAAATGGAGATAAAGAATCTTACAAGTGGCTGCAATCAGCCTCCCTCCCCCACTTTTTGGGCACCAGTTGTCCTCTTATATCAGGCTCAGTGCAGCCTCAGAGTTTTTCAACACCTTTATTCACCCAACCTTGTCCCACCACTAGTGCCAAACTATATAGAGTCTTTACAGGGTTTTTTTTCCCCTTTTATAGGCAGTCCTCAACTAGGATGCCTCCAGCTCCATCCTGACTAACCATTGCCTACTCCCACTTCTGGTGCCTTCCCAGCCTATATATCCTTTGGCTTGTCGGGCTGGCAGGTGTTGCCCATCCTTAGGCCTTTTCATCAGCCCCCATCTGTTCCCCTTGTTTGGAGGTGACAGGACAGGGGCTAATGAGGTGCTCTTGCACCAGTACCCTGCTACAATGGCCAATTTCGGGCTGTAAGTATGAGAATGAGCGGCCATTAAAAAAAAAAAGATGTTTGTGTGAATTGCTGGGGGGCAAAACAACTGTACAAAGTGGAACAGAATTAATTGCTATGCTATTATTATAGCATGTCATGTACAACGTAAATGCATTGTTACATTTTAAATGACAAATGAGACAGAAATAAACAATATGAACTGACAGTTCATTCTGACGAGAGAGAAAAGATATATGAGATAATGTTTTCTGCATTAATTTCTGCAGGTTGAAGAGACAAGCTTTCAAGCTTCATAGAGCTAGCTCTCCTTCAGATCTGGGGAAGGTAGCCAGAGTGTCAGCTAAATATAAGTTGGGATAGATTGTTAAGCATAAGAGGTTCCTCATGCTGTAGAATATCACTTAAAATGAAGTGGACAATTAAGGGTTATCAGACAGTAGGGTTTATTACAAATTGTTGTAATGAACCATGAAACCAGTGTCTCTATTTAGGCCATGTTTTTTAGTTTCTAACAGAGATGTTAATTTAAATTCCCAAGCTTATATTTTTGAAGGTCCATGTCTAACCTCTCAGTCCTCATCCTCAAAGGCAAACTGCACAACCCCTTCAAAAGATGAGCTTGGAAATTTAAATTCATAACTCTGCTGGACTAAAAACCCTGCTGGAAGCCTCATGGTCTATCATACCTTTCCCCAGAATATGAGAGACCAATATCTTTATTGGACCAACTTCTCTGGGTGAAAGAGACAAGCTTTTGAGCCACATGGAGCTCTTTTACAGGTCTGGGAATGGTACTCAGAGTATTACAGATAAATACATAATAGTATAGCATAAGTGAAAGTGAATGTGTGCATTGAATAGACACTGCTACCTGAATTCTCCAGCCAGAGTTGAGAAAGTGCAGATACACCTAGGCTATATCTAGACTACATGGCTCCGTCGTTTCACGAGGCATACCGGAGCGGTCGACAAAGACTTCCCTTGTCGACCGCACCGCATCTAGACTACCGCGCTATGCCGGATCAGCTGATCATCGGCACAGCACGGCAGCCATTTTTGTTTTAATGAAGCAGGGATTATTTAAATCCCCGATTCTTTGACTATGCCATCGACGGAGCCATGTAGTCTAGACATAGCCCTACAGTGGAGCACTCCTAGGGACACTACTCAAAGAAGAAAGGATAGCTAAATCTCACTTCTGTCCCAACCTGTCTGTCCTAAGAGATAGTAGAGAAAAAACAGTTACTCACCTTCTGTAACTGTTGTTCTTCGAGATGTGTTGCTCATGTCCATTCCATGTATGTGTGCATGTGCTGCGTGCACACATCAGAAGTTTTTCCCTGACCTGTTGGGCCAGCAGGGGAGTCCCCTGGAGTGGCGCCACTATATTGGCTAATATATAGCCCTGCTGGCCCTCGACCCTCTTGGTTCCTTCTTACTGGACTACTCCGATGAAGGGGAGATGGGCAGGATTTGTAATGGACACAAGCAAGGTGAGTAACCATTTTTTCTTCACGTGATTGCCCATGTCCATTCCATGTAGGTGACTCCAAAGCAGAAACCAAGGAGGCAGTGTCAGAGTCCTAGTCTTCTACAGAATGGAGAACAGCCCTACCGAGAGCGGCATCCTCCCTAGCCTAGTGAGCCAGCTCATAATGGTTGGCAAAGGTGTGGAGGTGTGGACCGAAGACCATATGGCTGCCTTACAGATGTCCAGGATGGACACGTAAGCCACAAAGGCTATGAAGGAGGACTGGACCCTGATGGAGTGGGCCATCAAAGGAGGGGCTGGCACTCAGCCAGATCATAGCACTCCTTGATGCAGAAAGTGAACCATGACAAAATCCTCTGGGTGGATACTGGCTGCCCCTTCAGCCTCTCTGCAATTGCCACAAACAACTGTGGGGACTTGCAAAAGGACTTCGTCCTGTCTAAATAAAATGCTAGTGCCCTTCTAATATCCAGTGTGTGCAAGGCCTGTTCTTTGCCAGAGGCATGGGACTTGGGGCAAAACACTGGAAGAAAAATGTCCTGAGAAACATGGAACTGAGACACCACCTTAAACAGAAAGGCCGGGTAGGAGCAGAGCCTGACCTTATCCTTGAACAAAAACATGTAAGGAGGGTCTGAGGTGAGAGCCCTGAGCTCTGATATACATCTGGCCAACATTGATAGCCACCAGGAACAACACCTTCCAAGACAGGTGTAGAAGCGAGATGTTGCCAGAGTTTCAAAAGGGAGCCTAGTGAGCTTGGTCAGGACCAGGTTGAAATCCTATGGAGGAACAGGTTGTCAGACATGCGGTTAAAGCCTGTACAGCCCCTTCAGAAATCAGTGAACCATGGGGTCTGCAAAGAGCATCTTACCCCGGGAGCCCATGTAAAAAGTGGAGATAGTCGCCAGGTGGATCCTAATAGATGTGGAGGACAGCCCTTGGACTCTGAGATTGAGGAGATAGTCCAGGACCAGCGGGACCTGGACATGCATGGGAGCAATCCCCTTCTGAGTAGCCCAGATAGAGAAACGCTTCCATCTGGCCAGAGAGGTGGCTCTAGTGAAAAGCTTCCTATTCCCTAGCAGCACCCCTTACACCCATTCTGAACACTGTAGCTCCAACACTGTCAGCCTTGGAGCTTCCAAGCTATGAAGTGCAGGGATGCAGGTTTGGATGGCGAAGCCTGCTGAAATCCTGCGTTATCACGTCCAGATACAGGAGGAGGGCAATTGGCCTCTTCTGGGAGGGCTCAGGAGGGATGTGAACCAATGCTATCTCAGCCATGCCGGCGCTATAAGAATGAGGGAAGCCCCAAACTCCCGAGCTCTCAGAATCACCTTGTGTACCAGTGGAAATGGGAGGAATGCATAAAGCAAATCCTTGGGTCAGGACGTGAGGAGGGTGGCCCCAGAGACCTGCGACCGAGCCCCATGAAGAAGTAGAACTGGGGACACTTCCTGTTCTGGAGGGTCGCAGACAGGTCCAGGTGGGGAAACCCCCACCTGCAGAAGATTTGGAGGGCCACTACCAACCTGAGAGACTACTCGTGGCTCATGAAGGACCTGCTCAGCTGGTCCACCAGTGTTCTCAGTTCCAGGAAGGTAGGAGACAATTGGGTGAATACCTGTCTTGATACATAGATCCCAGAGCCAGAGGGCTTCCAGACACACGGGAGGGGAACAAGCACCACCCTACCTGTTTATGTAGAAAACTGCTGTTGTATTGTCAGACATGAAGAGAACCATCCTGCCCCCTGAGGTGGATGGGGGGAAGGCCTGACACATGAGACAGACTTCTCATAACTTCCTGACATTGATATGTAGGGAGAGTTCCTCACGGGACCGCATACCTTGAATTTTCATGTCATTGACATGGGCTCCTCAAATGGTGTCAGTTGCATCCATCACCAGCTGGAGGGACAGTAGAGGCCTGGAAAATGGGACTACCACACAGACCACATCCTTCTGGAGCCACCAGTCCAAGGAGCAGAGGACACAGGGAGGAACTGTCACAACTCTGTCCCAAGGGTGAGGAGACAGGTTACGGACACAAGCGAGCCACAGCTGCAGCAGGCAGAGGTGAAACTTGGCATACTGCATTAAGTAGGTACAGGTGGCCATGAGCCCTAGAAGGTGTGTGCGATTTCTGGCTGTGGTCATGGGAGACACACACAAGGCCAGAACAGACTCCCTGATGGTCAAGAATTGGGACCTGGGCAGTGAGGGTGTGGCTGATGTTGAGTCCAAGCAAGCGCCCACAAATTCTATTACCTGAGAGGGGATGAGGATGGACTTGGCCATATTCAAAAAGAGGCCTAGGTCCAAAAACAGGTCCTGCACCAGGGAAATATGGGCCAACACCTAGTGCAGAAATGAGCCCTGTATAAGCCAATCGTCCAGATAGGGAAACATGTGGATGCCCCACTTTCAAATGAAAGCAGGGACAACAGCCATACAATTTGTAAAAACTTAAGGAGCTGTGGAGAGGCCAGAGGGAAGGGCCGTAAACAGGTAATGATCCTAGCGTGCAGTAAATCAGAAGAACTTCCTGTGGTGAGGGGCAATCAAAATGTGAATATAAGTGTCCTTTAGATCAAGGGCAGAGTACCAGTCTCCAAGATTTGAGGGAAGGAATGATCAATGCCTGCATCACCATCTTGAACTTGTTTTTGGTGTGAAGGCGGTGAGGTCCCTGAGATCCAAGATCGGCCAAAAACAACCCTTCAACTTGGGGATCAGGAAATACCGGAAGTAGAAACCGTGCCTGTGAACTCCAGGAGACCACTTCAGCTGCTCCTAGACTTGGGGGCTGCTGCACCTTCTCCCGCAGGAGATGCTTGTGAGAGGGGTCCCTTAAGAGGGACGGGAGCAGAGGGGCGGGAAGAGTGTGGTGAGGAGAATGGGATAGTGTAGCCCCTCCCTACCGTCTCTAGGACCCAACGGTCCAAAGTAATGGACTCCCAAACACAGTAGAAAGGGGATAAGTGGTTCAAAAAGGGACAAGATGAAACTGATAGGGTACACCTTCAGAACTCCTGGTGAGGGACTTGGGTCTTGCTGGAGTGGCCCGTCCCCTGATTGGACAAAGAATGAGAATAGCATTTGTTGTTACTGCCATTTCCGTTCCTACCCCATACCTGGAGAAGTCTGGGCAAGCACCCTGTTGAGAAGGTCAAGGGACCATCTCTTGGGGGCAGGGATGTGAATCCCTAAGAATTTAAGTGTGGTCTGCTCTGAGAAAATGCTCAGCCCCTCAAAAGGTAGATCCTGAATCATAGTCTGGAGTTCCGGGGGCACCCTAAACACCTGCAGCCATGAACTGTGGCGAAGCACCAATCCTGTGGCCATGGGGCAGACTGCAATGTCCATTGAGTCCAGGGTTACTTGTAGGGCTGTATGGGAGACCACCCAGCCCTATTCCGAGAGGGTCTTAAACTTGGACCGTGAGTCCTGAGGGTCAAAGGCAGTAAATTTGTCCATTGCAGCTCAGGTATTATAAGCACAATGACTGAGCAAAACTTACTGGTTTGCTATACAGAGCTGAAGACCCCTAGAGGCATAGGCCTTCCTGCCCAGAGGGTCCATCTTTTTGGCGTCTCTACTGGCAGTCAGACCCAGCTGCCTCTGCTTCTCACATTGATACACTGCCTGGATGACCAGATACCCTGGAGGAGGGTGCGGCACAAAGTATCACCTCTCTGTCTTTTTGTCAGTTGGCGCGATGGAGGCATGGGTCTGCCAGAGGGTCTTCATGATCTTAGTCGCTGTCTTTTTAGAGGCAAGGTCACTCTGGTAGGGGTGTAACCCTGAAGGATGTCAACAGTCAGCTCAGAGTCTTCTGACACCTGCTCCACCTACACCCCCAAACTCTGGGCCAGGTGACAAAGGAGGTCCTGGTGTGACCTTGAGTCCATAGATGGCATTGAAGGAAGAGCCCCTCCCAGAATCTTATCTGGAGATGAAGTTGATGACTCTTTCAGGCCAACATCTTCTGGGTCAAGGATATGAGAGGTGGCCTGAGAAGCAGTTGAGGAGGCCACCAATGAGGACTGAGCCGTTAGTGCAACACTCTCAGCAGTAGCCCTGGGCAAGACTTGCCCTAGAGGCAAAGACTGCCTCGACGTGGGGGAGCGGGCCATTGGGGTCACAGATAGAGGAGACCTGGGCCCTGAGTAGATGGACTCTGGCCTGGAGCGGCCCACACCCTGGATCTGATGGTAGGCCCAGGGCCTCCAAAATGGCCACTGGACTAGAGCTTGCCACTGCGGAGGCCAAGATTGCTGCACTGGCTGAGCAGGAGTAGGCTGAAGTGGCCAGGACTGCTGCTATGGCTGTGCCAAAGTACTCCAGTGCTGGGAGCGGTGTCGGGAGGAGTAGAGCCAGTGCTGCGACCTAGACCTGGAAGCCCAGGAGGAGAGAACGGAACCAGCCTCCAAGTCGGTGGAATTCTCGGAGGCCAACCAGGGTGGTGCTATAGCAGTGGAAAGTGGTGACCTGTGGCTCGAGGCGTACCTGACCATGGACTCAGGCTTTCCATGGTGCTGAGGAGGAGGCACTGGCATGACAGAGCCCGGTGCTGGGACTCCAGGTACCAGAGAAGTGTGTGCGGAAGGGCCTGATGGCAATGGTGGTGCTGCACACACGGCCTGGGTCCATGTCAGTGTCATTGATGGAGGCGGTGCCGGTGTCAAGGTTATAGGTGCTGAAGCCACACAGTGATGCCACCTTGGGGCCGGTGCCAAAGCACCCAGTGCCATAACAGTGGCATGGTGCCATCTAGAGTTCCACTCTCTCGCCAAGCCCAATGCCGAGGCCGGAGATGATGTCAATTCAATAAGGTCTCTAGCGGCCGCGAAGGTGTCTGGCATCGAGGGCTCCCAGAGGTCCTCCACTGGGCTGGGATCCTGGCACGGGCTGGATTGGTGCCAACCTGACTTTGAGGGCTTGGTTGCCGAGCTAGATGGTGCCACATGCGTCGACAGAGATCTGTCCCTACTAGGTCTCCATTTCTTCTGAGGCACCAGAGATTGAGACCAGTGCTGAGGAGACCGGGGAGGCACACAAGTGGCTAGGTGCCTCATGTACCAAAGCCAGTGCGCTCTGAGTTGCCGGTGCCAGGTTCAACAACGGTACCAGGCTAAGAGCCACTTCTATTAGAAGAATCTTCAGGCTGGACTCCCTTTCTCACTTGGTACGTAGCTTAAATCCCTGCAGATCTTGCAGGACATGGAAAGATAGGCTTCCCCAAGGCACTTCAGGCAGGCTTCATGGAGGTCCCCACAGGGCATAGGCTTCTGGCACTTCACTTCAACCAGGTCCGAAGGCATGCTCCACCGTAATAGTTGGGGACACAAAGTGAACTCCCTCACTGAAACCAACTATCTACCCTAACAAACAATTTACAGAAGATAAGAAAACAATTAACCAGAAAAACTAATTTACAAGTCAACAGGCGGGAACTGCTAAGAGGTGCTTGCAAGAGCAAGAGCAAGGCATGTTCTACTGACCGTCACTTGCAATAAGAAGGAACTGAGGGGGTGGAGGGCCAGCAGGGGTATATATTCGCCAAAATATCAGCACCTCTCCAGGGGCCTGACCAGCTGGACCAACAGATACTTCTTAGGAAAAAACTTGCAATGACACGTGCACACACACACCTTCATAAAATGGACATGAGCAATCACTCGAAGAAGAACTGAAGGATTTTTATAGGTAAATTCAAACTTACTTCAGGTTCATCTTCAATCCCTGCTCCAAGCATCTTGCAGCTAACTAGATTCATGTGTAAGGAATCAAAGGCTGCCCAAAGGTCAGGAAAATCAGAATAAAGCTTTTGATTTTGGAGATTTAAATATTTATTGAGCAAGGGAGACACTACAGAATGCCGATCAACAACAGAATAAGAAAACCAGAAGCCATTCTGTTCTTTACAAAAATATCAAACTTCAGCCTCTTAATGCAATAGTTTGGTCAGCAAACACTTTGTATAGAATTTAGTTGAGACCTCAATAAGGCTAACAGGTCCATAACATGAAGGTTCAGTTTTACCGCTCTCCTTCTAAACTAGAATTATAATATTTATATCTCAGTTCCTGGGAAAAGATTCAGATTGATTACTAACACTAAAAAGGGCATAAAAAATTGGTGTCCACCAGTGTTCCCTCTAAGATTTTCCATCTGTGAGCAGAGTGAATTTTGTCTTGTGCACTAATATTGAGGTTATGTGCACTTGTTTGGATGTGTGCCACTGTGGCACCCAAGTTATTAACAAAGATTTTATATATATATATTTTATATATATATAATGTATGTATAATTAACAAGGTGCATGACTTTAAATGGATCATCTAGTGTGGCATCCTGCCTCTGGCAGTGGCTAATTCCAAATGAGTAAGAAAAAGGTGAAAAATTTTCATCATACCTATTGATCAAGGAAGGTTCCAACATGCAAAGGGGCGTCAGTATGATTGTGTGAGCATAGAAGTCTGTGCTGGCAGCATTGGGGCCTAAGTATCCTGGCAACAGCCATCAGCCTGCCCGCCACATGACTCTAACCCCCAGTGCAGCAACCCGCCCACCCACAGCCCCCAACTCTGGTAGCAGAAACCCGCCTGCTCACGGCCCCAACCCCTGGCGCAGCAACCTGCCCACCCACAGCTCTGACCCCTGGAGGCGGCAACCCACTCGCCCACAGCCCCAACCCCCAGAGGCAACAACCTGCTTGTCTGCGGCTCTGATCCCTGGCAGCAGCAACATGCCTGCCCATGGCCCTGTCCCCCGGCGGCGGCAACCCGCTCACCTGTGGCTCTGACCCCGGCACAGCAACCCGCCCACCCACAGCTCTGACCCCCAGTGGCAGCAACCTGCCCACCCGTGGTTCTGACCCATGGCGGCAGTAACCTGTCCGCCGGTGGCTCTGACCCTCAGTGCAGCAACGCACACACCATGCATCCCTGGCCATGGTAGAGCCACGCCACTCATCTTCCAGGTCTAGCAGGAAGGTGAGCACTACTGCGCAGATCTGCGAAAGAGGTGGGTGGGCTTAGTATTTTTTGTGCACGGCTGCGTAGGTGAGTACCTTAGAGGGAACACTGGTGTTCACCGAGAAACATTTAAGTCCTTACCTTCTATGTCAAGGGTGGGGAACCTCAGGCCAGGGGCCAGATGCGGCCCCTGGCTGAGGGTCAGGGCTCCCCTCCCCTAGCATTGGGGAGCCCATGCTGGTGCTCTATCCCCCTGCCACCACCACCCCAGCACAGTGCTGGAGAACAAAAAAATCTATTAGCCTGGCCCCCACTAAGCTCTGGTGTGTGAGGGGAAAGTGGGCAGTGTCTTTCTGCTTTTTAGTCGGAGGTCATCTCAGTGAGGAATTTTATTGCTGGTTTTTTGGTGGTTTTTTTTTGCTTCTCACTTGTTTGTGGCCCCTGACTGATTTTTTCTGTAGGTCAGTGGCTACTGATCCAAAAAAGGTTCCCCACCCCTGTTCTATATGAACAGTGGGCAAAATTTTGCCCTTACTTGGGCCTGTACATCCCTAGCAATGCCAGTGTGTTATCATGGGTAAATATTTCGGTTCATTAACTATCTCTAAAGCTCATTATTTTTTGTTGTAAAATTAGGGAATGTGCTGCTGCTGACAAGAGCTTAAGTCATTAATATGCATAATTAAAGATAAAATGGTAATGCTGCTTAAAATACTCTTTCCATTTGCCTTTCATTATACAAATATTATTATTTACTCTGAATTCCCTTTTTTGGTGCCAAAGCCATGAAAATTTTTTAAAACTGAACTGAATTTCCAAAATCCTTTCACAGATAAAACTTTTCTTTGGAGCTGAAGGGCCAGAAATATGAGTTCTATATCTAAAGGCAATTTGAGAGAGAAATGATCACTGTTTATTCAGAATTATCTGGAGGAAGTAAAACATTCCTCAGTTACAATACTCAAGAAGTGAAATCTTTTATATGAACAATGCAGATACTATGCAAAATTAAGAGTCCCACCTGCAACAAAACTATTTTAACAAGAAAACTGATGCACAGTAATGACAACACTTATGGGGATATCTCCAAGGGACAAAGGTGAATCAGATTAGGTCTTATTAAACTAAATGGGCATTAAAATCATGTCATCACTTTTCTTATGGGAAAGATTCATTGACAGATTCAATTTCTGTCTTCTGTAATTCCTAACAAAAGCCTCAGAGGTTTCCAGTTTTGAAATGCACAAACAGTTTGTAACTCAAAATTGGATTATTCCTTTGCAAAAAAAATCCAAATATTTAAGAAAATCTCCATTTGCCCTTCAATAGCATGTATAGGCATTTATTCTTTCAAGGATGCAAGTTTTCCTCTTGCATCAAAATGTAACCCGAGGGGCTCAGAATAAGGATGTTAAGTATTGGGTAATTGACTAATTGAATAGTCGATGCATTTTGCATCGACTATTCAATTAGTCAATAGGGTGCCTCCGCGCCTTAAGGCTGTTGTTATACTTCAAAGGCTAAAGCACTGTGTGGAGCCCAGGGTCAGCTGGGGACTCTACCGCTAACCCTGGGCTCCGTGTGGCACTGCCACTTTGAAACACTACAGTGGCGTTTCAAAGCGGCAGTGCTGCATGGAGCCCAGGGTCAGCTGGGGAGTCCCCAGCTGATCCTGAGCTCCACATGGCACTACCACTTTGAAATGCTGCGTGCAGCCTGACACTGGGCTCCGCACAGCATTTCAAAGCGGCAGCGCTGCACAGAGCCTGGGGTCAGCTGGGGACCTGATCCCAGGCTCCATGCGGCGCTGCTGCTTTGAAGTACCCCCTCTTCTTCCCTCCCCCCTTGCTGCCTCTGTGTAATAGAGGCAGCAAGGGTGCGGGAGCGACTAGTTGACTAGCCTGTCGACTATCCAATAAGCTTTTGCTTATCTGATAAGCATTTGCTTATCCCTAGCTCAGAGCAGGGGGTCTCCCCGCAGTTCTCTCCCAGCCACCATGGGCGTTTTCTCTCTCCCCAGCCCTCCCCCAGATGCCAGGGGGCTTTTTATGCAGCCAAAGGCTAGGAGGAAGAGAAAGGGTTTGGAACAAGGTGGGACAACTAACTCAGGCTATGTCTATACTGCAATGCTATTTTGGGATACTGGAGTATCCTGAAATAGCTATCCTGTGTCTTAACAGCAAGCCTGTTATTTCGCTATTCCGATATCCCTGTAAACCTCATTCCACAAGGAGTAAGAGACATTTTGGAATAGAGGGTTATTTCGAAATTTGGCACAGTGTGGACAGCGCTAAATTACAAAATAAGCTATTTCAAAATAAGATCAAAATAAGATATGCAATTTGCATAGTTCAAATTGGGTACCTTATTTCAAACTACGGTGCAGTGTAGATATAGACCAAGGCTACGTCTATACTGCTTCTTTCTTGTGCAAAAGCCTATGCAAATGAAGCACGGATTAGCATATTGCTGTGCTTCAGTTACATAATTAATTTGGGGCCATTTTTGCACAAGAGGCTTTTGCGCAAAAAGGAGCCATCCACACAGCTCCTTATTGCGCAAAACTCCCCTCTTGAACAAGAGCCATTCTTCCTCATTTTTTTAGGAAGAACTGCTCTTCCGCAAGAGGGGGTTTTTGCACAAAAAGGAGCCATCTTTACACAGCTACTTTTTGTGCAAAAACGGCCCCTAATTAAGTATGCAAATGAAGTGCGGCAATATGCTAATCTGTGCTTCATTTGCATAAGCTTTTGCACAAGAAGGAAGCAGTAAAGACGTAGCCTTAGTGTTTTGGCAAGATGGTGGCACCGCAGCCATGCTGGCCACTCCTTTGGTGGTACAGCTGCTCCCAGTGGACACTCTGCAGGATAGCTCTCTCCTGCAAGCTTGCTGCGTCCAGTGGACACTTTCATATTATGTCCCTCCAAACACTAGCCTCTCCCTTTGCATTTTATGGAAAACAGTCCTTTTCACAGGCCTTCCAGTTGTCCTGGCACATCCAAACCCTGACCTTGTTTTAAGGTAGGATAAAAGGAAACTGGATACCAAATTTGGTGGCCCTAACTCTCACCATTTAGGAGGAGTTCTTGAACAAACGGACTCACAGACAGACACATTCTAAAATATATAGAAAGTAATGTAAAAAATTGCAATAATTAGCTGTATAGACCTGTGGCCAAAGTTGCAAGACAGGAATATGGAGATTGTATTTTTTATTTAGATACTAAAATAATGTATTCTTGTCCTGACAACCATTCTACATGTTCCTCTTCACTTCATTGCCATGGAAGCATCTTCTTTGAAGGGATCTATTTTACTGCTGAGTAGCTAAATTTCAGCCATTAAGACAAAAGAAAATTCTTAACAAAAAACTTAGTTTTATTTTTAGTTTTAACATCCTAATAGCTTGTGCTCACCTTTTGTTATTCCTGGCATTCTTTACAATTTATAAATGCTATTAACTTTGACTCATTTCAGGTTTACTATAATAACTTTTTACTATCTTCCACTAGTGAAAGCAACATACTGTATTGCTCTGCACATACAAGTTGAACCTCTCTAGCCTGGCACTTTTTGGTCTGGAAATATCCGTGATCCAGCTTCATTTTAGTTAGCCAGATGTCTGCTTATCATGGGTGTGGCCAGGTTTCCCATGTTTGTTTGCAGCAACCAGACCTGGCTCTCAGTGTTCTATGCTGTTATTTAACTCTAATGTACTCCTAAATGTCTTTTAAGACCCCAGTAAGCAGTGAAAGTGTTAGCAATGCTTCTAGATAACATTGACCACCCATGGTTTGGCAAATTCTCTGGTTTATCACTGGTCAGTCCTGAAGGTGTGAGACCAGAGTGGTTCAACTTCCACTAACAGTTTACTAACATTTAAAATATCTTTATAAAAAGCAGTTAACAGATCATTTAAAAAATTACCATCAACAGTCAAACCTAAAAGGACAACTAGGTTTCCGAGACATTATATAGTCCCTATGGGTATGTTTACACTTGCACCCTAGTTCGAACTAGGGATGCAAATGTAGGCATTCGAAATAGTCAATGAAGCGGGGATTTAAATATCCCGCGCTTCATTAGCATGATCTTGGCGGCGTGTTACTCTGATCAACAGCTGTTTCGAAAGTGAAAGTGCGCGCCGGGACGCGTTAGTTCGAACCAAACCCCTTGGTTCGAACTAATGTTACTCCTCATTTTTTGAGGAGTAACGTTAGTTCGAACCAAGGGGTTTGGTTCGAACTAACGCGTCCCGGCGCGCACTTTCACTTTCGAAACAGCTGTTGATCAGAGTAACACGCCGCCAAGATCATGCTAATGAAGCGCGGGATATTTAAATCCCCGCTTCATTGACTATTTCGAATGCCTACATTTGCATCCCTAGTTCGAACTAGGGTGCAAGTGTAGACATACCCTATATGATTTCCAATAGGACTGCAAAATAAATAATTTTGGAGATGTGTAATTACTAGTTAGAAGATGAGATTCTATGTAAGTATGATCAACCTTGGAAAAATGTCAAAACCATATTTGCTATGTATCAGTATTAACAGAAACAGAAGTGTGATTCATTCTCACAGCTACCAAGCTAGGGAAACCAGACAAGCATCTGCCAATCCTATTCCTTCACAGACAATAGCATCTTAGAATACTTTCATATCTGAAAGTTTAAACTCATACCAAATACCAATCAGTCATATCATAGCCTCTCTTTAAATTTGCTTTGTTCCATTCCAGCAGTGCAAAAAAGACTCAGATCTATGCTAAATGGCACACTGGAGATTCTAATTTTATAGGGGGATGCTCCAGTGGCATATATAACTGGTTCCAAATCATCCCCTTCACAAGAAAGAATGTCAGATATGTAGCTTTGGGGGCAAGAGAGTGTGGCCAGAATGTCACTGAATCCTAGAAATTCTCTGCTAGCAGAACAGCTCCTGGCAAGCAGTTAGCCAGCTGTAAGTTATAGCATTCATGAGTCTGTTTTAATTTGTGATGAAGACCCAACCAGTTCCAATACTAGAGAGGTATAAATTCTTCCCCTAAGGTCCTGTGTCAGGCACAGATCACCTAGACCTGACAAATGGATCCATTACAACTACTGCTAATAGAGGACTCAAAGAACTGGATAAACACCTTTTCTTAGGCACAACCTCCTAACTGCACTATTCCTCTACAGTACAGGTAAATTTGAAGATTGAACTCTATAGGTTTTGAGAGGAAAAAGCCAGCTTCATTCTACTTCCACTGTATGAAGTCAGATGATTAATTTGGTCTCCTGTTACTTTAGGAGCTAACAACAGAATACAGGACAACATTAAATTAACAGTATGTCCTAATTAAAAGTAGCTGATATATACAATACACACTCCAAGAGCTGAATCAAAAAGTTTTATTCCAAGAAGTTAGGGAATCAATCTATTTCATTCTTACATCATCTGTAAAACTTCAGCTCCCCCAAATGACTGTCCTTATTTCATTACCCTTTCAAAGTATTTGGACTGCTCCGTTGTCCTCCCCTTGTTAAATGACTTGCTCACTGGAAGGAAAAATTCCAACTGTCATAACAAAACCTAGGTGCAATAAGTTGGATGATCAAGAAATTGTAGTTTTAACATAGTGAAGAACTCGGATAAAAAATGAATTATATTAAAAAACACAAGAGAAATAAATCACTTTGGGCTTTTCTCTTCTCACTCCATCTCAGAAATATTCCACTCACATTTCAACTTATAAATCACTTTGCCTGAGTACTAAATAGAAAAGACTGAATAGACTCAGAGACTGTGCAACAAAGGGAGCTAAGTGCTTTTCTGACATTTACGTAATGTAGTCTTTCCTTCCTTATGATTCCTATGATTAAATTTAAAACATATTGGAGGTAATCTCCTGGTGAAGGTGAACACAGGCATTTATTTTTGGAACGAACTCAAAATAGGCTGGAGCACAATATCATCAACTTTAGTAGCTTAAAAAGAACTTTGATGGGCAGAGGGAGTGTTCTGAGCAGATCGAGAACAGGAACAAGATAGTAGGAACTATATACACCTACACTCCAAATCACAAAATCCAGGGGAACATCACACCATGGAACTAACTGAAGTGACTTTATCTAGTCTGTTTGAAATTGGAGAGTACCTCCCTGAGATCTACATTCTAGAGCAGTGTTTCTCAACCAGTGGTACGAGTTCCCTTAGGGGTACTCGAGAGAAGTCTGGAGGATACATCAACACAACCAAAATTTGGAGAAAACTGAATTTTTGTTTTAAGTTTTACAGAGCTTTATTATTTTTTACTTTTTACACCCAAAAATTTCATTGCCCACCCAACCACGATTAAGTTGTTCAAACAAATGTGTTGCAATGGTAGAAAAAAATTGTGTGTGTCTGAAAACTGTAGATACTGGGGGTACTTATATTTTTATTTTTTTAAGGGGTACTTTATAAAAAAATGGTTAAGAAACACTGTTCTAGAGAATTAAATAAAGCACTAGGAAACCTACTTTTAGCTTATGGGAAAGGGACATTTTACAAGAGGGGTGGGCAAATACCCGCTCATGGGCTGGATCCAGTTTCCCAGGGTTAGCCCTTGGTGAGGGAGGGCTCTGCGTTCTATAGTCTAATAGTGTTGCTAGCTTGATACTACAGTTGAGGTTTACAATGAAGAGTTCCTTTTTATTTTAAATTTTAAACATATAGACAGCTTAAAGTTGCAAAGAACCTGAATGTTGTTGACCCCATGTAATTCTTTAAGAGCATTGGTCAAAGATAGATGTCAAAATGCCCTACAGTCATCTTTTATTTTCATTCGAATTAGAAATTGCAGAAGTTTGAAATTGAGAGCACATTAGGGTTAAATACCGTTTTGTTTCTTTTATCCCGCTTTTCATGCTGGGAGAATATAACACTACATCGTGCAATAGCAATTCTTTTTTAGATACTCTCATAAGTACTAACAAATTTTGCTAGTGTAGCTTTGGTTTAATGATACTGAATCAATTTGCCAGAAAAGAGTGATTGATATGGAAATAAAATGTATGATTAAGGAAAATACACAATCATTTTTATTGACTATAAAATATACAGAGTGAGATTAACAACAAAACTTATTTAAACAATTTTACTCAAAATGAACAGTCATGCAAGGGAGGAAAGGGTGATCTTCATAAAATATAATAGTTACTTTTCCTATTCTGAGGTTATATTCTCAAGAGCTATTCCAGATTTCACAGCCATGTTTTTTCAAGTGGTCTTATGTCCCAAAATAAGTGTTTTCTTTCTCAGTAACCTGCATCTTTCACTAGAAAAGCAACACAGCCTTCTTTTTCCTTTAGAAAGATAGAAGAGCAGCTTCTTAACATATGTGTTTGGTACCATCTCCAAAAATAATAACAAAAATAAACAACATGAACTCTCTAATAGTTTCACACTTTTACTATATGCAAACCCTTGATTCTGCAAGCTGTTCTGCATACACAGAGCTTGCAAGAGTGATGCTTTCGTCTTTGTCCCAAAGGCCGGACATTCTTATCAAGACAGTTGTTGCAAATCCCTGATTGGTAAACTTGTCCTGTAAATAATCATACAGGACTTAATAAATATAGTGGTATATAGGTAGGTCCCTACCAAATTTACAGTGTGGAGGCTGGGGCTGCTGCTGGCTCCTGGTTATAATATAATATATAGAGATATACACCTATCTCATAGAACTGGAAGGGACCTGGCAAGATCATCAAGTCCAGTCCCCTACCCTTATGGCAGGATCAAGTACCATGTCTGACAGATTTGCCCCAGATCCCTCAATGGCACCCTCAAGAATTGAACTCACAACCCTCGGTTTAGCAGGCCAATGCTCAAACCACTGAGGTATCCCTCCCCACAAATACTGCTGGAGCAGCCGCTGCCTGTGGTGGCCATGGACTCCACATAGACAGACAGCTCCTGCCTGTGGGATGCCTGGGCCCGCCATAGACAATAGCAAGCCCCCTACAAGTCCAGAGCAATCCCCTCCCCCCCATGGCAGGTGGGGAGCTGCTCCAGACCCCACTATGCCAGTTAACCAGAACCAGTAAGCATTACCCGAGTAGGGTGATACTTACCAGTTAACCTTTCACATCCCCAGCTGGCTTGGGACAGTCATGCCTTTTTTTTTCCTGTATAAATATACCCATAGGGAACATCAACAGGATCTACATGAACCAATTAATGCAGAATCTTTTTGAAGTTCTTGTGCAAGAAGCCTGCAGTGTAGATGTAGCCCTAACTTTTCTAAGTTATTTTTAACTTTTTCTTTTTTTACTTTAACTTCTAAACCTACCCCATTTCCATTAGCATTCACTATGTTAGGCATCCTGTCACCATCAAACTTCTTGGTGAAAACAGAAACTAAGAAGTTATTAAGCACCTCTGCCATTTTCAAGTTTCCTGTTACTGTTTCTCCCTGTTCACTGAGCAATGGGTCTACCCTGTCCTTGGTCTTCTTCTTGCTTCTAATATATTTGTAGAATGTCTTCTTGTTACCCTTTATGTCTCTACCTAGATTGAGCTTGTTTTGTGCCTTTGCCTTTCTAATCTTGCCCCTGCATACCTGTTGTTTGCTTATATTCATCCTTTGTAATTTGACCTAGTTTCCATTTTTTATATGACTCCTTTTTGATTTTTAGATCATGAAAGATCTCCTGGTTAAGACCAGGTAGTCTCTTGCCATACTTTATATCTTTCCTACGCAGTGGAATAGTTTGCTTTTGGGCCCTTAATAATGTCCCTTTGAAAAGCTGCCAACTTTCTTCAGTTGTTTTTCCTCTTAGTCTTGCTTCCCATGGGACCTTACCTACCACTTCTCTGAGTTTACTAAAATCTGCTTTCCTGAAATCCATTGTTTCTGTTTTTCTGTTCTCCTTTATACCATTCCTCAGAATCATGAACTCTATGATTTAATGATCACTTTCACCCAAGCTGCCTTCCAATTTCAATTTTTCAGCCAGTTCCTCCCTATTTGTTAAAATCAAATCTAGAACAGCTTCCCCCAGTAGCTTTTTCAACCTTCTGAAATACAAAAATATCTCCAGTGCAGACCAAGAACTTATTGGATAATCTGTGAAGAAATCAAGTTTGTGTTTTCAGAGGTATGAAACAGGTATCGTAACTCTAATAATACAATCGGTGACACTTCAGAAAGTGAACTCTTCAGTTGACAGGATTTCAATGTGAATTAATTATTATGTATAGAATTATATTTTTCCAAGGGGTATTTTTATCTTATAGACTAATATTGTTTTAATGAATAACAGATCTATGTCCGTATTTTAATCCTTTTCAATTTACATATGCTGTACATGCATGTCTATAAGCCTTATGGATAATTATTATTTGTTATGATACTAGGGCAATTGAAAGTAATTTGTTTGCATTCTGTATGTGGATTTATATAATTGCAAATAATTCTAGCTGAGTGGCACAAGAGTTTTATGAAATGGAACTTACAATTACGGACTGAAAAATACAAAGTTGGCATCTTCAAGTTTACCCTGAGGAATACAGTAAAATGAGTTTTCCTCTTGGAAATCTTAGTATGATGGCATTAAGGGCATGTAAGTACTAAGCTAGTACATCTCTTCCATTTGCCAGTTATAAAATAAATTACTTAAATTTTGGTGACAGGGTTAGAACAGATGGCTATAAAAAAGTAGTGGAGGGGAGAAATATAAGCCTCAGACTGAGGAGATCGCAGCCCCCAGAGTAACAGGGAGGGGTTGGTTTAGAACCAACCCAGGCAATTAGAGTCAGTGGAACACCTGGGGCTAATTGACCAGCCTGCAGAGTCAGGCCAGCCTAGGCCAATTAGGACAAATGGGGGTAATTAAGAAAACCAGTTCAGACTGGCTATAAAAGAAGCATGCCTGCAGCTGTAGGGTACATGCAGCTGGGAGGAAGGAGGAGAGCGCCACTGGGAGTAGGAGGATAGGAGCTCACAACTGGGAAGATGAATGGGAGAGAAGGAAGATGCTAGGGAAAATGTGGGGAAGTAGCCCAGGCTCTTGGAGCTATATTCTAGCAGGTGTTGGGGATTCACACGATCAGGACCCTGGGCTGGAACCTGGAGTAGAGGGTGGGCCTGGGTTTCCATCTACACCTACCTCCCCATTTCCACTCAAGGAAAAGGACTGCAGAGCTTATTCTCCGTTTTACTATATGCTGGACAATGATCAAAAGAGCTCAGCAAACAGGAAATTAAAGCCCTGGGTATGGTGCCTAAAATTGTGGGCTGCTGTGAGCCTCTGAGGCAAGAAAATCTGCCAGGAAGCACAGGACCCACCGAGTTTTTGTAGGAGCCTTGTCACATTTCATAGCCAGCTTTTATGTACCTAGTCACATCGCTTTAATTAATAAGCCTTAAGTGATACAACCAGATATCATGATCTGTACAGTGAATTAAAAAAGAACCATTGTTACTGCATAGGGTGAGTAACTTCTCTTTCTTCTTCAATTGATGTCCCTGTGGGTGCTCCACTGTTGGTGACTGTGTAACAGTGCCCAGTTAATTGGTAGGTGGGTTTCGGCTAATTGTTGCAGGCTGTGGAGAGGACTGCAGTAGCTATTGCAATGTCCGTTGTTGAACATGGTGGAATTGCATAGTGCTTCATGCATGAATGGTTAAATGGCCAGGTGGGAGCCCAACGTATTTCTTGGAGTGAGACTCCCCTGAGGAAGGCAGCTGATGTTGCCATTGCTCTAGTGGAATGAGTTTTGGGAGTAGGTGGTAGTGCTCTATTCTGGAGTAATTAGCAGGTGGTAATACAGGATGTTATCAATTTTGATATGCACTGGGAAGAAAGTGATTTTCCCTTGGACCTTTCGGCAAGAGAGACAAACAGTCTTTGTGATCATCGAAAAAACTGCATCCTGTCTACGTAGAATGCAATGGACCTTCTCAAAACTTGAGTGTGAAAGAGAGAGTTACTCACCTTGTGCAGTAACGTCTGTTCTTCGAGATGTGTGTCCCCGCGAGTGCTCCACTCGAGGTGCTGGGCTTGTCCCGGCGCCGCAATCCAGAGGATTTTCAGTAGCAGTAGCCCCCCCACCGGACCGCGCATGCGTGACTTCTGCCTCACGCCTCTCAGCTGAGCGCGGTCCAGTCTTGTCAGTTTCCTCCAAACCAGAAGCATCTGAAAAAGATAAACAGAAACTCTGAAGCAGGGAGGAAGGTGGGACGTGGAGCACCCACGGGGACACACATCTCGAAGAACAGACGTTACTGCACAAGGTGAGTAACTCTCTCTTCTTCGTCGAGTAGTGTCCCCGAGGGTGCTCCACTCGAGGTGAGTCCACAGCAGTGGTCCAATGGTAGACGTGTGCTTCAGACTCATCGCCTCTGCACTATAGACAAGACAGCCTGGGCCACCGCTGAATCGGTCTTCAGTATATTTGCAAGGGCATAATGTCTAGCGAAGGTAAGAGTAGACGACCAGGTTGCTGCGCGGCATATGTCCTGCAACGGTACACCCTGAAGGTAGGCAGTGGATGTCGCCATGCCTCTGGTAGAATGGGCCTGAGGTCGGCTCGGAAGAGATTTGTTGCGTAGGGTGTAACACCGTGTAATGCAAGCGACGATCAAGCCAGAGATGTGCTGTGCAGAGAGCTGTTTGCCCTTGGAGCGCTCGGCTGTAGACAGGAAGAGTCGCTGCGACTTCCTAAAGAGATGTGTTCTGTCGAGATAAAAGGCCAGCGCTCGTCTGACATCTAGGGTGTGCAGGCGTGACTCTTCCGGCGAGGAATGAGGCTTAGGGTAAAATGTCAGTAGGCTTATGGGTTCATTTATATGAAAAGCAGAGTTGGCCTTTGGTAGAAAGGCTGGGTGCACTCAAAGTACCGCACCATGGCTGGAGAATAGTGTATACGGTGGGTCAGCTGAAAGAGCCGCTAATTCACTTATTTGGCGCGCCGACGTAATGGCAAGTAGGAATGCCACATTCATCGTGAGCATCCGTAGATCACACGTTGCAAGCGGTTCAAAGGGGGGGCGAGTAAGAGTGTCCAATACTAAAGGCAAGTCCCACGACTCCGGTGGGATCCTGTGAGCCGGATATAGATTGTCGAGCCCTTCAAAAATCTTTTGGTGAGGGGATGTGCACATACTGAATGGCCGTTGACAGGAAGACGGAAGGCCAAAATCGCCAGTAAATGCACTCTGAGGGAAGAAATCGCCAACCCCGCCGTCTTTAGGTGCATCATATAATCCAGCACCTGCTGGATAGGCGCTGAGAGAGGATCAAGATCTCTCACTGAGCACCATGACTGAAAGCGATACCATTTCTGGAGGTAAGTCTTGAGCGTGGTATCTCGCCTACTGTTAATCAGCACGTGCCTTACCTCCTGAGAACAGATCAACTCGGACACTTGGAGACAGCTAGGAGCCACACTGTCAGGTGCATGCGCTCGATGCATGGGTGGATCATTGCACCGTGCTGTTGAGATAGTAAATTGAACAGTTCCGGTAGTCGTCGTGGTTTGGCAACCGACATTCTCGATAATTGTGTTAGCCACGTCTGTCGGGGCCAGAAGGGCACTATCAAAATTATTGTTGCACCCTCCAACGCTATTTTCTCCAGCACTCTTGGGATGAGTGGGAGAGGAGGAAAGGCATAGAGCAATTAGTGGCGACTCCACTCTAGCAGGAAGGCATCCCCCAAGGAGCCTGTGCCGACGCCCGCTCGTGAACAGTACTGGTGGCACTTCCTGTTGTGGCGAGTGGCAAAGAGGTCTACGTTGGGGAAGCCCCAAAGTTGAAAGAGGTTGCAAACGACTTCGGTGTGTAACTCCCATTCGTGTTGGGAGAAGAATTGCCTGCTGAGGGCATCGGCGATCACATTGTCCTTGCCGGGAAGGTATGCTGCAGTCAAGGTGACACCGTGCCGAATTGCCCAGTTCCACAAGCGTATGGCCTCTGCGCAAAGGGGGCGTGAACGTGCGCCTCCTTGTCTGTTGACATAATACACAGTGCATATATTGTCGGTGAGAATCTGTATTGAGCGACCTCGAATGATGTGGAGGAAATGCTTGCAAGCATTGAAAACTGCACGAAGCTCGAGGAAGTTTATGTGTTGCAGCGATTCCTGGGGCGTCCAGAGACCCTGAGCTCGGTGATCCTGCGGATGGGCGCCCCAGCCGAGCAGGGAGGCGTCTGTCGTGATCTGCAATGATGGCTTCTGGCCATGAAAAGGGACCCTATTAACATGTTCTTGGGGTCGTCCCACCATGCCAGCGAGGTCCGGACATGTTTGGGAATAGAAACTGTCCTGTTTGTGCTGTGCACCCTGGGTGTGTACACAGTGAATAGCCAATGCTGAAGATTGTGCAGATGAAGCCTCGCATGCGGAACCACATATGTGGTAGCCGCCATATGTCCCAGCAGCTGTAGACAGTTAAGTATGCGGGATTTGGGAGAAATTGATACAGTCTGTACCAAATCCGGAATTAGATGGAACCTTTTCATGGGTAAGCACGCCCTTGCAGTCAGAGAGTTGAGCCTTGCCCCGATGAACTCTAGGTCGTGATTTGGTGTCAGGAAGGACTTCTCGAAATTGATTAGGAGTCCAAGAGCCTTGAATATAGTGGTGGTAGTGGTAACTACCCACATAACTTCGTTGAACGTGGGAGCCTTTAGCAGACAATCGTCCAGGTATGGGAAGATCGTAATGTCGAGGCACCGAAGGTAGGCCGCCACTACCGCGAGGGTCTTGGAAAAAACTCGTGGAGCTGCCGAAAGTCCGAAAGGTAGTACTTGGTATTGATAATGGTCGGCTCCCACTACGAACCGGAGGAATCTTCTGTGAGCAGGATGTATCGTTATATGGAAATAGGCATCCTGTAAATCGAGGGACGCGAACCAATCCCCTTTGTCGAGAGCCGGAATGATCGAAGACAACGTGACTATTTTGAATTTTTGCTTTCGCAGGTAACGGTTGAGCCAGCGTAGGTCCAGGATAGGCCTCCAACCCCCTGACTTCTTCTGGGTGAGGAAGTAATGAGAGTAAAACCCTCTCCCCAAAAACTGGGTTGGCACCCTCTCCACTGCTCCTATGGTGAGCAGACGAGAAACCTCTTGTTGTAGAAGAGTCTTGTGAGGGACGGGGAAGGGGGGGAGGGGGGAGGAAGAGAGTTGAAGGGAATGACATATCCTGAAGTGACTATGTCGTGGACCCACAGGTCAGTGGATATATGAGACCAACGATGTTGAAAAGACCTCAGGCGATGATGGAATAGACCTTGCACGTTGTTCAGAGCCTCCGTCAAAGGGGTGGTACACAGTCCCTCGATCAACACGTCAAACCTGCTGCCGACCCTGCTGTTGGACCGGCGCTTTGCTAGGTTGTTGTTGACGCTTTTGTGGATGTTGCCTTGGTCTCTGCTGTTCGTAAGGTTTGGCCTGAGGTGTCACGTAAGAGAAAAGCCTTTGTTTGTTATAGGGCATGTATCTCTTACGCCTATATGGAGGCATGTACATCCCCAGCATTCTCAAGGTTGTGCACATATCCTTGCCCGAGTGAAAGACCTGAGCTGTGGACTGAGGGAAAAGTGACTGGCAATCGAATGGCAAGTCCTCAACCTTAAATTGTTGCTCTTTAGGGACAGCAGCTTGTTGTAACCACGACGCACGGCGCATGACTACGGCTGTAGCTGTAGTTCAGGCAGCTGCATCAGCCGTGTCGAGTGCTATCTGCAACGCTGTTCTGGCAACTGTGTAGCCCTCTTGTATCACCGCCTTCAAAATTTGACGTTTAGAGTCCGGCAAGTGTTCGAATAGAGGGACTAGTTTTGAATAATTATCAAAATCATGAGTCGTTAATTGCGCCGCATAATTACACATCCTCAGAGCGGAAGTGGCAGAAGAATATACCTTCCTGCCTAAGATGTCGAGGCGCTTAGCCTCCTTGTCGCTCGAGGTGTTTTTGGCCTGAGTCGTCTTCGCTCTCTGCTGCGCAGCATCCATAACAAGGGAGTTGGGCTGAGGGTGTGTAAATAAAAAGTCCATACCCTTCTGGCTTATGAAATATTTCTTGTCCGACCTCTTATTGGTTGGCAACGATGTGGCTGCAGTCTGCCAGATGTCATCGGCAATCTCCAAGATAGCTTCATCAAATGGGAACGCCAGCTTTGATTTCTGGGAAGGTTGTAGATTTTTCAACAACCAATGTTGTTTTTGTTGCACATCTGTCGTTTGAATCTCTTGGGATTGAGCAACCCTCTTGAAGAGCTCCTGGAATTGCTTGTGGTCTTCCGTGGGAGACAAGTCACCAGGGACCACCACATCGTCTGGCGATGAAGAAGAGTAATGAGCCGGAGAATTAGGGCTCTGGTGTTCCTGATGAGGAGTGCGGTTGTGTTCATCCTCCTGATAGATGGAAGCCGTGTCCTCCGCAGGGGTTGGTGGAACAGCAAAAGGTGGAGATTCTACTGGAGCATGCGGCGACACAGGTCAACTGGACCGCGGTGACTGTGAACATGGATTCCCTCTGCCAAGAGAAGAAGGGCGCTCATGACAATATCAACCATACTGTCGTCTGTGGTATGGGCTGGGGGAACGTCTGGGAGAGTGACTTCTCAGCGTCTCATATCGACGAGAATATCCGGAAGGTCTTGAGGACCTTGGTGAAAAGGATCTCCTGGAATAGCGAGAGGGAGATCGAGAGTAGTGCTCTCGATAATACCGTCATGGCGGTGAGCGGCAAGGTGACCTGTAGTAACGGTCTCTGGCCGAGGCATAATGATGAACATGGTGATGGCTACCAGAGTAAGACGAGGTAGATGACACAGGTCCGGGTGAATACGTCACACGGTCTGGTGTTAAAGATGGAGTTTGGACCTGTGCTGACTTGTGCTGCGCTTTGGTCGGCACCAAGCAGTTGAAGGGAGACAACGGTGCCGAGTGCAAAGGACTGGCAGGCAACAAAGCAGCCTCCATAGCCTGGTTGCTGATTGGATGGAAGCTCGGTGCCACTGGCTGCAGGACAGGTGGAGGCAATACCGGTGCCGAGGGCTGCATAGTAAGGATGCCCTCCTGTGGTGCCGACTTCGGTGCCGGTGCCTCCGGCATCAGGGAGAGCGAAGCAGCAGAAGAAGACGCTGGCACCTGCTGTGGGTTCCGGCACAGCTGCGCTCATCCACACATGCGCGGGAAAAGCCGGTGCTGGGGCATCCATTACCGGCTTCAGAACGGCCATTGGAGCCGTTGCCAGCACCAACTCTGCCCATGAGCCTTTTGCAGGTGCCGGGGTAGAGTCCTTGACACAGGCTAGGGTTGGGGCCAAGGAGCTATGGCCCTTGCCCATCTTCTCCATGGGATATCTCAGCGAAAAGTCAGAGGTTCCTGATCTGTCCCCGCTGCTCAATCTGACCGCCGTCTTCAGAGTGCTGTGGGGGGTCTCTTGTGCCGGCCGATCCTTATGCGCTCCAGCAGGGAGTGACTCAGACATCTCTGGTGTCTGGAGGGCTTTGTTAAACAAGAGAACCCTCAATCTGAGCTCCCGGTCCTGCCTGGCGCGCACCATCAGCTTAGCACAGTGGCTGCACTTTACCGGGACATGTCCATCCCCGAGACACTTCACGCACCGGGAGTGCCCATCCGATGCCAGCATGGCATCCTGGCACTGGGTGCACTTTTTAAAACCAGGTGATCCTGGCATAGTCCTTAATTTCGGTTAGAGGCTTAACTCAACAAGTGAAGAAAAAAAGGCTTTTTTTTTTTTTTAAACTGAACGGGACTACTACTACAAGAACAACTATAGTAACACTAATAACTAAAGAAAAAACAAGAACAATCTGAACTAACTAATCTCCCTTTCTCCTCAGACAGGAGGGGGCGCGTAACCTAACTCCATCTGCGGCCACGGACGGTTGGAAGGAAACTGACAAGACCGGACCGCGCTCAGCTGAGAGGCGCAAGGCAGCAGTCGCGCATGCACGGTCCGGTGGGGGGGCTACTGCTACTGAAAATCCTCCAGTTTGCGGCACCGGGACGAGCCCAGCACCTCGAGTGGAGCACCCTTGGGGACACTACTCAACGAAGAATATAGATTTATCCCTGGAGCGATGATGTTTGGGATAGAAAATGGGAAGGACTATTAGTTCATTAATATGAAATTTGGAACAAACTTTGGGTAAGAAGGAGGGATGGAGTTGTAAAATAATTTTGTGTTTGTTATAGTTTGTATATAGAGGTGAGACTGTGAGAGCCGCGAGTTCACTAACCCTCCTTGCAAACATGATTGCCAGCAGGAACAGCGTTTTCATGGTGAGGAAGGTAAGTGATGAAGTTGCCATTGGCTCGAAAGGTGATTTTGTGAGTGAACGGAGAACCAGTTCTAAATCCCACACAAGAGGTATGGATCTACATGGTGGATGAAGGTTCTGCAGGCCCTTTCAAAACCTCTTAGAGATAGAGTGGGCAAAATGGAGAACCCCGTTATCAGCGGGTGAAAAGCTGTGATCGCAGACAGGTGAACTCAGAATGCTGAAAGTTATAAATTTTGTTTCAGGTACATGATGTATTCCAGGATCAAGTGATGCAGAGCCATGGATGGTTGGACTCCCTTCTGCGTGCATCACATCTTAAATCGTTGCCATCTGTACAGGTAAATATTATGAGTAGTTTGTCTTCTGCTCTGAAGTAGTACAGTTTTTACTTGTTGTAATCACTACTGCTCTACTTTCAAAAACTAGATAGGTACTATGCCATCAGGTATAGTGTTTGCAGCTGGGGTTGGAGGATCACGCCCTTGCTTTGGGAGAGGAGGTCCGGGCATGTCAGAAGCGGGTAGGAAGGTTGGCGAGACAGTTGAGAGAGACATGGAAACCAGGTCTGCCAAGGCCAAATGGGGCTATCAGAATTATGCAGGCCCCGTCTAGCTGTATCTTCTAGAGGACTCTGGGCATTAGAGGGATAGGAGGAAAAGCATATAAAAAGTGAGTATTCCACTGGAAGAGCATTGCGTCCCCCAATGAGTTGGGCCCTATGCCTGCTCTCTAACAGTACCAGGGGCATCTGGAATTTTGGCTGGTTGCAAAGAGGTCTATCACGGTTGACCCCAGCGTTGGAATAGGTCAAGGGTGACTTGACTGTGCAGTTCCCATTCATGGTCTGTGACAAAGTGGTGGCTCTCAGCCATGATAGGCATGACGCCATGATGATTATGTTGTGGCGGATACACCAATTCCAGAGCCAAATCGCCTCTGCGCATAGGGATGGTGATCCGGCTCCTCCTTGGTGGTTGACACAGAACACTATGGTCATATTGTCAGTGAGAATGCGCACCGTAGAGCCCTGAATATATGGAAGGAAGCATCTGCACGCATGTGAACCGCTTGTAGTTCGGGCAGGTTGATATGGAGCCTGGACTCATTGTTGGACCACTTCCCTTATGCATATTATTGTTGGAAGAGGGCACCCCACCCTAGAAGTGAGGCATCCATAGTGATTTGTTTGGATGGTTGGTCTCACTGGAAGGGAACCCTGCTGCAGAGATTGTGTGCCTGGGTCCACCATTGGAATAAGGTAAGGACTTTTGGGGGAGGCAAAATGTGTCTGTAAACATGGTGTTTGGCTAGGTCTACACTGTAGCTTTTTTCTGATTGCTTTTCCGGAAGAGGTTTTTCCGGAAAAACCCCATCTAGACGGGGCCAAATGGCGGAAAAGCCTCCTCTTTTGGAGGAGCACTTATTCCTCGTAGAACGAGGTATACAGGGCTCCCCGAAAGAGCATTTGCTCTTTCGCAAAAAAAACCGGAAGAGCAAACATGTTCCCTGGACGTGGCACCAGAGGTATCCCGGAAAAACCCTGCAGTCTAAACATACTCTTTGATTGGAGTATACACCAAGACAATCCAGAGTTGGAAACGTCAAAAACATAGTCGGGCATGTGCAATGATATATGTGGTAGCTGCCATATGTCCCATGAGTTTGAGACCAGTGAAAATGGGAAAGGTTGGGCTGATAGTCACTATTGAAACCAGGCTTTTTATGGTCTGGAAGCATTGATTGGGAAGATAGGTGCATGCTGTCATGGAATCTATGTGAGCCCCTATAAACTCCAGGGATTGTGTGGGCATAGAGTGGATTTGTGCTTGTTGATAATGAACCCCAGAGACTGGAGGAAGGCCTTTGTGAATCTGATCATATCCATTGTTGCCTGTTGAGAGGGGCCTCGAATGAGACAATCATCCAAATAAGGAAAGATTGTGATGTCTCTTCATTGAAGATGTGCTGCAACTGCCAAGGTCTTGGAAAAGACTCTGGTGGCAGAGGAGAGTCCAAACAGGAGGACTCTATATTGGAAATGGTCTTGGAGGTTGAGGATTGCAAACCAGTCCCCTTTGTCCAGTGCTGGGATAATCATGGCAAGTGTAACCATTTTGAAGCATTGTTTGTGGAGGTATCTGATCAGCTGGCGGAGGTCTAAGATAGGCCTCCAAACCCCGTTTCTTTTTGGTGAGAAAGTAGTTTGAGTAAAATCCTCTCCTTTGGTATTGTTTGGGGGCTCTTTCTATAGCTCCTTTGTTGAGAAGATGTTGGATTTCTTGGTGAAGCAGCATTTTGTGAAATGGGTCCCTGAAAAGAGAAGAAGAAGGTAGAAAGGTTGGGGTGATCGATGAGAAAGGGATAGCATACCTTATAGCTGATAATTTCTAAAACCCACCAATCTGTGGTGATTGCTGCCCTTTGGTTGCAGAAAGGGGGTAAGTGGTGGTGGATGTTGTACTCTCCTGGCACTGGTGTAGAGGAGTGGTTTGGCAGACCCTCCACCAAATTTTCAAACCTGCTGCATAAAGGCCTGAGCCATAGAAGAATGTGTGTTTGGGGCTCTTCGCCATTCGTTTTGTGGTCAGAAGCAACTTTGGTCAAATGGTCGATGCTGTTGCTGTCTGCCAAAGGTTGTGTCCTTGTGTCTCTGGTAAGGCATATAACACTTCCTTCAGTAAGGTGGAGTGTACATCCGTAGGGTATGCAAGATGGTGTGTGAGTCTTTACTAGACTGCAAGGCCTCGTCAGTCTTTGCGGCAAATAATTTGCCCTTGTCAAATGGTAGGTCTTCTACCTTGGCTTGGAGATCTTTAGGGACTCCAGCTACTTGAAGCCAGGATGAATCTCTCATTAATATGGATGTTGCTGTAGCTCTTGCCGTGGTGTCTGCAGCATTGAGAGCCATCTGTAGGGCTGAGAGAGATATGGTATACCCCTCTCTGATGATGGCTTTCAAGATCGGCCTCATCATCTGGAAGGTATTGCATAGTTCTGTTTGGGTATGTCTACACTTGCAGCCTATTTCGGAATAGGGCTGCAAATGTAGGCATTCGGAATTGCAAATCAAGCCCGGGATTTAAATATCCCACGCTTGATTTGCATCTTCCCAGCTGGGCACCATTTTTGAAATTTACAAGCCCGGAATAAGTGCCCGCGTCTACACACGGCAGTGAAACGGGCGTTCGAAATAAAACCCTATTTCAAACTACCTGTTAAACCTCATTGCAGGACGAATAACAGGTAGTTCGAAATAGGGCTTTATTTTGAACGCCCGTTTCACTGCTGCGTGTAGACGCGGGCAGTTATTCTGGGCTTGTAAATTTCAAAAATGGTGCCCAGCCGGGAAGATGCAAATCAAGCAGAGGATATTTAAATCCCGGGCTTGATTTGCAATTCCGAATGCCTACATTTGCAGCCCTATTCCAAAATAGGCTGCAAGTGTAGACATACCCTTAGTTTCACGTAGTTGTCAAAGTCATGATTTGTGAGTAGGGCTGTGTAATTAGCTATGCGCAGCTGAAGGGCTGATGAGTATAGTTTCCTCCCAAACAACTCCATGCATTTATGGTCTTTGTCTTTTGTATTTGTTTTGTATTGAGGGTTTTTAGTCCTTTTATTTGCAGCATCAACCAATAGAGAGTTGGGTTGAGGGTGTAAGAATAAAAAGTCCATTCCTTTTGATGGAACAAAGTTTTTGGAACAAAGTATTTGGAACAAAGTTAGCTGTGAGGGCTGTGGCTGGCGTTTGTCATACTTCGTCTGCTGCTTTCCATATTGCTTCGTCCAGTGGAAGTGTAATTTTGGATTTTGTGGAGTGCTGGAGGTTCTTTAAAAGCTTGTGCTGCTTTTTCTGTACTTCTGATAGCACAACCTCCTCACAGACAACAACCCTTTTGAATAGATCTTGAAACTGTTTTAGGTCATCACTAGGTGAGGGATCCTCTAGGATAACTGCTTCGTCAGGTGTAGAAGATGAGTTATCATTGGGTGGCATCTCCAATTGTTGGATGCTTGGGTCCTCCACAATCTGCCCCTCCTCAGAGTCCATGTCCTCTGTTGGAGGGGGTGATAGATCTGAGTCTATAGACGGCAGTGATCTCTGCATGGGTGTGGGAGGGGCAGTGGAATTGTGTTGTGGTGCCCAATAACGATAGGGGGACCAGCGACTATGATGCTGAGGATAGTACAGCCAATCGGGGTGGCACAGAGGGTGTTGGTAGTGCTGTAGTCAGTGTGCTGTGTATGATGCATGTGCTCTCTCTGAGGATGAATGTTGTGAGAAGAAAACACTCCTTGCATCCCCCTGGTAGCCACTATATTGCAATAAAATAGGTGAGTGTGGTGAAGGAGAAGAACCCCTCATTGATGAGGGGAAGCGAGAGTGATGATGTGCCGAGGACTGGCCCGGGGATCTAATTTCACTGCTCTACAGCCAAAATGCTTCTGAAATAAATGTAGTCAAACTTTAGTAATTCTGGGTCACTGAGAACGAAAATGATGCTTAAAATTGTTGATTGGCTCTAGTTTTCAAGATATGCTATTGGGTCAGTATATACGACCCGTGACTTGGGAATGGCGGAGGATAAGTGAGTTATAAAGGGAAGGGATCTCAATTTAAACCAGAAATGACTAAAATACATCTTTGACTGGATCTATGAATAAATCTATGACTGGGTTTGGACAGTACTTGCTTTTTAGGCAAAACAATGAATGATGCAATCTGAAGCTGGTATTGCGTCATACATGATATGAATTGCATCATGTTATTCCTAGAAGTCATGGATGATGCAATCATAACGAAGCTTACATCACTCTGCTGAACAAATTGCCCTATATCAGCTCTAGAAATCATACAGTGTCGTGCTCTCTTATTTGTCAGTGTTTGATTTTGCAAAGGGACACATTTCTGTTTAGCCAAAGTGAGCAGAGATGCCTCATACTTGTGTGAACAGTGCAGATTAACTTCTGCTATGTTCGTGGTGAAGTGACTTTTGCATCACAAAAGTGCAGTATAACCACTATGGTTAAGAAAGCCTATCACCTTTATTTTGGCTGCAAAATTGGAGATCCGGACAAGAGGTGGGCCCCACACATATGCTGCAACACTTGTGCAACAAATCTTCGCCAGTGGTTAACAGGAAAAGGAAATCTATGCCTTTTGCAGTGCCAATGATTTGGAGAGAGCCAACAGATCATACCAGCAATTGTTACTTCTGCATGGTGCCTCCAGTTGGGAAAGGTGTGTCAAAGAAGAAAAAGTGGACTGTGCATTATCCAAACATTCCATCAGCTATACGCCCAGTACCCCACGGAGAAGGACTGCCGGTTCCTGATGCACCAGAATCATTCTCACTTGAGTCAGACGAGGAAGAGGAAGAGGATGAAACTTCTGGTCCTGAACCATCAATGTCACAGGACCCACATTTTCTCCCATCCTCCTCCTCTGAACCACACCTCATAACACAAGGTGAACTGAATGACCTTGTCAGGGATTTGGAACTACCCAAGACTAAGGCAGAGCTGTTGGGCTCCAGACTACAGCAGTTGAATCTCCTGGCAGGTGATGTTAGGGTTTCCATGTTCCGTGACCATCAAAAGGATCTTGTCCCATTCTTCTTCACGGAAGGTGATCTTGTAGCCTGCAACAACATTGATGGTGTGATGGCAGCCCTCGACATCGTTCACGATCCAGATGAGTGGAGACTGTTCATTGATTCATCGAAGACGAGTCTTAAAGCTGTTTTGCTGCATAATGGCAATGTTTTGCCATCAATTCCAGTTGGTCATGCAGTCCATATGAAGGAAACCTATGACAACATGAAACAACTTTTGAGGTACATAAACTATGACCAACATCAGTGGCAGCTTTGTGGAGATTTGAAGGTTGTTGCTCTCTTGCTTGGTCTGCAGACTGGATACACAAAGTACTGCTGTTTTCTCTGCGAATGGGATAGTCGTGCAAGAGATTCCCACTACATCAAGATAGACTGGCCACTCTGACAGTCATTGGAGCCTGGGAGGAAAAGTGTTCAGCATCCACCACTTGTTGAATCAAGGAAGATTTTGTTACCACCCCTACACATCAAGCTGGGTCTGATGAAGAACTTTGTCAAGGCCATGGACAAAACACAAGCAGCTTTCAAGTACCTCCGTGGAAAATTTCCAAGGTTAAGTGAAGCTAAGATAAAGGAAGGTGTCTTTGTTGGTCCTCAGATTCGTGAACTTCTTCGAGATGATGCATTTGACCATGCACTGCGTGGCAAGGAAAAGACGGCATGGAAACAACAAGGCAGACAACTACAGGTTGTTGGTGGAAAACCTCCTCAAGGCGTACAAAAGCCTTGGTTGCAACATGTCACTAAAGATACATTTTTTGCACTCTCATCTAGATTTTTTTCCACCGAACTGCGGAGCAGTGAGCGACGAGCACGGCAAGCGATTTCACCAGGACATTGCAACAATGGAGAAACGCTATCAGGGCAAATGGAGCCCATCAATGCTTGCAGACTATTGCTGGACAGTGACAAGAGATGCTCCATTTAATGAATACAAGAGACAAGCCAAGAAGCGCCGAGTAGACACTGAATAGGACTAAACTATGTACATAATAGTTTTTTGCCTTTTGTTTAATAATAAATTTTATTTATATAACCCTTTTGCTGATTTTTAAAGTGTTACATAAACAGGACAGGTGAAATATTATCATGTAAAGCAACCATAAACACATGAAAAGACCTAGGTTTACAATTTATGATTAAAACTCTACTATCTACACAATATACATAGATGTAAAATGTAAAAACTTAAATATCTTGGAAACAGTAGCCAATCAGTTGTTTTAATTGTCATATTTGAATTCAGCACATCAAAATACATAATAAATAGCACATTTTATCTCTGAAGCAGACGACTTCTAAAAAATTGTAGACCAGTGTTTTCAGTCCCTTGTCAGCTACTGATGCAGCGTATGTTTTGCTGCACACTGGGGAGTGGCAGAGGCTTGATGTTCTATGACATGGTGCTGAATCAGACAGTGCCACTGGTGGAGGCATTGGTGCCGTTGGAGCCCTGGGAGACCTGGGGCTAGGTTGTGCAGTCAGAGGGTGGATGGAATTCATCCTGGTTTTCCTCAGTGCTGGAGGTAAACGCCATATCAGGGGCTCACATGGTGCTGGGGATAGTGTTGGTGCTGGCAGTGCTGTGGGTGCCAGCAGTACCTTTGTTGTTTCGGGGCCCTTGATAGGTGCCCTTTTTGGTGGCTGGGAAGCCGGCTTCATGGGCTGTTTTAACCACGGTTTTGAACCTGTTAGAGAGGAGGCTCAAGATTTATCAATGCCCAAGGTGCCTGGTTCATCTCCCATACTGATTTGCAGGGGGAGAGAGTGGGCTGGTGAACGTTTCATTTTTGAGCACACCTTTTGCGGTAGAGGGCTTGAGAGTTTCCCCTGAGGGGAAGTCTCATCAGAGCCATTATTGCCCCCTTTATCTGGGTGAGGGTCTAGCGCTTTATCAAATAGCAGCATTGCATTCTGAGCGTTCTATCCTTGAGAGCTCTTGCTGTAAGACTATGGCAATAAACGCATTTCTGGGTAATGTGTGTCTTGCCCAGACAGCGTGTACATGCACTGTGGCCAGCAGACACTGGCATAGAGTCCTGGCATTTTTCACATTTTTTGAAGCCAGGAGAGACCAGCATTGAGTCGGTTGGTGGACTGTGCCGCTTGTTGCTGTAGTTTGGCAATGCCTATATTTCTTATTATATAATTTATTATACATTTTTTACACTATTAACTAAATTTCTTCACAGAAGTGACAGGAGAAGGAGAGAGATTGGAACTCCAACCACAGCCAAAGGTGGCGAAGAAGGAACTGAGAGGAGTCGGGATGTGCATGCTAACTTCAAAGGCAGGAACAACATATGCCTCTTGTACATGCGCAGCCTGACTGGACACTGCTGTAAAAGTCTCCGATCCACAGCACTGGGACATGCCTGACACCAACAGTGGAGCACCTACGGGAACATCACTCGAAGAAGAACACCTATTACAAATACTGCAATAACTGAGACTTGCAGAACCAGTCTAGTTTACTAAACTTATCACAAGTATAAATATTAGATCAAATAGTATTTTTGCATATTTACATAAGAAGTGCATTAGGTTGTATAGATGATGCTATAGTTCTACTTGACTGAATTCTCATACCATGGGATGAAGACAGTCTCTTTGAGTTTAATGCTTTGAAAATGCATTCCTGTTCCAGCTGGAAATAAGTGATCTTGACACATTATTACCTTTGACATTAGGATGAAATGTTGCTAAAAGAGCACACATCTTTCTAAATTCAGTTGTCTTTTTGATGTGTACCTTCACCTCCCTAAGAACTAGCCTGTGCCATAATTTCTTCTTTCATAAGTAGGAAGTCAACACAAGCTGTTGTAATCTTTCAAATATTTTAAGACTAAATTAAGGTGAAATTCCTAGAATTATTTTCTGATCATCTAAATTACCAACCCCTGTGAACTGTAAATTATCCCGCCTGATATTACAGCAATGAGTAAAAGCAATTTAAATGGAAGATATATTCTAATTAACATTAAAAACTCAAATGGTTAACTCATAATAGCCTGAAGAACCAAATTCAGTGTCCAAATTAAACATCTTCTAATTTGTGAGGGTTTTAGTCCATTTGATGCTTTTAGATATCTTTTACTATATGGACATACCAAATAGTTAATGTAATTGTCAAGTGCAAATATACTGTGCAATGGAGATACCTGCGCATGATCCAGGAAGTTCCTCAATGCCAACTGGCAGGGTGCACAGCATACTATAAATCACATCGAGCCTGGCACACTCATTGCTCAAACATAGTGTTATCATAATCTAAAAGTTGTCATGTAAGTTATCATATGCAATCCAGTAACTCACTCGTCATGAATACTGTTGTGTGATACATGAACAGACAATGTATAATGAATTATAGATCTAACCTGGAAATATGTTCTGTAGCCGGTTAGGGCTCCCAGAGGGACTCCTCTGCCTCTGGGTCAGTGGGAGGCCATTTTGCCCCAGTACTGTGGGCACTAACACAAACCCCAAGTCAGTAGTCCAAGCCTGGATCTTGGGCAGGCAACAACAAAGAGAGCCCAATCACTAGTCCCGTGACCCTGGCCTTGGTTTCAGGAGGGGCAACAGGCAACCAGTCAGTTCAGAAGCCCTGGCCCTGATTCACAGCTGGCAGCAGTCAAGTACAGTTAGTTCAGGAGTCCCATAGCCCAGGCCTTCTTTCAGGGCTGCAAACAATACACGGTAATGAGCCCTGGCCTAGGTCAGGGCGGGGCAGCAAACAAACAAATCTATAAACAGCAGTTCATTAGCCCAGGCCTTCTTCCAGGCGAGGCAGCAGACAAACACAGTCAATTCAAAAGTTCAGAAGCCCAGGCCTTGTTTCAGGTGGGGCAGCAAACAAACACATGTAGAAAGCCCTGGCCCTAGGCCAGAGCAGGGCAGCAAACAAACAGTTCAGGGAGCCCTGGCCCTAGGTCAGGGTGGGGCAACAAATACCGTTAGGTCAATGGCCCTGACCCTGGTTCAGGGCAGGCAGCCAGCAAACTCAGTTATTTCAGGAGTTCAGTAGCCCAGGCCTTCTTCCAGGCGGGGCAATGAACAGACAGTCTAGGATCCCATCGCTGGTTCAGGCTGGGGCAGCAAACAAACACAGTTCAGAATCCCCGGCCCTGGTTCAGGGCGGGGCAACAAACAATACACAGTTATTTCAGAGGCCCTGGCCTGGTCAGAGAGGGACAGCAAAGAAACACATGGGGAAACAGAAGGTCCGTAGCCCAGGCCTTGTTCCAGGCTGGGTGGTAGCAAACAGACACAGGTAAAGAGTCCTGGCCCTAGGTTAGGGCAGGGCAGTAAACAAGCAAAGATAAACAGAGGTAAATAATTTGTCTCTTAGCTCAGGAGAGGTGCAGGCAATTCACCCGTGGTGGCAGAGAGGGGAAGACTGCCACCCAGTAGGTGGGTGGCAGGGGGGATGCAGGCCCACCCACTCCACTGCATCGCGGCCCAGGGCCCTAATAGCAGCAGCACGGTCTGCTGCTGGGTCAGCGGGGATCCAGCCCGCAACACGCTGACCCAGGCATGCTTAATTGTTGTCAGTACTCTCTGGGCCACTTCCCTTCTCCTCCTCAGCGCACACCTGGGCGTTAAGCCAGTCTCTTGGGGGTTCAAGGGTTGCCAGGTTCAGCTGGGGTCTGGGTGATCCAGGCCCCTTCCTCGGAGCCTTGCAGGTCCAGCAGTCCCAGCCAGTCCTCAGGGACAGGTCTGTACAGGCGTTCAGGCCAGTCCCTCGGGTCAGGCATGGCTGATTGTCCAGGCCAGTGCTCCGGTGAAGACCAGCTCAGGGGTTCAGGTCCATCCTCCTCATCAAGCACACCTGAAAGTCCAGGCCAAACCTCAGCCTCCCAGGCAGGGAGCACCAGACAGACCTCTGGAGGCTGGGGCCAGATTGAGTTCTCAGGCTGGACTTTTATAGTCCTGGCCACACCTCCCGGCTTCCGGTCAGGTGACTGGGAGGGGTTAAGATCTGCCCAAAATGGCTCCCAGAGGGGCTCCTCCACCTCCTCCTCAGTGGGTACCCACTCAGCGCCCCGCACCGCTCCCCTCCAGAGAAGGAGGAGAGGCAGCAGGGTGCAGTGCTGCTGCTCTTCCTTCTCCCTCCCCTTGCTCCTGCTCCTGCTCCTGCTCCTGCACCAGCTGGGGCTCTCCCTGCTCCACCCAGCCACCACCTGAGGCCTCCGTGCTGCTGGACCTGCTCCCCCTGGACACCGCCGCTTCTCACCACCACCGGCTACTGCTGCTGCTGCTGCCGCCTGAGGGGAGAGGGGGGGGCCTGCCGGCTGCCCCCCCTCTCCCCTCCTCCACTCCAGAGGAAGAGGACCCCACCGGCACCACCACCCAGAGGCCTTTCCCACCTGGCTGCTGCCCACCCGCTGCTGCCGCCGTACCACCTGCACCCCACCGAAGGAGACTAGAAGTCAGTTGGACTGTAAAGGGGGTCTGTTTGCTAGACCTGAGCCTTTCATCTGCTCTTGGGGTGGTGGTGGCCTGAGATACCAAGAGGGGGGCTGGGGGTGAGGCGTAGAGCCTTCCCCCCGGTCCAGCTGCCACCCCCCCGGAGCTGCGGCTGGTCCTGTTGGCGTACGCCGATGACGTGCTCCTCGTGGTCCAGGACCCAGGCGATCTGGCGCGGGTGGAGGCCTGCCAAGCCGTCTACTCGGCAGCCTCCTCCGCCCGGGTCAACTGGGTCAAGAGCTCTGGCCTGGTGGTCGGGGACAGGTGGCGGGCCGGCTCCCTCCCACCCGCGCTTCAGGCCATCAGGTGGAGCGCGGGTCCGCTGCTCTATCTGGGCGTTTATTTATCCACCACGCATCCTTCTCCGCCGGAAAACTGGCAAGGTTTGGACGCCAGGGTGGGTGAGTGGTTGCGGAGATGGGCAGGACTGCTCCGGTGTCTCTCCCTTCGCGGGAGGGCACTGGTGCTGAATCAGCTGGTCCTGTCCATGCTCTGGCACCGGCTCAACACCCTGCGCCCGGCCCCGGAGGTCCTGGCCAAGCTCCAGAGGACAGCTTTGGAGTTCTTTTGGCCAGGACTGCACTGGGTCTCTGCAGGGGTCTTGTCTCTCCCCTTGGAGGAGGGGGGCCAGGGCCTGGTCTGCGTGCGCAGCCAGGTCTGGACCTTCCGCCTCCAAGCCCTGCAGAGACTCCTCTTTAGTGCAGGTAGTCCGGCATGGAGCACTTTGGCGTGCGCCTTCCTCCGCCGCCTCCGAGGGCTCCGATACGACCGGCAGCTCTTTTTTATCCACCCGAGGGGTCTTCTGCGAGACCTCTCCGAGCTGCCGGAATTCTACCAGGACCTCCTCCAGACCTGGAAGCTGTTTTCGGCGACCAGGTCCGTTGTGGCCGCCGAGGGAGGAGACCTCCTCGCGGAGCCTCTGCTCCACAATCCAGCCTTGTGCGTGCAGGTGGCGGAGTCTCCCTCGGTGCGCTGGAGGCTGATCCTGGAAGAAACCACCATGATCGGAGACCTCCTGGACTACGACAGGGGGGACTGGGTGGATCCCCGAGCGCTCGCTCGGTGCATGGGGCTCTCCACCCCCCGAACCCCTCTGCGCCTACTCCAGGAGGTGAAGGCGGCTCTGCCGCGGCCCGCTCTCGACTTCCTGCAGCGGTCCGTGCAAGAGGGTATCCCCCGCCCCTCCCTTCCTGCAAACCCTCCATCCCTTTTTATCGGGCCCCTGTTCCACGGGCCCCCCCGGCCTCCCCACCCTTGGACCCCCAGCCAGCTGCAAAAGTTGCAGCCGGTTTGCTTTCGAACCGCGCCTCGAACATCTGTACACGCTCGTGCTCCACACCTTGCATTTCCCCACCCTCGTGTCCCGCCCCGACACCAAATGGTGGGACTACTTAAGACCTATTGAGGGTGGGGAACCCCGATGGGTCAGCCTATATTCCACCTTAATCCCGCGGCCCGTCAGGGATATCAGTTGGCGGCTCCTTCACGGAGCCGTGAGCACGGGCGTGTACCTGGTGCGGTTCACCCCCATCCCGGACACCTGCCCTTTTTGCGGCGTGAGGGAAAACCTGGCGCACGTCTACCTCGAATGCGCCAGGTTGCAGCCCCTATTCCGGCTCCTCCAGAACCTCTTACTGAGGTTCTGGCTGCACTTTTCCCCACACCTTTTCCTTTATGCACACCCAATCCGTGGCCCCACAAAGTCGTGGGACCTCCTCGTCAACCTCCTCCTGGCTTTAGCCAAAGCCACCATTTACAACACCAGGGAGAGGATGCTAGGCGAGGGGGTTCCCTGCGACTGTGGGGCCTATTTCCGTTCATCCCTAGCGTCACGTATCCGGGCAGAGTTCCTCTGGGCGGCGTCCACCAGCTCCATGGACAGCTTCGAGGAGCAGTGGGCGCTGTCCAGGGTTCTCTGCTCGGTGTCCCCCTCCGGTTCTCTTCTTTTGACCCTGTGACCCGCACCCCTTGACCGTGTTTTTCATTATTTGTCCCAAGTATTTAGTTGAACCCCAGGTCCAGTCGTCCCTCCTTCAAGCCTGGGGGAGGGGCTTTTAGAAGTGGGCGGGCTTAGCCCGCCCACTTCCTGGGTTTCAAATAGGCGCCCCGCCCCGCTCCCCTCCAGAGAAGGAGGAGAGGCAGCAGGGTGCAGTGCTGCTGCTCTTCCTTCTCCCTCCCCTTGCTCCTGCTCCTGCTCCTGCTCCTGCACCAGCTGGGGCTCTCCCTGCTCCACCCAGCCACCACCTGAGACCTCCGTGCTGCTGGACCTGCTCCCCCTGGACACCGCCGCTTCTCACCACCACCGGCTACTGCTGCTGCTGCTGCCGCCTGAGGGGAGAGGGGGGGCCTGCCGGCTGCCCCCCCTCTCCCCTCCTCCACTCCAGAGGAAGAGGACCCCACCGGCACCACCACCTAGAGGTCTTTCCCACCTGGCTGCTGCCCACCGGCTGCTGCCGCTGTACCACCTGCACCCCACCGAAGGAGACTAGAAGTCAGTTGGACTGTGAAGGGGGTCTGTTTGCTAGGACTGAGCCTTTCATCTGCTCTTGGGGTGGTGGTGGACTGAGATACCAAGAGGGGGGCTGGGGGTGAGGCGTAGAGCCTTCCCCCCGGTCCAGCTGCCACCCCCCCCATACCACCACCCCCACGACCCCCTCCACCAACCTTCGCACCATCAGGACTCGCCCCTCGGTGGGGCTGGCTGTTCCTCCCCGCCTTTTGCCATCTGGGACTGTCCCGCTGCAGCAGTGGGCGAGGACTGAGCCTCCCACAAGCACTCGTGGGCGTGCTTCCACCCCGCCCTTGGACTTGGCCCTCCTCCCTCAGCAGTGTTTGGTTGGGGGGCCCCCCTCACTCTTGCTCTCCCCGCCCTACCCCCACTGCAGAAGCCTTGCCCACCCCGCCCCAGTAGCCAGTTCTCTTTCCCCCTCCCTCCCTCAGTTTGCTGACCGACCCCGCCCAGCCTCAGTTTGTTTTACCTGCCCCGCCCGCATTCAGTTAGTGTTTTGATTCCCGGCCCCCGCCTTGCCCAGCCCCGTCTTGTTCACCCAGTGCCCCTCTTCCCAGCCTCCCAGTAGTCCTCTAGCCCACCCAGAGTTCCGGTCCCCGCCCCGAGTGCTTGTGTCCCTCCCCCTCCCCTTTGTAGTTAGCCCCCCTGCACATTGCACCCCCCCTCGACAGCCGCATAGTCCCTCTTGGTACCCCAGTGCAGCCGGAGGAGCCGGCCCCCTCCCTGCACCTGTTACCTTCCCCCCTGCCTGCCCTGCCAGCGCCCTCCTCCTCTGCTTCCAGCCTTGCGGGGAGGAGTGGTTGCTGGCCTCTCGGTTCCCCTCATTTCCATCCTGCCCTTCTTGATTCCCTCCCTCCCTGCAGTCAGTCGGCGGGAGGGAGTGGTTGTCTCTCCCCTTCTCCCTCCCTCCCCAATCGCGTACCCCTTCTCTCACGTTTCTCCCCTCCGCATTAGCGCCCTCCTCCTCTGCCACAGTCTCAGCAGGGAGGAGAGGCTGCAAACCCCCCCTTGCTCAGTTGCCCCTCTCCGAAACCAGTGCCTTCCCTCCTCCTTGCCCTCTCCCTCACGGACACCCTCCTCCCCTGCCTGCTGCTTGGTGGGGAGGAGCGGTTAACCCTTGCCTCCCCTTCCTGCCATCTGTGCCTCCCTCCTCCTTCCCCACATGATGGAGGAAACCCCTTTCCCTGTTGATCCCACGGTCTCCCCGTTGCCACCGGGCCCAAAGAATGCCACGGCTGACCTCCCGACCCCAGGCCCGAGCTCCGCCGCTGCCACGACCGATGCTCCCTCAAATCTGGGAGCAGCCTCCACCTCGGCCGGAAAAAAGGGCCGGGGGGGGAAAGAAGGGCAAAGGCCCGGCCCCGAAGGCCAAACCCCCCATGGCCGAGGTTGCCCCGCCCGCTGTGGCCGCATCGTCCGCCACCGCCCCTCCTTCCCCTGCTGTTCCCTCCACCAGCTCTGGGGGAAATCCACCCACGGCCCCCAGAGCGTACGCCCAGGTGGTCGCTGCCGCGCCCCCACATACCGGGTCATCTGCCCATACCGCCGCCTCCAGCGCCATCCCTGGTGGCCGGGGTCCCTTTCCCACCCTGACCAGGAGGCATGGTGTTCGCTGCCTCCTGGTCGCCGCCTCACCCCACGTCGAAACTTACGTGCGGGCGTTGGCGAGGGTGGTGGGGGCCTCGGCCGTGGTGGCAGCCTCCAAAATGTACGGCAAGGTGGTGTTCTTCCTTGCCTCGGAGGCCGCCTCCCAGGAGGCGGTGGAGAGGGGCCTGGCGGTGGGGGGCGTGCACGTGCCCCTCGAGCCATTGGAGGACCTGGGCGTACGAGTGGTTCTCACTTCTGTCCCGCCCTTCCTCCCCAATGCCGCCCTGTTGCCTTCCCTCTCCACCCTGGGGAAGCCAATTTCAGTCATTAGCCCTCTCCCGTTGGGCTGTAAGGACCCCGCCCTCCGCCACATCTTGTCATTCCGCCGGCAGGTGCAACTGCAAATGCCGCCGGCGGTGCGTGGCGGGGTGGCGCTCGAGGGGTCCTTTATGGTGCCCTACCAGGGGCCCTCTACTGGGTCCACTATTCTTCGGGGGAGGCCCGGTGCTTCCTCTGCCGGGCGATGGGGCACGTCCGGAGGGACTGTCCCTTGGCCCGGTCGGAGGAGGCGCCCGGGACCCCCGGGGCCCGGGAGGACGCCGGCCTTACCACCGCCGGCCCCCCTGGAAGTCCGGCCTCCGTGGCTGCCCCTCCTCCAACCGACGGCTCTGCTCGGCAGCCGAAGGCGTCCCCTCCAGCGTGCCCGAGCGAGCAGGCAGGCCCTGACTCTATTCGATCTGTTTCTGCAGGGCCCGAGGAGGAGAGGGTGGCGCGGTTGCCGCCGGGTGAGGGAGAGGGCTCCCTCCAGGTGGAGGTCACCCTTCCCTCCTCTTTCCCTCCCTTGCCTCAACGCCCCCCCCCGAAAACAAACTGCGCCCCCTGGCCTTGCCCCTGCTGACCAGCCCTCCACCTCCACCTCGGAGGGCTGGACGCTCGTTCGGGGGAAGCGCAAAGCCCGCCCTTCGCGGGCTCAATCTCCCCCCTCCGATGGGGAGGGTGGGAAGGCCCCCCTCCGAAAGATCTCGAGGGGGGCCAGCGCTAGCGAGAGCGCCCCTGACGAGCTTCAGCAGGAGGCGCCGGACGAGGCGGCCGTGGCAGCGAGGGGGGACGATGTCGCCCCCCCGTGGAGCCCCTCCAAGAGGAGGCCTCGGGTGGAGCCCCCCCCGGCCCCGGTTCCAGCTGAGCCCTCCCCCGCTCCAGCTGATTGTTGCCTTGGCGGCCGCGGGGGGAGGCTCCGGGGCCGAGGGGATGGAACTTAGCTCCATCTTCGAGGAGATCGAGGCCCTGGGTCTGACCCCGCTCGTTCAGGGGGAGGACGACCCTCCGCCAGCGGGCCTCGGTCTGGGCGGCGACTCTGCGGTACCGCCCCCTCCCCCCCAACCCCAACCCCGTGTCCCAGGTGGCCGACCCCGTCCTCACACTTGGGGCGCCCCTGATATTGCCCACTGGCCCGGCCGACTCAAGCGCCAGAGTCGACGCCGCCGAGCCCTTAGGGGCAACGGCTGGTGCCGAGTGGCCGGGTCTCGGGTCTGGGGGCGCCCCCTTTCCCGCAACCGAGGCGGGGCAGTCATCTCCCCTTCCCGCTGGGGGCCCAGCAGAAGACACCACTCTAGCCGACGCCGAGGTATCCCATGCGAAAGGGTACACCCCGCCCCTCCCTTCCTGCAAATCCTCCGTCCCTCTTTATTGGGCCCCTGTTCCGTGCCCCTCCTCCCCCCCCCCGGCCTCCCCACCCTTGGACCCCCAGCCGGCTGCAAAACTTTGCAGCCGGTTTGCTTTCGAACCGCACCTAGAGAACATCTGTACGCACTCGTGCTGCATACTCAGCATTTCCCCACCCTCGTGTCCCGCCCCGATACCAAGTTCCGGGACTACCTAAGACCTGTTGAAGGTGGGGAACCCCGATGGGCCAGCGTATACTCCACCTTAATCCCGCGGCCCATCAGGGACATCAGCTGGCGGCTCCTTCACGGAGCCGTGAGTACGGGCGTGTGTACCTGGTGCGGTTCACCCCTATCCCGGACACCTGCCCTTTTTGCAGCGAGAGAAAACCTGGCACACGCCTACCTTGAATGCGCCAGGTTGCAGCCCCTATTCCGGCTTCTCCAGAACCTCTTATTGAGGTTCTGGCTGCACTTTTCCCCACACCTTTTCATTTATGTACACCCTATCCGTGGCCCCACAGTCGCGGGACCTCCTCATCAACCTCCTCCTGGCCTTAGCTAAAACCACCATCTATAACACCAGGGAGAGGATGCTAGACGAGGGGGTTCCCTGTGACTGTGGGGCCTATTTTCGCTCCTCCCTAGTATCACGTATCCGGGCAGAGTTCCTCTGGGCGGCGTCCGCTGGCTCCCTTGACAGCTTCGAGGAGCAGTGGGCGCTGTCCGGGGTTCCCTTGTTTTGACCCTGTGACCTGCACCCCCTGACCATGTTTTTCATTATTTGTCCCAAGTACTTAGTTGAACCCAGGTCCAGTCGTCCCTCCTTCAAGGCTGGGGGAGGGGCTTTTATAAGTGGGCGGGCTTTGCCCGCCCTCTTCCTGGGTTTCAAATAGGCCCCACTAGAGTTCTTAAACAGTATTTTGTAAGCACTGCATAAATCCTGCCACTCCTAGCCAAAGGAATGTTTTTCCAACATGTCTCATGTAAAGCGAGCCAGGTAACACCTCACAAGACAATGAAAATACATTTACATAAAAAGCAAATAAAGCCATCAAGCTCAATAAATGGGAGGGGGAAGATTGCCCAATGATTATGATGGGGAATGTAGCTTACACCTCTGGGAAGCATTCCTTGTTCTTGAAACAGAGGCCATAGGTTTGGGGAAAATACAAGCAAAGGCAGAAAGCCATTTTGGCTTCCATCACCTCGGGGACACAACAAGAGCCAGAGCTCTTGTAAACTAAGAGAGTGAATCCTTCAGACAAGAGAGTTGAAGTTTCTTGGAACTGACTATAAGTGATAAAGCTGCTTAGACAATTATTTTAACTTGCTGAAGTTAAGTTTTAGTCACTAGTAAATGTGTTTTGTTTTGTTTGTAACTAAGTGCTGTGTATTAAACAGAAGTGTGGGTCTTCAGCTAAACTCACGGGCTGATATGTACTCTATCTCTCTGGAAATAGGAAACTTAATTACTTCTGTGGGGTAAAACATGAGACTGGACACTGCAGGGGAGATGGTTTTGGGGAGCTGCAGAACTGGAAGGGCTCTTGGTGATGCCCTGCAAGAAGTAACCAGGCTGGTGGAAGCCAAAGTGAGGCTAGTATGCTGTGAGCATGCTCCTGGTGTCCGGGCTCTGAGCCCAAGTTTCACAGCACAGAAACATCAAGAGTTACACACGCGGTGATGATAGAGTCACTCATCCATCTGGGTGAACTCCCAAAGTATCATGCAGCACTCGTAACATATTAACACTAACCCCTAAGAAATATCCATCCTAAGTATAAACTTATATCTTAAACTGTCTGCTTTCTTGGATTAATCTATTTTTTTCCAATAGACCCACCCAATGCACAGACTTCAGAATAATTTGAGTTGGCGTTTTAATTAGATTAATGAAACAGAATTGTAGTACTCTTTCTCATATATCAGGGTATGTGAAATGTGACCAGCCATTTAATGGTGTCAGCATCAGCTAAGTGGAGAGCCTGCTGTCAAAGTAAGTCAGTGGGCACTTATCAAGGATATGTGACATAATCTGAAGTTGACTGCAGTTGAATCACAGGTCATTAGAAAAAAAACATTTGAAGAGATTGGCCATTCAATTACCCTGTCCTTTTAAAAAACATTTCAGAGATGATCATAGGTTCCCTGGCAGATCAAAGCCTGGTGGACATATATTTGGGTTAATGATGAGAGAGTGATTAACAACTGTTGTTGCTGACCACTCGGTTGCATCAAGCAGATTTCACTGCCTTGTCTTGTGGTAGCATAAATTACCATAAAGGGCATCTAGAAGACAGGTGAGCTGGCAGGTGATTAAAGAGGTTTGCATACAAAAGTGGGTCACTGTTCTCACAGATCTTGGCTAGCAGCAAGACATATACTTTCTCACAGTGAATACTGGGTGGTATTGTGTTACCATGTGTAAGCAGGCTCAGAATCAATGCTTCCATTACAGCCAGCTGGAATGGGAAAGGAATCCTGGGTGTGGTTATGTTCACTCAGTTGCTTAGACCTGCTAGGAATTCAACTGCTGTTATGTAGATACAGTTCACATTGGAATGGGAAAGAAATCCTGGGTGTGATTATGTACATACAGTTCACTCAGTTGCTTAGGCCTGCTAGATATTCAATTTTAGAATGGTATTTTGCCTATTGTAACCAATTTGGCTGTTGTGGGGTCACAAACCATGTTAACCCTAAATGCAGGAATTGTAGGATATAACCGCCAATGTTTGCAGTTATTGGGAATGCAGAAAAGCAGACTGTGTTTAACTCAGTTCAAAGGAGAGAAACTGTCAGTGTAAAGAATCTTGGATGAACAAGGCTTCCCCTTCCAAACTCAGTGAAGTCAACTTGGGGGGAAGGGAGAGCTCTGAACCAGCAGGCTACATGCCCTCCAGGGGCATAAGTAGGGCCCTATTTCCTTCCTCCCACCCCCATCCTAATGATAGAACTAAAACAGACTCCGTAAGGTGTTAGTCCAGTGGATGCTGGAATGTTTTGGCTGGACTGTAATGTGGGCCAAGAGCTGAAATCACTGAGAAGCTGAAATCACTTAATCCATCACAAGGCCAGAAGCAACAGCCGGTGGGGAGGCTGGTGGGAGTAGCTCCGAGCAACCAGCCGGCAACTGGTGGGAGTGGCCGATAGGCAGCCAGCGGGAGCGGTCGGCAGGCAGCCAGCAGGAGCAGTGGCTGACAGGGTAGCTGGCAGGAGCAGCCAGCAGGCAGCCAGTGGGAGCAGTGGCAGACAGCTGGTGGGGGCAGCTGGCAGGCAACTGGCAGGAGCAGCAGCAGGGCACATGGCAGGGCAGCTGGCGGGAGTGGCCAGCAGGTGGCCAGCGGGTGCAGCACGTAGGTGGTACTATCACATGCTCAATGAGGGGAGACGTCATGAGGATGTACCTATGGACTCTGGGTCTGCACTGACTGGAGAGAGCCATGATTGAGGTGTTTGAAGTTTGGGGGAAACCACACTGTATGAGTTGGGGGTTGAACTAAAGATCTTTAAGCAAAAGATTCTGCCCTGTGGACTCCAGGGATGGTACCTTGCTTATGGGTTTTCTTTGTTTATGTTATGGGTTTTCATTGTTTATGTGTGTCCCAGTTGGGTGATGCTAGATTACTGTTATTAAAAGTTTCTTCTCTACACTCAGACTCTGTGCTCATGAGTGGGGAAGCATTGCCTCCCAGAAGCGCCCAGGGGTGTTGTGTGAATTTCCCAGGTTAGTGGGTGGGGACTCAAATCAGTTCTTTGTTGGACGGATGAAAAGGAACCCCTTGATATTGATCTTCATGCACTGTTGCATGCTACATCACTGTCTTCAGAGGCAGGCAGCTGAACAGTGGCAGCTGCTGGCCAGAAGCCCGGTTCTGAAGGCAGAGCCACCTCCAGCATTGGTGCAGAAATAAGGATGGTAAGGTATGGTATTGTTGCCCTTACTTTCGCACTGTTGCCTGCAGATGTGGGCCTTCAGTCAGCAGCCGCGATCTCCAGCCACCCAGCAATGAAGGTAGTACAGAAGTAAGGGTGGCAATATTATGATCCCCCAAAATAACCTTCTGAGCCCCTGCAAACACCTTTTGGGTCAGGACCCCCAATTTGCGAAACACTGGTCTCTCCCATGAAATCTGTATAGTATAGGGTGAAAGCACACAAAAGACCAGATTCCTTGGGGGCAGAGAAGAGACCACATTTCAGAGTCCATGACATGTTTGTCATGGCCAGGAATTTGGTAGGACCCTACTCAGAGATAGGATACCACATTAATTTTTGCTCACATCAACATAATTATTACTTGCTGATTCAGAATTATTCTTCTATTCTGCTAAATGGTTATGTATAAAATCTGTCATTTCTGCAATATGACATTTTATTCTCCAATGAGATGACTGAATTCTCAGGAAGCCAGTCTTTCTATCCTTTGTTCTGTGGGAACTCGATGGGGGGTTTTCATTGTGTCCATCAGTAGTCTCCTTCTGTAGTGGGTCACAAACCTTTCTGTCCCTTCAGGATCACATCTATTCAGATCAAAATGCTTTATGAAAACATGACAAGATCTGGCACTCCCCCCATAAAGATGTGTCTACACATTACAGAGATCTGAATTGTCATTACAGGAATATAAAAGTATAGAGAAAACTATTGTTACTGGCTTTAATGGCAGTACTTTATTATCTTTCATCAAGGTGACTTGGACTCAATTACAAATGAGGATTTGCAGGTTTCTATAATTCTCAGATCTGACATCTACTTTTCTTGGCACTTTGACCTCTCAATGGGAAGGGCTGTTATGTCAGAAAAGGTGTGGGGGAGATTGAGAATGCAAGGTTGGGGAGGGAGGAGCTGGACTTCTCCTTGGTCCTCTGTCTTCCATTGGCCAGGTGGAGAGGACTGGTTGTGCTGACTGGCTCTTGCACTGCATCCCTCACTCTTCACCCTTCTATTTAAACTCTTCTTGGGCTTTTCAAAAGAATCATGCCCCCCTAGCTGCTCCACTCTCCCTCATTCTTCTTAGGCGAAAACAGGAGATGCTGTGGTACTGACTGATAATGTTTTGAGATGAAGAAGGAATCTTTCCCATTGGGCCAAATAATGTGACATCCAGAGGCTTCATGAATTCCTTGCATTGTAATGAAAAGAATAGGATGTGAAAGTTTAATATAAGAAAAGTTAAGACTGTTTAACTCAGCAGTGGGCAAATACCAGCCTGTGGACTAGATCTAGTTCACCAGGGTTAGCCCTTGGCAAGATGCCACCGCTGTATTCACCTTACCTCCACAGGTACAGGTGGTTACAGGTCCTGTTGGCCATGGATCACCATTCTCAGCCAATGGGAGCTATGGCAAGTGACCCAGTCTGCACTACTTCCTGCAGTTCCCACTGGCTAGGAATGGTGATCAACAGCCAATGGGAACTGCAACCACTCGTACCTGTGGAGATGCAGGTAAATAGAGCAGCGGCAATCCGAACTGCTGCCATCTTATGGATTGCCCCGGTTTTAACTTGGTGCAACCCTCATGTGTGGGGGGAGGATGAGAGGAATAAGAAGTAAGATAGGTCCTTAACGTAGGCCAAGGAACGTCTATTCTGAGCAATTAGTAATATGATGGGAGCCCTGGCTCCTGACAGTGAACCCAGTTAAATGCCTGGTATGTGAGATTGAAGGTAGGGATATCACACCCCACAGTAGAGTTAAACTGAGAAAGTTGTGGCCTGCTGATTAAATTCATCTCTGTATCTGTCATTCATTTGCCTGTGTGTCCTGCTCAATTCATGGAGATCTTTCCTATTAATTGTCTTACTGTTCCAGGTGCATCCCCCTTCAGGGCTAACAGACCGCAGCACATTCTCCATTTGCATGGGCAACAGCATCCTGTTCACTAAAGGGCACTGTTATGTGCACTCCAATGGAAACTTCTTAAAAGAATATTTTCGTCACCTAAAACTTTCAAAATTTTGCTCATTTTCAAATAAATTCAACAAGCTAATATTAATATTTTAAACTTGTCATGGAGATGGAAACCATCAATGTGTAGAGAACAGATGTAAGTGCAATAACTCAACAGGCAATACCCACAGGTTAAGTCTAAACAGCAGTGTTATTTCAGAACTAGCCAATTAGCCCGTCATAAGATGGGATTTTCAGGTCTCTCCTCCACGTCGGCCTTCTCTCCTGAGCCTCCGGTCTCTCACTCAGTCTCAGTCTCTCTCTCTCCTCCCCCTCCTGCCTCCCCCCCCCCTCAGCTCTCCTCCGCCTCCTGCCTCTCCCTCTGTCTCTCTCTTTCTCTTCTCCTTCCCCTCCTGCCTCTCACTTGGGGGATCGCGGAGCCCAAATGGCCGCTTGCGCCACTTGCTCCCCCAGGGCGGCCCAGCTGAGCGGCGCAGGAGTCAGCCGAGCTCTACGGCAGGAGGCGAAGGACGTGACTCAGGCAACAGCGCTGCCCAGAGGGAACAGCCAGGGAGGCAACAGCGCCGCCCAGAGGGAACAGCCAGCATTTCAGCGTTACAGAGTCACAGACATTGGGCTACTATATATATGATAACTGATGTTATTCCAAAATAATACTGTGTGTGTATACACTGCAAGCCTTTATTTCGAAATAATGTCGAGCTGGAAGACGTCTTACTCTGACTCATGGTCACCCACATTTCATGAGGATTAGGGGAAGTCGGTGGAAGAGTGCTCTAACTCAGACTTGCTGCTGCGTGGACAGCGCCAAAAGCCAAGTTAAGCTATTTTGACTTAAGTATGCAATTGACGTAGCTGAAGTTGCATAGCTTAATTCGACTTTAGCCCTGTTGTGTAGACGTGCTCATACTGAGATTCTTTATAAGCGATGTCATTCTAAAATGGCACGTGTCCAATGCTGCAAATCAGTTAGCAGGTAATATTTTATTTTACACCTTCTGTATGACAGTTTAGAAAACATGATGTTTGCATAGCAATCCCTTCAGTAATAAATTGCCAAACCACATATATTGAGGCAGAAGCATGGAGTGATAAGGAAGAAATCCTAGATCGTCTGAGTAGTCCACGGATGTGCTGGTCAAAGGTAAAAAGGGCTTTTATGCAACTGAAAAGTGCCCTTGAACAATTTATTTTGGATATTTTAGAAGGGAAATTTTCCCAATGATTTTGAATTAAGGGCTTTGCATAACTGCACTATTATCAATTATTTCAGTCTCCTCTTTAAGCACTAAAACATCTGAAAGCTTTTTAGAGTTTGATTAATCATGTTTAAAATAAAAACTCTTTAGCCAAAAATCATGCCATAGAAACCTAGTTTCTGCTTTAAACCATCTATTGGCTTCATAGAGCTCTAGGGATGCTCTAATTATTCAGCTGATTGATTATCACTTTTTGAGTGATGAAAATCACTTCACAATTTACACCTGCCAAATTGAGGCTAATAATCCCCTTTTAAATTTATTGTTCTCCATAAGCCAGGACACATTTTGTGTGTGTGGAAAGAGTAGTATAATAATCTTTTTTAAAAAGTTGTTTGAAATGGTATATGGGGGCAGAGAGGTTAGGGATAACAAATTACTTATTGCACTGCACCTCAGATTCATCTAACACCAGGTTTTTCACTCACTAGTTTTTAAAGTCATACCACTTAACTCAATAACAGGCTTTAGTTTTACTGCCCTGATTTGCTGGCTTGTGGAACCATATCTTTAGGGCCCAAGAGCAAGTACAGAGGCTTTACATTTATCTGACAGACTTAGTAGCTTCTTTTCCAGATCAGCAGCTGTCTTCTTGCACAGTGCTCAATACAGTATTTGTTTTATTTTTCAGCTTAAATTTACCTTAATTTGAAGCCATTTTCTTGTTATGAACCACATTCTGTGAGAGATACAACTACTAGAGAAAAATTATTCCAAAAAGCAAGGAAAACAAGAGGGGAATCAAGAAACACTTTACTGACACTGGCTGTCCAGATGCTAACCTAACTGCATCTCTTCCATTTTGAAATGACAAATAGTGCACGATTTCAGATATAATAGGAATATTCTTACTACAGAGTATACTCTGTATCAGTAAATACCAGTATCTTCAGATACACCAGGCTCTGAGCAGGATTTAAAGTACTCGAGCCCAAGTTTCTGAAAATTGCAAGGTTTTGAAGGGATGAAAGTGAAGGTTACTCACCTGTGCAGTAACAGGTTATTTGAGACAGTGTCCTCATGGGTGCTCCATTCCAGGTGTCAATGCATCCCTGTGCCTTCACCCAGAGATTTTTGCAGCAGTGTCCCTCCAGGTCACACACACATGGGGCTCACCTCATGACACCCCCTCTCCTGTCGGGTTCTTTTCTACCATAGAGCCGCTGAACTACACAGTAGAGGTGTGGAGTTCAGACAGTAGAAAACCCATAGGAACACTCATCTCAAAGAGCCTCAGTTACTGCACAGGTGAGCAACCTTCATTTCATCAAGAGGTGTCCCTGTGGGTGCTCCATACCAGGGGACTTAGTAGCAGCGTCCCTTAGGATGGGAAGAACTTCGATGTTGGCAGAAGGGCTGTTGAGAGTACTGCTGTGCCCAGGGATGTGTACGCCTGAGATGCCTGGATGATGGCATAGTGCCAGGTAAAAGTGTGTTGGGGTGTCCCTGTTGTTGCCTTCCATGTGTTAGTCAAGGGCACATTGCACAGGAATGCTACTTATGTGGCCACTGCTCTGGTAGAATGTGTGCCTATTGGCTGTGGTGACTGCACTCCTTGTAGTTGGTAGCAGAGCCCTGTGCACACTGATATCCAATTAGAGAATTTTTGTGTGGATATCAGATTGCTCTTGGAACTTTTAACTATTGAGACAAAACGTTTCGGTGAGGTCCAAAATGGCCTAGTTCTTTCCAAAAAGAATGTCAATGCTTGCCCTACATCAAGGGTGTACAAGATGGTTTTTAATGCATTGGGATGTGGTTTTGGGAAGATTACTGGGAGATGAATGGGTTGGTTAATGTCAAAAAGAAGAGCAAACGTTAGGGAGAAACTTAAGGTAAGTTCTCAGAGTAACTTTGTTATTGAAAAATATGGCATATGGTGGATCTGCCATATGTGCTCCCAACTCTCCCAACGCCTCTGTAGAAGTGATCTCCACGAGGAATGGGACTTTCATAGATTGGTGCAGTAAAGAGCAAGTGGCTAGTGGCTCAAATGGTTTTGGGGTGAGACTGTGAGGACTAGATTCAGGTTCCAGGAAGGTGTAGGGGGCAAGACACAGGGGTAGAGCATGGTAATGCCCTTTAAGAAGCATTTGGTAATAGGGTGAGTAAACATAGTGTTATTGTTTATTTTGACAGGGAATGCAGTGATAACTGCTAGATGTACCCTAAGGGAGCTGAGAGAAAGTCCGGCTTGTTTTAACTTGAGAAGATAGTCCAGGATGAGGGGAAGCAGTTTTTCTGGGATCTATTTGCTTTGCAGTGCACCAGGCGTTAAACCTGTTCCATTTGTGTGTACAAATCATATGGACATCATCTGCCTGCTGGTGGCACATCTCTTGAAGCCTGGGGAACTGGGCATCCTGGTGACCGAGAGCTGTTAAAGCTCCACTCAAGCCGCCATTTTTTCCCTTCTTTTATCAACACTAGCTAACTAAGAGACACTATCCTATCTAATTACTGAAGGTCAGAGGAGAGTGTTGACAGTGTGACTGTTGCAATCTGTCTCCGGCCAGCGACAGAAGAAAAGGAACTAAGGATTCTGGGTCCCACATATAGCTCTCTGAACAAGGAAGTGGGAGTCACAAGATGAGCCCCACGTGTGCAAAACTGCTGCAAAAATCTCCATGCAAAGGTGCTAGGATGCACCAATGCCTGGAGTGGAGCACCACAGGGACACCGTCTCGATGAAGAACCACCTGGATCAGTGTTTCTCAGAGTGGTCTGCAGACCCACTCTGAGAAATCTGCTACTGGGCCGCTCCAGTTTGTTTACTTACCGGTTCAGCAACCACAGAGCCTCGTGGCTCCCATTGGCTGCACACAGTGAACCACAGACAAAGGGAACTGCGAGGCTCCACGACTGCAGAGCCAGGAAGTAAACAAACCAGAGTGGCTCAGTAGTAACTTTCTCAGAGTGGGTCCGCAGATCACTTTGAGAAACACTGACCTAGATAATTATTGTTCTTAGTGTGTGTTGTAATGTTACTAATACGCTACCAATAAGAAGAAATATATTCCCCTTGTTCTCTGTGGTGCAAGGACGAAAATTAGTATTTATGTTACGTATATTCACTGGGGCAGCTGAGAGTCTGAAGGGTAGAAATTTGTACCAAAACAATGCTTCTGTTAAGCATCCCTTACAAAACTCCTGGGGGCATGCTTGTACAGGAAGTAGAAATTTGCCTCGTAATAGTTTATCTTGATATCAATATACAGGCTCAAAATGAATAGGCTGCAATTCTCTGTACTGTCTGCAGGACAACCACCACCATTAATAACAAAGAATGATTTCAGGTGCCCTCTGCTGGTTCATCATCTTTATTTACAAACTTTTCTGTAGCTTTGAGATTTCCAAATCACCATTTTATTTTATACATTCTAGCCATATAAGAAATTAGTAATTTGTTTCCAACATGTATAACTTTTTATGAAGTGAAAGTTTAATCATAGCTGTTACATTATTTAATCTTTGTAAATCTTTGTACTCTAGATGCCACTGGTACTCTCCATTGTACTACTTAAACTGCTGGTTCATATAGCAGTATGTTACCCCTTTATTGCTACTTCTGGCCCCATCTCTCTGATGATGACACTAAAAACCATAAGGATTACCTCCAGATTGCATCCCTCTGCCGGCAGAGGGATGTAGATTAGGCACTTTGAAAGTGCAAATGAGCCCGGGATTTAAATATCCCAGGCTTCATTTGCATACTCACATTCGGGTGCTGTGCCGATCACGCGCCCTTTCAAAAGTGAAAGTAAAGTCTAGCCAGGGCTCTGCTGGCAGCGGGGAGCTTTTTCGGCAGATCCTGTACTCCTCAAAAAATGAGGAGTACAGAATCTGCCGAAAAAGCTCCCCACTGTCGGGGAGACTAGACTTTACTTTCTAGCTGGCCAGACTTTACTTTCACTTTTGAAAGGGTGCGTGATCGGCACAGCGCCCGAACGTGAGTATGCAAATGAAGCCCGGGATATTTAAATCCCGGGCTCATTTGCACTTTCGAAGTGGCTAATCTACATCCCTCTATTGGCAGAGGGGTGTAGTTTAGACACACCAGAGGAGTCCTGTGGCACCTTAAAGACTAACAGATTTATTTGTGCTGTTAAAGTGGTTTTGACCCATGAAAGCTTATGCCCAAATAAATCTGTTAGTCTTTAAGGTGCCACAGGACTCCTTCTTGTTTTTACAGATACAGACTAACTAGCTACTCTCCAAAACTAAGACCACATCAGCAGCAAGACAGCAACTCTTCCTGTAAGCAGGAAGAAAAAGGGAAGAATCCTTCAGAGTCTCAAAATAACTAAAACTAAAAACAGCTAAATACTTTGGTCATTTTTTGCACGCTCAATGTTACTTTTAGTGTCACTAGCAACATTTTAAAAAGTCAGACTTCTTCGGTAGTTTATTTGAAGCCATAATCCACAACACTGTCATACACGTGATTGATAAGTAAGATGCTGCTGTTGAGAGTTTCCTCTCAAAATTTATTATTACATCTCCTTATCGGCTAAGCACTGAACAGCACTCCAAGGATTATTTTTTACTTTGTTAAGTTGTAACAGCAATAGGTTTCCCCTGCATGTTTGCACCAGATGGTTGTCTTCAGAGTCTGCCATTCAAAGATTAATATTTTCTTGACAGTCATATTTTGTTTGACTTGGCAGAGTCAGATATTGAAAAACTGTTTAGAATTCAAAACGAACAAAAATAAGAACAGAAATGGACACAGAACAGAACAGAAATGGACATTTATGAGTTCAAGAACAGTTATACTGCTACTTGTATACTTTTCACTGATGTCTTACCTGTCTCAGGGTAAATCATGAAAAACATAGAAAGTAGATTCTAACCTTGCTGAATGGCTTGTCATTCAACCTCACTGTTTGTAAAACTCTAAATGAATTATCACGTCATCCTGAAGTACAGATATGGATAAGATCTTTCAAGTGGTTTTCACATATGTGGTACACTACAGCAGAATTTTGCACAACAAAATATCTGATATTTGCCTTTCTTGTGTTTTATGTGTGTTTGGGGTTTTGTGAGTTGTTTATTTTTGTTTAGTTTTTATAAAGGAAGGATTCTTTGATACAGCCCTGGATGAGTCACTCCTACTGGATACTCACAAGTCTGCTGTGTTGTACCTAACCTTTGGATCCCACATATTCTATACCAACTGGGGTTGAATAATGTCCAGATGCTCTGATTCTGATCTGTCTCCACATGCTACATAAATAGTATTCATAAAATCAAGTGGAATTCATAATTGGACACAGACAGACATATTCCTCAAGCTATCACAAATTTGTCTACATATTTCTTCTTCAGTGCATAAGAGGTGAGGAATCTGTATTTATTTCTAACTTCAGCAGCAGCTTGGATTGAGAAGAAACGTGAGAAGCAGCTGTTCTCCATCTCTTGCTATCACATGTTCAGGGTTTAGGAGGTATCCAAAGGAAAAACATCATCCCGCACTAACACTACTATAAGATAGATTTGTGCCCTGAGGAAATCAAGCTAATGGCAGAACCACTCACCTTTTTTCTATCTCCTCTTCCACTCCTCTGCACATTGCCATCAGCAGGTGAGAGGAAATGGGACTGCTGTGGCATGGCCAGGACCAGTATCTTCGCTGCCCACCTGAGCTGCTCTGGTAGAGTTGGGGCCAAGGCCCCACAGGTTAACCCGAAGTGGCTAGGGATGCGGTCCTGCCGGCCCAACATGGACACAGCCCTGTCTGCTGGCTGTCCAACCAATTATCCAGTAAGCATTCTGGTAACCCTAATTATTACTGGATAACCTCTTACCTCCCTACTTCAAATATTCCTTAAGATTTAGGTTCCATTTCAAGCTCTGCCACAGACTTTCTGAGTATCCATGGGTAAATCACTTCATCACTCTGTGCCTCAGTTTCCCATCTGTAAAATGGAAATAATACTTTTCACACCCCACAGTGATGAGATTATACATTCATCAATAGTTGTGAGGCACTGGTCCCTTGCAGCTGTGCCCTCTTAAAATGGTTGGAGACCCTCAAGATGTCAGCTAGTTTGCAAGCCAGGTATGAAAATATGAAGCTACCCATTAACAAGTTAGTATGTAATAGTCTTGTGTCCTATGTTTAAATTAAATAAAACTTTATATGTACACCAATTAACAAGATGAATGAGCTTATATTCTTTATTGGACCATCTTCTGTCTTTTTCACAAACAGAAGTTGGTCCAGTAAAAATATCTTATTCTTCTTATCTCTCTAATATCCTGGAATCAACACGGCTTCAACTACACTGCAAATAATATTTAGACAAGAACAGTTACTGAATCCCTGAATGTGTCAAATTTGCTAACAAGTTGATTTAAAAAAAAACATTGTTGACTTGATTGTTACAAAGCAACTAGGCTTTAACCTTTTGAACAATTTAAAAAAATCAGGGAAGGTGAATGAAGAAACAAATATACCAAAAATCCAAAAAGTAATTTTGTTCTGAGTTTCTCTCCATCTTTTTCCATTGTATTTTCCTGTAAATACAAGGAAAAAGAAAGAGCTTTTGTATGGGTTAAGCTAGTGTAGGGTCTTTTGAAAAATTACTAGATAAAGTTAATTACTAAAACCTAAGTGTCCAATTGATTATTGATTATACCATTATATTTAAGAATATGCTGACATATGAAGTGCTCTAGAAAAGTGGTATTGATTTTAACTTGACGATTACAACTAGAATTAAATTATGCCTTTGTAATACAAAGCTATATTGAACATTTTTTCCCACAAGCAAAATATTTACCACAAAGTAAATTTGATGTATTGTGCAGTAAATACAGAAGGGGCAACTACCTCCCACAGTAGCTTTAAACATCAGTAATATTAAAATTATGTTTTATTTGATAAATGCTTCATTCTGAGATCACACTAACAGTGTACCCTTTGTGGGAACTCTTTTTTGTTTCTTTTGTTTCTAACAAAAGTCTGAATAATTGCTTGCAAGTCTATAAACACCAACAAAATTCCAGTCAGTTTCCTTCACCAGAGAGCGACATAACTGCACTAAATAACCAGTTTCAAAACTGCACGAAAGATACATATCCAAATTCCTTTGGGATCAGGAAGGTGGGTTTAAAACAAGTAAATGTCTTCTGCATGAATAATAAATTGTCTGAACTGGTAGTTAGTTAAACTTCCACTTCCCAATAAATCACAGCTCATTCCCAGTAAATAATATCACAGGCTATACTGAGAATAAAGGTATCCCAGAGAAGTGCCTCTTCAGCAGTCCCTGTGTTACTATGCGTACATCTAGATTATATGCCTCTGCATCCGTGCCAGTATAGTCGCGCTTTTGCGCAAGAAAGCTCCAATGGCCATTTTAGCCAATGGGCTTTCTTGCGCAAGAAATTAAGGTGCCTGTCGACACTGGCTCTCTTGCGCAAGTATTCTTGCGCAAGAGGGCTTATCCTTGAGCGGGAGTGTCAAAGTATTTGCGCAAGAAGCACTGATTTCTTACAGTACAACGTCAGTGCTCTTGCGCAAATTCAAGCGGCCAGTGTAGACAGGTGGCAAGTTTTTGCACAAAAGCAGCGACTTTTGCGCAAAATCTTGCTAGTCTAGACGCACCCCTAAAGTTTTATAACAAGAAGTTACAGTGAGTAGATTTGGATTGATATATAATTACTGCAAAATTGCAGGCAAAACCATGGTCATATATATTCAAACTATTCACAGCGTACAAATATCTCAACAATCCATATTCCTTTACATTCTGGCAAAGATTTGGGCTTAAGGTTGCCAGATGGTTTCAACAAAAATACCGGACACACTTGACATTACATCACAATCTACATTATATCTTATTTAGAAAATACTGGATTTTTATATTTTCTCATTTACATTTTCTCAATTTGTTTCCTGAACAGAGAGCTCAAATACTGGACTGCCCAGTTCAAAACTGGACACCTGGCAACCCTATTTGGGCTTCAAAAAGGCAGCTGAATCACACTTTCTGCGGGTAATGAAATACATTCCTGACATAAAATACTTTTTTTTTCTGCAAAAGTGATTGGTAATCAGATTAGCACAGGGGTGGGGAACCTCAAGCTCAGGGGCCAGATGTGGCCCTCAGCATGCCTGGTTCTGGCCCCCAAGGCTCAGGGCCCACCCTTAGCGCTGGGGACCCCATGCTGGTGCTCCAGCCCCCCTGCTGCTCCCCTGAGGGCTGGAGCACACAAAATTAACTATGCTGGTGCCCCCTAGGCTCTGGTGTGCAAGGGTAATGTGGGGAGTGTCTTTCTGCTTCTCAGTCAAGGGCCACGAGAGAGTTTTTTTCCCGCTTCTCACTTGCGTGCGGTCGTCGACTGATTTTTCTGTGGGTCAGTATCCCCTGACCCAAAAAAGGTTACCTACCCCTGGATCACCATATGCTAAAAGGGAGTCATTGAAAAGTCACCTAAACTTACTTTTCTCTGATCAGCACTTGCTTTACTACTAACCGTAATTAGAATCATTATGATTCAATTTAAACACTTAAAAGAATCATAAAATCATAGAATGCTAGAACTGGAAGGGATCTCGAAGGATCATCAAGTCCAGTCCCTACCCTTGTGGCAGGACCAAGCACTGTCTAGATCATCCCTGATAGATGTCTATCCAATCTGCTCTTAAATATCTCCAGTGATGGAGATTTCACAACCTCCCTAGCAGTGCCGGCCCACAACATTTTGGCACCTGAGGCGGGGAGCTCAAATGACGCCCCCATGCCCCCTCGCTTGGGCCAAAACTTTGAAAGGTCTCAATTCTGCCTTCTTCCTGTTCTACTCCTCTCATGGCACTCCACCATCTCTGTGCATCTAGAGCAGAGAGAATACATATGCACCAGCAGCAGACACAATTTTCTACACTTTGGGTCCTAGTGGCACTCCCCCCCCCCCCCCCCAGTCTGGCACCTGAGGCGGCCGCCTCAGTTGGCCTTATGGTGAGGCCAGCCCTGCTCCCTAGGCAATTTATTGCCGTGTTTAACCACCCTGACAGTTAGGAAGTTTTTCATAATGTCCATCCTAAACCTTCCTTGCTGCAGTTTAAGCCTATTGCTTCTTGTCCTATCATCAGAGGCCAAGGAGAACAATGTTTTTCCCTCTTCATTGTAACACCTTTTTAGATACTTGAAAACTGCTATCATGTCCCCTTTCAGGCTACATCTATACTGCACCCTTTTTCCGCAAAAGCTGTTCTTCCTGAAAAAATGAGGAAGAATGGCTCTTGCACAAGAGGGCATTTTTGCGCACAAAGGAGCCATCTACACAGCTCCTTTTTGTGCAAAAGCCTCTTGAGCAAAAATGGCCCCTAATTAATTATGCAAATGAAGCGCAGCAATATTCTACTCCACGCTTCATTTGCATAAGCTTTTGTGGAAAAAGGGTGCAGTATAGATGTACTCTAACTATTCTCTTTTCTCATCTAAACAAGCCCAGTTCTTTTAGTCTTCCCTCATAGCTCATGTTTTCTAGGCCTTTAATCATTTCTGTTACTCTTCTCTGGACTTTCTCCAATTCCTCCACATCTTTCTTGAAATGTGGTGCCCAGAACTGAACACAATACTCCAACTGAGGCCTAATCAGTGCAGAGTAGAGTGGAAGAATGACTTCTCGTGTTTTGCTCACAACACTCCTATTAATACATCCCAAAATCATGTTTGCTTTTTTCGCAACAGTGTGACACTGTTGACCCATATTTACCTTGTGGTCCACTATGACCCCTAGATCTCTTTCTGTAGTAATCCTTCCTAGACAGTTGCTTCCCAAAATGATTATTCTTTCCTAAGTGGAGTACTTTGCATTTCTCCTTATTAAACTTCATCCTATTTACCTCAAACCATTTCTCTAGTTTGTCCAGATCATTTTGAATTATGACCCTGTCCTCCAAAGCACTTGCAACCCCTCCCAGCTTAAAGAGCATACTCTCCATGCTATCATCTAAATCATTGATGAAGATATTGAAGAGAACCAGTCCCAAAACAGACCCCTGTGGAAGCCAACTTGTTATGCCCTTCCAGCATGACTGTGAACCATTAATAACTACTCTCTGAGAACAGTTATCCAGCCAGTTATGCACCTGCCTTATAGTAGCCACATCTAGGTTGTATTTCCCTAGTTTATTGACAAGAAGGTCATGTGTGACTGTGTCAAATGCTTTACTAAAGTCTAGATATACCACGTCCACTGGTGAAAACCAAAACAAAGAAGTTATTAAGCACCTCTGCCATTTCCAAGTTTCCTGTTATTGTTCCAAGTTTCCTCTTTACTGAAAGCCAGTTTGGGAGCAGTTTCTCAGCAAGGGGATTCATCCAAGCTATTAGAGCAGTGATGGGCAACCTAGACCAGTGAGGGGGCCACATGAGTGACTCTTCTTCATCTCAGTGGGCTGTAAGATTGTTGTAAGCAAGACAGTCTCCCGGGATAGGGTAATTTTGCTGACTGTGCTTGTATATCTAGAGTTTGCAGGGTGCCACTTGAACCATATCATCATTTTGACTGAATGCCAAGGGAGTGCATAGTTCTCGTAGTCAGTGTTGTGTGCAATTGGCATGCACCTCACTTTAAATGTGTGTCACTTTTGTAATACTGGTAGAAAAAATAATTACGCAGGCGGAAACCAGCAGAATCTGGCAAACCTGCATGTGGGCAACTGTGATGGATGAGAAGAGTACTGCCTACAAACACTTAAACTCAGAGAATCAGAATCCTTGAAAAAAAAATCCAGGAAGTGTTGGCAAGGAGTCAGGAGAGCCAATGGGAAGAAAGTATTAAGATTTGAATTGAAAAACCAATTACCTGCTTCAGACTCCATTTGGGGACTTCATACCAGGAGCTGGGGGAACAAGATGAACTGAACCAGGCAGGAATACCATGCCTAGAAAAGAATACTGTGCCTAAAATTGGATTGGACCTTGAAAGTATGGATTTGTGAGTAGACAAGGAATGTTTTTAGTTAGACATGTTCAGGTTATTTGTTTTGTTGTTTGGTTAAACTCCTCTGTGCTGAGTCTATGTGCGCCTCCTCCCTCCATACACTATAACTAAAGCTGAATCCCAGGGAAGCAATTCTCTGTGCTTTAATATGTTTTTTTCTCAATTGCTGAATAACATCTAAGTTGTACAGCAACAAAGCCCTGCAGCTGCTTAATGAGCCCCACCCAGCCAGGGGCTCAGGACTCCTGCATGGTAGAGAGGAAATGTGTCCCTACGGACTGGCAAATACTCACTGCTCTGTCCAGAGTAAGAAGCTGCTGCTGTCACTGAGGGAGAAGTGCCCCTCCTCAGTCAGGCAGCTCCATGCCACACAGCTTAGAGGGAACCTTGCCGAGCAACCAAATATGCTTTACCAAGCCTATCTTTTTGTTTTGTTAATAAAATTACCTTTTTAAAGACTGTGATATGATTCTTGTGTCCTGGCAGGTAATAGGATGTCTGTGTATGCATGTCTAAGACTGAGAGGTGAGCTATCAGAGATTTCAGTTTGCTCTCTCTTTTTTTTTTTTTTCACTCATGGTAAAAGAGTTTGGGAGTACCCCTATGGAAGAAGTTCCCAAGTAATTTCTTCCTGAGTTCAAGAAGAAAGGGTTTTTTTCACTTGGGTGGGGGCAACTACTCCCCAAGGACAGGGAATCTGTGATCTTGGGGAGCTTTTAAAAACAGAAGCCTCTAGAGGCAGGGTATTTTTAAGATCTCTTGTGGGCTCTCACCTTCTGCACTCGAAGTGTCAAAGTGGGGAACAGTCTTGGCAGCAAAGGTAAACAAAATAAACAAAATGTCTCATGGGCCACACATAGAACCCTGATGAGATACATGCAGCCTGCGAGCCACAGGTTACCCACCACAGTATTAGAGTATTAGGACTATATGTCTGTATCACAGCCTTAAGCATCAGAAAAATAAAGCAAATTTCATCCAACATACCAACAACACAGTGACCTGTCACACAGTGTATTATTCTCTTTCAATAAAAATTGAAAATACATTTAAAAAAAACATTTAATCTTAACTAAGCTTTTCTAGTACAAAGTACAAAATATAGGACATATACTAGCATCCAAAAACTTACTGGAATATTCTAATTAGCACCATTCAGGAAGAATTCAATTATTACTAACTTTTTAGCAATGCAATGTTATCATTAAACACCCTCAATTTTATTACATTTACACAGGAATGATTTACACTTTAAAGATTAATATTATTCAGGCAGTACACTTGGTGTGCACACTGCTGTATGAAAACATAAAATGACAAGGTTCCTGCCTCAATTATTACAATATTTTTGAAGAATTTCCCACAAAACTTCAGGATCTAGAAATGTTTTGAAAATATGGTAACTTTTTCACTCACTAAATTACTTTACTCTTCTAACAGGTAATGCAACTATGCTAGTTTGCAGAAAGCAAAAGTTAAACATGAGTGCATTTATAGCACATTGATCTGTTTCTTACATATGCGAGAAAGAAACAGCTATAATTCTGAAACTGCAGGTAGTAGTCAAATATCTTCTTGAAAATTACTTCAAGGAAAGAACTGGAGCTTGTCACTTCTCAAAAGCTTCTGCTATACAGAGTTAAAATGGTAACTTTAAAGAAGGTAGTGTTATTAAGTCTGTCATTTGCTGTCACCACAAGAGTCATCTTCATTTTTAATAAACACTTGTGATGCCTGAATTCCTTCCTCGAACAAAAATGAGCACATTTTTTTTGACAGAAACTAATCTTTCTAAGACAAAACCAATTCTTCTAGTACAGTTACATAAAGTAATATTAGAGCACTTTATTTAATAATAAATGTCGTTTGCTAAGTTGAAGGGAAATGACACATGAAATTTCTTAGATCTCTCCAATCTGTTCAATATACTGACTTAAACCTTTCTTGGCTTATGTATTGAAAAGAAATGTAGATGATGACTGCACAGAAATCTAATATGTGGTATAAGAAAAAAAACAAAAACTAATGGTTTTATTCAGTATTCTCTGAAAGTTATGAGTAGTAACAACAAGCTATGACACCACAGACTACAAATGGTCAGTGACAAAATTCTTTATTAGAAAAGTGGCACAGCAAAATACATCTCTGCTATGATTCACAATGTCTGGCAGCATCCTTTTGGAGATCTGAATATCATTTTTGTCCAATAGATAGTATAAAATGCTATTTTAAGAGGCTACAATATTAAATTATTTGTAAAACTACTAAGAAGTTGGGTTTTTTACCAGACTTTACAGTTGAATTAGAACCTTTTATCTCATGCCAATGAAAATACAGCTCCAACAAAATTAAAATACATTAGCATTCTAAAATCACAGTATTGATTATTATCTTGTCATATGTGTTACTGGTAAATGTGACAGGAATTTATTCTTATGTATAACTAAATCTGTAATTTATAATTTCTAAAATATTGGTGGAACCTAAGCCAAGATTTTCAAATGTTGATGCCTAAAGTCAAACAACTAAATTCACATTTAGAAAACAAAATATAATCCTTTCTTCGAACACTTATGCTTTACTTTACCCAGTTGTCCCACTGAAGTCAAAGGTAGTCTAACTGAAGTCAAAGTAAAGTATGTGTGTACGTGGCTGCAGTAATGCAAAGTAGCTGATTTCAGACTTTTATAATATTAGCTTTGGGTGCACAACAGTGCTAAAAATCTGGTTATTTACTTAGACAAAGGCACCTAGATTGAGGTGCCTAAATTTATGCACCACCTGTGATACATAGGAGGAGTGCTGGTCTTTTCTGAACATCCCAGCATTCAGTAACCAAAGAGTTAAATTCAGGTAGCTAGGAGGTGTTGGCAGGGAGCCCAGAGAGCCATGGGGGAAGGTGTTGAGATTTGAAATGAAAGAAATCCTGCTTGCTTCTTTTTCTTGGTGTGAGTTTTAAGCCAGGAGTTGGGGGAACAAGATGAATTGAACCAGGCAGAACTACCATGCCTACAAAGAATACTGGCCATGGAAATGGACTGGACCTTGAAACATGGATCTGTGAGCAGATAAGGAATGGAAAGTCTGTTTAGATGCGATCAGATTATTTTCTTTGTTTTGTTGTTGGTTAAACTTCTCTGTGCTAAGTCCATGTGTCTCCCCCCCCCCTCCGCCCAGTACTTTAAGCTGTATCCCAGGGATGGAATTTTCTCTGTGTTTTTAAAATGGGATTGGTCCTGCCTTGGGCAGAGGGCTAGACTTGATGGCCTTCTAAGGTCTCCTCCAGCTCTATGATTCTATGAAATTGTTCTTTTCTGAGTTGCTTTAGAACACCTAGTAACCAAGTATGCTTTATCAAGTATATCCTTTTGTTTTGTTAATAAAATCACTTTTTTAAGGCTATGCTTTAATTCTTGTGTCCTGGAAGGTAATAGGAGGTCTATGTATACATGCCTATCACTGAGGGGTCAGCGACCAGAGATTACAGATGGTTTTCTTTTCTTTTTTCAAGCTCTCTTGTAGTAAAAGAGCTTGGGATACCTCTCTGGAAGAAGTTCCCAAGTGTTTTCTTCCTGGAAAGAGAAAAGGGTTTTTTTTCTCTCACTTGGGTGATGGCAGCTACCTCCCAAGGCCAGGGAATCTGTGATCTTGGGAAGTTTTTAAGAAGAAGTCTGTGGATGCAAGACATTTTTAATGTCTCTTGTGGACCTTCTGCACTCTAAGGCTGTGTCTAAACTACATCCCTCTTTCGACAGAGGAATGTAAATTAGACACTTTGAAATTGCAAATGAAGCGGGGATTTAAATATCCCGTGCTTCATTTGCATAATCGCATCATGGCGCTTTTTCGAAAAAGCGCCATTTTGAAAGTAAAACCACAGTCTAGACGTGGTTCTTTCAAAAATGGCATGCTTTCTCAAAAGATCCTGTACTCCTCTAGATCGCGGTTTTACTTTTGAAATGGTGCTTTTTTCGAAAAAGTGCCATGACGCAATTATGCAAATGAAGCGCGGGATATTTAAATCCCCGCTTCATTTTCAATTTCAAAGTGTCTAATTTACATCCCTCTGTCGAAAGAGAGATGTAGTTTAGACACAGCCTAAGTGCCAGAGTGGAGAACAGCCTTGACACCAACATATGAAAATTCAGGCTTTTTGGAGGGGGGGGGAATTTAGAGTTTCAGAGTTTGTATCTGAGATGTTGCATGACTTAAATACAAAAATTGTAAATGCTGCTTTTATCATGCAATGTATCCTTCTTTGAACTTGTGCTTTTTAAATAAAAACACAATTGCTATGTTTTCTGTTCTTACAAACTGTGTTTGTATACACACTATCTAGGCAAAGAAAGGGGAGATAAACTGCCTCTCTAAGGGTTTCACAAGGCATAAGGGAGCAGTCGACTAAGCACCCTTGTCGAGTGATCCGCGACTTGACTCGCGCGTTGTGCAGACGATCAGCTGAGCCGGCACAGCGTGGCGGCCATTTTTATTGTAATGAAGCCGGGGATATTTAAATCCCCGCTTCACTGACTATGTCGGGTAGCCTATTTTACATGCCTCTGTCGGCAGAGGCATGTAATCTAGACATACCCTAAGAAGCAAGATCAAACAGATTCACATTTCTGAAAATTTGTAGCTTCCTTAAATTAATTTCCCTTCCAAATATCTCCCCTTCAACAATAAAATTGAGGTAATTATGCGGGTTCCTGCTGCATCAGCACAATTAAAACTTACAGGCTGCTATTACAGCCTCATAGGGTTGACAACTCTCTAACTGCACAAAACTGAACAACCCTGCCCTGTGACCCCACCCCTTCTCTGAGGCCCTGCCCCCCACTCACTCAAGCTCATACTGCTACACGTCCACATATCTATACAAGCGACATCATCACAGGACCTAACCACATAAACCACCACATTAGAGGCTCATGTAACTACACATCCACCAATGTGATCTATGCCAGCAAGTGCCACCAACGCCCCTCTGCCATGTATATTGGCCAAACTGGACGGTCTCTACAAGAAAGGATTAATGGACACAAATCAGATATTCAAAAAGGTAACACACAGAAACCTTCTGAGGAACATTTTTATTTGCCCGGGCACTCATTAATGGATCTCAAAGTTTCAATATTATTACAAGCCAATTTCAAAAACCAGCTTGAAAGGGAAGCTGCAGAGCTTACTTTCATTTACAAGTTTGATACCTACAATAGAAGTTTAAACAAAGACCTTAGCTGGATTACCCGCTACACTCCACATCATAATGATGTAAAAAACCAAACACCAGGTACTTAAGAGCACTTAGTACCTCCTCAATCAGCTTCATTTAGCATGGACACTCTAACTGACAATATTTGTTCACCTTTTTTTCCTTCTTTTTCCTTCTCTTCCCTCTCCCTCATTCCTTCTTTTTCTCTGCTATTTATTTGGAAATTGGACCCCTAACCTTCATTCATCTAAAGAAGTAGGTTGTGCCCAAGAAAGCATCTACATTTTTGTTAGTCTTTAAGGAGCTGCAAGACTATTCATTATTTTTAAAGTTTTTTCTGGTTAACCAGTAAGCATCACCCTTAACAGGTGATGCTTACCAGTTCTAGTTAACTGTTAACTAGTGGGGGTTGGAGCAGCTCCCCACCTGCTGCCGCAGGCAGGAGGCTGCTCTAGTCCCATAGGGGCCCGTCATGAACAGGGCCCATTTCAGTCATCTGGAGCAGCCCCTATCCATGCCAGACCTGGGTATCCCACAATCAGGGACTGTTCCAGCATCCAGAACCCTGGCACCCCTCAGACAGAAACTGCTCTCGCCAAGCGGAAGGAGCGACTTCCTGTGGGCTGGAGCATACACACACACACACACATATGTCCCCTTTAATGAGTTAACCAGTTAAAAATAATGTTTAACCAGTTAACCAATCAAACAGGATGTTACATCCCTAATAGAAGGACACAGTTAATGGCCCTATGCCTGTGGTTCTCAACTGGTGGTCCATGGACCACTGGTGGTCCATGGTGACTTTTTCGGTGGTTCACAGGAACATTGTCCAAAGTCACACAGCGTGAGCAAGTGCCACCATTAGGCTGTTTTATGCCATGTTCACAAGCACGCGGCGCATCATCCATAGCATCACCTAGGATGCAACTGCGTTGTATTGCCAGTAGCTTCCGTCTGAGGCTCTGAGCGTCAGTGTAGCTGCCGCCGTCATGCTGAGCGGTTGCTGTGTTGTTCATCCTGTGCTACATGTGCTGTTTTACAGGTGTGGTGTAGTTTGTTTATAATGGCAACGACAGGAAGAAATGTCAAGCGCAAGTATTCGGAGGACTACGTCAAATTCGGTTTCACGTGTCAAGAAAAAGAAGGCGTGGATTTGCCACAATATGTTATTTGTTTCAAAGTCTTGGGGAATGACTCAATGAAGCTGGCTAAGCTGAAACTCCATCTCGAAAAGTGTCACCCCAACTTGTTGCAAAAGGATGAATATTATTTTGAGTGGCGGTTATCAGGTCTGAAACGGCAGCGCCTCGACTCAACAAGTGCATTTTACAATAAGACAAGCAATGCAGTGCGCGCTTCCTACATTGTTGCATACAAAGTTGCACAGGCCAAGAAGCCTCATACCATTGTAGAGCAACTTGTGCTCCCCTGTGCAAAAGAGATGGTGCGGCTTGTTCTTGGTGAGGAAGCAGCAAGGAAGCTGAATGAAATATCTCTCTCTAATGACGCAGTATCAAGATGGATAAATGAGATATCACAGAACATCAGTGAACAAGTTGTGGATGAAATAAAGAAGTCTCCATTGTTTGTCATACAACTGGATGAGTCGACCGATGTCGCATTGTGCTCTCAACTATTGGTGTTCGCACGATACATGGTTGAGGGAGACTTCAAAGACGAGTTTCTTTTTTGTAAGACTCTTAATACTACCACAAAGGCTCAGGATGTGATGGAAATTGTTAACAATTTCTTTGAAGTATATGGTCTAGATTGGGTAAATCTTGTGGGTGTCACCACTGATGGTGCACCTGCCATGCTGGGCTCAAGATCAGGTTTCCAAATGCTGGTGAAACAGCGTGCTCCAATGGTAACCGGAGTTCATTGCTTCATTCATAGGGAAGCTTTGGCATCAAAAACATTGCCTGATCAACTGAACGCCGTTTTCAAAGGGTTGGTGAAAGTGGTGAATCATCGGCTCTGAACACCAGGCTGTTCAAAATATTTTGCCTGGACATGGGTTCCGATTCTGATGTGTTGCTGTTCTACACTTCTGTACGGTGGTTGTCAGCAGGGAACATACTCAACGGAATTTTTCAATTGAGAGAGGAGTTGGATTTATTTCTCCAGGCTCAAGGGAAAGAGGAATTCCAAAATGTGCTGATGCAGTCAAATTTAGAACTTGCGTATCTTGTCGATATTTTTGGAATCTTGAACAAACTGAATCTTCAGCTGCAAGGGAAAGGTGCAAATCTGTTCTCTCACCAAAGCATCATCAAGGCTTTTCTTGACAAATTGGAACTCTGGATCATAAGAGTCAAAGGCAATAATTTGGTTCAATTTCCATATGTGGATGCCATGCTCGGGGAAAAGGAAGCCATTCAGACGCAAATTCTCAATCATTTACGGAAGCTACGAGACAAATTCCAACGATACTTTCCAGAGGTGGACAGGACAAGGGATGGATTATCTTTCATCAGGAATCCATTTACAACAGATGTTAATAGTGTTCCAGAGGATCTGCAGGAGGAATTCTTGGATCTGAAAAATGATTTTGCGGCTCAAGACGTGTACCAGCAGTCTACCATAGAGAAATTTTGGGCCAGCGTGACCTGGAGTTACCCAAATCTGTCAGCACACGCAGTCAGATTTCTTTTGCCATTTGCATCAACTTATATGTGTGAGACTGGATTTTCGTGTCTGTTGCACGTTAAGTCCAAACAGAGGAATCAGCTTGCAGTGGAAAGCGATATTCATTGTGCATTATCAGGTACCACTCCAAACATTGAAAAGCTTGTCAGTGAGAAGAGAATCCAAAAATCTGTTAGTAAGAAACAAATTTCAAACCAAAATGTTCATTGTCTGCTCTTTTTTATCATGTCTCAAAAAAGAGGTGGTCCACGAAAATTTTTTGATTGGCCTGGTGGTCCATGGACTGAAACGAGTTGAGAACCACTGCCCTATGCACTTGTACAACAACAGCCTCCACTGTGCACTTTCCAACTCCAAACTAATTCCCCACTGACTGGCAGCAGTCTGGCATTGCAAGCTTCCAGACCAGGATCATGACTTTCTTCTCAGCTGTCCGTGCAGGTGGTATTCTGGTGTCCCTGCCTTAGAGGGCTCCATCGAGCTAGCTGAGTACACAGATCCAAGAACACAGATTTTGTACCCAAAAGTTTTTTAGCCACTGCTTATCATCCCAAAACTGTACTATAATGTGAACCCAACGGTCAACTGGCTATTTCTCAGGCCCAGAAGCGCTGCTTAACCAGCAGCAGCTTTCCATGAATACCACCAACAACTTTGAATTGCTTTAGGCTGTGTCCTTAAAAATCTGTAATTGAAGTATTTGCCATGTTGTCCCTTGTTGTGGCTCTCCCTACGGGACTGCAAATACCCGAGGATCGTTTGTCCTGTATTTGCAATATTTATGAGAACACTGCAGAGCTGTTTGGGCTCCATGCTCCTGTCAGAGAGTACAAACACTGAAAAGCACCATGGGAGTCTATGGAATCTTATAAAAAGGGGAGATGAAAAAATTAAGGATAAAGATGGCATTATGAGGTGGAGAAAATTGCATACAAGGAACTTGACCTCTAGCACTCCCAGGGATCAATGGGCAAGTTATCTGTATCCCACAACACAATGAGAACTTCCCAGAAAGGTACTCTACTGGATTGTGGAGCATTGCAAAGGGATATCAACTCAAGGTGCACTAAACTTTACATCAACACAAGTACTCTTGGTGAGTACATATAGCAGTAATGCAAGCAGTCAAGCACGCACACACACAAGCAATACAGTAACTTTGGCAACTGTACACCCAAGTAAATTGCGTTGACCAAAGGCTTAGTATTTAAAAATGCATATGCTGCAAACTCTATATAAGAAACACACCATAGAACTTGCTGGAGGGAAAACTTCATCACAAAATGAAAAACAGTTCATAAAGTTCATTTGCTCAATAAAATACCTATTGGATTAATGAGAAGTTATCTTGCAGTGGCAGAGTATATGAGTTCACACCACTACTTATCAGACATGAATGGAGATTGCTGAGCAAAGTTTAGAAAAGAATCTACACGTCCATTCCGTTATTTTGAAATAATTTTGAAATAACGGACAGCTTATTCTAAAATCCGTAAACCTCATTCTATGAGGAATAACACCTATTCCAAAACTGCTATTTCAAAATAAGGTGTGTGTAGTCCCTCCACTGCTGCTATTTTGAAATAGCCCCTCACCAAGGCGATTCTAAGTTATTCCTCCCCAGTGCTTTCTGGGGCTCTAAATCGAGGTAGCATGTCTACATTAAGGAAGCCTGTCTCAGACTAATTTTGAGGCTTCCCTGCAGTGTAGACATACTATTTCAGAATAAGCTGTTTTGGAATAACTACTCCAGAATAGCTTATTTTGAAATAAGCGTGCACTGTAAACGTATCCATAGATATGACAGCAGTGTCAGGATCTATATAGCCCTGAAAATTGAAATTCTATTAATTTTGAAATTCATACCATTTTAGGGTATGTGACATCCTAAAGTATTAGTAATAGAAAACATTGGGGAATGTATCATCTGATACCTTATAGCAATATATAAATCATACATCATAATGTAAAATTGTGCAATTACATTCAATGCATATTTTGCCACAATCTGAATTTATTTTAATACTAGATTTACCCAGCATTCCTCAGGTCCTTAACTCAAATAAGTTTTGTTTTCCTTTATTTAAATCATTGCTCTGGGGTGGCCATTTGGGATGAAGGGTTGCAGCATGCAGCCTGCTCTCACTGCAGCAGCGTGGGGTCAGTTGAGAAGCACCTCTCCATGGCCAATGCAGCTCCAGCGAGCACAGCCAGGAGTGGGGTCCTTGTTCTTCTGCCCCCCCTGTGCTCCCCAGCCAGAGTGAGGAATATAGCAAACTGTGCACTTTTCCCTCGCTCCCTAGTGAGGAGAAACAGTCAGCAATATTTCTGTGCGAATGCAGCCTCCCCCCTCCGCCCTCCTCAAGGGGCGCCTGGAGGTGGGAGGCTCAAGGTTGGGGCAGTCCTGGATGTGGGATAGAGAGTGTACCCCCAACTAGCCCCTTTCACCTGCCTGGTGATTTCTATCTCTTTTTTGTATGGTTTTTTGCATTCCCCATACGCACGGAAGGGACTTCCCCCCTCCCCCGCATAACCATACCCTTATCTTGCTTTAAGTTATGGTAAGAGGAAGCTGCATACAAAATTTGGTTGTCCTACCTCGAACAATTTAGGAGGAGTTCTTGAACAAACAAATAGACGGACAGACAGGCTTGCTTGCTCACAAACTCTCTCAAATATATAGTAGAAATTATGATCTACCACAGCATTTAGTTTGAAGATACACAAAGGATTCCTCAATAAGAGTGAAAGATGGGAGATGGGGGGAAGCAGAAACATAGGAAGATATGAAGTTACAGACTGAAAGAGGCCCAGAACCCATGCATTTAATGGTTGACATTACTACTCTGCAACATCATGAATTATTAGATGAATTTTGACTTCCACTAGTCCCACAGATCTTCTCTTTCCTGTTAATCCCAAAACATGATTCCAAGGAAGTGCTGTTTTATTACTTTCAGACAATTTTATTTATGAGTAATCAGAAGCAAACAGTATTTGCCATTGTAAATGTGTATTACATACGTACTGTAATTCTGTTTCACATAAAGTCTCCACATGCATCTAGCAACAGTTGCCATAGACCATTACAAGGTTTTGTTTCATCCCCACTCCCCTACGCACATATAATAAACACAGCAGAACCATCCTTTCAAAGAACAATTTCATATAATAGGTTTTTTAAGTACACAACAGTAGGATTACATGCTATATATCTCAAATGGGGACAATGATACAGGACCTATCCGCAGAAAAGTGACTCTAAACTTAGTTTTTTGTATAAAAGGATCCTCTTTTTTTTCTGAACCCAATATTAAGTTTCCCACCTTAAAGTCACTGCTAATAACTTGTGGACATACTTGACTTCACAATTTTCATTTTATCCCTACACAAATTACATTACAGAATTATTAGCCTGCACACACCAAGACATATTTGTAGTGGATTGGTAGACCATCAATGAAGCTGCATGCTTTTTACCTTGAAGAATCTGGATTCAAATCTCATCCTAAAACAAGTGAAAGGGAGCAAGTAGTTCATGTTAGTCCTTTGTCCAGATTACAAAGCCACCCCATTATTGAATACAATTACTTAGATATGATCCTAAATACAATCACACACCATCTAAATTTACTGAGTGCTAATAAATGCCACATTCTGAAACTTATATTGCAATGACGATATTATTAATCAGTTCATTGTTTCTCTTAACTTTCTAAATACCATACACCCTTAAAAATTAAGGACCAATATTGCTAAGAAGGTAAGTACAATCAACAGAAAGTTGAGAATTGCCCTTGGGACACCCAAGTGTGTATATGTTATAAGCTTTTCAGATCATGAAATTTTAAAGAGGTAATCCCACAATAAGAAGCCCAAGGGACACTTATATTTCAATTTTCTATTAGAGCAACTATGAAAAGAAAGACATAAAATCCTGTATAAAAACAATAAAAATAAATAGCTTCATTTTCCAGTGAAATTCTGTAATTACACTATTCAATAAAAAACAAGGTGTAAAGACTGAACAGCATTTGTGATGTATTTTCAATAGGGTTATATTAGAATAGTGAGAAATTATTCTTCTTAAAATAAAAGGTTTAATATATTTCTTATACAAGAAAAAGTGCATTTTGTCATATATACCACCACAGATTCAATGATACCAATATCAGGTACCCTCAGGTGCAAAAAGTGTAACTATTACTTCAAACATAAAAATAAAAGATCTGGCACCACAAATAACAAGTTTAGGAAATTTTAAAACATAAATACTAGATGTAAAATAAAACCATTTAGATCAATTGCTATAAAGTTATTGAACCACTGAATAAAGAAATGGAAGTCGGAACAGTTCTGTCCCAACTATTTGTCAGTCTCTTAAAAATATCAGAAAATCGTCTGTTTGTTTAATTAAAAGCAAGTTATTGGACAGATAACAGTGGGGGAAGCCTTCTGTTTCCTGTAATATTCACTTTTCACAGTATGAGTGCACTAATCTAGACAGAGGTTATAAACCATGTCCATCCAATCAAATGAATGCAGGTGAAGCAGACTTCCACTTTTATTTGTGTGTCAAACTGGAAGTGAAAACTCTTCCTGATGGCTCAGATAACCATAATTCTCCCAGAGGAGTACTTCCAAAGGTGAGAAGATGCAACAAATAGAACAATCATAATTTAAACCGATAAAATAATGTCATCAACACAATGCTTATGTTTATGTGACATTTTAGCTCCATTTAACTTTTCCTCTTGTCCTGACTTGAAAGAAACACACACACACACACACACACACACACACACAGAGTCAGAAAACCCCAAATCAGAAACACACACACACACACACACAGAGTCAGAAAACCCCAAATCTATTCATCTACAGGATAAACTACAGGGTGGATTTTGGAGGAAATCAGATTTATGAGGATGGTGTTTGGTGTTATGAAGATGATTTAACTTTTTAAAAAAATATATGGCAGAGATACACAGGAGAGCAGTTGTTTTAATTTGTTGTATGAATCTAAATAAATAAATCAATACTAGGTAAGCACAGAATGAGTATGTCCTGAACATAGGGATGTTAGCAAACATTTATTTTTGTAAATGTATAACCGCTGCATTTTTCAGCAGTTACATGTATACACACAAGGGGGGTAAATGGGAGCCTGTGTTCTGTCTTTTAAGCCGGCTCCCCTCAAGCACCAGCTCCTGCCTGTCCCTCTGACTGTCCCCTAGCTGCCTCTGCTAGAGAAGCAGCTGTGCAGCGGGTGGGAGGCGGCTTTGCGGAGCCAGCATGCACAGGGAGCCGGCTTGAAAGACGGCTTCCGCATGTACCGTCTACCCTGCACACCCTCTGCGCTACTGCCTCTCTAGTACAGGCAACAGTGCAGGGGCCAGGTGCTCAGGGAGTCAGCAAGAGGAGGCAGCTTGAAAGATGGCTCCCTGTGCATATGGGCTCCTGCCTGCCCCTCCCCACACTGCTGCCCACGGGCGCTAGCTCCCACCTTGCTTCCTCTGTATCAGAGTCAGCAAGGGGGGGGTGCAGTTCTTAGGATTCTCCCTGCCATATATATATATGTATATATAATCACAGAACACTAGAACTGGAAGGGCCCTCAAAAGGTGATCGAGTCCAGTCCCCTGCCCTCACACCAGGACCCAGCACCATCTAGACCATCCCTGATAGATGTCTATCCAACCTGCTCTTAAATATCTCCAGAGATAGAGATTCTACAACCTCCCTAGGCAATTTATTCCAGTGTTTAACCACCCTGGGTATGTCTACACTGCATTCCTCTTTTGAGAGAGGAATGCAAATGCACCCAAGCAAAATTGCAAATGAAGCGTGGATTTGAATTTCCCACACTTCATTTGCATAATGGCACCGGGAGCTTTACTGAAATACCCTATTTCAAAAGAACAAATGCAGTCTAGACAGGGTTATTTCGAGAAAAAACCCTTCTTTCAAAATAACCCTTACTCCCTAAAAAATGAGGTTTAAGGGTTATTTCGAAATAAAGGTTTTTTCTCGAAATAACCCCATCTAGACTCACATCTGCCCCCAGTGTCCCCAAGAGCTGCCCTGGTTCCCCACCCGTCTCCACCGGGTGGCACAGGGACCCTGCACAGAGTAGGGACAGCCCCTACCCCCCGCGGGATTGAAGCCCTGCCCTGCATGAGTACCGATGCTGCTCCACCCATCCCAGCCCTGCCAGCATGTAGGGGAGCTGGGGAGAAGGAAGCAATGGGGTGGGGAAATCCACCCTCGGTGTCCCTGAGATTCACCCCGGCTCCCCACCTGCTTCCACTGGGCAGCACACAGACCCCGCCCAGAGCCGGGACCCTCCTTTTGGGAGGGGTGGGGGAGTGGGGACCAGTGGCGGGGGGAAGTGGGGGCCGGGCTGAGGAGGTAATGGGGGAATTGCGGACTGTGGTGTGATGGGGTCAGGCTCATAGGGTTCAGGGGTTTTGGAGTATTTTTGCTTCTCACTTGTGTGGTCCCCAACTTATAGTTCCCCACCCCGCCATAAATAAAGAAAACACTGCAACATCTTGTGTTGGACATAAATTAGTATTTTACTTTATTTAAAATGAAGTTTGATAAACTAACATGAGGAAGTTAAAATGTTTAATCTGTTTAATAATTTAAATTAAATCATTCTCCGAGCTGCAGCACAAGCAAAATGGCTCAGGTATAATTATGTAATTAACTGTGAGTTTGCATTAGCAACTGGTGGTCTGCAGGAAGGTTTACATTGAGCTAGGTGGTCCATGGGCCAAAAAGTTTGAGAACCCCTGCACGAGAGGGTGAGTGCTGCCCAGGCTGCAGCTCTGGGGCTGGACGGCGGCAGGGGTGGCTAAGGGGAGAGGAAAATGTGTGGGAGTCCACCTGCCCCAAAGCCGCACTGGCTCCTGGGAGGAAGGCAAGGGTGCCAGAGAACAGACCCCCCCGGGACCTTGTCCCCAGCAGGGCTGGACACCCCAAGGTCACCCACCCACCCCCGCCTCACTCATTTCCCTGACCTCCCCCCCCTCAAGCCACCGTGACCCTAGCCCATGCTGGCAATCTAGCATCACACCCCCCACAAGACTGGAGCCAGCGCTGACTCCTTGTGCGGGGAGGGGTGAAGCCCCAGCGCTCTGCGCCACATCCGGCTTCCGGGGAAACACATGCACACTGCTCCTCCCCTTCCCACAGGAAAAGCCAGAGCAGAGCCCAGGGCAGGAGACCAAGCGAGAGCCCCTCCCCACTCCTGGGAGAGCTGCACAGCCCAGGGCAGGAGGGTTAAATCTTGGCACACCACTTTGGAAAGTTTGGCAATCCCTGATTAAGATAGAAAAGAGTTTGCCATTAGCTTTTACATTTATTTTAAAAATGTTCCCCACCTTTTTCATTCAAGTTATGTAGTATTAAATACACAGGGCCAGATTCCCCGACAGTCTTGGCAGAATGCTGTAGACACAAGGGTTAACAGAGACACCGTCACAGTTTCCTGATTCTTCTGCTTGGTCCCAACCGCATATGAGAGCAACATAGAGACAATGCTCCCCACTTGGCCATCTGTCAGCTGACGATTACTGGAGCATCTAGTGTTCCACCTTTTCCTTTCCCCTGCCTCTCTCCTCATCCCATTTTCAACACACACCTTGCACTGACAGTTGTGGGAACTCAAGGGTAGAAGCTAGCTATTCTGACTTTACACCATCTAGGAACTCCCCTAAGTCATAGGAATCCCCATCTAGGAAATTGCAGCCAATGTTCTCACCCTTTGTACATCACCCAAACAATGCAAAAGGAAAACAGAAGGACAGAAAATCTATCCCATAGAAATTTGAAGTTTATTTTTTTATAAACAGACCTGGATTATTTTCATTCCTTGCTATATACTTCCCATCTAAATCCTCTAAGTCAGCGTTTCCCAAACTATGGGCCGTGGCCTGATACCGGGCCGCGGGAAAAAAATACTGGGCCTCAGCGTGGCTGCCAGGAGGGGAGGAGAGTGGGGCGGGCTGGGAGGAAGTGGCGGGGAACCGGCCGCCTGGAAGCAGGGTTAGGGGCAGCGGGGCTGTCCCGCGGAGATCAGGACAGGCGGGCGGGTGGCGAAAGCACGGCTGTCCCGAGGAGATCCGGGCAGGCGGGCGGGCAGCCGGCGAAAGCAGGGCTGGGGGCAGCAGAGCTGTCCCGTGGTGATCCAGGCGGGAGGGCAGCGAAAGCAGGGCTGGGGGCAGCAGGGCTGTCCCACGGAGATCCAGGCAGGCGGGCAGCGAAAGCAGGGCTGGGGGCAGCGGGGCTGTCCCGCGGAGATCAGGACAGGCGGGCGGGTGGCGAAAGCAGGGCTGTCCCGAGGAGATCCGGGCAGGCGGGCGGGCAGCCGGCGAAAGCAGGGCTGGGGGCAGCGGGGCTGTCCCGTGGTGATCCAGGCGGGAGGGCAGCGAAAGCAGGGCTGGGGGCAGCGGGGCTGTCCCACGGAGATCCAGGCAGGCGGGCAGGCAGCCGGCGAAAGCAGGGCTGGGGGCAGCAGGGCTGTCCCACAGAGATCCAGGCAGGCGGGCAGCGAAAGCAGGGCTGGGGGCAGCGGGGCTGTCCCACGGAGATCCGGGCAGGCGGGCAGGCAGCCGGCGAAAGCAGGGCTGGGGGCAGCAGGGCTGTCCCGCAGAGATCCGGGCAGGGGGGCAGCAAAAGCAGGGTTGGAGGTAGCGGGGCTGTCCCGCGGAGATGGGGGGGGGCAGGCAGCGGAACCAGGGCTGGACAGGAGCCGGGGGGGGGGGGCTGGCCGGGGGAGATCAGGAGGAGGAGGAGAACGGGAGAACCAGCTGCCGGAAGCAGGGCTGGACAGGGGCAGCGGGGCTGGTCGGGGGGGGGGCAGCGGGGGAGCGGAGCTGACCGAGGGAGATTGGTGGGGGGCAGGGGGAACTGGCCGCCGGAAGCAGGGCTAGACGGGGACAGCAGGGCTGGACTGGGGAGATCGGGAGGAGAAGGGGGGGGGAGCGGGACTGACCTGGGCACATGCAGACCCTGCAGACCCTGGCAGACGAGTGAGTCTGGCTGGGGATTCCATTTTGCCCCTCCTTCCCCCCCACACACACCCCCGCTGGAGTAGTTGCGAACTGCCTGGCAGGTAGACACACTCAGACAGCGTGAACACATCTACCAGCCAGGCAGTTCGCAGCTAAGGACTGATACATCTAATTATAATAAAACTTACCTAATTATAAAATACCAGGCATTTTATATGTCTGGTAATTTCTCAATTTCTTTCCCGGACAAAACCTTCAAATACCAGACTGTCCGGTACAAAACTGCACACCTGGCAACCCTACCCTTCCTTGCACCCTCCCTCCTAGCCAGATACCATACCCCCAATCTGCTCCTGCTCCCGCCTCCTGGAGTGCTCATGTGGCACCAGGTCCCCCAAGCCTTGGCCCAGGCTGGACAGAGGATGCAGCCGGGTGAAACACTGAAAATTTATTCATTTTTCATTCTTTTTTTATATGCATTTATATGTTTGGGCTGCAAAAAACAGTACTGAAATAAAAACGGGTTCCAACTAAAGTAAAAAGTTTGGGAAACCCTGATCTAGCCATCTTCTATCCATCTTACAGTCCATTTATCCAATCCATATTCCCTTAACTTGCTGGCAAGAATATTGTGGGTGACTTTATCAAAAGCTTTGTTAACGCTGGCACTGGGGGCTTTGGGAGGACCAGAAACAACTTATTTGAATATTCATCATTTGCTTAATGAATATGCAAATATGCAAATGAGTGTTACCAGTCTTCCAAAAGCTCGTGAATGGATTTACTGGTCCCCATGTCAAAAAGTTTGGGAACCCCTGCTCTAAGTTTTTAAAGGAGAACAATGCAACCATCAGAGGACTGAAGTTCTGCAACAGCCTTCTAATTGGAGCAGTTAGAGTAAAAAATCTTAACTGTCTTCAAGACTAAGCTTCATATGTTTATGGAGGAGATTCTATGAAAAGACTAGCTACATGGCATTGTACTCAATCTGTGACTGCTAGCAGTAACTCCAGCAGCTGATGATGGGATGCTAGATGGGAGGGGGCTCTGAATTACAGCAGAGAATTCTTTCCCAGATATATGCTGGTGGTTCTTGCCCACGGGCCTAGGGTCTAATGGACTGCCTGCCATTCAGTAAGTCCTCACTTAATATTGTCCCAGTTAACATTATTTTGTTGTTATGTTGCTTATTGTGATGGGATGGCACTGCCCACACTGAAGCCCTGGGAGTACCCCTGGCCCAGCTGGCTGAACAGGCCCCACCTCCACGGCCCTGCTGGACATGCTCGCGAGGGAGGCTGGGGATAGAAGCCTGGGCAGTCAGTCAGGGGAGATAGCCAGAGGGGCAGGAGCTCAGGGAGGAGCTCCTGACCTGCACCAGCTGCTGCAGCCACCCTGAGAGCAGAAGCTCCAGCCGCAGCCTCAGCAACAGCGCCGGGCGGGGAGACTGTTGGACTGGGACTGACCCATGGAGCAGCGCACAGAGGATGGTGCACAGTGTTGGAGGGGATAGGAAGGAGCCCAGGGCGGAGGATTGACCTCCGGGAGCTCGGCGTGTTCCGCAGGCATCCCCGCCGAGCAGGCAGTGAAAGCCTTCACTGCCATCAGGGCCCTGGGCTGAGACCTGGTGGAGTGGGAGGGCCCAGGTCCCTCTACCTCCCCACCCCAACACAACCGTGCTCCCTAGACTTTGGGGGGAGAAGCTCACCGAGGAACTAGGCTGGAAGGCCATCTACAACCCTGCAGAGGGACTCGTACTTTGGGATTGGGCCTAGAGAGCCGTATATACCCATACAGAGGGCCTCGTACTTTGGGATTGGGCCTAGAGAGCCATATATGCCCTAAAGGAGGGACGTCTGTGTGAAACAAAGGGCACCCCAGTCCGAAGGGGGTTGTAACCCAACTGTAGAAGACATCTGGGTCACTGAGGGGCAGGCAACCCCTCAACACTTATATATTAGAGCACATGTTTGTTTAAAGTTGTGCAATGCCCCTTATAATGTAATTGGCTGCTTCCTTTGTCTACTACTTCTGGGTTTTCTTGAAAAGCAGCTTGTCCTTGTGGGGGTTTGGAACCAGTGTGGGCTGGAAGCTCCAGCTCCCCTAAGTTTCCTGTAAGGCAGGGGTTCTCAAACTTTGTGATACTGCGACCCCCTAAAATGCTAAATGAATTTGTGTGACCCCCCCCCCAAAGTTGTTAAGCAAAAAAAAGGGGGGGGAGCCAAAGTTGTTAAGCAAAAGTTGCATCACTTGTCCATTTTGGGACTGCAGCCCTCCCCCTGAGCCAGGCCCCCCCCAGTCTCCCCATCCCAGTGCACTCCCCCCTCCCCCGGAAGCAGGCCCCCCAGCGCCCCCCCATCCCAGTGCACTCCTCCCTCCCCTGGAGGCAGGCCCCCCTCACGCCCCCCCCATCCCAGTGCACTCCCCCTGAGGGAGGCCCCCCCTAGCGTCCCCCCATCCCAGTGCACTCCCCCCTCTCCCTGAGGCAGGCATCCTCAGCATCGGGGAGCTCCTCCTCAGGGAGCTCCTCGCCCCCCCCCCCCCCCCAGCAGAGCCAGGCACAGAGGAAACTCTTACTTTTAAAGTGGCTGCTCCTGCCGCCCAGCCCGGCTACCTCAGCTCACAGCTTGTAGGGGCAGCATCACATGGCCAGCTGCCGGTCTCTGCTGCTCACGTTGGCCAGAGCAGCGCGCTCCGGCGCCCCCCCAGCGTGGCGCCCGGCAACTGCCCCCTCCTGTCCCCCCTTCACTAGACTCTGCGGCGCTCCTCACTCCCCCCGCCCCTGCCAGATGCAGCAGGGGAAAATTGTCCCCGCCAGGCTTCCGTCCGGTATTTCATTTTTTTTTTTTTTACCGGACGGAACCCACGGGGAGACACAAATTTTTTCAAGAAAAAAACTGGATCCAGCTGCAACCCCCCTATAAGTTGGTCGTGACCCACAGTTTGAGAAACACTGCTGTAAGGTATGCAGTTAGACAGCTGCAGTTCAGTTGCCCCAACCCCACATACATACACAACCTGCTGTGCTGCTCTTGCCCTCTGCCTTGGAGCTGTTCCCAGGAGCCTCCGGCTTACTGTGCAGGGCAGAGGATAGGAAGGATGCTGATTGACCCCCTCCACACCGTCTAGTCCCCACTCCATACCCCATCTCCTCAAAGCAGGATATCATAGCTATAGAGTTCTGTGCCTGGTTTCCCTGTTACAGGGGCAGTGTACAGTAATTTCTCATTTAATACTATAGATATGTTTCAGAAAATGATCGTGTTAAGTGAAAACGTGTTATGAGGGGTCAATTTTCCCCTTGAAAATAATGGAAAAGGTGGGGGTTGCGTTTCAAGCGGTGGTGTCTGTTGGGACCGGGACATAAGGTTGGGGGAGAAAGGGGACTGGGTTACAGCAGGGAGGGGAGGTGTTTGGCTCTGGGGAAGGGAAGGGAAGGAGAGGGGAGGGGGATTGGGTTGGGAGTATGCCCCTGTGACGGGTCTGCCGGGACCCGCACTGCGTCCGGTGAGCGGGGGTCGTCGGGGAACGGTGCGGCAAGCGGCAAACCCTCCACCGCTTTGCAGGGAGGCAGTGGAAGCCCCGCACAGCCGCCAGCGACGGATCAGCTGGGGAAACCCAGCTGCTGGCCTGCAAGCGGGGGCGGAGGAGAGGGGGCAAAGCGTCCGGTGAGGGGGAGTCAGTGGGAAATGATGCGGCAAGCAGCGAACCCTCCGCCGCTTTGCAGGGAGGCAGGGGAAGCCCCGCGCAGCCACCGGCAACGTGCTGGCTGGGGAAATCGTGTTATTTCAGGGACAGTCGTGTAATTCAAAAAACATTCCCTAAAAAAAAAATCGTGCTATTGTGAAAACGTGTTAAGCAGGCACGCGTTAAATGAGGAATTACTGTACTTGAAATGGGATCAGCATACTTAGAGGGTCAACGCATGTCTCTGTTTGTTTCTCAAACATACATACACAGAGTATTTGCATCTCTTTTTGTCTCTCACACATACAGTGGGTTTGTCTCTGTCTCTCACACACATGCACACTCACACCTTGGCACTCTACAGCCATGTATGCACTGTCCAGAGGAGAGAGTGGTGCATTCCAGCAGGAAAGTGTGGTTTCATCATCATGTTCAGTTTCTGCAGGGAAGTGTTTGCAGTGTTTGCAGGGAAATGTTTGCTGTGCATCTATTGTGTTTCCTTCCTCCTGCCACCAGAGTGTGAGGGTACTTTAACAACATGTTAAGCCTTGAGGGCTTAAGCCAAGAACTAGTTCATCATTTAGTAGCAGGACATTCCCCCAGAAATATTCTGTCCTCTGACTCCACCACCTCAACCAATCTTCACAATCATTATTGTTGTGTACTGTATTAAACTGTTTAAAACTCGTACTGTATATGTATATACTGCCTTTTATCTGCTGAGAAAAATTCCCTGGAAACTACCCCTTCCATTTACATTAATTCTTATGGGGAAACTGGATTTGCTTAACATTGTTTTGCTTGAAGTAGCATTTTTAGGAATGTAACTACAATGTTAAGTGAGGAGTTACTGTATTTGAGATTGAAAAGCATTTTTCCCCTAGGTCAGATTGGCAGAGATCTTGGGGCAGGTTACCTTCCTCTGAAGCATGGGGCATGCTCACTTGCAGCTTTAAACTAGAGTGAATTCTGGATTCTATGTAACTGGAAGTCTTTAAATCATGATTTGAGGACTTCAGTAACTCAGCCAGAGGTAATGAGTCTATTACAGCAGTGAGTGGGTGAGGTTCTGTAGCCTGTGATGTGCAAGAGGTCAGACTAGATGATCTTGATGGTCCCTTTTGGCCTTAAGTCTATGAGTCTATAACCATAATGAACTTAAATGGAAAACAAACAAACCATAGTCATACTTGAATATTTAACAAACAATTCCCTGAATCTTAAATATGAGAAAGTGTTTTACTAATAGATCCCAGAACTACAAGAAGCACAGATGGTTTCTGAGAACCAAAATCACAGCTAAATAAAATTTGCTGGGGAATAGAAAGAAAAACTTAAAAGAGAATGAAAGAATATTTATTTGTCCTAACCTCTTATTGCCAGTTCCCCTCATTAATCTGAAAGTCACTAGGGTGTGTAAGTATCATTGAATCTTGGATGTGCTCTCATTTATTTTTGCAACAAAAAAAACCAGTACAATAAAAGCAATAAAATAAAAACTGCAAGGATGAGCATGTCCCCAACATTTTTCCAGCAACTTTGTATTTGTAGCACTTTATCAACAGAGTCATCTCATTAAAAAGCCTTTAGTTCTAGCTGTGATGGGGAGTAAAGAATTCTGTCAAATAATTTTGTATTGCTTCTCTCTATTTCTCATGCCACTCTTCCTCTGTATATATATATTTTTAAAACAGTTCCTTACTGGCTGAACTTGCACTCAACTACATGCATTTCGCTATCTGTCTGCCAGTCGGTAACATGATAACTTTTGAATGTTGCAACTGATCAATTCCAACATTTCACGGAATCTTCCAATGGCCATATTCCTATGGACTTCAAGGGAAATAAGAAAAGCAGAATGGGGGAAATGGGTCATATGGGACTCCTACCATCTGATTAGCACAGTCACAGCTCTGCAACACTTCACAGCTCAAACTGGTTGATGGTATCCATTAATGCATTTTAGCATAACAAACCCCCATTTCATCTCTGGCTATTCTCCCAGTACTTTACTATGTTAATACTCTAAGCCCTGGTCTACACTAGGGCATACTTTCTAAATAACCCTCTGTAGCCAGACATGAACCCCATCTTGTTTTCCCCCCCCAGAGAGCAAGAGAACGGCAGTCAGCCTTTGATGCCCTGGGAATGCAGGTGTGCTGCCTGTCCCTGACTCTACCATAAACAGAAACCAGACAGTAAATGGGCTAGCTGACGACCCGGGGCCTCCTGCTGCCCTGATGGCTAGTACCAGTAATTGACACGCCTGCACTGTCCCAGGAGAGGAATCTTCGCCCATCACATGCCAGAGGTGCCCATTGTCTGCATTTTCCCAGGTGTGAATTATGCTTTGCACCCTTCGTGGGAAACTTGGCATTCAAAGCCATTTTTCCTAATTGGCCACTTGAGAATAGGAAGAAGCCTACGTGACCCAAGGGGTATAAAGAGGGGTTTAGTAGCTCACCCCATTTGAGCTCCAATCATCTACACCTGCTGGCAGGTATTGGTTGTCTCCCGAGGTCTGTGGGATGCCCAACCTCGCCCTACTCCTTCCCGAGGGATTGAGAGAAAGACGCTGGCCACGCCAAGTCTGGAACGCAGGGGTGAGAATATATACCTGCTAGGTGTCTATTTTGCATGCATTTAATAAGGGCTCAGAGAACCAAAGGGTTTCATGGTACCTGTAAGTGACTTATTAGTGTAATTTCTGTCCTGTCCTTTGTAGTGGCTGTGTTATCTGTGATACAGTAGTAGCATTTAACAGCTAAGTTTACCCTGTAACAATAAAATAGTAACTGTTTAAGCTGTGACCTGACTCCTTCAGTTGCTATAACAGAACCAAGCACAATTTTAAAAAGAACTCCAGCCGGTCATAAGGGACAAATATAGGGAGAGCTTGAGCGTTGGATCGTGTCGCTTCCAGGGGACAGATCCGTTGGGGCATCTCTCAGCCTCCCCAGGCTGCCCGCTGTGAAGGGATCGTGTATCCTAGCAGTCAAAATCTGAGGTGTAATAAGCTCTCCCTGTAAACTCTGGGGCGTCTGTCGGCCTGTTGGCTGCCCGCCGCGAAAGGATCCCGATCCTAGCGGTAAAGACACGGACGTTAAACTCCTCGGGGCACCCATCAGTCTCATCTAGACTGCCCACTGCGACGGGGCCTTGTGTCTCAGCAGTTGAAGACTCGGGTGTAACATACACACATGCACTGCCCTGACCATCGGCTGACACCCTCTTAGGTCGAATTTATAAGCAGACCATCCACACTACCACAGCCGTTATTTCAGAATAATAGGCCACGTATTTTGTAATCTGTACTCCTGTTTTCCTCGGGAAATAGAGCTAATTTTAAAATAATTATTTCAAAATAACATTAGTTTGGACACTCCAGTGCTACTATTTTGAAATAACTTCTCCCCAGAGTAATTTGAACTAATTACTCCCCGGTGCTTCCTGAGGCTCTAAGTCAGGGTTCCGTGTCCACATTAACAGAGCCTGCCTCAGACTAATTTCGAGGCTTCCCCATAGCGGGGACACACTATTTTGATTTTGTAAAATTGGGAGTTATTAAGTCAAATTTAATTATTTTTATACAATTTCCTAATGCACACATGCACTGAAAAAAAGAATGATGGGACAAGGAGGGAAAATGGATGCATTCACAAAGTCCCTTGCCTAGAGGAGGAAAGGTAGGTGAGAAATGGGGCACACAGAAACCTTTGGGGAGGGGGAAATTGGGAGACCCTAGTATACAAGGAGCATACAGAGATTCCTAGCAATGAGGGGGGTAGGGTGAAAACAGGGGGAAAGGATAAGGGGTTTTTGGTATGGGGGAAATGGGGCCTCTAGAATAAGTTGAGGGGACACATACCATCCTTGATGGAGGCAGAAGTTGAGGATCCTACCAATGAAGGGGAAGAGAGGAATGGGGGAGAAGGAGTAGGGTGCATACACAAAGTCTCTGCCATGGGAAGGATGGGGAGATACTTGAAAAGATCAGGAGAAATGTGGGGGGTGCACAGAACTTCTAATGCTGAGATTAGGGGACCCTGATGTGAGAAGATGGGATAAGAGGAAAACAGTGCTGGAGTGAGAGTGATGCGGAGGGACCACACCATACCCCCAAAAGGCAGAGCCAGGCCAGACCCAACTCCCACACCAGAAGCAAAGGGAAGGGACTGGAAAGATAAGAGGCACAGTCCCCAGAGCAGTTGCACAGGAGCCAGGGAAGGAGGCAGACGTGTCTTACCCACAGTGAGACTCTGAACCAAGCTGTGCACAACCCTGCATCCAGAAGAGACCAACCACGGGGAAGAGTTGCTGGGAATTACATCCACTGTTTATTTGGTGGGGACCCATTGTGGAGAGATGCTGCCAGGAATGCCAGCTGCTGTGTACCCAAGGGAACTATGGAGCTGTGTCAGAAAAAGAGGGTAGGAAGTGACCCAGAGAAACTAGAGTTTAATCCAGTGGTGTGGCTGGAAGACATGTCAGTATGTTTCAGTAGGATTTTCACCCACCCAATGGCAGGATCACTCAATTTTATCATTCACTGTTAGGGACCCGGGTTGGGGACCCTATGAAGAAGGATAGGCCCAGGTCTTTGCACCAACCTTACCCTTGAGGTGATGGCCCACTCATCTTAGGCTGGACAATCTGTGTTTAGTTGTCCATGGCTCCATCCTAAAGGCTGCTGTTAAAGACTGCTCTTTGCTCTGCCCCACGAAAAGGGCCAGAGCATCTGATTTTATTTGCTGTCAGCCTGAGCAGCTTTGGGCTACAAATGACCCATTCTATGCCTCTTCCAGGGGGTTAGAGCACTATCATGTGTTAGCTGTAGTACCTAGCCAGGAGACTAAACTGAAGATTGTTGCTGGGACCCACCCAAAAGGCCTTGATATAGACTGAAACAAAAGACAGGACTATACCAAGCATTTATAAACCTGAATTACCCACCGGAGAAATAAAAAAACAAATTGAAAGAGCCAGTCGAATACCCAGAAACCATCTACTTCAAGATAGACCCAAGAAAACCAACAATAGAACACCACTTGTCATCACCTATAGCCCCCAACTTAAACCCGTCCAACACATTATCAATAAACTAAAACCTATACTAGAACAGGATACTACATTTTGAGAGGTTCTGGGAGACAGACCCATAGTCTCCTATAGACAACCACCTAACCTCAGGATGATTCTTACCAACAACCACAGGACATACCACACTAATACCAACCCTGGAACTTTCCCTTGCAACAAACCCCGGTGCCAGCTTTGTCCACATATTTATTCTGCTGACACCATCACTGGACCTAACCATTCCAGTTATAAGATCAAGAACACATATTCCTGCTCATCCAGAAATATAATTTATGCCATCATGTGCCAACAGTGTCCGTCTGCTATGTATATTGGACAAACTTCTCAGACACTTCGCCAAAGAATCAATGCACACAAAACAGACATCAGACAGTTTCACAAAGAAAAAACAGTTTCTTGCCATTTCAACCAGCCTGGGCATTGTCTCAATGACCTTACTACCTACATCCTGCTTCAAAGAGACTTTAACACAAGACTTCAAAGAGAAACCTCTGAACTGTCATTCATGGTTAAATTTGACACTTTACGAATGGGCCTTAACAAAGATGCTAATTATCTCACCCACTACAAAGACAGCTTCCCCAATTATCACCTCTAATATCATTACCTCATAGACATTAACCTCCCCCTCTTATTCCCCCCTCTGTTCTAAAATCTGATTTGTCTATTTTAGATGTGTTCGCTTTTTTGTTTGTTTGTTTCTATCCCTTTGGTATATATGGTCATGCCAATTTTCTTCCACAATTTGATCTGAGGAAGTGGGTCTGGCCCATGAAAGCTCATCACCTAATAAACCATCTTGTTAGTCTTTAAAGTGCTGCATAGTCCTGTCTTTCATTTCAGCTAGACCAGACTAACATGGCTACATATCTATTACTTGCTATAGATTGGTGACTGTAGCTAGGAGGGACAAATTGCCCCAACAATTGACTTTTGATTATTGTACTACCAATGCACTACAACTACCCTCTAACATACTAATGATAAAACAAACTACATGACATTATATAACTGCATCTGGTATTGCCTTTTCCAATATAGTGAACAGAAGAATACCGATTCCCAAGTATACAGTCCACATAATTTTCACTGCATGTCATGCAGAATGAAGAAGTTGTTCCATATCTTCATATTCAAAGTGAAATATACTAGCAAATAGTCCTTTGTGTTAGGAAGTATTCAAACTCCCTATTTTTTTCTTGCTGGTCAGACTAATCCAATATTAATTAAAACAACTAATCAAGGCTTTGGGTGAATCATATACCCTCTCTGTCTCATTTTTCTGACTTACAAATTAAGGAGAATACTACTTACTTCCATGAAGGAAGTGAGAATTAACTCATGCTTGTAAACCACTTTGACAAAAAAGTTTTTTTGCAATAATTGCTAAGTAATATAATGATGTCTTTTTAATATAATGTTGCTTGGAAAGAAAAGGGATTGTTTTGAGAGAGTGGGTTTGTTATTATACGATGTTGAGTTTGATTGCATTTTTATGGGCTGGTGATAATAAGGAAAACACTTTCTTTTTTCAAATCTGCTTTTATGTTTTATATTGAAACTATGTAGTTTCTCTTACATAATGGATGACTTTTGGGGGGCAAATCCAGCTTTCTGTCTCACCAAGGAAAGAAAAGAGTTTTGAAAAATTCTTTAAAAAAGGAAATTCTACTCTGTTAAAAAAAATGTTTGTTAAAGAAGGCCAAAGAACATATGAACAGCTGTACTGGATCAGATCAAAGGTCATCTAGCCTAATATCCCAACTTCCAACAGTGGCCAACACCAGGTGCTTCAGAAGAAATGAACAGAACAGACAATCATCACGTGATCTATCCCGTCACCCATTCCAAGCTTCTGGCAAACAGAAGCTAGGGACACCATCCCTGCCCATCCTGGCCAATAGCTATTGATGGACCTGTCCTCCATGAATGCATCTAGTTCTTTTTAAACCCTGTCATAGTCTTGGACTTTACAACATTCTCTCCCAAAGAGTACCACAGGTTAACTGTGTTTTGTGTAAAGAAGTACTTCCTTTTGTTTGATTTAAACCTGCTACCTATCAACTTCATTTGGTAACTATTAATTTTTGTGTCATGATTAGGGCCCTACCAATTTCATGGCCTTGAAAAACATGTTATGTCCATAAAATAAGCCCTTCCCCGTGAAATCCGAAGTTTCCTTGCTCCTATGAGTGCCCCAGAAAATGAGGCTCCTAGCTCAGGACCAAGAGGGACAGAACTTTTCTATCCCCTGTACAACTGTTCTGGAGGGGGAAGGAGACTAGACTCACCTGCAGGTGCCTCCCCCTGCTGCAGTACACTCTGGGACTGGGCAGAAGCCCCAGAGGTTCCTGTAGTGGGAGGAGGCTTGTGGATTTGGGGCCAATCTTCCCTGTGCTATTGGCAGTGCCCCAGCAAATGTGACTCCTAGCTCCAGCGGGGTTGGGGAGGGATAGGACTTGTCCATCTCCTGCACAACTGCTGGGGGGTCTGGGGAGGAGATCAAACCTACCTCTGCCTCTGGGATATTCTGTGGTTGCTGCCTTCAGAGTTCAGATCAGAAGTGAGGGTAGCAATTCCATAACCCAACTACAACAAGTTTGCAACCCTCAGCACAATCCCTTTTTGGTTGGGACCCACACAGTTAATAACACTGTGAAGTTTCACATTTAAACATATGAAAACATGAAATTTACAAGTTTTCAAATCCTATGACTATGAAATTGATCATAATGGACCTTAACTACACATCCTAGTTATGAGAAAAGTAAATAACACTTCTTTATTTACTTTCTCCATACCAGCCATGATTTTATAGACCTCTATCTTATCCTCTAACCATTACTGTTGGCTTTTTTCCTGAACCATCTCCAATTCTAATACATTTTTTCTGAGAAGGGGTAACCACATCTGTATGCAATATCCAAGATGTGAATATACAACGGATTTATATTGAGACAATAAGGTATTCTATTAGCTTTTTTGACTGCCAATATCCAGGGTGACTCCAAGATCTCTTTTTAGAATGGTAACAAATAATTAGGAGCCATCATTTTATATATTGAGTTGGGATCATGTTTTCCAATGTGCATTACTTTTCATTTATCAACACTGAATTTCATCTGCCATTTTGTTGCCCAGGAAGAATCTTCCTTACAGAGTTTTCGTTTGTTTTTGTTTTTAATGGTATTGATACTATTCCAAACTCCATGTTTTCTTTATTAGCTTTCAAAAAATAACATTATTTTCCTTTCTGAAGTTCAAGTCATGCTCCTAGATAGAAAATATCAGTGTTAATGTATTCTAAATGTAGTCTAATGATGTCACAAAAAGTAGCTCCACACTCACTCTATCTCTGACTTGGGCTATGTCTACACTGCCCCCTCTTGCACAAAAAAAATGCAAATGAGGTGAAGCGTGGAATATTGCCACACCTCATTTTCATAATTAATGAGGCTCCATTTTCGTGCAAAAACCCCCACTTGCGCAAGAGCTGTTCTTCCTCTTTTTTTCAGGAAGAATGGCTCTTGCGCAAGAGGGGTTTATTGCGCAAAAGCCTTGTGCATAAAAACAGAGAGGTTGTTAATTAGGCAAATGAGGTGTGGCGATATTCCATGCTTCACCTCATTTGCATATTTTTTTGCATTAGAGGGAGCAGTGTAGACCTGGAGAGCCACAACACTAAAACTCTACCAACAGGAGTTTTCTTCAGCTAAGTCAAGTGAGGATGGGATGAAGCCATGCTGGAAACTAAGGCCTGGTCTATATTGGGAGTTTAGGTTGAATTAAGCCACATTATATCAAAGGGTATGTCTACACTTGCACCCTAGTTCAAACTAGGGATGCAAATGTAGGCATTTGAAATAGTCAATGAAGCCGGGATTTAAATATCCCGCGCTTCATTAGCATAATCTCGGCCGTGCGCTATTCTGAACGCCAGCTGATTTGAAAGTGAAAGTGCGCTCCGGGCTGCTTTAGTTCAAATCAAACCCCTTGGTTCGAACTAATGTTACTCCTCAAAAAATGAGGAGTTGCACCTGGCCCCAGCAACCCATCTGACCGGAAGCCAGGAAGTGGGGCTCTCCAGGTGAACAGGAAAAGCCCTGGGAAATTCTGAATTTTATTTCCTGTGTGGCCGGCATGGCAAGCAGACCTCAGAGCAGGTAGCACACCTCAGCAGCACTCCTGACCATGAATTCCCAGGGTTACAGACAAGCACCTGCATGGAGTGTGCAGGAGATCCTGGAGCTCATTGCTGTGTGGGGAGAGGAATCTGTTCTCACACAACTACAAACCAGCAAAAAAATACAAATATCTATGCCAAGATCACAAAGAGCATGATGGAGAAAGGACAGGCCAGGGACTCCTTTGAGAAGTTGGGGCTGAACAAGACCAGTTCTTGACAGAGCTGGGCCTTTAGGGCTTGGAAAGCGTCCTCATAAGCTTTGGTCCACTAGATCCAGTTTGGACTCTTGTTCTTGAGGAGACCGGTAAGAGGAGCCACAATGGAGGAAAAGCCTGGGAGGAAGCAGCATAGTAAACAGCTGTAATGGGACGTAGTGGCCACCCACTGACCCAGAGGAGGAGGAGCCTCTTCCAGAGCCTTGGCGGGTAGCACCTGGCCCCAGCAACCCATCTGACCGGAAGCCAGGAAGTGGGGCTAGGCATATAAAAGGCCAGCCGGAGAGGCCAGTCAGGTCTCAGCGACCAGAGGAACCAAAAGCCTCCCCCCTGCGCACCCAAGTGAGGAGCTCAGCCTGAGTCACAGATGGACAACTGTCTGGAGGGGCTGCTTACCTGACCAGAGGTTCTAGAGCGACAAAGCCCTGAGGACCTGCACTGGGCCCAGGTACAAGCCAAATGGGAGAATGGAAAAAGCGCAGGGGTAGCTGGCCACTGCTTGGCTGAGCCAGAACCGGATCAGCATGTTGCGATCCAAAACCCACTGACCCAGCAACAGACTACTCTGCTGCTGATAGGGCTCTGGGCTGGGAAGCAGTGGAGTTAGTGGGCCTGCGTCCTCCCCTGCCACCCTACTCTGGGGTGGCAGTCTCCCCCCTTGGCTATTCCCGAACAGCAGCCTGCCTCTGCCAGACCCCCGCCAGAGCAAGGGGAACTGACTGGGTTTGTTCCAAATGGGACTTGTGACTGTTTGCCTGCTGCCCCACCCTGAACCATGGCCTGGGCTCAGAATTGTTTGCCTACCACCCTGCCCTGAACCAGGACTGTTTGCTTACTTGCCACCCCACCCTGAACCAGGGTCTGGGCTTGGACCTATTTGCTTACTTGCTGTCCCACCCTGAACTAAGGCCAATCCCTAGAACTGTTTGCTTGCTTGCTGGGTGAGGTGCAGTGAGCTGACACTCCAGACAGGAGCACAAAAGTCTGCCACCTCCCTGTGGATCCTGGGCCAAAAGAAGTGGGCCAAGATCTGGGCCAGTGTCTTTTCCCTCCCAAGGTGTCCCATAGTGGGTATGGCATGGGCAAGTTGCACGATCTCCCTCCAGTAAGGATGGGGCACCAAGAGCTGCTGGAATACTTCCTCCGTTTGTGGGTCCTTCTCTACTCAGTATAGGCAGTTTCCCTGAATCTTCTGGGCATAGTCCTGAGCTGCAACGAAGTCTACTGCACAGTATGTAGTTTGAGCTCCTCCAGTCAGGCATGGGGTAGGAACAGCAGCCCGCTGTTCTTGGGCCCACCAGGCTACCACGGCCACCTGCTTAAATGGTTCTAGAAACGCCTCTGAATCACTGTCTGGCCCCACAGAATCATAGGACACCTGTCGATTTGGCTTGAGGAACTGGCCTGTGACAAGACCACCACCTTCAGATCTGTGAGATTATGGTTAGGTAAACAGAAATGTTCTGCCACTGGCTTCTGAGTATTTTCTTTACGTATATCCAATGTGTGTCCATTGATTCTTTCACGTAGAGAACGTTCAGTTTGACCAATATATATAGTAGAGGGGCACTGTTGGCATTTGATGGCGTAGATCAAATTACTAGATGAGCAGTCAAATGACCCTTTGATTTTGTGGCGGTCTTGTCACAGGCCAGCTCCTCAAGCCAAATCTACAGGGAAAGCTTGGAATTACGATACATGTGCAAATTCAATTCAATTAATTATGGACTTAATCAAGATATGGGGTGGTGGAACCTTTATCAATGAAGATGCTAACTACTTTCTGAATGGTATCCTTCCTGCCTTATCCATCCACTGACTTTGATCTTTATCTACTCAGGTTTAGCACCCTTTCTCCTGATACTTTATGCATAGAGGTAGGGGGGTGGGTGACAGAACATCTTTCTTTCCCCCCGCCCCCTTCCCTATTCCTATTTATTTCGAGTTTCCTTATCCTCTAATCATAACTCCGGTCATCTGAAGAAGTGGCCTGTGCCCACGAAAGCTCATGATACCATCTACATGTTTTGTTAGTCTGTAAAGTGCTACAGACCATTTGCTTGCTGTTTTTTTTCATAGGTCATGTTCTCTAGACCTTTAATCATTCTTGTTGCTCTTCTCTGGACCTTCTCCAATTTCTCCACATCTTTCCTGAAATGTGGTGCCCAGAACTGGACACAATACTCCAACTGAGGCCTGATCAGCACAGAGTAGAGTGGAAGAGTGACTTATTGTGTCTTGCTCACAACACTCCTGTTAATGCATCCCAGAATCACATTTGCTTTTTTTGCAACAGTGTCACACTGTGGACTTATATTTAGCTTGTGGTCCACTATAACCCCTAGATCCCTTTCTGCAGTACTTCTTCCTAGAGAGTCACTTCCCATTCTGTATGTGTGAAACAGATTGTTCCTTCCTAAGTGGAGTACTTTGTATTTGTCCATATTAAACTTCATCCTATTTACCTCAGACCATTTCTCCAGTCTGTCTAGATCATTTTGAATTATGACCCTATCCTCCAAAGCAGTTGCAACCTCTCCCAGCTTGGTATCATCTGCAGACTTAATAAGTGTACTCTCTATGCCAATATCTAAATAGCTGATGAAGATATTGAACAGAACTGGTCCCAAAACAGATCTCTGCGGAACCCCACTCGTTATGCCCTTCTAGCAGAATTGTGAACCGTTAATAACTACTCTCTGGGAATGGTTATCCAACCAGTTATGCACCCACCTTATAGTAGCCCCATCTAAGTTGCATTTGCCTAATTTATTGATAAGAAGATCATGTGAGACTGTGTCAAATGCCTTACTAAAGTCTAGGTATACCACATCTACTGCTTCTCCTTATCCACAAGACTCATTATCCTATCAAAGAAAGCTACAGATTGGTTTGACATGATCTGTTCTTTACAAATCCATGCTGGCTGTTACCTATCACCCTATTATCTTCCAGGTGTTTGCAGATGAATTCCTTAATTACATTCTTCATTATCTTTCCTGGCACAGAAGTTAAACTGACTAGTCTGTAGTTTCCTGGATTGTTCTTATTTCCCTTTTTATAAATGGGCACTATATTTGCCCTTTTCCAGTCTTCTGATATCTCTCCTGTCTTCCATGATTTTTCAAAGATGATAGCTAAAGGCTCAGATACCTCCTCTATCAGCTCCTTGAGTATTCTAGGATGCATTTCATCTAACTTTTCTAAGTGATTTTTAACTTGTTCTTTTTTTATTTTATCTTCTAAACCTACCCTGTTCCCTCTAGTATTCTCTATGTTAGGCATTCCTTCATCATCAGACTTCTTAGTGAAGACCGAAACAAAGAAGTCATTAAACACCTTTGCCATTTCCAAATTTCTGGTTACTGTTTCTCCCTCCTCACTAAGAAATGGACCTGTCCTTGGCCTTCCTCTTGCTTCTAATATATTTATAGAAAGTCTTCTTGTTTCCCTTCCCATTTTAGCAAGCTTGATAGAAGCTGGGGTAACTCCAGGAGCAGGCAGCTCAGCTGGAGTCATGGGTAGCAGGGAAATCACATGTTGTATCAGCTGCTGTTGTTGGGCTGCTAATTCTCCAGTTAGCTGTTGCTGGGTGTTGCGGGGTACACACATCCTGTCCCTGGGGTGAGGGTGCCCACGTGTGCGGGCACCGCCTGGCCGGCTGCAGGGTCATCAGCAGTTCATTTTAGTCTGTAAATAGTAACCCTTTGTCTAGGTAGTTTAGCCTACTTGAAAAAAGTCAGTAATGTTAGCCCTTTTCTCAGGGCAGTACAGCTAATAGCCAGAGTCAATAGTTAGCACTTGGCTCAGGGCTGTACATAGTCTATTGGCTACAGTCAATAGAGATGGGGTGGCAGCCCTGATAGGGGGACCCAGGCCCACCCTAGTACACCGGGTCCTGACCCTGGGCGCTGTGAGTGGCAGAGTGTTCTACCACTCGCTCAGCAGGGACTCTGACCAAAACACGCCAAACTCACCTGGATTGGAGATACCACTCCAACACCCTCCCTGGATCACTTCCTACCAATGCTGGGGGGGGCGGTGTCCCACATGGTCCCTCAGTCTTCTGGTTCCCTGGCAGCTGCTTCTCCCTGGGTCTTCTGGTGCTGGTAATTCACAGCAATCTCCTGAGAGTCTACTTCCCGCTGGCTGGGTCACTGGCTACTGGAGCTCCTGCTGGAGGTCCTTCTCCTTCAGTGGCCAGCCCAGACTGAGCGGCTCTCCCGCCTTTTATGCTGTCCCAGGATTTGGAGCATATCCAGTTTGGGTAAAGGGGCGGGACTTCCTCCGTCCTCATGGTTTTAACCCCGCCTGCTTTAGTGTGGGGTACACATACCCCGTCACACTGGGCCATCTGCTGCAATAGCTGTTGCGTTGGCATTTTGCTCTGCCATCCACTTCAGGAGCGGCTCCATCTCCCTTCAACGGCTGGGCTCGCACTTACTTGTTCTATTGCTGTCTCTTTAATAAGGCGCTTCAGCAGGGCTAGGGCACTGCCCAGGTTCTCCACCATTTGTGGCCGGGTCTCCCTGGCAGCAGGGTGGCCTAGTGGTTAGGTCCCAGAATTAGCCAGTAAAAAAAGGGGTGCAGAAGCCTGCCACTGGTACCCCCGCCTAGAAACTTGAGCCCATTATATGTGTATCATCCTTAAGTTTGGAGCATGGCCCCATGAGTCCAGATTTTCCCCTTAGCTAGAGTTCTAACAGGTATCCCCCTTTATCCCAGGGGGTGGGACTGGAGGCTTGCTTGCTCCTGTGGCTGGCCAAGTGGATGGGCATTGATTCCTGTCTTGCAGACAGCAGAATCATGCTCCTGTCTTCTTGCTGGTCAGCCCCTAACTGAGCCAGGTTCCTTCCTTTTATCCTCCCTCCAGTCCTGGCTTTGGCTATCGGTAAAGTGGGGTGGGGCTAGCTGAGCCAAAAGGCTTTGTTTAACCCCCGTGATGCCAGGCCCTCCTCTCTTCACTCCCTCACAGTGTTCCATCTATTGCCCCACAATAGTTAGGGAACCCCATTGCGACAGAGCCCTTCAGTATGTCCTACACGTTTCCCAGAGTCATTACCCTCCGTAGCAGAAGGGTACTGATTGCCTTGGCTACTTGGATCACAACAGCCCCCACTGTAGATTTGCCCACTCCAAACTGATTCCCAGCTGACTGGTAAACTGTCTGGCATTGCAAGCTTCCACAAGGCTACAGCCACTCACTTCTCCATTGTCAGAGCGAATCTCATTCTGGTATTACCCGTGGCATTTGCCAGTGGCAATTGCCAGTTGCTCAGTTCAAGTGCTTTGCAAAAGAGTATATTCATGGTCTCCTGAGATTATCCCTCATTCCAACAGACCTTGGATCCACTCTGGATATACTCCAGCATAAGGCACACCATACTTATTCTGCTATGCCAGCTGGATAATCAGGGCGTGAAAAGACTGTTTGTCATTGCTTTCTGGCAAGGAAAGGAGGAAATGAGTGCATTATGGGATGCAGATGACATGTACCCAGAATCAACCTCTGCACAGGTGTTAATCCCAGTATGCACTGGGAGCATTAACCCAGAATGCAAAGGGGCAGCAGGAACTGTGGGATAGCTATCCACAGTGAATCCCTCCCAAAGTCGACAGTAGCCACTCTACTGGGGTTGTGCTACTTCATACTCCATAGCATACATGCACAGAGTGGGGACGTGCATCTTCGACTTTACAAAATCAGGTTCTAAAAAATTGACCGTAATAAATGTGACTTTATCTTGTAGTGTAGACATGGCTTAAGAGAGTCTGATTTTCAGAGATATTGAACACTCAACACTTTCTATGGAATTCAGCTGGAGCTGGTCAGCACTTCTGAAAAGCAGGTCCTACCTGATTTTTTAATTGTGGTTATTGAGCAAAAACTTAGTTGGCTGATCAAGAATAGATCCAATACAAATAGAACATTCTGATAGCATATAACAAGTGTTCAGTAGAAGCCTTATGAAGAAGGCTTAAGTTATAGTTCTGTCAATTCACTAACATGGGAAGATAAGAGATTAAAAGAGAGGGGGGGAAGTCAGAGAAATCAATATTTACCAAATAACTTTGGTGTATTCTCTTACTTCAGTAAGGATAATAATTAACATAAAAACAGAAAGCAAAATACTTGAAAGATAACTTGTCATGAGTCCTGGCAAGATTTTCCACAGTCTGACTTTTTTCCATGGCAGTTGCTTTTAAGCTACAATAGCATCATGGACTTATCTATATGAAATGAACAAGAAAAGATAGCACTACATTTTTCTTAAATTTAACAATGGGAACAGTAATTTACTATAACCTTGCACATTCTCAAGCCACATAATAGGCAGTGTAAAAGATAAAAACATATAAAAAATCAAGCAATTATTTTAAACTAACAGAGCTAGCAGACTGAGAAAAGTCTAGATAAGCACTAGGCTGTCAAAACTTGTATTAAAACTAACACACACTTGCACAGGAGGAATTCTCTAACACCTCTCCACGTAAGAATCATTCTCTGCTTCTCTGAAAATGTTTACTGCTCTATAAAGAACTAATGAGATCCAAACAAAATGCAAAAAGCAGAACAGAGGGGTGTTAAAACCACCTGAGCTGGAAAACCTTCCAGAATCATACTCCTGGCAATACATCAAACTGTGTAAAGTAAGTAAATGCTAATCTAGCTAACCATTTTGAATACTTTTGTTTAAAACTTTATTTTCAAGTTCAATGAGCTAATCTATGTACACATTTTGCAAATTTTTGATAAGGCAAATATTACAGTATTCCTCTTCTAATTTTATCACTCATAATATCCAATTAATAATTACATCCAGCAATTGTATATTAAATGGGATTTTGTTTTATTAAACAGGCTTTGGGTTTTGGCATAGGGCACCTCACATCTTTCCTTTCCTTGCACCTCACATCTTTTGTTCAGAGAATAGCAACAAAAATGATTAAAAATCAAGAAAACATGACCTGTAAGAGAAATCTAAAGTTGCCAGTTGCCACTGAGTGTCATTTTCTTATTTTATATTAAATAATACATGCCTCTTATTTTGGATCATCATGGTCACAGACCGTAATGGTGATGCCATAAGCCTATTCCATATTTTATTTCAGCATAACTCAGCTTTCCCCCCCAAAAAAACCCATCCTACGCTTGTTTTCAATGGGGCTTACTCCAAAATTAAGTGTGCTCCAAACACCATCAGTCTTAGCTTTTTTGGTAACTTGGAGTCACATCTGCATCAATATGACAGTGGGAGTGGGAAAATGAGAGCTAGTTGTACAAGTTTTAAGAACACTATACATTTTGTGTTCTTAGGACTTATGTGTTAGCATTAATAAAATCTGAAAATTAAAAAAAAAGAGTTTAAGGACAGCCATCACCTGGCAACTCAGGAGACTGCTTCAATTGCAAATGTGAAACATTTATTAACATTTAAGATTCAGTTTAATAAAATGTAAGTGCTACTGTGTTTGTGTGTATGATTTAATTCTTACCATTCCTAATGTACTGCTTCTGCATCTGCAGCTTAACACAGGTACTGAGTATTATGTACTATTTGCTAAATTAATAAAAATCGAGTTATCAAAAAATTACACAAAGTATACCCTCTTAGATTATGTAAAATGCTGTAGTTAGTTATAAATTAACATGTTTTAGTGATCAGATGTGCACTATTGTTTGAAGAAATAGGTGAAGTAGTATTAGTGGAAAACTTGATATAATCAATGATTTCTGGTGATTTAAATTGTGATATAAATCAATTATTAAAATTGTCTTGATTTAAATCAATCTAACTTGGTGCAGGGGAATGAACTTGATGACCTCCCAAGGTGCCTTCCAGTTCTATGATTCTGTTATTCATTACACCACTGATAATATTTCAAACAGAATTTATAATAATTTCAATTTAATTGCACAAAGGAATAATTTTCCTCTTATATAATTTTGAGACAAAATTTTTGCTCCAACAGCATACATATTAAGGGCCATGAGTTTTTTTAGTCTCAAACTGCCCTCTGCTTTGTATTCTGAACCCCTACTGTAGACTTGGCAACTTCTTAAAAATTAGTTCCTATCACAACAATGTTCCTCAACACTGAAAGATCTGAAAAAGAACACATTCGTATTTACTGAGAATCAGTTCTCCTAAATTGTCTGCACATATTCTTCAAAGGTGAAATAATGAGTTCAACAGAACATTTATTTATGCTACCATAGCATGCCATTTACTTCCTATGCCATCAGCCTGCTGTATGCACACAGCTGGTCATTGAGAAATATTACTATAGTGGTTTCTAATCTTGCACAAACTGGTTTCCCCCCCATGCACTTTTACAAACATAGAAGGTGATGGGATTAGTTAGATAATCATATTACGGTATGTTATAGGAGTAGTTAGTTAAATTTCAGTCAAATGATTGGTTCAGGTATACCTGAGATTTGTTACTATATACATTGAGAGCATACAGGAAGTAAGTTGGGACCAAGATTAAAAAGGGAAAAGGGAAACTGGATTCATGCTTGCTGGATGCTAATTCCAATGAACATTGAATTGTCTGCACCTTTGGACTTTGGGTATTGCTTTCTCTGTTCACACAAGAAGGACCAGGGAAGTGGGAGGGTGAAGGAATAAGCCCTTTAACAAATACCAAGAAAACTGTTCTCTGAAACAATACTCTACTCTGAGAGAGAAAATGGAGGTAGTAGAAAGCCAGGCATGGAAATGCTATCTGTTTGTTTCTTCATGGAGCAATATATCTCCCAAGACAACAAGAAGGGCTTCCTAGGGGCTTCCCTCTTGTTGGAAGAAACTAATGTTGTATAAAAAAAGGTATGACACAGAACCATGCAGGTACTAAAGGAGGTTGGGTAGATATATGTTGTCTCTGATGTCAGTAGTTGAGGTAGCTTTTGGAAAGGCCTCTTTGAAAGCTGCAGCAGACATGATTTAACTCTAAGTTTTTATACAGTGTTGGTTGCCTAAAGTTCTTTTGGTGGTGTCTGAAGAGATGAGAGTAGAAGGTGGCAGTGCTTGAGGGGACTACTCCTACTGATCAAACAATTTTTTTTAAAAGGTAAATTTTCCAATCTCTATATAGCTATGCTTTGACTTGTTGCATCTGGAACTTCTGACAAAGTGGGTCTTTGCCCTTTGCCCATGAAAGCTTATGCTCCCATAAATCTGTTAGTCTATAAGGTGCCACAGGACTTCTCGTTGTTCTGGAACTTCCTGTTTTTCTTTTCCAGACATTTTATTGATATTTTTGTGCTTCTAGAAGAGGTAAGTCACCATATGTGTGAAGCACAGTATTTTCTCCTACACACAGAGCCTTAAAAGCAATTAGATAAGGAATTCTCAAACTTTTTCCTTGTATGTTTTGCATCATATACGCAGGTTTTCCAGGGACCACTTCCCCTCCTTTTCATGACTATAGATTATCTCTTTAGCAATTACTACAATTGCTATGTTGGAAATATTAGGAAAGTGCTTCATGTATTTTAATTGTATATAATTTAAAAGATCAAAAAAAGAATTAAAACCAAACACCTGGCCATCTTATCACTAACCACCAACATATGTTTTGGATACCACACTTTGTTTTTTTATTGTTCGCCCGCAGAAAAAGGCTTAAATGTGTAAAAATGCAGACAGGATATATTTAGAATGTCCCTTGTAGAAAGAAAGTGATATCACATTGCCTGTGTTACTCCCTGTGGGCAGAACAGTCCTGTCAGTTTCTTGAAAGCAGGGAGAACTAAATTCCTGTCCTGTGCTGTTCTGAAACAGAAGCAGCAAAGGAAAGTATAGGCTCCAAGGCTGGCTGATTTGGGGAAACGACTCTTTGGCTCCCTCTATAAATGAAATGAGAGGATTGATGGTGTTTTCATACCAACTGCCAAGGTCATTTGTATATTCTAATCTCTGGCTCCCCCAATAGGTAAAAAGGGAAAAATGAGTAGTCGCCAATATAATTTAGATGGGCTTCAGAGAGGAGTTCCATAAGGTGTTCAAATCTGCAGTTTCCACATATTTTACTTTCAGTGACAATGTTAAATAAGCTATGTAACTGTGCATTTAATAAAGGGGATGTAAGTGTACAAACTCATGAGGGGGCTTCTGATTTGGAAACCATAGAGACAAGATCAGGTATACAGGCCCAAGATGGACAGAGGGAGTATGGAGTTCCTTCTGGTGTTTCATCTTTGTTCTGAAAAGAGGGGCTCTCTCTGAACATTTTGGCTCCTCCAGATATCAGGTGGGAGCTTCCAGCTATGCACCCAAGCCAGCCTGATGGATTTGGCAATAGCAACCAAATGGGAGTTAGGTGCCAGAGGAAACCAAGCTGAATAGTGGCAGGCTGAAGCGAATCCACAACTGAGGAGACCAGCTGAATGGCACACTGAGCCTACATGACTGAGACTAGGTTGGACAGGACTTCTGGATGAAGTTGTAGGGAATGGATTTTGCTTGGACACAGTTCTTTGGGGCCTGAACCATATGACAATTAATTTGCTGTGTCCCCAAAAATAAAATTAGTTCTCCCACTTACCAAGATTCCTATGTCCAATAATAAGAAATTAGCAGTAGGGATATATTACCGACCACCTGACCAGGACAGTGATACTGACATTGAAATCCTGAGGGAGATTAGAGAGGCTACCAAAATAAAGAACTCTATAATAATGGGGGATTTTAATTATCCCCATATTGACTGGGTACATGTCACCTCAGGAAGAGAAGCAGAGATAAAATTTCTCAATGGCCTAAATGACTGCTTCTTGGAGCAGCTGGTGCAGGAACCCACAAGGGGAGAGGCAATTCTCGATTTAGTCCTGAGTGGAGCGCAGGATCAGGTCCAGGAAATAACCGTTACAGGACCGCTTGGGAATAGTGACCATAATATAATAACATTCAACGTTCCTGTGGTGGGTAGAACACCTCAGCAGTCCAGCACCCTGGCATTTAATTTCAAAAAGGGGAATTACACAAAAATGAGGAGGCTAGTTAAACAGAAATTAAAAGGCACAGTGACTAGAGCCAAATCCCTGCAAGCTGCATAGAAACTTTTTAAAGACACCATAATAGAGGCCCAACTTAAATGTATACCCCAAATTAAAAAACATATCAAGAGACCTAAAAAAGTGTCACCGTGGCTTAACCACCATGTAAAAGAAGCAGTGAGGGACAAATAGGCATCTTTTAAGAAGTGGAAGTCCAATCCTAGTGAGATAAATAGAAAGGAACATAAACACTGTCAAATCAAGTGTAAAAATGTAATAAGAAAAGCAAAAAAAGATTTTGAGGAACAGCTAGCCAAAAACTCAAAAAGAAATAACAAAATGTTTTTTAAGTACATTAGAAGCAGGAAGCCTGCTAAAAAACCTGTGGGTCCCCTAAACGATCGAACTATAAAAGGCGCAATCAAGGACGATAAAGCCATTGCGGAGAAACTAAATGATTTCTTTGCTTCAGTCTTCACGGCTGAGGACGTTGGGGAGATTCCCAAATCTGCACCGTCCTTGTGGGTGATGAATCTAAGGAACTGTCCTGGATTGAAGTGTCATTAGAGGAGGTTTTGGAACAAATAGAAAAACTTGATGTTTAGAAATCTCCGGGACCGGATGGCATTCATCCAAGGGTTCTAAAAGAACTCAAATGGGAAATTGCTGAACTATTATCTGTGGTTTGTAACCTATCCCTTAAATCGGCTTCTGTACCTAATGACTGGAAGGTAGCTAACGTGACACCAATATTTAAAAAGGGCTCCAGAGGCGATCCGGGCAATTACAGACCGGTAAGTCTAACATCAGTACCGGGCAAATTAGTCGAAACAATAGTAAAGAATAAAATTGTGAAGCATGTAGAAGAACATAATTTGTTGGACAAAAGTCAACATGGTTTCTGTAAAGGGAAATCCTGTCTTACTAATCTATTAGAGTTCTTTGAAGGGGTTAACAAACATGCGGACAAGGGGGATCCAGTAGATATAGTATACTTAGATTTTCAGAAAGTCTTTGACAAGGTTCCTCACCAAAGGCTCTTGTGTAAATTATATGGTCATGGGATAAGAGGAAAGGTCCTTTCTTGGATTGAGAACTGGTTAAAAGACAGGAAACAAAGGGTAGGAATAAATGGTAAATTTTCAGAATGGAGAGGGGTAACTAGTGGTGTCCCCCAAGGGTCAGTTCTAGGACCAATCCTTTTCAACTTATTCATAAATGATCTGGAGAAAGGGGTAAGCAGTGAGGTGGTAAAGTTTGCAGATGATACCAAACTGTTTAGGATAGTCAAGACAGAAGCAGACTGTGAGGGACTCCAAGAAGATCTCACCAAACTGAGTGATTGGGCAACAAAATGGCAAATGAAATTTAATGTGGATAAGTGTAAAGTAATGCACATCGGGAAAAATAACCCCAACTATACGTACAGTATGATGGGGGCTAATTTGGCTACGACAAATCAGGAAAGAGATCTTGGAGTTATCGTGGACAGTTCTCTGAAAACTTCCACGCAGTGTGCAGTGGCAGTCAAAAAGGCAAATAGGATACTAGGAATTATTAAGAAAGGGATAGAAAATAAGACCCAGAATATCTTACTGCCCCTATATAAAACTATGGTACGCCCACATCTTGAATACTGTGTACAGATGTGGTCTCCTCACCTCAAAAAAGATATTTTGGCCTTGGAAAGGGTTCAGAAAAGGGCTACTAAAATGATTAGGGGTTTGGAACGGGTCCCATATGAGGAGAGGTTAAAGCGACTGGGACTTTTCAGTTTAGAAAAGAGGAGACTGAGGGGGGATATGATAGAGGTATATAAAATCATGAGTGGTGTGGAGAGGGCCGATAAAGAAAAGTTATTTATTAGTTCCCTAAATAGAAGAACTAGAGGACACCAAATGAAATTAATGGGTAGCAGGTTTAAAACTAATAAAAGAAAGTTCTTCTTCACACAGCGTGTAGTCAGCCTGTGGAACTCCTTGCCAGAGGAGGCTATGAAGGCTAGGACTATAATAGAGTTTAAAGAGAAGCTAGATAATTTCATGGAGGTTAGGTCCATAAAAGGCTATTAGCCAGGGGATAAAATGGTGTCCTTGGCCTCTGTTTGTCAGAGGCTGGAGAGTGATGGCAGGAGACAAATCGCTTGATCATTGTCTTCGGTCCACCCTCTCTGGGGCACCTGGTGCTGGCCACTGTCGGCAGACAGGATACTGGGCTAGATGGACCTTTGGTCTGACCCAGTACGGCCATTCTTATGTTCTTATGTCTACCTGCATAAGGGAATATATATTACAGCTAAAGGTGAGCAAAGTATTTATTTTCCCTCCTAGAACCACGAGTATGAGTATGGCTGTAGATAAGAGCTCAAATCAGACATAATATTTATTTCAGGGGTTTTCAAAGTGTAGATCTTTTTTAAAAAGAAATATTTGAATCAGACTAAATGTCATCAGCCATAGTAACATCTTTGTCTTTTGTCATATTATCTAAAAAGCTACATACATAATCAAAGATTTGCTGTAATTCTTCTTGTATATCTAAGCACTAAGTTCAATATTACCATATTCCAAGGTCAAAATAAGTATATTTTCACAGGAAATAATCCCTCCCACAGGCAAAGTAGCAATGCAAAAATAGATAGTGAATAAGTAACTAGATAATAAAAGGGCATTTTAAAAAAACGGCAGTTAAATAGATATAAAATATAGTTGTGGCCATCCATACATAATTCAGAATTGGACAGAGCACAGCAAAAACTAATTCAAGGACTCTAAAATAAAAAGCTGCATTTGTTTTCCATTTACATCTTTTTGAATGGATATCATCAAGCTTTTAAACCCCATTTAACTTTCAGGGAAACGGTATAATCATTCTGTCCCTTAAAGACAGGGAATTTTTTTCTATTTTTAACAGAAGTCAGAATATATTTAATAGTGACTGATGAGAAAACAAAATGTTGACTTTTATTTATTTGCTTGAATCAACACTTAAAAGATTATATAGATATATTTCAGTCAGGAAGTCTCTTTCCCTCTACGTTAAAAAAATATTGATCTAACTCTTTTTTGAAACATCGTCCATAAATGAACCAAATGCAAAAATACTACCTTTCATCTTTGACTCTGTTTTACAAAAATATAAAGATGGTGACTGAAAAAACCTTTTTGAAAAATCTACATACATAATTGTAACAATATGGGGACTATGCACAATTCACAAATTCTATATGAAATTATGAACTCTGTATGTATCTTAACCAAGCCGCAAACTACATTTTGAAATATACAGCCACTTCTCTGTTGGCTTTTGCCTCCATTTTGAACTCAAATATCAAAAGTCAATGAGAAATAATTACAAAAGAGGGTCATTGATTAAAAGTGCTAATCCACTCAAATGAAATAGCTGTAAATAAGACTGGCTTTCAATGCAGACAACTAATTTACCAGCAACAAAGTCACCTGGTCGGTGTCTCTGGTCACCTGCGTAGGCTGATTTGGAGGTTACCCCATAATCGTTCTAAACATTATAAAAGACACACACAGATTTTTTTGCTTTGTTTTGTGCTCTCTGCTCTTTCTCCAGCTCAAGAGGAGGGAGAAGCAACCCAGCATTTAGAAGCCCATTAAGGCAGGGAACCTTACATATCCAAATGCAGATGGTCCCCCAAGAACTCCCAAGGGAGGGGTGAGCTAGTGTCAGGCTTTACAGTTAGGATGTTTAGTGTTTTCTAAATAATCTACTCTCTGTCTCTCTTGAGCTGTTAAAAGTATTAAAGGATTGGATTGGACTCTAGGCAATGTATTTGTGCATGTTATATGCTACTTCAAATACATGCCTCTTGAGAGAGTTAAATGGTAATCCAGAAAGCTCAGACATCCAGTGGAATTCTGCAAAAGAGAGTGTTTAAACTATGGGAATATTTGAGAGGTCAGCACTGGTCCTGGGGGACTCTGATAACAAACATAATATGACATAATTATGATGATTCATCAATATTTGCACTTAAAGTGGTGATTAAAGAATTGATTCCTACATTGTCTCTCATCTTGTGTAGCTATTTTCAGCTGTGCAAAGTAAGTGACAAGTTACTGTAAATTCTATAATATTGTAAAAACAACAAATAGTCTGGTAGCACTTTATAGACTAACAAAACATGCAGATGGTATCATGAGCTTTCGTGGGCACAGCCCACTTCTTCAAATGACCAGAGTGTTGGATGGTTGGATGTCTAGGACCAAAATATTATTTTGGTCCTAGACATCCAACACTCTGGTCATTTGAAGAAGTGGGCTGTGCCCACGAAAGCTCATGATACCATCTACACGTTTTGTTAGTCTATAAAGTGCTACCAGACTATTTGTTGTTGTTTTTTTCAGTTTACCTATACAGACTAACTTGGCTACCCCCTGAAGCTTCTATAATATTGTAGTATTTATCAGCCATTTTGCAAAGGTGGAAAGGTACAAAGCAATAGAAAATCGGACTCTAAATCTACTTCTTATTTTTGAATAATATATGATCAACAGTATTTACCTTAGATTCACTTACTCTTTTAGAACAAAATTAATTTTCTGAGAATGTATTTAAAAAAATCTCTTGGTTTATCAGTAAACAATTATAAATTACTTTTTGGTAATTCAAAAGGAAAACCTTGGACTACAGGCACTTAAATCATTCAGTGATTCACTGGATGGGCTACAAGCACATACACACTATTAGAACTTTAATTCTAGCTCCTAGGAAGTCTGCAAGAGAAGAATTGCTCTCATTATTTATTAATATTTGTATTTCTATTGTGCATAGGAGCCCTAGCCATGGGCCAGGACTCTACTGTGCTCTGCACTTTACAAGCACAGAACAAAAAGATGGTTCCTGCCCCAAATAGCTTACTAACATGAACAAAAAAAAATCCCCTCATATGTATCTGTAACATTCTGGGTGCAATCCAGACCAATAAGGGATCATGCCATCATTTGCCCCACGAATGATTGGGTTATCCTACAATGGCTTGCTGCTGCAGCTCCCAGGCTGTGATATTCTAGCCAATGCTAAACAGAACTGGTTCAGCCTCTCTGACCCCAGCAGCCTGTTGACAATCCACAGTCCCACTCTGGCTTCAACCAGCTTTGGTTACAATCAGCAAAGTCACCTCAACACACTCCCAGTCCTGAATTTCACCAAAATCATGTGCCCTGAAGTGTCCAGTCCTCTTCTGAACCACTCAGAGAAATAATTAGGTTGTTAGCTCCTTCAAAATATAATACATTACAGCTTATTAACTTAACTGGGATAAAATACACCCTTACCTTTAAACCCAGTACTGAATAGGTTTATAGGAAAAATAAAACAAATGTTTTAACAACACGATGCAAGTTAAATGATTCCATGTAAAACGAATAAAGTTAGAAAGAGTTACAAGCAACCAAAAGTGGAAACACATTTAAAAGTCTAAAACTTAATCTATGAAGGTACAGACTTTGTTCAAGATGGTTCCCACTTACATTCATTTTCTAGAGACTTCAACCCCTTCATTGTTTGAGGATCCACCTTTCTCAGCTTTCACAAGCTCTGTTCCCTGTGTCTGTCTAGTGACAGACACTTCTGTCCTATATCTTCCAAAGTTCAATGAACGTCTTTCAAGAGGCAAGATGGCCTCACGCTGTATTCCCTTTCTGTGGGCTTCCCATCCCCCTGTATGTAAATAGAGCTTCCAGGGTTTCAATTCCACCATGGTTAATTACATAGGAGACAAGCAAAGAGCTTCCTGTCCACAAGAAATCTGTTTCTCCCTTTGTTTGGACATAGACTGCAAAGCCTAATATCTGTTTCTCCATTTCTTTGGACATACACTGCAATGCTTAATTCCTTATATAATGCTAACATATATTTTATGATGATATTAATCATCAGTGTGTCATAGAACACCTCATTCGTACTTTTATAATACAGTAATATTGTATACAATGAGATGAGTTAATAGTTTATTGCTTGAGGTTCACCCCCTATCTTAATAGCCCAAATAAAGTTTCTCTTCCCAGCTGGATAATAGACACTAAGCTGTCTCCTCCCCCACTTGTTAGCTTGATAGTTTTGTTTACTTTATATGTGAACAGAACTTCATTGTCTCTGCCTGATGACTGGACTGGTCAGAAAAGCAAATATATTCCTTTGTGTGGGGTAGATGTGTTTATCAACTCCCCCTTGACATGGTTTAAATACATTTTAGTTATAATTCCAGCATATAGCCATAATTCTTAATACATATGATGTACAATTCATCGTGCAAACTATTAATAATCAGTGAGTTATTAGTTTTCCAGTGACATGACACCTTTTAAATATAGATTATAACCATAATGAGTTGGGGCACTCTGAATTGTTCAGGTCAGCTGAAACTCATTACCAAATACCAGTAAGTTCCTTGCTGCCTGGCACTGGGATGTTATTAGGGTCATAACCTGCAAAGGTACAAGCAACTGAAACTCCTCTCCTGGGCCCCAATTCTGCAAATATTGAATAATTAATGTATTTTAAGACCATCCCCATTAAACAAAGCACTGAAGCATGTGTTTTAGTTCCACTGACTTCAATAGCACTGAAGCACATGTGTATAGTTCAGCCCATGCTTATGTTGTTGTTTTTTAAATAAAATATCCTTACATATATGCATGTTTAAATAGTTTGATGAGTTGGAACTTTAGCCCTTCTATGGACCTTCAGAAGCCACACTACCCCTTGACCACTGGATTCCCTGCTCCATACCTGCACTGCTCTATCGTGTTTTCTATTTGTAAACTATAAACACATTTTAAATATCTAAATAAACATATGCAGCTTTATATTTATATAGAAAAACTAGGGGTTGGTGCCCACTGCTCGCTATGCTCACCAATGCCCCTGTCTGTGGGGGTAAACAGGCCCAACTCTCCCCCCAGCCACCAGGGAGGGCTAGCAGTTGCACCAGCCCTGGACTCTCGCCCCCCGCCCCCGGCTGCTGTGGCCATGCCACCCTGGTTTTCTCTGCCCCTGGCCTCAAGAGGGGCCAAGAGAGTGACTGCTCCAAGGCCTAGCCAGGCCCCAAGCTCCCCCCACCCTGCCATGAGGGAGGGTTGGGCTGCAATCGCGCCAATCTGGGCACTTTCTCTCCCCCCCATCCCGCCACAGTCTAACCTTAACCCCCCTCTCCCGCCTGAGGCCACGTCAGGCCTCACTCTGCCTCAGGCAACCAGGGTTGGCGCACTCTCCTCCCAGTTCCCGGAGGGAAAGGGAGGGGCGCTCCGAGGCCTTACACACCCAGAGCTCTCCTCCAGCTACAGGTGGGGGGAGCTTCTCTGAGTCCTCGCATGCCCCACATTCTCATCCTGGCTTCCAAGCACAGGGGAGGAGGGAGGCATGGTGTGGCAGCTAGCACTGGGGAAAGGGGAGGGAGGGGCTGTGGGATGCCAGAGTGATGTGATGATGTCACTCTGTCATCCCGCAGGAAAAACTTTTTATAGGTATAGTAAGATAAGATGATTTTTCAGCTGTGGAACTTGTAGATCCTAGACAGAGACCAAATGTGTGGTTCTCAAGTGATACGATGTAAGCCTCACATTTTTACTGAAACTGTTTCTTGAGCTGGAATGAGTGCGTGAAATGATGTGCTGGACAAAGTACGCAGTTCATAAGAGCTTCCACAAAACTATTCTGATGCAAAGGGTTGGGGTGATTTCTCCCCCTCCCTAAATATTGCTAAATCATCCTTACCAGAAATTACTCCTACCCCTACTTCATTAAAAAACACTTTTGAAAAGCAAAGTCATTTGCCTTAGGAATTTACCAGATTGCCACAAATGTCAGGCTTTTTTAAATTATAATGGGGAAAATAGCTTCATAAAATGTTATCCATTATGCTCTCACCCCTCATTTCAAATTACCCAAGGGGAATGTTCTCTTATATTAAGAATATGCTCTACTAGAAGATTTACCCGGTATTGCTTTGGTCACCAATGTCCCTGTCTGAATCGGGGGTGGAAATGAACTTTAGCCCCCTCTCCAACTTCCCTAAAGGGTACCTGGGGGATAAGAGACTTGGGTGGGGCTGGGGATGAGAGATTCAGTATGTAGGCTGCCCCAGGGAGAGAGAACAACCCCAGCCTTCTCTCACCACAGCAGCCTAGGGCGAGGCAAGAAGCAGCTGTCCATGGCTGCTGCAGTTGTAGCAGTCACAGCTCGGGGAGCTCGACATATCCCTGGCTGGAGGACACACACACACACACACACACACACAAAACTCTCTCAAATATATCATAAATAGCTGTCCTTTTCTCTACTCCTACTCCTTGCTGCCCCAGTGAGTTTATAGCTGTCATGGTCCCCTTTTCTGGCCCCTTGCTCCCCCTCTGTGGTTATTATACAGTATAATTGTCTCTGCTAGCAGAGCCCTCCCTTTCCATTTGATCAGAAACAACTGGATTCCAGGCACATCCTGTTGTCCTGGCACAACCAAATTCTTTCCTACTTTAAGTTATGATAAGAGGAAGTTGCATACCAATTTGATGGTCCTAGCTCTTAACATTTCGGAGGCATTCTTGAACAAACTGACAGACAGGGAGACTCACTCATTCACAGACTGACAAACTCTCAAATATATAGAAAACTAGCAGATGTGCTCAGCATTATTGCTTGGGTCCTGAACTGAAGTAATGTTTGGGATTTTTTTTAATTAAAAGGAAAATGTACTAGCTTTATTTAAATGATTGTAAGGGCAGATGGTTGGGAGGTGGGGAATCAGAGCAGGGGGTAGTTGGGGGGGGCAGTGCAAAGGGGTGGGGATGCAAGAGGTAGGGCAGAGGGTTGGTTGTGGGGGGGTCAGGGCAGGGATGGGGTGTAGGAATCAGGACAGAGGGATGTGAGGAATGGAGGCTCAGGGTAGGGAGTTGGGGGGGGCTCAGGGCAGGGGGTGGGGTACAGAAGTCAGGGCAGGGGATTTAGAGGTGTGAGGGGCTCAGGGCTGGGAAAGGGTGGCAGGAGTCAGCACAGCGGTTGGGGAGTCAGAGCAGGGAGTGGGGGGTACAGGAGTCAGGATATTGGGTTGGGTGTATGTGACGTTCAGGGCAGAGGTGAGGGTTTAGAAATCAGGGAAGGGGGCTTGGAGATGTGGGGGGGTGTGTGGCTTAGGGCAGGGGGTTGGCCATGGGGGCCCAGGGTAGGGGTGGAGGGTCCTGGAGTGATGGCAGGAGGTGGGAGGCTCAGGACACAGGGCTGAGTGGGGGAGGCTCAAAGTAGGGAGTGGGGATGCAGAAGTCAGGGCACGGCTTTGGGTATGAGGAAGGCTGTACTCAGGGCAGAGTTGGGGAGCTCAGGGCAAGGGGTGCAGGAGAGCAGGGGATCGGGGCTCAGGGCAGAGGGTTCAGTGTCTGGGAGAGGCTCTGGGCAGGGGCGGGGGTTCAGAATTCAGGGTAGGAGTTTGGGTGTGGGGAGATGGAGTTAGGGTAAAGGGTGGGGGCTCAGGGTAGGCAGGAGCAAGGCAGGGGACTGGTAGAGTTGGAGGGCTCAGAACAGGGGGTGGAGGACTTAGGGCACAAGGTTCAGTGTTTGGGAGGCTCTGGGAAGGCGGTGGAGGGCTCAGGGCAAGGAAAGAAAGATGGGGGTTCAGGGCAGGGGGTGGGAGTGCAAGAAACAGGGTAGGAATAGAAGGTGCTAGGGTTGACAGATGGTTTCAACAGAAATACTGGGCACACCTGACATGACATCACAATCTACATTACATCTTATTTAGAAAATATCGAACATTTATATTTTCTCATTTATATTTTCTCAATTTGTTTCCCGAACAGAAAGCTCAAATACTGGATTGGCAACCCTAGAAGATGCAGGACTCAGGGCAGGGGGCTCAGGGCAGGAGGCTGGGAGGGAGCTTACCAGAGTTGCCCATGGCAGTGAGGGTAATGCTTACTCTGGTGGCAGGTCCTCCAGGGGGGCCGCAGTTGCACTCCCTGGCCAGCGGCTCCTACCAAGGGGCCAGGGCTCCACTCCCTGGTGGGCAGCTCCTTCCAGGAGGCTAGGGCTGTGTTCACTGGATAGTGACTCCTCCTGGGGGCCTCCAGCATGTCCTGTGGGGATGGGGCCCCAGCCTCCAGTTGCACCCCCCCACACACACATAGCTTGTCCAAGTGGTCAGTCCCAGCCTCCAGCTGCAGGCAAGACTCTGGAGACCAGCTCCAGCCGCTTTCCTGAGCCTGCACCTGGACAGGGCAAAGTGGGACTCCAGGGAGAGCCCTGAAGTCCAGCTGCCCCTGCATCCTCCCTCCTCACTGGGCTGGGGGAGCTGGGACTCTGCCAGCCATCCGCAGCCTGCAGATGGTTGGGGGGGCTCCAGGGGACAGCCCCAGCTTGCCCCCCCTGGCCCTGCAGGTGATTGGGGGCGTGAGTCTCCCGGAGCCAGTCCCAACCTCTAACAATCCCTGAAGCTGGTCCAAGGGCTGGGGCTCCGGGGACCAGCCCTGACTTGCAGCTCCCCCTGTCCCCAGCATGCAGCTGGTTTGGGGCTGGGCCATGGTTCCTGGCCCCAGTGGCTCCTTGCGGGGGGGATGGCTGTCCTCGGGGGTGGCCAGGCCACAGTTCCTCATCTCTCCTCCAGGGAGGGGGGAAGCTTCTCCTCTGGGGATGCACAGTTGCAGGCATCAGCCTCTTTTTGGGGAGTGGGTGTCTCCTGTGGAGGCTGGGCTGCACTGCCAGGCCCTGGGGGTGGTCCTGGGGAGCCACGATGGCAGGGAAGGTGGTTGCGGGGCTCCTCCCTGACCAGCCCTGTTTGGAACAGGGAGACAACTTACATGGTACAGTGGCCGGAATGTAGAGCCCCGTCCCCAGCTGGCCACTCTCCTGCTGGTGCTGCTGTCCGCAGTGGTCACTCTGCATATAGCTCTTCCTCGGAACAGCCCCTTTCATTTCCATGTTATAGAAAACAATCCCATTCCAGGCACTTCCCATTTTTTGTGGTATAATCAAACCCTGACCTTGCATTAAATTAGATTAAGAGGAAGCCGCATATCAAATTTGATGGTTCTAGCTCTTAGCGTTTAGGAGGAGATCTTGAACAAACGGACTCACAGACAAGTGCACAAACTCTCTAAAATATATATAGAGAGATAGTTGTCCAGAGCAAAGTGAAAACATTTCCAGCATGATTGCTTAATATAAGATTGTTGCCTCTTTCCTGAGTTATGAAAAAAGTTTAAATATGATGACCAAAAATTATTTTCTCTCCTTTCTTCACTCTTTCCTGTCTGTGAGAACATCTCCCTCAGTATATGGTATTACAGACTAAAAAGGACATGTTCATGGCAGTTATTTTTAAAAAATACACTAATCACTGTTATTTACCAGACATTGTAAAATAGTTGTGTTTTTAAAATACAGGTTGTACCTCTCTAGTTCAGCACACTTGGGACTTTACTGGTGCCAAAACAGAGAATTTGCTGAACAATGGGAGGTCAATATTGTCTAGCAGTCTTACCAATACTTTCTCTGCTTCTTGGGCTCTTAAAAGACATTTAGGGGTAAATTAGAGCTAAATAAAAGCACAGAACACTGAGAGCCAGGACTGGTTGGTGGCTGTAAATGAACGACATGGGACCACGGGAAACTTGGCCACACCCATCATAAGTGGACATGTGGCTAACTAAAATCATGCTAGATCACAGATGTTGCCAGAACAGAAAGTGCCAGACTAGAGAGGTTCAACCTGTAGTTTCAGTGTAAATTCATTCTGGGACTTGGGTAGATGTATTTGCAATAAAAATTAAAAATTGTGAAAACATATAATTAAAGGATTACATTTTATCATTCTATCATAAAGAATTATGTAGTTTAAATCCTAGTTACTCAACTAAAAGTTTTTTCAACAAAAGAACAGCAACATTTTCACTGAAGAATGAAGATATATATTGATTTACTTGTTAATTTCTGAGCATGTCTAGCACAATCCAATGAACAAGTGAGGTGACTGTAACTCTTAATTTTGAGATTTTAATGTCTGCATTTAAAGAACATACCAAAGTGGAAGGGGAAAGTTCAATTAAGAGGAAGAACACCACATTTTGATTTATTTAAATAACTCAAATGTCATCGTGCACTATTCAGCATTAAAATACTTCACATTATTTTCCTTTCACAATGCATGTTATTTTTTCATTTGAGAAATATAATTGTGTTTTGTGTATGACCTTTAAAGCATTTTTGTCACAGTTTGATAACAATTTCCTGGTAACTTCCATTCAACAATCAACCTTAGTTGAATTTTCATAATTAAAGTCCTCAAATGTTCATACAATTTAGTCTTTGCCACATTTGAAATTAATACTCAGTTTGACTTTTAGGTAGTCTAAGGTAGTGAATGGACTACAATTTCTGAAGGTTTTAACCATTCATTTATATATTCAGTGTCCACTAGTGGCTCGAATGTTGCAACGGTAACAGCTTGACATACAAAATTCAACTTCTAAGGGTAGGTCTAACAGACACTCAGGAAAGTTAAAATGAATTAACTAAACACGTGAAGTTAAAGTGTATTGGTTAAAGCACATTAAACCCCAATGTAGACAGTTATGCAGAAGTAAAGAAGCTTTAGTTTAATGTATTAAGCTAAAGTAAATTTAGGGTATGTCTCCACTAGAAATGCCCCAGTGACACAGCTATAGCATTACAGCAACTGAAATGGTTCTTCTATCACTGTATTAAATCCACCTGTCCAAGCAACAGTAGATAAGTCAGTGGAAGAATTCTTTCTTTGACCTAGCGCTGTCTATACTAGGGCTTAAGTTGGCTTAGCCACAGCTCTCATGGATATGACTTTCTCACATCCCGAGTGACAAAGATATGTTGATCTAAATTTTAGGTGTAGGCCAGGCCCAAGGCCACTTTATTTTTAAATGAAGAGTAAACATGCAGGAGTCTAATGGGCTTTAACTAATGGATTTTCATTTCACACCTTTATTCGGCTTGCTTGAACTTTCCTAGGTGTCTCCATGGAGATATGCCCTGAATGTGATATTTGAAAAACATTCAGGGTTTTATTACAGTTATTTTTTGGGCTGGTCCCACTGAAAAATGCTATCAGCACAGCTACATCTCTAAAGGATGTGAAAAATCCCCGTTGTATAGATAACATAAGGTTTGCAGAAGAACTATTGAACTTTAAGAACTGAGGCTATGTCTACATTGGGAGGGTTTGGTGACAAAAGTGCTGTCGACATGCAAAAGTGAAAAATAGTCAAACTTTTTTTTCTGCCTCTCATTGTCAACATTTCATGGCCACATTGCTGTTGATAGATAGAGCAAAGCAATGTGGGTAAGCATCCCACAGTACAGTGTTGTGGGTAGGCAACGTTGATCCCTGTGCTTCTTGGGGGATTCCCTCCAAGTTTTCCCACAACATTCTCAGCTGGTGAAAGGAGTATCATGAGTATCTCTATGAGCCTTCCATGCTAAGGAATGTCAAAGCAGCACAGCAGTCTCTGCAGCCTTCCCTCTGCAGCAGCAGCCTACCTGCTGCTGTGTTTCTAGTAGGGCAGAACAGGAGCATTCCAATGATTTGCTCTTTTTGTTTTTTCCCCAAACAGAGCAGCTCACTCAGCTGTCAGATACTTCCCAGAGCTTTGAAAGGGGAGGGGTGCAGAGAGCACAAAGCAGTGAGCACTGCCATCAGGTCAGGCACAGTGGGATACTGGAGGAAGCCAGTTCTCTCCACAAACAAACAACACAGTCCACATTAGCTCTTTGTGAACAATAAAGGGAGGGGAAAAGACAAAAGTCTCTCCCAGAGGGGAAAGATTTTCATTGCCAAAAATGGGTGTTTTTTTCCCAACAAAAGTTGTATTGTAAAGAATAGAGGAGTTTTTCTGACATCAGCAAACCTCTTTCGATGAGGAAGAAGCCTTTTTCCGAAAGAGCTCTTTTGGAAAAAGGTGTGTGTGGACGGGGAAAAGGGAGTTCTTTCGGAAGACGAGGAAAGAGGAAAAAGCACAGGTGCCCTGTTGGCAGCTCCGTCCATAGTAATCACAGTTTAAATGCAAGATAGTGTCCATTCAGTGTGGATGCTATGTTTTTTGAAAAAGCAGATCGTTTTTTCAACGCGCTTTGGCAGTGTGGACGCACTCTTCCGGAAAAGCTTCTTCTGAAAGAAGCCTGCAGTCAAGACGTAGCCCTCTTGGCACTTCCATGAAAGAGTTCAACCCAGCAACCGAGGATCAGTAAAAAACTAACTTATCAGTGGCACCTAACTTATGAGAGAATTATAATTTTCCTTCCCTGGATCACATTCCTCCTACTTCTTTACCATTTTCCCTCTTGAGTATCTAGAGCTATATGCCAACAACAGTTTTAGTGTCAAACACTTGAAGTGATAATGACTGGAAATCAGAAGCCATGAAGCTATGTGGAAAAAAGGACTTTATAAACTTGTTTAGGGTTGGCCTTAAATGACCCTTGACCTTGGCCTTAAATAATTCCTGATCAATTCTGCAAAAATTGATCAGATTTTTCAAAATAGTCGTGGTGACAATATTTTTTTAAAGTATCAATGATTAAACAGAATGAGGTAGTAATGGAAAGCAATGGCACTGTCATCAACTATGTTTTAGAGAAAAAAGGATCGCAACGTTAGAAAACATTGATGTAGAACAATGTTCTAATATTTAGTAGAACAATATGATCAGGATACTCGGGTTTTGGCATCTTACTATGGCATGAAAAAGGGTGACTCAATAAAGATGGTTGACTATGTCACTACTTGTTACAATGGAATGAATAGGAGAAAAATATAAACTAAAACTCAATTGAATTCAAATTGCTGCATACATACATGACATTAGGTATTATTTAGGCAAACTAGATTAACTACTATAGTGTGCTATCAAGAAAAGTGGATTTGAACTCCATTAAATTTCAGACTTCGTAATCTACAACTATTGTGAAAACATCATTGTCAGTCTATGGGTATGTCTACACAGCAAAGTTATTTCGAAATAATAGCCATTATTTCGAAATAACTTTACCAGCACCTACACAGCCAAACCGCTATTTTGAAATTAAATCGAAATAGCGGAGGGCTTATTTCGAAATTGGTAAACCTCATTCCATGAGGAATAGCGCCAATTTTGAAATTGTTATTTCGAAATAAGCGCAGTGTAGATGCTTATTTCGAAATAGGGGGCCTCCAGCCCTTCCTGGGGTGCCCTGGTGGCCACTCTGGGCACAACCAAGAAAATTCCTCTCCCTCCCCCCCTCCCTGGAACCCTTAAAGGGGTAGACTCTGGCCACAGTGCCTGTGCCAGCTCCAAGCCTGCCAGCCCAAAGCCAGCAGTCACTGCACCTGGCCCAGTGGCCCCAGCATGAGCCAGGCATCCAGTGCTAGCCAGCCTTCCACAGCTCCCCAGGACCAGTCTGCCAGCTCCCAGGAGCCTGCCAGGGGCCAGAAAAGGCAGGTGCCTGCCTGGTCCAGTACGGAGATCAGGGACCTAATTCAGGTTTGGGGGGGATGCCTCCAACATCCATGATCTCCACACTAAACAGAGGAACGCAACTGTCTACAGGTGGATGGCTGCCAGCCTGGCCACCAAAGGCCACATGCGAACCCAGGAGCAGGTTCGCATGAAAATAAAGGAGCTGCGGCAGGCATATGCCAGGGCCACAGGGGGCAGCTCCCAACCAGGGGCAGACCCAGACCCCTGACCCTATTTTGATGCCATGGACCGCATCCTGGGGGGCAGGACGGTCCGTGCCCCCCAGGTGGTCATCGACCCTGGGGCAGGGCTTGCTGCCTCCTGCTCCTCCAGCCCCTGATGCCTCCCCAGCTACCGCTCCTCCTCCCACTCTCTCCCCCTCCCGCTTCTTCCTCCCCACCCTTGCCACACCCCCAGGGATGCCAAAGCCCCTACACCCACGGTACTGGGAGACAGTTGGGCCGGCGAGACCCCCCAACCCTGAGCCCTGAGCTTCTCCTCCCCCTTCCTCCCCTTGCCTCCCCCTGCCAGCTCCCTCCTCACAGGTTTCCCCCTCCCCTCTCCCACCCTCGCTCCCCCCCTCCCACCTTCTTTCCCCAGTCTCACCTCAGTTTCATCCCCCCCTCCCCCAAATTTTGTTCAATAAAGAGGCTTTGTTGTAATGAACACGTGTCTTTTCTTGTACAGCAGGAAGGGGGGTTAGGGAGGGTAAGTGGAAGGACGTGCGGGAGGAATGAGGCACAAACCCCCAGTGGGGCACACCAGGGAGACTGTTACTGCCTGCAGAACGTGCTGCCAGGCTCGCAGCAACATGTCCAGGAGAAGCACCAGAGTGCCCAAGGGCGGCTCCGGCTCCATGCTGCAGAGTGCTGTGGTGTCCTGGGTGAGGGCAACCAGAGCATGCAGAGAAAAAAATGCTTTGCTGTCCCTCAGTGAGGTAGGCAAGCAAGCAGGGAAACCTTAGAACCGGCTGTCCGGGGGGGGGGGGCCTTTAAGAACAGGTCTCAGATAGCCTCAGGCAGCAGCCACACAAGGTAGCTCCTGACCTGATGCCATGCCAGAACTGGTTCTGGCTGGCCTTAAATGTGATTCAGCGTCCTATCAGTGTGTACGCGCTATTTCGAAATAGCAAAACGCTATTTTGAAATGCATTTTGTGTCTAGACGCGTTATTTTGAAATAAGCTATTTCGAAATAACTATTTCAAAATAACGCTGTAGTGCAGACATACTCTATGTCTACAATTGCAGAATTTTTGCACTCAGTTTCACCAGTGATGGTGAACCAGTAAAAGAAAAGCACTGGTTTCCATATTCACTTACTTCCATAGGCATTAGAGAGTGTTTACGTTTGCAGCACTTCCATCACTAAAGAGAGCGGTGTCTTGAGGGCAGCAATCCTACAGTGAAGCTGTCTCCATTTTGATGACAGGTCTTGTGGGAAGGGAGAGTGATTGCCAAGCATCTAGAGTCCCCGCCCAGGGCTCTCTCTCTAAAGACTGATAAGATCCAGTAGATCAGCATTGATGCAAGCAGGGGATCATTTGTTCCATGGAGCAGGCATTGTCACCTGGCCAAAGGATAAATGGGTGCTTGCCAAGAAAATAAGAAAGGGAGTTTCAAAGTTCCTGGGGCCTTCCAGAGGGGAGGGCACATCTGTTTATCTGGCAGCAGTGGTCAAAAGTGGTCTAAAGTGGTCACCTAGACACTGTGAGGGACTAAAAGCTCTAAAACAGCAAGAACATGTCTTCACTTGCACATTGCTGAGAAAGCATTGCCAGGAATAGCTGTACAGCTCTCATGGAGATGGTTCTCTTTTTGCAGTGAAACCTTTCCACTTTAAATGGCAAGTATAGACATGCCCTCAGTCAGCTGGCTGGAAGCAGCCAAACAGGTTGCAGAGCAGCTGGCAGTCTCACTGGAAATTAACACAGAAGACCCCCGCCCCGCCCCTCATAGCAGCACAAACCAAAGGAGATTTTACTTTTTCATATTTAGAACAATGCTTTCTCAAGGACTCTTACAAATTCTAAACCTTCCGGGAATACATGCTTCAGTTACAGGTAACAGGGAGGAAATATCTCACTGGAATAATCGTCCTTTTTATATCCCAGCAACAATTAAATGCAAAATTTTTATGGTCATTTTTTTCTTACAGGATTTATTAACACTAAACTTAAACTACTGATTACACAGAGACTTGTAACTAATCTTGGAGGAAAGTTCAATGATTTACTATTGGGAATATTTATTTTCCTTGAAGGACAAGTAAAAGTGCCACTGTTTGCAGCCAAATCTTCTGCATTAAAGAGTATGAAGTTGCATACTCACCAGTTTTCCAAATACCAATTTTGAGATAGTCAGGGAATATAGAGGCATGCCAAATGTTTAATTGTAGCATTCATACAAAGCTGAATTAGAAGCCAAATACTAGGTGGAAAAATAAATGACAGAGTAACATATATTATCTTTTATTTTTTACTCTTTTGGGATGTTCAGAATGAAGGCTAGTATCAGTTTGGCACTCCCATAAACTCACAAAACACATATTAGAAATTACTTTTTCTTTTATATTTTGTTGAGAACTTGGCCCTATTTTCATCTCTATGTGAAAAATACAGCACAGTTAGGACAAATACTCTTCATTAAGCAGATGAATCAGGAGTTAAATATCACATTCCAGATCATAATTAAAAAGATAAATTCATTTTCAATAATACATTTTAGCAATCAACCATTGTTCAAATTACTCATTTTTTTGAATAATTGATTTCTGAATCTAAAAAATTAAATGGACTAATGCATTATGTAAAGGTTAAATACCTTATTCTGAATATTGTTTGCTTATACTGGTGACCTAGAAGGTTAAGGTAATTACGTCTACATTAAAATAGTCATATCTACCTCTGCCAAGCAAACTTTGTCTGTAATATCAAAATAATATTTTTAATACAGATTGCAAGAGTGAAACAGACAAGTAAGGCCACATTTCCGACTGTTTTCCATCATTTCTATGGCAGTGTAACATCATGATTTCAATGGAATTACACCAGTTTTACAAAAGTGTAGTCCAGTGGAGAATCTGGCCTTATTTTCTAAAGCAGTGATTCCCAAACATTGGCTCATGAATCCTTGGAGGTTTGTGAAATGTTACAATAGCAGGGGGCATGCATTGGGGAAAAAAATCTGTGATGGTAGAAGAAAAAGTGTTTGTGCACCAAACCAGAACTAAGGTCATTGTAAATAATCTAGCTGTGGTAATGTTCCTCAATACTCAGTCATTCTCTGTGGCATGCTGTTTTGCTCCAAAGAGATGTATGTGAATCTTCTCATTTACTTGTTTGTTTGTTTGTTAGAATTCTCAGTATGTTATTTTATTTCAACTGTTGTACTCCCAATAACGGACAAGTGGCTAAAAATGAAAGTGTAAAGGCACAAGAAAACAAATCTTCAACATTAGGTAGTCTTTCAGCAAACAGAATGTTCGGAAGCATTAAAGAAAAGGAATAGAGAATATTATTGCCTCTATATAAATCCATTTTATGCCCACATCTTGAATACTGTGTGCGGATGTGGTTGCCGCATCTCAAAAAAGATAAGTTGGCATTGGAAAAAGTTCACAAAAAGGGCAACAAAATGATTAGAGGTTTGGAACAGCTGCCATATGAGGAAAGATTAATAAAACTGGGACTTTTCTGTTTAGAAAAGAGGAGACTAAGTAGGATTATGACAGAGATCTATAAAATCATGACTGGTGTGGAGAGAATAAAAAAGGAAAAGTTATTTACTCTTTCCCCTAACATGAAAACTAGGGGTCACCAAATGAAATTAATAGATAGCAGGCTTAAAACCAACAAAAGGAAGTATTTTGTCACACAACGCACAGTCAACCTGTAGAACTCCTTGCCAGGGGACTTTGTGAAGAGCAGGATTTTAATATGGTTAAAAAAAGAACTAGACAAATTCATGGAGGATAGGTCCATCAATGGCCATTAGTTAGGATGAGCACGAATGGCAACCCGAGGAGGGTTCACAAGATTTGACATTTTTGTGAAAGGAGTTGATAGTAGGGATATGTGTGTACACGAGTAAATGGTAAACAGATGAGCCTGGCTCTTCGGTTAACCTTCGTGGTTACATGCAAGCCCCCCTACCCCTCACCTCTGCCTCTGTGTCAGAGGCTGTAGGGGGGAAACAGGCAAAAATCAATGCTCGCGGCAAGCTGGCTTTTTAGCAGGTTCCCCACAAGCACTGGCTCCTGGGGAGCTACCTCCCTACTCCACGCTGCTGCTTCTGATACAAACACAGCAACACAGGGGGAGGAGGGAGGACAGGTGGCTCTGTGGGAACCAGTACTCACCGGGAGACGGCTTTTAAGCCCACTCTCTACATGTACCAGTTCCCATGAAGCCACACGCCCAGTGTGTATAAACTTGTAACCATAGTTCCCACTGAAATGCGTGCTTGTGCAGCTGTGCACAAAAAATTCTTCCCCTGCCCACCTCTTCTGGAGAGGCACACAGCAGCACTCGTGCAGCAGGCAGCTGTTCCAGTGGGCAGGGATGGCTGAGACACCATGGTGAGCGAGCCAATGGGGTGGGAGGCTGGGACCTGCCACGGCCACGTGGCAGGGGGAGGCCTGCTCCTGTGGCCGGGGCTGCCATGTAGCAGGGAGGGCTGGGGCCTGTTCAGGCAGTTGGGGCTAAAAACGGGACCTGCTGTATGGTGGAGGGGGGTGGCGTCTGCTCCGGCGGCTGGGAACGGGACATGCTGCATAGCCGGGGGAGGGGTCTACTCTGGTGGCCGGGAACGTGTGTATGTAAATAAATTGGGTGCCACAGTGGCATACATCCAAACCGGCATACATGACCTCAATATTGGTGCACAAGCCAAAACTCACTCCGCTCATGGTTGAAAAATCTTAGAGGGAACACTGCTTGTAACCACTGAAAAATTCAGTGGTTACACATCTACCAAAACCAAACCGCTTTTTAACATTCCTAGTTGATAGGTTGTTAAAGTTCAGCAACTACTTCTCTAGAAGATAAAGGCATTTCTTAAATTAGCAGTAGTCTAAGTTTCCTGCAGTCTCCACTTGGCAAGAGCATATCTAATAAGGGGCAAGAGCTAAAGGAAATGTAGCTTTCTCCCAACATTTCTGCATTTGTAGTAGTTTCAGCTGCCACCTTGCATTCCCCCACTTTCCTAGAAGTCCTGCTTTCCCCAACAATAAAAGTTGGGTTATATAGTTGGGTTATATATTGTAAGTAAAACAGTTCAAAGATCCCCGACTTTTGACTGATAAGTTCATATAGAATGCTTGCTACAACTCCTCTTTTACTGCAGTAAAACAGGAGCAGTCCCATACTAAAACTAGTGCCTCTTAGTTTTGATATCTTTAATTATTAAATTGCTGTACAGTTTCCTCTTGTCAAAACTTAAAGCAAAATAAGGGTTTGGTTTTGCCAGAAAAACGGGATGTGCCTGGAATGGGATTGCTTCTCATAAGACCGAACAGAAAAGAGCAGAATCACCAAATCAAATACAGCCCTCAAAATTGACATCATTAAGTGAATGTTGATAGAGACTGAATCAAGATAAACCAGAAGCATAGGATGAACCTGGAATTGGATTGTTTTTCAATAAACCTTACAGAAAAGAGATTAAATGGAGAAATTTGGAGTAGTGCTCTGCTTTTGCACAGCTACATCAATACTTAAGGTTTGAAAAATAACAGAAAATGTTACTGGAAACCAAACTGGCTATCACCCTTTTTTGTTAAAGCATAGCAAATGGTAAGAGTTTATAGGGATGAAGAGAAAAATATACTTGATGGAATTCCCATTTTAAAAATTACTAAAAAAAATTAAATGGAAAAAAATTTAACAATCCCTTTTTTAAGAAATCCAAAATAAAGATTAACTTCATAAAATAACCTGTATTTTTGCAAAATACAATTATTTAAATTAGGGATGTAATAGTATAGTCGATTAACCAATTAACCGATAAGAAAAAGCTAATAGGTTAATGCTATAGACTACATGCATTTCCCTCCCTCCACCCTTACCAGTAAATTTTTTAGCAGGCTTGCCAGCAGTCCGGATTAGTCCTGGCTTGCGACAGGTGTGGGACCTACCCCTGCTGCAGCTCTGCATTTAAAGTGTATTAGGAGCCAGGCAGGCAAACAGTCTGGCTCAGTTCTGGCAGGATATTGCAACTTGTTAAAATTTATACAGAATTTAGTGCTACTAAGCTGTAAGTTATGTAACCCAGTGGCACTCAGGGAGCTCTGGCCCCAGCCCCGGATGCGGCATTCCAGCCCTGTTCTGGCTTCAGCAGCTGGAGAGTTCTAGCCCTAACCAGGGAGTTCTCTCCTGGGCCGTGGCGCTCTAGTCCTATCCCTCTGCCCCAGCTGCAGAGCCAGACGGCTGTGGAGCTCGCCTGGGTTGCGCAGTTCTGACTGTGGTGCTCTGGCACCTAAAGAGCACAGTGGGGCTCCAGCAGCTGCGGGGGTAGGCTGAAGCCCTAGGTTGGTGGCAGCATGGGCAATGAGGGGAGGGACCTTTCCTGGTCCAGCAAATTCCCTCATTCGGGAGCAGTCAGGTCCCCAGGGTGCCGGACCTGCGAGGTCTAACCTGTACATCACAAAGCAGCAAAAATGGGCCCAAAGCCCTTTTTTTAAAATTACTTGGCATATTGCTTTAAAATACTATCTCCTATAACTTCTAGATGCAAATTTGTTTCTATTTTATAGATTTTTTCTTGTGTTTAATTTTATAACTGTATTTTATTACATAGTATTTTTCAAAGTTCAAAGAATTTTGATGTTTTAAAAGGTATATTTGCTTTTCCATGATTCTTATTCTAATTATACACTTTTCCACTAAAACCTACTGACTTTTGTTTTCCTCCTTCACATATTTCCTATCAATTGTTTTGTATTTTATCCTATATTATTTGCTGCTGAAGATTGTAGCCTTTCCTTTTTTTATTTTTTAAATGTGCTACTCCTAGTACGTACATTACATACACATACACACACCTCGTCCTATCATGTAAACTGGTTTCATGTGTTTTCCCTTGCCTTTGTTCACACCTGGTATGTTGTCTACAAAAGCTGGCATTGTCTATAATCTACAAAAGCTGTCACTGTCATCTTTTTCAGTAATGAACAGATAAAGGGAGCTTTTTGGAAATACATTAATCTGAAATGTGAAATGATAAAGGTAGCTATCTGAACCCCATGAACGGCTAAAAGTGCTCCCCTTTTACAAATCAGAAAAGACTGAAAATGTTGCTGTGTTTGCCACTTTCACAGAGCAAATGTTTGAGAGGGTGTTAAACATTATTAAAACATGGCTCATTATCAGATCATACAGTTAGGCAGGATATTGCAACCTGTTAAAATTTATACAGAATTTAGTGCTACTAAGCTGTAAGCTATGTAACCAAAGTCAACAAGACTTAGCTGCATCGATCACAGCTGTGTTGATCCGGCCATAAGTCTTAAATCACAGAAACAAATGTGTTTCAACTGAAGCTAGGTCCAGTGTGCTAAAAACAACTATTACCTCTTTTTGACCCAAGCAATTACACAAGATGTGGGACCTGTGGACTTTTTCCATTATGAGAAGATTTATTGGTAGAGTAAATTATTTCTTTGATGCAATCTTGTTTGTTTACAAAGAATGTACAAAGTCTTGTTTTTCTTGAACACAAGAGGAATCAAACATAAGCAGACAGTTTATTTGCTCATTGTTCCAATCCTCTTTCAGCCAGCACTTAACCCAAAATCTCTCTTAGCTTTTTGTCAGGGTAACACTACCAGTGCTTCTGTATTTGGTGTTTCCTTCCCTGTCTTCTACTATGGGTCTTTTTCCTATTTGTCTTATAGACAAACTCCCCTTTACTAAAGCAATTTTCAGAGAAGTCCTTGTACCCGTGTAGTTCAAATTCCTGAGGGCACTTGTTCTGGTAACGTGCCTGTGTATGGCTGAATGCCCCTACTGTTTTAGTTATCTGATTCCATAAAAGCAGTGGTCCCAAAACTCTGGGGCATACCCCCATAGGTGAGGGACACAGAGGAGCATCCAGAGAGCATGACTGCTGATACAGGGGCAGCAGCACAGGGGCAGGCAGGTCCCCATGAACACCAGCTCCCACTTGCCTCCTCCCTCCCCCCCCGCACTACCTCAGTGGGAGGCAGCAGTACAGGGGGATCAAGTGTCTCCATCAGAGCCAGCATGCACAGGGAGCTGGCTTAAAAGTCGGCTCCCCATGCGCACTGGCTCCTGTCTCCCCCCGCCAGCTGCCTCTCATAAAGAGGTAGCAGAGGGGTGCGTATAACACTGAGGTTACTGATAAGGCCAGGTTTATCAGTTAACTGTCTTTGCGGATACACATTAACATCCCTAGATTAGAGTGAAGGAGTCAGAATGTGGGGAAATTAAGCATGACATGGATGGAAATTAGAAATGCTAAATTAATTGGGGGAGGTTAAAGGAAGAGAAAATATTTGAAAACCACATCAACTTCTAGTGTCTGCCTTTCAAAAAAGTCTGGAGCTACAGGATTCCCCTAAAATATACTTTAATTTCTCAAGCACTTAGATATAAATATGAATGGACACAAGAAATCCATAAAATTAATCCTTAATATTTGTATAACATTTACAAAGACTTATATGATTAAAAATAACTATAAACCTATTTACTCCTTATGATGCTAATCCATCAAATAGTATATATATCCACTAGAGCAGTGTTTCTCAAAGTGAGCCGCAGTCTCGCCTGTGTAAGCCACTGGCGAGCCCACAGTGCTTTGTTCATGTAAAACAGTGGTTCCCAACCTTTTCGAGCATACAGACTCCTTTTCAATCTATTAAAATTTTATCGACCCCCAAACCATATAGCTGTTTTCAAACATTCCATTACTTGATAATCATTTGAAATGTATAATAGTTCATGTTATCTAAAATATAGTAGTATTGAGAGAGAATACAGAGTGTCCACATTGAAATGTAACAACTTTGAGGTGCCATATATTTTTATTGAAAAAATTGTTATTGGATCCACCTATCCATTTTTGCTAGTGACCCAACTAAACCCTTCCTGCCACTCTAATAGCCTTTGAACGGTTAGAGCAGAGTGACATATCCAAAAAAGAGAAAAAAAATGGTAAAAAGTGACTGACTCATTTTGATGGGGTGGACAAAGCCCGACATCCCTGCTAGAGGCCTTTCAGCACCCTGGCCAGCAACAGGAGCAGTAGAGAGGTCCTCCCAGTAGATCAGACTGCAGCAGGCTGATATAAAAGGAGCTGCTAGGCCAGGGCCTGTCAGCTCCTTCCTGGAGCTTGACCCAGGCTGGACCTCAGGGTTGACTGGGGAACACTAGCACTCTGGACAGCTCCAAGTGAGAGCTGGGCATCATGCCTGGTCGGAGCCAGGTCCTGTGGCTGAAGGTTAGCCAAGAAGCCAAAGACAACCCTGCAGAACCCCAGACAACTCAACCACAAGGCCCTAGAGAAAGGGCTGGATGGGACAGCATCCCAGGGAAGTGGCCCAGGGATGTGACACCAACTAAGTACTTTGAAACTCAGCAGGTAACTGCTACTGATAGGGTCCCTGGGCCAGGACTCAGAGGAGTAGGCGGGCCTGGTTCCCCCCTCAATCCTCCTGTAAGCTCCACCTGGGGGTGGTGGTGTAAAGAAGAGGCCTGATCTCTGGACAGTTGCTGGATGCTGCCTCACCTGCAGACAGGCAAGTAGAGACTCTACGACTCCCCTTAGCCACCAAGGGGTGGACCCTGTTACACCCATTTATAAGCCAACTCCAGAGCACAGTCTTAGCTTGTCAGCTTCAGCATGGGCTGAGAAACATGCAGACTGCAGGGCATGGAGCTTCTCAGGTCCCACTGGCTGCTGTTCACCTGCTCTTCTTCTTCCTCTCCTGTCCCCTCCATCTCCTGCCCATCCATGGAGCGAGGGGACTCCCGTGGCCAAAGGGAGCTCTGGAGCTGCCAGCTCCTCAAGGGTGAAATTTCAGGAGGGTACAGTGCAAGGGCAAAACTTTGGGAGGGTAGGGAGCAAGGGCGGAACTTCGGGAGCATGGTGGGAGGGGGGGCAGCAGCCATGTGCGCCGGGACATGGCTTGCTTTTGATCCAGTTCTCTGGAAGCTAAGGGAGCATGGGGAAAGTGCATGCATGCCATGCATGCCTCTCATGCCGGTCTGGTGTGTGAGAGGCACACATGGAATGCAAGCACTTTCTCCTCACTCCCTTTGCGTCTGAGGAATGGGATCAAAAGCAAGCCGTGACCCAGAGCACGGGGGGCAGCAGCCGTGCACTCCAGGTTACCGCTTGCTTTTGATCCCATTCCCTGGATGCTAAGGGAGCAAGAGGAAAATGCTTGTATCCTGTGCATGCCCCTCACACACCAGCCAGGTGTGAGAGGCATTCACGGCATGCATGAACTTTGCTCAGGCTCCCTTAGCTTCCGGAGAATGGGATCAAAAGCAAGCCACGACCTGGCGAGCACAGCTGCTGCCCCCACCCACGTTCCAGGAAGTGGGGGTGAAGAAAAGGAAAAGTAAGGATCCTTACTTTTAAAACTTTTTGTGGACCCCCTGAAATGCCCTTGTCCATGGATCACAAGTTGGGAACCACTGATCTAAAGTGTCCATAGCCATAGAGCTGCACAGCTCACATTAGCTGCGGTTTACCATTTCCAGCCAAGGGGAGCTGTGGGAAGTGGTGTGGCCCAGGTCAATTGGATCTCCGAGGCTCCATGGCTACCGACACTTTTGATAAACAAAGCACCACAGGCCTGCCAGACGCTTATCCAGGTGGGCCTGAGGCCCACCTTGGGAAACACTGATCTAGTCCATCCCTGACAGGTGTCTGCCTAACCTGCTTTTAAAATTATCCATTGACAGATCCCACAACCTCCACAGGCAATTTATTCCAGTGCTGATAGTCAGGAAGTTTTTCCTAATGTCCAATCTAAACCAACCTTTTGGCAATTTAAGCCCATTGCTTCTTGTCCTATCCTCAGAGAATAAGAACAGTTTTCACCATCCTCCTTCTTACAATCTTTTATGTACATGAAAACTATTATCATATCCCACCCTCAGTCTTCTCTTCTCTAGACTAAACCCAATTTTTACAGTCTTCCTCGTAGGTTATGCTTTCTAGATCTCTAGTCATTTTTGTTGATCTTCCCTGGATTTTTTCCAATTTGTCCACATCTTTCCTGTAATGTGGCACCCAGAACTGAACACAATACTCCAGCTGAGACCAATCTGCAAGGAATGGAAATGAATAACTTCTCATGTCTGTCTTGCAACACTGCTACTAATATATCCCAAAACGATGTTGGCTGTTTTTTGCAATAGTGTTACACTATTGATTCATATTTAGCTTGTGATCCACAATAACCCCCACCCAAAGATCCCTTTCCACAGTAATGCTTGCTAGGCAATTACTTCCCATTTTGTATGCATGCAAACTGATTGTTCCTTCCTCAGTAGAATACTTTGCATATATTCTTACTGAATTTCATCCTATTTACTTCAGACCATTTATCAAATTTGTTCAGATAATTTTGAATTTTAATTCTAGCCTCCTAAGCACTCGCAACCCCTCTCAGCTTTTTATCATCTACAAACTTTATAAGTGTACTCTTTATGCTATTATCTAATCATGAAAATACAGAACAGAAATAGTTCCAAAACTGTTCTCTGCTTGTTTAAACACATGTAGCCCTGACTAGGCAAAGCAATGTGTATTTACCTCAATTTACAAATATTAGTAAACAGGGTCCTTTGGACAGCAAGAGAGAGTAAACTTGAGACAAAGGACAAACTGACACCTCTAGCCAGGAATCAAAGTTGATAGGCAATCACCGGCCTAGAGGACATTCTTTGGCACCAAAGAGGAGCAGGAAGAGATTCATTTGCATTATAGCACACAACAAAATGGAACTTCTTTCACGCTGAGATTCCAAGTCTCTGTCCTCATAGAAGAAAGGAACTGCATTTAGGGATAACCCTCAGGAAAATGCATTGCAAGAAGTAAGTGGACTATAAAAGTAAAGGGCAAAAACACCCCAGGTTAACTTTTTCTCTTTCACCAAAGACGACAAGGGAACCAGCCTTTTAATTTTGGGAGAAAACTTGACTCAAATTGGAATAGCAGCTATTCTAGGAACATGTGAAAGATTTTAGGTTGAACCACAGCTAATTTGTTATATTTTAGCTGTAGAAATCCATTTATTTTTATTTCTCTTGTAACCATTTCTGACTTTATTACCTTATATACTCTCAAAATCATTTATTTGTAGTTACATAAACCTGATTTATTTTTAATCAAAATTAATTCAGTGTTGTGTTTAAAATGAGCTGTTTGGTAACTTGAGTCAAAGTAGTAAATATTGAATGTAAATGTTGAATACTGACCCCTTGCAGGGCAACAGTTCTATAAAATCTGAACTGTCCAGAACAACACATGCTTTGGATAAAATTTAGGACTGAGTGTGTGTTGGGGTCACTCTGCATGTAGGGGTCACTTCAGTTAACAAGGATTAACTGAAAGCTGCAATGTTGCTGGTATATTGCTAACAGGCTGCTGATGTCAGAGCTGCTGTAGCTGGACTGCAGCTATACACATACTTCATGCAGTTTGCCTGTTTGTCAGTGACCCAGGTTGGGAGCTAACACAGAAAACATTGTGAGGTACATAAGATCGAAGGGCAGATGGTGGCACAACTCCTCACAGATCTGGATTACACCCTGGAATGTGACAGCTTTTGACTTTAGGAGAAGTGACTCAAAAAGGAGTTGTAAAGGGGTCACAAGGTTATCATAGGGGGAATTACACTACTGCTACCCTTATTTCATCATTGCTGTGGACAGCAGTGCTGCCTTCAGCGTCGGACAGCAGAGTGGCAATTGCTGGCTGGGAGCCCAGCTCTGAAGGCAGAGCTGCCACAAGCAGCAGCACGAAAGTAAGGATGGCAGGGTATAGTATTACCACCCTTACTGCTACACTATTGCATGCAGAGCTGGGCCCTGTCAGAAACAGCCACTCCTCAGTTGCCTAGCTCCGAAGGCAACAGTGCAGAAGTAAGGGTGGCATGATATGTGTTATGGGTTCAATCACAGAGGTCCCCTTGGGGCTGTCACTCAGCGTACTGATCATGCCCCTGAGCCTGCCTATCTGTCTTCTAGGGCACCCCACAACCCTGTCCAGCTGAGCCAGAAGCTCTAGTTTCCCCCAGCCAAGGCAAAGACCAAAGTAACAGCCCCCTAGCAAACCAGCGTGCACAGATGCTGAACCAGCGCTCAGCTTTGGGAGGACTCAGCTATGGGGCCTTGAAAGCATCCAGGAACACAATCCTCTAAAGGGACCAAAACCCCAAATAAATCCATTTTACTCTGTATAAAAGTTTTACACAAAGTTAAGATGGTCGCACTCTTTATCAATGAAAAAGATATTTAGAGCTGTGTGCCCCCCTCACCCAGGTAACAATTATTTACAGTAGGTTTGATAATAAACACATTGTTTTTATTAAATATAAAAAGTAGGATTTAAGTCAATTCAAGTGAAAACAAAGTGAGTTATTAAGCCAAAGTAAACAAAGCATGCCAATTAAACCTAATACACTAAGAAATTTAAGACATGCAAATTCTTATCCTAACAGTAGTTCTAATAATCTTTTTCACAAGCTAAGCATCCTCCTAGCGTGGGCCTGATCCTTCCCACCGCTCAGTCTTAGATGTTTGTTGCAGGCATCTTGGGTGATAAGTGGGGCTCTCTGGTCATCTGGCCACGGCTCCTATTGTTTGGTTTCTCACCCTTATATCACTTTTGCCCAAGGCAGGAATTCTTCGTGTTCAGCTCAAATTTTTCTCACCTTGAGAGGAAAAGTACCAGACTCAAAATGTGTTCCAGTATCAGGTGGTCTGGCCACTTGTCTTTGTAGGTCCAACCACATTTAGGTCATTCACAAATCATAGGTTTGAGTACCAAGCAATTATATTTCTGGAGTATCAATAATGGCCCGCATTAGAACATTTAGAATTATAAACAGGTTCACACTTCATATTTCTAACTTCACATACAAAAATGATACATGCACAGAAATAGAATATACACATTCAGCAGACTGTAACTTTAAAAATGTCAGGTGATGCGTTTTGCCTAAAGTATCATCGAGTTATGCATATTCATAAGCCAATTTTCATAAAGCATTGGGTGTCTGACAATATAGTATTACCACCCTTACTTCAGCACTGCTGCTAGCGGGGTACTGCCTTCACAGCTGCTGCTTTCAGGCTGCTCAGCTCTAAAGGCAGCACAGATTAAGGGGGCCAAAACGGCAACTGCCCTAAAATAACTCTGTGACACCCCCCCCCCCTGCAACTTTCATTTGGGTCAAGGTTCCCAATTTGAGAAATTTTGGCCCCCATATAAAGTCTGTATAGTACAGGGTAAAAACACATAAAAGATCAGATTTCAGGGGTTGGGGAACTAGATTTCACAGTCTGTGATTCATTTTTCATGACTGTGAATGTGTAGGGCCCTACACATAGTACCTTAATTGTGCATACACCTATGGCTGGCTTCTAGTCTGCCAATGGGCTAGAAAGCATCCCCTAAGGTGAGGTATTAGTGCACTAAAAGTATGGGAAGAAATCATCAGGAAATATTAATGCATCAACGATGAAAACAATACAAAAGATAATGTAAGAAGCAATTCTTCCATTTGAAGAGCTTTCTGACAAAGAATGTTCTCCAATTGTTAAGCCAAAACACTGAGGCTATCCCTGAGTCTCATGTGAGTGTGCTGAGATGGGAATGCAAGTACAGTAGTGGTTCCATCAGCTTTTATGCCTGCTGTGCAAGGACCAGGGGAAATCACATTCCCTATAATAAGGGAATGCAAAGACTGCTCCCTCTTAAGTGCCTCTGAAGGAGCAAACTACTCAAGTCAGACATGGAGAGAAGAGCATGTTGCATCACCCTATGGGTGGATGTAACATTCCTGCTCCTATTATATTCACTGGAGCTCTTGGAAGGTATTATGAGGCATAATCCATCCTGGAAACTCTTTATTGCCCACAGCGGAGGGCAATACATAAATTACATAATTTAGCTCAGACTGTATAACCTTATTTTATGTAGTAAGATTTAGTTGAAAGATTAAATAAAGTACAGAACAAAGAAATGCTATTTCCTTGGTCCACAAAGATACAATTTCAAATCGAACAATACAAAACTTCAAACAAACATATGACACTTTGCTTTCATGACAGAATCCTTCTCCTCGATGAATTTTTACTACTTCATTCTATGTAACCTGCCATATTCTCACACAATATAATGAAGATGTTTTTCAATGAATAAAAAAGCTTTAAAAACTATTATTTGTGGCTGTTGCAATTGCAACTGAAATCATGCTTGCCCTTTAAACTCATTCTGTTTCTTACTCATTTGTTGTTACATGGGTTTTTCTGATCATTAAAGTAATCCATATGCAAACGACATTTACAATAGCATAATTTTCACGTATTTATTTTTTGCAATCTAATAAGCAAGATTATTGCTAAGCAAAAGGAATGAGAATTATCAGTGCAATGAATGTTCTCACTTATTAACCACAGAATTATGGTAAATACAACACTTTTTCTTTAAAAGTATATATCCTTGGCTTCCTTCAAAACCAGATCTGGAGTCTTCCCTTTAAAAATCTGATTGTTCGTTGGACTTTGGCAAATCATGAGCAGCAACCCATAGTCAGGATTTTCATGTTCACAGATATGTAACAATTTAATTATCAAGAATGAGGGGAAATAAGCATAGATTGAACCTCTCAGGGCACCCTTGGGACCTGATTGGTTCTGAACCAGATAATTTTCTGGATCACAGGCGGTCAATATTGCCTAGCAGCATTACCAACACTTCCACTAATACTGGCCTATTAGAGGACATCTAGGGGTAAACAGGGGCGGCCCTAGACTAGCTGCCAGCAACTGGTGCCCTAGGTAAACCATGCAATCGGCGCCCCCCCCAAACCCCAAGGGCAGATATAGGCTGAGGTTTTTGGTAAACTGGGAAACATTTTGCCCCTATTTTCCATTTAATGTTTTTTAAGCATATTTATTTAAACAGGCATAATTATTTGGTTTGTCCATATCCAACCAATGTTTCTGAGATCAGATTAAAATAGAGACACGAAATTTTCAGAATAGATTTGTACACGACAGCTAGATGATATTTCAGTACGATTTCAAATAAAAATGCATTACAAATGTTGATTATAATTTTTATTATTACAAATCCAAAATAGTCCATTACGCTATCCTGCTTTAACTGCCATTACCACCACATCGCTGGGGAGAGGGGGGCTGGGGATAGAGTTCTGTGGCTGGGGATAGAGTTCTGTGGCTGGGGACAGGGGAGTGGGGAGAGGGAACAGGGTGCCAATGAGGGGAGAGAGTCCCCTGCACCCGCCTCCTCCCAAGATTCCTCCCCCCCCAGAGGGAAGCCAGTGCGCGCCTCTCCTGGGGCCAACACACCTCCTGCGGTGCAGGGGAAGCCGGCGCGTGCCTCTCCTGGGGCCAACTCCCCGTGCTCCTCCTCCGGGGCTGACTCACCCTTCCTGAGGCGCAGGGGAGCTGCCGCGCTCCTCCTCCAGGGCCGACGCCAGGCGTTACGGGAAGGGGAAGTGGCAGGGAATTTGGCGCCCCATTTAACGTGGCGCCCTAGGCAGCTGCCGAGTTTGCCTATAGGCACGGGCCACCCCTGGAGGTAAATCAGAACTAAATAATAGCACAAAACTGAGAGCTAGGGCTGGTGACTGTAAACAAACTTTATGGAACCCTGGGAAATTTGGCCATACCCATGAAAAGTGGAAATCCAGCTAACTAAAATCATTCTGGACCACAGGTGTTTTCAGATCAGAAAGTTCTAGACTAGAGATGTTCAACCTATATTTGTCTTAAATATTGTTTTTTAAAACAAAAATGTTTTAAGGATTTAAAAAACATTTAATTGTTCCAAAAACATTCTTCAGGCTCTATTGTAAAGATCCTTTTTATGTCACATATAATAGTAGTGATGTAAGCGAGTGGTCGAGTAGAGTACTCGACTACTCACACACACATCCACTGCCTCTGTATGAGAGGCAGCAATGAGGGGGTGGTTGGGAAACAGGAGCTGGTGCTGAGGGGAGCCATCTTAAAAGCCAGTTCCCCCAGCACCAACTGCTCCCCTCCTCCACAGAGGCAGCAGTGGGGGGTGGAGCAGACGAAGCTGCTGCGAAGCAGCTTCTGCTGCGGCGGGCTGAGGATCACTGCAGGCCAAGGCTGATCTGGCAACAGCCCCTCTCCATGGGGGTCCCAGCAGGGAGCTGGGTCCCCCTGCAGACAGGAGCTGCTGCCACAAAGCCAGGACACAGCACCTTCCCTTATCGACTAATCATGTAGTCAATACAAATTGTATCAGCTACACAATTAGTCAATTACCTGCCTCTTAATATCCTTATATAATAGTGATGTTATGTAGTGATTAATATTACCTCACAGGTTCTTGAGTTAATGTAAAGTTATTCTCTCTATTGCATAAGCTATAGTTTATAAAGTTTATTCATTTTGAAACAAACTGCGTAAGTAGTCAGTCACAAAGCGAATATTATATGTGTATCCCTTAATAAAAATGGTTTCAGATGGATTGTGAATCAACAATTTCATATCAACATGAATCTGTAACTACTAGTAAATTTAATAATTTGTTACTCTTTATTAGACTAGTGTATTATATCTGTATGTATCTTAAAACTTCAATTTTAATTTAATTAGTTCTAAAATAAAACTAAATAGCTTAATACGAAAAAAGTTTCAAATTAAATCTGACTTTTTCCTCTATTCCCCATACTTCAATATTTTTTTTTAATTTTAAAGCAGTGTTTAAGTACTGTACCCCCAGAAGAGCTCCACAATATCCCTTAGTTTGGGGTCCTTCATTTGTATTTATTTTTAGAGATTGATGGTGTGTAGAAATTTTAGATGAAGACAGATAGTATAACTTAACAGCATAAATAAACCTTGTAATGTGAACCTGGAATTCTACACTGACCAAGAATAGTAAGTGTTGCCATGCACAATGTCTCAAGCCTATACCCATGCCAATTTTTAAAAAATTGTAAAATGACATCTGATACTTCTCTTTAATTTAACTTCTCTAAAGCCTGTTGATTTTTCCCGTAAAAATATTCATGCACTTTGGTGTGTACGTGGATATTATGGGTTTACTAACCTGTACTATAATTTGAGCACAATTACTATGGTACTGATGGCCCAGTTTAAACAGATTGCTTTGTGCTCAGCGTTAAAAAACGTCGGAAAAGATGAGGGAAATTGAAAGCAGATAAATCTGAAAATTTTCAAAAAAACAAAACTAAACTAAAGGTAAAACTGGTTATCAGCTGAAGTGCTTTGTCTATCCACAAAACAAAGGCAGAATGTTCTACATAGAACATGTTGAGACCAGGCCCTACTTGGCCAGCATTCATAATTCTAAGAGTTCTCATTGTGAGGATTCTATTTTCCATGGACTGGAGAACATGGAATGAGAAGAAGCATTTTTTCCAGTGCTATTTCAAGCTGCACTATTTCAGTCATAAAATAGCCTTTAACTTTAGCAGCATTCCTGAGAAGAGTTGTCCAAGGCAGTTGTCCAAGAGTTGTCCAACCTTATCCTCACAAGGGATTACTATTTTTATGCTTGTCTGCATGGTGCTGCAGTCCAGACTATAGGGACACGATTTTTATAGCACTCTGAAGAGTTGCACTCTAACTGTCCTGTGTAGACCCTGCTAGTGAGGTACTGTAGGACTACATTAGCACAAACTAGGTATCTTTTTGTTCACATCAGCAGGGTCTACAAAGGGCAGCCAGACAGCACCACTTCAGACTACTCTATAAATCACACCCCCATAGTCAGGACGGCAGCATGTGCAGACAAGCTTTTCAACATGAAAGGGTAAAGTGGTTCCTTGTACAAGTGCGCACATTTCCCACTGATTTAACTGGAGGTTGCACCTACTTTCATCAAATTTTCAATTTCTCTCTCAGTTGCTACAAGTGGAAACTTGGCAAATAAATCAGTGAAGAAACATAGCAGCCAAAGAAGTCTTACTGATAAAAAATGTATGCAGTAGTAGTTTCATTTATGTTTTATGTAAATACTACAGTTTAGGCTAAAAAGAATTACAAAAGGTCACAGGTTCTCAAAGGTCATTGCACTGCAACTCTTCTGATAACAAAAATTACAACAGGATCCCAGGAGGGGGAACTGAATCCTGAGCCTGCCCAAGATCCACCACCTTGCCTGGGCAGAGGACGCAGTGAGCCAAAGCTCCTAGTCAAGGACTTCAGCCACAGACAGAGGGCCTGTAACTTAAGGTTTGCTGCCCAAAGAAGAAGCCTATAGGCTTCAGATTTGGCTCCAGGTCCTAGCAAGTATAAGCCAGCCCTGGTCACACCATTAAAATGGGGTTCCGACCCACAGCTTGAGAACCTCTGCATTAGATTAAAGTGAAGATCATATTTCTTGGGGTATATTTTCTCATTTTTCTGTCACCCAGCCTTTTAATTCAGCTTGCATCTTAACTGTGCAGCCAGCAGGTAAGCTAAGTGTCTTTGTTCAAAAGTATGTTTTACAAGCTTTACTAAATAATACTGCCAATCCCACATTATGCACAGATTTTTGAGAATGGAAAATGGGTACTATATTATGGATTTGATCAACTATTGCTTACTACTATAATAGTTTATCATTTTTGTCCAATGCAGGTTGGACTTCACTGGTCCGGCACCGTCAGGACCTGACTAGTCCTGAACAAGGGGATATGTCGGACCAGGGAAGATCCCTCCCCTTGTGGCTGTGCTGCCACCAGGTAGGGCTCCAGCTTCCTTCCGCTGCTGCCTCAGCTTCCGAGGGCTCTCTTTGACTCCACTGCTGCTGGGGCTGGAGCACAACGGCCAGAGCTCCACAGCTGGGCAGAGCTCTGTGGCCGGGGCAGAGGGATGGGGCTGGAGCTCTGCGGACAGGGTGGAGGGACAGGAACGGAGGCTGGGGCTGGGGCTGAGGCTGGAGTTCCCTGGCTGATGGAGCTAAAATGCTCCCTGAGCTCCGCAGCCAGGGATGGGACCAGAGCTCTCTGGCTGTCGCTGTAGTCAGAATTCCCTGGCCGGGGCTGGAGGTCCATGGCAGCGACCAGGATAGAGCTCCCCAGCCACTGGAGCCAGGGAGTTCCACTAGGGCCAGAACTCCCCATCATACCATCCATCCTCCCCTCACACACACTCTGGGCTCCCGGCTGAGTCACCACTGCCCCTTACGGCACTATTGCCCTGCTGCCCAACCTCCCTCTTCCTAGGCTCTGTGGTCTAGAAACATCTAAGGTCCATGCCCAACCATGGATGTTGCCAGACCAGGAAGTCACAGTTAAGGGAGGTACAAGCTGTACCACAATTGCCACTAGCTAGCAGTAAAGCATGAGATAATCAAGTCTGCCCCAAGTAACATTAACTGAGAAATCATATTTTCACACACTATGAAAATACCAGTATTGCTGTAGTCTGTTACTGTGTGTTCTGCAATGGAAACAAACACTGAGTGGAAGATAAGAGGATTGGTTAATGCTATTACTGTTGAGAGTCAAAACTCCTTCATTTCAAAACTAGGAGGGAAATCCAAAGGAAGTATGTAAAATGCAAAGTTATGCATTTAATCAAAATTCTTCCCTCTACTTCCATATAATGTCTACAAATATGTTCAATGCTTTTTAAATTGGAAAAAACCCCTGCAATTTTCTTTATAAACAACATGTACTTTTGCTTCTTTGTCCGCAAGAAAGGCCAGTATAATTAACAGTTCAAAGGGTAGTAACTAACTTGTCTCTGAAATAAATAAAAGGATGCAATGTGAATTAGAACTGAATTATTTAACTTAAAGCTTTGTTAATGGAACTAAATTTTAACATAAACATGAAAAGGGTAGTGTTTACTGTCTTACGGTGACATAACTTTGTACAATAAAGACTAGTCTGGTTGTACAAATTATTCAACTTGTACCAGCTGTTATTGTGCTCTGTGAATCAACAATGCTTGGCAGTCATTAACCTTTCAAGGCTACAGTAATTTGTGCAATTAACCGGAGGGAAATGATTTTTCTTGGTTGCATGATTAATTGTACATGAAGTTTGAAAGACTTAATGTATGGTGTGCTTCCACGAATTAAAGATATTTTATTGACAACAAAACCTCATTTGTCTGATTTAACAGATTCATACACCAAAACTAACAATATGAATTTTAAATACATTTAAATACATGAACTTTAAATACAGCTTACTTTTCAACAAAGAGATTGAAGAAAAGATATCCTCACTTGTAACCCTAATTTAGGGTAAGAGCCACAGCCAAATGAGTCTAGTGAGAATCTTTCCACTGATTTCAATGGGCTTTGGGTCAGGGCCTTATTATGCTGATCCTTTAAAAAGCAGCAAGGGAGGAAGAGAAGATATGGGGGAAAACAACTGTTTACCAAAAACCAGTTTCCACATAATTGTCCTCCAATGTCTAACAATAGTACCAGAGAATACAGTAAGAGGGAAACCAATTGTTATGAATCAACTTGACAAACTAGTGTGCCACAGTAAAAGCAGAAGACCTCCCTTTTATCCACTGTTATATGCCAGCATCCAATAATTCAGTTGATGGTTTCTTCCTCAGATGTGACTGGAAGGAGAGAAAGCATCTCCTACCTCTCCTGGGATGAGAGATGGATTCTCTCCTGATTCCTCTGAATAGCTCTCTCTTTATGACCATTACCATAGAAGGAAAATGCGAAAGAAAAAGTTGGTTTCAGTTAAGCTATAAAAAGGAAACAAATCCAGGGCTGGTAGGAAAGAGCACTATAGAATCCAGCTGCACCATCACTTCCCAAGTGCATCCTTTGCAGCTAAGTGTAGCTCTGCGGTGGCTTGTCTCAGTTTCCCCTCTTGTATGTGGTCTCTTAAACAGCCAGTCAGAGTAGCTAACCCATCTACATAAGTATTTCTCCCTCCTAATGAAGCCTTGTGAAAGGAGCATGTGCACATGGATTTAAAAGTTCTTAGTTCAGAGCCCAAATAAAACTTGGAAGTCCCAAAATAAAACTATTTAGGCTCCAGCTGCAATTCCTCCAGCTGTTTAAGGCCTCAGATTGCAGTACTTTCCAGACAGCAGAAAAATCTGCAGTCTTTTCTCTACTTCTTCAGGCTCTCTCCCAGGTCCCATTTCCCAGTTCAGGCTTGCTAGGGGTATGTCTATACAACACAGAAAAACACATGGCTGGCGTGTGCCAGTTGACTTTGGCTTGTGGGCCTCAGGCTGTAGGGCTGTTTCACTACCGTATAAACTTCCTGGCTTGGGCTGGACCTAAACTCTGGGACTCTCCCACTCTGTAGGGTCCTCAACCCCAGATTCCAGCACAAGCCTAGAAGTCGATACAGCAAGAAACAGCCCTGAAGCCCAAGCCCCACAAGCCAGAGTTGGCTAGCACAGGCCAGCTGCTGGTGTCTAATTGTTCTGTAAACATACCCTTAGGCAGTTGGCCATTCCCAAGTGACCCTGCAGTGACTCATTCCCGCCTGTGAAGCCTGTCACATGTAAGCTGTCATCAGACTTCCATAAAGGGCCAGCCTTGTGACAAGCATTTACTGTCTGAAAGTATGAAGACCATGGAGCTTAAAAAGGTAAGAAAGTGGTAAAGGGGATCTTTTATTAAAGATTTTATTTTAATAAGGTAAATTTAGTACATATGGAATGTGCTACACTGCCAACAACAGAAAATTAGTTTTCTAACTAGAGAAGAAATACAGTAAAAACAATAGTACAAATTTCTGAATAGTGACCTTCCCCAAGATATTTCAATTCTAAGGACCTAGTGTGAAAGTGGGCTCATTCACTACTTCCTTTCTCTGCTGCCTCTACCCCTCAGTAAAGACTGCCAATAAGGGTGCCCATTTTATGGTAATTTTTGTGACATGAACAATTGTGTATGAAAACAGAAGGTACACAGTCATTTCATGATATGCAATCAAAAACAGCATAAACAAAGAATTTTGTTCCCTTTCAACCTAAACCCCTCTATGATTATTTCTTCTTTAGCTGATTTGCTTATGAAGAACCTAACCCAAATTTGACTATCTAACAAAATACAGCTGCTCCATGTTTTTTGTAACCAAAATTAATTAGTTCTTATATTTGTATTATGTATTATTCTATCAAAGTCAAGATGCTAATGTGTACAGAATCTCAGATACACTTACAAACCAGAGACCCCAAATGGAGCTTGAATGTTAGAACTAAACTAATTATCATTTGTTTCCTCATGGTCTGACTAGAAGTTTTACCATTGACTTTAAAGAAAAAAGTGTTAAGCCAATGCTGGCCACTTTTGAAAATCCCATCCTAATTTTTTCCTAGCCTGCTGAGCCCAATTCAAACCAGTGACTTTCAAACCATTGGCCATTGGGCCTTTCGAACCAGAATTTTCTATGGCTTCAGGTGTACATTTCATTCTTCAATTCCTATTTAATTGTATGTTTTTAAATATTTACCGTGTTTTACTCCAGATGCTGTTCTATTTTAATGGCAGATGAAGGCATACTGTGTGTTACTCCTGGGAGGATTCTGCACTCCTGCACAGGCACATAATTCATATGGTCTGCATTTTTCTGTGCCCCTGGCACAGAGAAATTTAAAAAATCTCCTGGAACTGGGAACACAATCCTCTTCCCAGGCAGCCCAAGCAGCGTGTCTGCCTGCAAGAACAGTGGCAGAAACAAAGAAGGGTAGGATTGGGCATGGGTGCCCGTGTAATCACCATCGGGGAGGAAAGGGGTAGAGAGCTGGGAATATGTATGTGCTTGCCAACAAGCGCGCTGCAGTTCCCTGGCTGTAAGGGTAGGGCTTTTCCATTATGCAAGAGGTAGGATAGAAGAACAAATGAAGCAGCCTGCCTTAGTTAATTGATCTTATTTGCTGAGGCACAAATGTGGCACTTTGACTCTGTAGTAAAGCTGTTAAAAGTATTAAAAGGGTAGTCCTGACTGTATATGCAAAAACAAAGAGTCTTTAATATACCACAGGACTCAAAGTCGTTCAAGTTGCTGTTGATGGTTAATTGATCTCACTTTTGGATGCAGAAATGTAGTAGTGTGCCTATTGTCACCTGCTTTGTCCTCACCCATAACTGTTTCCGATTTGGGAACAATTTATACCTTCAAGTCAGTGGCACTGCTATGGGTACCCGCATGGCTCCACAATATGCCAACATTTTTATGACTAACCTAGAACAATGTTTCCTTAAACCCATTCCATTAGTATCCCTCCTCTATTTACACTACATTGATGACGTTTTCATCATATGGACCCACAGGAAGGAGACCCTTGAAAAATTCCACAGAGATTTCAATTGTTTCCACCCCACTATCAACCTCATCCTGGACCAATTCACACAAGAGATCCATTTCCTGAACACTACAGTACAGTGGTCACAAAAACACCACTCTATACTGGACACTAGGGTTGCCAGATACTTTCACAAAAAATACTGAACATGGCGGGAAAAAAATTGGTTGAGCACAAAAAAAAAAAAAAAGAAGACCAAAGTTATTGAGAAAAAAAAATGAACCAAAAAAAAGAGTCACTGCGTATTTAAATCCCCATGCTCCATGCTCCATGCTCCCCCTACCCCCACCAGACACGGCAGGGGAAGAATGTCCCAAATGGCCTTCCGTCTGAGAAAAATAGAAAATACCGGACATTTTCTGGGTTTTTTTTAACCGGACACAGGCCACAAATACCAGACTGTCCAAGCCAATACCAGACACCTGGCAACCCTACTGACAACTATTCTTACCAACATGTCTTTTGCTTCTATCCCGTACACATCACACGATCCACTGTCTACAGCCAAGCCCTAAGATGCAACTGTATCTGCTCCAATCCCTCAGACAGAGACAAACATGTACAAGATCTTTATCATGCATTCTTAAAACATAAATACCCATATGGGGAAGTTAAGAAAGAGATTGACATAATCAGACGAGTTTCTAGAAGTCACCTACTCAAGACTGGCCCAACAAGGAAAATTACAGAACACCACCAGTTATCACTGCAGCCACCAGCTAAAACCCCTCCAGTGCATCACTGACAATCTACAACCTATCCTGGGAAATGATCCCTCAGTCTCACAGAACTTGGGAGATAGACCAGTCCTTGTCTACAGACAGCCTCCCAACCTGAAGCAAATCCTCACCAGCAGCCACACACCACACTACAGGAATGCTTACCCAGAACCTATCCCTGCAACAAACCCTGTTCCCAACTGTGTCCACATATCTATACTAGTGACACCATCACAGGACCTAACAACATAAGCCACACCATTAGGAGCACATGCACCTGCACACAAACTAGTGTGTTATATGCCATCAAGAACCAGCAATGCCCCTCTGCCACATATATTGGCCAGACTGGACAGTCTCTCTGCCAAAGGATGAATGGACAAAAATCAGACATCAGGAATGGTAACACACACAAACCTGTAGGGAAACACTTTAACCTCCCTGGACATTCAGCAATGGATTAAAAAGTAGCCATACTTCTTCAAAAGAACTTTAATACCCAATTACAAAGGGAGACAGCTGAACTGAAAATAATATGCAAATTCAATACTATCAATTTAGGATTAAATAAGGATCTTAACTGTTTAATGCACCACAATGGTAATTTCCCCTCTCTTGATATTCACACCTCCACATCAAATGCTGTGAATGAGACACATCCACTCTGACTTAATTAGCCTCATTAACCCCAGTCCCACACTTGTCAAGTAACTTCTCTTGTTATTCTTATATATACCCTTGCCCCTGTAATTTCCATTCCAACTCATCTGATGAAGTGGGTTTACCGATGAAAGCTTATGCTCTAATAAATCGGTTAGTCTCTAAGGTACTACAGGTGTTTTTGTTCGTAATGTTAGTTAACTGTTCCCATTCTCAGGGAAATCCTCCAGGAGCAAGAAAGCTGTGACATTTTTAAAGTCCCTACATTGCCAGAGTAATGTAAAGGAGTCTTCTTATTTATAAATTACAGTAAAGGAATCCTCATTTTAGGAAGACATATAGATTTCCTCATTTTTTTCTTGTGCTAAAGTAGCACAATGGGGTTAGATTACAGCTCAGGATTTATTTTACATATCCATTAAAAAAGAATTTTAGGGCAAATATAATATTTACCAAAGAGTCAATCTAATGTCAGAACAATCAGAACCAAGCACTTCCCAAAGTACCTAGCCGGGTCCAGGACAATGATTAGCAAAACTGTATGGCTCTCATGTGTGAAAGTCTGAGCAATTTAAAATTACAATAATTTTTTTTGGCTGTTTGTTGCCCTGTAATGTAACAAATTGATAAACTTAACAGTAACAAGTCACCAGGACCAGATGACATTTATCCAAGAGTTCTGAAAGAACTCAAATGTGAAATTGCAGAACTATTAACTGTGGTTTGTAACCTATCCTTTAAATTATCTTCTGTATCTAATGACTAGAAGATAGCTAATGTGATGCCAATATTTTAAAAGGGCCTGTCACAGTGTATGCACACCCCATCCTTCTCTATCCTATCGTTTACAGGGCAACCTTTAGATCAGGGTAGCCCAGCCCAAAGGCCAGAGTCAATAAAGTGGGATGGCCCTTCGTTCAGGGCAGCATGGCCTACTGGCCACAGTCAATAAGAAGCAGCCCTTTAACACAGGGCAACACAGTCTAATGGGTGGAGTCAATAAAGGGGGATGGCCCTTACTTCAGGGCAGCATGGCCTACCGGCCAGGGTCAATTAGAAGTGACCCTTTAACGCAGGGCAACACAGTCTAATGGCCAGAGTCAATAATGGGGGAGCCCTTACCTCAGAGCAGCATCAATCAGTTGGGGGCAAACGGGCCCACCCTACTCCACCGGGTTCTGACCTAGTGCCCTGTGAACAGCAGAGTGTTCTACCACTCACTCAGCGGGGAATCCAGCCAAAACACGCCAAGCTCACTTGCGTAGGAGATACCACTCCAGCCTCCCTGGGTCACTTCCTACCGGTATTGGGGGGGCAGTGTCCCATGTAGTTTCTGGGTCCTCCGGTTCTCCTGAGGCTGCTTCTCCCTGGGGCTCTTCCAGTGCTGGTAGCTCATAGTGGTCTCAGGGGTTCCTGGCTCCTGTTGTCTGGGTCTCTGTCTGGCATGGCTCTGGAGTGCCTACTGGAGATCCTTTTCCACTGGTGACCAGCCCAGAATGAGCTGAACAGCTCTCTTTTATACTACTCCAACATTTTGGAGCATACCCACTCTGGGTGGAGGGGTGGGACTTTCTCCGCCCACACGGTTTTAACCTCACCTGGTTTAGCGTGGGGTATGCACACCTCATCACAGTGCTCTAAAGGTGATCTTGGCAATTACAGACTGGTAAACCTAACATTAATACTGGGCAAATTAGCTAAAACTATAGTCAAGAATAGAATTGTTAGACACATCGATGAACACAATTTGCTGGGGAAAAGTCAACATGGATTCAGTAAAGGGAAATCATGCCTTACTAATCTACTAGAGTACTTTAAGGGAGTCAACAAACATGTGCACAAGGGGAGATAGTGTACTTAAATTTCCAGAAAGCCTTTGACAAGGTCCTACACCAAAGGCTCTTATGTAAAGCAAGTTGTCATGGGATAAGAGGCGAGATCCTTTCATGGATTGATAACTGGTTAAAAGTCAGGAAACAAAGGGTAGGAATAAATGGTCAGTTTTTATAATGGAGAGAGATAACTAGTAGTGTCCCTCAAGGGTCCATACTGAGACCAATCCTATTCAACATATTTATAAATGATCTTGAGAAAAGGGTAAACAGTGAGGTGGCAACATTTGCAGATGTTACTAAACTGCTCAGGATATTTCAGAACAAAGCAGACTGTGAAGAGCTTCAAAAGGATCTCTCAAAATAAGGTGATTGGGCAACAAAATAGCAAATGAATTTTAATGTAGATAAATGCAAAGTACTGCACATTGGAAAAAATACATACAAAATGATGGGAACTAATTTAGCTATAACCACTCACAAGAGAGATCTTGGAGTCATTGTGGATAATTCTCTGAAAACATCCACTCAATGTGCAGCATCAGTCAAAAAAGCAAACAATGGTAGAAATCATTTAAAAAGGGATAGAGAATAAGACAGAGAATATGTTGTTGCCTCTGTATAAATCCATGGTATGTCTGCATCTTGAAAACTGTGTAGAGATGTGGTTGCCTCATCTCAAAAAAGATATATTGGCATTGGAAAAGGTTCAGAAAAGGGCAACAAAAATGATTAGGGGTTTGGAATGGCTGCCATATGAAGACAGATTGAAAAGACTTGGATTTTTCAGTTTAGAAAAGAGGAGACTAAGGGAAGATATGATAGAGATCTTTAAAATCATAACAGGTATGGAGAAAGCAAATAAGGAAAATTATTTACTCGTTCCCATAACATAAGAACTAGGGATCACCAAATGAAATTAATAGGTAGCAGGTTTAAAATAAACAAATGGAAGTTTTTCTTCATGCAGTGCACAATGAACCTATGAAACTCTTTGCCAGAGGATGTTGTGAAGACCAGGACTTTAACAGGGTTCAAGAAAGAACTATATAAATTCATGGAGGTTAGGTCCATCAATACCTATTAGCCACGATGGGTAGGAATGGTGTCCCTAGTCTCTGTTTGTCAGAGGCTGGAAATGGATTACAGGAGAGGGATTATTTGATGATTACCTGTTCTGTTCACTTCCTCTGGGGCAGCTAGCATTGGCCACTGTCAGCAAACAGGATACTGGACTAGACTAATTTACCAAAATAATTTAAACCAATATGATTATATTGCACCATTTTGACAAATAAAATATGCAGCATTTTTGGTGAAGAAATTTTTGGCACAGAATCCCTCCAGGAATAGTGTTTGCAGTACTACTACAAGGTGGAATGGAGTATTTGGGGACGAAAGATACTATAGACATATAAGATCCATTACAGCCGGTCCCCGAGTTACGAACGCATTACGGACCAAACACTTGGCTGTAATTCGGAATGGTCGTAACTCAGAACCCATTGAGTTACATTGCGACCATGCTGTTTGTAAGTGCGGGTCGCGTTCGTAACTCGGAGCCCGCATTTATGACCGCTTTGGTCATAAGTGCGGATGGTCGTAAGTCGAGGTGGTCGTAAGTTAGGGACCGGCTGTATATCATTGTCAGTTTTTATTTTACTTTTCTATAGACTGAGAGGGGGGATTTTTAAAGTGAAGAGAACTGCTTCTTCCTGCCTCTGCTGCATTTCCACGCTGTCTCTTCCTCACCTCCTTCAGGAGCACACTCTATATCTGCTCCTCCCAGAGCTTGAAAACCATGAATCAGCTATTTATGGTGTCATGTAAGCACTGGGAGGGTGTGGGAGGATTTGGTAAGCATGGGGCCATTGGCGCACAAGAGGCACGGGAGGAGCAGGGGAGCTTGGCACTGTTGGGTGCTCCGCACCCAATAATTTTTCCCTGTGGGTGCTCCAGCCCCAGAGCACCTACAGAGTCTGTGCCTATGCATGAACATAGTACTCAAGGAATGCCATAGCCAACCCAACAGATATTGCTAAGGCAAAAATTTCCAACAACTGTGCGCATGGGTGTGCACATACCTAGAATGGAATCAACGTGGGCAAACACTTAAAGAATGTTTTAGAGTGAAAACACATCTTATTAAATCATGACTCATTTACAGCCATAAATTAGAGTCACAACATTAAATCCTCCACTCCTCACACTCAAACTAAATAGAATATTTACATAAGATTATGTCATAATATATCCAAGCAGTGCTAATTTTTGTTAATATTCCAATTTAACGTTCCACTGTGAAATCTAGGCAAGCTGGTTAGAATTTAAAGCATGCAATAGGTATACTTTTTTTTGTTGGACGTTTGTTTTTAAAACAGTTTGGCTCTGAAAATCTTTCCAAACTGAATCAATTAATATAATTCTCAAAGAATTAATTGAACATTTAAAGTATTAAATGTTGACTTTTTTCTTGTGAATGTAATTTACTATTTTTTTAAAAAATCCTGTATTTTAAAAGTTAGCATGACAAAACATATAAAAAGTAAATACAAACATAATATGTTCATAAGGATCTAACTACAAAAATTAATTTTGAAGAAATATACAGGGGACATATCTTTGCTAAAAACCCTGTTTTTTAAACAATCAAAATTGCTATATAATTCCCCTGAGACATGAATAAATATAATACAGTAGACATATACAATAGACCTACAGATTTTTTATTCTCAAACAATAATATAGTAACAAGACTGAAACTTTGTTAAATGAAAGACAAAACCAAAGAAATATGATTGCAATATCCCCAACTCTGACTGTGGCTACATTTTATTCTAATGTTTGGACTTTTGGATTTTTTCTCATGTTTTTAAAACTCTGTTATAGTGTTGACAATATAGATGATCAAACAGTTTAAAAGAAAGATTAAGTTGGCTTGTGCACAAGAAAGCATCATTTTTGTGCGACAGCCAATTATTCTGTGATGCCAAAATTCATAGATGGAGTTGCATACAAATCCAAATGATTACTCCAGGATTTATATTGTGACATAGATGTAGAAATGTGAAAGTTACCAGATTCCATTACTTCTTTCTTAGTACAATTACAAATTCTGATTTTTGCACCCTACTCATCTCCTCCTTCAGCCTTCCCACCCACACACCAATGCACTTCAAGTTATTCATTAAAAACAACAGGGTGAAACCGTAACCCCACTGAAGTCAATATCCAAACTCCCATTGACTTCAATGACCCAGGATCTCAGACTTAAATTTTCAGATTCAAAAATCTATAATGAGTTATTATGTAGGCAAATAAATAGAATAATTACAAAAGGCACAAACAGATATTTTACCCAAATTTTAAGATATTTTAACAACCATTCTTTAACAATGCTGGAATATTCATTAGCACATGCATTATTGTTACTGATGAATAATCTGAGTTACCTCCACATTTTCCAGTGATGTTTATACTAAATCCTCTGCATTCATTTTAAGCATATCTTCAAATACTCTTTGACTCTTAGAATACTAAACAACAAAAGCCCCACACCCATATAAGTCTTGTTAAATTTATTTTTAATTCAATTCAGTATTACCAGCTGAAATATTCTGATCATTGTTATAAGCACGGTACACACACTCATAAAATATAAGTACTGTGTATCATTAGGGCACTGAAAGGCTGAGGGGACAAAAGACATGTTTTCATCTCCAAGGGTACGTCTACACTGCATGCTAATTTCGAAATAAACTATTCCGGAATAGTTATTTCGAAATAGCATGCCTTCACGGCAGGGAAGCCTCAAAATTAGTCTGAGGTAGGCTTTCCTAATGGAGACGTGCGATCTCAATTTAGAGCCCCAGGAGGCACTAGGGAGGAATAACTTAGAGTGGACCTGGTGAGGGGCTATTTTGAAATAGCAGCAGTGGAGTCTCTACCCAAACCTTATTTCAAAATAGCTATTTTGGAATAGGCATTATTCCTCGTAGAATGAGGTTTACAGCCTTCAGAATAAGCCATCTGTTATTTTGAAATTATTTTGAAATAATGGAATGGCTGTGAAGATGCTCGCAAGATTATTTCGATTTAACACGAGTTATCTCAAAATAACGGTGCAGTGTAGACGCACCCTAAGTCATTAGATCAAAAAAAAGTTTTGTCTTTGCTTTCAAATAGATTCACAATTTAGCTCTAACCCTACCTATCTGATCTTTTATCTTACCACAAGGTTATTAACTGCCACCTTTGCCAATAGTCACATAATTTGAAGACACACTCAGATACTTCATAAGTCAACATTCACTTCCATTTACAACACATACGGAAAAGCAATACAAACCTCAACTACATCCAAACTTTGATGATGACCTTGTACACTTTATCAACAGATCATTTTCACACTGCCCATTCATTCGGAAAGTTATTCTGTTTTAACTGCTGCTGCTGTCAGCCTGAAAGTTTCATATGACAGAGTGAGTTGGATGAAGTTGAAGTATGTATTTCCTTTCACCCTAGACTCCCCATCCCTGCAAGTGTCAAGTGAACCTCTCCATCTGTGCAATTGTAAAGCATACCTGGCCAGTGTATACCAAAACTGAATCTGTGCTAAATGTTCAAAATGTTTATAACAAGTTGTTTTCAGTGTTGCTGAACAGTATTCATCCCAGAAATATTAGACAGACAAGATACATGAGATATTTTTAATTGGATCAACTTCTGTTGGTGAAAGAGACACGCTTTGGAGCTAACACAGAGCCCTTTTTCTGGTCTGAAAATGGTACTCAGAGTGCCACAGCTAAATACAAAGGTGGAATAGATAAGGAGCTAACTAATTTTGTAAGAGCTCATTCAAAGTAAAATAGAAAGTTAACATCTTTACACTTGTAGGACAAAGAAAGGTTAGTGGGTTACAAATGTTGTGATGAATCAGAAATCCAATGTCTTTAATAAGTCCATGATTTTTTTTGTCTAACAGTTATGAATTTAAATTCCAAGATTTGAAGAAGGCCTGTGTTTAAGCATGAAAGCTTGTCTCTTTTACCAAACAAAAGTTGGTCAAATAAAAGTTATTACCTCATCCACTTTGTTTCTATCGTATTTTTCAGCCTTCACAGTTCTTTGTATAGATTAAATACCACATTTATTCTTGTGTAAGTACTAACTGACTCACATGCAAATTGAGTACAGTAATTCCTCATTTAACACTATAGATATGTTTCAGAAAATGATCGTGTTAAGTGAAAACGTGTTATGCGGGGTCAATTTTCCCATTGAAAATAATGGAAAAGGTGGGGGTTGCATTTCAAGCGGTGGTGTCTGTTGGGACCGGGACATGAGGTTGGGGGAGAAAGGGGACTGGGTTACAGCAGGAAGGGGAGGTGTTTGGCTCTGGGGAAGGGAAGGGGAGGAGAGGGGAGGGGGACTGGGTTGGGAGTATGCCCCTGTGACGGGTCTGCCGGGACCCGCACTGCGACCAGCGAGGGAGGGTCGCCGGGGAACAGCGCAGCGAACAGCGAACCCTCCGCCGTTTTGCAGGGAAGTGGGAGAAGCCCTGCACAGCCACCGGCAACAGGCCAGCTGGGGAAATCATATTATTCCGGGGACGGTCGTGTAATTCAAAAAACGTTCCCTAAAAAAAAAAATCATGCTATCGCGAAAACGTGTTAAGCGGGCACGTGTTAAACGAGGAATTACTGTACAACATTCCTGATAGTGTCCTCTCCTTGGATCAGCAGTGTGTCTTGTGAGTTTAATGATGCTTCCAGAAGGAAGCAGAGTTTAGGGTAAAAGAGGTTAGAATCTGTGTTTGGAATCAAGCAGGAGTGGAACATTAAGAACAAAGGGCAAAAGTGCCAAATGTGGGAGATCAAGCTCCCTGACACCCAGAACCAGCAGTCAGTGACACCAATGCTGCTTGCTAATGCATGACAAAATCTTGTCAAGAAATAATTCACTGAGGTATTATGTCTGTACTCCAACAAAATAATCTAATGGTTACTCCAAAATGCCCTCTGTCATCTTTGCTTCAGAAAATACTGTGTAATCCATGCAAACAGTTGGCTTTGTTCCCCTGTAATGGCCATACCACCTACTGAGTTTTATGAGTCTGGTACTGCCTTTGAGTTAATGGACCTCGTGTTTCAGCTCAAATAATGAAGGCTCATGGTTTTAAATCCAAAGGCCTGAATAGGGACATAATTACAGATTGTTCTCATTCTAGAGACTACACACAAATCTAATTGTTTTAGTGCATATTACACAGTATGCCAGCAAGAGAGGATCATCCCAATATCCAAGGTCCACAAAAAACAAACTCTCCATAGATGTCTGCAAGGATCTGGGCCATCTTGATCAAAAAAGCATGTGTCTCTAGTGCATTAGTTAAAGAACAAGATTCATTAGCTAAAGGCAGAAGCAGACTCACAAATCACTACTTGTTGTTTAGTCCTACAGGGGGATAGAGAGATATTGTTTTATGGTGGTCTGACAGGGTGTATAGGGATTACGGACTTGCTCTGGGCTGCTGTAGCCCTGCCCTCTGCACATGGAAGTCATATAGGAGGAATTAAAAAGGATGAGACTCAGTAAAAGGTACTTCTCACAAGGAAGTAGACTGCTGAGCTTCTCAGCTCCCAGGAAGAAGCCCGGTACCAAGCAGAGCCCATGCCCTTGCCTAAAAGGAATGCAGGTCTCATGGAATGAAGTGAGGAAACTGTAATCTATCATTTTTGCTAGAAAACTAGTGGATTTGAGTTGGACTATGGCCCAACTAAGGCCCCTCTGCAGAAAGGGTGATCAATGTCCTAGCTGGGAGTATTCATTTTTTCCCCTGTGTTTACTTACTGTTGCTGCTACTGAGTAGTTATTTGCCCTCTGGAATTTTAAAAAGAGGGAAAGTATCCCAAAGGACTTAGCTAGAGAGCTTAGAGCACCCATCATTGCCAGAGTTCTATGGAATGTCCCTGCTGGAGTAACTGGACCTGAGTGAGTTTATGCAAAACCACTGCAACATCTCAAGGAGATGCTGTATAAGGTGCTGTATCCTCGCATTGTGGATAACAATAATATTTTCTGAAGTTTCTCAAATCATAATAAATAGCATGTCTGATACACTGTTTCATCTTAAACCCGCTATCATTGCATCAACATAACACATATAAGGTCCTCATACCTTATGTCATCAGTAACACTCTGTCAACATAAGTTATGTTGATATTCAAAATAGTTAGTTTTTAGCCTTACTTATTTATACAAAATATGTTGCACCTTAGAACAAACATTGTTCCGAACTTCCTGTAGAAAAACAGTGTATGTATTTAATACCTCATAATACATTTTAAAAAGAATCTGAAGAAAACATTAGCTTCTTTTTAAAAATTGGCTGTATGGTATTCTGAAATAGTTCTAGTTATAACAAAAGGGTTTCTTCAAAACCTTCCAGAAAATCCAAGCAGTTCACAATGTACAATAGTTATTTGAAACTGATCCTCTATCTCAAAATGAATAATAGAAGGATATAATCTGAACTCTGGTGGTATAATGTTCCATTATAGTAAAATAAAGAGATCTTGTCCTCAGTCCTGCAAAATATTCAAGCACATGGTTAACTTTTAAGCATATGAGTACTTCCTTTGAAATTAGTGTATTTTAAAGTTAAGCACATGCTTAAGTGCTTTGCTGGATCATGGCCTCAGAGAAGTTGGAAATATAGGCAGCACATATGAGATCCATCTTGACAAAATGCAGGCTACTTCAACTTAGGGAAAAGGCAGGAGATATTCCCTAAAGATGTTCAGCAGGAGAAAGAAATCTGGGAAATACGAATGTTGAAAGTGACTTCAGGGTGGCAGTCCATAAGAAAAATAAAACAAATTCTGGGCGCATACACTGAAATATGTTGCAGATGAGATTACACCTAGAATAAAATAATAATACATAATTCTATATAATGCTTTTTCATCTTTAAATCTCAAAGCACTTTACAAAGGAGATCATTATCATTACTCAAGGCACAGGGCATGCAATATTATATTCAGCTCTGGGAAAGATATAGACAACTTGGAGGAAGCTCAAAAAAGAATGACAACATTTGAGAGAAAACAGTAACAATTTGAGAGAAGACAGTTTTATGAGGAATAATTAATTGAACAATTAACTGATAATTAATTAAATAACTGTTTTATGAGGAGAGTTAAATAAGCAAATCTTAGTTAATTTATTCTTCAGTGGGGGGATATGATAACCATCTACAAGCATCTGACAACATCAAGAGATAGAATCAGAATAAGAGACTTCATGGAATAAGATTAAGAAATTAAAAGGGTAAGATGAGCATCAAGAAAACTTCCTGATAATTAGCTCTATTAATTAATTTGTGGAATGGTCTCCCAAGGGAAGCAATAGAAGCCTAATCGGAAATAAAACTGATCTGAAGGTCAGGGCGAGGAGCTCTAAATTGTTTCAGTATGAGAGAAAGCCAATGAAGGGCAAGAGATGAAGGGAGTTCAGAGAAGGAAATAGTCAAGGCTAGGGATGACTCGTGACAACCTTCTTATATTTAGTCATTCATCTGACACCTTCAGGTTAGGATTGGCACTCTGTTTCTTTTCTAACTGATCGGAAAGCTGTGACAGCTGGTTTATTTATGTTATTAGAATAGCTGGCCATTTTATTTAATTGTTTTAAATTTGCAGATTCCCAACTGTCTCCCCAAATAAAAATCCAAATTGTTTGCTGCTCACATACTGTTCTCTATCAGCTAAAGATGTAGCTAAATCTCTAGAACAGATCAATGAACGATCTCATTTTCACTATCAATAAACTGTGAAATGTAATTAAAAGCTTTACAATTGACATTTCTAGGCCTATACTCTGGAAGAAGAAATACTGCTAAAAAAGCAATGCTGTTCCTTATGCAAGCAGTGTGACAACCCTATGAAAGAAAACGTGAACTCTTGCCCAATTCATTTATTAAAGCTGGTTTAACTGCATAAAGGAAAATGTTAATTTTTCTTTTATTTTTTTAAATAAACTCTTCCGCAGATTATAACACCTTTATTAAAGTTTATACGTTCAGTTGCTATCTTCCCCTATAAGACTCTCACATGTAAGCATCATAAATGCCATTACTTTTAAAACTTCAGAGGGGTAGCCGAGTTAGTCTGTAACAGGAAAAACTTAAAAAACAATAAGTAGTCCAGTCATCTGAAGAAGTGGGTTGCACCCACGAAAGCTCATGATACCATCTACATGTTTTGTTAGTCTTTAAGGGTATGTCTACACTACACTGTTATTTTGAAATATCTTATTTCAAAATAGTTACTTCGAAATAGCTTATTTCGAAATAAAGCATCTACACACAAAATGCATTTTGAAATAGCATTTTGCTTTTTCGAAATAGCGCGTCCACACTGAGTGGACTCTGAATCGCATTTAAGGTTGGCCGGAACCAGTTCCAGCAGGGCACCAGGTCAGGACTTAGCCTCAGGCAGCAGCCCCACACAGTATCTGAGGTCTGTGCTTAAAGGGACCCCCCCCGGACAGCCAGTTCTCAGGTTTCCCTGCTTGCTTGTCTACCTCGATGAGGGACAGCAAAGCATTCTGTCTCTGCGTGCTCTGGTTGCCCTCACTCGGGACACCACAGCACTCTGCAACATGGAGCCAGAGCTGCCCCTGGGCACTCTGGTGCTTCTCGTGGACATGTTGCTGTGAGCCTGGCTGCACTTTCTGCAGGCTGCCATCTGGGAGGTCCATTGGGGGGGCTGTCAGTATCCAGGAGGCCCTGCGGGAGAGCTGAGGAGCACTAAGAGCCTCCCTGGTCTGCCCCACTGGGGGCTTGTGCCACTTACCCCTCCCTAGCCCCCCTTCCTGATGTCAAATAAAATACACTTGTGTTCAAAAATAGAAACTGGGTTTATTGAATAAAACTGGGGGGGATGAACCTCTGGGGAGACTGGGGAAAGGAGGCGGGAGACGGGAGGAGAGAGGGTGGGAGAGGGGAGGGGGAAAACTGGGAGGAGGGAGCTAGAAGGAGGAAACAAGGTGAAGAAGGGGGAGGGGAAGTTCAGGGCTCAGGGGTGGGGGGTCTCGCCGGGCCAACTGTCTCCCAGCACGGCGGGAGCAGGGGCCTCAGCATCCCCGGGGGGATGGGGAGGAGGGTATGGAGGTTGAGGAGGGAGAGGTGAGAGGGGGAGAAGGAGCGGGAGGAGGAGCGGGAGCTGGGGAGGCAGCAGGTGCTGGAGCAGCATGCTCTGCACCAGGGTCTGCAGATGGGCACAGATGGCACGACCCTGGGCAAGCAGCTCCCACCGGAATTCCCATTCGTCCTGCACCCACTGTTCCATGGTGCGGTGCAGTGCTTGCAGGACCCCCAGGTGCTGGTCTCGGTACCCCTGCAGTGTTGCGGTGGACCTGCTGAGCCCTCGGGTGCGGGAGGATGTCCCGGGTGGGGTGGTGCTCCCCGCACACGCAGCTGGTGCAGCTGTGGAGAAAGAAGAAAAGTGGTCAGTTCTCCCTGGGGACACAGTGGGTGACACCCAGCCCCCCTCTGCGAGGTGAGGATGACAGTGCCCTGCACCGTCAGAGCCACTGTGCTTGCACAGAGGCCATGCTCGGAATGCCCTGCTATCCCCGGGAGTGGGAGCTGCCCCGAGACCGCAACCATGCCCCTGTGCTGTGTATAGTGCAGCTGAGGTGGGGGGGAGATGTCCCCTGCCTCTGTGTAGAGAGGGGGCTTGTGAAGGGAGGGTGTCCTGTTGTGTCCCACCCCGGGGTCAGGAACATGTCAGGTCTCTTCACACACGCGTGTGGCTATCAGGCCACAGCCCCTGTGTGGCACGCAGCTGACGACACATGTCCAGGGGTGGCACGGCACGTGCTCGCATGTGCACAGGTTGCTGCGTGATCTGTGGTAAGCAAGGTCCACGCGCACGGTCCCTGGTCTCCCACCCCACCTCACCCCACCAGGGAAGGGGACAGTGATGGCACTTACATGGTGTGGCCTCCCCGGACGACCGTGGTGACTCCGCTGCTGGGACAGCTCGGGGGTCCAGCCAGTGTGGCACCCTCCGTGGTGACTCCTCCTCTGCGCCCTGGTCAGGGCCCTCTGGTCCCGGATCGCTGCCCCCTGGGGTGGCATGGACCGTCCTGCCCCCCAGGATGCGGTCTAGGGCGTCGAAGTAGGGGCAGGTGTCTGCCCCTGCTGAGGAGCTGCCCTGAGTGGCCCTGCCGTATGCCTGCCACAGCTCCTTGATCTTCATGCGCACCTGTTCTTGTGTGCGCGTGTGACCTTTGGTGGCCATGGTGCCAGCTATGCGTCCATAGACGGCGGCGTTCCTCTGTCTAGTGTGGAGATCATGGACATTGGAGGCCTCCCCCCCAAACCTCAATGAGGTCCACGATCTCCGCACTAGTCCAGGAGGGCACCCGCCGTCTCCGGCCCCTGGCTGGCTCCTGGGACCTGAGGGACTGGGCGGGGGACAGCTGGCTGGCACTGGCTGCCCAGCTCATTCTCTGGCCACTGGGTGAGGGGCGGCGACTGCTGGCAGGCCTGGCTCTGGCATACAGTGTGGCCAGAGTCTACCCCTTTAAGGGCTCCGGGCCTGGGGGAGAGGAGAAGAGTTTTCCTGGTTTAGCCCAGAGTGGTCACCAGGGGAAACTGGGAAGGGCTGGAAGCCCCCTATTTTGGAATAAGTGTCTACACAGCGCTTATTTCGAATTAGCTATTTCGAATTTGGCATTATTACTCATAGAATGAAGTTTACCAAATTCGAAATACGCGCCCCGCTATTTCGATTTTATTTCGAAATAGCGGTTTGCCTGTGTAGTCTCCAGGAAAGTTAATTTGAAATAACAGCTGTTATTTTGAATTAACTTTGATGTGTAGACATACCCTAAAGTGCTACTAGACTAGTTATTACAGTATCGCCAATTACTCCTTTCTCCAGACTCAGGATTGTCCTGTAATATGTCCAGAAATGAATGTCTTTGTCACCAAAGTCCAAGTATCACACTAAGAGATTCTGACTTATTTCTTTGATCAAAAGAAAAACAAATATTCTAGCTGACAAATAACATGATGTTAAAATAGTACAACGCAAAAACAATTCAGTTAGGAAACCAATGAACAGGTACACCAGATTGTGTGAGACACTTCTGGGGTATTCCACCAATAGAGACCAGTAAAAGGAGGACATTACTTACATAAAATAAGATTCAAATGCTTCCTGATTATTAAAAACAGGCTCCTCCTGGTCTCAGCAAACTCCTATACACAAGCCGGAAGACAGAGACACCTAAACATGCCTTTACATCTCCACTAGAGGACCTTTGAACCAAAAGCAAGTTGCTCCTCACTTATGCCTCAGACACCCAGAGATTAAATACCTACAGCTGGCCCATGACAGCTGACTCAAGTTTGCAGACCTCAAGCTGAGGGGCTGCTTAATTGAAGTAAATGTTTGGGCTTTGGGCTGCAGCCCCAGCTATGGGACTCTCTTATCTCACAGTGTCCTAGAGGCTAGAGAGTCTAAACATCTACAAATCCACTCAAGATGCATTCACCATCCTGAGTCAGTAGAACTTTCACCCACTGCTACTACAAACTGCAGTAGGGGCTGCTGCTACTAACTTACTTCCATCCAACATGAGAATTACTTCCTACATATGTTGAAAAAAAGAGAAACATGGCTTGTCACTTTTTGAGAATTGGGCTTTCAGATAACTATCCTGAAGCAGAAAACTTTGTCAGTCTATATCTCTAACCTTGTTTCCTTTTCTGCTGTGCCATGCTCTAGTCTGGGGTAGAGGGAAACACAGGGGTAGTAATCTGTGTTATATTTAAGTTCCTGTGTTATGCTTTTATCTCTGCAAATAGCTGGAGGTTCAACTTTTGCTAATACAGAACACTGTGGTGAAGGTGTTGATCTTAAAACTCCTGTGATGATTTGCATGATCTGATTCATCTCCCTATCCACAAGTTGTCCACACCACTGCATGGTACACTGCAACTGAGTGTACCGTGCAGTGGTGTGATATATAGATAACATCTGGGCAGTTGATCCCCAGCTTGTTCCCACTGACTTTTGAATAATGTTGATGCAAGTGTTCACTTCAGAACCTATTTTCTTGAACTTCCTATTTGGAAGGTTATGAATAACGTATCACTACAAATACCTAAATCATAAAAACACTATGAACCACAGGTGACTATCTCATATTTCTACATCCTGCCAGAGAAAGGCAAAGCATCTAGACCTCATCTGCAATTCCAAACACACACATTATTTCTGACCCAATAGACCACTCTTCCAGTTCCAATCTGCTGTGCAGATTTTGGACCACATTGAACTGCAGCCGAACAAACCATGGAAGACACAGCAAATGAGGCATTGGTGGAACTCAGGTGACAACATCCAATCCATTGAACACGTCATAATACATTGCCCCAAATATGGATTCAGTTGTGAACTGGATGATACCCACACCTTCACAGAGAAGGACTTGAAATGGCTCATGAACCTATAACTGCATCTACAGAATGTTGTTCTGCAAGTGCCATAGGGAAAGAGAGAGAGAGATGCTCCAGTCCCTTTCATTTCATCATTGAAGCTAACCATGATGCCTTATTTCTGTATCCTAGTCCCATTTCATGCCTCTTCTGTGCTGCCCTCAAAGCATTAAAGCCCCTTCCAAATGTGGTCCACCCAGCCAACTCCCTAATTTTGATCAAATCAGCACTAAAAATTCACTTGTGCCATGTCACTTATGAAGAGGATGTAAAAAGAATTCACAAACTGATCTGACAGAAGAGTCAAGAAGTATAAATGCCTAAATAATCATATCATATTATTGAAACCCTTATCCTTCTTCTGCCAATTCTGTCTGTTGTCTTTGTTTATGATCCCCACTACTTTTGCCTAGTCAAATTTAGACAATAGTCTTTAATGGCAGAGATGGTAAATATCCTTGTGTCACGTTCCTGGGTTATAATAGGAAAATACAGAGCAGTGTTGCACCCACTGTCTGTATTTGTCCCAACTTGGGTATGTCTAGACTGCATGGCTCCGTCAACGGAGCCATGTAAACTAGTTTACCCGGCATAGGCAAAGAAGCGGGAATTTAAATAATCCCCGCTTCATTAAAATAAACATGGCCACCGCACTGTGCCAATGATCAGCTGATCTGGCACAGTGCAGCAGTCTAGATGAGGATCTGTCGGCTGGGGAAGCCTTTGCTGACCGATCCTGTAAACCTCGTTACATGAGGCATAAGAGATCGGTCGGCAAAGGCTTCCCCAGCCGACAGATCTGCATCTAGACTACCGCGCTGTGCCGGATCAGCTGATCATTGGCACAGAGTGGCAGCCATGTTTATTTTAATGAAGCGGGGATTATTTAAATCCCCACTTCTTTGCCTATGCCGGGTAAACTAGTTTACATGGCTCCATCGACGGAGCCACGTAGTCTAGACATACCCATACTGTGTAAAGTGGGCTATGTGAGGTGTCTTATGAAAACTTCTGCTATGCTGATTCTGTCTATGCTACTCATATACCTGTATGATTTTTGTGTGTAAAATTATGAGTATAGGCTCTGTACTTATATTTTAAATGGTTTCCATCTTGGAGACAGCAATAGGCATCAACCACCTATTGTGAGGGGTGGTGGCGTAATGAATGCTGCATGGACAATGGCTCTTAAGGGTTGCCAATTGACACCTGAGAAGCACACAATGGCCCCTCACCTGAGAAGGGCATACTGGATACTCCAGGGCTCCGTGCCTAAAGAGGACATAGACTGGTTTGTTGACCATGTGATCAGCTCCATTTTGGGAGGCACCAGCACCCAAGAGAACAGTGGATTTTCCTCCGCATGGGCAAGGTTACAAAAGTATCTTGGGGATGCCTCCATCTTTGTCTTTGCTCCTGCCCTCTGCTCCAGAAGCACTTTTCTAAGGATAGAGGGCCTGGAAGGATTCGTGGGCCCATCCTAACATAGAATGTACTCCAGAGACTTTTAAGGTGGCACTTTGTTACATCTCTGCTAAGAGTCTGTATCAAGGCACTTGGTGATTGATGTATGTATTGTATTTTCTTAAACAATCTTACTCTCATGGTATGTCTACACAATAGAGTTTTGTCGGAAAAACGGCTGTTTTTCTGACAAAACCTGAGTTACATCCACTATGCAATCACATTCTTCTGAAAGTAAATTGAAAAAACAGAGGGGATTTTCCGGCATTGGTAATCTTCTTTCTATGAGGAAGAAGCCTTTTTCCGAAAGAGCTTTCGGAAAAACGCATGTGTGGACAGGGAGGAGGTTTTTGGGTGTTTTTTTGAAAAAAGAGGCCTCCAGGAAATAACACAGGTGCCCTGGTGGACACTCAGTCCAAATTAATCAGGACTCTATAGTTCCTGTCTCCTGGCCCCTCTTAAAGCTGCAGGCACCCTGGACAAGCCTTGTGACAGGAAACCGGCCTGAGAGCAGCACCTCACCGTGTGGCTCTCTCTGCCACAGGCCTTGCCACTCATGGCCCAGCCTCAAGCCCCCCGCAACACTTCTGGCCCTTGCAGGGAGCAGCCCCAGGAGTTCCAGGACCCACCCAGAGGGACCAAGAGGCTGGCACCCTCCTGGTCCGGAACGGAGATACTGTCCCTCCTCAAGCTGTGGGGTGAGGAGGACACTTGCAGGATCTCTGCTCCAAGCGCCGGAATGCCAAGATATTCAAGTGCATGGCCAAGTCCCTGGCAGAGCACAGACACCCACCCCGGACCTTGGAACAAGTCCAGAGTAAGGTGAAAGAGCTTCGCCAGGGATATGTCTGGGCCAGGGAGCGCAGCTCACGTTCAGGGACAGGACCCCACACCTGCCCCTACTTCGACGAGCTGCACCAGATCCTGTGTGTGGGGTGGGGAAACGTTTTTTCCACCCATCATGGTGGACTCAGGCCTCCAGACCCCTGTAGTTGCCTGCCCAGAGGTCACAGTGGAGGAGAAGCAGGAGGACTAGGGCCAGCCGAAGGAGGAGGAGGAGATGGATAACATGACCCTGTCCTTGGAGCCCATGCCTGTGAGCCAGGACGTCTCCCAGGCCTCATCGGACACCAGGGAGGGATCTTCAGGTGAGTGGTCTTAGTTTGTCACACACACAGGGTGGATGAGGCTGGCACACAGGTGGTAGGGTGCGAGCATGGCTCAGCCTGGATATCATGCTGGGGTCCGCACACATGGAACCACATGCAGCATTAGTGTGCGGCATATGGACACAGCAGGCAGCCCCTGCGCATGGATGGAATCCAGCTGCCAGGCTCAGGGGAGGCCATATACATCTTGCCACGGGGGAGGGCCTTCCCAGCACCTGCCACGGCTGGAAGCAGGCTAGCCACAAGGGTGCAGGCACAACCCCAGCCACACGGAGGAGTGCTGCACACAGCACATCGGTGGGCATGCCTGTACGTGCAAGGTACCACCCGCTCCCGCAGGCAGCGCTGCGAGCCACAGGTCTGTGTGCAAACACCATGGAGGGCTAGGCTGTTCCAGGCTCCTTTGATGCCCATGAGGGGATCGTACTGTGGCCAGACACTTCCCTTGCCTGCTTGTCTGGGGTGGGAAGCGGGTAGCACCGTCCCCTGGGCACCTTGGGGCCCCTGTGAGGCATGGCCCGCTGTGCAGGCCTCACATGGCCTTGCTCCCAGGACATCCCCCTCTTCTGCTCCGAGGACTGTTGGTTGCTGCTCACAGAGCAAGGCATGGCCTCAGGGACAGTGTCTGCATGGATGACTGAGCGCCTCTCCCTCCTTGTGTTCTCCACAGCCAGACAAGCCGGGACTGAGGGGCGAGCCACACCACCTAAGCCAGCTGCCAGAGCCCGGGGAACCTGAAGGCGCACCAGAGTCCAAGACCACCTCATGCACCAGCATGTCAGTGTCCTGCACGACATTCAGCAGACCCTGGTGCAGAAGATACGTGAGGACACTGAGTGGCGGAACCGCACATGGGACCAGCTCATGCAGCGATGTGATAGCATATGTGCCGTCATGTCATGCATGCTGTCACACCCGCCTGCTGTCACTGCTCCTGGCTTCCACCCTCCTGCCCCCCCTGCTATGCCCATTTCCCCTCCGCCTGGGCCCCATGTAATGCCTCTGCTCCCTCCCCAAGTGATGCTGATGTCCCCTCCCCAGGTGATGCCCATACCTCCTCCCCCTTTCCCCCCTGCCATCCCTGACCCCGCTCCAGGGCCCCCCCTCCTGCCCAGCCCCCTGTGGTCCCTGGATCCATCCAATTCCCACTCCGATGAGGTCCCCGCACTCAAGGTGGCACATCTAACCACCACCTTCCCCCTGCAGGTTATGAGCCCCCCTCTCTCTCTCCACCTTTTCTTAATGTCAGATAAATACAGACTTCATTTTGTTGGAAACCAAACAGGTGTGTTTATTGAGAGGTGTCATGATCATGAGGGTTAGCCAGCAGCCTGAGGACTAAGGGGTTAACTATGTCCCTTACCTAGCCAGGTGGAGCGGCCAATAGGAATGTAGGTAGGAATTTCAAACTGGAACAAAGGAATTTTTGGTTTTTCCCTCCTTTGTTCTGGGCAGTTCTCTCCAGTTATTGAGGGGGACAGACACTACGTCTCCCTCCAAGAAAAGACTCTTTCTTCACTTTCTGTAAGTAGGGTAAAGTTTAGATAAATCCGTTAGCTTTTATTGGTTTATGGTATTTGGGTATGGGATCTGATGTCTGTGCATTTTTTAAGAAATGTTTTGGCTTTTCTTTGTAACTAAGTTCTAGGCCTATGGAGTTTCTCCATGAGTATATTTTGTTATTAATCCATCTAGTCATTATGCTTGCAACAGGAATATTGTGGTGCTAATAAAAGTTTTCTCTTTTCTTTTTATTAACCTGGTATTGGTTAATAGGGTGTCCTGGTTCGTACTTTAGGGGTGAGATTTCCCAAGTGATCTTTCCCTTGATTTGTCACATCAATACTTGGGTGGTGGCAGCAGAAGTTTTAGTCCCAAAATCTAGGGTTTTAAGATTTTGGGGGGAAGTTTTATACCAAAGCCTGGTAGATAAGGTTTTGGGGTACACTTGCTGGTCCCCACTTCTGCATTTGTTGTGCCAGAGTGGGGAAGGAGCCGTGACAAGAGGTCAGGGAAGGGACGAAGGGAGGGGTTGTGGCGGGGAAGGGATAGGGCAGCAAGCCACAGGCCCCTGTTAGGGAGGCCCTGGGGAGAGTTACTGGGGTGCTTGAGAGAACCTCTCCCTCAGGGCCTCCCGGATGTGCACCTTGGGCTGATTGGCCTGGCGGATAGCAGCTGTCCGTGGCTGCTTCAAGGCTCACCCCTTGCGGCTGGTGTGTCTGCCCCTGACCCAAGGAGGAAGGCTGCCCCCTTCCTCTCCACAATATTGTGGAAAACACAACATGCCGCGACCACTTTGGGGATGTTATGCTCCCCCACGTCGAGGCAGGTCAGTAGGCACCTGAACCATGCCTTGAGGTGGTTGAAAGCACACTCCACCTGGATCCGGGTCCGGTTCAGGTGGGCATTACATTGGTCCCTGTTGGGGTCCAGGTGTCCAGTATATGGCTTCATTAGCCACGGCATCAAAGGTGAGGCCGCATCCCCCACGATGCACAGTGGCATCTGCACATCCCCAATGGCAAGTTCACGGCAGGGGAAGAATGTGCCCACCTCCAGCTTGCCATAGAGGCTCAAGTTTCTAAAGACATGGGCATCGTGTGCCCTGCCCGACCACCCAACAAAAATGTCCGTGAACTGTCTACGGTAGTCGACCAGGCCTGCAGCACCATAGAAAAGTAGCCCTTCCTATTAATATACTGGGCCGCTCGATGTTCTGGTGCTTGGATCAGATGCGGGTCCCATCTATGGCTCCAGCGCAGTTCAGGAACCCCAGGGCGGCAAATCTGGCCACGATCGGGTCCAGGTCTCCCAGGCAGATGTCCCTCTGCAGCAGGATCGAGTTGATGTCCCTTACCACCTGCAGAAGGAGACAAACAAACACAAGACACAGAGAATGAGAGAGGAAGGGCCTGAGCCCTTGAGAGGTGCCCACCCCATCCTCCCCTCCTCCCCTCAAACATCCCAGGAGACACCCCATATGAGGCTGCCCCCACAGGAGCAGGGCTGTGTGAGGGTGGGAAGGCACAACTCCCCGTGGACGGGGCTTCCCCACACCCCCACTCCACCCCCCACACCTCCCAACCCCCTTTCCCGAAGGACCCACTTTTCCACGACACCCCCCCCCGCAGGGATTGCAGCTCCAGAGTGTCTTACCTCCATTAGGAGGGCCCCGACTGTGGACTTCCCCACGCCAAACTGGTTGTCCACCGACCGGTAGCTGTCGGGGGTGGGGAGCTTCTACAGGGTGATTGCAACCTGCTTCTCCAGGAGGATGGTAGGCCACAGGTTGAATCTCCGGTGGGCAGGAGCGAGCCAGGCACATAGCTCCAAAAAGGTGGCCTTCTGCATGCAGAAGTTTTGGAGCCACTGCTTGTCGTCCCACCGCTCCATGACTAGCCGGTCCCACCAGTCCAAACTGGTGTCGAGCCTCCAGAAACACCTCTCCACTGTGGGTTGCGGTTGCCAGAATGTAGCTCCCGCACCCAGGGAGAGGGTCCCCAGTATGAGCTTGGTCACGACCAGGAAGGCAGCTGGCACAAAAATCTGCAAAAACTGCATCATGGCCATGTGGGACCATCGCATGCCCAGGGGCAGATCCGGCTCCATGGCACCAAGAGAAAAGCTGTGGCATCCAAAAAAGCAGGGCAACCACAGCAGGCACTGCAAGAGCTTTGCTCTCCTCGAAGACGTAGGCAAGCACACAGCAGAAGCAGAGAAATGGCTGTCCACAGGGTCCCTTTAAGCATGTGTCTCTGCAAGGCTCCAGCTCCAGCACTCGGAAGCAACTGGTGACCTAAAGCCCTGGCTGAAATGGTTCCGGGTGGCCTTTTATGGAGAGAGCGTCCAATCGATGCGCTTTTGTTTGTGGACGCTCTCTTTTGGAAGAAGTTTTTTCAGAAGATCTCTTCCAAAAAAAGGTTCTTCCAAAAGAAGCCTGCAGTCTGGACATAGCCTTAATCTTTTCTTTCGTCTATTAATAAACCTTTAGATTTTAGATTCTAAAGGATTGGTACAGCGTGCTTTTTTGGGTAATATCTGAGGTATAAATTGACCTGGAACTGTGGCTGGTTCTTTGGGACTGGGAGAACTTGTTTGGAGTTGGTGAGACTGGTTTTATAAGTTGTGGTGCTGGTTGTGGCACTGGTAAAGCTAGAGTATCTAAGGGGATTTGCTGGTGCAACTTCTTGCTGGCTAGACTGGCAGCTGAAGTGCTCTATGTGACTTGTTTGGTGCCTTATAGGGAGGACCCCAGTCTTGAGCTGTAAGTAGCCCTGCTTATAAGCAGTTTGCCCTGATTTGACCCTCTCAGTGGTGCCCCAGACCACCTAGTATATTACACCTTGTTTCTGTGAAATGTTTAGCACTTTTGAGAGCTTACTGAATTTCTATTAAAGGAGCAAACAAAATTTAAGTTAATTCATCTAAAAATATCCTGCATGGGATAAAATATATCTAATTTCCCTAATAAACTAAGGCACTCAAGTCAGGCAAGTTTTTCCACTTTATGGGGACAACAGAAACTAAAACATAGCAAGTGTGACCCTGCCCCCCACCCCCGCAAAAAATTAGAGTAATATTAAACTGTTTCCTTGTCTTCATCCACTGGAAAGGAAGACAAAACTCACGTGACAGGGAAGGCATAGATGGACACTGGGAAATCCAATATTCAGTACACTAAGCATTTCTAAATCCAAAGACCTCAAAGTGTGATAATTTTCTTAACAAATGCTTTTTTATCAGTCATAGACAATTCCTAAAGTATCTCTTTCTGGGAACAGACAAGGCTTCTGAGCTGAATAAAACATTTAAGAGCTGAAAAAGCCTAGCATCAAAATACAGCAAGAATTCTTAAGTAAGCTTAATTTTCTTTTCCTGCACAAGTTAATTGTGCTACAAATTATGAACCATTTCTATTAAGTATATGTCTTCATCTTCATCTTCATCATCTTGCACTTGACTTGAGGCAAAGTGATTTTTTCATACCTCATCTATACAACTACATGTTAAATACCAGCTTCCAAAGTATACTGTGTTTTTGAGAGAGTTTTGAGAACTTGGAAAGGTCTGCACTGATAAATATTTTTAAATGCAGTACTTTAATAAATAAACCAAAATTACCATTTCAGTATTCTCTTCAAAACAAGCTATTCATGAGGAAGGATCAGAAGGGCAGGGGGAGGGTCAAGACAGAGAATGTTCCATCCCTAAGGGGTTCATATTTGTGTAGCTCTCTCTTTATGTTGGCACAACTCACATTTAAGAGAGCACCATCTACCCAGTTATCTGGAATATAGTTCTCATCTGATAATTATCATGTTAGAAAATAAACATTTCATTGTACCCATACATTCAAGAAGATTTATTTTTAAGGCAGTTTAAAAATCAGATCTGATATTTATCTTTATTTCTAGATGCATGCTGTCTTCAGTAGCTCAAAACCAGTCAAATTATAAAACTCAAAAATAACATTTCTATTTAAATGTCTGGATTAATGCCATTGTTTCAGTTTGCTTAATATCTATTAAGCTACATAAAAAACTAGCACAACTAGTAACGCTATCAATATATGTTCCCTAAGAATAAATTATAAACATGTATTTTAATAAAAATTGAATCACTTTAATGGAATCACTGTTAATTAAAAAATATTTTAAGTGTCAATATATTATGGGATGATTTTCAGCAAATTCTAGTCTTAGGTAAATAACTGAAAAAACGTGTAATTATTTTTCAGTCATATTTAGATATCGATCTTTTTTCTCTTTCTAACATGGCACAATTAAGTAACTATAAAACAAGTTTCTCACCTAAAGCAGATATTTAAGTTACTTTAGTCACAGCTATTGCTAGTTATTTTTCCCTTTCTTAATGCCTTACAGACATGTGATTCCAATACTGGAACACACTCTTGCAGCAGCAGCACAGGTCTCTGCCAGGTATGTCTGCAATAACAAAGGCCTTTATTCATCACTGAATGAATCCAGTTTTATGCCACTGAAACTGGAATATTGCAGAGGCAAATCAGGACTATGGTTCTGACTGTGTTGAGCTAATTTCTTTTTAATTCATCACTTTTTGTCAACATTAGCATTATTTATAGACCTTATAAAATGCATTCTTTTGCTTGGAAACTAACATTAGAATCAGAAAAGTAGTTGAAAATGAATTAAAATCCATTATGACACTGCCTTTGAACAGCTGGAATCCCCAACTGACCCCAGGCTTTGTTCAGCACTGCCCCTTTGAAGCGCCAGAGTGGCGCTTCAAAGGGGCAGCACATTAGGAGCCTGGGATCACCTGGAGTTCCCAGCTGACCACAGGCTCCGTGCAGCGCTGACCCTTTGAAGCGCTAGAGCAGCACTTCAAAGGGGCAGAGCAAAGCAGAGCCGGGGATCAGCTGGGCACTCCAGCTGATCCCAGGCTCCTAATGCGCTGCCCCTTTGAGGTGACAGGGCAGCGCTTCAAAGGGGCAGTGCAAGGCGGAGTCCAGGATCAGCTGAGGACTCCAGCTGATCCCTGGCTTCGCCTTGCACTGCCCCTTTGAAGCGCCGCTCCAGCACTTCAAAAGGGCAGTGCTGAACGTTTTGAGTTGGAGGACTTTTGAGTTGTTGAGTTGGGGACTCCAACTGATACCAGGCTCCTAATGCACCGCCCCTTTGAAGTGCTGCTCCGGCCTTTCAAAGGGGCACGGCAGCATTAACGCCTGTGATTAATGTGTTAAAAAAATTAACACGTTAATCTTGCCCTGCGTTAATCGCAGACATTAACGCATATCAATTGACAGCCCTAAACGATACTAACTAAACTATAACTTAGATTTATCAAATTTGGTCAAAATTCCTGCACCAATCGTGGAGCAAATAATTATGAAGACTTAAAAAGCAACATAACTAGATAATATCTTTAATTGTATATTGCTTTGTTTGTATGCTTCCTGTTTCTAATTGGAAAATATCTCACTATACTCACATACATTAAACCAAAGCTTAACAATCTTAAAACTCTGATTAGTTGTCCTTTATATTTGATTCTCAATAAAATTTCAACATTAGTATGAAAACAGGACTTTAGGCCGGAGTTCCGGTATTGCCTCCAGATCTGCATCCTTTAGCACTTGTAGAGGGGTGGAGAAAGGAGAGTGATTGTTCAATATAAAGTTCCCCTATATACAAGGCTTACATAACTGACAGAAAGAAAATAATTTTTAAATATTAATCTTGATTCATAAGATATCAAAATCTTTGAAAGGCTGTATGGAAACTAGGTCCCATTTCAGTAATCTGGGATACCACATTTGTTCCAGCTTCAGTGCAATTTATGAATAGGCAGGCTTAATAATTTGCATTGAAAATAATACAGCAGTCAAATATGCTTCAGCGTATGTATACCAGTCTGGAAGAGTGTAGATGAGATAATTTAACTGAAGTTATTTGCAAAAATTGTGGGTTTTAGGATAGCAGAAGACTGTAAACTTTTTCTTCTTGTTTGAGTGACTGGAACTAGTCATGTCTCTTCTTGCTGACTGAAAAATCTTTATAACAGAATCTGACATATTATATCTGTTAGGGATGTTAAAATGCATTTATTTGTGTAAATGTGTACTCACTGAAATTTTCAGCAATTAACCATTTACATGTGGGGGGAGAAGAGCAACAGCTCCCTTTCCCCCCCAGAAGGGGTGGAAACAGCTCCACAGGAGCTGGTGCTTGCAGAGAGCTGGCTTTGAAGCAAGCTCCCTGCAAACCTCAGCTCCTGCCCCCCGACCCCTGTTGCTGCCTCTGTGGGAAGCAGGCTGCTCTGCAGAAGCCAGCACACACAGGGATCTGACTTAAAAGCCAGCTCCCTTTGCATACCAACTCCGCCACTTTGCCTCTCTTCCCCCGCCAATGCCTCTAATGGGGGGGGGGAGGAGCGGGTTGCATGTAACCCAGAGTGTTAACCGATGAGCCGAGGCTCATCAGTTAATGGTGTACTTGGCTACATATTCACATCCCTAATATCTACTTAGATTTCTATAGTCAGAAGCCATGTCATCAGACAGAATGTCTGCTAGAATGTAACTGGATATTTGTAGATCAACAGCAAGGCTGTTTCCTTTTAAGGAAGGTACATTTCTTCTGCTAGAGTCTATTTTAGTTTTATCCTTTGGCCCAAATAATGAGCCAATATTTTAAGGTCTTTACAGGTTTTTTCCAGTAGGAGGAGAAACTGAAGAGTCAGTTATTTCTTTGGTTTAATTCTGTTATTTACAAAGAATATACACAAGGTCTTAATTCCCTGAAACAAACATTGGGAAGCACTTTTCTTGTTCACAAACCCAAGGCTGTCTTATCAGGAAGTCATCATCATGATGTTTCCATTACATCATTGATATTTAATACAGCAACAAAGCTTCTCCACTCTTGACTATTTCTAACAAGTTTTTCAATGGTTCCCCAGGTGTGCTCCCAGTTTTTCAGCTCGACTTCCACAGTTTTTTGCCATGTTTTTTTCCAGGCAGCCTCATTTTCACTTGCCTCCAGGTATCCATCTTAACATTTTTCTTATGATGGAATCAGTAACCATCATAGCCAATCCATCTCCAGCATCTCCTAATAATGATGATGCTCATATCTTTTTGAATGCACTGTTTGAATAGGTCTTCATTTCAGATTGTTCTGGTCCAAAAGATGCAAGAGATTTTTCTGAGGTAAGGTGTGTGAAATGAAAAGAGTTTGGACATGTAACACTTTCTCATTTCCTAGTATTTAGCATTATAAAGCATAGTTGAAAATACACAGCTCTGATAAAGTTTAAGTTTGATTTTGGTTTCATATTCATGGAGTTGTCCATCATCCCATCCAAAATACAGCAGAGATTCTCCCAAAGCTGGTGTTAATCTTCCTGATCCTGTCTATCTGCTCTTGCTGACACCCAGGACGTATAAGCTGTAGCATCTAGTCTCTGCTATGACCTGAGCTAGCTTCCATAAGAACAGTCATACTGAGTCAGACCAAAGGTCCATCTTGCACTGTCCTCTGACAGTGGCCAATGCCTGGTGCCCCAGTGGGAATGAATACAATAGGGAATCATCAAGTGATCCCTCCCCTGTAGCCCTTCTCAGCTTCTGACAAACAGAGGTTAGGGACACCATTCCTACCCCTCCTGGCTAAGAGCCATTGATGGACCTATCCTCCATGAATTTATCTCGTTCTCCGTATCTTACATTATCCATACAGTCCAAACATTTGGTTTTTGTTTTGGTGTTGAGCACTTCAGTCTTCATGCCAATGGCTTCCTTTCACCTTTCACCACTGGCAATCATACAGGTCATTGATCACTGAAGGCACACACAGTAATGGTTGATTTCTCCACTGCTGTTTCCATGACATATTTTTTATGGGACAAGGTTGTTAGCCTTGTGCCTAGCCCCAACCTAAAGGACCAAGGTATGTGTTTTGTCTGGCCCCTCTCACACAGACTAGTCCTGCATGGTTGAACCTGCCAGGAGCAAAAAACCACCGCCAATATAGACTACAAGGATTATTAGAGCATGCAAGCCGTCCTGCCGTAACAAAACATATGCACCAGAGGACAGCAAGTATTCTACCCAAAAAGACCTCCCTCTCTTGGCTTCCTCCCAGTGCTAAACTCACACTGCTTCTCCTGCTGTCTATTTACTTTCTCCCTACTTTCTGCCAGATATATATCTCTGTATCAGCTGTAATAAATCAATGCCCCACCCACTACATTTGCAATCAATCCCCAGGTGAACATTTTTGTTAACTAATGTTAATGAGGTTAATAACACACAACAAATACTGTCCAATTGTGAGTCTGTAAAGAAAAATATCTCTCTCTTTTATCCTTTCAGGAAATATGATTACATGGCTGCAAACTGACTATCCACCCTCCTCTCAAGACAATTTTTAAGTTTGAAAGTTGTAACCAGTTTCACTTTCCATTGATAAGCAGTCAAATGGAAGTGAGAAATGTCACATCATGTATCTCTCTATTTGAAATCTTCCATACCTCAAGATTTAAGTTCAGTCTTAAAAACAAAACAAAAAAATCTCAGAACTGTGGGGCAGACATCTGTAATAATTATAGGCGTCTCAGAAAAGAATATATTAAGATAATACAGAAAAAAATGTATCTCCTTTTGCCATCCAAGCAAACTAGTCAGTTTCAAGGAGTATTCTTCAAAAGGAAACAAGCAATAAAGTAAAAAATAGTGTGCTCTGGGAATTTCTATCCTGTTTGCTAAAGATTTTAGCTTGGGCTAAATTTATACCTGAATCCTAGCCAAGAATACCGCATGGATTAGAGAGGTCACTTGTCCAAAAAATCTGGACAAAATCTGGACTGGACAAGTAACAGTCTTTGAACTACAAGTTAACATGAAACATTTTTATTAAAAGTAGGGGCAAATTGTCAAATGACTTCTGTGTGTGTAATGAAAGAGGCAGCAACTTGGAAACAAAAAAAATAATTTACAAGTGTTAATTTTAAATGAGTGAATAGTAATTAGAAATGGAAGAAAGTCCTACAACTTGTCAGTTTCCAGCCAATGCAGGATGTTATCAATTGGTGGAACAAAATTCCAAACACAGAGGTTCTTAAACTGGTGTCAAGGACATGGAAGCAACGCTTATGAAAAAAAACAGTTTCACTGAATGGTCATGTTATGAAGATGGATGACATATTGATACCAAAGATGGCCTTCTATGGCCATCTTGTTTGTGGAAAATGCTCTATCTGGAGGCCAGTATAAATATTATAAAGATATATTTAACGCCAATGTGAAGTCATGTGACATATCCCTGAGTGATCTGGAAATGACAGCTCAGGATAGATTATTCTGGCAGCAGATTATTGCACAGGCTCTCAAACGATTGGAGAGTCAATGTATCCAAATACTATAAGAAAAGCATAGGATTCAAAAATAGTGCACAGCAACCTGCAGATGACAAGTTTTTATGTGACATCTGTGATCAGATTTGCCAGTTGAGGACTGGCTTAGTCACTCTCCAATGGCGTCATAAATAGGGATGTAAAATCCCACTTACTTAGCTAACTGGTTGAATTTTAAGTTTAACCAATTAAATGGGGTAAAGCAGGGAGGGCACACCTGGGCTGAAGCACATACACCTCACCCCGCTGTGGTTGGGGGCTCCTCTGGCCAGACTGGAGCACATCTACCTGGAGCACATCTACCTCAGGCCTGCTGCGGTTGGGGGCTGCTTCAGCCAGGCTGGAGTGCCCCCAGTCCATGGTAGGCCCCACAGAACTAGAACAGCCTCCTACCCGGTTAACCATTAATAGCCCTAATCATAAAAGATTAACATCCCTAGTCATAAAATATTAAACCCATTGATTGACAGCTCAGTCTACCCATACTTCTGTGTTGCCTTCAGAGCTGGGTGACCAGAGAGCAGTGCCTGTTGGCTGTGTGCCCAGCTCTGAAGGAGATGGTCCACCAGCAGCAGTTCAGAAGTCAGTGTGGCAATATCATGCTATTGACATCCTTACTTCTGCAGTGCTGCCTTCAGAGCTGGGCAACCAGAGAGTGATGGCTACTGAGGGCCCCTTTCTGCAGGCAGAAGTGAGGGTGGCAATACCATGCCATCCTTCTGTGCTGCTGGTGGTGGTGGCTCTCATTTCACAGCTGGGATCCCAACCAGCAGCTGCTGCTCTTTAATTGCCCAGTTCTGATGGCAGCACCACCACGGGCAGCAGCACAGAAGCAAGAGTAGCAGTACCACAGCCCTCTCTACAATAATCTTACAACCACCCAACACCTTTTTTGGGGGAAAGGGGGGGAGCAGGATCTCTACAATTACAACACCATGACATTTCAAATTTAAATAACTGAAATCATGACATTTATTATTTTTAAACTCCTATGACCATTAAACTGAACAAAATAAACCATGATTTTGAGGGGGGGCAGTCTACCTGTTTTGATTACATACTATTAATTCTCTCCTTTGCCAAGAAGAGGTAGCAGGAACTTAGTGTTCAATAAAAGTGTTGTGATTTTTTTTCAATAAAGTGAGAAATTTTGTGGCATAAGTTTTCTTACACTATCCTGACATCACCTGGAAAGTCTATCAATGCAAGTTATTATTAGAAAAATAATGGTAAAATAAAAAAAGGCTCACAGAGTGTTCTCCTTGGTGATCCCCTGAGATTGGGATTCATTGCCCCACTAGTTGCTGACCTTTGGGCATGCTGCAAAGTCTGACTTTTTGGCGGGCGAGGGTTCACATCAGAAGGAATGTGTGTTTTCTTATTTAAAGAGCGGTAGATTTTTGTAAAGGGGTGAAGCTGATTAGCAGGAGACCCACAGCCTTACTGTGCACGTTTACAAACTGAAAAATAATTCAAAAATGTCATCGGTACAGTTTTTGCATATCCTATAAATATTAATCTAAACTATTATCAATGTAAAGGGATTCTGTGGTCACTTGAAATGCCAAACAGGATGGATTTCATTTCAATCAAATTGATTTAAATCATGATTTAAATCACTAGTCAGGAAAACTCAATTTAATCATGGTTTTCTACATAAAAGTGCATTCCTGTTGGCTGTCATAACCTTAATACATATTATTCACAAGTCAGAGTTAGATGTAGGTTTCATTTTTAGAAGGTACGAACTACATTTTTAAACAATGATTTATTTTGAAAACGTTTCAGATTAATTTTACAACTATATCAGAAAATGAATGATTATTTGGTTATTGTTTGGTTATTTGAGGGGGTCAACAAACATATGAACAAGGGGGATCCAGTGGATATAGTATACTTAGATTTCCAGAAAGACTTTGACAAGGGCTTCACCAAAGGCTCTTAAGTAAAGTAAGTTATCATGGAATAAGAGATCCTTTCATGGATGGATAACTGGTTAAAAGACAGGAAACAAAGGATAGGACTAAATGGCAAGTTTTCAGAATGGAGAGAGGTAACTAGTGGTGTCCCCCCAGGATCTGTCCTGGGACTAATCCTATTCAACCGATTTATAAATGTTCTGGAGAAAGGGGTAGCAAAATTTGCAGATAATACTAAACTGCTCAAGAGAGTTGAGAACAAAGCAAACCTATGAAGAGCTACAAATTAAATGATTGAACAACAAAATGGCAAATGAAATTTAATGTTGGTAGTAAGTGTAAAGTGATTCACATTGAAAAAAAATAATATCCACTATACATGCAATACATTAAAATTGTTTTTAACTATAATAGTTAAATGATTTTTAAATTGACTATGTCGTCCAGGTCAACATTAGAAACTTAAAATTTTGGCTTCTATTCATTGAGTTTTTAGAAACTTTGCACTTTTAGAAAGAGGTAAATCTGTGTACACAAATTTGCAGAGGGACAATAGGGTTGAGGTCTGTTATTTCTCACCTCTATATATTATTTATTTATTTTAAAACATATTTGCTCTTAACAGCATGTAAACTCTGGAGGCACAAATCCACAGTTTGAGAACTGCAAAACTAAGCATCTCTGATAGTAGAGATTTTAGATAGTGTGTAATTGAATAGTTGTGTAACCACATCATATTTTTGCGATTACATGGCTATTTGATAGTCCCCTTCTGCATGAGGCCCCGCCCTTTCCACCTTAAGCCACGCCCCTTCTGAAATGGCCCCTGGTCAAAAATTATTGCCCACCTCTGTTCTAGACTGTGCACTGAGTCCCAATGAGTAGATAGAATTATTAACCTAACTAATCTACACAGAAGCCTCTGGAACCCCATAAAATTTAGTCCTTTATCCATGAACTATTGAAATTTATTCAGAAAACTTTTCTTTAACAACACATGAATTAGAATTTATAATCCCTATTCCATGATGAGATATCTTTCAGCTATAATGTATCTTAAATAAACATCTTTACATAGTTTTTTTTCCTGAAAGTATTTTATCAAAACAATCTAATTTAAATAAAAAAATCCGTTTTAAATTTTTAAAAATCAATTTTTTATTTTTTTTTAAATAGTTGATTTTTATCTATCCTGGGCTTAAACTAGCTCTCCTGCACCCTTTCAGTATTATGAAAAGACAGGTTATGCTGCAACTAAGCTTATTAAAAGAGAAATTATACTTCAACTAAATCAAATACAGTAAAACCTGTGTTATCTGGAACACTCTGGGATTAGGGTGTTCCGGCTATCTAAAAATTCCAGTTACCCGAGGGTCCCATCAACCTAGGAAAAACCAATGGACAATAACAGTAAAACTCAAGTTTTTAATACTGGTAGTTTTGTAGTGGGAGGCAGATGGTCTCACATTTCTATTTTGAGTTAAAGATGATTAGTACTTCTTAAATAAAAAATTGTTAAGCCAATCAAGGTAAACCAAGCCAGGCCTGTGCACCTGAAGATGTGACAGTATTGTGGCTGGGGGCAATGCCGGTTAACAAAGTTTTCTGGTTAACAGAGTGCCGGATAACAAAGGTTTCACTGTACATTTATTTAGATAATTTACAAATTTCCATTATCAAAAAGGTAGAACAGTACTGCATATAAACCCATTTATATTTTTTATATTTTATGTGCATTACACACACGTATAAGCTATTACTGATCTCATCCATGCACTGAGCAGGAAAAAAAAGTATTATCTCTGGTATTTCAAGAGCTGCTGTTATTAGTTAATATGGCTAGAATATTTACTACTTATAACCTGTAAACATGGATGACTTTCAATCTCTCTCAACAAAAAAATATTAATTTAAACTACTAAGGTGTAAAGAGAATGAAGCTGAATTGCAGGCAAAGAAAACTAAACCTTACTTTTAAACATATCCTAAAGATTGAATTCTTTTCCTGTCCTCGGGTAACCAGTTTTGAAATAAACTGGAATAATCAAATGCAGAAATCCAACTGCATGGTAAAACCTCTTTCTGCTTCTTTAGGTCTGTAGCCCAATCTATGGAGCACTGAATAGCAATTCCAGAAACAGAAGTAAACTAAGATGCCATAAAATTCAGGGAATGCACTAAATTGAGAAAGATTAAACACATCATGGGCAAAAAATGACCCTGAGTACTCCCCTGACTTAAGGCAACATCAATAGAAGCAAAAGGATCCAATCTATAGTACTTCTGTAGTAGCTCTTTATGATGATCAAACTGCTATTTTGATTCCTGACCAGCCTCACCTCTGCCCAAGAAGCTTCCACAGATTAGAAAGAATCCTGAACAGATCAGCAAGATTGTTTAATTTGTAAAACAAATCCAGCTAGCAGCAATGGTCCTGGAAGCTTAGAGAAGGAGACTATGTTGAGGAAACCGCTTGAATTTTTTTCTTCATTTCACTATTAAAGGGCAGTTTAAGAAGAAAAGATATGAGGATAATATCCAACTGTTTATGAAGTGAGGAAATCTCTTCATATTTCAGGGCAATTGAAACAGGTTTGCCAAAACTACTTTACATAGAAATGTGAAGTGTACCAGGTGTCTGCAAAACCATCTAACTTGACAACTTGGAGTAGTGTGCAGGAAAAGGTAAACAGATTCATAATACTTATCTACATGGAACATTTAAGTGCCTAAATTAAAGCTCAGTAAATCCAGCTGTGGGTTCCCTCATTCACACTTAAAATGGCCATGGTTCATTATGGTTTAATCCCTCTCTTGGAGGAAGGTTTCTAATCCAACATCCTTCTAATTTCTAATCCAACATCCATTTCTGTCAGTATAGTTGTTTGCCAGATTGCATGGGATTAAGTTACAGTGAGCTAAGGTAACTTTTCTTCTGTGTGGGATGGTCTATACATAGGTTTCATGAACTTTAATTTTGCACTTTAACTTTCCACTTTTAGTTAACTTTTCTTAACTTTCTTGAATGTCCCTATGTAGAGATGCTCTGAAGTGAATCGCAGCACTTTAATATTTTAGTTAAATTGCCTTTGGAAGATTAATCACAATGAAGCAAATTTATTTCAGTCATACTAAAGGAGTGTGTTTATGCAACTCAGGCCAGGTCCATACTACAACCACTCCAGTGGCACCCCGTATGAATAGGAGCAACATATAGCAGATGTTCCTACATTGGCAGAAGGGTTGTGGGGGGGTTTTTTCCCATCAGAGCAATTAATTCATTTCTTCAAGAAGCAGTAGATAGGATGACAGAATAATTCTTCCGCCCAGAGGTGAGGTTGACCTACATCAGAGGTTAGGAACTCATGGTACTAAATTTCTCACAACCTTGAGAACTAGCTACATCAATCTAATTTTTAAGTGTAGACCAAGCCTAACTCTGTACTGAAGTAAAACAAGATTAGAAATTTCTATAGACGAAAAAGCACCTCTGGGCCCCTGCGTCGAAACTTGAGATACAATTTCAGTGATGTTTCTGACATTATTTAAGCAACGACAGCTAATGAACAAAGATTAGTCTACACAGTGAAGAAAAACCCGTAGTAGGCCTGTGAACAGAGAAAACAATTAACCAGCTCAGACATAATTTCCACACCCCCAAACAAGGAAAACAATAAAACCTGATGGACGAACTAAACTTTTCCCTACTTACACATTTTAATGAATTCAAGGAGTCTATTCCTGGGACAGTCCATCTCTCCTGCTCCATACCTGGGGAAAAACTGCTACTTGCTCAAAAAAGAAAGGGAAAAAACTCCCTCTCGTCTGAAATTCCTTATCTGCATTTCATTGGCTGAATGCTCAAAGCTCCCTCCCTCAGGTACATCTCCAAAGTAAGCTTAACCCTTTCCTTGCTCTCCAGGTAAGCCAGACTCTCCTTTGCAGCTCCAATTCATGACCCGCCCCTCCCCAAAATCACAGACAGTGCTGGAAAGTTGGTCCACACTGGCTGTGATTTCTGTCTCAAGGTCTAGGACGAAACACAGTTAATGATATACATGCACACTCTACTACACTACTGAATACATGAGAACCAAACAAACCTCTTCCATATCTGTGGAATACAATGACCGATACACAGGGAGAATTCTAAGTAGCTGAGTCTGGACATGCTTCTCTGGAGAGTGCATCAGTCACCTTATTAGAAGCTCCTGAAATATGTTGTTTATCAAAGTCAAAGTCTTGGAGAGCCAAGCTCCATCGAAGGAGTTTCTTGTTAGTCTCCTTAATGGTAGGAAGCCACCTTAGTGCATTGTGGTCGGTCTACAAATGAAAGCATCATCCCCACACATATGGTCATAGCTTCTTTAGAGCATACACAATAGCAAAGCACTCTTTCTCTGAGACAGACAATGGCTTTCTCTCTGAGAGTTTTTTCCTGAGAACACAACACAGTGAAGTTGTCGATCTGGTTTTTCATAGTCTGGGGCTCTTGGTACAGGTTCAGACATCAGGACAGCCTTAAGCTGGTTAAAAACTTCCTGGCACTTTTCAGTCCGTTGGACCACATTTGGTTGCTTTTTCCTGGTCAAGTCTGTTAATCGTGCAGCGATCTCACTGTAATGCAGTACAAGTCGCCTGTAATACCCGGCCAAGCCTAAGGAGGACTGGACCTGTTTCTTTGACTTAGGGATAGGACACTTTTGGATAGCCTCTACTTTAGCCTGTAGAGGGGTTGATAGTTCCTTGACCCACCTAGTGTCCAAGGTAAGTCATCCTGTTTAGGCCAATTTGACATTTTTTTACCTTAACTGTTAGCTCTGCCTCCCTTATGCATTGGAAGACAGATTGTGGAGGTGTTCTAGGGGTTCTGCCCATGAATCAGAGAATACAGCCACATCATCTAGATAGGCCATTGCAAATTCCCCAGATTTGATTATTAGATTATCCACAAGCCTTTGGAAGGTTGCAGGTGCATTGTGCAGCCTGAAATAGGAGAACATTAAACTCCTACAGCCTTGTATGTGTAATAAAGGCTGACTTCCTTGGCTGCTTCCTCCAGAGGTACATGCCAATACCCCTCGGTTAAATCTAGGGTAGAGATGAACTGGGCACATCCCAGTTTCTCACCTGTGCGTGGCATTAGATAGTTGTCTGAGCAAGTTACAGCATTCAGCTTACGGTAGTTCATGCAAAAGCAGATTTCTCTATCTGGTTTGGGAACTGAGACTACCAGAGACGCCCATGCGCTCTCCGAAGGGCAAATTACACCCATCTCTAGCATGTCCTTGACCTCCTTCTCTATAGTGGCTTTGGCTGAAGGAGCCTTTCAGTAGTGTTCAGCTCTGACTGGATGAGCAATGGACTAAAATGCCCATTCAGTCTGTCCCGGGGTGGCTGAGAACATTGGGGTGAACCTGGTGCACAGCTCCGCTATCTGCAGTTGATGCTCATGACCGAGGCTTATGGAGAGGGTTACCTCTTCTACTCCACCCTTGCCTTTCCTATTGTAGTAGGCTCCCTCAGGCCACTCCACATTTTCCTTCTCCTGGGCAGTAAACTGAAGAACCTTGAATTCTCAGGAATAAAAGGGCTTCAGAGAATTAATGTGATATACCTTAGGTTTAAGGTCAGGGTCAGGAAATGCTATGAGGTAGTTAACTGCTCCTCGGTGCTCTTGGACTGTGAATGGTCCATCCCATGATGCTTCCATCTTATTGGCCTGGAGCACCTTCAAGACCATGACTTGTTCAGCTACTGTGAAGGATCACTCTATGGCATGCATATCATACCAGGCCTTTTGTTCTTGCTGAGCATCCTGCAAATCCTTTTATGCGAGGATTAGAGCGTCTCTAATGGTATTTGTAGGTTGTGTACAAGATCCAAAATGTTGGTTCCTGTAGGAGGGTAACCCCCTCCCATGGCTGCTTTCCTAATTGCAGGGGACCCTTAACTTCACGACCATACATCAGTTCAAAGGGTGAGAATCCCAAACTGGGATGTAGGACATCTCTATGGGCAAACAGTAACTGTTGCAAAACCAGGTCCCAGTCATTGGAGCATTTGTTCACAAATTTGCATATCGTGGCTCACACAGTCCTATTAAATCTTTCCACCACATTTGTTGTGATGGCGGTAGGGTGTAGCAACGAGGTGTTTCACCTCATGAGCTTCCCAGAGGCTTTTCATGGTCTCTGCCAGGAAATTAGTCCCTGAATCCATGAGGATCTCTGAGGGCCATCCTACCCTGGCAAAGATATCTATTAGTTCCTGGCACACATTCCTGGCCATAGTGCTCCCTAGAGTTACTGCTTCAGGCCATCGGGAGGCCACAAGAGTCAGTATGAACTGTTTCCCTCTGGGGGTCTTTTTAGGGAAAGGATCCATAATATCCACAGCTTTTACATGCTGAAATGGGACCTCTAATATGGGGAGGGGCTGGAGAGGTGCTTTGACCTGGTCTTGGGGCTTCCCCACCCACTGGCACATCTCACAAGTCTGGACATAACTAGCCACCTCCTTGTCCATTCCCTCCCAGTAAAATGACTTTCCCAACCAGTCTTTGATTCTGTTCACCCCCGCATGGCCACTAGGGTAGGGCTACTCAACTTTGGAAGCCCCCAGGCCCACAATGATACTCAAGCACTTGCTGAGGGCCACAACTTAAGTGTGGTTGCATATATATGCAAATGCCCCAGCATTCCCGGCACCTTCTCCCTGGGGGCTAGACACGCCAATACCCTGTACCCGGCTGTTCTAGGCAGTCCATCCACTTGCATCTTTCAGTGCTCACCCTGCCTGGTAGATGCCTCATCACTGTAGAGCGTGTTCCCAGTGGAGGTCATGTTCAAGGAATCTCACCTGCAGGCCACGTGTCGAGCCCTGTGTAAACCCAAACCATACCACAGGTCGCATATTGGGTAGCCCTGCACTAGGGTGATTGTGGGCTAAGCTTAAGAACTCTTTTCTGTATTTAATTGGAAATACCAACTGTCTCTGAAGATGCCAGTCCTCCTTGCGCCCCCCTGAAAAAAGTGTCTCTGTATAACAGCCCTCCTTCTACCATAATCCTGGACCTATTAAAAGAGCTGAGAGGTGGTGGGTCACTTCTGGCCACCATCCAAGCTCCCTTGAGGCTCTCATCTGCTTCCTGTTCTGCTCTCTCAATGCTGGAAACGTTGGTTCCTTGCAGGGTTGCAGACTTGGGTCTGGTCCCCCTGGAAGCGATGCAGTTGAGGTGGGTGTCTCTACTGGTTGAGTACCACTTTCTGCTGGTGCACTGGGTTTCGTTGCAGGCTCAGGTGGGGCTTCTTGCGCAGATTCAGGTGGGGCTTCTTGGTGCCCTCTGAGGCTGATTCCAATCCTGGCACTGGCTGTTCCACCAGTTCTGGTTCTTGGGCTGGTTCCCTCTGGAGTTCAGGAACTGGATCCACTGCTGCTGTTGTAGTTGCTGGTCTGAGATCTGGCTCCATCACCTCTGTCTGGGTCTCTGGTGCTGGGGTGTCTGAGTGTGTAGATTGGTCCCCGGTAGAAGGCTCAGGAACGGTTTTAGGCGTGGAGGCCTGCTTAGCCCTGCTGCGAGTGACCACTTCCACCTTCTTAGCCTGTTTCACATGGTTGGCTAAGTCTTCTCCCACCAGCATAGGAATAGGATAATCATAATAGACAGCAAAATTCCAAGTTCCTGACCAGCCCTTGTACTTAACTGGCAACTTGGAAGTAGGCAGGTCAAAAGGATCTGCTTGAAGGACTGGATGGTGACATAGGCCTCTGGGTCCACTAGGGATTGGTGGATCACTGACACCTGTGCTCCAGTGTCTCTGAATGCAATAACTTCCTTTCCACCCACACTCACAGACTCCCTATTTTCTGGGGAAATTCACGACGCATCTGGGCCTGAGGGTTCTTGATGTGACTCCGGTGTGATGAGCAGTAGTCTGTTGGTGCTCTTCGGACAGTTGGCCCTTATATGTCCCAGGTTATTGCATGTAAAACATCGCATGACTGGCATATCACTGGAGTGAAATGGGCTTCCGGAGGATGGGAGGAGGGATGAGGGGATGTCTGTGGTCTCCCTTGTGCATAGGGCCCTTCCCAGCGAGTTGGGTGATTGAAGGATCCCTTGTTGTGAGACGCCTTCTCTGGACACCCCTTCTGGTTCCCCCTCTGCTTTCTGAACTGCGTTTCCCTCTCTGCTCCATCCATCTGGCACCGATCACTCCTGTCTCCCTTAGAGATTGAAGCTTTGCATCTAATATCTCCAGGAACTGTTCCATCTGCATCAGGAGAGATAACTCTTTCCAGGTCCCAGCTTTCACCCCTGAGATCCATGTTTTCCAGCTTTTGACTCCTGAAAATGCCAGTCGTGTAAATAGCATGCCCTGAGTCCACCTTTGGCCTCTGAACTGACAATGGGCCTGTTCGGGAGTGAGGCCCATTATCGCTCTGGCCTCTTGCTTAAACAGTTCATAATCGTTCAAGGCGTCCTCTGTCATGTCAGCTGCCACCCCTAGTAAGGAATCGGTGATTTGAGGCCTAAATTCTGTCATGTACTTATCGGTGGGGATGTTGTACACTTGACAGGCCATCTCAAAATTGAGGACGAAGTCTTCTACATTATCTCCCACCTGGTAAATGCGGAATTTCCTGTAGTGTTGAACATTGATAGGGGTACGGTTGTTGGGCAGGGTACCTGGAGTGTCCTGCCTTTTAGTTTTCTCCAGCTCAACCTCAGGTCTCCACCTCAGCATGCCTCACCTGTGCTTCCGCTTCCACTCATCTCAGCTTCCACTCACTTCAGCTTCCTTTTCTAAGTGTTTCATTTCCAGTTCTGCTTGTTTCATCTTTAGGTGGAACTCCATCTTCTTCCCAGTTAGAGATCTACCTGCCTTAAAGGTACTCTCCCACCCTGGAGACCATGGTGGGGGAGGGGAATCTGCTGCTCCTGCCCCCTCAAGAATACTTCCCCCTAGCCCCTCAGGGACATGCTCCTGTCCCTTCTCCTCAGGGTACAAGTCTTCACCGGAGCTGCACTTCTTGCCCTCTAAGGCTGTTTTCACCTCAGGGTGTTGCTTAGGGAAGGTTGGTTGCTCTAAGGCTACTCTGCCCAACCGCAAAAGCATGCACTGGGCTGCTCCCCTGCCCTATTCTAGCCTAGCTATCCAGTTGCCCTAAAAGCTAGAAAAAAAACTGTTTGAGTTGGACTGTCTGGCTTTACAGGGTTAATGTTCTATGTGCCTTTCCCCAAGGCAGCCAACAGAAAAGAAGAAAGAAAGAAAAAACTCCAAAACTTGTAACCAGTCAAAAGAAAAACGTGTGTCCTTTTAAAATTCTGGGCTCACAAAATTATCCCATACTGCTGCTCACCATGTCATGGCTCAATTCCCCAACCTGCCACTTCAAGGTTGGGCGCTGGCTAGCAGAATAAACTCTGTAAGAACCTGTCTCTATAACTCCCAGAGAAAAATTGTCTGGTCTCAGTTGCCCTGAGATCCAAAAAGAAAAAGACTGATCACTGCCACCACCAACTGTATTTAAAATAGAAAATAAAAACCTTTTTCCAGGAAAGAAACCACTTGGAATCCCTTCCCTGAGACAAATCTCTTCCCCTGCCCCAACCTCTGTTTTGCCTAAAGCTGGGAAAACAGAGATAATCAACAGAGAACAATGGCGATCTGCTTCTTTCAGTTAACATGGTTTATCTTAGGCACGTAGGTTTAAGGACACTTTTATTTTTAAAACAAGACTACTATTGCAAGCATAGTAAATGACTGGATGTTAAAAGCCATGGATTGAAATAGACTCAGGGATTCTCCCTGGGCTGCAATTCTTAGTTACAAAAGAACAGAGAAAAACAATTAACAAGTTCAGACATGATTTCCAAACCCCCAAACAAGGAAAACAATAAAACCTGACAGACTATCTAAACTTTTCCCCACTTGCATATTTTAATGAATGCAAAGAGTCTCTCCTGCTCTATACCTGGAGAAAAACTGCTGCTTGCTCCAAAAACAAAGGAAAAAAACCCTCTCTCATTTGAAACTTATCTACATTCATTGGCTGAATGCCCAAAGCCTTAGGTGCATCTCCAAAATTAGCTTAAGTCTTTCCTCCCTCTCCAAGTAAGCCAGACTCTCCTTTACAGCTCCTATTTATGACACTCCTACAAAAACTTACATGTATGGCTAACTTTTCCCATGTGACAAGTTCTTTATAAGTCAGTGGGACTATTCTCATGAGTAACGTTAAGCAGGAGCATAAGCATCTGTAAAATATGGACTTTAATAACAACCCACTTCCCACCTAGTCACAGGTAATGTGATAAAACCCATGGAAATCAGATCAGACCCTAGATAAAGCCAAGAATTAACAACTGAAGATGTATAATTAAAGATTTACACAAAGGATTTGGTGGTAAGACGGGGGCCAGAATTTTTCTTTGGTGGTACTCTGGCCCCAGCCAGGGCTGCCAAAGCAGCCACAGGATGCCCATGATGCGGCTCTAGCTCTGGCCCCGGCTGGGGCCACCGGAGGAGCAGCTGCTGCCAGCCAGACACCCATAATGCGGCTCTGGCTGGGGCCGCTGGAGGAGCTGCCACCGCCAGCCACCCACAACGTGACTCCGGCTCGGGCCACAGGAGGAGCAGCCGCCACTGGCCACTCACGATGCAGCTCCAGCTGTGGCCCCGGCCGGTGCTGCCAGAAAATAAGCCACCACCAGCCACCTGCAATGTGGATCTGCATCTCCAGCCCTTGGGGAAGGGCTGAAGCTAGGGTCAGGGCCACATGGTGGCTGCCCTGCTGCTCCTGATGTGAGGCAGCTGCTCACCACGCGGCCCTACCCCAGAGCAGCTGAGCAGCCACTGCGCAACCCTGCTGAGGAGGTGAGTGGGTCTCAAATTGTTGGTGCGCACCCACAAAAGGTGCGTACCTTAGAAGGAACATTGACTGTGTGTACTGTGATCTGAGAGATCCCTTCTCCCTGCCTTCTGTGTGTTCTGGGAGCTGGAGGGACCCAGCTCCTCTTGCGGTGTATGAGCCCCCCTACCTGCCTCTCTATGTGAGCTGGGATCTGGAAGAAGGGCTGAAGGGAATGTAAATGTAAATACCTGAAATCCAGAAGATGACTAATTAAAATATACATTACTCCTTTTTGGAGTTGGAATACGGGCCAGGAAGTGTGGGAGGGGAGTGTAGAAAAACTGGAGCACAGCTGATCCCAGCAGTCAATAAGCAGCAGGAGGGAGGAGCACAGCTCAGTGTGCATCTTGGACTACAAGACCAAAGTAGTGTGTGCCCCTCCAATAAATTACTATAAGAACACTAGCAGATGTACCTGGTGTTGATTGGGTCCTTAACACTTTTTGGAAGGGGAGAGGGAGATGCAGGAGTCAGGGCGCAGTGTGGAAGGTGCAGAAGTCAGGATAGGGAGTTACAAGGGGGGTACAGGGTAGGGGGTGTGGTTGAGAAGGATGAAGGAGTCTGGGCAGGGGTTTGGGAGGGAAGGCGGGGCTGAGAGCAGGGTGTGGGGATGCAGGAGTCAAGGCAAGGGGTCAGGGCTCAGGGCAGGGAGTCGGTGGTGTAGGAATCAGAGCAGGAGGTTGGGGTTGAGGAGGAGCTGCTGGGAGTATAGAGGGTGCAGTAGGGACAGTTTTGGGGATGAGGAGGGGCTCAGGACAGGGGCTGGGATTTTGGGGGGTGCAGGAGTCAGGGTTTAGGGGTGAGGAGGAGCTCAAGGCAGGGCGTTGGGAGGTGTGGGGGGCTCACTGTGGCAGCAGGAGCTGTGCTGCCTGAGCGATGGTGAGTCCTCGGAGCTGCCCTCAGTGGTGATGGTGGGGCTCCCAGGGGGCCAGCAGAAGCAGTGGGGGCTGAACTGCATGTTGGGGTACCCCTATGTAATATTGTGTAGTTGCATACCCAGGGCTGCTTCAGGGCTTCTCCCTGCCCCCTCCCTCACTTACTGCTGTTGGCCAGCAGAGGGCATCCTGCTGCCTGACAGAAGGCAGAGTGGAGCCCTCAGCCTCTACAGCTCCACTCTGGACCCAGGGAAGCCCTTGAGTTTGGATAAGCTGTGTGGACAAGGAAGAAGGGAAGGAGTGGGGGGAGAAGGAAGGAAGCCCCAGGCCCCCGGTAAGAGCCAGGCAGGGATGAGGGAGGGAAGCCATAGGCACCTAGTAGCAACCACCAGGGGCTGAGGAAGAGAATCACCAGGCCCCCATAGGAACCATACGGAGAGGGAAAGGGAGGAAGGGAAGCCCTAGGACCCCATAGGATCTGCTCAAGGGGTGGGGGAGGGAAGCACTAGGCCCCCATAGGATCTGAGTGGGAGGGGAGGGAAGCCCCTGGCTCTGGTAGGAGCCGCATGGGGGCAAGAGGGGCAGGAAGCCCCAGACTCCAGCAGGATCTGTGTGGGAGGGAGGGTGCAAGGAAAGGAGGGTAGCCCTAGGTCTCCGAAGGAACCATGTGGGGGGGGGGAGACAAATTCCCAGGCCCCTGCAGGAGCTGCTTAAGGGGGAGGGAGGGAAGCTCCAGGTACCTGCAGGAGCTGCTCAGAGGGAGGGAAGGGAGGAAAGCCCCCATCCTAGGTAGGAGTCACATGGGGGGGGAGGTAGGGAATTCCCAGACCCCTGTAGGAGCCACACAGGGGAGCAAAGGAAGTTCCTTGCAGGAGCCTTGTGGAGGCAAGGAAAGCCCCCAGCAGGAGCTGCATGGGGGAGAGGGAAACCCCTGGACCCTGGCAGAAGTTGCATAGGGCCCCATAATTTTTTACGACAGCCCTGGGGTCTGGGGACAAGCAAGGGGAAGAGACCTGCCCAGCACCAGCACAGGAACCTTACCTGTGGCCGGCAACATTCAGAGCCCCTCACCAGCCAGCCACTGTCTTACTAGTGTGCCTGCCCCCTCTGGTCACTCTACAGTATGACTTTTTTTTCTAGCAGCCCTCCCTTTCTGTGCCATGGAAAACAATCCCATTCCAGGCACATCCCACGCTCCTGACACAATCAAATCCTGACATTTCTTTAAGTTATTATAAGAGGAAACTGCATACTAAATTGGTGGTATATTCTTACTATTTAGGAAGAATATTTGAACAAATGGACTCTCAGATGAATGGACAGACAGGTGAACATTACTAAAATATATACATAGATAAGAATGGCCATCCTGGGTCAGACCAATTTAACTTAAAATCCTTTTTCTACCTGTACATTTTATATTAGTATAGTAAATAGAGATGGGGAAAACCTATTAAATTCAATCCTCTTCAAGAGACAAGGTGAGTGAGATAATATATTTTATTGATAAGTGAGACAAGCTTTTGAGTTTACACATAGGTTTTATTATTAGGCTCTATATAAGCTTAAAAGCTTCTCTCTCTTACCAACAGAAGTTGGTCCAATAAAAGATATTATCTCACTCACCTTGTCTCTAATATCCTAGGACCAACATGGCAACAACAACATTGTATCCTCTGCAGGGACAGATACTAAACAGATACTACATTTGATATTTTACAAAGGGTCAATAATCTTTCATCTCCAAGTTTTGCCTCTTCATATAGAATCCCCATATGCTAGGTCTAAATAGTAATCCCTCTAGTCTAAAATAAAATAGGGAGAAAAGGCACAGACCAATGATGGGTCTTTACTGCTGCTCCAAGAACTCTGCATTTAAAGGCAATATTGCCTGAAGATCATATATCAGTGACTAACAAATACTTTTTATATAAGCTTGCCTGTATAAATCTTTACCGTGGGTGCCCCCTTTTTTACAGAATTAGAAAAGTCAAAACTTTGTAAACTGAAATTCTTCACCCATGTGAAAAGCTGTTATCAACACTGAGCACTAAGTCCATAAGAAGACTGATGTTTATAATCACAGAATCACAGAAATATAGGACTGGAAGTCACCTCTTTTTAGTTAATTTAGTTCAGTACCCTGCACTGAGGCAGGATTAAGTTTTATCTAGACCATCCATCCCTATGTTTGTCTAACCTGTTCTTCAAAACTGCCAATGATGGAGATTCCAAAACCTCCCTAGGTAATTTATTCCAGTGCTTAATGACCCTTATAGTTAAAAAGTTTTTCCTAATGTCTCACCTAAAACCTCCTTATTGCAATTTAAACCCATTATTTCTTGTCCTGTCCTCAGTGGCTAATGAGAACTATTTATCACTCTCCTCTTCATAACAGCCTTTTATAAGACTGTTATCATGTTCCCAATCGCTATTCTCCCTCAGATTAAGCATACTTAATTTTTTCAATTTTTCCTTGTAGGTCTTGTTTTCTAGACCTTTAATGCCTATATTGAGTAAAAATTCAATATGTGGAAAGAAAAATCATATTAAACTAAAAATATAGGAATGTCAACTATCAATTTTAATTATTTTATTATGTCATTGGCACACATAACATTTAATTAAAGGGAAATGGAAACTGAAAGAGGAAAAATCACCTCAGATTTTTCCCAGGTTATTCTCTTTGTAAAAGGGATAATGTAACTCCAGTTCTGTCTGTCTGCTCCCGGGGCCGGGGCTATTTTCTTGATATGGCACAAATTAGATGTTAGAAAACCTTGTTGCCATTCTCCATTTTGTAACTGTGAGGTAGTACTTCTCAACCATTTGGAATAACAGGTATTCATGTACAGCTGATTAATTTAAAACAGTTACTTTTAACTAAAAATGTAACTGAAAATTCCACACATTTTGGTCCAATAGAAGATAGTACTTCACCTCGTCTCTCTAATATCCTGAGCCCAATATGACGACAATAACATTGTGTCATTTGCAAGGACAGATACTGAACAGATACTACATTTGATATTTAACAATGACAATATATACTGAGGTTAAGTTAGGATAACTACAATACAAAACAATGTTTTAGAAAGAAACTACTAGTATTAGTTAAAAGGTACATTTTTCAAAATATCAAGTATTATTTCAGTCATGCAATCGCTTGATACAAAATCTGACCAGTTATAAAATAATTTTAGCTTCTTAATGAAAATCACTGAACAAATTTTAAAAATCCCTGTCAGCTTATCCACATTGGAGTTCTCTCTTTTCTCCAGGTACCAGTCTAAGAATTCACAAGTTATTCACCTTTCACATATCCTTATCAAAACTTTTACATGAGCTGGCACGAATGAGAATGGTTTAGTCTCTAGTATACTCTGACTACAAATGTCTTCTAAGTTTCTATCTTTAGAATTATGCTCTATAGTTTTCTTTATGTTAAATAGAAAAGTAGTTTAATATCTGCCCTCACTATGATGCATGTATGCTATTGCTCTCTCTACACACATATACAAAGCATAATAGAAATAAGAATATTCTATACAAAGTGGGCAGTATGTATTTATAGACATTGTCTTATGCAATTCTTTTAAAAACAAGAGTGTCCTTAGCTAAAAAATTAAGCTAAACTATTTCATTTTTTCTTGAACTCTTATTTAGTAATGTAGAAATACATAAAATCTCTGTTTCAAATCTTTGGACACCATTTTTCTTTGTTTAAAATTTTGCTATTTTGTTAATAAACTTGTTCTGAAATGGAATGGTCATTCTCCTTTTTTATAAGAATCTTTAATGTCCCTTTAAATAATTTGAAGTCCTAAATCTATATTATTGACAATACACAATTATTATCGGATGTAAGTTCCATGAATCACAGCCTGTTGTCATGACAGTACTGGGACTTAAAACAGGCTTAGGCTTGATGAGTAACTCCACTGAGCATTTAAATGCCAACTGCCAGGTAAATTGTTAATGAGGGAAACAATGTTTGCTGCTCATAACAACAAAGACAGAAATGTGATTTTTGGATTTTACTATTATAAAAGAAAGGAAAGTGAAAATATTTTATTAATTTCTCTGTTACCATTTTCCATTAAATTTTTTCATTATTTTTTTATTTTTATTTTTGTGGGGTGATATAGAAATTAATGATCCACACAAGTAGTTATTATTAGGAATCAAATAGCAATGATTAATCACCTATCTTTTTAAATATGGAAGTATTTCATCAGAAAAAGCAATGTTATGCCAAATAATATTAATGCAACATCTTTTAAAAATGTGTACATGAGGCTGATACTTTCTTAAATTATTCAGCTCTCCTCTGAGACCAAGAATGCTAAATTTAAGGATTAACTACCCTAGGTTACTTGGTACATCAGGTATCAGTGATGCTGTGGGTGAATTCTAGGTTTGTCATTAGCAAACCAGAAAATGCTGATGTGTTAAAGATTTCACAGCGGAGTGAAAAAGAACATTAGAAAGTAAAGTTAAAAGTGTCTGGTTAGTGAGGATATTGAGTATATCTTTCTGAGTTTTCATTTTAGCATTGTAGTTCATCATTGATGCACTGCTGCACTTACAAAGCTAATATTAAGGAGTTTCCTAATAGCACAAGTGGAATAATTGGATCTAGCAGCCTAAGGCAACAAAACTTTTAAAAGAATTTATAGAAACTGTAACATCCTTTTGTACTCAGAGGCATGCCAGAAGCAAAAAATGGATAAAGCTGATCTACAGTTCAGAGAAAACATGGAATGGTACATAAATGATTGTTATATAAAAGGATCACTAGCTCCTCAATCGTCCAGGCTGAACCCAGGAAAAAAGAAGTTCTATTTTTATGGCAACTAGTAGAAGAGGAGAGGTCCACATTTCGACATGTTCCTACAGCATCTTCCACAAATAATGAATATGCTGAAAAGTAATGTCCATCAACACAGGGCCCTAAGTATACTTTAGATGGCACATTATGTTCTTTCTGTAAAATCTGTGGATATGTTGACTAACTAACTGCAAAGCAGAAACTATGCAATTCTGACAAGTCAGCCACATATGGAATATTCACTCACTGGGATTAGTGGCACTGGCAGAAGAATCTCAGAATAACTGCTCTTTAACATTAATAGAGTTGCTTTCAAGTATTTTTTTAACTTGGGTGGTAACTTGTTGCATGATGTCAGACCACATAATTAAAATCTGAATTCAAGGAGTTTTAATAATATATTGTTTTAAACATGTAACACTTTTACCCCAGAGATGTGTGAAAAGTGGAATGAGGTTCATGGTCATCCATCCTTCTGTGGTGTAAGCACAAGAATGAGCCAGGAATTTAAACAAGACAAGAAAAATCTCTTTCAATCCCAATCCCCAGTGACTGAATACAAATAAGGACTTTGGTTCTGATGAGATAATTTATTTATTAATAATTTTTTGTGAACTAGTAACATGAGTTGCTCCTTAGCCATCCACTAGGCAGGGTGGCACATAATAAAATACTCCCATATTCACTTCCCATAGCTAACCAAGCCTCACTATTTTTTCTTCTTCTGCAGTGCAAGGATTCACAGAGATTATGAAAACTTTTGGAATAGCAAGTAACATATGATGTCACAGAACTTTTTGACTGGTGGAGCTACAACACAGAAAACAGTTAGCAAGTACTAAATTTCCTTTTCCAAATCTTAGTTGTCATTGCAGTGAAATGGAATTCACATAGTATTCTTTTTCCTCCCTACCCCAAAAAACAAAAAAAGACAGGGAGAGGAAGAGAAAAAGCCCATAAACAGACCCTACATAAAGTTAAGAATCTGGAGGGAGAAGTAAAATTTCATTACTTCAAACTAAAGAAAAGGAGTCCCAATCAACAAAATTAACCTGTGGCACCAACTGAAAGAGAAAGGACAATTTTTTTTAAACTTTCACCTATTGAAAGTAGCATAATGAGGTAAAAGTTCTTAGTGAAAGGATGGGCCAAGAAACACTAAGTAACAATGTTGTTCAGTTACTAAGAATCTCTCTTTTTCAACCCAAAAGGATAAAAAACAGTATAACAGCTTTATTTTTCACAGAAACAATGGATGCCCACAACTTCACAGGAGTTTATTTGTCCAGAACAAAATAAATTATAGGGGTCTGATTTGTGACCCTTGAGATTTCCTGTACTCTGCTGTGCTAAAGCTTAAACCCCATCCTGTGCATGTCCAACTTCAACCAGTTTTTTTTCTCCACTCTTCCATCTCCTTGGGATACACAATAAGCAGAACAGCTCTTTATTTTAAAAGTTTACTGCCTATCTAAAATTTAATAATTTTTATAAACTTATTAGTATCAGATATTACATCTGCCTCTAAATTCTCATGTAAATTGCTTATTTGATCATCACATTTTCTGTGCCACTGTGCATGTGCAGTATTTATGTCTCCTGCAGATTTCTTTGCTTCCCCACAGAAAAACGTCTTTTTGATGAGGCAGCAAATGGAAGCCACAAGAGAGGTCATGCAACCCTTCCCAGCACTATGTTTCAGGTGCCCTGGGCAGTCAACAGAGAGTTAAATCACTATGGGGCAGGAATACAGACTGGGAAAGACTCAGCTGGTGGCTCCTACCCTGCATTGGGCTCAGCTGCAAGTCCTATCTGGGCTGGGGAAAACAGGACTTCCTCTTCCCCTGCATGGCATCCAAGGCTAGGTCAGACCCTCCTCATATTTCTCCCCTAGATTCAGGAAGCTCTGCAAATTCCCCATCCTCCTTACTTCCTGCACCCATCATTCTTCAACTGCATGGGGAGGGATTCCTGTACAGGTCACTGAACTCTCATCTGCCCAAGCCTTATGCATCCAAACCCCCTCATGCCCAGACCCTCCCACCAAGGCCTCTCCTCCTGTACTCAGATCCATCCCTGATTAGCCCCATGCTCCCTGCACCTGGACACCCTAATGAGCCACTTGCACCTAAAACTCCACCCCACCAACCCCCCAACCAGCTGCACCTGGATTCCCACCCCACTGTGCCCCATGCTCCCAGTATCTAACTCCCCACTAAACCCCCCCATCCAGACCCTGCTGCCACACTCTATTCCTCCATACCAAGAGCCACCCACACTGAGCCCCAACCACCTTCACCTGACCCCCTTCACAGTCCCATTATCATTAGACGTGGAACCCCCTACCCCAAAAGCTCCTTGTATATCCAGATTCCCCCACACACCTGGATCCCCCAGTGAGCTGTTCACACCCAGATTGGCCCACACGGAACCCAAACCTAGATCTCCCTACACTAAGCCCTTTCACACATGGATCCTGCCTTACTGCGCCTGCATTCCCACATGGAAACTTAGGACTAAACAAAGAATTGACTTTCCTATTGTGCGTTCCAAGAACCAGCAGTTCCAAGAAGCAGTCATTTACAGTTTGAAGAAACTTCATCTCTGCATCCTGTCCTAAGGTGACATGTACCCAGTCAAAATGGGTATAATTGAAATCCCCCATTAGTACTGATATTTTTCATAATGGATAAAAATTGATGATTTTTTTTTAAATTAAAACTGATTTATTTATTTATCTTAGATTTGTATTTAAATTGGATTCTTTTATTTTTTAAATCAATAAAATATTAAATTTATCATTTAAAAATTAGTTACAATTAAATCTTCTGACAAACATGCTATCACTCATAAAAGTGAATTAATGGCTCTAGTCTGTCTAGCCTAACTACTAGCTCTTGCTTCTTGAAAGTTCTGAACTTTCAAGTTCTGTTTCCCAGCAGACTAAAAAGTAACGTGCAAAGAAAGAAACAAGCTAGATAGGGTTGTTTTTTTCTGTGCTTATGTGGTAGTGGACCTGCATCAAGCACGGCAGAGAAGTAAGTAGCACATAGTCTGAAAGAGTAATAGAGATGTAGCCGTGTTAGTCTGGTCTAACTGGAACAAAAGACAGGATTATGCAGCACTTTAAAGACTAACAAGATGGTTTATTAGGTGATGAGCTTTCATGGGCCAGACCCACTTCCTCAGATCAAATTGTGGAAGAAAATTGGCATGTCCATATATACCAAAGGGATATAATCAGAAAAAGTGAACACATATAAAAAGGACAAATCAAATTTCAGAACAGAGGGGGAGATGGGGGGGGGGGAGGTTAATGTCTGTGAGCTAATGATATTAGAGACAAGGTATAGGAAAGGACGAAAACAGCACAGAGAGGAACAGTGGAGTGAATTGGAAAGAAAAAGGGAAGACATTATTCAGCGCACACACACAGCTTCCTGTATTTCACCACACTTTTGCCACAGAAAATCTGTCATGGTTTCTGGGCCTAAGAGAGTCCCTATCTGGGAATATTTTGAAGAAATTCATTCCCTGGTTAAAAAAGGAAAATGTTTCAAGTGTAAGCAGTAGAAAAAAATATAGGGCCCACTCAAGCTGGAGGGGCAGGAAGTTGCTGCAGCCCAGCCAAACTGCTGGTTAACCATAACCAGTAAGCACCACCCAGTAAGGAAAAAAAGGGAAAAAAAAGTTTAGCTTAGCTAATTTTTATGGTTTGTTTAATTAGTTAACTAGGTTTAAAATCTATTACTCAAGTATACAATACAGAAAATGCAGTAACAGAAATCTAGAGTTGTGAGTTGCCATTTCATGTCATTTTCTTATTTTATAGTATATTATACATGCCCTTTATTTTGGAACATCGTGGCCAGAGACCATAAGTCTATTCCCTATTTTACTTCACCATAACTCAGTTTTTCAAAGGGAACTCCATTTTATACTTGTTTTCTCAAAAAGCAGAAGTTCCAAAGAGTTCAATGGGACTTCCTTCAACATTAAGTGCATTCTAAGCACAGTCTTAATTTTTGGTAACTTGATTTAAATAATTGATTTTTTTGGTGATTTAAATCATTATTTAAATCAATGATTTAAATCGCCTTGATTTAAATCAATCCACCCTGATTTTTTTTTTATTGTCATAGCCTCTCTAATCTCCTTTAGCATTTCATGGTCACTATCACCATCCTTGTCAGGTGGCTGGCTACTGCTATATTCTTATTATTAAAGCATGGAATTACTATCTATAGAAATTTTATGGTACAGTTTTATTCATTTAAGATTTTTATCTCATTTGATTCTATGCTTTCTTTCCATATAGTACCACTTCCCCACCAGCACAACCTGTTCTGTCCTTCCGATATATTTTATATTCTGGTATTACTGTGTCCCGTTGATTATCCTCATTTCACCAAGTTTCTGTGATGCCTATTATATCATTATCCTCACTTAATACAAGGCACTCTAGGTCACCCATTTTATTACTTAGATTTATAGAATTGGTATATATGCACTTTAAAAACTTGTCACTTTTTAACTGTCTTCTATTACATGATGAAATTGAGTGGGACTCTTTTTCATGTGACTGTTTCTGATCAGATTATGCCTGTATTTTATCATTTTCCATCCTGTCATCCTTACTAGATCACAGAGAATTTCCATTAATAGATCCTCCCCTTAGGAATGTGTTAACCCGGAGCACTGAGACCTCTGAGAAAAGGACAGGGGTTACAGCTGTCTCTAGCCGAACCACATGCTCTTGCAAACCTGTCATCTCTCCCCCAACTTTAGTTTAAAAAAATTCTCCACAAGCTTTTCAATTTTAAATGCCATCAATTTGGTTCCATTTTAATTTAGGTGGAGCCCAATCTTCGTATAGACTTCCCCTTCCCCAAAATTTCCCATAAATCTAAACCCCTCCTCCCTAAACAATAATCTCATCCACGCATTAAGACCCTGTAGTTCTTCCTAACTGGCCCTGCATATAGAACTGGAAGAATCTCAGAGAATGGAGGTCCTGGATTTCAATCTCTTACCCAGTAGCCTAAATTTGGCTTCCAAAACCTCTCTCCTAGCCTTTCCTATATCATTGGTACCTACACTTACCATAACCACTGCCTCCTTTCTAGCACTAATCATAAAATAATCTAGACGTGTTGAGAGATTTGCAACCTTTGCACCAAGCAGACAAGAGACCACACAGTGCTCCCGGTCATTGCACTGAATTTCTGAAGGATCACAATGATGATTGCCCCTTCTTTGGATCTTGAGAAAGGAGAAGGGAAGAGACTAGAATATTTCTTTTAATGAGAGAATAATCTTGGAATACTGGTCTAAGTATAGAAAATTTTGGAACTCCTAATATTATAGGCCAAATCCTCTGCATTATTTTTTTTTCCTTTCTCTATTTCCTTGTCTCAATTCTCCTAGAACTCTGTTGCTAAAGCAAAATTAGGTCTCCCAAGTCAGCACCACTGACACTGCTAGTCCTGCTGAAATGAGCATCACTTAATGAATTTCTCCCCAGTCCACCACAGGAGGCACTAGTGACATACCAGCCTTATAATGAAGAAATGAAAACTGCCTCCACAGTCAGACTGTGTCCTCTTTTTTATTCTGAAAGATTGCAGAACTTCAGTTTGATTTTTAAGATGTTATGCTCGTTCTTTATTAGTTTTCATTGCTAAATGTAAAGTTGTTCCAAAACAATTAATTTGTTTCCCATTTTTAAAGCAGATATCACACATTTTTGTTCTAAGCTTGTTTTTAAAAATAAATATTCAAATGGCTACATTTAAAATGGATTTTAGAGTACTGAATCCTGTTACTTTGTTTCTTCACTGTTACATTTTTCACCTATTGTTGATTATACAATTATTAAAACTGGGCCTTTCCACATTTTTTATTAAATATTCAACAGACTGTATTTGTCTAAGACACTGACATTAATATGTATCTAAAGTTAAGACTTAAAACATGACTCTTGAAAAAATAGTTAATTTTATTCAACAGCTTATACTTTCCCCTGTAGAACTGATTAAAGCTTATGACGGTGAGCCCCAAGTGATTTTAATTTAATAAAAAATGGTCTTCAGTGATATAGAATGGTAATACACTCCTTAATGAACCATCAAACTGCTCTATGCATTCTGCAATTCAGACATTAATTTTCATCCCAACTGCAGAAAATGTCTTTAGCTAACCAATATTCTTTTTTAAAATATATATATTAATCATATGAGGACACACTCTCTCTCAAACTTCTCCTTTTCTTCCCCCTCTGCTCCAAACACACAAGTTAATTAGTCCTCTATGTTTACTTTTTTTTCAAATTTGGCAATCATCAGCTGAATAACTTCATCCTTTGTATCCCCTCAAACTTTTTAGGATCCTGGAATCTAATAACTTTTTCTAAAATAAATGCAAGACCATATGATTTTATTATGAACACCAATAAAATCTACATGACCAAAAAGATAAGTGATTCCATTATAAATTCCTTACATTTACAATGACTCTTTACTTGGAAAGGGAATTATTGCCCATTACCAATTTAAGTGGACAGACTAATTTTTCAGTTCTTGAACCCTACTGAACCATATCACTTTCCACAAACAAAAAATGGGATTTATATCTGTGCAAGAAATTAAATGAGAGCAACAGTAATGAAAGGAGAACAATTTGAACATTGACATTAAAGAATGGAACTTTACCAGGATCAATCTGTATAACTTCGGTAATAATTATTAGTAAGCCCTGCTCTACACATTAATTACCCAGACAAAAATGAGGTGCTTAAAAGCTACAGACCAGTGCAAGTCATGCTTTTAAAACTCCCTATTAAATTTTAAGAATTCTGTATCAGTAATCAGTAATCCAATCATATCAACAAGTGTTCACAGAATGTAAAATAACCCCTAAAAAGAATATTTTCAAATAAAAAGCCTTTTACGTGGACTGAGGCAGTTTGACTGTGTGTATTCAAGCTAAAATGAAAATCAGCTATATTTATAAATTACAGATGAAAATATTAACATTACAATGCTAATCAAATCAAGCCACAACCCTTAGTTTTACAACACTAATTCAAATGTCATTAGTTTCCACATGCCTAAAGGATTTAATGGGAACTGACCAAAACTTTATTGGAACTTCAAAGCAGATACAAGTTCTGCATTCACTTTCCTGTGTATAGAATTAGGCAACTAATATGAACATTTACAAATATTATATGTAAAGGAATTAATGCTCTTTCTTCCATTCCCTTAACAAAGTTAACAACATGTGCAATGATCAAACATGACAATAGGACTTTCTTTGCCAATGAGGTAAAGACAAGTTAAAAAAAAAAAAGTGTGAAACCTGCTGCCTGTAGCTGCCCATTTCTTTAAAAAGAAGTAGTGCAACAACCTTAGAATCTTTACTTCTGATACAACTATTGCACACATACAGAAACAAAGGATAATTAAATAATTCAATAATCATTCCAGTATTTTACTCTAATATTATTGTAGTTGACAATACAGATTTATGAAAGTTGGGATTTGCATTTATGACTACAGAAGTAGTTTATATTTTTTGCCTCTGCCCTAAATAAGCTAAAATACACTTAGAAATCTGAAACCCAGCATTACATAAATGCAGATCACACAAATAGTTTTGACATTTTTTCCCACAAGTTACTCCATGACATAATACAAAATAATATACAAATGAACCTATCTGAAATGAAAAATAATCCAAACTATTATTATAGTCACATTTTTTCAGCTGATTACTTCAAGTGTCACTCCTTCCACTCAGTTTCAGACTCTGAAAGAAGCAGGGGGAATATGCATGTGTAGAATAATAGCTATTATAGTCACAACGGTAAGCTAAAATTATTAAATCGCAGTGCAATTTTTCATATTCTACAAAATAGATATCTAATGAAGGGGAGGAGAAAAAGCTGGTGAATTTTGAAGAGATTAATTTAAAGCAAGTTTTTGTCTGGAAATGGGCGACAGGAAAGAGTTCATGTGAGGATTACCTATTGTGTTCCCTCCCACTGGGGCATCTGGTATTAGCCACTGTTGGCAGACAGTATACTGGCTAGATGGAACTTTGGTCTGACCCAGTATGGCCATTCTTATGTTCTTATGTTCTTTTATTTATAAGAGTAACTGAAATAAACATGAATTGTATTTGGCAATTTGATGAGTTTACAACCCAGAAAAGCACTGCTCAAGCAATCTTTTAAGAAGTAGCAATAATGATCATCGCAGAGGTTACAAGTTTCAACATAATAGCTATCAGAACCATCTAAATACAGTGGAAATTCTGAAAAGTTAAATCAGACAACAAACTGGGAGCAAGCAAACCAAAAAAATAAACAAAAACCAGCACTTCAAAATGAGTAATATGCAATCTGACACATTAGAAGGCCCGTGTTAAGAGAACACACTATGCACACATCTGAAGATTATAAATTCTATTTTCTGCATATTAACTCCACTTCCAGGGTGTTTTCTTTCTTCCTTGCTCAAAGCACTGCTTCAGACAGTTCCCCCGTTGCAACTCTCAGTTCTACCTCTGTCAAGTGACAAGTGTTTTGGGGAAAATGAATACTAAGTTACTGCTGCTGGAACTCTATTTCCCATCTTACACTACACCCTGAAGGCCATCCTTCTGAACAGCCAGATGACAACAAAGGCCAAAAGAAAGATAATTATTTAACCTGACCCCTTATGACAAGAAACATCCCTCAAAATATATGAAAAATTAACCTGTATACCAAGAATACTACAACCCAGAGATTTAAAAATATAATTTTGAAACAAAAACTGAATTATACAAGAGACCAAGAATAGCTGTAAGCATAGGTTAATTTTTCTCTCTCACTTTATTTTTATAGACAATTTTTACTTATATGTAACACCATTCACAAAGTAGAAAATTGTTTTTTCTTTTCCTAATGATATAATACCTACTGCTTTTGCAGACTTGAATTAACTCAGTTTGTCATGCATTGATGGGTGACAGAACAGTTCTACTGTATGTACAGACTTTGGTGTTACATTAAAACTCAGTATTCAACAAAACTGACAACTGAATGGGCTAGCTGTGCTCAGCCCCAACACACTTTGACAGATGGAAAATAAAGATTGTGGAGTGTGCCATAATTTACCAAGCTATGTATGCCTACTTATTTCATACTGCAATGATTTCCAAGTGAACACTCCACAAGTACACCATTAATGCAAAGAAAATGATAGCCATTGCTACTTATTTCACTATAGTGCACATTTATACAAGAGCTGGTTTATTGAGAAAGTGCTATAACAATAAAAGCTTGAAAAAATATAGAAAGTTCCTAAAAAAAACCCTGTTCATTTGAAAGTTAAGAAATGCAAAAAATGTACTATACAAATATACAGAATGGACACTTTGAGCTACATTCTACAAAATCTGCACCCAGAGTCCCAGGCCCTTTAAATCCCCGCCAGAGTGCTGTGCAGCTCCACGGGCTGGGCGGGGGGACAGCATGGCACACTCGAGGCAGCACTGAGGGCTCACTGCCCTGGCACCACCCCTTCCACCCAAAGCACCACACCACCCCTTCCAGGTGCACGAAGCATTTCCCTCATTCACCTTGCCCAGAGGTTCAGCATGGCTGTCAGATCCCCTGCTTTGTAATGTGGCAGAGCTGCCTCCCTCTGAATCAGAGGGAGACAGAACATTATATGTCTTCTTCATGGGCGGAGCCAAACTCATTCCATCCTCCACACCAGAAGCACAGGAATAGGACAGGACGTATAGAGAGAGGGATATACAACTTAGCTGCTGTTGGGCCAGGGAAGGAGGCAACATCTGAAGCCTTCTGCAGGATCCCAGACCAGCCATGGAGCCACACAGCACACTGCCAATGGAGGAGGCTAGGGGCACAAACGAATTGTTAGAGCCACTGCTGGCAGACTACAAAATATTGAGAGTGAAAGAGAGAGCTGCCAGTGAAGCAACATCAGCAGAGTAAGAAATAGACTAAAGAACCCATACACTGATCCAGCTGTCCTTCTGGGAAGGGAAGCAACATATTTTGGTTGTTCTCTTGCTGACCCAGTGGTGGGACTACCTACCACTATCAGAGCCCTCAGCTAGGACCTGGTGGAGTAGGGTGGTCACAGAATTGCTACCCCCTTTCACCTAGGATACGTCTAGACTACAGGCTTTTGTCAACAGAAGTTTTGTCGACACATAGGGTGTGTCTAGACTAAAGGGTTTTGTCGACAAAAGTGGACTTTTGTCGACAAAACTATACCTGCATCTACACTGCCGCCGAGTTCTGTCGACATAACGTCGAAAGAACTCAGCAGTCTTGTCGATGGCGGTAAACCTCATTCTACGAGGTATAACACCTTTTGTCAACAGAGTTCTGTCAACAGAAGGCGTTATTGCATCTACACTGTCCTTTGTGTCTACACTCATACTGTCGACAAAGAGCGTCTAGACTACATCCAGTTCTGTCGACAAAGCAAGACGCTTTGTTGAAATGACAGTGTAGACGCAAAGGACAGTGTAGATGTAATAATGCCTTCTGTCGACAGAACTCTGTCGACAAAAGGCGTTATTCCTCGTAGAATGAGGTTTACAGCCATTGACAAAACTACCGAGTTCTGTCAATGTTATGTCGACAGAACTCAGCGGCAGTGTAGACGCAGGTATAGTTTTGTCGACAAAAGTCCACTTTTGTCAACAAAACCCTGTAGTCTAGAGTGACACACCCCTACTGTCCACACCTGGAGCCAGTGACCAACTCACCTTAGGGCTAAGGTTGTGGCTAGAGACTCTTTGTTGCTCTCCCCTGCCCACAGGGCCAGGGTCTATAAACCAGTGATCCCCAAAGTTTTCACATCACGCCTCCCATAACTGTGACCAGGCCCCCCACCAAGGAACAGGGTTGTGGCTCCAGAGGTGGAGGACACAGACAGTGGTAAAGGGATCAAAACTGAAGCTGCTGTTGGGAGCAGGGTTGGGGCCAGGAACAGAACCACAGCTGAGGAGTGGAGGCTGGGGGCAGGGCTGGAGCAGGGAAATGAGTCATGGCCAGGGCCAGAGGTGGGAACTTGGATCAGGGCCATGGCTAGTTACTGAGGCTGGGGGTAGAGTGAGGCTGGGTGGTGCTCCCTCCCCACCCCTGCTGGAGCTGGCCCAGGACCTGCCATGCTCCCACCTCCCGAATGTTCTTGCACAACCCCCTAGGGGAGGCTTGCACCACAGTTTGGGGACCACTGCTATATAGACTACTTATTTACTGTCTGCCCCAGCCACCTGCTCCTCACCTTGGAAGCTGTCTCTCACAGCTATAGTGGGGTAGCTAAGTTAGGCTGTTTGTTGCTTTGTTCCACTCAGTGGGCTCAAGCCTTTAGGCTGTGGCTATACACTGTTACTCTGCCCTGGTCAGAGGGCCAGAAACTCAAATGTTGTTATCAGCCATGAAGAGACAGAGTGGTCTCCCTCCAGACTTGACAGGCAGGGACTATACATGTGGTGGAGAATGTGAGCAATGTCCACCCCTGACATAAGGGGCTGAGCATAAGGCAGAAGTGAACTACCTGACCATAAAGGGGGGACATTGAAAAATTAAGTGGAGAGCCAAGAACCAGCAGCATCAATTGTGGCACAGCTTCAAGAACACCAACGGCTTTTGCAACAACACTGAAATCAACAGAAGCAGCTGGTCCAAAAGCTGGGCGCTCACGCCCCAGAGAAGCATCAACCCTAGCTGTTCCCACTGTAGCTGTGGCAAAAATGGGGTCCCAGGACAACCCAGAAGCCTTCCTCCTGAGAGGGTTGCTTTGGCACGAAGTGGTCCCATACCTAAGAGGCCTGGCACAAGAAGCATGCCATGGGCTCTCAGTCAACAGGAGTGTAGGAACTAGGAGTGCTGCAGGCATAGCAGCACCCCCTCATTTGAAATAGTTTCCAACACATACAGGGTTTAGAGTTTTTTTCAATGGGTTTCAGCACCCCCATCGTAAAAATTGTTCCAGTGCCACTGCAAGTCAAGGAAGCTCAAGATTACAGGTGGTTGAAAGCAGTGATTCCAAATGTTCTTGACATCGTCTCGTGAGACATTCTGAGCTAATTACAGGGAAAGACCCACCTGTCCAGGGCCTAGCCAATGATGGGAGCGCAAGAGCTAAAAGACACATGCTAGTGGCGGCTTACAGCCTGAGCAGCACTCCAGCACCAAAGGTGAAGAACAAGTAGCATTCAAACAATTTATAAAAATTCTCCCACTCCAAGGGAGTGCTTGTGTCCTCCACCCTGGCCAGCAATATTCAGTGCAGTTGTCTCCCTCATGTAAGACTTTGTGTTGGCAGAGACTCCTGTTGGCCCTGGAGCTTGCCCTGTTATACTATCTGGACCTGAAGATAGGTCCAGATAGCTTGAAATCACTGGGGCTATTTTGGGCACCTGTGATGCAAGTGACCAGTGATGGAATGCATCTTTAGCCTTGTCTGACCCAGTGATCATAGGCCTGCAAACAGCTTTCTGGCAATGTGATGATCCCCTTGGATGTGGAAGGTCTGTAGGCAGCAGTGCACTAACCCTTGTCTGTTAGGGCCTTGTCACAACATCAGATACATCAGTTAGGGTTATTTGGCTCCAGTGCATCGACATGCTTCATGTAACATGAACACTCTAAATCACTATTTTTTTCCCTTCCTTCTTCCCCACCCTCTTCCCTATTTATTTTGGAACTGGACTGTTAATACTCCATTCATCTGAAGAAGTGGGTTGTACCCATGAAAGCGCATGATACTATCTACGTTTTTTTGTTAGTCTTTAAGGTGCTGCTAGACTATTCATTGTTTTTTAAGTTTTTACAGATGAGGTTACTCACTTGCGCAGTAACTGAGGTTCTTCAAGATGGTTGCCCTGGGGGTACTCCACTGTAGTTGCCTGTGTGCCCCTGCACCTCAAGTCAGAGAACTGTGGCAGGCTGTGTATGTGGGACAATTGGCATGCACCGTTTGGAGCTACTATCCAGCATGTTGCTCCTTCTTTGACACAGAAAATCAAAGATGCTCTGAAGCAGCTGAGCTCCTCCTCCTCTCCCCCATCTCTCTGGTGGGTACTCCACTTTAGGTGACTATGAAGCAGTATTTGTGGTCAGATGAGGGGACTTCGGAGTGTATGGTTAAACAGTGCACAATACAGTCCGAAATGCGCATCGGAGACTGAATGTTTCTCTAATGTATAGTACTTGATGAAGCTCAGGTAGCTGCCCTGCAAATGTCACTTAAGGGAACATTTTTCAGGAAGGCTGTTGATGCAGCCATTGCTCTAGTAAAGCGGGTGCATGACTACTGTTAGTGATATGGTAGGACACACAGATGCATTTGGAGATCCACTTGATACACAAAGCATGACCGTCAGAGATGGGCATAGCCTCACTGCAGGATTCACACTGTTTAAAGCCTGGGGATCCAGGCATGAGGAAAAAATGAGGATGGGGATGAACAATGAAGAATTTTTTTTTTTTAAGGCAGCAGGTTGGAAGGGATTCAAAACTTGGAAAGAAGAGTAAAACTGAGGAGAATTAACTGTTTTTTTGGTGTTTTCTTGCGAAAAAGGGGTGAGAGAACGGAGCTCCATCTGCTGCTGAAGACAGTAGAGAAGGAAATGAGGGGGCTCTGCCATGCATACGCCTAACAGACACCAACAGCACGAGTAGGTGCCACAGCTTATGCACTGTGCGGCGGGGCACTGCTAGAAAACTCTCCAGTCGCTGGTGTAAGGATGCACCAGCACCCAGAGTGGAGCACCCACGGGGACATCACTTGAAGAACCACCCTCATTTACGTTGGCTTTATACTGTTCCTTTTTAATGTCGGGCAGCTGTTCAATAAAAGTTGACATTTATGCAAAAATATTGTGGGTATACTTTGCTAGTAACACCGCATAATTCGCAATCCTGAGTTGCAGAGTGGCAGATGAATAGGCTTGCCTGCCAAATAAATCAAGCTACTTCCAATCTCTGTCATAGGGTGGTGGTATAGGTGGGGTTCTGCTTGCCTCTCTGGTTTACTGCATCAACCACTAGACAGTCTGGAGTGGGATGAGTGAAGAGGAAATCTGTTCCATGCAGCACAACATCATAATTCTTGTCTAATTATTTGCATGAGGAAGGAATAGTGGCTGGAGTTTGCCAGATTGTCTTGGCTAGGTCCATGAGTGCCACATTCATTGGCAGCGCAAGCTTAGCAGATGGAAAGGCATGGAGAATGTCTATAAGCCTATGCTATGTCTCTGATAACTGTTCCAAAGAAATCTCCAAGAAATCAGCCATTCTCTTGTATAGCTCCAGAAACTATTTGAAATCATCTCCTGAGGTAGGCAGGGGAGGCATAATGATAACATAAGGTGAAGAAGAGGATAGATGTGGAGATGCTGGAGAGTCAACGTCACTGTGCTACTCCAAGACATCTTCATCCTCCTCCAGGTCCACTACAGATGGGGAACTGACAGGCTGGAGAGGCCTGTGATGTGCAAGATTAAGCTGGCTGTTAGACAGGCTGAGGGTGCTCAGCTATATATAGAGTCCAGGGGTCCCAGTATGGCCAGTTAGGTGGTATTGGCATCAGTGGAGATACCCACTGAAGGGGCTGCCACTGTGGTGGTTGCTGCATTGGTCTAGGTGATGCGTGGCATGGAGTGTATAGCTCCTGAGAGGTGTCTTCCTCCTCATCACTAAACAGTGGAGGGGCTGACCCTGCAAGAGTAATGGAGAGACTGAACTTGGAGGCCATTAGGGTGCCGTCGGTACTGAACAGAGGTGTTCTAGGCCAGTGTTTCCCAACCAGTGGTACGAGTACCCTTAGGGATATATGAGAGAAGTCTGGGGGGTTCATCAACACAACTGAAATTTGGAGAAAACTGAATTTTTGTTTTAAGTTTTACAGCACTTTATTATTTTTGTACTTTTTACACCCAAAAATTTCATTGCCCACCCTGCTACGATTAAGTTGTTTAAACAAACGTGTTGCCCTGGTAGAAAAAAACTTGTGTGTCTGAAAATTGTAGGTACTGTGGGTACTTATAATTTTTTTAAATGGGTACTTTATAAAAAAAAAAAGGTTGAGAAACACTGTTCTAGGCATTGAAGTAACTGCTAAGTCCACATGACTGGTGAAGTGTTGCAGTGCGGGGAAGGTCGGAACCAGCGAAGGCACCCAAGGAACAGCTAGAAAATGCCTCTGCCCCAAAAGCGCTGACTGCTTGCTATGATGAGAAGATGCAGCAGGTGGCAGCATTGAGATGCTCGGAGCAGAGGCAGTGTGCAACTTTATCCCTACCGAGAGAGCCAATTTACCCTTCCATTGGGAGGCTGCCTTGGAGCTGACCTGTGCTGAGCCTTTCACTCCTTGGGTAATCTAAATGCCAGACATATCTGGTGCCTCATGGTCCCCTAGTACCAGGGCTGATTTTTTTGGTAGAGAGCACTTTAAACATAAGAACCGCCATACTGGGTCAGATCAAAGGTCCATCTAGTCTAGTATCCTGTCTACCGACAGTGGCCAATACCAGAGAACAGAACAGGTAGTCATCAAGTGATCCCTTTCCTGTCATTCATTTCCAGCTACTGACAAACAGAGGCTAGGGACACCATTCCTACCCATTCTAGAAGAAGAAAGGGAGACTTTCTGGACACCATAGCAGAAATGGAATCTCTGGAGCTCCTCTCTGTGGGAGCTGCTTTTTCTGATGCTACCTCAGGAGACATTTGCCTTGGCGGTGTCAGATGCTGTGGTCAGAGGCCAGATGGAATGATGTCTCCATGAGCAATAGCTTGAGTTGAAGCTCCCTGGTCTTCCTGATCCTTGTGAGTTTTTTGCACTGGGGCACTTCTGGGTAATATGGGCCTCACCGAAACAACAGACACACTGAGAGTGTCCATCAGACATGGGGACTGAAAATCTGCAAGTCAGACAACATTTAAAACCTGGAGAACCAGGCATGTCCAAGAGGACAGACAGATCAGAAAAACAAAACAACTAAATAAATGAATAAATTTATAAAAATGAGGAAAATAAAGGGGTAAAGGTAAATTTAACAGTTTTTGAGAAAGGACTGCGAGGATGCTGCTAAGTTCCCACCAAGGCTAATAATGGTAGAGAAGGAACTGAAGGCTCAATTGGCTGCGCATGCAGGATAGCAGCTCTAAACAGTGCGTGCTAAGGATGTTAAGGACTAGTCGACTATCCAATAAGCAAATGCTTATTGAACAGTCGAGTCGACTAGTCATTTCCCACCTCCCTTGCTGCCTCTATTAGATAGCAGCAGCAAAGGGGGGGGGGAATACGGGGTACTTCAAAGCAGCATTGACTACTCAATTCGTAAATTAATTGATATTTAACAGCCTTAGTGCGTGCTAACTGCCCTGCATGCACAGCCTGCCGGGGGCACTGCAACCACAATTCTCTGACTCTAAGCACAAGGTTGCTCAGACACCTAAAGTGGAGCACCCACGGGGACACTCCACAAAAGGGAGGGGCACAGAGAGAAAGGACATGATACTGAGAGTGGCCACTCATGGCAGCGAGCCTGCAGGAGAGAGTTATATGCAAAGTGACCACTGTGGGGCAGCTGCACCACCAAGAGAAAGGCCAGCAGGGCTGGGGCTCCACCATTTTGCCTGCCAACAGACTATGTAAGTAGCCCCCCGCCCTGGGCCACAGAGCCAATGGGAGATGGGGAAGGCCCCTGTCTGCTGGGGGAGCCAGGGAGAGACAGAAGGCCTCGGACAGCTGGGGAAGGGTCTGAAGGCAGATAAAAGGCTGGAGGAATGGCAGCACAAGAAACCACTCGCCTGAAGGTTTTCTCCGCTGCTCCCATGGGCCAGAATCATGAACAATGAAAAGCGGGTGGATGCCTTGGAACAGTGAAAGGCATGGAAATTGGTGCATCACCAATACAAACAAAAACACACACACATTATAGATAGACAGATAGATATTTTTAAGCAGTCCATATGTGTCGAAGAAAATATATTAAAACAAAGGACAGTTCACAAGGAGCAATGCTTATGATACTTAATACGAAATAAAATAAAAAAGAAAATTAGTATTACCCTTTGAGTACATGTATCATCCTTTCTTACAACTCAAGCTAGTAAACACACCAAAATGCATATTATCCACACACAGTTCAGCTTTAAGACGATAAACAAATGTGAGTCAACTAGAAATAGTATTTGCAAGGAGAGCATGACCAATACAATATTTACTTTGACACTGGAAAAGAGAGTAAAAGGCATTCACTCAGGTTTATACAGTTTCTCTGAGGAATGTTTAGGATCCCTGCTGTAAAAACAGTGAAAAGTTCTCCTCGTTTGAAACTTTCATCATGTGTGTCACCAACTCAAAGAGTAGATGCCCCAGAACAAATTAACATATGGCTTCCAGGTTTGTAAACAGATGTGTATCATGCTCTTACTACATTTAAAATGCAGAGCCACAGCACGGGTGGCTCCTGGAGCCAGCACGAGCCTGGACTGCTCAGTCCCGGCTCAAGCCAGCTCCTGGAGTTACCCCCACTGCAGCTCTGCAGAATGGTGCTTATCAACTAATCGTGTAGTCGATACAAATTTTATCAACTACACAATGAGCCTGATAATCACAATTTAACATCCTTAATATAGACATATTCACACAACGGTCAAGAATTACCAATGTAACCCCATGGAGTGTTCCCGGGTTTCTATGTGCTAGTGATTTTGGGAGAGGCATGCTGTTCCTGAAACAAGGGAAGTCAAGGGCAGACTCATACCCCATCTATACTAGGAATTTATATCAGTATAGCTACATCTCTAAGGGATGTGGAAAATCCACAGCTGAAACACCTAGCAATGCTGACCCAACTCCAGTTGTAGACTGCACCAGGTTGACAAAAGAATTCTTCCTGCCTTGACCTAGATACTGCCTCTCAGGAAGATGGTTTACCTATGCTGACAAGAGAAATCCTCCCACTTGGAAAGGTGGAGTTAAAATGAAGCATTACAGTGTTGCAGCCCCATAATACTGTAGCAACTGAAGTACAGACATAAAATCTCAGGGTCTGCTGGCCAACCAAGAGGGAGACAAGAGAGACACTATTTAGAGATTTAGAGTCCTCTTTTGGCTTGGGGCAGAATACCAACTATGCCTGAATGGCCACCAGAATGCCTACTCAGAGGTAAAGATGTTAAGGACTAGTCAACTACCCGATCAGCTGTGTGGCGCTGCCCCTTTGAAATGCTGCGTTTCAAAGCGGCAGCACTGTGTGGAGCCCGGGGTCAGTTAGGGACTGATCCCGAGTTCTGTGCGGCATTTCCATGGAACCCGGGATCAGCTGAGGAGTCCCCAGCTAATCCTGGATTCCGCTGAAATGTCGTGCGGAGCCCGGGATCAGCTGGGGAGTCCCCAGCTGATCCCAGGCTCCATGTGGCATTTCAAATTGGCAGTGCAAAATGGAGTCCCCTTTTGACTCCAGGCTCTGTGAAGGCACTTCTGCTTTGAAATGCACAGGAGCCCCCATTGCTGACTCTTGTACATTTCAAAGCTGGAATGCCTACCTGCAGCCCAGAGTCAGTGGGACTTCCTGCTGGCCCCAGGCTACACGTGGAATTCCGCATTCCTCCTTTGAAATGTGTAAGAGTGCCAGCGGGGACTTTTGTACATTTCAAAGGAGGAATGCAGAAGTTCCTATCGACTCGTCGAGTAGTTGATGGAAATTCCATTGACTACTCAACTAGTAAATTAACCGCTAGTTAACATCCTTACTCAGAGGAGGAGCAATGTCTGAGGGAAAGAGAGGGGTTAGAGTTAAATGACTGATATGTTAAAGCCTGGGGAAAAGAGCTAACCAGACCACTAGGAATGTCCTAAATTAGATGCCTACTGTCAGGAGCACAGTTAGGAGAGAAGGGGTCTAGACCCAGTCACTGAAAGGGAAGGATTTGGTAAGTTTGTGAGTCTGAATGCAGGGTTCCTCCTTTTCAGACCTCCTGAAAAATGGTCTTTAAGTACCTAGAAACCACATCCCTAAGCTTGGTCCCTTCCCTATTTGAGATCTTTACAAGTTCTTAGAATTTTGCTGGGAAAGCGCTCTATCCATTCAGGCTCAGTTAATCTTTCAAATTCTAAATAAAATCAGTTATGATGGGGTAAGTATTCATCCTGCTAGTTCACCACTGCTCATCTACTGTGAATGTATCTATGATCTAAGATAGGAAATAGAGAAGTAGGATTTTTAGTGTAGTTATTGTATTTTGCACTTGATCCTTGCATTCCCTTTATGAGGAAGGGAAATCTAGAGAACAGAAGTAGCCGGATTGCTGCATGAAGAGGATGCCTGCCAACTGCAGCCCCTCTGCAGAGGATGAGGAGTACAGATTCACCTCTGGACCTGAAAATCATGCACAGAGTTGTGAGTGCGCCACCTTTTGGATAGGGAAATTGTTCAATATTCTCTGAACTATGTTCTCAAGCCAGGGGGTAAGTGTTTGGGGATTTTATTACCTGCTGCTTATTAAACCCTTGGAAGGGCTACCATCTTATCCCATGTGTAAATTTTTTGGACTCTATGAACCAAGTCAGCCAAGATGCTTATTGGTGCTCCAGAAACTATCATTATCCTAGGTCGTCAAGCACCTGTACAAAGTACGCATTTCAAAAGGACATTCAATTTTACCCTGACTCTATCACAGGGTTTCCCAACCTATGGGTCAGGACCCAAATATGGGTCGCCATTACATTTCAAAAGGGTCACCAAGTGTCTCCCCAGGTGGCTCTGCCCCCTCACCTCTCCCCGTTTTTGAATTGCCTTGGGTCACCAAGTCTTCCTGAATTGTCAAAATGGGTCCCCATCTGGAAAAGGTTGGGAACCGCTGCTCTATCAGGTCACCTGGCTGGGACAATTCAAGGATATTGTTCGTGCAGGCACTGATGACCTTGAGAGTAGTGTTTTACCCTGTCATGATATATTCATTTCCTGTTTAATATGATTACTTGAACTTATTGTGTGTATTTGTGTTGTTTCTTGGGAGTATCCAACTATCTGGAAGGTAAGTGTGGGTAACCCTGTGATTACAATTTTCTTTCCAACCTGCCCTGGTGATTCTGCCAGGAAGGTGAAAGGAGAGTTTAAGAGGGACGGAAGCACTGTCAAATAATTTAAAATGGGAAGAAAACAAGGAAGCCAAACCATGCTGAGCTGCAGTCAGGATCCAAGTGAACCCCGAACTGTCCATCAAAATCCATAAGGAGACTAGCATTAAGGAGGTAACAGATTGATAAGGGCACTATACTTATAAAAAACAAACCATCAATTTCAGATGACTTTCTGAAAGGGCAGAATCCTGGCAATGAATTAATGGATTAGTTCTTTCAGAGGCTGAGGTTATGATTGACAGTTTTAAAGACTGTCCCACAAACTGAGCAGGATAAGGTCTTATTGGGAGTATCTCAGAATGCATCTGATAAAAAGTAAAGTGCAATCATTTTCCTGACTATTTTAAATACATCTAAAAAGAAAATATAAGAGAGAATTACAGTATTTTGTGATATATCATGTCTAAAAACAGGTGTGTGCCATGCCTATTGTTTCAATGACATGCATGCACAATGCCACAAAAATACTGCAATGCTTATCACTCTCTTTTAGGAAAAGAAATAAAATCTAATCTCTTTAAGATAATACAAATGAATTGATAGAAGGCATAGCACAGAAATTACTGCTTTTGATCTTTTGCCTCTTAGTGTTATCTGACATTTTTGAAAATCGACATCTGGTATAATTCATCATATAACAATCTTTCTGATTTTCTGTTGTGAACCCAGTCTTCCAGCACAATAACAGCCCTGCTTCAGAAAATGTTACTTACAGATAGGATAGTCTGTGCAGATTCCAGTTAGAGAATGACTAGCGAGTTAGTTCCATGTCTGACAGCCAGGAAGAAGGGGCTTTAAACCAGAATGACATGCTTAATTTAGCTATTAGTACAAGTTTGCACGGTGCAAATGTGTGTCAAAGATGTCTTAAAATACCGATTAGTAAAATGTGCAAATCTGCCTTAAAAGCTTGGCATCTAAGGAAACAAAACTTGTTGTAAATAAGAGAAGTAAATGGTGTTTTTACAAGTGGCTGATTTATTTTGTATTGCACTCCTGCACAGAGAATAAAGGAGATATGAGGACCCACTTCTTATTTAAGACCAAGTGGGCTGCATCATCACCAGAGATATGCTGGGGAGAGAGCAGCTGCTGTTAGGCTACTACTCCACCTCTTGTGCTGATGTGGGGCACGGGGACAGGCAGAGCTGGGGAGGAAGTGGAGCTTTAGCCCAAGAGCACTGGTCACCAACTAGTAGATCAGGATCTACTGGTAGATCTTGGAGCCTCTGACAGGTAATCCTGACTGGTTTGGCTGGGACACTGGAAAGTGCCCACACTTCAGCTGCCCCTCCCCCGACTGCTCTGCTGCTCCTGCCCAGAGCTGCCCCCTGGGAGCTTCCTGCTTGTTGTGCAGGGTGGGGGAGACAGAGGCAGGGGGTGCTGATGTCACTGTCTCCCTCCCCTGTACCCCATCTTCACAGAGTGAAGAGGGTGGGGCCTCTCAAAGGGGTGGGGCAGGGCCTTCGAGAAGGGTCGGGGCAGGGTTTGAGGTAGATCATGGACTGACTTAAATTCAAAAAGTGATCTTGTGCTTAAAAAGGTTGGAGATCATTGCCCTAGCCTCCAGGTGAGCCTCCAGGTGAGCAGTTTGTAGTGCTGCCATTCCCCCAGCTGGAGGAAGGGGAGCAGCAGTGCACAGAGCTGCTTCCTTCCTCTGCAAGCTAGATCCGGCCCACGAGGCTCACCCCCTCCCTGCAGCGGGAAGCCAGTGCAGGCACTCCAACTTTGGGGGGTGGGGGGCCATCTGGAGCGCCAGCGCAGGCTCCCTGCTGGAGAGGGGGGGTGAACCCCAAGCCTCCAGCCCTCCTAGTGGTCTGCGGGACCACACTTTGAGAATCACTGCTTTGCATGTAAAAGCACATAAATAATTGAAAGTCACTTCACTTTCATAAAGCCCAAGTAATAAATCTTTATGCAGGCAAAGTATTGAGGCACTGAAATCCACCACCACCTCAAAAGTCTCACCTTAAGTGCCTCACCTTAGATGCTATACCAGTTTATAAACTGAAACACCCCACACACATACAGTGCATTAGGATATTGTATCAGCAGTGGTCCCTCCCCTTTGAAACTTCCATTGCCTCTTTCTTCATCAGTTTATGAAATGCCAGCCTGGAGACCACAGTGGACAAGAAATGAAAAGACTTCCTAATAGGGCCAATCTGCTGGCAGCTCCCCCAACAAGTGGTGCAGATAAGCTTATATTATCTCTCTGCACCAAGGTGAATTCAAATGATAGCTCTCTCGTAATAGAAAAATTCTTCCTTTTCTCCCAGTAATAATACCATCTAGCTCTTATATGGCGCTTTTCATCCATAGTTCTCAAATCACTTTAAATTTGTGGTTAGTATTATTATCCCAATTTTTGAGAAGGCAAAAGAACTAACAATACTAATAAGGGGAAATCCTTTATCATCAGCTTATGCTAAATGTAAAAGGGAATTATAATGTTTTTTGATATACCACACCAGAGATATTTTGAAGTTATGCTCTTTAACAAATGATATGGTATATATGCTGATTCGGATGGCAAAACTTAAGAAGTGACTTGCCCAAGGCCTCCGATAAGTCAGTGGCAGCACTGAGATTTCCTGAGAGTTACTTCAGTACTCTGTATCCTAAGTCACACTACCATCAATCAGTAATTTAAGCCAGCTCTTCATGATGTATTGGTTCTTGTATCACCACTTTTATCAGCTGAGTTCACATTTTTTATTATTTATATTATGATAACAACCAGAGGCCCAAATGAGATGAAGGCTCCATAGACAGAAACAGTCACAAAAGCCTGGTCTACACTACGTGGGAAGATCAAAGCAAGATACGCAACTCCAGCTATGTAAATTACATAGCTGGAGTCGATGTATCTTACATCACATTTCTGCGCCATCCACACAGTGGGAGGCCAATGGGAACAAACAGTCCCATTGGCTTCCCATACTCCTCATGAAGAGCAGGATACCGGCACTGACGGGGGGACCCTTTGAGTTCAATCTAGTGGGTCTATACTAGGGATGTTAAATTGCGGTTAATTGACTAGTCGAGTAGTCGATGGAATTTCCATCAACTAGTCGATCGGCACTTCCGCATTCCTCCTTTGAAATGTACAAGAGCCCCAACAGGGACCCTGGGTTCTGAGGAAATGCCTCTCGAAACCCGGGGTCAGCTGGGGCAGACCCCAGCTGACCCCAGGCTCCACGGCAGCTGACCCTGGACTCCATAGCACTGCCCCTTTGAAACACCAAGGCAGCGTTTCAAAGGGGAAGCCACACAGCTGATGCTGGGCTCAGCTGTGTGGCAGCTGGGCCTTTGAAGTGCCACCTCGGCATTTCAAAGGAGCAGCACAGTGGATCCTGGGGTCAGCTGGGGACTTCCAGCTGATTGTGGGCTCCGTGCAGCAGCAGAACCTGGGGTCAGCTGGGGACTCCCTAGAACCCAGGGTCAACTGGCATATCCCTAGAATCCGAGGTCAACTGGGGAGTGACCCTGGGTTCTGGGGAAATGCCTCTCGGAACCCGGGGTCAGCTGGGGAGACAGCAGCTGCCCCTTTGAAAAGCTAGAGGCGGCATTTTAAAGGGGCAACCACCGCACAGCTGAGCTGTGGATCAGCTGAGCGGTGGCTGCCCCTTTGAAAAGCAGCCTTGGCATTTCAAAGGGGCAGCACAGTGGAGCCCAGGGTCAGCTGCAGACTCCCTAACTGATCCTGGGCTCTGCATGGCAGTGGAACCCGGGGTTAGCTGGGGACTCTATACAGCATTTCCCTTGGGTTCCATACAGCATTTCCCCAGAAACCGGGTTCTAGGGAAATGCCTCTCGGAACCTGGGGTCAGCTGGGGAGTCACCAGCTGACCCTGGGCTACTTGGCAGCTGCCCCTTTGAAATGCCAGAAGCGGTGTTTTAAAGGGGCAGCCGCTGCACAGCTAAGCCACGGATCAGCTATGCAGTGGCTGCCTCTTTGAAATGGGGTTTCAAAGCGGCAGCGCCGCACAGCTGTGGGCACTGCCACTTTGAAGTACCCCTTCTTCCCCACCCTTTGCTACCTCTGATAGTGGCTGCCACTTTGAACTACCCCGTTCTTCCCCACCCTTTGCTGTCTCCTTCACATCCCTAGTCTATACTAGACCCACTAAATTGAACCCCAGAAGATTGACCGTGGCAGCATCAATATTCCATGTAGTGCAGAAGTGCCCACAGTGTCTAGGATTTAAACAGACAAAACAGAAACATTATTCCTATTTTATAGATGGGGACCTGAGATACAGAGATTAAGGGTATGTCTACACTACCACCCTAGTTCGAACTAGGGTGGTTAATGTAGGCATTCAAAGTTGCAAATGAAGCCCGGGATTTAAATATCCTGGGCTTCATTTGCATCTTGCCGGGCGGGCGCCATTTTTAAATCCCCTTAGGTCCAACTCCGTGCCTGCGGCTACACGCAGCACGGAGTAGGTAGTTCGAATTAGGATCTCTAATTCGAACTACCGGTACACCTCATTCCACTTCATTTGCAACTTCGAATGCCTACATTAACCACCCTAGTTCGAACTAGGGTGGTAGTGTAGACATACCCTAAGTGTCTTGCCTAAGATAAAGGAAATCTGTGGCAGAGTTAGTAACACAATCCAGATTTCTGTTTCCCATTTCACAAAGCCATCTTCCTCCTATCATCATTCCTATTTGTCATCTGTAGCTGTATTAGTGGAAAGGAATTTATGTTTCTGTATAGAGCTGATCATCTAGTATACAACTATAGGATATGGTTCACCCTAGCCCCCTAATGAGACAAATTTGGGAAAGGGGAAATAAAACTTACAGGATAAGATGGCTTTCTATACATCCACCCAGTTTTCTATGCCCCACTAATCTGAGAGCCTTAAGTATTCTAAAACTTCAGGCAAAACCTTTTATTGACAGTAAATGAGGATCAAGGCCATAAAAGAAAAGAATTAAGGGAGATGAACCATGCAGGAATTAACCTCTTTGTCTGTGTCATCACCATCATAGCCAAATGGGTCTGTCTTAAACCAAAAGCTTGGCCTACAAGCCATTTTCTGCAGAAAACATCCAGGACCTAATTTGCATACAAGCAAAAAAGAATCCAAAACCATAATTTGGTATTATACTTGGAAAGTGTTTTGAATTTTCTGGATGACTTGGACATATTATGATATATTTATTTGCTTTATACATTTCCTATAACTTTGATTACTTTTTATTTTGTTAGCAACATTTAAAACATTTTGGAAAACAAAGAGTTTTTTGAAGTATTAAGCTATCTATGAAGAACTACCTTCCCAAAACTACAGGAAGTTTCTACTCTTTTGTCTGATATGGGCACATCAATTTCTATAAGCACCATAGCAACCAAGCACAGAGTACCAAACACATCCACAAGCTTCATTCAGAAAGGGTCCCCATTGCTCCACTAGCTGTTATAGCTATAGCAGAACTGATGTACCAAAAACCTGCTGAGCTCAAAGCATCCTCTATCATACACCAACATGGGAGTTCATATAGTCATAGATTCCAGCACCAGAAGGGATCATATAGTCTGCTCCTATAACAGTATAACACAGGCCATATAACTTCCCCAAAATAATTCCTAGAGTGCATCTTTTAGAAAAACATCCAATCCTGATTTTAAAATAGTCAGAAATCAAGAATCTGCTACAAACCTTGGTAAATTGTTACAATGGTTAATTACTCTCACTATTAAAAAGGTACATTGTATTTCCAATCTGAACATCCAACACTGGGTTGTCTTGTACTTCTCTCTGCTAGATTTAAGAGCCCATTGTTAAATATTTGGGTTTTTTACTGATACTCATAGACTGCAATCAAGTCACCCCTTAACTTTGTCTTTGTTAATCTAAATACACTAAGGGTATGTCTACACTAGCCCCCTAGTTTGATCTAGGGAGGCTAATGAGGGCGACCGAAATTGCAAATGAAGCACGGGATTTAAATATCCCGTGCTTCATTAGCATGTTCCCGGCCGGTCGCCATTTAGAAATTGACTAGCCCAAAGTAACTGCCCACGTCTACATGCGGCAATGAAACGGGATTCCAAATTAAAGCCCTAAATCGAATTAGCTGGTATTCCTCCTGCAATGAGGTTTACCAGCTAATTCGATTTAGGGCTTTAATTCGGAATCTCGTTTCACTGCCGCATGTAGACGTGGGCAGTTACTTCGGGCTAGTCAATTTCTAAAATGGCGACCGGCCGGGAACATGCTAATGAAGCACGGGATATTTAAATCCCACGCTTCATTTGCAATTTCGGTCACCCTCATTAGCCTCCCTAGATCGAACTAGGGGGCTAGTGTAGACATACCCTAAGAGCTCAATCTATTACTCTAAGGCATGTTTTCTAAACTTGGGATGTAAGTGACTAGTCGACTACCCAATAATCATATGCTTATCAGCAGGGCTTGACAAACGGTGGCAAAATCTACTCGCCAGCCCCGCACTGCACATGCGCAAGACCCTCATTGCGCATGCGCATGCCGCCGGTGAACGGGGCGACCGGCTGAAATCTACTCACCACGGGTGAGTAGATTCACTGATTTGTCGAGTAGTGACTCGACTAGTTGTCTCCCCCCCTGTTCCCCCACTTTCTTTGCTGCCTCTGTCAGAGGCAGACAGCAAGTAGGAGAAGTAGGAGCTGGTGCTGGGGGGAGCTGGCTTAAAAGAAAGGGTTAACCAGCTCATAGGCTGAATGACCTAGGGTCAACTTCTGAAGGCTTGTTAGGAAGCTATATAAATGATACTTGGGCTATTACATTAGGTTAGGGTAGAACAGGGAAATGCAAAACTGCAAGGTTAGAGCATCAGAATAGTAGCTGTTACTCAGGTCTTGTGATATAAACAAACAATTCTCTATTACTATAGCCTTTTTCAAGACCCAAAAGAAAATATTAACATTTGTGATGAAACTTGATTGAAGTAGTATTGTCAATATGTCTCTTTGAATGTTGAGGTAAACTGTATATGAACTGTTTAATGGATAAATAACCCTATGCTAAATGCCACCAGGTTTGAGATACAGAAGGTTACATCAAAAGCCTATTGTTAATCCCAGGCTAAGAGGCTGCTGGAAATTAAGCATAAAGGTCCTATAGACAAATTCCCTTTTCACCCCATATCTGCTTGGGTGCACATAAGGAAAGATGCAAGCCATAAGGAATGAGATCCCAGGATTCCCTGGTGCCTCTATAATGGACATTGACTTAACTCTTGATTGATGTTGAAAGATCCATCTGTAACTATAAAGATCAACAACTCTATTAATCTGATCCCGGAACTTTATTCATGTCTGATCCTATAACCAATTTCACAGAATCATAGAATCCTAGGGCTGGAAGAGACCTCAGAAGGTCATCGTGTCCAGCCCCCTGCCCAAAGAAGGACCAATCCCAACTAAATCAACTCAGCCAGGGCTTTGTCAAGCCGAGACTTAAAAACCTCTAGGGATGGAGATTCCACCACCTCCCTAGGTAACCCATTCCAGTACCTCACCATCCTCCTAGTGTTAGTTGTTCCTAATATCCAACCTAGACCTCCCGCACAGTAACTTCAGACCATTGCTCCTTGTTTTGCCATCCATCACTACTGAGAACAGCGTCTCTCCATTCTATTTGGAACCTCCTTCAGCAAGTTGAAGGCTGCTATCAAATCCCCCCTAACTCTTCTCTTCTGCAGACTAAATAAGACCAAATCCCTCAGCCTCTCCTCATAGGTCATATGCTCCAGCCCCCTTATCATTTTGGTTGCCCTCCGCTGGTCCCTCTCCAATGCATCCACATCCTTTCTGTAGTGGGGGGCCCAGAACTGGATGCAATACTCCAGATGTGGCTTCACCAGGGCCAAATAAAGGGGAATAATCACTTCTCTAGATCTGCTGGCAATGCTTCTCCCAATGCAACCTAATATTCCATTCTCCTTCTTGGCTATAAGAGCACACTGTTGACTCATATCCAGCTTCTCATCCACTGTAATCCCCAGGTCCTTTTCTGCCAAACTGCTACTTAGCCATTCAGTCCCCAGCCTGTAACAATGCTTGGGATTCTTCTGTCCCAAGTGCAGGACTCTACACTTGTCCTTGTTGAACCTCATCAGATTTCTTTTGGCCTAATCCTCTAATCTGTTTAGGTCACTCTGGACCCTATCCCTGCCCTCCAACATATCTTCCTCTCCCCTTAGCTTAGTGTTACCCATAAACTTGCTGAGGGTGCAATCCATCCCCTCATCCAGGTCATTAATAAAGTTGCTGAACAAAACCGGCCCTAGAACCGATCCTTGGGGCATGCCACTAGAAACCGACCACCAACCTGACATCGAGCCATTGATCACTCCCCGTTGGGCCCAACAGTCTAGCCAGCTTTCTATCCATCTTACAGTCCATTTATCTTCCTTAACTTTCTGGCAAGAATATTGTGGGAGACCGTATCAAAAGCTTTGCTCAAGTCAAGGTATTTCACATCCACCGGCTTTCCCATATCCACAGAGCCAGTTACCTCATCATAGAAGCTAATCAGGTTGGTCAGGCATGACTTGCCCTTGGTGAATCCATGTTGATTATTACTGATCACTTTCCCCTCTTCCAAGTGCTTCAAAATGGATACCTTGAGGATCCTCTCCATGATTTTTCTGGTAAGGCTGACTGGTCTGTAGTTCCCTGGATTGTCCTCCTTCCCTTTTTTAAAGACGGGCACTACATTTGCCTTTTTCCAATCATCCGGGATCTCTCCCGATCTCCATGAGTTTTCAAAGATAATGGTCAAATGCTCTGTAATGACATCTGCTAACTCCCTCAGTATCCTCGGATGCATTAAATCTGGACCCATGGATTTGTGTATGTCTAGCTTTTCTAAATAGTTCTTAACCTGTTCTTTCTCCATCAAGGGATACCCACCTCCTTCCCATACTGCATTGCCTAGTGCAGTAGTCTGGGAGCTGACCTTGTCTGTGAAGACAGAGGCAAAGAAAGCATTGAGTACTTCAGCTTTTCCCACATCATCTGTCACTAGGTTACCTTCCTCATCCAGTAAGGGCCCCACACCCTCTCTGATCACCCTCTTATTGGTAACATGCCTGTAGAAACCTTTCTTGTTACTCTTCACATCCCTTGTTAGCTGCAATACCAATTGCTCTTTCGCCTTCTTGATTACTCCCCTGCATTCTCGAGCAATATATTTATACTCCCTAGTCATCTGTCCAAGTTTTCACTTCTTGTAAGCTTGCTTTTTGTGTTTAAGCTCACCAAGGATTTCCCTAGTAAGCCAATCTGGTAGTCTACTATATTTGCTTTTCAACTCTCACCTTTCCTTCTTTCTTTTTATCAGTAAACCTTTATATTTTAGATACTGAAGGATTGGCAACCACATGATTTTAGGTAAGACCTGAGTTATATATTGGCCTGGGTGTGTGGCTGATCCTTTGGGAACAGAATAATCTGTTATTTGATGAGATAAGTTGTAAGAAACCTCTTCTCTCAGAAACCAGTGTTCTTGACAGTGTTATAAAAATGGATTACCTTAAGAACTGTGTTTATGACTTCTATCTCACCACACTGACTAACAGGAAGTGATTTTTGTGGCTGGTTTGGTATATCCTACAGGTAATAACCATCAGCATTTGGGGATAGATTTGCCCTGTTTCTCATTAGTGTGACCTGAATTTGGCACTCTAAGTTATGATGCATGAAACCATGGACAGTAACATGGGCATCAGAACTAAACAGGGTTTTCCAGCAGTGATCACATGAGTGTCAAACATAGAAGCAAATAACCTCTCTAAACATACTCAAGATCTCCCTGTTTATACATCCCAGGATTATAGCTCTTTTTGCCACAGCATCACACTGAAAAGTCATGTTCAGATTTGGGGCCTTGCAGAATCAGTGCAACTATGGGTACACTTGGTTGATTTCCACTGAGTCAATGGACATGAAAGCTGTCCTCTCTGACTCAAGAGATGATTATCCAGCTTTCTAGCCATTTAAGAAAAAACAGCACACATTACACCTGGATAATTACCTCCTCCATGTGGTGTGTTCCAAAAAACCTGAGGAGAAAGTAAAACTTCATTACAGAACATCCAAAACAAATCTACTTAATCCTGTTAAAAATAAAAGCTTGGGGAGGAAATTACCAAAGATAAATCTAATTACACAGAGAGAGTGTGTGCACTCGTGCTTAACCAGGTTTCAAGAAGATCTGAAAACACACCAAGAGGGTTAGTCAGTCACCTTTAGAGAGACAGAGAGATGATCACGTCTCAGAAGTTTTTCCCCTTTTCCATCTGCTAGTAGGACAATTTATATCACTGTGATGGCTTGTATAGATGGAAGTACCACATATTCAGAAGATACATATTAGCTGTGTTAAAAAAATAAAGCAAAAACAAATAACTGTCTAACTTCCAGTTCCACGATACAGTACATGAGAATTCTACTTCACTGAATGGATAAATATGTTCTGCTTGATTTCTGGATCTGTTTAATCACATGTCTGGAATTTTCTTAGTATAAAACAATTACTTCACTTTGTTGAGACAACTTATTCTTCATGAATTATTTTGAATGGGAGAGGTTTTAAGGAGTGAATTTTATTAAACAGTGATGGCAGGACTAGCTAGAAATAGGCATGGTATAGACAATGCTACTTTCTTTTTAGCAGTTCTGTCAATAAATTTCACAATTTCTGAACTGCAACTCCAAGAATATGCAATGTTATTGTGATGAATGGGAGGGATACTACCCTTTCTGGACATTTCAGTCATTCAGTTAACTAATTGCCTGTAAAGGTTAAAACCATAGACAGTGGGTCCTGGAGAATCTCGAGGAATCCTAAGGAAGCAGGAAGTGCTGGCAGGAAGCCAGGAGAGTCAATGAAAACAGAGTGTGGGTTTTTGAACTAGACACAGTGACCTTCCTGTTTCAGTCTTTGTGTGACCAGACCAGAGCTGAGAGACATGGACTGAGCCAGCCACATAGATTGGCAACACATAGATATGGCCACAGGATTAGCAACAAAGTATGGGATGAAAAATATTCTAGTAACAGTAAACAGCGATATCCATGCCTAGAGAAGGACTAAACCTTGGAACAACAGATATGGGAATAAGACAGGGAATGTTTAATCAGATGCATCAGGTTATTTTCTTTATTTTGGGGGTTCTTGGACATCTCCTTGCAAAGGCCACATAGCCTCCCATTACACTGTAACTTGTAAACTGAATCCCAGGGAAGCAATTCTCTTTTCAGGCTCTCGCATGGCAGCAAGCTCCAACAGAGCTGGGAGCCCAATGGGGTCAGCATCAGAGGAGGAGCTGGCCAAGAGGCTGGAAGGCAGGGGGCAGCAGTCCTACTGGTCTAGCAGCACTGGAGCCAGCAATCCTGCTGTGACCACAAACCCACTGGGCCAGCTGCATGGGGGAGCTGGTAGGAGAGGCCAGTGGCTAGGCCAAAAGTAGAGCTGGACTCGGGAAACCAGTGGTGGGGGGCAGAACTGACCTCCTACGGTCCAGCACACTTCCTCATTCGAGACCGGTCAGGTCCCAGTTGGACCAGGGAGATCCAACGTGTACTTAAATATTAAGGAGCAGGCTATTAACATGGGCAAAATATACTTTTACATGTTTGGCAACACATAGGTATAGTCACAGGATTGGCAACAAAATATGGAATGAAAAATATTCTAGTAACATTAAACAGTATTTTCTATTTTTATAGCAAAATGAAAATTGTAATACTCAAAATTAGGGTTGTAAATGTATAACCGTGTAAATGGTTAACTTATAAGCCTGGGCTTATTGATTAATTCATAAGTTCATAGTTACACTCAGGCTCCCGCCCCAGTCCTGCGGAGCCAGGTGACACCCTATGCATGGGTGCCAGCCATCTCCCCCGGAGCAGGGCTGCAGGTGTGAGCCAGTGTGCTCTGGGAGCCAACTTAAAAGCTGGCTCATAGGGAGCTGCCTGCTGCCCCGCACTGCTGCCTCTGATACAGAGATAGCAGCACAGGGCAGCAGCCAACTCCCCAGGAGCAATGTGCACTGCTCCCAGGTAGCTGGTTGCAGGTGCATGTGACCACGTAACTGCTGAGTTTTTCAGTGGTTACACATTTATACAATTACCCACATTTTAACATTGCTGCTTTAAATATAGTATGCAAAACCATTGTGAGAAGCCAAACATTTGGATACTACAGAGGGGTCTTGCAATAGCAAGGTGCGCTTTGATGTAATAAACTATTTGTTAAAATAAAAATGGTAAAAAGCATGCTTAAAGAAAGGCGTTTTCCCTCCTAATTGTACAGCACTGTTGTGGGGCCAATCACGCAAAGCCCTGTGCACTAATTCCCACTGAAATCAATCAGAGTTCCAGAATAGAGCACTTGGCAGATCAAACCACAGCTTTGTAAAGGAATATGGCAGCCCTGTTTAGAACAAAATACTTCATTGTAACAGCTATTTAATTAAAAAAAACATACTGCTAACCAATTAATAATAAAGTGTCTAAAAGTAAACACATCTAGATAAAACAAGCCTCTAATATAAGAATTAATTGGCTAGCCCTCGGCCAATGCTTCTGAACCGAGGCAGCAGGTTGGGGGCCACTGGTAGCCGGTGCTCATGGGGAGCTGGCTTAAAAGCCAGCTCTGCAAAAGCACCAGATCCCAGAGAGACACTTCCAGGGCCAGCCCACAACATTTTGGCACCTGAGGCAACATTTTGGCACCTGAGCTCAAATGACACCCACATGCCCCCTTGCTTGGGTCAAAACTTGGAAAGGGTCTCAATTGTGCCTTCTTCCTGTTCTACTCCTCTCATGATACTGCTCTGCTACCTACATATGCATCAGTGGCAGACACAATTTTCTACCCTCTGGGTCCTAGTGGCGCCTCCCCATAGTCTGGCACCTGAGGCAGCCGCCTCAGTTCGCCTCATGGTAGGGCCAGCCCTGGACACCTCCACCCCCCACACTGGTGCCTCTACATCAGAAGCAGCAGTACAGGGAGGGAGGCAGGAGCGGATCTGCATAGGGAGCAAGTTACACCATTATCGAATTAAACAATATCTAACATTCCTAGTATAGACCCGTAAATCAAACGCTAAGGGCAGTCCCCACCAGCATTCGGTACTCCTCCTTCCCTGAGGAGTAAGGGAAGCCAACAGGAGCAAACACTCCCATAAGCCTCCAGCTGTGTGGGTGCCACCACGGCTCGGCTTAAGATAAGCAGACTCCAACTACACATTTTGCATAGCTGGAGTTGTGTTCCTTAAACCAACCTGGCTGGTTTAGTATAGACGAGGCCAGTGATCCCACGCTGGTCCCAGGCAGCATGGAAGAGAAAGCTGTCCGATTTAGATGGAGAGGAAACAAGAGCTGGATCTGTGGCAGGGGGTGTGTGTTGATGGGGAGTATAATAGGACAAGGAGGGAGGGGGATAAGGAGGAGCCAGTCAAAGGGAGACTGGAACTGGCTAGGCAGGTCTGGAAGAAGTCACTGAGACACAGTGAGTAGGGAAAAGTAAGTGAGGAAAGGAGAAGAATCAGGTCTGAGGAAGAGCCAGGTTTTGGGACAGGAGAATTAGGACCAGCTGGGGAAGATGCCTGGAAGAGGGGGAAGGGGAATGAGACACTGAAATTGGAAAAGGATCCAGTGGGGATGGTAAATGTGGGCAGGGAAGGGTTAAAGGGGCCAGAGTAGTAGAGGAAAGAGATTGGATGCTGAGATGGCAGGGGGGCAGGACTGAGGAAGTCTAGAAAAGGAAACTGAAGACAAGGAACAACTGAGCAGAGAAATAGGGACTGAAAAAGGTAAGGAGACAGACTGGAACAGGAGGATCTGAGGGGTCAGATTAGGACTTATTGGATATAAAAATTGGAGCCAAAGGGGACAAAAGGGACCATGCTTGGAAGAATGAATAGATGAGTCTGTACCTACCAGACTACAGTTTCTTCAAGGACCTGGAATGGAATCCATGATTCTCACCATTCTTCTGCCATCTGCAAATATCTGTGAAATCCACTGATAAAGTGTCCCATGCCCTGCTAATGATAATCCATACTGAGGCTGACCTACTACTGTCATCAGTTTCTCCATTGGCTCAAGAGACAGGTCTGTGTGGTGGATGTAAGAATTCCAATCCTGCTAAACCATGTAGCTATCAATATGATACCACATGACATGACATAGGGTAGTTAACCCTGTGAAGAGGTCAGAAGCCCCACCCACCTTTGACATCCTTCACAGGTAGATTCAGCCAACCCAATTAACCCCCTTGTTAACAGCTTAGGTATATGGCAGTGAGTTGATTAAACAAGGACTTTAACTGGCTTATGACAGCTCAGTTAGAGGAGACCCATGAGAAGAAAGTACATTTTGGAGAGGGGCAGCCTGAATTTATCAGGAGAGAAATCTAATGAAGATTTGGGGAGAAGATAAATAATAGACTCAGCTGGGAAACAGACAGATTGGGTCTGATTGATTGTCTGGATCAGGAAGATGAGGCAAAGAGGAGAGGATTTTTTCTAAACTTTGTATTGGACTTTCTGTTAAATAAATCCTCTGAGGAAGGTGTTCCTGAATGCCTGAAGATTGTTTGGGGCTTGTTTAAACTCTGGCTGGAGGAAAAGTAAGGTAGGTCTCCTCATATGCACCACATCTGACCACAAGAGAGTGTACTGAGGACATGACTGCACTATGGTACAGAGGTGGGGGGTTTTTTGGGGGGTGGAGGAGAATGGCATGGTCATTTTGTTTTTTAAAAAACCTAGGAGATAAACCTAGGAGATAAAACTAAGCTAAAATAACATTATTAAGGCTGCAAAATCAAGTGTTTAAAAACTTAGGGGATACCAGAATTAAGGATGCCTGTCCAATCCTAATTTCCCTCCCTCTTTTACATATGCTTTATAACAATCTTTATAACATATGCTTTATAACAATCTTTATTTGCATGATCACATACTAATTTTTCCAAAAGAACCCTGCCTCATTCACTGTACTAGAGATTGCTGCTCTAGGAATAAATCCAGACTGTGTGGTGAAAGAGATTGTTTGTAGATTCTGCTTCATTTGTTGCAGAAATTACAAGGCATTAAGTCAATGAAGCAGGGGATTGCAAAAAAAAAAAAAAAGGAGAAAGTATGGTCTCATGAGTAAGGCAGCTGAATGAGGCTGAGTTCTATTCTTGCTTGTGTGATGTTACTCAAGGCACTTTAAACAAAAGTTTTCACAAGTGGTCTCTATTTGTGTTCCTCATTTTTAAGGGACCTGACTTAACACTCTCCAGTTAGATTTACAAAAGTGATGAGAGCACTCACAGATACAACTGAAGTCAATGAGAGCACTAATTTGAATCTCTCTCTGTATATTATATAAAGCTAAATATTATAAAAAATTGGGTTCTGGTTCTCAAATTGGACACCCAAAATTAGTGGATAATTTTTACCTCAATTTCTTTATGCCTCAAATCTTCATCTGTAAAAAGGATATAATGCTCTCCTCACCTCACAGGGATGTTTCAAAAATAAATATTTGTAAAGCACTCATACTGTACTGAGGAGTATCACAGAAAGGCCTATAAGGAAATTCTGTCCGAGTACGATGCAATAAATAAGACATAGGGCTACACCTTGAACACTGAGAAAAAAACAATGTCTTGAATAGTTTCACATCAAATGAGCACCATCCATTTTGTGTGCTAAAGGAGGCAGGAGTCCTGTTTGTAAGAAAAATAATGTGTGACTGACACACTGAACTTCAGAGTAGCACCCTGGAACCTCCATATTTACCACAGTCATATAATTATGATATGTTTTGTACACAGTATGACATGTCATTTTAAAAGTCCTGATATGTTGAACAGTAATATCCTGTTGGATTGCATGTGCTATCATTGTATGTATAGTTATGAAGTGTTACTATGTGAATATTACTGAAATATGTTGCAAGGTTAGATACACCCACAATCAGCCTGTCATATATAACAATGGCAGTGCTTCCTCTAATTTTTTCTACCCGTGTGTAGAATGAATATTACTATGTGCACCCATCACCTCCATATTGGTGCACATTACACAATTTGTGTTGTGGGGTACAGGCAATGGGTTTGGAGTGTGAGGGGGGTTCAGGGCTGGGTCAGAGGATTGAGATGTAGGGGGTGAATGCTCTGGCTAGGGTTGCAGGCTCTGCGGTGGGGCTGAGGTTTGGGGTGCAGGCTGCCCTGGGGCTGTGATGAAGAGAGAGGACTTCCTACAGCTCTCTCTTTCTGTACCAGCACTTGTGCTGGGGGAGAGAGGCGCCTCTCCCATAGCTGTGGCAGGTCCAGGCCAGGCTGGTTTGGGGCCAGGAAAGAAGTACCTGTCCCATGGCCACAGCATGTCCAGGCTACAGCCAGAGAAAGGGCATCTCTCCCATGGCCATGGCAAGTCCAGGCTGGGGCCACAGTAGATACGCTTCTACCACAGCCGTAGCAAGTCTCGGTCAGGTTAGTTTGGGGGCAGGAGAGGGGCATCTCTCTCCCAGCCGGTCTGGGCTGGGTTGGGGCCATGAGAGGAGCACCTCTCTCCCTGCCACAGCAGATCCATAGCTGGGCTGAGTCCAGGGGCTAAGGGAGAGGAATGCCCTACTGCAGTTCTGAGCACCTGTAGAATGCTTAATAGGCTGCTGTGCAGCCATGCAGCTGTGCAGCTTTAGAGGGAACTTAGAAATGGAGTAGTTAGACAGCAGTTAATGAGTCATCAACACCCATCACAGAAAGAATCCACTATCCCAAAAGCTATATACTTCTTAGAGGGAGCATATATGCAATGAAGATTACTTGACCCATGTCATAGCAAAAATTTTTTCCAAGAACTGGAAGAAACTATAAAAGAGGGGAAGTGACATCATCACTTGGGTTCTACCCCATAACTTAACACCTGGATAGAAACACATCTGAAGGACAAAAACTTTGAATGGGGAGGTGGTGAAGGGGATTCCTGGACTGGAAGGCAGTTCCAATTTATTCACTGAGGATCTGTGAGAGGTTTGTACCTTCTGTCAGGGTGAAACACTGCTTGATTCAAATCCTGTTTTGTTTGTAGAACTCGGACTGCAAATATATTTTTATTAAGTAACCAACTGTGATCTCTACGATTGCTACTTATCACTTATCTTTCTGTCCTCCTCACATCAAGGAGGGGTGGACTTGGAAATAAACATACATTGGCCACATTTCTGACCAGTGCAAGACAGTACAGTTCTGGGGTTCAAGAATGGTGGATGGGGGGGTAGGAATTGTCCAGAGCCTCTCTATTTTTGGTTCATGAGTGCTAGGAAGATCATTTATGTAGCTCATTTGGGTATGTCCCTTTCTATGTAAGTACAGTATCTTCAAGAAGTGTGTAGGTTGCCAACATCATCACACTGTGAGAGGCAGCTACATTTGGTGGGATAGAAGACCCAGTGGTCCCACAGTCCAAGCTGCACACCAGAAAACCCGACACAGTGACCATGTAATTAAATACTGTTAAAAATGCAAACAGCAGGAGAGTGAATTAAGGTTTCATACGCAATTTCAGCATCAATCTGCTCCTTAAAATATTCTGAAATAGTAAATTTTTCCCTATTATTGCAATGAGCTCTAGATAGGCAGATACCAGAGCCCTTATAGAATCTCTGACTTTGGTGGGATGCCATTGGCACAAAGCTCATTACAGTAGTAGGGCCTAAAATTACACTATAGCTAGCTCATATTTCAGTTATAGCTGAAATATAAGACTGCCAAATGCATTAACGTTATCCCACATTTGATCAGAACATCTGTTCTAAGATGCACCTCCCTGTGTGCACTCATAAGAATGGCAAAACTTGAAAAATCAACAGCCACAAAAGCCAAGCAGCTTGAAGTCATAAGTTCCCCCTTAATTTTGTAACACTTTAATTGTTGTGTAATAAGATCAGATTTTGTTTTAAATTCTAGAGCTTTTTGTCAGTCAGATAATATTCAAATGTTAGACATTTGTCAGATTATTACTGAAACTTGTGAGTTAGTCACAGTCCTTAACAGACCTCCAAATGTTAGTCTATTGGGCCAATGAAGCCTGTGGACTGGGTTCTCAGTTATACTGTGGGACTTCCATACCTGCAAAAACAAAACTGTGAGGCTGTTTGGATTTTGGATTGCTGTGATTTCCCCTCTCCAACTGAGCAGCATCCAGCATAACATGGGAAGATCTGTGAATACTTTGACTCACCTGAAGGCATTTAATGCAAAGGGAGACACCTCTACCTTTCCCTGTCCCACCCCCCAACTACCATCAACAGCCCTAGCTACTCAGGAGGAAAAAAAATATACAAGGGGAAGAAAAAAACAAGGCAGAACCATTAGACACTAAAACAATGACATGATAGGAAGATGCAGATATCACAATTTTGTGAAGCAGTGCCATGATATGGTTTGGGGAACCCTCAAAACTAACTTCACAGTCTCTTCCCAAAATCCTACAGCCAGTGTTTGGTCAAGAAGAAAAGTCACCAGCTTTGCTGGTTTCCTTTCAATATCATCAAAAGATGAAAAAAACCCAAGAGGACTAATTTTCTTATATATTTAATTTGAAGTTTCATGATAAGCTAATTTTAAATAGGGCATTTTAAAGCAGAAGACATCTGATTTTGTTTTTCAATATTCTTATCCAAAAATCATCTCAATATATTTGGTTCAAACTTTACTAAAGAATCTGATTCAGCACTGCCTCAAATTCAGTTGTACACCACTGTAACCACTGAAACCAGTAACATCAACATAAAACCAGAGTAATGCAGTGGTGAATCAGGCCGCAAGATTGTTTGAACTTACACCAAGTAAAACAGTCCCCTATTTTCCAGTCGGGGAGCTGTCAAAAGCATCATACTCCTGCTCTACCCTCTCATGCCCTTTGCTGGACTTACCATGTCCTCTGTACCAGTGGTGCCACAAGAGGCATCTAACAAATTACCTAACATGTAGGAATCCTTAGATCATCCTTTAGGACATCTTCATTGTCACCTTGCATCACTGCAGTAGTGCACGTTGACTTTAGTGGGGATGATGACCTGGCAGCTTATAGAACAATGCAGCTTATAGAACAATGTCATAAGCACAAAACCCTATTATCATATTATTCCTTATGGATTCTTATATCATCTGCGTTCTAATACTGCATTAAGCAGCAAGACCAATGTCCATCATGTGACTTATATACACTCTCCATCGTCTCTCACACTAACTTTTAAGGTCTGATTAATTTGTCTGAAGCACTTCACTCAAAGTATGAATAAGTTGGCAGATATGTATAATGCTGAAAGTATTGTGATTCAGTATTTTAGCAAAGTATACAAATTAAGGCATTTTAATAAATCTATTTAAATGCACAGGATGAAAAATTCACACATTTGAAAACTAATAAATGTACTAAGAAAAGGGAACACAGAGGGAAAGTGTACTGTGATGTGATGGCCCTCTGACAAATGGCATAAGGCTGTAACAGGACTAAAAACACCTCTCCTGACATTTCACTTGTAATACCTTCTGCTCTCCAGTAAATTCACCCTCTCATCTGCCTGCCTGTCTTTCCCCTTATTTATCTCTTGACATAATTTGCTAAGTATCCTGTGTAAGTTGCTCATCCTCTTTTTGTATTAAATACAATGTGCAATTTGTTTCTCAAACTTCTTGCACTTTACACGTTAACAAATCCCAACAGATTACAGGCTGGTATTAACAAAAACCTTACCCCACACAAATATATTCCTCAAGCATTCATTTCATTGGTTCTACCAAAAGCATAGTGGATATTGATGCCACTTTAAATAAGGATTCAGCCTCTTATTCAATTTTTAAATTATAAACTTGATCAAGTGGCAAAAGAACTACAGTTTTATCTCTGTTAAACTAAGAATCTGACAAGTTTTTATTTCTTTAAATATTAAGTTACTGTTTTTCTTGTTAAATGTTTAGGGCTATCTTTTTCAAAATTACCCTAGCTACAGTCAAATTTTAAAAATATTCATCCAATCATGAATACAAAGTGAGAAAGATTTATTATTTAAAGTCACTCTCCAAAATGTATCTCAGCCATTAGCAACTTCCAACATTTTTAAACAAACAGTAGTAGTCATTCAAATCCTCTAGTACTTTAGTAGACATTCCACAATTAAATTGTAACAGCCCAATCCTGTAATGAGTTCTGTTTAATCAGTGGGGTTCTGCATATGCACAGGTATTCCCCAAACCCAAGCAATTTGCAGGATCAGGACCTTTATTTTAAATACAGTAACTACCTACAGAAGCACTAGTTAATTTAGGGGATTGATAATGTGATCTGAAGTCTTTAACCACTATCTTGCTCATCTGAACCTGGAATTCCTAAACAGTTATTAAAAGTGGTTATAAATTATTGCCTTTTGGCTATTTTATGGCTTATGATAAGCTAGTGATAACTAGCTCATTCCTAATGGGAAAACTTGCCAAAAACCACCATGAGCATTATAGTTGGAAGGCTCAGGAGAAAAACCAAGGTCTAACTAGGCATAGGAATTTTAAATTATTCTCTCATACGTAAAGGTTCTCTCTCCAAACAAGGTTCAAGATCATTGGTGGACCAATGTAGGGAGCCTTGCACTAACACTGCCTGAGTTGAAAGGAAAACTTCACCTTCCAGTACGTTCAGTGCTTGTACTTTTTGGATACACTAGATTTTAAAATAAAAATCCAACACAGTAAGCCAGTATCATAGTTAGCTGTCACTGATGATTGAAAAGGTAATGAATAGAAATGCTTAAATATCCTCTAACTCAGCCTAAGAAAACTGCAATGAAAAGTTTGAACAAAGCGTATTGCCAGGCCCATCAACAGGTGGGGCAAAGAGGGTAGTTGTCCTGGGGCCCGGCAATTCAAAGGGGCCCAAAGTTCCCAGCTGCCAGTGCACGGTTGTAACCCTGGGCCCTTTACATCGCCACCGGGGCCCCACAATGCACACTCCAGGTAACACTGAGGGCTGGAGGGAGGAAGGGCATGACATGGTATGCTACAGGCAGTGCTGAGGGCAGGCTGCCTCTAGCTCCACCCCTTCTTCTCAAAGCCCCATCCCTTCTAGGAGTGTGGAGCCAGGCCCTCTCCACTTTTCCTAAGGGCCTGGCAAGTCTGTCTGCCCCCATGCCTATTACCAAAATGTTCTATGTTCTATATAGATCACCAGTGGGCAATGTAGGCTACTGAATAGACCACAAGTGGCCCTCCTTAATATCAGTGGACTGCAACACTGTCGTAACCAAGACGGTCTCCCAGAATACGGTACTTTTGCTAACTACGCTTGTGCACTTAGAATTTGCGGAGTGTGCAGACTGAACTGTAGCAGCACTTTGATTGGATACAGAAGAAGCACATAGCTCTTACAGCCATGTTATGTAGTCAGCACACACCTCACCTCATGTGCCCTTGGTTTTCATGCCTGATCATTTTAGCAATATCAGTAGGAAAAAAAACTATGCAGATGAAAACCAGCAGAATCTGGCAGCCCTGCACATGGGCAATGATAAACAAAATGTCTCATAAACCACACATAGAACCCCAATGGGCTGCATGGGCTACAGGTTGTCTACCACTGGTATAGATCAACCACTTGTGGCCAGTATTCACACTAGTTACAACTGCAAATACATTTTATCATTTATTTGAAAATATGAAATACTTGGTCTCAATCCTTTCCATTCAGTTTATTGAAAATTAAACTGATTGAAATGTGACTGTGTACTTGGTTTAATTTTAAGAGTGCTGGAGCAATCATTTATAAAGATTTCACATTCAAACAGCCATCGGCTTCACACTTAGAATGTTTTATTTTATTTTTATCGGATAAAAAGATTAAAGAGTCATGTAATACTCTTTCTTGTCCATAGGACCAACTCATCATCCCATTAGAAAACCCGTGTAGCTGTATCAGAACTTTCATTTTCAAGATACATGAGCTTTTGTCATAAACTGACATATCTTCTATAATGTGAATTTTCAATATGATATAAAAATGATGGATATATCATACAATTCAGAAAGCATGGAGAACAGCAACCTGCCACTGAATTTTAAATTTGTGACAACCTGGTTGAAGTGTATTGCGTTAAGACTGGTACTGTTTTTTATTACATCACATTTTAAAAGGACTACTGCTGTGGGCAATGGGTCATATTGATGTGGGGCTTCCTCAGTCTCTCCTGTTCAAGCTGTTCCATGGTGGTTAAATAATGAAAGAGCATGGGGACTAAACATAGCGTTGCCCTATACCCAGATGGGTGCCCTAACATTCTCATACACATTCTCTCTTTGGCCCCATGACTGTTCTGCTGTGGATAAATATCTCAACAGTCACCGAGCCAGACAGACAGTATGTGAGGATTGGGTAGTCCAGTGATTAGGATACTCATCTGAAATGCAGGTGATGCTGGATCCAGTACCTCTGCACCATAAATCATCTATACTGAAGCTTTAACAGGAGAGACGAAGGGAGCCCCATATCAGCAAATCCCATGGCCCAGTGGTTAGAGCACTCTCCTAAGAGATGAGACCCCTGTTCATATTGTTTCTTTTCCCTTTGGCAGAGAGGGAGGGATTTACCCTGGATCTCCTCCATCTCATATGGGTGCTCTAACCACTGGGCTAAAAGTTATAAGATGGTGGATGACAACAGAAGCACCACCTCCTCCTCCAGCCATCTTGCATGATGTGAGACAGGTGCCCAACTCATTTTCACAAAAATCACCTTAGAAGCCTGATTCTCATTCATGGATTGCTAAGCAAGGAGAGGTGTCTCCCTGCAGTCCAGACTCAAACACCTATCTCCTACTCAGGACACCCTACTCTCACCAAGATCACCCCAGGGCTAAGTTTAGTCAAGTTACTTTGATCTGGCATGCTACCTTTCATGGACTGCATTCTAATGTGCCTATCTCTCCCCCATTTTACTGTACAGAAAACATAGGCACCTAACTCAGCTTTGTGGATCACAGTAGTGTTCTTTTGATTTTCTTGACATCTGAAAGTCAGGGGCTCTGACACCAGCATTGCAATGTCCACGTTCCTTCCTGGACCCCACCCTCTGTAGGTATCTCACTGAATAAACTGTTCATACTTCATTGGCTAGCAGTTACTAAACCCCAACCCATATTATTGCATAAGCGCTTCTCTGAAGGGTAAAGTACCCTAGTTTGTCTTTCTGCTTCCTCTTAGGCTTATTGCTTGTTTAATTGTTTTGCTTACACGTTAATAAACTGATTTGGTTTTTGGACTTCTTCAAAGTTTAGGCTAGTGTATAACATTAGACTTTGTGTACAAATCCCAAATTCAATAAAGATATATTTTAATGTGCTTAGTAAATTTTGCAATGATACTAAAGGAAATATTGTTTATTATATTAACAACTGCACAATTGCATGTGCATAGTTTTTACTATGAAGATGAAGGTTACTCTTACTATTCACAGAAAATATTTTAAAGTCTCAATTTAATTGATTCTGGAGCCTACATGTAAAAATCACTTCACTGCTAATCTCAAGAAGTCTGATTTAAATAGATATTTTAAAATCTTTGCCTTTCAAAATAAAAGGTCATATTGGTAGATGCCAATCAAGAATACAGAAAAGAGAAGAAATGTGAATTATAATTTGTGGAGGATTATATTAACTACACTTAAATACATTCTGTTTTACTATAACAATGCCCTCTGTTAAAGTTTGCAGGCCTCAGCACAAGTAGTTTGGAACAAGGAATGACAGCATGAACAAAACTTTGAAAAAGAGAGGGATTTATGAGGGTGGAGTTCACTCTTAAACAGTGGATTCGAGCTATTCAATATCCTAGGGCTGAAAATCTTTGAAAGGGTGCAGGAGTAAAGGCTCAGTAGACAGATTACAACAAACTTGGTTTCATAGCCCTCTCCCTCAACATACTGACTATCCAGCGTTCACCCCTATGTACAAAAACAAAAGAGCTAGTGAGCACTCACACAAGCAGTGCAAAGATAAGCAAATAGCTGAACTGAATTTTATTTGTAAAAGGCTAGTTGACTAACTCAGGATATACTGGTTTACACTTTAAAATTAATTTGGTAAACATCTGTTAGATTCAGGGTTAATTGAAACAGAAAGTGTACTTTATTTTAATGGTTTGTTAGCAGAACACATTCCCCCTTTAAAGAGATTATTAATTTCCAAGTTTAAATCACTGACTCATCCCACACTTCAGAGACGAACACCATGCCTAACACACTAGTGGAGCACAATACACTCAGCAGTAAAACTCACAACAGCAAAGAAAGTGAAAGCTATATTTATTCAGCAAGTTATTTGGCTCAGCCAACCATAATGCCATTCCCTATCACTTATTGTTTACTCTGGTCAAAGGATTATTAAAAATTACCCTGCATTTGGCAATTTTAAAATATGTAAATATATATTCAGAATGACTGCCACTTGATATTTGAAGTGGATTGTTTGACCCTGACCATTTACAAGGGACTCATTTGACTGAAAGGATCTCTGGTTTGCAAATGCAGGTTTTGTGTCTGTTAATTTTTTTAACAAGAAATGAACAAGACTCGAACCGACATTCACATGCACTGGTACTTGTGTTTTTAAAGATTTCTGTTTACATCCATGCCTGATTTAGTTCTAGTCGGTGAATTTAGGAGTCCGTTTCTCTTGGCAATTTATGACAATGCACTATTATTTTTTAAACTCACACAGAAGTTAACTCTTCTGCTGCTTTAAGAAATAACAAAAGTATGTTGATCTCCAACTAAATAAAAAGGAATGGTTATGTGACCATTAACAGTGAGGTCCCGATATAGCTATTGATACTTATGGGGGGGTCGAAATGGGCTAGTAAACTAAGAGAATTAGGTTAAGCGATAAATGCTTGTTTCTATAAAGGCTGTTCATAAAGATAATACCATTTATATATTAAATCCATTGTTAATCACGATTTCTGAAGTTTGCTCTCTATGTGATTAAAGCAGAAGACTATATTCATGCCTGAACAGAATTTCTACGTCTTAAAAGGCTGATAGATGCAAAATTTCTCTAAACAAAAATGTCTCATAGCCCTACCTTGTGCCAATGCTTGCAACATGTGGAGCTGAAGCAACAGAAACGCCCACCATCCGCGACAGAAGAAACAGAAGTTAAACTTTATCATCATCCGGTCTCTCCAGCTATTCCTTCGTGCAACAATTTCTCGATCCGCCTTTCTTCCAACCATTATTTCTTCACGGATCCCCAATCTATTCGACTGCCTGACAGTTTTGTCAGCTCTTTGGTCATTGATCACTCCACACCCCGAGGCTGGATTCTCTTTGGTGGGTTGGGGACATCGCCCTTTGCTTTCACCCTGAAGTTTTGAGGGAACAGAAACCCTCGGTTTATAGGAGCGGAGGACTCGGTGATTTATGCTCACTTTGCATGCAACCCGAAGGCAACACGCCGAGTGCATGACTGTATTATAATCGCCATCTAAATCAATGTATCTTGTGGAGGTATTGATTGCACCAAAACAAGCAGGCAGAAATGTAAAACACATGTTTCTCTGCACTGTCACATCCAATGCCTTCAATGCTGAGAGAGTAAGTTTATTGACGATAGTATTCCAATAAATCTGGATCCTTCGTCAGATCGCTAGCAAATCCAGAAAGCGACTGATCCATCTAGAGAGCCACCAGCAGACAGCACCTTTCATACCGCAAAGATGACGGAAACTATTCCCACTTCTGATTATTATGGAGCAGGTTAGTTTTCCATATGTGCCCCGTCCCCGTGAACCCTCGCTACAGAAGTGTTAAATAAACCTAAAACCAATGGGGAAATATCGCACTACTCCTTGCACTAAGGATTTATTTCAGACAATTTCAAGATTAGCCATGCAGACAGGGCAGTCTCCAGATATCCCCCTCCCCCGAGAGCTTCACAAGTATATTAATCCGATTTTCCTTTGGCTACAAATCTGTCGTCAATAGGAGAGCTTGAAGGGTCCTCGACCAGGTAAATTTAGCAGCCCTAGCTGTGATTCCAGATAGACCTGAAGTCCGCTACAGGCCAGTGAGGGTGTCGCTCGAACTCTCACACTCCACCGGAGGTGGGGAAAGCCTCGGAGTTGATCAGATTTCCCTCCTACCGGGAAGGTGCTGGTCTGTTTCTCGCAAGGGAACCGCAGTAAAACGCAGCTCCAAAAACATGCAAAGGATTTGCTTCTGGTCGGTTGTGGAAGCAGCAAAGAAACCCTCAGCTGGGGCGGTTCAAGGAGGAGGAGGGGGAAATCATCTGAAACAAGCAGCAACAAGGTGAAATCCTTCCAGTCCCTTTGCTTAGACGGACTCCTCCTACGTTTCTTGTTTGTGCAGCCTAGAGATCCTGGTTCTTCCTGTGTGTCTCTCCCTCAGAGAGGCTGTAAACACAAGGGGAAAGCGCTATGACAGCAGTAGCAATAAACCTCTACACAATTTTAAAAAGTAAACGCTAAATGTTTAATACTTAAACAGCAGGACGTGTTTTCTCTCCCCCTTCCTCCCCCGCCCCAGAGAGAGGGGAAAGTTTTTATAGATTTTTTTTCTCCTCAGATTTTCTTTCCTGATAGTTCAAATACAATTAGTAAAAAAGCCAATCAGGACCAACAAGACCAAAAGTAAAAACAAATCACCAGGGAAGGAAACTGATAAAACAAAAATCCTGCCAGCCACAAGCCTGAGCCCGAACTTTCTTCACCTCGCCTGGCTCTGTATCACCTGGGGCTCAGTCCCACCCAAGTCTGTCGCCCATACATACTTCATCTCCACCCTTCACAACCTTCTCCTTTTTACATTGTGCCCGGGCACCCCCCATGTCCCCTCCGTCCCCCTTACCTCACAGCCTCCCTCGACCCTTACTTAATTCACTTCCACTTCCCATGCTCTCTCCCTCCTCCCCAAGCCAACCCTAACTACCCCCCTCACCACCTCCTCTTCCTCACTGACCCGCAAACCGCCCTCCCATTTCCTCTCTCCCTTCCCTCCTCCTCTGACCTACACCTAGGAGGGCTGGGTCTGTGTGGGGAAACATCCCTCTCCCGGGGCCACGCAAAGCTGCTGCGAGGGAACGGGGGGCGGGGGGGGGGGCTGTCAGAGGCAATCGATGTGCGGCGGTTGGGTGTATCACACAGGTTTGCCCGCCTGTTCTGTACAGGCGCAGGGAGGGAGGGGGAGAGGGACGCCGCCTCCCCTCCCACACTGGCCGGCAACGAGCGCGGGACCTTCCAGAGGCCGTATGGAACGCTGGCCCTCCCAACCTTCCATTCCACCAGTTCTGTCGTCTCGCCCTCCCCCTCCGGCGGCACCGCCTCCAACCAGGCGACTGATTGGACAGAAGACGCGTGGGGAAAGAGGAAAAGAGAGGGGGAGGGGTGGGGGCGTTCTTTAACGGCCGCGCGCCCTAGCCCGATGGAACGTTGTCCCTGGTTCTCGCGCTCGCTGCGCCCCCTAGGTATGCAAGCCAGTCTCTGCAGCAGGAAAAGGGTGGAAGCGCGGGCACGCCCAGCAAAGAACGGGTGAGAGGGTGCTTAAGCCGCTGGCCATCTCTCCATCCCCTGCTGCTGTAGCAGCAGCAGCTGCTGCAATTCATTTTTTACAGCAACGGGCAAAAAAGAGGGATTTATCGAAAGCCAGGGAGCCTAGAAGTAAAAAATTAACATCTCCCCCTTCTTTCTTTGTGCGGTGCTTTAGCTCAGCCTGCAAGGGCTAGCAGCGCTGCAAAGTTCTTGAGCGTTATTTGATTTGATGTGCCAGCAAATGCTTACACTATAGGTTTGCGCCCAAGTGTGTTTTTTTTTTAATATCTTGGCGAGATACCTATTGCAATAGTTTACTATGTGCTGCTGGTGAAACTATCAGGTCAAATGTAAAGGGGTTGCATCATTAATAGTTGGCATGGCGCTTTGGCAAAGAAATTTGACATTTAAGCCATTTATTTTTCCATTCTCCCGTTTTCTTCCATAATAAAGAAACTCTTCCAGCAGGCCAGTTCACAAACTAGAGCATATTAGATGCTAACCCACACCTCGTCCGTCTTCTTCCTACTTACTATCCGACAGGTGCAACATATCCGTAGTCCTTCCCACGCCCTACTGTGTAACAGGTGCATGATAGCGAATAGACACGTGCGCGTTTTTCCGTAGGCAGTAACTATTAGGTGCTTATAACCCCTCAGTCAGTATCAGACTCGTGGTATCCAGTGCCCCGTTCTGTTTCCTTCTGCCTGTTATTATCATCTAATGGATGTTATAAATCCCAGCTTTTCCCCAGTCTTCCTCTGTTTTCATTGAACTAGTGCATTGTATGTCTGTGTCCCTAAAAATGGACTCTTTCTACTGAAGTATCCAACAGCTCTGTGGTGTCAGTATCTCGCTGCTCCCACATCCACTAACAGGAGAGCCAGGCTATCGTGTGCTCTATAGCCTTTCCCTAGTAAACAGAAGATACAAGCTATATCTCCGCCCCAACCTCATTAACAGCCAGGTGCATGGTACAGTGAATCCCAGCACGTTTTCCCCCGCTGGTATGAAACAGCTGAATAATTATAGAACTCAGGGTTCTACTCTTGTACTTATCCCTCCCCTATATCTGATTTCAGTACAATACAAGCTGAGTTAAGCCTGTTTTAAACTGTGTAGAGAACTGGTCTCAAGGGAACAGCTGTGTTTATAACTGCTATTGAACTATCCCACTGCAATGGGAAGGAACTGCTTTTTTCAAAACTAGAGCTCCACCCAATTACTAATGCACAGTAACTGGAAACACAAAGCACAGTTAATTGTTGTTTGGTTTTTTTTTAATTTCTACTAACAAAGCAATATTATGGATGCAGATCTGATGTCTGACAAGTTCAGAAGTTCAGTTTTTAAAGTTTTTACAGTCAGTTTGAAATAAAGGTAGATATCATTTGCTATGGGGCAACTGACCCCTGATATAGGTGTATATGCTCCACTTTTTGGCCCCTCTCCTGGACTTTGGAGGTTATGATATATAATGTTTTGTATGCTGATGCAACTTTACCATACTCTCAATTCTTTTTCCCCCCTGAAATGACATCCCTGTGTGAAGGGAAAAAGGCTCAGATACTCTCTATTTAACTTATAGAGACATTGACATTGATGACAGTGGTTATCTGTATTTGTTTGTTAAAATAATGTCAGGTAGTTTAGGCCCTAAATTAAAGCTTCATAAAAGAGGAGTTATAGAAAATCTAGTATTTAACATGCTTGTGTCTGTTATTTTGTTTTCACTGAAGCCATGTTTTTTCTTAGAATTAAACATTCATTTATAGTAGTCTTGAATCCACAAGATTGTGTTGGTGTATAAAAACAGGGAAATAAAATTAGCTAATCAATTTAATCATCCAAGCCTATGAAGCTGAGTGAAATTTTTAAAAATGCACCATATGAATAAAAGTAAATCTGTTTTAAAACATTTTAATATTTCAGGGTGCCTTTAACAATGAAGGACATCTGCTTTTTAAAAAGAATCTCTTCAACTTGAGAGTGTCTCTTTAAAATTATCCTTCCTCCCCACCACTGTATTTTGACTAGGAAGGCAGTGAATGTTTCATTGCTTTCTTTTGACCTGATGAAGTGCCTTTGGTCTTCTGAAAGACTAAATGATGTTTTCTTCAATCATGTTAGTTAAACACAATTGAATGATCCTCTTACTAGGTTTGTTGAGACACAGAATAACACCTCTGGAGTCCTGTAGTGGGACTGGGCAGCACTTAGCCTACAACACAATCAGTTTCAGAGGGATAGTTGAGTTAGTCTGTAACAGGAAAAACTTAGAAAAACAACAAATAGTCTGGTAGCACCTTAAAGACTAACAAAACATGTGGGTGTTATCATGAGCTTTCATGGGCACAACCCACTTCTTCAGATGACAGGAGTGTTGGAAGTCCTTCAAAGATGTTAGCCTGCATCTTAACATGAGAAAAGAAGGCTTTTAAATTGTATTTTTGCTTTAAACACAAGTCCTATGTCTCTAAAATGTAACTCTGTTTTTGAGATTTTTTTTAAATGTTGTGATGTCAGAAGGCTGCTTGGATGTCGGTAATACCGTTTTTGCTGTTTCCATGTTACTGTTCCATACTTGCTCCCGGCTTTCCCTTAAAGTGCATTATGAGTGGGAAGTAAATTGCTGAACTAATGGCAGGAAAGGCAGTAGGACAGCTCTCTCTAAGTATTGGAGACTTAGGGCACATCTACACTGCAGGGCAAAAGTTGAATTAAGATATGCAACTTCAGCTGTGTCAATTGTATAGCTGAAGTCGAAATAGCTTAATTTGGCTTTTGGCGCTGTCTACACAGCAGGAAGTCAAAGGAAGAATTCTCTTCCTTCGACTTCCCTTAGTCCTCGTGAAATGAAGGTTACAGGAGTTGGAGTAAGAAGTCCTCCATCTCACCGTTATTTTGAAATAATGGCTTGCTGTGTAGATGCACATTTTGTTATTTTGAAATAACATCAGTTATTCCAAAATAATGCTTCTGTGTAGATGTACCCTTAGGAAGACACACCAGTGGAGGTGAAAAGCATAGAAGAGAAGGAGGTGAAGCCAAAAGGTATAAAAAGGCAGGCAGAGAGCAGAGCAAAGATGATAATATGGGGCCGATCCTGTAATTTAAAAATGACTAAACTATTCAGTAAAATGCAGACATGATACCAATTTTACAGGAAGTTAGAAAGTTTTGTATCCTCATTGTAGAATATTGTATCATTTTATTTATACACATGATGAAAGTATAGAAAAACACTGGGAATATAGGACAGAGAAAAGGTGGAAGAAGGAATAGAAGATTTACCTACTCAAAAGATGCCATCTACCTGAGTGCAGCTGTTTAGCTCAGAAAGAAGGATCATACAAAGAGGAACCTAGCTAAAGATAAACAACACAGTTCTTGTTTTGGTAGAAAAGAGAAGGGGGGGAACAAATTGCCATGCAATAAATTGACAACATACATCTCTATGGTTATAGTAGCTACTCATATGGCTTGGGTGTATTTGTTATAGCCATAGTTCTTACATTAACAAAGTTTTTAATTTTGTCACAAATGGCTAATCTGTCCTGACTCATGCAATTATACTGAATTCTGCTACAGTTGTCACTTTCGCCAGCCAGTCAGAGTCCTATGAAGAGAATATCTCAAAGGTACCTGATTATATTTGTTTTCAACAAACGTATCTCATCTTACTTTCCTAAATCTATCTCATTCATTGTTGGATAATACTGAATTTCAAGTTTGCAAACCATACCAAATTAAAGTTTTCCGACCAGGAAATCACTATCGTTTGGTTGCTTATGTTAATCTTATAATTAAACATAGTCATTGTCTTTCATACGTTCTTCCAGAAAAGGCAGTTCTAACTAATTTTATGACAACATGTAATATTTTCTACCAAGGTGTAAAACATCAAAGAAAACTCTACTCAGAAAATATAGCTGACAAACACATCCACATTGGTAAATTACATTGTAGTGGCAACAGCATAGATGTTAATATTCAAACTCTTTTTTTTCCTCTCATAGTTGAGCATTGTCTTTCTGTATCTTCTCCATCCAGGCCTTCCTTGCTCCATTGTGAATAAGCCACTAAACTACAGAGCAATTCAAGTTTCTGATGTATACACAGAAGGATTCTCTCTAACATGTCTATACAATGATGACAATAAGAATTCCCAACTTCCTGAGTCCTGGGGATCTTTCCTAGACTTGAGTTTGCTTTAATCTAAAATTACAATGCAAATTCTTCACTAGGAAAAACAACTGCTGTATCTATACGGTTGTGTCAAAAGATTTTATACTACTTTTAATATTCTTTCTTTCTTCCCAAGGGATCAAGCTTTAAAAAACAACAGATATGTAATTGAAAAAATAACTTGTTTTAAAAACAGGATGGTTTTGCAACCCACCAAGTCTGAGTATAGTAAACTATTGGAAGGACTGAAATCTTCCTAAAGAAGGGGATAGTCCCAAGGGTGAATAGCAGCTGCTCTGCTTTTATAGAGTCAATCTGCTCCCACATCAGTAATAAAGATTGGAAAAGAATGAAAAAATATCACATCACATAGCCATTACCTAGCTGGGAATCCCATGAGAAGCATTATACAATGACCTCACCACACTTCTGGAAGTATCGTCTGCAAAGAGGACATGTCAGGAATAACTAAGAATTCAGTTAGAATTCTAGGGGGCTAAGGAACTTACTATGATATCAGTTATGCTTCTTACACTAACATAGTAACCATTTTTGTTTTGTTCTGTTTGGGTTTAATTTACTAAAAAGCAATTAAACTTAGAAAATAAGTTAAAATGCCATCTAGAGTCTTAGCTTTAGTTCACAAATGCCAACAAATTCAGAATTATTCGCTTACTGCTTAGTACCATTGTGCCAAGATATATGAATCTGAGAACAGTAGAACTACAATACTAAGGCACAGCGGTAAGAGTGAAGGGCAGAGTGAGCTGACTGAACTCCACATTTCATGGCTTTTATGAGTTTAAGACCTATCCTAGCTGTGCTTAATATATTCAAAAGCCAGATGAGAAGATTTGGACACTGTCTCTCTGTACAGTATATGGAAAAAGTAAGTATAGCATCTGAATTACCCCATCTTCTGCAATATGCCGATGTAATACAAGGCCATCCCATTTCACTGTCAGAAGAAATTTACAATGACCTGGCCACGTTTCCCTGCTGTGTTTTCTGCAGTAGAGAGTTAGCGGAGTAACATAAAGGATCAAGACAACAGGTTCTACGTTTTTGAAATGTAGATATTTGAAAACATTCTTAGAGCCTCCAGGAAGAAGACCACAGGGGCTGTAATGATTCTACTCCAGACGAGTTTGGATGAAATGTAGAGAGATCTTATTTTCACAAGTCTGCAGCCTTCAAACACCAATTGGTCTGGACATCCAGCAACGGGCAGCAATGATTACCCTTTTATGATTCAGAGGATGCCCCCAGGCAATGGTGACCTGAGCAAGATGAGCAATGGCTGGGATTGTCCATAAATGCAAGGGAGTATTATAGAAACAGACAAAATTTATAGATTGTACCAACCCTTTATACCATACCTCTTCCATCATGGTATGTTTTGCATCTGTCTGTAGGTTTCTGAATCTATGAATATATGTACAAAAGAGAAAGCTTCTAATAAATTGCCTTTAAACCTGCAGTCAAACCCCTTGCTACTGAATTCCAGTAATATGGCAACCTAAGCAGGGTCATACCAACTGGGAGACTTCCAACAAACACTGAGGGCTGCAGGGGAGGTGCTGGTGATTCAGTACACTTAGACCCTGAATCATTCATGAACAAATACCTGAGGGTTAGGAGTGCACTGCTGCTGAGGGTCCTGTTTTTAAGGAGAGACACAAAACGGAATACTGATGACTTGTAATAATTAAAGATTCCATAACAGTTTCTATATGAGAGGTGACCTCAGCGTTCTGACAAAAATGAATCATTCTTCCTACCTTAATTCCAGTGTGACTTCAGCTGATCAGTTTTCTTCATTTCCAGGTCTAAACTGTTGTGGAGTGTTCATTTGCACTCACCCAGAGAGGGCTGCATTTCCATGGTGGAAGAAATAATCTCTGTATGTCACTTACCTTCTTTACAAGAGTGTTGTAAAGGCTCAGTTAATGTTTTTGAAGTGCTTCAAAAAGCACTAAATACGTACAAATGATAATATTTTTATTAAATACAAGAAGTGTTTCAAAATGCATGATTCATATGTTCTGTTCATAGATATTTATCTTAAGGATACCTGTTGAGTTTTGCTACTATAAGGTTACTTGATCAGTATTGTTCTTTAAAGAAAAATTATTAAATGTATACAAAAATAATAATAAATTTAGGATGTACTTGAATTACCATAGTTAAGCTGGATGAAATATGCACAGAAATAAATGCATTGATTCCATTATTACATAACTGAATTTTTATAATTACTTGATGTGATTATAATGGAATAATACTTTTTTAAAAAGTCATGTTTACTACAAGGTAATAAAGATTTAACAGAGAGAAGGATGAAAACAATTACCAGGAGGCATTAACAATCCCACTTTACTGAAAGGGTATAAAACTGAACATCTCAGCCATATTATTAGTGTAATTCTCTACAGTTTGCCCACCATAGTAAAATAAATGGATCATGAAATGAGAACATAAGTTTCAAAACACACATAGGTGTTTATAGTTATTACAGTATAGGCTTTCTGACCTAACTGTGAATTATTTTTCTTTTTTGGAAGTATGTAAAAAGGTATTAATTAGTAGTGATTTAGAGTAAGAGTCAAATCCAGTGGAATTTGCCATTATGTTGATTTCAGCAGAATTTTCACCTGTATTTACAGGGTTGCTTATCTTTTAATAATATTCTGTTAGTTTTTAATCTTTTGTGCATGCATATACTTGCATATCCAAGAAATTTCAGGATTTATTGAGGGCTCAAGTTTAGGCATCAAGCTTAAACTTCATCACTCCAGGAGGCCAAAACAAAAGCTGAACTAGATTATGTGATTCGAGGGAGATGAAGATAGAGTATTGAAACAGATGAGCCAACTTGCTAGCTTTCTTTTTAACTTCTGGGATGTTGGCACACAAAGTGATTTAATACATTTTTCTCACAGGCAGTTGGTGTTGAAGATCTTCACCAACAGGTTCTTATCCTTAGCAGCCAAAGTAATTTATTTTTTGCCACTGTTCTCCTTGGCTTCATCCTTGCGCATATCAACTCGCCCCTGCTCTGGACTGATTCTCCATTAAATACCGGGCATCTAATCAGCACCTCCCTGCTTTTAAAGCCTGCTTTTCTCAGTGCCATGATTCTTCCCTTCTTCATGGAGTAATTCATTTGAAGGTGATCAACAGCAAATAGACTACATCTTTGAATGTATTCAAGTTAGTCCAGGATCAGAGCAAGAAGAACACTAAAAATAATTTTGCTCTCTTGACGAGTTATTGTCATTCATGTCCTGTTTGTACATATAGAAAAGCAGTTTAAATAATCAGGCTGTGTACATTTACATGGTTCACTCCCTCTGGAGCATCGGCTATTGGCCACTGTCGGCAGACAGGATACTGGGCCAGATGGACCTTTGGTTTGACCCAGTATGGACATTCTTATGTTACAATCTTCGGAATACCTGTAAGTATATCCTTTGACTTGAAGTCAATAGGATGGTTCTTTGTTTTGGAAGTGAAGGATATTTCCCAGGGACAGAAATTCTGACTTGTCTGTATCCATTGTCATCTTTTTAAAAGTAGCTAATTATAAAGATTTTCCAAGTGATCCCATAGGCTGTTTCTGTATATTCTTTAGGTAAGTTGTAGAAATTTCTTTAAATGTGTAATAAAGTTCATCTGGCAGTACACATTTGATTTAAATTCAGACTGTCACTTTTCAGTAGTAAACATGATCTGGAATACATATTCCTTGAAAAAGCCATAGCAATACACAAGTGTTAAGATCCTGCCTAGTAGGCCAGCAAAATGTGGAACTGGGAATCAATCATCCAAAATTGGAGAGTTAGAAATTAGATGTAACTGGAAGACAAACTAATGTGGAAGATAAACTATTTTCCCCATCACTCCCTTTTAGAGTCCTTAAAAGAAATAGAATCAGAAAAGTGGAAGGCTCTTCAATAGGTCATCTAGTCCAGTCCCCTCTACCCAAGGTGGAGATTATAACTAGACCATTTCTAACCAATGTTTTTTTTTTCTAGTCTGTTCTTGAAAACTTCCAGTGATTAGCTACTCTGCCAATTAGGAAGTTTTTCCTAATGTCCAAGCTAAACCTCTCTTGCTGCAGTTTCAACCCACTGCTTCTTGTCCCATCATCAGGGTTTAAAGAGAACAAATTTTCAGTGTGCTCTTTGTCACAAACTTTTATGTATTCTAAAACTGTTATGCCTCATCTCAGTCTTCTTTTATCCAGACTAAATGAACCGATATTTTTTCAACCTTTCTTCATTGGTTATGTTTTCTATACCTCTAGTCATTTTTGTTGCTCGCCTCTGGACTTTCTCCAATTGTCCACATATTTTCCTGAAATGTGGTTCCCAGAATTGGACTCAGTACTCCAATTGAGGCCTTCTCAGTGTGGAGTAGATTAAAAGAATTGCTACTTGTGTCTTGCTTATAACACTCCTGCTGTTGCATCCCAGAATTATGTTTGGGGTATTTTTTGCAACAGAGTTACACTGTTGACTCAGTTAGTTTGTGATTCACTATAACAATCCCTTCCCACAGTACTCTATCCTCAGCACTCATTTCCCATTTTGTATGTGTGCATTTAATTGATTGTTCCTTCCTAAGTGGAGTACTCTGTATTTGTCATTATTGAATTTCAAACAATTTCTTCAATTGCTTCAAATTATTGTGAATTTTAATCCTATCCTCCAAAGGACTTACACTCCTCCCAATTTGGTATCATCCACCAACTTTATAAGTGCCATTATCTAACGCACTTATGAAGATAATGAACAGAACTGGACCAAAGACTAATCCGCATGGGATAGGGTTGCCAGGCATCCAGTTTTTGACTGGAATGCCTGGTTGAAAAGGGACCTGCTGACTAGGCCATTAAAACTTCAGTCAGCAGTACAACAGGGATAAGGCAGGCTCCATGCCAAGCATGGCTCCACACAGCTCCTAGAAGCGTCTGTATATCTGGCTCCTAGGTGCAGGGGCAGCCACAGGGACCCCTTATACTGTCCCTGCCGTGAGTGCTGGCTCTGCAGCTCCTATTGGCCAGGAACGGCAGTCAATGGGAGCTGAGGGGGCAGTGCCTATCAGTGCAGGAAGTGCACAGAGCTCTCTGCCCCCTCCACTTAAGAGCCAGACATACTGGCCACATTGGGGAGGTACCTGAGGTAAGTGCCACCTAGCTGGAGTCCACAACCTGAACACCCTTCTGCACCCCAGAATCTGCACTCCCAGTCAGAGCCCTGACCTTTTCCTGCACCTCCAGCCTCCTGTCCCAGCCTGGTGAAAGTGAATCAAGATGGGGGAAGAGCAAGCAGCAGAGGGAGGGAAGATGGGGCAGGATCTGAGAGAAAGGGTGGGGCAAGGGTGTTTGGTTTTGTGTGATCAGAAAGTTGGCAATCTTGCCACAGGACTCCACTCTATATGCCCTTCCAGCTTCTCTGTGAGCCTCTGATAACTATTCTCTGGGAATAGTTTTGCAAACAGTTATGCATCCACCCTTTAGATCTCCATCTAGGTTATATGTCACTAGTGTCCTTATGAAAAGGTCATATCAGACAATCTCAAGTCTTAGAAAGCAATTATGTTGGTTTAACGTAATTTGTTCTTTACAAATCCATGCTGACTATTTACTTATCACGCTATTATCTTCTAGGTGTTTGCAAATAGATTTCTTGATTTGCTCCAATATCTTTCAGGAAACTGAAGTTAAGATGACTGTAATTCCACAGGTTGTCTTTATTTCCCTTTTTAAAGATTACCACTGTATTTGCCCTCTTCTAGTCCTCTAGAGTCTGTCCTTTCTTCCATGAGTTTTGCAAGATAATTGCTAATGGCTCCAATATTGTCTCAGTCAGCTCCTTGAGCATTCCAAAATGCATTTCATCAAGCCCCACTGACTTGAAAACCTATAACTTCTCTAAGTAATTTTTAATTTCTTCTTTTTCTACAGATCCCTCCCCACTATGTTAGACATCCGATAGCTACTAACATAAGAACGACCATACTGGGTCAGACCAAAGGGCCATCTAACCCAGTATCCTGTCTGCTGACAGCGTCCAATACCAGATGCCCCAGAGGAAGGGAACACAACAGGTAATCCTCACGTGATCCTTCTCCTGTCACCCATTTCCAGACAAACAGAGGCTAGGGACACCATTCCTACCCATCCTGGCTAATAGCCATTGATGGACCTAACCTCCTTTTTGGTGAGAACTGAAACAAAAAAGACATTTAGCATTTCTGCAATTTCCACATTTTTATTCCACATATATATTGAGTAATGGGCCTCCATGTTCTTCATCGTCATCTTGCTTCTAATGTATTTGTAGAACGTTTTCTTGTTACTCTTTATATCTCTAGCTATTTGTGGGGGAGGAAGGAAATAAAAAAGAACCTGTCTGCAAGAAATAGTTGTTGACTGAAAGATGGGAGTATAGGAAGGAATAAGTTTTACCATCCTGGCTGCCATCCTCCTTTGCCCCACCCCTTCCTGGGATCCACCATCATCAGGTGAACCGACAGCCTTGCCGTGCCCCTGGGCAAGGTGGGAGAGGCTGGCACTGGGAGAGGGAGGGGACCCCCCCCCCTTCCTCCTCAGCACACCACTCAGAGCTACACCATGAACCGCCTGGGGCTCCAGCAGTGATTTAAAGGGCCCAGAGTTCTGGCTACTCCTTTGAATTGCTGGGCCCTGGGACATTTGTCCCCTAACCCCCTTCATTGGTGAGCCTGACCATAACACCATTTGGCCCTTCATCATTCTGATCCCAAAAGATGTCTCAGCCAACTCTCAAACATAAGGCCAGGGTGGGCAATAATTGTAGAAGGTGGGTCATGTCACAAACGGGTGGGGCCCAGGCAGAAGAGACAAGGCCAAGACACTTCCATGCTTCCCCACCCACAGACCCTGATTGGCTTGGGCATGGGAGAGCATGTGAAGTCTTTGCTACCACTCCCTCCCCTAGAGAGAACTGCCAGCTGTTCTGAACAGCTGGTGGTTCCCTCTAGGCAGGTGTGCAGCAGGGGGAGCATGCAAAGTCTTCTCTCCAGCCCCAGGCCAATCAGGGCCTGGGGGCAGGGGAGCACGCAAAGTCTCTGGCTCCCTGCCCCCGCCCTGCAAGGGGCATGCAGCACTTAGAGTGAACTGCCAATGGTTACTCTAAGCGTCACGTGCCCCTGACAGGGGAAGAGACTTCACACGCTCCCCCGTCCCCAGACCCTGATTGGCCTGGTGGGAAGGGGAGTGGCAGGGCATCCCTGGGCTGGATCAATCCACTTGGCGGGCCAGATCCAGCCTGAGGAGGCTCTCTTGCCTGCCCTTGATCTAGGCTCTGAGACTGTATCACACAGCACTCACTCCATGTGTCCATTTCCTTCCCCAGCTTTTTTCTTTCCTTTCCTATCCTTCTTTTGCCTTCTCTCTAATAGGATGTGGCCTAGCTGGCCAAGACTTCATATTTGGCAACACTGATGTAAGTCAGAAAGAGGCAGTTAAAAGTGACACTGTAAAATGCTGTGTGCTGGTACATATTTGCCAGGAGTTGGAGTGGCTAACAAACTGTGTGCCATGCCTCTGTTTCTTCAGCAGTGAAGTTGCAAATGAGTGTCAACACCTGAATCAGAAGCTCAATTTTTTAATCTATGCTGTTTTTCCCTTTCCCCTTTTGTGTGTGATTGTCTTGTTTTCTCTTCTAGGAAATGAGACGAGACTTCAACAACAACAACAGCTCCCATCAGTCTCAACTAACTTCTCTTTTCATCCAAAAGGACAGTTAGTATTACCACCTTTAAGACTACAAGAGAGTGTCAGACAGCAGGGGATGTCTTCTAAAAACTCTCTCCAGCCAAAAGGAAAGGGAACAAGGGATGTTAAAAGGAAAGCCTTACTGAACATCAAAAGCTTTAACAGTTCTTCCCTCTTTTTCTATATCTTTACCAAAAAAAAGGTTAAAAAGATTTTTCTTGATATGTTTGCCCATAGTATTAAGCAGGCTAAGGTATCTGTATGCCAACGATTGAACCTTGTTTAAAATTGTTTAGTGTTGGACAGTTGCAGGGTTGCATCCCTTTTACTCTTTGGGCCCATGTATGCCACTGAAATTTGATACAATATTTTGTGTTTAAAATAGACACCAGCCTTATTCTCTTTGCATACCAAAGTCTGAATATAGGATACTGTGAAAGACAGATGACCCCAATAAAGTATGCAAGAAAAATAAGAGTTCAGGGGGCCATGTGAGATTCATTCTTTTCACATAGCTCAGCTTTTTAGTAACCTCTGTTTCATGAGTCAACATTTCTGATGTCAGTAATTCACAGTAATAAAAACGAGAGAACATCTAGTCTGCATAGGATAAATGTAAATGTGGGTTTATAATGAAGGGCATTTGAGAAGTACAATATGGCACTAGGTCTTGCAGTTTTGTCAATTGATGTCTGACAGGGTGGCAGTTCTATTTTGCATAACTAGCTTAGTATTGCATGGAAAGGTTCCATGACATTTTTTTGAGCAGAAACTGTATGGTGCTTTTTCCAGCTGCTGCTTTATGAACATAAGCTTCTTTTAAAAATGCCACTCTAAATAATCATGGTAAATCTTAAGATTTACATTTAAAATTGATACCACTCCTGATTTTGTATGTGTGTGTACATGCTTGCTAAAAAACTTGCCATCTCAACTTCATGCTGAGCTCGGTATAGATCAGTCCTTGAAAAGCCACCAGTGCACCCAAAAGATATTTAAATTTAATTCAATAAAGTTCTCCCTAGGACATGGCAGGAAATCAGTTTAAGTATTTGGTCAAGCGTAACCAGTACAAGAGCTCTCTAGTAAAGCTGCCCTACAGAGCCCTCATAGTTACAAAAGAAAAATCTAACTACAAAAGGCATTGGAAGGTGCCGTGACACACACATCTCTCAGTAGTCACAGATGTGCACCTGTTGCAGCATCTAACAGAAAGCAAAACTGGATCCAGACAAGTCTGGAGCACTAAGAATATAGAGCTTGATTCTGATCTCACTAAACATATGGTTTAAACTGACCCAACTCCATGAGAGATTCAGTAGAGACACTCCTGATTTATATCGGTAGAAGAGACCAAGCCAAACGCCATTTAAGTTAATGGGTGTCATTTCATAGACTCCAGAAAGCTCCAATCAGGCCCATAATGTATTCCAGAAAGTGCACATAGCAGGTCTTCATGGTGATCTTCTAAAGAACATTTCAAAGCCAATCTTATGAGAAAAAATGCATCAAATGTAAATCAGCTCCAATATCCAGGAGTAATATGTATGCTCATACATTGAAGTACATATAAAGAGTGTAATGCAACAATCCACAGATGCCAGAATATTCATATATAGGGCTGATAAAAGGTAGAGGGGCTGGTACCTATGCTGCTGCACAATAGTCCTGCAGTCACCCATTTGTTCTATTATAGTTCTCTTTTTATAGAGAATGATGTATTCCTATCTTACAGTGACAATGAAATAGTTACTGAAGGAATGAAAAGTAAGGAGGAAGATAAACACATGGGCTGCGTCTACACTGGCATGATTTTGCGCAAATACTTTTAACGGAAGAGTTTTTCCGTTAAAAGTATTTGCGCAAGAGAGCGTCTAAACTGGCATGTGCCTTTGCGCAAAAGATTTGCTTTTGCGCAAAAGCATCCGTGCCAGTGTAGACGCTCTCTTGGGCAAGAAAGCTCCGATAGCCATTTTAGCCATCGGGCTTTCTTGTGCAAGAAATTGATGTTACCTGTCTACACTGGCCTCTTGCACAAGAACACTTATCCCTGAGCGGGAGCATCAGAGTATTTGCGCAAGAAGCACTGATTTTGTACATTACAACGTCAGTCTTCTTGCGCAAATACTCACGGCCAGTGTAGACAGGCAGCAAGATTTTGCGCAAAAGCGGCTGATTTTGCGCAAAATCTTGCCAATGTAGACACAGCCTTACAATTGTAGTACTGGATGCATCCAAGAATATTAAAAGAATTCTCCAGGAAGCACTATGAACAAATAGTGTTAATTTTTAACAAAGCTTGGAATGCTGGAGAGGTTCCAGAGGACTGGGAAAAAACAATGTTGTACCAGTAGTTTAAAAGGGTAGGATTTCAGAGGAAGCCATAGACTAGTTAAACTGACTTTAATCCATGCAAAAATTATGAAAAGACTAATATGGGAGTACAGTTCGTAAAGAATTAAAAATGGTAGCTTAATCAATGCCAATTAACATGATTTTTTGAAAATTATCTGGTCTAACAAATTAATAATGTTTTTGATGAAATGATACATTTAGTTGAATGCCAGATTTTATAAAGTACTTGTAAATTGATGTGTCCTCTATTGGAGGTGTTTCTAATGGGGTCTCAAAGAGATCCATTCTCAGATCAATGTTATTTAAGCACCTAGACAGGGAAGAGGCTTGTGATAGTGAATGGCTCTTTAATCTAGCAGAAAAGGATATAATGAAATCAAAAGTTTGCAAGTTGAAGATAGACAAATTCAGACAACAAATAAGATAAAAGTTTTCATCAGTGAAGCGGTTCAACTATTGGAGCAATTTACAAATTCTCTTTCAATCCGGATTGGATGCCTTTCTAAAAGACATGTTATAACTGTAACAAAAGTTATGAATTTGAGTCAAGACTCACTGCTGCGGTGCCTTCTGCTGGTCACTCCAGGAATTCACTCAACCCTTAGCAGGGTGCTCCCCTTCCATCTGCTGTCTCACACGCTGTCGCTCTGTGCTCTGTCCACACTCTCACTGTGGACCCATGTCACTTCCAGGACCTCCACAACCCCTTCAGGATACTGCCCTCCAGCAGTGCACCCTCCTACGGCTTCTCACCCCCTTCCGGTAGTATCGGCAGTCCTCAGTTTCCCAGCAGCCATCAAAGCCAACTGCAGCCAACATCTGGCCCCTTACCTCAGGGGCAAGCTGCAGTCGGTACAGGCTACACTCCTTGGTGGCACAGTGTGATGCAAGGAGAAAGTGGGGGACCCACGCCCACCCACTACTCTGGGTTCCAGCCTAGGTGCCCTCTGATGGCAGCCTTGTTCTATCCTCTGTAGTTATTTAGGAGGGGGTCAGGATTTACTGCCGTGGCGTCCAGATAGGTCTCTGGCTCTGTTGATGATGATATCCAGAAGGCTGCTTGCGTGTGTGCTCAATGATGTGGGTCCAGTGACCACCACAGACCCCAAGAGAGCCCCCAAAGACCACAAATTAGATAAGGATTGAAGGTGCCCAGCCAGGTTTATTGTTAAGTGAAGTATAGTAATAGTTGTCAGTAGACTCTGCCGAATCACTACATGCATGTACTTACAACAGTGGCCTCAGCTCAACGAATGGTGAACTCCCACTGCCCCCCGGCTGCACAAAGAGGCTATATCTACACTCGCGGCTTCTTGCGCGAGAAATATGCAAATGAGGCTAAGCGTGGAATATTGCCGAGCCTCATTTGCATACCTAACGAGCCACCATTTTTGCAAAAGAGGCTCTTGCGCCAGAAGGAGCTGTCTACACTGCCCCTTCTTGTGCAAGAAAACCCCTCTTGCGCAATGCCGCTATGCCGGTTATTTTCAGGAATAAAGGTATTGTGCAAGAGTGTTTTTCTTGCGCAAGAAGGGGCAGTGTAGACAGCTCCTTCTGGCGCAAGAGCCTCTTTTGCAAAAATGGTGGCTCATTCGGTATGCAAATGAGGCTCGGTGATATTCCATGCTTAGCCTCATTTGCATATTTCTTGCGCAAGAAGCTGCGAGTGTAGACATAGACAGAGTGAGTGTGTGTGTCCCCCCCCCCCCAAGGACACCACTTTATATACAGGTACAAATAAATTACACATCACTGCTGATGTTGATTTGAACTTTTTTTCAAATCAACATCAGCAGTGATGTGTGGACCCATAAAATATTTAAAATAGAGATGTGTACCTCTTTGGAAATCTTAAACATAGTCTGCGGTCCTCTAGAGTCCACAGACCACACTTTGAAAACCACTATTCAGTGGTAACAGCTACTTTTTGCAGATGACTTAGACCAGTGACTCTCTACCTTTCCGGATTACTGGACTCCCCTCAGGAATCTGAGTTGTCTTGTGTACCTTCAAGAGCAGTGCTGGGCAAAATATGGCCCACGGGCAAACCGCCAGATCTGTCCTGTGAACGCAAGCCTCAGACACGCTCCTTGTCTGCCGCGTCCCCTCACACCACTGAGAAAAGCAGCTGTGAGGCCCTGTTTGTCCTTGAACAGCTGCAGGCCTGGGGATGGGAGGAAAGGCTTTGCACACTGCCCCCATCCCCAGCACAATCACATTGGCTGATTTCCAGGCAGCGAGTGTAATACCCTTCTTCCCCTCCCCTCGGGCTCACAGCTATTCCCAGACCCAGATGGCCACTGGAGCCTGCCTGAGAAACCTGCTGGACTGCTAGCTGGGAGTCATCCAGGTAAGTCTCCCAACCAGAGCCTGCCTTGGGCACTCCAGCCCCTTGTTCCTCCCAACCCTCTGCCCTCCCTCCTGCATCCATACCCTCTCCCAAACCTTGCACCTTAATCTCCTGCCCCAGGTCACAACCACCTCCTTCACCCAACATTTCCAAATTCTTGGAGTGGCATCAAAAATTATTGCCCACCCCTGCTCAAGTTACACCTCACTTAAAAACTACTTGCTTACAAAATCAGACTTGAAAATACAAAAGTATCACAGCACATTGTTTCTGAAAAATTACTTACTTCTCACTTTTATCATATGAATATAAAATAAATCAATTAGAATATAAGTATTCTACTTAAATGTCAGTATATACACAAGTCATTGTATGAAATTTTAGTTTGTTCTGATTTCTCTAGTGCTTTTCATGTAGCTTGTTGTAAAATTAGGCAAATATCTAGATGAGGTGATGTATGCCTAGCAAATCTGTGTATTGCCAGGGGTCTGTGGACCCAGCTTGAAAACTACAGGATTAGATTATTATAATTGTCCCTTCTAGATTTACAATTCAATTAAAAATGTAACTGGCTTCAAGACTGAGGTTGATAATTTAATAGAGGGGATTGTCAAGGACTACACTCTTCCATGATATTAACAGACGAAGTGTGGGGTTTGGGATGGAGGTTGGATGCAGAGGGAAGCTTGTGGTAAGGGATTGAGGTGTAAGAGGGGCCGTGGGTTTGAGAAGGAGTTAGGGTGAATGGGTTGTGACCTGGGGCAGGAGGGGATGGTGACCGGGTGTGAGAGGGTATGGGGTGGCAGAGGCAGGCTTTGGCCAGGAGGTAGTTACCTAGGTGGCTGCCAGCCCGCAGCCCAGCTCCCTGCCTTCCAGCAGCCCCAGGCCACTCAAAGCGGATGGTTGTTCCATGTGGCTTTCTGCACTGCATGGGGGGGGCAGAGATTTTGCATGCTGTCCCTCCCTCAACACAATCTCTCAGCTCCCTTTGGCCGGTTTCCAGCCAATAGTAGCTGAGAGATTATGTTGGGGGAGGAGGCTAGAGGTGGAGTGCTGGGAGGGGTAGCCTCCCTTCCTCCCCAGTGTGCAGAGAGCCACATCGAGCAGCCAGATGCTTTGAGTGGCGTGGAGCTGCTCTGTGACTGAGGGTCTCTGTGGGGCGGGCTACATTAAAAGCTTGGCAAGTCGGATCAAGCCTGTAGGCCATATCTAGCCCACCCCAGTATAGATCCTTTATTTAACTACTTCAGTTTATCTATTTTTTCTTCCTATAATAAGTAGGTCTGTTTTTATCACTGACATCTTTTTCTCCTCTCTTTCTGTTCTTCCCAGCAATAAACAGTGACGAAAAAGATATGAAATAGGTAAGATACGCTCCCCTTCTTCAAGATGCTATTTATGCTGCTTGCTAAATCCAGTCTGGATGTGCACTTACCAGTGTGATTACTTTAAGCATGCAGAGTATGTGCTTTGGGAGTTGTGAAATGTGTCATTTGCTTTTTTTGTTTAAACTTTTAATTTATAGAATTTTTATAAACAAAATCTGTTCCTTCCTGATGAAGAAGATTTTTCAAAATCCAATGTTTATATGTTGGGCCTAAATAAAAATGTTTATGCTCCCTCTTCAAGCTCTAGGAACATGATTCCACACCAATGAAGTTTTATGGACATTTTGCCATTAACTTAATTTGGTATAGGAGCAATTATGGGGTAAAACCCTGACCCTATTCATTGTAGATTTGCCATTGACATTGGTGGGGCCAGAATTTCACTCAGTACTGAGAGACACTGAGTACCCTCAATTCCTACAGAAGTTAATGGGAATAGACAGCAGTCAGCACCTATTGCATTTGGGCTGAGAAAGCAATGAAGATGGGTAACAAGCAAAGAAGTAAACAAAGAAAGACATATTAATTCCAAAGTGTCAATGGAAATGTACAGAGGAGAAAAAACAAGTTGGTAGCCATGGTTAGCAGTAAATTGGTGAAGGAAGAAATTTACATTTCTATTTGTAAAGAAAAATCCAAAGTAAGTAGCACTTTAAAAATGTAAACAAATATTTTGCAGTTTTAGTTCTGACATTTGACAAAAGTAGCTTTTCAGTACAATTCCTAATGTGGCATCCTCTGATCAAGGACACCATCCTGCTTTTGTTTCCAGAGATTCTCCCTTTATAGTGTCTCAAAAGGAGAGGATTTACAGAGTGGCTCAGACATCTTACAAGCATAGATTAATAAAAAATAAATTGGCCTTGAATGCTGGCAAAACTCAAAACCATATGTTTGGAGAGTTGTTTCAAGCACTCATAATTCAATTTTTACAAAATGAGTCTCTTTTTTTCCCCCAAGCAAATAGCTTTAAACATTTGAGTATCTTGATGCAGTCTGACTCCTGTTATGGATGTTTGAAGCCTCAGAAACTTGCATGTGAATTGTAAGAGTTTTCAGTGAACTCTTGTATATACTTGGAGCAGTCAGGCCACTCCTGTGTAATTCTGAAACAAAGTTTCCTTAAATCAGACTGGTGTAAATCCAGATTAAAGCTCTGCTGCTTAACTTTCAGCTCCCGAGGAATCCCATTTAGTCCAGTGGAACTACTCATGAGATTAAAGTTAAGCATACAAGATTTAATTTCTGCTGAGTCACCTGAGGTTTTAAACCAATGTCATTTAGAGCAGAATTTGGTGCTTTATCAGGAGACATTGTTCTTTATATATATACATTGGATGATCTCTGTGATTAGTTGTGGCGGTTTAAAGTTACTTATGGATATTTATCTTAACAACAAGGAATTAAAAATATACTTGGAAAATTACTAGAATATAATTGACTATAAACCCCTGGGAAAACCAACCAACTGATAAATCTCATAATGCTACTCAACACTGCAGAAACTGCATTTTCATAACAAAACCTTTTTAAATGCTTCCCTTTTTAGATTTTCTTGTATCTACATTGAAATCTTTGTTCAGTGCAGCACAGTTAAGAGATGTAGGAGATGGATTCTTTTAATCTTATTTTCATTTTGGTGTCATGGTACCACAGGTTGGCTGATAAGCACTTGAGTGGTTCTGAAAAAGAAAGATGAGGGCATAGCTCTCCTGGTCAATTCAGTTGACTGTCTTTCTACACAGCTAAGTATAGTTAAATTATTTGGAATGAAGGGTTCATTTGGGTGAAGATTTATGTACAAATAACTTATTCCTGGAAGTTTTCTGAGGGAGGTATAAACTTATAAAGGCCACTGCAAAGGTTGGTTTACAACTATGTCTAATGTATTTCAGCTGTTTACATGAGTGCAGTTATATGTAGGTGCTCTTTTGAAAATTCCTGAGGAACAAATAATGGAAGAATAATTTATGACCACTAATATTTGTAATCATATATGCAGAGCTAGTGACAGACTTCACCATGCCCTCTGTGCCTCGAGTGAAAGGGGCAGAACTAGGGCCAGTCAGTCCTCAGCACTGTCTAGACTGCACCACAAGGGGCTCCAGTGGTGATTTAAAGGGCCCAGGGCTCTGGCTGCTGCAGCGTTGGGCCCTTTTAAATTGCTGGGGCATCTGCCCTCTTTGCCCCTCCCCTTTTGGCAGTCCTGCATATATGTTAAGAGAAGAGAAATTGCATGTATGGTTGCAGGTGGTAAGCGATCACCACAGGAGTCAATGCTAAGATTCTGCAATATTAGGCACTATGTAGAAATCATAGAAACAAAAGACAGATGGGCAGGGATGTTTTCCCCTCCATCAGTTGCGTTGCGTAACTAGCTAGATGTATCATGGTAGGGGGGTTTTGTTTTTACTTTCTCGGAAGCACTGGGTATTGGTCAGGAGCAGAATATTGAATTTTGATGGACCAATGGCCTAGTCCAGTGTGAGAAATCTAAGGCTATATGCAAGCCTTGGAAGTCCAGTATGTTATCTCGTGGCAATACACCATAAAGACCCTTTAAGGGAGGTTATAGTAAACTACTGTTAGTAGTTTCAAGGTCAAACGTAGTTCTTTCTATGAAAATAAAAGATAGCACTACATTACTTGTCAAGTTAATACAGTGTGATAGAGCATCTTGGGCAGCACATTCTGAAAGGCTGTAAATGTCTAAGAGATTTAGGGGAACTGTACCTTAGGGAACGTATTAGAACGAACTCATCAATGGATCAAAACTGTCTTGGAGCCTTACTGGGGACCAGCAACGTTTTAAATTATTGAAATCTTATCAAAAGCCTGAAGACAAATTGTATTTCTTGGATTTACTTTTCAAGAATGGGTCAGTAATTTCTACTGGAGGATGGTTGAGAGTAATTTTTTTTAATATTGGCATGAGTAAGTTATGTAATTTAAACTCTGTAATTAAATGTTGAAGGGTTTTTTCCAAATTATTTTAAAATTACTTAATGTGCTGTTTATAGATTAAATTGGATAGGTTTGCAAAGTATCTTTCTAAGGTGCCTCTAATGACAAAAAAAGTTAATTATCAGATATGTTTTTGTATGTTTTGCATTAATCAGACACAAAAGTGTGTAAAGCTTGAACACATATCCCCAGAAATCTAGAATGTCAGCTTTCATCCCATGGGGAAAATATGTACAATGAAAGAGGAGAAATTGTAATAAATATCCAAACACAAGCATGAAATAACTAGAGAGGCAACTATGTAAGCATTCATTCACTGTGCTCCATAAAGACGAATTCCACTGCTGTTTTCTGATCACGTACTTTCTAGTTGTATCTTAGTGCAGAATTTCACGTCATTAAGAGTCTCTTAACTGCTATGCAAGTTGTAGTGGGGGGTGTTCTTCAGTTACATTTTTTATTTCATTACAAATGTCTCTATTAAAAGGCTATTATGTATTGGCATTCAACTGTGCTAACCCCACTGTTACTTGCATTTAAAATCATGCCACGCTATAAAAAAATTTCAGCTGAAAACTTTACTCGGGAGTGGATGAATATGATTAGGTAAATAATTCTTCAGTTCTGGAGCAGTTGCTATTTATAAAGCATGAACCATGGTATGTTGGTGATAATATTAGAGAACTGTTTAAGTTAAACAGTGTATTGCCTTTGTCTTCTGGTTACTAGCTTTCTGTAATTAGCTTTTTGTAGGGCATTCATTTGCATTGTAGAGATTGCAGTTCTCTTTCTAGAATAAGATTTGCTGGTGGTTTTTGATGGGGCCTATAGCCAAGAGGTTAAGCACATCCTTGAAGTAAAGTGTTTAGATTTTCTCTTTTATTCTCCTTCCTCTCTTCCATCGTCCCAAGAACTTGATTGTGATACACTCTTACCCAAGATGAGTAGTGCCTTACTCCATGACCCACTGAAATCAGTAGGACTGCTCTAAATAAATTATTAAAGGTGGGCAAGGGTCGTTAAGGTATAATAAATTATAAGGTTTGGACAAATACTGCATTATCTTGAGTGACAAAAGTGGAGTATTTGACTAGCGTTGGATTTCTGCACAGACCCAGAATTATGGGGTGTTTCCACAAGATCACATAGAACAGAAAATAACATGTTACATTATTCTTTCTTTAACCATCTTATCAAATATAACACCTGTCTCATAATCCTTGACAATGACTAAATGCTCCTAAAATTTCTGCTACCTGTTGATTTTGGTTTTTGTTTTTTTGTTTTTGTTTATTTAAAGCATATGGTGAGCAACCAAAACACGTTTGCAAAGAAACAGCATATTTTTTTCTTCTCTTTTATCACCAGCCTCCAATTTGGCTCTAATTCTGCAGTTCCCATAACAACATCCAAATGACTGAAAGCTCTGTCACGGCTGTACCAGTCCTGTCCACAAAGCCAACTGGACGAAGTAGCCTAGCTGAGCATCTGCTCTGCTTTCCTTGTATCTTTGAAAAAGACAGATGCTCTGACATTATTCCCTTCATCCCTTGCTCTGCAAACCAAACTTACTTCTAATTACTGTCACTAGGTTTCCCAACTGCAGAAGTGATGAGAACAAAATACCCACTGTTGTGACTTTCTTGTTATTACACAATTTAACTATTGATTATATCTTCATTTTTTCTGTGGTTTACCCAGACAGATAGCATCTCACTGTATATTTGTAGCCCAAACGTTAGAACAAAGAAAAATATTTTTCTAACACTTCTGTTGTGTCCCAATAATTCACATCAGTTTAAGCAGAACCGAATAATGCACATCAAATAATTAACAGTACTTCTTTTTAAATTCTATTGTTTATCATTTGTGATACAAATATACTAAGAAGGTGCAAAAGCTAACAGGTAGGGAAATAATATTTTTGTAATGTTATGCTAAGTTGGATTTTCATTTCCCCCAAAGCTTTTTAAAATCTCCAAATTATAAAATAGGCAGCAGTAAACCTGAAGTTGTATACCAGGATCTGTTTGAACACAGCAAATTGACAGGGCATATGTCCTCACTAGTGTGCTGACATGTGAAAACATAGATGGAAAGGAGATTGAGGGGTTGAGAAACTTGAGTTTGTTTATCCTGCAGGTGATGAAAATCACCCTCTAAATGTCTGATAGCAACCTGCTATTGCACAGATAAAAAAAAAAATGCCTGAGCTGCCCGTGAAAAAGCAAGTATCCTATTTTGCAAGTAGCCACAATCCTTAATTTATTTATTAAAGATATTTCTATAGTATATCTGTGTTAAACTTGACAGCTTGATTGCAAAGGGATCCTGCCCCAGGGCCGCTATTTATATGCATTGCATGACAAAGAACATCAACACAAAATATTTTCCTGGAACAAAAACAGTCTGTTTATCATGCTGACCATTTTTACCATCTCAAGTGCACAATTCAACAGTTTTGCAAAATTGAGTAGTATATGCTCCAATTCTCTCTCAGAATCTTGTGATGTTAAAAAAAAATTGTACTGCTGTGCAGAAAGAGATGAATCTATTCAGCAACAAAGCCTTGTCTAGAGCATTATGATCTTTTCCTACCCATATATAACTTGCTGTGTGGCCAAACTCCTCCACCGCTAATCTGTAGCTGTCACCTTCAATATACCATTATGATAACACAGCAAATCTATGTATTTCCAGACAAAAAACTAGGTTAAAACAGAGTTAAGATTGAAAGTACGTATCGGTAACCTTAAGGGTAAAAAACATTACTATTTTTGTTTATTTTATTATTTGTGCTATCGTTGTCCCCAGAAGCCCTGGTTATGCACTGGGACCCATTTGTGCTAGGTGTGCTGCACAAAGAAAGAGCAAAAAGACTGTTCTCTCAGTTGTTCATGCGGTTACACGACTATTCAGTTACCCGATATCTAACATCCCTAATCTTGACCTGTCACTCTTACGTCTCCTTGTAGATGTGGAATCACCAGATCAAGCTAAACGTGGCTCCGAGTTCCCACTGCACTGCCTTTGCCTTTTAAAAGTCAGAGGCACAGCAGTCACACCGGTGTGAGCAGGGACTGCTTCAGTTCCTGCTTGCGCCATTTCCCCCTGCACCTTTGCTCCCCTGCCATCTCCCTGTTCTCCCCGCAGAGACAGAGGCAGCAAGGGGTGGGGAAGCGACTAGTTGACTAGTTGTTTACATCCCTACTGTGGAGTTCAAGGTGCTTGCAAGAGCTTTGCTTTATTCTGTAACCAGTGCCAACTCTCTGCATCACAACAATGTGAAATGCTGCAGCACTCACCCAGATTCTTGTATGGGAAGCTCAGCCCTTAAAGGCATAGTCCCGAATAACACAGCTTTCCTTCCCAGCTGAAACTTAATAACTATACTTGGAAAAGATCATTAATATAACATGGTTACAAATGCTAATAGACAATGTTCAAATTAGTCATATTTTTCTGTAATGCCTTAGGAGGAATCTACAATGTGATGCCTTTAGACAAGGTCTTATTGAATACTGAAGGCTCCCCAGTAAACTGATAATAGGGGCTGAGAAAATGCTGACCTAGCCACTCTGTGCTAATAGCCATAATTACTTGGTGAAGGGTTTCATCCTGACCAACATCCCTGATGATCACTGTCCACATTTCATCTGAGGTATGTAGCCTGGGGATGAAGTATAATATAATTTATGTGGGTATGGCTCGCTTATCTGACTAGAAGGTTCTAGGTTTTTGTCCTCCTTCCCCAAGTCACAAAGGTTGAGGGCTATAAAGCGCTCTGTCTGGAGGGGGTTCTGGAGGACACCAATATTTAAAAAGGGCTCTAGAGGCGATCCGGGCAATTACAGACTGGTAAGTCTAACTTCAGTACCGGGCAAATTAGTCGAAACAATAGTAAAGAATAAAATTGTGAAGCATGTAGAAGAACATAATTTGTTGGACAAAAGTCAACATGGTTTCTGTAAAGGGAAATCCTGTCTTACTAATCTATTAGAGTTCTTTGAAGGGGTTAACAAACATGCGGACAAGGGGGATCCAGTAGATATAGTATACTTAGATTTTCAGAAAGCCTTTGACAAGGTCCCTCACCAAAGGCTCTTGTGTAAATTACATGGCCATGGGATAAGAGAGAAGGTCCTTTCTTGGATTGAGAACTGGTTAAAAGACAGGAAACAAAGGGTAGGAATAAATGGTAAATTTTCAGAATGGAGAGGGGTAACTAGTGGTATCCCCCAAGGGTCAGTCCTAGGACCAATCCTGTTCAACTTATTCATAAATGATCTGGAGAAAGGGGTAAGCAGTGAGGTGGTAAAGTTTGCAGATGATACCAAACTGTTTAGGATAGTCAAGACAGAAGCAGACTGTGAGGGACTCCAAGAAGATCTCACCAAACTGAGTGATTGGGCAACAAAATGGCAAATGAAATTTAATGTGGATAAGTGTAAAGTAATGCACGTCGGGAAAAATAACCCCAACTATACGTACAGTATGATGGGGGCTAATTTGGCTATGACAAATCAGGAAAGAGATCTTGGAGTTATCGTGGACAGTTCTCTGAAAACTTCCACACAGTGTGCAGCGGCGGTCAAAAAGGCAAATAGGATGCTAGGAATTATTAAGAAAGGGATAGAAAATAAGACCTAAAATATCTTACTGCCCCTGTATAAAACTATGGTATGCCCACATCTTGAATACTGTGTACAGATGTGGTCTCCTCACCTCAAAAAAGATATTTTGGCCTTGGAAAGGGTTCAGAAAAGGGCAACTAAAATGATTAGGGGTTTGGAACGGGTCCCATATGAAGAGAGGTTAAAACAACTGGGACTTTTCAGTTTAGAAAAGAGGAGACTGAGGGGGTATATAAAATCATGAGTGGTGTGGAGAGGGCCGATAAAGAAAAGTTATTTATTAGTTCCCTAAATAGAAGAACTAGAGGACACCAAATGAAATTAATGGGTAGCAGGTTTAAAACGAATAAAAGAAAGTTCTTCTTCACACAGCGTGTAGTCAGCCTGTGGAACTCCTTGCCAGAGGAGGCTGTGAAGGCTAGGACTATAATAGAGTTTAAAGAGAAGCTAGATAATGGAGGTTAGGTCCATAAAAGGCTATTAGCCACGGGATAAAATGGTGTCCTTGGCCTCTGTTTGTCAGAGGCTGGAGAGGGATGGCAGGAGACAAATCGCTTGATCATTGTCTTCGGTCCACCCTCTCTGGGGCACCTGGTGCTGGCCACTGTCGGCAGACAGGATACTGGGCTAGATGGACCTTTGGTCTGACCCAGTATGGCCATTCTTATGTTCTTATGACCACAACAGCAGCCACACTCACAATGAGGATAGTACCAAGTTAAAACAATTTTTATTATGACTGGTGTTGAGATGGCAAACAAAACAAAGCATACAGCACTGATCACACAGATTGATTCAGTCACCCCTGAGGGTAGCGTTAACAAAGTTTGGTGTTATAATTGTTCTTATCTAAAGTATAAAGAGTACGTTACCTAATATAATACCATACTTACATACCCTTTCCCCAGAAGACTAAGCATGAAAGGACCAGCCTCCCTCTGCTTGTGGGACTTTGGTGAAAGGTGAAGTATGGAAAACTTAGGAGCAGAGACTTAGAATAAGTAAAGTGAAGCAAAGAGCTTTGATATGAAGGAAAGAGATGCTGGATGAGAAGAAGAGTTCTCCTATATCTCACCTACTGCCATTGCTTTTTATGGGTCGCTGTGTCATTAACACCTCTTAATAGCCATAAACATATTTCCGCACCCTGAGATTTTGTGGGTACACATAGTTGATTGGATGGTGATATTGGGACATCTTTTGAATATGCATGAATAAGATCATCCAATGCCTCTCTTGGACTCATTCCCTGGCGTGGGAAGAGGGGGTAGGTGCAAGGCCTTCTGTTTCCTTGATCAGGATGTTAGTTTGTCTGGGTCTTACATTTTTTGGATTTATTTTAAGTCTCGTGAAGCACTGAGTCACATATCTTAGCCTATCTATGTACTGATCCAACCGAAGATTTCGCCACAAAGCATTTCACAATTTCTGAAGAGATATTAAGGATATTTAGTTTAATTTCTAAAAGATATTAACCCTTACTTATCACACTACACTACTGCTAAAGCCAACTCATACAGGATAAGTCCTGCAGGCCTTGCATTACTGGCATTACTAAAATATAGTAAGAGGGATAAAATAGTAACGTATATAGAATTGGAGGCTACAGGTAGGACAGACTTTTAAAAATTAGATTGACTTACAAAATCTAACACTGGAATTTGCTCTGTTGCACTTCTGTCAAGTGTTCTAGAGAGCGTGTCTGGAATCACCAAGTTTCTCTCAGGTGTCTGTTCAATTTTCAAATTATACGTTGGTAGCTGAAAAAAACAACATGTATATTCTGGGGTGGGAGAAGGCATGTTTGATAGGTCCCTTTTAACAATGGCAATGCATGGTTTGTGGTCAGGTTGAGTTAACACAGGTCTCCATAAATAAAGACATGACATTTTTGCACCCCTGGGATACAGGCAAAGCTTCTTTCTCTATTTGAGCATATTAACACTCAATGTTTGTTACTATCTATGACAGAAGATCCACTGATTTATAGTTTTGACCACACTGCTTTTAGAGGACTGTGCTAATACGCTCCTGAGAAGTTTATGTAGGCAACTTAGTTTTGTACTTATTGTACTTATTGTCATAGTACCTCAGGCTTGGGATTCTTTAATTATCTCCTTTAGTTTCTCAGATTCTTTATTAAGAGTTTGACATCATGTAGACTTACTGTACGGCAGCCTAAGTTGTAAATCCACAGTACTTCAGCCAGGAACTATACATAGCTGTACAGATCCACCCACCCCACATGCCAGATTGAATCTCTCTAATTCAGAACTCTCTGGTCTGGAAACATCTGTCAACCAGAATGATTTTAGTTAGCTAAATATTGTGTTTCCTTTTCATGGGTGTGGCCAAGTTTCCTGGGGTCCCATAAAGTTTTACAGCCACCAGTCCTAACTCTCAGTATTGTGTGCTGTTGTTTAGCTCTAATTTACCCCTAAATATCCTCTAACAGCCCAGTAAGCAGTGGAGATGTTGGTAATGCTGCTAGGGAATATTGACCTCTTGTGGTCCAGAAAATTCTCTCATTCAGAACTAGTCAGGTCCTGAGGGTGCCAGACTAGAGAGGTTCAACTTGTAGAAGTTCTATTAATATGCTTTGATGTATTGCCTAGTGAAGTAAGTAGATTCCTAGAGGCGGCCCGCCTCGGACATAAACCCGAAGAACCCTTTAATTGTTTTTAATTGTTTTGTGTGCTGTAAATTGGATGCTATGAATAAGAGGGAACACTGTTACAAGCTAGGGTCATTCTCAGTACAGGTGAGCCCTCCCAGCTTTTGTCAAAATGCTCTGCCAAGTCCGGGTGAATAAAAAGTGACAGTGCACCTGTCTCTTTTCGCTGACACAGGAATAATTAATTTAATGAAAATGACTTCTATTGGAGGTTAATTTATTTTGGCTGACGGTCATATACATTAGCAGACACGTCTACTGCTTCAGCAAGACTAAGTTTTGGAACAATCGTTTATATATTTGGGTGATTTCATTGCAAAAAGGGGGGGGGGAGTGCAGGGACATCAAGGTTGAACATTTTCCCCCATTCAAGACAAGAAAAGACTCAGTAGGAAAACAGAATGCTATGACTGATCAAATGCTTTGGCCTTATGATGTTGGATTCTTCCATTGCTTATGCTGATGAAATGCAGGCACTTAATAGAAATGATACACTTGGGCTTTTTGTATAATGAGCAAACAGGGATCTTCCCTTTCACTTCACCCACCCACTAGTCCAAGTGAAGTCTGATGGAAAAGAAGTAGTATTTGCTCAGTTTATAAAGCCCTCCTTGCAAGAAATGATGTTGGCATTAGACTCAAATAAAATTACTAATTGGTTCCCCTGGTCAGAGTCTGAGGTTTGCAGTCACCAGATTTGTAGTGGTGAAACCCGACAACCAAAAAAGCGGCAGTCTCTAGAACTGAGAAGATGGGAGTTTCTCAGGGCTGATTTTTAGTTGGGGTCAGGCATTGGAAAGTAGCACTGAGAATTTAGATGATTAAATGTGAGTAGGAGAGAACTCCACTCCATGCTGTAGAAGAACAAAAAACTAGAAACTGTTAGCTTGGCTTGTACATTACAAAGGTTAATCCTGTCCTGGAAAATTGCCCAATACATGTTATGAATTCCGGGAATGTACAAAGTGCCTCCAAATATACAATACCTTGAAGGTATGAGATACCGTAATAACCTCCCGGAGGATGATCACTCTGTGCTTGTGTGGAAGAATGGGTTAAATGTTTTTCAGGGCCTAATTCTTATCTCTCTTACCTCAGCCATTCCACTCATTTCAAATAACAAACAACAAAAAATGTGATGGGACTTGCACTTGTGCATTTCAGGCAGAATTTGGCTTTTTGTATTTATCTGAGAAACAAATAGTGTTTTGTGGGAAGAATAGTTGCTTATAAAGACAGACAAGTGCCTGCTTTGTCTTCATTGTACAGTTTTCTCATACACAGAAAGAGTCTCTTCATACTCCGATGCCCTTTCCAGAGTAGGAAGTTTTAAGTTATCCAATTAGGCTTGGATACCTTTTAGAAGAGAGAACCATGAATCTTCCTACATTGGGATATAAAACATATATGGTATCTCATTCTTCACTTTCATAACACTTTTTGCTGTGGCTGGGGTCCATCTATGGGATGGAATTTATATGTATCAATTTTTGTGACATCCATCTATAGCACCAGGATTGCTGGTACAAACTCAAACAATAGTTATATATAAACCAGAGTCAACGGGTCCCCCCTCCCCCACACACACACACGAAATCAGTCATTCCTGCAGACAAAAAGATACAAAGCTTTTTATAAATGGTAGAAAGGAAGGCAGAAATCAATAAAGATTAGCTGACAGAAGTCTTTTTCATGGATCTGAAGTTAGTAATACAGGGATTGTGGTGTACGCCAAATAACCAGAAAGGGAATGCAACAAGCTGGTGCCCTCCACTGAGGATTTCCTATCACTGACTAGGGATGTGAACATTTAACTGGTTAACTAGTCGTGACTGGAGCAGCTCCCCATCTGCCAGAGGCAGGGAACTGCTCCAGCCCCACGGCAGGTGTACTGTGGACAGGGGCTACTCTGGGTGGTTTGGAGCAGCCTCCACCTGCAGGGGAGAGGAGCTGGTTGCTCCAGCCCAGCAGCAGGTGGGTGGGGGCTGCTCCAGTCAAGCTCCCCCCCCCCGCCTGCCCTCCCCTTTAATCAGTTAACCGGTTAAACAATATGTTTAACCAGTTAAACAGGTTTTTACATCCCAGACCCTGACCCATTCCAGATGAAAACTTGGAATGGAAAGCATGGTCAGGCAGATCATCTTAATTATCTTGAGGAAACAGTTAGGGAGAAATGGTTGTTCACTTACTTTGGACTTAAATTATCAAGCATTTATGGAAATATGTTGCTGGGTTCTACAGCCTGTGACCTCTGTTCATGCAAACCACAGAAAAATCCATTAGGAGGCTGGCTACTAGCCAGCCCACATGAAGTCAGCTGGCATTAAGTTAGAATTTAAGCAGCACATTTTGATTTGCTTCTGTGTTGCCTTGACTGAAAGTTAAAAAATACGCTTGCACATAAACCAAATATAGTAAAGCAAAGCAAAAAGGGCAGATAATGCATTAGGATTAAAGCTGAAAGAGCTTCAGTGCAGAAGGATGAATGTGTGACATACAATAGTCTTATGTCTTTACAATCCGGAGCATGCAAAGTACTGGTGGTACTTTCATCTTCCAAATCTGCTCCTCTAAAATAGGATTCATTTAAATAAATGGGTGAAAGAGTGTATCTTATGTGCAGGTGCAGGGATATACGTAAATTGAAGGATTTCTGAAGAAGACAAAAGAGGCACTTCAGAAATGCTATTTACAGAGGAGTGAAATGTAAAATAAGAGATCTGAGGCTCTACTGTCTTGTGCTCTGTGAAGTCATTTACACCTGTGCAATGTGATTGAGTGGATGTAAAATTCAACAAAGCCACAACAGTGGCATTTTACACTCACTTCGCACAGGTCTAAATTACTTTCCAAGTTGTAACCAGTAGAAAATTGCACTTAAAGTATTTAATCAGATTTCTCTTTACTTAGATACAAATTCCATTCTGCTTGTGCAGATTTTGTGAAATGTTCACTTGAAGGAGGAGTATTGGTTCTGGGTTCAAATCAAAGTTTACATCTGGGTCCTATATAGGCTTTCTGAGTACATACCTCTCCAAAAATTAACTAGTATTAGAGGGGTAGCAGTGTTAGTCTGTAACTTTAAAAACAAGAAGTAGTTGTATGGCACCTTAGTGACAAACAAAAATATAATGTATCATGAACTTTTAGAAGTAAAATCCACTTCATGAGATGATGAGCTGGAGTGGAAATAACAAAACCAAGATATTAAATTAATTAGATAAACTAGATTGCCTCATTCCTATTGCATCTCAGTGGACCAAATTATGGTTGCTGTTACAACTGTACAAACCCCTGAAAATTAACACAGATGGATGGGACTGAGCATAGAATTTCAATGTGTGCTTTCTCCTTTGTGGTTGCTTCTCTAGCATGGCATTGTGTTTCCCATTGTCCTATTCTCAACCCTCTCAACAACCAAGAAACCTGCTTTCTTTTTTAGTTATGTTTCCGTTTCTTTATTGGTTTTTCTTTGCAATAGTCCTTTGCCATTCTCCTGGGTTTCTAGCCTGGATGAAAAATCAACTCTCATGCAAGCATACTTTTAAAATAAACATTGGTGGCCACATCCTCCACAGTGAGTCCCCCTTCTATAGGCCTTACAAGTTCTGTTATAATAATCGAAGACCAGTGAAAGAAAAATATGCTGGTGGTGGTGAAGTGTTACTTGGGAATTGACCTGGAAAACATTCCCCTGAAGAGCAATAGAGTGTCAATGCTAACTCCCAAATAGGCAAACTAGTGAAATCATTGAATCATAGCAAGTGCCATCCTTTTCATGTCAAGCTGTGAAAAGACTAAACAGGGTTGTCAACATAAGAAGAACTTAAACAACTTTTTGCAAGAGGTTACTCACAGAAGCATTGAACATTATGGTAATAGCCTGGTAAGTCTAATGTCAATCAAAATCTTCCACCCATGTGTGATGAAGTGTAAAGAAACTGGTGTGGACAGAGAAGGCCACCATGCTCTTCTTTCAAGAGCCCTTTTTTTTTTTAGATCTATTCCTTCCATAATGGTCCTTTAGAAGCAGTGGTCAATGCCACATATGGTACAAATAATAATGTAATGGCAGATATCACCAGGTGGAGCTTCCTGTTACACACCATCTCAAATTATATTTCTTAGTCTCTGAGCAAGTTTTGACCGTTAGAAAGACATTCGCAGTGGCTCTTAGTTTTGGGTTACATAACACGAGGTTTTTGTGGCTAGGCAATTTGTGGAAAGAGGATCTTGTTAAAGTCAATTTTTTATGGCAGAATAGCTCTCCTGGACACAGGGTATTGGTGTTGGTCTGAAATTTCTGGAAGGGATAGCCTGGCTTGCTGATTGATCATTTATAGGACCCTATCAAATTCACGGTTCATTTTGGTCAATTTCACAGTCAAAAGATTTTTAAAATGGTAAATTGAAGATATTTAAATGTGAAATTTCAGAGTGCTGTAATTGTAGGAGTCCTGGCCTGAAAAGGAGCTGTGGAGTGGTCACAAGATTATTGTATGGGGGTTGCATACTGTTACCCTTACTTCTGCAGCAGTGTTGCCTTCAGAGCAGCTGAAAAGTGGTGGTTGCTGGCCGGAAATCGAGCTCTGAAGGCACAGCTGCCACCAGCAGCAGCACAGAAGGAAGGATGGCATGGTATGGTGTTTGTCACCTTTATCTGCACTGCTGCCTTCAGAGCTGAACCCTCAGCAGCTGCCATTCTTTGGCCACCCAGCTCTGAAAGTAGCAGTATCGAAGTAAGGATGATAAGGTTATGTACGGTATTGCCATTCTTACTTCTGCACTGCTGCTGGCAGGGTGCTGCCTTCAGAACTGGACACCCAGCCAACATTACAACCACTGCTCTCCAGAGGTCCAGCACTGAAGTTAGCTCAGAAGTAAGAGGGGGCAGTATTGCAACCCTCTTAAAATAACCTGTGACCTCTCTTCCCCAACAAGTTCCTTTTAGATCAGGACCAAGATTCCCCTTGAAGCTGAATGGCAGGGCCCAGGACTCACACACAGAGCTACCCAGCAGGGGGGAAGAGCACTTCTCCCTCAGCGACAGCAGCAGCTCCCTGCTGCGGACAGAGCAGCGAGTCTTTCCCAGCTGCTAGGGAGGGGGATGTGTTCCAATGGGCTGGAAGAGTCTCACTGCTCTGTCCTCAGCAGAGAGCTGCTGCTGTCTCTGAGGGAGAAGTGCGCCTCCCTGAGCCAGGCAGCACTGTGCACGGAACCCTGAGCCCCTGGCTGGACAAGGTTCATTAAGCAGCTGTGGAGCTGTGCTGCCACGCAGCTTAGAGGGAAATTTGGTCAGGATCTCCAATTTGAAAAACACTGGTCTCCCCCATAAAATCTCCCTCTGCTCGCTGCACTCACCAACCCCCTTCTCACAGGGGGGAGGCAACCCTGGGTCTCATCCTGGCCCCTGGGGAGGTCTGGGCTGCAGTGGCACCAGTCTGGGTCCCTTCTCCCTCCCCGCTAGCTGCACCAGCCTGGGCCCTTTCTCCCTCGCCTTCCCTCCCTCTCCCCACCCCCTGCCCACTGCACAAGCTCAAGCACTTTCTCCTCCCCCTCCTCCCCTAGCTGCACCTGTCTGGGCCCTTTATCCCTCTCAGGCTCTACCAGCCCAGACTCTTTCTCCCTTTCTGGCCATGCCAACCTGGGCCCATTCTCCATCCCCGACTGCAGCCTTTCTCTCATCTCCTACCCCTGACCATGACTTAACCCTAACCCCCCGTTCCTGACTGCAGTGGGCCCAGCTCTCTCCCCCTGCCACTGGGGGGAAAGAGGGGCTGCTCCAAGGCCTCGCTGGCCCTGTTTTCTCCCCTTGCCTGCTGGGGCCAAGCACTAGGGAAAGGGGAGGGAGGGAGGAGGCAGGTAGGACACAGAGTGATGTGGTGATGTCACTCTGTTGTCCCACAGGAAAAGCTTATATATAGAGAGAGAGAGACTGAGACCGACCAGATTTCATGGGAGGACACCAGATTTTACAGTCCAAGATGTGTTTTGCATGGCTGTGGATTTGGTAGGTCCCTAACCATTTCATTTCAGGACCGGTGTATGTATGTAAATAAAGCAAGAAACACTTACAACCAGAATTTACATTACTGATTTCTTCTCAAGTAGCAAGCTGGTTTACAAGGCTATAATGCCGTTTGCCACTTGCCAAAGGGACTATGTTGGCATCAGACTAGTATACTGGTATCAGAATAAGAGGCAACAATAATAAAGATGAGAGGAATGATTCTGGATCAAGCATTAAGGATATTGTGACTGGGAATTAGTGCAAGTGAGCTCTTTTCTCCACTCCTGTTTAATTGCATGATTAAATTTTGGTCCCTCCCTCACAAAAACATCATGGCTTTTGCCTACTTAGCACGCACAAAATCAAATGTGTGTCTTCTAGAAACTTAGGTACGTGAGAGAGGCTGCAGTTACATTCATAACACATCACATCTCTCTTGCTGAACTAAGCATGGTTGGGTACTTATTAGAGAAAAAAATCCAAAGCAGTTAAAAATAACATCTCTTTCTTCTTCTCCTTTTTGTCATTATCTCCTCTAATTTTCATTATCTGGGATTTTTTTCCCCTGGTGGCCTAATTCTTTTCCATTGGCTTTCTTTAAGCTTTCCCTGAGCTTTCAAGCTTACAGTTTTTCTAACTGTAATTGTATGCTGCTTATGACAATGAAATATTTCACATGAAAACACTGCCCTATGGGAAAGGTGCTAGCTCATGTTACAAAACTTACTAGAACCCAGACACCCGTTTCTTACAGTACAAAGTACAAGATCTTGCAATAGTAGTAAGAGAAAGGTGACCTTTGATCTGAAACCTGTTTTGTCTGGTTTCTATTAGGTTTTTGCCTTTTAAGTATGAGGCAGGTCTGCTGTTTCCCCCAACTCCAGGAAACATGTTTCATCCTGGTGAATAGCATCTGTAATTCTTTCCAGAAAGAACAGCTCTCCTTTGGTTTAATGCTTGTGTGGGTATTGTCAGGCAGCCTTTGTATGTTTAGAATTATACATGTTTTACAGTTGAATACCAGTCCATCTTTTAAAAGATGTTGCTGTGCTGAAATATTAGAAGCTGGAGCAAGTTATAAATATCAGCAGAACCCTATACTTTAATTACAGCTTTTGTATTTAGCCATGAAACTGTGCATTGTTATTTTCAATGCATATAAAGAAATTCTCAATAGTTAGTCTGCAGTGGCTATCACTTATAATTTTATATTGCAGGCGGGAAAAGTTTATATATAGTTTGAGAAATGTAGACAGCATGTGTGTGCTTTTATTTGTGTGCTGGGGGGGGAGAGAGAGAAAGAACACAGTTTAATGGAAAACTTGCAGTATATGAGCATACAAAAGAATGTTCCTCTTCTCTCATGTATATACAATGCAGTCTTGTATGCATAGCTTTTGAGCAGTCAGAGTATTCTTCACTTATTCAAGTATGCCTTCATCTAAATAAGGCAGTTTCATGCTTGAAAAGGTACCAAGAGGCATACATTTTAATTGTTATTAATAAAACATACATGTAGCTCAACAGTATAGAATATGCTGAATAAGGATATGAAAGTGTAGCCATGTACATGGTTAACCTTCACGGTTAAATGCAGGTTCCCAGTAGTCATATGGGGCAGGCTTAAAAGCCGGTTCCCCATGCACACCTGCTCCCCGGGAGCTGTCTGCCCCTGCCCCCCCCCCATGCTGCTGCCTCGGTATCAGAGGCAGCCGTGGGGGACTGGAGGGCAGGCAGGAGCCAGTAAGTGCGTAGAACCTGCTGTCCTGTGTGAAACTGCTGAAATTTTCAGTGGTAACACGATTGCTTAATTAAATGCATTTTAACATCCTTAATGCTAACTAGCACTTAATAACTCCTATGTAAAAACCATTGTGTAACATGAGTACTGAATTTTTAAGAAGCAAAGATAAAAAAAGTTAAACCACAGTAGTGTAGTGTACCGCTGTGTCACATTTTATACAAACATTGCAAATTAAAAATTCAGTTAAACTATTAAAACTATCAATATTATTGTAGATGTGTTTTAAAAATCATCAGAGTAGTTAGTCTATTGGACTTGATTTCGATTGATTCTGGCTTTCCCAATGAATGTTCAAAGAACATCGATAATTGCTTTTTTAGGATAGGGGAATTGCCATACTGAATCTGAACCAGTAGTCAATCTGGACCAATATTCTGTATTTGAGAGTGGCCAGTGTAAAACACTTCAGAGGAGGTTGCAAGAAAGCCCATAACAAATATTTAAGGAATAGTTTGTACGAAAATGTTTATAACCTCCATCAGTTAATCTTTGATTTATACCTTAAAGTATGTGGCTTTATATCCCTTATAATTTTTATCCTGTTTAATGGAACTGTGAGTGATCTTATTACCTTTTATAGGTCTGATCCTTTCTTTGAATCCTACTAACTTCTTGGTATGTGATTTCTCATGATGATGAGTTCTACAGGTTGATTTTTTGTACCATTGTCACAGTAACATTGATAAATTAGCAATCCACGTGATGTGTGAAAAAAGTAAATGCTGCATTTTCACATTCCATCAATGCTGTGCATTTTGCCTATATATTTGTGTCACAGCTTATATAGGAAGATAACGTGGCACAATTAGATAGGTACTGAACTGGATTATTTACGTAAATAATACAGACATTTTATGAGGGGATTCAACATGTGGTTCACCAGGGAAAAATTTGGAGTGGGTGCCTGATATTTATATAAGCAGTTTACATTTAAATGGATTTTATTCCATAATTGTACAGTGTTATGGATGAATATATACTTAAACACATGCTTTGCAGCATCCTCAGTTTAATAATGGGATACAAGATGTCACTGAGATGTCACTTTTTTTTTCAAAAATAAATTGTTCTTGAGAATTACTGTTTATACAGTGCTTTGGAAATGCAAGACACCATAAAAGTGCTAAGCATTCACAATATGAAACTATGATTTAGTCTTTTGAGATTTGTAGATCAATTCTGTCTTAGTCTTCTCTGTTTTCTTACAGTGTACATTTTTCAGTGTGTTGCACAAGTGGTTAGTCTGCTCACAAGAATAGTCAGTGCTTGCAGTAACCTCTGCAAGACAACATTACTCACACAGAATAATAACCTAGCTATAAGTAACAGAAACTACCTAAGCTTCTGTTTTCTGCATGTTACTGAGCTGCATTCATTCTGCTCAAGCTAAGATTTTGATCTTTCACATATGCATTGACAGTGAATAGTCAGTCTGAAATAATGTATATTTGTCATAGTAACTGTGACACTGTATTATGTACTGTAGGAGCATGGCATGCTTTAATGTGATACAGCTTGACATGACATACATTGCAATGCAGTGTTAGCAAAGGAGAAACAAAGCAATGCAAGATGTTTAAATCAGATACTATTAGACCACAAAAATACTATTGCTATTGTTTTGTTCTTGTTGTAAACATAGTCTCCTTTATGGTGGAAATTTTGGAGAAAGACAACAAACACTACAAACCTATGTTGGAGCGTTGTCATCCCCTGAGATGTGTGTATTGCATGCAGTGTCAGAGAGCATTAGAGGCATAGCCATAAAGATCCTAAGTGCAGGTGCTCTGTTGGGAAAGACATAGGAGCATGTGTCCTAATCCACAGATCTATTGTCAGTGAGGCTAGGACCCAAGCCAGCCTCATCTACTTAAGAAGATCATGTTTTTGAGCCTGTTTCTGCCCCAGATCTCCCATGTGCTATATTATAACAGTGGCAGATGGTCCCTGTGTTTGCACAGCTGGCAGAACCGTTAGTGGTAATGATACTTTGCACTTTTATTGCACCTTCCATCTGAAGGTCTGTGTATTTAGTGCTGTCTTAGTCAGATAACTTGATTTGGAGACATACCATATAGAGTAAGCGTTCCTCATTTCCTATGAGCTGCCAATTTTTTCCCCCCCACTATGTGTCCCCATACCCTGCGTAGCATCGATGTTCCTGCCAACAGCTCTGTTTGGTATATAGGAGTTACTGTCTCATGGTCACTTTTTCTTTACAAAAGTGAGAAGAAATCAGTAGTGTAAATTCTGGTTGTAAGTGTTTCTTGCTTTATTTACATACATACACCAGTCCTGAAATGAAATGGTTAGGGACCTACCAAATCCACAGCCATGCAAAACACATCTTGGACTGTAAAATCTGGTGTCCTCCCATGAAATCTGGTCGGTCTCAGTCTCTCTCTCTCTATATATATAAGCTTTTCCTGCGTGACAACAGAGTGACATCACCACATCACTCTGTGTCCTACCTGCCTCCTCCCTCCCTCCCCTTTCCCTAGTGCTTGGCCCCAGCAGGCAAGGGGAGAAAACAGGGCCAGCGAGGCCTTGGAGCAGCCCCTCTCTCTCCCCCGGGTGGCCGGGGGAGAGAGCTCGGCCCACTGCAGCCAGGAGGGGGATTAGGGTTAGGTCATGGTCAGGGGTGGAGGGTGAGAGAAAGGCTGCAGTCGGGGATGGAGAATGGGCCCAGGCTGGCATGGCCAGAGAAGGAGAAAGAGTCTGGGCTGGTAGAGCCTGAAAGGGATAAAGGACCCACACAGGTACAGATGGGGAAGGGAGGGAGGAGGAGAAAGTGCTCGGGCTTGCACAGTGTGTGCGTGGGGGGGGGGAGCAGTGGGGAGGGAGAAAGGGACCAAGCTGGCACAGTTAGGGGGGAGGGAGAAGAGACCCAGGCTGGTGCCGCTGCAGCCCAGACCTCCCCGGTGGCCAAGATGAGACCCAGGGTTGCCTCCCCCCTGCAAGAAGGGGGTTGGTGAATGCAGCGAGCCGGGGGAGATTTTATGGGGGAGACCAGTGTTTCTCAAATTGGAGATCCTGACCAAATTTCCCTCTGAGCTGCGTGGCTTGTCCTTCTCAATTCTGTTTAACACCGGTTTTTGATCATCCACTGTTTAGAGATCTTAGGAAATATTAGGTATCACAGAGGTAGCTATAGGCTGGAGATTGTCAGTGGTGGGAGACTTTTAATTATCACAGTGCAGTCATATGGTATCTTATGTGCCCTATGCTAAAGAAGGCTAATGGAGATTTTCCTCATCTTTACCAAGTCTTATAGTAATCTAGTACAGAACAGGAAACAACATATTAGTAGATCATTATATTTATTGCCATTACACCACATTACAAATGCATGTGTAGCGCCCCCTCTCCACCTGGTTACCTTCTTTAAGGCCAATCTGCTTACAGGTTTTGATGGATAGGTCTGGGTTCTTCTGGATCCCGCCACCCACTCAACTTTATTTTTTCCGATGGATTTATTTGGCGGTACCTCCACCCCCCTCACTCCTTCCTGGCAGGGTCACCAGGGCAGCTTGGGAGGAAAATTCTAACCCAGGGTAATCCTCATGTATTTGCAAGATAGTTGGAGACTCCCAGAAAATAACACAAACACATACACTATAATAAACACAATTATATTAAACAGGAGACAAATATAACATAACAGGGTAAAACACTATCTTTAGGTTCACCGGTGCCCAGCAACTGTAAGGTTAGTGTCCCGTTGGTACGCGTACTTTGTTGGGGCCCTTGATGATTTTTGACCACAAAATTCTTCTCTGCAGTGGTTTAGCAGTGGGGCTGACTGTGTCCAGTATAGCCCAAAGGACTCACAAGTGGGAAAAGGCGGTAAATCCCTCCACAGGTTTAATATGCAGCAGGTTATAAAATCCCCAAACAAATTCCCTGACTTACTAACTAAAAGATGGTGCACTCACACACTCCATGAATGAGCCTCAGGTTCAGAGATGACTCAGTCACTGCAGAGGGGCTGGTCTCTTCTGGCAGGGATCCTCTTCGGGCAGGAATCAGGCTACTTCGATCCCAGAATTTTCCCTCACCACAAAGGGTGCAAGGCTCAAGGTGCAGGCCACACAACTGCACCAAAATTCAAACTTATGATCTTCTACCACAGCATTCAGACACACACACAGCAGGCAGCAGCCCCGAACCAGCAGACAGAGCAGAGCTGACCATGCGGTGACTGGTCTCACCCAGGGAGCCGGAGAGCCAACTCAGCCTGGCTGGGGAAGCCTCCCAGCAAACTCCACAAACTGGGAATCAACAATGGAGACATAAAACCCAGCTGAGGGATCCTGCTTTCAGGTCCCTGGATGCTAGTTCTCAGGGGGAAACGCTGCATGCAGGCCTAGGGCATACTAGCTCCCACACAGCCAGCCTTCCCCTTGCCCCTGCTGGCTCCAGACTCTCCAAACCATGGCTCCTCTTTCCCCTCCTGAACTCTCTGGGAGGGGCATCTCACTCCCTATGGGTTGCTGGGCAAACTCTGACCCTGGTAGGGAGGGGGGGGCCAAGGCAAACTCAGTGTGCCTCTCCCTGAGCTGCCAGCAGACAGAGCCCCAGGAATCTAGGTAATCTCCTTGGGGGTTACACATGGAAGAGCAGTTGTATGGTGACTTTTTCCCAATTTCATCTCTCACTTCCCACCATCCTCTGTAGGCAATATGTTTGTATATGTTTGCCTTTATATGGTTATGTATGAAGTCAACATGGTCTGTCCTACTTTCCATCCCTTCAGAGAAATGGCAACTCTGGCTATGTCTACACGGCAGAGTTATTTCGGAATAACTGGCGTTATTCTGAAATAACATAGTCCGCGTCTACACACAAGCAATTATTTTGACATAATGTCAAAATAATGTTGCTCTGGAGGACTTTTTACTCTGACTCCTGTAACCCTCATTATATGAGGAGTAAAGGAAATAGGGGGAAGAGTGCTCTATCCTGAAATAATTGCTGTGTAGACAGTGCCAAAAGTCGAAATAAGCTATTTTGACTTAAGCCACGCAATTAGCGTAGCTGATTTTGAGTTTAGCCCTGCTGTGTAAACGTGCCCTCTGTGACCTTATTGTCAGTGTAGATAAGCAGAGAATAGTCCAAAAGAAGACAGGAAAGATAAAATAGGACAAATTACAGCATGTCCGAGGCCTGTTGCTGAAAGATCTCTTGCCTTCATCAGGAAGAGGAGGAGAATTTGGTGACGGGGGGAGATCAGTATGATGAATAGGATGAATGTCCTTTGATTTGTTGCAACACAGCTGCAGCTTAAAGCGCTGCTGTACCAGAAACACCTGGCCAACGAGAAATGAGATATTTTATCTCAAGTGGAATGGAATTCCTGCTGTCCATCCCACAATGTGCACCTGGGAGAAGGGTTTTTGTGTTGGTATCTGTGTAAATATTAGAACTGAAGTGTAGGGTAGCTTCAGCCTATGTGTATTGCTGCAGAAAACTGTTTTGTACATGTTGGGCCTTATGCTGCTCCCCCTTACAACACTTTTACTCACTGTAATTCCATTGAGGTCAGTGGGTTTTCCTCTGATTTATACCAGCATTTAAATGCTATGTAATTTCTTTGCTTTTCTTTTGGCAAAGGGCAGTTTTCATGTACTTAGGAGTTCAGCCTGTTTTCCCACTTCTCCTTCTTCTTAAGCAATACTCCTTCATGAAAGCTTTTAGTTTAATGTGCTCCACTTGATCTACCAGAACTGCTCTCCTCACTGCTACCCCATTGTCATTTAAAAAAAATAATAAGTTGGAAAAAATCAGAGGCCCTTTTTGTTTATGCAGAATTAGTCATTTATTTTCAGTGAGTCAAGTTAAAGCTTCAGAGGGAAATCTTGAAGTCAAGGTTTTGTCTGACAGTAAATAAAAACCACTCAGTAGGCTTTAATGTCAATATGCAAATGAAAATAGGTAGAGAGAGAAGGTTTTATTGTCTTCTCTCCCTCCCCCGTATTTTAATTCCTGCTTCTCCAGTGACTAAGTTTTCTAGTCAGCGTTAGAGCTACAAGTGCACTGGAGTTTTGTGTTGCAGAAGTTCAGCTCCAATTTCACTCTGAAAGCCGAGCATCCTGAGACCTGCTTAACTAGACCTTTTCAAACCAGTCATGGTATTTTGTAGGAAGAAGCAGCCCCTCCAGTTTCAGTGCATAGATGGCTTTTTAAATCTTTGCAGTCACTAGAACATTTTGGGTTGTCCCATTAACTCTGTTAAATAAACAATCTTCATTAGTCACTAAATTGTGCACCAAGACTGTAAACCAGATGTCATGGTACATGAAAAAGTTCTGCACAGATGAACGAACTATGCAACAAAACCTAGTGCCTTCCTTTTACTGTTCCTTTGCTGGAAGATTGCCTAATTATTCCAGCCCATTTTGGTGGCCCCAGGCTTAACATATACTTTCCTTTCTTTTTTCAGAATATGTTATTTTAAAAAAAAGTTTAAGATAGTTATATAAGAAACACACATTTGTACAGAAACTGATAAAGTAAAATAGTGGTAATAAGCTGGAAGTGAGGTGCTGTCTGTTATTTTCTTTAAAAGTGCACATCTTATAGTAGATCTGCCTTCCTTACCATTAAAGGGAAGAAAGAGTGCCAGAGAAAAACAAAAATAAAAGAAAGCGTAGGTAGAGGGGGAAAGAATTCTCATTGACAGTATATATAAATGGAATTGTTTATTTCCTTTTGAGAGAGTGTGCTGTAAATTCTACAAAGGAAGAACTGGTTTTGCAGGGTTCTCCCACCTTCCTTTTAGCCCCCGTGTTTATTAAATATTTCCAGAATTCTGAAAAGAATCCTGGAAACAGAACTTCAGTTCTTTTCATTCAAGGATCTCATAACACTTTGCAGAGTAATGGAGTAAGTGTCAAAACACACCTGGGGGTATTGGCACTTCAAAACAAAACTTATAGGTGCTTAAGATAATATTACTACCTCAGATCATATTAATACTTATATTCATAGTAGGGGGGAGGCTTGTGGTGATTATTTACTTAATGGCTAAGTCTATATTTAGACATAAGTGGCCTGATATTCAAAAGTGCTTAGTGCCTAGTAACTTTAAGGCAAAAACAATTTAGGAGTCTTACTTCAGGCTCTCATTTTGGAAAACCTTGGCCAATCTTTGGTAACATTAGGCATTTTATAGGCTTTGGCAGTGCATTTGTAGTTAAGGTTGCATTGAGATTTTAATATAAAACAAGACTTTTGAACTTTTAATGATTTAATTTACTTCCCAGATTTGGCACAGTAATTTTTCATAAGAAAATTTAATTTCCTGTATAAGTCTAAGAAAAATATTTACTAATTTAAGTAGAGGAAACCTTTTAAAGTGTTCAGAATTTTGAAATATTATCCATTTTCTTTGATTTCTGGGGGTGGGTGGGGGGTTCCCTACCTTTTAAAATAACCACAGCCCCCCGAGACCGCATAACATTGATCCATAGCTTTATCACTTCCAGAATGGCTTTCTGCAGTGTACTTTATATTGGGGTGATATTTGAAGAGCACAGACTGCCACTTGCTACTTACTTTACTAGACCAAGTTATCCCTGTTTTCTGTGGATTGCCTTGGGTACCATTCAACGTCTTGATTTGGATCTATGATATAATGTCTGTAACACTGTGGGTCCTGGGTAGTTTAGAAACCCCTTCTTTCCTCACATCTTACCCTGGCATTTGAAATAATCTGAGATGCATTAATTGATTGGTGGTCCCTGCATGTATCATGTGGAAGCTGAAGCAAGAATATTTTCCATGAAAGATGTTCAGTTCTGGAATTCACTTCTCTGGATCCATGCCAACCTGAATGTATTGATCTTCAGGGCTTTTTCAGAGGAGAGTGCTTGAGGAATCATCAGAAATGGGGTATCCTTGCCTTAATTTCCCCCAGTTGGGGCAAGGAGATGCCACACACTAACCAAATACCATGTCCCCTTTTAGTGAGGTTAGCAAGGTTTCAGAACAGGAAGGATTACGATAAACAGTTCATTAGGACACTGGCTCAGAGATCCCAAACTTAAAATCCACAAAGCCACGTCACTGAGTGAGGTTAGGTAAACTCCTGAGGACTCGTCTCCTGAGAGAGAAATCACCATTCACTGTTGCCTACCTGGCTTCTATTCCCCTTTCCAATGTTCTGCAGCTTCCTGCTCCTGTTTAAATTGTTCAACCCCAGGGTGGGACAAAGCCTGCTTGATTCCACTCCAGATGGCCCAGTTATAGGCTCCAGCCAGTCCTTCACATTCCTTCACAGTCTCATACCAGTCTTTTAGTTTGCTGGAAATAGTTGTAATGTAAGCTCTCAGCTGTGGGGAACTGTAGAAGGAGACAAATAATGGTGTGTCCCCAAGTAGATAATCCACTAAAGCCTGGGGGAGAAATGCCTATCACACTGACATAGACAAAGAAAATAGAAACTAGTCAAAATAACCCTGGCAAGTTTGTCCCTTTATATTTTGATCATTTTACAACTAGGCTCTATGGTGAAGTAGCAGATTGACAGAAATTATAATACTGGAGGAGAAATAGAATCAATCTGAAGGATTCTCAGTGAGATTCCTGGCCAGTGGAAAAACACACAAATGCTGTTGGTATGGTGAATGGGCACAGCTGCTGTTGAGGATTTATTACACATTTTAGTTCTGTGGACATATGAATATAGGCATGTCTGGAATTATGTGCCTGTGCGTTGTATGCTGGACCATGGTGTCTCTGGCCCTTTGTGAGTATGAGCCTTACATCCTGAATAAATTCCCAGGATTTATTTATGGGTCTGTACCATATGTCCAGGATTCTGGCAGTTTCAGCACTTTGTACCCACGTGTCTAGGGTTGCCACCTTTTTTAACTGCTGGTAACCGGAAGCCTGAGGCCCTGCCCCTGCTCCGCCTCTTCCTCAGGGCCCCAATCCCTAAGTTTCCTCTCTCCTCCTTTCCCCCACTTGTTCACTGAATTGTTTCCACCTCCCTCCCCTCCTCCTAGTTGGGCTCCCTCTGCTCCAGGACTGGGACAGGAGCTGCTGAAGCTTGCAGATAGGAGGTGGCCCAGCTGAGCAGTGGTTGATGGGGGTTAATGACCCAGTGCCTTTCCACTGTCCCACAGTAACCAAACTTTTGGTGTCCAGTCTGTACATCTGACTGGTCACTGCCAGGCCTCTCTTCCGCCAAACTTTACAGTTGAAAACTGGGCACTTGGCAACTCTACCATATCTAGGACTGTCATTTTGAGTTGTGTTGCCTCATGATGCTCCCAGAATATTTTAAGAACGATGATGGGCAGTCACTACAGTAAAATTAAAATCCATTTACACAGATTGAAAGAGGAAAAAAAGTGTGCATATGTGAAAAGGGGCAATCTGATTTCCAAGGGGATTTTGATGCAATTTTCCATTCTCTCTTCACACTTTTTTTTTTTTTGTAATCTGTTTTAATAATATCTCCAGTACGGCAATTTCTACAGAAGAAAGTCAAAAAGTTATCTTAAATTTACTGCTGGCTGATCGTATGTCCATCCATTGTGATATCCAATTTCTGATCTTTTTCTGTGTAAACCACTTTCCAGATGTTATGGGAGTGAATGTTGAGTGCTTGGCAAAAGTCAGATGGTAACTCAAATAAAATTGTCCCTTCCTGCAACCTTAAATTTTTATTTTAAATTCTTTTTAGATCTTGTCAGTCTTAAATTCTAAAGCAATCAATATAATCCAACAGAGAAATGAAGATAAAATTGATTGAGAAAGTAGGGAGGAGGACATACGCCTGTTCTGTATTAATTTATGTCTGCTGCATATGTTATACCATTGTCCAGTAGGTGTAAAGGAATTTTCCTGAATATAGGGAATTATGTCAAAAGAGTCTATTAGGAAAAACAAGCAGAAAATTAAACAATAAGAACATAACTGCCAAACTGGGTCAGAGGTACGGTCCCTTTAGCTCAGTATTCTGTCTTCAGCAGTGCCCAGTACCAGAATTTCAAGGGGAATGTACAGAACAGGGCAATTTTTTAGACATCCCCACACCAGTGACATTTCCCAATGTGCTGGGAAATGCTCAACCCCTGGCTTGCTCCAGGCCCCTCCCCCACTGCACCCCTCCCACCCATCTCTTCCTGCTCCCACTCCGCCTCTGCCTTGCCTCCTGGCTCCTTGTTCCACTCCCTTCCTCCCTCCCCCAGCGTGCCCTGCTCCTGCCCCTCTCCTCTGACCCACCAGAGTCTCCTGCATGTCGCAAAACATGATAGTGGTGGGCAGGAAGTGCTGGGAAGGAGGCAGAGGCATCGATCAGCAGGGCCCACTGGTGGGCAAGAGGCACTGGAGGAGTAGGGGGAACTAATGGGGGGGCTGCCGGTAGGTGCTCAGCGCCCACCATTTTCCCCCATGCGTGCTCCAGCCCCAGAGCACCCACGGAGTCAGTGCCCATGGATCCACCTCTATCTTCCCTGCCCAACTTCTGTCAGTCAAATGTTTAGAGTTGCCACAAGTATGGGATTGTATCCCTGACTATTTTGGCTAATAGCCATTAATGCACCTATCCTCCAGGAACTTATCTAGTTATTTTTTTGAATCCAGTTGTACGTATGGCCATCAAAACATCCAATGGCAATAAGTTTCCATGTTAACTATGCATTGTGTGAAACTGTACTGCCTCTTGTTCAGGTTTAAACATGCTGCCTGTTAATTTTATTGGGTGACCCCTGGTTTTTGTGTTGTAGGAAAGAGTAAATAACACTTTGCTATGTTCACTCTCTCCATACCATCCATGATATTATAGACCTCTATCATATCTCATCTTAATCATCTCTTTTCTAAGCAGAACAGCCCTAATCTTTTTAGCCTCTCATATGGGAGCCTTTTCATATCCAGGATCATCTTTGTTGCTTCTCTCAACCTTCTCCAGTTTTATTATATCTTTTTTTGAGAAGTGGTGACTAAACTGGATACAGTATTCAAGGTGTGGGCCCATCAGGCATCTGTATAATGACATTATGATTCTGTCCTATTTTTCTATCACATTTGTAATAGTTCCTAATATTCTGTTACCCTTTTTGGTTGCTGCTGCTCATTAAGCTGACGTTTTCAGAGAACTATGTCAGAGCTCCAAGATCTTTCTCGAGTGCAAACTGCTAATTTAGAACCTATCATTGTAGATTCATAATTGGGATTATTTTTTCTTTGCTCTTATCAGTGTTAAATTTTGTCTGCCATTTTATTACCCAGTTACCCAGTTCTTTGCAGTCAGCTTTGGCTTTAACTATCTTGAATTCTCTTTACAAAAGCTGTGTTAACTATCCCCTAACAAATTGTGTTTGTCAGATAATTCTGTATTTTATGTTAATTTCTACCACTTGCCTGGTATTGATTTTAGCCTCATCAGCCTGTAATGGTAAGATTATCTGAGAAGCCCTTTTTAAATAATTGGTATTACATTAGCTAGCTTCTAGTCATCTGGTTAAAAAAAAGTTTGTTTCAGCAACAGGTTACATGCTACATTTAGTAGCTCTGCAATTTCATATTTGATTTCTTTCAGAACTCTTTGGGTAAATACCCTCTCGTCCTAGTGACTTATTACTGTGACTAGAAGAAAATACAAGGATTAAAATAAGATACTTCCCAGGAAAATGCCTCAGAGATCGCCATCTACTATGGCTCTAGAAAAGTGAACAGGTTTATACTGAAAGGACTAGAGTCCGCAAACAAAATGACAGTAAACAGTTAAAAGATTGCTTGTTGGCAAGGGAGGAGGGCAGTTGTCAGGAGCTGTTCAACAAGATAGGCTTATAGAGTAAGAGGCTATGGGGAAGGAGTGTGCGGAAGCTGAGCCTATCTGGCTCTAAACTGGGGGATGGTAAGCTCTCGGTAGGTGGAGCCTGTATGTAGAGCATTCTTTGTTTTAAAATCCTTGTTCCTTTGTGCTAGGCGGCATTCCTGCTGTTGAGAATGAACAGAACTATGTTTAAAAAGGCTACGTGGTCACTCCATGTATAGACAGCTTCTTGGACTATTTATTTCATTTTTCAAGGTTTATTTTTAGCAATTTTTGAGTTATATGTAGATCTCCAAAATGGGGGGCTAGGGCTTTCTCTTTGTATATACTGTAATGAGGAATAATACATATGCATTAGTCAGTACAGTAGTAGGTACTGTAATGAGTGAGTGGTCTCTTTGTAATGTTCCCTGGTGTGCTTTAATGTAATATTGTTTCAAACAGTGCACTAAGGTAAATTGCACTAGGGAACCTTCAGTGCTCACTGACAGGGTCTACATGGACCAATTAATGTGTAACACATGAATGTACTTTAGAAATTGCACCCCTGTAGTCCTCCATACTGTTTTATGTGGGCAAGCCATTACACCTGCAGTGGTTATATGTTTCTTTCTGGTGTATCTATTAAAACCAAAAATCAGAAAGCCTGTCTATAAGCCACTGGGTCACGAGCCCCAGAGGGCAGAGCTACTGGCACTGAACCTAAGTTAGGCATAACTGGTTCTGCCTTGAAAGAGATAAAAGCTTGGAGCTTGTCCGTTGGTTGGGGTGGGGGAAAGAGGGAGACAGGAGAGGGGTCTTCCCTAAGATGTGGGACAGCAGTGCTGTTCATTCTGTAACCATGATCAAGGAGCTAGGTGAGCAATACCCCCTCTCTCAGCCATACATCAGAGAAGAGTGCTAAGAACAATGGATGAAAGTGTTGTTTTTCCAGTCAGGGATGAAGAGATTCAGTTCTAGTCTATTAATGTTCTTGTGCTACAGCTATCATTTGTGGATTGAAAAAAAATATTTTTGAAATTATTGTATGACATGCCATGTGTTGTTTATTCACGAAGGCCAGGTTAGAATGAAATATAGACATTTATAATGCTTTTTATTCCCTGGGCAGTTAATGTCACAATTTTGGACCAGCCACTGAGAAAGCTTTGTGACTTGCAGAAATGAGCTTTACCTTAGCTCCAGAAATCTCCGCTGTCCCAAAGGAGTGGAGTTGCAGACCATGGTCCTCATGTAGATTTTAGGTGATCTTTTCAGTATCCCAAGTTCAAACAGAAAAGGGCCTTGAAGATAAAAATCAAGGCCGAGATTCCTTGAAAATGCTCTAAAATTTCTTAATGAAGCTAGCTCATTAAAGTGCCTCAAATATAATTGCAATCACAGGGACTAGGGATGTAAAAAATGTCAAAAAATATTAACCATGTAACCAATCAAAATTCTTATCAGTTACACAGTTAACCACGGGAGTCAGCTGCTGACTCCCAGTCCTGAGGGGCTGCCAGGCAGGAATCACTGCACCGCATCATAAGCAGGTGGCTGCTCTGGCCAGACTGTGAGCAACTTAACAGGTTACTGGTAAGGATCATCCTATAAGGGTGAGGCTTACTGGGTAACAGGTTAACCCATTACCTGTTTACATCCCTAACAGGGACTGCTTAGTAAATGTTCTTACTCATTCCATATTTTTTCACATAATTGTAGAATATGTAGTAATCTGATTGAGTCCTCATGTACACGTCAGTCAGGGGTGGGGGAAAGGGGGGAAATGGGATTTTTTCAGACTGTTCAAATGTGCAAATCCCTCCATCTCTTCCTAACTTCTGTAATGGGTAAACTTCTAGTCTAAGAGACCATTTTGTTCTTCTCTAACTGAAACACTGCCAAATTTATTTTTAAAATGTATAAAGTAAAAATTTACTTCAAGCTAGGAATTTAAATAAGTCTCAGCCCTGAGCAAATTTTTACACTTGAATTAAAAAGGGATTATATGGAAATGCTGATAAATGTTTTACTAAAGCAACACCACTCTGAAAACCTCTGGTAGACGTTTTTAAAGATACTGCTGAACTTTAATGGCTGGCTTCTGTCCAGGTTAGTTCTTAAAAGCAGGCCACGTCTGTGCAACAAATTAGTTAATTTTTCTTGCCTGAAGCTTCCATGTCCTGGCCATGTTCTCATAAGAGCGTCAGTCTCACCAGTAAGATTTCCACTTACAAAAGGATTAAAAATAATCACTGTGTTCTATCTCATATGGAAAACTGGAGAAAATGCAGAGATTCCAAATATTGTATATCCCTGTGGCTCCTCTTTCTTCTCCTGCCAGCTCTGCTCACCGCCAACTCCACTGCAGAGAACACCCATTTACTTCAGGAAGATCTTTTGGTGCTAGTCGTCACAGTTCAGGGCAACTGGTGTTTGTATTTCCCCTCTGGTCCACCCACTCTCAGGCTTCTGACTTAAGGATGTTAAATATTGAGTAATTGACTAATCGAATAATCGGTACATTTTGCATCGACTATTTGATTAGTCGATAGGGCGCCTCTGCCTTTGATGTGTAGCAACAGCTCTAGTGTTCTGGGCGTCCGGCTCCTCGCAATGTTTCAGCACAGAGCCTAGGGTCAGTGGGGGAGTCTCCAGCTGATCCTGGGCTCCAAGCGGCACTGCCGCTTTGAAACACTGCGAGGAGCCTGGGGAGAGCACAGCTAGCTCCAGGCTGCACGCAGCGTTTCAAAGCGGCAGCATCACACGGCACTGCTGCTTTGAAGTACCCCCTCCTTTTCCCCCCTTGCTGCCTCTTTCTGATAGACCCCTACCTCCCTAGTAGCTCTCACTCACTCTTCAGCCAGCCAGCCAGCTGTCTGACAGTACATCCCCTATACCAATGGTTCTCAAACTGCAGTACGCAGACCACTAGTGGTCTGCGGCCACCTTCCAAGTAGTCCCCGGTTCGAGCTGAGTCCTCTCCCTTCCACCCTCCCTCTCCCTGCATCAGGGAGCCTGTGCTGGTGCTCCAGCCTCATTCCCCGCTCCAGACAAAGTTGGAGCGCTAGCACTGGCTTCCCGCTGTGGGATAGGGACAAAGCCCTGAGCCTCAACACCAGATCCAGCTCGTGGAGAAGAAGCGGAGCCGGAAGTGGCTCTGCATGCTGCTTCTCCTCCTCCCCTTCCCCCTTCCCTGGCTGGGGAAACAGCAGCCACAGATGTGCTGCCTCCAAGGCTTTCCCCACTGCTCCTATTGGTGGAGTTGCGGCCAATGGGAGCAGTAGGAGGCTGTGCCTGGGAAACATGCCTGGGAGTGGTGTGGGGCATGAAAGCAAGTAAGTGCCACTCCCCGTCCACTCATGCTCAGATCTTGCACCCCACCCTGCTCCTGCACCACACCCCATAGCCCACTCCTGCACTCTCCCCCAATGGCCAGACATCCTACCCCCAGCCAGCTCCTGCACCCTCCCACCTGGCCAGACACCCCATCCTCCATGCTATTCCTGAACCCATCCTTGCTCCTGCACCCTCCTCCTGGCCACACACTGCAACTTCCCTTGCTCTTGCCCCTTCCCCTGGTGAGAAACCCTACTCCAGCCTGCTCCTGTACCCCACTTCCTGCCCAGACCTTGCACCCTCACCCCCTCGTATACCCCACTTCCTGGCCAGATCGTGCACTCCCTCCTGTACCCCATCTCCACCCAGATCCTACACCTCCATACATATCCCACTCACTGGCAGCCCTGTCCCGCATGCTTTAACCCCTCATTTTTGTCCCTACCCCAGAGCCTACAAGGGGTCCACAAAATCCATTCACCCCAGAGGAGTAAATCTGGTCCATGGGAAGCCCTGAACCTCAGTCCTCCCTGTGCCTCCCCCTCACGTTATGGGACTCGAGCACCAGAGGACTGAGTTAGCTCAGTTGGGGACCACATCAGTGAAGGTTGGGGTTTTTTGGAGGGGGTTTTTGCTTCTCACTTGTGTGGTCCCCAACTGATTTTTCCCTGGGTCAGTGGGCCCTGATCCAAAAAAGGTTCCACACCCCTGCCATAAATAAAGAAAACATTGAAACCTTTTGTTTTGGATATAAATTAATATTTTACTTCATTTAAAATGAAGTTTAATAAACTACATGAGAAAGTTAAAGCACTTAATCTGTTTAATAATTTAATATTTCCTTTCTTACTGGTTAAATTAAACCATTCTCCCTAGCTACAGCACTAGCAAAATGGCTCAGACATAAATATGTAATTAACAGCGAGTTTCCATTAGCAACTGGTGGTCCATAGAAAGGTTTGCATTGGCCCAGGTTGGCCACAGGCCAAAAAGTTTGAGAACCACTGCCCTATACCCTTGCGTCTGCTGACAGTGACTTAAGCATTTGCTTGCTGTAACAGTTACTTATTGTGACATTATCTGATTTTAGACATGACCAGGTAAATCATTGTGGCAACCACTGTTATGTGTTTGCAATAACTCCTATATAAAATGTGGCAGGTAAGATGTCTATGGAAAGGTTATGATTTGCTGAATATGATTATGCTATTTGTATGCATGTGTCATTCTTGTATTTGAAGTTATGAGTATTGGTTCTGTACCTGTATTTCAAATGTTTGCTTCTGGGTTAATGCTCACAAGATAGTCAGCCAGCAAATCTTGAAGGGACTAGTCAAAGTAAGTGGCTCATGAGGAGTCACTTAACTCACAGTGGACCATGGGAGATGCCCAGCTACATTAAATGGATTTTTCTGTGGACATTCCATATGAAGTAAAAGCGATGGGGGGAGCCAATAGCATGGTGATGGGGGGATGCCAAAATACACGTTCGCCCAAGGCACCATTTTCACTAAAGCCAGCCCTGCCATCACCTCTCTTGGGTGAAGATATACATCTCTCCCTTTGGAACAAGGTATTTCCAGGCTGTACAGTTTCCTGACTTCACTGAGTTATTTCTAGCACTGACAGGTTGCCCAAGGACACATGCTTGCTTTCCCCTCAGAAATGGTCAACAGGGTAATTGCTATAATTTTAAATACAGCACAGTTCTTTCTAGTCAAGCCTATTTTATTCTTAAGATTAAAAGCATTACAGAGAGAGCATATTAAAAACAATTTTTAAAAAACCTACACAAAGGGTGAAAGTAATTTAAATTTCTCATAAGTACTGTCATATCACAATCCCCCAGTGAGGGGATGGGACTGTGATACATCAGTATCTGTAAGAAACTGAAGTGTGGGGTGATGTGTGGGGGGCTCAGGGCAGGGGGTTGGGACGTGGGGGTACAGAAATCAGGCCAGGAAGTTGGGAGGTGTGGGGAAGTTCAGGGCGGGGGGGGGGTGGGAGCTCAGAGCTGTGAGTGTTGCCACTGCACTTCTCGGCTGCTGGATCCCCTGATTAGCCTGGGCATAGTGACTGTGCCACTTGGTCCCCAGTTACTTGGGGATGGCAGGGACGGCAACCAGGCTGTCCAGCCACCTGAGCATCAGGGCTGGAGCCTGGGTGGCCTGTGGCCATGCCGCCCAGGGACTCTCGTTGTTGGGGCTATAGGGGGCAGTGGTTTGATTTCTGTGTGGGTACAGGGTAAAAGGGGAGAGAGGTGGGGCATAAGGGAAGGGGTGGGCCGCTTATGCCCAGCACTAGCAGAGGAGCTGTAAGGCAAAATTCCAACAGCCTCCATTTTGGGCACAGACGCCATTTTGGAGTTCTGAAACAACAACCAGACTCCATCTTGGTCGCCCTTCTTCTCCTCCTTTTTCCCGTCTTTCCCACGCTGTGGTGGGAAAACCCTGTGGTCACATGGCTGTAGTTTGCCCAGAGACAGCAGACATGTAACCTCAGTCTGTCTGACGGCAGCTTACTATATAAGGGCTGCCTCTAGCTTAGCTCAGGGCTGCCCATCTGAGTGGCAGTGTGTGCAGTCGCTCAGCTGGGTACATCGGTACCATGCCATAGGATTTCTGGGTTGGGTAGCATACCTTGCAAGCAAGGAGTGTGCAGCTATCGGCCATTCCTCTTTGTGTTCATTCCCACTTACCGCCATGACGACGCAGGGGAGGGAATAATTGGGGAGAAGCCTGTCATCACTGCCATCCAGTTGCTGTTCCTACCTCTGCTGAGACAAGACTGGAATCTGGTCTCCAGGGCAAGACAAGCTGCGAGACATGGTAGTGTGCCAGTGATCACTCTTCTGATCACTATAGTTTTACCTGGGCTATCTTAGGTCACAGTCTAGCTTTTATTTGTTTTTGTTCTATTCTTGTATAGAGGGGTCCTTTAATCCTGTTAAAATAGTTGCTTACCTGTTTATCCTTTTCTTTTCCAACTGTTATAATAAAGTCCTGTTAGTTTACCTCATCTGTTTATCTTAATCATTTGAGGAACTGTGACACCCCCCGATGATAGATGCAGGTGTGGGGACGGGCCTGATAGTTGGTGTCCTTTAGGCCAAGGGATTTCCAGCTAACAGAGCCTTACCAGTGTACAGTGGCCAGCAGCATCTAGATCTCCACCCCAGCCAGCCACCCTTACTGATGTGCCGCATTAGCTTACTTTCATCTTTGACCTACACACATGCTAATACGTTTGAGTTAACAACAGCCCTTACATTGATTCTGGCAGGAGTGGTCCCTCAAATTCCCACTCCATGAGATTCCTTGTGGCTACCAGTTCACCCTAGCTTCAGCTCAGAAAGAGTACGCAGTTTTATGGGACCTCAGTATGCCCAATCCTAACCTAAGGATTGGGACCCTCTGGGAACCAGGGCTGCTGTTCATTTGCTGGATCTAGATTCTAAAAGAAGGACTTCAACCAATTTAAAATAAAGGTATTTTCCCAACCCCCCCTTTTTTTGTTGGTCCTTGGAGAATCCAGCTTGAATTAGGATATGGGCACCTCTGCAGGATAGCTTCAGAGGGTTCATTATAGAGGAAATACGTTAGCATCCCACTCCCTACTGAAGAAGACGTATACAAAGCTACAATAGCACATCCATTACTGTAGTTTTTATATAATATACCCCAAACGTATAAACCCTAATTCAATAAGGTTTAAATTTAATTCAGTTAAGTTCTTTCAGGATAGTTCAGGAAATTGTCAATCTGTCTCTTTCCAAACCTCTGAAAATCAGGCCACAAAGGGCCAGTGTGTCCCCTATCTGTATCACAAGCTACAAGCCATTATTCTGATCTATGAAATAAGGTGGCCATGCTGTACCATGCTACATGGAAATAATTAAATGTGACAGTGATAGGCACTATAGAAAAACATTAGGAAGATGGATATGCTTTGGTTCCCCATCCTTGTTTTTCAATCCCTGGGGCAACAGGGATAAGGAGCAATGCCAAGATTGTGCTCCTATCCTTTGTGGGGAAGGACATGCCTTGTGCTGAAATTCTTCCAGATGATTAAGGGTTAACACTGAGGGTCTCCCAAGGAAATCCAACCTAATCTTTTATATGCAAAAATTAAAGTCATGATGTGGGTTAAAGTAGGGGGAAAAGTCAGAGGCTTCTTAAGAATGACAGGGATGTTGGAAATCCATAAGTATGGGAGAAAGATCAGCAAAAGATGTAACAGACAACAAAGGTCTGGTGTGAGCTGAAGCTTTTCTGTATTCTTATCCAGTGTAAATACTGGGAACATAAGTGATGATTCTTACTTGCTTAATATTTAAAGATAAAAGGCCAAATACCCAACCAGTGTAAATTAAAATAACTCCATTGACTCCAGAACATTTAAACCTCTGTCTCCTGGGTAGGAGAAGGCTGGACAAAACAAACTAGAAAATATCCGCTGAAGTGGAACAGAATAATATGGTTTGCAACACTTTTGATATGTGCACCTCATTTCTTCTTGTCATCTTTTCCCTAGGGAGAAGAATGGTGTTGAAAAGCTTGTAGTTCATAGACAGGAAGCAGTGTAAAAAATGCAAGGAAAAAAGAACTTTAGGACATGCACACATCACCCAGTCTGTTTCTGAAGCCAAAAACCTGAATTTTAAGTAGAACTTGTTCTGACCCCCAGTCTCTCTCTACATTCACATAAATTCTACTTTTCATCTTTCCAGCCTCCTCATACACCCATGTTATCACTATTTATTTTATTGTTAATCATTTATATAATGCTGATAATTGTGTCCAGTAGTTTACAATAGGATGAATGTGCCACACACAGAATAGAATCCCCACTCAAAAGGACTTACAAAGTGAAGCTGCATACGATGCTCTGAGATCATGATGCTGGGGCCATGTTTACACTGCAGTCACTACAGCAACACAGCTATGGCACTGCATCTGTGCCACTTTAGTGCTGTAGTATTGACATTCCTGCCTTGACCGAAGGGTTTTTATGTCGAAATAGGTAATTCATCCATCTCTTCAAGTGCTGGTAGCCAGGTTGATGGAAGAGTTCTTCAGCTGACCTAGTTGCTTCTATGTAGTTCAGGTGAACCTAACTGTGTTGCTATATTTTTCACGCCCCCTCCCCTTAGTGATATAGTTAGATCGATCTAATTTTCAGGTGTAGGCAAGACCTGAGTGTTGTATAAGGATCAGAATAGAACAGAATGGATTCAGTAAAATACCGTGCAAAACAAATGAGTAGCAGGTAGTTAACTACAGTGCTGGACACAGTCACTATCACTGGAATAATTTCTTCAGTTTTTGTCCTGCATCTGTATGTCACTCCACTTTTCTGTACCCCATAGCTATTCCACATTCTCCCTTTGCATGCAGCTTCCATAGCTCTATTCTCCACATGCACATACCCCTTTCGTATGACTTAGCCAGCTATTGCGCCTTACTGACTGACAAGAATGATGATAATGAGATACAAGATTGCTTTGAGTGACTGCACAACAGCCACTTTTCCCAATAACTCGTTGAGAACGCAGCCTTGGTCTTTCTGGAGTAGGCTTTGTGGCATATGACAGAATGAGATTTCTGCCAACTGCAAATTTTCTGAACTAAAATAATGATTAAATACATGTATAAATTACAATGGGCTGAAATTCTAATTGCAGTAAAATGCATGTTCTCTTTGCTCTCCTTGTGCTTGGGTCTACTCTCTCATTCTTAAAGCAGTAGCTAGAGTGCACCGTTGATCCTTCTGACTTCTGCTGAGGAGTAAGGCTGCCTGTTGGCATATTTAACATCTCTGAACAGGTGACACTTTCTAATGAGTGAACAATCCAGACTCTCTGCTCCTCCCTCTCTTTCCTACCCTGCCTTTGGTATTCAATATGCATATTAGAGCACAGCGCATGTTATGAAGAAGAATATTATAACTGACTTCTCTGCAGTTGGGGAGAGGAAATGGGTGACTGGAATAGCTTATTCTAGAGGCAGACTCAGACAGTCTTCGTATCGTGATCTGTGTTAATAATACCTGTGCAGCAATTTTCCTAGAGACACTAATCAGGGAAGAAGAAAGCAGAAGAAAAAAAATCCAAATTATAATAACTAAATTATTCAAACAGGATAATTAGTTTCCTCCAAAGCAGGTAACAAAGAACAACTGGAATTTCCTTTAATAAGCCCTGAATGCAGGGGCCTGGGAGAATAAAGCAGTGAACCGGAAAGAAAAATACAAAAATCTTGAGGCAATGTTAAAAAGAACCTGTTTTCGGTTTATTCCTTGGAAAATAGCATCAGGCTTTTCCACTTCAATTCTAGGCTAATGGGCCAAATGAAAGCTGATTTGCTTTCACCCTACAGGAAAATTGCTGCTTTGCACTAGGGAGATGCCCTTCTTGACACACAGCTGAGAGCTGGCATAACTCACTACAATACAATCTCCCCAAGGGCCTGGGCGGGGATCTCTGCTGCAAAACACAGTAGAAGAGTGGTTGTCGAGTGTTGCATCTTCCTGCAATTCTAATGCAACATGAAAGAGAGACACTGAAAGCCCAGGACAGTTGTACCCGCCTTTCTTCATTATTATTTTTTTCCTGGAGCTTGCTAATTAAATCATTAAAATTTTATCTTTGCTTAACCATGGATAAAACCATTTGAAATATTTAATTAGTATGCTGCAAAGAGATTCATGTGAAGCCAGGAGCATTTGTAGGGTGTTAGTAGGAGAGGGGGGAGGAAAAAAGAATATGCATGGGAGTTCATTTCCTTGCAGCAAAGAAGAGATACTCCCTTTTGTCAGGTCCGCCATGAGCGGGGAGAAAAGGGGGAAATTGCCTCAGGGCTCAGCAATTTAAAGGGGCCTGTTGCAGCGGCCAGCACCCTGGGCTCTTTAAATTGCCACTGGAGCACTTCAGAGGTGCACCACATTCTGGGCAGTACTGAGGACCAGTTGCCCTTGTTCCCACCCCTTCCGGGAGCATGGAGCCAGGGTCCCTCATCCCCCATATTGCCCAGTAGCCTGCAGAAGCTGTTGGTTCCACTGCCCTTTGTTCCATTCTCAGAAGATTGAGGGAGGCCACAGCTATTCTTGGAATTTGCATGTGCAAGAGTCATGTTGGTTAGGAAGGGGAACTCGTTGTCAAACGGGTCCATACTGGTCACTGCATGCTGTATCCAAAAGCCAGGTAAGACTGTAGATAGAGGCTGCAAGTTAAAGCTGCCCCCAGCAGTTTCAACTTCCTATTGTGTAGGGTGGCAGGGGAGATGGATTTTCTCACCCTTTTATGGATCAGGTTCAGGAGGATCTTGTTAAAAGGCAAAAAAAAGGAACTCTGCTGTAGTCCAGATTCTGATATTTTATGCAATGAGCTGGTAGACTCTGCACCGTCCTTTGTGGGTGATGAATCTGAGGAACTGTCCCGGATTGAAGTGTCATTAGAGGAGGTTTTGGAACAAATAGAAAAACTTAATGTTAACAAATCTCCGGGACCGGATGGCATTCATCCAAGGGTTCTAAAAGAACTCAAATGGGAAATTGCTGAGCTATTATCTGTGGTTTGTAACCTATCCCTTAAATCGGCTTCTGTACCTAATGACTGGAAGGTAGCCAACATGACACCAATATTTAAAAAGGGCTCTAGAGGCGATCCGGGCAATTATAGACCGGTAAGTCTAACTTCAGTACCGGGCAAATTAGTCGAAACAATAGTAAAGAATAAAATTGTGAGGCACATAGAGGAACATAATTTGTTGGACAAAAGTCAACATGGTTTCTGTAAAGGGAAATCATGTCTTATGAATCTATTAGAGTTCTTTGAAGGGGTTAACAAACATGCAGACAAGGGGGATCCAGTAGATATAGTATACTTAGATTTTCAGAAAGCCTTTGACAAGGTCCCTCACCAAAGGCTCTTGTGTAAATTACATGGCCATGGGATAAGAGGAAAGGTCCTTTCTTGGATTGAGAACTGGTTAAAAGACAGGAAACAAAGGGTAGGAATAAATGGTAAATTTTCAGAATGGAGAGGGGTAACTAGTGGTGTCCCCCAAGGGTCGGTCCTAGGACCAATCCTGTTCAACTTATTCATAAATGATCTGGAGAAAGGGGTAAGCAATGAGGTGGTAAAGTTTGCAGATGATACCAAACTGTTTAGGATAGTCAAGACAGAAGCAGACTGTGAGGGACTCCAAGAAGATCTCACCAAACTGAGTGATTGGGCAACAAAATGGCAAATGAAATTTAATGTGGATAAGTGTAAAGTAATGCACATCGGGAAAAATAACCCCAACTATATGTACAGTATGATGGGGGCTAATTTGGCTACGACAAATCAGGAAAGAGATCTTGAAGTTATCGTGGACAGTTCTCTGAAAACTTCCACACAGTGTGCAGCGGCGGTCAAAAAGGCAAATAGGATGCTAGGAATTATTAAGAAAGGGATAGAAAATAAGACCCAGAATATCTTACTGCCCCTGTATAAAACTATGGTACGCCCACATCTTGAATACTGTGTACAGATGTGGTCTCCTCACCTCAAAAAAGATATTTTGGCCTTGGAAAGGGTTCAGAAAAGGGCAACTAAAATGATTAGGGGTTTGGAACGGGTCCCATATGAAGAGAGGTTAAAACAACTGGGACTTTTCAGTTTAGAAAAGAGGAGACTGAGGGGGGATATGATAGAGGTATATAAAATCATGAGTGGTGTGGAGAGGGCCGATAAAGAAAAGTTATTTATTAGTTCCCTAAATAGAAGAACTCGAGGATACCAAATGAAATTAATGGGCAGCACGTTTAAAACTAATAAAAGAAAGTTCTTCTTCACACAGCGTGTAGTCAGCCTGTGGAACTCCTTGCCAGAGGAGGCTGTGAAGGCTAGGACTATAACAGAGTTTAAAGAGAAGCTAGATAATTTCATGGAGGTTAGGTCCATAAAAGGCTATTAGCCAGGAGATAAAATGGTGTCCTTGGCCTCTGTTTGTCAGAGGCTGGAGAGGGATGGCAGGAGACAAATCGCTTGATCATTGTCTTCGGTCTACCCTCTCTGGGGCACCTCGTGCTGGCCACTGTCGGCAGACAGAATACTGGGCTAGATGGACCTTTGGTCTGACTCAGTACGGCCATTCTTATGTTCTTATGTTCTTAGACTATGGCACTGGGCCCCTACAGTTCCACCACTGGCTTCATGATGATAGGGAGTGCGACACATGCACACACAGGTTCAAGTCCCTGTTGTGCCTGATATGGAGCAGCAATATAAATTTGGGTCTCCCACATTCCAGGCAAGTGCTCTGATCACTGGGCTAATGACTATTCCAGGGTCTTGCTCTCATTTTGCCCAGAAATTCCATCCTGGACCTGAAAATCAATCTCAATTTAAGTTTGTGTTGAAGCCAATATGTTTCCGTGAAACATTTCAGTTTGTTCAACAGGGCATTTTTCAGTGGGGAATAATGTTTTGTCAAAAAAATTGACCAGTTCTACCTGGCAGCCCACACAACTGGTATTACAGCTGCCTCTCTGTAGTGGCTGTAATAAACGCCCATTTTACTTGTGGTGCAAGCCAGGCAATAACCTATGGCAAGTTACTTGCATTGTACCTTACCCACGTCGGCCAGTGCAAATACTATGCTGGCAATGTTCCTTTTGCTACAGCCAGTGCACACTTTGCCTGAATGGTATGGAGAGACCTCTGATGGAATCTCGTTAGTGCTGGTTCTTGACTCTTAGGCTGTGTCTAGACTGGCATGATCTTGCGCCAGAGCTATGCAAATGAGGCTCAGCGTGGAATATCGCTGAGCCTCATTTGCATAACTAATGAGCCGCCATTTTTGTGGAAGAGGCTCTTGCGCAAGACGGAGCTGTCTACACTGCCCTGTCTTGCGCAAGAAAAACCCTCTTGCGCAAAGCCGTTATGCTGATTATTTTCAGGCAGTGTAGACAGCTCCGTCTTGCGCAAGAGCCTCTTCCGCAAAAATGGCGGCTCATTAGATATGCAAATGAGGCTCGGCGATATTCCACGCTGAGCCTCATTTGCATAGCTCTGGCGCAAGATCGCGCCAGTCTAGACACAGCCTTACTGTCTTAAGGATTGTCCTACTGGAAAAGAACTTATGGCCACTTCAACTCATCCCTCATTACTTGGACGTGAAGTGAAAAGTGCTGTTGAACATTACTTTGTGGGGGGATATTAGGATTAAATTGAACACCCCCTAAAATAATAATTGTATGCACGTCCTTGATGCCCTGTGTAGGGCAATTGGCCTTATGCTATTTTAGAACCATGCAACGTGTATTGCTCCTACGTATACCCAATTATTTCCAATTGGGTTCCAAAAAGTCGCCCTCCCTTCATGCATGTGCTGCCATACTGAACTCAGTGACATTGCACTGGGCAAGCAAGGTAAGTATTTGGCCTTTAACTAGTCATCTGATATGCTAAGGGACCACCTCAGATCCCTTATGTTGAGAGTCCCTGCCGCTGGACAGCTGCTGTCAAGCTAGGGATGTTAAAAGGCAGGTAATTGGGTAACCTTGTAACTGCTGAAAAATGTAAGCCAGCTCCTGGCACATGCCAGCTGCTGCCCCACTGCTGTCTCTGTATCAAAGGTGGCAACACGGGGCAGATGCCAGCTCCTGGTGCTCACTGGCTCCCGCTCTGCTCCCAGGGAGCCGGGTGCTGCCCCGTGCTGCAGGCTCTGATACAGTCTTATCTGTTAACCATGAAAACGGTTATACTATTACATCCCTGTGTCAAACCAAAGTAGCCAGAGAGCAAAGCACAAGTAACAGGCATCACCTGCCACTTCTCTCCTTGTTAATATTCCAAAGAGGAAAGGAAAGAGGTGTATGTGGTCCAGGGAGCTATATGGAGGAAAAAAGATTGGGGTGCTTGGAAGAAAAAGGGTTTATTAAAGGCTAGCTCCTGGCCATCATTCTGTCACTTCTTTATAACTGCATACACCCGTCAAGTAAAGTGTGTCTCTTTTTATAACTATACGCCCATACTTACCATAAAAAAAATTGCTTAGTGGCTCCTTTGCTAGAGACTGGCTTCCCCCAGGCAGTTTTTGCCTGTCAGAAAAGTTGTAAGAACTGTGTGGTAAACAAAAGATTTTTAAAAAGCAGAAGAAAAAGATATTCTCCCTCTTCCTCTCCCTACTTCCCATAAACACTATGATTACTAAAATTTTATGAGAACTACAAGAAATCAAAGTGTCTTGTGTAACTTAACTGCTGTTATTGTGTTAGGTTCAGATACGCCGTGGTAGGGATGTGCATTAACAACCCATACTTACATAGTACTCTATTTAGAAATGGCAGTGACAGCTATTAACCTATTCTCTTCGTTATAGGATAATGATGGAGGGTAATCCCTTGATTGCAGTTAAATATTCTGAGAATTTGTAACGCTGTCTTCAGTCTCAGTGGGTTCACTGAGAGAAAATTGCAAGTGAGAGCTTGCTTACTTCTTTATTTTTAAAGTTTTATATGCACATGGCCCAATGGCTTGGCTAGAATGTTCAAAGTGCAGGGATGAGATAATAGTTTTTTTTATGCAGCAAGAGCTTTGCAGACACATGAGCTGGTGAACAGGGCAATGGGTCTTTGGTCAGATTGCAGGTCTTGGAGAGAATTAATTTATACGGTGTTGCTTTCTGTGGATTTGATCTTGTAATGTGTTGAATGCTTCTGTAGGGTGCTGAGTAGGAGTTGTGAGTACTCAGCGCCTTGCAGGACTAAGCCCTAAATGCACACAGGACAGCAGAGTTGTCCAATTGGTGAGGGAAGTTATCGTAGCTTGGAATGATGAGAGAGATGAAAATTCTCCGCCCTTTTAGATCAGTCACTTCCAGCACAAGTGGTTCTCACTTCTTAAGAAACAAGAGAGGACAGAAAGGGTCAGCTTCACAGCTTACCTGGTGCTGAGGACTGACTATAACAACCCCTCCCCACCAGTAAAGCTTCACAATAATGGTGAAAAGAAACAGGATGCTACCATATCAAAAGCCACTGTTGGCATTATGCCGAAGATCACTCTTATAAGGGTACATGAAGGAAGCAGGTGTCAGGGGAATTTTTTCACATGCCTCCTCTACTGCACCACTCACCTGAAGTGACTTCTCTCATCTAGGATGAGAGACCCATTCAGTCGTCCGGACCTGGAATCTCGAGAGGTGTGCTGCTTACCGGGAGCTCGAATTCAGGATGTGACAGCTTACCAAGCTGATCAAACCTTCGGATCGCTACCCCTTCCTGCTTCTCCACGTGGGAACTAACGATACGGCCAAGAATGACCTTGAGCGGGTTACTGCGGATTATGTAGCGCTGGGAAGAAGGACCCAAGAATTCGGAGCGCAAGTGGTGTTCTCATCCATCCTCCCTGTTGAAGGGAAAGGACTGGGCAGGGATCGTCGAATTGAGGAAGTAAATGCGTGGTTGCGCAGGTGGTGTCGCAGAGAGGGCTTTGGTTTCTTCGACCATGGGACTCTGTTCCGGGCACAAGGATTGTTAGGAAGAGATGGGATCCACCTAATGAAGAGAGGAAGGAGCATCTTTGCGGGCAGGCTTGCAAACCTAGTGAGGAGGGCTTTAAACTAGGGTCGTTGGGGGACGGTGACCAACACCCTGAGGGGAGTGGGAAAGTCGGATACCGGGAAGGAATGCAAAGAGGAACGAGCAAGAAAGGAGGACCCCTGATTCAAATGGAGAAGATGGGGCGATCAACTGGTTATCTGAGGTGTTTGTACACTAATGCGAGAAGCCTGGGCAACAAACAGGAAGAACTGGAGGCCCTGGCCCAGTCCAAGAAATATGATTTAATTGGGATAACAGAGACTTGGTGGGATGACTCGCATGACTGGAGCGCTGTCATGGAAGGGTATAGACTGTTCAGGAAAAACAGGCAGGGGAGAAAAGGAGGAAGAGTTGCACTATACGTAAGTGAGCACTATGATTGCTCTGAACTCCAGTATATAGAGGGAGAAAAACCTGTTGAGAGTCTATGGGTTAAGTTTAGAGGTGCAAACAACAGCACTGATGTTGTGGTTGGTGTCTACTATAGGCCACCGAATCAGGTGGATGAGGTAGATGAGGCTTTCTTCGGACAACTGAGAGAAGCTTCCAGATCGCAGGCTCTGGTTCTCGTAGGGGACTTTAATCACCCTGACATCTGTTGGGAAACCAATACGGCAGTACACAGGCAATCCAGGAAGTTTTTGGAGAATGTTGGGGATAACTTCTTGGTACAAGTGATGAAGGATCCGACCAGGGGCTGTGCGCAGCTTGACCTTCTGCCCACAAACAGGGAGGAACTAATAGGGGAAGTAAAGGTGGGTGACAACCTGGGAAGCAGTGATCATGAGATGGTAGATTTCAGGATCCTGACCAAAGGAAGAAAAGAGAGTAGTAAAATACACACCTTGGATTTCAGAAAAGCAGATTTTGACTTCCTCAGAGACCTGATGGGCAGAATCCCCTGGGATGCTAACATGAAGGGGAAAGGAGTCCAGGACAGCTGGCAGTATTTTAAAGAAGCCTTATTGAAGGCACAGAAAGAAACCATCCGATGCGTAGCAAGAGAGGCAAACGTGGTAGGAGACCAGATTGGGTTACAGGGGAAATCCTTGGTGAACTTAAGCACAAAAAGGAAGCTTACAAAAAGTGGAAACTTGGACAAATGACCAGGGAGGGGTTTAAATGTATAGTTCGAGAATGCCGGGGGGTTATCAGGAAGGCGAAAGCGCAAATGGAATTGCGACTGGCTGAGGATGTGAAGGATAACAAGAAAGGTTTCTACAGGCATGTTAACAAGAAGAAGGTGATCAGAGAGGGTGTGCAGTCCCTACTGGATGAAGGAGGTAACCTAGTGACAGATGATGTGGGGAAAGCTGAAGTACTCAATGCTTTCTTTGCCTCTGTATTCACGGACAAGGTGGGCTCCCGGACTAATGCGCTAAGTGATGCAAGATGGGATGAAGATGGACAGCTCTTAGTGGGTAAAGAACAGGTTAGGAACTATTTAGAAAAGCTAAATGTACACAAATCCATGGGTCCGGACTTAATGCATCCGAGGGTACTGAGGGAGTTGGCAAATGTCATTGAGGAGCCTTTGGCCATTATCTTTGAAAAGTCGTGGAGATCGGGAGAGATCCTGGATGATTGGAAAAAGGCAAATGTAGTGCCCATCTTCAAAAAAGGCAAGAAGGACGATCCAGGGAACTATAGGCTGGTCAGTCTTACCTCGGTTCCTGGAAAAATCATGGAAGGGATCCTTAAGGAATCCATTTTGAGGCACTTGGAGGAGAGGAAAGTGATTAGGAATAGTCAGCATGGATTCACAAAGGGCAAGTCGTGCCTGACCAATCTGATTAGCTTCTATGATGAGGTAACTGGCTCTGTGGACATGGGAGAGTCAGTGGATGTGATATACCTTGACTTTAGCAAGGCTTTTGATACGGTCTCCCACAATATTCTTGCCAGCAAGTTAAGGGAATATGGATTGGATAAATGGATGGTAAGATGGATAGAAAGCTGGCTAGATGGCCGGGCCCAGCAGGTAGTGATCAACAGCTCGATGTCAGGATGGCGGTCGGTTTCTAGCGGAGTGCCCCAAGGTTCGGTTCTGGGATCGGTTTTGTTCAATATCTTTATTAATGACTTGGATGAGGGGATGGATTGCACCCTCAGCAAGTTTGCAGATGACACTAAGCTAGAGGGAGAGGTAGATACGCTGGAGGGCAGGGATAGAGTCCAGAGTGACTTAGACAAATTGGAGGATTGGGCCACAAGAAATCTCATGAGGTTCAACAAGGACAAGTGCAGAGTCCTGCACTTGGGACGGAAGAATCCCAAGCATTGTTACAGGCTGGGGACCAACCAGCTAAGTAGTAGTTCTGCAGAAAAGGACCTGGGGATTACAGTGGATGAGAAGCTGGATATGAGTCAACAGTGTGCCCTTGTAGCCAAGAAGGCTAATGGCATATTAGGATGCATTAACAGGAGCATTGCCAGCAGATCCTGAGATGTCATTATTCCCCTTTATTCGGCTCTGGTGAGGCCACATCTGGAGTATTGTGTCCAGTTCTGGGCCCCCCACTACAAAAAGGATGTGGACGCATTGGAGAGGGTCCAGCGGAGGGCAACTAAATTAATTAGGGGGCTGGAGCATATGACCTATGAGGAGAGGCTTAGGGAGTTGGGTCTGTTTAGTCTGCAGAAGCGAAGAGTGAGGGGGGATTTGATAGCAGCCTTCAACTTCCTGAAGGGAGGTTCCAAAGAGGATGGAGAGAGGCTGTTCTCAGTAGTGACGGATGGCAGAACAAGGAGCAGTGGTCTTAAGTTGTGGTGGGAGAGGTCCAGGTTGGATATTAGGAAAAACTATTTCACTAGGAGACTGGTGAAACACTGGAATGGGTCTCCTAGGGAAGTAGTGGAGTCTCCATCCCTAGAGGTTTTTAAGTCCTGGCTTGACAAAGCCCTGACTGGGTTGATCTAATTGGGATTGGTCCTGCCTAGAGCAGGGGGCTGGACTTGATGACCTCCTGAGGTCTCTTTCAGCTCTGTGGTTCTATGATTTTATGAATCTCCCTGCATTCAGTATTGTTTTCCCTCCATATTGTTCCACCCGGTGAATCACCTTGTCCTGAGGTGAAACAGAAATTAATCCTTATGTGCATTCAGTCCGGAGTTTTCCCTAACCTTGCTTCATCAACTAAATCCTAATCTCCACCTGGCAGAGCTACTTTTGCTGAAGCGAAAAGGTAATTAGTTTTCCTGGATTTCCCACATTCAGAGCCCATTAAGAGTCTTTATTCGACTTCCAGGGACTTGGGAGCATATCCATTGCGGTGTCAATGACATTGAGGGCAAGTATCTCCTTTGTAAATGTAACCCAGGGAGCACTGAGTCTCTGTGCTCATTCAGATCTTCCATTTTGCTGCTAGTTTGTTACACAGCCAAATAGTCAATCACCTCAAAGCACTTTGGTGGCTTTAACCTGAGGGGATATATTTTCTATTGATGTCAATCCGATACTTGCACTGGGCTCTAGGACAAGATCATCCTTAACTGGGAACAGTAAAAATACCCTATCTAAACTTATCTGGCCCAGTATAGACCCATAGTTCGGGGCCTGAATGTTGTGGCTTAATATCCAATGCTGCATATATACAACTAGAAGATTTACTTGGCATTGGTCAGGTCTTTAAGTCAATTTTTTTTTTTAATGAAAATGTACATGTTTCATTTAAATCATTGCTCTGGGATAGGGTTGGGGATGAGGGGTCCAGCATGCAGGCAGCCCTGGGGAGAGAGGACTACCCCAGCCCTCTCTTATCACAATAGCTTGGGGCCAGAAGCACCTCTCCATGGCTGCTGCAGCTCTAGCAGGCACAGCTGAGGGAGGTCCCCAAGTTGGGTCAGGTCTAGGTTCATCTGCCCCCTGTGTTCCCCAGCCAGAGAGAGGAATGCTGCAAACTGTGCACTTCCCCTTCATCAGGGAGGGAGGGGAAACAGACAGGAATGTTCCTGTATGTGGTGGGGGGAGCTTCAGCCCCTTCTGCCCTCCCTCACGGGCACCTGAAGGGTGGGAAGCTTGGGACTGGAACAGCAGTCACATTCTAGGCACATCTCATTGTCCTGGCACAACCAAATCCTTATCTTTCTTTAAGTTATGAAAAGAGGATGCTGTATACTAAATATGGTGGTCCTTGCTCTTACCCTTTAGGAAGACTTCTTGAACAGATGGATACACACAGACAGACAGGCACACAGGCACACAAACTCTCTCAGATATATAGTAGATTAGCTTATGTGTTGAATGTAAAGATGTTAAGTATCATGTAATTTTTTGCATCGACTATTCGATTCGTCAATAGGGCGGTGCTGCCCCTTTGAAACACCGCGGTGCTGTTTCAAAGGGGCAGCGCTGCACAGCTGATCCTGGGCTCCCCGTGGCACTGCTACTTTGAAACGTCGCAGCGGCATTTCAAAAGGGTACCACTGCACAGCTGATCCCAGGCTCCACACGACGCTGCCCCTTTGAAATGCTGCCATGGTGTTTCAAAGGGGCAGTGCTGTACAGCTGATCCTGGGCTCCCCGCGGCGCTGCTACTTTGAAACACCTCAGTGGCGTTTCAAAAGAGTACCACTGCACAGCTGATCCCAGGCTCCACACAGCGCTGCCCCTTTGAAACGCTGCCATGGTGTTTCAAAGGTGCAGTGCTGCATGGAACCCGGGGTCAGTTGGGGACTCCATCTGACCCCGGGCTCCATGCGGCCCTGCCACTTTGAAATGCCATAGCATGAATCAGCTGTGTGGCGTTGCCCTTTTGAAATGCCATGGTGGCAGTGCAGAGCCCGGGTTCCCTTCCCCCTTGCTGCCTCTATCTGGCAGAAAGGGGGGGAACAACTAGTCGACTATCCTGTCGACTATCTGATAACCATTTGCTTATTGGATGGATAGTTGACTAGTCCTTAACATCCCTAGTTGAATGAATTGTTACACTCCATAATCCTGCTATCTCTGGACTTCAGGAGATGGTCATCAGTGTACTTTTTCCCCTTGGGATGGAGGACTGGGCTACTGGTGTTATCTCCCAATGATCAGTGCTGCAGCACAACCTAATGACATTCATAATCTTCTTTACAACTGTTTTATTTTGTTTCATCAGCAAATTCTCTCACTTCTGCTTCTGCAGAGACAGAGTTAGTTAGCTTGGGGCGTGGTGTAATTATCTTGCATTAATCTGCTTGAAAAAATAATTCAGAAAGTAAGATAGCCAGCTAATATTTTCACCAAGTTCTTCTGGATCATTCAAAAAATCCTGATCCCCAACATAAAACCACTGAAGAGATTTGAAGTGATTTTTTAAAATAAACAAAAAACCCTTTTGTAGTCCCCCTGAGTGTAACTTTGCCCAGGCTTTCTATCCTCAATAGATTTATTCATATCAAAGTAAGAAGCTCATAATAGAACAGCTAACTATCGGCACAGCACAGCTGCAGACTCAAGCAGAATACAGAATAGATTAGATTGCAGGTCACATTCTGTCTTGAGTTATAACCATGCAGCCCCATTGAATTTAACTGGGTTGCCTGGTAGTACCCTTAATAATTGCCAAATTTGCCCCACAAATCATTCACAGTGCTGAAATCTTTCCCTTTTGATGACTTAAGTTTCCTCTCATCACCTACCAGGTTACTCCACAAAAACTGGATTATTCCTCATCAAATGCCATGGTTACGGGTCGTGCTGAGTCTTTGAAGAAATGCTATATTATTGTTTTTATGGTGTAGTTTCCAATATCTAGAGTTTGTTTTGTGCCTTCATTTTTCTAACCAGTCAATTTTTTATGTCAAGAGCACAAATAATTAAGAGTTGCTCCCTGAAAATTGGACATTGACGTTGGGCTGAGATTTCTTAAAGACAGGTTTGTGACCAGATCAGATTTATATTCAAGGACAGTTGTAAATAAAACAAATGATGCTTGGGGGGAAAAAGACTTCATTACATTGATTTCTTTTTCTGTGGGAAACCAACCTTCATGTCCCCAACATCTGCAACCATTTACTAGGACGGATACAGCATTGTAACACAATGGCCCCCTCACAGTGTCATAATATGATTTGGTCTTGCCTGTGTAGATGGGACCAAAGTTCACCAAACCATGTTGTAACTGTGTGTAACCTTGCTATAATGCTATTTTTCATGCAGTTGTCACACAACTGGATAACATGGATAAGATGATTTGGGGAGCTCTATACAAGTAACACCAAACTACATGATAAACATGGTCTCACAAAACTGGTGTTTTTCCACTGTAGATGAATCTGTAATGACTTTCTCTAATACAATATGTACAAAGGAGTCTTTCAACATATAGGCTGTTTTGGGACAAGTAGGATCAACAGCAGAATAATTTAATGCCTTGAATTCCAGTTCTCTCTTCGCCATCCCCAACTTGCTGGTAAATTATTCCAAAGCACAATGCACATGCTGGGGGAAAGTGTCTTTGTACTAGTGTTTAGGAGTAGATGAGCTTTTATCTATGACAATCAAGGTTTGAGTCTGGATTTTAAGTCAGAGTGATAAATTTACCTTTAGGAAACATGTTGACATCAGAAACAAACTAAGATGTCAGACCATCTGCTGATGCAAATTAAGGATATAAAATCCTGGTTTAAAAGTTAACCAACTAAACAGAATATTAAACATTAAGGTTAACTGGGATCAGATGGCATCCGGGACCCGGCCAGGCTGGAGTGGCCCCCCCACCCATGGCATGGTGCAGAGCGCACCCCCTCTTGCCTTCCCTCCCTCCCCCCACACAGCATGCCGTGGGCAGGGGCAGGCCTCCAGTTAACTGGTTACCCAGTGGCACGCCATGGGCAGGGGCAGGCTTCCAGGGTTAACCAGTTACCCGGTAAGGGTGATGCTTACCAGGTAACCAATAACCCGTTAATATCCCTAACGTAAATCCACATAACTCCATTCAAAACAAGGAGGCTATGTCAGTTTATACTGACATGATTGGGAATCTAGTAGGGATTCTGATCCTAGGTATTGAGCATGCCTAGCAGTAATAGCTTAGGAAAGGACTGGGAGTAGAACAGCTAGGGAGTTGAGTCAGGAATGAACTGATGAGAAGAGCTTAGTGGGAGCAGTACAAGTGGTTAGAAGTTTTAGAACAGAAAACTGTAATAAAGGTTAAAATCCAGACTAGAAGATTGGGCTGCAACAAGTGTTAGCTGGAGTAGGTTGCACGGGATAGCCCTCATAGTTAAGTGCAGGGAGAAGAGGAACAAAAAAACCCTGGCGTGCTACAGGGGTTTAATCCTAATTCTTTGCCTGTGGGCTAAATCCATGGAGCGTTCTGAGAAAAGAACTGATTTAATCAGGGAGAATTTTTATGCCACAAGAAATGTAACATGTTTTGCCCTTTTCATCTATGATTTTCAAATGAAAAATGTCTAGGTCAGGTGGTTCTTATCCCTTGTCTCACTTCCTAACACCTGGCCTGGGTTGAATTTTCTACATTCATCATCCTCAATGTGGGTGATCAAAGGTGTTGTTTCTGGTAAGATGACTTTTTCCTTTGTCTTCGTCTGTTTCTACAGCTCTTCCCTTCCTAACAGTATCATATTCTTCTGCTTTTCCTTTCTTTTCCATCTCTATTGATTCTTTCTTTTTACTATCACAAATCAGTAGATCAAAAGGTACAGGTCAGGCAGGATTAATGCACTCTAGCCTAACTGTGGGTTTAATTCTCCTCCAAGTTACATCAGCATCAGTGTTGCCTATAAACTGTGTGCTTGTGCAGAAACTCTGGAGAGATTCAAATGCCACTAAACTGATTAGTTTCTGCTGGTGGTGCACATTCACACAGCCTTGGTGCACATAACATTATTCCACACGTGGATGGAAAAGATTAGAGGGAACTGATTATATCAGTACTGATATAATTTCATTGACTTCATTTCCTGATTTACACTAACCTCAGTGAGGGGAGAATACAGTGCTATGACAGGGCCTAAGCAGTGCCTGTCATTCAGCACATGTCTCAAGCCAGTGCTATAATTGTCTCCCTGAATTAAGAACTAAAAAGAGTTAAGCAAGTTCGCACATTGGTGGTTTATTATTATTTATTATTGCACTGAGAAGATGCTATCCCACTGTCAAGCTGTAATTCTCAATTTAACCCCTAGAGACCAGAGAGAAGTCACTGCAGGAGCTCTAGAGGCTCACATGTTGAAACAGCATTCTGTCTAGACAGCTGAGTTCTTCTGTTGGAAATGATGTTTGAACTGCAGGGGAGAGAAGGAGGAGGGGATGAGTGCTATTGACACCAGTAGCATGGAAAGGACTGGGAGTAGAACAGCTAGGGAGTTTAGTCAGGAATGAACTACAATTGCAAATCATATTCCATTGATTGCAAACTGGATTATTCAGCAACAAGGTTCTATGCCTTCAAGATCTTTGGAGCATGCCAAGGCAGATGCAAGGAAGCTCTAGTAACTTTGTTCATTTAAGAGCAGAAAGCTTGGCCCAATCCCCTATCTTGGCAAATGTGTCATATTTGAATTGTTCACCTGTTTTAGTAATGGATGTTTACCATGAATTGGAACCATCTCTGTGCAATTACTTTTCCTTCCCCACATGGTTGAAATGCAGAAGTTCACTGCTAATGCTCTGCTTCATGTTGGCCAACTTTCCAAGCCTGATAAGGGAATCAAATCTCAGCCTCTCAGGCAGAAGTCTATCTATATGCAAGTTTCCCAACAAGTGAAAACCTAGTTTAAATAGAATATTTTTATGCCTTTTGCAAAGCCCATAGATATCTGCAGATTCTGTGTTTATTTCATTTGTTCAGTTCCTGCTCAGGATGGGGATTTTGGTGGTGAATTATTTATGATCCTAGGAAACTGGTGGGGGAGGAGGGGAGAATAATTTCCATGCAAACCTCATGCAGTTTTCAACAAATTTCACTAAAAAATATTTTTTCTTTTTCCCTACAAATTTCATTTATGTTCTGTCACTAGAGGAAACCATTATTGATTTATTTAAAATATTTATGTACACTTACGTGGAATGTTGTGCGCACGCACACACGCACGTTAAGAGGACGCTTTATATTCAGGAAGTTTATTTCCAAATAAAAAGTTGGAAAGGTTGTGTCTGCAAACATCAACTGACTCATTCTCTCCTAATTACGGACACCTGGAGTGGAAATTAGTCTCCACTAAAATTTAGCATTTTGGTGAATTCCTGCTGTAATTAGAAATGTAATGAATGCATCTTCCACTTGTTAGTAAAATACACTAGTGAGACAATACAAGGCAGCAGAGGAGGTTGGGTATAATACTCAAATAAACTGCAGCCATTTAAAATCTTAATGTTCATGACTAAGCTACCAGTATTGACTGGTAATAAAATAGTGACATTACATATGCATCTACGATGTTGGGCTTTTTTTTTTAAACTGCCTTCTTTAGGAAATCTCTCTAGCCCGAACTCGTCAATCCCTGTTGGGAATTTTTTTTTTATTTACATTTGTCTGACAGTCCAGATGTATGACTGCAATATATGTAAGCATATCCAAGCTCAGGTACTTGGATATCAAAGAAGGTGTGGCAGCAGGGGATTCGGTGCAGGCTGTACAAGCTCACCTGGGACTGTGGCTGCTTACTCAGGTAGCTAGCCCACACTGAAACCCATGCTGCCATGGCTTTGTAGCTAACTTGAGTGTGTCTACATGTTTTGCAATTACATGCTCCATTTGAGGTGGAGACATGCCCTTATTTGTCTTTTGAAAGGGCTGGACTTAGAATTTGTGAGGTTCCAAGCTATCCTTTGGTGGAAGTGATTGTTGGTCTCAGCAAGGGACCTTCCAGTTCCTTGATGCTATTGTTGGAGAAGGGACAGCAGGAATCAGTGAAACCTTCCAAAGGGTGAATGTGATAAAATGGCGCAAACAAACACCGAAGCACCAACAAATGCTCAGCAGAGTTCCCTCTGTCAAAGGCAGCCCTGCCATCTGGCTGTGGTTCTAGACCAGGGTGGGCAAGATCCAGCCCACAGGCCAGATCCAGCCCACCAAGCCATTTGATCTGGCCCATGGCCTGCTCTGCCACGCCCCCACCCCCTGGCCAGTTGAGACCCAGAGGCAGAGGAGTGTGCTAAGTCTCTTCCCTCCACCAGGGGTGCGCGGTACCAGAGGGAACTGCCAGCTGTTGAAAATGGCTGGCAGTTTCCTTGAGGTGCCACACCCTTGGCAGGACAAGGCACGTGCAAGAGACCTTGCATGCTCTCCCGCCAGTGTTCCCTTTTAGGTGCGTGGCTGCACACAAAAAATTCTGAGCCCACCCACCTTCTTTGCAGAGCCACACAGCAGCACTCATCTTCCTGGACCTGGAAGATGAGTGGCATGGTTACTCCCACGACCGGGGCCACGTGGTGGACGGGGTTGGGGTCGGGGCTGCAACTACAGCAGGTGGTGGTTATTCTGGCTGCCACCAAGGCTGAAACCTTGGGGAGATTACTGCCACCAGGGCCAGCCACATGGTGGGCGGCTGCTGCTGCCTGGGATTGAGGCCATGGGGCTAGTGGGTGGCTGCTGCCGCAAGGAGTTGGGGCCATGGGGCTGGCAGGAGGATCGGTGGGGGGTGGAGGAGGAGACAGGGGTACTAGCTGTGTAACAGGGTAGAAGATGGGGCAGGACCTAATGCATCTGCACAGTAAGTGGGGCTTTCTTCCACAGCAATTTTATTTACAGATATAGATATAGATGGAAGAAAGCACCACACATCCGAACATGAACACATGACATCGATACTGGCACACAAGACAAAACTCACGCCACTCGCGGATGGAAAATCTTAGAGGGAACACTGTCTCCCACCCAACCAAGTGCATGTAAAGCTTTTCTTGAGAGTATCACTCCAATGTAAGGAAGAGCCTCTAGCAGAGTCCTCTGTATCACCTAGCTGCCTTTTAGGGGATGGAGTAGAGTCTTAGTGCTGTTATAGTTTATTGTGAGGGACTTGTCTGGTGCACAGCTGGATTAGTATAAAGAGAATATGGCATAAAATCATCTTTGTGTCCCCTGCTCTGTGGATCTAGGTTCCCTGTAAGTTGAGTGCTTAGGTAGCTACGCAGAAGAAGATGACTAAGGGGGGATATGATAGAGGTCTATCAAATCATGACTGGTATGGAAAAAGTTAATAAGGAAAAGTTATTTACTTATTCCCACAATAAAAAAACTAGGGGTCACCAAATGAAATTATTAGGCAGCAGGTTTAAAACAAACAAAAGGAAGTTTTTCTTCACTCAGCGCACAGTCAACCTGTGGAACTCCTTGCCAGAGGATGTGGTGAAGGCTAGAACTTTAACAGGGTTCAAAAAAGAGCTAGATAGATTCATGGAGGTCAGGTCCATCAATGGCGATTAGCCAGGATAGGTAGGAATGGTATCCCTAGCCTCTGTTTCTCTGGAGGTGGGTGACAGGGGAGGGATCATGTCAGTATTACCTGTTGTGATCCCTCCCTCTGGGACATCTGGTATAGGCCACTGTCTGCAGACAGGATACTGGGCTAGATGGATGTTTGGTCTGACCCAGTATGGCCGTTCAGCTGATTAGCAGAGTGCCCACAGCCAGCAGCATGTGTTTCTACTGGTGGTGCACATCCACACATGCCTTGGTGCACATACCAAATTTTATTCCACACATGATGGGAAAAAATTAGAAGGAACATTGCTGTGCACATCTCAGCCACACCTCATGATCTGGCCTATGTGACTCCGGTTTGGAATATCAATATGGAGGAGCATAAAACAGTCAGTAATGAGTTAACAGGTATCCGTAAGCAAATAAAAGAACCTGGCCCATGTCTCATTAGGTGTCCACAGAATTAATTTAGTTTGGTCTTGCTTCTCGTTCAGACGCCGCACTAAGATCATCTGTCTCCTTCCAAGCAAAGTGAAACCACTTATAACTGTCATTTTCTTCCCCACAAAAGAATTTTACAATAAGCAGAAGAAGGTCACTAGACCTGGAATTAAATGCACACATTGGAATGCATGGAATTTAGAATCTTCATCCTACTTCCCTATAAATGGAGTTCCAGTCTCTCAGAGGTCACTACCATGTGTGGAAATGGGAATGCAAACGCTTAAGCATGCAGCGTTGCCATGTTTCTGTCAGTGATATTACCCTAATGCTCACCATAGACATTTTTGTTTAAAAAATACTGCAGTTGTTGTATTCAATTAGATGGAATAAATGAGTCTAAGGTGTTAATAATCCCTGTCACTGTCCACCATTAAACCATGGTAAGCAAGGCTCGGGCTTGAGTATAGAGAACTCAGCCTGCTTAGTATCACAGCAAACACATCATTAAAATCCTTTTAATCTTTATTAAAGATAAAGAAGTAAAAACAGTTTAAAAATTGAAATGTAAGTATTAAAAAAGGTTTTTATTTTAACAACATCCCTTTCCCTTTAACTAGAGAGAGTTTTTAAAAGCAAAAGCCTCTTTCTTGCCTGTCAGTTTATTAGATTCTATCAAAGATGCTAACTGTCTTTTGTGGAAAAGAAGAGAAATTAGTTGTTAAAAGTCTGATCCCATTTCATTCCAGTTGGTGTTTGGAATTCAGTTGGATCCAGAAGAGGTTATCCGGGTTCTTCTCTCTGCATAGCTCTAGTCAGAACATCCCCTAGGACCAGGATGACAAAGGCCTGGGATCTCAGTAGGTCATGGCAATAACAGCTAGAACAGTAAAGCTTGTTTCAACACCGTCCATCTGTTCTTCTTTGTTCCCAAAAGTCTCTTCTTTAAAGGCCTAAAAAGAGAGTGATGAATGGAATAGCCCATCCCCTTATTATTTTGTCCATCAGTTAGACCATGTTTCTTACACACCAGGTTTGGTTCATTGATTTCTAGTTTACCAAGCATGATCTTCACACAGTCATGCTTTATATTACAACATTTGTTGTAATAGGTTATTGTGACACCATATGAACTCAAACATAAGAAAGGCCAAACTGTTCATCTAGCCCAGTATCCTGTCCTCCAAGAGCGGCCAATGCCAGATGCCCTAGAGGGAGTGAAAAGAACAGGGAATCATTAAGCAATCCCTCTCCTGTCACCCATTCCCAGCCTCTGTCACAGGCTAGGGACACCATTCCTACCCATCCTGGCTAATAGTCATTGATGGACCTAACCTCCATGAATTTATCTAGTTCTTTCTTGAACCCTGTTAAAGTCCTGGTCTTCACATTTCTCTGGCAAGGAGTTACACTGGCCAACGGTGCACTGCATGAAGAATAACTTCCTTTTGTTTGTTTTAAACCTGCTACCCATCAGCTTCATTTGGTGACCCCTAATTCTTATGCTATGGGAGCAAGTTAATAACTTTTCAGTATTCGCTTTTTCCACACGAGACATGATTTTATAGACCTCTATCATATTCCCCTTTAATTTCCTCTTTTCTAAACTGAAAAGTCCCAGTCTTTTTAATCTCTCTTCATATGACACCCATTCCAAACCCCTAATCATTTTTGTTGCCCTTTTCTGAACCTTTTCTACTGATAATATATCTTTTTTTGCGATGAGGCAACCACATCTGTACACAGTATTCAAGATGTGGGTATACCATGGTTTTATATAGAAGCAAAAAGATGTTCTCTGTTTTATTCTCTCCTTTTTTAATGATTCCTGACATCTAACATTCTGTTTGCTTTTTTTTACTGCCACTGCACACTGAGTGGATGTTTTCAGAGAACTATCCACAATGACTCCAAGATCTCTCTTTTGAGTAGCTCTAGCTAAATTAGTCTCCACCATAGTGTATGCATATTTTGGATTATTTTTTCCAATGTGCATTACTTTACATTTATCAACATTACATTTCATTTGCCATTTTGTTGCCCAATCACTTACTTTGGTGAGATGTTTTGGAAGTTCTTCACAGTCTGCTTTGGTCTTAACTACCTTGAGCAGTTTAGTATCGTCTGCAAACTTTGGCACCTCACTGTTCACCCCTTTCTCAAGATTATTTATAAATAGGTTGAATAGGATTGGTCCCAGTACAGACCCTTTGGGGACCCCACTAGTTATCTCTCTCTATTCTGAAAACTTACCATTTATTCCTACCCTTTGTTTCCTGTCTTTAACCAGTTATCAGTCCATGAAAGGACCTTCCCTCTTATCCCAAGACAACTTATTTAAGAGCCTTTGGTGAGGGATCTTGTCAAAGGCTTTCTGAAAATCTAAGTACACTATATCTACTGAATCCCCCTTGTCCACATGTTTGTTGACCCCCTCAAAGAATTCTAGTAGATTAGTAAGCCATGATTTCCCTTTACAGAATCCATGTTGACTTTTCCCCAACAAATTATATTCATCTACGTGTCTGACAATTTTATTCTTTACTATAGTTTCAACTAATTTGCCCGGTACTGAGGTTAGACTTACCAGTTTGTAATTGCCAGGATCACCTCTAGAATCCTTTTTAAATATTGGAGTCCTGTTAGCTATCTTCCAGTCATTAGGTACAGAAGCTGATTTAAAGGATAGATTACAAACCACAGTTAATAGTGCCCCAATTTCACATTTGAATTCTTTCAGAACACTTGGATGAATGCCATCTGGTCCCGGGGATTTGCTATTGTTTAGCTTATCAATTTGTTCCAAAACCTCTTCTAATGACACCTCAGTCTGGGATAATTCCTCAGATTTGTCACCTAAAAAGAATGGCTCTGGTTTAGGAATCTCCCTTACATCCTCAGCCTTGAAGACTGAAGCAAAGAATTAATTTAGTTTCTCCGCAATTACTTTATCGTCTTTGATTGCTCCTTTGGCATCTCGATTGTCCAGGAGCTCCAATTGTTGTTTAGCATACTTTTAACATACGTTTTAGTGCTGAGCTCACAAGAAGAGTAAATCTGTAGGCTCAGTTATTATAATGGTATTCTCTAGATGTTACTGAAGTGTTGCAACTTCAGAAAGCAGAGATGGTTCTTCGGTTACTATTGTTAATGCTAGCCATAAAAAAACAATTCTGATGGCATGGACTGACTAGCCAAGATACAAAGACCGAATGGCTCAACCTAAACTCCTTAATGAAGCAAGTCTCAGTAGGAGCTGTTTGAGAGGAAATCAGAAACAACTATTAGTTACTTCAAAGTAAACAATAGATTTAAAATTACTATGTGGTTTTGTATTCATTTGATATTATTACATAGGTATAGGGCCACTTTTGCATATGTTTAGATCTACTGTTGGAAACAAAAGGAATGTACTATGTACATGTATATTTTGTAAATTTGAAACAAATATAGTTTGAGGGGAACCTCTTGCCATCCAGTTCCATAAGGTGGGATGGATTGTTTGTGATAAAATTCATTTAATCCCACCAGAACATCACTATTTTCTAAATCTTTCATTGAACCTGTTCCTGGAAATGTCACTAGGTACCCAAATGATACCAAACTAGCTTTGAGCCAAAGTTGTCTAGATTTGCAGAGTGTATGCAAATTCCACACCTACCGCCTCCTTTGTATTTCAGGATCTGGTTGCTAAGTTTGTAAGCAATAATGTAAGTCATTTCCTTAACCTGTAGTTCTTCCACCACTTTTATAATGTCTGCTTTTGTAAATGGTTATAAAGTATTTGTGATCTGCAGTATGAAAGATGATACATAAAATAAATTGTTTTTGTGTTTATCTGTCTTATTTCTTTATAGTGGTTTTCAATAGTCAATCATTTTTAAAGAACCCTGTTTGTTTGACAGCTAAGTGCATTAGTGTACACTACTGTGAAACATCTTTTGTAATATCATTATTATTTTTTCTTGTACTTTCTGTGAATTGTCTCACAGTTGTTAATGTTATCCCATGGCTACAGTACATATGTATGTATTTTCATTATGTCTTTTAAGGCACAAACCTACCTTGAAAATAGGGCTGTATTGATAAGTAGATTATATCAGCTAAATTGATCTTGCCTTGTGCAAAAATCTTAATAAATAAAAATCTGAGATTAAATTAATTTAGCAGGGCTGAATGTGTCACTGCCACTCAACACAAATGCATATGAAATTGTAGTCATTTGACAGTCAAACTGGAACTAAACAAAGGCAACTTCAGAATCAAAGTTTTCAGCAGCATGTAGCCTCTCTAATTATAATGTAATTCTTTTATGGCTTTAACCCTATTATCATATTCAAATGCTTGTTTATTAAACAGTTTTAAGGAGCCACTGAGGAATTATTCCCCTGCAGACATTCAGAATTACTAATGACAGGCCAGGCATTTGGATAAAACCTTTACTAAATGGAAAGCAAATCCCAAAACAGTGTGGCTGGTCTCTTATTTGCTATGCATCTTACAAATACATACTTGACTCTGAGAACATTAGGTGGCGCTTTTGAGCTGTTGGTTTGGCAGGTATGGTGTGCCATGAAGTGACTTGTGCAACCAAGATGACAATTGATGAATCACACACCTTTTAATTTACATGAAGCAAAGTGGGGAGACTTTTTTTAATGAAACAAAGTCATTTGTAAATCTGAGGCTTTGTAAATATTGTGTAGTATGCAAAGTAATGACTGTTCCTTTCTTCCACCTCTTGTGATATGATCACAATTGTCTCTAATCATTCTAACTTCAGTTTGTCTGACTCTTTAATAGTATGGGCCCCATCTTCATGATATCTGAGCACCTACCATGGTGGAGGGTTTTTGCAAGGGAGGTGTTGTTGTAAACTATTTTTGGTTAATCTAATCATATTATTAGTTTAGTTATGAGCAATTGGGTCACTGGGAGTAAGTACTATTTGTTACATAAAATGGTGTTTGCTTCTGGAGCTTATGAATGCAGGGAGCTGGGCTTGCATGGAAGTGCAGAAACTGAAAGGAAACTAAGTTTTGCACTTAGTTCTGAATTAGGTGAGGTGCATGCTCTTTCTCATTTCTGGCGTGAGCTGAAGAGAGTACATCCAGGTTCTGTGAAAAGTCTACCTCCTGTTCTTACAAGCTTTCCTATGTTAGGTGATCATTTCATTGTTCCCGTGGAATGTAGCTGTCATGGGAAGTCATAATTACAGAAGAAAAGGCTTTTCCAATAGCTAGTGCAAAACCCAGGCAGAACTTTAAATATGACAGTAGAGACATTCACTTGCACTCTGTAGCATATAGAGAGACAGCACAGAGAGCAGAGTGTTTGGGGTGATGTGTTCATGGTGACCTATGTTTCTGAGTAAATGGGCTACTATAGTATGTACTAGTTGGACTTCACTCAGGGTGGATATCTTGATTCCTCAATAGAACAAGATGCAGACATGAGATTTAGAGAACAGAAGTGTGTGGAAACACTGTGGCCAGGTGGATGGGCTTCAGTTTTCTAGTCACTCACAGACAGAAGTGGTATGCATTGCTGGAATGGCTATTTTGGGTGCCCATTAGCACTGAGAAGCTCAAACCAAATCCCAAGGTTGTGAAATTATTCAGTGCTCTGAGGCAAGGTGCCTTCAACAATGGGGTATATTAAAGTGTTTTTTCTTATACCAGCATTCCCAAAGTCTTGCCCATGTTCAGCTCTCTTTTTCTGACTTTTATCATGACTAGCACAATGGAGGCCTGACTTAGATGGGAGACGTAATACAAATAATATAATAATACAGAACTCAGTGTTAACCTGTTTGCAGGACTGTGAGTCTGAGCTTCATTTGCAGTTGTAGAGGGAAATCTGCATTAACACTGCTCCTGCACATGCCTAGAGCTTTTCTCTTGAGATGTTGTACCAACTGAAATTCCTTTTGGATATAAATAATCACCTATATTCCTACTTTTCAGAGTTTTTCTGTGGGAATTAGATGCCCTGCTTTTGTGGATATCAAAATATGTACTGATATTTAAAATTTCATGTTCTTTGGATGGATGTTTGTTCATGAGGACAAATGACTAATGCTCCAGGTACTTAAAGCAGGTGTAGTGGAAGATTTAGCATGAATGCTGCATTCTCTCATAGAATTCTCTTAAAACTGAGAATCATAGTCTCTAGAGAATGTCTTGGTGGGGAATGGAAATAAATTATAAACATATAAATAACTTTGCACTTCTTTTCACTGGTAAAGGCTGGTTTTTAATTTATGATCAGGTTACAGCTTCTAATTTAAAGCTCTTAAAACATTTAGAAGGAATTCTTTGAAATATTAAAATACTTTATAAAAATCAGTCTGGAAAATGATAGTTTTCCTAATTTCCATTTATAGTCTCTGTAATGCTTCTGGTCTCCCCGGAACCATGTGGTGTCTGACTTCGCAGCCTTATCCATCTGTTGTGTGAAATCACATGGAGAAAAGTCTACAGGCTTAACTAAGGCTGGGATCAACAAGCTCCAAAAAGCTGTCCTTGGATTTTAAAAGCTCCCATTAGCTGGTTCTCTCTCCTCTTTCTTAATGGCTGAGAGCTTCAGCGACAGACAGTGAAGCACATCTGTGAAATATATTGTAAACTCAGGAAGGAAATTACCTGATCTTACAGAACTATATCACATATAGTACTATTGCACAATTTAGATTGTTTAGGATTAACCCAGGGTTTAAAGTACATAAGGGGATGCAAGTTAGTACCTAGGTGCACTGCCAGAATGGCTTGACAGGCTATGGTCAGAATAGCAGGGAGCTACAAAGGTAAGATCTGAAAACTACTGACAGAGCCTTGAGTGAGAGAGGAGGCAAGGGATGAGCTGGGCAGTGGCACCAGGGCCAGACAGCAGGACAAAGCTGCCTTAATTAGCGAAACAAGGCAGCACTTTGAAATTGAGTATCTGCCAGATTGAGAAAGTCCACTTGGATTACAAATTTCATTGAACAGAAAAAAATCTCCTCATGAAAAATGGAGAGACATCCAGAATTCATGTAGTGGAATAACCATAAAGGGAAATGCTATCAGATGAACAAGAAAAAAAATCTTACCTTACAGTGGAGAAATTCTCATTTTTCACCTGTCAAAAGCAAAATGTGCAGCTTGAAAAACAAGATTACACGTCAAGAGAATGGCATATGACAGTGGCACTAACCTGTTTGCTCAAAAATCCTCAGGACTGTTCAGCATGCATCGTGGAAGCTTCTTTTCTTAAGACTGAGTGTGAAGTCCAGAGCTGGATGGAGTCTCTTTGACTGAGCTGATGTGCTGAGACTGGAAAAGTAGGGGTGCTATTTGAAATATATTGCTAGAATGATGAGGTACTGCCCATCAGGAGTAAGATGTTAGAATCACAGAATCATAGAACACTAGAACTGGAAGGGACCTCGAGAGGTCATCAAGTCCAGTCCCCTGCCCTCTCAGCAGGACCTAGTATTGTTTAGACCATCCCTGATAGATGTCTATCTAACCTGCTCTTAAATATCTCCAGAGATGGAGATTCCACAACCTCGCTAGGCAACTTATTCCAGTGTTTAACCAGCCTGACAGGAAGTTCTTCCTAATGTCCACCCTAAATCTCCCTTGCTGCAGTTTAAGCCCATTGCTTTTTGTCCTATCCTCAGAGGCCAAGGAGAACAATTTTTCCCCTCCTCCTTGTGACACCCTTTTAGATACCTGAAAACTGCTACTATGTCCTCTCTCAGTCTTCTCCTTTCCAAACTAAACAAGCCCAATGCTTTCAGTCTTCCTTCATAGCTCATGTTCTAGCAGAGCTCATGAAAACTAACCAATTTGTCTAAAAATAAAGCATAAACCAGACTAAATTGTGAAAGACCTTAAAAGTTTTAGTTGTGAAAGAGAGACTTTGGCCTTTTTCTCTTTGTGTGAGAAGGGGGGGAATATTAGCCAATTTGCATGCAAATAGGAATGATCCCAACCCTGTTCTTATCTATAACTTGTCATTCTCTCAGACAATAGACCTTTTATTCCAGTTCACATTGCTAATATTTACACAGTTTATGATGACAGCTGGAGAGATGTTTTCCATAAGTATTGTCAAGCATCCACTCATGCTTTGTGTAAAAGCTTCTGTAACCTTCCCCATCTTTGCTTTGCACCATTCCCTCTGGGCCTAACTCTCTCTGCACAAGTGGCCAGCAATGAAGCCTGATTAGAAGTGGGCTCAGCAGTGCATGTACAAGGCTGTAGTAGATGGAGGGGGGAGGGACAAAAGGGGCAGCTGCCCCGAGTCCCTGTGATTTAAAAAGGCCCCAGGGCTTCTGGCCATCACTGCCACAGCAGCAGCCAGAGTACCAGGTCCTTTAAATTGCTACCAGCACTCCGAGCTAGCTTCCGACCCCACCCCTTCTGGGACCCTCGAGCTGCCCCCTCCCCACCTTGCTCCAGGGCCCAGTAATCCTGTCCACAGCCCTGTCCACATGCGACAGAAGTTCCAGCAGTAGAAGAGCAGCTTTCTAGAAAGTAGTACTGTGGTAAAGGCATTGCTGACTAATGGCATAGCACAAGGGGAGCACTGCGGAGAAATGATAGTACCCTCTGGCTACTACTTAACCCCAGGGGTTGTCCCCTGAAGTTTGGGTAATCACACAGACCTTGGTTTGTTACTGTTAGGGCTGCTAGGTGTCCAGTTTTCATCCAGATTGCATGATTGAAAAGAGACCTTGGCGACTCTGGTCAGGCCATTAAAAGTCTGGTCAGCAGTACAGCAGGGGCCTGGCATTGAGGCAGGCTCCCTATGGTTCCTGGAACAGGCTAACAGATCCCTGCATCGCCATGAGAAGCTAGACATGAGTCAACAGTGTGCCCTTGTAGCCAAGAAGGCTAATGGCATACTAGGTTGCATTAAGCGGAGCATTGCCAGTCGATCCAGAGATGTGATTATTCCTCTTTACTCGGCTCTGGTGAGGCCACATCTGGAATACTGTGTCCAGTTCTGGGCCCCCAATTACAGGAAGGATGTGGATGTATTGGAGAGGGCCCAGCGGAGGACAACCAAATGATTAGGGGGCTGGAGCATATGACTTACAAGGAGAGGCTGAGGGAGTCGGGTCTATTTAGTCTGCAGAAGAGAAGAGTGAGGGGGGATTTGATAGCAGCTGTTAACCCGTCTATTTCTGTCCACAACCACCATTAGTGAGGTTCCACTCTTTTATTGCTGGGGCACACGCCCCCTTACACTGCAAGGCGGCTGATCCCCACAACCACCCTTCCGCCGCGCGCTCCAAGGGTGTGCACCCTACCGGCGGGTCGCACCGCCCACCTTCAGCTGGCGGAGGAGGGGGTCGCTAATCCAGGGCCCTAACGCAGGTAGATGTCCTCCCTGGTGTGGCAGACGGGGTTGTCGTCCCTAAACTCGTTTGCCCGCGGGGTTCTTGGCCCCGCCCTGGGTCACTGCTCTGCTCCGCCGGCCCAGGTCAGTCTGGGGATGCGACCCCCGGGCCGGTTCCGCCTCCATGCCCACGCTTCCCACACCTTTGCCGCCACGCTCCCCTCCGCTGGGGTGCCGACCTCCTGGCGCTCATCTGGCTCCCCCCTACCTTCCTGTTCTGGCTGCCCTTTTATGGCGCCGCCTCCGGGATCGGCGGATGACGTCACGCCACGCCCCGTCCTACCTACTCTCCGCCGGCCGGGATGGGCGGTGCATCTGACCTTCTGCCCTCCGCAGGCCCGACGTCATTGCCCTGCGCCCTGTCCCCAGCTGCCGGCAGGCTTGGCGCTCTCGCCACAGCTTTTCCTGCCCCCGGTGTCCGCCGTCCCAGCTCCGGTGCTTCTCGCGCCGCTCAGATGCCGGCGCTCGTGCGCTCCTTTTGCACTCCCGACTCAGGGCAGTGGCGAGGTTGCCTCACCTCACCACACTCCTCCCCCCTTAAGTCAACTCTTATACTCGCCCCCTTCTTCTCCTCGGCCTCCAGAACTCTCGAGAGGCAATCCGCATTCTGGTTCTTCACGCCTGCCCGATGTACTATGTCAAAGTGATACAGTTGTAAGCTGAGATACCAGCATAAAATCCGTGGGTTAGCGTCCTTCATGGTCCGGATCCATTTGAGCGGGGCGTAGTCAGTCACCAATGTGAAGTGGTTTCCTAGGAGAAAATAACGCAAGGTATCCATGGCCCATTTAATAGCTAACGCCTCCTTCTCAATCGTAGCGTAGTTCCTCTCCCGTGGGAATAATTTTCTACTTAAGTATACCACGGGGTGCTCAGTGCCTCCTTCCTCCTGTGCTAGAACCACCCCCAGCCCCACCTCCGATGCATTTGTCTGCAATATAAACGGTCTATTAAAGTCTGGTTGGTGTAGTACCGGGGCCGTAATTAAACACCTCCGTAACGTATTGAAAGCCTGCGTGCCTTGCGCCGTCCAGGCCACCCGGTGGGGCTGCCCCTTTTTCGTAAGGTCTGTCAAGGGGGCGGCTATGGAGAGGAAGTGGGCTATAAACCGCCAGTAATATCCTGCCAACCCCAAAAACTGGCGCACTTGGCACTTGGTTGTGGGGATAGGATAGTCCCTAATGGTCCGAACTTTATCTAGCAACGGTTTTAGTCTGCCTCGGCCGACTGTGTACCCCAGATATGATACTTCATTCTTACCGAAGTGGCACTTCTTTGGATTGGCCGTCAGTCCTGCCTGGCTTAAGGTCCCGAGTACCGCTGTCAGGTGTCGTAGGTGTTCCGCCCAGGAGGTGCTGAAGATGACGATGTCATCGATGTATGCTGCCGCATACTGTCGATTCTCATTTAGAACTCGGTTCATTAGCCGCTGAAAGGTGGCCGCAGCGCTGTGGAGTCCGAAGGGCATGGTTACGAACTGGTATAAACCAAACGGTGTTGCAAAGGCTGTCTTTTCTCGAGCGTCCGGCAACAGTGGGATCTGCCAATATCCTTTTGTCAAATCGATCGTTGACGGGTACTCGGCCTGGCCCAGTTGTTCCAACAGCTCGTCGATGCATGGCATAGGGTAGGCATCGAAGCGGGACACGGCATTCACCTTCCTGAAGTCTATGCAGAACCATGTAGTCCCGTCCTTCTTCGGCACTAGGACGATAGGGGTCCTCCAGTCGCTGTGGGATTCTTCCACGACTCCCCATCGGATCATCTCCTGTAATTCGGTCCTCACCGTCGCCCATAGTTTACGAGGTACGGGGCGGACAGCATCGCGCACCCTTTTCCCCGGTTCTGTGGTTATCGCGTGGCTGGCCAAATGTGTTTTCCCTGGTCGATTAGTAAGTACTTTGCCGGCCACCCTAAGCACACCCTGTAATTCCTCTCGCTGCGTCGCGTCCAGCTCTTCTCCTATCTGACTCTCTTCCCATGTCACTTCCTGCTCACCCCACAGGCCAAACTCCATCTCACTAGTTGCTGCTTCCCCCATCGGGACATCTCGGGGCACCCACTTCTTTAACAAGTTCACATGATATATTTGTTTAGCTCTCCTCCTCCCTTCCAATCGAACCTCATAATCCACCTGTCCCACTTTCCGCAATATTTTGAATGGCCCCTGCCACCGCGCTAGCAACTTGGACTCGCCCGTGGGCACTAGGACCAATACCTGATCCCCCACCTCAAACTCCCGCACCTTAGCCTTTTGATTATACTGGCGTGCTTGGGTTTTCTGTGCTTGCCGCAGATACTCCCTGGGAAGGCTTCCCCTGGGCGTGGTCTGGCCGAAGGTGCAGTCCATCAGAGGGCAGTCCCTTCGGAAGGGACCCACCTTTGGCCCTCGGGTGGCAGGATCTGTATGTATTGCTCCAAGATCACTAAGTCAGCCGCCTGTGAGGCTGATTTGTTCTTGGGCTCGAGCCACCTCATTCCGGCCTCCCTTACCCACTGGGCAACGGCCCTTGGTCTTTCCCCGACCCTGTACTGTGCTTCTCTAAACTTTTGCCGGTACGACTCCGGTGTTATGCCCAACTGGTCCAGAATTGCTTTTTGTACAGCGCATCTCGGTCTGACATACCTCTGTAGACTAATTGGGCTGGTCCCGACAAATAAGGTGCCAGCAGTGTGGCCCAATGCTCTTGGGGCCATTTTGCTGCCGTGGCTACCCGCTCGAACGTTACTAGGAAGGCTTCCGCATCGTCCTCCGGTCCTAGTTTTGACAGTTGGATCGGCAGCCGCGTGCCCACGTCCCCGTCTTCGTCTCCCCCCATGAGGCCAGCAGTCTGCACTCGTCGCTCTCCCCTGCCGGGGCTCACTTCCTTGAGTTCGTTGACAAGTTGGCGCTGCTGCTCTTGGAACTCAGCGGCAATTTGCTGCAGGACTTGGGCCTGTTGTTGCTGCTGTTGCCGCTGGTTCTCCAGTATCCATTCTAGTAGTTTGCCGGTCTCCATCTCTCGGCCTCTCCTTCAAACAAAGTTCGTGACTCTATAAATCCGCCCTACGGGCTCCCCCTTTGGCCCTTAACGCAGGGCCGGGATCCCGCGTACCCACATTCTCCACCACGTGTTAACCCGTCTATTCCCGTCCACAACCACCATTAGTGAGGTTCCACTCTTTTATTGCTGGGGCACACGCCCCCTTACACTGCAAGGCGGCTGATCCCCACAACCACCCTTCCGCCGTGCGCTCCAAGGGTGTGCACCCTACCGACAGGTCGCACTGCCCACCTTCGGCGGGCGGAGGAGGGGGCCCCTAACCCAGGGCCCTAATGCAGGGAGATCTCCTCCCTGGTGTGGCAGACGGGGTTGTTGCCCCTAAACTCGTTTGCCCGCGGGGTTCGCGGCCCCACCCTGGGTCACTGCTCTGCTCCACCGGCCCAGGTCAGTCTGGGGATGCAATCCCCGGGCCGGTTCCACCTCCGTGCCCATGCTTCCCACACCTTTGCCACCACGCTCCCCTCCGCTGGGGTGCCGACCTCCCGGCGCTCATCTGGCTCCCCCCTACCTTCCCGTTCTGGCCGCCCTTTTATGGCGCCACCTCCGGGGTCGGCGGATGACATCACGCCACACCCCTGTCCTACCTGCTCTCCGCTGGCCGGGGTGGGTGGCGCGTCTGACCTTCTGCCCTCCGCAGGCCCGACGTCATTGCCCTGCGCCCGGTCCCCAGCTGCCGGCAGGCTTGGCGCTCTCGCCGCGGCTTTTCCTGCCCCCGGTGTCCGCCCGCCCAGCTCTGGTGCTTCTTGCGCCGCTCGGATGCTGGCGCTCACACGCCCCTTTTGCGCCCCCGACTCGGGGCAGTGGCGAGGTTGCCTCACCTCACCACAGCAGCCTTCAACTTCCTGAAGGGAGGTTCCAAAGAGGCTGGAGAAAGGCTGTTCACAGTAGTGATGGATGGCAGAACAAGGAGCAATGGTCTCAAGTTGCAGTGGGAGAGGTCCAGGTTGGATATTAGGAAAAACTATTTCACTAGGAGGGTGGTGAAGCACTGGAATGGGTTATCTAGGGAAGTAGTGGAGTCTCCATCCCTAGAGGTGTTTAAGTCCTGGCTTGACAAATTGGGTTGATTTAATTGGACTTGGTCCTGCCTTGGGCAGGGGGCTGGACTTGATGACCTCCTAAGGTCTCTTCCAGCTCTATGATTCTATGATTCCTAGTCACAAGCAGACTCTGCACACTGCCCCTGTCCTGAGTGCCGGCTTTGCAACTCCCAGTGACCAGGAGCCATGACTAATGGGAGTTGTGGGGGAGGTGCCTGAGGGCATGGGTGCAATGTGTGGAGTCTCCTGGTCCATAGGGACCTGGCAGCTTCTTCCTAGGAGCTGTGGTAAGTGCCACCAGGACCCCGTACTCCAACCCCTGCTCCAGCCCAGGGTCTCTCCCTCATCCAAACTCATTCCTGGAGCCTGAACTTGCACACACATCCTAACCCCGAGCCCCCCTCCTCTATCCGAAACCCCTCCAGTCTGCACCCTCAGCCAGAGCCCATGCCCCTTCTCATTCCAACCCCAGCCCAGAGCCCCCTCTTGCACTCCAAACCCTCTTTCCCTCATTCCCTCCAACCAAAGCCCTCAGCCCCTCTGCATCCCAACCCTGCCTCAACCTGGAGCCCCTCTTACACTCCAAACCCTTCTCTCCCAACCCCACCCCAGAGCCTGCACCCCAAGCCAGACCATGCACACCCTCTTGCACTCTGGAACCCTCTCCCACACCCCAAATCCCCCATTTCTGGCCCTACCTGGAGCCCACACACACCCTGCACTCCCACCCCCTTGCCCCAGCCTGGTGAAAGTAAGTGGGAGTGGAGGAGAACAAGCAGTGGAGGGAGTGAGCAGGGGGTGGGACCTCAAAGAAGGGGCCGGAGGGAAGGGATTGTTAGGGGTGTTCGGTTTTGTGCCATTAGAAAGCTGGCACCCCTAGTTCCTATACTTTGCCTTATTTCCTGATCTCTGGTCTCTGACTCCTTCCAGCCTTTCTTCAGCCCTGATTCCTGCCTCTTGATTCTAACTTGGTGTTACCACTGATCTCTGGGCTCCAAACCTGGCTCGACTCTGACCCTTGCTCTTGTTTACAGAACCTTGCCTTGCATTTCCTCCAACTCTGGCCCAGTGACTCCTCTCCCTGGTGAGCAGACCTCTTCCCAGCAGCAGCTGCTTGATAAGGCTGTCTATATCCCTGTCCCTTATGCTATGTCTTCCCATTGTTTATTCTTTCCATACAGATACACAAATACAGCTCTTCTTTTTTTTCTCGTTGTTATATAGGCTCATATTAGAATACTGCACATGCTCTCCTCAAAAGTATTATATTTCCTTTAAAATGATTTGATTAAAAACTGTTCCATAAATAATTTAATTTAAGATATCAAAGCTAACCTGCATGTGATGGAGACAGGGAATTTAGAGAGAATATATATATTCTTTCCTAGGCCCTTTTGCTGGAAGGTGAATTCCTTTTTTGTTTCTGCCTTTGGTGCATATTAGTCCTTTTAAGGTTTTTATTTGGAATTTGATGTAAGACTATGAAGATGAAATAAACAAAAGCAACCGGGTCCATAGTGACTAAAAATGTCATCAGTGTGGCTTCCTGCTGTAGACTAGTTGTTGCTTTTTTCTTTAAGGGCTGGAGATGGGGGAGGGAAGGATGAAGACAGAGATGGTGGTCACTGGCTTGGCACTTCTGATGTGCTGCTTGAGAGGTGATAACAGTTTTCGGTGTGAAATTAACAGTGTGTGTCTATATATAGGACAAGTGCTAAAGAAAGTCTGATCTTATATAGATACGGCTTGGTGGCCTGTGGTTTTTCATTGATTCTTGTGGAGTTAATGGTTTGCTGGAATTGACTCTTAGTTTGGTGATCTTGTATGGGGGATAGTACATTTTGCCTTCCCCCCTTGCAATCCAGAGCTGCTGGAGACAGGGCTTTCTTATGAAGGAAGGAGCAACAGACGGCTCTTTATTCCCTGGCCCCAATCACCTGACATGGGCCGGGATAAAAGTTTAATGCCCCATCTCACACAGCCAGGTCACTTACCCATTGACTCCAGTGGCTATTGTTACAGACTCAACAGTACTTAGTTTTGTAAGTATCCATCACTTAGCTTCAGCAAATAAATAAAGCAGTTCTTATAAGAACATATACGCTGGCATTTTTACTACGTATCATGAGCATCATTCCCGTGAGTGAGCAGTGGCGGCCCGTCAATACAGGCGAACTAGGCTGTCACCTAGGGCGCCAAGATAAACAGCTGTTGAGGGCTTTGGAGGCGGGGGCACCGATTGCGCGTTTCACCTAGGGCACCACTTACCGGCAGCTCGTCTCGGGCCACTCCTGTGAGTGAGCAGAGAGACAGCTGCACTTCCCACTGAAGCAGCCTCTTCCTTGTCTCACCTCAGCCAATACTGTCTTGTAGCAGACTCAGACCCAGGCTTCTGGCATGTGAACCTTTAAGATTTATATTTTCAACATTTTCTGCACATACATAGAAACTTGCCTTTTTTAAAAAATGAAGTTCTCATGCAATAAGATTCCAGGAGCCAAGGATTTAAGAAAAGCATTCAATATTGTGTTAAATCATAAGCATTGACAACACTGAATTAGTCTGTAAAGTCCTGTCTTCACTATATACGAATCAGGAAACCTGCTTTCCCCACAGTTGTTCCCTGAAGTAGTTTTAACATGTTTAAGTTTACACCCCTGCAACCATCACTAAACCTTGGCTTGCCCAAAGCTTTGGCTTCATTTATTCAGTATGTAAACTGGATGATGTGAAGCGAATAAGGCCGGGAGTCAAGATGCATGCTGCAGCTTGCTAAGACTCAGCAAAGTTTAAAGCATGTGGGTCCAGTAGCTTGGGACCCAATATAGCAGCCTGGTGAGTGTCCAGCAGGGGGTGCTTTGCTGAGGGCTATGTGTGTGACAGTGAGCACTGTCCATGCTGGCCCTATTGAGCAGGACATAATGAAACCTATTTCCCAGCTGTTGTGTGTACAAGGTTCAGACTGGTGTAGTTAAGCAAAACCAGGCCAGAATCAGTGGCATGGGACTGGAGAGAAGTTTTCCAAAACCTGGCCCCCCAGCTTTCTTCTAGGCATGGAACCCCAATTCCCACAGATTGTGGAAGAATCAGGAAAGTTTTTTTGCTCTGATATTAGGTAAAAGCAAGGTTGTCTCATAGCAACTGAGGAAGGAATTCCTGCTCCCAGCCAGTATGTAGACCAGGCCTGGTCTGACATGGTTAAGAGGCTTCTTTTCCTTTTCCCAGAAGTTGTTCTATCCGCGAAACCTTACCTCTCACAACAGGTGCCAGCTCCTACAAGATTGCTGATACCAATGAATCATTTGTCTCCACTGGGTCTGGTTCACTCCTTCTTCTGTGATTGATCTCCACTTAGCTGAGACCTCCATAGCAGTCAGCATGGGGTGAAGTGCTTCAGATCCATCTCCTTGATGGGAGATGGCTCTACCTCATTTCCCCTTCCAGCCTCTAGGAGTCCCACAGGAGGTCATAAAGTGGCTATTTTCTTCAGGGAGATGTACAGAATATGTGCCTGAAGACTTTCAATCTGCAGTGAAACCTTTGTTATCTGGCACTCTGTTAACCGGAAAACTTTGTTAACCAGCATTACCCCAGCTACAATACTGTCACATCTTCAGGCGCACAGGCCTGGCTTGGTTTACCATGATTGGCTTAACAATTTTTTATTTAAGAAGTACTAATCATCTTTAACTCAAAATAGAAATGTGAGACCAACTGCCTCACACTACAGAACTACCAATATTAAAAACTTGAGTTTTACTATTAGGTGTGTCTAGACGACAGGGTTTTGTCGATAAAAGTGGACTTTTGTCGACAAAACTATACCTGCGTCTATACTACCGCCGAGTTCTGTCGACATAACGTCGACCGAACTCAGCAGTTTTGTAGGCAGTGGTAAACCTCATTCTACGAGGAATAATGCCTTTTGCTGACAGAGTTCTGTCGACAGAAGGCGTTATTGCATCTACACTGTCCTTTGCGTCTGCACTCTCATGTCGACAAAGCAGCTTGCTTTGTCGACAGAACTGGATGTAGTCTAGATGCTCTTTGTCGACAGAAGCTTTGTCGACAGTATCTGTCAACAAAGCCTCTGTCGACAAAAGCCTGTAGTATAGACGTACCCTTATTGTCCGTTGGTTTTTCCTCGGTTGATGGTACTCTCAGATAACTGGAATTTTTAGATAACCGGAACACCCTAGTCCCCGAGCATGCTGGATAACGCAGGTTTTACTGTACCTTGATTCTCTGACTTTATTCAGATGTAATTGGAACTTTCTCTCAAGATTCTAATATACCCATACGAAATATAGTACAACAGGGACCTATCCAGAACCAGTATCTAGTGCCACCTAACTTGTCAGCTAGGGAGCTGAGAGGAGGGAACTACACTCACTCATTCGAGGATGGCGATAGACACCCTCTTAGCATTTTGAAGAGTGTTTATCACAAATTCACAGATGGGGTCTGTATCACCCAAGGGTTAGATTTTGGTGATACAGGAGACACACATAAGGAAAAGTCAGCTGAAGTTGTATTTTTACAAGAATGACCTACCCATGGGGCTCAAGGCCATCAACATTTGGAAAGGCAAGTCAGCAACTGCAAGCATGTTACACAATAAGAACCCATCCAAAGCTCTACTCACTGGCACACAACTGACCCCTGAGGATTACCTCTTTTATTGCCTCCTGCACAGATACATGTCTTGAGTTTGATCTGTGGGTCATAAGTCCTAATAAAAAAAGTTACTTTTCACCACCGAAGTTGGCAGCTTGTTGTCCTTTTTTTCACTGCAAGTAGCTTGTCTGCTCATCACCACCTTGCTAAAGGGAGATTTGGAACTTGGTATATTCTATATGAAACTTTGGTTACACATTCTGTCAAACGTGGTAGTTCTGTGTACTAAACTGGCCTCATTCTCCAAGGCCACAACAATATTTCTCATGCTAAATGTGGCCTTGTGCCCCTTTGGATTGGAGGAAGGAGATATGCATAAGGTAGATGGAAATAGAGTCTACAAAGGAAAAAATGCAGAAGCATGTAGCAAAGGCATTCAAAACCTTAGGTGCAGCACTTCATGCTACATGAAAAGAGCAGTGGTTTTGTTAGCAGCAACAACACATGCATGTTATGAGGAGGTCTGTAAGGCTGCTACTTAGCCTTTCCTCCATACATTCTCAAACCCTATAAAACTGACAATCTCACACCTGCTGATGCAGCATTAGGTAGAAAGGTATTACAGGACAGGGTTCTCCAGTAACCATTGGGTGTCTCTTTCATTTCTACTTGGGTAAACTGAATCATCCTCTCTCCCTAGGAATGAGACTATTTTCTATATCCCAATGTGAAGAAAATTTTGTGACCTGGAGAGAACTGAGAAAGGAAGATTCTGACTTACCTGTGAATTTTGATTCCAGGATACTGCCATGTCAACCACTCTGACCCTCACTCAGAGGACTGAATTATGTACAGGGTTTCTTTTTTCTTTCTTGTACTGTTTGCTGGTTAAGTAGTTTGAATGGGAAGAGGGTATTCTCCTGAGGAATCCCTAAATTTCATGTCAAGGCTCTGCTGCAAGTGATTGGAATTGAATAGTACCATTGTACATTTATAGATAATATTGGAAGCTATTGATCTGAAGAGTTCTTGCTGAGGGCCAGTCCTAACCTCAGGCGAAAAAGAAAGATCTGGTCTGTCTCCAGTTGTCATGAAATGGGAAGTGCCCCCCTGTGAAAAATGTCTGCCATGGAAGAGCCTAGAATGAATATTCACAGGTAAGAATTGGATTTTTAATTCATTTTAGTTGTTAATTAAAAAAATTAAGATAAACCCAAATTAAGTCATCTTCAATTCTGATTGAGTGTGCCCATACAGGGATTTAATGCAGTTTAACAAATCTACATTAAAGTCACCCCTTTAGTTAATTTGAATTAATTTTCCTGAGTGTCACCGTATAAACAAATCCTAAGGAAATTCTACACCTAGTTGCCACTAAGCTTCACTGGGACTTGAGTACCTAATCTAAGGTTTCATGGACATCCTTGACCTCCTAATTTTCTATCTATTGGTTGCAACCTTAATTGTTCTCTAAAATAGGTTTTTTGGGAACTAGAAGTGAAGTAGGATTTAGTGTATGGATGGACTATGATTTGATTGCATTGTGCTGTGCATGTTACAGTTCCTGGAAAAAGCCCTCATAATCGAGGGTGTGATAGCACACGCTCAAATCAACATTCATCAGTGTGATGTTGCACTCCATAAATTACAAAATCTCACCTATGAGAACTCTCCAGAAGTGTTTGAAGAAGAGCCATAAGCAGTCAAGGTCAAGCAGTCTGAGGCCTGTCAAGGATTTGATGCTGGAGAGACAGGAAAGATTGCATTGAAAAATAGGTGGGTTGAAATCGCACTAAAATGGTAACTACCATAGGTCTGGGGTAGATTGGTTGGAGGCAATGAGCCAGAGTCTGCTTTTTTAGTTACACAGATTAACTGGAGTAGTTCCATTGACTTGAGTGGTATTCCTCAAGCCTTCACTGGTGTAATGATAGCAGAATGTAGCCCAGGTAGGGTACTGTTGAGAAGAAGCAGCCTCAAAAAGTGAATGTTTCTGGGGGTAGGCAGCTGTAGAGCTGCTGGCATTTTTTAATGGGGGTGTTGGGATGATACCAATAATAATTGGAAAGTTTGGCGGAAAGCAGGCAGAAACAGTCTATAGTTGGGGAGGTTTCAGGGAGCTATCAAAGAGTATGAGGGTGGGGAGAATTTTCATAATCCAGGACTCCGGAGGAGGCAGGACCCCCCCAGGGACTCATATCCGTGTATTATGTAAAATAAAAAGCAGACCAATTGTAAATTACTGGGCCATAATTCCTGCTCTGAGTTCTGCTGATTACACAATCTGCTTGAACTTCTCTCCCATGGTTTATGATGTCATCAGAACATCTTGATGGAATTATAGCCCCTAATTCACAGCTGCTTGTTATTTATTACGTACACAGGTATTTTTTATATTTAATAGTATGCCTCACAGAGCTATTTTTTCTCATCTGCAGTGGTTTTCTCAACAGAGCATTATATGAAGCAGAAGAATTAAATAAAATCACGCCATGCTTGGGTTTATTTGCTAACAAAAATAACAAGCTTTTCTAGAGCTTTATCATACCAAGACCACTGCTTTACAATAGCATTAAAATGAAAAACCATCTGAGGCAGCAGAGCTAATAATTATTTAAAATCATTTAAAAGCCAGTGAAAATAGATAATGCAAATTTAGATTTAAAACAAGGGGAAAGTAGGGAGATTGAAAACAAGGGGAAAGTAGCCTTATGTCAAGCTAAGCCCAACTCTGAAAAAGTATGTAAATAGCCCTACTGAAGAAAACTAGTTGTATAAGGGATTGCAGATTTGGATCCTTATTTTTGTTGCAGTTAGGAGGTTGCAGCCTGTTGACTGAAGATGCAAATATATTTTCTTGGCAACAGTTGCTATAGGTCTGAAATGAAATTTACCATGATTGAGAAGTGTGGCTGAATGGCTTTATTAACATTTGTACTCTCTAATTTGCCCAAAGACTGGAGAAAGGGCCTTTGTTTGTAAGCCAATGGGATGGACCCTGGGGGCTTGGAGTGGGGCTTTCCAGTAAAATCTGTCTAACAGTTGTTCTGGGGCCCTTGCATTCAATGGCTTTTCTCCCCCAATTCTCCCCAGCTTCTTGGAGCCCATCCAGGGCATATACATGGGAGGCAGAGATTCACCTGCATTTGTCACACTGCACGTGCTCTGCCCTTAGGGCCGAAAAATGGCTACATCCAGTCCATTGAGGTTGCAGGCAGCGCTGAGGGCCAAATAAGTCCTGAAAGCCTGACATGTGGTAGTGATCCTGGCTGCCTTTCTTACAAGCAAGGGAGCTGAATAAGAGTTACTCAAGTTTCTCTCTCTTTCCAATGCAGGCATCAGAGTGCAATATCCAAGTCCTGTAGCCAGAGAATGGTCTCTGTATCAAAGGAGGCAAAGCATTGTAGCCCACTCTCCAACTGTCAGGCTGCCCACTTTTCCACCATGTGCAGGATAGGCAATCCTGCACCACAGCCACACTTTGGGGAGAAAAGCAGGTCTCCTGAGCTTCTGTCCCTGCACTGCTGCCCCCAGTGCTAAAGGCTACAGACCCTCAGCAGCCACGCCCCAGGCCTCTGATTGGATGGACGGGCAGCCTCTCATTGGATACCCGCACTTTATAAAGGGCTCAACAGGAAGAGGAAGCTGTCCAAGCAACAGCCCATTGCTTGCTGCTTATAGCTGGGGAGGCTTCAGAGAGCTATCAAAGAGTATGAGGGTGGGTATCCTTGTCCTGTTGTGTAACCTGCCCCTGTCTTATCGGCGCATGTAACCTTATCTCCCTTACTGCTGAACCAGCTTCTTGGATTGGATCTTCCGGCTACTGACCCCTGTGAGAACTCTGATCATCACTCCCAGATTGCCTCTGATATGGATTGACCTGCTGGCTCTCCAACTACCAGGAGCCTATCAGAGGTGGGCTAGTGACAGCCAATCAGAGCCCAATTAGGTTCTTATAAGAAGAGGCTCCTGGAGGAGAGGACAACACTTTTGTTCCTGCTCTGGAGGGAGAGGGACCTAGCTGTCTGCTAGGACAGCGCAGTGCTGGGAGAAGGAAGGTTGAATCAGGAGAGCTCAGGCCTGAATAAATCCCGAACAGGGGCCTAGGGAGGTACTAGGTTCTATAGAAAAGCAGCCAGGGCAAGAGAAGGCAGCAAGCCCTGCACCTCCTTACCTATGATGAGTGGCCATTTCAGATTACAGGTTTCCCCTGAGGCAGGGGCTAGATATGACTGGTCACTGAGACGATGTGGATATAGGAGCTTGGGGGTTCCCTGAGGGGGAGGACCCCAGAGTGTGGGGCAACTGCAGGAGGACAGTACCTGGAGGGAAGGATGCCACAGCCTGGGAGGAACACTGGTCCTGATACAAGGCGGTAGAGAACAGACAAACAGGTAACAGAAGAGGAGATACTAGCTGGAAGAGGGCACTCCAGGGCTGGACTGAACTGACCCAGAGTGGCCAGCAGGAGGCACCACGGCGGTAAGTTGCAATGTGTTACAATGCCTCGTTTTATTGTAGAGTTTATTTTAAATTCTTCCTAAAGTTGCACTTGCATATAGTGGCACTATTTTTATATCCCTACACCTGCACAGCCAAGTTGCCTTAGTTACCATCTACCAGGCCTGAGAAAGATAGATAGAAAAACTAGAATAAAATTAAACCTCCTTAAACACCCTTTAAAAAAAAAAACTTTGGCAGTGGAAAGTGGAGATTCCTATCTCCCTACTGAAATGCAGCGCAAATGTCTAGCCCTCATAGATCACAAGACAGCAGATTTTAAATCTGTCATTGGCCCAACACTAAATATTACCCGTCCTGTATTTTTTTTCATTGTAATTTTGGGTTAGGATATTAAACATAGGGGAGAGGAGAGAAAAAATACCTTTTGTGAAATGTTCGTTTGGTTAAATGAAATGGAAGTTGCTCAGAGGCTTAGAAAGTCAGAAATAGTGCCAGTGGCAATGAATTAGTGAACAAAATGCAGGTGGGGAAATGGAAGGTACAAAATATACTTAGCTGATCACATAGCTGCAGAAATACAGAAACCTACCGCTTTGGTTCCATGGTTGATGGTACCAATAGTAGTAGTGAGTTTCTAATGACACTCCCACTGCCCCCATTCTCTAGCTCTTAGATTGTGATTTAGGAAAATGTGCTTAACTTTAAACAAATGTTTAAATTTTTGCCAACTTCAATGAGACATAAGCATATGCTTAACTGTATTCTTAAACAGTGATGCTTTTCTGAATAGTCCCCATGCAGGCAAAACTCCTGTTAAATTCTCTTGAGATTTTTATCTGTGTGATGAATGCAAGACTGGACCTAACTTCCCAGATACTGAATACTCTGAGTTAAAAGGATAGAGCCTCATTCATTGTTTAAATAACATATAGAGTTTGATGTGAATTGACAAAAGCAAAGGAATTCTGGATTATTGCTAACACTTTGCTCTTTACCCACTAGTTTTGCTTTTTTCCATCTACAATAGAACGAGTTAGAAAGGCTGTCAGCACTAACTTTGATTTTCCTGACTTTTGTCAGTTTAAGTTAGACCTTTAATGCTGTTTAAACGTAGTTTTCAGAAATTGTAGAGGAAAAAATGATGCCATATGTCACATAAGCCTGGATGTAAAAGGTACAATAGTGTAATAATGGGACTTCCAACCTGCCAGGATATCCTTGTAAATGAGAATTGATTTTTCTCAAGGATTCTTTACTGGAGGAAATAAATTAAATCTACATTTAGTTCTATTTGTTTAAAGACCTCTTTGTTAAAATAAGAAAAGTGATATGGAGACACATTCTAATAAATTAGAACCGGATAAATCATACCCAGCAGCGTGCTGAATACCTCCAGTTATGAGATTCTTTATAATTGAAGAATACTGCTGAGGCCTCCCAGGAAGGGAGCCTGCAGATGTCTCTGAAACACTTTGATTAACTGTGGTTTATTTTAGCTGTGATTGTACAGCTGATGTCTGCCCTCTCTTTTTTCACTTTCCTTTTTTTTTTGACTTGATAAGTCTTCTGACATTTAAGAGACTCTGAGTCAGAGGCACAGTCAAGTGGACTAGACCCCATATTTGATTTTTAAAAACAGGATAATCTGCTCCAAAGTGCTCTGTGATGTCTAACCAATCACTACAATCTAGAGAGAAACTTTTTTAATAGTTAATATTTATGTATGATGTAGATGGAAGGCCCATTGTGCATATTCTGCTGGCCTAACTTCTGATGATGAGCAAACAAAAAAAATCATGTGAATATCAACCAGCATTACAAATGCATATGAAAATATCTAATTATGGCCAGATTCTTATCTGGTTTAAACTGGCCATTATAAAAGTCCATTGACCATAGATGATCTGGTCTACTTCTGTTTGTCAAGAGAAAAATTACAACCATGTAAGTGGGATTCTTTTCCGGTGTTCCAACAGAGTATTAAGGAGTGGAAAAAAATGTAAAACGGTGTCTCTTTATTGTGATCATTTTTCTTTGTTAATGTATTTTTGTGTTTCTGTACTTCTATCTACTGGTGTTGGTTATTAAGATATAATAGCATAAATATGACTGACTGAGCCAAAGTCACAGTGTAACTGGTCAGTGTGTATTGTGTCCCTTTTCTGTGCCCAATCAACAGAAGATATGAGTCTGTTACAGCTCTTAGCTTGAGAGCCTAGTTCTATAGTTCCAGCTGCAGTGATTTAAGAAAATAGCTCTAGAGATCCCTGCTTCAGTCCCTGGTATTGACTAGGGATGTTAAATATTGGTTAATTGAATATTCAATTAACCTCATGAATTCTTATCGGTTACTCGACTATTCTGTAGTCCCCAGGAGTGGGGCTGGCAGCCAGTGTGCTCCAGCCCCATGCCGAAGGAGCACCCTGCCACTCCACACTGCTATCTCTGTATCAGAAGCAGCAGTGAGGCATGCCAGGTGGGAGCTGGTCCCCGAGGGGAGCTGGTTTAAAAACCAGCTCCCCTCGCAGACCGGCTGCCTGTCCAGAGGCAGGGCTAAGCTCCCAGACTCAGTGCGAGCCGAAACTGAGCTGGGCTACCTGCCCACCTGGCTCCTAATACAGTTTAAATGCAGAGCTGCAGCGGGGATAGGTCCCGGACCTGGCATGATCCAGGATTAAGCCAGGCTGCTGGCCAGCCTGCTAAAAATTTACTGGGGCGGGGGTGGAATGTGTGTAGTCTATAGCATTAACCTATATGCTTTTGCTTACCGGTTAAGCAGTTACTCGACTACACTATTATATCCCTAGTATTGACCAGTGTGATGGTCATCACGTAGATGCTCTTTTGGGATTTCTGCTGTGGGACTCAGATCCTCAAGATGGACTTCCTCTGTCCCAAAAAATTACATAATTCACTGTTCAATGCATGTTACGTGTCCCTCACTGTGCCTGATTGCACAGAAGATTAGAATCCTCTAATCTTGCCTTGGTAGCTTGCATTTTGTCTCAAGTGCTGAAGACTCATGCATTTAGCTTTGAATGCTCCCAGTTCAAGCCATGGTATGTCGCCCTAGATCATGACTATCACATCAACATGCCTCTCAACTTCCCAACTCGAATGCCGTGTGTGACAAAGAATTTAAAGTTAGAGACACAAAAAAATGTCCATATGGGGGATCTTACAACTCAGGGATTCATTCACCTAGCGCGGTGGTGCTCAATCTTTTTTAATTCGCTGGGAAAATTTTGGTTGAGGGAGGAAAAAAAAGAGCCGGGAACATTTTGTTGCTACCCCTTTAATTTAAAGCACCGGTCTGCTCCCCTGACACACCCTCCGCCCCCACTGTGCGTATGTCGGGCGCCGAGCCAGGAAAACAAAATGGCAGCTGGCCTGGTGCTGCGACCCCCCAGGAAGACAGGGGGTCATGACCCACAGGTTGCATACCAATGACCTAGTGTAAATAGCTCTTTATGTAATCTTACTTTCATTATTCTAAGAAACATAATTTTCAACATTAAAAATGAAGAGGATGCAAACTGTGTGCCATGTAGAGAACCTGGGAACTAAAATTGAATGACATCCTTCAAAGTAAAGGACATTTGAGAGGTCGGAGTCATAGTATTTGAATCACTAATATAAACTGCCTTGAAAGAGATACCAGAGCTATTTAATTTAATTTTACAAGAAATAGATGCCTTCACTACTGGAGGTAGTGTAAAAATTCAGCTATAATAAGTTTGCTCTTTTTAAAACTGTTGTTGTCTGTGTTCAGAGCTCTAGATCGAGCTTTACAGCTTTGAGAAATGTTTGGCATTTACTGTTTGTAGATGTTTAAAACTCAGGAAGGAAAATTCTGAAAAAATAAACCGAGTGCTGAAAGTATACCACTAGACATGTAATTATCGGGAAAGATAATTTTTATTGAGTAATGGCCATGCTCCAGCACAAAACAATCAGGTCCTGAAACATCTTCAATATATTTCATATGATCTGACATTTTGTATGTTTTCAGCCATATGAACATGCACTATAGGGCATCAGTAACAGTGTTAGTTTCTTAGGCTATGTGAACACAGCAGCATTACTCCGGAATAACTGACATTATTTCGAAATAACAAAGTGTGCATCTAAATAGTAAGCCAATATTTTGAAATAATGTCAAGCTTGAGGACTTCTTACTCCAACTCCTGTAACCCTCATTTCATGAGGAGTAAGGGAAGTTGAAGAAAGAGTGTTCTTCCTTTGATTTCTTGCAGTGTAGACAGCGCCAAAAGCCGAATTAAGCTATTTCGACTTCAGCTACGCAATTGATGTAGCTGAAGTCGCATATCTTAATTCAACTTTTGCCCTACTGTGTAGACATGCCCTTACTTAATAAAGCAGGTGGTGCAGAAATTAATGGTTCATAAGAATAAAATAAATCCAGGACTTGCATAAATATGATCAGATTGAAATAATAATTGTGTGTAGGCTTACATCCAGAACTCCAGTATGCCACAAGTAGCCAGCCACATGCTCTGACTCTTTTTGAAGTCATTAAGAATTTCTTCTCTTAAGGTTAATGGGAGATAGTTTGGGTACTAGGTGTAGAGAGAAGAGGAAGGAATTGTTTCCTGCAGAATGCAGACAAGTTTGTCAGCTATTGCCTGAAGACTTTGCCACCCCAATGGCTGGAAAAGGCTAGTTAAAAAACCCTTGTCTCCCACTATGAGATAGGACTAGATAATCAACTTCCCCCAGCCTGCTCACATTTTGCACGACTAAGCCGCTTGAGTGCTCACTCACCCCTACCCACACCTCACCAAGCTCCATACTGCATGCTGGGATTGCATCTCCTGTGCACTCTCTCTGTAGTTATCACTTTCTTTCCATTGCACTGCAGAGTGCATGGTTTTGATGCATGGAGACTTTGCAGTTATGGAGGTGAAGGCTAGATTTCTCCCAGAGTTTTTTTTTTTTTAATCCAAGGATCTCAATATGCTTTCCAGATGATAGGCCTGGTGCTGTAAATGTATACTCTTGGGTGTAGCAGTTACTACTATGTGTGGTTTCCTGGATGTCAATGCAGAGAGTACTCCTGGTAGAAAACACTGTGCAGGTTAGTGAGTGTTTGTTTGCAATGGATCTAGGTCCCCAGTCCTGTCGCCTAGATATTGATATAGGTTATGACAACACAAAGACTGTAAGATTGGGATCACTGATTTTCACAGTAGGACTCTGACATACAGGGGTATCAACAACCTCTGCAGGTCCCTAAACAAGATATGGGGCAGGGGGAAGGCCTCAGGCAGAAAGGGCGGGGCCAGAAGCAGCCAGCCCTGAAGTGCCACCTGCAGCTCACTGCACCGGCCCCCCAGACAACCCTCTGCAGCACCCAGAGTGCAGCGCCACCCTCTTAGCACTTAGTGCTGCCCAGAGCATGGAGCATGGCGCTCCAGCATCAATTTAAAGGACCCGGGTCTTCTGGCTGCCAATGCTGCAATAGTATTGAATTGCTGGGCCCTGGGGCAACTGCACCCTGTGCCTCCTCTGTCGGGGGGGAGAGTGTTTGGTGATGTTTCCTGTGATTTTTCAGCTGGATAAGCTGAGGCCCAGAGACATGACTTATCTAGATACATTCAAGGGGGATAGGTCTATTAATGACTATTAACTGAGGTGAGCAGGAATGGTGTCCCTAGCCTCTGTTTGTCAGAAGCTAGGAATGGGCAACAGAGAATGGATCACTTGATGATTTCCTGTTCTGTTCATTCCCTCTGGGGCACCTGGTCCGGCTAATGTCGGAGGACAGGATACTGGGCTAGACAGACGTTTGGTCTGACCCAGTATGGCCGTTCTTATGAAGTCACATAAGCTAATTGCAGATTTGGAACTAGAAACCAGGAGTCCTGACTTCCTCTTCCTGTTCTAGTTACCTCCCATCCCTACTGCCTGAAGGGATTTATCCTGTCTGAGTGGCATGAAGGAATAGCTCATCTCATGGTATGTCTACACTGCAGAGTTTTTCAGGAAAAACAGCTGTTTTTCTGGAAAAACTACACTTACGTCCACACTGCTATTGCGTTCTTTCAACAGAAAGTTGAAAGAACGGAGGGGTTTTTCAGACAGCGGTAAACCTCTTTCTATGAGGAAGAAGCCTTTTTCTGAAAACTTTTTTGGAAAAGGCATGTGTGGATGCGGAGGAGAGCGTTTTTTTGAAAGAAAAGGCCTCCAGGAAACAGCACAAGTGCCCTGGTGGCCACTCCGTCCACAGTAATCACAACTGAAATGTGAGAGAGTGCCCAATAAATGTGGACGCTATCTTTCGAAAAAGCACAAAGCTTTTTCATTGTGCTTTTGCGGTGTAGACACTCTTTTGAAAAAAGTTTTTCCGGAAGATCTCTTCCGGAAAAGCTTTTTCCAAAAGAAGCTTGCAGTGTAGATGTAGCCTCGGAGAAACTTCACCAAAGCTTTTTAAAAAAGCTAGCCATGGAAAATATGTTCAGTAATACTATTGACCCTTCATAAATAAGCCTGAGAAATTTCACTAAAGGTAATTCTGCAGTAGATGAGAATTCTTGTAGAATAATTAATATTTAGACAGTTTGAATTAGTTCGATGAATTAATTCTACATACAGTATTAAAAATACACGCAGCAGCTTTGGAATATTTTGGCCAAAAAAGAAGCTTGAGAGAGAAACTAACACTTCATATTTCTCACATAAACTTCAGACTCTTCCAATTTGCTTGGCTGCTTTTCCAGCAAAAGAAACCCAGTGGCTCTTCCCAAGAATGGTGTAACTTCTGATATGGAATGAGTCACAATGAAGTGCTGGCTATGTTATGAAATGAATGGGTTTTGAAGAGTCTGAAATGACTCTGGGACCACATCTGGTCGCATGCTTAATCATTTATGTACGGTACATTTATCTTGTGTACTAAATACTATACTTGTACTTGGTACATTCATGTTTAAAAAGGATTGTGGGATAAATGTTGAACCTCACTTATACCTGTGTGACCCTACTGATTTCAGTAGGGTCACACAGGTACTGGTAATAAGAGAATTTGGCCCTGACTTTACATTAGCATCCAAACAGAATCTGCTTTGTACAAAAATGAAACAAAGCAGAAAAAGCAGGGGGGGGGGTTCTGTCAACATGACTTCATATCACTGGCAACATCAGAGAAGCAATATGCATATTTATCCTCTCCTAGGCTTGGGCACAGCTGTCTTGCAAAATGTATCAGTGAAACAGACAATGACACAACAACAAACCTGTGAAACAAAACTTTAAAAAGAAGCAACATTTAATTATATTTCTCGCAAATGAACATATTGAAAGTCAGGCAGAAGCCAGGGTATTCAGGATTAAGCATTCTCACTCCCACGAGGTGTAGATATTGCTGGGGTTGTATTTAATATTATGTGTGATTATTAGAATGTGATTCTACATGATATTATGTTCTGCAATACCCAGAAGCACAATGGTCTCAGATAAAAGAAGATAAGATCCTTAACAAGAGGCTTCCAGAATGGTGCAAAAGAAAATAGAACACTTATCCAGGAAACAATTAACTTGCTTGGTAATTTTGATCTCCAATATTTGTTTCTGATTAAAGATTTTTCTTCATAACTCATCTACTCCTCCTAGTTGAGCCTATAGTGAAAACATAATCATGTATAACAGGACTTCGATAGTACTTGCTAATGATTGGGAGACCCACTATGCCAGAGGATGTTGTGATAGCCCAGACTATAACAGGATTCAAAAAAGAACTAGATAAATTCATAGAGGATAGGTCTGTCAATGGCTATTAGCCAAATGGGCAGGAATGGTGTCCCTAGCCTCTGTTTGCTAACATTTGGGAATGAATGACAGGGAATCAATAACTTGATGATTACCTGTTCTATTCATTCCCTCTGAGGCACCTAACACTGGCCACTGTCAGAAGAGAGGATACTGGGCTAGATGGACATTTGATCTGACCCAGTATGGCCGTTTTTATTGAATTATGTGAATTACCAAGTGCTGTAAGTGAGCATAATAAAAATAAATCAAGGGTGCTGCATTGCAAAATGAGCTTTATTCATTTATTCCTGTCAAGTCTGGTTTAGTTTTTAATTATTTATAATTCTTCACTGCATGCTAATAAAGGTGCTGCAGCATATTTTGTAAAAGTAACAAAGTCGCTCTAATAAGTGACCATGCTAGAGCCTTCATCTGTCACATCTTTCCTGAAGTGGGAAATGGCCAGGGTGTTTTAAAACAATTAATATTTTTTTGGAGTAGCTAAGTGAGAGTTTGTGAGATTCCACTGGCTTAATTGGGCTTGTGGTCATGGGAATCATAGAATTGTAGGACTGAAAACTGAATTGTAGGACCTCTTAATGTCACTTAGTCCAGCCCACTGCACAGATGGCAGCACTATGTATTATCTAGCCCAGAAATGGGCAAACCATGGGCTGTGTTCAGCCAGCAGACATTTTTATCTGGCCTTCACACTCCTGCCAAGGACTGGGGTCAGGGGCTTGCTCTGCTCTGCTACCTGGGGGTTGGAAGCCCCAACTCATAATTTCACCATCTTCCAGCACACAGAGCCACACTCCACAGGCATGACTTTATCATGCTGTTTCCAGGATTGGAACCCCACCTCTATGCAGCAGCGCTCCCCACCCCCACGCCCGCAGCAGTGTGCTCAATGCTTTTCAGGTCTCCTATTATGGCCCCATTTCCAAGAGCATCGAAACAGCCCTTGGACTGTCCCAACGGGGTGCCTCCACCCATGGCGGTACCTGGTAAGACCACCTTGGCATCACTGCTGGCAAGGTCCATCCCTGGTACTGCCCCTGTAGAGACATGCACCCCCACACCATATGCCATGAGTTCCTCCCTGGCCTCCACTTTGGTAACTTCCCTTATAGAGCCCCACTCATGCTACATCCCAGAGAGATCCTGTCTTTCCCCCACCCCTGCTGCCTTGGTAACATCCCTTAGAGAGCCCCCTCCCATGCCAGACCATGTAAGTCCACCTTGGCCTGTGATACAATTTCCATACCCAGATGTGGCCCTCAGGCCAAAGAGGGAGAGCCCTGCAAATCCACTGATATCCGCTTTATATCCACAGATGTGGATTTGGATATCCATGGCTCATTTTTTTAGATACAGATACAAATGTGGATACAAGAGTGCCCACCCCGATCTATACCATCCCTGACAGGTGCTTGTCTAACCTGCTCTTTAAAATCCCCAATGAAATAACTCTGGAGCTATACTTGTGTAAATCAGTTGAGTATTTGGCCCTTGTTCTTTAGGCTCCTCTTTTGAGACTGGATGTTTTATCCCCTTTTTCCAGCACTGAGATTTGCCTCCCTGTACTGCTTTTAGTCCTTTGCAATAGCAAGAATGTTAACCTCTCTTCAGGTTTCATCAGGGAGGAATAAGTGTTAATCAGTCTGGCATATGGAGTTCTTGAATCTTAACTATTTTTAGAAGACTTGTTTATTTGTCTGCCACCTTCATGGAGTAACGTGGCATTAAAAATTAAAACCAAAGTACCCACCCCACAAAGACTTATGCATGGCTTTAGCTCCATGTACTCCAAGCAGCTCGCTGACCTCACTGGGATTGTTCGGTGTGGAAACTTAAACATTTGCCTAAGTCATTACAGGACAAAGCATAAAATGTTCATTGTGTTTTAGTATTTTCCTACCTATAATTGTATCTTTCCTCAGGTGACTGTCTGGGACAAGTGTTTCATCTCAATTAGAATGAGCTGAAGAACGAGAGATTTAGCTTCTGCTTTAATTATATGGTATCTGGAATAGTTCATTTTCACAGGGCATTTGCCAACAGTTCTCCATCAATTTTTTTTTACTTTTTTTTGGACCATGACAGAATTAATTAGCCGTCCCTTGTGACCTTCTAGTAGTATGGCCACGAATTGCCCCCTTTCCTCTCCCCTGAGAACATTAGAGAATCAGTGGAGGAAAAGCGTGGTGCCATTTTCCTCAAAGGTGTCTCCTCCATCTAATGATCTGCAGCAGTTCAATCTAAGATCTGTCTGCTATCAAAAAGAATTATTTGACTGTTCCAGTGCCCCAACTCTGCCTTCGAGGTTATGCCAGACAGAATTAATAAGTCCTTTCTTACTGTATTACTGATTCCCCCAGTCCACCCTGCCCCTAGCATATGGAAACATTTTGAGCTGCCAAAAACGTGTATATTTTGGACTCCAAAAATAAAGTTGGTCTACTCTCCTCTACACCCCTGATTCCTCTTCCTTCCTCCCTCATCTCCTTTCAAGGGCATTGATTTCCTCAGATGTCTTCTGTGGTGATCCTGGTTTCCTATTAGACTTGTCAAAGCAGACATTGTTTTCCTTCTTCTCTAGTGTAGAATTATTGAGATTTATATAAACAAATGTAGCTACCCCCCAGTACACCCATTCATCTAGCTGACATAAAGCTAAAATGTTAGATAAGCCTGTGGTAGTTTTCATAGGATACCATGTAATGGGCCGATAAACCACACAGTTATTGTATTCTCAGATGTCATCCACTTTCTCCAGGGCAGAGACAGCCAATATGGGGGGAGCTGAAATGGTCTCAGGCAACTATAAAAATAAAATGAAAAGTGACACTTTTCAACTCAGCAAAAAATGAAAGTGAAATCCACTTCTCCACCCCTCTGAACACTTGTGTTTTAGCTTCTAGCCAGGGCTGTCACTTTGGACTAGACTCAGCAAAGAAAAAAACACAGCCAAAAGCAATGTGAGCATCTTCCTAGCCTTTCTTCTCACTCTCTTTGTTAATTCATCATTACTAATCCTTTACTTTCTTACTATACTCTTACTTTTGTTTCTGAACTTGCTGGTTTCTCTGCTGAAGGAAGGTCAGGACACAATTAGATGGCAAATAGGGATCAAGCTGTATTTTGTCTTATGGGGCACTGCAGGGTGGTCTCAGTACTATTATTCCTGTGCTTCATGTCTCTCTCTACAAAGTGTCCTGTCCCCATTTTCCTATATATGCAGTTCAGTATCACTGAGGCTTTGAGACAAAATTAGCAACCATTATCCTCTACTTTCTCACTCAGTCATCTGAGTGTATGAGAGAAAAATTTATTTTATTCTTTCCTTCAGAGATAGAATCTATTGCCATCAGGATAAACCCTAAACACGGGCCTTGGTTTTCTCAGATCAGTGTCTCGGGTCTGTTTCTAGACAAGAGTAGCTTTTAGGATCAGGAAAAGAGCCTATTGTGAGACTACTGCCTCATCCTTTTTTTTTTTTTTTTCATTCTTAGCCTCATAGTTATACTTTTTTTTTTTTGCCTGCTCATCCCCATTTCCAGCTGTTCAGTGCACATGTGGGCACTCCATAAATAGTCCAGACTCAGAACAGTTTAATTTATCACAGATATGTCACCACTAAAGAAATCCCAGGGGATCCTTCTCAACCACTCTTTCTGTGTGCAATTAGTGCAATATGGGTTACTTTGTCACTACTTAGATCTCTCATACAGATGCTCCTGGGGACTTACTCCAAATGATACCTTCTGATTATTTGGCTTAACGGATCCAAAACAGAAATCCTTCTGAATGGCAAGAAATGTGCTCCTGGCAAAAATACCTCCACTGCTATATTTGCCCCCGGTGCCAGGCACTGAACATAGGAGTTTGGTTTGACTCTGACATTTTGTTTTCTTCTCACATCTTCCAGTTCTACAATGCTAACTACTCGGCTCCAGATCACCCACTTACTGTGTATCTAATCCTAGGTTGATCAGTCCTCTATCAACATTCTTTTTTGTGACTTTATATATTTCTGTGTATATGACTGTAATTATCTCTTAATGACACCTGTTCAGGATTCCAGGTCGTCATGCAGTCATACAATAGCAGCTTGGCACTTGGGCCTGTTCTCAGTGACACTCAAGGAAGTGTTGTGCAGTGGGAAGAAGAGGGGCTGGGAATCAGGACTCACCTGCAGAACAGTAGTCCTAGAATGAAGGAACTTGGCCGTGATCTAACACAATCGCTGAACATTCCTTAGATGCCCCTTTCCTGCATGTATCCCTGTATTGGCACCCAGATTACAGTTTTCTCTAATGTAGCCGTTTGCAAATTTTGTTCTTATCTTTACCCAGCTATGAAATGGGGAGAATAATTGTTTCCTACCTGCCCCACAGGATGAAGTTTGTTTACACACAAATTGCTTTGAGATCTTCAGATGAAAAGTCTAATGGTGGTGCAGAGTACCATTACTTATGGCTGTTTTCTGTCTCCTGTTTGCTGGAAGCAGAACCATGCTCTCATCTTCAGAAATATTATTAAATCCTGGACTATTTTAGGCAACTGGTGCAAAGACTTCCTCCTACTGTCTGTAGTTCTCTAGGGATTCAGCTTCAGCCTCTCTGTTCTTCAGCTCAGCTCATAGGCATTTTAGGTACAAATTTCCTTCATGCTTCCCTCATCACCTCCAATGTCCTTGTTTGTTACTGACTTTCTGACCCCCTTCAAATTCCATCTCTAGTGCTCTTTCTTCTGCCTGGCCCATGGCTCCTATTCCTCTCTAATAAAACCATCAAAGCCAAACTGCTTCTGGAGCCTCTTTGTTCCCATTGTTCAGTTATTTTCCATGAAACCAAGACCAGGTCTACACCAAAAGGTAAAACTGATCCAGTTATATCACTCAGGAGTATGAAAAATATCTCTCCCCACACACCTTCCCCCACCCCCAGTGACATAGTTAAGTCAACCTCATTCTCCGTGTAGACAGTGCTATGTCGATGGAAAAATTCTTCTGTTGACTTGGCTACCGTGTCTTGGGGAGGTGGATTAACTACGACAGGAGAAACCCTCCCATCACTGTAGTGAGTGGCTACCCTGAAGGGCTGCAGCTGTACTGTAGTGGTTTAAGAGTAGGCATAGTCTTACCCTTTGTACCCTTGCTCAATGCTGCCATTGTGTCTGAAGATGCTGCCTGTATAACACATTGTGGCCTGCATACTTTACAGTCTTGACATACAAATGCAAGTGGTCAGCTGTGATGCATTTTGCTAAAGAGTGCAAATTGTACCCCACTGAGAATAGCTCCACCCTCCTCACCTTTCTTTATTTGCCTGCTGCATGAAAATAAAACTAAAACGTATAGTCCTTCTCTTTATTACTAGGTATTTGCTGTTTCTCAATTATCTTTATACAGAAAATAGTTTATGCATGGTCACTGTGACAGCAGGACCTTATTTACCGAAGTTAATTTTGCTTGTATTGCAGTACACTTGAATATAAGTATGAATCTTATCTGTATTATTGTTCAGAGCTCCTTTGGGGAGTAGCAGTTTGAATTAAATTACATGTGTTCAAAAAATTCTGTCACATATTACAGAACTATTCAGAAACATCTTGCCAGACCAAACCAGATTCGAATAAAGCCATTAACCAAACCACTGTTTGTTTTAATGGTCCTGTAAGAGGGCATCTGCTGGTGACTTTGCAGGATTTGGGTGGTCGTTTGTTTCCAAAGCTTGTCACAGTTTTGCTGTCTGTCTCACTCATCTCTCTGGCAGGAAGGGCTGAAGATGTCATCAACTTACTCATTCCTAGCCCAAAGAAAATTCAGACCTTTTATTTTGTTGCAAATAAATCCTTCCCACTCTCCCTGTCTTCACAGTGCTCAAATCATCATAGAATGAGCAAACTTTATGGTTTGCCCATCGGGGTGTTCCTTTTATGGTCTCCCATGACAGAGAGCTGAGCAATTGTTTTTGTGCTCCTTGGGCTCTCAGGCATTACAAGCACAGAGGGCTATTGTTGCTCTCATGCAGTAATGGGCAACCTAGACTAGTGAATGGGCTGCATGAGTGGCCCTCCTTCCTCTCAGGGGTCTGCAAGATAGCTGTAACCAAGGCGGTCTCCCAGGATAGGGTAGTTTTGCTAAATTTGCTTGTGTACCTAGAATTTGCGAGGTGTGCTGACTGAACCATAGCAGCACTTTGACTGGATGCAGAGGGAATGCCTGGCTCTCACTGTCAATGTTGTGTGCAGTCAGCATGCACCTCTCTTCATGTGCCCTTGCTTGACATGTGTGTCGCTTTAGTAATACCAGTAGGGAAAAAACCTAGACAATGGAAACCAGTGGAATCTGGCAACCCCATGGGCAATGGTAAATAAAATGTCTCGCAAGCCACACACACAATCCCGATGGGCTGCAGGTTGCCCACTACTGCCCCTAATACCATTGGGAAATTATAGTCCTTTCCAAGCCCATAACCACTTGCATGGTACAAAGTTGAATTAAGCTACCCCAGGCAACCACCCATTCATTCTCTTAATTAACTTTCTTTCAGATGCATTTCCATCTTCAGCATGTGTATTCAATTTTAAAAATGCACTCGTTGCTCAACATAGTTTTAATGAAAGCCAAAAGCAAAAGAAATACAAGATTCCCCCCCTATAAAGGCAGGTGCCAAGGAACACCCACTATGCAAATTGTGTGTCTTATTTCGATTATATTTTGAAATAGCTTATTTGAAAATTTGGCGCATCTATACAGCAGAACGAGGGTTACAGGGATGCCAGAATAGCATGCCTGCTATTTTGAATAATATTTTGAAATAACGGGCACGTTTAAAAGACGCGGAGTAGCTATTTTGGATTACCTCTGGTATCCCAAAATAGCTCCACTGTCTAGATGTGCCCTTGGGCAATTGTATGTTTTCTCCGGAAGATTTGAATGTTGTTAAAGATTACCCAAATTTAGGCACAAATTCAGGTTTTGCTTGTAGATGCGGAGCAGTGTCCACCTTTTTTATCCCAAACCGGCAATGTACAATGTGCAGGCAGAACGCTATGCCGGCAGGGAGCCACACTGGGCACAGCAGTCTTCCTGTGCATTATAAATTGCTGAACCAGGAACTTAATTTGTGCAGTGCCTAGCCAGCTCTGATGAAGGCCTCTGTACTACTGTAATAAATCATCATAATGGGAACTTGGAGTTATATAGTAAACACAAAAAACACCTGTGTTCAGTCTTTGTATACTTGTATTTATTTAGATTCCAGTTACATGTTGTAGTACAGATTCTGATTTGTTACATAGTGTAAATCTGAAGTAACTCCATAGAGTATAATAATGATGCCTGGTTTTTAATCTCTAAATCTCAAAACACTTCAAAAAAAGCCCAGTATCCTCAACTTCATTTTACAGATGGAGAAACTGAGAGTCAGAAAAGTGAAGTTAGTTGATCAAGGTCACCCAGCAAACCAGCGGTAGGTCCAGTCCCGATCCACAGCGATAGCTTAGCCAAACCTCATGACAATGGATTTGCAGTATATAAAGTATATAGTACGGATCAGAATCTGGCCCACAATTTATATATATATGAAAATATACCCAAAACTATTTAATTTCATAGATACGACATGCATAGAGGGAGCCTAGCTTCCACCTTCCAGTACCGTTGTTTCAAAGAGGGCTATTAAAATGTAAAGCCAGCTATTACATTTAAGGGTTAATAAATAGCAGACATAGAATTTCACAGCAATGTTTATTCACCTGTAAGTATAACAGTGAAATATGAGTTAGTTAGTTATACGCAACATGAGTGTTCCTCCAAATATATGGTTAGTTTCATTCCCCTGAGGGGGCACACAGTTAAAAAGTGAACACCACAGCCTGAATAGAACAAATAGAACCTAATGTGATAAAATCTTTCACAAGCAACAAGTCTTAGAACAATCAAACATACTGCATGTAAACCGACTTCTGAATACCTGCTGATCTGCTACCTAGATCTTGTCCTATTTTAATAAGCCAATAAAGAGAGATAACAGTTATAATACAATGTTCATGTCATAGTCCAAAGGTCTGAAAACTTGTCTCTTGACTCTGATAACCTCTCATCACCTGCCATCAAGTTACTAATCCATCCCAAAATTTCTCTACAGACTCCTGTTCCTAAACTAAGGCCTTGTTTACACTGCAATTGAGTAACAAAGCTTTTGTGGTTCACAGGGGCTTAACCTCTCTCCCTGAACAACAAAAGCTTGGCCTGATGACAAAGCAAGCCCCATTTGTGGGGGGTGGAAGATTTTTGTCAGCAGAAGTGCCAACAAACAGCATTTACACTGTCCACCTTTTAGCGACATGGCCACAAACATCACTAAAAGCCGCATGGTGTAGAGAAAGCCTCAGTTTATCTTCCCTTAACATTTGTCCTGTGGTCTAGCTGCTTCCAATCCTTCTTTCTGCAGTAGTTACAAGTAAGGAATAGGGTGAATACATGGAATATAATAGATGCTGCTTGTTTTCAGCACATATAACATCTTTCATTTCTTCCTTTTTTTCCCATTTACATTCTATTTATGGGCCGGTTACTCCATTACAGGGTTTCTTGCACTTTCTGCTGAAGCTAGATAGGTCCATAAAGTTAATTCCTACATTCATATCCAGTGCCCAGAGTGCTCAAAGTCAGGTTTTTCCATTTAGTTTTGTAACATTGTTTTTGTTCTTGCCTCCCAACTGTCCATGCATCATCTGTGTATATTGGATCATTTTTACTTCAATGCATTGATGTTTTGTCAGCTGTAGGAACAATTTATGAAAACAAACATGACAGACCAGCTTCTCCTTCCTTTTTTTTTTAAACATTCTCCAAACAACTCATTTATTTCCTTAGTTTTGGGACTGTAATGAGATAGAGTAGCCTCCCTCTGAGCCTGACAGGGAGTTGCCACTATGGATTCCCTGGTGGGTGGAGCCAAGCCAGCTCTGCCCCTGTGCCAGGAGCAGAGCATTGAGACAGGAAGTATAAGAGGCGGGCCCTTCAATTCAGTTGGGTGGGAAGTCTTTAGAACCTTTATATACATCTTTAGCAGACTACAGAGCTGTGGCCCTACTGCTAAGCCATGTAGTCCCTTGCCTGGGGAGGAGTCTGATTATGGAGACTTCTGGGACTGCCATCTGCCCTTTACCCAGAAGAGCCTGAAGACTCACAAGCTACTGAGCCACACCAATGGAGGGTGGTAGGGAGTAACCCAGGGAAACCAGACGTTAGGGAATGAGTCAGAGGGTTTTGGTGAGATCCCTGCTAGCCCAGTGGTGGGAATGCTACTGTTATGGCCTTGGACTGGGACCTGGTGGAGCAGGATGGGCCCGAGACCCCTTGCTGCCAATCCCACTCCTGGGATGTTGGCCTACTCACCCTAAGCTGGAAGGCCTGTACCAGTTGAAGTGCACCTGCCAGAAAGTGGAAGCTAAAGACTGCTTGTTGCTCTGCCCACTCCGAGGGTCAGAGCCCCAGATTGTGCTTACCCTCTGTCCTAGCCTGGAGGCTTGGGCTAAAGACCACATGTTCCTCTGCCTCACTGAGGCGATGTTTATACTGCAGTTCTTTTTCAGAACAAGGTACGCAAATTGTGAACAGCAATTTGTGTACCTTTTTCCGATTCTTTTTTCGGAAGAGGCTTTTCCAACATTTGGACCATCTACGCGGGGCCAAATGTAGGAAAAACCTCCTCTTTCAGAAGAACCCTTAGTCCTCATAAAATAAGGAATACAGGGCTTCCGAAAGAACTCACCCACTTTTTCGGAAACTGATCCAAAAAAGTGGACGCATTCCCTGGATGCGGCAGAGTTTTTCCAGGGTCCCGGAAAAACTCTGTAGAGTAGACATAGCCTGAGAGGGCCAAAGCCTGCAAATTAACAGCAGGTTTGCTGCCTGACACAGGAAATAAGAGTGGCCAGCTTCCAAGATGGATAGGGAGGGGACACTACAGACCACTGAATAATGCAATATTCTTCCAAAGGCAATGAATTTCACCATCAGGCTCTCTTCACCGTCTTTAGTCCTAGACAAGTAGGAATCAACATTTTTTCACCCTTGAAGTTAGGTGACAAAGTTTTGATTAAGTCCTGTTTTTCTTCTGATTTCCCATGACAGTGTTATAACAGTAAGTGTCAAACTGAAGGCTTTCCATTGCCCTGGGATATGTCACAGAAAGATGTAACCTTTGGGGATACTGCATTGAGCCTGGGTGGTTTGCCTCAGCAAATAGCCTGGCAGTCCACTTGATGCATTATGTACGAATGCTGGGTTGATATGGTGCTTACTTCAAATGTCCTTTGGTAGAAAAGAAGAGTTGAATGCTTTGAAACAACACACACCTACAAATTAAAAAGGTAAGTAGCAGGAACACCCCGGGAAATCTCAATCTGTGGCCAAAATACACCTTAATGAGGGAAATTCAAATAACCTTAATTCAATTTTTAATTCATATCCCTCTCTTTGTTGGTTTTCTTTTCTACGAGGAATATTTTCTCATTATAATTCTGAAGTTCAGCCTTTGGCATTTATAGACAGAGAAACATGTTTACAATTTTTATATTCAAAGGAAGTCTAAATCTGACAGGATGTAAATAAATGTGAAACACAATTATTTTTTCAAACAATAATTGATAGCCAGCTGGATCTACTTATATTTTAACTTTACAATTGCATCAGTTTCTGTCTTCCTCAGATAGCACTTATTTTCAGCTCTGTAGGTGAACTCCTATAGCATTCCACTTTTGGAATAACAAGATTTTTTTCCCAATTTTCCATCAAGCTTTGTCGCATTTGTTCCCGAAACTTACTCACATGGTTGCTTTGGAGATGCTTTTGTAGAAGGTTTTACTTAGTATGCTCTTAATAGTTGTCTCTGAGTCAGTTTTCCTGCTCTCTCTGGCTAGATCCTTTAAACTTTTTATTATTTATAAATGCAAAATTATATTTCTGATTCCCCCCCACATGCTTTATGAAATTGACTTATGGATGCAAATATGCATAATTCAAAGATGCTTTGCTCATGTAACCTATCAATTTTAATGTCACAGTCTGCTGGATCTGTATATCTTATTTTGATGTATGTATCATTCTTGTTAGAAGTATGGAATGGTTTATGATTTTAAATGTGCAAATGGAAGCCATCAGGGATGTTTCCCTCAATATCTGGGTGATCACCTGTAAACAGTCTCTTTTGTCCCTTGAATCTAAGTAGTGGTTGGTCTTAGGAAGTCATGTGACCACCCCAACTGCTAGGGTCTGACCAAGTAATTTTCCATAGAAGGTGGGAGAGAGAACTCCAAGTTCCCACCCAAAATGGAATCTATAAAGCAATGGGAAGTGAGCTGTCCCTTTGTCTTTGGCTAGTATGTCATTCCCGAGAGAATGAACTAGAGACCCCAGAGGGAAAAAGGTCTTCCTTGGCTTGGAGATTTAGCCGAAATAAGAACTGTTTTAGAGTGAGTTTGTAATAAGCTTGGGTGTGTGTTAGAATAACTACATGTTTCTTGTTTTAAATTTGTAATTCACTTCACTCTGCCTGTTTTCACTTGCAACCACTTAAATCCTATTGTTTGTACTTAATAAAATCACTTTTATTAACGATCAAGCCCAGTGCAAATAATTACCTGAGAGAGCAATCAGTGTGTACATCCTCCTTTTGTTGTTAAAGGAGGCTTACCTGAATGATTTATTTGGGGTTCTGATGCTATTTGGGTAGTGGGTTCCCTGGAAGCTGTGTCCAAAACTGCGTTTTCCTCAGATCTGAAGAGTTTCAGTGTTGGTATTGCTCTTTGCACGGGGAGAGGTGATCTCATCTCTGTGCCTTGGCTAGGGGAGACCAGATCTGGCCCAGCAGGACAGGGCGGTGAGAAGCCTCAGAGAGCAAGAATGCAAGTGTCAGAGGCTTTATCAGCACACTGGGAAGCACCCCCAAGGGGTCTTCTGTGACCGCACCCTGTCACAATATTAAATATAGAAACTAGATTTAGACTGTGGCTCGGGTTGGAGGCTAAATTAAGGTAAAAGTTTAAGCTCAAATTCAGAACCAAGCAAAAACGTTCAAGCTTTTCTTTTGAGATTTTGCCATTTCACACAAGAAATTTCATGAGATGGGCTGATCTCAAGAGATTTCGTATAAGAACAGCTGTATATGCAACTGAATGGGCCCAGAAAACAAGCATCTTCTGATTTCAGACCCAAACTGGAACTAACATCAGAACCAGGATTTTAAACTGAATCCTGTCTAGCCATAGAACTTCAGGGGGTTTGGAACAGAGGTTCAGATTTTGGCACATCTCTAACTTTATCTTCAAAGCACTTATGGTAAATATTACAACCATTTTATAGCTAAGGAATCTGAAACTATAGGTAAGTTAAGTGGCTTGCTCAAAATCACAGAGGGTATGTCTACACTACAGCGTTAATTCGAGTTAACTTAATTCGAAATAGTTAATTTGAATTAAGCTAATTCGAAATAATGCATCTATACACACAAACTATTTCGAAATAGTGTTTTGCTATTTCGAAATAGTGCGTCCACACTGAGCGGACCCTGAACCGAAGTTAAGCTGGCCGGAACCAGTACTGGCAGGGCATCAGATTAGGACTTAGTGTGTGGGGCTGCTGTCTGAGGCTAACTGAGCTGCGTGCTTAAAGGGGCCCTACCCCCACCCCGGACAGAGTTCTCAGGGTTCCCTGCTTGCTTGTCTACCTCGATGAGGGACAGCAAAGCAGTCCTGTCTTGAAGTGCCCTGAGTTCCCACACTCAGGACACCACAGCACTCGGCCACATGGAGCCAGAGCTGCCCCTGGGCACGCCGGTGCATCTCGTGGGGTTGTTGCCATCAGCCCAGCTGCACTTGCTGCAGGCTGCCATCCGGGGGGGTCCATCGGGGGCCTGTCAGGATCCAGGAGGCCTTGCGGGAGAGCGTCCACCCTTCGGAGCCTCCCTGGTCCTCCCCACCGGGGGCTCGTGCCCCATTCCTCCCTCACGTCCTTCCACTTACCCCTCCCTAACCCCCTTCCTGAGGTCAAATAAAAGACACTTTTGTTCAAAAATAGAAACTGGGTTTATTGAACAAAACTGGGGGGGGGGGATGAACCTCTGGGGAGACTGGGGAAAGGAGGCGGGAGACGGGAGGAGAGAGGGTGAGAGAGGGGAGGGGGAAAACTGGGAGGAGGGAGCTGGAAGGGGGAAGCAAGGGGAGGAAGGGGGAGAGGAAGCTCAGCGCTCAGGGGTGGGGGTCTCGTCGGGCCATGTGTCTCCCAGCACGGCAGGTGCGGGGGCCTCGGTGTCCCCAGGGGGATGGGGAGGAGGGTGTGGAGGTTGAGGTGGGGGGGTGTGGAGATTGAGGAGGGAGAGGAGGGAGAGGGAGAAGAAGTGGGAGGAGGAACGGTAGCTGGGGGGGCAGCAGGCGCTGGAGCGGCACGAGGCAGCACGCTCTGCACCAGGGTCTGCAGATGGGTACAGATGGCATGACCCAGGGCAAGCAGCTCCCTCCGGAACTCCTGTTCTTCCTGTGCCCGCTGCTCCATGATGCGGGTCAGGGCTCGCAGGGCCCCCAGCTGCTGCTCTTGGTACCCCTGCCGTGTTGCGGTCATCCTGTGGAACCCTCGGGTGCAGGAGGATGTCCCGGGCGGGGTGGTGCGCCCTGCACGTGCAGCTGGTGCGGCTGTGGAGAAAGAAGAGAAGTGGTCAGTTCTCCCTGGGAACACAGTGAGTGAAGCCCAGCCCCCCTCTGCGAGGTGAGGATGACCGTGCCCTGCACCGTCAGAGCCACTGTGCTTGCACAGAGGCCATGCTTGGAATGTCCGGCTATCCCCGGGAGTGGGAACTGCCTCGAGACCGCACCCATGCCCCTGTGCTGTGTACAGTGTGGGTGAGGTGTGGGGGGGGGGAGATGTTAGAGAGGGCTTCTGAAGGGTGGGCGTCTTGCTGTGTCCCACCCTGGGGTCAGGAGCATGTCAGGTCTCTTCACACATGCGTGTGGCTATCAGGCCACAGCCCCTGTGTGGCACGCAGCTGGAGCCACCTGCCCAGGGGTGGCACGGCACATGCTCGCACGTGCACAGGTTGCTGCGTGATCTGTGGTGAGCAAGGCCCACGCGCGCGGTCCCTGGTCTCCCACCCCACCCCACCCCATCTGGGAAGGGGACAGTGATGGCACTTACATGGTGTGGCCTCCCCAGACGACCCTGGTGACTCCGCTGCTGGGACAGCTCGGGGGTCCAGCCGGTGTGGCACCCTCCGTGGCAGCTCCTCCTCTGTGCCCTGGTTAGGGCCCTCCGGTCCCGGCTGACTGCCCCCCGGGGTGGCACGGACCACACCGCCGCCTAGGATGCGGTCCAGTGCCTCAAAGTAGGGGCAGGTGTCTGCCCCTGCTGAGGAGCTGCCCCAAGTGGCCCTGGCGTACCCCTGCCACAGCTCTTTAATTTTCAGGCGTACCTGCTCCTGGGCCCCATGGTGGCAGCTATGCGGCCATAGACGGACGCATTCCTCCATCTAGTGCAGCGATCATGGACATTGGGGGCCTGCCCCCAAACCTCAGTGAGGTCCGTGATCTCCTCACTAGTCCAGGAGGGAGCGCGGTGCCTATGACCCCTGGCTGGCTCCTGGGTGCTGGGGGACTGGGCGGGGGACAGCTGGCTGGCACTGGCTGCCCGGCTCATGGTGGGGCCACTGGGTCAGGGGCAGAGACTGCTGGCAGGCCTGGCTCTGGCACGTGCAGTCTGGCCAGAGTCTACCCCTTTAAGGGCTCTGGGGCTGGGGGAGAGGAGAGGAGTTTTCCTGGTTTGGCCGCTCGGGGAAACTGGGAAGGGCTGGAGGCCAGCTAATTCGAATTAAGTGTCTACACAGCACTTATTTCGAATTAGCTATTTCGAATTTGGCGTTACTCCTCGTAGAATGAGGTTTACCAAATTCGAATTAAGTGCATGTATAGATGCTATTAAAGTTAATTCGAAATAACGGCTGTTATTTCGAATTAACTTTGCAGTGTAGATGTGCCCAGAGGGAATCAGTGTCAGAGCCATGATTGGGGCTAAGAAGTTCTTATTACTGCTGTGCTCTGCTCATTGGCTCATGCCTCTCCCTAAATAAAGAGAAGCTGCTATCTTTGCTACATTTATCCTCCAGCCCCATTCAAACTGTAATTATTATTTACACCTTCACTCAGACATTGCACCATTTGTTAATCACCATTATTATTATGTCTGTGATGTAGTAGATCTCTCTCTGTACAGCACTTAGCAAAGATTTGCTTCCTCCTGACCTTTCATGCAAGCTATATGGAATTAAAAAGAGAGAAAATTAAGAATAAATTGTAATCATTAAGACTGTGCAGGTGTTTTCAATTTGTTTCCATTAAAAATACAGGCAAATTACTAATTAAAATAAACGTTGGCCTGTGAAGAAGACTGCAGAATTTCCACTTGAACATCAAGGAATAAGAAGAAGTAGCCTGCCAAGGCTTAGTGCCACTCCATTTTAATTTTGATAGAGTGGCCTTCTCACTCTGGGAGTCCTAGCATTCTTCCCAGCTTAATCCATTAGAGTACATATTGGCAATGCAGTCACTGCATAGGCAGAAGGACGGCATTGTGCGTAGGGCAACAGACTGGGAATAGAGCTGATCAAAGCTTTAGTGGAAACTCTTATTTAACAACAAATGGCTCTTCAACCACAGGGTTTCAGGGTTTTTCAGTGAATAATTTAAACTGACTTGTTTCAGGTTTTGGACAGTATTTTTGGTTTATAAGACCCAAGCACATTTGGGGAAGGGGGAGTCACATAAAATAGTTTCTTGGAAACCAATTTTTTTGTTTGTTATATAAGAACTTAAGAACAGCCACACTGGGTCAGAACAAAAGTCCATCTTGCCCAGTATCCTGTCTTCCGACCGTGGCCAATACCAGATGCCCCAAAGGAATTGAAGAGAACAGGGAATAATCAAGCAATCCCTCTCCCATCACCCATTCCCAGCCTCTGTCACATGCTAGACACACCATTCCTACCCATACTGTCTAATAGCCATTATCAGGGCTCGACAAAGTAGTCAATCTACTTGCCCGGGGCGAGTAGATTTTAAGCTTGGCGCCGCAGCGCAATCAGCGCATGTGCAGCATGCCAAACCGCGCGACTGGCGAGCGGGGCTTGCCGCCGCTTGTCAAGCCCTGGCCATTATCTAGTTCAGTGTTTGTCAACCAGTGGTACGAGTACCCTAAGGGGTACTTGAGAGAAGTCTGGGGGTGCCTCAACACAAGTGAAATTTGGAGAAAATGGAATTTTTGTTTTAAGTTTTACAGCGCTTTATTATTTTTATAATTTTAACGCCCAAAAATGTCATCGCCTGCCCGGCTACGATTAAGTTGTTTAAACAAATGTGTTGCAATGGTAGACAAAAAAATTGTGTGTCTGAAAACTGTAGGTACTGGGGGTACTTATAATTTTTTTTTTAAAAAGGGGTACTTTATAAAAAAAGGTTGAGAAACACTGATATAATTCTTTCTTGAACCCTATAAACGTCCTGGTCTTCACAACCTTCTCTAGCAAGGAGTTCCACAGGATGATCGTGCTCTTCATGAAGAAAAACTTCCTTCTGTTTGTTTTAAACCTGCTACCCATCAACTTCATTTGGTGACCCCTAGTTCTTACGTCATGGGAGCAAGTAAATAACTTTTCCTTATTCACTTTTTCCACATCAGTCATGATTTTATAGACCTCTATCATATTCCCCCTTAATCTTTTCTTTTCTAAGCTGAAAAGTCCCAGTTTTTTTAATCTCTCTTCATATGGGACCCATTTCAAACCCCTAATAATAATAACACGGTGGCCGATCTGATACTAATAATTTTTGTTGCCCTTTTCTGAACCTTTTCCACTGCTAATGTCTTTTTTGAGATGAGGCAACCACAGCTATACACAGTATTCAAGATATGGGCGTACCATAATTTATATTTATATAGAGGGAGACAAAAAGATATTCTCTGTCTTATTCTCTATCCCTTTTTTAATGATTCCCAACATTCTGTTTATTTTTTTGACTGCTGCTGAACACTGAGTGGATGTTTTCAGAGAACTATCCACAATGACTCCAAGATGTCTCTCTTGAATAGTTATAGCTAAATTAATCTCCATCATATTGTATACATAGTTGGGATTATTTTTTCCGATGTGCATTAGTTTGCATTTATCAACATTTAATTTCATTTGCCATTAAATTTCATTTGCCATTTTGTTGCCAAATCACTTAGTTTGGTGAGATGTTTTTGAAGTTCTTCACAGTCTGCTTTGGTCTTAACTATCTGGAGCAGTTTAGTATCATCTGCCAATTTTACCACCTCACTGTTTACCCCTTTCTCCAGATCATTTATAAATAGGTTGAATAGGATTGGTCCCAATATGGACCCTTGGGGGACACCACTAGTTACCTCTCTCCATTCTGAAAACTTACCATTTATACCTACCCTTTGTTTCCTGTCTTTTTACGATCAGTCCATGAGAGGGCCTTTCCTGTTATCCTGTGATAACAGAGCCTTTGGTGAAGGACCTTTCTGGAAATCTAAGTACACTATATCCACTGGATCCCCGTTGTCCACATATTTGTTGACCCCCCTCAAAGAACTCTAGTAGATTAGTAAGGTATGATTTCCCGTTACAGAAACTATGTTGACTTTTCCCCAACAAATTATGTTCATCCATGTGTCTGACAATTTTATTCTTTACTATAGTTTCAACTAATTTACCTGGTACTGACATTTTACTTACCGATCTATAATTGCCAGGAGCACCTCTAGAGCCCTTTTTAAATATTGGCACCACATTAGCTATCTTCCAGTCATTTTTAAAACTAACTTCCGTTATTTCAAAATAACAAGTGGAGTGTCCAAACTACCAGGCCTATTATTTTGAAAGAAGGGGCTGGTTATTTCCAAATAGTAATTCCTGCTCTCCTTGGGGAATAAGCTTATTTCAAAATGGTTATTTTGGGAGTTAGTATTTTGAAATAACTTATTTTGAAATAATTTCGTGATGTAGACATGACCCCTATGCCTTATTCGTCATCTATAAAATAGAGCTATGAATACTTATCTCACATGCCTGCTGTGAGGCTACATTTTTCATATGTAAAACTTTAAGATCCTTGGATTTGAAGTCCTATAGAAAGTATAATTACAGCCAAGAATGCAACCAGTGTGCTGACAAATGGCTCACACACAGCTTTAGCAACTAATATATCTGTAGACGTGAGGGGTTGTTAGTCTAGAGACATTAAATAGACCCATATACTTTTGGAAAGAATACCATACTATCTAAAACCTTCACCTTCGGAGCCCCAGAGGCTGGCAAAATGGATCTGAGTTCACCATTTCAGCTATGTGTTGCTTTTCTAATAGGTTGCTACCCATCATTCTTTTTCTATGGGGTTTTAATGGCTACAAACCAAAGTTCTGGAGTGGGATTTTAATCCAACACTTTAGAGAACAAGGGGGAATGTACTAACAACTGACACAACCTGCTAGACCCCGTTATGCTGTGCTTATCACAAACAGCTACATATTTTGTGCAAAAAAAAAAAATCAAATCCTGTACATATCTTTTGCCTCTGTAATATATGCCTCACTAGCACAATATTTCATAGCTCAAGCAATTGAAACACTATTTGAATGACTGTCATAAACCTATAGCTGGGATCATTTTCCTGCTAGATTTAAACCATTATCCCATCGCTGTAACAAAAATCCACCTGCATGTTGCTTTTTAAGATCAAGGGGCATTTCTGATGTCTGAATTAGAGCTGAAGGCTTAATAGCTGCTTGTCCACAGGGTGGTGAAATGAATGGGGAAACATTTCTGCTCTTGGAGTCACACCTCCAGGGGGGATATAATAAATTATGAGCATCTCTAATTAACAATGATGTTCCAAAGCATTGATTTTAACCCTTTTTCATTTTTGGACTCCTACAAAAATTATAATGGAGATTCAGACCCCTTTGGAAATGTTAAAAATGGTCCGTACACCCCCAGAGGTCTGCAGCCCACAGGTCGAACACCACTGATCTAAGGAAGTTAAAAACACTAATAATATTAAAATATGTCTGGATTTCCCTCTTCAAGGTCTCTGAAGGGCACCCATCGTGGCCGCATGGCATGGGGGGAGGCCTGCCCTGGTGGCCAGGGTTGCCATGTGGCAGGGAGGGGCCAGGGCCTGTTCTGGCGTCTGGGGCCAGGAATGGGACCTGCCGACGGCTGGGTGGGGGGGCGGGGTCTGCACTAGCAGCCAGGAACAGGACCTGCTGTATGGAGGGCGGTGTCTGTTCCAGCAGCCAGGAACAGGACCTGCCACATGACTGGGGGAGTCTGCTGCATGGTTGGGCAGGCAGGAATGTGTGTGTGTTAATAAATTGGATGCCACGGTGGCACACATCCAAACTAGCGCATGTAACCTCAATATTGGTGCACAAGCCAAAACTCACTCTGCTCGTGGTTGAAAAATCTTAGAGAGAACACTGCCTAGCTTCCTGACTTACACTGTGATAGCTCCAGCTAGCCAGACAGCCTAAAAGAATCCTAAGATTATGATCAGTGTATTGCCCACAGTTATAAGTTACCATCCAACTCCTTCTAAGCAAGCACATTTATTCTTATGATAAAAGCATTACAGAGGAAACATATTAAGACAATAAAAGAGTCTACACACATTCTAAAAACTTGTCAGAGACCGCTCTCCAACTGACTCTAGGGCTCTAGTAGGTTTCAGTCCTTCAAAACCAAGAAATTGAGTTTTCCCCATGCTTAAAGTTCATATCCTGCTTAGATCCAGAACAGCTGCTGGGCATATCATCTATTTCTTTATCAAACTTGGCCTTCTATAACAGGTAATCAGTAGACATTTACCATCTTAGGGCATAGCTTCAGAAGCTTTGTATGTGTATAACTGTATTTAGAGAATTTTCATTAACCTCTCTCTAGGGTAAGAGTCTCAAATTCATGGCCCATGGACCATCTGTTGCCTGAGCACCCTGCCTCTTCCTGCTCTGCCCTCTTCCCCCACCATTGCATCCCTTTCCTGAATCTCCTTCCCCCAAGGGATGCAACCTCAGGGATTACTGGGGGCCACCTGCTGTGTGGCAGGACTCCCCACTCTCACCATGGTGGCAGGAGCCATGGGGAAGCAGAGCAACACAGCAGCCTTCTGTGCTTTGCCACCATCTCCCAGGCCAGCCCAGTCACTCTGCTAACCCTTAGGTTAACCTGAGTATGGCAGACCAACCTGTCCATAGGACAGTTGGGATGACCACCATGGGGCCCCCTAAAATGCGAGGCCTGGGGCGGCTGCCCCAAACTATCCTATGGACGGGACAGCTCTGCACATACCTCCTACAGGCTACAGGAATGTGCCAGCGGTGGTACGAATCTAGCAGTCAGAAGCCACTCTAGCTGTGCTGCTGGTGGTGATGGGGGCCCCTGGGGTAGGGAGGGTTAAATCACCAAGGGTGGCAGGTGGGGCTGGGGGACATGCAGGGGGGGACATGCGGAGACCCCTGCCAGCTCCCCTCCCAGATCCCTGCCCAAGAGGGATACCTGCTGTCCCATTCGAGCATTTGAGGGCTGACTCTGGCCCTAAGGTAAATTGAGTTTGAGACCCCTGCCTTAGGGATATCCCAGGAAATTCATTTAACACTTATTGAACTAAAAGTCAGTACTTGTCTAATACAATTTCAGTACAGTCTTTTGAACTCCCAGGTCTCATATCTGTCACCTCTCCCCACTAAAGAGGATACACACAGTCCTCGCCCAGAATAATGTGTAAACTTAATACAATAAGGCCTTTCAAGGATATTGCAGGAAATTGACATATCTGTCATGGAAGGTATTCAATAGTTCTGTTTCTTTGCTGTAGAGGAGTTGTGTTAACCCTATATACAGTACCACCAAGCCATGGCATCCAGGACACATGCACTACTTTAAATTCTCAGCTCAATAGCTTGAGCAATGCATTGCTTGTATCCAGAGAAGTTCAGAACTATTATGCCGAAAAGGAAAAATTTTCTAGTTGTAAAGGGCTGTCTTTGCATGGGCTGAGATTGCTGTCTGGGGAGAAGGAAGAGAAGCACAGGAAAGACAATTTAAGAGCTGGGCAGTTTAATATTCTTCTGCATCCCATGGCTGATTCTGGGCAGGCTTTCTGGCATGGGAATCATAGAATCATAGAACACTAGAACTGGAAGGGACCTCAAGAGGTCATCGAGTCCAGTCCCCTGCCCTCATGGCAGTACCAAGCACATATGCAAAGGCATCCAGCAGCTTTACTGCTAGACTACAGAATGCTTTCCAGGATCCAGCTGTTATGGAAAGAGAGGAACAGAAGTTGTGCTAAAAGGACCTTCCAGTGAAGAGAGAAGCTTTTGCATATCTCCAATGGCCTAGTCAAAGAGGATACCTGCCTGCAGACCACAAGTGTCCTAATGTATGTTTCAGAAGCCTTAATGGGAAGAATGCATACAAAGCAAGTCCAGCAAGCTGCCAAGGGATTGTTAATGACTAAATCCACTCTACTACTTGGCCACCCTTATAGACCAAATGAGCCAGATTCACGTTCAGCTCATGCTGGTTTCTGAAGGTGTAAACTCAGATACAAGGCTCCCAAAGCATACAGTCCTATAGGCAAAGAAGGTATAGTGGGATACTACAGGGCATCAGCAAGCCCAAAAGTGTGCGGGTCTGGTCAGAGAGGCTGGACAGGACAGCTGAAGGATGCACTCATTCACCAGCTTCTATTGGCAGGGTTTCTATGGAGCCACCAGAAGAACTAAAACTCCCCTTCCTTTATAAAACAAGGAGTCCCTCTGCCATGCATATTGGCCATATCAGACAGTCTCTGCACCAGAGACTAAATAGACACAAATCAGACATCAAGAAAGGTAACATACAAAAACCAATAGGAGAACACTTTAACCTTCCTGAACACTCAATAACAGATTTGGAAGTAGCCATCCTTTTACCAGAAAAACCCTTCAAAACCACAGTAGGAAGTGAAACGGTAGAATGGCAATTCATTTGCAAATTTAAATGATCAAATTAGGACTGAATAAGGACTTAGAATGGTTCTTTCACTACAAAGATGATTTTCCCTCTCTTGGCATTCACCCCTCCATATCAATTGCTGGGAGTGTGTCACATCCCTGAGGGTATGTCTACACAGCAAAGTTATTTCAGGACACCAGAGGTATCCCAAAATAGCTACCCCGCATCTTTTGAACACATCCACTATTTCGAAATATAGCGGATGCGCTATTTCACCATCCCTGTAAACCTCATTCTACAAGGAATAAGGGATGGCTCAAAATAGCTCTTTATTTCAAAATTTAGCGCTGTGTAGATAGTGACAAATGATGAAATAAGCTATTTCAAAATAGACTCCAAATAAGCTACACAATTTGTCCTACACAATTTGCCTTATGAGTTTCGAGTGCTGTGTAGACACACCCTGACTGAACTGGCCTTGTTAACACTGGTCCCAAGCTTGGTAAGTAAATCCCTTCTTTTGATATGCATTATATATCCCTATCTCTGATTTCTACTCCATGCATCTGATAAAGTGGTTTTTACCCACAAAAGCTTATGCCCAAATAAATCTGTTAGTCTTTAGGGCTACTTCTACACTGCAATGCTATTTTGAGACACCAGAGTATCCTGAAATAGCTATCCCACATCTTCACAGCAAGCCCATTATTTCGGGCTTGCTATTCTGATGTCTCTGTAAACCTCATTCTATGAGGAGTAAGGGATGTTTTGGTATAGCGCTTTATTTTAAAATCTGGCACTGTGCAGACAGCACCAAATGACAACATAAGTTATTTCGAAATAGCATCAAAATAAGATACACAATTTGCATAACTCAAATTGTGTACCTTATTTTGAGTTACGGTGCAGTGTAGACGCACCCTAAGTTGCCACAGAACTCCGCGTTGTTTTTGCAGAGATAGGTTAACAAGCCTACCCCTCTGAGACTTGTCGCCTTTTTTATAGATACTCTGATGAAAAGTGATAATGGACACACCTCCTATGTCCTTCTCGGTGAATTTCCTCTTCTAATGCTAGATCCCTTATTGGCAGACAGATGCAATGTACATCTTCAGCCTGTGTGAATCTGGGCCAAAAAGCTGCAGGGGGAAAATACCACTTGCCTTTTCCATAACCCTGAAAATTGGGATCAGAATCTAAAAAAAAAAGTTCTTATGAAAAAAACTGGGACTGAGTGTACCTTGCGGCTGAAGACTGGATCACCCTGGGCTAAATGTCAGTGTGCTGGGCTTCCATTCTATGATTAAGATAATTTTAAATCACTGCAGGTTTCCATGCAGGTTCCTTATGGTAATGAAAGCCCCAGCAGATAATTAGCCAGTTTGTAAGACGCCACTCTGGGCCCAGTGAATGCTGGGCTCTTCTTTCAAATGTAACTTGTTTTAAAGCTGTTTATGTACCTACTGGCACACTGCAAAACAAACCAAGAGCAGATCCTAATTCCCTTATGCCCTATTTCTAGCCCATTTTCCCTTGGGAGTTGGGGAGGGATGATCGGTATTGAAAAAGGAACAGTGACTTGGTATTCAAGTGAAAGATCTGGGGAGAATCTCCGCTCTGAACAGTGTGGTGTTTGTGTGGAACTGAGAGCTACAGGTATATTGATAGTCCCAGTGGCTGTGTGCAAATGGTTCCCCTGGTGCATCTGCATATCAGCTTCCTCTGTGAAAAGGGTAGAAAGCATGAAACAGAACTTAGTACTACACTTGCTTTCTCAAAATATCCTCCTGTTTCCTTCCTTTGCCCCAGCCTGTGGGCCACACTTCCCCAAAGGCTGCAGAACCTCTTATATGCAGTGTTTAAATGGAACTTCTGCTATTAACAGCAATTCAGATATTGGGGGTGGGGGAGGAGGTACAGGGCAAATTCCAGGTCCCCCACCCTCACAGAGAATCTAGCTCTCCCTCAGTCAGGAAACATCCCCGCTTTACTTTTTAGAGTCCAAATGGACGATGGTGATCATATAGTCTGATGTTGTATAGTACACAGACCGTAGAATTTCCCCAAAAGTAATTTCTACTGTGTTTCTTTTAGAAAAAATCCAATCTTAATTTTTAAAACTTTCAGTATTAAAGCATCCATCATGATCCTAGGTAAGTTGTTCCAATGGTTAGTTACTCTCACTGTTAAAAATTTGCATGTTGTGTCCAGTCTGAATTCATGTTCTACTTTTCTCTGCTAGATTGAAGAGTCCATTATTAAATATTTGTTCCCTGTGCAGCGATCAATCCACCGGCTGTTGATTTATCACATCTGCTTAGACATGATAAATAAATCTCTGAGCACTCTCCCATCTACGCCGGTACTCCACACGATGAGAAGATTAGCTGGTGTCGACCTTACTGCACACAAGACGCCACAGTAAGTACGTTGACCTCAGCGCTGCTATTTGTGTAGCTGAAATCACGTAGATTGGATTGACGGTGAGGGTTAGTGTCGACTAGGCCTCTGTCTCCCACCAATCCTCTCTAAGTGCATACATGTGTGCACACATAGTACAGAGGTTTTACCACAGGCTAAAAAGGGCATTTTTGTGAGAGGTTTTCTAAAAGATGGCCTTCATTTAAAAATCATAACAAAAGGAAGGGGGAGGGGATAAGGCCGAGGGGTGGAGGGGACAGGGCCATTTGTACTGTACTATAGCTCTCTGCTGGAAAAGAGGAACCTCCATATCCTTTGGTCTTTGGGTTCTTGTTCTATGTATTAAACTAATTGCAGCATTTTAACAGAAAACTAGATTCCCCTTCAGTCTGAGCCCTCATCAGTTCCCTCTCCTTGGGGAAGCTTTTGCAACTGCTCTCTGGTCATCAAGGAAGAGGTATAGGTGCAGGCACAAAGTCAGAGAACCAAGAGGAAGAATTAAAATTGAGGACGGGGAGGAAAGGCAGGCTGGCCCTAGCCATTTGCTGATGCCCTAAGAAAATGTAGTTCTGCCAGCACAGCACATTCTGTGCTTTCCTTTTTAAAAAAAACATTTTCATTAGGGATTTAAGTTTTCTGTTCAGCAATGCGACTTTTTAAGACTGACATTTTCTGCCTTACTTTCATTCTTTTAACTTTGCCCTCGCGGTCTTTGTGCTGTTCTTTATGACTCTCTTGTACCTGGGGTTTTTTTCCCATTGTCTTTTTCCATTTGTTTTTCTCCCAGCTATATGATTTCTTAATTGCAGAACAACTGTTCCTCTTTCCTTTTCTCCCCTTCCTCATTCTTTTCTTGTGTAGTGGTCTCTCCCTCCTTTGTTAGCTTCCTGATTTCTCTCTCCATCCCCTTACTCCTTTTTCTCTGTGTCATGTTCCCTATTTCCAGCCTCTGGATTCTCCTGCTTTCCCTCAGTACATGCACACCAGTGCCTCTTTCCCCTCATAGAATTACTCTGGGGTGCACACACATGCTGGCTCCCTTGTGCACACCCTCAGTTCACAGTCCTCTTCATCTGTCTCTTTCCCTCCTCTTAACTCCAGCTGCTGCTGAAGTTTCAGAGTTGGTCCAGCTCATTGGCTGCTGTAGTGCCCTCTGCTGGGGAGTTGGTGACAGTACAGTGGTATCTGTTGTGTTCTCTTGCCTACGGAGGGCTGTGCTGGACCAAGCAAAGCAGCGACCTGGAGAACATAGGGCTGGAGGGTGGCCTGAGCATTTGCATGGGGGAATTCCTGGGAGGGGGGTGATGTCAATAGTGGCCAGATGCTGGTGCTGGGAATATTGGGCTAGAGGAGCACCAAGGGAAGGGAAATGGAGGGGACTATACATATAAAATGGTGGGGTCTAAATTAGCTGTTACCACTCGAGAGAGAGATCTTGGAGTCATTGTGCATAGATTTTTGAAAACATCCACTCAATGTGCAGTGGCAGTAGAAAAGCTAACAGAGTGCTGGGAATCATTAAGAAAAGAATAGAGACTAAGACATCATATTGCCTCTGTCTAAATCCATGTGTGATGGGTCGGAGCTGCCCCATTCGGCCGGGGCCGATCCGCCCCACACTAATCCCACGGCGGTGCATGCACTCCTGGGGGCGAGCCGGGAGACACGGGCCCCCTGCGCACGCTGCTCAGCGGCCACGGCCCAGCTGACAGGCGCGGGAGCCGGACACCGGGGGAATCCGATGCTCTGGGCTACACCACAGGCGGCAGGACGTCCCTGACCCTGGGGTCAGCGGGTGATGTCAGGCAAGGCGACTCCAGGAGGGGATGAAAAGGAGTCTGGGGAGGAGAGAGGGGAGCCTGGAAAGGAGGTCTGGAGAGGAGGAGGAGAGCAAGGGAAGGGGAGCGCTGCTGAGTCCGGCGGGGTAGGAAGCAGCCCAGGGCAGGGCATTTCAGGACTTGCCGGTGGGCTGGTGAGTTTCAGGTATTAACCCCACCAGCCAGACAGGACGCTACTAGAGCCTGTCCTTAGGGCCCTGGGCTGGGGCCCAGGAGAGAGGGCGGGCCCAGGCCCCCCTACCCCGTATTCCCCAGACTGGAAGAAAAGATGGGCAGTAGGCCCAAATTCACCCTCACACCCCGGACAAGGGGGCGTGGTGGGACCTGAACGTATTTACTCGGGCCACGCAGCTGAACTGAAGGACGTACCAAAGAGGGGGCGAAGGGGCGCCTTTGTACACCATGGTACGCCCACATGTTGAATAATGGGTGCAGATGTGGTCACCTCATCTCAAAAAAGATATATTGGAATTGGAAAGGGTTCAGAAAAGGCCAAAGGGGTATTGAACGGCTTCTATATGAGGAAAGATTAATAAAACTGTAGCTTTTCAACTTGGAAAAAAAGACAACTAAGGGGGGATATGATGGAGGTCTATAAAATCATGACTGGTGTAGAGCAAGTAAACAAGGAAAGTCTCTTTACTCCTCATAACACAAGAACTAGGGGTCATCAAATGAAATTAATAGGTAGCAGGTTTAAAACAAACAAAAGGAAGTAGTTTTCACTCAACCCACAGTCAACCTGTGGAATTCTTTGTCAGAGGATGTTGTGAAGGCCAAGACTATATCAGGTTATAAAAAAAACCCTAGAAATTAATTCATGGAGGATAAGTACATCAATGGCGATTAGCTAGGATGGGCAGGTATAGTGTCCCTAGCCTCTGTTTGCCAGAAGTTGGGAATGAGCAACAAGGAATGAATCACTTGATTATTAGCTTTTCTGTTCATTCCCTCTAGGGCATCTGGCATTGGCCAGTCAGAAGACAGGATACTGGGCTAGGTGGACCTTTGGTCTGACCTAGTATGGCCGTTCTTACATTCTAAAGCTCTTAAGGTGCAAAGTACATCAAACCCAGTATAAAAACCATGAAAAGGCCTACACACATGTGTAGGATGGCCATTCATGCATTCCTGGAGTACTGGACATGGTGGTACTTTCGGGAACGGCATGGGCCTGCCCTTCCCAGCATGACTCCAGCTTACCCCAGCTAGATACTAGGTTAGTTAGTCCTTTGATCTGACCCAGTATGGCTGTTCCTATGTCCCCTTTTTCCTCATGGCAGTGCCGATGGTAAGAAACCTCTTTCCATGTTTTGGAAAGTAAAAGTGTTCAGTGAGATCCCAGTATATGGGGGGAGGGGGGTTGCCCACATATGGCCCTGAGCCAGCAATCCAGCATCAAGCCTGCAGAGGTTCTGCAAATCAAAACCCTCCTGCATAGTGAAGTCGACAGAGATTTTTTTTCCTCATCCTTAAAAAAAAATGTAAAATGCTATTTTAAAAATAAATACTAGTATTTAAATCACCCCTTCCTCCCCCCCACACACACACTTGTTTAAAAACAACAAAATGAACAAGCCATTAATAAAGTGGCTGTCTCCTCGAAAAGCCTCTGAAATTGGAAATGCTGCAAGCTGCAAAACCCTGCCTGAAACTGCTGCTTTAAAAAAAAATCACTGTAGGCTGCAGTGTCCACTTGTCCTTATCTTTCCACCTCTCTGGCTGGTGTGGGCTATGGGCTGGGGAGGGCATTTCCTCAGAAAGGAGCAGTAATACCTGTTACACGTTTGCCATGTCTGCCTTCCCATCTAAGAAGAACAGAGGGCAGACTGAACCCTGCTGGTGCAGGCACACTCGTAAGAGGCAGGGAGGCAACCTGACACTTCTACCCGAAGCTGTAGTTTGTGGTTGTGCTTTGTTGGGCTGCCCAATCCCTTTCTGGTTTAGAGACTGAAGTTTGCTTGCAGTATGCACCTCTTGGCTCTGTTCCCACCTGTGTCCAGACGCTTTTGCAAGCAATGCCTACGCTGAGGAGCAGAGGGTGCTCTTTAAAAAAAAAATTGCATATTAGTAGAGTCTGGTTTCCTGTCAGGTTTTTGCATTTTCCTTCTCCGCCCCTCCCAGCCAGTGACACACTTTTTCTTACTTTCTGTCTTGCCACTTGCTGCTTCCGACACTGGTGCACTTGCGTCCCACACTCCAGAGCCCTCTTCTCCCAATCTGCAGGGCTCCGGCCCTTGCCACTCCCTTGCCTCCCAGCAGATGCAGAGCACGGCTCATTTCTCTAGGGCTCCTGGAGAGGGACACTGACACACGCCTGGACATGACCTAGAGAATTTCACCCAGCAGCAGGACAGCAAGCGAGCCTGGTCACTCATGAGCGCCCAAGGTAAGGAAAACAGCCACCTGCCAGAGCAGCTCCACAGGATGGCCGGCTGGGATGGCACTTGGTTCAGATTACTGCAGCTTCCAGATTTACTCCCGTCTCCAGGAGACTTTTCTGATAGTCTTTCTGCTGGCTGGGCTCCTTTCTCACCCACAGCAGGTCTAGCTCCACTTTGCATGCACAGATATATGAAGCCCAGGTTGCATTCGTAGGTGCAAGCACCAACCAAAATGTTTTGGGGGATCTGGAGGAAGAATTAAAAATGCTTGTGAGCGGGCAGGGAAGAGGGAACTAGATTGATTGATAGGAGCTGGCCCTAGGGAAGTTTCTGTTCCCACTTAGACATTCCATCCTACCCCTTTCTTTAAAGCTATCTGTATGAGGATTAGAAGCACTTTGAATGTTTTCTTGCTTTGCAGTTGAACTTCTCACTTCTTTCACTCTATTCTTTTTACCTTGATGTATCTTCTATTATCTTTTCTGCCATCTTTTTACATCTATTTTCCATTCAGCATATTTTCTTTATTATATGACAACTCTTCCTGTTTTTCCTTTCATCCCCTTCCATTGCCTTCCTCTTTTTTTAGCCTGTGCAGTAGGCTGTTCCTCTTCCCCCAAGTCGTTCATTTCTCTCCCCTCCCCCTCTATTATTTTGTTCTTTTCTGCTCCTTTCGCATCTCTCCATTCTCCCCTTCTCTAGTCTCTCTCCACTTCCTCTCCCCCAAATCTCTCACACGTTTTGCCTATCCTGCAAAATCAGTCTTGCACACTGCTTTTACTTTGCCCCAAAATTACCCTTCATGCTGCCATCTTTCGCACCTGTTCACACTTGAACGATTTGTTTCAAAAGCTCCCCAACACCCCCAAAAAATCCTTCCTCTCTCTCTCTCTATCTCACACACACATGCATACACACCATGCAGTTTCTTCCAACTCTCTTCACTAATACACAATGAGCAATCTTCCCCTTTTCCACACTGACAAGTCTGTCACACACAGAACCTCCTGTCATCTCCCTTTATGTTCACAGCTTCCTCTCCATGCAGTTTCACATAGGAGCCATTCTGTCCCCTGCAAGAGTTTTCTTCCCACAGTTTCTCTCTTTCTCTCCCACCCTCCCAGTTTTTCTGCCCTCCCACTGCTCCCCTAAGCTAGGTCTGCACTACAGAGTTTTTGCGCAAAAGTTTGCGGAGCGTCCACACCTCAAGCATGTTTTGTGCAACTAAAATGAAAGAACAGAGGGGTTTTTATGGTGTAGGTATTCCTCCTCCTACGAGGAATAACTCCTTTTTGCGCAAGAGCTCTTACACAAAAAGGTGTGCGTGGACAGGGAACAGGGGTTCTTTGCGCAAAAAGAGGCAATTGAAAAAAGCACAGGTGCCCTGGTGGCCATTCTGTAAATAGCAATCAGAATTTCCTTTCGAGAGAGCGTCCATGCAGCCTAGATGCTCTCTTGCACAAAAGTGCATTGCTTTTTCGATGTGCTTTTGCAGTGTGGACGCACTCCTGTGCAAGAAGTTTTGGCGGAAGATCTCTTCCGCAAAAAGCTTCTTGCACAAGAAGCCTGCAGTGTAGACATAGCCCAAGTTCTGGCCCAGCTGTTCCCCCATGTATCCCCATCTCCCCCACGTTTCTTCCTGTTTCCACCATATTCCCATTTTATCTTCTCCCCACCTCCCATGCCCTCCCAGTTTCTCTTTGTCAGTTTCTCCTTTAGCTTCTGGTGCTGCCATGTTGGATCGGAGCCCACAGAAGGGAGGTGACCCAGCTCTCTGCTGCCTCTCTGCCTTTGCATCTCCCCCAGTGATGCCTGCAGGAAATTTGGAGGAAGTGCTGCGATATCTCTGTTTTCCCTTTCCATTTCAGGCTGTAGGAGCAGAGCAGTGGGAGGGAGGGGCAGAGAAAGGGAATGGTTTGCTCCAAAATGTCCTTGGAAAATGGTACAGTGTCATTGAATGAGACAAGCTCTTCAGAAGTTGAACAAGAAACGTAATTGAAATAAGGGAAACAGTTACACTGTTCCCTCTGCCTGAGTGCAGAGCTTCTGCTTAGGACCTTCTTGGCCTTGAGGAGGAGTTTGTCCCTATGGATTCCCTTGGGTTATCAAATCCCAAAGGTGTAAATTTCGATGTGTGTGTGTCTCTCCGGTAACATTGTGTGTTGGTGTACAATTGCTATCAGAACCACACAAGAATTCAGGAGGGACTAGAAACAGCCAAAGAGGCTACCTGTTTCTTCTGTACTGAGAATTTTGCTCTGTCTCAAGCATGTAGGGTATTGGATAAAAGCACACCCAGTGACAACAGCTGATAGTGTGTCCTGGTTTAAGTTTGGACTGGATAGTGACACTTAAAAGCAAGGTCTGAGACGTCTTAGATTTGACATCTCTCAGCCTCACACCCTTGAACCAGGGCCATTTAAGATGAAGATTTATTTCCAGGGCTTGTTCTAGTTTCAGACTTCTCAATGGAAAGCAGTGGAATTGCCCTGTATCCCAGGAGAACTAATAAGGAGTCTTTTGTGTTCTGGAATTCTCCTAACAAGCCATCCTGTTCTCTCAGGTGATGGTGGGAGCTGCAAATTGTATGTGAGAAATTTGACAACATCCCAAGAATTTCAGGGATGCAGAGTGGGCAATCTATGGCCTTTTGCTTCCTGAATGCTGAAATAACTGCATTCTAGTTTTTCTATCACCTGTTGACTTGTGGGCCTATTGAGAAGTAGCATTTCTACAGGTCTCAGGATATTATCACAGACTCCCAGATAATTGATGGCATTTTTTCCCCTGGCTCTAGTGCTATTTTATTTCTCATGGCCTGCTGGCTTTTTTGTGGGCATGGGAAGTGCTTTGAGTTGGGACACCAGGGGGACTAGAGACCCCACAGTGAAAATATTGGGGTGTGGATCTTTATTTCTGTCCGCTGATGTTTTCCACCCTTTCAATGTCTTATGGAGACAAAAGAGAGAGCAGGGGTTGGATCACCCACCAACATGCACAAGATCAAGCTGGCTTCCGGGGAGCAGGTAGGACTCCCTAGCCGAGTCTGGCCCTATCTTTCAGAACTAGCCACTGTAAGTCCTGTTGGAGACACCCAGCTCTGGGGGGAGGGGGGGGGGGCAGGGACACGGGCATCAGACACTGGGAGTGGGGAGGAGACAGGACAGAGCATCAGCCCCAGAGCAGGGTGGCAGCTAGCCAGTAGCTAAGAATGTGGGGGTAGCTCAGGGAACACTGGGTACCAACCACAGAGGAACTGCCATACGAGCTACTGGGATGCCTCACCCCAGGCTGGACCCAGCTCCCTTCCCTTCCCCAGACTTGGTAGCTCCCTGTGCGTCCCTGTCCACCATCCCATTCATAAGGAGCTTCTCCCTCAAGCACTTTCAGTTACACCCAGAGGTGAAAGTAAGTCAGTGCATCCTGGTGCACCACTCCAGTAAGAAGGGGCCAGCAAGCTGGCGTGCTTGGCTGCAGGAGGAGGTGGGGTGCACTTCCAGCCCAGCTCCTGGGCTCTGCTGCAGGCTGCCACACTAAGCAGCAGGCAGGCAGGCAGGCAGATGAAAGGACTGCCCCAGCTCTGAGGTCCCCCCAGGGTGCCAGCTGAAGCCCCCCTGAACCCCGACATTCATACTTGGACACTGCTTGCTGTTCCCTCTCCATCAGCATGTTTTTACATAGCCCTGGACCAAATCCTTCATGGTTGCCCGTGCAACTCTATTGATATTAGCAGGATAGCCAAAATGTAACAGAAAGGAGAATTTCACCCTTAGAATGTAATGCTCCATGCTCCAATGAGTTTTAGTAAATTTATGAAAATGTATCAGAAACTGATAAAAAGAGTTTCTCTGAGGGTATGTCTACACTAGCCCCCTAGTTCGAACTAGGGAGGCTAATGAGGGTGACTGAAATTGCTAATGAAGTGCGGGATTTAAATATCCCGTGCTTGATTAGCATATTCCTGGCCGGTCGCCATTTGGAAACTGACTAGCCCGAAGTAACTGCCCACGTCTACATGCGGCAGAGAAGTGGGATTCCGAGATAAACCCCTTAGTTCGAATTAACTGTTAAACCTTATCCCACCGGCCGGGAATATGCGAATCAAACGTGGGATATTTAAATCCCGCGCTTCATTAGCAATTTCAGTCGCCCTCATTAGCCTCCCTAGTTCGAACTAGGGGCTAGTGTAGACGTACCCTAAATCAGTTACTAGAAACATACTAGAGTCCACTTTTAATAAAGTTCTCCATTTGTTTTTTCTCTGACAGCCACCTCTTTTTTCCTCTCCCCTGTACCCTAGTTGTAAATGTTTATTTTGATACATGCATGAGCCTTCACAAATGACCACTTTCCAAATGGAAACATGAACTATCAAAAGTTAGAACAAACCTATAAATACCTGAGAGAGAGAGAACAACCTGACCCCTTCTTTAGAAAATAATTGGAGTGCAAATGGAAATGGTTATTACAATGAAAATGATTTAAATCAAGGCTTTACACTTGGTTATTTAACACCCTTCTAGGAATCCCTGTCATGAACCAGGACCCTATGGTGTTAGGTGCTGTATGTAGACAGAACAAAAAGACAGCTCCCACCTAAAAATCTTGCAGTCCAATCACTAGGCATGAAATCCTGCCCTCACTGAAGTCAACGTGTGTTTGGCCCCTGATCTCAGCCAAGCCTGGATTTCACCCCAGAAATGCTTTGCCACTGACTTCTGCAGAGTGCTGCCATCATGGCTGGGATTACAGTGCTTATACAGGTTGGACCTCCCTGAGCTGGCACCGTCAGGATCTGACTGGCCCCAAATGAGAGTCTGTGTCTCCAGCCCCAGCCTCATGCTGTCCTAGTCGGGCTGCCAACTCTGTTGCCCTGGCCTCGGCTGGCCCTCTTGCTCTTAGGCTCCTGGGCTTTCTGGTCTAGGAGGAAACCTGCTGGACCACGGATGTTGCTAGATGAGAAAGTGCCAGTTTTCAGAGATATAACTTGTACTTTACAAAAAAGAAGAGACAAGGATGCATTTATTTTCAAAACAAATGATGGATTTTTACAAGTATGTATGTAAAATAGCCTCCATCTCCTGCACCCCAGCATTTTCATACAGTTGCTGTCTTCACCTTCCTCTCTGGGTCAGTAGTTTTAATGAAAGTGAACATTTTCAGGAGAGTAACCTTTCTACTTGTGATTTGTTCAAGGGCTCGGGAGTTATAATGGTCACTGTAAGATTTATATGATTGGTATCTGTGGCACAGATCCAGCAAGGTAATAAAAAGTGTGACTGTTCTAGCTTCCTCAGTCACTTTTCTGTCTTCTGGGCCACCCTCACTTTTGCCCCTTGCAGACAGTAAGGGAAAACAATGTCAGTCTTTTTAAATTGCAGCTTTGGCAGAACTGGGTTATACCCATTTCGCATATGACGTGTCCCAAATGTAGTCAGTGAATTACTTCTTTCTGGAGCACTTGTCACAGTGGCTTCAGTTAAAGTTAAAAGTGGTTTTCAGATTTTATTTTAAAGCTACATCTCTTCCTCTCTACATTCTCCTGCCAAATAGTTGGACTCCATGAGACAAAATTTAGTGAGGGCCATATCCTGCCATTATTCTACATGCAGAACTTTCTGCTGAAATCAATGGGGAGTTTTTCATTTAAAATCGCTAGCAATAGAGCTCTTACATTTTTATGCCAAAAATCCTAGTACATTTTGCAAAGCTCATGAATATAAAGGACAAACAGCACTATTAACAGCTGGACATAATGTATGTAGTTCCTATGCAAGTGTAGTGGAGGGACAGTTCTTGTTAAAGCCCCCTAAACCTCATCTGCTTTCACTGCTGTATGTGCCGTCGCTTTCCAGTGTTATCAGCTGCCATAAGTCTGTGTAGCAACTCAACCAGAAAGAGGAATATGTCAGACATCCCTGGAAGTATACCAGAAATGTCAAACTAAATGTTTTCATTTAAAACGGGTAAATATACATAGTTCTGCATAAATTACAATAGGGTTAATACTGGTTTCTTCAGTGAATGAATCTCTGGGTAAAGCAAATAGGTACAGTGATGACAGATGCTTGGATTCTGGTCTCTAAAGTCTGTTTTGGCATAGACAGATATACTTTCTCTTTGCACTTATATCATGCTACTACTCTGTGAGCACTCTTCAATAGTGACATTGTAAAGTAAATTGGGTAAAGTTGTGAAAAAATTCATAAGCATGAAGGTTCCTTATTGGTGCTTGAAAAACAGTCTCTGGAACTGATCCAAACCTCACTGAAATCAGAGGGAAGACTCCCATTAACCTCCATGGACACTGGATCAGATCCTTTATTGGGCCTGGTGTACATTGCTATGGAAGATTGAAGTAAGATATGCAATTCAGCTATGTACATCGCGTAGCTGGAGTCGACATATCTTACACAGCATTTCTGCGCCATCTACATAGCGGGTTTGCTCCCATCGGCCTTCCATACTCCTTGTGAGGAGTAGGAGTACCGGTGCTGACAGGGGCACCCTCTGAGTTTGATGCAGTGGGAAGATCGACCACAGCAGCATTGATCTTCCATGGAGTGTAAATGTGCCCTTAATGATTAAGTTTTCCTCATTAGGGTTGCGAGGTGTCCGCTTTTTGTCCAGACTGTCTGTTATTCCGGTCCCCTGTCCGGAAAAAAAACAGACAATACCGGACATATGGAATGTCCGTTATTTCCTGTTTCCCTTGGATGGAAGCCTGGCGGGGACAATTTTCTCCTGCCACGTCTGGCGTGGGTGGGGGAGTAAGGAGTGCGGGGCCATTTAAAGGCGCAACTCCCTTTTTTTTTTCTCAGCGACTTTGGTCTCCCCCTTTTTATTTCTCAACAGAATTTTTTCCTGGTGTTTTTTTTTGGGGGGGGGGGGTCAGTATTTTTTGTTAAACGATCTGGCAATCCTATTCCTCATTAATGTGGATAAAATAGGATATTTGCTATGTAAATACTGGAATAGGCTATATGTATGTTCATGGATGCCATTAGCAGTTAATAGATTGCATTCCTTTTGTGAGTGTATCTGCATATGGACATATGTTTATAATCCAATTCTGAAAAAAAAATATATGTGATATATAAAGTACTTCTACACATGGTCATTTTAACAAATAGCATGTCCATAGTGACATTGGTTAATGGCTGTAGGTTTTTTCTACACCTAAGCAGAAGAGCCAGTTCCATAAAGGTTAGAAATAACAATGAAAAACTATTAAAATATTTATATTTCCCTCTGTGAATTCTGAATCCTGAGCATAAACTGGGAAAACACCTGAACTCGCTTTACTATGTTTTTCCACAGAACTATCCCAAATTCTCTTTGCTTCTGAATACAATTGGGGTATGTCTACACTACCACCCTAGTTCAAACTAGGCTGGCTAACGTAGGCATTCGAAGTTGCAAATGAAGCCCGGGATTTAAATATCCCAGGCTTCATTTGCATCTTGCCGGGCGGGCGCCATTTTTAAATCCCTTTAGGTCGAACTCCGTGCCTGCGGCTACACGCGGCACGGAGTAGGTAGTTCGAATTAGACTCTCTAATTCGAGGTGTACCGGTAGTTCGAATTAGAGAGCCTAATTCGAACTACCTACTCCGTGCCGCGTGTAGCCGCGGGCACGGAGTTCGACCTAAGGGGATGTAAAAATGGCGCCCGCCCGGCAAGATGCAAATGAAGCCCGGGATATTTAAATCCCGGGCTTCATTTGCAACTTCGAATGCCTACGTTAGCCACCCTAGTTTGAACTAGGGTGGTAGTGTAGACATACCCTTGATGATTAATTTTTCTTTCCATTATCATCCGCTGAAAGATTATCACAATTTTAAAATCACTTGTAAGGTTTTGTTTTTGTTTTAAAGAACATCAGGATATTGAAAGAGAGACACAGAGAGACAGAGACAGAGAGATATTAAATGGGATTATTTCCATCCTACTTGCAGTACTCTACGCATCCTTCAAAAACTCTACTGCTGAACCTTAGTCCTGAACAAGAACTTCCATTTCAGACTGGGTACCAGATTGTAGCTTGTATTTATTGGTTTCTCCTGAACAAAGAATTACATTTCTGTCACTCTCTAATGGTTTTGTAATATGGACAAATATCCACTTTGTTGAGATTATCAAACTTGTTTCATTGGTGACTTGGGAGAGTAGTGCCTCTTTTTGCAGCCTTTGCTATCAAAGATGATGGTGCAATGTGAAACATGAAGTATTTAAATTCTTGTCTCAAGTCAGAAAGGATGTGCCTTTTTTCCCCCTTTCTGCTTTGATTGTTAGAAGAAATAAAGAAGCTTTTACATTTCCTGTAGGACCGAAAACACTGAATCAGATTTTTACCTGAAGCTCTATGGTCAGAAGGGAGGATAGGACTTCTAAGGCATCTCCATGTGGTGTGTTATTGTACATGTTGGGGTTTGTATGTCTCCTCTGTGCTCATCGGGGCTAAAGATAGGAGTGTTCTGGTTAAATGCTGCGGATGGTTATGAACATACAACGTCACTGAATTCAGGGGTGTTGCACAGATGTGAAAATATGTTGGCCCTTTTTATACATTACTGCTGAGGATTAATTGAACTTTCCACTGACAGAGAGCAATTTGAAAATAATGAAATAATGAGGCTGAAGGTCTGAGCAGAAATGCTGGGAATTTTAACCATCACTTTGGGGGCTGGCAGATTGTCAGAAAGTATTAGCAACAGGTTCTGACCCTCTTTCTATACTGTGGAAACCATAGTGAGTGACGTTGACTCATCACAATGTTTATGCTGATAGTGTGTCAGCCTTAAGCTGTTTCACCAGAGACAACATTAGAAAAATGGCATTTGAACCTATTAAATTACGGGTGTCATTGATCCTATATGGGATCCTTCGGCCTACATTTGAAACACGGGCTACTAGAGGCCAGCAAGGGGCAGAATTCCATTTTGGATTAAAGTTGACAAACATTCTTTGCTTTTCTTTTTCTGATATTTGGGTTTCACCTGCCAGAATTTCAGATATATCTGAAGTTTGTTTATAATGGGCTCATTATTGATTTGTGGGAAGAAGAAAAAATAGAATTTGTGAATACTGATAGAATCATAGAAACATAGACCCAAAGAAACCTAGATCAATCCTGACAGGTGTTCGACCAGCTTGTGCTTAAAAACCTCCAAGGCCTCCTTTGGAAGCCTATTCTAGAGCTTAACTACCTTCAGAGCTAGAAAGTTTTCCTTAATATTTAACCTAAATCTCCCTTGCTGCAGATTAAGCTCATTATTTCTTGTCTTACTTTACTGGACATGGAGAACAATTGATTTCCATCCTCTTTCAAACAGCCCTTAATATGTTAGAAGCCTGTTATCAGGTTCCCCCCTGCCCCATTGTCTTTTCCCAAGACTAAAGATACCCAGTTTTTTTAACCTTTCTTCATAGGTCAGGTATTCTATGATTCTTTTATCATTTTGGTTGCTCTCCTCTGAACTCTCTTCAATTTATCCAAAACTTTCCTAAAGAGTGGCACCCACTATTAGGGTTGCCAGATACTTTCACGAAAAATCCTGAACATGGCAGGGAAAAAAATTGGTTAAGCGCCTCCCCCCCCCCCAAAAGTTGCTGCGCCTTTAAATTCCCGCTCCCCCTGCTCCCCCCACCAGACGAAAAATGTCCCCAACAGCCTTCTGTCCAAGAAAAACAGAAAATACCAGACATGTATTTTACTGGAAAGAAGACGCAATTACCAGACTGTCCGGGCGAAAACCGGACACCTGGCAACCCTACCCACTATTGGACAGTCAGGGCCACCAATGTGGGGGGGAGCAGTTGCCCCGGGGCCTGGCAATTCAAAGGGGCCCAGGGCTCCTGGTCACTGTGACTCCTACTGTGTCAGTGGCTGGAGCCCTGGGCCCTTTAAATAGCTTCAGGAGCACCGAGCCATGTGCTCCGTGTGGCTCTGAGGGATGGAGGGGAAAGCATGGCACTCCAGGCAATGCAGAGGGCTGGCTGCCCTGCCCTGCCCCTTCTGGAAGCACAGAACCACCATCCTTACTGTGCCCAGAGGCCCAGGGAGGCTGTCAGCTCCGCAGAACACAGTGCTCCAACTGAGGCCACCTGGGTTCCTGGCGTTGGGACTGCTGCTCCAGCTGTGTACCAGCACTGAGTAAAGCAAGACAATTACCTCCCCTGTCTTACATATGACACTATTTGTAATGCATTCTAGAATGATATTAGGCTTTTGCACCTGTATCACATTATTGACTCTTATTTCATTTGTGATCCACTATAACCTTTTTCAGCAGTTCTACCACCTAGCCAATACTTCCCCATTTTCTAGTTGCACATTTTTCTGTCATAAGTGCACTGATCTTTACTGAATTTCATATTGTTGAATTCAGACCAGTTCTCAAATTTGTCAAGATCATTTTAAAATCGAATCCTGTCCTCCAAAGTGTTTGCAGCTTCCCACTCCACCCCCATTTTGTGTCAACTGCAAATTTTATAAATATGCTCTTACTGATATCTGAATCTGCCAGGTTTAATTTGAATTTTCTCAAGCTCTCCCCATCACTAGCATAGTAGAAGTTTTGCAGGTTACGACTGAGGCATATTGGCAGGATACTGCAGAGAAATGGGTGTCCACTAATCAGCTTTTTTTATGATTATGAATATTCTTGTGAATACGGTTTTCAAAAGCATCTAAGTGACTTAGGCTCATAAGTAGAGTTACCATATGCCCAGGTTTTCCCATACACTGCCTCCTTTTGAGCCTCTGTCCTCTGGGAGGGTTTTTCAAATAACAGGCAGTATCTGGGACTTCTTCAAAACAGATGCAGCAGCTCAGAAAGAGCTCCTTGGTCCACTTCCTGATCAGTCCCTTCTCTGCATTGACAGCTGATTGGTCCATCCCCCTGCAGTCATAGCTCTCAGATCCTGCCCACCCAAGCCCCAGTTCCCAGCGGGGGGGGGGGGGGGGGCACAGAGAGGCACTGATTGACAGCTGTTGCTCTATCCTGGACTTGTATGAGCTGCTCTGCCAGCATAATAGGGAGCAACACTACCACCCCACCTCCAGCAAGTACCACTTCCAGCTCCCCCAAATGTACTCTCTTTCAACTCTCTCTCCCCCCCTTACTCCCCAGTGTCCTTCTTTTAGAAACCTGAAATACGGTAACCCTAAAGTCCTATTTATTTTAACAAGAACACCAGTGGGTGTTAAGTGCCTCAAATTTGAAAAATGGGATTTAGACTTCTAACTCACTCGGGTGCTTTTGAAAATCATACCCTTTCTTTCTTCTAACCCCTCGTTTCAGACAAAAAAATAACAAATGAAAGTTAAAGTTGTAACAAACGAGTTAAAAGAAAAATCCCAAGGGAATTCATGTCTAATAGTGCCATTGCATGCTTAGCTCACCACATTATATCAAGGTATTGTAAGGATGTCAAATAGTGATTAAGTAGCATAATGTGTTTGCTGTAGAGCTCAGACCTTACAGAGCACGTTAAGAATGGAGTGTCAGGCATAATTGTGAGTTTTCTTGTCTTATTGGCTTATGTCACATCCCTAACATGACTTTAAATGTAGTTTTGTGTATGTTGGAGTTTTCTCTTATGTTTCCCCCTGGCTAGTAATATTTTGTGTTGTAGTTTTTCTCTCTTTCATGTGCTATGTTATCCATTACTGTCGCCAGCCCTGCCAGGATGTCCTTGGAGAGGCGCCTTAATGGAGCTGTCCTGGTTAAAGAAATTCAATGTGATTGAGCTGCAGCAAAGAATCAAAATCCAAATATCTGAGAGGAATGAATAATAACTAGGTATTAAAGCATATTGGTTATTTATTACTGGCAGAAGGCAGGAAAACATTAGCATGTAAAAAGCTTCATATTAATCACTGTTAGTGAGTGGAAACCTGAAAAGTCACCTCTATCTTTGCTAACTCCATTTTCATTATTCCGGGTGTGTTATCATTCTTCCAGCTCTCTTTCCCCCCCTCTCCCCCACAGCCTCCGCTGGTAAGAAAGAATGCTGCACAGGCAGGCTACAGAAACAGACAGGGTTAATTCCAGGAGATCAAGGGGGCCAAGATGCCAAAATAGGGTAGATGATAGAAACCAGAAACTGAGTTGTTCACTGTTCTTCATCAGGGTCCGTATAGGGGCTGCAGTATGATCTGGGGGAAAAATCTATGATGAGAAATGGAGAGCAGTGCAGTGGTTAGAGCAGGGCAACTGGGCATCCGAATTCCTGGATATGTACCTGACTCGGCTGCCAATTCTTGGTGTTCCTCTGGCTACCCCGGTGTAAAGTGCACATAGTGATATTTATGTGTCCCATGGAGTTGTTGTGAGAGTTAAATAGTGTTTGTAAAGTGCTATGTTATCCTCCATTGAAAAGTGCCGTGCAAACACCCAGTGAGTTTGATTTGCTCTTAGTGGCTTTGCCAGCAGACAAATATAAGCGGTTGGCATTTTCCTGGGCCAGCGTTACAAAACTCTAATTTTTCTAAACAAACATCAGAGGTGTAAACTCCCCGCCTCCCAGTCATGCTGAGGACAAGATTCTGTTCCATGTGGAAAATCCAGGGCCACCCCAAGCCACCTCCATAGTAGTTCCACCTTGGGTGGAAATCTGTTCCTGTCTGACCAAAGAACTGCCTCTGGATCTATTCCTATTGGTAGGCAATCTGTTTCCATGATGCTGCATCCTCATTCCTCCATCTTTCAGGATTTCAAGATCTGCCCAGAAGTCTCAGCAATGAATACAGAAGAATTAAATAGTAAATATGATAGAGATCTATAAAATCATGACAGGAGTGGAGAATGTGAATAAAGAAGAGTTTTTTACTCCTCCCATTAACACAAGAACTGGGAGTCACCAAATGAAATGAATAGGTAGCAGGCTTAAAAGAATCAAAAGGAAGTACTTCACACAACCTGTGGAACTCCTTGCCAGAGGATGTTGTAAAGGCCAGGACTTTAAAAGGGTTCAAAAAAGAATTAGATAAGTTCATGGAGGTTAGGTCCATCAATGGCTATTAGCCAGAATGGGCAGGGATGGTGTCCCTAGCCTCCGTTTCTCAGAAGCTGGGCATGGACGACCGGGGATAGATCACTTGATGACTCCCTGTTCTGTTCATTCTCTTTGGGGCACTTGGCACTGGCCAATGTCGGAAGACAGAACACTAGGTTAGATGGACCTTTGGTCTGACCCCTATGGCCATTCTTATGTAACCAGGGCCTGTGTTGTTAAGGCCCATATACTTTAGGGAATACTAGAGAGATAAAGTATGTGAGATAATATCTTTTGCTGGACCAACTTCTGTTGGTGGGAGAGACTCACTCAACTTCTTCCTCTTCTATCCTGGGACCGACCTGGCTACAAGACCACTGCATATAACAATTAGAAAATATTGTCATTTACAGCACTAGTTCAAGTAGCAAGAGTATTCTTGCCCGCCCACAACTTTCCTCCAAATGCTTTCCAAATAGTCCATAAGCCATTTCACTTGCATTAGCCTGGGCAGCTCCTGTGAACACTTCCACCCACACCAACTCACTTCCAACCATTTCACTGCTAGAGTAGGTGGGAAAAGCAGGTTTTGTGGTTGCACTGATTCAGTCAGCTCTCCCAGTGCTCTCCCACAGTGCTTCCGTGCTTTTCAATGGTGACTTTGTACAGGGTTTTTTTGTTTTGTTTTTGGCAGCTTGTGCTCTTCCCTCTGGGCATCTCCTGGGGCAAAAAGGGCCTGTGCATCCTTGCTCTGCACTCACCTCCGGCAGCTATGGTGCTATGACTGTGCAGAAACCTAGCACACTCCTTCCCCATCACACTCACCCTGATGCATAGACTCGGTTGTAAGAATTTCTGTCTCCTGCTGCTCAGGAGCAATGTCAGAGGAGCTGGCAGAATAAAACACGTACACACACTCCTAGGAAGAAGTTCCTTACTCTTAGGCCAGGTCTATGCTAGGGGAGAAAGTCGATTTAAGATACGCAACTCCAGCTATGTAAACAGCATAGCTGGAGTCGACATACCTTAAGTCGAATTTCCGCAGTATCCTCACTGCAGGAAGACAATGGGAGAAACTATCCTGTCGACTTCCCTTACTCCTTGTGACCTGGTGGAGTACCAGTGTCGAGGGGGGTGCTGTCAGCAGTTGATTTAGCGGGTCTATACTAGATATGCTAAATAGAACCCCAGGAGATCGATCTCTGCAGCATCAATCTCCTGGTAAGTGCAAACCATCCCTTAGGGCAGCGTTTCTCAAACTGTGGGTCGCAACCCCCAGGGGGGTCACGAGCAACTTAGAGGGGGGTCGTAGCTGAATTCAGTTTTTCACTTGCGACCCCTCTCTCCTGGGCCACGAAGAGCAGCAGGGTGGCAAAAGGCACCCGCTGGCAAGCCGCGCAGCATGGCCAGGGCCGTGGGACTCCAGGAGCGCGGTTCAGCTGCAGCAGGAGGCAAGGCGGCGGGAGAGTGAGGCCGGCGCAGGAGCAGATGCGCAGGGGGCCAGCCGGGGAGAGGGCAGGGGTCGCTCAGGCAGTGGGCTGGGGGATTGGGTCAGGGCAGAGGGTCCGGAGGTAAATAAGGGCACATGGGGTCAGAGGAGGAGGCAGAGAAGACATGGGAGAGGAGCAGAGGATGGAGGAGAGGAGAAAGAGAAGGAACCAAAGGGACGCAGAGTGGAAAAGGGGCACAGAGGAGAAAGAGACAGGGGGAAGGAGCCTGCAGGGGGGAAGGGCGTTAAGGACTGCAAACGCCTTGAAGGAACCCCAGGAGGGCAAGGAGTCTGGTGAGAAGGAGAGAGGAAGCGACCCAGGGCAGTGAGGGTGGGATGGGGGTCACACAAATTCATTTAGCATTTTAGGGGGTTGTGGTATCACAAAGTTTGAGAATCCCTGCCTTAGGGTATGTTTACACTGCAGCTAGCCTGTGTCAGCTGGTTCAGGCAATTTCAGTGAAGACATTCAGGCTGACATTCAGTCAGGTAGACATTCAGTGTAGACACTCAGACACTCAGTGTCTACCCCTTCACATAACCTTTCCCTCTGGAACTAAGGGGGCTAGAGACATTGAAAGCCCTGAGGCAAGAATATGCAGCTCACTAAGGCCTGGATGTGGGCCAAAGACTCTATTGTGAGGGACTGTGGGGGGCAACTTCCCCACACTGGCCGGAAGGGGTTAATGCAGGCCAGAGGGAGCCTACGCAGAGCCCTGGCCAATCAGGGGGAAGCTTTTAAAGAACCAAACAGACTGTAGCTTGCTGGGGCAACCATATATATAGGGAGCTGCCCAGCCAAAAGGAGTCAGTTAGGCCCTGACCGGGGAAGGTACAGGACTTGTTCCCTGAGAGGCACCTTCAATAGAGTGCTGTTGGGCAGGCTGGAAGAGGGAGGCTCCTGCCTGATACCTGCCAGGCTGCTGGCCTTGCCACTAGGGCCGGGAAAGTGCAAAAGGGTCACAGGGGAAGTGGCTCAGGAAACAGAAGGGAGTGAAGGGCAGGACAAGGCTGTTGCCAGAAGGTCCCTGGGTCCGGACCCAGAGTAGTGGGTGGGCCTGGATCCCCCCCCCCCTTTGCCCTTGCACAACGTCTAGCCCTATTGTTTTGTGGCTTGGAGGGACTGTGGCTTGCTCCTGCAGTGAGGGGCTAGGCCCACAGACCACAGTCAGCCATTGTGGCAGCAGGGACATTGGACTGCCGATAACTCCTCCCCCCCCCCGCCCCTCCTGGAAAGGGGATGAGAGACAACTGTAGCGGGCACTGCCAGAGGGCAGTGTCCTGAAGAGGACACCATGGTCCGGGAGCAATGCAGGTCCAGAACTGGAGTGTGGCGTGAGAACGCAGGGAGACACCAGCCAGAAGGAGGCGGCTGACAAGAACTAATTCCCAGTGCTATGGCCATTTGGCACCGTGGCGGTGAGTGCTCACCCTGTGCCTGGGACATTAGGTTGATATATATATTGTAGGACTCTGGTAAGCCCCCTAGTGCTCATCTTCTGTTGTTCTTCACATTGTATGTGGCTGTTTCACACGAGAGTGATTGTTACCACAAGGACGGAGAATCCTTCCCAGTAAAGAAAAATGTGGCAAAACAGTATTAGAAGTTCTGGGAAGGAAAAGTAGGAGTTAAATTGGCTTCTGCATAACAGTTGTGTTTTATGCTTGCCTGTCTCCCTCCGACTTGTTTTCCACGGTGACTTCGTTAGCAGTGAGCTGCTAATTAAATTTCATATTTATGATGAGAAAATAAAATCATTGGACCTTTTTTTAAATAGGATTTTTTTCCATTTTGGCTCAGGCAGCTGAGTCAGCAGTAGGCTGTAAAGATGAAACTTTCCAGCTTTCACAAGGAAGATAAACAGAACAAATAATGATGGGAGGAGAGTCTAATCTAAAATCCCATGTAGTTATTACCCTAGATTAATTTTTGAATACAAGAAAAACAAATCTGTGTTTGCTGTTCTCAGAAAGCAGTGTTGCTGAGGAGATAGAAAAGAACCTTTCTGTTTTTTTTTAAAGGATGCAAAGTGCAAATACTAATCTAACTCTCAAAAGGTTGTGTGTGATGGGAGATAAATATGTTGGAAAAGATTTTAGACTGGAACACTGACAATGATTATCACCATCTACTCATCAGTAGAATGTCTATTTCTTGGGTTCCCAGAAATTAAAAATTATGATGCATAAGCATTGATTTATGTTGCCAATTCCCTCCCTCTTGGAATGTGTCATTTTTCTGTAGTAGTATACAGTGCCAGCAAACCAGAACTACAAACTACTACTCCCAGCAAGCTTTGCATGCACAAAGTGCTCTGTAATCTCAACCTACTCATACAAAGCTATAATCTGAAGAAGCATCTATAACTGAGCCAAGGTTCTCAACAGAACTCAGCCAATTAGGCACTTAAATAAGGGCCAGATTTTCTGAAGTGTTTGGTACCCAGCAGCTCTCGCCCATTGTGATGCATAGGACCATATTTCCTCACCATCTGGCCAAGGTCTTTCAAAAATCCAGCTGTGCTGTTTCCTGATGGCACCAAGCATATGTCTACACTAGGAAATTATTTCAAAATAATATATTTTGAAATAATAATTCCCAAAATAACTATTTCAAAAGAGTGCATCCACACGACAAGGCAGCATTGAAATAGCTAGAATTATTTTGAAATAGCAAGTCCACACTGATTGGAGTGTGCATCGGATTTAAAGCCCTCAGAAGCACACCAGGGAGGGCACCAGGAGGACGGACACTTCTTGCAGCTGCTCTCTGAGGCTAGCTGAGACACATGCTTAAAGGTGTTCCCTTCTCCAGCCACGTCTCACCACTCCTCCACTGCCTATCCCCTTGTAGGACATCAAACTCATGCTGTGTGCTCTGGTTGCCCTTGTGGATGCTACAGCACTTCCAGCATGGAGCCGGAGCGGCTGCAAAGCAATGCCAGGCTCACGGGCCTCCTGCTGCACCTCATGGCGCAGTTCATCCAGGCTGCCCAAGTGCTGTTTCAGGATGATGACGACCAGCCCAAACTGCTGGACCCCTTCACCCAGGCCCTGGCACTCCTGCTGCAGCAAATGATCCGCAATCTCCTACACATCATGGAACGCCGCTTCTGGCGAAAGGAGACCAGTTCCGACTGGTGGGACCACATCGTCCTGCAGCAACGGGATGAGCGGCAGTGGCTTCAGAACTGCATGAGGAAAGCCAGCTCTGCAAATGGCTCGCCCCTGCCCTCAGACAACAGAACACCCACACGAGACCCGCCATCCCCCTTCAGAAGTGCGTCACCATCGCCCTGTGGAAGCTTGCCTCACCGGACAGCTACCACTCCATCAGGATCCAGTTGGGTGTGGGGAAATCCCCAATCAGGGCCGTGCTCCTGCACGTAGTCAAAGACATCAACGCCGTGCTGCTGTGGAGGGTCATCATTCTGGGCAACACGGACACCATTGTCAACGGCTTTGCTGCCATGGGCTTCTTCAACTGCAGGGGGGGCCATAGATGGCACACACATCCCCATCCTGGCCCCCAACCTGGCCTCGGATTATATGAATGGAAAGGGGTACTTCTCCGTGGTGCTGCAGACCCTGTCGGACCACAAAAGCCGCTTCACAGACATTAACATCAGGTGGTTGGGGAAGGCGCATGACGCCCACGTATTCCGGAACTCAAACCTGTTCCAGAAGATGCACACTGGCATTTTTTTCCCTGACTGCACTATCAGGGTTGGGGACATGGACATGCCCATTAGCATCCTGGGCAACGCAGCCTATCCCTTGCTCCCCTGGCTGATGAAGCCCTACGCGGATAGCCTGGACCCCACCAAGGAGCACTTCAATGCCAGGCTCAGGAGGTGCCACATGCTGGTGGGATGTGCCTTCAGTCATTTAAAGGGGAGGTTTCAGAGTCTCCTCACCCGCATGGACCTCAACGAGCAAAACATACCCTACGCGGTGGTGGCCTGCTGTGCACTCCACAACCTATGTGAGAGCAAGGGGGAGACTTTCCTGCCAGAGTTGGGGGCAGAGGCTGATCAGCTGGCCAGGGCTTACAAGCAGCCAGACACCGGTGCCATACGGAGAGCACATCAGGAGGCTGTGCTCATCCAGGAAGCCTTGAGGGAGAGTTTCAGCTAAGGCCACCTGTGAGATTCTCCCCCAGGCCTCTCCACAAAGGGCCCCTGCACTGCCCCTGTGTGCCTTTCCTTCCCCGCCGTCTCCCCTCCACTGCAGACCAAATAAAAAAGTCTTTTTGTTTTGAAAACACAACTCTTTTTTTTTTATTTGGAGGATATACAACAGGGGAGGGACTGGGGAAAGAACCTGGAATGGGGGAGGAGAAGGAGGGGGGCTCAGGGATGGGGCTGGGACTGGCACCTGAGACAGATAGCTTGGGAGACTTTGACTGCCCAGGAAGTCCCACAACCATGTGTTTGGGTTCCCGACAGCCCCTGAGGGGGCTAGGAGGGGAAGCTGGGGGTGGGGATTTGGGGGGGGGGCAGAGAGGTAGCTGGTGGCCCACTCCATGCATGTGGCCATGTACTTCATGACAGAGGTTATGGAGAAGCACATTGCCTTGTGCTGGCTAGCCAACTGCTCCCGCATGGCCTTCTGCTGCTCCCAATCAGCCCGGTGCGCCTCGCAGTCGGCAGTCCACTATGGAGCTCCTTATTGAACCCCCAGATGAGGGACTGGAGGCAGGTGGATCCCGTGGAGTCGTACAGATGGCGTGGGAAGTTGTGGATGCATCATACTTGCAGCTGGCCCAGCTGTGAAGAAAAGTGACAAGGGCAGTCACCTCAGAAGACACTGTGCATGAAGCCTAGCCCTAATCTCTGCACTGACACCGAAGGTCTCGGTTCAGACAATGGCGACGTGCTGGGAGCAAGGCCATCTGTTGCCTAGACAGCGGGCACTTTCCAGCAGGGGCACAGATGTCCCAGGGCAGCCTCGTTCACCCCACATCTCAGGGACAAACAGGCATGGGAAGGTGCTGGCCAGGCCAGTAGCCTGTGGGTGGGAGTGGGGACAGGGCAGCTCGGCTTCCTTCTGTGTCCTGCACGCACCAGGTCCAGCACTGGTAGCATCCCGCAGAGAGAGAATTTCTATCCCTGCCCTCTGGGAGAGGGGAGTTGGGGGAGGTACATGTGAGCAGCAGAGGCCACTTGCCACAGAGAGCATTACTGGGGTCCCCTCCCCTTCCTCCCCCTAGCAGGTTTCCACGCAGGGGATCAGTCGCCTCTGTATCCCCGTGCTTGACTGGGAGTGGATGCTGCCCGAGTGCAGGCATGACTCTGTGCCGTGTGTGTCACTGCTGTGTGGTTCCATGACCCCAGCTTCCTTAGCGATGGCTTGTCGTGGGAAGCTGTCCCACCATGAAGGCCAGTGTAAGGCAGGCCACTCTAGGAACCTTGTGAGAAGGAGCGAGGGGTTCCTGTCTGAGAGTGTCATGGAGCTGACTGCTCTGGACTGGCGCCCCATGCACACCCACATGCACAGGCTGTTGTGTGAGCCCCAAGCTGAGAAGGCCGAGCGAGGCGTGTGCAGCCCTTCTCAGCCTGCTACCTGACCCAGCGTGTGCATAGGAAAAGTTATAGAACTCACCTGAAGTGCCTTCGCCAGAATTGTCTGAGTCCTGGGAGACATCCTGGGAGGGGGAGGACCAGCTCCAAGGTGAGGAGCAGCTCCTGGCTGGCCTGGCGGGCATGGTGTAGGCTGATGCTGAGCATGTTCTGGCTGGAGTCAATGATGGGAGGGTGAGGGGGGCATCGCTCCCAGGGTGGCATCCAGCTGCTCATTGTAGCAGCAGGTGTGAGGAGCCACCCCCAGAGCATGCACTTTGTTCTCTGGCCTTAGTTCTTTTATTTTCATGCGGATCTTTTATTTTCATGCCAAAGTTCTTTTATTTTCATGCAGATCTGGTTGAGGGTCCACATGTGTCCCTTCCTGGCCAGGCTGGCAGCCATGCAGCTGTAGATATCTGTATTCCTCCTCTTGGTGCAGAGACCCAGGATGTTGGTCTTCTCCCCCCAGACCTTGATGAGGTCCAGGATCTCCGTCCCAGTACTGGTCGGAGCTCTCTTTTGTCCCTGGCTAGGGGCTTGAGAGGGTGCTGTGGGAGAGTTGGCAGCCGTGGGGGATGCAGAGAGAGCACTGGAGTGGGCCATGGCTCATGGGCGGGGTGCTGTGTGGCACAGGGCTGACAAAGCTCTCCTCATGCCACGAGTCCTTTCCCTTCTGCCTGCAGCTTTAAGCTCTGCAGGCGAAGGGGAGCAGTGGAGTTATCGGGGTGTGGCCAGAGTGGCCACAAGTGCATCTATGAGAGGTCTCTGGAGGCCAATTATTTTGAAATAGCAGCAGCTGAGCATCCACACTAACACTGTTTCGAAATAAGCATTATTCCTCATGACGAGCAGGAGTTATTATTTTAAAATAAATAACCAGCCTGTTATTTTGAAATAACGGGCTTAGTAGTGTGGACACTCCACTTCTTATTTTGAAATAACTCCCTAGTATAGACCAGGGGCCAAGGGTTGTGAGGCATCCCACCGCCACCTACCACTAGCATGAGGAAATCTTGTTTTGTGCCTACCAGGAGTCAGCTCCCCAACGCCACCAGTAACACATCATTTCCCTCCAGACCTGTGCAGGCCGACAGGCGGTCTGTGGGTTAGTGATCAGCACGCTCCAACCTCTGAATCCGCTGTGCATCCGCCCTGGCACACCTAGCTTCTGTTCCACTGGACACTTGAAATATTCCCAGATTAGCATGCACCAGTTTGGTTGAAGTGAAAACAAGTAAACGTTTATTTAACAAAACTTAGAGATTGGAGAAGTCGCAAGTCAGAGCATTGGAAACAAAAGGTTACATGTGAAATAAAATCATAATGCACATTATAAAGTCTAGACCTAATTACCCACACACTCTCCTGTCTAGTGAAGGAGAGCCCATCTAGAGACTTTGCAGCATTTTCCAGTTAAGTCAGCTGTAACTTCCTCTCATAAAACAGAACCCAGTGGCTTTTTGTCTCCTTGGTGTAAGATTCTAAATGTACCTTAGTTTTACTCCCCTAAATCCATCATTTTTACTCTGAAACAGGATTCCTCCCCACACACACACTGTTTGTACTTTTTTCAGCAGATGTTCTCTCATTAGCATCAGGCTCACTATTGCAAATAGACTTAAATTATAAGTCACACAATTATCAGCGAAAGAGAGAAGTGTCTATTACCCCCTGCCTGACCCAAACTTCTTTGTCCTCTTCTGGAGATGTGTCATATCACTCACATACCTTAAGAATATTGTTTTCAGTGTGGACATGTAGCTGCTTTAATACCATCCATACATACTTCTTGTAATTATTAGGACAACTAGTGTGTTACTAGCTGTTGGCAGAGACCTCACATCCCATCCTTCGGTGCATTAATACATAGACATCAGACCCAACTGATTCCTGTAAGTTTTTCTGCTTCCCTTATGTCCTCTGCCAGTGGACACCAAGAGGCACTGGGTTCATGCCAGCCACTTTTTTTACTGCTTAAATGTCAGCTGAGCTCAGAACCCAAATATGGCCTTTGCGGGTGGGTTCTGAGCTTGTTGGAAGAAGATAAAAATTCTAATCCTAAGGCTCTGGAGTAAAGATGAAAGAATTCAATCAAGTGTGGGAATTACTTATCCATTCTCATATGACAAGGAAAAGGTGACCACTAATGGATATGAAAGACAACACATTTAATGGACGTGAATAGTTCTATTGCATAAAATAGTTAACCTGAGGTAATGGGTGAAATGAGATAGTGAGGTATATCACTTGATCCTGCAATCTCTGCAGTTCCATAGCTAAAATAAACATGGGTAAAGATTATTGTTCCTCACGTTTCAGGAGAAAAAACAAATATAAAAGGGGAAATTTCCTTTGATTTTTCAGGGAGATTTAAGTGTCTGCCCTTCGTGCCTTGAAATATCTCTCCTTAAATTCCTGGAATTGGGATTCTTCCATCCTCTTCTCTTCCCCCTCCCCCATGTTTTTACAGTGTTGTCCATAAAGACTGTTAGACTGATACTGAGCATGCCTTGTCTACGCTAACCCTTGTTGTCAATCTAATCTGTGTGACTTCAGCTATACAAATAGTATAGCTGAAGTAAATGTACTTGCCCCAGCATCAGGTAAGATCAGCGGGGGCTGCTCTCATATCAACACCAGCTATTCTTCTCATCCTAGTGGAGTTTGGCATTGATGGAAAAGTACTTGGAAATTGTTTTATCATGTCTGAGCAGGAGTGATAAATCAGCCAATAGATTGACCGCTGCAGCCTGGAACCCCAGTGTAGTGGAGACAAGCAAAACGGGATACCCAGGTAGATGGAGCTCTGATATGGCAGTTCCTAACTACTCGTTTCTCATTGTGAGAGAGGAATTCAGTCAATAGTGCTCCTTTATCCTGCTCCCCATGATGACCAGGACAGTATGCAGGAATTTCTGGAGGTGTGTGCTTTTTTTGTAAGGGTATGTCTAGACTACACACTTCTTTAGAAAGCAGTTTTTTTGAAAGAATCTTTCGAAAAAGCTTCTTTCGAAAGAGATCATCTAGACAGCTACAACTTTTTTGAAAAAGCGATCTGCTTTTCGAAAGAGAGCACCCAGGCAATCTGGATGCTGTCTTTCGAAAAAGCCCTGTTTGTGGTCAAGAATGCCTTTTTTCAAAAGAGCGCTGTTGAAAAAAATCATTCTTCCTTGTAAAATGAGGTTTACTGCTGTTGAAAAAACCACCATGTTCTTTTGATTTAATTTCGAAAGAATGCAGCGGCAGTCTAGACGCAGGTGAAGTTTTTTCGAAAAAAAAGGCCACTTTTTTCTAAAAAAAACCTGTAGTCTATTCATAGCCTAAATGTGGACCGCAAAGGTGTGAATGTGCCCCTCATTGTCCCCCAAAGAAGTGGGGAAATTAGCCCCAGCCTTACCTGTCTGGTCAGAGCATGGAGGGGGAGGCTCAGGCAGTGTGCTCCCGGCTTTCCCTGGCTGGCCAGAGCATGTTTACTTGCAGGATCATGGGGGCTGCTTTCACACCTTTTGCACCCACCCTGCTTATGGGCCTGATGATGCATTCTAAAAGACCACGTTCTGTTAGGAGAAGGTAGTTAGATTTCTGACTCATTAAGTTCTTGGCTTCTCCAATCTTCACCAGTGACGCAACTTGACACTGAATTGAACCAGCTGGCTTCTTCTATGCTGAGACTGGAATTCTGGTTCATGCCATGTTTCGCTAGCCCTGCTGGGAATAACTTTTCCATAAGGGAATTTGTATTTCACCTTATTCTCCTTAGCTAAAGCAACGGGTATGTTTCAGGGTAAAGCAGCAGAAAGGTATTTGTTTAACTATGTAATGTTTGCATAGCACTTTAATGGTAGAACCTTCTATAGCCCAGAATACTGCTATTATTCCTTTTCCCTGGCAGTCAGGTAATGATTAATGAAGAATGATGCTTACAGGAACAAAGTACAATCCCACCAGTTAAGGAGTTAGGAGTTCATTACCCCTGCGAATGTTCTCCCAGGCTGGGAATGGTCTTGTGCATTTCATGTGTTTTCCCCCACCCTTTCACTGACACACATCACACTGGGTACATCTAGACTGCAAGGCTATTTTGGGATACCGGAGGTATCCCGAAATAGCTGCCCCGCGTCCAAGGAACACATTCACTATTTTGAAATAATTTTCATAATAATGGACGCGCTATTTCAGCATCCCTGTAAGCTTTGTTCCATGAGGAATAAGGAATGTCTCAGGAATAGTGCTTTATTTCGAAATGTGGCACCGTGTAGATGGGCCAAATTTTCAAATAGCCTATTTCTAAATAAAATTGAAATAAGATATGCAATTTGTGCAGCGCTAATTGCCTATCTTATTTTGATTTTTGCAGTCTAGACGTACCCATTGTTATTAGGAGATGTGGAACTGCAGAAGGACCATTGTTGCAATATCTGTGGAAGAGAGGGTTGTTTTCAGGTAATACCCCTCTCCCCATCACATCCAGAGCAGAGCTCTCGGTCACCACTTCCTCTTTGCTTTCCCTCTACAGAGGTGTTATGTTTGAAAGTCACACACAGCCTCTGCTCAGAAGAAAAGGGGAAGTGAGGCTGCCCCCAACACCTCTCCACCTGCTATATATAGACACAGCATTTCTGAGAGAGGATGGTGGGTGTACACTTCCGGAGCTATGTCACACAGTCCCACTGCGGCAGCAAGCAAAGAGGCAGGACACAGAGCGAGAGGTAGAAGTGGGGATCAGAGGGGGCAATCAGGAGAAGCCAGTTGAACTAAAAGAAACTTATTGAAAAGGTTCGGCCACTTTTATATGAAAGACACACACATTTCTAACCAGCCGAATGGTAGGTAGCCTCCCAGAAGCTGCTTCTCACTCCTAGCAGAACTTTATCCTTCCTCAGTAATGTTTCATTTTGTCTGTTGGGTAATTTTCCTTGCCAGGTTACATCCAGATTTCTACATGTGTTCTACTGGCTTGGAACAGCTCGCAGCACTACCTCCAGCTTTAAGCCAGGGGGAAAGGGAGCTTTAAGAATATTGGTACTGCCCAGCAAGGGCCATTTCCAAGGAGCTTTGTGAGTGAGAACGGAGTTTATCACCAGATGAATAAGTATGTTTCCCCCAGAGACTAGCACACCCTCTGCTAAGTTGTAGTGCCACCAGGAGCGGCCTGAGGCGGGCTGCGGCAGCTGGCGCCCCAGGTGGAACGCGCGATCGGCGCGCCCGCCTGCACAGCCGTCAATGGAGTGACATCATCATCGGGCGCCCCAGGCACCCCGTGACGTCATCATCGGGCGCCCCGGGCACCCCGTTGAAGGCGGCGCCCTAGGCGATGGCCGAGTCGGCCTATAGTCACAGGCCGCCCCTGAGTGCCAGAGCGTACCCCATCATTTAGCCCCCTGATCCTGGCCAGGAAAGACATCTGATGCCTGTATTATGGATAGCACTTACTTCATTTATCAGGCAGATTTAAGAAAGAAAGGTGGACTTGTAAATTAGGCTTTGTCTATATTACTGTGGGCCATTGATCTAAGTTACGCAATGTCAGCTACATGAATAATGGAGCTGAAGTCGACATACATCTGCTTATCACAGTATCTTCGCAGCAGTAAATCAACAGCTGGTGCTCTCCTGTCGACTCCACTGGCCAGGTCCCCACTTCGGGGGAAGATCGGTTGAAGGTATGCAATTCCAGCTATGTAAACAATGTAGTTAGAGTCGACGTACCTTAAACTGAACTTCGGCGCCGTTCCTGCAGTGGGAGGTCGATGGGAGAAATGTTCCCGTCAACTTCCCTTACTCCTTGAGAGGAGTAGGAGTTCTGGTGCCGATGGAGGCATCCTCAGTGTTCAATTTAGCAGTTATTTACTAGACCAGCTAAATAGAACTACGTAAGACCGACTGCCGCAGCGTCGATCTTCCAGGAAGATGTGGCTTTACTCTTCTCATTTTGCTTGAGTACCAGAGTTGACGGAACAGTTGCCCCAGGGATGGAGCTGGCTCCCCCATTTGGAATGCAGGATAAGGGACACCCTGATGGCAGAGCAGTAGGTTGGGTTATGGAGTGGCCTAGTGGCTAGAGCACTTGACTGGGGACTGTATGGTTGTGGGTTTGAACCTCACTTAACCTGGTAAAGCTGGACTACCATCCCTATTTGCCCCAGAGATGGAGCTGGTCCCCCATTAGGAAAGCAGGATAAGGGACACCAAGGAGGCAGAGTGGGTTCCAGAATAACCTAGTGGTTAGGGCATTGGCCTGGGGACTACAGGGTTGTGGGTTTCAGCCCTCCCACCCTGGGAGTGTCCCCACAGCCAGTACCAGTTGCCCCAGGGATGGAGCTGGCTCCCCCATTAGGAAGGCAGGATAAAGAATGCTAGGGAGGTGGGGTGAGTTCTGAACTGGGATAGGCCATTTGCCTGGGGACCAGAGTCCTCTGGGTTTGAGTCTTGCCCTTCCCTGACTGCAGCTGGCTCCCCCATTATGGAAGCAGGATAAGGGACACCATAAGGAGGAAAATGCTTGGAGGTCAATTTATAAATCAACCCCTATTGGATTGATTGTTGCCTGTTGATCTAGCAAGTAGTGAAGACATGCCCTTAACTGATGGTGCACCAAAGAGAAGTCTCTACATTACAACTGTTGGCTTTTCAAAGGCATAATTACAGGGAGGTACAAACTTGAGTAAGTAGTTAGGTAAATACTAAGTGTCAGGTAGTACACAGAAGTTAACAGTCATTGGCCATAGGATGCTGAGTAGTTTTCGGGACAACAAATTCAATGGTAAACAGCTAGTAAACATACAAGTGATTGGACCTATATAGAGAGCTTGGTGTGGAATCATTATACCCCAGAAGTTTGAAATAGCTGTTATAGTCCCATGAAAGGCCAGAATTGTTGTATTGTGATATTTTATTTGAATGGTGAGGTTTTATGTCTTGTATTGTCTTATGTATTGGAAGTAGTAGGTCTGCTAAGATCCATCTGTCTGCTGAAACTGTCAGTCAGCTTGTTACTTGTTCATCTTTTATATTTCTTGTATTTTATCTAGCCACACTGTTGTACTCTTATTTGTGAGCTGGTGTGTGACGGTCCATGCCTAACAGTAGTAATATTGGATCTCACACAGTCTTTGAAATAAAGTACTATTGATGAATTTATCTGGGACAAAATGAAGACAACAGAATTACATGAATATAACTGGGATGAAAACTTGGACCTTTTTGCCCATTGGGATGTGACATGAGTGTGTTCCCATTTGTTGCAGAATTTGGGCACTTCCTGGTAAATGAGACAATCTGGTCCTGACTGACATCCAATGGCTTGAATTGTTTGTTTGGAGATGACAGAATACTGCCAACGAGGATCTCATTGATCTCACGGGATGAGAGAAACAGTGCAAGTTTGAATGTTGTGGACATATGTTCATTTGGGTTTACAATAAGCCATAACGTAAGTAAATAGCACCGATGGTAGTTTAATATGGTAGTCACATTTCTGTCTTTCTTAATATTTACCTCTTTGTATTGATAAAGGGGAGGTATTAATAGCATTGATGATAACCAGCTATAATGAATGCAGCGGAAGTGGGAGCTTTTGCTGATGTGGGAATGAATCTCTATCCCAACCTCAGTTCCCACACAGCTCTGTCAATTTAACTTCATAAAGGGCCGAGGCTCACTGTATAGGACTTATGTGCTAGATTTACCATGTAGGTGGACATACATGCAGATATATACAAATAGGGCTACAATTTTGACATGGAAATAACGGAATCCGCGACTTCCAGAGACCTCCATGACTTGAACCCATGGTTCCTGCAAGCTGCAGGCCCCACTCCCATTAGCCCGTGGTGGCTGAGAACTGCAGGGAGCTCCAAGCTTCCAGGGGCAGTGGGCAGCAGTGGTGCCGCATGACTCTAAGCCATGGTGGGGATCAGGGGTGCCCTGGAGCTCTCTGCCACCATGGTCCCCCAGAAGTTCCCTGCTGCCATGGACAATGGCATTGCCCTGCAGCTCCTGGATGCCATAGGCCCCTGGGAGCTCCCTCCCAGCCACTGCCGGTAGGTGCCCTAGAGCTGGGAGTCCCCACAGGCAGCAAGGGTGCCCTGAGCTAAGAGACATGGGTAATATGGGGACCCTACAGCTCTGAGCCAGGACCCCCCAGGGTGTCTCAGAGTTCCCAAAGGCCCTGCTGCCCATGATGGCCCGAAGCTATAGGGCACCCCTAAACCTCCCGGCAGTTGGGAACTTCTGGGGGGCCCGCTGCACACGTCAGTGGAGAGAGCTCCAGGGCACCTCTGCCCACCCTCGCAGTGACTGGGAATTGTGGGTACTTTAGAAAAAGTCACAGATAGCTCACAGGCTTCTGTGGGTTTTCTTTATTGCCCGTGACCTGTCCATGACTTTTACTAAAATATGTGTAGCAAACTCTTAGCCTTAACAATAAGACTTAAGCGAAGATCACCAGCTTCATTTGCACAGGTGGCCAAAATGAATTTTGAATCCAGATCTCCTGAAGCTGCAGGGTGCCCCCGGTAGCCCATGGTGGCTGGGAACTGTGGGGGATCTAAGGTCCCCAGAATAATGGACAAAAGAGGTGCTGCACAACTCCCAGTCTAAAAGACTGAACTAATTGGGGTTGTTTAGTTTTGAAAAGAGAAGACTGAGAGGGGACAATGATACCAGTTTTCAAGTACCTAAAAGGGTGTTACAGGGAGGAGGGAGAAAATATATTCTCCTTAACCTCTGAGGATAGGACTAGAAGCAATGGGCTTAAACTGCAGCAAGGGAGGTTTAGGTTGGACATTCAGAAAAACTTCCTAACTGTCAGGATGGTTAAACACTGGAATAAATTGGCTAGGAATGTTGTAGAATCTCCATCACTGGAGATTTTTAAGAGCAGGTTAAATAGACATCTGTCAGATGGTGCTTGGTCCTGCCATGAGGGCAGGGGACTGGACTTTATGGCCGCTTGAGGTCCCTTCCAGTTCTAGTATTCTATGATTCTATGAATTGGAAGGCTGGCAAATTGACCTTCCTGCATCTAGCATCTTGTCCTCAATTCTTCCTCCTTTTAGCCTTGTTGGAATCCAAATCCCAGCTACAAAAAACAAACTATTCCACACCCCTAAAAATCAGCATGAAGCCTGACAATGGTTTCTGCATAATCTCAAAAACATTCCCTAGATCAACTGTCTCATAAGCCATGTACCACCTAAGGACAGCAGCTTCTTTTTATACCTCTGCTTTTCACAGGCACAAGTAAAAAGAGAGTGTGTCAGCAGCTAAATGCGGCATTCAGACAAAAAAATCCAGGCTTTAAACATGTTTGTATTACAATATCACCATCATTGTCATTGTCCTCATCATCATGCACAGTCGCGTGGAGGATGTGTAAATTAAAGTACTTACTAAGTGTCAACCTTTCATCTCGCTGCTTTTCAAACCCTTTTAAATGCATGCACGAAATTCCTGTGGTAAATTATTAAAATTATTGTGCCATTAGCTTGATTTGCATGCTCTGAACTGACACCAATCTTTAGCTTCCCAAGATCTGTCTCGGGACCTCCCAGTCTTACGCTCTCTGTATCTCCCCATTTGCTTGAATCTTGCCCCTCACGTATTTCCCCATTTTTTATTAACCCTTCTTATTTTCACCCCTATCTCCCTTGTGTCTCCTCTTTGTCTCTCTATGTTCTCCTCTCACCTTTCCTCCTCCTTCATCCTCCCTTCTATCTTTCCTTATCACTGTTTCTCTTTTCTGTCTTTCTCCTTTTCTCCCTCTTTCTCCATCTCTCTTTCCTCCTGTTTCCCTTCCTTTGGCTACAGGAGTGCTGTCACAGGAGGCACAATTTAAGCAAAGGTGGCATAAACAGCACTGAAATCCTACATTTGGCTGTCAGACTGGCACGTAATGCATGTGTGCAGAGCACCTATATGTGCACCTAAGATGCCCTGTTAAGGTGCCCACATCTGAAAATTCAGCTGTATGTCTTCAGACACTTTACTAGTGGGGGAATTCTGTACCAAAAAAGTTAAAAATTCTGCAGACAAGATTTTAAAATTCTTCAAAATTTATTTGTCAAAATAACACTATATAATCACAGCAGTTTCAATCATTTTGGTAATTTATTTCAGAATACCTGTCAGGACATATGTATGTAATCATACAGACACATACAAATTACCCCAGAAGTAGAGCGTTAAAGAAACTCCTACAACAACCTAGTTCCTGTTTCTCTGCCCCTTATACCCCAGATCCCAGCCATGCCCCCCAGCCCAGACACTCACAGTCTCTCCCCTCAGAGCCCAGCCATTCTCCCCACAGCCCAGACTCTCACACCACCTCCCCTGCAAGAGCCCAGTCATACCCCACCAGTCTATAAAATTTCATAGATCTAATCCTGTGGTAGATTATACTAGGTCAATGAAAGAATTCTTCTGTCAGCCTAGCTACTGCCTCTTTGGAGGTGGATTAACTACAGTGATGGAAAAACCCCTCTCGTCTCTGTAGTGAGTGTGTACCCTGAAGTACTGCAGTGCCACAGCTGCAGGTCTGCCATTGTAGCACTGTAAGTGCAGACATGGCCTTACACAGGCTGTCCTTAGGCATTTGGAGCATACATTGCTGCTTAGGGCACCACAAAATGTGGGGCACTAGTGTTGCTCCAAATTTAGTAATGCCCTATGCTGCGTATACCTACGGCTACCTCAGGCTGTGGGCAGTACTGGCGCCAGTGGCCTCAACCTCTGGCCCCCTGTTCGGCCTCCCAGCCCCGTTGGACCCAATCCTTCACAGACCCCCAACCCCTGCTCTGTCTCCTGGCCCCATCAGCCCCAATCCCTCAGCTCTGTCGGCCCCAATTCCCCAGCCCCCTGCTGCCTCCCTCCCCCATTAGACCCAATCCCCCGGTCTCCCCACTCCAATCCTCCACTTCCCCACAGCTCCACCTGTCGGCCCACAGCTGTAGCCGACTGTGCCGCTCCCCCTTCTGCCTGCTCCAGCTCCTGACCTGCAGCTCCAGCAGGCTGTTTTACTTAGTCTGCCTGCTCCCCCACTAACCTCCCTACCTTCATCCTGCCACCCCCACAGTGCCTGCCCCCACAGCCCTGAGCATAGCCCTGTCCCGTGGAGTGGCTTCCCTCCACCCCTCCCCACCCCGAGGGTGCCGATGCTCAGGATGCGTGGGGCACCAAAAATCTTAAGCATGGCCCTGGCCTTGCAGCATTCAGTATGGAACGTAAACTTCTAAGTCATGCACAGATGCTTTTCAGTTATTCACATGGCTAGTGCTCTGATATGGTAGTGGGTGGGATATAAATACCTGCATGGAAGAGAGAATACACACAGAAAGGGTGGCAACAAAGCTTAAGCATAGCTACCGTGCTGTATGCGAAGGAGGGTTTTTCCATTTTCTGTGTTTTTATTATTGGTAATATATGTTGTGCAGACAAATCTGATTGGATACTGCCTGTCTGGGTTATCATAATCTTTTGCGGGTTGTGCTATTCAGACAAAATTAGTCATTTTCCTTCCTGTGAGAACTTGAAAAGAACTCTGAAGGAAGGGCTAATGCTAACAGACTTGAGGAATGCACAATAGGTTTGCCTAGGACATCAGATATCTTATTGGATAAAGAGCACTGCAGAAAACATGGATCTTAATTTTATACTGGACTGAGGTCACTGCAGGAACATACCCAATATTGTTGCACTGATTAGAAGAGCACATGACCTCTACAGCAACATCTCATAGGTCAAACCTGCATTCTCAGTAAAGGAGCAATTTGTCCTTCCACAAAACAGATTAAAGCTAAGGATGGGCATCCCCATGCAATTTCAAGTAAGCAAGAGTGGGGATTGTTCAGATAGGAAGAAAGATTATCCTGGCATGTGGCACAATTGCCAGCACTTGTGTCTTTTTTAGAGCACTCTTGGGCCCAACGCAATAACAATAATAATTGATCCTTGCTTCATTCATGCATGATTCTTCCACCTTTGGTGGATTGGAGTTTTAGATGGTTCTATTATTGGTTGGGAAAGTAGAACTCTTCTGAGATTCATTCCAGTTGTTCTCTCCTGTTTAGAACATGGATCCTGACTAGGGACTCATCTCCTGAGATTTATTCCACTATTTTAATCTTTCATAGGGACAGAAATATGAATACATGGGCAATTTAGTAGATTTTGTCTTTTTATTCTTCTAAGTCTGCATCTCTTGAGGGAGTGTTACACTGTATGAAGAGTGAAGAGGAATTCTCTGTCTCTCCTTTTGCAAGAAGCAAGTTGGGTTTGCTTCTAGTATATAAGAACACATGAACATAAAAAAGGCCACACTGGGTCAGACCAAAAGTCCATCTAGCCCAGTATCCTGTCTTCCGACAGTGGCCAATGCCAGATGCCCCAGAGGGAGTGAACAGAACAGGGAATCATCAAGTGATCCCTCTCCTGTCACCCATTCCTAACCTCTGACAAACAGAGGCTAGGGAATTCCTACCCATCCTGGCTAATAGCTATTGATGGACCTAACCTTCATGAATGTATCTAGTTCTTTTTTAACTCTGTTGAAGTTCTGGTCTTCATAACATCCTCTGGCAAGGAATGCCACAGGTTGACTATGCGCTGCATGAAGAAAAACTTCCTTTTGTTTGTTTTATACCTGCTACATGTTAATTTCATTTGGTGACCCCTTGTTCTTATGTTATGGGAAAAAGCAAATAACTTTTCCTTATTCATGTTTTCCGCACCAGTCATGATCTTATAGACCCCAGAACATTCCGAACCACAGGTTAGGTGTTTGGTTTGGATTATCACTGTGTCTCTTCTCTTTTGTGTACTAAAAAACATAGTTGGTTCCCTTGTGGGCCAAAAGGCAAACTGAATAACAGACTGAATCTCTTCTGAAGTGGGATGGAGATTGAGTGATGTATGTGTCCCTCTCAACTGTCCTCAGTGAGGACGGTGGTAGGCTGGGCCTCTCTTTTGGGTCACACTCAGGCAGTTTGAGTCTTCCACTTCCAGAGTCCTTTCACCATTTGGTGACTTGACTCCAAACTCTCTGGCTCCTCTCCCGAGGGGATCTCCTGCATAAGGGGACATGCAGCCTCTTGAGTTCCTTTATAAAGGTCTGATTTGTATATGGCAGTCTGGGATAGATGGACCCTAAGTCAGCATTTACCTTCAATCCTTGCCCTGCAGTGATCAGGTTGTCCTGAGTCTATCAAGTCCTTGTAGGTAGCAAAGGCTTCTCAGCTGTTTCCCTCTCAGCTGCTCTGTTGCAAGAATCAACTACTTCTGAGACCACAGCAGCTTTCCTTCTGGTTGCCACTTCTTCCTGTGACAAGCTTTCTTTTTTAACCTCGCTTCCTTCAGCTGGAGCACACTTTGCAGGTGTGCCAGTTTGGTTCCTGTTGAGCCCAGAGAAGCTCATTAGCCTTCTCCTGACTGGGATGGGGGCATGCCTTATGACAAGGACCCAGCTTTACCTCACTGATCTCCCGCAAATCTAGTAATGGATTTCTTCTATAAGTCATTTGTAACAAGACGCCTAACTCAGTAAGAGAAGTGGATAGAAGATTGTGTTTAACACTTTCTATTCTATTTTTCATGGGTCCCTCATTTTATATTTTCTACAGTTTGGTGGCATTGGGGCATTTAACAAGCTGGTTGATTCTCTTACAGGCAGAGAGAGGGAGTGCTGATAGCAGTGGTTATTTCAGTGTAAACCCAAACTATGTAAAGCAGAAACCTAACTATTTTCGATCCTGATTATCCAGCAATGTTCTCAGCCTCCCAGAGATATTTTGAGGACTTCAGAATCTGAATAATACTGTAGTAGTAATAATAATGATTACTTCCCTAATACCTACCATCCGGGGATTTCAAAGTGCTTTGTCGTTACTAATGAATCCTGCCTTATGATGTTGGTATTTATTGCTATCCTCATGTTCAGACACAAAGGACACATCTATACTTACCAGTGGATTGATGCTCCAGAGGTCAATTTTCTGCCATTCGATTTAGCGAGTCAAATATAGACCCAAAAATCAAACACTGAGGGCCAGCTCCTGCTGGCATCTGTACTCCTCGCAATCGCGACGAGTAAGGGAAGTTGACGAGAGCATTTACTCCCATCGGCCTCCCATTGTGTGGATGCCACCCGAGTTTGGCTTAATATAAGCCGACTCCAGCTACGTATTTTATGTAGCTGGAGTTGTGTACCTTAAGCTGACCTTCCTGATCTAGTGTAGACCAGGCCAAAGAGATGGGTTTAAATTTTAAAAAGAAGGCTCTAATATTAGGTTCCAAATTTAGACACCTGTCTGGCCAGAATTTTCAAATGTGGTGTTTAAAGTTAGGTATCTAAATTCATATTTATGCAGCTAAATAAAAGGAGGCTGATCTTTAGTAGTGCAGAATGCCCAGAACTCTGGCTGGAATCGGTGTAAGTGGTGGGTACTCAGCACCACTCAAACAAGACTGTGGTTGCCCAACTTTCAGCACCCAGAATTTAGAGGCCACTGGCCTTCAAAGATCTACCCAAGGTCTATGGAAAAAGTGATGTCAGAAACAAGAACAATACTGCGTTTCCTGTTTCTTTAAGCAAAAGAAGTTATTCCCTTATCACATTTCACACTCTGATTTTCCTTTAGGAGAAATAGCAGCACTAAATCCTTCTCTTTTATTTGTGTTGTGTGTTGTTGGATGTTGCTCGGATACTGCAAAGCTGCATCTATCCAAAAAGAGGGCTTGTGAGAGAAGCTCTCTGTTGTCATTATTATGATGATTTATTGTATAAGGTGCTGTACAAATACACGGTAGGAAGGCATTCATATCCCGTGCGTGCTAAAGAAGCATACAAAGGAAAAGAATGAGACTCAACATACACGCAAAGCGTTACTGATGATAATAGGCACACAGCTTGCTAGTTCCAACTTTAAAATCTTATCTTTCATGTGTAGTCTTTTTCTTTTTTATTAATATTATTAAACCCTTGCTTTCATTTGATCTATTTAGTATTAAACACTAATCCCCCTCTCAGTTTCTATATTAACTTGTAGTTAACATGAGAATTTTCTGTATTGTGATTTTCTTTTTAACTGCCACCAGCCTATGAACATCTGTGAACAAAATGCAGAAGTCCAAGGGACTCAGATAATTCACCACTTCCAAAATAAACTTCCTCTTCATTGGCACAGCGCCCGGTATTTTTTCATATCTCACAAAGGAGCAAACAAGTGATCCATTCCACAGCGATAACTGAACGCTGTGTTTCCACTGAGTTCTAGAGAGCAGGGTTTGGTTCTGGTCATCTCAGGACTGATGGAGTGACAAGAATTCAGAGCAAGGTAATGGAACCAGTTAAGGGGCTGCTGGGATTAACTTCTCTACCCTCGTGATGAACGCTGCATGTGTTGAATAGAAGTCTGGCACTGGGAACTTTTCCACGAGAGTGTTTTAGCAATGCTCGCTTGAATTGCAGAATAATTCTTCCAGCCACAAGATTTTCCCCTTGCTGTTCTTGTTGCTGCTAAGAGAAGTTCCTTGCCTGTCCTGCCCTTGGACTTCCACCTAATGAAAAGACCCCAGGATTCAAAGCTAAACTTGTTCACTGGATGATGTTAGAATAATAATAAACCCCAAGCATTTTATCTGTCTAAAACCGAAGCTTTAGATCTGACCTGGAGACAAGTGCTTTTTGGAACCCTGTTTCTGAAACCTGGGAGTTTTTTACCCTTGATCAGTGGAGAGTAGTCCCTGGCATATGAAAATGTGAAAGCTGAGAGAGACCAGAGATGAGCTTTTACTGTGAGGTGATTTGTTCAGTCAAGAAATATAACAAAAATGAACAAAAAAATAGCAAACACATACAAAGGTGCATTTGCATGAAACAGCCAGTCCCTGAGAGAGAATACTTCTTTTATTGTAAAAAGGGATTCTTTCTTTTATTCTTCTGAATCCATGAAGACCTTTGAAATAGTTAGGATTAGCTGGAAGTTATTATTGGATTAAGATCTCCTGCTGCTAAAGAATATCGTGTATACTAGCCACTGAAAGGAACAGTGGGAGAGCAATTCCTCAACTGCTGTGGTTAGTCTTATTTCTTTATGGCCAAATTGCAGTTCAAGAAAGCCCAAGTTTGTGTCTTTGCACCTGTGATTTGTGATGGATGCCAAAGTGTTTCCATGGTACATAATAGTCTCTGAAGGTGTCAATTCAAGAAGTGCTGGAATCAGCTGCTAGAGAATGCTGATAAAGATCAGAGGCACATATTTTTACATATTTGAAGGACAGTGAAATCTGTCATTTTAAATTATTTTTTATTTTAAATTAAAACAGCCTCTGCAAAGGCGTCAGAGGAAGGAAGGGTAGAGGCAGGGAATAATGCGCTTCAGACCTGCAGGAAGTGTGTGCAGGATGTGGGAGTCTCCTTTTCATTTAAAACTCTTAGCCACTAATGCAATGCATTTGTTAGTTTTCATTGCACTTCAGATGACCTTTTCTGTTTCCTCCTCGCCAGTGCAGCAAGGCTCCAGCCTCTCACTAGCATTTCATTCATTATAGGGTATGTCTACACTGCATTCCTCTTTCGAGAGAGAAATGCAAATGCAGGTGAGCAAAATTGCAAATGAAGCGCGGATTTGAATTTCCCGTGCTTCATTTATATAATCGCGTCCGGGTGCTATTTCAAAATACCTTAGTTCGAAAAAAGAAACACTGTCTCGACACGGTTATTTTGAAAGAAAACCCTTCTTTCGAAATTACCCTTAAACCTCATTTTAGAAGGAGTAAGGGTAATTTCGAAAGAAGGGTTTTCTTTCGAAATAACCACATCTAGACAGTGTTTCTTTTTTCAAATAGGGTATTTCGAAATATTGCCCGGACGCAATTATGCCAATGAAGTGGGGAAATTCAAATCCGCGCTTCATTTGCAGTTTCGTTCAGCTGCATTTGCATTCCTCTCTCAAAAGAGGAATGCAGTGTAGACATACCCATAGAGTGTTAGGTTAAACAGTAAATTAAATAGACATTTGGTGCTGCCATAGAATCAACTTCAGTTTTTCCAGGGAACAGCTGAAGTAACTCTAGGGGATGGTGAAGTTACTCCAGACTCACACTCTTGTAAATAAGAACAGGATCAGACCCAAGGAAACCCGCAGTGGAAAACCCTGAGCTACTGAAGGGAAGAGAGTGCTATATTTTACTCACTAAAAGTCCTCTGAAGCTACGTCTACACTGCAGCGCTATTTCGGGATACAGGAGGTATCCCGAAATAGCTATCCCGTGTCTTAACAGCAAGCCCGTTATTTCACAATACAATGGGGCTCGCTATTCCGATGTCCCTGTAATCCTCGTTTCACAAGGAGTAAGAGGCATTTCAGAATAGTGGGTTATTTTGTAATTTGGCACTGTGCAGAGAGTGCAAAATTATGAAATAAGCTATTTTGAAATTGCCTCGAAATAAGCTATGCAATTTGCGTAGCTCAACTTGCGTAGTTTATTTTGAGCTTTGGGTGCAGTGTAGACTCACCCTAATAGACCAAGGAACAACTCTGAGAGGAGTCAAGGATGTTTGTCATGTTGGACTTCAAAGATGGGACAAGATGTAAAGAAAGAAGCAAAAGGAGGGATCCTGAGGCTCTTGCGTGGAGACAGAGGACCACTCCTGTTGGATGTTTTTTTTTTCATGGCTTGTGCCTGTGTAATAATCCTTGTTTTATAATGAAGTTATTATATTCCTAAATGGGGGAGTGTTCTTGGTGAAGGGGGTTTTATTTCCTATAAAGGCATTTCTGCAATGAGGGTGGTGTTATTCTCAGCTTTGGCCCACATTTAGTCCATCCTGCAAAGGAAAAGGGCTAGAAACTTAGCTTTAAAAGAATGAAAGCTAAGCTACTCTGAGGCCTTGTGTACCTGCAATAACTCTAGTTTTGGGTGGGAGAAACTACCAATTTTTAAAATTCTCTGGCATCTAATCCCACACTTACTATTCTGCTTTGGACATGAAATACCACTAGTCCAGAATGAGTGTTTTTAATGTAAGGTTCCTAGGGACACATCTGTATTTTGGATTAACTGTTTTGCTACTGGCAATCCTCCCACTGCTGTCGAAACAGCATCGCTTCACATCTGGATCCGCCTTGCTGGTGCACCCGCTACTGCTCTGGGGTCATTTTGAATGGATGTCACCTTTTAAATGTTGGCACTCAGGCAAGGGCATTCCTTTACAGACCCCGCCATTCCCTTGGTGAGTTCACACACCTAGAGCCGCATACCCAACACAGCAGCCATGCCCTGTGCTTCCTCATGCTCCCATCTGGCGGTTGTGGACTTCTTTGCCTTCTGTAACAGCTGCTGATGGCTCCCAAGTGATCACAGAAGTCCTAAACAAGGCAGTGTGCAGACGCTATCTCCGTAAGAACGGATATCAGACAGTATCACAAAGAAAAAACAGTTTCTTGCCCTTTCAGCCAGAAAGGGCATTGTCTCAATGACTTGATTACCCACATACTGCTTCAAAGACATTTTCACACCAGGCTTGAAAGAGAAACCTCTGAACTGTCATTCATGCTTAAATTTGACACTTTACGCCGGGGTCTCAACAAAGACTCTAATTATCTTACCTATTACAAAGATAGCTTCCCCAATTATCACCTCTAATATCATTAGCTCACAGACATTTACCTCCCCTCCCTTATCCCCCCTCTGTTCTGAAATTTGATTTGTCCTTTTTTATGTGTGTTCATTTTTTTGATTGTATCCCTTTGGTATATATGGTCATGCCTATTTTCTTCCACAATTTGATCTGAGGAAGTGGGTCTGGCCCACGAAAGCTCATCAACTAATAAACCATCTTGTTAGTATTTAAAGTGCTACATAGTCCTGTTTTTTGTTTCAGCTAGACTGGACTAACACGGCTACATCTCTGTTTCTGTCTCCATAGTTATTCTGCATCTGCTCTAGCAGTAAAACATATTTGGAAAAATATTTCTTATGTAGACGAGATGTCAAATTTCCAGTTCCCCCACATTTGAAGGCGTTTTCAGCCACAGATTTCACAAACCTAAAGGCTAGCTTGGCCCAGTGATTTCCAATGTTAGCCAGGCAGTTTTCAATTCCTGAAACTGGTGGCTGAGGAAAACGTAACACACTGAAGAGAACTCTCCTGGCCCAAGGAAAATTGTTTATTGCTTCTGAGCTAATTATTTACTCATTAAAAGCCATTTACTAAGAAAAATCTACTAAAGCAGACCTCTGTTCTCTTACCTGGACAACAGCACATTATTGTTAGAACACATCCTTTTAAAAACGTCAATATTCAGCTAAGGAAACCTCCTGGATAGAGCCCCTTACCTCCTTTTCTCCCTGGTGGAATTTTGGGGCTTGATAGGATACTTTGGCAATAGGATCATAGCACTTCCTGCTTGTAGTTCCATCCAAAAATCTGTTACTGCATCCTTGACCTGAGCACTCTGGAAAGAGATTAAGGAGACTGACTCTGCCTTTCCCCAACTGACAGTGTTGTGGGGTTTACACAATACACCTGCCATCTGCAGTGTTCTTCACACTTATTACACATGACTGTAGGCCAGGCTCTGGTCTGCACATAAGAAGTTTTTTTTTCTCAACCACATCAGTAGGAAGGAAAGCCTTGTGTTGAAAAGTCTGTACTGGGAGCTGGGAGGGCTGGGTTTGGTTCTTGCTACAGACTTTGTCTGTGACACCTTACGGGTTGTCCATTAATTATGTAATTTGTTTTGGTGACTTTTTAAGATCCACCTCCCCTCCTTGTAATTCTGGAACAAACACACAGATTAATGACCCCTGTTGAGTTATGTAATTTACAGACAGCCTCTTGTGCAAGTCACTGAATCTCTCTGTGCCCTCAGCTCCTCATCTGTGAAATGGGCATCATGAAAGATTCCTTTCCTCCAGCCTTTGTCTGTCCAGTCTGTTCAGATTGTATGTGCCTCAGGGAAGGAACTATCTCTGCCTGTGTGTTGGTCAAGTGGGTCTGCAGTCTGGGTTTGGATCACCCAGGCACGGCTGTGATAGGAGTCTGCTGTTAACATTTTGCAGACAGAGTCCAGCCAGTGAGAATGGATAAGTGACTGCAAAGCTTGGAATGCATTATAAAAATATTTAAAATTCCGAGTCCCTAATGTTCCTATCTGATGCCTGGGAGATTACTTGCTGCATGTTGACTTACCTCCATAAATATTTTCTCAACTCATAGTTGCCGGCCCTGTAACCTTCTTAGACAAGCTCGCCACCAAGAAGAAGTTAGCAGAAGACCGTGTAGCAACAGCGCAAATATTACGTGACTACATTTGCATGAATCAAGAATATTTTCATGCTGGGATGGTATCACACACATTTAAGCCCACTCACACACAGCGAGACGACACATGTACACACAGTCACTTACGTTCATGCCCACCAACTGATTCACAGAGAGTCACACCATGGAGATATATGTACTGCACATGCATATGTCTGCATTTAGATATTCAGATGCAGTCGGTCACTTACACATGTCGCTGCACTTTGCACATCTATGGGGAAGAGCACATGCTCAGATCTGTAAAGCTGAGATAAGCCTGTTTGGGCAGTGGGGCCAATGAATACCTCACAATAGGCTGGTGACCACATGTCTTTGAACGGCTAAGCTCTGCAAATTCAGGCCCCTTTCTTCCTCTGCGCAGCCTTTGGCATAGTAGCCATTCAGAAGAGAAATTCTCTGCCTTTTAGGGACCATCATAGAGTTAACTGGGCTGCAGACTCATCATCTGAGCAATATGCAAACGTTCGGAGTCTAGCTAGACCCCTCTCTAAAGCTGTCACTTCTCAGATGAGCTGAAGACAGGTTGCACTTCAGCACAAAGAGTTTTAATATAGGGCAATATCAGCATTCCTGAGAGGTGCAGCCAAGTTCATGGTATGTGACAGGGCAGCTCAGAATGGTAAACAGGGCTGAAACTCTCCTGAGCCAGTGTGCATTGTATTTATTTGCTGATTTGTTTCCCTTTCTAAGGAGCAGAGCCAGAAATGGATGACTGCCTGGAGATGCTGAAGGATGAGGAGGAAGCCCTCTGGGAGAATGTAGAGTGCAATCGGCACATGCTGAGCCGGTACATCAATCCAGCCAAGTTGACCCCATATCTGCGTCAATGTAAAGTCATTGATGAGCAAGATGAGGACGAGGTGCTCAACTCGCACATGCTGCTCTCCAAAATTAACCGAGCAGGTAATTTTCTCCGGAACGGCCAAGACCAGTGTTCCCTGTCAGCTGTGCGCTTGTGCAGCTGCTCAGGAGAGATCCAGATGTTGCCCAGCTGATTAGCAGAGTGCCCACGGCTAGTTTTATTTCTACTGGTGGTGCACATTCGCATATGCCTTGGTGCACATAAAAAATTATTCTGCACATGGATGGAAAAAATCTGGCCATGGATTGAAAAGATTAGAGGGAACATTGGCCAAGACTGCCCCAGTTTATGTGTTGCACGGCCTGGGTTGGCTTTGCCCTGACCCCAGCATTGGATTAAAATCTAGGAAGGGCTCTCTGTTCCCTGTCAGTTAAATTTTTGGGGAAGAATTGGATGTTCATGAAAATGAAGAGCTGTTTGGTAATAGTGACTAGCCAAGCCAGTGTTGTACAGAATTGCACTCACCAAGCTTTCATTCCTACATATCATATCATATATTTCAGTTGTGACAGGCAGCAATCACTGCTTTTTCAGGCCTGGTACCCACATATCTGATGCTGGTCAGAAATCCACTTTGATTTGAGAAACATATTATGGTATTTCCGTACTGTGCAGCATGGGCTGAATTGAATAGCACTGTCTTTTGAAGGCTCAAATCCAAACGCTAGCTTCCCGTACCACATTCCTGTAGAGTAACAGCCCATACAAACATGGAGAATGCATAACATAGCTTCATGAGATCAGCTGCACCCCACTGGCTTTTCTACAGTGTATTTATGTGCCAGCAACAGTTAAATCTGAGGGTTAGCCTCAGAGTTACAGTATCTGATTATTCTGTTCTCAGTTCTCCGGTCTCCTCTTTTATTGCACTATTTTTGGGTTGTCCCTAGGCCGACTGTTGGACATCCTTCATACCAAGGGGCAAAGGGGTTATGTAGTTTTCTTAGAGAGCCTGGAGTTTTACTATCCTGAACTCTACAAACTGGTGACGGGGAAGGAGCCCACACGGAGATTTTCTACCATTGTCGGTGAGTAGGATTCGTCCCTGAGGAAATAAGGGTTGTTGTCAAGACACAAGATAAGACTCTGGTTTTCTTTTTCAGATGAGGAGTCTAAATGAGACTTTGTAAGTGGTAGTAACTCATTCCCACTCTCTTGCTCTCTGGTCTCGTATGGCCTGCTATCAGGCCTGCCAGTGGGGTAGGTGGAGGGGGAAAGGGCAACTGCCCCGAGGCCTTTAAATTGTCACTGGAGTCCTGCATGGTGTGCTGAGAGCTGCCTAGTGGAGGCTAGCCCCCAGCTCCGTCCCTTCTGCCTCAGGCTCCGCCCCTTCCAAGGACGCAGTGCCACACCACACCCTTCTTGCCTTGGGGCCTAGTGAGTCTGTAAGGCCCCCTACCTACTGTTGATAAAACTGTTGGTGAAAGCAACACCCCGATTGTTGGAGTGAGGCTGAAGATCTCCAGTAGGAGTGCTACCCGGTCTGCTCGCCTTTTTAGAACGGTTGACAATACAAGGGGCCTCAAGGAAAGAGATTGGGGACCAGATTCTCAGTTACACTGGTGTGAGTCTGGAGTAGTTCTGTTAAAATAAGTGAAGGTATTCTGGATTTGCACCAGGGTAACTGAAGTCAAAATCTGGCCCAATGGGTGTCTATGGACCTGGTGCACCAAGTTCAAAAAATGGTGAATGTATTATATGTAAATTCACCATAGTCGTCTACATGCCTATGTATTAGAGTATGAGTGTAGATATGCATTGCATATGTCTGTATGTAGTATGAACATGTGCATGCATGAATATGAAGATACTTATGTGTCTGTGCATAGTGACTCTGTATATGATGGGGTACATACATGTATGACATCATATTTGTGTGTGTGCTAGTGAGTTTGACTCTGTGTGTATATGTGTGTTTGATCCTCACTTCTGCTGTCCTATCATTGACCGAACCCACGTTACAGCTAACCAGCTCCAGCAAAGTGCAGTGGATGTTGGAGCTGATGGCCTTTTGATTCTTTTCAGTGGAGGAAGGACATGAGGGCCTCACCCATTTCCTAATGAATGAAATCATTAAGCTACAGCAGCAGGTGAAGACAAAGGATGTACAGCGCTGTGAACTCTTGGCCAAGTCCCGCCAGCTGGAGGATGAGAGGAAGCAGCTGAAATTGAACAAAATAGAGTTGCTGACCTTCCAGGAGAGATACAACAAGATGAAGGAGGAAAGGAACAATTACAATGATGAGCTGATCAAGGTGAAGGATGAGAACTACAACCTGGCCATGAGATACGCCCAGCTGAGCGAAGAGAAGAACATGGCTGTGATGAGGAGCCGGGACCTCCAGCTGGAGGTAAAAGAGATGCTCTGGATTGGGTTGGATATAAATCGCCGATGGAGGACAGAGAGTGGCAGTTGGCTCAGTGGTATTTTCAATGACGAGAAGAACTTGTACTTGCTTTCCTTACCCTGGTTAAAGGCTCATGGCATAATGAAATGTATGCTGAGGTGATGGGTAATAGTGTAAGGTTCCTTGGGATGGGTGGCACTTCCCAGCTGATGAATGGAAGAAAAACACATATTTTTCAGCATCAATAATATATTGGGAGATTTGGGACAGTCACCCACGCTGGCACTAAAGTTTCATGGTGGATAATCCAAGGGGTCCTGCATACCACGCTAGGACAATATTAAGCTGTTTTAAGCTTTGGGAATTATCCACCCCCCAGAGCATGAAGTCCATGTTTGGTGTGCTCTCAACCAGAGATGACAGTGATTTTAGCCAAGTGTATACCAGAGGCTTGATGTATTTTGGATAACCTTTTTTTTTTCTGTGCTTCTTTCTGCTTTTCATTGGTTCCTGGGATATCCTAGATTGACCAGTTGAAGCATCGGTTAAATAAGATGGAGGAGGAATGTAAACTGGAGAGGAACCAGTCACTGAAGCTAAAGAATGACATTGAAAACCGACCCAAGAAAGAACAAGTTCTGGAATTGGAGCGGGAGAATGAGATGATGAAGACCAAAATCCAAGAGTTACAGTCTATCATCCAGGTAAGCCAGAGGAGGCATTATGCCCCGTACTCTTACTCCCTGCCTTGAAATCAGTATGCAGGTGGGAAATGTGGGGGAAGCTGTGCCTCCAAGGTCCACCAACTGGGGGCAGGGCACAGCTACTCTGGGTTGTGACAATTTAAAAGGGCCTGGGGCTCCCAGCCACCACCACTGCAGTGGAAGCTGGAGCCCTGGGCCCTTTAAATCACTACTGGAGCCCCATGCAGTTTGCTTAGGCAGAGCTGAGAGCTGCAGGGAGGGGGAGCTCAGTGCAATACAATCTGGGAGGCGCTGGGGGCTGGCTGCCCCTAGATCCACTGCTTCCATCTGAGACCCCATCCTTTCTATGACTGTGGAGCACAACCCCAACCCACCTTGGCCAGGGGCCCGGACAGTCTGTCAGCCCCCACGTGTCCCCAGAATTACAATGAATAGCCAAAAGGTTGTACAGCCCCCAGCCTTTCAGAGATTACCCTCTATAAAACAGAGGCACAAGCAAAAGGAATTCTTAACTTAGTAAAACCAGATGCAAAGGCAGGGCTGGGTCTTGCAAGGCACAGAGTGTCTGCTATGAGGTGCTGAGGTCCCTCAATTCCTATTTAAATTAATGAACCAAATCCTGGCTCTTCAGCTATGTCTACACTGCATTCCGCTTTCGAGAGAGGAATGCAAATGCAGGCGAACAAAATTGCAAATGAAGCGCAGATTTGAATTTCCCGCACTTCATTTGCATAATTGCAGACGGCCACTTTTTTGAAATACCCTGTTCCAAGATAAGAAACGCCGTGTAGATGCGGTTATTTCGAGAAAAAAAACCCTTCTTTCGAAATAACCCTTAAACCTCATTTTATAAGGAGTAAGGGTTATTTCGAAAGAAGGGTTTTTTCTCGAAATAACCGCATCTACATGGCGTTTCTTATCTCGGAACAGGGTATTTCGAAAAAGCAGCTGGCCGTGAAGGAAAATTCAAATCCACTCTTCATTTGCAATTTTGCTCACCGGCATTTGCATTCCTTTATCGAAAGAGGAATGCAGGGTAGACATGCCCTTCTGGAGGAGTTTTGCCCTAACTCAGCAATGCAAAACTGCCTTAGCTAGCTACCCTAGATTCTCCTGGTGTAGGGTCTGCATGATCAGTTCTATGCCATCACCCAGCCTCGATAAGGAACCTGGCTGGGCACAGGAGGCCTGGTCAGACTGTTTCTTTGCTCCACCAGTCATAAGCTACTGAGGTGACCTCCTTGTGCATTACTGCAGAAAACTGCTCTAACTTACCCTGGGGGCTTCTACCAGCTCCAGGTTTGGGATAAAGGGAGATACAAAAGGAGGACACAGCCACCTTAGTCCCCCTTTCAGGGGATGTTCTAAGCAGGGCTTGGGCCAGACCTGAAGATCTGTCTCAATGTGAGGCTACTTAGCACCTTGCAAGGCAAAGACTTTCCTTCTTAGAATGACACCATTTAAAGATTCGCAACGCATGCTTATGCCAGAACACATCTGTAGCCTCTCTGGGAGTGCCTAAAAAACCTCAGGGCTTGCTTATATGTACACCACCGCATCACTGTAGTGCTTCAGGGAATACACTGCCTACACGACGTGGGCACTCCATCTCTCATGGTGGCTGCACATTGTCACCACATCCAAAACGTATCACATGATATCAGCTCCAATAGAAACAACCCCCTTCTCTGGGGCCATTCTGACTGTGAGAGGCGCTTTTGTTCCTCTTTCAAAATATTCACAAATATCCCTCCCTTCTCCTACATTCCCAATGCAATTCTTCCATCAACCTAGCACAGTTTACACTGGGAATTATGTCAGTTTAACTATGTCATTCAGGGGTGTGGATTTTTTACACTTCGAGTGACCTGGTTTTACTCATCTAATTTCCTAGTGTAGACCAGGCCTTAGTTTTCTACAAGATGTAGCTTAAATCTTTAAAAGGTATCATATATAAGATTACTTTGATATATAATCTAATCCCAAAGACTCGTGTGCTATGATAATTATTATGACACACAAGGAAATAATGAAATAATCACCAAAAAATATCCACCTTAAAATGGAAACAAAATGCTCTCAAAATAACAAAAACGCTCCTTATTTTGGAAATACTTTTATTCAGTAACCACAAGGTCAATGAACTCAGCAACTTAGTACAAGTATTTTTAAAACTAAATTTGCATTTTCTTGCTTAAGGTTTTTTACTTTGATTCCTGGTTTAAGTGGTTACTTTTGGGTGCAATTTATTTCTCCCACAGTGATCTTGTTAATATGAATTCCTAAAGAGGAAAAAAGTTTCTGGACATCATAGAAAAGGAAGTATTAGTTCTAGGCAGGGACATTGGTGACTCTAGGCTGTGTTTAATATTCATTAAGCATAGTCATGCAAAGTCTGCATGTTTTAAAAATTCCTCTGCATGTTTTCTTGGGCCATGCTCCTTGGCAAAGGGCAAATTCTGTGCTTAGTGTGGGCTGAATAATAGAGAGAGGTTTTGAATGCAGGGTCCACAGGAGAGGAGCGGATGCTCATTGTCATTGCATCAAAAATGTATCATATCAGATCCAATAAAAACAACCCCATCTCTAGAGCCATTCTGACAGTGAGAGGTGCTTTCTTCGGCTTTCAGAACATTCACAAATATCCCTCCCTTCTCCTACTTTCCCATTGCAATCCCATGCTCATTTCCTCTTTTTTTCTTCTACTGTCTATTTCTTTTCTTCTCCTCAATCCTCTGTTTCTTTCTTTCTTTCTCATCCTGTCCTATATCTTTAAACCTTGTCTCCTCAGGCTGGCAAACGTAGCTTGCCAGATTCGGACAAAGCCATCTTGGATATCTTGGAGCATGACCGCAAAGAGGCACTAGAGGACCGCCAGGAGCTGGTTAACAAGATCTTTAATCTCCAGGAGGAGATCCGTCATGTGGAGGATCTGAGAGACAAGGTGAGAAAAAGATAGGACAGAAAGAGTGGGATTCAAGCTCCTTGTCTTTCAGGGATTTCTGATTGACAGGGCCAGTGATACCTGTATCTGGCAGCTGATGGAGAAGTGAAGTAGCAATTTAGTTCAGTCCTCACTTCTCATCCTGAGCTGTTCACATGAATCTGTCAAGGGTTATCTGGACAGGGCAGGCCAATTCCTTTAAACCAATGAATTTTCACATAGACAACATTCCCTGCTGTGGGGAAGTTTACAACAAGACCCCCATCTGCATAAACTCGGACGGCAGCTATCTGAGCTTCCTCACAGCCCGGCCTTTTCAGCACAGGGCAACACTCTAACCCTATGTTTCTATGTGAGCAAATGCAGAGATTAGCAGGCACCTGGCGGTGAACAGGAATCTCCTCCATGCAACATGGTGGACCTCCCCATTACTTTGATGTACTGCTTCTATTGATTAGTCTGTCTCATTTGCAGTATCTTGAGGAGAAAGAAGACCTGGAATTAAAGTGCTCAACTCTGGGGAAAGACTGTGAGATGTACAAGCACCGTATGACCACTGTGATGATACAGCTCGAGGAGGTGGAGAAGGAGCGAGACCAGGTAGATTGCATGTAGAGGGCAGGGAAATAACAATGAGAAATTGGATCTTCCTTTTTCTGCTTCTGTTGGGAGCCACCCCTAGGAATTGAGGGTAATTGGACCAAAAGTGTCACTACATTTGTTATATATAGAAGTTGCCATTAAGAAAAGTAAACACTTGCTAGATAGTGGCATTTGCAATGCTGCTGTTATCAGCTAGACTAAGCATAGGGAAATACTTCCGGGTTCTGTGGCAGCTGCCACCGGGTGCTGATTTGTAATGGCAACATAGTAGGCTGCTTAGTGTCAAGGTTTTCAGCTTGTACCCAGCAACATTTTAGTGATAGTACACAGAGATTCCAAACCTCATGCTAGGACCTGTACCAACAAACAGTAAGAGACAGTCCCTGTTGCATAGACTATACCATGCCTTCCTCTGCAGGCATTCCATTCCCGAGATGAGGCACAAACGCAGTACTCACAGTGCCTGATTGAGAAGGACAAGTACAGGAAGCAGATCCGGGAGCTGGAGGAGAAGAACGATGAGCTGCGGATCGAGGCAGTCCGGAAGGAGGCTTGCATTGTTAACCTGGAGTGCAAACTCCGACGACTCTCTAAGGAGAACTGTCATGACCAGGTAGGGCCAGGAAAGACTAGCTGTGCTCTCTTCCTTTCATGGCTCTGCATCAGTTCCACCATGATGTAGAGAAGGATGGGGGTTTATTTTTATTCCTGCTGTAAGCAGCAATTCTAGCCTGAAAAAAAGTAGAGGGAAGTTTCTCTTCTATTCAACTTTGATGCTGTAAGAAGCACTCCAAGTGCATTGTCTCTCAGAGACTGGCAGTTGATGTCTGCTGAGCCCTGACACTAAATGAAAGAAGAGGAAATGCGGAGGGTGGGTTGCTTGCATATTGGGGAAGATTCTGAGGCAAGGGCACCATTTCAGGAGAGTAGGGGGAACAGCAGCCATGCGTACCGAGCTGCGGCTTGCTTTTCTTCCCGCTCCCCTGACTATCAGGGAGCGAGGGGAAAGTACTTGGATTCCATGCATGCTTCTCACTCCTGGCTGGTGAACGGAGGGGGCAGAGGAGTAAATCACAGAATCCAAGTACTTTCCCCTCACTCCCTGTTAGTTAGGGGAACGGGAAGAAAAGTGAGCTGTGTCCCAGTATGCATGCTTCCTGCTCCCAGCTCTCCCAAAATGGCACCCTTGTTCTGAGGAGTTTATTCCAATGAAGTTTGCAAAAAGGAAAACTGATAGTGGGCCATGCACTGAAGTTAAAGACGGACTGAAATTTTTGTGAATTTTAGTTTCCATCTCTAGTTTGAAACCTGAACCACAGCCTGTTTGGTCCACAGTCAGCAGCTAAGCCACTTGAATTACAGGTATATGACCTGAACACCACAACAACTGAACACGCAGGTCTCTCTTGGTCCACAGGCAGCCCTGCCAGATGTACTAGAGAGTAGCCTCCAGCAAAAGGTCACTAACATCTCTCTTTATCTCTAGAGTTTGCCAAGGAATCTGCCAGTTACTATTATTTCCCAGACCTTTGGAGCTCCTAGCCCCAAAGCCAATGGTCAGGAAGCAGATGATTCCTCCACCTCTGAAGAGTCACCAGATGATAATAAATTCTTCCTCCTTGATCAGTCTCGACTTAAGAGAAGAATGAACCTGAAGGGAATCCAGGTGAGTCCCAGTCTGCGTTCTGAACTGTGTAGTTCAGATGGGTTGTGGAGGAGATACAGTCAGGCTTTATCGGGGAGACGCAATCAGGCTTTGCAACAATTGCTGCTTCCTTTTCCACCTCCCCTCTGCTCTCCATACTTGTGCTGCTTGTTTATATTCTCACTGTGGCTTCAATAAAATGGTTCTTGCCTCCTTAATAGTAGTGAAAAAGTGTGTCTTGAAAATTGGTGTAATGCCCTAAAACCTAGCACATGTGGAATGACTAATAGAAAATGCAACTGTGATGGAAAAGCATCGCCTGGAAGGAACTATAGGAAGATATAAACAAAGTCTGGAGCAGAATTAGGTACCTAATTCAAAACTACATGAAGCATCTATTCCTTCCATGATGGAGGTCCTTGACTTCCTTCACTTCTGGCTTGACTGTGGCTGCCCCTGCATTCATGAATTGTAAAAACCTACCATCTAAGATTGGTAGGGAATGGATGAGCTGTTCTTTCTGTGTGTCCCATCTGAATTCTCTCTGCCCTTCCTAACCTTTCTGAGCTCTGACAGTCTTTATTGCCAGAAGCAGTAGAGGTCCATTTTTAACTTGTACCTGGCGAAGGAAGGTTTCTTGTATGAGCAGCCTGTTGAAACCAGTCATGAGAGACCCACTTCATCTTTTGTCATTCCCTCTGCGGAATATAGGAACTACAATGCCTTTGGTGTTTAAATAACTCTTCTCCAGGCCCTGTTTGATGAGGGCACGTAGGTTCTGCAGTGTGACAGTGGGGAAGCGGGGGGGGGAGGTGTCTGTTTTACAGTGAATGTGACACATACCCTGAGTTTGGCTTGATTTCTGTCCTCTTTCTTTCAGCTGCCACGAGCTAAATCCCCCATCAATACAAGCAAAGCATCTGATTTTCAAGGTCAGAGAAAATACTGGTGTCCCTATTGCCTGTCTCAGTCTGTCTCATCTAGTCTATCTGCATCAGTTATTCTAACTAAAATGCCAACAGGGTGAACTCAGAACTAAACGTGATACTTCAGCCACAGTCTTCTTTTGCAGTAAATAATGTTAATCATCATTTCAAATTGATGAGAGGCTGTCTGATCATTCTTTCCATCCACGGCCACTTTTCAGGCTCCTATATCCATCCCATAGATAGTCTTAGCTTTCTAGTTACTTTTAAGTTGCATCTTTTATCTGATTATAATTTAAAATGGGACAAAATTAGATCTACCTTAAAGATCATGATAACAGTCTTCTGTCTCTGAATACTGGGGGAATCTTTGATTGGAAAGGATCCCGGTCTAGTGGGTCATGTAAAAAGTTTTCTTGTCTGTTGGCAGGCTGGATTCTGTTTTTAACTCCTATGCCCTACTGCTATTTATTTTTACACATCCATCAGTTAGCTGGCATCTCACCAAATTGCCATGTCCATCCTGGCTGTCTGAATTTTCCTAGTGCCCTGCAAATAACTAACAGATACTTTACAAAAAGAAATAATTTGAGCAAGGAGTACATGCATTACTTGTTGTGTTCCGGCAGCAGGCTCAGTGTTGTACAAAGGGTAGAGGAAGACACAGTCACTGCTCAATGGAGCCTACATATTAAGCAAAGACTCAGTAGACTCATCAATGATTTAGATATTGGCATAGAGAGTACGCTTATTAAGTTTGCAGATGATACCAAGCTGGGAGGGGTTGCAACTGCTTTAGAGGATAGAGTCATAATTCAAAATGATCTGGATAAATTGGAAAAATGGTCTGAGATAAACAGGATGAAGTTTAATAAGGACAAATGCAAAGTGCTCCACTTAGGAAGGAACAATCAGTTTCACACATACAGAATGGGAAGCAACTGTCTAGGAAGGAGTACGGCAGAAAGGGATCTAGGGGTTATAGTGGACCACAAGCTAAATATGAGTCAACAGTGTGACGCTGTTGCAAAAAGAGCAAACATGATTCTGGGATGCATTAACAGGTGTGTTGTGAGCAAGACATGAGAAGTCATTCTTCCACTCTACTCTGTGCTGATTAGGCCTCAGTTGGAGTATTGCGTCCAATTCTGGGCACCACATTTCAAAAAAGGTATGGAGAAATTGGAGAGGGTCCAAAGAAGAGCAACAAGAACAATTAAAGGTCTAGAGAACATGACCTATTAAGGAAGACTGAAAGAATTGGGCTTGTTTAGTTTGGAAAAGAGAAGATTGAGAGGGGACATGATAGTGGTTTTCAGGTATCTAAAAGGGTGTCACAAGGAGGAGGGAGAAAAAATGTTCTTCTTGGCCTCTGAGGATAGAACAAGAAGCAATGGGCTTAAACTGCAGCAAGGGAGGTTTAGGTTGGACATTAGGAAAAGCTTCCAAACTGTCAGGGGGGTTAAACACTGGAATAAATTGCCTAGGGAGGCTGTTGAATCTCCATCTCTGGAGATATCTAAAAGCAGGTTAGATAAATGTCTATCAGGGATGGTCTAAGCAGTACTTGGTCCTGCCATGAGGGCAGGGGACTGGACTCGATGACCTCTCAAGGTCCCTTCCAGTCCAAGTATTCTATGATTCTGTGATAGAATTCAGCTACACAGTATGATCCATAAGCGCATTTCCGCTGATGGAGCAGATGACTCGTGTCAGCTCATTTCTTTAACTGATGGATTAATGTTCATGAACCTCACAGAGGAATGTGGTTTAAAGGGGGGGCCTGCTGACAAGGAAGGGCAAAGGGGGAAGTTGCCCCGGGGCCCAGTGCTTCAAAAGAGCCCAGGACTCTCAGCTGCTGCCGCCGCTACGGCCAGAACCCAGGCCCTTTAAATCATGCTGGAGCGCACACTCTGGGCTGCTCTCAGAGCTAGGTGTGGAGGAGGGAAAGGCAGCATGGCGCACTCCAGGGGGCTTTGAGGGCCGGCTGCCCTAGCCTACCCCTTCTGGGAGCACGAAGCCAGGCCCCCCACACCTGGCCCAGGAGCCCAGCAAGTCTGTTGGCCCCCTTGGGTTGAATGAGGGGCAGGGTGCTCCCCAGAAGTGTGCACATTCCTGCTTTAGTGCATCTCCCTACAGGACAGGGAGGCAAAGGAGGGGCAGGCAGAGGATAAGCTGGAAGGATAGATAATCCGATATGTTGCTGCGGCTCTGCAGAAGTGTTTATATTGAAGTGGATCTAATATAAAAATCCCTGGTGTCTGTCTCCCTCTCTCTTTGTCTTTGTCTCTGTTGTTCATGAGCACAGCAGTCAGAGCCCAGGATGAAGACGGGGCCGATGCCAGCAGCAGCCACACAGACACCAGTTCCTCCAATCCTGTTTCCATCAATAACTCAGTCAGCAACTGTGAAGCTGGCAAAATTGTAAGGAGCCTTTGGATGCCCCTGGTTTGTCTGTGACCTTCCCTATAATGTGATTCAATCTCCCACCACCTAGCACTAGCTCTGCACTAGCAACCCAGCTGCGATCAAACTCAGGGCCCTGTCTGTCGCTTCCTAATCCTTTTAATAGCATTTTATTAGAACCATGTTATTAACCTTTCCCAAAATCGCATAACTGGCTTATGTTTATTTAAAGATATTTCAACAGGACTTTGCAGAGTATTAACAACCTCTCCATATCTCATTTCTCTATTTAACACTTAGTGTAGGCGGTAGAGGCGTTTCTTCAAAGGCTGCTTTGTAATTGATTTTAGTGGAAGATTTGAAATTCTATCGGAGTTTCTCATGCCCTTCATGTCCATAAGCAACAATGGGTCAAAGAAGGGGCGCAGCTAGCAGCTGGTAATTTCTGCACTAACCAATCCCTTTCTGCAGGAGCCCCATAATCTCCCAAGGTAGACATGCCATTATACACAATGTAAGCACTGACACAGCAGGTGTAGTTAAAGAGAATGATCTTGCAGAGCGTTAATAAAAGATCTGATGAAGAACAAAATGCCTTGCCAGAGCACTGTAAAAAATGCTGCCCCCAGGAAATTAAAAACTATATCCTAAAATAGCCAGTGGGGGACCTTTTGCCTCTCCTAATAAGTTCAGCTGCCTTAATAGGTATACCCTTGAGAATATTAGTCAGATACATTGATGAATTATATTGTTTTGATTACAAAGCAGTTTAGAATAGTTTATGAACTGGTGTTGTTAATTTATTTAGAATGAGCAGACATCTATTTTTCCTTCTTTTTTCTGTATCCCCTAGTACACCAATTCACAATGCAACGTATGTCCCACTTAACAAGGTTAACCTAAAACTCTGCAGTGAATCAGTCATTTGCATCGCCACATAAGGCCATGTCATGTCTCTGCACTATGAGCACACACACAAACAGAAAAGTTGTAACAGATAGGCGTGTGGGACTCTGTGATGATGGAATGAGTTTGTCCCAATAGTCCATATTAAAAGGAGAGCATTAGCAGTAAGGTACCAGACCAAAACACTGATGACTTTCAAAAGGAGAAATGGATATGATACTTAACATGGATTTTTTTTTCTTTTTAAACAAAAGCAAACCCTGAGAAATCGAAACCACAGTATCATGTCCACCACCCCAGAACCTCCAGGAAATGACTCCATAGTCCGACGTTGCAAAGAAGATACTCCTCATTGCAGGTGGGTAGCTATGTTTGTGAAAGGTGTATAAAAAACACTGTTAAGTTACCGAATTAACTGTGCCTCCTACTCCTTTAGTCTGACCTGGCTTCCCTCACCTTATTCAGGGTGGACTCCTCTGGTATAAGCGCACTCAGACTGAATGCTTGGGCTGCAGCCCCCTAATTCCCTCCAAAGTCAACAGCACAGGCCCAGATTGTCTTTGGCCCCGTAAGCATTTCCCTTGGGGAGCATATGACAAGCATCGGTTTACAGTTACATTGAAACAGCATCCTCGGAACAAACAGCATCCTTGATTAGGGATATGGAGTGGCTGCCATATGAAGAGAGATTAATAAGATTGGGACTTTTCAGCTGGGAAAAGAAATGACTAAGGGGGATTTGAGAGGTCTATAAAATCATGGCTGGTGTGAAAAAAGTAAATAAGGAAGTGTTATTTACTATTCCGATAACACAAGAACTAGGGGTTACCAAAGGAAATTAATAGGTAGCAACTTTAAAACAAACAAAAGGAAGAATTTCTTCACACAAGGTACAGTCAACCTGCGGAACTCCTTGCCAGAGGATGTTGCGAAGGCCAAGACTATAACAGGGATCAAAAAAGAGCTAGATAAATTCAATGGCTGTTAGCCAGGATGGGCAAGGAAGCTGTCCCTCGCCTCTGTTTGTCAGAAGCTGGGAATGGGCAACAGAGGATGGATCACTTGATGGTACCTGTTCTGTTCATTCCCTCTGTGGCACCTGGCATTGGCCAGTGTCAGAAGACAGGATATTGGGCTAGATGGACCTTTGGTCTGACCTAGTATGGCCATTATTATTATTATGTGCCTCTTAAGGTGCAAAGTAAATCAAACCCAGGGTAAAAACTGTTGAAAAGGCCCTACACACATGGATAGGTTGGCCACTCAGGCATTCCTGAAGTACTGGATATGCTGGTACTTTTGGGAATGGCATGGGCCTTCCCTTCCCAGCATGACCTCACCCATCTTGTTGTGACCTCATATGCCCGGTGCAGTACTAGGTCATAGCATAGAGGGGTTTTTTGAAGTGTGCCACCTTGCCCCAGCTAGCAAGACTTCTCTCACATAGTGCATACGACATCACACTGGTGTGAGGGGCAGAGCAGAGCACTCTTCATTATGGTGTCTTTCATTTGATACTGGACAAAACTCCATCCCGTTTAGTCTCAGGACTGGATGGGGGAAAGGGTTTAGAAAAGCAGAACTGTCTGGTTTAAAACTGGACAAATTGTCTGCCTGTGCATGGATATCATTACACCTTTGTGGTTTCCCCTCAGCCCAGCTGTCTCCATCTCTGGAAGGGGAAAACCTACTAAGCTGCAGTTTCAACTGTGTTTGCCAGGCTGTTAGCTTTCCACTATACTCCTCGAGCTGCCTCTCCTTAGCTCCCACAAGCCCTTTTCTAGGATCTCTGAGGTTCAATTCCCCTTAATCCCAAAATTTAACCTTGGGAAGAATAATCCATTCCAGTCTGGATGGAGCCAGTTAAAAGGTATTCCCCTCCCCCCGCCCCACACTCTTACCTGTCATTGTTTCACCAAAAAAATACCAAAAATTGTTTCACCAGTCTTGCTTGGTGTCTTTAATCAAACTCTGTACGAAGTAACCCCCTCCCACCCCATAACCAAACATGTAGAAGCATGCACTATTCATAATAAATAGTGCAGATACGGCCCAGTTCATCATAAATTGCTGATAAGCAGTTTAAGTTCAGACTTCTCTTAAAAAAAAAAAAAGTGAAGTCCTGAGATCTGACCAACCATGATATGTATTTGTTTTGAATTGTAGCACCCAACTGCTACTAATGTTGTCATGCTCAATATTTCAGAGGGGTAGCCAAGTTAGTCTGTAACTGGAAAAACTTAAAAAACAATTAATAGTCTAGCAGCACCTTAAAGACTAATGAAATATGTTAGTCTTTAAGGTGCTGATAGACTATTCATTGTTTTTTATGCTGAATATTGTTTTTTAATTAGGACAGGCAAAACACTCATGTTAAGGACACTGTGAGAATTTTTTTTAACTTCATTTTTGTAGTTCTTATGTAAAATATAAACACACAATGAAACAAACTGTATATAAATGCATGCACAACATAGAAATTCCATATAAATAACACAATTCAGTGTTCATTATTTGTAAAACCTGGATGAAACAAGCCTACAAGCACACACAAACCTGAACCTAAATAAATCAGTGAGAACGTAACCTATGGGTATCGGAGACTAATATAAACTAAACTGGTAATATATGCAATAGCTTAATGTCTTACCAGATATCCTCAAACTTTTTCCAAGAGTTGCTCTTAGACACAGTTGCTCTTAGACCAGAGACATCCTGGAAAAACTCTGCCGCATCCGGGGAATTTGTCTGCTCTTCTGAAATTTTTTTCAGAAGAACAGATGTGCCCTTTTGGAAGCCCCGTATTCCTCATTTTATGAGGAATAAGGGCTCTTCCAAAAGAGGAGGTTTTTCTGACATTTGGCCCCGTGTAGATGGGCCAAATATCGAAAAAGTCTCTTCCAAAAAAAATCGGAAAAGGTACGCAAATTGCAATTTGCATATCTTTTTCCGAAAAAAAACCCAGCAAAAATGTAACAAAGCAAAACATACCAATGGTAAGGTTCTTACTAATATGTTAACTTTAGCACCTTCTACAAATGTAGCATTTTTATTCCTGTTTTTTCTTCTTAAAATCTAGTGTATTACATTTTTGTTGTTTCATTACATGTTTACTGTAAAATATACAAAATGGCTGAATTAACCTTATTGTAAGTACATAATTTTTCACATTTCCTGACTCTCTTTGGTTTAACTGTGCATGCTTTATGTTGTGCTGTTGTGGGGGCCAGAGTGTGGAGTGTGATAGCAGGCAAAGGAGAGAATAGACAGTTGCAAGTGTTTTGGTCCTAAAGAGGTTCTGAAGTTCACACCTCATTAAGGTAAAAGGGGTGGAAGAGGAAGGAGAGTTCATATCTCTTTGAGACAGCTTTCAGCATGGTTGAGCTAAGAGGAGAGCAGCCCATTGGTGTACAAAGTGCTGACTGTGTGTCAGCGTGTGAAAAAGATAGACATTTAGGCCACTGATTTGGGCTGCTCCAATTTTTGTGACAGCTTGGGTCTAGCTTCCAGAGGATCAGCGCCCTTGTGCTTTTGAAGTCAGTAGGAGCAGAAGGGCTCCACAACTGTTAAAATCAGAACCAACATCTCTCAACCTGGGCACCAACAATCAGCGGCCATTTTGAACATTTATCTTCGTTTTTTTTCATATGAAAACTTACAGAGTGCAATAAAAACTGTAAAGCCAGCATAAAATCTTGGTGTCTGTCATGTATGCAAACTTTGAGACCCATGACTGCTTCTGGTTCCAGATGTTAAGGCTGTGTGAGAGAGAGAAAAAAACACATTTTGTGCAAGTTATCCCAATAGCATGCTCTGTTTCCATCTGGCAAGACAGAGAAATGTGCACAGTGTCCAGCAGAGTAGAGGTGCAGTCTTTTTCTGCTGAGTTAAAAATCTTTACACATGTCCCTGGAGCATGCTCAGAAGTAATTTTTCAATAGCTTACAACTTTATGATTAGCCTGCCAAGCTCTTTTCAAACTTGTTCATTTCATGGACATACTGAAAAAAATTACTATTTACATGCCAAGTTTCAGGTTTCACAGTTCATCTGGTTTTGAGTTATTTGTGTGAAAATGAAATGAGGCAATTTATTATAGTGGGGGGGGAAAGTGGTTGGGTTTATTTCTCCCTGCAGGATCGCATAACTTTAAAGTAGTTGAATTGATTTTCCCCAAACTTTCTGCAAAAATTCCCCTTTCGCCTTGGATCAAGTGGCGAAAATATTAGCCTCAAAGATGAGAATGGGGGAGTTATAATTTAAACCAGTTTGCAGCATTAACTGGTGCTTTTGCCATAGCCAAGTTGCTTTAGATATTTAGCCAATTAGATCATTCACTTGGCTGGACATTGTTGTGATAACTGGGCCTACAAATTTATCCTAATTGTGAGTTCAATGGCGAAAAGTGAGCGAAAGTTCATAAAATGTCACAGTAACCTATAAAAACAGATGCTGGGAAGAAAAGATGCAATAGGGAGACAGACTTAATTAGTTTAAACGGAAGGGTCTACTCATATAATTCAAGGACTGTTAAGATCCTGCCTGGTAAACAAGAAAAATATGGGAGCAGAAATTAATGAACAGGTCAGTCTTTAGGCAAATGCAGCTGCGTAGGGCACCAGTAGCCAATCCCCCAGCTCCCTTCCCCCGTTCCGCCTCCCAGTCCCATTGGACCAAATCTCCCAGCCCTCCCTCCCCCTGCTCCACCTCCCAGCCCCATTGGACCCAGTCCCCCAGCCTCCTCACTCCACCTCTCCTTCGCTCTGTCTGCCAGCCCACGGCTCCAGCCGGTGGTGCCACTCAGTCTGCCTGCTCACCCACCAGCCTCTTCATCCTTCTCCCCCACCCCCGATAGCCTGAGCAGAGCCCTGCCCATGGAGTGGCTGTGAGCTCCCCAGGGATGGAAGATACAGGTGTTTGGGCTGTCTAGGGCACCACAAATCTTAAGGACAGCCGTGTTAATGAACCAAAATTGGTATGTTGGAAATTAGGCCTAATTGGTGGGCAAATTAATGAAGTCATGGGCTATTCTGGCTGTCGTTCCCTTTTGAGGCCTTTAAGAGACTTTGGGGGAGAGGGGGTAATCTGGCTACTGTAAAGCTCGCTGATTAAAAGACAGGAGATAGGGAAGGAGCAAGACTCCTCTTCATGGCTACCTTCCCCTACCATCTCCTGGGACCCATAACATTTGTCATCTGATCCTGAAAGATAGCCTCACTGGGCCAATAGGAAGGAGCCAGATGACATCACAGTCTTCACTGGCTCCAGCTAATACCAAATACAAGCTGTGTCCTTCCTCGTGTGTCCTTTTCCTTCCCTACCCTTATTTTTTTTTCTTTCCTGTTCTTCTCCTTTTTGTTCTGTTTAATCAGAATGGGGCTCAGCCAGCCAGGATTGTATTTTGCAACACTTCTGTAAGCAACTAATGCAACTAACGCAGTGCCCAAATAGCCTGATGCTGGTATCATATGTCAAGTCTCTGAGCAATGGATACAACCCTGTGTTAGGCTGAGGTGGGTTTTTTTGTTTATTTTTTCTAGCAGGGAGGCAACCACACCAGAGCTGTTTTTACTCTTGGCTGATCTTTTGTCATTTATTCCCGCTACATTAATGTAACAACCTGCCTTTTGGGGCCCACTTTTGTGGGCCTTCTTCTTGATAAGCCTCATCTTACTCCTTCCTCAAGAAAGTCCCTGTGAAGTCAGCTGTTATGGAGGAAGATGCTGTTCAGGCACAGGAAAGGAATCCTAATCTGTCCCTTTGTTTTTATTTTTAGTGAAGATGTCAGCAAGACCTGAAGTGGCTAGTATTTTCGCCTGGTGCCTGATCCAACTTCCATTGAAGTGACTCCTTACTGATTTCAAAGGGAGTTGGATTAGGACGATGGTTGCGGAGTGGGAGGTGCTGCACATAGCCTGGACACCCTGGCATTCCTCTGATTTCACCAGACAGTCCATTGTAAAAAGTCCCTCCAGAAGACCCGTGCAGCTGTTCTCATGCTTCAAATGCACTTCAAAGGCATAATCAAAATAAATCATTTGTATTGCTCTATTTGAAGCCCTTCCCTTACATTTTGGATCCAGTGTGAAACAAAGCACATGGCAGTCTAAAGCAGGTATTATGCATGCGCTGTTCAAAAGAAGAACTGAAATAGTAAGTGCAGATCAACCAGTTCAAGCCATGAGAGACCACAGCTTCCTTCCACCTGCCAGAACCTTTGTCACCTCTCTGTTAGCACTTCTTCCTTCTGAAACTTCCCACGGCTTCCCGCACCTCTCTCTCTCTCCTCCACGGGCCTCTCCAGATAATGTTTCCTATGCAGCCTTCCTGCTTCTTCCCGGTGTCACATGTCTGTAAAGCTTAGTCTGTTGGCACTGTCCTTCTGTTTCACCTGCCACCTTCAACACCCTCCTCCACCACAGAGCTTCATCGGTCAGAGCCGACTGATACCTGCTGAATGTTAAAAAGTGGACGTCTCTCTCTTTGTTTTTTAATTCCAGCCTTGCTGAAGAGGACAATGACAGTTTTGGCTGTGATACTTTGGAACTAGATGGTAAGTGAGTGGCGGGGGGGACATCAATCCACAGTCATGAGCCATGATTCCTTAGCTGACCAGACTCAGGTGCTGTTCACCGGTCCCTATAATCACATAAAGAGTTGGAGGAAGGAAGATAACATGATCACACTGACTTTCCATTATCACAGGCAGACCTGGGATAGGAGAGAGATTCCTATTTGTTCACTGGCTTCCATTAACACAGGTAGAGCCTCTGCAAGAATATGAAGGACTCTTACCTTCACACCCACTGGAAAATATAACAATTGAGATGAAACCAATTCACACAAGACTCTCTCTTTTTTCATATGGAGTAGACCCCCAGTAGGCTAGCCTTTTGAGGCTGAAGCACTATGCTGGGTTCGGCTAATTAGAGGGACTGTACTAACCAGAAGGGACATTCAGGCTACGTCTACACTACAAGGTTTTTGTGCAAAAACCTGCGGAGTGTCCACACCTCAAATGAGCTTTTGCGCAATTAAATGGGCAGTTAAATGGCAGAACAGAGGGTTTTTTCCACCGTAGGTAAACCTCCTTTTCTGAGGCATAACTGCTTTTAGCACTACAGCTCTTGCACAAGAAGGCAAGTGTGGACGCTCCAGAGGGGTTTCTTGCGCAAGAAACCCCTATGGGAAAAAGCACAGGTGCTCTGATGGCCATTCTGTTAATGGCAATCAGAGCTTTCTTGCGCAAGAGCATCCATGCAGTGTGGACACTCTCTAGTGCAAAAGCACATGGCTTTTGCGATGTGCTTTGAGGTGTGCACGTGCTCTTGCGCAAAAGGCTTCTTGTGCAAAAACCTTGTAGTGTAGATGTAGCCTCAGTGCTCAAAAGGAAACAAAGGACCATTGAACCTGTATCTTAGGAAATGGTGTGGGACCAGTGACTGGAGAGAGAGCTGCTGTTTGTTTGGACAATGAGAAGTGGTGTAGGAGCAGCTCACTGATTCTCTAAGCCCAACCTTTCCGAGCAGAAGTTGCTACAGGGAAAGGTGAATGGATTCTGGCTGTTAGAGAGCACTCATTTTGCCAGAAAGAGGTTATGTGGGCTAAGCAAGGGACTGGGAACCAGGAACCCCTAGATTCCGATTTTGGTCCAGAACCGATGTGTAATCTTTGGCATGTCCCTGAACCACTGAATGTTGATCTTTCTCTGCATAGAGCAGGGGTTTCTTCTTGGGCTGTTGGGAGCATTTGTAAAGAATTTCTCAAAGGGATTGTTATGTTCCATCATTCTCTCACTGATCTGGTGGGCCCTTAGCATTTATGGAAAAACATTTCTGTAGGGCTGCTAGTTTACAAGGTGCCTTACAAATATCGATGCATCCTCTGTCTGAAAAATTAACAATCTAAATGTGATGGGACACAAAAGCACAAGAAAAAACCCCAGATCTGTGCTTCAGAAGAGGAAAGGCAAAGTGGGGATTAGTGATGAGAAGAAGGAGCTATTTGCTTGAGGAAGGAGTCTTAGGAAGGGATTGGATTTGGAAGAAAGGACACTTGGATGGGAAGGACTAGGTGACTGGTCCAGGCATGAGGGGGATTTTCATTCCTGCCTCCAGGACCAGTCATTTTCTGCTCTGAATTGAAGTAATGTTTCTCTCCCACCAACCCACCCACACCTCCCAGACTTACCCTGGAATCAGCTATGCCTTCACCTTTCCTCATTCTGCTTCCTTGTGTCATCTGGAATTCCTTTGATTTTGATGTCCCTTTTCAGATGACAGTCATGACAGGTACTCGCATGGAGCTCCCTCAGTGCACTCCTCCTCCTCCTCTCACCAGTCTGAAGGCATGGAAGCCTATGACCTTGAGCACGTCAGCTCCATTTTTAGGAAGTTCTCTCTGGAAAGGTATTTTGGGGATGTTGATATATCTGCCCAACACTGATCTAGGGGTAAAAAGGCAACTCAGGGGAAGGTTGACCCCTAGATATTAGGTCACTCCATGAATATCAGAGAATGGGCTATCACATGACACGGTGTTATCACAGTTTGCTTCCTTATGTCCTCGTGTCACAGTGCAGCAACACCACACATTACGTTGGGACCGTTTATCCTGCTAGCTGAGGCAGTGATTGACAATCAGGCCTGTCTCAGAAAAATCAGGGGAGGCAACTTCTCTGAAGAGAGCAGTTTCATCCTAGTGACCTTGTCTCGCTGCTGGTTACCAGACACTGTGCCACTCTACACGTGAGGCTGTTCGGTCTTATTTCAGCATTAAGGAGATACCCAGATGCTATTCTCTTGTATAACTTACGTAGTATTATAGCAGAGAGGGCAGATTTCTCTGGGGGTCGTTAGATCCTAGTGCTTGATAAACAGAAAGCTCATTTGCATGCCCCCCTCTCATTTATCCTGAGTGGAGAATATCTATTTTTGTGCCAGACTAATTGAAAGAAGCTGAGAGCTGCATCCTCTAAGCAATTTGTTTGTTTCATGAACACAGACCATTCCGTCCTTCTGTGACGTCTGTTGCTCGCATTAGGAACTCTTGTCACACTGTCCAGCGCATCACACTGAATGGAGACAGCCTCAACTCAGAGATCACTCTGCTGGGAGGCAATGACAAAGGAAGCTTTATCAGCTCTGTCAAGCTGGGATCCCTAGCAGAGAAAGCAGGCCTCCGGGAGGGACACCAGCTGCTTCTGGTGAGCATTAAACAAACCACAAACAGTGTGTGCTCATTGCACTAATCCCCTTTATTTCTTGTTTCCTCTTTTAATTCTCTGTTAATGACAAACCATGATATTCTCTGCAGCCAATACTCCTACATCTTTAGATCTAATCAGGAATCCTGCTGAGAAAGTCTGGAAGTGGGGGGTATTTGTGGGCTTCTTAGACACCTGCACCATGACAGCTGACAATGATCCAGCTGGAAGAAGTTGGGGCAGGAGTGACTGCCTGTCCTTTTACCCCCTTCCTTATAGTAATATCCCTTGGAAAAGACTGGGAGGGGAGTAGTTGTGAGCTTTCCCTGTCACCCCCATCTTGTGTGCTTGCTTGTTTGTTTCCTCTTCAGTTTGTAGAGGCTGGTAGGAGGTGGCATGCTGTGAGAAAAGCAGGGCCCTGATTAGGCAGCCAGACAGTCAACCCATGGCACAGGTGCAGCAAACACAGGTGGAAATGGGAGTTTGGGGGCAGGGATGTGAGGTGTTCTGGTTTTGGTTTGGTTTGTTCTTTCATTTTGGTGTTTGTTTGTCAGGAATTTAAGTGGGAAAGCTATGGCGGGTACAGGGCCAGTGGTGGTATTGACCCAAGCCATGGAAGAGAGAATGAAGACAGCCCAATGTGTAAGCTATAGGATGTACATGATCCTAGAGCAGGTACCTGAAAAAAGCTTTGTTTGTATGATGTTCTGCTGGATAGAGCGGATGGAAGAGAAGATCCGAGGCTTGGAGATGCAGGTGGAAACCATGGTTGAGTTTTGAAGGGGATGCAGATGATGATGGAAGAAAGGCAAGAGGTGGCTGAAAGGAAAAGTCAAGGCCTGCAGATGCAGGTGGAACTGAAAGAACTCAGAGGGAAGTCTGCTGGGTGAGGACAGTGGTCAGTGAAAGCATGTGACCACAAGGAACCAGGCTGAAGAAAAGACTGGCTGGTGAAGGAGAAACAGAGCTCAGGAATAGGTTTGATGAGATGGAGAATGAAGGAGAAGCACAACAGGTAGTAAATGAGGGTGGGAGGGCAAGGAAGAGAAATCTTATAAGAAGAGGGGAAGAGCCAGTGGAGATATACAGAATTCAGAGCCCCGGGAGGATACAGGATGCCTTTCAGAAGATTGCAAGGAAGAAGAGAAGACAAGAGGACTCACAACCAGAAGAACAGGAAGAAGGCTGGAGAATCATACTATCACCAGGAAAAGGCAGGCCTACATGATTGGGAATTCCCTACTAGGAAGAACAGACAGGCCTGTCACCAGGGCTAGACCTGAGCACAGAAGGGTGTGCTGTCTTCTGGAAGCTGAGATACGGGGTGCGTACTTGAGGTTGAAGAGGACCCAAATGGGAGCAGCAAAGGATCCACTGATTATCCTTCATATAAGAACAAATGACAAAGCTAGATTCTCACTAGAACATATAAGGGAATGGAGACTCATGTGATATTCAGAGGGATTCTACCTACCCCTAGAGGAAGAGAATGAAGGCGATACAAAGTTCTGATTATCAACAGATGACTCAGGCAGTGGTGCTATAAGGAGGGCTTTGAGATGTTTGACCATTGGGAGGTATTTATGGACAGAGAACAGTCTTCCTGCGATGGACTCCACCTGAGTAGGGAGGGAAATAGACTTCTGGGCTGGAGGTTGGCACAAATCATTAAAAGAGCTTTAAACTAGGAACTTGGAGGGATGGTTGGGAGATGCTCATGGAATCTCCATGCTTGATGTTAACACTGAGTGGAAGGAAAATCAGGTAAGAATAGATATACCAATGAAGAAAACTATAGCTAATATAGTCCCTATACTTTAAAAAGGGGGTGGGAGAGAGATCCATGCCTGTTTGATCTTAATGGTATGCAAGATCTTGGAATAAATTTGGAAAGAGAAAGTAATTAAGCACATATAAGTGAGCAGTAATCAGGATGAAATACAACATCATTTTACAAAAGGTAGATCTCACCAGACCAGTCTGATCACCTTCTGTCACCAAAGTATGGGGGAGTCACAGGGCCTCGCACACACACACCCCCCCCCGTCCGCAGTCAGGTGCGACTCTCAGCCAGCAGGTAGAACAGAAGGGTTTATTAGTTCACAGGGTCACAACATAGAACAGATTTGTCAACACAGAAACCAGGATCAGTCAGTACAAACCATCTTAGGGAGAGGGGCCCCCAAAGCTATTGCCTGGTTCTTGCCCAGTGCCCCCAAGCCAGCCCAGACTGCCCCACTCCCAGAAGTCTGGTCCTAACCCCCCAGCCAGGCTCCTTCTCTAGCCTTTGTCCTGTTTCTTGGACAATAAGTGTCACCGGATTGTACCCCCTTCTAAGCTCAGGTTACGAAGGGCATTGGCCACTGGAGGATATCACACCCAAAATTCCCTTCGCCATCTAGGTATGGGTGCAATACCCAGGAAACTGAGACATACCCATGGGGTTACTGTGGGACAGTGGTACTCACATGCAACATAACAGTGAATAAATGCCCCCACTTCATCACATTTTCGTTGAGAAGATAGCTGATTTTGTTAGACAAAGGAAATGCAATCAGTCAGATCTACCTGGATTTCAATAAGGCACTTGATACAGTTCCACATGGGAAATCATTAGTTAAATTGGAGAAGATAGTGATTAATATGAGCATTGAAAGACGGAAAGAAACTAGTTAAAGGCAAGACTACAATGTGTCACGCTGTCAGCCTGGAGGGAGGTTACCAGTGGAGTCCCTCGGGGATTAGTCTTGGGACCAATCTTATTCAACAGTTTTATTACTGATCTTGACACAAGTGAGAGTGTGCTAATAAAAGTTATGGATGACATCAAATTGAAAGGTACAGCCAATACAGAGGAGGACTGGAGTATCATGCAAGAAAATCAGGATGACCTTGTAAACTGGAGTAATAGAAATGGGATGCAATTTAATTTAAGGTCTAACAAGATTTTTTCCCGTAAGCTGGGGGCTTAGCAGTTGGAAGAAACAGAGAAGGCAAAAGGCCTGGGAATATTGATTAATCACAGGATGACTGTGCCCTCAATGTGATGTTGACCTAGGATGCATCAAAAGAGGTATTTCCAGTAGAGTCAGGGATGTGTTAGAATCATTTTTCAAAACCTCGTGAGACCCCCATCTGGATGCAATTCTGCTTATCTCATGCTTAAGAAAGATAAAATCAAACTTGAACAGGTGTAGAGAAGGTCTACTAAGAGGATCCAAGGAATGAAAAATCTACCTTATGAGAGGAGACTCAAAGAGCTTTTCTGGTTTAACCTAACCAAAAGAAGACTGATTGCTCTCAGTGATTACATCAGAGGGATAAATACCAGGGAGGGGGAGGAGTTATTTAAGTTAAGCGCCGATGTGGGCACCAGAACAAATGGATATAAACTGGCCATCAACAAGTTTAGGCTTGAAATTAGGTCAAGGTTTCTAATTGTCAGAGGAGTGAAGTTGTGGCACAGCCTTCCAAGTGGAGCCGTGGGGGCAAAAAAAAACCTAACTGGCTTCAAGACTGAGTTTGATAAGTTTATAGAGGGGAGGGGATGATTGGACTCTCTGCACTGGCATGTAGATGATCTGCAACTGCCAGTAGCAAAAATCTCCTCTGGCTGGAGATGGAACACTAGATGGAGAAAGCGCTAATTTACTTCAGAGAATTCTCTCCCAATTGTCTGCCTGCTGTGCCTTGCTCAAATGCACAAGGTCTGATTACCATATTTGGGGCTGGGAAGGAGTTTTCCCTGGAGGTACATCTAGACTGCAGGGTTTTTCCGGGATACATGTTTGCTCTTCCGCTTTTTTTTTTTTTTTTTGCGGGAAAGCAAACGTGCTCTTTCGGAAGCCCTGTCTTCCTTGTTCTATGAGGAAGAAGGGATCTTCCAAAAGAGGGGGATTTTTCCAAAATTTGGCCCAGCGTAGACAGGCCAAATTTCGAAACAGCCTCTTCCAGAAAAAAAATCAGGAAAAGGTGTAGTGTAAACCTAGCCTGGGTAACCCGGGGAGGGAGCATCCTTCTGCAGCATAGAGTGTGGGTCACTTGTGGATTTAAACTTGTGTGAAAGATGAATTTCCTTGTAACTTAAAGTCTTTAAACCAGGATCTGAGGACTTCAGTAACTCCACCAAAGGTCAGGGGTCTATTTCAGTAAAGAGTGGGTGAGGTTCTGTGGTCTGCAATGTGCAGGAGGTCAGACTGGATGATTGTGATGGTCCTTTCTGACCTTAAAATCTGTGAGTCTATGAGCCGTTATCCTTACAACTGTTACACCCAGGAGCCACTTCTGCCTGGAGAAGGTGTCACTGTGATAGCTCTGTGTTTTGTTTAGCCCCATGGCTTGTGCATCATTCCTCTATGACTCCTGCAGGAACTGCATGTACCATGAGCACCACCAACAAAAACATTCCTATGCCCTTCCCTATTGCTGCTCTTGATAGGAGAAGCTGGGAAAGGAATAGCTGCCAGCTTACCCTAAAGCCATCAGCCTTATGCCATTCCCAGTAGTGACTCCTACTAGGGAAACGTGGATTATTGTGGAGTTACAGTTCCATCAACTTTCTGAATTTCTAGAGGAGAGAAAAGAAGCTACAGGCAAATAATTTAAATGTAATTGCATTGCTAGCAAAAGTAGCCAGGTTGGTTAATGTAGAAAGAAGCTACTGAATTTAATAGGTGGCATGACTGGCTCACACACTGAGCTCACAGCTAACAGTACTTCTTTCATCTAGTTGGAAGGCTGCATCAAAGGGGAAAATCAGAGTGTTCCTTTGGACACCTGCACAAAGGAAGAAGCTCACTGGACAATTCAGAGGTGTAGTGGACCAGTAATCCTCCAGTATAAACCAAACCATGAAGGTAAGACCTAAAGTTTGGCTTAACAGAAATTGCCAGCTTTTTTGATAAGGCAAGTCCTCTGCTAGATCAGAATCCATTGAGCCAAACTCTGCTCTTAGTTGTACTGGAGTAATCCTGGGGTAAATCCATTGGTTTCTGTAGAGCTACTTTAGATTTGCTGCAATGTAACTGAAAAGCAGTAATAGCCCAGACACCTGTAATTCCAAGAATCTGAAGAGCTTAGTGGTATATCATTGGAGATAGTAATCACCGTGTGCTAGATGATTTTTTATACGATTTTCTGTGACATAACCTGGCATGCTAAATTTTCTTTTCCATCTCTGAGGTCTGATTTCACATTGCCACTTTGGAGTTTACCTTGTTTATAACTGTTGCAGTTTTATCTTATCTTTAATAGATGGAGCATGATGCATGGACCATGATCATGGCTTGTAGCAAGAATTTGGTACATTGGATCAAAAATTACATTCCAAAAGCCATTTTTACTTGCACAGCTGTGTTGGCCCATTCTTTATCCTGGTCAGGGGAATTCAGTTGTACAGATCATGCTGACAGTGATTTCTTTGATTTTCCTTTTATGTTTAAGTAGAAAAGCATCACTTGGCTGCACATAAAGCATGTTACAGATTGTGGGAGTGCCAGCTGCTAATAAAGTGAACAGGCTGCCCTTAGACCTCCTGATAGAACTCATGTTGTACTTGCAGGATGCAACTGCGGCTTTTCAGACTGCATCTTTGTTGGGAAGTTCACTGTTTTATGGATGATTTGTATATAACCTACCAGAAATGACGTTGCCCAACTGTATCCTTACAACAGGAATCGCTTACAAACTGTGATACTTGTAGCCTGAGCTGCTCCCAGACCATTTAAACTAGCACCCTAAAGGGCATGTCTAAACTACATCCCTCTTTTGAAAGAGGGATGTAAATTAGACAGATCGAAATTGCAAATGAAGCTGGGATTTGAATTTCCCATGCTTCATTTGCATAATGGCGGCTGCGCATTCTTTCGAAAACGGGTATTTTGAAAGTGAAACCGCCATCTAGACGTGGTTCTTTTAAAAAAAACCCTTTTTTGAAAGATCCTGTACTCCTCAAAAAATGAGGTTTACAGGATCTTTTGAAAAAGGGTTTTTTTTTTTTTTTCGAAAGAGCCACCTCTAGATGGCGGTTTCACTTTCGAAATACCCGTTTTTTGAAAGAACGCGCGGCTGCCATTATGCAAATGAAGCATGGAAAATTCAAATCCCGGCTTCATTTGCAATTTCGATCTGTCTAATTTACATCCCTCTTTCAAAAAAGGGATGTAGTTTAGACACTGTTTAAGTTTCCTCTCAGAAGTGACCTCTCAGTTTACTAGGATTTCAATTCCATGAACTTCTACCACAACAGAGCCTACTCACTGAAAGCTAGAAATACAGCAGCACTTGGTCACAGATTCCTTTGTGGCTGCAGGTTACAGGAAGCTGCTGTCAGAACTGGAAGAAGGATTGATCACGTCAGGAGACTCATTTCACATCCGTCTGAATCTGAACATCTCTAGCCAGCTGGACTGCTGCTCCCTGTCGGTGAAATGTGATGAGATTGTGCATATTCTCGACACCATGTACCAGGGGAAGTGCGAGTGGCTGTGTGCCAGAGTTGACCCTTTCACTGACAGGAATCTGGAAATGGGGACCATCCCCAGCTATAGCAGGTGAGCATAATGCGGCTGAAATAGGACGGTGACCTTGACTATAAGCAACAACTATATGAGCTCTCTTGTGTAAATCAGTTCCTGCTATCATGGAGAGAGGGTTGCATATCGGAGTTGAGGATCAGGACAGTCATTTGTTTGCAAGGGTTTTGAGGAGGAGACCTCTTATTTTATTAGGAGACAGGATTTCTCGGAGCCAGACAGGAAGATGTACACCAGAAACCCTCTTATCCCCAGCTGTGAACCACAGTCCTGCTGACTATTTTTGTTCTGTGGTTTTACAGTGTGATTCAGGTATTCCTCCCTGCTGTTCTCTCTTGTCTTTTCCCTAAACCAGGGGTGGGGAACTTCAGGCTCGGGGGCTGGATGAGGCCCTGGATCTGGATCACATAATCTATTAGGCTGGGCCCCCCTAGGCTCTGGTGTGTGAGGGGAATGTGTGGGTTTGGGGTTTGGGTTTTTTTTTTGCTTTTGGGGGGGTTTTGCCTCTCACTTGTGTGTGGCCCCCGATTGATTTTTCTGTGGGTCAATGGCCACCAGCCTAAAAAAGGTTCCCCACCCCCTGCCCTAAACACTGACCACTGCATCCACTCTTCCTCTAGATGGTCTCAAACGCATCTTCTTGATCCATGTGTCTTTATTGTTTCTTGCAGAGCCCAGCAACTGCTCCTGGTGAAGCTCCAGCGGCTGATGCACAGAGGCAGCAGGGATGAAACAGAAAGTTCATCCAACACTCTTCGAGCACTCCGGGTAGGTCTCCACTGAGGGAGTCTTTCCATATCAATTGCTCCAGCTCTCTCTATTGCTCACGTCTTCCTGTTCTGAATCACCCTCTGTAAGCTTCCTTTGATTACTCCTGATGCTGGCCCGCATGTTTAATACCCACTCTACCTAGTCTCTTTAAATCTTCCATCCCTCTAACCTTCCATAGGTCTTTCCCTCAATCCTACAAGGAGAAGGAGCTGTGTCCTTAGAGCTAATAATCAGAATTCCTTCTCTCATCTTGAACAAGCATCTGGCCCCTAACCGCATGCCCAAAGTATCCATCCTCTCTAAAAGAACACGCTGTGCTGAGAAGTAGAATTACCGAATCCTTTGTACATCCGGTCTCAGAGTTGTTCCTGTAACCACAGGTGGATTGAGTCTGTTTCTTTACCCCGAGGTGTTCCTGTTATGTACACTAGTAAATTAGTTTTCTGCTATATTAGCCAACATGTGTGCACCTAGCACTCCTCTAATACACTTTGGGACCACACATAAGAATGCTTTTAAAAAGACAGAGATGCTACAATCACCATTTGGATTAGACTTCAAACAAGGCAAAGCACCAGATGGTCCTCCAGTACTCCAGTCCCACTGATCAAGTGTCAGGGCAGCCTGGTATCAAAGGCTGACTGGATGCAAATAGCCTGCCATCCCACAGTGCACTAGTCACTGCACAGGTGGCCTCTAGTCAAATCTCTAATGGAGACACAGTCAGATAGATTCCTTGACAAGAGGCACATGGAGAAGCCGTAACAGGAGCACAGTGTGTCAGCATAGGCCATGCTAAGTCTGTAGTTTGCACAGAACATGCCTTAGCTTTCTAACGGGTATGAATTGCTAACAAGTCTCTATCCCCTTAACTGTGAATAACTGGAGAGCTGCTGAAGGCCTGTTTTGTTTTTTGGGTGCTGTGATTTATTGAAGTTCCTGTGCAATTTTTATCAGAATACACTGCAGCCAGAGGATCCTGCCTCACAGAATGACCCCAAAGCCAGCCCTCGCCTCTCCCGTGCAAGCTTCCTTTTGGGACAAATTTTACAGGTAATGAAGTTAAAATTCCTTTCTACAAAAGATCAGTGTGTGATTTTCATGAAGATTGGAGCCAGACAACTCTCTGTGATGTTCTCAGGTATCATATTCATTCTGAGCCTAACTTCCCATGCTGGAGACATTGCAGAGGGGCTTATGATTGTCACAGAGAGCTTTAACATATGAGAAGTCAGATTGATTTACACTTTCTAACTGTCCCTGTCAGGCGGGACCTTTTGCTTTTAATAGGCTTGTGTCCATTATTAATATAATTTGGATAGATCAAACAGCCCTGCCCTGAGGGGCTCAAATGGACCTTATCTGGAGCACATTAAATTCTCTTGGCCAGACAAACTCTCTTGGTACTTAGGAGAGTAAAATCCCAGAAGTGAATAGTTATTTAATTGCAGGGGCAGATACCATGGAGAGGATGGAGAATGGGTGGATGAAAGGTTTGATTCATAGATTACAAGGTCAGAAGAGACCGTTAGGATTATCTAGTGCGACCAGCTGTGTAACAGGCCACTGAGATTCCCCCAGACAATTCCTAAAGCAGATTTGTAAAAAAAACCCCATCCTATCTTGATTTACAAATTGTAAGTGTTGGAGAATCTACCCTGACCCTTGGTAAATTGTTCCAGCCTTTAATTACTCTCACTTAAACATTTGCACCTTATTTCTAGTCTGAATTTATCTAGCATCAGCTTCCAGCCATTGGACCGTGTTATGTCTTTCTCCGCTAGACTAAAGAGCACATTATTAACAAAAATCCGTACGGTCATGGTTGGGAAGTTTAGAGAATGCTCAGGTGGGGGAGTGAGCATTTGGGTGGATGATGTATGAAAGAAGCTTTTGTTGGGTGTTAAATTCTGCTATAGGAAAACGTTTTGAGTGCTGATAAACTAAATGTTGGGTGTTGCAATAAGGTAAGGGTAGAGAAATGAGCAGAGTCTTTGATACTGCTGGCTCACATTCGTAGTGGGCATGCTACTCCCCAGTGAGTCTATCTGTAGTAACTCTGTTGATGCCAGAGGGTTTTAAGGAAGAAATAGAACATGACTCATATGTAGAGAGAACAAGAGGAAAAAATCCCACCAGGGAATAACAAAAGCTAAAGGTCAGATCTACATTGTTTAAAATAGCCTTGGATTTCAGCCAGCAGCTCTGTGGAAGGGTTGGTGAACTTACAGCCTTGTTTTTGCTAGACACAGAGGTAATTCAGATCTGGTAGATAATGGAAGGAGAGATGGAAGCAAACAAATATGTGGAAGAATAAAGCATACAGTTCCATAGAATGAATGGGGGTCAAGCCTCTTTGTTTGCTCTTGCAGTTTGTTAGCAGGTCTGAAAACAAATACAAACGTATGAACAGCAGTGAGCGAGTCCGCATTGTCACTGGCTCTCCATCCAGTCTGGCACGGACCTCTTCTGAAGTAATGAAGCTGATACCTGATAAGCTGGAAGGTAAGGATATAACCGCATGACAGCATTTTACATCCACTTGACACAGGTTAAATGACTGCACAAGTGCAAGGCAGTGAACAGGTCCTAGGCCTTTTCCACCACTAATTTTTAAGTTCTTCTGCATGTGACTCAATCCTTGGATTTTTTTTTTTAAAGGCTGGGGGAAGATAGCCCTTGAAAACAAGTCCACTGGACTGAAATGTTCTATCTTGTTGACAGCTTTTCCTAGATTCTCTCCTATTCTTCCTCCAAGGAGGTGTAACTACAAGTAGTGAATTACAGCTGAGCAAAGGAAAAGTTAAGCTGATAACCAGGAAAAATGTCTAAGCAAGTCGTCTATTTAGCTGTGAAATAGCCTCCCAAGGGAAATGATGGGGAGGCCTATTGTTTGAATCATTTAAAACTAGACTGAATATTGCACTGGAGAATATTCTGTAGGGGACAATACTGTCCAGGTAGAGGTATGGACAGGGGGAGCAAACGTGTGATTCACTTCTTTGATGTCTATGATTCTTCTACATCCTTCTGGGGAAGAACGAACTAGATTGTAAACAGTCTCTTCTTTACTCAGATTTGGATTCTGAAAATGAAATCGATAAGAGCCTCAATCTGATCCCCTATAGTTTGGTGCAACCAATCCACTGTGACCGCAGGCGCCCGGTCCTCTTCACTCCCACTGTGCTTGCAAAGACCTTGGTACAGAAGCTTCTCAATTCTGGAGGCGCCTTGGAATTCAACATGTGCAAGCCAGGTAACTGTGAAAAAATTTGCAGAACGTGCTAAATGTAGCAAGCCTTTCTACTGTTGGCACACAAGTGCCTGCCGCTTGGGAATCCTGCTGCTATGTCACAGCAAAGCGTAATGCTGGATCCTGCAGTGTGACAGTTGGTAAGAACCATCTGAGCTAGCCACCCTAAATGGTCCTGGTGGTGCTGGGTTTGTGAAGGTTGTAGGGGTCTATGTTCCAGAGTTGCCATGTTACACTCCAGGGACTGGCATGTTGTGAATGCTCTTTGTCAGTACTAATATATTTAATTCAAGGTGATGGGATATTTGGACCGTTGCTATAATGATGAATATCTTCCTTCCAATCAATGACTGGTTTCTTTCCAGTCCAGGGCATGAAGATCTTGCACTTGATCTTCTCCAAAGACTGGGCTTCTGAATGAAATGCTTCCTTGTTAACTGTTCGCCATTCAAAACCATACCCTGTACTGTGATTGCACTGGAATGCTATTGTCCCTGTTCAAGTCAAGCGCCCCTTCTGTTCCACTCACCAGACAGCTGTGAGATCCAGATGCTGAATCCGTTGTGTTTTAAGTCTGAGAACTATGAACAGAATAGAGTTACACCTCTAACACACCTTCAGAGTAGAAATCATAATCTGGACCCCCTCCCGAGAGCTTAGACTGCACAGCTCAGTCCCTAGAACCAGTGGAGCCAACAGACTCACTGGGTCCCTGGGCAAGGGGGGAGGGGCATCTCTGTGCCCCTGGCAGGGGTAGGTCCTGGGCAGAAGAGGCAAGGCTAGGGATTAGCTCCACCCCCACACCCCACCAGCAGCCTTCAGCACTTCCTGGGGTGTGCTGCAGAGGGATCTTTGGTCCACCCCTCCCGCACATTGGCAGTAGGGATGTAAATTCCCAGTTAAAAAGTTAACTGGTTAAATGCTGTGTTTAACTGGTTAACCCTGGAGCAGCCCCCCACCCATGCCACGGTGGGCCCAGCCAGAATGGAGCAGCCCATAGCTCACGGGCTGCTCCATCTGGGATGAGCCAAGCCCACCACGCCATTGACTGGGGTGCTGCACTGGCCAGGCAGGGCCTGCCACGCCGCACTGCAGGCAGGGAGCTGCTCCAGCTGGGCCGAGCTGCCAATTAACCAGTTACCCGGTACGCATGCCAGTAAGGCTTATGCTTACTGGGTAACCAGTTAATCTGTTAACCCTTTATACCCCTAGTCAGCAGGCCTGCGTGGAACCAGTACTGGCCCCTCAGCATGTGTCTTCACAGCACAGTCATCTCAGATGACAACTTGACTGTGATCCCTACTTCAGTTCCCATCCACACATGCAAATCTCTCGCTTGAATTAATTGGTGCTGTACGGTTGAGCTAGGTGGTGGGGGCCCGGGTTGAAGCTCAAGTGCTTCTGTAATATAGTGGGGATGCAACAATTTGAGTTGTAACAACTCAGTGGCAGCCAATCAAAACGCACCCTCAGGCTCCCATCATAGCTTAAACACACCCTCCTTGAGAATGCCACCTGACAGTTTGAGGCTTCTGGGTTTCTCTAGGGGGCATGGGGCAAGTGGTAGCACATATGCACTTCACACCAGATTTTAGCACTTTATTGCTCTTTCTTAATAGCATAACATGCAGCCCTATACAAGGCTAATAAACTCTATGTGCATTGCACTGCCTTAGTGTCTCCACCATTCTGGTGCATTCTTTGGGCTGGGGTCAAAGTCCTTGAAGACCCTCCAGCATCCTTCTGTTGTACAACTTTTGTTGGCCTGTCCATTTCCTTTCCCTCTCCCGCAAGCCCTTTCATGGCCTTTCAGTACTTCAGTCAGGTGACCCATCGATCAGCCTATTCTGATGGTCAAAGACTCTGATCAGGTGACTTTGTTGCCAAGTGATCTTTCCCTGACAAACCAATTTTTCCTGGTTGAGAACCAGTCAGTTGTCTAGGATGTTTATAGTTTAATAGAAGACCATCTGAGTTAACAAGCCACTGTTGTCAGTTCTCAGTACTCTTGCAAATTTCAGTCTAACATAGAGGTAAATAGGTCACAGAGAAGATAACTTGCAGCTTGATCAAGTTACAGACAAAGAATTCATAATCCTACATAAAAATAATAAATTATACAAACAGATACCTCAGATCATCACAACAACCTCATGAATAGAGGCGTTTTAACTCAGGTTAAAAACCATGTGTTCTGAAATCCCAGTACTCTGATCTGTGTGATTATGAACAGCTTAGACTGATATAAATACAGTAATTTTAAGAGTCTAATTTACTCTTTGCCATTTGTATGGTTTGTTTGCTATTCTGCATTTCACGCACCTTGGACAGTGAAATTGGTCTGTTGCTAATCAGATTGATTTTCTGATTCCCATGCTCTGTACTGTGCTGTAGAGTTTGGCTTGCCGTGTTTGTTAGTATGAGAACCAGAGCTGGGTAAGCTCCTTGCAGGAGTGACCCATCTTTCTGTTATTTGGTTGTCCGAAGCTTAGTCCTATGAGGACCCCTTGGCCCCATGGCAATACTAAAAATATAGTAACATATTACGGCATGAAATGCTATTGTGTAATATACCAGCCTTGTGATTTGGCGCTGTGGAGTATACTGTAGTTGCTCTTTGTTGTTAGGTGTTAGTATAGTTTTTATTGCATCATAATGTTGTCGTTCAGGGCCTTGATTGTGAGGCAGAGATTGCTCAGAAACTCCCTGGTATAGGCCAGTTTGAGATACTGAGCCAAGTTCAGGTCAGGCTTCAGTTCAATTAAACAAATATAATGAGAGAAGCTCTCAAGAAGACTCTTGGTCTTATTTCACTGTACCATCAAAGGCCTGTCCAAATTCCTGCTGGACAGTTTACTAGGTGCAGCTATTGTGTGAACCTAATAACCTTGCTTTCATCCCCCTCCTGCTCCAGATATTGTAACCAAGGAAGAGTTCCTAAGGAAGCAAAGGACAGAGACGGTCATCTTTTCCAGGGAGAAGAATCCAAACACCTACGAATGCATTGTACCTGCCAATATTGAAGCCGTCACTGCCAAGGTGATGGGAGTGGAATGTAGCAGAGTGGTTGCTTTTCATACCCTGGACTGTCAATTACTGCCACAAGAAGAGCTTATATTTTCAGAATAACTTCTTCTTTCTCATCCCATTCCCAGATTTATATTTATTTTTTCCGCAGATAGCTTCAGCTTTGTGCAGTTATTTTTCCTTTATTTTTGATCTTTAGGTATATCCTTTTACATTCTCACTCTCTCTCTCTCTGTGAAATACCTTCTCATTTCCTAGTCTCTCTTCCTTAGTCAGTCCCCTTTTTTGTTGTGTGTGTGTGAATGCAAAAGAAAGACAGGGACCTAGCCAAGGAAAAGGATAGACTGGGACACAGAGGGTGTGTCTAGACTCCAGGGCTTTTTCGAAAAAAGTAGCCTTTTTTCAAAAAAACTTCCCCTGTGTCTAGACTGCAGCCGCGTTCTTTCGAAAGTAAATCAAAAGAACGCAGCAGTTTTTCGATCGCGTAAACCTCATTTTACGAGGAATAACGCCTTTTTTCGAAAGTACTCTTTCAAAAAAAGGTGCTATTGAATGCAAACTGTGCTTTTTTGAAAGAGGGCGTCTAGACTCTCTTTCGAAAAAGTGGCTCGCTTTTTCGAAAAATCAGCTGGTAGTCTAGACACTGTCTTTCGAAAGAGGCTTGTAGTCTAGACGTAGCCAGAGAGAGACAATGATATGCCGTATAAAGATAACAGTCTGAAAGACAGAAAAAGAGCTTCAAATATTGTGCATTTGTCATATGGTGAGGAAAAAAAGAATTAAAGTGGGTGGTTTGTTATTTTTTAAAAGTAATTACAGTATATATTCACTGTGAACAAAGACCATACCTGTGTGTGTGGATATATAATGTATGCATGACTTCATTTTTTATTTTATAGTGTTTAAGTTGTTTGTTGTCTTTAGATCAAATCACTTATTTTTAAACCTTTGCAAAAAGAGAGCATGTATAGGGAGTGTTAAAATTAGTTTTTGTCCGATTGACTAGTTGTGAATCCATGAAAGGAGCTCGGACTTGAAATGTACAGTCGATTTAAAGGTTTTACATCCAGTCTGATGAATGGAGAGTAATTCAGCAGACCCTGTTGAGATATGTCTGTCTGTATCACAAGAGATTAGTGGTGTGGATGTTCTCTCATGACCCTATTATGACTTTATGTTTTTAGAATAAGCATTGTCTGCTGGAAGCTGGCATAAGCTGCACAAAGGATTTAATCAAAGCCAAGATATATCCCATTATTCTCTTTATCAGAGTCTCAGAGAAAAACATCAAGAGGTTCAGGTAACATATCAAATCTTTTGAACATCTGCTATTCTGTGTTTGTCGCTTAATAACACCATAGTCCAGTGACTTTCTCATTGAGCAAGAAAGAGGAAGAGCTTCTTCTCACTAATCTAGTGCATTAGGATGGCACAATTCCTCTCATGACTCATCCCCCTCCTCCCTGGAAATATGACCACTGGTTATGAGTTGCCCCAAATCCAGCACTCTATTACCGTTCTTGACAGCAATGTTCGTTGCAGGAGGATGGCCCTAGAGCAGGCATGGGCAAAAGGGCCTCCATGGGCCAGATCCGGCCCGCCAAGCGGGTGGATCCAGCCCGCCAAGGCCCTGCTGTTCCCCTACCCCCAGGCCTTAATTGGCTGGGGGCGGGGGAGCACACAAAGCCTCCTCCCGCCCTGCCAGGAGCACGTGGCACTTTGAAGCACCGTGCGCTGCTCGCACGGTGCGGGGCGGGAGAGCAAAGGAGGCTTTGTGCACTCCCCCCACCTCCAGGCCAATCAGGGCCTGGGGGCGGGGGAGCTGCGTGAAGCTTCCTTTTCCCTGCCCCAGCCCTGCAAGTAGCCCATGGCACTTTGCTTCTCACAGGGCGGGAGAAGGCGTCCCGCGCTTCCCCACTCCCAGACCCAGATTGGCCTGGGGGTGGGGGAGCATGCCAAGCCTCTTTCAGGACATGGGTGCCAAGTGGGAAGGGGGGTCAAGGGGCTCCCCCACCCACAGACCAATCATGGTCTGGGGGTGGGGTAGCCTCGCCCCTTCTGGGGTGGCTCAGGGCTACTTCAAAAATTTTTGAAGTGGCCCCTGGGCAAAAATTATTGCCCACCCCTGCCCTAGAGTGTCTGCATGCTCCCCCATATCTAGCACTTCTGTGGTATTCCCTACAGTGATTCCTTCTGGGAAAGACTGGGTCTGAGGTAGGCATATAAAATCCCATTTAACTACATAACTGGTTAAACCTTAAGTTTAACTAGTTAACTGATTGAATGGGGGCTGCTCCAACCCAGCTGCTTCCAACCCCACGCAGGGCTGTCAGCAGCCTCACACGCGGCAGAAAAGACAGCGGGAAGGGAAGGGGGCTGCCAGGTCCCTGGACACCCGCCTCCCCCCACTGCCGCTTCTGGCCCCCTGAGAGCCAGCAGCCCTACAGGGCTGGAGCAGCATTCCACCTGCAGTGGGCCGCAGACAGGTGGCTGCTCCCGAGTAATGGTTAACCGTTATCTGCTAAACATCACCCATTAAGGATAATGCTTACTAGGTAACTAGTTACCCATTCACATCCCTAGTCTGAAGTAGTGATGATCTCCCTACAGCCCAGCACTCCTTCATTGTTCCCCATGTCACTGTTGGTAGGAGAGGACATGACTGGAGTAGCTGAGATGTTCTAGCTCGCCTACACCCTCCTGTACATCAGCTCTTGCTGGGTGAGGCAGAGATTGTAGGGACTCACTTTAAACATAAAGCTATTTTGCTTAGTGTTGTCTTGGTCATGTGATGCAGGAAGCTGTTGCCGAAGCTGGACACTGAGGAGGAGTTTCTACGCACGTGTCGCCAGAAGGAGAAAGAACTGGAGGCACTACCATGCCTTTATGCCTCCCTGGAGGCAGACATGTGGAGCAGTATTGAGGATCTCATCCGAATAATCAAGGAGAAGATTGGGGAAGAGCAGCGTAAAACCATCTGGATAGATGACGATCAGCTATAAAAAAAAAAAGCAGCAAATAAAATGGAGCTCAGTGGCAATGGAAGGACACAGTGAAATGGAGCTGGGACTCTCAGAAGTCTCTGATGCAGTCTGGCCGCTCCTGTTTCATCTTTGCTGGCTGGGGACTTTTGCTGCTGGCAGAATGTATGTGTGGAATGGAATCAGAGCTGTGTGTTTAACAGTGAGCGTCACAGATGCTAGGTAGTTAGGACATGGATTGGAACACTGCTACCAGCAGAGCACCTCATCCCCTAGCATCCGTTCAGAGAGGACAGCTGTTTAACACATGAGAAGGAGAAAGATTTTGAGAAGGCGCTTGAGGTAATTTATTATGTATAAAGGTGGACCTCATTTAATCTCCTGGTGTGACCAGAGCAGTGAGATCTTTAGGAAGATAAAGGATGAGGAACAGGCTGAAGGACACAGTACCTATGGAGTGCCCCATGCCCAGTTCAAAGTGAGAAACTGAATTTGTTCCATCAAAGAAGTTGCCGGGTGCTCAGTAGCAACAGAAACACTGCCGATGATCGTCTCGACAGCTACACAGCCCTGTGCGTGCATGTTTGTGCAGTCATGAAGGAAAGAAAATAATCATTGTTCCTGGCATTAACAAAAATGACAATTTTCCCTTCATTTTGAAACCTCAGTTCTGTTTAGCAATTTGCAGCAGCCGGGCTAGTCATGGCATCCTGAACAAAGCAAACTCCCAGCTCCCCAATGGCAAATCAAACCTTTCCAAATCTGCCCACACTTCACTTAGTTTATCCCTGTCACTGTTATTTTACTAGTTCTGTTATTTCAGTCATTCATTTCAATAGCATATTTTAGTACTAAAGCCGCTTGGTGTGTAGGATGGGTGTTGACTCCAGCTGCCAGTGACAAAAAGATGCCAATATTTTTAAAAGGTAGCGTATGTAAAACTATAACTCGACCCCTCTTAACTAACAGAACAGAGACTTGGCCAGCCATAAGAAAGGAAATCAAGTCTGCTCTCTGCCATGGAAATGAAGATGTGGAGATGGTCAAACAGCTGGATGCTCTGTGATAGGAAATGTAATGAGATGGTAAGGGGCCCAATGTGGGTTGCCCCAACTGGAGACCAGTTGAGGGAAGTTACAATATGTTGCTATGGGCACATCCAGAGGAGAACTGAGAGCTATATTGGTAAGATGGCTCTTACAATGACTGTAGAAAGAAGAATACAAAGTGGGAGATGAAAGACTTGGTCCATAAACCAAATGTCTGTAGACCCCACGGAGACCAATGACAGCCTGGCATACAATCATGAGTTTTGGAAGAAGGCTATGAAGGTCTTCAACCCCCAATAAGGAAGTGGCAAGAAAGAAGAAGATGAATTTTAGTGCTGGGAGGAGGATGGTGTCTGCATTTACCCCGGAAACCTATATGCTTCCCCAGCACTGCCACCTGCCAACACACTGCTCTGAATGAGAGGGCCTATTTTTAGAGGATTCTGGGGAAGTTTTTTCTCTGTCTAGGGGAAGTTCAGGTTTTTTGAGCCATTGAGTCCTTGGCCTCTGCCATAATTGCTCATGAGTATCATACTCGGCTACAGACAGCTGGGGCAAATTTTCAAAAGTGTCCAAATTACTTAGGAATGTAGGCCCCCCTTTTCAGAAGTATGGCCTTCCTATGACAGTCAGTGGAATGAAAGCTCCTTTGTTACTTAGGTGGTTTCGAAAATGTTACACCTGTATACAGGCATTGGATTGAAACCACCACATTAATTTTCACAGCAGCCTGACAATAATAATGACATGTACCACTTCTGACCTGGAATGAATGAAACAGTGACCTTTGGCTGCATATCCCTTTTCCCTAGAGTCATCCATGAATCTCCAATCTCCTCCCTTTTCAGATGGAATCAATGCTAAAAGTTGTCATTGCTCCTGTGCTTATCCAAAGTCCCCTGGTTTCAGTGCTTCAGGCCAGCAGGCAGCAGCTGGTAATCAAAAGGCACACGGAGCCTAAGCAAAACGTCTGGCATTGTCACAGTTGCTAGATGAGTGACTGCCTTTTCCTTGCGAGGTGTCTCTGATGTTCATGTGTGCTGAGTGCCTCTCTGTGGTGATGTACTTTTTTTTGTCCTGGTCAGCTGGCCAGCCTGTGCCTACATGTGTGGTGGTGTACTTTATTTTTTTAATTATGTTAGCTTATAGAAATCATTGCCCATTTTCCATCTTGTACCCTGCTACTGCAGCCATTGCAGCATTAATGTTTAAAGGCTGCTCATGGCAAGTATTTCTCTGTGAATAGTTAGTTATCCATCCCGTTCTCTCACTGGGAATCTGCCCTCTTCTGCAGTGTACGGGAGTAGAAAGATTATGCCACTACGAGTACCGTATTTCAACGAATATAAACCACGGGTTATATTCATTTTTACAAACCTCTCACCCCCCCCTGCGGGGTATACTCGGGTGTGGGGTATACAAAAATTTTTTTACTCACCTGGTGATGAGCGCTCCCCCACCCCTTCCCCCGCTGCACAGCCACCAGCCTCCAACCTCCAGGCGGGGGAGCGCTCCCCCTGCCCCTCCCTGCAACTGCGCAGGAACCGGGAGATGAGCGCTCCCCCCACCCGGAGGCTAGAGGCTGCGCAGCCGCAGGAAGGGGCAGGGGGAGCGCCCCTTCGCAGGAACAGGGGGATGAGCGCTCCCCCACCCGGAGGCTGGAGGCTGCACAGCTGCAGGAAGGGGCGGGGGAGTGCTCTCATTCCACCGCCTGGAGGTTGTGCGGCCGTGCGGGACCCAGGGGGGGTGAGTGCTCCCCCATCCAGGGGCTGTGCGGCTGCGCGGGAACCAGGCGGGGTGAGTGCTCCCCCGTCCAGAGGGTGGCTAATCCCCCCCCCCGTGGAAACCCCCCCCCCCCCGCACAGTTTGAAAAAAAGTCTTATATACCCTGCGGGTTATACTCTTGCGCGGGGTATACAAGATTTTTTTTACTCAAAGTGCAAAAACTGTGGGGTATATTTGGGTGCAGGGTATACTCAGGTGTGTGGTATATTCACTAAAAGACTGTAGTTTGTAAGCCCAGATTTTTTTATAGATTATAGTATGCATATGCAATGGCATCCAACCATTCAGTGGCAGAGAGTAACAACCAAATGGCAGTGTTCCCTGTACGCTGTGCACTTGTGCAGTTGCTCAAGAGAGATTCAGATGCTGCCCAACTGATTCGCAGAGCGCCCACAGCTAGGTTTTGTTTCCTCCAGTGGTGCACATCTGCACATGCCTCTGTGTACATACGATTTATTCCACATGTGGATAGAAAAAGTCTGCAAATGGATGCGAAAGATAAGAGAGAACATTGCCAACTGGTGTACTCAGCACATTGCATGATTATTTAGAGGTCATCTGTAACTTACAAGAGCTGAAGGCATTGAGGAGGGCTAAAAGTCAGAGTGGCATTTTCCAGGTATTTCTGTAATGTCTTGAGACCACAAGTCTTAGGGTGTGTCTAGACTACAGGTTTGTTTGTTTTTTTTAAGTCGCCTTTTTTTGAAAAAACTGGACCTGCATCTAGACTGCAGCCATGTTCTTTCGAAAGTAAATCGAAAGAACGCAGCAGTTTTTTCGATCACGGTAAACCTCATTCTACGAGGAATAACACCTTTTTTCAAAAGTACTCTTTTGAAAAAAGGCGCTATTGAATGCAAACTGTGCTTTTTCAAAAGAGAGTGTCTAGACTCTTTCGAAAAAGCAGTTTGCTTTTTCAAAAAATCTACTTGTAGTCTAGATGCTCTCTTTCAAAAGACGCTTCTTTCGAAAGAGGCTTGTAGTCTTTATGCAGAGCCTATGAGAAGATGACAATAGAGACTGCGGCTGGATGAGACGACAGAGCTAATTCTTTTTGTAAAAGGAGTGACTCCATGGAAGAGATACAATCTCCTGGCACTTTAATGCACCTACTGTGATTTCCAAGGCCATTTGTAGTGCTAGTGTCTGCTGGCGTGAACTAGTGGAGTCATCCCTAGCTGAACAGGTGCAGCACCCACTTCTACTACACCCTGTTCCTCCACACAGGTGACTGGCAACCCGTCTAGTACATATAATCCTCATCCATTTTTCCATGCTGAATTACTCTAGATGGGCTAGAAGCTTTATTCCCCATCTGATTCCCCAATTTGAATTCAGGAGACAGATCTGCAGCTGTTGTAGGTTGTCATAGCATCACTGAAGACAGTGGCATTATCCATCACAACGTACACCCTCTGACATCTGGATCTAATCCAAGGATCACCAATGGAGCAAACTAACCTCCGGTATCTGCACAAATGCAAACATGCAGGACTGAAATGTGAATTAATTTTTTTTTCAAATTTGTGCATATTCAGCATCTGGGTTTGGATTCCGCCTACTCTAGAGGTAGTGTTGAGATCCACATCTAGAGCTGGGACTCAGTTCCATGTCTTTGATTCATCTAGTTCAGTTTTTCTTAAACTTTTTAAGACCGAGGAACATCAAACAATTTTTTTTATGAGGAACACCAAGCATTTTTTTGTTGAGCAAAAAAAAAAAAAAGGTGGGGGGAAAGGGTTGGGGGGAAAGTTATTAAGAAAAAAAGGATTGGGAGGATGTTATTGAGAAAAAAGTCGCCTGCCCCTTTAAGGGCGGCCATTTTGAATTCTGTTGTTCTCCCCGGCACACCTCCGACTGCCTCACGGCACACCGCATGGAACACAGTTTAAGAAACACTGATCTAGTTCTTATTTGTGTAAATTACCAACCCATCCTCCCTCAATCATCCAAACATTCTTTCAGGTACAGCCAATCTTTGGGTTGCAGACAACAGTTATTCAGAGTTTGTAAGGGATTAGAAGCAATAACTGAGCAAATTGCCTACCAGACAGCTAACTGGAAATTAGTTAAATTGATTGTAGAATAAAGATGGTCCCAAAGCAGAATCTTAGTCTGGATTCTCCTGTGTGTGGAGGTTTGAAATCCAGATTAAAATCCATGCTTTCCCAAATTTCAGAGTATTAGCTTTTTAGCTCAAGCAGTGTCCCATTGTTCTGCATTTGTATGGCCCCTAGCACTATGGGGAGGGTTGGTCCTGAACCAATATTGGGACTCCTAGCTGCTGCCATGATACAATCAAATCATATCAACCAGGCAGTCCATTACAGAGACATTCAAGCTGCAATACCTCATTCAAATTGGAATCCATGGTTTGAATCTGGGGATTGGCTCAGACCCATCTCTACTGGAGATTCATCTGATCTGTACAGGACTATAGTAAGCAAGCAAAGTTTACATAAAATTCTTAAAATACAAGTTGCTAAAGGTTTGCAATTGGAGGCTGGAAAAAAAGTCTCAACTATTTTCAAATCTTAAATTGAAAAGATGAGTTTTCCAACATCCGAGGTAATTGCCTTGTCACTTGATGAGCTATTTATTCTCTAAGAACACTTACAGAACAAGGAAATAAACATCTTTTTTAAAATGAACTGTTTGAAAATCTATTTCTTTCCCTTTAAGTTATTGCAATAAGAAGAGCTGGTTTTAAATTCCAATGGTATGCTTTTCCACCAGAAAGTGCCATTTCATGACAATCAAAACATTCCACAGAAAGAAGATAAATTTGAGTAAAATTCATTAAATCAAAATGAAGCCTTTTGGTAATGTTGAAACATTCCATTTTGACATATTCAGTTTGGAATGTTTTGATTTTTGGTTATGGAATATTTATGTTCATTTTTTAAAGTTGAAATCGAAATGAAATGTTTCAGTTGAACCAAAACAAAACATTTTCAAAGCTTTAATTTCACAGGAAATTTTGAAATTCTGTGTTTTTCATCCAATTTTGAAGAAAAACATCTCTCAAAAATCATGGCATTTCCCCCATCAAAAAAAATCTGGTTCCCACACAGCTCTAGCAAAGCAAGATGTGTATGTCACAAAAGGACATACACTGTCATTTACTATATTTTTGGTAAGGTATCAATAAGTCAGGGTGGGGTATTAAAAATTATTTATATATAACTTTAAAGTGACATATGAGAAATATGGTTATAATGGTTTACAGTCATCAGATGGTGGTGCTGAATTCAAGATAATATGGTATAATAACGGTTTACAGTCAGCAGATGTGGTACTGTATTCAAGATAATAAAAGCAAACTAAATACAACTTTCCATTCTGCTTTGCCCAGCTGTTAAATTATGTTGTATTATATAAGTCAGTATCATACAGGTCAGCCCAGTGGGGAATTGTTGCATGTACGAATTTCATGCAAACTTTATTACACACTATTTGATTTTCTTTTGTAGCAGCATGCTGGCTGGAGGCTAACCTGTCAATTGTTCTGCAGTGGCAGACAGCAGAGGTAGCACAATTTGTAAGGGAGGGAGAGCATGCATAAAGCAGATTCCACTCCCCCCTATAAAGTTTAGATGGAGGTCAACTGCAGGTATCATAGAAATGTCAGGATATCACTTATATATTTTTATCTTAATTTATGCTGAACCATTTTCATGACCTGAGGGTGGTGGGGACTCTAGCAGTGCCAAGGTGCTAAAATCAGAATGCTCTGTCCATGTAGACTGAATTCAGTGCTGTGGGATTCAGAATTGTTATGTAAACTTAGTGCTCCCAGGAGGATTATGACATGCCAAATAGCTGTCTATGTAAAATTGGGACTTTTGAGTAGTAGTAATTACTTTATCTCATGATGACTCCGCAGGGCCGGCCCAAGCCATTCTTGCACTCTGGGCAGTTGGCGTGCGGTGCATGCGCGGCCCCACCCTGGGCGCGCAGCACCTGATTGATGTCTATGGGGCGCCACGCCCCCAGGCGGCAACCTATGGGGGGACGCCTGATGTGGCGCCCCTTACCACTTCAATCAGGCGCCCCCCCATAGGTGGTGCCCCTGGCAGCTGCCCGGCTAGCCCCCCCCCTTAATCCAGCCCTGTGACTGTAGGTAGCCGGGGTTTATGGCTCCTGCAACAGTGGCAATCTAGTATTTTGCATCTGTGTCTAATGCTGAATGAGCTAAAGCACTAGGATTTAATTCTGTGGGACCTACTGATTGCATTTGTGGCTGGTTCAATTTCTATACCCCCTTTTAAGTGTGAGAAGGGACTTGCAGTTCTGAGAAATAACATCCTTGGAACCCAGATCACTTGCAATTTCTATTCAGTGAAAACTTACCCTGATGGCTCTGCTCCATACATTTAATCCCCCTGTAAAACAAAGTGTGAGTTACATGCACATCCAAACAGTCTTGTTACAGGGACTGTAAGACAAGGTGTAGCATTGCAATTTCTATTTTAATGTAGCACTGTTGTTATTGTACTCCCCACTGGATAACATTAAAATGTACAAGAAAACTGCCAGCCACTAAATGCTTGGCTCTTTTCTTACAAGTTCTTTTGTTTTCCTCACTTCACGTGCCTTGTCCAGTTGTCAGAGTTCTTGTGAGCCAGCCCATTCATAAATGCAATGCCTTTGTATTGTCATAGGGGCCTTCATTACAGAGCTGTCCTATGCAGTAATCTGCGGCACCAAATGATTAAAATGGGCGAGGGGTAATCAACAATAATCCCAAAAGAGAACTGGTTTTATTAGCTGTATCCACACAAGATGAGAAGGTAGGTAGGGAAATCTACTGTGGGTCAATGCAACAGTCCTTCAGCTGGGGAGACCTGAATCTCAATGTGATTTTTGCAACAAGTTACATAAATCTGGTTATTTTGCCATTGCTGCTAAAATGGCCATTTAGCCACAAGTTAACAGAGTATAGAAGTTGTTCCATTGGAAGAACTCTACAGCTCCCACACAATACCTGGTGGAACCAGTGCCTGTCCCTGTCCTGAACAGATAATCTCATTCTGCAATGCTGCTGCTCATCAAATCTTGCACAGACTGCAGAGTTTTCTTATGCTTCTGGAGAGAGTGCTCAGACTCTGTAAACATACTGTTCACCTTCAGAGATCATCCTTGACTTTCCATGTTATACTTTTCCTCTGCTCTCAGGGACTGTCCCTGGAGACTTTCAAGGGAAATCTCTTCTGGCCTCGCACCCCCAGCCTGAGCCTCCAAGAGGAACAGTAAACAGTTGGCTCTTAAGATTTCCTTCCATAGAACTCCAAATGCTTTATAAAAGAAGGCATTGCTCTCTGCGTTGTACAGATGGGGAAAACACAGGTACAGAGAAGTGATGGGTTTTGCCCAAGATCAAATAACAGGACAGTGGCAGAATGAAGAATAGATCCCAGATCTCATGACTCCTAGATGCATGCCCTAGCCCAGAACAATGCTGAGTTGCATAGTTATATAGATTGACACATTGAAATAGGCCCCAGTCTCAGACACAGGCCATTTGTGATACTGCTGTCTAGCATTTGAGTGTTGACTGCCCTGTCAGATGAGGTTTCTATTAAAGCTTATTAAGACTTGCAGATGATACCAAATTCCAAGGAACTGCAAGTGCTTTGGAGGATAGGGTCAAAATTCAAAATGATCTGGAGAAACGTCTGAGATAAATGGGATGAAGTTTAATAAGGACAAATGCAAAGTACTCCACTTAGGATGGAACAATCAGTTTCACACTGGTTCACACTTCAAATGGGAAGTGACTATCTAAGAAGGAGTTCTACAGAAAGGGATCTAGGGGTCCTAGTGGACCACAAGCTAAATATGAGCCAACAATGTGACATTGTTGCAAAAAAAGCAAGCACTATTCTGGGATGCATTAACAGGAGTGTTGTGAGCAGGGGCAATGGGTATGCTAGGCAGGAGAAGGCATTGCCGTCTCAAACCGCCAGGCATGGGCCCACCCACACTCTGCCCCCTGAACACCTATTCTAGGCGTACTGGAGGCAGAATGTTGCTGCCCCCAGTTCCTACCCTTCCGAGTGTTCCAGGCTCGGGCCATATGCTGCCTACCCTTCCCAGTGCTCTGGAGCCAGGGAGGCTGGGGCTGTGTGCCACTCACCCTTGGATCTGGGGAGCTTGTGACCACATGCCCTCCTCCCTCCCCAATGCTCCAGGGCTAGAGAGGCTGGGGGCTGCACACCCTCCTGTCTCCCCAGGGTGTTGGGGGGTGCTGGGGCCCTGCACTGCCCCATCTCCCAGTGGTGCAGGGGGGGACAGGGCCTGGGAAGAAGGGGCAGGGCTGGGAGTCATGCCTCCCCCAGCCCTACCTTCACCCACCGCCCATGGTGGTGAGCAAGACACGAGAAGTCGTTCTTCCGCTCTACGCTGCACTGATTAGGCCTCAATTGGAGTACTGTGTCTAGATCTGGGCACCACATTTCAAGAAAGATGTGGAGAAATTGGAGAGGGTCCAGAGAGAATCTAGAAGACACGACCTATGAGGGAAGACTGAAAGAACTGTTTGTTTAGTCTGGAAGAGAGAAGACTGAGAAGGGACATAATGACAGTTTTCAAGTACCTAAAAGGCTGTTACAAGGAAGAGGGAGAAAAATTGTTCTCCTTGACCTCTGAGGATAGGACAAGAAACAGTAGGCTTAAATTGTAGCAAGAGAGGTTTAGGTTGGACATTAGGAAAAACTTCCAAACTGGCAGGGTGGTTAAACACTGGAATAAAGTGCCTAGGGGGCTTGTGGAATCTCCATCACTGCAGATATTTAGGAGCAGGTTAGCGAAGCATTTTTCAGAGATGATCTAGATGGTGCTTGGTCCTGCCATGAGGGCAAGGGACTGGACTTGATGACCTCTCAAGGTCACTTCAAATCATGATTCTAGTATGATTTGAAAACCCTACCAGTGAGCAAAGTTTAGAACAACAGGAAGCTCCTGCATGAGTCCTGTTTCACACACTCACCCTACCTCCCCCGCCATCTCTTTCTGTTCCTCTGCTGCAGCAACCCTCTGATGTTGAGATCACAAGCAGATTCTCCGGGGTTAAATGCGCCATTAGTCACTGGGAGAGAAAAAAAGACCCTTTAAAAACAGATGGTGGGTGATAGAAAAACTGTGTGAGTGTAAATATCTATACCAGCCCGGCTGTTTCATCAGATATTAGCATCAAAAGCTGTTTGTCAATTTAGCAACAAACAGCAGTATTGATTTTATTCCAAACTGCAGACATCATGAGAGATGGAGAGGTGGTGTTTTCATATAGAAAATCCTAGGCTGCAGATCGGGCCTGGGGAGGAATAACAAGAAAGGACAAGCTCGCTATCAAAGAAACTGCAGCTTCAGAATCAGCTCACATGTACATAGCAGGCAACAGGTTGGGGGTTATCAGGAAGGATGTGTGGGTTAGTTCAGCCTACACAGTTCATCACAGGGTAGGGCCCCAGACTAACGAGCAGAAGAGTTAGTTTCCCCTTTTGTGCACCAGAACCTGTCCCCTTTGGTCAGGGGTTTCCTGCGTCACACAATGTTGCTATTTCAATCTACACCTTGGGTAAGCAGCTTCAGGGAAAGGTGGAGAGAAAGGAAAATGCAGAACAAGAGAGTGGAAGAATTCAGACTGAAATCTAGGACAAGAATGGTGTCCTGTCTCCCATTAGCTTCTCTTGTCATTAGCTGCAGGGCTGACAAGTAGACTCTGAATGCATTTCTTGATGGGAAGGGGCAGGTACCTCTGATCCCCTGGAGAGAACGTTCCTTCCTCTCTCTGCTAAACTCGGAATAATATTCCTCTTAAACGTACCTCACTGAAGCTCGCTGCTCTCTTGGCTCTCAGGAGAGAAGTGCTCTACAGGTCTGTTCATTTCCCCAACAAATGGTCTGGAGAAACAAAAAGGAACTGCCAGCACAGCCTGCAGCAATTGCATTTATTACAGCACTAGCAAAACAGTAAGGAAATGCAAACAGAAGCGCACTTAAGTCCCCTCAGAGTTTATGTCGAGCCAGATCTCACAGGGTTCCCATCCGGGGGGCAGCTTTCAGAAAGGGCCAATGGCAGTACCTGGCATGGCACTCAAAAAACTCCAAGTCCCAGCACCATGCACAGAGAAGGCCAAAACATACAAGGGCTGAGTCCCAGCCTTGTGTATGGAGAAGACCAGAATGTAGAGGAAGGAAGAAAATTAAGCCAAGTCACTGAAAAAAAAAAGAAGAATAATTCACGGTTAAGCAAAATAAGTGGGAAGGGAGAGAAGAAAAGAGCCCAATTCATCCCTGGTGTGAGTGGACAGAACACCATTGATTTCCACGACATTCAAGCTGGTCTTAAATATGGTCCAGAAGGAACTAAGCTGAGTGTCTGCCTGGACTTCTTCACACCAATGTACATTTATGATTAAATACAGTCATAAAGCCCAAATTCTGATTCCTATACTCACGTCCCTCCATGGGTCTGAGGTGGGGCACAGTTCTATTTAGGAGGAAGAAGGGGATCAGAACATGCCTCTAAATATTAAGGTTTCGCTGCACACCAGTGGTTCCCACCTGCATCACTCCCGGTGAGCTCTGCCCCGCCATGTGCCTGCCCTCCTGTGCTAATGGGCTTTTTCTCTCTAGAAGCCTGAAATAAATGAGCCTTTTTCTAAAGCCAACCCCATGCTGGTTAGTCTGAACTCTGGCACTGTAGCACGGCTGCTTCTCTACGCTCTGGTGTTGAGCTACTCCCCTCATTATCAGACTGCTGCTCATTAATCAAAGCACTAACAGGAGATAGAGAAGGCAGGAATACAGTGTGGACAGTGCTTGCTTTGTACTGATTGATTTCCCCGTCATAATTTATTACTATTATTTACTTTGTGTGCCTCCAAAGAGATTGAACTGCAATGCGTAGTGGGCACCTATTCTAATTTCTCTTTTTAGCACCTGCTATGGCAGTAAGAACAGCTAGTTCTCCAATGGCCAAGGGTCAGCATCTTCTCTGCTAAGGGACAGAAAGAGTAGTGGAGTTGTTATAGAAATGATGTACTTCTGCAACATATGAAAGTCCTGATTTTCAGAGCATTGAGTCTCCACAAGTCCTGCTGAAATCAGTGAATTCTGTGGGTGCTCTGAAAATCAGAGTCCAAGCTGTTGTCTGGCAGTCCTCTATGTTGAGCAGGGTTGCAGCAGGTGGGGGGACATATGGTGGAGATTTGTAGGACATGGATGGTTACATTTATCTGGCAGCTTCATGGTGTCAAGCTTTTGTCTTGGCTGTGGTGGTAATGAAAAACTCTTGGTCCTCTTCCTCCATTCTTACCATTCATGCCAATTGGAATTTAATCTTCAAACCAAGTTGGGGCAAATTTTGCAGATTTTCTCCCTGTTGCCTAGACTATCAGAGCAGAGCAGATCTAAAAGTTTGCAGCTGGGGGGAGTGTGAAGTGGTCAGTGAAAAGTTCTCATGGCAGCTGACATGTGCATCAATAAAGGGAAGAAGGAGGCTGCAACAGGACTTACAAATGGCCCTCAATAAACATCTCAGCCTCATCAATATAGTGGTGAATCTAGGGCCTCCGGAGACTGTGGGTGACATCCAGGCCATACTGAAGTCAATGGCAACACCCACGCTGCTTTTACTGGAGACCAGGGTTTCACACTAAGGATTTTCAGCCATCTGAACCTCTGATTGCACTTATTCAGAAATTACCGTATTCAAGGAATCCAACAGGCAGGTTGTATTGTAGGCATGGGTGTGAGAGGCAGTTGGGGGAGGAGGATAAAAATACATGAGTGAGAGAGTTGTTTTTCTACTTTTATTTTATAATTAGCCCAGGTTAGAATGAGGGGGTAGCTGCAGGGTGACACAGGCCCTTAGCACCATTGCATTAATAAAGTTCATAACTGAAACCACAGCTATTCAGCTGCGTTGAAAAGTTTCCATGGGTGCTTCTTCACCCTTACTGGCAATGTGAGTCTCCTTCCAACAGGAATTTCTTTCTTATCACGTGCTTTATCTTGTTCAGATGCTGTTTTTTACTGATGGGGACGGGAAGGAGTGAGTCACTGATACCTTCTGACAGTGTGGCAGAATTGATCAGAGATAACCAGTCTTCCTCTACTTGCTCAGCTAACAGCTAGCGTCTCTAGCTCCACTGGCAAAAGCCTTTGCTTTTTGAAGTTGAAGATGCTGAGAAGGACTTCCCTAGCTCTCTCTCAATACCTTATATTTATAATGGTCTGCTGTCCCATCTAAGTGGGATGACTATGCTTTTATAATGGTCCCTTCTCTCGTGGCTGAGATCCTTGGAATACACCAAATAATTGTTTTCTCCCTGATTTTCTGGAGCAGCAGGAATGCTATTTAACTGACTGTACAATGGAACATCAGGCTATATTATATGAAAACTCAGATAATCCTACTCATCAAGCCAATATTTGATCATACCTATATGGGTTAGGAAATAAGCATTTGAGAAGTTGATATTGTAAATGTGTTTTTACAAGCCCCACTTTGTGAGCAATGGGAGGAGGTGAGATAGAAAGGGTATACATAGACATTAGTGATGGATTTAACCAGGACCAAGTCCAGAAGTCAGGATAAGATTCAGTTGAGCAGTATTGGTTAAAGCATTAAATACCTTTGTAAATCTGGCACTGGTTCATTCATATTTTATTATTATTGTTATTAGGGCTCAGGATTTACTGCAGTTGGCTTGGATCAGAATCAGCTGCAATGGTTTTCAAGCTTTTTTCCTCTCTTTTCTTTCTTTGGTGCATTTATGCCAACAAAGCTATAACTGATTTTTTTTAAAGAATTCTATCTCCCTCTAATGGTGAAAGGGGTTAACTTCAGTTCCCAGAAGCAATGGGCATGTGAGTGCATAAGTATGTGAACTAATGACGTGACAAATCAAAGGGTGCAAAGCCCCAGTGTTAGCTGTTTTATAATGCTCTGTCTCACAGAAACCCCCTTTTATCTTTGATTCTCAGTTGTTGTATATTAAATCCCATTTTAATGCCCCCATTGCAAAAACAACCTTTAAAAATGCCCCGAATGATGGCGAATTCATATTTAGGTCATGTGACATGATTTTTCTCTGTCCCAACTCCTGTTATGTAGGATAATATACTGGGTCATGCCATAAGATGATGGGGTAATCAAGATAATGTAACATTTTACAGAAAAAAAATCTCTTTGGGTTAAGCTGTTTTCAGTTCACCCAAGACATGCGTAAACCCTGATCGCCTTGTAACACAGCCATATGATAGAAGTGCTCTGGAGCAAGGCAATATTGATTTACTTTCTGTGCATAAAGCCGAGAAGCCAGGCACTCCTTACCACCTTTTCTGAACTCTGATTCCTGTGCCCCCTGCTGCCAGCCCCCCACGTCTCATCCCCTCTGTTGTTTGTCCTATATCATTCTAACCATCCCTGAGTTGCAGGTGTCTGGACTGTGAGCCTCAAGTCTCACAGCCTCTGCTGTAACCACCTCAACTAGCGTCATTAACACTGGTCCTACAGTTGACCAGTAACAGCTTGTGCCATTATATATATATACTCTGGATTCTGTAATTTCCACTCCAACTCACCTGATGAAGTGGGTTTTACCCACGAAAGCTCATGATATATATTTGTTAGTCTCTAAGGCTATGTCTAGACTGCAGCTTCTTTTGGAAGAAGCTTTTCCAGAAGAGATCTCCAAAAAAACTTCTTCCGAAAGAGAGCGTCTACATAGCAAAAGCGCATCAAAAAACCGATCTGATTTTTTGAAAGATCGCATCCACTCTGAGTGGACACTATCTCGCATTTAAGCTGTGATTACTATGGAAGGAGTGGCCACTAGGGCACCTGTGCTTTTTCCTCTTTCCTCTTCTTTCAAAAGAACTCTCTCTTCCCCATCCACGCATGCCTTTTTCTAAAAGAGCTCTTTCGGAAAAAGGCTTCTTCCTCATAGAAAGAGGTTTACCAATGTCGGAAAAACCCCTCTGATCTTTTGATTTTTTTCGAAAGAACATGATTGCAGTGTGGATGTAAGTGAAGTTTTTTGGAAAAAGGACTGTTTTTCTGAAAAAAACGCTGCAGTATAGACATACCCAAGGTGCCACAGGGCAGCTCATTGTTTTTAAAGCAACAGATTAACATAGCTACCCCTCTGAGACTTTCTTCTTAATTATCCATCATGTGTTCCTGGCTATAAACACTTTACTGCTCCCTAGATCGTCTCAGCTCCATGTCCCTGGTATGAACAGCACATCTCTCTGTCCCTCTTCATCACAGGCCCTGCTGTGAGCCCAACTGTATTCCCTAGTGTGGTATTACAAAGAATATTGAATTAATGGAGGGATGTTCCAAGACTGGGAACTCCACAAAATCGTGCCTTGCCCTGTTTCAACTGATATTTAGCATTGTCTAATGTTTTTTCTGCTGCCAGGAAATATCCATTTAGTGCCAAAATGGGATACTCATAAAACAAGCTGAACATGAATATCTGACGAGAATGTCAATACTATCTATTCATGACATCCTGCTGATTGGATTCCAGAATGATGGACAATGATGGTTTTGGAGACCTTTGAACCCCAACTGCTTCTTTTGAGCACCATCATATATCTCCAGACATTTTCATAGTGATAGAGGCAGTGATTAGTTGCAGCTCTACCTCTCAAGTCCCCAAAGGGTCCTATGTCCCTATTGTGATAGCCCAGAAAATGTCACTGTGGCAGATTACACTGAAAATATTATAAATGGGCTGTGGTAAGTCAACAGGAAATACCTCCATCTTGTGACTTCTGTCATCTGCTTCATGTCTCACATCTAACCCTTGTGTAAGGAGGGTCTGAATCAATGCTTCCATTACAACCAGCTGGAATGGGAAAGGAATCCTGGATGTGGCTATGTTCACTCAGTTTGCCTAGACCTGCTAGATATTCAACAGTTGCTGGAATGGGAAAGAAATCCTGAGTGTGCTTATGTAAATGCACTTCACTCAGGTTGCTTAGGCCTGCATGATATTCAACTGTTAGAATGTGTTTTGCCCATTGTAACCAATTTGGCTGTTGCAGGGGTCACAAACTGTGTTAACCCTAAATACGGGAATTGTAAGATATGACCACCAATGCTTGCAGTTATTGTGGGAATACACAATGCAGAAAAGGCAGACTGTTTTTAACTCAGTTAAAAGGAGAGACCCTATCAGCGTAAATTCACTTGGATAGATAGAGGCTGCTCTTTCAGAGACCTATAGATTGAGCTGGGAGGGAGGACTCTGAGTCAGCAGGCTGTATGCCCTCCAGGCATGAACAGTAAGACTGGTTCAACCAGTTTCTCCTAAAGATGTTAAGTAGCATGTATTTCACTAATCGAATAGTCAATGCATTTTTTTTCAGAGAGGCAGTGCTGCAGGGAGCCTGGGATCAGCTGGGGAGTCCCCAGCTGACCTCAGGCTCCATGTGGTGCTGCTGCTTTGAAACGCCGCGGCAGCATTTCAAAGGGGCAGCGCCACACAGCTGATCCCGGGCTTACTGCCACACGGACTCTCCAGCTGACCCTGGGCTGTTTGACACTGCCCCTTTGAAATGCCGCCGTGACATTTCAAAGCGGCAGCACTGCATAGAGCCCAGGCTCCCTGCGGCGTTGCCGCGTTGAAGTATCCCTCTCTTCCCCCCCATCTTGCTGCCTCTATCTGATAGAGGCAGCAAGGTGGGGGAGGAAGCGACTAGTCAACTATCTTATCGGATAGTCGACTAGTCCTTAACATCCCTAGTTTCTCTCCACTGTTTCAATGATAGAGTTAAAGAAAGGCTCCATAAGGAGTCTCTTTTGTATGTAAATTTACTCCAGTGGGTGCTGGAATTTCTTGTGGCTGGACTGTGCTTTGGGCTAAGAGCTGAAATCACTAGGTTTGGCCCAGAGCCAAATCACCACAAGCCAGAAGAAGATGCAGCAGGGTGCCAGCAGAGTGGGTGAGATGCCTCCTCCTCTCCTGCCACTCTGGATGGGAGGTGAACTCTGCAGATCACCTCTGAACTCTGGTTTGCCCTGACCAAGGACAGCAACTATGGGTGGGGTGCAGAGAATGGTTGGGCATATGAAGGAGACATTTACATTGCTGAGCTTGAGAGGAAAAGGACCTTGCCCAACCTACTTGAGCTGGGACGTTTACTCATGGTTTTGGTTATGAACTCTGTGGTGCTTTTCCATGAATTCTGTTTGTGGCATTTTCCCAAATTAATGCCACGTTACTTCTCTCCATTTTTAATAAAAGTTTCTTTTCCATACTCAGACTCTGTGCTTGCGAGTGGGGAAGCGCTCAGGGGTGTTGTGTGAATTTCCCAGGTTACTGGGTGGGGGGTCGAGCCAGTTCTGTGATGGATGGATGGAGAGAAAGCCCTAGATATCGAACCCAGCCCAGGCTGCTGGTGCTACCTGGCAGAAGGGTTACACTTGCGTGGAATCATTTTCTTGGATCCTTGCTGCATTGCAGCCATTTACTACAATGTTCCATATTTATCTTTTTCCCTCCTGTAGGAGACACTTTGTTTTGAGTTCCTTGTTCTATCCTGTACTGCCACCCACACTTGCTCCCTTCTGTGTCTCCTGCAGGGACGTCCTTACCCATATGCAGAATATGCAGCTGTGCAGGGCATCCAAAACTCGGTCTTAATGTCCACCCACCTGCCTCTTCCCATCCCTGTTGTGTGACTCTGCTTCCTCCAGAGAGGAACTAGTTAACAGGGCCGGCCCACAACATTTTGGCACCTGAGGCAGGGAGCTCAAATGACGCCCCCATGCCCCCTCGCTTGGGCCAAAACTTTGAAAGGTCTCAATTCTGCCTTCTTCCTGTTCTACTCCTCTCATGGCACTCCACCATCTCTGTGCAGCTAGAGCAGAGAGAATATATATGCACCAGCAGCAGACACAATTTTCTATACTCTGGGTCCTAGTGGCGCCCCCCCCCACACACACACATACACACACAGTCTGGCACCTGAGGCGGCCGCCTCAGTTTACCTCACGGTAAGGCCAGCCCTGCTAGTTAACTTAAAAGTGAAGAAGCCTGCCAGAGCTATTAGCAGAACATTGAACTTGTGAAAGAGCCATTCAAATGAGAAGGGAGCCATTTAACAGGCATTTGCCTACCCCAGGTCTATCCTGTCAGTTTCTAGATTTTTCTGTGATAGTCTACAGGACCTCAGTTTAAAGTTTGTAATAAAGCTATATCACTAGTGTGTTGCTGAAGATTATAAAATCCCATTTCTAAAAAATCATCTTGCTCGTCTTGCCCCTGCTGGAGCTGCTGTTGGGCATAGGGGTACCAGTTTACTAGTACTGTGTAGGCGCCCATAAATCTGAAGGCTGGCCCTGGTCACCTGTTCCTCTTCCCACCTAGGTTATAAATTATATCTCAGTTTCATTACGGTCGTAAGTAATCACTCCCTGGCTAGCCTGGCTAATAGTGCTGAGCAGGGGGATCCCAGCTGCCTCCCAGAGCTGTAATTCAGTTGGACTCACCAGTGCTTGTTCTCAAACTGCTTGAGCTGCACTTTCCTCGCAAAATTATGGCAGCAGCAATATCAGTGCTGGGCCTAAGGATATGGGAGGGAGGGGCTGCCGCACCCCTAGACTTGAAGTTATTTCCGTCCCCTATAGGGCTTAAAGTTTCGGTCAGTGGAGCTCAGTGCCTCCAACTCTACAGATTGTTCCAGCACCACTGAGCAGCACCCATGTCTAGGGGCTGAGCTAAAGCTGGAAGTTTGAGCCAGGACTGCATTGTTCTGCGTCTATTCCCTGCATTCTGACAACAGCTGGAGGGAGCCCTGGTTAGCAGGAAGCAGTGTTCTGCTTCCTGGTCAGAGGCTAAAAAGTCTTCGGAAGGAGCTGTCAGCACAGAGTTCCAAGCGAAATTAGAGTTCTAAAGAAAGAGTTATGGGTTAGCTACTGCCAGGCAGCACTCTCACATCCCTCTTGCACCATTCCGCCCACAGCTGTGATCTTGCTCTGCTGCTGCACAGCTGTGCTGCTGTAAAAATGGATGGGGAGGAAAACCTGGACCAGTTCTCTCATTCTCCTGTCCCACTAGGTGGTGACTTGGTGTGTTGCCCAGAGACATAGCAGTGACCAGTTATCCTGCACATATGCTCACAATCGTCTGCTCCTAAACCACAGGCCTTTATCACTTGAGGTAAAACAGTGATTGTCATCAGGGGTCTTCTAGTGGGTACATCAACTCATCTAGACATTTGCCTAGTTTTACAACAGGCTACATAAAAAGCACTAGCAAAGTCAGCACCAACTAACATCTCATACAGACAATGTCTGGTTTATACATTATGCACTGAATTAGATACAATGTTTATATTCCAGTTATTTTACAATGATATTGTAAAAAATGAGAACATCAGCATTTTTTCCGTAAGACTGTGCTGTGACACTTATATTTTTGTCTGATGTTGTAAGCATGTCATTTTTAAGTAAGGTGCAACTTGGGGGTTCACAAGACAAATTAGATTTCTGACAGGGGCACAGTAATCTGGAAAGATTGAGAGTCACTGAGGTAAAAAATAATCTCCTTCAATAAGCTGTAAGTAACATTAGGCTCCATAGCTGTGATCACCAACTGGTTGATTGTGATCGACTAGTTGACCCTGGGGACTCTCCCAGTCAATCATGATCTCTGGGGGCACAGTGAGGCTAAGGCAAACTCCCTGCCTGCACCAGCCCAAAACCGCTACCAGAAGTGGCTTGGAGGAGCAGGAATCATGACATGCTGCATCTGCCTGCAAGCATGCCCCCTGCAGCTTCTAAGCACCACCCTCACAGCTACCATTGGCTGGGAATGGGAAGCTGTGGCCAATGGGAGCTGAGGGGTGGTGCCAGCAGAGAGGGGAAGCATGCAGAGCCATGAGTGCCCAACCCCCAGGGATACATTGGTTTCTTCCAGGAGTGGCATGGGGCCAGGGCAGGCAGGAAGCCTGCCTTAGCACCATTGCATTGCTAACTGGGAGTCACCCATCTAAGTGCTGCCCAGCAGGAGGCCACACTCCATACCCCCTCCTACACCCTGAACCCCAGCCCTGACTGTCCTCTGAGCCAGCACCCTGTACCCTCTCCTGCACCCCTGACTCCACCCTGAGTCCCTTCCCAGAGCCAGCACCCTGCACCCCAACACTCTGCCCCAGTCCATAGCCTCCTCCTGCATCCAGACTGCCTCCCAGAACTTGCACCCCTCAACTCCTCCGGCACTCCCTGGCCCAGGCTCAGCCTGGAGCCCTCTCCCACACTACAAACCCCAGTCCAGAGCCCACACCCCCTCCTGGACCCCTGCCCCAGCATAATGAAAGTGAGAGTGGGGGAGAGCGAATGAGTGTTGAAGGGAGGGGGGTGGAGTGCGTGGGATGGGGCTTTGGGGAAGGGGCAGAGTAGATACTGGGTTGTCCTTAAATTCAAAAAGGTTGCCGATCACTGACCTACAGTCTCCTTGTAGGCCAGCCACTGGGGCTAAATCTATACTACCAAGTTATTTTGAAATGATAACTCCGGAAATAACTATTTAGAAATAAGCATTTTCCTCTTCACAAACAGAAGCTATTATTTTGAAATGACAAGCCCATTATTTTGAAATAACAGGCTTGGTAGTGTGGACACACGCCTTGTTATTTCAAAATAAGGGAAATTATTTCGAAATACCTTTCCAGGGTAGGTATGCCCTAGAGGATGGTATAACTATAGGCACTTGGCTAGTCAGGTCTGATTTCATCCAGAAGAAGAATATGGATCCATGCAGTGTGCTGCTGTACCACTGGGCAGATACATGTAAACCCAGGGCCAGATGTTCAGCTGGCATGTCAGCATAATTCCAATGACAGCTCATCAATTAGCTTTCATTCTTGAGTGACTTGGGGGAGATGCTTCACTACCATACTCTGCCTTGGGGCTACCCCTCTGACATGGCCACTAACTGGTGCACACTGAGTTATCAATTTTCTTATGTTGTCTGTTTTGGTAGCAAAACCAGCAATGTTCTGCCCTTGGGTAAAACCCAAAGGTCAGCTTCTGTGCCAGCTAGCCGCTGAAGTCAGAGCCTTGCGTTCAGCACCTGTCAGGGTTTAGCCGAGTGAGCTTATCCCCAAGTTTAAATTTAATCTGTAGTTGCAGTGTTTTTATTTTTAAAGTCTCTTCAGTTGACAACAGGACCTGGTTTGCCTGTACAACCCGGCCATTTGCCACCAGTTTTGCTGCTGGGGAGAGCGGGAGTTGGGACAGGATATAAAAGTCTTAGGCTTCCATGTGGCAATGTGGACAGTACCACTTGGCTAGTGGGCTTCCATTCTTAACTCAGCTGGTTAGATCACACAGCACCTGGGCTGTGAATGCTCAAGGGCAACAGACCCCTGGTGTACAGTATCTCGAGGCTACTTGCCAGACTCCTAGTCTTTGTTTCCCAGGTGTTCTTCACACCGCTTTCTGTTTATTCCAGTTTACTTCCTCACTCATTTCTTTTCCTTTGTGCACTGAAATATGTTTTTCCATTTTTAATTAACTGCCTGCCACCCTGCTTGCAGTAAAGCCTGATTTATTTCTCCCTTTCTGCATTAAGGGGACAGGATACTTAATCTCCTCTGTGCGGACTCACACATATCATCTCAGTGTAATGCTGATCACTCCTCTGGTTAGCTTTCTGCCAGCAGGGCCGGATTAAGAAAGGGGCTTTAGGGGCTGCAGTCCAGGCCCTGGGCTAAGGGGGGCACTGAAAAAAATTTCCTGGCTCTCAAAAGTGCAGATCTGTTTGCAGGGCCCCCTTAGTCCAGAACCCTGCGCTGCAGCCCCTAAAGCCCCTGTGTTCTGGCCCTGCCTGGTGGGAGGGAGGAAACACAACTCCACCCACTGCTGTTCCCCCACCCCTGCTGGGCTGGAGCTGCAAGTGTCAGGAAGCTCTGTCCAGGTGCTTTCCTTGCCTGCAGGCCCCACCTCCTGCCACTCCCAGTGGCCAGGAATTGCAGCCAATCAGAGCTGCGGAGAGCCGTGCCTGCAGATGAGGGGAGGGCAGCGTTCAGAGTCACCTACTGCCCTTCCCTCCGGGTGCTTGCACCACTAGAGGGGAGCTGTCCCAGGTAATCACCCTGCACCCCAGCCCTCTGCCCACACCCTGAGCTCCCTCCCACACCTGAGCTCCCTCCTCAGACTCTCTACCTCCCTGCCCCAACCATAAGCCCTTTCCCATCCAGACCATGCATTCCTACCCCCTACCCCAACCCTGAGCCACTGCCCAGACCCTGCACCTCCACCCCCTACCTTGAGCCCCCTCCCACACTCCAGTTCACTGGGCCCAAGCCTGGAGCCTCCACTTGCAGCCCAAACGCATCATCCCCAGCATCTCCCCAGAGCCCGCACCTCCAATTGGAGCTTCACACCATAACCTAAAGGCGGGGAGCCAGGAATTCCTTGTAAGTGAGCTCAAATTCTCCTCCTTTCCCCTGAAGCAGAAAAGGACTCACTCGGTGGCAATTCACATATCACCAGACTTCATACTCCAGTTGCTTTGCCTGGTCTCTGAAACTAACCCAGGCAGAGTGAATCTGATTTCCTGCACTAAGGCTGGACCTCCAGCATACCAGCCCATCAGTGACCTGGGGACCATATTTAATTTTTCCTGAAAGGTTGGTGTTAAGAAGCAGGTGACAGGCAAGCGGGTGACCCTGAATTTGTGAGTGTCACCTCCAAGATTCAGGTCACTGGACAGTTCTGCAATAGACTAGTAAAAATGACATCACTGTAACATTTTTACAATTAGCACCAGACTTTGTAATTAAAGGAGCCCTTTTGAATCTGAGGGAGTAACCAAAGAGAACATCTGTTTTCCCCTATATATTCACTAGCAGGTCACTCACGTAATTGCATTAAGCTGCGCTAATTTTCTTCTGGTTTGGGGAGCTCCATATTACAGATATATTATATCCATAGAGATATTTTGGCTCTGCATCACTAAATAAATCATTTCAACAAACACTGTGAAAAAAAACGGGCATACTTCAGCAGTGATTGTGATGAGTTCCATTCTCAGGGAGCTGCATTTTCCTTGGCTTGCATTTGTCGTTTCCTATGTGGTGTTTTCCTCCGTTTCTCATGTTGTTACTGAGGGATTGGTTTTAGAATGTAGACGTCCCAAGGGCAAGCGTGAACCGACAGGACTACTCAGTGCTGCCCCTCCCACACTCAGAAGTCACAAGCCTACCGCTGTGTGTGCTTTCCCAGGACATATATCTATTCTTGCATTCCAGACCCTGTGTGCTTTCAAGACCCATCCTCCCAGGGAGAACATAAGAGACAATCCCTGTGTTTTCTCAGGACATACCCACACGTTCAGACCCAAGAGGCCCAGTGCTTGGATTCCAAAGGTCTATGTACTCTGATAACACATCATCCAGGTACAACATGGCAGTCCGGTCCTGCACTCAGAGCCACTAGTCACAGTCCCTAAATGCTCTCAAAATATCCCTGTACTCAGAACCTAGGCCTTGTGAGTACTCGAGACATACCCTTACACTCGTCAGGACACTTGCTAGGGTACACAATACGTACCTTGTTACAGAAATTCTATGGAAAAGCCACAAGTTGGATTTTTTAAAAAAACAGCTTCTTTCAACTACTAGTAACTTGGAGACTAATATGAGGTTTAGTGTTTGAAAATGAACTAGTTCATTGAATAGCAGTGTCTGGTGCTTCAGCAAAAAAGTAGGCTGCTGCCAAGTAGTCTGCGAATGAAGATTAACTGGGTAAAGAGCCACAACTTACATATTTCTTTTATTCCTATTTCATCCCCTAGGGGATAGAAAATGAGTGTTACAAAGAACATGCACACACAAAACCCCTCTGCTGCAAATTTTATAAAAGAAACAGACTTGCTTTGTCCCTCCAGGCCTGTCTCAAGCTCGCACGCTGTTTAGTGGCGGGTGTGCCATCCGCAGCACAGCGCATGCTGGGAAAAATTACACAGAGCAAGAACTGACTCTGTGTTGTAAATTTAACAAAAGAACAGGGAAAGAAAGATTTACTAAACATAGAAATGTACTGGAATCACATGGAGCTGGAATGCGCTATTAGGCCATCTGACCATGCAGGATTGTTCCGTTCTCTTTGTCCAATCCTGTTCCAAATGTCTCTTCCCCAGCTCTCAATAGCTCAATGAAGCCCTTAATTATGAACCTGGAGTCCATTATACGCCAGATCCCAGATTACAGCCAATTGTGCGGGATAGTGGTTTGAATATTCCCAGGCTCCACTGTGGGGGAAGTAAAGTGAAATGGAAAAAAGGCTGGGAGCCAAATTCGTTATTAAGACTCAGATCCTGGGGATGCTGAATGACATCAATTTACATTGATTTCATTGGGGATTACAGGTGCTGGCGCCTTGGAGGATTGGGCCCTGAAAGAAAAAAGACATTTGTGGTAGGGAGATGATCAGATGTGTGGCAACTATCAGCCAAGATTCCAGTTCCAGAACCCTGAATTACCATCCCGGGAGCCAGTGATCCCTGTAAGCGGAGCACTTGGGTGGCTGCTTAGGAGCGGTTCAAATGCTGCCCAGCTAATTAGCAGATCACCCACACCTAGGTTTTGTTTCTACTGGTGATGCACATTTCTTGGTGCACACAGAAAAAATTATTCTGAACATGGATGGAAAAAATCCACACAGGGATGGAAAAGATTAGAGGGAACATTGCTGGAGCCTCTGGGCCCATTGCTGAGGGTTCCAGAAAGCTTCCTCTCTACTTAAACAACTTTGTTTCTGATTTCTCCCCATACATTTCATTGTTTGATTTGTGTCTGACCATTTTCTTTTTATTTACCTATCAGGAATATACACAGAAAAGGCCATCAAGAGATACACATAAAACCTCTGGCAACACAATGATTGGAACAGGAGCCTGGCTTTTTAACATTACAAATCCCCCAGATTAGTTAAGTGTTTGAAGTGTACCTGGAAATCGAACACTTCCTCATCTAGACAGTAATAGTCATGGTCACCATAACCACGATGTAAGAGAAGCAAAGAGAGCTCAGATCATAAATCTCCTTCAAATCTAAATCAGCTTTGCCCTCTCAATGCATAGTAAGTAATTCTATGGCATCTTTAACTAAGCTAAGAGGAAACAGAACTGCTTTTGCCCTGAAGTAATAGCAGTCTGGCAGCCTGACTAGATGTGATTGCCTAATCTAATGGTCAGAAAGAACAACTCAGGTGATTATCCACTGGTAATTATCCATTACTACACATGTTATCCCTCCTTTCAGGATTGCCAGCTCTGTAATGGTACATGGTGGGCACCTGGCTGAGAGATTTAAGACACTGAGGCTGCGTCTAGACTGGCATGATTTTCCGGAAATGCTTTTAACGGAAAAGTTTTTCGTTAAAAGCATTTTCAGAACAGAGTGTCTAGATTGGCACGGACGCTTTTCCGCAAAAGCACTTTTTGCGGAAAAGCGTCCCTGGCCAATCTAGACGCGCTTTTGCACAAGGAAGCCCCGATCGCCATTTTAGCCATCGGGGCTTTTTTGCGCAAAACAATTCTGGGTTGTCTATACTGGCCCTTTTGCGCAAAAGCTTTGCACAAAAAGGACTTTTGCCTGAATGGGAGCAGCATGGTATTTGCGCAAGAACACTGACGATCATACATGAGATCGTCAGTGTTCTTGCGGAAATTCAAGCGGCCAGTCTAGACACAGCCTGACTGTCACTTGTTTTGCTGGTCTGTTTCAACAAGTCTTCTGCAGCAGCTCAGCTCTGAGTGGTCTCTTTGACAATGCCAGTGCCCAGCAAGTACAACTTGGCCTTCTTTTAAGAACTGCAGCACTTGTCCCCCTCTGTGTCTGCCCCACTTGGTAGATGCTTTGGAGGTAGAAAGGACGACTACAATTACCTTGTGCCAGTGCTCTCCAATGAAACTATGTCTGCTTCTGGGCCCCCTAGGTATTGTGCAAGAGTAAAACGGGAGCGTTAGGTGTGCAAGCTAAAGATCTTCATAAATACCTTCATCTCTGGCTTGCAACCACCAATCCATAGAATTCCCCCTGTAGTGGGGCAGCTGCTGGAGATCATTCCACAGTACCCTGCCTCTGTTTCCATAGCCCAACAGGTCATTAGAACGAGCCCTTTGTGGGATCCAGTTTATTTAGTGTTTACTCACATTGGCTCTCCATCTGCATTCCCCATTCAATAACTCTCCATACACACACACACACACACACACACACATCCTGCCTCATTTGGTAGGGAGCTCCCAGCCCTCCTTCCAAGCACAGGTTCTTAGTTCACCAGGTTCACTTTCAGATTTTCTCTGAATGCACTTCAGCCGGCAGGCTCTGGTAGCAGGGTGTTCCTCCTGTCTTAGCAGCCTATGCCCAGTCCTCTTGGGTGGGGCAATATTGCCTGGTGTCAGGATCTTCATGGCAAGAGTCTTTCCATCCTCTCTACTATCTGTGCACAGGTTCCTGCTGAATTAATAGACAGCAGGCTTAAAGCAAATATAAGGAAGTACTTCTTCACTCAGGACAGAGACAACTTGTGGAACTTGTTGACAGGAGATGTTGCAAATGCCAAAACTTTAACTGGGATCAAAAAGGAACTAGATAAGTTTGTGGAGGGTAGGCCAGTCAATGGTTATTAGCCAAGATGGTCAGAGATCCAACCCTATGCTCTGGGAGTCCCTAGGGCTCTGATTGCCAGCTGGTGGGATTGAGTGACAGGAGATGGATCACTGGATAATTGCCCAGTTCTGTTCATTCCCTTTGAAGCATCTGACATTGGTCATGGTCATAAGACAGGATACTGCACTAGATGGACAATTGGTCTGACCCAGTATGGCTGTTCTTGTGTTCTTTTATAGGGGAATCAGCTGTCCTTCAAGCTCTATCCATGCAGAGCACAGATGGACTGGAGCAGTTCTTCGGTATTCAGTGTTGGCTGGCCCCAGGACTTCAGCCCTAAACAGGCAACACCATCCAGCAGCTCCCCAAGAACCATCTTTTTGTTCAGCACTCAACTGCTGAGTAGCCATTGAGGGAAAGGGTGAGACTCTTACTTCACCTTACGACTGTTTCTCTTCTCTCTCGCTCATTTTTCACTCTACCTTTTTCTTTTTCTTTACGCTGCTAGCAACTGAGAGACAGGCAGGTAAGAAATGCGCCCACCTTCTCAGCTAGCTCTTCCTCAGGAGGAGGAAAGACACAAAGAACAATAATAATTAAAGGCACAAATAGAGAAGGAACAGGGGGAAATGGAATAAAGAGAAGGAAGAGGTGGCGGAAGAGAAACAGGGAGTGAGAGAATGAAATTGATGGACAAGATTCGGTATTAGAGTCACATTTCATTTACTCATGCAGCTAGTTGTGGCTATTTGGTCACCTCAATGGAAGGATGGGGGAGAGGGACGATTGGGAGTTATGGAGCAGGGAGATAGGCAGGAGGGGTCAAAGAATTGGGGAGTGTGGTGTATTTGAGGAGTAGTAGCAGACTGAGAACAGGACGTTGCTTACACACTGTTTTCTTTGGGTGCTCACACTCTTAATGGTTCTGTGGAGTAGGGATGTGAAGATTTAACCAGTTAACCTTAACAGGTGACGCTTACCAGTTAAGGTTAACCTGTGGGGCACTGCTGCGGACTGGAGTGCCCTCCTCCCCCCCGCTAGTTCCCTTTGAATTGGTTAAATTAAACGTGATTTTACATCTCTACTGCAGACACACACAAAAATATCTGAGACATCCATAGGTGGCTACATCAGCACTGCCCAGCCATAGCAAAGTTCTTTCCTCAGAAGACAACAGAAGTGGTATTGTAGCAGCTTTGCACTGGAGATCAGACTTCATTCTGCACTGCAGCGAGCATAGCTTAGGGATGGCTGGATGAACAGACACAGCGCTGAGGGAGGATGGACTTTTTCCTTTGGCTGGATGGCAGGATGAATGGACAAGCCACAAGTGAGCATTGTTAATGTGGATCCAGTCATGGGAGCTGAGGATCACTGGCGTTGATCTGTTTGCCGACCAATTCATCTGGGACAACAGCCTCCAGAGAAATTAAGCTTGGTACTTGGCTGAACTCTCTGAGGGTATGTCTACACGAGCTCGTTAGTACGAGCTAGGTAGGCAAATGAGGGCAACCGGAGTTGCAAATGAAGCCCGGGATTTAAATATCCCGGGCTTCATTTGCATGTTCCCGGGCGCCGCCATTTTTAAATCCCCCTTAGTCCGAACTCCGTGCCCGCGGCTACACGCGGCACGGACTAGGTAGTTCGAATTAAAGATCCTAATTTGAACTACCGTTACTCCTCGTGGAATGAGGAGTAACGGTAGTTCGAATTAGGATCTTTAGTTCGAATTAGGATCTTCATTCCACGAGGAGTAACGGTAGTTCAAATTAGGATCTTTAATTCGAACTACCTAGTCCGTGCCGCGTGTAGCCGCGGGCACGGAGTTCGGACTAAGGGGGATTTAAAAATGGCGGCGCCCGGGAACATGCAAATGAAGCCCGGGATATTTAAATCCCGGGCTTCATTTGCAACTCCGGTTGCCCTCATTTGCCTACCTAGCTCGAACTAACGAGCTAGTGTAGACATACCCTAAAACCCTCAAATCCCTGAAGCAGCCTGGAGGGCCAAGAGGAAGTGGTATTGGCTGTAAGTTACACTAAAGGAGGGTTCTGGAGCTAAGAAGCAAGTACCAGTCTACTCATGCAATAGTCATTTTGGATCTGGATGTCACAAGCACTGGGTACCTGCACATCCCACTGGTGTCAGCTGGAGTCCTGGGTGCTTGGCTGCTCTGAAGGGCCATGGGAATTTTTCTCCTAGCTTACACTTCTGACTCAAAAGCATCTATTTTAACTTCCCAGGCAGTGTTAATCACAGTGAGCTCAGTTTTAAAGTCAACCCAGGAGTATATCAGGGGTGTGTCATGTCTGCAATCCTCTTCAGAAGTGCCATTGATTGAGTAGTGCAGCATACAACAGAAGACATGCGAAGAGGCATTAAATGGACACCCTTCTCATCCTTTGAAGACCGGACTTTGCAGATGATCTTGTTCTCCTATCATATACCCAAACCCATACTCAAGAAAAAACAGCTTGACTCAATGCATTCAGCCAGCAAACTGGATTGAAAATCAACTATGGATGTTAACTAATGTGTCAATTTTGTAAACATGTAACTGTTGGAATTTTTAGTGGTTACATGTTTACACACATGGGAGGCAGGTGGGAGCACTGGCTTCCCATGAGCACCAGCTCCTGCCCGCCTCCCCTTGCCGCCTCTGATAAAGAGGCAGCAGTGCAGGGGGAAGGCAGCTCCGCAGGAGCCAATACGCACGGGGAGCCAGCTTGAAAGCCACTTCCTGCATGTACCGGTCTCTCGCCTCCTCCCCTCATTCCCCCACGCTGCTGCCTCTGTGGGAGGCAGTAGGGGGGAGGGAGCAGGCAGCTCCATGGAACCAGCATGCATGGAAAACTAGCTTAAAAGCTGGCTCTCCATGGGCACCAGCTCCCACCTCCCCCCGCCTTGCTACCTCTAATAAAGAGGCAGTGGGGCATGGGGGTGTAGTTGTTAAGATTAACAGATAATCCCAGGTTTATTGGTTAATCATGTTAATGACTACACGTTAACATCCTTAAAATAAACCACAATACGATGCCTATCATGACCTTTAATATTGCCTCACCATCACCTGTATGGATAGAGGATTATGTTCTCACCAATGTGAAAAACATTCACATACTTGGACAGTACCATCAGCCAGGATGGTGGAACAAGCCAGAATATCTGAAAGAAAAACAAAAAAGCCAGGCACACCTCCAGGAGCTTACATACAGTCTGGAAATCATCCAAATACAACACCAAAAATTAAATTCAAGATTTATCAGAGCTGTGTGTTTTCAACATTACCCTTTATAGTGTAGTATTCTGGGGAATGAGAAAGTATGACATGTCCAAGCTATCTTGCTTCCATACAACCTGCCTCAGAAATATCTTTCACCTGCCTGCATATCTTTCACCCCAGAACAATCTCAAACCAAGATCTATTGACACAGTGCAGCCAAGTGGATGTGAGCATCATCATTGCCAGGAGGCTTTGGAGATGAATTGGCTGGTCCTTCAGATGGGAACTGATTCCCGCAGCAGACTGGAAATAAGATGGACACTTGAAGGCAATTGAAAATGAGGCTGCCTGAAAACAACATGGCAAGGAACAGTGTAAGTCGAGCTGAAAAACCTGAAGCACAGCTGGGAAACCAATAAAAAGTTTTCCAGAAATAGACAAGCATAGAGGAGCTTCCCCATGACCCTACATGCCATAGGCATAATAGGAACATGATGATGATGACTCTGCTGCTAATAGTTCAGCAGTGCAAATAAACTGGTATGCTCTGGTACACAGTGCCAGCAAGATATTCATGGGCGGTACAGCAAACTGAAACAACAGAGCAGGAGCCAGCTGCCCCACTCCTCCTCTCTGGCGCAGCTGTATAGCTCCCAGTCATGCTCCCTGCCCTTCCCACAGGCCTCGTCACTTCCCACAGCTCTGATTGGCTGGGAAAGGTGAACTGTGGCCAGCAGGAGCTGCGAATGGCTATACCTGAGGACACACAGGTAAATAAATTGTTTGGTGGCCTGCCACGGTTGAATTGTGTCTGGCCTGCAGGCTGATTATTGCCCACCTCTGGTCTAGATAATACTTAGCCCTGCTATGAGGGCAGAGGACTGGACTAGACCAGTGTTTCTCAACCAGTGGTACGAATACCCTTAGAGGTACTTGAGAAAAGTCTGGGGCATATGTCAACACAACTGAAATTTGGAGAAAACTGAATTTTTGTTTTAAGTTTTACAGTGCTTTATTATGTTTGTACTTTTTACACCCAAAAATTTCATTGCCTGCCCGGCTACAATTAAGTTGTTTAAACAAATGTGTTGCAATGGTAGAAAAAATTTTGTGTGTCTGAAAACTGTAGGTACGGGGGATACTTATAATTGTTTTTTTAAAGGGGTACTTTCTACAGAAAAGGTTGAGAAACACTGCACTAGATGACCTCTAGATGCCAAGTCCTATGAGTCTATGACTTGTTTCTTTGTGGGAAAATGATGACATCTAGTGGCTGATTTTGTGAATTACAATCCAGCCCTTGGACTGTGCATCTTAACCCCTATCAAGAGGAAAGATAATGGGAAACACAACCCCCAAATTATGTTCTACAATAGTGAATAGAGGACAGTTTCTGACAAACTGCTATGTTCTGCTACTCCTGATCCTTGCAGTATTTAAGTCATTGCTCTTACTAAGACTCAAAAGGTTTTTATAGAATGTTTTTAACAGCATCATGCGTAGCTAAATAGTCTGTACAGTCCCAGAAAGGATGCGCTTGTTTTTAATTGTTCCCTGTTAATCTGTGCATTCAATAATTAATTCTGGGCCTTCATTTTTAGTAACTTTCTTAAAATTCCAATTGTTTAGTTTTTCACCTATCTCTGTCTCTGTATCTATCTGTCTTGTCTATAGCAGGTGCTGTAGCACTCCTGGCCCAGTGCTTGGAGGAGATAGGGGCCTGTTTGAAAAATAGCTGACTGAAGGTCAATCCACAGAAGATGATGGTGATGTTAGTAAGTGAGAAAGGGATGAGAGCAGGGCTGTCCCTGGTAGTTTTGACCATCACCACAGAGCAGGGGGAGGACAGCCCCTCCCTGGAGGGGGCTGTGCTCAGGCCTGTAGGGGTAGGAGCTGTGGGCGGTAGGCCCAGAGCTGTGATGGGCAGGAACAGGGCACAGAGGCAACTGACGTCAGGACCACCTCTGCACTCATCTGCAGTGGCAGGAGGCAGAGTGACCTGGCTCCCAGCCGCATCACTCGGGGGAGGGAGATTGGGGAGAGGTCAGTGGGAAGCGGAATGACCTGTGGCTGCAAGCCATCTGAGAAGAGTAGGCTGTGGCTGAGTCGCTCTGCTTCCTGTTGCTGCCAGTGAGAGCAGGGACAGGGCTGATCCCTGCTGCCAGCACCAGGACCCCACTAGTCCCCTGGGCCACATCACTTGGGATAGTGGTTTGGGAGAAGAAGTGGAATGGGGGTGGGAAGGGACAGGAAGAGGTGAGACAGAGGTCGAGCAAGGGTAGGGTGGGGACGGAGTAGTGGGATGTCCTGGGCCCCACATCCCCTTCAGGATGGCGGGCAGCCTGTGTGGCTACACCCACCCCAGGCCAGCCTCAGGGAGAAGCTGGTGGGAGGCCTGGTAAGTTTTCTAGTATATCTATAATTTGTACTGTTCTAACATTGTTACTGGTATTACAACAAGAAAGTCATAGTCATGATATTTCAGTATGAATTTCTTCCTTTATTAGGGCCTGAGGAGTAGCCTAAGAAATAACAAAAAGTACATGAGTGTCTCTGCTACCCTAGATGCTATCTGCAGAATGTTTTGTCATCAGACATTTGGACATACAATCTGCAGCATTATCTTTATTTGATATGTAGATCATTTTGTTGTCAAAGTTGCAGCTTCAGGAACCCTTCTTTTATTCTTGGTGGCATGTTAGACATGAGTCTATTGAAAATTGCTCTGAAGATTTGTTGTCTCCAAGGATTACAGCATTTGGACTGCACAAATAACTTCTGACTTGGCAGTGATGCACGCCTGCTTTCACTAAAGGACTAATCCTGCATGTATGAAAGTCCATAGGAATTTTTTCATTCATTGACTTCAAAGGCTGCTAAATCAGGATCTAATGTACTGTCCAGTTCTTCATAGCTCATCGCTGAATACCTTGTGCAAATGTTAGAAATACTCCTCACCTGCTCTATATAGGAAAAAGCCCTTCTGTGGTTCCAATAATTAGAAGCTCACCAGTGTACCAGTCCTGAAATTGTTTAGTTAATAATTTTTGCAAAGCAAGGGGAGTCATAGCTAATGTTGAAAAAACTATGGTACCAATAAGTATCTTGTCATTTGCGCCTTCTTCTGAAGCCTTAACAATATGTCTGATCTGATTGCATTCTAAACCTACTTGGCAAGTACTCTAAGGCTACGTCTACACAGCAGTATTCATAAATGATCTGGAGAAAGGGGTAAGCAGTGAGGTGGTAAAGTTTGCGGATGATACCAAACTGTTTAGGATAGTCAAGACAGAAGCAGACTGTAAGGGACTCCAAGAAGATCTCACCAAACTGAGTGATTGGGCAACAAAATGGCAAATGAAATTTAATGTGAATAAGTGTAAAGTAATGCACATTGGGAAAAATAACCCCAACTATACGTACAGTATGATGGGGGCTAATTTGGCTACGACAAATCAGGAAAGAGATCTTGGAGTTATCGTGGACAGTTCTCTGAAAACTTCCACACAGTGTGCAGCGGCGGTCAAAAAGGCAAATAGGATGCTAGGTATTATTAAGAAAGGGATAGAAAATAAGACCCGGAATATCTTACTGCCCCTGTATAAAACTATGGTACGCCCACATCTTGAATACTGTGTACAGATGTGGTCTCCTCACCTCAAAAAAGATATTTTGGCCTTGGAAAGGGTTCAGAAAAGGGCAACTAAATTGATTAGGGGTTTGGAACGGGTCCCATATGAGGAGAGGTTAAAGCGACTGGGACTTTTCAGTTTAGAAAAGAGGAGACTGAGGGGGGATATGATAGAGGTGTATAAAATCATGAGTGGTATGGAGAGGGCCGATAAAGAAAAGTTATTTATTAGTTCCCTAAATAGAAGAACTAGAGGACACCAAATGAAATTAATGGGTAGCAGGTTTAAAACTAATAAAAGAAAGTTCTTCTTCACACAGCGTGTAGTCAGCATGTGGAACTCCTTGCCAGAGGAGGCTGTGAAGGCTAGGACTATAACAGAGTTTAAAGAGAAGCTAGATAATTTCATGGAGGTTAGGTCCATAAAAGGCTATTAGCCAGGGGATAAAATGGTGTCCTTGGCCTCTGTTTGACAGAGGCTGGAGAGGGATGGCAGGAGACAAAGCGCTTGATCATTGTCTTCGGTCCACCCCCTCTGGGGCACCTGGTGCTGGCCACTGTCGGCAGACAGGATACTGGGCTAGATGGACCTTTGGTCTGACCCGGTACGGCCGTTCTTATGTTCTTATGTTCTTATGTTCAGTCTTATTCATAGTGGGCATCTACACTACAAGTCTTTATTTACAAATAATGTCGAGCTGGAGGACTTCTTGTTCTGACTCCTGTAACTCTCATTTCACGAGGAGTAAGGGAAGTCAAAGGGTCTTCTTCCTTTGACTGCCTGCTGTGTAGACAGTGCCAAAAGCCGAATTAAGCTATTTCGACTTCAGCTATGCAATTGACAAAGCTGAAGTTGCATAGCTTAATTTGACTTTTGCTCTACTGTGTAGACATGCCCTAATAGTCTAGCAACTTGGCATCAGTGGAAGACAAGTAGCCAGGGCTGTCCTTAGAATTTATGCAGTACTATTAAACAGGGACACCCAACAGCAACCCAGCAGGGAAGGAACGATTTTTAAAGTTATGATATTATAATTTTCAACAACATACTAATATTTTTAAAGCAAATGTTAACCTAGAATCTGTAGATTAACAGTACATTCAGAAACTGACATCATATATCTGTTAATTGTCTTCATTACTACTTGAATGTCTCTTTTACAAGCTCATTGTTCTGCTAATAGGCTTGCTAGCAATCTTTTAAATTTAGTCACTTTTAAGTTAACTAGCTCATCTCCAGATGAAGACTCAGCGGGCTACAGAAGCCACAGAACAGGGATAGGAAGAGGCAGATGGGTGGCCATTAAAACCCTGCGGTGACCCCAAATTATTGGGTGCCCTACACAGCTGTATATTAAGTGTATGGGTAAGACAGCCCTGCAAGTAACAGCCCAGGTTTGGGATTTAGTACTGGTCTTTTCCTACCATTGAAGCACAATGATGAGAATGCCCAGGCCCTCTCAGAGGTCCAGAGATGCCAGGGGCACTTCCAGCTTTTGAGGTCCCCTAGCCATAATAAAAATAAAAAATGACAACACGGATCCAACACCAGTCACTAGTAGTGATTTGTTCATATAATCAGCTGATCTGAGAGGACATGTTCATCCCGGTCTAATCTTGTGCCACTAAACTGATCTATTTTTATTAATATTTATGAACATTTTTAATTCTTTAATATGACAAAATCTGTATCAGTTAACAAAACAATTATGTCTTTTACCAAGTCACCTCTCTCATTTGCTTAGATTTGCAGCTCTAAGCCGAGGGACGGTGTCACATTTTGGTCTGATAGGGATGTGCATAAAAATAAGTTGTGAAACTTATCAAATGCCAAAAAATTAACAAGAGTTTAAATTTGAGGTCCCCTTTTAAGCATCATTCCCAGGTCAAATGGCCCTCCTATCCCCTCCCCATTGGCCCTAAGAACTCCCCTGAGACCCAGATGGGGAAAGACAGAGCCAGCTTCCCTCTCCCCTGGCAGCTCCTCTTCCACCACCTTCTTCAGGCTCCTCCTCTTTGCTCCGCCTCCTTGGACACTCCGCCCCCTGGTCCCCATCTCTCCTCTCTTATTGGCGCTTCTACCCTTTACCCCGCCTCCCAACTTGCGGCTCCTCCCCTTCCCCTCCCCCCCCCGCCATCGAATTACCTCCCCTTTGTCCCTCCCCCCTCCGCTGCCCCTCCCTCCATGCGTCCTGTCCAGTCGCCTCTCGGGATAGGCTGATTGACACCCCTTTGCCCAATGAGATTCATCGGGAGCGTAGTGAAGTCCCGCCCCACCTCACCCTCTCGCGGACTGTGCTGTGTGGGCGCCAGGCAGTCGAGTGACCGGCGGGCTCCCTTTCCCGCCCCGAGGTGCCTCAGCGGCTGGCCAGGCTGCGCTCCGCAGTGGCCGTGTCCCGTTCTCCTCAGGCTTGCCCCGCCCCTGCCCGGCTGAGAGGCGCCACGGCACCAGCCCCTCCCCGGTCAGGGTCTCCGGGCCGCGCCCCGCCGGCTCCCCCTCCCCTCCCCGCCCCTCCCGGCCGGGCTCCCTGGGCCACACCCCTTCCCTTCGCTCAGCGCCGCCAGTGCCGCGCGGAGCTGGGGAATGGGCGGTCCCGGCCCTTAGCCCCCGGCTGCGGCTGCTCCGAGAGCGTCTGGCTGGCCTCCGCCCGGTGCTGGGGGCGCTCCCCGGGGCTGCGAGTGCCGATCCCGTCCCCTCGCCCAGCAGCCATGTCCGGGGTGGTGCGGACCCTGAGCCGCTGCCTGCTGCCGGCCGAAGCCACCAGCCGCGGGGAGCCGCGGCGGGAGGGCAAGGAGCGGAGCCGGGACTCGGAGCGGGAGGCGCGGCGGCGCAGCCGGGAGATCGATGCGATGCTGGCCCGGGAGCGGCGCGCCGTGCGCCGCCTGGTCAAGATCCTGCTGCTGGGCGCCGGCGAGAGCGGCAAGTCCACCTTCCTCAAGCAGATGCGGATCATCCACGGCCGCGAGTTCGACCAGAAGGCGCTGCTGGAGTTCCGGGCCGTCATCTACGAGAACATCGTCAAGGTGCGATGGGGCGGGGGGTGCCCCGGGGTGGGCGGAGGGGACGGGGGAGCACCCTGCCGCCGAGAATGGGGCGCAGCAGCAGCTGGAGTTCGGGCCGACCCGACAACGCCCCCCCCCCCCCGGGGTGGGGCAAAGGTTGGAAGGGGACCTGCGGCAGCACGGAGTCTTACAGGGCTGGTGGAGTTGTGGGCTGCCATCTGACTGCAGTCAACCCGTTGGGGCTGCTGGGTGTGCCATGTGTGAGGGTAGCCTAAAGGTGAGTTGGGCTACAGGGCCTACTAGGTTTCTGGATTATCATCCCACAGGTTGGCCTCAAAGGCCTAGGATGCTCGTGGTGCAAGAACCAGGTGGTGTGTAGCTGTGGTGTATGCTCTGGAAAACCCTGATGTAAGCACCCTCAGAGTAGTTAGAGACCCTCATGTTTGGAAGAAGGCAAATGAGAGGGAGATGAGGATCTCCACCCTGAGGAGTGGGTGTTGTGGGTTCTTTCCTAGACAATGACCCTGAAGATGAGGGGAGGTGCCTTACACTGTGTTCATAGCTTTTGAAGCCTGTAATTGGGGAATATTTTGAAGAGAATTAGGAGGCACTTGATACCAAGAGCCATGGAGACGTATATGAGAGATTGCTTCAAGGCCCATCAAGAGCGTTATGAGTGATGGCCTCAGAATGAGCACCCTGGTTTGGAGTTTGGGGGAGAGGAGCCTTCAGTCAGTGCTTGCATCTTTATTGTGCAGAAGCCAGCGCTCTGGGGTGTAGAGCGTGAAGACTTCTTGGTGAGAGGAGAGAGAGGTTGCTGGAGTTCAAGGCCATGTTGTACAAAAATATCCTCAAGATTCAGAGAGTTTAGGGAAATTGACTGCAAAGGCCAAATCTGCGTGGGTGCCTTAGGTGTTCTTTATAATAACCAGGTGATAGTTATCTTTTAGTTAGAATAATCCTGTAGGTGCATAAAAGCTGAGGTTTGGAAAGGCAGATCACCAAAGGCATCCAAGTAGCCTTTGTGTGCAGAAAAATGGATATGTGGTGTTCATAGGGACTATTTCCGATATTCTCCATAATGGTGCTCCACTGAGAAAAGGTGCTCACCTACATTGAAAGAGCAAATCCATATTTTTTAAAAAGATATCTGTATATAGACCTGCACAAGTGAGGAACTTTGTAGTTGCTCTGGGATTTTATGCAAAAAAATCACGGAAGGGGACATGCACTATCTAAGATAAGGAAAATAGCTTTCTCATCTTAATACGTGTTTCCAAGGATAACTTTTTATAACACTGCTCTCTTTAAGCATAAGTTAAACAAGTGACTCTTGCAGTCAAGAACTCCTTCAGAAACTTCCCCTTTCATTCAAATTGAATGGGAAGACCATTCATAGCTTAATTCTGCTATCTCAGTTCCTTTAAGAAGCACTACAAAACATGAGGCAAATCACTGAAAATGGATGGTAGGATAAGCGGGGGGGAGGAGTTTGCCATGGTAGTAAGTGCCATATATTGGCTTTATATTCCATTGCAGCAGGAAGAAGTAGGCCCATACAATGCACAAGGAGCACTCAGACCACAAAATCCATTGCTTTACAACTTGCTTCCTTCTTCTCTTAGTCTTCCAGAATGAGGGAGGAGGGAAGGAAGAGAAGAGTGTGACTAAGTTTCAGGTATACCCAAAAGTGAGTAGTTTGAATCTTGGACTAAAGTCTGCACTGGGTCTTTACAATGCTGTTACTTTCTGGCTCAACAGTGTGAAAAAACATTTGAAACCCTCTCCCCCCCCCCCCCCCCCCCCCCAGTGGAGCAAGTTGCCGTGCTGTAAAGCACTAGTGTGAACCAGGGTACAGCACTACTCCCTTCATGGAGGTGGTTTGCACAGAGCGCTGGGAGAGCTGTCTCTCAGTGTTTGTACTATATAGCCGTACTTTCGATTTAATATGCTGCCGCAGCTGCACTTTAAACTTTTAAGAGTAGACAAAGCCTTCAATTAGTGTGTTTATTTTGGTGCTACCTTTAAACTATGTTAAAATGATGGTAAAGAGCATGGACTGTGTAAGGGTAGGAAAAGAAGTGTGGCAGACCTGCTCTTTTTAAGGGCTGTATGAGAAATGCAGGTTATAATGTTATCTTGCCAGTCTCCTAGACCAGTGTTTCTCAACCTTTTAAAATAAAGTACCCCTTTAAAAAAAAATTGTAAGTACCCCCAGTACCTACAGTTTTCAGAAACACAATTTTTTTTTCCTACCATTGCAACATATTTGTTTAAACAACTTAATCGTAGCTGTGCAGGCGATGAAATTTTTGGGTGTAAAAAGTACAAAAATTATGAAGTGCTGTAAAACTTACAACAAAAATTCAGTTTTCTCCAAATTTCAGTTGTTGTACCCCCCAGAGTTCTCTTGTACCCCTAAGGGTATTCGTACCACTGGTTGAGAAATACTATCCTAGATAAGTGGACACCATCTATTAGAGGTCTTAGTGGTTGCAGTTGACAGTAGGTGTACTCTTGCCTTTCAGAACAGTTTAATGGGTGTTGAAGAGCTGTAACTTCAGCCTATCACATGGAACTTAGCACTTACTGTCAGTTGCTTTATTATGGTTAAATTAATATAACCATCCAATAACTCTAAATGGAAATACCTACATCAACTAAATATTGTAATCATTCAAAAAAAAATCTTAATTATGTATTAAATAAATTCTGGAGCGCAAGGCCAGTTGTTTAAATGCAAGCATTTTTAACATATTAAGCTAATTCTGCTTGACCCTATTGCTGGTAGTTGAACTGCATTTTTAGCTCATCTTTTCTCACTGTTCTTCAGTGCTTTATCAAAGAGCAGTTGTGTTAAAACTTCTGCAGTTTGGGGATCTTTGCTAGAAATGGTAGTGTGCATATCTGATTAAATGGTCACTTTTTATTCCCCAATATGATTACATTTTTCACAGAGAACAGATTATGCCCTCCTGATGGTTTGTGTTGCATTCTTTATAAAGTGCCTGTTGCAGTAGTACTTGGACATTATAAATGGATTACAAAAAATGGAGTGAATTGATGCAGATATTTTTGTCATATTGACTCTGACGTTAACAGGTTTGTTTTCCTTCATTACTAAAACTTCCACTTCTTCCTTTCTGACTTCACAGCCTCTTACTTTTCCTGTGTCTTGTTGCAAATTAAGCATGAATGCACGGTTTTTAGACTTCTCCTCCTTTTGGGAGGTCACGGTTCAAAAACAAAATGCTGAAATAAGTAAACCTGTGATCCAAAATTTACTTTTCCATATAGTACAGGTGATGGTTCAGAGCTCTGCTAGCTTTTTCTGGCATTGTGGGACAATCTTCAAATATGTTGGTTTTGCTTTGGTTTAAAGTAAATAATCACTGGTTAACTAGGGTTTTGCTTGTTAATCAAGGCTAAGTTTCAAAGTAACTTTGAGACTTTTTCATGATTGAATTGAAAAGCAGTAGTGTTAATGTTCTGCTTTGAGTACACAGACTCCATTACTTCAGCACACCCACCTGGAAGTGGAAAGTGGATAGTATAGAAGTAATTGCTGGTTTTTTTTTGTTTGTTTGTGTTTTTTTAAGAATTCCAAATGTATTGAGAGAGTCTTTGCATGTTACAAGTTTCAGATCTGCTGAGTGGCTGTTGTTCTATAAAAATGTTGTTTGGAGTGCCCATTGAAGTGTCAAAGAACAAACTGATCGCTACTCTTCAGACATAAAACACTGCTCCAAGTCTTGCTCCTTCTGACTACAATTAATGAAGGTTTAGGGATTTCAAGCTGTACTGTGACTTGGTGAGTCATAACTCTGATGTTCCTTGTATATGTATGTTGCTGTTTTCTATTTGGTTTTGACTATTAGAGCACCACAAAAAAATGGAAGTGAGCCAGGCTTCACTGCATGAGAACAATTAAAATAACTTACTAACACTGAAGCAATACCTATATCAGCATGTGTGATTACTTCACACAGAACTATAACAGTTAGATTCAGCTTTAGAAGAAGCATACAAGTGTAATCTGTGAGCTTTTCCAAATTAGTGTCCATATTGAACTGGACAAAACTGCTTACAACTGTAAGCATTGTTTAATTTTTTTCAGTCTACAACCTGAATTACTGTATTTGAGGCTGACTGACTAAATGACTGAAAGGTTAGTATTTGAGTAAAAAGGAACTCCAGAGAAACTGTGATTTGAAGTTTCTAGCCATAACTTAAGCTGTGTACTTTGAATGAAAAAATTCCAGGATGCCTTGTATAGATGTGCATTTCCATCATGGCTGCACAATCAAAAAGGCTTGTGCTTGACCATAGGCTTGTCTGAAATTCAGACATCAGTTTGAGGCAATAGAAAGGATGGAGTTGGAGAATACTGTTGCATTCATTTGTAAATTGCACTTAGGTGAGGAAGATGATATTCTCCTTGGACACACTTACAATGCATGCAGAAAAAACATAACCCTTATTAGTTTGAGAATTCAGGGAGAAATGTCATCTCATTTTTTGGGAATTCCAAAAGCTGATGTATAAATAGATCTTGATCCACAATGTTTTGGCTTTGCATGGATGAATTCAGTAACCTGGGAGGGGTTAGTAATACTTGACCTTGAGTGGTTCTTTCACTAGAGGTAAAAAATACTCTGGGTATTTTAGTCTTGATTAGTGGCTGTTTGATTTGTAGTAGCTGTGGTTGATTTCTTTATTAGTCTGTCGCAAGACAATATTACTCTTCTCCTTTGTTGCAGCTGCACACCTCAAAGGGTGGACATGGTTCTATTACAACAGTCTTATCTAACAAATTTTCTTACCTTTGTAAATGAAAGAAAATTCAGTAGATAGTTCTGTTTTATACCACTTATGTCAGCCTTTGGATGTGTACACCTTGTGGTGTAATTAATTAGACCTTACATTATATGGTTGAACTTCTCCTTAACTTGTGTTACCTTCAGTCCACGCTGGTCATTGTCACCTCTACTCCTGACTTAACTGGAAAGGGCCATTGTTGTTGAAATGTATTTCTTGGAACCTTTCGCAGTGCTTTTAGAATAGACTCAATAAAATGTAATACATTACACAGTGCAAACTGACTGAATTTATTACAGTTAATCTTGAATAGTGCTTTCTAGATCTGGATAGCTTCTTGTTAGGGTCAGGAGGAAAGTGGTTAACATAACTGATGACATCACAGTTCAGAGGGGCAGCTGACAGGATAACGAATACCATTAACAGTTACTATTTTCTTTGATAAATATTCACTCTTGATCCAAAATATTATTCAGTTAACCTGTTATGGTAGTTTCTCAGAAAATGATTGGTCCTTGTAGAGTAAAGAGATAAACCTTGACACTTTCCAGTCTAAGACTTACATTTTACTTTTAAATCATTTGGGAATACAGAAGGTAGAGAAATTACCCGTAGATTAAGTTACTGTTCAAACAGGTTCTCTAGGCCAGGGTTCAGCAACCTTTTCAAACCAAAGAGCCAAACCACATCAAAATTCAGAACAAGTGGTCAACAAAGAGTCATATAAGAATGAAAATATACAACTTAATATTCTTGATAATTGACATGATTATTAATAGCATAAATGAAACATACTTACAGACTTTATTCAATGGGATTGCTGCTGCTGCATCTCTTCACACATTTCTTTGAAGTTTACATCATAATTGGTCAAAATCAGGTTCGTGCATGCATTCAAACTACATGAGTGATTATGTGTTTTTAAAATTTTGAATTTTTCATTTTAATTTAAAAAGTTGCATGCATTTTGGGAATGACAAAAGAGCCACATTTGGTTCCATACTGAGCCATATTTGGCTCAAAAGCCATAGGTTGCAGACCCCTGTTCAGACATTGAAACATGCTTGAGTGATGGCTGGAATTGCTTCCATTAGCATAGTGAGCATGAGTTTGAGATCAAGAGACCTCCTGTGCATGTGATAATTCATGTGTTGGTTTTCAGACTGGAGAGGAGGGAGGCTTGTGTGTGCAAATAAGGATTGTCTATACAAGGCTTTAAGTAGCCCTTTTGTAAATTACAGGAACAAAATTAGAGCCAGCAGAACACAGCCCTATTACTCTTCAGCAAATCTGTTTCCTCTCAAAAGCCCATGTTTACATCATTCCATGCAAATAGAAACTAGGGATGTTGGATATCAGGTAATTGAACAGTTGTGTAACCACATGTAACTGCTATGATTTCATGACTATTCGATAGTCCCCAGGGCAGGACTGGCAGCCAGCATGCTCCTGACCCCACTCCTAGGGGGCCCCCTTCTACCCTGTGCTGCTGCCTCTGTATCTGTCGGGGGTGGAGGCACCTGGGACCACTGCAGGCAGAGGCTGCTTCACGGCAGCAGCCCCTGTCTGCAGGGGGTCCAAGTGCCTCATGCACCAGCCACTCTCTGTGGGGAGCTTGGACCCCCCCCCATGGACAGGGGCTGCTTTCACCCCACACTGCTGCATCTGTATCAGAGGCAGCAGCATGGGGCAGTAGGGGGGACGATCCGTGAGGGAAGCCAGTTTAAAAACCAGGTCCCTGTGCAGACCAGCTGCCTGTTGCCCTGCGCTTCTGCCTCTGATACAGAGGCAGCAGCACGGGGTTGACAGCAGCCTGTCGGTGGTGGGTCCGAGCTCCCCATAGACAGAGGCTGCTCCTCGGGACCCCCTGCAGACAGGGGCTGTTGTAGCGAAGGAGCCTGTGCCCAAGGCAGGCCGAGGCTGACAGAGGCTGCTTCATAGCAGCCTCCCCCAACCGTCCCTCCCTCCCACCCCCACTGCTGCCTCTGATAGAATCAGTACAGTAACCAACCATGAGCCAGAGGCCAGTCATAAGTTCCTAATACTTGATCTTTAAAGATCCAAATTAAATGAAAAAGCTAATAAAATTCTGAAAGGTCTCAAAGAATTTGCCAATCTGAATCTTCAGGCTCAGCGGTCAAGCTACCTTGAATTCTAATTGCAAGCTTTGTTTGCAGCAAACAGGTTTTTGTGTTGCTGCATCTTCATCTTGTTGGATTGACTTGGAGACAAGAAGTCTTTTCACAATTTGCAGATAGGCAGACATCACTGCTGCTACAAATACAGAGATTCCACAGCTAATCCAAATGTTTCTTAATGTTTGTGTTCCTATGGACTGAGTAAATGACACTTTCCTTTGTTCATATATCTTATTTGGGCTGGCAGTCTGGAAGAGTGGTCATCTTTTACTGTTTACCCTGTTCTCAAGTGGGTTGCATTGGACTAATTATGAACGTGTATCATTCCACCATTTTCAGATAAATTACTTGATGTAAATTTCATGTTGACAATGAGTTAAAACTGGAATGATTAAAGAGATCTCTGGCATTTTGGGGTATATCTCTTATACAGAATAACACTTCCATTTTCTGGAATACTTAAGACTGTAATGCTTAAGCCTCATAAACTGCTATAGGGGAAAAAATAATTAAGAGCAAAACATCTATTTGGTTAGGTTTTAGATTGGGGTGAGGAACATTTTATGCATCAGGAGGCCACTGACTTATAGAAAACTCAGTCAGGGAGAAGCAAAAAAAACCAAAAAACACTTCACTGACAGGGATCCTGACTGAGAAGCAGAAAAAACACTCCCCACATCATTCCCCTTACACTCCAGATACTATTGGGGCCCAGGATATTAGATTTTGTGCGCCCTTCTGAAGCTGTGGAGTGGGACCAAAAATGAGTGGTTCAGTGTATGGGAATGGGCTGCTGGGAAGCAGTTTAGTGTGTGGGGTATGGGTGTGAGGGTGGGTGCAGGAGTGGGTTGGAGGTTGATGGCACTGGGTAGGAGGCAGGGTGCAGGAGTAGAGTGGGAGTGCAGGGTCTGGGCTAGGGATATTTGATAGCGTGTAATTGAATAGTCATGTAACTGCATGAAACATCAGTGGTTACACAACTATTCAATAGTCCCAGGGAGTGGGTCTGGCAGCCAGTGTGCTCCAGCCTCAATCCCAGGGAGCCCCCTGCTGTCCTGCACAGGGTGGTAGGGGGGAGCTGGTCCACTAGGGGAACCAGTTTAAAAACCGGCTTCCAGCACAGACTGGCTCCTGCCTGCTGCCCTATGCTGCTGCCTCTGATACAGGCCCACCACAGACAGAGGCTGCTCCACAGTGGCAAAGGGGTGTGGGTGTGCATGTAGTCAGTACATGATTAATCGTGTACCTTGTCTTATCGGCTAATCCTAACGATTACATGCTAAAGTTCCTAATCTCTAGAGCCGTGTTTCTCAAACCTGTGGGTCCCGACCCCCAGGGGGTTGCAAGCATCTTAGAGGGGTGGTCGCAGCTGGATTTGGGTTTTTCTCTTGCAAAAATTTGTCTCCAGCATCTCAGCTGGCAATACATTGACACTGATCACGTGATTACTAATAGTTGGGCTCGACTTCTCTTGCAAATGTTCACATGTGTCCGATGTCTCCACTGATGATCTAAATGCCGATCCTGTCATCTCAGACGGTCGGGTTCGGCTTCTGTCACAAATATTCGTGTGTCTCTGGTGTGTCTAACGCGGCGTAGCGTTTACTAGTACAACATCTTTAGGAGTCCTTGGAGTGTATGTGAAGTTCCATTCTTTTATCAATTATAAATTTATAAAAACTTTTATCTGTTTTAAATTTTTAGCCTTACAACATGGAAAGGTTTTTGTTGGGTGGTGAAAAGCTGATGACAAATCTATTGATATTGCTGATAAAAATAGGCCTAAATCAAGAAAGTATGATGAAAGTTACATGTTTTTTGGTTTCACAAATGTTTTTGTTACTAGACTAGAACAGCCTCAATGTTCATTAAACAATATGATTCCAAATTTGATTTTTTTGTCTATTTCCTATAAAAATTTTAGTTATCAAGTTATTAGCATATTTATTTCTTGTCCAATACTAATCCCAATAAAATGATTAGCTTTACTCGTGGAGCAGTGAGGGTAGGGTCACACAAATTCATTTAGCATTTTAGGGGGTCGTGGTATCACAAAGTTTGAGAAATCCTGCTCTAGAGGATAAATAGTTTGAAAACTGCTGACCTAATGCATTATGATTCACACTTATGCATAGAACTTTTATACTGTTTGGGATTGAGTTCCAGATAAAGAGGTAAAAACTTAGTCATAAGTGATATTACAGTACAAACTATGGAATTGGTTTCTTCCTTTTAAGAAGACATGCTTCCCTGTTTCCCTTATCCCTCCTGCTTCTCTGCCAGGGATGGGTAGCATTTCGACATTCCTCTGGAGGGGGCCTCCCCCCACCCCCCAGCTCATCTCCACGTCCCATTCCCCTGCAACACTTTAGCCTCTTGCTCTTCTTCATTCTCCCCTTTTACATTGTACATTGTCGTCTTATAGTCCCCATGTAGGTCACAGAACTCTAAAGTTGCAAGCATTTTGCTGTTTGGCATCACTTCAACCTCATTGAAAACAGTAGGCGGTAGCAGTTTCATTGTCATGTGCAGGTTGACTGTAATGAAACGGCAGCTGTTTCGCTGTCTTCAATGCTGCTGGCAGTAGAGATGTGAAAGTGTCACCATTTACATGGTTACACACAGCCCCTCACTGCCTCTGTATCAGAAGCAGCAGCGTGGGGAGCAGGCATGAGCCTGTACATGTTGGAAGCTGGCTCCCCACGCACACCAGTCCCCACAAAGCCGCCCCTGCCATCTCCTTTCTGTCCCCCTCCCCCCATGCTGCTGCCTCGGTATCCGAATCAGCAGTTGGGGGAGAAGCGGAAGCGGTGCACACAGGGTGCCAGCTTTAAGCTGCACCCCGCATGCACTGGCTCCCACCTCCCCTGCCCCACACTGATGCCTCTGATACAGAGGCAGTGGTGTGGGAAGGGAGGGTGCATGTCACCATGTAACTGCTGAAATTTTACATGATTACATAATTGAACACATTTTAGCATCCCAAACTGGCAGAAACAGGAGATGGTGGCTACTGAGTGAGACTTTGGTGCCTAAGTAGACTCATCAGGTTGGTGGTACTTCAGTTGTTTGGTTCTTCCCATGTCCATGCTGACTTGACTGATGTGTGCATTGATGGTTGCCAGAGATGCTTTATTTTCCTGTGTGGTACTTACTGATGGTTCCCTCACCTTTAAGATCACAGTCTAGCTGTAAAAGTCTGTCTTCAGAAAAGTATGTGATCTCCTGGGATAATGAAAGATTTTATCCAGTGGAATACAGAATTGTGTTTAAACACTAAGGCTATGTCTACACTGGTGGCTTCTTGTGGAAGAAGTCTTGTGCAAGAAAACGTCCACACTGCCATGTGCGTGCTGCGCTTTTGTGCAAGAGCACCCATGGCAGTGTGGACGGTCTCTTGCACAAGAAAGCTCTGATGGCCATTTTAGCCATAGGGCTTTCTTGCGCAAGAAATCCCTGCCGAGAGTCCACACTGCCCTCTTGCGCAAGAGCTCCTGCGCAAGAGGGCTTACACCTGTTGAAAGGGCGTAGCTCTTGCGCAGGGAGCCCTCTCTTACCACGTCGTACTGTAAATTTACTTGCGCAAGAGCGGGCGGGCAGTGTGGATGCTCTACAGATTCTTGCGCAAGAACGGCCGTACTTGCGCAAGAAGCCGCGAGTGTAGACATAGCCTAATGGTTTTTCCTATGTTAGAGCTAAGAGTTAACTTTAGAAGGGAAAGATATTTTAACTGAAACAAATGTTTTGCTCTGTTATCTAAAGAAATGTGATCAATAGGTGACACTTGAGGGGGAAAAAACTCTTCTGAGAAAAAAGGAAAGTGCCTTGCAAGTGGAAGTAATCCTTTTTTCCATGCTAATTGTCTTAACAAAATGAAAGATACAGTAACACACAGGAGGCTGAAATCAGGACTGTAATACAAATATTTAACAAAATTTTGGCTGGCACAAGAACAGTTAAAATGTTAAAAAACAAGCTTTTCTTCATACTGTGTTTTAGACAATCAAACTAGATTCTACTTTTAATTAATCCTAGTCCTGTACTATAGTTTTCAAATGAGCAAAACATGGTTTGTTTGTTTTGTTTTTTGTTTGTTTTAAAAAAAAAAAAAGCAGCCCATAGGTAGTGGCAAAAAGTCTGCCTCCAAGGCATTAATAGTTTTGTGTTGTACTCTAATATCTGGAGACTTCCTTATCTGATGTGTTGTAAGTTTTAGGCTTATGCCTTTAAAAAACATTGCTGTGATCTTAGCAGAAAATTAACTTTAGGTCAATTGAACTGGTCAGAAGACAATTTCTATCTACTCTTCCTGTTTGGAGTGTAGGAAAGAATGCTGTAAAGAGATGACAAAAGAAACAACATTTGTTCCGAAGCTTGGCTTAAACTGAAAAGTTAGGTCAACTCAGCTACATTGGTCAGGAGTATGAAAAATCCCTCAACAATGCAGTTAAGCTGCCCCAACCTGCAGTATAGACAATACTAGGTAAACAGAAGAATTCTTCTCTTGACCTAGCTACTGCCTTTTGGGGAGGAGAATTTCCTTTGCCAAAAGGAGAACTCCTCCGATCATTGTAGATAGTGTCTGTGCTTAAGCACTGCAGTGGCAGGAGTTTGCTGCTATAGTGTTGCAACTGTAGATGAGCACTAACTGAAAGGGTGTACCAGTATTTTTCAACTTAAGCTCTTGAGAAGATTTCTGATCTCAAAGTAAATGACTTGAAATCTTTCACTGCACCCAATAACTTTTGATGTGTTGATAGCTGAGTTCCTGAGTCATCCATGAAATACAGTGTTTTCACTCTACAGTACATCATAGGTTCTCCTCACCTTTTGTTCCAGCAGGAAGGTGAGTGGTGTGTGCTGCTGCATGGCTCTTAAAATGACGTGGGCAGACCTAAAATTTTTGGTGCGTGGCCATGCAGGCGCAAGTTAGAAAACACTGACCACCAACCCTTTTTTAAATTTACCAAATCTTTAATTATTCAAACTGATCACAAAGTGACCCTAAGCAAATTCAAATCTGGGAGGGATTGCAAAAAGATAATTAAAATAAGTAGAGAAGTTGGCCGACACAGTTCTGCAAATTCTGATTGAGGCAGTTCTGCTGTGGAACTTCATGTTTTATCTTCTACATCAAATCTTTATACCTTTTAATAGGTATTTAAAGATCAAATCTTGAATGTATTAGTAAATAGTCTGCTTTTAACTTAGTGAATAAAGGAATTCAGTATTTCATATCTGCTCTTACAGTCCTCATTCTTTGTAAATACATTGAGACTATCATTGAAGGACATGTAGAGGGAAACCATGCAGAAGAGTCTGAGGGGTAGCCATGTTAGTCCACAACTTTAAAAACAATGAGTGGTCCTGTGGCACCTTAGACTTATAAACAGATATAATATCATGAGCTTTTGTGAGCAAAACTCACTTTCTCCACTCAAGCTCATCTCATCTGACAAAGTGGGTTTTGCCCACGAAAGCTCATGATACTATATCTGTCCATAAGTCTCTAAGGTGCCACAGGATTACAGACTGTTTTTAAAATTGTGGACTAAACGGCTATCCCACTGAGACTCTTTTGCACTAAGTGGGTTTTGCCCACGAAAGCTCATAGAACTTTAGAATACTAGGACTGGAAGGGACCTTGAGAGATCGACTCCAGTCCCCTGCCCTCATGGCAGGACCCAGTACTGCCTAGACCATCCCTGATAGACATTTATCTAACCTACTCTTAAATATCTCCAGAGATGGAGATTCCACAGCCTCCCTAGGCAATTTATTCCAGTGTTTAACCACCCTGACAGTTAGGAAGTTTTTCTTAATGTCCAACCTAAGCCTCCCTTGCTGTAGTTTAAGCCCATTGCTTCTTGTTCTATCCTCAGAGGCCAAGAAGAACATTTTTTTTTTCTCCCTCCTTCTTGTGACACCCTTTTAGATACCTGAAAACTGCTATCATGTCCTGCCTCAGTCTTCCCCTTTCCAAACTAAACAAGCCCAGTTCTTTCAGTCTTCCTTCATAGGTCGTGTTCTCTACCTTTAATCATTCTTGTTGCTCTTCTCTGGACCCTCTCCAGTTTCTCCACATCTTTCTTGAAATGTGGTGGCCAGAACTGTACACAATACTCCAACTGAGGCCTACTCAGCGTAGAGCGGAAAAATGATTTCTTGTGTCTTGCTCACAACACACCTGTTAATGCATCCTAGAATCATGTTTGCTTTTTTTTTTTGCAACAGCGTCACACTGTTGACTCATATTTAGCTTGTGGTCCACTATTACCCCTAGATCCCTTTCTGCCGTACTCCTTCCTAGACAGTCGCTTCCCATTCTGTATGTGTGAAACTGATTGTGATTGTGCTCATGATACTATTGTGACATAGTGGGAATTGTATTCACTCTTGTAGGCCACTGTATTCACTCTGTTTTGTGTTTGCTCTGCTTTGTTGTGTTGTGTTTGAGATTCTGCTGTCCTGTGCTGTTCTGTAGTAACTGTGTGTGCATGTCTCAATTTCCCTGGGCACTGCAACACTATCTGGATGAGGCAGGGAAGGCGGGGCATGACTCACTGTGGAAGTATGTTCAAAAGTTTCAGAAGGGTAGCCGAGTTAGTCTATAACTGGAAAAACTTAAAAAACAAGGAATAGTCTAGCAGCACCTTAAAGACTAACAAAACATGTAGATGGTATCATGAGCTTTCGTGGGTACAACCCACTTCTTCAGATGATGGAGTATTAAGTCTCTCACATCCTGAGGACCAGGTGACAGCAGATAACACTTTGCCCAGGAATCTGAACAAAGAAGGGGGTGGGGCTGCCTAGAGGGCTGGGACCAGTTGCTGGGTATGTGAGTTGAGTTTCTGGCTTCCCCAAGATGGATTGTACTGACTGCTACTTGTTCCTGTAACAAGTCTGTGCTATGCTGTGTCCCTGTCAACCAATAAACCTTCTCTTCTACTTGCTGGCTGAGAGTCACATCTGACTGTGGATGGGAGTGCAGGGCCCAGTGACTCTTCCCCCCCCCCCCCCCCCCAATGACTACTTTATTTATCTGTCTATAAGTCTCTAAGGTGCCACAGGACTACTGATTGTTTTTAAAATGCAAAAGAGTGTTTTGGTGACCCATGATGGCCTAGGAATTTCAATTACACTTGTCCATACTTGAAACTGGGGGCTCCTTTTGAATTATATGAAACTACTGGTTCTTCAAGTGAGAAATGACATAAGGTAATTATTTCTCACATTGGCTGCACTAAAAACTGAATTTACTAGGGTTCAGATGAGCAGATGTTACCTTAAAAAATATAATTGAATGCATAGACTTGATTTATTTGGAGTTAGTGCTTATTAGCTCCTATAAGGCTATGATTCTCAACCTTTCCAAACTACAGTATCCCTTTCAGAAGTCTGATTTGTCATGAGTGCCTCATGTTTCACCTCACTTGAGCTACTAGGTTACAAAATCTCACACAAATACAAAAGTATCACAGCACACAATTACTGAAAAACAGTTTACTTTCTCATTTTCGCCATATAATTAGAAAAGATATTCCAAGGCAATATTAATGTAGTGAAGTCAGTACAGTGCTTTTCATGCAGACTGTTATATTTGCCCAGTTTTATCTAGATAAATTAATGTTCCCCTAGAAGACCTCGGTGTACCCTCGGCGATATATGTGTTTATTGGCTGAGAATCACTGCTTTAAGGGATAGCACAATGACAAGCACCATAACTACTTTGCAAAGTAAGAAAGAAATGGAATGTTATTGCTGAGGGTAATGGCAGAGGTATCAGCATCTTGAATGGCTCTTAAAAGCTCAGCCAGTGAAGACTTGGGAGAGACGGAAAAGGGGCTACACTGATTGCCTTGGCAAAGGACAGTAATGTTGTATGATCCTTTGCATTCCAAAATGGTGAGGATTTCTTCAAGTTTAACTAGGGGGGCTGTGCCTTCTGCTTGCTATGCTAAGATGTACTTGTTCCTCCTCCAAGTGGGCCACAGCATTGGGCCCGCAATGTCCATTGCCACATACAGGTTGGACCCCTATAGTCTGGATTTCTCTCGTGCAGCAACATCTGTGGTCTGGTATCCTCATGGGCACTCCTGGGCTGGAGCACTTGTGGGGAAAAGCCAGGGGCCCCATGCTCAGCAACTCCTTCCCTCCCTCTGCTCTCCTGCAGCCACCCTCCCTCTTTCCCCAAGGGCACTCCCTCCAGTCAATGCCAGCACCTCTGCTGTCACAGCAGCAGATGGGTCAGCATTGACCTCCCCTGGTCTGGCAAATTTCATGGTTGGGGATTAATCTGTTGCTGAGGGTACCAGACCAGGGAGGTACAGTTGTTACAAGTTTAGGCTTTGCAGTCTTTTCTTCTCCAGCACTCTTTGCTTATTTGAAGCTGTGTCCCTGAAGAGTTATTAGGAGTCTGGAAAGAATGGCTTGATTTTGTATTTAAGGGGAGGGTCAGAGGTGGCCTAACAGATTTTTTTATATATGTATATATGGAGAGGGAGAGAGACATACATACATACATATCTATCAGGAGTGGGCAAAGGGCCCTCTGCAGGCTGGATCTGGCCCACCAAGCTGGTGGATCCGGCCTGCTGCTGCTCCCCCACCCCCAGGCCAGTCAGGGCCTGGAGGTGGGGGAGCACGCGAAGTCTCCTCGCTCCTGCAAGAGCGTGCAGTGGCTAGAGACACACGCTGGCTGCTTTAAAACCCGTAAAGGGCCCTTTGCCCACCTCTGGGCTAGAGAGACACTCTGGCTGTTTAAAAACAGCCAGCGTGTGTGTCTAGCCATTGCATGCCACTTGCAGGGGTGAGGAGACTTCGTGCGCTCCCCTGCCTCCAGGCCCTGATTGGCCTGGGGGCAGGGAGAGTGCAGGAGGTCTCATCCCGCTAGGTGCCTAAAGGGTACCGCCTGCTGTTTTGAAACAGCTGGCAGTTCTTTCTAGGGGGTGGGAAAGAGAGGGGGAAGACTTCTCGCACTCTCCCACTGCAGGCCAATCTCCGTGAGGGGGAGCAGAAGTCGTCTCCTGGCCCTGCCCCTTTTGTCTGAGGCCCTATCCCTTTTGGGGTGGCCCCCTTTCAAAAATTATCCACCCCGTGTATATATAGGATTATGTTTCCTATTAAAGTAATTTTCCTGTTGGCCATCAGAATGTTCAGGAGAGTTCAGTATTGGGATCATTTATCCAAGCGAGCTACTTATGTGAAAATTTGACCAAATAAAGTGGGTCTTGGCCTTCCTCCAGTATTTCTGCCTCACAAAAACGATTTGTTTTTTTTAAACTTGTCAGTTTGTTTTCCTCCTTTGTGTTCTAAGCCCTTCCAACCCAGAAGACACAGTTTCGTACTTCAGGTGTGTTCTGATTATTCAGAATCTTTCTAGGCAAAACTAATTGATCTATTTTAGGGTTGGGGAGGGGACCTAAAATGGTGTGAAGAAATATCTGTTCTTTCCAAATGGATGAACTCGAGATTCTTCAAGCTGTATATGGTTTATACATATCTTCTACTGGAGGATTTACCCAATGTTGATCAGGTCCTCATATGACATGATTTTTTTTGTTTTTTGCTCTTCATTGCTCTGGGGTGGGGGTGGGGATGAAGGGTTCAGTATGCTGGTTGCCTGGGGGAAACACCTGTCCATGGCTGCTGCAGCTGCAGTAAGCACAGCCGAACCTCATCAGATTTCCTTTGGCCCAATCCTTCAATTTGTCTAGGTCACTCTGGACCCTGTCTTTAACCTCCAGTGTATCTACCTTTTCCCCCTATCTTAGTAACATCTGCAAACTTGCTGAGGGTGCAATCCATCCCCTCATCCAGGTCATTAATAAAGATGTTGAACAAAACTGGCCCCAGAACTGACCCTTGGGGCACTCCATTGGATACTGACTGCCAAACAGGCATCAAGCCATTGATCACTACCCTTTGTGCCCAATGATCTAGCCAGCTTTTTATATACCTTACAGTCCATTTATCCAATCCATACTTCATATTTAATTGCAATTTAGTGTCTTTCATCTATGGCAGATGATTAGGGAGTAAAAGACAAGCATTTCTCTGCTGATATGCTGGTACTGCATTGGAGTTGGAGGAGGAAGGGGCATGTGGGTGGGAAGAGGGCCTTTCTGTGGTTGGGAGATGAGGAAGAATCTAGTCAAGCAGTATTGTAGACAAGCAGGTTATATTTTAGAGAAGGCAATATTACAGGTACATTTATACGTTTAAAACTCTGCACAAGTGGGAATAAAAAGGTGTGCAGACTAAACTCCACTTGTGCCCCAGAAAGTTATTGTAGTAAAGGAAATATTTTAAAAGATGTGGCCTGTTGTGCCATAAAGAGCGACTCTGATTCCCTCTCTCCTATGTTGCCTTTGTCCTAGATCTGTTTCTGAAATTCTGTCTTTGTGGAAAAGAAAAGTTGCAGCCATGATAGCATTGCAGTGACTAGGTATTACTTCTCTGTCCATCTTAAGAGTCGTCTTATAATCTTGGTGTACTATATTGTCTGACCAGCCTATTGTTTGATCTAAAATGATCTCAGGTTTATAACCATCAGTCTAAATGTCTCCTCTATCAAGCCATAGTCTTCATCAGAATCTATTTGTAGTATCTTTTGTACCTCCACTGTCTTTACTGCTGTGATTGTAGTAATGAAACCACTTGAACAAAAGATGACTCAATGATTAATCCTTCAGGGATTCTGTATATTGTTTTTAGGAACTCAAACTCAAGTTTGTTTCTCACCTAGACTAGGTTTTTGAGTTATACCTGCCAAAGTCTTTTGTCTCTAAAGGAGTACTGGAGAAGGTGCATTCTCTAGTGAAGGGGTGAGCAATAATTATTGACGGGGCGAGGGGGGGCACTTAAATTCTTCAAGTGATCAAGAGCCAACTCTTCTATTATATTCATGGAGGGAGTGCGGGGTAGGGTTTTTAGCATATAGTCGATAAGCCTGGGCTTACTGGTTAATCCAACAACTACACGCAACTCCCCTCCCCTTGCTGCCTTTACATCAGAGGCAGCAAGGGAGGGGCAGGTGGGAGCCTATATGCGCACGGAGCCAGCTTTTAAGCCAGCTGTCCATGTGTCTGCTCCATGGAGCTGCCTGTCTCCCACAGAGTGGGTGCAGAGGGCTTGGGTTGTGAACTGGGGAAGGGAGTTGGGGCAAGGGAGTGGGGTGCCAGGTGCAGGCTCTGACTGGGAAGTGCTTACTGTAGTAGATGGCTCCTGGCCAGCAGTCTAATGGGACTCTCAGGCTTCCTGCCTGCAGTGGTTTCTCCCCCCCCCCCCCCCCATGCTGCTTAGAGCAGCCAGCTGCTCCTGTCAGTGTGTTCATTTGCACTGCCCACCTGCTGGAGTGAGGAGTGGGACATTCCATGACACAAGCACAACCCAAGCATGGGAGCTGTGAGGATTGTGCTGGGGATGGGGGTAGTGCATGGAATCTCCAGTGTATGGGCTGTACTGTGCAGAGACTCACATGGGCCCTGCGGCCAGCAACTTTGATCAGCGTGTGAGGCTCTACCTGAGGGTCCTGCTGACCTGTAGGGTGTTGGCAAGCCAGATTCGGCCTGCAAACCATAACTTGTATAACCACTAGAGCAGTGGCAGACAAGAGGCTGGATGATATTTAATTCTGGTCACGATTAGCTATAACTTACTGAGATTTCTTTGTAACTGTTTGCTCTGTGTAATGGATATAATAAGATGATATGGGTCCCAAACTTTGTGAAGCACTTTAGATGTGTTGGATGAACTTCCTGTAGGATGTTCAAATACATTTTCAGATCCACTATATAACAGTAAACTAGCAGATGACAAAGCTTAAAGGGGAAAATGTTGTCTGTTTAAAAAAAAACGTTCTAAACATCTAATCTGGCTGGCTTTTAATTTCCCTTCACAGGGGTAATTTATAAGCAGACATTTAATTGTGTTAGGTAACTTTTTTTAAAGCATTTAAGTAACTTTTGAAAATGATGCTTCAATTCCATTGATTTTCCTTTGGATTTAGGAGCCTGAAGTCACTTATGTGCTCTTGAAAGTCTTGCCCCAAGATACAGAAATTGTCAGTTTGGGAAGCATCCAAATCTGAAACTGGGATTAGACTCATTTGTTAGGCTGACAGTTGCAAAACATCTCCATCAGCTGTCAGATTGTTTTTAGCAATGTTAAAATATGTTTATTTAGGTAAACATGTAACCACTGAAATTTTCAGTGGTTACATTTTACACAAGTGGGGCTTTTAAGCCAGCTCCCCAAGCATGCCAGCTCCTGTCTGCTCCCCCGCATTGCTCCCTCTGTATTCGAGGCAGTAGTGTGGGGGGCAGATGGCTCCCCTTGAGCACAGGCTCCCACCTCCCCTTAATGGGAGGGAACAATGCTGGTGGAGGGGAGGCTGTGTATAATCATGAAGGTTTACCGGTGAGCCTGGGCTCATTGGTTAACAGTTCACACTATCACAGCCCTAGTTTTCAAAAAAAATAATAGATGAAGAAACGTAACTAGCATAAACTCCACTCCCTTGGTATCTTTTGTACATGTGGAAACAGGAAAAGTAAGAGCTGATCACTGTATGGAGATGAAACACATCAGATATTTTAAAAACACCTGATGTGATATAGATGGGAGTACCATTATTTTGATAAGCAGCTGTTGTAAATCAGACTTCAGTGAATGGTAAAATGAAGGGTAAAGGTGGAAACCATTTTGAAGTTGTAAGAGAAGCTAGCTAGTAAACAGCTGAGTGAGAAGGTTCTGGTGACCTGCAATCTTAAGCAGGTGAAAGGTCAAACCTGGCTTGCGTGAGCTGGAACGCTAGATGCATATTTGCAACCAAACTTAATGGACATGGAAGATAGGAAATTGCAACAACTAATGTGATTGTATTTTGGATAGCTTCCTTGGAGAACCATCCAAATAACCATTTCTCTTCAAGACAATAAAACTGAATCTTTACATTATCAATATGCAGAGCAATGTTGTGGGTTTTTTTTAACTCCCAACATATCAGCTTTCCACAGGCTGATTTTTGAATTTCTCCCAGAGTGGTACTTTGTGTAAGTCATTAGTTTTAAAGACTGTAGAGCAGTGTTTCTCAATCAGTGGTACGAGTACCCTCAAGGGTACTTGAGAGAAGTCTGGGGGGTACATCAACACAACTGAAACTTGGAGAAAACTGAAATTTTTGGGTTGTTTTACAGCGCTTTTTTATTTTTGTACTTTTTACACCCAAAAATTTAATTACCTGCCCAGCTACGATTCAGTTGTTTAAACAAATGCATTGCAGTGGTAGAAAAAAAGGGTCTGAAAACTGTAGGTACTGGGGGTACTTATAATTTTTTTTAAAGGGGTACTTTATAAAAAAAAAAAAAAAAAGGTTGAGAAACACCGATGTAGAGTGTCACAAAGAATGTAGAGTTGTTTGTGCAATTCTGGGTAAGAGCCTTTGTCTAATCTGTTTTATGTTGAAAGCTTCATGTACAGTAACAGATTAAGACTTTTGTATCAAAGAGGGGGTGAACTAACTATCTGGAAATGAAAACAGGCTTTTCAGCTTTTGGTCAGTCCAATATATCAAAATCCTAAATGCATATCGTCAGTATCTCATTTTGAGGATTTGAATGGTGAATTGTGTTCTGTACTTGGCATCATGAGAACATGTTCTTTGAACATTGTGTCTGGAGGATTTTGTTGTATTAATATGTGCGTTCAGGATTAACTGTTTATATTTGGGAAACAACACTAGTAAGAGCATTACTATATAATGGTTTCTGAGGTGCTTTTATTATAAGTGCATGTTCTGCTGCACTCAATTGTTTAATGTCTCAACTCTGTCCCCCTTCAATTTCTCTTAACAAAATATCCTTGCTGTGTGTGTTTTTAAAGGGTTGAGTGGATGAGGTATTTATTTCTGTACTGTAACAGTGAGTGAAGATTTGTTAAGTAATCCAAAGTTACGTGAGTGTGTTAAACACATTATTTTGTCATATGTCTCAAACAAGAAACTTCAGATCCTTGGTCTAGAAGTTGGGGTGAAAGCTGCTGAAGCAAGTCTTCAGTCTACATGTATTCAAAGAAAAAACCCTTTAGCCTCTGAACAAAGAAGTTGTCATTGGTAATTTAAAGTTAAAATTAATCCAAATTGATATCTTTCAATGTGAACTCCAAGTACATTACTGAGCAAAATGGCACCACAGGTTGAACTCTAGTCCAGCATTGTCTGGTCCCGACAACATCCATAGTCTGACATGATTTTAGTAAGCTGGATGTCCACTTATCATGGGCGTGGCCAAGTTTCCTGCAGTCACATTAAGTTTGTTTTACAGCCAGCAGTCCTGGCTCTGTGTTCTGTGCTGTAATTTAGCTCTAATTCACCCTTTAATGTCTTCTAAGAGCCCGCTGAGCAATAGAGGTGTTGGTAATGCTACTAGACAATATTGACCTCCTGTGGTTTGGCAAATTCTCTGGTTCAGCACGAGTCAGGCCTCGAGAGTTCCAGACTAGAGAGGTTCAACCTGTAGTACTTTAAGGCTATGTAGTAACCATGTAGACATAGAATCATAGGGTGTGTCTAAACTACACCCCTCTGTCAGCAGACGGATATAAATGAAGCACCTCAAAAGTGCAAATGAAGCGGGGATTTAAATATCCTGCACTTCATTTGCATAATCACATCATGGCGCTATTTCGATTAAGCGCCATTCGAAAAAGTGCCCCGTTGTCAAAAAACCTCACATCTAAACCGCGGTTTGTTTCGAAATGGTGCTTGTTTGAAACAGCGCCATGAAGCATGGGATATTTAAATCCCCGCTTCATTTGCACTTTCGAAGTGCTTCATTTACATCCCTCTGCCAACAGAGGGGTATAATTTAGATGTAACCTGTAGGGTTGGTTGAGTCCAACCCCCTGCCCAAAGTAGGACCGGCCCCAACTAAATAATCCCAGCCAGGGCTTTGTCATGCAGGGACTTAAAAACCTCTAGGGATGGAGATTACACCACCTCCCTCAGTAACCATTCCAGTGATTCACCACCCTCCTAGTAAAATAGTTTTTCCTAATGTCCAACCTAGACTTTCCCCACTACAACTTGAGACCATTGTTCCTCGTTCTGTCATTTGATGCTACCGAGAACACTCTCTCTCTCCAGCCTTTGGAATCCACCTTCAGGTAGTTGGAGGCTGCTATTCCCACCTCATTCTTCTCTTCTGTAGACTAAGCTCAAATCCCTCAGCCTCTCCTTGTAAGTCATGTGCTTCAGTCCCCTAATAATTTTGCTTGCCCTCCAAATGTCCTATGACATCCTGTGAGTTTTCAGGAAAAAAATTTACTTAACATAGAGTTCTTGGGCATGATGACAGCAACCTGTAAATCAGTCTAGTTTACTTTAAAATACGCTGTACACTCCTTCAAAAACAATATTTGGCTTTGATGCTGAATAATTAAGGTTTGAATTAAGGTTAAATTGCGGGTAATCAGCTAATTGAGTAGTCGATGGAATTAGTTGAATAGGAGAGAAACTGCAGAGCCATAGCATGGTTAGCCTAGGAGCTAACCCTTGGTGGCTCTTAATACATTTAAAAACCAGAAGCACAGCATCTGGGACCGGGCACGAGCCGGGAATCAGCTGATTCCTGGCTCGTGCCGGTCCCCCACGATGCCTTTGCCTGTTTTTGCCCCTCCCCTCCCCCAAGATGGTGCTGGAGAACTGGCATTTAAGCTGGCTCTCCCCAGCCCTGGCTCCTGCTCCCTCCCCTGATAGAGGCAGCAAGGAGGTGGGGAAGGAAGCGACTAGTTGAGTCACTACTGGACTACCCAATAAGCATACATTTATCGGATAGTCATCTAGTTGCTTACATCACTAGTTTGAAAGGAGGTGTGGTCAGCTCTCCATATGTGTGATATATCCAACAAGCAATGTTTTTTAGGAAGTTGCTGTTTCTTTTTACATGGTAACCTTCAAAGTTTCCTCAAGTATTCCCCAGGATATATAACAAGATAAAATTTATAAAACACTCCATCTATTAAATAATAGCTGTAGTGCTCTGACCTTCTGCTTTTTAAGTCAAATGTATCTTCCAGCCAACCTTTTTGGTAGTTCTTATAATACAGTGTGTATTTCAGATCATGGCTAGTAAGAGGAATAGCCTCTTCAGAGGAAAAAAATCATTTGGGTTGGGGGATAGGAGTATACTATTGAACAAAAGGACTTTGAGGTATGTGCAACAAATACCACTTCAGCCTTTCAGTCCTGCCATATCTGTCGATTAATCTTCATTAAAACTGCCTTTTGTGGGGATGTATTGATCTAACTTTCTCAGGAGTGGAGTGTGATTGAGCTGATGTTAGAATCCAACTGCTAAGGACTGGCAGAAAGAGATATTAGCACATAACACTCTTTCTGGCGCATAGGTGCTTCAGTAGGTATTTGGATAATACAGTGATGGGCGGGGAGTTTGTTTTAAGTTGCTTGACAGAAAATAGTCTAGTATACATTTGATATACACCTTTTCTTCTTATCCATTACTGTCTGAGTGTGTCACTTTACGAGCGTTTCAGCTCTCATCCCAGCCCCAGATATATAGCAGCTATGTTGCTTAAAGTTTGTATTCCTTCATATGTTGCTCCTTGCAGTGTAGCATATTTTGGATTCCCTTCTGAATTATCCTCCCATAGGAATACTGACTTGTGCCACAGTAAACTTCATGTACTTTAAGTTCTTGAGTTCCTTTTTTAAATCACTGACTCTGTTTTATCTGAATCATTCCGTAGGGCTGCAGGGTTCTCGTTGATGCACGGGACAAACTAGGGATCCCTTGGCAATACATGGAGAATGAGAAGCATGGAATGTTTTTGATGGCTTTTGAAAACAAATCTGGAATGCCTATAGAGCCTGCTACATTCCAGTTGTATGTACCTGCACTGGGCACGCTGTGGAAGGATTCTGGGATCAAGGAAGCTTTTAGCCGTCGGAGCGAGTATCAGCTGGTAAGTACATCCAACTATGGTGAAAGAATCGTAAACATGGTTTTCTCAGTCTGAATCCAGTTTATGAACAGCTTGCTAAATCTATAATTGGCCATAATACAAGCAGTCTTAGCAATGCTATAAATCTGAGCATGCTATAGCAGCAGGAATTAATAGTAATTGGAGTCAAACTGGAAAAAACAATGCAGCAATAGGAAAGAGTGCAATAAGTGGACAAAACTGGATAGACTGGAAGAGTGAAAGGAATGAAAAAAGATAGAATTAATTGAACAAACCCCCCAAAACTTGTGGTGTTCAGTTGGGCTGATCATAGTAGGCTACTAATTAATGTACACTTTTTTTATATCTATCCAGGTTTGCCAACTTGTATTATATTGATAATGGCAGGCTATATTTTCCTTATCAAACAGACTTCTAGAGTTGAATACAAGATTCCTTGCATAATATAAAATGCAGATATAATAAGTAAGCACTTCTGATGTACATTTTTATCCTTGACGTGGACAACTAATATATATTATGCTTGTTGGAGCAGTTGATGATCGCCCTTTATTTTCAGTCTTGTCTTCTCCCTACCCTCTCTACTCTACTCTTCTCTGCCCCAACCCCCAAATAATGAGGTGGTTGAGGGGATTATAGCCTTTTTATTTATTTATTTTTTTTCAGGAGGGTTGTTGCTAACCTTAACCTATTTGGGTTCAAACAGTGGTATAACTAAAATCTGACCATTCAGGGGGTAGCCAGGTTAGTCTGTAGAGGAAAAAACAACAAATGGTCTGGTAGCACTTTATCGACTAACAAAATATATAGATGATATCATGAGCTTTTGTGGGCACAGCCTACTTCTTCAGAAACATCTACATGTTTTGTTAGTCGAGAACGTGCTACCAGACTGTTTGTTGTTAAAATCTGACCATTAACTTAAGTGTCTTAGCTTCTATGCTTGTGTATTTAAGTTAATTTATCTCACTCTTAACTTCACACACAATGCTTTTTTTTCATTGAAGATATGTTGTGGCTTCCTACATTGGCCCTAAGGGACTTTTATTCTAGATACTGAGTGTTGGTTTTTTGTTGTTGTTATTTTGGTTTTTTGGGGGGGTTTTTTGCTTTGCTTTTTTTATAACATTGTGTTCAAAAAAAGGAATTTAATTCTGTGTGATGTGGAATGTGACTTCATATGTGAGAATTGCCAGATGCAAAGGTGAGCATAGTAGCAGTGAATTCCAAGTTGGGGCCTCCCCTTACTATATTACAATATCAGTATTACTACTCTTCTCAAAAAGGAGAAGGAGAAATGCTGTTTGTTCTCCCATCTTCTGAGAAACCGAAGTGTTTGAGGCTGAAAGGATAGGGTGAGAAGTAATGTCAAGAAGAGCTTTAGGGTACTTGTTCATTTCCAATGTTCTATTTGCTTTAATCTAAATACTCCTTTCAGGATGCTGCTGCTCTCTGAGGCATCTTAAAACATAGCGTCTAAGAATCTCTCTCTTCCTTCCTGTTGGGATTGTAATTCTTCAGATTTGAGATCAGTTTGTGTACTTTTAAGGTCTGGAATGGGAAACTGTTACTTGTGCAGACTTCCACCCACACACTATCGGTTCATATTTAAGGAGGAAATAGGCAGTCCAAAATAATTTTAGTCCTTTTTACATTCCTTGATATTGTCATGAAAAGGAACAGATATTGTAATGTGATGCAACTGACAGTAATGTAACTCCAGTAGTTTACCAAGATGAGGCATAGCTCTAAAACATTTTGCCTATTTCAGAATTTTATTTTTTGTTTTCCCTTGCACCCTACTTTTGTGCTCACAATACAAGTCAGCAATGTTTTTGTTAGTACTTTCTTACAAGGAAGTAACAATATCTTTGCTCTTTTTTTTAAGGAGTCAAGTTTTTTTTGTTTCATTTCAGTAACTTCATAAAATATAACATGCCATTCTTTATATTCCCTTCGTTGCTTGACTTTGGAAAAGCATTTCTGAAAACTAATTACATAAATAAACTCTGAAGTTCTTGAAATGGAATGTGCTTGAAGTTTAAGGGCAGGAATTACAGCATTGCTTTTGTCTTCCTTTTTTGGCCCTAAAAGGAATAACTGGAATTAATGGAATAGCTTAGAACAAGATTAAAACAAACATTTCTGTTTAGTTGTCTTTTAGTAGTAAGCCATGCTAGATTGTCAGAGCTCTGCTTTTTGTGTCATTACAGTTAAAATTGTCAGTACTTCCATTAGATCCATTTTCTGTAATATGCCTTGTAACTTTGATTGTAAAATTGTGTTCTTGCTGAAACACTCCCGATCTCAGAATTTAAGTTTAACTCTTTTTTTTTTTTCTTCAGTTCAGTAAGTTTTTTTTCTGCATTCCTCAAAGAAAAAAAAACTGTGTTCTGTTTCACTCTGTGGTAATGCCACAAGGGGTTTTATTTAAAACACAAAAACAAAATCCTTGCCAGTATACCTCAGCACCGCAACCTAAGAGTCCTTAGAAATTTATTTAGGATAACTTTTCCTAGGTATTTTGACAATTTATCAATTAATCTTCTATGTTTTCAGCCTACCTAAATATCCTTTCATTTGCAGATGGAAGTCTATCATGCAGGTGTTTGGCTTGCCAACCTAACTCTTTTATATTTTCTTAATATGTCTTGGGTTATATTTACTAACCCTAAATAACTAAGACTGTTAGACCCAAATGCTTTGACCACTTCAGCTGTTGTTGTGATAGTGGGATTGAAGACTCACCCTTTGTAAGTGGGTGAAGTTGGTTAAAGGAAAACAAAGTGACTGCTGCCTGAGGGAGGAAGCCCCAATATACCTAGAGTGGAGAACAGTTACGAAAGTCAGATTCTTTCTCCACATAACTGAATATCAGTGACATTGTATCGTATTGGAAAGGCTAGTTCCTTGATACTAGTTTTCCAAGATTATAAATTAAGGCTGCTTTTGCATTCTTGAACTTTAGCAACAGGCATTTAAAAAAAAAAAAAAGGCAGAGATGCATGCTAAAGACACTAGAGCACCACCTTTATGTTGAAGTCAGTAATATTTGCAATATCGACTGCAGAGATCCCCAAACATTTTGCTGAGCTCCTCCATTCAGAGTCCTGTCCCATGCGTGGGGCATAACTGCCCAGTAACAATGTTCCCTCCACTTTTTTTCCTATCAATGTGCAAAATAAATTATGTGCACCAAGGCATGTACAGATGTGCACCACCAGAATAAATACATGTGGCTGGGTGTGGGCACTCTGCTAATCAGCTGGGTGGCGCTTAAAAGAAACACTGCCGAGCACTGGGGATGTTAGCATATAGTCAAGTAAATGATTAACTGATAAACCTAGGCTTATTGGTTAATCCTATCTAATACATGCACCACCCCTTGCTGCCTCTCTATCAGAGCTGGCTTTAAGCAGGCTCCCCAGGAGGCATCAGCGCGGAGGGTCAGGGGACCAGGCAGCTTCCTGTGGACCCACTTGCCCCCCCCCCCCTTGCTGCCTCCTACAGATGCAGCAAAAGGGGGCAGGCAGGAGCCAGTTCTGGGGGGAGGGGAGGGAGAGGTGGCTTAAAAGCCAGTTCCTGGCTGCACCAGCTCCATGGTGCCACCTGCCCTGCCTCCTCTCCCCTTCCCTCCCTCCCTCCCCCCAGATGCGGGTGAGGGAGGAGAGGTTGCCATGAGGCAGCCTCTGTCTGCAGGGATCCAAGCTCCCCATGGACCGAGGCTGCTCCACATCCCATGGCAGCAGCCCCTGTCTGAGGGGGGTGGTCCAAGCTCTAAGCTTTGCACACTGAAGGACATGGGGTCAGCAGGAATATCAGTGCTCCTATGGCAGGGGTGGGGGGAACCTCTCCTGCCTGGATCCAGCCCCAGAGGCTCAGGAATCTCCTCCTCTTCTCCCCCCCCCCAATCTCTCAGCATTGGGGAGTCTGCATTGGTGCTCCAGCCCCCCTGCTGCCCCACTGCAGGGCTGGAGCACCCAAAATTTAGTAGCTTGCTTTTCCCCCCCCCTTCCCCCCCCCCCCCGGCTCTGGTGCGTGAGGGGAGTGTGAGGAGTGTCTCCTTCTCAGTCAGGGTCCATGTCAGTGAGAATTTGGTGGTGTGTAGTGGTGTGTGGGTTTTGGGGGGTTTTTTACTTCTCGTGTGTGTGGCCCCCGACAGATTTGTCTGGGGGTCAATGGCCCCCAATCAAAAATGGCTCCCTACCCCGTCCTATGGTTCAGCCTTTGACTTGCAGCTCTCAAGAGTCCCCACTGGCCTTTCCAGCAGAGGAGGGTAACTGTTGGTATGTGACTGCAGCAGTGAAGGAGTGAGACTATCAGGGAGCATTGCCTGGTCAGCTAAGACTGCTCAGACAGAGCAGCCTTCAGATTCTCAGCCCTTTAGTATCAGAGAGGTAGCTGTGTTAATCTGAATCTGCAAAATCGATGAGGAGTCCTGTGGCACCTTACAGACTAACAGATTCCCCATCACACAGAATTAAATTCCATTCCCAAAGTCTTCATAACTCTGAGGTTCTATTGTATGTAGTGCATGAAATTAAAATGTTCTTGAGGACATAGGTACTACTTTTCAGATTGAAAGGATTTGTTTAATGTGTCAAATCTTGCTACTTAATAAAATGAACCGGTCTTCTTCACCTCTTGTTAGCTCTTAGGGCTATTTGTGCAGTGCGTATTTTCATTAGCGTGTAGCAAAAAGGTGATAGCTGAGGCCATGGAGATTGGGAGTATCTTGTAGTTTGTCTTTTTTGAGTTTAACACCCACAATTTTTAAATAAGAAAATGCTATAAAGTAGAAGGCTTATAACCCCACATCGTAGATACTGGCTTAGATCGTCTCCACATGTATGCACTGGTTTGGTTAAATCCCTATGTGGGCACTTAAATTGGTCTAAATAGATATACAAATTGACTGACACATTAAATCTGGTTTATATGTCTTGTATATGATAGAAACTGAATTGATTTTTACTGAAGATCTGACTTTTAACTAACTTGGTTAAAATTGAAGTATATGCGTAGAAGTCTGCTTTTTAGTTTAAACAAATTATTGATTTAGATTAAAAAAATCAAGCTTATTTCAATCTTAAACAAGTGCCTGTACAATCTCTTGTCCCAGTTTAACTTATCATTAAACACCTTTAGTTAAACTGGGACAGCTGTGTGTAAACCAGGTCTTAAGTATGCTTGCAGTGAAGATCTTGCTTAATGCTATAAAGCATCTTCAGAGTGGTCTTGCAGTAAATTTAACACTAAACTTTTTTGTTTTAAATTCAGTCTTTGAACAGTAACAGTAATCTACAGGTGCCTTTCTTTGTAATGCTAAATGTAATTATTGGTTTAGCAGTGGAAAACTTGTTGGGGGAAATAGCTGTTTCATATTATATTAGGTTATAGTTAGTTTTCTTCACTAGGACCAGAGGAGCTGCCTCTAGGCATTTATTAGCACTTTCTACTTCATATACAATGCATTTAAGTGCTGCCTGTAAATCCCTATCAGGGTATTTGAGCCTTTTAGAACTGAGTGGGTAGATTCTACAATAGCAGTATTTTCTTTGCTTCAGTGTCTCTCTCTCCTTCTAAAGCAAGCTAACCAATTTCACTCTCTTCACATCCACCCCTCCGCTTCTGTGCTCCCCCTACCCCACAAGTTCCTCTGTTCCTTGTATGCAAGCAAGTAGTTCTGGTACAAGAGCTTCATTGTGTGTTTGGTTACATTGTTAGGTCTCTGTCTTCGTTTTTTAGCTACAAGCATAAGAATTCTTTTGTAATCAGTATGGGACTCTCTCAACCCCCCACTTTTTCTGTCTGTATTTTTGAAAGGAATACATTTTATCACTTTACTATAGATACCCTGTTACACTTGTTCCCTCTGAGGTCTTCTGTATGACATGAGATATTTGGATTACATTCCTCCCTGCTTGCAGATGGAGGAAGAATACTTGATTTACATGGCAGCTTTCACAAAGGCACTTACTGGTACAGGATCCTTGTCTCTTTTTACCTGGAACAGTTCCCTGTGCTTTTGCTGAAAGTGAAGAATCTGATGCTTGACCCCAATTCCAATTGCTCTTGTGTAAACTGGAGTTCAGTATGTACCAGATTTCTGCTCTTGTGAATAGCTCCTCCCTGCACATCATAAAATGTGGAGGCCAAGTCTAGGTATAAGAGTAACTTGGGTGTCAGAGTCACAATTGGATCTTGTCTTCCATCACACAGGATGATCCTTCTAGGAGCCAAATCAACTTTCAGAAGGTGACCTTGAGTAGAGATCTCAGTTTTCAGAGGATTTGGCTTGGTCTTCTTCCTCCAGACAAAACAACTCACCCATTTCTCGAAGGTGCTTGACTCAATATCTGCCTCTCTGATTTCCTTGGATGGCCTCACAACCAGTATAGGCTTAGATGTTGTAGCCATTACTACACCCTGTTGGAACAGCACTGGTTCCCAAGTCCAGCAGACAGAGTACTTGGTGACCTCCTGCTTCCTCTCCATCTGAAGGCTCCAGGCAATGTCCAAGACATTAAGGAAACTCAGTGCAAGAATAGTGGCAGTCCTATGAACATAAGAAATGGTGGTAGGTTGACTTTCTCACCTCTTGTGCTATGTATACTCGGTGCATGTGAAGCGACAATCCTAGCAACTCTCTTGGGCAGCAGTGAGATGGCATAGGCTTAACCTTCTCTGCTGTTCTCTGAAAGTAAGCTAAACAGTAGCAGGTGACTCCTTTTATTCAGCAGCGCTCGCACCCAAACAATAAAAGAACTTGCAGAAGCTATTTTGTGTGCGCGCACTTACTATTTACTTGTGTGTTGGAGCAGGGAGGGAGCTTCTTATGCAAAATTGGTTCATGCAAAAATTGGTGTGAGCATAGCTTAGCTAAATTGGTTTTCTGTGTCTTGGTGTTGCTCCATAGTAATGGACTCAATCCTTAAAACACATAGGCCTAATAGGACTAGGACATGTTAAGCGAAAAAGAGAGACTTCTATTTTGATCAGTCTAAACATGTACATACCTGCGTGGATGCAAATCGAAATCAATGTCCATCGAACTACAGGGCTCTAATCCTGAGAAACAAAATGGCCAAAGGAGAAGACTATGGCGCATGGTACCTGGGACCCACCACCCTGCACCAGCAGCTCCTCTTGGCTGTGTGGCTCTACTGCTTCCCAGCCTTGCCACCAGCCATGTCTCCTATCTGAGGTGGTACAGCCCCAAATTCTTCTCATTTGGCTGCTGTGGTTCTCAGGAGTAGTACCCTATGGATCAGTAGATACCGATTTGCTTCCACCAATAGAAATTTGTGTCTACGTTGGGCTCTCTAAATGTAAATTTTATCTGTGCTCTCAAAGATTAGAAAATCTTCCTTGATAGACTTAGAGCTTTAAAGTTATTTACCATAACAAACAAGGTTTAAAAGGTGACTTGATTATAGTCTACAAGAACCTTCATAGAGAACCAATATTTAGTAGTGGGCTTTTCACGCTACTTTACACCTTTCTCTGCTAGAATGAAGCTAGATCAATTCATACCAGAAAAGAGGTGTAAATTTTTGACCATGAGAATAAATAACCAGTGGAATAACTTGCCAACCATTGCGGTGAATTTTTCTATTATTGGCAATTTTAAAATTGGGATTGGATGCTTTTTTGAAAGAGACGCTCTAGGAATTATTTTGTGGGAGTTCTATGGTCTGTTATACAGGAATGCAGACTAAATTATTACAATGTCTGTTCGGACCTTGGAACCTAAGAGAAAGTAGGAATGTTAAAGATTAGTCGACTATCCGATTAGCATTTGCTTATCGGATAGTCTTTTGACTAGTCAATACCCCCTGCCCCTTGCTGCCTCTGTGAAATAGAGGCAGCAAAGGGGGAGGGAAGGGGTACTTCAAAGTGGCAGTGCCTCCCCAGGCTCCTAGCGGCATGCAGCGTAGCATGGAGCCTGGGGTCAGCGGGGGACTGAGTCCTCTGCTGGCCCCGGGCTCTATGGCTTTGAAATGCATAAAGAGCCCTCGCTGGGGACTCTTGTGCATTTCAAAGCAGGCACGCCATGTGCAGCCAGGAGTCAGTGGGACTTCCCGCTGGCCCTGGGCTGTATGCGGAGTTCTGCGTTCCTCCTTTTCAGAGGAGGAATGCGGAAGTGCCTATCGACTAGTCAATTAACTGCATTTTAACATCCTTAGGGGAGAGTATCAAATATTAGCTTACATATTAAATAACAATCCATGAGCACTTGGATCTCCATACTCTGGATGACCCTAATCTGGGAACACCCTTGGTATGGAGGAGGAAGCAGCTCTGCACACTGCTGCGCCCTTTCCCCCACCAGCTGAGGGAATGGCAAGGCAGGAATGTGCTTCCCCTGCAGCTTTTCCCCGCCGTTCCTATAGTGGCAGAAGATGGTTCCTGGCAGTGGCAGGGAACGCAGAGCCACATGTGCACCCAAGAGCAGAGTGCCAGGTAAGCACACAACCGCCATCCCCCTCAGGGCCTGACCCCACAGCACCCTTCCTGGCCTGGAAAAATCTTTAATCTGGCATACTTTATTTCCCAGGATTGCCAGATGAGAGGTTCAAGTATACGAATGGGAGTGTTCCATGCTATTTCTTGTGCAGAGCCATAAATGATGTAGAATCACTGAAGACTTTAGGGGGGGCAGTTTTCAGGGGACGTTCAAGAAAAATACTTCAGAATTGTTTTGTATAGGTTCTTTTGATATTACCTGTCTTTGGGCTCATCTAGGCTACAGGGAATGGTCGAAAGAAGATATACAAATTCTGCAAGAATTTGCATATCTTCCGATCGCTCTTGCGAAAGCAGAGCTTTCGAAAGTGAAAGTAATTAAGACGCGGCTTTTTTGGCAAACTGCCCCCTTTGTCGAAAAGCTGCGTAAACCTTTTTTTTATTTCTTTCCTCTTTCGACCGTTCAGCGTAGCCTAGATACACCCTGAGTATGGGACAACTCTGGAACACTATTTCTCATAAGGGTTCACTTCATTTCCTTAATGAAGACACTGGGGCTAAATATAGCATATTAGATAACAGACTTCACATGAGGGCTAGTGGAGTCTTATGCTGCTTTCCTAGTGTCTGAAAACTCTGGTATGCATTATTTTATCCAAATATTATATGGGTTTGTTTATACTGAAGTAAAACTCCCATGACTGGCCCATGTCAACTGACTTCAGCAATAGGGCTATAAAATTGCAGAGTTGCTGTTCAGGCTCGGGCTGCCCATGGGTGCCCGGATTCAGTCTCCGGCTCAAGCCCAACATCCTCACTGCAGTTTTATAGCTCCTCAGCCTGAGCCCTGTGAGCCTGCATTAGCTGATGTGGGCCTGCCAAGCATGTGTTGTTGCTGTGTAGACATGTTTCTTCCAGTACTTAAGGTGAAACTTGGATTGAAAACTCTAACTCCATCTCAGATCCTCTGTAGTTTTTATAATTTAGCCATAAACACATGACTCAGATAGCATTTTGCTCTGTTCTTGCTGTTTCAAATAATATAACTATAATATACAATCATGAGGAAGATTTCTGTATCTAATGTCAACTTTATACAGGGACCCCAAGATGTGACCGCCTGAGTTGCGACCCCTAGCACTTGCAACCATTTTTGTAAGTGCAGAAGGGGCTGAAAACCTCTGCACAAAGCCTATCGTAAATTAGGGTTCACGTTACGATGCCTCCAACTTGCGATGCTTCCCCAGGAACCAATTGCGTTGCAAGTCGGGGGATGCCTGTAATCCTTATTGTGGATTTTGTTCTTTGTGAAATTGAAGTGCAAAGTCAGTTTTGTTACACAAACATTACTGGTAGACTACTGTTCTCCAAACCACTGATCAATCAAAAAACTACCACAAGTGGCTAAAATGTTGCTTATTCTGTAACTTTGACTTCTTTTCAGATCAGTTACTTTTACATATTCCATCAGTTGTGTCCACGGAGATTTGACAAATTCTGATAAAGATGTGCAAAAGAAATAACAAAACTGTTCATTATTTCTTCTTGAGCATAATTTAGACAAGCTGCCAGCTACAGAGATCCTTTTCTTGTACACTGTATTCATTGAAAAACTATTTTAAAAATTTCCAGCATTTTTCAAGTTTGCAAAACTTTTGTGAAATTGCATCTGATGGGTGGGTGCTCCCACTGAGTCCACCTGTTCCACCAGCCTGGGCTTCCTTACCATTTCTTGCTGCACACGTACACACAGGTAGGGACAGATCCAGCCATAAAATCACACAGTCTGCAATCAACTCTGTGGGAATACTCAGCTCGAGAATTACCCAGCACTCAAGTGCATATGCCCTCTGTAGTATAAACCCAAAATTGTATTGTCTTGCACTACATGGAAATCTGTATAGCATAAGCTTATGAAATTTGCCCCCCCCCCTCAATGTGGGGGATGATGTGCACAGCTCCCCCCCCCCTTATGAATTGCATTTTAGAATATACAAAAACAAGCTTATTAACTACAAAAGGGTAAAGTTTTTAAGTGATTATAAGTGATAGTAAATGGATGAAAGTTGATTACTGAGCAAATAAAAACCACACAAACTGAGCTTAATACACTAAAAAATACTGGCTACAAATAATAATTTCTCACTCTAAATGATGTTTTTTAAGCAGGATACAAGATTGCTTGAAGATAACCTGCAAGCAGTGCAGTTTATGTTTACAAGTATGTTTTTCAGTCTAGACCTTTTTCTTGGGTTCAGCCCCAGCATCTAACACCCCAGTTTAATTTCTTTATTTAGGTGTTTTTAGCAGGTTTCCTTCTTGGGCAGGGAGACAATGGAGAAGGACCGAGATTAACTCACTCCCCAGCCTTAATTAGGATTTGCATATGGAGAGAATCCTTAGTTTTATAGTTTGACCTCCATCCCCTTCCAGGGGAAATATGCCAGCAGATAGGGATGTGGAGGTGTAGTCGACTACCTGGGTAGCACTATCAACTACTCGATCACCCTTTCCTCTCCCCGCCACTCTGCACTCTTAAAGGGACAGAGAGAGGCTGGCATGCAAAGATGCTGGCTCATTCTCTGGTCCCCCCCGCTGGGTCTCAGGAAAACCCTCATGCTGCCCCTCTGCATTTTTAAAGGGACACAACAGTGGCAGCCTGTCTGCTTGTCTGTCTCAGCACAAGCCAGCTGCCACCGCTGTGTCCCTTTAAAAATGCAGTGGGGCAGCATGAGGGAGGTTGTGGGGGGCTGGCTGCCTGCTGCTTCGTCCTGTTTAAAAATGCAGAGTGGCAGCATGAGGGTTGTCCTGAGGCCTGGCAGGGGACTAGAGAATGAGCCAGCATCTTTGCACGCTGGCTCCTCTCTGTACTGTTAAGTGTGCAGAGTGGCAGCCAGGAGTTGTGCTCATATGCAGCCTGAGCCGGAAGTGAGTGCTTAAAGCACCCTTCCTTAATGAGTAGTCGATGGAAATTCCATCGACTACTCGACTAGTAAATTAATCAATACTTCACATCACCTGAGACAGGATACTATCTTGATCTGCTGGTAAGGATGTTATCACCTGACCGAGCTGTGTCAGCAGCATTCTAGGAATCTTAGCAGGAAGGAGGGAGATTAGCATCTGCAAAGTCTTGTTGTCCTTCCTAATGTCCCATCCAGGCTGATACCCACCAGACAGGAGGCGATTCCGCGGGTGCAAACACTTTTGTAACTGATATTGCTAACTTCAAATATGGAAATGGTACATGTATAAAAATAGAATCTTATTCAGCAAATCATAACCTTTCTAATGTTATCTCACGTGACCCATCTTGCATAAAACATATCTTAATTATGTTATATTCATATCACATATTTATGAGGAGTATGGGGTAAAATGTCACATCAGCATCATGGGGAAGCTTTGCACACATTTACATCTCTATTCAACACCACAGTGTAGCATCCACATGGAAGTCCCATGGTGTCCCTATAAGCAGCGTATTCTGGTGGGTGAGCACAGTGCTACAAGTCGGAAATGTTCTTATCACTCATTGGTGATGAAGGGTCACGTTCCCCCCATATGGGTTACATGACCAATCTAGATTTTAATTGCTGATGTCAGGTGCCCTCACTGCCCCACCACCACCTCTTTCACGCAGGGCAGGGGTTGCATCTGGCATTGATATTTTGCAGTTATTTGTATTTGTAAAGTTCTATGTTGTCTTAGCAGCCCTATGTGCTGATGGTTGCAACTTGTGCTGCAGAACCTAAACTTTCACTTGCATTTGTCACTACCTGACAGTTATGAGAATGAGATGAGACTGTACCTGATGCAATATGATGCAGTTGTGTATATACAGGCAGCTCTGAAACAATAGTTCTGAGTAATGAAAACTCCCCCTGTTTATTTAAGGGGCATTAATGCTGAAGTTAAATGTGTGTGCCTATTTAACTGCCGATCAAAACATTCCAGTTCTTCCACTCTTGCCTAGTAAGATCCAAACAAGCTAAATGACATTTTGCTTTGACATCACAGGTGGCTGGATCTCAAAGCCACACAGCAATTAAATGACAAAATTAAGACTTAAATCCTGATTTTGGGTATCCTGTTTTTAAAGTACTGTATTTGAAGTATCTTCTTGAAAACTTGAGGGCTGACACCATGCAAAACAAAAGTGCAAAAATTCTGCACAAATTACTGGACCTAGACCAACTTGGCATGGTTTTAGCATTGTACTACTTCTGTGGTGTGCAGTCATATGCATGTTTGCAGAATTAAGTCATTAAGTGAGAGAAACAATCTGACCCAATTTTGACAAATTTCCCTAAGAAACCTACTCCATAACCAACCCACATTTACTCTGCCATCCCCAAAACTGCCTTAAACAGGCCTTGTAACGTGTTTTGAAGATCCAAAGCTGAGGCCCCCCCCTTGCCACTTGTCAATTAAACAAAGGAACTGTTAGCTTAAGCATCTCACTGGACCATTAAACACTGTAGAACATCCTGGGGAGGGACCCTGCTTCTAAGGTAGGTGAGACTCAAACACTTGAGGTGTTCAAAGATCAAAAATAACCTTTCACAGGCAGTCGTTGGAAGTCATGCAGATTTTGAAACACTCGTGCAATAGCCTTTCTTCATGTGGGAGGCTTATTTCTTCTCCGAAGCTGGAGCGCATTCATCAAAAGCTACTTCCTGGACACAGAAATGATGAGATGCCTCTATTGTCTACCAAAAAAGATGACAAGCTAACAGGTGTTTATACCCTTTGCTTTGCCTCCAGGTTATTTTCTGCTTGCTTTTTTTTTTTTTCCCCTGTAACTTACAGCCAGCGTTCTCTCTCCAGTGTTTTATTATAGTATCTTCTAGATGCACCAACTAAGGGTTAAAAGCTAACTCTACTAATCCTTTGTTCATGAAGACCGTTCTTGCCCCAGAGAGCTTCCAGTCTAGGTGTATGGCAAAAAGCAACAGCTGGATGAAATGCCGTATGGGAATTAGGAGGATGAGGCAAAGAGTAAAAGGAATGTGTTTCTGTATGATAAACATGAGCTGCTAATAAGGAACAGGTATGGACATATGATGGCTAGAAAGACTGCAGGGGATAGCTTATTTTTAAATAAAATCCTTGGAATGAGATCCTGTGAAAATGGGCTGCTTTGGTTTTTCTGTATTGTATTTCTTCTTCTCCCCCCGCCACCACAATCCTTCATCTGTGTTCTGTCTAATTACATTGTAAAATCTTCAGGGCAGGGACCATATTTTAAGTCTATAAAATATAGTATGTTTCGGGCACTTTTGTTAATGCTTGCTGCTTGTAACTCCCAAATGCTTAGGGTTTAGGGTTGTCTGGTTCTGTTCAAATTGTATACTCTTGGAGGTTAGTAAAACCCCTCATATTTACAGCATTAAATAAATTCTATAGGGGTCTCTGATGCTGGTTCTTCAAATACAAGTGAGTCTTCATTTTGAGTTTGGTATGTTCAGGGTGAAAAGTAGTTTGATCCTGAGTCCAGTGTTCAGAATATATTGAACATGATTTGCATCTTGCATAATGATGGCCATACTTTCCTCTGAAAATACTTCCTGTCATCAGATCCTTCCTATTTCTATATACATTACTAATCACATATCCGGAATAGATTTGTTTGACTTTACAGCTCATGTCTAGTGACATTTGGGTTTCAGAATTATTGAATCCCTTGTAGGCTTCTAACTTGTGTTGAACCAGTCCTTGCTCTTTGTTTATCATGTATGTGTATTGTTTCATGTTTCATATCACTTCTGCTAACTTGTGAAATCTTAGATTTTTTTAGAATGAAAAATTACCTTGGGATCTTAATTCATAAGACTGCATTCTCTATTTCTGACAAAAGGCTCTCATATTATTATGCATAAAACATAAATTTGTGACAATAACTTGGTATTGAAGACCAATATAAATTAGTACTATAAATCTTGCAGGATTTTATTGGCATAGGGATTTGTTCAGAGTAAGTCCAGCTGTAATTAATCTTTGCATCACGAAGAGATGCTGGCATGTGCTATGAGAAACAAGGGAGGAAACTTCAGATCAACCTCTCATTGAGCCAATAGCTAACTGTGGCTCAAATCCACTAGTGCAGTGGTTCTCAAACTTTCTGGCCCATGGACCACCTGGCTCAATGCAAACCTTTCCGTGGACCACCAGTTGCTAATGGAAACTCGCTGTTAATTACATAAATATGCTAGGGATGTAAGCGACTAGTTAACTATCCGATAAGCAAAAGCTTATTGGATAGTTGAGACATTAGTTGCTTCCCTCCTCTTGCTGCCTCTATCCCTCTTGGTTCCGATATAGGGATTAACTGAACTTGTCCGAAGTTTAAATGGGGGTTTTTTTTTTTTTTACCTTGAGAGAAACTTGCTGATCAGTAACCAATAGGAAGCGTTTCAGGACACTTCAGTTCACTGCTGAATTACTTGGGCTATGAAAGTGTTCTTTCTTCATTCTTTTGTGTGAAGTGATGATGAGTACAGGAATGCTGCTAAAATGGTTGTGGTGAACCAAATCAGGCCCAGGAATCCAGAGAGAAACAGTCTGAGACCCACTTCCAGGGCCTTGTGTTCTATTTGTGAGCTAGGCTCTGCTGGAGCCCATTTGTGGGGTGGAGGAAACTTTGCACACACATTAATTTCTGCAAAATTTTGCATTGTGAGGTGGTGCAGAATTCTCCCAAGAATATATGAGCAGAGGTACTAATAACTTCATGCAGTCATGTAGTACGTCTCTGCTATACAAGATATGGCTGTGAAATATCTCATTTTAGTCTTGTCCTCACATGAAGATCCAAAGGCACATGCAGAATATAGTTATTCAATGCTATGTTTTGTTTTTTTCAAGTAAACCAGGAAGCAAAGTGAAGAGGTCAGTTTCAAAGCACTAACTGATAAAAATGGGTGAGAAGTTTTAGTTGATTATCTTGCTGCTTATTCATTTGCCTGGTCTTCATCTTTCAGATTTCTAAACAAACAAAACGAATATACTCCAATTTATGAAAAACATTTTCCTGTTGAATGTGCTCATATTCCATTCATGAAATTGTGTTGCTGGTTAACTTTCAAGGGGCCTACACAGTTAATCTGACTTATTTTTTTAACTGGATGCATAATTTCTGGGTGTCAGTTTTGCTGCAGTATTTCCTCCTCTTCAGTTAAACAACCTGGGTGCAAGACTGCTCCTGCCCGGGGGGGCTGGAGAAATCCCTGCCTGTGGTTTGATGGAATGCTCCAGCCAGGCCCACAATGGGGCTGCTCCAATTAGGCCAGAGTCCGTCCACCTTTCCCTCCTTCCCCCCCGCACCCTCCCCCAGGTTGGGGGCGTGCATCAGGCAGGTGGGGGACTGGCAGCCCTCCACTCAACATGGGCTAGGGGCTCATGGGGGATGGTTCTGGCCCAGCCAGGCCACCAGTTAACCAGTAAGATTCGCCTGATAGGCATCACTTGATAAGGGTGATGTCAGTGGTTAACTTGTTAACTGGTAATCATCCCAAGTAATTATTTGGCATTTTGCCATGTCATGGATTCAAATACTTTATTATCATATTTCCCTGAACAATGGCTGCTGTAGGATGACTGTACAATCTGTGGACAGATTTCAAATTCTGACTGGTTTAGGGATGTTAACAGGTAGTCTGGTAAATGGTTATACGATAAGCATCAGTCTTAGCAGGTGATGCTTACTGGGTAACAGTTTATGGCTCCCTGGGAGCAGCCCACAGCCCAACCGTGGGTGGAGGGATGCTCCAGCCCTACTGGGCCTCCCACCCCCCACACAGTGCTGCCAGCTCCTATTCTGTATAGGATGGGAGCCAGCAGCCCCTATGGGAGTTGCAGCTGGGCTGGATAGGCTCCTGTCTGCGTCGGGGGGCCACTCTAGCGGGCAGGGGAGCTGCTCCATCCCCGCTAGAGCGGCCCCCTGCCCACATCCTTTTTAACCATTTAAATGGTTAAACACAATGTCAGCACTGCATTTACCCATTTAACCAATTAAACAGGTTTTTACATCCCTAGACTGGACATAAGCTACACAGAATGAAGTAGCTAAGATCAGCATATGGACACAGCTCCAGATTTGCTTTTTGCCAGCACCACCATAACATTAGTGAACAGAACTAAGTGGTGGCTGGAGCTGTAGTCAGAGAATGTGAAGACATAGCTATGGTGCATACCTAGCCCCACAGTTGCATTCCAAAAAGGTCCACGTTTGTTTGGTGAGGGCTTGTCTTCCATACACTGGTTCAGTATGCTTACCATGGTACATCCGCATTCTCTTTTAAATGGTCACTTGCATGGGGAATTGAAGTCTAGCTCTGTTGATGAGAAGCTGGGTGCCAGAAGAGTGCTATTGGCAAGCCTCAAGCCCTAGATGTTAGTTGCTAGCTATGGGAAAGGAGTTGAGTGGCTGCTTATGCTTCTTCAAACAGAGGCTACAGAGGCTTCCAAAGGCTTGAAAACTAAGCCTGGTGCTTGCTTTCATTTCAAAGACCCTTGTTAGTTTCTAAAGTTTTAGTTCCTTCACAAGAGCTTTTGTCCTGAGAGATTAAAGGTGCTGTAAATGTAAACTACCAAAAGCTGCTTTTGAAGGAAAATAGATATTCCCTAATAAATTCATTTAACAAGAGTTAAACCCCCAGCCCAGAGAAGCCACAAGTGCCTCCTGCTTCAGCCAGAGGAGCCTGGGGCTGGCTGAAGCCCAAACCTCCCCTCTTCATACCCTTGCCTGGAGGAGCCCTGGGTGGACTGAAGCTGAGAAAAGATGCTCTGGGGAGCACATACCAAGAGATGGTAAAATTTAGCAGCAGTGGTATTCTCTGCGAAGTAGCATAACTGAGTATAGAACAGATATAGCTGACTCCTGTTTGGGACAGTGCAAAGGCAAGAGGGAGTTTGGGGGTGGAGCTAATGTATTCCCTGCTTTTCCAAAGCTTTTTGAAGTGTGCTATGTTGTGGAATTGTATGAGATACCATTGAGGAACCTAAATTCTGTGTTAAGAAAACTTGTCAGTGAATTTCCTAGGTGCTTTTTTTAAGTTTTAAAGACATGGAATTGTTTTTAGTAGGAGTTAGCGGTCATGTTCGTGGTGTAGTTATGTTGGCTTGCAGTTGAGATACAACAGTGGCCAGTTAATGAGAAGAGTAGCGTTCTCTAGCACTTTATCTGTAAGTATGAAATACTATTACCAAGGAGGAAATAAACTATTATCCACATTGTGCTTCAGTTTCCCCATCTGTGCAGAGAGGTGAAGTGACTTTGCTCCGTCATTGGTCTGCAAGGTGATGTGGGCCATAAATAGTCCAGGTTTTCTGAGTGACAGTCTACTGTTTCTCAGGGAAACACTGTTGCTATGTGATTCTTAAGTGCCCCATAGCCCCTAGATAAACTTTATCATGGAACGGGGCTAATGTTCTCTGTCTGTAGTTGTGAACAGCACTGGTGAGAGAATCCAATCTATGTCCAAAAATGTGGCAGTTTTATTTTGTGGTCATGAAAGTAAATTCAGGAACGTGGCATCTCTTTTTCTTAACTCACCTGCACCATACCTGGCAGCTCACTCTCTCCCCTTTCTGTCCCATTAAAGCCATTATAACTTTAGAAGCCAGATGTGCCTCCCAAAAGTTGGTAGAATCTGAACTTTTAAGAAACGTGTTTTTTGGTGGGAACATATCTTGGAAATATCTTCTCCAAAATACCCTACATTTCAATCACTAACCCTACACCATATCCCTATATTCAGTAACCCTGCAGACTATAGAGCAGTTACTCAACTTTTTAAACCGAGAGGAATTCTTAACTGGGTGGTGATTGGAAAGTGTTTTTACCAAACTTAGTTTCCTTGGAAAAATGCCAATTCATTGGGGCAAAATGTCTTACAAATACTTCAGATTCCACTACACTTTCACTGGAACCTGAAGGTGCTCCAGGTCCACAGCTCCATGGCAGGAGTCTGCTGGCCCTCTTAGGGTTGCTAGGCTCCTTGATGGAGTTGGGAATGTTATGAGGCTTTCTGTGTGGAACTGAAAGCCTGGACATTGTAGGACCAGGTTCCTTTGCCCACAGCTCAGGGAGCCCAACCGTGCTGGCTGTTTCAAGTTTATAATGTTCTAGGAAATTTTCCCTTTTAGAAAGGGAGACTTTTTTTTTAGGAATGGTAGAGATACGTTGGAAGGAAGAGGTTCTGCATGCCCATCTGCAATATAGAAGGCTCAGAGGTGTGAAGCAGCCCATTCATCTCTGTGTTCCTAGCTGAATGAACACCTCTCTGGAAGTGGATCCAGCTGAAGCAATCACTCTGAGAAGTGTGAACTGCTCTATTTATGTCCATTGGTGTTCTCATCCTCCATGCTTGACAGCCTGTAATATGCTCTTGCCTTCAAGAGACTGGACTTGAACTCACACAGTGGGGTGGGAAGAGGGGGTCACTTTCCCTCCTCCCAAGATCCTGGTGTACAGATGAAAGACTGTGGGACTGACAGGTGACTCAGCTCGGTTCTTTCCACATACCCTGGTACTGACCTCTTAATCTCAGCCCCTCTCCCCCCTTCTATCACCCATCCACATTTATCCACCTCTCCTTGCTGCAGTTCCAAACCCCTTGTCTCCAGGTCACGTCCTCTGCTTCCTAATTCCCACTGTCTTCCCTGCAAACATTTGCATTTGTAATTTGTTCTTTTCAAATTGTTTGAATGTCTTCTGAATCTTCTATTATAATCATGTTCCCCCACCTCACACACACAAAAAAAAAAAAAAAAAAAAGCTTATAAGTTCACGTTGTAGCAAGTTGCTGCCTTTTTAACTTCAGTTTTCTCCCCTGAATTCAATTTAAACTTGCAATGCTTGGATGGTGCTTAGATATGATTGTGATAGCATTCTCTCAAAGGTACACAGGTCCTCTGACTCTTAGGGTAAATCTACACTGCAGTAAAATACCTGCAGTTCTGAATTAGGGTCAGCTGACTCAGGCATGCAGGGCTTGGGGCTAAAAATTACAGTAAAGACATTTGAGCTGGAGCTAAATCTTTTTTGAATACTGTTTTTAGTTTTGGTCCTCTAAAGGCAGTAGTAATTAAGATTGTTTTGGCCAGGATCCGGGCCATGGTTTGACATCTAGATCTGCACAAAAAAATCTGCTCTGAAGTACAAGAAGTTTCTGTGCAATCTGAATAACCATTTGGACTTCAGAGAATGTAAAAGTCAGCCTTTAAACATAAATCTTAGCTGTAGTGGAGCTATCATTCTGCTATAATTTTAACTGAGGCCAGGTCTGCAGTGGGGGGGGGGGGAAGGTGGGCTTAAGATATGCAATTCCAGCTATATAAATAAGTCAAGCTTGGCGCAATCTCCACAGTGGGAGGTCAGTGGAAAAAACATTCCTGTCAACTTCCCTTACTCCTTGTGACATCGAGGGCCCCCTTGTCGGCATCATGACAGCGAGGAGTGGGACACCCTCAGCATTCGATTTTAGCGGATATTTACTTGACTTGCTAAATTGAACCTCAGAAGATCAGTTGCTTGAGTGTTGATCCTCTGGTAAGTGGAGAAGTGGCCTCAGTTAAGGTTGAGAGTTTTCAAAGGAGCTAAGTGTCAGAATCCCATTTGAATTTAATGGGTTTTGGGAACTGATCTCCATTGGGTTCCTTTTGAAAAGGCTAGCCTGATGAAGGCTAGAAACATGAAACTAAGAATAAGCTTTAGATGTAAATACTCGTAAACAAGGATCTGTCATACAAATACTTAGGCTTTTATTACTAACTAGCACATCCGTTTATACATGCTTGTTTCAAAGTCTGTTCTCATTAGAAAACACTTAAAAGGGTCAGGGCAACATTTGTGCTGGCTGCATTGAAAGTGTGCTGCATGCATCAGACACAAGACAGGCCCTGCCCCCGAAGTTCATCATCTTCAGACAATACGCAATTGGGAGTGAAACCCTAACAATTTTCCCAGTTGCATCTATTGTGTTCCAGCCAGCTGTCAAACACTGGTCCTTCTGTACAATTTCTGCTACTGATATTGTTCTTAGCTAACCCATCCCCTTTTGTTATATTTCAATGTGCGTGTTCTGCTGCATTACAGGAAAAAAACTCTCTCCACACCAACGTTCAACCCAGCCTCATCTCTAAGGGCATGTCTACACAGCAGGGCTAAACTCAAGATAAGCTACATAACTTGAGCTACTTCAGTTGCGTAGCTTAACTCGAAATAGCTTATTTCCAATTTTGACTCAGTCTATACAGCACTTATTTAGAAATAGAGCACTCTTCCTCCAACTTCCCTTATTCCTTATACAATGATGTTTACAGAAGTTGGAGTAAGAAGCCCATTATTTTGAATTTATTTTAAAATAACGGGCTTGCTGTGTAGACGCGCAATACGTTATTTCAGAATAACTAATGTTGTTCTGAAATAACGCTGCTGTGTAGACATGCCCTAATATTCCACCACGTCTTCCTGAAAGCAGTCACTGCTTTTGCCCTCCACAAATCCCTTTTCTTATCCCCTTCTCTTTCCTCGTACTCCGACCAAAATGCTGAAATAAGTAGTTAATAGAATGATAGAAATGTAGGGCTGAGGAACCTCAAGAAATCATCTTGTCCAGTCTCCTGCAGAGCCAGTAAACTGAGGTCATACCTGTCAGATGTTTGTTTAATGTGTTCTTAAAAACCTCTTACGACAGGAATTCTACAGCCTTCTTTGGAAGCCTATTAACTACTCTTATAATTAGAAACATTTCTTAAATACTAACCTAAATCTTCTTGCTGTGCTATTTGTCCTACCTTTGGTGGATATGGAGAGCAATTCATCACTGTCCCCTTCAGTACAGCCCTAAACATATTTAAAGATTGATCGGGTCCCCCCATAATTTTTTCCCGCATAGGTGAGATTTTTCTATACTTTTTTTTTGTCATTTTGTGATGCTTGTCTGGACTCCAATTTGTTCACGTTTGATTAAGTGTAGCTCCCAGATGTAGACAATATTCCAGCAGAGGCCCGACCAGTGTGAAGTAGACCAAGACAGTTACTTCTATGACTTTAAACAGTACTTCGGTTACTATAATTTTCTGGTGTGCTAGTCTTTTTTTTTTTTTTTCTTCAACCGCATCACATTGTTGATTCGTATTCAATTTGTGATCCCTTGCAATCCTCAAATCCTTTCCAGCAGTACTGCTATCTAGCCAGCTGTTACCCGTTTCACAGTTTTTTCCCCTTCCTTTGTCTTCATTAAATATCATCTTGCTGAATTAAGACCAATTTTCCAACTTGTCAAGCTTATTTTGAATTGTAATCTTGTCGTCCCAAGTGCTTGCAACCCTTCCCAACTGGGTGTTACCTGCAGTTTTTATATGCATGCTAGGGCTGTCAGTTGACATGCGTTAATCCTGGACTGCATGAATCACAGGCGTTAACACATTAAATTTTTTAACTTATTAATCGCAGGTGTTAATGCTGCGCTGCCCCTTTGAAGTGTTGCTGTGGCGCTTCAAAGAGGCAGCACAACGTGGAGCCCAGGGTCAGCTGGGGACTCCATTGCCACTTTGAAATGCTCAGAGTTGGCATTCCAAAGGAGCAGCCGCCTCACAGCTAAGCTGGGGATTAGCTGTGCGGCGGCTGCCCCTTAGAAAAGCTGTCTCCACGTGTTTCAAAGGGGCAGTGGAGCCTGGGGTCAGCTGGGGAAATGGCGTGGGGAGCCCGGGATTAGCTGGGGAGTCTCCAGCTAACCCTGGGCTCCAGGGCTGCCCCTTTGAAACGTGCTGATGAGCTGTGCTGCTGCAGCCCCTTTCAAACACTGCCTCTGCGCATGTTTCAAAGGGGCAGCCCCAGAGCCCGGGGTCAGCTGGGGACTGCCCAGCTGATGCCGGGCTCTGCGCAGGAGTCCCCAGCTGACCCCAGGTTCTGCTGCCATGGGAAGCCCAGGATCAGCTGGGAGCCCCCAGCTGACCCCGGATTCCACTGCTGCATGGAGCCCAGGATCAGCTGGGCAGTCCCCAGCTGATCCCAGTCTCCACGGCAGCTGCCTCTTTGAAACACCAGAGGTGGCATTTTAAAGGGGCAGCTGTGGAGCCTGGGATCAGCTGGGGACTCTCAGCTGATCCTGGGCTTCCCATGGCAGCGGAACCCAGCGTCAGCTGCGCACTCCAGCTAATCCTGGGCTCTGTGTTGCACTGCCCCTTTGATGTGCCACCACGGTGCTTCAAAGGGGCAGTGCTGCATGGAGCTCAGGGTCAGCTGGGGACTCTAGCTGATCCCAGGCTTCATGAAGCTCTGCCCTGTTGAAACACTGCGGCAGCATTTCAAAGGGGAGGCGCATGCGATTAATCGTGATTAAATTTTTTAATCGCTTGACAGCCCTAATGCATACCCTCCACTCGGTTATCCAAATCATTAATGCAATTATGGAATAGTACTAAATGCAGAACTGACCTTGGCAAGACCCCACTTGACCCTGAACTATTGATAACTTGCTTGAATATGGCTTTTCAAACAGTTGTATACCCACCATGTAGTAAATTAATCTAGACTGCATTGCCCTCATTTTGGCTATGAGAGTGTCATGGGGAATATGCCAAAAGCCTTAGCTTGATTTGAGTGTCTCACCTCTACTATTCCTCTCCCCCTCCCCACCTCCCTTGACACACTACACCACTAGTTCTGTCAAAGAAGAATATTAGTTGGCATGGTTTGTTCTTGACAAATCCATGCTGGCTATTCCTTAACCCTGTTATCACCAGGTGCCTATAAACAAATTGTTTAAGAACTTGTTCCAGTGTCTTTCGAAATATCAAAGTTGGACTCACCTCTTTTTAAAGAATTGAATGTTTTTGCCCTTTTCTAGTGTCTTAAGACTTCACCCATCTTCCATGAATTCTCAGAGATAATTGCTAATGGTTCCATGGTAACATTAGCTAGTTCTTTTGAATGCCCTAGGGTGAATTTCCTTATGACTTGAATATATTTAACTTACCTACATATTCTTTACCTGTTTCTTTCCCTGTTTTTGCTTGTTTTCCTTCTCTCTTATTAATTATGTTTTGGTATCTCGTCACCATTCACCGTTTTAGTGAAAACTGAAGCAAATAGCTATAAAAAACCTCAACCATCTTCATGTCACCAGTTATTAGCTCTTCTTCCCTGCTAAGTAGAGGACGCTTTTCATCTTTCCCATGTTCCTAATGTATTTAAAGAACCTCTTCTTATCCCCTTTTATGGCCTTTGCGAGGGTAGTTAATTTTGTGCTGTAAGCTTTCTGATTTCATCCCTGTATATTTGTGCTGTTCTTTGGTAGTCCTTAGCAGTTTGTCCATGTTTCTATTTTTTTCCAGAAGATTCCCTTTTGACTTTTAGGTCACTAACGAGCTCTTGGTATACCTGTATCAGCCTCTGGTGAATGGTCTTTTCCTTCACATGGAAATAGTTTGTAGTTGTGCCTTTTTTATATTGTCTCCTTAAGAAACTGCCAGCTGTCTTGGCTGAGCAACTTTTTCCCTTGGATTTTCTTCCCACGGGACCTTATCTGCCAGCTCTCTGTTTAAAGTCTGCTTTATTGAAATCTATTGTCCCTGGCTTCCTGCTTTTTTTTCTCTCTCTCTCTCTCTCTCTCTTGTTACTTCTGTTACTGCTTGCAAAGTGTGGTGGTTTTGGTTTTTGACCGGTCTGTGCACTTCATCATTTTCATTTCTCTCTCTTACGCTTAAATTTAATTGAGTAGTGAGTTCTAAAATGCCGTGGCTGGAGTAATTATCCCTGTGGTAATTGCTGGTCTTGGAAGTGGCTGGCATGTCCCTGCAGCCCCTGAGAGAGGCAGAGCAGGGGGTCTTTACATGCCGTCATTGTCTGCAGACACCGCTCCTGCAGCTCCCATTGATCAATAACAGGGACTGTGGCCAGTAGAAGCTGTGGGCTCAGTGCCTGTAGATGAGGGGCAGCACATGGTGCCATGGAGCCATTGCTGTACATGCCAGTTGCTTTCAGGAGTGGTGCAGGGCCAGGGCAGGAGTAAGCCTGCCTTAACCACACTGCTCCACCACCCGGAAGCTCTCTGTTAAATGGTGCCCAGCCAGAGCCTGCTTCCTGAACCCCTGCCCCAGCCCTATACTTCCTCCTGCCCCAGACATGAGTCTCCTTGCACCCAAACTCCTTCCTAGAGCTTGCACCCTGAAGCCCCTCCTGCACCCCAGTTCCCCACCCTGGGCTAAGCACGGAGCCCCTCCAACACTGAACCCTCTGCCCAAGACCAGATCCTGCACCCCAAACCCCTACCCCAGCAAGTGAGTGAGGTTTGGGAAGAAAGGGGGATGGAGTGAGCAGGGTGAGGCCTCAAAGAAGGGGCAGGAAGGAAGTGGGGCAAGGGTATTTGGGTTTGAGGTAGATCTTACACTGCACTTAAATTGAAAAAGTGAGCTTGTGGTTAAAAAGGTTGGAGACCACTGCCTTAGAATCATGAAATCTATCACTTCACCCAAATTAGCTTCCACCTTCAGATTCACTATGGATACATTCCTGTTGATCCATATCAGATCTAAAATGGCAGATAACTAGAGTTCTTCTTTGAGTGGTTGCTCATGTCCATTCGAATTAGGTGTGCGCACCGCGTGCACCGCGTCTTCCGGAGCGTTTTCCCTAGCGGTACCTGTAGCGCCAGCAAGGCGCCGCCATGGTGGGGCATAAGTACCCCTGCTGGCGCTCCCCCACCTCAGTTCCTTCTTACCGCCCGTGATGGTCATTGGAGCTTGTCTCTCTCTTAGAGCAGTTAATGGTTCCCGTTTCTCTTAGTGCTGTAAATAGTTCTAAATAGTTCAATTAGTTAGATAGTTAGTGTTTCTTTGTTTTTCTTCTCCCCCTTCGGGGGTGAGGAATGCCAGGGCCACAAGGCTTTAAGGCGTGCGCTGTCTGCACAAAGTTTATGCCCAAAGGAGACCCTCATGACAGTTGTCTGAAGTGTCTGGGTGAGGGCCACCTTACAGACACCTGTAAGATCTGTAAGTCATTTAAGCCCTGCACTAAGAGGGAGAGTGTCTCTCGTTTAAAACTTCTCCTCATGGAGTCGGCTTTACAGCCGGCACCAGCTGGACACTCTGCGGTGCGCAGTGCACTGGCGTCCACGCACGATGCTCCATCTCGAGAGTGGGCCTCAGTGTTGAGGGCTCAGCACCGTTCTCATTCTTCGGCACCGAAGAGATCAAGAACGTCCCGTGGTAGGTCTGCGTGCCGGAAGTCCAAGTCACGCCTACACCGCGGTGCCGAGTCTCCGGTACGCACCTCCTCATCAACCACTGTGCGGCGTAAGCGAGCAGGACGGCCATCCAGCCCAGGGCAGTTGCCCTCGCACCGCCCCTCCACTCCGGACACTTTTGAGGCGGCGCATGACCTTATTAGCCTCACTACCTCCCTTCCGTCGTCGGTTGAGGTGGAGAGGTCGAGGTCGCCTATGCCGGAGGCCGTGTTGGCACCGGCTTTACCTCCGCACCGTCGTGACTGGACAGCACCGGTCGCTTATGCAGCGGGACCGTCCCCTGTGGGACCAGTACCGCTTGCCTCCACATCTGTGCCGGCCTCGACGCAGGCCGCCAGGCTTCACTCGGCGCTCGACTGGGCTCAACCTCCCTCGGTGCTGGGACCTCTTCCAGACCGCGTCTTGGCTGCACCAGTGCCCTGTCACCCAGACCTTGCGGCACAGTCTATGGCACCGTCATCGGTACCAGCGCTGAGTAGCTTTCCCAGGGTGCGGCTCCAGTCTTCAGCACCGGACCCCTCAGCATCAGCCTCTTCAGCACCGATGCAAGTTTCAGCACCGTTACAGGCACCAACATCGACCCCATGGACCATGCCGGTGCCACTATCGCTGGTAACATCGGTCTCTTCGAGATTCGTCTCGCAACCAATACCGACTCCGACAGCACAGCCATGCACCGTGTCGGCACCGCAACCGGCATCTGCCCTCCTGGCATTGACTCCACTCCCAGCACTGGGGCCTGTGCTCCCGATGCCGCAACCAGCTCCACCCCCGGTACCGGGGGCTGTTCTCCCAGCACTGACTCCACTCTTGGCACCGGAGCCTGTCCTCCCGGCAACACAACCGGCACCGCAACCGGCACCGGGACCTGTTTGCCCGCGCCTGGGCAGAAATCACCACCGAAGCCTGGGTTCTAAAAATAGTCAGAAATGGCTATACCATCCCCTTCCTGGGCTTGCCCCCTTCCAACCCGCCCGCCCTGTCCCTTTTCAGGGACACCTCTCACGAAGGCATCCTCCGTCAGAAGGTGTTAGCACTCCTCGAAAAAGGAGCCCTCACATCTGAAGGGCAAGGGGTTTTATTCCCGGTATTTCATTGTCCCAAAACCCAAGGGCGGGATTCGTCCCATCTTAGATCTCAGGGACCTCAACAAGACGGTGGTGAAATCCAAGTTCAGAGTGGTAACCCTGGCTTCCGTCATCCTGGTTTTACAGTTAGGAGACTGGTATGCAACTCTCGATCTCAAGGACGCTTACTTCCATGTGGCAATAAGACCCAGCCACAGGAGCTTTCTCCGTTTTATTGTTTCCAAATGCCACTTCCAATTTATGGTGCTCCCATTTGGCTTTTCAGCAGCACCCAGGGTCTTTACAAAATGCATGGCGGTCGTAGCGGCGTTCCTCCGCAAAAAAGGGGTACACGTCTTTCCGTACCTAGACGACTGGCTGATTCGTGGTCGTTCCTACGAACAAGTGGAGGCCCATGTTTCCCTCACAAGGGCCCTCTTCGTAAGGCTGGGACCCATGCTAAATGAGGAAAAGTCATCGCTGACTCCCTCCCAGCACCTCGAATTCATAGGTGCCCTCCTGGATGCCAGGGTGGCGAGAGCACTCCTCCCCAGATCCAGGTTTCTGTCCATAGTGGAGCTGGTCTCCGAGTTAACCCGGTTCCCAATCACGACCGCCTGGGTCTGCTTGAGGCTACTGGGACACATGGCGGCATGTATGTATGTGGTACGCCATGCTCGAATGAGGCTCAGGCCTCTGCAGGCCTGGTTGGCAAGGGCATTCAACCAGACCAGGGGTCTCTGGGACACGGTTCTCACGGTGCCTCCGGAGGTGATAGCCTCCTTACAGTGGTGGACCCAGGAGGCGGTGGTGTGCAGCGGGGTTCCGTTCACTGTACCTCCCCCCTTGCTTACACTGATCACAGATGCTTCTGACCTGGGTTGGGGAGCACACCTGGGTTGTCACAGAACCCAGGGTTTATGGTCCCCCGCAGAGCAGGCTCTGCGCATAAATGTCCGGGAGCTCAGGGCAGTCAGGAGAGCCTGCAAGACCTTCCTGTCGAAGCTCTCTCACCGCTCTGTCCTGGTCCGCCTGGACAACACGGCGGCTGTGTTTTACCTCAACAGGCAGGGGGGAGCCCGATCGCCTCCCCTCTGCCGCGAGGCTCTGTGCCTCTGGGACCTGTGTGTAAAGCACGACATTGTTTTGCAGGCAGAGTACCTGCTGGGGTGCAAAAACTTGCTGGCCGATGCTCTGAGCAGGTCCTTCGGAGCCCACGAATGGTCTCTCAAGGATTCGGCCCTTCGTCAGGTCTATTAGGGGACAACCCCACCTGTGGAAGACCTGTTTGCCTATGCACGCAACACCAAGTGCCAGGGTTACTGCTCCCTGTTGGGGCTGGGGGAACACTCCGGGGGGGATGCCATGACCGTGCCGTGGCCGGCGGGCATCCTCTATGCTTTCCCTCCATTTCCCCTAATTCCCAGGGTTCTGACCAGGGTCAAGACCTTCAGGTCCACGGTCATCCTGATAGCCCCTCGGTGGCCCAGGCAATTCTGGTTCCCTATCCTGGTGGACATGCTCAGCAAGGAGCCTATAACGCTCCCGCCGGATCGGGATCTCCTGACCCAACCTTGGGACGGGGGGACCATGGTTCACTCGAATCTCAGCTCTCTCCACCTGACGGCCTGGTTTATCCGTGGCTGACCCAGCCGGAAAGGGAATGTTCCCAGGAGGTACAGATGGTGCTCCTAAGTAGTAGGAAACCGTCTACCAGGCGGTCGTATGCAGCCAAGTGGTGGCGGTTCTCGTCTTGGGTGTCCAGAAGGGGAGTGCACCCGTCCTGTGCACCTGTCCCGTCTATTCTGGACTACCTCTTTGAACTTAGGTCCAGTGGCCCCTCTACCGCCTCTATCAAAGTCCATGTGGCATCTCTCTCCGCCTTCCATGTTGGTTCGGCAGGAGTCTCTGTTTTCTGGCCCTGTGGTCAAAAGGTTCCTTAAGGGTTTGGATAAGTTGTATCCCTCGGTTAGACCCCCTCTCCCCGCTTGGGACCTTAACCTCATGTTGTCTAGACTTGTGTTGCCCCCCCTTTGAGCCGCTGGCCACGTGTTCTTTGAAGCACCTCTCTCTGAAGGTTGCATTCATTGTGGCCATTACGTCGGCTCGCAGGGTCTCCGAGCTGAGGGCGTTAACTGTAAACCCGCCCTACCTAGTGTTTTTTGACAATAATGTGAGGCTCCGCCCTCACCCGGCCTTTCTCCCCAAGGTGGTGTCACCGTTCCACTTGTCCCAAGAAATTTACCTCCTGGTTTTCTTTCCAAAGCCCCACGTCTCCCCTAAGGAGCAAGTGCTCCATTCCCTAGATGCTAGACATGCGCTAGCTTTTTATATTGATAGGACTAAACCCTTTTGTAAATCCACATAATTGTTTATTGCTGTCACTGACAGAATGAAAGGGCTTCCCATATCGATCCAGAGGTTGTCCAATTGGGTCGCAGGGTGTATCAGGGAGTGTTATGCCTTGGCCGGGAAGGTCCCGCCCCGGGTTACAGCACATTCCACCAGGGTACAGGCGTCCTCTGTAGCTTTTGGGGCGCAGGTTCCAATCACTGAAATCTGCAGGGCGGCCACGTGGTCGTCACTCCATACCTTTACAGCGCACTATGCGCTGGCGCAGCAGGCTAGGGAGGACGCAGGGTTGGGCTCTGCGGTCCTCAGCTCTGTATTGTAAATATGTATGTTTTATCTGTACCACATTGCACTTTTCTACAGTTTTTTCTGTGTTCGGTTAGTTGAATAAATATGTTTGGATTGTTCAACTTTCGTGGACTTCTCTTTCTGAGTGCTCCGACCCCTCCTCCTCCTTGAAGTGGGATTGGCTTGGAAGTCACCTAATTCGAATGGACATGAGCAATCACTCGAAGAAAAGAACGGTTACTTCCTGTAACTGTTGTTCTCTTCGAGATGTGTTGCTCATGTCCATTCGATTCCCCCCCTACCTCCCCTTCGTCGGAGCATCCGGCAAGAAGGAACTGAGGTGGGGGAGTGCCGGCAGGGGTACTTATGCCCCGCCATGGCGGTGCCGTGCCGGCGCTACGGGTACTGCTAGGGAAAACGCTCGAAGACGCAGTGCATGCGGTGCGCACACCTAATTCGAATGGACATGAGCAACACATCTTGAAGAACAACAGTTACAGGTAAGTAACGGTTCTTTTCTGCAAATCCACGAGTATCTGCTAGGGATGTGAATGGTTAACTGGTAAGTATCACCCTTACTGGGTGATGCTTACTGGTTAGAGTTAACCAGCAGGAGTCCCCTGCCTCGGGCCATTTAATCAGTTAACTAATTAAACAGGATTTTACATCCCTAGTATCCACATCAGGTCACTTTTATGGATGCAGATACACATTTTGTATCCATGCAGCGTTCTACTGATTACTTCCTCTACTTTCTGAAACACAAAGTTGCCTCAAATATTTTTTCAGTAACTATTTTGTGTTTCACCATATTATTTAAAAAAAAAAAAGGCTGGGTAATTAGTCCCCCATTACTAGCAGGTCTTTTCTTTTGGGTCTTTCAATTGATGTTTGCCAGAAATGCCTGAGTCATCTCATCCTGATTTGGTCATCTATAGGAGATCCCTATTTTTTACTCATTACCCAGGTACTTTCAACTGGGCTGCCTCTCACCTCCTTCTGGACCTCAGAAGTATGTTTGTTCTTGATAAAACACATCTTCCCTCTTTATTCCATCTGTACTTCCTTAGCAAGTGATGCCTCTCTGTACCAATATTCCAGTTATGAAACTTATCCCATGCCTGGCTCCTGCTGCGTTTTAAATTGCAGAGCCGCAGTGGGGTTTGGTCCCTGACCCAGTGCAAGCTAGGATTGAGCCGAGCTGCCTGGCCAGCCAGCAACAGCCCCTGTCCAAGGCCAGCCACTTCACGGCGGCGGCAGCAGCATCTACCCCCGCACACCCCCACCCCCACTGCTGTTTAATAGAGGCAACAGTAGAGGATGAGGTGGCACTGTGGAGATGGTGCTGCGGGGAACTGGCTTTTAAGATGGCTCCCCCATAGCACTGGCTCCTGCTCCTCCTCTTGCTGCCTCTGATACAGCGGCAGCAAGGGCGGGGGGAGAGAATGCAATAAAGCCGAGGCTTATTGGGTAGTCGACTACTCCCTTACAACCATAGTCAAGGCATTGCTGCTCTCTCAACCTCTGTTGGAGAAACTGACATCTCTGGAATAAACTCGTGGGAGCTTGTGGGTCAGTGCTCTTGCCCCATATGGTGTTCAGTTGGGGGAAAGAAAGGTGGTTTTGGACTTGTGCTGTCCCAGGCAAGTTCCCTGCCTCAGCTCTGGGACGCAGGAAACCTGACTCATGGTTTCTAATCTCATTTTTTTTTTAGAGTTAGGGTTTTCTCTTTAAAATGGTGAAGAGGATGGGTATTCATTTTGTGGTGCTCAAAATGCTGAGGTGAAAGTCTTCTAAAGAGACTTGGGAATTTAGGCACACATCTCAACTCAAACTTTTCTGCAGAAAATATTTTGAGATGTTTCCACGCTGTCACAAATATTTGCAATGGTTAACCCCAGTCAGAGACCAGAGCTGCTAAGATGTCTCCTGTTCTTTTAGGAGAATAGTTAAACTCCACAGGCTAACTATTATTTTATCTCCTTTTTGGGATGTCCTCTAACTTGGGGAATAGTCACTCGTATAAAGACAGACACAAGGCAAAATCTCTGCTTCCTACTAGTTTGGAGCTATGCTTAAAGAAAAGAGGCTATGTGAAGTAAACTTAATTCAGTCTATTTACTTAGCATTTTAAAAAAAAAAGCTCTTGGAAACATCATGCAAGATTTTCTGTTTGAGAAGGTGGAAAACATGTTGCTTTGAGAAGTAATTTATCGACACCTTTCAAATGTCTCCTCTGTGTACAACACAGATTCCTGCAGTCCAGACTGTGGTGGACTTGTGCTTCACTTGGCTTCACTCCTGAACAAACCATTGGTGTTTTTGTCTTAAGAAGGTTTGCTTCCCCACTCCACCCCCAAAGCCTCTTCATTCAGCTCACTTTTTGCTTGCTTAATTCTACTTGGAAAATAATTCAGTAAAATCTCAGATTGTATAAATTGATTTTTAATGGTATCTCTTCCTTTATATTTCTAGCTTACAGTAGTGAGCTGCTAAGACTTTAACCAGCTTGAAATAGGTATAGATAGTACAACACTGCAGACTAGTTGGAGCTTTCGTCAGGATTTATTTTAATATGTTTCTTGGTGGCAGTTCAACTTATTTCAGCTTGAACTATGTGTTGGCTGAAGTATGAGCATAGGTAGCACTTTAATAAAAGGATTCTGCTTTTGCTTAGTCAGACATGCACAGTAGTAGAACTTGTATTCATATTTCATGTATTCTCAAAGTTCCTGTCTCTAGTCTTGTTCTAAGTCTGGGTTGTTGTTTTTTTTTCCCCCAGCATTTGATGTGTGTAGAGTGCAAATGGGTCTCAGAATAAATAAAGCCGGAGTTTTTTGATTGGATGTCATTTTTAAATATTGCATATTGTTCCATTAATTCATTTTTTAAAATTAATAGCATTTCAGGGTAGTATTTTTGAGTCACTGGTCAATCCACTGTAGACCTGAAATCTCCAAAGTCCTTGGTCTTCCGGAATTCACTGTTTGAATGAATGTACTACTTGAACGTTAAGGTGCTACTACAGCACTTGCTATAATCCCTGGTGGGCTTGAAACTTTAAATGATCAGTACTTTCTTTGCTAGCAGCAATTCCCTTCAAGCTTTTAAGTGTGTGAATTTTGCAATGTGGAGGGCAGGGGGAGTGAGGGATTTGGTCCTGAAATTTTCATGAGGAAGAAATAATTATGAAACTAAAAAACAGGAAAGCTTGGTCAAGTTACTTGAGTTCTGTATACTATGGACATGATTTAAATCAATAGTATTAAGTTTCAAGAAAGCAAGTGTTGGAAAAAATTTTAGTACAACAAAATTGAACATGGTAAGATGGATGACTTGCTGTTGGATACCATGATCAATGTAACTGATTACAGTGTGGTTTTTAAGGAGCTACATACATATCCCACTAAAAAGAAAACTAAAAATAGTGGTCAGGGAACCAAACAGGTCTGTTGCAATCACTTGAGGCTTTTGAAGGGAAAATATAAAGCCCACCAGAATTGAGAATTAATATTAATCAAAGTATAAATAAGGAAAAAATGAAAATCAGAGTGATGTACATCTACACTCCATACTATAAATGGCTAGCAAACTAGGTGACATTCTAGTAATTGGAGGAGTCATTGGAGAAGCAAGCATGATGTCAGTTTTGAAGTGCAAGAGTTGACCTATTTTGAAAACTGATATGTTGGGCTATATATGCAAAAGGCGATGCTGTTCCTTTCTGTAACTAGTGAGATGCTACAGTAACTCCTCACTTAGTCATCCTGGTTAGTGATGCAACAGAACAATGTTGTTCTCAGAGGACATGCTCATTTTAAAGTTGTACAATGTTTGGTTATGTTCTCTTCCCCTACCCCAGGTTAATCAAGCCTTTGCCACAGCCAAGCAGTGTGCTGCAAGGTGTGATGGGAGTTGCAGTTCACACACTGCTGCCTTTCACTGTGGTCTTTGGACCTGTATCACCAGCTATACTATAAGTTCCAGAATGCCCTGCACCGTGTTGTGAGCTGCCCCAGTCGAAGTGTGCAGCAGATGAACTGGGGGCCCCCCCCCCCAAAATGAAAATGGTGTAGGGAGAGGGTTCCTGGTGCTGGGTCACTGATGTCGCGTCTCCCCTGCTTTCCTGGGATGACAGCATTTCTGTGACTTCTCGTGTGCAGTCCTTGGATGCCTGGTTGCGGGCTCCTATGCACCCATTCAGCCCTTAAGAGAGAGAGATGACAGCCCTGGAATGAAAGTGCGGGGGTGGGGGTGGACAAGAGCAGGACAATGGAGGACACAGCCTTTGTGTTAAGGTAGGGGTTAATTGGGGGTGGAGACGGAAGGAGGGAGGGAGAGCCTAGGTATGAAGGTTAGGGTAGGGGTTTGAGGCTGGATTTTAGTGTTAAAGTGTGTTTCTCTCAGTGGCCCTTTCTCTTTGAAAAAGATGGGCCGCAGCAATTTACCTCCCCCCGTGGACCAGCTGCCTTCTGCCCCATGCTGCTGCCTCTAATAAAAAGGCAGAAACATGGGGTGGCAGCAGCCCCTGTCCACAGGAGTCTGAGTTCCCTGCAAACAGGCTGCTGGGGAGGAGGGAGCGAGGGAGGCTGCCGCAAAGGAGCCTCTATCTGCAGCGGCCCAGTCTGGCTGTGGGCAGAGGCTGATTCGGCAGCAGCCCCTGTCTGTGGCAGCTCCGAGCTCCCAGCGGACAGAGGCTGGAACAGCCAGGGCCTGTTGTGGGCAGAAGCTGCTTCATGGCAGCCTCCCCTGCCCACCTGCCCTGATAGAGGCAGCAGCACGGGGGGGGGCAGGCGGCACTGCAGGGCTGGTGCTGGGGGGAACTGGCTTAGTTCAGGCTTGTAGCAGTTTATTCAATCACAGCTACCTTAAGCCAAGTCTCTGGAGTACATCTGCAGGTTGGATTGGTCATCCAGTCCTTTGTTTAGAACTTCAGATTGTAGCAAAAATCCTCCATAGGTAAGAAGCAGGATTGAAGACAAAATGGAGTGAGTGGCTCCCAGGATCTTTTATATCCTCTGCCATTTAGAAGGAAACCGGTTGTTCTTACAGTGGAAAATTGCAGCAGCAAGATGGAGTTTGGAGTCACATGGGCCAGCCCATGTCCTTGCATGACTCAGTTCTTTGCAGGTGGACGTCATTACCCCAGTGCTAGTCTGAAGATTCGCAAAAAGGCTCCTCAAATTGATTGATGCTTCCCAAGGCCCATTGTCAGTCAAGTACAGGTGAACCTCTCTAATCCAGAACTCTCTCATCCAGAAACATCTGTTGTTCAGAATGATTTTAGTTAGCTGGATGTCTACTTTTAAGTTTCCCGCGGTCCCATAAAGTTTTTGTTTACAGCCACTAGTCCTAGCTCTCAGTGTTCTGTACCGTTAGTTAGCTCTAATTTACCCCTAAATGTCCTCTAACAGCACAGTAAGTAGTGGAAGTATTGGTAATGCTGCTAGACAATATTGACCTCCTATGGTCCAGAAAATTCTCTTGTTCAGATCTGGTTAGGTCCCAACGGTTCTGGACTTGAGAGGTTCAACTTGTACTTCTATTTGATTTGAAGCGTAATTATAACCAGCAGGCTGTAAATTTTTCATAGACACTTTACAAGATTTGTTGCAAACATATAATAGTGGTTGCAACAGTGATTTCTGTGGTCCTATTTTAATAACATCACACTGGTGAAAGAAAATTCTCTGGACCCTAATATCCCTCCCCCATTTACAGTAATTTTTATGGGGAAATTGGATTCACTTAACATCATTTCACTTAAAGTTGCACTTCAGTTACTGTACTGGAATTACACCAGCTATAATGTAGACACCATTATCCAACAGAAAACAAAATGGATTGAAGTACAGTTCAAAGCTTACCATATCACAGGGATTTTCATCTGAAGAGATTGAAAATGAAATTCTGTATAGGTTGGCCAAGTGATTGACAGGGATGAAGGCATATGTGGTAAAACTTTTGGAAGTGTCTTAAGTGCCTAAGTCTCAATGACAGTCAGTGGGGCTTAGACATATGTGAAAACTTTACTTGTTTAAATATTTGAGTGGTGTAAACCCTGAAGGTGATGGCTTTTTTAGAATAGTATAGCAGAACATAAATAGGACTATGAAGGTACAGTTAACAGGAAAATTGTAAGTGCAATATCCAACTCAAAATCTAATTAGCTTCCGATATTACACCTATATCTGAGGTGAGAGGTAACGTGTGGGCGCATATGTCCCCCTCCATGCTTTGGGCAGGAGGGGCCAGGGGCTGGCCAGTAGCCAGTGGGCCCACAGTCCCTTGGTGTCTGGAGGGACTAGTGAGGGAGTCTGGTGTCAAAAGCAGGAATTTTCTCTCTCCTACTGTGCCCCCTCCTCTGCACTCACCAGCAGCAGCAGGGGAAGCAGAGCAATGTGGCCCCAATTTGCTCTACTCTCCCAGCGTGTTGCTCGGGGAGGGGGCGGGTCCACTACTGCACTCACTAGCAGGAAGTTGAGTAATGCGACTAGGGGAGCAGAGCAAGCGGGGCCGTGTTGCTCTGATGCTAGAGAGTATGAGGGGGCAGGCTCCCACTGTTGGTGCCAGGGGCCTGGCCCTGCTAATATCCTGGATAGCATGGGTTGGGGGAAGTGGAGCTGGGATAGGGAGAGATGAGATGTTGAATGGAGGGGGGTGGTCCTGGCCCTTCCTGGGGTTGGGGGCTATCACATGGCTGGTGTCCTTTTGCATTTTCCCCCTCACCATTCATCCCTGCCTAAGGTTTTTGCTGTCAGTTCACTTGACTTCACAATGCCATCATCCCTTTCTGATGATAGATTTTTCTCTCATACAAATAAGGGAAATGGAATACACAAGTAAAGCAGGAAAATATGCTTTTAAAAACTGCTGTTAAGTCTACAAGGTGAGAGACTTCCCAGTCTTTGTTACAGTAACCGTAGGCATGGATGATAAACACAATTAAACTTTCAGCCATGTTTCTTTAAATTGGTGGCCTTCTTTTAAAACTGGGTAAGGCAGCTCATTACAAAATACTGGGGGAACACAATTGCATTGGCAGGGAGGTATGCTAGATAAGACTGTGAAATACTCAGTGATGTGTATGTTGCAAGTACTTCGAAAGCATTTAACTTACCAGCTGGCCTTCTGTCACAGAAAGGCCCAAGCTCAAACTTCTCTCATGGTTGGTGTTAGCTGTTCCTCAGTCTGTAAGGGAAAAAAAGAGTTGACCCCAGATATTTATTTCATATCCCTTTACCTAATGAAATTATTTGAAGGAAAACTGATTAGTAAGCTTTGTTGCTGTGATTTAGGTTTGATCTCCAAGTTGACAGAGCAGTCTATGTTCATAAGGCCCTCTTTTTCAATCTTAAATTCATCTCTTTACTGTGTCATCAGGAAGCACAAGTGTGTTGATTTTGTATGCAATGGCTAAAAACTGGAACCTTAAGTATGGTATCAGATTCCCTTTCATAATTTTATTATGTATGGTTCTTGATAGCGTTTAAAATCAATTAATTGCTTTTACAAATGGCTGAAACAGTAGGTGGAGTTGTCTGTTTTTGTAGGGCAACTGTCCATTAGGAATAAATCCAATTTACTCACCAATCGTTAACATAGGTCTAGGATACACCCCCCTAAGTTAGATTTGGAGTGGGTTTTATTTTAGCTGCAGCAATGTGGCTGCTTTCAGTTTTTTCCTTTCTGTGCTTAGTTGGCTGTTTGTCAGTGTCATTTAGAATCAAAAGTTTGGTTGGCAGGCATGGCTCAAATCTAAAGAAAACCCTCAGTGCTTCAGATAAAAGGGTTCTTACATCAACTGTAGACAATGTGTTCGCTCAGACAGTTGGCAGGGCAACAGGAAGGAATCTTTTCATGGGATATTTATGACTAGGTCTCTAGTTTTTCCTGGGATGAGTGGGTGAGCTAGGTATACTGCTGATGTTGGATACAGTAATGAAGCTTTAGCGTGTCCTAGGAATGTAATAGTATAGTTGATTAACCTATAAGCTTTTGCTTATCAGTTAATGCTATAGACTACATGCATTTCCCGCCCTCCCCCCCCCCCCCCCCCCCCCCCGTTCCCGCCCCCCGCCAGTAAATTTTTTAGCTTGAAATGGGTCTGGGACGTAGCCCTGCTGCAGCTCTGCATTTAACATGTATTAGAAGTCGGGCAGGCAGGCAGCCCAGCTCAGTTCTGGCTCACACTGAGTTTGGGAGCTCAGACCTACTCTAGACAGGGGCTGCTGCCACCCCACACTGCTGCCTCTTTATCAGAGGCAGCAGCACAGGGTGACAGGCAGCTGGTCTGCAAGGGGAGCTGGTTTTTAAATTCGCTCCCCTTGTGGACCAGCTCCTGCCTAGCACCCTGCATTGCTGCCTCTGATACAGAGGCAGCAGCACAAAGTGGCAGGGGGATCCTCAGGAGTGAGGCCGGAGTGCACTGGCTGCCAGCCCCACCCCCAGGGACACTAGAATAGTTGACTAACAGATAAGAATTCTTGAAGTTACTCGACTATTCAATTAACCGATATTTAACATCCCTAGTATGTACAAAAAAACCCTTCTTCTCTCCCCCCTCCTTCCACACACTGGATAGGTAATCCCCTCACACCTGTAATTGTCTTTTAAAATAATCCTGTTTGAATCCTTGCCAACTGCTAGTCAGTGGAAGGCTTGGGGTGGCAGGCAAATAGCCTGATGAGTTACCTACCAGTTTGACTCAGAATCTGATTTGTACACGGGGTAAATGTGTTAGTATGCAAAATGCTGCTGGATGACATTTCACAATAAAGAAACAGCATTTTGGAATATTAACACTTTTAAAAAATTCCTGTGCATTGTCATACTTACAAGATGTCTGTCATCATCTTTTCCTATTAGATGTGAACAAGGAAGGGAAGAGGAACACGTTAACTTGAAATTTATTGTACTTCTTAAAGCAATCTCTGCAATTAATGATGACAGGTTTTTTTCCTTCACTATGAGCTTGCTTTGTGCATACAATAGCCTTTTGTGTATAGTTAGCTGTGCTGTTTTCTTAATGGTACATATCTTCCTTCCAGTCTAGTGAGCAATAACGTTAACCCAGTGGTGAGCAACCTGTGGCCCATGGGACATGTGGCCCATTAGGATTCCATGTGTGGCCTGTGAGTCATTTTGATTACCATTGCCCCAGCTGCAGGGTTGTCACATTTGCTGGTTTCCATCCACATCGTTTTTTTTCCTAGCAGTATTACTAAAGTGACGCACACATAAAGCAAGGTAATGTGAGGTGAGATGCAGCTGATTGCACATAACAGTGACTGTGAGAACTGTGCACCCTCTCTGCATCCAGTCAGAGCACTGCTGCGGTTCAGTCAGCACGCTCTGTAAATGCTAGGTATGCAAGCGCATTTAGTAAAACTACCCGATCCCGGGATGCAGACTTGGTTATGGCAATTTTGCAGCCCATTGAGATGGACCACTCATGCAGCCCATTCATTAGCTTATGTTGTCCATTGCTGTGTTAACCAGTAACAGCAGTGCTGAAATTCAAGAGGGAGCAGGCAAGGGTTATGTACAGAGAGAAGGGCTGGGCCTTATGTTGGTGTGAAGTCATGTTGGTTTTGGAATTGCATAAAGATCTTTTTAACATAAATAGGGGAGCAAAAGATCTTTGTTTGTTTCTAAAAGGGAATTAAAGAAAATGTATCAAGATGCACAGTTCAGTGGGGACTTTTATCAGAACTAGTACATTTTAGAATCTTAGGATCATGAATTAAAACCATTCATGTTGACCCTTCAAGAGAGCAGGCTTGTGGACCAAATAAGGCCCACTCTAAACAGTTTTGCTAATGTAACTGGTATAAAAAATGTTTTTTACAAGTTTAGTTAAATGTGTAATGTTTGTGTGGACACATTCTTATGTGTATGAAACCAATTATATTTGTTTATCTTGTGCCAATGAATGGTTTACTTAAATCTGTTACAGCTAGTGTGTACACAAATTCAAGACTAATAAATGTTTGACATGCTCTTCACTGGTGATTTTTCTTTATCCTCCTCTAGTCCATATAATTAATCATTAACCTAAAGCAGCACAGCATTCTGACCACATTGTACTGCTTTCATTTGTAGCTGCATATGACTCAATTTTTTTAATCTTTGAGTCAAATGGTAACCTACACGCTCTTCATTTATCAAGAAAATAGTGGGAGTCCACCATTCTTTGGATTTGCACACCTGAAGTAGGGTACAGGATATTAAGATTGTTCTTCTGGTATGATGTTTCCTGCTCTAACCTAATGGCCTGTCCTAAACATTCATCTGGGTTTCTGACTTGATCTCCCCCCCTTCCCTCCTCTTGAATGAATTCACCTAGCAGACTCAAAACAGGCACATCAAAGGAAATGGCTATGCAAACCTCACTCTAGGTATGGCTGAAGGATTGTAGGGAAAACAGCTGGGTTTTTAAGGGATTGTTGAGTGTCCATGTTGCTTGGATTTGATTTCCAAAAAAGCCAATTTGGACACCTACCCTGTGGGCTGATGTTATCAACCCATTTCATGGAAGGCATTAGGTGACGACAGTTTTTGGTCACTTGTCTGAAGCGGAACTAATCACTTGCTGTGAGAATTGTTTTGTTTTTAGACGTTTAAATCCAAATTACTTCCCTCAAGATGCATGCGTTACAGAAAGACTCTTCAGAAACTTGCATTGCCCAAAGACAGCGGCACATGCCAAATTCTTGTGACTGGCTTGTTAAACTCTTTATGAAACTAAGATTCTCTGCACCTCTTGGCTGTAAATAAAACATTTTAATTTCTTGATTGAAGACAGTGGCAGCTGTTTTGTCGATGATTTGTACCTGGCAAAAAGATGGCGTAGGCCATGTCTACACTTAAGATCCATGCTGTTGCAACTAACGCAGTGGGGGTTGGTCTAGTGAAGTCCTACTAAACTGACCACAGAGTACACTCCAGTTGACTCCTATACTCCACCCCTACGAGAAGATTAAGTGGACAGGAGAGCATCTCCCGTCAATGCAACACAGTATAGACACTGCAGTAAGTCGACTTAAACTACGCCAATTCCAGCTACGTTGTTACGTACCTAGGATAGGTTGACTTACTGTGGCGGTGTTAAAAAGGTCTAGTGCCGTGGTGTCCAGTATGCTCGCTGCTAGCCACTAGCCATATGTGACTATCTGGCCATTGAGTGTGGCTAGTTCACTATAGGAGTAGCCACTATAGGGTGCGTCTACACTGCACCATAACTTGAAATAAGATACACAATTTGAGCTACACAATTTGAGCTACACAAATTGCTTATCTTATTTCAATGCTATTTCAAAAAAGCTTATTTAGTCATTTGGCGCTGTGCTAAATTTCGAAATAAAGCACTATTCTGAAATGTCCCTTATTCCTTGGACAATGAGGTTTACAGCAACATTAGAATAGTGAGCCTGAAATAATGGGCTTGCTGTGAAGATGCAGGATAGCTGTTTTGGGATACTGTGGTATCCCGAAATAGTGTTGCAGTGTAGACGTACCCATAGTGGCTACTGCTTCAGAACTGGTTGGACACCACAGGTCTAGTGAGTGGAGATGGCAGCACTTGTAAGACACAGTCAATAATTTGTGTATCTGAGAGACAGATGGACCAGATTGTGAGCTTAAGTGGTACACGTTGCCCCACTGAAAAGGAGTTTTTATAGTAGGATACATGTTTATCTATGGCTGTGGAGAATGGCTAGTTCAGATACCTGCTTCTGCTGTTAACTTTTAGTGGAAAGATCCAATGCAAATCTTACAGAGCAGTGTTGGTAACTACATTCTAATATGTGATTTTTAGGGGCACTCAGTCTCCTTGAAGATCTAGGATAGGAGCAGGTAAATCCTGCTGAAGTGTATCATTTTCATTGAAAGCTTTTAACAAGCATTGTGAAATATTTAATTGTTTAGAAAGTGCTTTCTTTAGAATGTTTAGATAAAGTCCTGAGGATCCTGCTAGAGGATCTATTTTACAGTGTAACTTTTACATATTTTAAGTATATGAACAGGTAACTGATTACCCGGTAGCAGCCCTCTGGGACTGCTAGCTCCCAGCCCACACAGGGGGGACAGCGGGAGAGGAGGGCTGGGTTATTCATAATGGATCAGAAGTAGGGATGTAAAACCCTCTCCCCCCTCCCCCCTTCCCACAGCTGCCGCTTCCGCCCAGCATGACTCTGCTGACTCTCAGCCTGCAAGAACCCTGCTGACTCCCAGCCTGTGAGAACCCATGGGCTGCGAGCCGGCTGCCTTCCCCCTCCCCCCACCATTTCTGCCCACTCCCACTGCGAGGCTGCCAACTCCGGCCCCGCCTGGAACTGTGGAGCAGCCAAGCTGGAGCAGCCCCTGTCTGGAGTGTGGGTGCTGCTCCAGTCCAGCTGTGGCGCATGGGGGCAGGGGGAGCGCTTTAGCCCAGTGAGTTGGAATGCCCCACCTGCCTCTCTTTAATCACTTAACCGGTTAAACTTAACGTTTAATTGGTTAACTAATTAAACAGGATTTTCCATCCCTATATTTAAAGTCGAAATGGAGTTTTGTAGAAGCTTTTTGGGTGTAAGTCCCAAAACCTATATGTAAATAACCACAAGCATCTGTTACCAATTATTAATGAGCAGTCTAGATTTCCACTAGGCCTCTGGAAGAACCAGACCAAACAGATTACTTCACACCATTTATCTAGCAATGATCTATAACATTCAGCCATTTAATTTCTTATGCCCTAGAATACTGAAAGTGAAAATTAAAAGTTAATTTTCAGCCATAACTTCAAGATACAGCAAGGATTGAGAGAACCTATCAGTAGGATGGTAGTAAAATACTGACGAAGTTGTAGCTATCAAACTACCATTAAAACCTAGGAAACTAAGGGGAAAATTTATATTTGAGCCCGATGTGAATGTGTGTAAAAGCAGTGAAGACCTCTAATTAATTCTGCTCCTTCAGCAGTGCCAACTTTCCAGATTCTCCGTTTTGGTAAGAGTTTACTTTTGTATTCTTGTTTGCAAAAATCTGTTACACCTGGGTATTGTGCTGGGACTAATGGCTTTTGCCTCGATGTAGGACTAAATCAGTACACAAAACTGGCCCCTCGTCCTAGTCTTATTTCTGGGGAAAGGACAGGTAGAATAGGAAGGGTTCCAGTCTGAATAAATGACCTTCCTGGACTTGGAGGGTTGATTGGCCTAAACTAGGGCTACTTGGCCCGCGGCCCATTTGTTTGCAGCCCGCGGTGCAATTTGGGTTTACATGGGGGATCAACATGTGGCCCATGTGTGGGATCATTTGCACATGGCTTCCACAGGGAACAAGCTCCACAACGGTGAAGCGTCTCCCAGTTGGGGTGAGCATTGAAAGATGCAAGCGGATAGGCTGGCTGGAACAGACAGGGTACAGGGTGTTGGCGTTTCTAGCCCCCAAGGAGGAGGTGCTGGGAGTGCAGGGACATTGTGGGAAGTGCTGGCTGCTTAGTCGTGTGGGAAGAGCCTGAGAGGTACATTGGCCAGGTTTGGGTCCGGCACCATGGACCCAAGGCTTTATCTTTGTATTCATGCCCGTCAGTGTGAAAGAAGCTATATGCATATATATTTGCATGTAAATACAACCACACTTAAGTCACAGCCCTCTGCATGTGGTGTGAGTATCATTGTGGCTGCCAGGGCTTCCAAAGTTGAGTAGCCCTGGTGTAAACTATAAGGCTACGTCTACACTGCAGGCTTCTTAAGCAAGAACTGTTTTGCGCAAGAGTTTGTGCACAAAAGGTCTTGTGCAAGAGCACGTCCACACTGCCATGTGCTTTTGCGCAAGAGATGTGCTTTTGCACAAGAGCATCCATGGCAGTGTGGATGCTCTCTTGCGCAAGAAAGCTCTGATGGCCATTTTAGCCATAGGGGTTTCTTGCGCAAGAAACCCGTTGCCCATCCACACTGCCTTCTTGCACAAGAGCTCTTGAGCAAGAGGGCTTATTCCTCGTGGGGAGAGGAATAATTCTTGTGCAAGAAGCCCTCTTTTCTGGTGCTTTTACTGTAAATTTACTTGCGCAAGAACATGCATGCAGTGTAGATGCTCTGCAAGTTTTTGCACAAGAACAGACGTTCTTGCGCAAAAAGCCTGCAGTGTAGACGTAGCCAAAATTGTGGTTTAGTTGTTAAAACAGGGTACTAGGAATGAGTCTTCAGGTTCTTATCTTGAATCTTAAACTGTGACCTAGGTAAGCTATTTTCTTTTTGTCTCAGTTTACCCATCTATGAAATGGGGAATAAAACCCAGCTGCAGGGGCAGTGCCTGCAGATGGGACAGTGTGCAGAGCCACATGGTTCTGCCTCTGTGTGAGAGCTGAAAGGGGAAAGAGAGCTGCTACTTCCAGGAACCATTTCAGGTAAATGTTGCCCTGATCTGCCCCCACCCCTAGCTGCAGCCTCTGTGCCCCTCCCCAGCATTCCAACACTCACCCAAATCCTGATCCCCTCTCCCACCCACCAAACTTTCTATCGCAGTCCGGAGCGCGCTCCTGTACCTAGAACTCCTCATTTCTCGCCCTAGCAAGAGCCCACACCCCCTCCTCTGTCACCCCCAATTTTTGAGCATTCATGGCCCACCACACAATTTCCAAACCAAGATGTGGCCCTCGAGCCAAAAAATTTGCCCACCCCAGTCTAAATTCAAGAGCCATAAGTGACCCTGAAAATAGACTATCCCCACATACATATATCACCTCTCAAATGATTTCATATGTTTCAGAGCTCCAAGAAGCTTTGCATGCTACCCCCACCCGAAGTGCTGACTCTGCAGCTCCCATATGCTGTAGTTGGGCTTTATTTTCCCCCATTTCAGAGATGGATAAATAGAGACAAAAGGAAATCAGCTTAGCTAGGTCACAGTCTAAGTCAAGAAAAGAATCTGCTAATGGGAACTGCAGAGTTGGGGGGAGGGGAGGGAGCACGGACTGCACTGCCTCAGCTCCTGACCTTGCTCCCCAGCTAGAGCTCCAGAGATGAAGAAAGGTCGGACAAGCTGCATGTGGCCTGAAAGTCATAGTTTGCCCACTTCTGGTCTAGGTCATAATTATGGAGCATGATATGATTCACTAACCCTCCCACCGCACAATAGGTGTGCCATTGGCCTTATCTGCACCTTTTGACTTGCCAATATCTGAAACATCAAAGCTGGAGATAGTTAACCTGTACACAGCAAAACTAATAAGTGACTGACATAGAAGGCTATCATGAAATTCTTGTGCTTATCTAGCATGACCAAGATTTTGTATAGCTTGTTTGTACCAAGTTGGTAAATGAAAAATTTCTAAGATTTTGCAGGTGCTGAAGGTTGATGCCTTCACTGTCCTTAGATAGTGGAAAGGGAACACGGTGTGTGGATTTGGGTTTTTTTAAGAATTTGGAAACTAGTAGTGAATTTTTTTGTAATTGGTGTTTGCAGGGTGCAGATAGCAGCAACTTGGCTAAGCACTGAAGCTGAGGATGGGAGCCAGTAACTCTGTCTGCAGTTAAGGAGGAAACCAAAATTGGCATTGGGGAAGATCTGATACAGCTAAAATGCTGTATGGCTTAAATGAGGAGAAATGGTTAATTTCCACCTCCTAATTTATTTGTGGATTGAAAAGCAGAGTGGATATCTGTGCCAATAAATCCCAGTGCACAGACAGGAGTTGGAATGCACTGAAGCAGAGAAACAAGATACAGAATGAACTCAAACATTTCAGATGCATACTTTGGCATCTTTTGGGGGTGAACTGTTAACGTATATAAACATCTTCACTGTACTGCTTCCATTTGAAGATGGCTAATGTAGATTCCATCCATTTTCATTCTAAACAAACCATATATTTAGAGGAGGAATGTTAGATATTGTGTAAATGAATAGTCCTGTCACCCCATGAATTTGTAGCGGTTACATGACTATTCAGGAGTCCCCGGGGATGGGGCCACAGCATGGGGTGGTAGGTAGGAGCTGCTTCATGTGAGGGGCCAGTTTAAAAACCAGCTCCCCACGCAGACTGGCTGCCTGTTGCCCCACGCTGCTGCGAAGCAGCCTCTATCTGCAGTGGGTCCAGGCTCACCACCGAGAGAGGCTGCTCCGCAGCAGCCTTCCCCCCCACTCCCATGTGCTGCTGCCTCGGGTAGAGGCAGCAACATGGTGGGGGGGGGGGGAGGTGAATCCAGTTCTCATGGGGAGGGGGCTTTTAAGCCAGCTCCCCATGGACACTGGCTCCCACTCCCCTGGGGAATGCATGTAGTTGACAAGATTAACCGATAAGCCTAGGTGTATCGGTTAATCGTATAGTCATCTACATGTGACATCCATAATTTAGATTAGTGCTTTATTTGAAATATGGTATAATAGTGTTTCATAGTTCCCAATGTTGTTGTTTATTATTTATTTAAAATATTCAGGGTGGCTATATTACCAATCTGGCTATAGAATCGTAAAGGTTGTGCTTTGGTGCTGTTCATATGATATATGTGACTGAAAGCAGTTTTACAGTTGCTGCTTGTGAGGATGCTGGAATAGTTATTTTTCCCTCTGAGTTGGATGGTGGTGTAAGAGGTTGGGCTGAAGACATTGCTGCATTTAGCATTCAGAGGGTAAGTGGGTTATTGTTAGAGAATGCTAAACTAAAGCAATATTGGATAGGCCTTTTGATTTTAGGTTGCTGAAATAGGAAAGCAGGAAAAGCAGTATTGTGTTGGAAGTCCTGAATCCCTGTTAAAGGGACCCACTCGCTTGAGCTCTGTTTTCATAGTTTGTAGACACTAGTCTTTGGGGGCCTGTCTAGACAACAGTGTAAGCCTGGGATCAGGCCTAACTCCTCTGTGTCCACACACCAATTGTGTTAACCTAGGGTCCCTAAACCCTGCAGAACTGAGCTCGTATTAAGCTGAGACCTGTGGTCTGAGCCCTGTTATGTTCTTGTACTTCTAGCCTGATTTGGGTCCTGGAAGTCTTCAGGATGTATCAGAGTTCCTAGGGCAATTTCTTTAGTCCTCTACAGTCCCAGCTGCAGTTCTGGGGAATCTGGTGGCAGTGCTCAGATGCCTCCACGGAGGGCAGGATTCTAACCTTCAACCCCAGGCTCCAGAGGCAGATGCCTTATCCATTACTCCACTAGAGGACCCTTCCCACCTTGAGCCGCTCCCTTATCCTTCCTACCATCCATCGGTCCCAGCTCCAGTACTCAGGAAACAGGTGGTGGCTGTCTCCTCCTGGGCAGTCTGAAATTAGACAGCACTGGAGTACACCAAGAATCTGTGGCGCAGTCTGTTGCGAATGGAAACCACACCTTCCTTTGCAAATGGCAGCAGCTCAACTCAACATTAACCCATTGTCATCTAAACACTAGTCTGCAAAGCATATTGTCGGTCTATAGCATTTTCAATGGAGACTGGTTAGAAGCAACTTTTGCAAAGAGCGCTGCTCTTCTTGGTCACAAGAGCACGGCCAGATTTTGGTGCACACTGCCTGAGCGCGGATGAGAGGGGTGCATGTCCAGAAGGCAAAGTGGAGACTAAGCAGCTGCCCTACAAGGAGGGGAAGCAGTAAAGCTTCTGACTTAGCATGCCCAGGGGAGAAGGATCACCAACACCCAGCCCTTCTCCCTTCCTTCAAGGGAGCTGCTTGTCCCCACTCCACCCTGTCCCTTGCTCCTGTGCTACCTTCCCGTCCTTCCTGGGGCTGCATGTGCAGAAGTGTTTGTGTAGCGTGTACTGTGAGGGCAGTCAGTGGGAGCTAGGGATGTAAGAGTTTAGCCAGTTAACTGATGACCTGATGCTCATTGGTTTCTGTTAATGGTTAAACTCCCGCAGGGCCTGGGGCCAAGAGCCTGCGGTGCCCGTTTTATTGTGTAATCGATGGAATTGTAATTTGTTACATGATTAGTATTTTTAACCCATTCTAGGGAGCAAGGCCCCAGAACTCCCCCACAACTTCCTAGGGATCCTTTATCCCTGCTTCTTGGGGTCTGACAGTGATTAAGGCAGGGGTGGGGAACCTCAGGCCCGGGGGCTGGATGCAGCCCCCACCTTGCCTGGATCCGGACCTGAGGCTCAGTGCATCCCCCTACAAAGTCTACTAGACTGGGCCCCTCTAGACCAGTGGTTCCCAAACTTTTCGGCATCATGCCCCCTTTTTGATTTTTGAGAAACCCACACGCTCTCCCAAACTGGCTGTTCCCAGTTTGGGAACCTATGCTCTAGACTCTGCAAGGGGAATGTGTCTTGCTCCTTCTCAGTTAGGGGCCATGTCAGAGAGGGTTTTTTGTTTTGCTTCTCACTGTGTGCAGCCCTGACTGATTTTTCTGTGGGTCAGCGGCCCCCAACCCCCAAAAAGTTCCCTACCCCTGGATTTAAGCAATCCCTCTGTAGTGGGGGAGAATGTTGTACCCCAAGCCCTAGGGCTGAATTTTAGGCTGTTGGGGGTAATGGAGATGTGTGTGTTTCCTCTCAAACTCAAACTTCAAATAGCCAGAAATAAAAACAAGAGAAAACATCTTTATTGAAAATTCCATTTTAAAAACAAAATTGCAAAGGTTCATTTTAACAGTTGGATAGCTGTGGAGCATGATGTCTTAATTATCCTCAGAACAGGTACACATGGGCATTTCTTTTTTGACAATATAACTCTGCCAAAAGGTGCAGAACCCACTCATCAGAGTCAATGGTAGTTCAGTATAAAATCTTCAGAGACTTCAGTCTTTCAGCTGAGACAGCCACCAAAGATGCTAATTATGCAGTTTATGTTCATGCTCCGTATGGGCATCTGAGTCCCTCATCAGCATTGTCACGGTTTGGAAACAAGGTGCGCAGTAGAGTTTCCCCATAATGCAACCCACTTGTAGGGCTAGAGTGTTGAGATTGGGAGAAGGTGAGTGGGGGGTGGAGTGTGCCAGGCACTCTGGGATAGGGTTATTTTAACTAGGATCTGTCCAGTGTTCTGTGCATGTGAGAGCCCGAGGTTTGAGCATGGGATGGAAAGTCATTGATCTAGGGATAAAATAAAGGGGAGATGCTCAAGCCCAGGGTTCCCTGACATAGGTCAGCTGACTTGAATCCTGCTAATTTTAGGTTTACATTGCCACGGTTTTCTACCAACCCATGTTTCCAGTGTGGTAGAGTGAGTGAGCCAACTGGCCAGCTTGGCTACATGCTTCTATATACAGGCTTCACTTATACAGGCCTGTATGCAGGAATTTCTGGGGGGAGGAGGTGCTTTTTTGTAAATGTGGACTGCAATTTTTTCAAATATTAAGGAGTTCAAAATACTCATACAGTGAGTACGTGTAAGAGAGGTTAATAAAAAATGTGAGTGGAAACGATTGTTTAAATGATTTTGTTATAACATACAATAAATGTAGAGTAATAAAGGTTTTATAGAAATTACCTTCTGGGATCATGGTGGGCTGCTCCCTGGGCCATGCGTGCCTGCTGCTGCTCTACCTGTTCTGCGAGGCCAGCACCAGGTGAGTGCGGGTGGGGCTTTCAGCCAGCAGGGCTGGGCCCAGGCTGCTCCTTGTGGATGGGGGCACTGTTCCCTGGTCATGCCATGCTGCCACCAGCCCTGCCCACCCATCCCCCCCCAAACACAGTGCTCTTCCCACCCCCCTGACAGTGGTTCTTAAACTTTTTGGCCTGTGGCCCACCTGGCTCAGTGCAAACCTTGGTGCAGACAACAAGCTAACCCCCGCTGCAGCTCTGCCTTTTAAATGTATTAAGAGCCACCAGGCTCTTAATACATTGAAAAGGAAGAGGCTCAGTGGGGAGGACCTAGCGTGAGCCAGGAATCAGCCCTCCTGGCTTGCACCCAGTCCCAAATGCTGCACTTCTGCTTTTTAAAAGTATTAATAGCCTGACGGCTCTTAATACATATAGAAAGCAGAGGCGCAGCAGGGGGGACTGAGCATGCACTGGAATCAGCTGATTCCTGGCTCGTGCCCAGTCCCCTCGCTATGCCTTTGCCCCCGCCCCCTGCTGCACCTCCCCTCCCCTCCCCCCCCAAGATAGTGCCCCGCAGCACCGGCTTCTGCTCTCCATCCCACCCCCCTTGCTGCCTCAAATACAGGCAGCAAAGAGTGGGAGAGAAGCGAATAGTCAAGTAACAACTTGACTACCCGATAAGCACATGCTTATGGGGTAGCTGACTATTTGCTTACATCCCTAATGGAAATTCATTGTTAATTACATTGTGCCTGAGCCATTTTGCTAGTGCTGCAGCTAGGGAGAATGTTTTTAATTCAGTGTTTCTTAAACTGTTTAAGGCAGTCAGAGGTGTGCTGTGGAGAACAACAGAATTCAAAATGGCTACTCTTAAAGGGGCAGGAAGAGGCGGCAGGCAGGCGGCTCTTTTTTTTTGGTGTTCCTTATTAAAAAAAAAAAAAATTGTTTGGTGTTCGTCAGTCTTAAAAAGTTTAACGAACACTGGTTTAATTTAACCAGTAAAAAGGGAAATATTAATTTCAATTATTAACCAGACTAAGTGCTTAAATTTCTCATGTTAGTTTAGCAAACTTTTTTTTTTAATAAAAGTAAATATTAATTTATGTCCAACACAAATGGTTCCCATGTTTGTTTATGGCAGTGCTTGGGAACCTTTTTTGGGTTGGGGGCTACTGACCCACAGAAAAATCAGTTGGGGACCACACAAGTGAGAAACAAAAAAAAAAAAAAAAACCCACACCCCTCCTCACTGATGTGGTCCCCAACTGAGACACCTCACTCCCCTGGCACTCCAGCCCCACTGGGGGAGGAGGTGGGACAGGGAGGACTGAGGTTCAGGGCTTCCCATTTACTCTTCTAGGGTTCTAGAGTTAATGGATTTTGGGGAACCCCCCTAGGTTCTGGGGTTGGGTCAAATAGGGAGTTCAATGTACAGGACAGGGCTGCCAGTGAGAGGAATGAGGGTGTGGGAGGTGGGGTGCAGGAGGGGGTTGAGGGTGTGAGGTCAGGTACAGGAGCAGGCGGGGGCAGGGAATCTGGCCAGGGGGAAGGGGACAGGAGCAGAGTGGGGGTAGGGTGTCTGGCCAGGGGGAGGGGGCAGGAGCAGGCTGGGGTATGGGGTCTTGAGGTGTGTGTGAGAGAGCTGCGGTGTAGGGGTCTGGGCATGAGGGATTGGGGGGCACTTGTTGCTGGTGCCTGATTTTAACAGCCCAGGCACCACCTTCCGCTGTTCCCATTAGCCGGATTCTAGCCAATGGGAGCAGCGGGGAAAGCCTCCAGGCAAAGCTTGGGTGGCATCACTGGGCGCACAGAGCAGGTGGCAACTCTTTAAAGCAGCTTGTAAACTGAGATGCTGGTATTCGGCTGCCCTGGAGCATCTGCTGTTCTCCATGATGGTGATGAGTGGCCCCAGGTCTCCCAGATACCTGATCAGCTGGTGGGGCTGCAGCCAGCCCCTCGGGGCCAGGCCCCCACATAGATCTGAGCCTGGGGCTCTGCATGGCTGGGGCAGGGCCAGGACTTTGTGTGGAACCTTGAACTGCCTTTAAAATGGAGCTGGAGATTAAAGGCAAAACAAGGGCTGTGGGTTGAAGTCTTGCTAGTGCCCGGGTGGTACATGCCATCTGCTTTAGGACCATGCTGGGCAGGAACTCAGCCAGCCTTGGTCTGGCCTTGCTGGGGGCACATGCCCTGAGCTCCAGTGCGCCCCTGCCAGGAACACCTCCCCCCAGGTTTTGGTGCCCTGTCCTAGAGCTCCGCTTGGCTGGAGAGGTAGAAGGGGTGAGCATTTCACCTGCTGCCTTCTGCCCCTCAGCCAGAGCTGGGGATGTCCCCTGGGTCTGCTGCTGGGTTCTACACCTCACCCCTGGTTCACAGCTGCTGCTGCTGCCTTCTTGGGCAGCCTGTTCCCCACCTCCTGGAAGGGGGGAGGTGGGCTCAGCCTGTGCATCCCAAGTGGGGTCAGACTGGGTTTTCTGTCCAATAAAATGTGTGTGAAGGGAAAAAGAGATGCTCCTACAGAGCTCAGGTCAGCTCCGGTGGCAAGAGCAGCAACAGCTCCCCACGAGAAGGGGGAGGGGGAGCGCTTCTTCCCTGTGAGCCCGATTGCGCAGCGAGGCTCTGGGCTTTCTCTCCACCACCACCGCCCCCTAGCAGGAAGCTGGTGCTAGTGCTCCAACATCTAGAGGGAGGGCAAGTGCAGTGGCTGAGCTCCAGATGCCGACCACCTGCAAGGTGGCCACGGAGCCCCCCTTGCTGACTTGGGGGACGACTTCGCACCAGACATATGGGCCTGCTTACAACATCCAACTTCGTGGCTTCTACAGATGGACTGTTGGGAATTATGGAGGAATGGACTTCTCAATATTTATACCTCAGTTGCATGCTCTTTTATATGTACACCTCTTTTTTTCTCTTTGAAATTTCTCTTTAAACAAATTGTAATGGTACACAAATGGCACCTTTCCCCCAAAGCTGGGCCCTCACATACTGTGCTGCTTTTAACAGCCTTTTTCCAGGAAGGCTAAGCCAAAAAGTCTTGTAGCAGATCCTTTTAACTCTCATGTTAGCAAAATATGAAGTCTGGTACACTTGGAGAAAGCTATGCACTTCTTGGAGGCTGAGTTTCAGACTTGTGTTTTCGGTGTATTCCTTTTCATCATTTGTGCTGGCTGTGATAGATTCCTTTCCCCATAATAGTTTACGAAACACTAGGATTCCTTTGAATATACAGTATGATAAACATCACTGTTACAGACTGATCACTACACTGCTGTTCCACTTGAGCTTTTAAATGTTGGTTAAAGTCTGGGGGGTGACTCTCCCTGCTAGCAAGCCTGTCTCATGGAAGACTTAATAATGAAAAGTATATTTTGCTATGATTTGTGGGAGTCTACCCCTGGTATAATCTGTATGTCTGTGGCTTAATTTTTTATCTGGGCCAAGCAAATACTGACAGAACTACCTTAAATTGTCTCTTCTAAATTTAGCAGCTAGGCTTCATAGACACAGAATGATCAGGAAGGGCTAAATTAATCTTATGTCTCAGGGGCCTTGGAACAAGCAAAGGGAAAGAAAATGTAGAACAGAGGGTTCCATTTTGAGTCCTCTTGGTTCAGACGACAGTTCAGTAGAACTTTGCCTTTCAAAGGTAGCTCTTGAAATGAGCCTATATTTTTGGATAGTGCAGACATTTATGATATTTCATTATAATTCATCTAAGCATTACTTTGAATTTCTAGCCAAGGCTTCAAGTGGCAAGTTATACTTATCTTTATCCTTTAGCAAATCTTTAGTATGAAACTTTTATGGGACTGTTAAAGGTGACCTGCAGAGGATCTTTTAAAAATGGATTGTACATTTATGTTGTGTACATAGAGGGCCTGAGAAATTTGTGGGACACCTTACAAAGTTTTTTTTTCCTGCTTGCCTCCTATTCTAGATCTATCAGTGATGTCAAATCTAGCATTATAGCTTTCCTGGAATATTTCTTAGGGAGAGACTGCATTTATTATGAGCTTTTGCATCTTAACTGAAGGAACTGGGGTATTTGAATTCAGCCATCTTCTGGTGTGTTTGGCATTGGTTTCAAGCAGGAGTTCACAAAATAGGAAATTACTAACTTTTTTAAACTTTTATTTCTGAATTTTTTGGTTTTCAATGTCTTTGATGTCCTCTCACTTCTCCAGTTATCATAAAATCTTAAGGTCTTCTCTGTCCTCGAATTTTAGTTGTTAAAAACTTCTTGGGGATGGAGAGGGATGTTTTCAGCGACTCCTTGGTACATTGTAAAGGAGTAGAAAGGCTTGGTCGCTTGGGCCCATCTTCCTTTTCTTCTTTAGGTCACACTTTAAGCTAATTGCACAGTTTTCTAGTACTGCAAACTTACATTTCAGAAAATCTCTAAAGAATAAAATGTAAAACCTGATGTGTTGCTGCACTATGGGACTTGTGGTTCATTTCAGGCCTGCTCTTTGCATTTCCCAGATGTGCAGTGACTCATGTTGCTTAACAATGGGAACAGCATCTCCTATTCCTTCACTTGGTTCCAGTTGGCAAGTTGTTAGAGGATATGCATTGCAAACGAGAAGAAATTTGCAGGGTTGGAGTGAGTCATTGAAGTGTTTGTGATAACTGTCGTGGTAAAGTAGGAGTTAAGGAAGACTTAGTCTGAGGAGCTATTATCTACAACACTTTAGCATTGACCAAAAGTAGCCAAGTAATGCAAAAAAGTAAAAAATCGAGTTCTGATTTTTTTTTTAAACAAATTAAATGGAGTCGGGGGAGGACTTGGACAGTTTGACTTAATCTTGGTGAAGAAAAATGAGTTAGCTGATTTGTAGCAGCATTGTAAATAGATGAAGAATCTTGAGCTGCATTGCATGAGCATTAACATAACTGTTTAAAACAGGGTTCAGCAGTCGTTTCAAACTGAAGAGCCATACTACAACAAAATTCAGAACAAGTGGTCAACAAAGAACCATAGAAGAATGCACATTTGCATGACTGAAAATATACAACTTAATATTAATAAAAGCATAAATGAAACCTTGTACTCACAGATTTAATTTAATGGGACTTCTGCTGCTGCATCTTTTTCACACATTTCTTTGAAATTTATATCATAACTGGTGAAATCTAGCTTCATACACGCATTCAGGCTGTCTTCTGTCAGTCTTATGGCAGGGCTGGGGGTGTGGGTGTGCAGGAGTCTGGGCTGGGTTCTATGAGGGGCTCAGGGCAGGGGATTTGGGTGTGATGGACTCAGGGCGCAAAGATCGTGTGGGGGGGGTGCAAGAGTTTGGGGATGTGGGGATATGATGGGCTCAGGGCAGGGGGTTAGGCTGTTTGGGGGGGTGCAGGAGTGTTATGGCAGGGGACTGGAGATGTGGGTGAGCTGGAGTCTGGGGATGTGGGGGTGCATGAGTTTGGCGATGTGAAGGTATGAAGGGCTCAGGGCAAGGAATTCAGGTGTATGATGGGCTCACGGTTGGTGGGGGGGGGGGAGAGTGCAGGAGTGTTATGACGCTGCAGCCAGATGGGGGCTGGACCCCAATTGGGGACTTGTTCATGCTTCATTTTTAAATAAAATTAAATATTCTGTCCAAAAAAAAAAGTTTTAACATTATCTTTATTTATAGCAGGATTGGGGAACCTTTTTTGGATTGGGGGCCACTGACCCACAGAAAAATCAGTCAGGGAACCACACAAATGAGAAGCGCCAGAAAAAAAAAAAAAACCCTCCAAAAGCCTCCAGCCCTCACTGATGGGCCCCCAACTGAAACACCTCACTCCCCTGGTGCTCCGGCCTCATGTGGGGGGGAGTAGGGAAGACTGAGGTTCAAGGCCTTAGGCCAGATTTACTCTTCTGGGGTTCCAAGGTTAGTGGATTTTGTGGGCTCTGGCATTCCAGTCTTGCGGGGGGCCATAAGGCTGTAGTGCCAGCACTGGCTCCCTGCTGTGGGGGGATCTAGGGAGGGCTGAATTGGGGCTCCAGAAGAGCCATATCTGGCTTCCTAGTGAGCCATATTTGGCTTGCGAACTATAGGTTGCCAACCCCTGGTCTAAAACTAAATGTCTGTAGTGATGGTGTAGCTGGTGTTTGTCCCATGTCTTTTATTGGAGCGAATTCTGTTGGTGAAAAAGACAAGCTTTTGAGCAACACAGATTAATGCTAAATGTGTTAGTGAAAAAGGAGCATTGGTTTGTTATAAAACTATTCCTATTAGAGTTCACTGATGCTACTGGATGTTATTACCATAGGTCACAATTGCAGCGCCAGCTAAAAACAAAAAAGTTAATCATGTAAATGCTCACTATGAATATTAGTAAAATCCTAATTCTAAATCATAAATGGAATATTTCAGGAGTTGAAAACATACTGAAGATCTTTTGCCTATTTTAGCAATAGTCAGAAGTGTGTGATCATTTTTTCCCCCCTTAAGTAGTTGGTGTTACTGTAATGCAGGAAACTTTACAAGTATGGCTTCATCTGTTTTCAGGGGGAAACTGTCTCAATCCCATAACTAGCATGTTAAGCAAAAGGAGACATTTTTTTTTCAAAATTAGTTGTTGGTGTTTGATACCTAACCAATACCGTGATATAACCATGAATATAATCTGAATAGAAAACATAAGCTAATTATTTCGGTGTCAATTTTGCCATTTGCAGTTGTTCCAAAATGTTTCATGAGCCCGAATATTGGGAAACCTAGATCAGTGTTTCTTAACCAGGGGTACACATACACAGAGGTCTACCTCTGTAGCATGGGGTATAGATCACAGCTGGAGGATTCTCTGCATCTTGGGGTCTTTGAACCATTGTTTCAAGGACTTCAATATCTGAGATATAGGTGAGAGGATTATTCTAGGAGTGGGTGGGTGAGATTCTGTGGCCTGCATTGTGCAGGGAGTCAGACTAGATGATCATAATGGTCCCTTCTGACCTTAAAGTCTATGAGTCTATGAGCTAGTCTAGATATTTGCCTTGTTTAACAGGCTATATTAAAATGCACTAGCAAAGTCTGCACAAACTAAAATTTCATACAGTTTGTTTATACTGTTCTGTATGTACTAGGGATGTAAGCTAGTAGTTGAGTGACTACTCCACTACTCGCTTCCCCCCCCCCATCCTTGTTGCTTTGGTATCAGTCGGTGCTGGGGGGAGCTGGGTTTAAAGTTGGGTTGGGGTGTGGGAGAGGCAGAGCCGCAGTAGTCTCAGAACCACTGTGAGCCGGGACTGCTCAGTCCTGGCTTGCGCTGGCTCTGGAAGCTACCCCGGCTGCAGCTCTGCAGTTGAAATGTAGTGAGAGCCAGGCTGCCTATGTGCCTGGCTCCTACTGCATTTAAACTCCTGGACCCGGCGTGAGCTGGGACAGAGCGCCTCTCCTTATCAACTAATCATGTAGTTGATGCTAGGGATGTAAGCAACTAGTCAACTATGCAATAAGCATAAGCTTTTCGGATAGTTGATTAACGATGTGACTGGTTGCTGCTTCCGCCTCCCCCTTGCTGCCTCTTTTAAGAGAGAGGCAGCAAGGAGGGGAGCGGGAGCCAGCTTAAAAGCCTGGTCCCCCCTCCCTGCACCATCTCCGATAGAGGCACAGCGGGAAACGGCGTGAGCGGGGACTGAAGCAGTCTCTGCTCACACCAGTTCTGCTGCGATTCTGCTTTTGAAATGTTCAAGAGCCCCATTAGGAAACACACGGGGAGCGTGACGCCAGCGGGGACATCCCACACTCCCTGTGGGGCTTCCACTTTTCAACTGTAGCAAGAGCTTGGCAGGGCTCTTGCTACAGTTCAAAGGCAGAGGCACCCTTATAGACTAAACTAATAGTCAATGGATTATTGACTATTGATTATTTGATAAGTTAGTTAAACATCCCTAGTTGATAGTTTATATCAAGTACACGATTTGCCTGTTACCCACTTCTAAACATTCTTAATATATACTATACACTGAAATGTAAGCACAATATTTATTTATATTTCAATTTTATAGTTACATGGTAAAAATGAGAAAGTAAGCAATTTTTAAATACTGTGCTGTCACTTTTTTGCATTTTTGTCTGATTTTTACAAACAAGTGGTTTAAGTGAGATGACATTTTAGTATATTAAGATGCCACAGGACTACTCATTGTTTTTAAAGTTACAAACTAACACAGCTACCCCCTGACACTTTCCAGAGTGTAGGAAGTTACTTTTTTTTTTTTTTTTTTTTTTAAGTAACCTCTGAAGGTTGCAGCCTTTTGTGTAAGTTGTCTTGGCATGGCCTAACTTTACAGTCTAATTTAGAGACTCCTCTAAGTCAGCCTTTCTCATATTGGCATCTGCAAGGGTACTTCGGGCATCAGCAGGCCCTGTTAATTAAACTCCTCCCTCTCCCTCCCAGTGTCTCCAGCATACCAGGGAACATCAGTGGAAAAGGGACCCCTGGTAGCTCCAGCCCCACCAACTTGGCCATTAAAAGTCCGGTTGGCAGCATAGCAGGGGACCCATATCTGCCCTATCTCCACATGGCTCCCAGAAATGGTCCCTGCGGCCCCTAGATGCAGGGAGGCTCCACACATTGTCCCCGCCCCAATTGCTGGCTCCGCAGCTCCCATTGGTGGGGAACTGCAGCCAGAGGGAGCTGTCAGGGAAGTACACAGGGTCTCCCTACACTTAGGGGCCACAGGGATCTGGTGGCCATTTCTGGGAGCTGCAGTAAGCACCACCAGCACTCCTCACCCCTGTCTGCATCCCAATCCTCTGCACCATCCCAGAGTCCCCTTCTGCACCCAAACTACCTCCCAGTGCCTGTGTGCCGATCTCCTGCCCCAACCCTGAGCCTTCTCCTTCCTCCCATGCCTCTCATCTCTGGCCCTGCCCCAGACCCCTAGCTGGAGCCCACCCTCTGTCCTCCCCACACACCCTAATCCCCTGCCCCCGCCCAGTGAAAATGAGTGAGCTTGACGGAGAGCGAGTGACAGAGAAAGGGGAGCAAGTGGGGACAGGGTCTTGGGGAAGAGATTGAGGTGGGGTGGGCAGAGATGAGGCCTGGGGCTAAGGCAGGGGAGCTTCAGGCTATGTGAAAAGTTTTAAATCAAAATGAGATTCCTCAGGTTGCTCAAGTTTGAGAACTACTGCTGTTAAGTGATTCCTCTAGTTCGTGGGATTTTTCTTGGAGCCAAGAAAATTGTACAGAGTATGTTCCTTTATTGCAACATTCCTCAGGCCCTCTTTCCTCCTTTGATTATTCATGTTCTCCAGCTTTTTTTCATAGCAATTACTCATTGAGGCTCTACCATACACCCTTTTTTGAAAGTTGCATATTATCACTTAGAGAAATGGAAATTAAGAGACTGAATAGATTAATGGTTGAGAGCTGTCATCCAGCATGGCCTTAATGATGTAAAGAGCTGAACTCCGTTGGTTGTTAGCTTCTTAAACTGTTCACAATGTCAAAAATACACGGAGGTGGTAGAATCTGTTACAGATCAATGAACCAACAGAGCAGTCAGTATAACAGCCAAACATATCTCACTGTATAGATTTTGATCCTTTTTGTTTTGTATGCAGCATACATGACCTTCTCTCTTGCCTTTGGCGTCTTTGCTTACCTTCTTTTATATCCAAACACACTGTTGTATTGGTATCTCTCTAGAGCAGGGGTGGGCAGTCATTTTTGGTGGGGAGGGGGCAACTCCAAGATTATGGAAAGTAGTCAGGGGCTGCACTTTTCTGTGGAGGGGTGCAGGATCTAGGATGGAAGTTGGGTGCAGAAGGGTGCATGGGATAAGGGACTGGGGTGCAGGAGATGATGTGAGGTCTGAGAGGGAGTTTGGGTGAAGGAGGGGGTTGTGACCTGGGTCAGGGGATTGGAGTGTAGGGTATGGGTGCAGGAGAGGATTCTGGGTGGGGGAGGGGTGTAGGAGGAGGTACAGGGTCTGGTAGGGAGTTGTGACCTGGGGCAGGGGAGTGCAGAGGGTTTGGATGGTGACCTGGGGGAGGGAGTTGGGGTGTGGGAGGGGCAGCGGAGCCAGAGGCTGTCTTTGGCTGGGAGGCGCTTACCTAAGCTTCTCCCTGCCTGATGTAAACCCCAGATCACTTAAAACTGCAGGCTGTTCCCTCCATGTGACACTCTGCTCCAGGAGGGGGGAGAGATTTGAGCTGCTCCCATCCTCCAGGACAATTTTTCAGCTCCTATTGGCCAGTAGTTTTCAGCCAAAAGGAACTGAGAGTTTGGTTGGGGTCAGTTCCTATTGGCCGGTTGTTTCCTGTGAATAGGAGCTGAGGATTGAGCTGGGGCTGGGGAGATCACACAAAGCCTCCTCCTCCCTCCAGAACAGAGAGCCACACGGAGCAGCCCTCCACTTAAAACAGTGGCAACTGTGTGTCTGGGGGTCCTGGCAGGGTGCCTTCAGGCCGGATCCAGTAGCCTGTGAGGCGTGTCTTGCCCACCCCTGCTCTAGAGGGAACTCAGGATTGAGCTATCGTTGGAGGAGGCTTCTTTCCTGACGTGTATAGCTCTTCTTAATAGGAGTGAAGACCGACATAAGTTATGAAATGATTTGGAAGACTTCCTGTCTGTATTTTAAATGTCATTGCTGCAATAGCTGTAAGGGGTGAAGTTTAATTCCAAAACAGGGTGAGCAGATAAGTTGGTACAGTAGATGCCATTTCAGACTCATAATCTACTTTGTAACTTTAGCACCTTTTGGAGTTTTCTATGTAAGGAATTTATATGGCCACAATTACCACGGTATCGGAACACATCACAATGTTCATGTATTTATTCTCACAACACTCCTGTGATGTAGGTGAGTGCTGTTGTCCCCATTTTACAGATGGTGAACTGAGGTGTGGACTTGGTGACACGCCCATAGTGTCAGAGGAAATCTGATAAAACAAAAAGTTGTACCCACAGTTCCTAATGCCAGGTTAGTGCCCTAACTGCTGGACTATTTGTCCTTGCCATTTTTATGTTGCAGTAACTTTACATTGCCAGCATGTTAAACTTGTGGGGGTTAGTACAGATTTCTATTTGAGCCGTCTTGTCTAGAAAAGATTTCTTAAAATTGTTTTGCTGGCAAACTGATATGAGAAATGTTTCTGATAGAAACTATCTCCTTCCTCAGTTTTTTGTGGATATTTTAAATGCTAGGAGGTGTTCTTACCTTGAAACCATTTGGAGGTCATGTAGGTTTTGGACTAGAAATTGATGTCTTGACTTGAGTTTTTCACTTGTGTTAAGCACTTAGGGTCTTTTGGTTTCTTTTTGGGAGAGAACATTCAGAAATCTTTAGATCTGTCCATCTTCAACCCTCCGGTGTAGTCATCCTTATGGGGATTAATGGAGAATGTTTTGCTTAAGCGGGTTGAAAGCAGTGATTTTTAAAAAGCAATTAATTGTTTTCCTCACTTATAGGGCTTTTGAAAAGCTCTGTTTAAAAAATAGGTGATAGATTATTTTGTGTCCACCAAATCACTGATGACTTTGTTAAATATACTACTCTCTTCTTTAGTCTTGTTTTGACTTTAAAACTGTAGTATACATATAACAAAATGATCAGTGTAAGGCAGGGAATGTGGGGAGGCACAAGCAATAAATCAGGTAAACTTACTTGTGTATTCCAGCAATTTACATGCACACAGCTGTTTCCTGTTCTGAGCGTGGGAGGATGTGCGTACAAAGTAATTAAAGAAAAGAACAAGTTTTCAGACAGACTTGGAGTCTGTACCACATCGAGAGGCATTGTTAAGGACAAGGGATATGAAGAAAGGTACACTTTTAGTTCGCTGACCTTTCCCTCTTGGGCTCCCCTCCAGCTGCACCATATGACTAATGCTGTACAGGAAGAATTTTATTGGAGTCTGTGACATATCTTCTGCCCAATCCCATGCTGCCTTGACAAGACAGTCTTTTTAAAAGTGCCAGAAAATGCAGGATATTACACTTACCTTCTTAAAATTCATGACTGCAAGGAAGAAGCTCTTATTTTAGCAGTTGTTGTTGTTCGAAAGATGTTTTCCTCAGGAAAAAAACGTAATTTCTCTCTACCATCCATCTGTAAATCTTTTACAATCACTTGCAAGTATTGACTATTCACATTTTAATGTATAGGTGCTAGATCCCTTATGAAACACACTCTTCCTATTTTACTTGAAGATGGAAAGTGATGAGTCAGAGGTCTATTGTCTCCATTCGTTAGTATGATGTCATCCTGTTCACGACATCCAGAACTCTGAGCCACTGTAATACCCCTCTGCCTTAATAGCAACAAAGCTTTCTCTTTTGCTAAACTGTGTTTCAGCTTCCTGACACATCAGCCTGTTTGCCTTGCCAGCAAATTCTTCTGCTAGTCTGTACCTTCCTTTGCAGTCAGTATTTTCTCCAAGAATTGAAATTGAAGAGAAGTGTTAGAATTTACAGGGAGGTGAGAGCTGAGTGAAGGACTGGGAGGTCATAGTTGGAGTCGATGGCACCATAGTAAAAACTGAAATTTTCGTGATCATTTTATTAGGTTTAACTCCTGTTTTTAAATCATCACAGAAATTAAAGTTGGCTATTCAAGCCTTTTATAAAGCACTACATTTACAGCCTTCTTGGATTCTTGTTGTAATTTGAATAACTCTGTTAAATGCAATGCCTTATTCTTTGGTGACTTGTCATGTGTCTAGGACTTTCAGCCCTTCAGTTGATCTGCTCATTAGTTCATTCACAAGATCAGGCAGAAGGTGACTTTTTTCAGAACACCAAATTATATTTAATGAAAAAAAAAAGCTCAATTGTCATGACTAGAAGTAACAAGAGATGAATTCTTATTTCATTCATCCCAAAAAAACATAGCACAAAGATCAGATTGAGTCACAGGGGGTTTGTTTCAAGAAAAAAGTTGTAGTCAAATCTTTCTTCGTTTGTCATGTGACATTCCACTCTGTTTTCAAATTCTCTATTTTGTCTTGATCCAATGACAGCCCCATTGCCGGTAGTGCCATGTTCGAGTCAACTGTTTGGTATTTTATAAGATGGCATCTGTAAAAGCTACGTACAGTTTGAATAGAATCCAGAAGTCGCTATTATAGATTTGTACAAATCAATCATGTCCTTCAGCTGGCTTAACAAACGCTTTTTGTCATCTTCACTTAAGGATTCGGCAGAAGTGCTTTCATTAGTCAACTTCTGGATTGAAGTCGTCTTACCCATTTTTTACTGGATGTGTCTCTGAGCCAAGTGTAGCTTCTGTTGCTGGAAAAAGATAGTCTACTGTTATAGCAGAGCTTGGATCGCATTGTTTAATGACCCAAGGGGTTTCAGCAGTAGAACTTACAAGAAAGAATGGTGATTGTCTTCTCTAACTGTGGTAGTAAAAATAGCCCACCAGCCTTACTACCTAGATCCATCCCATCTTGGAAGATATTTTCCAAAGCCAGTAATAACGGTTGCAGTAATTTTATGACAATATCATATGACATTAAAGGTATGCTTCTTAAAATGTCTTTTGAAAATTCTGCAGCTCTCACTATTTGAATAGATCATAGAATGCTTGGATTGGAAGAGACTGTCTAGTCTGCTACCCAGCACTTAAGGCAGAACTAGTATTATCTAGGCTGTCCTTGACAAGTGATTGTCTAACCTAGTCTTAAAAATTTCCAATGACAGACATTCCACAATCTCCCTTGGCAATAATACCCAATGCTTAACTAACTAAGGGGAAATTTTTCCCAATGTCCAACCTAATTTCTCTTGGTTCAATTTGCTTTTTTTCCTGTCCCTGAAGGTTAACAAGAATAATTTTTCTCCTTCCTCCCTGTAACAACCTCTTAGGTACTTTAAAACTGTTATTGTGTTCTCCATTCAGTCTTTTCTTCAGACTAAACAAACCCAATTTTTTAAAATCTTTCCTCATAGTTCATTTTTTCTAGATATTTAATCACTTTTGTTGCTCTGCTCTTGACTTTTTCCAGTTTGACCACTTTTTTTCTTGAAATGTGGCACAAACTGAACACACTTGTCCAGTTGAATCCATTATTGGCATGCAGAGTGGAGCAAAAGAAGAATTATCATGTCTTGCTTTCAGCATTCGTGCTAATACATCTCAGAATGTTTGCTTTTTTGGGGGGTGCAAGTGTCATAGGTGGATCACATGCTAAATATGAGTCAATACTATCACACACCCCCTCGCAGTCCCTTTCTGCAGTACTCCTTACTAAGTACTCCTTTCGCATTTTGTAATGGGTAATTGGGTGTTCCGAAGTGGAGTACTTTGCATTTGTCCTGATGGAATTTCATCCAGTTTCCTTCAAATTGTTTCTCTGGTTTTTCCAGATCATTTTGAATTTTAATCCCATTTTTCAAAGCACTTACAACCCCTCCCAGCTTGATATCATTCACAAGCTTTATACGTGTACTCTTTATGACATTAGCTAAATAAATTATGAAGACCAGGGTGGGCAATAACTTTTGATAGGAGGGCCACTCCAAGAATTGGTCAATGGCCATACACTTCCATATTAATGGAGGAGATGTGGGGTTTGCGATGGAAATTGGGTGTAGAAGGGAGCTTGTGGTAAGGGACTGAGGTATAGGAGAGAGTGTGGGGTCTGGGACGGAGTTTGGGTGAAGGAGGCAGTTGTGACCTGGGTTAGGAGACTAAGGTGCAAGGGTTTGTGTTGTGACCTTGGGTAAGAGGGGGTTGTGACCTGGGGAAGGGGACTAGGGTGCAGGAGGGGTTTGGGCTGTGACCTAGGACAGGAGGGAGTTGTGACTTGATGCAGGGGTTTGGGTTGTGACCTGGGGCAGGCAGTTGGGGTACAGGATCTGGGAGTGGATATGGATGCAGGAGGGGGACAGAGGGTTTGGGTTATGTGGGGTGGAGGGCAGAGGGTTGGGATGCTAGAGGCAGGGTCTGGCTGGGAGACTTACCTGCTTGACTTCCTGCCTATGCCACCCCCACACTGGCTGCACACAGGGTCCATATGGTTTTTGAACAGCTATGAGCCTGGGGGAAGGGTACGTCCCAAACTGCCTGTTGAGAACAGGCAGCTCCCATTGGGCAGAAACCGGCCAATGAGATTGTGCTGGGGGTGGGAGCAGCATGTGAATCCTTTCCTTCTTTAGCTGTTTGAACATCTCCGCAGTAGCTGCATTTCTCAGCACAGGGAAAGAGGTAGGCAGGAAGTCCGCAGGCCAGGTCTGGCAGCTTGGCGGACCGAACCCAGGGAGGGCATTTTGCCCAGGCCTGATGAAGACCGTGAACAGAACTGAATGCAGGACCAAGCCCCACAGTAATCATGTGATATTCCTTCTAGCTTGACTATGAATCACTGTTAACTAATCTCTGGGAATGGTTTTCTAACCAGCTATGCACTCACCTTTATTGTAATTCCATCTAGGTCAGGGGTGGGCGAAGGGGCCTCCTCCAGCCAGATCCAACCCACCAAACCAGTGGACCTGGCCAGAGGCCACCCTGCTGCTCCACAGCCCTTGCAATCAAGACCTAGAGGCGGGGGAGCATGCAAAGTCTTCTCTCCTCCTCCCCTCACCCACCCCACCCACTAAGGGTGCGCAGCAGCTAGAGAGAAACACCGGCTGTTAAAACAGCTGATGATTCTCTCTGGGAGTGGGGACTTCGCACTTCCCCACCCCCAGGCAAGTCAGGGTCTGTCGTGGGGGGAGCACAAGAAGTCTCATGGCCCTGTTCCTTCGTCCCGAAGCCCTGCCCCTTCCAGGGTGGGCCTGGGCCACTTCAGAAATTTATGAAGTGGGCTCCTTTTTAAAAATTATTGCCCACCCCTGATCTAGGTTGTATTTCCCTAGTTGATTTGAGAAAGTCATGTAAGACAGTATCAGAAACCTTACTAAAGTCAACTACTGAATCATCTACTGTTGCACCACAATCTTGTAACCACTCAGTTAAGTTTCTTGCAGAAAGATAGTGAGTACTTTTGGGCTTGTTAATGGACTATGCACTTACCTCACACTACAAGCAGAAGGCCAAAAGTATCTCTTGCTTAACTAGAAAGAATGATGCAAAACCATATTTATTTGTTTGCGCAAACGATATTGAGCTCCAGCATTCTTGACTGTCTCTCTGATGCTTCTAAAATTGGCTTTGACCATGACTGGTTTATAAGGCTTTCTGCATATCGATGCAGTCCTGAGGCATGGCGTTCGCAGGCTTTTCACACATTTTGTCAGCACTAGCTCAGCTGGTCAGTCTGGAAAATCAAGCTCCTCCAGTTTTACAAATTGAAACAGATGTTTTCCTTCTTTGTAAGCTGTTCTGAAAGAGGTTCGCCTGTGGTCATCTTCTAATCTCAATATAATGGCTAAAGTTGGACCAACAAACATCAGGAACTACCTTGGGTCTTGAGATCTGTTTCTTCAGTAGGTAGCTTTATTTTTGCTTCGGGCTGTTCAGATATAGATACACCACTTGAACCCTCAAATGACACATTCTTGATTATTGGTATGTTCATCTTTCTTGATTTGACCAGTGAAGGGGGGCAATAGGGAGGTTGTAGGGAAATCCCCATTTCCAAGTAACAATCAGTGAATCCCAGTTCATCAGAGATCTCCCCCTGTAGCATCCAGTTCCCTCCCTGGACGCTCAGAAATTGTTTGCTGCCATCAAAGAGACAGTACACACCATCTTGTTAGAATAGCTGAAAACTTGTGCTTGACTCTAATATACTTCTCTGATATGGTTTTGTAATAAAACAAGAATAATTAGCACATTTTACCTGGCGTTGCACAGGTCCTCAAGGAAGGGCTCAGGGCAGGGAGCTACTGGTATGTGTGTGCAAGGGTCAGGGTTGGGGTTGAAGAGGGGCTCAGGGTAGAGGGGTGGGTATGTGTGTAGGGGATTGAGTGGGGGGATTGAAACTACACTCCCATCCAGAATTCATACCAGGGCTGCTTGCTCTTCCCCTTGCCTCTGTCAGAGTGAGAGCAAAGTGCACTGCTCATCTTCCCCCCCACCCCCCATGCACTTCTCAGCCAGAGTGAGGAATGCAGCAAACTATGTACTTTCCCCTCACTCTCTAAGGGGAACAGCCACCAATGTTCCCCATATGAATCTGGGAGAGGGGAGAGAGTGTCAGTCCTCCCCTGCCCTCCAGAAAGGGCACCTGGACTGTGGGAGGCTTGGGGCTGGACAGTCCCAGATGGGGGGTGCGTGTCCACAGCCAGCCCCTTTCACCTACCTGGTGATTCTGTCTCAGTTCTGTTTGACTTTGAGAAGCAATCCCATTCCAGACATATCTCATTTTCCCGGCACAACCAAATCCTTACGTTGTTGTTTTTGTTTTAAATTATGATTAGAGATGTTGGAGTATAACTGTTAAGCCAGTAAGCTGAGCTTATCAGTTAATGGTATCGGTTACACTACGCCAGCTCCTGGGGCGGCAGCTTTGTTGCAGCAAAGCTGCCTCCCTGGAAGCCAGGTGGGCAAGAGCTGCCCACTCCATTCCCGGGGAGGAGGCTTCGCTGACCTACCGCAGCAAAGCCTCCTCCTCAGGAGCCGGGTTGGCAGCCTCACTCCCAGGGAGGCTTCGCTGTGGGCTCTACTCCAGCCTATCACACAATTTTTAACATCCCTAGTTATGATAAGAGGAACCCTGGGTCTCTTTGATGGTCCTCGCTCTTACTGTTTAGGAGGCATTCTTGAACAAATAGGTGAACTCTCTCTCAAATATATAGTAGAAGATTATTTAAGTGATATTAAATGAGAGAGGCAGATGTGGTTACAGACCAAACAAAATAAATCACACTTTCTAGTGACTAATCTTAGCACGTTGTAATCTTTGTGTAAACAGTTTTCTTACACCAAGTTACCAGCATCTCCAGGCCAGGGATTCTCCTTCACAGATTCAAAAGGTGCTGTTGCCTTTGCCCCTTAAGTGATGGATTACTAAAGTGTCTCTTTGCTCCCCTTTTGTTACCTAAAATCCATCCTCTGTCTCAGAGCAACCAAAGGATTCTGCAGGTGCAGACTCTGCCCGTGATGTGCTAACTAAGCTGCGGCTTAATAATCAAAACTATCATACACTTTCATTTTCTTCTGCCAATCAGACAAGTCAATACGCGTTCTCTTGTCAAGGGCAGGTTTTGCTTACGTACTGCCTCCAAACATATTTTAAAAACATATTTCCAGCACACACTCCACTCTTTGTGCACAATGTGTATATACTTATCAAAATGATTTTCAGGGCCCCACGTATCACCAATTAGATTATATTTTACATTGCCCCAAAGTGTTGGGGTAATGTGTGATAGAGGACCCACCATACTATTATCTCTGCCAGCTGGCATTGGTGGGTTCCGTGCGTCCCTTTATCTGAAAGGTTATGCTGAGCTATATTAAGCTAATATTGAGTGTTCTAGCCTCCTTGTGACTCTTCCAAACCAATGGCTGTCAAGGTGGTACCCTTTTTCATTCATTCTGGAAAGGACTTTGGTTCTGTCGCCTCAGACACTAAGGTGATGGGGATCATATAAATAAGTAGGCAGATCTTGCTTCTGGGTGATAAGTGTGCTCCTAGGATAGATCTGATTCTGAATGCATCTATTTGGTGAGCTCAAATTACCAATCTTAATCTTGGTTCAGTGTACAGGTAGCTCTCTAATACATACATCTTGTCCCCAAGAGTGCAATGGATGGGTTTTGAAGGGAGATTTCAAACATGTTTAAAGGTTCAAGAATAATGTCTAGTGATGCAACAGGGAGTGAATGGTAATTTAGTAGAATGTGAAGTACTCCAAGATGGATGGTTTGAGGAAGAAGATTCTTGACAGAAGTCAGCTTTCCCTTTGGGATGAAATTGAAGCTTCCAAGGCCTATGAAGTATTCCTTCATGTGAAATTCCATTTTATTTGGCTGATTTAAGTGTGATTTATTGGAGGTCTTGTAAAGAAATGCATTTTTAAAAGATACATATAAATAATCCTTGAGGTTTATAATATATACCCAATTCAACAATAGTCTGATACATTTTTACAAAAAGCCACTTCTGTTTTAAAAATAACCTGGTTAGATTTTTTTTGAAAACCACTGTATCCTTCAGAATGGAGTCAAGGGACCATATTTTGAAGAAAAATGTAGTCCTTTTTGCCAAGCCTGTCTCTTCAGTGAAGATTTAAGCCAGACAAATCCCAGGTTGCGTAAACCTATTGCTACTTCAAAAACTGTCAGCTGATGTTTAGGATATGCGTCTTTTCTCTGCCATGAGTTTAAGACCGGTAAAATGACTTCCATTAAATGTAGCCGATTGTGCTGTTAGAGTGACTTAAATTGGCATTCTGCATACAAAAGAAAGACCCAGTTCATTAAGACAAAGCATAAACTGACTTTAGCAGCAGTTCAAGTTCACTGTATGAATTTTGAGCACTTATTGTGCAAACCTTACTGTGATAAACTTTCTTTATTGATTTCTAAGTAATGTGCGTTCTGTTTTTTCACAGGGCATTCCACAGGAAGCACTGCACTGTCTGAGTGTTATGTTAAAGCTGTTGCAATTTTCTTCCCAAGAGTTTGTTTTAAAGTACACTACACAATGCTCTTCTCATTACAGCCCCTAAACACACCAGGATCCAGTCAGTTTTCATGTGTGTGTGTGTTTAAACTTCAGTGTATTTGAAAAAATAAATGGGCAAAAAAGGCTTTCATTTAAGAAACTGCTTGATTTGCTAGCCTAGAAATAAGATTTAAGAAGCATCTCTTTCCTCTTCAACAGGGTGAATCGGTGAAATACTTCCTGGATAACCTGGATCGGATTGGCCAGCTGGTGAGGGGAAACTATTTATAGTCTACAGGGTTTAAAGTTAAGAAGTGCATTATTGCAGATGGTTTAATATCTCTAGTTTATAATGTGTGACCATAAGATCCAAATATTTTAGTTGATAAAACTGTGTCCCACTAAAGTGTATTAAACTTTGGCCAGAGCCATCCTGTCCATAGGACATTTTGGCGTGGCAGTCCCAAGCCCCGTGCTTTGGGGGCCCTGATGGTGGCCACCTCAACCATCTTACGGATGTAGCCCAGCATAGCCAGGAGGATTCCCTGAGGGCCTGGTGCAGGGTGGCAGCAGGGGTTCCACCCCCAGTCACCATGGGTGTTGTTCTTTCGGTCACTACAGTAGAGTAGGCTGGGAGAGGGCAGCAGGGTGGAGCAGGCTGCTGAGTTGCTCCAACCTCTGCTGCTGCCCCATGACAAGCTCCCCTCCCCCCCAATCCTTTGACTCGGTTGGCACAGGGGAGGGGCGGGTTTTAGGGAAGGGGTGGAGCAGAGGCAGGCCGTTGGGGGGTGGGGGTAGGGGTCCCTAGGCCCTGCGCCTCCCTCAGGATGGCCCTGACTTTGGTCTGTACAACTTGATATGGGTTTGAACAATTTCCTAAACCTTTGTATTGACAAATAAGAAATACAGTAAAAAGTTACATGCACAAAAAGCCTCATCTTCCTTTTCTGTCTCCTCTCTCATCATCTTTTGGACCATGTCCACTTCCTGTGTTGAGCTACTGTTCTCAAATGCCCTGAGTAGCAGTGTGAATTTTACAAGCAATTGCCATTGAGTTTCTGCCCCCTGTAAGGGCTACAGTAATGGGGAAGACAGTTTGGGTTGTTGCAGAAGGGCCAACTGGGTTAAAGGGAATATAGTGCTGCTCATCTTCCTTAGTGCAGAGAAAGGTGGTAGAATTCCATCCATTTCACTGTTGCTCGGAACCCATAGGTAGCCGTAAGATTGGCCAGTACTTAAAACAAAATTAAGCTTGTGGTAGTGGTCGGCACCTACTACTGTGGAAGGATATTGTCACTAAAGCTTGCAAGATAATGTTGATGTACCAAGCTTTTTAAAAATCATTTCACTGACATTATGGCTACTTGCATTCATTAACACTAATCATTTATTGTTAGGATATTCTTGCCCATGAAAGTAGTTTCCAATCTGGAAATGGAAGAATTGAATTTAAATATGCAGAAGGGATGAAATTTTGAAGAAAAGTACTGGACCTATAGATTAACTTTCACATGCCCCATCATGTTCCTCCATCTTCCAACTGCAAGTTTTCAGTGTGTAGTCCACTGGTCCCATTAATTTTGGCAGTGTATAAGAAGTCCTTCACTTGGTGACCACTGATATTCATTATCATATAGCTCCTGGAACAGGAGCATTATAGTTTCCCACAGCTATGATTATATTGAAATGATAAATAGTATTTTTAAAATGCTAGCTGATGTTGCATATTTTTTAAAGGAAAATCTGAGGCAATTTGATGATGTTCTTTCTTTTACAGAATTATTTTCCAAGCAAACAAGATATTTTGCTAGCCAGAAAAGCCACCAAGGGAATTGTAGAGCATGACTTCATCATTAAAAAAATACCTTTCAAGATGGTGGATGTGGGTGGACAGAGGTCTCAGCGACAGAAGTGGTTCCAGTGCTTTGATGGGATAACTTCTATTTTGTTTATGGTTTCCTCCAGTGAATATGACCAGGTTCTCATGGAAGACAGACGCACAAACAGACTGGTGGAGTCCATGAACATCTTTGAGACAATAGTCAATAACAAGCTCTTCTTTAATGTTTCTATCATCCTATTCCTGAACAAAATGGATCTCCTTGTAGAGAAGGTAAAGACAGTCAGCATTAAGAAGTATTTCTCAGATTTCAAAGGTGACCCTCATAGGCTAGAAGATGTTCAGCGTTACTTGGTGCAGTGTTTTGACAGAAAGAGGCGGAACCGCAGTAAGCCACTTTTCCATCATTTCACAACTGCCATAGACACTGAAAATATCCGCTTTGTGTTTCATGCAGTGAAGGACACGATCCTTCAAGAGAATCTAAAGGATATTATGTTGCAGTGAAGAAGAGCTCCCCTTGTCTTGCTGAAATTTACCCAGGGTCTATAAGTCAAAGCTTTGTGGTTTTAGGAACCAAGCTGTTCACTTGACTCAGGAACGCTGAAACTAGCCAGTCATGGAGGCAGAAAGAGTCAAACGTTGATGTTAGCTACTGAATCATTCAGACAAGTAACACTACTGAAAAAAGTGGCCATTATAGGGTTTGACAGCTAGTTTGGAATGTTGAATAACAAAATCACCTTCCTGTCTTAGAAAAATCTAACCTTGAAAAACTGTGTAAGGAAGACTTTTAATGAAAACTGTTATTTTGCAAGGACAAAACTGTAACTGTACAGACTGCCTTTCTTTGTAGGTGCTGAATTAACCAGTCAAACTCATGTAAATTACAACGAGGTTGGTAGTTGTGCTAGAGAATAAATGGCAATATATTAATCACAATTCCACATGTAATCTTTAAATATGTAACCAGATCTTGCTTGCATGTGTAGTGTTTGTCAAGGATCTGGAGTCCACTTATGTGGATGCACAACTCTTGTCTGAAGGCCTTGCATCAATCTCTTGAGACATGCAAGTCTAAGACTATAAATGAAATGCAGTAGAATTATGAGTGAAATCCACCAGGCTCTACAAGTCCTCTTTCTTGCCATTCCGGAGTCAAATGGAGGAGAAAATTAAGGCCTAGCTGATGTGGACAAGATTTTGTTTTGCACTACATATACAGTATCTTACATCATGGGAAACTGACTTCCACAGTAATGCAGCTTGAGGCATGCACTAGAACATCTGACCACGTATCTGCACATAGTGGGTGCTCTAGTGAGGTGTCGTTTATGGAAATTCAGCATTGTTCTCTCACCTGCAGTTGGCAGTATTTATGAAGATCCAACCTCTCACTTAACAGGGCTGTCTCCAACCATGTGGAAGCTGATTCAACTTTTTAGAAAAATTTTTGGAGGTAGAACAGCTGCTTGATTAGTTCCTAACAGCTGACCTTACAAGAAGAGTGAACACTCGTGAGATTCCAATTTTACAGCTGCACTGATACGTTTGGACAGCAGAACCCTGTAAACTAGCCCATTTTTAATCTGTTTCTTAATCAGATCTTTAGCATATTAATTTACATGTAGTTTGCATAAACTGTCAAATTTAGAGTGGCCCATTTCAAGTGATGGTGTACACGTGAAATTGCAAGAGGCTGTGAATAATGTTGATATGAATTGTTGACTTTCTAGCTCTCAACATTTACAGGTGCCTTTCTTTGTGTATAGATAATACCAATCTTGTCTACTACAATGAGGTGCATAAACAAAATTTAAGACCTGCCTTTTATTTCAATGCTGTAGTGTCTTTTTTTCTTCTTCCCAGGGAGCTTTCAAACACAAATATGTAATGTGAAATTGATACTGTAGTTTGATTATTTAAAAAAAATCAGAAGGGCTTTCTCTAACTAGACTAAGACAGCAGAAACTATGTATTTCTTGTCTCCTTTCAGACTGTAATGACATGTCAAAAAAGTAACCCTTCAGCATTTAATCCTATGAGAAATGCTGGTCTAAAAAGAACCCCACTCTGGAGTGTTCACATGCTTAACTTGGATAAATCTAAAATCTTTCCTGTTGTGGTTTGCAAAAGTTCGTATCTCTGTGTGTGGTGTACAAAGCTTCCTAATGCATAAATCTCCTGCCATTTTAGCTTTCTTTGTGCTGGCTTCAAGAGTGAAAAGGATGTGGTTGTGTTCTACTTTTATATAATTCATATAAAATGTTTGGTGAAGTAAACCAGTAAGGAGCCGCAGACAAAAAAATCTATTTAAAAATTACACTTGTAAACAGTAGTTAACTACCTAATTAGAAAAGTCTTACTCTAGGGACCAATTTTACTTTTTTAACACTTAGTGATTTTTTTAAAATATAAAAAGAAAAATATCAATGTATCCTCCTCTTTCAGTGTTCCGCATTGTTTCAGATGAGGATTCTGTTATGGTAATTGCATTTGGAAATGTAAATGCTTCAACATGAGGTGTTACAAATAGCAGCTTAGGGGGCCTAGTAGAAAATATTTCTTCTGAGTTTGCCTCTTTATTTTGTTAAATGAGATGTAAAGGTGATCACTCTTCATTATTCATTCAGATACTGTCTTTAGACTTTGCAGTAGTTTCTGCTCAATATGAGACTTTAGAGTTATTGCAGGTTAATGCCAACTGCATAGCTTTCTAGTTGATATTTGTATTTCATTATTTTACTGAGTGTCCTATTTGGAATAATGTTCTCCCTGTTCAACTCTTGAAAAAATGTTCTTTTTAGAACCACATTTTTGAAAAGCTGCCTGTTTTAACTGTGAGACTGTAGTATGAAACTGCTCTTCTTTTAATGCACATATAAGATCTTATGTTCTTGGTCACTTTTTTTATTCTTTTTTTTTTTTTTAAGAACTAAACTAATACATGTGCTGTTCTCAAAGCAACTTTCACCATTAGAGTTGCACCCTGAAAAGTAATATTCTGTGTTTCCATGTTTAATTTTGACAACTCTTAAGTCTCATTTTCAGATTATAGTACTAAAACACAACCAGTTCTTCTGGCATGCTGTGGATACTTTGTACCATGAAGTTGCCCTGTTAAGCCCAGAAGGAAGGTGGGGATATAGGGCTGCATGGCCATACTGTCTTCATGCGTGTTGTCTCCAGTAAGGACAAATAGAGGAAATGCTTGCAGCATGTTTAAGCAGGAGAGCTCTATGATGTGATCTATCAGTTTTTAAAAGTGGCAGATGGGAGCCTGTACTGAAAACCATGTTGATACCTTGTGGTGCCTTCAGAACTGTGGCTTTGGCGCAAGACTCATTCAGGTTACTGGTAAGTGCCTTTCCCTCAAATTAGCTCATCAATAAATTGCTCTTTGTACTATCTACAAGGCAGTAACTACTGTGGAATTTCCAAGTGAACTGGGCTTAAACAATTTTTAATCTTTAAAATTTTACATCACAATTGTTGATGAACTACAGGTTCAATAGGTAACTGCCACTTTTAAGAACACATTGACCAATACTCTTGAGATGTAGGGGGAACGCAAGGTATTGTGGTGATGAAGATGAATGTAGTTATGATTAACAGTTGCTCTATTTTAAATGACAGCTGCTTAGAATATTTCTATTTTCATTGTCACTACACATCTGAATTTCATTTCACGTTGCATAGCAGAGTAGACAGTTTGAGCTTGACAACTTTATAGTAAATTACATGTTTTAAATTGTGCTGTCAAACCTAGAATTGTGCAGCTAACGTCTCTAAAGGAGCTTCTAATGACTAGCATTTTTGCAAGCTTTTCAAAACTAACTAAAGGGTTAACAGGTTTGCTGGCTGAAGTTTAAACAGAGCTGAGAGCATTTGTGCAGCTCAGATTTTAGTATGGAAGGCGCTATAGTTCAAACGCTGTGGGAGGAGCTCATCAGGCCAAAGACTAAAATTTCACTGTACTGAAGCTGTGACAGCAGCTGAAGTGGAGTCTCAGATGGTGTGAAATGCGTCCCACCAGTCCATCTGCAACTCTGATTTTTCACCCTCCACTCCCCCTCCTGCATTCCCGCCCAGATAATGTGGCAAGACTTTTAGGGAAGTTGAATTCTGAGGAAGTACCTTGAATAATCCAGGTTTTAATTGGTATGAAGGTGTTTTGTGTCTTGTGTATGGATTTCTTCCCTTTCCCAACCCTGCGATGGAGTCTTTCAGATTAGTGCTAATTCTCAAGTGCTCTTTAAAGATTTATTGTTTAAAGTGTGTGTTGTGAATCTCTGCAGGCCTAATTTCAGAAGAACCACTCTTATTTCTTCCTTCAAAATACCTTGGCTGATTGTAGTTGTACTTCTAGGCTGAGGCTGCTTAGTTAACTAACTAGCAAGAAATGACATTTTTGAGCAATTGCCCTCATGCCCTCAAAATACAACCATACACCACAGCTCACCATACACCCCAGAGAACAGGTGCTACAAAGCTGCTTCTAAGCTAATGTTCTGAAGCACTGCTTTCCCATGTATAAGTCATTTGGTTTTGAATAATCCTGGTGAATGGGCAGAAGCGCATATCCTCCAAAGAATTTCCATAGTAAAGGAAATTGCAGCATGGAGACTGAGCCATTCAAGGGGTTAGTAACCCTATTGTGATGCACAATTTTTTTTCTGTTCTTACAAGACAGACTAAGGTCCACTTGTGCCCTAAATTTGCAAGGGGATGCACTTTGACCCAACTTGATAAAGATAATATCAATATGGCTTTTTCTGTTTGCACCAATGAGCAGGCAGTGGCACTGTAACCTATTCTATAATTCCAGTCTATGCCCACAGCAATAACTTGGTCCGTACTTTAGTGCTTGTTGCTTTGACAATGGGTAAAATGCCCTTGATATACCCTTCTTACATCTGATGATGAAAATACCTTGAAACATCTGAAGTTACTTGTTTAGTAGCCTAAAAAACAGTACCCCCTGTACTTGTTTTATTGCGGTAACAAAACTGTTCTTATTCTTTGCATTTTCCATAGTGATGCTATGTAATAAGGCCTGGATTTTTTTTTCTTAATAACTTTGAAGGGAGTTGCATGCAGAAAACTTCCATCAGATGTTCAGGGTGGCCTTTATACACCTATCAGGATTCCAATTTTCAACAGATCGAGCCTTGAGGCAAATGCAACTTGCTATAAATCAAATATTGACCTTCAAGGATGAAGACAGTACCTATTTTTGCAAGCAAGTGTTAATCTCTTTCCCATATCAGTTGTCCAGTTGCATTAAACAAAGTAGTGTAGTGAGGTTATATGTCTGATACCTTATCAGCTCCCCCTTAGTCTTGGATGGCAGTCAGGTAGCACTTTCGTTATAAGTCTAACTGTTTACATCAGTGTAACCCTTCTCCCTTTTTACTGCAACACAATAGAAGTTGGTGGATAGCGAGATACTTCAGTAGCTCCTCTAAAGCAATAACAATCTTTCTAAGATTTCCACAATGACTGCTTCTTGGAAGACCTTGTATTCCTAGGACAGAGCTTTAAGATTGTCTTAGAACCCGTCTTAAAGTAAGCATGGAGTCTCTTCCAGTCTAACTTCCAGAGGTTCTAGCCTAAGACTGAGGTATGTTGACAGTACAACGCAGCACCTTCCCCCAGGGTTGTATTGCTGCTGCTGGAGTTGTGTTGCTGCTGCCGGGGTTGAGTGGTGTGTTTGTGTGTGGTGATTGTTTTGTTTTATGGGTTTTTTTTGTGTGTTGCTGGAGGGAATTGCAGCCCCCCCCCCTTAGTGCTGTGAATTGGGGTTTGGTTTTGTTTAGCGAGCACTAAATTCACTTTTTGTAATAGTTGACACTAAATTGTTTTACACAAATGGGGATGAGGGGCAGGTAAACTATTCAGAACTGAAGCTGGATCTGTATTCACTATCAGGTGGCGCCTCTGCTCACAGCAGCCTGAGTCAGTTTAGTCTTGACTCTGAATTGCTTGGCTCCTTAAGTCTGTATCTCTTTTTAGTTGTATCTTGAAAATCGGTGTTTAGGTTTCGGTCTTTTGTTGACATGCTTGTCTTTCGGGGGAAGAAGGGAGACACGGGATGGCTCCAGTGCCAGCAGTTCTGTGGCTGCCTTGCTGTACTCTAACCTACTACAGACTAGTTCTTGGCATTTGTCCATGGTTCATTTGGTTGGCTTGGAAATAACCACAGTCAGAAGGAACAAGCTGCACTGATGTCCTCCAAGATGGACTTTCTGGCAAACAGCCCAAGTGTACTGTTGAGGGAGAGAGAGCGGTGATTTAGTTTCTAAATGGATCCCAAATGTTTCTGCTTAAAAACGGTCTCTATACTGAAACAAAATGCCATTTGTTGTGAGCTAGTATTCTTTGATAACAGACTCCAGGAAAACTATTTGGCTGTGTATTATACCAGCACATTGGCACAGCTATAGCTGCATGCATTTCCTTTTACAAATCCTTTTCCCCAACTGTTTGTAACTGGGTCCTATAAACTCAATCTCTTGTAACTTGTGACATGCAAGGCTCTTATCAGATAGCATGCCTTAGATCAATTACAAAATTAGTTAACCTTGCTTTAAGGTATTAAATTGTGAGGAGTATGCAGACACAACTGCTTTAAAAGGGTCAGATTGCTTCAGGTTACTTTGAGACATGAGGGCATGTTGTTCAAAATCAGCTGCTGCTCTTACTGTACTGCTTCGCACTGACGTCTGTGTTAGGCTCAAATGCTTGGCACAATAGTGAGTACATGAGCTTTCAACAATCCACAGGATTTAAAGGCCCCGTGGTAAATTCTGCTGTGGAAGTTGTTTTGAAACTTGATTTTGGTTTGTAGACATTAGCCTGTTGGATCAAGTGCATTTTTCCAGCTCAGCCTGTTCTGTTGTTCAAATTTGCCCAATAGACTAGAGCTGCTAATCCACCTTTTTGTATTAATGACTGACTACACACAAGTGTCACTAAATCTGATGCTTAAAAATTGGCCAAGTGTGTTACTCTTTTAAGCAAGCTGTTGGTTTTTGTTTTGTTTTTTTAATTTTGGTTTGAATCACATACAAATGAAATAACTAAGGCGATGAGTGTGTCACACAGGGCACAGATTCTGTGGTTGTTTTTTTTTTTTTTAAATGGGTCTGGGAGTTCTTTGGCTTTAGCCCTGGTTGATCTTTGGCTTCAGCATAATTTATCACCCATATCCTGTGATTTTTTTTTTTAATAAAAAATACCTGTGCCAAAATCAGCCTTAGAAATGACAGAACACTAGTTAACTTTGTGACATAATCCAGTATCTTAGAAATGGATTTAAAATGCTTCTTTCTCTGCTATAACACCCTATAGTGCCTAGGTATTATAGCACACATACTATGCAATATAATTCAACTGTTTTTAAACCAGTTTGCTGCATTGGGCAGGACAGGCCTGAGTTTAGCCTTAATTTCTAACAATTCACACGTGTTTTTAAAGACAGTGACAAACTAAACTGAGTTGAGATGAAAAAAGGCATTGCTCATTAAAGTGTCATTGTAGAACTAAAACAGCATCCACCATAGAAGCGGCTTATTTGCTGTGATAGCCTCCACTTATGAAAACTGTGTATTAGATTCAATTATATTGTGAGGTGTAAAAATGTATTTTATAGTTTTGGTGAATTAGTTGCGTGTTCTGTATATATGAATTTTATAAATCTATTAAAACTTGACTTGTTGTACTGTTCTGTATGGAGTGTTGCATCTTTCAGTACAGACCTCAATTGTTGTATTATTTTAACCTTGTTCACTTGCTTACTGTGATTGCTTCAGCTAGTTCCTGGACTATCTTGGAACGGTTAGTGGTGATCTTCTAGGATTTCATCCATCCACAATGAGTTCTTGAAGTCTGGAGAGGGGCAAACAGTACCCACCTTTTAAAAGGAGAACACAGAAAACTTGGGATTGACTGAACTTTTATGTAAGAAAGGGTACTGAGAAAAATTATTAAACAATGAGTTTGTAGGCATCTGGAGGATTAGCTATATATTTTATAAATGTGCATCTGTTTGTGAGTCTGTTTATTCAAGAATGACTCCTAAATGATAAGAGTTAGGATCACCAAACTTGGTATGTAGCTTCCTTTTATCCTAACTTAAAACAAGGTCAGGGTTTGGTTGTGTCAGGACAATGGAATATGACTTGTTTCCATAAAATGGAAAGGGAGGGGTATAGTAGGAGGAAGTTATACTATCTAATGACCACAGGGGGGCAGCAAGCCACTGGCCCCCCTTCCACATGTCTGTGCCAGGCCCAGGGAGCACTACCAGGAGGAGGAGCTTTGCTTCGCCCGGGGCAGTGCTGGCAGCCAGTGTGTGTGGCTCCACACCCCACAGCTGGGTGTATAAGGAATAACCAGCATGGATTTCTCCAGAACAAATCAGTGCAATGTAACTTCTTTCTTTGACAGCGCTACTGGCCTAGTGTATGGGGTGATATCTGAATTTGAGTAAGGCTTTACTATAAAGTGGGTGTACAACTGTTTGAAAGGCTATACTCAAAAGGTCGTTATCAATGGTTGTGTCAAACTGGGAGGGTGTAACTAGTAGGGTCCTGCATCTGATTACTTGTCAATATTTTCATTAATGATTTGGATAATGGAGTGAAGAGTATGCTTAAAATTTAGAGATGACATCGATCTGAGAGGTGTTGCATGCACTCTAGAGGAGAGGATTAGAATTCAAAACAGCCTTGACTAATTGGAAAACTGGTCTGAATTCAATGAATTGAAAGTCAATGAAGGTAAGTGTAAAATATTTCACTTAGGAAGGAAAAATCAAATCCCCAAATACAAAATGGGGAAATAAATAAGATCATAGTGCTGCCAAAAAGGATCTGGGGTTATAGTGGATAACAAGTAAGAGTCGTCAATGTAATGCAACTGCAAAAAAGAGTAATATTCTTGGGTGTACTAACAGGAGTATCCTATGTAAGATGCAGGAGGAAATGGTAGTGGGGGTGAAACCTCAGATGGAGTATTGCATCCAGTCCTGGGCACCACACTTCAGGAAATGTGGACAAATTGGAGAGAATCCAGAAAGGTCAGGTTTTCTAAACCTTTAATTATTGATCTATCAAAGTTTTAAAAAACTAGACCTATTTAGTCTTGGGCGGAGAGGAGGGACCTAAAAGGACAATTATCAATGTTCTCTATGCCAAGATAGAACAAGAATTAATAGGTTTAATCTTCCATAAAGATATTTAAATTAGATATTAGGAAAAGCGTTCTAACTAAGGGAAGTTAAGAGTCTCCTTATAAGAGATTCAGATTGGACAACTGTCAGAGATGGTCTACATTTACTTGGCCCTGTCTCAGCACAGGGATATGGACTTGATGTCTTCTTGAGGTTTCTTCAGACCCATATTTCTATGATCCTATGAAACAAATGAGATCAGGGCTATCGTACAACAAAACTTTGTGTGGAAGAGCCCTTGTCCCAAAGTTGTACAAATGCCATATTTCCTTAGACTTGATTCTGCTCTGAATTGCTGCTCCTAAGTCTTTGGAAGAACTGAACCTTTAGTATGGCATATGGACAAAATGATGATGAGATGTTATCCTATATAGAGCTCTGTTAAAATTCAGATTCCTCCTGTAGAATTTCAGTAGCTGGTGTAAATATTAAAAGTTGACGGGGGTACAGCTAGAATCACTTGTGTTTATATATTTCAAGCTCAGCCAGGGAAGATTTTAAGCTAGTTCAGCTGATGACACCTGTTAGATGGAAATTCTCTTCAGCTGCGTAGTATCCAGTTATAGCAGTATGACCTACATATGTGTCCTTCTCATGGTGCCAGTTCCCCCCTTATCAACTTCATTTGCTGTTTATCGCTTGTGTAGAACTACTGACCTTTTGGATAATTTTAATAATCTACCTCTTTGCTATACTGTAAGAAGAGGCCAATCTTAACACTGCCTAATTCTACCACCCCTTGAACTGCTAATTGTAATCCCTTCAGCTCCTTCCTCTCTTATACTTTGGCTGTCACATGTATAAGGAAAATAATAGCAATAATACTCATTCAGCTGCTGTATGGCTGAAACTTCCATCAGTTCTGAATTCTAGATTGACATTACATTGTGAATCCCATTTGACCAGGGCAGTACAAGCACCATCTTGACTCACTTTAATGGGAATCTTGATTCTTTTGTTAACTGTAAATGTTGGGTGTTCCAGGCTAGGTATCGCTGTACAGATACATGAATTGGCTTCATTTCTCCCCCGTCTCCCCCACAGATGCAGGTGAGCATCTTCAGCTCCCTTTTAGCCTAGTGGGAGTTGTGGGTGTTTTAATGCTTCTGAAAACTGGTTCAGTTCAAGGGCTTGAATAGGGATATAGGTGCCTGCGAGGAAGCATTCAAGCTCAGCTATTTAGGTCTTGGTCAGAATAATGCCCAGGTCAGCACTTGGGGTTGCTGCTGCTACTCATTCTATAGCCAATCAGTCTCTCCTCCTTCCACAAAGCTTTTTTGTCCCTTCCTATTTTTGCCTTCTTCTAAACAGTGGGAATAGCCATGCATTTCCTTTGCTTTGTCATTGTCCACAAGGGAGATTTCATATCTCAGCACTTCAGAGTACCCCCTCCTCTTCTATATTCCCTTTGCAATTGTGCCATATTTGAGAGCTGCCTCCACTCGACCCCCAAATTCTCCAGCAATATCTCCCATCTTGCATTAGTGAAATCTCTCTGGAGACTCTCTTAAATTCAGCCTTAAGTTTACTGCAAGATCAAGCAATAGCAAAGAGGCAAAAGAAAAAGAATAATCTCTTGTTAAAAATAGCCACTATTTTTAAGAAATACTAGACTAAGATTTGGGATAGTAGATGGATTTATAGTTCAAATATGACTTGCTTGAAAGTTTCTGCCTGTCTGAAAAAATCTTCATTTTGGAGTGTTCTTTTTTAATGTCTTTAGTACTTAGCCAGCCAGCAGGTGGCGGCAGCAGCAGCAGTGTTCACATAACATGGATTCCAGATGTGCGGACTGGAAAAAATGCCTTTCCAGTAATTGACATCATTAGTCTTTTAGAAGTCAGAACCCCCATTGTTCTTTGTATGGATAATGCTGGTTTTAATTTTTCTATACATTTTTCTTCGTGAGCTTAACTTAAGTCACCACAGTTTTTTCTCCTGCAGTCACCTGCATTACCAGACTCCAAGTTTTCCTCAGGTGTCTTCCCCTGACCCCCCTTCTCCATGCAATACACAGGTCACTGTGGCCTTCTCAATCTCAAATTGTAGGGAGGTGGGCAGGGAAAATGCTTAATATCATGAAAGCCCAAAGTTCTCCCCTCCGCCACTGAATGAAATTGCCTCAGTTTTACTTTCTTTTCTGTTTTGGACACTTGGGAATTAAAGGTATTTTTAGATCAGAACAATCTTAACTCTGGCCATTAAGCTGCAAGTTGATGAGTGTATTATCGGTGTTGGAATTCCGAGCGAGACTGTGATGGAGTGAGTCAGCCCCCGCCAGCGCACACGTCTGTCACTGTTACTGGGCTTGAAAAACTATCAGCCTCTCCAGCTCTGAGCTATAAATAACTGAAGAGTTACTGCGTGTACGAGCAACTGAAAGGCAGCTCTGCTGCAGCTTTATCTCAGGAGAGGCACCCGTGCCTGTGCAGCAGTAACTTAAGGATCTTGGGGAAGGGAAGGGATGGCAGCTTTTTAGCTGCTGGAGTTAAAAAGGGAGAGGAACCTTTTAAGTTCCCTTAAAACTAACATCATTGATTGGATAAACAGAAAGGGTTCTTACTGCTTGCTTGTTTGTAATACCCCTGCTGCCTGTTCCCCTGTTTCCCCCAAACCACAGGTCTGCCCTTCACGTGGACTCATAGGGCTATGGTTAGAAAGCCCTAGTTCTGCACCTGTGCTTGGTGCAACCTGTGGGCAAGGGACATGGATGGAAATTGGCACTGGGTATAAAACAAAATAAAGGAACAGTTTCTGTGCTTAGAGCTCAAATGCTCAGTAGATTGAGGCCATGTCTGCACTGGAAAGTTTGCATTGGTTTAACTTGCATTGGTTTTTAAACCAGTTTTATTTAAGCTGGTACTTACGCCTATGTGGACACTTGTTTTGATTTAACATGAGCCTGTTCCCAGCCAACTTAAGCCAAACTGAAATACGCCACTTTTATACCAAAACATAAGCATCCACATAGGGCTTTGTGCATGTTTGGATTCGCATCTTTGATTAAACCAGTAATAGAGATGTAGCCGTGTTAGTCTGGTCTAGCTGAAACAAAAGGCAGGACTATGCAGCACTTTAAAGACTAACAAGATGGTTTATTAGGTGATGAGCTTTCGTGGGCCAGACCCACTTCCTCAGATTAATTTGATCTGAGGAAGTGGGTCTGGCCCATGAAAGCTCATCACCTAATAAACCATCTTGTTAGTCTTTAAAGTGCTGCATAGTCCTGCCTTTTGTTTCAGCTTGATTAAACCAGTGCAACTTTCGTGTGTGTGTGTGTGAGAGCTCTTAACCTGAATGACTGAAACAAATTCCATGTTAGGAACCTCAGAAAAAAAAGAAACCTCTTTCATTCCAGTGGGGAGTTGCAGTTTCCTTCTCTGCAGGCCAGTAACTTATGGTGAGAACAATCAAATGCATGGCAATCACATAATAAAACTCAGTGATGAGTGGAGCTTGATTTTCCCAACCCAGAAAGGAGGAAGGACAAGTCAGAGCAAGGGCTAATTTTCCTCCCACCTCCAACGATGAGGGGAAGAGTCTGCTTTGGACAGTTTTCTAGAGCTTAATTTCCTCCTCAAGGAGGAGAATTTGTCTCCAAGGACTTTCCTTAGCCCTGTATTGTCTCTAGTGACGGGCAGATCCTTCCTCATGGTGGGGAGCTGCCCTGTGAACATTTCCCACTTAGCCAGGGCATCCACAGTCTTGTCCACTTGAGCCAGCTCCTCTTCAGAAACGTTCTTCTCCAGAGCAACGATGCACATTTCCAGCCATAGTTCATAATCTTTAATGATATCTGTGGACTTGGTGGTACTGCCCAGCTGTTGCTGGCTGCATGTGTCAGCCAGAGAAGAAAACTGCTGGTCATGCTCCAGCTCTTGCCCAATGGAGAAGCCTTGGCTGCAAGTGTCTGGTGTCAGTGGCTCAGATAAGGAAGTTAAAGGCTCAGAGTCATTCTCGCAGCACATCCCAGAGTCGGAGCTGAATGGCAGGATATCCTCAGAGGTTGACAGGTCTGACTCCTGATTAGACCAGTTAGACAATACAGTTTGCGTCCAAGCATAGAGTTTCTGTGGGGGGTGGAAAAGGTTATCTTGTTAGAGAGACTTCGCGCAACAAACGTAAATGGTCCAAGATTTTCAAAAGTGCCAAGTAATCTTAGGTCACTCAATTTTGGGTTGTTAAATGTAAGATGTTTTAAGGGCCTCTGATTTCCAGGAAGCACTGAGCACAAATCCTCTGGAAATTGGGCCCTCTTTAAGACATTTCAGGCTGGGTACCCCAAATCACTAGGCACTTTTAAAAACCTTGACCATACAGTGACAAGAACAGAATAACAGCACTAGCATTCTAAATATGATTCAGTGCTAACTCTTGGTTGAGAGACTGGGCCTGGAATACTAAAAATGCTTTCACAGGCTGTGGTTCTGCAACATTCCTTGCAGTGATTACTGCTAGAAAAGACTGGGGCTAAACTGCTCATGAATACCCTACAAATGATGGTAGAGGGGTAGCTGGGTACTCCCTGGTGTCGTCCCCTCCCCCCTCCAATGACCGGGATGGGCAATAACTTTTGGTGGGGGGCCACCCCAAGATTTTAAGTGGTCAAGGCTGCACCTTTCAGTAGAGGGGGTACAGGGTCTAGGATGGAGCTTGGGTGCAAAAGGGCACACGGGGTAAGGGACAGGGGTGGAGGAGACTGGGGGGTCTGAGAGGGTGTTTGGGTGAAGGAGGGGGTTGTGACCTGGGGGAAGTGCGTAGGAGGAGGTCCAAGGTCTGGGAGGGAGTTGTGACCTGGGCAGGGGGTGCAGAGGGCTTAGATGTGACCTGGGGGAGGGAGTTGGGGTGAAGGAGGGGCTGGGGTGCCAGAGCCAGGTTCTGGCTGGGAGGTGCTTACATAAGCAGTTCCTGGCCAGTAGCCCTGCAGCACCCCTAATGCAGGCTGGGCTCCCTGCCTGCTGCAGCCCCAGACTGCTTTAAAATAGACTGCACCTTCCAAGTGGCTCTCAACTCGGGGGGGGGGGGGGGACAGACTTGCACTTTACCCCAGCTCTCAGGCCAATCTCTCAGCTCCTATTGGCTGGCTGTTTCCAGCCAATAGGTGGTGAGAGATTGGCTGAGGTCAGTTCTTGTTGGCTGGTTGTTTCTGGCCAATAGGAGTTGAGGATTGGGCTGGGGCGGTCACACACAGCTTCTCCCCTTCCTGCACAGCAGAGAAACATAGGGACTGTACTTTAAACAGCAGCAGCTGCGTGCCTGAGGGTCCTGCCAGGGTGGTCCGTGGGCCAGATCCAGCCCCCGGGCCGTATTTTGCCCAGCCCTGCCCAAGGACTAGTGTGCCATGTGATTGGTAGTAAAGCAACAAACCAAACTGGTGCCATCTCTCTAGAGGAAGCGAGGTTACGTGAATATAAATGCTCCTGAGGCAAAGCTAAGGAGTCTTGTTTCGCTAACATAATCATTCCTGTTTAGCATGCATTTTCGGTCTGCAGACCAGCTTTTCATCTCCTTACTTGAAATACATATAAGGAAAGGTTGGGCTCTAGGAAAGAACTGATAGCCTTTTAAAATACTTTCTATCTCAGAAAATTTTCATGCTGTGTCTACCAGCTGCTTGCTTCTGGCACACTTATTCCTTAGGCCTTTGGGAATTAATCATAGCACTTGGCATTGGTTAATTGATAAAATGTGGTCTCCTTGTCTATTTAGCTGGTACACATGTGGATTCCTTTTGTTCCTTAGCATTCACACACACGCCCCCCCTCCCCCCCCCATCGGCTGACATACTCCTGTATCTTATCTTTGTTTTCTGTTCCTCCCCAGCTGGTATCTTTGCAAAGCTGTACGCTTCCTTCAGCAAAGACAGCGGTAGCCGTTAGAAAGTACTGGCATGGGGCTGGTAGCTTGTGTATTAATGGTGTGAGTGCACTGTGCTTTCTGTTCCCAGTGAGGCTGGTGCTGGGCTTGCCCCAGCAGAGGGCATCAGTGTTGCACTGTGGCGAGTCTCCAGGCCTCACTGATTTGCAGAGGTTCCTTTTCCCAGAGCTTTCCATTCCTCCTCTTCCCTTCCCCCTTCTGTAATTGCCTTTTTTCCCCAGGCCTGTGATAAACAGTACAGAGACCAAGCTGAGTGGGTGGGGCAATGCAGCCATGTGCCCTGGCCAAGAGTTGTGTACAGGGATGCATCTGAACAGTTGAAATCTCCCTACAGCCAAGAAAAGAGAAGACTTTCCTTCTGCCTTGCTGTGTAGGATACAGTTAAAGCAAGCTGTGCACACGCCTCTCCACTGACCACCCATGTGCATGTTTGACAGAACACGCATCAGAGCCTGCAGGGGGGCCTGAGTGGAGAGAGTAGCAATGATGCTGTTTGAAAGCTGCAGCTACATTCTGGATTATATTCTGGCTCTTTACATTCCGAAGACATCAGTGAAACTTCAGAGTAATCAGAACTGACACTCCGTCCACAACCACCTGGGAAGGGAGAGTGCATTGAAGGGAAAAGATGGATGAAGCCAGCACATCCATGCAGAGATGGCTAGGAGACCTGTGTGAATAACGAATTTTTCCAGCCACTGATAATTCAGGGGATGGGGGTGGTTTGGGAGCAATCTGAACACTAAATATTTTGGCAAATGAAAAAGGAGGGGAAAATTATAACTTCAGGTTGACAGACATATAGATTTGACAAAAATCAAAACATTTACTTCTGACTTGGATCATTTTAAAACATTTTTGATTTTCATATGAAATTGAAGGAAATTCAAAACAATGTCACTTGGAACCAAAAATAAAAATGTTTCCATTCAAAAATGTGAGTGAAACATTTTGATTTTTCTTCAGAATATATATTTTTTTACTCCTACAATTAAGTGAAACTGAAATGCTGCCAAATCTGCATTTTCATGGCAAAATTCAGCCCGCTCTAAGGCTCGTTTAGTTCAGTCAGAAAAGGAAAGAGCTGTCCCCAAAATCATTGTAATGGGGGGGAGGGGAGGAAATCCTTTACTATCTTCCGGACTGCCCAGCGCATTTTACACCAGAAGTTTAAGGGTTTGTGTGCTCTTCAGCATTTTTCTAATCTGCTTCTTCACCAGATGGGGCAATCTCTGCACGCATTTCTCTATCTGCAGGAGCCTGTGAAATCCATGGCCATGGGAAGGAAGATGGGACAGAGCCTGCTCAGGGTGCACTTGAGTACTGCTTGAAGTCCACTTGTTAACCTTACAGGGGACGAAAGCTATTCCGATTCCCCATATAGTCACCCTGTCTGTGTCTCCATTAGTGCACAGAAGCCAGGGTCAGCTGGGCCAGGAGAGGTTCATAGATGTGAAAAGTGGAACTAAGCAATTTGCAGGGAAGAGAGAAAATGAAGCCTTTAAGAGATTGCCAGAGTAGAATCAATCAGCTGCAGTTACCTGCCACTTGCGGCATTCTGAAGGTAAAAAGGAATAAAGGTCTTTCAGAGTGAGCCCGAGTGAAGTCTTACCTAGCAGGACTGATTCACATCAGCCAGTGAGCGAATGAGCTGCACAGAGACAGGGCTATCCCCTGCTTCAAGCCAAACCCTGGACCACCATCTGAGCATCCTTAATCCACCACTCTGCGCTCCTGAGGGAGGGCAAGGGCCTTATTAACCAAATCTCTTCCCAATGGCTGAAGCTTGCTGTGCAATAACCTAGGACTTGTCTGCGCTGCTGTTAGCTCAAACTGTAAGACGAGCATTGCCCTGACCCAGCTCCTGTTTGCACACGCATCTTGAGCTGGTGCTTTAAACCTGAGCTAGCTGGCCCATCCTGTGTGTGAGAGAGAGAGAGAGAGAGAGAGAGATCCTGAGTGGTGCTAATGCAGTGAGACCACAGGGGTCCTCTGAGCTGCTCAGAGCTTGTTTTGCAGCCTGACCTGGTCCAGCTAGCCTGACTTGAGAGCCGTGAGCTCCACCTCACACAGCAGTGAAGGCAAGCCCAGAGGGCAGGGCTACACTGCAAAACAAATGCCTGCAGCAGTGAGTCTGAGAGGCCAGGTCTACAAACTTGGGCTTGCGCTGCAGCACTAAAAATAGCAGCATGGACATTTCTGCTCAGGCTCTGAAACCTACCCCGACCCTGAGTTTCAGAGCCCAGGCTCCAGCATGAGCTGGAAGATGCAGGTGGCTATTTTTAGTGTCATTGCACTGCAGACTTGGGCTGGAATCTGTAGGCCCAGGCGCTGAGGGGGGGTGGGGGGGTGTGTGTGTGTGCGCACATTATCCACGTGCTCTTCTGCACTAGAGCCTTAAGGGAAATATTGCAGGGAAGAGTTCACTGCTCAGAACAGCCTGAGACACTGTAGGGGAAACAGATGGAAACTGTAACAAAGGAGCATCCTGGCTGCTTTTTTTCCCTCTGAATTTATCAAGATAAAACAAACCCTGGCTGATGTCAAAATAGAGCACATTTGAGTATAAATTCAAATCAATCAATTGCAAAGAGGTCATCCTCTTCCAGAAAGACTGCCCATCTCCCTCAGCTGCCCTGTCTCCCTACCACCTGTGCCCAGGGGTCTAGCCTAGGCAGCAGCATTCTCTGCTATGGGTAAGGCACAGTTTGGTGCCAGGCATTAGCCATATTCGTTGCTTATGCTCTGGGCTGTTGTGTTCATGAGGAGAGGTTCCTCAACTGGAAGAAGTGAACGGTGACGCGGATTCCCAATGCATGGTATGGGATAGGTGTGCCCACTCAGAAGAGGCTTTGCAAGCAACTTTGTTTTCTGATATGGTTTTTGCTTCCCTCTGCTCTGTGCTGTCAAGTTCTCTATTTAGTCTGTCTTCCTCGGCACTTTGGGCCTGCATCAATGCAGTATTTATTAGTCCCTTATGGACGTTATTAGAACCCCACTGCATAGCCCTGCAAATAGTCTACTCAAGTTCCTTCTTTAGAGTCTTGGAGGCAGCTGTGATATTTGTGGGGTAGGAGTGAATTGGTTCCTCTTCCTCAGGGTTTCTTTCACTGTGGCTGTGAGGAAGCTGAGCTAATTATGGAATTTACTGTAATGAAACAGGTGTGGCAGGAAACCCTTGATGGAAACATTTGTTCAGATCGTATTTCTCTGCAGGAAAGAGAGATACCAGACCCAGGGCACTTTTGCTGCTAACAGCAGCCCAAAGAGGATGGGGCTGAGGACCTCTCAGTTTTGGATGTAGAACAGATGACCCAAGATCTAAATCAGAAATGGGCAACCTAAGCTAGTGAGTGGTCTACATGAGTGACCCTCCATCTCAGTGGGCCACAAGATTGTCGCAATCAAGATTGTCTCCCGGGACAGGGTAGTTTTGTAACTGTGCTTGCATACCTAAGATTTCTAGGGTGTGTTGATTGAACCGTAGCAGCACTTTTGGTGTATTATGTAATACACCTGCCCTATGGCTAGCATCCCGCTCTTTAGATACGAGAGGGAGATGCTCCTTCCAGCATGAAGGAGTTGTGATGGTGTCAAAAGCAATAGATGTCCTTGCTGGGATGGGAAATCAAATGGTCTCACAGGGCTGTCTGAGCACAGGGCTAGGTCCCAAGACGTTCCATATGCTAACCACAGTCCTGACCATGCCACCATCCCTTTCCCGCAGTCTAAAATGGGATGCTGTAATACGATTTGCAAAGAGCTTTGGAGATTGTGTATGAAGTGTGAAGAATTCGTCCAACTGAATGTGTAGCTGACGCTCACCCTCCCTCTTTTGTGGCCGGTGTCTGTAATTAACACCGAGAGCTCTGTATTTCTAAGCCTGACCTTTCCTTTAACATGGTAGCCAGAGGCTGAGAGTCACAGCTGGGCTCCCTGGCTATGGAACCTCTTGCCTGACCCCTTTACCCCAAGAGCATCCAGCAGTCCATCTCTCACCCTGTAACGCTCAATGAGTTTAAAGCCCACAACGTATTGCAGCTTCCGAAGGCAAACTGGGCAGGGCTCCAGGGGCCGCAACAATGCTTCGTCCAAACTCAGCGCGCCCTGCATGATGCACTGTAGCCATCTGCAGCTCCCCAGGCCGATCAGGTGGCAGATCTCATGACATGTAACCTTTCAGGAAAGCAAAAGTTGCTTTGTTGTTTTAAACACAAACCAAACTTTCACCACAATCTCCCCTCCCGCAACCTTTCCTCATGCAGGGAGGAGAAAGAGGCATCCACGCTCCTTATCTGTTCAACCATGAACACACTCCAGGCTTCTCCAGTCCAGCCCTGACACAGATGGATGATCTTTTTCCATGGTGAGAGGGGAACTCAGTCCCCTGAATCCCAGGCTATCTGGGCCTGGGCTGAGAAGGGCAAGTTTAGATGATGCTTTATTAAGGAGCTGAGAGAAGACCCTTTAGGTGGCACTCTGTCATAGGTAGGGCCCTAACAAATCATGGCCATGAAAAGCACATCTGGTCTCCCCTTGTGAAACCTTGTCTTTTATGTGCTCTTACCCTCTACTATACAGATTTCATGGGGGGAGACCAAGTGCTTTTCAAATGGGGGGGGGGGGGTTCTGATCCAAAAGGGAGTTGCGGGGGGTGTCAGTTATTTTTGGCAGAGGTGCTATTGCCGCCCTTATTTCGGCTCTGCCTTCAGAGCTGGGCTCCTGGCCAGCAGCCACTGGTATCTAGCTGCCCGCCTCTCAAGGCAGCGCTGCCACCAGCAGCAGTGCAGAAGTATGTGTAGTGGTACCGCAACCCCCCACTATAACCTTGCAGCCCCTCCCGGCATCTGTAATTACAACTCTGTGAACTTTCCAGTTTTAAATAGCCAACATCATGAATTTTAAAATCCTATGACAGTGCAATTGACCAAAACGGTCCATACATTTGGTAAGGCCCCAGTCATAGGCCTAGGAACACTAGGTAGCCACTTGCCTCGCTATCTCCTTCAAGGGGAGGTGTGACTTGTTCCACTGGTCTCTGAGGGTCTGACTCAGGGCAGGAGTGGAACAGGAAAAGACCCGTGTCTCTAATGATGCCCACCCCAAGTTATTACCAGATACACAACCTGGGTCCCTCAGTCCCACTGAACCTGCTGCTATAATTTGAGTTAGTTACCCTGAGCTGACGCTAGGGATGTAAGCAATTAATCAACTAGTCGAAACATTAGTCAACTAGTCGCTTCCCACTCCCCTTGCTGCCTCTCAGAGAGAGGCAGCAAAGGAAGGGGGGGGAGGAGGAGATGCTGGGGGAAGCCAACTTAAAAGCCGCTGGGACTCTTGTGCATTTCAAAGCAGAAGCACTGCATGGAGCTGGAGACCAGCAGGGGACTCTAAGTCTCCTGCTAGCCCCAGGCTCCATGCGGCATTTCAAAGGCGGAACACTGTGCAGCACTTCCACCTTTGAAATGTAGCAAGGGCCCACCCCGCTGATGCTACATTTCAAAGAGGGAGCACCCTTACTGAGCAATCAAATAGCTGATGGAAATTCCATCAACTATTCAATTAGTTGATTAACATCCCTAGCTGGTACCAATCCCACCTAATTCTCATCCTTCCAGCTTCTGAACAGTCTCTGTTGCCTTCACCTTCCTTGGTAGTTGACCAGTATGAAAGATGTCAGGCTGCTTCTTCTCCCCCTCTCCCTGCCCCCAAATCAGATCCAGAGGGAGCTAGGGCAGGAGGCCAGGGCGAGGAATGCTAAGTGATCCAGCCCTGCAGCAGCTACTCTCAAAGGAGGCCAGTGAGGAAATACCGCAGGCTAGGAGGGGCAGATGGGGAGAGAGCATAAGGGACCTCTCGTAGGGAGATGTCAATGGGGATTACAAGCATATTAATTAACCGGCCTAGGCTGCCTGAGAAGAGACTAGCAGATTATGAACTATGAGTCAGGGTAGAGAAGGGTCTGACAGTCTAGTTTTGGCTTGAGCGTGAGAGCAGAAGCCAAAGATTTCTTAGTTCCTAATCCCAGTTTTGCCACAAGGCAAATGGTGTGAGCTCTCCTATCCCAGAATACTAGAACTGGAAGGGATCTTAAAAGGTCAAGTCCAATCCCCTGCTCTCACTGGCAGGACAGCGCACCATAGACCATCCCTGATAGATGTCTATCCAACCTGCTCTTAAATATCTCCAGTGATGGAGATTCCACAACCTCCCTAGGCAATTTATTCCAGTGTTTAACCACCCTGACAGTTAGGAAGTTTTTCATAATATCCAACCTCAACCTCCCTTGCTGCTGTTTAAGCCCATTGCTTCTTGTCCTATCATCAGAGGCCAAGGAGAACAATGTTTTCCCCTCCTCATTGTAACATCCTTTTAGATACTTGAAAACTGCTATCATGAAGACTGTCCCTTCTGTCTTTTCTTTTCTCAGCTAAACAAGCCCAATTCTTTCAGTCTTCCTTCATAGCTCATGTTTTCTAGCCTTTAATCATTTCTGTTGCTCTTCTGGACTGTCTCCAATTTCTCCACATCTTTCTTGAAATGTGGTGCCCAGAACTGGACACAATACTCCAGTTGAGGCCTAATCAGAACAGAGTAGAGTGGAAGAATGACTTCTCATGTCTTGCTCAAAGCATTCCTATTAATGCATCCCAAAATCATGTTTGCTTTTTTTTTGCAACAGTTTCATACTGTTGACCCATATTTACCTTGTGGTCCATTCTGACCCCTAGATCCCTTTCTGCAGTACTCCTTCCTAGACCGTTGCTTCCCTTTCTGTATGTGAGAGACTGATTGTTCCTTCCTAAGTGGAATACTTTGCATTTGTCCTTATTAAACTTCATCCCATTTACCTCAGACTATTTCTCTACTTTGTCCAGATCATTTTGAATTATGAACTTATCCTCCAGAGCACTTGCAGCTTGGTATCATCTGCAAACTTAATAATAATTGTACTCTCTATGCCATCATCTAAATCATCGATGAAGATATTGAACAGAACTGGTCCCAAAACAGGCCCTGCAGAATCCCACTTGTTATGCCCTTCCAGCAGGACTGTGAACCATTAATAGCCACTCTCTGAGAACGGTTATCCAGCCAGTTATGTACCCACCTTATAGTAGCCCGATTTGTCAGTAAAATGGAGATGAGATCCCAATTATCTCGCAGAGCCACAGCTAAAATACTGGAGTCCTGGCTCCCAGCTGCTGCTCTAACTACTAGACTCCCCTCCCCGCAGCGTTAGGTAAGTGTGGGCACACCACGGGAATTTTCAATGGCTTGTGCTAGGTTGGCCTCACTCCTCTTTCAGGGAATTGCCGTGAGAGGTGGGTTATCGAGGCTGCTAGCGAACAAACCCCACACTGCAGGATGTTGGCCTGGGTGTGTCACTAATCGCACCTTGCAACACTGAACCACCTCCAGCACGCTGAATGGCAATGACGGGTCTCGAGCCTTCTCAGTGATCTCCCGCCGCTCCTCGCACCCCGCAGCTGGATGTAAGGCTGTGCAGTCTGGCTGGGGGAAACTGCCAGAGAACCTGGCAAAGCTGCAGACACCCACTTCTACAAAGAGAGGCAAATAAAAGTAAGACTGGTCCTCTTAGCCTAACATCGGCCTCGAGCCTTAGCCCCAGGATGGGAAACTCCCTGCGCTTCATCCAACCTCGCCCTCCCCCTGCCACACTGAATACAGGGGCATATGCTCCCTAAAAGACTTGTGCCGAGTCAGCCTACCCTGCCTGGACTAAGAGCCCCTTGATGGTTTTGAGCCCTGTGCTCCCAGGTTTTACACTGGGAAATCCTGTTTCCTATCGCTGCAGTGGTGACTAAAGGGGGAGGGAAGGATCCTACCCCATGAAGCGGTTTCAGATAATGCGCTTGCTCCTTCATTCCCCTGGGGAAGAATAGAGGATGTGGCTTGTACCTTGTCCTGGCAGGGATTTGCCAAAGGTGAAGCTCCAGGTTTCACAGGGGTACAGGTCCAAGAGTGTGAGCCCCACGACGCACAGGGCATCTAGGGGCTTGTTGTTCTTCAGGAAGGTCAGGATCCCATCTGAATGAACAGAAGAGAGAAGGTAAAAAAAAGAAACCCCTGTCTGCCCAGAAGGCCACGCAGCAACCACTATGAACTGCCACTGGGATGGAACTTGGAGTACAAGTCACAAGCTGGCAGAGGTGCTGAACTCAATATCCAGGGAGAAGGGGGAGGGTGATCCCCTTCCCTCCCTTTTTAACACCCATTCCCTCTATACTGGGCACTATTAGACCTGGCTTCTTTGGAGCTGCTCCTGCTGCACCGAATAAAGCCAAAGGAGAAGCTGAAGCACAAAGAGACAGTCCTGGTATGCCAGGGAGTGAATCCTGTGCCAAGCCACTTGGGGAAAGGGATGGGTGGGAGCACAGAATTTCCCTCCGCCCTGACCTGCAACAGCCCTACTGTTCCAGCCCTGGGCCTTTCCTGGGCATGCACTGCCAGCTGTACCAAGCTGTGTGGCAGTTTTGCATTGTGTTGGAATGGTCACGCAATACTAGCATGGCAACCCACCCACCTGTTCCATGTGGGACCTAAGGGTATGTCTACACAGCAACATTATTTCAAATTAACTAGCGTTAATTCGAAATAACGTAGTCCGCATCTACACAGTTATTTTGAAATAATGTCAAAATATTGTCAAGCTGGAGGACTTCTTACTCCTACTCCTGTAACCTCATTGTATGAGGAGTAAGGAAGTCGGAGGCAGAGCGCTCTATTTTGAAATACGTGCTGTGTAGATGCTCCCAATTTTGAACTAAGCGATTTTGAAATAAGCTATGCAATTGACCTAGCTCAATTTGCGTCATTTATTTCGAGTTAAGCCTTGCCGTGGAGACGCACCCGAACTGATATTTGAACCCAAATTTCCTAATGTGAAAGGCTAGTGCATGAATCCACCCAGCATTCTTTTAACGTGGCAACCAATCAGGGGATAACCTCCTAATCAGGCAGAATGAGATCTAAAAGCATGTTGTACGTGCGGAGGGAAGGTGAGCAGCAGCTTTTATCATGCCAAACTGAATTTAAAGATTTAAAAACTCTGAAAAACAAAAACGTAGAGAGAAAAAGTATGATGAGAACTTCCCTCCTGGTTAGTTATGGCTGTGGTTGCCAGTCCCAAAGAGCTAGGTTTTCCATGGAAACAGGATTTCTCCCTCTTCACTCCCTTCCTCTCTCAGGCATTTCCTAAGGGAGCGGATGTGGGCTGTTTGGCATGCTGGCTCATGGCAGTCTGATGGACCTCTTGCTGGCTCTGCTCTCCTCTCTCCTTACCTGCATGGAGCTGCACTCGGTCTGAATTCTGGCTCTGTCGAAAGCAGCAGCGGATGGAGGAGAGGGGAACAGAGGGAAGGCACTTGACACGAAGGCCCAGGAAGAAAGACTCTAGGCAGCTTCTGAGGGAATCCAGCAGAGAGACCCCGGCAGGCTCTTCAATTAGATCTAATTGCAGAAGCATCCATGTCAATTACTTGTATGCAGGGACAAGTCAAAATGCCAAGGGATTTCTCTGGGGCTAGTCACCGGTACCGCAAGGGGTTAGCGCTGCCAGGGTCTTTTAGGAGGTTGCCAGGTCTCCCTGGAGTCAATCATTCAGACTAGGGGGCATTTCACTAGGACGAGCAGCTCAGAGGATTAGATGCCCTGTGGAGTATCTTTGTCTAGTCACTTGAAGGGCAGGCCAATGACAGGAACTAGCTCGGTGCAGGGTGTCTCTAGGAAGCCGTGTGGGGGCAGGCAGACTGTGCAGGGAGGTCAACCATGGGACCACTTTCTTAGTTTGCCATTTTGTATGTATTGATTTCAAGTTATTCATGAGGAAACTGCTCCCAAGACAAGTGCTGCTCTCTGGGTGGGAGCCAATCTCCAGTTGTCAGCCATGGCTCCTTCCTGTTGCTCAAAGGCAGCCCTTAGCACAGAGCCAGGCAAAATACCGCCGCCAAGCCACCAGATCCAGCCTGTGGGCACAGCAGAGCCTCAGGCAGGTTCCCTACCTGCCCCACCCCTGCGCATGCCATTCTGAAAAGCTGGCTGCAGGACCCTGTTTGTCTTCCAACAGCTGTGAGCCCAGCAGCAGGAGAGGAGAGTTTTCTCATGTGCCCCTGCTCCCAGCATAATCTTGCAGTTCCCACTAGCTGATTTCTGGCCAATGGGCACTGCCTGTTTGAAGAACAGGCAGCATGCGAAGTACCCCTCTCATCCTTCTCCTCCAGCCCGTCACTGTTCAGACACACATGGCCCTGCAGGGGCCCTGCTGGGCTGCTGGCCGGGACTCACCTAGGTAGGCATCTCCCAGCCAGAGGCTACCTCTGGCTCTCTGGCCTTTCCACCCCCACACTCCTGCTTCCCTATATCCACATAATCCAAAACTTCTGCTTTCCCTCCAAACCTTCACAATCCCCTCCTGCCCTAGGTCACAACCCAAACCCCTGAACCAACTTCTGCACCCAAGTCCCTTGACCCAAGTCACAACCCGAACCCCTGCACACCAGTCCCCTGCCCAAGGTCAGAACCTCCTCCTTTACCCAAACTCCCTCCCAGACCCCACACCACCTCCTGCACCCCAATCCCTTTCCCCAATCTCCCTTCTGCACCCCACCTCTATCCCACCCCCTGCACCTCCTCCATTAATAGCATGGAAAAGTGAAGCCCTCGCACACTTTCCAAATTCTTGGAGTGGCCCCCATCAAAAATTACTGCCCATCCCTGTCTTAGCACCACAATGTCTGCTCACACAAGGTAAAGGTTTCTGAAAAGGCCTGGCCAGTCAGAGGCTCAGCCTTAGGACAGACAAGGCTGAGGTAATGAGGGAGGGTTGACACTGCTTAAAAACCACACTCCCATTTCTTTAAAGGGGCTGTGGCTCTTGCCGGTGTTACCTATCGGCTGCAGGTATATGTGCTTCTGGCAGACATTCTGCTTCCTCCTCAGCGTGGAGTGATAAAAGGTCTCGAAGTCCTCAGGGGCATCAGGGTGGCTGAGGAGCCAGTCAAAGGCAGTCCTAATCAGCAGGGTGCAGAAGAGTGTCCTCTGAGGATTGTACGCTTCAGAGAGGAAAAGTTTCTCTGCACTGGAGAAGGCTCGGGCATAGAGCTCCTGGAGGGCCGGGTTGGTAGAGATGAGGGCATCCTTCAGCGCTCGGGGCCCAAAGCTGAATTCCTGAGCATGTCTGCACTGCAACATTGCTGAGCGGCCCTGGGGCGGTGGCACTGCCTGTAGAAAGTAAACCAAATCAGCAGCAGTTCGCCTCACAAGGGGACCTTGCCCTTCGGGAATGTGTGCCCAGCAATTTCAGCTGGGAGGTGTCACTGGCTGCTCAGGGTTCTGTACTGCTGGGGGCATGGAGTTATTTCCCTCTGTGGTGATATTCGTTACGGGGGAGCTCTGTGTCTAGGTCTATGTAAATAGTAACTAGATAACGAACCACGGGGTGGCGCACAAGAATATATAGCAGAGTTCCTGGGGTCTGAGAGACCACTGCCAATAGCTTCCTCTAGCCAATGGGGTGAGGAACCTTAAAGCCCAGGGACTGGATCCAGCCCCCAGCTTCCCTGGATCCGGCCTGTGAGGCTCAAGATTCCCCCCTAGAGCGCTCCAGCCCTGCAGACCCCCCTGCAAGGCTGGAGTACCAATGCCAACTCTCCACTGGGGGAGGGGAAAGCCCTGACACACGCATGCTAGAGTCAGGCAAGCCAGGGCTGGATCCGACCCCCAAGCTCTGCCTGGCAGCAGGAGGAAGTGGCTCTGGGTGCTGCTGTTCCTTCTCCCCCTGGCTGGGGAAATAACAGCACAGAAAATTGCTGGCTGGAAGCTTTTCCCCTGCTGCTCTGGCTGTAATCCCTGGAGAGCTAGGCCAGGTGAGTGCCCCTGCATCACCCAAATCCTGCAGCCCCCTTCCCACCCAGACCTCACACCCCACCTTGCTCCTACAACCCCCATATACAGACCTCCACCCCCAGCTGCTCCTGTTCCCTTCCAAACCCACCAACTCCCAACCCACTCCTGTACCCTCCCTCCCACACCTCAAGCCTACTTCCTGACAGCTGCCTCCCACACAATGAACCCCTCATTTTTGGTCCCACCCCAGCGCCTGGGGGGGCACAAATCTATTCCCCTTCCCTCCCCCCAGCTCTGCTGTGCAAGGGGAATGTGGGGGAAGTCTTTCTGCTTCTCAGGTGGGGGCCATGTCAGTGAGGCTTTTGCGGTTTTATTTATTTCTCATATTTGTGCAGCCCCCAACTGATTTTTCTGTGTGTCAGCGGCCTCCAACCCAAGAAAGTTCCCCAACCCTTCTCAAGCAGCTTTTTATGCTATTAACAATATTAGCCCAGAGTGGCTTCAGAGCTCAGGCTGGGGGCAGGTTGCCAACTTGGATCATCAAATGAAGTTGGTGTGTGAACTCATTCATTTGCTTTAGCCATATCCAGCTAGCTAGCTACGTATATGGCCCCATCTCTGTAACATCTGAGCACCTTTGTGCAATGCAGCAGACATTACAAGGAGAGAAACACCCTGCAAATCAAAGCCTGTAACTGAAAGGCATGGTATTCTCAGGATACTACATGTTATTTCCAGGTTCCATACTAAGGCAGTGATTTTCAGAGAAGCCATAGGAATTAGTCCAGGCTCAGCCTAGGACTAGACCTCATTCTAGGATGGGAGAGGGGGGAAAAGAATGCTGTCCAAAACTATCCATCCCAGATGTACACTGAGACCAGGGTGTGCAGGGACAGGACTTTAGGCCTCCAAGTCAAGTTGTAGAAACAGCCATGAGGTGCAAACATGGTCAACATAGTTCCCAGTTGGGGGGAGTCGTCCTCCTGAGGCCTTGGTTTAATGAGCTGTGATTGGACAGAACCAAAATGTTCAAACCGCACCGAGAAGCATTTCCATGAGAGCTGTGAAACAATGTCAAGAAAACTCAGGAATGCTGGGGACCGATGCCAACAGCCTGCCAATGAAGTAGAAATCAGCAGAATATGCTTGGAGCTCAGCTTTCAAACATCTCTGAAATGCAGGGAACAAGACCGTGATAAACCTCTTGGCATGATGGTAAATGGAGGAGAGCCTGGGAATAGAACATCGTAGCCAAGGGTGCTGCACCAGGAAACTTGACTCTTGAAAATGCAACACCACCAGGGGTACAGTGAGATAATAGCACCTGCCATTATCTGTGGAGCAACAGTGACTCGCTAAGGCAGTGGTAACAATTCATTACTTGTTAATAAATACCATGGGCCAAATTCCTTTCTGTTGGTTTATGCCAGTCTAAATGAGAGAAAGCCGTGGCCCACTTTTACTGTAATATTTAATACCAACTTTTCTGTACCTACCCCCTAGATGCTTTGCAACTAAGCAAGTGATCTTTAGAAAGGCTAGTGTGTGTAAACTAGGGGTGTTAAATATCGGTTAATTGAATAGTCGAGTAACCTCATGAATTCTTTAGTCGACTATTCTATAGTCCCTGGGGGCGGGGCTGGCAGCAGCACAGGGTGCCAGGCGGGAGCTAGTCAGCGAGGGGAGCCAGTTTAAAAACCAGCTCCTCTTACAGACCTTCTGCTTGTTGCCCTGTGCTGCTGCCTCTGATAAAGAGGCAGCAGTGTGGGGTGTCAGCAGCCCCTATCTGGTGGGGTGGGTCTGAGCTCTCGGACCTGGCACGAACCATAACTGAGCCAAGCCACCTACCTGCCCGGCTCCTAATACACTTTCAATGCAGAGCCACAGAGGGAGAAGGTCCCAGACCCAGCATGAGCCAGAACTGAATTGGGCTGCTGGCCAGCCTGCTAAAAAATTTACTGGGAAGGGCGGGGGGAGAATGCATGTAGTCTATAGCATTAACCTATAAGCTTTTGTTAATCGATTACACTATTACATCCCTAGTGTAAACAAGCATTAAGTGTGGTGTGGCCTTCCTGAGGCTGAAAAGGAGAGCTCCAGAGAGCTCAAGGAATGAGCAGTGCCCTTTCTGATGGCAAGTCTTGGATTTCAACAGACCCAGTGCTTTGGATTGCAGAATGCACTGTAATACTGAGAGCGGCCACAGGGTCTTGTCCAATCAAAGCCTTAAGTTCAGAAACCACCTACACCACTATCTGCACCCTTTCCTCTGCATCCGCCTAGGGATGTATCCATAGATTCCACGGTCAGACGGGAACATACAACTCATCTACTCTGACTTCCCATATAATGAAATTAACAGGTAGCAGGTTTAAAACAAACAAAAGGAAGTTTTTCTTCACTCAGTGCACAGTCAACCTGTGACATTCCTTGCCAGGGATGTTGTGCAGGCCAGGACTTTAACAGGGTTCAAAAAAGAGCTGGATAAATTCATGGAGGATAGGTCCGTTGGTGGCTCTTAGCCAAGATGGGCCGGGATGGTTTCCATAGCCTCTCTTTGTCAGAAGCTGACAATGGGTGACAGGGCAAGGATGGATCACTTGATGATACCTGTTCTGTTGATTCCCTTTGGGACACCTGGCATTGGCCACTGTCAGAAGACAGGGCGCTGGGCTAGAAGGATCTTTGGTCTGACCCAGTATGGCCATTCTTATGTTATGATCTTATGTTAATGCAGGCCATTGAATTCCGCCCAAATAATTCCCAGAGCAGATATTTTAGAAATAGCATCCCCCTTGCTACCGTTGCAGAGGTAGAAGTCAGAACATGTGGGGGATGCATTCTCCATGCTGTTCGCTGTTACAATCCACAGAAACATCCAGGCTATGTCTACACTTGTGGCTTCTTGCGTAAGACATATGCAAATGAGGCTAAGTGTGGAATATCGCTGAGCCTCATTTGCAGGGCTCGCCAAGCCGCGGCAAGCCCCGCTCACCAGCCGTGCTGTTCTGCACGCTGCGCATGCACAGACTGTGCTGCGCAGCTGTGCCGGCTTGTAATCTACTCGCCACGGGCGAGTAGATTACATTAATTGTCGAGCCCTGCTCATTTGCATACCTAATGAGCTGCCATTTTTGCAGAAGAGGCTCTTGCGCCAGAAGGAGCTGTCTGCACTGCCCCTTCTTGTGCAACAAAAACCCTCTTGCGCAATACCTTTATTCCTGAAAATAACTGGCATAGCGGCATTGCGCAAGAGGGTTTTCTTGCGCAAGAAGGGGCAGTGTAGACAGCTCCTTCTGGAGCAAGAGCCTCTTCTGCAAAAATGGCGGCTCATTAGGTATGCAAATAAGGCTCGGCGATATTCCGCACTTAGCCTCATTTGCATATTTCTTGTGCAAGAAGCTGCGAGTGTAGACATAGCCCCAATGTCCTGCATCAACAAAGCAAAACACTTGTGGGGTATTGGACAGAGTGAGCACTACCCCATAACCTGGATCCAGTCTTGCAACTGGAGGAGCTAGAACGCCACCAGTTCAACTTCTCTTCACATTGGGCTGGTTAGAAGGTGACATTCTGGCTCTATTGCAGTCAATGACTTCATTGCCGTTGACCTCAGTGCAGCCATGATTTCACACATTCAGTATGCTTATAATCACACCCTGCAGGAATCCAAACAATTCTAGTCACACGCAGCACAACGTTCACACAGACACTACCAGCTATATTAAACCTGTGATGGGACTGATCCCATGAGGCTGCTGAGTGCCAACCACTCATAAGGAAGTCAAAAGGATTTTAGGGTGCTTAGCACCTTTCACAATTGGAGCCTGTGAAAGTGTCTCTGTAGTAGTCCAGGTTGAAATTCTTCTTGGCAAGCAGGGTGTTGACAAGCACAATCTAGTCACTCCCTAGCTCTTTTCTTGTATGTATGTCCTGTGCCAGAGGCCTGGGGAAGGGTTTTCTTTTGTCACATCTTAATCTCAGTTGGGAATTTTCTAATTCCAATTTCCAGCCATTGGCTCATGGTATGTGTCAGATTAAAATACATTAATGCTAGATATCCAAAAATGAAGCAGATCGACACAGAGTGAAAACCAAGGGGAAAGAGCTGGTTCTCAGAGGCTCCCTCAGGGAACGTTCTCTGCAAAATCTCTTGGGCAGATTTTCTGCATCATGCAAGAGTTTCAGGCGGATAATTAATTTCAATATTACTGTAACCGTATATCAAGGGGCAGAAAAATCCATGCCTGACGCCACACTGGAGGGTAAATCTTTTGGCGCTGTCAACAGCTTTTGCTACTTGGATTCTATGATCAGCAGGAATTTTGACCTTCAGCCTGAACTGACTATCAATCGGAAAAGCAGCCAAGAGTTTTGGGCTGTTACAAAAACGTGCATGGAAAAAAACGGCAAGCTATTGGCCAAGGTGAAGAGGTGAATCTACGACTCTTGTGTGCTGTCATCCCTGCTCTCTGGTTGTGAAACGTCGACTCTATATGCTAGCTGTTCAGTCTCCTGATGTACCTGCCATATGCAATGCCCGAAAAATCATAGACTCGTAGAATACTAGAACTGGAAAGGACCTTGCGAAGTCATCAAGTCTAGTCCCCTCCCCTTACGGCAGGACCAAACACTGTCTAGATCCTCCCTGATCTAAGTCTATCTAACCCCAGAAATGCTCCTTAAAATAATGTGGGAAGACAAAACACCAAGCACAGAGGTGCTGGTGCATGCAGAACTGAGACACTTACAAACCACTATTAAGGCAGAGGAGGTGCTAATGGCTGGAGGGTACTGTGTCAGGAGAAGGGGAGGAGACTTATCCCCAAGCATATGTGGTACAGCCAGATTGGTTGACTGCTCTAGAAAGCAGTCACCCTATATGGTGATTGCACAATGAGTGCAAAAATGATATGAAGTCATTCCACACCAATGGAGAAAGCTGGGAGGAGCATGCAGAACCCCACCTAATCTGAAGGGAACCTCTGGTACAGGACATAGCTCAACTGGAAGTGGCTTTAATCCAGAGGAAAAAAGAAAGCAGCATGTCTTAATCTTGGATTCCAACACATGGCTCTGTGAAACTTCTAACAAGCTGTCACTCCTGAATTGGGCTTGTCAGCCATATACGGATTCATCAGGCACATGACTAGACCACTGATGTGTACAACATGATCCAGTGGATTGACAGCTGCCTAATGACATACACACACACACACACACACACAGCCAAAGGCTTTGGCTTCTCCATCTCTCACTCCCCAAACTGGCAAATCCTTGAACACAGAAAAAGCCTTACAGGAGCTGTAAGATGAGCAGTCAGATGCCCAGGCATTCCGATCTGGATAAACAGATACCATACGATGGGAGCTTTTGAGAAGAACATTAGCTGTTTTATGGTATATGTACGGCTTCTCCAGGTGCCCAGGCACTTCACACCAATGTTCCGGCTAATCTTTTTCATCCGTGTGCGGAATAATTTTATGTGCACCAAGGCATGTGTGAATGTACACCACCAACCAAACCAAAAACCTAGCTGTGGGAGCTCTGTTAATCAGCCGTGTAGTCATTATATTGTAAATATTATAAACACCACTTTTACTGGGAAGTTCTGGGACTAACTTTGTTAAATAAATGCTCCCTAAAAATTCCGCCTCATCTCACAGTTAGATATAAAAGTTTGAGGGGTAGCCGTGTTAGTATGTAACTGGAAAAACTTAAAAAAACAATGAATAGTCTTGCAGCACCTTAGAGACTAACAAAATACGGAAACAGTATCACGATGAACTCCATTCATCTGAAGAAGTGAGCTGTGCCCATGAAAGCTCATAATACCATCTACACTCTTTGTTAGTCTCAAAGGTGCTCCAAGATTATTCATTGTTTTTTTTAGAGTAAGATATAGTTAGTATACTCCCTCTATAGCTGACAGTTACTCAGAAATGTTTCTACACACAGTTCACAATTGCTCATAAATTATTCTCTTTGTAAGTCAGCTATCTATAAATTATTCCCTGTAATTGACAATTACTTATGAATTATTCTTTTTCTGATGCTGTAATTTATTCAATATATTGACGTTGCTCCCGAAGATAGATGTGTTTGGAGGAGACCGTAACAGCATAATTGAGAACATATGTAGAATAATACAGCACAGATACTGGGAGGAGATAGGATTGGGCCCTGGGTGAAAAGATTATATGTAATGTTAGTCTAGTGGGGAAGAAAAATGCCCAGAACCCCATGGCAGTTTTGCATGCTCTAGCCCTAACCTGGGTTTTGGTCACTTAACTGTTTCTTTTATACATCATTCTACTCCCTTTCATGCAAACTATGGATATCGGATTCAGAGAAGGAATCTTTTGAATTTTGTTTCTTCCCCTCTGAATTTCTGTGAAGTGGTTAGAGACTAATTAATTTAACTGGGCACTTTGAATGTCTGAAGGACATTAGCTGAGTGTTAAAAATGATTAATTGATTAAATTAGGAACTCTACTGTAAACAAGCAGTTATGGTGCAGAAAATTCATAGCCTGTCAACCTAAATGAAAAGCCCGGAGTGCATATAAAGAGCATAAGCTAATTATCGGCAAATGCAGTAATCACTCAATAAGTACCTTCCCAAGATCTGCAATCAGAATTTGCCACTGATGCTTTCAGATGAACCTTTTATTTCCAGTATAAACAGAGATGCAAAGCTGAAGGCAATTTTCTCAATTTGTTTGTTGATGTGGATTGAAAGACTGTTTTTGACTAAGAGGTGAACTCATGTATAGGAGAGTCAAGGACTGTGAGAGGAAAGGAGGGCACTAAGAGACACCCAGGCGTTTAACCCTCATGTGAACAAAATTCACATTCCCATGGCTCCAGTGGTACTTGCCTACACATACTGTATGCTTAGGCGGATGCATCCTGCCCTGAGTGGGCCCAGTTGTGAGGTCAGAAGAGGACAAACTTGCTGCTGGGTTCAATCTCCAAGAATGGTGAAGACCGGCTTCAGAGGAAACAGACGGGGCCGAGCACCTTGCATATCAGGCTCCTCCTCTCAAGGAGAAAATGAAATGCACCATGGCCCAACTCCACCATGCTCTGCATTAGTGTAAAGTGCCACCCAGTCAGGACTGTATCACTGTGTACCCTGTTTGCACTAGGGTAAATGGCTACAGCAAATGCAGGGCCTTATTTGCCTCATGCCGTAAGGGTAGATTAGAGTCCTGTCCAGCATTCCCTCTACACTGTGTGCTTGTGCGACCGCTCAGGAGAGATTCCAATGCCGCCCAGCTGAGTAGCAGAGTGCCCACAGCTAGGTTTGTATTTCTCCTGGTGGTGCACATTTGTGAATGCCTTGGTGCACAAAATTATTCTGCACATGGATAGCAAAAATCCATACATGGAGGGAAAAGATAAGGAACATTGGTCCTGTCCTCAATTACTACTTGATTCTGCTCAGATTTATTTGTAATGCCTCCAGAAAAATGTTTGTCACTTTGAAACAGATGCTTTGTTTAGTCTCCCTGGCATGAGTCTTTCCCACGGCTCAGGAAATCTCCAGGGCTTTGCATGCAAAGAAATTCATTACCTGTCTCACTGTAGCTGTGATTAGTCTGGTTTTTTTATTACGGGGGGAAGGCAATCCTCCAGATTCTTACTTTTACTCTGATGAATCATCCTCCATGCAGCTAGCTGCATCCAAGTTAAAGAGATGACACATGACTCATGAGTAAAGGTTTGCAGGATTAAGGGCTAGATTTGTAATGGTATTTGGGTGCCTAAAGGAGCAGGTAAAGTCTAATGAATGGTTCCAACTGGAGCCACTTGTTTTTGCTTTATTTTTATTGAAAACAAGAAAAGGGTAGATTTCACCACAGACTCCTTCGGGTATTAATATGTATTAAGCAGATCCATTACCCTAACAGTTTTTCTTTCTTAAGGGTTTTTTTATATGTTGTGTTTCCTGATGGATCATGTTATGATAATTCTTTGCCTTCTTCTATAGCACCTTCTATCTGATGAGCTCAAAATACTTTACAGACATTAATTCCAGTGTCACTGTTAGTGTTGGACCCAATAGATTAGACCATTTAATTCAGGTTTTAATAGGCTGCTTTTTCCAGTGCTCATTTTAATGTATATGTATAACACCTTCAACAATGCCTAAGCCACTCATGTGCTTTTGAAAATGCTCCCCTGAGTATGTACGGATGGGGTGGCTCCCCATCCCTTCCTTGTTCCTCAGAAATACTGCTGGCTACTTTACGTCAGGATGTCATTTCAGGAAAACAAAGGGAAGGGCAAAGTTATCAGTGTCTATAGCATGTTAAATGTGTTCTGTCCTGCACAGATGAGCTGTGGGGATTGGAAGACATAATGGAACATATAGACCTATAGAATGTGTGGGGGATGAGGGTAATTGCCCCCCTCCCCCGTCCTAAGGCAAACTGTGCCCATTTCACATGCTAGCTGAACAACCAAACAAGATTCTAAGAGTTACTTTTTTAAATGGGTACTTCTCTAGCAAGATTTTTCTAAGTAAAAATCATTCACTGCTCAGGCAATGTTCCCTCTAATCTTTTCCATACATGTGTGGATTTTTACCATCCATATGCAGAATTAAATTTTTATGTGCACAGAGGCATGTGCAAATGTGCCCCACCAACAGAAAACAAAACCTAGCTGTGGGTGCTCTGCTAATCTGCTAGGCAGTATTTGAATCTCTCCTGAGTAGCTGCACAGGTGCACTATAGGGAACGTTGCGTTCCACATGTGTAGAGACCTGATTCTTTTGGCAAGTGCATCCTAGTAGTGTCCTGAATGTCTTAAAATTTTCAGTAAAACTGCTGTTACCATAATATTTAAACATGTGTCTGTGCTTTTATTTATCCCCTTGACAGTCATTATGGTAACATTTCATTTTTATTTAAGTACAGATGCACTGCACTGATGTGCAAGGCATTGTACAAACACTAACTGGTCCTTGCTACTGCATTCAGCTGAGTCATTTTACAAAATCCTCAAAGGGCGAAACTGAGGCACACCAAGCTGCTGTGACTTGCCTAGGCCTTGCTCATGCCAACTTTCTGCTTGGTTCAGTCCATTGGACCTGAACTGAAAATAGAACAATTCCATCCCTGTCTCCTCCAGCCCCAGTAGTACCAGGAGAGGTTAATAAATGTTAGCATTAATGTTACCGCAGGGAAAAGCCTCCTCTGCCCCTAGAGAGCTAAAAAGCTTCTTTCCCCCTAAACCACAGCCACCTGAACTACTGTATCACAGGGAGCCGGGCCCCAATCCCACTGCACCCAACCCTTTCTTTTAGCAGCAAAGGGAGCAGCTTCCTATCAATCCTGTCATGCTTATAGGGGGGAGGGGGAGTGACATTACAAGGAGCTGGCGTTTGCCTCGATCCCTTCTGGGCCTCGGGGGTCCCACATGTTACAGCCTGGTGCATCTGACCCACATTCTGGACAGTGCTGCCCAAGGCTTAACTTGTAAGGAAAGAAGTGGTGGGGCTGGAGCAATTGTTTTACATTCATCACGGATGCAGCAAGCCCCGAGGTGCTGGGGTGTTGGACTGCCAAGCTCGGCGCTGGCGCAAATGAAGCACAAGTGCTGCTCCCACCCTAGGCCCAGGCACCAGGAGGGCATCCCCTGCAGCAGCCCTTGCGGCATTTCCACCCCAGTGGGGGGCCCAGGTGTCTGGGCTGCAACAGGGTCCTAATCCAGCTGCCCCCTCCCTGAACAGCTGCTGCATGAACGTTCCTCCACCAGCCTCCTGCCCTGGGCGCCTGGCTCTGCTACAGGCAGGGGCTGCCCGGGACATTCCCGCCCCTGGAATGGAGACAGAAGCACCGACACTCCCCCCCCCCCCTTCCGCAGGACCAGCCGGGACCCAGGGGTGCAGCGCCCCAGCCCCTCGGTGCAGAGGGGTCCCACTCAAGGCGGGCAGGGACCTACTCTCCCCATGAGGCGCTGCCAGCCCCTCCACAGCGCCCTGCTTTGCACCGAAGAGCTGCAGCACGAGGGGGCAGGGGGCAGACGGGAGCTGCAGCTCTCCGCTGACTCAGCTGCGCCCTAACCCGCCTGGGGGGCGAACCCCGCTCCCCCCCACCCTGCGCGTGCAGCAGCAGCGGGATCCCGGGCTGCAAGCGGCGCCCCGCTGGGCAGGACGCACCTGGAGAAGCCGCTCCGTGTCCGCAGAGGCTGGCGGCGGCGAGGAGACACGCGGGGTGAGTAAATCCGGGAGGCTCCGGGACTCGTGACGTGTGTGGGGGGGTGTGTGTGGTGTGGGGGGGGAGGGGGGGTCCGTGGAGAGGATGGTGCTGCGAGACTGGGGAGGGGGAGGGAACGGGCGGCGTTAGCCGGGCACGAGGCGCGGCGCTGGGGGGCAGGGGGGGGGTGAATTTGGGCAGGTGGGTTTCCCGGAGCACGTGTCTGCCGCGGGGAAGGGGCGCGCAGTGCAGCGCCAGCCCTGCACGGGCCGGGGGCGGGGGGCTACGTGCAGCTGGCGCTGCTGCTGCGGGTGCCGTGTAGACGGAAGGGCGTCGGTTTTACGGTGCCTGGCAGCGGGGATCGTCTGGCTCAGCGAGGTAGCGCCTCGGGAGAGCGTTTCCATCGGGCGGGGGGAGGGGACTCTCATTTACCTCTCAAAGGACGGTCACTGAGGGGCAGGTTGCTGGTCATTCCAGGGTCCCCAGGTCCTGTGCCGCGTGGCAGAGCAGGGGCCTGTAGTTCTCAGCCCAGGGAGGTGTCAGCCCAGATATTGGGCGGAGAGGTTTGGTGGAAGAGGTTGGGGACAACAGCATCTCCTTGCAAGGAAAGGCTCTAGCACGGGATGGCATGGGCCATGCCCAGGACCCCTGGCACAGGGTGGATAGTGAATCTCAATTCTGTCCTGGGCCTGGTGGATAGTTGTGTGTGTAGATCCGGGGCTGGGCAGTGGACGAGAGCAAAGAAAGCCCCTGGGCTCAGCAATGTGATGCTGGCCAGGAGTACTAAAGCCCTCAGATCCCAGCTGTAGACAAATCCCAGTACTAAAGCCACATGTGCCTGGCAACTAGAGCTCCGGATGCTTGGTTCCACAGCATATCACAACATCAAGAGTGTGAAAGCCTGTGTTTGCACTTGCCTGTAATATATACTGTGCCTTTCCCACCCCACTCCCACATGGGCCTGAGGGTTTCACTCTGTTCCTGTGAATTTATTTTACATCAGGAACACTGAGCCTGTTAATTAGCTGTTCTAGAAAATATTACTTCTTATTAGAAGAAATTGATCTAATTTCCTTTGTTTCTTGCTTTATTCTCCTGGTGGTGCATGCGTCTCTCTTTGGACGCTGACCCCCGTTTGGATCTTAGCAAGCTAACAGGAAAGGGAAGAACTTAAAAAACAACAAATAGTCATGCAGCACCTTAAAGACCAACAAAACATGTAGATGGTATCATGAGCTTTCGTGGGCACAACCCACTTCTTCAGATTAATGGAGTTATTAAAGATCCAGTTTAGAAATAAAGAGAGGATAGGGGGGACAGAAGGAAAAAAGGGTGGGGGAGAAATAGTAAATTAGGGTATGTCTAGACTACATGGCTCCGTCGACAGAGCCATGTAAACTAGTTTACCCGACATAGTCAATGAAGCGGGGATTTAAATAATCCCCGCTTCACTAAAATAAAAATGGCCGCCGCGCTGTGCCGACAATCAGCTGATCCGGCACAGCGCGGTAGTCTAGACGTGGATCGGTCGACAAGGGAAGCCTTTGTTGACCACTGCTGCTGCGGGAGCAGGCCTTTGTCGACCACTCCCTTATGCCTCGTGAAACAAGGTTTACAGGAGCAGTCGACAAAGGCTTCCCTCGAAGATGCTTTGAACAAAATACCTCATGTAACCTATCGATTTTAATGTCTCAGTCTGCTGGATCCTTATATCCTATTTTGGTGTGTGTATCATGTTTGTATGTAGAGTTAGGAATATGGTGTATGGAATGGTTTAGGATTTTACATGTGCAAATGCAAGTCATTACGGGCGTTTCCCTCCATGTCTGGGTGATCACCTGTAAGCAGTCTCTTTTGTCCTTTAGCTCTTAGCAGTGGTTGGTCTTAGGAAGTCATGTGACCTCCCTAACTGGTAGGGACTGACCAGGCAATTTTCCATGGAAGGGGAGAATGTAAAACAGAGAATTCCCGCCTGAAAAGGAGGCTATTTAAGATGCAAAGTTTTTCAGTTCTTTGTCTTTGGCTGGCATAGCACATCCAAGAGGATAACTCGAGACTAAGGATGTTAAAATTAGGTTATTTTAGTAATCAAGTAGTCTATACAATTTTTATCAATTACTCGATAGGGGCAAACTTAAAAAACAACAAATGGTCTGGTAGTACTTCATAGACTAACAAAACATGTAGGTGAGATCATGAGCTTTCGTGGGTACCGCCCACTTCTTCAGATGACCGGAGTTACGAGTTTAGGATGTGCAGATATGGTCATCTGAAGAAGTGAGCTGTGCCCACGAAAGCTCATGGTACCATCTACATGTTTTGTTATTCTATAAAGTGCTACCAGACCTTTTGTTGTTTTTTAAATGTATCCTGTACAGACTAACTCGGCTACCATCTGCAGCTTCGATAGGGACAGGCAGCCCGGCTCAGTCCTGACTCACGCTGGGACCAAACCCACTGCAGGCTGCCCCCTGGCTCCTACTGCATTTTAAATTGCAGAGCCCCTACTTTGTTGCTCGTGTGGTTATTTACACCTGCGCAAAGGGGAAACAAGACGCGATTGAACCAAAATCCTCTAGTCACTTGCACGGAGTAGCATTGACATCCACTGTGCACTTGGTGCAGATAAAAATGACCATACAAGGAGCAGGGTGGAGGATCAGACCCTTAGCCTGCATCTCTTTCAGTCTGAGTTAACAGCCTGTAAGTGAGGCTATTATTTTCCCCTGGGATTAACATACACCTTAGTTTGCACTTGGCTCAGTGGCAGTGTTGATGTGCTTGGCGTAGTGTTGTGCATAATGGCCATGTGCAATCACTGCAACCGGATTGCAGTAATAAAGCAGATGTGAATACAAACTACTGTGCTCTTAAAATGGAGGTGCCTGGCCCATTGACTGTAACTCTTGTTATCACAGTCAGAATATTCAGAACATTGATTAGCCCAGCGGATCCCTTAATTTTTCTGCTTTCTGTGTCATAATTAAGCTCTACGACCCAGCAGGGTGCAGCTTTTGTGGCATTCGTTCGTGTCTAGCGAATTCTGCCTGTACCCTGGGATAAGGCTGTATCTTGACAGCCTGATTTGAGACAGCACAGTTTTTACTTTGGAATTTCTTAATGTGATTAGAACAATGTATTTGTGTTGGTAATTAAAGGCCTGCTCCTATGCCCATTGAAGGCAAGAGTATGGCTTCCTCTGGCATCAGTGGGAACAGGATCCGGCTTTCAGCAGTATTGGGAGCTGAACCTCCTCCTGAACCATTCGGCACCTGGGCATTATCCAGTTCAGTAGTGAATTGGAGTGATGAGGTGTGGGTTGGCACAGTCAGTTACATCACTTGATATCTCCTCCCTGTTTTACTTGTCTCATGACACGCATGGGAAAGTATGGGTCTCAATGTTGAATTTTCTTCAGTCTGGGCCTTTGTTTTTTGGAGACCTCAATAATTTAAACCAAATTAAAAAATCTCTTTGTGGGTTCAGCCACGGCACAGACTGAATCCCAGGGCTGACTCAGGTCTGCAAGTCATGACAGCCATGGCTTCAAGGCAGCCTGTGGGCTGCATGCGGCCCCTTGGAGTTCCTCTGTGTGGCCAGCAAGACATTTTGGTTACTGTTGCCCATGCTCAGGGCTGCCAGATTCTGTTGGTTTCCATCCGTGTCATTTTTTCCCTACTGGAATTACTGAAGTGACATGCACATAAAGAAAGGGCACATGGAATGAGGTGCGTGCTGACTGCGCACAACATTGATTGTAAGAGCCGCGCACTCCCTCTGCATCCGAACAAAGTGCTACTACAATCCAATCGGCACACCCTGCAAATTCTAGGTACACAAGTGCAGTTAGCAAAACTACCCTACTATCCTAGGAGACCGTTTTGGTTACAACAATATTGCAGCCCACTGAGATGAAGAAGGGCCTCTCATCCGGCCCACTCACTAGCCTGGGTTGCCCATCGCTGCTTGAAGAGGAAGAAAAGGAGAGAGTCACTGGCCTTCACCAGCACCTGGGCTGCCTCAGTGCAGAATTCATGGATGCAGCTTCTGATACAAGAAGGGTTCCTATCGTCCCAAGCTTTAGCACATACGCAGGCTCACAAGCATGTACGGGCATGCCCGTCTATGGCTGTCCCTTCTTGCTGCAGCTCAGGGCCTGCACACAGTGTTCCTGTATTGCCGCAGGAGAGATTCAAATGCTGCCCAGCTGATTAGCAAAGCACCCACAGCTAGGTTTTTGGTTTCTCCTGTTGGTAGAATTCACACGTGCCTCGGTTCACATAAAAAATTTATTTTGCACATGGATGGAAAAAATCCAGGGGCGGCAGGTATAATAGGTGGGAGAAGGCATTGCCTTCCCATAGAGCCAGCCTGGCCCCACCCATGCTCTGCCCCCAGAATGCCTACTGAAAGCTACTGGGGTAAAGTGTTGCTGCCCTAGATCATCCATGCTCTGGGGCCAGGGAGGCTGTAGCCATGTGCCACCCGCCCTGTCCATGCTCCAGGGCTGAGGAGGCTCAGACTGCATGCCACCCCCACCTCCCCCATGGTGCTGGGGCAGGGGGGATTGGCTCCAATGGGGGAGCGGGTCCTGGGAAGAAAGAGCAAGGCTGGGGGCTTGCCTCCCCCAGCCCTATCTTCATCCATCACCCATGAAAAAATTAACACATAAATGGAAAAGATGAGAGGGAACACTGGCCTGCAGTATGATTTTAATGCACTGCATTTTTTAGTTTTGCTGTCTATTGTATCTATTACCATCTCTGGATGCATTTAGCAATAGCTTTGCAATCAGTCCTCCAGTGCTCCTCCTTTCACAGCCCACTTCCTCCAAGGCCTGCATTTCTTCGGCTCTGCCAGACCACAGGTGGGGAGCAAACTACAGAGCAGAAGGCACCTCTACTGTCCCATCTCCTCAGCGGACAAATCTGGTGCCCAACTGGATCTCAGTGGGGGGACAAAGCAGAGGAATACAGGCTGTCTCCTAGATCCTGGACACAAACCATTCCTGGCTTTATCCATCTCCATCTCCACCAGTGTAAGCACACACTTATTCCAAGTTTCTTATGTACACCCGTGCAGAGCAGAAGGGAGACCCACAAGTATATAGACATCTGCATAGGCACGCATGCACACTTGGAATTTGGCCCTGTTCCAGTCTATCATGGATGCATACAAACTAATTACATGCCTGCCGCTCACATTATCCGTTATTACTAATCAAAGCATATATGCATAAAAGTGAATACAGATATATCTAATCTCAAGGCTCCAATTTAAAAACAGCTGAAAACAATAAGGAGCATCTAAAGCCACAGTACTGAAACTGTAGGAATGAAGATGTTTCCATGGAGACATGTCTTTGATCTAGTAATAAATAAAGGAGAAGACAGTCCTAATCTAGAGACGCAGAAAGGGCTAATTCCTGCCAGGCCTGAGTTTGTGTAGTTGAAAATCCGAGCAATTGGATCCAAACCTTTATTTCTGTGACACTATAGTGTCTCTGTAGTGATGATTAGAACAGGACACCCCACCTACCTGTTCTGCACTAGGTTATGGGTGGAGGACTGCCACATTTTGTCGTACGGTGTTTGTTCAGGCAGACGGACAATATGCCATATTTTTTACCTGGTTCCCATTTGCTATTGTGGATAGATCAAGCCAGTTGCCTGTTGGTAGAGCCCTGTCCAAGCATTAGCTGGCATGTGCTGTGGAACTCGGCTACCCACGTTACTGCATGGCACATATCAAAGCTCTGTGTAAGTGGCATTCTGATTTTCTTCTTGAGTGGCGAGAAGTGATTTGGGCAATGGGGAACATACCAAGGTGTGTTGCCTTTATGGATGGGGTGCAGAGGGGATGTACAAGGAGTGCGGTTTCTCTGGAATGTAGAAGGGTACCTCATTTTACTGATGCGGGAACAAGATTAAAAGAATTTCCCATGTTGACATGGGGTTTGTGATCATGCTGTGTGTATATCTTTGTAGCCATATTTAATGGACTCCCCCTCCATATGGAAAGCCTTTAAGGGCGTAAGAAGGAAGCTGTCATGGTCACTAGAATCAGCCTCTTGAAGGAAACGTGTTCACATGCACGAGGCCCGTGTATTCCATGCACGAAGATGCATTGTGACAGAGGAACATGTTTATATGGCTTGAAAACCTAGCAGTAGTATCTTTACAGTACGGGTATGGGTACTGTATGCATGGATCTGTATGTGTGTGCAGCAGGCTTGTATATATCTGTATGTCTATTTGTAAGTGTCTCCCTTTCCTTGACTTCTAGGTGGTGCCTCTATTGCTTCCTCTCTGTCCCACTGATTATAGGATGTGGACAGATTCAGCGGTCTTATCTTTGCTTCCAGCAAGGCCACTGCATCAGCCATGCAAGGTTTTTCTGTGATGTGAAGTTACATAATACCCAGGATGAGTGAGCTCTGTGTATACTCTGATTTTGATTTCCTCCTTCAATTCTCATTTGTACATCTCTGCCTTAGAGGCATTAAACTCAGAAAGGTGGTATCTCCCAATCAGAACCACGCTTGCTTTTTTCCTTAGGACCTGTCTGCATTAGGGAATTAGTATTGCTGCACAGGTCTCCCAAGATGCAAGTTTCACTAAAGCACATAGGCCCTTCACATCTTGCAGTATCCAATAACCTCTGAGAACTCAGCAGCAGGCTGCCTATTTTTAATGGAATTGTGATAGCGCTTAAAGGCCTCTTTCTCACTGTACAAGCGCATGGTAAGAGACAATCCCTATTCCTAAAGGCTTAAAAGACAGGACAGACAAAGGGTATGAGAATAAACAGGCACAGAATGGAGAAATTACTTACCCCAGCAGGTAAGTGGTGCAGTTGGGAATAGAAACTACAGGTTGAACCACTCTAGTCTGGCACCCTCAGGACCTGACTGATGCTGAACCAGAGAATTTGCCGAACCATAGGAGATCAATATTGTTTAGCAGCATTACCAACATTTCCACTGCTTATTGGGCTCTTAGAAGATACTTAGAAGTAAATTGGATCTAAGTAAGAGCACAGAACACTGACAGCCTGTAAACAAACATTATGGGATCACAGGAAACTTGGCCATACCCACGATACGTGGACAGCCAACTCACTAGAATCATGCTGGACTATGGATGTTGCTGAACCAGAGAGAGTGCTGAAGCAGACTAGAGAGATTCAACCTGTAACTCTTCTGAATTAGATTAGTGCACTATCCACCAGACTGTCTAATACTAAGATGATTTCCTGAGACAGAACTTTAATTGTCCTTCTCTTTGGTGGGATCTGTTCTGCTATTTGGCCAAAAAAAAATAAAAATGCTACTGCTTACAAAAGTGTTTAACATTTGTATAAAGTGCCAATGATTTGTATGTGCATAAAATGATATTTGCAGGACTGCAAGAAACACTAAGGGTGCATCTACACAGCAGGGCTTAACTCGAAATAAGCTACGCAAATTGAGCTACATCAACTGCATAGCTTATTTTGAAATAGCTTATTTCAAAATTGGGAGCATCTACACAGCACTCATTTCAAAATAGAGCACTCTTCCCCCAACTTCCCTTATTCCTCGTACAATGAAGGTTACAGGAGCCGGAGTAAGAAGTCCTCCAGCTTGACAGTATTTCGACATTATTTTAAAATAGTCTGCGTCAACACAGCAGGCACTTATTTCAAAGTAACATCAGTTATTTCAAAACAATGTTAGCCTAAGGGATTAATCCTCTCCTTGGTGAGGATTCACTGAGGTCATTCCTTCCTCTTTTCCACACACACCCAGACCTAGGGTAGGAGGCTCAGCAATAGCATTTTGAAACAACAAAAGGAGAGGTGTTGTTTGACTTAAGAGTCAGATCCAACTCCCACTGGTCACTGAAAAGATTCCCAGCTGGATCAGATCCTGTCAATTATCCCTTGGCTTAGAAAATCATCTTTAGTATTTTAAATGTATCATTTCATCAACATTGTCTGGGAGGATATTGGGCCTCTAACAGGCTCTTAGGGAATTGGGGTGAATGGAGGAAACTAGCATGAGTTTCTCAAAGCTCCTCTAAGCCCAGGAGATGATTGGAATATTTGTCATAAGTCATGAATATTGCAGGAATCTTCAGTGTGAAATATAGTCTGTATAGGAAGCTGTGGGTAAGCTCTCCCCAGGGTAAAGCTGCACCCATCACCTAGAACAGAGGTGCTCAACCTTTTTTAATTCGCAACCCCCAGGGCTGGTAAAATTTTGGTTGAGCAAAAAAACCGAAAAAAAAGATGCCAGGAACTTTCTGTTGAGGTCCCTTTAATTTAAAGCGCCAGTCCGCTCCCCTGGCACTCCCCCTGCTGCATGTACGTCGGGTGCCAAGCTGGGAAAACAAAATGGTGGCTGTCCCAGCGCTGCGACCCCCCGGGAAGACAGCCGCAACCCCCTCGGGTTGTGCACCGCTGGCCTAGAACAAGGCTACTCAACTTCGGAAGCTCCAGGGGCCACAATTACACTCACAGCACATGCCGAGGGCCATGACTTAAGTGTGGTTGCACATACATGCAAATATATGCAAATTGCTTCTTTCACAGACAAGCATGAATACGAAGCACTTCCCACAGTGCCCTGGCGCCTCCTCCCTCGGGGCTAGAAACGCAGACACCCTGTACCCATCTGGTTCCAGGCAGCTCATCCACTTTTGTCTTTCAATGCTCACCCTCCTTGGGAGATGCTTCGCTGTTGTGGCGTGTGTTCCCAGTGGAGGCCATGTTCAAAGGTTCCCACCCACGGGCTGAGCCCTGCGTAAACCCAAACCTCACCACGGGCCGCAAACAAACGTCCTCCGGGCCATGTGTTGAGTAGCCCTGAATAGAGTAAAGTTCTATTATAGAACCCCTTTCACTCTGGTTTGGAAAACTGGCTTGGCCTAGAAATTGCCAGCTTGACCCTGGATACCAAGGATGCCAAGCTGCAAGTAATTAAAGCCAAACAAGCAAAATTTCTCATTTGAAATGTTGATTTTTTTGTTTCTCTCTTGCTCAGAAATGGCTCACAGCTACTAGACTTGCCATGCTGTCAGATCCTCTTGAAAATTTATGCATGAGCTGTTTTGCAAGCTAACAGGATGCTCTGAAATAAAGTTAACGGTTTTTGCTGTGGAGACCTTCGAGCCCAAGCCTGCAGTCACCGATTTCAATGAGAGGTATGGACTTGCTTTGGTTGTGTTTTTCTTTCACAGCTCACCAACCTTAAGGACTAGCCATAGGTTAAGGGTGTTGGATTCTGATGAAATTCACATTTCTTTGTGCTTAATAAGGACGTGTTTGATCACATGGGCTGTTTGGTTTTGTGAAGGTTGTAGCTATTCATTGCCTTGGTTTTAAGAGCTTGGCTCAGTGAAAATGATAGGTTTATACAAATGCTGTCACTTAGCAACCACAGCTGTTTTTTGAAATGCAGCTTTCTATTAGAATATAACAAGAATTGTAATCTGTGCCTCGCTCTCGTGAAAGGGGTTTGTATTAGACAGTGATGGACTCAGCACTGAATTGCACTTCAATGCATGATGAGTGGAGGAACATGCCTAGACTAGGAAAATCGGTTGTGTTAGCTAATGCATTTTAACTAACAAGATTTTAGTTGGGACTTTGCACCTTGTGTAGGCAGAGTGAGTCATGTTTAAAAATGTGCTATATGATTTAAGGATGTTAAAGATTTAGTAATTTACTAGCTGAGTAATCGATGGAATTTCCATCAACTACTGGATAGGCACTTCCACATTCCTCCTTTGAAATGTACAAGAACACTCGCTGGGGCTCTTGTACATTTCCAGGAGAAATGTGGAACTCCACGTGCAGCCCAGGGCCAGTGGGAAGTCCCACTAAGTCCAGGCTGCACAGGGGCATGTCATCTTTGAAATATACAAGAGTCCCCAGTAGGGGACTTTGAAATGCCACGAGGAACCCGGGGTCACTGGGGGCGCTGCCGCTTTGAAATGCTGTGGCGGTGTTTCAAAGGGACAGCGCTGCACAGAACCTGAGCTCAGCTGTGCGGAGTTGCCCCTTTGAAATTCCGCCTTGGTGTTTCAAAGCTACAGTGCTTCATGGAGTCCGGGGTCAGCTCCGTGCGGCGCTGCTGCTTTGAAGGGGCAGCGCTGCACAGCTGAGCCGGGGATCAGCTGTGTGGCGCTGCCCCTTTGAAACATCGTCCTGGGCTCCATATGGCACTGCCGCTTTGACATACCCCTTTTTCCCCTGATAGAGGCAGCAAGGGGAGGGGGGGAAATGACTACTCGACTGGACTATCCAATAAGCATTTGCTTATTGGATAGTCAACTAGTCCTTAACATCCTTAATCTGGTTGTGATCATGTGATCTATTTTCCTACTGTAGACATGCCCTGTCTCTATTCAGTTCTTTGACTCTGGTCTCAGCATAGATTGGGAGTTGGCTGGAAGCCCCACTTCTGAAAGTGGAAGAAATGAAGACTGCCTGGGACTGTGGAATTGTAGCAGGGTTCACCAGGCCCTGAGGTCCCTTACTGAAGGCCTCATGGCCCTGCCACAACCAACCCCAGAAGAGACAGTGCAGAGCAGGGGTGGGCAATAAAATGGTGGTTCACCAAGGCAAGCCCCTGGAAGGCCACCATCACTATGTTTACCTGTGCCTCCACAGGTACCAGTGATCACAGCTCCCATTGGCCATAGATTGCCATTCCCGGCCACTGGGTGTGGCAGGAAGTGGCACAAATCAGGACACTGGTTCCTGCAGCCCCCATTGACCAGGAACAGTGAACTACAGTCAATGTTTGCTGCAATCGCCTGTACCTGTGGAGGCGCAGGTAATATAACAGTGGGAGCCTGCCAAGGGCCAACCCTGGTGGACTGGATTCAGTCCGTGGACTGGTATTTGCCCACGCCTGGTGTAGAGTGTCCTCCAAGTTGCCTAGATTGATTGTATAGAACACAGCCAATCAGGTCAGTTGGCTAGTATAAGAAAAGCTGCAGGGCCAGAGTGAGATCAGTTCCTTTCTCCTGGCTGGAGCTGGCTGAGGGAACTACAGGGCCTCAGACAGAACAGTGCTGGCAGAGACAAACAGGGGTGAGGAGCTCTGGGTTGGTAGCAGAGACTCAATTAGGACAAGGACTTGAGATGAGGGTGAAAGAACACACTGGGGCCATGGGGAAGTGGCCCAGGGAATCATAACAGCAATGCAGCTTAAAGAGACACAGCAGATGGCTGCAATCTTGAGATTTCTTAGGTTTGGACCCGGAGTTGAGGGTAGGCCTAAATTATCCCCCCATCTCCAGCCACTGGGAAAGTGGCCTGGACTTTGCACCCTATAAGGGGAACAAAACCAGAGCCCTAAAAAGCCAGAGAGGGTGAGGACATTTCCTCCAGGGAGGGAATCCTGGTGTAGGCTCAATATTAGGGTCACGGCCATTTTAAAGATGGCTGGACTAATTAAGGGCTATAGGAAAGAAAAGCCAACTGGGTGGATACTGGGATAGGCTGGAAGAGGTTTCATTTCACTTATATACTATGTGGGACTCAGCTGGAGGCCTGGGGCCATGTCTACATTTACAAACGGACAGTGGCACAGATGTACCAATACAGCTCTGCTGCTGTAAGATCACTTGTGTAACATCACTAAGCACTAGATGAATCTTTCTGCAACAGGGAAAGCAGAATTTTCTTTGCTGCTCCTTCCTCCGTCCCTTTGCTGTCATGCTGTTAGCTCAGCTCTTTCCCCTCTTGTTGAACACACGATTCCAGTCTAAGCATCCCAGCAATAATGAACTCCTGAAGACCAGAGTGCAGTGAACAAACAAGTGCGAGGAACAATAAAGTAGGATATGTCTTTCGATATAGGGATGCAAATGAAGACATTTAAAATTGCAAATGAAGCCAGGATTTACATATCATGTACTTCATTTGCATAATGGCATTATGGCGCTATTTCGAAATGCAAAATGCAGTGTGGATGCAGTTATTTCAGGAGAACACCCCCCTTCCAAAATAACCCTTAATTCCTCATAAAATGAGGTTTAACAGTTATTTCGGAAGGAGGATGTTCTCCTGAAATAACCGCATCTACACCACGTTTTGTATTTCGAAATAGCGCCATAATGTGATTATGCAAATGGAATGTGGGATAGGTAAATCCCGGCTTCATTTGCAATTTCGAATGGCTTCATTTGCATCCCTCTGTCGAAAGAGGGTGCAAGTGTAGACATACCTTTGGGCAAAATAGATCAGAGGAAATGGAAAAATGTGCAAAAGTTAGCATTGTTTTTAGTCTAATTGTTGATGTTTGAGAGCTTTTCAGTACAATACATATTCTAATTTAGAATTTAAGAACTCTAGCATTCTAAATGGTTAGAACATTCCTAAATTAATCCTCCTGCCACTTTGCAGGGAGAAAGATGAATGAGATGCTACTTGCTACTGGATGTGGGAAGAAGCCTTCTGTGTCTTCCTCTGGCAGCATACATATAATGCACTGAGTAAGGTGGCTTCAGACTCTAAGCAGTCAGGGTCCTGAACTTAGCAAAACTATCACTTTTAATGAAATGTGATACAGTGAGGAAACGAAGCTGGGAGTCTAGTGGCCTGGCAGGCAGGAGAACCAAGTTCTAGTTCTTAGCCTTCACCAGTTATAAAAGGTGATGTCTGTTGTTTGGACTCCTTTAATGAACTCCTTTAATGAAAAGAATTACCTAAAAAGCATCATTGATTATGATCTAATAGTTCTGTTCTCTTTGCAGGGCATTATCTGACCTGTTGAAGGTGTGTAGTGCTAGATCGGGGATGGGCAAGATCCAGCCCACCAAATCGTTTGATCCAGGCGACCCTGCCGTGGTCACTCACAGTAGGGTAGTGCATGAAGTATTTCACTGGTCAAAGGCGGCTGGTGCCCGCTCCCCCACCCCCAACTCTGCCAGGGGCATGTGGAGCCTAAAGGGAGCTACCAGCCATTCTGAACACCAAATGACTTCCCACACTGCCCTGCCACTAGACCTCGATTGGCCTGGGAGTGGGGCAGAGTGCGAAGTTTCTTCCCCTTGCTAGGGGCATGTGGCACCACAGGGAACCAACAGCTGGTGGCTCCCTCTAGGTGCCATGTGCCCATAGCAGGGTGGGGGGCAAGGGACTTTGTGTACTTCCCTGCCCCCAGGCCGATGAGGCCTGAGGGCACAGAGGGGCAAGAAGTCTCCTCTCCTCACCTGGGGCATGCAGCGCCTGGAGGGAACTGTCCCTTCCTCCCAAGGCCACACCTTTTCTGGGGGCAGATCCAGCCCACGACCACTACCTAAAATGGTGAAGTGGTCCCCCTGCAAAAATTATTGCCCACCTCTGTGCTAGATGGATTGTTATCCCAAAGCTAACAGATACAGCTACAGTGGTTGAGTAAAACATTGTCTGCTTCCTTAAATTAGCCAGACTCCTCTTCACCTTGGTCTTATTTTTATACTTTCATTCTTGAGTCAGATATAGCCCAAGGCTAGGCAGGCTTGTATATAATCATCAAAAGCTACTCCTACCAGCTGCCATAAGAGAGCTGGGGTTCTTATGTAGAAAGCTGTATGCAGCATAGGGGATAAGGGTATAATGTAAATGTCCAAATCTCAGCAGTTAAGTATTCAAACCTGCAGGTAGCCCTCCTGCATTGCTACCATTGAGCAGACTTTGGGATTCTGCTTCACTGGCTAGCACAGCTACTTGCAGAAGGGAATGAATGAGATGGTATTTGAACTGAGACTCTCCGCTCTAGAGACATAGCAGCTGGATAACTTCAGTATTCTCCCTTTGCCTTAAATGAATTCTGTGTTCTTACTATACTATGCTTGGCTGGCAAGGTATGACAGCAGGGCTCAACGAGCTTAGGTACATTTTGACAGTTGCCGTGGGTGTGCTGTTCCACTATACAGGAAAGGTTTTAATGCAGTGTCATTCTTGGGCTGCTTTAAGTTGTAAACTATGAGTTTCCCCCAAGCAGCTTTCTAAAAGCTGTCAAATTGTCCTCAGAAAGCAGCTCTGCCACTTTGGGTACGGCTGCTAGTTTTCTAATTAAGGAGGTTTGTTGACTGATGTGACAAACCAAAGTCTGACACTGACATTTTATGTACAATCCCCAGCTGCCAAAGCCTCCTTCTCCCACTAGGCATCATTCCAGCTTCTCTGAAATGGGCTCTAGCACACTGTGAAGGTTTAGTAACTACAATGCAAGTATGCGGTGTCCAGGGTTTCATCTCCGTAGGAAGCTGGGAAAGAAGTAGTCAGAGAACAACACCTTGCCAATTTTTAACTGATCACCTGCCATAGTTATGGAACTGTTCTTCTCTGCCTCTAGGCCCTTCGCTACAGCAGGGACTCTGATTTTAGAGCGGTAGCTTAGACAAAGCAAAAATGGATAGATCGCTTTTGAAATCAGTTTGTTTTGAACCAGCTTTCAGCAAGTTTAACCAACTTGGCTATAAAAAAAGAGTTTATCAATTTCTTTGACTTGCTTACACTAGCATTTTAAAAATCAGTTGTTAAAAGTGACTGTGGTTTTTGTAATTTTTTCTATGGCTTTATATGAGGGTATATTAAAAGTAAACAGATGCTTTTTTTGGACTTTTAATAAAGCTTTGGGCAGTGACTACAGAGTATAGCCTGAAGTCATGGGAACTATGTATTTAACAATCAGTTGTTAAATACATTGTATTCTAGTTCCCTGATACACCTTCTAAATATTCTCTCATTTAAATTCCTTGCATTCTGGGTCACAGTTAGCAAGGACAACATACCACTAGCCTTTCTAACCCATTTGACTGACAGGTTTTCGTCCCCACTGTTCAGTCTAAGACAGAGTCCTACTCCTCGGCCTTTCTGTAACAGTGTCTTCTTTTGGAAGGGACTACCAGCTTTGTTTCTATTCTTGAGTAGCAAATAACATCTCCTGTAGGCAGATAACTGTTTGGAATGGCTTCCTCTCCAAGTAAAAACCTGCCACTGACTTTAATAGCAGTCAGCTTCATTCTCCTCCAAAGTCCCCACAGTGGCCAGGATGTCCTGCAAGAGAGACTGAGGACTGTTCTCAATGTGGTCACTGCTTCTGTTCAGAGACTTATTCAGCCCTTCTAAGTCTATTTTTCTCAAAACCAAGAGAACATCATTTGGGTTTTGGGAGCCAGCCTCATTAGCAATACCAATGGGGCAGGGTTCAGCACAGGAACTCCAACTTCTCAGAGTCTTTTCTAACCAAGCAATCCCACGTGCTTCTGTAAACGAGTCTTCTGCACTCAGTCCCTCCTTCAAGCTGTTCTCATCACAGAGCTCAGCTTTCAAGGCAATGAGGATATTGCAGGCTTTTTGAGCCACTGGCCTGTCACAGTCACACAAAGCACCAAACAGGAACTCAAACAGTTTCACTCGGTAGAATATCTGCAGTGATTCATTCAGCTGAGTAGAACGGGTGGCAGCAGAGAAGACAGAAGCATATGGGCATCCAGCAAGGCCAAGCCGTCCAAGTGTCTTGGCAGAGAAAACTTCAGCTAATTCCAAACCACCAGCTTTGACTTCCCAGTCTAAGTCACAGTTCACAACTTGGAGCACGCTGGAGACAAACTCCTCAGTGTCTTTCAGTAAATCTGTGTGGCCGTCTCTCAGCCAGTCAATGAAGACACTGATCACAGCTCTTCTAGGGAAACCCTCTGAGTCTGTCACTAAGATTTCTTGAAGTTGTGCTACAATGCTTTTCTAAGAAGAGAAAAGAGGGTAGGAACATGTTTAAAGAAATGGAAATTACTGGTTAAGGAGTTCAAAATGCTCCAATTTCTCTCTAATGCTTCAGCATCTTAGTTAGATTTTGCAGCCATTATTTACTCATGCTGCCAGTGGCCATTTTTAAATTATGTCTAAAGAGTGATCAAATGTATATGGCAACACAGTTAGTGGTGAGAAGTTCTTCTAGATTCTGCTGTGGGTTAAACAAGAATTCTCTTTCCCCTCCTTTACCTCTTTGCCTTTTCCATTTTCTGTGCCAGGTATCTTTGAGATGAGATGAGTGAGGAAGGACAGCTGTCCCATGGCCATCACAGCACTAGCTCGCACGTAACTCTCTGGGTCTTCAAGAAGATCCTCTGTGAATTTTGGCACCTCCGAAGAGACGAGTACTTGCCTGAACTCCTCCTTCTCTGTAAATATATAGCAGTCTGAAGAAAGAGGTTTTTTTCCTCTATCCAATCAAACTGTTTCCAATGCAAATAGCCCCTCACATCCTAACAGGATACTTACTGCCTATAGAATGACATGAGCTGTTATGGAGACCAGACAACTGCTGATATGAATACACATGGAGCACCACAGACTTAGTGAATTCTAGTCATACCCCAACCTCCCCAGTTGTTAGATCTACTTGCTGCTGGCATGCATGCAAATGAACCTCTCCACCTGGCAAATTGGGTATTTACTCTCAACTTGCTGAATTTAGGCTTTCATGTAAAAAGCAATGTTTGGCCCTGATGGTTTTAAATAATCTACCCAATTAATATGGATTAACTGACAGCACTGGTGAGGGGTCTGCAGGTCCCATGAAACAGGTGTGAGATGCTCAAAACCCAAAGCCAGAGGTTGTGCACTGAGACAAGCAGCTGGGTTGTGCACTGAGGAGTTCCACTTTGGTTTGGAGAGAGAAGTAGGGAAAATAAATTAATTCTCACCTCTCTGCCATCAAACAGGAGCTGAGCTACCGTGGGGCTAACTACTCCAGTCTCAGAGTTGGGCCTCTGCTGTGTAAATGGCAGGGATGGGGGGGGGGGGGGGAGGGACACGGAAGTGGATGGTGAATCTGCAGTGGGCAGAAAGCCCCTGCAATGCCATTGTGCGGGTGTGCACTTGTGCTTAAGCTCCCCAAATCCTGCCCCTGTCTGCTCAGTGAAATCTTATCTATTCTGTTTTAAGACACTAAGACACTGGGGGAGGGCTGACACAAAATTATTTGCTGAAACAGATATGTAGGGAGGCAGTTCATACCTGTGAGATTGTCTCTCTGCCACTGGAATGTCAGGACAACTCAGCATGTGGAACAGAGTTGGAAACTGGTCAGGGATTCACCCAGTTTAGGTTACTCAAAAGTGTTCAGTGTGGTGGCATTTGTGCAAATAGGGGAGTTTGCAGGCCAAGTTTTTTTGTATTAAATGTTTTGATGTGATATGCCTCAAATGTAAAGTGTTACTTTCTCTGCACTTACCTCTCAGATGTTTAACCAGGAGGGTGAGAAATTCCAGGGCAGAGTCCCGTATTTCCCAACAATGGCTGCACAAACGTTTCTGCAGCACCAGAAACAGATCTGCATGTGGCAAGCAATAGGTTTGTATCAACAGGAAGGGTACAAGTCAGCAGTAGCAAATTTTTTATATAACTTTAAATCATCATATGCAACATCTTTGCATACAGAGGCTGTGAAAGATAGAGAGTAGCAGCTCTGTATGAGTTACTTTTCTGATGGAACTACCAATTACTGCAGTAATACTTTACACCATTAATTTCACTTTACCCCATCAGTTTCCTTACCTCGGAGAAACTGCTCAGTCTGTAGCCAGTGATCCCTAGAGCTAGGTGCTTCTGACAATCTCACCAGCCATTTGAGTGTAGCTTGAAATGACTTCTTCAGAACCTAGAACACAACAAAGCAGGGCTGGGGAAATCAGAGGGAGGATGCCCTTCTAAAATGTGTTTCACAAGGAGACTTTTTGGCACTTACACTGGATAACATTTGCTTGGTCTTTTCAATTACAGTCAAACTACTAGCGATGACAACCCAGCATCCTTTAATAAATGTTGCCTAGCTCAAGAATCCATTGTACCTGCTTGTTAGAAGACTCCTTGAAAGGTCTATTCTTAATGCCTGCTGCTAATTTTTCAGAGTAGTGTGACAGTACTACTTTTGGGTACAATGCCTTCTGTTTCCTTTCAAGGAAACCAAAATCAATCATAATTGCATAATGGCTTAATCTCACTTCTTGATCGCCTCCCTCTGTCACTCAGAGCTGACACACAAGCCTCATAGCTGTTCTAGAACAAGCTGTTTATAGATTCAAAGAGTTTCTCAGAATCACATCCTAATGAGACTAGAATTAGAGTTTGAATAAATTTGTATCACTTATGTTGTTTTCTGTACTTACAGTAGGGCTGGTATCTGGACTCTTCAGGTATGCAAGGAGGATGTCAGACACACTTCCCATAAATACACTGTGGCCTGAAACAGGAAAAGTGATAGCCAAACAATCAATACTAATGAACTCTTGAAATAACAATACATTTTATAAAACTGCACTTGAACATCTTTAATCCGGCAATCCTAGGAAAAGAGGGCATGCTGGATTAAAGATTTTGCCAGGCCAGAGAGGGGGTGGAGCGTTTACCTGACATCCCATTCCTGGCTGCACATGTGGCTTTGCACTTCCCACCACTCTCAGGCACCATCCCACTCTATGGGAGTGGTAGAGAAAAGCCTTAGGGAAAGCAGCTTTGTGTGCTGCCATTCCCCCAGCTGGGAGCTGCTTCCTCCTGTGTACTATGGGTGTTCCCCAATTAGGGAAAGCAAATGTAATTCCAGTAAGCAGCAAAATACATTGTATCTGAAAGCAGGGGAGAAGACGAATAGCCTACCTCTCAAAACTGCTTTCATCACTAACTCTTCTCATTTATCAACATTAATGAAGAGGCATTAGTAAAGCTGATGTATAGAATGGTCTGAGAAGCCCAGAACCTAACTAACGTGGGAACTAGATTGTTACACAAAATCATAATCCCAGACCCAGAGGCTGAGAGAGGAAATAGGTTTAGGACACTTTGCACTCCTGCAAATACAGCATGGCTACAAGTACCAGAAATAAGTTAATATACTGAAGTACAAAGAGTGGAAAACACTCACTTTCCCAATGAGAGAACGCTCCCAGGATGTCAAGTGCTGACCTCTGAACTCTGAAGCAACCAATCAAGATTCTACTGATCTTACTTCCTAGAGAGGATGCTGGAGTTGCAAGGCCAGTACCGAATTGCAATACTGTCACTACAGACTTCAGCAAAGGTATATGGGGCAAATTCACTGGCAAGTAGGTCTGAGGAAGAAAGCAGATACATTTCTAGCAAATGCCTCATGCATGTATGTATATACATAGTGTACGTATTTTTATATTACAAGAAAAATTCAAGAGGATGGGCAGAAACCTATTTCATTCTAATGTGGTATCATCCCTATGGTATCACAAGCCTGATACTTATGAACACATTTTCTCCCCCACCCCAAAAAGCTACTGAATAAAAGAGGGAGAGGGAGCATTACCGTTAGTACTAGTGAAAGATTTTTAACAGGATTGACAATAGGTGAGAAGTCAGAAGAGTCTGACAGGAAACTTATCAATAGAAACCAGGGCCGCCCGGGGGGTGCAAGTGGGGCAATTTGCCCCAGGCCCCACAGGGGCCCCCACGAGAATGTCTGAAGCCTGCGACAGGGAGTGCCAGGAAGGGGCCCCCAAAATTGCTTTGCCCCAGGCCCCCTGAATCCTCTGGGCAGCCCTGATAGAAACTTCTGCAGTTCTAGATGATAAACTTGGTATGGGTGGCTGAAGGAGGAAAGATGGTCTCCTCTCTGCCATCACTGACATGTGGTGGACTGCCTCAGATCTACTATTATGGTTGCAATGCATAAGCCAAGCACGGCCTTTTTTAATGCATAAATATGCATGTTCCGCTATTGGGGTAGAAGATAGATGGGAAAAGAGGGTATTAGATTTCTTCTTTAATGAAATATGTCACCAAAGGAAAGTCCCCACTGTCAACCCTTTTCCATGTCTGGTTGCAGATTTTTGCAATAGGACCTATCTTAAATGAAGTCTTTCAAGTAATCCATTTCTTCCCCAGTTATCCCTCTCCCCCGGCTACTACCAAGTACAGCATCTCCTCCAGATGAGCCAATGTCTGACACAGGAGACTAGCACAAGAGGACCTGCAGGACAGCAGTGTTTCAACAGTGGCAGAATCACTCAGAGAGTTATTCAGCAAATCTGGAGGATAGAAGGAGAGAACTGAGGTGAGTAGAACAAATGCCAAGGTCAGCAATAGGTAAAGACGACTTCACTGAGTATAAATGACCCAATTAACTGATAAGAATTTGGTTATCGATTAAATCATTAGTCATTTGGGGTATGTCTATACTGCACACTTATTTCGAAATAAGCTATTCCAAAATAGTTATTCCGAAATAGTTTATTTTGAAATAGCACCTCTACACTTCAGGGAAGCCTCAAAATTAGTCCGAGGTAGGCTTCCCTAATGTAGAGGTGCTATTTCAATTTAGAGCCCCAAGAGGCACTGGGGAGGAATAACTTAGAATGGACCTGGTAAAGGGCAATTTCAAAATAGCAGCAGCGGAGCATCTACACGCCTTATTTCGAAACAGGCATTATTCCTCATAGAATGAGGTTTACTACTTTCAGAATAAGCTGTCCATTATTTTGAAATACCAGAATGGCTGTGTAGACGCTCACATAATTTCAAATAATGCTAGTTATCTCAAAGTAACGGTGCAGTGTAGATGCACCCTTACAGTCAAACATCCCTACTATTTACAATAAGTTAAACGAATTGCTCTTCACATCACTGGTTTAGGTAGAAGTCCATCGATCAAGCATGGTGATTACTGCTAGTAACCAAAGTGAAGGAAAGAATGGACGTAGTGTCATTCTTCTTTGGAAAATAAGACCCATTCCCGAGTAGGACACCGTTCATTCTTGCAACTATATCACAAACACTGCTTCTTTAGTCTCACTCGCTCTTACACAACAATTGTTCTCTTCCCCACACTCAAAGATACAACTCACACCCTCATTCCTTCTGTTCAGGATACAGTCTTGTCCTTTATGGGCAGATTGGTTACTTATCCTCCAATTGTCTATCCTATTATACCTGGATATTCCAAGGGCTGGGAGGCTGCTTTCAGAACACAGTCCATTGGCTGAAGCAAAACACTCAGAGCTTGCATCCTTACTGCCTGTGGGCTTCAAAGGAAGAAGGAGCAGTGAACAAACACTTCATTCTCCCCAAATATTTGCCCACAAATTCTGATTGGTTAATTCATAATTTACAACAGAAGATTCTTTCGGCCATAAAATCAGGCTGGGGCTGGTGGGAGAGTAACACGTTGCCATACGAGGAGTAATGTTCAGTCCCAAACTTCCTAGGCTAAGCCAGGAAAGAAAGGTCCTTGGGGCTTTCAAGCAACATCACTGAATAACCAGAGCCGTTGAGCAGACTGGTTTTGGTGTGAAGTTTTCCAAGAGAAGTGGACTGTAAAGGTGTGGAATCCTGGGTGACCTTCTTCCAATCAAAACAATGTCATATAATTAGAGTGCAGGCATTACTTAACCTGCACCATTGGATCAAGTGCACACAGTAATTCTCTCCTATTTACTAGGGATGTTAACAATAATTTTAGGTTAACCATGTAACCGCTGAAAACCTTTGTGGACTCTGCAGTATAAAGCTTAACTTTATGCTGTAGAGCCTTCAGCAAAGCCTCCCTGGAAGCGGAGCTGCCAGCCCTTGTCTGCCCAGCTCCTGGGGAGTAGGCGTCGCTGCAGCAGTGAAGCCACCTCCCCAGGAGTGGAACTAGCAATGAAGCCACGTCCCCAGGAGAGGAGCCAGCAGCCCTTGCCCACCTTGCTCCTAGGGAGGAGGTTTTGTTGAGTGTAAATGACACTGTTAACCCATAAGCATCCTCTTATCAGTTAAACCGATAGCCATTTATAGTCAAACATCCCAACTACTTAAAATAAATTAAAATAACGGTTCCTCGCATCGCTGGTTTAGGTAAAAGTCCCTAGAGCAATGATGGTCATTTCTGCCAGCAAGTAGTGCCTGTATTTCTATTACTAGCATATATAAAAGAGAAAGAAATAGAGGGAAATATTCTGTATGACTTGCACTGGAGAAAATGCCTACTCTAACATTAACTTTGGCACTAGAGAACAAAAACAAGGTTTGCCATTCCTACCCTACAGGCTGGCTAACTGTAGGTGGGACTTGGGAGTACAAGGCACTTTCTTCTTCTGTTTCTCTTGTTTTGAACTGGACTGTCAAATCATCAGTATCTACAGCACCTGAACACACTTTTCTGTACCAGCCTTACACTGGCAGTGAGTTGTAACACAAAGTTTCTCTCCTCATACAGAAGAACACTTGAAAGGGACATAACCAAATATTAGAAGATTTGCAGAATAGTATTCCAAGAATGTAAGAGAGCTTTTTAAAGTTTGATACCAACAATTCATACCATTCTTGAAGCTTCAGTATTCCCGCTGACAAACAACTAGCTTGAGCTGGGTTTAAGTGCTCCAAAGCATATGATGCTGATTTCCACAGGCTACATTCAGGGCAGCTAAACACTGGAGACCTGAGAGAAAGAAGTGTTAGCATATTGTTGTGTACATACCTTGGGAAAGACAACCATATTTCTTGTAACATTTTAGACAGTGTTGCATGAGCCCAAGTTCCAAAGAGGTCTTTACCTTGCCATGCTAAGGAAAAGGTCCACCAGTGAGTTCCCTGCATTGACTGGCTCCTTCTCCAAGAGATACGTAATTGGTTCTGATAGCTGTGACCAAAGTATTTCAGTCCACACATCATGACAACATCCAAATACACTGGTTAGCAGCTTCAAAGATTGCTTGATACGAGAGGCAGAGCTGGATTTAAGGGACTCTTCAAGGTGTGCTATAAGCTTTTGAGCACATATTGGCCAATCACAGTCCTTTATATTTACAGGTTTAGTCTGGAATGACTGTAGAGAGAAGGTGAGTATGTGCACTAAAAGCCGATTGGCAGCCGAAGCCACAAACAGGCTAGGGTCTCCCTGCAGAGTGAAGATCACATCTATGGCTCCTGTGTCAAAGGAAAAAAATAAAGCCATGACACTGAAAGAAACAAGAGTTTTATTGTATTCTGGAAACTTCATTGCAATCCAGTCATGTGTCACCCTACTTCTGAGTACTTCACACAAATTAAAATGTAAAGTTAAAATGAAAATAAAAAATGTAAAATGCTACACATGATCAGACTGAGAAGTCAATCTATCCATCATTCAAGCTGGAAGGTAGGACGGGGGAAGGACAAATAAAAATGGCAAAATGGCTGACAGCATTCCTTGCAACATTTCTATTTTCTCACATTTAAGATTAAAGGGGCTACAATAGGCAAATTATGCTCTCCCACCAATATAGTGTTGTGTACAGTACTATCTGTGCTGGCAAAACTGACGTCGTTAAGAGTGTGTTACTGTGATTTGAAAAGAATGAACAGCATCTTCATGGTGTGGGAGCTCACAGCTAAAGAAAGCTGATGGTTTTAGGTTACATGGATAGATTGACGTAAGAGGCTCTGTATATGTTAACTAAGTGTCTAGTAAAAACTCTTAAGATACTAGGCTTAATAATTAATGGCTAGTGGACTACTTGAATATAAAAACACAAATAGGACTGCTTACACGGAGTAAAATCTTCAAGCACAATTAAAATTTATGTGAATGAGACCTGGGTTAATTTCCCTAAAGTACAATAGTCATAAACTACTTCTAATAGCCTGCAAATAAGAATTTTGGTGGCTTTCTAATGCATTAATTTTTCTTTGTCCTGTTGGGTGAGTGTTTCTCCCTCCAAAATACATGCTATTTTTTATATTGATGAACCTTAATACATATGTATGTGCAACAACAACAAAAAAAGCAATACAATTAACTTTTACAACAGCTTTCTATTATTGTTTCCTCATTTTGCTTTTCTCAAAGTAAATCAATGTCTAAACATAATATCCTATTTAGGGATGTGAAGGACTAGTCGCTCTCACCCCCCCACACACACTTTGCTGCCTCTATCAGAAAGAGGCGGGAAGATGGGGGGTACTTCAAAGCAGCAACACCGCGTGGAGCCTGGGACTAGACCCCGGGCTCCACATGGCGCTGCCACTTTGAAACACGGGGAAGGAACCTGACGCCGGGCTCCTGCGGCTGCATTTCAAAGCAGCAGTGTGGCACGGAGCCCGGGGTCAGCGGGGAGTCCCCAGCTGACCCCGGACTCCACGTGGCGCTCTCGCCTTTAAAGTGTAGCAACAGTCCTCGGGCTGTTTCTACACTTCAAAGGTGGAGACGCCCTATTGACTGGTCGAATAATCGATGCAAAATGTATCGACTATTTGATTAGTCAGTTACCCACAATTTAACATCCCTAATCCTATTCCACTGACTTGACACTTAAGTGACAGATTGGAACAGCCAAAACACATGAAGGATGTAAGAAGTTAAAGAATATGGGCAAGAAACAAACAGTGCTCACCACAGTTGCACAAAAAATGGATTGCGCTCTGGTGCTGTGTCATGCTGTGCACGCCCTGGACCCAGCCACTTCGCACAGATGCTTCTTCCCACAGAGCACTGCTGAGAGGCCCCTCCTCTCCAAAGAGACTGTTCAACAGCTCCCTCTGCTGAGTCAAGAGAAGAGAACACAAGTAAACTATGCAGCAAGCAGAGTTTTGGTGACTCATAGGTTAGTTACAGAATCACACAACACTAGCACTGGAAGGGACTTCGAGAGATCAAGTCCAGTCCCCTGCCCTCATGGCAGGACCAAGCACGGTCTAGATCATCCCTGACAGATGTCTATCTAACCTGCTCTTGAGTATCTCCAGTGATGGAGATTCCACAACTTCCCTAGGCAATTTATTCCAGTGTTTAACCACCCGACAGTTAGGAAGTTTTTCCTAATGTCCACCCTAAACCTCCCTTGCTGCAGTTTAAGCCCATTGCTTCTTGTCCTATCATCAGAAGCCAAGTAGAACATATCTTCCAGAAAGGCATCAGAAGATATCAAGAGACTGAGAATCCATTACCCCCCTCCTTTGTAGTCTGTTTGAGCAGTTAATCACACTATTAAATTTGTGTCTAATCTGTCTGGCTTCAGTTTTCAGCCACTGGTTCTTGTTATGCATTTCTCTGCTAGATTAAAGATCTCTTAAATACACAGTGCTTTCTTTTCATGACAGTACTTAAATACTGTAATCAAGTCACACTTCAGTCTCTTCTTGATAAAATAAAGAGATTTTGCTCTAACTAAGGCATTTTCTCCTGTCCTTTGAATCATTTTTGTGGTTCTTTCTATGCCCTCTAATTTTTAAACCACTTTTTAAAAATTGTGAACACCAGGATTAGATGTAGTATTTTAGTATTAGTCTCATCAGGACTAGGGATGTTAGCAAGCAATTGACTACTCAATAAGCATAAGCTTTATTGGGTAGTTGACTGGAGTATCGACTACTCGCTTTACCCACCCACCCCCATGAGACAGCAAGGTGAGGGAGGGAGGGAAACAGGAGCCAGTGCTGGAGGAAGCCAGCTTAAAAGCTAGTTTCCCTCAGCACCATAGTCGCAGTGCCGCCCTGCCCTCACCGTCCCCCCCCCCCCACTGCCTTTATCAGAAGCAGCCAGGGGTGGTGGTGGCGGGGAATAGGGAAGGCTGCTGCAAAGTAGCCCCTATCAGTGGGGGTCCCAGCGGGGAGCTGGGCCACCCCGCAGACAGGGGCTGCTGCTGCCAAGCAGCCCCTGTTTACGGCGGCCCAGGCTATCCGTGCGCAGGGACTGCTCTGGCAGCAGCTTCTGCCTGCAGCCAGCCCTGGCCGTTGCAAACAGGGGCTGCCAGACTCAGTGCGAGCCAGGACCGAACAGTCCCAGCTTGCGCTGGCCCGGGGTGCTGCACCTCTGCATTTTAAATGTAGTAAGAGCCTGGCAGTTCTTACTACATTTAACATGCAGAGTTGCAGTGCGGGCAGCTCCTGGAGTTGGCACGAGCCAAAACTGCTCAGTCCCAGCGCAAGCCAGTTCCTGGAGCTACTCCCACTGGGGCTCTGCAGAGTGGTCCTATCGACTAGTCGTGTAGTCAATACAAATTGTATCAACTCAATTAGCTAGAGAGCTGCAATTTAACATCCTTAATCAGGACTATAGGGAGAGAGATAAAATCACGTTCCTGCTTCCCTATTCGTACAACCACTGATCACATTAGTCCTTTTGCTACACTAGGCATGTTAAATTGCGAGTAATTCACTAATCAACTAGTCGATAGGTGCCTCCGCCTTTGAAATGTAGCAACAGTCCTAGGGCCTACACTTCAAAGGCGAAAGTGTCGCATGGAGCCCGGGGTCAGCTGGGGACTCCCCCGCTGAACCGAGACTCCATGTGGCGCTGCCGCTTTGAAACATTTCAAAGTGGCAGCGTCACATAGAGCTTCCACATGGCGCTGCTGCTTTCAAAGTACCCGCTCTTCTTCCCACCCTGCTACCTCTTTCAGATATAGGCAGCAAGGTGTGTGTGTGGGGGGGGAGTGACTAATCCTTCACATCCCTACATCACACTGGGAACTCATTCAGTTGCCTGTCCTTTCTGAGCTCTAAATCTTTTTCAGAGTCACTGCTTTTCAAGTGTCCCATTCTGTAGAAATAGCTTGCACTTCATGTCCCAAATGTATAACTTTGCATTTGACTATATTAAGACCCATTTTGTTTCAATGGGCCAGGTTACCATGTGATCCAGATCACTCTGTATGACTGCCCTGTCCTCAGTGTTTTTAACCACTATACCTACCTATGTCAACTAAATTTGATCAGCAATTTGTTATAATTACTTTCAGATCACTGAAAAACAGTATCAGATCTAGTACCGACTCTGATGCAGTAATGCTCCACTAAAACTACTTCTAAGATCTGTCAGCCAGTAAATCCATTTAGTGTGTTCTTTTTATAAGGTACAGTGCTAATTTTCTATACGTCATGTTGTAGAAGTCAAATGCCTTGAAGTCTAAGTATATTACATCTACACAATTACCTTAAGATTATATACCATCATTCAAAATTGAATGAATACCTTATGAACCAGATTTTTAATTGAAGAAGAATTAAATCAGGTTAATTTAACAAGCCCTGCTTCTACATAAAAGTAAGTTGATTTGCATTAGTTGTATTCCTATCTTTTATTAGACTTTCCATTTTGCCTGGAATTCAAATCAGCCTAATATTGTTATCCAGGCCATCCTAATTGCCTTTTTAAAAGATATCAAGATAACAGTAGCACTCTTACTATCTTTTGGATTTCCCCATTATTCCAAGATTTATTAAAGTCAATACCAGCAGGTTACATATTTGCTCAGCCCATACTTTTATGACTCCTCATGCAAGTAATCTTAGCTCTGGCAGTCATGAAGTGTCCTCAGATGTCTTTCGCTTCTCTTATCAATTTCCTCCGCATCATAATTTTACACTGATTATTTACCCTTTTTCATGTATTCCCTTTTTATTTCTAATTGCTGCCTTTATTTCACTATTGAAGCAGCATGGGCTTTTAGCCAAAGTTGTCCTCCTTCTTGAATAAGGAATCATAGCTTTCTAGTCATCTTAAAATTCTTATTTAAAAAAGTTCCCAATTTTCATTTTTCCCTTGGTCATTTTTGCTCATTTTTTCTCAGCCTCGGAAAATTAGTTTGAAGAATCCCATAAATATATTACTGATTGGGGCTGTCTTCTATTTACCTACACTGCCTGCAAGAGATCATGATCACTGACTGCAACAGCCAACTTTCAGTGAATGATTAATTCATTTTTATCCATTACCCTGAGGTCCAAAATAGTGAGCTGACATGAAATGCAATACTTTGTGCTGAAAGGTCACATAGGTAGCACATTGCAAAGCAGAGTTCTAACACTAAGCCATGTAAATTAACTCAATTTTGAATGATGGTATATAATTAGAATTCAGGAAAGGCAAAGTTAAAACCCAATAATACCTGCATATGAGCATGAACACACAACTTTTGGAAAACAGTTAACATATTGTCACATTATCTCAAAAGAGATAAACAAGTGTGAGACAGTCATACAAGTGGTCATTCTATATTCAGTTTTGGGTCTAAGACAGATCATCTCTCTTTCCCTCTCGCAAGCATGTGGCAGCTGTGTTCTGCATGCATACCCTGTTGCATGCAAGGATAAGCAAGTAGAGGCTTTTACTGTCTTCTCTCTACCCTAACAAGGCAACAGAGCGAACCTAGCAACCAGAATCAATAGCTGAATAACTTCAGGATTGGAATGTTCTTACTAGAAAATAACCCTACATAACTATTTTATTCAGGTGAATTTGACAGAAGCTGAGCAGCGGAAGTGCTTCTGCGATTAGTCACTTATGTCTTAACTTACCTGTAAATATTGGAAGCAGCTTTCAGAAGCTGTGAATATCCCTGTTAATCTCAGAATAAAGGAAAGTGTGCTAGAACTTGGATCTTTCAGTTTCAGCACACAAGTAATGAGTTCTGTCAAGCATGGGTTCTCCTGTAACAGGTGCAGGCTACATTCTGAGGAAGAAACATCATAGAAGATGGTACAAATCACTATCACTTCTAAGACATCTCTTTATTTTGTACTACAGTTCTAGCAGGTTCGCCTAAAAGCCAACCAAAGTGAAGTGTACGCATTTAATTGTCAGTTGGACAAGGATTTAGAAGGGTTTAAAGCTCCAGCCCTTTCATAAACCTTAAGTAATATTTTATTAGATTAAGAAATTTCAGCCACCTAAAAGGAGTGATATGAACCTTCACTTGTGAAGCTTTTCTGTGTTCTAGCTACAGTATGAAAGTGTCCAGACAGTGAATCTTCTATAGGGATGTTAGCATATAGTTGTTTAAACAATTAACCAATAACCCTAGACTTATCAGTTAATGCAAATGACTACACACACCTTTGTCCCTTGCTGCCTCTGTATCAGCAAGGGGAGGGGGAGGCAGGAGCCAGTGCCCCTGGGGAGCCAACTTAAAAGCTGGCTCCCCACATGTGATAGTTTCTGCTGAGCACCTGCACCCTCTCACACATACTACTGCCTCAGAGAGAGGCAGCAGCGTGAAGGATGAGGGGGGCAGGTGGGAGCTGATACATGCAGGAAGCCAGCTTGAAAGCTCCCCCCACATATCAGCTCCTGTGGAGCTGCCTGCCCCCTCCTCCCACACTGCTGCCTCTCTATCAGAGGCAGCATATTGGAACAAGGTTGGGGGAGAGGGAGCTGATACATGCAGGGAACTGGCTTTTAAGCTAGTTGTCTATGCATGCTGAATTTGCGAAGCCACCTGCCTCCCTTGCTACCTCCCTCAAAGGTAGCGGGGGTGGGCAAGCAAGAGCCAGTGCTCGAGAGGCTTTAAACTAAGGATGTTAAAATGTGGTTAATTGACTAGTCAATAGGCACTTCTGCATTCCTCCTTTGAAATATACACATTTCAAAGGAGGAATGCAGAACTCTGCATACAGCCCAGGGCCAACGGGAAGTCCTGCTGACTCCTGGCTGCACGTGGGTGCCTGCTTTGAAATGCACAAGAGTCCCCAGCAGGGGCTTTAGTGCATTTCAAAGCCACGGAGCCCGGGGTCAGCAGGGGATAGGGCAGCAGGCATGAGCCTGTCTGTGTGGGGAGCCATTTTTAATACAGAGGTAGTAGCACAGGATAGCAGGGGGTTCCCCAGAGTGGGGCCAGGAGCACACTGGCTGTCTGCCCCACCCATGGGGAGTATTTTAGTAACTGTGTAACCGATGCAATTTTTTTGCAGCTACACGATTACAAAAAAAACCAAAAACTAACAAACCTAATCTTCTATCACTTCCATGCAAACTACAATTTTATTTGAAGCCTACTCATACATCCAAGTGGTATGTACAACATCAATTATCCCTTAACACAGCGTTTCCCAAACTATGGGCCACGGCCCGATACCGGTCCATGGGAAAAAAAATACCGGGCCTCAGCGTGGCTGCCACGGTGTTCCGGGCTCCCAGAGTGCCCATGTGGCGCCGGGTCCCCCAAGCCCCGGGCTGGGCTGGGCTGAGGATGCAGCCGGATGTTCCGGGCTCCCAGCAGAGGTGTAGCAAGGAGGGGAGCAGTAGCCCCCGCGTGCCACACTAGGGGGCACCAGGCTAGGCTGGAGGGGGGGAGGTGCGGGGTGCTGGGTTCACCTGGGCTGCAGGAGGAGGGAGATGCCGGGAACCTGGCTCTGGACTCAAGGAGAGGGAAGGTAGGAGGGAGCAGGGAATCAGCACTGGGCTCAGCATGTCTGTGCAGAGGTGCAGGGAAATGGAACTCAGCTGGGTTGCGAGAGTGAAGCAGTGCGGGGTGCTGGGCTGGGCTGCGGGAGTGGGGAGGTGCGGGGCTGGGCTGTGGGGGACAGGAGGTGTGGAGCTCAGAGCTTAGTTTGGCTGCAGGAGGAGGGAGGGGCCGGGAACCCGGGGCTAGACTCAAGGGGAGGGAGGGAAGGAGGGAGAGGCAGGAAATCAGAGCTGGGCTCAGCAGTGCTGCCGGGCTTGGGGGGAGATGCAGGGAAACAGGCCTCAGCTGTGCTGTGGGGGAGACATGCAGGGAACCAGTGTGGAGCTCAATTGGGCTGAAGTGGATGGGGGGTAAGGCATAGGGAACAGAAGGGCAGCAGCTCAGCTGGGCTGTAAGGGGCTGCAGGGAACTGGTGCTGCACTCCCTTGGATTGTGGGGGATGGTTTTGGGGGAGGTGCAGGGAACCAGCAGGGGTGGGCAGCTCAGTTGGGTTGCAGGGGAGTTGCAAAGAAGCCTAGTGGGGCAGGGGGGAACCATGAGCCCTCTAATGACCTCCCCTGGTCCAAAAAATCCCTCATCTGGGACCAATCAAGTCCAGAGGGTGCCAGACCAGGGAGGTCCAACTCCTACCCAAGGCCCCTCCTTGCACCCTCCCTCTTAGCCGTATACCCTACCCCCAATGTGCTCCTGCCTCCCAGAGAGCCTGTGTGGCACCAGGTCCCCCAAGCCCTGGCCCGGGCTGGGCAGAGGATGAAGCCAGGTGAAACAGTGAACATTTATTTATTTTTCTTTAATATGCATTTATATTTTTGGGCTGTAAAAAACAGTACTGAAAAAAAAAAAAAAAACAGGTTCCAACTAAAGTAAAAAGTTTGGGAAACCCTGGTCTAGCCATCTTCTATCCATCTTACAGTCCATTTATCCAATCCATATTCCCTTAACTTGCTGGCAAGAACATTGTGGGTGACCGTATCAAAAGCTTTGCTAAAGCTGGCATTGGGGGCTTTGGGAGGACCAGAAACAACTTATTTGCACAGTCATCATTTTCTCAGTGAATATGCAAATGAACGTTACCAGTCCTCCAAAAGCTCATGAATGGATTTACTAGTCGCCGTGTCAAAAAGTTTGGGAACCCCGCCTTAACCCATCCCTGATTACCTTGTCAAGAGGGATAAGCCAAATCCAGAGAGTCAAAATTACCTGTTTCAGTTAGAGCCTTAAACCAGTCCAGAAATTTCTCTAGAAAGGTGTCATCGGCAACAAGTTGCCTTGAGTCTGCTAGAACTGCACAAACAGAAGGCAGGAGCTGAGCGCACTCCTGGTCCATAGCGGGGGTCTGGTTTTCTTCTGATAAAAGAAGGTGAGAAACAAACTCAGGGGACGTGCAACTCCACAGCAAAGGCAACGTCGAGTAGGCAGGTGCCCGGGAAACCCCCCCCCCCTCAGTCGGAAAGCCTGCAACTGAATCGGGGGCCCAGCCGACTTGCTGCTGCTGCTTTCAGCCCCCAAAGCGCTGGACGCACATTACGTCCTGCGGCCTCTGCGAGACGCTATTTCAGGTCCTCAAGGGAATCCCAAACACCGCTGCGGACCCGGGCCACAAACCCTGCCGGCCCTTAGGGGAGCGGGCTGAGCCAAGTCACCCCCACCTGATCCGGAGGCGTCGGGCCCAGCGGGCCGCGCTCTCGCTGGCGGGGAGGGGCTGGGCGCGCCGCCCCAGGTTCCCGCCATGCCTCGGGGGCGGCCAGCTCCAGCAAGGGGCCGCAGCGAGCCGCGCGCCACCGGGCTCCGAGGTGCGGGGGCGAGGCCGGGACCGCTCGAGCCGCCCTACCCCTGCCTCACTGGGGGGGGGGGGGGGGAGGACAGGTCAGGTTTGCTCCCCGCAGCACCGAGCGCTGCTGAGGGGCTCCGGGGCTCGGCACCCACCTCACCACAGACAGCGCCGGCTTCCACGCCGGCCGCCTGTCGTAAAACAGCGCAGGGAGCGGAGCTAAGGGACTATAGGGGCGGGGCTGTGGGGGTAAAATTTTAGCGAGAGTGGTGGGCTGGGTGTAACCCTGGAGATTTTATCACATGATGTGATCATTAATTAAAGATTTTTTTTTTTTACTCCTGGAGACTCCAGGCCAATAATCCCTCTAATTTTTTTCACCCATGTGTGGAATAAATTTGGTTCTGTGCACCAGGGCATGTGCGGACATGCACCACCAGTAGAAACGTATGCTGCCAACCCTGGGTGCTCTGCTAATCAGCTCTCCTGAGCAGAGCGTGCAGCACAGGGCGACAGCCAGCTCCCTGGGAGCGGGACCAGCAGCATGCGTCTTCAGGGGCAGAGTTTAATCCTAACAGAAACTGATATGCAGGTGCTTGTTGGTTAACTGGGTAACTAGTTAAACTCTTACATCCCTATTTGAGACTCATGGTAGCAATTTGTGTCAGTTGCTGCAAGCTATGTCAGGTTTAACTCAATATTAGTGTCTGCACTTGCCACTTTATTACTGGCTTCACTGTGTAAAAGGTGGTGGTGGGATTTTATATCACATAGCTACCTCCAGTTATCTATCCCATGGTAAAATCCTTTAGGAGACAAGGAGGGAAGTTCTTACCCTGATGGTCCTAGTCAAAATGAGTCCTGCAGGGACATTAGGAATACCCCATAAGAGTATAAACTATTCTGGTGTGAGGCAACTTATCTTGATATAACTGTCTGCACACTAAGGATTGTATCCATTTAACTATTGTTAGACTATCACACTTCTATCTGAAATAGTTAAATCTGTATAAAAACTGTGTGTAGCCCAGGCCTACTTGTTGGCAGCTATTCATAGGATTCTTCAGAGTTAAGCTCCACTTATGCAGCAGAAGGCTCGAGAGATAGACCCGATATAAAGATCATACACAATTCTTTATAGAAGAGAAATCAGTTACATTTGGGATGTATCTCAAAGAATCATCTCATTAATCCCATTAGACTGACGCTGGTGGACAGGAGGCAGTTATATTTGGAAAATGGAAAACTATATGCCTGCCCAAAAATGCTTTATTTGACTCTGTCAGAGGTGACCCAGAAGGACAATTTCCACATGATCTGAATTCAGAAATCTCTTTTTCTGACAGCAAGATTCTGAGAATCTCTGGGGATTTTTGCTTGCTGAAGGACCACTTGATGGCACCATTGCACCACATAAATACATAAAAAGCCCCTTTGGAGTCTGTCATCCCAAATTGGGATATCAATGGTTAACCAGTTACAGGTAAACCTCAACCTTAATAAGTGAGGCCTAATGGTTCTGGTTGACCTGTAGAGCCTGGAGCAGCCCCCCGTCTGCAGTGAGCAGGGGAGCCACTCCAGTCTAATGGAGCTGGAGGGCTCCCCCCAACCAGCTCACCATGGGGATCAGCATCTGACTATGGCCCTATTGGGGAGGGCCCAGAGGAAGGTCCCTCATGTTAGGTGATAGGCCAGATGCTGTTAACTGGTTAACCAATTAAATGGGATTTTACACCCATAATCCCAATACTATTTTAATGACCTCAGATGAGTGTTAATGCTCTTTTTATTGGGTTTAGGCTTTGCTGAGTTTTATTTTATTATTCTTACATTAATAAATGAGATAGAGTCCCCATCTTGAGTGCATTGCATGGGATCACGCTTTTCAGCTATCCCTCATGAGATGAGAGAGAACACTATCCTCACAAAAGCTTGAGGTGTAAATTATCACCACCAGAAATATGGAATCTGGAAACCAGTTATAGAAGTGCAATTTAAATGTTGTAAATAGCTTTCCTGTGCCCCTTATCATTGTGATTGTCTAACAATGGGTCCTATGCTTGGGCTTTGCAAATTAAAGGCCCACTGTTGCTACCATTAGTTCAATTCTACCATTGGTATCAACTGCAAGAGAACTGGCATAAATGGGTAACAGTGCTGGCTTTTTTACCACAGGTCATTTGGAATTTCTTTGGGTAGGGTAAACCAACAACCCCCTTCCTTGCTGCCTTTATCAGAGAGAAGCAGCAAGGGGGCAGGCAGAAGCCGGTGCTGTGGGGGGCACCATCTCTGTGGGGGGCAGGGGAGGCAGAAGCACAGTGGGAAACAGTGTGAGCAGGGACTGCTTCAGTCCCTGCTCATGCAGGTTCCCACTGTCAGCACTTCTGCTTTGAAAGGTACAAAATCCCTCCGAGGCTCTTGTACCTTTCAAAAGCAAAAGTGCTGCAGGGATCACGGGGCGAGCAGGGACTCAAGCAGTCCCCACTCACTCCATGCTCTCCGCATCGCCCCCCCCTTGCTGCCTCTACAACAGGCAGCAAGGGGGAGACAAGACCTGGTGCTGGGGGGAGCCAGCTTAAAAGCCTGTTCCCTCCAGCACTGTCTTGTGGTGCCGCCTGTCCCCCCTCCCCTCACTGCCTCTATCAGAGACAGCCGTGGGGGGACAGAGGATGCTGCAGTGAAGCAACCCCTGTTCACAGGGGTCCCAGCAGGGAGCTGAGCCTCTCCCCTCCCCTCTCCACACGGACAGGGGCTGTTGCCGCCAAGCAACCCGTTCATGAACTGGGGCTGGTGCCAGAGCAGCCCATTCACAGTGGACAGGGCTGGCCGCCGCGAACAGGGGCTGCAGGACTCAGTGTGAGCCAGGACCAAGCAGTTCTGACTCACGCTGATTGCTACGCCTCTGCATTTTAAATACAGCAAGAGCCCAGCGGCTCTTTAAAATGCAGACCCACAGTGCGGGTGGCTCTGGAGCCAGCATGAACCAGGACTTCTCAGTCCCAGCTTGAGTTGTCTCCTCTGGAGCTACCCACACTGCGGTTCTGCAGAAGCACTTATCGACTAATTGTGTAGTCGATACAGTGGTATTGACTATACGATTAGCCAGATAATCGCATTTTAACATCTTTACTCACATTAGGTAGTAACTGGGAAATTTTGGAGTGTAGACACAGACTGTGTGTCAATTGCAGCAAGATGTAATCCTTGAAAGAAAGAAAAAAATATATAATGGTGAATAATAGAAACCAGGATATGTAATATTTTTCATTTCTTTGGTGTCTTCCTTAAGAGGATCTGACCAGAAAGCACCTTACAAACATTACTGAATTATGTTTCACGCACACAAGAGTGAGGTATTAACTCTCTTTTACAGATAGAAAAATGAAGCCTAGAACAGCTGACTTATTTGTCCAAGGCCACACAAAGGTTGGGGGTGGGAAGCTAAGATTCTCATTTAATCCTTTGATGTCTGGGGCTACGTCTACACTGCAAGCTTCTTGCACAAGAAGCCTTTTGCACAAGAGTTTTTGCACAAAAACTTCTTGCACAAGAGCACATCCACACCTCAAAGCGCATCGCAAAAGTGATGTGTTTTTGCGCAAGAGAGCGTCCACACTGCATGGACACTCTTGTGCAAGAAAGCTCCAATGGCCATTCACATGTGCTTTTTCCTCTGAAGCGTCCACACTTGTGTTTTTGCGCAATAGCTGTAGCACAAAAGGGAGTTATGACTCATAGAAGGAGGTTTACCTACACCAGCAAAAGCCCTCTGTTCTGCCGTTTTACTGCTGATTTACTCGTGCAAAAGTGCATTTGAGGTGTGGATGCTCCGCAGGTTTTTGCGCAAAACTGGCCATTTTTGCACAAAAACTTGCAGTGTAGATATAGCCTGGATGTGGGGCTTTAGGAAAAAGACCAGACTTTGTGCCATTGGACAGATTGCGTGAAAACCTGAAGGTACCATCTTTACATAGGCCAGAGTACCAGTGTCTGGTGCGGTTGTGGGGGTGGGAAGAGAGGGGAAGAGGTTTAAGAACCAGTTTGCCATAGGAATCAGGATCTGCCTATGGCCCTATTGGGGAGGGCCCAAAGGAAGGTCCCTATGTTTGGTGACAGGCCAGACTCTACATGGGGCCTTTCTGTGGGCGCTAGGGTTGCCAATTTTGATTGGCCATATTTCTAGAGGTTTCAGCACACCACACACTCTTTAAGTAAAGATTAATCATTAATTGCTGGAGACTCCAGGACTATCCTGGAGGGTTGGCCACCCTGGCTTCTCCTGGGTAACCCCCATCAGTAGGGCTTCCCCAGCCCCTTCTCGCTAGCTCAGCGCTTCGCTCGCCTGCTGTGTTCTCCCAACTCCGAGCAAACACTTGGTTGTCCCAGCCCTGTGACGAAGCCACCTCCCCAAACTCCGGGCAAAGAGTCGCTTGGCCAGGGCGTTCCGTTCCCTATTCATCCGGGTCCTGGGGCTGTTGCCGCGGCTGGTTGCCATGGTCTCGGAAACCCGGAAGTACTAAGGGAAGGGGGCTCGAGGCAGGCTAGGGTGCTGGACGCTTCTCCCGCCTGGTGACATGCACGGGCGGAGCCCGCGCCCCTGAAGCCACTGGAGCTCCGCTCGCGCCATGTCCCTAGCGACCAGCGAGGTGGCCACGGAGCGGGAGCTGGTGAGCTCGGGACAGAGCCGAGGGGATTGAATGGGAGCGGCTGGAAGCGGACCGGGACCGGGACCGGGGAGATGGGGGGGAGACAGGCAGTGAGGCCAGGATTGGGACCTGGGGGAGGAGGGCAGTGGCATTGGGAGAGAGGGACATTGGGTTTGGGACTGGGGAGGGAGCAGTGGGACCGAGACAGGGGACAGTGGGGTCAGGGCAGATGGGGTTGGGGGACAGTGGGTCTGAGATGGGGACATGGGGAAGGGGGTGGTGGGACCACATCAGCCAGGCAAAGGATATTGGGACTGGGATCACAGTAGATGGGGGTGTGGGCATTGGAACTGAGGCCAGGATCAAGAGCAATGGGGATGGAGGACACTGGAATTGGGAACAGTGTGTCCAGGGCTGGGACTGATGAGGATAGGGGACAACAGGACTGGGGATTGGGAACAATGGGACCAGGGCTGGAACTGATGGGGGAGGGGGCACAGTGGAACCAGGGGTAGGTGGGGAGGAGGAACAGTGAAATGGGGCTGGGGTATGCTGGAACCAATGGGGACAGGAGACAGTGGGACTGGGACAGATAGGAATGGGTACAATGGAACCGGGGCAGATGTGGTGGGATTGTGGGAGTCAAACAGCCCACCTCCCTCAGGGTGTGTCTAGACTACAGGATTTTTTCGAAAAAAGTGGCCTTTTTTAGAAAAAACTTCCCCTGCATCTAGACTGCTGCCGCGTTCTTTTGAAAGTAAATTGAAAGAACGCGGCAGTTTTTTCGACTGTGGAAAACCACGTTTTATGAGGAATAACACCTTTTTTTGAAAGTGCTCTTTCAAAAAAAGGCGCTATGTAATGCAAATTATGCTTTTTCGAAAGAGAGCATCCAGACTGCCTGGGTGCTGTCTTTCTAAAAAGCAAGCCGCTTTTTCAAAAGTACTGGTTGTAGTCTAGACGCTCTTTTTCGAAAGAGGCTTGCAGTCTAGATGTAGCCTCAGGTTCACGGCACAAGTACAACCTTGTCTCTACTAGCACATAAGGTGGAGTATCATTGAGTCACACAAAAATGAGGATGCTGTAGTCAGGACAGCTCACTATGCATTTGTTATATGATGTGTTAGGATTGTGCATACTGTGTTGACACCTAGGGGCTTTGACATTATAGAGTGTGATGAGGAACTTTTTAGCTCAGTTCCTATATTGGCAGCTCATCACCATGGTTTCCAACCACTCCTGAGAAGACTCCAGTGATACTGCTCTCTTCCTTCCCTGTTGGCAGGAGACAGAATTAGGTTTTTTTCCTAAATGGATGTGGTGACAATGGCATGCACTAAGTTACTGGTGTAGTTTGACTTCTCTGGGCAGCCTAGTGTCAATGCCTCTTCACGTGGTAGCAAGGTTTGCTCATTTTGTGAAGTGCCATGTTACGAGTTTCAAAATGTGGCAGCTCTGTCAAAATGTGTGTAAGAAATGTTGGATCCACAATTGTGTGGTAAAAATCTTTCTAGCACTGGGTGTAAGGACTCCGATATGCTAATGCTCACGTTGCCAAGGTCAAAAAGAAAGCTCATGGCAACGAGAGCATTAGCACGTAGGAGTCCTTACACCCAGTCCTATGCTTTAGTGTCCTCCTGTAAAATTACTTCCTTGTCACCTCCATTGCACTATACTTTTTGAGTTCTCTGTTGAAAGCCATCCTTGTTCTGTTAGGGTGCATCTACACAGCATCCTAAACTCAAAATAAGATTCGCAATTTGTGCTACGCAAATTGCGTATCTTATTTCGATTGTATTTCAAAATAGCTTATTTTGAAATTCGGCATGTCTACACAGCACCAAATTTTGAAATAATGCGCTATTTCGAGACATCCTTTAACCCTTGCGAAATGTGGATTACAGGGGTACCAGAATAGTGTGGCAGGTCCATGTCTCGCGCCAGAGGCGGGGCCTGGTGACGTAGCTGTGCCTGTTATTTTGAAAAATATTTTGAAATAACAGGCGTGTTTAAAAGAAGCAGGGTAGCTATTTCGGGATACCTCCAGCAGTGTGATAAAATGCTACAAAAATAACCTGTCTGTATGCTGCAAAGAACACTGACCCAGGAAATTAAAAACTATGGTATAGTGTACTGTGTGAAACGTATGCTTACTTGCTCTCAACCAAGCTGAAAAGCTGCTTCATCTGTTCTTAATATTTTCAATGCTGCCTTCTTTCCTGTCAGCCAGTGCTTTAAAATCTGCTTTACCTTTTCTCCCACTTCTCACAATGAGCTAGATCTGGATCTTGCCTAGGAACAGAGCTGCATCTGTAAGCGTTAGCGAAGCCAGCAGTAGACGGAAATTAATTGTATGAGCTTTTCCGCAAGGGCAACCTAACATGAAAATCATATGAAATGGAAATGTTCCAGCCTTTCTTTCTGTCCTGTATATGCTTAGGTAAAGATCATCTGTTGGCTCAGTATGAAAAGTGTACTCTTCTCTATTGATGCAATGTTAAACCAATAGCTATTTTCAGGCACTGTAATCTGAAGGGATACATTTGAAAAACTATCCATCTACCTGTTTTAGATACTTTTATGGCTACATCACATGAGTGTCTCGCAGTCTTTAATGTGTTTATCCTTACAACACCCCAAAATGTAAAGAAGCGCTGTTATCCTCATTTTTTAGATGATCCATAGGCTAAGTGACTTGCATAAGGTCAACGGAGAAGTCTGTGTCAGAGCAGGGAATTGAATATAAATCTCATAAGTGCCCTAATGATTGGACTATCCTTTCTCTCTAAGTTCCAATGCTGACTTTTTTTCACTGACTGACTAACCCTGGAACCTTTCCTATGCTCTTGGTTCCTTGTCTTTAAAATGAGGGTGGTTATACTTGCGTCTTGGGGCTGTTGTGATGGCTCTTTAATGTTGCAATTGAAAATGTGAAGCATTATGTAAGTTTTAAGGTATTAATACTGAACTAATTAGCTAGCTAGTACTCTTGAAGTAAGTGTAAGTGTGAGAGTGTTAAGGTTAACATAAGCATCTCTGGTCATATTGCATCTAGAATATTAGTGAACACTAAAAATAGTTATCTGACTTTAGGGTCAGATTTTGCAGTGACTTCCTCTTTAGGGGATTTTTTCTCAAGTATATTGTCCCTTTGTAAACACAGTGACAGAGTACATAGTTGAATGTACTGTAGTGATCATTATAAAAAATTACTGGGGGGCTGTTATTGACCTTCTGGTGATCTATATATTAACCAACTATCTAGACAACAGCAAAAATTAAATTGTACATATCTACTTTCTAGGGAGAAGACCGACTGTCTGCTGTAACCTATGAATCTGATACAGAGATGGTGAGTTTTATCAGCAATGTGCTTTTTGTAAACACTTGAAAAAACTTCTCAGAATCTACTTCCACACAGCATATCCCAGTCATATCTACTGATTACTGATAGATACTTAAAAAAGTATTGTACCAACAAAGAATTTGACATATGGAGGCTCCAGTAATTCCAAACATTACTGGGATTTCAAAATTCTCATGCTTATTTTGCAAATTACATTCAGTGAATTTTGAAAATTACATTCAGTGAATTTCTCTATACCATCAAGTTAAGAGACCCTAAGTTGTCTGTGTAGTACACTCTAGTTGAATTGAACAAGAAAGGGTTCTTCCATCTTTTAGAGCAGTGGTTCTCAACTCGTTTCAGTCCACGGACTACCAGGCCAATCAAAAAATTTTCGTGGATCGCCTCCAGCACATGTAGCGCAGGACGAACGACACAGCAACCGCTCAGCACGACGGCAGCAGCTACACTGACACTCAGAGCCTCAGACGGAAGTTACTGGCAACACAATGCGGTTGCGTCCTAGGTGATACAATGGATGACGCGCCGCGTGCTTGTGAACACGGTGTAAAATAGCCTAATGGTGGCGCCTGCTTACGCCGTGTGACTTTGGGCAATGTTCCTGTGGACCACCAAAAAAGTCATCATGGACCACCAGTTGAGAACCACAGTTTTAGAGAATATTAACTCCCATTCTCCACCTGATAATAGTCCTGCACTTCTAAGGACTTGCTGATTCCCACATTTAAGATGTACAAGTAAAACTCACATAATTGTTCAATAAATGAGCAAAAATAGGTAGCTTTGGCTTTAGCATACACCATTGTGGGGCAACACCTTAATTGTGGTCTATTGTTTTGTTTTGGCACATACTTATTTCATTTGCTATAACCTGCTACAGTGACATTTGAACTTTGGTAAAACTAGACCAGTTGGGATAACTGTTGAATCCCTTTTCTTCTATATGTAGTCATGCATTACAGACCTGTTTTTTAGGAGAGTTATTATTGTTTTATTAGACCTCATCTGATTCCTCATTAGAACTGGCTTTAGCTTCTGTTTTTCAGATAACTTGCTGAGATGTTTTAGTAATGGGAGAGTTTGAGTGAAGAAAGCTTTTTTTTTTTTTTTTTCTTCTAGAAACTGAAGAAGAAAACTCATAAACCCCCAAAGTCACCAAGTAAGTGAAGACATGAGAAAAAAATTGGTAACATTGTCCTGAATGAGATTAATCTCCATGGGATCCACCACCTTGAAAAGATGTCCAAAATAAGAACATCTGTGATTCTCTATGGAATGTGAAACCTTCCCATGTCTGAGTGTTATATCCTATAGAAAGATGCATTTGATTTTCGTAGGACTTGGGTTGGAGTTTACAGTTTTCTGGAGATTCTTATCCTGGGCACTAGCTGAGTAGTAATGCACTTTTCCCTTATGGTGGTAAGCAGTTTGCAGCTAAATATTCCTGTTTGCCTTTTTATTTTCTTGGAGAAAAGTTGTGTCCTTTGCTGTTCCTGAGCAAAAAGAGGTCTAGAAGTACTGAAGTAGTACATCCTAACATCCACTTGATTTAGTGGATTGCAAAGTATCTGAATCATGGAAGCTGTAGAAGTGTTTAAGCTATTCCATTCTTCAGTAAGCACTATAATTACATGGTTAAGGAAATTGCCTCCTTTTTGTTGTCAGGGAATCCTTAATGTCTAAGCATTGCAGATAATACATTTTTTTTATTTTTAAGTCCATTCACAGTAAAATGTCTAATACTCAATTTATCTTCCTGAAAGCTGTATTTCATACCTGTTTTTATGTGTTTTATAAATAGCATATAATATTTCTAAACAATGGACTTTTTACGAGCTTTTGATGAGGTGCATTTCTTTCTTTGTACATACACCCTCCTCTTTCTGACCTATCTATAACTGTGATCAATTTGCCTTAAAATAGCACTTTTTTATTCTATCATGGCCTTTGTGACATCACTTGTGACTATAGTTTTATTGATGTCATGAAGGCTACGGCAAACTTGCATGCACAGAAATGCTCTCTTCTGTTTATCCATACAGTATCTTCTGTGTAGGTTGTGCATATCTGAGATGCTCATTTTAATATATCATTTTAGTGTATTAATTTAGGCGTGTATATTTCTTATGAGTGCATAGATATGTTTAAAATGTTTTTATGTGTTTAAAATGTACACACAAGTGTGTGTGTGTGTGTGTGTGTGTGTGAGATGTATATATATATATATAATATAAATATATTTTAAAAAAAAGTCATATTTCTCTTTTTCTAAATTTACTTACCTTTGTAACAACTGTTTCTGGAAGGAAACTTACTTTGATGTGACTATATTCCACTTGCCTTTTTTGTTATTTGTAGGAAGCTAATCATTTTAACATGCTATAAAATGTATTTTGGTCATGCGGAAGACTGTACTAGGGATTATGTTCAAGCAGGAAAAAATTGTTTTGTGACATCAACTGCAATAATGCTACGGCGGGTATATTGCATCATTAAAATATTTTCTCTTGCCTTAGAATCTCCATATCTCTCTAGTACATATGTGTACCCTAAAAAGGCTGCAGTTTGGAGATCCTTGACGGGAACAGGGACCATACACCGTGAGAACCCAATGGCTAAAACACCAAGGCAGATGTGGCTAGGAACTCTGAAGCAAGGTATCAATATAGACATTCCATCCAGATTTGCATGTGAAATTTCATAAAGTTTATAATGCAATTCTGGTTTAAGTTGGATGCAGCTTCCATTCAGTCCAATATAACTTAATCTTGTTTACTCCAGGGTTGAATTTGGTCTACCATAATATTTTATATTTAAAAATTTTCTTAAAATAGTTTTGTTGTTTGATCAATATTTTCACAATTTTCTCTTCAGTGTTGAGAACCTTCAGGCTCTGGGATGCCTCCAAAAAGAAATGTATCCTTGATTAAATACCAAGCTGGAATTTACTTTGCTTATATCTGGTTCCTTTATTAGGAATGAATTTGACTTACAAATTCTTGACAGTTTTTGATTTACTTGTTTCTAGGGTACTAGCATAGGCATCCAGAGCTTGCTCTGGGCTTTGCTGTTACATTCAATTCACCCTAAGTGAATGTATAGTTACCATTGTTTTTTCTTTTTCTCATTATTAGCAGCTATAAGCCAGCCTCTGAAATCAGATTTTGATGTTGGGCATGCATGGACTAATCTTTCCAGCAGCACTCCAGAATATCTAAAGGAAGCGCTAGGCATGAAAAAGCCAAAGCATGCTCGTTCTGCTAGCAATGGTGAGCTCAGAAACTAGGGCAGTAGTGTTTTGGTGCAGGTCCTTGCTTTGGTAAGGAAGCAGCTCCTCTAATTCCAACCCATAGAACAAACTCTCAAAGTGTTATCTGTGATCTGGCTGGTCACATGGTGTTAGCTCTCCTTGTTTCTAGCTCATGGGTGGATAATAACATGGCAGCTGTTCGCCAGGGTTAGACCCGGTATACCGACACTATATTTACTTGCATGGCTGCAGATACTGGTGATTGCAGCTCCTGTTAGCTGCAGATCACCATTCACAGCCAATGGAGCAGCAGGAAGCAGGGTGGACTGGGACACCGCTTCCCACAGCTCCCATTGGCCAGGAACAGCAATCCGCGGCCAACAGAAGATGCAATCGCCCATATCTGTAGCTGTGCAGGTAACTATAACTAACCCTGGCAGACCAGATCCAGCTCATGGACTGATATTTGCTCACACCTGTTCTAGCTGCCTGTCTGAAATTCTATCTAGAGACTCCCTTTTGTTACTTTTCTCTATAAAGTGTTTGATACATTATGTTACTCTGTAAAAATCAGTTCCATTGTATGAGAAAATCAAAAGGAGCACACACACTTGAATATTGCTTTAACAATAAATTCTTTTTCTTAAGTATGGTATGGATTTTGAAAGAGCTTTGTAAATAGTTGGTTGCAGTATTTTCCCTTTTAGGGTCCCTTAGTTATTTCATACAACAGCTTGGGGAGGGGGGGGAGGGAGAGAGGGGTTTTTTTTTAAGAAAAAATGCCCCCAAATCTGGCAGGGATTTCAGGTGCTGCTGCAGCAACTGATATTTTTTTCTGTTTTTAATTAATTGTGTTAATTGATAATTTGAAATTAATGCTCTTTAAGCATTATTTATTGTCTATGAAATTGTCATTCAGAAAAAGAAATGCCTGTTTCAGATTTCCTGTTGTCAAGGCTTTTCCTTAGTTTGCATCTCTCTTTCTGTAGGTTACATCCCTGGAACACCTGACTACAAAGAAAAGGAAGACATGTATGATGAGATTATTGAACTGAAGAAGGTACAGTTGCTTTATGTGACTAGTAAAAGTCCTGTATGCTGTCTCATCTATCTGTGGGTACCTAGCCCTGACCAAATCAGTAGGGTATGAGCCTACATCTGGAAGAGCTACTAAGCTTCTTCACTTCAGAAATGTAAGAACTGAACTGAAACCAGGCTTATTTAAAAAGATTTCATTTTGCTGATGATGTGACAGTCATTTCTTCTAGGTGTGGGAGGCCATGAAGTATAGACTGAACAAACCCCTACCTAGGCTTTGACAGGATATATTGGGGTTGGTTGCTTTGCCACTTGAATTTCCATAGCAGCCCCTGATTATTCATTTAATCATTAAAAGTCAACCTGTTGGGTCTATGTTAGGGTTGTGAATGGGTAACTGGTTACCTGGTAAACATCACCCTTAACAGGAGATGCTTACCAGCAGTGTTCCATATAAGCTTTGTGGCAGAACAGCTTCACAAGTGATTAATCATCCCCACCCAGTCAGATGCTCAGGGCTCCCTGCAGGCAGTTGACAGCTCCCTGCAGGGCAGTTGTGAAGCTGGGCTGCCCTGTAGCAGAGGGAACACTGCTTACCAGGTAATGGTTAACCGGTACCTGGGAGCAGCCTGCAACCTGCCACAGACTGAAGGCTGTTCCAGCCCCATGGAGCTGCTGGCATCCAGGATGGGGAGTCAGCAGCATTGCACAAGAGGGCCGGGTCACAGAAGTGGCAGTGGGGAAGGGGGAGGGCTGCCAGCTCCTTTCTACTCCGTAGGAGGCTGCCAACACCCAGCTTTCAAGCCTGCGCCTCCCCTTCCTTCCCCAACCCCATTTAATCTGTAGTTAACCAGTTAAATGTTATGTTTAACCAGTTAACTAATAAAATGAGATTTTATGTCCCTAGTCTATGTGTATATGAAGATGGGTGTTGGGTTTGACTTCTAGGCAAAGCTAAACCAGACTCTTGGTTAACAGGAGTAGCTGAGATGGAGGTGCCAGAAAACCATTATTTTGGCTGTTCCGGTGGCTCCAGGAAAGTTGCCCTGCCTTTGAGGTCTCTTTTTTAACCCCCTCCTCTCCATACCCTGAAACCTCCCCTCTTAATCAGTCTTAATCCAACGGAATGGTCCTCGTCTTGCTTCTCCTTCATCATTAGCGCTGGCTATTTTAATTGTGTTGTGCTTGGTGTCCAAGAGTGAGTTAATTGTAAAAGCTCACAGAGTGCCTTTGACTTTCTCCTGCCTGAAGCAAAATTTGTAGATGAACCTGTGATTTTTGTTTGTTTGTTTTTTGTTCTGTTTTAGACAATACAGGCTCAGAAAAGTGAGGGGGATCGGATGAAAACAAAGATCCGACGACTGGAAGAAGAGAATAATAGAAAGGATCGACAAATTGAGCAGCTGTTGGATCCTTCCAGGGTGAATCTTGTAACCTTTCCCAGTAGCATAGCTGACAGCAGGATGTTAGTTGTCAGTATTGGTGCAAGATGTTGGAAGTGGTTTGTTTGAATTTTTAGTGTCAAGCTGAAAAGTCAGCCTGTTGAGAGGCAGTAAGGGAAACTCAGTTCTAGTCACTCTTTTCCCTGTCTCAGACATGAAAAGTTTGAAACATGATTGCTCCTACTTGAATATGGTTTCTAAGTGCTTTCAAGGTAAGCGTGGAGCATAGGAGGTAATACTGAGTCAGTCCTACCCGTGCACCCATCATAACTCTATTCTGAATATCTCACTTATAGTAATGGTGAGCTTGCCTAAGACAGAGATACAACTGATACCGGATGATTTCTGTTCTGTGTATCCAAGATTGGTGTTCCAACTGGTCTGTAAACTGGAAGCACAAAATTCAATTCAAAGACAACTCCTATATCATATTTTATTCAGAAGAAACTAATGGTAATTTCTAATGGTAAATTTAAACCCACTTTCTGAGGCTGTGTCTACACTGCAGAGTTTTTCTGGGATGTATCCTGGAAAAACTATGCCGCATCCAGGGAACGCATCTGCTCTTCTGAAATTTTTTTTGGAAGAGCAGACATGATTTTTTGGCATCCCTGTAAACCTCATTTTATGAGGCAGGAGGGATGTTCCAAAAAAGAGTTTTGTTTTTTTTCTGACATTTGGCCCAGTGTAAGACCATCCAAATGTCGGAAAAGCCTCTTCCAAAAAAAGAAGCGAAAAAGCTACGCAAGTTTGCAATTTGCGTAGCTTTTTCCGGAAGAACAGTGCAGTGTAGACATAGCCTAAGTTATTTACCTGATGATGGTGGGTGCTAAGTCCTGTGCACAGCAAGTGTCAATTACGGCCCTGGCTCCTCATCTGTAGAGTAGAAGGAAGACCAGTGAGTCCAGAAAGAAACACTTCGTCACTATTGTGATAGGTGGCATAGAACATCCTTAAATAATTGTAAGAACATATTTCTGGGCTAGAGGGTAGGAGGAAAATCTGCACAGAGAAAACTGTAGAAGAGCTTAACGAAACTAAGTTGATTTTGTTGTCTTTTGTTGTAGGGCTCTGATTTTGCCCAGCCTTTGACAGAGAAGAATGATACTAGATGGGTAATTGCTTTTTCACCTGCACCTTCAATTATCATTTTTCTCCTTTCTAGCTGAACCTTCAGTGATGGAAGAATGTCCAAGATATAGAAGGAGACATTCAGTTTAATTAGGCAATCATATAAATTATGTCTTCATTATTAATCTTAGGACTTTGGAAAAAACCTTAAGAGGTCATGAAGTCCAATTCCCTGTACTCATTGCAGGAATAAGGACCATCTAAACCACCCCTGACAAGTATCTAACCTGCTCTTAAAAATTTCCACCATTGCAGATTCCACAATCTCCTTAGACAATTAACCACTCTGACACAAAATTTCTCTTAATGTCCAACCTAAACCTCCCTTGCTACAATTTAAGCCCATTGCTTCTTATTCTATTATCAGAGGTTAAGGAGAATAATTGTTCTCACTCCTCCTTGTAATAAACTTTTAGGCATTTGAAAACTGTTATGATATCCCCTCTCAGGGTATGTCTACACTGCAGAGTTTTGTCAGAAAAACGGCCGTTTTTCCGACAAAACTTGAGTTACGTCCACACTGCAATTGCGAGACTAATTCTTTCGAAAGTAAATTGAAGGAACAGAAGGGTTTTTGTGACAGCGGTACTCCTCTTTCTTCTTCAAGAGATGTCCACATTAGGTCAGTGCACTACCGCCAAGCCTCAGATTGGAGATTTCATAGCAGTGTCCTTGGGGTTGCGCAGGTGTGCGCCAGCAGTCGCGTGCTGTTAGGCTGCAGGCATCGCGCATGTGCGAGCCTCTCCCCTCCCACTCCTGAGTTCCTTCTTTACCGTCTACGGCTACAGACAGACTCAGCAATGCTCCCTAGCTTCTTTGCATCTACATGATTATACTTTTTAAAACCAGTTAAAGTTCATTATAATTGTTAATTAGTTAGTTTTAGATAAATAGTTACTTCGTTAGTTTATATAAGTTTATATATAGAGAGAGGGAGAGAAGAAAGAAATATTAATTAGTATAAGGGGCATTCTTCCTTTTTCTCCCAGCTAATTCCTCCTTGCAGTCTCTGACTGCTTACAGGGACGTGCCTGGATCACCTGGCTTTAAACGCTGCACTTCATGTAAAGACCATATTCTGCTCTTGGACAGTCACTCACAATGTGTCTGTCTTGGAGAGCAGCATATCTCTCAGAAATGCCCTCACTACGCAAAGCTAAAATCACGGACACGGAAAGAGAGAGACTTCTGACTCAAATTGTTTTTATTAGAAAACTCGCTTTGACCAGCCTCCAATCCGGGTCACCAGGCCGAGGAACCCTATCAGCGGGGATCCAAAAAGCCCGCCAAAAAGCAAGCCTCCTCAGCGCCTCAAGAGGCTACGGAACCGAAACAGCCATCCCCCTCACGGCCGGTGCCAAGAGCAGCAGCGGCACTGTGCCTCAGCATCTATGATACCACTGGCATCTCTGGAGTCTCCAGCGGAGGCAAACAGCATGCATGTGCTAAATTGCGCTCGGAGGCGACAGGCTTCAAGTTGCCTGCCTCACTGGCTGCAGCACCATCCGGCAATGATACTCTCTTACCCATGCAGCATGAGAGCGCAGCACCGACTTCGTTAACAGGTGCCTCAGTTTCCACCACAGATGTGCCACAACTGTCCTCGTCACCGAGGCACGATTTAGTGCCGCAGATAGCCTCCATGCCTCCCACTACGGCACCAGCAACACCTGTTGGGCACTACACTCAGCACAGGGACTTATTAGTCTCATCCACATTTAACTCACCATTTTTACAGTACTGTATCCTGTACAGACTAACTGAGCTACCCTTCTGAAACATGTTTACATCCTGACAGCTCTCCTCCCATGTTAACATCACAGGGATCACTCTCTCAGGAAAAACTTTCATCTGACTCTGATGACTTCTCGAGGGGTTTTTCACCAGAGAATTCCCCTTACACAGCTCAGAGTATCTACTCTCCCAGATTCTGGAATATGCCTCTGTAGTATGGCAATCCCTGGGCACCTCCACCTCAGCCTTACCCATACTGGCAATACTGGGACAAATGGCAATATTACCAGAAACACCAGCGGGGCCGGAAGAGAGACAGAGTGCAATACTCCCTTCTCCACCCCCAAACAAATGCAGGGAGAACCACTCTCACAGGAGGTTGTGACTACTCCTGACCCAAAGAACCCCCCCTCCAGCGGAGGAAGAGTCTATGGCCCCAGCTTCAATGACTTCAGACGACACTACACATTTCCAAGACCTTTTTAAACGTGTAGCTGTGGAATTGAACATTCCTCTCTAAGAGGTTGCAGAAAATCAACACACCCTAACAGGTATACTTTACTCAGTAACACCATCAAAGGTTGCATTGCCAATCAATCCAGCAATAATGGAACCAGCAAAGACACTGTGGCAAACTCCTGTGTTAATCTCTTCTACTACTAAGAGAACTGGTAAGAAATATTATGTTCCACCCAAGGGCTCAGAGTTCCTTTTTTCCCACCTAGCACCTAATTCTCTTGTGGTGGAAGCTGCGCAACAAAAATCTAAGCAACAACACTACCAGTCTACTCCATCAGACTGCGATAGCAAAACACTCGATGCATTTGGGCACAAAATATATACATCTTCTATTTTACAGTTTCTCATTTCAAATTATGCAGCTTTATTGAGCAAATACAATTACAGGAATTACCAGGGGCAGACTGGCCCAGCGGGATACCGGGAATTTCCCAGTGGGCCATCATCCGAATGGACCATAATATCCATCATAAAGCTTCTAAGAGTACTCAGTGGTTGGATAAGTAAGTGCCGAGGTGTGTGCATATTGTAGTTGTTGCTGTCCGTACATTCCGTGAGTCTTGCGGTGTGGTGCAGTGTGTGACATCACTGTACACGGTTGTTGTTGACAATATCAGTTGGTGCTTGTATGTTGTTCCGGTTGTGGGTCTGTCAACATCCTTTGCAGCCACTGCAAACATCACCGCCGTTCCCGTCAACCTGGTGTTATTTACAAGAAGAATTATAACAGTATATAAGATAAGTACAACAAAAATAATTTAAAATATGTCAAAAAGAAAAGTGCAAGGTGGTTGGGAGAAGTTAAAAAAGAAGAAACAGGCAATCTTACAAGCTGAAGTGAAAAAATGTCAGAAATTAACGGACATATTTTCGAAAACCACCTCTCAATCAGATGATTCTTCCATTGTGATCGGCCTGTCTTTCCTGTCGCCATCACTGAATGTAAATGTTGCTACACACATCGTTGGTACCGGTACTTCTCAGTTTGATGAAACACAAACATTCGATTCTACAACTATATCTGCACAATCTTCATGTTCTGCGTTGCCGTCATCAGCATCACTGATAAATAAGAATTCAGACTCCATTCTCAAAGTTATTCTCGCCATTCCATTGACTTCACAATCTCCTGATAATTCCATTCTCGAACCTGAACAATTGTTGAATTTACAATCCTTTACTGGTAACCCTAATGATTTTGTTTCTGTCGCGCTGTCGACCTCTTCCTCAGATGAATATGGGGATATTGAATCCGAAAGTATTTATTTCTTACGACCAAAACAAGAAAATCTAAATCATTTTCTCAAGTTTCATCCAAAACAGCCCAATTTTAATGAAAAATTAAATTACAAAAATTTATTTTCAACAAGATGGTTTATGTCATCATTGGTTGACGTATAATACTGAAATAGAAAATTTATTTTGCTTTTTTTGCCTTGCATTTAGCAACAATTCGGATAATTCTACATTTATCACTGGATTCAATATAAATGACACTAAACATATTTACCAAAGAATCTTAGAACATGAAATGTCTGCATTTCATGCAAATTTTACTGAAGCATATATTTTAAAAACTAACAAGAGATCTGTTAAGTTTATTTACAAGAAAGAAACTTGAAAACTCACAATGCAATCGTCAAATTATGCAAAGGATAATTGAAATGATACAACTAATCGGAAAGCGAGGGCACAGCTACAGAGGAAGTGCAAATGAGGCAGCATATACATCACTCAATGAAAATGTTGGTCACGGTAACTTCTTGGAGTTACTTTTACTTATTAGTAAATTTGATCCGATATTAAAAGTACATATTGATGAGGTAGTAGAAGAAAGCATACAACATCATGACACAAATGTGAATAAAAAGGGGAAAGGAAATCTGCAGACGTTGTCCAAAACAACTGCAAATGAAGTTATTGATTCCATCACACTCATCTTAAAGAAAATGCTAGGTGATGAAATTAGAGATGCAGAAATGTTCAGCATACAAATAGATACAACGCAGGATATTAATGTTCACGATCAATGTTTGATTGTTATAAGATACGTGACAAATACTATCCATGAATGCCTGGTGGTGGTAGTCAACTGTACGTCAACAGCTGGAAACACATTGTGTGATTTAGTTTGCAATGCTTTAAAAAACCTGAATATCGATGTAAGGAAATGTATTGGTAACTCTACTGATGGAGCAGCCAATATGCAAGCTGAATATAATGGGTTTTCTGCATGGCTTGACAACGCTGCACCTGGCCAAATGCATGTGTGGTGCTATGCACACATTTTGAACTTAATTATAAATGAAATAACACAGATTACGGTGGAAACTGTTTCTCTCTCTTCGGGATTATTAACACCTGTGCAGTTTTTCTCAGAGAATCATACCTACACATGAATGTGTGGCGCGAATTTAGTAAGATGAAGTATATTTCAGTTCTTAGAGATACTCTCTGGTGGGCGAAAGACAGAGCTTTAAGAAAAATTTTTGGCCCTTTTAACACTACAGATGTTACATTTTATTGTGATAAGTTACAAACATTTTACAAAATTTCAGAATCCATTAAATTTAACAAAGATGTGCATCACAAAGCCAAAACTATTTTGGATTCTCTGATCCGTTTTGAAACACCAGTAACCACGCAACTATTTTTACAGATTTTTGAGCACACGTCTCCTTTATCGGAGTATTTACAGTCGAATAACATGTACATCATAAAAGCATATCAGATGATTGAAAGTACATCTGAAGAATTGTCTAAAATATCGAGAAATTTTGAACAAGTCCTTATTGCAGCTACAAAATTTGTAACATTGGCAAATGAAGAATTAGAAATCAGAAATGTAGATATGTTCATTGAAACAGATTTTAAAGAAAAACAGATTAGAATAAAGAAAAAGTTACCTGGGGAATTTGGTTCGAATGAAACGCTACAAAATGCAAAAGAAACTTATCGCATAAATGTGTATAATGTTACAATGGATAGAGAAGTCAGCAGTTTCAATATGAGGTATCTAAAACACCGCAGTCGTTACGCAGAATTTTCTTATTTGGATCCAAAGAATTTTGAAAATATTCTAAACAATCTCCCCAAAAATGCATTTGAAAAATTAAGTGAGTTGTTAAAAAAAATTTAGCAACACTATCTCAAAAGAAATATTGCATGCAGAGATGATGGATTTCGCGAGGAAATGGAGCAAATTCAGGTCAACTCTTACCGAAGATGTCTCAAATGACACTATTGAGAATAGTGATGATTGTGACGAAACTGCTCTCAAAATGTAAATCCTGCAAAAACTGCACGGCATGTTGTTACCATGTTTTGGCCAAGTTTAATTTGCACAGGCTGGCACATAGGCACGTCTTTCTAGCGTACAAATATGCAGGCCTCGACAAATTATGGAAAACCCTACTTGCCAGACAAAAAAGGGACTTGCCACCCTCCCCCCCCCCAAAAGAGCTTTTTTAATGGCATAAATTCCTAATAAGAACAGTAATTACTAATAAGTTATTAATAAATATCTTATAAACCTCTACCTTTTCCCTCTGCTGCCATGTCTCCTCCCCTTGCTCCATCAGCTCCCCTGGTGCCTGCTGCCCCCCAACCCCTCACCTTCCTCTGCTGTCCTGACTCCTGCCCTTTTCACTGCCCTCAGCCTTCCTGAGACCTGCCCCCCTCCACCAGCCCTTCTCTCCCCCCTGTGCCCACTCCTCCAGTAGCCCCACTCTGATCATGTGAGCTACCCCTCCTCATCCCCTCTCCTAACACCTCCCTCTACACACCTGCCCTGCCTCTCTCCTCTGGTGCTGGTCCCTCCCCTGCAGGTGTCTGCCCTTTTGCTTCACCCCCAGAATCCCCTGGCACCTGCACCCTCCTGGTGCCTCCCCCTTCCCTCACTGCCCCTGCCCCCTTTGCCTTCTTTTCCCCTGATACCCACCACCCTCTGCCCCCATTCTCCTCATGCCCCTGTGCCCTCACACATGCCTTGCTCCATCCCTGCCTTCCTCATGCCCACCCCTTCTTTCAAGCCTTCTCCCAGCACCTCCCCTCCTCCCTCTAGGCCCCAGTGCCCTTACCCTCTCCTCTCTCAACATCACTCTGTTCCCCCCCTCCCACTGACACCTCCCCTCCTGCCCTTTTCCTCATTGTCTGCACTTGGCCCCCTGACATTTGCTCTCCTGGACCCCTGTCCCTTTGGTGCCTTCCCCTTTCTTCTTCTTCTCCTGACCTCCTCTCCTCCCCTCCCCTCCCCTCCCCTCCCCTCCCCTCCCTTCCCCTCAGCACAAGCCCCTTCCCCATATTTTTCCCCTCCCCACAGCTCAGCCCAGCCCAGCCCCTTCCCCTCCCCCAGGGCCAGCTCTAGGTTTTTTGCTGCCCCAAGCAAAACATTTTTTGGCCACCCCCCTTTTTTTTGTTGTCTTTTACATGTTTGCCTTTTGCAATGGGTTTTTTTATTTGTTTTTGTTTTTGTCCCGACGTTTTAGCCCTATAAATAGCAAATAGCATTTTCATTCGTTTTTTTCCATAAAGGCAAAGGCGCTTCAAGTGAACTCCCCCTTTCATTTGCTGCTGGGTCACAGCAGTCTTTTCCCTGCCCTGTCCAGCCCCTCCCTATGGACAAGCACCCCTCACTCCCAACCCACAGGGGGAGCAGGGTGCAGGGACAGCACAGAGCCAGAGGGGTGCAGGGAACAGTGGGGGGGGGGCACAGGGGTGGCGTGGGAAACGGGAGGCACAGAGCCAGAGGGACGCAGGGATCGGGGGGAGCGGGGTGCAAGGGCGGCGCAGAGCCAGAGAGTCGCAGGGAAGAGGGAGAGCAGGGGATCCGGGGTGCAGGGGAGCAGGGGCGGCGTGGGGAACGGGTGGTGCAGAGACAAAGGGGCATAGGGCAGGCGCAGCGAGCCAGGCGGTCGACAGGGAGCGGTCTCTCGCCGGCGAGGGGGCTAGAGCCGTGGCAGGATTGGAGCCGGCAGGGCAGGGCGGGGCCTGGCCATGCCACACGCTGCAGCCAGCTCCCGGGGACACATGGCCAGAGCCGAGCTGCTGCGGCCCTTTAAAATCGGCGGGGCCACGTCACGCCAGCATCCTGGCATCTGCCGGCGTCCCGCCCTCTGGCTCGCGCCCTGCCTCCTCGCGCTGGAGCTGCACGCAGGCAGCCCGGTGGCAAGAATCACCGCACTTCCCCCATCCTGGTGGCGCTCTACTCCTCTGCCAGCTGGTGGATCGGATGGGGCCGTGCCGCCCATAGTGCGGGCTTCGGCCAGCCCGTCACAACAGCCCACCGGGCCAGTCCGCCCCTGCACTCGCCAGCTGGTAAAATCTCGCCGCGGGCTAGTGTATTTGTCGAGCCCTGCAAATATGTATTAACCTTGTCTGCAACCCAGGTATCCTGTGAGAGGTCTTTTTCAAAGCTGACGTATATTCTGAACAAATTGCAAAATTGTCTTACACAGTCACATCTTGAATCCTTCATGTTAATGTCATGCGAGAAGAACCTGCTGTCCAAAATAAATAATGAGGACGTTATGAACAACTTAGCGTCGAAGAGCAAATTTTAAAAAAATTATTTGATGTGAAAAAGTGGGCCGTTCTTAACCCATTTCCCGGGCCTATTTTGATTGCTAGTCTATCCCTGGGAATTACACCAAACTGAATGATTTTGTTGCAGACGTTCCTGAGACTCAGAGGCAACAGTACGTAGCATTGATATCTGAAGGTCATACAATTTCAAGAACAGCGTTACAGGCTGCCTTAGACACCGCTGACAAGACTGCACATTCCACAGCAACATTGGTAGTAATGAGAAGGGCCTCGCGGTTTAGCTCCACTTCATTCCTCAGGGAGATTCAAGCTACAGTAGAAGATCTGCCCTTCGACGACCAGAAGCTGTTTGCAGCTAACACTAATGAAACTCTCCACTCCGTGAAGGACTTCAGAGTAGCACAGTGATCTCTTGGGATCCACAACCAAGCTCCTAGAAGAAGGCGATATAGGTATTAGCCTTATCTGAGACCTTGATTACCCCCCCCGCCCATATACACAGCACTACAATAGACAAGATCACCAGCAGCAGAACAGAGGCAGAAACCAATGATGTTGCTCTTCCTCTACTAATTCTCAACAGTCCAGCAGCCCAACAAGCAAATGCGATCATCAGGTCGAGGGTCTGGAGAGTCTCTCACCTATTCCAACGCCTTCAACGCAAGCAATTCTCTTCCATCGTTGATTGTTACCTTTCCTCAACAATTGGCAACGTATAACCTCCAATAGATGGATCCTGCAGATAACTGAAAAAGGCTACCTTATCCCTTTTGTGTCTATACCCCCTCTCCATCCCGCTTCCCCATCCCTCTTCAGGGACCACTCTAACAGACCCTCTTCAAGAAGAAGTAGAGCACCTCTTACAAATTGGGGCAATTGAACCAGTCCCCACACAATGTAGAGGCAAGGGATTCTACTCCCGCTACTTCTTGACAGAGAAAAGATCAGGGGGTTAGAGGCCCATATTGGACCTTCGATCACTCAGTAAATTCGTACAGAAACAAAAATTCAAGATGGTAACGCTTACTACCATATTACCAGCATTGGAAAAGGATGACTGGTTCTCGTCCCTCAGCTTGCAAGATGCATATTTTCACATTGCTATCCACCCTGCTCACAGGCATTTTCTTTGTTTTGTTGTAGATTCTCAACACTACCAATACAAAGTGCTTCCTTTCAGACTCTATACAGTCTCGAGGATCTTCTTAAAAGTACTGGCAGTCATCACAGAGTACCTGAGGAAACAAAGTATTATTATATTTCCTTTCCTAGATGACTGACTCCTCAAGTCGCTCTCATACAACGATTTCTGCCAGCTCTCTGTCAGTCACAAGATACGTATTCTGACACCTGGCCCTTCAGGTTAACGAAGCCAAATCGACACTCCATCCTACATAAAAGATACAGTTCATAGAAGCATGCCTTGATTCGACAATGGCCACCGCATCCCTACCTACAGATCGTTTTCAAAAAATCGTGGCCTCGGTAAATACCTTATGATGCAGCCCCCACGTGACAGCACTCGAATGCCTTCGGCTGTTGAAGCACATGGCAGCATGCAACTTCGTAGTTGGCAATGCCCGTCTGCACATGAGATGCTTACAGAGCTGGCTGGGACAGGTGTACAAACCCAATGTTCATCTGCTATCCAAATCCCTTGCTCTTCCAAGAGTAGTAAAGGAATCCTTACGCTGTTGGCTGAGCCCAAAGAACCTATGTTCCGGATTCTCCTTCCACCCACCAGAACCCTCCGTCTCCATGACGACAGGTGCATCTTGTACAGGATGGGGTACCCATTTGCGCCATCATACCTGCCAGGGCCTGTGGTCCAGCACCGACAAGAATCTGCACGTAAACATCCTAGAACTGTGGGCAGTCAGGAATGCATGCACCAAATTTCTCCCATTTATCGCCAACAGACACGTCAGATTGTACATAGACAATGTTGCAGCAATGTTTTATATAAATTGTCAGGGCGGAGCCCGATCTTGAGCACTCTGCACAAAGGCCATAGCAATTTGGAACCAGTGCCTGAAATACAACCCAATTATCACCACGGTGCATCTTCCAGGCACTGAGTGCATCCTGAATACAATGGCAGATGCACTCAGCAGAGCCCTCCCAGTCGAGCACGAGTGGCAAATGAACCCTCACATATTGGCGGACATCTTCCACCGACAGGGTCACCCTACCATAGATCAGCTCCATGACACCAAGAGAAAAGCTGTGGCATCCAAAAAAGCGGGGCAACCACAGCACGCATTGCGAGAGCTTTGCTGTCCCTCGAAGAGGTAGGCAAGCACACAGCAGAAGCAGAGAAACGGCTGTCCAGGGGGATCCCTTTAAGCACTCAAGGCTCCGGCACCAGCACTCAGAAGCAAATAGTGACCTAAAGCCCTGGCTGAAGTGGTTCCGGGTGGCCTTTTATGTGAGAGAGCGTCCAATCAGTCTGGATGCTCTCTTTTGAAAAAGCAGTTCGCTTTTGTGTGTGGACGCTCTCTTTCGAAAGAAGTTTTTTCAGAAGATCTCTTCCGAAAAAAAACCCTTCTTTCGAAAGAAGCTTTCAGTCTAGACATAGCCTCAGTCTTCTCTTTTTCTTGACGAAACAAACCCAATTCTTTCAATTTTCCCTATCGGTCATGTTTTCTTGATCTTTAATAATTTTTGTGGCTCTTCAATGGACTCTTTCCAATTTGTCCACATCCTTCCTGAAATTTTGTGTCCAGAACTGCACACAGTACTCTCCAGTTGAGGCCTAATCAGCGTGGAGTAGAACACAAGAAGTAATTCTTGTATCTTGCTTGCAACACTCTTGCTAGTTCATTCCAGAATGATGTTTGCTTTTTTTGCAACAGTGTCACACTGTTAACTCATATTTAGCTTGTGGTCTGCTATGATCCCTAGATTCCTTTCTGCAGTACTCCTTCAAAGGCAGTCCTTTCCCATTTTGTATGTGTGCAACTGATTGTTCCTTTCTAAGTGCAGTACTTTGTATTTGTCCTTATTGAATTTCATCCTGTTTACCTCAGATTTCTTCTGTTTGTCCAGATCATTTTGAATTATAATCCTATCCTCGAAAGCATTTGCTACTCCTTCCAGCTTGGTATCATCCACAAACTTTATAAGTGCACTCTTTATTCTGTTATCTAAATCATTGATGAAGATATTGAACAGAACCAACACTGATCCTCATGGAAGTCCACTCATGAACTTCCAGCATGACTGTGAACCATTGGTAATTACTTTCTGAAAATGGTTATCCAAGCAGTTATATGCCCACTTTATAGTAACTCCATGTAGATTGTATTTTCCTACTTTGTTAATGAGAGGGGCATGTGAGACTGGACCAGAAGCCTTTCTAGAGTCTAGTTATTACCACATCTACCAGTACCCCTATCTATTTATTGTCAGATAGAAGATCAGTAATAAAGGCCTAGAATTAGCAGCAATTCAAAGAGCCTTTCCTCATCTTCAGGATCAATGTTTTGTATGAATACATCCACTCATTCGTAGCCCTGAATTTAGCAGGGTTGATGTACATTTTCACTCTCCCATCAGTTTTCCCACACTCCTAAACAATGAATGGATGGGATTTTCAAGGGTTATAGTTTTGTTTAGTTATTGCATGCTACATGAAATTGAATGAAGACAAGTGCACAGTACTACACTTAGGAAGGAAAATTCAAATGCACAACCTCAAAATGGAAAGTAAATAGCCAGGCTGTAGTACTGCAGAAAAGAACCTGGTGGTTATAAGTATCAGAGGGGTAGCCGTGTTAGTCTGAATCTGCAAAAGCGGCGAGGAGTCCTGTGGCACCTTATAGACTAACCGAAGCGTTGGAGCATAAGCTTTCGTGGGCAAAGATCCACTTCGTCAAATGCATGTGTCGAAGTGGGTCTTTGCCCACAAAAGCTTATGGTCCAACACTTCGGTTAGTCCATAAGGTGCCACAGGACTCCTCGCCGCTGGTGGTTATAAGGGATCACAAATTGAAGATGAGCCAACAATGTGATGCAGTTTCCAAAAAGATAAGTAATGTACGTAATCTGGAGCAAAGGAGAATTAGCTTAGATATTAGGAAACAATTCCTACTATAAAGATAGTTGAGAACTAGTACATATTACCAAGGGAGGTTATGGAATTCACCTCATTGGATGTTTTTAAGAACAGATAAGACAAACAGCTGTCAGGGATGGTCTAGGCATGTTTGATCCTGCCTCAGCACAGGGGGATGGACCAGGTGACATCTCGAGGTCCTTTCTAACCCTACATTTCTGATTTTATGTGTATGTATTAGTAGTGTTTTGCACACAGCTCTTAATGTAGTTATATATATTGTACCTTGATGTTTGTTATGCAGTAGGTTTAACTTGCTCTCTCTAAGGTTAGCATTAACACTTACAGTTTGTTTTGTCTGGTTATATATTAGGCTAGATATTTCCAATTAGATTCAGAACGATGAAGATTCTGGGAAACAGGCATTCTGACAGGAGATTCTGAGATTTTTCTGGGATTAATGAGCTGTGTTTGTTCCTTTTGGGTAGGTAATCAATGGACTGAAGCAAAAGATTCTCAAGCTGGAGCAGCAATGCAAAGAGAAAGACAACACTATCAAGTATGGCTCTTTGGAGGGGCAAGGAAATATATTGGACAAGATGGGGAAGGGATTGGACATCCATTTTCTTCTCAAGCTAGAGTCTCTGACTCCTTGAGAAAGATAAATTAAGCCATAACCACACGTGACTCTTGCTACATACTTCCCATATATTTTAAACCATTATGGTTCATTCCTTCTTTTTCCCAGGTTTCCTGAAGTTACTGTCATATTCTTCCATTTTCAGCAAATTCCAGACAGATGTGAAGACCACTAATTTGGAAGAGATGAGGATTGCTATGGAGACCTACTATGAGGAGGTATATCTGGTGAAGCCCTGGCTGGTGGAAACAGGGAAGACAGGTTCAATTATTCAACAGTATTATGCTTGTTTCTGCATCTGTCTGTGTGTGAATATCAAATATGTATATATTAAGCACCAATTACATGTACTTGTACAGGGCATCCCCACTGTAAATTGCCCTGGTATACATCCGTTCTGCACTAAAGTCGTTGATGCTGTAGGAACCGATGCGTTGTATATCCTCCCATTCCCCACTCTTAAGTCATGCCGGAAAACAAAAACCCAAAACCAATTTGTGCAAATGGAAGTCAGCCGCAGGAAAAAAATTCCCTGCTTTAAGTTGTTTCGCTATATGTTCCAAAAATCTTGGACTTATAGCAAGGATGGCCTATAAAAGGCTTGCTGTAAAAAAGGAATACCCTTTTTTTAATTAAACAAGAAAAGTAATGAAACTAATAGGCTACGTCTACACTGGCCAGTCTTCCGCAAGAACATATGCAAATGGGGTGCAGCAATGAATATCGCCACGCCTCATTTGCATACTTACTGAGCCGCCATTTTGCGCAAAAAACCCCTCTTGCACAAGAGCCGTTCTGCCTGAAAATAAGCGGCAGAATGGCTCTTGCGCAAGAGGGGGTTTTTGCGCAAGAAGGAGCAGTGTAGACTGCTCCTTCTTGCGCAGAAGCCCCTTGCACAAAATGGCGGCTCATTAGGTATGCAAATGAGGCATGACGATATTCATTGCTGCACCTCATTTGTATACGTTCTTGCGCAAGACTGGCCAGTGTAGACGTAGCCATACAGTATTCAGCGTTGAGCACAGCATCTATATTGATGCCCATAAATCTATATACTCTTATTTTTGGCTATGGCATTACTTGTGCTAATGCCACAAGGAACTTACTTTTATTTTCACCATGTAGTAGGTTAGCATTCTGAGTTTTCCAACAGCTAAATCTTTTTGGTGGCCAGCTATGTGTGCCCATTAATTCAGTGTATCTTTTTATATTTCAGATTCATCGTCTCCAAACCCTGCTGGCAAAATCTGAGGCTCTGGGGAAAAAGTATGTTTATTTCTTTTGGGACATGAGCATGTTTTATATGTTTTGGGTATATAATGTGTATACTATAATAACTGATGGAAAACAATTGCATGTAAATGGTTGTTTGTGTCATAATTTAGCTACTGTTGGATTTGCTTTTCCACGCTCCCTCTGTTGGCTTCACAGTGCACATGTCACATCCCTGTTGCTTCGACAGTAGAGCTATCACTCTGAATTGATGGGCTTTTAATGAGGAAAACAAAAGCCATCTATCTCAATTAGAGTTTTAAATTCACATTCTGTATCACCAAAATTGGATCCCCCTGAAGAGACACTAAATCAAAAGAATATTCTCACTGTCAAACAAAATAAAGAAATACATTTTTAATTAACCAGGAAACCAAATATTAACAGTGTTTGAAAACCAGGCAAAAGATTTTAAAGCAGAGTAATTGAAAGCTCCTAAAAGAATTTCTAGCATTTATTCCCCATAAAAGAAAATCCATTTCATTGCTCTGAAAAATTGAACCACTTCTCCCAGCAGCATTACATATGTAGAAATTGTTGGATATTTGATTGTTGCACATTTAAGTCTCTTATGTAGACCGCTCTAGACTGTATGCTACAAAGTGCTTTTGGTGTGAAAATAATTCTCTAGCACAGAGCCTGCAGTATGACTGACACTGAATAATGATAGCAGTTAGGCGGTGTCAGGATGTTGTAGAAATGGGACATAGTCAGAGCAGTGTCTCTTTGGGATATGCTTAGTTGTATGATTGCTGCTCATATAGTCAATCCCCCAAGTTTGCTTTGCTTTAGCTGGATCAAAGCTAGCTCAAGTAATAATAGCTGTGCAGCCACAGCAGCATGAGCACAAGCTAGCATGGGCATGAGCATGCCCACACCTGGGCAAAATACCCTTCACTGGCCAGATCTGGGCTTCCAAGTTGCCAGATCTGGCCCACAGACACAGCGGGGAACCTCAGGCATACTCCCTACCTGCACCCCACATGCTGCTGAGAGAAGCTGCCGTGGGGCTATTTGAACAGCTGTGAGTCTGGGGAAGGGAAGAGATGCTTCGTGCACTGCTCCTGCCCCCAGCACAATCCCATTGTCCAGTTTCCGGCCAATGGGAACTGCCTCTTGTGAACAGGCAGCTTGCGAAGCACCCTCCCTGCTCCTCTCAGGCTCCTAGCTCTTCAAAAACCACATGGCCCCTGCAGCCAGTGCAGGAGTGGGGCAGGCAGGTAGTCTGCTTGAGGAGGCTGCTGGCTGGGAGTCATGCAGGTAAGTCTCCCAGCCAGAGACTGCCTCTGGCACCCCAACTCTCTGCCCTCCACCCCACATAACCCAAACCCTCTGCCTCCAGATCCTGCACCTGAATCCCCTGCCCCATATCACAACCCAAACCCCTGCACTCCCTCCTGTTCCCCAGTCTCCTGCCCCAAGTCATAACCCCCTCCTGCCCTAGGTTTCAGCCCAAATTCCTCCACCCCCTCCTGCACCTTAGTCCCCTGCCCAAGGTCACAAACCTCCTAGACCCTACTCCTTCTCCATTAATATGGAAGAGTGTGGTCCTTGACCACTTTCCAAATTCTTGGAGTGGCCCCCCCATGAAAAATTGTTACCCACCCCTGAACTAGCCACTCAAGTATATATCCAGAATCCTGGACAAGGGTGTACTCCAGAAGCTAGTCCGTGTGGCTGCTACTGCTTCTGCAGATACACTGCTACTGTTACTCGAGCTAGCTTTGATCTAGGACAGGTACCCAGATCAAAGATAGCTCACATATTCCTACATGATCTACAGTCACATCTAATTGCAATGCAGACATACCCTTAGGCCAGTTTACTAATGCTTGTCCCTGATGGACCAAGGATCAAGAGGAGATGCATGCTGGGCAAAATATGCTGTACTGAGTCTAAAAACACAAAGGCAAGTATAAAATATTAATAACTTTATAGTATGTCAGCTGCCCAACCAAAGGTATACAGCGTGGTGGAGAATTATTAATAATAAATATTAAAGCATTAAAATTAGACATTGATCTGAACCATAGTTCTGGGCCAAGTATTTGGGGAAAATTCAGATCCAAATCCCAATTTTGCAGGTCAGGCACATCTCTAATTACAGTAAATAAAAATACCAGTACAATACCTGCCCTGTAAACTAAGAATCAATAGAACTGAATTATAATCGTGTAATAATCAGGATTAAAATAGGCAGGTTATAAAAATAGGATTAGAGTAGTGTGGGGTTGTAGGTCATGCTTGAGGTTAATTGCTAAATGGTGTGGAGGAAACCTGCATAATGATTGCTTCCACTTTATCTAAATATAGATAGCGCTGTTAATCTCATTAAAAATTAAAAGGAAAAAATCAAGACTGCAAATTAACTTGTAAGTGGGGGATGTGAGCACCTCATACCCTCCTAGCCACTACCCAAAAGGATGTGTTTCTCCAACATGGTATATTGGGAGAAGCATGAAGGAGATAGTCTGAAGGAATCTGTATTCTTAGAATAGTTCTAATCTGTAAATTTAAAATTGTCCAGATGATATCCTAGGAGATTATAGACATGATGATAACGATTATGAGCAGTGACGAAAGCTACCATGAAGATGACAGAGAAAGGTCTGTACAGTAGGATGAAGACAGGCATTTTGTGGAGCTCAAGGTTGCTTTCAAGTATGTAGTGTAAAATTTAATTTAATCTTACCATAAATGTAAGTAACTCAACCTTCCATACCCACACTAACTTTGCTTTCTAAATGTAATTTTACTCTAACGTTAATCTAACCACCTGAATCATGAAGGCTGAGTAGTGGTTAGACAGGAAGGATAATGTTCTGCTGAGCATGGAAGATGATATCTCAATATTTCAGAGTCTGCTTGTGCTTTCTTGTGTGAAACACAATGGGCCATTTTAATTCCTGATATAAGTGTGTTAAAATCAATGTAATTCCACCAGATTGTGTATGGATACTACTCTATGGCTATGTCTACACTACAGAGCTTTTCCGGGATACCAGAGGTATCCCGGAAAAGCTCTGCCATGTCCAAGGAACGCATCTGCTTTTCTGACGAACTGTTGGAAAAGCAGACATGTTTTTTCGGCATCCCTGTAAACCTCATTCTACGAGGAAGAAGGGATGCTCCAAAAGAGGTTTTTTCCCTGTTTAAACGGACCAAATGTCAGAAAAGCCTCTTTTGGAAGAAAAGCAGAAAGAGATACGCAAATTGTGGTTTGCAATTTGTGTATCTTTTTCCGACTTTTCCCTGTAGTGTAGACATAGCCTATATTCCTTCTGTTCTCCTGTTCTGTCATTTGTGGTTGATTAAAAACTGGAATTTAATTTGTCACTATTAAAAATATTTCATTTCTTTTGGCTCAGGTATGCAATGAGTTAATGAAGTAGCCTTTTCATGCTGAAGGATATGAAATTCAATTTAAGTTATAGGTGAAAATGAGTCATCAGAACTCCTATTAGTCCTCATTTATCCACGGCCCCAGAAACAATGGTCAGGACAGTCTTTGCCAAGTGCATGACTGGCAGCCTTTACCCACAAGGCCAAGAGCTGGAATAGCAAATGATGGGGAAGGTCAGAACTGTGTTGCAAGGTGCCTGCCTAGATTGTTCGGTATCAATTTAGCATGCTTAGTCTCTCCTTTCCTGATTCTTAATATTCTTGCCTTTTAGAACTATACAATGTAAACCTTTAAAGTACATTTTGGCTCTCTTGAGCAGGGTGCATAAAAAGGACTAAGCAGTTTTCATTTCTCTAGAAATAACTAAATCGCTCCAGCATCAAAGGGTGTGGTGTCAACTTCTGTTGACAAAGTTAAAAAACCTTCAGCTCCTCAGTATGGCTCACTCCACAAAATCTGACATTCTGTGATTGTTTAACTAGACAGCTGCTTGAAATAATGGGCATTGATTGATTCAGGTACCATTTCTTTCATCTTCCCATTTTTCTCTCTGGGACAGTTCTATAAAAAAAAAACCTTCCTTGTTTGGTTGTTTGTTTTAACTTTGTTTCCCATAGTAGACCCCTTAAGAGCGAGTTGGCCCCAGCTTTTCATACTGTATGCCTTATCCATGACTGTCTTCCCTTCTCCAGTAGGCTGCCATAGTGACTGTGTTCCAGTGCACAGAGAGATGTGGCATCTTCACAAACTATTTTATCTGTTGGCCATTGTGACTGGCATTTGGTCACGACAGGGCTTGGTCAATTCATTAAGCCTCTCATCATTGTTTGAGAAGCTGCTTTGTAACCTGGGTCTCCTCTATAGCAGTGCAGAGTAGATGTTCCACATCATCAGAAATTCTGTAGTGGGAACAAACTTTACAACCATTTCTAATGGAAGTTGAGTTACCCACAGTACTTCCAGTCGAATAATCAAGTTCTGGAAGTTTTGAACGCATTGTAGTCTCTGACTTATTTGTTTCCTGATGTTTCCACCACACTGCTGTTGTCTGCATTCCCTGTCTGTTTTTCATCTAGTGTTGATTTCAGTGTATCTTTATAAGTGGAGAGAGAAGCTTAGCAGGGGACTTCCTTTAGAGCGAAAAGAGCATCTGATAATTGAATGCTGCACCATAACATGTCTGAAAATCTAGCTTCTTACTTAGAAATTTCTTGTAATGCATTTGCTCCTTCCCAAATGCATCCTTCTCTTTCCTAAATCCAATCTGCTTGTTTATTGCATGTGGAGGGGGTTCTCATTTATTTGTAACTAGCAGAAGTCCCCAGCGTCACCCAGGGAAAATATAGTTAAAGGTGTGATGAATGAAGTACATCGATGACATTAACATAGCATATTTTATTGGGAATACTTTTCTCTTATATATTACTTGAAGAAATTAACATAGCTAGTGATGTTCTTACAAAACGCATTCACATTTATCTCATTTCTTGATAACAAAAGGTGTGGTGAATGAATTACGTAAATTATGTTAACATATTTTATTGAAAATACTTGTTCTGTTATCATAGGGAAAGGATCTGGTAGTTGCTGTTTATGTGACACGCTTAACAGAAGAGTCTAGCAAATGCCTATGATCAGGTGCTACTAAAAGCAAATTAGTGGTCCAGTTGGGATTCTGTGGGCCCAATTGAGGCTCTGGGGGAACCAATTTCGAGATATAACTGATCCAGTTATTTAATTGAGGAAATCAGTAGTATCCATGCAAAATTTTGTGTTTCTATGATCAGGCGCTAGTAAAAGCTAATTATCAGTGGGCCCAATTGGGGCTCCGGGGGAACTGGGGGAACCGATTTCAAGATATAACCAATCCAGTTATTTAAGTTAGGACATCAGTAGTATCCATGCAAAATTTGGTGTTTCTAGCTCTTGCCATTTCAGAGATCTTTTGGGACAAACAAACAAACAAGCTTTCAGAAATATTTATAAGATTAGAAGATTTACCTGGCATTGCTTGGGTGTGTAACTCAAGAAATGGTTGGTTGGGTTTTGTGGGGAAATAAAAGGAAAATGCAGATGTGTTATGTAAATTATTTTAATTTTCAAAAAGGAGGGCACAACCTGGCCCCTTGAGGAGCTGTGGGTGGGGCAGGAGGAGAGAGGAAAGGGAATCCCTAGACCCCATGAGGAGCCCTGGTGTTGGGGGAATCCTCAGGCCTGTGAAGAGGTGTGCAGAGGGATGAAGGGAATCCCAATGTGGGTGAAGTGGCAGCAGGGAGAGGGGGAAATCTCTAGGTCCCATAGGAGCTTCACAGCAGGAATCTCTATGCACCTATGTGGAACGGTGGGGAAGGGAAGAAGCGTGCAGGCCCACATAGGTGGAGGGGCAGATCCTGTATCATGGGGTGAGGTAATGCCTAGGTCCTGAAGCTGCAGGGGGTAAGGGTAGAAGGTAGCCTGGCCAGCAACATACAGAGCTCCGTCCCCAGCCTGTCAGTCTCGTGCTGGTGTGGCTGTCCCCAGTGCTCACTCTTCAGTATCCCATCCCTGCATGCCACCCCCAGTGGTGAGTGTGAGGATTGTGTCCCTCCTCTCTCTGCACCTCCTTTTCTATGTTGTGAAAAACAGCCCCATTCCTGCAACTTCCCATGTTCCCAGCACAACCAAACCTTGACCTCCCTTTAAGTTAGGGTAAGAGGAAACAGCCTACTGAATTTGGTGGCCCTACCTGTTACTGTTTAAGAGGAGTTCTTGCACAAACAGATGGACAGACAGACATTTCATTTCTAAAATATATAGATAGCTAGATTATTAACTCTTTGGCTATGTCTAGACTACATCCCTTTTCCAAAAGAGGGATGTAAATTAGACAGATCGAAATTGCAAATGAAGACGGGATTTGAATTTCCTGTGCTTCATTTGCATAATGGCGTCCGCGTGTTCGAAAGAACTACGTCTAGACAGTGGTTTCACTTTCGAAATACCCGTTTTCGAAAATGCATGGTCACCATTATGCAAATGAAGCACAGGAAATTCAAATCCCGGCTTCATTTGCAATTTCGATCTGTCTAATCTGAGCTCTTTCGAAAGACGGATGTAGTTTAGCCATGCCCTTTGTGCTGTGGTTAAGTCTAAACCCATCCTTTTGTCTACTTTTCCAAGCACAGATCTCCTTCAGAGAGCAGAGAATCCCAGAAACAGTTAAAGGTGCTGAATGCTGCTGTCCTGCGATTATCCAAGAACATCAAGGAACTGCAGGATGAAAATAAAAGCCTGAAAGCAGATCTAGACCGAGTGCTGAGCAATTCCCCTGGTTCTAGCAAAACAAAATGTACGTGTTGAAAGGTTAAGGGTAGGGAACTAGGCTTCAAGTGCACAGAAAGGAGGTGGGATAGAGGTACAGTTCATAGACTACAAGGCAATATGTATATATCTCATAGAAGCATTGAAAATGTGTTACCTGAAAATGGGCAACAATTACTCTGTAATCATTATTCCAGGAGCATCAAACTGAGTGGACTAAATTACAGTTAGACTCTGTGGGCCAGGAGTCACTAGCAAGAGCAAATTTGTGTCTCTGCAGCTGGCAAAATCATACTGGAAGACAATTACATTCTGTTTTGAAAAAGCAAATGCCTTCATGAAACTGTTCTTGTACTGGTCACTAGGGCTTGCTCTAGTCTATACTATACATATGTTGGTATGACTACGTTGCTCAGGGGTGTGGATTTTCCACTTCCGAGGGACACAATTGTATCAACCTAGCCCCAGTGTAGACAGTGCTATGTTGACACAAGGGCTTCTCCCCCAGTATAGCTTTGGAGGTGGAATACCTGTACCAATGAGAAAAGCTCTCCTGTTGCCATGGATGGATTCACTTGCTACAGCTACCCTATTTTACCCCTCTATGTATTCCTGCCACCACCAGTTCAGTCCCCCAGGCTGTCAGTTTTCTCTCTTTTCCTTACCTACAGCCCCATCCCCCACTGCCTTTGGGGAGTCTTCCTCGTTCTTTTTTTCCTCTCTTTCTTTGTCCCTCTGGCGTCGTTCTCTGAAAGGGCAGTGAGCTATGTGGCAGCAGGAATCAGGGACGAGGGGCACCCTGAGCTCTGGGGTGTGGTAGTGGGGAACCCCATCAGGCACACAAGCAAGCTTCCTTTTTTCTAGGGATTTGTGTTCCCTCCTCAATTCCTGTTGCCCCAGCTCCCTTCCAGTTTCCAGAGAGAGCTTGGAGGCTCAAGACATTCCCCATAAAGCCCTGTTTTCCATCATTCAGAATTATCCTGTGCTGGTTTAAAATGGTCTAATTTAAACTTTGAAATGGTTTGAGTCAGATGTCAAATGTTTACAGATGGTTCTGTCTTTCAAGGCAGCTTCTCAAAAGCTAATTTTCAGTTTTCTACAATGAGGTGGGCCTTCTGAATGGACGGAAGCTACCTTTTTTCTAGGGATTTGTGTCTCACCAATACAGCTTCTTGTTTAAAACCTTGTTACCTTCTTCAGATTACAATGAGTGGAGCAGACAGAGGCTGGTGAGACGGATTTCAGAGCTGGAAAAAGTGAGTGACAGAAGTAATATATCCTGTCTTATCAGTGGTAGAACAGAAAACATAAAGTCATTGATCTGTGTTCATGGTGCCTTATCCTTCGAAATATCAGCTTGTTGCATTCTCTCTCATACATATGAACAGGTATTTACTGTTCCCTTTTTTACTGTGTCATACTTACCTTTTCTCGCTGCAGTTTTAAGATTAATCTCCCTTGGATCCTGCTTTCCTTTCATCTTTCCTACCCTGGGTCAGATCCTCAGCGGTGCAAATCACTATGGCTCCATTGACATCTGTTTATGCCAGATGAGGATCTGTTTCCTTCCATGCACCCATATCTTCAGAAACAGAAAAAGAAATTTTTCATTTTTTTCTCTTCAACCTTTAGGAAGTGCACGAGATAGAGAATAACAGATTGCAGTCATCAGCTAATGGCACATCACCATTGCTTGGTCTGCCACCTTCAGCTTCTGTACAGCAGGAACAACCATCCACTCAAGAAAGCGACCCTGTTGAAGAATGTGAGCGTCTCCGAGGACTGGTGAAGAAACTGAAGGATGATAGGAGTGCACTGCAAGATCATCTGGCCAGTAAATAGTAAGTCTGACTATAGTCTGGGATGTAGTACAGTCTCTGTGATTTTTTAAAAAAATAAATATGAAGTGTATCGTGAAAGGAGCGATGTGAAAAGTTTCTCACGTTTTAAATCTGCAACATTTGACATTTGTGAGGGGTTGAGGGGACAGGTTGTCTGGATTTGCAAAAAAGGGTTAAAAATTCACTCTTTGCTATGTCAGCTTTTTAAAAGGTTGCTCTTAAGGAATGGCACAGTTGACCATCAACAAATGGAAACTTCTGCAAGTTTCTGAAGAATTTTAAAGGCTGATGAAATTTTTGGCAAGATAACATCTGAAGAATGCTAAAATGTCATAATTACTTCCTTAAATCATTTTGCAAACCTTTCAGTTTTGCTGTGAGAATTTTGCAACAGAACTTTTGACCTAATCCATCATTTTCTCCTTTGAAATATTCGTCTCATTTTCTGTTATATTCTGGCATTTGCCCTCCAACTGGGCTGCTGAATAGCTTTGTGTTTCGTCAGTGCATAGAGTGACAGCTTACTCTAACTAGGAGCTGAGATGTGTGCACAGAATAGCCTTGTATTTTAATATGATCCTTCAGTGCAAAAGTACACATGGACAAAGACCTTATCAATACCTATACTATTATAAAAGAAGAGGTATCCATCACGCCGTCTGCCACAGAGAACATTTGAGAAGACTTGAGAAGTTTCTAGGGGGAGGCAGGCCCTTCAGCCCCACCTACAGTCCCACCCACTCTGCTGAAGCCTCGCCCTCACCACGGGGAGTGGAGGAGTGCACATGCATGTGTGCCCCGGCATCCCCGAAGCAGCAGGGCGGAAGGAGGCCCCTACGGTCCAAGCTGGCCCAAGCCTCCCTGGCCCCGGGGAGCAGCAGGGAGGCAGGAGACCACGTGCGCACACCCTACCACCACCACCATGAGGAGGGGAAAAGAGCGCACATGCACCCCAGCATCTCCAGAGCAGTGGGGAGGGAAGAGGCCACGTGGCCGAGCCTCCCAACCCTCGGGAGCAGCAGGAAGGGAGGAGGCCCCACGGCTGGAGCTGGCCCAAGACTTCCCAGCCCCAGAAGCAACAAGGAGGGAGGAGGCCATGTGGCTCCAGCATCCCCAGCCCCAGAGCAGCATGAAGGGAGGCAGCTGTGTGACCCAAGCCTCCCCACCCCCAGGAACAGTGGGGAGGGAGGAGGAGGCCACGTGTACATCTACCGTCACAACGGGATGGGTAATGCTAGTATCAATAATATGCAAGAAGCCCTTTTTCACCTAAACCATGTATACCATAGTATATGGTATTATAAGGACAAATATGTACTATTTACAGTATTAAATTACTGATTAAACAGATTTTATTCAACATTAGTTGAAATGTAATTGTCAAATAATTCCTCTAATACATTGAAATACAAATTATAAACTGACTTAGAGATTAATTCCTTATTCTCATACAGTTCAGAGGTGAAGCAATTACAGCAAGTGAAGACTGAATTGGAGAGGGAGCTGCAAAAGTGGCAGAAGATGGAGAAAGAAAAGTGTGAAAAAGAGGAGACTTTGAGGTATAGACCTTTTCCAATTTTGAAAAGGACTGATAAAGTTGAATATGACACAGTTCTCATACTAAGTGGTTCAAAATATGCAGTGTGTCATATGAAATGTGAGAAACAAAAAGTAAGTGAGGTATCTGGGCTGACTGTTTGGGCTAAATGATGGTAATCTTGGAATAAGTTTTGGGGAATGGAGATTTGAAGCAGAGTGTGAAATGACATCTCTGTGTTCTGGGGGTAAAGCGGACCGAGGAGCCTGTTGGAAATGCTGAAATGTAGGATTAAAGTAAACCATGCCTGGTGTGTTCGGCTGGATGACCTTTTCTTGTCCTTCTCATTGCTTCGGAGAAGAGAGGATGTGGATCATTACCACTTCCACCCTGACTCATAACAGCATGGTTTCCCATCCACTAGAGGAGTTACTTATAACCAAGCAGTGATCATTAGAGACAATCATGGCAAAAAATGTGTCCCTGTTACCTCGATCAGAAACTAGCATCAAGCCAAAGTAAAACACACAATTTTGCCACAATCTTATATCTGCTGGTCACTGAATTATTGGGTCAGGTCCAGTGGCATTAGTAATAGCTTCAAAAGTATCACTGTGATCTTGAACTTCAGGGGGTAGCCGAATTAGTCTGTACAGGATAAACTTAAAAAACAACAAATAGTCTGGTAGCACTTTAAAGGTTAACAAAACATGTAGATGGTATCATGAGCTTTCGTGGGCACAGCCCACTTCTTCAGATATCGGCTGTGCCCACGAAAGCTCATCATACCATCTACATGTTTTGTTAGTCTTTAAAGCGCAACCAGACTATTTACTGTGATCTTGGTCACTGTTGTTTTTAACTTACCACTGTGACATCTCTCTTTGTCTCACTCTGGAGACATGCACTGTGTGCTCCTTTACAGCAGAAAAGTTCTGACTACAAATAATTTGTATACTCCTGGCTATAGGGAGGAAATCCAGAGCCTTACACAGAAAGTGAGAGAACTGGAGGCAGAACTATACGAAGACAAGAAACAAACTGTAGATGATACCATGGAAATGCCAAACAAGGTATAACTTCATTCTTTCTTGCACCCCACTGGTACCCTTACAAATTAGGCAACGGAAATCTTTTCGGTTGATAGATATTCAGATCAATGATGCAATCATGATTTTTTTAGATCCCTTCATATACTAACTTAAACTGTAACCAAGAAAGGTTGTTGCTCGTTTATAATTTACTATTGAATTTGGTTTAATTTCCCTAAATGTGCCTTTCATTTTCATATGCGTCCTTAAGGGAGAAACATCAGCAAGCAGTCCCTTTTGTTTCTAAAAGGTTTAGCAACAAATTGTACTTTATGGGCCAAATACTGCAGTCTTTACTGAGGACAAGATTGACAAAGGTATTTAAGCATTTAAAGACGTAGATAGCCATCTAGTGGGATTTACAAAAGCACCTGAGTTAGACACTTACCTAACCCACTTAGACACTTTTATATATCCAATAAGGTGACCATCTGCATTTTTAGGTGCATGTTAGTCCCTTGACCTGTTTATCTCTCTTTATTATTCTTTTGTCTGTTTTGCCATATTAGCTTCTTTTAGTTTATAATCCAAAAATGGACTTTTGGTGCTAGTTCCTACTCCTGTGATGAATTATGCAATAATTGTCTGCATATGCAGTAGATAGGGTGATTACTTCGAGTAAGTAACATTGCTGGTGTTTATGATCACTGTGTGATGAAAACCTGAATAACAACACTGTATGTATGAGTGCCCGCTTGCATAGGAGGATGTTGTTTTTGACATAAGATGCCATTCTATCTGGTTCAGTTTTAAGTTCTGTGTCATGGACAGATGAATATTAGATGGTGTCATGAATTTCAAGTAACTTAAAAAAACCTCTACTGATTGTTTTACCAATATCAGGCATTTATTGAAAATACAGGTCTTGCTCTGATTGTTTTTAATCATCCTTGTTTTCCTCTTTGTTTAATTTTAATAATACACCATAGTTTTGAATACAAGATGACCCATTTAATAAACTTATGTCCATAATTCATTTTTTAAAAGAATGTAAGTAAATAAAGTCCTTTCAACAGAATCCAAAGGCCTTCTCTGGTCTCTGTTATAAAATATTTTGGCAGGTGAATTGAATCAGCTTTCAAATTCTGTTTATAACTTTTTATTGATTGATGATTAAAATATCACTTGATATTTTCATTACCATCCTCCCAGTAAGATGGAAAAATTGGCTTTGTGCCTGAGCTGGTGGATTTTCATACCATTTGGTTGTATTGAATATTGACAAAAAGGCTGTCCTAATTATTTCTAAAGGGCAAAGAGTGTATCTTCCTGGTATAAAACCTAGTTGGTCTTCGTGCATCAGGGGCTGGCAAAAGAGCCTCTGTGGGCTGGATCTGGCCCGCCAAGCGGGTGGATCCAGCCTGAGGAGGCCCTGCTGCACTCCTGCCCCCAGGCCAAGTACTTTGCCCCTGCCCTGCGAGCAGAGGGGTCAAGGGAGCGTGAAAAGTGTCCTCCCATGCCAAAGGCCTGGGCACCTAGGGGGAACATGGGGTGGGGGCAAAGGTACTCCCTCACCCCCAGACAAATCATTGTCTGAGGGTGAGGAACCCGGAAATACTGTGGCCCTGCCCCTTCTGCTTGATGTCCCACCCCTTCCGCTTGATGCCCCGCCCCTTCCTGTGTGACCCAGGGCCACTACAAAAATTTGCGAAGAGTCCCCCGGCAAAAAATTATTGCCCACCCCTCTCGTGGATTGTAATAGTGGTTGTTCTCTGTTTTGTTGTATAATTGCAATGCTAGCAATTTGGCAAAGGTTTGATGTCTTAGCAACATAGTAGGTTTGTGTGAACTACAGCAGTGGGGTCTTTGTAGAGTTGACAGAATGGAGTTAGCCTGGCCAATAAGTTAATTAGGTGGGCATAGTCAACACGTCTAGTAACAGTTGACAAATCTCTTTGGGGCAGTTTCTGTTAAAGTGTGTACACAGGCTGTCTGGTCCAGGCATTTTGCCTGCTTGTAGCTTTCTAGTAGCTTCTTGGGTTCCTTCCCTTGTGAGATCTTCCCCCTGCCCAACATTTTTGCCTCCCACAAGTACAGTGTTTTAAGATTTACAGTGTGTGAGAAATGCTTCAATATTTTCCTGTAAGTAATTGTATGAGATTGAAAGACAGCCTTTTAAAAATTAAGACTGAATTTATGTCATGATATGGGGATACACATGTTTTGGGTCAGTCATGTGATTTGTGTGAGTGCAGAACTGTACTCTTGTATCCAGAAGCAGGAAGCTCTTCGTTTTTGTCCTTACTTTTTCATTGCTTTCCAAGTTGCTGATTTGTTAAAGGTATAAAGAGGAACAAGATTCTGTTCATTTACACTGGACTCCTATTGTTGGTGTTTCAGGGTGGCCATCCCATTAGTAAGTGGAAACAAATGAGTATTGGACCAATCAGGCCATCCTTACACTTGCAAAACTCCAGTGGAAATTAGTGCAAGTTTTGCCTGTAAAAGGATTGCAAAATCATGTCATTTGTATTTGTTCTCAAGATATTAGTATTACAAATTGCCATTTTTTAACAAGATAGTAACTGCCACTGTGGGAATGGAAAATTCCATCGACTAGTCAATTAACCGCATTTTAACATCCTTAACAGAAACAAGTTGAAATTCTTACAAATGGACAGAGGCGTTTGCTTGTTTGTTTTTAATATCCTGATCCCTCACCTTCATTTCAGGGTACTGAATAGCCTGCTGATGAGCATCAGGAATCAAAGCACTGATACAATCAGAACCAAATGTCTGAGTTTCCTTCTTCGCCTGGATATTTCTCCTTTTTTCAGGGCCTTTTGATTAAGGATTAATCCTTTTGATTAAGGATAGTTCTTTTTCATTTCTGTTATCCTATCTGCTGGAGACTCTGCTAACATTCTAACAGTGAATGTGAATTTTGCTAGGAGCAGGCCTGACTTGACTAAACTAATGGGAAAGGTGTCGGTAGTAGCCAAGACTAGGAGAAAGAAGTACTGTGTACTACAGCTGATTTAAAAAAAAAATAAATCTGCTTTTTTTCGTGTGACGGGTCTGTTTTCTGTGGAAAATTTTGATAGTTTTATAAAAAAAAAAAAAAAAGAACATCCAGAAACTGATTTTTAATTCAGTTTTCAGCCATTTTTAAATTTTGATTTTAAAATGCTGCTGCACTGTTCATTGGGAACTGCAATTAAGGTAGCTCATGTTCCCATCCTCCTCCAGAATGGGTTCTCTAGCTCCAGTCTTCCCATGACTAATCACAGACAGGTGAATCTTCCAGAATATGGCTTCCCTCACCAAGAGGTTTCTCATGGGAGATTTACTCTGATCAGGGATCTCCTATGGAAGAAGCAGCAAGTATGAAAACCCAAACTACAACTCCCGTGGATACCCTGGTGGCATTTCAGAATTTTAATATATAAGATGTTGATTTTTCACTGAAAATTTGAATTTTTCAATGGATAACTTTTTAAAAAAAATGTCATCAACATTTTTCTCAGAAAGTATAATTTCCAGCAAACTCTGAGTACCCTAAGTGAGGTAAAACAGAAATGCAAGACATTACAGATTTTTTGAACTTGTATTTTAGTGCCAGAGTTGAAAGCCCAGTGCTCAGATGTTGAGGACATGGAAAGAAGTGGAATTAAGAGATTCTTTCCAAATCATAACCATTCAGGGCCCAAATATGAGAACCTGACTTTTAGACTATGTGAGAGAGAACCAAAATAAATGATGCAATGAAAAATAAGGAAGGTGCATGAAATAAAAGAGTATTAAATTCTTTTGAAAGGTAATGTAAAAACTTTTGGGGAAATCTCTTCCATGACTTACTGTTTCTGAGATAATTAATTTGCAGAAATAAAGGGCATGGCCAGTCCAGGTTCATGTAGGATAATACTGTAGATATATGTGGAGCTCAAAGCATGAAATGGTAGTTCTGAGGGATGATTCTGAGCCCCTTAAATCATCAGAGGAAACTGGGAAATTCTTTAGCCTGAGCTTCATCCAACTAGGATAAGGTGAACAAACTAAAAGAATGTTTTATATTACATTTTGTTTTATGAACAAACGAAGTAAATTATGCTTTTCTGTGTCCATGATTTCAGGGGTTAGAGATAGGGGAACATAAAAAAATCCACTACCAAGCTAACAAACAATCCCCAAAAAATACAGTTAAAGAAAGTTGCCCAAGGGAAGAAAAACTGAGCTTTTCAGTTGTTTTGAAATGCCTTTTTAGTAGCTGTAAGAAAATATGAGACCTTTTGGGTAATCTTTATTAAATAAAAGCCATATATCCTTATGATGTTTATTTAGAAATTTTCTCCATTTCAGAAAGAAGAAATGGCTCTGGATCAGGTAAATGTGTATTGCACCAATAAATGACAATTCATGTTCACTTTGTAATAAAGTATAAACAAACAGTTATATAATTTTAAAGAGATTATTATTATTACGATCTTCAGTATTCTAGCGGAAGCATTAGTGATTTGCTGGAAATAATAGTTCAGTAACAATTTATCTTTTAACATTCTGTTTTCAGTTGATCGTGATTTACTTAAACTTTCTCCTTTTGCGTTCACATTTTCTATGTGTTCTCTGTCAAAAGATGTATCTTTTTGGAAAACAGGAGCAAAAATGGTTCTGGCATTTTTGAATATATGGAGCTGCAGATGATATGGAGAAAAGTTTTCCCAGTATAATAACTAATTCTTGCAACCTTTCTATGAAGAGCCCTGTCTTCAGAAAGGCTAGATGTAGACATTTGACATGGAAACAGCCCTCATTAAGAAGTGCTCTTTATAGCTGTTTCACTGGAACAATCATTTGACCAAATTATAACTCTTTGATACCTGTATATGTGTTAAATTTTTCACTAAATTTTTCATTAAACTCATAAAGTTGACCTCTAAGATAGGTTGTGCTGTGAGCATTACTAATTTAGGTCCTGAAGCCACCTGAAGGACAATATGAGTATACCCAGGTGCCTACATGGAGCCCTGTTAAATCAGTTGGTCTCCATGTGACTAAGGAGGGGTTCTTGCATGATTCTTGATTCAGGATGGAAGCCTTAGTTGCATAGTGAAATGTATACTAAGAGTGTACATGGGCTTCTCAGAAGGTCTTGGATCTGCCCCAGCAAACTAGGTAGGATCACCCCAAGTTTTGTAAGTTTCTCTGAAAACTCCTAAGCTGCATAGGGGAAGATCTCTCTCTCTCTTGTAGACTGTCTTGTTTGGTAGGACATGGCATTCTTATGGAATTTGCACCTGCTGTTGCCAGTGTCTTACAGCACATAAAACTCTGAAGAGTGAATTGCTTTTTCAATTTTTTACTGTCTTTTTCTTTAAAAAACAAAACAAAAGACAACCTAGAAGCTTTTATACTAAAATCTTTGAGACTTCTAGGGTTGCATGGTTTAACAGGTTGGAAAAAGCCACACTTAAGTTTGCATGCACAGCTTTAACTCTGCCACATGCATATATGCATTATGATTAGAGCTGGTCAGGAAATGGACTTTGTTCCTTTATTGGAAAATTTTGTCTGGCAAAAAATATAAAATTGAAATATTTTGATTCCAAAATGCTGCCATGGTGCCTCCCGGGAGCTTATATTTGGGTGTCTCGTGTTCCCATTCTCCTTTATTGCTGGGCTTCCTGTTAGACTATCTAATATGATGTACCACAGTCACCCCTCCTGGTGAGGGAAGGCGATTGTATCACTCAAATCCCTGGGTAAGGTGCATCATGGGAGATGTAGTTCAGCTAGGGAGCCCAGCTCATAAAGGGCACTGAAGGCTCATCTAGACTACGCGAAAGTGTCGAAAGGAGTTATGCAAATTCTGCAGGAATTTGCATATCTTCTTCCAATCTCACTTTCGAAAGCGGAGCTTCGAAAATGAAAGTCATCAAGACGCTTTTTTTTTTTTTCGGCAAACCCCCCTCCCCTTTTTCGAAAAGCCACTTTTCCTCAAAAAATGAGGTTTACGTGGCTTTTCAAAAAAGGGAGGGGGGAGGTGCTGAAAAAACGCATCTTGATTACTTTCACCTTCAAAGCTCTGCTTTCGAAAGTGAGATCGGAAAAAGATATGCAAATTCCCACAGAATTTGCATATCCTCTTTCTACACTTTAGCGTAGTCTAGCTGAGCCCTGAGGGTTGGCAGAAACCGAAATTAAGCTCCCATGAGGCAACATGGCTGAATGGCTGAATCAAAATACAGTAATTTGTTTTACAGTTACTTAAATTTTTTTGACCAAAAAAATCAAAATTTTTCCACAGAAAGCAGACATTTCTTATAGCAGTATTTTATTGAAAACTCAAATGTTTTGACAGAATTGATAGAACATGTATGACCAAGTAGGTTTCCAACGTTCCAAGTTGTGCTGGGAATCTTCCAGAATTGGGCTTATTCTCCTGGAGGCTCCTGGAGACAAACCAGAATATAAGCCACTAAAAGTCTGGGGTGAGCAGGGCAAAGGCTGGCTCCCTGCCTGTCTTGTTCCTGCACCACTCCTAGAAGTCGCTGGCATGTCCCTCCCTGCAGCCCATAGTTAAGAGGGACAGGCACACTGGCCACAACCTGAGCAATGACTTCACAGCTCCCATTGCAGGCAGGGGCAGCGTGTGGAGCCACCTGGCCTCCCCACCCCCTTCCTAGGGCCTATGGGGACATGCTGGCGCAGGTCGAGGGAAGGCAGGGAGCCTGTCTTAGCCCCACTGCTTCACTGACCAAAACTCAAAGCTACCCAAGGTAATACCACTCGGCGGGAACCCACATCCTGACCTCTTCCTGAATCCCAACCCACTTCCCTAGCCTTGGGCCCCATTTTGCACCCAAACTTCCTCCCAGAACCCATACCCCCTCCTGCAACACAACCCCCTACCCGAGCCCTGAGCCCCCTCCCACACCAAGCTCCTTCCCAGAGCCTGCACTCCCTTCTGCATCTCCTGCCCCAGGCCTGAGGCCCCTCATACCCAACCTCCCTTTTAGATCCCATCTCTCTCACCCCCTCTCACCTCTGCCCCAGCCCTGAACCTCCTGCTGCACCCAAACTCCCTCCCAGAGCCCACGTCTCCTCCTGGACCCTAGTCACTTGCCCCAGGCTCAGCCCAGACCCCCCTCCCACACTCCAAACTCTCAGCCCCAGCCCAGAGTCCACATCCCAACCTCCTGCCCCATTCCAGTAAAAGTGGGTGAGGATAGAGGAGAGTGAGTGAGAGGGGATGGAATGAGCTGGAGCGGGGCCTTAGTAAAGGGGTAGGGCAGGGTGTCAGGGCAAGGGTGGGACAAGAGTATTAAGGTTTGTGTGATTAGACAGCTGGCAGTCCTAATGACCACCCCTCGCTGTGACAAAGTTCTTCATTGCATGATTGTATAGTATTTCTCAACTAGCACAATATAATATCATATGCATTTTCTTCTTTAAAGTCCATTTTTAGTAGGTTAGTAAAGAGAAGGATGAGAAGTGCCAAAGCTCTTTCCATGCTCTTATAATGTGAAACTATATTTAACATCTATCAGAATGGTGATTTTAAAATTTCACTTTACACTCTTGATATTCTAGTTCAGAATTAAAATCCCTTAGCAGAGAGAAAGAACATTTGTTTAACGCATTCACCAGAACATTTGCCAGACTCCTCTTGATTTCTGATATTATCAAGCAGCAAAGCCTGCTGGGTAGCTGAGATCTAGGATGGGAATATGACTGCATTGCTGTATCTAAGAAATATGGGCCAATGTTGGCAGCTTGAATTTAATTGCATTTGACAGGCTCCATAATGTGCAGATTCCCAGGTTAAATTTACTGTAGAGTTGTGTGTCTGTGCAGTTCTTTTATCATTTATAGGTTGGAACCCTTTTGGATTGCAGACAATCACATGTGAAGTGGTTAAGGATGCCTCTTGATTAGAGGGGAAATGCCTGCACATCAAACAGTTGTCACTGCACAGGGAAAATAGTTTTCTCCTGTTATGCCTTTTTCCCTCTGGACTCTACTTTAATTTGTAGCTGCCATCTTTCAAAAGAGTTAATACCCATTTGTCTCTCTCCCTGCTAGGCAGCTGTTGTGATTCAGGCAGTGTTCAGGGGACATTTAGCTCGGCAGGAATTGTTAGTGAGTAACACACTCAATCGAAAATCTCCCACCATGCATAGCCTTGGAAATAGGTTTGGGGAAAGTGGGGACATACACACAAGGTACTTCTTTATTTTCCAATTATTTACGGTGCAAACTTGCAGGCTTTTCAAGTCTTGCACGTTTAGTTCTGTAACTCATCCAGTGGGCTTTTGTTTTAATACTTTGACCTATGGTGTCATTTTTCAATTCCAAAAAGAGGTCAAGCCCGTTTGCTGGCTTTTCTTTTTACCATCTACTTCATAGTCCTCTTCAGAAATAAAGCCATAGCATGTCAATGCAGTAGACTGCAACCTTGGTCCCAAGCTGTTTGCTTTCGGTATCTGATTCTGCCAACAGTTAAGAATGAAGAGCTATATTGCTAGTGTGCTGCCTTTTCAAAAGCTGCCTTCACCCAGGCACACAGGGAGTTGTAGCATTAGGCAAACATTACTCATCATTCTTTAGAAACAAGGAGGTGAAAGTGATGGTTAGCTTGGAGTTTGGTGTCCAGCAAGCTCTGTTAAGATTTCCAGTGTATTTTTAAAATCATGTCACACTTACTCCTGATTGCCAGGCTCTGAATATAAAAAGACTTCCTGACTGATTACTCATTTTAGATGCTGTAAATGGACTGGTTTCCTAAGTAACCATTTAGATGTAGGGCAGTGTTAAACAAATGAAGAATTCTCTAGCCAGACCCTCCCTCTCACTAAATATTATAATATTTAAGCTTCACGTCAGCTCAATTTGACAGCACTGACAACTTCTGCTTTATACAGACAGACCCATCTTGGAGGCTGCCTTAAGTCTCTTAGGTTGAGAGGGTGTCCCACCAACAATACTGCTGAAATAATGTAACGTTCATTTCAGCTGCCTACCCTTTAGCACATACGATGACAGATTGTCATTGGATCAGTAGAAGTCTAGGAAAACCCCACAGGCCTGCAAGCCAAAAAAAGTGAATGCTTGCTCACTACCAGGTGACACCACATTCATGATCAAAAATAAAAATGTCAGAAGTGCAGTTATGTTGGCAAGGAATTTATTAAAAAGCTAATTTTTTTTCCTTTCGACCCTTTATATTGCAGGGCCCCAACATATCTGATGGGTCCAGCTCTTTGAGCTTATTTTCTGACTTCAAGGAGGAAGACCAGGTTGTAACATTCATCCAGTCGGTTTTCAGGGCTCACTTAGCACGTAAAGAGTGTCCTGAGGAAAGGTAAGTGAGGAACAGATGTCTCCACCAGGACATAGTATTGTTACTTATTTAAATGGTTATATTGATGTAAAATTGTAGTAGAAGCTCCAAGGCAGCAAAAAAAATAAAAAAACAACACACACACCTTGAAGCAATAGGTATGTTTCTGTGGCTGTGTCTAGACTACATCCCTCTTTCGACAGAGGGATGTAAATTAGACACTTTGAAATTGCAAATGAAGTGGGGATTTAAATATCCCATGCTTCATTTGCATAATCGCTTAATGGCGCTCTTTCGAAAAAGTGCCATTTCGAAAGTAAAACTGCAGTCTAGACGCAATTCTATCTTTCGAAAAAGCCTGCCGTTTTTGACAGAATCGCATCTAGACCGCGGTTTTACTTTCGAAATGATGCTTTTTCGAAAGAGCACCATTACGCGATTATGCAAATGAAGCACGGGATATTTAAATCCCTGCTTCATTTGCAATTTCAAAGTGTCTAATTTACATCCCTCTGTCGAAAGAGGGATGTAGTCTAGACACAGCCTGTATGAACAGTTCACAAGTAAAATGTATAGGAAGGGCATGCAACAAAATTTCCCCATCCTTCTGTTTCTGTAAGGGTCCTGTTGCAGCTGTAATCTCCACATATATTCTCATTGTTTTTGCCCTTTAGTGGTTGGAAAAGTAACTGTAGAAAATGGTTACTTGCCTTTCACATATGTAGCAATCGGTGCTTCTGCACTGGGCTAGTGTAGGGAAGTCTAAAGGCCTAATTTTAAAGGAAAAATGCTCGAATGGAATCTCATTAGCAGCCAAGTGCCTTTTCTCAGCAGAAACACACTGATTTGTTAACATTTTAGGTGTACAATGACTGTATCAAAATATATTTACTCTCTTTTCATGGTTTAGTGCTCCCAAAGCTTGAGATAATCTCATGGTTACAGGGTAAAGCACACTGCTGTTAGAGCTCACCCTTCAGGTGACAAGCCCAAGATCTCACCTCTCTCAGGATGGAATCACATGTTTCTCTGACACTAAGATTCCTATGTACTACCCTGAATACCTCAGTAGGGCCAACATAATTTTAGCCACTCCAGCTCTGCCCTCTGGGGGCTGTGACAAATGGTCTATGCAATGTGACCAGTCAGCCTTTTCTAAACTTCAAAAGGTGTATTTTTAATAGTGAGAACACTGCATAGAGCAAGAGAACAAGGATTTTAAAACAATAAACAGTTTACATGTATTGTCCAAACCAATCTAATAGCTTTCTTTGAAAGGGTAGCGAACCTTGTGGATAGTGGGGAAGTGGTAGATGTGGTATATCTTGACTTTAGTAAGGCTTCTGATACTGTCTCACATGATCTTCTCATAAACAAACTAGGGAAATACAACCTAGATGAGTTTATGTAAAGCTGGTGCATAACTGGTTGGAAAACCATTCCCATAGGGTGATTCATAATCAAGCTGGAAGTCATATCAAGTGGGGTCCCCCAGGCATAGTTGCCAACTCTGTGGGTGCTCTATGTTGTGAGCACCCACTGGAAAAAAAAATCAGAACCCACTGGCAGCCCTTCAGATTGACTCCACCCCCTACCCCTAGAGCCACCTGTGCACCAGTGATAGCAGCGTGGAGGAGACACTTGGGGGGAGAAGGAGAAGAGGAATGAAGAAGAACTGGGGATGGAGTGGAACAGGGCAGGAAGAGGCAGGGTGGATGTGAGGGCTTGGGAGAAGGGATGGATTGCAGGCGGGTTCTGAGGCAGAGCTGGGGTCCAGTACCCCTGGGGAAATCACAAAGTGAACACCTCTGCCCACATGGATTGATCCTCCTGAGTCCAGTTTTGTTTAGGATATTCATCGATCATTTTTTAGATAATGGCATAGAGAGTACACTGACAAAGTTTGCAGACAGCATCAAGCTGGGAAGGGTTGCAAGTATTTTGTAGGTTCAGACTAAAATTCAAAATGATCAGGAGGAATGGTCTGAAGTAAATAGGATAAAATTCAATAAGAACAAATGCAAATTACTCCACTTTAGGAAGGGTCAGTTGCACATATACAAAATGGGATATGATGACCTAGGCAGCAGTACTGCAGAAAAGGATCTGGAGGTCATAGTGCAGTGGTGGCCAACCCACGGCTCGCGAAAAAAAAAATTGAGGCTCCTGATGGAACCGGGACGGAACCCGGAACCGCTCAAGTCAGCCGCTCTCACGGCCGGGCTGCTGTGAGCCGCATGCGTGCTCATGCCCTGCGCCATTCCGCTCACGGCCCCCGTCGCACTGCGTCATAGCCTACACGTGCAGGCTGGGTCGCACACAGCATCCCAGCCTGCATGTGCTAGCAGTCGGCTGCTGAGCGCAGGCACCGGCGTGGGCTCCGGGTGTGGCAGCAGTGCCAACGGCGACTCCAGTTCCAGGACCTGGGCATAAGGTTAGTGGGGGAGGGGAATTGGGTTAGAGCGGGGAGAGATGCCTAGCTCTGGAGAAGGGGGGGAGGGGAGAGGAGGAGGATCGGGTGTGTGGGGGGTGCACATGGTATCCCGGATGCGTGTGGCGGTAGCAGCAGCTCTGGCTCCGGGACCCGAGCATAAGTTGTGGGGGAGGGGATTGGGTTAGAGCGGGGAGGGGAGGTGTCTGGCTCGGGGAAGGGGACGGGAGGGAGATCAGGTTTGGGGGTGCACATGGTGTGCTGGCTGCTCAGCGCACGCGCCCCAGTGCCTGGAGGGAGATGCGCAGCTGTAGCGGTGGCTCCAGGACCCAAGAATTAGGTTAGAGCGGGGGGGGGCAGGGGGATTGGGTTAGAGCGGGTGGGGGAGAGTGCCTGGCTCTAGTCTGGGGAAGGGGAGAGGAGGGAAGAGGGATTGGGTTGGGGGGGGGGGTGCACACGGCGTCCCAGCCAGCACGTCTCAAGACTGGCTGCTCAGCGCACGTGCCTGGAGGGAAACGCGCGTGGCTGTAGCGGCGGCGACTCCGCTTCCGGGACCCGAGAATTAGGTTAGAGTGGGGCAGGAGGGGGATTGGGTTAGAGTGGGGGCGGTGCCTGGCTCTGGGGAAGGGGAGGGGGATTCGGTTGGGGGGGGTGGCTGGCTCTGGGGAGGGGTGGGGTATTGGGTTAGAGTGGGACGGGGGGGGGGTGCCTGGCTCTGGGGAAGGGGAGGAAAGGGGGATTGGGTTAGAGCAGGGGGAGTGTGCCTGGCTCTGGGGAAGGGGAGGGTGATTGGGTTAGAGCAGGGAGTGCCTGGGGGAGGGGATGGGAAGAGCAGCCAGGGCGCTTCCTGAGATCCGGGATCCCCAGGTACTGGCCCCAGCTGTCTCTGTCCCCTCCCCCTGGCCAGACCCACCCCCACAAGTACCCTGCCCCAGCACCCTGTCCTCTGCCCCCACCAGCACAGTTGGGGCCACATTAGTGAGGTTTGGGGGATTTTGGAGCAGTTATTTTTTTGCATCTCACTCGTGTGGCCCCGACTGACTTTTCTGTGGGTCAGTGACCCTAACTCAAAACAGGTTCCCAGCCCCTCTCATAAATAAAGACAACACTGAAACATTTTGTGTTTGACATAATATTTTATTTACAAATGAATCCTGGCCAAAAAGTCCCCATCTGGCCGCAGCATCAGAACACTCCTGCACTCCCCCTCCAGACCCGAAACTTGAGTCTGTCATAAAATGGAACCCCCTGTCCTGAGCCTCTCACATCCCCAAACTCTTGCACCCCCACATCCCCAGTCTTCTGCCACAACACTCCTGCACCATCCACACACTGCAAATCTGTGTCTTGAGCCCATCATACTCCCAGCCTCCCTGGCCTGAGCCCCTCATACACCCCTAGCCCAAACTTCTGCACCCTCACAGCCACAAGCCTGCAGCTTGCTCAACACCCCAACCCTCCACCTGACCCCAACACTCTGCAGTCTGGAGCCCCCTCCCTGAGCCAGCATCCTCTTCTGTACTTCCTCCTGCACCCAAATTCCCCCCCAGAGCTTGCACCTCACACCCCTTCCCAGCGCTTTTGATGGTATGACCTGGGATGGTGTACCGGCACCTATTTTCCCCTGGCACATTTTTTTTTTCCTCAGCAACTCCCCCCCAACCCCCTGGTATGTGGCTCTTCGCACTCTATCCACCGCTATTTTGGCTCTTTGTCTCTAACGGGTTGGCCACCCCTGTCATAGTGGATCACAAGCTAAATATAAGACAAAGGTGTAACGCTGTTGGAAAAAGAGCAAACATCTTTCTGGCATGTATTAGCCAGGAAGGTTGTAAACAAGACATGAGAGGTAGTTCTCCCGCTCACTTTTGCACTGATATGGCCTCAACTGGTGTATTGAGGTCATACTTCTGGGCACTACATTTCAGGAAAGATGTGGAGAAAGTCCGGAACAGAGAAGCAAAAATGATTAAAGGTCTAGAAAACTTGACCTAAAATTGAAAAAAATTGTGTTTGTTTAGTCTGGTGAAGAGAAGACAGAGGGTACGTCTACGCTTGCTCCCTAGTTCAAGCTAGGGATGCAAACGTAGGCGACCGAAATTGCTAATGAAGCAGGGATTTAAATAACCCACGCTTCATTAGCACGATCTCGCCGGCGCATTACTCCACTCAACAGCTGATTCGAACCAGGAAGTGCACACCGGGACGCGTTAGTTCGAACCAAACCCCTTGGTTCGAACTAACGTTATTCCTCAAAAAATGAGGAGTAACGTTTTTTGAGGAATAATGATAGTTCGAACCAAGGGGTTTGGTTCGAACTAACACGTCCCGGTGTGCACTTCCTGGTTCCAATCAGCTGTTGAGCGGAGTAACGTGCCGGCGAGATCGTGCTCATGAAGCGCGGGATATTTTAAATCCCTGCTTCATTAGCAATTTCGGTCGCCTACATTTGCATCCCTAGCTCAAACTAGGGAGCAAGTGTAGACGTACCCTGAGAGAAGACATGATAATAACAGTTTTCAAGTAAATGAAAAGTTATGATGTGGAGGGAAAAAAATTGTTCTTGTTAACCACTGAGGATAAATCAAGAAACAATTGCAGCAAGGGAGGTTTACATTAGATGTTAGGGAAAGCTCAGGGCAGATGAGCACTGTAATAATTGCCTATGATGGTTGTAGAATCTCTATCATTGGTTTGTAAGAACAAGCTGAATAATCACCTATCAGGAATAGGGATGTAAAATCCTGTTTAATAAGTTAACTGGTTAAAGATTAGGTTTAACTGATTGTGGGATCCTGGTGGGGGATCACTCCAGCCCGTCTGGAACAGTCCCCAGCCTTCAGGGCTGCCTCTTCTGCTGGCCCCACATGGGGAGCGGCAGTCTCCTTCCCTGTCCCACAGTGTGGTGGGCCAGGCGGTGCTGGAGCAGCCCTTCACCCATGGTGGGCTGCTTCCAGGCACTGATTAACTGTTACTCAATAAGCATCACCTGATAAGTGTGATGCTTACTGGATACTGAGGACCGTTTCATATACCTTATCAGGAATAGCCTAGCTAATGCTTAGTTCTAGCTTGAATGCAGGGAACTGAACTAGAAGACCTCTCATTGTCCCCTTTCAGTCCTACGATTCTATGATTCCATGGAAGCCTGTCCATTGATGTTAGCCAGGTAACCCAATTTCTTCAGGCTCCCTCTGCAGAACACATTTTTGTCTGTGGCCATTCTTCTTGACAAGCCTGTATGAGGGGACTTTAAGAATTTTTAATATACTTTTGATCTTAGGCTTCCAGCCTTGGCAGAATCAGCCTTTTAACTTTTCTGGAGCCATGGTACATGGTCCCTGACCAATTAATAGCCCAGACATTGTTTTTTTAAAGACTCATTAAGTGTTCTTATGAAGAGCATAAGAATGACCATACCGTGTCAGACCAAACGTACATCTAGTCCAGTATCCTGTCCTTCAGCCGTTCCCAATGCCAGGTGCCACAGAGGGAATGAACAGAACAGGTAACCAAGTGATCTATTCCCTGTTTATTCACATCTTCTGGCAAACAGAGGCTAGGGACACCATCCCTGCCCATACTATCTAATAGTGATTGATGGAGCTGCCTGCCATGAATTTATCTTGTTCTTTTTTTGAATTTGTTATAGTATTGCCTTCACAATATCCTCTGGCAAGGAGTTCCACAAGTTGACTGTGTCATATGTGAAGAAATACTTCTTTTTGTTTGTTTTAAACCTTCTGCCTATTAATTTCATTAGGTGACCTCTAGTTCTTGTGTTATGAGAAGGAGTAAATAACCCTTATTTACTTTTTCCATACCAGTCATAATTTTATAGACCTCTATCATATCTCCCTTTAGTTATCTTGTTTCCAAGCTGAAAAGTTCCAGTCTTGTTAATTTCTCCCATTCTGAAAATTGTCCATTTATTCCTACGTTTTGTTTCCTATCTTTTAACTAATTGCCAAACCAGGAGAGGACTTTCCCTCTTATCCTATGACAACTTACTTTGCTTAAGAGCCTGTAGTGAGGGACATTGTGAAGGGCTTTCTGAAAATCTAAGTTCACTATATCCACCATATCAACATTATCCACAAGCTTGTTGACCCCCTCAAAGAATTATAGTAGATTGTTGTGATATGGTTTCCATTTACAAAAAGCACATTGACTGTTCCTGAGCAAATTACGTTCATTTATGTGTCTTACAATTCTGTTCTTTACTATAGTTTCAGCCAGTTTGCCTGGTACTCAAGTCAGGAGTCCTTTGCCTGTAATTGCCAGGATCACCTCCGGAGACCTTTTAAAAAATTGGTGTCCCATTAGCTATCCTACAATCATTTGGTACAGAAGCTGATTTAAATGATATATTGCAAATCACAGTTTAATAGTTCTGCAATTTCACATTTGAGTTCTTTCAGAACTCTTGGCTGAATATCATCTGGTCCTGGTGATTTATTGCTGTTTAATTTATCAGTTTGTTCTAAAACCTCCTTTGTTGACACCTATTCAGACTTGTCTCTTAAAAAGAATGGCTCAAGTTTGGAAATATCCCTGATATCCTCGCTGTAAAGACTAATGCAAAGAATTCAGTTTGTCCCCAATTACCTTATTGTCCTTGAGTGCTCCATTAGGTATTTTTTCTGATTGCTTTCATTCCTGATACTTTTTCCTAAAAGCCTCTTTAGACTTTGTGGCATATAGTCAGGAAGCATCCTTACAGCAATCAGACAATCATAGAGCAGTAATGTAATTCAAAGCAGGCTCACATCATCCATGCTGCCCAATGTTGTACTTTGGAAGATGAAGCAAGAAGGTGGTTGTAACATAAAGCCCACCTATGAAATTGTATCTGGTTTACAAGTTGTCACCTCTATGAGTTGTTATAGCTTTCTTTCTTTTTTCTTTTTCTCTTTTTTCTCTTGTATCTGTCTCAGTTTTCTTGCCTTCATTTCTGCAGATGGATTAGTGATCCATGCTTCATATTAATGCAGTGCATCTTTTGCAGGCCTTTTGCTTCCAGTGCTTCAAGTGAAAGAACATGTGCTGCTGTTTCCTATAGGAAGAAGAAACCAATCTCACCAGCACTCAAGAAACCCTTCCCTTCAACCTTCACATCAACCTCTCCTGGTAATCTCATTTCCCTCTATGTTCAGAAGCATGTAAGCTATGAATGGGCATGCTCACAGTTTGCCAGAGAACCTTAGGTGTAATGGAAGATTGGTAGTCTTGGAGACTGAAATTCTATAACCACAAAACAGGTAGGCAGACAGTGTGGTTCCCCACAAAGGGTACATCTACGCAGCAACATTATTTCGAAATAACTTAGTCCGCGTCTACACAGCAGGCAGTTATTTAGAAATAATGTTGAAATACTATCAAGCTGGAGGACTTCTTACTCCGACTCCTGTAAACCTCATTGTACGAGGAGTAAAGGAAGTCGGAGGAAGAGTGTTCTATTTTGAAATAAGTGCTGTGTAGGCGCTCCCAATTTTGAAATAAGCTATTTCGAAATAAGCTATGCAATTGACGTAGCTCAATTTGTATAGCTTATTTCGAGTTCAGCCCTACTGTGTAGGTGCACCCATACTGTCTTACCTATTTGTCACAACTTTGATTTGGAGGAGCTACTTCTAGGGGTAAAAGTAGTATCCAAGAGGATATGATGAGCCTCTCTGCAGTCCGTCTACTTCCAGCTCACGCTCACTATGTAGCTATACTTCGGGAGTTTCTATGGCATTTCAGGCTTCAACCATGGAGAAGTTGGGAGGATTTCACCTTTCTTGCTTAAAGGGGATATATTTATCTGCTAATAAAATAGCATCCCCAGTCAGCCTAATAAATGTGACAATGTCTTTTCAGTTGTCTCCAGGTTCATGGGAGACCAGGTAAATTAAAAACCTTTAGCTCTAAAAAATCTGGCTAATGAGTAATACAGTACTATAATACAAATAATTAATTATAATAGAGCACCATCACTCCTCAGTCATGAGTTCTCTGACACCTAAATTATTCCAAATGGTGAAAACAGTGAAGTAACCAGTGAAGAAGTTGTGGAGGAACTTAGTGCTGAAGGGGGAAAGAGAAAATCAAGGGAGCACAAACTTTTGTCCTTGCAATCCTCTTCTGGTGAGTATTGAAAGAAAGAGACTGGGGGCAAAGGGTTATTCTTTGCCCCTAAGGAAGTGGCAGATTTTTCAAAACTCTCTTGGTGATTAGAAGATATTTAGGATGCAGCTGAAGAGAGAGCAAGCACACACATGAATATTAATCTAACAAATGTTTGGACTTTTTGCCCTTAGGCATGGGCATTTATAGACAGCATAACCAAATCCTCCCAAAAGGCAAATTCAGCTAACTACTGAAGGAAGCAGAATGCTCTGTCATGCATACCATCTGACTACCCTGCAGTTGTTGCTAATTTAACCATTTAATTCCATCCCATTCACTAAAAATTCAGCTTCCCTAACTCTTAGCTTATGCCTGATCTAACAATTTGCTAGTGAAAAAGGTTTCCAATGCAATAATGCTCTTCTCTGGTCATTTCACAGCTAGGAAGGGACTTGATAGCTTCATATTATTCTGCAACTGAATAAGCTGTTCACCTCGTGCTTTCCAACCTCAAACTTGTATTTGATGACCTCTAGATTTTTGATCAGCTGTAAGTGTTCTGTGGAAATAATTTTTGCAAGAAGCTATTTAGTTACCTTGCCCTTTGCAATTCTTTTCAGATGAGTTGTAAATGTTTAAGTGTTATAGACAACATGTATATAGGCCAGAATCAATAGGTATTATCCAGGTTTAGAGGCATCTTGGTGTTTATTGTACTGTCTCTACTGGATTCATAGATTATAAAACCAGAGGGGACTACTATGGTCATCTTGTATGACTGTCTGAGAACACAAGCCACCCAATTTTCCCTGAATTAATTTGTGTTTAAACTAGAGGACATATTTTAGAAAAAAATCCAGTGTTGATTTGAAAATTGCCAGTGGTAGAGATTTTTGTCATAACCCTTGGTAAATTGATACAATGGTTAATTACCCTCAATTAACAATGTGTGTCTGATTTCTAGTCTGAAACTGTTTACCTTTAACTTCCAAGTGCTGGATCGTGTTTTACCTTTGGTAGGTAAAAGAGCCATTATGAAATTTTTGTTCTCCATAGAAGTATTTAGTTTATAAGCTTTAATGAAGACACGGCTTAACCGTCTCTTTGTAAAATTAGACTGAGCTATAAATAGAGAGGTAAAACTCCACTGTGTGGAAAATGCTAAAGTAAATGGCATTTTATTGAAGGCCTTCATTTCATGTGACTTCTGCAACTATTTCAAGTTCAAAGCTTTTTGAAGATAACCAGTCAGCCAAATAAAGAGACTGATTTTGGAGACTGACTTTTAATTTTTTTCAGTGAGATTCTACTTGTTCCTTTCCTTAGAGTTGGTCAGATAGGGATGACAACCACAATATGTGAAACTCATTGACTTATTCCTTTTCCATCTCAGATTGGAGCTTTGCATTTCTGGCTTCATTAATTAACTGGAGTGGCATCTTTTTTGCACCTCTTAAGTAGTATACAAGGCACTGTCTGAATGCAGCTAAGCTAGCACATGGGGCTTAGTGGTGATTATTATTTATTTGTATTGTAATACTGCCCAGTCAGAATAAGGATCCTATTAGGCTAAACTCTGTACAAACATGCTCCAGAGAGCCTAAAACCTAAGAGGAGGACACAAGCTAAGTGACCAGAATAATAACAGGCATGTTTTATTCAAGAGACAAAGGACTGATCTTTTAAAAATGAGCAATTTATTGTTGGAGTCGCATCTTTTTATTACTATGTCAGCTTCCCTTTATTGCTTCTATCCTCAGTACTCTCATTCAAAAATAATTTTTCTGAAAAATCTTCCTTCGTCTTCTAAACAGCAGTTCACATGGAATGTACATAGCTGCATTTGCCTGAGGGGGGTAGGGGTTGTACACTTTATGGCTTTTGTAGACTGAGCACATTTCACACCTCAGAGGATCCTTGCTTTCGTCCAGTTCTCCCCCCCCAAAGTCCTTGTGTGCCATCTTCCCATCCCCCTGTATTTCAGGGAATTGTCCAATCTCCCTAACACATCTTGCAGGGGTTCAATATGTCTTCTTCCCCCATGCCAAGGTCCTCCATTCCACGGGCTCTGAGTGCACAGATCTTGCCCCCACCCCCAACATTCTTATTACTTTTCTGTCTTTCTGAAAGTCTATAGAAGAATGCCATCAAGTTAAGTGAAGGACCTTCCTCGGTTAATCCAAAATATTTTTAAAAGATAAAAACATAGTCTGGTCACAGTTTTTGGTTGTTAATGTGTAAATATTTATATATGTATTTTATAGTGTGTTTTGAGAGTCAGCAATCATTGTCCTCAGCCACCTGTCTCTCATTTCTTTACACCTGACTGTCTGAAGGCCTCTCTATGACACTTTCACTTAACTTGGTCTTGCTTATGTCAGTTTTTCCTTTTCTAGATTGCAACTAAATATCTATTTTTATAATGTGAGATGACTTCAATTTCAAAGTGCTTTATTTTGTGATGTGTAATCACTTGAGAAGATTTAATGAAAGTAAGAGAAAGTCGAGTATGGTTAGTATGTCAGTTTAATGCTTGCCAGTCTCTTGCAGGAAGGGATAGTGTTAATAACTGTATGCAGGAAAAGAAGGAACAGAATTATTCATGACAGTAGGTCATTGTGGTAACCTAATGGCCCAGAGAATATTACACTTCCCACAAAGGCCTGGTTTTGTCAATGATGTTTATTGATGCTTCTCTTTTCTTTGTGGTTATTTCAGTCATGTCCTCCCAGAACCAGTTGCAGTCCACACTCTCTCAGCCTTTGGATGAGGCTCACTCAGACGATTCGGATGATAGTGTAGTCTCTCCATCGCTGATGGTGAAGAAAAATTTCTCCCACTTTTAGTTTTGGAGAGGTTCTTCTCAAACCCTCTTGCAGTCCTGGGGCACAAACAAAAGCAAGATAAAGCAAGTAGAGTGTTAAAAGGAACAATGTCCACAAGTTAAAGCCATTGTTATTTCAGCCATGAAAAATCATTCAGTTTTGTATATCCACTTTAATGGCTGTACCTCTCTGACCTCATTACTATATTTCTTTCCTGTCCTCCTCATATTGAGAATGGGGGGGAGTTATATTGTTCAGTAGTTGTATATCAGCAGGATCCTTACAGTGCCGTTGATGTGCATAACACTTCACAGTCGAGAAAGAATAAAAGGTCCTTGTCTAAAGAGTTTACCATCTAGAGACCCAGTTCTGCAACTCTTACTTGTCCAGTTTTTACTCATTTGATATAGGAAGGAACTGCACACACCGGGCAAGAGGATGCATTCAGAGTATTTTTGAATGCATGTGTGCGACTGTCAGTTTGGGTGTGCTAGGTGAAAGCATGCAATAAGGTCCACTCTATTTATTTAATATGTATTTAATTGTAATTTTTGTACTAAATATAGCTATTATGTGCAGACCTTAGTTTAAGGCTTTTAGAGAGCTACCTCTGTCCATAAGTGTACGTGTGCCTTTGTGTATGCATTTGAACTTACGTTATTGCATTGTTCAATTATGTATTTTATAGTGCATATGGTTTACTATGTTGTATGTGAAATATGTAACCATGTAATCCATTACATTTACCATAGTAGTATCCATGGAGAGAATGTATAATGTTAGGGAGTGTTGTGTGAGGGATGCCCTCCTGTTCGTGATATGTAAGTGAAACAAAACAGAACCACAAGTGGATTATGCAAGGTTATCTTTACTATGTAAAAATATTTCACAGAAGAAATACATGGTTAGTGTTCTGTTTTAACTTACTGATCTTTTCAGTGTCTGAAATGTCAGCTATACAGATGGATCAATCAGCGAAACACTACTGTATTTTTAATTATGATTTTGGTTCTCTGTCACCTTCTATCTGAGGTTTTAAACATGATTTGCAAACATTAATTAATTTTGCACTACTGTGAAGAAGGTAAAATTATCAAGAAACTGTGGCACGGAGTGGTTATGTGACCTTCCCAAGGCCACACAGGAAATCTGTTGCTTTTGATTCCCTGTCCTCTACCTAACATATCCCATCTTCCTCCATAGTGGCAAAGAAGTGATCTGCTAGGACTGCTTAAACACATTGCAGTTGTGGGGGGGCGGGGGTGTGAAAAAGAATCCTGCGTTCTAACGCTGAATGTAACTAAGAAAATATTCTTTTAAATGCTCCTTCCTTCTGTGTTGTTTACAGCTGGAGTGCTGGTAGATGTTGCATACATCAGTGAGCAACAGCATGTTTCAGTTCTGTAAATATGTTCAATAACTCAGCAGGATTCATAGGGAGTCCACCACCCATTCTCCTGAGTAGAGGGCTAGCTGTACATTTAGTAGCTGCTTGCTAAGGATGTCATCAAAGAGTATTTGAGTCCCTTGTAAACCCAAACCACACTTCTAGGTATAAGATTTTTATCACATTCTCTCCCTTCTCCTCTTTTTTAAATTAAAAGTCAGTCAGCATTGTTATGCTGAATACTAATAAAAAAGTTCTCCATTGAAATCAAGGGACTGAGACTGCTTTATCTGAGGTTTATCATAGTTCATGCCAGTACTTGCAGCCAAAGAGGAAACTGGATGGCTGCAGCACAATGCAGCTGATTTCATTTAATTCCATCAGTGGAAATGCTGTCTGCACTATTTCCAGAGGCAGTTGTTGGGAGCTCTTCATACCCAATGCAGTCTGTAGAATGTCATTTATAATCCCATTGGATAGGGCATTCCTGCTGTTACTGCAATCACTTAGTTATCACACAGGGAGTAGGGGGGAGAAAAAAAATTCTCTTGGCCAAAGCTAAAGGAAGACACTTTCCTTTTTTGAAACAGTCACATAAACTATGAGATTGTCAGTTAGTTAAAATGATGGTAGGTCTGTAAAAGTTGCTTATGTCTCAAATTTTAGGTCTTAAACACTGGTTAAGTGTCATGGATATGCCTGTAGAGAATTGAAAGAGCTCAGGGCTCTGACAGATTAAGGAGATACTGTGTGGCTTGTACTAGGGCCAAGACTGGACCAGTATGGTTTGCAGTCTCTGCTCTGTAGGGAGATACTTGGATGGTGAATATAATGGATAGAATTCTCTCTCGAAATAGTAGGCAGTAATAAAGAGCTATTAGCAAAGCATTAGGAATGAAATGCAGAGCAGAAAAGCTCTCCTTTTCTCTAAGCAGTGAATCATTTTAAAGAGATTTGCAGTCAGTAATAGTGTCAGTAGATAAATTCCAGGATAGAGTGGAGGGAATATCTTTCTGAGACACCGATTGATACAACTTTGTGTGAGGTGGCACAAATCAAAATGCGTCTGGAGGAAAACTAATTTCAGTTTTGAAATCCAAGTTGTCAAAAAGTTGATATTCCTTTGAGTACTGCACTCCTGCTCACCTCTTAGTTTGGAAGATAACTGCTCTTATTTTATATCAGAACCCTGACATGATATGAGCAGAAGGGAAACACCTACAATATTAGTAGCTTTTAATCTTGCTCTATTCAATGAATACATTGAAAGCAATATAAAACTTGACTAGCACTGCAAGTTTTATTTTATTCCTATCTGTATCTGACTGTCAAAGCTGAGATGAGGCTTGAAAGAAGGAAGGAAAACTCTCATAGTAGATCACAACCCTACATCCTCTTTCTCCCCCCAAACCAATCATGGAGTTAAGGAAATGAAAATCAGCATAGCTCAGACCTGTCAAGAGACAGTTCCTATACAGACTTACTCAGTTTCTGATAAATGAATGCTCGTTGCAGAAGGCACTGATAACCTCAAGGGCTTCAAGGCCTGAATGAAAAAACTCCATTATAACCTATCTAATCTAATTGCAAACTTTCCATTTTGCTGTTATAGAGGTGCTCTCTGTGCCAGTGATGCTCATTTAAAATCTATTGGAAGACAAAGTGGACATTAGTGTTTGTGCATGTGGTATGTAGTCAAAATACAACTTTCTTGAGACTACATCTCCTTCATTTTCTTCTTGGTCATTAAGTGCCTATGTTCATAAATATGTTTTAAATGTACATCCAGGCCCGATATGTTTATTGTCTTCTTCATAGAATTAAAAAAAGTCCAGATAAAAAGCAGTTTTTAATGTAGATGAAATATAAATGTATTAACCTTGGAACACTAGGAAGAGCCAATATATTTTATGATCTTTTTTATATTCTATTTAGAACTTTGCAAATGTTGTACATAATTTATACTGACATCTTTTTGGATTTGAAATCAATTACTATACATTGCTCTCTAATTATTGGACTTTATAAATAAAATTTATATTTTTAAATTAATTTTTCATGAATGATTGCATCAGTAACTGCTTTGATTTTGTTATTACCCTGACTCATATTGCATTAAAAATATTGTCACTATATTTTCAGTTGGGTCATTGTTCAACCCTTTGCCACAGCTTGTCTTGTTGCACCAGGTGTGCATAGTTCTCCTTTTTATGTTCCAGAAAACAAATGAGATGAATTAGTGGAAAATTGTGTTAACTCTACTTCAGATGTCCTCATCTAAGCAGGTAGGGAAAGGAGGGAAATTAAGGATAAAATTGGCCAAAGCTCAAGTGGAATTGACAGAGGCGATGGATTCATGTCTCATTTGTTTCTGGTGCTCAGTTGAAAAGAAAAATCCTGAAATTCTACTGTAAGAACCACAATTGCCATTGTCTCAGATTTTCCTGCTTTGTGCAGCCACAAGATGTTTCATCTGTGTCTCATTTTGTGTTGTGGAATGAAATTCAAGTGTAAGACTCAAAAGAAAGTTCATGCCAACTGCATGAAGCACTTACTGGAGGCAGAGAAAGATGACATGTACAGTCTGTCTTGGTTCTTGATGCTGATTGAAGTGGACTGACATCTCAGTAATCTCTGATGCTTCTATTATGGGTGAATTAAGACTAACCTGGGACTGGATTTGCCAGCACCTTGGAGCTCTCTGCTTTAAGACCAGCCAATGTGGAAATGCACAGAACAATATACTTAGCAGGAGACTGCAATCTGCTAGAAAGCAGACAGAAATAAGAATCCCAGAGTTTCTAAGATTTGTGGTTAATCTGTCTTCATCCTCATCATTCCTGGATGTGTAAGCTATTTAGGGATGTGAAGGAGATGGTACTGGGCTGTGGGTACCTCTCATTATTTTCTGAAAAGAAAGACTTGGTGGCAATTCCCTTGGAATATAGGGAGAGCCTAGATGCCACTGTATGATGAGGGAAAATCAACCAGTGCCAAAAAGCTAGAAGATCATGGTAACTGCAGTTAAGAGTGGACAGCTCTGTGGCCATGTATTACTTCAGCCCTCCACTTTTCCTCCATGCTAGGGAACTGAAAGGGAAAGCCTTGGCAGATGGCAGAATGGCTTCATTGGAGGAAGTAGGGACTTGGGACACAGAGCTAATATGGAGGCACAAGGTGATCTGTGAGGTTTAGGCGTGTTAGCCTGTGGATGGTGGTTGGTGGGTTAGTTTTCCCTCTTAACAGAAAAATGAAGAGGAAGCTTGCTGAGTGGAATCCTACAGTGTTCCGGTCCTGATCCCAGGAGAATAATTTGGCTCAGTACATGAAAAGGTCCTGGTTTGACATGGGACATATTGTTTGTGGAGGGCAAAGGCAAATTCAATTTGCACTTCGCATAACTAGAAGGAGGCAGTTGAACATTTCCCAAGATGAATGGAGTACTGACTATAATTTAGGTCCCACCCTCAAGAGCCATGGTGGACAACACTGGAGTTCTGTTTGTGGCCCATAAGACATTTTGTGTTGCCATATTCCTCTGGTTTCCATCTGCATAGTTTTTTTTCTTACCAGTGTTACTTAAGTGACATGCACATAAAGCAAGGGCACATGAAATGAGGGGTGTGCTGATTGCACACAGCATTGACTTGCAGCCCACTGAGGTGAAAGAGGACCACTCATGCAGCCCACTCACTAGCCTAGGTTGCCCATCACTGCTCAGGAGGTTCATAAGTTGACCTTCTAGCATTAATCACAGTTCAAGCCTATATTTCAATAAATACATATGTGGGGTGAAATCTGTACAGACATATGCAATATTTGATAGACAGAGCTACTGTGAGCTTCACAGCATGATATAACCTTCATTATCCAAACTCCAAATCTGTTCATTTGTTTTGGTGATGGTGGGAGAAGTACCCTTTAAGAAAAAATGGAGAGGAGATGAGGCCTCTAAAATAATAGAATCATAGAATGCTAGAACTGGAAGGGACTTTGGGAGATCATCAAAGTCCCCTGCCCTCATGGCAGGACCAAGCACCATCTATATCATCCCTGATAGATGTCTATCTAACCTGCTCTTAAATATCTCCAGTGATGGAGATTCCACAGTCTCCCAAGGCAATTTACTGCAGTGTTCAACTACCCTGACAGGAAGTTTTTCCTAATGTCCAACCTAAACCTCCCTTGCTGCAATTTAAGCCTGTTGCTTCTTGTCCCATCATCAGAGACCAAGGAGAACAATTTTGCTCTATCCTCCTTATAACACCTTTTTAGATGCTTGAAAACTGCTATCGTGTCCCCTCTGAGTCTAGGGTTACTGATGGGTTTAAAAAAAATACCGGACACACGTGATCTCAGAACAGAATGGCCGGGAGGAGGTCGGGGGGAGCGGGGCTGGCTGGGGGAGATTGGGGGAAGGAACCGGCCGGCGAGAAGCAGTGCTGCCTGGGAGAGGGTTGGGGGGGGGGGAAGCGGGTCTGGCCAGGGGGGCAACCGGCTGGCGGGAAGCAGGGCTGGCTGGGAGGAAGTCGGGGGGAGAGGGGCTGGCTGGGGTGGAACCGGCTGGCAGGGAGCGGGGCTGGCTCGGGCACACACAGATCCTGGGGCACTGCCCGTCCCACGCACAGTCCCGGAGGGGTGCACGGGTGAGTGCGGCCCCGGGAATTCCATCCTGCCCCGCCCCCACCCTCCTCTGTACTGTGCAGTAGCATACTATCTGGCTGGTAGACATGCTCATGCAGCGTGAGCGTCTACACCAGCCAGGCAGTACGCAACTACGTACTGATACTCATGATAATAATAAAACTTAATTAGAAAATACCAGTGTTACCAGCCCACCATACCCGCTGCGGAGTTCTGGTGGGGTGTCACCCAGTGTCTACTGCTCCCTGAATAATTTCTCCGCTTTTTATATGCTTTAGCGCTTTGGATTGCCCGCCTTCTATAGCCTGGGAAGGGGGCTCGGGCCCTCCCTCTCTCCGAGCCCCAGCCCAGGGCCCTAAGGTAGAGGCACTTGCCTTACCTAGTGGAGGGGCTGAACCCCTAAACCTTCCACTCACGGGGTTTGCGGCCCTGCCCTGGGCCACTTCTTCCCGGCCGGTGTCTCAGGTTCCCCAATGCGGGAACAGGCTTACCGCCGCTCGCCTCCTGCAAAAGGGGGTTAAGAATCTTCCCCCGCTCTCGGTCACCTCTCCCCCCTCTTTCTCGTGTTCCCGGACCTTTTGAATGGGCCACTCTTTGGCGTCTTCTGCTGGCTCCGCCTCCGCGTATGCAGCCCCGCCCTTCCGGGGCATCTGGACGACGTCCTCTGTGACGTCATCAGGCCGTGCCTGGCCGACCCGCCGGTCCACGGCCATGGCAGTCTCGGCCGCGGTCGGCTCGGCCCCAAGGCCCTTCTCCGCCGGCCCGCTGCCGCCCAGACCCCCCTCCGGTCGCTCCGCTCCCAGCCCGGCGCCACCCTCAGTGCGGGACAGCATGGCCGGGCTGTCTGCCCCGCCACAACCGGACATTTATATGTCTGATATTTTCTCAATTTGTTTCCCAGACAGAAAGCTCAAATACCGGACTGTCCGGTTCAAAACTGGACACCTTGCAACCCTATCTCAGTCTGCTCTTTTCTAAACTAAAGAAGCCCAGTTCTTTCAGTCTTCCCTCATAGCTCATGTTTTCTAGACCTGTAATCATTTTTGTTGCTCTTCTCTGGATCTTCTCCAATTTCTCCACATCTTTCTTGAAATGTGGTGCCCAGAACTAGACACAATACTCCAGTTGAGGCCTAATCAGCACAGAATAGAGCGGAAGAATTACTTCTCATGTCTTGCTCCAGAATCATGTTTGCTTTTTTTTGCAACAGTGTTATGCTGTTGACTCATATTTAGCTTGTGGTCCACCATGACCCCCCGGATCCCTTTCTGCAGTACTCCTTCCAAGAATGTAGCTTCCCATTCTGTACGTATGTAAAATCTAATCATTGAGAGCACAATAGCCATTGGTCTTCATGTAAGTAAGAATTCCCTAAGTGAGCTTATATATGAGATGCAAAATATCTAAGAGATCAGAGTCCTGTCTCCCTTCCATGACAGAATATACCTACACTGACCATCCATCCCGGATTTCCCGGGACAGTTCCAATTTTTAATGTCCTGTCCCGGTGCCCCGTGCAGCACTGAAATGTCCCAGAAAGTTCCCACGCTCCAAATGCAGCTAGAAGCAGCTGTGCAGCTGATTCTCTTCGGACAAAAGCTTCTTGCGCAAAAAGCCTGCAGTCTACACATAGCCTCAGCTGGATTGTGGGGGGCAGAAAAGCAGCACGCAGCTCAGCTGGACTGAGGGACGGAAAAGCGGCACACAGCTTAGCTAGGCTTGGGAGTGTGGAAAAGTGGCGCGTGGCTCAGCTGGGCTGGGCGAGGCTCAGGGAACTGATATGCTGCTCAGCTGGGCTTTGGGGGAAGGGGGAACCAAGAAGCCCAGTATGGAGAGCAGCAGCAGAGGACCTGAAATGACCTCCTCTGATTTGGAAAAATCCCTCATCCAGAATCAGTCAGTTCCATAGGGTGCCGGACCAGGGAGGTCCAACCCCTATCTCAAGTCAGCTCCTGCATCCTCCCCCTTGGCCAGACACCCTACCCCCACTCCGCTCCTGCACCCTTCCTCCTGGCCAGACACCTACTCCCAGTCTGCTCCTGGACACACTCCCTTGGCCAGACACCCTTCCTTCTGGCCAGACACCCTATCCCCAGTCCACTCCTGCACCCTCCCCCTTGGCCAGACACCCTCTCTCCTGGCTACGCACCTACCCCCAATCCACTCCTGCATCCACTGTTGCTCCTGCACGCCCCCCTCCTGGCCACACAGTGCACTTGCCTTTGCTCTTGCTCCCTCCCCCTGGCCAGACACCCTACTCCCAGCCTGCTTCTGCACCCTACCTCCCACCGAGATCTTGCAACCTCTTGCTCTTCTGCCCCCCACCTCCCGCCCAGATCTTGCACCCCTTCCCTATCCCATTCACTGGCAGCCCTGTCACACACACTGAACCCCTCATTTTTGTCCCCATCCCAGAACCTAAGAGGGGTGTCCATGAAACCCACCAGAAAAGTAAATTTGACCTATGGGAAGACCTGAACCTCAGTCCTCCCTGTCCCTTCCCCTCGCCCCTTTGGGCTGGAACACCAGAGGAGTGAGGTGTCTCAGTTGGGGGCCACATCGATGAGGGTGAGGGCTTGTGCGGTCCCCAACTGATTTTTCTGTGGATCAGTGGCCCCTGATGCAAAAGTTTCCCCAGCCCTGCCATAAATAAAACATTGAAACCTTTTATGTTGGACATAAATTAATACTTTATTTTATTTAAAATGAAGTTTGATAAACTAATATGAGAAAGTTAAAATGCTTAATCTGTTTAATAATTTAAATTAAACCATTCTCCCTAGCTGTAGCACTAGAAATATTGCTCAGGCGTAATTATGTAATTAACGGTGAGTTTCTATTAGCAACTGGTAGTCCGGGGAAAGGTATACATTGAGCCAGTTGGTCCACAAGTCAAAAAGGTTGAGAATCACTGAAATAGAGGTACTCCCGGCCTCTCCCCCTGAGAGACTACCCCAGGCTCCCTATTGCTCCAGAAGAGCCCACAGAGAGATCGGGTCTATTACCACGGTGGTGAAATCACCATGTCCGGCACCCAGTGTGGATGATGGACAGACTCTTTGTGAGTCTTCCTTATCCAAGCAATTGATGAGTTAAACAACATGTTAAGATGCCACGTGAAAACACTTGGTGCATCCATAGAGAGGCAAGATGTATCATCTCTCTCTAGAGTGGGTTGTTCTGACTTGTGTGTCTGGGTAAACAAGCCCTTTGTGAGCTCTGTGAAGAGGTGAGATGTTTTGACTTCCAGTTTCAAGGGATTTGTTCTTCTGTCTTTGGGCTGCACGTTGCTTGGACCTGAATGGAGTTCGCTGTGACAGTGCATTTCTGAGTTATTCTGATACACAAAGTGAAACCTGTGCTCAAGACTCCACATCCAGTAAGAGAAAGCACTCCTGTCAGAAGAAGTCAATTCAAAGTCTCTCCAATTTTCTTCAAAGATCGCCTCTACCAGGTAATGGGGCTTTTACTGATTGGTCCCTTATATTTCTGAAGGATGACTAAATGTTAACTGGATCTTCTTGGGTAATATCAACAGATTGCTTTGGGCCCAATCCTAGCTTAAAATTTAAATTGGATCAGGTGCTTTGTAAGCAGGTTGGGAAGTAGTCTCATTTGGCAATTATTATTAGGTATTATTTACATAATTTAGGCATTGCCACCATGGTATTGACATATACATTTCTCAGTAGCTTTACATATAAAATAGCCCAGGCCCGTTGATGTCCATGGAAAACATGCTTTGCAAGTAGTGATTGCGAGGGTCAGTATTGTCATTCTGGCTTGTGGAAATGGAGGACACTTGATAGTTTTGCAGGAACTTAAAAAAATGCAGTCGCAGTACCAATGCATGGGGGTTTCCTATAGTGCTCAAACCCATCCCTATTGGTAGAGGACAGTGGGAAGAGTTTGTGTCCATCTTGACCCCGGAAGTACTACCATAGGGGTGGGACTTCATGTGGCAGGTGGGTGGGGCCTAAGGGGTCAGGAACGTGACTAGCAGTGTCAGGGGGCATGGCTAATGTGTCCCTATTTTTGGTTCAGAAAATATGGTCACCATAATAATATACCATAGCTCTCTACAATAGAAAATATGACGATACTTCATCTCTACTACTTAGATCAATGGTTCTCAACCAGAGTTATACGTATTTCTGGGGATATGCAGAGTCTTTCAGAGGATACATCAGCTCATTTGCCTAGTTTTACAGTAGGCTACATAAAAAGCGTTAGCAATTTCTGTACAAACTAAAATTTCATACTGACAATGCTCTAGCTACTATACCAAGAAATGTAAGTGCAATATATGTATTTTTATTTTATAATTATATGGTAAAAATGTGAAAATAAGCTGTTTTCAGTAATAATGTGCTGTAATACTTCGTATGCTTAAGCCTGTTCGTGCAATCAAGTATTTTTTAAGTGAGGTAAAACTGGGGGTATGCAAGCCAAATCAGCCTCTTGAAAAAGGTACGGTAATCTGGAAAGATTGATTGTTACTGTCCAGATACAGACTAGCATGGCTACCACTCTGAGACTATAATGCAGAGAAAAAGATGCATTCTTTAGTCTATTTTCCCAAACCCTCTTATTGATTTTGAAAACCGCTTCAAAGCACTGATACATCTTCATTCCCTTTAACCCAACCCTTGTTCCTCTATCTTTATGCCCAGGTCACCTGTAGCGCAAACATACTGGTGAGGCTTGTTCACAACCATTCTTCAGCCAGTAGGAGCTCCTTCTTGTATACCGCTTTAATCCTCATAAGGTTACTCAGTATGATACTATTGCTGTTCTGTCATTTGTATTCTTACTTAATTGTATTCAGCTTGTTGTAATTCAAACAGATTGAAACTCTTTGGAATGATTTACATCAGTGCTATCAGACTAGGTCTCAGTGTTGTTTGGAGGGCTCACTGCAGCTATCTCCTCTCCGTGTTCAATTTATCGCTGACAGAGCGAAGGAGAGCTCAGTGGATGCAGAAGTGATTTTTATTTACTGTCCATGGGCTTGTTGCAGCAGGACCATCTGAAAGATGGATACCAACCAAGAGCATTTCAGCTTGTAATTATGAGACATAAATACTTTGCCGCTGGTCACCTGCATGAGGATATTTCTAGGTCTCACAGTGAGTGCTGTCAGCTTCTTGTCCTAGGATGGCCAACTGCAGCTTGTTGAACTGAAGGTGAAAAATCTTAGAACATGTGAATTCAAAATAATGTCTGCTTCCTCTTTGGTGGTATAATAATAATTAACAAAGCAGTACACTTTGACCACAACCCTGCAATCCTAATGCAGGAAAACTGGAGCTTTTCTTACAAAAGGGATCTGGGCTTCTATCTCAAGGTTACTCCCTTTTAGCAACATTACTGTCTGTTTCAGAAAGGTAGCCATGTTAGTCTGTTTCAGCAAAAATAACGAGTCTGGTGGCACTTTAAGGCCTAACAAATTCATTAGGATTAGGGCATCAGATCACAAAAGCTTATGCCCGCCCTAACACCCTAAGAAATTTGTTAGTCTTTAAAGTGCCGCCGGACTCCTTGTTATTACTGTATGCCTAGCCCTGAATCTTCTGTGTTTTTAAAATCTATTTACCGTTCATAATAAGGATTCCTTGAAACTGTTTTTGTCCATGCAGGAAGCCCCTGCTAAGTGAAAAGTCATTTAAAATCAACTATATATTTAAAAATATTTATAGAAACTAACATTTTATTCTGGTTTTTCAAAGAGCCCATTTTAGTTTTGCTTTCCATCTCTCTAAGCTATAGGGGTGTAGACACTGTAGAATCCTAAATTGCTTTTGGATAATGCACTAAAATTCTCGCTGAAAATAAAGGTATTCATTACCCATGTTCATCTGCTAGTATTTAGAGCAGTGTTTCTGAAAGTGTGCCGCAAAATCACTTTGAGATTGGCTCCGTTTCATCCCTTGCAACCAAGGGGAGCCGCAGGAAGCAGTGGCCCAGCCCAGTAAATAAACAAACTGGGGCAGCCAGTTAATGTGTTTCTCAAAGTGATTTTGCGGAACACTTTCAGAAACACTGATTTAGAGGATAAAGTTGTTGGTATTATACTCATTTTCAAATAGAGAAACTAAGTTATTTGGAGATTTTGTAGCTTGACATATGTCACCATGGCTCCTAATTCTAAAATTATTTCAATAGATCAGTGATTCTCAAACTGGGGTCTGTGGAATTCTTAATGGCAGCTCATGGAAATACTGTCTGGTCACATGGTGCTAGCTGTTTTATTTTTTCCAGTTGCTAATTTGCAATAAATTATATTTAAAACTTCTTATTTTCCCTCTTTCATGTAATCAGTTCATGTGTGTGTTTCCACAAGCATGTTCCATAGTCACAGCTGAGAATAGTGTGGTTCATGTGATTATGAATAGAAGATAGGTGAGATGATCTCTTTATTAAACTTTGGTCTATACTGTAGAAAAGTTTGAGAGCTGCTGCATTAGTAATAGACCATGTGCCTGTCTACAGTCAGAATTCACTTACATATGGGAACATTCCATTATAATGAAAAACAGCAAACTTTTTTTTTACAAGTTTTAATCTCCACACTAAACAAAGCAGCCTTTGTAATGAGGTCAGTGAAATTGTGATTTCCATTGTTCCAGCTTGAGAGCACTGGCTGTTTGTTATTTATCATTCCCACTTACTGCAAGTTCCTGAAGCTAGTCAGATAATATATTCAGTTTTCAATACATTTCCCAAGAGGATACACTCCACTTCTTACTTTTTGAAACTGAAAATAGTGTTATTTAATTTTTGTTTGTTAGAGAATGTGAAATGACCCTCCAGCTTAATCAGTTTGCAGAACTTAGGAAAGTCATAATATATATGAGTGGCTCTGTTAAGAGTACAACACGTGTTTTTTGGGGGAGAGGGGGCTTATTCTGCAAAACAGAGTTCATTCAGACTTAAATATGTAGGGGCTTATTTAATACAAGGGTCTGATTTATATATCAATTGTCGACCAAACCAAATTAAGGTCCCAGTCCAATTCCCATTTAATTTATGTCTTTTCATTAACTTCTGTGGTCTTTGGATCAGGACCTAAAGAAAGCCAGAAGTTTGTTTGGATTCATAGATTCCAAGGCTAGAAGGAATCATTGTGATCATCTAGTATGGCTTGACGTAAAACACAGGCCATAGAATTCCCTCACAGCAATTCCTTTATAACAAAGCATGCCCTGTGCATGCTGCTAATGTCATCTCAACACCTAAGCCAGAGTGTGAAACTGCTTTGTCCTCTGTTGTGAAAACTCTGCTGAGAGAATCTTAAAAGTGCCTAGTAGGATGATGGGAATGATGGGACATTAGCTTGGGTATCCAATGGTAAGAACTGTGAGTTTGAACTTCCCCAAGTGACTAGTTAGAGGGATCCTGCCTGTCTTAAAGGGGAAAAGATGTGAAAAACTAGGAATCTTCTACAATATTTTTATGAATTATATGTCTGGCAATGGCTTGCTTGACTCGAGCTTGCTATTCACTGATGCTAAATGGTCAAAAAGCTGCTCTTGGGGCAGAACAGAAGACGTGAGATGTTTGTATCACACAACTGACTGTGGTAATATCAATTGGCAGTTAAAGGACTGGCTTAAATCCACCCATATCAATGGAAGATTGGAAAGACGCTGGGAATCCGAGTGAATATAGAAATTATTTTGAGGAATTTTTATGGCCAATGTTTCACAGCAAGTGAAATGGGACCAAAATGGCTCATGTTGGCTTTTGGAATCTATTAATATTTTAAAAAACAAAACACTTTTGAGTGGGTCTGAATGAAGGATAGAAATGTGGGTATGAATTTCAAAAGTTGAGATGTTTTAAGGGGACTTAAGAGACCCCGCGGTTTCAACTCCTTGCTCTGTTACAGACTTCCTCTGGGCAAATGTTTCTGTGCCTCAATTCCACATCTGTAAAAGGGGGTGAAGGTCATTCTTTATCTTACATGAGTGGTGTGAGGAGAAAAACATTAAAAATAGTGAGGTGCTCAGATATTACAGTAACGGGGGCCATATAATAAATATGTAGGATAGGGACTTAATACTTGTTTATACTTGTCTATTCTAAATACACTTGAACCTCTCTGGTCTGGGACTCTCTGGTCCTGCAACATCTGTGGACCATGGATGTTGCTGGACCAAAGAGTCCTCGCAGCTGGAAGTGGGAGCCAGTGCCAGGAAGGCCAGTGGCCAGGAGCCCACTGGCTGGGGCAGCTGCTCAGAAGGGAGCTTGAGAGCAGGAACTGTCAGCCAGAAGGGGCACTGATCTTGCTGGGTCTGGAAAACGCCTTTGTTTGAGACTGATCAGATGCCGAAGATGCCAGACCAAGGAGGTCCAAGTGTACTTGGGGTGTAATCCTGACCCCCATTAAAGTCAACATCAAAATCCCCTCTGTCCTTGGAGTTCTTGTTTCCATTGTCCCATATCAGTGCATTTCTGTACGCCAGGAGATGTATGCCATTAACTTCTTGTTCAATTAGGAATAAACAAAACTGTTGACTAATTTATTTATTTGTATTATGTTTGATGTAATTTATTTGCTGCTCACCAAGCACTTGGTATTACATTTGAAAAAAGTATAAATATTGAACATATTTGCCATAGTGGATCAGAGTACTTTCCATTAAGCTCACTGTTCTGCTTCTATTATTAACTAAGACTCAGTGTTTTGGTGCATCAGAGGAGAGTTCTCTCTCCTCTAGATAATCATAGAATCATAGAATACTAGGACTGGAAGGGACCTCGAGAGGTCATCGAGTCCAGTCCACTGCCCTCATGACAGGACCAAATACTGTCTAGACCATCCCTGATAGACATTTATCTAACCTACTCTTAAATATCTCCAGAGATGGAGATTCCACAACCTCCCTGAGCAATTTATTCCAGTGTTTGACTACCCTGACAGTTAGGAACTTTTTCCTAATGTCCAACCTAAACCTCCCTTGCTGCAGTTTAAGCCCATTGCTTCTTGTTCTATCCTCAGAGGCCAAGATGAACAAGTTTTCTCCCTCCTCCTTATGACGCCCTTTTAGATACCTGAAAACTGCTATCATGTCCCCCCTCAATCTTCTCTTTTCTAAACTAAACAAACCCAATTCTTTCAGCCTTTCTTCATAGGTCATGTTCTCTAGACCTTAATCATTCTTGTTGCTCTTCTCTGGACCCTCTCCAATTTCTCCACATCTTTCTTGAAATGTGGTACCCAGAACTGGACACAATACTCCAACTGAGGCCTAACCAGCGCAGAGTAGAGCGGAAGAATGACTTCTCGTGTCTTGCTCGCAACACACCTGTTAATGCATCCCAGAATCATGTTTGCTTTTTTTGCCACAGCATCACACTGCTGACTCATATTCAGCTTGTGGCCCACTATAACCCCTAGATCCCTTTCTGCCATACTCCTTCCTAGATAGTCACTTCCCATTCTGTATGTGTGAAACTGATTGTTCCTTCCTAAGTGGAGCACTTTGAATTTGTCTTTATTAAACTTCATCCTGTTTACCTCAGACCATTTCTCCAATTTGTCCAGATCATTTTGAATTATGACCCTATCCTCCAGAGCAGTTGCAACCCTTCCCAGCTTGGTATCATCTGCAAACTTAATAAGCGTACTTTCTATGCCAATATCTAAATCATTATAATATGCCTATATGAATGTGGAATGCTGTATAACATGTATGCTTAAGGGAGAAAGATATTCTTTACTGATCCTCACAAGCAATTAATGTGTGCCCGCCTAAAGCATGAGATTTGGTTACTCTTTAACAAGCTTAGCCAGCTTGTTCTTAAAGATCACAATTGTTCAATCTTCTTTACTTTTGAATTTCTTATGTGTGTTCCTAGTTCTCTTTCCTCAGGCACTACTGCAAATTTAAAACCCCTCAGCACACATACATTTTGGTTATTTGGCTCAGTATTAATTATATTACAGTTATGGACTTTTAAAATTATTTTTCATGGTGCTGCTCCATTCCCAAATTTACTTAATGCATCTTGATTAACTTAGTTTTTCCTAAATTAAATAGTTTTGTATTGTCAGTAAACTTCATCAACAGTTTATCCACATTCCCTTTCAAACCTTTAATAACTATATTGAACACCTCAGATTCAGATACTAGGCATCAAGTCAGTCCCTGAGCTGTCTTACTACAGTAAAACCTGTGTTATCTGGCACACTCGGGGATTAGGGTGTTCTGGTTATCTAAAAATTCCGGTTATCCGAGGGTCCCATCAACCTAGGAAAAACCAATGAACAATAATAGTAAAACTCAAGTTTTTAATATTAGTAGTTTTGTAGTATGAGGCAGTTGGTCTCACATTTCTATTTTGAGTTAAAGATGATGAGTACTTCTTAAATAAAAAATTGTTAAGCCAATCAAGGTAAACCAAGCCAGGCCTGTGCGCCTGAAAATGTGACAGGATTGTGGCTGGGGGCAATGCTGGTTAACAAAATTTTCTGGTTAACAGAGTGCCGGATAACAAAGGTTTCACTGTACTAGCTTTGCTGTCTTCTGAGGACCATCTAATTATTCTAATATGGTTTTCCTATTGACTAGTGAAATGGAGAAAGACAGAGTACCTGTAATTTTATACACGGGGCAAAGAACTTGACATACAAATAGTCTCTTTAGAGACTCTGTCAGAGTTTGGTCCTAATTTTGACCCACATTCAAATTGATTTTGGGGAAAACCTATCATTCCAACACTGCAGGTGATAAATCAACACAACCATTTCAGATTGTGTTTTTGTTTCTTGCCCATGTAGGATGGGAGGATTGAGCACTTTAGTGTGGCTTCTTCTGCTACAACATGACCAGCTCACAGTAGTTCAACTCTAGCTCCTGTGGAGTTTTAAGAACAGCTCTCCAAGCACAGAGAATGAAACTGACTAGGAATCATTAATTTTCCCTCAGTGCAGAGAGCTCAGCTCCAGCTGGCTGTAAAATGAAATGGATTTAGGAATCAGCTGCTCTCTGCAGGTTTGATTTGGGGAGGAGGGAAAGAGATTGGGAGTAAGGGGAGAGATGTGGAAGAGATGCAGAGGACACAGAGGGCACGTCTACACAGAATAATGGCTTGAAGCGTAGACATGCTGTTATTTCAGAATAAAGTCACTTATTCCAAAATAACGCTGTTGTGTAGATGTACCCATAGAAGGGGCGTCCCTACATTCCGCTAACATTGTTAATTAACCTGTTAGCCAAAAGATATATTTGTAATTTTCACTCTAAAATTAAGGAGTCAACTTTCAATTTTTTTGGCTTTATCTGTCTCTTTCTAGGATTATTGCACACAGCCATTCTGGAAATTATGTTGTCTCCACTCTTTCTGCTTTTTAAAATAATGTTCTTTAGACTTGTCTATACTATAAAAGGTTATCGTGTACAAATATGCTTAGAAAAAACTCCCAAATTAGCTGATATCATACTGCCAGGGGTTTAACTATACCCAGATGATATTATTATATCAATAGTCACCTAACTGTAATGACTAAACGTGTCAACTATATTGAGCCCCATTGTGCTAGGTGCCACACAGACATATGCTATATGATAGCCTCTGTCCCAAAATGCTGGGGACCAAATTTTTAAAGGTGCTAGGGGATGGTGCCCCCTGCTCGCCATATTTGCCAACCACTCTCTCTGGGGCTAGGCAGTCCTGGTTGTCCTCCCTGCAGCCAGGGAAGACCAGCTGAGGTGTGGCAGCCCTGGTCTGCCCTGGCTTTTTCCTCCTGGCTGCAGGGCCCCCCCTAAGGCTTGGCCAGCCCCGGCTCTCCCTCCCAGCCCCGGCTGCTGGGGGGCCGCTCTCTCCAGCTGCTGGGGAGCTGGGCCGGGCTGAGGCCGCAGCTGACCTGGATCTCTCCCTCTGGCATCTGGGGAGCCAAGCCAAGACCACGACTGGCCTGGCTCTCTCCCTGTGGCCCCTGGGGGGGCTGGGCTTTCTCCCTCTGGTGGCTGGTGGGGAGCCAGGCCAGGCCAGGCCAAGGCTGCGGTTCACCCAGCTCTCCTCGCTCCGGCTACCACTAACCCTGCTTTCTCCTTCTGGCCATGGCTGGTTGGCCTCCTACCACAAGGCAGAAGGCTGCACATCTCCGGCTCCAGCCCCCCTGCGAGGGGGAAAAGCCATGTGGCTTCAGCCCGGGGGAGGTTGCGTGGCTCTGGCCCTGGGCTCGCCCCTTCCCCCCCCCACCCCGGTTAGGGGGAAAGACCGTGCAGACCCCATGGTTTTCTCCCTAGCTACCGGGGTGGAGGGGGGCCTCTCTGGGACCTCGCAGGCCCTGTGCTCCTCCCCCTGGCCACAGAGCACCAGGGAGGGAAAAGGGAGGAGGGAGGGAGGGAAGGGCTGTGGGATGCAGAGTGACCTGATGATGTCACTCTGTCATCCCACAGGAAAAGTTTTTTTTTAATATACAGAGATTTAGGTGTCTAAAGATACAGACAGGCATTTAATTGGCTCTTTAAAGATGCATATAGATATATTTAGGTCCCTAAATATCTCTCAAAAATAGGGTTGCCGGGTGTCTGGTATTCTACCGGACAGTCCGTTTTTTTGCACCCTTTATCTGGTAAAAAAATTCAGAAAATACCGGACATGTGTAATGTCCGGTATTTTCTGGTTTTTCCGGCTGGGTGCCGGATGGAAGCCTGGCAGGGGCGGGGGGAGTGGCTGGGAGGTGGGGCACAATCAGCGCTGGGAGCCCTCAGCTGATTGAGTCTGAGGAAGAGTGATACCTTGGGGAGGAGGAGAAGCTGTATCCCTGCTCCTGAGCGCTGTTCAAGTGCATTGTGGCACCGTAGTCCAGGAGAGAAGCCCGCAGGTGCTTTGTAGTTGCGTTTAGGCGCCTTCCATGGGCTCTCAGCCAAAACTGACTGGGGTAGAATTTCTGTTTCTTCCCACTGGGACCCCAAAGACCTGGCTATGTGGGAGTCACCTTCCTACCCATGGTTGCCCTCCCCCCCCCGCCATTGTGTTGCCCTGGGGTCTGCCCCTCTCTGCTTTGGGTAGCAGGTGGCTGCTTTGCAGAGCAGGCTCTGCTGCCTCCCCCTTTGTTCCCAGCTTGGTGGCTCTTGGTAGCAGCCACACAGGATATGTGTTTGGTGTGGGTGGTGTTTTTTTTTTCCTTTTTTTCTCGACAGATGTTTAGCCCGTGTGTTCGGTATTTTTTGGGAGACCATCTGGCAACCCTAAAAATCTAATGTTACATTTTGTAATGTAAACTATCCAAAGAGATTAGGAATTGATTTAATTTTTTGTAGTACATTAGGGAAGAAAATAAAATGCTGGAGTAGGTGTGGAGTGTATGTGATAATCCTAGAATCGGAGATTGCTTAATATTGCACACTGGCATGATTGCTCTCCGGAATGTACGAAGGTGTCTTATGGTGATTCACAAGCAATCCAGGTGGTTCTACATGGCTCTTTATGCTGTGCGCATCACTGTAGTATCGGCATGCTTTTCAGTAGTGCATTAAGCAATGTAACTGTACATCTGTCATTATACATCTGTCACATTGTGGTTTGCCCCAGGGAAGAGGATGAGAGAATAGAAACTTGTGCACCAGAGTAAATTGTTTGCATGGCATTTTATAGGGTGTTTTTTTGCATTGTTTTTTCCCCAGTATATATTGTTATGTATATATGTTAGAGATAGCAAGATCAAATGCATGTCAGCGTTGTATGATTAAGAAATGTCACATGGTCTTGTGTGGCAGCGTAATGATGTGATGAGAAGGTGCATGTGTGTAATGGTGGCAGGTAGGCGATGAGGGAAGGCACACTGAAGGATGGAGATGATGGTACTTGCATGCCTGCAGTGTAATATGGACTGACAGTGAGTGGTTATGATAAGAGTGTTGTGGTGATGTTTGTCTCATCTCAGCACAGGGTGGTGTTGCGTGTCACAGTGATTCATGTCTGTGGAGGATGGCATGGTGTGTGTTGGTGGAGCAGTGCTATGAGTGTGTAGTGCACGGGTGGGCAAAGGGGCCTCCGTGGGCTGGATCCGGCCCACCAAGCAGGTTGATCCAGCCTGCAGAACTCCTGCCACTTCCCTGCCCCCAGGCCAATCAGGGCTTCGTGGAAGGGGGAAGCACATGAAGTCTCCTCCTGGCCTGCCCCTGCCCTGCAAGGAGTGTGCAGCGCATAGAAGCGTTGCGCGCTCCTTGCTGGATGGGGGCAGGACAGGAGGAGCCCTAATTGGCCTGGGAGTGGGGGGAGTGCGTGAAGTCTCCCCCTGCTCTGGAAGGGGCTTGGCATTTAGAGTCAACTTCCAGCTGCTGCTCAGTGGTGCTTCCTTTCAGGGCAGGGGCAGACTTCACATGCTGCCCTGCCCCCAGGTCAGAACAGCTGGTGGTTCTCTCTGAGGGGGATGGGAGAGGGGCTAAGACTTCAGGGTCTGTAGGTGGAGAAGCAAGGAAGTGACCTGGCCCTGCCCCCCCCTTCCATCTGAGACCCCGCCCCTTCCCGGGGCAGCCCAGGGCCATTTCAAAAATTTCAGAAGTGGCCCCTGGGTCAAAAATTATTGCCCCCCTCCTGGTGTAGTACATAGTGAAGATGCATGGTGGGGGAAATGCATGATGGCAGGGGTTGGCTGTGCTCCCTCCCTCCCCCATGGTGCCTGCTACATGCTTTAATGCAGGAGTGGGCAATCTCTGGCCTGTGGGCGAAATCTGATGTCAGGCTCCATGTGGCGTTTCAAAGCGGCAGTGCCGCATGGAGCCTGGGTCAGTGGGGGAGACCCTAGCTGATTCCAGGCTCCACGAGGCGCTGCCGCTTTGAAACGCCGCGTGAAACCTGGGGACACCGCAGCTGGCACCAGGCTGCATACGGTGCTTCAAAGCGGCAGTGCCATGTGAAGCCTGGGGTTTGGCCCCAGGCTCCATGCGGCGCTGTCACTTTGAAGCATCCCTCGTCTCTCCCCCGCCCCGTTGCTGCATTTTTCTGATAGAGGCAGCAAGGTGGGGGGGAAGCGACTAGTCGACTAGTCTGTCGACTAGTCGTACACATCCCTATATGGCACAATAGCATATGGTGAAAGTGTAGTGCCATGATGGTGCACAGGGGCCCAGAACAAATCAGCCTGTATGTACCCCACCCCCCTTAATATTTTTTTAAATCTGTTTGGGGAGAGGGCACCATTGCTAGGGGCAAGGGATGATGGAGAGTCATAGGGTGACACTGGCTAGGAGCACTGGTGCTGGCAGGTCCTGGAAAAAGGAGAGGTCTGGGGCACAAAGGCAATTAATGGGGTCAGCCTGGCACTGGCGTGTTCCAGCAGCACTAGAACACTGGTGACTGGTGCAATGGAAAGGCAATGCCAGGAGCCAGAGGGGCAGGATGGTCTGGGGCCTTTGCTGCCCCTGCCAGAAACAGCCCCACATGACACAGGTACACTGAAGTGTGGGGCTCCCCAAAGCATGCACCTGGAGCAGTCACTCTGTTTCACTGTACCCAAAGGATGCATAGTGCGTGGTGGAGGTGCAGATCCATGCTGTGATATCCTGTGGCAGTGCAGAAGTACTATGATGGTGTGTTGTGTTGGTGAGGCACAACGGCAGGGTTTGGCATGGGTGGTGATGGTGTCGTTCCGTGACAGTGCACAGCGGGAGGGCGTGTGGTGGCCGTACAGTCAAGTGGCGGCGCGTGGTGACCATGCAGTGGCATGGCGTCTTGGTACACTGGCGCAGTGGCTCAGTAGCGACCTGAATGATGGTGCAGCAATGTGGCGGTGCCCTGACATAGCAATGCAGTGTCATGATAGTGTGCGCTGGCCGTGCAGTGTGGGGTGCAGGCCAGTGGTGCAGTGGCGTGCCTGTGCATGGCCATGGTGGCGAATGCCCAGGTGCAGTGGCATGGCGAGGGCGGTGCAATGACGTGGCAGCGCCGCAGACCCCCGCCCCCGGCCTGAGACCCCGCACACTCGTCTCAGGGAAGGCGCCCAGGGGCGTGGCCTGCGGCGGGCGGCACCAATGGGAAGCGGGAGGGCGGGGGGAGGCGGGGGAGTCTCGGCGAACAAAGAGCGAGCGGCCGGGCCGCCAGCGCGGGGCGAGGCGCTCACCTGGGCCGGGCCGGCGCCGCCATGCGGGGGAGGAAGCTGCCCGGGACTCGAGGGCGCCCGGTCGCCTGATTCGGAGCAGCCAGCGCGAGAGCCGGCGCCGCTTCCCTTCTCCTCCCAGCCCCATGGCAGCGGCGGGCGGCGGGTGAGGCGGGGGCCGCGGCTCGGGTCTCGGAGGCAGCGGGCGGCAGGGCAGGGCCGGGCCGGGCCGGGCATGGCGGGAGTGAGTTACTCGCCGCCCTGGTGGGTGAGTCTCCTGCACCGCCTGCCGCACTTCAGCCTGCGCTGGGAGGCCGCCAGCGCCGACTTCCGCCCGGAGGAAGCCGAGTACCAGCAGGTGAGGCGCCGGGTGGGGGGGTGCGTGTGTGTGTGTGTGTGTGTGGGGGGGGGGGGTTAGTCTCAGACACCCCTTCCCCACGCCATGGAGGAATCCCTCTCTTCCGGGGCAAAGCCGGAGTGCGGTATCGGTCGGTCGCCCCCCCCCCCCCATAAGGGAGATCTCCCCCAGGGCAAGGTGGTGGGTTGGCGTCAATCTTGCCCCCTATGGGGTAAATCCAGCCTAGGGGCAAGCTGGCATGGGGAGGGTATCCTGGCGCGGCCCCCCCCCCCCGCCACCTCATGGGGTAGCTCAGCCCCCTCCTAAAAACAACAGTAGTTCAGCTCTTCTGTTTTCTATCCCCACTTCAACAGCAAAGAGGCAGGAAATTGTGTAGCCCCTGGAACAATGAGTATAAGCCCTGTGCTCCTTTGGGAGCCCCTGAAGTCTCTCCCCCCCTCCGCGGAGAAGTTTAAAACACTGGGACCTTGGGCCAAGCTGTCAAATGGGGATGGGGGAGGGGGTGGCTTCTCCAGGCAGGAAGGGTGATGCTGCCCAGGTGAGGCACAAGTCCTGCCTTTTATCCTGTGATTGAATAAGTACTTAGCTTTCCTAATAACTGGGCTGCCACTTTGTACAAAATATCCCTTTCTACATAGGACTGGAGCAGTGCTTCAGCTAGCTCAGCACCCTGCCTCTGCTGGTACTCTGGGAAAATAGTAAATTAGTGTCTCTTTGTAAAGTCTACTGAAATGTTTGGTAGAAAACAGATGGCTTAGTGCCTGCATAGGACCAAGTGTGTGAGGAGGTGCTGGCAAAATACTTGTATCTTTTCTGTTGCTTAACCTGTGCTTGGGTGACTTGCTGTCTAATTAAAATGATGGTGGAGTGGACCAGTGTATTCTAACATCTGTGTTCTCTGCTGCCATCTTGGAATGGAGCTGCAGTGATTCCACTGCCTCGTTGTGCCACGCTCTTTGGCTTTGAAAACACCATTTTGCTTCACTGAATATACTTATATAGGGCAGCATAGCAACACCATAATGCAGAAATGGGAAGGATTCAAGGCACTGCCTACCAACTATAAAGAGAGCCACTAGAGGAATATTTTTAGCTAGCAGTATTTTTGTTTAAGTAGTTTCAGATTGCAAGATTGCAGAATTAACTATAGGAAAGACTCTCTTTTTGGGTGTCTCCTTTTTTCTTTCTTTTTTTTTTTAAAGGGGGTTGAGTGGCTACAAAAATGACTGAATCTGAGTAAGATTGTCTTCTGATCTTCAGCCTTGGTCTTTCTCTTAACTTATCTGAATCTTATTGGTTTGAAGAGAAATGAAGATGTGCAATTTTTTTTTTTTTTTAAATTTGCATGTCCAATGGCTTTAGTTCACTTCTGTGGACTGAAGTAATTGCCTCCTGTAGAGATGTAGGAAGTGTGAGGTACTGAAGATGAGAAACAAAGTGTAGGATGGGAAAACTGTTCTTGGGTTGTTATGAAAGAAGCACACTTCAATCACTGAATATGTGTGTGTGTGTGTGTGTGTATAACAAAATATCGGGTTTTATATTTATTATCTGGTATTTTGTAATTTAAAAAAAATTATTTCCAAGCGCTGTATGCTCTGTGTGTATATATTACAAAATACTCTCGCAGTACTGTTGACACTTAGTGTTACAGTGCAGTCTCTTGGGGTTCATAAACCTCCTGTTGTTCTTGACTCGCAATTGGGTGCTAGTTAAGGACTTCTTTCCACTGCTATATGATTTGTCAAACCAGAAATCGAAGGTGTAAGTTGTGTGCTTTTGAAAATGGCTGTTTCAGCGCTGTTTACTTACAGTGCAGAACCTCTGCAGCACCATTGCCGAAATAAAGGTAGTAGTAATGTTCTTGTTGCTAATGAAGATGTTCTTACTCTGGAAATGGGGAGACACAATCAAGGATTTGTGTGCGTGAGTGTAAGGCAATAAAACTAGAGAATGTACAGTAACCTGGTAGTCTAAGTAACATTGCAATCACTCCCTGCCCCTCTAAATTGTTCTGAAGGCTATTAGTTCCAATGTTTGTCTTGTCAGTATTTTAAGTATGAATCTGAATATCCTCTTGCTCCATTTACTGTTCACTGATCTCTTTTTTTTTTTCCTGATAAATACAAAACAAGTAACTTAATTTGCTCCGTTCTCCATGCACTTCAAAATATAGGCACTCCTGTTTTTTACTGGTTCTTGAATTTGCAATTTTTTTTTTCCCCCTGTGAGCATGGGGGGTGGTGTCTTTTCCTTTGCCCCCTCATTTTCCATATCTAGGAAAAACTGCCTTCCCATATTAAGTGTAAGCATGCCATGTGGCAGCTTGTAGTTCTATCGATGTCCTTGATTGCACTCTACACAGCTAACTGGAACTGACAGTAATGCTGGACTTCATAGGTGCACTCTATCCTTTTGTTCCTCTATCTTCAGTTGGGAAAGAGAGGCAAATATGCTTTTATTAGTCTCCTGAGAGTTGTCAAGCCATTGGATGGTTGGACCCTTATCATGAGCTGATACACTTACCAATAGGGCTTCTGCATAAACTAGAATTGGTATGGAAATCCTTTAAGGAAACTGTATCCTGTTCCTTGATCAGACTGGGGATGGGTAGTGGGGGCTGAGGGGAGAACTTAGTTGCTATTCCTCCTTTAAAACAGACTGAAGTTGGTGACCTTGAAAGCTGTTCTCTTGTGTTCATATTTGGATGAAACATGGATTCAGGAAATACAGTGGCTGTTAAAATCCATGCAACATAGCACAGAATGGTGACCTAGATCAAACATAGTATCTTAGTGATGTAGTCTGTTTTTGTAAGTGTCCTGTGGCTCTTTTGTAAAGCGGGTTGGCAAGATCAAATCTGTTTTTCAGTCTGTTATTAGTGTAGTGAGTAAGCATCCATTGTGCTAAATGGTGTCTATTTGATGTCAAGGGAAACCTGTGTAAAAGCTTGTGTGGCTTTAAGTTGAATCCATTCTGATTGCCTTTGAAGTCTGAATCCTTCCTGTGTCCTTTTGGGAGGCTTGTGCGTGCACATGTGGAGCTTGTAATTGGTGTCTGCCTTCTGCATGTAATAAGACAGTGTTGCCCTGTCTCTGAGGGGAAGGAGTACTTGATGCTTGTTTGCCTGGAGACAGCTGTGATCATTGTGTTCTAGTAACTGGGACTACATCCTTTCCTCTGAACATGAGGGATCCTTATGGTAACAATGTGTGCATGGTTTGTCAGACTTAGCTGGAGAGTGGGTGTACATTTAGAGGCCTTCAACAGCCAGCGTGTCTGTTAAATCTGTGGTGGTTGCTTTTCATGCCCTCTCCCTGTCTGTCACTGTATGTTCTGTCCCTGACAGGTTAAAAGGATCTGTGGGTGGGGAGGGGAGTGCAGAGAGAATAGGATCTCCTGGTTGATTATTCTTGGTGAGCTTCTCATTTCTCTACTGGTATTAGTACTTAAAGTCCATAGTGGCCCTTCACATCAATTACAGCAAATTGTGCCTCCATATAAAGAGTTGAATATGTAACCAGGGGAGAGGAGGAAAGGAAACAGTAGGTATGCAACTGCTAACTAGATTAGGATGAGGGGAGAAGGTTTTACCTGTTTCTGCAGATAAGGGACTTTGTTTTCCTGTTTCTGGCCTCTATGTATTGCTTTGAGGGCTTCATCTACTGAAATCACTTTCCATAGAGTATCTTATCAGACCTGTTTACTCCTCTCCCTTGCATGGGTCAGTGGGATATAATAATTATCTTTAGTTAGAAGCAGTTTTTTTTTTTTTCAACTTTATCCTCCTCTGAGTCACACTGCAGTGTTCTATTAAAGCTTATTTTGTAGCAAGTCCTAAGATAGAAATGGAACCAAGCCTTTGTTGGCTTTTAACAATGCAGTATTGTCTTCAGTTCCCATGGCTTTTGCCACCTTAACAAATTTCCAGGAGATGGTCATACCAATGCTGTCAAATTACTCTTGGATCCAGTTCCCCAGATCAGTAAGGTTTCTCTGCAGCTTGTGCTATTGTCCCTCACTAAAGCAATGTAAGAATGTAAAAGCACTTCATTTTATTTGGTGGCACAATAGTCAGTTTATGGTGTTGAGAGTAGAGCTGCCAGAAGCCTCTTTCAAGAATATCTTACCTTCAGGAAGATTGAGCTGAAGTCCTAAGAGGCTTTTTTAACACAGCAGAGCTGTTCCTAATAGGATGTCTTCGGAGTGACTGCTGCTTGGTATGAATACCTTCAAAAAGGAAGTTTCAATAGTGGCTTTTAAGCACAGTTAATGTATGTTACTATAATTCAGATGTGTGGTGGTTTCCTACACTTGAAGTAGATTTTCATTGGTAATGTTGGCAAACATGGATTTCACCAGGCACATACAAATTGACACATTTCCATTGATTTGAAACATAAATAGGCCAAGTAAGAAAAATGCTGCTAGAGAACTAATTAGAAGTTGATGTAAGGATATTTATTTACTATATTTTGACACACGATGTTGACAATTTATGCATACTACATTATGAAGCTTTAACCTAATCTCAAGGTCTACTATCATTGTCTGACCCCTCTATAATTTCCCACAACTTCTGAACACTTACATTGATAAATTCTTAAAAATATAGATATCTTGTCGTCATCTTCTTGTGTGTTTTTAATATAAACAGACTTGGCAGAAGATTTACCTGGTGTTACTCAGGTTAATTCAGTTTTTGTGTGCTTTTTTGGGGGGGGGGGAGAAAATGAAAATGTGCATGCTTCATTTGAGGGCAACTCCAGCCCTCTCACCACAGCAGCTTGGGGCTAGGTGAGAAGTGCCTTTCCATGGCTGCCATGGGCACAGCCACAGAAGAGGTGCATGTCCCCCAGCTGTAGCAGAACCAGGTTCATCTGCCTCTTGCAAACCAGAATGAAGAATGCAGCAAAGTGCGCTTTCTCCTTGCTCCCCTTTGTCAGGGAGCAGCCAGTAATGTTCCTGTATGAATGGGGGGGGGGGGGAAGCTTAAGGCCCCTCCTTGCTGTCCCTAAAGGGTTCCGGGGAGGGGGGGGGAAGCTCAGGGCTGGAGCAGTTCCAGATGGGCTGGGGGGCTCCCCCAGACAGCCCCTTTCACCTATCTGATGATTGTCTGTTTTCTGAGAAGCAATCCCATTCTAGGTACATCCCATTTGCCTGGTACACCCAAACCCTTAACTTGCTTTAAGGTCCGATAAGAGGAAGCTGTATACCAAATTCTGGCTTTAGCTCTTAGCATTTAGAAAGAGTTCTTGAACAGACAAACTCTCTCAAATATATAGTAGATAAAGGCTGTACAGGCTTAACCCCATCTGTTAGCCCTGACCTCAATTTAGCTCTTGCAGAAAACTGAAGATTTCTGAATCACTGCAAAATGGCAAAGTTCCCCTGGAGTCTCTTTTGTACACTAGACCCATTTCACTTGTGACTAAATTAGAACAAAGTGCTCTTGGAGTGCAAGATAAATGCATCTAACTACTGCATCATAGGATTTGTCTAAATTAATGGCTTTTTCCCTTAAATTCCACTGTTACTGCCACCTGTCTACTTCCCTGAAAAGGAACTAAAATCCTCAGCAGTTGTGAGGAGGCCTAGAAAAGACAGACTTCAGATGCTAGAGGCTGCTTGTTTAGTCCCATCATCTACACTTGCTCTGAACAAGGTTAAATGGTTTGTTGATGGTAGGTGGTTTATGCCACTCTGTCCATTACTGCAGCTAGTGGAGTTGAAGTGATGATGGTACTGGGTCTACACTGATCGTCACCACTCCTAAGGGCAGTCCCTACTGCAATAATTTTTAATGGCGGGGGGCACTCGCAAGATTTTTGGTGACTGGCCAAAGGCTGTACTTCTGTGGCAGGGGTGCGGGGTCTGGGATGGAGTCTGGGTATAGAAGGGAGTTTGGGTTAGGGGGCTGGGGTGCAAGAGAGGGTATGGGGTTTGGGTGAAGGAAGGGGTTTAATCAGGCTTGGGGTGCAGGGTCTGGGAGGGTGTATGGATGCAGAAGAGGATTCTGGCTTGTGGGAGGGGGTGCAGAGTCTGGGAGGGAGTTGTGACCTGGGAGAGGGGATACAGAGGGATTGAGCGGTGACCTGGGGCAGGAGGGGGTGGTGGCTTGGGGGCAGGTAGCTGTGGGGGAGAGAAGAGGTGGGGTGCCAGAGGCAGGCTCTCTCTGGGATGTGCTTCCAGTCAGCAGCCCTGCAGGAACCTGAGGCAGGATGCTTCTGTCTGTTTGTGCTGCAGTTCCAGGCTGGCCAGCTAGCTGTTCCATGTGGCTCTGCTCTGGGCATGGAAGAGGGAGGGAGGCTTCATACACTTCACCTGCTGCCAGCAAAATTTTCTCAGCTCCTATTGGCCAGAAACTGGCCAATCCGAGCTGAGAGTTTGCTGGGGGAGGCGGAGGCCATGCACAAAGCCTTCTCCCCCTTCCTCTCCAGCATCCAGAGTAGAGAGCAGCCAGCTGTTTAAAGCAACCTGAGCTGCTCCGTGCTTAAGGGTTCTGATGAGGCGGCTGCAGGCCACATCTTGCCCACCTCTGCCCTCCTGTGATGTTACCCAGCTGTTTCCTTAGGTATGCCTCCACCTCTACCAGTGCTCTTCTCTTGTACCATCTTGCAACACTGTTAATCAGGCTAATGAACAGCTTGTTGTATCATTCTGAAGATGGGCTAGCGTGGTGCTATGTTAGATTCCACTGCTGCACTTTGGTTTGCAGTTGTTGGTTTAGGTTTAGGGCATAATTTTTGTGTAGATTTTGGGGGGAGGGTGGAATTCAGCAAAACAGATTCCATCTAATACTAGCTGGCTCTACAAAGTCCTTACTCTATATGTAACAGCTTTTTTTGTTTAAGGATATTTCTTGATTGCAGAAACTCAGTGCAAACTACGCTGCCAAATAACTTGAATTGGCCATATTGTTGTAGAACTTCCCCTACTGGACTGGCGTCTCACTCCAATCCAGAAACCCAAGAGCATTTATGTAAATCCAAAACATGTGGATTAGTAGAGTTGGATGATGTATTCTTGTCCAGTTACCAGTTGGCTCAAAATCAGAGGATAATCTGCCTCTTTTAGATGGGTTAGTCTTGAAGTTTCTTTCAAGGACGAATAGCCTGTTTCCCAGGTCAGTTCTTGCCTGAAGTACCATTAATTGTTTCTTGTAGCATTTGGAGAGGCTAGGTTGTGGGAGTCCACTGCTGTTCTCCAGTGAAGTGAAAGTTGTGTTTAGGGGTCACATTGGTGGTAGCTCCCCTGGATTACCATAGCTTAATAATGAGCCTGGTCTTGCTTGTTCTTACTGGGGGTTTAGCGGTGTCAGCGTTGTGTGGCAACATAACATACTCCAGAATGCAAACACTTTTTAAATTAAAAAAATCCCTAGTAAATGCATGCAAGTTGGGCTTTTTGTGGGTTGTGCATCTAGCTCTGTAGCAACATCTGGTACTTGGGAGAAAGTGAACTCTTGCCAGCTTTCTGTCTGCAGGTTCTCTCGCACATTGATGCAGCAGTGTAGCCTGGATTTTCAGATAGTCCCTTGAGAACTGTCTGTTTCTGGAAATAAACTTCTGATTCAGGGTGAGCTAATCAGAACAGTTGCTGAGAGTGCATAATTTTAACAGCTCATAGTGCGTGAAAATAGCTACTTGGCTCAAGGAAGATCTAACCCTTGCCCATCTAATCAAGGCATAATGTGGGGCTAATACTAACTTCATTCTGGAGAATGCATATTGTCTTGCCAGTATTGCTTAGCCTGCCACCCTCTTCCATTTAAAAAAAAAAAAAAAAAAAATCTTTACAGAGTGCATATCTTAGAAAGTATCCTACTGGGACCTTGTTTTTTATTCCAAATAAAGTTTAAAAACTTTAGAAGTCTAATCAGCTGATGACCAGACCATTGGTATTTTGACACTACTGCTTGCAATGAGGAAGTCCCCTTCCTTTCTCTCCCCCCCCACCCCCCACCCCCTCTTTTTTAAAACTACTTAGGTCTGGAGAGACTCTAGGGTTAGGCTTTACAGCCTGTATCTATTTGGTTTAAGTCAAATTTTAAAAATTTCTTATCACAGATGCTTGACTTGTAACTCCTCTGCTTCTGCACTATGCTGCTTGCACTTACCAGCAAGGAAGTGGTTGTGCTTGTAGTGTAGACCTTAATCAGACAGATGGAAGAGGATATTCTTGTTGGTCTTAATTATTTGTGTTTCAAAATGCTGCAAGTTCTTGAAATAGTCTTCATTTTCTTGGCCTGCTGAATTGAACGTGGTGCACTTATCACTTGACTTTCTATATTTTAAAGTCTTAATGGGGTAGCCATGTTATTCTGCAACTTTTAAATGAGAAGTCCTATATCACGTTAGAGACTAACAAAAAAAAATTATCAATAATGAGTTTTCGTGGGTAAAACCCACTTTAGATGATCATCTTGTCTGAAGAAGTGGGTTTTGCCCATGAAAGCTTGTGTGTGAGATTCGTTTGTCTTACAGGAATGATATGACTGGGATGATTTAGTTGGCGTTGGTCCTGCTTTGGGCAGGGGGCTGGACTTGATGACCTCCTAAGATCTCTTCTAGTCCTATGAATCATGCCTCTTGCTGCACATGACTTCTATTTTGGGAAGGTGCTGGGGGCATAGATGCTGATTGCTATAAATGTCAGTTTTCCAATCAGTATAATTATAGATGGATATCAATACTCCAGTGTTTGGAGGTAGCCTTATTTCTATCCCTCTTTCTCAAGATAAAACTTGAATAGTATCGTTAAACCCAGTTTAAGTTGCTTGGGGACTCTGCAGAAACTGACTTCTGGTGCCTAGAAGATGAGTGGAAGGCAGGAGGAACTGAGTCTGCTTTTTGTGTTCATCTTTTGCTGCTGTCCCTTCTGTCTCATGCAAAGCCATTGTTTTAAATGTTAATTTTGAGCCAGTAAAACAGTACTGTTCAAGTGGAAGCTTGTGTGGTGTTTTTAATAGAATTTCTTTCATTCTGAGAGTGAAGAAATTCTCACCTAAAGAATATATGCCATTAGATATGACACTGGAGATTAAGGGTGGGAATGTAGGTGGCTTTGTCCTGATTAATCCACAGCTTTGAAATGTGTAAGCTGTGCACAAGGTTTAGCTTCTTGCTTCCTTGTCCCTGCTTACCAGTGCGTGGGGACATTGTAAACAAAGTTTTAAGTCTAGTATCTGCCTAGTTTCTTGAGGTAGTCATAGCTTCCTTTTTCATTACCTGTCTTCAAAAGGTAAGATCCTGAATTACTGTCTTGTTCCTGTTCTCTCTGCAAACCTTCATCACAACACAGCTTGCAGTAGTGCGTTGTCATTTCAGTCCTGTACTGCATCAGAAGTTACAAATGGCTAGTGAGGGAGGAAGATAGATTGGAAGGCCAGGAAAGTGAAACATATTGGCACTCCTTGGATTGAGATTCTGTCTCTTAATTATGGCTGGGGAGTATTGTGCTTTTGACTTATCAAAAGCTTATTTTTATGTCCTTTGTAGAAATATCTGCTGGCTCCCCCTGCCCACTGTCTTTTTGGTTTCCTATTTTAGTGTTAAGTAGGGATTTAAAAATGTAACCATGTAACTGCTAAAAACATACCTGGGAGCTGGGCTGGCAGACAGGATCCTCAGGTATGGCACAGCTCCATACTACTCAAAGCAGCTGGCTGCTCCATGTGACTCTGAGCCTCATGCTAGGGAGGGAGGCTTTGTGCACTCTCCCCACCCTCAGCACAATCTCTCAGTTTCAATTGGCGGAGAGCCACATGGAACAGCTAGCTGCTTTGAGCAGTTTGGGACTGTTGGCAGGCAGAGAGCCTGCCTGAGGGACCTGCTGGGTTGCTAGCTGGGAGCTGCCTAGCTGAGAATTTCCTGGCCAGAGCTTCTGGTACCACACTCCAACTCCCTGTCTCTTGGAGAGACAGGTTATCACCCCCCTCCTCAGTTCACCAACCAACCCCTCTGCATCTTTCCATGCATCCCAATCCCCCCAAGTCACAACTGCATCCTGCAACCCAGTCTCCTACCCCAAGCTCTCTTCTGGACCCAACCTCCATTCTGTATTAGTCAGGATTCACTGATGTGGTGACATAACCACTCAGCTGTGTGCTCCTCCTGTGTGGTGTATTGACTTTGTGTAAGTAGTCAACAAGAGCCCTCAAAAACCACAACATCGGATAAGGATCGAAGGTCCCAGCCAGGTCAAACAAAGTACAGCCTTCAAAGGGTTTATAATGGAGGAAGTTAATGAGCATGTCTGCCTCTCTACTAGGGAAGTTATGTATAATGCCACAATAACACATACACAGTTGCATTTTTCATTTGTATTAATCCTCACTCAAGATTTAATATAATTCTATATAATTTCTTACCTCCATATGACTTTCAGGTTATCCTCTGTCTGTTATAGGGACAGGGTTCTGCTTGAGGCTACAGTGATGCTCATTGGGATTCAAGTATTTTCAAGTTGGAGTCCCTGTAAAGTAGTTATGGGCAACCTGCAGGGTTGTATGTGGTCCATTGGGGTTCTATATGGCACCCCTCCCTTTATTTCCTTCCCCTGTGCCTCTCATGCACTGGGGACCCTGCACTAACCTGCTCTTTCCCCTTCCTCCCAACATTTCTGGAGTGCCATGAATTGGCTGACTTGCAGTATTCAAGATCTGGGAGGGAGGCAGAGGAGTGGACATGGGATGTAAATCAGGTGATTCATGGTGCTTTGGGAGGGGGAGTAGAAGGGGTGGGTTTGGGGGACACAGGCAGGGAAGAACATGGGTGGGGTCTTGCAGGAAGAGGTAGAGCAGGGGGTCACAACCTTTCAGAGATGGAGTGCCGAGATTTGACTTATTCACTTCTATGTACAGGTCCGAGTGCGGGTGATTCTTTTTAAAGTCTATAATAGTCCTACTTACAGCAGCTTCATCAAAGGAAAGATGCACATTGTACCTTTCAGAAGCAGCGTACCAAGATTAACTTATTCACAGATCTGTGTGCTGGGGGGAAGGGGAGGAGGAGCGGCAAGGGTAGGCTAGGTATGATGACCATATTTTTCTGAACCAGTTGCAGCTAGGGAGACTGGTTTAATTTAAATTATGAAACAGATTAAGCATTTTAACTGTCTCATGTTAGTTTATCAAACTTCATTTTAAATAAAGTAAAATATTAGGTCCTACAAAAAAGGTTTCCATGTTTTCTTTCTTCATGGCAGGGGTGGGGAACCCTTTTTGGTTTAGGGTTCACTGATCAACAGAAAAATCAGTTGGGGACCACACAAATGAGAAGCAGAAAACCTCTTCCAACCCCCCCAACCCTCACTGATGTGTGTCCCTCCTCTTCCCCTCCCCCCCCCAACTGAGACACCTCACTCCTCTGGTGCCCCAGCCTCATGGGGTGAGGGGGACTGAGGTTCAGGGCTTCCCATAGACCAGACTTACTTTTTGGAGGTTCTGGAGTTAGTGGATTTTATGGACCCCCTTAGATTCTGGGGTAAGGACAAAAATGAGGGGTACCGTGTGTGACAGGGCTGCCAGCAAGTAGGATAGGGATGGAGTGCAGGATGAGGGAAGGAGGGTGCAGAAGGGGGAGAGGTTGCAAGGTCTGGGTGGGACGTAGGGTGCAGAAGCAGGCTAGGAGTAGGGTGTCTGGCCAGGTGGAGGGAGCAGGAGCAAAGGAGGGTGCAGGAGTAGGATAGAGATGTCTTGCCAGGCCAGGGGAAGGTGCAGAAGCAGGGTGGGTGTTTGGCCAGAGAGGGTGCAGGAACAAGGGAGGGTGTCAGAGCAAGCTGATGGTGTGGGGTCTTGGCAGGAGGAGGGGAGTGAGGGGAATTGGGGTGTGGTGGGGGCCTAGGCATGAGGGGGACCTTACCTGGCTTCGTGCCTCCTTGCAGCATGTGACCATGTTGTCCCAGGCTGCCCGAAGGGAGGCCCCAATGTTGCTGCCAGGGCCCATGTGGTCCAGGGCTGGCCCCAGAGGCCCTGCTGCCATGGCCACATGGTCCAGGGGCGGCCCCGAACCACGTGGCCACAGCAGAAGTATCTCTGGTCCCGGTGGAGGTGCCGCTGAGGAGCCACAGCACTGTCTCCTCCCATTGCAGTCTAACCCGCTGCAGGGAGGAGGGAATGCTCTCCAGCAGCTGCACGGGGCAAGAGGTGCGGGGCTGAACTCCCTCCTGCGTGCCACTGAAAATCTGCTTGCGTGCCCTAAGTGGCATGCATGCTGTAGGTTGCCGAGTCCTGGGGTGGAGTGGGGGCAGGATCTAGAGTTGACCATCCCTTGGCAAAATAAGAAAATGACACCCACTTAATCAGCATGCACCTCACACATGCCCATTGCCCACAGTGTTGTGAGAGCTGGGCACTCCCTCAGCTTCGTGTTTACTTTTACTGATAACTTTAATGTGCCCCTAAAATGATCCAGTATTGTATTGAAAAGGCATGATATAGGAGAAGCAAGTGCAATATAGTTGTTTAATTTTATTCTTGGGGTCTTGGCTAGTGCACATGCCCAACTTCAATCTTGAGGGCTGCTCTTGGGGGGCAGGGGGGTGCCTACGTACTAACCATTGCTGCTGTAATATTCATTGAAGTAGTTTTTCCCACTGTGTGACTTGGCTTCATTTGTATATTAGAAGAAATTTATCTATTTAGCAACAGATCAGACTGGTGAATAGCTGGATTTATAGCCTCCACTGTGGGAGGGATTCCTGTATCTTGGCCTGCAGAAAGGCTTTAATGTAGTTTTGTGCCTGAATGTGTGGTTCCTAAGGGTGTACTTCCAACTTCTTAGAGTTGGGCAGAAGAGACTTGTTTTCTTCTGAAAGTTGGAGAATGGCTTGCAGCGTTTCCTCTTTTTCACAGGCTGTGTGGATCCTACAAGCTTTAGAATCTGGTGAGCTTGCTGACCTTGCCACACAAGGAAAACTTCTGCTGACGTGTGCTTAATGCTTCAAGGACATTTTTTCTGCCAAAAACTTCATACGTTATTGGTTCAGGATTTAAACGTGAAAGTTAAGCCCAGTTAAAATTGGTGCAAGAACCTTAACTTTTCATATTATATCCCAATGCTTAAATCATATGGATACTATGCATACATTACAATTAGGGCTAGGTCACTGGTTAACCCATTGGCCCAGCTGGAGCCCCCTCCTCTCCTCCCCAGCCCCCTGCCTGTGGTGTGGCCAGCTGTCCTGATTTGGTGTGGTCCCTCCCCCCCCCCAATTTAATCAGCCAGTTAAATGTAATGTTTAACCAGTTAACTAATTAAATGGGATTTTTACATCCCTAAAATAATAGTCTCTTTACTTGAATATGGGATGGAACTTTAGAATGAAAATGACACATGATCTGTATTCATCAGCTATAACTTGTTATAGCTGCTAGCTTGACTTTTCCTTTTAAATTAACTTAATCTTCATGTTTTCAAAACAATGAAGAGACATTAAGACAAGTGCCCCATCAATAAATAGAACACTGAATCCTGTTGTAGATGTTCATACTTAATATTGCATTAATTATTTTTGTAGGATCCTATGAACTAACAGCTCATTCGTATTTGAGAGCTGTCAGCTCCAGTTGAATAATTGCAGTAGCAATGATTGATGTGATCCCAAATATGAGTGCTGTATAGATTACCCCCATTGTACCAGCTTGGGCTATGCATCAAGTTTATGTTGGTGAAGGTCTGTTTGGTGAAACATGAAGACTAGGGATGAAGGTTAGAACTTTTCCTGGATGACCAAATTGTGCCTTGGAATGCACATCTAAATTAGCTTTACAACACTTATCTTCTATAAGTGTGGCATGGATGTGTTCTCCTTATAGGATAGGCTAATATTTGTTTGTTCCTGCTGCTTGCAGGGAGCACTCTTTTGAGACTTAAATGCTGCTGTTCACGCATGCTGCATGCAACTTTGAAGGGGAGGTTTGCTTGTTAAAGGTCAAGTTCAAACATGAAAGTGTAATTTTTATAAAATTCAACTTCTCCTGACTAACAGAGTGCTTTCTCATGGGAGGTGTTCAGGTGAATACTTGCTGGCCTAAGTGTATAATGCAATGCTTGTTCGGAGAGCTTTGTGTGAGTGCGTGTGTGAGAGAAGCATCAAAGGTAAAGGTGGTTGTGCCAAAACTGAACAAGAAGTTGCACTTGTAAATTCAAGAACAATCCCAAACTGACTTGAGCTACAATTTATCATCTAAACAAATGAGCTAATTCCCTGTTGTCTGTCTGTTCTGTGCCAGATTCATGACTTTAGTAATCTACAAACTAAAGTACATCTAATTAACCCTATGCCCTATTCTGAGTTAAATGTGCCATCTGGTTGAAAGTACAAAGCAGCACATCACGTGTGTGTGTGTGTGTGTGTGTGTGTGTGTGTGTGTGTGTGTGTACGTGCGCGCACGCACATGGTTGTGATCACCACTTGCTTCAAGCTCCTCCTTCCCTCCCTTTAATGGCTCTCCTTACTGTCTTGTTTGGATTAAGGATGTTAAGAAATGGGTAACTAATTGTTCATTGATAAGGGCCCCTGCTGCAGCTCTGCAGTTTAAATGTGGTAGGAGCTGGGTGTGCAGGCAGTCCAGCTCCTCGTACATTTAAGCTGCAGAGCCACAGCGGGGGTAGATCCCAGAACTGGCGTGAGCCAGGACTGCTGACTTCCAGCTTGTCAGGTCTTGGACCTATCCCGCTGCAGACTTGCCTTTTTAAATGTAGTAAGAGCCACCTGGGTCCCTGACCGCTGTGCCTCTGCCTCCCCTACGGAGGTGGTGCTGGGGATAAATCAGCTTTTAAGCACGTTCCCCCCAGCACTGGCTCCTGTTTCCTCCCCCCCCACCCCTTTGCTGCCTCTACATCAGAGGCAGCAAGGGGGGGGGCGGCAGGAGGAATGAGTAGTCGACTAATTGACTACTCTTTTACATCTGAGGGGGGGGCGGCGGGGTGTGTGTGTTTTGGCCATGATGGTGTTAGTGGGTGCTCCTCACCTCTAGTTCCTTGGTGGATTTGTGCATAGGCATTCTTGGTATGGTCTCTTAAAAGACTGTGTGCTCTATACAAATGGCTTGGTGATATTGATATTAATAGGCATATAGCAGTAATGGGCAGTCTAGGCTAGTGAGTGGGCCGCATGAGTGACCCTCCATCTCAGTAGGGATGTAAATACGATTTGTTTATGTAACCAGTTAAATGTTACGTTTAACTGACTAAATAGGTGGTGGGCGGGGTGGGGCTATTCAAGCCAGGCTGGAATGGCCCTTGTCCATGGCAGCCCCCTGCCCATGGTGGGCTGCTCCACCCCTAATAGTTAAATGTAATGGGTAAGCATCACCCATTAAAGATGATACTTAATGGGCATCAACCTGGTTAACTACTCGCATCCTTAATCTCAGTGGGCTGCAAGGTCTCCTGGGATAGTTAGCAAAAACCATCCTGCACTTGCGTACTTAGAATTTGCAGGGCGTGCTGCTTAAACTGTAGCAGTGTTATGGATGCAGAGGGAGTGCATGTCTCTTACAGTCAATGTTGTGCGCATTCGGCACACACCTAACTTCACGTGCCCTGGCTTTACGTGCATGTCACTCCAGTAATACCGGTACACAAGAAATAACACTGATGGAAACCAGAGGAATCTGGCAACACTGCACGTGGACAAGGGTAAACAAAATATCTTACGGGCCAAATATAGAACGCTGATGGGCTGCATGTGGCCTCAGGGTGCAGGTTACCTGCCACTGCTATATAGTATTTGCATCTAGGCTGAGCTAATAAAGTATTGGTGTTTTGACTCGGATGCTTTCACTGACTGAGGTCTGCAGAAGTAATGCAGATAGGAACTGCTGGCCTGTCCTTTCTTTTGCATTCAACTAGCTTGCTGCTTATAAGGAGCTAACAAACTTTCTCTTCACCTTCCTTTCAGAAGCCTTGGTCTTCAGAGATGAACAGAACAGGTATTTTGTAGGTGGGTGAGAAGAGTAGGGCAAGAGGATTTTGGTGTATATTTCTTTTGCAGGCAGGCCTAGTCAGAGGAAGGGTGAGAGATAACTGGCCGCCTGCTCTTCCCTCCCCTAATACTCCCTTCAGGAAATGCTGAGAGTTGAGAGTTATAGAATTCATGAAACTCAAGCTGTGCTTTAGGAGAAATCTGTTTTCAATTTCTGACTGTTCTCTGAGAGCTTCAAGCTGAACAGAAATTGTTCAAGTTGGGGGAAGGGTATTGAATGAATGAAAGTAGCAGTGTCAGCATTCTGAAGAGCCCCACTGCTTCTGCAGCGCTGTACTCAAAGGCTGGTGTGCGGGGTTTTTTTGTTTAACAGCTTCAGGTATCGGCATTCCCCTGCCAGGTTTAATCTGACTGTCAGTGGTCTGAGTGACAGTGTCTAGCATGTCAGACTGGAATGTGATGGGAAACATATCTGCTGTTTGGCATCTTTTTCCTTAACCCTCCTCCTTCAGTGTCCTTTCAGCACCCTGATTATGAAGGGTGAAAACTACGATGATAACTTGAAGACCATAGGGAAATACTTTAGTGTTCTACTCCTTTGCAAAATGTGTGCAGATAAATATTGTTTCAAATTAAACAGCCCAGCATGTGTGCTGGGGCCTAAGAATGTTCTCTGTATAGTAAACTATTGAAGGTTTGATCTAGGGCAGTATTTCCCAAACTATGGGCCGTGGGGAAAAAAATACCTGGTGTCAGCGTGGCTGCTGGGGTGTTCCGGGCTCCCGGAGTGCCTGTGTGGCACTGGGTCCCCCAAGCCCTCGGCTGAGCTGGGCGGAGTCTGCAGCCAGATGTTCAGGGCTCCCAGCAGCAGTGTAGCTAGGGTTACCAGGTGAGTTTAAAAAACAAAACAACAAAACTCTTGATCTCAGATGGGGGTGGTGAGAACTGGCCACTGGGAAGCAGGGCTGGGGGCAGCGGGGATAGCCAGGGGAGGTCAGGAGGAGGGGAGAACCGGCCTCCGGAAGCAGCTCTGGATGGGGGCAGTGGGGCTGGCCAGGGTGATGGGGAGAACCGGCCTGTGGAAGCAGGGCTGGCTGGGTAGGGGGCTGGCTAGGGTAGATCGGGAGGAAGAGGGGAGAACCAGCTGCCGAAAGCAGGGCTGGCCGGGGGATGTCGGGAGGGGAAGTGGGGGAGAACTGGCTGGCCAGGAGGGGGTTGGAGGAAGTGGGGCTGGTCGGAGGGGCAGCAGGGTGGGGTGGGTGGGGGAGCGAATCGGCTGGCGGGAAGCGGGATCGACCCGGGCGCGTGCAGATCCTTGGGCATTGCCTGTCCCACACATGGTCCCGGCGAAGCACGAGTGAGTCCGGCCCCGGGGATTCCATTTCTCCCCACCCCCTCGAGTATTTGCGAACTGCCTAGCTGGTAGACACACTCACGCAGCCTGAGCACATCTACCAGCCAGTTCACAACTACAAACTGACACACCTAATAATAATAAAACTTACCTAATGAGAAAATACCGGACATTTTATATGTCCGGTATTTTCTCAATTTTCTTCCCAGGTAGAAGCCTCAAATACTGGACTGTCCAGTACAAAACCGGACACCTGGCAACCCTACCCCTCCTTGCACCCTCCCTCCTAGCCAGATACCCTAACCCCCGCCTGCTCCTGCTCCTGTTCCCGCCTCCTGGAGTGCCTGTGCAGTGCCGGGTCCCCCAAGCCCTGGCTTGGGCTGGGTGGAGGATGCAGCCAGGTGAAACAGTGAGAATTTATTCATTTTTAATTTCTTTAATATGCATTTATATTTTTGGACTGCAAAAAACAGTGCTAAAAAAACCAGGTTCCAACTAAAGTAAAAAGTTTGGGAAACCCTGGTCTAGCCAGCTTTCTGTCGGTCTTACAGTCCATTTATCCAACCCATATTCCCTTAACTTGCTGGCAAGAATATTGTGGATGACGGTATCAAAAGCTTTGCTAAAGCTGGCACTGGGTATTTTGGGAGGACGAGAAACAACTTATTTGCACATTCATCATTTTCTTAATGAATATGCAAAAATGTTACCGGTCCTCCAAAAGCTCGTGAATGGATTTATTGGTCCCCATGTCAAAAAGTTTGGGAACCCCTGATCTAGGGGATGTGCACATTACTTTGAATACAGATCTGAAAGTTGTTAATTGTCATTATGTATAGGAACTAAGGAAGAGACTGGGAGTGACTAGTTGACCTGGTGACATCTTGTCTCCTGACAATGAATTGTAGCGGGGGGGAGAAAAGGTGGAATACCTTCAAATGAGTCTTTCGTGGCGTGTGCAATCTGCTACTCCTTTTAAAATCAAGTATGGCTTCTTATTCTTTTCCTCCTTTTGAGTAACAATCTGCCAAATTTTGTACTGACAGTTATATCTATGGCTGCCCTCTACAGGAAGATTCCCAACAATGGGAGTAACCGCTTAACTTAAAGTTGTTTGCCTTCAATGAAGCCAAGTCTCCATTGGCACGCTACGGAGCTGTAACTTCCTGGCTCGGAGCTGAAACCCTCTTCCCCCCTTCCAAGTGCAGCAAGTTACGGTGCTGTAAATCACCTGTCTGAACCAGGCTACATTACTGGAAGTCCTGCTCCCAGTGCGAATAGCTACTTGCCTTGTGGAGGTGTCTCTCCAGTGAGTGTTTACTCCTAAGGTGGTAGAGTGGCTGTTCTGTGGTAGTTGGTGGTGTGTGTGTTTTTTGTTTGGTTTTTTTTTCCCCCATCTCTCTTCTCTTCTGGGTACGGCACAGATGGTGATTACTTTCCCTATAGAAGAGACAAATTCAAAACAACCACACTGTTCTAACTGCCCTCTAAACTAATGCTACAATAGAGAGGGATCTGTGGGAGATGTTAAAAACTTTACTACTGTGGACAATACCGAAGTGATAGCCCTATCCCCACTTAAGTGAGTATCTGGACACTGGTCTATTTAGAAAAATCTGATATAGTCCTATTCATGCCTCAAGTATGGGAAATCTCTTTTGAAGTCTGGTAATCCTCTGGGAATGACTGGAGGGGGAACACTATAAAATTCATTATGAATGGAAGCGTCTTCACAAAAAATCTGTTGTCAGCATTCTAACATAGCCAAGCTGACTAGCGTAATTGTGCAGGCAGAGTAGAAGGCAGAAGATAACGAAAACTAAATTGTGTGTTTTGAAAAAAAAATATATATATATTTTTTTTTGGTTCCTAATTTAACTGAGGTTTCACTTGGATAAGGGAGTTTATTTTAAAAAGACTGCAGGACGCTGGCCAAGGATTTGTGGCTTTTTCCTTCAGTGACCAGTCCATTATTTATTAATGTAATAAGGCTGCCTGCTTCTGCAATCTCTTAGATCATTGCTTATTCAGAAGTTTGAGTAATACACAGTTATGGGAGGTTACTTTCAGTTTTAGACACAAAAAAAAAAAAAGACTTCTCTGTGGAGCCCTCCTAGACTGACCTACGTCTAAGGGATTTTAGTGCCCATGTGGCAAATCTAATAAGTTCACTTTAACCCTGTCAAATTGTAATGAGAAGACTGAACACAATTTAGTGATCACCTTTCATTCAGATAAGACCATTGTGGTTAGAATTCATTGCGGCCATGAAAGAGGTTGAAATATCAAAAGTGATAAAACACTATGCCTATAAATGAGTAACTAACAGGCTTGCCAATGAAATGTTACTGCTGTTTTGAGCTTTTTCCTTCTTGTCCTTCTGCAATATAAAGGGGGGGGAAAATATGTACTTCAAACATTGGACCCCAAGGAAAAGCCTATGTAGCTCTTCAATACTGAGGATAAGCACAAGTCTGTGACTCTAAAATGTGTCCAGTTCCGTTGCTATGGGGATAGGCTCTGCCACCAGGATGGACTGATACGTTCCCACTGTGTGCATTTTAGAATGCAGCTCTAGAGCCTCAGTGAGAGCCTGTACAGAATGCTGGGAGCATTCTACTGGGGTGTAAATAACAAGGTTGGACGCTTGCTCTGGCTTTGCTGCTTTATTCATCTTGCTTAGCTTTAGCCTCTCCATTGCATCCAGACTTCTCTCCTGGGGCTGTGGGGGCTTCAGCTGTTGGATGTGGGGAGAAGCAGTGTGGTGATGGTGCTGCTGATTTGAATTATATTTTTTTTCTTCACCTTTCTCCATCCTGCCAATATGGATATTTTACCAAGAGAATTACTTGCCAAATCCATACAAGAGGAAACATTTTTGTCTCAACCCCTTTGATCCTTTTCTGTGTTGGCCTGCTCAATCTTGCACCCACTACCTGTACAGAATTTCTATAGGAGACAGGTTTTTGTTTTTGTTTTGTTGGTCTCCCCTCCCACCCCCCCACAAAAAAAAACTTAGTTTGCAGTGCTGCTGCTGTTAGCATGCAAGAATCCATTACATGGGCATGTGTTGGACCCATTTTTGTCATTTTCCCAGTGCTGCAGAGAATTACAAAACCAATCCAAGCAGTAATTGATCATTCATAGGACAGCCTTGAATCTATAGTCAATCGTTGTCGACCATTCAAGACAAGGGACAGAAGCCATCCTCAAGTATAACCTAGCAGTAGTGCTTGAAACCCAATTCCTAAATTAAAATGGGTTGTTGTTTTTATGTAACTTAATGACAATACTCAATAAGTTAAATGAATAGTGACAGTGGTAAGGCTATTGGTTAACCAGGCTCAAATAAAACTGGAATGTTTGAGCCACTTTTCCCTTGTTTTGCAAACTTATTTTTAAAAAATACTTGTTCGGAAAGTACTGGTTTTATCTGTCTCCTCCTTCATTATGGTGTATCTAGTTAACTTGTAAACTGGCCTTAAATTTCTCTCCTTCAGAATACTGCCTTTATTGAACAGCAAGCAATTCTTAACATCTGTGTTAAGGATGTTAGCTAGCGGGTAATAGAACAGTCGACTAACCGCATGAATTCTTAGTCGTTAGTTGACTATTCTCTAGTCCCCGTCCCCCCCCCCCCCCCCCCAGGAGGGATGAGGTGGGCAGCCAGTGCAATCCGGCCCTGCTCCTGGGGAGCCCCCTGTCTGCAGGGGGAGGGTCTGAGGTCCCTGTGGACAGATGCAACTTGGGTGGGGAGGGGGAGAGCAGGTGGGGGAGGCTGCCCCAAATCAGACTCTGCCTATGGCCTGCCACCCCACACGCTTGTTCCTGATGGAGATAGCAGGGGGCTCCCCGGAAGTGGGGCCAGGAACACACTGGCTGCCAGCCCTGTCTCCAGGGACAGTCAAATAGTCATGCAACCACAAAAAATTGATATGCTTACACAACTATTCAATTACACACTATCGAACATCCCTAAACAGAAGTGAAGCTAAACACTGAGCATAGACGCTTTTACTGTACTATGAATAGGGACTTACGGTATGTGTATTTTAAAAGACCCTCAAATGTCATTCAGCAGTACTTGAGTAGGTTGAGAAGAATTTTGTGAGTTTTCTCCACTGCTTTCAGGGAGTGAGACCAAAAATTATTTTATGCAGCATCTTGGCTCTGGTGTACTTTATTCCCAACTGGCACCCAGGTAGCCTTCTACTTCAGTCTGTCTTGCAAGTAGGTTTCTAAGCAAATTACATATGCCAGGCACGTACATCACTCTGGTAGTTCAAGCTGGGTAAATGATGTTTTCAGAGTTTGTCATAACTTAAATTTTCTCTTGTCTGCTCTCTACTGGAGCTAGGATTCTAAAACGATAGTAATCTACAAACAGGAGAATAAAGGGATGGAGCAGTGTTATGGCCTTTGGACTAAGCAGATTTCATCTTGCTGTAATCGAAACTACAGGTTAAAGCTCTGGTTCAGCAACATCCATGGTCTGGCATGGTTTTAGTTAGCATGCCTATTTATTATGATGTGGCCAAGTTTCCTGTGGTCCCATAAAGTTTGTTTACAGGCACCAGTCCTGGCTTTCAGTGTTCTGTGCTGTTGGTAAATTAGAGCTAAACCCCAAATGTCCTCTAAGAACCCAGTAAAAAGTGGGAGTGGTGTAATGCTGCTAAACAATATCGACCTCCCATTGTTCAACACGTTCTCTGGTTCAGCACCAGTCAGGTCCCAAGGGTGCTCGACTAGAGAGGTTCAACCTGTAAATCTTTCCGTGCTTAGAGCCACAATGGGTAACTAGAAACATTGGCAGGCAGTACCCTTCAACCTTAGAAAGCTCACTAATTTTATGAGCAAAAGCATGAAAACAAAGATCCTCTCTGATGCTTCAGGACAAACTTGTGGGGGAAGAAAGAGGAATTCTATTCCTTTGGGTCAAATTCTGCCCTTGAATACAATTGTTCACCTCCATTTGACACTGAGAGACTTTCAAATATATACATGTTCTATTCCTGAACTTACCTTGATAGCACAGGCATTTCAGTGACCTAAATAATTGCCTTAAACAGGCTGACTCTTGCTTAAGGAAGGGACAGATGATGAATTTAAGAAAGAAAGATCCTCTGTGCATGGAAGTATTCTCTACAGTAGAAATAGGGAGGCTAAATACAGAATGACAGACACTTTCAGAATGGTCTCTGAATAGACTGTTGTGCAGCTTTTTATGGTCTTCAGCAGGATCTTGCCATGTGTTAGCTAGATAACATCATGATGCTACTTCTGTTGTGGACTCACTCTAAAGTCACAAATTGAGCTTCAGCTTGAAGCATTGGTTTTATTGACACCCTTCCTGTAGTAGGGTTTTACGATCTCTGCATAACTGTGAGAACTTAATATATTCTCAGACTTGATTTGCTTTTTCTTGGGTTGGCTGGATCTTAGGTTTGTTTTGGGGGGTTGCTGTAAAATGTTAGAATAGAATCCAGTCCTGCTTCATAGACCATTTTTGTAACAAGGACTACAGGTAGCTATTTACAGTTGCAAAAGCAGTGTCTCCAGTCTCTCTTTGCAGATACTTCAGTACTAACACAGACTGCTTCATATATGTCACTACTGTTGACTGTCATCTTCTGTCAGGATTGTGTAGTATGAAGCTACTAGGTGACCATAAATCAAAGATGCTGTGCATCTTGCAGTGCTGTGCAGGGTGTCCTTGTGAGCAGGTGCCTTTCCAAGCCTATTCTAAAACAGTCCATATACCCTTGCCTTTATAAACAAAGCTCCAAGAAGATGAAAATGTTGCTTTTGGGGATCGACTCCAAGGCTGCTCAGCTTGTGCTTTAAATCTTGCTAGAAAATTGCTCTTGCCACATCCAGTGTTCAGGTGGTCTAACTCTGTGGTGTCTGACTTCCTAGCTAGCTGCTAGCCACATGTAGTACTGGTTGGACGCCACAGGTGGTAACTTGTTGGCTGAGTGCGTGGGTTTGACTCTTTTTGAAATCTTCTTAAATAGGTCAAGACCTTCTGCAAGGGCTGCACTAACTAAGTCAACAGGAGAATTCTCTCTTTTTGGCTTAGAGCTACAATGGGTAACCAGAAATAGGGAGTGAGCCATGTGAGTGGCCCTCCTTCACCTCAGTGGGCTGCAGCAACATGTGGCACACTGAGGTTCCATTTACAACACCATGGTCTCCCTGTCTGCCCCCTCCCCGTGGGGCTGCAGGTGGAACCCTGTTCAAGCTCTGGGAGGGGAGGAGAAGTGGGCTCGGAACTGGAATTGGGAATCACATGCTCTGGGAGTGCGGAGTGGGAAGGGGGGGGCCCTGGTGCACCAGTGCATGAGAGTTGCATGGGGAAGGGGCAGTGGGTTGCATTCAGAGCACCAGTGGGCTGCATGTTGCCCACCACTGACTTAAAGCATCTACACTATGCCTCTGATCTCTGTAGTATAGTCATAGCTTCCAAGACATTTTGACTAGGGAATGGATTGAAGTGAGATGTACTTTTAAAAGCTCTGTAGGTTTTTCTGTCTTCCCCCTCCTCCTCTTCCATCTTTGTGTTCAGCTTCCTCTTCACTCTCCCACATGCCTCAGAAATACAATCTACATTGTAGGAAGATACTTTAATGTGTGACATAAGTCCATCTGAAGTTCCCCATCACAATTTTTCTTGATACACCATTAATTTGGGAGACATGCTGGAGGTATTCTGCAGCCAGTAGTAAAATCATCATTTTGTTTTAGTTTAGTTTCTAAAATAATTTTCTGATTGAGGTAGGGGTTGGGGCGGGAGAGAGAGAGGAACAACCCTGATTTTATGTAATGGATACATATCAACAAGGGGAGCAAACTTGCACCAAAACCAGAAGTACTAAACAATGGCTTCCCTCTCCAAAGCCCCACCACATGTGGAAACTTATGGTTGGTTTTTTTTTTCCAACTTCCTTTTTGTGTGAGAATCTATCTCTTTGAGGGGGTTGAGAGAAAGGTGGGGGTAATGTGAGGATTGAAAGTAGTTGGGTAAGCAGAATCCCAGCTTGACAACCTCTGCTGCCATCTTCTTTCCCTACCCCCTATTTTCTTGTGACAGTGTGGGAGGAGCAGCAGAGGGAGACTAGAGGATAAGAGAAAGTCCTATCCAATTGTATTTGGGTCCATCCTCAGGCTTTGTTTTGCCAAACCCACGTCCATCCCAACTGTGGAGTGTGCAGAGATAGATAGACGCTAGGGATATAAAATTTGCTTTCATTAGTGAACCGGTTAAACCTTAATGTTTTAAATGGTTAATGACTAAAGTGGGATCCAAGGTGGGGACTGCTGCAGTCTGGCTGGAGCAGTGCCCAGCCTGCGGAGCTGTTGACTCTGAGCCCCCACTGATTACCAGTTTACTGGAACCAGTAAACATTACCTGTTCACTGTAACCAGTTAAGTGGAGGCTGTTCCTCTTGTCTTTAGAACTGTTGATCATCTGTGTAATTGGGCTGACTATGAAACTTGGAGTGCTGGAGCAAATAGGAAGGACGTGACTTTTTTTTTTTTTCCTCTGAAGTTTCTGGCATATGAATTTGGAGCATTCTGCTTTCCACATACTAAACAGAATGGATTCATTTTCTCAACTTGAACCTCTTTATTCTACACTTGTGTGTAATGCTTTTCTTTTGCTGCCTGAAAAAGGTCTCCCATCTGAAGCCCCACATGTCTTCATTTAAAAAAAAAAAAAAACTTAAACACCATAAATGTTAGGGTCAACATTTCAAGCTGGCCACTCTTAACTGTGAGGCTGTGGTCTGAACATTATCTAATGCAGCAAGGAAGATGAAGTGTTAACTAGATCTGAGCAGTGTGGGAGAAATAGTTGTACGTGGAGGGGAAGCCTGCTTAAATCAGCTCTCAGTACATTGCATTTCATTGAGAAGCTGAAGCCAAGTAGAAAAATTATAACTGTTCTAGAGACCAAGCCCCCAGTCTTCAGCAAAGAAACTTGCAGGCGATGTTCCCTCTCCTTGCCTTATTTAAGAATGGGCCTTGCTATCCAGGTATCTTCAAGTTGTGTGGGAGGGTTATTTTTTATTTAATAGGTCTTTGGATATAGATGCTCCCAGTGCTATGTTGCTTGGGGGGGTCTCAAATACATACCGTATGTAAAAATTACATGCAGACCAGATTGCAAACCAAGCCTTCAGAAAATGCCAGAAATAAGGCTTCCTGTGTGGAGTGGTGCAGTGTTTCTCAACCTTTATTTAAAAAAAAAAAAAAAGAAAGTACCCCTTTAAAAAATGTATAAGAACCCCAGTACCTACAGTTTTCAGACACAATTGTTTTCTACCATTGCAACACATTTGTTTAAACAACTTAATCATAGCCGAGCAGACAATTAAATTTTTGGGTGTAAAAAGTAAAAAAATAATAAAGAGCTGTAAAACTTAAAACACAAATTCAGTTTTCTCCAAATGTCAGTTGTGGTGACATTTCCCCCCCCCCCCCCCAACTTCTTCTCTTGAGAACCTCTAAGGATACTTGTACCACTGGTTGAGAAACACTGGAATAGTGCATACAGCTATCTAGTGTGACAAGACATACAGCATGCCACACTGCCTGTGTGGGCCCTGCTGCTGTACACACAAGAAGCTTGAAATGGAACTATGTCAAAGTGCGTGACAGAGCTTTTCCTGCACTGTAGGAGAGCCCCCACCAGTCAGTTTAATGCATGGTAAGCTACTGCACTAGCCATTCATGACTCAGCTTGCCATGCCTTTAACTAGCCATCTCAACAAGCCATCACTAATTACTCCTGTGCTCTCGGTGACCTGTAACAGGCTCTTGGTTCTGATGCTCAGTGCTGGCTTGGAACAGCGATTGCAGAGAAGGTGGTCCTGAGGCTGTAGCCTTGAGTTGAAGCATTCTTCATCACTCTGTAGATACAGGTTGTAGTCTGGTTGGCACTAGATGCTTTGAGGGGTGGAGCATGTGGAAAGCACATGGAATCTTTGGAGACTTTGGCTGCTAAATTATAAAATCTCTACTGAGCATGTGTGAGCTGCAGTTTAAAAAAAAAAAAAAGCTTAGTGCTTAGGTGGATTTTTCACAGAAACAGCAAAATGACATATCCCTGTGGCCCACAGGCCCTTAAATATATTGTTCTTTAACTTTTTGGTCTTGGAAACAAGTGTTAGCCAAAAGTGTTCACTTTCTATTTGAAGCTGAATTTTTTTTGGATGCTGTGCTGCGAGAACTTCAGCACAAACAGTTGGGCAAAGTTATCAGTGACTGGAAGAAAACAATGGACGTGTTGGCCAGTTTTAGGAGGTTGCACTACCAGTCTTTCCTATAATTGTAAACCTAGGGAAATGTGTTCCTGTCTGTAACATGAAGTTCAAGCAGCAGTCTGCAGTGAAGACATACCTGAGAAACAGATATTGCATTGAAAAGAAATGTTTCCAAAGAAACCCACCATTTGTTTGGTAAGGATTTTATTCTCCACAGAATCATCTGAGGTGTCCTTGGAAGTGTTAGCTTGTTACTGGATTAGCATCGAGTGAACAGCTTGAAACTGTGCAGATAAGAGTGTTTCCCTCTGCAGTTATAATCAAGTGACTCATAATTCTGCTGTCTTGTACATTTTCATGCCCTTACTAAAAAGAAAAGCTGGGGCTGCCTGACAGGTTAGTTTCCTCTTTAAAACAGTATATTTACAGAAGGATTTTACTGGAGTCGAAAATGGGTTTGGTGCAGAGATTGGGGTTAGTGCTAGTAGTGCTTTCAAGAGAGAGCACTCCACCTTCATGGTTGTTTTAACTAAAGCAAAGACACAAAAATGCACCTTTGATTGATCTGTTTTGACCGATTACTACTAATACTATATAGAATCATAGAATACTAGAACTGGAGGGGGCCTCGAGGTCATCAAGTGCAGTCCCCTGCCCTCAGGGCAGGACCAAGCACCGTCTAGAACAGTGTTTCTTAAACTTTTTAAGACCGAGGAACACCAAACAATTTTTTTATGAGGAACACCGGGGATTTTTTGTTGAGCCAAAAAAAAAAAGTTGGGGAGGGAGTAATTGAGCAAAAAAAAGGTGCCTGCCCCTTTAAGGGTGGCCATTTTGAACTCTTGTTCTCTGCGGCATACCTCTGACTGCCTTGCGGAGCATGGTTTAAGAAACACTGGTCTAGAATCCTTGGCAGGTGTCTAACTTGCTCTTAAGTATCTCAAGTGACAGAGATTTCCGCCCCTCTCTTCTCCCTTCCCCCTGGCAATTTATTCTAGCATTTAGCCAACCTGATAGGCAGGAAGTCTTTCCTGATGTCCAAGTTGGGTGTTCTAGGCGTTCTTTCTCTTGTTAGGTGAATTCCCCTGCCCACCCATTTTCATTTAAACATGGGCTGTAATAAATGCGGAGGATTTTTTGGTTTAAAACGAACAAATTGTAGATAGATGAAAACTTTCTTGACTTTTTTTTTAAATTTTCTTTTGGTACAGTTTAGTTCACTTAGCTATACACTTTTTTACAAGCTAAGTAACTTCTATTTTCTCTTTTGAAAGCTGAGTAGTTTTGATTACTGGGAAGTTAAGCTTTTTTTTTTTCTTTCTTTTCCCCCCTCCCCCAAAACTTAAGTCCATGAAAACAAATCTACATTAGGTTTTCGTGACTCGTAGAATGGGAACTGTTTTTTTCCTGCTCTTTTCAGTCCGACTTTTGCCCCATATGTGTACAGTAAAATAATCCTTCAAACAGTCATCTTCTACTTCTTTACAATAGCTCAGTATCTTTTCCACAACCTCTGAGTGGTTCACAGTGTATGGATTCTTATCTCTGCTACACAAGACACGAGTCAGTTTTATAAAAAGCTCCCGGTAACCCGTTGTTGGATAACACACAAGAGAAAAAGTGGAAACTTGATGTTGTGCATCAGTGATTGAGGTTTCCCGTTCAGTTAGCTTCCTAACTAGCTGTTTCATCCATTGAACTGAACTTGTAAGATGTGGTACTGTTTTGACTAAAAAGCAAATGTGTAAAATAGAGTATCTTGGTAGTTTGTCAGTACTAATAAGTCAAAGCCAATGAAGATATACTGGACCATGTATGATAGCCAAATTGGTTTAAGTATATGAGAAAATATAAGCTGCTACAGGTATCTAGGGGTGTAGAGAAATTGATACCTGAATAATAGCATGTGACAAGAGTCCTATAACTTGTATATACAAGGCAGCACAGTTCATGTTGAACAAAAATTGAATTATTCTTTCCTAACTCACTTGTGCGTAACACTACAATTCAGTGATTCTCTTAATGGAATTCTTATTTGTGTATCATGCATTGCATGGTGCTTTATGGGAGTGGTTTTTACCACATCAATACCTTCAACTGTTTACCATTAGGTATTTTAGTGGCATCTCAGGTGTCTTACCCCTCTAACTCTCAGGAGATGTCACTGGTATGATGTATTGATTATAATTGTCCTTACTCATGGTTAGGGCTCCTATGTGCTATGATACAAATGTGACTTCCATAGTGCCCCCTCTTGGATAATACCAATACTGAAACCTAGCATTGGTGTGAACTAAACTCTGCTAACAAGGAACATCCCTAAGATGTGCTCTTAAGGGGGGAAACAAGATGAGATTCCTGTCCAACAAATGGAATAAATTGATGGGGCCAACTCTTCGGTGTTCTTTATGAATTTGTCTTGTAGCCTGGCTGTGAACTTGAAGGCTTGCAGGGGATTGTTATAACATTAGTGCCCTGAACCTGCCAGGACACAACTTGGTCTGGTCTGTAAATAACCAGCCAGTATCACTGAACAACCTTGTGAAGACAAGGGCTGTAGCACACTGCTAAAACAACATGTGTTTTTGTTTTTTTTTAACCTGTCTATATAGGCAAGACCCTATAGCACGGCTACTCAACATGTGGCTCATGGGTCACATGCAGCCTGTGGCCCGTTTGTTTGCAGCCCACAGTGTGGTTTGGGTTCAACATGAAGCCTGCAGGTGGGATCCTTTGAACATGGCCTCTGCTGGGAACACACTCCACAATGGTGAGGCATCTCCCAGACAGGGTGAGCACCGAAAGATACAAGCAGACAGGCTGGCTGGAACAAATGGGTACAGGGTGTCAGCATTTCTAGCCCCCAGGAAGCTATTTGCATACATTTTCATGTATATACAACCACATTTGGCATGTGCTGTGAATATCATTGTGGCCCCTGGGGCTTCCAAAGTTGGGTAGCCCTGCCCTACATTGTGCAGACCATGTTATGTCCCGCACACTCTGCATTTGCTTGTATAGTCAAGCCCTTAAACTGAGGCTATGGAGATTCAGGAGGGCAGGTGGGGAATACTCTGCTTTCTTAGGAATTCCTTATTAGTGAAGCATAACTTATTGGCCTGAACACAGGGCTGGGAACTCATGACTTCTAATCTCAGCTTTGATACTAGGAAAACAAAGGCACAGAGCTTCCAGATCAGTAACAGTGAAGGAATTTATTGTACACAAAGCACTTCACTGTTAAAATGCAAAACATTTACAAGTGGGGCTTTAATGTTTGACTGGAGGAAGCCCTTGGTGTGTTGGGTGAAGTGCCAAATGCCTTTTTTGGAGTTGCTTATCTTTGAATCAATAGGCAAAATGCAGAAAACATGCTTGTAATATGAAAAGCTTCCTGGCCAATTTCTGCCTTCACAAAGCAAGGTGGCTTTAATCTATCATGGAAAACCACACTTCTGGGCTTCGGATATACACTTGTTTCTTCCTACTATTTGTGGCTTGTCTCTGGTCTGAACTCAAGTGCAGCTGAAGTGGTAAAGTCAGTAGAACAAACCATTATACTACCAGTGACAGAAGCTTTAGTTGTGGGTTACTTGTTGAGGGTGGTGTTTTGTGGGCTGGAGAGTTCCTGTTGGACAAGGAGTACTCCTGGTAATAAGCAAGGATCAATGTGCTTCCTTCTGTCCCTGCTTCTCATCCCTCTGAATGAAGGGCCACACTTGTTATAAAATCACCGGTATGCTACATGTAAACAACCCAGTAGTGCTCTTGAACAGTTCTCTTCTTCCTGTTTTGTATGAGTTGCATAAAACTCAGCATCTCTACAAAGGACTGCAGCTGCTGCTCTTTCCTTCTATGTGTGGTGCTTAAAGTCCTGACAACCACAAGGGATGCCAGCACTATTGCAGCAGCCCATGAACTGTGGAAACTCATGTTGGCTCTTTGAAGGTGTTCTGAAAATTCACATGTATACTTGTACGTGCACAGCTGTCTGAGCACTTGCCAGATGTGTACATCACGAATTAAACTGCATGTAGGTGGATATGCTCAATATCGCACATGGTTTATGAGTGCATGCATGTGTATGCAGATCATCGGGGGTTATTGAAGCTTCTGAAATAATATCTCATAGAATGGTGACCTGTAACATTTTGCTTACTGGTGCTTTCAGACTGTGGGTTTTTGTTTGCAGCATTCCTATATTTGATGCATTTCCCCTTATTCTTCATGTTTTGTTCTTACAATACTAGACAACATGCCATATTTGCTTCATTTCTGTACAAACACTGTCACTGCTCAAACTTTTTTAGGCCTTCCCATGTTTGTGGTGGCTGCTCTTGCAGGCATGCAAAACAAATGGTAATTCAACTTCCCTGTCCCTCTGAGTGCTGGTGGGGAATATTCCCCTCGTCCCCATTGTATGACATACCTGAAGTCATAAATCCTGACAGAGCTTACTTCAAAACTAGACTGCACTCCCTCTCTGTTTTGGTGGGTTTCTGTGGCAGCATACAGCCAGAATCATATTCGCTTATTGATGAGTTACACCTTCTAAGAGTAATGAGTTCAAAATGAAGATTCCTGGCTGTGGAATACTATAGTTCCAACCTGTCTGTTTTCAGTAAAATTTTTGTTTCTGGTTTTGGTTTTGGGTGTGTGGTGTTTTGTTTTTCCAGCTCTAGGTTACCAGTAGAAACTGTCAGGACTAAATAGATTTCAGGCTTATCTCTTTTCTATGCTGCTCTCTGCAGAACTGACTTTCTAGGAAGAAATAGTGATATCAAAAGTACCAGATGTTCATTTGAGGACCAACTCAGAGGAGCAGGAATGGTCTGGTTTTGAGACTGCCATGCCCCAAGACCAAACCAGTTATTCAGGCCTGGTCTACACTCAGGATATTAAATTTTGATTAATCATCTAATCAAGTAGTTAAGGGGGGGGTGCCTGCTATCCCGCTGTGCCTCTCCCTTTGAAATGTACAAGAGCTGCCCATGGGATGCCTCTGCCTCCCTTGCCCCCACCCACAGAGAGGGTGCTGGGGGGAACTGGCTTTTAAGCCAGCTCTTCCCAGTGCCAGCTTCTGCTGCCTCTCTGATTGATAGAGGCAGCGTGGGGCAGGAGGGGGAGGGTAGAAGCTACTAATTATGACTATTTGATTATCTGATAAGCTTATGTTTATCGGGTAGTCAACTACTCGTGCTTATCCCTAGCTTATACTGGGAATTGAGATCCAACTTAGCATCATTCAGTTGAGAAATTAGACTTAGAGTCCACATCACCAAACCAATCATGAGAAGTAATTCTACAGTCAGCCCTGCATGGTCGACTTGATGGTAATGCAGACGCAGCTCTGTAAAATACAGAGTTCTTGGCCTGCAGGAGGTATCCCACAGTGCCCCATGGTGACTGCTCTGGACAGGACTTTCAACTCGCCTGCTCTCCAGGTGAATAGGAAAAGCCCCGGAACATTTGAATTTCATTTCCTGTGTGGCCATCATGGTGAACAGACCTCAGAGCAGGCAGCACACCTGACCATAAGTTCCCAGGGTTACAAAGGAACAATAGCATGGAGCGTGCAGGAGATTCTGGATCTCATTGCTGTGTGGAGTAGGGATGTTAAAATACACGTTTATGTAAAGTGTAACCACTGTACATTTTAGCTGTTACACATTTACATGCAGGAAGGCAGGTGGGAGCTGGTGCTCATGCGGAGCTGGCTTTTAAGCAGCTCGCATGCTATATCAGAGGCAGTGGGGGGAGGGAGCGGAGGGAGCAGGTGGGTCAGCAGAAGCTGGCACAAGCATGGCCCACCTCCCCACCCCTGCTGCTTCTGATATAGCATGCAAGCTGCTTCTATGAGCAGCTTACATGCAATCCTGCAAGGAGTGGGGGGAGGGGCGGAAATCTGACCAGCTTCCCTAGGTAGTCCATGGATTTCCCCCTGAGATACTCCTCTGGTTGCAGTGTGGAGGAGGAGAGTGTTCAGCAGACAAGTAGGGTAACCAATGTCACTGACAACCAGGACCATTTCAAATCTTTGGGGAGAGCTTCTGGTGAGTTCACATTTTGCATCATCACTGGTGAGTTAAAGCAATTGAGTGGCTGCTACAGATCACACCCTGCCTAAACAGTGGGGGGCCCTCAGAAGAGCTTGTTAATGTGTCAGTGTTTTACAAGTAATTCTCCTCAGTAACAGCTTCTCTTCAGACTGTTTTATATATGGCCCATGTTCAGCCTTCTAATAGGGCCCATTCATTAAACTAGCTGGTGACCTTTCTCCTAGCATTTTATCAGACAGAACTGCAGTGAAACAAATGGGACTGTTCATGACCATCCTTATCCTAAGTGGGCACTCATTCTTTTCACTGTGTTTATTAGTGTGGTGGTCATGCCAATATCAAACCAGTAAAATTGTCAGCTATTTACTTAATCGGTTCTAGAGCAGTTAACTTTTAATATAAGTTGTAGCCTACATCTGAGCTATGAACAGGGAAATGTATTTGGTGTAGAAAAATAGCAGTTCAGGAAATTATAGCTTAAACCACATGCCTTGAAGTGGTTAAGCAAGTGAAATAGATGCTTAACAAAAAGGTTGAGGTCAATGGTGTTTTTAAATATTATATTATAATATTGTTAGACTACTGGGTGACATTTTAAAATTAATCTGTCTTAAAAGAAACAGAACATCTGGGTGAAAGGATTTTCCATCTGACAATGCCAGGGTATGAGAGGGTTAAACTGGTGCTCAGAGCTATATTGGTTTGGATGTTGGAAAGAGCATGATATTGCTAAAGCCAGAGACTATGGATCACTTGGACTTCCTACATGCTTGTGCATTGCTTCAGTGAATGATGCCCAACACTGTCCTCTTGGCGAGGTGAATAGAAATAGCTGGGATGTGACGATTGAGTTTTTTTTTTTTTTTTTATCTGAAGTTCTATCTGAAATTGGTTTGTGGGGAAAGAGAAATGTGTGGCGAGAGCGCAGTGACGAATGTGAATGACTCCTCCTTATTGCCAGTGATTGAACCAGCTGCAGCTTGATTGTGGGCAGTGGCAGGAATGCCTGTGTACTACCAGGTAACACATAGTGGGAGTGGCAGTGCAGTGTGACACACCAATACTTCCCTCCTAAACTGCATTTCAGGTGCTGCTTGGCACAACTCAGTGCTTCCTAGTTTTCTTCTCCTTGGGAGTTGCTGATTAAAATCTATTAATGCATTAATACCATTTTGAAGTATCTCTGTCAAAACAGATTACTAAGCACCTGTACCATCACTCCAATTGCTCTGACAAGACCAGTGTAAGGTATTTTGGGAGATGGTAACTGAGAGAATGCCTTCCAGAATGTAGGTGGGAGTTGAGAATAACATTTCAGCTTTGAAGTCCCTCCTAGGTAATGTGGGCAGAAAGAGATTTTTGTTTCAGTAGAGCAGTGTTGTAGACTAATATTGGAATAAATACCCTGATGTGTCCTTTCGCTAAGTCTGGATTGAGAAATAACTATCTGTATGAGTAGCCTAATGTAATGGTGCCCACAAAGCAGTGGGTGCTTTCCAAATATAGAAGAGCCTTTTTTGGTTGTAAAGAGATCATTAAGTTACCAAATACATCCAGGTGAGGAGACAAGCCTTGTGTGAACACCATGGTTCAGTAGATGAAGTAATTAAGACCTCGCTGGAGACCAGAAGGCCCTGATATCAACTATGCTGACCAGATATGGCCATAGACAACTTGTTGGTTTGGTGTCTTCACATGGCTGAGCTGTACAACTGCTACAGAAAAAACTTTAGACTTCTGGCTGTTGAGGGGAAAACCCTGCACTTGAATTGATCTGTCCTGGTTAAATGATTTAATGAAAAGACCACTCTCTCAAAACCCTAATTATCCTAACTTGATTAATCTGGTTGAAGACCACCCTACACAACTCAGCAAGGACCAACTTGTCCCACCACAGGTTTTTGAAGAAAAAACGATAGAGTGCTTTTACATTGTATTGTCCCTGTGTAACCTCTGATGCTGTTGAAGCCTTGATCAGTTACAGATTTTTATTTGCTACTAACCTAGTACCATGAGAAACAGCAGAGGGTCAACTCACAAACTGCAGTGGATGGACTTCTTTGATCTGAATACAGCTTTCTCATTACTGTGAGATGTTCATTTGAGACACATGGGCTTTTTTTTAAAAGCCATCTTCTCTTCCTAACTGCTGCTCTTGATGATCAAAGCTTGCCCTCTGCTCCTGGGGCTAGGAATAAGTCAGCAATAATAGACTTTGTCCCAGAAGTGAAGTTTCTTCCAATTTCTCTTTGCTGGCTAGCCACTCACTCATACGTACGTGTGTGTGTGTGTGTGGTGTGTGTGTGTGTGTGTGAATTAACTGATGGATCAAGTAGCACTGCACAAGTGCGTGCGCGCACACATGCATGTGAAATACTATACGAATAGTATGTAGTGATTGGGGGCCCCATCAAATGATTCATGCCCTCATTTGAAGAGTCCTTCATGAGGAATATAGCTACTGGAAGAACAGTAAATAAAAGGGAAGAATGACCGATCCTGCTTTCTCTGGGAATGTGTATACTGGCCTCTATGCAGAAACTTCTCAAAGGTGTTAGATGACCTGTTGTCCAAACTTTCCAAGAGTAGGCCTACACAACAGAATGCTTAATCACTAGCACTTGTCCGCTGTAGCATTCGGAATGTCTATAGTTGAGGACTGTATCTAATACTGAAAGCTAAGCCTGCATCAGCGATAGAAATGCCACTTCTTAAAACTGTGCTTTTAACTTGTTTTGCTTTGAGGAGCTGGAAATAGCCTTGTAAATTACTGCTGCAAACTGTATCCATTTAATGATTCTGAGCACACTAAGAATAGCTGCTGCTTTTGAGTGACTAATACTTCTTGGCTTTTGCCTGTCCCTTTCAATATCTCTCTGCACTTGCTTTCACTGTTTTCAGTGACTTTTTTTTCCAGATCCGTTTGTACTGTAACACTTAATGTTATGTATTTCCATTGTCACTACCTTCGTTCCTTGCTTATCTGGAGCTCACCTAGTGTTTGGCATTTTTGTAGCATTCACATTTAACTATATGCAAGGGGAAATACCTCTCACTACTTACTTGTCTGTTGTTCTAAGTGACTTGCTTTGAATTTGTTGACTGCAAGCTGTGGCACTGTAGAACTTTTCCAACTTCAGACCTCTGTTTCACCTGCTGCTTGTGGGAGGCATTGCAGTCCTGGCACACAGACACAGCTGTATGAATGATGGTAGAAGGAAGGAGAAACTGGCTCTTTCTCATTCCCTCTCCCTCCTCATACCCATTTGTCTTGGTCAGGAGCAGATGGAGAGGCAAAGGTAGTGACAGTGTGTTAATGGATTTTTATAACATGTGGCTGTTCATGGAAAGGACTGTAGTAACTTTTAAAAACTAGCAATCCCTTGTGTGTCTCCCTGTACATATGCTCTAAGATTACTTGTAGTCTGGAAGATGACAAGATGGTATCTTGATAACTAGCATTAGATGTGAAAGCATCTTGCTATCTTCTTCATGGGGTATAGACACTTTTGCCCACCCAGTCTCAATTGCTTGTATCATATGTACAAGTGGCTGTATTTTTAGTGTGACTACTTTGTTCACCTTTTTTTTACAAAAAGTGAAATAGCTCAGTTCATGTAATTCTCCCCTTCCATCACCTTTCTTAGCTGAGAACAAGGAGGAGAGGCAGCACTCTGTGATCAGGCAGTTTTCTGCATGTTTGGTAACCACTAGCTTAGAGGACTGTTTCCCTCACAGACTAGAAAACAACCACTTCAGCTAACTTTTAATGCCACAGTGAAGGGCAACTTTCTCTAAGGGGTTAGACTGTACGTAAGCCATTTGAGTCCTGAGTGCCACAGACTGGCCCAGGACCATGTGTGATATAGTCTGTGGAAAGCTCATTCCATTTTGATTTTTGGATCTTGGATTGGGAGGCATACTTGCATGCTGGGGTCTGTAATGTGTATGCAGTCTGCTCCATTTATGTAAATTAGGCACAGTCCTGAAATTTAAAGCTCCTAAGGTACCTGTCACCATTGTATCAGTTAGCCATAGAGAACAGTCATTCAGCATAGCTTCATCTCAAACTTTTTTTTTACAGTTGCAGCAGTTTCTCTCCCCTCCACTCACTCCCCCCCCCCCCCCCCCCCGCATCAGCTCTTGACGCTGTCATTTTTCATAACTTACCAACTAGTACTGTTTTTTGGTAGGTGAGGATACTGGAGGAAAGCTTTAATGAAATGGTGGATCTTTGCCTTAGACCTGGTAAATGCATCTTACATTTGGGCATGCTGGAATTGGTCCACTGCCTTCTAGATTGTGACATGTCTTATTTCACAGTTTTTGTTTGTGGCTCTAGCGGTCCAGTCCCTGGATCAAGTTATGTAGCACAGTAGTAAGCGCTGCTTGCACACGAATCTGGGAAAAATAATGCTGCTTAGAGGTTGAAAAACCTCTGTTCTGACTCAAATGTCATTGCAGGCTGGGGATCTAGAACAGAGCTGTTTGAGGGAGGCTTTTGTCACACCTTGCTAATATGTCTTTGCTGTGCTCCCTTTCTTGGTAGGTGAGAGCCCAGCCATGTTGTTTTGAGGGGCAGCAGTAAGAGGTCAGTGTTTGGGTTCCTGTTTTACAATTGATTGACCTAAACTGTGACTCATTGGTTAGAAGGCTACCTTAAATGTCAATTTTGTAAATAGGAGAAGAGATCTGACTTGGTCCACTGGTGAAGGATGGGTCTCTTGAGGAGCCTTTGGCATTCCTGTGAGAGAATACTTGGGCTGGCTCTCCCGTCTGTTCTCCTCCTCTGTAAGCCCACATAGTCTCTTCTGTTCCCCTCCCTGCCTTACAGTGGGAAAGGAAGGGGTGAAAGAAGAACAGAGGATGCTGCCGTGATTCAACTGTTTCTGCCTTGGTGCAAAGGCTGCAATTGTTTCTCCCTGCCTTCTGGATGGAGGAGAGATCAATATTGTGATTACCCTGAGTGCTGAAGCAATAGTGGCGTCATGCTCTGCTTGTGGGCATGTAGCAGAGGAAGGATTGAGAAACAAGTGCTCAAGCATGCTGCCAGCCTCCCACCTCATTAGGATTTTGGATTGCTGTACAGCTGTGAAATTTATCAGCCAATCAGCAGTACAGCCCACTGAATAACTCTGCCTAGATTTTGTTCTTTTTCCCATGTGAAGCATTTAACTTACAGTAGAACTTAAATTAGACTGACCAGTCAACTGGACACCATGTGAAAACAGAAAATAACTAATCAGGCAGCAGCATAGGGGGAGAAATTAAGCAAATACTGTACTGTGTCTGTATTGCATTTTACAGATAGGCACATCTGGGCTGCCTGTCCCCATTCTTCCTACCCTTTCCCCTAATTTAACCCCCATGCGTAGAGCACCCACTTACAGCTGGGCGTTGAAGAGGCTGAGATTGCTGTGTCTGTCTGCACTGGGGGCTGTGCTGCTTTTCTGTAAGCCAAGGGTGAACAATAACTTTTGATGGGGGGGGGGGGGGGGGAAGGCACTCCAAGATTTTGGTAAGTGGTCAAGGACTGCACTTTTCTGTGGAGGGGGTACAGGATCTGAGACAGAGTTTGGGTATAGAAGGGAGCTTGGAGTAGGGCCCATGTATATGCGGGGCAAGGGGGGGGGGAGTTCTCTGGCCAGTGGGCACTGCAATCATTGTATTGGATGCAGGGGCAATGCATGAAGTCATCACCTCCCCCATTGGGCATGCAACACGGAGAGGCTCATGGCTCCAGCAGATGGCCACTTTGAATGGCCTGTGGCTGTGGCAGGCAAGGACCCTGCCTGAGGGTCCCAGCCAGCTGTGGGCTGAATCCAGCCCTTAAACCATATATTGCCTGCCTGTGCGCTAAGCCATGGGTGCTGTTTTTCACAGACTCCCCCAGTTAGAATGGGGACAAACTCCCTCTCCTTGCTAAGGAAGCTGCTTAGCTGCCTCTTAAACCTGGCTTGGAGTGTGAACTCTTGGAACCAAAACTGCATTTTGTTCAGTTACTTACTCTTCAGAGTTAGACAACCTCCATTCTCAAGGTTCTGCTGTGTGTTTGATACCTTCTTGCCTGTGGAGGGAGGGGAGTAAGAAGAATAGATCTACACAACTGAGTTCAAATACAAGCCTGAGGGAAGAGACTCAATACAGGAAAGTCTTAAACAACAAAATTTCTTCCTCCTCCTTTTCTCTCCCCTCCCCGCTCCCTCCCCCTTCCCCTTGTTTGTTCTTGGATCTGGACTTCTAATATTACAGTCGTCTGAAGAAGTGGGTTTTGCCCAAGAAAGCTCACAATACCATCTCTGTGTTTTGTTAGTCTTTAAGGTGCTACTAGACTCTTCGTTTTAAGTTTTTTTTTTTTTTTTTTTTTTCTTGTTACAGACTAACTCTGCTATCCCTCTGAAAGAAATAGTCTTGTACAGTCAGAGCAGAAGAAACCATGTCAGTCACAGTTTGCTGGACAGTTGCCCCTAGGGTTGCCAGATGGTTTAACCGAAAACACTGAACATCCCCCTTCCCCCCCCCCCCAAAAAAAAACCCCACTGGGGAAAAAATTCTGTTAAGGGAAAAAAGGGGGAGACCAAAGTTGTTGGGGGGGGCGGGGGAGGGGGAAGGACCCGAGAGTTAAGCTAAAAAATTTTTTTTGAAAAGTGTGGCCCCTTTAGGAAATGCTTTTGAGGCTTTTTGGCCCTAACAGGCTGCCAGCGGCCATCCACCACCTTGTCTTCCTGCTCTGGGCCAGATAACTCCCTTGCGGAATTAGGTAAGCACCTGGGATTTTTGCCTCCTGGCTGGGAAAACAAATCAGAAAATACAGGACATTTTAGGTGGTGAAAATACCGGACTGTCCAGGTCATACCGAACACCTGGCGACCCTAGTTGCTCCACTGATATCTGGGCTTCCTGGATCCCTTCCTGATGGGACATAGTGTCTCCTGTTTCATGGCAGCCATATGCGCTCTGAGTTTCATGCAATACAAGGGCTTCTGAAAAACTGCCAGTGTAACCCTCAGCTGGTCAGAATTTTAGGCACTGCTGTAAGAGGGGGAACCCAGCAACACTTTACACATGAGGCCTGTGCTGCCCTGGATGTTTGACACTGTATCGGGCACGTAGCATACATGGGGTAGAATTTATTTTATAAAGCTATAGCTTCTCAGAGGCACAGCTTTCCTTCTTTTTGTGAAATCTGGCTGCCTGTACATATTGGAAAAACTTAAACAAGTCAGTTTTGCAGCACCTTAGAGACTAAAAAATAATGTAAATGGTACCATGAGCTGTTGTGGGCACAACCTACTTCAGATGATAGCTCATAATACCATCTATATTTTTTGTTGTTCTCTAAGGTGCTGCGAGACTAAGTTTTTTCCAGTTACAGACTAACATGGCCACCCCTCTGAAACTTTTGTACCATATTGGCATGTTGGGTAGATACATTGTAAAATTGAAGACTCGGCCTCAGTGCAGATTAATGGCATGTTACTAGAAGAATGTTTTCAAGCTAACTCTTCTAGTCCCCTTTCCCACTGCATGCATGCTGCTTAGTACGTACTTTTCTCTTATTTGCAGAAGTCTGGGGTGCAGCTGTGTTAGTCTGTAACTTTAAAGACTAGTGGTCCTGTGCGTCTTAGACTTAACAAATATATAGTCTCATAAGGGTCCATGGGCAAAACCTACTCCTTCCGATGAGCTTGAGTGGAGGAAAAAAGGACATGGCACAGAGTTGACAGAGTTAATGTCGAAATGTATTCCCCTTGTTAAGCTGGGTAGGTTTTGGGGGTTCTGTTCTGTTTTGCCGCTTCTGCTCTGCTTGGAAAGAATTTTTCTGTGGTCATATCTGTACGTTTCAAAGGCTCATCTCAGACACCTGAAGTGGTGCACTGCTGCCTTCCCTTCATGGTATGGAATAGAAGTGGGTGGGCAGGAGAAGGGACATACTTGGTCTCTGCTTGCAAGCCCACTACTGTGTTCAGTTAGGTTAAACTCTGGCTCTAAATGGCAGGATAATCACCAGCCTTCACCACCTGAGCTCCAGGGAGGTTACTGGAGTCCCACAGTGTCCCAGGCTTCTCTTGTCTCAGCTGTGTTTTAAGAACAGTATCTAAACCATGGTTTCTCCTAAGGTGCATTATGACAAAGTTTGGCTGCTGTGAATGGATGTTAAAATATTGTGTGTGTGTGTGTGTGGGGGGGGGTATTATTTTTTAAAGACCGTTTCAGTGGGATTTGGCTTCATTGACAGTAGGCTGCCAGACTGCACAGCAAACCACTTTAGATGGAGTCACTCTTCCAACACAGCTATGAGGCTATTGTAGACAGAGCCTAAAAAGATGCTAGGAAATCCCTTCCTGTGAAACAGATCTGGAAACTTAGAGCATGTAAAAAATTGTTCTGCTCCAACAAGGCAGGAACAGTCCCAGGGATGTTACTGTCCTGACCAGGCAGCAGGCATCCTTGGTGTATGGTAGGGATGTGAAGAAAGCCTCACCCTAATGCAGTGGGGGATAACCTAGGTTAGTGAATGGGCCACATGAGTAGCCCTTCATATCAGCGGACTGCAAAACTGTCGTAACCAGGACATCCTCCCAGGATAGTGTGGTTTTTGCTAACGGCGCTTGCCTACCTAGAATTTGCGGCATGTGCCCATTGAAGCATAGCAGCATTTTCAATGCAGAGGGCATGCACAGCTCTCACAATGTTGTGTGTAATCAGCACACCCCTCACTTTACACGTGTATCACGTTGGTAATGCTGGTACACATTTAACCTCTAGTCCAGCACCCTCATGACCTGACCAGTGCCAAACCAGAGAATTTGCCAGAACATGGGAGGTCAATATTTTCTAGTAGCATTACCAACACTTCCAGGACTGGTGGCTGTAAACAAACTTTATGGGACCACCTGAAACTTGGCCAGACTGAAGATAAGTGGACGTCCGGCTCACTGAAATCATGCCAGACCACAGATGTTGCTGGACTAGAGAAATTGAACCTGTAGTAAAAAAAAATTATTATAGATGGAAACCAGCAGAATCTGGCAGTCCTGTGTATGGGCAATAGTAAACTGTCTGGTGGGCTACACACGGAACCCCAGTTGGCTGCATGTGGCCCTTGGGCTGCAGGTTGCCTGCCACTGAGCTAATGAGGTGTTGCTTATCGGTTGAGTTCACTTTGGGAAGAAACTTGTTTCATGGGATAATCAACTTCACTTTTAAAATGGAGGGTCTATGGAGAGACATGTTCACTGATGAGTCTACAAAATAGATTAGCCCTCCCCCCAGAAGCTTTCTGGCACCCTACTTTGCCTGCAGCTGCTCTCAAGATGTTAGTTTGTTCTAGAAGTATATCACTCCTTTGCAGATGCACTATTCATAAGACAGTACTACTTAAGACTTAAAAGTATATGGTCCCATCTAATTATCATGACAACTGGACAGCAGAAGCAGAATGGCTCATTGTGAGCGACTGTTGACTGCTTGCCTGAATGCTCTTCTCGGGGCATGCTGACTGCCTCTGGGTTTGCTGAAGACATCTGCAGTTCTGTGGTGCTAAGCGAAGGGTGGTGTCTGTCAAACTGTAGTTCCCTTGTAGTGTAGCTTGCTGGAGGCCCTATTGGTGAAGAGCCTGCACCAGGCCTCAGCTATATTTAGAAAGCTTTTGCACAGTCAGTGGTACTGAGACAAAGCAGTGGTTGATGAGGCTGGCATCTTGTCAGTGGTGCAGAAACACGGGCTCCAGCTGTGACTGTAGTGGGGCTTTGATCTTACTGCTTCCTCTGTTACAGGCTCTGTGTGGTAATGTTTGTTTCCCCCTAGATTCCAAGGCTCCTTTAATGCTAAATATCAGTTACCTTTGTCTTGGCCTGTTAGTGTGCAGTGTAGATGCATCCGCTCTGAGTTGTTTTCCTCACTCTCTTCTTCGCTCTGTCCCCCAAGAGGGAGAGCATATGGGAAAAGGTTTCTTTCTTGCAGGTAAACAAGCTTTACCTCCTGTGTGTGTGTGTGTGTGTGTGTGTGTGTGTGTGTGTGTGTGTTTAAATCCCATTCTAGAAGGCAAGGAGGAAATTCCTTCCTGCACAGATACAAATGCCTTTGAAGAGAGTTCTGAGGATTTGTGCCGATCATCAAATGAAGAGTGCTACAGTTGATAGTTACAGATACACTGTGTTTAAATGTTCAACCGCTTGCCATGCTGTTTGTTCATGCTGGGTCACTTCAGTTTCACATTATAGATAGATCAGGGGTCTGTATTTATCTCTCTTCCCCTCTCCAGTCTCCCTATTCATAGTTTAAACTAACCTAGCATCAGAGCTATTTTTTTCTGTTCAAAATCTAGCATCTCCTTCCAGAGTAGCTACCTTCATACACTAAAGTTGGCCTTAAACAGCTTAGTTAAAGAAAGGGCCAAGTGGGTTGGTTGGTTTGCAGTGGATTGATTTTGTACGTGCTTGTGTTTAATCAAGAGTGTAGCTAGCAAGTTGTACTTGTGCACCTGTAGATGGGTGTTGTATTGGTGGACTTAACTTGTGTGAAATCCATGCTAGATTCTCCCTCTTCTCTCTTCTCTCTCCCTCCCCCCCCCCTTGCAAATAGACAGTATGCTTGCGTACAAGAAGCGTTTACAGCTACAACTGTAGCAGGCCACTGAAGATTGCATTTGAGGCAAATCTCGAGTGTAGACTATTCCTAAACTTTAAAATGAAAGTGTCTCAACCAAAAAGGGTGATAAGATGATCTTCAAAACCTGAACCAAGTGTAAATAGTAGTGATAGCCTAAGACAGTAGTTGTGAAGGCTGTAGATAGCCCTGTTCATCTTACAGGTGTTGGCTCTGAAGCCTAATTGTGGTAACTCTTAATCATGTTGTCACCAAAGATGATGATAACCTTCAGAGTGCTTTAGGAAGATAACTATATGACAGGCTGCAGAGCCTCTTACTTCTGAGTCTGTAGCGATGGGAGCATACATCACTTACTCCTTGAATGTTGTACCATAGGTGCATAATATCTTTTCTATTCTTAACTCAGATCTTTAATGTACTCTGAGGAGGGATTTGGGGTATTACCTCTTTGATGTAGGGATGTAACAGTGTAGCTGATAACTGATAAGCAAAAGCTTATAGGTTAATGCTGTAGGACTGCATGCATCTTCTCTTTCTCTACCCCCCCCCCCCCCCATACATTTTTTAGCAGGCTGGCCAGCAGCCCAGCTCAGTCCTGGCTTGTGATGGGTCTGGGACCTACCTCTGCTGCATCTCTGCATTTTTAAAGTGTATTAGGAGCTGTGTGGGCAGGCAGCCCAGCTCAGTTCCAGCTTGTGCTAGGTCCCATGAGGGGAGCTGGCTTTTAAACTGCCTCCCCTTGCACGCTAGCTCCGCGCTGCTGCCTCTATCAGGGTGCCAGGTAGGAGTGGCAGAGGGCTCCTCCAGAGTGGGGCTGGAGTGCACTGGCTGTCAGCTCCTCCCCCAGGAACTATAGAACAGTTGATCTAACCTATAAGAATTCGTGGGGTTATTTGACCTATTCAATTGATTGATATTTAAAATCCCTACATTGATGTGCAATGCTAGGAGAAAATGTTGAACTTATTCAAACACTCCAGTTAAGTTACCTTTGCAATCAACTAACCCTACATTGGTGTCTTTATGTTGACTTTTTTGGATTCCTCTCAAATTATGTAGGGTTGTAGAAACTGTTTAATTATGTGCAAATTACTACGGTCAGAGAGTAGACAGTAGTGGACTTGTAACAGACTTAGAAACCTAAAAAGATGAAGATGAATTGTTACAATACTGCCATGAGGAACCATTTGAATGTCAGCACTTCAGAGGTGAAACTTATTCCTAAAAATTATCTAAGGACACCGTGAACCCTCGTTGGCACAGCATAGAACTCGCATTCCAGGAGCATGTTACTTTCCCACACTTCTAGTCCTGAAGTCCTCTCATTTCTCTGTCCTGTGAATAAATGTATGATGCTCCTTCAGCATTTGCTACGAATTACTTTTGATTCCACTCTGGAGGCAAGAACTATAATTCCCTGTGTCGAGTCACCATAACTTTGATTGAACATACCCTGATGTTTGTTCACTAAGTTTTGCTAATACAGGTTGGGCCTCCCTGGTGCTGCAGCCTTGGGACCTGAGTGGTCCCAAATGTGGAAATTCCCCAGACCAGGGGAAGTAATTCCACCCCTCTGACTGGCTCTCACAGGGTCCATCAGCAAATCTGGCAGGGATCCCCTCCTGACCTCAGGGTGCCTGGCTCCGCGGCCAGCCTGGGGACCACCGGGGATTCTGCAGCCAGACAGTGAGTATTATCTTTGATGGCATCCTTCTCCCCCACACACACCCTTCCCCCCCCCCCCCCCATTCCAAACTTCTCTGAAAGTCCTAGATTTCAATGCCAGCAGGGATCATTGTGGTGATCTAGTCATAAAAATGGTCAGTGATGGAGAATCCACCACGACTCTTAGGCAAATTGTTCCAGTGGTTAATTATTCACTGGTAGAAGCGTATGCTTTTATTTCCAGTCTTTCTGTATTAAACCAAGGAGCCCATTATTAAATATTTGTTCCCCATGTAGATAGTTACACTGTAATAAAGTCATCCTTCACTCTTTTTAGTCCTGTTATAAAGCATGGTTGTAGTCCTGGAAAAGTGATTAGGTAAAAATAGAATGGTGCTATTTAGCAGAGCTGCTCCCTACATGAATTAATGATCTGCTCAGTTCAGGGGCAAAACATTTTTTTAATTCCTATTAGCCCTGCTGAATCATCTGAACTACAGGGAAGTGAGCTGGATTATTTTTTCCCCTTGTGCCTCAAACAACATGGTTCAGAGTTCTAGCTATAGCTGTGTGTAATTGTTCAAAGGCAAGGGGGTTACAAAGATATCACGAAGGATATAATTTGTTCTTTCAAAGCTTTTTAGACAAGACGGGGACCGCATGAAGAGCCCGATTTCACTCTTGAGTAACGGTGAATTTGTAGGACTGGAATGTTTGTCTCTTCCTTGTAAATTGTAACACCATTAATATAGAAATGATGTTGGCAAACTTGAAAACCCAAAATGTGAACAGTGGTGTTTTTTTTTAATTGTTCTTCAGCATAGAGCTGCACTAAACTGTAAAACCCAACCAAAACTCACGTCATATACGCTATATAGCTTCCATTACCCTTCTATGGAAACTTTTTTTTTTTCTCTTTTTGCACTTCCTTTCTTTTTCTTGATAAGCCTCAAAGTAGGAGGTACTTTGTGGTGCGTGTATGTGGTTGGTTTTTTTTTAATGTGGAGATGCTATTAGCAGAGAAGACCCAGGCCTATTAGAAGAACAGACATAAGTGCATGTGTGCATACACTAATTATGCATGCTAGTGCATGCATAAGTTTAAGACACCTTGTGAAATGGCTTCTTTCCATAGCAGAGCCTTTTAAATGCTGCACATGGTACTGAATCATTGAAGATACTCAAAATAATGCAGCCCAATTGTGTTTAAAGGAAACCAGCTGAGCTGTATTATCTACAGTTGTCACACTTTTATGGAAAAATAACTTCTCCATTGATGGATTTCCATTAACCTAATTTTCCGTGACTGGATAAAGCTTGTTTTTGTTTGTCCCATATAGATCTGGTTGGCTGCCCTTGGCCCACCCTTTCTCCTATTCTTTTCTTTTTTTTTAAGCATCCTCCAATCCTTCATTTTTGACTTCTAGATAGTGACATTCACAGACCGTTACCATTGGGGAAGAATCAGTGGTTTTTTTTCCTCACCTTCACCCATGCAGAAGAGAATCCTTTTAAAGGCCCCACCTATGCTGGGGGTCAGTGAGTATTTTAACTTGTGATTAAACACTGTTCCTGCTAAATTCTTTTTTTTAATCATTTGATTCCTCACAGTTGTGGGGAACACAATGCTGTGAGCCTGAATGTAGTCTCTTTCCCCTCATACTAGTAAGGGTGGGAGGCATTTTCATATGCCAAGTTCTTGGGAAAGGGCACAGTCAGCTGACCAAAGGAGCAGAGATGACTGCACTTGTAGAGAGCTACATTTAGCGATCTCTGGTTTATGAAAGCACCACACCTCACACAAGTTTCGAAGGAGCCCTGGCTCCATGAAGACAAAAACAGACTCTGAGGAGGGAGACTAGATTAACTCTTTCCTAGCCTTTGATCACATCTGGACCTGTCCCTTAGATATTCCTGATATATAAAGTGCAGTGTCCACTTCCTTCAGATCTCACCAGTGCATGCCCTGTCATCGGAATGGCAGGTGATTTCCCTAGTGACACCATTTTGGGTGTAGTGATAGAACTAAGGCTTCATGAGGGGTCAATCCTGCATTGACAGGAAATGGAGCAGACTATTAAGTCTGCATTTCACTTTCTCCTGTGCCCCAATGTGTATGGCACTTGCTAGAAGGACTGAGTAGTGTTCCCCATTGCCAGTGTGAAAACAGTCATGAACTACACCTCCTTCAGTGAGAGCGGGCACACATGGAGAGGTTACTTATTTACCCCCCAACTACTCTCTTCTATGTACTGAGTCCATGGTCTTCTAGAGTCTACCAGAAGGTCAGAGGGGCCTACCAAATTAAGAGGTGGAAGGCTGAAGCAGTAGCTACCTCAAAATGAAATTCTATATGTATCTAGGCTTGTGTGAGCTGGTAGAGTGAGCTAAAGTATTTGCTTCTTACATCTGGTGTCCTGGCTTCAAATTCTGGTTTTGGCATAGTTAGTTCAAGGAATGTGCAGACATTGAATGTGTGTGGTGCCCTCCTCCCCATGTGACCCAAGAGCTAAGACTGGAGTTGGCAGAAATTGGGGTGCCTCTTCTAATTCTCTTTTTTAAAAGATGGGCTTTTTTTTAGGTGGGGAAAGGGTGGTGGTGGTAGTGGATAGTGCTTGTGGGTGCAGGATAGGAGTGGGATTAAGCAACTAACTCCACCCTCAAAGCATTTTGTCCTTCCTCTTTAAGCCCACTATTGTTTGGGTCATGTGCTTGGGTAAAAATGACTTGGTACATTTATAGTCCTTTATGTACACAACGAGCTGCTTGGCACCACTGAGTCTTGCCATTGAGAAATGCAGTCCAGGAACAGCAAAGTTAAGAACATGAGTGGCTACAAATCCACGTAGCCTAGTAGTCTGTCTTCCAACAGAGGCCAATGCCAGGTGCCCCCAGAGAGAGTGAACAGAACAGGTCAAGTGATCCCACCCCGTTACCCATTCCCAGCATCTGGCAAACAGGCTAGGGACACCATTCCTACCCAGCCTGCCTATAGTCGTATGCTCCATGAATTTATCTAGCTTTTTTTTTTAACCCTGTTATACATTGCTCTGCAAATGGAGTTTGTGGGAGAAGTGTCAGCAATGGAACGTGCACAATCTGGCTCAAGCCTGGTGCTTGTCTGTCTGACTTGCATGAACATTAATACTTTTTTTTTTAACTGGACTAATTGCACTGCTGCCCTTGTTTGGGGGAGGAGGAGGGGGTGTCTCCCTGAGTGCACTTCCGTAGGTGTCAGGCCTCAGTCTCTCACTTTGCCTATCCGTAGACTAAGACCTGGGTTACAGCATCCTGTGTACCAACCATGGTTTTCAGTAAGTCCAGTTGGCATTTTGAGCCGGTGGTTGCCTTTTTTCCATGGGGACTGTGACTCAAGTTTGATAGTCAGGTACCACAAAGACTTCTCTCACTGTGTTAACATTGGGCATGATACCGCTACATGTTTTGTTAGTCTATAAAGTGCTACCAGACCAGTTGTTGTTGTTGTTTCCTGTACAGACGAACTCGGCTACCCCCTGAAGCTTGTGTTAACGTTGAAAGCTGTGTTTCTGCTGTTTAGAAATGTGGGCTACAGATAAGAGACCTAATCATGTGGGTCTTAGCTGCTATGGGACTAGATGCCTAGGTTTGCCTGCTTATAGCTCCCACTTTCCTAATCTGTATCTTCTTGTGAGCTCTTTCACTGACATCCTAGGCAATCTCCCCCACTCGCCAAAATTTCCTGAGCATCATCCATAGGCGTAGGTACTCATCTCTCAGAGATGTTACCTATGTCAATGCGAACAGCCCTCCTGTCAACGTAGCACACTCTACACCTGGGGTTATGTCAGTATAACTGTGTTGCTCAGGGGCGTGAAACGTCAGTGTAACTATAACCACACAGCTTCTGATTTAAGTTGGTAGCTGGTCTGGGCCTGTGAAGTCTCCTCTCCATAGCTGTAAAAAGGATTTGCTTTTTGCAGGGATGTTCTTTATCTGGGCTGTTACTTTCAGCTGTTCATCTTGGTTTCTTTAAATGTCCCTCTTGATCTAACTCCATAGAAAGTAACCCACTATAAAGTAGGAAAATGTATATTACAGATTTCTGCATGGTTGTTTATCACAACTCCTTTCCGGCACCTAATTTACTGGCAAACTACTTAGTTATATTTTCTGTTAAAAAGCTAAAGCTAAAACCTCCTCAATCACTAAGGAGGCAAAATTTCAAATGGAGGAACTGTCATTGGCCAGGAATAGATGAGTTATCTATTGTGTATTTGAAGTTTCAGAAATGGCATAAACATGAGGTAGGTGGGGTAAGGAACTAACAGCATAGAGGACTCATTGGATCTCTTTAGCTATCTCCTTGCCCATGGTGGTTCTCTTTCTCTTCAGTATTGCAGATAACTGAGGGGTGTCCCCAAAGTGTTACCAATCTGGCATGATCTATACCACTGGGAAGGTTGGAAAGGGATAGCGTCTGAAGCCCCAGTCCCCTGACAATTTTTAATCCAACCCTGCGAAAGTAGAATACAAATAACTGCTTAAACATAAGCATCTGTTTTTGTTAGACTTCTGGAAGGGAATTTGCAAAAGCCCTAGAAAGGAAATCAATTTTTTCACTGAGCTCATTTGACAAGCTGCCAGTTCTGAGCTAAGCCTCATTTAATAAAGATTTTAGTCTATGGGGACCTGTCAATAGAAGCTGAATTTGGAGAGACTGATTCTTTTCATAGTGTGTGGAGGCTTTCAGCAGTCATTATAGAGAAACAGGAGAAGAGCAACCAATTTAGAGGACCTCTCTCTCTCTCTCTGCTTTTAGTAAGGGGGAGTGTTCTTGCGGTAAAATGGAGAATTAGTGTGTGGTAACAACTGAGAGAGAGAAGAGATTGTAGTTTAATTTGAACCCATTGGAATGGCAGTATGTTTAAAGTTTGAATTTGCAGTTAATATGAAGATTTAAGTTAATCCTTTATATTGGGTAGTTTGGATTCTTCTTGGGTAACATTTGTTTCGTGTTCTGACGGGGGAGCGGGTACAAGAATGAATTCTAGACCTTGCCCCCACATGACTTGAGGCAATGAAGGTATCCAGCATTACTAGCATAACCTTTTATTGTTGCAGCCTGGGTGTTCTGTACCTCTGGCAAGCCCATTGGCTAGTTAACTTTGAGCCCATGTACCTTTTAAGCAGCAGCACTTTTTGTCTCCAGTACACTGACCAAACTGGAGTATCAGCCTCCAATACTGCATGTATTCTTTGTAAAATGGGGGGGGTGGGGGTGGGGGTGGGCAGAGTGGCAGCAATGGATGCCTAATCTAACTGCATTCTCAGGCCTTATCTATGTGCAGACACTAAGGGGAAACTAATCTGAATTAAGAAAGCTGCACACTTTAAAGCAGCCTATTTACAATGCATTTAAACCACCTAATGCGAATTTAGATAAACTATATCCTATGTTCTGGAAAGTCAGCTGCTCCCTTCACATCACCAGCATTAAGAAACTGTAAATCATTGAAAGGCTGGCAGTATTTGTAATGGATAGGAGAAATGGGATTTCTTACTGGGCTTCTTAATGAGAGAGGTGTGCTGACCCTCTTCCTAGTGGGTGCAAAGGTAGAGGAAATAGCACTGTGGGGCTACTTGATATCCTCAGGATGTGTTGTCTCCCACCCCTCATACTGACCTCACTCACTGGAATAAGTAGATATGAGTGCTCTATTGGCACTGGACCAGTTTTCTTCATTTGCTCTTCAGGGTAAGTGTCGCTTTCCTTCCCACACTCTCTTAACCCCTCCTGCTTTTATTTTATTTCTGAAGTTGCTATGTGTAAATCCAGAAGGACTATTACTCCTAGATTGCAGAGAAAGCTTTCTTCTGGCAAAAGCTAATTATAAATAGTTCACAGTCCAGCAGTGATTAAACTAAGTGTACTGTTGGGATCCCCTCAACTGTAGACACTTAGTTTAAAATCCATAACTGTCCAGTGGACTGAAACAATTGACACTTTAAACGGAAGCCTTTTGTTAGATCAATGGTGGAAGATGCTACACAAGTATATTGCAGCCAAATTCTTATCACAGCCAAATGTTGGAAAAGCCTCTTTCGGAAGAAAAGCGGAAGAAATTGCAGTTTGCAATTTGCATGTCTTTTTCTGACTTTTCTTTGTAGTGTAGATATAGCCTCCCAGGCCACAAGTTTAAATTCTGGTTAGAACTTTCAGTCACTACGAATATCACATTGAAGCTGTTTAGCAGCCTGGGTAAGGGTTTTTCAAGCTCTCATATAAGATGACCCTATCTAGTTCCTAGCATTAGATGTTTTTTTCCATATACTATAACATGTTCCACTTCCTCTTCATGCATGATGGCTAGATGTCTGTGTCTAACAGCAGCTTGTAACATGGAGAAGTTGCTATTAGGAAAGTATTAGTGTATCTGCAGGGGTTTTATTGCAATCTCAGCAGCTAGAAAAAAGAATCCAAATCCACATGATCACAGTCTCCATGGATCACAGTTGGAGAACTTCTAGACTAAGAACAAGGAGTTGGTGGTCTCCACTTGTTCCAAAGGATAGGGGTGCACATCTGGTTAACGCACTGCAAAGGCAGTTTCCTCTGCCTTTTGATATTCATATTTACATATTAAAAGCTATGAATGGTACACATCCCATCTGACTGAATTAACATAATTAGAAATGGTCCTACAATCGATCAGTAATTGCTTTTGCTGTTTGTTTATACACTCTGTAGTCTGTAATTTCCACTCAGACGCCTCTGACATGGGTTTAACTTATGAAAGCTCATGATATAGTATATTTGTTAGTCTCTTAAGTTGCCACAGGACTGCTGCTTGTTCTTAAAGTTGCAGACTAACATGGCTACCCCTCTGAGATCAGTAAAGACAGTTAATGCCAAGGGTAACTATCTCCCCTGTTGGTGTTACCTTGGAGGTCAAGAAGTATACTGCTCTGGAAACTGTACTACCTTTTCCCTTCAGTGGTGGTCCCTTCAGCTCAGGGCATACAGCCTTGGCCCAGTCCTGGGTCTGCTCCTGCCTGGACATAGGGCTTTGTCCCTCTCCACTTGGTGCTCCAGCCAGGCCTGGAGAATGTAGTTAAAGGAGCTAGCCCTGCTCTGCTCTCTGGCAGTAATGCCCAATGAGCAGAGTTGGGGCTTATAAGCCCCTGATCCTGCTGTGCAGCTGGAGCACCAGAGCTGGGGCAAGCCCCGGCTGCAAGCACCAGGCAGTTGGAGCCATCTGTTCCAAACTGCTCCCCTGCAAGTCCTGACTTTACTCCCCACTGGAAGCACTAGCTGGGAGTGGGACAAGCCCCAGCATCCCAACCCAGCTTTCCACTGGGAGCACTAGCTGGAACGGGGAAAGCCCCCATATCCTGATGCCACCTAGAGCATCAAGAGTGGGAGGAGGATCAAGGCAAGCCCCCACATCCCAATCCTGCTCCTTGCAGGGAGCACCTGATGGTCATAGAAGGGCAAGCCTCTAATCGCCCCTCGCCAGCAGGAGCGCCCCAAGGGCAGTGTGGGGCAAACCCTACATGCTGGGTGGGGGAGCGTGAGCCCCCATTTATGGGGTTCCTGGCCAGTGTATATCTCCCTCCCTTCCCTGTCGCCAGCTGGGGGGGAGAGGTGACCCCAATGTTGCCTGCCCACCTTGAAGTCAAGGCCCATCTACTTGTCCCATCCTGGCTATGCTACTGGGTCAACTAGGGGTGAAGCAAGTAGTAGAGTCATGTGAATGATCATGTAACTGTGCAGATAGTGCTAGCCATCGACTGAGTGGTGGCAATCTCTTGTCCCTCGACTATCTCTATTGCTTTGAGATTCTACCCTGTCTCCTCCCCCCCCCCCCCCCCCCCGACACTGGGATCTGGATGCTTGTTGCTCCTGTTCATTTTATTAGAGTGACTATATAAACATTGAATTTGACTCTCCGTGAGTCAGGCCAGTTTTAAATAGTAAACCTGTAGGAAGTAGAGCAGGTTGTCAGCTCCAGCCTCAGAGGATGGCTGTTCCAGTGTATTGAATCTCTTGGAAACCAGTTTCATTTGGCTGCCTTTCTATCCTAGCAGTGCTGCATAGCCACTGCTTCCCTATGGATCACTGGGTTTTTTGTTTGGAAAGGTTGCTGCTACAATGTAGTTACACCTGCTAGTCTGCCTGATATTACTTTGATTTACGCTCTCATTCAAGGACTGCTTGATTCTGACTTCTGCCAGAAGTGTCATTGCAGTGGCAAAATGTTGCTCGTTCGGGCTGTCTCCACATATAAGTGTGGTTCCTGCATCATTTACTGTAATGGTTCTGAAAGCTTGGGGAATCTGTGCTCTCTGTGTGGCTGAAGGCCAAGTACATAATTTTAAATATACTCAGAATAATGTAGCCTTGGATAATAGTCTCAGACTTAGTGTTTCAGGATAAAGTGACTAAGGGTTTTATCCAGCCCTGCAGTTCATCTTTAAATACGAGTGGTTTAATCCTTTCAAGCAAGCATTGGCCTGTCTTTAGTTGAAGCTTGGCTTTTGCTACTAGCCTGTCTCTGGGTCCTAAATTGATTTGTCATTAGGCACGTATGACTTTTTTTTTTTTTTTAATGGTGTATGTCCATTGGCAAGCATTTGTTTTCAGCCAAAGTTCTGTGCTCATTTCAGACCGCATTATCCTAGAGCAGAGGTCTGCAGCCTCTGGTTCTACTGCTAAATATAGCTCAGTACAGAGCCAAATATGGTTCTTTTGTCATTCCTAAAATACACAAATTTTTTAAATTAAAGAGGAAAAATTAATTCAAAGTTTTTTAAAAATGCGTAATTACTCATGTCAAGATGAGTTTTGTCTATTTCACCTTTAGCTGTTAATTTTAACCACCACCCATCCTTTCCACTTATTGGGGGGTCGTGCATAATCTCTTTATTTGGTTGGTCAGGAACTCTTTCCATCACCGTACGTGATAGTGAACTCTGTAACCCCCTAACAGTAAAAATGGAGAAGAGAAAGAGAGGAGTACTGAACTTTTGAAAGAGTGGGCAGATTTGTGTGCATTTGTGGTGAGGCCTGCATTTCCACACTGTCTCATTTGTAGTGAGAGACTGTAAACAAACAAATGTCATTACCAAACATGCAGCATTTGCTACAAAATACCTCAAGGGTGACACATGAAAAGCCTGAGAGAAGCTGCAGCAAAAAAATGCATATTGGACAAACTAGCCTAGTGGTATGGTCAAAAAAAGGTGGAAGCTTAAACTTGACAAGTTTTGCAGGCTTGCACAGCATTTTTTGAGGGGGGAAATCTTTCACTGATGGGGATTATTTGAAGAGATGTAGGCTAAAAATTAAAAATTGGTCATGAACTATTTGATGGGTTTCACAAGGACAAAATATTCAAGACATGCCATTGTCGGCAAAAACAGTTCATGACAGAGCTGTGAAAATGGCCCATCAAACAAGGAACAAATGCAACAAAAGCGAGTACAGCAACTTATTTTTCGTTTGGCTTTGGGCAAGACAACTGACATAAGTGACGTTAATTAGTTGTGTATTCTGGGACAATATATTTGTGGAAATGCTGTGCATGAAGAAATGATTGAGAGATTACCAAAGAAAAATCAAACGAGGCAAAGATGTCCTTAAAACTGTGATGAACTTTGTAAATGAGGGAAGTATAGTTGGATAATCTTTGTGTCTGGGTGTATGGATGATGCACCTAGAATGGTTGGCAAATACAGGGGATTCCTTACTCTTGTCAATAGCTGAACTGCCCGCTTTTGAACTCTGACTGCATTGTGCGTCAGGAGGCACTTTGCGCACAATCTTGTGGAACCGAATTTGGAAATGTTATGGGACTGATGGTTTGCATTGTCAATTGGATTCTTGCCCGAGCCCTTAATCACAGTCAATTTCAGTCACTGCTCGAGGAAGTAGATTCCGAATTCCTGATCTACTAGTGCACAATGTTTGCTGGTTATCGCGTGACACACTGTGTGGTGTGTGTTGTGTGTGTGTGTGTGTGTGTGGGTGGTGTTTTTTTTTTTTTTTTTTTTTTTTTTTTTTTTTTTTTTTTTTTTGTCGTTTTGCTGCCTGCATTAATGAGATCGTCATTTTTTGGTATGAAAGGTGTCAAACACATTGGGCTTTCAGATTGTGACTGGTTGCTAAAGTTTTACCATCTCATCGACATTACCGGTCATTTGAAAGTGTTAAATCTTAAGCTACAAGGACAAGGAAATACAGTCCTGATTCTGAAGCAGGCAGTGTTTGAATTGGAGTCAAAATTGATTGTCGTCTTCAAAGATATTGAGATGGGCAGATTTGTAATTTTTCAGAACGTGCCAATGTTTCATGAGTCGTATCAGAGAGAATCCAAATAATAGGCTTGATTTGCAGCAGCTTGCCAGGTTTGTTTGAGTTCCTGATGGCATTCAAGTCCCTTGTTTTTTGTTGACATTTGCCAACACAGTGCTCTGTTGAAGTGCATGATTCGTCCACAGAAGGCATCTGAAGGAGAACAGTATTTGACAATCATTCAAGGCACCTGTCAGTGATTTGTATATTGGGAGTCAGCTATTGGGGGGGGAAAAATTTGTCAAGCTGAATTCTGTTTTAGAATTCCTTGCTTGACAACATGCAGAATTGGCAAAACGGCACAAACGGACTGATATGAAGAAATTGGAGCACGATGATAATCTGACTCTGCACTCTTGGAAAGAGTCACATACAGTACCATGGAGTGTGTCATCTTGGCCTTGCTGTCAATGTTTGGCTCCACCTGTATGTGTAAGCAGGCTTTCTCTCATTTGAATCACATGAAAGGTAATTTGCACTCAAGATTGACAGTCTGCGTGCATAAAACTGAATTTGAAGTTTACATCATAACTGGCCAAAGAAATGTGTGAAAATATGCAGCTACAGAAGTCCCAGTAAAGTCCTTGCGTACAGTATTTGATTTATGCTATTATTCATCATCATGTCAATTATTAGTAGTAATAAATTGTATATTTTTTTCAGTCATGCAAATGGACATTCTTACATAAGAATGGCTGTACTGGGTCAGACCAAAGGTCCATCTAGCCCAGTATCCTGACAGTGGCCAGCACCAGGTGCCCCAGAGAGGGTGGACCGAAGACAATGATCAAGCGATTTGTCTCCTGCCATCCCTCTCCAGCCTCTGACAAACAGAGGCCAAGGACACCATTTTATCCCCGGCTAATAGCCTTTTATGGACCTAACCTCCATGAAATTATCTAGCTTCTCTTTAAACTCTATAATAGTCCTAGCCTTCACAGCCTCCTCTGGCAAGGAGTTCCACAGGTTGACTACACGCTGTGTGAAGAACTTTCTTTTATTAGTTTTAAACCTGCTACCCATTAATTTCATTTGGTGTCCTCTAGTTCTTCTATTTAGGGAACTAATAAATAACTTTTCTTTATCGGCCCTCTCCACACCACTCATGATTTTATATACCTCTATCATATCCTCCCCGTCTCCTCTTTTCTAAACTGAAAAGTCCCAGTCGTTTTAACCTCTCCTCATATGGGACCCGTTCCAAACCCCTAATCATTTTAGTTGCCCTTTTCTGAACCCTTTCCAAGGCCAAAATATCTTTTTTGAGGTGAGGAGACCACATCTGTACACAGTATTCAAGATGTGGGCGTACCATAGTTTGATACAGGGGCAGTAAGATATTCTGGGTCTTATTTTCTATCCCTTTCTTAATAATTCCTAGCATCCTATTTGCCTTTTTGACTGCTGCTGCACACTGCGTGGAAGTTTTCAGAGAACTGTCCACGATAACTCCAAGATGTCTTTCCTGATTTGTCGTAGCCAAATTAGCCCCCATCATACTGTACATATAGTTGGGGTTATTTTTCCCGACATGCATTACTTTACACTTATCCACATTAAATTTCATTTGCCATTTTGTTGCCCAATCACTCAGTTTGGTGAGATCTTCTTGGAGTCCCTCACAGTCTGCTTCTGTCTTGACTATCCTAAACAGTTTGGTATCATCTGCAAACTTTACCACTTCACTGCTTACCCCTTTCTCCAGATCATTTATGAATAAGTTGAACAGGATTGGTCCTAGGACTGACCCTTGGGGGACACCACTAGTTACCTCTCTCCATTCTGAAAATTTACCATTTATTCCTACCCTTTGTTTCCTGTCTTTTAACCGGTTCTCAATCCAAGAAAGGACCTTCCCTCTTATCCCATGGCCATGTAATTTACACAAGAGCCTTTGGTGAGGGACCTTGTCAAAGGCTTTCTGAAAATCTAAGTATACTATATCTACTGGATCCCCCTTGTCCGCATGTTTAACTCCTTCAAAGAACTCTAATAGATTAGTAAGACAGGATTTCCCTTTACAGAAACCATGTTGACTTTTGTCCAACAAATTATGTTCTTCTACATGCTTCACAATTTTATTCTTTACTATTTTCGACTAATTTGCCCGGTACTGAAGTTAGACTTACCGGTCTGTAATTGCCCGGTTCGCCTCTAGAGCCCCTTTTTAAATATTGGTGTCACGTTGGCTACCTTCCAGTCATTAGGTACGGAAGCCGATTTAAGGGATAGGTTACAAACCACAGATAATAGCTCAGCAATTTCCCATTTGAGTTTTTAGAACCCTTAGATGAATGCCATCCGGTCCCGGAGATTTGTTAACATTAAGTTTTTCTATTTGTTCCAAAACCTCCTCTAATGACACTTCAATCCAGGACAGTTCCTCAGAGTCATCTCCCACAAAGGACGGTGCAGATTTGGGAATCTCCCCAACGTCCTCAGCCGTGAAGACTGAAGCAAAGAAATCATTTAGTTTCTCCGCAATGGCTTTATCGTCCTTGATTGCGCCTTTTATAGTTCGATCGTCTAGGGGACCCACAGGTTTTTTAGCAGGCTTCCTGCTTCTAATGTACTTAAAAAACATTTTGTTGTTTCTTTTTGAGTTTTTGGCTAGCTGTTCCTCAATCTTTTTTTGCTTTTCTTATTACAGTTTTACACTTGATTTGACAGTGTTTATGTTCCTTTCTATTTATCTCACTAGGATTGGACTTCCACTTCTTAAAAGATGCCTTTTTGTCCCTCACTGCTTCTTTTACATGGTGGTTAAGCCACGGTGACACTCTTTTTAGGTCTCTTGCTTTGTTTTTTAATTTGGGGTATACATTTAAGTTGGGCCTCTATTATGGTGTCTTTAAAAAGTTTCCATGCAGCTTGCAGGGATTTGGCTCTAGTCACTGTGCCTTTCAATTTCTGTTTAACTAGCCTCCTCATTTTTGTGTAATTCCCCTTTTTGAAATTAAATGCCAGGGTGCTGGACTGCTGAGGTGTTCTACCCACCACAGGAATGTTGAATGTTGTTATATTATGGTCACTATTCCCAAGCGGTCCTGTAACGGTTATTTCCTGGACCTGATCCTGCACTCCACTCAGGACTAAATCGAGAATTGCCTCTCCCCTTGTGGGTTCCTGCACCAGCTGCTCCAAGAAGCAGTCATTTAGGCCATTGAGAAATTTTATCTCCGCTTCTCTTCCTGAGGTGACATGTACCCAGTCAATATGAGGATAATTAAAATCCCCCATTATTATAGAGTTCTTTATTTTGGTAGCCTCTCTAATCTCCCTCAGGATTTCAATGTCAGTATCACTGTCCTGGTCAGGTGGTCGGTAATATATCCCTACTGCTAATTTCTTATTATTGGAGCATGGAATTAGTATCCATAGCGATTCTATTGAACATGTTGATTCATTTAATTTTTTCATTTGATTCTACATTATCTTTCACATACAGTGCCACTCCACCACCCACCCGGCCTGCTCTAGCCTTTCGATATATTTTATATCCCGGTATGATTGTGTCCCACAGATTTTCCTCATTCCACCAGGTTTCAGTGATGCTTATGTCAATCTCCTCATTTAATACTAGGTACTCTAGTTCACCCATCTTATTAGTCAGACTCCTAGCATTTGTGTAGAAGCACTTTAAAAATTTGCCACTGCTTATTTGTCTGCCCTTTCCTGGTGCATTGGATTCCTTTTGTATGCGGTTGTTTGTCTGCTCTGGCCCATGGTTTGCCCTCTCCCCTCCTCTCTTTCTGACTACAGCTTAGAGAATCTCTTATCCTGGCTCTTTGTTGTCCACTTGTTCTGAACTTTGATGCAGTTTGGATCTTCATTTTGAAAAGGTTGCTGATCCCTGTCCTAGAGACAGACAAGTCCCATTCCAGTGAATAGGTACAGTGCAACTAATTCAAACTTCACAATCCTGACTTTTGGTTTGGTTCCTGTCTCACCCACTCTGTTATGGGGGAAGGTGGTATTTGTTCATGTTGCAGCTCAGCATGCAACCCTTCACCTGAAGAGAGACTGTGGTGGCTTAGAAAAGGGTGGATTATTAGTGAGGCTCCTGTTTCAAGAAGTAATAGCTCCCCTGAGTGTATCCATTGAATGTTGTTGATAGGCAATTTACCTGGGACCATCCCTAAGGTGTTATGAAGGAATCTTAGTATGGCAAGTGCTTTTAGTCGTGTGCTGGTAGATGACTAGCCTTGAAGTGGGAATACATCTGGCCTGTTAAAGGCACCTCTTTGTTCAGAAACTGTTCAACGGTGGGGGATGGAACTCTCCATCCCTCTTTAATAGCTTCAGCCATGCGTGTGTGTGTATCAGTGCTATCTTGCGAGGTATCCATTTATCACGTGTAGTTGTGGTATGTGTTTGGTTTTCTGGTAAATGCTGTAGATTTACTCTCAAAGCATGGTTTCAAGATTGTGGTGAGGGCTGTTTGTGATCCAACAGGCAGGCTGTAAACTGCTGCAAATCTCATGATGTATGGTTGACAGGCGCAAAGTTTTGTCAATACTGACATTTGCTTGACTGGAGGGACGCTGAACTGTGCAGTTTGTAAGACTTCAGTCCACTAACCTAGTTGGGGGGTATCTATAAAACAGAAGGAGGGTGGGAAGGAAAATACAAATCTAAGACCAAGGGTGGGCAAGAGGCTGCTAGCAGACTGGATCTGATCCGCCAAGCCACTGGATCCAGCCCATGGCCACCTCACTGGAACCCTTACACAGAGAATGAATAACTCATTAAATAGCAGGCTGCTTTCTGCTCTGGACTGCCAGGGAGGGAGACTTTGCATGCTGGTCCTAGCCCCCAGCAAAATCTTTCAGCTCCCATTGGCCAGTTTCCGGCCAGTTTCCAGCCAGTAGGAATTGAGAAACTTTGTTGAGGCCTTTTCCCCTCCCTCCCTGCCCCCCACTTATGCCCAGAGCAGACCCCACATGGAGCAGCCAGCTGACTGAGACTTCAGTAGAGAGCCTGCCTCAGATTCCTGCAGGACTGCCAGCTGGGAGTCACCTAGGTAAGTGCCTCCCAGCCAGAGCCTGCCTCTGGCACCCTACTCCCCTCTATCCCCTCAACTACCTGCCCCAGGCCACCATCCAAACCGTCTATACTCCTTTTCCCCCCTTCTCCCAGTCCCAACTCCCCTCCCAGAGCCTACACACCTCTCCCAGGCCAGAATCCTCTCCTGCACCCATACTCCTCCCTGACCTTGCACCCCAAGCCTCTGCCCCAGATCACAACCCCCTCCTTCACCCAAACTCCCTGTTAGACCCCATGCCCCCTCCTGCATCCCAGTCCCCTACCCCAAGCTCCCTTCTGGACCAAACCTCCAGTTCCAGATGCCATACTCCCTCCTTAGAATTGCGGCCCTTGACCACTTGCCAAAATCTTGGCGCGCGCCCCCACCCCCATTAAAAATGATTTCCAACCCCTGCTATTAGAGGAGGTGATCTTGGTATTTATTCCATGGCGTAAGAGCCTTTCCTTAGAACTACATTTCATGTACTTGCAATATTCCTGAGGTCAGTTATCTGACCAGCTAGGAGTTAGTTAGGGATGGAATAGTGTAGTCAATTAACTGATTAATCGATAAGCAAAAGCTTATAAGTTAATGCTATAGACTACATGCATTTCCCTCCCCTCCTCCTTCCCTAGTAAATCTTTTGTTACAGGCTGGCCGGCAACTTGGCTCAGTCCTGGCTCGTGCCAGGTCAGGGACCTACCCCTGCTGTGGCTCTGCATTTAAAGTGTATTAGAAGCCAGGTGGGCAGGCAACCCAGCTCCGTTCCAGCTCATGCTGGGCCCAGGAGCTCAGACCCTTCCCCCGCTCCCCTTCCCCTTTCCTCCCCAGGATAAGGGTTGCTGCTACCCTGCTCTGCTGCAAACCAGCTCCTGCCTGACACCCCACGGTGCTGCTTCTGCCAGCCCCATCCTTGGGGACTATAGACTAGTTGACTAACTGGTAAGAATTCATTAGGTTATTCGACTATTCAATTAACCGATATTTAACATCCCTAATTACAGATTTGATTTTTTTTTTTTTAAAACCCTCTTTGTAATATGGTGTGGGGTTGTAGTAAGAAAATAAGGGAGAAGAGTGATCTGGGAAATCACATTGATTTAAAAATCCTTTGTTTTGCCTATACTGATACAGATCTATATTTAAGTTGGCGTCTACTAAGAATTTTGGGTCCGCATTAAATCAGCGAGCTCCATTCCAGATATTAAAGCCATTTTAAAATGTTATTTGCTTTCTGGATAGAATCTGGATGTTGGTAGCCATTAAATGCCATCAGCTGAAGTATCTCTTTTTTTTTATTACATAAATGTGGAAAAGAGTTGTGGATTTGTTGTTAAACTGTCCTGAGTGGAGCACTCGTCTTTTGTTTCACTGAGATTCTGATGAAGAATTTGGAGTTGACTTCATTCACTCCAGTTTCTAATTAGGTATTGTTGAAGGAAACAATAGACATGAATAGAAATAGACAAGCACACTCAAACTATTTCTGATACTGAGCATTTCAAATGTATAGTCACGTCTCCATTGGTGTTGGACAAAAACAATTTAGTTATGTACTGTATGTGGGAGAATCTTGGCCCTGTTGGAACCTCCAATATATTGCTGCATTGAGGAGGCTTTAAAGAAGTGCCCCCCCCCCCCCAAAAAAAGGGGCATTTCAAATGTGGCTAATAAATTCCACCATTTTGTTTCAAATACATTCATGCACTTGGATTTCTAGTCTTGGTGTTTATCTACTATTTATTTTGGAGGGAATATTTTATTCATGAAGATTAAGGGAAAAGCAGAAATGGGGGAGGGGGGTTTTGTAGATAGACAGTTCGACCAGCTGCTTCAGTACTGATATGTGCTCTGGTTTAAAAGGCAAATCTTGACTCATTCATGTGACTTACAGACTGAGGAAGACAATAGCGCATTGGTTATTTGTGGCGTACATTCACAAAAGGATGTATGGAGTTTGTCTAAAAGGGCTAAAAAATTAATGAATAAGCATGGTCTCCTAAAAAATTGTTTCTGGGGTGGATTCCATGACTGCTGGATCCCTGGGGCTCGTATAATTCCTCCGTCACTTGTTTATGCTATGGAGGTACTTCTGATGTAACTGGGTATTTTTTCCCCTCAGGCCTTGTTGCTGTTAGGTGGTGTTGCTCTGTCCTGCCTTGCTCTGGATCTCCTCTTTCTCCTGTTCTACTCATTCTGGCTGTGCTGCCGCCATCGAAAAAGTGAAGAGCACCTAAATGCAGATTGCTGCTGCACTGCTTGGTGTGTTATCATAGCGACCCTTGTCTGCAGGTGAGTGTTTACATTTGTCTACAGGGTAAATTTAATGTCCCCTATTTTGTCATTGCCACTTCCTACACTGCATCCCTCCCACACCATACATATGCTCAGCATCAGCTACTGAGGCAGTGACTCAATATATTGGTTAGAGTATTGTTGGAAATAATCTCCTTTTTTTTTTTTCTTCTTTTTGTTTTGTTTTCCTAACTTCAAAATCCAGCATAGACTCTTCTGATGTCTGTTCTACATCTTATTGCATGGGGGCTTTGAGTCCTATGATGACTGTAACAATAAGAGAGTTGCAATTTACTAACAGTTAAAGAAGGATGTTGTCCTGAAGAACTACTAAAGATGGGTGCAGTTCAAATTATCGGGCCTAGTCAGGGATTACTTTGGAAGCAGGTTCCTCTAAGTAAATACATGAGGTAGTTTTAGGGTCAAGAGGCATGGATCTACCTCTTGGAGCTGGAAAGAAGTCAGTATTTCAATATAAGTAGTGTCTAGAGCTTGCAGTCCTCGTTCCACATTTCTCCATTTTAATCCCTTTTGTAAGCCCGATACACTGCCTTGAGGATTACCAGTGATGTTGCTAGCTTCAGTCGCTAACATTTTAGTGCCAGAAACCTTTGAGGGTTGTGATGGAGACAAGCAGCAAGTGGCTAATAAGAGAATACAGTCCTACTGGATTCTGCTTTTGGGTTGGTGCAGAGAAGAATTCCTGCCCTCCGAAGAGTTAGTGGAAGGAGTTAGGAAATAGATTCCAGTTAAACAGTTTCTGAAACAAACCTGGGGGTTATTTGGACAATGTGGCAAAAACAATATACTGCAGTCTGTGAACTGAGTAAATTCCCTTTCATGTAGATAAATCCCTGCTCTTTGGTGGCACTTGGGCTTGTCCGTGTCTCCTGTGGCCATAGTGCTTATTGCCAAAACCAGCCCTGTTCTGAAAATTTCTCAAGTGTGGTCATGGTGACTTATGGTTAGAAATTCCATGCAGCTCTACAGAGTCACGTTAGCATGCATTGTCCTTGTTTCCAAGTATTCTGAGAATACTTGGGATGAGATCATGCATTCCTTGACCATGCAAAACTACCAAAGTTAGATCCGGCCTTAATTTTGACTTATGCGGTCCTGAATACACTGATCAGATGCATTTCTGTTGAACAAGCGCTGCAAAAGGCTAGAAGCCTGGCAGAATCATTAGAGAGCTTTGGCATCAGTTTGCATTTCTCCTGGTGTTTGAACTTGCACGGAATTCTTCAATTCTGAGGAAAGCAAAGGGGGAGGGAAGTGTCTTTGTTTGTTTCTTCCCCTTCTTTCTCCTTACCTGGTGAGGTAGATGGCTCCTTGGACTGAGCATTCATGGTGGAGGGGCAGTATTCTGTATGTGAGGGACTTAGTTGCTTGAGTAGGGATTAGCTCGTACTCTGTACATGTTCACATTTGCCCTTTTCAGGCACAGGACAAAGACTAGAAACACTCTGAAGTGCTGGAGCAAACACAGTGAAGCAGAACAGTGTGGTGTATTGTGAGCATAGATAGCTGGGGATGGATTCACTTTTTTTAAAGGCTGAGTTTCAAAATGTTAGAGAAGGTCTGATGTCTTGGCACACAGTGGCTTCTGTCCAAATAGCAACTGTGCCTTTCTGGGCTCAAACAGATGTATTGAGTGGAGTGTTGCAGGAGGGGGAAATAATAGTTTTTAGAGAATAATTCCTGTGTTCCTAGCCCTTTCATAAGAGGGGCTTTAATTGACGCTATTTATAAATGTGCTGCTGCAGGCTCTTGATAACTTGTTTTGCAGTGATTTTGCTCAAGGCTTCAATGGAAATAAGATTTTAAACTGTAGAAAGGTGAGACTGGAGATATTGTGGGTTTGGTGCCAAAGTAGGCAGGTTAAAGGGTAAGGCTTTGTACCAAAATTATTTTCAAACACAAGTTTTCATGGAGTGGGTGATCACTAATCTGGAGAGATTCTCTTCTGAAATCTTAACTAGTTGCTTCAATTGTTGATATTCTGGGTGTTGTGCCAAGTGTCATTTGGGAGAAATGTGTCCTTATAGCAAAGATCTGACTCTTTGTCCAAGCAATATCTTCTTCTTTCCTTCCTCTTCCAGGGAAATGCTTTAGTCTCTTCATTTATTTGAAATTTGCCCTCCTCCTGAATTGGTAACTGGCTAGCTCATGAAGCAGTAGTTCATAATCATTGGTGGTAATTGAAAGTGCTGTCTAGATGCTGCTTTCTCTTTCAAAGACCATGAATACTGGCTTTGCAGCCTGCAGCTCTGGTAAGTTTCCTCTTTTTAAGGTGTCCTGCTACTAGATATGGGAGTACAAGAGTTTATGGCTGGCTAAAGAACAATAACAGTGAGGAAGCCCTTCTCTTGTTCTGAACCTTAAAGGGTATAGATGCCACAAATTAACTTGTAGTGTTAACCAGACTAGTTGACTGGGTATTAGGGATGTGAACGTATACCCATGGGCCTGGGCTCATGGGTTAACCCTCATGGTTAAACAGTCATCCCCCTCCCCACCCTCACCCCACTGCTTGTGGAGCTAACACCGCCCACCCCTCCTCCCCCCCCCCCCCCACACACACACACAGAGCTGCCTCCCACAGACAGCAGCACAGGGGAGGTGGCAGGAGCTGGCTTAAAAGGACCTGGCTCCTGCTTTCTTTCTCCTCTCTTCTCCTCCCCCCCCCCCCATACGGGGCGGAGGGGAGCGAGTAGTCGACTTTACTACCTGATAAGACTAGGCTTATTGGATAGTTGACTACTTGACTAGCCACTTACATTCCTAGCCTCAACCCCTCTCTTACTGCTTCTATAAAACTTCAGGCTAATGCCTGCTAAGACAGACTTTCAAAAGTGGCTTCTAATTTTTTCACCATTTTTGGGTGCCCAGGCTGAGTTGCTTTGAGCCCCATTTTTTTTGGAGTATGGAGCATCCACAGCTTTGGCAGACTTGAAGTGTTGTGCATTCTGCATCTATGTGGAGGGACTAGAGGCTGCTTTAGATGGGCACTTGAAGTCAGACCTCCCACAGAGGTGACTCCTACAGCGCCATCTGTCTGGCAGAGCTGGTTGGAGTCTGCTCCTTGCCCTGGTGTTACTATCTGCTGCCAGGGGACACAGCACTACTCGGGTTTGGCCCAGCCATTCCTCTGTCAGTGGCAGGCTGCTGGGGGGGGGGGGCAGGCTACATTTGAATGAGTGGCCCTGTGACCTCTGAGGTCACAACACTCGGAGAGGGGGAGCCACCCCCCTCCAACCCCACAGGACAGGAACCGCTCCTATGATATGCACAGTGTATTCTTAGTAGTTACTACTAAATATTCTTACCTAGATTATATGAAGACACTATTGAAGACACTTTTTATTTTTAAGCAAAGCTATTCACTGGTTCACTGCAGGCCATCAAGGTTTACAATATCTGTTAGAATTTCCCAGCGGCCTTCCCTTTATTTTCTTTCTAACCACCAGCTCTCTTCCCCTGACCTGTGACCGCTCATTCTCTCCTCCTTTCCCTCAGAACACTGGGTAGGAAAGGGAACTGCCATTTTGTTGTGAACCTTGCTTCTGTAAAAAGGGCTTGTGTATTTCAGTGGTTCTTTTTGGTAAAACAGGATTGAATAGTGCTTGTTGATGATGTAACTATTAGTGTCTTTGCTCCACAATGGACATACGATATGCATCTTGACTTGCAGACTTCAGTGGTATCTTTAATTTGAATTGCCTTGATCTTCAATCCTGATATCCGTTCATATCCCTAATTAAAACAGTAACTGGTTACTGTGTAAGCATCGTCCAAACTGGATGATGCTTTCCAGGTACTGGTTAACCAGTACCCAAGAGCAGCTCCGTGTGGGTTGGAAGCCTCCTGCTGCCCCAGAGGGGGGAGCTGGGGAAGGGGAGAGAGGCAGCAGTGGTAGTCCACTTAATCAGGTAACTGGTTAACTGGGATTTTACATCCCTAGTTTTAATAGCTTTCCTTCCCATGGAATTGCTGTCGCTTAGTGGGAGAGATGCTGAGCTGTGGTGTCCAACATGCTAGCTGCTAGCCACATGTGGCTATTTGGCCAGTGGCTCTTTAGCAGCTACTGCTATAGCGAACTATACACACTCAACCGCCAGAGTGGCTACTGCTTCAGAACTGGTTGGACACCACAGCCCTGGAGTAAACTAGGGATGTTAAAATGAGGTTATTTTACTAGTCAATAGAGGAAGGCAGCTGGCTCTGCCTCGGCTGGTGCCAGGACCAAACCCCGCTGCAATTTAAAAGGCAGTAGGAGTGAGGCAACCTGTCCCCTACTGCATTTTTTTTTTTTTTTTTTTTTTTAATTGCAGAGCGATCCCAGTGAGGATTTGGGATGCTATATGGAACAGATTCCCCTGGCCCAGCACAGGGGGCCGGGGAGACAAGTGGTACCACGGAGATGGTGCTGGGGGGTGGGGGGAAGAGAACTGGCTTTTAAGCCGGCTCCCCCAGCACCAGGTCCTGCTCCTCCCCGCGCTGCCTCTGAGGCAGCAGGAATGCTGGTAGTCGGCTAATCGACTACTCTTACATCCCTAGAGTGAACATTTGCCTCATTTGTCAGGGAAGAAGAGACTAACCACTGCAATTGCTCTAGAGCTGCAGCTCTGGAATCCTCTGGGGGGGGGTGTGTGTGTGTGTGTGTAAGAGACTTCCTGTGGTCAGCATTTAACTGACCACAAGGCAATAAAATTGCCTCAGGCACCTGGCTGTGTTAAATATAAGGTGCCCATTATTAAATATAAGAGGTCTGCTGCTGCTGAAGGGTGCTGTTACTGATCTGTTTTGATTAAAATGCTGCTGCTGTGCAGAGAAAACTGACAAACAGGCAGCTGACTCTTGCTCTGAACTAATCTGTGACTAATGCAGCTGCAATTCACTGCAGTATCATGGCCCATTAAAAACCATAGGGATCTAGTGTGTGCTGCCTCATTCTGAAGAATGGACTCAACTTGCTCAACACACAGTCGGGAGACTCTCCGCTCCCCGGGAAGGTGTGTTCTGCTCAGATTTTTCTCCCCTCTCCCTCCCTCTCGCAGCTACTTCCTTTAGCTACTAAGCGTGGGGTTGGTCGGGGATGAGGTGTGTAGTGCAGTGACATGGCTCCAAGTGTCTTCTTGTACAAGATGCAGCCCTGTGCTGTTGGCTTTTAGTCCCCTTTGCTCATGACTTATAGCTAAATTTGTCCCTGTCATAACTACTCAAGTGAGAGATCTTGGAGTCATTGTGGATAGTTCTCTGAAAACATCTATTCAATGTGCAGCAGCAGTCAAAAAAGCAAACAGAATATTAGGAATCATTAAAAAAGGGATAGAGAATAAGACTGAGAACATCTTTTTTGCCTCTATATGAAACAGTGGTACACTCACATCTTGATTATTGTGTACAGGTAGATGTTTGCCTCATCTCAAAAAAGATATATTGGCAGTGGAAAAGGTTCAGAAAAAGGCAACAAAAAGGATTAGGGGTTTGGAACGAGTCCCATATGAAAAGAGATTGGAGTTGAAAAGTCCCAGTCATTTTAAGAGGCAACTGAAGGGGAGATATGATCACGACTGGTATGGAAAAAGTGAATAAGGAAAAGTTATTTCTTGTTCCCATAACATAAGAACTAGGGGTCACCAAATGAAATTAATAGGTAGCAGGTTTAAAACCAACAAAAGGAAGTATTTCTTCACACGGCGCATAGTCAACCTGTGGAACTCCTTGCCAGAGGAAGTAGTGAAGACCAGGACTCTTAACAGGATTCAAAAATTAAATTCATGGAGGCTAGGTCCATCAATGGCTATTAGCCAGGATGGGTAGGAATGGTGTCCCTAGCCTCTGATAGAGGCTAGGAATGGGTGCAGGAGAGGGATTACTTGACAGTTCCCTGTTGTGTTCCCTCCTTCTGGGTCATCTGGCATTGGCCTCTATCAGCAGACAGGATACTGGGCTAGATGGACCTCTGATCTGACCCGGTATGGCTGTTCTTATGACTAATGCTCATCCTGTAGTTACAGCTCCTCCTGTAGTTACAGCTATAGTTGGAGAGAGAAATTTCAGCAGGGGGGAATCTGAAGGGTTTTCTTTAATTACCAGTTCCATTTACGTGATGAAAGTGCTTCTGTGGAAAAGTGTTCATGGGAATTGAATCTTTCCTGTATTAGGACTGTAAATGTCATTAGACTTCTGCCTCTTTCTGAAGCGATCAAGATGTAGGCCAGTTGCTCACTCTGTGCAAAACCTTTTGACTGAGGCTTTTACAGGCCAAGTTCTTCATAATTTATGGAAGCCCTGATTACTGAGAAAATCCATGAGACTGACAGACCTGTGCAGCTGCTTTGCTTCCAGTGTGTGATCTGTTTCCGGTTTTCTGCCTGTGTGAGAACAAGTTACATTGCAGTTACATTGTCTTGCTGGTCCCTTTTGAAATGGTAGGGGGAGGTGAAGGGGAAGGGGCCTACCTTCCTGCAGCAGAGGACGGATTTATCTGCACTAAAAGGCAGCCTGGCACACTTGGTTGCCAGATGGTTTCAACAAAAATCCCGGATGCACTTGACATTACATCTTATTTAGAAAATACCAGACATTTATTTTCTCCATTCTTTTCCTGAACAGAAAGCTCAAATACTGGACTGTCTGGTTCAAAACCAGACACCTGGCAACCCTATACACTTGCCAGAACAGATTCTCATGCAAAAGCCCATTATCCCTTCCCATTCCTTCCCAAAGACCATTCCTGAGCTGCTTACTGTTCAGGATGCTTGATCTCCTTTTTACTAAACAAATAGATGCTGGAAGGAGGAGGGTGTGCTTAATGTCTGTCTGTCTGACCCCTCTGCTCAACACAGGAGCAATATTGACTGGTTCTGAAACCTTTTTTGGTGTATTTCTTGCCCACACTTCTATCAAAACTCCGTGCAGTGGCTGTAAACCAGAGATTGGCAGAAAGGTGGTGCAGAGTAATTAAGTGGTTAGCATGAATATTAGCTAGAAACCTAAAAACACCCCAATGAAACAAGCAAATCTGGTTATCCTGAGGGCCAGCATAGCACCAAGAATCTTTGTGAAGGCCCAAAATCTGAAATGGGAATAGGAAGTTCAAAAAACACAATTGCCCTAATTTAGGTAACCTGTTTCCTAAGTTAGCCCAGTTCCACTCCCCCATATGCCCTATTGGGGAAAGAACCGAGGTGGATTTTGGGTGAGGGAAGAATGGAAAGACGCTTTGAGTGTTCTCAGTGGTGTGATTGTCTGACTACAGCAAGGTGTCGTCACTGACTGACTTGGGGGAGGGGTATTTTTCCCATCTCCATTACTGTTCCTTGGCTACATGCTCTGGCTCCTTTGGTTAATGGATTCCAAAAGAACCAATCATGATTTTGATAAACTGGAAAATGGGCCTGTCTGACCGGAGCCGAGGTGAGACCTGAGTAGGAGTTAGACTCCTAATTAAATGTTCAATCTTGCTTAGAAAAAAATAAAAAGTTGATTGGTTTTTTTTCCCCTCCCCCAAAAAACTCTTGCCCCAGTAGGGTACAGGGCTCTGCAATCTTAATACCATAATCCTCACAGCATCAAGGTTTCTAATGGGAGGACTGGCCAGAATAGATGCCCATGCAGTTTCAGAATGGAGGAAGGGATCTAATGAAATGGGTCTTGCACAAAGTAATTAATGCACAGATGTCTATGGCATGGGCTCTCTACAATCATAAGACTACATCTACACTACACTGCCACCTATATCACTCAAGGGTATGAATAAACCACCCACCTATGCGACGAGGTACACCGAAAAGTGCTTCTAGTGCTGTACGCACATCAGCAGGAGAAACTCTCCCACCATAGCTTCTGCTGCTCACAGAGATGTTTGGGAGTTTTTTATGCTGACGGGAGCAGTGTTCCCTGTAAGCTGTGCATATGTTTGGCTGCTCAGGTGAGATTAAAACGCTGATCAGCAGAGCACCTACAGATTGGTTTTTTTAAATTTCTACTGGTAATGCACATTCGCACATGCCTTGCAGCACATGCATATTTATTCCACACATGGAAAAGATTAGAAGGAACATTGGTCAGGAGAGCTCTCTAATGTCATGCATGCAGCATCTGGTGAAGATGCTGTAGCACACCACCATATTGGTGCACCTTCTTACAGGAGGAGAAGGTGCACATCACAAAGCCTAGAGGCACAGAACAAGGCCCACAGTTGTGTGTAGCATATCAGATCTGATTTTCAGGTTCACTGCATCAGTTTTGTATGATTTCTTTTTTCCATCCCCCAAGGGAGTAGGGATAGTGTTAGTACTCCTGAGCTGAAGGTGCTACTCTCCTCCTGTGGGGAATCCTGGCGAGAGGGGAGGAGTGGTGGTAGAAGCAGCAACAACTTGCCCAGAATAACTCCTGCTCTTTTCGCAGCGCTGGAATTGCTGTTGGCTTCTATGGAAATGGGGAGACCAGTGACGGTGTCCACCGGCTGACCTACTCGCTGCGACATGCAAACCGCACAGTGGCTGGGGTCCAGGACCGGGTAAGTATAAAGGCGAGGAACTGAGGTGCATGTGGCAGATGGAAACATCTGCATCTGTGTGTCTGCCCGTCTTCGGTTAATTTCTGAATTGAGAAGTGTGTGCCATGGTTTCCGTTAATGGGAAGATAATTTCTTCAGTCTCTATTGCTTCTAAAAATAGTAAAGCAAATACAACATGTTACATCAAGTGTTCTTCTCAGTTGTGTGTGGTTTAAAAATGGCTTCACATTGGCGCTCCTCCATCTTCAGAAGAGGTGGCTGCCCAAAAACTGAACAGTAGCTCAGTAGTAAATTGTACTGTTCATAAATATGGTGCTTTTCAGTATTATCCTCCTCAAGTGTTTCCGCTAAGGGAGGGGTCTCAAACTTGCAGCTTGTGGGACAGCAGAGGTGATTGCACAATCTGGCCTGGGACTCCCAGTGGGTTGGGGGAAGCGGTCTATGACCAGCCCCAATGCCTCATCCCATCCTGCCAGGGTCTCGTTCTCCCCCATGGCACCCCGTCCCCAAGGACATGGGTCTGGGTGGGAGGCTGGTGTGGTGCAGCGGCAGAAGTTATGTCCCTCCTGCAACCCTCTGTGGCAGCAGAAGCTGCAGGGAAGTTGAGCACAGTAGAGCAAGTTCACTCACCCAGTGCACTCTGCTTCTCCTGCTGGGAGTTCTGGGCCAGATCACATAAACACTCTGGCTGGGATGGCCTGTGGGCCAGGAGTTTGAGACCCCTGCTATAGGGGGCTTTCATTTTGTTGCTTCTCTGCAGCCGTAGTCTGTATACATTATCACAGTGGTCTTTCAGTGCATGCTGGCTTGTAGTCACAAGTAGACCGCAATTAGTCACAATTGTCAAGGAGACCACTGCTTTACAATTCATCCCAAAAGTAAAGCAAAGGAGCCTGATTAAAAGCAGGGAAACAAGTTTATTCTCTCAGCAGGGCTGGGCATGCAAATCTTTTCTAAGGCTGTGGTGGTACTTGGGGTGACTGATCTCCATCTTCAGTGTCAAATGAATCTGAAGTTATGACTCCCTGGGAAGATACAGTCCTCAAGCATAGAAAAGTTGGAATTCCTAATTTGGAAATTGTCCCTCACTTGTTGGCAGTGATACTCCTTATCTTTACCCTCCCTGCTCTCCTTTCTAGACTGGCAGACTTTTGTAAATGCAAGGTATGTAGGTTTTTTCCTTTTTGTCATTCTTCTGTCTGATCCACAGGTGTTGGATACTTCAGTGGCCCTGAACCAAACAGTGGAGCCGAACCTGCTGATCCTTGAGGAGATGTTTACGAAACACACTGACTACCTTCACATCATCCAGAAACTCCAGGGCCTCTTGGATGATTTGGTCAGGCAAACAACAGAGATCCCTTTCTGGAAGAATGAGGAACTGTCGTTGGAGGAACTGGCTGTTCAGATTGATCTATATGACTGGTACAGGTGGGCACCATGTTGGCCTATACAGTTGATGTGTGTTAGGCAAGGAGAGATGCTACAGCGTGTGTCTTTCAGGTCAAATAGATGTCTGATGGTTTTCCAACTAGCTGATTTGTAAACTTGTTAGACAGATCTGTGGGCATTCTAGGCGTATCTTCATTGGGGTTATTTCCCTGGGCAAAAGTGTGCTGACCTTTGTTAAAAACATAATAGAGCAGAGATGTGACTTGACTCTTATTAGCAAGCAAAGTCCATTAAGCTGTGCTGCTCACACTCTGGTGCTGGCATGGTGCTATCTTTTTCACTTGGCTGCCCTGCTACCTGGGTGTCCTAAAGATGAAGACCTGCTACGCACTATAACACATTCAAGATAGAGGCCTTGCTTTACCCACCAGCCCTTGGAGATGTACAGAATTGACCATCACTACTGGGGAGGGAAATGAATAGGTACAGTCTGTGCTTAGAGGTTACATCAGGAGTCCCCTCTGTCCAGAATTGCTCTTGTTCATTTTTGTTCTATATCTGCTTGAATTTCTTGGACTGTTGTATTTACTCCTCTGCCAGCTGCATGGACCAGTCACCTTTAAGTTTGAAGCCTGTTATTGAACATCTTAATGCTTTGGTTACTCTTGCAAACACTTTCTCATGCCTGTTAACAGAGCTAGCCAGCTGAGGACACTATAGACTGGCTATGTGATCCAAGAAGCGCAGTTAATTTAGTGTGGTTTTTATTTACTAGGAGTGGGAGAGAACCAAATTTCTCTCAAGGCGTGCTCACCTATTCTCTAGACACCAATTTTTGTCATCTTACCATCTGTGTTTGCATATGTTGCAGGTGGCTGGGATACCTGGGCCTACTTCTGTTTCATGTTCTGATCTGTTTGCTCGTGCTCTTTGGACTAATTAGAAATTCCAAGGCCATTCTCCTGGGGTAAGTTCTTACACTGAGACAGTGCTTGAAGAAATGTGGGCAGAGGCTTAACATCAGTCCTTCAGACTGTGCCATCAGATCCTTTCATGGGCCACTGAGTAATATTTGAGTGCAATGGATGGTAGATTGTGTGCTTACCACTCAGAGCTATGCTTTGTGGTGCCTCTACATGAAGAGGGTTAGAACATCATCTGGGATACGTTCACTGGAAGACTTTTTTTGGCAGAAGACCACTTAATCTGTTTGACAATCTGTTTTAATGTTGGAGACAAGGAATTTATTCCTGAGTGTGCTTTGCTTTCAATAGTTAGCCCTGGTAACTGCTTTCTGGCTCATCTACCCAAGGTAGGAAAGCTGCAGTGCATGATACTGTCACCCCACTTGGATTAAAATGGATTTTTAGAAGGAAGATTCCACTGATGCTCCAGAATATTGGTGAGCGAGGGATTTAAACCTGGTGATTAATACTGTGCATGTAGTCTCCAACCACATACTACCAGCACGTGTGTGCGCGCTTCATTGTTGTTACCTTTCCTCTGTCCGTGGCACTTTAGCAGACATGAAAATGTTCAAACTTGTGAAAGCCCCTGAAACTGGCACCTAAGCAGGAGTTGTGCAGTGTCAGAACTATTCTCGTGCGTCAACTTTATTCACCTGTCCACTACTGATATTTCTGCCATGTTAGGCATGATGTATAAAATAAAACAATATTCCCCGGTCATCATCTTGACACAGTTTTCATTGTGCATATTTGGCTAAGACCACACTGTATTTATAAGCATGAAAATGTGATGGCCTCTTGGTAGCATGGTAGCAATTGCAATGTCTATTCAGCCTTTAGTTTCCTGCCAGATTATTACATAGCGATAGGTTACAAGAGACAAAATTACAAATGTATGCACAGATGGTAAACCTGCAATTCAAATTGGAAACTCACTCTTTATAACCAGAGTTTGAAATGAAAGCATTTCCCCAAAGGAAGTTCACAGAATAAAGAACCCATATTTTACAGCCAATCAAGATGGTGAAATGCCAGCTGTAGATCTTCTAGCCAAACAGTTCCTGATCTCCCTTCTTTTCAGTGAAGACCCCAAATGCTCAATAGTGAATAGATTGCCATGTTCGGCCAAAGTGTTAGGGAGCCTCTGTACAATGTCATAATGCAACAGAACCTTGCTAATGTACAAACCTGATGATTTTCACAGCTACTATGGCCAGAAGTGGAACAAAACTCAAACTGCATAGCAGAGTGCTGTCCAGAAATTTTATATTGCTGAGCCTTCGTTTCTTCTATGAAATATGCCACACAATTCCTAATATAATGCAATGCATAAAGCAAAACTTCTCAAAGTAGGGGTTTTATGCAATTCCCTTGGGTTTTTTGGGGGGAGGGAGGAGAGGTTTGGCACAGATTTGATAAATAACAAAATGCAATAATCTATTTTGTCTCCTACTTATTATTGTGAATTGATGAGGTTCTGCTGTCAGCAGAGCTCTGTACGGATACAAAATTGGTATCCGCATCTGCAAAAATCATCCATAAATATTCGCAAATTTGCATGGTTCTAGATCCAAAATTTGTATCTGCAAAAATGAGCTGCAGATATCTGGATTTGCAGGGCTGCAGCTGTTAATACAATAAACTAATATAGCCTTTCTTTGGTTTATTACCTGGTGCATTAGGATCATCAGGATTTTAAATTTACCTTAAATGGCAATTGTATGTCAAAATGTAAATCTCAAATATGAGCAGCCCCCCTTTCATAAAAAAAAGAAGAGTAAACAGCCATTATATTCTGACTTGTATACTCAGACTGTGTTAATACCAGAGGCCTTTGAAATAACTGGTAGACTACTTTGATTACTTAAGCCACCTTTTCTCTTTACCCACTCTCTTCCCCAGATTAAAATGGTACTGTTAATGTAATTAGCTGCTCCTCTTCCAGCCTGCTAGGAGATCTCAACTACTTCATTTTGGTCAAAAAACTGATCACATTAGCTGCGAGTCTGAGTTTCTCTTAAACTGGAGAGAATTGATGGGTTGGCTTTTGGATATGTGAAAGTGTCTTTTGCAAGAGGATTCTACAATGTGCCTTAGAGTTCAATGTACATAGCTTAACAAAGAATATTAAAGGGTTAATTACAGCCTATGCATTCTTGTATGGGAACAAATATTTGATCATGGACTCCTCAGTCTAGCAGAGAGTGGTATGCAGGAGACTTGCCATTTACAGGGGAATGGTGAAATCTGTGAATTGTAGGGGTGAGGGGTGTTGCCCACACAAAACAACCCCATTTGCTGTATAAAGTGATGTAACAGACTAATATCTACATGTAGGAATATAGTAAACACTCAGCTTCTCCAGTAACTCAACTTTCTGGCTTAGTCATCACCTTTTTTTTCCTCCCATTTAGCTTCTCGCCTGCTCTCTGCATCACTCACTTTTCTTTTTAATGCCATAGTTAAGGGTGTGTGTTAATACTGGAATATTACTCTAATTCAGTGAATATAACTGTTTTACTAGTGCGACTGAAAAAGCGTCATCACGCTGCATCATGTGCTTGGGCTGGAGTAGTGCAGTGCACTGTGAATATTGAGCTGGAGTGGTGCAGCACACTGACAAATCCGTGAATGAGGGGTTCCTATAAGACAACATTTCCAAACTGAATTGTTCTAGATTCAACTTCTAGCCATTATAAAGTGTAAACTTTCACTTAAAAGTTTCTAGCTATTGGAACAATTTACCCAGGAACCTGCTGGAGTCTTCATCTGAGACAAATTTAAAATCAAGGTTGGATGTTTTACTAAAAAACAGTTTAGAGCAATTATTTTGGGGAAGTTCTAGGACCTATGTTTATACAGGAGATTACACTAGACCAGTGTTTCCCATTTTTTTTGACCACAGAACTCTTCTAAACTCGGAAAAATTTTAAGGAACCCCTACAGGCAGGGAAAAAGTTTGTTGAGCAAAAAAAACACCCCACCACCCAGGCACATGGAAGGCAGCTAGGTCCCTTGGTAAAAGCAGAGTGGCGGCGGGGGGGAGAGGAATCTTGGATTGATTGGGGAGAAGCGGGACCAGCAGCTATTGCTGCTGCTAGGTCCCCTGGTAAAACCAGAGCAGCAGCGGGGGACGGGGAGGTGTCTGAAAGCCCAGCGGGGAACCAGTGAAGGAGCCAGAGTCTTTGCCTGCCGGGCTCCTCTGTCTCTTTAAGGGCAGGGGAGCATTCCAGTTCTCGTGGAACCCTTACTTTCACTTTGCGGAACCCCAGGGTTCTGCAGCGCACCATTTGGGAAACACTGCACTAGATCTCTTCTGGCCTAGGAATCTGAATCTAGAGTATCACAGATGTGCAACTCTCTGTCTTCTGACTGGGTTGTGGCTTGGTAGCTGTGCATTGGGTTGGTTTTCTTTAGCTTTCTGGTGTCAAGTACCCAGGAAAGCAAGTCAGTTTCTAGTCTGTGGTGGAGCTCATTAGCTGTGTGGCTTTGTTTGGGGATGGAACTTCAAGACCATATATAAGGAATGAATTTTAGAATTCCCTTTGAGGGGACTTACCTATGGATGGCAGCATGCAACATACTGAAAACTTATTTCAGAAATTTTATTGGGATCCTCAGTATTTAAAGTCCTGTAGTCTCCTATGTCTTTTTTCCACTGCTCTTTAGAAACCTATGGTGCTGCAAAAGAGTCTGACTAGGTAGGTTAGATGAAGGGCAGTGCATAGGTAGATGGAAGAAGGATTTGAAAATCTAATAGCTTCTGTGGAGGCGGGGGAGGGATGTGTAACCTTAAACATGGAGTAACTTTCCTGGTAAACCTATTTTGTCCCCTCTCTTCCACTAGCAGATGTCATGACCAGTAATGAAGGGTAAAAAAGGGGCTTTTTGTGGGATCCAGTCATGCCCTTCAGTGTGAAATTCTGGAAATGCCTGTAGGAATGCCTCCCTCGCATGTATCCCCTCTACTTTTGGGAATTCAGACACTTTTACATCCTTGTTTTCATGAGGTTCAGATTAACAAAATTTTAAAGTAGCAATCTTCTCACCACAGAATAGGTACTGCACAGATGGCAGGAATACAAACTTCCCCTAGCTAGTGTGCTTCTAAGAGCCATGTCTAGTCTCCGTTCACATTCAGTCCTTGAATGAGGTCTTGCGGAGGCTGTCAGTGTCCTGCGAAGAACTAGAGGTGAGACCTGTGGTCCGGGGTTCCAATCAAATGATACAGGCTTGCACATTTCTGTATTCCAAGTAGGGTTTGTGTACAAGACACTGACTATCTTTCACATTGCTAATTACACAAATGAAAACTGGTTATTGCTTTTGAACTTCAAAGAAATCCTTGTTAAATCATTTGGGTGTTTTGAATTGGAGCCAATACATCAGCCATCTATCTGTCTCCTGTTCCTTGTGCAGGGTATGTCTTCTAGGAGTGCTTGCCCTAATTGTCAGTTGGGGATCCTTGGGTCTGGAGCTGGCTGTTGCAGTGGTAAGTGGCTCTGATCCATCCTTCACACACCCTACGCCCATGGTCACCAACCAGTTGATCGTGATTGGCATGCCAGTCAATCATAAGGTAGTGTTCCCAGCCCCCTCCTTGCTTCCCCCATCCCACCCCCAATGAGGAGCCTGCGCTGGCGCTACACCCTCCCGCAAAAATAGCTAGCTCCGGCTTCCTGTAGCATGGGGGGAGGAGTCCCACAGCTCCACACCAGATCCGGAGCTGGATCTGGCACAGAGCCTTGGGGCTTCCCTATCCCGCTGCTCCACACCGCAGGAAGGAAGGCAGCATGGGGAATGAAGGAAAGACAAGAGTGTGTGCACGCAGTCCTCCCCTGCCCACAACAACACGCATGCTTTCTTGTCTTCCCTTCCTTCCCCATGCTCCAGGAAGGCAGGGGGGAGTAGTTTAAGATAGCAGCACAGGACCCAGAGCAGCTGAATTTCTTAAAGGAGCCGCATGTGCACTTCTTCCAGCGCTGCTTGCCGATCTTGCCCCAGAGATCCTCGTCCCTGGAGACCCCCTTCCTTCCCCCTCCCCCCCCCCCGAGGTACTGGCCAAGCTGCCTCTGCACCTTTTCTCCTGGCCAGTCCCACCAGCACCCTGGCCCTAGGCCAGACCCTCACCAGGACCCTGCTCTTGCCCCCTGCTCAGACCCCCACCAGCACCCTTCTCCCTGGCCAGACCCCCACCAGGTCCCTGCTGCTGCTCCCTAGATAGAAACCCACCAGCATCCTGCTTCTGCCCCCTCCCTCCTGGCCAGACACCTACCCCCAGCTTGCTCCTGTACCCTACTTTCTACCCAGATTCTGCACCCCCATCCATATCCCACTCATTGGCAGCCCTGTCCCGTAGGATCCCTCACTTTTGGCCCAACCTGAGTGTAGAGTGGCCCACAAAATCCACTAACCCTGGAACCCCAGAAGAGTTCATCTGGCTTAAGGCCCACAATCTCAGTCCTACCTACCCTCCCCATGGGCCTGGAGTGCCAGGGGAGCAAGGTGTCTCCGTTGGGGCCACATCAGTGAGGCTTGGGGGGTTTAGGAGGGGTTGATTTTTATGCATCTCACTTGTGTGGTCCCCAACTGATTTTTTTTCTGTGGGTCAGTGGCCCCTGACCCAAAACAGGTTCCCCGCTTCTCCCATAAATAAAGACCATGCTGAAACATTTTGTGTTGGACATAATATTTTATTTAAAAATGAAACCTGGCCAACAAGCCCATTTGGGGCCAAGCCTGCATCTGGCTGCAGCATCATAACACTCCAGCACCCCTGCACAGACCTCAACCCTGAGCCCATGGTACACCTGAACCCCCTGCCCTGAGCTCCTCACATCCCTGCACTCCTGTACCATCCACACACCACAAACCTGTGCCCTGAGCACCTCATATATCCCAATCCAAATTCCTGCACCCTCGCAGCCACAAGCCTGCGGCTTGCTCGGCAGCCCAACCCTCCACCTGACCCCAACACTCTCCAGCCTGGAGCCCCCTCCCTGAGCCAGCATCCCCTTCTCTACCGCCTCCTGCAAGCACATTCCCTCCCAGAGCTTGCACCTCTCACTCCTTCCCCCACTCAAACCCCTCGCTCCCATCCCAGAGCCTGCACCTCCTGTCTCAACCCAGTGAATGTGAGTAAGGGCTGGGGACAGTAAATGATGGAGAGGAGGGGAATGGAGAGTGCTGGGCCTCAAGGAAGGGGTAGGGTAGATCTTGGTTTGCCCTGACCTTTTAAGTTATCTTGGGTGTAAAAAGGTTGGAGACCACTGCCGTATGCTGTAGATTTATTGGGCCCATGAATAAATGTCTCCCAGTGTCTGTCTGGTTTTCAGTAGCCATCCTAGTAAACAGTATGTGAAACAGGTTCAGGAAATTTGATCTGAGGAAGTGGGTCTGGCCCACAAGAGCTCATCACCTAATAAACCATCTTGTTAGTCTTTAAAGTGCTACATAGTCCTGTTTTTTGTTTCAGCTAGACCAGACTAACACGGCTACATATCTATTAGGTTCAGGAAACTACCTCCATAATGCAGGTTGCTAGCTAGTATCCCAACTCCACTCTGCACCAAGGCTTGGGTGATAGAAGTGTAGAAACAGTTTTCAGAGGGAGAGTAGTAAATTGGATGACTGCTGGGGCTTGGCTTCTGGAATATCCCCAAACTTGAGAGCCACAGATTCCCTGAGACCGATATGACTGAACCTTTGTGTTGTGTTGCTGACGTTTTTTTGTTTGGCTTTTTTTCCTTTCTACTTGCTAGGGCTCCAGTGACTTCTGTGTGAATCCTGATGTCTACATCTCTAAAGTGGTGGAGGATCATGCAGTACTCAGTACTGGTAAGTACTAGGATTGTAAATGGCTCCAATACTATGCTGTGTAACGGAAGCTGGCATGAACGGGTATCACTGCTGGCCTACTGTTGGGGACTAGTATTAGAAATGGAGATTAAAATGCTGGGAAAAGCAGACTCAATTAAAGATATGAAATGCCAAGACTCTAAATGACTTTTTCCCCAAAGAATTTTCTCTCTCAGGAGTCCTATTCAGTGATCTCTCCTTTTTCATTGTGTCTAATTCTTTCTTTGCTGTGAATGGAAAGTCGTAGATGCAGAAAATCTGAATTTGGAGTTTAGACTTAGCAGTTTCTTTACTTACTAGTATCCAACACTTTTTTATTTTAAAGAGATTCTGTTTCTTTTAGTTGTGAGTGTTGTGTTCAATTCAGCAGCCAAACAGACCAAAACAACATTGCAGAGAGTACTATGAATTTCCTTCATCCTCTGGAATGCCATGTTTAACTTTGACCCCTTAAGCACAGGTTTTGTTCACTTGCCAGTGCTCATTGTTATACCAGAATTGTCCCAGTTAGTGTGCTTATCCTGTATTATAAGCAATTTATATATGTGTATGAGGATTTTACCAGACATACCATGTTGCAAGCTGAAGTAGGAAAATAATATTCCTTCCAATATTTTGTTCATTTGGATAGTTATGTTCTCTAGCTAAAGTGATGTTTACATAGTGTTGAACTCCTTGCAAGACTTCGTGTGGGTTCTATAGAACATAGTCCAGCTGGCAGCCTGGTTTTACAAAATAACGTTTTTATTCAGCTTTCCTTGTCTTTAGTTCTCATCTGCTTTTTAAATAAGGGTTCAGGCAGGTAAACAGAAAGTGTCACCTTTTTGACCTCTGCTTTCCCACCAAATAAATTCTGCAGATCTTCCTGAAAACACATTAGTCTCTGAAATGAAGATTTTTCCTGACTTGAGGTCATTGTATAAATTCCATATAGCCAGGGGAAGCAAGAGCTCATTGGGGGGCGGGAGGGGGGTTAATTACACCTAGCAGCAGAACCCCATGATGCCCTCATTGCACAGGGATAATGGAGTACTTTACGCAAGCAGTTCTGATAGCTTTTGGATTTCACTCCCCATTTAGATTGAGGAGCATCATAAAATGAGTGTGGTGCCTTCAATTTGAAGCCAGTACCTAAAAGTCTACATTGTAAAATTGCTGCTTAGTACTGCAGTTCAGTCCGAGGTAGAGGAACCAATTGCTGTATGGGCCTCTGGGGAGCAGCAGCTGGCTATTCAGCTGGTATTTGATTCTGATAGGAACCTAAAGAAGAGGGTTCTTTTGGGCTAATTGAGAATTGTCAGAGTATCATAGGGTCAGGCTAACAATTTTACACTTCTGCCTTATGCTCTGAGTCCAGCTCTGTTTTATGGTCACACATGATTTTAGCGAACAGGGTACTGGCTGTAAAAGGAGATATTAACAGCTATGTTGCTTGGGTTTTTGTGTTATGAAACTTTTAAAAGAAGTTTGATAAAAGTATGAAGACCTCAGTCCTAGCCTTCTGCATGTGGCTTGCAGCTTTGTATCTGTCTCTTAGCAGAGTACTGTGAAACTGATCGGAAGTTAGAAATGTTACTCTGCTGTTGGCTGGAGATTCAGAGATTGCAAACAGGAAATGTTTGTGGAAGGAGGTAAAACACTGTGAAATAGTCTGCTAGTGTTCCAGCCCCCCAGTTTCCATCTTGGAATGCCTTATGGATGAAAAACTCCTGGGAAAGGAAGGAAGTGATTCCAGATCCTTTGTTTACAGAGGTCTTAACTACGGGAGGAGCCCTGTAATTGTAGTGAACTCTTTGCTACTCCTTGCATTACTTCACTTCTTTGCATAGTGATCCATGCCTGTGAAAAATGAGAATTACCTCTGTTGAAGGCTGACTTCAACCACTAGCCAGCTGCTCTTCATCTTCACTAAAGGTGACACATGGGTAGACAGAGGAAACTTCTATTCCTGATTGTTCACGAGGTCAGCTGGTATAATTACAGCATGGGTACAGTGCTATAAACTAGTGACATAGCACATTGATCAGTGAAAATAATTCTAAAAAAAACAAGGAAACTCTCCCACAGGGGAGGCACCTAGTAGTATGTTCCTCCTTTGCCTGGCCTTTCCTGTCTGGAGCCTGTTAATTTTCCTCCTGCTGTTTTAAAGTTGTTTCTCTTCCTTGATAGGAGCAGCAGACCCAACAAAATGGATACCTTCTGTTGCCACTAACAACTAGAAGTTTAGTTTAGCAGTTCTGAAGACTCTGTAAGACTAATTGAAGGGCCAGAATAGGACATTGAAGGGAGTAGGAACTATTGGCTTTGCCGTCAGGTGGTAGTTAGCAGTGTGGCCTGTTCTATACAGACTCATGGGAGGCGATTTAATTTGGTCATTAGCTTTTTCTTGCTTAAGCAGTGATGTCAACTGTATACAAAATGCTAGAACACCAACTAGGAAAAGATTCTCTGTTCTTCCTGGAGACTGTTCTGCATTATTCCTAACCATGCTAGGTACATGTTTTTCCAACAGAAAGGTTAAGTTCATAATATCCCTTATTTTAGTCACATATCTCGAATATTTGCACCCTATTTGTTTGAGGAGGAAGGAAGCTCTGGATCCCAGTGAGCTTCCCCCCCCCCCCCCACCCTTACCAGCATTTGCCCTTGAATCACCATCTCTTTGGCTGATGTCTGGATGCGGTTCCTTTCTTGGAACTTAGTGTCACATCTAAATTTAAGCAGAGTTTTGGTAATGTCACGCAACTCCCCCCCCTCCCCCCTTTTTTTTTCCCCTTCAGTCAGAGCGCTAAGAAGGTTGTCCCCCTGCCCTGCTGACCTGGCAGTTAAGTCCAAGATTTCCCATGTAGTTGCATGGCCCAGGTTCGTTATTTGATGCAACAACTACAGGAGCATTCTAGAAGTCATTTTCTTTGAGAAGCTGGGCAGCAGGACTAAAACTGCTTCTGTGTGTGTGTTCATCAGTATTTTCATCAGGTTTCAAATCTAAGCAGAACTAACAGCACTGGAAATAATCTGATTAAACGCATCACTGTTGACACCACTCTTGAGCTGTAAAGAGGACTGTTTATTTACTGCTGCAAAAAATAGATCAGGATTCTTAATGCAAAGGTCTTAGAGGAGAGAAACATAACCACTTTGAGAGGCTTTTGTGTGTGTCTGGCTCATTTGGTATTCATTAATTGAGAGAACACCAATGGACTTGAATACTGACTGGATCATCCCTTCTTTTTGTGATCAAAAAGTGATACTGTAGCCAACAAGTTTATTTTCAAAGCAAATGGCCATCTTTTAGCCTCGTTCGCTTTCTCAGTTGTGTTCTTACCAATGATTTATTCAGTCACATTAAATAAAAAGGTATAATCTATTTAGCCAAAAAGCAAATCTATCTCCAGATTACCTCTTACTGGCACGCTGCATCTGGAACAGACTAGCTTATCTGAGGGACTGCACTGCTGAGGGGATGGATAATGGAGCTTTTCACCTCAAATCCAGTCAAGTTTGGCAGTGTCTGAAAGCTGTTAATATCTGGCTGTTCAAGGATGAAGTGGCCAATGTCAACTGGATTTGGCTTTCCTCACTTACTGGCGGGCAGATGTTCATGTTGCAAAAATCGTCAGAGGCCAGTTAAGATGGCAATCTCAAAGAAACCAGGCTGAATTGACCCTGGATACTAAACTCTCCTGTGGCGCATGGAGGTAGATGCTCTAGGTAAGGGTTGTGGTATGCAGATAGAAGTTGCTGTGCACTGTGTGGCTACTACTGGTATTTGTGTGGGGTTCATAGAGCTCTGTGAAGACCCAACTCACTCAATTTGATTGGGTTTCTTCTCTTTCCTCCCCCTTCCCCCAAGGATATTAAATTCACCAAATTTAGAACCCAGATTCCACTTTGTGGTTTCACAGAATTGCAAATAAGCTGAAGCTTTTTAAGGACAAGTCAAGCAGCAATCACATTGGCCAGTCTTTTTTTAACCAAAAGTTTGACTTCTTGCTTCCTCCCTTCCCCCGTTTAAGTGCAGTTGAAATGCTCGATCTGAAAGCTATATAAACACCGTGCAAAACCTGCCTTTCCTGTCAATCTCTAGTTCTGAGGAAATTGGACACCAATTGGGACTGGGACAATACACTCAGGTAGTATGGTTACCATGGGAAGAATGCTACTTTTCTCCCATTTTAATTATCACCACTGAAACTTAACTAAACAGTATGGAGGCAGTGCCACCTCTTAGTAGGATCTTTGAGCACTGTGTGTGAAGCTCAGAGCGAGACCAGTCAAGAGGAATGACTGAAGTCACAGGTTTATGGCAAGCCAGTTAGGCTGAGGTGGGGCTCTATTTAAAAAAAAAAAAAAAAAAAAAAGCCTAAATATAGCAATCTTTGTAAACTGTCCATGCTGCTTGCTTTTTAGCCATTCTAGTGTACAGGATTCCCTGTGGGTTTAAGAGGCATATTCTCAAAGCGCATCCTGCAGTTCTGCCGGCATTCAGTGCTGTCACACTATAAAATTATGAGCTGTATGTATGCGGAAGTAAGAAGCAGATTCCAGCAGATGAAACTGACTTTGTTCCTGGTAGCCTGTTGCAGTTGCCTTTCTAGGAAAGACATGCAGAAATCAAGAGAATTTCAAATTGATGCTTTTATCAGATTGTTCCCTTCATTTCTGGTCTCTAGCTCCCTTTGCCCATCGAAAGTGGGTCAGGAGGATTGCCGCTAGCAGCAGCAGGCACAAGCAGCTGCAAGTATGACCTTTCTCTTGGAGACAGCTTAAAGCCCAGTTTCAAAAACCAACTCCAGTTTCAGTGCTTGGCCTGTAGTATTTCAGGCTGAAAGGATAAAACTAAGCTGACATGTTCCCTGAAGGGTTGGAAGGATGACTTTTGAGAGCAGATGAAATTGCCATCAAAATGCTTATGGGAGGTGACCGAATTGGAGGGCCGTGTTCTGGACAGATGTCAGTGGAGAATTCTTGACCAGAGCAACTAGTCAAACTGGGGATGTTCTGGTTGGGAATAAAAGTTGATGAGAGAGTCTGGTATTTTCTCTGACACAACTTTGTTTGTTTATAAGGAATAGACCAAGTCCTGCTTCTCTGAATGCAGGAGAAACCCGGAGCAACAGGAGCAGTTACTCAGCTTACATACTAGCAATGTGGAAGGTTAACAATGTGGAAGGTTAAGGTAATCTGTAAGCATCACCCTAAATGCAAAATGCTTACTGGTTTTGGTTAACTGGTGGGGGTTGGAGCAGCTGCCTGCCTACCGCAGACAGGGGCTGCTCTCATCCATAGCAGTCTCTGTCCATGGGTAACCCAGGTGACCTGCAGTCATGGGCTGCTCTGGTGAGGGCTGGAAGCCAGGGCAGCCCCAGTACAGGGCTGGGAATGGGGGCCCTATAGGCTGGGGACTGTCCTGCTGGGCTGGAGCAGTCTCCAGCTTGGATCCCACTTATTTGGTTAACCAGTTAGACATTAGCCTAATCTAATATTTAACCGGTTAACTGATTTAACCAGGATTTTACATCCCTGTTACATACTTACGCTGCATTCACCCTGTGTGCGTGCCTGCTTACGCTCTCAGAAAAATACCAAGTAGAACCCTCAGCCTCCATGGTGCTAGTTTCTGGGCAGACTTTGTTCCCATAGGCAAGACATGCCTCCCACATCTGGGGCGGCTGACCCTAGTGCAAGAAGCTTCCCAGTGCCCAGACTGTGGCTCCATCCCCCTTGGCCTTCCTCCTGGGGCCGTGCCCATGCACCATCTCATCTTCTAGGTCCCTATTGCTCACATACCTCCACTACTCAGCCTCCTCCCCAGCAAACCCTCTGCCCACCTGCTGTTGGCAGAGTTCCTTCTCTCCACAGCCTCCTGCCCTGGGCCCTGAGCCCCCACCATTTAGGTTCTCTGCCCCTCCCCCAGCTGAGTATTCATCTGCCCAACTGGAACAAATTCAAAATCTTGAGGGAGGGACATTGGCTGCCCCAGGATGCCCCTTGTTTCTGCCTGTTGCTTGCCAGAGGGTGGGATGTGGCAGGCAGAGGGGGCCGCGGGGGGGGGGGGGGGGAGAGAAAGGCAGGGATGAGAAGTGGCAGAGGGCAGGTGGGGCCACCATTCCACAGGCATCTGTACTCTGAAAGGCAGCAGGTGGATGGCTATTGCATCTGCTGCCTGTCTTCATCTGGCCTTTAGATATGGTCCCTTATAGCAGTCTTAAAGGAAATGTTCACATCTCAATTTCATCCTATAACCAGGTTGAATCCAGCTGGACACTAGCGTAGAGCAGGGGCGGGGGGGGGTGATGCAGTTACCTTCCACATTAGCCACCCATGTGCTAACCTATGTACAGCATATGGGGTTGCTGGGTGTGTGAGGGGAATGAGAGAGGGGTGTAGCAGGAGCAGAGCACTTCAGTGTCTGCCCTCGGCTAGTGTGGGGTGACTTTTAGGGAGCTTATGCAAGTTTCAGGCAGGTGCTCCAACTTGCACTGGGGAGCTACAGCTGGCTTCCCAGCAGGCTTCCCCGCTTCTTCCATGCTGCAGAACTGTGCTTAGTGCAGTAAAGAATCTACTCCTACAATCTTTGTCAGAGAAATGATTGGCTGTTTAGAAATCTCACCTAAAATAGGTTCTCCACTCCAACACTAGAATCTATGGCCCAGGGGTCGAATCTGGCCCCCAGCTTGCCTGGATCTGGCCCCTGAGGCTCAGTGGCTCCTCTCCTCAGCATCAGGCAGCTGGCACTTCCTAAATCTGCTTCCCCTCCAACCCAACCCCCGCGTGCCCTCTCCCCAACACACACGCCCTCTACTCCTGCATCCTACAGGTTGGACCTCACCGGTCCCAAACAAGGGGATTTGCTGAACCAGAGGCGTTCCCCTGCTACTGGCTCACCAGACCACCTTCCCTCCCTGCTGCCATGCTCCTGTGGCCCTGGCACCCTGGACTGCCCCGACCCTAGCCCTCGTGGTCCCAGCCAGGACTCGCTGGTTCAGGAACATGCATAGTCCTGCTGGACCATGGATGTTGCTGGATGAGGGAGTCCCAGATTTGGGAGTTCCAGTCTGTACCTCCTGCCCAGCCCTCCCCTGCACCCTCCTACCCTCCCAGACCCCATACTCTAAATCTGCTTCCTAACAGCTCCCTCACACACCAAACTCATTTTTGGCCCCACCCCAGAGCATAGCAGGGCCTACAAAATCTAGCCTGGGTCCCCTTAGGTTTTGATGTGCGAGGTGGAATATGGGAGTGTCTTCCTGTTTTTGATGCGGTTTGTTCTGTGTTTTTAACTTGTTTCTAACTTTTGTGCGGCCCTGACTGGATTTTTTTTTTTTTTTCTTCCATGGGTCAGTGGCCAAAAAAGGTCTGTTCTAATGCCTTAATATCAAAGCAAGAGCTAGTAGTTAGGATGACACATTCCAGAAATTGAGGAAGATGGGGAAGAGACTTACTTCTGAGCAGAGCTCTAGTACTCATGTGAGTTGTAGCCAGTAAATTTGGCTGCCCTGCCCACAGTTTCCAAGATATTACCAGGAAGCTTTCAGATTTGTTTGCCAAGCGAAGCTTCCAGTGCATGGTGGGAAGGGTTCTGTGCAACTTGGTGCTTTTTTTCATCTTGTTGTCACTGTACTGTCTCTTCTCCCTTCTCCCTCTCTCCCCCCCCCCCCCCCCCCCGGCTGTTAGCCTGTCTGCTAATGTAGGCCTAGAATAAACAGTCCCTTCTGATTGCAAGTGTGTGCAGGGTCCATTCAGTAGCGCGCGCACACCTATTATTTGCCCAGTTTTGACTAATTGCTGTTTAATGGCTCGGCTGAGCTGTGGATAAGTAGTCCCAAAGCAAAATTCAATGGGACGAAATGGAGCAGCTGGTAGAAGCAGTCCCATAGTAGGCTAATGAATTATAAATAACAGCTGTCAGGTTCCATTGCCAGCATCCAGGCGCTGACAAGCTGCGTTGTACCACTCAGTCCCAGTGTGCATGCAGGCATGATGAAAGGTGCATACAATATTGATGGTGAGTGCAGCAGGAGTAGGCCTGTTCCCCTTACTTGTTGGCTCCCTCACATGGTTTTTCCTGTCCTTCCTTCTGAGCCCCACAGTGAATAGTAAGTAGTTGGAAAAAAATCACTTCTCAATGAGTCTTCGTGGTGTGTAGGAAAAAGATCAATCTGCAAAATTCCCTGATTATTTTTGTGTGTGGGAAGGAGTTGTCAGTGCTATTCCTGGCCATTCTGAACTGATTTCCATTCTGGGACAAGGCAAGAGAGATCTGCAGAATGAATGCTGGAGAGGGGCTGAGATCTACAAACACCTTAATTATTCTGTTAGGATGGGGAGGTGGAAAGAGAGAGCCATTTTACAAAAATCCTCTGTGCCTTCATCAAGAATAGCCTAATGGAGTCCTGGATGTGAAACTTGCATGTGCTAACTTTTCCATCCCTTAAACTGGTAAGCTCTTTTAAAATTGCCATCGGAGCCCTTCCAAACCTTGCCTGGGGGGCCCACAGATGCTGTCAGCTCCCCAGGAAATCAAATCTTGGACTCCAACCTAGTGTCCTGTTTTGAGTGCCACTGAGTATGGTAGCTGATATTGTTTCTGCTCAGCATTTGTAGTTTGGCCATCATAGCTCACTTTCCTGCTTGCATGGAAAAGTCCCAGTTGCTTTGGTGGGATGGAGAAAGCAATAGGGTCAACTTTTAAAATGGTTTTCCTTTATTCTAGAATGCAGCCAACTTCCCTTCTTCAGTGTCGTCCGTGCTCCATCATACAGCAAGGAGGGAAGAAAGTGATTCTGCTTAGACTTTGCCTCTCACAGCATATCAGTAGTAATGCTATTAGAATTAAATTTTCCCTTGCAGCAGGCATAAGAAGGCTCGAAGTGGGGAAAAATAAATAAATAACCTGATTTCTTCTATTTGTCTTTGTCTCGATAGATACTCTACGCTATTACCTTACCTGTAATGCTGGATATCCAAACCCATTTCAGCACGTGAGTATCTTAGCTCTTACCTTTCTGTTTTCACAAACTGCATTTCAGTGGGGCTGGATTTAAATCAGATAAATTGGTCCTAGAGTGGGTTGCAAGATTGTTAGTTTCGTCTAAACGCTATGGCTTCCCCATCTGAGACACCCCTCCTTTGGTAAAAGGAGAAGACTTTCAGCTCCAGCGGTTGGTTCTAGTTTTTGCCCGGTAGTTCTGCCATCTCTGGCTATGATCTCACGAGCTCTCCAAAGGGAAGCAGGATTGCATTTGGTTGGTATTTGAATGGGGAACCTTCCAGGTGCTGTGAGAAATGTTGTTGGTGCAATAAGAGGCTCTCTATGCTGTGGACCTGATCTAAGGAGGTTGCATCTCACCAGAAGGGTGGCATGTCCAGTCGGGTTTGTAGTTTCATTCGTTGCTTGTGGCACTTTTTCCACTAAGAGCAGACATATTAATCTTGGGGGTCCGGACAAAATGCAGTTTGGGTAACTACATTCTGCCTGCCTAAAATCTCCTGCAGTTTCTATTGGGTTCACTGCTCGCTTCTTAGTGTTAGGCAGTACTGCTTTGTATTGTTGAACTGTGGTGTTCTACTCCAGATGCGATTGCATTTCAGTGGAGGAAGGAGTGAGTCCTGTGTGTAAAATATATATCCTTAGTAAGCCCTATTGGGGACTCTCAGGATCAATTTGTATTGATGCTCACTCATTCCTCATATTGTGCCTTGAGCAACATTGTCATCTTTTGTTTACTACACATATCCTGGTACTGGTACTTCTCTGCAGGCTCCCTCTGTTTCTGTAGAATTTAAACACTTTTAAAAAGGTATTTTGTACCTTGTGTCTCTGTAATGAGAGCCCTAAAATGTGGTCTGATGCCATAAGGTACACTTTTGGTTGTGCTGCATATCTATGTGATTAGCTCGCTCCTGAGAATAGTAAACTTGCCTTGGACCTCTTAGTGGAGTATTAATGGATAAAACTCAAAAGTAAGCATTAGCCATTTCCCTGGTGATCCTTTTTAACAGAAAAATCCAGCTGCTTTTTGTGGGAGGAGCTTAAGATTGTAGTTGGAACTTGAGTGGAAACATTTTCTTTCCCATTAATCTGACACTTACCCTGCATCATCGGGTATGTCAGTATCTCAGTACTTGGGAGTTAGTATTGCCAAGGAACTCTGACGCACATCCCGGCTTGCCCCGACCATCTTTGTTTTCCTTTTTTAATAGAAGCTGTCAGGTAGTCACAAAGCCCTGGTGGAAATGCAGGATGATGTGTTGGAGCTCCTCAGATCAGCTGTCAAAGAGTACCCTACCTCCAAGGTAACACACATCTTGAACTTCATCTTCTGAAAGCATTGGATGAGTAAAGGCTGTGTCCCCTCAACATGAGGCCCTAAACCAGCTCTTGCAAAGCCCTTCTGTTCTTCTAATATCCACCTTGTTGCTTACAGGAGTACCTTACTCGGATACAGGAGGTTCTAAACTCTACTGAGATCAATTTGCAGCACCTGACTGCATTGGTAGACTGTCGCAGTCTGCATTTGGTGAGTATGATGGATCAGTGTTTGGAGCAGAGAGAGATTCTATCTGAACATATGGAAACAGAGCCTCAGGGTTGCACTCCTTGAGGGTCAGGGTGCAAAGGTCTCTGGGGTGCCAAATTACAGCAGGCCCTTTGTCTGGCTTTACTCTCTTTGGAAGAAAATCTCTGTTGGGATAAGTGGCAGGTTAGGAAACTGGTGAACTTTTTGTGCTTCTGCAAGTTGAAGCTCTGAGGCTTCACGTACCTAAGCTTAATCCAGCTCTGGGTCCGATGCCTTTCATAGCTATAATACTTCATAGCTGTGGAGCAAGATCCCCAGGTTGGTGAGCAAATTGCGGCTTTGTCAAAATGTACAGTTAAATTTATAGTCCACGCCTATCTGTGCACAGGTGCAGTGGGTACAAGAGCTGTAGCACTAGAAATTGACTACTGCTGATTTCATGAATATTGAGATTGTGACAGGGACAGGCAGACTTACTTTGATTTTTTTCCCTTTTTTTTTTTTTCTAATTCCTTTGACAATATAATGTACATCTCTTGGTGTTCCTGAATCAAGCCTTGCATAAAAATAAGGATGTTGATTAGCATTTTAAAAACTAGCCCTGTATTTAGTGAAACCAAACAAAGTACATTGGGGAGAATGCATTCTGATGCTCATAGCTAAGATCATGGAGCCAAGTGGTGGGATTTGGAAATACAGAATTTGCAAGGTTACCTTTTCATGATGAACTAAGAGACTCTGCTTAATTTCTCCCCTTAGGATTACGTCCAGGCTCTGACAGGCTTCTGCTACGATGGAGTGGAAGGGCTCATTTACTTGGTTCTCTTCTCCTTTGTCACTGCTCTCATGTTCAGTTCCATTGTGTGCAGCGTCCCACATACTTGGCAGCAAAAAAGGTATGCAGTGGGATGAAATAGATAGTTCACACTGTTGCATTATAGAGCTGTTTCCTAATGAAGGCATGCCCATCAGCATGTGGAATTCATTACTCTGGAGCAGGAGTGGTAGGATATTGTAAAACAGGCCAAAAGCAAGGCAGATTTGTTAGCCTTAACTTGGTGAATTTTAAATGGGGACTATGTAATTCTGTCTCTAGGCACAACAGAGTATTTAACATGGTGTGGTGTGAGATTTTTTTGTTATCCTGAGTTACTGATTAGTATAGATATAGGGTGATAGAGGACAGCAATACTTGAACTATACATTGCCCCTATAAAATACCTATTACCTTTCTTTGCATTTCATTGGAGGACATTGGCGGGGGGGTCCTAATATTGCGGGAGACTTATGAGGATCAGATCATGTTCATATTACTCCCAATTCCACTGAAGTACATGAGATTTTAACTTCATGGTTCCTGTGAGCAAGATATGGCCCTCACTGTAATGAGATGACCAAATAAAAAGTACATCCCTTTTGAGACACTAACGGATCAGAGACCTGTTGCTGTTTCTAACGGCTACATTGTGGTGGTGTTTAAAATCCTGGTCTTGCCTTATTGGTTTATCAGTTAGGGCCAGTTGTTGCGTTGATTGCTGCACAACAGAAGACTGAGAGGAGGGCATACCACCAGCTTCCAACTATCTAAAAGGTTGTTAGAAGGTGGAGGGAGAAACCTTGTTCTCCTTTAATCTTTAAGGATAGGACAAGAACCAATGGGCTTACATTGCAGCAAGGCAGGTTTATGTTGGACATTAGGAGAAACTTCCTAACAGTCAGGGTGGTTAAGTGCTGGAATAAATGACCTAGAGAAGTTGTGGAATTTCCATTGTTGGAGATTTTTTTAAAGCAGGCTAGACAAACATCTGTCATGGGTGGTCTTAGATCAGCGGTGGGCAATGATGGTCCACCAGGATTAGTCCCTGGCGGGCCCCCATTGCTATATTTACCTGCACCTCCGCAGGTATTGGGCAATCAATGCTCCCATTGGCTGGAAACCACTATTTGCAGCCAACAAGAGCTACAATCATCTGATACCTGTGAAGGCGCAGGTAAATAAAGCAGTGGGGGCCCACCAGGGACTAACCCTGGTGGACTGGATCCAGCCCACAGGCCAGTGTTTGTCCAGCCTTGTCTTAGATGATGCGTGCCATGAATGCAGGAGGATTGGACTGGATGACCTCTTGAGATCCCTTCCAGTTCTATGATTCTATTATCATAACATGTTGCATTGGATTTTTAGCTTTTCATTTACCAGTTGAAAAAAACACTGTTCTAAATATTAGGTGATTTTCAAGAATGTCCTAGGCTCAGTGTACAGAACTGGAGGCAATCAAATGTCAGGAAGGTGTCTTGTGGTGGTGAAAGCTGCTCGTAGGGTTGCCAGATGGTTTCAACAAAAATACCAGACACACTTGACTTTACATCACAAGCTACGTTACATCTTATTTAGGAAAATACTGGACATTTATATTTTCTCAATTTGTTTCCCGAACAGAAAGCTCAAATACTGGACTGTCTGGTTCAAAACCAGACACCTGGCAACCCTAGTGGCTCCTCCTACAAAAAAACACTTTGGAAATTATATCCATATGTCTCTTCAGAAAACTATTGGGGGTTTTGATGCTCTTTCCATGTTCAGCAGCAAAAAACAGAGCTACATATCAAGCTGGTATGTTTACTCTCAACACTTGTTTCAGGAAGTGGCTTCCCTCACGGATAAGTGGAGGAGGCATACCCTGTATTTCCTTTAGTAAAACTTCACTGTCACCTTGTGATACTGGAACTACCGGCAGCTGACAAGATGAGGTGGGATAACTTGTCCTCTAATCAGAGGTTGGAGAAGTCATTCTGTTAGCTTGTTTGGTCCACCACCTAGCCAGTATTGATAGGAAACGTTCATTAATTTGACTACCCAATATCCATCCATGCAAAGGTGCTTCATCTCATCCTGACTTGTATAGTCTTAACAGTAAGCTCTGCTGTCTGAGGGGTAGCTGTGTTAGTCTGTAACTTTAAAACAAGTAGTTCCATGGCACCATAGGGTGTCTCTACACTGTGCCATTATTTTGAGATAACTAGCATTATTTGGAAATAATGTGAGCGTCTACACAGCTATTCTGTTATTTCAAAATACCGGGCAGCTTAGTCCAAAATCTGTAAACCTCATTCTACAAGGAATAATGCCTATGCCGAAATAGCTATTTCGAAATAAGGCGTGTGTAGATGCTCCACTGCTGCTATTTTGAAATAGCCCCTTACCAGGGCCATTCTAAGTTATTCCTCCCCAGTACCTCCTAGGGCTCTAAATCGAGATCTAATGTCTGCATTAGGGAAATCTGCCTTGGACTAATTTTGAGGCTTCCCTGCAGTGTCAACGTGCTATTTTAAAATAAGCATGTAGTGTAGATGTACCCTTAGAGACTAACAAAATATATAATTTAAGCTCATCTGAAGAAGTGGGTTTTGCCCACGAAAGCTCATGATACTCATATAGTTAATCTCTAAGGTGTGACAGGGCTACTCATTGTTAATAAGTTCTGCTGTCAAGACCAGGGGGGTGGGTGTGGAAGGGTTGGTTAATTAGTGGTGAAACAGTGATGAAATCTTGCAATGGCTCAAATTTCCATGCCACCCAGCTCGAGGGATGGGCAACGATATATCTGTATCTGCTCTTCCAAGCTAAAGAAAGGTGCAGGCTGTGCAGGAGACTGTCAGTTTGGGCTTGCCATCATTAACATAATGTGTACAGCATTCAGCTGGTGGGAAATGCAGTGTCTGGATTTGAGACTTGGTTCCTTTCTGCCTAGTGTGTTTCCTTTCAGACACTTTTTTCTAAAAATAATCCTAGGTTGTAGATTATAATGAACAAAATCTTAACTTGTCTCTAGCAGTGTGGTATGATTGTTCTAAATATTTAGAAAAACATTTCAAGGATTAAGATACATGTTCCAGGCATATGTGGTTTTTGAGGTAATGGTCTCTTCAGACTTAAACCAACTCTGTTGCTGTCGTCTGCATAGTCCAGAATTACAAGTGTTGGTTTGAGGAATAAGCTACTGTTGATCTATGCCTGAGACACACATGCACTGTCTGAAACCATCTCCAGTGACCTAACAAAAATCCTAGAATACTAGAACTGGAAGGAACCTCGAGACGTCATAAAGTCCAGTCTCCTGCACTCATGGAAGGATCAAGCACCATCTAGATGATACCTGATGTTTGTCTGTCTAACCTGCTCTTAAAAATCTTCAGAGGGGGAGAGTCCACAATCTCCCTAGGCATCTTATTCTAGTGTTTAATCACCCTGACAGTGAGGCAGGTTTTTCTAACTTCTGACCTATACCTCCCTTGCTGCAATTTATGCCCATTGCTTTTTGTCCTAATAACAAGCTGTACTGCATGGCTCAGGAACCGCGAGTCATACATCTGAAATGTATCAAGAATAGTAGAGACCTCTCTTGGAAAGTGCTATGTAATATCTAATATTATCCTTCCATAACACCCTCACAGGAGGCTCATGCTGTCTGCTCCTGATAAGTTTGATTTAGATTTTTTTTACGTAGGGTTGGGGCTAAATGCCAGGGTGGGGAGAGGAATACTGCACCAGGAAAAACAATGTAGGTTGGGCTCAGATGAGGTATGTAAAATCCCGTTTAATTGACTAGCTGGTTAAACATATTGTTTAACAGGGTAACAGATTAAAGGGGGGATGAGTGGGGGAAGATGCTCTAGGGATGTAATAGTGTAGTCGATTAACCAATAAACAACAGCATATAGGTTAATGCTATAGACTGCACTCATTTTCCCCTCCCCCCCCCCCCCCCCGTAACTTTTTTAGCAAGCTGGCCAGCAGCGTGGCTCAGTCCTGCCTCACGCTGGGTCCGGGACCTACTAGCACTGCGGCTCTGCATTTAAAGTGTATTAAGAGCTCGGTGGGCAGGCAGCCCGGCTCTGTTCTGGCTTGCGCTGGGTCTGGGAACTCAGACTCCCTCACTCCCTCCCAGACAGGCTGCTGCCACCCCGCATAGCTGCCTTTTTAGCAGAGGCAGCAGCACAGGGTGACAGGCAGCCAGTCTGCAAAGGTAGCTGGTTTTTAAAATGGCTCCCCTCGTGGACCAGCTCCCACCTGGCACAGCATGCTGCTACCTCTGATACAGAGGCAGTAGCACAGAATGGCAGGGGGCTTCTCAAGATTGTGGTGAGAGCACACTGGCTGCCGCCCCCCCCCCCCTCCGGGGACTATAGAATAGTCGAGTAACTGATAAGAATTCATGAGGTTAATCGACTATTCAGTTCACCGATATTTAACATCCCTAAGACACTCCAGCCCAGCTGGAGCACCCCCTCTCCCCTCGGGCATGGACTGCACTGCCTGGGACACCAGAGCAGTCCCTGCCTGCAGCAGGCCAGGGTGCCCTGCAGGCAGGGGCTGCTCTGGCTTCCCGGTCGGAGCAGCCCCTACTTGTGGGGCCTCCAGCCTGCCACAGAGAGAGGCTCCTCCAGTGCAGCCCCTGTCTACGATGGGCCCCCTGTGGGGCTAGAGCTGCCCCCTGCCCACAACAGGCGGGGGACTTCTCCAGCTCCCACCAGCTATGATAAGGCTTACCTGTTAACCAGTTAAACCAGAGGTGAGGAACCCCCAGCTTGCCTATATCTGGCCCCTGAGGCTTGGAGAGCCCCCTTGCATTGGGGACCCTGTGCTGGCACTCCAGCCTTCCTTCCCACACCCACTGACCCACCATGGGACTGGAGCAGGCGGTCTACTAGGCTGGGCCCCCCTAGGCTCTGGTGTGCAAGGGGAATGTGGATAGTGTCTTTCTCCTTCTCAGGTGGTTTGCTTGTGTGGTTGGCTTTTTTTTTTTTTTTCTTCCATGTGCATCATCACTGGTGATAAAGGTGTTCAGGGACAAACTCTTTCAGTCTGTGTTCAATGGGTTGGCACAGACAGAGCAGATTTATTCCAATTGCAAGGCAATTTTGTTGTCTAGGAAAAAATAAAATTCAGAGACCGCTTTCGTAGATGGGGGTGGGCTCTTCAGGGCATAAGAGTAAAATGGCAAAAATATATATTTGTTTAAAATTCAGAGATTTCACTGTTGCACTCGAGACATCTGTTGCATAAGAGGATGCCACTGCTAAATAGAGCTTTGTGTACAGTTCTCCTTTGAAAAAAGTGACTAATTCAGTTCATAAAATGTTTTTCATAAAATCAATGCTTCCGTTCACAAAGTATAAAAAAGAAGTCTCGTCCCAAAGATATAGATATAAACATTGACCCCAAGACAACAGTAGTCCAAACAAATACATCAGAATCAGATATTTAAAGTAGCAAGGGCTTTGTCCTTCAGGATAGGAGGAAATAGCTTAGGCAAAAGATGGCCTTAATCTAGGAATGTAAAGGGTTAACCTGTTACCCCTTGCTTAGTGGTATGCTTATTGGGTTAACCGGCGCCTGGCCCTACCAGAGCAGCCCCCTGCCTGTGGTGCTGTTTAGGCCCACTGCACCACTAGCCAGTTAACCAGTTCAACTAGATGTTTAATCAATTAACATTTTAAATGGGATTTTACATTCCTACCTTAAGTCCACAGAAACTAAGCCCTGCTGCACTGGCTTCCAAAAGTTTGTCCTATTCCACAGTGAAATAAAGGGACCTTTTCTGTAGCCACTCTGAAAGGAGTTGACCATGAACTGCCATTGAAGACCATGAGTAGAACTACTGCAGAATCAACCTTCTTTTATGGTCTGTCCCATGAAGACCTCTAGAAATCCATCAAGAAATAGATGTACACAGCGAAGTGCAACTTCAGTATGGTTTCTGAAGGAGACCTAGTCTAAGATTCATACTGCAACTGGTACCCCTGTTTAAACAAGCGCTGAGTGTTCTTGAGAGTGTTCCCGTTCCCATTTATATGGTTGGGGGAGCTGCTGAGTTGCATGATCTGCTAAGCCCTGTGGAAAGGACTTCTGGATACTGGGGAAGATGTTGCAGTCTGAGAGAGTCCAGATGGTGTTTGTGGGAGGTCTGAGTCACTCTGGTGGCTGGGGAGGAGATACTTGCTGGGGTCTGTATCTATGCTGCCATATTGAGGTGCACAGTGACTGGCTGTTAGGGGGGATGTGTGGAGGAGGATTAGAAGGTTACTGGGATTACCATGTGCTCTGGTTTCTTGCAGGCATCACTAACATACAATTCTAGGCTATTAGGAGAAACTTTTCTTTCCTACAGGAGCTCGGATGATGACGGGGAGGAGGAATCTGCTGCTCAAGGGAACAGACAAACCCACGATAATCTGTACAGGGTGCACATGCCCAGCCTCTATAGCTGTGGGAGTAGCTATGGCAGTGAGACCAGCATTCCAGCAGCAGCACACACAGTGAGCAATGCTCCTGTCACCGAGTACATGTGAGTAACCAGGAGAGAGGAGAGGAGCCATGTTGTAGTCATCTTTGTTCAAGCTGCTTTTCTGTACTTCAGTTCCAGGTGTCAATTGCACAGCATAACTTAAACACTTTTTTAGCAGCAGCAGCTGCTCTGGAGTGCAAACAAGCTTACTAACAGCAGTGTGATAATCCCGAGGGGCCGAGTGATAAAAGGTTCTGTTTATCACTTGATCTTAGTGATCTTTTTACTTCCAGCAAGGGCAAGTGTTTGTCCTCACAGAAATAACTACACAGGGTGTAGGACAAGAAAATATTGTTGCCATGTGTTTGAGGATTTACAATGTTGCCTATAGAAAGGAACTAAAAGTGTCACCAGTCACTACATTAAAAGCCTTGTTCCTAGACGAGACAGTTCAGAAGTAACTGCTTTGCAAGAGAAGTTTTAAGCCTCCCGAGTGGGCGGAGATCCACATAACAGTAGCTTTAGACTGTCCTCCCATGGCAGTTGATCTCATCTGCCTTTGCTATTTAGTTTACGCAGGGCAGCCTAAGTTTTTAGGTATCCCTTCTACAGAACTCCTTCCTTTAGAGTGTCTGTCTGCAAGGCCTGTCTGTGTTGAATTGGTTCATCTATCATTCACCCGTGTTTATTCTGGCTGTTCACTTTTGGGCAGGAAGGTTGGCTTCATTTAACTGTTTATGTAGAGTGCCACAGGTTCTCTGAAATGGATAGGCACCCCTGTTAGGGTTGCATGGATCAAGGCGGATGTGACCCATTTTGGTATGCAGGAAAAGTTTTCCAAGGAATTGAATTATGATTCTGGAGAGCATCTGTGGGAGGTAATAGTGCCCTGCATTTGGGTTATCTTGTCACTTCCCAAGTCCCTGTGCTGGAGAATTTTGTGTGCCACGTGTCCCCCTCTCACTATTCATATTTCCCTTTTATAGGAGCCAGAATGCAAACTTCCAGAACCCTCGCTGTGAGAACACACCTCTGATTGGCCGGGAGTCTCCACCTCCCTCAGTAAGTCCCTTTTACTGCTTCTCTGCCCCATCTCAGGCTGAGTTCTGCTTTGGAGAGATGCACATGCCACTCCCATGTATTTCAGAAGGAGTTGACTGTGCAGCTCAAGGCAGAAGTTCTGGTCCGTAAACGGTGGAAAACTTAACAGGCAAGCTGTGTCTGAGCTGCCATTGAGAATAAAAGCCCAGTATGCTACGTGGGGCATGTACTAATTCCTGGAGGAATTCTGCAATTTTACAATGGCTCCAAATGCAACAATTACAGAATTCCCCTGGGACTAATGCATGTATGAAAATTTTTCATATTAAGTTTGAGCTAATAGCTCTCTGGACGCATCCTGCCATCACTTAAGCTTGTGAGTAACTTTTTGTATGATTTCAGTGAGGTGACTGTCTCTCACACAGTTACTGTTTGCAGGGTTGGTCCTTAAGTTTGAAAAACTGCTGAGCCAGTAAATCCAGCGGTATTGCAGAATCTCTCTCCTTAATTTGCACTGTGAAAACAAGAGGATGAAGTTTGCATTTTTGAAGGGGTTTGTTTTTCGTTTCACAACTTTGAATTGTCGTCTTTGCATCTAATTTCCTAAAGAGAAGAAAAAAATCTTTCATGGAAGGTTCTTTGGTAATCAGGAGCTTGAAGTAGCATGGGAGCCATTTTAGTCTGAGTAAAATATGGATTTTTATTTATGCATATAAAAAAATTAGATACTGTAAATCTCATTACGACCATACCAGCTTTTGGCATGGACCATCGGAATGCTAACTAGCCACCTTGCTAACCTGAGGACACAGTATTTCATCCTTAATAGGGCCTCACCGGTTATAGTTAATTGAAAGCCCACACCACATGGGCTAAGCCTGGTTCACTGAATGGGGCCTTAATACAACAAAAGACTTTGCCTCTTCTAAATTTAGAAAACAGGAAGACCAGCACCTATTTTTATATTTCTCATAGATTGGCCAGACTTCTTGAAGCTTGCTTAAAATGAACAAAAAACATGTTCCAGGTCCCTGACACTCAGTGCTTGAACTTAGAACGTATTATCAGCTCTCAACAATGGGGCTGGCTGCAGAGAAGTCGGCCACAGCTTTCAGTGTAGTGTCAAAACCGCTGCTGTACTGTTGGAATTCTGTTACCGCAAATTCACTGTCCCTTTAATGCTGCACAGACCTGTTCATCTTATTCCTCTGAGGCAAGGTCTTGCCATACAGCATTTCCCACCCCCTAGCTCTTCTGCCTCAAAGAAAGGAGGCTTCTTTCTGCAGGAGCTCTAACCATGAGGAGAGAATTCCCTGGTTCTTCAGTAGCTGGTTGCATTAATGGCCCTGAATGTGGAGCTAAATCTTGGTGCCTCCAACTGTTTCTGAGGAGAGATGCTGGTAAGGGTTTTTTTCAAAGGAATTTCACTTGAGGGCAGCCAGAGAGAGGTGAGGGATGACATTATCTACCTATGGGAGGTAGGGTGGAGAGCATGGTCCTGGCAAGGGAAAACTGGGATACAAGGAGAAGGGAACGGCACAGAAGCAGTGGAGAAAATGCAGTTTCTGAAGGAGGATGTACATTCCACATAGCAGAAGGAACTGCCTCTGAAGGTGCTCACAGACCATTTCGGTGAGGGAAGGGAATGAATCCTCCAGAGTATATGTAGGCAAATCTTTTGTGTTCAGCAACTGAGGCTATTTCAAAAGTGTGTGGGGGGGGGGGGGGGAAGAGACTGAGCCCATTTATTCAGCAAACAATCCCTGCAGTTTGGGGGTGCGCAGAGAAAATATCAGCAGTCATGTTCACCTGTTTGGGGGAAGGTATGTCGGAGATCTGCAAAAGGAATCACCCAAGCAGAGTAGAGAGACAGTGCATGGCCAGGACTGAGGTATCCTTCTCCGCACAGATTGTGACAAGACATGATGATCTTAGAAGAGCTAATCACCTACTGTATTGTTTGTCTATTCTTTCCCCCCCCCCCCCCAGTCATTCCTTTCATCGTTCTGCTCCTTCTTGTCCCAGGGCTATTCGCGTAGGGTGGTAGAGCCCTTCCTGTCACTGGCACACACCACAGCGTGTCACTTGCTTGCACTGTGTTTTTCATGCACGTTGAGGCTGCACTCTCTTTTTCTCTCTCTCTCCTGCGTCATCACAGTTGTATTTGGCTGCCATGGACAGTAGCAGCCATATGAGCTGGCAGTTTAAGCCCTCGGACAGTGCACGGAGGTACTGGTAACAGCGCCCGCAAATGGAACAGGTACTGAAATAAGGTCCTTCTCGCTCAACCCTTCCTCCACTCCCACCCCCCTCCATCCCTGCACTATTTACCTCAGGCCAGCGCCTTATTTCTTCACATTCCTTCCCCCGCACCTCTCCGCATTCCCTCTTGCCAAGGGTTGACGCTAACCAGGGTTGCCCTGGTACTCACTAAAGGAGCAGTATCCACATTTCGCTATGGCAAGGCTTCTTGTATGTGTTCTGACAGCCAGAAAGCCATACCTCAGGGTGGAACCAAAGTCACTGCTGCTTTAATCCACAGATTCCAAGTGGAAGAACAGTATCCACATCTGGCATCAAAGAGTGCCCCAAACCACAACCCCATCCTGTGTATCCACTTGCTAACAGTAACATGGATCAACATAGCTATATATATATATATATAAATATACACACACACACACTTTTTTTTAAATAAGGACTGGCTAGCTGTTACCACCTCTGGCTTCCCTTGACCCTTATCAGTACTCCTTTGCTCACCTATACAATAGCATGTGCAAGAAACCAGAGATTTTTCTGCTACTTTCATTAAGATCTGCCAAAGAATCTTAAACCCAACCAGAATTGCTCCTGCACATTGCTTGTTAGAACTGTCAGCCGTACTGCGAGCTCATATGCAGCTTTCCATTATATCCTTGCATTCAGGGTTATAAGTAAATGACTTTTTCCCTGATGTAAAGACACAAGCACTAACATTCTTGATTCTGCCTAGTTCTGTTTCAATACTTCTTTATGCCAAAAGCATTCCCTCAATGTCCTGCATATACTGTGGATGGCGTGCCAATGAGTCCTTTCGTAGCACTGCTTCATTGTCAGTGTAACTAGTGTATATGCTGTGATTACAATCCGCTTCCAGGATAGGCCATTGTTCCTTCCCTCCCCCTAGTGGTTGGCAACCAGAACTAGTTGCAGTAGGAATGAGTAAGTGGTTGGCACCAGGTCCTATAGCTCATGAACTGTGCGCCTTGGTTGAGTTCAGGAGCACGTTATATAATGTGAATTCCTGGGCAGCACACTGTAACTGGGATAAAGAATGCTGTGATCAGTACAGAGAGAGCTTGAATCACCACTGAATCAAAATGGAAAATGTTAGCACTGTTGGGAATGCAAGCTCCTTTCCAATTGGGTTGGTATGGCCCACAGTCCACAGTTTGCCTCCTGTCCCCGGACATATTTGTACATAAAGCTGCTGCTACTCCACATCCTCCATTCCTGCTGGGGCTTCTCTGCTGTCATCTCACTGAGATACCATTTTTCTCATGTCACTGCTTGGCCTGCATTCGTGCCTTTTGTTTGCTCTGCTTTGTGATGTACTTGGGGATGTCTAATATGCTGGCTGAATTATGGGGTGGGGGGAATACAGTTTTGCCTTGATGCAGTCTGTGGCCAGTGTCTGAATGGAAAAATCTACATGAACAGTTAATACATGATGCTTGTGCTCTGCAGAATGTCCCAGCTTTCTCCACACTTAGAGCACTCGTGCAGAGATCTTCCTTGGGCATCAGTGCTTGGTGCTTTCCTGCTTCCTTATTCTTGCAGATATTAGAGTGCTGTTCTTGGCACCATTGTGTTTAAGGGTCTATCAACGCTGTTTATTGGAAACTTTGTTTTACAGGGATTTGACTCGGGATTTAAAATAGTCTCTGGACTGAAACTTGACACAGTCTCAGCCTAGAATCTTTTCTCTGTACCAAAAGATGCAGAGTCCATATACGGCTTTTCAAAAATAAAAGGTTATTTCACTCTCCCCAGGATCGCAGAAATTGTGCTTCTCTTAAGCCCTGCTTCTAACTACAGTTCTCCCAAATATTAGAACGCTACAGTTTCAGAATCCGCTGACTGGCCCTGTCTCCCTGCCCTGAAAAAAAAGCAAATCTTTTTTATTACAACAGTTGTCTGATAATTTTATAAATAAATTAAATAAAATTCAAGCCTAGAAGCTTCAAGTTGAGGCTGATTGAACCAGGAGAAGTATTGGGGATTTTAGCATTTTTTTGAAAGGAAGCTGCCATCCATAAGTACTATATTCCTCCCCTGCCCCCATAAGCATATGCAAGGGTTCTGTTGGATGGGTATGGTGCATGTACTTGGTACAGTCTTGCACTTTGCAGATCACTGGTATGTTTTATCACTAAAACCACGAGATTTACCTGGTTTGCGTTCAAATACATGCTCTTAAACTGAAATAACTGTGTGTCAGTTTTTTTTGCAGCCAAGAATTTTTATGCTTGCAAAGTATAAGCTACTTAGCCAGTGTGTGCTGGGAGTACTTGTTTGTTTTTTTCCTCCATAGTGGGGGCTCAGCTCATTGGGGTGAGGGGGAGCACTGTGTTTTGCAAAGATGTTACAACACCGATGTACTCAGTACCATAGCATTTCTTACTGATGGGTGGTAAGTGGTGGTGTATGTCAAAGCAGAAGACATCAGAACAATCAAAATATCCATCTACTGTATAGTTCATGATGGCCCGATAGAGTAACTAACAAAATGACCAAAATAAACATTAAAAGTTGTATTGCTTTAAGTGGCTTTAAAAAGGAAAAAATGCAGGTTTATAGGTACCTGGAGAGTCCTAGCCAGAATGCTGGAAGGCTCCATAATACATGATTTTATAACCTTCTATGAAAGCTGTTTTGTGTTTGGTTTTTTTTAAAGGAAATTATATACAACGGTCTACCTCAAAATAACTTTAAGCTTGTCACATCCACTTGAGGATGGTACTGTGCCTTAGCTGCAAACTTTTTTTTTTGTTTTTGTTCCCCTCCAAATTTGTCCATATTGTAACAATATATAATAGTGGCTTTCTATGCATTTAGATGTTTGTTCACTTTAATGGTTACCAGTAATTCAATTCTGGTTGTATCCTGGCAACCTTCCTGACGTCATTCTCTGTGCACCTGCATCTGAGCCCGCCTTGATGTTAGCATCTTTCTGAGCTCTTTCCTGTGTTCCCTTGGAAGTGTGCTCCAGGAGTAGCATGTCAGAGTGGTATCTGTAGCAAGTGGGGTCATGCATTCTGAGGACCATCCAGCCCTGTTAGGGGTTCCTTGTACACTCGCAGAACAATGAGGTGAGCTGTTATAAGAAGTGTTGGTCTGACTTCAGAGGAGCAAAATGCTGTTAGCTGCCTTGCTACCAAGCTCTAACTATGTTGTGTGTGGATGCACAACCCTATTTAGAGCTAACCTTGGCAGTAACTGGTTACAAGTTGGTTGAAAATTGTAATGTTGACATGGCCTAAGGGACAAGATGCACAACTGAGAAAATGGGCCTTAATTCTGACTTTCATGGCTTTTTTCAGCTTGCATAACATTGTATGTTGGTTTTAAGGTAGGTTTTGCATTTAAAACAATACTCTGTTTCACTTTCTATCCAATTTTCCCTTCAGTCTGAATTTATTCTATTTTTGGTGCTATTCAGACTTCGTATCCTGGATACACTGGAGCAAGTCCAATATCTTTTGGCCTGTGAATGCCACTAGGTGTATCTGGTTCATTTTTTAACGCACCCCACTAGGTTGCTGTTCTTTTTATTGAACGGTTCTTCCACAGAAGGCTGCTGCAGGTCTTTGTGTATGATCAGCCCAGGAAGGGGTGTAAAAAATGTGTTCCAAGATTCTTTAGCTAAACACGCCCTGCCTTTGAGAACCTTTTGGAGGATGGAATTCATGTAGTTATCCACTTCTCTTCTACCCACTCTGCTTCCCACCCACGCCGCACAGATGGAGTGCTACTGTCTGGAAAAGTCTCCTTTTAGAAGTCTCTTCTGCTTTGACGCCAATGGGGGAATCCAGCTCTGCCTTGCAGTCCTTGAAATACTCTCTACTTTTTATATGGGCTTCTCAGAGGAGAACTTAGATTTAAACCACTTTGAGCTTACTGCATTCAACTCTTCAGTGTGTTTCTACCGCAGTCCCAAACTTTATTTTGGCGGGCAGTGGGGCAACTGTAATTACCCTCTGCTGTAGAATATCACCCATACTACTGGCTAGACTCCTCCTTTTTTTGGGGGGGGGGGGGGGAAGAAAAATCCTTTCTTTTTCTCAATAATAAGAGTACTATAGATAAGAGGACCCAGGACGCAGCAGGACATACCATGCTCTTCTACATTTAGAAGTTAGTGCTGGGCTGGGTCATTGTTCCTAGGGCCCAGAGGGCTCCCAGCCCCCACCGGAGCAGCCCTTGTCTGTGGGTGGCCCAGACTCCTTGCTGATTGGGGCCGTTCCAGACAAGAAGTACAACAGGCTGCCTGTGAGGCTGGAGCAGCCCACTGCATGCTTCAGTCCCCACTAGGTATCAGTTCACCAGAACCGGTAAGCATCACTTGTGCGGCGTGGGTGGGAAGCAGAGTGGGTAGAAGAGAAGTGGATAACTACATGAATTCCATCCTCCAAAAGGTTCCCAAAGGCAGGGTGTGTTTAGGATGATGCTTACCAGTTAACCTTTCACATCCCTAATTGTTACCACAAAACACCTGTGTCCCCTCGGTTCAGATGGAGGAAGGCTCTTAAAAATTAGCAATCATTGAGTATACAAGTGAAGTATCAGCATGTCTCTAAGCTAATACAACTGAGGGGCCATGTGCTGTGCTCTGAGGTGGTGAGATCTTGTATAACATTGACACTGGCAGAACAATATCAAAATTCTGTTACTGTACACTGTGCTCTGGTCTCTCCTGTGTTCATGCACCACAATAGCCCCCGTCCACCCCCATTGAATCAGTTAACCCGTTAAACATTAAGTTAATCATTAAGTTTAACTAATTAAAGGGGATTTTACATCCCTACTTCAGTGGTCTCATACCATGGGAAAGGTGGTTCATAGTGGAGTCGAATTTGTACCCATAGTTATAGAACTACGTATCTGTTGTTGCTAGGTGAACTTGCTACTTTCAGAGACACAGCTTAAAGGCACTGAAAAAATCAGCATTTGTGAGCAGCGTTATCAGGAAGTAGAGAGAGTTCCTAGCACCTCTTTGTAAAGGTGGGAAGCAGGAATTAACCCTGCTGACATCTGCTTCTCCTCTTTGTCCAACTGTAAAACCTTTATTAAGCCAGAGGAACACAAGGTGGAATTCCATCTGGAAACAGTAACATGTTTGTCTGCATGAAGGCGCTGAGTGTCTGTCCTCACTGCTGTGTACAAGTCCTGGTGGTGTGGGTTTCATTGCTGTGCTCTAGCAAAACTGAAGATGGTTTGGATGGGTTTGTGTGATTCAGCTATCAAATGCCATTGGAGTAGTCTTCTAAAAACAAATCCTAGTCACCATGAATTTCCACCCACACCCCAGCATTGGTCCTTATTGCTGCCAGGCTGTAGGAAACCTGTGTCCAAAGCCAGGATTTGATACCATCCCTGTTAGTGGATATCGATCTCGTTCCAGCTGTGTGGTCAGCCTTTGTGAGCATTTGACTACCCTGTGTGTAACCTCAGCTAACCTCTTCTTCTAAGCTATTCTTGATGCATATGGTTTATTAACTTCTTTCTTCCATGTTCTCAGGAGATCATACCTGCCCCCAACCTCCCCATCTTCTAGGCTAAAGGTGGCAATCTAACTGCAGAGCTACTGAAATCATGACTGAGAGGGTTTTATACGTGCATTGCACCCACATTCTTCTTCTCCCTATTTAATCCAAAAATTCTGAATTTATCTGTTGCCTCTCGATACTGGTATTTCCATCTTGACTAGATCAGCTAGCCCTTACCTGAGGGCCTCAGCCAGCATCCTTCTGTAGCAGGTGTAGAAGTGTTAGTCGCTCAGAATTGACTATGTAATGGACTATGAAAGATTGTGTGTTAGAGCCTCAAAGGACCATGCTCAGGACTCACTGGTAAGCAGTAAATATTAACCCAAGTGAGCTGGGAGGTTCTAATAGTCTGAATCAGAGTTCACATCAATCATTCTGACTTACTGTCTGTTTGTTTGTTTTTTTTTTTTGTCTTCCTCCAGTACACCTCCAGCATGAGAGCCAAATACCTCGCTACCAACCAACCTCGTCCAGACTCTGGCAGTGTGCATTAAAAACCTAATACACACAGTAAAACTAAACAAATGTGCCAACTGCTGCTACCCTGTGCTGTCCGTGTAGAACAACCCTGCTTTCCTGTCCCAAACCCAGCACAACTCCTGCTTCTCTAATACAGACCACCCCTTCAACCTGGTACCTGTGCATTGGCAATCTGAATGGAACCCCCTTTCCAATTAAGCCTATACCTAGTTGTACCTAGAGAGAGAGAGAAAGCGTGCAAGAACCTGTGCAAAATCACCAGCTTGTCTGGGATTCATCTATCTGGGACCAGCTTTGTCAACTGTCTATCAGGAAACATTTGCAAATACTGTTACTTCCGTCTCCCCTACCCTCTCCATTCCACAGAAGGACTGGATGGAAAAATGTTGCTAATCATCTGTGCTGTGAAGTGATCCAGTCTGCAGTGCATTGGAGAAGCAGAGGCTCGAAGCCCGTAGCTGTACTATACAGATCCAGAAAGCCATGCCTATGTACAGTCTTAAAATTCCCATGTACCTAGTGTTTCTAAAGAAGTTCTTTTGTTCGCTATCTTCTGCGGAGGCCCCCTTCCTGTGTCACTGAATATCCACTGTTAGCTGGGAATCTGACCTGGGCTCCCTTCTCTCCTCTGGTGACTTTTTAAAGAAAGCTTTTTCTTTCCCCTTTATAACTAGCTTTTGCATTCTTGAGGAGAAGCAGGCAGATTTCAGCACAAGCCAGCTGTCCCAGATGCACCCCCTCACCGGCCCATTGCTGTGAGCCTGACCTTTCTGTTCCACCAGGGGAGCCCCTGTACTCAGAGAGGGCATTCTGGGCACTGCTTTAGTGAGACTGGGCACGCACAACGCACAGGAGCCAGCAACCCGCTTAGTGCCAAATTTTTCTGGGAAAAGACTTTGTAAAATTTAAGGTGTTTATTTAGTGCAAAAAAAAAAAAAAAAGTTTCACATCTCTAGGGCAATAGCCTGGCACTAGGTCTCGTGGACAGTCAACTTGCCAGAGCGAGTGAGATTATAAAGTTTAGTGGATTGGTAGCAAATGCAAGGAGTGACTTGTAACCCATTGCTGGACTCTTTTTTGTTTGTTTGGAAGAGAAGAGAAAAGTCAAGTCTCGAGGCATTGGCTTTAGAGAAGGATCCTGTGCCTCAGCCCGGAGCTTGTCATAAGAACAGTAAGGTTGCAGCCTCCTTCGCTCGGTGCTCCAGGATCAGAAAAAGTCTTAAAACATGAATGTTCGAGCTTTTGTCTTGTTTTTTTGTTTCTTTTGTGTTTTGGTTCTGGCCAAGACTAACCACTAACTGCCATGGACAAGGCACAGGTGGATAAACTCATAACATCTCCTTGCACACTGTGCATGGGCCACAAGGGCAGTGGAGCGTCCCTGCAGGGGACAGCATCCTACACCAGTTCTGTACTTTCAGTCAACGAATGGTGCTTACAGAACATAAACCACTTTTTACTCAGACTCCAGCCAGCACCTGTGCGATAACTGGATATGAACTTTATACTCCAGATATAGAAAAGAATCATCCTTTCTGTAGAAGTTGTCTTAACTTAGTGCTTAGGGAAACCTGAGCAAGAAACAGAAGTATAGTACAAAAATCTCATACATTGGATAAATGTGGTTCAAATCTAGCACCGCAATATCTGGACTGCATCAGAGAACTCCTTTCTCATCTTTCAGTTTGCTCTGTATAATGGATGTCCATAATATGGACCAGTCAGCCTAGCGATCTGCCTTTGCTCTGAACGAGATCATCGGACTTTTCTGGATCTTTTCCCTTTTACTAAGGGTGAGTTATCACCACTCTGGAAACATTTTACATATTCTACAGATTAACTAGGATGTCAGTGCTTCCTGATGGTACATTCTCCAAGAAAAGCAGTAGTTTTGAGACCTCTCAAGGAGATAGAAGCCACTAATGGACTAGCATCCAACCTTTGGAGTAATGGAGGAAGAAAAGAGGAAGGAAAATAGCTCACTGATTGGTTTTCCAGAAGAGGAGGTTTCAGAGTAAATGCTAGTTATGTCCATCCCAGATCCTTTAACGCCTGGTGTGAGAGGTGTGTGTGGGGGGGGGGGGTGGGGGGGTGGTTGGTATGCAAGCATGTGGCATTGCTGGCTTACAAGCCTCAGGACAGTTGGATGCTCATAACAGCTGGTATGACTAAATGAGGAAAACTGAAACCACATTTTGTAAGTTGAGAGAAACAAATCCCTATTTTTTTCCCTAGTCAGTTGGATAATTTCCCATGCTGTCTGTCAAGAGCTTCCCAGATTCAACTAATTCAGGCTTTTAGATTTAGAGGAGCTGCCCCAAAACCTGCAGTGGGCAGCTTCTGTACAAAGTCCTTTTAAGAGTGTTGAAAGAGCATAGAGCAGGAAATAAAGGTCAGTCAAACAGCTGTGGGCAGCTTCTGTATAAAGAACACATGGCTTTTCCCACTGGGCTTTAGAAGTAGGGGGGTCAGCATGCCAGTGCTACCAGTGCTGGAAGTTAAGAAGAGGGGATACCTTTCACCACAGTATCCAGGCTTGGCTTAATTGTTTGTACTGTCCAGAACACATTCTGAGGGTTCAAAGGCTGTAGCCAGTTGCTGATTGGAGAACTGTGCTCTGTGACTTAGTGTGTTTAAGGAGGAAACCTGTGGGACACTGGACACCACCTATGTGGCCAGTCGAACAAGACTGCGGTGTGAGCTGTGCTCTCTCTGTACTGTGTGATTCCAGGACTCCCTTTATGGACATGGATTTTGCACTTTTGTGAAGAGTCTGAGCCCTGTTGTCCCACTGCATTTGGTACTGGGACCTCTGTATTTTAACACACTGTTTCTATTTATTGTTTTTATATGGATCGTTGGGCAGCAGTGTACCATTTCTAGGCATGAGTCCTAACCGATCTGCTGCAGAGCCAGAAGCAGGTGCTCATTAGCACAGGTGTGAAGTGATCACTGTAGTCTTAAGTGACCAGCCTGGTGTAGTCTGTGTGCAAACCAGAATGCATGTGGGCACAGCATGGCCACAGAGTACACCTCTCAAAATTCAAGATCTCCTACTCTCTCCCCCACTCAGCCCCTCATTACCGGCGGGGTCAGGAGCAGGCACTTGGCAGAGTAATCTGTAAGTCGCACTACTGGTCATGGAGTCTTAAATATAGTGAGTAAAACTAGAGTGTCTTTTTTTTCCTCTTGTAATTTCTGTTGCGTTTTAATGTGTGAAGCATCAATGCCAGATCACTCAGAATATATGTCCCAGCTGACTTGTCCACAGCACACAATCATCTCAGACCCAGAGCCACAACTGCTTATTAGTACCTGGCTCTGATATTCAGGGGAAGCATGAGACTCGGCTCTCCGGGCACCTTGCTTACAGCAGAACCAGAGGCAGCTTCTGTATCCTTACAAAGGGCACAGCAGCAGAGAAGACACTTCATCAAAGGTTTTTGGTGTTTTGTTTTGTTCTTTAAAGCGCAAATGCAGTCATTGGCATGTCTGGTTTGTTTGGTTTCTTTTGGCTCCATCGTCGCATACAAATGATATTTTGATTTTTGGAACTGAGACCTTTCAAGCACACACATCTCCACAATGTGAAATGTAAATAGCATGTTGGACTCTCGTGTTCAGAACTGCATTGTAATTGTAAAGGAAATCGAATCAAGACTTGGCTGTGAATTTCTTGTGCTGTCTTGGGAAAATAACTGTAGTGTTTGTATCCTGTATGTAATATTAACTGAATTCATTTTACTTGCTGATAAAAGGGTGCAAATGGAGATTGCAGCATCCATCACGTGACCTGATTGAGGGGAGGTTGGCATTTGATTGCTCCCAACCCTCCGAGTTCTCACCACATGACAGGTATTAATTTGTATTGCCAGAAGTCAGAGGGCACAGAGGAGTGTCCTTTTTGAGTGCTTTGAACTGGCCATCTTTGCACAGGGAGTTTTTGGAGTGGCCCCGGGGGTATTCACACGGCCATTTCCTTTCTAACCTGTACTATTCATGTGCACACCTCAGGCTTTCCCAGAGAGCAGCCCCATGGGTTGGCCTTGTGCTCTGCTTGTAAGTCTTGGCACTATGATACGGGTAGCAGATGTGGGCAACGTGCTCCGCAGAATAGTGCCCATAGACAATAGCCCATATCTTTCTCCTGGGTCCAGTTTCTCTCTCCTGGGAGCAACCAAGGCTTGAGGTCAGTGCAGAGAGACCACATAGCCCTTTGGGGCAGAAAGAGAGGGAGGGTGTCACCCTGTTGACTGGGCCCCTGCCAAGCTGATATAGGGGGAGGTGGGTTCCCATCCTCTGTCAGAAGGATGATAAACAGCAGGACCTGTGGAGCTGAGGGATGAATGAAGCAAGTAAATAATGAAGATCCTCATTGTGCTGAAAGGGACAGTGTTGCTTTGAGGGAGAAGGGGCCTCTCGTTACGGCTTTTTCTTTCCCTGCATTGCAAGGATCAGCAGAACACATCTGGGTGGTATCGGAGAGTTCTGCTGCATTGATCACAACCAGCACCTCCAGGGTCTGTTCCCGGAATGTGGCCAGAAATCCAAAAGGAGTGCATTCTGGCTGTCCAAGCACTCCTTCCCTCCAGCCTGTTTCCTGGGTGGTGTATTTCTGACAGTGCAGCCTAGAAGGTCTGAAACTGTGGGTGGGAGGCATTAGTGTGGTGTGACACTGTTCTAGACAGAGCCAGGCTCCTCGGTAGAGACAAGGTGTAATGAGAAGTATTGAGGGCAGCAAAGCTTCCAACCACCTGCACTGCAACAAGAAGGCCCATTCTCCCACAACTGGACAAGGCACCAGCAAACTGAATCGGATGGAACATTCTCCAGCCAATCTCTACGACAGACTCTGCTGCTCGTCGAGAGAGGACTTGGCAGGGCAGGGCGTAGATGCTGGAATTAGGGGTGTAGGAGGTGTTGCAGCATTCCATAGCCTGAAGTGGTTTCCATCGTATACAGAGTTTATAGTTTGGTTTAATGGTGCCCAGCACACTCACTATACAAACTGTTCCAGCCCCCCAGGACAGGACACCCAGCCCTGGGCCTGCATGTCACCCAATGTGTTTCACTTTGCACTCCCAATCTCCCCTTCAGCAGGAGGCTGACACTGGGGTGTGACCAATGTATAGTCGGCATAGTAAGAAATTCTAGACTGTTCCTTATTCCTAAACTGTGAAAAGAGCTGGTGAGTGGAACCTCCCGTCCCTCTGCTGTAAGCATGGGGCTCCTATCCAGTGTGAAGAGGGAGGAATGACCAGTGGGTAAAGCACAGGACTGGGACTCATAACTCCTATTCCATACTGCTACTGATTTGCAATGTGACTTTGGGCCAATCACTTAGCCTATCTGTGCTTCACCTTCCCATTGTAAAAATGGTGGGTGCCCACCGCTGGGAAGGGTTTGGGAATTGACAGGAGTATGATTTATTTATTTCTGAGAGGTGAAACTGTGTGTCAGTCCGAGTACATGGACAAAATGAAATGTAAAACAATATGCAAAGTGTGATGTTTAATCTAACAAGGGTAACTCTGCCATCAGGGGCTTTCTAGGCACTTTTCAGTACTGCATCTCTCTGTGCTGTGCAATTGCAAACCACCTCCCATTCCAAATCAACCAGCAGATGTTTCCAGGGGCCCAAAATCAAAGGCAACTGAAGTCAGTGGGAGAGACTCCTGCTGACTTCAGTTGCCTTTGGATCAAACCCTAGTGGCCCAGCTGTCGCATGGCATGCCTCACGTTGGGTCCCTTGTTAGAAAGTGTGAGCTAGGAGGTCCCTGTGGGTTTAATTAGCCATCATCTTTAAGAGGGAAGCTTTTTTTATTTGTTTTTGACACTGTGCACGGAAACTTACTGGTGAACATGTAACTGGCCTTTTTGTAATTCTTTTGTTTTCTTAACCATAATGGCTGTATATCATACCACTTTATATACATATATGTATAATATATAAATATATACTTTTTTTAAACCTTTGGACCTGCTAGTTCCTTTCCAGTATTCCTGCACTTACCTAAAATGTTTTTAAATTGTGAGGGTTAAACTGAAGAGTGAGCCCATTTTGTATCTTTCCTTTTTCTTTTGTAGTTTTCTTGATTGTATGGTAGCTATTTTTTACTGTAACTTTTGTTTTGCAAATACTAAAAAACCTAAATGTAACTTCTGTGGTTTCTATTCGGCTTGAGTTTAATGTTTTAAATAAAACAAAAATGAAACTACATAGCACTGTCCAGTTTTTTGTAACTTTTATTGGTAGGATCTTTTGCTTTAATTTTTTACCACGTTTTGCCTGTTACACCGCTAAGTATTCATAACATCCTACAATGCGGAGGAAAGCTACTGGAAGCAAAAGGAATAGAAACAATACTGTTGTACTGAGATCAGATCAGTGTAGGTGTCGATCCTGCTAGTGCAACCTGTGTGTTAACTGGAAAGGTTAAGCATTTGCACAAGTGTTTCCAGATTTGGTGCCTTATGAGGGATATAGTTTTGAATCTGCTAATATGGCCGTTAGAAATCCTGGGTCTGTCTTGGGTTTATAAATGGGTTCCAAATGTGGACTTGGTGTGCACCAGTTTTCAGAACAATTTCTGGAGACATAAGAACTTTTTAATTCTATTTACCACAAGGAAAAAAGAAGATTCTAAATCCAAGGTGACCCTTTTAAAAGCAATTTAAAATTTAGTCTCTACTGAAGAGTTTGTGTTTGGGCATTTGGAAGGAAAATTACTGGATCCATTGAGTTTTGAAAACTGATTATTATTGGTCACAACACTCTGACCACTTGTCTCCTTCAGACATGACAAGGGCCTAGATCTGTGGTCACCAACTGGTAGATCGCGATCTACTGGTCGATCTCAGGGGCTCTAAGAGTTGCTCTTGAGCCCTCTCTGAACTGCACGCCTGCGCAGCACACTTACATTAGATTTCCTCATTTGAGCAGCAGCTACTCACCGAGCAACAACACAGGTGAGTAGCTGCGCAGAATAGTGGGAGCTGGGAGGTCAGGAGGGCTGAAACACCCTGGCCAGCTGGCTGTGGCTTTCAGCTGAAAGAGGCTGCCCCGTGCTCCAGCTGATCGGCTGCCCAAGTGGCGTGTGGGGCACCCTGGCTGAGCGCCATGGCCAGCTGACCGGGAAGCTGCTTCTCTTCGCTCCAGCCTGGTTGCCCTGCGCTCAGCCTGGGAAGCTTGCTCCAGTACAGCTGGAGCTAGGCGCAGCCTCCCTGCGCTCAGCCCAGGGCAGCTGGGCTGAAGAGAAGTGGCTTCTCTTCGCTTCCGCCTGGCTGCCCTGCGGTCAGCCCAGAGGGAGCGCAGGACGGAGGCTTCCCTCCATGGCTGGTGTAGGGGACTCCCTGCCCCTGAACCTGTCCCCCACCCTCTTGCCCCCCCACCCCTCTGCAGAAACCTGTCCCCCTGCCTTTCCCACTACAGAAACCTGTCCCCCTGCTCCCCTGTGCAGAAACCTGTCTCCTCCTCTTCCCCCCCCCCCCCCCCAGCACCCTGTCCCCTGCTGCAGAAGCCTGTCCTTCTGGCACCCTGCCCCCTCTCCCCTGCACCCACTGGCACCCTGCCCCCTCTCCCCTGCACCCACTGGCACCCTGTTCCCTGCCCCAGAACCCACTAGCACCCCTCCCCAGTATTGTGTCCCCTGCTCCCAAATGACTTTTCTATGGTTCAGTGGCCCCTGACTCAAGGCAGGTTCCCTGCCATTCTCATAAATAAAGACCATGCAGAAACTTTTTGTGCTTGACATAGTATTTTACTTAAAAATGAAGCCTGGCCAACAAACCCCCAATTGGGGCCAAGCCCCCATCTGGCCACAACCACTCCTGCATTCCCTCTTACCCAGACCTTAGATCTGAGCCTATCATACACTAGAGCCCCCTGCCCTGAGCCCCTCACATACCCCAACCCAAATTCCTGCACCCTCACATCCACAAGCCTGTGGCTTGCTTAGTACCCCAACACTGCCTGGCCTGGAGCCCCCTCCCCGAGCCAGTGTCCCCTTCTCCTCCACCTCCTGCATCCAGATTTCCTCCCAGAGCTCACCCCTTCCCACACCCAAATCCCTCATTCCCACCCCAGAGACTACACATCCTGTCTCAACCCAGTAAGGGTCCGGCTAGACTGCAGGAGTTTTTCAGGATTCTGGAAATATCCCAGAAAAACTCTTCTGCATCCACAGTTGCATTTGTTCTTCTGCTTTTTTAGTAGAAGAGCAAACATGCTCTTTCGGTCACCCCTATATTCCTCTTTCCACAAGGAATAAGGGGGCTTCCAAAAGAAGGTTTTTTTTTCTGACATTTGGTCCAGTCTAGACCGGCCAAATGTTGGAAAAACCTCTTCGTACAGAAGAATTTTTTTTTTTTTTTAAAGCAGCACTATAAGGATTGGGGATAGCAAGTGATGGAGAGGAGAATAGAGAGGGCGGGGCTTCAAGGAAGGGGCGGGGCAGTAGATCTTGGCTTGGTTTGTCATTTAAAAAGTGATCTTGGGTGTAAAAAGGTTGGAGACCACTGGTCTAGGTGAAATGGCCAAACTGTTGATGGCAGGGTGTGGGTAGGCGTGTGCTCAGCCACCTGTCCACCACACATCTGATAATCATCGTACTGTGCTATGGGGGCTATCCAGGTAATGCGTAGGATACATCAACCGGAGAGCTGCATTTTATGGTAGTTCCAAAAGCTCATAACATGCTTCTTTGTAGTGTGCTTGAACAGCAACAAATGCAAAGGGTTCGCTTTGCTGGTGAACCTTAACTGCACATTCCCATATTTACTAGGGATGTTGGTGTAGCCGAATAACCATTTAACCAATAATATCAGTTAACAGTATCAGTTACTCAGCCAGTTCCCGGGAGGGTGGCAGGGCAGCAAAGCCTCCTCCATGGGAGTCAGGCTGGTAGGGGCTGACAGCCCAGCTCCTGGGGGGGGAAGGGAGGGAGGCAGGCTACTCTGCAGTATAAAGCTTAAGCTTTATACTTCAGAGCCTGCAGTGTGTGTAACTGCAAAGTTTTTTAGTGGATATGTGGTTACCATATTAAACTATTTTTAATATTACTAATATTTATTAATACAATGGGAGAGGGCCCAGGTTAGGCTCTCCTGGATTCCTTTAGAAGACTACAAAATTAATATAAACTGCTCCATAAAAATACTACCTGAAGGCAAAATGTCTGGAGCAGTTTTTAGCTGACTTGTCTCCCTCCTTTACTGGTTGCAGACTAGCCAAAAAGAGTGCTGTTTGTTTCTGCTGTTCATCTGTCATATCCTCCTGATTGCAATAGTAAAGTAAATCCTTTTCCTTCCTGTACTGCAATTTTGGTTTCTCTGTTCTGTCTACTTGTATCAGTCTTCGTCAAGGGTTTTTGTTACTAGCTACTGTCTGTGTTCTTCTACCTGCTGCATTTCAGGGTGCAAATCAAGGGTCATGTGCATGAAAAAAATTTAAATCTAGGAAACCTGAGTAAAGCCAAACTCATGATAGTGCCTCCAGCTCTGAACAATTGTTCCAGTTGATTAACTGCCTTCCCGGTGACTCCACCCTAAGATGCTTGGGGGAGAAAAGAATGTACATGTGTGGAAAGTGCTTTTACAGGAGGGAAGGAATTGAGAATGGGACTAGAGAATGCAGAGAAATCAGGCAATGAGAAGGATTCAATTAAAAAAAAAAAAAAAAGCTTTCTAACCTGAACTCCATGGAACTTGCTTTGAGAAACTAAGGTTCAGTTTAAGTGGTAGTCACCTTTATTACGTAGGCCTGATCTGTCAAGTGTCAGGGGGTAGCCGTGTTAGTCTGGATCTGCAAAAGCGACGAGGAGTCCTGTGGCACTTTAGACTAACATTTATTGGAGCATAAGCTTTTGTGGGCATCTGACGAAGTAGGTCTTTGCCCACGAAAGTTTATGCTCCAATAAATCTGTTAGTCTATAAGGTGCCACAGGATGACGACTCGCTTTTGCTGATCTGCTGTATAATTTTATGCAGTATTTGAATGTCACCACCAGATGGCAGCAGCCACCTGGGATTTGCAGTTTACATTCCCAGGGCTGCAGAGACATTGTATCACTAACCCATTTTACTTTGGAGGGGAGGCCAGTACCTTGTGATGCACGGGGTCCTTAGGAATTATTCCCATCTTGCCTGCCTCCCTGTTTCTGGAGAGAGACGGTGGTGAACTTAGTGGCTCAAATAGTGGGGAAAGGCTTTAGGTATCCACTACCTGATCTGTGCCTGGAGATTTGAGTTTCTGCTCAGCCTTAGATGCCAACTAGTCACTGATCTAGCAATGGGCACCGATAGGAGATGGGTTTTGAGTCTGGGCGAGATGTTGGGAGGCCATGATTGCCACAAAGCCCCTGTAATAAAGGGAAACTAAGGAAGAGCCTAAATCCTAATATGGAACATGTCGTGCTCAAGAAATTACTCAATTCATGTGCCACTTCAGGATTAAGACAGACTCTTTAGAATCAGACTGTTTTACAAATTCCCCTGGGGGAAACCATGAAAGATTCTGGCTAGTTGGTGGCATTTGACCATGAACAAATATCAAGAATTGGAGGGTGGTGAGTCACTGACATCTGAAGAGATTCTGGGCAGACCAGTGGCGGTGTATTTCTCTCTGTAGAAACCAGCAGTCACCCCGGCTGTGTCTACACTGGCGCGATCTTGCGCCGAAGTGGCCGCACTTGCGCAAAAACTTGCTGCCTGTCTACACTGGCTGTGTATTCTTGCGCAAATAAACTGACGTTCTACTGTGTAAAATCAGGGCGGCTTGTGCAAGAACTATGATGCTCCTACTCAGGAATAAGCCTTCTTGCGCAAGAGGCCAGTGTAGACAGGCAACATGAATTTCTTGCGCAAGAAAGCCCTACGGTTAAAATGGCCATCAGCACTTTCTTGCGCAAGAGAGCGTCTACACTGGCATGGATGCTCTTGTGCAAAAGCACATGCCAGTGTAGACGCTCTCTTCTGGAAGAGTTTCTGCACAAGAACTCTTCCGCAAAAGAGTTCTTGCGCAAGAAGCTGCCAGTGTAGATGTAGCCCCACTGTTCTTGGTCTAAAAACTATTGGATGCTCAAGCGCTGCTCTGCTGCTGGAGACTTATCTCCACAAAGCGGGGAGATGTTTTGCTTCTCCTTGTGTGTGTGAATCTGACTGAAGATCTGAACTTCCTTTTTACAGCTCTTGCTTGTTAATATAATTGAAATCGGTATCCTTATACTTGGAACTCAGCTAGGAATTATCTAGTTGGGGAGCAGTGAGAGACCGCACTAATGACTATACTCTGGCTGTATAGCGCAACTCTTCCAGCAGGCCACACATCCCTGGCTGTGTCATACACAGGTACAGTGCTAAGTTCACTGTGTTGCCTGGCCAATAATCTGGCAGAACTGGTCTCTGGACAAGACCTGCTTCTTTCCCTTCCCTAATGATTGATTGCCGTCTGTGCTTCATCCTATCTCCCGGAGGCTCCTAGGGAAAGCATTTGCTTGGAGTTGAAGTGCCTGTGTCCTTTCCCTCTTTCCTCCCAATCTGAGATTATTAAACCTGAGCTTGTCTGTGTGTTTACTCCTCACAGAGTCCAGTGGAAGCCAATCAAGCATCTCAGATGAGGGAGAAGCAAGTCCATGTCCCCTTTGCACTGTAAATATTTTACCAGGTTTGTCTCCCAGTAGGGCTCAGAATGTGAGAGTGCTACCTCCACATTGATGGGGCCGCAATAGCCTCTTTACAGGTCACACCGCTCTGCCCTTTCCCAGCAGGGAGGGCTCGCTGCACACTTGAACATTGCAGCATGTGGCAGGAGGAGAGTGAGTGCAGCTCTGTGCTCAGGGACAAGCTCCTAGCAGAACCATGCAGTGAGGGTTAAGTAGTTGTCAGAATCAAGCTTCGGACATTAGAATTGCTCTGTCCAGCTAAGGTTCTCCAAGCACCTTTTGTCAAAGAGAGGTGGCGGCTCTGGTTTTGGTGGGGGGGAGGAGGGAGGGATGAAGAGCAGCCGAGGGCCACACTTTCAAAAACATCCATCCTTTTTGTGTGCCACACTTGTTAATTATCAGTTGAAGTTAGTGGCGGTTGAGAGCTCTGAAATTTGAACTCAGAGTCTCAAGATGGATACCTAAAATCAGTGGCTGTTACAAAGTTTAAACTAGGGATGTTAAGGTTTAGTCAATTTTCAGATAGAGGCAGGGGGCAACTTGTAGACTGTCAGCAGCAGTGGCATTTCAAAGGGGCAGTGCTGCACAGCTGATGCCAGGCTCAGTGTGCACTGCCCCTTTGAAACGCCATCGGGGTGTTTCAAAGGCGCAATGCCTCCCATCAACTAATCGAATAGTCAATGCAAAAATGCATCAACTATTTAAGTCAATTACACGACACTTAGCATCCTTAGATTGAACAAATCTCTTCCAAAATCACACGCCAGCGCTGGGGCTGTCATGTAGCTCTTGCTTGTCATCTTTCATAGTACTTGAGCCATAGGTTACTCCCACTAGACGTTTGCCAAAGGTTTTCTCAGTATAGGGACAAAATGTAATTTCTATGGAGCAGAGGCTTTGTCCTCTCTCCCCCCCCCCCGCCCATTACACACATGCAAGGTAGAGTGTTACTCAGTTTGCTTGTCTGCCTGAATTCACAGGCCCTTGCAGCTGTCCTGGGAAGGGGGGGTACTTCAGTTACTGAGTCCAGACTCTTGGCTGCTAGAGACAACTGCATCTTAAGCAGAAGCCTGAAAAGAGAAGTTTAAAGCTCCACAGCGAGAGAGATGTCTGTAAAGTAAGAGGCCCCCAGAGTACAAAACAATAGAGTCACAGTGTCACTCACCAACTGGCTTGTCTGGGTAAGCAGTAGCCTGAGCCCCAGCAAAAGAGCCTTTGTCAGTATAACTGCATGGGTGTACCGTATATAGGAGCGCTAGCCTGTGTGTTTCAGTGCATATGCTGCAGCGCAGTTGCATTCATAACTGGCCCTGGGTCTGTGCTTTGGTTGGCTACTTCCAAAAATGGGGTGCTGGCCAACATTTTTTCGTTCCTACAACCGTTTCGACACCACTGGGCTAGGGTATGGCCATGCTGAGCACCCTGTGGGAGTCCTGCCCCAGCCAGTGTCTAGCTGGGTATGCTGGGACCCGGGCTCTGAAAAGGAGCCAGAGGAAAGCAAAATCCCTTGTGAGTAACTTGAATAGCATGATTCCCCTCTGCTAGCTATAGCCCCTGAGCCAGAAGTGGGCTTCATTAAGTACTGCCTCTGTGCTCAGTCGTACATGAGGGCCATATTAGTCCCTGTTCTGTATAACAGAAAGTGATTGGCAAGGTACAAATACTCCTGACTGATGGGCTGAGTGTGGTGGTGCCTGGCACAGGAAAGGGCTTGGGAAGACAAAAGAGGGATTGCCAAGCAGTAGGCTGGCTGCTGCCCTGGAAATATGACTGGCCTGGAAGCTTTCACAGGGACTCTTGTACTCATGCAGTCTTGAATTGACTAACTTCACACCTGCCAGGAGGGGCTTAGCACCCTCCTTTGCTAATGCTCACTCAAAGCATTTGTGCAATCTGTCTTGTCCGGCCACAGCCCTGAGCTGCCTCCCAGCTTTGCTTCGGCGCAAGGTAAAAAGCATGTGAGGGGGGAAAATCTATGTCATGGGTTTCCCAAACTGGAGGTTGTGAAGAAATTCTGGGGGGGGAGGGGGTGCGAGGCGACCCAGCCCCACCCCCCACCCCCTGTCAATCCCACCCCAAATTTTGCTGCTATTTTTTGCGGGGGGAAGGTGAGGGTTTCTCAAAAATAAAAAAGGAGCATGATGCTGAAAAGTTTGGGAACCACTGATCTATGTGAACCTCTTCACGAGAGGCTGAAAGGCAGCAGAGCTGCATGAGGACTTTTCAGCTTGTAACCCGCCCCCCACCCCCCTGGACCTCTTTGCAACAGGCTGGCATTGGAGCATGGCAGTGACACTCCAGCATCACCTCAAAGGGAGCAGCGAGCTGCTGCCTGGAGTGACATCGCACAGAGTCTTGGTCAGGGTAGGCGTGACACGGGGGCGGGGAGAGCGACCTTAGCAACGGATCAGAGGAGCAGCCTTTGTTCCTGGGTCTGGGCCTGCCATACCCCTATTTCAGGGAGTGGGATGATCCTAGCAGGAGGGGAAGAGCAGCTGTGCTGGGGCCTGGCTGTTTAATTACAGGCTCAGATGTAAAGAGGTGAAACCGCCTTCCATGAAGGGACTTTCTCTGCTGGGTCTAGTTTCATTGTCTCTGCTTTCAATTACACAAGTATTTACACTACATTTCCCATGGCTGGGGGATCCCTGGGCTGGGCCTGGGCCAGCAGTAAAGCCTTACTATGATTGAACCAATTAAGATCAGGGTGTTCCTCACCAGCTCCAACCAGTTGAGAGACCAAAGCCCCAATTTTTCCCATTTTAAGTCACTACAACACTCCAGTTGCTTTCAGGCTTTGCCCCACTGCTCAGCAAGGGCAGCAGCCTGAGCAATGGTCCCTCTAATTTTTTCCATCCATGTGCAGAATAAATTTTGGGGTGTGCACCAAGGCATATGCACCACCAAAAGAAATGCATGCTGTGGGCACTGTGGGTGCTCTGCTAATCAGCTGTGCGGCATTTGACTGCTGGGTGGCTGCCCATGTGCTCAGCTTACAGGGAACACTGGTCCTGAGCACTGTACCCATGGGAGCCCCTCCGCACAATCACTGAATGCCAGCCATGGGCCTGAGTCAGGGCCCAGGGAGAGGAACCAACAGCAGGTGGCCTCAGTGTCCCTTTTTAATGAGTTTTTACTTCTCCCATTCAAAAATATTTGTGTGCTTGGAAAGGGCACCCACATTGCAGCTAGCCTCACTTCAGAAACACCACTTATTGCACAGGGTGTGTATGTGATCAGCTGCTTCAGACAGGGATGTTAGCTATTGGGTAATTGAATACCTGAGTAACCATATGAATTCTTAATGGTTAGTCAATTATTCTGTAGTCCTCGGGGGTGGGGCTGGCAGCCAGTGTGCTCTGACCCCACTCCTGGGGAGCCCCCTGCCAGCCCGCGCTGTTGTCTCTATCAGAGGCTGCTGTGCGGGGTGCCAGGTGGGAGCCAGTCTGGGAGAGGAGCCAGTTTAAAAGCCAGTTCCCCCCATGGACCGGCTGCCTGCTGCTCTGCACTGCTGCTCTTCTGCTGGCCATTCTTGGGCATGATCTGCCCATTGTACAGCTAGAACAGTAGAGAGAGGCCAAGGGTCCTCCGGTTTTCCTTGGAGCCAGCAAGATGCAGGTCCATGTGCTCTACCGCAGCCATGCTGCCAGCTTCAAGAGATCAAAAATCACGAGTTGGACTCCTAAATATCATGAGATTTCTACACACACACACACAAAGTCTTAGAGGGGCAGCAGTGTTAGTTTGTCACTTTAAAAAGTTTAACGTGCAGCTAGCTGGCACGGTGGAAAACCAGGCCCCTCCCTATCATTCTAGCTGTACGACTGGCAGATTGTGACCAAGAACAGCCCACAGAGGAGCTGCCTGGGTTCAGAATCGGACACAATCTGCCTGCAAAAGAGATTTAGCTGGAAGATTCCCCAGCCCTGGAAGTGTTTCTGTAATTTCCACTCCATCTCATCCGGTGAAGTGAGTCTTACCCACAAAAGCTCACGATTCTAGATATTTTTGTTAGTCTCTAAGGTGCCCCTGGACTGCTCATTTTTTTAAAAAGTTGCATTGGGTGTTTTAGGTTAGTCTCTTGCTGTTTGAACTCCCCTACCCTACTCACCCGTTTGCAAACGTACTGACTAAGGGGAGTTTGGCCCATGCTGTAGTGTAGAAGCTTCCTCCCCCCATATTGGTCCCTCTCTTTCACAGCAATTAATGCTGTCCCCTAGTGCCCCGTCAGTTCTGTTCCTAACCAACCCCCATCAATTCAACCCCCCCCCCAGTTCAGTTCCTGTGGCCACCCCACCCCCATCATCATCTCCCCATCAGGTCAGCCTCCTGGCTCCATCAACTCCCACTGCCTTTAATTCACCTTCCCAGCACTCACCCCATCTGCTTGGAACCCACCATCAGTGTTGCCCCTTGCCCTCCCCACTTTCGCCCCCCGAAGCCTCCAGGCCGTAGTTCAGCTCTCCCAGACTCACCCCTCCTCTTAAGGTTTTTGAACCTCCTTCCCCCAGTCTAGTGGGGGGGGAGGGGGGGTTGCAGGGAGGTCCCAGATCCCACTTCACATTCTGCCAAGCATGGGTGATGGGTAAACCTAGAGTTGGAGAGGGCAAGACCCAGGCCCTGCCCCTTCTGCCTGAGGCCCCGCCGCATGGGAGCTAAACCTCTCTCCCCTCCCCCTGTGAGTCTCCCTGGATCAGAGCGCAGGGAGGGGTGGGCATCTCCATTCTCCTGCCCAGAAGCAGAGGCAGAGTGCACTGCCCCAGCATCCCCAGCCTCAGTATGTCTGAAACCTGTGGACAGCCCAGGAGCAGTGCTGAAGCAGGGAATGGCAAGGTGTGGGTGGGGCCAGGCTGGCAGTGTGGGAAGGCATCATCTTCCCCCGCCTCATCTACCCCCCTCCCATGCTGCCAAGGGAGCCCTGCCAGCTCCTGAGTCGTGCTTAGTTGCACTCAGCGATCATGTTTCCCGCAATCAATGTGTGAGGGTACTAGGGTTGTAATAGTGTAGTCGATTAACCGATGAGCAAAAGCTTAAAGGTTAATGCTATAGACTACACACATTTCCCCCTCTCCCCGACCAGTAAATTTTTTAGTAGGTTGGCCAGCAGCCTGGCTCACGCAGGGTCCAGGACCTACCCCTGCTCGTGCTCTGCATTTAAAGTGTATTAGAAGATGGGCAGGCAGGCAGGCAGCCTAGCTCAGTTCCGGTTTGCATCTGGGAGCTCAGACCTAACCCTCAGGGAGGGGCTGCTGCCATCCCACACTGCTGCCTTTGTGTCAGAGGAAGCAGCACAGGGCAACAGGCAACCAGTCCGCAAGAGGAGCTGGTTTTTAAACTGGCCTCCCTTGCAGGCTAGCTTCCACCTGGCACCCCACGTTGCTGCCGGCCCCGCCCCCGGGGACTATAGAATAGTCGACTAACCGATAAGAATTTATGAGGTTACTTGACTATTCAATTAACCCATATTTAACATCCTTAGTCCACAGCCCTGCCCCTTTCCAAACTCTCCCATTGCCTGGAGTCCCTTGTCAGCGTACTTCCTTGCCACTTGGGCCTGGATTGGGTAAAGCCCTCACCTGATTTAGGGAGCCTGCTTTTCAGATGTGGGTCGATGTGCCAGGGCATTCCATAATAACAGACTGTTGCAGATTGTCTCAGGCGTTGGGTGAGGATATGAAGGCAGCCGGAGGTGCAGGCTGTACAAAGCAGTTGAGTGTTTGCACTAAAGCCAGCGTTGATTAGATGGTGATTTCCCAAGGTAGGTTTGGCGGTTAAGATGCAGCTCTTCCCCACCCATCCCCCTGCAAAGTAATCAGAAACTAAAGTGAGAAGCCTAACCGTGCCCACAGGTTTCTAAGTCAACAGAACATCCTGTGTTTCCCTAAATAATATGTTTACAAAGGATGCCCCATGCTGTGCCTGCCAGGGACTTCTGAATGGGCTGATTTGCATTCACATTTACCACACAGAACCCTCACTGGGCTCCAGCCAGTTTTCCTGTGAGAGCCGGTGTCTGCTACCATTGGCGCTGCTGCTAGAAAACTCTTCCCAGGGGCCCTCAGGAGCCACTTGTCTGAAAATCCTAGTGGTTAAAAGGAGCCGGTGCTGAAGGTTAATGCCAAAATAGGGAGCAGAAAGGAAGTACTTTCTCCTGTGCTCTAGGGTGTGATTAATCCTTAGCTCTACTACAGAGCCTTTCCTAGGCAGCTCTCCCCATGCTTTATATCATGGGTCAATCCCATAGCACTTGTGGGAACCCGTAATGCAGGAGGCAACTGACATATGGAAAGGGATTTGCATGTGGTTACCCGCTACGGTGGCAGATCTAGGACTGCAACCCACATAGAGTAACTGCTGGCCCGTGTGCCGATCAGGCTATGTCTACACTACAAAGATAAATCCAGTTTACTTCCAAAAGAGGCTTTTCCGAAATTTGGTCCGTCTACACAGGGCCAAATTTCAGGAAAAAACCCTCATTCGGAACTTCTCTTCTTCCTCGTAAAACGAGGTTTACAGGGATGCCGAAAAAAACGCGTCCACTTTTCTGACATTTTTTCCGTATCCCGGAAAAGCTCTGCAGTGTAGACGTGGCCTCACTGAACCACACTGCCTCTCAGCAGCATGTCGTGCCTATAGCATCTTCCAGTCAATAATCTAAAGCTTTTTCTAGGAGGGCAGGCACATACTGTCCTTTTTGCAGATGGGTAAACTGAGGCATGGGGACTTTGTGACTTGCTCCAGCCAAATGTTGCCTTACTAGGAGAACCAGGAATAGAATCCAGAACACTGAACACCCAGACCCCTGTCCTGTCAATTGGACAATGTGGAGAAGGAAGTTCTGGGAGGGGCTGTCCCTGAGTTCAGTGTACGGAGGGCGACTGTACTTCAGTGGCTGTCAGTGCTAACCCTCTCGAAAGATTTAGACTGTTCTTACCCCAGGGAAGCATAATTGCAGCCAGGCTGAAGAGCATTAAGTTCTATGAGGCGCAAGGCCAGGGTGGCTAGGAATGGCTTTGCAGTGTGGGACAGGAAGGAGAAGGCGGGAGAGGAGATTTGGCATTTATTTCAAAGCCTGCACCTTTAAATGCCTTCCTACAATCCTCTGTAATGGCCCCAATGGGAGAGTTGGTATTAGCAATGTCCGTGAGGGAGCCTGCCACCCGTGCCAAAGTGAGTCTATTATGCTGCCAGGGCCAGTCATCCCAGCTGTAATACCACTGAAATCAGCTGTCTTCCTTGCCCATGTCCTCTTGGATAGCTCTGTTCAGCAGTGCAAAGGTTTATGTTGGACACCCTGTTAGTATCAGGGGCCACCCTTTTCTGGTTGTAGCCAGCAGGTGAGTGTCAGGCAGTGCCCCAGAGGCTGGAGTAATATGCAAATGGAAGTTTAAAATGTTAATGTCAATAAATCAATTAACCCTGTGCCACCCCCTGCCTGCGGCGCACACACGACCTCCCAGTAGGATCACCCAGGGGCCCCTGACATTTGATTGTGATAGGTAGCGAAGAGCAGAACAAAACCTACCACAAGGCAAGTTTCAACCCCTCCCCTTTCCAGTATCCCTGCCCTGAGGCTTAGGGTTGCCAGGTGTCCGATATTCTACCAGACAGTATGGTTTTTGGGTTAAAAAAATCCAGAAAATACTGGACAGGTGCAATGTCCGGTATTTCCTGGATTTCTGGCTGGGCGCCGGACAGAAGCCTGGCGGGGGCTGGGAGAGTGGCTGGGAGGCGGGGCGCGAGCGGCGCGAGCGGCGCTGGGCGCCCTGGCTGTGTCTGATGCCTTGGGGAGGAAGAGAAGCCCTGTCCCTGCTCCTGAGCATGTGGTGGAGCCGCAGCCGGACTCACTTGCGCTTCTCCGGACCATGCGTGGGACTGACAGCGCCCCGGGATCTGCACGTGCCCAGGTCAGTCCCGTCCCCCCCAAACCCTTCCCGACCAGTTCCACTGCCCCTGACCCCCTCCCGGCCACCCCTGCTTCCTGCCGGCCGGTTCTCCTCCTCCCGATCTCACCTGGCCAGCCGTGCTGCTTCCAACCCCTCCCCCATCTCCCCAGGCTAGCCGCGCTGCCCCCAACCCCTACCCCGGCATCTCCTCTGGCCAGCTGCACTGCCCCTGAGCCCCCACCCGCCAGCCCCGGCCCCCGCCCATCTCCCGCGACCAGCCGTGCTGCCCCCGCCCCCCCTCCCGGCCAGCCTCACCCCTCTCCCGGCCGGTCCCCTTCCCTCCCCCCATCAAGTGTGTCTGGTATTTTTTCTAAACCTACCTGGTAACCCTACTGAGGCTGTGCCATTGAGCTGGCTTTTGTAGATTTGTGAATGGGCTGGCATTCCCCAGGCAAGGCCATCAGCTCACTTTGGAAACATGTTTTTAGGCTCCATAGGCTGTCTACACTGCAGAGTTCTTGCGCAAAAACTTGCAGCGCGTCCACACTTGAAGCGCATTTTTGCACAAGAAAATTTACAGTGAATCAACAGAACAGAGGGGATTTTGCGGTATACGTTTTCCTCTTTCTACGAGGACTAACTCCTTTTTGTGCAAGAGCTCTGCAAAAGGATTTTCCGTGTGGGGACGGAAAACTTTTTTTTTGTTTGCGCAAAAATAGCCTATCGAAAGAAGCACAGGTGCCCTGGTGGCCATTCTGTTAATGGCAATCAGAGCTTTCTTGCGAGAGAGCGTCCATGCAGTCTGGATGCTCTCTTGCACAAAAGTATATCGCTTTTCTGATGCGCTTTTGCAGTGTGGATGAGCTCTTGCGCAAGAAGTTTTTGCGGAAGATCTCTTCTGCAAAAAGCTTCTTGCGCACGAAGCCTGCAGTACAGAGGAAATTTTAGTCTTCTCCATCCTCAAAAAATTACCAAGGGCGAGCTGTAACCACTAGGGATGTTAGATAGTGGGTCATAGAATAGTCAACTAATGCATGAATTCTTAGCGGTTAGTCGACTATTCTGTAGTCCCCAGGGGCAAGGCCAGCAGCCAGTGAACTCTGGCTCCACTCCTAAGGAGCCCCCTGCTACCCCATGCTGCTGCCTCTGTATCAGAGGCAGCAGTGCAGGGCATCAGGTGGGAGAGAGTCTGTGAGGGGAGCCAGTTGAAAAACCAGCTCCCCTCGAGGACTGGCTGCCTACTGCCCTCTGCTGCTACCTCTGATACAGAGGCAGCAGTGTGGGGTGGCAGCAGCCCCTGTCCACAAGGGATCCAAGGTCCCCATGGACAGAGGCTACTGGGGGCAGAGGGTAGCGGAGGCTGCTGCGAAGCCATGGACAGAGGCTGCTCCAGCAGCAGCCCCTGTTTGCAGGGGGGTCTGAGCTCCCTGCGGACAGAGGCTGCTGCAGCCTCTGTCCACAGGGAGCTTGCACCTGCCCCCCCAACCTGCAGATCGTGTCTGCTGTTGGAGACCAGCCTCTGTCCACGGTGGGCCCAAGCCGGCTCCCCCCAGCACTGACTTCTGCTTCCTCCCCCTTGCTGCTGCTAGTACGAAGGCAGCAAGCGGGGGGCGGGGGGGGAGGAATGCAAGTAGTCAACTAGATGAATCGATAAGCCTAGGCTTATCTTTTATTGTCTAGTCGACTACTTGTTGACATTCCTAGTAACCACCAGTGGGTGGTGCTCGGGGGAGCTCAGGTCTGGAGCAATGGGGGTTGCTGCAGGCCAGAACTGAGGCTCGTTGGCAGAATGCTAGAGAACTAGCACTGCAGTTACAGGGTATGTCTAGACTGCAAGCCTCTTTCAAAAGAGGCTTTTTTGAAAGATACTTTCAAAAAAGCCTCTTTCGAAAAAGAGCGTCTCGACTACAACCAGTACTTTCGAAAAAGCAAGCCGCTTTTTCGAAAGAGAGCACCTAGGCAGTCTGCATGCTCTCTTTCGAAAAAGCCATGTTTGCATTCAAGACCGCCTTTTTTCGAAAGAGCTCTTTCGAAAAAAAGGCATTCTTCCTCGTAAAATGAGGTTTCCCGTGGTCGAAAAAAATGCCATGTTCTTTTGATTTAATTTCAAAAGAACTCGGAAGCAGTCTAGACGCAGGGGAAGTTTTTTCGAAAAAAGGCCACTTTTTAAAAAAAACGCTGTAGTCTAGATACACCCATAGGATGTGCACTGATTGGGATTAACGTGGCTTGGTAGAGCCGCATGTGGGGAGGAAGTGGGGATACCAGGAAATGCTACAGGGCGTAACCCAAGTGCATTAGTGAATCTGTTTTGGGTCTGGCTTGAAGTAGCCAGGAGATATTGCTGGATAGAAATGTGGTCTCTTGGCACTGTGAATGGCCCAGGAGGGGGTTTCAGGGTGTATTTGTAGCTCAAGATTAAGGTTCATTAGAATAGCTGGGAGTGAAGCAACCTGCAGTGTCATAGGGCTGCTGGATAATATGTATGTGCCCAGTCCTTGGCTGGCAGCAGATCTAACAGGAAGTACTTCTCCGTGCAATGCACAGTCAACCTGTGGAACTCCTTGCCAGAGGATGTTGGAAAGGCCAAGACTGTAACAGGGTTCCAAAAAGAGCTAGCTAAATTCTTTGAGGCAAGTTCTAACCATAGCTATTAGCATGGGTGTCCACTATAATAGGCGGGGGAAAGCACAGCCTTCCCAAACTGCCAGCCTGGCCCTGCCCACACTTTGCCCCCAGAACACTAATGGTAGGTGTTCTAGGAGTGGAGTGTTGCTGCCCCCCAGCACTCACCCTGCCAGAGCTTTGAGGCGGGGAGGATGGGGCCGTGTGCCCTCCTCCCTCCCTGGTTCTCTGGGGTTGGGGAGGCTGGGGCTGCGCACCCTCCTCCCTCCCCTTGCTCTCCTCCCAGTGGTGGTGGGGGAGGCGGCTTGGCTCCCATGAGGGGCAGGGTCTCAGCAGAAGGGGTGGGGCTGGGGGTTTGCCTCCCCCAGTCCTACCTTCCCGGACCGCCCATGGCTATTAGTTAGGATGGGCATGGATGGTGCCCCATGCCTCTGTTTGCCAGAAGTTGGGAATGGGTGACGGGATGGATCACTTGATGATTATCTGTTCTGTTCATTCCCTCTGGGGCACCTGGCATTGGCCACTGTCAGCAGACAGGATACTGAGCTAGGTGGACCCTTGGTCTGACCCAGAATGGCCGTTCTTATGTTCTTATCTGCCAACTCCTCTCCCGAGCAGTAAGTGCTTGCCTACTTGGGGAGATAATTATACCAGTCTAGTCAAACCGCTCTAGTGGTACGGAGCGCTGCTCATGGACACTCCTACTCTTTTTCACATTTCGCTTACAACACTCCCAATGTACCATGTGCTGAACAGGAACAAGGCCCTCATAGTCCAGACTAGGAATGGCCACTTGTGCAGTTAATCTAGAGTAATGCCCTACTCTAATGATCCTGGTCAAGGCCCCATGTTGCCATGCCCAAGAACTGCCTGTCGCTGTGCAGGTTCTGGAAAGAAGAAGCTAGGAAATGGTTAAAAAGAGTTGGATTTTCCCCATAACCCTCCTCCCCTCCCTTAGGAACAACCCAGTGACTCCTTTACACAGGGCCATGGAAGACCTCTGTGAAAGAAGAGAAAGAGCCACTCCTCCCAAGCACCCCCTTTTCTGAGGAGAAATCACCATGGCAACCCCTCCTGCTCACAATGTCTCCCCATTGCTACTTGGCCAAGGCTGTTAGGGGAGCTTTCTCTTTTGCTCACCCTGTATGGAGACAGTGATGTGTGAATAAAACCAACCTGGCGTGGACATGCACAAACTGAACAGCCTTCCCAAGTCAAAAATCTGTGCTGCTTTCACGGTGGAGTTGGAGGCGCTGCCCTTCCCTTGTCTGTTTCTGTGGGATGGGGTGGGTGGGGAGAATGGGATGGTTGTATAAAGTGTCTCCGGTTGGCGCTCGGCTGTGTGGGTGATTTGTTCTCCTTTAGCAGAACAATGGGGAATGTTTCCAGCTGTTTTAAGATGCTGCATTCAGCTCCTTTTCTCATCCCCCGCTCTCTGCTTGCCAAATGGCTGCAAGAACGAAAACCTTCCTGCTGCGGCGATGAGGTCAGCCCACCATGGATGGGTGCTGGGAACCCACCGGATGCAGGAGGAGGGAATTCTGTTGTTCCAGTGAATGTCAGGGTACTCTTAAAATTCAAGGAGGGAAATTGTTCCCACCTACAAGGAATGAGGGAGAGGGGGGAACATGAGAGAGGAAGTTGGAGAGGCTGGTGGGAATGTGTGCTCTGTGCAGCCATGGGAAAGCCGGCGTTTGATTCATTAGCCAAGCCCCCGTTCTCTGCGTGCCAGCAGTGGCTCAACACTTAGCGAGGGAGAGGAAAGCCTTGCGTGGCTAGTCATCCCCCTACTTGTTTAAGAGGCAGCACTGACAAGCCTTCTCCCCTTGAACAGAACAAAAGGAGCCCTTCAAAGGCACTAAGCTAAAATGGGGAGGGGGGAATCAAGGAGGACTGTGGGAACGGAGAGACCCAATCTGCAGGGCTTTGGGGAGTGCCCTCTGGGTGGGAGCAAGTACCAGGTGAAGGGCTCAGTGGGGCCATGAGGTGGCTGATTGGGCTTTCACCTTCGGATGCAGGGCCAGTCTAGCATGTAATTTCATTGCTGTGCCCTGCAGACGTAATGCAGACTGTTCTCAGTTGTTGCTCCTGGCAGCCCTCTCATTCCTGTTCAAAGAGTCAGCAGTGAGGTTATGGGGGCACAGTCCAACCCCCGGTCACCCACCCCTCATGTCAGTGCACAACCCAGAGGGATCAACTGTAAAAGGGCTGCATAACTGCCTCCTTACCTTGAAAAAGGCAGCAGTGTGATGGAACGGATTTCCTCTGTGCTCCACTCATCAGTCACTGAAGTATTGTTCACAACCCCTGTTCTGAAGTCAAACCTCCCTTAGGGTGCAACTGAAAGGTTTAGTGCCACCTGTGCGGATGTGGGGGTGGCATGGAAGCGTTGCACAGTGCATGTGTGAGCACTTGTCTCCCTTCCCATGAAGCATAAGCCTGGAGAATAATGAGAGTCTGTTCAGGTGCTGTCCAGCCTACTTCAGTTGAATAGGTACTTTGATGGACTGGGTTGCCTGTGTTCTGGTTTCCATAGCACCGGGGATTGCTTAGGAAGCAGCTCAGTGTAAAGGGCTCCCTCTTCATTGGAGATGAGCGACTACCCCTCCAACAGCCGCAACAATGCCAGCGATACGTGTGTGCCTTTTAAAATGAATGTGCTTTTACGACGTGGACCCTTGTCTGTCAGTTTTCCAAGAATTGTCTGAGGGCCCAAGATTACGTACATATGGGGGAATTTTCATACCAAGTGATTTTTTTTCTTCTTGTACTTGCAAACCAGAAAGCCGCTGTCACCAAGAGTTACACTCACTCCATCAGGGAAACTGATCAAAGATAACGAGCACAGCTCAGATATCAAATAAACACCATGTGAGTACTGTACCAGAAAGAAATTATTTACCGTAAGTAGAGGGTGAAGAATAGTAAACCCCCAGTGTAAAGCAACACATCGATACTTTATTTGCCCAGTTTCTGTCATTACTAAGCTTTCTTGGTCTAATGCTGTTATTTCCAGCCCCAGCGCTCTTCTTTGGAGCACAGCCACAGTGTGCATGAGGAAGTCCTATTGATGTAACATCGCCAGCGAGTTGATTGGACACAGCAGTGGCCTACTAGCAGGCATGCTGACATAATGGTGATTTTGTTAGCCAAGTTTTCCTCTCTGCCCTCCTCCTCTATTCCTGTGTCCAAAAGGTACAAGTTATCAGAAAGAAAATCTTTCTGTCTCTGTTGAGCCAGTGAAAGTAAACAGGATGTCCTACCAAAGAGAACAGAGGACCAGATGAAAGTGGTTGGGGGCAGACACACAAGTGAAGTATTTCAAAAGGGCAGGCTTTTGTATGGATGTGTGCAGACCGCCTGGGGCAGGCGCTCAGGCACACAGGTCTAGTCAGAAAACAGAGCAGATTCTGGGAATGGGCGCGATTGTGTCTGTGCATTGTGCAGCTGTGAATACGCAGACAGACATGGGGGGAAGTGGTGGGTGCGTGTGTGGTAGAAGAGTGGTTTGCTAAGGGATTTCACTGCATTTAAAGTGTGTGTTTCCTGGGCTCTGCTCCCTCAGTGCGTGTGCCATAGGAATGTAAGAACGGCCATACTGGGTCAGACCAAAGGTCCATCTAGCCCAATATCCTGTCTTCTGACAGTGTCCAATGCCAGATGCCCCAGAGGGAGGGAACAGAACATTTACCATCAAGTGATTCTCCTCCCTCCTTCCCCCTTCACCACCCATTTCCAGCCTTTGACAAAGAGAGGCTAGGGACACCATTCTGTCTAAGTATTGATGGCCCTAATCTCCATGAATTTAGTTAGTTCTTTTTTGAACCCTGTTAAAGCCCTGGTTTTCACAACATCCTTTGGCAAGGAGTGCCACAGGTTGACTGTGCTGCCTGAAGAAATACTGCCTTTTGTTTGTTTCAAACCTGCTACCTATTAATTTCAGTTTGTGACCCCCCTAGTTCTTATTAAATAACTTTAACAAGTAAATAACTTTTAGTCACTTTCTCCATACCTGTCATGATTTTATAGACCTCTGTCATATCTCCCCTTAGATGAAAAGTCCCAGTCTTTTTAATGTCTCTTCATAGGCCACCCGTTCCAAACCCCTAATCAGTTTTTTTCAATACTTTCGCTGGCCTTTCCACACTGCACTATATACCGCACGGCTGCACCTTGCCAGGGGACTAGGATGAAAGGACGCTGCCAGTAGCTTCTTGATGTACCTTCCCAGGTACGTGTGGGAGGTGCTTTGCTGCATGCTCGCTAGTTAACACTTCAACACAGTGATTATGTTTAAGGAAAAGGCTGTCAAGTTGTTGCCACAAGTATCATTGCATGATGCAGGAACAGACTGCACGGTGCATGCTAAGCCTGGCAAACCAGATCATGTCTGCCACTTGGCCAGGCATCAACACCCACACTGCCATGACCCAGCAGTTCTCAAACTTTAGCAACCCAAAGGACCCCCCCCCCCTTTTAATTTGATTTTTTGACACTTCCCACTGAGGCCCTGCCCATCCTGTCCTCTTCTCTGAGACCCCAGTCCCCCTCACTCCAGCTCTCTCCCTCGGTCACTTGCTCTCCCCTACCCTCACTCACTTTCACCAGGCTGAGGTGGGGGTTAGGGTGCAGGGGAGTGAGGGCTTTGGCTAGGGGTGCAGGCTCTGGGGAAGGGGTGGACAATAACGTGAGTTATTTACTGGCACAATGAATGTGGCCGCTACAAATGGCATCGGCCAGACCCACTGGAAATGTTAAAGCATGTTAAATTGGTTATTCGTGCGCTCCTGATCAAAATTTACACCTAAGCAGTTTTTGTTGGAAGTGCAGCATTGCTTCTGCAATTTGTCCTCTCTGAGCAGAGCAGCTGGCATGCTGGGCTGGTGGATCAGGCAAGCTACAGCAGCCATTGGCAATCCAGGCGAGTGAGCGGGCTGCATGAGTGGCCCTTCTTCATCTCAGTGGGCTGCAAAGTTATTGTAATCAAGGTGGCCTCCTGGGAGAGGGCAGTTTTGCTAACTGGGCTTGTGTACCTCGACTTTGCAGGGTGTGCCGAAGCGTAGAAGTGCTTTTGGCTGCAGAGGAAGCTAGCAGCTCTTACAGGCAATGGTGTGTGCAGTCAGCATGCACCTCACTTCATCTGCCCGTGCTTTGTGTGTGTCACTTCAGTAATCCCAGTGGGAGGGGGAACTATGCAGATGGAAATCACTGGAATCTGGCAATCCTGCACATGGGCAAAACAAAACATCTGGCAGGCCACACATAGAACCCCAATGGGTTGCAGGATGCCCACCCAAGAGCTAGAGGGAATCCAAAGGCTCTATCCCCCAGCCAATGAAAAAAAATGTCATCAGATGGCAAATACCCAAACCTCACTGCTGAAGGCACTGTCAGCCACATCAGTATTGGTTTGAGTCACGGTGCTGCCAGCCACATCAGTATTGGTTTGAGTCACTGAGCTAGTACTGCTCATTAGGGTTGCCAACGGAATTAGGGCCAGTGTTACATACTGAGGCAGGAACACAAAGCCCTTGATGAAACCACATCAATAGGAAAATAAGCAGGCAACTACAGCCTAGTATCATTTCTTAAATATGACCTGGGCCATTCCACAGCTTGAAACTAACACACTGCTGCAGAAGGATGTGTTGCACCAGCCCTGGTGGATATTTTTGATAACTCATCTTCAGAGTGTGATTCTGAAGTCTGTTTCATGTTATCTTTTTCTCCCCGTGGGTGGGTTGTGCTGTGCCCACTTGCAGTTGGTGCTGGGTGACTCATTGCACGGAAGGAAGCATGCTGGGAAGTGAGATAACGGAGAAGCGGGCACTGAAAGCAAACACCCAAAGCACACCCAGAAACCAGAATGGGGTTTTTTTTGTTTGTTTGGTTTGGGGTTTTTTTTCCCCTCTTTGATACATGCTAACTTCCTGTTCAGGGTTGCAGATTAAAAATACACCCCAGGAGATGCAAGCAATTCAAGTGAAACTGTGAAGTGAGCTGGTAAAGGTTAGGGAAATGACTGTCAGAGAAGTCTGAGGTTTGCCTCCCAAGCAGTTCTGGTTGAGGGTTGTGGGGCGGGGGGGTGTTGCAGTTTCACTCTGTACCCAGAGTTACCAAATGATTGCTTCTTACTACTGGCATATGTGTAATGTCCCCCATGGACCCAGACTGGGGAGGGGCACTACAGCTCAGACACACGACAGCAAGCCAGCAAGATTTCTTAAGCAGGGCGGGTTGGCTAACGCGTAGGCTCTGGGGTTATTGGTGAGCTCTGAGTGAATGTTCCCCAAAACCAGGATCTTTTCTCCTCTCCTTGTTCCTTAGGGCAACGTACCAGGGATTAGCAGCTCTGTGGCAAGGCCTCATCAAAAATTGCTGGAGGGCTCTGCCTGCTTGCTGGTGGTACACAGATCATCAGGGACAAGCACGGTGGGAAGGGGAGCAGGGCACAGGCTGCCCTAATAATCAGTGGGGACACAGAACCCCTCTAACCCCAGGGCCACTTCTTGGAACTGAGAGCTGCTCCAACCCCAGGACCATGGCAGTTAACATCTCTGGGCCAGAAGCTGCAGCAAGGTGACCAAGCCCTGGGGGGTCATACTAGCTAACATACTAGCGTAGTTTTGAAGCCCTTTGTGGTAAGACAAGTGCAAAGGTTTGCAAGGCCCCCTATGCAAAATGATGGGCAGGATCCCATCCCTTTTCTTCCCTGCCTGTAACCCACCCCTTTATCCCATTGCTGGCTACCCGTACACAGCCAATGAGGCCTTCCTTCTCCTTTCTGAGATGCTGTGTTCCCATCTCAGTTCTGCATGTGCTGCAGTATCCAATCCGCGGTTTGGCGGTGCTGCCGTTCAGCTGGTGTGCTTATATCTCGCCACAAGAGTGGGCTTGGTATGTATGCTGCAACCAGACTGGCTGGAAAACCTGTCACTCATGGGAAAAGGAACACCCCCCCCCGACTGCTGATGAGGGTTTGGCAGTCACTGCAGGTGCAGTCTTGAGAAGGCTTCATGAGACGAGCTTCTTCCTGGAAGCTGGACACAGGTCAAGGGCAGAGGAAATGTGACTCTGGCTCAGGCTGGCTACCACAACCTGTGCGGTATGTTATGTTCATGGGCGTGTGTTGCTGGCATATCATGTAGGAGAACTATGGGCTGCAAAGCACTCAGCCATAGCCACCCTCCAGGGCCTTTAAGCAGGAAGTGGTGTGCTGTGTGTCTCTGTGCAGGAGCGATGCCAAATACCCAGGGTGCAGTTTGCACTGGAGAGAATAACCACATGCCATTGATCCGCAAATAAGCTGCTTTATTGAAAGCAAAGAATGATGGCTACCATGGGGTTTCCATGGTAACTATCAGGTTTAATTCCCTGAGAACATTGTTGTCCTTGTCATTTCTTTTCCAAACTATTTCTTTTAAACACATACTAGTTATGCTAAGTACAGAGTGAGGTTCCAGATGCTGGAACCCATAAATTAAGGTTAAGTGATCCGTTGTAAGACATTTCAATTTCATTTTTAAACAGACTCTCAGAAGGGTGTTTTTTTTCCGATCCACAGAAAATGTATAAAAAAAACTTTCAACCCTACATCATTCTCAATGTAAAGAACAGCACAGTAAAAAAAAATTACTGTCGCAATAAGATATTTACAGATACACCCATTATGGGCCATTTTCACTCAGCCTCTGATTGAACGCATTCCACTCTGCCTCTGCCCACTTACCCATGCAGAGAACAATTAGCCCTAATCTCCCTTGGTGAAGGAGGCTTAGTCAAGTCAATGTTCATACAGGAGCAGAGGGGTTGAGCGAACTACGCGGTTGTCACCTTTTCAACTGACCGATCCTCCACTGACCAGAGGGAACAGTGTTGAGCAGTGTAAATCATTCCCTTCCCCACATGCTAAGAATGGAGTTTCCACAGCATTAAGGCCCATATCCTTCCTCCTATCGCCTTCAGCAGACCAGATCCAGCATATACCCTAAGTCTCCAAAAATGGTGTTGCTTGCCCAACTTCTCTTCTCCCCGAGCACTTCGTGGAGAGAATAACTGTGGCAAAGACTTATGCTTTCAGGGGCTAATGCTGCTCTCAAAATAGAGACAGGACTAACTCCACTGTAGTCAGAAGGCCTGCAGTGGGACCCTGAGTCGCAATCCTACCAATATGCTTTATTCACCCTCTGCATCAGCAGCTAACTCCCCTGGACAGGCCCAGCCTGAATGTTTTCGCTCCACTGAACCTAAAGCATTAAACTGGCATAACCAGTGCATTCTACATATGTTAATAATTGGCCCTGATAGACACTAGTGTAAGAGACAAACCATGTAGAACACTTTTTCCCCTCCGCAAAGATGTTCCAAGGGCAAAGTGGGCAGAGGCTTTGCACTGAAGGGAGACATTACATCTCCATATAAATATAGCATAAACATGGACACAGCATGTATGCATTTCTTTGTAAACCCCCCCCCTTTATAAATGTCTTTAAATTATCCTATATAAATACTGCATAGCTTTATAGTACTGAAAATATTTCAGTGAGGCATAGGGAACTCCAGTGAACAGAGTTAACATTGATTCTCGGCTTTGGCCACCAACCCCTCTCCTTGCTTCTCTCTCCCAAACCTGTCTCCCTTCAGTGCTACTATGAGCTGAGATTCTAAGAATCCAGCTCTAAACATGACAAAAGTACACAATTCCCGCAGGGCACTTCCTGGACTCAGCTCCAGTGTGGGCAAAGAACTGCCCTTGGAGCCAGCAAACTTCTCCTGCTCCCCCCAGGACAGAAGCCAGCATTGGAGGGAGGCAAGAAAGCAGAGCAGAGGGGTGCAATTAACCCCTCTGCCACAACTATTATCAATGAACTTTCATCTTAAAAAGTATCTGGGGATGAAGGATGAAGGATTGGGGGAGGCAAGCGAATAAGGGGGTAGCTAGGGGAATAAAGCTGGTTGGGGTTATGGGAAGCGGGAATAAAGGGGAGCAAGGGATGGGCAGACTGGGAGAGAGGGACCATTTTAAAGTAAAATTCCAGCAGAAAAAGAAAGTCATGGCAGTAAAGACCTGGCCCAGGCCCATGCTTGTTCCATATACATCCTATGAAAATTGCAAACACTGCAAAGGAATAGGCAGAGACCTGCTGGCTGGTGTTCAGGAGACTTCCCCTTCACAAGCCGGCTTGGTCCCTGTACCACAGAGGTTAAGTGCTCAGGATTTAGCCTTCCCCACCTACCCTGGCCTGTCAGAGGAGGAGGTAGACTGCACCACAAAAACCTGCACTCTCAGCCTGCACGGGGAAATGAGAGGGGCCGCACAGCAGCCTATAAACCACACACACTGTGCATTACCACAGCAATAATAACCACTCGCCTCACAACAGGGAAATCACATGCACACATACAGGTCCCACAAGCCCTTCGGATACCAGGGAAACTTGGGACGAGGTTGACGGGGACACGTGTCTCCTAGTATGCCACGTTCTGAGGGCACCATGGCGTGTCTGGATACAGCAAGCAGTGAATGGAGCGGAATCTGCAAGAGGGGGAAAAAAACAGGGATCAGCGCTGGAGCCAAGACCTGCTCACAAGGCTTACATCTCTTTCCAAAAGGTGCATGAAGCAGCCGTGCAAAGGCTAACTCTTAGGGCTCCGTCTCCAATGCCGTTTGGAAGTGGGACTGAAACACGTGTAGACAGACTCGAGCTAGAGCAAAGCTAGCTTGAGTAACTAAAGCAGTGAAACTGCAGCTGCATGGGGTTGACGTGTTACAAGTTTTGCTGTCTGATTGCCCAGGTAGCCTTAAAAACCCAGGCTTCCTCGTTGTATGGGGGTAAAAGGAGGAGCATATCTGGATGCACACGAATGTGGGGGGGTGAGGAACATGCAGCTCACCTGGATGGATCCTCATCAATGGAGAAAGCTCCCTTCATATGGATGGAATTCCTCTTGTTTTCAAACATGCCGTAGCTCAACGTCACCTGGAGAGCAGAGGTGAAGATGTTGCTAGGGCCAAGGCACTGCTCTTGACGGAGGGACAGTATGGTTCAGTGGTTAAGGCATGGACCTTGGAGATCTGGGTCCTGCTCTGTCACAGACTTCCTGTCTGACCTCAGGTAAGTCACTGAGTTTCTCTGTGCCCTATCCCTACAATAGGGATAGTAGCCCGGACCCGCCTCACAGGTGTGGTATGAGGGTAAAGATGGTAACACTTGTAAGGCACTCAGACCTGGTGGTGAGGTCGCTTCCTCACAGCACTAGAGAAAAACCCCAAATGAGAGCTCTATCAGGGCTCTGGAGCCTCCTTCCTGCTGAGGCGGTGTCATTCTGGGTTCAATCCCAGGTTCCCAAGAGTAATTTCCTAAGTTCCGAGCATTCCTGGCCCATCATACACTGTGGTGAGAGGCCTTTGAACCAGCTATCTTGGTTCTGTGCTCATGGAGGAACAGGAGAGAACAGAAAAAATCCCACTCCTCTGTTCCACCTGTGATCATTGCCAGGTGGCCGTTCCCTGGCCTTTTTACCAATTCCAAGTGCTTCTTGGCTGTGATCAGGTTTACCTGTTTGTGAATCTCTGTCTTGGGCACCTGATGGAGGTTCTCCAGGTGGGAGTGGAATAGATTACTCCGGATAAGCTTCACTCCTAGCACGGACTCTATGATGTATCCAATGGTGCAGTCATCTGGCAGACGGATCTTCTCGGCCGTACTCATAAAGTGACCCCCACTGTAGGAGACAGAAGGCAGCAGGTGAGTGAGTTTGCCATACACTGAGTTAACTATCCTCAATGCTCTGCCAATGGATGCCAACTATAGTTCCCGCTAAGGTGCGTGACTGCACATCCTCACACACAAAATTCTTCCCCCGCCCACCTCCTCTGGGGAGCCACGCAGCAGCACTCGTATGGCAGGTGGCTGCTCCGGTGAGCAGGGCTGGCTGAGACAGCATGGTGAAGGAGCCGCTGGGGCAGGAGGCTGGGAACTGCTGCAGCTGCGTAGTGGGGGGGAGGCCTGCTCCGGTGGCTGGAGCTGCCACATGGCGGGGGGGCAGGAATGGGACCTGTTGCATGGTGGGGGGGAGGGTTAGGGTGTCTGCTTTGGTAGCTGGGAACAGGACATGCCGCGTGGCTGGGGTGGGGGGCCAGGGTCTGCTCCAGCGGCTGGGAACAGGACATGCTGCATGGTGGTGGAGGGTGAGGGGTTTCTACTCCAGTGGCCGGGAACATGTGTGTGTTAATAAATTGGGTGCCACAGTGGCACACATCTGAACCAGTGCATATGACCACAATATTGGTGCATAAGCCAAAACTCATTCTGCTCATGGTTGGAAAATCTTAGAGGGAACACTGGTGCCAACCCTGAGTTGGAGACATGCCCCACCTCCTGACTGGGCCGGGGTGGGAGGAATTCAGCCTCTTTGCTTACCAGTTTCTAGATTTAGGCTTACTGCACCAAATGACCTCAATCCTGGCTTGCTAGAACAATTTAATTTCCTTCCTAGCTCCTTGGTGGACTTCTGAGCACCCACCCGGATGATGTGGACTTCACTCCACTAGACATTGGGATGGAATCAAAAAAGTCCACAAATAGTTGGACTTTAGGATGCAGCTGAGTTTTGAATCACCAGTGATCTTTACTCTCCCGTGTCTGCCCCCATCCCAACTTGCTCAGAGCAATCCAGGACTTTCTAGAAGTCTTATGAAACATCAGTGCCAAGTATTGATCCCCTTACCTTGCCCATGGGCTCATCTTCAGTGCCAAACCGCGACTAATACAGAAACCTGCTCCCCCAGTGGCAAACCAGAAATGAACAGGATGCTGTGAAAGAGACAGGAAGCAAAACAGCAGGGTTTAAAACCAGCCTTTTCCCCTCTGTCCCCATGATTGTTTTATTGATTTAGGCAATCCAGAGAGAATTGTCTCTACTGCTCCCTGCATGGGTTAAATTGATCCCATCTACATGCAGGACACACAGCCATGCCTGGAACTCAGAAGGAGGGAGAGTGATTTCCTTATTAAACATCATCTCCATATTGAAAACAATAGCATTTTTCAACATGTCACCAGCTCAGTGAGAGCTGAAAACCCCTCTCTTTAGGCTCAATTTGGCCACTAGACTTTTGCCTCCCATTAGCCAACTAAACCCGTGTCCTGCTTTCTTACCATCTTGTTCTCACTGATCCTCTCTGTGGCTTGAATGGGTCGGTCCAGGCTAGGTTTGCCGATGTAGATGTCCTGTGTGTGAGGGTAGCCAGACAGCAACTTCACCAGGGTCCGGACATTCACATAGTTATCATCATCCACATGACAAAACCACCTGGGAGCACCAGAAGGGACCCAGTTAGTCTGGTACTACTCAGCCCTCCCCAAGCTCCTTTCAGCAGAGGGCTTGGCAACGGTGGGTAGCTGTTATCCCCGCTCGGCCCAGGGAAACTGAGGTGCGAGAGTTTAATCAAGGCCACGCAAACAGACCAACCCCCTGCACCAGTCACTAGCTCATACGGGCAAGGTCTGCTCATAGAAACCGAAAATCTCGCAGCCACATTGTAGCTGGTCACCAGAAGGCTCCACAGCTCAAGTCCTTCTCCCATTCCTGCACTGTCACCCGGCCACACATGGGCTCTCACACATGTACAAACTGTCATGCATATGGACACACCAGACACGCGCTCACACGCTTTCTCGGGACATTCATTTCCTTCTTACTTTCTCCCGGACTCAATGAACTTGTCATACTCCACGGCCATCTTGCAAGACAAAGCCTGGCGGCTGTGGGCGGCGGAACAGTTGGTGTTGATGACATTGGCTGCAGCGGGAAGAGGGTGTGGAGAGAAAAGGGACAGTCAATCGGATCAGTCTCTCTCCCCAACCACACTCTTGAGCTCATGAAGTTGCCTGCCCACTGCCACCCCACTCCCACCCCAGCCCCAATGTTCTGCAAGACGCGGAGCTGGCAGGGAGCTGCTGGGGATGTTGCCACTGGTTTGGCGAAGGAAGAGCTCTTGCTCCTTTGTAACCAGTAGCGGGTACTTAGAGCCCAGGAACATCCCCTCACTGAGCGCAGGGTTCCCAGAGAGCAGAGGCGGCTACTTTCCTCCCACATAAAAGGGAAGGGTGGGGCAGAACGAAGAAAGGCCAAAAAGATGCTGACAGTCCCATTGACCTTTCTGCGGCTGGCTCAGGAAGGCTAAGATGCCCCCCCCCAACTTAGACCTGGTCCTAGCCATACTCTCAGATCCTACAACTGTATTGTACAGTGCTAGACCAAGACCCTGCAGCATTCTGTACTGGCACTGCCTAGCCTTATAATAGGCTTGGCATGGCCCTCATCTAAAGCATACAGCAGAGAGCACCCTCTGGGGCCTGGAGTCCCCAGGGAATTGCTTCTGAGGCTGTGAGAGACAAAGGGGCCTGAAGCATTCCTACCAAGTGCTGTTGCAGAATCGTGAGAGAAGAAAGGGATCATCCCTCGCTCAGCTCTACCCATGCTCAGCTCACATTTGGCCACCGCCTCCCTGCACTTGCAAGGCTGCGCGCTCAGCCTCCAGGAAGCCAGGCGGGTGGAGGCTCTGAAGTGGATCCTCTGCCTCTCTGTTGGGGTCTGTTAGCCAGAATCCTGGCCTATTCATGCAACATTTTCCCAGCCACCTGTTATTTGCTGGGCCATCTCAAAGGGAACTGATTCAGGGCCTGAAAGGGACTCATTTACATCAGAAGAATAGGCAGGGCCTGACTGAGAATCGAGTGGGGGGGTGCTGCTGAATAAACACTCGCTGAGTAAGTCCCTTTCCCTCCCTCTGTTGAAAGCTACTTGAGCTCCAGTTAATCACAGGGCTCCAATGGGAAACTTCCCTAGAAAGGCACCTTGTCATTCTCCTCTGCCTCACAAGGGAGCTCGGGGATCAAACCATTGCCAGGCAGGTGGCTGCCCTGATTGCTTTCTCAAGGGCAGGTGGGGGGAGGGAAAGCAACAGCGTTATTAGCGACCGCCATTAACTCTGACTGGGGGCTCTCCGCTGTCTGTCTTCTGCAGAGGCTACTACTGAAACAAGCCACCCTGAGATCCTTGTGGGGCGCCACCGCCACATTCAGTTTCTGTCCTGGCCTTGAAAGCCACCTTCTAAGTCCTAGCTTGGAGTAAGAGGAGGCCGCCAAAGGGCAGTCGAGGTGCTGTGAATTACACTGTCTTCACGGCAGCAGCCGATGACTTCAGTGATGTCACGCTGCTGTAACAGAGAGCCAGACAGCCACAAGCGCCCAGTGCCCACCACTTCCCTTTTCAGTACCCAAACTGCTCCACTGGCTTGAAAATCTGGCTGCCCATTGGGCACCTAAACACTGTTCAAAGATCTGGTGCCAGCAGTGGGCACTTCTGACCATCCCAAAGTAACCTGGGAGGCTGAACTACTCCAGGCTCGGATAGCAATGGAGTGTACACCCTGCACTTGCTTTTGGACCCAAAGAATCCACAGAGGTACCTAAAACCTTTACCAGGCTCCCGCCAGCCAGCAAGGAAAACAGAATGAGATTGGTTGACTCACCTGTGCGTTTCTTCAGTTCCTCATCCTCCCCGTCGGTGAAGATGAAGGTCTGAAAGAGATGATAACGCATCATTAGAACTGATGTGACCATGGGCCTGTTGCTTTGTGCCCATCCCCGGGGGGGGGGGGGGGGAGGGAATCCTGCTTCTGCTGCTTTCCAGTTTCCAAATGTTTCCAGACTGCATGTGCTGCTGGAGGAAAAACGCCTGCTGCTGACCTGGGCTATCGCTCCATCACCCCAGCTGTCAACAGTGGTTTTAGTGTGAGGTAGAAAAGGGCAGAAAGAGGCCTCTGCACCAGTACTCCCTGTAAGCTGAAAGTTTGGGTGGGCACCCTGGAGAGATTCAAATGCCGCTCAGTTGATTAGCAGAGTGCCCACAGCGGGCAGCTTGCGTCCACAGACATAAAATTTATTCCACACATAGATAGAAAAAACTAGCGGGAACATTGTTCTGCACTATCGAGGACTGCCAGAAGGGCGTGTTGGTCAGGCTTTTCATAATGGTTCTGCCTCTCCTGCACTAGAGGCTAAACCATTCATTGCCACTCAGGAAGTCAGGGTGAGTGGGTGCTTGTCATTCATTTCCTCTTAAGGCCCTAACCTTAATCCTATATCCACGTGCTCCTGAGCTGGGAGGCAGGCAATTTAGATCTGGCTCTGAGCTCTGTGGCTCCAACCCAATTCTGCTGCTCTTTAAAGGAGCGATTGGGTTAAAACGCTCTGCCTAGTGAACATATTGATCACAACCTCTCTCGAGCCAGGCTAACATTCACTGGAAAGGGGGGAACAAGAGGGCACCAGAGCTGGAATCACTGGACAAAAGGAAATTTTGGAAATTGGTGGGGTTTGAAGGCGCTCACTTTCCCACCGGGGAAAGAAAATGGAAACAGTGTCTCTTACTAACTGCACCACATGGATCCCAGCCTCCACTGTGGTGAAGTCACCCCACCCCCAACCCCCAGTTGGAGCTGCAGTCACAGTTACTTGGGTTTCACTGTGTGTGTCTGCCCAGATTGCTGGAACGTCATTTCACTGCCAGGCCCCAAGCGTATAACAACATGGGCCTTTCGCACAAAGCCACAGGGCAAGGGGCACACCCTAGGAACACCGCAGAGGCTGCAGCTTGCAGTGCGGTGGGCTTAGTTTCTTGCACAGTGTGGAGTTTTTTCCATGATCTTGCTGTTAAGCTGCGGCATATGCTGGGAATAAACACCAGGACCAGGCCATGGGCTTGCACTAGATGCATGTGGGGCGGAGAGGCACGTGGGGTGAAGTGATGGGACCGATAGTCACATGTAATGAGTTGCAGCTGAGCTGGGGTCTTGCCAAGCCTGCTGGGGCGGGGGAGGGGGACTAGTTCCTCCGGAGCCCAGTGATTCAAAAGGGATGGGGGCTTTGGCCACCACCACTCCCTTAAGTCACCCGCAGAATGCCACGCTGCACACTCTGGGCAGCTTTGAGGGCTGCTGGTGGGGGGCAGGGGCACCATTCTGGGCAGCACTAATGGCTGACTGCCCCCCGCCCTGCCCCTTCCACCTGAAGCCCCGCCCCTTCTGGGAGCACAGAGCCACACCTTGCCCAGGGGTCCAGCAAGTCTGTTGGCTCCCCTTGGCCTTGCTTAGAGAAGCAGCAAGCTAAGGAACTATTCCTGCACCCATTGGAAGAGGGGAGGTTCTGCCACTGACATTGGTGCTGGCTCTGTTCTGAGGTTCAGGCGTGAGACTTGGGCTTCATGCTGTCACACAGGATGGTTGTCTTTCCCAAGGCTCGTCCTGCTCAGCCCACCTGGCTGGGCTGCACACCGGGCACCAGCCTCTGCCTGGGTAGCAGCAGGTGTGTTTGCGCCCCTGGTGCACCGAGGCTTCTTCCCACACCTGTGTCAACAGCATGCGCCCAATCGGCTTGGTCCTGGCACCCTGAGCTAGCCCCACCCCCACCCGTTTCCGAGGCCTCTCCACCCCAACTCATAGCCTTTGTTGATTGAGCTGGAGGTCAGGTGGCAGCAGCTGCTGAGCTCTGGCACGAGCCCTGCCTCGCCCAGCTTGTGGGGGCTGGGGTGTCGGCCTTGATTGCTGCTGCTCCCTGCACCTGTGTGTGTGTGTGTGTGTGTGTGTGTGTGTGCGCGCGCGCACACACGTGTGTGTGTACAGCAGGGCACCTCCACCCCTGCGCTCAGCCAGCTTCCTAGGGAACTGAATCGCCTTCAACCGCCGCTTGGACTGGTGCCCAGCAGCAAACACCATACACCTCCTTCCCCGCCCCCCCCCCCCCCGCCATTACCTGAGCCACCTGCCTGGCTGCAGTCCCTTATTTACATAGCTAATTCTCCTCATATGTCGGCTGGCTGGAGGGGAACGGCTTACCGGTTTACCCTGGACTGTTTGGGGGAGGAGGGAGGCAATGGAGGGGTGAGAAAGCAATCTCAATCAATCAGTGTGCAGCAAACAAAGCCGGAGCGAGAGAAGAAACCACAACCAGCTGCCAAGCGCTGTAGAAACCAGACGCACACAAAAGTGAAAAAGAAGAAAGACAAAGAGAAATTGGGGGTGGCGGAGAGAGGGGAGGGGGGAAGGGCAGAGTCCTGGGAATGATGAATTACAAGCGAACTGGAAATTTGTCGCCACCCATCAGTCATTCCTCACAGTGGGTGCTTTTTTGGGGGGGTTTTGTTTTGTTCTAGGAAGTGCTGGGGTGGGTGATAATAGCTTGAATGCTTCTGCCTGACTTTACTCAGTACAGGAGAGTTAAGCAGAAAGTGTTTGCCCCTGCATTAGCATACAGCTGGGCTGGTTAACTGGGAGGGGGAGCCAAGTTTGTTTGCTCAGGTCCCCAGGGTAGGGAAGTGGCTGGGAAGAGCAGAGGCTGCAATGGTCCTGAATAGAAGGGGTGTCTGGGCCTTTGGTCCATGGGGTGGGGGAGGCGAGAAGGTGGCAACTTGCAAGTGGCCTTTTTCCAATACGAGAATAGAGCTGAACTGAGATGTGAAAACCAAACTAGCCACCAGCACAAAGCCACTGCTTAGGTCACATATTAGAGATGTAAAATCCTGTTTATAAAGTGAACTGGTTATGGCCAGGCTAGAGCAGCGCCCTCCCCCCCCTCCCTCCCCCATGCTGTGGGTGGGAGTTTGCTCCAGCACACTCAGCCTGTGGTACAGTGGGCCCAACTGGGCTGGGGGGAGCTTTTTAACTGATTACCCGGTAAGCATGACCTGGCTCACTGGTGATGCTTACTGGGCAACCAATTAACCCTTTACATCCCTATCACATATGTGCTAATCATTCCCAGAAAGGTCCAAAGATGGTTTGGCCAGATACTACCCAAAATGGGGGGGGGGGGAGATCAAGAGCACAAATGGGCTCTGTTCCTTCCCTGAGACAGGGAATCTGGCATGGGGGCATCCAGTCAACTGCTGCAGGGGAAACTCAAAGGGCTGGATGGTGGTACGACCCCCTAGGAAGAAGGTTTTTGTCACGCAATGCAAGACAAGAAAGAGGCTCAAATCTCAGGGTTCAAAGCATTAGCTGCTCAGTTAGAGGCCATGGTGGAATGTCCCTCCTCATAATACGGGCTAAGCGGCATGGGGCAGTAAGTGGGAGGGCAGGGAATAGCCATCCCGTTGGGAGCAGGCTGCCATGCTAGCGATAATAAGGCCCATGTCATGTTCAGGGCTAGGGAACAGGGCAGTATGACTTGCTCTCCCTGGGGGCACAGGGTGGGGAATCACCCCCTGCTGGAGTATCAAGGGGCCACAAGAATGTGCCTGTTGTTCCCATACAAGACCTGATTTTCCGCTGGGCTTTTTGCAGCTTCTTTTAGCCAGTGAAGGGTTGGATTTTCCCCAGCACACTCCCAGCCATCCAGTCACCTGGCCACGGGGGTGTGGCGGGAAAAGGCAAGCAAGGGGCAAGTGCCCAAGGACGGGTGAGGCCCGTGGCTGTTAATGCTTTGTCAGATGAGTCTGTTTGGTCTTACACTCACTGGCTGCCCAATGGTGTGCACCCTCCCCCTCACTTGCCTTCCCCGCCGCCCAGGATCAATCCATTTAATCAATTTCTTTGGAATGTGTCAGAGGGGGCCCCGGGAAGGGAGACCAGATCTCTTTCAGGATGCCCACTGGGGATTTAATACAGAGGAAAATGTTTGCTTGATTAGATCAGCAACACTGTCTCCAGCAACTGTGTCTTAAGCCGGCTCCAAAAATAACCCCTAAACTAATCCTCCAGCTCGGCCGCTATAAATAGACCAAAGTGGACATTTGTTTATTATTAGACAGCACTGAAAATTTTTATTCTGAAGACACCACCCCTCCCACACACAGAAGACAATGCAATTATCTCCAGGACTGTCGAAGAAGCACTCTGCCTCTCCTCTGGGCAGGCAGGGAACTGCACGACCCCTTGGAAGGAAACTCCGGAAAGTTGTAGCCTGCCTGCCTGTCTCCCTGCTGCCTAGGCAGGAAGGGTATAGCCTGCACCCAGCCCTACGTGATCCCTGGGAGGGACTATCTTGCCTCTGCAGGTTCACCACCCCCCAGCCCCTTCCTGCCTGTCCGCTCTGCCGGCTCAGGAACTCAGCCAGAAGGTTCCATTAAAACCAAAACAATGACAGCCTCTCTTGGTTTTGTAATTAGCTTTTCTGCATTTCTTGGAGATGAGATCTGCTCCTGCGACTTCCCCTCCACCGCCCTCCCCCAGGCCTGGGCAGGCTTCCAGGATCCTCTCTGGAACACAGGGCTCTATAGGCAGGTCAGCTGGGAGGAGAGATGTCTGGGGAGAGTGGAGGAGAGGAAACAGACAAGAGAGGAGACCGGGGAAAGAAAGGGGGAGGGGTGTGTGCAGACTGCCACAACTCCAACAAAGCCAGAGGATTTGCTGCCTCTCAGAAGCACGGTCCATCCACCTTGGACCTGGAGAGTCCCCCTCTTTAAAGCAGTTACAGCCTCAGCTCTGCTATGTGGCTTGATATCCCCTGTATGCAGCTTCCCATCCTTAGCACTCTTCCCTTGACTTAGATTCTCTGCTCCTTGTGGCTGCCGAGCTGTGGGGATGCACAGCACTCTCTGTCAATGATTGGAGACTGGGAAATGGGGGTGTGTGTACTGGGAATGGGTAGAACCATGCCAGTTCTAGTTAACTGTTCACTGAGATGAGAAGCTTTTCTATTCACTCTCTGCATGTCCCAGATACCCAAACCTCCTGCAGTGATGTTCTGGTCACCCTCCCAAGAGCTGTATGCACAGCTGAAGTGTTCTTGTTAGTCCACAACAACAGAACCTTGAGGCTTCTCTGAAAACTTCCACACAGTGTGCAGCAGCAGTCAAAAAGGCAAATAGGATGCTAGGAATTATTAAGAAAGGGATAGAAAATAAGACCCAGAATATCTTACTGCCCCTATATAAAACTATGGTACACCCACATCTTGAATACTGTGTACAGATGTGGTCTCCTCACCTCAAAAAAGATATTTTGGCCTTGGAAAGGGTTCAGAAAAGGGCAACTAAAATGATTAGGGGTTTGGAACGGGTCCCATATGAGGAGAGGTTAAAGCGACTGGGATTTTTCAGTTTAGAACAGAGGAGACTGAGGGGGGATATGATAGAGGTATATAAAATCATGAGTGGTGTGGAGAGGGCCGATAAAGAAAAGTTATTTATTAGTTCCCTAAATAGAAGAACTAGAGGACACCAAATGAAATTAATGGGTAGCAGGTTTAAAACTAATAAAAGAAAGTTCTTCTTCACACAGCGTGTAGTCAGCTTGTGGAACTCCTTGCCAGAGGAGGCTGTGAAGGCTAGAACTATTATAGAGTTTAAAGAGAAGCTAGATAATTTCATGGAGGTTAGGTCCATAAAAGGCTATTAGCCAGGGGATAAAATGGTGTCCTTGGCCTCTGTTTGTCAGAGGCTGGAGAGGGATGGCAGGAGACAAATCGCTTGATCATTGTCTTCGGTCCACCCTCTCTGGGACACCTGGTGCTGGCCACTGTCAGGATACTGGGCTAGATGGACCTTTGGTCTGACCCAGTACGGCCATTCTTATGTTCTTATGAGGCTCAGCGTATTTTGCAGCTGATCAGACATGGAAACAAAGCCAGGATTGCACACAATGCACAGTCAGCCTATGGAACTCCTTGCCAGAGGATGTTAACAAGATTCAAAAAGAGCTAGATAATTTAATGGAGAATAACTATCAATGGCTATTAGCTAGGATGGGCAGGAATGGTGTCCCTAACCTCTAATAGTCAGAAGCTAGGAATGGGCAACAGGCGATGGATCACTTGATGATAATCTGTTCTGTTCATTCCCTTTGGCATTGACCACTGTTGGAAGACTGGATACTGGGTTAGATGGACCTTTGTTCATCAGGCAGTCTCACTTCCCTTCCTGGGTATCCCAGCAAGTGCACAGCAGCAGTGAACTATACAAAGGCCAATGTCCCGACCCTTAGGGAGCTCGCTACAGCATCTGCAAGGAAATCTTTGGGCATGGCGCAAGGATGAGCTGATGTGCTGATTAGCCCGAGTGCAGGTGCATGTGTGCGCATACACGCATGCAGGGCATTTATCAGACCCTGGGCCTGATTGGCCTCTCCCCCAGTGTAACTCCATTGACTTCAGGGCAGGGTGCTGGATCGGAGCCAAGTTATCCCTGATGGACAGTGGTATAAATGAGAGGTAGATCAAGTCCTGTCAGCCTCAGCTCAATCGTGGGTGTACCTCCCTAGTTCTGGGATTCAGTGACATATGGAGGGACAGAGAACAGGCCACCCTGCTTTTAGGCGATGGCTTCCGGACACTGTGAATGCTCTCCCTTCCCCTCGCATTCAGAGGCTCTCTCTGGGCATCGATATAGCTGCTTCTGCTTTAGGAATGCAGGGACTTACCTTGCTCTTTTCTCCCCCCACTCTTAAGTCCCCTTAAATGGGTGAAAAGAAAGGGTTTGTCTTTGCTTGCTCAGTGGCTGCATTGTCTGGCCAGGGACCCTGACTCCGACACACAGGAAGCCTCATTGTTCTAAAAGCTGCAATTTAAAGAATCACAGGATGCCAAATCCTTCCCCAACAATAGCAGCCACCAAAGAATAAGGTCGGGACAATGCACTTTACCCCGCCAGGTTCCCTAAACTGCTGCATAACGGGGCTCAGCAAGAGACACCAGGCAACTGGTGCGCAGGCCCACCCTTGCTCTGTAACACAGGGAATTGCTGGGGGGAACTCAGCTCCCAGGACAGGGTACTCTCCAGTCTGTTCTGCTACTTCACAACATGCCCTGCCCAGCTTGGCCCAGCTCCCTGCCTATGGGGAAGGAGAGACATGGCCAGTCCAGACTGTCACATGGGGGAAAGGTTTTTCCTTCATTTCTCTCTTCTTGGTGACTCACTTCCCCTTATTTGCAGTGAAACCCTAACTCAGCCCTCACAGTTGCTCACAGCTCCCTGGTTGATCTTGGTGACGAACAGCAGCATAGCTGGCAGGATCCAGCCATAAGGTCCCTGTTCCACCTGAGCAACCAGGGAAAAATTGGCCCTGACGGTCTCTTCTCTTGTCTTTTGTCCAAGAGCAAGTCTCCATTTTGTTCCCTCTTAAAATGGACCAGAAATATCTTCAAGGAATGACCTTCTCTCCACTCCTGCACCAGTGGCACTGAAAACAGGAACCAATGTGATGCATATTGCATAAATGACCTCATGACTGTCCATTGCATACATCTCCTTCCCTTTCTCGGTATACGGGTGTCATTTCCCCCTGCGTGATGCTTGGCCTCATCTTGTAAGGTCAAGAAAGGATGCAATGACTTTAGCCTGGAGGACAGCGCCTAAAAGCCCTTTCTAGTCCTACGATTTTTTTTGCGGGGTGCGGGAGGAGGCACCTGTGTGCGCATTGGCTGATCTGTCAGGTTGCAACAGTGTCATTGTGAAACTGGCACTGCGAGAGTTGTAGCAGGTTTGGCTGGATGGTTCCAGTTCACTGCGGTATCCTCCAGCTGGAAAAGTCACTACTTAGGGGAGGAAGGAGGAGAGAATCAGCAGCTGGAACAGGTTCCTGCCTGGCTTTTGTCCCCTGCAGCACATGTTTACTGAAAACAAACCAAGTTCAAGCCCTGATGGGCCAGACAGGGTGAACAGTGAGCACAAAACTCAACTGAAAAAGCTGTTGGGAGGAAACTCTCCAGCTGGTTTCAGGGATTAATTTGATGGTCCTGGCCCCATTTCTTGCCTAGCTGGCTGAGCTGTGGCTTTCCCTTGCTGCAGTGGCTGTGGCTAGCCCAGAGGCTCCCTAATCTCAGAACATGATCCTGTCGTCCCCCCACATGAAGCTGGGGGTTACAAGGCATTCACCAACAGGAGTGGAACCCAGCTCGCTCTCCCCCCTTCACTGTTCAGTAACAGGAAGAGTCCTCCACTCCGTCATTTCCAAATGCTATTATTGTTAATCATCCCCCTTTGAACAAGGAGCTCCTTGTGCAATTAGGGACCCACCCCTCCCCTCACGCGCCACACGTGTGGGTCTTTCACAGACTGATATTTCAAGTGCTTTTATTGCTGTCTGAGTAGAAATCTCTCATGGCTTGGGGCATGCAATTAACAGCATGACACGCCCCTGGATTATCAGTGTCCCCTCCCTCCATTTAAAACAAACACCTCCTGTCCTAGCACACTCCCCTGCCTGGCAGATCTGCTTTCCTGCAGGTCTGAGTCTGGCATTGCTGTTGGCTTAGCACCTCCCAGATTGAGGCCCCAGGTGTGGTTTGTCTTTAACATGCCCAGGTGTGAAGGCAGAGGAGTGGGGCACTTCACCCAGGGACCTCTCACTCCCCTCAGGACCAGAGCGGCTGGGGAGCAGCCAGAACTGGCTTGGCATAGCTCTGACAGCCCAATTCCACCTGCTGGCTTGGACAGAGCCCACGCCTGTGTTTGGAGTGTAAACAGGGCCCAGAGCTATATTTGCTGTGTACACATGAATGCATAAGGCCCACTGGGAGCGTGTTGGCACACAGCACACCCCAGGCACACAGCACACCCCAGCAGGCCGTTACCCCTGAGGACAGGAACTCTGGCCAAGGTACTAGGAAAATTTGGGAACTGCCTGTGCTCTCTGGAAGGCAAACACATTCCTCTTGAGTAAACTAGCTGGATTAGGTAGCAGGACCTGTAATTATCTACCAACCTTACGGAAATGAGAAGACCCTGGCAGCAGAGTTAATCACATAGCGCTTCCATGCCGCTCCTGGGAACAAGCCCACCAAGCTGCTTGAAGAACATGGACTCGGGTTCCAGTACCCCGGGGTAAGGAGTGCAGTTCTGTCACTAACTCCTCAGTTCAGCTGGCATTCAGAGGGGTTGGCTAAACTCTCATTTAGGATATTTTTTCCTACCATGGTGGTGGCGGGGGGTTAAGCACAAACTCTCCCCAGACCACTCTGTAGCCTGCTAAGTATGCAAGTGCTGAGTCAGCCACAGCTGCAAACTCTCTTCAAAAGGTGCTGGCGGGAAGGAACATCTCCCCCCAAAAAAGCCTATCTGGGCTAGATTGCTTGCAGTAGGGGAGTAGATGCAGGCTTTGGGGGCAAAGGGGAAGCCCCAGTCTATCACTCTGCTTAGATAAAAAGAGGAGGAGGAGGCGGCATCCTATCACATGATCTCATTGCAGTATCTCAGATTAGAGAGAACACAGGAAACTGAGGCTATTGTGCATTGAACAAAGAGTATCCAAGAAGACAGTACAATAGCGATTTTCCCTTTCTACCGTCTCTCCAAACAGGAACAGCCTGGCAGACTGAATTCCCTTCTCCCTGACGCACTGTTTCACTTAACTCTTTAACCATCACTTAAACACAAACACAGCTCTGAGTGGAACCACGAAGAGGAAGGTTCCAATTTTCATCCAGAAGGGGAGTGGGGGGGGGGACAGAAGACTTGTTCTCTTTTCAGGGGGGATTCTGGGCAAGTCTCTAAGAATTTCCACTGTGACCAGGGTGCAAGTTGCACAAATGCTTGAGTGGCTGTTGGCAGAGCAAAGGAGAGAGTGGGCCTGAGACCCAGGGAAGGGAGACCTGACTCAGACCGAGACCCACACTTTTAGCACCAGCAACTCCTCAGGCGAAAAAACCCCGTTACTAATCCAGAGCATTGTTTGTATGAAGCAATGAGTTTCAGTCAACTGTCACAAGGAGAAGCTTCTAGCAAAGGCTCAGTGCTCACCCAAGGACAGGAGCTCATCCCCCAAAGTACCCATGTTTTTAGGAAGATAAATGAGACAGAGTGTCCCCTCCACCCTCCTGCTCTACTGTTAGGTGCACAGATAGTCCACAAGTGAAAGCAAAAGAGAAACTAATGGGCAAGCCAGGGCGCTCCGAAGTTGCCGTTACAGGGTGCCTTGGTAGGAGACAGTCTGAGACCAGAAACTGTACAGATTCGCTTCCTACAGCCCCTCTGGAAGGGGCAACAGGAACTGTCAGGCTGGTTAAGATGGAGGGTCAGTTTCCTGGCGACTGCAACTAGGCTGGCATGGAACGGCTGGGACGCATTCCCACCCCTTCACCAGCTCTGTCCTTCCTCCTGCCCCTGCAGGAGTTTTCTGTAACTTCAGCTCTCTCACCAAAGCGTGTCCCTCAAGTGCTGTACAAGAGCATCACTCAGCAGCTTGTCAGTTGGGCACCTCTCTGAGCAGCAGCCCCCCTAGCTTCCTGGCCCTCATCTCTAGGCAACCTGACCTGGGCACTGCAAGCTCCAGCTCCCCGGTTCCCATGGAAAGCCCCACACAAGAGGCTGTGAAGCCTTTTCTCTGTGCTTGGGAGAAAAGAGGCTTTGTTAGCTTGCCCAGGGGGACAGCGTGAGAGCTAGGACTTGGGACTCTGGGAATCTAAACGGACAAACGACACAAAACAAAACCCCAAAAGAAAGCCGGAGCCCATGAGAAAAAGAGAACAGGCATTCCCAGGATCGTCTGTAGGTGCTCAGGGCATTTATCCACCTCCCACTCCCTCCCCTTTTGCAGAGGCTGCAGAACACAGAAAAGCAGCTAAGAGTTTCCCCTAACTAACCAGGGCAGGGAGAAAGGGCAGTCACTGCCAGGCCTTTGAGATCTCCAGTGGAAGCCAGTGGCACTCATGGTGACAGTCTGTCCACAGCAATGTGTGACTGAAATGTCCAAAAATCCACTGAGCCTGATCCATTTCCCAAACCCTTCAGTCTGCAGCAGCGATCATTTACAAATGATTCCTGAGTGAGAAATGTGAGTCTGCCTCCCTGCATTGCAGACCAGAGAAAGCCCAGAAGGGAATGGACTAGAGAAAGAAAATGAGAAAAGCTTATTCTGTTCAGAGCAGACATAATCTGATTGGGAAGCTGTTTGATGCTCAAACTAATTCGTAAGGAGAGCAAATGACAAAAGCAAGATTCCTAAGAAAAGTTTTTAAAAAAAATACTAGAATAATGGCAGAGTGGTAGAGAGTAGGAGACTGTTGCTCAAGAAAGGGGGAAGTGGGACAACAGATCAGGCTGGTGGTCAATACTTTCATCCAGTATGTACTGGTGGCCAGACTAAATGACTAACAATGGTCCCTTCTGGCCCTAAATGCTATGAAATCCCTCAGGAGTCCCTCCCAAACTGGCTACCACTTTTAGTGGCTTTCTGGGGCAGCGGTTCTCTCCATCCACCTGTGCATTTGGAATACAGCCATTGTTGTAGTATGTGGGTACCAGAAATCACCCCGTACCCTGCAAGCGATGCAGTAATTCAGGCTTGGCCTTGCACTGAAGGAACTAAGTACATACCTGGCTTCTGAGAGGATCCCTCTCCTTAGGCCTCAGCACCAAGACACAGCAGCCTACAGGTGTTGGGCTCTATTCCTGGTTCCACTATTGCAACTTTGCATGTCAGTTTCCCTACTTGCAAAACAGGGATGATGCTAACCATTGTGGCGCAGTGCTTGGAGAGTGACAGATGAAAAGCAGCTATAGGATTACTCCTTGGGCTCTATACTTAGGTATGGACCAGTTCCCTCCCTCTGAGACAGGAGTGCTACTTCTCCCATACTGCACGGGGAGTGGCTGTTATCCTTGCCTACAGGCTTTTGGTGTAGCTGACACTTCTCTGGAAATGCCGAGCTGACATCCTAGACAGTGCTCCAGGGGCTTGATGTTGGCAGGGTCCCCCGCCCCCACCCCAGCAGTCTCTAACCAGCCCTGAGAACTCTCAGTCTCCTCCCCTTTTCTTTATGCTACAGAGCTCCGGACTTCAGCCCCTGTTTTACATCTGACAAGGCCAGTCCAGCGACACAAATTGCATTTCATGCTCCCCATCACCAGTTTCCTAGGGTTGGGAGAGGCAGCGAGAGAGGGAGGAATAAACAGGCACCTGAGCACTGAACACAGGGTCTCGTTAATGCCTGCTGCCAAGAGCCTTCCACGGCTCCGGAGCATGTATAGCCCAGACCCAAGGTAGGAACGCGTTTCAAACCGGATTGTGACTCTCAGCTGCAGAGACGCCGAGTCCATCAGGATGCACCTGAATTCTCCAGCTGGGAAAAGAGCCCGCTCTCAGCTGCGGGGAGCAGACAGGGCAGCTAGGATTCTTCAAGCTCCAGGCCAGGCACCCACATAGTCCACGCAGGCAGGAGGACGTTGGCAGGAGCTGCCCGCGCTCGGAGCCCCTGAGCGTGGGGGGTTCTGCTGCCACCCCAGCTGGGCTGCAGCCCGTAAGCTCTCTCGCAGCACGGGCGGGGGGGGGGAGCGATCCCCCCCAAAGCGCCCCCTCCCACTATGTCATAGAGCTCCATAGCAATGGAGGGGGCATCATGGCTGGAGTGTGCCTCAGTTTCCCTTCCCCAGGCCAAGGGCGGGAACCAGGCGCTGGTTCCAGGCTCTTGGACGTGCAGGCACAAGCCAGCCCGGCCAGATCATTAGCGCTTCCCAGCACTGCCTGGCGCGGCTCCCTGCTGCTCCCCTGCCCGGGAACCCACCTGGCACCTGCCGAAGGCTGGAGAGCAAGCGCCGGCCGCAGTCCCCACTGCCCCCCTTTGCCCCCACTCACCAAGTCTCTGTTCCGGGAGATCCAGGTGTCCAGCAGCAGCTCCAGCCTGGCCTTGTGGAACTTCTTGGTGGTCTTCACCGCGATGAAGACATCCTGGGCGGAGATGTCCTCCACGGCAGGCCTCGGGGTCCCCTCCCGCCGCGGGGCCAGGCTGCCGGCTTCCTGCGCCTCCCGCCTGCCGCGGCTCAGCTTGCTGAAGTAATCGGTGAAGCTCTTCACCTCTCGGAGGGCCACGCCGGGCTCGCCCTCCGGCAGCTGCGGCTGGCGGGGCATTCCCTTGGGCTCGCCCGGGCTCGCCACGCTCCGCAGAGCTCTCCTGGCGCCGTCTCCGCCCAGGGCCACCACCTGCCGCTTCTGCTGATCCGCCATGAGGACCAAGAGGCAGGTGAACATGCACCCTACCAGGAACAGGAGCGCTTTCCGCCCACAGCTCTTCAGCATCCTCCCAGCCCTGACTCGGCTCCAGGCACCGGCTGCCCAGCTGCTGGCGCACAGCTGGAGGGAAGCTCCGTGGCCAATTCCGCTCCTGGAGACTTCCAGATCAGCTCCCGAGCTAATTCTGCTGGCAGGTGCCACTGCCTGGTGTCTATGCCAGCCTCCCCCTCTCGCCTCGCTCCCTCCCCAGTGACTGCGCCAGTCCGGCCGCCGCTCAGAGGCAGCAGCAATTTAAAAACTCCTCTCCCCACGCCCCCTGCCTTACCAACTCCTATGCCGGGCTTTCTTGCAAGGGGCGGGGCTCTGCCAGGCCCCGCCCCTCCCGGGGCGGTCTCAGAACGTTGCCGCCTTCCCCGGGGGCCGGTCTTCCGCTAGTTCTCTGGCGGCGGGTCTCCCACGTGGGAGCGCTGCAGGGGGCTGGGAGCAGACGCCGCCGTACCAGCCAGCCGACTCCTCCCTTCTGTACATCGGGCGGGTTGAGAGGCTGCTCCGTGACAGCCTCCCTTGAGACAAAGCAGGAGCTGCGCTTAGTGGGTGTTCACAGACCAGCGCCGAGGTGCTGAGCTAGAGGGGAAGGTTGTTGCAAGAGCATTTTCCCTCCTGGCAATGCCATTTTGAGGCAAAGTATTTCATGGGCATGGTCCAAAAACCCCAGTCCGACGGTCAGGGCTTACACACAGATCTCCTGTCACCTAATACAATGGGTATGCATACAAGCCACTTACTACTGCTAGGCCCCCAAGAAGTGAGCCACATAATAAGCATAATAATGGTATGATTAATAAACTGCTTTAAATTGTAGCCTCAAGATATGCAAACATCTAAACGAAGTACCCCTGTAATCCTTGTTCTTCCCCACCCCACTCCTTCCCTGCTTGTCACATCACATGTACCGCTAGTTCCTGATCCCACCCTCAGATCTGTTCTCATAGACCCCTCCCCTCACATCTGGGTAGAGCAGAGCCCACTTTTCTGCTCACCGATTGCAGGATCAGAGCCTTAGGGTGTAAACTCCTCGGGGTGCACTGTGTGTTTCTATTTGTTCTGTAAGGCTGCTGGCACAGTCCTTGGTGTTGAAATAATAGCAGCCTAGCGAGAGCACCCCTGAATGTTGGAGGTTTTAAAATGTAAACATGTAGCCAGAGCCAAATTTTGCAAATGGATTCTCTCTTTAAATGGACTGAATCAAACTCTGGATCCGAATGCCTTTGAAATGCAGAGCTTTTGAAGCCCAGAGTCAGATGCTGCTCCTGGAACTCATCTCTAATGGTGCTACATTTGCAGAGGAAAGGTGTGAAAAGCATTCATTAAGCCAGCTGTACTGCCCAAGGGACTTAGCTTTGTCAGCTCAGCTCAGGAATTCCATACTATTATCATAGAGGCCATTGCTCCATGCTTCTATACCCAATATCCCATTGAGGCCTCTCTCGGTAGGCAGTGAACAAACTGCCTTCTCTGCTTTGCATGTGGCCCACTGATAGAATCTTCAGCAAGCCGTCTTGGAGCAATCTCTTTGCCTCCCCATTTTCTGCTGTCACTGGCCTCCAGTGATTCTTTCCCCCGGCCTCTATCCTTGCTGTTGTTTCACAAAGGTACCTTCATTCCCATGCTTGCTGTAGTGATATTGAATAGTGTCTACACACAGCCCTATTCAGTCCCTCTGTATCCCAGACTCACCATCCTCCTTCACTCACGTCAACTGAATGGAAGCACTATAGTAGCTTTCTCTGTGGAACTGGTCCCTGCTTCCTTGTGCAGGACTTGCCCCCATTGCCTGCCCTGGCTTCCATCCAGCTACTGCTGGCCCCAGACCCTGAGATTCTAAAGCTGTGTATTGACCTGGGACGTCTACATGGCTGTGTAGTGTGACCAAATCAAACAGGGAACAACCTTGCTGTAAATTGAATTATCTCTGTGGTTTCTATTTCCCCTCCTTTTCAATTTCTGCCTGATTTGTCGTGGCAGGCAGAACAGCCAACGCACAGGGACACTGATTAGCAGAGACCAAGGCAGGATTGGGCACAGTGGCGCGTTTTTCTCACAACTGTATCCAAGAGGTTACTATGAAGCAGACCACCCTGGTTACATACTCAATTCAAACTGTAAATTTCTCACTGGCTGGGAGTAGCAACCCTTCCCCCACCCTCAGGAACACCACTTTATCTCATATTGATCAAAACAAGACTCAGGAGATTTGAGTTTGTTCCCATTCTTGTCTATGGGAGCCTGGGGAAAATCACAGGCTATTGTCTCTGGGTCCTTTCCCGGCCTGTCTGCAGGAGGGGGGTGTGCGAAGGGTGCAAACGTACCCCCCACGGTCTCCCAAGTAAGAGTGAGGGGGCTCTGTTAGGGCAGTGGTTCTCAAACTGCAGCCACTACCTTCCAGGTGGTCCACGGCTCAAGATCAGCTCCCCCTCTTCCACCCTCTCTCCCTCTCCCCGTAGCAGAGAGCCTGCGCTGCTGCTCCAGCCTTGTGTCCCTCCCCGCCCCGCATGAAGTTGGAGCACCAGTACTGGCTTCCCTCTGGGGTGGGAAGGAGCCCTGAGCCTCCCTGCAGGATTCACCTCATGGGGAAGAAGCGGAGCCAGAAGCGACTCCACATACTGCTGCTCCCCCCGCCCCTTCCGTAGCTGGGGAAACAGCAGCACACTGACCACTGCCTGGAGGCTTTCCCTGCTGCTCCAGTTGGCTGTATTCCAGCCAATGGGAACAGCAGGAGGCTGTGCCTGAAACACGATGCCTGGGAGAGGCACAGGGTGCTAAAGCAAGTGAGTGACCCCCCACTGCTCCCTCACGCCCAGACCCCACAGCCCTACCGTGCTCCTGCACAACCCCCTGCTGAGACCCCGCACCCCCACCCCATTCCTTTACTCTCCCTCCTGGCCACACACCCCCACCCACAGCCTGCTCCTACACCTTCCCCCTGGGCCACACGTCCTACCCCCAGCCTGCACCCTCCTTGATCCTGCACCTTCTCTCCTGGCCATATCCACCTCTCCCAGCCTCCTCCTGCATCCTCCCCCCAACCAGACACTCTACCCCAAGCCTGCCTTGTACCTTCCCCCTAGGCCAAGCACCCTATCCCTACTTTGCTCCTGCACCCTCCCTCCTGGCCAGACACCCCACCCCCAGCCTAGTCCTGCACCGTCCCTCCTGGCCAAAGACCCTACCTCCACCCTGCTCCTGAACCTACCCTTGCTCTTGCCTCCTCCCCCCTGGCCAGACACCGTACTCCCAGCCGGCTCCTGCACCCTACCTCCCACCCAGACCTCGCACTCTCACCCCCTCCTGCACCCCACATCTTGCCCAGACCTCAGAGCCTCACCCCATCCTGCACCTCACCTCCTGCCCAGATCCTGCATTCTTACCCCTATCCCACTCACTGGAAGCCCTGTTTCACACACTGAAGCCCTCATTTTGTCCCCACCCCAAAGACCAGGGGGTGTCCACAAAATCCACTAGCCCTGAAACCCCAGAAGAGTAAATCTGGCCTATGGGAAGCCACCCAACCCTTACCTTAAGTCACCTCAGTCCTCTCTGTCCCTCTCCCTCACCCTATGGAGCTGGAGCACCAGAGGAGTAAGGTGTCTCTGTTGGGGGCCACATCAGTGAGGGTTGGAGAGTTTTGGAGGGGTTTTTTTGCTTCTCACTTGTGTGGTCCCCCACTGATTTTTCTGTGGGTCAATGGCCCCCATTCCAAAAAAGGTTCCTCACCCCTCCCACAAATAAAGAAAACATGGGAACCTTTGGTGTTGGACATAAATTGATATTTAACTTTATTTAAAATGAAGTTTGATAAACTAACATGAGAAAGTTAAAGTGCTTAACCTGTGTAATAATTTAATATTTCCTTTCTTACTGGTTAAATTAAACCATTCTCCCAAGCTGCAGCACGAGCAAAATGGCTTGGGCATAATTATATAATTAATGGTGAATTTCCATTAACAACTGGCGGTCCGCGGAAAGGTTTGCATTGAGCCAGGTGGGCCACAGGCCAAAAAGTTTGCGAATCACTGTGTTAGAGGGATGGAAGAGTGCTGTGTTGCGGGGTGGGGCTGGTGGCAGCACTGGCCCCACTGGCAGGAAGCCCCACCCACACTCACCCAGCATTGGCCTCGCCAACCAGGTAGAGCAGCAGCAGGCAGAGGTGGCCAAGTGAGCAGGGGGCCATGTGGCCGTGCTGCCCGCCATGATCCCAGAAAGTAATTCCTATAAAGCCTTTATTACTCTATACATTTTTAGCATGTTATAACAAAATCATTTTACCAATCACTGTTTCCACTCACATTTTTCATTAACCTCTCTTACGGGCACTCATTGCATGACTATTTTGGACTCCTTTATATTTTAAAACACTGCAGTCCACATTTACAAAAAAGCACCCCGTCCCCCCAGAAATTCCTGCATTTCTGTGCTGGGATATTTGCTATGATCCCCCACTGTCACAACTCACTTTACAGTAGGAGAGTTAGCACAGCCACTGGCATTTTAGCCATGTCACGTTCTCCTGCTCTGAGCATGGTCAGACGACCTGATCTTAGAACAGTGGCTGCCAACAGGGGCTCTGCCCACACCAGGGACCTGAGAGGGTGGGACATTTTAGTAAATGCGTCAATGCAGCTGTGTGCTTTCAGTTCTCCATCTGGGCAATGATACTGGCTCGTCTTTGTGGAGTTCCTGGAGATCTATGGATGAAAAGTATCATGTAGATGTAAAGTATTGCTACTGGTGTTTAATTATCATAATCCTTCCTGGAACTCTTACTGGAATCTGTTGCTGGGTAGGCAGGGTGGTCCAGTGACTAGGGCTCTGGCTGGGTATATGGGATTGCCTCTGACTGTGTTTGCGCTGTGCCAGGCACAAGGGCACTGAGTTTGCCTGAGGTCTGTTTGCACCACCAAAATACAAATAATAATGGACAATAGGTCTTTGGGGAAGGGCCCTTATCCCAGTCACTGTTTTACTACTATCAGATGTCATGTTCAGCTCCGATGCTGTATAAACAACGCTAAGGATATCAACAGAAACTAAGGCAGGGAGAATATTTTCCAAGGAAAGCAAGACTGTTTGCATTTCCCCATATTTATGGTATACATTGCTCTGGTCAACCCTTTAATCATGATTCATGTTCCTGGTGTAGGAGAGGCAGAGGAAGACTTTAGACATTGGTTTGTTTTGCATGGCACCAAGAGAGTCTGAGGAGGGACCTATAAAAAAAAAAAAAACCCCTCAAAGGAGCCCTATTTCAATAGACATCAAACCAAACAAACACAGTAACTAAATCCCAAACTCATGACTAAACATTATTTCTGCAGCTTGGGGTTTTGAGTCATTTTTTAATTTTTTTGGTCTCCAAGCTGATTGCACAGAAACTTCCTGGCAAGCGGTGCCTGAAAAGCTCCACAGGCAAGATCCTGAATAAAGACAGAGCCCCTTTCTAAAGGAGCCAAAAGGGAGGAAATGTACTTTCTCCTCAGCCAGCTGCTCCCCCATTCTCCAGGGCTCGGAAGTGGCTGGGGATCAGCACTGCAGACAGATGTTCAGGTCCCTGGCAGGCCAGCTGCTGCACGGCTGCCAGCCTGCCTTCCGATGCCAGCAGTCGCTGCACAATGACGGTAACAATAACGGATCTGTCTGCTGCTGGGCTCAGAACGACATGTCGGGAGTCTGTGGCGTCTCAACACTGCAAACATTCAGACAAGGCTCCCAGTCTTCAGGGCACCATGTGAACTGATTATTGGAGACTCTGTCCTTGTTGGCTTCAGGGGAGAAGCCAAGGGTTTCGGCTGTATGCAGAATAGAACCTTCTCACGGAGGGTTACTGGTCAGCCAACTGTGGTCATTCCAGCCTGACAGAGCAGATGCCTGGCTTTCGTCTTCATTGTTCTACTACAGTGCAGCTCCCTCCCTGGGGTATGCTGCTCTCCAGCTGCATGTCCACACACTTCCTTTTCAGGTTCCTTTCTTCTGATTCCATCTTCACCCACAGCAGACAAGCCTCCTGCAGGACACCTCAGCTCAGGAAAGTCTAGTGGGTGGAACAGCTGTTGCGGGAGTCTTTTCCTCCAACCCCTTAGATCCCGCCACATTCTGCACCTGCTTGTGCCCACCCCAAGATCAGCATGGCACCAGCCAAGTCGTGGAAGCAGGAAACTGGTGTTGGTGATAAGGTCTAAAGTTCATTCTTTCCCGCCCTGTTCCTTCCTGTGCAGCCACCGGGGAGTTTGGCATTCAAAACATGAACCTGTCTCCAGGAGAGACTAGCATTGCTAAGGTGCCAGCTAAATGCAGGCCTTCCTAGAGAAGGAAGGCATAATGCTTATTTGTCTTGCACCAACAGCTATGGTGCCCCCTTCTTTTGCCTTGCGGACTGGGGAAACATGCTAGACAGGCAGCCCTGGAGAATGGACTCTCCTCTGTGTACTCAAAATAGGTCCAGCACTGGAAGCAGGACTGCAAGTTCTCCACTTGTACACAGGGCCGGATTAAGGGGGGGGGGGCTAGCCAGGCAGCTGCCTGGGGCGCCAACCTATGGGGGGCGCCTGATGGCAGCTGTAAGGGGCACCACACACCCGTCCGCGTGGCGCCCCGTAGAGCTGCAATCAGGTGCCATGTGCCCGGGGCCGGGGGCCGCGCCACTCCCCTTACAGCTGCAATCAGGCACTGTACACCTGATTGCAGCTGTAAGGTGTGCAGTGCACTGGGGGGCGGGGCTGCGCATGCGCCATGTGCCCGGGGGCAGAGCCGCACATATGGCGTGCGCCCGCTGCCTGGGACGCAGGAATGGCTTGAGCCGGCTCTGCTCGTACACACATGTGCACGTGCGCACCCCCCCCCCCCACACACACACTTCTGATCTAGGGGGACCACCTCCTGGAAGAGAGGGGAGTTTCGCCTCTTTGATGATAACATTTCTTTTTCTGAATTCTTGCAAATATGATTTCATTTACATTCTTGGTCCCCGCATGGCCAGCCCTAAGCAGCAAGAGAGGCATGCTGAGCTGGATTTTCTCAACCTGCACCTGAAGTTGAGAGTACATGCCCACCCTTGCCATTTAACGACAGGGCAGAAGCAGAATTGATGAGCGGCAGGTTTGTATTTGAGATGGCTAACCCGCGCTAAGAATTTTTTTCCATTGGTAGTGGCAGCGGTGGGAGGGGAAGATTCCCTCTTTCAAACCCACCCGACTCGAGTTCAGTTTGGATGTTTATAAGGGGCTGATCCCCTAGCGTGAGCTCGATGGGTCAGAGCAGTTGCAACTGAATTCCCTCCCACTCCACGGACATAAAACTCTAGCTCCAATATTTGATTGCTCCGGCCCCTGTCTGGCCTTTTATTGCTGTTGAATCCAGCCAACAGACTTGACGGCGATGCTCTGTCTCACCAAGTTTGAGGACCCTGTTTCTACAGGACTGCTGAGCAGATGGCCGTGGCAGTTAGTTGTGCACCTGAGGGAAGAGTTGCACTATTCAAAAACCTGCAAATAAACCCACAAGAGTAAAAGTGACTGGACTGTCAGAGAGAAATGCTGACCTTGGCGAGTATACTCTGAATAATGTATATGCTTTGCTGCTCAGCGCTTCCAAGCTGCCTCTTGAATATGTTAGTTGGTCTGTTATTAATTATTATATCTGCATGCAACAACACCTGGAGACAGGCCTGCTGATGGGGGGGACAAAGGGGCCAGTTGCCCTGGGGTCCATTGATTTAAAGGGGCCCGGAGCTCCCATCCACCACCACAACTACTGTGGCAGCTGGAGCCAGGAGCCCTTTAAATTGCTGCCGGAGTGTCACACTGCATGCTCTGGGCAGCTCTCAGGACTAGGGAGGGCCTGCGTTGTGTGGTCCAGGTGACACAGGGGGCTGCCTGCCTCTGGCTCCACCCCTTCTGCTAAGGGCCCACTCCTTCTGAGAGTGCGGAGCCGCCTCCCCCACCTTTCTCAGGGGCCTGAGGAGGCTGTCGGTGCCCCTGCCTGCAGAGCTCGACCCAGCTAGCCTGGGTGCTAACTCATAATAAATAGGCCCCTGCCCTGGAGAAATTACAATCTAAATACAAGACAAAAAACAACAGGTGGATACATCAACCAGGTGAGGGGAGCACAATGTAGCAATGAGATGCAGTTTCAGATGTAGCTCGCTTCCTTCTTGCCTAATGACCTTTTTCTTCCTAGGCATAAGACTTTGCATTAATTTACAATTAGTGAAATTGCAGCCCCGTATTTACCCATCTGTGCTCATCACTCTGCATTTTAGTTCACTTCTCACTGCTGCTTGCTTGCTGTTGCACAATCAGGATGCCTGGGTTCTATGTCCAGCTTTGTCACCGATGTGATGTGTGACCTCAGGCATCTCGCATTGACCTCAACCAGGTTCAGAGCGTCTCACATGTGTCTAATGGGGCCAGTAATGCATGGGTCTCCTGTGGCGAGATCAATGCAGCGTGCTTTGAGATCCCAGGAGGAAGGCGCCATAGAAATGCAAAGCGTTATTATTTCATTAGGCCGAAGAAGAAGCCTGAGAAAGGTTGAGCAAAAGAAACAGCGAGAGTAGGAACAGCGGGGGATTTAGCCGCTGAAAAGGAGTTGGGAAAAAAGCAGGAGAAGAGTCTCATTGTGTGTTGGGCAGAGGGGGTCACGAGCAAGTTAAACTGGTTAATGTATTGGAGCAGCTTCCTCAGCGTTGCTGTAAGAAAGCAAAACAGCACGACAAAAGGCCCGGGGAGCATTCTTGTGGTGAAAGTGGGCTCCCTTTAAAAGGATTTGATTTCTTTTCTGTCAGTTGAATGGAATTTAGTGGTGACTCCTTCAGGTCTAAGAATTTTTTTTCTTTGGCGGTGGCAGCAGTGGGAGGGGAGGATTCCCCCTCCTGTTCTCCCCCCTCCGCTCTGCATTCTTCTGTGTGTAGAGACGTTTACAACCCCCTTGCCCTGAGATTATAGCCCTCATTGTTGCAGAGGGAGATTGGCTGAGGGAACACAAATGGCCCCGCCAAAACGCTGATCCCAAAAGAAAGGCAGGGGCACAGGGCCATCCCCGATAGGCCTGGTTTCTCATGCTCACTATTCAGCCCGATTTTGGCGCGGGAGGGAAGTTAAATAGGGTGAAAAGGGAAGAAAAGAGGGTGTTAGAACATTGCCAACTGATTTAAGGCTGTGCTCCAGCTCTCTCTGAGGCAAGGCTGGGATTGTTCCACAAAATCTTTGCCAGTACAAGATTTGTGTGTGTGTGTATGTGTGCATGCATGTGTGTGTATGTGTCTTCCTTCCTTTCTTGAGGAAACTCATTTTCTATTTTTAAAATATGATTCAAGCTAAAAAACAAGGGGGATGTCTAGGGGAAGCCACCTGCAAGAACGACATGAGCATCACAAATTCAGCTTACACAGACCGTGTGTTCATACCGTTCCCAACAGTGACTCTTGCTGGGAGGGGCTGGAACTGGTATCCAAGGCCCTCTGCACAGCATTCATTCAGCATTTTCTAACCCAAGAAAAGCTGAGGCTAAAGCCAACATTCCTATGCCATTCCCTGCAGAGATACCTACTGGGAGAGGATGGGACTGGCAGGGCTGAGAGACATCAGACTGCATGCAGATTACAACCCACTGGAATATCTTTTTATCCCAGTTGACAGCCGATAAGTGATCCTGGGCATGTTTTTGGCATGGAGTGTTCTGGGCCACTGCATTTCTATGACATAGTGAAATTAAAAGGCAACACACGTTTTAAGCCAATAAAAGAAAATAGCTAATTTCACAAACCTTAATTGCCTTGCCGGACTCACTGCCCCAAAACATTACTAGGGTTGGGAATGGGATTAGAGATGGAGGCTGGAATTTTCAGAGGAGCCTACAAGAGTTAGGCACCTAGAGCCCATTGGAGTACCCCTAACTCCCATAAGCTCCTTTGAAAATCCCACCTTTCAGAACCAATGAATATCTGCAGTTACCTGAAGAGGGTAAATACTGAGACAGGATTAGAATGTCCACACTTTTAGGACATACACTGGTAAGTAACTGCCTGAGGTTAAAAAAAGTACTTCCCCAATGGACATATGCTAGTGCCTACTTGTCCTTTATAGGGGCTCATGCTTTTCTCTACAGCCCCGGGTGTTGGCCACTAACAGAGTCGGGCTACTAGACCAGATAGACTGTTGATCTCACCAGTTCCTAGGCCCCCCCCAGACAGCCCAGTGCCTTAGATTGACATTGTGCTGCTATTTCAAGGGCCTAGGGTTAGCGTGTGAGCAGAACTGAGAGTCAGGGGCTCCCAGTGATCATGTCCCACTTGCACAACTAGTCCGTGCCTCGGTTTCTTGATCTGTAAATCAAGTGCCATTACCTAGGCCCAGCAAAAGCACATTAATGAATTTGTGCTTGCCCCTGGCTTTGAATATTTCAGCCTGAAACGCTATTATTACTAATGGCTGAAATGATTTACTAATGAGGCCAGCTAGAAATGCCCAGACAGCTGGAGGGGCACAAATGCTACTTGCACACTGCATAAGCCATGTACTTGCTCGTGTACAGGGCAGGGCAGTAATGCTGCATAATGACAGCACAGTTTATTGCACTGAGAGTGGTCGGGGGCCTGATTGTTATGAGCCTCATCTGCCCTTTTCACCAGTGATGAGAGTTGGGGTCATTTGGAGCCCTGCTGGGAAACCATCACTGCTGATGGCCTTATATTCCATTCAGTGCTGAATCACCTTCCCTAAATGGGGTGTCCTGGATTCCAGGTCTTCCCTACCTTTTTCCTGACCTGTTCCCCTTCCCCTTGCTTTTCAGAGCTGAATCAGGAATAGGCAGCAGGGCGGCTGGGAGTGGCATGCTGGGAGCAGGGGTCCCAGCAGGGAGCCTGGGCATGTTGGCTTCTGTTCCTCTCAGCCTGCTGCACCTGTCAGTGACCAGATCCCTTTCTCTTTCCCTGTTCCTGTCCACAATAAACAGCTAAGGAAGCAGCTGGTTGTCAGGTGACCGTCACCAGTCCCCAAAGGGTTAAAGGATTGGGTGGCATGTGCTGTAGCCTGATAGCATGGACAGGCCCTCTCAAAGAATGACAGAGGCCAGGGCCACTTTGAGTTTAGAGCCCCTAGCCCAGCCCAGCCCTAGCCCCAGGCTCCTGACATATCTAACTTCTCATCTGCAGGGTCATACTAAAACCAAAAGAATATATGAAAATGAACACTTGAGACATTTATTTATTAACAATTAAGTCATTATACCAATAGCATGCGTATTAAAAATGTAGCTTTAATTGTGAGTTTCCACTGCAAGTAAAATTCTTCATTTTAGGAGTGCTTTGCTGGCTTTGTTGTGTGCTAACTCATTTATAATTGAAGAAAAATCTAATTTACGTGCAACATCACTGTTAAGTTAAGCACTGCAAGCCCATTCAAATGCTCTTGTCCCATTGTAGAACAATGATAGTTCTTTACTTGTTTTAACACATTGAATGTGCATTCACCTGAAGGCACTGGTCCAGGGAGACTGACAGAAATATGTGATGCAATTGAGATATTAGGAAATACAGTCGACAGGCTGAGATTGAATATTTCTTGAAGCAGTTCCTTTGGCTTGCAGTCTGATTTATAGTTGGTGGAATCTATACGTTTCAGAAAGACAATCTTGTCACAGAGATCTCTTGAAATTTCATTGTTGTACCTTTGTTGAAACTGTTCAGCCATTTAATATAGATCTTTATCACCTAGTTCTTGGAACTCCCAGAGGAATCCAAAAAGGGTACAAATTTGTTCTAGTGACTCAAATCGACATGTGAGGCCAGATTTGATAGAGTCAATAATAACAAAAAAAATTGACTTGATAGTGCCTTTCTGCATCAGATTGAGATGGTTGGAGGAAAACTCAGATGAAATGTCAATACCCTGTGCTACTGATTTGGACTCAGAAAGATTTGCATCCATTGATCACAAATCTTTTGAATATCTTTAAGCAGTTGTTCAATATTATCCCTCTCAACATCTAATGCAGCATTGCATGCTTCAATTACAAGATTAGTTTCGTGGATCATTTTTAGCAGCTTCATCTACATGACAACATTAAAATGCATTCAAATTTGGATGTATACTTCTGAATTGACTTAAACTCAGTGCAAGCTTGTGCTGTGAGAGTAAGAGATTGAAGCTCACCTAAAACCTTTCTCACAGAGTCCAAATGCTGTGCAACTGGTTTAATGTCATCGATTCGTGCTGATCATCTCGCTGTCAACATGCCATGAAGGAAAACAGGCAGATGCTGCTTCAGAATTTCCCACTTTTGAGGACTGCTACTGAAGAGGTACAATTGCTGGATTGTTCCAAAGTATGTGATTGCTTCCTTGCACAATTCAGAGCAATCAACGCTGACAAGATTTAGTGTGTGGTTGCCATAAATGGAGAAAATACAGTTTGGATTTTGCTCAAGAAGGACTGCTTGTACTTTGTACTTCCCAGCTATATTGGATCCATTGTCATAGGCTTGGCCAATGCAGACCTGAACATTTAATTTGAAGCCTTCCAGAATTTTTAATACATGAGCGGTGATTTCTTATCCAGCTTTTTTCATGAAATTATTAAACAAAATTAATCATTCTTCAACTGAAACCTTTGAATGACCTGCAATTTTAACATATCGAACAACCAAGGTCATCTGTTCTTTATGAGAACAGTCTGGAGTAGCATCAATAATAATTGAAAAGTACTTTGCATGCCATATCTCTTCAAGAATTGTTGTTTGCACAAATGTCTCACACAGCTCAATAAACTTGTTTTCTATTCTGGTAGACAGATAATGGACTTGCACGCATTTTCTGCTCTCTTGTGGTTCATGAACACGCTTAACATGGCCTGATGTGGGTCATACTTGCAAAGAAGCTCAGGTATACTAAGAAAGTTTCCATTTGTAGGGTCACTGATATGTTGACTGGAACAAAACCAAGCCAATCCCCATTCAGAGAGAAAAAAATTACATTCAATATATGCTCAAGAAGTTTTTTCCAGTTATCAGTTTCTGTGTTTATCGGTACTGTTGGCATTTCTGTGTCTTGATTAATGATCTCCTCATTTTGAGGCAGTGGCATTGAAATGTTATTTGTGGGTACAAATTTTCATCATCAGAAATGGAAGTATCACTGTAAGTATGCTTCAGAGGGGTAGCTGAGTTAGTCTGTAACAGGAAAAACTTAAAAAACAACAAATAGTCTAGTAATATTTTAAAGACTAACAAAACATGTAGATGGTAGCATGAGCTTTCGTGGGCACAGCCCACTTCTTCAGATGACCAGAGTGTTAGAAGTCCAGATCCAAGAATAAATAAGGGAAGGAGAGAGGGGGCGGAGAAGGAAAAAAAATTGAAGGGGAGGAAAAAAAAGACACTGAGTTAGATAAGCTTCAGAGGAATAGCCAAGTGAGTCTGTAACAGGAAAAACCTAAAAAACAACAGTTAGTCTAGTAGCATCTCAAAGACTAAATAGTTCCAAGTGCAAACTAATGGTTCTTATCAGCCTCTTGTAACTATTTAGTCTTTGAGATGCTACTAGACTAATTGTGGGTTTTTAAGTTTTCTTGTTACAGACTCACTCCGCTATCCCTCTGAAGCTCATCTGCTCGCTGTCAGTATGGTTACCATCTACTGGCTGAGGTGTCTTTTCTACAAGAAATGATGTTATTGGCTTAAACTCTTAATTGCTGCTTCACTCTGTTGCTTTTGTCATCTCTTATTTGCACCACTTTCAAATCTTCACTTCATTGTTATAAAGGGGTTCTTTTAAAACACAGTAACACACAATAAATTAATTTGTTAAAGGCTATTGATTATATAAAATTTTAATTGTATATACTTCACAATGAATATTATAGAATAATGGTTTGGAGGTGTTATTTACTATGGTCCTTATAGCCTTATTTCAAAGTCTTGAAATTTCATCTGTTAACATGTTCACATTATTAAATTCCTCTAATAACTAGTGCATTATTATGAATATGAACACAGGGGGATTGCCAGATTAGATATAAAGTTTATTAAATGATTAAAATGAAAAGTTTATCATCACAAAAAAGCCTTTAAAGGTGAATCTAAAACTGGACGAAGAGGTAGCTTACAACTGAGCCTGATATGGTTATTGTACAGGAAGACACATATGAAAAAACAGGAATATGAAAATCTCCTATGTAGAGATAAGCATCCAATTTAAAGGGTAAAGTCACCCTCAGACCAAGCAAAATTACTTTACAGTAACAGAATTAATTACAGCTGTGAAAATTTGAGGCCCCTTTGTCTCCTGGGGCCCAGGCCAAATGGCCCCCCTTCCCCCCCCCCCGATAGGGCCTATGTATGGATACCAACCTGTTATGGGGATGCCACTCTTTTGGATGCAAATGTTACCATTGGGGACCTACTGGGGATGAGCTCCCCAGCCCATTCCAGACAAGGATGAAGTGGCATGATCCAGAAATGGGGTCTGGTAAGTTTGTGATGCCAGTGCTTTGCCCTCAGGCCTGGATAAAATGGGCCCAGGAAGGGCAGGACCAGGACATAAGGGAAGGATGACGTGGAAGCAGGTGGTGCTGCGGTGATACCAGAAGGTGGAGTCAGACTATTGGCCTCAAATATGCCACACTTCATCCTAACCCCCTACATGTGCTGAGTGGGAGTCACACATGCCCCTTGGCTGCCTGCCTTCTCCGTCCCCCTCCTGTCAAGATGTGAGATGAGCTCAAAAAGTGAGGAAGGCACTATGGTCCCAAAAGGTGAGGAAGGCACCTGGGTCCTGCACAGCTAGCCAGCCAGAAGGCCTCAGTAGCCATCCGCTCACTGCCACATTCCATCACAGGATCTGAGGCCTAAGGATCCTGCTATCATAACTCCCTTAGCAACCACAGGTGCCGACATTGTAGGGCCCCAGCACCTGTTGCTTTAAGGCCCAGATGTTCCTGTAGATCCACCTGTGATACAGCTGCTAGGCCAGCTTCTGTCCTTGTTTACGTGCATGCGCCTGAAGGCAGAGGTGGTTCTGCACATAGGGCAGTGCCTGTTCCGAGCATTTGATCTTGTTCCTGGGCATGGCCGCTGAGTGCAGTCAGTAAGGCTGAGTAAGGCTACTGGCTGCAGTTCTGAAATGGCTCTGGTCACTGGAAGTGCTTTCTCAGTACAGTCACATACCTCTGAGCAATTAATGGCCACTGCTTCTACATGTGGTTGTCCAATGTAGCTCGCAGCCTCTCCTTCCTTCGTCACTTTCACCAACTTCCTCTCCCTCTCCAGCTTCTGCTTTTCTGTGCACTCCACAGACCAGTGTACTCTCTCTCTTTGGCCTCCACTGCCCTCTCCCCTGCCCACGTGTTTACAGCTCTTGGCAAAGGGAGAGGCTTGTGCCCCCACCCTGAACCTCCAGTCCCCTGCCCTGCAGCAACCAGAACTGAAGCCAGCCTCTCTTTTGCCTTTTTACATGATTCATAAGAACATAAGAACATAAGAACGGCCGTACCGGGTCAGACCAAAGGTCCATCTAGCCCAGTATCCTGTCTGCCGACAGTGGCCAGCACCAGGTGCCCCAGAGGGGGTGGACCGAAGACAATGATCAAGCGCTTTGTCTCCTGCCATCCCTCTCCAGCCTCTGTCAAACAGAGGCCAAGGACACCATTTTATCCCCTGGCTAATAGCCTTTTATGGACCTAACCTCCATGAAATTATCTAGCTTCTCTTTAAAACCCTGCAGGAGAAAAAGGAAGCCAAGAGGAGGGACAGATAACATTCAGACCTCAGCCTTGATCTCCCTGGGGGTTGCACGTGTGGAATGGAATGGAGGTTAGAATTGCCAAAACAGACAACAATATAGAAGCCCTGCAGGCTCAGCCCAACCCTCCCTCCACTCCACTATCAGCAGTGGCCTAGAGCACAGACTTACCACCTCTACAGAAGCCCCTGATACACGGGACCTTCTGGGCAAGACAGGGCATACAGCCAGACGGAGGAGTGAGCTGAGACATGGCTGGGGTCACTCTGCAATCAGTGAAGGCCTTAAGGCTGGGGAAACTGGGCCCTGCCCAAGGCGCCATAGCCAGAGTGGCAACTGGGCACGGGTGTTGCTGGGCAAAGGGAGTGGAGGGTATTGGGCAGAGAGGGAGCATGATGGGGCATGGTGGAAGCACAGGGCTGGGGCTGGGGGCACAGGTGGGAGGAAAGTGCAGGGGTTGGGAAGAAAGGGAACGCAGTGCAGAAGTTGGGGTAAAGAAGGCACAATGCAGGGGTTAGTGGTAAAGGGGGGCACAGGATGGAGGTGCACAGGTTGGGGAACTCACGGATACCAGGAGAATTGGGTGGTGCTATGCCCACAGGGGTCAGGGCAGCATCTTCCCTAAGGCTGGCCCTGTCTGCACCACAAGCCCCATAAGGGCTATGGCAGTGTGAGGAAGAAATTAGGGCCACCTTAACCCGTGCCCTGACAGCTCCTCTGGCTGTGTCTACACTTAACAGTTCCGCACACAGCCGCGGCAGCGCTTTAAACTGAAAGTGTGGCCATCCCACGCGTGCTGGGAGAGAGCTCTCCCAGCGCTCCGTGTGACCCCCCTCTGCCCTGGGAGTAGCTAACAGTGCTGTGAGTGCTGTAGTCTGGTTCACACTGGTGCTTTGCAGTGCTGTAACTTTCTGTGTTCGGGGGGGGGGGAGTGTTTTTTTCACATCCCTGTGCCAGAAAGTTAAAGCACTGTAAAGTGTCCGTGTAGACTTGGCCTACGTAGGGGAGGCCCACACCGCTGCCCATGGTCCTGTGCCAGCCCGAGCAGTGCAGGAATGAACTCGACTGAGAGAACAATGAGAATCCCATTCCTAGCCCTTCCCTCTTTGAAATAAGCCTCAGTGTCTCTCCCCTTGGTGCTATCCCACAGGGACATGCACTTCCAACCTGCTCTTTAGGCAGAGTTCAGCTGCAGGGAGCTGAGAGAATCCCAGGTCTCTACTCCAGATTGCCCAAGGGTGCCTGAGACATCACTCTGAAGTCCCCACACTTTGTGCTGGGCTGAGGTAAGGAGGCCCCTGGTGTCCTAGTCTCTACAAATCAAGGGTGCTGTTTGAGCATGGACACCTCGTTCAAAGTGGGTTTAATGTGTACGTCTTTGAGGCTTCATTATGCTCTTGACAAGCTATGTCTAAATATTCTCCAAGGCCCCTAGGATAACTGGGTTTTCTCTGGGCTACCATGGTTCTCGGCTTCTTCCAGGCTTCCAGGTCCCCAGCTCGGCACTTTATGATTTGTCAAAGGACTGAAAATAAGCAAATTCATTAGGTGAATTGGTGAGGTGACATGTGCTCAGAGGTCTCTCCTGTTGTTTTTTTGTAATCCCAGCAAAAGCCTTGTCCACTGCAACCCATAGAATTTGCCTGCTCCTTCCCCATGCAAAGCGGAATAAAGTAACAGTTCATTTTTCATGCGACGTTAGTTTAAACAGACATCTAACTGCTCAGACTTTGCATGATTTTAGGCACCTCTTTACTGGAGAAGATAGGCTGGTATTTCTTTGTGAAGGGAGAGGGCGGGGGTGAGGGAGAGGGGGTTGGTGGAAGGCAGGATTAAAGCATCCATTAGAATGTCTGTTTTTGGAAAGCTCACAAAAAATGTTGCCATGTAAGCATGACTAACACAGTGCAAATGTCTACCCCCAGTGATTAGGGGCCCTCCCTCCATTAGCAACATGCTAGCCCCCTTTTAAGGCAACAATATACAATGAGAGGCACAATGCATGAATTCCAAAGTGGAACACTAATTGTTTCCCATGCACTGCTGCTAATTGCTCGGCTGAAATTATTCAGGGCACGGGGCTGGATTCCACATGATTTGCAAATTTAACAGGAAATTAAAAGCTGACATGACAGAAAATAGAATGAGCGAAAGGGGTTGAGAACAGAATCATGCCACATAACCAGAGAGACGGGAACATTGCATCAGCCTCCCAAATGGGGCTGCAAGGGACTGATATGGAAGCTGTTTAGCCCCAGTGGGACAGAGCAGAGGTTAGAGATGCCAAGAAAGTTCTTCCCCATTGCAGGACAAAAGGAAAGAATGGGAGAGGCTAAAAGGAGAAAAGCTCCCTAGAAACAATTGAAAGAGACTAGACCTAGACATTTTCTTCCACCTGCCCTGATGACTGCTGCTGCAGGGGTGGTGGTAACACATTGTCGAAACTTGTTTAACTCTTCACCTTACTCCAAGATTAGCAGGTTCAGACAGCAGGTACATTAGCTCCATCACCCCCTGGAAATGGGGTAATGAGGGAAGTGGCTTAGTTTAAGGGATTCGTTCATCTAAAAGTTCACCATAGGGTCTTACCTTCTTGGGGAAACTGGAGGTTTAACTGTATTCTTCCTCTTGCAGATATTCATGTAAAACAGCTTCATTAGATTAATGCACATGGACCTTCACTGCATTGGACTGACGTTCTGGCGCATAGGATTCATGCTGCCCATCACCAAAGTACAGCAATGGCTTCACACCACTGTTATGAGGCAGTTTAGGACAGGAGGTGAAGAGCAGATTAGCTATTTGAAACTAGCAAAGGAGAACAGACTGGAGGATAAAGTTGCCAGCGAGGCCTAAGACAGCCCACTGATGGGGAAAGGACATATGTTCCTGGTTTGCAGCACTTGGCTGCAGTAATGAATGTTTGTGTACTTTGGAAGAAGGGTGATGAAAGCAAGATCAGATGGGTGAGTGCATCTCAGCAGGCATATCTATGTCACTTTTGATTGTCTCAACCTGTCAACTTGTGGAACTCCTTGCCAGAGGATGTTGTGAAGGCCAGGATTTTAACAGGGTTCAAAAAAGAGCTAGCTACATTCATGGAGGGTAGGTCCATCAGTGGCTATTAGCCAGGATAAGTGGAATGATGTCCCTAGCCTCTGTTTGTCAGAAGCTGGAAAATGGTGACAGGGGATGGATTACTTGATGATTACCTGTTCTGTTCATTCCCTCTGGGGCACCTGACATTGGCCACTTTTGGAAGACAGGATACTGGGCTAGACAGACCTTTGGTCCTACCCAGTATGGCTGTTCCTATGTTCTCATGTTTCTAGAATGGACAATTGAGGCCATTAAAAGTACTTACCCTGTGGTCAGACACTCCACTTTAGCCAACAATCCCAGCTGTGTGTGCAGCCTACCAGCCAACTAGAGTTGCCAGTTTTGGGTGGAGGTATTCCTGGATGGTTCATCACGTGATGTGATTTCTAATTAAAGACTAATCTGTAGTTCCTAGAGATGCCAGGGCAATCCTAAAGGGTTGGCAACCCTACAGCCAACATAGCCCATATTCATACCAAGACCCTGATGGGTTATTGAGGGCTGCTGAGCTGGTAGGAGGTGTGCTAAATATCACTCTGCTGGAAGCTGAGCTTGCATGTATCAGAGAGAGATGAAGGCAAAATATGGCTGTGTTGAGATCATATATGAGCATATAGGATCATCAGGTAAAACGGTGGATATAACACAAATCAAGGCTATGTGTGAGTGCAGGTGATGGCAAATGCCCTGCCACATTTTTACTGTAACAAGGATGAGTAAGCCTCTACAAATGAGCGCACCCATTCCTTAAGGCAAGTCTACTCCCAAAGGTGCTGTTTGCACTATAAAGGGATTTATTCTAAAAAAGGCTCGGCGGTGAAAAAGTACTGCTGCCTGTGCGTCTCTCTTTTAAATATTCTTTTAAATGCAAATAGGATGCTTGTAAGTCAATATCTGCACTTGTGATATTGGCACGCACTGAAATAGTTTCTCAACAGAAGCATATTTTAGCATAGCTGCTCATGGATCTGGATAGCCGTAAACTACTCAGCTCCAATGTGAAACTGCATTAAACCTGTATTTGTTTAAAGCCCTTGGGGAGATGAAGTCTTTTAGGACCAGTCCATCTCTCCATTCAGATCCACCAGAGCTATGGAGCTATGGAATGTCCACAGGGTAGCTAAACCACAGCAGAGGAGCCACTTTGGGAAGGGGATAGTCTGAATGCCAGACACACAACTCAGAACAAATCCACCCGGTAACACAATGAACAGAAAATGGAGGCTTTCTGAAGAGCAGCCAAGTGAACGTCCTAGAAGTAGGCATACATTCCTGCCTTGCCCAGATTTAATATTGTCTCGTGTCCCTACAGATTCCTAGGCCAAAATGTCCAACCATGGCCTGTGGTTTGAGTGTCTGGGTTTGAATGCTCACTGGACACTATTATTCAAAAAGCTTCTAATTTAATCAGACAAAAGGAAGCCAGTGGGGCAGTCTGTTGGCCTGGGAAGATAGACACTTGTTCAGGCCAAGATCCTTTCTACTAGGGCTGGCTTTATTGCAAACAGGAGCAAAAAACTCAAAATACGGGGATCTAATCACCAAAGCCTTTCCCAGCCGGTGGGGAGAAGACAAATACTCTTCCTGGCTAATAATGGAGAGACCAACACAAGGATCTCTTCATCCTGGGTCTCTCCTGCCTCCTGTCCAAGCCTAAGAGACAGAAGGACAAATATTTGGCCTCGTGTAAGCCAGCTGTTTGCTCCTATGCCCTGTGACTACAGCTCCACGTTTTAGCAGACCTAAGGGCTGTAACAGGTGCACTGGGATATAACAAGATAGACAGGAGGAGAAAGGAAGTATCTTTGTCTTCCTTGCACAGATGTGAAATACCAAGGCACAGAGAGATTGCGTGTCTTTCTCAAGGTGACCAGATGTCCTGATTTTATAGAACAGTCCTGATATTTGGGGCTTTGTCTTATATAGATGTCCATTGCCACCCACCTCCTGTCCCGATTTTTTACACTTGTTATCTGGCCACTTTACCTAGGATGTGTGTGGCAGAGCTAAGAATTCAACCTAGTTCTTCTGTGATCCAGTCTATTGCTTTAACCACAAGATGTCCCAGATTCCCAGACTCGAACACATTCCAACTCAGTGGCTGCTATTAAAATATGGGAGTGGGGGAGGCATATTCTTGCATTAAAATCCCATCAGTTGGGGCTACATATGCCAAAAAGACAAGAAGAAAAAGGACTGAGTGTTTGTGCAAGGGGCTGAACCAGTGGTGAGCAACCTGCAGCCCAAAAAACCCACTGGCTGTCCTCCTCCCCCATGCACCTCGCACACTGGGGCACCAGAGTCCTGCACTTCCTATGTCTCCTCCCTCCCTCACAGCACTTTCAGAGGAGCTATGAATTGCCTGATTTGTGCTCTGTCCCTGCTCCTTTCCCTCCCTCCCAGAGCTGGAATCAGCTGTATGGCGTTCCATCTCTGGGAGGGTGGGAATGGAGCACCAACCAGGTGATTCATGGGTGCTCCAAAATGCTGGGAAGAAGAGGGAGGAGCAGGTAAGTGCAGGGCTCTGTTTCCTTCCTGTGCGAGAGGCGCGAGGGGGCTGTGGAACTGCAGGTGGAACTCCAGTGGGCTGTGGCCTGCTAAGGCCCACTGAGGTGAATGAAGACCACCCATGTGGCCCACCCACAATTCGTGGTTGCCAATCCCTGGGCTGTACCGGGAGTTCCCGATAACAAAATTGCCTCACTTTAAAACACATAGCAGAGTATCCTCTTTACTGAGGTCCATCAGCTGCAATCCTAGTCTCTCACACTGTGTGCTTGAAGCCTGCTGACCCCGAGGGAAAGCTGATAGGGATGAGAGGCTAATTTTTTTCATATTTCCTTTGAGGCTTGTCTACACAGGGACTAGCTATTCCAGAATAAAAAGTCACCTTCTGATACTGATCTCCTTTGCAAAGTGCTTTGAGATCTGAGGCTGAAAAATTTCATACAAGAGCTATTCTTATTCCGGAATAATGCCTCTGCTTTGGAAATGCACGGATTATTGTGGAATAAAGTGTCCACACAGGGAGCTATTTCACAATAGCTACTCCAGTCAGTTTCCCCACATAGACACACCCTTAGTCACTGCCCTCTCTTGTGAAACAGCCAACCCACAGGGTGCTTGAACCATAAAGGTGATGTGGACACCTGCCCACTAGAATCAGCACAGCGGCAGCCAACTGCTTTCACATAGGGCCTGAAGAGCTGTCCGAAAGGAATGGCCTTTGTTCACTACTGTCCTGGGCTGGATTCAAACTGGCAGCCAAGAGACAAGAGGAAACTGTAGCATACCATTAGCCTCTCCCTGCTTCCCTTCTGTAACAGCACTTGTCTGCTTGCAAACCAGAAAAACAGCAATATATCTCAGCATGCTTCTGCAGCCCCTCACCTCTGAGCATGTGCCAGGGCTTAGAGCCATCCTGACCTAATCAGAATATGCAGCTGCATACCACACCTGAAAATTTGGGACACTATTGGGTCTTAATGTCTATACGTCCGCCTCTTCTTGTCCCTGTTCGGTGGTTCTGCTTCCTCCAGACTGGATCTAGAGTTAACTTAAAAGTGAAAAAACCTGCCAGACCTATTAGCAGATCACTGAGCCTGTGAAAGAGCCATTCAAGTAGTAAGTAAGGCATTTAACAGGCATTTGCCAGCCCCCAGGACTATCCTGTCAGTTTCTGAATGTACTGTGTTGGTCTACAGGACCTTGGTTTAAATTTTGCTTTAAAATATTTCATTTGTGTGTTGCTGAAGATTATAAAAAATTACATCTCTAAAAAATTCTATCCTAGGCTGCCATCAGGCATGGCACCAGTTTAATATACTGCATAGGGCCCCATAAATCCTCAGGCATCCCTGCCAGGGTAGGTGGATTTATGGAAAAGAATGTTGTAAAACACAAACTGTAGCAAAGGCAAAAAGACAAAGTGCAGATAAAAGCAGGGCCAGCAGCTCTCACCTTTCCCCTTCTCCCTGAACTCTGAGATCCCTGGGTGTTAAAGCCCCTTATTGTTCTTGGAAGAGAGAAAGAAAGAATAACCGTGGAATTCACAGCAGATTGCTCAGAAGAACAGGGCAACAACAGAGAAACAAGGTGTTTCTGCATTTGGCACTTACATGTTTAAAACACACAGTTATGCCCACCTGGCATCTTCATGTCAGGAAGCCGGGCAGGAGAGCAGTGTGTGTGAAGGAAGGATTGTAATAATTTAGGATGATGTTCAGCCTAGGGCTTGAAATCAAGAGGAGTCATAGACAGGTGTCAGGAGGTCACAGCCAGGCCATGCTGCCTTCCCCCACTGCTAACTACAAGGAGGAATCCTGGGTAGATCCCAGCTAGATGGGAGAATGGCCCCTGCTTAGGGTTGCCAGTTTTGAACCGGACAGTCCAGTATTTGAGCTTTCTGTTCGGGAAACAAATTGAGAAAATATAAATGTCTGGTATTTTCTAAATAAGATGTAGTGTGGATTGTGATGTAATGTCAAATGTGTCCGGTATTTTTGTTGAAACCATCTGGTATCGGAAAGGTAGGAAACCACTGGTTCAGGCCTATACCACCTCTTGCAATGGATGGCAATGGTTAGTTTACAACTTGCTGGGCTGAAGCAGCTCTGGTTACTTTCAAACACGTGGGAGCATTGTCTGCCCTTCCCCAGGCAGACCCATCACAACAGCACAAAGTAGCAGCAGGAACAAATAAGAAAGGGAGCAGAACAGTGATAATAAACCTTTCCAAGATGGCTGCCATCATGCTCTAATTGTGGGCTAACCCCTCATTCCAGTCCTCTAGGTTTAAGCTTCTGATGTCTCAGTTGGACAGTCCCTTCTGATGTGTGAGGAATGCATGCCTGTTAACTCCTGCACGGTCTCTCAAGGGCAACAGAGCGTATTTCTCCTCTTTTCACTTCAAGGAAACTCATAAACTGGTTTCACATTTGTTTTTGTTTTAAACTTGAGGCTTTGCAGATATTAAAATATAATCCAGGAAGAATTTGCTTGGTGAGGGAATCGTGTGGGATTATTTTTAGAAAGGAGGTCAGTCGGGGGGCTGATAGGGGGAGGGGAGAGAGATTTTCATTTTCCCTCGGTGTTCCTTTGGGATCCTTGTTTATTCTTGCCTAGAAACAATAGCAGCTGGTATGGGAACAAAGTCAGAGACACTCAAAATAGCCTAGCCTTCATAGAGCCTCCTGAGCAGAGAATACCCTGTGTGAAGCAGGAACTCTAGACCCTGCCATCTTGGGAGACCAGGGCTGAGAAGAGAACAAGGCCTCCCAAAGGGGATGAATATTGGAGAGAAGTCACATCAAAGCTGTTTAATGTGGGATGCTACTTCACAGATAACAGGGCAATAGGGACCTGGGGAAGAAAAGCGTTAAAACAAAAATTGCTTCTGCTCCTGTTGACCCTGGTATAAAGAACAACTTTATAGGTGAAAAGAGCAACTGAACACTGGATATAAGAAGCCATGAGCCCTGTCCAAATCCAGAAACACGTCCAGGAGATTAACAAGAATTCTAGAAATGTAGAGAGGCTTATGGTGATTACCCAGCCCATGAGGAAATAAGATAGCAGTGACAGAGGAAGTTCTAAAAGGACAGGCTGATAAGAACAGTGAGGTCATCACAGCAGAAGTACTGTAGAAGAGACTTTCTGAACATAGCTGGGAAACCAAGTTATTCTTACACCCAGCAACATCAGTAACTGTGTCCTGTTTTTTTCAGCAATGTGCAAACATTGAAGGTTTTATTAGCCCAACATTTGATATGACTAGAGGGCCAAATTCATCATCCCCTGATGTAATTACACTGCAGTCTGAGGCATCATGCCAGTGTGGACCATTTGACCTAAGATCCGACTATACAAGGCTAAGCATTTTACTTTATTTTCAAGGGAAATGACTTGTTTGATTATTTTTTAAGCATTGGGTGATACAAGCTCTTCTCTGGTTCTAAAATGTGAGGGGCCCTGACTCATAAATTCTTATAGTGTACATGTGGACCTTACACAATGTTGGGCAGCTCATCTATTGGAAACAGCAGGTTCTAGGGTCTTTACACTGTATTAACAGAGGCCCGTATACACCCGACTTTTAGAAACAGAGCCATCCCCTCAGCTGATGTCAAACAGTGTAGTTATGCGGACTCTAGCACAATGATATTGATTTACATCCACTGAGGGTCTGACCACTTGGGAATGGGCTTCTGAAGCCATTCAAAACAGCCATTTCTCTTGAATGAATATCAGTATTGGGCATGGACCGTAGGCGGGATGAATTTGAGAAGGGCAAGCTGCCATCTTGGCTGTGGATTTAAGTATGAACCACAGCATATGGTGAGATCCCATTTTCTGCTATGCTAAATATCTTTTCAGACTGCATGGCACACGAGTGGGACGGTATCCAATTCACTCTCAAGCCAAATGGGTTTGGGCCAGATGGCTTGTTTGGGTTCCTGATCATCAGGAGAATCAGGTTTGCTGTTTATTTTGGATTCCTCTAAGGTTGGCAGTTGGGCTGTATTTCTGCCCTTCTTGTCTGGCCAGCAGCAGTCGTGAGTTCATATAGCTCTTGCTCAGCAAAGTCTAGAAGCATCCATAAATCTCTGTGTGAAACACAAGTTCAAGGCTAAATACACTATAATCCCACAGTCCTCTGAGCTACCGCTTTGGCCATTTGAACTTCCACTGCCATTAGTAAGCACAGAAATCCCATGTAAGATGGCCAAAATAAATGTAATGATCTTGCAAGAAGGGTCAAAGTTTTCTGAGTGGTTGTTACGGAAACATTCTGGCAACAGACAAGGTATTTTTGGGTTGTCACTTCTTTACCGGAAGTCTTTCATCAATAGCTATAGCGTAACAGCCATTCCTTGGCTCAGACACACTGCTTCAGCACTTAGCTCTGCAGTAGCCTGTTTGAGTAGTCACAGCACAGTCAATGGGTTTTCCAGCACAGTCCACTCAGCCACAAGAGTAAGTCATCATGGTTATCTTCTAAGAAAGCATCCTGGAATGCCACCACCCTTATTTCACTGGCAGACTCACTACCACACAATGCCATTGGGTAACTACATCCTGAGTGTGTCTAAGGGTATGCAACTCTGCATGTCAGAAGTTTCCCTTATGAAGCCAAACAACTATTTCTTTTCCTTGCAATTGTGTTAGACCCATCACCCCCTCTTGGATCATGTGTCTGAAAACCAGACTGAGCTTCCCAAGACTCATTCATTTTCCTGGAAGAAATGTGGTTTTTTAGTGAGCTACAGAAAGAGAAATCCAATTCCAAAGGAGACTCTATGCATTATGAGCATTTGTGTGGATAGCCGCTTGATCAGATTTGTTCCTTGCTCCTTTTCTTCCTCTTGTGCTAGATGGATTGATCCACTGAGAGTATGTCTACACTACAGAGTTTTGTCGGAAAAACGGCTGTTTTTCTGACAAAACCTGAGTTACATCCACACTGCAATTGCATTCTTCCAAAAGTAAATTGAAAGAACAGAGGGTTTTTTTCAGCGTTGGTAATCCTCTTTCTACGAGGAAGAAGCCTTTTTCTGAAAGTGTTCTTTCAGAAAAAGGCATGTGTGGACGGGGAAGAAGGAGTTCTTTCGAAAGAAGAGGAAAAAGAATAGGTGCCCTGGTAGCCACTCTTTCCATAGTAATCACAGCTTAAATGTGAGATAGCGTCCATTCAGTGTGGACGCTATCTTTCAAAAAAGCAGATCGCTTTTCCAATGTACTTGTGCGTGTGGACGCTCTCTTTCTGAAGAAGTTTTTTTGGAAGATCTCTTCCAAAAAAAAGGTTTTTCTGAAAAAAGCCTGCAGTCAAGACATAACCTGAATGGTGGTTTTGCCAATGCTTATTTCAAAGCCCTTAAAATCAATGGAAGGACCAACACTGACTCTAGTGAGCTTTGAATCAGGTCCTGCAGCTAGTAGAAAATCCTTAGTTCTTGCCTCTTCTGAATGCCATTGTAGAGGGCTGAGTTGAACTGGTCATGGGCTCAATACAGGAAGCACTGGGACAAGAGCAGAGGCAAAGAGGATCATGTGTGAATGGACACATGGAGCCGATCTGCTTTTCCCCACTTGGAGTGAGGAGACAGGAGGTGAGGAGCACTGGATTTTCCAAGGCTGTTGGAAGCAGATGCACAGCTGACAGTAGCTGTACACATTAAAGAGTTTATTTGGATTTCCAGAAAGCCTTTGATGAAGTTCCATATGGCAAGCTCCTGCTAGAACTATACAAACCCCAGGGATCATGGGAACAGAAAGAACCATCTGTCCAGTTTTGAGAGGACTAGACAGAGAGACTGACCAGCCAAAGGTCCATGTGATGCATTCAACTCCTCACAGATCCCTCCACAAGGACAAGGAAGGAGTGGACAGAAAAGAAATGAAGGTGTTCTCTGAGAAGCGTAGGGGTTAAATAATCCCTGAGTGCTCTGGAACAGAATGAGTGAGAAGGAAAAGCAGATTTTCTTCTGCTTGTATCAGGCACTATGAGGAAAGCAGAACTAACAGGTCCACATGTACGGTGCCTGGGGAGATAGACTGAGGTTGGCAGGAAGTCAGGAGAAGGAACTACAAGGGGAACCTGTGCCCAAGGAGAACGCTGTAAACACTTTCTTAGTCAGTGAGGCGAGCTGCCCTTTGCTTCCTCTTTGGCTGTTTGCTCAATAGCAGGTCCAGAGAAAGCTGATGCGACCCATTACCCTCAAGCCACTGGTTAATCTTGTAGCTGTGCCCATTGTTGGGCCCAGGGAGTGCATTTTATGTCTCATACATAATCCTATCATCTGCCCTTCTGTTCCCGTCATCCAGGCCCATGCAAACATTTAGACACACCCACCCCTATTTGTGCAGATTCAGCTTGTCATGCATATATCCACAGAGAGCTCAGCCAGAGGGAGCGGGAAGAGGGCAGGGAGCCCCGCTGGCTGGGAGCTGAGCTCCGCCAACCGGAGCGGGGCTGGGGGCAGGGAGCCTCACTAACCAGAACAGAGCTAGCTGCCAGGGGCAGGGAGCCCCACTGGATGGAGCGGGGCTGGGGACCTGGATTGGAGCCCCGCCAAGCTGGAGCTGGTGGCCAAGAGGTGAGTCCTGGGAGAGCCCCAGACCTGGCCTCCCCTGGGCTGTCAAACTCCCTTGTTCAGGACTGCTCAGGTCCTGAGGATGCTGGACCAATGAGGTCCAACCTGTAGTAACTCAGAGCACTCCCTGACTAGTGTCCCATCAGCAACCATTGCAGATACTTGCACTAGCAGTTGCAGATCAGCTACATGCCATCATCCCATCCCCTCCATAAGCCAGTTAGTTGTTTTGACCCCACCGTGCTCCCCCTTCTGATGGCTAGAAGCCTTCAAACTTGTTGCTGACCAGCTTATATCCACTCATTCTTGAGTCCACATCAGTGCTAACTTAACTCCTCTCCCTCCTAGGTATTTATCCCTCTGATGTCATCATAGAAAGTAAACACCTTCAGCCTGGTTTTGGTTAGGCTAAACAACCCAAACTCCTTGAGTCTCCTCTAGGGAAGGTAGGTTTCCCATTCCTCAGATCCATCTAGTAGCCCTCCTCTGTACCTGTTCCAGTTTGAATTCATTGTCTTAAACCTGGAAGACCAGAACTGCTCCCACTATTCCAGGTGAGTGCTCACCCGTTCCTTGTACAACGGTACTAACATTTCCCTGTCTCTACTAGGCATACTGCACCTGCTGCATCCTAGGACAGCAGTAGCCTTATTCATAGCTGCATCACATTGGCAGCTCACAGTCAACTAATCAGATCAACTAATATACAGTCAGCTCACAGATCAACTAATATACACCCAGGACTTTCTCCTCCCCTGTCACTTCCAACTGATACGTCCACAGCTTATAGCAAAAACATAGAATCATAGAACACTAGAACTGGAAGGAACCTCAAGAGGTCATCGAGTCCAGTCCCCAGTACCATCTGACCCTCCCTGATAGATGTCTGTCTAACCTGCTGTTCAATATCTCCAGAGGTGGAGATTCCACAACCTCCCTAGGCAATTTATTCCACCCTGACAGTTAGAAAGTTTTCCTAATGTCCAACCTAAACCTCCCTTGCTGCAGTTTAAGCCCATTGCTCATTGTCCTGTCCTCAGAGGCCAAGGAGAACAATTTTTCTCCCTCCTCCTTGTGACACCCTTTTAGATACCTGAAAACCGCTATCATATCCCTCTCAGTCTTCTCCTTTCCAAACTAAACAAGCCCAATTCTTTTAGTCTTCCTTCAAAGGTCATATTCTCTAGACCTTTAATCATTCTTGTTGCTCTTCTCTGGACCTTCTTCAATTTCTCCGCAACAACAACTTGTTGTTACTCCCTACATGCATGTTTTTGAAGAGCTTGGTTCATAAATCCACTTGTTAATGGTCTGAATTGGATTTAGGAACCAGGGGAAGGGTGCACAGTTCAGCCACCTGTGCTCATTTGTTTTCTCCTGATACCCATAGCCTCCTCCGTTCCCTTCTCCCCCAAAAAAACCCCAAACCACAAAAACACACACACACAAAAAAACCAAACCCAAACAGGAATAGCTGTACAGCAATACTGGAGAAATGGGGCCTTAGCTGGATTAACCCTTACAAAAGGAAGTGGGCAAAGACAGGCTGACTGTGCAAGGAACCTCCAGGGGCCTTCGATTGCATTGACCTCCCCCATGAGTCACACAGACACATCAGCAGCCTCAAGCCCCAAATCAGACCTGAATAGGGAGGGGGGAGTTCAAAGCCAGGAACGGGAAGACAGGGCAATAGCAAGCAGGCATGAGACAGCCCCGGAGGGTGGGAGCAGCAAAGAGAAGTGAATGCAGGCTCCCTCTTCCTCTTTTGGCAGCCTCCGATAACCGCACTCATGTATTTCCCCTTCCCTCACACGCAGCGAGGGCTGCGTCCCTAGCCTGCAGCCTCGTTCCAACATCAGTGATGGGGGCAGGGATGATGTCCACCATCGCTCTGCCAAAGAACACTGTGTCCATTCTGAGTGTCATGCTAGAGCCATGACCTAGTTTCAATGCAGCATGTCAGAACCACTCTCTGCCCTTCCTCGCCTCTCCCTCATCCTCGACGGCATTTTACTTTTCTCCTTTGATGCTTACTTTCAGGGACAGAGCTTACCATTGCCTTGTGTCCTCCCCACCTTTCCCCTCCCCATTGTCCTCTCCTGGCATTTGGAAACAAGTGTAACATTCAGGGGAGCCAGTGCAGACAATGCCGGACTGACAGGAATAATACCTCAGGCAGGTATATCGGGTATCAGCTGGCGCAGGGCACCCGGTGGCTTTTCACTGTGTCTTTTTTAGGAAGCGTTTTCCCAGTCTCGGTATCTCTCAGATTAGGTTTTATCCCCAGAGAAACTTGCTGTGTCTCCATTGTATGGCAGCTGTGGGAATGGAGAGGCACAGTTTTTGATTGGATGGTTTCGGACAATGGAGAATGGCATCAGCATCTTTGCTCTGCCAGAGATAACGCTCTTCTTTTTAACCCAGAGGGCCTGTCACTCTCTCCCCCCACCACATAAATGTAGAGATGTGTCGACATCTGCTTCTTCCTGCTCTCTTCTCTGTGAAAGTAGGCACACACATTCAAGCAGTTATGTACACATGTAAGCAGAGGGGCTGGAACAGTTTGTATAGTGGGGGTGCTGGGAGCCATGGAACCACACTGGAAACCTTGGATAGTAACGGTAACCACTTCCAGCCAGCGGGTGTGGCAGCACCTCCAGCACCCCTAGTTCCAGCACCCATGTATGCAAGCACACCATGCTACCTGCAAACATATATAAATGCATTCGGCACATGCACACAGCAAGGGCCAGCCTGCCACAGACACGTTCTACATTTACATTAAAAGGGAAATACTGACGCTCCATAAACCTATGTCAGGTTAGAGGATGCTTAGCTCAGCAGGGTTTTGTAAAGGGGAAGAGAACACCTTGAGGACAACATTTCACCCTTGGTGCTACTGCTGCCCTGGGTGGGTAGGAACTCTAGTGCTGACCGTGGCATAACTGATCCTATAAAGGGTAGGGAAAGATGTGGCTCTCTCCAGACCTTGCCTCCCATGGGCTCAGTCATGTTTTTAAGTCCCATACACCATGATCCAGCTAGGCATTTAAGCACAGGCTTAGCTGGACATCCGTGGGACTATCCATGTGCTGACAGTGAAACCTGTGTTTAATTATCTGGATGATTCTGCTTGGCCTACTCCCTCCATATGCATGTACGTGCAGCTCTTGAGCTGTGGCTTAACTGGCTCTGTATAAGAGGGGAAAATTATCTCTGTATTTGCGAGGAGCCTGTTTGTACGTCACCAGGCTGCATTTGCCTTTTTGGCCACAGAATCCCACAGACCAAGGGAGACCAGTGCCTTGTATCCAGCTTCCCTTTCCCATCAGCCTGTCCTCCCAGAGCTGTTTCTGCATCACAGCTGTTAGCCCATGGGTTCCCCATGGTGTGCTTAGCATCGTGGTTCTCCTTTCCAATTGCACTGCCCCTGCTACACGTCACAGTCCTCCTCTCATTTATTCAGGCCATGTTGAAGAGTTGCTGTATCTTCAAGCATGATCTTCAAGCTTGATCCCTGCATACACCACACCTGGAGGCACAGTTTTATGCCAATACAGGACCCAGGGAGGAATTGGGTGAGCTAAGCATTCTGTCACATGCAGGCTTGGGGGTGGGGGGGCATGTACCCAGTGGGATCTCCCCCTAGAACTACTGCCTTCCAGAAGCGACAGCTCTGAATGAAGGCCTGCAATCCCATCTCGGGGAGGGGGTCACTCCTATGTGAGGAGAAGGGGGTAGATCAATCTGAAAGGGTATGTCTACACTACAAAGTTAATTCGAACTAACAGCTGTTAGTTCAAATTAACTTTCATAGGCGCTACACACGCAAACCGCTAGTTCGAACTTAATTCGAATTAGCGGAGCGCTTAATTTGAACTAGGTAAACCTCATTCTACGAGGACTAACGCCTAGTTCGAATTAAGTAGTTCGAATTAAGGGCTGTGTAGCCACTTAATTCGAACTAGTGGGAGGCTAGCCCTTCCCAGGTTGCCCTGGTGGCCACTCTGGGCCAAGCCAGGGAAACTCGTCTGCCCCCCTCCTGGCCCCGGAGCCCTTAAAGGGCCACAGTCTGGCTACAGTGCCCGTGCCAGGTGCAAGCCTGCCAGCACCCAGCCAGCAGACCCTGAACCTGGCACAGCACGAGCCAGCCACCCGCTGCCACCCAGCCCTCCCTCTCTTCCCAGGACCAGGCTGGCGGCTCCCAGGAGCCTGCCCGGGGCCGCAAGAGGCGGACGCCCGCCTGGTCTAGTGCGGAGATCGTGGACCTCATCGAGGTTTGGGGGGAGGCCTCCAACGTCCACAATCTCCGCACTAGGCACAGGAAAGTGGCCGTCTAGGGCAGGATAGCTGCCAGCCTGGCCACCAAAGGCCACATGCGAACCCAGGAGCAGGGTTGCATGAAAATCAAGTTGGTCCAGTGAGACCCCCAACCCTGAGCCCTGAGCTTAGAACATAAGAACATAAGAACGGCCGTACTGGGTCAGACCAAAGGTCCATCTCGCCCAGTAGCCTGTCTGCCAACAGCGGCCAACACCAGGTACCCCAGAGGGGATGGACCAAAGACAATGGCCAAGCCATTTGTCTCGTGCCATCCATCTCCAGCCTTCCACAAACAGAGGCCAGGGACACCATTCCTACCCCCTGGCTAATAGCACTCCATGGACCCAACCTCCATGACTTTATCTAACTTCTCTTTAAACTCTGTTCTAGTTCTCACCTTCACAGCCTCCTGTGGCAAGGAGTTCCACAGGTTGACTATTTGCTTTGTGAAGAAGAACTTTCTTTTATTAGTTTGAAGCCTGCTACCCATTCATTTCCTTTGGTGTCCTCTAGTCCTTCTATTATGGAAACTAATGAAGAACTATTCTTTATGCACCCTCTCCACACCACTCATGATTTTATAGACCTCTATCATATCCCCCCTCAGTCTCCTTTTTTCTAAGCTGAAAAGTCCCAGTCTCTTTAGCCTCTCTTCATATGGGACCAGTTCCAAACCCCTAATCATTTTAGTTGCCCTTTTCTGAACCCTTTCCAAGGCCAAAATATCTTTTTTGAGGTGAGGAGACCCCGTCTCTACACAATACTGAAGATATGGCGTCCCATAGTTTTAGACTTCCCCTCCTCCTTCTTCCCCTGGCTTCCCCTTTCCAGCTCCCTCCTCCCAGGTTTCCACCTCCCCTCTCCCACCCTCTCTCTTCCCCTCTCCCACCTCCTTTTCCCAGTCTCCCCAGAGGTTAATCCGCCCCCCCCCCACCCTCAGTTTTGTTAAATAAAGAGAGTTTCTATTTTTGAACACACGTGTCCTTTATTTTTTACATAAGGAAGGGGGGCTAGGGAAGGGTAAGTGGAAGGATGTGAGGGAGGAATGGGGCACGAGCCTCCGATGGAGAGGACTGGGGTGGCTCTGCGGGCTCCTCGGGGTGAAAGCTCTCCTGCAGGGCCTCCTGGATCCTGACAGCCCCCCAAGTGACCCCCCCCTGGATGACAGCCTGCGGCTAGTGCAGCCAGGCTGATGGCCGAGTGCTCTGATGTGCCAAACGTGGGCACTCAGGGCACTCCAAGTCAGGACTGTTTTGCTGACCCTCATCGAAGTAGACAAGCAAGCGGGGAACCCTGAGAACTGTCTGTCCGGGGTGGGGGTCGGGTCCCTTTAAGCACAGCCCTTGGCTAGCCTGAGGCAGCAGCTCCACGCTCTAAGCCCTAACCTGATGCCCTGCCGGCACTGGTTCCGGCCAACCTTAACTTCGGTTCAGGGTCCACTCAATGTGGACATGCTAGTTCGAATTAGCAAAACGCTAATTCGAATTAGTTTTTAGGTCTAGATGCACTAGTTCGAATTAGCTTAGTTCGAATTAACTAATTTTAACTAAGTTAGTGCGAATTAGTGCTGTAGTATAGACATACCCAAATTCTACCCTGTTCTGGACTATTGCAGAGGAGGGGAAGGGATTGGAAGATGCTTGTGGTTCCACTCCATATGGAGGCTGCTCTTTTAGACTCTGAAGTTCGCACAGCTGCCGACTTGCCTTGGGAAGTGTGTGGTCGCAGGGCAGATGTGGACTTGTTACAGGGGTTAGGCAGCTGGTCCTGACCCATGAAAACTGGCCTGCTGCTGCACTGACACCTCCACAGTGATAGAAAAAGGGTCCTTGGCAGGGATGTGTATACACGCCCAATGGGCAGGTCCTTGGATAACACTGCTTCCCCCCAACACATCTGGAAAATTGCTCTCATCTTCTGGCAAACACTTTCAGAGGAAGGACTGGGCTAGCAGTGTACTCCCTGTGGGATATATTGGAGCCAAAGTAGGAAAAAACATACTGTGAGTGGAGGATATAGCTGCGCCTACTGTTACTCCTGCTACAGCTATTCCCACTGGAAACAAGACCACAAGAGGCAGGGCTATGAAGAGTGTTGGCAGAACCACTGATTCCAGTGAACTCTCTTTATACTTGCTAAAGGGATGCACAGAAGAAACTGTTTCCTAAACAAAAACAGAGTGGTCCTTACCCGTACACAGACTATGCAGCTGAAAATATGGGGCACTACTGGCACGTAATATCCACCCACTCGCCTCCTCCTATCCCTGTTCTGTGGCTCTGCTTCCTCCAGGGAGGATCTAGTTAACTTAAAAGTGAAAAAGTCTGCCAGCCCTATTAGCAGAACATTGAACCTGTGAAAGAGCCATTCAAGTGGTAATGAAGCCCTTTAACTGGCATTTGCCAACCTCAATATATGCTGTCAGTTTCTGATTTACTGTGTTAGTCTACGGCCATGTTTCTCAACCTTTTTTTATAAAGTACCCCTTTAAAAAAAAATTACAAGTATCCCTGGTACCTACAGTTTTCAGACATACAAAATTTTTCTACTATTGCAAAACATTTGTTGAAACAACTTAATTGTAGCTGGGTGGGCAATGACATTTTTGGGTGTAAAAAGTACAAAAATAATAAAGCGCTGTAAAACTTAAAACAAAAATTCCATTTTCTCCAAATTTCAGTTGTTGAGGTATCCCCCAACTTCTCTTGAGTACCCCTAAGGGTACTTGTACCACTGATTGAGAAACACTGGTCTAGAGGACCCTAGTTTAAAAGTTGTTTTAGAAATATTTCATTAGCATGTAGCTGAAGATTATAAAATCACATCTCTTGTTGTCCCCCCCCCAGCTGCTTTTGGGTACAGGGGCACATATTTAATAGGACTGTGTAGGGCCCCATACATCCTAAGGATGGCCCTGAGCAGAGAGAAACCCAAAGCAAGGGGGGTTTTCGGATAAAAGTGCTTGACATGAAAGGGAGGCAGGTGAGATACTAAGAAGAGATGTAGGAAGAGGCAAGAGGGAGGGAGGCCAAACTGGACCTAGATCAATCTCTGCAAACAGAAAGGAAAGGGTCTCAGCATTTCCTTGTATGCTCATCAGAACGAGCAGTGGCACAGAATGTTTAACCACAAGGAGAAGAAAATGCAAGGAAAAAGCAAGAGGCAGCAGGGGCAGCCCGTCCATATAGGCAAACTAGGCGGTCGCCTAGGGCGCCAAGTTAAATGGGTCGCCAAATGGTGGCACAATATCATTGAGGGGTTTGGAGGTGGGGGTGCCGATTGCATGGTTCGCCTAGGGCGCCAGTTGCTGGCAGCTAGTCTAGGGCCGCCCCTGAGAGGCAGATAGTGCGACTGGGTGGCTAAAGACTGCAGATGAATAGCTCTGGTCAGGAATTTTCCATCAAAATGTTTTTTGATGGAATTTACTTTCTAAACAAGTTTTCTTGTTTCCACTGGGAAATGTTTCCACTGGGAAAAATCAGATGAAAGGTTCCATATGGGGAGCCATTGACCCAGATGGAAACATTTTGGATTGTGGAAGTGAACTTAAATGACAAACAGACCCAAAGAAGCATTTGGTGGCTATGCAGTGAGGTTTGTGCAGTGAGCTGCCTACACAACTTTGTTCCTAGAGGGCAGGTGTCCAGTTCACACTGGCAAACCATTCCATTCATTCAGCACATGGAAGAGCAGCTCCTGTCCTAGCCGGGCCCTACTAGGTCCCTCCGGGTCAGGTGTGAGACACTTGTGCCAGGCTGATGTCCCTCTTGTGTAGAGAAAGAGCAGCAAGTCCTTAGGTCTGCCAATCTGACACCAACCACCAAATTTAGATTCAGCATTGTTTAGGGTTTTTTTTAAAGAATATTAAAAGTAGATGGAGAAAAAGAAAGAAGGCTGTCATCATGGCCTGGTGACCACCACTATAATGCACCGACCCTAGGCAAGACAAGGCAACATGGAGATGGAAAGAGCAGAAATTACAGGGCTGCCCATTCTCCCAAGGAGAACTGGTGAGGAAGTGTTTTACTCTGCACAGAGACAGTGGGGATTTGCGTAAATCTCTGGTAACAATAATTACGCTGCAGCTGCAGGGTTGGAGGCCCACAGCTATTTTGTTAGCAATTGAAAGCCCAGATCTGGATAAATAAGGAAGCTTGAATCTCTCTCTAGAGGGGGATAAGAAAATAGTTTATTCTCTGGCTTCAAGAGATAGCTAGCCCTTTCTGCCTAACTGAGGTTCAACTCCAGGGAGGATGCTGGGAATGAATTTGCACCTTTTGTCTCAAATGCTTTGTGCTGGCCTAGATTTCTCCCTGGTGCCCCAACCCCATCAAAGCTGAATGTGCTGCCATGTTATTGTTAATCAGCCAGAGGCCCTCTTGCAAATTACACCCGCTCCTTTGTCTCAACTGCCTTTGGGAGAGCTGCTATACAAGGCTCTGGAATGCTGGGACAAAGGGACCGGTCAGCTCTTAATTAGACTGGATGCAGAAGAGAGCTGGCCCAGAGCACTGGTGTGTTCCAATCCCCTTGGAGGTATTGGGTAAGAGGAATGTATGCTGGGAACTGGTGAGCAATCCAGGGGAAAAAAGCCAATGAAAGGGCATGAGGGTGCATGCTGATAAAAGGAGGCGTGCAGATGGGAACTTGTTTGTTTCCTCTTTGGGTGCTGGAAATGCTTCTTACAAAGGACCAAGAGTCAGCTGTATCTAAGAGCTACTTGGCAGGGGGTGGGGGAGGGAGGGCGAAGGGAGGCCGCGGCTCATGAAGGATATTTCTTTACATCTTGTTTTCCAAGAGGAGCTGAACTAACTGGTAGCTGGGTAGTCATCCAATGTATCACCTTCATTAGAGACCAGGAATATACAGAGTAATGGGGCATAAAATGGCCCAGTAAAGAATATAAGAATGGCCACACTGGGTCAGACCAAACATACACCTAGCCCCGTATCCTGTGTTTGACGGGGGCCAATGCCAGGTGCTTCAGACAGAATTAACAGAACAGGTGATCATCACGTGATCCACAAGGTCATATCCGCTCTTTAGGGTCTCATAGTAAGATTCCATACCAGGAAGACAGAGATGAACTCAGAGGTTTTCCAGAGTTATGTGGTCTGGTGCAGGGTAAAGATGCTTAAGAACGCCATGCGATGTACAATAGATGCGTGCTTGAAAAGTGCTGCAGTGAATAGGCGCATCATGGTGATGTCTTGCTGTGACATTTTGCTTTTCTAGAGGCTGCAGGCCCAAGACCCTCCCTTACAGCAAAGAAAAGCCCATCAAATCCAGGAGTCGCCCTGGCTGGGCTTTGATAGGATGAGTTCAGCTCTCGTTCCAGCAATGAAGCACCATGCCATAAATATTTCTGCACCATCACATGGGGGACTTTCTCCACATGCATGGACCCAACCTGCATGGCCAAAGGAACAGACATTTCCAGGAGTCTAAGGCATGTGTCAGGGAAGGAAGCAAACTCACAGGCTTTTCTCAGGGGAATTAGGGTTGGGTTCTTCGGAGGCGCCTGTGGGACAGAGGCCAGTGTTTCCAGAGTAGACTGAAGATGCTGCACCCCCTGCGGTGACAGGGTTGCATGATCTGGAACATGCTGGGCATCTGCAGCATTTCAGAGCCAGGGTCTCGGCTCTTCACGGTCAGAGTCACAGGATCGGCGCATTCCCAGGCACGGTAACTGTGATTCGTGACATTGTTAACCACAAGAAAAAGGGAATGTGGTGAGCACAAGAATGGTGAGTCAGAGGCATGAATTTTCAGTGACTGGAGCAGCTGGCAGCAGGGCTTCCTTCCAGTGAGATGGGAGCTCACTCCGGTGCGGCTGAGGCAGGTTGGAGCCCGAAGGGCTTTTAAAAATATATGTGGAAGGGGCTTTTTAAAAATGGGCGTGTGAGGCCTCCCCACCTCTCCCTGGTCAGGCCTAGCAGCGTCCGCTGTGGAATCTCTTCACAAAGGCCTTAGTTCAGCATCAATTAAAACCCACTGCCAGAGCCTCCCACCCATCATGCAATGTGGATGGAGGACAGGCCCATCTGCTCTGGGGACATGCAAGGGTTCCCAGGCTCCTGTGCACAGTGCCAGCAGGTTGGGGGAAGGGCTGCTTAAACAGCAATGAGTCCTAAGACCAGATGCTCTCATTTGCTAAGGGGGAAGAAACCCTGGGCCCAGTTCATGGGAACACTCCCTTTTTCCTCACCACATGCATATTAACCTCTTCCTTGCCACTGCCCCTCTGCATGTGGCTCCACAGCCAACCTTAATGCCATGCCCAGGGAGGGAGGAAGGAGGCCCTTGTGGTTAACGCACAGACCTGGGAGGCAGGAGACCTGACTTATATTTAGGGTTGTGTCACAGACTTCCAGCATGACTTGGACAAGTCACCTAGCCACTTTGCACCTCAGTTCCTCCACTCATAAAATGTGGATAATAACCCCCTACCTCAGCATGAGGCAAAACTCAGTGTGGGATCTTCAGACTGGAGGTGCTATAGCCCTACTAGAATCAGAGAAACATAGAACACTAGAATTGGAAGGGACCTCGAGAGGACCTCGAGTCCAGTCCTCAGGACCAAGCACCGTCTAGCGACTGTTATTGTCCATTCATTTGATGGAACCACCAGGCCATGATACAGGAGCCCAATCGTTCAAGAGAGGAAAGCATCTCAAGACAATAAAGTACAGCAAGAGATGGAGGAAGGTGGGAAAGGGGCATTGTAACATGGGATTTCACTGTGGGTGGGCGCACTAAGAAATAAAGCTGTCTGGCTCACCCCCATTCCCCATCATAGCGTGGTTGCTGAGAACTGGTGCAGCTCCTTCTGCCCGGGTCTCGACTGAAGGATTTTGCAGCGCGGCAAACAGGTGCAGTTGCACAATTGTCACGCACAGCGAGAGAGGCAGGATCAGAACCTTCAGCTCCAAAAACAGACCCCTTCACTTGACCATCAGGAAAAGCCAGTTAGCACCTCCCATTAGCAGCCCCTCCTGGAGCAATTCATCCACAGCTAGGAAGCCCGCCAGGAGGCCCTGGCTCGCACAGAGCCAGTACAAGGCCCGACACCCTGTGATGTCTGAATGTGGGCACAGCTTGGGTGAGCGCAAGGTGGGAGGCTATACTGCAGCCATACATGGCAAATCACTTAGCAGACCAGGCAACTTGTTACCTGCCCTGGTGGCTTGGAAAAGGACCTATTCTCCCTTCCATGCCTAGCTGCATCACAGAACCGGGAACTGCAAGGAGGATTATTATGCCAGGTGTTCCAGCTCAGATGGGAGGAGCAGATCAGCCTGGCTACTGCGGTCATTTCTCTGCTGCTCTGGTGTCCTGCCCAATCTGTCTGCTTGTTACCATCCCTGCCTATTGTTCGGGGTCACCCCCTGAGAATATAGTTGGCAGCTCGGTTCCAATTAGCGAGAGCTGGAAACAATGGAGTCTGGCAGGGAGGGGGCTGATTTGGCCTCATTTGATTTCCCTCAGGACACCCACTCTGGATCGCAGTTTGTCTCTGCGACCTTTCACATCCGTTGTCTCTGACAAGCACCTGCCATACACAAACACACTGAACATATCTGCTGCCTGCCCGCTGCCTGGGACTGGGTGGGTGCCTGATCTGGGCCAGAAAAGACTTTGAAGAAGGATGTGAAAATCCCAGCTTGCTGGAATGTCACCCAGCGATACAGAAGCTGCCTCTCTCTCCTCGGGTCCCTGAAATTCCTGTCACCATGAATGATGAGAAACCCATACAAGCCACTGCAAGGGACTCCCTCTTCTTGTGCGGGGCCAGATCCTGACATCCCATTGGGTCTGATTCTTTGTGGCCTAGCCCCTGATGGAGCCAATAGCATGTTACATCCACATTGCACAGGTGGAAATGATAATACAAAGTAAAGCATGAGCTACACAAGCCCACTGACTTTGATGATGCTACTTGCATGAGCAGAGGCCACTCCTGTGAGCAAGGGTTAGCAGGATTAGTTAGTTTCACTAGTAAATCTACATTCACCAGGATCTTTATCTGCAGCCAGTTGTTCCCTGTCAGCTGTGCACTTGGGTGACCACTCAGGGGAGATTCTAGTGCCACCCAGCTGATTAGCAGAGCACTGACAGCGCCCACAGCTGGCAGCATGTGTTTCTATTGGTGGTGCACATCTTCACAAGCCTCAGTGCATACAACAAAATTTATTCCATGCATGGCCTGCAGCCCTAAGAGAGGAACACTGCGAGGAATACTGAACATCGTGTCAGTGTTACTTTATACAGCCTGAAGTAGCAAACAGTTATTCCCTGCAAAGCAGATTTCCAGTAAATGGCAAATAGCTGTGTCCTTTCAAACAGCTGTTACTGGTTCACAATAGTAAAGGCTGCCTCCCAAGCACATATTACCAAAAATGTGCATGGTGTTTACTAAGTATACATATCCATTAGCCCTTGTGTACGCAGCAAGAGATAGTAGGGTCTTGTGGACTGACTCTGTGACTCGGAACCAGAGCTCCTAAGTGTTAATCTTGGTCTGCCGTTGATGAGCTGAGTAGACTTGAGCTCATCAACAACACTTAACCTTGCTGTATATCAGTTTTTTCCCCCCATCAGCAAAATAGGTACAATACCACTAAGGTGCCTGTCTGATGGGGTGTAGTAAGGACTAGTTAACTATGATTATTGAATGTGGAGGGTTTTTTTTTTCTTTTGTGGCAGAGGTGCCAGTGTGTTCTGTTTAGAGGAAGAGGACATATTTGATTGGGCCCCCCAACTCATGTCACATAGGCCACTAAGCATCTACTGTGGAAACAGCAACTTTTGACAGTTCCTGGGCTGGTTTGAATTCAAACCAGCAACCTATGGGTGAAAAGCTTTTAATCCCATTATGCAGCCCCACAGCCAATCAGGCAGCCCTCTTTAGCTTTCCCCTCTGAATTCCTTTTCACCAGATAATGTCGGCCCGCCATAGCCTCATGGTCCCTCGTCTCTGCGGGACCTTATTGGTGGGAGGTGAGCTGGCCAGACTCCGTGTCCTGCTTGAAAAGGGTCTTGACTATTGAACCCTGAAAAATCTCACCCTTTCTGCCGGTTCTTTCCATGCACTGGTTCCCACACAGCTCTCCAGCAGCCATGTGCCTCCAGGAGAGTCACATGGTTTCCCTTCTATCTAGCTTGGTGTTGTGGGAATCCGATTAGCAAACGGTCCTGGCTCTGGAGATTGGGCGAAGCAGGGCAAGAAAAGGGCTAGGTTTTTGGAAGTGTTTTCCCACCGTCTGTCCCTCCCCACAAATGCAGAGGAAATCAGCCATATCTAAATGTGTCCTGATAGCTGCACTAATCTAAGACTGAAATGCAGCTTGTGGTGGGCTTGTTGGCAGTGAATAGGGTATTAGTGGAACACATGGCCTGCATTCAAGATAAAACAATGGGATGTATTCTTTCTAGGCTGTTCCCCTCCCCAGCTCTTGCCTGGCCTATTCAGACTTTAACCTCTCAAGTGGAAACACTGAGCTGAGATCTCCATGGAAGGAAGAGGAGACAGTGCTGAGAAATGGGGCCCTGGGATCTGGCACTGCCAGGCATAACATTCAGATGCCGAGCGTCTGTCTCCCCTTATCCTGGAGCACACCTTCCATTACTGACATCACAGCCCCTCACAAAGACACCGTGGCCCAGAAAGGGCCAGGCCAACGTGTTCCAAGAGTGGCCACTGAGTTGAAGTGCTGCAGTTTCTGGGTGTCCAGGTTGATACACCAGGGATCTTTCCGCTGTGTCAAAGGGCCGAATCCCCCAAACTCAGTCAGAGTCTATAGTAGCTGTGAATGCTCAGAATCAGGCCCCAGGGAGTCTCAGGCCGGATACCCTGCATGCTAGGTGACCTGCCTGAAGTCTGTTCTGGTCTCCAAGGCACCTCATAAACCCTGCCCTTGGGCTCTGTACCTGACATATTCAGCCCTCCCCCGGCTCTCTCCCAAGGGCTATTGCCTCCAGTGCCAACTAGACCCTTCATGCCTGGAACAACCTCCCATCTAAGGGCTCCCAGGTCCTCCACCCTCTCCCTTCTTCTGTAAATGTACCTATTCTGCTGGGGTTTCGTGATCACACATCATTGTAGGGGCCTGTCTACCCCTGGAACTGACTGTTTGGACTGTCTGGGCTGATTGGAAATTCCATGATACCTTCATCTGCATTTTGAAAATGGAGGTGTTTAATTAATTGGAGATGAAAATGTATCACACATTCAGCACAGCGCCCCCTGTCTTATTCATTATGAGGTTACATGCCATTTGTTTGGTGCTGTCCTCTCAGCTGGTTTTATTTTTCTGTGCCCTAGATGCTTGTTTTGGCAGCACACTGCAACACTGGAGAAGTTGTGCTGGAAGGTTTAGCAGCTAGGAAGGGGCAGATGGATTTTCTGGAGTAATAGCAGGCAGTTTGGAACTGTGGCATAAATAGATCAGCTGGGTGTTTCTGCCAACATGATCAGCAATGACTAGTGAACAATGTTGCCATGTGGAGTAATATCTTTCTGTTCCAGGATTAACATCCCCTTGGCTATGTGTACACTGCTCCCGTTTTGTGCAAAAAATATGCAAATGAGGCAAAGCGTGTAATATCACCACGCCTCATTTGCATAATTAATGAGGCTCTGTTTTTGTCTACACGGCTCCTTTTTGCACAAAACTCCCCTCTTGCGCAAGAGCCGTTCTTCCTGAAAAAAATGCGGAAGAACGGCTCTTGCGCAAAAACGGAGCCTCATTAATTATGCAAATGAGGCATGGCGATATTCCACACTTTGCCTCATTTGCATATTTTCTGCACAAAACGGGGGCAGTGTAGACATAACCTCCGAGACTTATGAGGGAGCTGCACTTGTTTGAGAGCGATTGCTTCAGGCTGCCTGCAGACTCAGGCAAATATCACTGCATTGGTTTGAATTCGTGGCATAGTTACAAGGTTCTCTTTACAACCGTAAGGACTAGGAACTATATGGTTTGTTTAAAATGAAAGCACTGCTCTGCATACAGGGGTGCACTTGGCAATGCATTCCAGTACTGACCATACTGTACCCAGCCTCTTGCGCCAATGGAGACACATCCTGCCTTCCTTACCCAGGCAAAATCCCTGCCCTGTGCCCATCCCAGGAAAGGGGAACCCTGCAGTCGAGGTGTCCGAGCCCCTGCCCTGTGTTCATGGGCAGATCCATGGTAGGCCTCTGTACACAGTCTTGGGGAAGGGCGCAGACCCATAGCGTGTGGATGGCAGAATCCAAAATGGAACCCAGCTCTCCTCTAAGCTCTTTGTAACTAGGATTAGCAGCAACGCGCTGCCAGAGCACCATTGATACCACTCCCTCAGCCTCAGGCTGCACAATATCCCCTTTTCTCTACTCCTGGCACCATTCCCCCCTCCACCCTAGCCTCAGCCCCAGCTGTGTTAAATCCCTTCTGCCTGAGGACACCACCTCCTGCTTCTTCACAACAGAACATGGAGGGTGTGAGCCAGGTCTGGCAGGTACAAATAGGTGATGGTGCCACTGATTTAATCAGTGGAAATGAAAAGTTTATCTCAGGATTCCTTCAGTGCTGTTAGAGACAGGGGAAGGCAGCAGGGTGGCAGGATGGTGAATCCTCCAGCGTCCTGTTGAATTTTGCCTGTTTTAACTTGTCTATATGCCTCATTTGGGAGATATATTGGAAAACACAAGGCAAAGCCAAGCAGCTTTCTTAACAGGAAAAGCTTTCATCACATAATAGTCTGAGGCTTGTTTGATGCCTGGTTTGAAATGCAGCTGAATAAAAACAGAGAAGGAGTTTGAATGCTAATGGGCAGCTGAAATGACAAGAGGCTTTTTCTTCCTTCTTCTGCTGTAGAAAATACCTCCGAAATTTTATATGGGGGAGGAGTGTCAATTCAGTTAATTGCAAGACTACAGCTTCCACTGCAAATGAAAGTAAGCACTCATAATTCAGTCTTGTTGTCATGGAGAGAAGTTTAATTAACCACAACCCTAATGCCACAAAAGTGTCCAGGAAAATATTACAGACTTCTATATGAGATGCTTCAATTTTGTCATTATTGTCTTGGTTTTTACTTAGTGCCAGAATTTGCTAGAAGTACTTCAAGCACTTAGGACACTATAAACAATGAGTAGTCCTGTGGCACCCTAGTTAGTTAGTTAGTTAGCCTCAGAGGCTCGCCATGTTGGTCTCTAACTATGTCTACACTGCAGAGTTTTTGCACAAAACCAGCTGTTTTTGCACAAAAACTCATGGAGCGTCCACACTTCAAGTGCATTTTTGCTCAAGAAAATTTACAGTGAATCGACAGAACAGAGGGGTTTTTGTGGTATAGGTATTCCTTTACGAGGAATAACTCCTTTTTGCACAAGAGTTATTGTGCAAAAAGGTGTGTGTGGACGGGCAGCAGGGGTTTTTTGTGCAAAAACATCCTATTGAAACAAGCACAGATGCCCTGATGGCCATTCTATTAATGATAATCAGCTTTCTTGCGAGAGAGCATCCATGCAGTCTGGATGCTCTTTTGCGCAAAAGCGCATCGCTTTTCCGATGCGCTTTTGCAGTGTGGATGCACCCCTGTGCAAGAAGTTTTTGCGGAAGATCTCTTGCAGTATAGATGTAGCCTGAGACTTTAGGACAATATATAGTGCAACAAAGTTATGCTGCACGTGCAAACTGAGCTGGGCTGCTGTTGCAAGCAATGTGGTATAAAGGCCTGGGTTAAACAGAAAAAAGATTACATTTAGACTAAATACATAAGACCAATTTCCCTGGTAAGGTCTGTACACTGTCAGTGGAACTTACCTACAGATGGGGCATTCCCAGGGAGAGAGAACCTGTCCCTCCAAGCCCCCTTCATGTTGTTCGAGGGCAATGGAGACTTGGACTTGTAATCTCTTTATTTGAAAGTACACATGTGGTATAAATTTGCTTGGTTTCAGCTAAATTACTTGTGGTCAGTGGAATCTTATGGACTGGGACTTTGTCTGGGAGATAAATAGGCCTGATGCAGAAGAGATGCTAGAACTCCAATGTGTGAGAGTTTGGCTTCCCTAGTCAGAGGTGCTGGAGAAATTTGTATGGTGGGGATGCTGAGAGCCATTGGACCAAACCGTAAACCCTGAATATGAGGGAAACCACTGTAAGCCAGGGGGGCTGTTGCACCCGCAGTCCCTCCAGTTCCAGCATCTATATACCCCACCCTCTGATGCTATTACAGTAGGGTGACCATTTAGGTAGGGCTGGAACGGGAATGGGCCTTACCTTCCTAAAACATCTGCCTGCCATTTCCATTCAGCTCAGTCCAGCTGAGGCTGAGGGACAGTTACAAAGTTCCAGGTCTGAGTCTGCCCCTCCCCATGAGTTTGCCATTTGTGTCTTCCATCTGCAAGGGTCCCCCCTACACAGGACAGAGCACTGGAGGGTGCCAGCTCCTAGGAGCAAACTCCAGATTGAGGCAGGATCTACATCTCTGGCTGTTCCCCAGAGTTTGCCCAAATACAAGCTCTTCATCCTGAGCAGATGAGAGCAGCCTTTTGCCTAGCCATTGCATGGAGCGGTCTGAAGTGCCAACAACACTGAGATGGGGGACCTGGCACAGGCACAGGAAATACAGCTGTCAGGAAGACTCCAGCATGCTCATCCATCCCTGTCCTGCGGCTCCCCTTTTTGAAGAGGGAAAAGTGCTTTCTGCGTTTCATACAGCGCCAGTGCTGTTGGCCAGCCTCTACCTGCCAGCGTCTGTCAGACACTGCAATAAAGAGTCACCTCAGGGCATGAACAGCCCGCCACAGGGACCTCACCCAGCAGAAACCTCTCCTCCCCCAGTGATGCAATGCCTTGCTATCCAGCTGCCCTCCTTCCCACCAGCAGCCCCAGGGCTCTGCTGTATAATGGGTGTCGGAGTGCTCGCCTCCATAATAAATTAAGAGTTTGGCAGATCCTCAATCATTTGCTCAGTCAGAATCCCAACCTTGAAACTGAATCCAAACACAATCTAAGCAAAGTCTCCCGCCCATCAGCCCCAACATGATACACCAGGACAAGGAGCCACGTTCCAGCCTCTGCTGCAGCCCCTCCCAGATTGTCCCATCAAAGCACAATATGGGGGCTACTGATTAGTTACTCACAGGAAGGCTAGGTCAGTAGGGAGGATAGGGTTTGGGGTAGGGATGTTACTGAGTAGTCAACTAGTCAACTACCCAATAAGCTGCCTATGACTATGAGAGGCAGCAAGGGCGGGGGGCGGGGGGGACAGGAGCCCGTGCTGGGGGAGTTGGCTTAGAAGATGGTTCCCCCCAGCACCATCTCCACAGTGCCCCCTGTCCTTCTCCCCCACTGCCTCTATAATAGGCAGCAGGGAGGAATAGGGGAGGCTGCTGTGAAGCAGCCCCTGTTTGTGGAGACCCAGGCTGGGCCTCTGCTCATGCTGGTCCAGGACGCTGTGCCTCTGCCCAGCAGCTCTTACTACATTTAAAATGCAGAGCCGCAGTGCAGGTGGCTCCGGAGCCGGCAGGAGCAAGGACTGCTCAGTCCCAGCTTGAGCCAGCTCCTGGAGCTACCCCCACCGTGGCTCTGCAGAATGGCCCTTATCGACTAGTCGTGTCGTCAATACAAATGTAACCTCAATTTAACATCCTTAGTTTGGGGCATCTGGCCTCTGCTGCAGACTCCCTGTGTGACCTTGGGCTTTGGGCCAAAAGCACCTCGTGTGCCGCAGGGGTGTTGTGAAGATAACCACGTTAAAGACTGAGCAGTGCTCAGAAAACTGTTGGCGATGGTGGCCACCAACATTCCCTCTAAGCCAGTGGTCTCCAACCTTTTTAACCACAAGATCACTTCTTCAAGGTAAGTGCAATGTAAGATCTACCTCAAACCCAATACCCTTGCCCCACTTCCTTCCTGCCCCTTCTTTGAGGCCCCGCCCCTGCTCCACCCCTTCTCCAAGGTCTCACCCTGCTCACTCCATCCCTCTTCTCCCCCATCCTCACTCACTTTCACCAGGCTGGGTAAGGGGTTGGGGTGCAGGCTCTGATCTTGGGCCAAGGAGTTTGGAGTGTAGGAGGGGCTCAGGGCTTAGCCCAGGGTGGGGGTTGGGGTCCCGAAGGGATTTCAGGGTGCCAGCTCTGGGAATGAGTTTGGGTGCAGGGGAACTCATGTCTGGGGCAGGAGGTTGGGTGCAGGAGGAGGTTCAGGACTGGGACAGGGGTTCAGGAAGCAGGTTCTGGCTAGGCACCGTTTAAATGGGACAGCTTCCGGGTGATGGAGCAGTGTGGTTAAGGCAGGCTTACTCCTGCCCTGGCCCTGCACCACTCCTGAAAGCAACTGGCATGTACAGCAATGGCTCCATGGTGCCATGTGCTGCCCCTCATCTACAGGCACTGAGCCCACAGCTTCTAATGGCCATAGTCCCTGTTATTGATCTATGGGAGCTGCAGGAGCGGTGTCTACAGGCAATGACAGCATGTGGAGACCCCTTGCTCTGCCTTTCTCAGGAGCTGCAGGGACATGCCAGCCACTTCCAGGAACAGCAATTACCACAGGGATTATTAATCCAGCCACGACAGGTTAGGCATTTTAGAACTCACTACTCAAATAATTCAATTTAAGCGTACGAGAGAAATGAAAATTATGAAATGCACAGACCAGTCACAAACCAAACACAACACACTTTGCAAGCAGTAACAGAAGTAACACCACCCCAAGTATGTGTGGGGTCAGGAGATGAGAGTGAAGGGCAGTGTGTGTTTGTGAGAATGACAGACACACACACAATGTGTGAGAGTGACAGAGATTTGCATTGCCAAGCTCCCTCCATCCCCTTCTCTCTGTATGGAGATGGGGTACAGAAGTGGGGGGAGGAGGGACACCCTGACATCAGCGCTCCCTCCCACACTCTGCACAGCAAGCAGAAGGGTCCCGGGGGGAGCTCCAAGGCAGAGGGCAGGAGCAGCATGGCAGTGGGGGAAGGGGCACCTGAAGTGCCAGCGCTTGATAGATTCCTGGCCAAACCAGTCAGGATCACCTGTCAGAAGCTCCAAGATCTAGTGGTAGGTCCTGATCTACTGGCTCGTGCCCACTGCTCGAAGCTGTGTGGCCAGGCAGCTCCTCAATAAGTCCCACACAGGGGCACAGGGCTGGATTAAGAAAGGGGCTTTAGGGCCAGTAAAGCTACTGTGTTTTGGACCAGCCTTTCCTGGTGAGGGAGGGGAGAAGTGGCTCGATGTGCTGCCATTCCTTTCCCTCAGGCTGGAGCCACCTCTCTGTGAGCACCACAAAGCTCTGTCCCCACAGTTCTCATTGGCCAGGAATCACAGCCAACAGGAGCTGTGGGGGCGGTGCCAGCAAGTGAGCATGGGGCAGCACAGAGCCACCTGTTTCCTCCCACCAAACCGGAGCTGCCCCAGTAAGCACCCCACACACCAATCCCCTGACCCAGCCTTGAGCCCCCTCCACTACCCCAGCTCCACTAACCCTTTGGCCCCAGCCTGGAGCCTCCTTCTGTACCTCAAACATCTCATCCCCAGCCCGACCGCAGAGCCCACACTCCCAGCCAGAGCCCTCATCCCCCCCAACTCTGAGCCCCCTCCCACACTCTGAACCCCTTAGCCCCACCCGCACCATAGGTCGTCCATGTGGAGAATGAATTTTGTTGTGTGTACCACTACAGAGGTGATGTGTTGCACATCATTTCCATATTGGTGCACACAACAAAATTCATTCTGCACATGGACATAAAAAATTAGAGGGACGACTTGGCCATCAAGGTACCTAAAACAGATGATGCTCTTAAAGGAAAAATCTGCTAGATCCTAAGCCTCATTGCACCCTGCTGCTACAGAGGGGCTTTTCATTGAGGATCTGATTGAGAAAGATTTGAAAAGAGTTAGCCTTTTGGAAGGCTTGTGGCTACAGTCTTGGCCCTCCTGCTGCTCAAGTCCTGGACTCCTAGGACCTGCCCTGGTCTGATGGCCATACGCCAAGTAAGATGTGCAATAGCAGAGGCACCCACTCCGATGGCACGGGGGAAAGTGGGACAACGCAGCAAGGGGCTGAATTTATGGCACCTTCTGGAGTTTGACACAGAACCAAAAGCCACTGGGTTGGAGATGATAGAAGGCTCAACAAGTATTTAGGGTTGCCAGGTGTCTGGTCTTGACCCGGACAGTCCAATATTTTTGCCTCCTATCTGGTAAGAAAATTCAGAAAATACTGGACACCTAAAATGTCCGGTATTTTCTGGGTTTTTTCCCTGCCAGGAGGTGAAAATACCGGACACCTGACAACCCTGTGACACACTCAGCAACCAGGCTCAGCTGCTGGCCCCCCAGGATGCCCCCCACGCCCCTGATTACCTGGTTCCACAGGGGCTTGTCTTGCGGCTGGAACAGAAAAACAAAATGGCTGCAGGCAAAAAAAGCCTCTTCTTAAAGGGGCCATGCTGATTTTTTTAGAAAATTATTTTTTGCTTAAAAACTGCTATTGGGGTCCTTTTTTTTTCTTTTGCTCAACAACTTTGGTCTCCCCCTTTTTTTTTCCTCAACAGAATTTTTTTCCCAGTTTTTTTGGGGGGGGAGGGGAGGAGTTTGGTATTTTTGGTTAAACCATCTGGCAATCCTAATTAGGTTACGTCTACACTGGCAGCTTCCTGCACAAGAACTCTTTTGCGGAAGAGTTCTTGTGCAAAAACTCTTCCACAAGAGAGCGTCTACACTGGCATGTGCTTTTGCACAAGAGAGGTGCTTTTGCGCAAGAGCATCCAGGGCAGCATAGATGCTGTCTTGCGCAAGAAAGCTCTGATGGCCATTTTAACCATAGGGGCTTCTTGTGCAAGAAATTCATGTTGCCTGTCTACACTGGCCTCTTCTGGAAGAGCTCTTGCGCAAGATGGCTTCTTCCTGAGAGGGAGCGTCAGAGTTCTCACGCAAGAAGCCCTGATTTTCTACAGTACAACGTCAGTTTACTTGCGCAAGAATGCGCAGCCAGTGTAGACAGATGGCATGTTTTTGCACAAGAGCGGCCGTTTTTGCACAAGAACGCACCAGTGTAGACACAGCCTTTAAGAGTATTATCCAGTTATTCCAAAATAACGCTGCTGTGTAGCTGTACCTTAAGAGCGCTAGAACAGTGCTGCCTAATTCTGATTGCTGGAACCTGGACCACCCGGGGACCTACAGCCATGGAGAGCTACAGTGCAGGTCAAACCAGGCACTGGTACAACTGGCCTGGTACACTTAAAACAGGTGCCAATCTCAAGGGCTGTGTGCAGTTCCCATGAGTTCCTGGGTACACTGGCACAAAGTAACCTGCCTGCTTGGCCATGCTTTGCCTTTGCCACAGGGAAGCCAGTTCTTCTCTGATCTGTGTTAGGAATAAACTACAGGGTAATGGCTGGTGTGAAAGAGAGGAACCATGGGCTCAGAAAGTCAAGCAGGCTCACTTCTAACTTGCCTTCGGTCTGAAGATTAATCAGCCATGGGCCATGGCAGTGAACTAGATTGGAGAGCCTGCCTCGGTGATGCAGGAACGAGGAAAGCCCATGGTGTGTGGGTTTGATCATTCAATGACATAGGGCTAGATCATTCAAAGGGCACACCAAGGAACTCAGTATGATGAAATCAGCCATACCATCCTCAGGGGCCTCAAAACCCAGTGTTGATGCCAAAAAGAAAGAGAAATTGCCTGGTACTGTGAGATTCTATAGGCATGGTTTTAGCAGCCAGAACCTGGTCTCAGATACTCTGGTATAAATTTGGAGCAACTCTGAAATCAGCTGAAGGCAAGAGAGTTGACAGCCATAAGTGGGTTTTTTAGGGACTTACCCCAGTGTATCCGAGAGCAGCATTTGGCACAGACCCCTCTTAAGGGGATATCTCGCAGTGGAGATGGGAGATACATTATAAAGCAGGATCTGTAATGGGAGAAACTTGAGGCCTTGCTGATGAAGGAGGGCCAGCTGGCAGTTCAGCATTTTCCGTAACTTCGCCTGCAGGGACTCACCTCCCTGGCTCAGTGGGAGGAGGGGGGAATAGTATTTTTCCCTGGATGCTCCCCTAATTTAGAACCTCATTTCCATTCTTGTGCTCTCCTGAGAGCCTGAGGATTCCTTCACTGTTTTTACAGTTTGTGCTGCTTTCCCTCTCCCTCTCTTTGCCTCTTCCCCTGACTAGTGACATGAAACTGAATTAAATCTTGTTGGGGGTGGGGGAGGTGGACCAGTCTCCTGGGCTTTGTGGTTTCTGTAGACATGATTCAAAATACCGTTTGAAGTGTTGTCAGACTGAGTGGGTCAAAAGGGTTTGTCCTGCAGCCCAGGTGGCTGCAAAATTAGTACCACTCTCAGGCCCCTATGCAGGGGTGTGTGAGTGAAGGGTGCAAACCTACCCCCCCTCTCCTCTAGGAGCAAGGCCAGGAATGGGACTGGGCCTCGCTCCTGGGGGGGAGGGGAGGAAATCAGTCCCAGCCTTACCCTAGTCGGTGGGTGCAACGGGGAGGGAGGCTTGGGCAGAGCACCTCTCCTGCCTTTTCCTGGCCGGCCAGAGCTCATTTATGTGAAGGGTTGCCAGATGGTTTGACCAAAAATACCAGACCCAGGAAAAAAAAAAGCACCTGGAAAATTTTGTTGAGCAAAAAAAAAAAAAAAAAGCACCGGGCCACCAAAATGCAGTCACGGCCCCTTCAATTGCCGGGCCCTGCCTTCGCCGCGTGTCCATCGGCCACTGAGCCGGGAAAAGCAGAAAATACCAGACATTTTCTCAATTTCTTTACCGGACAGAAGGCACAAATACCGGACTGTCCAGTACAATACCGGACACCTGGCAACCCTACTTATGTGGGGGAGTATGCGGGATGCATTTGCACCCTTGCAGTCCACATTTACAAAAAAAGCACCCCCCTCCAGAAATTCCTGCATATGGGCTTGACTCTCATTTCACTCTGGGGTTCTCAGTGGTTCTTTTAGTTCGGGGTCTGATCCGATCCTTCCTGCAGCCCCTGCTGAGGGAGTGAGATGCTGGAGTTGGTAGTAATTAGTTTTTGGAGATCATGCTGCCAGTGCCCTCCAGGTACAGGAGAGAAGTGCTGAGTTTGTAGCGTTTGTGTTGTCTGTTGCCTGGAGCTGGTGAAACAATAGGTCAGCAGGTCTAATGCTACTGCCAGGTGAGCCAGTAAGATGGTATCACTGAGATGGATTCTGTAGCTGTCCCAGGCTGAGCCAGCTCTATGATGGGCTTGTTGTACATTTGTGCGATGGTCTGTTACTCACAGGCTGTAGGGCACCCATTTTTACCAGTTCCTAGGGCTCAAGGGGTAAACTGTTTGATTTAGGCACCCCCATGCTTTCCTCGTTTCGAGGGCTCCAGGTGAAAGGTTCCTAATCTGACCCAATTCCTAGGGTACAGGGCCACCCATACTCAATTCCTAGGCTCAGTGTCTAATTTGGTTAAGCACCCACCCATAACTAGTGCCTAGGCTCAGGACATATTCTTCTGCATGTTTGCAGGGCCTTTTACCAGTGAAAGAGCCTTACACAGTAATATCCGTAACCTCTTTTTATTAAATCACCAAAACAGAATGCACAGGCTAAGCACACAATGCTCACCACTATCAATAAGGCAGACAAACTTCCTGATGGCCGGTCAAGATCAGGTCATCCAGGGGCTCCAGTTTTTGCTTGGTGTGATTGGCAGGGTGTTGAGATTTGGCAGCTCTGATCTTGAGGCTGTGTCCTGAAGTTGGGTGCAAAGACATTCCTTTTGGAGCCTGGCTTATATAGTGAAGCTTGAGTCCTGCTTAGCTCTGCCTTAACCAATCAATTTACTAAAGTGTTACAAAAACAATTATTTGATAAATCCGAATACACTGTGAAACAGTTATTTACTCAGTCACACCCCACCATCTTAGTTGATTTACACCTTGCAAAATTAGTTAGGTAACAGACAGATAAAAATCAACAAACCAGACAGAAAACATACAAATACACCATGGAGAAGTAGGGGACCATAAAGGTAAAAAACAAAGAAGATCTTTCACACCCACAGCTGTTTTTATAAGTGATTCATTGCCAGACGGAATGGGATATCAAACTAAGTTTTCTTTAAACATCTGAAGAGATTCCTTGCTTATCTGCTGATGGTGGATACTAGAAGAAGGGGCACTTTCTTAACAGCCCCATGGGATAGTGTTTTGATATCATTTAGAAGGAATGTGAGGATGTGACTTTCTGCTTCTTGGCTCACCATTCCTGCTGTCCTAATTTGGTTGCCAGCCTCAGACCTTACAGGTCATTGTATTCAGTGCCTTGCTGGTGCTGCTTATCAGAGCTCTGGTTGTTTAGCTTGTCTGATCTTGCTCTGGACAGTTTCTGTGAGAAAGAATTAATGGACACAAATCAGGTATCCGAAAAGGCAACACACAAGAAACCTGTTGGGGAATATTTTAACTTGCCTGGGCATTCATTAATGGATCTCAAAGTCACCGTATTGTTTCAAGCCAATTTCACAAGCCAACTCCTCAGGGAAGCCTTAGAACGTAATGTCATTTACAAGTTTGATTCCTATAACAGAAGTATGAATAAAGACATTGGCTGGATGGCCCACTACATTCCAGATCCTAATGACATACAGACTGGGAAGCGACTATCTAGGAAGGAGTATGGCAGAAAGGGATCTAGGGGTTATAGTGGACCACAAGCTGAATATGAGTCAGCAGTGTGATGCTGTTGCAAAAAAAGCAAACATGATTCTGGGATGCATTAACAGGTGTGTTGCGAGCAAGACACGAGAAGTCATTCTTCCACTCTACTCTGCACTAGTTAGGCCTCAGTTGGAGTATTGTGTCCAGTTCTGGGCATCGCATTTCAAGAAGGATGTGGAGAAATTAGAGAGGGTCCAGAGAAGAGCAACAAGAATGATTAAAGGTCTAGAGAACATGGCCTATGAAGGAAGGCTGAAAGAATTGGGTTTGTTTAGTTTAGAAAAGAGAAGATTGAGGGGGAACATGATAGCAGTTCTCAGGTATCTAAAAGGGTGTCATAAGGAGGAGGGAGAAAACTTGTTCATCTTGGCCTCTGAGGATAGAACAAGAAGCAATGGGCTTAAACTGCAGCAAGGGAGGTTTAGGTTGGATATTAGGAAAAAGTTTCTAACTGTCAGGGTAGTCAAACACTGGAATAAATTGCCCAGGGAGGTTGTGGAATCTCCATTTCTGGAGATATTTAAGAGTAGGTTAGATAAATGTCTATCATGGATGATCTAGACAGTACTGGGTCCTGCCATGAGGGCAGGGGACTGGACTCGATGACTCTCGAGGTCCCTTCCAGTCCTAGTATTCTATGATTCTATGACATAAAAAGAATAAAAAATGGGTGCTTAAGAACAATTAGTACCTTTTCTATCAGCTTCATGTAGCATGGACACTCTGACTATTTCTTTCCCTTTTTTTCTTGTTTTCCCCTTCTTTTCCTTCTCTTCCCCCCCAAGCCCTATTTATTTAGAAATTGGACCTCTAATAACTCCAATCAACTGAAGAAGTGGGTTGTGCCCATGAAAGCTCATGATACCATCTATGGCTATGTCTACACTGGCGGGTTCTTGCGCAAGAACGGCCGTTCTTCCGCACAACGTCCACACTGCCCGCCCGCTCTTGCGCAAGAAGATTTACAGTAAAGTGTGGGAAGAGAGGGCTTCTTGCGCAAGAGCCACGCTCTTTTCTAACAAGTGTAAGCCCTCTTGCGCAAGAGCTCTTGTGCAAGAGGGCAGTGTGGACACGTGGCAGGGGTTTCTTGCGCAAGAAAGCCCTATGGCTAAAATGGCCATCAGAGCTTTCTTGCACAAGAAAGCGTCCACACTGCCACGAATGCTCTTGCGCAAAGGCACATGGCAGTGTGGACGTGTGCTTGCACTAGAGTTCTTGCTCAAGAACCCTTGCGCAAGATGTTCTTGTGCAAGAACCCACCAGTGTAGACATAGCCACTGTGTTTTGTTATTCTCTAAGGTGCTGCTAGACTATTCGTTGTTTATTAAGTTTTTCCAATTACAGAATAACTTGGCTACTGCTCTGAAGTTTGCTCTTGTGGTGAGCCTGACTCACCTGGGCCTGAAGTGCAGGGGTTCCAGCATGGAGAGCAGCTAGAGCTAGTCAGGCCGGCTCTGTAGCTTGGGACTGAAACAGACTCAAATTGTGGATCAGCACAGGACAGGAAACACAATTCACACTGATCGGTGTTACACTCTTACGCACATATGTTAATGTCGAGTTTGATGTGCCGCCGTTCTGTCTGGTTGAAAGCATGCATCTCCTTCCAGTGAGGTTGGCATGGAGACAGCATGAAGAGTGTGTGCACAGTATTACACAAGGAAGCTTGCATGATAAGATTCCTTTCCGCCTTGTCTCATTCACCAGCTCCAGGACAGGGTCGGGGAAAGAACACTCTTGGGAACTGTCCCAGTTTGTGGACTATAACCCAATGGACAATATGCGGTAACCAAGACCCCCAGGTGAATGGGATGGTGGATGAAGCAGGATAACTAGAGAGGGCTGAATTGGCTCCTGCAGGCTCCATTAGAGATTGTTGTGTTTGACAGAGAATGAAAAGCAACTGACTTGGAAGGGGGAGGATGAAAGGCTAAGAGAAAAGAAAGGATTATCTTTTTTCTTTCTTTTTTTTAAAAAAAACAGCAGAGGAAAAGGAGAAACCATAGCAACAGTGGGGGTCCTTTGGACTTAACACTCCACAGACAAGGCCTTGATGTTAACATTCTGCCGGCACTCAGTTTGGACAATCCTCAGTAAATCTTGTTAAGAGAACCAGTTCCCAACCCCCACCCTCAGCTCCACCCCCTTTCCCCCCGCCCCCCAGACCTGCCATTAGAAAAGTGGTTTCGAGGAGATGGAATCAGTCACAGCCCTGTGTTCCTATCTTCTCTGTGCAAAGGAAGAAGTGGTGGTGAAGGGGTGGGGGTGGGGGGCTGAAGGCCAGGGGGTGATCCTGTTAACAAACCTTGGCTAACCAGGCTGCCTCAGGCCTTCCACACAGTCTGTTCCCCCCTCCCCCATTGATATTGAAATAAGGTGCAATCCATCAAGATACCAATAGGCCCCTTTCACGGAGGCTGAAAAGAGCCTCTATCAAAGGGATGGAGAAAAACTTGTCAAGGGGAAGGCCAGACTAAAGCGTGGCAGGTGTGTTATGCAGAAAGCCTGTTAGAATAAGAGGGTGATTCATTGCCCTTGTCAGGGGAACAGTTACATGCTCTTGCCAGGAAGGGCTGTCAGGCAGCAGCAGAGTCCTGTGTGCAGCTCCGGGGTAGGGGGGCAAGGTGCCCCTTGGCAGCAGTAAGGCAACAGGAGAATGATCACATGCAGAGGAATGGGGAGACAGCTGGCTTGGTATAGGCCGAGGGAGGGCATTGGCATGCGGGATGGAAAATTCCCTTTCTTTGTTCATATTTATGGGAATCCCCTTCCTGTAGGAGTCTAAGTAATTTAGAAAGGGGAAATCTTGTACATTTGAAAGGGAGGCACCTATGTGATGAGGGGGACAAACAGAATCATAGAATACTAGAACTGTAAGGGACCTCAAGTGGCCATCAAGTCCAGTCCACTGATCGCATGGCAGGACCAAGTACTTCATCATCTCTGGCAGGTGTTTGTCTAACATGCTCTTAAATATCTCCAATGAGGCAATTTATTCCAGTGCTTAACCACCCTGACAGGAAGTTTTTCCTAATGTCCATCCTAAACTTCCCTTGCTGCAATTTAAGCCCATTGCTTCTTGTCCTAGCCGCAGAGGTTAAGGAGGACAATATCTCTCCCTTCTCCTTTTAACACCCTTTTAGGGACTTGAAAGCTGTTATCTGCTGAGCATGGCTAGTGAGACACCACCAAACTCCTTTCACTCATGACAGGAGCCCAGGCCTTATGAGGCAGCCTTGTCCACAACGAGGTTATTGCATTACTGGGTCTTTCCATCACATCATCAAATTAACTGGGACTAATTCCCATGCTAAACCCCATTTTAATCCATTTTCCTGCAATTCGTGTGGGACCACTTGGTTGCATTCCCAAGTGCCACAGTGGGGTTTGGCTGGTCCCCAGTGCTGGCACAGCAGTCAGGGATATGCTGCACTCGACTTTTGGCGATTCACACACCCTGGAATGGCGGGTGGCGGGCTGTGAAGAAGCTGAAGACCATATAGCACGTTTTGAGAGTGTTGGAGATGTCATGGGATAAAAGTCTTGGGTCATACACAGACAATGGTAGAATTAGATCCCAAGAGCTGATGATGCAAAACTCTGGGCTTGAATTGCTAAATAACTCTGTGGGGGTCTAAAATACCTAGTACATCACAAAGTCCATTTCCCCCAGTAAGGGTAGGTGGGCTATATCAGACAATAAATTGTCTCTAGAAAATAGGGGGTGGGCTCTCAGGTTGCTGTAGCTTTTGCTGCTCCTCAAGCACTTGCAGCTGGAGTTGCCTGGATCTCTCCTCAGCTGCCAGCTCTTCCATTTGCTGGGCGTGGGCCTCTTCCTTCTCCTTTTGATGCAGGGCTGCAAGCACCCTTTCGTGTTTCAGCTCAACTCCCTTCAGTGCCTGCTGCTTTCTAACTGCTTCTGCAACAGCATCCATGGCATTGGGAGGGAGCTGCTCTCTTACCTGCTGGTCATTTACCATTAGCAAAGATCTCAGTTCTGGCTTAGTAGCTTTCTTTCTAAAGTCAATGCCTTTCTCCACGCACAAATCTTCCAAAGCCCTTCTGTCCAGACTCACATATTGTTGCTGACTCATTGCAGCTGCTCTTTAACCAACCGAACTCTCAATACCAAAATCAAATTTAGAACAGTGTGGGTCCTGATCCAAAGCTTCACTGACTAAGTTCTGTGGATCCTGCCAACTTCGCCACTGTGAGGGACCGGGCCAGGTCTGGGCACCGCTGAGGGCGTCCGCGCAGGGCGAATTGCTCACACCAAGGCTGCTTACAGCCCTCGACTAGAGACCTTTCCCAAAACAGGTCACAAACCTCACCACACAAAGGCTACTGCATTGCCACTAAGTACCTGAAACCAGGTGCAATGGGAAACCTTGAGGCCTAGAAAACTAGAGACAAGCTTGAATCAAAACACCCAGATGGGAAAACCAACAGTTTGGGGGATCAAGGAGATCTCTGATTCCAGCTCCAGAACTGAAATTCTTAGTAGGTCCTTTGCCTAGAATGGGCCAAACTCAAGCTCAGAACTCAAACATTCTTGGGTATTCAAGACCCAGGTCTCAGTTTTGTATGTCTGGCCCATCTCTGTGAAAAATAACAGATTCTGTTCTACGCCACTACTAACCTGGTGGGATGGCTTTGTCAGAAGAAACCTGAGGACCAGGTCCTGCTCTGAGTAACACTGGGGTCACTCAAGAGAAACTCCACTGCAGCCAGCATAGTTACTCCAGACTCATACCAGGTTTGTCTCCAAGGCTAAGTCTACCCTGGCCCTTTACCGTGCTGCAACTTTCTGGCTTAGCGGTGTGAAAAATCACACACACTCCCCAAGCGCAGCTAGTCACAAACAGCACTGTAAAATGCCCATGTGAACCACGCTGCAGCGCTGGGAACCATGCTCCCAGTGCACTAACCTATTCCCTTCATGGAATAGCGTTATTCCCCTGCCATGGCCATGCTGCCACATTATAGTGTAGACAAAGCCTATGTCTCTATATTCCGTGAGCACTTGGCTTCAGTTCTTACTCACCTGGACGCTATCAGCAAACCATCTGAGAATGCGAAATGACCATCAAGATCCAGCTGCTGCTTATTTACCAGGCTGCTTCCTACCTAGAAAAGACAGAGCAAAGGGAACAACATGCTTCCCATTTCCGCTGAAGGGGCAGCTACCCAGAAGCTGTGGCGCGTTGGCAGAGCCCATTGTTCTGAAGCTAACAGAGCAGACTGACACTGGATATTTCCTCCCCTAAACTGTAAACACTGTCAGGCCCTAGCAGCAGCAGGCTTGGCCTTTCCCACAGCAGACAATGCTGATATGTGGTCTAGGGCCCTGGGGAAGCCCACATCTGCCTGCAGAGGAGGGTGGCCAAGCCAGAGTGTCCTGTGGGGGAGGGGGCTGGAGGAAGGAAAGCAGCAGGCCTGCAGAACCACAGTAACCCAGGGGAGGCTGGAGAGGCGGGAGTCTGTTTGTTTGTTTGTTTGAAAGGCAACCCTATAAACCTTGTTATTAATTAAGCAACAGTCTGAGATCCCTGAGATCCTTTGGCATTGCAGCTATGAGAGCGTTTTGGCTCCAGTGGAACAATCACTCCTCTTTGCACAGTCTCTTTCAGGCTGGTGCCAGGTTTAGCCTGGGACTCTCCGCAGAGCGGGCAAGGATTGCAAAACGCCCTCCAGAGCAGGGATGTATATGGCCTTCTGACTCCAGGGGGCACCCAGCTATGCTCTTCTTCCATACGGGCGTGTACTGTAGCCCAGGGAGCTCACATCACATCCAGCATCTCCCTTCTCCCCACCCCTCATCCTGGCCCATTGTGGAAGAGAGGCCCCAGGGCCTGGGTGGGGGAAGGGACTGGAGAGTAAACCTGCCCTGCACTCACCCCACAGCAGTGTCTGCTGCCCCACTGGAGGGGGCCCAGCTCCCTGCTTTGGGGATTGCAACCTGGCACACAGGGTCCAAGCACCACTCAGGTTTGGCCAGGCACATGAGGGAAGGGCAGCTGGGCCAAATTTGAGTGAGTGCCATTGCAGCCTGGCCCATGGAGTTGCAGCCTCCCACAGTTTTGACACTTGGGAGTCTGCGGGGCTGACTTGAACCCATGCCAATGCCTCCCCCGCTCCAGAAACATAAGCCATTTTCCCGCTTCCTCAGACCAGCAGTTTCTTCAGCCAGTGCCCGGGATCTGTGTGAAACCTACTCCTAGAGCAACGTCCCTGGGCGAGATCCATGGCTTGCACAAAGGGATGTCACTCTAGTGGCGTCAGAGGGTTGTGGTGAGTTGTGTACAGTGTATAGCCAGCTGTCTCCGACCCTTTGTCCGATTTGTCTATTTAATTTGTGAGCTCTTTGGGACCGGGCCTTCTCATGCAGAGCACCTAGCTCAATGGGGCTTTAGGCCCTGCTATCATACTAATGCTGAATCTAATGAGCCAAGTGAACTGAGGGATGTAACAAGACGGGAGAGACTATAGAAGGACTTTCCAGTTACCACATCTTACTGGAATAAAATCATTTATATTAGGCCTAGAGCTCTGCAAAGAATTGCTTTTTCATTCCCCTGACTGAACAATTATTTTTACACAATTCACCCAGGGTTGACCCAAAACAAAACATTTCTTTTTTTTCCTTTTTTTTGTAAACTGAAAAATGTTGAAAAAAATGTAGTTTTGGGGCCAACAAACTATTTTGTTCTCCCCAAAATGAAATGTTTCATTTTCTTTTTATCTTTTCTTAACTCGTTTCAAAATGTTGACACAAACATTTCAGGTTCGGGGGAACATTTTCCCTCTTGACTGAAACAACCTGGTGAATTTAACACAAAGTTTTCTCAAAATGTTTTGGTTGCCTCTAATTTGCATTTTTCAGTGAAAAAAGTTGCATTGAAAAAATTTGGCCCAGCTATAATTAGCACATAGGAGCTGTCACACTAGAGTCTACCAAACAGTGAGTCCATCAGGCCTACTACATTTCTTCATTAGCATCTGTCAGAGGAAGGAAAATAACCCCATAACACTGCTATGCCATTCTGAACACTGAAGGGGCTGGAAAATTCAGCTGACACCTGGCACCCTGAAATATGAAATTTGCTACCTCTTACTTAGCATGAATAATGAAAAATTTGTATAAGCATCTTATAGCATCCATCCCCTTTTAAGACGCAGTGTAGTGTTTAGCTCTGAGACCTCTTCCTTATTGTTACGTATCATCCGCAAGGCCAACAGCCACCGCAGGCTCCGGAGCAAGGTGTGTGTGTGGGGGGGGGAGGGCATCCAGTTCCACGTCCCGGGAAGGGGTGGGGCCTCGGGCAGTCAGCTCTTAGCACCACCCAGTCCACGGTACGCCCCCCTCACTCCCACAGTCCTCATAGCTGCACGGAGCGGTGCTCCAGTGGTGATTCAAAGGGGTCTGCGGCTCTGGCCTCTGCTGCTGCTGTAGGCTGGCACCTCCGAGCCCCTTTTAATCCCCAGTTGCCCTCCTCCCTTCCCCCTCTCCCCTCCCAGTGGCAGGCCTGTATATCACAGAGCAACTCTATGAACCCATAAGTCCTTTACCTATCACTTGAGGGTTTCACAGCAGGACCACTGGGTCATTCCTGTTCCCTATACATCCATTTTACTGGAATATTTGACAAATGCCTTTTGACTTTCTGCCCCTAGACATTAAATCCTCCTCTATAGTTGAGAGGGAGTTTGGTGGGGAGGAGAGGGAAAGCGAGATGGACTGGAAGGTAAATGCCCTCTTTGCTCCTCCCCAGAGCTTGCCGCAGCTGCTGATACAGACCGAATCACACTTCTGTGACAGCACTCTCCTAGGTATTGGTGGTCATTGGAACATGCAGAAGGAGGGAGATTCCAGTCCATTCCCATACACAGCAGTGTGCATCCTGCTTTTGTCCCTGCTGCGTGTGTATGGCAGAGGTTGGAGGAGAAGGAGGTCGCAGATGGGGTGTCCGTAGCTACCACAAACCTGTGAAGCCCACTTCCTTGCTGCACTTCACAGAATGTTCCCAGGCCAGGGAATGTCTGGCTGTGGAAGAGAGGCTGCCTGCCCTGGGAATTAGCTGCATGATCTAGATGTAGAAGTATGAACGCCTCTGTACTGAGTCCTGCCAATGGAGCGGCCCTGGAGAAAAAGAGCCGATTCCACTGTGTTAGACAAATAAACACAGATCTCTGTGCTCACTGGGTTTGGAAGGCAGTGACCGATGGCAGTTTAACAGGTCACTGGGCCCCTGCAGCTACCATCTGCTACTGCAACCTGGGGTCCCCGGAGAGAGCTGCGGAGGAATGCGAACCGGAACGATGCGTATCTGATCCATCCGCTTGAGGGAAGAGGAGCTTGCCCTTGTGGCCTCAGCAAGTCAGTGTACAGGCTCAGCATGAGGGCCTCTCAGTGAACCCCTTGGAGCGTGTGCAAGAGAGCAAGGAGTGCGCCAGAGCTCTGGGCAAAGGGAGGGGGGCACAGGGGCTGTGATGAAAGAGAAATGGGACAAGGCAGAAGGGAAAAGTGAAGAGAGAAGGAAGAGAGGAATGGTAACCGGAGGAAGAAGGGGAAAGGAGAAGAGACGCCCCCTCGATGTGCCTGGGAAGCCATTGCCGTCTAGAGGCTTTCAGAGGCAGTGTGAAAACAGGCTACGCAATGAGGCAATTTCTTTTCCTCTCTGTGGTGTAGTGAGGACTGTGTAGGAATTGCAAACTGATACTTGAACAGTGTGTGTGTGATGTGTGGAGGCCGGGTCCTGGTCCTCCAGGCAAGGTAGGAGACTTTGCAGGGAAGTGTGTGATCAATTTTAGAAGTCAGCATACAGCGAAGTATAGATATATATATATTTGTTAGTCTCCAAGGCTGTGTCTACACTGTACGCTTATTTCGAAATAAGCTAGTTTGGAATAAAAACTCTGAAATAGCTTATTTTGAAATAGCCTATCCACACTACAAATGCCCATCGAAATAGCGCTGAGCTATTTTGAAATAGAGCGTCCACACTGATTGGCACCTAAATTGCATTTCAGGCCCCCCAGAAGCATTTCAGGCAGGGCATCAGGACAGCAGCCACTTCCTGTAGCTGCTGCCTGAGGCTATCTGAGGCTGGTGCTCAAAGGGGCCCCCCTCTATAGTTGTATCTCACTCTTCAACTTTGCCTGCCTCCTTGAGGGACAGCAAACCCTTCTCACTGCATGCTCTGGTTGCCCTCGTGGACACCACAGTACTCCTGCTATGGAGCTGGACCTGACTCAAAGCAGTCCCTGGCTCTTGGACCTCATGTGGCTGCACCTCCTGCTGCAGTTACTGCGGGCTACCCTCATGGCCCTGCAGAAACAGGACCCGCAAAGCATTGCAGGGCACTCCTCTCCTCTCTCCAGGCACTGCTCATGCAGCATGACCCCCTCCACCCTCCCCTGCACACCGTGCACCACCGCTTCTGGCAACTGGACACTAGTTCCAAGTGGTGGGACGATGAGCAGCGGCTCCAGAATTTCCACATGCAGAAGGATACCTTCCTGGAGCTGTGTGAGTGGCTTCGCCCCTGCTCTCAGGCGACAGGACACCCACATGCGACCCACCATCCCCCTCCAGAAGCAGGTCGCCATTGACATCGCTATCTGGAAGCTTGCCACGCTGGACAGCTACCGCTCCATCAGGAACCAGCTCATGCAGGTATGGCGCTTTCATGCTATTGTCCCAGGGGATGGTGAACTACTAGAATGGGGTTCCCTAGGAGACGGGGGGAGTGGGGAAGTGGTGGAAGCTCCCTCCCTGGAAGGTGTTTCAGTCCCACGTTCACAAAGCCCTGCCAGGGGTCAGAGGAAACTTGGGGGTTTGTCCTGGTATGTGAGGGAAGGGGAGTTGGACTCAGGGACCTCCTGAGGGCCCTGGCAACCCTGTGATTCTCTGTTTGTATCCTTCTACAGGTGGTGAGGACCATCAAAACCATACTGCTGCGCAGAGTCATCATCCTGGGCAACATAGACCCCATGGTCGCTGGCTTTGCCACCATGAGCTTCTCCAATTGCAGGAGGGGCCACTGATGGCACCCACATCTGCAATCTGGGCCCCCAACCACCGGGCATTGGACAACATCAACCGGAAGGGTACATTTCTATGGTCCTGCAGGCCCTTGTTGACCACCGAAGCCACTCACCGACATCAGTGTCGGGTGGTCAGGGAAGGCACCTGCATCTTTAGGAGCTCCAACCTCTTCCAGAGGCTGCACGCCTGCACATTTTTCCCTGACCGCAGCATCAGGGTCGGGGACGTGGGTATGCCGATGTGCACTGTGAGGGACGCAGCCTACCCTTTGCTCCCCTGGCTGATGAAGCCCTACACCCGACTCCTTGACCCCACAAAGGAATGTTTTAATACCAGACTGAACAAGTCCTCATCATGGTGGAGGGCGCCGTGGCCTTTTGAAAGGGAGATTCCGTCGCCTCCTCACCCACCTGGACCTTGGCGAGCAGAATGTCCCCCAAGTGGTGTTGGCCTGCTGTGTCCTGCACAACCTGTGCAAAAATAAGGGAGAGACATTCCTGCCAGGGTGAGGGGGGCAGAGGCTGAGCAGTTGGCCAGGGCTTTCGAACAGCTGTGCATGGCTGCCATCTAGCAGGCCCATCAGGGGGCTGTGTGCATCCAGGAGGTCCTGAGGGAGAGTTTCAAACAAGGACACCAGTGAGACTCTCCCCTGGGCCTCCCCACAAGAAGCCTGTGGATTGCCCCTCTGTGCCTTACCTCCCCCATCCCCTCGGGTCAAACAAAGGCGATGTGCTTTGAGCAAGGCTATCTGTGGCCTAGGCAGTAGGCCCTTTCCTGCAGGGGCACAGATGTCCCGGGGGGAGCCTCGCTTCCCCCACGTCCGGGGGACAAGCAGGCATGGTAAGGAGGGCAGGGAGGGTGTTGGGGGAGGTGTGTCCCAGCAGGCTCTCCTGGCAAGGGCCCAGTGTCCTGCACCTCACCACACTGGCCCAGGCGCTCATGCTGCCTCTAGAACGCGGGCATGCCCATGTGCAGCATTGCTCTGTGTGTGTGTGTGTGTGTGTGTGTGTGTCCATGATCCCATTTAGTGGTGGCTTGTGGTGGGAAAGTGTCCCACCGCGGGGTTGGAAGTAAGGCAGGGCTCTCCAGAACCCTGTGAGCAGGAGCACAGGGTTCCTGCACAGCAGCCTCATTGTAGCTGTCTTCTCTGGACTGGTGCCCCAGGTGCAGCCATGTGCACAGGCTGCTGTGCGATCCCCAGGCCGAGAAAGCTGGGTGAGGTGCACATAGCCTCTCTCTGCCCACTGTCTCCCCCGTGTGTGTCTAGGGAAAGACATGGAAGTCACCTGGCCTTGTCTGAGCTCCAGGACACATCCTGGGGGTGGAGGGAAATGGGTCCAGGGACAGGACAAACTGCTGGCTGGCAGGCCTGGTGTCAGTGCTGGCCTCCTCTTCCTCCTCCTCCTCCTCTTTCCATTTGCTTTGACACTGTGCCCCTAAGGTCCCTGCCCTGCCTTTCCACTTTGTGCCTTCTTCCTTTCAGTCCTCCAACACCTGGCTCTCCCTCTAGTTCTAGCCTGCCTCCTTTTCTTCCTCTTGTTTGTAAATACAACCTCACATTGGGCCTGATCCAAAGTCCACTGAAGTCAGGGTATGTCTACACTGCACGCTTCCAGAACAGTTATACCGAAGTAGTTATTTTGAAACAGCACGTCTACACTGAAGGGAACCCTCAAAACTAGTCTAAGGCAGGCTTCCCCAATGTAGACGTGCTATCTTGATTTAGAGCCCCTGGAGGCACTGGGGAGGAATAACTTAGAATGGCCCTGGTGAGGGGCTATTTTGAAATAGCAGCAGCGGAGAATCTACACGCGCCTTATTTCAAAATAGCTGTTTCAGAATAGACATTTTTTCTCATAGAATGAGGCTTACAGATTTTGGAATAAGCCCTTCATTATTTCAAAATTATTTTGAAATAACGGAATGGCTGTGTAGACGACTTGCATTGTTATTTCGAAATAATGCTAGTTATCTTGAAATAACAGTATAGTGTAGATGCTCTCTAAGAGGTTTTGTATTAAATTGAACAGCCTTTGAGTTGGGGGCTTTCTCTGTGAGATCCACGGACATTAGCTTACCTACCCATTATTATCCATCGACACTTTCTACCCCCAAAGAAGTGCTGTAGACTGGACCCTTCTGAGTCTGCCAGTCTCTTGATGCCCACTTGTGTTTTCTGTCATTCACACTGTAGGCTTCTCAAGTCAAGGGCTGTGTCTGCTTCTGTTTCCTGAACAGCACTGAGTTCACTATCAGTGTCTAACAAATAGCCCAGAGCCAGAGTGAAGGAAAAACAAACTGATTTCATTCCCAGGCACATCCCCATTCGCATCAGGGATGTGCCTGGGAATGCGAATGGGTGCTCCAAGGGGTTGCGCCGTTAGTTCACACTTAGTATCAGCTCTGCAACGTCATGAGTCACAACCAGAGTCTTTGTTCCCCGAATTCACTGGGGGCTCATCTCTCACCCATGTGGCATTAGATCCCGAAGGAATCCGTAGGGTTGTCTTTGTTCACTTGGGAGAAAAGCTAGGACAAGCTGAACTGGATTTCCTAGTCCACTTGGCCCAGACTCTGGTTCAGGGATGGGACCCGGGGGGCCAGATGTGGCACCTGGCTTGCCTGGATCCGGCTCCTGAGGGCTTAGGGTTTCCCTGCCCCCAGCATGGGAGACCCCGTGTTGGTACTCCAGCCCTTCCTGCCATCCCCCCACAGGGCTGGAGCATACAAAATCTACTAGGCTGGGCTTCCCTAGGCTCTGGTGTGCACGGGGAACATAGGGAGTGTCTTTCTTCTTCTCAACTGAGGGCCAGGTCAATGCGGGTTTTTTTTGTTTTGTTTTTTTGCTTCTCACTTGTGTGCAGTGCCCGACTGATTTTTCTGTGGGTCAGCAGCCCCCGACCCAAAAAAGGTTCCCTGCCTGTACTGTATTGTTTATAGGGAAGAATGCTGCCGCTTTGTAGCTAAAGAATCCCATTTTCCAAGAGAACAAGGAAGAAAAGCAAGCTGTGGTTTATTTTTAGGCCTCTGTTGTGCTGATAGTACTGCCTGCCACGCTGGCCAGTATTGTCTGATGGTTTCCTTGTACTCCCCCATCGGTAGCCAGGTGTTGTCTCCGGTCTTTGGCTTAGATGTGAGCTCTTTGTGGGAGAGACCGCCTTTTTGTTCTGTGTTTGTACAGCACCTAGCACAATGGGGCCTAAGCAATGACTAGGATGGCCAGGCACTATGGTAATACAAATAACAATAATAATAAAGGATGTAATGCACATAACTCTGTGGCCCACTCACATATCTCAACACCCTGGATCAGGGGTCGGCAACCTGTATATGGCTGTTTGGCTGCCCCCTTGCGGGCAGCCGTTGCTGAAAAAATTAAAAGTCCAGCCTCAGAGGGGTAGCCATGTTAGTCTGTATCCTCAGAAACAGCAAGGAATCCTGTAGCACCTTAAAGACTAAGGGCATGTCTACACTACGGAGAAGACCGACCCTCCGTGTGCTCCCATCGGCCTCCCACATGTAGACGCCATGGCTGCTTGGCTTAAGGCAGGGGTCTCTAATCTTTTTAAGCACAAGATCACTTTTTGAATTTAAGTGAGATATAAGATCTACCTCAAACCCAAATGCCCTTGCCCCACTTCCTTCATGCCCCTTCTGCGAGGCCCTGCCCCTGCTCACTCTGTCCTCCCTTCCTCTCTCCCCCATTCTCCCTCCCTATCATCAGGCAGGGGCAGAGGGTTGGGGTGCAGGCTCTGGTCTTGGGCTAAAGGATTTTGAATGTGAGGGGCTCTGAGCTGAGCCTGGGGCAGGGAGTTAGGGTGCAGGAGGGGGTTCAGGGTGCAGGGTCTGTAAGGGAGTTTTGGTCCAGGGGGCTCAGGACTAGGGCAGGGGCTTGGGGTGCAGGAGGGGTTCATGACTGGGGCAGAGGTTCAGAGCTGACTCCTGCTGGACAGTGCTTACCTCAGGTGGCTCCTGGGTGGTGGTGCAGTGGGGCTAAGGCAGGCTCACCCCTGCCCTGGACCTACACCACTCTCAAAAGCAGCCAGTAAACTCCCTCCATCCCAAGCCCTGTTGTGCTTTCCCCTCCCACCGGCCCCGTTCTGTGGAGATAGAATACAGGGTGGGAGAAGGGGCACCCTGACATCAGCGCCCCTCTTCTCCCTCCTCTGCTCTGTACCACAAGCAGGAGGCTCCAGGAGGCAGCTCCAAGGCAAAGAGCAGGAGATGTGCAGCAGTAGAGGGAGGGGCAGCTGAAGTGCCAGCACTTGAAAGCCTCTTGGCCAAACCAGTCAGGATCACCTGTCAGGCTTCAAGATCTACTAGGAGATCCTGATCTACTGGTTGGTGACCACTGGCTTAAGGTAGGCCGATTCCAGCTATGATGTTCATTATGTGAGCCACATAAGTATCTAAGGTAGAGAAATAAAACACCCTATAACTTAGTAAATTATATAGAGGGATTCTCAGTCTTAACTCTTAAAGGACCCAGGGTCAAAATGATCCAGAGCCAAAGAATAGCTAAGACGTTTTGGACGTGCTGAGGAACAAGGTTTTGATAAGCTGACACAAACCAGAGTGTATCTCCAGAAGTTCTGAGAAGGTGCAGGCTGATGGCGCTATAAATTACCTGGGAAAAATCCCAATGTGTAGGAAGTGGCGCATCGAACATAACAGCCACTCACAGTTAGTAACTGAAGGAAAGTCACTCTGGAGTTTTTGTTTCCTTTCCAGGTACAGTGCAGCAGCAAGAATGCCTCACACCTGGTTTTAATAAGAGACAATCCTCTCAGCCCTGAACATTGCGGCGGGGACCCACAGAGATAATGGCCTCAGTCACGCAGTGATGAACACTCCGAGAGAATGAAAACTCCAGCTTTCTTTAAAAACAAAGGTTCCAGCTGCTCGGCTGGAGGAAAGTGGAATCGCTCCCTGAAGTCGATGGAGCTGCACCAATTCACACCAGCTGAGAATCAGCCCTGCAGCAGAGTGTGATGGAATGGCGCCCAACAACCAGGTTTTCAGTGGAATTGGAAGGGCCGTTCTTTGGCTGCCTCAGCTACATTCTGATATTTCCTTATCCAAAATAAACTCTTTGGTGACTGTTATGGATGGGTGAGATCTGGGGGTGGCTTGAAGGCAGATAAGCTGTAGTCACGCATAACAGGAGACCTGAATGTCAGTGAGGCAGGCCAGGAAGAAGAGACAGGTATGTTGCCAGATGAGCTCTGACAAGAGAGGGCGAGCGGGTGCAGACAATGACAAGGAGGTTGTCCTACATGGCAGGTCAGGAGCAGCGAAAGGGAAGGCTCCTGCTGAGGAGAGACCTAGCACAAGCTCCTGCACACTGCCTGTGCTCTGCCTCTGTATGGACTTGGTCCAAAATTGCCATCCCGACCCCTGTTCTTCCAGGCCTGGCCTTCAACATGGCTTTGCCAGAGCAAGACTGGCCACCTGACCCATTCCTGCTATTCAAGCCCTGGGCCTCTCTTGAGGGGAGGCTGCCAATGTCCTTGGGTTTGTCACATGGAAACATGTTTCCAGGAAGCCTGGCTGAGATCCCCAACTCCTCTAACGGGTGACCCAGGTAGCATGTGAACCCAAGTCTCCCAAGGAGAAAGGCTCCTGTACTAGCTCCACCAACCCTAACAACGTCTTTAACCATTAGTCTGCTGCCCCACTGGCTTCTCTTCCTAGGCCTTAGCAGTGCAGGGCTGCAAGGCCTCCCAGAGACTGTGTGTGGGGCCCAGGGAGGTTAAGGACCCAGCACTGTCCTTCATGCTGAGTCAGAGTTACAGAAACTTGCCACACCTACTCCCTCCCTCTCAAGGCCCCACTGGGTAACAATAGAGTGAGGTGTGTGCTAAATGTGATCCTCTATTAGCAAAAGAGGTGCTAAGTGCTCCCCTAGGCCTCAGGCTGCCCAGCAGCACCCTAGTTAATGGGGGATGCTTTTGTTCCACAGCTTCCCAAGGCCTGTCTGTGCTGAACAGGATAGAGCCTTGGGTGTGTGACAGGGATTCAGGCTGAAACCAGCTCTGTATGATAGCTACACAATGGGAGCGGGAGAGGGACAAGTGCAGGGAGGTGTCTGTAAGGCGTGAGTGTCTGTGTGTGTTTGGACTGCCCATCAGGGTGTCCTGGGAGGGCGCGCCTGGTTTTCCCTTTGGAAGAAGTAGAGATGCAGAACTCCAGTCTTGTTGAAATGATATGGGGCAGGCCCAGAAAGAAGGAGGCTGGTGGTCAACTCCTTTGCGAGACAAACTTTCCAAGCAAGCAGCTGCTTTGCCCTTACAGAAACCACTTGTGCTGCTGACAAGTGGATGTGCTTTCCTGTCGGCACATGGTGCTGTCATAAGATGGGCAACTTATTGACGACCCCTGTCAGCAGGCGCTTGTGCACGTGTAACATCCTCAAAGCCACAAAGATGCTCCCGGCACATGGCCTCAGTAAAGAACAGATGTTATCTGGGAAGCTGCTGAAGAAAATGTTGTCCTCCATCCTCTCCCTATGGCCTTCAGATGAAAGCAGCTAGCAGGTGCTCAGGGCTACCGAGTAGTCACTGATTAACCAGCACTGATGGGATATAGGTCTGTGCTGCCTGGCAGGAATTCCAGGGACAGAGAGACATCCCATTTTATTATATTTGCACAACTGGTTTACTGTTCCCCTCTCAGCAGCAGATGTTCCAGCCATGCAGGGCCACGACTGGGGGACTTGGCTGGGGAGAAAACTCAGGAGACGAAAATAATCTCCTTCGCCTTTCTCCACATCCCCACTCCCCGATCTCATTCTCCCTCTTTTCCTGTCTTTCTTTTCCCTTCCTTCCCATCGCTCCATGGCTCTGTCTACTCCCCATGCCTATTCTTCAAGATCTTAAGCCTGGGCACCATGGTACATTGAGCAGAAAGACATGCCAGAGGGGACAAGCGAATGCACCGCAAACACACAGATGCACTAATATGAAACCATAGCTAGAGTGTGTTGCAAACAGTCCTGTTTTATAACTCGCTGGCCTCCATGCAGTACGTTCAGTGAAACATGCAGCAAACACATTCGTTATCTGCTCAGTGACAGGAAGGTTATGAAAGAGACAAATATGAGAAAGAAGGGAAGGAAGAGGAAAAAATAAATATCCCACCAGTTGTTTAGGTAAGACACAAGACACCAGTCTCCAGCATCCACCTAGTGGGAGAGAAAATAGACAGATGCTGAAATCAGGGGCAGTCAGATTTTTCCCTCCCTTTTATATTTTCAATTAACTTTTATTTTGTTTGTGGATTCTTTTCCTGTCCAGGGGCCGCTGCCAAGTCCTTAAGTCTCAAGGAATTTTAGCAACTCTCAGGATCAGGCCCAGGAAATACAGTAATTCCTCATTTAACACGTGCCCACTTAACACGTTTTCGCGATAGCATGGGTTTTTTTTAGGGAACGTTTTTTAATTACATGACCATCCCCAGAATAACATGATTTCCCCAGCCAGCCTGTTGCTGGCGGCTGCGCGGGGCTTTCCCCGCCTCCCTGCAAAGCAGTGGAGGGTTCGCTGCTTGCCATGCCATTCCCCGGAGACCCCCTCCTCGCTGGACGCAGTGCAGGTCCCCACAGACTGATCACAGGGGCATAATCCCAACCCAATCCCCCTCCTCTCTCCTCCCCTTCCCTTCCCCAGAGCCAAACACCTCCCCTCCCTGCTGTAATCCAGTCCCCTTTCTCCCCCAACCTTATGTCTCGGTCCCAACAGACACCACCGCTTGAAACACAACCCTCACCTTTTCTATTATTTTCAGTGGGAAAATTGACCCTGCATAACACGTTTTCACTTAACACGATCATTTTCTGAAACATATCTATAGTGTTAAATGAGGAATTACTGTACATCAAACAGCTTACAAACTGTGTGCTGTGCTTTCTCTCCCCTGTTTGAATGGGGCTGATTTCCACACAGAGACACCAGCCTGCAAGAGCCCTACACACAGATTAGTTCTTATCTCTGGCATGCAGCACTGTAGGCACAAGCTCTGTGAGGGAGTGGGGGCTGAGGTGTGGTCCAGGAGTGTTCTTGCTGTGGGAAGAAAATTTATTTGAAGACTGGTTGGAAGACAAAGAGTGTCCTGGCAGAGGAACCCTGAAAAAAACATCAAACCAGAAAGTTTTTTGCTGAAAAGCAACCCCCAGAGCCCTGGGAAGAAAAGGCAGGCAGGCGATGAAGCAAGGAATAAGCCAATGCCATCAGAGGGCAGGAAGTATGATCAGAGGAAAATATTGGACTGTTTGACCACTCTTGGTTTGACCACTCTTGATAATCCGCTGACAGACTGGGCACAGAGGAGATACCCTTCCTTTGGCCTCACCATGCCACTCTGCCCTGGCTGGTACTGCCCCATGCTTTGCTGCTCTGCCTGTCCGCCCCCTATACATACACACTCAATACTGTTCTGTATCCAACTAGCCTCTGCACATGAAGTGCTACTCGGTGTCCACCCTGTCATACAACAAACTGCTTTGTACTACATTGTATTGCAGAAGCATCCAGGATCCCAGTCACAGACCAAGACCCCATTATGCTAGGTGCTGTACAAACACAGAACAAAAAGAGGGTCCCTATGTAGTCAGCAGGCATCTATCCTTTGGGATCTCCTAAATGCAACATGGCTCTGTGTTTCTCCACAAGACAGACTTTCAATGTTTGTCCCTCCTGTGGGACATGCATGCATCACCAAGCTGGTCTGGATCCAGCTGCTGAATGTGTATGCAATGTTCTGCACCTGCTCTTCTGCGCAGAAGGCATGCACTCCCCCATGCATGGTCCTCCAAAAGGAGAATTTCTAGCTTCCTAGAAAGAGACATGTGAAACAGCTTTGCTCTTTCCCCACAGAACACAGCTACCTCATCCAGATAGGACAGGAAAGTGTGTCCTATCAATGGATGAGCTAAAGCTCTACAAGATGCACATCAGAGAGCAATCCCACACTGACATGGGAGAAGCTAGAAATCTCAGCCGTTTCCTCCATCAAATTTGCCAGTTACCAACCCAGCATCTCAGGCTTGCCCACCAACCCCTCCCCAAGCCCCATTCTTACCCCCACCAGCCTGCCCCCCAACCCAGTCCAGTACCATCCACCCAACACCATGGCTTCTTGCGATAAACTCAACCTCATAATCCTTTGTGGCTGCAAAAGGTCTATGAGGCTGGGTGAATCCTGGCACCCAGGGGTGATTTTTGGGTTCTGGGTGGGGAAAACTGAGAACTCGGGGACTACATGGCCATATCCAATGCTCTACGGCTTTCATTATTTGTCTTTGCATCTATTTCCATGTTTGTATTTCACAAGGTTGCAAGATGGAGTTGGCTGCGGGCAGAAAATAAAGACTGAGAAGAGGTTGTAATTAATGTTCCCTCTAATTTGTTCCCATCCCTGTGCAGAATAAATGTTATGTGCACCAAGGCATGTGCAGATGTGCACTACCAATAGAAACACATGCTGCTGGTTGTGGGTTCTCTGCTAAACAGCTGGGTGGCATTTGAATTTCTCCGGGGCGACCACCCAAGTGCTCAGCTTACAGGGAACGCTGGTTGTAGTGGGCGATCCCTTGATTAGTCTCTACTTAATATCATGGGCAAACTTTTTGGAGTCCCACTCTCTTTATCAGGGCATTGATAAAGAAGGGGGCAGTGTGAGGAGAGGGGTACTGTTCATTTAAATCCAGGCAGGAGGGAGGTTCTAGGCAGAGAGGTTCTATTCAAATAAAACTCCTTGTCCAGAGCTAAAAGAAAGCAACACTGTGATTCTATGTACAGTATATGCCATTATCACACAACCGTCCATTACTCATGGCAGTAGCCTTTGCCCTTGTGAGTGACCCCATTGAAGCCAAAGGGGCCATTTGCATGAGCAATGGCTGATCATGGGCATAAGAATTTGCAGCATCAGACTCTTACTATTTGTGATTCCGCAGAAACACAGCACTTAGGAAATCCTTGGTTCCTTAGACAAAGCTAGTTAACAACTACTTGTGTGGTGGTTCTAGAACCCAGAGTGCAGCATGGGATGAAGCCAACTTAGTGTGCACACCTGGTACAGATCAGACACAGGGACAGAGGAGCCATATGCACAGTTCAGAACACAGGGCCAATTTTGACCGTCATTCACACCAAAACATACTCACTGATCCACTTGTAACCCAGAGGCACTGAGACCACTGAGCTAGGGAGAGTGAAGTCTGCTCTACGGCCTTAACTAAGAGCCAGTTGGCTTTTAGTTCAGTGCTGTAGAAGCACATGGCTTTAGCCCCTAAAGTTGCAGGTTCAGTACCACCTCCTGAAAACCCGGGTCTGATGGCTTTATACACTATTCTCCCTACCCAGTAGCAGTGCTTTCGATGTGGTTATGCCAGTGTAATTAAGAACAGAGTTGGGCCCCCAGAAAGCCTCAGATCAGAGAAGGGAGAAAGAAAGACCTTTTTGGAAAGGCCCAAACCTGTTTCTTTATTTCACTAATCTGTATTTCCCCCCTAAAGTCCCTTTCTGTGCAGGATGAAAGCGGATTTCTCCCCATTATTTTCGTTTTCTGTGCCCTTTAGGAAGGCACTTGCTTGAGACTAATTGAATTTTCTGCCAGTGGATAGAAAGACATGATGAGGAGTGAGTTAAAGTCTGACGTCAAGAAGCCGTGTTAACTGGTGTGGGGACAGCCCCTCGCTTAACAAAAGCGTTTGATTCTGTCCCCTCTTGTTAAGAGGCGGCGGAAGGAGGGGATATTTATTCTGTTTCTTTCTCAAGGTTTTCTCCCTTTCAGGTCACAAAGTGCCCCCCATGACCACACAGGCCCCACTCCCCTTCTCCTCTTTTGTGCCAGAGGCAGCTGGTAGGTTGCAAAGGGGACAGCCTTTGTCTCTGGACACACTTTAACATTTCTTTACAGACCTGGGGAAAACCTCTCCCCTCCACCTCATTCGTTTTGTTGGGGGAGGAAGGAGGCAGCCTGGCAGTAGGCAAGTTAAGGCAAAGGAATGAGAGGGGGTGAAATGTCACAATAGAGCCCAGGATGCAGAGCTTTAACATAGGAGGAGAGAGGAAATACCTAGCTTTGGTGAGCAGATGGTGCTAGGGCAGGGGGAGAGAGCGCGGGACATTACTGCATTCAGAGCAGGCTTGTGTTGATCAGCCAGCTGAAGAAAGGAAGAAAGACATGAAAAAGACCAGAGCCCAATAAAAGGGGAATTCAGGGGCAGCTTCTTCCCAAATCTAACAAAGAAGCCTCTTCTTTTCAATCACTACCATCCCGGGAACAGGCCCCAATTAATCTCCCGGCTGTGACATGTGGGGGATTCGCTCAGTTTGTGCTACAAGCCCGTAGCCAAGCCTCTTTTCCTATAAAAATCACCATTCAGCCACTAGGGAAGGTGCTGCAAGGCCTGGGAGCCCCCAAAGCTATTCCAGGTGCAGGTGGCTCACTGCCGGGGCAGGAAATTGTTACAGTTAGGCATGAACAGGGGGCAAGACTCAGCAGGGTGGCACTCCCACTTTACACCAATGTAACTGTTGATTTCAGTAACCCAGTGGAGTAATTTAATGATGGAGCAACCAGGGAGTAACACAATGGTGGAGGAGTCCTGGTATAGTGGGTGAATCAGGCCCATTAATTTATCTTTCTGGCTGAATTCAGCCTGAAGAACTGACAGAAGTTTCCAAAGTAAGGGTTAAATACATACAAATCCATTTGGCTCCCTGAGGCTACGTCTACGCTGCAGCACTATTTCGGGATACCAGAGATATCCCGAAATAGCTATTCCGTGTCTTTTGAGCATGCCCGTTATTCTGAAATATAACGGGCTCGTTATTCTGACATCTCTGTAAACCTCATTCCATGAGGAGTAAGGGACATTTTGGAATGGTGATTTATTTCGAAATAAGAGCTGTGTGGACAGCGCCAAATTTCGAAATAAGCTATTTCGAAATTGACTCAAAATAAGCTACCCAATTTGCGTAGCTCAAATTGCATAGCTTATTTTGAGCTATGGGTACAGTGTAAACACTCCCTGACTGAGAGGAGGGGAAAGGATGAGTCAGTCATTAGAGCAGTAATTTGGACCTAGGAAACCTGGGTTCAAATCCCTGCTCTGCTACAGATTCCCTGTGCAACCTTAGTTAAGTCCCTTGCCTCTCTGAGCCTTACTTCTCCATCTACAAAGTGAGGACAATAATACTTCCTTGACTCCCCTGGAGAAGCAGAAGTCAGCAAAAAAAAAAAGTCTAGGAATTCTACGGAGTGCTCATACAGCTTGGTGGATGGTGCAGTATTTAAGTCTGACAATGGGTTTTTTGGCATATTTCCATGTACAGCATTTTCAGGGGTGCCATTTAGGTACAGCAGAGGGGGCCTCTAATGCTTCCAACTCAAGTTTGAACCTCTAAATTTTGTATTTGAGGACTACTTAGGTGCATGTCCTGCACCCAGACACAGCTCTTATCTGTTGTACTGCTCCCACTTTGCCTTTGGGACAGGGAGTTTGTTTATAGACAAAGGAAGGCAGGGTGATTAAGATAATAAAAGATTTGTCATTCAAGTAATTGAAGGATCCTTAGATGATCATGGAAACATTGCCAGGTATTCCACTTAAAAGATAGGGAAAAAAGGGTAGGAATAAATGGGGAGCAGGGAGTTAACTCCAGGTCTCTGTATGGGAACCAGTACTGTTGAACTTACTCACAAATTATCTGGAAAAAAGGTAAATAATGTGGTGGCAAAAGTTGCAGATGATACAAAATTAAGTCCAAAGCTGACTGCCAAAAGCTACACAGGGATTTCACTAAACTGGGTGATTGGGGGCAACACAAAGGCAGATGGAATTCAGTGTTGATTAACGCAAAGTAATGCACATAGCTAAATATTATCCAAACCATACGTACACAATGATAGGGTCTAAATTAGCTGTTACCACTCAAGAAAGAGATCTTGGAATCATTGTGGATAGTTCTCCAAAAACATCTGCTCAATGTGCAATCTAAAAAGCTAACAGAAGATTGGGAATCATTGGGAAATAAATAGATAATAAGACAGAAATATCATATTGTCTCTGTATAAATTCATGTTATGCCCACATCTTAAATATTTAATGCAGATCTGGTCAGCAGATCAATAAAAGATATATTGGATTTGAAAAAGATACATGGAAGGGCAACAGAAATGATTAGTGGTAAGAAATAGCTTCCATATGAATAGAGATTAAAAAGTCTGGGACTTTTCAGCTTGGAAAAGACATGACTAAAAGGGGGAAATATGTTAGAGGTCTATAAAAATCATGAATGGCATAGAAAAATTGAATAAGGAAATGCTCATTTACTCCTTCACATAACAGAAGGTAACCCAATGAAATTTATAGGTGGCAGATTTAAAACAAACAAAATAAAATATTTATTCACAGACAACCTGTGGAACTCTTTGCCAGGGGATGGTGTGAAGGCCCAAACCATAACAGAGTTCCAAGAACTAAATACATTCAAGGAAGAGAGGTCCATCAATGGCTATTAGCCAGGATAGGCAGGGATGGTGCCCCGCCTAGCCTGTTTGCCAGAAACTGGGAATGGGTGACAGGGGATGGATCACTTGCTAATTGCCTCTTCTGTTCATTCCTTCTGAAGCACCTGGCATTGACCACTGTTGGGAGACAGGATACTGAGCTAGATGGACCATTGGTCGGACCCAGTATGGCCATGCTGATCTTATATAAAGCCCAAATGTATCTGTCTCCTGCTGTAAACCACTAGACCCCACCCCCCACCCAGACCTGAGAAGAAGCCCAGGAGTCCTGACTGGGTCTCTCTCTCTGCGGAATTAGTAACAAAGTAAGAATATACATTAACATTTTAAGCCTAACCAGTGTCCTTTAAATGATTTGCCACAAGATTTCAAACATCTATTGATCACTATTTATGCCAGTGGTGAATCTGCCCTGAGACACTCATTAGGCCAAATTTGCTTTCCCATGCACCAGTGTAAATCAGCTTCAACAGCAAGGGAGAGCAGAAATTGCCCTATTGGGTCATGTTTGTGTGTATCCGTAGGTACTCACCAATGCATATCTTCACCACAGAGTTCTCTCCCCTAGGAATGCACAAGGAGATGCTTTTAAAACCGTGCAGCAAGTTAACCACAGGGCCTCTGTAAACTCCAGCGAGACAAGTTTCCCTTTTAGCTGGGAGTTGATGTTTTTTACTCTTAAGAAGTTCAGATTTATTATCCATTTTAGGATAGTGTCTAGAAGCCATAGCTACAATCAGGGCCCTGTTATGCTGGTCACTCCACAAACATAGCAAAATATAGGTCTGGCCCAGAGGCACTTACTATCTAAAGGAGTTCTAATTTCCCTCCGCTCTACCTTAGAGACCCAAATTTGGGGGATAGGTTAGCTCTCCGAAGCATCTCAGAGGAGAGCTGGGGTTAGAGTCAAGGTCTATTTTTTCCATATTGACTCTTGTTTAAGAAGTTAAATATTTACAATAGCTGTTAAATATTTATACTGAGCTGCCTTCAAGTAAGAAGCCACTCCATTGTGGGCTTCCTTGAGTCTGCCATCATGTCAGTCAGATGTCTGCATTTGGCCATCTTGGTATGACTCCTAAGGGCAAAAATGGATGGATTTCATTGGTCTGCTTCTGAAGAGTGCTCCAGAGCAATGGGATGAAGGGTGGGAGGTTCCTGAGGTGGAGAAGAGAAAGGGTTCACTAACTTCACCACAGTAAAGCCACCAAATGACCAGAAGGGTAGTTATTTTGGGGTATGAGGATACAGTGCAGGGAGAATCTGCTACAGAAGGGTTTATATTTCGTAAGGTCACAGAGCATGAAAAGGACTTGGGGAATAAGAGTGAGGGGAGGAAAGGCCAATCACACAGGACAGCTGCTGAAAGAAGGGACCATAAGAACGGCCATACTGGGTCAGACCAAATGGTCCATGCAGCCCAGTATCCTGTCTGCTGACAGTGGCCAATACCAAATACCCCAGAGGAAGGGAACACAAAAGGTAATCCTCACGTGATCCCTCCCCTGTCACCCATTTCCAGACAAACAGAGGCTAGGGACACCATTCCTACTCATCCTGGCTAATAGCCATTGAAGGACCTAACCTCCATGAATCTATCTAGCTCTTTTTTGAACCCTGTTAAAGTCCTAGCCTTCACCACATCCTCTGGCAAGGAGTTCCGCGGGTTGATTGTGCACTGAGTGGAGAAAAACTTCCTTCTGTTTGTTTTAAACCTGCTGCCAGGCTTACAGCTGCTGTGGAGTGAGTCTTTCATTCCAGGCCCCACAGGCACCAGTCTGTGTTTCACAGAGAGGACTGTGTGCCTTGGTTCATGGCCTGGAATGCTGCATCTGGTCTGAGAGAGCCACATGCACCTAGCTCATGGGAAGGGGTGTGTGCCATAGAGCAGGACTGACCTGCTGAGGCGGGTGGGTGCAAGTGTGGAAAGACGGAAGGAAACAGCACGCCTGCTCCCAGGAGGCTGGGTTCCATTCTGTGTCAGCGAAAGACAGGAACACCTTCCTTTGCCCATTTCCATTGGCAACAGACACAAACTGCACCTTTGTTTTGGTTTCCTAATCTATCTAGCAAGCGGCATCCCCATGCAAAGATTAGGCTGTACAGCAACCCAGCCTTTCCCTACAGGAAGTCCCCCGTATGCGGTTCTCAAACTATGTCGGGACCCCGTTTTAATGGGGTCACCAGGGCCAGCATTAGACTGTAGGGACCTTGGACTGAAGCCAAAGCCCAAGCTTCACCCCGACCTGGGGCAGCAAGGCTTGGGCTGTGGTCCCTCTCCCTCCACCTAGGGCAGTGGGACTCAGGCTGCAGTCTCCCCCTCCCACTGGTAATACAGTGACTGTTGTCAGAAGAGGGTCTCGGTGCCAGGAAATTTGAGAACTCCTCTTCTAGATCATCAGTGCAGTGGATCCTTACTGCAGCTATGGGGCTGGATGCAGATGTTTGGTGTGACTCACAGCAGCTTCTCTGTTTGGCTGCCCTCTGGACTGACTGCAGTATGGATCCTCAGGAGGACGCTGCAGGCAGCCGGGTATTGCAACACAGATTTCACCATTTGGCATGCGGCATGGCAGACAGGCCATGTTCCTCCCTTCTCCTGATTTGCTGTGGCTCGGGGCAGCCTGTAGGAATACACCAAACGCGGAAGGCACGTGGCCTGGTCCAGACACAAGGATCTTCGTCACAGTCTCACCAGACTTTTTTGCATGACACGTGGCCCACAAATTGTTGCTTTTGACACAGTGAGTGTTGGAGTGAGGACTCCAAAGCTGCTTGTGAGTCTGCTTGTGCCACTCTACAAAGTGCAAGCAATTCCCAGCGCTTCTGGGAGAACCCTGCTTGCCCCAGCACATCATCTTCTGGACTCTCTGGGGTTAATGTCTTCTTCAGCCAGAGTGCAGACTCTCTGCTGGAATAGAGCCAGAGGAAAAGGGCCTCCATAGTTTCTCTGTTTGCTTGGAAAACAGGCCCGATATTTTCTCCAAAGGGCAGGAGGGATGGCGGCAGAGTGTTGTTTATCTTGGGCCTGATTCAATGCAGTCTCATCCCCCCTGACTCCTCTGCCCCTTGCCTCATCCTGCACTGAAGGGAGGAGGAGAGGCAAAACCTCTCCAAGGAGCACACAGTGTCAGGCGTCTCCTCCCCATGCTGGGGTCAACCTTCTGAGGGCGCCTGCCTTGTGTGAGCCCTCGAAGTGCACTTTGCACTGCCCTTCCTGTTCCCTCCTGGCCCTTTCCTTTCCTCTCTGTTCCAGCATCCAGCTCTGGGCTGGGTCCGCCCTTTCCTGCTTGGCATCCCGCTTGTCAGGGACAGAGAGGATGCCTGTCTAAAGCCAGCACATTATTCCTGCCCTCTTCCTCCCATCTACCGCAGGGTCCTACCGTCCCTGGCACCATCCTCAGGACATTCAGATTAAAGGACATTTAGGAAACTCTAGCTTTTATAAATCAGTAGCTGCTACTGATCTGCCCAATTGTATCACTAAACATCCCACTGCTGCAGGGTGCAAGATGGGGGGGGCAGGGGCGTGAAGAGGGGTTCTTGCTCTCCGTACCCAAGCAAACTTACCATTAGCGTGGGAATTTTGTCTGAAAGAGGCCATCATGGTCTGGCTTTTTCAGTTCACATTATCAACCGCTGGACCATGCACTCAGCCTGGTAGGGAGTAAGGGTGGGACAGAGAAAGAAAGAAAGAAAGAAAGAAAGAAAATATTTTGGCGCAAACTTGCTGAAGAGACGGGGGAGAGAAAACACACATATATTTGGCTAACTTTCTAGCCAGCGATTTTCCCAGTGGAGAGATAAAACAAGACAGCAAGAGAAATATCACAAATACAGATCTTCTCAGCTGATCAGAAGTTGTCTTTGGACCTGGTGGGGCAGCAGAATGCTCCACTGGGACATTTTTCAAAAATAGAGTCATTTTGGTGCAACTCCAGCAGCGGGATCATCCCTCAGACATTACATGACTGCAGCCCCCACTGCTGAAGTAAAGTTGTGAGGAGTCCTGACCTGGCTGAGACGGGCTTGTAGCTCCTTGAACATCCCTTTCCCCCTTGGGGTCTGCGACAGCTCTCAAAACAAACAGGAGTGTGCGGGCTCCGACACAGAGCCACCTGGGAGCCCTAAAGCAGGAAGGGACTGACCGATTCTCTTCCCTAAGGGTATGTCTACACTACAAAGTTAATTCAAACTAACAGCTGTTAGTTCGAATTAACTTTCATAGGCGCTACACAAGCAAACCGCTAGTTCGAACTTAATTCGAACTAGCGGAGCGCTTAATTCGAACTAGGTAAACCTCATTCTACGGGGACTAACGCCTAGTTTGAATTAAGTAGTTCGAATTAAGGGCTGTGTAGCCACTTAATTCGAACTAGTGGGAGGCTAGCCCTTCCCAGGTTGCCCTGGTGGCCACTCTGGGCCAAGCCAGGGAAACTCGTCTGCCCCCCTCCTGGCCCCGGAGCCCTTAAAGGGCCACGGTCTGGCTACAGTGCCCGTGCCAGGTGCAAGGCTGCCAGCACCCAGCCAGCAGACCCTGAACCTGGCACAGCACGAGCCAGCCACCCGCTGCCACCCAGCCCTCCCTCTCTTCCCAGGACCAGGCTGGCGGCTCCCAGGAGCCTGCCCGGGGCCTCAAGAGGCGGACGCCCGCCTGGTCTAGTGCGGAGATTGTGGACCTCATCCAGGTTTGGGGGGAGGCCTCCAACGTCCACAATCTCCGCACTAGGCACAGGAAAGTGGCCGTCTAGGGCAGGATAGCTGCCAGCCTGGCCACCAAAGGCCACATGCGAACCCAGGAGCAGGGTTGCATGAAAATCAAGTTGGTCCAGTGAGACCCCCGACCCTGAGCTTAGAACATAAGAACATAAGAACGGCCGTACTGGGTCAGACCAAAGGTCCATCTCGTCCAGTAGCCTGTCTGCCAACAGCGGCCAACACCAGGTACCCCGGAGGGGATGGACCAAAGACAATGGCCAAGCCATTTGTCTCGTGCCATCCATCTCCAGCCTTCCACAAACAGAGGCCAGGGACACCATTTCTACCCCCTGGCTAATAGCACTCCATGGACCCAACCTCCATGACTTTATCTAACTTCTCTTTAACTCTGTTCTAGTTCTCACCTTCACAGCCTCCTGTGGCAAGGAGTTCCACAGGTTGACTATTTGCTTTGTGAAGAAGAACTTTCTTTTGTTAGTTTGAAGCCTGCTACCCATTCATTTCCTTTGGTGTCCTCTAGTCCTTCTATTATGGGAACTAATGAAGAACTATTCTTTATGCACCCTCTCCACACCACTCATGATTTTATAGACCTCTATCATATCCCCCCTCAGTCTCCTTTTTTCTAAGCTGAAAAGTCCCAGTCTCTTTAGCCTCTCTTCATATGGGACCAGTTCCAAACCCCTAATCATTTTAGTTGCCCTTTTCTGAACCCTTTCCAAGGCCAAAATATCTTTTTTGAGGTGAGGAGACCCCGTCTCTACACAATACTGAAGATATGGCGTCCCATAGTTTTAGACTTCCCCTCCTCCTTCTTCCCCTGGCTTCCCCTTTCCAGCTCCCTCCTCCCAGGTTTCCACCTCCCCTCTCCCACCCTCTCTCTTCCCCTCTCCCACCTCCTTTTCCCAGTCTCCCCAGAGGTTAATCTGCCCCCCCCCCCTCAGTTTTGTTAAATAAAGAGAGTTTCTATTTTTGAACACACGTGTCCTTTATTTTTTACATCAGGAAGGGGGGCTAGGGAAGGGTAAGTGGAAGGATGTGAGGGAGGAATGGGGCACGAGCCTCCGATGGGGAGGACTGGGGTGGCTCTGCGGGCTCCTCGGGGTGGAAGCTCTCCTGCAGGGCCTCCTGGATCCTGACAGCCCCCCGAGTGACCCCCCCCCCCCGGATGGCAGCCTGCGGCTAGTGCAGCCAGGCTGATGGCCGAGTGCTCTGATGTGCCAAACGTGGGCACTCAGGGCACTCCAAGTCAGGACTGTTTTGCTGACCCTCATCGAGGTAGACAAGCAAGCGGGGAACCCTGAGAACTGTCTGTCCGGGGTGGGGGTCGGGTCCCTTTAAGCACAGCCCTTGGCTAGCCTGAGGCAGCAGCTCCACGCTCTAAGCCCTAACCTGATGCCCTGCTGGCACTGGTTCCGGCCAACCTTAACTTCGGTTCAGGGTCCACTCAATGTGGACATGCTAGTTCGAATTAGCAAAACGCTAATTCGAATTAGTTTTTAGGTCTAGATGCACTAGTTCGAATTAGCTTAGTTCGAATTAACTAATTCGAATTAAGTTAGTTCGAATTAGTGCTGTAGTGTAGACATACCCTAACAGACCCGGAGTTGCCCCCTCTTGCTCATCTCCTCTCCAGTATGGATCCTTTTGTTCACTCTCACTGGACGTGCCCATCTCTTCCCTCACATGGCAGTGTGCAGCTTCCTCTGTGTCCTCCTCCAGGGGGCACCCTGTCTGGGCACTCCGCAGCCTGGCCTGCTAGGGGTCTTTGCCCCAGGGTGTTCCCAACATGTGAGCGATGGATGTGAGGGCCAGATGGTGCAGAGTGCACTGGCCAGGAGTCAGGGTTACAAGCAGTGTGATGCATTGGTAGAAACCTACCCTCTGACCGTCTCCCAACATGCATCTATCATGATCTTGCAGGCCACCCAAGGCTTTCTGGGCCCAACCCACGATCCAGAACATCAGTCCTTGGTGGTAGAATTATGATTCAGTCTCCTATGCTGGTTACGGATCCGCACCAGCATTCCCTGTAAACTGTGTGTTTGGGTGGGCACCCAGGAGAGATTCAGCTGATTAGCAGAGTGCCCACAGCTGGCAGCATGTGTTTCTACTAGTGGTGCACATCTGCACATACCTTGGTGCACATAACAAAATTTATTCTGCACATGGATGGAAACACTTAGAGGGAACATTGTTCCCCGCCATTTCCACCCACCACGACAAGTATCTTGATTCCCTCTCCCCAGTGTGAGCTCTCTCGACCACCCCCTAGTGCTAATTGCTACCTACACACATTACATGGGCCCCACATCTAAGGCTACCAGATTGTTAAAATCCACAGCATATTCACCAAAATTGGATGGCTTCCCCCTAAGTTGACAACTCCTCTCTCTGACCTTTTCTCAGAACAGATAAATGCTCTGGAATGCCCTTCATGTGGCTCAGACTAGCACTAACCAGAAATGGAGGAGGATCAGTAAGCCCCATGAAAAATACCCATCGATTTCTTCTTTCACTAGGAAATGTGATGACGAATGTTTTCTCACTCTAAGGCTGGGTGCAATTTGGCAGTGTGACTGTGAACCCGAGGCCTAGAAGGATGACTTAAAAAAACTGGTGGCAGTGTGTGTGTGGTGGTGGTGGGGGGGTAACAGAGCAGAGAGAAGTAAAGGCAAGAGGAAGAGAAAAAGAAGAAGTAATCAATAACTAGCAGAATAATAATTAACGAAGGAAGAGCAAGATGGTGTGGAGAAGAAAGTGTGGGTGGAGTTGCCCTTTGCGTGTAGCCAGGCAGAGACAAACTGCAGCTGATGTGGTGGGAGCAGAGATGGTGCCCTCTCTATCACACCATGTACACACATATCATGCAGGGCTCAGGAAACCCAAGGCGTCGGATGGCTTGGAGCCAGACCAGCTGAACTGCCCTCGGGCACTTCCTGTCAGGCCCAACTTCCTTATAATAATAATTTTCAAAATCAAGTGGGGATTAAGGTGATGATGCTCAGCCTCATTAATCTCCTTTCATCAGTGAAATTAAGCAACCCAATAATGCCCTGATAGCAGCTCCAGTAGGGGAGAGATAAGCAGCAATAACAAAAGGAAATGAACCTCTCCACACTAACCTTTTAAAGGATAAAGGTCAGCATGTGCGGCCAGCTAATGTATGCAGATATCCCTGCTTATTATGCCAAAGAGAAACATCCCCTCACGAACCTTTACAGCTTGCTCAAAACCCCCAGCCAAGAACATTTGGTACTGTCCTACAGTGGGCTGAGTTCTTCGACATCACCCCCGATGGGAGAAACTGGGGTGGGAGCAGCTGGGACTCCCAGCCCCCGCAAGCCAGCACTCCTGTCCAGTTTCCTACTGTGCTTCCTGCTGGGAATAGATGAGCTCCCCAATAATCAGCACTCTTAGACCATTCCCTGTGGTGACTCCTGTTATGGGCAGCTAGAACTGAAACAACTGTAGCCACCCCACAGCTGGCACCCGCTACAGTGACCCTGTACCCAGGGCTTGCTTTCGCTTACTGGAAGATCAATGTTGTGGAGATTGATCTCCCAGGGTTCAACCTGATAAATCGGTCACTGATGGCGCCCCCGTCAACTCCACTGGGTTGTAAGGAGTAAAGGAAGTTGATGGGAGAGATTCTCCTGACGACCCCCCACAGTAGGGATGCCACAGAAACTCAACCTAAGGTATGTTGACTCCAGCTACACTATTCATGTAGTTGGAGTTGCGTATCGTAAGTCGACTTTTTCCCTTAGCGTAGCCTTGGCCTTAGTTCCAGACCATGCCCAACAGTGCCTCCTGCTGGTCCAAAGGGGAGTGGAATGTCTGTGAGCGGCCTTACCAGCCCTCCCTAGAGCGTCTCCTGCTGGGAGGAAAGAGCTCACAGTCAGTGCTCCTGCACTATTCCCAACAGTGCCTCCTGATGGTGTTGGCAGGGGCTGAGCTGACCGCAATTCTCCCCACAGTCATGACCTTTTGCCATTTCTCCTGCGCCCCCTCCTGGAAGAGGCTGTGTGGCTGGAGAGAATTCCTTCTGGGAAAAGAAAAAGAAAGGGGGTAAAGGAGGACATTTAATTAGCCCATATCAGAGCCTACATGGCTGAACTCAGCAGATGTTTGCAAGACACATTCACAACTTTGACATGGCAACAATATGCTAAGATTGATGTGCCCTGAATAAGTTTCAGACAGTACTTACCATCAAACCCCAACTCTCTTCCCTTCCCTTCCCTCCCTTCTTTTGTTCAGTTTCAGCTCTCTCTCTCCCCTTTCTCTGTGCGGGGAGGGAAGTTTATATATAGAAAATAGCAGGCAAGTATCCAGGACTTAGACTGGGGTCCAGAAGGAGAACCCTCTGCAGTCTCAGCCACCCACCACCACCCCAGTGTGATGATACAGGGGCTACCTCAGGACTCCTGTCTCTGGACAGGGCCACCTCATGCTAGACTGAGTCACAGATAGGCAAGCCTCCCAGCAGCAGGGCTCATGATGAAGTAGGACACACACACACACCCCCCTTGGGAGAGGTTCCTGTTTTGAGGGAAAGAGGAAAGGACACGGATGTGGCCACTGGGGATGTGTTGTTGGCCCTGCTAATAGAAACCCTCTGTGTAAACAGGGAGAGGATCCAGCGGAGATCAGAGATGGTTTTTCTTTCAAGAAAATTAAACATTTAAAACATTTGAGAACACACGCCCTCACCCCCTGGACAGTAATTAACTTCTTCCTGTGCAGAATATGGAGCAGTTTCCAAAAACAGATCGAGATGGATTATTTTTCAAAGGAAATGTTGTTGAAAGACTCTTCTGTTATGTCCTAAAGTGGGGAAACAGTCACAGTGACCTAGGAAGAGCGGTCTTGATACACGTGCGGCCACTCTGAATACCCAAGCACACGCTGGCACTCATGAGGATTGAGTCTAGGGCAATCTGGGGAGGCTCTGATTTTGTGCATTTGATGTTTATTCAGTGAATATGCAGCTGTTCTGCAATGACTAATTGGAAAGGCCTTGTTGAATGGTTACGAGATTGTACAAATGAATGCAAGGAAAGCAAGTGGACAAAAGTCTGTGGTTCTGGAGAAGCTGGTGAAAATGTTTTGGTGGAAAGAAAATTTCATAAGAAGATGATTCCATTGGGTTCCTGAAAGTCAGATAAAAAGGGGAGAGGCTGAGATCAACAGAATTCGACCCACAGAATGGAATTTTCAGTAGAACTGGTTTCTTTTCACAACAACTTTTCTCTCCAATGTTTTCGCAAAACAGACTTGTAGTGATATATCAGTTTTCTGATCATAGATTTTCTCCCTGCCACAAACCTGATTGCTCCATGCAGTTCCTTCGTGTGTATATTGTCCGAACTAGGTTTAAGCATCATCTTAAGCCAGATGTGGTCAAATTCCAGCCCGCAGGCCAGATCCGGTCCACAGGGTTAGTCCCTGGCAGGCCCCCACCTCCATGTTTACCTGCACCTTTGCAGGTATCGGAGGATCGTGACGCTTCCTGCCACTCGCATGAGCCACAAACAGTGATTTGCAGCCAACCAGAGCTGCAATCCTCCGGTACTTGCTGAGGCTCAGGTAAACATAGTTGCGGTGGCCCACCTGGGACTAACCCTGTGGGCTGCCATTTTTTTATTGCCCACCCCTATCTTAAGCGCTGGCACAATCTCAAGCCCTGGTCTATACTCTGAACTTAAGGCCATATAAACTAAGTCACTCGGGGGTGTGGAAAAGCCACACCAATGAGTGATGCAGTTATACCAACTTCACCCCAGTGCAGACAGAGCTATGTGGATGAGAGCGCTTCTCCCCCACTGATATAGCTACTGCCTCCGAGGAGGTGAAGTACCTGTGCTGAGAGAGAAGCTCTATACAGAAAGGGCTACAGTAGCACAGTTGCAGTGCTGTAAGTATAGACATGCTCTAACAGATTTCACTCCTTGAAAGCTTTTCTTGTTATGCAGCTTGAATTCTTCTCTTTCATCATGTGTCCTATTACTCATTATTATTATCCTGCCCATGCTAAATAATTCCCTGCTCTTTCAGGTATCTCTATACCAGGGGTGGGCAATAATTTTTTGCCTGGGGCCACTTCAACATTTTTTGAAGTGGTCCTGGGCTGCACCAGAAGGGGCAGGGCCTCAAATGAAAGGGGCAGGGCCAGGATGCTTCGGGCTTCCTCACCCACAGACCATGGCTGGTCTGGGGGTTGGTAGCCCCTTTGCCCCCCCCTTCCCACTAAGCATCCATGCCCCTGGTGGTGGGAGGAGACTTCCCGTGCTCCCCCATTCCCAGGCCAATCAGGGGCTGGGGGCAGGGGAGCCTGCAAAGCCTCCTCCCGCCCTGCCAGGAGCATGCGGCACTTCTAAGTGCCACACGTTCCTTGCAGGGCAGGGGTAGGGCGGAGGAAACTTTGCACACCCTCCCACCCCCAGGCCAATCAGGGCTGGGGAGGTGGGGGAGCACTCGAAGTCTCCTCCCACCCTGCCAGGAGCACGCAGGGCTTCAAAGCCGTGTGCTCCTGACAGGGCGGAGGAAACTTTGTGCACTTCCCCCTGCCCCCAGGCTCTGATTGGCTTTGGGGCGGGGGAGCGGCAGGGCCTCCACGGGCCGGATCAACCCACTTGGTGGGCCGGATCTGGCCCACGGAGGCCCTTTTGCACACCCCTGCTCTATGCTGTTATTTGCCACCGCAGGCTCAGTCCAATACAAGATATTACCTCAGCCAACTTGTCTCTCTAATATCTTGAGGCCAACCTGGCTACACCACCACTACATACCTCAATCTTTGCTGGGGGGAGAGGGGTAACAGAATTGCCAGGCCTCTGGGCAATGGGGTGGAAGCTGGCTCCATGCTCCTGGAGGAGTGGGACTTCAGGTGAAAGGGGAAGGACTGGGGCTAGTCTCCCCCAGTTAGCCCTTCAGCACTGCCAGGAGTGCACTGCCCAGGGCTCTGGTGGCAATTTAATGGGCCCAGGGAAAGAAAGAAAGACATTTTGATAAGGTAACAAGGCTGCTCTGTGTCTGTGAGTCTATGGAGCACAGAGGAAGGGAACTTGCATTGTTGACTCCAAAAGTGTTGCAAGCCAATCACCTTTGGCTCTTTGTTCTCCACTCCCTCCCTGGGTATTATGTTCCCAATGCCTTCAGGCTACTACTCAGCCTTTCTCTCCCCACCATCTGCCAGGGCCCATTCTCCCCTCCAGGAATAGAGTTTCCGCCCGTTGTGGAAGTAAGTGTGAGAGAAACCCAACCTGGGACTGCTGTAGGGAACAGGACAATGAGCGCAGGGTATTCAGCGAAATGCTAGTGTCTCATTTATTCCCAGCTCACTGAACAGAGCTCCACTGTACTCTGGTACACTCCCAGCTGACACATAGGAGACGTGTGGGTTCACGAAGCAGCACGTCCCATTTTGTGCTGTAGTCCAGAAGGTGTAAGTCTAGCAACCAAGCTACCAGCAGTGCCAGGGCCCTGTGGGCTCCTCAGGCCTAAGGCTTTTGCACCTGGACTCACTGGGTCAGTCCCTTCACCAGCTGCCTTTTCTCACTGGACCCAGGCAGACATGGAACATCAGCCTGAGTCTGCAGCATGCTCTCAACTCACCCCCTTGTATTGCCGGAGCCCTCGGCCACACAGGCAATGCTAATCCTACTGTTTCGAATTACAAAGCCGCCAGGATCCCATAGAGCCACCTCGGATCAGAGGGCAGCACTGCTGGGCTGCTTTGAAATCTAGACAGGGGTGTTTCCAGCAGGCAGCTTTGAAAACAATAGAGCTGGAATCTTTCCCAGCCAGCAGGGGACAGAGTTGGATGTTGGGGTGTTGGGGATGGGGATTTAGGATATGTGGAGCCAAAGAAGCCCCTGGTTTGGGGCACCTTCCCCACTTCCCCTCTCCTCATGAAGCAGCATGTTGCCGCTAGGAGCAAACACTCAAAGCCTGTTTTGTTAGCTGAACTGAATCTCCATTTACAACATCAGAAGTTGCATGCTCAGTCAGTTGTCTAGCTGTGACAAGCAGTTCAGTGCTGATAGGATGTTGTATTAATTCAGCCGCAACGTCATTACCAGATCTGTTATTCTAAGCCAGGTTTCCAGTACCTCAAAGCGTGATGGGCTCTGACCAGAGTTTTGGGGTCAGACAGATTATAGCCCCTACTACCAACCAGATTCAGATACAGATACAGATGCCAAACCCCACTGAAGTTTGAGGACATTTGTAGTCAGGGATTTGCTTCTGGTAGCTCTCTAGTAATAGCAACTGTCACTCATAACCTCAAGTGTGGTATCTGTTGTGACCATGGGTTGGAACTATGACTTTGGTGATCACCACAGGTCTGAGTTACTCCTGCCCACTGTGGGGGGCTTAGCAGGGGCAACTCCAGGGGTATCTCACCCACCTTCCTCTCTGGAAGGCTCTGTTCCCCCAACAGGTGAGATGAGAAACAAATAGAGGACAAGGATGCTGCAGAAGAGAACTCTGAGGGTCGGAGAAGATAAAAGGACTCAGTGTCACATGACACTAGGGGAGGGTTTTGGGGGTTTTCCCTCCTTTCCCCCCTTTTTTTCCCTCCCCCCATGGACTGAGTTAGTGCCGCTCACTGTGGGAGACATGGCCAGGGCACTCGGGGGACACCTCACCCACTTTCTCCCCGGAGGGCTGTGTCCCCCCCCAACAGGCGCGGCTCGAGACTTACAAGAGGATGAGGATGCAAAAGAAGAGGATGCTGAGGGACACAGAAGACCTGGGAAAGCACTGGCCTTTCTCCAACATAAAGTCTCTGAAACTATATAACACACCCACCCTAGTGGGACGTGGCCAGGAGCGCCATCAGCCTCACCCCCCTAGCAGCCGTGGGCCCCACAGAAACCCTGACAAGGGTCAGACCTGGGGAAAGCTCAGGCTTCATCCCCCAAGTGGTCTTGTATTTACTTCCCCCCAAAATCATGGGGGACGCAGAAATAGGGCACATTTACCCTCATAATATAGTCTGGCTTAATAAAATCAGTAGGTCTACTCCTTAGGGAAAGTGCCCCCACTAACAACTATATGCTGGGCTTCCATAAAACCACCAACTACCTACATCCAGGTCTACACACACTCCCTTATGTTCTATGGGCTTTCCAAAAATCACCTATTGTACCTCTCCTCCCTCCTCCCTTCCCATCATCCTCCGTAATTTGCATATGTTCTTTATTATCCATATAAGGGGCACAACTTGTATTCTGGGCGATGTGGGTGCTTTGTATAAGTGGGTCAACCCCCTGGGGTACATGATATACTGCGGCATAAGGGCATGCAGTCAGCACACCGGGCTCGAATTTCGCATTACTGTAATGTTAACGATGTACCCCCCTTTACCCTAACCCTAAAACCTTTCCCCGGATCTCCCTATTCATTCCACTACTGTTAAGCTTATGCTTGATACTTGTTTGCAAACATCTGCTAAATAAATGTGTCAATCTGTTCTTAATAACTAAGTCAGCCCACCTTCTCCCCACCCTGCCCTGCCCAGATGTTCTGGTTTTGTGATTAGTGAGATTATTTCTGGATCCATCTCCTCCAGATATTCCCCAAGAATCTAGGACTAGATACACCATAAGGGACCTGGCCCTGGCTCTGTCTGTTAGTGTTTCCTATTAGCTTCTCGCAGACCTCGGCATGTCTGTTTCACCCCTTCGGAGCCACTTGGATTGCCAGTGGCAGGCACCTTGCAGAGCACAGCGGCACTGGGAAGCCGGCCGGCCCGTAAACGGATCCAATTTTTCCTGCATTGTAACTCCTCCAGATAGGGGATCTGAGGATGAGTGCGCAGGACCCTCAATGGGACAAACTTGGTCATACTCAGCAACATTCCTGCCTTCAAAAGGCCCCGGGTGCAGGGGCCTCAGTGGACAACAGCCTAAGAAGATCACATTACTCAGGGGCCTTTGTACATTTAACAGCCATGACAGAGCAGCAAAAAACTATTAGCGTGTGTGTGACCGAGCGGGAGAGTCAGATGAGAAATGATCCTGCAGCGCTCAGCCCAGCATTAATACCCCTCACAGATTAATGACACTTACTGCTTTGAAGACAAGAAAAAGGAGAAGGGAGACTAATTGGGAAGTGATGCAGGAGAAAGCCTGAACCTAATCCCCTGTCTCCTTCAGCCTGGCCTCCAAGGAATGACTTCTTTCCCTCTGCGGCCCTGACCCCTTGGGCAGGATCTCCAGTTGCTTGGACGCTGGATGTGTGTCTTGTATAGCAACAGCAGCGGATTTCTGAACGCTTCACTGCTGCTCCGTCACCCCCATGTGTTCTCAAGAGAAAACAAAGTCGTTTCTGGGGTTCTGAAGCCCTCTCAGCTTGCTGGCTGGGCCACCAAATCTCCACTTGTGTCCGACCCAGTATGAAAGGCCAGTTGGGAGACTATTACAGACCCAAATCTCTGGAAGGGCAAGTGCAAGAACAGAGAGCTCAGTGTCCCTGCCTGTGAAGAATCCAGATACTCTTCAGTGCAGGATGCCCAAAGATAGTGAGATAAGGGCCTCGGTGCGCGTTTTGGCTTGAGTCGGCCCAGAAGAAAGGTTGTCTCAGAGATAGTGTGCAGGAAGCAGTGGTAAGATTTGGGCGCTGCCTGAATGTGAGGAGCAATAGACAGGGACAAGCTGAAGACAGCTCACAGGTTAGATGCCCCGGGGGGGAGAGAATGGGATTTGAACAGAGCCTTCCTTAGGATTTATGGGGCCCTACACAGTATATGAAACTGGTGCCCTTGTGCCCAACATATCTTTGGGGGGAGATGATGACTTTTTAGAGATGTGATTTTATCATCTTCAGCAACACACTAATGAAATATTTCGAAAACAAATTTTAAAGTAAGGTCCTGTCGACTGACACAGTAAATTCAGAAACTGACAGGATAGACCTGGGGTTGGCAAATGCCTGTTAAAGGGCTGCATTACCACCTGACTGGCTCTTTCACAGGTTCAATGTTCTGCAAATGGGTCAGGCAGGCTTCTTCACTTTGAAGTTAACTAGCTCCTGTCCAGAGAAAGCAGATCCATAGAGCAGGGAGAGGAAAAGACAGATGGATGGGCATTCAGGGTGTGTCTACACAGCAGCGTTATTCTGAAATAACAATGTGAGCGTCTTCACAGGAAATAAATGTGAAATAATGGACGGCTTATTCCAAATTCTGTAAACCTCATTCCATGAGGAATAATGCCTCTTCCGAAACTGCACTTTCGAAAGAGCTGTAGTGTGGACACGCCACTACTGCTATTTCGAAATAGCTCCTCCCCAGGGCCATTCAAAGTAATTACTCCATAGTGCTTCCTGAGGCTCTGGGGGGATGTCTAGACTGCATCCCTCTGTCGGCAGAGGGATGCAGATTAGGGAGGTCAACATTCCAAATGAGGCAGGGATTTAAATATCCCATGCCTAATTTGCATAAAAATGTCCACCACGTTTTGCCGACTCAGCACTTTGTTGGCAAAAAGCAGCAGTCTAGAGGGGGATCTGTTGAGAAAGAAAGCCTTTTTCAACAGATCCTGTAAACCTCCTTGCAGGAAGCATATGGGATCTGTTGAAAAAGGCTTCCTTTCTCGACAGATCCCTTCTAGACTGCCGCTTTTTGCCAACAAAGTGCTGAGTCTGCAAAATGCAGCGGCTATTTTTATGCAAATTTGGCACGGGATATTTAAATCCCTGCCTCATTTGCAATGTCAACCTGCCTAATCTGCATCCCTCTGCCAACAGAGGGATGCAGTCTAGACATACCCTAAATCAAGGTAGCATGTCTACATTAGGGAAGCCTGCCACGGACTAATTTCAAGGCTTCCCTGGAGTGTAGACGTGCTATTTCGAAATAAGCTATTTCGGAGTATTTCTTCTGGAATAGCTTATTTCAGAATAAGTGTGCAGTGTAGACATACAGACCCAATAGTACCCCAAATTTTTAGGTGCTCCATGTAGCTGCATATTCTACATAAGGGTAAGGACAGCTCTGGATTTGAGAATGAGAGGTGAAGGAGTATTTGTAAGGAAGAATAAGGAATTCTGCTTTGGCCACATTGTTTTTGAGCTGGCAGCAGTGCACCCAGGAGGAGACAATGGAGAGACAGGATGGAACATGGGTCTGGATGAAGAACAAAAGCTCCTGAACACAGAGGTAAGTTTGAGAGGTGTCCATGGATGGATGGTAGTTAAAATGGTGTGAGTAGGTGAGATCACTCAGAAGTCAGGTGGAGAGAGTGAAAAGGATGAGGCAGGAAAGGACTGTGCAATGTGAGCTGGGAGGACAAGCTATTGGGTAGCAGAGACTACCCCTCTGGGGTGTGAGAAGGGTGGAAGCTGGGATGAACTGGAAGAGGGGAATTCAAGGCAGAGGTTGGCTCTTCATAGATTCTATAGCCAGGAGGGATGATTGGGTTCCCCTAGTCTGACTTCTGGCAGAGAACAGGCCCTGGCACGTCTCCAAAATAATCCCTACAGCAGCTCTTTATACACACCCACTGCACTGGCACAGCCCAAATGCCCACTTACATGGCCAGCTCCATCAGGGAGTGCAGGCCTGATCCCACACATAGCCCTGCAACACCACCTGCGTGCCCAATATGCCATTTGCTGTGCCAGTATCTGAGACACCCCAGTGCCAGTGGCTAAATTCCGAGCTTGAACACAATCCTTAAGCCTTGATACACCCAGGCCTCAGAACTAAGGGCTGCCTGGATAAACTCTGCCTGTTTGCACAGTGGCTGGAGGTATGTTGGCCACCCACCAGTTTACCTCAGACCCGGCTGTCTCCCCTCTACCCACTGTATAAGACACACGCAGCCTAGCTGTGAGTGACAAGCAGGGACTCACTTCACAGGGTTTTCATTCCTTGTGCCAGCTCTGGTAGTACCACTGGCCCAGTCACCATGTTTGTATGGCCTCCCTGCTTCTACAGCGCTTTGTTTAGCTTCCAATGGCCATCAGCAGGTTGCGGATGCAGCACACCAGGAGGATTGCAGCTCACCACAGGACTGAGTCTGAGGAGGATTTCACGATGCTGACACACTATTCAACCTTTCCCCACTCCAAAGGAAGGAGGAGCGTGATTTGCAGGAATTCCCTCCTGCCTAATCTTGAGTTTGCCCTAGAAGAGCTGCTGTTGCCAACTTGGCTGGCCCCAAGAGATTGAACTGGGCACCATCAGAGCAAACACCACAGATTTCTACTGCCTCAAGCACTGAAACAGCCCCACAGCCTTTGCAGCTGAAGTATGGAGATGTCAGGGGGACACTCCCATGTACAACGCTGTAAAAGAGCTAAAAGGATTGTCTCTTGCCCACTCGTTCACTGTATCTGTTTTCCACTGCCTGCAGCACCACAAATATCCCCAGAGCTGCTGAAGCCATTAGCTGCTTCCAAAAAGAGACTAAAGGTCAATTTACTCCTGCCCTTTACAGCAGGAGAAGCGCTTAAGCCTTCTGAGGTATCTCAGGGCCGCTGCGGGCTGGAAAGGAAAATAAACAGGCACCGGGGCTTGGGGCAGCTTTTCCTCTTGAAAAAAGTCAGAGGGTCAAATCTTCCAGCCCTTAATCAGGTAAAACTTCTATTGCCATTAGCACCTCCACTCACAGATATTATCATGTGTTCAATAACTATTTGCTCCATACTTAAAATCTCTGAGCCCTCTTAACCAGGGCTGCCCATCCTATGTGCATTGGCTCAGAGACTACATTTTCTGGACAGTACTGAGCACACAGATGGTGCACAGTGAATAATGCAAATAAGGACAATAATCACTGACTATATGAACTCCGTGGAGGCAATTTCTGTTCTTTGTTCTGGAATTGGCATGGCTACAGCTGAAAGAATTTGAGGCATAAACACATCTGATACTCATACAACACTTTCTCATTCCCTCCTTTTCTCAAGCTCAGAACAAACAATGACAAAACAAAATGGTTTTCAGCTAAAATGTAAAATTGCACAGAAGAGGTGACTGGTGACAGAGGAAAAAGAGGGGGAGTAGTGGCCATGTGCGCCCCCCAGCCTGGGAAAAGGCAGGTAGCACTCCCTTCCACATCAGGCACTGCCTCTTCCTACCCCTGCTCTGCCCCTCCCCGCCCCTGCTCCGCCCTTGCTCCGCCCCCACCTCTTCCCCCAGCTGAGGTGGCCCCGGGGACTAGCCGGATTGCAGGACTGGCGCCGGCAGCAGGAGAGCAACACCGTATGAGTGCCTTTAATGCCGCCGGTGAGTGCAGTGGGGGTGTGCATGGTGCAGACTCTTGCTGCTGACACTGGCCTTCTGGCCCGCTAGCCCCCTGCTAGCCAGGCCCAGCCCCTCCCGCACGCTGCCCCTACAGAGATTGCCCTGCTCCCAGCATGATGCTGAACTTGCCCCCCCTTTGGATGTTAAGTGCTCTCCTCTCATTCTCTCTCTTTCTTCATCCTACCTCACCTCGGTGCTGTTTTTCAAGCTGTCACCCACATGACACCCTTCCCAATTGCCTGGGACTGATTGCTAGAGCCTCCAAGAACTAGTCTTCTTGGTTTTGCTTCCATCTGTCAGAGTCCTCTTCCCTCCCTGCGCTCCTCCCAACATGCAGCAGAGACAGAGACTGCTCCAGTGGATACAGTGCTAGCCTTTAGAGATCTGGGTTCATTTCCCTATTTTCCCCATGGGCAGCCTGTATGACCACAGGCTAGTGCCTTAGGGACAGAGGATTTTAGCCACCTTGTTGAATTTACAAAGCATCTGATCTTCTAGGCACTTTTGAAAATCCCACTGGGGGTACGTCTAGACTACATGCCTCTGGCGACAGAGGCATGTAGATTAGGCTACCCGGCATAGGAAAATGAAGCGGCGATTTAAATAATCGCCGCTTCATTTAAATTTAAATGGCTGCCGCGCTGAGCCGATCAGCTGTTTGTCGGCTCAGCGCGGTAGTCTGGACGCTCCGCGGTCGACATCAAAGGCCTTTGTCAACCTCCCAGGTATGCCTCCTGGGATGAGGTTTACCTGGGAGGTTGACAAATGCCTTTGATGTCGACCGCGGAGGGTCCAGACTACCGCGCTGAGCCGACAAACAGCTGATCGGCTCAGCGCGGCAGCCATTTAAATTTAAATGAAGCGGCGATTATTTAAATCGCCGCTTCATTTTCCTATGCCGGGTAGCCTAATCTACATGCCTCTGTTGCCAGAGGCATGTAGTCTAGACATACCCCTAGGTGCCTACATAGCTTTGAAAATCTGGCCCTTAGTCTCTCTCTGCCTCAGTGCCCCATCTGAACAAGGCGGGAAACAGCATGGCTCTACCTCACAGAGGAGCTGTGAGGAGAAATAGATTAGACATTATGAGGCTCTTGGATTCTATGGTGTTTGGGCCACATAAATGACACAGGTAGAGTGTGAACTTCTCTATACCACTTCTCGCCCTTCCCTAGGTTTTTTTGGCCCTTTCTTGTCTCCGATCCCCCTCACAGCTCCCTTGCTTCTGAATGGTACCTTGGCTGTGTTTCTTCTATGCTAATATAACTAATCCCTTGTCTCTCTTCAACGCCTCCATGCAGAGGGATTCCTGTTTTACAGCTCTAGGAACTAGAGTGCCTGGCAATGCTTTCAGGTTCATCTAACAACTTCCAGACCCTGCATTTAATTTAATTACCAGCCCATTTTTTTTTATCTTAATCACCCTGCCTCTGTTTATAAACAAAATACCACCTCCCTGCCCTGGGGGCTGCAAGCTGAAGCAGCACCTCTCCTCTGCAGAACTCCTTACATTCCACGCTCAGACTGCTCATCGCCTTTGCCAGATGTCTGCACAGAAAAGCCACGCAAGCTGGGACTGGAAAACCCACCCAGCAAGGAACGTACACTGGAGGCTTTGATGCTTCAGCCCAAGTTTTCAAAAGTGGCTTCAAATGTTGAATGCTTCCATTTTGGGGTGTCCAAATTGTCCAGTTTGGGGCAGGAGTGAAAGTAATTTAACATTTCTTACAGGTACTGTCCTATTGCAACCTAGGTCCCTGCCAGCTCTTTAAATCGCAGCTCAGCCAGCTCTTGCCAGAGCGGCACACCAGGGCGCACTGCTTACTTTCGCCTCTGCATTGGGGTCTTTGTTAACTACCTTGTCAGCCCCTTTGGAGCAAAGAAATGCTCTGATTGGTTGCTACAGAGGCCAGGATGCCTCCTGACTATGCCTTTGGCACCTTCCTATGAGTCCCAGGCTTGAGCCTGCTTCTTGGTCCTGAACATTATGCCAAAGAACACTCTGACTGGTTGATTTTTGGATGCATCCTAAGCAGCTGTTGGTAGATGGAAAAGCTGCCCAGTAAACTGCTATTGCAAAAACAGCCGCAGGATGGATCATCCCAGCAAGCACCCAGCTCCTGGAGAAGCTGGACCTCATTCCTCAGCATTGTACAGAGCCCTCTCCCCGCCCAACGATCAAGCTGTGCGGGGCTTTATGAAGATCATTTCCATTACTGTTAAGAATGGAACTTGGCCTGCATTGAAATGGGGCGGTCTCTTGTGGTGCAGGAAATGCACTGCCTGCTCTTTGTATGGGTGAAACATGAGCCAGATGTAGGGTTGCCAGATGGTTTCGACAAAAATACCGGGCACAATTGACATTACATCACAATCGACATTACATCTTATTTAGAAAATACTGGACATTTCTATTTTTTCAATTTGTGTCCTGAACAGAAAGCTCAAATACTAGACTGTCCGGTTCAAAACCGGACACCTGGCAACCTTAGCCAGATAGAGTGAAGGCAGACAGCCACACAGGAGTCACCCCACCTGACCTATGTGACCCATCCCTCTCCCCCTAAACCTTGGGCCCTCCCACAGCAAGAGTGACACACCAGTCACTGTGATGATGAGACACTGTCCCCGGCCCAAGTAAACTGGGGGCTGCCTTTTCAAAAGCATTCATTATCTGGCCACTCATATTGTTTTCCTTGGAAAATGCGGGACACAGAGTTCTTTTGAAAAATCTGGCCCTTCCAGGCTAACTAATCCTGCCCTGCCACACCCTGGCTTTTTCATTGTAGGCCTCTACTGAGCAGAAGTTTGGAATCCTTCCAACATGGTATTTTTGGGGTGGGAGGATGACTTGTTTTGTCCCCAGGTGACTCTGAGTTAATTCTAATCAAGCTAGGCATTGCTAACTCACCCACTGCCCCCGTAAAATGTGGAATGAGGGTCTGCAACCTGGAGAGAGACAAAGACACCTAGAATCAGAGAACAAGAGAGACCTCCTCACCGGGCAGAAATGAAAACAAGCTTTGGCGTTTGCTTCAAAGGCGTCACAGAGAAGAAGCATGGACAGTATCTGTGTGTGTAAATGTGGGTTTTTCCACGTGCAAACAGATGCTATTGTGTGCATTTGTGGAAGCCCCTGGAAGTTTGAGTTCTAACTAGTCTGGAAACAGAGCCAGACAGGGGCTGCAGTGCATTTGGCAGCACAGGACTACATGGAATGGAGGGAGGCTCATGTTGGTGGGGAGAGCAGCTGAGGAGTGTAAAATCCTGAATCCTCTGAAGTATCTGCTTTGTTACTTAAACTTCCCTTATTAATCTGCCCTTCCCAATACCACCTGTACCAGAGAGGCAACATAGTGTCCTGACCTTATTACAGCAAGGTCAAGAGCTAGACAAGAGCTAACTATGAAGTAACTGGGTTGGGTAACCAAGCTAAAGCCTTGGACATGTCCAGATTGCAACATGACTAGGTCCCATACACACTACAGGTGGCAGCTCTGCTGTCACTGGATCCCTGGGCAGAGCAGTATGGGAAGTGTAGACTGAATTCCTTGTGGATTGTCACCAGCATGCTTGCTTTGCAGCCATTGGCCGGAAATGTTTGGGAGCAGCTGGCCTCTTCTTATGGAAAACATTAACTTTTGGTTGTTTTGTTTTCCTGAAACGTTGAGCTCTATTAACCTCGCCTTTCCAAGCGAGAGTTCATCTTAGAGTCCTGGGTCACAGATTGCCAGGATTCCTCTGAATCATGCTGGGAGAGAGCCCAAGGGACACATACAAACCGGACATCACCAGACCACAGCTGTATGACACTGAGAGATTACCCTGCACTAGGCTACTGCAGGTTAGATGATAGCTGGGGAAATGTGAGCTGATACACTGGTATCTACCAGTTCAGGAGAAAAGGAGACTGAAGTGGAGATGAGGACCCATGAAGTTCGGGGTGTTCATTTGCATTCAATTTTCCATAATGCTCACACGCCTGCTCTGAATTTCAGAGAGGAGCATCCCAGATCTCTGCTGGGAGAGGATCTTCAGAGTTAAGATTGTCCCAGATATCTGGAAGATCACCAGCTGTTAGAACCACAGCAAGGTTAACCCACAAATCTTCTGAAGAGAAATGTTGTCTTTCAAAGCTTTGGAGAGAACTTTCCACTGCCTACAGGACATTCAAAAGCTAGAGTAGCAGCCAGAGACAGGTTTCAGAGGTAGCCATGTTAATCTGTTTCAGCAAAAACAACAAGGAGTTTGGTGGCACCTTAGGGTGTGTCTAGACTACAGGGTTTTGTCGACAAAAGTGGACTTTTGTTGACAAAACTATACCTGCGTCTACACTACCGCCGAGTTCTGTAGACAGTAAGTCGACAGAATGCGGCAGTTTTGTCGAGGGCGGTAAACCTCATTCTATGAGGAATAACGCCTTTTGTCGACAGAGTTCTGGCAACAAAAGGCGCTATTGCATCCACACTGTACTTTTTCAAAAGAAAGTGTCTAGACTTTCTGTTGAAAAAGCGGCTTGCTTTGTCGACAGAACTGGATGTAGTCTAGACGCTTTTTGTCAACAGAGGCTTTGTCGACAGTATCTGTCGACAAAGTCTCTGTTGACAAAAGCCGTAGTCTAGACGTACCCATAAAGACTAACAATTTTATTATAGCATAAGCTTTTGTGAGCTGCAACTCATTTCATCAGATACATGAAGGGAAAGAAAAAGAACCAGATAGCAAGGATACATGGTACGTCTACACTAGCCCCCTAGTTCGAACTAGGGAGGCTAATGAGGGCGACCGAAGTTGCTAATGAAGCACAGGATTTAAATATCCCGCGCTTGATTAGCATAATCCCAGCCGGTCGCCTTTTTGGAAACTGACTAGCCCGAAGTAACTGCCTGCGTCTATACGCGGCAGAGAAGCGGGATTCCGAGATAAACCCCTTAGTTCGAATTAACTGTTACTCCTCATGGAATGAGGTTTAACAGTTAATTCGAACTAAGGGGTTTATCTCAGAATCCCGCTTCTCTGCCGCATATGGACGCGGGCAGTTACTTCGGGCTAGTCAGTTTCCAAAAAGGCGACCGGCTGGGATTATGCTAATCAAGCGCGGGATATTTAAATCCTGTGCTTCATTAGCAACTTTGGTCGCCCTCATTAGCCTCCCTAGTTCGAACTAGGGGGCTAGTGTAGACGTACCCACAGAGATGGGAGTGTTACATCAGTGCTAATTACATTCTCATTTCTGCATTCTTATTATCTGGTTCTTTTTCTTTCCTGTCATGCATCTGATTAAATGAATTGCAACTCATAAAGGCTTATGCCATAATACAATTGTCTGACTTTTAAGGTACCACTGGACTCCTTGTTTTAGCCAGAGGACAGATTTGTTCTGAACTCATGAGGGCTCTGCTTACTGAGATGCCGGTGAAGGCTTGAGGAAACAGAGATCTGCGAACAGGTCTGCTACCGGGGAGGAGGGAGATAGGGGGCAATTGCCCCAGGTCCCAGAGATTCAAAGGGGCCCAGGCTCCCAGCTGCCACTGCCACTGCAGTCACCCCAGGCCCTTTAAATCGCCGCCGGAGCGCTGCACAATATGCTCCAGGCAGCTCTGAGGGCTATCTGGGGAAGTGCGGGCACCATGCTGTACCCTCTGGGCAGCTGTAAGGGGTGGGGAGGGGCAGCTACCCCAGCCCCGTTCCTTCCACCTGAGGCCCTGCCCCTTTTGGGGGTGCAGAGCCAGCCCCCCCCATCTTGCCCGGGGGCCTGCTCCCTGTCTGTGAACAGCCTTAGAAGAGCCCCTTTGTATGAAAAGCCCCTTTGTATCTGAGGTGAGATTGTTCATCAGAGACCCTTAAAAAACCATGATGTGTCTTCTCTGAATGAGAACAGAGAGCTAGGGAAGGGGCACAGCAGAGACATTCACAACCGGCCTTCTCACCAGTTGCTGAGAGGAGGCTCCTGGGATTTTCTCATGAGAGCTTTGCCAGGGGACCACTAAAGCCTCTTTAATCACCGTTCATCACATACACAGATTCACAAAGGCACATGCGAAGCAAACGTTCAGAGAGAGCCGGCATCTGGCAAAATCATTATTTGCCACTTTAATTTATTTGAGATCTGGCATAAAAAAAAATCCCTCATACAACAGTAAATCTTCAGAGGCCATGATTAAAGTGTGTATGCAAAGTTCAGCCACTATAAACAGATCCCACCCACCTTCTCCAGATAACTCTCCTGCAAAACGAACCCCAACACAGAGCTCAGAATTTATAACACTCTACGCTTCCCTAGCACCTTGCATCCAAGAAGCATAAAGGATCTCACAACCCTGCAATTAATTAAGTCTCACGGAACATCTACAAGGTGAATAATTATTATTCTCCCCATTTTCAGAAGGGGGAAACTGAGATACGGGGCAAGCAACTGACTTGCCCCAGGTTACAGACCAAAATCAGTGGTGGACCAAGGAGTATAACCCCACAGGCCCCACTTATAGGCCTCTGCTCCAGCACCTGGAGAACACTGACTCCAAGTATATAAAGGGGGAGAGGATTGATTCTCGGAACTGGGAGGCAGCTTGTGTTAGCATAATTCTACCTGTGCAATTACACCACTATAAGTGCCCCTCCCCCACAGGGAAGCTCATATTTCATAATTTCAAGTCCTTTTCCCAGGTTAGCTTATGGTGCTTTGGAAGTGACATAAGCTAAACCAGAAAAAGGCCCTCCTGTTCCAGAATACGGGGCAGTTATAGGAGTATAATTGTACCAGATGCTTTGATGGCTTGCTCTTTCACAGCATTGGAGCATTATTTCTGGCTTTGATTCTTTTAACACCCCCGTGGGTCAGGGAAGTATTATTTCCACTCTACTAATGGGGGCCTGAAGCACAGGGTAGACAGAGTGACATGCTCAAGGTTGCACAAAAAAAGGTCTTTGGCTGATCTGGGAATGGAACCCAGTTCTCCCAAGTCCTAGCCCAATGGCTTGGGCAGTATACTACACTCCCTTAGTCTACTAGAAACAGAGAGAAAAGAGCACATTTGGCATGGAATAACCACAGCCTTGCTGCTCAGTGCTACATGCTGTAAACTTGGGGCAAGAGATGGTCAGGATGCTCAGTCTGCGGTGGAGACAGACCCTCCTCCCTGTGCCTCTTGTCATAAAGCAACAAGCCAGAGGGAAACTCAGCCTATGTCTGCCATCTCCCCCAGTTGGAACCCGCACAATGAGGGGGCCTGTGAAAAGAGAAAACAATCAGACAGCATCTCTTCCACCCCTGCCTCATTACTCGGGGGACCCATAAACTGGGCTGGCTGCAATAAAAGCATATCAACTTGTAGAACAACACCCCCTCCCCCCGAAGCAGTATCCTGGGGCAGCACTGTGATAAGAGATTCAAATACAGGAAACAGGAGCGAAAGCACAATAGGGAGGGCTTCATAACCAGGTTCTTACATAAACAATGACTGGCCTGCATGTTAATAAAGGAAAGGCGTGCACAGCACCCAGTTCATTAGCTGGTGGGTGTGTGTGTATGAACGAGCAAGAGCACAGTAGCTGGCACAGAGGGCTTGTTTATTGAATGCTTGGTTCTCAGCATCTGGCTTGATTTCACCATTTGATTCTATGTTCTCAGTCACCTGGAGCCAAATGGAGCCCTGCAATAGTGAATGCAGCTTGTACTGAAATCAGTGAACATCATGCCAGGGCTGACCTTGTCCCATTCCTGGAGTGTTTATGCCCAAAATGTCAGCTGCTGAAGGTAAGGTTAATTGAGGGTACCAATGGGCCCCTTCTGCTTCAGAAAAGTCACTCTGGTGTACTTAAGTCTGATCTCAGCTTTGTCACGTCTTTTCTTCAGCCTGGGGCAGATAGAACAATGTGGTAGTGAAACGTTTCATTGGCACTTTCGTTCATCCATGTTTTTTCTCTGTGGATCAGAGAGCTGTAGGTTGAAGTCCTTCATCAGGCCTGAGACTCATACTCAGTGCAGACACTACAAGGTGACACTAGTAGATGGGCCAGCTTTCAAGTGGGATATTTAAGCAATGGGCTTAAATTGCAGCAAGGCAGATTTAGGTTGGACAGTAGAAAAAACTTCCTAACTGTCAGGGTGGTTAAACACTGGAATAAATTGCCTAGGGAGGTTGTGGAATCTCCATCTCTGGAGATATTTAAGAGCAGGTTAGACCAACAGCTGTCAAGGATGATCTAGATGGTGCTTGGTCCTGCCATGAGGGCAGGGGACTGGACTTGATGACCTCTCAAGGTCCCTTCCAGTTCTAACCCAGGTGCTTCTTACCAGCTCCGAAAGCTGCCCCTGTGGAAGTTAAAGACTCCATGGCACTCACCGGACAAAAGCATGGGCTTTAAAACAGTTTGCATTGTTTAAGAACATGTGCAAAGTGTTGGCAAGCTGGAGCAAACTGACAGTTATGAAAATGATTCTAGCTTCAGGAACATGGTCAGCTGGTTTTCTTCTGAGACACTTTCAGAATAGGAATAGGTTCTAGGACAGCAAAGCCTATACCCTGCCATTACAGCTCCACTCCACATACAGGTAGGAACAACTTAGTGTTGTTAGAGCCAGGGATATGCTATAAGTTAGATGATCTTCACACTTTTCACAGAACTCTGCCAAGCCACCTGGGTCATAACCTGGAGAATCTCCCATGGGGCTACGTCTACATTACGCATTCTTGTGCAAGAAGATATGCAAATGAGGTGCGGTGATGAATATTGCCATGCCTCATTTGCATACCTAATGAGCCGCCATTTTTGCGCAAGGGGCTTTTGCGCAAGAAGGAGCAGTCTACACTGCTCGTTCTTGTGCAAAAACCTCCTCTTGTGCAAGAGCCATTCTGCGGCTTATTTTCAGGCAGAACGGCTCTTGCGCAAGAGGGGATTTTTGTGCAAGAAGGAGCAGTGTAGACTGCTTCTTCTTGCGCAAAAGCCCCTTGCACAAAAATGGTGGCTCATTAGGTATGCAAATGAGGCACAGCAATATTCATCAACGTGCCTCATTTGCATATCTTCTTGTGCAAGAATGAGCAATGTAGACATAGCTCCACTGTTTCAGTCTTCATCCACCACAGGGCTATGCACTTCAGTCATGTCTTGCAGCTGCATAGCTGTTCCAGGCCAGGCATCTAGGGAGCAGAGCCTGCCAATCATACTAAGTTGAGCAGAGATTTTGTCACACAGAAAAATGGCCCTTGGGAGCCGTGGAATCTTCAAACCCATTTCACATGTGAGCTGACTCGGGACTTGAATCTAAATCTCCAAAGGCAATGGATGGTCTAACTGGAGTCCACTCCAGTTCCATGAGCTGTTCCAGATGCTTTGGAAACCCCCTTTGCTGTTCAGTAAAAGCTTCAAAAAAAAATGTCTTAATATAGCCAAATTAAATTAAAAAAGAGGCGATGAAGAGCACAGCCAAACCCTGGCACTCTGGCTGAAATCTGCCTAAAATGCAAAACAGAAGAGACGGGAAGTGCAGACAACACAGACAAGCAAGAAAAAGGTTGTTAGAGGCTCAAGAAAATGCACAGAGTTTCACCATTGCTTTCAATAGTGTCAGGATTTCACTGGCACTCATCTTCAAAGGACTGCCCCAGGCATTGCCCGGTGAGAATCCCAGATATCAGTCTGGACAAAAGGACAGAAGATGTGGTTTAAAAGTAGTAACAGGCTTGATCCCTCACAAGGAGGGTGACCACCTCACTTAGCTTCAATGTGCCCCAATTGTTGGCTAGAGAGCAACATTAATAATGGCCTTGAAAATGTTGGACTTCAACTTCCCAGACAAGTAGACAACTATGGGGTAAATTTGGGTGGGAGAGGTAAGAGGAGAGACTGCAGTATGCAAAGGGGAAAGAAGCTCTAGATCAGGGTTTCCCAACCTATGGGTCGCCATTACATTTCAAAAGGGTCACCAAGTGCCTCCCCAGGTGGCTCTTCCCCCCATGTTTGAATTGCCTTGGGTCACCAAGTCTTCCTGAATTGTCAAAATGGGTCCCCATCTGGAAAAGGTTGGGAACTGCTGCTCTAGATAGAATGAAGAAGCCGTGGATTGAAGCTACCCGATGCCTGCAAAATAGGGACTATAATAGAGCCCTTTTTCTGTTAAATAGGCAGGGCCTGGTTTTGTGACCAGTGAGAGAATCTCATAGCCCACCTTGTGTGTTACCCTCTGGAAATACCCGAATTAGCTCCCATTGGAAGAGAAAGCTATAACTGCTGGAGCTGTTTGAACAATCCATTCCCTGTCCCATCAGCCTCACCTCTGTGCAAGGAGACACAAAACAGAGGCTCACAGACATATACTGGTGATGTAGCCAAGTCAAAGCCAAACGGCTGGAATTACGGAATCTAGCATCAAGAGGTTCTTTTGACTTATTTAATTTTGAGCCAAACTAAAGTGTAGCAAGTAGAGAGTGGGATCTTGAGCCATGGCTCACAAATTCTACACAACAGCGTATCCATTTCTGCATATTCAGATACAGACTCCCATAGCTAATGTTGCTCCAGGGGCAGCAAAAACTCGGGCTGGGATTTTGATTGCCTCTGATGGAATCTGTGTGACGCCCCTCACTGAGCTAGTCTCATACATCCAATTCCCAAATGCGTCTCTGAACTTTCCTATTTCCTCCCAGTTTCTATTACTTCCTTTCTGTCTGAAACCCTGGTCTCATAAGTGTTTGATTTATAAAACACCCCTTTTTGGCACCACCTCCGCCAAAGTATTTGGGCGCTGCACAGCCCTGCAAATCCACAGATATGCGCATCCATGGATGTGCATGAGGATATCCATGACTCATTTTTGCAGATACAGATGCGGATGTGAATACAAAATTTTGTATCTGTGCAGGGCTCTACAAATACAATGCAACTGAACGCCAAAAGCAAACAACATCTGAACAACATCCTGGATCCAAACATCATCAAACTCTAGACATTCAGAGTCAGATCTGTATCCAGGGCTTCAATGCTGGGGCTCATTTGTAACCATAAAAGAACCCAGATAACATCAGTAAGAACCCAGATAACATGGCATCTTTTTACTTAAATGGTTAGCTCTTTGCAGCTGTTACTGTCTTCTGTCTTTGTCTAGCACCTAGCGCAATACAGTCCTGAATCATGACTGGGGCTCCAAGGGTACATCTACATTGCAATGATATTTCGGGATACAAGAGTATCCCGAAATAGCTATCCCATGTCTTCACAGCAAGCCTGTTATTTCAGGCTCGCTATTCCGACATCCCTGTAAACCTCATTCTATGAGGGTATGTCTACACAGCAAAGTTAATTCAAAATAACAGCCGTTATTTTGAAATAACGTTACTAGCGTCTACACAGCCAAACCGCTATTTCGAAATTAATTCGAAATAGCGGAGTGCTTATTTCAAATTTGGTAAATGTCATTCCACTAGGAATAACGCCAAATTCGAAATAGCTATTTTGAAATAAGTGCTGTGTAGACACTTATATCGAAATAGGGGGCCTCCAGCCTTCCCAGGGTGCCCTGGTGGCCTCAACCAAAAACACTCCTCTCCCTCCCCCCTCCCCCGAGCCCTTAAAGGGGTTGACTCTGGCCACAGTGCCTGTGCCAGCTCCAAGCCTGCCAGCCCAGAGCCAGCAGTCACTGTCCCTGACCCAGTGGCCCCAAAACATGAGCCAGCAAGCCACTGGCAGCCAGCCCTCCACCACTCCCCAGGAGCAGTCTGCCAGCTCCCAGGAGCCTGCCAGGGCCCGGAGAAGGCAGGCGCCTTCCTGGTCCAGGGTGGAGATCATGGACCTTATTCAGATTTGTGGGGGATGCCCCCAACGTCCAGGATCTCCGCACCAGACGGAGGAACGCGTCCGTCTATGGCAGGATAGCTGCCAGCCTGGCCACCAAAGGCCACATGTGAACCCAAGAGCAGGTCTGCATGAAAATCAAGTTGGTCCAGCGAGACCCCCCAACCCTGAGCCCTGAGCTTCCCCTCTCCCTTCTTCCCCTTGCTTCCCCCTTCCAGCTCCCTCCTCCCAGGTTTCCCTCTCCCCTCTGTCCCCCTCGCTTCTCCCCTCTCCCACCTCCTTTCCCCAGTCTCACCAGAGTTTCATTCCCCCCCCCCCAGTTTTGTTAAATAAAGACAGTCTGTGTTCATGAAAATACATGTATTTTATTTGACATCAGGAAGGAGGGTTAGGGAGGGGTAAGTGGAAGGATGTGAGGGAGGAATGAGGCACAAGCCCCCAGTGGGGCAGACCAGGGAGGCTCTTAGTGCTCCTCAGGGTGGAAGCTCTTCCTCAGGGCCTCCTGGATACTGACAGACCCCCGATGGACCTCCCGGATGGCAGCCTGCAGAAAGTGCAGCCAGGCTCGCAGCAATGCATCCACAAGAAGCACCAGCGTGCCCAGGAGCAGCTCTGGCTCCATGTTGCAGAGTGCTGTGGTGTCCCGAGTGAGGGCAACCAGAGCACATAGAGACAAAATGCTTTGCTGTCCCTCATTGAGGTAGGCAAGCAAGCAGGGAAAGCTGAGAACCGGCTGTCCAAGGGGGGGGTCCCTTTAAGCACAGGCCTCAGATAGCCTCAGGCAGCAGCCACACAAAGTAACTCCTGACCTGATGCCCTGCCAGACCTGGTTCCAGCCAGCCTTAAATGCGATTCAGTATCCACTCAGTGTGGACACACTATTTAGAAATAGCAAAATGCTATTTCGAAATGCATTTTGTGTGTAGACGCGTTATTTTGAAATAATTTATTTCGAATTAACTATTTCGAAATAAGATATTTCGAAATAACGCTGTAGTGTAGACATACGCTGAGGAGTAAGGGACGTTTCAGAATAGTGCTTTATTTAAAAATTAAAATGACAAAATAAGCTATTTTGAAATAGCATCAAAATAAGATACGCAATTTGCATAGCTCCAATTGCATATCTTATTTCGAGTTACTGTGCAGTGTACCCCTAAGTGCTGCTGCAATGCAAATAGAGAGGTAGCGAGATAAAATAACAATACTCAAAAAAGAGAGGAGAGGTCTATGCTGGACTAACAGAGATTAAAACTCTTGAATACACTTGGGAAAAACAGCAGATTCCAGATGTTTTTAAACTCAGGACAGAATGATCAGAGATGGACAGATGGTTGCAGGCCTTTGTCTCAAGAACCTTGTAGCTTGCACAAAATGAGGAAAATGTCAGGGTTGCCATCCAAAAGGTGCACAGTCTTTCAAGATAAAATGGCCTACCCTTGTGCCAGCATTTGAGAAGTTGAATTTTAGTAAGTCAGTTCTGACTCACCCCATGTTGAGTCACCCAGATGACATCAGGAAACGGATGAATTTGGTTCCCTCAATAAAAGGAGACTTTTGCTAACTTTTTCATTTTTCAGGTTTTGTTCTTTGTCAGCCTGAAGCCCCATTTGCCCTAAATAAAGTCAGAGCCACGTAATTCCTAATCCCTAGCAACTGTTTATAGCTACAAAGTCTCCAAACCTCCTGCTGCAGCCATTGCCTGAGCTGAAAACTCTGATTCTGAATCTGAGTGACCCCCAGAGTCCCAATCTGCATAGGGTTCTGTCAAACCAGGACCGCTTCATAATAATATAATTAGATTTAACATCTCTGTGGTAGAGATAACACTTCAGCAGCCCAACATCGTCACATTTAATTTCAGAAAGGGGGACTACACAAAAACAAGGAAGTTAGTTAAACAGAAATTAAAAGGTACAGTGCCAAAAGTGAAATCCCTACAACGTGCATGGAAACTTTTCAAAGACAGAATAATAGAGGCTCAGCTTAAATGTATTTCGCAAATTAAAAAAACATAGTAGTAAGACAGGGGTGGGAAACCTCAGGCCCGGGGGCTGCATGCAGCCCCCAGCTTTCCTGGATCTGGCCCCTGAGGCTCACAGCCTCTCCCATGCATTGGGAAGCCTGTGCTGGTGCTCTAGCCCCACACCCCGCTGCCCCACCATGGGGCTAGAGCAGACATAATCTACTAGGTTGGGCCCCCCTAGGCTCTGGTGTGTGAGGGGAATATGCGGAGTGTCTTTTCTGCTTCTCAGTCAGGCGACACGTCAGTGAGGGTTTTTTGTGTGTGGCCCCTGACTGATTTTTCTGTGGGTCAATGGCCCCGACCCAAAAAGGCTCCCCACCCCGGTAGTAAGAGAACAAAAGAAGTGCCACTGGGACTAAACCAATTTTTAAAAGGCATAATTGAAAAAGCGGACATTGAATCCTATAAAGACAATAGAAAAAAACGTAAGTTCTGGCAAATGAAATGTAAACATATAATTAGGAAGGCCAAAAAAGAATTTGAAGAACAGCTAGCAAAAGCTCAAAAAGTAATAGCAATTTTTTGCTTTTTAAGCAATTTTGCTTCAGTATATCAGAAGCAGGAAGCCTGCTAAACAACCAGTGGGGCCACTGGATGACCGAGATGATAAAGGAGCACTCAGGGATGATAAGGTCATTGCAAAGAAACTAAATGAATTATTTGCACTGGTCTTCACAGCTGAGGATGTGAGGGAGATTCCCAGACCTGAGCCATTCTTTTTAGGTGACACATTGAGGAACTGTCCCAGACTGAGATGTCATTAGAGAAGGTTTTGGAACAAATTGATAAACTAAGCAATAATAAGGTGCCAGGACCAGATGGCATTCACCCAAGAATTCTGAAGGAACTCAAATGTGAAATTTCAGAATACTACCGGTATTTTGTAATCTATCCTAATCAGCTTCTGTACCAAATGACTGGAGGATAGCTAATGTGATGCCAGTTTTTAAAAAGGGCTCCAGAGGTGATCTTGGCAATATACAAGACATAAGTCTAACTTCGGTAATGGGCAAACTGTTTGGAACAGAATTGTGAGACACATACATGAACATAAATTGTTGGGGAAGAGTCAACATGGTTTCTGTAAAGGGAAATCATGCCTTGTCAATCTACTAGAATTCTCTGAGGGGGTCAACAAGCACGTAGACAAGGGGAATCCAGCAGATATAGTGTACTTAGATTTCCAGAAAGCCTTTGACAAGGTCCCTCGCCAAAAGCTCTTAAATAAAATAAACTGTAATGGGATAAGAGAGAAGCTTCTATCCTGAGTTGGTAACTGGTTAAAAGATAGGAAACAAAGGGTAGGAATAAATGGTCAGTTTTCAGAATGGAGCAAAGTAATTAGTTGTGTCCCCCAGGCATGAGAGACTGGTAATATAAGCAAGGGAAGGCATTGCCTTCCTAAAATTGCCCACACTATGGCTACGTCTACACTGGCGCGTTCTCACGCAAAAACTCTTTTGCAGAAGAGTTCTTGTGCAAAAACTCTTCCAGAAGAGAGCGTCTACACTGGCATGTGCTTTTGCACAAGAGATGTGCTTTTGTGCAAGAGCATCCATGCCAGTGTAGATGCTGTCTTGAGCAAGAAAGCTCTGATGGCCATTTTAACCATAGGGCTTTCTTGCGCAAGAAATTCATGTTGCCTGTCTACATTGCGCAAGAACAGTTGCGCAAAAGGGCTTCTTCCTGAGTGGGAGCGTCAGAGTTCTGGCACAAGAAGCCCTAATTTCATACATTAGAACGTCAGTTTACTTGCGCAAGAACATGCGGCCAGTGTAGACAGGCAGCAAGCTTTTGCGCAAGAGCGGCCGCTTTTGCACAAGATAACGCCAGTGTAGACACAGCCTATCTGTGTAGCTACTCGACTCCCCAGTGGCTGGGAAAGGTTGGGTCTTGGTCGCTCCGCAGCCCAGGCCCTCAGCTAGGATCAGGTGGGGCTTGGCTGGGTGGTGGGGAGGAATGTTGTGAAGGGGCATGTTCTTAGTGAAGGGGTGTGGCTTTGCACAGAAGGGGTGGGGCTTTAACTGCCTTCCCCAGCTGGGCTTACACCAGCACCCATAACTCCAGGGGGTCTGTACTGGGACCAATGCTGTTCAACGTATTTATAAATGATCTGGAAAAAGGGGTAAACAGTGAGATGGCAAAATTTGCAGATGATACAACATTACTCAAGATAATTAAGTCCACAGCAGACTGTGACAAATTACAAAAAATGTTCTCACAAAACTGGGTAATTGGGCAACAAAATGGCAGATGAAATTCAGTGTTGATAAATGCAAAGTAATGCACATTGGAAAACATAATCCCAAGTATACATGTAAAATGATAAATTAGCTATTACCACTCAGAGAGATCTTGGAGTCATTGTGGATAGTCCTCTGAAAATATCCATGCAATTTGCAATGGCAGTCAGAAAGCAAACAGAATTTTATGAATCATCAAGAAAGGGATAGAGAATAAAACAGAGACTATCTTAATTCCTCTATATACGTCTATGGTACACCCACATCTTGAATACTGAGTACAGATGTGGTTCCCTCATCTCAAAAATGTATCTTGGCTTTGAAAAAAGTTCAGAAAAGGGGAACACAAATGATTAGGGGTACGGAATGGATGCCATGTGTGGTAGTGCCTCGACACTGCCACAGCTGATGACAGAGGCCACTGTAGGGTTAGAACTGAGCCTGTAAAGTCTATTGCAGCTTGTGGGTGGAATCAGAGTGGGAATCAGTGGTGGTGCTATCGTAGGTTAGGTGTGCACATGAGGAGGAAGGGACAGGGTATGGACCTTCTAGAGCTGGGGTGGCCAACCCCTGGCTTGAGAGCCACATTCGGCTCTTCTCCCCCAAAAGCATGGCTTGCGAAGCCGCTCCTGCACCCCCCCCAACGGCCTCCGCTCCCGCCGCACCCGGCTCCTAGCTCCCCTGTGCTCACCGGGGTGGTGATTCAAAATGTCGCCCAAGATGACAGTCGTCAACAGGACCCTGATATGGCCAAAAAGCCTACACTTGTTTCTTAAAGGGACAGCCTCCTTTTTTTTGTTTGTTTGTTTGACAATTCTGGGGGTCTTTCCTTTTTTTAAATTTTTCCTCGATAATTCTTGTGCGGCTCTTCACATTTTTTTCACCACTGTTTTGGCTCTCTTTGTTGACCACCCCTTTTCTAGAGGATTGGTTCCCAAACCCAACTGCAGCATGATCTAAGGCTTACATTTAAAAAAACATCTATTGCATGCACCATAGCCAAGCTTTTCTCTTCCCGGGATAGGAATTCACCCTCTGCCAAGCTCTGTAAGCCTTTGGTGTCACCAAGCTCCTTTGTTCTTCAGATGGCGCCAGGGTGGGGCTCATGCTTCTGTCATCATCAGCACTGCTAACAGTCCGTGACCTGATTTACATCCTTTCGTGTCCCAGGACTATCCGCTGCTGATCTGCCCCAAGGCAAAATGGCACATCCTAGGCAAAACCACACATCCTGGTCTCCATGCAGGAGGCAGGTGGGTGACAACGGCTTTGTTGGAAGGAAGATGGTGCCAGCAGCTCTGACACCCCCTGGGCTGCTTGTTTGCTGGGAGATTCGTTATGTCAGCAGCAGCCAGGACTCACATACCTTTCTGCTAGGTAAAGAACATTGGCAGGCTTAGATGCTGCGGGAAAGGCCAGTCAGAATTAGGTTGGGAACTAGTTGTGCACATAAAAGTTCAACTTTAAATGACAAAAGCTTCTAATGCTCTTTCCACCATCTTTCCCTTTGGATCTGACCCAGAACCAATTCTGTAGGGCAGTTCTCAGCTATAGCAGGACTCCCCCCTCCCATCTGGCCAGTATCCCCCCAGCACACACACATACACACACACACACCTCATTGAGTGATAAAGGAAGGACAGTGTGGTCATAACACCAATACATGTAACATCTAGGTCAATAACCACTGCCCTAGGAACTGATTTATATCCAGACAAGAGTTACATTTCAAGACTCCTTCCCTGTCTATGTTACTTATCTGGTCCCCTTTCCGGGAGTATCTGAGTACCACACATGCTTCATGTAAATGCTTTTCTCCTCACAACACTTCTGTGAGGCACAGCAGTACTATTATCCCCATTTTACAGACGGGAAACTGAGGCCCAAAGAATTACTTAAGGTCACCCAAGAAGTCTGTATCAGAGCAGAGACTTAAATGCAAGTCTTCCCACTCCCTAGGCTAGCTCGTTCACCACGGGTACATCCTTCCTCTCTGGAGCCTCACTGACATAGCCAAGGTAAGAGGACCTGAGAACCACCTCGATTTGGGAACTCATAGAGTTCTAATTCACTGGACACAAAGCAGACGCTCAGGCAGCAACATCCCAGCCACATTCCACTAGAAACGAAGCAGCCGCTCTGGCTGCAGACTCACAGAGGAACTGAGCCTACAGAAGAGCTACTTGCTCAAAGCCGGGCTCTGTGGGGCGAGGGGCAGGAAGCAAGAGCATACCATGTCAGGAGAGAACTGCTGATCCACCCCCATCCTCACGGGACAACACCATTGGAGTCAAGAGGAAGGGGGACAATGCCCCTCACCTCAACGGAGGAAAGAGCGGCCCCTGGGCAATATGTGGTTGGTAAGTGCCAGCCAAGGCTGCTGATAGTCTTCGCCAGGCCCTGGGCAATATGTGGGGGCTTGTCTCTGGGCTCCCTGGAAGGGGTGGGGCCTCAGGCAGCAGTCAGTACTACTCCTGCCCCCAGCCAGCATTCAGCACTGCTTGGAACATGCCACACAGGGCTCCAACTGCAATTTAAAGGGCCCAGGACTCCGGTTGCTGCTGCCACCATGGTAACAGTGGGAGGCCTGGAGTCCCAAGCTCTTTCAAATTGCCAGACCCTGGGACAACTGTCTCCCTCCCCCCCATGTCAGGGGTCCATGCTGTCCGAAGAACACTCCTTGCCAGTGTTTTGAGATCCGGAGGCAGCGCCTTCCCCGCCACACCCATGCGGGACAGAGTGTGCTCAGATGGGAAGAGGTTCTAAGAGAATGTTCCCAATGAATTATGCCTCACTTGAGCGCTCTGTCTTTTCCACTAGCCTGTCTCGTTGTTCTCATTCCCAGCTGCTGAATCACTGAAAGCTGGGTCCCACCTTGCACTACAGGTTCTTACAGCTCCTGGGAGCAATGAGAACAGCTGGCAAGAGAACTGCACTGGCTGAGGTGTTGGCAGAAATCCTGATGTTACAAATGACACTTTCCATACCCTTCAGAATGAGCCTCACAGAGTGGATGGTGGGGGAGGGATCCTGCCATCCCAAAATGCATCAGCGCGTTCCAGGGCAACAGCACTTCACGGCACCATGAATATTCTGAATCCATAGTTGCATGGTCTGGTCACTTTTTCCTTCCCCCTCCTGACTTCCTGTTGTGCCCTAAAGCCATCTGCCCCAGAGACAAGGCAGGTTCAATGTATCGCTACTGCTGGGACCGTGACCCAACAGGGACCAGACCACAAATTAATCAAACACTTGAGAGGGTGGAGTTTAGTGCCCATGAGACCCTTGTGTTTGTGGCCATATGGAAAAACAAGTTCTTTGAAGAGATGTCCATGTTCAAGGTAAATTACACAAAAGCTGCACCAGATCAGTTAACTACAAGATGACATGCCATTATTTGTGCCGACAGATGTGTGCAGGAGCAAAACTGGAGGCCAACCCAAGACCCCTCTGGAACTGTTTCCCTTTGCCTTTCAGGTGAGGCATTAGGATTAGCTACTAACGGCTGCAGATCCCCCCACATTCAGTATAGTAGTCTAAATACATTAGCAGTTGTGGAGTCCTGAGCACTTTGGAAAATCTGGCCCTTAGAAGCTAATTTCAACTATGGTAATACACTATAAAACCCTTTATATAAAGGCCTTATCCTGGGGGAAGGGGGCGAGGACCTATCGACTAACTCAGGCTACATACCAGTGGGAACCCAATTACCTGCCCTAGTAGCCAAGTATCAGAGTCCCTGGACAAATAGCAAATGGGATGAATTCTGCCTCCTTCCCCAGGATATGTCATTGTTTTAGGTCTAAGCCAGTGACCAGCAGACACCCACATTCAGCCTCAGGAACATGGCAAGGACCACAGCTTACCCTGCTCCATGTCTGTTAACCCTAGTTAGGAAAGAGACAAACATCTCCCTAGGAAAGTTGGAAGGGATATTGGAGCAGCAGGAGAAATCAGGTCTGCACATAACAGGACAATTCATAAAATCATAGAACACTAGAATAGGAAGGGACCTTGAGACGTCATTGAGGTCATTATTTCAGGATGTTCAACTATTGGCTATAGAAACTCTTTGCCACCCCTGCTGACTTTCCTCCAGCTCAAGCCCACCACATTGAACCATCAGGAAGCAAAAAGGTTTCAGGAGCCAGGCAGTAGTAATGGTGATACTCCAAAGCCTGGGATCTCAAGGACTGATTTTCTGATTAGGCAAAGAGTCCCCAGAATTGGGACTAGAACCTACACCTACTTGTATGAAGGATGAGACAGCTCCCCTGATAAAGCAATGCCACTCTAGCCTCTAATGGCATGTCTAGACTACATGGCTCCGTCGACGGAGGCATGTAGATTTGTTTACTCAGCAAAGGGAAATGAAGCAGTGATTTAAATAATCGCCGCTTCATTTAAATTAAAATGGCTGCTGCGCTGCACAAATCAGCTGTTTGTTGGCACAGCACTGTAGTCTGGACGCTCCGCGGTCGACATCAAAGGCATTTGTCGACCTCCCCAGTAAACCTCATCCCACGATGCATACCGGGGAGGTCGACAAATGCCTTTGATGTCGACCGTGGAGCGTCCAGACTACAGCGCTGTGCCAACAAACAGCTGATCGGCACAGCGCAGCAGCCATTTTAATTTAAATGAAGCGGCGATTATTTAAATCGCCGCTTCATTTCCCTTTGCCTACAACCCTAATCTACATGGCTCCATCGACAGAGCCGTGTAGTCTAGACGTGCCCTGACTGTCTAACATCTTCCCTCTGGGTAAAACAAACAAACAACAATGGAGAATCACTAGTATTTCAAAGGGCCTCACCTCTTAAGGAAATATAAAGTAACTTATATCACTGATGTAACCCACTGACTAGTGCCTTTGTGTAACTGTGACAGGTCCCCTCTATGCTGATTGCACAGGATATGACTTGTTGCATCCTCAGCTGCGAAGTTATGGCCCTCTAGCACAAACTGTAACAGTTGTTTCTTTTAGTTCTGGAGGCACCTGTGTGTGGACCATGAGGGTGGCCATCCCACTGATGTATTGGTAGGAATGAAACAGAATTATCCACAGTTAGAGGAAATCCCCATATGACAGTCCATATTAGTCCCCCTCTCAAGTCAGAAACCAAACTCTCAGAGTAACATTTCTGAATCTGCCCTGCCATGTGGGTGGGGTGATATGTTCTTCCTTAAGGGGGAAGTCTGTCTTAGAAGAGAAACACTCCAGCTCCTTCCCTCCAAGGGTCTCAAAGCACTTTAACACACAGATCCTCATCAGTGAATGGGAGTTTTACCATTTGATTTCAGTGTCTCCCAGCTCATGGGACTCCCTCATGCTGCTGGCCTAAAAACTGCTGTGTCGATATTTGGATTCACACTGGAGCCCAGGTTGTGAAACTCCTTGAGTCCAAATGGCTGCCATTTTTAGTCCTGATGCCTGAGCCCTGCAAGCCGGAGTGAACTGATGTGGGTTCCAAGGCTCTGTGCCACAGGTTTTGGTTGCAGTGTAGATGGATCCTCCGGTCCCTACTCACTTGCCTGACAACAATCTTTCCTCCTTCCAATACAAACGGAACCTCACATTTGGTGGCTTCAGCAAAGAGGCAGCCTGGGAGAGCCCTGGGGGGAAAGAGAGCTGTTATTGCCTAACTGGGAACACTATGGGACATTGTGATGACAGTATAAATAATGGAAAAGCTGACAAAACAAATGGCCAAAACCTCAAGTGATGAAGCAATTTCCCATGGTTTTGGCTGCCACTTTTGGAGTATGATGAAACTGGCACTTTAACAACATATTTGAAACTCTATCACAATATTTTAATATTAAGCTTGACAGCTACAGGGCATGTCCATGTGTGTTAACTCTTGCCATTTCTCTTGCTATGTTGCATGATGCATTATTTTTCTGGGATCCTACTGGCCTGTGTCTTAATTATGGCAACAATCTGTCTCGTTTGAAGAGAGACTGTTGCACACCAAAGGCTGATCCATATCCCATCAAAGCCAATGAGCCTTTCTATTAACAGAATGAGCATTGCAGCAGGCCCTTCCAACATTAGCGCTGTGCATTATTTTTATTATTAATATTATTTGCACTAGGTATTGCCCTAGGCAGGGCCAGGGGTGGTTCAGGGGGTGGGGCAGGCAGGCAGCCTCAAAAATGTGCTGGGCTGCTGACCAGGAGTCACCCAGGTAAGTCTCCTGGCCATAGCCTGCCTCTGGCACTCCAGCCCCTCCCTTCCCCAACCCTCTGCCCCCTTACCTCACATAACCTAAACCCTCTGCCTCCCTCTTGCACCCATACCCCCTTCCAGAACCTGCACCCCAATCCTCTGCCCCTGATCACAACCCCCTCCTGCCCTAGATCACATCTCAAACCCCTGCACCAAAGTTCCCTGTCCCAGGTCAGAATCCAACCCCCTGTACCCCAGTCCAGTGCCCCAGGTCACAATCGCATCCTTCACCCAAACCCCCTCCCAGACCCCACACTCCCTCCTGCACCCTAATCCCTTACCCAAAATTCCCTTCTGCACCCAACCTCCATCCCAGACCCCACACCTCTTCCATTAATATCATGGAAGAGTATGGCCCTGGACCAATTTCCAAAATCTTGCCCATCCCTGGCCTAGACTCCCAACTTAGACCAAGGCCAGTTGCATTAGGCACCGTGTAAGCACATAAGATAAGACAATCCCTGTTCTGAGGAGCTTGCAAACTGAATGCATGACACAGAGACTGGGAAGTGAAAGAGAAGCAAATTGACTTACTAAGGGTCATACAGCAGAGGTCAATTATATTTTTTTAGGTCCAAATTTCTTGGACAATGTATAGTCATGATCCAGACCCCAGAGAATCATTTTTATCACTTCAGCCACAATCATGAAAATTATAATGAAATTAAGAGATTTTTTTCAGACATTCAAAAGCATCTGGTGGTCCAGATTGGACCCATAGTCCACCGACTGACTACTGATGCAATAGATGAATGGCAGAGGCAGGAACAGACCAGAGCTCTCCTGCATTCCATTACAGCAGCCTATGCACCAGCCTATTGTGTGAATGCCTGCATAGGAGTTGCATGTGGAGAGCTTTCTTATTACAGTTACAGATACATGAAGTGAGATCTTGATAAAGTGCCTGTCCCCAAATAAGACAGCCACAGCGTCAGGGTGCTTCATTAATACAGGTTGGACCTCCCTGGTCCGGCACCCTCGGGACCTGAGCAGTCCTGAACCAGGGAGTTTGCTGAACCAGCGGAGGTCAAGGCCCCTTTTTGGGCTGTGGGTGGTCCCCAGAGCCTGGGTTCCCCACCCTTCTGCTGGACCCACGCCGAAGCTCCCAGGGTCAGCCTAACTCTCCAGCTGCTGCTGGCCCTGCTGCTGCCAGGGTTCCCAGCCAGAGATTCCTCTGGGATGCTGTCGGCCCCACTGCCTCTGGGGTCTCCAAGCGCCACTGGCCCTACTCCTTCCAGAGTTCCCAGCCAAGGCCAAGGATTGCCCAACTTCCACTGGCCCCTCTGCCACTGGGGATTCCCCCTGCCAACCTCACTGCCGCTGAGGTCCTCAGGCACCACCTGTCCCGCTCCCTCCGGGGTTCCTGACCGGGGCTGGGGATTCCTCCCAGCTGCCACTGGGGCTCCCCAGACTGGGGCTCCCTTGGGCTGAACTTCCCAACCACAGCAGGACCAGCCCCTGCTGGCCCCAGCATCTGTGGGACTCCCAGCTGACTCATGCTCCTCGCGTCTGGGGCTTTCTGGTCCAGCAATATGCGTGGTCCTTTTGGACCACGGATGTTGTTGGACTAGAGAGTCCCGGATTTGGGAGGTTCATCTTGCATAGTACTAAAAATGATCAGCGTTAATATGTTGATGTGGCTATGCAGTGTAAATTTGTGTGATGGCGACTTTACTCATGTGATACACACACAGTGTCGGTGGAAACAGTGCAGGAAGCTTTAAGCAGCTCCAGGCTAACCACGTGATAACTTCATCCCTCTCTCCAAAAAGCCTTTTAACATATTTACACTCTTTTCCCCTAGTGGCTAAACAAACAGTTGCTAAGATAATTGTGCATAGGGACACAGAAGGAAGAATACAGGTAGGTAAACAAAAGCACACCTGCCAAACTGGTCTCTGTTTAAGGTTCTTTTACAGATCAGGTGAACAGAGTTTGCTTTCTTCCCCAGGACACATCGCTCATAGCAGCTGTTTGCCTTCAGAGCAACAGAGACCTTTTCTTCCACTGAACTTGTAGCACAAAGTGGAGTCTGCTGAACAATCTAGCCTCTGGCTATCAGGCCCCTTCAAGGTGTCTCAAGATGGGCACCCAAAATTCCATTTAGGCTGCGATTCCATGGTGGTGTTGACTTTGGTATTTTCCTCCCATTTTCCCTCTGTTGCTTCTCAAACAGGTTGAATCTCTCTAGTCCTGCACTCTCTGGCCCAGCAACATCTGTGGTCTGGCATGATTTTAGTTAGCTGGATGTCCACTTTTCATGGGTGTGGCCAAGTTTCCTGCAGTCACATAAAGTTTGTTTTACAGCCAGCAGTCCTGGCTCTCAGTGTTCTGTGCTGTTATTTAGCTCTAATTTACCCCTAAATGTCTTCTAAGAGCCCAGTAAGCAGTGGAAGTGTTAATAAGGCTGCTGTATGATATTGACCTCCCATGGTCTGGCAAATTCTCTGGTTCTGCACCGGTCAGGTCCTGAGGGTGCCGGACTAGAGAGGTTCAAACTGTAGTGTAATTCCACTGGGGTAGCCATGATATGGGCACACTAGCACATTCCAGCTTTGTGTTTAACTCCAATGCCCTTTAACCCTGTACGCAGGGCTGGATTAAGGGGAGGGCTAGCCGGGCAGCTGCCCAGGATGCCAACCTATGGGGGGCGCCTGATGGCAGCTGTAAGGGGTGCCCCTAAGAGCTGCCATCTGGCGCCGTGCGCCTGGGGCCGGGGGCTGCGCGGCGCCCCTGAGAGCTGCAATCAGGTGCCGTGCCCCCAATTGCAGCTGTAAGGTACGCAGCGTGCCAGGGGCGGGGCCGCACATGCAGCGTGTGCCCGGGGGCGGAGCCGCGCATGCGTCACGCGTCCGTTGCCCGGGGTGCAGGAATGGCTCGAGCCGGCCCTGCCTGCACGGAGGGCCATCTGCACCAGCTCTCCCGACTTTTCCAGTCCTCATAGGACTTCTAGTGCAACAGTAAAAAATTAAATGTAAAATGGCAAAGTTGGCAAAGCTATCATTAGTGACAGGAACTCCAGTGCAGCATGCCCATGTTTTGTGTGCCAGAACTAGGCTGGAATTTGACCTTTCCAGACAGGCCTTTTGATTGTCATCCATGTAGGAATTTATAAAGGACTCTGATTCAAAAAAGAGGCTGCAGCAGCTTGGGGCTGTGTGTAGAAAGAGAAGTGTAGTGCCCATATGGCTGTGATGAGACTTAAATATGGCACCTCCATATGCAGAAAGAGATAAGTATCTAACTTAGACTCTTCCATGGGCCCTAAAACAGGCTCTGCTAAAATCTAAGGGGCCTCTTTTGTTTTCAGTCTGGCCTCTTCACAGAGAACCAAATGGAGCAGAGGGAAGAAGGGACATTTTGGGATGAGACATGCACGTCACAGCCAGGGGGGAAAGCAGAACAAAGAGTGAGTCCTATTGAGAGTATAGTCCATCTTCTCCTCTGGAAACCAATAAAGAATTGTTCTGAATTCCCTGCAGCTCAGGATCCAGCACCACAAACACAGTGTGAATAGAGGACAGGGTCTGAATTTAGTAACCAGTATAGCATTGTCTTTTATACTTGGTGCTTTGCCTCCTGACTCCCTCCCTCCCCAGAATCCCTCTGAGATTCCATCCTCTATTGCATTGTCTGATGCTGCCATCTGTAGCCTAGAACTGGTATTTCTGCTCCAGTACACGTGTTATTGTGGACACTGCCTGTCACAAGGGGTGTATTTCTCCCTGCCACATAATGCTGAGGTGAATGGAGACTCTTGAATAAAAATGTCTGACTACAAACATACCTTCCACAGTTCTTTGTAGTGTTGTTGGTTCTGTGCTGGTCCCAGGAATTACTTCGTCTCTTACATACTTATCTTCAGACATGTTTCTTTGACTGACGGTGTTTCTGTGCTTATTTTTAGGCAGCCACACAGGTTGAGAGGCACTCAATCACAGATGGAAAAGACCTATAATTAGATCACTGAGTCCCACTCTCCCTGCAGCACTTGATTTTGTCTCTTTTCCCATCTTAAAAAAAAAAATCCTAAACCCCTGCACCTTTACCATCATTTTCTTTAGGAGATTATTCCAGAGCCTAACTGATTTCATGGTCAGAAAGATTTCCAGCTATTCACCCAAGAATTTCCCTTCCCTATTCCAACCTGCTGCTCTGAGCTTTCCCAGTTTCTAGCACTCCTGGTATTTCCTCCCCATTCTGGGTGTTTACACCTTTCTGATATTGACAGATGATCACAGTCCTGCACTTTCCCCTCCATAGTCATGTCTTAACCCAGATATATATATCTGGTAGGACTTTTAAAGACATGCAGTGATTTCCGTGTCATCAGGTCCAGGCAAATGTACAGAATACCTGTATCCACTGGTGAGACAAAATAACCCATGATGCTGTCTACTCTGGCACCAAAGGGCATGTCTACCAAGCAGCGTTATTTCAAAATAACTCACATTATTTCAAAATAATGGAGTGTGAGTCTACACAGCAAGCCCATTATTTCAAAATAATTTCAAAATAACGGGCTTCTTACTCCGACTTCTGTAACCCTCATTTCACGAGGAGTAAGGGAAGTCGAAGGAAGAGTGTTCTTCCTTGGGCTTCCTGCAGTGTAGACAGCACCAAGAGTTGAGTTAAGGAACTTCAACTTCAGCTACGCAATTCTCATAGCTGAAGTTGCGTAGCTTAATTCGACATTAGCCCCCAGTGTAGACGTACCCTTAGAGACTGACAAATATATTAGCTCATGGGCTTTCGTGGGATCTGATGAAGAGGGTTTTACCCACAAAAGTCCATGAGCTAATATATTTGTCAGTCTCTAAGGTACCATAGGACTACCCATTGTTTTTAAAGATACAGACTAACACGGCTACCCCTCTGAGACATTTTACCATGATGATGTGTTACAAAGGACTGGTCAACAAAGTGTAGAGACAATGATCCAAGAAAGAAGGGCTGAAGAGGTTTGGATAGATTGCATGGCTATCAAAGAACTGCATTCCTAGAAAAGTCCTTGACTGGATACCTCCTGGTGGAAGATGAATAATAGGAGGAAAATAGATGACATATGAGAAAAATCACTACGAAACGTCACTGCCATGAAAGCAGACTAGAATGGAGCAAGAAATGTGCCATTCGAGTTTGAAACACTGGGACAACTCGTGTCACAAAACATGAGAGCATCCAATCTAAAAAATATATAATAAAGCCAATTGTTTTGGCAAATCCCACCCATTACAACATAACTGTTCCCATACTGCTCATGTCTGTCCAGCCAGGCACCTGATACACTATATTGCTCTTCTTTGACTCTCTCCTGCCTCTTGGAGTCTTTCTTGCCATGTGCTCTACAAGGGTCTGCATCTTAAATCAACTTGGAAATTGAAGCTGGAGCAAAAGAATGCATAAGATTCTTAGATGTTATGCAACACCAGTGCACTGCAATCTGCATTCGCTGCTTCTTGGCTTTTGGGTCGAGTCAAATGATTTTGATTTATACATCCTTGAATGGTCCGGGATCTGCTCCCGGAGCTCTCCTCCATGCCATGCAACACTTCAGCTCCGAGGGGTGTGTGCTTGCATTGAACCCCCTGTGGTGAGAAGGGAATGAACTGATAGCAGTGTTCTTTCTGTGAATGGTCCAGAGCCCTCCACCTGGCCTAAAATAGCCTGAGCATGTGTCTCCTGACATTTGGAGAGTGGGTGAGGCTTGGATGAGGGTGGGTAGGGGATTTTTAGCTGGGAGAGAGATTAGGGTTTTGTGGTAGCTATGGTGAGCACATCTCATGGCCTGCCTTCTTGAGCACTGAGAAAGGTTGTTGGTTTGTGTCACTGCTGGACTGTTTTTAATGATCAGTCAAGGGCAACAGAGCATGGGAAAAAAGCTCAAAGCTTTACCTGCTGGAATCAAAACAAATATTCTAAAAAACCCATCAGCTTGAGGCCCAGCCTGCATGCAAGAAAAAGAAGACACAGAACAGTGAGGGCATTCTAACCACAAACCGTGAATTCCTTCCAGATCAGTAATGGAACATCCCAGGCTACCAGTGGGGAAATACAGCATGTGTTTCTTATGCATTTGCACCATCAAGAGAGAGCAATGCACAGCAGCCTGCCACTAGCAATCCCAACAACTGAAAGTCTGCAAATCTCGGACCTAGCAGCCCAAAAGCACAAGGAATTGGGGAAACAGCAGGATGGCACAAGGCATCCCTCATCTGATACAGAACCCCCTTCCCCTGCTATGGAAAGATCATTCACCTACAAGGGGAAGTATTTTCAGCTGGCAGAGGGGAACCCTGCAGGTGATATGGTAAATCCTTCCAAGTGGTACAGGGAGATCATCAGATGGCATAAGGAAATCTCCCACTGTGGCCCACTTATACCACTCCTTGCTGCTGTCAAAGCTCCCTGTGTAGAGTTTCATGAGCCATGGCATTAAAGGGGAGGCAGGGTCTCACAGGATCACAGTGGGAATTTCCACTTCCCCCATAGTCATCTTCGGGTTCAGGAAGAAATTCCCCACTTGCAGCTTCCTGAACAGGCCAGTGATCTGAAAGATGCGTGAGTCTTGCACCTTTCCGGACCGGCCTGTGTCAGTGTCCATGAAATGACCATGGTGATCAACAAACACCTGCAGAACCCTGGAGAAACAGCCCTTGTGGTTAATATTCTCAGAGACGAGGTGGTCTGGTGCCAGAATTGGAATGTGCCTGCCATCTATCACCCCACTGCAGTTTGGTGCTTGGGAGAAGATGCATCTATTTGCTTTCTGCCTTTTGGGCAGGGATGGAGGAGGCATAGACCTGTGGGTTGTTCTGGGGTGGTGAATTCCTCATTTCTTACCTCAACTACCCTTGATAGCAACCACTGCCTCACTGCACCCCGCCCCAATATCTGCCAGTGGTACCCAAGCAATGACAGATAAGCAGGGTGGCTAGATAGCTCGGCTTGAAGGAGCACAGGTTAATTATTTAATTGTTGTTAGTCCTTTGTTAACAGTCCCACTGAAGTGGACAGAAGCAATTCACACTTCTTTCAGCACTAGTGTTTCAGGCTGACTGCAGACCCAGGCAGTATGCTTTAGTGCAGGGAGTGGGGGGTGGAGCAGTGTAGCCTAGTGGACAGAGTATTGGACTGGGACTGAGGAGAATGGGGTTTTATTCCCAGCTCCATTGCCAGGCACCTATCTATTTTTGCCTTAGTTTCCCCATCTGTAAAACAGGGATAATGAAACTGACCCCCTTGGTAAAGGGCTTTGAGATCTACTGATGAAAACTGCTAAATAAGAGCCGGGTATTATTATTAGTGTCACTGCATCTAATTACCTTCTCTTCACATGTTTAGCTATTGTTGCAACTAGAAGGGCTAGGGGCTTATGTTGGAAGCTTAGATTCAGGAGTACATTTATTCAGCCACATAAAAAATCTTGCAATCTGCAGCTGTTGTACTTAATCACCTTATAGACAGAGTCATACATATTGGGGGGGGGGTCACTCCTATCTGAAATTCTATCTTTGGGAGCCATACAGGTATTCCCTGAAGTTAATTCATCTGGAGATATATGTTAAATAGGCAAATCCTCACCATGCTTCCAACTGAAAGAAACTCAGATGACCACAGCTCACAGATGCTGGGACTAGCGGCGCTGAGGGTTTGAAGTAGTGATAATGGTTTGCACCTTTAGCACCCCCGCTATAAAACCAGTTGTGCCCCCATTCGACCTGCTGTCCAGGAGGGCATCATGGGGAAAACTCTCCCTCAGGGGTGGTGGAAGAGTTTTTATAGTGGGGGTGCTGAGAGGTATGGAGCCAAACAGGAAGCCACTTCAGGCGGGCAGTGCTGCAGCAGGCCCCCACCCGCCTAGTTCCAGCACCTGTGCTTGCACTGCTACTCCAGAGTGATACATCTGCAAAAGGCTACTCTGCAGTGCCTCCTGCTGGTGGAGGTGGGGATAGGAAAAGCTCTGTTCTCCCATACACTCCCCCCACGTACATAGTACTGTACTCCTGCCCCATTCCCTTCAGTGATGCTACCGTGACCCCTACTGTAAGAGGCAGAACTGGATTTGCAGTGAGATCCCCTCGCAGCCAGCAACACTTACACCAGTCCCTGCGATGGTGCTTAGATTTCATTTGATTGCTGTCCATTGCTGGTGCCATGCAGCTCTGGGAAATATCTGCTCAGCCCCCAAATACGTGGATTGTCCTGTGCAAAGAGAGGGGTCAATGCAACATGCTGGTATCAGCAGAGTGTTAAATCCTAATGCACTGCTGACAAGCCAGGCTTTGTCTGGGTCTGCCTGTCGGAAGCAGCAAGGGGGCTGTGAGGTGGAAAAGCCGATGTGACAGAGCTTGAATCAGCTGATTCTAAGCCAGGATCACAAACTACAAAGAGTGAGAGAAAACCAAATGGGCAAAATTCCTCCCACATGCACAGAGATCATCACCCTCCGGCGGGGGCAACACAGCGGAGCAGGAAGAGAAAAAGGCGCAGCTAGTATCTCCCAAAGCACATCTCCTCTTGGAGTCCACTCTTGTCCAGGGCATGGACCACCAGTAGAATCAATCCTCCACTCCACAGGTGATTTCTCCCCAGCCATCTCTCTCTGCCCAGGAGACTTGTCTCAGTCCATGGAAGAATCTCCCAGTGGATTAACCCACAGGGATTTCTTCCTAGCCATCTCCCACTCCGGAGACGCCCCCCATCCTAGCCAGAGAGAGGCCTAGTGCACTAAAGACCAAGCGATATCTGGGATTACAACTCAAATTCTCTAGCCTGGTCTCACACTAATACAATGATGCCAACACAGCACCATTCTGCATTATTTTGTTGCTGTTGCTATTGTTAGCCAGAACACAAAGTCTGGATTAGTGCTGAGAGAATGAATAGTCTGACTCTGCAGGGCAGGCAGGGAGAGGATTTCTCCCCGCCTCTCTGTGCATCAAGGGCCAAGGGGCTAGCTCACTCTGCTAACTCTGATAATCCCCCACCACCCACCCACGTGGTCTCCTGACATGCAACCCTTATATCAGGCCTTTCTGGCTACACATGCCCCTGTGGTCGCGCTGACGGTGGAAGGGCAGGAGAGCAGGATGGCACTGCGGGTAAGGGAGAGGGATCAGCATGTGGCATAACTCACCAACTTAAACTGGTGGTCAGTGTCTAGTGTTCAGGTAATTCAAACACAGGGTAGTAAAGAAACAGCTTTGCAGCTGGGAGGGAAAAACCTGGCCAGAGCCAAGCTAGAAACCTACAGACACATGGGAGTTCTGTTTATGGGGCTGTTTCGGTAATGAACCCAAATTGTATCTCAATTATAATCGAGTCCAGAAGGATGTTCTAGGGCAGCAGGCCAGATTGTGGTCTCAGTGACAGTGGTGTAAATCCAGACTAACACCACTGACTTCACAGAATTACAGGGTTGTGCTGAGATCAGAATCTAGCCCAGTGGCTAGTGGAGCAACCCAAGCAGGTGTTTTCCGTTTGCATCTTAAAATAACCTCTCCCACCCAGCCAGTAACAAAGAGGGAGGGGGCTGCTGTGGGGACATGGGGCGTGTTTTGTTGTATGTGCTATCATGACTTTAGGGCAGAGATCCAAGTGAAGCCCAGATTGGGTCTCCATCATGACTTCCACCCCATTTGCACCTTAGAATCAGCTTTGCTTGAACCCAAGTCAAAGAGGGCAAAATGTGTGAGTATCATCATATCCTCTGTGTGTGCATGCAGCTATGTGTGTGTCCGTTTGCATGCACAAGCACGTGTGCGTGGCCAAACAGCAGCATGCATGAGAATGGTGGTAATGTGTTCTGTAGGCTCCATCTTTAGAAGTAGCAAGACAGAGGGCTGGAGATTAACAGTGGAGCTGAGTCTGAGATGATTGTGTCTCAGCTGCTGCCCCCAGGAGGTGTGTGTCCGGTGGACCCTAAGCATGGCTTGGCATGGAATCCAGTGGCAGAGTAAGGGGATATTAGGGATAAGTGAAGCCCCAGAAGGAGAGACCAAGCACTCTGCACAAGTGGGAATGAAAACTTTGGCTGGAGAAGAGACCCAAAACATCTGCCAAAACCAGGAGTGATTTCTCCAAGTGATAGGGGATGAGCAGAGGGGGAGGGGAAGAAGAAATATAAAATAATCATGGGAGTGAATCATTATTTATTATTTTTGCTGTGATAGAATCTGGGACTCCCATCCACGGACCAAGACCCCTTTGTGCTCGGTGATGTACAAACACAGAACCAGGCGATGGTCAGCTGGGAGTAGAGTGGTAATATCACTAGTGAAGGGCAGCAGGTGTAATTCCCTGGGGGATAACTGAGAGAGAGAGAGAGAGAGAGAGAGAGAGACAGAGAGAGAGACAGAGAGAGAGAGAGAGGCTGTTTCAGATTAATCCATCACTTTCTGCAGCTCCCTGTTCCAAATCCTTATGAGGAAGGTACCCTGAGCCCCAAGCAGTTCACTAGGGAGACTAACACCTCAGTCCCCATCAGCTCAGCATAGTCTTGACAGACTCCAGGGTACTTTACGTAAGAACTGTGGTTTGGCTCATTTTTGATGGCCAGAATTCTTCTTTTTCCCATTGTGTTGCACTGAGCTGTGAGTCCCTTTGCTCCTGCCCTCCACCTGTACTAGAGCCAGCTGCATTTCAATGGTATTGCTGGGTGGACCTGTGTGTGGCACAAGAGAGTCAGATCATAAGGACATCAGAAAAGGCAGGGGCCATCAAGCATTTCTTATGGGTTATTCAATGGAAACGTGGGCTATTGAGGAACGAACTTGCTCTCTTGCCTTTTCCATGAGTTTAACTCCCGAGACTGGGCAAAGCTCCCAGCTTGAAAAGCCTGGATAACAGTGACTGAGGGGCACTTAGCCAGCTGCCCATGTTCCAGTGACTCAAAGAAAGCTGTGAACAAACAGGAGAGAGTCCAGAAGGGAGCCACAAAAATGAAGAGGTTTGGAAAATATGACCTTGAAGGAAAGATTGAAAGAACCGGCCACCTTTAGTCTAGAGAAAAGGGAAGGCTGAGGAGGAACAGTCTTCAAATATGTAAATAATTGTTATAAAGAGGATGGTTATCAATTGTTCTCCTTGTCCACCAAGGCCAGGACAAGAAGCAATTGACTTAGTCTGCAGCACAGGGAGATTTAGGTTGGATAATAGGAAAAACTGTCTAACGACAAGGAAAATTAAGCACTGGAAAAGGTTACCTAGAGAGGCTACAGAATCCTCCTTATTGGAGGCTTCTAAGAACTGGTTAGACAAACACCTGTCTTGGATGGGCTAGGTATAGTTAATGCTGCCTTAATATGGGGGGCTTGGCTAGATGACCTCTTGAGAGCCCCGCTAGCATGACATGTCTATGATTCACTATTAGATTCCCCTCTGATCAGTTCCTACCATTCCAACCATCCTTCAAAGCAACCCAAGTCTCATGCTCAGGCTTTGCATTGTTAAGGGTGGGGAGGAGGAAGAAGGATTTCTTTGATTTCATACGAAGTAGGACTTTATGCAGGTTTTTGCAACAAGAGCCCTGGCGTCTCTCTGCCAGTTGGTGCAGAGCAGCAATTTCTTAACTATCAGCAGATGAAACAGGATTTGCCGCCCCAAAACATCTTTTATAAAGAGGTGGGCTGGATCAGAGAGAAAAGGGAATTCTGAGAGCAAAACAGGCAAAGCTGCTTTATGCTTATTTTATGGCATTGCTGTGTAACAACGAAGTGGAAGGGAGAGCGAAAGAAGGAAACAAGGCAAAAGATAAGGAGAAGATGAGAGCGAGAAAGAAAGGGAGAGAGAGAGGGGATGAAAAGTAAGCTGGTGATAAAATTGCGGTGGGAATGGGGAAGAGGAGAAAGGGCAGGGGAGAGAACGGAGATATGTTTCTTTATTGCTGGTAAGCGTGTCTTTCACCCACAGAAGTTAATCCAATAAAAGGCGTTACCTTTCCACCTTGTCTTTCTTCATTGCGGAGAGTATCACTGACTTTTTATTGTTGTTGTTCACAGTTCGAGGCATCATACCCAGAGGGGCTGTGTCCTGGTTGGAGTGTGATAGTTAAAGGAGAAACAAGCTCCAATGCAAATATGTAAGAGCATTCTTTGCAGCCATTTTTCAGAGCATCAGGGTGTCTCGTGGGACCCAGCTGCCAAGCTTCATGGGTTTGAATCACTCATTTCTCTCGTTTTTTAGGTTTGAAATTAATTTCCTCTGCAATGCAGGAGACCAAATTGCTTTCCACTTTAACCCTCGCTTCTCGGATTCCAAAATCGTCTGCAACTCCTTCCTATCCAACCGCTGGGGGCCGGAAGAAGTAACTGATACCTTTCCCCTTAAAGAAAAGGAACCTTTCCAGGTAATTCAATATCAATTCATAAATCTTTGGAGGACACTCCCTGCTGGGAGAGACACATGACTCCCAAACCTGTAGTTGGAACCAGCAGCACAAATCATTCAGTCCATCCCTCCAGGCACAAGTTCTGTTCATTTACACAGTGGTAAACCTGGAGTAACTCCACCAACTTCCTTAATGCCAGTGACAAAATAGGAGAACAGAAATTTGACGGATTTAGCACTCTGGACCATATCCAGCCAAATGGTGCCTGAAGAAAGCTGGTCAAACTATCAGAGCAATCCCTAGTCCCAGTATAGCAGGGATCTAAATGTGAGGTAAACTACAGATCCGTTATAAGATGACTGTAATAAACAGAGGTAAGTGGTTAAGTGATGTGACTTGAACTGCAGTGCCATACAGGGACTGTGCAAAGCAAGTGTAATGTACAAGGCAAGTGAGTCGATTAAGCATATGTGTGATTAGTAGGAAAATGAATTAACAAGCATGTGTAAGAGAAAGCATTTCCCCCCTTCTCTCTCAGACACACACACTTTAAATTATACCCACAATACCTGTCAGGACCTAGACCCTCTTACTCCAGCCTGATTTATGCTCTCAGAACACAAAGATCAGTGTAAGCTAGTGGCTCTCAATCTTCCCAGACGACTGTATCCCTTACGGGAGTCTGAGTTATCCTGCGTATCCCAAGTTTTGCCTCACTTTAAAACTATTTACCCATAAAACCAGACATCAAAATATGTGTCACAGCACAGTATTACTGAAAAAAATGCTAACTTTCTCATTTGTACCATATAATTATAAAATCAATCAATTGGAATATCAACATTGTACTTACATTTCTGGGTATGTCCCTTATGCCTTGTGAAATGAGGTTTACAGGAGCGGTCAACAAAGGCTTCCCTTGTCGACCGATCCGTGTCTAGACTGCCGCACTGTGCCGGATCAGCTGATTGTCGGCACAGCGTGGAGGCCATTTTTATTTTAATGAAGCGGGGATTATTTAAATCCCTGCTTCATTGACTATGTCGGGTAAACTAGTTTACATGGCTCCGTTGATGGATCCATGTAGTCTAGACATACCCTCTGTGTATAGTACATAGAGCCGTAGAAGCAAGTCACTGCCTGTATGAAATTTTAGTTTGCTCTGACTTTGCTAGAGCTTTCTAGGTAACCTGTTGTACATCTAGGCAAATACGTAATGAGTTGATTTAGCCCCTGGAAGACCTCCGCGTACCCCCCCGGGTACATGTACCAGGAGGGCCGACTGACTTGCTAGGGCCCTGGGTAAGGGGGAGGAGGGGATCCATGCTTCCAGAAGGGTCGGGGCCTCGACAGAAGGGGTGGGGCCATGGACAAAAGGGTAGGTGCTGGGGGCAGCCAGACCTCAGCACTGCCTGGAGTATGCCATGCTGCCCCCCTCAGCATCACCAGCAATGCGCCACACAGTGCTCCGGTGCCGATTTAAAGGTCCCAGGGCTCCTGCCTCCCTTGCTTCTGCAGTAGTGGCAGCGACACCCTTTTGAATCGCTGCACCCTAGGGCAACTGCCCCCCTTTGTTCCTCTTGCAGCGAGACTGACGTGTACTCCTACTTGAGAACCACTTGTGTAGGCCACATTTCTTCTGCACTCTGCCTAGATTTCAAATGAACGCTAGTTACTCTGCTTTGCCCTTTCCCTTCCCCACCAACCAACCCCGAACACTGGGTGTCTGCATGCAGTCTAGTCTCTGGACCGAAGTGTCCATTGTTATAGCTACCACTAAACAAAGAGGTGTTGTAATTGTTCCCTGAGCTAGCCTGCATGGAAGGTGGTTAGCACACGCATCAGCGTCCTAGAGGTCTGTGACTGACCACAGAACAGACATGTTTTCAGGAGACCACCCTACCTCCAGTATAACAACAGCACAAGAGCACCTCCAGCTGGCTTTCCTGCTTGGATCAGCTGCTCTGGTGATGTTTCAAGCCAATACCTGGCGATCCTAACTCTCACTCTCTCTCTTTCAGATTGAAATCTACTCTGACCCAGACTATTTCCACGTTTCCATTGATGAAAACAAAATCCTCCAATACAAGCATCGGCAGAAACAGCTCTCAGCTATCACCAAACTACAGGTTGTGAATGATGTCAGAATTTCTTCCATGGAAATCACTAAACGAGGTCTTTATTAGTGAGCAAAGCTGGGATAGGCTCTCCAGCCTTAAGAACCCTATCCCAGTAGGCAGCTAATGGCTCTCTCCCTGCCCTCTGCCACCCATCATCTCCTGTCTTCCGCAGGAAGGATGTGCTGGAAAACACAATAGTGGAGTTGTCATGCTCTTGGTGTTCTGTATCCTAGCAATACAAAGGCAATACACAACGAGCTAGTTAATGTCAGATGGTCCAGATCCTTAGGGTCATTCTGGCGCCATGTGCCTTTGCATGGAGAACTGGAAGTCTAGACATTTTCATCCTTGTTTGTTGCTACGAACAGTGGATTTCCACACAGCAGTTTGTTCAGTGGGGAACTCTGCAATAGGGTCTGAACTGGCTCCACTTCTCAGCTGGGTAGATCGAGGTGATGGGTAAGAATGGTGCAAGTGGAGGGGGGTATGTGCCTACTGGAACTCGGTACAATGTAAACATGATCACCAATAAAATATGAAAAATGACACCTAGAGAAATGGCTTCTGAGTTTGTTGGCCCCGTGTGTCCAAGCTCACAAGCAGTCTGCTGTCTTCCAATAGAGGAGGGCATTCCTGACAAACAGTACCAGATGACTGTGCTCCTGCCCTCATACAGGCTCATGCCTGTCCATTTCCCTAGAGAAATCCCTGGCTTAAAACTCCAGCAGTTGCTCATGTCAACTAGATTATTCCTCCCCATGGCTCTATACTCAGTCTGATTCTCCAGTCACAGGTTACAACAACTCTCATTGACTTCCATGGGAGACACTTGTATTCCACAGAGGGAAAATAAGGCCCATTGGCTTCAAAGGATGGTGCGAAATCAAACTCCTATTTAGAGCCTGGGGAATAAAATTTGTTACAACTCATTTTGCAAGAGTCCCCTTAATAATTTTGTCCACACTGCAACAATATCCGTATTTGCTCTGCTCTAACCCTGCCAGCTCTCCTGTGATTGTAACAGAGCCCAGGAGTGATTCTGTGGGTCAAAAAGAGGGAGAGGTGTGAAGGAGCACTAAGCCCAGATGATTTCATCAACATGCACTGGAGGCACAACTAGAGTCTTTCTATGCGGAAGGATCCTAGAAGGATCAGGTTCTAGCAATTATGTTTTTCAGGATAAACACAAGGCACCATATCTCTGGTGGTGAGACTCAATCTCTTTCTCTCACTCCCTTCTCAGCCCAATGGAATCAACACACACTCACTCGTCCTGCTTGCTCCTCCCCCTTCTCTCTCTTACCTTGTCCACCTCTCTTTCCTCTTAGAAGGGTATTAGGAGTATGACCCCCCAGACTGCTCTCCAGCAGGAGAAAGGTTGCTAATGGACAAATTTGCATAACAGTGCAATAAATACCTTATCATTGTTAAATATGAACATGAACTCATTCCAAAGGGCCATTGCAGCCAGTGTTCCCTCTAAACTGCAGGGCAGCCCAGCTTCACAGGTGATTAATCAGCCCCACCCAGTCAGTCAGCTCCATGCACAGAGCCCTGAGCCTCTGACTGGGCGGGGCTGATTAATCGCCTGTGAAGCTGTGCAGCCACGTGGTTTAGAGGAAACACTGGCTGCAGCTGCCCTGCACTCATCTCCTTTTCCCCACGTATAAAATAGTGTGTTCCAAATGGCAATCGATAAACAAATGGCTGCTATCTGTCATAGCCACCAAGCCATACACTATGTACTCATCACAGGGCCTGTAACATCCCTGGTCATCAAAGGGAGTCATTGGAATTGCTATCTGTCCAAGTCCAAGTTTTGCTCTGGCCTGTTTAGAACATTTTAGTTTGACTGGCTAACGACATTCTCATCCCCTTCTATGTCTAGTCTGAATGTCCTCAGAAGACGGGGGTGTCGTCAGTCAGGCGGATCTTCCTGATGAGTTCCTGACAGGTCTCTGGCTCTGTCAATGATAACCAGAAGGCTGCTTGCGTGTGTGCTCAAGGATGTGTGCCGTGTTGATTTACACATTAATTAGTACAGCAGCCTGTTCTTCCCTGAGGATTTTCTCAATGCCCTTTCGCATTCTCTGTAGCAGGACTCTACAGAAAATCTTTCCCAGCACAGACAGCAGATTAATGCCTCTCCAATTCCCGCAGATGGACAGATCACCTTTTTTGGGTAAGTTCACAATGATGCCCTTCTTCCAGGCCTCCGGTACCCTCTCTTCTTCCCAAACCCTGCTTGTGCACTTGCCTTGGGGTCTGCCTTAAGCATTTCAGCAGTGATCTGGTCTTCCCCGGGTGCTCTGTTGCCCTTCATCTGTTTGATAGTGTCCGCTATCTCCAGCTCACTGATGTCCCCACATTCCATGTCTACTTGGAAGTTCATACTTCTAATATCAGCCTCTTCCTCTGGGTCTGGTCTGTTAAGAGTCTCCCTGAAGTGTTCCGTCCACCTGCGGAGCTGTTCTTTTGCTGTCACCAGCATTTTCCCGTTCTTGTCTCTTACTACAGTAGACTTGTTGGTAAAGTCTCCTATAAGAGTCTTGGTGATCTTGTACACTGTCCTATTATCACCTCTGTCTGCTGCTGACTGGGGCTCCGTGGCAATATTGTCCACATATGCTCTCTTATCTCTTCATACACTTCTCTTCACGGCAACGTTTAGGTCCCTGTAGACCTGTACAGCTGTTATTTTATCTTCATCACTGCCTGCAAGTGTGTGCTGTTTAACCGCCTTTCTGCTCTCAATGAGCTGCCATGTAGTATCTGAAATCCACTCCTTTCTCTGTTTCTTCTTGTACCCCTTGAGGATTGAGAAAATCCTCAGGGAAGAACAGGCTGGCTTCAGAAGTGGAAGGTCGTGCACAGACCAGATCTTCGTCCTACGCACCATAGTGGAGCAGTCAATAGAGTGGAATTCTTCGCTCTACATTAACTTAATCGATTTTGAGAAGGCGTTTGATAGCATCCACCACCCCTCACTCTGGAGGATTCTACAAGCATACGGATTCCCTGAGAAGGTCATTAACATCCTGAGGGACCTGTACGCTGAGAATCAATGCTGTGTGAGACATGAAGGACAGCAGAGTGACTGGTTTTACGTGAAGACAGGGGTCAGACAGGGCTGTGTAATCTCACCTGTTATCTTCCTTGTGGTCATCGACTGGGTGATGTGCAGAGCCACTGAGGGCAGATCAAGAGGAGTGCTATGGGGACCAACTGCTCGGCTTGAGGACTGTGACTTCGCAGATGACTTGGCGCTTCTCGCACATGATCAGCAGGACATCCAAGAAAAGACCAACATTGTTGACCAGACAGCCAGAAGCGTTGGGCTCAGAATTCACCCTGGAAAGTCCAAAGTGATGAAACTGAGGACAACTAACACCGATAAAACCACCGTCATGGGTGAAGAGTTAGAGGAAGTAAATGACTTCAGGTATCTCGGCAGTTACATCTCGGCGGACAGCAACATCAACAAAGAGATCTCCACTAGAATTGCCCTGGCAGCGCAAGCCTTCCAAAAGCTTAACAACATTTGGAAGTCGTCACTGTTGCAGACCAGGACTAAACTGAAGATCTATAGGTCGAATGTGCGCTCAGTCCTGCTGTATGCCATAGAGACTTGGAGGACTAACAAGAAGATTGAGAGCAGACTCAGAGGTTTTGAAGGACGGTGCCTTTGTCATATCCTCAGAGTCCGCTGGGAACAGCATGTTACAAACAAGGAGCTAAGCCAGCGCACTGGCATCAACAATGTTGTGGACGAGATCAAGCAGAGACGCTGGAGATGGCGGGGGCATGTCCTTCGGATGAGCAAAACAAGACTCCCTCATATGGCACTCAGATGGACTCCACCTGGAAAGCGTAAAAGAGGGAGGCCGTTGGGCACCTGGAGGAGGACCGTGGAGGAGGACATGAAAAGGAAGGGCACAACCTGGGAAGAAGTCAGCCAGCTTTCTCAGGACTGTGAAGGCTGGAAAAGATTCGTTGGCACCTTATGCTCCATTAGGAGCGAAGAGGATTAATAATAATATAATAATAGTACAGCAGACTTCAAAAGAGCCCCCAAAGATCACAAAACACATAAGAATCGAAGAAGCTTCAGGGGGTAGCCAAGTTAGTTTGTACAGGATAAACTTAAAAAACAACAAATAGTCTTGTAGCACTTTATAGACTAACAAAACATGTTTTGTTAGTCTATAAAGTGCTACAAGACTATTTGTTGTTTTTTAAGTTTATAAGGATCAAAGGTGCCCAGCCAGGTTTATTGTTAAGCAAAGTACAGTAATAGTTGTCAGTAGACTCCACCGAATCTAGAGAAGTTATTATTCACCTTTATTCGGCACTGGTGAGGCCACATCTGGAGTATTGCGTCCAGGTCTGGGCCCCCCACTATAGAAAGAATGTGGACACATTGGAGACGGTCCAGCAGAGGGCAACCAAACTGATTAGGGGGCTGGAGCACATGACCTATGAGGAGAGGCTGAGGGATTTAGGCTTATTTAGTCTGCAGAAGAGAAGAGTGAGGGGGGATTTGATAGCAGCCTTCACCTTGCTGAAGGGAGGTTCCAAAGAGGATGGAGTGAAGCTGTCTTCAATAGTGACGGATGGCAGAATGAGGAGCAATGGTCTCAAATTACAGTGGGGGAGGTCTAGGTTGGATATTAGGAAAAACTATTTCCATAGGAGGGTGGAGAAGCACTGGAATGGGTTCCCTCGGGAGGTAGTGGAATATCCATCCCTAGGGGTTTTTAAGTCCTGGCTTGACAAAGTCCTGGCTGGGTTGATTTAGTTGGGATTGGTCCTGCCTTGGGGAGGGGGCTGGACTCAATGCCCTCCTGAGGTCTCTTCCAGCCCTAGGATTCTATGATTTTATGAATCACTATTCATATGTACCCGTAACAATGGCCTCAGCTCAACGAGTGGGAAACTCCCACTGCCCCCTGGCTTGACAAAGGCTATCCTCCCTAAGACACCACTTTATATACAGGTACAAGGAAGTTACACATCACTCCTGACATGTCAGGGTGCCACCCTCTGACATTGTCAGGTTACCACCCATCACCCTGGACATCATGGTTTGACTAGATCATCTCTATCCATCCTTTTAGACCCTTTCCTGAACCTGGATCTGTATCTGTGGGGAGCGTGTACCCAGATCTTTCTTAACGAGCTGGTCGTACCATGGGCGTTCACCTTATGACCAATACCAATTACTGTTCTGCACCTGGGCCTATTATCAATTTGTGTTTTGCACTCTCAGCCCTGTTCTTGCCAAGTTCTGTGAGCAGGAGTCTGCCTCTTGCTCACAGCTTAGCTTTGCTTTATGTTAGCCAAGTTTTGTCCGTTGTTAGCTAGGCCTCGGGCCTCAGACCAGGCCTGTGCTACACAGGCTTTTGTTTTAGGCTCTCATATTACTACAGGGGGGAATAGTGTACCTGACACAACACCACATACTGCAAAGTCAACATTTATACATCTTAAAAGTTTGTAGTATAGGATATCCAGAGTATAACTTGAGGACATCATGTTCTTATTGCAAAGGCTGTACTGGGAACACAAGAAAGTCCAGAACAAATGTGTTTGCATAGAAAGAACAGAAAATATGCTTCGTAACCAGCAACCATGTTGTTACAAGACAGAAGTGGAAACTGTGATCAGTGTATCTGGAGTAACTTAGTCTCCTTGTGCATCCAGTCCTTATCACGAGCCGGTCCCATCTGGACCTCAAAAACCCTCCTTTTCTGAAGTGACTCACTCACTCTCCCTGTTCATTCTGTTTTGGAGCTTCCAACTGCTCTGGAGCAAACCACTCCTGGGTTCTACGTGGGGCGGTGGGGGAGGTGTGGTCAGTTTTAGAGAAGGTGCATTTATTGTCTGATCCAGACCCAAATTACAATGGCCAAAATTCACAGGTAACTGCTTGAAGTCAATGCAGTTACACCGTGTAAAACAATGCAAGTGCAGTCAGACTCGGGACCTTTACAGCATAAAATTTGCTCTGTCTCTGACAATGCTGCACTATATTTAGAAGAAATGGCTCCTTTCATTTGTCCCTGTTGGGAAGTTTCATGACACTGATTGCGCTTCATGGGGGAAAACTGATGAGAGAATTCATAATAATAATAGTTTGCTTTTCGATGTCAATAAACCCCCATCTATATCCCACCACTATATCCATATTCCACAATGCCAATGACTTCAGTCACTGAGCTTGGATGAATAGGGCAAACATATTTCAAGTACAATAAATAAAAAGAGCTGCCATAAAAAATTAGCCAGCAAACATCCGATTGCTCCACTCATCTTCCAACACACAGCTTCCTCAGCCTGCCCCTCAGCTAATCAGCTGATCTCACTCACACCATCTGCACAGAGAAACAGAGCGCAAACTTCCCTGACACATCAGTGGAGCTGCTGTAGGCGTAGAGATATTAACCACTCCATCCTCAAACTGAAACTTTCTTCCCTGGCAATGAAAGGTACTTGATGGCTCCTGGTAGTGGCATGGCTCATGCTTGCAAATAGAAATGGAGCAACTAACTCTCATTGAGGATCAGTGTTCCCTCTAATTTTTTCCATCCATGTGAGGAATACATTTTGTTATGTGCACCAAGGCATGTGCAGATGTGCACGACTATTAGAAACACATGCTGCCACTGTGGGTGCTCTGCTAATCAGCTGGGTGGCATTTGGATCTCTCCTGGGTGGCTGCCCAAGCGCTCAGCTTACAGGGAACACTGGAGAGCAGTGTTTCTCAAAATGGTCCATGAAACCACTTTGAGAAACTTGTTAACTGCCCTCTCCAGTGTGTTTACTTATCGGCGCCGCTACTGGCTCTGGTTTGTCATTTGCAGCCAAAGAGAGTTGTCGGAAGTGGCAGCCTGGCCCACGCCACTTCCCGTGTTTCCTTTTGGCTGCAAATGGCAAAACGGAGCCAACAGGAGCCGCGAAGCTCTGTGGCTGTGGCACCGGTAAGCAAACACACCGGAGTGGCCAGTTAACAGGTTTCTCAAAGTGGTTTCATGGACACCTTTGAGAAACACTGATGTAGAGGATCCCTGGAGGTGAGACACCTTTCATGGTTCACCCTTTCTGAGTTCTCTCTCCCATCCCTCCACTGGGACATGCCCTCTGGCTCAGAGTCGTCCTCTTCTGCCATTTGTTGATCACTATTCTTGAGGAAAAAAAATAAGCGGCTTGATTTTGATGGTGATTGAGGCTTTCATTACTGGACTGCTACTGCCTGCATCAGTCTCTTGCTCAGTGTCACCTTTTGCAGCTCAGGTTACCCTGAGAGGCTTGCTGAGTCCCAACGGCCCTTCTCAGAAGAGGATGTAGCACGCAGATGGTGGCACAAGGCTGTTGATTTCTGGGCTTTTTGCTACAAGAAAAAGAACCGAAGCCCCATCCCCCCAGCTAGAGGCCTTCATATTAATGGTTAGGGAGTTGAAACAGGTGGGAGCTGATGAACAAGAAAGTTTATCCCTTGGAGAGTTTAAAGCCCCAGTGAAAGATGGCAGAGCAGTAAACTGAGGCAGTCCATGGTATCTTGCTGAGAACTGAGTACTCAAATCCAAAATTATTAGGCCAGGCCTGGGAAGCATACAGACAGGCAGTTACCATGACCCTGGTTCCCCTGGCAACTACATTCCAAAGGGGCCTCACTTTGATAAGGCCTGGCTGGTACCAGCCAGGCTGCACGGTTTTTCTCACTGTCTCCTGTAATTTCAGATTAATCAGCTTGGATCCCAAGGACTGTTCAAGGAAGTAGTCATTTCATAGTAAACACATCAAAATTTTAGCAAAACAAGTTAACATCAACATGTCTATTTTGTTTATGTTGGCTCATTTAGTTTGTTAGAAATAACTACCTGTATTATAATAATATGTTTAATTGGCAATGGGCGGAGATACTGTGTAACCTTCGTAGTTCATTGGCTTATGTGCTCATCTAATTTCCACTGCTAGACCTATCAAATCACTTCCCCTCTGTCCATCTGCTGCCTATATAATCTAATGTATGTTTTGGTTAAGTTAGTGCTCTCCAGGTTAACACCTGGTTGGTACTCCACCAGCGCTGGTGTTCAATAAATCCTCAGCTTGTTTTCACCTGCACCCAGTGTGTCCGGAATTATTCCCTACAATTAATTCATTCCCAATGTCATGGTAACACCCCTAGCTTTGTGGCTCCCCCGCCCCCCAGAGCCTTAGCTTCCTTTTAAAATGACTATGCATAAACGCTGGAGACATGCTCAGAGGCATCATAGAATGCTCCAACATCCTGGACATGTGAGGAGAGGCTATCTGTCCTTAAGCCTCTGTGGTGGGGGAAGGTCTGACAGTAGTTATAGAAACAGCAGCTGCTGGTTAACGTAAAAGAGAGATGCTAAAGAGAAACGCAGCTCCTCACCTGGAACAAGAGAGAGGAAGATTTTGCACAAGACTGCATGTTGGGCACCAGCTGAGCCCCCATGATTTCCAGCTGAAGGAGCATTCTCCCTGCCTGATAGAAAGACAAACTGATTTAGCACGTGTTTCTGGGCCATAACAGTCCCAGGAAAATCCCCACACTAGAGTTTCTTGCCCAGGAGTCTCGTTACTAGGCGGGAATACTGAATCTCAATGTACCAGGATGTCTTTTAAATAGAGTGTCTCTTTACTGAGTGTATTTTGTCCCTAGTTTTTGCTACCTAGGGCAATAGAGAAGATGTCCTTACTCTCCCAAGAAGACCTGACTTTTTTTTACATCATAGCTCCAGTGAGTTCAGTGGACTTACTCCTGACTGGCACCTGCAATAGTGAGAGGAGAATCAGACCTGTGATCCATTGTCCCTAATCCTTGCAATGGATTCTGTGCCTGCTCTGCTTCTCTGCGGTGTCAACCTGGGTTGGCCCCTCAGGACGTTGCTGAATCAGGAGTGACACAGAAAGGAGCCCGGTGGGTGTCTGATGGACATGGTGTCCGCTGATGCCTGTGACATTCAGTCAGGCCATGACTGTCTCCGACACTCTGAATAACTGTCACATTTCTCTGCAGATGAGCTCTGACAGCTCCTCCCCCCCCCCCCCCCACAGCTGGGTGAGCACTGTGACTCACTGATCAGTGACCCTCATGTCCAGTCAGCAAAGCATGCTGTCCAGTGACATCCACTGTGTGGGGTTCTCTCCACCAGCCATAACAAGGGGCTCTTCTCTGACACACACGTGGGCTGCTTAGTCCTGCCTTGGGAAGGGAATGGGATGAGACAAGACTCATTTACCCCCACTGCCACTGGAATCCCTTAACCATGTTATTAATTCTCCAGTGATCAACTTCCATTCGGCTTCATTTCAGTCCCCGGGCTGTGATCAGGAGCTGATCAGGTGCAGGGCTCCGGCCTCCTCCCTGAACGTCAGCCAGTGATTTTCTAGGAATGCCAGCCTGTGTTTCTGAATCACTGTCTGGGCCACCCTGCTGTATAACTTATAACCTCCCCCCACCCACTCACACACCCCATTGTCACTGAACCTGGCACTGGGGAGATAAACACTGATTAGCAATAGGCATCTTTCTTACCCATCACTGCTCTGAATTCATCCGAGGGCCCAGCAGACTCCAGCCAGAGGTTCTGATTTACTGCCCAGGCCTTGAAGCTGCTTAAATCCACAGGATTTGTGGTCGCTTTGTGAGGAACCTGGAAATGAATTGTGCCTTCTTCTTTCCAAGAAAATGAGCAGGAGGAGGGAGAGTAGATCACTGTTCTAGGGTGAGACAGTTCCTAGTGCTACTGGCCAGACCCAGCTGCTTGAGGTCTGCCACAATTTGGACAAGTGAGTCAGTGGGGACCATGCTGGAAAGGGGACAGGTGCTTTTTGTGACGGAGTTTGTGGTGAAGGAGCTTACTTAGGACAAACATAGGACAAAGCCTGGAACATTTAAATAATTTCAGCTTAGAACTCACCCCCCCACCCCGCCCCACCTATCTCTGGCTTAGCTTGGATGAGACACTCCAGCCCCATGGCTGTGGGGTCAGGGTGAGGGCATTTACCATCCTCAGATACTTGCTGGTTCTAGAGATTAAAAGCAGAGAGATTGGGAAGAGATTGTCTGAAGCCCATAGGCACAATGCAAAGGGCCTGGTATTGGAAGCTGAAGTCCTGAGATTATGTGACAGCTATACTATTTACTATGGCATAATACCAGTGGCCATGGAAATGTTATTTATTAACCTATCAGGATCCAAGTTTATTACACACTCCAGCTCTTGTGGTCTGCTCAGAACCCTTACCCTTCAGCGTATTTGGATGCAGCACCACATCACATGTAGCACGACAAATTAAGGTAATAAAGATAATCAAATCTCTTGCTTCATCAGAGCAGAAGATGATTGCCTGTTGAGATCAGGAATTAATTCTCCATCCCATCCCCTGTAATAAAAATACATAGCTCCTATATATCACTTTTTCTCTCTACCTCACAATGCTTTGCAAAGGGAAGACAGCAGCAGCATCACTGTATTTTACAGGTGGAGGACCTCGGGCACAAAAAAGTGAGTTGGCCAAAATTGCAAAAGAGGTCAAATCAGTGTCAGAACCTGAAACAGAACCAACCCCTTTCTCCTCATGCCCGATTCAGTGTCTTACGCTGGGGAAGACACTATTTGCCTTCAACCTTGTATGAGTGGCTAGGTGCTGCACAGGTTGAGGTTCTTCATGGCCTTAACGCTGAAATTCTGGATCTCTCTACCTGCCTTTCTGGATTAATACAGTGGTTCTCATCCTTTTCAGACTACTGTATCCTTTTCAGGAGTCTAATTTGTCTAACGTACCCCCGAGTGTCACAGCCACACTATTACTGAAAAAATGCTGAATTTCTCATTTGTACCATCTACTCTATAGTTGAGAGAGTTTGTGTGTCTGTCTGTCCGTCTGTCTGTGAACCTGTTTGTTCAAGAACTCTTTCTAAATGGTAAGAGCTAGGACCACCAAATTCAATATGCAGCTTCCTCTTCTCATAATGTAAGGCAAGATAAGGGTTTGGTTGTGCCAGGACAATGGAATGTGCCTGGAATATGATTGTTTCACATAAAATGGAAAGGGAGGGTTTTGCTAGCAGGCACACAGGAGCAGCAAGGAGCCAGAGATGGGGACCAGGACAGCTATCATGCCTTTGGAGCAGCAGAGGTGGAGAAAGGGACAGCTATCTACTATATATTTGAGAGTGTCTGTCTGTCCCACAGCTGGGGGAGACATGCACCCCTCCCCCAACTGTGCCTGCTGCGACAGCCATGGACAGATGTTTCTCACATGGCCCCAAGCTGCTGAGGAGACAGAGGGCTGGAGTTGTCCTCTCTCCCAGGGTAGGGATGTGAAAGGTTAACAGGTTAGGCTTACCAGTTCCAGTTAACTGAGTGGGGTTGGGGCAGCCATGGACAGGGGCCACTCTGGCCGGCCTGTGGCTGGCAGTGGGGCACTCCATCCCCACCGCAGTGAAAGGGGAGCACCCCCCCCCCTTTAACCGATTAACCAGTTAAACATTACATTTAACCAGTTAGCCAATTACATGGGATTTTACATCCCTATCCCGGGGGCAGACGGCATACTGAACCCCTCATCCCCAGCCCCACCCCAGAACAATGCTTTAAATAAAGAAAAACAAAAATTATTTAAGTTAAGGACCCAAGCAACACCGGGTAAATCATTTACTATTACTGTAAAATAAATCAATTTGTATATAAATATCGTGCTTATATTTCAGTGTCTAGAGCAGTATAAACAAGTCATTGTGTGAAATTTCAGTTCGTACTGACTTCACTGGGCTTTTCATGTAGTCTATTGTAACACCAGGCAAATATCTAGATGAATGAATGTACTGCCCTGAATGCCCTCTGCTTATCCCCAGAGATATATGCACCCCTGCTTGAAAACCACTGGACCAATAGATAGACCCAAGATCATAAACCCAATGTGCAAAATCACATTGAGACTGTTTTGCCCCACTCAGCAAAGCTGGGTCAAACACCCTGGTGTATTGCTGGACCCCCAGAGTTAGAGACGAGGTCTGGGCTTATAAGCAGTAAGTTAACCTAAGATGCATTATCTCCTGTTTCCAGGTTTTCTTTCTATGCTCTGGGTTATAATTTTTCCTTTCTCTTGCTTCCTTTGTTTCAGATTCCACATGAAGCAGTGACCTAAGTGCCATGCACATCCTTGTTTACTTTCCTCTTCTTTAACACAACATCCTGTCCCAAAAATAAGATGTCTGTGGGGGGAGGGTGATTTACAGCATTGACTGCTTCTTGGCTGTCAGAAATGGGAATAGAATGAGATGCAGACATTTCAGCACTTAACCTCAGCCTTTGCTCTAAGCTCTAGCTGCCTTGCTAGCACATACTGGACAGTCCACGAGGGTTAAGGGATGTCTCGAAATAGTCGTTACTTTGAAATTTGGTGCTGTGTAGACACACCAAATTTCAAAATAAGCTATTTCAAAATAGAAGCAAAATAAGATACGCAATTTGCATATTTCAAGTTTAGGGTGCTATGTAGACGCACCCTAAGAGAACCACTTCATGATTGTATAGATGATATGTTATTACTAGAGAGAAAAGGCAGCCTGCCTGGGGTATTCTTTTCTTATCAAGAACTGAAATGTGAATTTTAAACCTCTCAGAATGCTGGTGTGTTTGCATCTAGGGATGTTTGAAATATTCAGAGCGCTGAAATATTCAGACCCTAATTCAAATTCGCAGCTTCCCCAACAGCTGTGTATTCAGATTCCAGGTATATCTCCCTTTACTATCCTGCAGAAGGCTGCAGAGCAGGAAGTTGCAAGACATCCTGAGTCTGTACACAAAACATTGCAGGTTTTATTTGTTATACATGTCATTTCATCTCCCAACATTGTTACAAGAATGGCTCTACTACAGCAACTATAGCTAACCTAAACCATATAAGCCACAGCAGATCCAAGCAAAAATAAATTGAGTCAGCGTCAAAATGTCCCCGGGAAATAGACTTACTCCCCACCCCCCGTTGTATTTTAATTCCTCTCTTTTCTCTGAAACCCTTTACTGGCACAAACATGTTTATTCCAATAGATCTTTTCTCTCTGCCTTTCCTTCCTTCCTTCCCTTCTGTTTCCATTCCACTTCCCTCTGTGCCTGCAGCTGGCAGAAGGTAAGCAACACCATCAAATTTAAAGCCTTTGTCATATGATGCCCCCAATTAGCAGTCAGCTGATCCTTCTGAAAATCCTTTGTCCTGTGGTGACTTAGTAGTCAGCTGCTTATGCTTCTGAGTGTGAAGCACAGAGGAAGTCTGAGTTTTCCAAGCCTAGAAGCATTTAGGTGGTCTGAGATTCATGTAGTGCCTTGGGCTTTGCTTACACTACAAATTGATGGTCTCTGGATAAGCGAGTAGCTCTCTGCCATCCTGGGCACTTCTTCTCAGTGGTACTGGCATTGTTCAGGTGTAATGCCACTGACGTTACTAGTGTTACACCAGGATGAAACTGGTGTAGCTGAGAGGAGAACTACCTGACTGCTGTGGTTCACCAGGCTTTGTTTATTTGGGCTTCATTTTAAGGCGAGTTCTCTTGGTGATGAAGGAATTTGTGTTTTACTAAGAGAGTGGATGTGTCATTGGTGATCTGACCTTAGTTTGTATCCCAGGAGAGAGAAGGTGAAGATGCTAGTACAGTCTGTTGCAGTCCTGCTGGATAAATAGGAAATATAGATTAATGTGGCCCTTTGGGGAAATAAGTGGGTCCTTAAAATTAAGAGGAGTAGCAGGACCACAGCCCTTCTGAAAACTTGCATGAAATCCTTAACTTTATCGGGGGGGGGGGGGGAGAAGGATCTGAAAAACATCAATGTCTGATTTTCATGAGCACCAAACTCCTGTTTCCTCCTTCACACACACACCCTAAAAATCCTGAGTGAAAAATGTAATTGCAGCAAGGCTGTCTATTTACCTGAGGGTTTGTTCATTTGGTTTTTCCTTTTTTTCTCAGGCATGTCAATGCATTGTGGTGGGATATTCACTGCTTCCTTTTGAAAAGCTCATTGTGTTCTAAACCACATTGATCTTTCAGAGGGAGTGAATTTCACGAGAGATGTGTCTGGCTGAGCATGAGCTCAAGATCACTTGAAAATTTTGCTTGTGTATTTGCACTGTATGTTAGATATGGACAACATTGATTTCTACTGACAACTAGTTTCAGAATTCGTGCAGGTCTGCTATTTGTAATCACTGGTTCTCCTTTTTAATGAGGTTGGGTCAAACCTTGATACAGCTCCATACATTCCAATAGAGGCCCTACAGGGGTGAATTTGGCGAGTATTTCTCTATCATTCCACAGATTTCTATGTGGCTTCCATGTTGCTCATCCAACAATAAACTATTTGTGGGGAAATCACTCTTTCAATCACACTAATGTCAACATGACATGTTGTTTGACCTTCAATCAATGAACACTAAATCAGACCAATTCCTGTCGATATTGTTATCTGTTTATTCTAGCCATTGTGTTTCTGTACAGCTCAGTCTAGGAGACTCCTAGATAACAAGTCTGGCAGATGCAGAAGTTGGCTTACATATGTTTATAAAAATAGGCCTCCAGATAATTTATAGTCATAGACCCAAAAATTACACATTATAAATTTAAAGTACTTAAAAGGGCACTCAAAACTTAAAATTACTCACTCTTTGATGCTTATAATTATTCTTAGGAAACTGAAAAAAAATCTCTCAATATTGTCCTTTCATTTATCGTGTTTGCACTGATTTTCCCATTTGTTTCTTTTTAAATAGATCTGAAATATACTTTGCTGCTTTTATCTTTAGATGATATAGCAGATGTGATTCTGACCTCTTGCTAGATTTACAGTGATGGCAGTCCATTCACTTCAGTGGAGTCATTCCTGATCTACAGTGGTGTGAATGCAGAATCAGACTCATAATACCTGATGCAAAAAAAAAAAAAAAATCTATAGCACTAGTATCATCCATCACTCCAGAATATTTCTGAAAATGGAGCAAGAAACCCCTAGTTAGTGGGTCCCCAAAATGATAGTGCTTTGGTGTTTTTGTTGTTGTGGTTGTTTAATGGCTTGGTGTCAAGGGGTGGCCTTCTCTGGGAGCCTCCTTGAGTTTAGTCCCCCTTGCATCCTACCTGCTAGAGTCCCTACACACGACCCCTCTGAGGGGCATAATACAGCCCAGAGGCCAAAGTCCACACACAGGTCCTTATGGTAGGGTTAATACGGACTAAGTCCATTCCTCAATCCCTCTTAGTAGGGCTTATATGGCCCTGAGGTCTCACAAGTCCCCTCTAGTATGAATAATATGGCCTAGTGGCCAGAGTTCACACTCAGGTCCCCTCTACCAGGGGTAAGACAGCCTAGCAGCCAGAGACCATATGCAAGACTCCTCTAATAGGAGTAATATGGCCCAGAGGCTAGTCCAGAGGCTTGTAAGAAAACTTCACCCTCATGGGCTACCTGCAGAGGGGGTAGGGGGACCCGGACCCTCCCACTCCACTGGCTCCCAGCTTAGGGCCCTGTTGGCAGTGGCACAGGTCACTGCTCACTCAGTGGGGAATCCTGCCACAACATGCTGAGCGTCCGGAGAACAATTCCCCACCCTGGGCTACTTCCTTCCATTCCATGTTAAGCGCTCTTCTCTGCTGTCTTACTATGGGATTATGGCTTCTGGTGTAGCTTCTCTGGGTCTGACTGCTGCTGTCTGGTCTGGTGGCGCCTGTGCCTCTGGCTCCAGAGCTTTCTCTGCACCTCCTTCCCCTTCCGCAGTCAGCCCAGACTGAGCTGCCCCAGGGCCTTTTCTAGTCTGGTGCCACTGGGAGTATGCCCAGCAGGGTTGTCAGAGAGGGGCTCTCTCAGACAGCTGGGACCTGCTCACTACCTGCTCTTCAGTGCGGGGTTGATATACCCCATCACACTTGGATATGACTTAGTATGAGTTTTTTTAATAATAAGGTACTGCAACTTCAGAGGACTTACCTGTCTGTCAGGGTAACTTTGCAGGAAGATAACATTTAAAGATAAAGTACTATAACATCCTCCTTAAGGCAAGATTTTGGTCCAGCCACACAGAGAGAAGGCTCTATTATTTTGTTGCTGCTATTGTTCACTCTGGTTGGGTGTTCTTCCCTTCAGAGTCTGTCTTGCCTATTTACATTGTAAGATCTTTGAGAGGGGTGGGGGAGATTTTCTACTCCTCTGTACAGAGCCTAGCACAATGGGGTCCAACTCTTGGTTAGATTTAAAAGCTATAATTAATCTGTATGGTATTTAACAGAGAAAAAAGAACACACATGGGCCCTGCCTTTAGGGTAAATAGCTGTATAAACTAGATGCAGGCCAGGGCATGAAACTGAAACTGCATTAGTGACATTGATGGATGATCTGCTTCTGTCAGGGTAGGTCTACACTGCCACTTTTTAAAAAAAAAAGTTGAGCAAAAAAAGCAGAAGAGCAAACACATTTTCTGGACGTAGCCTCAGTGGGTAGAGGGCCTATATTCAGTCCCAGCCTCCTGCACTTTTCTGCAGAATTCAATACTATTAACCATGAGACTCTGCTGTCATGCTGGAAAGAGGTGGCAGCAGTCCAGGGGAATGCATTAAAATGAGCAGAGACCTTGCTGGGAGGCACCCAACCAGCAGTGATTGGACACTGCACATCCACCACTAGATCCGCTCACTTCTGGGGTCTACAAAGACCAACTCTCTGTCACCAGCCCTTTGCAACATCTACATGCAAACACAGGGTGCTGGAAAAATGTTTATGGTGGGGGTGCCGAGAGCCATTGAACCAAACTGTAAATCCTGCATATAATGGACACCGTTTCATGTCAGCTGGTGCTGTAGCATCCCCACAGCCCTAGTTCCAGCACCTATGTGCAAACACTAGATGAATGATCCAAAGCAAGGACTCAAATGCCAGCAGTATGCAGGTGACACACTTCTATCTAACCCTCACCACATACAATCACACCGTTACCACCATGCTGGTCCCATGCTTGGATGAGATCAGGTCATGGATGAAGAACAAGCAGCTAAAGATGAACCCAAGCAAGACTGAGGTGATGCTGATGATGGGCTAGGAACACACTTTGAAGAGCTTGCAGCCTGGTGCTGTCTCCTTTGGTGGAAGGTACATGTCCCCAGTTAGTAAATTCAGTCCACAGCTTGAGAGTTCTCCTAGATTCTTCACTGAGGCTAAATTGTCACATAGCATCTGCAGGTAACACTCTATCATCTCTGGCTAGCTAGGAAACTCTGTCTTATCCTGGAGGATGATGACCTGACCTCAACTATTCACACCTTTCTCATTTCCCAGCTGGGCTACAGCAATATAACAGATCTGGCCATGAAGCCATCAGCACTTTGGAAACTCCAAATAGTACAGAATGCTGTAGTGAGTCTGGTCAGCAACCTAGGCTACTGTGAACATACTACACTTGTTCTCTACTCCCTGCACTGGCGTCCCCTAGAATTTCAAACCAAGTTGGAGATTTTGGTCCTTATCTTCAAAGTATGTCATGGTCTGGATGTCTAAAAGACCACCTAAAGCCCTGGGATGAAGACTGGGGTTGAGAACTCTGCTCCCAGGCACAACAGAGCTGGCTACATTAACCAAATGCACTTCTGTGTAGGTGTAAAAGATGGAACTTCACGGGGAAGCAGGCAAGACTATGGAATGAACTCCCCTGAGAAGTAAGGACCATCCCAAGCTTCATCACCTTCTGCCCCAGGTGTGGGGTGCATTTCCTTCACCTTGTCTTCTCCAACATACATACAGAGCAAGACATATGTTTAAAAACGCCTAAAATCTTACAAAAACAAAGACACTTTTCTCCTCCTCGGCAGAGGGTGAAAGAACAAACAAAACATGACAGATGTGCAGTCACATTGCTTAATGCACTGAAAGGTGTTCAGACATTATGGTGTTAAACATGGTATACAAACAATACTGAATAAGGGTTGTCTACTTAAAGGGTGAAATCCTGACCCCATTGAAGTCCACAAGTATTTTGTCATTGACTTCAAACAGAGCTAGGATTTTATTTTAAGTTGATTAATTATTGACATAAGTTAACTTAATACAAGCCATTTCTTAACCATTTTACAGTGTGGGCCACTCAGCAGTTTGCAAAAATTTCACTAAACTGGCAAAAATGTATGAGACAAGTCCTAACTAAATCTCACGTCACTCCTGGGAGGCAGGTTAGAGCCATCCTGTCCGCCAACTCAGGGGCCATGTTTACACTGCAGTTAGACCCCTGCAGCTGGCCTGTGCCAGCTGACTAAGGGGCATGGGGCTCCGGGAGCAGAGCTATTTAATTGTGGTGTAGCTGTTCTGGCTCAGGCTGCTGCCCAGTCTCAGTGCCCTTCCCACTTTGCAGGGTGCTAAAGCCCTATCTCCTGAAATTTTGACTCCCTGCACCCTGATCCAGTTGTCACCTGCCTGGCCTTAGAAGCAAACAGCTGCAGCTGGAACAACCACATGAGTTCCACTAAATGGACCAAAGCAAAATTAATACAACAATTGCAGAAATTGTTCAACCTGTGGAACTCCTTGCCTGAGGAGGCTGTGAAGGCTAGGACTATAACAGGGTTTAAAAAAGAGCTCGATAAATTCATGGAGGTTAAGTCCATTAATGGCTATTAGCCAGGATGGGTAAGGAATGGTGTCCCTAGTCGCTGTTTGTCAGAGGGTGGAGATGGATGGCAGGAGAGAGATCGCTTGATCATTATCTGTTTAGTTCACTCCCTCTGGGGCACCTGACATTGGCCACTGTCAGCAGACAGGATACTGGGCAGGATGGCCCTTTGGTGTGACCCAGTATGGCTGTTCTTATGTTAAAGGAAATTTTGTTGGAATAGCAGCCTACACACTTACTATGGCAGTAGACAATGTCACCATATGTAGGCAGATCCACTCACACGTACCATATAAGATAACAGGGATGCTCCCTAGGTGGTCGGACACAAACAAGAATCACATACTTCAGCAATCTCACCAGTGAGAGTAAGATTTAGCACCCTTATATTTAGAGAGAAGAAGATGAATTGTGCGATGTCATCACTGGAGTGGTTTGCTGTAACTATGCAGGACTGAAGGAGTTACTCCTCCATTGCCTACCCAGGCATAGAAATAGCTAGAGTTCAGTTTTGCCACTGGTAAAAATTAGTGTATCCTCAAGGCTTCTCTACCTATGCTGATAACAGTAGGTCCAGAGCAAATCCCATTCCAGACACACAAACTTTCTGCTCTGGAGCACCCCTAAACCTTGGTGCCAGGAAAAGGTGGTATGGGGCCAGCTTTGCTGTCTTTGCCCTATCCAAGGATCCCTTATGCAGCTAGATGCAAAAGGCACAGTACACGTTTAAACATTTGTATTATGTTTATGTTATGCAGGGCACTATTTACTATGAGCTCTTCTGAAATGCTGACAAAGCCCCAGGAATCTAAACTGGCCTGGTTCTCCTTTCACACCAGTTTCTTGCAACTATAAGTCCATTGGCTTTAATGGGATTACTTCTGAAAAATGCCTTTGTGAGTCCACAAGCAGACCCCTAACATGCAGAGATGAGGAATGGGGACTCCTGTATACTTGATTTGGCCTTCATACCAGTGCAAACCAGGAACAGCTGCACTGAAAGCCAGCTGGTGTGAAAGGTGCTCAGCGTGGTCTCTTCATTGCGATTCTAGCAACTTCTGTCTGACTGCATGCTCCATCTTGAGTTATTTGGTGATTCTGAACTTGTGATCAATATGCTTGTTCCTCTCACGGCATTATATATTCCCCCACCCCCGCTGTAATATGTCCTCCAGATCCATGAGTTATAGATGATTAGGTGCTTGTGCATCGTGCCAATATGACACAAAGTTGGATTCACTGCCAGTATCTTAGTTATATTGCGTCACTGATCATCCTAAAATGTTGTATGATACTTTAGATTTTTCAGGCTTCTTAACAGGGGGCCATGTAGATTGCCTGTGGAGTCTGTGGAAGTTACTACAACTAAATTCATTAGTTTGGGCATTTGGAATCTTAGTGTATGCAAATAGGCCAGCATAGTCCATGACCTGGTTATAATACCTCTTAACAGGCACTGGCACCATCCTTGGTTCTTCAGTTGGTCTTTTATTAACACCTTGTTAGGGCACGTCTTCACTACAGGCTGGATCAATCAGCAACAATCGATCCAATGGGGGGGCCAATTGACACAATAAATCTACCGCCGACCACTCTCCCATCAACCCCGGTACTCCACCAAAATGAGAAGAGTAAGAAGAGTCCAGAGCATCAGTTGGTGACTTAACACTGTGAAGACATCATGGTAACCAGCCATAAGTATGTTGACTTCAGCTACATTATTCTTACAACTGAAGTTATGTAACTTAGGTCGATGACCCATGGTAGTATAGACAAACCCTTTAAGTTGTATGTCTGCTCACCTCTTAATATTCTTTATAATGGAATGACAACTTTGGGAGAATATGTGAGGTGTGAGCAAGGCCTGAGTACACTGTACATTTCAAATGACTAACTCTGGCTTGTGAACTCCCCATTAGCGATGTAGCCATTTGCTTTTGGTGTAGGTGTGAAATTATAGCAGATGTCAGGTATCTGATCTGTGCATTTCACCAGGGTGGGGGGAGGGAATAATAGGGTGTGTCTTGTGCTTTGAGGAAAACAACAGAGTTAGTATGTAGAAGTTGTTTGTCTCTGGTGTGCTACAAATATAGGTCCATGAAACTGAAAGGAAATGGATTTTCGCATGACCAGAACAAACACATCTAATGTATACCAAGAGATTTATACCCAGATCACATTTTTCCCCTGACTTAAGGTTCCTTTTCTGATTTTTCTTTCATTTCATGACAGGCAGACTGAAAATATTTCCCTTTTCCCTTCACATAAATAGATGGAGATTTCTCTACTGAGTTCAAGGGTATTTAAAATTCATTGACAAACAGCTTCCATCTGTGAAAAGGGAACCTGAAAACCAGGACTGGAGTACCATTCTCAACAGCCTTCTCTTCTTCCCATGTGCAAGCATATAGAGAGAAGTCAGGCCATTTTCCTCTGGGGAGGCAAAAGGAAGACAAGAGAGACTAACCCCACCTTCTGGTTTTAAGTGACTCTCCCCCCCCTTAGCCCCCCCCAGCATGACTCATCAGGTCCAACTTTACTCCACACTGCCTAGTGGCTTTATTCCATGACTGAGACCCATTTCTTAGGATTTGTCTATACTTGCAAAAGTACAGACATATGTCAGACAAGCCCTTACTCTTTAAAGTTTTGTTCAGTAAAGGATAAGATTCAGCCATCCCTCTATCACAAGTGTTTGAAGAGAGCCCATGGCCACCATCCTGTTTGTATGTTTGCTCACTGAATGGAATTACCCATGAACCAAATTGTAGAATAAAGTTAAGCAACAAGATTTCCAAGTCTCTCTTGCAGGGGGCAGGCTGTGTTGTAGCTGAGCCCAAAGAATCAACTACCCCTGGTGCTGTCATTCACTTATGAAAAATACCTTTGTGAGACCACAAGTAGACCCTAAAGTACCTAAAAGGGTGTTACAAGGAGGAGGGAAAAATTGTTCTTCTTGACCTCTGATCAAAGGACAAGAAGTAATGGGCTTAAGTTACAGCATGGAAGGGTTAGGTTGGACATTAGGAAAAACTTCCAAACTGTCAGGGTAGTTGAACACTGGAATAAATTACTTGGTGAGGCTGTGGAACTTTCTACACTGGAGATATTTAAGAGCAGGTTAGATGGACACTTGTCAGGGATGATCTAGATGGTGCTTGGTCCTGCCATGAGGGCAGCTCTTGAGGTCTCTTTCAGTTCTAGTATTCTATGAGTCTATGATCCATTGGCTAGTTATTAAACTGCTTTGTCTCTTATGGCAGATAGAATATCTACTTCAAACAAGCTCCACTGAAACTCCCCTTTCCTGTCTTGAGGGCTTGGGGTTAATGGCTTTCTACATGAGATGTTGCTTCAAAGGAGGAGCCTGTTTTTTCCTAAATGTTAAGCATGTAAGGAAGCAAAGCTCCTCTTGGGGCGAATCTAACCCCAGATGGGCACAAGCCTCCTTGATCAGTCACAGGACTGGAGCAGAAGCAGCCAGAGTCCTAGAAGCAAAGCGATGGACACTGTCAACCTCGTTGGTGCCACTGAATTGTTTCCAGGACGGGATCGATCCCTTTCTGCGCATCCTTCCCCGCTCTGGCTCCGGAGAAGCGAAGCACAGTTCCGAGTCTGACACAAGCGTCTCTCGCCGCGCTCCTCCCAGCTCCCAGGTGAGCTGCGGCTGCCGGAGTAAGGCGGGCTGAAAGCTGTGGCTGCGGCCGGCCGGGCAGAGCCCAGGGAAGTGAGACCGAGGAGGGCAAAGACAGAGGCTTGCAGAACGCGAGCGAGCCCGGGCTCCAGCCAACCTAGGGACTCAGCGCCCGGAGCAGACTTGCCGAGTAAAACCGGGGAGCGAGAGGGCAGCGGTGGCCAGGGAGCAGGAGGGGAGAGGTCGGGGCTGGCTACCGGCCCGGCCCGGGGGGTGGTGAAGGGGCAGCGATGCTGAGACCATCAGCAACCCCCCTCCCGTCGGGCGGGGCGAGCCGCAGCAGCGGATTGGCCGGCGCTAGGGTCTCGGAGAGGAACATGCCCGAGCGGCTGCCAGCCTGAGCCCGGCCAGGCAAAGCAGCGCGCAGGTGACTGGCTGCCCTGCCGGCTTCAGGGCTCGCTCGGCCACGGCAGCCGGGCACAGGGCGGCCACGGGAAGGGAACTGTCCGTTCAGCACCACAGGGACGAGCCTGCCCGTCCGCCCACCCGCCCGCAGCCGGCCACTCCAGCCACCAGCCGGGGCGACGCCCGGGAGCAGCCGGCCGGCTGAGGCTGGGACCGGGCTGGGGCTTTTCATGAACAGCCGCAAACTTCCCTGCTCGGCGCCTGAGACGCCCCAGGGGTGGAGGAAGCAGCAGCTCCCAGGGGAGCAGCCAGCGCAGGGGCCGGGCGGCAGGAGCCAGCATAGAGGCAGGGTTTGGGTGGGGGTGTGTGGCTGTAGAGAGATCTGGGTGGAGGAGGGTGTTTGTGTAGTGAGAGAACTCTGTGTGTGTGTGTGTGTGTGTGTGTGTGTGTGTGACAGAGAGAGAGAGAGTGAGTGTGTAAGTGTAACGGTGTGTGAGTGCCGCGGTGTGTGAGTGTGAGTGCTGGTGTAGTGTGTGTAAGTTAGAGAGTGCGTGCAGGGATGTTTGATAGTGTGTGAGAGAGAGTGTGCCGGTGTGTGTGTGAGAGAGTGTGAATGCCGGTTGTATGTGAGAGTGAGGGCAGGGGTGTAGTGTGTGTGAGTAAGAGAGTGAGTGCAGGTGTATGTGTGTGCGAGTGTGAGTGCTGGGGTGTGTGAGTTTGAGAGCGGGTGTGTGCGTGTGTATGTGTGTGAGTGAGTGTGAGAGAGAGGAGAGTGCTGGGGTGTGAGAGGGTGAGTGTTGACGGTGTGTGTGTGTGTGTGTAGGGGGCGCAGAGGGGACCAGTGTGCAGGCAGTGGAGTGTGTCTGGCCGCTGGGCACGCCGAGGGAGCGGGCCGGGTGGGATGGGAGCCGCTCTCTGGAAATCCAGGACACGCCGGTCCCGTTCGCTGCTCTCGGAGGCCGGGAGAGCTGAGCTCCAGCTCCAGGCACCGATCAAACAGCTGAAGCGCCGTCCGGCCCCAGCCCCTGGCGCTGCCCGGTTCGCTGCTCTCCCCGCCGGCTCTGCGCAGGTGAGTGCGCTTACTCCTCCTTGACTGCTGTCGTGTGAGGGAGGGAGAAGGCCGGGGGCTGTCTGTGAGTGCCCGCGGGGGCAGGGCTGCTGGACGCGGGCGAGGGGAGCTGTCTGCCCAGCACCAGACCTGGGCCATGCGGAGCTGTCACTTGACCGGCCAGGCGACACTCCAGCTGTGCCACTAGCGCAGGCGGAGACTTTCCACCTTCCAGTGGCATCTCCCCAGGCAGCGGGGATTGCGAGGCTGGGACAGACATGGCTAAGGGCTTCCTCCCACTCCTATCTCTGGGGAAAGGAGGGAGCGTGGGGGCCCCCGCTTTTCCAGGGACACAATGTCTGGAAATAAAGCACAAACGTCTAGAGTTCCTGGCAGTGCTGTCCCGGGGCCAAAGCCTGAGGGGTTTGCTCAGCGTTTACTCAAGCCATTTGCATGGGAGGCCATCAGCCAGCTCTGAATACTGGGGTTGAAATATAACCTGTCTCCAGTGGCAGGTTATTCCGTCACCGGCAGTTTCCTACCTCTTCCTTTGCGGTCTCTGGTACCAGCCTCTCTCCAAGCAGGATAATGGATTAGGTGGACCATGGGCCTGAGCCAATCTGACAATTCCTATGTTCCTAAGGACTTAAAGGCATCGCCCCATGCATGTTGCTGATAAACTCAGTGGGAATCCATTTCTGACTATGTACCAATTCCCCACACATGACTGAGCAACAATTAAGAAAGGAAAATATTTACACTAGAACGTACTGATCCCCCTCCCTTCTTTTCCAGGCTTGTAGCATTGCATCAGCACACGCTAGAACCACTCAGGGTCCGATGGTGGGAAAGGAGCTTCCTGGTCATAGCATCATAGAGTTTAAAGCCGGAAGAGACCATCAGAAAATCCAGTCTTTGCCAAAGGGGTGGGGTTTCTCTAATTGCTTCTGTGTCGCTTTTAGGGAGCAGCAATGAATTCCTCCTTCCCTTTCCCAGACAGCCACCCCAGCCTGCTGCAGCTTTGGAAAGGGGAGAATGTGTCCCTGCCAGGGCTATGGAATGGGAGCCGGGAGCTGGACTGGGAGGAGCTGCAAAAGATGCTCTTGTTGTTTGCAAAGGAGCCTGTCACCATCAGCCTCACCATCATGTACCTGTTCTCTTTTGTGCTGGGATTTGTTGGGAACATCATGTCCATCAAAGTGCTCACCCGGAAGCGGAGCAATAGGATGTCCAGCCTGAGTGCCACCAGGAGCCTCCTTATTAACCTGGCCATCTGCGACTTGATGGTGGTGTGTGTCTGCATGCCCATCACTGCAGGAAATTTGATATACAAAGCCTGGGTGTATGGGGACTTCCTGTGCAGGGCTGTGCCCTTCATCCAGGCTGTGTCTGTCTCAGCCAGTGTTCTCAGCCTCACCGTCATCAGTGTGAACAGGTATTACAGTGTTCACAACCCTCTGAATGCCAGGTCCTTCTTCACGCAGAGGAAGATCCTCAGTGCCATTCTGGTGGTGTGGGTCCTATCCTCTGGGATCTGCATGCCCCTTATATTCATGAACAAAAGGGATGAGATTGGGGTGGTGGAGGGACTGCCGCTGGTGTTCCCCATCTGCAGGGAAATATGGCCTCAAGAGAGACTCAAGCAAGCCTACAACTTCCTGCTCTTCTGTGCCCTCTACTGTCTGCCCGTGCTATTCAACATGGTCATCTGCTTCCTGACAGTGCGCAGGCTATGGAGCTGCACCAGCCCATTGAAAGAGTGTAACTCCCTGAACCGATCCCTGCCAGCCTCCAGGCTGAAGATCCGCAAGAAGGTGGCCCAGATGGTGGTGGCCCTAGTCCTGCTGTTTGCCATCTCCTGGCTGCCTGTCTACATGATGGACATCTGGATTGACTTCAACATCCCCAAATCGATGCAGGAGGTGACTCCATCTCCCTGGGTCTTGCAGCTCCGACCTTTTGCTCAGTGGCTAGGCCTCAACAACTCCAGCCTCAACCCCATATGCTATTGCTTTGTTGGAAACCTCTACAGGTCAGCCAAAGAAATGAAGAGCAAATACCACCGGAGGATGGTCTCCCTTTTTAATTTTTCTCTGTCAGAAGGAACTGCACCTTCTTCGGTGCCTGAGTTGCTTTCTTACAGGAACTCCATGGACTCTGCAGGAAAAGGGTCTAGAGGCACCTTGGCCATGGCCCAGAGATGTCAGGGAGGCTATGATCCTAAGAACAATTGTGAAGCTCCACTGATGTCCTGTCAGCCTCTGTATCTAAACACCATCTCTAGAGAGAAGACTTCTCTATAATCCTGTTCAGGAAGAACACCTATTAACACATTCATCTTTATTAAAAGGTCTATCCAACACATCTGATGTCCCTTTGGTAGTTTTTTTCTGAGTGTGATATTCTAAAGAGGGAGAAGAGACCTAACAACAAGCGCCCTCCACCCCTCTGCTCTCCAAAATAAAGACATAGGAAGGAACGAGATAAAGAGAAAAAATGCTGAGAAAAAGATTATTTCTATTTTAACTGAGATTCACTTACCCAAAAGGACAAATTATCTCTACCAGACACACCTGGACACAAGAAATGCACAATCTTCTCTCAAGTTTCACACTAAAGAGATAAACCTCCAATGCAGGTTTGATACATTAGCAATTGTACTTTGACCGCTTGCTGCTGCTAAACCTGTGCTGATAAAGTCCAAATGGAACAAGCTCTCCTGGCTGCAAATGACATCAACTGTAGTTGCAAGCAGTAAAGAAACTCTACAAATCACATAACATAAATAGTATTAGCAGAGAATTTCACACACAGTGCCACTTGAGACACATTGTCCAATCTCTAACTCACTGAGCTGCCATACAAACAAATGCTGCTGAAGTGAATTGGCCATAACCATTGGGGTTCAGTATTTGGAAATTCAGAAGAGACCATGTGGTCTCAGAGCCACTCTGAAAAGTGCTGTGGGAAAACGGGCTCTTTGGGGTTGGGAACATTTTCTTTGGGTGGTTTTGGATATAACTCGATTTCTGTTAATTCATTTTATACTCAAAAAGTCAGTTCTCCTGATGCTCTACCTGTACACAGCATGTGGAAATAAAAGTAAAAATGGATTTTATAATGATAAAATCAGAGCCAAGCAGTAATCTGTAGTCCTGTTGTATTCCTCTGGGGAGGAGAGATACAAAGAGTTTTAAATTTCCTAAAGAGGAAAGGCAGTTTAATGTGTGCTATTAACACTTCTAAAGGAGTCTTTGTTAAGCAAATAATAATGATTTTAGTACTGCCTAGAGACCCAGGCCCAAATTGTGCTTCATTGTGCTAGGAGCTCCCAAACTGGATTCATGACCCCTCAGGGGATTGGGAGGTGGTGACATGAGAGCTGCAAGAGCAGGGCTGAGAGCCACTGTGGGCCCAAGAGCAAGGTGTGTGTGAGGTGGCTGGCTCCATGACCCCAAAAGAGGTGGAGCCTCAGGCAGAAGGGGCAGGGGCAAGGGCAGTCAGCCCTTAGCAACAGCCAGACCCTTGCATTCCCTCTCCCCTGCAGCCATGTGGAGCAGTGGTCTGACAGCAATTCAAATGGTCTGGGGCTCTGGCTGTCACCACCACTGCTGCAGTAGTGACAGCAGCAGCCAGGAGTTCAAGGCCCCTTTCAATCTCCAGGTGCTGGGACAATGGTGACCATAGTTTCTGGACCAGAAATGTGGACACATTGACATGCCCCCTGATCCCATTAGCCATGCCCACTGACCCCTTAGGCCCATCCTGCCTGCAACAGGAAGTACTGCCCTTGGGGTAGTACTTCCAGGGTCAAGATGGACAAATGACCAGAAGTAAATGGTGTCATGTGATCTCTCTAAGACCTCCTCCTGCCATACTTTACCAATAGGAATGGGTCTGGGCCCCATAGGATGACCCCATGTAATTATACTGCAATTGCATTAACCCAGGCCCCAGACCTAGAGTCCATTGACACTGCAGCGCTAGGGGTCCTGCCTCGATTCAGAATGAGATCCAGGATCCAAGATGTATTACTTTGCAATGCAGATGCAACCCCATTTGACTCAGGGCCTGGGAATCATCCAGAACTATCTCACATTTTAATGGGACAACTTCCTTAGTCCTCTTAACAGATTATGCTTACTGGTTCCAATTAACTGGTAATCAGAGGGGGCTGGAGCAGACAGAGGTTGCTCTCATCCAGACCGTGTCTGTGGGGGACCTAGGGGCCCTGCAGGCATGGACTGCACCAGTGTCTGGAGCAGGCTCTCTCTGTAGGGAGTCCAGCCTGCTGTGGACAGGGGCTGCTCTAGAGGGGGCTGGAAGCCAGTGGCAGCCCCAATGTGACCTAACATTAACCAGTGAACTGATTAATGGGAATTTACATCCTAATGAGATGTACTGCAACTGCATTTTTTGAAGTTACTGCAAAACTATCAAGTGTCCTCTGTTTCCACAATCCAGAATTACAATTATGGGGTCACTATTACCACCACTGCTTGAAAGGTACATTTTCCATGGAGGTCAATAAGACTGGGCTATTTTATATATGAAGCTACTGAGAAAAGTATATGTCAATACCATGATGGCAATGCCTATTTTATGTAAATTATATCTAATAATAATTGCCACATGCAATCACTTCCTAACCTGCTTACAAAGGGCCTGATCCAATTTAAACTTTAAGCTAGGATTGGGGCCAAACAATCTGTTGACATTACCCAAGAAGATCCAGTTAACATTTAGTCACCCTTCAAAAATATAAGGGACCAATCAGTAAAAGTGTCACTGTCTGGTAGAGGCGATCTTTAAAAAAAACTGGAAAAACTTTGAATTGACTTCTTCTGACAGCAGCGCTTTCTCTCACTGAATGTGGGGTCTTTAGCACAGGTTTCACTTTGTGTGTCAGAATAACTAAGAAATGCGTTGTCACAGCTAGCTCCATTCAGGTCTAGGCAACGTGCAGTTCAAAAACAGAAAAACAAATCTCTTGAAACTGGAAGTCAAAACAACTCACCTCTTCACAGAGCTCACAAAGGGCTTGTTTACCCAGACACACAAATCATGACAACCCACTCTAGAGAGATAGGATACATCCTGCCTCTCTGTGGATGCACCAAGTGTTTTCACGTGGCATCTTAACATGCTGTTTTAATCTCAACTGCTTGGATGAGGAAGACTCACAAAGAGTCTGTCCATCATCCTCACCGGTGTGACACGGTGATTTCACTGCCATAGTAATAGACCCAATCACTCTGTGGGCTCTTGTGGAGCAGCAGGGAGCCCAGGGCAATTTCTGGGAGGAGAAGCCGGGGGTGCCTCTATTTCAGTTGTTCTCAAACTTTTTGGCCTATGGATCACCTGGCTCAATGTAATCCTTTCTGCAGACCACCAGCTGCTAATGAAAACTCACCATTAACTACATAATTATGTCTGAGCCATTTCGCTAGTGCTGCAGTTAGGGAGAATGGTTTAATTTAAATTAAACAGATTTAGCGTTTTTCACTCTCATGTTAGTTTATCAAATTTCATTTTAAATAAAGTAAAATATTAATTTATGTTCAACACAAAGGTTTCAATGTTTTCTTTATTTATACCTTTTTTGAGTTGGGGCCACTGACCCACAGAAAAATCAGTTGGGGACCACACAAGTGAAAAGCAAAAAAAAACTCGTACCAAACCCCCCAACTCTCCCAACTGAGACACCTCACTCCTCTGGTGCTCCAGCCCCACGTAACAAGGGGAAGGGACAGGAAGGACTGAGGTTCAGGATTTCCCACAGGCCAGATTTACTTTTCTGTGGTTCTGGTGTTAGTGGATTTTATGGACCCCTTTAGGCTCTGGGGTGGGGACAAAAATAAGGGGTTAGGTGTGTGGAACAGGGCTGCTAGAGAATGGGATAGGGATGGAGTACAGGATCTGGGACGGAGGTAGGGTGCAGAAGCAGGCTGGGAGTAGGGTGTCTGGCCAGGGGGAGGGAGTAGGAGCAAGGGGTTGCAGTGTCTGGCCAAGAGGGAGGGTGCAGAAGCAATGGTGGATGGAGGAGTAAGGGGGGGGTACGTGTCTGGCCAGAGAGGAGTGTTCAGAAGCTGACCATGAGGGAGGGTGTCAGGCCATGAGGAAGGGTGTCTGGCCAGGAGGGAGGGTGCAGGAGTGGACTGGGTGTAGGGTGCCTGGCCATAAGGGAGGGTGTCTGGCCAGGAGGGGGCCTGGAGTAAGGTGTCTGGCCAGGGGGTTGCCCTGCAGTGTGTCTGGGGGCGTTTTCAGGCTTCTCCATCCATCCTCCGCTGGCCCCAACCCCCATTTTTAATAAAATAAAACGAAAACTCCCATCCTGCCTGGGGCAGGCGACAACCACCCTTAGGGAGCTGGCTCCAGCATGGACCCCACAGGTACCAGAGGCACTGCACGTGGCTCCTACTCCTAGAAGGAGGGCACTGCTGTGCATGGACTTGCACGCCCCAGTCATGGAGGCAGCTGCTGCCATGCCCCTGCCCCCTGTGAAGTGGGGGAGGGGCTTTGGACAGTGATTCCACCCCCCTAGGAGGCTGGATTTGTCCCAGAGGGGCCTTGCCCAGGCCAGAGTCCCTACCCCCCGCATGGTGCAGACGCCCCAGCGTGTAGCGTGTTGCCAAGTGCAGCTGCTGGGAAGGGGAAGTGGCAGAGGCTGGGGTGAGAGGTGGCCTGTGCTCCCTCATGCCACGGCCTTTTCCAGTTCACAGCCCCGCCCTTACCATTAGAAAAGGGTGGGACTTTAACCCCCACCCTTTGACTGCTGGTGCAGGAGACCGAGGTGCTGGCACGCGTGGTGCAGGGTGTGCTTGGGCCACATGGGAGGCAAGTGCTGCTGACCCAGTGAGAGGCACTGCTCACGTGGGAAAGGAAGACCATTGGGGAGGTGCATTTGCACCTTTCACATACATACACCATCCCCCCACATACAGGTCTTTAAATCTGGGGCATTTCATTACTTCCTGGGGACACCAGGATTAGGGTTGCCAGGTGTCCGGTTTTGAACTGGACAGTCCGGTTTTGAACCGGAGAGTCCGGTATTTGAGGGTTCTGTCCGGGAAAAAAATCAAGAAAATACCGGACATATAAAATGTCTGGTATTTTCTAATTAGGTAAGTTTTATTATTATTAGGAGTATCAGTACCTAGTTGTGAACTGCCTGGCTGGTAGACATGCTCACGCTGCTTGAGTGTGTCTACCAGCCAGGCAGTATGCAACTATGCAAGGGGGGGGGGGGGCGGGGCCAGGGCAGGAGGGAATCCCCGAAGCCAGACTCGCTTGTGCTTCGCCGGGACTGTGCATGGGATGGGCAGCGCCCCAGGATCTGCATGCACCCGGGTCAGTCCCACTCCCCACTGGCCAATTCTCTCCCCCCTGCTCACCCCAGTCACCTCCTGGCCAGCCCTGCTTCCCGTCAGCCAGTCCCCCCCCCCACCCAATCTCCCCTGGCTAGCCCCGCTCCCCCCGACCCCCTCCTGGTCAGCCCTGCTTCCCTCCGGCCGGTTCTCCTCCCCCCCAATCTCCCCCAGCCAAATCCACTCCCCCCGACTCCCTCCTGGCCAGACCTGCTTTCCGCCAGCCGGTCCCCCCCACATCTTCCCCGACCAGCCCCGCTCCCCCCGTCCCCCCGTCCCACCAGCCCTGCTTCCTGCCAGCTGGTTCCCCCCTCCACATCCTCTGGGCCAGCCCCGTTCCCCTCCCAGCTGGTGTCTCCTCCCCATCTGAGATCAAGTGTGTCCGGTATTTTTTTTTAAACCACCTGGTAATCCTAACTGGGACAGAGTATTAAAAATAGGGACTATCCTGGAAAAGCTAGGATGTATAGTCGGCATAGGCAATTGCCCCGTTTGCTCTCCCACCCCTCTTGTCAGCAGGTTTGGCTGCAAGCAATGGGGCTGATAGACCTAAGCCAGGCCATGTGCAGGGCTAGTATGCCTGAGCCTCTGTTAAGTTAAATTATTAAATTAATACGCACCCCTCTTTTAAATTCTAAGGAGGAATCACGATCAGAGGCTGCTGTGTAAAAGGGGTAACCAATACAAAAAGTTCAGGACTCACTGGTAAGCACTGCATAGATTCATAATAAAAGACCAAACCCCTTCCAACATCTGACAGTCTGATTAGACAACAGGTAAAGGGAGGGAGAAAAAGATACAATTTACAAGTAGAATATTGGGATGAAAGTCCAGGATCATCTCTACTATATGTCTGCACATCTGGCTGTGGCCTCCTGGTGCTACCATAATGTTTTGTTCTCCACTTCCTCACTTGTCAGCAGGGGCAGCCCGTCCATATAGGCGAACTAGGCGGTCACCTAGGGCGCCAAGTTAAATGGGTCGCCAAATGGTGGCGCAATGTCATTGAGGGGTTTGGAGGTGGGGGTGCCGATTGCATGGTTTGCCTAGGGTGCCAGTTGCTGGCAGCTAGTCTATGGCTGCCCCTGCTTGTCAGTACTTGGGAGAGTAGGGGTGTCATATAAGCAAGCAGCAAAACTGAAGGAAGCAACCTTTGGGGCAAAGGATTTCACATTTTGGTAAACCTAAACTTTTGAAGACTAGAAACAGACTTATTAGAAAGAGGAGGCTTAGTGTTCTAGGGAAACATCTAATTCTAGTAACATCCTGCTGCCTTCCAGGGAGCCGTTTACGTTGGGAGTTCAGAGAAAGCCAGACTGAAATAGCCATCTGTCCCAGCAGGATTTCCACTTTTCTAATGATCATTAAATAACATTTCATGTTACTAATGATCTGCATGGGAAACAAAGGCTTGTCTCCTAACAAGCAGTTGCATCCTGAGTCTGTTTTCCCTTCTTTGTGTTAAACAGGCACAAAGCCACAATGATGCATTTTTGCAGCAGACGTCTCTTGACTGCTGTGCTCAGTGTGAAAATACCATTTGCATTTCTGCAGGTGATAACTCATGGGACATGGACAGTCCTTATTGCCCGGTACATAAAAAGCTGGCTTTTTAATACCCGTCGGGAACATTTTTAATGATTTTCTTTTTTCTTTCAAAGTATACATTAGTGTTGGTGAAAGATGTCAGACTAAGGAGCCGAAGGGGCCTACTCCAAAGCCCAGTGAAGTCAATGGGCTTTGGATTAGTCCCTGTAAATTGAAATCTTCTACCCACAGACCAGGTGTAGCCCAGCACTGCAGAACTTCCCTTATGTAGCCTTTATAAATATATTCAATCTTGTTTGGAAGGGTCTGTGTCTAGGGCATGAGGGGAATATAGGAATAGCCATATCAGATCCATCTGGACCAGTATCCATCTTTGAGAATGTCCAGCAGTGGATGATGCAGACCACAGTAGAAGGACTCTGCAGCGAACAGTGATAGTATAACCGTTCCAAGTTTCTTCCTGACTCCATCAGTTACTGGGTTTACTTATGCCATGAAGCATGAGCCTTTATGTATCCCTTAACACAGTCTTTAGAATTCCATTGAATGAAACTGCGAGTGTTGCCATTATTGGCAAACATTTCTAATCTTGTCTTGAATCCCACAAAGCTCTTGTGGCAATGAATGCCACAGGCTAGTCATGCCTGCATACAAATACTTCATTCTATCATTGCTTTTAAATACATTGCTTTCCAATTTTACTAAACATCCCCTTGTTCCTGTATAAAAATAGGAGTGTCCGGTTTAATTTGCCTGTACTATTCATTACTATGTCTGCCTCAAGAGGAGAGAAATAACCGAGAACCTAATAAACGACTGCCTCAGTCTTTCCACAGAGCAATCTCTCCTTGTTTCTTATTTTCACTGGTACTCGAACTGCCTTCACTCTCCAAATCCATTCACTCCTTTACCACTCTTCTGTAACAACCCGAAGGTCAACCAATTATCATGGTTTGGTTTTGTGATGTGCACACCTGTTTACTACTGAGAACACCAATTTGTTTCACTCAGTCTATCCAGCAATGGCTAAGTAGTAATGATTTTTATTCACTATCCCTGGAGGGCAAATCTGAATCAGTGTTATAAGAGTGAAAGCCTCTCTGTGCCATGAGATCCCCATCCTGCAACAGGTATGTGTCATTTTGCAGCCTCGGCGTGACGCACACTGACTCAGCAGAAGCACAACTGCAGCCTTTGGGAAGGTGGGGGGTTTTTTCCTCCCTGCTGTCCGATAGGACTCAGCTATTTATAGCAGATCAGATCCCCTTGGGGTCCTGCAATCTCTTTGTTTCTAATGCCTGACAATCAGACAGGCATCTAAGTGCCATTAATGCTTCTGGCCCTGGGAGGAATACACAATAGACACATCTTTGTATATTGAACACAGATGATTTCTGGCCCAAGGAGCCCACACTAAAAGTCTCGCCCATGGGGTGTAAATTAGAAAATGTGTTTCTCTGCACACATTGGTCAGAGGGGGCTGGATAGCCTGGGAAAATGTATTTTACAGCTGCTTGAATCTTTTCCTAGGAAAGTCCCAAGAAGTCCAAAGGAAATGTTGTCATTATCTAAGAATCACTAGATAGTCCCGGAGCAAATGGGCCCAGTAGAGCCTCTTTAAGCTATGGAAGGAAAACGAAGATGCAGCCAACAGTCATGATGGTTTTTGCTTCACTTTAGCCCCATCGGTCCTTGTTTGCCCCTGCTAAATCTGGGAGCAGTGTGAGAGGATAAGGATGACCAGCTGGTGGGTGGCATTTTTGGGAAACTAAGTTGGTTTCAGTCACCTCCTATCACCTCCCGTATTGGGCTTTGGGAGAGGAGAAATCTAATTATCCAAGCAGGATAACTATTGTCTCCCACAGGAAACAGACAGTGAAATAGGTTTAGGGCACTGACTCATATTCCATCAACAATGCTCTTAATGTACCCGAGCTCCTCTGTTTACCCTACAGGACCTCAGCCTATTCTAAGCTTTGCCAGACTAGCTGCAATTTTGCCATTTGAATCAATATGGGCAAACATGCTGCAAGGTCAGTGGGTGTCAATTAACTTTATCTGAGCCTCTGCTGCTGCAGGAAATCGCAAACGGTGGCTGTGTCGTGCCTGGACTGTCCTGTGGCCTCGTCCTAGGCTAGCAGTCCTGTGCTCTTAGTTTTGTCTCACTGCCTTCAGGCCTGGGGATGTATTTCCTGCCAGTGAATCACTGAGGAGACACAAAACCTCTCACCGTAATCTTATTCCACAGCAACACTGCTTCTCTTTCACGCCTCTTAATCAAGACATGGAGGCGGGAGGTGTGAATTTGAATTAAGACCCGGTGTGACTCTGTTAAAGGTAGAACTTTATGGGTAATACAGGACATGGACTGTCTCCTTGCCTGCCACAATTACTGTATAGTAATGCTGACATGATAGAGACTGAAGAAAGCTCATTCATTCCTTGACAAAACAAGCGTGGTACTGCTGGAGATGTGGCAAGTGTGCCTCCTGCTTTCCTCTAAGGTTGCCAGGTGTCCGGTTTTGAACCGGACAGTCCAGTATTTGAGCTTTCTGTTCGGGAAACAAATTGAGAAAATATAAATGAGAAGATATAAATATCCAGTATTTTCTAAATACGATGTAATGTCGAGTGTGTCCGGTATTTTTGCTGAAATCATCTAGCAACCCTACTTTCCTCTCTTCACCCATTTTCCTTTGCTGCTTCCCCAATCCCTCCCTCTGCCTCTCCATCATCTACTCTCTTTTCCCTTCCCCACCCTCTTCCCCAATGCTCATCGAAGTACTGATTCCTTTTTTATTCCTGTAAGTCCAGTGGCTTAGTCCTGGGCTCCAGACCTGTGCTCAGGCCCATAAATAAACAGCCAGAGGTCCCCTTTAAGCCCAGGCCCAGAGTACAGGGCAGGGCAGGAACCAAAAAGCAGTTCAGCAGTCTTCACACTGGCCCTGGGGCAGGGCAGGGCAGGGCAGATGAACAACCAATAAGGGGCTCAAGCCTGGTTGCAGGCAGAGCAGCAGTTTGTCAGGGGCTGTGCCCTTGAGCCGGGCAGAGCAACAAACAGTTTATAAACAGCAGTGTATGCAGCTAAGGTGGACATCAGACAGATGCAGTCAAATAATTTATATGGCCCTGCCCTTGGTCAGGGCAACAGTTTAAAGCTCGAGCAGAGGGAGGGATGTGTGTGTGCGCGTGCGCGCACCTGACTCTCCTTGCTTGGTGCTCTCTGCTGTCCATACCTTGGGTCTCTGGGATGGATCCACCTCTCCTGGTACCTGGCAGTCAACATGGGGGGAGAGGCATGCAGGTTAGATGCTCCCCTCCCCAGATTTCTGCTAGGGTTCATGCCAGAATGTAGCCAGCAGCAGCCTCTCTGCACTGTGTGGAAGGGAAGGGACAGGAGCTGTTTCCAGTCATGGGGGTGAAGGGATGACCTGGCCCATGTCTTTGCAGAGCTCATCAGACCCCCACCCACCCCCCGTGAATTGAAGCAGCTTGTCCTCTCCTGCCTGCACAGTGTCAAAAGGCAGCTGACACCTCCAGGCTGCTGCTGGCCACTGACATAACCCAGCCACTTCCTGTCCCCCAGCTGCAGCACAAGCAGGAAGAGGTTAAGCCCTAAGGATGCCTGGTGCACCAGGGCCCAGGTGACTGCAGGGGCTTCTGTGAACTCAGCCAGAAGGTGGCTCAGCAGGGGAAAGTGGCATGGGGGATAAAGCAGCCCCATGCTCCCTGGGGGCAGGACACAGGGTGGGGGATGGTGTGAGAGAAGAGGGCGCTAAGCCCATGCCTAAGAGGTTGCTATGGAGCCTGTAGGGTCAGGGCATGAACAGGCTCCATCCTCCATCCTCTCACCACTTAGCCTCAGGGACTGGCATGTGCACACCTCAACCCCTGCCCAGCGCAGTAGGAGCACCTAGGGAGAGCAGTGCTGGGCAGGCTCAGGGAAGCTGGGAAGAGGCTCCAGCCTGTTACCTCCCAGGTTGTGGCTTGATACAAGGGCCAAGAAAGAGCAAGGCTCACAGGGAAGTGGCCCAGGGAACAGAAACAGTTAAGGGTAATGGAGTAGGGCAGATATGGCGACTGCTAGAGGTCCCTGGGTCAGGACCCAGAGTCAGGGCTGTCCCAAAGGGGGTACCTGGGACAACCTATCCCCCCACCCAGTGCACCAGGTGTGGGGCTAGGCCAACCCTCCTCATCCCTGAGCCACACAGCCTGGGGGATAATGGGAGCCTGGTGCAGCAGCAGCAGGGGTCCCCCATACCACCATGCATATGGTGGGAGCTGGAGCGGTCCAGCAGCCTGCCCTGCTGAGCCATCCTCCTGGCCTGTGGTGCCTCGCTTCTCCGCAGCCATGGGAAGCAGAGTGCCCTGGTGCCAGGACTCGCCACTTCCTGCCACTGCTGAGGGCCAGGAGAGGGCAGCAGGGTGGGGTGGAATGGAGCAGGCTGCTGGGCTGCTCCAGCTCCCTCTGTTTCGGTGAGTACAGAGGGGTGACCCTTGCTATCACCACACCAGGCCCCTTGCCCCTTGCCCCAGCTAATCCTGCAGGTCCTGTCCATAGGACAGTTGGTGAGGCCACTGCAGGGCCCCCAGAAGCGCACGGCCTGGGAAGACTGCCTAGAACTGTCCTATGTAGGGAACCGCTCTGCTCAGAGTAGTGGGCAGGACTGGTCTCCTTTCCCCCTCCCTTCCAGCTTGCCCCACACCGAGCCACTAGGGTTGCCAGATGGTTTAATCAAAAATACCGAACACCCCCTACTCTTCCCCCCTCCCAAAAAGGACCCAACAGCAGTTATTAAGCAAAAAAAAAAAAATTTTTTTTTAATTAAAAAATCAGTATGGCTCCTTTAAGAGGCTTTTTTTGCTGGTGGCCATTTTGTTTTTCTGTTCCAGCCACAAGACAAGCCCCTGCTGAACCAGGTAAGAGGGGCTGGAGGGGCATCCGGGGGGGCCTGGCGGGGCTTCTGGGGGCTGGGCCCAGTCGCTGAGTGTGTCGTAGGGTTGCCAGGTGTCTGGTATTTTCACCTCCAATCAGGGAGAAAAAAACAGAAAATACCAGACATTTTAGGTGTCCAGTATTTTCTGGATTTTTTTTACTGGACAGAGGCAAAAATACCGGACTGTCTGGGTCAATACCGGACACCTGACAACCCTACTAGCCACACTGAAGCATGCCTACACAGACTGAGGTCAGAGGCTAGACATCAGGGCTGCAGTTGGCCGATTTAAGGACTGAGAACTCCTGATACACCCCAGAAGGGGGAGAACAGAATGGTGAGCACAGCTGGAAGACAGTGTCCTGAAGAGGACCCCACAGTCCAGGAAGTGATGCAGATCCAGACATGGAGACAGCAGAGATGGGCAAGACATCGGTCAGAAGAGGGTGTGCAGCTGAGCAGCAGAGCTAGTTCCCAGAGTGACCATCAGGAGGAGCCATGGCAGTGAGTAGAACTCCACTACAACAAGCTATTGTGAAGTGCTGAGCTACTCCACCATGTAAGTACCTAGATAAAACCAGCACTTGCAAACTAATATTTTTCCAAGTGAGATGTTTCCAGATCAAAGTCCTTCTGCTTGGTGCCCCTTGCTGATTGCACAAAGCAGCCAGAAGAAATCAATGCCTGAAGCATTACAATAAAGAAATGGTCTGGGGCTGGCAGAATTCACGGGCTGATTAGTTTGTCATCAACACTGAATGGGGGAAAGGAATTTCCATGGACCTGAAGTGTAACCTTTGATTGCATATTTTCAAGTTAGCAGCTTGTTCCTTTTGCATAGCTCCATCTTAGCCAAGATACTGCGGTTTGGCAGATTGGTTTTTTTTTTCTTTAAAGGTGAGTACATTTCAAACCATTTTTATGTGAGATGCTTCCGGAACCCTGAAAATACTCAGGGCGGGGGGGGGGGTGGGAGGAGGTAGCATTGATCCCTTCCATACAACTACACAGACAAAAGGCAGCTTGGAGCGTGCTGTTCCCCACAAAGCTTTTCCACGGAGAAGTGTGTTACAATAGGGAAGTGTTATCATTGGGCTTGACTTCTAGAGATGCTGAGTTTCCATAGACTTTGCTTGGGTTTGTGAGGGTATAAAACCTCTAAAGTGAGGCCTTTGTTATTTCTAAGTGCCTCTCTGCTCACTGTGCAGTAGCTTCCTAAGTGCCTAAAATGGATGTTTTGTGTATGTCCCAATGTGATCCCCTCTGTTTGTGATATGTAAAATCTTTGTGACTCCTCTCTTGAACATAAACTGATCCCCACCCATCTCAGGTGCAGTTAGCACCATACAAAGTGGAAGGTTCTCTCACTTGGCTTCTGTTCACCCTGCTAAGCAGCCAGCTCTGCAGCCGAGAACTCTGTCATCCTTAGCCAGGCGTGGGGCTATTCATCATTTCTGATTACCTTACCAGGGCTGAACTTGTGAGGAATGGTCATCCCTGAGAGCACTTTTCTTAAGATCTCCACAGCTGCCTATTGACTATGAGTCAGCGAATCACCATCTGTCACTGACTCCTGTGTCAGAAATGGATTACGCAGCGAATGCATCCAACTCAGATGTTGCATAATCTTTGCCTCACTCCATTTTCCACTTGAGAGGGGTGTCACCGAGGTGTGGGGAGTCACCGGGCCCTGCACCCCCATCCGTAGCCAGACATGGTTCTCAGCCAGCATGTAGAACAGAAGGTTTATTGCTTCACAGGGATACAGCATAGCACAGACTTGCTAGTACAGGAACCAGGAACAGTCAGTACAATCCATCTTGAGAAGAAGGGGCCCTGGCCCTGTTCCCCACTTCTGCTCCAAGCCCCCTCTGAAGAAAAAAAAAAAAACCCACACCCTCAGCAACCTGTCCTAATCTGCCAGCAGCCCCCCCCAATTTGTCTAGTTTCCTGGGCAAAAGGTGTCTTGATCTCACCCCCGCTCAGACTCAGGTTCATTGTGTGTGTGATGGGATGCATACTTCCAGTGAGTCACAACAATCCCCATCCCCTCCTGGACAGTACTACTCACGTAGGGTTGCCAGGTGTCCGGTATTTACCCGGACAGTCCAGTATTTACCCGGACAGTCCAGTATTTTTGGCTCCTGTCCAGTAAAAAAATTCAGACAATACCGGACACCTGAAATGTCTGATATTTTCTGAATTTTTCCCCAGCCAGGAGGCGAAAATGCCGGGCACCTGGCAACCCTACAAACATTCAGCGCCCACCTTCCCGCCCCCTGCCCCAAACCGCCCCCGGCCCCTAACACCCCCAGCCCCCCGACCCCAACCCCCATGCTTACCTGGCTCCCCAAGGCTGCTGGCACAAAATGGCTGCCAGCCAAAAGACCTAGGGGAAGCAATGCTTTCCCTTGGGTCTTAGTGCTCAACTACTCCCCTGTTCCTATCCCTGCACTTAAAGGGGACATGGTGTTTTATTTTAAATTTTTAAAACTTTTTTTGGGGGGGGGGCTTGTCCTTGGAGTCCTCTTTTTTTTTCCCTCAACAACTTTGGTCTCCCCCCCCCCCGTTTTTTTTTCCCTTCAACAGAATTTTTTCCCCGGTTTTTTTTTGCGGGGGGGGGGGGGGGGTCAGTATTTTTGTTTCAACCATCTGGCAACCCTAGACAATAGAGCAGTGCCCAGGAAAACGGAGGCACACAGGACTACTACAGGGAAGTACAAACAACATAAAGGAAACAGAGTGAATACAATCCCCACTTTGTCACAATTTCCAGTTTATTCAATTCCCAGTTTTCTTTTCTCAGCTATTTGTTGCAGAAAAGTGTGGCATCTTTTGCAGAGTATTAATTTTTAAAAAGTGTATGTTGAATGTTTTTTGTTTAGGCAGATTTATCCCATTATCTAACACGCACAAGGCAAAGAGTTATTTCTTGGGGCAGCGAAGGAAATTGTTATATGCTATGTGGAAAATAAAAGAGAAAGGAAAGAAGGATAGATCGAGACAGTGAAGTGAAACCATCTTACACCAGTTAATGGTATAAAGAATTAGAACTGCCAATAATATCAAAGTTCACAAGGATCAATACATTACAATAAAGATCTGGACAGTTAAACAAATAAAGCTATTAAATCTGCAACACCCACACAGCCAGAGGACCTCAGAAAGCTATATGCTCCCAGAAGAGACCTTGCTATTTCCAGAGAGAGAAGGACATTTCTAGATATTAACATGCATAAGCAGCAACAGGTAGATAGATGGTGGTATGTGACACCCAGGTGACAGTGTCAGCCTAATCCTCTGAAGCTCCAGTACCTCTTTAATTCTCTTGACTTCCTTTAAAGAAGTTTGCAGGTTGATGCATGTCAAATGTATTAACAGTGATGGATCTAAAGCACCTCCTGGCCTTCCTTCTTGTCTCTCACAATGAGTTTAATTACTTTTGCTAGTGTGCAGGGATCTTTCCGCAGTTCTGAGCATACTCTGCATGACAACTAGCACAGAACCTGCTATGTTTTACCGGCTATATACCCACATACCTAAATGGCACTGCTACGGTAATTCATCAGTGCTTCACAATCACTAATTTAGCCTCTCTTTCAGATAGGGAATTAGCATTATCCCCATTTTACAGATAAGAAACAGAAATGCAGTGACTGGTCTGAGGTCATGCAGCAAGTTTCTGGCAGAGCCAGGAAATGAACCCCAGTGTCTTTTGTTCCAGACCAGTGCTCTAATCACAAGGCAGCCTTCTACCGAGACAGGAAAGGCAAATTCTTCTCCTAGAGCCACTGTAGCAGTAGCCAGCTCCAGTATTTACTCTTCCTATACATTCAGAACTCCCATGGAAACTTGCACAAGCAAGGAGAGCAGCACTGCAACATCAAGCCTTACCATGAGGCTTACCACTTATGGGATGTTAGGTGTCCTCATGAGAGCTAGAGGTTCTTCAAGGGAAGTTGCAGCAGAGGAGTAGTTCTATAAGGATAACAGGTTGGTCTCCAATAATACATGCTCAGGAATTCGCAGATTATTCAGCACTCAGGTTAAGCAATGACTTTTCTGACTGCCAGCCCTGTAAATGCCATCTGTAGTCTAAACATCGAAGCCCTGGTCTACAATAGGGAGTTATTTCAAAGTAACACCCCCTTATTTTGAAATAATAAGCAGGGCGTCCACACTACCAAGCCTGTCATTTTGAAATCTGTACTGCTTTCCTGGGGAAATAAGCTTATTTTGAAATGGTTATTTTGGGAGTTATTTCAAATTTAGTTATTTCAAAATAATGTCCTAGTATAGACATGCCCAAACAGAGCTCTGTCTGCCTCCTACACTAGCTTCACCAGGAACAAATTTAATTGGGCATCTTATTGATGCTCAGTTACAGAAGAGAACCCAGCTTCCTTTCCTGTATCAATATTGGTTCTGCAGTGCTAACCATAGCAAAAGAACTCATGTGTTTCAGTAGAGTACACAGGGGTAATTCAGTGACCGAAAACACACAGGGATCAATTCTCTCCCACTCCTTCTGCACCAGTGTAACCAGTTGACTGTGGTGCACTTATTTTTATTAGTATGAGATTGGAATAAGGCCCACAGGGAAGAAAATACAGTGAATGTGATGTTAGAGCAACTGGCATGACAGTAATTCAATTGACTTAATGGAGTTACTCCTGATTTGCAAGTAAGAGCGAGATCAGGTAGAGTCAGAAGAGCCATTTTTATACAGTCAGATTTACTCCTGAGAACAAATACTCCTAGCTTCAATGTGCTCATTATTCTACATATGAAAGGATGGAATTCTCATGCATGCGCTCAGATAACCTTCCAGTCTCAATGGCAGCTGGTTTGCAGCCACCCCTCTGCTCTGTGCCTGCCCTCTGAGACTGACAAGGGCAATTACAGCTTTTAAGAAACCTTTGGACAATGTGTGGCTTTGGGTATTGAGTTGCCCTCCTATTCTCTGGTATTTCCCAAGAACAATGCAAGCGGCATGACGGGGCACAGCCCCTTGCAGTGATAATTGCCGTACTGAAGAGAGAGATTTTCATCCAAATGGGCTTTTGTTGGAAGTTTCAGGAACCTGAGCCCCGCTACTAATAACCTCTCCAGCTCAAGTTCCAAATAGACCCATTCTGCTCAATTCAGCAAGCACCTGCCTGGCTGCGGGCTGTGCAAACGAGTAGCATTTTATGGGCGACCCCAGCCACGCTCCATAAGCCAATCACCCAGCATCAAGTTGGCGCAAAGCTGCTGCCTCCACACAGCTCCAGCCTTTTTTCTCCCCCAGTGAAGAAAGTCTGGCCACTGGACACAGAAACAAACCATTGTCATGTTGGCTAGGACACCAAGTGCCAGGACAGCCTCCTAATCCCTGCACTGCACCAGTAGTAGACAATTACCATGCAGAAGTAAATGGCCCATCAGCATTGCCACACTGCTAGGAAAACGCAACCACTTGTGAGGACACAAAGACGCTGTAGTGAAGACGCTCACCCGGGTGGTAGCCCAGCCATGAGCAGAGGCACATACAGGATAATAGCTGTGAGAGCAGAGTACTAAGGGACACTGCACACTCTCTCTCTAGAGGCACATCCAATCCAGTCTCAGGCATTACGAGGAGAACCACCCCAGTGATACCCAAATGTCCCACTTATGCTTTACCTAGCCCATACAGAACTTTGCTGTGGGCTGTCTGCTGTTATTGAAGGGGACTGGAGTTAAACTGAAAAGGGGAACTTTGCAGACTAAAGAAACCCTGTACCCAGTAGAAAGCCATTCTACAGTTGGGAACAAGCAGGTGCTGCTCCTAACTCCTCAGATGGGAGCTTTACTTTGTTACAGAACAGTTAGTTCCTTTGACCCCAGTCATGAGGTTCACTACTTGATGCTGTGCAGCTCCCTTATGGACAAATCCTGGGAGTAGCCCTTGACCAATTTGATGCCCCCTCCTTTGGTAGCTGGCTCTGTCTCTCTCCCTCTCTGGATCCGATTGCTTCCTCTCTATAGCTTGGCCCTTGGATAGGCCACTATAATGTTCCCCTTACAGGACACCAGAGTTCCCTGGATGATCTGTCTCAGGCCAGGTCACTTCCCCAGTGGCTGGAAGGAGAACCCTACTCTGGGTTCCAGCACAGACACCCTTGGCTGCATCTAGACTGGCATGATTTTGCAGAAATACTTTTAACAGAAAAATTTTCCCATTAAAAGTATTTCTGCAAAAGAGCATCTAGATTGGCACGGATGCTTTTGTGCAAAAAGTGCTTTTGCGCAAAAGCATCCGTGGCCAGTATCGAAGCAATTTTGCGCAAGAAAGCTCCAGCGGCCATTTTCACCATCAGGGCTTTTTTACGCAAAAAATTCCTTCCCTTGCACAAGAGGGCTTTTTCCCAAGCGGGAGCATCAGAGTTCTTGCACAAGAATACTGACAATCTTACATTAGATCGTCAGTGTTCTTGCACAAATTCAGGTGGCCAGTGTAGACAGCTGGCAAGTTTTTGCACAAAAGCAACTGCTTTTGCACAAAATCTTGCCAGTCTAGACACAGCCCCTATGCCTAGCAACCATGGTCTTGCCAATCTCAGACCTATTGCTGTTCCCCTAGGCTCTTCCTTTCTCTGTCCACTAACACCTCCTCTAGCTACTCCACCCTTGCTCAGGTTCTTGCCAGTTTCTATAGACTAAGGCAGGATCACAGGGTTTAATCTTCCCCTAAACCTTCTTGTTATCCCTAGCCCACTCTCCTCCTTTCTAGAGAGGGGCTGAGAGTTTCCTCCTCTTATGAGTGGCTTCCTCTTCATATGCCTGTCCCTGCTCATCCCCCAGCTTGGCATCATCAGCCATTAGGCCCGGACTCCCCACCAGATGTAGTCTGTCACAGGGCTAATTGGCCCCTTTATTAGCTGCTCAGGCCTTGGCCTGTTGGGTGGGTTTTTTTGTTACTGTCTGGTTCACAATATTGCTTACCTCAAGTCCTGGAAGAAATACTCAGAAGACTGGTACCACAGGCAGACTATAAAGTGTGTTTCCCCCCAAGGCAGAAGGTCAGGCTTGGCAATCTGAGCTCCTGCTAACAGCAAATGGTGCCTCTTAAGACCTCAGACTCCACCGAACAATGAAACCAAACTAACCCTGGAAATGCCAGTGAAAATGACAAAGACTAGAGCAGCTCTGAGATACTCCCTTTTGCCACACCAGCCAGGGTTCACTACACCCTTCCCTGCACTAGTGGTTCCTTCCAGGGAAGAGTGGGACTAGAGTAACTGAGCTTCTCCTGGACACAAGCATCAGCTATTTCAGTGAGGAAAACAAGAGATGATGATGCTGAGTATCATCCATGACCACTGATTTCAGGATGGCTGGTAGGGATGTGAATGGGTAACCAGTTAACCAGTAACCCAGTTTAGCAGGTTAGGGTTAGCCATTACCTGGGAGCCTGTGGCTGCAGGCAGAAGACTGCTCCACAGGGCTGGGAGTCAGCAGCCTCATGTGGGGTGCCCTCCTCACCTCACCCCACCCCACCTTACCCTACCCTGCTGCTGCTTCAGGTCCCATGCAAGAGCCAGCACCCCGGCATGGGGTCAGAAGCAGCCCCTGTCTATGGTGTGGGAGCCACTCAAGCCCAGTCCCCCCCCATCCCATTTAAGCAGTTAACTGGTTAAACAAAACATTAACTGGTTAACTAATTAAATGGGATTTTCCATCCCTAATGGCCAGCCTCTCCCAGGATTCATCCCTTCCTTTGTGGCTGGTAATGCTCATGTTACATGGTTGTAGTACACAGCGGCTGGCACAGGCAACTCGTGGTAGCAATCAGGAGAGGCACCACTGCTTTCGTCCGCAGTGGGTCTGCTTTGATAGATTTTTTTTTTTCTCAAGCCCTTCCTCATTTGAGGGAAAAGTTAAGAACTTTCTTGCAATATTCTGTACTGAACAAGAGAATTCTGTAACTAAGTTGGGTCAGTGGGTGGTGTATTTCCAGACACATAAAACCAAAACTGCACTATGAGTCTCAAATTACTTTGATAGCAGAAAAAGGAAAACTAGCAGCAAGAAAGAACTAATGTAATGCATCTAGGAGAGAGCACAGTGTGTGCCTCTCCTCTGTTAGCTGCAGCCACTCTAAGAACAAGATGGTGGAGGGAAATTCACCTGCAGAGGACTAGTGCAAAGTCTGTGCACTGGGGTGAATATCCCATCTTATAGGGAGCTCTTGTTTGGGCAGGAGAACATCTTAGGCTGGGTTAGCAGTAGGCAGCATAATGCGACAGCTTCATGTGATACAAATGCAATGCTTTAAAAATTGATAGCTGAAAACTTGCAGATTAGAGCAGAAGTGGAGGCGAGGCAAGGCCGGCGGGGGAGGGAGGAAGGGCTTTTTGCATGCTTGTGATTTTCTCCCTTTCCTGTACACACAGCTCAGGGTGGGGCTGTTAACTAGTATTAATAATAAGCATGTAGGCTGGAATGTTTGCTTTACCCCCAGCCCTGGCAAAGGGCAGTGCTTACTGTGCAACCCCTGGAGCAGAGTGAGATGCTAGCCAGCGCACGGGAGAAGGGGGAGGGGGACAGAGCTCAGATTTTGTCTCTACCCCATCTTCCACCTGCACAACAGGGAAGGGCAAAGTGACTCTAAATTACCTGCTGTCTTCCTCATGCTGTTACCTGTCACAGGAGGCCACGCAAAGGAGTGAAGGATGCCTTCTCCTCCTTTGCTCCCTTATGCGGCTAGGCCACGAGTTAGTTACTTTGAATGGGGCTTAACAGAGAAATCTGTGAGGATGGGCCCCTCACCTGAAGAAATTATAATTGAATTATAAAGCTCCAACCTGGCAAAGAGTGACCTGGTCCCACGGCAGAATAGGGGCTTTATTAATGGATGGTTGTTCAAGTATATCTGAAAGCTTTGCAGCTCGCCTTTTCCTTCTCCTTTTATTACCATTTCTTTAAATTACAGAGCTGAGATCTCCTCTGGTGTCTTGTCCACAGATCCATTAAACAAAGCATCCCGTATCTATTAAATAAAGCAGTAAGAAAAGATAAACTTATTGAAACTGCCATTCACTAATGCCTGCTGTTCTGAGGCAAACATAAGGATTAAATTAAAGAGGAAAAGCAAGAGGGGAGGAGAAGACAATTACCTCAATGTGTCCCCATGGCATTTGCAGGTAAGTGCGATAAGAGAATTAAGCATCATTTTGACACACTCTGCCTATTTATAAGGAGCCTGCACCGCACAAAGCCACAAAGCAAAGTAATAGAGGGAGAAGAGGAAGAAGAAAAACAATTAACTAAATCCAGGGATCCAAGTGACTCCACTGACATATACACAGCAGGATCAGAACTCAGACCTCCTCTGGCTATTCTCTGTGCTTCCAAGACTTGCTTTGTGAGGTACTGCGAGCCTCCTGCAAAATGCCCAGTGGCTTCAACTCCCATTTACTTTATAGGGAGATGAAGGCACCCAGCACCTGACAGAATCAGACCTCTAAGAAAAGACTTAATGGGCCAGATTCTGGTCTTGACTCCAGCCCCTTTGTACCTCTCTGGCAGGGAAAGGGGGATGGTGACAGTGAAGGAGGAACCGTGAGCAGGCTCACCCACTTCTATCCCCTGTGAATGCCAGAGGGCACAGGTGAGGGTGGGAAGTCCAGAGATGGGGGAGGAGCTGGTGTGAGAGACACTCTAGTGATCGCCAGCTTTCTGAGTGGCCTTTGAGGGGCAGGTACAAGTTGTCAGCACACGTTGCATCGTTGAGGCATTCTGGAGCAGCTGAGTGTCCAGCCCAGTGTTCCCTGAAAGACAGTGGTTCTCAAACTTTTTGACCTGTGGTCCAGCCTGCTCAACACAGACCCTTCCATGGACAACCAACCAACCACCCATGATGACAAAATGGGTGCAGGAAGGGGTGGGGGCTATCTGGGAGGTAGTGTGCAGCAGTGGGCTGTGTGGGGGGGGTTCTGGGTGGGAAGATGGGTGCATGAGTGGGGTGAGGGTGGGGAGGGGTCTGGGTGGGAGGGAGGGTGCAGGAGCAGGGTGGGGATGGGAGGTCTAGGAAGGAGAGTGCAAGAGTGGGGTGGAGGTGCAGCGACTGGGTGGGAGTGGGGCACATGAGGTGGATGGGGGTGCAGGGTCTGGGCCTGAGGGGATGGGAGGCTTACCTAGCTCCGTGCCTTCCACTGCTCCCAGGCACCACCTCCACTGCTTCCACTGGCTGTGATTCTGGCCAATGGGAGCAGTGGGGAAAGCTTCCAGGCAAGTGGTTTCCTGTGCTGTCATTCCCCCAGGCAGGGGAGGTGGAGTGGCAGTGCATGGAGCTGTTTCCTTCCCCCACAAGCCAGATCCAGCCCACGAGACTTGCTCCACTCCCCACAGTGGGAAGCCCGTGTTGGCACTCCAACCTTGCATGGGGGGCAGGGCTGGAGCACCAGCACAGGCTCCCTGCTGCAGAGGGGGGTGAGCCCCAAGCCCATGGCCCACACTTTGAGAACCACTGCTGTTAAGGGGAGCATTTGGGCAGCCACCCAGGAGAATCAAATTCCACTCAGCTCATTAGCAGAGTACCCACAGCTGGCAGCATGTGTGGCTACTGGTGGTGCACATCCACACATGTTCCAGTGCACATAAAATTTATTCCACACATGGATGGGAAAAAAATAGAGGGAACACTGCCAGCTCTAAATGATAATCAAAGTGACAATATATTTAGCCCTTTTGTATATCGTTACTTGGGACCTGGTTCCCCCCTCTCTTGCACCAATTTTACACCATGTAATGTCATTTCCTACAGTGAGTTGGTCCTGATGTATCCCAGGAAGAGGAGACTCAAACATTTATGCTTTTCACACAGTCCTTCATGGAGGACAAACATCTTCCTTCTATTCTGAGTATCATTCTACCTAGATGTGCAAAATATTAAACTCACTGACCCTAGAAATCTCTTCCTACCGCGTCCCGAAGCTGATCCTTCTGAATAATGGGAGAAAAATAATTAATGCAGCACCAGTAGCAGGTGACACATTCAAGGTTATTTCCTCTGAGTCACTGACTGGCATATAAAGGTAACTTTCCCTGACTGAATTATGAGTTTATTAGGCATGTGAAACATTCCAGCAGCTTGAACAGGCGATGCGAAATGCAGACACAAATCCTCAGCCGGCATTTGTTCACCATTCCTCTCTTGCCCAACTGGCAGCCCCAAGACTTGTACAGTGTATAATTGCTACTTTGAATCAGAGTTTCTAAAACATTTGAACTTCTATCTCACCCATTCAGCTATTTACCTTGCTTAGCTGTTTATAAATCTCCTAATACTTTGGAACTAGTGTTCTCTGTAAGCGGAGTGCTTGCATGGCCACTCAGCAGAAATTCAGGTGCCACCCAGTTCATTAGTAGAGTGCCCATAGCTGGCAGCGTGTGTTTCTAAGGGTGGTACACAACTGCCCATGCCTTGGTGCAATAAAATTATTCCACACATGAACAGAAACTGTTAGAGGGAACATTGTTTGGAACCTCCACTTAGTTCTTTCCTGTTAAATAATGTATTTTCTCTGATGAAGACTTCTGAGATAGCACTGATTGCAGGGCTCCTAAGGGTAAACAGAAACAAAGGTTCCCCATAGCATTGGTCCTGCCTTGGGTGGGGGGCTGGACTTGTTGACCGCCTGAGGTCTCTTCCAGCTCTATGATTTTATGATTCTATGAGAAGGGTGAGTCTATACTTAAAATACTGCATCGGCACACCAAGGCAGCTGTGCAGCTATAGTGCTTTAATGAAGATGCTCTAAGGCGACAGAAGAGAGTTCTCTAGTTGGCGCAGTTAATCCACCTTCTCAAGAGGAAGAAGCTAAGTCAGTGGAAGCAGCTGTCCCACCTGTATAGCACTGTCTACACGAGGGGGAGGGGGATTAGGTTGGTATAATTATGTTGCTCAGGGGGTATGGATTTTTCATCCCCCTGAATGATCTAATTATATCAATACAGGTCTGCCGTGTAGACTAGACCTCTGATTCTGAATATATGACCTCCGTTCTCTTCTCTAAAATCCTCAGAATCTAAAAGCAAGAGTCACTTTCTTGCCCCACCAATGAATGGCTTGGCGTTTTAAAGAGCCCTCCACCCCAGCTTCCCATTGTGTGCCTGCAGTTCTGACCCCAAGGATGACTATGGGAGCAATTGATTGTATGTAGACAGCTGCCTCCATGATTTGCAGGGGGCAACCACATGGTCAGGCAGCATTTGCACATGTAGTTAATGGTGTTGCAAAATCAAGTCCATAGTCACGGAAAATTTCAGACCCTTAACATCAATTAAATATGTTGTTAAAGTTGGCTCTTTATATGCTGATAGGACTGATTGTCTGGTCAGTGTGAGATGTACAGAGGTCAAATATACCCTGAATATATATTGTTAATAAGTTACTAAAATTCCCTTTCTGCTTCAATCAGGAAGCAATCAGTCTATTCCACACTCCATGACAAGCAGGATTTAAGCAATCACCTCTTTGCCTTAGTCAAGAATAATTGAGTGTCCTGATTTGAAAAGTTCTGTCCAAAGTAAAAGCAGATGTGAAAAGAACCTGGGGTTAAAATTAGCAAGCTCCTAGACCTGATAAAAATGATCGTCACTTTTGTGGCAAATCCAAGAAAGACGTGGCCTCCTTGCAAATCAAACATCAACTGCACTGATGTCAGGCAAGGAGCTTAAGATGGTCTGATTGTATATTCAATTTCTGTTCATCTTTGGCCATCTTCTCAACTTTTGGTGGCCACATGATTATGGGACATGTACTGGCTTTCCTTGATACACAAGCTTCAGAATTCTTTGGTATCACTTTCTTCTATTATGTCCCTACCAAGTGAGCCAATAAAATCGAACACACAAGGTCTTTAAAACCGCTAGAACTGTCTTTCCCCCATTAATTGGGACCCACTTTATAAAATTCTAGACTGAAGTTCAGGGCTGGCCTCTCAGTCTGATACAGTCACATTTGCAAAAGTGCCAAAGTCACTTAAGCGTCTAAGTCCTATTTTCAAAAGTGCCATATGCCCTTCAGGGTCAGATTTTAAAAGGTGTTGAGACATCTGAAGATGCAGATAGACCTCCACAGGGAGCTTTAATAGTGCCTAACCAGCACAAGGGTTTCTGAAAACCCTGCTAAGAACTTCTCTATTAGTCAGACACCTAAATACCTTTGAAAATCTGAAGCCTAAAAAATCCTAAGTCTCACTGAGCATCAATGGGACTTAGGTCCTGAGGGTAAAAATTTCAAAAGCATCTGAGCAACTTAGAAGTGTAAGTCTAATTTTAAAAAGTGACTTAGGTACATAGGAGCCAAAGATCTATTGACTTTCAATTAACTTCTAAGGCTTAGACTTGTAAAGGGATTTAAGCGTTGCTGCACTCAGTATTGAAATGCCTGATTCTGAAGCCTAAATATTATTTTCAAGAGTGCTTGAGACACTTAGGAGCCTAAATCCAATTCACAGGCAATGGTATTTAGGCACTGAGGAGCTCAAATCCTCAAATAAAAAATGAGACAGGTTCCTAAATCAGTTAGGTATTACAGAACTGAGAGCCGCAATGCTTAAATATGTTTAAATATCTGGGCCAATGTTCTTCTGAAAATTCACTTTTGAAAATAGGACTCAGAAGCTTTTGAAAATGTTATCCCCTAGTAGCTTATTTTCTCAAACTTTTGCAGAATTTAACTTAAGGCTTGTCTACATGAACACTTAGTTTGTGGCAAGTTGGGGGGTAAATCTATCCCACACTAGCCTGCTATACACTAAGGCCTAGTCTACATTACACCTCCCTGTCGATCTAGCCTACACAACTTCCACTATGCAAATTGCATAGCTGAAATCAACTTACTTACTGCAGTGTCTTCACATGGTATGGCCAGTGGGGGCTGCTCTCCCGTCGACTCCAGCTACTCTTCTCATCCTGGTAGAGTACCTGAGTCAACAGGAGAGTGCAGGTGGATGGTGGGGTAGGGACAAAGTCTGAGCTCTATTGTTTCAAAGCTGGGTTTCAGACCCACTGCAATGGTCCTTCAAATGTTTTGGCCAATTCTGCATTAATAACTAACCCCTTTTCTACTCCATTTGAGGGAGCACTGGAATCCTGTTAACCTCTGCTGTCAGACCTGGGTCCCTTTTCCTAGAGTAGCAAGTCAAACACCCAGGTCTGTACTGTGCTCTGCCATCTTGGCCATCCCTACTGGTAATAAGGTGGCAATGGAAGCATTGCATTATTAAGCCAGTGCTATGCCTCCCTGTACCTGAAAGCAGTGGGAGTGCCAGAGTCTGGAGGGGAGAAGCTCTTTTGCTCTGATGCTGGCACTGGTGTCTTTTCAGTCTCTGCATCTCTGGTTTCATTTTCACCTGCTCAGAGGTAAGGAGGAAGGGGGTTGTCAAACGCAGGACTGAAATGAGAGCCATGTGAATTGATTCAGGTCTTAGTGACAGGCCGGACAGGCTCACGCCATCCTCTTAGCACTCTCTTCATAAGCCGGAACTCAAGCCGGACATCTCTAATGGCAGGGAAGAGGCCTGCCGGCTGGGATTCCAAAAGCCAGGGATAAAACACTCCCCACTTGCGAGGCCATTGGAGGGCAGGACACATCTCTCAGGCGTCTGCCCCTTCCAACCCAGTCCCTTTCCCTCCTGCCTTAGTGCTGAGCTGCTCCTGCAAATGAGCTACTTCCCCTATATGGTTGGTAAAAACAACGGCAGAGACAACACTGGACTATAAACTGCAGGTACAAGAAGAGGGCCAGATGGCAAAGTGCTGCTTGCTACTACCCCGACTACTTCCATATCTGCCACAGCCCTAGGCAGGATCCCATGGGGCAGATCCTTGAGCGTGCTCCCTACCCTTCTGCTTCTGTATGGACTGAGCTCCTCACAGCAGGGCTAGGGAATTTGGAATCATGCAGAGGCTGGCTACATTTGCCCTACAAATAAGTCACTTTGGAAAATAGGATTTAGGAGCTTTTGAAAATGTTATCCCTAGTAGGACATAGGCCCAGAGTTTGAAAGGTATTTAAGCATTGCGGCTCTCAGTCCTGCAATACCTAACTGAGTTAGGAGCCTGTCTCATTTTTAAAAGAGATTTGAGCTCCTAAGTGCCTAAATACCATTGCCTGTGAATTGGACTGAGGCTCCTAAGTGATTCAAATCCTCTTGAAAATGATCTTTATTGAGCGGTAGAGGACAATAGTGCTATGTGCAGCAGCTCTGTACAAGACAAGTTTTCTTTCCTGAAGGATTGTAACACATGGACATCTGGAGGTTATTCGAGGTTGGAAATACAGTTGGGACAAACAGACCACGTTACTCTGGCAACATCACCTCGATTTTTCATGGAGCACTGCAGCCCACTTCACGCAGTTTGGGAGTGAGGCTTCTGTATGTCATGCGATGACTCCCAGGTCCCTCTCCCCCACCCCTGAGCTAGTGGACAAAGTCTTGATCATAGAAGCAGCCAGTATTGGAGGTCAATAGCAGCCAACTAGGGAATTTCTCTCTCAGCCGCCAGGCACTTTGGACAGCAAGTTGTGTGGAGACTCTTACCTGTCATCATTGTTTATAGTTGAAAAGTCACCATCACCTGTTCATAGACGTATGTAACATATATCCTCTCTCTGCTCACAGTATTGAGATCATGTTTGTAATTTAATCCAAGCCAACATGACCTTGGAAAAAAAGACCTATACTGTGATCTCCATCAGTACCAGCAGCAGTGGTCCTGTAGGGTCAAAAATGGCATGTTTCAATGGCACTTACTAGGGGATGTTGCCATGCAGATGGTGGGAAAGGAAGCCCTAGCCCGACTGTGTGGAGAAAGACGGGATCACAGGAATAGTCGCCTGGGTTGCCTTGCACAGGTGGGGTAAAGGACACTGAAGAGGGTTCTGGGACTGAGATGATGAATGTATGGTACCAGCAGCAGCTGGGGTTGCTCTCCTTAGATTGGGGATGAGGCAGGCATAGTGTGTTCCAGCAGGGGCATAAAATAAACCTCTAGGACAAGAATGGGGAACCTTTTTTAGGTTGGGGGCTGCTAATCCACAAAAAAATTAGTTGGGGGCCACACAGAAAAATCAGTTGGAGGCGTGGGGTCTGGGCGGGAGGGATGGTGTAGGAGCCTAGGGGGCCAGATCCAGGCAAGATCTGGTCCCCGGGCCATATGTTACCCACCCTCTGCTCTAAGACAACTTGGTAAAGAATCACTAAAGTAGCCTTCAGTCATAGCCAGAAGTAGGCTGAGGACCAGAGCTCCAGTTCTAATTACCCATTTACACAGTGGCACTATGTAGTCCTGTTCTCATCTGTCCCACAGAGCTACACCCCCCATTCTCATTTAATATTGAGGTAGGGGGACTGCTGTAAAACTCACTCTGAATTTGCCCAGAATGTCACTTACTGACGGGCTGGGAGAACTCTCTGGATGTGATTCTCCTTTCCTTTCACCGCTTTAACCCCCATGTCTCTCCATTGATGTCAGTAGCTTCAGGGGATAGCCGAGTTAGTCTGTTATAGAAAAAAACAACAAATGGTCTGGTAGCACTTTATAGACTAACAAAACATGTAGATGGTATCATGAGCTTTTGTGGGCACAGCCCACTTCTTCAGATGACCAGAGTTGCATTCCTGCAGACTTACGGCAGTGTAAGTGACAGCAGACTCAGACTCCCAGTGCATAGCCTCCAGGGACAGATTGCAATTTGGAGTAGGATCAGCCTCCCACCACCACAGTGAGGTTGGAGCGGGAATGGGATTAGGGAGCCAGAATGGCATGTATGCTGTGGATACCAAGAGGAAATAGCTTTCAAGGATGCCTCAAGACTCATCTTTCATGAGAAAAAAAACCCATCCACCCTCTCACTCTACCACCAGCTCTCATTCATTTTTGGTGAGCTACACCTAGTGATGGAGAGATCGAGGATTCAAGGCAGAGAGCATGCACCCTAGGACAGTGTTTCTTAAACTTTTTAAGACTGAGGAACACCAAGCAATCATTTTTTTATAAGGAACACCAAGGATTTTTTGTTAAGCCAAAAAAAATAAGTCAGGGGAAAAGGGTTGGGGGGAAAGTTATTGAGAAAAAAAAAAAAGGTTGCCTGCCCCTTTAAGGGTGGCCATTTTGAATTCTGTTGTTCTCCGTGGCACACTGGTGTGCCGCCGAACACAATTTAAGAAACACTGCCCTAGGATCAATTGTCCGAAATACCAGAATTATGTCATGCACTAACACAACTACATACTCTGTGTGTACCGACAGAGTCCTGCGAATCACAGCTATCCACTTCATAGCCAGGGATACTTGCATCCATGGACCATTTTTGAGGCTAGTGGAGCGTGGATGCAGATACACCTGTGCAGGGCAATACCCACTGGCAGTGCCAGACCCACAGCCTCCAGCTCAGGCAGCCTGGGCGGGGAGTGTGCTCAGGGCTGGCAGCCCATGGTTAGGGGCAGGTTGGAGTCAGGGCTCTCCAGGACCTGCTCGCTGCATCACAGCCTGTCCAATGGCTTGGACCCCTCAGGTAGTGCCAGTGTCCCCACCATGATGGTTTGGCCCAGCAGTACTGGCCACACTCCCAGCCTGCCGGCTGCTGGGCAGCAGGGCCCTACCTGTGGGGATTGGAGCAGATGGGGCCCGGGCACTCCACCCCCTGCCCCACTGTGATGCAACACACACTGCTGTTGTTGGGTGCAATTGCTCACAAACCCCCCAGAACAGCATGCAATGTGGCACCCCTTTGAAACAGCACCCCTTCTCCTCGAGACCCCCACCCCACCATTTACCCCTAGTCTCCACCCTCATGCTGCCTCTTGCATGTGAGACTCACCCTCCCCGCTCATCTCTGCTCCCTCCCCCCCAGGTGGCTTGCCACTTGCGGATGCAGACAGAAGCAGCAGATGGCTAGCAGCTTGCAGATCAGATCACAAGTTGATCTTAACAGATGCAGGTTAGATGCGGAGCTGCATTTTTATATCATGCAGGGTTCTACCACAAGCCCGTACACAGGGCGGGGGGGCTGCGAAGGGCGCTAACACACCCTCTGTGGTCCCCCAAGTAAGTGTGAGGGGGCTCCACAGCTCAAGCTCAGCCCCCCCCTCCTTGCCCACAAAGCAGGGAGCCCATGCTGGTGCTCCAGCCTTGTCCTCCCCCCACAACCCCGGCAAGGTTGGAGCACGAGCGTCAGCTTCCCATTGGGGGTGGGAAGAGAAAGCCTCAAGCCTCGCTGCATGATCCAGCTCACGGGGAAGAAGTGCTCCCCCACCCCCTCCTCTGGCTGAGGGAACAGCAGCACATGGATGTGCTGCCTGGAGGCTTTCCCCACTGCTCCCATTGTCCAGAATCGGCCAATGGGAGCAATGGGAGGTGGTGCCTGGGACTGGTGTGGGGAGTGAAGGTAAGTAAGTGCCCCCTATGCCCTCATGTCCAGACCCTCGCACCCTCATGCCCCCCCACCCTCAACCTGCTCCTCACCAACTCCCCTGGACAGACACTTACCCCCAGCCTGCTCCTGCACCTCCCCCGGCCAGACACCCTCCCCCCAGCCTGCTCCTACATCTTCCCTTGCTCCTGCACCCTCTCCCCTGCCCAGACATCCTACACCCACCCTTGCTCCTGCACCTTCCCTCCTAGCCACCCGCTGAACCTTCCCTTGCTCTTGCCCACTCCCCCTGGCTAGACACCCTACTCCCAGCTTGCTCCTGCACCCTACCTCCTATCCAGACCTCGCACCCTCACCCCCTCTTGCGTCCCACTACCCTCCCAGATCCTCCACCCACATTCCTCTTGCTGGCAGCCCTGTCCCATACACTGAACCCTCCATTTTTGTCCCAACCCCAGAGCCTGGGGGGGGAGGGTCCACAAAATCCACTAATCTTAGAACCCCGGAAGAATAAATCTGAGGTTGGTCCTGCTTTGGCCAGTGGGTTGGACGCAATGACCTCCTGAGGTCCCTCCCAACCTTATGATTCTATGGGAAGCCCTGAACCTCAGTCTTCCCTGTCCCTTCCCCTCCCTAAGTGGGGCTGGAAAACCAGAGGAATGAAGTGTCTCAGTTGGGGGCCACATCAATGAAGGTTGGGGTTTTTTGGAGGTTTTTTTTTTATTTGGTTTGGTTTGGTTTCTCACATGTGTGGTTCCCCACCTCTGCCACAAATAAAGATAACATGGGAACCTTTTGTGTTGGACATACATTAATATTTTATTTTATTTAAAATGAAGTTTGATAAACTAACCTGAGAAAGTGAAAGCACTTAGTCTGTTTAATACTTTACATGAATATTTCCTTTCTTACTGGTTAAATTAAACCATTCTCCTTAGCTGCAGCACTAGCAAAATGGCTCAGATGTAATTATGTAATTAATGGCAAGTTTCTATTAGCAACTGGTGGTCCCCAGAAAAGTTTGCATTGAGCCAGGTGGGCCCCAGGCCAAAAAGTTTGAGAACCCACTGAATTAAGGGGAGTGGGAGAGCACTGTGTTGTGAGAGATGGCCGGGAGAGGTTGGTGGCAGTGCAGCAGGGATGGGGGAACAGCACCCCCCACCCATGAAGGGTGGACCGGGCCCTGCTCACACTCACCCAGTGCTAGCCTCGCCAAGCAGGAAGAGCAGCAGCAGGCAGAGGCAACCGAGGGAGCAGGGGACCAGGGCGGCCACGCTGCCCACCATGATCCCAAAAGGTGATTTCTATAAAAGCTTTATTACTCTATACATTTTTAGCATGTTATAACAAAATCATTTTACCAATCACTGTTTCCACTCACATTTTTCATTAACCTCTCTTATGTACACTCATTGCATGACTATTTTGAACTCCTTTACATTTAAATTAATTGCAGTCTACATTTACCAAAAAAGCACACACACACCCGAAATTCCTGTATACAGGCCTGTACCCACAAAACACCCACAAAACACTCCATCCAGACTGGGAAATACAAGCACAAAAAACCTGCCACAGCAGCTCCTCCAAAAGCAGTCAGTGACCACAGCTGGAAAGTTCACTCTTTCTTTGGAGTTCAGCTGCTTCCAGTTTTCTGCTTAGTCCTTTACTTACCTTTGTCCATGGCTTTCATCCCCCCCCTCGGCCCCCCCGAGACCCACACAGGCTCATAGTGACCCATGCACAATGCACATGGACTCACACACTTATCTACAGTTAGTCGTCTTCACCACTCAAATGCACCCGTACTCACTCCATCAAGCACAGTCGCAGATTTAAGCTTTGCCCACCCTACAGACCTCACTGCAGCACAGCTCTACCACTGTGGCTGTGCTGTTGTAAGGTCTCCCTTGTAGCTGATCTCTGCTGATGGGAGAATTCTCTCCTGCTGATGTAATGCTGCCACACCAATGCTTTTTTTGGTGTCTGTTGGGAATGTGGCTTTTTTTCACATTCCTGGATAACACACCACACACACAATATAACATATACAATCACAAAAATCAGACTGCCCCATCCAATTATACACACAAGCTCTTTGGAACAGTGACTAACCTTTTGTATAATGTTTAAAACACAACGGAGTGCCAGTCTATGACCACCATAGTCCCTGTGACACTATCCTTTACACATACACACTCAAGGGGACTGAGTCATCCCTAGGATAAGCAGTGGGCAGTGAAGTGTGGGGTGATAACGAGTTAGGTAGTGGTGGTGTGACGTTCAGGAGGGGCTTAATCCAAAGCACACGGAAGTCAATGGAAACACCACCATTCATTTCAATAGGCCTTAGATCAGGCCAATAGTGGTTAAGCCTTACTGCAAGTACCTGGCTGAGACGAGTCAAAGGTGCATTGATTGGGATTGCAACTCGGGTTTAGCGGGAATGCGACAGGGTGGCTGTGTGCGAGTGTGTGTCCTAGAAGTGATGGCCAGAGGGTTTGGTAGCGGTGTGACATTTGCATAGCCCTAGGGGTCCTGGTCATGGTGAGGGGGAAGTTGTTTTGTTTGAGCGAGGAGGGCAGTGGTGATGGGCCTGAAGACGTTTAAGTACAAGGTGCTATTTGAAACATGTTCTGTTAAACCAGTGCAAACGCCAGTGTGGACATTTTTAATTGGATTTAAATCTAGCTCGCAGCTGTTCCACTTCGTGCTGCTGGCAAATTTATAGGCACAACCGATAAAATCAATTTTTAACCCATTTTTGTGTGTCCTCACCATGGTTTAGTGCTAATTTCAGTGCATCTTCTGTGTGTGCGCATGGCCCAGAGGCGTCTGTATTTCTGCCAATGCAGAGTGTTCTGAGTTTGTGTGATGAGAGCCTTTTGGAGACTGGGTGACTAAGATATGCCCTCAGAATGTCATTGATCTCCGGTAAGGTCCATCTTTGCTGCAGGGAAGGTTAGCAGCTTCTGTGCAACTCAGGTTTAGGACTTCCTAAGGAAGAAAGATGTCAATGTACTAGCCGCAACCTCACTAATAATTTAGAAGAAGAGACTATAACTTTCATTCAGGCTTCCTTAGCAAAATTAATCCATGTTCTGTATACTATGGATGGCAGTAACATAGCAGGGAAGGGGCAGTAAGTCACTGTTGCAGTTCATCTTTCCTTATACACAATGTTAACCCAAATCCGGCTGAAAACTCTGAAACTAACCGCCAGTCTCAGGTGCTCAATCAGAACTCCACGTTGCTTCTGGAACAGGTTGCATAAACCACTGCAGAGTACCTATCCGACAGTCCGCCCAGTGTAGCTACAGAACACACTGTCTCTGTGGACTCACTTGCAGCACCCTAAACACTTCCCTCCATCCTCCAATCTTCCACAGACTTGCACTCCCAGGGCAAATCCTGGTCCCATTGAAATTAATGGAAATGTTGCCCATTTTTAAATCAGTAGGGCCTGATTTTTAGGCAAGAGAAGGTGCGGCTGCGGGGTTGTGGACTGGTTAAGCACAGGCTGCCTTTGCCTGGAATGGAGTCCATAGTAGCTGCTGGGGTGGGGGTTAGCCTGTTACCCAAAGAGCAAGAAGTGAAACATCCCCATCTACTCAGCTTTTGGCCACTGTTATTCCCTTCCCTGCATATGCCGGTTTCTCATTCCGCAGGAATCAGCCCCTCAGGGTGATTGGTGAATCTGGCAGTTTCAACTTTTCATACGTCCTCAATCACTTCTGGCTTCCCTTCCCTCACAAATGCGCTCCCTCCCGTGGCCATAAAAAAATCGCTTAAAGCATTTCCCCTCATAGCCTGGCTGGAGAGAACTGGAACAAACCAATAGAATTATCTTCTTGCAAGTTGTTTTCTTTAACTCTGAGCATACCACATGCCCACAGTCCATCCACCACAATAACGATTCTTTGCAGATGCAAAGCCCCTTTATTGGAAGCCTCGGAGCACTTTATTGCCATTGTACAGATGGGAAAACTGAGGCACACACAAGCTTGATGAGCTTGCCCAAGATTGGTGGCACAGTGGACAATGGCCAGGCCTCCTGACTCCCACTGCCACCTACTGTATTCACCAGGATAAGGCTATCCAACTGGTACTATCCTTAGAGGTAACTGTGGGACACAGGGCTGCCCCGCTGTTGGCCAGCAGTGATAAGAAGTGTTAATAGTGCAAGTGGGGAGGGAATTGGACTGGAAGGATCGTGGCTTACATACATATCCTCAAGGACAGGTGACTGGGGCAAATTATCCTCATGCTCTGTTGAGGAATCACTTACTCCCCACAGCTTTGTCCTTCCATCCATGCTGTGTGAGTGGAAGCCACCCAACCCTGCCTGAGATGATTACCGTGGGTTGTGCAAGCCCTGGTTCACCGGAGGGCATGCTGAGGCTCAAAAAGGCCATGTGGCTGACTGAGTCCATGGTAGACCCAGGCCTGTAGCTAGGGGGCCCTGCACTCATTCCTCCAGACCAGACTGCTATCAGGGTAGTTACATTAAAGGAAAACAAAGCAAAGGACCCTTAGAGCCTGAAGTCCCCTGTCCCTGCTGGAGGGAGGAGGAGGAAGAAGAGGACAAAGTGAATAATTTCACAAAGGAGCCACACTAGCCAATACAGCACTACTTGGAATTCCCCCCTCCCCACGTGTGGGGAGGGCAGACTCTTCCCTGTGGCCCCCAGCTCCCAGATTATCTCGGTCATGCCAGGCTGCACAGTCAATTACAGGTGAAAGTCATGAATCACTTTGAATATTTCCCCGACCCAGCATGGTTCTTGTCCTCAATTCAAACCCTGTGAAACTCAGGGAGAGCAGCACCCCACACCCACCAGAAACCAAAGACAGGCACAGAAGTTTAGTTATTCCTCATGTCTCTTGGCGAGGAGCCAGCAGGTACACTGACTGCACTACAAGCAAGGAAATGAGCTGTCTTTTTCCATCTATCCACTGCCAATGAGTGTGATATCTAGGCCAGTGCACACTTTGCACAGCACCAACCATGCACAGAGACCTAGCACAGGGCTGTGTAGCCACAGGGCAGGCAAAGCCATCTTCACCTGGAAAGATCTGTAATGCAGAGATGGGAAAAGTAGAGCTCTGTATAGCAGGAGTGTTTTCTGGAGACCCCCCAGTTGCATCCCATTAAGGCACCTGAACTTCCCACGTGTTGTTTGAAGCGAGAGAGGCACTCCTGCCCACTACTGAAACCTCACTGGCTGTCTTGTATGAAACCACTAGCAGAGATGAGGAGAGACCTGTATTTTTAGAGTGGGCTTTAGAGATGCAATTGCCAATATAAATAGTGGGAACCGAGTGCCCAGGTTCTTAGAATGGCTTTGAAAAGCTTCATCCTTCTGCTTTTCTAATGACCCACACAAAGTCACCCATGTTGTCACAAACAATCATTGTGAGGAAATATCTGTGTAGCCTCCTACAACAGCATTAGCCCTCTTTACCCCCCTACAAAATTCCAGCGCTAGCGCAGGGCCTTTGTCCATCACTGGGCATTCTTATGTTAATACAGGGATGGACAATCATTTTTGGTGGGGGGGGCCACTCCAAGATTTTGGAAAGTAGTCAAGGGCCGCACTTTTCTGCGGAGGGAGTGTGGGATCTAGGATGGAGGCTGGGAACAGAAGGGGTATGGGACTGGGGTGCAGGAGACGGTGTGAGGTCTGAGAGGGAGTTTGGGTGAAGGAGGGGGTTGTGACGAGGGTTGCCAGATGGTTTCAACAAAGATATTGGACACACTTAACATTACATCACAATCTACATTCTACATTCCATCTCATTCCATTACATCACAATCTACATTCCATCTTATTGAGAAAATACCGGACATTTATATTTTCTCAATTTGTGTCCCGAACAGAAAGCTCAAATACTGGACTGTCCGGTTAAAACCAGACACCTGGCAACCCTAGTTGTGACCTGGATCAGGGATGGGGGGGGTGAAGGGTCTGGGCGGGTGTTTGGGTGCAGGAGAGGATTCTGGCCTGGGGGAGGATTGTAGGAGGGAGTATTAGGAGGGAGCTGTGACCTGGGGTAGAGGGTTTGGATGGTTACCTGGGGGAGGAAGTTGGGGTGGGGGAGGGGCAGGGGTGCCAGAGGCAGGCTCTGGCTGGGAGGCACTTACCTAAACAGCTTCTGGCCAGCACCCCCAAGGCAAGCTGGGCTCCCTGCCTGTTGCAGTCCCAGATCACTTAGACCTGCAGGCCATTCCCTCCATGTGGCTCTCAGCTCCTGGAAGGGGGAAAGGCTTAGCTGCCCCCATCCCCCAGACCAATCTCAGTTCCTATTGACTGGTTGTTTCCACTCAATAGGAGCTGAGAAATTGGCTGGGGTCAATTCCTATTGTCTGGTTCTTTCTGGCCAATAGGAGCTGAGGATTGGGCTGGGGCTGGGGAGATCACACAAAGCCTCCCCCTCTCTCCAGAGCAGAGAGCCACTGGACTGAGCTTTAAATCCGCAGCAGCTGTGTGCCTGAGGGTCCTGGCAGGGTGGTCCGTGGGCTGGATCCAGTGGCTTCGCAGGCCAGATCCAGCCCCTGGACCATATTTTGCCCAGCCCTGTGTTCATAGAATCCCAGCCAGACCACCTGTCTCCAGACAAATGGACCTCTCCAAATTCTAATCCAAATGCTTAACAGTGCCCATTGTGCCTGGGTGTAGTCTAGCTCCGAGCCACCTCTGGGTAAGAATCCTTGGCTCCAGAGGGATCAGTGGAATCTGATAAACCTCATCCCACATACGGATCAGGACAACAGACTTGCCACTTCCTCACAGGCAGCTATCCAACCCTCACCCCAAGAAGAGACTCGAGAGCAATGGATGTCTGTAGCAGGTAACAGAACCACTAACAGGAGTTGGTTCTTTATCTGAAGAGGAACCATGGAGGGCACTGAGCCGAAGGCATTTGCAGTGCTGGATTTCCTACTGGCCGTGAAGCAAAGAAGCCCCTGGGGTTGGCAAGGGCAGCTCCTTTAAAGGACACACTTGGCACTGGGAACAGCTGCATTCTTTTGCTTCTTTTACAATTGGGCTGAGTCCTAGAAAGCTCAGCGCATGGGGAACAGTGGGGCCAATTCAGATATTTCTTAAATGAGGCAGATTCCAGTCCCTGCCCTCCTAGTAGGGACCTTCTTCCAGTCTCTGCTGTCCCCAGGTCTACATTGGCTATGGAGTCTCCCTTCCCTCTTACCATCAGTCGTCGAGTGCTCAATGCATAGGAACAGACTGCCTGTACACCAGGTTCCAACCTCATTTGGCCTGGGCGCTTGTCCAGCTGAAGAGAAGGGCAGCCAGGCCAAACTTGACTGGCATTGCAGCCCTACGAGCCACTGACCAAAATACGACCACCTTATAGACTCCCTTGCTTGGCCATCCAGAGAAAGTGAATCGATGCCAAGATGGCCGGTGCTGAGGAGACCCTAAAAGCAAGCATGCACACTAAGAGCTGCAGACAGCTCCATGGGTGGAGGGTGAACCAGTGGCCTGGGGAGTTCCCCAACCCTGCCACTTCCACCGGAGGCCATGCCCCTTCTGCACCCACCAGAACCCCAGCCTCTTGCACTCTCCGCCCTAGGCTAGCACCCCTCAATCCAGGGAGTTCAGGCAGCGCAGCCCCAACCTTCCCACCCCAAAGCACCGGGCATTACAGTCCCAGCCTTTCCAGTACTTGTGTGCTGGGGGGGCCAGGCAATACAGCCATAGCCTTCCTAGACCCTCAGTGTCAGGCAGTGTAGCCCCTGTCTTAGAGTGAGTGGAGTCCAGGCAGCCAACCATGGAAGAGCCAGAAGCAGGAGGGGGACCAGGAATAGAGCTACATCTGGCTTTTTGGGGAGGCTTGGCCTCCCCCTGCCTCTAATACCCACCACCCGTGGACAGCAGTGACACACACCTGGATTAGGGACTGGCCTGAGACGCATTACACGTTAAATCTGACAATGTCCTCAGCCCTCCAGCTTGCTTATTGCCAAACATCAGCTCACTCAGAGAAATACAGGCAGACAGAACAGGCAGCTCAGCAGAGAACAATCAGTCTGGCACAGGAAAGTGAGTAACAGCAGCCAGGCAGAGAGGAAACCGTAAGTGGGGGTGGGGGGTGGCGAGTGCTCTGGCTTGCTAAATTTCTGAGACAATCCTGCCCTCTGCTGGTCCACATCATGGACAGTGGTGGAGAGCAGAGATGCAGCTGCAAAACTTTCCTCTGGGCATGTTTCCTGCTGTAACTCCTCCAGGTGCAGTGCTCTTAGGCTGGCTTGTTTGCCATGAGGAGACACTGTGATGGATGGTGGTATGGAGAGGGCTCAAAGGTTCAGAGGCTAGAAAAAGACCATTGCAGTCATCTAGTTCAGTGTTTCTCAACCTTTTTTTATATAGTACCCCTTTTAAAAAAATAAATAAATTATAACTACCCCCAGTACCTACAGTTTTCAGACACACAACATTTTTTCTACCATTGAAACACATTTGTTTAAATAACTTAATCATAGCCAGGCAGGTGATGAAATTTTTCAGTATAAAAAGTACAAAAATAATAAAATGGTGTAAAACTTAAAACAAAAATTCAGTTTCTTCCAAATTTCAGTTGTGTTGATGTACACCCCAGACTTCTCTCGAGTATACTCGTATCACTAGTTGAGAAACGCTGATCTAGTTTGACCTCCTGTACAACACAACAGAACTATCTCTAAATTATTCCTGTTGGAACTTCAGTTTTCTCCCTCTGTCTGTGTGGATGGACAGCTGCTTCTGTAAGTCTGTCTGCAGGGCCTGGACCACAACTCCGGTGAGTTTTCAGAGCAGAGGGGTGTGCATTTGTGCCTCATGAAGCAAGCCATATTGGGTGTGTACCTAAAGTGTATTGCTGGGAACCAGTCAGCTGGCCCTGAATATTCAAGGAGGCAGGTTAAGGAAAAGAGGGGGGACTTGGAACATTTTCACAATTCATATTTGCAGAGACTTTGAAAATGCACAATGTCATCAGGTAGGATGCTGCAGTCCTTGCTCAGCCAAAACATCCCCCTGACATCATGAGATAATATTATCTGAACTGGGCAAACGAAGTCCCAGAGAGAAACGTTGCCTGCTAAGAGCTGCTATGAAATTCTTTCATGTACCTGAATTTTAAATAACCCACTGTCTATTATCCCTCTTGACACCATTAGGGTTCCTGTGAATTTACATGTAGGCTCCTTCATGTAATTTTTCTCCTACTTCTCTGTCCAACACAGTCTCCTTCTACACCCTCACTCTCAACTTCACCAGCTCATACATAATATTAAGTGGTGCCAGGGTACATGGCATTAATGTAATCCAGTCTTTCTGACTCCGTTGTGCAGGAGAGATTGTGCTCATGAGTATTTCCAAGAGACCCATCAGCTTAATATTTGAGTTCACACTGCAACGCAGGACTTTTCATCTGAGATCTCCAAGGGCTTTTACAGTTGAGGAAACTGAAGCAACAAAAGGTTAAGCCAGCAACTTTGCTGAAGGTCAGAGTGCAAGCCAGAGGCAGAGCTAAGAACAGAACCCAGGGTTTCTACTTTCCTAATCCTATGTCCAGGCAGCTGAAAGACAGCTGTCTTCCTTATGCTCTGTATTCTCAGAAGAGGGAAGATGAGTGTTATTCCAACACACTAGCACCAATGTGAGGTTTATTAGTCATGAACCGCTAGTTAAATAATACAGGAAAATGACTCAAGTTTCCTCTCACTTTTTTTTTTTTTTTTACTTAGCATGTTACAAGGTCTCGCTCTAGATACAGGGACCATCACCCAAACGAGGATGAGAAATGTTATTCAGGGGAACTGAGCCTTTAAAAGTCACCTGGCTGCTAGTTAACCCATTGACGGCTGGTATTTTCCATATTGCCAGCGGCCCGAGAACAAAGGAGAACAGAGAATGTATGTCTGTATATTTCAGAGAGGCTACCTGACATGTTTTTTCAAGTTTCTGATAAGTGTGTGCTTCACAACGATAAGGAAAATGTGTTACTGTTAGAAAGGTTGCCTCCTTCTATGTCTCTCTTAAAGCAACAATCGACAGTACAGATAACTGAGTAAAAGTTGCTAAAGGGCTCACATCCCAGGGATGAACTCTACAGACTCACCTCAAAAACCCCACGTGTTGACTTGTTCTCAATCCTTAGCCCAGGGTAAAGCGAAGTTTCATTCTTTTAGTTCTTTGTGCCCATGAAAAACAAAATTAAAAACAATCACCTCACTGTGACATTATGGAAGAAAGGTTATATGCAGTCAGAAAAGTCAGAGTTACTCACTGCACCTCTATTTAACCCCTTGCCCGGTGTTTTCTGAAGTTCTATGTAGTAAGGGATAAAAGGTGCAGGGTAGCAGTTATAATTACCAGAGGAAACACAACTGGTGCATGTGAAAATTTTACACCAGTCATTTGCATCCAACCCATTTCTTGCATTTAAAACAATAGGAGCGAATGACTCTCCACCAAAACTGCACCATGGGCAAGGGCTGATTTGACTAAGGTCACAGGTCAGTGGCAATGCTAGGAGCTGAACCCTGGATACAGATTTTATGAGCCATGATTTAGCTACTAAGCCAGGGGTCTTAAACTCAATTTACCATAGGGCCAATCCTCCAAGCGGGCCAGCAGGCACTCCCCTCTGGCAGGGCTCTGGAGGAGGATGGGAGTATCCATGCACCCCTCCACATGCATATCCTGGTCCTGCCTGCTGGGCTGTGCGCTCCCTTCCCACCCCCATGTGTCCCCCCCGCCTGCTACCCCTGGTTTGCCTCCCCCAGTCCTACCATCACCCACCGCTCCTGAGAAACAAGGAAACCAGGGCATAATGTCTCCAGGCCTGTGGCTTTCACCTTGCTCCCACATGCAGCCCACCTACGTTCTACTTTGGCTCCTGCACAAGTGATTGATGAATAATACAGGCTCATGTCCTGAGTGGGGGAGGGGACAAATTGGCACCACCATGGACTCTGTGGCAGGAAATTCACAAGCATCCCTGAAAAGGTTTTGATGGCCTTGCTGCGGGGTTCCATTGAGATCACAGCGAGCATCAAGATCCAGCTTGGCCATATGGATTAGCTACACACGGATGTGTGCCGCTCACAGAAACACCACCAGCCTCCCACCTCTCCGAGCCCTCCGCCTTGCACTCCTCAAGCCACAGCCACCTACCCTGCATCTCATCCCTTGCTTCCTGGTCCCAGGAAAACAGCTGCTCAGACCGGCTGTGTCTGTCAGCAGTGGAGAACAGTTCCTGGCTGCCAGACACAATCGGCGACCTCAGGGGGAGCCCCTGGTCCTCGTCTACCTCAACCTCCTCGTCTACAATTTCATCTTCTGGGTGAGGTCCTCTGTGTACAGCCTCCTTGCCCTCTGAAGTAGCCACATGGCTCTTGGCAGTGGAGGGGGCGTCACCGCCGAGGATAGCATCCAGCTCCTTAAAGAAACAGCAGGTCTTCAGTGACGCACCAGTTCACATCATGGGCCTGATGATGAACTGAGACAAGCCTTTTAAATCTTTGCTCTGCACTGCAGCATGTCCTGTTTATACCCCTTTTCACACAAAGATCAAGAAACGTGCCCATACATGTCCCAGTTCCCATGGGTCATTCACAGCTAGGAGTGAACAGACGCCTCTCTCCAGACACTGATGAGACCCAACAGCTCCACGGCAGTCCAAACGGGGGAGTGTTTGTTGTGATGGCAAGGCATGGGCATCTGGGAAGACATCATGAGATCCCCACACACTAAGCCAGCATGGGGTGGTTGGGAGAGTTTCAGGTGTCCAGGCAGCAGGAAAAGCGATTTAAATTTTGTGGGGCTTGCAAGGGGGCACAGCAGGTAGCTGTTCACCCAACTGCAGGGCAGCAGAGTTCAAACTGCTGACCAGAGGGGTTGATTGGGAATTGAGGCCCGTTTCTTGGAGGCCAGAATTAGCAACAAAATGCCCGGAGGTGTCCACATGGCATGCTTGTTGATAACACAAGGAGGGGAAAAGACTAAAATCCCTCGTGGAGCTGGAAGTTTTTTGTCAATGAAAATAGCTGGAGCAGCCTCCCACCATGGGATCATGGTTAACTGGTTAAACACATTTAACTGGTTAACTTTGTAACTGGGATTTTACATCCTTAATTAAAACCCAGGATAGATACAAAAGGCAAACTTTCCGAAAGTTCAGAATTGTATGCAAACTTGGTGGCCCTACTCCAAGAGGGAAAAAAACCTTAGAAATATGATAAATAGAGATGGGGACACCATTTGGAAGCTGCTCGACTTCAGGATGAAGTTCAGCAACATCTTCATACAATTTCACTCTCAGATACTAAAGTCACTTCTACACAATAGACACTGGTGTGCTGTGAGGGGGAGTGCAGTTCAATGTGCTCAGCAATGGTTTGGTGATGCAATGTGGAGGGGCCTGCATCGTATGTTAAGATATATTTCTAATCCATGATACATCCCTGCTAAGGGGCTCAGGGTAGGGGGGGGTCCCACCTGGCAGGGCTTTCCCTCACCCCTTCCCCTGGGATGCCAGGAACCTTTTGCCTCCCCTAGCCCTCCCCCAGCTCGCATGGGCCTTCCCCTCCACCCTCCATTGCTGTGGTGAAGGGCAGGGGGGCTACTTACCTGGTCTGGTGGCAGGCAAGATGGTGAAGCCCCAGCCCTGTTGGCCACTCTCTTGGTGGTGCGGCTGCCCCCCAGTGGCAACTTTCAGTATCACATCCCTCCTATCTCTGACCCCTCCCTTTCCATGTTATGGAAAACATTCCCATTCCTGGTACTTCCCATTTTCCTGGCACAACCAAACCCTGACCTTGCTTCAGGTTAGGATAGATGATGCTGCATACCAAATTTGGTGGTCCTAGCTCTTACCATTTAGGAGGAGTTCTTGAACAGACAGACGCAGACAGACAGATGGACATTTCTAAAATATATAGGGGTTTTTTGTTCTGCTACTTATGACAGTGATGGCTATTACAACCTGATGCAAGTTGGGGGCAACACAAAAAAGGGTGCAAGAAGAGAAAGACGCGTCTTTGGGAGTTTTATGGAGAAGAGGAGAGATTGAGATCTGGCTCCAATATGATTTCAGCTTCAGCATTTTGAGCCAGGGACTGGCTACAATAATCTAAGTCTGTTGGCTCAAAAAGGTCATGCCTCAGTACCTAAGACCCTGAAAAAAAAACCTTATGGGGGGAAGAGGGGGACTGTGCAGCCACCTGTGATGTATTTGGTTTAATGTTTGGATGCTAATGCTGGCTCCATTTCAACCAGAAAAATCACAGCCAGGCTGGAGGGCCATGGCTGGAGAAATGTCCACACCCACTTGTAAATACAGTTCTGATTCTCCCACATGCATTGCAATAACAGCCTGCAGCTTATGGTTACAGAATCTGAACGTTTCCGGGACATGACTATTTTTATATATGAGGCGACTTGTTTAGAGAGGACATGGAGAAAGGGAAACTCCCTTAGTAGAAAAATAGATGGAAAGTCCTCATTTGTCAGTGCACAGCAACATACTAATTGCAGCCTTACTTCTGAGCTCCTGCTGCGTACAGTGAAGTTATTTTGGGTGTGGGAATGAAAGGCTTTGAAGGCCTGATGAAATTCACTCTTATGCGGAAGTTAAACCAAGGCTTGTATATAACCTGGGCCTTTTCTGAGTGATTCACAAGCCTAAATTGTGTTTGTCTTTTGCACAGGCATGAATTTCACCCTGTTGGAAGTTCCACTGTACCTGGTCAGGCCATCCTGACATGCTCACTACCATGGGCTGAAGTGCCAACTCGGTTATCTTGTGTGTATGTAGGCACGCATGCACATGTGCACAAGACAAAAAAAACCATATACAGATGGCGACTTTCAAATCACAACAAAAAGACTCGTGCTAGTGTCAAAGCAAGACACACTGGTCTAAGATTAACTAAGCCTGTCTCTAACGTTTATGTAGGAAACTAATCTAGGATAACCACGGGGAACACAAAAACACAAACCTGGATCTGTTATTATGCAATTGTCTTATAATAGTGCCTAAAGGCCTAATCAAGATTAAGGCCCCACTGTGGGAGGTACCTGACAAACACATAGTACAGCAATGGGCAACCTAGGCTAGTGAATGGGCTGCAGGAATGGCTCATCCATCTCAGTGGGCCACAAAGTTGTCATAACCAAGACGGCCTCCCAGAACAGAGTAGGTTTGCTAACTGCGCTTGTGCACTTAACATTTGCAGGGAGTGCCAACTGAATCACAGTAGCACTTTGATTGGCTGCAGAGGGAGCGCACGGCTCTGTCACCATTGTGCACAATCAGCATGTACCTCACTTCACATGCCCTTGCTTTACATGTGTGTCAGATCTGTAATACCGGTAGGAAAAACACTATGTGGACAGAAACCAGCAGAATCTGGCAGCCCCGCACATGGGCAACGGTAAGCAAAATGTCTTGTGGGCCAGACATAAAACCCCATGGGCTGCAGGTTGCCCACCACTGATACAGGAGATGCATACACTCCTTGAGTTAATTGATTGGTAATTAACTCAAGGTTTTTATGTTCTTTGTAAAAGTTAACCAGGACACATCCAGAATGTTTGTGGTTTATTCTTGAGATCAGTCTACCCCAAAGAAAAATGGACCAGACAAGCCCAAGGTCACACAGCAGGTCAGTGGCAGAGCACACAAAAGAATCCAGATCATCTCACCTAGCTCTAATCACCAAGTGCACTGACCTTCCTTAAAATACACTGCTTTTAATAAAGCTCCCAGGGAGCACATAGCTCACTAGAAGCTGCGTGATTTTACCTTTTAATTTTTTCAGTATTATTTTCATTCCCATCAAAGGTGGTGGGTTAAACAAGCTCAGTCTTTGAAGCCCATCCCCTGCATGGATTTGGAACTTGCAGAAAGTTTTGAGATTGGCTAGGACTTCACAGCAATTGTTACATAGGCAGACCAGTGCTACAAACACTGAGTTGATTGCATGGTCAGGCTGGAGGAGAAGCTGGGCTCTCGGGGAACTTTCTGATCCAAACGTGGGTGAAAAACACCCTCAACTGCTGGCAGGATAAATTGCTTTTTGCAGGGCTGGTTTCCATGTCCAAAGTCTGAAAGCCCCTGCCAGCACCTCTGCTAAAGCAATAGCCATTTCAACTGCTGGCTGCCCCTGTGATCCTGTCACCAGTTCCTCAGCTTTTGTGCAGCCTATTTTGGTCAGCTCCTACCCAGATCAAATTAATTCTCCAGGCTATTTCCTTATTGTCTGCCCTGGGATCCCTGCTCTTAAAAAGCACAAGTTTGGATGTTATTCAAGATACCACATGTTTCCTTGATGTTCCCTCTTGCACATCTAAGGCCTGGGTTACACTACATACTTATGCCAGTAATACTATGATGCTCAGGGGCATGGAAAACCCATACAACTAGTTATATTTACCCCCACATCCTCCTCCCTCCACCCCGTAGATAGGACTATGTCAAGAGAAGGGCTTCCCCCCTTAACACAGCTACTTTCTCTCCAGCAGGTGGAGGACCTACACTGACAGGAGAAGCTCTGCTGTTGGAACAGGTAGTGTCTTCACTAAGCACTACAGCTGTGCAAGCTGCACCACTACAGCGCTGAGCGTGAGGACAAGCCCTCAGCGTTTATCCATCTAGCTGGAACCCTGCTTTTAACAGTTCTCTTGATTTTCCTCCTCCCCACCCTCCTGATTCTCTTATATTTGGAAACTCAACCCCAGCCCTGCTCCACTCCCATCTGAACACTCAGTTGGCTGCAGGCCTGCTTTTGACACATCTGTTTTACTGGCTCTTCCTTATCCCTCCCATTTTTCCACAGAGAACTGTCCTGGGTCCAAACAAAACAAGATTATTTTTCCAATCTTGTTTTCTTCCATCCATTTTGAATTCCTACAACCCAGGGAAATAAACATGGACACTGGAACGTCTTTGCTGCAAGAGCAGCTCTCCACGGCTGTGCGTTATCCATCTGGTTGGCGAGTAAAGACAAGACAAGCCACTGACCTGTGACTCTGGGGCAAACGTCCTTGTGTCTGTCAAGCATTCCAGTCTGACATAGGGTAAAAAGACATTAGATGCTGACACCAGGATTCTGCATAGATCTGATCATTTTAGTGGTATGGGTCTGTGATAAAACATGGACATATTAAAGACAAAAAGCAATGGCCCCTTTAAGTGGCCAGTAATGTCTGCAGCATGCTTCTCCTCCTGCCTCTCCCTACAGCATTGGGGGAAAGGCAGAGTTATCCAGCATTTCCCTGCCTTTCCCAAGCAGGACTGATTAAACATCTGGGGCAGCTTAGACGCCATCCCAGATGTGGTGTGCTAAATAAAAGTCTGACGTCCATATGTTTTCTGGGAAACAGTACCAGCACTTGAGAGCTCTGTGTGGCAGGCCCTTCTGCACCCGAGACCCATTAGCACAGCGATGGGCAACTTAGGCTAGCAAGTGGACCATGTGAGTGGCCCTCCTTGATCTTAGTGGGCCTCAAGATTGTCGTAACCAAGATGGTCTCATGGGACAGGGTAGTTTTGCTCACTGCCCTTGTGCCTAGAATTTGCAGGGAGTGCCAATTGAACCATAGTAGCGATTTGATTGGATACAGAGGAAGTGCACAGCTCTTACAGTCAACGTTGTGCGTAGAGCCCAGCAAATCTGTGGATATCCGCTTCCTATCTGTGGATATCCACATCCACAGATGCGGATAGCCACGGTTCATTTTTGTGGATACAGATGCAAGTGTGGATACAAATGTTGTATCCGCCCAAGGCTCTGGTTGTGCACAATCAGCACACACCTCACTTCATGTGCCCTTGCTTTACGGGTGTGTCACGTTAGTAATGCTGGTAGGAAAAGAAACTACACAGATGGAAACTAGTGGAATCTGGCAACCCCGCGTGTGGGTAATGAAAAACAAAATGTCTCGCAGACCACACATAGAACCCCAATGGGATGCATACAGCCTGTGGGCCACAGATTGCCCACCACTGTGTTAGACTCGCTCATGAACATCCTCCAAGTTCACCCTTTGACCAACCAAGTCTGAACTGAGTGGTGCTGCTGTACTTTTACATAAGACCATGTTTCACTATCCCTTGCACTGACACAAAGAAGGGGCGGAATAATACACACACTGCTACTTCACCTCCCATGCAAAGAGCTCTACAAACTAATGAATCACTCCCTAACAACATTCCCTCCCCATCTCAGGCAGGCATCATTTCCCTCCCTTTTACAGATGGGGAAGTAGCACCATGAGGTTGAGTAACTTGCTTAAGGACTACAGCATGGGAACAGCTGAGCTGGGTATATGAACAAGCCTTTCTAACTGCCTGCCCTCTGCTTTCACAGCTAACCCCATGTCCTTCTCAAACAGCTCTGTCCTGTGAGGTGCTATGCTCTTCAAATTCCCCCAGAGCTCAAGGGCTGGGACCAGGACACTACCACCACTGAGATGGGGCATAGAGGGTATCTAGGACTTGGCACAGTGATGATTTCACATTGATGAACAACGAGGCAGGAAGAATGTGTCTACACTGCACCAGCAAATGAGTTTCCCAGCCTGGATCCACAGACTCATGCTAGTGCATTAGAGAGCTGTGTAGATAGCACTAGGATATTCCAGCTCTGGTGCTGAAGCCCAGCTCCCCCCGCCCAAGTCAGAGCAGGAACATCTACACAGCTGTTTCTAGTGCACTCGTGTGAGCGTGGGAAACCAGGGTGGGAGGCAATGTACACATGCCCCTTGAGGCCTACTGCTGAGCAAATCAGAGGTCTGTTAGGAATTCCTGTACACAGCTGTGTTTGCACCAGCAGCTTCTGCAGACCACTCAGATATCGCTGTTGTACCCGGCCCAGTAAGCCTTGGGTCAGCTCCCTGTTCTCAGACGCAAAGCTCCTCTTATGCATCAATAAGGAAGATGGCTGGCAAGAGCCTATAGCGAGAGTGGAATGAACAGGGTCAGAGATGGATAGGGGAGCAGCAGAGCCCTCGACTACCCACTCACTCACCTCCCGCCCCTCAGGAAATTCTATCAGACTCTTCCACGGGGATGGACCCAACAAGGTTTTACAGACGTTACTCTGAAACCCAGAGATCTGACGAGCAGTCTTCTCTCTCTAGGCTTTTTGGAACCAGCCTGCAGAATTCTGCAGCAGGGTGCAGCTCTCTGTTCAGGCTGATGGGGTGGCAGAAAGGAGATTGCTGTTCTCTGCATAGCGATACAGCAGTTTTTTCTGGGGCGTTCCAGAGCCGCAGCGCACTAGCCCGTCCCAGTCTCCACTTACCGCTACCCACCAGGACTGTCGTTCACAAAGGAACGAATCGTGGCCCCAAGGCAATGGAAAACAGGATTTATCTTGTAGAAAACAAACCTCCAACTGCACAAAGCCAGCTTCTCTTCTGCTGACTTGCATCAGCAACCTCCTGCTGGGGCGTAGTCACACTCATAGGCCTTAGCTTCAGGACAGCAGCTTGGGCATATAGAACTCCCAAGCCATTTTGAGTTTAGCAGATCCTCTGCATTCGGGAGGACTGAGCTCTCTGGGCATCAGGGAGTAGGGCTTTCCTACTGCAGCCGAATTTTAAGGAAGTTTTATTTAGGAGGAAGCTCTGAATTCCATTGCTATAGGAAATGGCATGTTTTCAAAGGACACTCTGCCAGAACCTGCTGACAGCCTCAGTGGAATTTTCTCCCCTCCCCCCAACCAGAATGGCTTCCCACACAAAGAATTCTCTCTCCAGTAGCTTTTTTAAGGCCGGGGCACCAGCTCTAACATTTCCTCACTGCCCAAATCACACGGCAGCCTTGACACTTGTGTGATCCTGCTGCTATGAATGTCTTTAAACTTACATTTAAAGACAACAAGTAGTCCTGTGCATCTTAGAAACTAACAAAATAAGGTGCCACAGGACCACTCGTTTTTAAAGATTACAGACTAACACGGCTGCCCCTTTGAGACCACTTACTACATCTACTACATTACAGAATAAGGAAAGGAACCTGCTACAAAAGCAAAGACTAAGAAAGTCAGAGTCCCCTTCTCCCCAAGAAGGGATTAACCAAAGGGTCCTTTTAGAACAGGCACTTCCCTTAGCCTTTTGAAGGGTTCCCAGGGTACATCCAGGGTGAGCTGATCAATAAGCAGAGTCCTAGGGCTGATGCGATATCAGGTCACTGTGATAAGCATTGTAGCAAAGGCGGCTACCCCACTTAAAGTGCCTGAGGATACGATGAGGGAACCAAGGTTTTTATGTGTTGAGAAGAACCTAACACCAAGTAGGTATTAAAAAAACGAGTAGCACCTTAGAGACTTACAAAAAATATATATATCTAGCATCATGAGCTTTTGTGGGCAAAACCCACTTCTTCAGATGAAGAAGGTTACTCTGAAAGTGCTACAGGACTACTTGCTTTTTTAAAAGTTACAGACTAACACAGCTACCCCTCTGAGATCAAGTAGGTATGGAGGAGGGGAGGGAGTCAGCTCCTACAAAGGCAACCAGGGACTCACTTCTCGGCTACTCTGTTCCTGCAGGAATGGGAGGCAGAAGGTGGGAAGCTAATGTAGCTTTAAACCACCATTGAATTCTCATATGTAGAGCTTTGTGGTGGCTTTAATTTATGCTTCGCTTCCTACTGGTCCTGGGAAAAAAAAGACTAGCCATAGTGCAATGCAAATCTGAGCTACTCCTGTACGGGGCAAGGGAGAGGGGGGCAGAGGGCCTTCAGGCCAGCCAGGTAGTCTTCCCTGCACAGAAGATGGTTTCTACTCATGCTGAACTCCTATATGCTGCCAGAACGGAATAAGAGAGCCTTAGTGCAATCACAGATTCGACCTCTGATTTCTAATAACGCCCGCGCATTGTCAGTGATAATGGCAGCCTGGTACAGACATAGCAGCAGAGGGGAGTGGTGTGCACAAATCTCCTACCCACTGAGATAACAGCCTCTTCTTCGCACTTCACCAGTGCCACTGCTGGAAGAAAACCTCCTACCCCGTCATCCTTGAAGGCCAACTCTCCACGTGGTATTTGGCTCCACCGGCTAGAACAGCCGCCCCTCACACAGCGCTTAGCCCCACCAGCCAGGGAAGCGGCCCTTCACCCAGTGCTTGGCCCCACCAGCTGAGACAACTGCTCTCCACACAGCCACATAGCAGCCCGGCTGCGGTCCCGGCTCCAGCCGCAACACACCCAGCTGCCAGCCACCCCACTTACCCCAACTGCTGTGTGGGGAAGTGGGCAGGAAGGGAATTCCCTGGGAACCCAGTGGGCAGGGCTAAATAAAGGCTGGGGGCATGGCCTGGAAATGTACCACAGCCTGGCAGAGAGGAGTGTGAGGACCGGCAGTTGGGAACCGCTGTCCTAGAGAAAAGAATGCAGAGAAGCCTTTAAAGCCAGTCACACCATCACTTTCTAGTCCCTGCACACAGCCACCTCCCCAGCTTCATCTTGTAACTCCGCAGCATGAGATATCGACAAGACAATAGACATTGTTGCTAACTGGGTCAAAGGTTCTGCTTAGGCAAGAAGAACTTCCTCTCCCCCTGGCCTTTTCTTCTCTACGTTGTCAGAGCTGGCATCCATCTCCCGCCAATGCTTATTCTGGACACCACCATTAGGAATGTAAAGGCCCTGACACAACCTCCTATTCCACAGTCTCATATTTGCTGGCAGATCTGCCCCACATTACCCACTGCTATCACGATTAGGGATATAAAAGGTTAACTGATTACCCAGTAAGCATTAGCCTTCCCAGCATGCTTATCTGGTAACAGATTAACTGGAGGACCCGGGGAGGGAGGAGCAGTTCACCCACCCATTGTGGCTCAGACAGCAGGACCCTGGCCGTCCGGAGCAAACCCCAACCTGTGGTATGACAGGACCCCATCCAGCTGGAGCAGCCCCACACACACAGTTAACTGGTTACACTATTACAATTACATCATTTAGCCAGGTAACTTTTTAAATGGATATTTACATCCCTAATAAGGATTGCTATTCTGCCTTGTTCCCCCTAGCTAAACAGTAGGGTAATCTTAAATGATTAAAACAGCTACCAACTGAGATACAGATATCATACACACAACAGACACTTCAAGTCCTTAGAGGCCGAGTAGAGCTTGGAATTACACAGATACACCCCGTGAGGCAAATGCCTCTACAACTTTGCAAACATGGGTTTAGCCCTACAGTCCTTACCTAGACCTTCCAATGATTTCATTGGGAGTGCTGTGCGCGTAAGGACAGCGGGATTAGATTATGTCCGTTACGCTGCAACAGTGCACGGCACCTCATGGAGCATGCACTTGCATTTAGAAAATGGTTGCATTGAACACGTCAGCTGAAACACCTATTGAGATTTTTAAGAGCAGGTTAGACAAACACCTGTCGGGATGGGCTACAGGATGCTGGTCCTGCCATGAATGCAGGGGTGTGGACTTGATAACCTTCCAAGGTACCTTCTAGTTTTAGGATTCTAAACTGACACCATGTGTAGTCTCATTTACCGACATTTTGGAATTCTTCAGTCAGACTGCTCCTCATAAAATCTCTGTATGTTCATGCATCTCTCTAGCTGAGCCAACAGACTTGCTAGACCCTGGGGCAAGATGTGTGTGTGGGGGAGGGGGGGGCCAGCTCCGCACTTTTGGAAGGGGCAGGGCTTTGGGTGCAAGGGGCGGGGCTGGGGCAGCTGGCCCTCAGTGCTGTCTGCAGCATGCCATGCTGTGCTCTGGTGGCAATTTACAGGATCTGGAGCTCCAGCTGCAGCGGTAACCGCAGCAGCAGTCAGGAGCCCCAGATACCTTTGAATCACTGGACACCAGGGCAGTTACCCTCTTTGCCCCACCCTCCCCATCAGCATGCTTGACCTACTCACACATGCTTAGTCCTGTCAGAAATGCAGCCATGCTTAGGGCAGATGATCAAGCATGGATAAGCCTTCTTTTAGACACTGAGTGCATCTGACAAAGCCAACTGCACGCATACATTGAACAGGGCGGCTTGCAGGCGCCCAATGTCCCGCAGGAAATTAGTACTGACATTACATCTGTCTTAGGCATTGCTGTCTACCATGGTTTTAGCTCCATTGTTGGTTATAGCATCATTGCAGGTGCTCAAAAAGATTTCTTCCCTACCCACTGGTCCTTTTCTATTTGCCAGGCACTGCTTTCCTGGATTTCCAATGGAGCTGAAATTCACATGCCTGGCTGTACTTCCCCCACCCCCAGTCTGGAACATCAAACCAGTCCAAGAAGTGTGTGGCTTAAACCCAGACCCACACAAAGCAGGGGAGTCCATATCTCAGCTCTGGGAAGAGAGTTGTGCCACCCCAAGATTCTTGGTGCTGTCCATATAATCTTTGCCTTTTTAACCTCAAATTCTCAGCAGCAGAAGTGGGTGGGGGGGAGAAGGGGGACAGCAACAATAAACCGATATTTTGAAACTGGAGACCATTTCCTGCCAAGCGAAAGGTCAAATTTCAAGTTTTGTTGCTCTACCCCATAAGGTCCTGAACGCCTTCAGCTCCCGTTAGCATCAGGGTGCTGACAGTGCTCTGCACCTCACAGGCCTGAGACGCTCAAGGTGTGATTCCAGCCCCTCCGATATTCTCATGCTAGTCCAAAGGGAGCTAGCATGCTAAGAGTAGCAGACACAGCAGCACTGGTTAGCTGCACTGAGTAGAAGCAGCCTGAACCCCATGAGTGTGTACTCAGTGTGGCTAGCTGTGCCACCGCTCCCCCTCCTACTGCAACTATTGAGCTAGGTGGATGTGCGCTGGCATGTCTGAGAGATGGGAATCACACCTCCTGCCCACCAACCGTACACTCACCCTCAGTCCCATCTGGGATGGTGATCCTGCTACTGGGTTTTTCTGATCTGCCAGGAGCTTTCACATTGTAGAATGGAACCAACCACAGCCATGTCCCAGACTTATGGAGAGGGAGGGGTGGGAATTCTTTCTCCAGCAGGCACAGCACAAAATAAACAGTCTGGGTTGGCAAGGCAAAGGGGCCTCCATGCCACCCTTGTGTCTTCCTGATTCTGGGCTACTGTGAGGCATAGAGTGGAGAGCTACATGCTACTCTAAATTTGCAGCAGCCTTCCAAGCATTGCTCTATAACTTGGAGCAATGCCCAGTCTCCTTAGCACTAGAGAGACTCCAGTGGCTTGAGGGAGGGGTGGAGAGTGTGGGGAAGGAAAATCTCCCCTGGCCAGCTGTGGGGCTTTTACAGCCTTTGTATGCTGCCAGAATGGGACACAGAGGCAGTGGTACAGGAGAGAACCTCTCTTCATCCTCTCTGGGGAAATACTGCTTGGCTCTGAGAGGGCGGTGTTTGGGAGTCTCATTGAACACCAGCACCATGGGATTTGCAATAGTTTCATGAGCTCGCAGCCAACTGCGAAACCAGTCTCTGCCCTCAGACATGACACTGCACTAACGAAGACGGTCCCGAACATGACTCGGCACTAATGAGGCCAGCCCCGGATGGGAGACCGCACTAACGAAGACAGTCTCAACAGCAAATGCCTATCAGCCCATTTCTGCTATGAGTACCAAGCACCGTGCCTCTGATGATCTTAGCTGAGACGCTAGTGGACTTTTGCCCACCTGGTACTGGAGGGAGGGAGAAGGAGGGAATTGTACAACACATATCTATGGTATGTTTGGCACTAAGTCTGCATTATGTTACCCGTCTCTCATATCCACAAATATTATACACCCATTACATTCACCAGGGTAAGAAAATAACTGCCGAGACAACGGATGAAAACAGCCAGCGTGCACTTTAAAAAAGCAGGTTTGACTGACTAACCACCTTGCCCTCCAGAAATTAAGGAGCTGGGAATCATCAAGAAACCCCTATTACTACTCATTAAGCAAGATGAGACTATGAGCATCTTTCAACTTCATGGCAATTTGCTGGTGATTGAAAAAATTAACAAGGGATGAAGTCAGACTTTTTTATTTTTTTAAAGCTTGGAAATGGAAGCTTCCATTTACCCCTTCCTTTTCGGTTCACTCTCAAACATACCAGTGCAACAGAGGGCTGGGAAACACTCTGAGGACCTGATTCTGGTCTTCCACTGGTGTAATTACACAGGCAGGATCAGAATCAGACTCTCCATTGCTAGTGTGGCCACGAGGATTTAACCTGTCACTTGCTGGGAATGAGTGTACGACAGTGGCTGAGTATTCATCAAGAACTGGAATCAGGGGCACATCTAACAGAAGGGAGGGGAGGGCAGGCAAAAGCAGAACATCTGGGAGGCAGCAACAGCAGGAGACAAAAAGATGCAAGGGAGGCAGAAGAGAGCCAAAGGAGACGGAAGGAGAGATCCATGCTTCGGATAACCCTGAAGGAAAAAGAACACAGGTAAGAAATAAGTTAAGATCATGAGAGCAGGAATCTGAGGAGCTGAGCCACAGGTAAATTACCAAAACCACCTAAAGGTCTGTGCAAGAGTTAAACACTGTAGCCAAAAGAATGTTCACCCGCTTACCCAGAGCACTGGATGGTGAGTCTTTGTAAGTGGCAGTGATTAAAGATTCAGCCAGACACTAGAGTATTTCTAAAAGCACTGATTTCCTTTGGGAACAGCCCACACCCCTCTGGCATGGCAAGCAACCCTCACTCCTTGCAGCAGGGTCCCTCAAACCTACACCAATCCTTCGGTATGAGCAGAAAGTCAGGATTGGGACATCACATCCTTTGACAACAAACCTCTCTGCTTTGCCTTACTGCCCTTCTGGCAGGATCTGCCCCTTTTCCCCAGGACTAATATCTGCACCCTAGCCATGTTCTCTTAATGAGTTTGTGCCTGTGAATATATCATGCATGGAGACTGCCTGAGGTGAATTAGAGGCTGGTTGTAGGGTCAAGTGGCCTGTCCAGATGTGGATGAATTAATGCCCCCAGGTGGCTGTTCTCGCTTCAGCTACATTTTATCTGACACCCAGTTGCCCACTAAGGATGTTAAGTATCGTATAATTGATTAGTCGATGCATTTTTGCATCAACTATTCAATTATTTGATAGGGCGGCGCTGCCCCTTTGAAACGCCGTGGTGACGTTTCAGAAGGGCAGCTTCGCACAGAGCCCAGGGTCAGCTGGGGAATCCAAGCTGATCCCGGGCTCCGCATGGCACTGCCACTTTGAAATGCCACGAGGAGCCCGGCGTTGGGCTTCTCGCATTTCAAAGCAGCAGTGCTGCACAGAGCCCGGGATCAGCTGGGTACTGACCCCGGGCTCCATGCAGCGCTGCCCCTCTGAAACGCAGCTGCAGCGTTTCAAAGTGGCAGTGGTACATGGAGCCTGGGTCAGCTGGGGAATCCCCAGCTGACTCCAGGCTCTGTGCAGCGCTGCCGCTTTGAAGTATCCCTCTCTACTCTCCCTCCCCTTGCTGCCTCTATCTGATGGGGGGAGGGAGAGACTAGTCAGATAGTCAACTAGTCCTTAACATCCCTATTGCCCACATCTGGAGATGGCTTCGCCCAGGGGCGAGCTCACAAGCATGTGGACAGGACAAAATGGCCACATAAAAGAGAGAAACGAATACTGGCTCAGAGCAAAATGGGAGATATCAGCCCGCGCGGTTACCACAGACCAGGATGCTGTTACCGCAGCCATTTGACCGAACTGAGGGAATCATGCTACAGAAGCAAACTGGACATCCTATGGGTGAAACGCCTACCGATGCCTAAACACTCTCACTCGGGCTGCAGTGGCCCATTGCTCTCAGGGTGGCCCTTTGCAGGGGCCTCCGGTGAATTCCTTCCTGAAACAAGAAAGGGCCTTTAATGCTTGTGCAGAGTGTCCCAGCCTATCTCGGACCCACCCTCTTTGTCAGACCTGCCATTGCCAATTCACCAGTCACCTGCTCTAGTCCCCTGGCATCATCCTGTCATTGCTTGTGCTCCAGCTGTACATAAGTCTAACCTACTGGGGCCAAATTCAGACCTGGCACAAGTGCCCTAAGAGCAGAGGGGCGAAGCCTGCACACATCAGCTCTGAGTTTGGCCTCAAGCGCTTTGTAAACCCCACGTACTCCTGGAAGTGGTGCCTCCCTACAGGAGACCCGACAGACTTGCCAGGCCCCTGGACAAGGTGGGGAGCGCTGCTCTTGGAAGGGGTAGGACCTCTGGCAGAAAGGGCGGGGCTGGAGCAGCCAGCCCCCTGGACCACACCGAGCCCTACCCCATCCCAGCCAGCCCTCAGAGCTGACCAGAGCACACTGTGTGGGGTTCCGGTGGTGATTTAAAGGGCCTGAGGCTCCAGCTGCTGCAGCCAGGAGCCCTGGGCCCTTCTGAAGCACCGAGGCCTGGGGGAGTTGTCCCCTTTGACTCCCTCCCACCAGCGGGCCTGTCTCCATAGCACACAACAGCACTGAGACAACACATGGGGGAGGGGGCAAGGGCATCATTTTTACTCCACCTTCTCCTTCACCACAACACACAATTTGTATTAAATATTTCAAATATATTAATTTTTAAAAAGTATTAATAAAAAGCGACCAAAGGACACAGCCGACAGAGTGAACAAGGACGTTTTCTGATGGGGGGGAGGGGTGGGAAGGGAGCTCTTCAGGTGATGCACAGCTGGATGGAATATCCTGGATTCTTGCAAATGTGGAAGGGGCTGAATAGAAAAATATACTGAATTTTATCTTGCTGGGGTGGGAGATTAAGAGCAGGATACTGTGAAGCTTTAAATATTTTTGGTAACCCCCCCCCCCCAATTTCCAATTGCGTTTAGTCTTTAAGGAGATTTTCTGGCTTGGGGTAGCCAAAGAGGACAAAATCAGCCTCGTAAAGTTTGTACAGCTGCTGCCTCCAGGCCAGAGGGATCTTGGCAAACCAGTCCTCCTCCCAGCTGCTGGCAGTCCTGTTCCGGTAGCTGGGGGGGAAGCGGAGGAGCCTGTCCACTTTGAGAAGCTGCAGCAGGTGAGCTGCGTCTTCGTTGAGGGTCTCCAGCTTCCCGACAAAGTCATAGTCTATCTGGCACGGGTGGCACAAGCGGTAAACCTGCCTCCAGTGCTCATTGAAAGGGGCCATCTTCTCTGTCCGGGGGTCCAGCAAGTACTGGATGAAGTCTGGGAAGGAAACTTTGAGGCCAGCCCGGAAGGCCTCACTAACAGAGGTGGGGAGGCTGGTGTGGTTGGAATAGAGCTTCAGCATAGGGATGGCAAAGCGCCGGTAGAACTCCTCATTCTCTAGCTCAAACTTGCTGCGGAAGGCAGAGATGAGCCGCACGAAGGGGTCGCGTACAAAGAGGAACTTGGTGTATTTCTTCAGCTTGATCTTCATGAGGTGGCGGGAGAACTTCCCATAGCGACGCCAGAACTTGTTGAAAGTCAGGTGGGTGCTGGAGTTGTGGACGTGCTCTCGGGGAATGTCTAGGGGTTGCCGGTAGGGGATGCCCTGATCCAGCAGGCTCTCGCTCAGCACGATCATCACCCGCTTCCAGTTGGTGCAGGCCACCTTGGGGACATAGCAGTAGATGATGCCGTGGCGGTCGTCCACAATCAGGTGGTTCAGCTCGTAGTTGGGGATATCGTCGAAGGAACGCTCCTTAGTAGGGAAGGCAAAGCTGGAATTGGCACAGAACTCCTGCAGCGTCTTCCGCCGCTCGGCCTGGAGCTTCTCCTGATCCAGACTCACTCTGGCAACGCGGGTGGACCAGTCGTAGCCTCTCACATTCTCCTCCAGGTTGCCCAAGACAGGCTTGCTGGAGCCCTGCAACGGGGCCTGCTCCGTCTTCCTGTGCAAGGGACCAGTCTGCCTCAGGCTGGAGCTTAGCAGCTTCTCCAAGAACTCATCCACGTCCGACACGTCTTCATCCTGAGTGGCAGTGGGAAGCGTGCCCAGGGCATGGGGCCTGGAGAAGGACGTGTGCAGGTAGAAATGAGCCGTCCCTACGTTGTCCCAGTACACGATGATTAGCAGGATCATGAAGACAGAACCCAGCACCACCGAGAGGCGGAACAGCCGTGCTCTGGTCATCCTAGCTGTTGCCAGGGCCGCCACCTCCTCCTCAATTCACCTCAGCCTCTCACTGTGGTGCTTAGGATACCACATGGTGCTGCTGACAAGGGGCCTGAAAGAGTACAAAAAACAGGGTCAGTCTCCTGGCATTCTGATGTAAACACACCCTGCAGGGTAATGGCTTCCACATGGCCCTATATGCTCCTGACTCTAAAGTTTTGTACGATAGGTGCTGCGTGAAACATCCTGTACTCACCCAGCTACATACAGACCGCTGGCCCTCATGGGGTGAGATGCAGGCCCTTCCCCTTAATGTGGCCCTGCATCAAACATTCAAGTCAGTAGCATAACTGGTTGCTCCCCTACCCCATTTACTGGGCTGCAGGTGGTTGGGGATCAAAGAGTGACGGAAACCAGGTTCTTAGGCATGGTGGCTAGTGTGGACAGGCCCTGCCAACTGAGGGCTGTGGCTGCACCAGAGGACTGTTGGATTCAAAGTCAGTTGTTACCTCCTGCAATTTTATCGTGAGTGTTGCAACAACCAGTGTTTTTCTTAAGGGCTCCAGTGCGTGGACTCATGTGACTACATGGGAATCTCCATTTTCATTAAAAAAAAAACAAAAAACAAAAAAGAAGATTCCAGACCTCATGAGAGAAGCTTGAAAATATGAACCCTGATGTCTTTAAAAGCAGAAAAAAATTTAGACAGAATTTATTTTTTAAACCAGTATTATTTCCTGTCTGGGAGCAAAGGGGGGGGGGGGACTACCCTCATTCTGAATACTTGACATTAACAATCCTATGTTGTCTCACCTCCTTCATTCATGCCCTGAAAGTCACAATACTGCTGGAAAATAGAGATGCTATCAGCTGGGTAGGCACGAGAGGTCAAAATTCACCTCCCTCCGAGGGGAATGCAGGTTGGCCCAACACTAGGTTTTATCTAATCAGTTTCAATGTGCGGCAGGATGATAACTCTTTGACCTCTCTTGGCTGCTGTCCCCTTGTCTATTTGCTTTTGCCACAAAGAGTTTTTCCCTATGATTTTATCCAAAATGTATAAAGGGACCTGGCCCCAATAAAAATCTTATTTAACATTCTTCAGGGTTTTTACATTAGATAGATGACAATGAAGATCATGCTGCTTCAGGCGTGCTCCTGCAAATCTACTTTTCTCCAGCCAAGAGAAACCTGTCCTGCTTTTCTGGACTGTGTTGAGGGGGAGAGAGGGGCTCTTGTCTGGCCCAATATATTTTGCATTTCTATAGCACCTGCCATCCAAGCCATTTTAGCTTAGCCTACCAAAGCCCCTGGCAGGCGGTGCTATCCCAGTTACAGAGAAATTGAAGCACTGAGGTTAAAAAACCCCCCCAATGCCTGTCAACAAGATTGTGTTGGAATGGAACAAACCTACATTTCCTAACTTCCCCTCCCCATCTGCGCACACGGTCCCAGGGGGGAGGTTTGTGGAAGGGAAACAGCTGTACACTTCATCCCCATGCACGGATGCATTTTTTTCTAATCAGGGATACAGATAAGGTCAGGACTGGGGAGCCAAACAAGCTGAATGCAATGGCCTCAGCTCCTCCCTGATTTAGCTGTTCACAGTAGCCAGACCAGCAGCTGGGAAAAAGCTTGAGAGCTCAGACAGCCCCTCAAGCAAAGCCCCTCAGGTGGCTTGATGGAGCATAAGGGAGCAAGGAACAGAGAGGATGTCAAACCAGCAAGGCACTGTAGTGGGACTGAGGTTCTCCAGGGTCTAGTCCCAGCTCTGCCACTGATCTGCTGTGTGACGCTGACAAGTCACTTCACCCTCCTGGCCTCTGCTTCCCTCCCACTGACTTTCTGTCTGTTTTTAGACTATAGAATCATTAATGCAGGAGCTCTCTCTTATCATGGGTTGGTACAATGCCTAGCACAAATGTGTCCTATCACTCAGGGCTTCTAGAGCTACTGTAGTACCAATAATCAATAATAATACACAAGAGGGGAGAGAGATCCTATGATGCTTTTTTTGCACCTCATCCAGCATGGACAGGGAAACTGGTCAGTTCTGTTTATAGTCAATTTCATGTCTTAGCTGTGATGCAGGAGCCAGACTGTGCAGCATTCAGCATTCACAAAACCAAAACTATTTGTAGAGCCCTGTGCGGAGACAAGGTTTGCACCCACAACTGTATCCACATGAAAAAAAAAAACCCCACAGATATCAGCAAGGACATCTGCAGATGCAGATACTAGTGGCTATAAAGCAGATATCCATGGATTTGCAGGGCTCTAACCAATGTATTTGTTTACTTTTAAGTTTCTTGACTTCCACCCCCCCCCCAAAATTCTATTAATGTTCTCTAAACCAGTGGTCTCCAACCTTTTTAAGCATGAGATCACTTTTTGAATTTAAGTGCAATCCAAGATCTACCTCAAACCCAAATACCCTTGCCCCGCCTCCTTTGTGCTCCTTCTTCAAGGCCCCACCCCTGCTCACTCCATCCTCCCTCCCTCCCCCATCTTCCCTCACTTTCACCAGGCAGGGGCAGCAGGTTGGGGTTCAGGCTCTTGTCTTGGATTAAGGGATTTGGAGTGTGAGAGGAGCTCTGAGCTGCGCTTGGGGCAGGCAGTTGAGGTGCCGGAGGGGGACTCTAGGTGCAGGTTCTGGGAGGAGGTTTGGATGCAGGGGTGCTCAGGACCAGGGAAGGGGCTTGGGGTACAGGAGGGGGGGTTCATGACTGGGGTAGGGTTTCAGGATGTGGGCTCCAACTGGGCACCACTTACCTCAGGTGGCTCTGGGTGGTGGTGCAGTGGGACTAAAGCTTACCCCTGCCCTGGCTCTGCACTCCTCCCAAAAATAGCCAGTGAACTTCCTCCCATGTCCTGCTGTGCCCTCGACCCTGCTCTGTGGAGATAGGATACAGGGTGGAAGAGGAGGCACCTTGACATCAGCGCCCCTCTTCTCCCTCCCCTGCCCTGCATAGCAAGCAGGAGGCTCCTGGGGGTGGAAGGAGGCAGCTCCAAGGCAAAGAGCAGGAGATGTGCAGCAGTAGGGGGAAGGGGCAGCTGAAGTGCTGGCACTTGATAGCCTCTTGGCTAAATCAGTCAGGATCACCTGTCAGAGGCTCCAAGATCTATCAGTAGATTCTGATCTATTGGTTGGTGACACTGCTCTAAACAAAACTAAGGGTTTGAGGATTAGGCTACTTGAGAATGTTGTTCAAAGGTCATCACTCCCAATCAGCTGCAAATAAGTCCTCTCCTTGCTCTCTTGCAGTAGACTATTCAGCCATTCTGTCTGCTCCTTAAAGGACTCAGAAGCATCTCAGACAGCATCCTTCAGAAAGGTTAACTCACATTAGTGAGGGCACGACAACAGTTCAAACAACGGAGCTGTAACTAAGTGGGTGACATAAAGGACTTTTGGAAGTGTCACTCATAAATCTCAAGCAGGGAGTATTAGTCTTGGAATTGCTGCACAGGGCATCCCCGCTATAAGTTGCCTCGGTATACATCCGTTCCGCACTAAAGTCGTTGACGCTTGCAGAAACAGATTCCTACATTCCCCACTCTCAAGTCGCACAAAAAATCCCCACCCATCTGCATAAATGGAAGTCAGCCACAGGAAAAAAAATTCCCTGCTTTAAGTTGTTTCGCTATAAGTCCAAGTTTTTGGAATGTATCTTGGACTTGTAGTGAGGACGGCCTGTAGTACCTGGAAGCCCTGGTCAGGAACAAAAAGCCCACTGTGCTGCACAAATACTGAACAAAAAAGAGGATTCCTGCCACAGAGAGCTTACAAATAGCTCTAACGGTGCACATTTTTGCACAAGTTAACTTCTTGCAAAATAAAGGCGATGCGTACCCCCTCGTTGATTTCAGTAGCACTGCATGCACATGTGCAAAGAAATCAATTTGCAACATAAATGAGCAGTCATGTTTGCAGCTAGCAGGACAGCAAAGCAGCTTGGTTGGCCAGTTCAGCCGCCAAGGGAAGAACAGTCTTGCAGTTAAAGCAAGCATTCACAGCTTCCACTGACTTCCAAAGGGCGTTGCAGGTGCTCAGCAGTTGTGGGAATGGGCCTCTTAGCATCTCAAGTTGGGCTCCCAAATACTGACCTACCCAAAATAAGTGGCCACTTTTGCAAATTTTGGTTTGGGTTTCCCTGCCTCAGTTTCTCCACCTGTAAGATAGGTACAGTGTAGGTGAGTATTATGACAGGGTAATTATTAGAGATGTGAAAGTGTAACCGGGTACACAGTTACATGTAGACTCCCAGAACGTGCAGGGACCTGACATAAAAACTGGCTCCCAGCGTGCACTAGCTCCCAGGGAGTCGCCTGCTGCTCCACGCTGTTGCCTCTGATACCGCATAATTTGCTTTACAAAGAATAATGAACTAATGCTGTTAAATTCATTAATCTTTGGAAAGCACGTTGAGATCATTGGATGGATGGCGGGAGCCATCGAAGTGCAATGCATTAGAGTGGTTAGAAAGTTTCCAGTATTTTCAGAGAAAGAATCATTTTTCTCTTTTAAAACATCTCTCGGATGAGAGCTTACTTAGGAAGGTGGACAAAAAGGTGTTAAGTGCACAATCTCATGCCAGAAGAGCATTTAGGCTGTCAACACAGAGAAGCACCAATTTTAAAAAAAATCTGCTGACATTCCCATTCTGTTTAACAGCCTCAAAACAAAACGTAACAATATCAGATATGAAAACAAAACCATTTGTGGGCATTAAGTAACTCTGAAAGGAGCCTTTTCAAAACCAGTGCTGGGTTTGTTTCCTCCCTAAATGCAAAGGCTGTTTGACAGCCAGTTCACACATACAACCTCTCAGGGCATCAACAATTCCACATTATAAAGGGAGAAAAATTAAAAACGTAAAGAGCATCGGCCAAATCCAAGCAGTGTTTGGCAAGTGTAAATTTGATTTAAAATAACCACATTGTAAGCATATTGGGATTCATGGAGTGGCTATGAGGGCGTTCTTCATTGAACCTCATGTTCTGCACCTCACTGCACGAGCATGGAAACTAGAATTGGTTAGACAAAGTCTGAAATCATCGGTAGCGAATTTTCTCTGCATATGGAAAGCTTGCAGGGAAGGGAAGAATCTAAACAAGTCTAAAATCAGGCTGTGGGATTGGTGACATGCACAATTAGCATGGGGCCAGCATCTGCTTTGGGAAACAGTTCTCCATCCAGATGAATCAGGATAAACAAAAAACAGCAACCAAACCACTTCCTGGTTTATAAACAAAACAAAAATGGTGCAGAGGGAAAATGCCACAACATGGTCCAAGGTCCAGTATCACAGCTCTGGGTACATGTGCTGCAGAGACAAGCACATTCCCATGCACAAGCCAAAATATCACTTGGGTTTATACTAGGGATGTTAACTAACGGTTATTTTACCAGTCGAGTAGTCGATGGAATTTCCATCCACTACAACTAGTCAATAGGCACTTCCGCATTCCTCCTTTGAAATGTACAAGAGCCAGTGGGGCTCTTGTACATTTCAAAGGAGGAATGCAGAACTCTGTGTGCAGCCTGGGGCCAGCAGGAAGTCCCGCTGACTACAGGCTGCAGGAGGTGCCAGCTTTGAAAAGTACAAGAGTCCCCAGTGGGGGCTCTTGTTCTTGTGTATTTCAAAGTGACAGCGCAGCATGGAGCCCGAGGTCAGCGGGGGACTCAGAGTGCCCCACTGACCCTGGGCTCCATGCCGCGCTCCTGATTTGAAATGCCACATGGAGCCGGGATCAGCTGGAGAGTCTCCAGCTGACCTCGGGTTCCATGTGTGGCGCTGACCCTTTGAATGCCATCTTGGCGTTTCAAAGGGGCAGCCACACAGCTGACCCCCGGCTCAGCTGTGCCGTGCAGTCCCTTTCAAATGCCGAAGAGTCATTTCAAAGGGACAGCGCCGCACAGCTGAGCCGGGGATCAGCTGCGTGGCGCTGCCCCTTTGAAGTACCCCTTCTTGCCCCCCTTTGCTGCCTCTATAAGCATTTGCTTATTGGATAGTCGACTAGTCCTTAACATCCCTACTTTGTACATCCACCAATGCACTGCAATGCAGACAGGCTATGGACCAGCTCCTCTGCTGCTGCACAGCCACTTACTGCTGCACCAATGGCAGACTGGCTGTAAAACCAGACGATCCCTCCACAAAGGGAATCCTCTGCTCAGTGACAGAGATGGGGTCGAGCTGAAATCCACAGGTGGGAACATTCCCCAAGCTGTGGGGAAGTTCAGATCCAAGTTCAAACAGGCCTCCCCTTCCTCCCCTCTAAGGGGAGAAACATCCACAAACTTGTACCTGCTCTCTGAGCACTGCCATAATCATCCCAATTCCCATTTCTACAGCAGCCCCCCCACACGCGGTTCTCAAAATGCTCCTCAGAGTTTGGGAAGATGAATTTTACTATTTCAAAGCTAGGAAAGAGACTGGATTTTCAGAGATGTGGAGCACCCACACTCTCACTGACTTCAACTGGGGTGACAGGTGTTTAGGGTCTCTGAAGGACTCAAAGGCCAAGGTGGCACAGTGAATCCGTGACAGGAATGGGATTAGAATGCAGGAATCCCATTGCCTAGCCCCTTGGATCTAACCACTAGGACACCCTACTAGGGCTAGGCTAAATACTTGCCAACAAACAGAAGAGCAGTGGAAGATTAGGGCTTTGTAGCAGCTCAGTTTGTCCAAAAAAACCACTAACTAGGCATGATTTAGGGATTTTTAAATGCATTTTCTTGCACCGATGATGAGGTATGAAAGAGCCAAAGACCAGGAGCGGTTGGTGAACTAACAATTTTGCTTTGCACTACAGCACCAACCATTGAACTGAGTCTTGGATTCATCCCTTAATTCTGCCCGTCAGCAGGGTGGAAGAGCTGCCGACAGAATATTCTTCAGAATGGAATGTAAGAAGACAGGTATTACTCAGCAATAAATACCTAGGCCAGGTCAGTTCAGACAAGGACTGGCTGCATCTCAGGCTATGTCCACACTGCAAAGGTTTGGCAACAAAAGTGCTGTCGACATGCAAAAGTTGTCAAAAATGAAAAATGGTCAAACTGGTTTTTCTGCCTCCCATTGTCAACATTTCATGGCCACATTGCTAGCTCCCCTGTCAACAGAAAGAGCAAAACAGTGTGGGTAAGCATCCCACAGTGCAGTGTTGTGGGAAGGCAGAGCCGATCCCTGCGCTTCTTGGGATTCTCTCCGAGTTCTCCCACAGCATTCTCAGCTGCTGAGAGCAGCACCATGACCATCTCTGTGAGCTCTCCGTGCTGAGGAATGTCAAAGCAGCACAGCAGTCTCTCCAGCCTTCCCCCTGAAGCAGCAGTCTGCCTGCTGCTGTGTTCCTAGCAGGGCAGAATGGGAGCATCCCAATGATTTGCTCTTTTTGTTTGTTCCCGAAATAGAGCATCTCCCTCAGCTGTCAGATACTTCCTGGAACTTTGAAAGGAGAGGGACGCATGGTGCAGGGCAGCAGAGATCACAAAACACTGGGCACAGCTATCAGGGCAGTCATTGTGGGATACTGGCGGAAGCCAGTTTTCTCAGCAAAACAAAGTCCACGCTGACTCTTGGTTGACAATAAAGGGAGGGGAAAAGACAAAAGTCTCTTGCAGGGGTGGAAGTTTTTTGTTATCAAAACTGGGTGTTTTTCCCAAAGAAAGTTGCATTGTAGTGTGTACGTTCTCACTGTTTTGTCAACCAAAGGCAGTTTTTGGTGACAAAACATGTCAGTGTAGACAAGACCTAAGAGATAGCTAGAAAGATGCAAGGGAGGCTAACAAAGGGATAAATTGTTTTGTGTGTACACGTAGGCCTGCGGAACTAAAGGTGCTGGGGGCATGGCTGCACCCCATTGGCTTGAAGTGGTTTCCATCATTTACAGGGTTTACAGTGTTGTTCAATAGCTCTTAACACTCCCACTATAAAAACTGTTCTAATGCCATTACATGTATCTGTGCACGTTTATAGGTCAAAACTTAAGGTTGCACTCTTAGCCCGTGCATGGAAAATTGGAACTCTGCTGCTTGTCTTGTTGGTAAGAGTGTAAATTCTTTGCAGCGGGGTTTGTTTTCTATTCTTGGTCTGTACAATGCCGAGAACAGTGGGTTCCCCCAGTCCTGGCTGGAGACATTAGGTGCTGCTGGGATGCAATTAAATAATAATAATGTTTCAAAGTCGCAAAGAGAATCATCCACTTGCAATCTCTGCACCAATCAGCCTCCACAACATGATGCAGGCCCGCAGGCTGCCAGCACTGCTGTGAAATCTCCCAGCCCAGGATGCCCTCGCTCAATTTATGGAAGCATTGGCCTTACTAAAATGCAGTGTTTAGCACTGTACCAATCCCTTGCGGCAGCCCTTTGGATCACTGGCAGGATGCCCCCTTTGATAGCCACTGAGTTCACGCAGCTTTACCCTGCTCACCCTGAGGGCTCAAGCATGCTTTTCAGGGCACAGCACACATCTGTCAGTGCATGAGCTGATTTTCCAAGATACACAGCACCAATTAGCAGAGGATCAAATCAAACCCTTTCTCGTTAATGCTAGCAGTGCCATACTCAGGGATGGGATTTCTATCAGAGACCTATAATGGGACTTAGGTAACTAACCCAACTAATACTGGAAAAAATCCAATTATTCTGTCAATTGCTATTTTCTTTCTTTTCAATGTCAGTGTGATTTTAGTACTAAGAAAAGCTGCCAGGCGGAAAGCATTGAAGATGAAAGGTCCATCTATATATGTACACACCGAGAACAGGTGTCTCAGACAGCTGCCTGAGCCATACCGGAAGAGACAGCCTTTACAGGAGAGTAGGGAGTTCACGCTATACGACCCACGCAGCTCTTGGGCTCAAAGCAGAGAACACCCTTCAGTGCCTAAGGAGGTGGTGGTATTTGTGGTGTGGATGCCCACCCAGTGGGAACTGGGCTGAGCACCGAACCCTTTTTCATACAGGCCACTTAATAACTTTAAAGTGCTCCTAGACGATTTGTTGTTGTTTTTTTAAAAAGTTTCTTGCTAATAACTTTCAGCTACTCCTGGCCTGGCCTGACCGCAGTTGACTGGCTTTCTCCCTCCACAGTAAGTCTAGTTACTAGGCACAGTGGGAACGTCAAAAGTTGTTTACAAAGGTAACCGTGTAATTGCTAAACATCTTACTGGTTACACAGCTATACGTGCTGCAGGTATTTAGCTTTATACTGCAGAGCCCATAGCAAAGCCTCTCCAGGAGTTGGGCCGCCAGCCCCTCCTGCCCCACTCCTGGGGGGAGGCTTTGTTGCAGGCTCTGCAACCAGCTCCCGGGGAGCCACAGCACATAAGCTGCAGTGTGGGGGAGGGGAGAGGGCATGGCTGCCTCAGACAGGGGCTGCTAAGGTCAGCTGGCTGAAGCAGCCCCTGGCTGCAGTGGGCTCTGTGGGGTTGGAGCAGCCCTCTGTCCACGGCAGGTGAGGAGCTGCTCCACCCCTACCATAAGCCTCATCTGTTAAGTGTCACGGATGTAACAGCAACCTCTAGAGATAGCAGCTCCTAAACTCTGGCACAGAGCAGGGATGTTTATCAGAAGAGTCCAGTGCTTATTATTGCAACAGAGTCCATGACTCCTCCTTCCCCACTTTTAGGACCTTTTGCAACACTTCCTCCTCCAGAAAATCTGAACACGCAGATCAGGCCCTCAGCAAAGGGACTTTAGAGCTGGTACTATGACCCCTATTTTTCTGTTCCCGATCCTTTAGTATTTTGTGGGGGGGGGAGGGGAGGAAAGGTTTGCACAACATTAACAGACTTTAGATGTATTGTAGGTTCCATTCATTGCCAAGACTTACCACATCTTTCCCCCATGCCTGCCACTGAACATTACTGTCTGTCATCTGGCCCCCTGATGCAGATCACCAGTTCTCTCATGGGATGTTTAGTCATTTTGCATTTCAGGTCTTTATTTCAATACATGGTGTAAAAAAGCTGAAGAGCAACTCAGTCCTGGTGATCAGCTTTCTCTCAGAGGGAAAACTGCAGAACCTGACATCAGGGTCAGGCCAGGACTGTGCAGATTTAGCCCTAACCAAGAAAGAATTTTGCTTATTTTGCCAACGTCCAAAATAAACTGCCTCTCCTCCCTCCCCCTCCCACCCCTGCAAAAATCTAAGGGCTTGTCTAGACAAGGAAAATGTGCATCCGTGTAACTGTACCAGTGTAGTCACACTGATACAAACCCCTAGTGCAAATATAAAATCAGGCGTACACTAGAGCACTGTAGCCCTGCGTGAGATATATACTAGAAATTTGCACCAGCAAAGTATCATCAGTGTAGCTCAGGGGTTCTCAGACTTAATTGAACCGTGACTCCCCTCTGACAACAAAAACTGTAACAAACCCTGGGAGGGGGGAATTGAAGCTTGAGCCTGCCTGAGCCCCACTGCCCTGGGTGGCAGGGCCAAAATCACAGCCCGAGCCACTCTGACTCCGGCAGGGGGGCCAAAGGCCGAAGGACTTCAGCCTCAAGCAGGGCTGAGTCCCGACACCCTTGGTCAACACCTTTGGCCCTGGGCAGTGGGGCATGGGTTTTGGCAGGTCTAAATCAGCCCTGGCGAGTCCATTAAAATGGTGTCATGACTGTTGAGAACTGTTGATGTAGCTACATCAGTGCATTAGTCAGGATCTTGAATCTGCAAGTCAATAACCAACTAAAGTTAAAACCATTTTCCTTCATATTCATTCATGCTCTTCTTCCCACCTCACTATTGCAAAGTCCAATGCATATGGGTTTAGCAGTGCCAGCCTCCCCTCCTCTAATTACAGAAAACCCTTGCCATTTGTGGGGGATATGTTCTTGAGATCACTGCGAATCCACAAATGCTGGAGGCAGGAGTATTCCCAACACAGAACCACCACGTTTTCCCACCCACTTCCAGTTTCGGGCAGTGACCACATACAACAGTGATGGATTGTGATTCGCAATGTATTTATCTCTGATTATGTGTCACAGTATCATATTCCCAGGCAAATTCCCTGGTATGGCTCAGTTACTAGAACGCACTGAAAAAGTGTCATCACGCTGCATCATGTGCTTGGACTGGTGTGGCGCAGTGCACTGCAAATATGCAAAACTGCGGATAGAGAAACCGTGAATGGTGAGGGCTGCCTGTATTTACCCTGAAGTGCTAACTCAATAATCATTAACATTTCTAGGCACTGGTCTACAACGGGTTCCCAGAATACAGCAGGTTTTATTTATACATTTGCTGCGAGGCCCAATGCTTACCCTAGGCTTTCAAATTCTAGGCTTTCAAATTCTGCAGAGTCTGAGCAAATCTCAGTTCCATAGCTCTAGCCAACAAGAATCTGGGAATGTCTCTGTTACATCAACCTTTGCTCTCTGAACCAACTATATATCAGGATACTGCAATGCATACTGTGGGAGTTTACACTAGAAACTCCTTTGGTAAGGCCAATTTTCAAGTGTTTACAACTTTAATATTTATAGTTTACAGCTGTGATATTTTACTCCATGTTGTAATTTTGCCTATTGGGTTTCAGTGGAATACATACATTGCTTTATAACTTAGTATTTGAGCAGACAAGCTATGGGCAAACTTCTAATAGCCAACACTTGCTTGCAGCAGCACACATATTTACTAAACAAAGATTTTACAGTAAATTGGTAATTTACCAGTATCCTTTCTGCAGTATCCAGTTCTCTAGTCCTCAGAGCCCAAAAAGGGGGGCACACACATCATGCTATTTAATGTCCTGTCCCAACTCAAGAGTAAAAGCTTTTTAAAAATTTCAGATGAACTATTTAAAAAATTATAACCCTAAGAATCGAAGAGAAAAAAGAAAAGCATAAAAAAACCAGAGAGGGGATCTCCACATCCATTCACCACACCACAAACCCATGAAGTTAGCACAGACCAATTACGGACTGCCAGTTTCCAAAGCCCAAGGAAACAACCTGGGCTAATACAGGAAATGCTTGACTGAGTTACAAAACCCATTACACAATGTCCTGAAATACAAATTATACAACTGTACTTAAAGTGCAGAATTCCAACATATCCAAGCCAACGAGGGCTAGGACCATGGAAGAAGATGATAGTATCACTCAAGTATCCTCTAGGAGTTAGCCGCAGAACAGCATTACAACTTCGAAAGGATTTAACATAAGAACGGCCATACTGGGTCAGACCAATGGTCCATCTAGCTCAGTATCCTGTCTGCTGACAGTGGCCAATACCAGATGCCCCAGAAGGAGGGAACACAATAGGTAATCCTCATGTGATCCCTTTCCTGTCACCCATTTACAGACAAACAGAGGCTAGGAACACCATTCCTACCCATCCTGGCTAATAGCCATTGATGGACCTAACCTCCATGAATCTATCTAGCTCTTTTTTGAACCCTGTTAAAGTCCTAGCCTTTACCACATCCTCTGGCAAGGAGTTCCAGAGGTGGACTGTGCGCTGAGTGAAGAGAAACTTCCTTTTGTTTGTTTTAAACCTGCTGTCTATTAATTTCATGTGGTGACCCCTAGTTCTTATATTGTGGGAATAAGTACATAACTTTTCCTTACTCATTTTTTTCACACCAGTCATGATTTTATAGACCTTTATCATATCCCCTTTAGTCTCCTCTTTTCTAAGATGAAAAGTCCAAGTCTTTTTAATTTCTCTTCATATGGGACCCATTCCAAACCCCAATAATTTTTGTTGCCCTTTTCTGAACCTCTTCCAATGCCAATATATCTTTTTTGAGATGAGGCAACCACATCTGTATACAATAGTCAAGATGTGGGCATACCATGGTTTCATATAAAGTCAAAAAGATGTTCTCTGTCTTATTCTCTATCCCTTTATTAATGATTCCTAACGTTCTATTTGCTTTTTTGACTGCTGTTGCACACTGAGTAGATGTTTTCAGAGAACTATCCACAATGATTCCAAGATCTTTCTTCTGAGTAGTTGTAGCTAAATTAGCCCCCATCATATTTTATGTATAGTTGGGATAATTTTTTCCAATGTGCATTACTTTACATTTATCAACATTAAATTTCATTTACCATTTTGTTGCCCAATCACTTAGTTTGGTGAGATCTTTTTGAAGTTCTTCACAGCCTGCTTAGGTCTTAACTATCTTAAGCAGTTTGGTATCATCTGCTAATTTTGCCACCTCACAGTTTATCCCTTTCTCTAGATCATTTATAAATAAGTTGAACAGGATTGGTACCAGGACAGACCCTTGAGGGACCCCACTAGTTACCTCTCTCCACTCTGAAAACTGACCATTTATTCCTACCCTTTGTTTCTTTTCTTTTAACCAGTTATCAAACCATGAAAGGACCTTCCCTCTTATCCCATGACAACTTACTTTATTAAGAGCCTTTGTCGAGAGACCTTGTCAAAGACTTTCTGGAAATCTAAGTATACTATATCCACTGGATCCCTCTTGTCCACATGTTTGTTGACACCCTCCCCCCCCAAAGAATCTAGTAGATAAATAAGTCGTGATTTCCCTTTACAGAAACCATGTTGACTTTCCCCCAACAAATTATTTTCATCTATGTGTCTGACAATTTTATTCTTTACTATAGTTTCAACTAATTTGCTTGGTACTGGCGTTAGACTTACCGGTCTGTAATTGCCAGGATCATCTCTAGAGCCCCCTTTAAATATTGACGTCACATTAGCTATCTTCCAGTCATTAGGTACGGAAGCTGATCTAAAGGATAGGTTACAAACCACAGTTTACCTGCAAATTCCCATCTGAGTTCTTTCAGAACTCTTGGGTGAATGCCATCTGGTCCCAGTGACTTGTTACTGTTAAGTTTATCAATTTGTTCCATAACCTCCTCTAATGACACTTCAATCTGGGACAATTCCTCAGAATTGTCACCTAAAAAGAATGGCTCAGGTTTGGGAATCTTCCCAATATCCTCAGCTGTGAAGACTGAGGCAAGGAATTCATTTAGCTTCTCCACAATGACTTTATCATCTTTGAGTGCTCTTTTAGCATCTCGATCATCCAAGGGCCCCACTGGTTGTTTAGCAGGCTTCCTGCTTCTGATGTACTTAAAAAACATTTTGCTATTACTTTTTGAGTTTTTGGCTAGCTGTTCTTCAAACTTCTTTTTGGCTTTTCTTATTATATTTTTACACTTAATTTGACAAAGTTTATGCTCCTTTCTATTTTCCTCACTAGGATTTGACTTCCACTTTTTAAAAGATGCCTTTTTATCTGTGTCTGCTTCTTTTACTTGGTTGTTAAGCCACGGTGGCACTTTTTTGGTTCTCTTCCTGTGTTTTTTAATGTGGGGTATACATTTAAGTTGGGCCTCTATTATGGTGTCTTTGAAAAGTCTCCATGCAGCTTGCAGAGATTTTACTTTTGTCACTGTACCTTTTAATTTCTGTTTAACTAACTTTTCTCATTTTTGCGTAGTTCCCCTTTCTGAAATTAAATGCCACAGTGTTGGGCTGCTGAGGTGTTTTTCCTACCACAGGGGTATTAAATTTTATTACATTATGGTCACTATTTCCAAGTGGTCCAGTTATATTTACCTCTTGGACCAGATCCTACGCTCCATTTAGGACTAAATCAAGAATAGCCTCTCCCCTTGTGGGTTCCAGAACCAGCTGTTCCAAGAAGCAGTCATTTAAAGTATCAAGAAATTTTCTCTCTGCATCCCATCTTGAGGTGATGTGTACTCCATCAATATGGGGACAGATGACTGCGCTAATACAGGAAACCTACTACATGATCTACTACAAAGAGCAGTTGATACAGATTATCTTTCTCATCAAGTGTGGTAGCTGTGGTTTTCAGATAAACTAGCTCTGAATTTTAATGTCTACGCTAAATTCATGCACTTAACGCAAGACCTTAATTTTACCCTGTTTTCCAAACTGTAGCCAGAACTTGCAAACATCTCACCTCATCAGCCTGATATAGTGAGGCAAGTGAGGCACTGAGCTAACCCTTTGATGGCAGCAGCTAGTGAGGCACTGAGCTAACCCTTTGATGGCAGCAGTATAAATGAAGATTCTCTCCATGCTGGTTTTGAACAAGTGTAACTTCACTGACCTCACCTGCATCACAGCATTCTAATGACTGGTGAATCAGACCCAAAGATTAGATTGGGCTAGAATTATGGCCGTAGATTTCTGCATCATAAGATAAGGGCCTTTCGTATCAAGGACAAAACGTATCTTCACATAGGCATTTCCACTCCACCTCAGCTATTATTCCGCAATCTTGCTTCTCTTTGTAGCTTCCACTGATTTCCACTAAGATCCAACAAAAGAAGGAAAAAGGCAAGCATGAATATACACAAAGGGGTGGGGAATATAGACAGCACAAACTGGTGAAGTAGAGCTGGGATACATAGAGGGGCAGTGACCCACTTGACCACATAGCTGTATCCAGCAAAGTCCTGTGATGAGTGCACAAGTCACTTTAATGCCACCAGGTTCCAACACCTGAGTCTGGCACCCTTCCTGTCCTAGCAGGAGCCATGCACATCACTCTTGGAGCAGTTGTACTCAGAAGGTTTAACATGCCCATCCACCACCTGGGCCCAATGTCTCATCTAGACACAAGGGGCAATGGCACCATCTCTTTCCTGACAGTCAGCTTGATACTCACAGCCCTGTCTCTGTCCCAACTCTCAGTCAGGTAATAGCTGGAGCCCTGGCTGGACCCAGGCTCCTCTGCTGCCCAGATTCCCCCCAACTGTGTGCACCCTCACAAGCGTTGCCTTGACTAGCCAGCCGCATGCCTGGCCCGTTGTGTGCATTCCCGGGGCCACCTCCCCAAGCTGCGCAGAGCCCTCTGAACGCCTCTTCCCTCCCGCCCCCCACCTCCAGCACCGGGCTTTCTGCCCTGAGTGCCGCTGCAGGCACAAGTCACCCCCTCCAGCCAATGCCCTCCCTCTGCACAGCCCGGGCCACCAATGACAGGCGGCGGGAGGAAGAGCGGAATCGGAGCCCGTCTGAGCGTCCCCGGCAGGACTCACGTTAGCACACCCGAGCGGCCAGCAAAGCAGCACCGCTGGCCGGTTGCGCTGCGCCCCCAGGGCCAGCGGGAAGCCGGCCTGTCCCTCGGGGGCAGGGGCCAACCACATACCGCTGCTGCCCAGCGCTGCCCGGTGGGGAGGGGGGAGCTGCCCCCGGGGATGGAGGGAGGATCCCGGCAGCGCTGCCCGGTGGGGAGGGGGGGCTGCCCCCGGGGATGGAGGGAGGATCCCGGCAGCGCTGCCCGGTGGGGAGGGGGGAGCTGCCCCCGGGGATGGAGGGAGGATCCCGGCAGCGCTGCCCGGTGGGGAGGGGGGCGCTGCCCCCCGGGGATGGAGGGAGGATCCCGGCAGCGCTGCCCGGTGGGGAGGGGACGCTGCCCCCCGGGGATGGAGGGAGGATCCCGGCAGCGCTGCCCGGTGGGGAGGGGGAGCTGCCCCCCGGGGATGGAGGGAGGATCCCGGCAGCGCTGCCCGGTGGGGAGGGGGGCGCTGCCCCCCGGGGATGGAGGGAGGATCCCGGCAGCGCTGCCCGGTGGGGAGGGGGGCGCTGCCCCCCGGGGATGGAGGGAGGATCCCGGCAGCGCTGCCCGGTGGGGAGGGGGGCGCACCCCGCAGGGACCCAAGAGCTGCAGACCCATCTCCCTCCCACCCTGGCTGGGGGTGGGTGTCACTGCTCCCGCCCCGGGTCCCGCTCTCACCTCTGCCCGGCGGAGCCTCCAGCAGCGGCGGCAGCCCCGGCTCCTCCTCCTGAGCCGCCGCCTCTCGCGAGAAGCCGACCGGGGGGTCCGGCCAGAGGGGCCGCAGCGCAGGCGCCGCTCGGTCCAGCCGCCGAGCCGGGGGCGCCCTGCGGGCCCGTCCCCGCCCCCGCCCTCCCTCTGCGCCCTGCGGCAGCGCCGGCCGGCCCAGCCCCTGCCAGTCCGGCAGCGGAGTCACCGGCCCGCGGACCTTGCTCGGCGCGCCCCGCTGGTGCCGGGGCACTCGAGCGAGGTCTGGTCCCTCGCCCGCTGCCTTCTCCCCCGGGTATGACCTGGGCACAGACTGGCGGGGCGGAGCCGAGCCGGGGGGGGGGGGGGAAGGTTCAGGGCAGGCACGGGGCAGAATTAGCAGCTTTCTGCGGCCCGTCATCCGCGGAGGCCAGTTTCCACCCATGGAAATTACTCGGGGGCCAGTTCTGCAGTGGCATGGAAGTTGCAGCGGCTGCGCCCCCCCCCCCTCCAATCTGCTGGCACTGCTTGCATGGGAGCGGGGGGAGTCAATCCATGGGAAGCGCCACGGTCTAACGATGGGGTGTCTCCTAGTCTCCACTCTGCCACTGACGTGCAGTTTGTCCGTGGCCAAGTTGCTTGACTTACATGCCTCAGTTTCCCCATTTGTAAGACCTGAGCACTACCAGCCTCTGTAAAGCACACTGGTGCTCATCTGAAAGGCAGAGTATCGATCAAGGCAGAAGGGCCCAGAGTATCTGGAGGCCATCCATCCACACTGAACGGCCTCTCTGTTCAGTCTCATTCACTGAGTGATCTATTCATACAGCCTTAAAGCAATTCTCTGCCCAGTGCCTTGGCCATGCATTGCTTACTGGGACAGCTTCCCTCCCTTCTCTGGGATTTTTCCATGTCTCTTTCAGGGTGCAAATATTTCCTAACGGAACTAAATTGTTTATCCCGGTGGGTGGCTCTCTCTCACATTCATTTGCATCCTAATAGCAAACAAAACTTCCCCCTCTGTACTAGAGTCAGCAGGAGAGTTTGTACCAGTTGAACTGAAGGGCTGTCAGTCAAGCAGCAATGGTAAACCTACATAAATGCTATCCAGCTTCCCTTCTGTAAACCAGGCCAGAGACTGAGGGATTATAGTTGGCATCAGATTAAAAGGCAGTTTCCAACTAATATGATCTGTTGCTTGTGGCTCAGGTGCCAAGAGCAACAGGTACTCCAAATAATCTGTGGGAAACTAAAAGCCAAGGATTGGTCATATTCTCCTTTCAAGCAGATGAAGTTAGAAGAATTAAAAAAAAAATTCACTCTCTTAAAAGATTTATGGGAAATCCATTGCATTATAAAACTATATTCCAAACAGTTACTGGTAGAAGGAAAACTTGGGAGTATAATGACCTGAAAAATCATTGTTTAATTGGTTACTGATTTTGTAACCCTTTTGGTGGAGGAAAAAATAATTTAGGCAAGTTTCTCTTGAGCAGGTACTTAGTTTTGTGTGGCTGATGGAATGCTGGGTCCCTAGAGGTGAACTGCAGCAGGGCCTGCTTTTGTTGCAGGCTGTTGCTTTGGTTCTGTGCTTTGGGGGAGAGGCCCCTAGAAGTGACCTGCTCTGAAGTAGGCATCTCAGCTGTGCAAATTAGCCTGCAGTGGAATGTTACATGGTGAGATCTATCTTCCCTGCCTGCTGCAGCTCTTGTAAAGATGCAGGTAGCTACAAGCTGTCCTATTTGTACAAATTAGGTGCAGCTCTTGGGCTTCCAGTGAGTGGTCAATTATGTAAACCTTAGGTGAGCAAAGTTTTGGCTCCCCTGATTTAACACACCTAAAATTTATCGTACAATAGGCCTGGAGGAGTTTAAGTTCTTGTCTCTTTCCTCACATGTAAAAAGCATGAAGAGGAGAGTCCTTCATTCCAGGTCAGAGGCAACGTTCCCTCTAATTTTTTCCATCTAGGTACAGAATTTTATGTGCACGGAGGCATGTACAAACGTGCACCACCAATAGAAACAAAACCTAGCTGTGGGCGCTCTGCTAATCAGCTGAGTGGCATTTGACTCTCCCCTGAGCAGCCATACATGCACACAGCTTACAGGGAACTCTGGTCAAAGTCCTTCATCAGAGTTCTGAACATGCGTGCATTAGTGTTCTCCCTCCCTTTCAGAGACTGACTCTTTGGAGTCCAGAGCAGCAACACAGAGCTACTGACTCGAACTGTCTAAAGTATTCATTCACAAAGTTCTACATTCATTTCTTACAGATTTTAAATGTAGGAAAATGATTAAAAAACATTTAAGGATGGCACTGCATACAATGGTGCCAATTCATCTTCGCCTGTGTGGCTTTTCTGGAAAATTAGGATAATCTTCCATTTGTTTCCAAAAGCACAACCTCCAGGCTGAGTTGTGTCCACAAACCAGGTGTCAGGATTCAAACTAGCAGTCTGTGAGTGGAACAGGATCTAGCTTTTGAACACTGTGACTTTTCAGAGTGAATCAGCACAAAGGTATTTAGCAGAGATGTAGACATTCATGGTATTCCATCGCACTCTGTCTCTTGCTCCTACCTGGTTCACACAGACTTTTGCCGGCAGAGAGTATGCTAATGAAGTGCTCATTAGCATTTGTTGCGCTGTCATTAGCATATTCTCTGCCCAAGGCTTTTTGCGCAAGAGGTTTTTGTGCAAAAACAAGCAGCGTAGATGGATCCGTTTTGCGCAAAACCACCCTTTTGTGCAAGATCTGTATACCTCCTTTTTTGAGGCATAAGGATCTTGCACAAAAGGGAGTTTTTGCACAAAACGGATCCATCTACATTGCTTGTTTTTGCACAAAAACCTCTTGTGCAAAAAGCCTCGGGCAGAGAATATGCTAACAGCACAACAAATGCTAATGAGCGCTTCATTAGCAAACTCTCTGCCTGCAAAAGCTGGCCGTGTAGACATAGCCATGGTGTCCTGTAAGTACAAGACTGGCTCAAGGCCTGCTGGAAAGGGTGTATTTTAACACGGCCTGTGCTTGTTTTATCTACGTGTGCTTTTTATTTCTTTGCTTATGTGGAAAACAAGTTCTCCTGGCCCCTCTTGTCTGCAATGAGAGTCATCAGGCTCTCTGCTGTTTAACAGAGAACTCAATGAGAAGTGTCCATCAGACCTTATTACATTATATTGAAACAGTGAATAATGACACTACTTCATACCTAGTTTGCACTTGTATTACATTACATTCAAGGAACTCAAATCAATTAAGCCCGCCAGCCTAAGGTGAAGTAGTGGGTTATTACGATCCCTAGTTGGCCAATGTGGAAACAGAGCACCAAAGTGGTTAAGTGACATGTCCAAGGTTGCACAGTAAATTAGTGACTGAATCGGAGACAGCATCTGAGCATCCTGGCTCTACTGTCCTGTGCTTTAGCCACAGACAGAGCCTTCATAACTTACCTTCCCTTTCAAATGTAATGAAGACATAAAGCTGACATTTCCTTACATGCTTGCAGTGAATGCTCAGTGGATGTGAGAGAAGCTATTCACATTTGGAAAGTACAGGCAACATTTATTCAACGGAATGGCCTGTGCCAGTTTATTTGCAAGGTGAAGAAAATAACAGGAAACAACTCTAATTGTAAGTCTATTACTGATTTTCAAAATCGACTCTGGTGGCACTGGCATAATAAAAACTGTTAGTCTTTAAGGTGCCACTGGACTCCTTGTTGTTTTTGCTGAAATAGCATCTGAAACCAGTTTACAAAATGCATGTCCTAGTCCCTTGTCCCTCCAAGAAACCGAAGGGAGAACTGCTGGAAAGAAGGGTGTGTTTTTTAAGAAGACACACACATTCCCTCTGTTCACCTCCAGCCCTGCTCATAACAAAATCTCTGCCAGCCACCAAACCGCTTTTTCAAGCTACAGTCAGATCTAAAATGCTCTGCACATGGCCAAATGCTTAGAACGCCTCTGGCTGCTCCCACTGCCAAACATCTGCTCAGCTAAGCAGCATTCCAGATAGGCCTCACCTTTTCCAGCTCCAAGGCAATGTGTATAAACCTCAGAGAAGGGGGCAGGGGAATTTTTTAAGAGAGTCTGCAATTTCTTTTGCGAATTAAATAAATTGCCCACATGCGTGGGTGGTTTCCACAGATAAGAGAGGATGCGGCACGTGCAAAGTCCCAGATGGCAATCTCCATGCTGCCTTCTCCCCGACTAAGAATGCTGATGGACAAATGGGGTTTCCTTTTCTTTTGCATTTGGCTAACAAAAGAGTCAAAAAACCTGAAAAACCCTGTAGAAAGGATGTGGGGGAAAGCAGCCAGCAGTGTGCATACCTCCCCTTCTGCTTCCCAGCCTCAGAGCACAGGCTTAAATGTATCTTAAGAAAAACCCTCCCTCTTTTCAAATACTCCTGTAGACCTGGTCCCTTGGAACAGACAGAATCTTGCTCTCCCTGGTGATTTTATTTTGACCTCGGCAGATTCCTCAAGCTGGTGAATGGCTGCTTCTTCGGCTGGTTGCTGGCACCGTCGGCGGGCCCTGTGCGTGAAGGAAGATTGAGATGTTTTTTATCATCATATTACAGGAGAAGTATCTTGCCTATCTGCGTCGCACAGTAAAGGAAGCACTAAGCCAGGGGTGGGGAATCTAAGGCCCTGGGGCTGGATGTGGCCCCTGGCTTGCCTAGATCTGGCCCCCAGAGCTCAGGGCTCCCACACAGTATTAGGGGGCTTGTGCTGGCGCTCCAGCCCCTATCACCCCACATGGGTCTGCAGCACACAAAATCTACTAGCATGTCCCCCCCCCCACACCCAGGCTCTGGTGTGCAAGGGGAACGTGAGGAATGTCTTTCTCCTTCTCAGTCGGGGGCCGCATCAGCAAAGGTGCGTGGTTTTTTTTTTTTTTTGCTTTTGACTTGTGTGCAGTCCCCGACTGATTTTTCTGTGGGTCAGTGGCCCGCAACCCAAAAAAGTTTGCCCATCCCTACACTAAACCGTGGATCTCATTATTTCCACCAGGTACTCTCAGCATTGGTCAGAGCTGAAAAGAGATCCAGGTAGTTTTGGGGCCGAATGAATAGCCAGCTTCTCATTCATTTCCTTACGCATTTGGGAGAATCACAGTGCAATGCATTAAATAGGAGGATATTGTCGGACAGCTAGTTCATATGACAGCTGTGCTTCCTACATGGATCAGGCTGGGTTTGTGAACACATCTGAAAAAGTTCTCTCCTCTTAAGGAGTTAGTTTTGGCTATTAGGGAGGAAGAATGTACTCAATATGTTTGGAATGTTGTGAGTTGTCTGCTGTGTGGCTTAAAGTTTGGCTGCAAGGGATGTACCCACAGGGTCACTTTTCCAAGCAAGCAGCTTGTGTGGCGTCTACAGTGCATTCAACTAGGACTATGACAGAGCAAGCACCATAATAAAGAAAGTAATAGCTGAACACTGATGTCTTTCATACTGACCTTTGACCTGCTTTTGTAGGACTTGCCCTCTGGTCTGATATGCGTTGCTCTGCTGAACTGTGCTTGGGGGAGTGTTGCTTATTTCCAGCACTTGTAATGGACTGCATTCTTGGTAGCGTGAGAGAGAGACAAGATACGTTTACTATAAATAGTGGGAAAGGAACAGAGTGTATGTAGCAAGGAATGACAATTCAATATAGGATTCACTAATGGACCAGATGAAATGAATGGAAGGGCTGCAAATGAAATGCTGACTGTATCTATCTTTTGGAAAGAAACTTAAAAAGGAAAGAATTTCACATTGGTGGAAGGGATCAAGATAGAAAGTGAGACTTTTAAAGCCTCCATAGGGGTCTGAATGTCAGATTCCAGTTAGAATTTAATGGGAATTGGGCATCCACTTCCCCTAACCAGCTTTGAAAATCCCACCCTGAAGTCCTCCATGTTCATTCACAGATTGGGTGGAGAGCCAACCCAGTAGCAGTCCGAATACCATGTACCTCAACCTGACCTGGCCTGGTTAGCCCTAAGGCTGTGAGGTTGTTCTACAACCTGTCTGACCTCTTTGCTGAGGATGCGAAGACGGAGGCCACGGGCCAGCCAGTTCCAGCTGTGGACACTTCTCTGCTGGGCACAGGTCAGAAACTAATACAGCCGGTCCCCGAGTTGCGAACGGTTGAGTTACGACCATTCGCATTTATGACCAAAGCTCCCATGGAGCGGTCGTAAAGGCGGTCCCCGAGTTACGAATGCGACCCGTGCTTACGAATAGCGCAGTCGCTATGTAACTCAATGGGGTCCGAGTTATGAACAGATCGAGTTACAGCCAAGTGTTTGGTCCGTAACTCGTTTGTAACTCGGGGAGAGGCTGTAGCTTGTTTCATGTATGGGTCTGAACTGAAATGAGATGATAACTTTTGGTCACGACAGTACGAGGACATATTTGAGCCAGTGGAAACACTCAAGAGGAAATGCTTCTGAAATCCCATTTACCCATCATGAGCCATCAAGTCTACCCGGCTGAAACACAATTTTGGTGCACAGTTTTGCTCCTTATCTAAATTCATTTTTAGCACAAACCTCTGCTGTGGCTTGATTCTCAACAACTAATCCACAGATATGGAGTCACTTCAGGAACAGTGGGTCCTACCTGTGTGGTGACCGATGGGGAATTTCACCTTTGTGGCAGCAGCAGTGACATGGGATAGGTTGCTCATGACCTTCAACAGCTGGAAGAGTTTAGCTCGGGGCAGCTGGTCCTCACACACACAGTCCATATTGTGGCTTGAGGAAGTCCGATGTTTTGTTTTCAAGAGCTGAAAGACACCAACAAGAAAGCGTTAGCCATAAACCTCACATTTCAGGAGGCTCTGTTCTCTGTCGGTGGGTCACATTACACCAAAAAAGGTTCCCTCTCTCCTTTGTTAGTCTCAGGCTGTCTTTTAGGAAGGGGTAGAAAAGTACTAAGGATGTGTGATGTGCCAGCATGAGTTATTCAAAACATTATCTGTGTTTTAGCTCAGTGCTTCCTCCATCCCTGGGTGTAGTCTTATCCTCTAGCACTACTGTATGCAACCTGTTTCTCCAATCATTTGTGTCTGCTACTGCACCCATTCCCAGTGGCTTCCTTTCACTACTGCCTCCAAAACCACCTCAGCTAAGTCCTCCACCTGGTCCCTGCCTGATCTGCCCTTCCCTCCCAAAGGAAACATACAAAGTGTCTACCCTTTGGGAGGTTAGTTCAAGGGAGCGAGATCTTTTCTTCCTGGCTTTCCTCTCTGTGGATTTCTCTTGTTCCTTCTTCAAGTCTCTCCTGGCTGGGTAGTGCAGCTGCTCTTTTCTCCGGGATTCTGCTGGGAGGCTCTCGATATTCATGGTGTCTTTCACATGAGGCTCTGGAGTGAAGTTAGAATGCTGATTTTTTGGCTCCAACATATCCTCCTCAAAGGAGTGCCCCGAGGTGAGTTCACTTGTATGGAATCTGTGTTGAGCGCGGGAACGGCGGCTGGCTGCAATGCGGGAGATGCTTTTGGTGCTAATAGCAATCTCCGTCAAGGCTTCCAGACTCAGTGAGGCAAGAGTGATCTCTGCAGCTGACTTTCTCCTATTTAAGTCCAGGGAGGTGGGAGAACATAGGGTGGAAGTCATCTTTCCTGCTGTATTGCCAGTCGGCTTCTGCTAGAAATCAAAGCCATGGAATCAAACAACGCAGAATTTGCTTTTTACTTAACCCTTAAGGTGTTTTTCATCTTCCAAGTCTGTTACAAAGATGAATCAATTACTACCACACTCCAGAGAAGTTGGTACCAAATCCATTTTTGCAGATGGCGAAACTGAGGTAGACCGCGTAAGGGAAATACCCTAGGTTACAAAAGGAGCCAGTCTTGGAATTAGAGCCAGTAGTAACTGCCTTTTGGTTCTCTGCTTAGGCATTAGGCCATATCATAGTCACTCCCAAAGTGTCCACAAATTAGCCCCAAAGGAATCCTGTGATTAGATTTCCTAAAAGAACTTTACAAAGGCTCCATAACAGGAGATGACACCAGAAAGTACCAAACTTCATCCAGCTTCAGCTTCTCTGGGAAACAACCAACATCCCTGGGTCTGAGTATTGCCATGTCAACACAAGTGTCAGAGATGCTTGACACCCAAGCAAGAGTCACCTCGTCATCTTCCTTCCTCCAGACAGACACACATACAAATATTACTTTGTGCCTTTGATGCACTGAATAGAAAATTCATTGGTCATGGGGACCTGGCTATTGATCTAGAGTAGGGATGTTACATTTTGATTAATTGGCTAATCAAACAGTCAATGCAATTTGCATTGACTATTCAATTAGTCAATAAGGGCGCCTCCATCTTTGAAGCACTAAGTGCTGCAGGGAGCATGGGGCCAGCGGGGGACTCAGGGAATCCTCAGCTGGACCTGGGCTGTACGTGACATTTCAAAACAGCTGCACCGGGTGGAGCCCAGGGTCTGGCCCCAGGCTCTATGCAGCGCTGCCACTTTGAAACATCCCCTCCTCTTCTGCCCCTCCCCCACTGCCTCTTTCTGATAGAGGCATGAAGGGGAGCGGGGAAGCAAATAGTTAACTAGTGTGTCAACTATCCAATAAGAATTTGCTTATTGGATAGCCAGCTAGTCGTTCACATCCCTAATCAAGAGGTATCTGGTAGCTGTTATGTGACTCCCTGCCCTATAATTCATGTAGTATTGATCAAGGTATTTGTATGACTTACATCACAGGGGTACCAGAGCATTTCATGAACATTCATTTTTCCTTCACATCTGCATGGTAGGGATTATTACTGTAAGCAGGGGCTGAATGAATGCTTCAGCTAGAATGGGAAAGAAACCCTGGGTGTATCTATGTAAATACAGTTTGCCGCTGGCTTTGCTTAGATGTGTTAGATATTCAGCTGGTGGAATAGTGTTTTGCTCATTGTAATCAACCTGGCTGGTTTTGGGTCACAAATTGTGTTAACACTAATTGCAATGTCTGTAAATATTGTGGGAATACAAAAGAAGAAAGTCTGTGCTTAACCTGGCACAAAGGAGAGAGACACTGTCAGTAACTGTAAATAAACTTAGATGGATGGAGACTCCACTTCCAGAGCCCTGTGAGATTAAGCTGGGGAGGGCAAGACTGAGTCAGCAGGCTATATGCCCTCCAGGCGTGAGCTGTAAAACTGGTTCAACCTCTTTCTCCCCACTGTTTCAATGATAATGCTGAAGACAGGCTCCATACAGAGTCTCTCTTATTATTTAAATTTACTCCAGTGGATGCTGGAAATTCTTGTGACTGGACTGTGCTTCGGGCCAAGAGCTGAAATCACTAGGTTCGACCCAGAGCCAAATCCACCACAAGCTGGTGGCAGCATGATTAGCAGCCAACAGAGTGGCGATGGAGGGGTGTAATGAGAAGGCAGCAGAGCGACAGCAGCAAGGTGAGACGAATGGCCAGCAGGGCAGCGCCAGAAAGCAGCAAGCAGGCAGATGGCGAGTGACCAGTGGAGTGGGTAAGAGGCCTCTTTACCTCCCCGCTCCGGATGGGAGGTGAACTCTGCGGATGCACCTCTGAACACTGGGTCTGCCCTGACCAAGGGCAGCAACTGTGAGTGGGGTGCAGAGAAGAGTTGGGCATGTGAAGAGGGAATTTACATTGCTGGACTTAAGAGCTTGGGAGGAAAAGGACAACGCCCAACCTACTTCGGGTGGGACTGTTACTCATGGGTTTGGTTAGTTCTGAACGCCATTTGTGGTGTTTTCCCCAATTAATGCCACACTACTTCCCTCCCTTTTTTATTAAAAGTTTCTTTTTCTACACTCTGTGCTTGCGAGTGGGGAAGCATTGCCTTTTAGAGGCGCTCTGGGGTGTGGTATGAATTTCCCAGGTTACTGGGTTGGGGCTCAAGCCAGTTCTGTGTTGGATGGATGGAGAAGGACACCTAGATATTGAACCCAGCCCTGGCTGCTGCTGGCACTACTTGGCAGAAGGGTTACACTACTATCTCTGGTGTACAGAGACACAACTGGGGCCTGTAGGGATCAGCTGATTTGGCTAAGTCTATCGTAGAGGTGAGAGTAGAACCCACAGCCTGGGCCTGATTCCCATACCTGATTAATGTTCTGCACATGGATATTTATCTTCCTCATCTAGAAAACTACTCTCAAACGCCTCAGTGTATCATGCAGCTATGATGGGTCTGGCTGCTGCAGGCATTCTGTTCTTGCCAGAAGAAAGTGCTCTCTCTGGCAGCTAGACCTTCAACTTTGTACCGCCAGTACTGACCTGGTGCAACGGGGTTCTTGCTGAGTGACAGAAAGTAGGGCTGAGATGGGTGTCTGGATTCCCCTGTTTCTTAACAGGTGTAGTTTTAGATGATCTGTAGCTGTCACTGTGAAAAACACACACACATGAACAGACTGAACTACATGCATAAGAGCCAGGCCTTTAGAGAGAGAACAGGCATGGGAAAAGCCAGAGACAGCCCTTCTGGAATTTTTGGAGACAGGACTGATTTAAAAGCAGGGGAGGGCAGATTCAGGGTGGAAAGAGAACCTCAGAACTCAGGGAAACAGAGGACCCCAAACCCATTTAAAAGAGCTTTATTAATATGCATTGGTTTTCTCAATGATTGGTTTAGAACCAAAGTCCCCCACCCTCACCCCATCCACTCACTCCCTGGAGAAGATTCCTCCTAAAACAGAGCTACCTTGCAATTGCATAATACAACAGGGACTGTTGGTTTGCTTTTCTGGAGGTTCTTCTAGCATGGTATCTCATCTGGGGACTGGCTTCTAGGAACCAAATCTGGCTTGGGACTCATGTTGGAGAGACTTTTGGGGATGGGGAGAGGCTCTGCATCATTGAGTGATATTCATCTTAGTATGTATATTACTGGAACGTCTTGATTTCCCTTTTCCTCTCTCCTGCCCAGCCCCCATAAGAAAAATCAATGCAGGTTTGCACTGTGTCTGTCAAATCACCTCTCACTCCTGTTTGATTCTGCCATTGGTTTGATCTCCACCCAATAAATTGCAATTTTATATTTTCCATGCCAGATGATGCCTCCCTGAGCCTAATCCTACTCATACTGAAATCAACATGGGTTTTGCCACTGGTTTCTATAGGGTCAGAATCAGGCCCCTGGTGTAGTATCACTGTTACTGAATTTTCTAAGGTGACGTGATTTTTCACCTCTGTGCAAACTCCATCTTCTGAGAGTCCAGGACTCGGGCAGAACATGAAAAGATTGCAGAGTTCAAACCAATACCAAACCCCTGTGGCATAGGAGATTCATGCCCCAAAGGGTACGTCTAGACTACATGCCTCTGTCGCCAGAGGCATGTAAATTAGACTACCCAACGTAGTCAATGAAGCCAGGATTTAAATATCCCCAGCTTCATTCAAATAAAAATGGCCGCCACGCTGTGCTGGCTCAGCTGATCATTGGCACAGCGCGGCAGTCAAGACGCAGCTCGGTCGACAGGGGAAGCCTTTGTTGACCGCTCCCTTATGCCTCTTGAAATGAGGTTTACAGGAGCAGTCGACAAAGGCTTCCCATCGACCGATCTGCGTCTTGACTGCTGCGCTGTGCTGACGATCAGCTGAGCCGGCACAGCGTGGCAGCCATTTTTATTTGAATGAAGCTGGGGATATTTAAATCCCGGTTTCATTGACTATGTCGGGTAGTCTAATTTACATGCCTCTGGTGACAGAGGCATGTAGTCGAGACATACTCTAAATGTGTGACAGACTGATGTCTCTTTCAACCTACTGATAGGGGCAGATGAGTGGTGCATCAGTCACATTCAAAATATAACCCCAGTCACACACAATCCAACCCAAAAAAGATAATGGGCAAGTTACGTAGGATACAATTAAAGTGTTGACAGACCCCTAGCCATAATTGCATAGGTTGCACACTGTAATTGACTGCTGAGCTGCAAGGCCCTGGAGAATGGGCTGATCCTGGAAGGATGGAAATGCATTCACCTATCTGATTCCAAGACGATGGATGGAAGTTCAAATTTTGCTCCACAAGGAAGATCCTTCCTATTGCCAGAGAGCACTTTTCTGGCCTCTTCTTTGTTTAGGTCCAGCTGCTGAGCTATATTCAGTGCAGAGCCACACTGGGACCACAAAAGAAAAAGAGGTTGGTGGAGGTGTAGACAGACACAGCAAAGATGTTTTTCAGTACAAACCTCTCTCTCTACTCAGCTTCTTTAAACATAGATCTCCAAATGCAACAGCCACCTGCCCTCTCTTGAACCCCTCATCACATCCTGCATTTTGTTTCATTTTGAGACACAGCTTTGGTCTGGCACTGAAGAAGCAAGGAGAAAACGTGAAAAGGTGCCAGGGGCATGTAAGAGGATTTCCCCACTTCACCTGCTTCTGTCAATCCTCCAGCCCACAAACCAAAAGGGGGTTGTTTGGTTCAAAAGGCATCAATCCACAGCACAGCAAAGCTTTCCAACACACGCCCAGTTATTGATGGAGCCTTTGCAACACAGCCAGCCTCCTAATCACATGCAGGGAGATTGGCTGATGAAGCATATGTAGTTTCCTTCCCCAGGATCCAAAGCCACAACCTGCCATCATGCATCAACATTAAAAAGAGTATCTGGAAGAAGTTTAGTTCCTGTATATCTGTGGTGTGCAACCTGTTCTGAAGCCTTAGCCACTATAGCCACACTCAACCAGCCAAATAGCGACATGTGGCTAGCGGCTAGCGTGTTGGACATCGTGGCTGTCTATCAGTGTGACTGACAGCAACTTTATTATTCAGGGTGAAAACCAATTCTGTCAGGTTTATTGGAGACAAGTCATAATATATGTGAGGTGCTGCCATGGGGGAGAGTCCCACCTGTTATTACAAACCATGAAGAAGTTGTCACCCTCACAAGAAACACTCACAAAATCTGCAAAATGAGCAGAGCCTGGCAATGTGTTTCCTTTTCCTTCTGACCGAGAATCCCTAGGGTGTGAATGCTGACTGTGCATTAGGCTACCAGGAAGCCTTCAGAGGTGATGGACACATTCGGTTATCAGGGGAAGCAGGTTTACCCACAGTAACTTTGGCTCTCGAAATGTATGGTCTCTACAGACCTCCACTGCGGGAGCTGAGTGCTTGGCCACAGAATCTTCTGAGCCATAACTGTCAGCAAGAGGGCTTACATATCCCCCCTAACTAGGGATGTAAAATCCCGTTTAATCAGTTAACCGCTTAAATGTTATGTTTAACTGGAGGAGAGGGGAGGGACAGGCAGGGCTGCTCTGGCCAGGCTGACGGTTAACCGTAACCGGTAAGCATCGGTAAGGGTGATGCTTACTGGTTAACCATTCACATTCCTGCCTCCAACCGAACATGATGGGGACTACCCTGCCCCTTCCAGCTGTCTCTTGGTTCCTCTCTACCTCCAGAAGCCCTAGGCCTTAAGCTCTGAGTGAAACAAGAATAGATCCACTAAATAACAAGTGTTTCCACCTAAGTAACACCTGAACATCAGCCATTCCGCAGAAGGTGGGCTGAAGAGGACCATCTGCTGAATGGTGACTGACCGATTATCCTCCCCAAACCAGCATGTGACATGGTATTGAGGCCCCAGTCCAGAAAAGCACCACATGTGGCACTGAATAGAATTCACTGAGAGTGTGCTGGGTTCAGCCCTGCCTTACCCTCAGTGTGCTGGATGTCATCGAGTGAAGCAGGAGCAGGCGGGTCAGGGTCCCCTCCTCTAGCTCACGGTAGTACAGTTGATACAGCATCCTCAGTGTCTCTGGGACAGGGATGTCATGGCCTAGAGCAGGGATGGGAAAGGAGAAAGTTAGGGATCACAGAAGAAGGAACAGAGAGCTTGATTTGTCAAAGGGGCTGAAAACCCACAGCTTACATTAAAGTTAAGGAGGACAGAGCAGAATTTGGCCCATAAGCAGGAAGGTCTCTAGACGGAATTATTTCTAGCCTTCACCATTCGCTAGCTAATTATCTCTAATATTCTCCATTTGTTCCTCAGCTGCTCTCGCTCCAGACAGGAAGAGGGTTGGAATTTTACCTTTGAGCAGCATTTGCTGCTGCTGAATAATTTCCTCGCAGAGCAGCCTGTGCTGCTGGTGCCGCTGGATGACAAAATCCTTCTGGCACAGCAGGTTCTCCTTGTACAAGGCATTTGCCTGCAACTCTGTGTTCCCCACCTCCAGCTCGTGAGCCTTGCAGAGAAGCCTCAGCACCTCTCGTTGGTCTTCACTGGTGATTTGTTTGGGTAACAGCTTCTCCATCTGGGAGGCTTTTTTCTTGGCGTTGGCCAAGCGCTGCTCCAGCTCGGACTGAAAAGGAAGACGAGGGCTTGCATGCACCAGTGGGTCTGCACTGAGGTTGGGTAACATTTATTTATGAAATGCTCAAGATACAGCTCAGGCATCTGAGCCAGTGCAGCTATACCTACCCCTTCCCAGAAATGGGATACGTGCACATTTTGTTTAGCAATGATGAGGAAGCTCATTTATATTCTGGTAGGGCTGACAATGTGGCTAGGCAGCGTCCAAGCACACGGGAGGAGAGAGTCCTTCAGCCTGAAGAACGTACCAGTGGGAAATGCTATCTAAGCACAAAGAATTACTGGAGTACTGTACAAACACTGGCTAGTGAATCCACATAGCACCCCTGAGAAGGAGGTACAGAAACACTGTCTTCATTTTATACGTGGGGAAAAGCACATAGTTTGTGGCTTGCTCCAGTAAGAAGAAATCAGTGGCAGATCCAGGATTAGAACTCAGGAGTTCCTAGTCACTAGCTCAGCAATGGGCAATCTAGGCTACTGAGTGGGCCGCATGAGTGGCCCTCCATCTCAGTGGGCCGGAAGATTGTTGTAACCAAGAAGGTCTCCTGGGACAGGGTGGTTTTGCTTACTGCGCTTGCGTACGCTGGATTTGCAGGGTGCGCCGACTGAACCGTGCCAGTGCTTTGATTGGATGTAGGAGAAGCACATGGCTCTTACAGTCAATGCTGTGTGCAATCAGCACGCTCCTCACTTCACCTGCCCTGGCTTTACATGTGTGTCACTTTAATAATACCAGTAGGAAAAAAACGACACAAAAGGAAACCAAAGGAATCTGGCAACCCTGCATGTGGGCAATAGTAAATAAAATGTCACCCAGCAGCCAGATGGGCTGCAGCCCACCAATGCACTGGCTCCATCCAATCCATGTTATCCATATTTAAAAGTTCCTGTAAACTCCCCTGCATGAGCATCCTGAATACTGGTGTAGTGATTTCCTAAAGCAACACTCCCTAGCGACTCATAACAAATATCCTTCTGCTTCCCAGCAGGAAATACAAGTACAATCTCTTCCCCTTAGTATTATGACGGTAAGTGAAGCAGTGTCACAAAAGCCTGTGTTGTAGAGTCGTCTGTACCAGCGTTTCTCAACCTTTTTTTATAAAGTATCCCTTTTAAAAATAAATTGTAAGTACTCCCTTAAAAAAAAAAATCTATAAGTACCTCCACTACCTACAGTTTTCAGACACACAACATTTTTTTCTACCATTGCAACCCATTTGTTTAAACAACTTAATCGTAGCCGGGCAGGCGATGAAATTTTTGGGTGTAAAAAAACCAAAAATAATAAAGCACTGTAAAACTTAAAACAAAAATTCAGTCTTCTCTAAATTTCAGTTGTGTTGATGTACCCCGCCCCTTCCCCCGACTTCTCTCGAGTACCCCTGAGGGGATTCGTACCACTGGATGAGAAACACTGGTCTGTACAGCATCTATCAGAACTTGGATTTTATGCCGAGTGGCCAGAGGGGACCTCCGCACACAACCCTCTGCTCAAGTGCATTTGCTGTTTCCTCTTTCAGGTTCTCTGGTGTCTAAAGTGCTGGCTCTCCCTCCATGTAGTGCCCCACTACCCTGCTGACCTCACACTCACTCAGACTCTAGCTGAAGCATAGGACCAGGCTATGGAGAGGTCGCCTGTTTGATGTTCGCTCTCACCTTTAAGGCTTCTGTTTTTCGCTGCTCTGCCAATAGCATGTTGATTTCCTCTCTTGCCACAGTGACTTCATGAGGTTCGGGGGAATCTGCCTCCTCTACTTCTCGGTCTGCCTCCTCCATGTTTTCATTCTCCTTTCCATTCACCAGCTTGTTATGACACTTCTGAGCATGTTGTGTCTTCTCTTGTTCCCAGCTGCCAGCAAAAACACAAGAGTGAAAACCATTAACTTCCAGGGGCCCAGCAACAGTTACTCGAACACTTGTTAGCCAGTAATCCCATGCCATATTTATTTAGTTTTTTATGCCTTCCTCATTTCCTTTTGCGTGGCAACAGCTGAGCTAACCACACCAATCCTGACAGCACCATGGCTGGTACCTAGCATATAACAGCCAGCAAACTATATCCTAGTTTCTGGGAGGATACAAAGAGTCTTCAGCGAGATGTTTAAACTGAAACGAAGTACTGCCTCTTCCATCACTACAAGCTGCTGTAGCAGCAGCTGCATAGAGATGTTTACTAGACATACATCATCTAATGAAGATTCTTTTTCTGAGTTTTATAATGCTACAAAAATGTATACAGGGGTTGAACAGACTGATAGGTAACCAATTAGCACCATACGCAGAACATACAACTACTCAGAGTTTGTCCAATAGCAAAGGCTGATTTAGCTCTATTTACAATGGGAACGTGGAGAGAACACATCATTAGCACCAGGCAAGGTACCCCCTGAATTGAGGATGTTAAGGCCAACAATTCAGGTTTGCCATCACAAGTTAACATAGATTTCAATGAAAACTCAAGTCCTAGATCAGACATAGGGTTTTTTTGGGGAAAGTCTAGTGTTTGCACTCTCTGTTGTGGCTCTAAACTTGATGCTGGAGAAAGACAGTAGAACCACCTGCTCTAGGTAGTATCATTGCTTTGTATCAATTATAATTTTAACCACATGCAGCCTCTAATGAATGAAAAAACTAGTCTCACTCCTTGCTTAATTTTACAATAGTGGTTAAAAGCCAGAGCTTCCCATAGTGAAGATCCAGTCCCTGTGGAAAGACACCACCTTGTGTTTCTACACATTAATGTTGCAACTATAACTGATAACTGCCATGTGTTGAAACCTGACTTCAACCGTTCTTTCTTACTCCCATCACAAGCACTAGAAAGGATTTGGTGCTCGTGCCCTGACAGCAGAATCCCCTAAGTCTCTGAGGGGTGGCCATGTTAAGTCTGCATCTGCAAAAACAACAAAGAGTCCTGCGGCGCCTTACAGACTAACAAAGATTTATTTGGGCATAAACTTTTGTGGGTAAAAACAACTTTGTCAGATGCATGAAGAGGAAATTACAGAGGCAGGGTATAGGTACTAGATAGGTACTAGAATACGTAAAGTAGGGATGTTAAATAGGTAGCAGGATGTAATAGGGTAACCGTGTAGCTGTTGAAAATCTCAGCACTGAGGGCTAAGCTTTATACTTCAGAGCCCCTAAAGAAGCTTCCTCAGGAGGCGGCTTCACAGTGGCAAGGAAGCCACCTCCTCGGGGAGCGGAGTGGGCAGCCCTTCCCCACCCAGCTCCCAGGGAGGAAGCATGATGTTGTGAAGGCCAGAACTTTAACAGGATTCAAAAAAGAGCTAGATAAAGCCATGGAGGATTGGTCTATCAACGGCTGTTAGCCAGGATGGGTCACAATGGTGTCCCTAGCCTCTGCCTGTCAGAGGCTGGGAATGGGTGACAGGGGATGGCTCACTTGATGATTCATTCTGTTCATTCCCTCCGGGTCACTGGCATCGGTCACTGTTAGAAGACAGGACACTGGGCTAGATGGACCTTTGGTTTGACCCAGTATGGCCGTTCTTATGTTCATTGCCCTCCTGCAGTGAAGCTGCCTCCCTGGGACTAACATCATTAATCTATAAACATCTGCTTATGGTGAACACCTCGTTCCACGAGGAGTAACGGTAGTTCGAATTAGAGATCCTAATTCGAACTACCTACTCCGTGCCGCGTGTAGCCGCGGGCACGGAGTTCGACCTAAGGGGATTTTAAAATGGCGCCTGCCCGGCAAGATGCAAATGAAGCCCGGGATATTTAAATCCCGGGCTTCATCTGCAACTTCGAATGCCTACATTAACCACCCTAGTTCGAACTAGGATGGTAGTGTAGACATACCCTAACATCCCTAATGAACAGAAGGGAGTTACCTATCAAGTGTAGGACTAGAGTTAACGAGGCCAATCCAGTCAGGATGGGGCTTACTCCCAGCAGCTGATGGGGAGGTGTGACTACCAAGAGACCTCCTGTCATAGTACAGCACTTCCCATTAAATCACTACGCCCCTATCAGGCTCTTTTGCTCTGCAGTCTGAGACCCCTCTGCCTGACCAGGTTGAACTGCTGTAAATGTTTTATCCCCTTCTCCCTTTTAGAAAAGTCTCATTTCCAAACAAAGTCAGATACAGATCTGTGTATTTTTAAAGGAGTCTCTTCCCCCTGCAGAGCCCTGAAATAGTCACAGCTACCACATTCTTGCTCTGCAGCAGAACCCCTCCCCAATCTGGGGACTGAATCCATGCAGGATATTCAGGGAACAATTGACTTATTGCTCAATAGGGGCACATTGCTCCATCTTATACTTAACAATCCCACACTGCAGTAGGGATGGAGGGCACTTTGCTGGAGATGCTCATGTCTGGGCTTGAAGGTTGCTCTCTCCTTGTTGGTTCAATCTCTCCTGTGCGCCGACCTATTCTAACCACTAGAACAATTGCCAAAGGGACAGTTATATGAGCCGTTCTGTATACGTATGTAGAAGACTGGTGTGTGACATGTAGTGAACCAAGAAACTGGATCAGAAACACTTTATTTCTTACTGAAAACATAGGCTCTGTCTACACTGCAATAGGGAGGCAGGTTTGGAGCACATGTAGACATCCCCGAGCTAGCTCACTAAATATAGCAACGTAGCTGTGTTGGCAGTATGTCCTCAGGGTCCCAGGTAGGACCGTACCCAGGTGGCCAACTTGCGTCATCACTAGTGCACTGCATTTTTTTTTAGCAAGTTAGACCAGTCAAAGCTAACTCCAGTATGCCTGAGTGAATAAGGAAAAGTTATTTACTTGTTCCATAATATAAGAACTAGGGGGTCACCAAATGAAATTAATAGGTAGCAAGTTTAAAACAAACAAAAGAAAGTTTTTCTTCATGTAGTGCAGTCAACCTGTAGAACTCCTTGCCAGAGGATGTTGTGAAGACCAGAACTTTAACAGGGTTCAAAAAAGAACTAGCTAAATTCAGGGAGATTAGGTTCATCAATATTTATTAGCCAGGATAGGTTAGAATGGTGTCCCTAGCCTCTGTTTGTCAGAGGCTGGAAATGGATAACAGGAAAGGGATCACTTCATGATTGCCTGTTCTCATGGGCGGTTGGTGTAGCTGGGGCTTGGGGAGGCAGGCCCCCAGCCTCACCTACAGCCCCGCCCCCTCTGTTAAGGCCCCGCCCTTGATGGGGAGGAGGCGGGGAAGTGCGCCAAGTGCACCCCCTCCAGCGCAGGACAGAAGGCAGCGCCCAAGCACTCCCCAGCCTCCCCGGAGCACTGGGGAGGGACAGAGAAGGGGGCAGCATGCTGAGTGCTCCCCAGCCTCCCCAGAGCACCAGGGAGGGCAGAGAGGCAAGGGGAGCATGCGGGCAGTCCAGGTCCCAGGGACGGGAGGGAACAGGCAGGTCAGCGCGCTGAGTGTTCCCCAGACTCCCTGGAGCACTAGGGAGGCTCAGAAAAGTGGGACAGCGTGCTGAGTGCTCCCCAACCTCCCGGGAGCACTGGGGAGGGGAAGAGAGACAAAGGGAGCATACGCGCAGAGCAGCTCCCCGAGCACCGGGTAAGGGAGAGAAGGAGACAGGGCAAGTGCAGAGCACTGGGGGAGGGGAGGCGGTCACATGGTTCCAGCCTCTGGCCAGGAGGAATGGGGAAGGCAGGTCCAGGAAGCAGCAACACTCCACCTCCAGAACACCTATAGCAGGTGATCTGTGGGTGGGGAGAAGCTGGAGGTCTCTGCCTAAGCCACCAGACGCTCATGCCTGTTCTGTTCATTTCCTCTGGGGCGTCTGGCATTGGCCACTGTTGGAAGACAGGACACTGGGCTAGATGGACCTTTGGTCTGACCCAGATGGCCGTTCTTATGTTCCTGATTGCTATCTAGAAACAAGTGCCTTTGGTGGAAGCTGGAGCTATGTGACTTTAGGGTCTCTCATAGTGATGGCAGGGATCTGCATATTAATTTTGTGCTCATCACTAAGTGCCCAGCCATGCAGTGGTCGTACTCACTCGGCAATCGTTAGCAAATGCCTGGAGGTATCGACGTGTAGCTCAATATTGGTGTTCTCCAGCTCCATGAGGCTGCGGCGCATCTCCATTTGCTCCTTGAAAGCCCCGATCAGCTGCTCTCGTAACTTGTTCATCTCTTGCTGGCTGTATGCCTCAGAATCCTGATGCTTCTCCACTGTGGAAGAAAACAACAGCTTTCCTGCTTCCTATCTGCAGCATGTCAGAGCTACCCCATGGGACTCATAAGGGCCAGAAGAGATTCCTTTGGGGGCTAGTCATCCATTCCATGTTTCATGAGGCACACTTGATACAAACCTTTGTTAGTCTGCGATGTGGAGGGTCAGTGACAGTATTGTACTTTGAAGCCAACGGGGCTGCTAAGTTTAAACTTGTGCTATGCTGTATCATGGCCAGTTACCCCTAAATCAACTTTCATTTTCATCAGTGCTGCTTGGAAGGGAGTGGTGAGAAGCCTGCATTACAGGGGCATTGACAGAACCCTCAGGGAGGGAAAATCAGAATCTGCTGCATTGTTTCCCCTTCCTTGTTACCTGGGAGCTGTTTTCTCTGAAAAATGGCCCAAGATATTGTAGCTGAGATCCACGGATCTTTGGAGGAAGGAGGGGTTGGTAGGGCTTGCTAGTCAGCCACCTTTACAATTTTCTGTTAAAAGGAACATTCCCCACAGTGAGATCAACTGAAAAGTGACTCTGGAAACTAAATTATTCCAGAAACTGAAACAAAAATGTCTGGCCTGACACCGCTAGAGAACCTGGAGGTGCATGGCAGCAAAGTAATAATAATTACATGAGAATCATTACAGAATCAGATAGGGATGTAAGCAACTAGTCGACTATCCGATAAGCAAAAGCTCATTGGACAGTCGACTAGTCCCTTGACGAGTCACTTCTCCCCCACCTTGCTGCCTCTGGTAGAGGCAGCAAGGGGGAGAGCAGGAGCCAGTGCTGGGGGGAGCCAGCTTAAAAGCATCTGCGGGGGCCAGGGGAGGTAGAAGGGTAGCAGGGACCAGGCGCAAGCCAGGAATCAGCTGATTCCTGGCTCATGCCCAGTCCCATACGCTACACCTCTGCTTTTCAAATGTATTAAGAGCTTGCCAGCTCTTAATACATTTAAAAATCAGAAGTGCGGGGGTGGGGGGGAGATGGAACTGACCTGGCACAAGCTGGGACAGCTGATTCCTGGCTCATGCTGGGTCCCTCCTGCTGCGCTTTAGTCTTTTAAATGTATTAAGAGCTGGTAGGGGTTAGCTCCCGGGTCAGGGATGGTCTAGTACTGGGTCCTGCCATGAGGCAGAGGACTGGACTTGATGACCTCTCGAGGTCCCTTCCAGTCCTAGCATTCTATGATTCTATTATTCTAATTCTGCTGCGGCTGCCCCACTTTTCAAAGACAGATAAAACCTCTTTTTCCAGTTGAAGAAATTGACACACAGAGAGGTTAACTGTCTGCCCAGAGATGGTAACAACTGGAATGGAATCCAGAGTTCCTGACTCTGAGTTTTCCAGTCTGACCACTAGACATTGCTGCCTCTTCTACCTTTTTAAAAGCATCATGTGTGAGGTCTGGAAATGTAAAGATGGGTCAAACATGGGATATTGGTGCAGGGAGTGCTGGGGGAGGCAGGCCCCCAGCCCCACCTACAGCCCGGCCCCCTCTGCTGAGGCCCTGCCCCTCACAGGGAGGGGAGGAGGCGGGGCAGCATGCTGAGCGCACCCCAGCATCCCTGGAACACTGGGGAGGTAAAGAGAGATGAGGGGGTGCATGCGGGGCACAGCTCCCCACCCCCAGCCTCTCTGACCAGGAGCATGGGGAGGGCAGGTGCTGGGGCCAGCAACACTCCACCCCCAGAATGCCTATAGCAGGTGTTTTCGGGGCGGAGTGTGGGCGTGGCCATGCCTGGTGGTTTGGGAAGGCAAAGCCTTCCCCCGCCTAGACTACCGGACACCTATGGAGTCAAGGAAAAAGACTTGAAAACGTTTCTGCAAAAGGAGACAAATGTCTTTGTCTCCAACACAGATGTGATAAAGGGAGATGAATTTGATGAACCCATACTAACACAGTGGTGTAAAACCTGGCTGGCTACAAATGTAGCAACTGGAGAAGCTAGGGCTCAGCTACAGGAAAGCCTGTAAAGGACACATGAAAGGGATGCTATGGAGGAGCTCTGATAATCACTCTAATAAACAAGATGATTATAAAGAGTCCCAATAGACAGAAATGAAACCTTGACGAGACCAGCATCTACTCCCAGCTCTACCTTGTACGTCTCTGATGTCGGAGCTGACTGCACCCTTCTCCTTTTCTTGATTTTCAGTCTTTGTCTTCAGACCCTTGATCTCCCTGCGTAGATCTGAAATGATGCTGGTGTACTGTGCAATGTGATAGGAAACATTCAGCAGGTTGCGTTTGACCTGGTGGATGAGAACACACAGGGTCATTAATGCTTTCATAGAATCATAGGACAATAGAACTGGAAGGGACATGGAGAGCTCATCGAGTCCAGTCCCCTGCCCTCACGGCAGGACCAAGCTCCGTCTAGAGTTCTAGACAGACCATCCCTGATAGATGTCTATCTAACCTGCTCTTAAATATCTCCAGAGATGGAGATTCCACAACCTTCCTAGGTGATTTATTCCAGTGTTTAACCACCTTGACAGTTAGGAACTTTTTCCTAATGACCAACCTAAACCTCCCTTGCTGCAGTTTAAGCCCATTGCTCTTTGTCCTATCCTCAGAGGCCAAGGAGAACAATTTGTCTCTCTCCCCCTTGTAACACTCTTTTAGGTACTTGAAAACCGCTATCGTGTCCTCTCTCAGTTTTCTCTTTTCTAAAATAAACAAGCCCGATTCTTTCAGTCTTCCCTCATAGCTCATGTTCTCTAGACCTTTAATCATTCTTGTTGCTCTTCTCTGTACTCTCTCCAATTTCTCCACATCTTTCTTGAAATGTGGTGCCCAGAACTGAACACAATACTCCAATGGAGGCCTAATCAGCACAGAGTAGAGCGGAAGAATGACTTCTCGTGTCGTGCTCACAACACTCCTGTTAATGCATCCCAGAATCATGTTTGCTTTTTTTTCCAACAGCCTTACACTGTTGACTCACATTTAGCTTGTGGTCCACTATGATTCCTAGATCCCTTTTGGCAGTACTCCTTCCTAGACAGTTGCTTCCCATCCTGTATGTGTGAAACTGATTGTTCCTTCCTAAGTGGAATACTTTGCATTTATCCTTATTAAACTTCACCCTATTTACCTCAGACCATTTCTCCAGTTTGTCCAGATCATTTTGAATTATGACCCTATCCTCCAAAGCAGTTGCAACCCCTCCCAGGTTGGTATCATCTGCAAACTTAATAGGCATACTCTCTATGCCAATATCTAAATCATTGATGAAGATATTGAACAGAACCGGTCCCAGAACAGACCCCTGCGGAACCCCACTTGTTATACCCTTCCAACATGACTGTGAACCATTAATAACTACTCTCTGGGAATGGTTATCCAGCCAGTTATGAACCCTCTTTACAGTAGCCCCATGTAAGTTGTATTTGCATAGTTTATTGATAAGAAGATCATGCCTGACTGTATCAAATGCCTTACTAAAGTCTAGGTATACCACGTCCACCACCTCTTCCTTATCCACAAGACTTGTTAACCTATCAAAGAAAGCTATTTCTTTCATTGTAGCACAATGGCTGTCAAATAAAATATCCCTTCCTAGGAGAGGAGCCTAGTCACAGAAAGGGATTCAGTTCCCCTCAATCAATGGGGTAACTATAGATAACTGGCTATCTATCTTCCTCATGAAGGCCTTTCCATCGCCCACACCAATTGCCTTTCATTTTCACAGTCTCCATTCACTTCTTTCTGCTTGCTCATTGCTACCCTGTCCTACACCCACTATGTTCTGTGATCCTCTTTGTCATGATGGTATCTACCCACTGCTCCTTGCCATACCCATTGCTGTCCTCCTTCCATCACACCAGACACATTCTCCCTTTCCATTCTGTCTGCTTCCCCATCCTTTCAGCCACCATGTTGCCAACTCCCTGCCCCATTGTTAGGCTCTCTGCCCACTCGTTCTTCACCTTCTCTTTTTCATCTGCCTTTCCAATCAGGCTGCCTTTCTTCTCTCCTGTCAAGCCTTTCAACATTGACATGGAGCATACCATTTGCCCTTTCTCTCCCCTACCATACACTGTACCCTCCTTTCCCAGCCCATTATTTTTATCCTTCTCGCCCCCATCCTGGCCTGTTTTTAGTCTACATGATTTAGCTCTCGGAGGGCCTGTTGCTTACCCTTGTCTTGATGTTTTTTGCTCGATAAGCATAGATCAAGGTTGTTCGAGATTCTTCAAAGTAGATGCTGGAAGGACTGATGTGGGCAATCATAACCGTCCTGCTATTTCCCCCTAAGGAGTCCTAGAGGAATGCAACATTGCCAGTGTTTAGTTTAACAAGAGTAGAGGCCAGGAAAGACACACTAAGTGAAAACACGCCGACCTTAAAGAAACACTAATTAAGTTCTCCCTGCTTGTTTTTCCCTTTGATATTTTCATTCCCTCTGTTCCTTGTTTCCCACCCCCTTCTCTTTTTCTTTCCCCCCTCTCCCTTATTTATTTTGGGTCTACACATCCTAAACTCATAACTCCGGTCATCTGAAGAAGTGGGCTGTGCTCACGAAAGCTCATGATCCCATCTACATGTTTTGTTAGTCTATAAAGTGCTACCAAACCTTTTGTTGTTATTTAAGTACAGACTAACTCAGCTACCCCCCTGAAGCTACTAATTAAGATGTTCATTTAGATTCCGATAAAGGATATTGACTAAGGGCTACAGGAAGAGCTGGTCAAAAAAATTTCACTGAAACTTGTTTCCAATAAACAAAAAGCTTTTTTGACTAACTGGGAACTGTTGCTGGAAAATCTCTAAAATACCAAAAATGTTTCACGTTTTTTATTTCAAAAAGTCTACATATTATTTTAAATAAACATTTTGTTTGTCTGTTTTTCTCAGTATTGTGTGTTTACATATATTTTTCAACTAGCTGTAGCAGTAGGATCAACACCAAGTTGGGCTGAGATTCAGACCCAAACCAATGAAAGCACGCTGGGACCCATAAACAAAGACAGCAAATGGCCCTTGTTACTCAGAAACCTTTGAAGTTTATCATGTGACCAATAAGAGCACACTAGTCCAGGACTTCCAAACCTTGACCTTTCATTTTTGTGGTAATGTGGTCACAATAAATTACTGGGTGGGTTTGAAATCCCACACAAGATCCTGGAGTGATTTCCTAAACTTTGGAAGGATAAAAGGGTCAAGACATGATGATTAGCTCTCAAGCGTCACCAGTACAAGCCAGCAACATGTCGATTCCCTTCCTCACCAGTTGCAAACAGTACCTTCAACAAGCGTGTGAGTTTGCTGTCTCGAAAATTGACATACTGGCCCCGACTTCCCCCCTTCTCACTCAAGGCACTGATGCAGTTCCCCAGAGCTAGCAGCGAGCGGTTGATATGGGCTCCCTCCTTCATTCTCTTGCCTTGGTTCTGAGTCTGCTTGGAGTGAAAGAGAAGTCACTTCAGAAAGACAGAGTTGTACTGTGGGAATGGATTGACTCATGCAACGTTAATATCAGGATTCGCGTTTCAAAGCTTGAGCTTCTCTCACAAAGGGATATGGAAACCAAGACCAGTCAGCTCTGACATAAGCGGGTACCACTGAAATCTCACAACAGCACTGAATGGCCCCTGGTCTCCATTAGATGTTTTGCATAAACTGAAAATTACCCACCCATGGCTTGTTTTCTGCAAATAGGGTTGCAGAACATGGCAGATCTAACATCTTTCTGTGGAAACAGCTCTCCATCCATTCATTCCAATATTGCTCTCCACAACTGCCAATCATTTCTGTGTATCTCTTTGATACCCAACAATAATGCCTAGCTGCTAGCTGTATATAGCATTTGTCATCAGTAGATCCCAAAGCACTTTACAAAAGAAGTCAGCATCATGCTATGCATTTTACAGGTGTGGAACCTGCAGAACAGAGAGGTGAAGTGACTTGCCCAAGATCACCAGCAGGCCAGTAGGCAAGCCAGGAACAGAACCCAGGTCTCCTGAATCTAAGTCTGGGGCTCTGACTGCATCTAGCCAGCTGCTTGTCCCACCCTTTTTGTCATCAGCCCTTCCACTGATTCATCAATTTTTCCTTTAACTAAGAGAAGTCCAAGCCAAGACCTGAATGCTGCATATAACCCCTGAAGTCTTATGACACAGTCCATTACCAGCCAGACTCATCGTACATTTGCAGGGTGAGGACAACCTAACTATTTGTAGATCTTTACTGCTGATTAATTCAAATAGCAACAGATTTATATTCATCTTTCTAAAAGTTATAGGCAAATGCCATGCCATGCCATGTAGTGTGTTTTGTTCATCCTGCCCATTGCACAGCATTTTATAGGTCTATTTATTTTCTACTTTAAAATTTCATAAACATGCATCTTTATTGCAGTTCTTGGGCTCTTGGCAAATTGTCATGGTAGCCTTTAGTACTGCAAAACATCAGTTCTTTGCTCTAACTAAGCCTTAAATCGGCTTCCGTACCTAATGACTGGAAGGTAGCCAACGTGACACCAATATTTAAAAAGGGCTCTAGAGGCGATCCGGGCAATTACAGACCGGTAAGTCTAACTTCAGTACCGGGCAAATTAGTCGAAACAATAGTAAAGAATAAAATTGTGAAGCATGTAGAAGAACATAATTTGTTGGACAAAAGTCAACATGGGTTTTGTAAAGGGAAATCCTGTCTTACTAATCTATTCGAGTTCTTTGAAGGGGTTAACAAACATGCGGACAAGGGGGATCCAGTAGATATAGTATACTTAGATTTCCAGAAAGCCTTTGACAAGGTCCCTCACCAAAGGCTCTTGTGTAAATTACATGGCCATGGGATAAGAGGGAAGGTCCTTTCTTGGATTGAGAACTGGTTAAAAGACAGGAAACAAAGGGTAGGAATAAATGGTAAATTTTCAGAGTGGAGAGGGGTAACTAGTGGTGTCCCCCAAGGGTCAGTCCTAGGACCAATCCTGTTCAACTTATTCATAAATGATCTGGAGAAAGGGGTAAGCAGTGAGGTGGTAAAGTTTGCGGATGATACCAAACTGTTTAGGATAGTCAAGACAGAAGCAGACTGTAAGGGACTCCAAGAAGATCTCACCAAACTGAGTGATTGGGCAACAAAATGGCAAATGAAATTTAATGTGGATAAGTGTAAAGTAATGCATGTCGGGAAAAATAACCCCAACTATACGTACAGTATGATGGGGGCTAATTTGGCTACGACAAATCAGGAAAGAGATCTTGGAGTTATCGTGGACAGTTCTCTGAAAACTTCCACACAGTGTGCAGCGGCGGTCAAAAAGGCAAATAGGATGCTAGGTATTATTAAGAAAGGGATAGAAAATAAGACCCGGAATATCTTACTGCCCCTGTATAAAACTATGGTACGCCCACATCTTGAATACTGTGTACAGATGTGGTCTCCTCACCTCAAAAAAGATATTTTGGCCTTGGAAAGGGTTCAGAAAAGGGCAACTAAATTGATTAGGGGTTTGGAACGGGTCCCATATGAGGAGAGGTTAAAGCGACTGGGACTTTTCAGTTTAGAAAAGAGGAGACTGAGGGGGGATATGATAGAGGTGTATAAAATCATGAGTGGTATGGAGAGGGCCGATAAAGAAAAGTTATTTATTAGTTCCCTAAATAGAAGAACTAGAGGACACCAAATGAAATTAATGGGTAGCAGGTTTAAAACTAATAAAAGAAAGTTCTTCTTCACACAGCGTGTAGTCAGCATGTGGAACTCCTTGCCAGAGGAGGCTGTGAAGGCTAGGACTATAACAGAGTTTAAAGAGAAGCTAGATAATTTCATGGAGGTTAGGTCCATAAAAGGCTATTAGCCAGGGGATAAAATGGTGTCCTTGGCCTCTGTTTGACAGAGGCTGGAGAGGGATGGCAGGAGACAAAGCGCTTGATCATTGTCTTCGGTCCACCCCCTCTGGGGCACCTGGTGCTGGCCACTGTCGGCAGACAGGATACTGGGCTAGATGGACCTTTGGTCTGACCCGGTACGGCCGTTCTTATGTAACTATTGATCTGGTTACCTTTTCTTCAGTATCTTCTTCCATCCATCTAACTATCATCTATCCCCATCAAGTGGTAATGAAGAGTACCAGGGAACGGTGGTTAAAGCTTTTAGTTCTCCTGCTTGTCTGCCCACCCAGTCCCCTATTCAACCAATATATTTCCACTTTCCTTCTGACATCCATCTGCCATTCTGAGCCCTTTGCCTAAGAGTCCATCCATCATTTCAGACAGACTGCATAGCACTCTTGTGCATCCATCATTCCTGTTTCCTAGCCCCTGTCCAGCTATGCAATATTTAACCTGTCTATCCTTCAAATAATTCATTGTCCTCCATCCTCTTTTCTCTCTTCTCTTCCTTCCTGCAAACCAATGTTCCACGTATTCTATTTATTTTGGCTTCCATCTATTGGACATTCCATCCCTTTGTCCTTCTAGCTACCTACTTATCTATAGTCTCTTTGTCTAATCTATCATTCTACATAGCCACCACTTTTTTAAAGATATTTTCAAATTCACATATTTTGCAGTGATTCATGCACTAAGATGAAACATTCTGGTTCTCATCTCCCGCTTCTCTTTTCTGTATTTCCTCTATGCCATCAATTAAATAATATTCACAATTGTCTTTATAATGGCCCACATATCAATACACAACAACCAAAGTTCAACAACACACAAAAGACAAAGTTCAAATGCATTTAGTTAATTCATGCACTAAAAAGTACATGGCTCGCACAATCTGAATTGCAATGTTGTAATCTCAGTGTTTTAAAAATATCAAATACTCGTGCAGTAATGTTTTCCAGGAGAGTAAAACATATCAATCTTTCATATCTAGCTATTTCACGACATGCCAAAGAAATAAGACTTGGCTTGTGAAAGGCTCCTGAACTACAAATTGTACCTGGGCTGCTCTTTCAGACCCTGCCAAGTCCACCATGAAAAGCCTTCCCACTCGCACTTCCTCATTAATATCCTTCACCCGACTCTTTTGTTTCACTGTGACCTGGAGGACTGCGTGTGAGCGGGAGGATGTCTTATTGGCAGCCGTGGGTTCTTGAGTACGTTCTTTGTTTCCTTTTGTTAGCAGCTGCATGATCTAAACAATACAGAAATATATGCAGAAGTTTAAAGATCTGCTTAGGTAATAGGACAACTCTCTCCTTCAAGGACAGCCTTACAGATGAGTAAACAAAGAAGATAAACCAGCCTGCACATTTGTCAGCACTGGACCAAGTTTGGGCCTCACTGAAGTCAATGGGAGTTTTGTCTGTGACCTCACTGGGACCATGACCTGTCCCATTGACTAATAACTGTATAATTATTGGGGTTTCACTTTAGGTGGCTTTATGATAGGCTGAGATATGTTCTTCTGGGATGCATTGTGCCTTGGCATGTTATCTCATGTACAGTGCAAAACAAGATAGCATGGCATAACAGAATATAGTAACACGATTCTCCCTACCACTGGTAGCATGGCATAACCTTAGAAAAATGGCAAATGAAAGCTCAAGTTAGAGTACTAACACAACTTACTATACAGTGCACGTCAGCGAAAGCATGCTTGAGCCTTCTCCTCTCTACTCTCAAACAACTGTGTTTGATAGGGCTTGTGAACACAGATCCTGGCATTCCTTCACTTAGGGTATGTCAGCACGGCCATTAGACACCCACAGCTGGCCTACACTAGCTGATTCAGACTTGTGGTGCTTAGGGGCTTTTTTATTGCTGGGTGGACTTCTGAGCTTGGGTTGGGGCACAGGCTCTAGGACCCTGTGAGGTGAGAGGGTACCAGAGCTCAGAAATCTACACAACAATGAAATATAGTTCCACAGCCTGAAAAGTGCAGCCGAGTCAGCTGGCATGGGCCAGCTGTAGGTTTTTTCTTTGCTGTGTAAACATACCCTTAGCTTACTACTGACCCATATGGCTGATCTTTACTGCTTCGCAATGGATTTCATCCATGTTTTTACTATGCTTGTGCCTGTCTTATTAGCCCTTCCTGAACAATCCATTTCATCAAGTAAGTCACTGTAGGATCCTGTTCCATGAGAGGTCTTACACCAAGGAAGGTTATGCCAATATGAAGATGTGAGAGCCTCTTAAAATATTATTCTAGTACAGCAAACTCTTCCCTCCCCCTGGAATTTCTTTTGGATTTACCTCCTGTGCATTTGTAGTGGAGACTTCAGTAATTCCCGCTATCTGGATACTACCTCTAGCATCCTCTCTGAGGTCTAGAAATCCAGAGGATGGATTCAGGAGGTCCCGGATCACCTCATTATAAATCTGAGGGTAGAAGAGAAAAGCAAAGGAAATTGGTATGTTTGAAGTGCTTTGTCCTTAGGTTAGCAATAAGGCTTGTGTATTATTCAAAATATATTGTGCATTGCATTGGCTTGGTACTTTTTGTATTTCCCTGGACAGGAGAGGTGAGGCTGGCTGAGCTGCACTCCCTGCAAGAGTGAGACAGGAGATAACAGTGATAACATGAACGAATGAGTCAGGAAACGGGTTCAAATACCTGTTATCACTAAGAGCTGTCACAGAAATAATGGCAAAGATACCTCTTTTGCTTTACATTTTTGTTACAGGGAGTATGAGCCAGCCCCCTCCCCACCCCGCTCTCTTTATCAACTCCTTTATGTATCTTAAATTGAGTGCAATGCATTTGTCCCTGTCCCCAGTGTGAGTCACCAGAAGGGAATGAGCCCGGGTTTATCAGAAGCGTAGGCCTTTACCACTTAAACCAAAAGCATAACTATTAACCAGTAAAAGTAGAAGATAAGAACCTACTATGTGAACCAGCCTTTCTAGGGAGAAATGTCACCTTTAGCCAGCATGTTATGCATTAGAATAAAAAATAAAGAAACAAGAATTCGAGACTCAAGGTGGGGATCACCATCAGGGAATGATGCAGGAGGCCTGACTCTGGATTCCCAGGTGCTAAGAGTTAGAGCGTCTTCCAGTAACAGTTTCCCTAAGCTATTCTTTTTAAGCATCTTCTCTACAGAACTGGTCCATAAGACAAAGACATCTCACCTCCAGGTACGACATGGAGACGGCGTAATCCATGTTTTCACTGGTTGCTTCAATGGCTTTAAAGAGGTCATTTAGAGTACGGATGTAGATCCCAGGATCACAGTCTGTCCCTAACATAGTGTAGGTTTTCCCGGCCCCTGTGAACATACAGAGTAGAGCAGCACAGATCAACTTTGAGAGAAAAAATATCTTCTACTGTAATCCCTGGCAGAGGTTAACTGCAGCCAGGTCTGACTTCCTGTGATCACCACAAGAGAAGCCCTCTTTTCTCCCACCCTTTTTATAAATGAAATATTTCCTCTCCAATGAACTGCACACGCTACTTAAATATATTTTCAGAGTTTGCTTTGCTTTAACTTTTAAAGGCTTTGCTTGAACTTTTAGAGAGTCACATGTCCCAGCCAGAATGGTATTTTTACTACTCTGGTCTCAGCTATGAAGTGATCCATTAACTGGACTTGTTACTTCAGATCAAGTCCCTATTGTTATTGCTTCTCCACTCTGGCTCCAAACCCAGACTTTGCAGTTATTGCCCCCCTGTGGTATAATATTTTATTCATGTTACCTGTTGGGCCATATGCAAAAACAGTTGCATTGTATCCAGAAATGACTCCATCTACCAAAATTTTGGTTGTGGACACGTACACCTCCTCCTAGTCAATGTCAGAAACAACATATGTCATAGGTCAGGCAAAACACTCGTTTCTAGCTGACACAAGTACCCAATGTCTAAACTTATCACAACATTCATCACTCATTCTTTACAGTTCGCTCGGACATTCATTTTTTCTTCACAAATTCTTTGGGCCCCAAAACTATTTCTGGCTTCATAGTACAAAAAGATTTTTGCCAAATTATCAAAATGACTTAACAAGGTAGAAATCTTGCTGAACTATCCAAAGATGCATGTGGTGAGTCACGGTCCAAAAATAAAGTTTGATTATTTTCTTAGATTTTTAATTGGGAACATTTCATTTAGATTCTTTGCATCAGCGGGAGAGAGACAAAAATACTATTTGTGATCATGTCCTCCATGCTTCAGCAGACACTATTATGTTCGCAACATGCACATAAAGGAGTTAGATATAAACACAAATACTCTTGTTGGAAGGTTGCAGTGTAACACTACTTTATTTTTTAGCATTCAGCACACATAAGAAGTGGCACCATTTGTTCTAGCACACAGTCCACTGCAGACACTTTTTAAAAAAGATACGTTACTATAATATAACCATAGATGTGGAAGATACATACAACAGAGATAACAGATGAGGGTACACATGCTGCATTCACATATAACATATTTGCATAAATATACAATATACTAATCATAAAATTGTATAAGAGGAAGTATAAAGGGTCTGTCACCCACTCATCTGAGATGACTGCACTACTCATAAGAACCAAGGCCATATGTGTAATACCATAGTGCAGGGCTACTCAACTTTGGAATCATACTCACAGCACATGCCGAGGGCCGCAACTTAAGCGTGGTTCCATACACATGGAAATATATGCAAATATATGCAAATTGCTTCTTTCACACTGATGGGCATGAATACAAAGATTAAGGCAAGACCACACCACACACAGGCTGTATTTAAGTCAGTTCTGCTGATATTAATAAATATTTACCCAATTTCCACCCATATGACAGCACTTTTAGTGAGCAATGACAGTCCAGGAATTTAACTACTAAAATGTATATCAACAGAAGACCGTTATATTGACTACTTTTTTGTTTTGGCTCCCACTAGTGGGCCACATGTTGAGCCCCGCATAAATCCAAACTGCACCACGGGCCACAAACAAACGGGCCGTGGGCTGAGTAGCCCTGCCATAGTGTACAAGACAAATACAGCCTGACACATCACTAGCTATATGTTAAATATGCTAAGGAAAAATTCTTTATAAAAATGTATTGGAACTATTTCTTGTATCCCTTGTCCATAAAGCCAGGCACCTTAGCAGGAATTGGCCATGAAGGGAGAGTAAAATTAAAATTCATAATGGTAAAAATCTTCAAAAATGATGTAGCACAGATTTGCTTTGCAGAAATATCACTGTTCTAAAGTCTAATGCCTCCGGACCTTCCATGGTTAGAAGTAGAGGCTGTGTCTTGGTGAAAGTTGGAATTTCCTCCTCCTGATGGTATAAAGCTCTCATTCCCCTATTTCTCTCCCCATGGGACTGTGAGCTATTGACATTTAATGCAGTGACATTTTTATTGTAAAGCTGTGGACTGAATCTTGTTCATCCTAGACTTAGACAAAGGTATTATTCCACATGCAGGGGGAGCCCAGAGGGAATCCTCCTCTGGCAGGCTGTTCTAACAGGAATAAAGATATAAGAGGTCATAGCTCCATTGCCTTCAACATAGCCGTGACTCTTTATACCAGCTGTGGCTCTTCCCCAAAGTGTCTGTTTGAAACTGCTACCAGGTTTGGCATATTAAAAGAAGCACCAGGCATGTCACCTCTACACACCCGTGTAGTGTTCTCCAGGGTGTGTAAGTCTGGAGTGAGCTGCCAGAAGCAGAACCAAGAAGCCAGACCATCTTCAGAACATGCTGGGATGCCCATCTCGTTAACAAGCCTTCCCAGGGATATTATGGTGTCAGGGACACCCTAACAAGAGAGGGAATAAAGAAGAATATTCTAGAAGACTTCCTAGAATCTCCACCATGGAGTCATTTCTGGATCACATATTGTGGAGATTACATACTTGTTGGCTGCTTAGTAGGGATGTAAATGACTAGTCAACTAGTCTAGTCGACTAGCCGCTTCCCCAGCTGCCTCCATCTATCAGAAGGGACTTAAAAACATTTTAAGTCTTATTCTTAAAAGCCAGTTCCCCCAGCACTGTCTCCGCAGGGGCAGGGGAGTAGGGGGGCCAGGTGCGAGCCAGGAATCAGCTGATTCCCGGCTCGCATCTAGTCCCAGACTGCTTTTAAAAAGTATTAAGAGCCAACAGACTCTTAATCCATTTAAAAGGCTGGGGTGCAGCAGGGGAAGGATCCTTCACAAGCAGGGAATCGGCTGTCTCGGCTCACGCTGGGTCCCTCCTGCTGCGCTTTAGCCTTTTAAATGGATTAAGAGCCAACAGGGTCTTAATCCGTTTAAAAGGCAGAGCTGCAGCAGGGTTAGCTCCCAGGCCGGGAGCTAACCCCGCTGTGGTTCCCCGCTTATCAACTCATTGACTAGTCCAGCAACTAGTCAATTAGCTGATTAAATTTAACATCCCTACTGCTTAGAAGATATTCTGATGGCAGGCTCCCACAGTAAATCCTTAGATAAATAAATTGTGACGTCTTGATATCACTGCGATAGATGCATTAGACAACTCCCAATAGGCAGAACAAATAACTTGCCTAGCGTAAATTATTTCATACATTCATCAGTTTCTCAGGCCATCTTCCCCCGTCTATCCCAGCACACAGCGGTGTGAATCAGTTCTGCCTGTTGAACAAGGGCTCAGGAACTTGCCTCCTATTACAGAGCTTCATCCATACAAAACAGAAAAAGACGAGAGGAGCACACAGAACAGAAGGACCCGCAAGGTGAGTGTGACCTCATCCACCAGATAAAGAGCATGTTGTATACTGCAGATCACAATAAAGACAAGAGAACTTTTGCAGCTAGCCTCTACTTAGCACTGCTACCTTTTCACTGGACACCAAGTGGATTTTGGGATGCACAATATTATTCACACGGTCAAACCAAATATCCAGGGAAAGGAAAGATTCCCAATTGTAAACCACACTATAAACCTTTTGGAAGGGGAGGGAACGTTACTCACCTGGGTTGCTTTGTGGTCAAAAACCATATCAAATATAAATGTCCTCTCTCGGGATCGATTTGCTCGCAAGATGTCATCTGGACCTTCACTTGGGTCCATCAGAACAACCATCTGTTACAAAATAAAGAGAGAGAGAAAATCTTTGCATCCTTAACTGGGTCTCATCTGATCACCTGCAGAGGTCACACGGATAACTAGCAATTATGGCAGAAGACCACCCTCTCCTGTGAATAAGAGGAAAACTAACCCCCTTCCATTTTTATTGTTAGGCAAGAGATTGGGCACTGGAATATTCCCAGACAACGTGGGAACCATAAAAGAAACAGATTATTGGGATCAAAACTGCATGAGGAAAATCCCCCAAAACCTTTCCTAAGTAGGGATCAGAAAACGTATCAGCTCAGTTCAAGGCCAGAAACTTGATCCTTTTTAAAAAAAAACTTTTATTAGAAAAAGGATAGTGGAAAAAGGGAGGGTGGAAAGAAAAATATTTTATGGCATGTTAGAAAACAGGTTTCGTTTCTCTGATTCCCTTGGGACCAATTTTGCTTACTCACGTAAATACATAATTATGGTGGAAAAAGCATATTCCTTCCGCTCTGCTGGAACACCTCAGAGGAGGTGTACTGGCCACAAAGGGGATTACATACTTAAGAGAAGGGGAGATGGGAAACCATGCACCATATCCTCCAGAGAAGCTTTTGTCGTCTCTCAGATAAATACCTAATTAAGTGCTTACACCAACCACCTGATCTACAAAAGAGTTACGATGTTTGGTTGTTTCTCTGAAACTCTGCTCACTGTAGTAAAATCATGTAACTAGATAAGAAATATGTAGGGCAAATCCCCAGTAGCTGGTCTGGAAACATCAAGAGCTTGGCTTGGTTTTCTATCCCACCCTCGCCCCTTCCAAAATTCCAAAAAATATCCAGTAAATATCCCAGGAGAATTACTTATATGATTTCATTTGCTAGAGAAAACTATTTTTGAGCTATGCAGAAGACAAATAATTAAAATTAGTAAATATCTAGGGGCAAATGCCTGATTTGTGCCCACAATCTGTAACTGCACATGCAAAGTGGGTCAATGCATAAGTATCTGTGTGATTTAACACTGGATTCCACCCATGCAACTGAGCACAGAGAATTTACTTTAGACTTTTTTTTGGAAATGGGGGCTGTAATCAGGGGGTCAACATGGAGCTGCCACCTAGGCAAAGGTGAGGCAGCTCCATGCTCCTGGAAAGGGTGGGGCCTTGGATGGAAGGGGCAGGGCTAGGGCAGCCAGCTGCGGGTGGCACTGAGGGTGTGCCATGCTGTGCCTCCTCTCCCCCAGCCAGCCCTCAGAGATACCTGGAGCGCACAGCCCAGTGCTCTGGTGGCAGTAGAAAGGGCTCAGAGTTCCGGTTATCACAGTAGCTGTGGCAGTGGCTGTGAACCCTGGCCCTTCTGAATTGCTGAGCTCCAGGTCATCTCCCCACTTTGCCCCTACCCACCTGTCAGCTGGCCTGGACTGATTTTATGTGAGGTCGGAACCAGGGCATCAATATTTTTATATTACCTCACTTAAAAGTTTATTTTTAATTAGATAGGAAAAACAAAGTTAGGGTTCCGCAGGGGTCTGTTTTGGAACCAGCTCTGTTCAATATCTTCATCAACGATTTAGATATTGGCATAGAAAGTACTCTTATTAAGTTTGCAGATGATACCAAGCTGGGAGGGGGTGCAACTGCTTTGGAGGATAGGGTCATAATTCAAAATGATCTGAACAAATTGAAGAAATGGTCTGAGGTAAACAGGATGAAGTTTAATAAAGACAAATGCAAAGTGCTCCACTCAGGAAGGAACAATCAATCAGTTTCACACATACAGAATGGGAAGCAACTGTCTAGGAAGGAGTACGGCAGAAAGGGATCTAGGGGTTATAGTGGACCACAAGCTAAATATGAGTCAACAGTGTTGCAAAAAAAGCAAACATGATTCTGGGATGCATTAACAGGTGTGTTGTGAACAAGACATGAGAAGTCATTCTTCCACTCTACTCTGCGCTGGTTAGGCTTCAATTGGAGTATTGCCTCCAGTTCTGGGCACCACATTTCAAGAAAGATGTGGAGAAATTGGAGAGAGTACAGAGAAGAGCAACAAGAATGATTAAAGGTCTTGAGAACATGACCTATGAAGGAAGGCTGAAAGAATTGGGTTTGTTTAGTTTGGGAAAGAGAAGATCGAGGGGGGACATGATAGCAGTTTTCAGATATCTAAAAGGGTGTCATAAGGAGGGAGAAAACTTGTTCATCTTGGCCTCTGAGGATAGAACAAGAAGCAATAGGCTTAAACTGCAGCAAGGGAGGTTTAGGTTGAACGTTAGGAAAAAGTTCCTAACTGTCAGGGTGGTTAAAAACTGGAATAAATTGCCCACGGAGGTTGTGGAATCTCCATCTGTGGAGATATTTAAGAGAAGGTTAGATAAATGTCTATCAGGGATGGTCTAGACAGTACTTGGTCCTGCCATGAGGGCAGGGGCTGGACTCGATGACCTCTCGAGGTCCCTTCCAGTCCTAGTATTCTATGATTCTAGATCCAGGGTTAATGCCTTGTTTGACAGGCATTGTGCAAACACAAAATTACAGACCATTCACTAGTAGATTGTACTGGCACGTTTCATTTTAGGCATCAGCAAATGGGTGGAAATAGCTCCCAGAAAATTATACTTGAGGTCTGAATAGTAATGTTATCTAAGAAACCAGCAAGGATATTCGACTGCCAAAGAATATCTGTCACGTCATCTGTTACAGTAATTTTCTTGGCTGACAGAGACACATTCTCCAGGGTAAAAAATATCCTTAAGCCAATGCAATCTCTGAATCTTTCCCTGTCCACTGGAGGAAAATAGACCACAAGGCTGGTGAGAGGGTCTCTAAGCTATACAGAAACAAAGTTTGTGACTGAGCCAGCTTGCTGGCCTTTAAAGAATGCTGTTCTACAAATAACTCAGTACATGGAAATCATACTAATAAAATAATTTGTACAGGGGGAAAAGAGATGTGTGCCCTTTGCACTTGCTTATGGCATAAAAGGCAACCTGAATATTTCATAACAGTCCATTGTTCCCCCATGATAAAGATCTGAGGTCTATTCATCTGGAATACCATATGCAAAACTGGTCACCCATCTCAGCAACACTATGGCACAATTAGAGGGAGTTCACAGAATGCTGATGAAACTGATTAGGGATCCAGAGAAAATCTCATACGAAGAGAAATTGAAAAGAATGGGATTGTTTGCCTTAGAGAGGTGATAATGAATAAGAGGCGCATGATAAAAGACTATATAATAATGAATGATCTACAGCAGTGTTTCTGAAAGTGTTCCGCAAAACCACTTTGAGAAACACATTAACTGGCCACCCCGGTTTGTTTATTTACCGGCGCCGCGGCCACGGAGCCTCGCAGCTCCCATTGGCTCAGTTTCGTCCTTTGCAGCCAAGGGGAGCCACGGGAAGCGGCGTGGGCCAGGCCACCACTTCCCGCGGCTCCACTTGGCTGCAAAGAGAGAAACGGAGCCAATGGGAGCCGCGGGGCTCCGTGGCCACAGCGCCAGTAAATAAACTAACCGGGGCGGCCAGTTAATGTGTTTCTCAAAGTGCTTTCGCAGAACACTTTCAGAAACACTGATCTAGAGAAGATGAATGGGGAACTTCTGTTCTCCATTCTCATAACACATGAACAATGGGGCATCCCTCTGACATTAAAAAAACAGCAAAAATTCAAAACTGGTAAAAGGAAATATTTGTTTCATACAACGTGTTGAACCTGTGGAACTCATTGCCACATGACACTGTTAAGGCAAAGAATTTAACAAGATTCAGAAACAGATAAGAACGGCCATACTGGGTCAGACCAACGGTCCATCTAGCCCAGTATCCTGTCTGCCGACAGTGGCCAATACCAGATGCCCTAGAAGGAGGGAACACAACAGATAATCCTCATGTGATCCCTCTCCTGTCACCCATTTGCAGACAAACAGAGGCTAGGGACACCATTCCTACCCATCCTGGCTAACAGCCATTGATGGACCTAACCTCCATGAATCTATCTAGCTCTGTTTTGAACCCTGTTGAAGTCCTAGCCTTCACCACATCCTCTGGCAAGGAGTTCCAGAGGTGGACTGTGCGCTGAGTGAAGAAAAACTTCCTTTTGTTTTATTTGTTTGATTAATCATTTCTATTGATATCAAGAACATCAAGGGCTGTAACAGTGAAAGTTAACATATTTTTGGAAGGAATATTAAATTGAGTGCTTCCTAGAATCATAGAGCTGGAAGAGACCTCAGGAGGTCATCAAGTCCAGCCCCCTGCCCAAGGCAGACCAATCCCAACAATTCCTAGTTTAAACCAGTCTCTAACTACTGTGGATTTCAAGACCTGATGCAGGTGGGAGATTATTTCATATCCGCTTAATGTAAGGTTTTTGCATCTTTGTCTGAAGCTGCTGGTATCGACCACTGTTGGAAACAGGTTACTGGACTAGACTGGCTCAATCCCAAAATCAATCTGGTAATTCCTATGTTTGTAAAGTTTCTAAAATCTACAGTTTTATCTCTGGACACACTGGCTTTCAAGCAGCCCAGGCAAATTCCCAGTGGTTTAATTCCCGGGCAGTTTCATGAACCCTGCAATTAGTTCACAAGTTGAGAATGAACCAGCTCCTGTAGCTCTCTCAATGGCAACCTCTTTTCTTTCCTTCCTCCTCCCCAGACAAATCCCAGACAAATTTCCTGTTAACTGGAACTGGTCATAAGAATTTGGCCAGCATTTTTTTTCTCTGAAATTTTTAGCTAAAACAATTTCATTTAATAAAATCTTCAATTTTTGCAACAAAAAGATTTGCAACAGAAATCAGTTTAAATTTAATTTTATTTTGGTTTTGAAAAATCAAAACAAAAGGAAAGTGTTCTGAAATTTTGTATAAAAAGGTCTAAAAATTTTCTGTGAAAACAAGCTTTTGAACAAAATGAATTTTATTCAAACATTTTCATTAAAAAAAATTGTAGATTTTCCTACCATCTTCAGCTACGATTGACCTGAAATCTATTCTTAAGATTTTTGGTGCCCTATGAAACCTAAGCACCTGCACCCACTATGCCCTGTGGGGGAGGGCAGCCACTCCATGGGGTGGGGTTGTGCTCAGGGATGGGAAGAGGGTAGGAAGGGTGGTGGGGGAGCAGGCAGACTGAGTGGCATAGCCAACTGGAACTGCGGGCTAGAAGGCAGAGTAGCCTGCCAGAACTCTGGGCTGGCAGGTGGAAGCGGGGCCTGCAGATTGGGGTGGGGAGAGCAGATTGGGTCAAACAGGGTTGGGAGGCGGAGCAAGGAGCTAAGGGATTAGGGCCATGAGGTGGGAGGGAAGCAGGGGGACTGGGTCCGACGAGGCTGGGAGGTGGAGCAGAGGGCCAACAGATTAAGGCTGCTGCACCCATTGGTGGCCCTAGGCATACACAGCATAGGAGACTACTAAATTTGGAGCACCACTGGTGCCCCATATTTAATGGTGCCTTACATAGCTGCGAATGCCTAAGGACGGCCCTGCTAAAATGTCACAACAGGTTCTAAGTCTACAAATTTTGCAACTACCCAGGTTTGCAAAACATTTAACTCCTCAGATGCCTGTCCACGTTCAAGTGGGTCATTGTACTTGTTCTTCGTCGTGACAGGGGCACGAGCATTAAAGCTCCTGGTTCTCCTTCCAAAAAGCCATTGTTTACCAGCTCAGCTGTAAACTCACCCATGCTGCTCTGCTCCAACCTCACCTGCTGACCCACTTTGTGGGCTATTATAACAGCATTTTCCTCCAGCTCGGCTTCATTGATAGGACGAATCCGTAGAGCAACCTGCACACAGACACAAAGGAGTTGCTCTGGTTGTAAATACTCCCCCAGCCAACGCAGGCTACTCCATCACAGACTCATTCTCTGTTCAAGTGACATGATCCCCTATTTAGAATAACTTTACATTGATTTTTCTTTATTCTCCAGGATTTTTAACAGCACCAGTGAAGCTTAAAATATTTATTTCTCCAATAATTTTCACTTTTTCTTTCAACAAATGCCTATTCCCTATTACCCATCTCTAAAATAACAAAACCCCAACACCATTCCATTTTGTTTACTTCTCTGCCCACCAACACTATTGCCATTTACAGAGGTTGGAGTTGTCTGGATTCTGCAGAGCTGTTAGGTACATTGTGTTTCTATTGTGTCCCCAAAACACTGATTACAATTGTATGTTATTTAGTTCTTGGTGACAGAATAGGGGAATTTAAGTTGAGTGAGCACCTACATTTGAACATTTTGGCCTTAGAATTTGAACATAATAAAAAAAAATCTCATAATTTTGTAGATTCAAAACCTAAAACAAACATTATCTTCAGAAACTAAAGAGGTGACCTGAAAGCTCTTATTTAACTCATTTCATTACCGTATGGGTGAAATTAGCCACTTTGCAGGACCTACAAAATCACAACAGTTTTTGTTCTTTTGCGTCCTCATCTGAAACTATGATGAGCAGCAGATTTATGAATCCTTTTGCTACAGATTGTACCTCCCTTGTCCAGCACCCTCAGCTCCTAACTAATCCCAAACAAGGGGATCTGCTGGACCAGGGGAGGTCCTTCCCAACATGGCCTGTGCTGCCCCTGGCTAGGGTACCAGCTCAGCCCCATTGATCCCCAGGCTGGAGCTCCATGACAGCCACCAGAGCAAGAGTTCCCTGGCTACTGCTGCCACCCCTGAGCTCCACAGCCAGGGCTGGAACTTCACAGCTGTCGCTGCCAGTCCCCGAGCTCCGCGGCCAGGGCTGGAAAATTGCGACTGCTGCTGCCGGTCCCTTGCTACTGTCCTGCTGCAGGGGTCAGAACTCCCTGCTACTCCTCTGCCCCCCACAAAGGGCTCCCAGCTGAGTGGCTGGCCCCACTGACACTCCATGGATGTTGCTAGACCAGAGTCTCGGTTAAGGGAAGTACAACCTGTAGAAGGCTGCCGCTAATGTCATGATACTTCCATACAAACAACAGCCACTCATTTCAGTATCCAAAGATCAGGGAGAAGAATTTTTTTTTAAAGACGACATTCTTAGGAACGTTCTACCGAACATGTGATTGACACTACATCTGTGACACAGCACACGTTTGACAAAGTTTATGATGATATTGTGTTATGTAGACAGATGGAGGGGCCAAACCAAAATCCCAAATCTGAGCACGCCTGAACTTTGAAAATAGTCTAGATCCAAACCCTGCAGCTGGGGTCATCAGTAAACTGTTAATTAGTTACCCATAAACAATACATAACTCCTTAGCAATCAATGGTTATGTTGTCCCAAACTCTCCACTGTGCACATGTCCATAACACACTGCATATAATTATACTATGAAACAGCTCTAGAGCTGAATATAGTAAATAGATCATGGATAAGTGTCCGATAATATATAGCATAGATCCTAGATTTTGTAGATCTAATACAATTGTTGTGGGCTGCAAATTAGGGATGTTAAAAATCATGTATTTGTGTGAATGTGAAACCGCTGAATTCTTCCATGGTTACAAGTTTACACGTAAGGGGGCAGGCAGGTGCTGGTGCTCATGGAGAGCTGGCTTTTAAGTCAGCTCCCCATGAGCACTGGCTCCCACCTGACACCCTCCCCCAACTACCTCTGATAGAGAGGCAGCAGGGTGGGGGGGGCAGGCAGCTCTGAAGGAGCCAGTACGTGCAGGGAGCTGGCTTGAAAGCTGCTTCCCATGTGTATCTGCTCTAACCTGCCCCCATCACCTCCCACACTGCTGCCTCTGATAGAGAGGGCTTACAGCTCCACAGGAGCCAGGGCACCTTTTAAGCAGGCTCCCATAATCACTGCTTCCGCCTGCCCCACCCCCAGGCTGCTGCCTCAGTGGGTACTTAAACAGTTAAGTGTACATCTCCCATCAGTACAATGGACTAGTAGTATCTGTTTAACAATTGCTCAGAGAATACTTTAATGTTAGTGAAATGCTATTTAAAGTAATTGGCTGTTGTGTCATTCCTGAAAGGTGACCAGCTTTCAAAACAGTCTTGCTATAAAGCCCCCAAAGTCACATACAAAGAGTTTCTATAGAGACCAAATCTATTTCCATAATAACAAATCTTGTGCTGATTTTAGGAGTGTTTCCAAAGGCAGCTCTCCAGGCATTCTCCAGAATCACCTGGTACATAACACTTTAAAGTCTAGTAATATGAAAGTAAGGCTGATTTTTGGATGAATATTAACAGGATATAAGGAGCAGCACCCTAACTCTGTGGGAAGTTTAATATTCATAGGGGACCTGGAATAGATTGTTGCTTTATTGTCAAGTCTAAAAGACTTCGGATGAAATTTTAGATGTGACTTTGGAGCTTAATTCTCTTGGGATGCAGGCACTTTTGAAAACGTTACTCTATCTGTAGCACTCTATCTGCACTTCTTATGTTGAGAGCAGGCAATAGTGTAAGACTGACAAGCCTCTTTTTCATGTCTGTTATTGCTCATATAACCCACACACCTTCTGGCTGTGATGTACTGTCTCATGTAGTTGCACTTAGACCCCTTACAGAAAGAATGAGTTTTCTCTACAGCCCTAGCTTAGCATTTAGCTCAAGTGATAGAGGCTCATGCTCTAAGCTCCAGGTTCAGTTCTGCCTGTTGCATTACACTCACATCCCAAAGCAGGTAAATTAAAAGAATTTTTGTAGCCACCAAGGGAAGACAAGAAAGCATGTGACAAAGGCTCAGACTCAGTATTAAGGACTTACTGGCATTATAAGTGAACTGAAAATATTTTACATACTACTAGACGTTATTATAGAAGAGATTCCTGTTATGTTAAATAGTTAAATGTGTTTCTCAACCTTTTTTATAAAGTACCCCTTTAAAAAAATTATAAGTACCCCCAGTACCTGCAGTTTTCAGACACATGAAATTTTTTTCTACCATTGCAACACATTTGTTTAAACAACTTAATCGTAGCCAGGCAGGCAATGAAATTTTTGGGTGTACAAAGTAAAAAATAATAAAGCACTGTAAAACAAAAAAACCCCCAAAATTCCATTTTCTCCAAATTTCAGTTGTGTTGACGTCCTCTCCCCAGTCTTCTCTCCAGTACTCCAAGGGTACTTGTACCGCTGGTTGAGAAACACTGGTTTAGAGCTCAAAGCAGAGATGTCTGTAGATGCAACTGTGTTTCTGACACAAAGTCATGGCAAAAATACGTGTGAGGAGTGAGAGATTATTTAAATAATAAAAAAACATAGGAAACTTGGGAGAGGGATTAACTAAAGAATGGTGTGCAAAATCATTACAGGAAAAAAAAAACCCCTAGTAAATTGCCATGATCCACACAAAGAAATGCCAAAATCTTGGGACTGGATAGATTCTATCAGGGACTCTGAGGAGTGAAACATACTTGCTTTCAACTCAGCATATATTAACAACATACAATTACCAGCTTCAGGGGGTAGCCGAGTTAGTCTGTATCCGATAAACTTAAAAAACAACAAATAGGCTGGTAGGACTATTTGTTCTTTTTAAAGTTTATACAATTACCATTCAGATGGAGAAGCTGAGATGCTCAGTTGCCTTGATTGGAAAAGCCTTTCCAGAAAGTGACATGGGGCACACCTGTCAGCATATCCTGTCCCACCCTCTGCCACTACAAATCTAGCCCCTGCAGGGTGTTTTCTTTGTCCAGTCTTGCTTTCAGTCCCGCAGTAGTTTGTTCTGCAGCAGCGGTTGCCCAGGGCTCACAGATGCGCCAGCTGCGAGCGCAGCCAGGGGTGCTGCTGGAACAATTTTTAAATTGGGGATGCTGGGAGCCACGAAACCAAACTATAAACTTTGGATATATTGGAAACCCCTTCAAGCCAGGGAGTGCTGTAGCACTCTCAGGCCCGTATCTCCCGCACCCATGGGTGCAGCTGGGCATTGCCTAGTAGACAGAAAAGGGACCATGCCTGGCCGCCTACGCCCAAAGCCGCCTGAGTGCCCGGGACAGCCGGACTCACCGTGAGCTGCTGCTGCTCGCTCAGATCCTTCATGGCCGAGCCGGGAGCCAGGTCTCCGGTCTGCCTCTGTCCCGCGCTGAGAGGGCTGTCCAGGGGCGAAGCCATGAGGCTTGGCCCCGCCAGCAGGCTTCAGGAGACAGGCAGAGCGGTCCGCAGCCACAGCCCCGCGATCCCCTGGCGGCAAGTGACATCAGCGCGCTGCTGGAGCGGCAGGAGGTGACCGGGAGCAGCAACCACGGGGGCGGCTAAGCGCTGCCCGCCCTCCCCGCCCCGCCCGGGGACCTACCGGGGAGGGGCAGGGCCGAGCTACGCGGCACCAGCCCCCGCCCGGCACGGAAGGGGGCAGAAGCGCTAGCTGCCCTACCGGCCCCTAGGTGCGCTGGGCGTGCTTCTCCGGCCAGTCTCTCGCACCCACAGCCGGCGCCTCCCCTGCTGCGGCCGCGTATGGAACCCGCCCCGAGATGCTCCGCACGTGGACGCGGCCCGCGCCCTCACTGTCCAGGGGCTAAAGCGCCTCTGGGTTGGGGGGGGGGGAGGGGAGAAAGGCTGCCATCCACCCATCACCGGGGCTTTGCCCACCCGGCGGCTGCAGCTGCACGGCTGCCTGCTCTTCGCGAAGTGAAATCCAGCCTCACACCGAAGCCAGGCGAAGGTGCCCCCGCTCCGACCAGTCCATCAGAGCCTGTGGCCCGGGAGTAGTGCAGACTCCGCTGCTGTCCCGGCGCTGTAGCTGCACCACCAAGCCTCCTGGTCCGGGGGGGGGGATGATGCCAGTTATAGGGCAGCCCTTCCTCTTCGCAAGGGAAATAAACCCAGTCAGAAAGTGTCCACTTGAGCCAGAGTCACCGCTATAACATGGTCGAGGAGGCCTGTTTTCCCACAGTCATTTCCTCCCCCTTCATAATTAAAGCAATGACCACGCAAGGAGTGATAGATGTTTGAAGTACAGGGCTTTAGTGAAATGTGAGCTATAAAACAGGGTACAGGGGTTCTATTTTAGAGTTTAGTAGTATACTCCACACAAGCCAAACAAAATATTAGAGCTGTATTCAGAATTTAGAGGGCTTAAGCCTAGGGCTAAGACAACCCCTGAGATTAATATACAAACAAAGCATAGTCCCTCTACTTCCATTCATGGCATAGAGAAGGGATGTAGTTGTCCAATAAAACACATTTCAAGAGAGATTTATTTTTTAAATGGTCAAGTTATTAGTTTAGATTAACAATTAATAGCACAGGCCTCAGACTCTTTGGCTTATTTTTAACAGTGATGACACAAAGTTACTCAAATGAGAAACACCACCTCATGGCTGAGAAAGACATTCAAACACAAAATCAGATGGTGTGGGAGTTTTCTCCTTAAAAAACAACTCCTCTAAGACATCTTAAACAATTCTGGTAGTTGATTTGCCTCTCAGAAAATAGTGGGGGATTTACCACACCCCACACTAGGTGGTCACTGCTGTTGGACAAACAAGAACTATAGGAAGGCAGGTAAATTTCCCTCTGGAAGGAAATATTGCAAATGTTCATAGCCTCTCTTACTCATTATGGATTCTAGGATATTTTTCATAAATAAGTTTTAGCAGCCCTATTCCAGATAAAATGCTTCAAAGTTTCCTGTAGTCAAGTGTTGAATAAGGTTGCTTTACCACACTGTTAAACAGCTGCAGAGCAATTAATGTACAGTTTGCAAAAACATTTGGGTAAGTGCTACAGAAAAATAAAGTCATCTAGAATAGCAGCATGAGTCACTAGTGCCAGTACTCAATATTGAAGTAAAAAAAATACCCAATTATTTGTTGAACCAGTACTGATTTCAGCCCTCATACAACATGAGCATAAGTAACAGACTTTACTAAGTCATAAAAAATAAATAAATAAATAAAATGATTTGCTTGCTTCTGCTGGGGAGATAAGTTAGTCTTTCATCCTGAAGGAGCTCAGGTTCATATATTACAACTTGTAAGTTGTAAGGAAAGGACTCGCTTCATACATCAGTTTTGTAGCTTTGCTATACCGTGAGACGGATAAGGAGTAAAGCATAGTAAATCCACTTAAAAGTGGCAAGGGAATACAATATGCAGTATTTCTCGGCTTCTGATTTTAAGCTAGAAAATGGACCATTGTTATTAGTCTAGTGAAGCACAATTAGCTTACAGTTGTCCCCCATATGACATTCTCAGTGCCATATAGATATGTATACATTGTGTGGATGCAACCCGCATCACAAGAGCTGTGAATTGGTCTACAATGGTAAATAGGTTGAGACCCACTGCTCTAGGAACTGAAGTGAAATTATGATTGGAATCATTTCCAAACAACAATATTTATTGAAAATGTGTGTGGGGCTTAAAGTAGTTTCTATATTTTTGGAAGGGGATCTTAGTACAAGTTTTCTTTAAAGTATGGATCACATTTATCATAGACTGTTTGGGTGATGACCAAACTGGGTTGTAACTTAACAGAATGCTGCCTAGAGAACAAATATTTGCAAGGTCTTGATAAAAGTAATGTTTTTCCTGCTTTGAAACATCTGTACTACAACTAGCACTGAAGAGATACGCAGAGTTGGGAAGAGCATTATTATTCAAAAATATCAGCGCACACACAAAAGTATGATGGGCATCATGATGCTTTAAGTTACTATATCCAAACATGTCTCGTAGTCTCTGTCTCTAGTAGTTTCACTTTTTCATTATTGCCAAAAAGTAGAGTGTCCTGTACCAAAAAGATATATGCGTCACTGAAAAACTACAAGGCATACTGGACAAGGCTAAACTTATTTTTCAAACCACAATTAAACAAATTCAGATCACAACATGGTAAAGGAGAACATTTCCATCTTCAGAAATAGTCAGAAAGTATAACTTATCTAGCTGTCAAAATGGTGGATAGTTTGACATTTGGCATTAATGCACTTCACAAGTAGACTTCTTGGACTGTTGGTGGGTAAAAGACAGACTACTACCATCACATGCATCACTTACGGTGAGTCCCATTAGTAAATCCTACTGGCAACTGATCTTTGAACTTCCACAAGACATTCACTACAGAAGTGATATTAAAAACTACTTTCCGTATTCAAAAAGGTTACAGTATTCCGTAATAATGATTCAACATGTTCAAGCTTTCAGAAGTTATTCCAAAAGATGTTTTTAAGGCGAAGGGGTAAAATTGATTATGGATTTAAAAAATGATTAATTTGATTTGCATTTTTACCATAAAACACACTCATTGAAGAGCTCTTATCTGCTGAGAGCTAGATTCTTAAAGTGTTTTTGTTTTGTTGCTGTAAGGAAGTTTGCTCAAAAAGAGGTGGATCCAGAATTTAAGTATTCTGGACTTTTTTCACAAGGCATGGGGCTCCAGACATTAGAATATAGGTTTCCTTGTATATCGAAAGGCACACAAGTAGAGTGTTCCTCTGAACATATTTCCAACCAAAGCTTGCAAATAAAAGAAAGTCTCCCACAATCCTGCTGTTGCCAATAGCTACATCTTGTAAGAGGTCTCAAATTCATCCACTGATCTTGAAATCATCACATATAATTATTAAGAACATGCAAGCTGGTCTGACACCTACTACATCATGGAACAGGGATGGGCAAAAGAGCCTCCGCAGGGCAGATCTGGCCATGGAGGTCCAGCTGCTCCCCTGCCCCCAGGCCAATCAGGGCTTAGGGACAGGGAAGCATGGAAGTATCCTGGCCCCACCCCTTCTGGGGCAGCCTGAGACCACTTGAAAAATTTCTGAAGTGACTCCTGGTCAAAAATTATTGCCCACCTCTGCCATGGAGTAAATAAAAGTGAATGCAGACATGAAGGACCTAGGATACAAAAATCCAATGCACTTGCAAATTCTAAACCAAGAGTTTCATATTCAGATAATGAATGACCTGAGTTGATCAAGGTAAGATTTCTACAGATAAACACAGACAGCCTGTTTTTAGGATAGGTCTGCTTTTATTTCCACATTCTACCTGTTGAATCCTGTCACAATCTGAATGGAGGAGGGTACAGCCCACTGTAGTGCTGCTTCAGCACACTAACATACATCATATGAAAGATGGTCTTCCTGCTGATCTTTCCCCGTACAAAACAAACACCTGTCCATGCACTTGGGACACACAAACAGTCCTCAGCAAATAGAAGCATTGTGAGCGTGCAAGACTCTGGAAGGTGTTTTGATGCTCACTTAAGGGCAATAGTTCAAAACTGCCAACTGGTAAGCAATGCACAGGATTCAGACAGCAAATACTGGTGGTGGTTTTAAAAAGAAAAAAAGACAACCCCTCCCAAATGAATAAAAATTTAAAAGCAGTGCCTTTTAAATATCCCCACTGCTGACAGTGAGGTTTAAAGGCACTACAATGTGTCAGAATGGAGAGAACCTGGTGCATTCACCGTCCAGAGTGAGAATATGGATTAAAAATTCCAAAGATGGTGTCGGCTTTCTGAAAATAAATGAGCCCCTTTTCAGTACACAATGTGGTGGTGCTGCAAAGAAGAAAAAAAGGAAAAAGTCAATGTCAGTACTGTGCTTCACACAAACTCACAACTGCTAGCAAGGAAAGAGTTTTACAACTGCACTCTGCTTACTCTTTGCTATTGTGCTTCCCAAGTAAATGATTAGCTGAAGTATATTTAATCCAGAAGACCGCTTCTCCCCTTTCTTACCTCTACTCTCCCATATTCCCCAGATATGGACAAGAGGACATCCCTGGCCTCTAAAATGTTTGTGCATTTTTGGATGGGTAAAAGGGTTTTAGTATTTGTTCCTTACACTGACGGGGCTACTGGTCACTGAGCTGCTGCTGCCATAACTCCAGTCACTAAGTGAATTGCCCATGGTCACACAGAAGTCTAAGATGGTACAGGGAATTGAACCCAGATCCTTAAAATCAGAGGCTAGTGCCCTATATACACACATTAGAAATAGCGGTTACTTGGTGCCCTCCCAAAGTGGGGGTGGGGCCAGCAGCCAGTATGCTCCGAGGACCACCCCGCCTCTCTGCGCACTCTTCATTTAAAAAACTTGGACTGGCAGGCTGTGACAGAGGGGAAGGCTATTGCAGTTAGCTGGAACCATCAACCAATAAGCAGTTGCATATCGGTTAAATGATTATCCAGCCAGCTGTTAACATCCCTAACCACCGAATACTACTTCCTCTCTAGTACAGAAGCGATTAAACCTTTTAAATACATATTTCTCCAATGTAGCAACAAGGACTAGTCTCTTGTGACGATCTGAGGAATTTGTACAATTTAAGAACTCTACGCAAGATTATGATTATCAAATGTAAAAGCTGTTGTGAATGAGATGTCCTTTCATTTCTCTGCTATTCTTTTATTACTTGCATATTATACTAAAATTCCAAGATGAAGTAGCCCAGGACTAACAGTCCTGATGATCCTCTATTGAAAAAAATAGCATTTTGAGACAAAAGGCTGGTTATTGAAGTCACCTGCAGGACTTGCTTTTCACTTGCTGTGATCACCTGAGGAGGCTGATTAGAAGTACCTTGACAGAGGAGACTAGAAAGTTAGAGGGTAGAAGCTGCTATCCTCAGGGTCTTCTGCCATTTTCACCAGCTCAACTGAAAGCTGCTGCTGCAGAAGCCAGACAACCGGAGGAAATACAGAAGACCCCCCCTTAAGGTAAGGGCGTGCTAGCGCAAAGGTGCTACCTTCCAAGTGATTTGGGGTGCTACGTTCCAAGTGATCTGTGCTTTTTTGCTGAAGTAAAAAGCAACAGAATCATATGCAAAGTCTCTGTGTTCAGGGAACATGGGGTGTAGCATGAGTCAGCCCAAAACTAGAACACTATGGTTGAATTCTGGGAGAGGGATGCTTAAGCTACAAAGGAAGCTGAGAGGTCTGCGCTGGTCTGAGGCTCTCATTATACTAGAAAGAGGAACCGCATCCTTACAGTATGCCTAGACACACCAAGCCAGACACAGTGTTCTGTTCAGACTCTGGAAGCTTACAGTAGAATTTAGGGTTTGGACTCCTTTACAGAACTCTGGCAAATGTCCAAGGAGGAAAGCACCACTAGATCTGTAACACCTATTGACAATATTTGAGGGATATATTGGAGTATACAGCAAGGTAAGGAGCCTTCTGGATCAAACAACCTTTAAAAAAAGTTTATTATGAAAAAGCACTTTCAGTAACACTAAATAAAAGCGTTTATTATAAATTTAAATCTCAGTGGCATTTCTAGGAAGAGGTAGCAGAGCGCAGAACCACCTTTGGGCAATTCAAGAGTTAAGCAGAATACCTGGCTTAACAGTATGCATCAAATTTGTTCAGTAATTAAACCTTCTTACATAGTAAATCAGAAAATTGTGTACACCAGGTTCAAGGTTACAGTCCTTCCAATAACCAGAACTCAAAATTTACCTCTCCACTACCAAAATGATAAATATTTCTCATGCTGCATAGGCACTTTCATTAAATGTTTGCAATGCATCATGTTTGAGAATTGGCTCATTCTCACTCTTTGAAAGGAGCACACTGGCAAAAAAAAAAAAAAAAAAACCAAACAAACACCACACCCCACAAAACAAAAAAAACCACCCCACAACACCAAACACTCAACCACAACTCAACACCACCACACACAACTAGTTTTCTGCAGAGTTGCATTAGGTTCACATGCTAACCCAAACATTTGCTTTGAAGAAAGCCTGTGTCATTTCTGGCCACTGGCACTAACTGGCCATTCAGCTGAGAACAAAAGTAGAAGAGCCAAGTCAAAGGAATAGATACATTCATTTTTGTATTCTAGAAGCCTTAAGCTTTAACAGGTCTGGTCTACATTAGGAATTTAGGTCGAACTTAGCTGCATTAGGTCTATTTTCTAAACAATGAGTCCACACCACCAAACCTATTCCATCAACTTTAGGGGCTGCTAAAATAGATTTTGGTACTCCTGATTTTCCACAAGGAGTAATGCTAAATTTGACCTTGCATGGTCGACTTTATGGTAGTACAGATGCTCAACTCTGTTGCTCTCCATGTGAACAACAACAAGAAGAAAAAAAAAAAGCCCAGGGAAAATCTGAATTTTGTTTCCTGTGTGGCCAGAGTGATGAGCAGACTCCAGAGCAGGCAGCACACTTCGCCATGAATGCCCAGGGTGAAGGAGACCCTGGAATTCATTGCTATGCGGGGAGAAGAATCAGTTCAGGGAGAACTATGAAGCAGCAAAAGTAATGCTGATATTTACGCCAAGACTGCAGTGCATGATGAAGAAAGAAAAGACAGGACTATGCAGCACTTTAAAAGACTAACAAGATGGTTTATTAGGTGATGAGCTTTCGTGGGCCAGACCCACTTCCTCAGATCAATTTGTGGAAGAAAATTGGTACGACCATATATACCAAAGTGATACAATCAAAAAAAAAAAGTGAACACACATAAAATTGACAAATCAGATTTTAGAACAGAGGGGGAGTGAGGGGGGAAGATTAGTGTCTGTGAGGTAACGATGTTAGGGGTGATAACCGGGGAAGCTATCCTTGTAATGGGTGAGATAATTAGCATCTTTGTTAAGGCCCATACGTAAAGTGTCAAATTTAAGCATGAATGACAGTTCTGAGGCTTCTCTTTGAAATCTGGAGTTAAAATCTCTTTGAAGCAATATGCATGTTTTAAGGTCATTGAGAGAATGGTCAGTCTGGTTAAAATGGCAAGCAACAGTTTTCTCTCTGTCAAAGAGCCTGATGTCTGTTTTATGTGCATTGATTCTTTGCCAAGAAAGGACATGCCAAGGAACATCCAGCAGTGCTGTGTGAAAATAAAGAGCCCAGGCAGGTGTACCAGAAGACAAAGGAGGCAAACGGATGGTCTTGGTCAGCGCTGCAAACATGCCACTTCTGTGAGCGACTGCATAGGATTCGAAGGGGGACCTGACCAGTATTCCTCCCAAGAGTCTCCTCTGGCAGCCTTGGGAAGCAGTTTGAAGGACAGTGTGGATGAGGAAGAGGAAAATGGTCAGCAGGTGAGCGTAGCATCTGATCTCACTGACAGCCACAACCTTTTTATATCTTTGGAAACAATCCCTTCCTCCCAAGACATCTCACTGCCAGGCCCTGATGGGGAAAGGCACTCCTGGTGAGTTCACATTTTTAATTACGCTGTAAATGGGATAAAGAATCTGTGGCAGTCACTATTCCTACACAAGGGAATCTCCTGGTATTCCTGTGCTCCGGGGTGGGAAAAAGCAATTTCTAAAGCCACTTTCATGGATGTTCACAAGTGTGAAAATTTTGCAGCCACTGTCGATCATCCCATAGCTGCATAACGATGTGGTCCCACCAGTCTGTGCTTTTCTCACGGCACAGAACTGGCATTCCACTGTGTCAGAGGATCAAATGCCACTAGCACTTGCCAATCACTCAACTCAAGTGCCTCCTCAGAGTTTCTCTTGTTCCAGCAGGCCCTAGCTAGGCTCCGGACATACTGCAACATAAGACGCAAGATGTTTAACGATTGCCAAAGTACTTTGTTGCTGACTGGGTTCCATGCTTACCCTGCTATGGCATCTGTACAGATAACCACCAGGGGAAAAAAGGGTGTGAAAAGCTTGTTTGCTGTTGCATTCGAGCATGGGGAGGAAGGGGTGAGCAGAGGAGCGTATTATGGGACACTGACAGCATGTATCCAGAACCACCCACTGCATTGTTTTGGTCCCAGTATGCAAAGGGACATCAGAATTGTGGGATAGCTACCCATACTGCATTCCTGTCAAAAGTCGATGGTGGCTATTCTACTGGAGACATACTATGTCAAACTCTTCAAGCACAGTGGGGACAAACACCTTCGACTTTATAAAATTGGGTGCTAAAAAAACCTAACCTTAATAAATTAGACTATATCTCATAGTGTAGACCAGGCTTCAGAAAGTACTCTTAAGCCAGTTGATTTACTGCAACACCTAATAAAATATTTCTCCACTGAAAGGTAATCTGTCTTACCAGGGTTTTATTGGATTACTCTGGTTCTGCAATGGTAATAATTTCTTCATTGATAAAAAATTCAACAGTCTCCTCTTCCCAGTCATCTACATTGCTGTCCAGCTCATCTGTGTCCACCCCTGGAGGAAAAGAGGAAGCATTAGTTCTGAATACCACCACAAAGCAGGCAAGAATGCCTAAGGTACTTGCTAAAAAAATAATACACAGCACCAAGTCACCTTTAAAATAAAGGGCATTTTAACTTCATCTCTGGCCTAGGGAAGTAAGCAACTAGCATATGCTTATTGGATAGTCAATTAGTGACTTGACTAGTCACTTCCTGCCTTCCCCAACCCCTCTGACTATCAGAGGGAAAGGCAGAAAGGGGGGGAGGGGGGGAAAGCAGGAGCTGCTCCTGGGGGGAGCTGGCTTAAAAGCTGGTCCCCTCCCTACACCATCTCCACAGGAGGCAGAGGCGTAGTGGGGACCGGATGCGAGCCGGGAATTAGCTGATTCCCAGCTCGCACCTGGTCCCCTCCCACTGCGCTTGTGTTTTTTAAATGTATCAAGAGCCTACCAGATCAATACATTTAAAAGGGGGCACTAACCTTGCTGTGGCTCCGCAGTTTCCCCTCACTTATTGACTAATCGATGGAAATTTCATCGACTAGTCAATCTGACACCCCTACACTTGCCACCAGAATATTACATGCAAAGCAATCAGTAATGACCACCCTGAGCAGCAACAGTAGCCTTCCCTCCATTCACTACCTCAAGATAGCAGATTTTTTTTTTGAAAGGGGGGTGGGGGGGGGGGGGGAGAAGAATAGGATGAGATGGGAAAGATGGGATGAGATGGGAAAGAATAGCAGAGGAGTGAGCAAACCTGCCAGGGGTTGGGTGATTATTCGGGCAAGAGAGGGGAATGTATATTGAAGAAGGAGGAAAGAAAAAGACCCCAACCCATCACAAATAAAAAGGTCTTCAACTCCCAAACACTGATCCATTACCAAAGACTGCTTCTATAGCCTGAGTTTTAGTGTTTATTTGGTGCTTTAAAAATTACTAATTAAAACCACATATTTACAATACTGCCAATTCCTGGTTTACCTCCTCGCAGCTCTAGACGCACATTCTTCTGTTCCATATATAATTCTTGTGCCATCTTGCGGTATTTCTTGAAGTCTTCCATCATTGTACGTCTTCTTTCTACGAGCTCCTACAGAAGCAAAAAGGTCAAGTATATTCGCTTAATTCAACAGAAATTCTTCCTGATTCCTCCTCCAACATATACTAGTAAACCATGCCTTGGTTTCCCCAAGTGAAGAATCAGCAAATTTTGTCTAACTGGTTTCCCTACATATATGCTTGTGCTTGAGTTCATAATGTTCTTAGGTCATTTGGGGACTCAATCTGGGACACTTGGACTTAAAACACAATAGTCTCTCCACTTGAGATAAGGGACAAGGTCTATCAACTTGGAGGCAGCAGCAGAGTCAAAACTATATTGCCAGTCAGTAGTATGAAAGAAAGACACACTAGTATGGGTTACAAATGCACTAATTGTCTTTCGTTGATTCATTGTGTCCCAGAGGCTTCTTACCTTTGAGGCTTTGGATTGGCTTAGGCGATCCTTCTGTTCAAAAATCTTGGAATACCTTTTCAGGTCCTTCTTAATTTGCTGTAAAAGAGAATTCATGTCAACCAGAACTACATTCCACCATATTATATAAAAGAGTGCCACTTCAAGCATGTCCAGACATACCCAGCATTTTTGCAAGCTTGCCTAGGTCTATTAAAAAAAGTCCCTCGTTTATACAATTTCTCTTTCTTGCTTAGGTTTATAGATGCCCTGGCACAAAAAAAACTCAAAATAATTACTTGAGTTTGGCTATCCAAACTTTCCTCCTAATTGAAATTTACAATCTTTATTGTTCCTACTACAATTCTTTCTAGTTTACTCAGACACATACTCCTCTCTACACCTGAACCAAAAGAGTTTGTGATAGAAATAGTGACAACTTAGAGCACTGTTAACATATATAGAACCATTTCAACATGCAACTAGCTCTTACATTGCTTTACTGTTAGAGACACAGACAAACTGGGGAATGGGATTGAAAACTGTTGTAGAGTTAAGTAACGTTCTTGTGACTAGAATACTTGTGAATTCTCTGCAATGATGCTCAAACCAGAAGAATTAAACTGAGATATAACACCTTTATCTGATCCTGGCTGAGAAGAGTTGGAGGTCGAGGTCTCCATAGCAGCTGGCAGAACCGGTCTTTATTGTTTTTCTGAAGGAGACGACCTTGGAAGGTCCACAGCCAGTAAGCATTGTCTACCTGGAAAATAGCAAAATGAGAAATCTTACTTGTGTCAAAGGGTTTTACACTGCTATCCCATTGCCATATAACTGAATGCACTCCACGGGGGTAGGGGGAGGGAAAGAGATTCAATGGCAACAGGAAAGTCCCTAGTGCAGAGGTGGGCAATAATTTTTCGGGGGGGGGGGGGGGGGGGGGGGGGAGGGAGGAGAGGCCCACTCCAAGCTTTTGGAAAGTGGTTGAGGGCTGCACTCTTCCATGGTATTAATGGAGGAGGTGCAGGATCAGGGATGGAGGTTGGGTGCAGAAGGAAGCTTGGGGTAAGGGACTGGGGTGCAGGAGGGAGAATGGGTGAAGGAGGCAGTTGTGACCTAGGGCAGGGAACTAGGGTGCAGGGTTTTCGGATGTGACCTAGGATAGGAGGGAATTGTGATCTCAGGCAGGAGGTTGGGATGCCAGATCTGGGAGGGGGTATGGGTGCAGCTGAAGTAGCGGGGCAGAAGTGGGGGGCAGAGGGTTGGGAAAGTGAGGGGCTGGGGTGCCAGAGGCAGGTTCTAGCCAGGAGACTTACCAGCTACCAGCCAAATCTGCTTGCCTACAGACATAAAGGCTTGCAGAACTTAAAATGTTTCTGCCTGCTCGGCCATTTGCTTGAGTGAGTAACTGAGGAGGGTTGTTATTCATAGCTGCCTGTTATTCAAACAGGCAGCTCCCATTGGCCAGTTAGTGTACAGAAACTGGCTAATGGGATTGTGCTTGGGGTGGGAGCAGCGTGTGAATCTTCCCCCCTCCCCTCTGGACTCAAAGAGAAAGCGCCCTGCAGCCGTGTTTCTGAGTGGCATGCGGGGCAAGCAAGGGAGACTGCCTGGGCTCCTCACTGCCTCTGTGGGCCAAATCCAGTGGCTTGGTGGGCGGTATTTTGCCCAGGCCTGCCCTTGTGGGCCTCAGTTGCTCACCTTTTCAGGGTGAACATGCTGCTTGGGATAGAACGTTCCTCAATTAAGAATAAGCCATACTATTTCAAAAATGAAGTAGAGCAGAGGTATCCTAGAGTCCCATGAACATAAAACCAAGATATCCCCCTGTCCTTCCCAAGATATGTGAACTGCAGTAACAAAGATCCTGAAATAATCTCAAAAACTAAAAACACTTATACCTGCTTTCAGAAAAGATACAGTGCACTCACTGGAACTACAAGGAAGTAGTTCACTGACAGAGGAAAGCAACAAGTGGCATGCCTCTCTCACATAGCAAAAAATTACACCAAGAGTTATGACCCACTGACAGATGTAAGCCACACTATGCGTCTTTATTTTGTAGTTAACACAGTAAAAGTCAGACTGACCCTCTAAAACAGTGTTTATCAGCCTTTTTTTTTATAAAGTGCCCCTTAAAAAAAGATTATAAGTACCCCCTTTTCAAAAAAAAAAAAAAAAAATGTAAGTACCCCCAGTACCTACAGTTTTCAGACAATTTTTTTTTCCTACCATTGCAACACATTTGTTTAAACAACTTAATTGTAGCCAGCCAGGCAATTAAATTTTTGGGTATAAAGCACAAAAATAATAAAGTGCTGTAAAACTTAACACAAAAATTCAGTTCTCCAAATTTCAGTTGTGTTGATGTACTCCCCCTCCCCCCCCCAACTTCTCTCGAGTACCCCTGAGGGTACTCGTACCACTAGTTGAGAAACACTGCCCTAAAATACCCATGGCAGACATCACAACAGAAACTTTAATACCTTGTGGCTCCACCAGGACACTGATGTCACAACATATCGACCTGTAGGATCCCACTCTACATCCGAGGCTGTATAGTGTTCAGCAATATTCATCACGGTGCAATCTGATGTATCGACAAATGTTAAGGCACCATTCATGCTGCAAAGGCAAAAAAATCAATGAGAAAACAAGAAGGACATGTCTGTTGACACCTCCTTCTTTGATCTTAAGGCAGGGATAGGGAACCTAAAAGCCCAGAGGCCAGTTGCAGTCCTTGGGCTTACCCAGATTCAGCCCTCAAGGCTGCCCCCACCCCCAGCATTGGGGAGCCTGCACTGGTGCTCCAGCCCCCTTGCCACTCCCTTGCAGGGCTGAAGCATACAAAATCTACTAGGCTGGGCCTCCCTAGGCTCTAGTGTGTATCGGGAATGTGAGGAGTGTCCGTCTTCTCTATCAGGGGCCATGTCAGTGAGGGTTTTGGGTTTTTTTGCACGTCTCACTTGTGTGCAGCCCCGACCCAAGAAAGGTTCCCCATCCCTGTTTTAAGGAGGTGACATTCTTTACTATACTAGGAGGTGACATTCTTTATGAACTCACCCTACAATTGTCAGGAAACTTCTTTTGCTATTCTATGTACCCCGGATTCTGTAATTTCTACTCCAACTCATCCAATGAAGTGGGTTTTATCCACAAAAAAGCTCATGATCTAATAAATCTGTTAGTCTGTAAGGTGCCACAGGACTCTGTATTTTAGACCATAATCGAGTGATCCACTAACCTTCTCTTTCTTAATATAAACAGACTGCACTCCCTAAGCATCTCCCAGCCAGCAGCTGTGCAGCACCCACAAGACAGGCGGGGATCCCTGCTTGTTGCAGCCCCAGATCGCTTAAAGCTGCAAGATGTGCCCTCCATGAGGCTCTCCGCTCCAGGATGGGGAGAGGCTTGCGCTGCCCCCAACTCCCATCCCCCAGGCCAATCTCTCAGCTTGGTTCAGCTCCAAAGAAGAGAGGCACATGGAGCAGCCCTGTGCTTAAATCAGCAGCTGCTGCGTGCTTGAGGGTCCCAGAAGGGCAGCCATGGGCCAAATCCGGTTGCTTGGTGGGCCGGATTGGACTGCAAGAGGTATCTTGCCCCCCGGCATACCCTCTACACTCATGCACATGGTTTGAAAGTTTATTATGTCTACTTTAATATGAAGTATGATGAAGATCTCAAGTGTTGCCATTACCACAGAAACAGGGATAAACTATGACACGATTAACATGTTGAAATGACCATTGTGAAGAACATTTGTATTAGTTTAATGATTCTATGCATTATTTCAAGGCATAAAATTGGATTTCCTCTAAGATCACATGACATCACAGCAACAATCTAAAGGGGAGAAACAAAATAATCAGTTTGTACAGGGGACACTGGAATGAGTGTGCGCTAGTGACATTTCCAGTCATCTAGTCTAGCATGAAGCGCTAAGATCACATGGGTTACCAGAGTCTTCACTGCTTGCACAGTTCTGTGCAGGGAGGACTGTTCCAACTACAGATACAGATGATCACCTGCATCAGTAAGGATCACTGCACATAAATAAGGTAATGGAAGGCTTAGATGCCTTTGGGATTTTGAAGAATATGAAAGTAGTTCACATTTGTCTATCCCTGTTGCAGTGGTAAGCCAATATCTGGTTTACTTATGCACAAAAGATATCCAAATCTTTTTTTGCCAAGATGCTCTGCTGACCTGCTTTTCAAAACCGTCCTCACACAGAGGGAGTTCAACCAATGACATGCCCTTTTGGGGGCTAGATTGAGATATAAGCAATCCAGGCCTCTGTGGGTCTCCTTCTCTCTTTGTCTTGTAATGCAGCACTGCTACCAACTTCACATCATTGGTTGAACTCCAACTGTTACTCCTATTAACAGTTAGAGTTACAGCCTATTAATGTATGGACAGCAGGAACTATGTTGCTGAAGTCAGGCGTGAATACTTCAAGTTGTACGAATAGGTATGAAGTGACTCTTGTCAATGGTGCCTGCTTCAATCCACCTTTTAGATTTTATATTCCTTGCTGCTCGGGTGATCTAATTACTATGATTCCTTTGACATTCAGAGATCCAAAAGCCATAGTGGCACATATTGCATGCAGAAGCATCTTTATGTCTTCTTCCTCTTGAGTACTGTGCTAGTTTGTGTTTAACAGCTCTACTGGTGATGTATTTTGCTACTTCACCATTGAAAAAGCCTCCAGTAAGAAGGTATATTGGTAGTGTGCACACTCCGGGTGCATTTTGAACCATATAGTCACAGAGAAATTTCACAAGTGATTGCTTTTGGACTCCAACTTTAGAATCTCTCTTCATGGAGGCACAGGGCAATCAATTACCTGATATTTATTGCATCCCACTGTGCAAACTGCCCAGCACTGCATTTTTCAGTTATAGTTATATTCAAAGACTTCAACTACGGAATTAGCTTTGTCAAATGCTTGCAGGATCTGCTTCAAGTACTCAGCAGCCAATTCACTGAATGTGTAGAATTTGTCTCCAGCCATCATTTGTATGACTGCCACTGCATCTCTGATGTACATTGAGGTTTGTTACATGCTCTTAAACTAGTGGATTCTTTCCATTTGAGCTTCCAGATGATGTCCTATTTCAGTTCTGTCATTCTAATTGCTCCAGTAGTATGGAAGTGGGACAAAGGCACCACTGTACAACTCTGTATCATGCCTCATTTAAACATACATAGCATAAGCTTTGAAATGAAATATGATGTGAGAGTATATATAAGTAGCATACATTAAACTCTAAAAATGTAGCTTTTTGGAGAATTACTGCATGCCTAGAAGGCAGATTTTGTAATCTTTTAATCCTTCTCGTGGCTCTTCTCTGAACACTCTTCTGTTTTTCAACATCATTCTTCAACTGTTGACACCAGTAATGGATACAGTATTCCAGTATCAATCACACCAGTGCCAAATTCGGAGTTGATAAAAGTTTCTTTACTCCTACTGGAGATTCCCACTTACACAAGGATTTTAAGTCACTCAATAGGAGAATGGTCTAAGAAAGTTACAACTAACATTAGTATGGTTAGCAAAAAGGAAAAATGGTATCTACGGGTCATGTTCCTTTCAATATCAGTTATACTTAGGGCCCTACCAAAATTTACAGTTGGGGGTCTGTGTCTGGAAATGGACCACATCATGGATATGAAATCTGACTAGTATGTGTGGAGGGGCAGAGGAGAGGGGAGTCACTGTATTGCCACCCTTACTCCTGTGCTGCCTTCAGAGCTGGGTGGCTGGAGAGTGGCAGCTGCTGGCCAGGAACCCAGCATTGAAGGCACCACAACCATCAGCAGCAGTGCTACCTGCAGAGCTGGATGCACACCAAACAGAAGTATGGGTGGCAATACCACGACCGCCTCTCCATAGCTTTGCCATCCCACTTTGGGTCTGATCGCCAATTTGAGAAATGCTGACTTTGCATGTTTAAATTTTAAGATACATATTCATGATGTAACACAAATCTAAAATTTAAATATCTAACCATGAAATTCAGGATTTTTAAAATGCTATGATGAGATTTACTAAAATGGATAATGAATTTGGTAGAACCCTATTAATACTTATACTCATTTATGCTTATACTTAATTCAGAAAAAGTCCCCAATTGTCATGATTTAACTGAGATTGTGAAAATTCTTATACAAGTCATTTGTATTGCTTCCGGTGAGAAATCTTTGGGGCTCTCTTGATAAATACATCTTCATAGTTAGACTAAATATATCTTTATTAGATAGACTAAAGGAATTAACAGCAGAAGTGCATTTTAGATGTGCAAGATTAGAATATCTTCATTTGCCATAAGGAGGTCCGCTACTACAGCAAATTAAATTTTAGGAAGATGACAGCAAGATTCTTATGGAAATATGTAGAAGTTATAAACAGGTAAATTTATCTTCAGGAAACCTATCATTGCAAACTGAAAGCCATGTAGACCTTGGAAAGGCCAACTGGCTGATTACTATGTCAAAATTATATTCTTCCAAACAAAAAGATAACCCTCTTAATACATACAAGTTTTCTAGCAGAGAACTGACAGATGGCTAAGATTTTGGGTACGTGTCTTACAGATGTATGCATACAATGGTGTGAGGGAGACCTTTTCTTAGCTCTTTTGAGAACATTACACTGATTAAAAAACGAGCTCAAATTGTCAAGTAGCAATACCCACCTTCTCAGGCCAGCCAACACTAGAAACTGCCCTTGGGGACTCCAGAATATCGTGTTTGCCTGCTGCTTGTCAAACGTTTCTGAAAGGAAACGGAACTTGTATTTATGCCAACATAAAAGTGATGGAAGTCTTCACCCAATGGCATCAAACAACTACGAAGCAACTATACTGACAGCCATTCTACAGAATCCTCAAAAAGGCATCTCTGAGCTCTGTAACCAATAATGTCTACTAAAGCATATTTTAACTGGAAGAATGAAACCCAAAATGGATCTCCTCTCACTGATTATCTGAAAACAGTGGGATGATCAGAAATTTCAAAAAGGTGAATGTGTGGGGAATCAGAAATCCTTAAAGCCTTTAACACACAAATTGTACCAATTTAACTAAAATTGTTTAGAAACTGATGTAATTAAATTGATACAACCTCTTGAGCGAACATCTGTTTTGGCTTATAAATTCCTTGTCAGAATTTAGTTTAAGCTGATTCCTTGTGGACTTAAAACAAAATGGGGGGCAGAGATGTGGGAGACTGCCCAAGTTGGGAACAGGAGGAAATCCCTGAAGTATTGAGAAAAAAGTGTAGATAAAGTAAATTAACAGAGAGAGGAAGGGAAGTTTAAAAAAAATGCATTTTTTGCCCTCACAGAAGTGTGGTATTTAACTTGCCCAGCAAAACACTGTGCAGTGAGGCAGGGCCATAAAGATTAATATTTCCACACCCCCCCCCCCAAAATGAAGTAAAATGGTAATTTGGCCCTCACCACAGAACAAACAGATATGTGCACTATAGTGGCTGTTTTCCAGCCCAAGACAGCCAGAAATCAACATGCTCCAGACACTTTCCCTCTTGTGCCCTCTGCCAAGACCCAAAAGTATGACATATGGTCTATGAAAAAAAGATATTAAGAAGCCTACAGGGTAAACGGGTTGCTACCACCATGTGAAAGTGCTTAATGCCTAGATTCCTCCACCTATACTCCTGCGGTCAGCTCCACTTACTGATGAGCTCTATTTTCCCATTATTTTTGACATGGTAAAAGGAGACAGAAATTCGGGGAGGCTCTCCGTGCAACACAGCAAACTTGCTTCCATTTGGTTCCCAGGCAAAGGCTATGATACCTTCTGCAACAGATATGAAGAAGTGTCAAAACCCAACATAATTTATAAAGATAAAATTCTTGAGGTAAATCAGTCATTCTCTACACAGCCTCAATTCCAAGCAGTTACTGTCAGGACTGAAGAAATCCTGGATGCTAAAGAAAACATCCATTTTGAGTAATTTAGTATTAAGATTTCTACTCCTGCTTTGCTTCTAATGAGCCAGCTAGACAAATGTAGAGGATGCTACTTATGGGGTGTTCACAATCACCTACCCCGCTTTTCTCTAGCCTGGTACAGAATATCTTCAGACTGAAAGGTAAGGATCAAATTTAGCCAGTCTCCCACTAAGGAAGTTTGTCCTTTGTTGTTAAACTACAGCAACTGAAGCAGAAATATATATCTGCCAGGCAATTTTTTTAGATTAAAAAATAGCTGGTCCCAGAACAAAAAAGTAGACTAACGAGCCACCCAGTTCTTTTATCTGTTAAGAGCCACTAGTAGCATTTTACATTACAATATTTTGTCAGTTTATTCACTGATCAATACTGTATGTATAAATGCATATCAGCAAAACAGCTAGCACATTTATCTCTAAAGAAAGATGTATGACACACACCAAGATGCTTCCATACTGACTGAAGACATCCTAAACTTAGCTACTAGCATAAAGAGTACATGAAAAGTCCAGGTGCTCTAGTTTTCCATGTAAAAAAATTCCCACTACACATGAACATCCCAGTCCCCATCCAAAAAACCCCTTAAGCACAAACCACTAGATTAGCATATTTGCAGCCTAGTAAGCATTGTGCATATAGCACAATGATTTAAGAAAAAAAACACTGAGAATCTCCTGCACCGAGACATGTGAAAAGTTGAATTTACCTTTCATTTCTACCACATCCACAGGAACCTGCTTCTCTCTCATTCGGAAGATCTCAAAGTTGGTCACCACACCCTGTGAAAGTTAACAGTCAAATATCTAGTACCATAATAGTAAGGCAATTAATTTAATGCAGAAATATGGGGATGACTATGCAACTGGCCTGGTTTAGTATTTTAAGATGATCACTAAAGAGTCTAAATCATCATTTCCCCATCGGGTGGAAGATAACATGCAAAGATTACTACTGTTTTCTCATTTCTAAGCAGCACTTTTAATAAAACAGTATTTTCTTCAGCAAGTTGTGCATTAACAGAAAAGGCTTTCTGCAGTGCAGAAGTTGAGACCATTTCAAGAGGACCAAAACCTGCATTAGCTCATACAGCATGACCTGTGGGACCAAAACCTGACATAACAAATAACAAATGCAGAGAGTAAAGAATCTATTCCCAGATGTTTCAGAAATGAAACACATACTTTCATTAATCTTTCAAAACACATACTGATGTCAAGTCCAATGCTCATTAAGTACCCACAGGTTTTTGTCTTTAAAGAGCTGTGTGTGAGGTGCTAACTGGAAAAATGAAAGAGTACTTGGTTTTGATGCCAAGTAATGAACGTACACATTTCTATCAATCCATTTTGAAATGTTAAAACCAAAGCAGGCACAGAATCAGTTTTATGAATGCACCAAGGAGAAGCATACCTGTGTGCCTTTAGGAGTCCTGTCTACCTTCACACACAAGTAATCTCCGTTCTTTTGCCAATGTAGTTTGCAATCCACCACATTGAACAAGTTCCGTACACGGATTTCCTGTCTGGAAGGGAGCTGCATCAACGTCACTCTTGCTGGGATGTCTTTGTCTTCAGGTACCCAAAATGCAATTATGTTTCCACCTGGAGACCATGAAAAATCCCTACAGGAGTGAAGAGAAAAAGAGACAAGATGGAATAAACCAAGTTAGTTAAAGGTATGTTGCAAGCAACATAAGGAACAGTGTTCTGCATTACATTTGACAGGTTATGATAATCATTTACAAGGGAGCTTGATACTGAAGCTAGGCTACAGCCAAAACTTCCATCCCTAAATTCAAGAGCCATAAGAACAATTAAAGAAATTTACCAAGACCAGTTTGGCCCTGCAGTCAATATTCTATACCATGCAGAAAACCCAGGTTTGGTTTGCCATTCCAAGGTGGCAGGGAGTGATGCAGAAGCAACACACTTATCTAAGAAAAGTAGAAAAATTACCTCCTCATCTCATACTGCAGAATCCAACATGATTTGGGATATGGGTTGATAAAAATGAGTTACTTCTAAAGGTTGTCTTTTTGTATGTTATAAGCACACTTCTCTCCTACAGTCTGTCACTATTAGATGTAGACGACAGAGCTTTACAATGTTTCATGAACTATAGCTTAATTGTAGTGTAAGAATGAATGTTATAATTGTTTAACTCTGTCCATCACTCTTATCTGGTTAGCATCAGAAAGACTGCTTGTGTCTTGATCTTATGTCAAGACAGAGATCAGAAAGATCCTTGTGATTCAGCATGATCCCACTGTTGCTGTTTGGAGTAATTAGAATATAGGTTGTGTTATAAAGAAATTAAACAATAAGATCACTGCCAGTGGGTAACGTATAGTGTGCTCTTATTTAAGACTACAGAAAGTCAAATTATCAGGCAAGATATCCCTTTGTTGATGAAATACGCTTAAATTAAGTTAACTGCATTTTGGTTTATCAGAGTTGCCCACATGCAGCAGGAACACCAAGTAAGGTCCTTAGATCATCAAGCAATTAGAGATTTCAGGCCTTGCTGCAAAGTTCACGAATTGTCACCCATAGATCAATGCATGGAAAGAGAAGTAATGAAAGATATCTCTACTTCTCTCCACAGCTGCAGGTCATCATCAAGGAAAGTAAACACTGAGAAGAAGCATGCTAGCATATTGAAATTCTAAGTTTGTGTATTGCTGCACCAAAAAGCAGAAGAGTAATGAACAAGTTGACTGACAACCAACTAATAGTGACTAGGTGTCTTCCCCAGGAAAAAGACAGGTTAACAATTCTCACTGCTGACCACCATATAGGAAGCAGATGGTTCTAGACTAGATACTGATTCTTCATTGTGTAATCACTAAACAAATGCAAAAATTTTCAGTGCAAATAGTTATTGCTCAGCTGAAAGAATGATCTGCCCAGAACAGAGAAAGACTGGAAGAGCTCAGTCTGCTTATGTTTAGAGGCAAGTTGATAACACAGTGCAATTATTTTAATGGTGAGAAAATACTGAATATTTAATCTAGTGAAAAAAGAACTAAGAACCAAATGTCCAGAAGTCAGTCCAAAAGTTTAAATTAGAAAAAAGAGACACACATATATGGTCTATTTTAAAAACAGTGAGGGCAATTACTACTGGAACTAATCACCTAGGCAAGTGGATTTTCTTTTTGATGTCTTCATGTCAAGACTACATGCATTTCTGGGAGATATGCTTTAGTCAGAACCAAGCTGTTGGCCTCAATATATGGGTAACTAGGTGAAATGCAATGGTTTCTAATATACAGGAAGTCAGACTAGATCATTTAATAGTCTCTTTTGGCATTGAACTCCATAATACTAGAATCCTAACACAATCTCTCAAGAACATAACATAAAAAAGTAGAATTCTTTACAAATGAATAAGCTCACTTTATCCCATTGATTTTCAAACTTTTCTTGTCCAGCAACCCCATAGACTAGAAAAAGAAAAAAAAACAAACAAACCATGAATTTGTAAGTTAGAAATACTTATAGGTAGGTATTGCTATGCCCTCCTGCCTCCATCATATTAAAGCACCTCAAAACACCCTTTAAATTAACACCCTTAAGGAGGTAAATAATTGTCCCCATTTTATAATTGTCCCCATTATATCACTACCTGGATATAAACTACAAAACAATTAACTTATCCCCATAATACTAATTCTTGCATTATCCACCCAATCACCATAACCTTACAAATAAAAGATATGCATTAGCTTAAGGGGATATACTGGAAAATCAGGCAGTAAGCAATAGTGTTAAAATAAATGGATTTAGGGTTTTTTTGGGCAGCAATCTGCTAACAAGAGTTGAGAAGTATTAAACAAGTGCAATATTGTAAAGCAATATTTTCTACGCTCTTTAAAGAATGTAAGGTGTTCTCATCTGTTTCCTTCCAACATTTAGTATTTCAGTTAAATTTTCCCACTGGGGAAGGAACCTCTCCCCATCCCCCAAAACTGGGAATGTTGGAAGCCCAAGGGAAGAACAAGACAAGAGGGATCTCTCATCCTTTAATAAATATTTACTGGAGTGTCAGGTATTCCTTTTTTAGCAGTAACTCACTTAAAACAAAAGCACTTCAGGTACACCTGACATTATAAAGCAGGTGTGGTTTTTTTGTTTTTGTTTTTTTTTTAATATATAAAAAGAGCACTTACAGGTGTTTCATAGATACTGAGGGTATCTGATGTCATTCGGGCAAAAAATTTGCCATCGTGACTCCACCTAAACAAATAAGAGTAAGGCCAAAAATCAGATATATCACATTACTTCTCTAGTAACAAGCAGCTAGTTATTTAAATGTAATTTGTCATCTATTACTGTTACCCAACCTACTTAAAAATGGGCCAGTGGGCTGAGCTTTCACAATGGAACCCTCGCTTCTTCTGTCCAGTTAGGATATCCCATATGATTATGGCCTGAGGGTCATCTTGTGTGTCCATTAAAGGGCTGAAGGTCACTAAGTACCTATAAAAAGGAGGGAGAAAATGATTAACTGCATTTTTCACAAGATGTAAATACCATTTCAGCACAAATGCGCTTTTATCTAATTTTGAGAAGAATCAGTTAAGCAGAGTTTAAGAGGCACGCACAAAGAGAACACAGTCAAAACTGGGGAATAGGTAGAATATAAACTTTTTTCTCCCATCCATTCCTACACAAAATAATGAGGAAGTTCAGGAAGGGCTTGAGTATTAGATATCCACCTATATAGTCCTTTGTAATACACAGGAGCTTCTCTAGGAGTAGAATAGCAGAGAGCTTTATTCACCTACCTCATGAACCAGCAGTTCTATTGTGGTACTGAAATGGCTCCACATCCACATAGCAACGGAGAGCCTAGATGCGCTAGGACAACAGAGTCCCTTCTCTTTCAACAGCTACAGGGGATGCATTTGGATAGACTGATTACGTCAGTGAACTGTAGACGTATTGGGGTGCTTGTTAGGCATCCAAATTATGGAATTACCTCTGGATTCTTCTGGCCAAAAAGCCACCCAACCCTCTTACAAAACCCTCCACCCTGGGTGTTGTAAAGGGGAATCACCACCATTAAGGTCTGATGATGGATGAGCAACACAGTATAACCTACAATGGCCTAAAAAGACAAGAATTTACCAGACAGGAGCTTTCAGGACAGGAACATTAGAAGAATTTACTGCCATATTTTCCTATAGAGAGTCCAAGCACGTATCTCAACTATATTAAAAAAAATCTAAAATCTAATTACTCCCAACAAGCCAGTCTTTCCATTCATAAACACAAGACAGAAGCTTACACTTAAGAGGTGAAGCTTTCACAAAACCATTTGGTTAATAACCTCCATGGAACCATCACAAAACAAAACACATTATTCATCTGAAAAATTTCAGCCCTTGAAGATGCTGATAAACTGACCACTCTGCTGAAAGACCACAACTCAATGTATAGGTATCAATGGCTGAGTACAAAGACACCATCTGTGCGTGCATTAAGGTACTTGTACTCCACAAACTGTCTGAAGTAAACAAGGAGTTTATTATTATTAAATACTGTAGATTATTCTGGATTGTGTTCTTTAAACACTTTTTTTTTGCTTAACAACTTTCTTTGGCTGCTTCCCCCCCCCCCCAACAATTTTGGTGGGGGGGGGGGTGTTACACAGATTCCATGAGCATTTTAGGGGGTCGCGGTATCAAAAAGTTTGAGAACCCCTGCCCTAAGGCATGGTCTCAAACTGCTTTTCTACCTTACCTTTCACAAGGTGAGAAGTCGATAAGCTGCACACCCTGGTGACTGAACCTCTGAATCTGCTTGAACTTCTCTCCTCCCCATAGAGCAATGCCTCTCTGATGGAATGTAGCCAGGTAGGTTCCTTTTGGGGACCAGCGTACATAAGTTTCTGTCCACCGCTGCAGGTAAAGTGTACATCAGAGCTGAATTACATCCAGAAGACTTTTAAAAGGTGTGGTTTGCAGCTTCACACTGTAGCCTGTAAACCTATATACACTTTCCTAAACCTTTCCACTATTCTATCATATTCTAGCAAGTAACGCAAGGGCCTACAGGGATTCTAGCCTATAAGAAGCTGGCTTTAGCAGTAGGGTAGATTGGTTACAAGTAAAGGTCAAAATATACATCTTAGGAGTTTTTGGAAGGATTTATAGTTAAATAATGTGTGAAAATTTCCAGCTGGGTCAAGTCAAACAAAAAAAAATAGGCAGACCGGGGTGTTGATACAAGTAGGTATCTTGTGAAACATCTAAAAAGGTCTCAAAATACAATAACCACCCAAACTGAACCTGGTTTAATCAAGAAAACAGGGGCAGTGGGTGACTTGTGGTATTTCTTGGTACTTGGCCGCAAGTTCCCATTTTTTCCCCCGCTTTGGAGAACTTATCTATGAGGGCATCAAGTGATCTTTCATGAACATTCAAAAGGATGCCCTAATTTAATCGTCCAATCAAATATGTACCCACAAATATCTCAGGGTGCAGTAATCTGTTTTGGCTTTGAGAGGTTGGCTACAGGCAACGCAAAAAGGCCTATAAATCCCCATGGCAATTGTTGAGCAGGGGAATTCTCTTCCTCAGTGAGGAGTTTCTTCCTCAGGACTTTTCTTCCTCGAACTATTTTCTTTATAGTACCCTTTTCTAAGTTTCTTCTGCTATCACAGTCTTTCACCACGCTCCGTGTTCCACCAGTGGAGGGAGGCTTGTCCTCTCACTCCTTAAGGTCTCCAGGAGGGTGTATGTGAGCATTATATTATACTAGGTAACAGCAACATTATAATCAGGCTTATGTTACCACACAGGGCGATTGAATCCATTTATGCAAGTATCGCCATGGGCTTTGAATTGTTTGTAATCTTAATACCAATCGTAATAAAAATTGCTTTATTTTGGTACCACCCACAGAGTAAGTGTGATTGCTGCAGTTCCCGAGACATGCCTTCAGACAGAGCTCTACAGCTCTTAACCTCTGATCGGGGTGGAGGACAAACCTAGAAACTTTCTGGTCAGATTGATGAGCTTTACCCCAAGTCATATTCTTAAACCCGGGCTACAACACCCTCCACAAGTCCACTTAAATGAACATTTTAGCAAGGTAATGGCAAAAGTAATCCAGCAACCACATTTGCACAAACTTAAACATGATTGGACTACATTTCTTATTTCATGAAAAATGCCTTGAAAAAAACTGCAGGTTCCAAACACTCATTAACCAGAAGAATAAAACTAGTGAGCCAGAGGTGGATGAAGGGACACCTTCAGCAGTGTCCAGTGGTAGTGAGAAGTTCAGCATGCCAGATGTTCTCTGACTACTGGCAAGGGTATGTTCTAATCTTCCTAAGACGACATTTCCTGAGCCTCACTAGAGTGATGGAAAGGGCATTTTCTATAAGAACCTTGGCTAATAAGCATATGCTAATTTGAAATCCCACATCAATTTTCTCCCTACTCCTTGCCTTCCCCTAACCACAAGAAAAGAGCTCCTTGGCACCAGATAATTTTGTTGACTGTCATCTTCCTTGGGCTCTAGAGCAGATGACATATTGAGCTGCTTGTGATGGGACTGTCTCAGGACTGCCTCCAGCAAGCAGCCTACCACAAATCTTCAGTGCTCCTTCTCGCAACAGACACAGAGGAGCTAAGGAGTAGCATCCATCTGACAGCAGTAAACACCCATTCACCACAGAGGAGCAGAGACCTCTCAAATTCTGACTTTGCACTTCAAGGTTTTTTATCCAAACATCTTAGTTGGGGTATTATTCCTAATCTACAGATGGGGAGGCTAACTGAGAATCACAGCAATATAACAGAGCTAATAGACCAACTCAGGTCATATTCAACTTTATTTCCTTTTCAGTCATCCAACCCACATTCCCCCCCTTGCTGCCTCTGTATCACATCCCATGGAGCTGCCTGCTCCCTCACACCCCTGTGCTGCTGCCTCCGATAGAAAGGCAGCAGCACAGAGGGCGAAGGAGCAGGCGGGAGCCAGCACACAAGGAAAGCCGGCTTAAAAGCTGGTTCCCATGCATATTGGCTCATGCAAGCTACCTGTTTCCACCCCCGCCCATGCTATCAGAGGCAGCAGTGGGGGGGGGGGGGGGGAGGGCAGGAGAGGCTGCCACAGAGCAGCTTCTGTCTGTAGTGGGCCCAGACTCACCGTGGACAGAGGCTGCTCTGTGGGATGCCGGTGCAGCATCTGTCCATGAGGAGCTTGGCTCCCTGTGGACAGAGGCAGCAGGCAGGAGCCGGTCTGTGGAGAATTGGGTTTTTAAATCATCTCCCCTCAGAGACCAGCTCTGCCTGCCACCCTGCATTGCTGCCTCTGACATAAGAAGCAGCAGCACATGATGGCAGGTGGCTCCTCAGGAGTGGAGTCCAGAGGGCACTGGCTGCCACCCCAGCCCCCAGGGACTATCGATTAGTTGTGTAACTGCTAAAATTTGATGCTGTTACATGACTATTCAATGAATCACTATCTAACATCCCATACACACACCAGCAGGAAACAGAGAAAATGTTTGTTTTCAAAGAAAGTGAGTATTATAACTCTATTATTCCCAGCACACAACAATTGAACAAGATCTTCATCTCACTATTCCCCCCAGTTTCCTGAGTTCACTACTTTTTCAGAGCATTAATTACAATATTTCATTTGGAATACGCAGCAATTCTTTGAGGGGCACTTACTGGTCTTTCTTCAATTGCGACTGGTTCCTTCGCATCATTCCAATAGATGCAAGTTCGATCTCCTGACTCAAAGATTACACTGTATTGATCCCTACAGTCTGGGTCCTCCAACCAGTAACAAAGATTACCCTAAAAGAAAAAGTCAGGAGGTAAAGAAGCAAATTTCCAGAAATACCATATTCATTATGTAGGATTCTACTTCTGAGCACATGATGATAAAAATTATTTAACTATGGCTTTCAGCAATTTAATTCTCTAGTTATTTTGGCCTAAACATTGGAAACCCACATTAACAATTTGAAACATCGGGACCTCATTTCCCTCTTCGCCCAAAGAGCTATGGCAAGTTTTTTGGAAGAGCTGCACCTTTTCATGATTGTGAAGATTACAATTCTTAAACAGTAGCAGTTGTCACTATAAAAGCAATATAGTTTTGTTCTGTAATTTTGTATAAATGTCACAGTAATAAGTAGTTTTAGAATAATCATTTGGATATTTTAATTCAAAGCTTTGCAAAACAGACGCCTTTCATCTTTCAAAAAAATAAATAAATAAATAAATAAAATAAAACTTACCAAGTCTTTAAATGGTTGTTTCTCTGGGATATCCCATTCTTCACTGATTGTCATATATCTAAAAGAATGATTTGATCAGTTACATATATGGCAGATGCCTGTGATTAGAAATAGGAATGTTACATTTCTACTAATCAAGTAGTTGATACAATTTCCATTGATTAGTCGAAAGGGGGCGCTCGCTATCCTGCTGCATCTCTCCCTTTGAAATGCACAATAGCTGCCCATGGCTCTTGTACATTTCAAAGGCAGAGGCCCAGCAGTCCTAACGCTTCTGCCTCGCCTGCACCCTGCTGAAACAGTGCTGGGGGGGGGGGGGAGGGGGAAGATTGGCTTTTATGCCTGCCCTCCCCCCTTGCTGCCTCTGATAGAGGCAGCAAGGGAGTAGTGAAATGACGAGTCGAGTGACTACTCAACTATCCGATAAGCTTGTGCTTATCGGACAGTCGATTAGCCGCTTACATCCCTAATCAGAAATAGACTATAACATTGCCTTTAAGAATAAAGAGGAGAGAACATGATAGCTGCACTCACTTGTCGAAGTCTGTGAAAAGGTTGACTCTGAAAGTGTGCTGCTTGTCCAACTTGTAGCCATCTGCATTTTTCACGGCATCCACTGCATGTGCTGGGGACATGTACTCCAGGAAAATATATCTAAGATAAATGAGGTAAATGCCATTACCTTATAGCAACCTGCCTGTAGTTACCCACTATGTCTAATGCTGAATGAACTGAAAGGCTGGTACACAATGCCACTTCAGCCTTGAGTAGGTATTTTTCTTAACCATACATATATGATTTGGGAATTTTTTATTTTACCCTCTTGAAACTGGATAGAATAGATCATCAAGACGTGTTCACACAAAGCAGAAATGCAATAAGAGCTATTATGTGAATGGGTAAGAAGTTCTTCCCAACAGAATGGCAGGACACATCTGAAAAGTGAACAAAACACACAAGAAAAAAAAAAAAAAAAAAAAAAAGACACCACTACACCTCTCATTCACGTGTTTGGGGCCCTCAAAACCCAACTACTACCCTCCACTTAAGCCAAATTATAATCAAGTTCCTTCCCTCCAAACGGAGTCAAGTCCGTAACTTTAAGCCAAATTTCATAGTACAGTGGACATAGGACCTACTAATGTGCTGCAGAAAATTATTTAAGGGACCTGGGTTTGTTTTGTAAAGTTTACTCTGAGCTGAAAGCCTTTTGGCCCACAGGAATTAGCGTGTCTCTACAACTCCAGGAACATATACTGAACAATTTGACAAAAATTATTTGGTTTGAACATTCTCTGATCTGCTGCATAAAGTCTCCATCCCAACCCCAAAGAGAAATATGCTGCTCCCCAACCACCTTAACAGTTTCAGTCACCTGATAACTGGGATAGTGATAATCAGAAGAGAAAGTAACTCAGCACTGCTAATAAAAAAAAAAAAGTCTAATTTCCTGCTTTCAAGCCCAAGGTATTTGTTACACATTTGTTCAACATGATAACTATTCCCCTGTACAGCTAGAGTCTAGGAAACAAAGCCCTTCAGTGGCCTAAGAATTGTGTGTCTATATCACTGGCATGCGCTCTCAAGGTACCTCCCATTCTGTTACTCGCATATCAGAATTTTAGCTCACAAATGTCTATTAGCATGCAAAGGATTAACCTGAACAGTGTTTCAATCCCATTTCCAGCATGAGCTCTCATTACTCACCCTTTTGTCTTCCCATCTTCTTCTGGGTAAAATTCATTGGTAATTTTCCCAAACTTGGAAAAGATTTTGTGAATAACATTCTTCAGTTTCTCAAGACGGTCTGGTCCAACTTGGGGAACATTATCCACTACAATTACTGAATCAATTCCATCTGCCTCCTGTGGCTGGTCTTTTAGCACATCACCAAGTAATTCTGCAAAGAGAAAGAAGGGAAACTCAAAACCAGTCTCTTGAGTTAATGGGAAAGTGAGGAAAGGAAAATTCGACAGCTAGTTACCAACACTCCTCTTAAATACCTGTAAAAAGTTTAGTGCAAATGAAAGATGTATGGAACACTGAGCTTGACTGAATTTACAAAAATATATCCCCCCCCCTTTTAACACAGTTGGCATCTACTAGGGCATGCTTGCTATAGGGCACAGTTTCCTGAAGATCACAGATGACAGACAGCCTGACGTGTTCCATTGTCTATTTCTGTAAGAAACATGTCAACATTTTACATTCAAAGACATCTGAAACCTCTGCAGCCTACAACTAGGTGTTAAAACTTACTACAAGTCCCCGAAATTGCTCGTGGATGAGCAAGTTACTACAAGAGTTACCTACAAACCCACACTGAACTATCTACTGACAAAGAGTTTTAACATCACTCTGCCTCCCACATCAAAAAAGCCTGGCACGATTCTCCATGGGAAGCTCTGTATGTTGTAGCATCATTGCAATTACGGTGGGAAGTTATACTCATTGTAAGCCTTTAATTAGAACACCTTCACTTTTTGGAAGAGCACGGGAAATGTATTAAGTCACTTTAAGCATGTGGCAACTGAATGTGTCCTCTCAATCCTCTTCACATTCTGACAAGTTATCAGTATCCTGCAAGCCCTCCTATTCCCCCCCCCCCCACAACATCCTTTAAATTGCCCAAGAAAATGCTTAACTGTACCAATGATCCTGTGCTTCAAGTTTCTATTTGGAAGATGTGGCGGCGTGTCAGGGTCCCCTGACTCGTGCACCCCCGCAATGGCACGGACAGACTCCACCAGCCAGTAGACTAGAGGGAGTTTATTGCTTCTCCAGGATACAGCACAGCACAGATGTCATCTGGTTACCGGAACCGGGCCTAGGATGCCTCAGCCCCCCTTGAGATGGGGGGGACTGGGACCCTAAATTCCAGCCCCTTTCCCTAGGCTGTCTCCTCCATGATCCCAGATAGAAACTAACTCTTCCTTCCAGCCAGGGCTCTACTCCCCTCCTTCCCATTGTTCCGCTCCATGGGAAATACCTGTCTGACGAGTTTCGAAGCCCCCTTGCATAATGACTAATCCCCTGCCCTGCTGGGCCGTGCTGCAGACAGCAGCCAGTGGAGGTCACTGACAACCCACTGCCCAGCAATAGCAACCAGCAAGGTACCCCCCACTACGTCACAGAAGAGGAGGTTAAAAGCAAAATTATCTTATTCTAATACAGGTTGAACCTCCCAAATCTGGGACTCTCTGGTCTGGCAACATCCATGGTTCAGCAGGGCCACAGATGTTGCTGGACCAAATTGCCCTGGAAGCCAAGAGTAGGAACCAGCCAGGAGAACGCAGGGCTGGGGAGCCCTGGCTGGGTTAGCAGCGGCTGAGCCAGGAGGTGGCTGGGGAGCCCTGGTCCTCGCTGGGGAACCCTGGCATCCACAGGGCCAGGCGTCAGCTGCGGAGCCCCGTGGCAGCTGTGGCACTCCAGGCAGGGGGTTCCTTAGGGTTCCCTGGCAAGAGCAGGGCTGGTCCCAGCAGTGGGGTCGGGGGCAGCCAGGCGGCCCTGGCCAGGGAATCCTGGGAAACATGGAGCAGCAGCTGGACATGGTGGCTGGGCACCCCAGCGGTCCTGATGGTACTGGACCAGGGAGGTCCAACCTGTATTACGGCTGGCATCTTACATAACCACAACCCAGGAAATTCAGAACCATGGTTCCTACAGAAGCGTGGCATGGACACTACAAATTTAGTTTTCACTAGGGAGACTGTGGTAGTTCAAGCTATAACTGAACTTCAATTCTAATCCTTCATTTTCACATACCTATCTTTTAAAGGTATGTTGCACATACATAATGTTTATGTCTGAGGTACAACTGCTCTGAGAACCATAACTTTCCCACGTACATAAGTCAGAATCTCAATTATGCTGTATTCATGTAGATTTTCCATTTCATACAACAAAGATCAGATTTCTGAGTATCTATAATTCTAGGAATTTCTAGAAACAGTCCCGCAATAAAAGAAATTGACAGACTCCAAAATAAGTAGGAATTGACAAACTCCAAACAAAGGATGCTAAAATGAGGCTAATTGACTAGTCTAGGGAATTTCTACCAACTAGTAGATAGGCACTTCCACATTCCTCCTTTGAAATATACAAGAGCCCCTGTACATTTCAAAGGAGGAATGCAGAACTCTGCCTACAGCCCCTGCCAGTGGGAAGTCCTACTAACTCTGGGCTGCATGCAGGTGCCTGCTTTGAAGTCCCCAGTGCGGGTTCTTGTGCATTTCAAAGCCATGGAGCCTGGGGTCAGTGCTACACTGCATGCCGCTCGCTCGGAGCCCAGGGCCAGCTGAGGACTTCCTAGCTGCCCCCAGGCTTCGCACAGCATTTCCCCGGAACCTGCCAGAAGCGGCGTTTTAAAGGGGCAGCTGCCACACAGCCATGCGGTGCTGCCACTTGGAAGTACACCTACCCCCCCCTTTGTTGCCGCTCTCTCAGAGACAGCCAAGGCGGGGGGGGGGGGGGGGGGGGAGAAGAGGAGAAATCGACTAGTCTAAAGACTATCTGATAGTTGACTAGACTTTAACATCCCTACTCCAAACCAAACACTGACATCAGATCCATCAAGCAAATGATCTGGACACGTACAGAAAAAAAAAGGACTAAGTACCAATATCATCAGCTGCACCAAGCAAAACTTCCAAGATTTATACCAGTGCAACCCATTACTGTGTGTTATACAACTGAATCATTAAACTGAGACTCTCTGGTCCAGCAACATCCGTGATCCTGGACCAGAGACACACAGCTAGGGTGAATAACAATCAATCATTTATTTATTTAAAAAAAAAAAATCAGTGGCTTTAGTCTGCCCAGCCTAACGACCAACTCTTGCTTCTTAAAAGTTCTGGGTCTTCAGTCTCTGTTTCTCAGCAGACTAACATGTGCAAAGACAGACACAGGCTGTATAAGATTGTTTTTTCTTCTGTGCTTATGTGGTAGCAGATATGGGCCAAGCAGAGCAGAGTTAGTTAAGACATTGTCTAAAGACAGACAATATAAAGGAAAGGACAGAGGGAGCATAGAAAGGAATAGAGTGGACTGGAAAGAAAAAAGGAGGACATCATTCAGCACATACAGAGCTTTCTATATTCCCCAACACTTTCGCCATAGAAAAACTGTCATGGCTTCTGGGTGTAAAAGAGGCCCTATTTGTTCCCCGAGTAAAAAAGGAAAACATGTCAAGTGTAAGCAGTGCAAGAAGCTGATGCAGGGTCTAGCTGCAAGAATGAAACATCATAAGGAAAACTGTTTATGGGGAGAAACTAATGTGGCTGAAGATGTGGATATGTCTGAAGAACAATGCAGTACTTCATTCATCAAGACTCCCTCCATGTCTTTTAGTCAGGGGTGAGGAACCTTTTTTGGATTGGGGGCCACTAACCCGGGGGCTGCACAAAAGTGAGAAGCACCAAAAAGAAGCCATTCCTTCATCCCTTTTCCCAGCTCCCCACGCTGGGGTTCTGGGGCTTGCCCAGCTGTGGCCACCCCTTCCTCCCTAAAGGCACCCCTTACAGGCAAGGGGTTGGAAAGGGGGTTTCCCTTTTCTCCCACTCCTGCAAGGGATTTCCCTCGTCGCCCCAATGCCTCCTTAACTGTTATGGGGACACTGCTAGCAACATGTGACCAGCCTATGCAGGGAAGAGATTAGGGGTGGGAGAAGCTGGCCCCGCTATGGCCTCCCCCATGCAGGGAAGGGAGCTCAGGGGCTTGTATAATTAGTAAACTAGGTTTCGAAGAACCCATGCATACAGTACAGAAAGCTACAGTAAAGAGAAATCTATTGTTGCCAGTTGCCAATGAGTGTCATTTTCGTATTTTATATTATATAATACATGCTTCTTATTTTGGAACATCATGGTCACAGACCATAATAGTGATGCCATAAGTCGATTCCCTATTTTATTTCAGCATAATTCAGCTTTCCCAAAGGAAGCCCACCCTATACTTGTTTTCAATGGGGCTTACTCCAAAATTAAGTGCACACTAAGCACAATCAGTCTTAGTTTTTTTGATCAACTTGGAATCAGATCTGCAACAAAATGACAGTGGGAGAGGGGAAGATGAGAGCTAAATGTAGAAGTTTTAAGGACACCGTACATTCAGTGTTCTGAGGACTCATCTGTTGGAATTAATAAAATTTGAAAAAAAAATTACAGACAGTCATCAGACAGCAACTCAGGAGACTGCATCCATTGCAAATGTGAAACATTTAAGATTTAGTTTAATAAAATATAAATTCTACTGTGTGAGTGAGATTTAGTTCTTACCATTCCTAATGTACTGTATTATATACTTTCCTAAACTGATCGTTATTTAAAAAAAAAAAAAAAAGAGAGACAAAAAATATACTCTTAGATGTAGTAAAATGCTGTACTGAGGTGTAAATTAAGATGTTTTAGTGATCAGATCTGCAGCATTGTTTGAAGAAACACATGAATTATCAGCAGTGCAAGGACGGATGGCTGGCAGCAGGACTGGGAGTTGATCTCCCCTGGTTCAGCAAATTCCCTCATTGTCCCGAGGGTGCTGGATGAGGGAGGCCCAACCTGTATAATATTGAAACGTATCTTCTTCAGTTTTACCAAAGCTTCTAGTTATACTGCTATCTAACTGGAAAAGAAAGTCTGTTGATGAAAAGGCTAAATAGGGGCAGAAAAGAAGATCTGGGGACAACTGCAAAGCAGAAATAATTCTGTTAGTCCTGGTTCCTTTAGATACTCAAATGATTATCTGAAATCAATTTATGCTTGTAAATTAAAAAAAAAATGGGGGGGGAGGAGAATCATTGCAAAAAACAAAAAAGTTCATTGAGGGTACGTCTACACTGGATGCTTATTCTGAAATAGCTGATTTCAAAATAACGTCTACACTGCAGGGAAGCCTCAAAATTAGTCGGAGGCAGGCTTCCCTAATGTAGACGTGCTATCTCGATTTAGAGCCCCAGGAGGAACTGGGGAGGAACAACTTAGAATGGCCCTGGCGAGGGGCTATTTTGAAATAGAAGCAGTGGAGTGTCTGACTTCAAAATAGCTATTTTGAATAGGCGTTATTCCTCACAGAATGAAGTTTACAGATTTCGGAATAAGCCGTCCATTATTGTGAATTTATTTCGAAATAACAGAATGGCTGTGTAGATGCTCACACAGAAAAGAAATAGTCTCAACTTTTAAAATGCAATTCTAAGATGCAATCTGGAGAGTCAGACTGTGTAGGCAGCATTCACAGTCAGGAAGATTTAATAAGCACCATGAAAACATGTAAAATACAGAAAAACGTTACAACATCTTGTAAGTGCTTATACCTTTTACGCCTGTTTTTGTCCGTTGTCTAGTAACTGACGCGATCAGAATTTTTGAATTATTTACCCAAAAGAGAAAGAAGGGAAAAGAAAAGACCACAGTGTTGGGAAATTCCTGGCATTGATACATTATTACTCAACCTCAACCAAACAGAAAATTAGGCCTTGTGTTATTTTTAATTCAGTTGCTTGTTAAGTCTAGGGATGTTAGATAGCGGGTTAAGAGAATAGTCGAGTAACTGGGGCCGGCAGCCAGTGCACTACAGCGCCATTCCCAGGGAGGCCCTTGGCACCTCACACTGCAGCTTCTGTATCAGAGGAAACACTGTCCTCCCCTCCCCACTTGCAGCAACCTGTACCAGAGGCAGCAGTGGGGCACAAGGCAGGAGCTGGTCCATGAGGGGAGCCAGTTTAAAAAACAGCTACCCTAGCAGACTGGCTGCCTGCTGCCCCGTGCTGCTGCCTCTAATGGAGGCAAACAGTGCGGGGTGATAGCAGCCCCTATTTGCAGGTGTCCAAGCTTCCCATGAACAGAGGATGCTGCAGGGACAGGGCAGGCGGGGAAGAGGAGGACAGTGTTTCCTCTAAGTTGTACAGGTGATTAATCAGCCCCACCCAGTCAGAGGCTCAGGGCTCCATGCATGGAGCCCAAACTAATGGGGCGGGGCTGATTAAACACTGGGAAGGATCTGCTGTGCTGGCCTGCCAGCAGCCTGTCTGTAGGGTGCTGCTGCCGAACCAGCCTCTGTCCATGGTGGACCCAGGCTCATCATGGACAGAGGCTGGTCTGTGGGATGCATCGCAGCCTCTGTCTGCTGGGAGCTCAGGTCTGCCACGGACAGAGGCTACATTGCAGCAGCCTCCCCTGCTCCCCTTCCCCCCTGCCTCTGATACTCTAATATGTTTAGAGTATTTTTCCTTGCCTTAGCAAGAATTTAAAAGATTTGTGTTTAATCAAGTAAACGTGTAACCCCTGAAAATTTCAGAGGCAGCAGCACAGGGGAGGGCAGGTAGCTCCATGGGAGCCGGTGTGCACTGGGAGCTGGCTTGTAAATCCACACGTAACCATGTTAAGTATCAGTTAACTGAATGGTCAATTAACCTCATGAATTATCACCGGTTACTCACTGATTCTATAGTCCCTGGGGTGGGGCCAGCAGCCAGTGTGCTCCAGCTCCACTCCCACGGAACCCCCTGCCACTCCACACTGCTGCCTCCGTATCAGTTCCACTCACAGACCAGCTGCCTGTCATCCCACACTGCTGCCTCTGATACAGAGGCAGCAGCACAGGATGGCAGCAACCCCTGTCCAGGGGTGGGGGGTGTTCTGAATTTCCAGACCCGGCGTGAGCCGGAACTGTGCCAGGCTCCTAATACACTTTAAATGCAGAGCCACAGCAAGGGTAGGTCCCAGACCTGGCATGAGTCAGAAATGAGTTGGCCAGCCTGCTAAAAAATTAGCTGGTTTTGAGGGCCGGGGGGGGGGGGGAAGAGGAAGGAAGGAAGAGAAAATGTGTGTAGTCTATAGCATTAGCCTATACGCTTTTGCTTATCGGTTAATCGACTACACTATTAAATCCCTAGTGCAAGCTGGGACTGAGCCAGGCTGCTGGCCACCCTGCTAAAAAATTTACTGACTGGGCAGTAAGGAATGCGTGTACTCTATAGCATTAACCTATAAGCTTTTACCTATTGGTTAATCAACTACATTATTACAGCCTTTCTGTGTACATGGTTACACTTTCACATCTCTATATCTATATATAAAAATAATAAAAATTGAAATGGAAGCATTTCCCAACAAGAAGTGAAAAGAGAAACTCCACTGAGAAGAAATGCAAGACACGTTTATAGTCAGAACCACTGACTTGCATATGCATATATAAACAACTTTATCCAGCTTAAATTAGAATTGTGCTGAAGGGAAGACTGTTTAACCACCTTTCAGGGTAACAGAGCTCAGACTCCAGCCCAAATGTCTACACCTAAATTAAACAGCCTCCTGAGCCCAAGTGAGCCAGCACTGGCCAGCCACAGTTGTCCAGAGGCAGTTCCAATGTAGACATACCTAAAAGGGCTTGTCCCAAGATGGAGGATCTGACCAAGCACTTTGTCATGCCTCCTTTAACCACTGCACAAGTTTAGGAAAATACAAATAAGTTTCTTTCTCTAAAATATTTTTTGTACCATTTAGCTGCCCTAACAGTTTAAACAAAAAACACCACCACACACACAAAACCTCCCCGCCCCACAACATACTCAGTTTCCACTAGTTTATTAGTGGAAATAACGGATTTTCTTATTCCATTAATGTGCAAGTCTGGTTTTAAAGATCAGATTTTTCTGACACTGCACTTAGACATTACAAAAGCCTACAATACTGTAAATACTGGTACAACGCAACATTGCTTACATGACCAAGATTCTACTATGTGCAACAGGGATGTTAAATTTAGTTAAATCAACTAATTGATGGATTTTCCATCAACTAGTCGATAAGCGGGGAAAGTGCAGCCTAGTGGCTCTTAATACATTTAAAAGGCGGAAGAGCGGTGGGGGACCTCGGAGCCAGGCCCAGTGACTGCCAGCTCATGCCTGGTCCCCACTACTTCCCTGCCTCCCCAGCCCCCCGGGGAGATTGTGCTGGGGGAGGAACCAGCTTTTAAGCCGGCTCCCCCCAGCACCAGCTCCTGATCCCCACTCTGACAGGGGCAGCAAGTGAGGGGGAAGCGACTAGACAAGGCACTAGTTGACTATCCAATAAGCTTCTGTTTATCGGATAGTCGACAAGTTGCTTACGTCTCTCGTGTGCAATCTTACTGGGTTAAATAGCAGGGAATCTCAAACTTCACTGCACTGTGATCCCTTTCTGACAACAAACATTACATGACTCCAGGAGCGGGCACCAAAGCCTGAGCCTGCCCGAGCCCTACTGCCCCCAGAAGGGATGGGGACAAAGCACAAGCCCCACTGCCTAGTCTGTGGGATGAGCCAAAACTCAATGTCCTCAGTCCTAGGCAGGAGTCCTGGAGCTGTAACTTGAACCTCACCACCCAGAGCTGACACCCTTGGGCTTTGGCCCCATGTGGTGGGACTCAGTCTTAGGCTTCAGCCTCAGATTCCAACTAGTCTAAAATAATTCTGGAGACCCCATTAATGGGGTCCTGACTCCAAGTTTGAGAACCGCTCCACTATAGTAAAATAGTTGTGATTCAAGAAAAATCAAAATTCAGCTCAACACAACAAATGCCAGTCATCTCTAGTTACACATGATGGCAGCTAATTACATTCTTCATGTAGCCTCACAGCTTGGATTCACTAATACTAAACAAAACGCTCTTCAGTTATTGTATTCTGAAGATCATAACCCTCATAAAAGCAATCCTACCCACTCACTGATCCTACCTACCTACCCACTAACCTTCTTTACTCTCCCTACTGTCTTCAAAAATTTTCACTCTGTAGACCCTTGAGAGATCCACCAATAGGCTTGAAAATCCCTATGCCAGATAATCTAAAACAGTGGTCTCCAACCTTTTTAAGCAAAAGATCACTTTTTTAATTTAAGTCAGTCCAAGATCTACCTCAAACCCAAATACCTGCTCCACCCCTTCACCAAGGCACCACCCTCCTCACTCTGTGAAGATGGGGAACAGGGGACGGGGTCAGAGTGACATCAATGCCCCTCTGCCTCTGTCTCCCCCACTCTGAACAAGCAGGAGGCTCCGAGGGGCAGTTCTGAGCAAGAGCAGCAGGATAGTGCAGGGAGGGGCAGCTGAAATGCAGGCACTTGATAGCCTCCCAGCCAAACCAGCCAGGATCACCTGTCAGAGGTTCCAAGATCTACTGGTAGATCCTGATCTACTGGTTGGTGACCACTGATCTAAAATAAGTATAGGATAAGAAACGAGCATGTGAGTTATTTCATTGTCCTGGGCTGGTAAATATGCAGATACTAACAAATGTTAGTGGGTTTAAAAATAAAAGGCAATTAAGTTTACCGTGTACTTTAAGGTACATTAACATGAAAGGTATTTCAGAGATTTGGTTTAATAGATTTTATATTATAACTTAAAACTTAAGAGCAATGTTTTGATATCAGAGGGATAGCCATGTTAGACTATTAGCAAAAACAATCAAGAGTCCTGTGGCACCTTAAAGACAACAAGATTTTTTCCTTCATGTTTTTAAACCCACGAAAGCTTCTGCCCAAACACATCTGTTAGTCTTTAAGGTGTGATAACACTCTTGTTGTTTCTTAAGTTTTAATTTAAGTATACTTTAAAAATGCTTATACAGAAGAGGGATCTCTATTGCTCACACATGCACAGAAGCCATCTAAAGCCATGAGCCTTTCAAGGCAGACACACTATCCCCACTGTGCATTTGTAAGTATAACAAAGCGATCCTATCCCGAAAGAGATTCTGAATATGCTGCTGTAACAGAAACATCACATACATCCAGCTCAGGCCAGTGAAAGACACCTGCTCGGGAACCCGAACACGAACACACCGCGCAGCAGGTCACAGAGAGGCTTGGGTGAGCACCAGCTCCAGCTGTCCTCCCTCCCTCCGGTGTCCCCGGACCTGCTGCAGCCCAGCGGGATGGCACCGCCTGGCACTGGGGGAGTCTGGAAGACACGCCCCCCCCCCCCCCCCCCGCCCAGTCAGCAAGGGAACCACGGTACGCGGCTCCATGCTCTTCTCAGCAGGAGCAGAGCTCGGCGAGTCGGGCCTAGAGACTCCCATCAGGCCGCCACAAGCGTGCCTTGGTGCAGGGCACGGGCGCCCGCCTCCCGCACGCGGCGCCGGGGAGAACGGAGAGTCCAGGGGCCAACGGAGCAGGGCCCCGTCTGCAGACTTTACGCCCCCTCAGGCCCAGGCGAGCACGCCGGTCTCTGCGGTCCCTGCCGCTCGCCCCTTCCTGCCTGCCCCAGAGGCCCGCCCCGCCCCCGCCTGGAGGCCCAGCCTGACCAGGCCTAGGCCCCCGGCGGCCCAGCCACGCAGCCGCGGCCTCCGCACCTTCCTCGCTAATGTCGTCCACGAAATCCTCCGGGTCGCTGAAGGAGATGTCGTCCTCGGGCTCCTCCGCCGACTCGGCTCCCCCCCGCTCCTCGGCCTCCGCCTTCTCCTCGGGGCTCTGGCGGCCGGGCGGCTCCTCCTGGCTGGCGGCCTCCTCAGCAGCGGGCGGCTCCCCCTGCGAAGCGGGCGATGGCGGCGTCCCCCCCTGCGAAGCGGGCGATGGCGGCGTCTCCGGGGAAGCGGGCGATGGCGGCGCCGGCTGCTCCGCCTGAGAGCCGGGCGGCGGCGAAGCCTCTTCCTCCCGCTGGAGGGGCCCGTCCGGCTGCTCGGGCTCGTCCCCGGACCCCTCGGCTCCGGCCGCGGCCGCCTGACTCTCCTCCGTCTCCTGCATGGGGAGGGGGTCGCTGCTGGGCCGGCCGCGCTCAGTCGGACTCTCCGGGGAAAGGAAGGGGGGGGGGGAGTCTCCTACTCCCAGGCCATGTGCGCGAGACCCGGCGGGCATGGCGAAGCGGAACACACCAACTCCTCGCGTGTGCGTGGGGGGGGGGTGGTGATTTTTCACCCGCTGCTTTCCTCTGGCCACACGCGCTACAATCACCCGAGCCTCTTCTCAGTCCCGGTTCCCACAGAGCCTGTGGGCGATTTCAATCTCTATCTCCCATCAAGCCCCCATTCTCCCTATTTCATACACAAGATTGGTTTAGTCCAACATGGCGGCCCTCGTCTGCAGCCCTACGTGAGAGCTGTCTGAACCATCTTGGACGGTGAAAAGGGAGAGATACCAAATACACTTCTTTGTACAGATTAAAAACAAAATGCGCCCTGTGTATAGGATACATCAGTGTGTTTAAAACAATGAAGTCGAAATGAGAAAAAGGTAAAATGAGGAGACAATATAGCCCTGGTACCCCTACAAATGTGGTGTGATGGACTTGTCCAAGCCATGGACGCTACCAACGTCAATCGAAGGGAGGGTCACGCCTGGTCGTGAGACGGTACTGCTGCAGAGGCGACGGAGAGCAAAAACCGGGAGAATATGTGAACCCCCAATTAGATGGGGGTCATGTTCAGGATGGTACGGTCCAAGAAGTGCCGCCACATCATCGCTATCCTTCACGTGATCGGAAGAGCACTTCCCATGGAGGTCCCAGGCGCTGGGAATAGGCACGTGTGGCAGCCGGCCGGTGTCATGGAAGCATAGGGCTGGAAGAGACCTCAGGAGGTCATCGAGTCCAGCCCCCTGCCCAAAGCAGGACCAGTCCCAATTAAATGTGGAACCTTAGACACACACACTGTCTCTATATATGTATATAATATCATGAGCTTTCCCAGTGTGATTCTGGTGTGGCAGGGATATGATGAAGCCCTGTTTTCTGTCTGGAGCAAAGGCCCTGGGAAAATGTGTGCAGAGCTGCTCACCTCCAGGGAGCCCTCCTCCCAGTGTCACACCTGAAAGAGGCTCTTAGGGTCAGGGATACAGAGCAATTAAGTTTGGGGCACCACCTGCAAGCTGGCCACAGCCTAAAGGCATAAGGTATGGGATAATGAGTAGAGTCCTGCAAATTGGCACATACCCACTTCGTATTTGTATCCATAGCCACTGTTCATTTTTGCGGGCATGGCTATGGATACAGATACAAAGTTTGTTTCTAGAACCCTAAAAGTTTGCAGCTAGTCACGTTATATCTGTGGGTATATTTTTGCAGATGCAGATATAAATTTTTTATCTGCCTAGGGCTCTAATGATGAGCCATTCACATAGGGGCCCAAGTCCAGTGGAACCCTAAATGGATGGCCCTGAGTACTGAGACGTGGGGAGTCACTGTCTCATCAGATGCAAAAGAAATGAGATACAGAGCTCTCTTTCATTTCAGCAGAAACAAGGAGTCTGGTGGCACTTTAAAGACTAAATTTATTAGTTTTTCAAGTGCCAGTGTGCTCCTTGTTTTTTGCTGAAATAGACTTAACATGGCTACCACTTTGAAATCTGATGACTGGATAAGGGATGGCTGAAAGGAACTTTTGCTTATGCAATGAGAGATAAAGATGACCTTGAAACTGGGGGTGCATCTACACTGCACCCTAAACTCGAAATAAGATATGCAATTTGTGCTATGCAAATTGTGTATTTTATTTCGATTTTATTTCAAAATAGGCTATTTTGATTCATTCCTTATTCCTCGTGCAATGAGGTTTACAGAGATGGCAAAATAGCGTGTCCATTATTTCGAAAAATACTTCAAAATAATGGGTGTGTTCCCTTGGACAATGGGTTGCTATTTCAGATAGCCAGTAAACATTACAAGCATGCTTACCTGATAACTGATTAACTGGAGATCTGGGCATGGGGAGGGAAGGCACAGCCTCCCTCCCACTTCGGCCTGGACAGCAAGACCCCACTAGACTGGGGCAGTCCCCTTCCCACGGCATAGCAGGAGCCCAGACTCAGCCAGCAGTCCCGTTATCAGTCGCAGGAAACCAGCCGTCCAGAGCAATTCCTTGCCTGCAGCTTGACAGAGTAGGACCCTAGTTGGCCAGAGCAGTCCTGAGGTGCAGTGGGATCTTGGCCAGCCAGAGCAGTCCCCTGCCCACAGCGCAGCACAGCGGGACCCCAGCTGGCTATGGAAGCCCCCAGCCTGTGGCATGACCCCAGCTGATTGAAGCAGCCCTGCAGTGTGGCAGGATCATTGCTGGACCCTCAGCAATCCGGCTAGACTCCAGTTAACCAGTTAAATGATTAAAATTATATCGTGTAATTGGTTAACTTTTTTAATGAGAATTTACATCCCTACTTGAAATTATTTATTTAGAAGGTCACCATCAACTTGAAATCTAGTAATTTTGTTAATATGAATTAAGTCATTTCTGGTGACTACATTTGTTGTCTGCCATTTTTTTAGTCAATCAAATTTTTCCCCTTTAAAAAGTATTTGCACTTGCCCAGTGTGCTCCACTTCCCTTGGGCTCCTGCCACCATGAGAAGTATGGGGGGGGGGTGCGATTGCTGCTGCCATACACCACTAGGCCCTCCCCAGTGATCCCAAAGCTGCATCCTCAGGGACGGGGTGCCATGGGGGGGGGGGGAGAGTGAGGTGGTGGTGGGACAGGGCAGGATTTGGGGTTGGTAACAGACAGGGCCTCCCTGGCCCACCAGGAGTCCAGGACTGGATTGCACAATTGCTCCAACAGGTGATCGCTTGTGGGCTGAGAGTTTGAGATCCCTGCTGTAAACATTCTGAATACAGAACAATGAGGTAAATACCCATTATGTTTGCAGCACTGAGCCCATTCGCCCCTGCCATTTCCATGGTGCAAATGACCCAAAAGTTTTCCCTCTTACTCCAATAATTGTTATTTATATTACACTAGTGCCTAGAGGTGTCCTATTCATCAGGCATGGGCAAATGTGCACCACCAGAAGGAACACAAAACCCAGCTGTGTGTGCTCTGCTTATCAGCTGGCTGGCATTTGAATCACTCCTGAGTGGCTGTACATGCACAGCTTACAGGGAACACTGATTATATGACCTGTTCCAGTATTTTTAAATGTAACAGGATTGTCTGTGAGAAAGCTGATGGGTCCCAAAATTATCCTAAAGCATGAAACTTAAGTATGTGTTTAAGTGTTTTGCTAAATCAGGGCCATTGTCCTGAAATGATGTTGTGATATGATGGTGTTTAGATGGGAGATAATATCTGGATGTGATTTACTTCTTCCAGAACAGAAGGTTGTGTGGTGACATGATCACAGAGCACGATGGCACTGCATCAGAATGCTGTGGTATCAACACTGCCTCACAAGAGTTCCTAGCCATGACACCACGCAATAGCAGGGCCGTCAGAACATCCCTGTGCCATGCTGGAGTGGAGAGGGATGGTGATATGTGACTTGCCATGCACAATGTGACACGGGGGGGGAGGGGGGGAGAATGGAGGTGGCATTCTGTGTCCCCATAACAGGGTGATGAGCACAGAAGGTGGGGTGGAGGCGGAGCAGACTAAAGTACTGTTGTGGTGAGGGAAAGAAAATGGACATTAATGCAAACATTGGAACATTATAGTGACCGCAGTCACCTCCCTCATGCTCCCCCATCTCTTCCTCCCTCTCCCTTTGTTCCCCTTTCTAGCGCTCTCCCGGTCTGGTGTTCCCATTTATCCCTCAGCGTCTCCTCCATCGCCTCCCCCTTTTATGGCCTTCCTTCCCCCTCTCCCGGCGTCCTCTCTCCTCCCGTGTCCCGTCCCATCCCTGCCTGGGGACTCCCCAGCTCAGCCTCCAAGGCCCAGCCCCGCCCCCAGGCAGGCGGAGTCGGACTCTCCAGGCCCCTCTCCCCCACCGCCCCTCTGGAGAGGGAGAAGAGGGAGGCCTGGGGTTCTCGACTCACATGACCGCTGGCGAGATGGACGGGGAGCTGTCCGCAGGCGCGGGGGGAGCCGGCACAGGTACGGAACTGGGCGGCGGGGAGCGGGGCTGCCTTGCCCAGGGAGCCGGGCTGCTCTTCCTCCCGCCCGCCCAAGGACGCGTAGCGCTGCAGGAGGGTGTCACTCCCCCCCCACCAAGGGAGCTGGGCGCAGGAGGACGGGGTGTCGGGGTCTGTTCTCTCCCCCCCCCCAAGGGAGCCACGTGCAGGGGGTGCGTTGGGGCTGTCTTTTCCTTCCCTCCCCAACTGAGAGAGGGACATGGACTCTCTTTCATCTTCAGAAATGTCAGGGATGTTTTGCTTCCTCTGCCCTCCCCAAATGAGTTAGTAAAGGGATAGTGTTTGTCAGCGCTGCCCTCTCCCGCGCCCTCTCCCCGTTCAAAAAAATGCTGAGGAAGCACGTCAAGAATTGCCTTCCCCTCAGATGAGCTGCGGGGGGGGGGGGGCAGGGAAGCTCCTAGCAGGACTGCCCCAGTCCACTCATTTTCAAAGGGACTAGAACAGCCCTCCCCTCTACAGGGTGCTGCGTAGGTTACTAAAAGTGCTAGGCACAGCCTTGCCTCCCCATATCTTGGTGATGACCAAGCCACAAAGAGGCGTGCTGACTGGCCCGGTGACTTTGTGAATCACAGGATCTGTTCAGCAAGCCAGATACTAGTCTTTCCAAGGTTTTTACTTCAGGCAAGAGTCCAGACTGTTTTCATCTTGTGCTCAGCCTCCTTGTGTAACAAGAGAGCTGGTAGTAAACTGCCTTTGGCAGATGTTGATGCCTGCCTGCAAGGGAAGCTGTTACCACTGGGGGGTAGAGAGGGCTAATGGGTTATAAGTGGAGTGTTTTTATACTGAATGAATTGTGAACAAGACCACTGCACATTCAGAACACCATTTACCTTTGTTAAATATGTGGATACATTTTTAATGGTTCCCTTCTCCATAATTTAATCTGAAAACCAAATAGTCTATAGCACAGCGGTTCTCAACCACCAGTCCAAGGACCAGTGGCGGGCCGTGAACCCCTGTCTGATGGGCCGCAACACATTGCCAGGCCATGCCCCCAGCTTTTATTTAGTTCCGCCCCCTGGGGCTCCCAGGGAATTCCCTTCCTGCACTCTTCCCCATGCAGCAACAGGGTGAGTGGGGCGGCTGAGCTGGGTGTGCTGCAGCTGGAGCCAGGACCACAGTAAGGCTGTTCCTACTGGGGCTAGGGATGTTAAATATCGGTTAATAGAATAGTCGAGTAACCTCATGACATTTTATCAGTTAGTCGACTATTCTATAATCCCAGGGAGTGGAGCCGGCAGCCACTGTATCAGAGACAGCAGTGCAGGGTGTCAAGTGGGAGCTGGTCCACAAAGGGAGCCAGTTTAAAAACCAGCTCCCCTCATGAACTGGCTGCCTGTCACCCTGTGCTGCTGCTTCTGAGAAAGGGGCAGCAGCTCAGGGTGGCAGCAGTCCCTGTTTTGAAGGAGTCTGAGCTCCTGGACCCGGCATGAGCCAGAACTGAGCTGGGCTGCCTGCCTGCCTGGCTCTAATACACTTGAAATGCAGAGCTGAAATGGGGGTATGTTTTGGATCCAGCGTGAGCCAGGACTGAACCGGGCTGCCTGCCCATCCAGCTCCTCATACACTTCAGATGCAGAGCCGCAGCAGAGGTAAGTCCCAGACCCACCACAAGCCAGGCTGCTGGCGAGCCTGCTAAAAATTTACTGGCAGGGAGAGGGGGAGAGGGAAATGTGTGTAGTCTATAGCATTACCCTATAAGCTTTTGCTTATTGTTAATCGACTATACTATTACATCCCTAACTGGGGCCCCAGTTCCAGCTCCAGCGATCACTACATGGCCTTGCTGGTGGGGCCAAGCACCAGGTGGAAAGCGGCTACCCCGGCCAGCAGGGCCAAGTGCTGGGTGAAGGGTGGCTGCTCCTGCAACTCTATTCTTCTCCCTCCCGCTTGGTAGGAGGCTCCCTCTGGCCTCCAGCTGCTCCCGGCCAGCAAATACACACATTATTATTATGCATTATTAAGTGCATAGGAAAATATGAATGTGCAGAATGTGTCAGCACTGTCAGACCTGTTAGTACTGCCTCTTTAATTCTGGTGCAACTGAGGCAAAATGTTTGGACTGGAGAATGCGCTTTAACAAGTATTAACAAATATTTTATTGTTTTTTTTAAATGTGTGTGTGCAGTACTTTTTCAAATTCTGGCTAACCATCATGTCCCCCCTCCTTTGATTTGCCTAATATACCATAGGCTAAAATTGTCCTAATGAATATGCAAATAAATTAATTACTATAATAACTATGCAAATATTTCAGTGCTAGTCTGCCAACGGTTTTTTAATGAGTTTGCTGGTCCATGGTATAAAAAAGGTTGGGGACCTGGTCTAGCATGCTGGTTTTCAAACAATGGATCACGACCCAGTACTGGGTCGTGGAATATCAGGCACTGGGTTTCGTTGGTGCAGGGGGATCAGGTGACCAGTGGGGATGCTAAGGCAAGCTATCTGCCCATCTTGGTATCGCAGACTGCACTGCGTCCTAGAAGCGGCTGGCGGCAGGCCTGGTTCCAGGGTGAAGAGGGAGGGAGAGAGTGCACAAGGCTCTGCCATTGTCTGGGAACCTGTTGCTGGCTGCTTCTTGGGCGCAACATGGTCTGTGGTGCCAGGAGAGGCAGGAAGCCTGCCTTAGCACCCTCACTGCGCAGCTGACTGGGAGCTGCTCAAGATAAGCTTCTCCTACCCCATCCCTGAGTCCCTTCAAAGCCAGAGGTCTCTGCTACATCCCAAAGCTCTCATCCTCAGCCCCACCCCGAAGCTTACACTCGAGTCAAATTATGTTGGGTCATGGGCATCAACAATTTTCTTCAACTAGGTCATGAGAACAAAAGTTTGAAAACCACTGGTCTAGCAAACAGTGAAACACTTTCACTGATTATGATGTTTTGAATGAAAATGGCAGCACGTTCCTTCAGTGTTGGTTATACAAGGAAAAAGGGAGGGAGCTTCTTATGTGGCTTATTTATTTGTTTTTAAAATATGCTTTTTAAATTTACTAGACTCCTGGTAGTTAAAGATGGAAGGGGAGAGGGACAGCTGTATTGTCATCTCCATCTTTCTGAAAGGCAGGGTAAGGCCTCCTGAAAATCATCTGTTGGTAGGTCTTCACCAAATTCAGGGCCATTTTGGTCAATTTTGTAGTCATAGGATTTTAAAACAGAAATTTCAAATTTAAATAGACGAAATTTGTTGTGTTAGTAATTGTAGGGGTCCTGACTCAAAAAGGAGTTGTGTGTGTCTGGGAGATGGGGTGTTGCAAAGTTATTGTGGGGAGAGTTGTGATAGTGCTACTCTTACTTCTGTGCTGCTGCTGTTGATAATACTGCCTTCAGAACTGGGCAGTTGGAGAATGGCAGCTGCTGGCCAGGATCCCAGCTCTGAAGACAGAGTTGCTGCCAGCAGCAGCGCAGAAGTAAGGATGGCATGGTATGGTATTTATACCCTTACTTAAGCACTGCTACCAGCAGAGCCAGGCCCTCAATTAGCAGCTGCCACTCTCTGGCTACCCAGCTCTGAAGTAGCAGTGCAGAAGTAAGGGTACAGTGACACCCTCCCCTAAAATACCATTGCAAACATCCCCCTGTCCTCCTGGCAGCTCCCTTTTGAGTCAATACCCTCAATTTGAGAAACACTGATTTGGTCTTGTGAAATCTGTACAGTAGTGTAAAAGCACACAAAAAAAAAAACCAGATTTCAGAGTGGGAGACCAGATTTTGTGGTCTGTGGTGTATTTTTCATGGCCTTGAATTTGGTAGGGCTCTATCTGATATTAATCTGATATCTATTGGATATTAATCAGGTATCAATTGCAGAAGGACACTTTTCTGTCAATTTTCTCTTTGAGGGAGAAAAGAGGGAGACAGTTAATTAAAGCAGGTTCACACAACTGGTCACTAATTGTTCTGTGGACAGTGTTATGTGTCCCCTTGGAAATACACAAAGGTAAGGTTAACAAAAAAAGTTAGTAGGTTTTATGCATGAAAGAAATTGCATCCAGCATGAGTTGTGTGTGATCTTTGGCTAACCCTACAGATAACTGCATGTCCTCTCCTTTGTCTTATTTGTAAAATAACTCTGGGATGTTGTGTGTAAGACCTGTGTAAGAGATTAGAATAATTGTCTTTGTGAGATGGCTTTCCATGGCAAGTTGTGTATGTTGTGAAAAATTCTGATCTGGCTGCTTTCAGAGGCTTACCGTTGGTGACACAGTGATAGTGTCTTGGCATAGGCTGTTTCTAATCTGATTTTCTGTCATGTAAATAGTACTTCTGTGACTGACTGACCTGCTCATCTTCATTTGGTTTCCTCTGACAAATATTGTATTGTAAACTGTGGGAGTGAATTCTTATTTGGTTTTAAGTATCAAGGAATAGCCGTGTTACACTGTATCTGCAAAAACAATAAGGATTCCTGTGGCACCTTAAAGACTAACAGATTTATTTGGGCATAAGCTCTCTTGGGCAAAAAACTACTTCGTCAGATGCATCATGGGCAAAATCCCACTTTGTCAGATGCATCTGATGAAGTTGGGTTTTGCCCATGAAAGTTTGTGCCCAAATAAATCTGTTAATCTTTAAGGTGTCACAGGACACTTCCTAGTCATTGGGGTTTGATGGTCCTTGTTTAGTCTGATATGGTTGAGCTCCTCTTCTGTAAACCATCATAGTTTGACTGTGTATTCTCTAGGAAGGCCAAAGACATCTCTTCCATATAAGAGTGAGCCTTCAGACAGGCTGTTGATGGATTTTCTGTAGAGGGACAGGTGGACTAGTAATCCGTTTACCTTCCTCTGTCCTTAGAATGAAAGGTACTTTTTAACATAATTTATTTATAGAAGGTTAAAAAGTAACTTACATGATTGATGCAAGTCACTCTTTCAGAGAATAGTTGGCACTAGTCAGTAACATTTTTGGTTCTTTTTGGTTCTTTATGCCTGTACTGCAGATTTTTTGGAGCTGATGATTATTATGGCTTGTCCTGAAAGCCAAGTGCACTGCTAAGTCCAGATGTTTATTTTTCTGTAGTGGTAAATCTTTAACTGTGTGTGCAGACCTTGTGCTCCAGAGAGGAGAGAATCGTACCAATTGCAGGCAAGTGGAATATACAATCTTCCTCCTCTTCTGTCCCCCCTCCAAGCTTTCAGTTCTTGCAAACACACTGACTGTGTATTCTACTCTTCAGTAATACTTGGAAGGGGTATCAGAGATTGTTTTAGTTGGTGTTGTCGCCAAACTGATCTTTTGCTTATGCAGTTATTTTACTGCACGTTAAATCTATATTTAAAATAATTTGTCCCTAATTTTCTTCTTAGATTCTTAGACTTCTTAGATTTCTGTGTCTGTCTGTGAGTCTACAAGTCCATTTGTTCAAGAACCCCTCCTAAATGGGACCACCGGAATTGGTATGCAGGTTCCTCTTATCCTAACTTAAAGCCAGATCAGGGTTTGGTTGTGTCAGGACAATGGGATGTGCCTGGAATTCAACTGGTTTCTATAACCTGGAAAGGGAGCGGTCAGAGAGAGGAGAGATGTGATACTCACAGTCACTACTGGGGGCAATGAGTGCATGGGACAGCTATACTACAGGTGACCACTGGGGATAGCCACACCACCAAGGGAGTGGCCAGATGGGGACAGGGCTTGTCATCTTGCCTGCCACCAGGCCATGTAAGTGGCTTTCCCATGCTCCTCCCCTGTGGACCCAACACAGCTTGGCCCCTCCCCTCTGGACCCACTGCTGCCCTCCCTGCAAGCAATGCCAGGCCGCCCAGCCTGTGCATCTCTTCCCTGACCCGGGGCACAAGCTTGGGGAAAGCTGGTGGGGAGCCTGGAGCCTGCATGTTCCTCCTTGGGGCCTGGGGAGTGCCGGCTGCAGGCCTGTGCACCCCCACCCCCAACCCAGGCCTGGGGAGATGCCAGCTGTAATCCTGCACTGCTCCTTCCCTTTGTCTTTGCCTGAGCCCGGGGAATGGCGGTGGGAGGCCTGCATGCCTTCTCCCCATCCCCCAGCATTGGGTCTCCCCCTCTGGGCCGGGCTCCCTCCCCCGGGCTGGGCTGGGGGAGTGCTGGCTGGTAGGGATGTAAGTGACTAGTGATGTAACTAGTCACTTCACCCCATTGCTGCCTCAATCAGAAAAAGGCAGCAAGGGGTGGGGGAGCAGGAGCCAGTGCTGGGGGGAGCAAGCGTAAAAGCCAGTTCCCCTATCACCATCTCTGCAGGGGGCAGAGGAAGTAGAGTCACAGCGGGAAACGGTGTCGCCGGTTCTGCTGTGATTCTGCTTTTGAAATGTACAAGAGCCTTGGTGGGGCTTTTGTAGATTTCAAAAGGAAGCCCCACAGGGAGCCTGGGACCTGTGCTCCCTACAGAACCTGAGCCTTTGAAATGTACAAAGAGCCCCGGAGGGCTCTTTGTACATTTCAAAAGCAGAGCGTGGGGCCAGCGGGCTCTCCTGGCAGGACTCCTGCTATAGTTCAAAGGTGGAGGTGCCCTTATCAACTAATCAAATAGTCGATGGAAATCCCATCAACTATTTGATTAGTTCGTTAATCTAAATTTAAAATCTCTACTGGTGGGAGCCCTGTGTGGCCCTTCTCCCTTCCCCCCGCTCTTGGGCTGGAACTGGGCAATGCAAGGTAAGTCATCTATTTGCTTCATATGCAAAGGAGGAAAGAAATTATAGCAAAGTAGGATAGTTGTTTCCTTTGGATGAGGTTCTCCAGGCCTGAGTAAACAGCAACGGTGGACTGCAGAAACTTGACCATTTCTAACTTAGGTACATTCCTTGAGGAATTCTAAATGCTGTTACATCTTGCCAGCGGATTCTAGAAAAGTTGTTGTGACTGCTGACTTCCTGAAAGCCATCTTCAAACAGGAAAGCCTTTTGGACAGCAGTTACATGCCTAGTCATTAAGATCAGGTTATCTTTTGAGTTAAGGGGGCTAAGGTTTGAGTTATTTCCTGTTTACTTTCATTTTATCTTTTGTCACATCCATATGTTAAGAGAAACAGTTTACTGATCTTGAATTGAGGACCAAAGTCTGCACTGGCCATGACTCTGCTCTCTCTCTAGTCCATTAGAATATTCCTTAATGGATTCTTTCCTGTAATCCTTCTATTTCTCCAATTTGTAACTATATCTCTATTATTATTTATTTCTGTCACTGCACACTGGGACTATGATCTTTTGTCTTGCTTGTGGATGGATTGTGCTCTGTGTACACTATAAGGACTCCTCGTATTACCAAGACTTGGAAAATCATTTGGAGGAAAAAAACAGGATAATTGAGTGGACAGCGCACAGGGCTGAGACTCGCGATCAATTCTGCGTTCTGATAAAAAAAATCCCTGTATGACATTGGACAAGTGATGTAATTTGGCCACAGGTTTCCCTTCTGTAAAATGGGGATAATGGTACTTATCCTTCTTTGTGAAACATTTTAAAGTCTGTGACTAGGTCTACACTGTAGCTTTTTCCTATTGCTTTTCCGGAAGAGGCTTTTCTGCCATTTGGCCCCATCTAGACAGGGCCAAATGGCGGAAAAGCTTCCACTTTTGGAGGAGCCCTTATTCCTCATAGAACGAGGTATACAGGGCTCTGCGAAAGAGCGTGTCCACTTTTCCGCAAAAAAAGGGGAGGAGCAAATGCGTTCCTTGGACGTGGCGGAGTTTTTCCAGGATACCGAGTGTATCCCAGAAAAACTGGGATACACTCGGTAGATGTACTCTGTGACTGAAAGGTGCCATAGAAATGCTAATGTCGTTATTTTATTAAACAGTGTTTGGGTAACACAGTACCCAAATGTTTTGAGTGGTGCTATTAATTTCCTTCCTAATCCACAGAATCAGTAATGTAGGCTGGAACAGCCCTTGCAAGTGCTGAAGCTCCAAGACACTTGCTTGAAACTAAAAAAATCTTCACCGGGAATTTTTGGGTTGGAGAGAAATGAAAAGTGAAGAGCAAGATCTTACTAGTCCCCACATCATAATGCTTTGTAATTATCTATTACTAGAAGACTTACCAAGTATTGCTCAGGTTCTTAATTCATTTTCGTTTTTCTTCATTTAAATCATTGCTCTGGGGTGGGGCTGTGGATGAGTGGTTCAGTATGTAGGCTGCCCCAGGAAGAGAGGATTATCCCAGCCCTCTCACCACAGCAGCTTGGGGTCAGGTGAGAAGCCGTTCTTCATGGCTGTTGCAGCTTCAGCTGGCACAGCCAAGGGAAAGGTGCATGCCCCCCAGCTGGGGCAGGTCCAGATTTGTCTGCCCCCTGTGCTTCGTAGCCAGAGCGAGGAATGCAGCAAACTGTGCACATTTCCCTCGCTCTCTGATGAAGAGAAACAACCAGAAATGTTCCCATACAAACGGGGGAAAGGGGGGAAGCTACAACACCCTCTCCCTGCCCCAGTCTGCCTAAAGGGCACCTTGGGGATGGGAAGCTCAGGGCTGAGGCAGTCCCAGAGGGACCAGAGGGCACACAGACAGCCCCTTTCATCTGCCTGGTGATTCTGTCTCTTTTCTGTATGGTTTTATGAGAAGCAATCCTATTCCAAGCACATCCCATTTTCTTGGCACAACCAAGAAACCCTCTCCTTGCTTTAAGTTTAAGATAAGAGGAAGCTGCATAGCAAATTTTGTGGTCTTAGCTCTTACCATTTAGGAGGAATTCTTGAACAAACAGACACGCTGACAAACTCCCTCAAATATATAGTACAGGTTGAACCTCTTTAGTCCAGCTCCCTCAGAACCTGATTGGTGCTGAACCACAGGAGTCAATATTGTCTAGTGGCATTACCAACATTTCCACTGCTTAATGGGCTCTTAGAAGACATTTGGGCCACGTCTACACTGCAGGCCTCTTGCGCAAGAACTGTTTTGCAAAAGAGTTCTTGTGCAAAAGGTCTTCCACAAGAGCGCATCCACACTGCCATGTGCTTTTGCGCAAGAGATGTGCTTTTGCGCAAGATAGTCCATGGCAGTGTGGATGCTCTCTTGCGTAAGAAAGCTCTTACGGCCATTTTAGCCATAGGGGTTTCTTGTGCAAGAAAATCATGTTGCCTGTCTACACTGCCTTCTTGTGGAAGAGCTCTTGCACAAGAGGGCTTATTCCTCGTGGGGAGAGGAATAACTCTTCCGGAAGAAGCCCTGTTTTCCGACGCTGTACTGTAAATTTATTTGCACAAGAACGCACGTGCAGCGTAGACACCCGGCAAGTTTTTGCAAAAAGCCTGCAGTGTAGACATAGCCTTGGGGTAAATTAGAGCTAACTAACAGCACAGAACACTGAGAGCCAGGACTGTGGGGAAACTTGGCCACACCCATGCTAAGTGGACATCTACCTAATGAAAATCATGCCAGGTCATTGAAGTTGCCGGACCAGAGAGTGCTAAACTAAAGTGTTTCAACCTGTAGATGGAATTGAACAGGTGGCCTTTTTGGGTGTGTGGCAGAACAGGTGTGTGGCAGAGGTTGCATGCAGCTGTGTTTTGAAGAAAAGGGAGGAGCACAGATATAATAATTTACAAGCCCTCTGCTAACAGAAATTACAGCTGAAGGGAAAAATAATGCATAGGTTACTTTTAACTTAGCCAGAAGTATGCCTTCTTTTTCATGTTGAAGACAGACTTCTGTAGTAAATAGAAGATTCTACTGGACAAGGTGTGCTGGATTCTCCTGGATTTTTTCCAGGGAGATGAGATGAATTTATAGGTGATTTTAAAATGGAAAAAACTCAACAGTTGAGTATCAAAAGCATGCTATGCCCCTTGATGAGGGAAGGAGCTTCCTTACAACACTCTTTTGCAGTTACTGTTTTCTCTTTGAGATTTCAAACTATGCAAGATCTTTCAACATAAGATAAGGGGAGGGAAAACAAATTGAATTTTCAGTTGGGTGGGGGTGGGAACCAGATGTCCAAGGAAGGTTGTTATGGGCAAGGAAAGGGGGAATTAAGAGGGATGGGGGGGAGAGAGGGTTAACTGATACAATACATAGATGATTAATCTGTAATTTCTGAGTTTTTTTTGAGGAAGGGCGTAAGGGGAAGGGAAATGCTGATGAATGATACTTATATTATTGTTTCAATGCTCTGGCTCTGAAGTGTGAGTGAAATATTTGCTTTTTGCCAAGGGGAAATCTGAGGTTTTCCCATACATAAATATGCAGCTCTGACGTCCCTCTTTTGAGATATGAAGGCACCTCTTCTCCCTCAGGCTCTGACCTGTGATAATGATGAGGAAATTTCAGCTTCCTTTCCTGAAGGGTTAGCTTTGTTGCTTCCAGAACATTTTTTTGTCTTATTTTAGAAAATCTGCTATTGCTAACATAATAAATATTTCTCTGGCAGCTTCCATTTGAGGATTCCTGAGCCCTTTTAGAACCATAACTAATTCAGTCTGAAAACACCCTAGTGAGGTAGGGAGTTGTTAGTTTGTTATCACCATTTTACAGATGGTTTAAAAAAAGTTTGGAGAGTTTGACTTGGCAGATCTTGCCTAGGAATAGAACTCCTGCTCTTTGATTCTATGTCCTATGCTTTAACTAGTAGACAAACCTTCTTCTTTAAGTAAATGTGCACATACGCATAAAAATTGATGTAGTGTAGCAAGGAAACCTGTGCTTACAGCACCAGCCCAGGGAAGGTGGAGTGGCAGCACGCAGAGCTGCTTCTGCTCCCCTCCAGGAAGCACCTGTGGATTGGATCCAGCTCTGGCTCATCTGACTCCGGCCCGCAAGGCTCGGGGCTCCTCCCATAGCAAGGAGCTGGTGCTAGCGCTCCCACTCCATGGGGGGAATTGTGGAGACTGGCATGGGGCTGGAGTGCCAGTGCCGGCTCCCGAATCCTAGTGGGGTGGGGGAAACCTGAGCCTCAGGGGCTGGATCCAGGCAAGCCAGGGGCTGAAACTGATCCCTGGGCCTTAGGTTCCCCACCCTGATTTACATGGTGTTTTGCATGCATAGCCATTCTTGGAAATTTAAATAAGCTACAAAATTTCAGGAGAGACAGCATGGGGATTATTGATGAGAAGGAATTAATTGAGGAGGTGGGTCTTAGGCAGGGGACTAAGAGACTAAGCAGGTGATTGATAAAGATGAAGGCAGGCATAATACTGCAGATTTTAGGAATGGCATGTCTAAAATTGTGATGGGCAACACATGTCTTGGTTTCATTCTGCATTTTGTCTTAGTGTGCAGTGTGAGTTTTAAACTCCATGAGGAATCTAAGGACCAGTTACATTTTTAACCCTTTGGAGTAGGGATGTGAATGGGTAACTGGTGAACCAGTTGCCCAGTAAGCATCATTCTTACCGAGTGATGTGTACTGGGTGCCGATTAACCGGTACCTGGGAGCGGCCCACCGCGCGTGGAGGGCTGCTCCAGCCCTTCAGGGATCAGGAGCTGAAGTTGTATGGGGGTGTGGAGACTGGGAGCAGAAGCAGGGGCCGGGAAAAGAAGCTGGCTGCCCTCCATGTCTGGGAGGGGAAGGAGTGGTATCCCGCATAATCGATTAGCTGATTAACTTGGATTTTACATCCCTATTTTGAAGGCTGAATACTTGTTATAGGGTTGCTCTGAACATTAATCTGTCTAGATTTTTGCCAGTGTTCCAAGGATAATAGCGGAATGTTGGGGGATTCAGGATTCCTCCTGCAGGTTCTTTTCTCCCATGGTCCTCCTCAGATTTTGGATGCCCATCTTTCCCCTCCGATCTGTTTCTAAATATTGCCTTTTCTTGCTGAACATTTGGAGTAATGCAAGTGTCTTGCTGTGGAATTTTGACTTTATTTTGTATGTAGGCAAGCAGGATGATATGGGGGGGGTGTGAACATTTGCATTAGGAGTTTTACATTAATGTTCTCTCAGGAAATGGGTGGGTTACATTTTAACCAATCCCTGTTTATAAGTTTGTTTTCCTGTCATTCTTCCTCTGAAGAATGTCATATGACAGCACAGAGAATGATGAAGTTCTGTGTGAGGTGCTTGGATAGTGATGAATCTACACATGAAAAAAGTTCTTAAATAACCTTAAGGTGGGAACAGGTTCTCTCAGAGAATTGGGTTCAGGGATAGGGCAAGGATAAGAAAAGCCCTCTCTACAATGGGATATTAGTTGCGTGGTTTTGTACATTCACAGATTTTTATGGTTAGAAAGGACCATTAGATAATCGAGTCCACTCTCCTGTGTATCTCATGCCACTAAATTTCACCCACTTATCCATGTATTTATTTGTGTTTGGCTAAAGGATATCTGCCAGGAAGGCATCCAGTCTCCATCCTAAGAAATGGAAAATCCACTTAGGATTTCAGACCTTGCCCTAGGGTAGTGGTTCTCCAAGTGTGATCTACAGACCACTAGTGATCTGCAACTATCTTGCAGGTGGGCTGTGGGCTCGCCCTCCTCTCTCCCCCTCCTCCCCCGCTCCACAAGGAGCCTGCACTGATGCTTCAAACCCATGCCCCCTGCCCCCAAGGTTGAAGCACTACCACTGGTTTCCTGCTGCGGGGCGAGAGTGGGGAGAGCTTCTTGGGCCAGATCCAGCTTGCTGGGGAAGGACGTGGCTCTGCACACTGCCGCTCCCCCCACTTTCTGGCTGGGGGAATGGCAGCGCAGGAAACTGCTTGGCTGGAGATTTCTCTGCTGCTCCCATTGCGTAGAATTATGGCTAATGGGAGCAGCAGGGGGTGGTGTCTGGAAGTGTCCCCTATCCTCTTCATGCCCAGACTCCACACCTTCTGCACCCCTGCTCCCAGCCGGCTCCTGCACCCTACCTCACGGCCAGACCCTGCACCCTCAACCCCTCCTCTCCCCATGTTGTTATCATGGGTGTTTGGCTAGTGGTCCTTGACAAGGTTTGCGTTGAGCAGGGGGTGGGCCATGGGCCACAAAGTTTGAGAACCACTGCCCTAGTATTTATTCTGGATCTGGAGCCAGATTACTTAAAAACACGTCCTGTGCACCAGGCCTCTTCAATCTGTAAATTGGGATAAGAACTGACATAGTTGTTATGTAGATGTGCTGCCAGCATATCTAGTGCTGGGAGGCCTGTGTGTATGGCACTAGGAGAACTGTGCCAAAGAGAAAACCAGTTCCTGCTCCCAGGAGCTTCTGAGCTTACCCATGAGAGGGTACAATCAAAACAACAAACTCAAGCTGTCCAGTATGGTCACTATTGCTAGAATGCTTCATGGGAATAGGGGGATATTGAGAAGCCATTTTTATAGTGGGTGGTGGTGGAGCTTGTTATGCTTTAGAAGGCTGCCCCAGGTGTATGAGGCAGCATGGAAGAAGACCTCAAGCCCAAAGTTGGTGAAGTTGCTGAGGAGTGGTTAGGAGGGAAGCTTGGATGACCCAGAGGGCTTGCAGGGTGTTAATGGAGAGGAAATAGAGGTGTAAAAATCTGGGTAAGAGCTTCTGAAGCTGATCTAACTAGTGATTAGTCTCCTTGATGGAACAGCAACTCTGTGAAGGAAGCTGTGGCCCGAAATTGTACACCTCCTAAGAAGGCAGCCAAAAAATTTAACATCCCTCTTGGTGTTGGATTAGGAAAGGAGAAATTATCTCTTGCAGGGACTTTACTGGTTGTGGGAATGTGAATAAATACTGTGGACTGATTTTTAACATTATGGGATGTTTTGTTCTGTGGGGTACTGTTCACTGAAGGCATTTAATGGCATTGCCAAGCTGAAGGGTACTGCCTTTGATACAAGATTCACTTATTATTAAGGTAAAATATCAAAGTGCTGCCCTATCAAGGATGCAATCAGGGAGGACTTTTCCATTGCATTAGAGAACCTGCCTTTTGCCTCAGTACCTTTGCCCAGACCTCACTGTCTTCTACTGCTCCTTCCCTCTTTCCTAATCCAGTAGAAGCCTTTGTAGCATCTGTTTTATGGCTGGAGGGACAGATACATTGCAGTGTCATACAGGAATAAACCATATTAACATTAAATCAGGTTGCATTATTTTCTTCCAAGTTACTGGCATGTAAATATTCTAGAAGCTATTATATAGGTGGTTGCCAGCATGGGCGGCAAGTTGTATGCTCGTGGTGCCCATGCTCCACCAATATTTGGAGCTGGAGCAGGCCCCGGTCCCCCCGCGCATCCTCCCACCCCAGCCCCAGAGCGTCTCTCCCTCGGCCCTGGCCCTGGACCGTCCCTGCCGTGTGCAACCTTCACTGGGCTCCCCTTTGCCGGCTGCTGCTGCCATGCATGGCGTGCTCAAACCGGTGGGCGGGGAGACGCCTGGGCGTGACGTAATGTCACGGCCTGGGATTTTAAAACTGCTGGGCGCTGCATTGCGGGTTCGGAGTCCGGGGACGGAGCGCAGACTCCGCCCCGCAAAGTGGAAGGCAGAAGGTAGGGGAGGGGGAGGGGGAGGGGGAGGGCTGAGAGAGGAAGGGGCTTGTGCAGAGGGGGAGGGGAAGGGTTGGGAGAGGAAGGGGCTTGTGCGGAGGGGGAGGGGAGAGGGGGAAGAAAGGGGAAGGCACCAAAGGGACAGGGTAGAGGAAAGACAAATGCCAGGGGGCCAAGTGCAGACAATGAGGAAAAAGGCGGGAGGGGAGGTGTCAGTGGGAGGGGGACAGGGTGATGCTGGGAGGGGAGAGGGTAAGGGCATTGGGGGCTGGAGGAGGAGGTGCTAGGAGAAGGCTTGAAAGAAGGGGTGGTCATGAGGAAGGCTGGGATGGAGCAAGTCATGTGTGAGGGTACAGGGGCATGAGGGGAACGGGGGCAGAGGGTGGTAAGGGCGTGAGCATCAGGAAAAAGAGGGCAAAGGGGGCAGGGGCAGTGAGAGAAGGGGGAGGCACCAGGAGGGTGCAGGAATAAGAGAAGGTGCAGGTGCCAGGGGATTCTGGGGGTGAAGCAGAAGGGCAGACACCTGCAGGGGAGGGACCAGCACCAGAGGAGAGAGGCAGAGCAGGTTTATAGAGGGAGGTGTTAGAAGAGAGGATGAGGAGGGGTAGCTCACATGATCAGAGTGGGGCTACTGGAGGAGTGGGCACAAGGGGGGAGAGAAGGGCTGGTGGAGGGGGGCAGGTTGCAGGAGGGCTGAGGGCAGTGAGAAGGGCAGGAGTCAGGACAGCAGAGGAGGGTGAGGAGTTGGGGGGGCAGCAGGCACCAGGGGAGCTGATGGAACAAGGGGAGGAGACATGGCAGCAGAGAGAAAAGGTAAAGGTCTAAAAATATTTATTAATAACTTGGGTGCCACAGTGGCACATCCAAACAAGCCACATGAACTCAGTACTGGTGCACAACACAAAATTTCATTTTGCTCATGGGAGGAAACTCTTAGGCTATGTCTACACTGGCGGTTTCTTGCACAAGAACATCTTGCGCAAGAGTTCTTGTGCAAGAAGTCTTGCGCAAGAACATGTCCGCATTGCCATGTGCGAGCTGTGCTTTTGCACAAGAGCATCCATGGCAATGTGGACACTCTCTTGCCCAAGAAAGCACTGATGGCCATTTTAGCCATAGGGGTTTCTTGCACAAGAAATTCCTGCCGAGCATCCACACTGCCCTCTCGCGCAAGAGAGCTTGCACCTGTTAGAAAAGAGCATAGCTCTTGCGCAAGATGCCCTCTCTTACCACGCCGTACTGTAAATTTCCTTGTGCAAGAGCAGGCGGGCAGCGTGGATGCTCTGTGGGTTCTTGCATAAGAACGGCTGTACTTGCGCAAGAAGCCGTGAGTGTAGACATAGCCTTAGAGGGAACACTTCCCCCAGCCTCTCTGCCCCTGAGTTAATGTCACACACATTAGGTTAATGCAACTGCAGGATAGTTGCATGAGGTGGGGTTTGGTGGGGGCCAAACTAATCCCTGTTGGTAGGAGGATGATGGGAAAAGCCCTTAGAGAGGGGTGACATGACACCTTTTACTTCTGGTCATGTGTCCATCTTGCCCCGAGCATGTTACCTTCAGAGGCGTGGCTAACGGAGGGGGGGGTCAGGGGGCGTGGCTAATGGGGCACCACCAAAAATTATACAAACTTGCCGCCCATGTAATATGTCATCCTGAGCAATGCTGAGGTTTCAAGGCTCGCTTCTTTGAGTCATATTAGCAGGAATGTGATGCCTAACTACACGTGTGGGGTATGGTCACTTGTCCTAGATTTGGTTTGCTTTACTTAAAAAAGTCCAATATCTTAGGAAAATGAACAAACTGGCTGATCTCTATATCTTGAAGCAGCGTGTTGGTGGAATTGCAAATGGACTAATTTTCTCCTTTGTCAGGGCTTATAGAAAACAGGATTAAAAACCTTATCATAAAGACATGGCTTCCAAGTTACAAAAGAGCCTTTTATTCTGCCTTCTATGAATGAAATTTTTTTCCATACCCTAGTTTATACAGTTACCTGCTAATGAGCCATTGTCCGAAGCCCCTCTGAAGTCACTGGAGGTGTTCTCTTCTATTGAACATAAAGCAGCCAGATCTTTTCTGCTCACTGATGTTCAGCCAGGTAGTACAGTGCCTGCCTGCTTAGAAGGAGAACATGGTTATATCTTCCCTTTGCTGTGGGATTGGAAACAGGAAAGGAATCTCTGTTTCCCAAGACCCATAAAACACTTATATGAATTTACTTGTTGCATAGTATGTGTAATTATGCAGTAAAGTCAACTGTTTAGCTCAGCTGCAGTATGTTGTCTAGAAAGGAACCACCTCAGATCAACAGAGGGGTCATCTGTGTTTCAGAACCATTTGTAGTTCACTGATAGTATATTGATTAAAATTATTGTGAACCCATCTATCCAACCTGCACAGCTGGGATGCTTGACTTCATTGTAAGAAGCTGTACCACTTAGGCTGCATGACCCCTTGGTGCATGAAGTTGGAATCTTTTATTCAGAGCTCGCTGTGAGTGAAAATTTGCCCAATTGCTGTCCAATTAAAGAAGCCTCTTCTTTGGAGCTTCAGTACACGAAGGTGCTAAAGTTATTAATGGGGCTAATTAATCCCACCTACCCCAATACATTATAATAGAAATGAAGTTCTGCCAAGTGAAGTGTCTCCTTTCTTTCTAGTGACATGTGAAAGTAATAAATTAAATTCTAATCTACACAGTTTCTTTCCTTCCACAATTTGTTCTAGACAGGATCCAAGAATGCTGAGGTATTCACTTAGCTTGGCAGATTCTTCTGTGGTGGGAGCTGCACGGACAGGAAATGCAGGCCTCATAGTGGATTCACAGACCAAATCTGGCCTGTAACAGAGAAGCAGAGCTGGCCTCATGACTAGGTATAACAGGCAATGCTCATGAGTATTGTGGAGAGGGAGGTGTAGCGTATGCCAAGAGAGGGGGAGGTAGTTAAGTGAGCAGAGTGTCTCATGGAAGGAGTGGCTTGGTTGCTTTTCTGACTGGTGTCGTGGTGCTGTAAGACATACAGATGGTTATTTTAAGGTTCCTTCTTTCACTGAGCTTTTCTTTCAAGAATAGCAATTTTTTCTTCCTCCTTTTAGACTTGGCAAAGCCTCCAGTAATTGAGTCAAAGGATCCGGAACAGCTGCTAATGCAGACCAACCCGCTGCTGCTTTCCTACACCCTACAAGAGCTGTTGAGCAAGGACACTGTGCAAGTGGAGCTTATACCTGAGAAGAAGGGCCTCTTCCTGAAACACGTGGAGTATGAAGTTTCCAGCAAGGTAATGTGGGAGTGGGAGAACACCAGTCTGTGTGGGAGAGTGTGTTTCTTCAGGAGTTTCCATGCAATTGTTCAGCCTGTATTCAAAAGCCAGGTAACTTTTTAAAATCTATTCAGTGTATTAGTGATGCTGGTTTGAATCAAGAATTCAAGTATTGTTTGTATAGGTTTGCCCCTGCAGCTTACTCCCAACCACTGCTTTTCTAATACTGGGCCTCAAAGCAGGGACTGACCAATACTGCTGTTGTTTTGTAAGATGAATGGACATCCTCTGAGGACTAGAGCGAAATTACCAAAATCACTGAAGGCTAGACTGTATCTGAATGTAGGTATGGCACAACCAGCAGCAGTGAAGGTTCTCCCACACCACTCCCAATTTCTTTCTCCAATCCTGACTTTAGGGATCACTTTTGAAGTAAGATGAGAGTCCAGTTTCTATGTCCCATGCAAGTTTTGTTCCCTTTGTGAGACTGCTCACTAATGTCTTCTATGGGTTTTTTTTTTTCCTAATGAGGCTATCTGTCCCCTAAGAACTGGCCCGAGAGCACCAACTCACTCCATCCAGGTCACTAAAGAAGCAACAGTCTGACAGTGTTGTTTCAATTTTCAGTCAGTACTGTCCTTTGCCAGAGTTACTTTCAGATCACAGATGTGAGAGACTTCTAATCTCATTACCAATTCCTTGAGCTGTCATCAGACCATTTGTTGATTCTTCCAACAGTTCTTTCTGTGTAATGAGATTCTTCATAGAAAGGCAGTAACTGTGCCTTTGGCACCAGCTGAAATCTGCAAGAACAGATCAGAGCAGATACAAGGAAGGCCTAAGAGCTTTATCTATTGTGTTCCAGTCATTTGTTGTTTCTGAAATTGCATCGTTCTGCAATAAGTAGTAGCAGTGTAGGATGTAAATGTAATGTGGATGAATGTGATGACATCTAGCCTTTTCAACATGCTATTCCATCAGCTAAATGTAGTTTTTAAATGACTTGCCTGTGTGCCTCTCAAGTGTCCCTCTTTATGTTAAGGATGTTAAAGGTTAAATGGTTAACTAGTTATGGTAACCATATGTCATAAGTACCAGCTCCTGCTGTGGCCAGTGGTTAACTGGTTAAACAAATCGTTTAACCAGTAAACTCTTTTGGGCAGTTTTTACATCCCTACTATATGTGCTACCTCACTCCTCTTGGACACAAATTAATCCCCAAAACCTGGGTGATCTCACTGTTCATTCCTGAAATGACATCATGCAAAAATATTGACACTAAGATGATGATAAACTTTCACACTGTTTGAGGAATCCCACAGTTCCCACTTTTTCCTCATTCTGCTGCATGACGCACTAGAAGAGATCAAACAGGTTTTAGAGGGCTGAGAACTGTTTGCCCTGGCGTTAGACCTTGTTTGGTGGATGTTACCAGGAACTAAAGTTGTGAGTGGCGTACACTGCCATTGAAATGCTCCTTAATGATGATTGCTCATTGCAGTTGTGTTTTTCCTTTTATGTCTTTGTGTGATGCAGATGAGACACTGGGTTGGTGGAGGAATTATGTGGAATCACAGCAAGTTTAGGGACATCTACTACTTCCTTCCAGTGACGCACAGAAAACATCTCTCCTTTCCTGTATAAAATACCTTTGCCCCCATATTTGTGTATATAAAATTTGGAAATGTGCTCTTTGCTGAAACTCTTGTTCCCAAAGAAACCTACCCTGCCAGCAAGCTATCCAGCTTACATTAAGACATCTGCATGCGTAATTGAGAGGTGACTGGAGGGTTCCATGTGAGGTTTTTTTTTTTTAACTGTTAGCTTAAAGCAAGGAGTCTGCAAATCCAAGAAATGTACCAGCCACTCTCTTCAAGTCCCACATGTAGCTTTAACTCCTCCTGGCTGCGGGAAAATCGCTGAAATGCTGCTGTTGGCCTGTCTGACTGTTGTGTGGTGCCTCTCTCTATTGCAGCGCTTCAAGTGCTCTGTGTACAGGCGATACAATGACTTTGTGGTGTTCCATGAGATGCTACTTCAGAAGTTCCCATATCGAATGGTGCCTGCACTTCCGCCGAAGAGAATGCTGGGAGGTAAACGTGTGGGGCTTTGTAGTGACAGGATGGGCTCTGGTGTGACTGTGCTTATGAGAGGACAGTCAAGAATGCAGATGTCTCGAAGAGGCCATCACATTTGTGTTCTCCGGTTTATAAAGCAATGCGGACACTGCAGTGCAGAGCTTGGGGAGGCCCAGCACTACGCTGCTGGAAGTCCTTTTCAGTAAGCCATTACTGTAAAGACTCACTGCTAGCTCTCCAGGTGTAAGCTGAAAATTCTGTGACATTCATGAAAAGCATTAGGCTAGCCTCAGAGTGGGATAGAGTCAGCTATTTCTTCCCCAGTAAAGTAGCTTATAATGTCCATGGTACTGGCGCATTTTGGCGAGTGTGGAATGGCTACTGAAGCATACATGAAGCAGCTGCAGTATGTGCTGTGACACAGCACTTTGTGAAGTGCTCTGAGTATGAAAGGTGCTGTAGACATAGGGTTGCCGGATACCTTCACAAAAAATCCCGAACGTGGTGGGGGGGAAAAATTGGTTGAGCAAAAAACAAACAAACAAAAAAAAAGTCACTGTGCCTTTAAATCCCCCCCACTCTGGCCTTCTGTTTGAGGAAAAACAGAAAATATCTATTTTCTGTTTGTTTTTTTTTTTTGTTTTGTTTTGTTTTAACCGGACAGGGGCCACAAATACCAGAATGTCCAGGCAAAAACCGGACACCTGGCAACCCTATGTAGACACTCCTTCTCTTTTCTGTGGTGGGAGAACCATAGAGATGGAAAGTGGGGAAAAATCATTTGCCTATGAAAGGGCTTACATGCTCCAGGAGAAATGAGTGTGTAAAAAATGTTTACACCCTGCAGTGTGAACCCCTTACTCCAACTTTTCTTTTTTCAAGCTTATGGCCTCTGTTTACAAGCACGGAGACTCTATGTTGGGTCTCAGACTTCCAGCTTGTGGGCCACCTATGACCCTCGCACTTACCCAGTCTGGCTGGCAACATAGTTTAAAAGTTACTTAGTCAGGCCTACGCAACTGTTGGCCCTGGGGGAGAGCATGAGGGGACAGGCAGTGCATAGGGACTCACCCACACACACAAGTTCCAGCAGCACCTACACCCCCAGCAACCACATAGTTCCAGCCGTATAGGGTGCCATTCGGTCCAGGAAGCCGCACTAGCCGCTTCTGCTGCAATGTGAACCATGCTAGCTAGGGAACTGCCCGAGTTGACTTGCTTCTGCAGCCAGCAGGGTGGGGCTGGTGGGTTTCATTTTCAGTTACCCCAGGCAAGGTATCCCAGTGTGAGGAGGTGGTTGTTAACGGGGGAGGAGGAGAGGCAGGATCCCAGTGTGAGGGTGTGGGATGTTAGCGGGGGGCAGGAGGGAAGAGGCATCCCAGTGCAAGAACGGGGGTGTCAGGGTGAGGACTCAGTTTCATGTCTTTTGTAGGATCCTAGTGTCTGGGTGGGCTCCTGGGCACAAGGGGAGACACTATCAACTTGCATGTGCTGTATTGCCAACCCCAAGAGTTTAAAACTCATGAATCAGCCCCCACACTATCAAAAAGAGACTGACTTCTTGAAATCACAGATAAAAATACACTTGGAGATCTTTTTATTTGGCATCTGGTGTTTGAGGTCTTTGGCTGAACTCAGGGCACGTTTTCTAGCTTTTGTCCACAAACCGTGAGACCTAAAGTCTTTGTTTCAAAAGAAAAAAGGCTGGGATTCTCCTCCTCTAATACCATGTAACAACAAACAAGCATAATCTGCTAAGGCAGAGTGAGCACAGTTGATAGTGGCGCATGAGGCATCAGGTAGTGAAGTTCCCAGATGTGGCTTAATTCTAATAATGTGGCTAGGGCTTTCCAGGGTGGCGGGGGGGACCAGTTATCAGGAGGCTTGTGATCAAATCAGGAGAGTTGGCATCACTGATAACTGGTTAGTTTCACAAAATAAGTTAGTACTTTCACAGCTTACACCTATGGACAGGATGGTTCTGCACATACCTCCCCAGGGCCACAGGGATGTGCCAGTAGTGGCATGGGGCTAATAGCCAGAAGTCACTCTAGCCCTGCTGCGCTGCCGGTGGTGGTGATGGTGGCCCCTGTAGGGTTTCAAATTGCCTGGGGACAGTATGCGAAGCTGGTGGCTAGCAGGCATGGCCAGGAGACCTGTGTGTAAGGGGGGATGCACAGAGACTCCCACCCATCCTGGAGCCCTGCCAGAGCGGGGTGCCAGCTGGCCTGCTAGGAGGATTTTAGGACTGGAACTGGCCCCAAGGTAAGACTCATGCTCTAAGTAAATAGCTTCTCCAGGACGTGGTATATCCCCCAGAAACTTTTCTATACCAATACTGGTCACACAAATTGAGTAACTGTCCATATATAAAAGGTATTTTCCTATCTGAGATATCCTTGTTCTTCTCTTATGAAAGTTGCCTGTCTTAGGAGTAGTTTTTTCTTGCTCTGCTTTACACACAGATTGTCTAGTTTGACTTTAGAAGTAACTAAAAACTAAAAAGATGAATGATGGGTTTGGAATCGTTGTCATTGAATTCATATTCTAATGGTTACAGCATACTTATGGATAGTGAAATATTCTAAGCCTGACTACACATCCGTGCTACATTCCATAAATTTTTCTCTAGTCACATATCTTGACTCTGTATTTACATCTTATTTTTATTGTGTAATGTTACATAAGGCTTTTATACAATTTTGTTTCTGCTTTATATGCTAAAGAGCAAGACTTTCACTGTCTCATCTTCTGCTAATATTGCTAAACTTAACATTTCACAATACATTTTTCATTTAATTCATGGAGTCCACATCATCCCATAGAAAAGAAGAATCAGAAATTAGTGAACAGATCTGGAGGAGGGATTAAAGTGAACTAGACCAGGCCAGAATGATGATTCTGGAGCTAGTCTGGTAATGTTGCCAATTTCTGCAGAATGTAAGATGTCAGGGTTGTTTGTTTTTGTTTTTTTTTTTAAACTGGCTCTTGAGGTTTCACAGTCTGTGAGAATTCACAGACCTACATCTTGAAACAATACTTGTGAGAAGAGTGACCTGCTTCTGTTAATAATGGAGTGTTGATGCTAAAACCTAAAAACTAATGGCAACAATACTGAATATTAACACTGTTGCACTGCTGATAAATCCTCTTAAATAAAATGATCAGTGAGTACAGATCACATAGAAGTAAGAAATGCAAAATATCTATTTTTCCAGACCAATATTAGTATGCATTATTCTCTACTCTATCTTCCCCAGCTTTATTCTATGCATTTTTAAATGGTCCAAATGTTGGAGCTTCCATCACTTCCCATAGGATACTTTTCTGTAGTCCAGTGGTCTCCAACCTTTTTAAGCACGAGATCACTTTTTTAATTTAAGTGCAATCCAAGATCTACCTCAAATACAAATACCCTTGCCCCGCTTCCTTCCAGCCCCTTCTCTAAGGCCCCCGCCCCCAAGCACTCCATCCTCCCTCTCTTGCCTCCCACCCTCACTTTCATCAGGCTGGGGTTGGGGTGCAGGCTCGGTCTTGTTTAAGGGATCTGGAGTATGAGAGGGGCTCTGAGCTGCTGTTGGGGCAGGCAGTTGGGATGCAGGAGTGCTTGGGGCTAAGGCAGGGGCTTAGGGTCTAGGAGGGGGATCATGACTGTGGTAAGGTTTCAAGATGTGGGCTCCTGTGTATCTCAGGTGGCTCCTGGTTGGTGGTGCAGTGGGGCTAAGGCAGGCTCACCCTTACCCTGGCCCTGCACCACTCCCAAAAGCAGCCAGCAAACTCCATCCCAAGTCCTGTTGTGCCCCCTCTCTGCTTTTTGGAGAAAGTAGAGTGGGAGGGGGCACCTTGATCTGAGCACCCCTCCTTGACCAGGCCAGAAAGCAGGAGGCTTCCCAGGAGGAGGGGCAGCTCCAAGGCAAAGGGCAGGAGATGAGCAGCAGTGAGGGGAGGGGCAGCTGAAGTGCTGGCACTTGATAGCCTCTTGGCCAAAACAGTCAAGATCATCTGTCAGAGGCTCCAAGTAGATTTGGGCTTTACTGGTTGGTGACTACTGCTGTAGTCCAACATATCTTACATTATAGGAAGTTATTTGCCATCTGATTTTTTTGCCATCTTAAATTTTTCTTTTAAAAAATCTTGTTGCTAGTTCTATCCAGTGTTGTGTATAAGGTGTGTGTGTGTGGGGGGGTAACATGGGAGGAAGGGAGTAGCAGCCATAGCCACTAGATGAAGTGTATGGAGCAATTGGACAGAGCAGAGTTTCACCATTCTCTCCTTCCTTCCCATGGACTTTGACTTGAGTGTCTTTCCTCCACAGAAAATGAGTGGTAGTAAGAACTGATGACCTAGAACACTTTACAAGAAACAGAACAAACTACAGTTAAAATTCTTCTTGGTACTTGTTTTTTCACTACATGTTTTCACGGGGTGGATATATCTAGTTAGATTATTAAAACAGGGAAAATAGCAGAGCACGTGTTTTTAGTGGACTTTTGACTTGAGCAACTGGAAATTGCTTGGTGGGTAAGGATCATTGTGGGTCTGCTTGTGGCCAATAAACTCATGTTAAAAGCGAACTGGGAAGGAAAAGGCAGTGCTGCTCTTCACTGTCCCTTTATGACGTGAAACTGTTGCCAGGGACCATTGTTATAAGTTGTGGCTTGGAGTCATTAGGCTATTTGTGTACTAAAAAAGGCCACATTTTTCTTCTTTTTTGTAACTCTTTCTTCTCTTTAAAAAAACGCTTCTCCTTTTTTTGGTTTTAACTTTACAAATATCAGCTTTGGACTTCACTTCTTTCTAGAAGACTTTGGCATGATATTTGAATGACTTGGATAAGGATGTGACAGTAGTCTGAAATCACAAAACACACCACACCAAACAATTCCCAACCCAAACAAGGTATGGGAAAAGGGTATTTCTGGAGAAAATATTTTGAAGCCATCTTTCCACAATGTAAAGGAGCAAAAAAGAGTACAAATGTTAAATTTGCTTTGCATATAATCTTTTTAAGGTATGGGATGTTTCACTTCATAGTAGGACCTTAGTTCACAGCTGGTGCCTATAAAATTATCTGTATTGCAGTTGCTCCTAGAAGCTCCACATAAGGTAAGGGTCCCATTGAGCCAGATGCAGTGTAAACATGAAGAAAGAGACACTCTGGCTATCTCTGCACTATAGACCAGGGGTGGGCAAGAGAGCCGCTGTGGGCCGGATCCTGCCTGCCAACCCTATTGATCCGGCCTGCAGTCGCCCTGTCGCTCCCCTGCCCCCAGGCCAATTGAGACCTGAGACGGGGGGAGCGTGCAAAGTCTCCTTCTGCTGCCAGGGATGTGCAGTGCCTAGAGTGAACTGCCAGCTGTTCAAAACAGCTGGTGGTTCACTCTAGGTGCTGTGCACCCCTTGCAAGGTGGGGGCAGCAGAGCAAAGACTTTATGTATTCCCCCACCCCCGGGCCAGTCAAGTTCCTGGCCCCGCCCTTCTGCCCAGGCCTCTCCCCTTCTGGGGCAGCCTGGGGCCACTTCAGAAATTTGTGAAGTGATCCCCTTCAAAAATTATTGCTCAGCAAAGTTCCCTCTGAGCTGCGTGGCTGTGCAGCTATTTTCTGAGCCCCGCGCAAGCAGGGAGCTCAGCTGACCAGTGGGAATTGGGGCATCTGTAAACAGCAGCTAAATGCTGCTGTGTGCTGAACTGAAGAGCTCCTAGAGCAGAAAAGCAGATGAGATAAGCAGCCAAGATAAGGAGGCAGTAAGTGGCTGGAGGGAGGTATTGGGGGAAAGTCAGAGGGGCGGGGAGTTTGGAGAGTCCCATCCGCTGGAGGAGACAGAGAGGCACAGGTAGAAACCCAGCAGTCTCTTCAAGCCTCCTGGGCTGGGAAGGGGAAGGTGGAGGAAAGAGGAGATGGGTAGGTGCTGGCATCTGTGCAGTGAGGTAGAGGCAGGGGGCAGTTTGTTTGGGGTGTCCTGACTTGCTGCAGTCCTCTCTGTTAGGCTGGGTTGGAGGGGGTAGGAGAAGCAGCCTGCATGGAGAGTGTGCGTGTGTGCGCGCAGGCTAGGAGGACATTAGCATGGTTGCATTTCAGACACAGTTTACATAGGAGTTAATGGCTTAAGATAAGAAAAAAGTTTCTTTTAACAGAATTTTTTTGGAGTGTTGCCGATATCTAAAACTCTGAACTTATATTTTTTAATCCTATGTTACTAATTAATACATGGTAAACTGTATTGCACTAAGGCCAGATCTTTGCTATGTGGTAAAGTTCTGGGTCTGATGAGTCAGAAGTAGCAAGTACCAGGTGTGATGCTAATTTTGTAGGATGAAACATGCCTCTATCTACAAACCCTGAAATCATGTGTTAATTTGTTCTGGGGCTTCTACTCTTTTTCGAGTGGAAGAAGGCTAATTCCCTACCTTTGTAGTCACTAAGGGTACCTCATAGCAATTAGACACAGGTGTATTGTTTTAATACATTTTCTTCCACACATATGGACTGCTTAAAATGTATGTGGATATGTGTGTTGTTTGTATTGGTGGTGCACACACTACTTCAGTACTGGTTTTGCATATAAGAAATTTCAACCCGCCCAAGAATAGAAAATGTTAGAGGGAACACTGTTGCCCACCCTTGCGATAGACCTTGTAGCAGCTGCACTTGCGCTCCTGTATGGTCTCCCATGTAGCGCTCTGTGGTGACAGAAGACTGCTCTCCAGTTGGCTTAATTAAACCACTTCCAATACATGGCACTTCTGTGGCTGAACACTTATGTCAGTCGGCGTTTGGTTTTTACCCTGATAATAGTTTGACTTAAAGTGCTAGTGTAGATATAGTCTCCCTGTACATAGGAATTTGCAGCTAGGGTTCCAATCCTGCAAATTCATACATGATTAATTTGACTCACCTGAGTAAACCTATTGAGGTAAATAGGAGCAGAAGGGTTTGCAGAACTGGAGCCTTAGTGAGGACAGGCTGTAACAGATCATTTGAGGGAGTGGGGATTTGCAATGTTCTGATAATTAACAGGTAGACCAGTGTAACCAGCAGACCTGTTGCATGGAACTGACAGAAGGCACAGATGATGCTTTCTTGGATTTTGCTGCAGATGCAAATGCAAGAGAGTAGTTGGACTTGATGGTGCCTGTCTCTCTTCCTAAGCCTATTGTAGTGCCTAATGCATTAACACAATGTTGTGTTTCCTCCTATAGCTGACCGAGAATTCATAGAGTCTAGGCGGCGGGCTCTGAAGCGTTTCATTAATCTGGTGGCTCGGCATCCGCCTTTCTCAGAAGACGTGCTCCTGAAGCTCTTTCTCTCCTTTAGTGGCTCGGTGAGTACTTTTTAATGATGCAACATGTGCACTGGGAAACAGTAACTGAGTTTAGAGCTGCTTATTGCCTGCACATTTATCATACCCACAATTGTAATCCTGGCTACAAGGGGCTAGTGGAGTGTTTCCTTTGCACTGGATATCTCTGCTACTGGACGGTGGGTTGTGTTGTCATCTGTACAATGCTGTGGGTATGAGGTCTTAAAAATAATACTCTTTCCCGTGGCAATATGTGTCACACCACTCCTTATTGCTGATCCTCCCCAGAAAGGTATCTCACCAGAGGAGTGTTAAGAAATGATGATGTCAGTATTTGAGTATTTTTCTGTCTCCTAATGCAATTTTTTTAGCATAGGAGGAACTTTCTCAGATGAATGCCGCATTTGAGGTGCAGGGTTAACATTTGTATATGTTTAAATTTTAGAGGAAGGGATGATATGGATGGGCAGTGGGGACCTCTGAGGGTGGTGGTGGAGAGGAGGGATTCGCGAGGCAGTGGGGGCTTTGGGAAAGGGCTGGAACAGGGACGCAAAGAGGTGGAATTCAGGTGGGGCCACCATGGCTCAGGCATCCGGGGGCGGGTAAGCAACAGCTATGTCAGGAGAGGCTTAGTCTCCACTGGCCTATTATATCTGCCAGCTTTGGTGATATGGGAGTTGGAAATTCATAGAGAGAGGTAAGTCAGGGGTCTACAAATAAGCACAGGATACAGAATCACTTTTTTTATGCCCCTTTGGCATGAGAGGTTGATTTGTCCCTCCAAGGAGGAAGAGTGAAATGCCATGAAAAGGTGGACCTTTTCAGTATGTAATAAAAGCAACCGTCAACTGTGGATTCTAGCTTCAGAGCATAAGGAAGCTCAAGTTTTAACAGGACTGAAATTGCCATTTGTTGTCACTGTGTGAATTGCCTGATGGGTTTGATTGGCTGACTGGTGCCAGTTTCTTTTGCTTTTCTAGGATGTGCAGAACAAGCTGAGGGAGCTGGTCCAGGGAGTGGGAGATGAGTTCATGATTTGCCAACTAGCTCCCCGGGCTAAGGTATTTTTCTTTTATGGTGAATAACTGCAATGCTAATACCTGTTGCCCATAGGCACAGGGTCTTGTATCTGCTGGGTAAAAAAGAGTGGCTGTAATTGAAGAGGAATGGAACAATTTATGCAGAGGACTGTAATGGAGCTGATTTTGACTTCTATTTTCTTTAAAACAAAACACATAGCTGGTTATTTCCAGGCCCAGTATGTCCAGTCTGGATCTACGTAGTAAAATGTCACAAAATTAGAGTGAGAGAAGTCTTTGTCCAAATGCACATTCCTCAATAACTATAAACAACGTGCACAGTGCGAACATTCATCCTGTCGCTTCCTTTGTGTTATCATCCCCCTCTGTCTATGAGAGAAGCTATGAATCTCACAATTTTTTGTTTCTCTAAGGCTGCTGTACCCTAGTTGTGTCTCTTGCTTGCTGAGCCTGACATTATTGCTCTCCTGAGATGCTTGCTTATGTGGAAGTTCAGCCTAGGGTAAGGGGGAAATAAAGCACCCAGTGAAGGGTTAAATTTTCTTTTAAAGAAAGGCCTTTTCAGCATCTAGCATAGCAGGGCTCTGGTTTGTGACTGGGGCTGCTGGGTGCTATTGCAAGACAAATAAATGATAAAGATATTACTGTTATTACTCAGCAGTCCTGCCCCCGGTGTGTGTATCATTCACAGTGCTTGACACTAAGGAGTAGTTATACTTTTACTGATGTTAGTGCTGCAGAGCAAATCCAGCTGTGGGACACTGAGCTGGATCTTATCGTGCCCATGCATCACCAGTAGAATGGTTAGCAAAGCTCTGGTTGCACAGTGTGTTACTGATGAAGACAAGCAAGAAGAAACTGCTTGTAATACCTGGTTGAGTTTGCAGGGCTACAGTTAAAAGTTCTGGCAGGGAGTCACTGATACGCCTAGGACATCACAATACCATATTGAATGGCTCCTCTCAGAGCATACAACCATTTTAGGTATTATCAGGCTAATACTCCTAATCTTTCTGCTTGTGACTTATCATGTAACCGGATCCATCACTAAGCTCTCTTTTGCTGCCTCAGGACTTCCTCCCAGCTGACATCCAGACCCAGTTTGCTGCCAGTCGAGAGCTTATCCGAAATATCTACAACAGCTTCTACAAACTGCGGGACCGTGCAGAAAGAATAGCTTCCCGAGCCATTGATAATGCCTCAGATCTTCTCATATTTGGAAAGGAGCTAAGGTAGATTAGGCTGTAAAGGCTCCCTCTAGGGCACATTTCTGTGAATATTCTTGTGTTTTAAAGAGAGCAATAGTTGTACCAGCAGAATATCTAGGAGGATAAGGCCTGTATTTCTAAAGATGCATGGCACAAACCAGGATCACATTTTCTGGTTGCAGAAAGAAGAATATATGGTGTGTTCCCCAGAGTGAGGGAGAGAAAATGGCAATACATTGATATTCTGGAGCTGATTTGCACTTGTATGAAGTGGTACAGTCCCTGAGTACATGGATGTGTGATCATGCACAGGCACAGACCCTTTTACATGCTGTATATGTACACACACGCCGCATTTTTATTTTAAATTAAAACACTGATGTGCTTGCTAGTGCACAGTTCACATCATTCTCTCTCTCTTGTGTGTGCATATGCTCATCTACATACACATATCCAAACTGCTATCATTGCACTGTGCTGCTAACCTAACCCTGGAAAGTAGATATAAACTTACTGCTTCCTGATTCTTAGGGGACTGCTAGTGAGTTTTGAGAAGGGGAACTTCCAGTAACTATTGGGATGGGTAAAATTATCAGACACACCTAGCTGCTTAGCGGAATCTACTCACTGTCTCCCCTTTCCTCTCTCAGTGCCTTGGGCTCAGACACTACACCACTTCCCTCCTGGGCTGCTCTGAACAATAGCACATGGGGGACTCTGAAACAGGCTTTAAAAGGCCTGTCCATCGAATTTGCGCTGTTAGCTGACAAGGCTGTACAGCAGGTGAGTTCCTCTGCCATTTTGTTTCTCTTGTATAATTGCAGTTGCTGCACTTAGGGTGCATCTACACAGTACCCTGAACTCGAAATAAGCTACGCAAATTGTCTATCTTATCATGAATGTTTTTCAAAATAGCTTATTTTGAAATTTGGCGCATCTACACAGCGCCAAATTTTGAAATAATGCACTATTTCGAGCCATCCGTTAACTCTCGTACAATAAGGTTTACCAGGATGGCAAAATATAGCTCCCATTATTTCGAAAAATATTTTGAAATAATGGGTGGCTTATGTAGATGCAGAATAGCTATTTAGGGATACCTCCAGTATCCTGAAATAGCCGTGCAGTTTAGACATACCCCGAGAGAGGTATTTTCTGCCTTGTGTCACTTCTTGATTAAAAGGCCTTCTAGACATGAGTGCCCCAGAACTTACTCCCTCTTTCTTTGCAGCCCAAAGCCATGCTGAACTGGCCAGGTCTGGCATAATGGAGAGGAAAAAAGGCTGGGGGCGGGTGGATGGGTGGAACTTTTTAAAAAGCTTAAAAGAATAAATAGTAACTGTCTCAAGTGATCCAAGAATCCTGCATTCTGCTTGGCTAAGATGGTGTGGTGGATATAGTCCAGCAGAACCTGTTTCTGTAATAAGTTGTGATCTTAACCTCTTGTTAAACACTACATGAAACTCATTCAGACAGAACACAAGCGGTCTTATTGCTGCTGAAACAGCACACTGTGATAACTACTATTGGAATAATATAAACACATGACAGTCCAAAAAGATAGTGAAAATAAACTATCACTTACAACTATCATTCCATGGCGCTAAAGATATTCTGGGCGCATTACAAATAAATAAAGTCAGGTTTCTGCACCAAGGACCCTAAAGTTCTAGAGAGCCTCACATGACACAGGAAGGGAGATGGGACGTAAGGAACAGACAAGCAAGTGATAAAGTTTAGAGTGTGTTTTGTCAGCTCTGTCTTTTGTTTTATTAAGTATTCTAAGGGGGGAGTGCTGGTATTTATAGGTTACCTGGAATAGGAGTGTCTTCATGAGGGAAGATGAAAGCCTGGGGAATTCTGTCAGTGTAGAGGTTCCAGACAGAGCTGTCTAGAAAACCTTAGAGGAATCATGACACCAGCCTCTTGTTGTAGGGATCATTTGATCAGAATGCTGTTCCTGCTCCAGTTAATTCTGTGGTCATCCTAGTGTCCAAGCTTAAAATCTCCAGCCCCCGTGCGAGAACTGCTTATTGTAGTTATGTATAGTAATTCCTCATTTAACACTATAGATATGTTTCAGAAAATGATCGTGTTAAGTGAAAACATGTTATGCTGAGTCAATTTTCCCATTGAAAATAATGGAAAAGGTGGGGATTGCGTTTCAAGTGGTCGTGTCTGTTGGGACCAGGACATAAGGTTGAGGGAGAAAGGGGACTGGGTTACAGCAGGGAGGGGAGGGAGGTGTTTGGCTTTGGGGAAGGGAAGGGAAAGAGACGGGAGGGGGAGTATGCCTCTGTGACGGGTCTGCCAGGACCCGCACTGCGTCCGGTGAGGGGGGTCGCCAGGGAACCCTCTGTCGCTTTGCAGGGAGGTGGGGGAAGCCCCACACAGCCGCTGGCAATGGGCCGGCTGGGGAAATCATGTTATTCCGGGGACGGTCGTGTAATTCAAAAAACGTTCCCTAAAAAAAAAATCGTACTATCGTGAAAATGTGTTAAGCGGGCACATGTTAAATGAGGAATTACTGTAATGGCATGTGTGCACCGGAAATAACTGTGGGGACGCAACATATTAGGTGGGTTTGAGGAGCTGGGATAAGCTCTTGCTAGGCTTATATGAAATGTACGTGTCTCTTGTTTTCTAGGGAAAACAGGAAGAGAGTGATGTGGTGGAGAAGCTGAACCTTTTCCTGGATTTACTCCAGTCCTATAAAGTGAGTGTGCTGTTTCTCTGCCAGTGAAAAAATTGTTCAGAACATTTTTTGGCTTTTTACAGGGTGTAGCTCTAAGTGAGTGGAAAAAGGGCTGGAAAAGCCAGTTCAGAGGCAAACTGGCATCATGTTGAATAAGGGGAGTGGTTCTCACCCTTGGCTAGCGCTAAAGTATTACTGATTTGCTCTGGGCTCATAAAAAGTTTTGTGGACATCAGACCTTGCAAGAAGTTAAAGATTTCTATCTTTTTCGCTTGTAGGAATCAGCTAAACTTTTACATATGTCAGCTGTTTTAGAGACAGGAAAAGCATGAATTAGTGGGCCAGGCTGAAGACCTTTGTTCAGTTACACATGAAATTAGTCTTATGATCTCAGTCTACTCCTTGGACACCTTGCAAAAAACATCTAAATACAGTTCAACACAGTTGGCAGACTTCCAGAAGAGGAGCAGGGCACTCCAAGCTAACACTGAAGTTAATTATCAGTGTTTAATATTGAAAAGGGACACATAGCTAGGAAGTTTGGTATTGGTAAAGTTCAGGGTACATTGGCAGATAAGCAGCTTCAGCTTGCCTATTGTACCCTCTGTTGCGGTTCTGAGCAGTTCTGTTTCTGATTTTTAAAAAAAGGCTTTATTGGAAATAACACATTTTAGAAGTTGCATTGGACACTTTGCATGCCCTCATTCTGAGCTACGTCTAGACTGCAAGCTTCTTTCAGAAGAAGCTTTTCTGGAAGAGATCTTCCAGAAAAACTTTTTTTGAAAGAGAGAGTCTACACAGCAAAAGTGCAATGAAAAAGTGATGTGCTTTTTCGAAAGGTAGCGTCCACATTGATTACGCTATCTCGCATTTCCGTTGTGATTACTGTGGACAGAGTGGCCACCAGGGCACCTGTGCTTTTTCCTGGAGGCCTCTTCTTTAGAAAAAAACACACTCTTCCATGTCCACACACACCTTTTTCCTAAAAAGCTTTTTCGGAAAAAGGCTTCTTCCTCGTAGAAAGAGGCTTACTGCTGTCAGAAAAACCCCTCCCTTCTTTCAACTTTCTATCGAAAGAACGCAATATCAATGGACATAAGTAGTTTTTCCGAAAAAACTGCCGTTTTTCTAGAAAAACTCTGCAGTGAGGCATACCCTCAGAAATACACATTCTCTCTTCCCCACACTTGTCCATGGCTCCCTCCCCAGTATCTAGTTTTTGATGTGAGGTAAGTATTGGTTGTTTCCCTTCTTCCTGAAGGACCTGTGTGAGAGGCATGAGAAGGGAGTACTGCACAAACACCAGCGAGCTTTGCACAAGTACAGCATGATGAAGAAGCAGATGATGAGCGCTACTGTGCAGAACAAGGAACTGGAGTCTGTGGAACAGCTGGAGTCACGAATTGTGGAGGTAGAGCAGATGTTTGTGTGGGAGTGATGGGTAGCGTGTGTGGTAGATAGAAAACTTTTCCTAATACTGCCATGCTGTGGTTTATCAGTGTTTTTGGAACAGGTAGAAAGGGGACTGTCCTATAGCCAGAATGGGTAGGAATGGTGTCCCTAGCCTGTTTGTCAGGGGCTGGAAATGGATAACAGGAAAGGGACCACTTGATGATTACCTGTTTCTATTCACTCCCTCTGGAGCATCTGGCATTGGCCACTGTTGGCAGATAGGATACTGGGCTAGATGGACCTTTGGCCTGACCCAGTATGACCGTCTTATGGGTCACCCATAAATCTTAGTCATATTCAAATGAACTGCTGTGCTGCAAGGAAAGTGTACTTGTTCTACTGCTGGTGTTTGGTGTCTCAAACAACATGGTCCAATACAGCTGAGTCTAGGAAGTACAGAAATGTACAGTCTGCCTGGTGGAAGGTGCTTGTTCTGTGACCTCACTAATTGCTGACAAGCAAAACAGGCACAAGACTGCTTTTTAATTTTTGGTAAATGCTTGAGTAACAGGGATAGAGAGGGGACTTGTGCACTATTGGCATGAGTGGATGCTGAGGAATGATGCATTCCTTCCGTCCCCCCTTGTACCTCCCTTCTGAGCAAAGAGGTTAACTGGGTTTTTCATCTCTCAGCAAGAGAATGCCATCCTGACCATGGAGCTGCGCAATTATTTTTCTCTGTACTGCTTGCACCAGGAGACACAGCTGATCCATATCTACCTGCCTCTCACTTCCCACATCTTGGGGGCTTTTGTCAACTCCCAGATCCAGGGCCATAAAGAGGTAAGTTCTTCAGTCATCTTTCCTCCCTTCCTCCAAATGAAAATAGGTATTTGAGCTGTTTGTTTTTCCCTCTTTCTCAAAGAGTGGGGCTGTCCTTGTGACAGTCATGCTGAGAGAGAGAGAGAGAGAGAGAGAGAGAGAGAGAGAGAGAGAGAGAGAGAGAGAGAGTGTGTGTGTGTGTGTGACTTTTTTTTGCTTTAGAGTTGGCTGAGAAATCTGGACTGGCTATTTATTTGTGGATGTTGGATATTTGCTACATGGATCTGCTTTTTTGCTTTGTGTTAAACAGAAATTATTTAGCAAGAAACAGGATCCCCTTTTATGTATGTCAATTAATCATTCAGCATTTCTGAGGTTTAGACTTGTTTCTATGCATTGCTTATGGAAGTATTTGTTAGGGGGAGACAAATTCTGTGTAGGCCTCTGAACAAGCCTTTGAAATTCTGTCTCTTCCGTACCTGCTTATTTTGGTAAGGATGACGTGGTCCTCAGAAAACTGCATTAAAGCACCAGATTGATTGGGGGAATGCTCTGGACTCACTGTTTTTTCATATAACATTTGTCTTTTGATCAACCTCCAACAGGGCTAAGTGCTGCCTTGAACTCAGTCCTTTGTGTGTTGTGTGACGAGATGATGACTCATCAAGCTGTTTTGCTTTCTCTTCTCCAGATGAGTAAAGTTTGGAATGAACTGAAGCCAAAGTTGAGCTGCCTCTTTGTGGCACCCCACAATGTGCCAACACCGTCATTGTCACCCCCAGAGGGCAACTTCTTTTCCAGTTAACTCTCTGAGATCTGACATTGACCAGGGTGAAGTGTGGTCAAGAGAGGAGTGTAACCTCCAGTGCTTTTTTTGTGATGGTACTGCTCAGTACGCAGTACCGGCACCTCCAGTCGCAGCTTACCTGGAAAGAATGGAGCTTTTCTCCTGGAGTACTGGCACCTTTTTTTTTTGTTTTTTTTTAAACAAAAAAAGCACTGGTAACCTCTATCTCCAAACAAGAAAATGAAGCTTCCAAACAGCTATTTTTATACTGCTGCTTTGAGCTGCTCTCTGACTTATGGACAAACTGGAAACAGAACCACATACAGAGAGAGACAATCTCTTGATTTTTGTTCTTTATTTTGAAGTGCCACGGGACACGACTCGGATTCATTGCCCCAGTGGCCCTCTGCCTAAGGACTGAAAGAGGCTTGGTACACCAAGTCCTGCAGTTTGCTTATTGCTGAAGTCCCACATCGCTCATATGGATTACCCTCTTACAGCTATTTACACATATACAGGCCAATGTTTAAAGTGCTGAGATGCACAGGATGTCTGACGTTTCCTTACTATTTAAGCTAAGGACCCAAACTAGAGGCATGTGTGTATAAGAAGAGCTGAAGAGTAGCCTCCGTGTTCCCCCAGGTTCATTCATTAGGTGTTTGATCTCATATTGCTAGATCCACATACAAACCAGGTAAAAATGTCTTGGTTGGCTCTCTAACTCTGCTGGGTGAGTGTGATGTTTTCCAGTGTGGAGCTGAACTCATGTGTCTCAGGAAGGCACAGGGCATATTTGTTCATGCGTAGTAATGTATGTATGGCCACAGATGACCTTGCTGAACAGTGTTTCTTACGGGAATCTGCCTGCCACATGGGTAGAAAATAGTTGATTGAAATGATAATACACTCCCTAGACAGGAATAACTCTTCATGCAGGAGAAGCAGGGCCACTCTATGGTGATTAACTTTCCTTGGAAGGACTGGAGTCTCTCATGGGTGCCTATGTTACAGGCATCCTCAGAGGATGACTGCCTGTGAGAGCCCAAATTGGCTAATGCTGATGTTCCCTCTGGTTTAACTCTCAATTAATACATATCCAGCCAGGACCGAAATTGTTAATTCATCAGCAAGCATCAGTATATATCACAGTGCCACTCTTTTCTGGCACCGTATATACTGAAGATGAAGGCAGACTCCTTCAGGTGAAAGAGAAAATAAACTTTGAGTGAGTGAAAAGGAAATGTGCTACGGAAGAGTGATCTGTCTAATTTGGACCATAATTATTTCCCTATTCTAGGCAAGTTGCCTATTAATAGGGGGTATATTCAATTTCTCTAATTCTAGAATTCTGATTCTCATATATAATGTTGACTAGTTTCTGCTGCAAAAGTTTTTGCGCAAAAACTCGTGGAGCATCCACACTAGAAGCCCATTCTTGCACAAGAAAAAGTACAGTAAAGCGTCAGAAGAGAGGGCTTTTTGCGCAAGAGTTATTCCTCTCCCCATGAAGAATAAGCCTTTTTGCACAAGAGCTCTTGAGCAAAAAGGCATGTGTGGACGGGCAGCAGGGGGTTTTTGCACAAGAACTGGCCTCCAGGAAAAAACACACATGCTCTGGTGAACACTCCTGAAAACTCATCACAGCTCTATAGTTCCTGTCTCCTGGCCCCTCCTTAAAGGTGCAGGCCCCCTGGAGAAGCCCCGTGGCAGGAAGCGGATCCCAACCCTGCAGCATCTCTCCACATGGCTCTTCCTGCCACAGCCAGGACTAAGCATGTCTGCCCCTGAGGCCCCCCGCGACTTCCCTGGCCCTCATGGGGAGCAGCCCCAGGGGTCACAGGACCCACCCAGGGCACCAAGAGGCATGTACCCTCCTGGTCTGGGCCAGAGGTTGAGGCCCTCTTGGAGCTGTGGGGACAAGAGGAGGCCCTGCAGGATCCCCGGGCTAGGAGGAGAAATGCCGAGCTTCGGCCAGATAGCACGGGCCTTGGCAGAGCGCGGACACCCACTCCGGACCTTTCAGCAGGTCTGCAGCAAAGTCAAAGAACTCTGGTTCTCCTACACGCGTGCCGGCAAGTGCTTGGGGGCAGGACCCCACAGCTGCACCGCATCCTGGGGGACGAGGAGGAGGAGACCTCATCCATGGTCGTGGACACTGGCCTGGGGACCCCCGTCATTGCGCACCAGGAGCAGGAGGGTGAGGGCCAACCGGCCGCCCCAGCGGAGGATGAGGAGACCAGTCCCACCTTCACCCTGTTGCTGGAGCTGCTGCCTGGCAGCCAGGAAGTCTCCCAGGCCTCCTCAGAAGCCGGGGAGGGATCCTCAGGTGAGTGGTGTCTTTGTCACTCTCTCAGAGGGTGGGGGGAGGCGGGGGCAGTTGGGCAGGATGGGGGAAGTGTGTACAGTGTGTTGTTCTGGCTGGACACTGTGCTGGGCTCTGCGCATGTGCAACTTTGTGCCATGTTACTGTGTAGCACATGGATGCAGCAGGCAGCTCCCGAGCACGCCTGGGATCCTGCGGGACACACACATCCTGCCTGGGGGGCGAGGGGGGGTTCGCAGGCAGGGAGCAGGCTAGCCACAAGGGTGCAGGCCAGACCCCACACACCCCAAAGAGTGCCACACGAACCTATGGGGCCTGCCTGCCAGTGTGAGACAGCAACCTTGTCCGTACACATTGGTGCGAGCCGCGCCTGTGCGTGCGGCCCCCAGGGAGCCCCGGGCTGCTCCCAGCTCCTCTGCCACCCCTGACAGAATCCCCGAGGTCACACTTCCCTGGTCTGCTTGTCCGTGGGCTGGGGGGGGAAGCAGGCAGCCCGTTGCTCGCTGCTCACAGAGGGGGGCACAGCTTCAGGGCCAGTGTCCGCAGGGATGACTGACTGCTTCTCCCTGTTGTGTGTTCTCCACAGCCGGACCAGCCGGGAGTGAGGGGTCAGCCAGTCCTCTGCTGCCACCTGCCAGAGGTCGGGGGACACAAAGGCGCACCAGGCTCCAGGACCAGCTCATGTGGCAGCAATTGAGGACATGCAGCGGACGCTGGCTAAGAAGGTCCGCTCTGACTATGAGTGGCGCCAGCACGCCTAGGAACAGTTCATAGAATGCTGTGATTGCTTCGGTGATCTCATGGCCAGCATGGTGGCTCACATGGCCCATGCTGCTTCCCATGTGTCCCCTCTTGCCCCCCCCCCATCCTCACTACATCCCTGTGCTCCCTGCACCCACCTGTTCACTAGGCCAACAAGGCCCCCGCACCTGGGGTGGCACTGGCAGCTATCCCTGGGAAACATAAGCCCTCGTCCCAGTTCAGAGCCCCCTCCCCCTGCCTACCTTTCAGTCATGTTAAATAAAGCAAGTTCGGTTTGGTTGCAATGCACAGAGGCTTCTTTATTGGGAAGGGGGAAAGGGAGGGGTTGGGCGGGGGAGGGGGGAGAAGGGACGTGGCTGCAAGGCAGGGGTCCCTTGGTAGGAGGCCCTGGGGACAGTTACTGGGGTGCCTATGATAATCTCTCCCTCAGGGCTTCCCAGATAAGCACCCCGGCCTGATGGGCCTGCTGAATGGCAGCTGTCTGGGGCTACTCATACGCACGGCCCACTTGGCCGGTGTCTGCCCCCCAGCCCGGGAGGAAGGCCTCCCCCTTCCTCTCCACAATGTGGGGGAGGACACAACATGCCGCAACCACCTCAGTGATGTTGTGCTCCCCCATGTCCAGGCGGGTCAGAAGATAATGAAAGAGCACCTTCAGATGGCCAAAGGCGCACTCGACCTGGTTCCTGGCCTGGTTCATTAAATTATTCCCTGCTGGTGTCCAGGTGTCCAGCATATGGCTTCGTAAGCCATGGCATGAGGGGTAGGCCACGTCCTCCACGATGCACAGTGGCATCTGCACATCCCTAATGGCGAATTCCCGGTGGGGGAAGAATGTGCCTGCCTCCAGCCTATGGTACAGGTTGGAGTTTCTAAAGATGCAGGTGTTGTGTACCCTGCCCAATCACCCCACAAACATACATCCATAGTGTCCATGGTGGTCGACCAGGGCCTGCAGCACCATGGAAAAGTAGCCCTTTCTGATGAAGCGGGCCGCTCAATGGTCAGGTGCTTGGATGGGGATGTGTGTCCCATATATTGCTACCCTGCAGTTGGGGAACCCCAGGGCAGCCAGTTTGGCCACGGTGGTATCCAGGTCTCCCATTCAGATGACCCTCTTCAGCACGAGGGAGGCGATGGCCCTCACCACCTGCAGAAGGACATGAAGAAACACAGAAAACAGAGGTTGAGAAGGAGGGGGAGCGTGAGCCATTGGAGGTGCCTGCCCTCTCCCATGCCCTCTCCCTGTGAACCTCCCAGGATTCCCCCCCATGAGACTGCCCCCCCCCCCCGCAGCTGAGCTGTGTGAGGGCGGGACGGCACAACTCCCCGGGGGACGGGTCTTCCTCCCTCACCTGCACTCCACCCCCCACAGCCAGGACTGATCTCTTCGTCCCTCCCGTGCAGAGACTGCAGCCCCAGAGGGCCTTATCTGCATGAGGACAGCCCCGACGGTGGACTTGCCCATGCCAAAATGCTTGCCCACCGACCGGTAACTGTTCGGTGTGGTGAGCTTCCAGAGGGTGATGGCAACTCTCTTCTGCGGGGGGATGGCTGGCCACAGGTGGGTGTCTTGTCTCTGGAGTGCAGGGGCGAGCCAGATATAGAGCTCCAAGAAGGTATCCTTCCTCATTCGGAAGTTGTGGAGCCACTGCTGGTCGTCCCAGCGCTCCATGACCAGCCGGTCCCACCCGTCGGAACTGGTGTCCAGCCTCCAGAACCGCCTCTCCACGGTGGGCTGCAGGTTCAGCAGTGAAGCTGCAGCACCCGGGAGAGGGACTCCACAGTGCCGTCATGGTCGAGCTCCTGCAGTAGCAGCATGGCACCGTGTATCACGTGCAGCACGCACTCGAGCATGGCCGTGTGGGGCCAGGACATGCCCAGGGGCAGCTCTGGCTCCATGGCAGCAATCAAAAGGCAATGGAAAGCTGTGTTGTCCCAAGAAGCACAGGGCAAGCAGAGCAAGCACTGCTGAAGCGTTGCTGTCCCTCGAGAGAGGTCCACAAGCAGGCAGCAGCAGCAGAGAAACGGCTCTCCGGGGGGGGTCCCTTTAAGCGCGCGTCTCTGCAGGGCTCCGGCACCAGCCCTCGGAAGCAACTGGTGACCTTCTGCCCTGCCTGAAGTGTTTCCGGGTAGCCTTTCTTGCGCAAGAGCATCCATGCAGTGTGGACACTTTCTCTTGCACAAAAGCACATCTCTTGCGCAAAAGCCCATGGCAGTGTGCATGCTCTCTTGCGCAAGAATTTTTTGTGGAAAATCTCTTCCGCAAAGAGTTCTTGTGCAAGAAGCCTGCAGTGTAGACATAGCCTAAGACAGGTTGCAAGGACTCTAGGAGAGAATACAAAGCAATACAGAAGAGATTATATTAGCAAACTAAAACAAACTGCTAAAACCATTTATATTGTGTAGTATAATCAACCACCATCTTGAGTGGGAGGAGATGTTTCTCCATTTGACCTTGTTAAGGCTAGGAAGATAGGGCGTTTTTTTTTTGTTAGCTTACACATTTTAATGTGTTTTTAAATACTAACCCAGGCAGGATCAATGCTTTTAAAAATGTGTAGGCTGGTTATGGCCAACCCACTGTAAATCTTATTTGGTAATTGAAGAGTAGTTTGCTCACTGTTAAATTTAACAAATACTCAAAATAAGAAAATACTGTACATTTTTCCAGAAAAATATGGGTCTCCCCTACAATCAAATTGTGAGATTTATTGCCCGTATCAGTTGTCTGATGTAGGCTGATTGTCAGCATAGTGACGAGTTGGCTCTTGTAGAAAGAAATCTTCTCCTCAGTTATAAAAACCTGAAAGTTTAATAGGCTATTTCAAAAAACTCTTAATCTCATTATAAATATTTAGATATTTAGCTGGTCTAGGGATAACTGCTTATTGCTGATCTTTAAAGAGCAGTCTTTACAGGCTCTGCATGTGGAACTCAGTATGACAGTCAGATTTATGTATGTCACAGGCCTAAACTTTCTTAAAAAGAAATGTTTCACTGGAGCAGCTCTGCGTGAGAATACATCCATTTGTGCAGTCACCTTGTCCTAACTCCTGAATGCCTGTTTGAACACAAGCATGAGCATACACTGCTTCACTGAGAACTGCAGCTGCTATTCAACAACATCTGCTAAGCTTTGGGCAGCTTTCAAGAGAGAATGAGAATCTAGTGTTCATTTACCTGACACAGCCAATGCCACATCCTGGGGGACTGCCCTGGTTACTGGTCTCTTTGTAGAGCCTCTTCCTCTCTAACAGTGGTTCATGCAAGCTTTCACTTGCAAACTTATTTTTATAGACTTAGCCATTGTGGCCTGAAGTCTAAATGATGGTGGCATGACTATTTCTAGCAGCAAAGAAGGGGCTTCTGCACTTATATTCTCCTCTTAGTTTAGGGAGGGTCAATGAAATTTGCAGAGACAGTATCTATTACAACTTCTCTACTATGGAAGAGTATAGAATAGAAAAGTCAAACTGACTTCAGTTCTCTGTGTGTCCTGTGTACAATATAGAGGAAACAGGACCAACTGGTTCCATGCTGCTGTTATGATCCATGTTATGGTCAGACTAACAAACAGAACAAGTGAAAACAAAAGCTAATGCATTGAATAAGTGGTTCCTAATACCAGAGCTGGTTCTGCAGTAGCCAAATTTTCTCCTATGACTGGAATTAGTTTGAATTAATATTAAGCACAACAGGAAATGAGTTCAACAGAGTGCACCAGTTAGCCCAGACCTGCTGCTGCTGTGAGCTCTAGCACCAAAGAGTTAATGTGCCTTTCTGAATGGAAGCTTTCTCTGCACACATTGACCTCATGGGGGCTTCCACTCATTTGCGATGTGACTTTGTAGATAAGGCACCCAGATTTATCATTTTCAGTGCAAGTGTTTCTGCACCAGAATGCCTTAAAGAAGCCAGGTCTGTAAATGAGTATGAAGGTGGTGAGGAGAACGCAACTGTCCCCGTGCTAGGGGTTGGGGTCCCTCCCACAGTCCACACTCACTCAGGCTACAGTGGGCCTCATCATCATGAGTGGCTGCACTTCCCCTTTTCTTTTCCCATCACCAGTATCCCTCCGTGTTCCCCACAAGTCCCATACCCGCACAAGTAATTCTCCAGTCTCTTGGCTTAGTTCAATTGGCTTAGGTATCAGCTTGGCACACTCGTTGAGTGTAGGGGGGACTGGTCCCACCCCTACTCCAATCCCCAACCCAGGACTCTAAGAGCAGGGATGACAAACCTCTGCTTGGTTGGTGGGGACTCGTTCCGCAGTGCACCAACCCGCGGGGTTTTCAGCCAGGCTCTATCCACAGTCTGATGTCCTTTCCCCCATCCTGGGTTGCTTCTTACCCTCTATTCGCTGCTTTGTCAAGGGTTCATGCAGACAGCCATCTCTCAGAGGGTGGTCCGCTCCGGTGACACCAGCTCTCCCGCAGCCGGGCCCATTTTCGGGGTCAGGAAACCCCCGCCCATCCCCAGAGAATCGCTGGCCCGTGATCCCTCTCGCCAGCCTCCTCGCCTTTTCACTTGGGGCTGCTGGCTTTTCAAATCCGGCATCTGCCTGCCAGGACACTCGCGCAGGCGCTGTCCCGCTGGCTGGCAAGTTGGCCCTGGCCACTTCCACACATGTGCTAGCGGTGGCCAGGGAACAACTCCGGCACCGCCATGCTGGAATAGCCCCGTGGACCCAGAGTGTTCCGCTGTCTGCCTGTCAGTATGGGGTTCAGAGGGCTCCGCTTCGCAGGGTCCCAACACCCCATCACACCAACTCTTCAGTAAAGAAATTGGTTTCCTTTCCATCAAAACAGACATATAGATCTGCCATTCCTATTGCCACCACTGTTTCGAACCGGAAAGGGATGGCATACAGTGTACACTCTGACCAGCTGCACAGCTGAGGAACTTTCCAAAATATCAACACACAAAACACAGCTATTTTTATCTCTCTTCCCCCTTCACTCCCCTTCCTTATGACTTGCTGATGGGATCACTATGTTTAAACAGTGCCTTGTTCTCTTGTCCATCTGCTCTTCCTCTTTGATCACTGCTGAATTTGTAACAGGCTACCTGCATAAATACAAGACTATAACTTTACTGAAAGATGAAGCAGCAGCTTAGGTAAGGACAAAATATTGGTCTCTGCAGCAGCAGCAGAGGCAGTAGAGAGCCAAAGAATAATGGCCAATTAAACTGTCTTTCATATAAAAGTTCAAGATATGAATTCAGTGCTGGGAAAGTTACCAGTGTAAGATGGCCATGGTTTAAACAAACATGGCTGAGATATCAGCAGTGCAAGTTACCTCCATGGCCCTGCGTTGGGGAGAGGAACCTCCTATGATAAATTCAGTCTCCATGACCATTCTGTCTTTACCCTCCTTGGCATGGATCACTATCCATCAGTTCCTAAATTAAGGCCATTTAGCAGCCATCATCTGGTTAATACCTTAAAGTCATTATCCATCCAGTTTGTGGTGGGAGTAGCAAAAGGTTTTAGATCCTGTTATTATGCTGCTGAGCTATTCAGTCTTCTTGCGTGTAAGCCCATTTTTTAAATTGCCCTCAAGCTGCTCCCTGTGGGGATAGCCACAGACTTGCCTGTATAGCTATAAGTGTCAGAAGCTGAGGCTGGTGTCCCAAGACTCTCTATATAACTCAACTTGTTTGTCATGCACAATGAGTAGCTGGGGTACAAGGCACTAACTCTTATCCTTCGCCATCAGCCATAGTTTGCCATGTGCATGAGGAATGGCACTTTGACTAGTACAGACTATTCAGAGCAGGTGGAGGGAGATAGGAAGAGGCAGGCTTGGGTGGAAGATGTGAATTTTGCCTGCCTGGGAAAATCCTGTATCTTTGCTTTGCTCCAGTAGTTTTATGTATGAAGCACTTTATCAAACAGCAGGAATTAGAAAACTATTACTAAAGGCTGATAGACTGGAAATGTTTACAGATTATATTACATTTCAAGATTCTATCTCCAAATGTGTTTAAAAATATGTATTTGTAAGACAAATAAAAAATATTGTACAAGAAATTAACAGCGGTTTTCTTATTTCTGGTATGGGCTGATTAAACTCATTGCCCTGTATGTTGAGACTGGAGCACACCCAAACCCTACAGCGCACCTGCTGCTGTCCTGGGGTGAAACCTATTAGAAAGCTCCTGCTCAAGGTTGTAAGCTTTTATTGCATGTTTTCCCTTGATCACAGGAAAAGCTGTGCTGGAGGGACCATTAACAACCCTTTAAGCAGTGAATGAATAGTTAAGGTTCATAGCAAGAGCTATCAAGAGAAATGAGAACCAGGGCAGGGCCTAAGCAATGCTATGCACTTGCAGTGCTTTCTTTTACCAATTGCCACAGCCTCCTGCTGCCTTGAGAGGAATAGAACTAGAGCCATGCACAAAATGCTCCAGTCTCAGCTGGCCCTGAATAAGAGGGAGCAACACACTGTCCCGGTTTATAGGATGGAAGGGGATGAGACCTAAAGGAAGCACTAGTGGCAGTGCTGTCACCTGTGAAGAAGGTTGTTAATTATCACACTCCAGTTTCTGTGCTGTTTGTGGGCAGTTCTACTTCTGGACAATTTTTAAGGGCTTTTCAGAAATCATTGGGTCGCTTCCCTGGAACATAAAACAGATCAGACATGCTATACTCATTTTAGTGTTTTTAATGTAAAAGAAGTCCAAATGAGAAGGAACTGATTATTGAGCTAATTATTAGAGGAGAAGGGACAGCCTTGAATTATGGGAGTCATTACCAAGCCATGCCTTGGAACTGCACCAGCACAAGAAATATTTTCATCTCCCGCAAGAGAAAAGTCACTGTTTTCTCCTTCACCCATCCAGTGGATAAGTCTCCGTTAAGAAAGGAGAGCATTGCATAAAGCAGTCACAGCAGTGGCTGGTTCACACCTACTAGTTGGGGCCTTGCCCAATTTGGGCAATGGTGTATTCCATTTGGTGACAGTGGAATGCTGCTCTTCCCTTTTATACCACCTCCACCTGCTTCAGTGTGTACTCCAGGATAGTGTCTACCCCTTGGAACTTAAAATAGCCAATGAACAACTTCTTTTGGAGCAACAGGGGAAACCAGTAGACATCATCTGGCCACATGTGACTGAAAGGCACCTGATCCAGCTGAAACCACTGTGGACGCATTTCTAGAAAAAGAAGAATAAAGAGGTTTGGGTAAACTTATTTCACTGCCATTTTTTTAAATGTGGATCTCCTAAAGGGATGGAAAACACTTCCAACAACTATGATCCATTGGCCTGCCCATCTAGTAGCTTCCTTATAGGAGGGGAGGGGGGAGTTGTCAGTGGAAACTGTCCAGAGGAAAAAGGGAAAAAGCAAGACTTAGGAAGGCCACAGGCTGCTATTGTTGATCAGGCAATATATCCCTACTCAGCCACCACCCCCTTTCAAGTAAACCCTGGGAGAAAGTTTATTCTAGCCAAGAGAATAAGGGCGGAGAGTCCACAACTAATATTGGGAAGAGGTAAGGAAGAAGACAAATTCAATGTGCACCAAAGAGGGGCATACAAGCATGGGACCCGCATCACCTCTCTCATCATATGCATTTAAGTATTAGGAAATAGGGGCAAACAAATCTTTGTGCTGCCACTTGCCCCATGCTCCTACCATCACTTTCTGTTGGCTCCCCATGAAAGCTGTCCGTCCGGAAGACATGGACTTCCATGAGCTCAGAGTTGCCTACAAACTCAAAGGTGATCTGACCCATCTTCTGCAAGTTGTCTACAGTCAATCCACTCTCTTCCAGCAGCTCCCTGCAAGAGGGAGAGATATATTTGCATGAGGGCAAACAGTGGGGGGAAACAAACTCAGCAGTTAACATCTGCACGGTCACCACTTTGGGGTGAAGGCAGAAAGACCACCTGCATCTTTTGCACATACTTGGAATGAAGAATTGAAGGGGGGGGGGGAATTGAGAACTAGGAAAGAAAGACACTTAAAAGCAGGAGTTAGGGTCAAATTGGCAACTTGCTGAGAATGTGGAGGGTGAACCTGCCAGTGTAAGATGACAGCAAAATGCAACTCAAAGCGCATCGTTCCAAGCAAATAATGTTCCAGATTGAATTCCAAATTGCCAGCCCACGTGGCTCAGAGCATGCTGAGGCATACACTCTGCTGGGGTCATGCACCTGCCCTGGATGAGAACTATTAGGAATGGCTTGTTAGCCCTTGCTCTAAATGATGCATCATGAAATGCAGAAAGCAGGGAACTGTTAAAAGCATGTGTGTGTGAATTTTGCTGTTTGGATAATGATGGCATATTCCAGAAACTACAGTGGAGGACTGGCAGAAAATAGAATCCTGTGAGTAGAAATCTCCTCAGTTGATTTAGAACAAGCCTACTGCTCATTGCTGGAAGCAGGCTACTACAAATGTTCTATATACTTACAATAGGAAAAATTCAAGGTAAAAAAGGGACATTTTAGAGAAAGGAGTTAGAGGAAAAATTAGATTTAGGTTTTTACAGTTGAACTGTGTATTTTGCAATAAATCGGGTTATTCAGATATTACTCCTCTTGCAATGGGCAGATCCTTTTAAAGATATAATACAGCTGGGTGAAAACTCTCACCATGTCCAGCCTCACTGTGAATAGCAGCTCTATGGCTACATCTACACTGCAATGCTATTTTGGGATACTGGAGTATCCCGAAATAGCTATCCCATGTCTTAACAGCAAACCCATTATTTCGGGCTCACTATTCTGATGTCCCTGTACACCTCGTTCCACAAGGAGTAAGGGATGTTTCAGAATAGCAGGTTATTTTGAAATTATGAAATAAGGTATTTTGAAATAAGATCGAAATAAGATAGGAAATTTGTGTAGCTCAAATTGCGTATCTTATTTCGAACTACAGTGCATTGTAGACGTAGCCTATGGGATCCTTCCCCAGGGTAGTGCATGGTACTTTTCAAACATCAGGTTAGCTAACCCTTGTGACATCTTGGTGAGGAAGATAAGTAAATATAGGGATGGCTGCATTTTCTAATGAAATTCAGCTACTGCTGTTTAATAGCATCACACACTAGGTAATGGACTGAGACAAGAAGTCATTACTATATCCAGCTGAAATGCAGGGGTGGGAGGGATTTTGGAAGGTCGGAGGCAATGGTCACAGCTGAAATTTGTGCAGAACTGTTGGGTTAGTAGATCTACTGTTATGAAAAATGTCTAAAGGTCTCCCACTGAAGTATTCATCTGGCTCACCTTTTAATTTATACATGAGTCTTCAGCAGTATTTTGCAGGTCAAATATTTAACAGCTTTCTTTTGCAGATCTGGTTTGCCAATACAAAAATCTGTAGCGAGCTGTGTTCAAAGGATGGAACTACTGGGCTTCATTCCAATACTGATGCAGGATATCATCATAATCCATGTGATGCCAAATATTTTACTTCCTATTTAGACCAGTGTAAATAGTCATCAACCATTACAAAAAAGCAACAACTACACTGAACTTTGTGTACATACTACATGAAAGTATGAGAAACTAGGAGTATATGCTTAAAATTCTGCTATGTCTTCTCTGAAGTTGCCAACCAGCCAATTCTCCAATTCATCACGCAGGGCTTGGGCCACTGGGAGAAAAATAGACTTAACTGTTTTATTTACACTGTAGGCAGTTTTTTGCATGTCTCCTGGAAGGCTGGCTGTGGAATTCTGAGATTGGGTCAGGGTTCTTCCACTGTACAGCAATAACTAATATTTTGAGAGCTGCAGTATTTAATTAAAGTTAGACCTGAATTTGACATGAATGTGCAGTAGAATTTTTTTTCAGGATTATTATTTTTGGGAGGGCAGCAATTCCCCAGTTAAATCTAATGAAAACCCTCTAAGATTCTGGCATCAATGTGATGGATCCCATTTTTATAAACACTTATTTCATGGTTTGACTAATTTTAGTTGATCTTCCTGGAAGACAGGGTAGTATCTAAAATAGATGTTTTCTCAGCACTAGAGCTTTAAAACTTCACTTCACAGGTTGTGATAATTGGACAGCAGAGTGTGACACTGCTATGGTTTTCTAAGCATTTTGATGCAGTCCAGTTCACTACCTGGTAGCTGGAAACATAATGGGTAAAAATGTAAACTAGAAATAACAAAACAGTTCAATGCTTCCTTAATAAGATAATGTGATATGGTGAACAATGGTGGGTGTTTGGGAGCTCTATGGGATACTGTGCATCAAGTCAGCTCCAGTAGCTGTTGCTGAAGCAGGAAACATCCCTTGATCTATGACTCAGATTAACATTCATTATGTATGCTAAGCCACTACCCAGAGATAGGATCATATCACAACCGCAGTGGAGATGACACAAGAGAGAGCCAGATCCAACAGGCTGGTGCATTTGGAAGCTCAGAATTCCCCAGAGTGACACTGCTGTCAGCTCTGATGAGCTGCTACCAGAGGGCTCCTGCTCAAACTGCTACACACATAAAGCAACATCCTTTATCAGGGTGCTGACCGCACCATTTATGATAACTGAAACATTCCAAATATGACTAAAAATTCTTGCACGTTAAAACCACAGCTTCTAAATCCAAAATAGGCAAGTTTACACCGTGGCTAGTGAGTGGGTCGCATGAGTGGCCCACAATATGCAGTGTTGTTCTAGTAACTGTAGAACATCAGTGCTGGTGTGAGGCTTAGCATATGCAGTTCTTTGAGAACTTTATAAGTACTTACTAAATGCTAAATTATTCAAAGCACCCATTTACTCTACTTTCAGCAATAGCAAAAGCCTAACAAACCAAGAGCAGACTGAAGAAAGCAGGCTCCTCTCCCTCCCTCCATACACAGGCAGTAACTTATGTGAAAAGCTATTATAGAAAATGCAGCCAAAGAAACTGTGAGCCCTGGTCTACACAGGGAGTTATTTCAAAATAACTCCCCTCTTTTTGAAATAAGTGGAGCGTCCACACCACTCAGCCCATTATTTTGAAATAACAGTCTTGTTATTTTGAAATAATAACTCATGCTTGTCATGAGGAATAGTGCTATTTCGAAATAGTTACTTTGGGAGTTATTATTTCGAAATAACTTATTTCCAAATAACTTCCTAGTGTAGACATGCCCTAAGAGACCAGTTCTCTGCAAAGTAAATTACTCTGTGCAGAAGGAAGCTTTGGAGTATCTAGAAACAAACAAAATTAGCCAGTGTGACATACCCAGAGATTTACTGTAGCAATGCCAAATGTCCTGGCATTCTGAAGGAAAATTCAGGCATTTGTGAAAGGGCCAAGAGGTTGGGAGGCATGGGCTTATGTCAGAGAAATGCTTCTATATAAAGCTGACATTAAATCTGCATATGAAATTACTGATTCAGCTGTACTCTGCCATGTCACCTTCTGCCACAATCCCAGCAGATCTCATCAAATAAAACAGGTGTGGGCTGGTTCAATCAACAACTGGACATAGACCCAAGTACTGCAGGACACCAGTATTGGTGACTCAGTAACTGGTATTCTTCCTTTAAGCCCTTACTAAAAGAATCCCTCAACACAGCCCAACGTAATACTCAGCTTCTCATCTTTTGAATTAAAAATTTAAAACTGAGGTCTACCAGACAGTCTGGCACTAGTCTCTAATCTGGCACTCACTGGTCCAGCAACATCCATGGTCCAGCATGATTTTAGTTAGCTGGATGTCCACTTGGGTGTGGCCAATTTCCTGTGTTCTCATAAAATTTGTTTACAGCCACCAGTCCTGGCTCCCAGTGTTCTGTGCTGTTATTTAGCTCTAATTTATCCCTAAATGTCTTCTAAGATCCCAGAAAGTAGTTGAAGCGTTGGCAATGCTGCTAGATGATATTGATCTCCCGTGGTTTGGCAAACTCTCTGGTATGGCATCAGTCAGGTTCCGAGGGTGCTGGATTAGAGAGGTTCAATCTGTACTAACTCCTAATCAAATTACAGGTCATGTAATTACATTGGCTAGCATACTGTTCATCAGTCACATCCTCAACTGTTGTGTAGTACATAGAGCAGCGATGGGCAACCTTAGCCAGTGAGTGGGTTGCATGAGTGGCCCTCATTCATCTCGGTGGGCCACAAAATTGTCGTAACCAAGACAGTTTCCCGGGATAAGGTAGTTTTGCTAACTGCGCTTGCATACCTACACTTTGTGGGGTGTGCCGATTGAATTGCAGCAGTGCTTTGATTGGATGCAAAGGAAGCACACGTCTGTCACCATCAATGCTGCGTGCCATCAGTACACACCACACTTCACACACCCTTGCTATAAGTGCACGTCATTTTTGTAATCCTGGCAGGAAAAAAAATCTATGTGGATGAAAACTAGCAGAATCTGGCAACTTTGTATGTGGGCAACAGTTAAAAAAAAAAAAAAAAAAAAAAGTCTTGTGGGCCACACATATAACCCCAATAGGCTGGTTGTCCACCACTGGACTGGTGCTACTTACAGCACAAGGCATGTTCAATGATGGGTGAAGTGATTCCCTACCTAATACACAGCAACCTGTCATATTTTGTTTACAGAATGCTCAGTGACCCTTCCACAACAGGCACTAGAATTGACAATATTTAATCGGACTGAAGCTTTTATAATAAATTCTGTAAGCAGGGGGGAAAAAAGAATCACAAATCTCCTGATATTTGATGTTTTTGATGTTTGATGTTTTTCTTAAAGCTTCAGCTTTCGTTTTTCAAAACTCAACGCTGCAGATAAAGGCTTGAAAAACATGAACATAAAAGATTAAAACCCAGATGGCAAATAAAATATCCCAGTGTTTTGGCTCAAATATTATGATTTATAACAAATGAATGATTTTTTTAAAGGGGGGGGGGCTGATTCTCAGTTTTTAAATGCTGGAGGTTGGAGATACTCCCTTGTTTCACCCCTAACTAAGAGTACGTCTATACTGCATGGCTATTTCGGGATACTGGAAGTATCCCGAAATAGCTACCCTGTATCTACACAAGCTGCCATCTCAGTAATATTTTTCGAAATAACAGGTGCGCTATTTCACCATTCCAGTAAACCTCGTTGCACGAGGAATAAGGGATGGCTCGAAATAGCGTGTTATAGCTGTGTAGATGCACAAAATTTCAAAATAAGCTATTTCAAAATAGTTTTGAAATAAGATAAGCAATTTGCATAGCGCAAATTGTGTATTTTATTTTGAGTTTAGGGTGCTGTGCAGACGCACACTGAGAGATGCCTGGCCAAATGAATAGCTCAGAGAGAGAGTCAGTCTGCCTGCTCCTTCTGGATGAGTAAGGAGCTACCAGTTGACCCATCAATGCCCTATCTGCTCCTGCCTCCCACACCCCCACGGTGCATGTGTACCCAGGCAGCACCCTGCATGTCTCACCTGTGGGCTGCCTGCTCTATGGTCTCGCCGGCTTGCACTTTGCCCCCGAATCCATTCCATCGCCCGGCCCCAAATCCACGTTTCTTCATGCCCAGCAGCACCCGTTGGGGCTGCACCACCACCACCAGGGTGAAGAGCTTGCTGGTGAACATCGCCCCTGTGTGTGCAAAGGGAAATGGGTCTGAGCCGGGCACGGCTAGGCGAGCATGATCAGACGCTACGGCCTGTGCCCACCGCGCATGGGACGCGCAAGGAGCGGGGCTGGAGCAATTTGTGTAGTGGGGCTGCTGGGATCCATTGGCCCACACTGTAAAGCGTGCAAATGACGGAAACCACTTCAAAGCAAGGGATGCAGCAGCAGCAGCAGCAGCACCCCCACGTCCAACGCCTCGGCGCACCGATTGCGTGCGGAGGAGAACGGGCACCAGCCAGTGGGTCGTCCGGATGCGCCGGGGTTTGTCCTCTGCTTAGCCCCCCCAAAAGTGCTGATTAAAGCCAACTCACCCCCCCCTCAGCGCCCAGCCCATCACTCACCCGGCCCGCACTGCCCCCCTATTGCTAACCTGGCCGGGCAGAGCCCCCCTATTGCTAACCTGGCCGGGCAGAGCCCCCCCCCCCGCTAGCCTATCCCGCCCCACCTCAGTGACCTAGCGGTCCCCAGCCCGCTCCGAGCCCCATCACTCACCTGGCCCGGCCCACTCCGCCCCCAGCGCGCCCGGCCCGGCGGCCCCACGTGCAGCGGCCCTGCCCCGGGGCTGGCGGTTGCAAACGACCCGACTGGCAAGAGGCGCCGCCAAGGGTGCCCGAGCTCGGGCTGCCAGAGGCTGCGGCGGCTCCAGGCTCCCGCGGTGCCCAGAGCGGGAAAGCCGCTTCCTCCTCCTCCCTCCCCTCCCCGGCGCGGCGCCGAGCCGGAACCCGCGGCGCGGAGCGTGTTCCTGGGCGGGGAGGCCTCAGAGGAGACACAGGGAGGGCGAGGGGGGCCTCTCGCTGCGGGCCGGGGCTATGAGCCGGTGAGGAGCCGGGATCCCGGGGCTCTGGGGCTGCTTCCTGCGGAGGGTGGGGGGTGTCGGGAGCTCATCTCTCCGCGATCCCCGAGACCCGGGTGGGCGCAGGTCTGGCGAGGGGGGGAATCGGGTCTGGGCGGGTCTGTGGGGGGTGGCGCCCCTGCCCAGTTGGGCCGCTCTGTTCTTCCCGCGCTAGACCCTGGGACCAAGAAGTATCATTTAGTTTCACAAAGGCCATCAGATTGCTGGGAGATAGTCACAGTATTCAGTCATATCTATCTGTCACAGCTGTTTCAAGGATTGGATAATGTTGGTAGGAAAATCTAATTGTAATTGCCAAGGCCTTTGGGGGGCACAGGCCATACTTTGTTCTGTGCTTGTACAGTGCTATTGCAGAATATGACCTGGTCCATATTCGAGACTCTTAGACGTTACTACAATACAAATAATTATTAATTGCAGGTGCCTAATAGTCTATAAAATGCGACAGTAAATTTCATGGTCCATGTTCGAGACTCTTCGATGTTACTATAATACAAATAATTATTAATTGCAGGTGCCTAATAGTCTATAAAATGCGACAGTAAATTTCAAGAGTCCCATTGTAGAAGAGCTTAGTGATAGATTGAAAGGAATGAGGTTAGAATTGGAGTCTATTACCTGAGAGACCTATAGCTGTCAAGTGCACAGTGGTTATGCAGTAACAGATTAACTTGTCTTTCTTTTTTATAGTTATCAGAGGTTGGTGAGCACCTCCTTTCAGTGCCAAAGGTTCCACAGTGCAGCAGGATGTCTAAAGAGCAAAACCGGGGCAGAGCACCGCTGGTTGAAGCGGCATCTGAAGGATCCGTTTGTTAAGGCAACAAAACAGCATAATTATCGTTGTCGGAGTGCCTTTAAATTGCTGGAGATAGATGACAAACATAAGTTTCTTTGTCCAGGGCTCTCTGTGATAGACTGTGGGGCAGCTCCTGGAGCTTGGAGTCAGGTTGCTGTACAGCGAGTCAACGCTTTGGGCACTGGTGAGTGCACTTGCTTAGTACCAAAAGAACTAGACAATGCTGACTCAACCTGCAGTCTGTGATGAATGTCATCTAAAAACAGATTTACCTGTGCTGAAGAAAGCTGAATGAGGGTGTATGCTTATATTCAGCACAGTCATTGATAGCTGTATAAAATTTAAAGTATGCAGGGCTTTTATAACTATGATGGTAATAAAGAGAAGCAGTTCTTAATGGGTGGAGAAGATATCTTTAGGGAGTACGCAGTGTTTCTCATATGTGGCCCCTGGGGTGTTTTTTGTCACCATAGTTTCCTGGGCAGTAATTGCAGGTGGAGGGGAAAAGCGAAGTAATGGTCCCTCCACACAAACTGCCAGCATTTGGGCCTTGCTCCTTGCTGGAGACACAAAAGCTGGAGGAGCAGGCACCCAGTTTCCCACCTTGTTGGGGGCAGTGGTGTCAGGCTTCAGCCCTGCGGTGGTGGGTGGCAGGCTCTAGCCACTTGGTGTCTTGTTCTGGCCCTGATTTCAGTCCCCCTCCTGGCCCCACAATGTCCCTCCAGCCCCTATCTTCCTCTGCCTCTATACTCGCCCTCTCCATCCAGGACTTGCTGGGGCTGAGTAAGTCAGCTGTGAAAAGTGATATTTGTATGTTTGTTAATAGGACATTTTCACAGATTTCACGTCCAGCTAGTCTTAAAAAAAATAGGCAACCCCATAAAAGCAAAAGACACAAAAAAGACAAGAATGTGCAAAGGATCTTATTTCTGTTTCGGTCCAGTAAAGAATAGAGACAACTGTACATTATTTTTATTATTGAATATGCAAAAAAAACCCTTAAATGTACAATGATTTCAACATATATATGCATAGGCGCTGACTTCCTCTCTTCCTGGGGGTGCTCAACCCCCTTTCTGCTGCAGGCCTGCCCCAACTCCCACCCCCCTCTTCTCGTCCGTCTCCTTAAGCACCAATCCTACCCGTTACCCAATGATTTTACTCCTGCTCCATCTCTTGCTCCCTCCCCTGAGTGCACACCGTTCCTTTTCCTCCTCCTCTGTTCCAGTGCCTCCTGCATGCTGCAGAACAGCTAATTGGCTGAACATCTGATTGCGGTGGCTGGGAGGGTCTGGGGGGAGAGAGGAAGGAGGTGATCAGTGAGGCCGCCAGTAGGTGGGCAGCAGCATGGGACAGGGAAGGTTGGCTGCTGGTGGATGCTAAGCACCTGCTCATTTTTTTCCCTGGTGCTCTAATCCTGGAGCACTTGTGGAGTTGACACCTATGTGTATATGTGGATATTGTTTTATTCTAAAGTTAAATATTTTAGGAAAAACTATCAGAGTGGCCACCAGGAAGACTTGATACTGCACTGTGTGGTCACCAAAAATTTGTTGTGGGAACCCAGAAGGAAATGGCTGATACAGGGATGTTAAGTAGTGATTAATTTGATAGTTGAGTAGTTGATGGAATTTCCATCAACTACTCGACTAGTGGTTAAGGAAAGGCAGTTACAGTGCTCACTTCTGGGTCGCCGCACAACCCCCCCCCCTCCCCCGCTCTGCACTCTTAAAGGAACAGAGAGGAGCTGGCGTGCAAAGACACTGGCTGAATCTCTGGTCCCCTGCTGGATGTCAGGACAACCCCCCACTACCACTCTGCATTCTGAAAGGAACAGAGCAGCAGCAGCTGGTCCCGTGGGTCTCTCTCAGCACAAGCCATACCCTCACACCTCTTTAAAAATGCAAAGTGGCAACGAGGTGGGGAGGGCGGGAGGGAGAGCTTGTGTTGAGAGAGACCCGCAGGACCAGCTGCCGCTGCTCTGTCCCTTTCAGAATGCAGAGTGGCCGGGGAGGGGAGGAGTTGTCATGAGACCAAGCAGGGGACCAGAGATTGAGCCAGCATTTTTGCACACTGGCTCCTCTCTGTCCCTTTAAGAGCAGCAGGAGGGGGGAGGTGATCGAGTAGTTGATAGTGCTACAGGGTAAGTGCTTATCTGGTAGTTGACTACTCAACACATCCCTAGGCTGATATGTTGCAGAAATGGCTAAAAGCTCTTTTACCTTGAACTACTTTATGGGGTATTAGCTAAAGATTAAAGGAAAGGGCTGGGCGTGGAGGAAGAGAGGTCTGTCCCCATCTCTGCCACTAGCTTTAAAGATATGTTTATGCTAGAAACATGCCATACTGTAGAAACTTACTACAGTGATGGAAGAGGTTGTTTAATTGCTGTAGTAAATCCACTTCTCTGAGACCAGCGTTGAAAAGGTAACTCCAAGCAAGAATCTTAGCTTCTCTGTGTGTTATTTTCCTTTCTGTAAAAATGGTGGTAATAGTGACCTCCTAGGGGTATTGTGTTTTAATTCATTAATGTTTGTAAGAGGTTACACAATAGGGACAAGTACTGTTCTTAGTGGATGACCTCAGCACAGCCTTACTGTTGATGCATTGGGTAGAAATGGATGAAGAGGTTTTCTGGAGTATCGATCTTTAAAGAAAGCTTGCTTTATTTTATTTCCTAAAAATAACGAGGGTGAGATGAGCATAACAGATGAACATTCTAGTTATAGGAGGGCTAGATGGCACTTTGTCAGACTGTGGTGTAGGTTTGTGTATTGAACTCTGGGAAAACTCTTGCAATAAGAATGATTAATTTGGAGGTAGGGAGGTGTCTTATGTCTTCGTTTCTTACATTAACTCTTTGTTTTCTAGATCCTAATGTCCCTGTTGGTTTTGTCCTTGGAGTGGACCTTCTTCGTATTTCCCCTCTGGAAGGAGCAGTCTTCCTTTCCAATGCTGATATTACAGATTCAGTCACACTTAAGAAGATCCAAGAACTTCTTCCTACAGAGAAAGCAGATGTTATCTTGAGTGACATGGCACCTAATGCCACTGGGGTACGAGAGCTAGATCATCAGAAATTGATTAACTTGTGCTTGTCTCTTTTGGATTTGTCCAAAATTATCTTACGGCCAAGTGGAACCATCCTCTGCAAGTTCTGGGATGGACGGGAAACCCATCTCCTCCAAAACAGACTGAAGGAGGATTTCCAGGATGTGAGAACAATAAAGCCTCAGTCCAGCCGGAAAGAATCAGCAGAGATCTATTACTTGGCAAAACGGTACAATGGTGGAGTGAAACATCAGAAACACTGACAAGTGTGTCTGTCCTTATTGCAGTAGTTGTTAAGTTACTTACTGGGGACTTCAATTTGAGCTGTATTTTTAAAAAAATCCCAGTATTGAGACTCTGGAATTGAATTGCTTTACTGTTAAGTCTAATTTAGTGAAATCTGTCTGTTATATAACAACTTACAGGTTCATCATGTTTTACACACACACAAAATAAAAGTCTTGTTGCCCTAGTGTGTTTATAACCTAATTATTACAAGTAAGGACATCCAGTCTAATTCCCTACCTTAGAAGCTCTTGGAAATGAGGCAACTAACGGGGATATGATAGAGGTCTACAAAATCATGACTGGTGTGGAAAAAGTGAATAAGAAAGAGTTATTACTCCATCCCATAACAAAGGAACTAGGGGGCACCAAATGAAATCAATAAGTAGCAGGTTTAAAACAAACAAAAGGAAGAATCACTTCACACAACCTACAGTCAACATGTGGAACTTCTTGCCAGAGGATGGTGTGAAGTCCAAGACTATAATAGGGTTAAAAAAAGAGCTAGATAAATTCATGGAGGCTGGGTCCATTAATTGCTATAAGCCAGGATAGGTAGAAATTATATCCATAGAACCATAGAGCTGGAAGAGACCTCAGAAGGTCATCAAGTCCAGCCCCCTGCTCTAGGCAGGACCAATCCCAACTAAATCAACCCAGCCAGGGCTTTGTCAAGCTGAGACTTAAACACCTCTAGGGACGGAGACTCCGCTACTTCCCTAGGTAACCCATTCCAACGCTTCACCACTCTCCTAGTGAAATAGTGTTTCCTAATATCCAACCTGGACCTATCTCACCACAACTTGAGACCATTGTTCCTTGTTCTGCCATCTGTCACTACTGAGAACAGCCTTTCTCCATCCTCTTTGGAACTTCCCTTCAGGAAGTTGAAGGCTGCTATCAAATCCCCCCTCACTCTTCGCTTCCGCAGACTAAACAGACCCAACTCCCTCAGCCTCTCCTCATAGGTCATATGCTCCAGCCCCCTAATCATTTTGGTTGCCCTCCGCTGGACCCTCTCCAATGTGTCCACAACCTTTTTGTAGTGGGGGCCCAGAACTGGACACAATACTTCAGATGTGGCCTCACCAGAGCAGAATAAAGGGCAATAATCACATCTCTGGATCTGCTGGCAATGCTCCTCCTAATGCACCCTAATATGCCATTAGCCTTCTTGGCTACGAGGGCACACTGTCGACTCATATCCAGCTTCTCATCCACTGTAACCCCCAGGTCCTTTTCTGCAGAACTACTACTTAGCTGGTTGGTCCTCAGCCTGTAACAATGCTAGGGTTTCTTCCATCCCAAGTGCAGGACTCTGCACTTGTCCTTGTTGAACCTCATCAGATTTCTTGTGGCTCAATCCTCCAATTTGTCTAAGTCACTCGGGACCCTATCTCTGCCCTCAAGCGTATCTACCTCTCCCCCTAGCTTAGTGTCATCTGCAAACTTGCTGAGGGTGCAATCCATCCCCTCATCCAGGTCATTAATAAAGATATTGAACAAAACCGGTCCCAGAACCAAACCTTGGGGAACTCCGCTAGAAACCGACCGCCATCCTGACATCGAGCCGTTGATCACTACCTGCTGGGCCCGGCCTTCTAGCCAGCTTTCTATCCATATTACCGTCCATTTATCCAATCCACATTCCCTTAACTTGCTGGCAAGAATATTGTGGGAGACTGTATCAAAGGCCTTGCTAAAGTCAAGGTATATCACATCCACTGACTTTCCCATGTCCACAGAGCCAGTTACCTCATCATAGAAGCTAATCAGATTGGTCAGGCACGACTTGCCCTTTGTGAATCTATGCTGACTATTCCTGATCACTTTCCTCTCTTCCAAGTGGCTCAAAATGGATTCCTTAAGAATCCCTTCCATGATTTTTCCAGGAACCGAAGTAAGACTGACGGGCCTATAGTTCCCTGGATCGTCCTTCGTGCCTTTTCTGAAGATGGGCACTACATTTGCCTTTTGCCAATCATCCGCGATCTCTCCCGATCTCCACGACTTTTCAAAGATAATGGCCAAAGGCTCCTCAATGACATTTGCCAACTCCCTCGGTACCCTCGGATGCATTAAGTCCGGGACCCATGGATGTGTGTATGTTTAGCTTTTCTAAATAGTTCCTAACCTGTTCTTTACCCACCAAGGGCTGTCCATCTTCATCCCATCTTGCGTCGCTTAGTGCATTAGTCCGGGAACCAACCTTGTCCGTGAATACAGAGGCAAAGAAAGCATTGAGTACTTCAGCTTTCCCCACATCATCTGTCACTAGGTTACCTCCTTCATCCAGTAGGGGCCCTACACCCTCTCTGATCACCTTCTTCTTGTTAACATGCCTGTAGAAACCTTTGTTATCCCTCACGTCCTTTGCCAGTCACAATTCCAATTGCGCTTTCGCCTTCCCGATAACCCCCCAGCATTCTCGAGCTATACATTTAAACCCCTCCCTGGTCATTTGTCCAAGTTTCCACTTTTTGTAAGCTTCCTTTTTGTGCTTAAGTTACCAAGGATTTCCCCTGTAAGCCAATCCAGTCTCCAACCATGTCTGCCTCTCTTGCTATGCATCGGGATGGTTTCTTTCTGTGCCTTCAATAAGGCTTCTTTAAAATACTGCCAGCTGTTCTGGACTCCTTTCCCCTTCATGTTAGCATCCCAGGGGATTCTGCCCATCAGGTCTCTCAGGGAATCAAAATCTGCTTTTCTGAAGTCCAAGGTGTGTATTTTACTACTCTCTTTTCTTCCTTTGGTCAGGATCCTGAAATCTACCATCTCATGATCACTGCTTCCCAGGTTGTCACCCACCTCTACTTCCCCTATTAGTTCCTCCCTGTTTGTGAGCAGAAGGTCAAGCTGCACACGGCCCCTGGTCGGATCCTTCAGCACTTGTACCAAGAAGTTATCCCCAACAGTCTCCAAAAACTTCCTGGATTGCCTGTGTACTGCCGTATTGGTCTCCCAACAGATGTCGGGGTGATTAAAGTCCCCCACGAGAACCAGGGCCTGCAATCTGGAAGCTTCTCTCAGTTGTCCAAAGAAAGCTTCATCTACCTCATCCACCTGATTCGGTGGCCTGTAATAGACTCCAACCACAACATCCCTGCTCTTGTTTGCACCTCTAAACTTAACCCATTGACTCTCAACAGGTTTTTCTCCCTCTATGTACTGGAGTTCTGAACAATCATAGTGCTCTCTTACGTATAGTGCAACTCCTCCTCCTTTTCTCCCCCGCCTGTTCTTCCTGAACAGTCTATATTCATCCATGACAGCGCTCCAGTCATGCGAGTCATCCCACCAAGTCTCTGTTATCCCAATTAAATCATATTTCTTGGACTGGGACAGGGCCTCCAGTTCTTCCTGTTTGTTGCCCAGGCTTCTCTCATTAGTGTACAAACACCTCAGAGAGGGCGATCATCTAGTTATCTTCTCCATTGGAATCAGGGGTCCTCCTTTCTTGCTCGTTCCTCTTTGCATTTCTTCCCGGTATCCGACTTTCCCACTCCCCTCAGGGTGTTGGTCACTGTCCCCCAGTGAACCTAGTTTAAAGCCCTCCTCACTAGGTTTGCAAGCCTTCCCGCGAAGATGCTCCTTCCTCTCTTGGTTAGGTGGATCCCATCTCTTCCTAACAATCCTTGTGCCCAGAACAGTCCCATGGTTGAAGAAACCAAAGCCCTCTCTGCGACACCACCTGCACAACCACGCATTTACTTCCTCAATTCGACGATCCCTGCCCAGTCCTTTCCCTTCAACAGGGAGGATGGACAAGAACACCACTTGCGCTCCGAATTCTTTGATCCTTCTTCCCAGCGCTACATAATCTGCAGTAACCCGCTCAAGGTCATTCTTGGCCGTATCGTTAGTTCCCATGTGGAGTAGCAGGAAGGGGTATCTATCCGAAGGTTTGATCAGTTTTGTAAGCCTCTCAGTCACATCCTGAATTCGAGCTCCCATAAGCAGCACACCTCTCGAGATCCCAGGTCCGGACAGCAGATGGATGGCTCAGTCCCTCTTTGGAGGGAGTCCCCGACCACCACCACCAATTGTCTTCTTTTGGGGGGGGTGGTCGTGGAACCCCCATCCCTAGGACTACATATCCCATGCTTTCCAGTAGATAGTGTTCCCTTGCGGTTTCTTCCTTGTGAGGTCCCTTCCAAAGCATTCACCACTGCAGAGCCTGTGGAGAGAGCCTGAAAGTGATTACTTACCTCTATAGCATTGGGGGATTCCTATTCTGGCCTTTTTCCCCTTCTAGAAGTTACATGCTGCCAGTTCTCTTCCTGGTCCCGTACTGCCCTCTCTGGCTCTTCCGCCTGCCGTGCTTGCAGGATTAAACGCTGCCTTCTATCGAGGAAGTCTTCATCCTCTCTGATGGAGCGTAGGGTCGACACTTGGGCCTCCGGTCCTCTCATTTTTTCTTCCAAAATGGTGACCAGTTTGCACTTAGTGCAGATGAAATCTGTTCTTTCTTCTGGGAGGAAGACAGAGATGGCACACGCTGTGCCGGGGGTAACAGCAGACCTATCATCATCCATCCCTGCTGTCCTGGAGAAAGGATTTAAAAGAAAGGCAAGAGAACCTCACCCCCGTCCCAACTCCCTCTCTAAACTCCCTGTTAGCACTCACCTGTTCGCAAGCTCCTTGGTCGCTTGCTCACTGCTTTATAAAGCCCTGGACTGCCTGAAAGTCCCTCCCCCTACCAAGACTCAGCCAATCAGCAGAGGCTTCTAGAATTCAAACTTTAATTAGAAGCCAACAGTTTCCACCTGCCAGTCACAGCACACACTCCATGAAGGAGAGGGGGAGGAGAAAGGGGAAGTGGGGAAAAAAAAATCCTCTCTTCCAAACACAGGGGGAAAAACACAAACAAACAAACAAAAACACACACACCAACCCTCACTCACAAACACAAGCTCAGCAGACAGCAAGAAAACCCCAAACACAACACACACTTACCTCAAGAGTCCTGTATCTGCTTCTCCTCTACCTGGAGAAACTCCCTCTCTAAAGCCTCACTTACAAACACAGAAAAAAAAAAACCCACCACACACCAACCCTCACTCACAAACACAAGCTCAGCACACAGCAAGAAAGCCCCAAACACAACAACACGCTTCCCTCAAGAGTACTGTATCTGCTTTTCCTTTACCTAGAGAACTCCCTCTCTAAACTCCCTCTTAACACTCATCTATTCGCCCATACCCATAGCCCATGGGCATCCAGTGTAATAGGTGGGGGAAGGCACAGACTTCCCAAACTGCCAACCTGGCTCCACCCACATGCCGCCTCCAGGACACTTACTGCAGGCGTTCTGGGAGTGGAGTGTTACTGCCCCTCAATGCCCGCCCTCCCTGTTCTCTTCCCTCCCCATGTTATGGGGCTGGGGAGGCTGGAGACATGTGCAGTCTGCCCTCCCCATGCTCTGGGGCTGGAGAGGGTAGGGCATGTGCGTCCACCCGCCCTCCTCATGCTCCGGAGCCAGGGAGGCTGGGGTCCATGTGTTACCTAATTTCACTGGAGACCAACCATACTGATTTATTCACTGCTGCTATTGGATCAAGCGAAAAGGGAATAGAACTCTTTCACACATGCACATGCACATTCATACACTCATATCCTTACGCATGTGAAGAGTTGCACAGAGAGAGCAGAAGAAGCCAAGCAGGATGGGTCCAGTGTGTCTGCCTGCAGTCACCAATCTGGGCCGGCAAGCTGATTGTACAACCTGTGGTCTGCATGCTCTCTTCTCTTTATTGAGCTGGGCAGCCCCTGTCACGTACACTGAGTTCTTTCTCTATCACCTAGGCTACGTCTACATTGTGCTCTCTTGCGCAAGAACATATGCAAATGAGGCACGGTGATGAATATTGCCATGCCTCATTTGCATACTTAATGAGACGCCATTTTGTGCAAGGGGCTTTTGCACAAGAAGAGCAGTCTACACTGCTCCTTGTGCAAAACCCCCCTCTTGCGCAAGAGCCATTCTGCCTGAAAATAAGCGGTAGAACAGCTCTTGTGCAAGAGGGGGTTTTTGCGCAAGAAGTAGCAGTGTAGACTTCTTTCGCAAAATCCCCTTGCACAAAATGGCGGCTCATTAAGTGCCGTGCCTCATTTGCATATGTTCTTGCGCAAGAAAGCACAATATAGATCATGGGTTCCCAAACTGGGGGGGCGTGAAGAAATTCCGGGGGGGGGGGGCGCGAGGCGACCCAGCCACAAACACCCCTGTCAATCCCACCCCAAGTTTTGCTGCTTTTTTTTGGGAGGGGGTGCGTGAGGGTTTCTAAAAAATCAAAAAGGGGGCGTGATGCTGAAAAGTTTGGGAACCACTGATATAGACGTCGCCCAAGGGTATGTCTACACTACTGAGTTTTTCTGAAAAAACATCATGTTCACACTGCAATCACGTTCTTTCAGGAAAAAAAATTGAAAGAACAGAGGGGTTTTTCTGACATTGGTAAACCTCTTTCCACGAGGAAGAACGCCTTTTCCGAAAGAGATCTTTCAGAAAAAGACGTGTGGATGGGGAAGAGGGAGTTCTTTCAATAGAAGAGGAAAGAGGAAAAAGCACAGGTGCCCTGCTGGCCATTCCACCCATAGTAATCACAGCTTACCTGCGAGATAGCATCCATTCTGTGTGGATGCTATCTGTCTAAAGAGGAGATCGCTTTTTTGATGTGCTTTTGTGTGTAGACTCTCTCTTTTGGAAGAAGTTTTTTCGGCAATCTCTTTCAGAAAAGTTTGTTCCGAAAAAATCCTGAAGTCTAGACATAGCCCAAGAGGCCCACCAGACCTCATTTTCCTCATGCATATTAATTCTTTTTTCTCATCTTCGCTGCACCTCCATTCTTGTCTTTCTCATGTGCAAGTGAAGATTACATCAGACCCCACCTAGCCCCTGGCTTCAAGTCTGTAGCCTCATGGCTCCTCTCCACAAAGGCGCAGACATAACCCTATTTACACTCTCTTACCACTTACACATACCCAAGCACTCCCTTGTCACAGGATAGAATGTTACAGAGCTTAAAGATTATACAAGCAATAGCTGGAAGTTACGAAGCTTGCAAAGAGGTTGCAGAACTTGAAACATTACTTTAAAGTTACATGGCTTGCAATAGAAACTAATATAACTTAGAACAGTTGAGAGTTACATGGCTTACAATAGAGAGTTTTGGGACTTACAGTGGCTGAAGCTGATGATTTAAAATAACAAAGTTACCTGACTTACAATAAGAGAAAGTTACATGTCTTACATCCACATTATACCGACTTGGGCGGAGGTTTTACACAACAGTGCGCACCAACTGTCTTCTTGCCTGTGGTGGTGGTGGGTGCGCACAGCATGCTGCCCTGCCTCCCCATAGTGGGGGTGTGAGGAGGTGGCTTGGCTCCCATGCGTGTGAAGGACCTCAGCTGAAGGTGTGAGGCTGGGGATGGGGCTGAGGGCTTGCCTCCCCCACCCCTACCTTCACCAACTTCCTGTGCTGTAGCCTCTGTTTGTCAGAAGCTTGAAATGGGCAACAGGAAATGGATCACTTGATGATTCTGTTCTTTTCCTTCTCTTTGGGGCACATGACATTGGCCACTGTCGGCAGAGAGGATGTTGGGCTAGATGGACCTTTAATCTGACCCAGTATGGCCATTCTTATGTATAAAACCTGCCCATGGGGGATGGGAATAAAAATAAAACACTAGTTATAGATTTGTTTACATGTGTATATTTCAAGTTTCTACTTTGTGATCATAGTTATACTTTGAACTAAATGCAAGGCAGCTGTCATGATATTGAAGAGAAGGGAGCTATCATTCAGTTTTACTTCTGAATTTTTCCTAAAAGTGCAATTTATTAGCACACTCTGCCAAATAACTATATGGGCTGAAAATTTCCATGCGAACTGTCTGCCTTAGGCTGAAGTGGTTAAGCTGTTTCTAAGAGAGAGGCTAGGAAAAATGAATGTTTGCCTGTATTAAAAATGTTGGGTGACTTATTCCTTAAGAAGATCTATTGTGCCCAGGCTTTGGAGCAAGCCCTTGAAGCTTATAAGAAGAGTAGCTTTCTTGTCATGGATATGCCTTTTGTTGTCCGCATGACAATCCAACCACATTTAACCAGCTCAACAAGCCTCTGAAAAATCAGTTTTTGCATGTGCTGAGTTGAGCCCTGTTAGAGCTTGGTAGCTAAATTCCCTGAAGACTGTTTTCATTTGGTATGCTTCTATCTGAGCTGAGCAGGACTTTTTCTGAAATTAGAATTCTAGGCTACTGAACCCCAAGGTCACTTGGGCTCATAGAAAGCAAAGTGCTGGAGGCTCTCTCGTAGCATCAGGAGAGAGCTGGTCAGAATCACTTGTACACACAGTGGAAGCATAACTGGGAATCCCAGCTTAGCATTGCAAGGAAGTTTACAAGGTATATATTTTAGTTACTGTAATGTATTTTGGACTTTTGCTTAAACACATGGTTTGATTAAACTCCCTCTAGTGTGGAATGAATGGCTGAAGCTAGCAGTGGGCATCCTTAGTTCTTTTTTGTAGTGAATTCCTTAGTGAATTGCTGAGCTTCCCACCCTTTTATCCATCAGTTCTAGTCAGAAGGGGCAAAGGTGCAATTGCATACCAAGACTGAGGAAAGAAAATGGAAGTGAGAATTCATAAATTCTTTGTCTACTTACAGAGGGACAGCACCAGGAGCTTAAAAAGGTTCTTCATTCCCTTTAGGCTTTTTTTGTTTTCCACTGCCCACAGTGCACCTTGAGCATATTTGCCTAATCCTGACAGCAGTAATGCTGGTCACTGACTTCAGATCCAGTGCAGACACAGTTATATTTGCTACTGAAGTTGTTCGTCCAGCGGGGTAGCACTTTGCTTTGTAAGCTCAGTAGAGGACAATATGTGATCAGATCTGGCTGCCCGTAGGTGCAGCCTGTGGTGTGTATCATCCTAGGAGTCCCTCCTGAGACTTCTGTCTGTGAAGAATTGGCAGGTGAAGGAAATCTGCAAATGCCCTGGTTCAATCCAATAGAAGAACTGCACAGTGCAATAAGTGGCATGTAGGCATTGTTGTCACTATGGTCAGGAGTTGTGAAGATCTGGGTGGATTGGGTGGGTTACTCACTCTCCTGTATGTTGACAACATAACTTCTAGTATGGTGCCTCCTGCCTTGTTGGAGAAGGGATGGTCACTGGCAGTGTGCCCTCATGTCCTTTCCGTAAAGGATGTATGTGTCTCCTATTAGAATCACTACTTTGTAAACATTTATATTGCACTAGAGCTTAGAGGCCCAAAAAGAAATCCAGATCCCAGTGTACTAGGCTCCCTGCAGTGTTGCAAAGCGGCAGCGCTGCAGAGAGCCTGGGGTCAGTTAGCTGCTTTGAAAATCTGTGTGCAGCCCAACCCTGGGCTCCCCGTAGCATTTCAAAGTGGCAGCACCACACAGAACTGGGGGTCAGCTGGGGAGTCCCCAGCTGATCCCGGGTTCCATGTGGTGTTGCCACTTTAAAACGCCACCGCATGCAGCCTGGGGACATTCCAGCTGGCCCCCGACTGCACCTGGTTTTTCAAAGTGGCAGTGCTGCATAGAGTCCAGGGTCTGGCCCCAGGCTTCAGGCAGCACTGCTGCTTTGAAGTGCCTCCTCTTCTTTCCCCCTTGCTGCCTCTACCTCACAGAGACAGCAAGGGGAGGAAGCGACGAGACAACTATCCTGTCAACTATCCGATAAGCATTTGCTCATTGGACAGTCGACAAGTCCTTTACATCCCTATACTGAACCACAGACTGAGCAAGCTGGTCAGACAGACTTGCTCCGGCAGAGTTGAAACTGGAACCCGGTGTCTCAAATCCTACTCCAGGGTCTGAATCATAAAGTCATCCTCCCAGATACAACGTTGCCATGGCACCGTCCGTTTTTACTCTACCGCATTGGGGAAATAGGAATTTTGTGCATGCGCCTAGCGGTAAGAGGACCACGGAGCTACCCCTGGATGCGCGTATAACCCGAATATTACGGTAAAGTGTGTGCGTGTGGGGGGGGGGGGAGGCGGGGCGGGAAGGTTCGTCTCGCGGGAGCTGGGTTCGAGTTCTCGTGAGATCTCGGGGCAAGACGAGGAGGGAGATCCAAGCAGGGGAGCCGGCTGCGGTGGGTGAGTGCGAGAGACCCGCGCGCTGTCTCGCGCCCAGGGCGGTAATTGGATTGGCTCCCCACTGCAGTTCCGTGGCAGCGACAGGCGCCTTCCCCCAGAGACCTCCCGCCCCCACACCCCCCCTCCCCTCGGGGTCCCGCGCTCTGACCCTGATCCCCCCTCAGGCAGTGCCCCTCCCCCTGTTCCCTCTGGGGCAGCGAGGCAGGGCCCCTCCCTTTTACACTGACTCCTGGGGCAGCAGCAGAGGGTCCCGCCTCCATCACCTAACCCGGGACAGCAAGGTGGGGTCCCACCCGCCCCAGGGGAGCGGCAGCAGCAGCACTATAGGGGTCCCCCTCCCCTGACACTGAGCCTCACCAAATACCCCCAGGGACTCTCCCCTGGGGCGGAGCAGGACATGGCCTCCTGACATGGAATTCCCCCTCTTCTCCCCGGGGTAGCAGTGCAGGGCCCCATCCACCCAATACTGTACCCACCTGGGGCAGCAAGGCAGGGCCCTGCCTCACGTGGGACCCCTTCCTCCGTGGGCATCTGTACAGGATCCTGCCCCTTCACCTCGGGCACAGAACCTCATCCCTCAGGGGTACAGCAGAGGGCCCTGACCCTCTCCCTGCCCCAATTTAACCCGGCCTCCAATCTGCCACGTCCTGGGGAGGGGAGGACACATCACTTCCAGATTGGTGAACATAACAAAATTCATTCTGCTGAGGGATGTGAAGTATTAGAGGGAACGATGGTGGTGACTTCCATACCATGCCACACTCAATTCTGAACTGCTGCTAGTGGTAACACTGCCTTTAGAGCTGGATGCCCACCTAGCAGCCATTGCTCTGAAGGCAGGGCAGAAGTGTGGCAATACCATGACACCCCTACGATAGTCAAATTTCATAGTCTGTGTTGCAGTTTTTCACAGCCATGAATTTGGCAGGGCCCAATGTATATGGGAAGAATGTAGACTCAAGAGCAGGGGTTTTCACAATAACATTTTTGGTGGCCTCAGAGTGCAGCCACCAACTCTTGCTGGTGGCTACTCTGGCAAACCTGTCTCTCTGTTTCTGCCATCTGGGAAGATGGGTCATGAACTCACCAACTGAGTGCAGAGTCCCAGGTTTCCTGGGCAGGAGTGGGAAAGCTACCTGGAGGAGCATCTCAGAAACTAAGAGCTGCATGCACTGTGTCTCCAGAGGCACTTCCTGGAGCCCCTGGGGAGGCTGTGCTGTGCTGTGCAGGATACTGCTCCCTGCTGGCAGTGCCAGTGTAAACATGAAGGTGGCACATTTTGCTGCCCTTTGTTGATACTGTTTGCTGCCCAGGAGCAACAGCTGGGTGCTGCAAGGAGGAACTGCTGCTTTTGTCCCCATGTTCTGCTTTGCCCTTCCATGCTGTAGAAGCTATTGTGGATGCAAAATAAAAATCCTCTTGCGGCTGTATTTGAGAAATGCTGCTCCAGCATGACTTGAGGAAAGGGGTATGCCTTCCTGATGTCATGAATAAGACTGTCCTGGATGTTTCACTTTTGTGTTTGTGTGTCTGTGTTTTACAGCAGAGAGCTCAGCATGGAGAACTCAGAGGACAATACAACTGTGTTTTCTGCCTTGCGATCTCTCAACAACTTCATTTCACAGCGTGTGGAGGGGGCATCTGGTCTGGCTGCACCAGGATCACTTCCAAGTACCTTGCATATGCAGTACCAGCAGAGGGTGCAGGTGAGACATCCCTGGCTCACTCACAGCTTGAGTTAAGAATTTAGATTTATTTTGATATCAGGCATGGGAATTTTTTTAGTTAAGAAACAGAGGCTGTCCTTTCTTACATTGCTATCCCAACATTGCCAATGATGGAGACAATTCACACCCAAAATAAAACTCTTAAACCCATTCATTTAAAAAAAAAAGTAAGTTATAGGCCTGACTCTTTGTCCTGGTTAATATTCAATTGGTTTTCTTCAATTCTCTCCCTTTAACTTATCTGTAGGTCAACTTAGGCAGCTGTATTTTGATTTCATCTTGCCCCATGACTGAGCTTAACTGATGGTTTGCTTGGGGTGATGGTCAGTTTTTCCTGCCTTGTCCATTTCTCTCTTGAAAACATACTGTTAGCTGTGCTAAACTATCCATGGTATTTTTATGATATTGACTCTGAGGACTGAATTGAGATCACCAAATTAATTCTATTGGGGACCTCAATCTGAACCAGTATTGTAGTCCTTGAAGCATAAATTTTAATTTACTAAACCAGTCTTCGTGCATGCTATAGTGATGGACACTTTAGCAATGTCCAAGATGTCTTACACAAGTTTTGAGTTTTGTAGCTTTGTTATGGATTTCTAATTATGTCTCTTAGTGTAAAGTCAGGCCTTGATATCTTTATTTAAATTTCCATTACATTTAAAATTATGTGTGGCTGGGTCCCTGGAGGCTGAGTAACCTATTGGCTAGGTTGCTGAGTAGGTGGGCAGAAAAGGGGGAGGGAGGCTGGCCCTCGTCCCACTGTGTTTCTGGCCCAGGAACTCCCAAACCACTTCCTGTTTCAGTTTGGGGCATGGCTTCAAGAGTCCAAATTCTTCTTAGAGTTTCAGTTTCTCGATATGTTCTCCCTTTTCCCAGAGGGGTGGGGGCTTACTTGCTCTGAACAGACTGGATCTGGTTCATACCCTCAGACCCACAAACCAAGCTCCTGCCTCCTCACTTTAGTCAGCCCCAAACTGAGCCATGTTCCTTCCTTTTCTCCTCCCTCTAGGCCTAGCATCCTTGCAGGTAAAGTGAGGTGGGGCTAGCTGAGCCCAGAGGCTTTCTTTAACCCCTGGATGCCTGACGTGCCTTTCTCCACTCCCTCAACATTCTGACTATAACAGGGGTGGCCAACCTAAACCTGAGAAGGAGCCAGAATTTACCAATGCACATTGCCAAAGAGCTAGTTATATGTCACCAGCCCTGATCATATCTCCACCACCACTCTCAGCACATCCCACCCACAGGCAGCCCCACCGGTCAGTGCCGCCTCCTCCTTTTCCTGCTGCCCACTGTGATCAGCTCTTTCGCAGTGGGAGACACTGGAGGGGGGAAGCATGAGTGTGACAGGCTCAGTGGAGAGAGTAGGAAGTGGCAGGATCCTAGGTGGACAGCGCCTAGGGCAGAGCTGGGGGTTGAACAGTGAGCACCCTCTGGCCCAGTGGAAAGCTGGCACCTGTAGCTCCAGTCCTGGATTTGGTAACTATGCAAGGAGCCGTATATTAACTTCTGAAGAGCCACATGTGGCTCTGGAGCCACAGGCTGGCCACCCCGGACTATAATATTTTAATGTCCTTAGTCTTTTTTTTCCTGTGTGTTGTGAAGTCTTCAATGAAAGTATGTTCTGATGTAGGATTCTGATTTAATATGGAGGAAGTATTCATGTGTTATAAAGACAAAGTATTCTGTTAATTCCTTCAGTGCTGTGAGAATGCACAGGAGTCCTGGTAGTAATTTTGCGCACACAATGCATTCTCAGAAATAAAATTTGGTTGTACCATGTATGTCAGAAAAACCTGGTACTTTGCTCTACACTTAGTTTCCCAGATGTAGGTATTGGGCCTGATCTCTGATCCTTGGCTAGCTCCTGTTTCTTCTTTGAAAAGGCCAAAGAAATCTGCAATAAGAATCTTTTTTTAGTTTTGTGCGTAGTAAGTGTATTCTAGAAGCAAGCTTCTCCAGTGATTGGTGTGGGAAAAGTGGACCTCAAAGTTCACCCACACGCCTATTTTCAGCTGTCACTGATTCACTTTGTGGCCTTGGACATGTCATTTAACTCTTGGTCCTCAGTTTTCCCATCTTCTGAATGGGTAGGACAATACTTACCTGCACCCATCTGGGACATGAAGGGTTAAATATATAAAGTTTGTAAAATAATTTGAAAGCCAAATCTGGAGAGCATTGTAAAAATGAAAAATATCATTGCTGTTCTGCTGATTGTGTGTTTTTGTGTCTATCTTCACATGGAAACTGATCAGTTAGAGGAACAAGCTGAGCAGATTCATTCCAAATCTCAGCTCCTGCAAGTGGAACGGGAGAAGATGCAGATGGAGCTGAGCCACAAAAGAGCTCGCATTGAGCTGGAGAAGGCAGCTAATACTAATGCCAGGAGTTATGAGGTAGGTAAGCATTCGTGCTGTTTGGCAGCCAATGCTCCAGTCATAGCATCTTGAGATCATTGAAACTGTTGCATGGCTGACAAATAGTCTGATGTTGATCTGACCACTGGATATTCTGTAAGTTTGTTTATTTAGCACTCTGCTCATCAGTATAAAACAAAAGGAGATTCAGGTCTATTGCATTAAACTTTGATTATTTCAGAAGTGTTTAAACTTTTTTGGCACAATTGCAAACATTTAGTATGTTTGACTGTAATGAACTGGAATGATAACACCATAGGAATGATAACCTAACCATGCCAGTTACAAGATCAAGAACACATATTCCTGTTCATCCAGAAATATTATTTACGCCATCATGTGCCTAAAGTGTCCGTCTGCTATGTATATTGGACAAACGTCTCAGACACTTCACCAAAGAATCAATGCACATAAAACAGACATCAGGCTCTTTCACAGAGAGAAGACTGTTGCTTTCCATTTTAACCAGATGGACCATTCTCTCAATGATCTTAAAATATGCATATTGCTTCAAAGAGATTTTAACTCCAGACTTCAAAGAGAAGCCTCAGACCTGTCATTCATGCTTAAATTTGACACTTTATGTATGGGCCTTAACAAAGATGCTAATTATCTCACCTATTACAAAGATAGCTTCCCCAATTATCACCCCTAATATCATTACCTCACAGACACTAACCTTTCCCCCCCATTCTAAAATCTGATTTGTCAATTTTATATGTATTCACTTTTTTTGATTGTATCATTTTGGTATATATGGTCGTGCCAATTTTTTTCCACAATTTGATCTGAGGAAGTGGGTCTGGCCCATGAAAGCTCATCACCTAATAAACCATCTTGTTAGTCTTTAAAGTGCTGCGTAGTCCTGTCTTTTGTTTCAGCTAGACCAGACTAACACGGCTGCATCTCTAGCACCAGTTGTGTGACTGTCATACAGAGAAGCTGCATTGATAAAATGCTGAGCTCTAGTTGTGACTAATAGCTTTTGTTGCCTTCTGGTTGTGTGCCCAAATGTGTTTGCTTAGCTATGTCGCTAAAATAAGCAGCAGAGTTTGTGGGCTTTGTCATCCTCTTAGTGCCTCTTCAAAATTCAGCTGCTAAAATAAAAAAAAAAATCAATCTGGCAAAGTATTATAAGGATTCTGAAAGACAGATTTATTCTGTAGCTGTGAAATAGTGGGTCACTGAGTAAATTCCTAGTTCTGCTTCAAGTCACGTAATCTTGGGATTAAGCCAGGAATGATTCAAACCTGAATCTAGCTGAGTCACTCTCAGAAACCCTTAAAATACTGGTACAAAAAGGGAGCAGCACTAAACCAGCAGAGTGGTAATTACCATGCTCAAATTCAGTGTTTCACGAGTCATGTGGATAAAGGTTTCAGGAACCTTGTGTTGTCTTGCATAATTCTTGCTTAGCATGTAAATCTCTGGCCCAAATTGCTTTGATTTAGCAGAGACATTTCTTTATATTTTTCAGTAAGTGCTACTCAATTTGAGATAGAAACAAACTTGAAATGGCATGTGAAATGCTGTCAGAATGCCAATAAAATAATCTGGCTGAACACCCCCCCCCCCCCCCCACACCCCGACAACTCCTAAATCTACTTCCATATGTTGGTGGTTTCATTGCACTGATTGTTTATATCAGTGTTTCTCAACCTTTTTTTATAAAGTACCCCCCCTTTTTATAAAGTACCTACAGTTTTCAGACACACACATTTTTTTTTCTACCATTGCAACACATTTGTTTAAACAACTTAATTGTAGCTGGCGGGTGATGACATTTTTGGATGTAAAAAGTAGAAAAATAATAAAGCACTGTAAAACTTAAAACAAAAATTCAGTTTTCTCCAAATTTCAGTTGTGTTGACGTACCCCCGAGACTTCTCTTGAGTACCCCTGAGGGTACTCGTACCACTGGTTGAGAAACACTGGTTTATACTGTGTGTTTAAGGGTTACTTATTTAAGCTTAAAATATTTAGATTTAAAATACTTTAATGCACATAGAAATTTCAAAGAGAAACACATTTTGTTACTCCAGATATTAAGGTCCCAGACTCAGTGAAAAAAACTTGTGTAAGGGTAATTGATGTTTGAGCACATGTAAATTATGCTGTGCAAACCATGAAGCCATCTCTGTGTTTTAAGTTCATACATCACTTTAGAAAGTGCTGTCTAGTAATTCTTTGGCTTCATTACCCTTTGTTTCATTCCCTTGTCATTGAGAAGCTGCCAGTAAGATACTAGCTTTTCTACTGGGGGGGTACGGCTAGACTGCAGGGGGTTTTCCGGGATACCAGTGGTATCCCAAAAAAACTCCGCTGTGTCCAGGGAATGGGTTTGCTCTTCCGCTTTTTTTTGTGGAAGAGCAATTGTGCTCTTTCGGAAGCCCTAGTATTCCTTGTTCCACGAGGAAGAAGGGAGCTTTCGAAAGAGGGTGTTTTCGCGAAATTTGGCCCAGTCTAGATGGGCCAAATTTTGGAAAAGCCTCTTCCGACAAATGTATTGGAAAAAGATATGCAAAATGCGGAGTGCATTTTGTGTATCTTTTTCCGATAGATCCTCGCAGTCTAGCCGTACCCAGGGGTTTAAGAGATTGGTGTTGGTTGTTAGGGTTGCCTGTGAGACTATAGGGGGGGCAACGAGGAAAGGATGATGTCTTCAGCATTGTGGTCCTTTCTTCTTTATGAAGTCCCTTTATATTTTCCCTTGCCTAGCGAGAGGCTGACCGTAACCAGGAGCTCCTCACGCGCATAAAGCACTATCAGGAAAAAGAAGTGGAGGCTGAGGCTAAGCTGAAAGAACAAGTGGAGATGAATACATCTTATAAGAAAAGCATAGAGACTGTGAGCAAGAACCTGCAGGAGAAGGAGAGCAAGCTGACGGAAGCTAATGAAGTAAGAGCGTAATGGTTTCTTGTTTCACCTGGTTGTCTAGGTGACTTTGAGGGTCACATGGAATCAGAACTATCCACTTGTGTTACCACAATTAGAACCACAGAGTACACAGTGATTAACAACCACAGTTAAGATGTGTCCCCTGCCATAAAGAGCTTACAGTCTAAATAGGACAGAAGATAGGATAACAGTTCTGGAGAGGTGAATATAGAGATGAACAATGAGTTGGCATTGAGACAGGTGGATCTGGAGGAGAAAGACAGTTGGAGTGCAAGGGTAGGGAGAGTGTTCTAAACTTGGGGAAAATTGGGATAGAAGTCATGAAGTGGAGAGAAGGAGAAATTAATGAAAGGATTGATAAGATGAGAAGGAGCAAAGGTAGTAAAGGAAACAAGCGGGAGAGTTGGAAGAGCTGATAGGAACAAAACTATCTAGGCAGTGTTCCCTCTAATGTTTTATGTCCATGTTCAGAATGACTATTGTTATGTGCACCAATATGGGAGTGATGTATCACATAACAAAAATCATTCCGCATGTGGACAGTGTGTGATGGGGTGGGGCCATGGAGTTGGAGTATGGGAGGGGGCTAAGGGCTGTGGCAGGGAGTTGGGATATGAGGTTAGGATTCTGGGGTAGGGCTGAGTATGAAGGTTTTAGTGCAGGTTCAGGAGTCTGGGTTGGGGTGCAAGAGGGGCTTAAGACAGGGAGTTCAGGTGTATGATGGTCTCAGAGCAGGTGGTTGGGGTGTGTGAAGGGTGCAGGAGTGCTTTCGCAGGGCACTGGGGATGTTGTAATGGGGGGGGGTTCAAGTGTATGATGGATTCAGGGTTGGTGTGTGTGTAGGGGTACAGGAATGTTATAACACTGCAGCCAGATGGGGGCTGGACCACAACTGGGGGCTTGTGGCCAGGCTTCATTTTTAAATAAAGTAAAATGTCTAACACACAAGGTTTCAACATTGTCTTTATTTATGGCAGGAGTGGGCAACCTTTTTTGATCAGGGGCCACTAACCCACAGAAAAATCAGTCGGGGATCACACAAGTGAGAAGTGAAGAGAAAAAACCCCTCCAAACCTCCTCAACCCTCACTGATATGGCCCCCAACTGAAACACCTCACTCCCCTGATGCTCCAGCGTCGTGGTGGGGGGAAGGTCAGGGAGGACTGAGGTTCAAGGCTTCAGGCCAGATTTACTCTTAGGGTTTCAGGGTTAGTGAATTTTGTGGCCCCCCCCCCGGCTCTGGGGGGGGGGGAGCCAAAAATGAGGGGTTAAGTGTGTGGGGAAGGGGTAGGGATGAGGGTGCAGGATCTGGGTGGGAGGTGGAGTGTAGGAGCAGGTTGGGAGTATGATATCTAGCCAGGGAGAGGGGGCAGGGTGTCTGGCTGGGGGGGGAGGAGGCAGGAGCAGGCTGCGGGCAGGGTGTCTGGCCAGGGGACAGGAGTGACCAAGTGGGCAGGCTGTCTGGCTGTGGGGGCAGGAGCAGGCAGGGGGCAGGGCGTCTAACCAAGGGGCAGGGTCAAGCTGTCTGGCGGGGGGGCTTGTGAGAGAGGGGGTGGGGTTTGTGCATGAGGAGTGGGGGGTCACATACTTGTTTTCATGCCATGTCCCAGGCACTGTGTAACACGGCCTCTGCTGCTCCCATTTACTGGAAGGAAACCTCCAGGAAGTGTGTCCTGGGGGAAGGAAAAGAGCAGTGCATGGAGCCACACTTGTTCAGGGCTTTCTTTCCCTGTCCCTCTTTCCCCCGCAGTAAGCAGGTGCTGGCATTCCAATCTTGTGGGGGGTCATAAGCAGTGTTCCCAGTCAGTCAGCTCTGTGCATGGAGCCCTGAGCCTGTGACTGGGCGGGGCTGATCAATCACCTGTGAAGCTATGCTGCCTGCTGCCCTGCAGCTTAGAGGGAACACTGGCCATAAGGCTGTGGTGCCAGCGCTGGCTCTCTGCTGCGGGTGGGAGGGCTAGAGGGGGCTGAGTTGGGGCTCCAGAAGAGCAATATCTGGTTTCCTAGTGAGCCATATTTGGTTCACAAGCCAGAGTTTGCTGACCCCTGTGCTATCTGATAAGTTTCAGAATGTTAAAGGCGGGAGTGAGGCATGAGGGTCAGGTGAATAATGGTAATTCTAGCGAGTGTGGCTTATTCTTCAAATTTGAGATGTTCCTTCCTCTGCTTTGCTATTTAAGGTTTGTCAGGCAGCTAGTTTATTTTAGGCTTGACAGTACTGATGTGTGTTTTCTGTGTGCGTATTTTGAGTGGGTCTGAGATACTGAGAGCTGAGCCTGGTAGCTTAGTAAAGGGGTAACTGCAGAGGCTGCTGTGATTACTATCTTAGCCATTGGATCTGTTTCTTGTGCCAGTCACCATGATAGGTATACCTCCACTGAGGAGTTACCTCTGCTGTTACTTGGTTGGTTGAAAATTTTTGGGTCTCTATTTTGAAACCCCACTGTTTAGAAGCATGTGGATGTGGACACTCTTCTGAACACTGGTTTTGGTTTTGAGGCTTGCTTTTTGCATATCAACTCGAGGTCATATCCTTAATGGATAAAGAGGTGTCAATTTGAGCGGCAGATGAAAGCGAGCAAAGAATTTTCTTTGACTTTGTCCTGAGGTGGGTTTACAGGTCTTATTGTGAATTATTTTTAGATTCAGTGTTTCACATTAGTCAGTTGTTTGATCTCAGTAGTTTGCATGCCATAATGTTCAGCCTGGAGGACCACTGGTCTATTTGTGTGTCGTTTATTCTTCCCCTTCTTTCTCTTAATCCAGACGATCAGCGTATTGAAGGGGAAAATATCTGACTTGCAGTGGCGTTTAATGAATCAGGAGATGCAAATGACAAGCCACGAATCTCAGAAACAGGAACTGATGGAACAGCTGGATATGCAACACAAGTGAGTAGGGGAACAACTACTGCCAGAGAAAACAAATCTTCAGTCTTTTGCAGCTGCTGTCATTCAAAAAACGTTCAACAGCTTTTAATTTTTGCTCTTCAAAGAACTTCTTTGATCTGCATGTGTAGGTTGTAAAATTTGCTGGAAAGTTGCTCTGAGCAGCAATTTAATTCTACCTTGGAAGAGAAACACACAAGCTTAACACTTCCCTTTTTTTATATTTACGATAATACTTGATTTTTGGGCTGTGCATAGTTGAGGGGTGATTAAAAGATCTGACAAGGTGTCTCTTCCTGCTACATTGTCCTCTTTTAGCCCCATGCTCTAACAATCATTTTTAGGACCAAGGTTTAAATAACTCTTTATGTAATGTACTCATGTGTTCGTTGGTGTGGTGATGGGGGTAACATTATCTTGAGGATCTCTATAGAGATATAAAATATGTATAAAATACAATCAGTATTTTTTACAAGAGTATTTCTGCTTTTGCTATAGAGGAAATTGGTCTGCATATCTGAATATCTCAGTTGTCACAGAACCTTAAAGAAAGGTCCTGGGGGGGCAGTTCTTGTGTTTACACCACAACAGTTCTTTATCAAGGTGGTAAACGGTACTTGAATAAGTGTGTGCCTCTTACGTGCCTCTGTGTATTTTTCCCACCAAGTTATTCTTGTATGTAAATGAATCTCTTACGTCTGTGTAAAACAGAAAATGTCAGGAGGCCAACCAGCAAATCCAGTTGCTGCAAGCAAGCCAGTCTCTGTTGGCAGAACATGAGCAGAAAATTAAGGTGAGGGAGCGTGTGACCTTTGCTGAAAGCCTGCTTTTTCATTTTTACGTAGGAAAAGTATCTGAAAAAGTTACCCTTACAGAAACTGAAAGCTATTCTGTCATATAAGTGACTTGCCTGTTAAGTGGGGCATAGCTGAAGTTCCTAAATTTGGATTTCAAGGCACGGAAATTGGAATCGTGGATTATACAGTCTATAAATATCTACATTACTTATATAATGCTCTTCATCTTTTTAATATCCGAGGATATGTCTATACTACAGAGTTTTGTTGCAAAAATGGCCGTTTTTCTGACAAAATTTGAGGAACGTCCACACTGCAATTGCGTTCTTCTGCAAGAAAATCGAAAGAACAGAGGGGTTTTCCTGGCATTGGTAATCCTCATTTTACGAGGAAGAAACCTTTTTGCGAAAGAGCTCTTTCGCAAAAAGACGTGTGTGGATGGGGAAGAGGGAGTTTTCAGAAGAAGAGGAAAGAGGAAAAAGCACAGGTGCCCTGGTGGCCATTCCGTCCATAGCAGTCTCAGCTTACATGCGAGAGAGTGTCCATTCAGTCTGGACACTCTCTTTCAAAAAAGCAGATCGCTTTTTCGATGCACTTTTGCAGTGTGGACGCTCTCTTTCAGAAGAAGTTTTTTCAGAAGATCTCTTCCGAAAAAAGCTTCTTTCGAAAGAAGCCTGTAGTCTGATGTAGCCTGAGTGTCCAATTGGACAGAAGATATACCAATCCCTTCTGTGTAGATAATTGATTTCTATGCTTATATAGCAGAGTATTTGCATGCAAGCTGTGCCTGGTCTTGTCTGGTCACTCAAGGCTATGGCACAGTACTTCTAGACATATTGGCTTTTTCATAGCAGATGGTGAGTGGTGCAATTCTGAGCTTAGTTCATGCTTCTGGAGAAATGCTTCCACTGGAATCTGGTTTACTTTTTGGGGGAAGTATGGAGGTGTCCTTTGTACTGCCAGACCAACTAGGCTCGTTAGAATTGATACTTCTCTATGGAGGTAGGCGAGAGAAAAACAGATGGAGTGAATTAAACTTGGCTTTGGGGAAATGGCTGATGGTGATGTTTCCTTTGGCCTTTAGTAGAACATAACTGAAGGGCAGAAGCATTGCCAATTTTATAGGGATGCATCAGGAGAAATATCTACAGCAGGCAGAGTGACTTTAAGTGGAGTTGGGGGAAAGAGGACAAGTAACTGCATTACTGTTCTAAATATACCCAGTTTTTTGAAAAAATAAAACCAGCTATGTGGGTTTACACCAACATGAAGAAGGTGTGGACTGCTTGTTGCCCTCTGTCTCCATTGCGCATGTCTGTTCTGTCCACTCCTAATAAGCCCATCAGAGTACTAATTTCTCATATATATTATGTTGTTGTAGGTAAAAAGAGGAAACTTGTGGTTTATTACTCTTTACTTATAGGGCACTGATGGTTGAGGGAGAGCAGATATTCTTTTCCATGTTAACAGAACCCATTTCTGATATATGCTGGAGTTTATGTAAGGATAGGGAGAAGAGGATTTGCACAGGTTTAGAGCTCTGAGCTTTCCTGGGCCTTCCTGGGCTAAACTCGGTATTCTTTTTTTGATGTCATCAATTGCCTTCCAGGATCTGGAACAGAAGCTCTCTCTGCAGGAACAAGATGCTTCAATTGTGAAGAATATGAAAGCAGAGCTCGCCCGATTCCCAAAGATGGAGCGGGAACTGCTCCAGCTCAGGGAGGATAATGCCTACCTCAGGTGAGAAGGAGAGGGCATATGTCAAGACTGGCTCTTTTCTTCTTTGAAGAGTGTCCCTGGGGATGCTCCACCCTAAATGTTTCAGTGCTGCTATGCCTCTAGTTGGAGAATTAAGATAGCAGTGCCCTTGGTGGGCTGCGCATGCGGGGTAGCTGACATGCACCATTCAAGAGTGGCTACTGCACACACACACAGCCAACTGACCCCTCAGTTCCTTCTCTGCTGCTGTTGGCTTCAGTCAGAACCTGCAGTTGCCCTACATATCCTTTAGTGCTTAGTTAGTAATAACTAACATTTTTACTTAATTGTTTAGTCATAGTTGCAGTTAGTTATTCGATTGTTCTTGTAAAATAAAAAAGTTTTGTTTTAGATAGTTTGAACTTAGTGAGTCATTTAACTATTGTCTGTCAAGCAGACATGCCTGGTTCTCCAGGTTTAAAAGGTGTCTGACATGTAGAATGTTGATACCTATTTTTGACAGCTACTCTCAGTGTGTCCGTTATCTCTCTGAGGGACACTCCACCATGAAGTGCCCTCAGTGTAAAAAGCTCACCTCCAGGAACAGAAAAGCTAGAGAGCTCTATCTCAAGCTTCTACTAATGGAAAAGTCCATGCGGCCGGCATCTGATCCAGAGCATACATCACAGCCCAGAAATGTTCTGTGGCGAGCTCTGAAAGAGCGGCTCCTTCAGGGTTGAGGTCTGTGGACTCTGCTTTGGTACAGTCCTCTAGGAAATGCTCCTACTCATCATCTTGGGGTGATTCCTTTGTGAAGAAGTGCTCTCACACAAAAAATCCGGTGCATCGGTGGCACGGAAGGCACTGGACTGTGAGGAGTGAAGGACCTGGCATAGGCTAATTCTAAGGCACCGGCACTAACAAAGCCCAAGTCTGTTCTGTTGGCACTGGCCAAGACATCCTTGGCACCATTGAAACTGTGTGCAGCTTTGGCACCGAGTGCCTCTATGTCAACGCCTGTGGCACTGTCGGTGCAGAGCAAACAACCAGCACCATCTGTGCAGCCTCTACCACAGCCCCCTTTGTCACCGATGTCAGCACCAAATATCCTGGTGCCGCAGACATTTACAATGGCTGCAGACTTGCTGGTAACTTCAGTGCCTAGAACACCACTCTTCAGCGTTGTCAGTATGCCCCGTACGTTTCACTTCAGCCTATCAGCTACACCAGTGGGATCAGCATCTCCACTATCTAGTGACAATGAGGAGGACTCTTTGAGCATTTACACGCCGAGGCACTTCTCACCAAGACAATGCAGCAGTCCTCCTAGTGGCAATCCCCTCAATGGCTGCCTCCACCAATGCAGGCTAACTGCCCTCATTGGGACTCCTGGGCTATGTACCAAGCACAAGAGCACCAAGTACCTCTACAGCCAACTCCAGCATCCAGGTCTCAAGCATCTCTTGCTCCATCAGTGAGCCTGTCTAGGGCAGAAGAAGAGGAGAATCCGGAGATTATAGAAGAGGAGTCGGCACTTGAATCCCCACCACCAGCTCATATATCCTCCTCCTCACGGGACGACACAGTTATGCCACCCATCCCTGCACTGCAGGGGATAACTTTAAGTCCTTTCAGGAGCTGTACAGGAGAATTGCAGACTCCCTAGATGTTTCTTTGATAAACTTATCAAAGGCACAGCATAGACTAACAGATATCCTTCATGCTTCCCTCACAGCCAGGCTAGCTTTACCCATGAATCCTGCACTCATGGACCCAGCCAAAATGATATGGCAGACTCCAGCCACTACCCTCCAAACTGTAAAAGGTCACATAAGAAATATTATGTGGCATCCCAAGGAGCAGATAAGGTTCCCAAAGCATGCCAACACTTTCTACAGTTTATCTGTATTTCCTCGTTTTGGATGTTCACAGACAACTTGATGATGATGTTTCACATAAACCACAAAGGCAGAGTTTGCTTTTACCCACTCTGTCAAGAAGCAATCCAACTATGGGAATGGTGTATCTCACGTAACGTCAGTCCAACAGTAGCCTATCTCCCTGGCAAAGACAACATTCTGTCAGACAACCTCAGCAGACAGTTTACTCTGAACCAAGAGTGGTAACACAATCCCAGCATGCTAACACTTGTATTCAAATGATGGTGGTACCTTACCATAGACCTGTTCGCAAATAGTTCCAATGCCAAATGCCTGAGGTATTGCTCCAAAACAGGCCTCAGTTCCTAGTCCCCAGGGAATGCATTCACAATGTTTAGAATCTTCAGCTCCGGGCATGGCTTATCACTGACTAATGTTACTCGAAAGAGTGTGCTCAGCACTTGTACAGGAGATACTCCTCAGTTGTCATAGGCCATTTACAAGAAAGTCATACTTTCACAAGGTGAACCAATTCACTCCATATCATACTTTCACAAGGTGAACCAATTCACTCCATAGTGGGATAATCAACATACCTCTCCTGCGTCAACTGATCTCCCTCAAATACTGCACTACTTGTTACTCCTCAAGGACACAGGACTCTCCTTTGACTCTATAAGGGGAGCACCTTGCAGTGATCACAGCACTGCATCTTCAGGTAGATGACTGTTCTCTGTTTGCACACCCTATAGTCAAATGTTTCCTAAAAGGGCTACAGAACACACATTCCCCTGGATAAACCTCTGACTTTGGCTTGGGATCTAAATTTAGTTCTGAAGGCACTAACAGGCAAGCTGTTTGAGCCCATGGCTACATGCTTATTATTGCATTTATCTATGAAAGTGTCCTTTCTAGAAGCTATCACCTCAGTGTGCAGGGTGGGTGAGCTCAGGGCTTTCATGACAGACCCTCCGTATACCATCTTTCACAAAGATAAGGTCGTCTTCCACTCACACCTCAAGTTTCTCTCAAAAGTACCTACCTCTTTCCATTGTAACAAACCCATGTAACTTACTCATCTTCTGTCCCAAGCCTCTTTCTAACAACAGGGGGGTGGTCTTACATACTCTGGACGTTCACAGGGCAATTGCCTTGTTCTTATAAAGAACAAGATCCTTCCGGAAATCCTCCGAGCTCTTTGTTTCTCTCAAGGCATGCCCATCTCTAAATAGAGACTATCCAAATGGATGTCAGAGTGCATCTGTCTTGCATACACCATATTCAGTCGGGAGCCCACAACAACAGTATGCGCCCATTCCACCCAGAGCAATGGCAGCATCCATGGCCTTTCTTAAAAACATACCTCTAAATGACATCTGCAGAGCCATCACCTGGAAGTTAAATCACACTTTTACACTGATTCCGTTGACTTTGCTCTTGATGTATGTGGACTGCTACCATACAGTGACCATTTATCATGGAAACTCTCCAGGTTGCTTCCCTGCCATTCTCTCTGTATCTGGAAATGTAAAATATATTGTAATGGAGAGCATGTTGAAAGATTAGTGGTATTATTTTTGACACAGTTGGGCTGACTAATGTACCCCCATAAAACCTATATTAACAAACTCACTGCTGATAAAATCTAATTCTTGCCTGTTTCCCTATTTACTGAGTTCCAGACCTGCATTCATATTGATGCTGCATCATAATGTCAAGGCTGTTGTGTTACTTTAAATTCTGTTGTTGTACAATCAGTAAAGCAGGTATGAAATTTTAACATGTTTGCACATAACTTGGCATTTTGGAGTGAAGAAACTCAGCCCAGTGAATGGTGCCTCCTGAGTTAACAGTCACTTTGTAGCAAAGGTTATAGAAGGTTACCACTTTGGCTCAGAGTCATAATGGCTTTTGCAATGCCTTATGCTTCCCTATAATTGTGTGCATATCCAGGAGTTTGCACAAGAGAATTGATTTGTTATGGTGGCTTTTTAATGGCTTTGCCCTTTCTCTTTTTATCAGGGAAATGAAGGAAAACAATGGGTTACTCAGAGAGGAGGTGGAAGGTCTCCAGAGGAAACTTGAGCGCTATGAAAAGGTTCAGGCAGATCTTGTGACCCTTGAATTGGAAAATGAGGTGAGGAGCAGAGAATGCTTGCTGTATAAGTAGAATTGGATCTACTGCTCTTGCTTGTGTGGGCTTTTAGGGAATTTTAGTTCCTTTTGACATAGTGAAGATATAGACCGTGATTACTGTTGTTCATGGTTCATATGGCCCAGCCCCAATATATAGCATAGGATGTAGAATACCTTATGAGGGAAGTGTTCATAATGAGGAAAAAAAACAAAGCTCTATCCATTGTTCATCTTAAAGACTTCTCTTAGGAACAGCTCATCTTCACTTTCACATCTCCTTTTCACCTTAGTATTCACCTTATGAATGCACTTTTGATTCCTAAGTGTGTCCCAAAGGTATTATTATATGATAGACACATCATGGGAGCCTGTCGCATACCCTCAGATCACTGCTGCTGGTGGTAGAGACCACGTACTATTGATTTCTTTGTCTTGCTGTCACCAGCAGCATCCCTTCCACCTCACCCTTAGTCAAAGGTAAAGTGATTTTTCAAGTTAATTACCTGGTCATGAAAACTGTTGTAGTGAAAAGCGATTATCTTGGGCAATCCGATCTGATTGAAAGCATAGAGAACTGTGATGCATATCCCGTTGATGGGGAGGGAAATTGGGCACCGCAGCTGGTCTAGAATTGGCATGCTTGGAATACTGTTTAATTTCTTTGATCTCTGCAGTAACAGGATATAGTATAGTGGGGGTTAATTCACATGGATAGATAATGGATGGCAAGAAATGGTGCATTGTGCCATGTAACTGGTGGTTGGGAATATTAATGTTTCTGTTAATAGTGTCTTGGGGACATAGAATGATGCTTCAGCAGTGCTTTGGCCGTGGATAGATGATAAAAGTCCACAGGAAGAAAGTGGAAAAGACTAAGCTGGAGGGAATGAAAAATGCAGCCATAGGTGTTAAGATGTGAGGACATTCATTTGGATTTCTTTAATGACTTCTTTTGGCTTCCTCCCTAGAAACTTCTGGGAAAGTTGAAAAGCTGGGAAAAACTAGACCAGAGCACTGGCTTAAATATCAGGTAGGTGCTGATGGAGTTAAAACTTCTGTTGCACTTGCTTTACCTCTCAGTGATCTTGCTTGCTTAAGCTTGTCATGCTGTCCACCTTATCTGTCCTCACATGTGCAAACTTGTCTGTTGGTATTCCTCTTTCTCATGGCTATAAAATGTATATGATTATGCCTCCTTAAATACAAACAGTTTTACAGTATCTGTGTTGGGATTCATTTGTATAACTAACAGCCTGACTCAGTCTGTTTCAGACTGAGGTAGGTGGGAAGCTGGTTCTGTTCTTAGTTCTCTAAACTTCTTGTGTATAACTATATTCATATTTAGAAGGAATTGAGTTTGTGTAACCATATTAAGCTTAGAGACTTTCATAAGCTGTATGACAAGTCATTTATATAAGTTTATGATGCATTATTGTATATATAATTTCTGTAATTAAACCTCAGACTGACCTGACATGTTATTTTACAAAGTTATTACTTAACAGCTCTTTCTTTTATTATCCTGTGTTTTATATGAAGGTAGAGGTGGAATAAACATTTATTACTTCTGGTGCAGAGAAAATTTCTCTAGGGACAATGAAATGATTATAACTCTAGTCAAAGAGAGGGCTGATGTGTTATACTGTAGATATAGAAATTTACGTCTTTTAGCATTGAACTAGATGATAGTTCTGGCTTTTCTAATTTGTATGCGATATAACCAAAAGTGGGATATGCTGCATCTTCTTCCTATTGATATTGGTGGGAAGCAGGGCTGGACTAAGGGGTGGGTGAGCCGGGCAGCTGCCCAGGGCACCAACCTATGGGGGGTGCCTGATGGGGCGCACAGCATCCCTTATAGCTGCCATCAGGCGCCACGCGCCCAGCTCCCACAACACCGGCCCCCCCATCCCCGCGGCGCCGGCCAGCAGCACCCTTCCCCCCACGGCCGCGGGGCCCTGCACGGCCAGGTGTGGCCTGCCTCGGGCTGTGCGCCAGCAGCTGTGGCCGGGCCGGGCTGGGCTGGGCTGGGCAGCGCATGCGCCGTGCGCCCTGGGGGAGGGCCCCAGGCTGTGCGCCAGCGGCCATGGTCAGGCCGGACAGCGCATGCGCCGTGCGCCCCGGGGGCGGCGCTGCACACCCGGGCCCGCAGCACCAAAATGGCTTGGGCCAGCCCTGGTAGGAAGAGAGGTATTTTTCACAAAAAAACTGCTTTCCTTTGTGTATCCTGGCATTGAGAGCTATGCTTTATACAAGAATAAGGCTTGACCTGCAACTTTTAACCCAGATCCAAAATTCCCCTCTTGGGTTCCTTTCCTTACCATGTCAATTGCAACTTTACAGCAAACAAAAAGAGTAGAAGTTGTGCATGCAAAATGATGGCATGATTTGGGATTCTGTACTGGTACAGTGCTGTTTAAGTAAAAGAGGATTGTCTCACAAGGAATATCACCTTGGTTTTCTCATAATTCTTTGTGTTCAGAGTGTATCATGAGCTAATGAACGTAGATAGATAATACTGCTGAGACCATCCCCTGCCTCTGTTCAGGATGCGTATGTTCAGACTTGCATCATCTCTCCAATGGTAGGAAAGTGAAGTACTGAATACTGAGTTCATTCCTCCCAAACTTTCTCTCTGCCAGACAGTGGTATGGAAGCTTTTACTTATATCAAGCTGTTAAAGATTTAATGAGGTAATTTCCCGGTGGGAAGGAAATGGAACCAAGTGATTCTTCCTGCTGAAGACTGATAACCTCTTCATTTAAAATCAGAATATTTGATGCAAAGTGTTAGTGAGATTTTTGGTTGTGCCAAGTTGTTTAGCACTATTAAGGGTGTATCTTTGTACAGAAGAACAAATTGCTCTCAAGAAAATCACCTTTTGCATGTGATTGCACCAAGTGGAATCGGGGTAAGCTTTTTATCCAGGCTTCTTTCAGCATGAATTATGTTCATTTTCAGCCAGTGATATGAGAGTAAGTATAAAGGGAGATCATTGTCCCAATCATATTCCTGGAGCATATCACTTGTGAAAGCTTGAGGAAAGTTAATTGCTAGACAGTGAGTAACAGAGAATGGGAATAGTTGGATGGTTATCCCAAAGAGCTAGTGCAATGTGTACTGTCTGTCTAGATAAGCAAGAAGAAAGGGAATGCATAAGATCCTTGTATCTCTTCTTATTAGTTCCTCCATTTATACATGGAATGCAGGGGAAGAGCACACACAGCCTCTGGCTTTCTGGGAGAGGATGGTTTCTCATTTCCTCTAGCTATTCTCTAGGGCTTCTGTTCTACATCTGCTTGCAGTGGCTTCTGTTCACTGATTGCCTGGTCCCTGCAGATTCCCTGTCAGATTAGTTTGTGAGCAGGGCTTTGGTGTGTAATTTTATCTAATAAAAATTTGGAAAGGAGGGGGCATCTTCTTGAAGTGTTAAGCATAGAGATGTTTGGCTTATCTTTTTGGGGAGTTTTATGGGAGGTATGGCGGTTGTCTTCTATTGCTGCCCTGTTTGTGGAAATAAACTATAAAAAGTGTTAAAACTAGATACCTCATTCAAAGGTTTCTCTCTCTGTATTGAAGTCCATGAGTTATGAATTGTTGCCATCTCAACTAGGTGATTGGAATCAGTTCTATCTTCTTTGATTTCTCCATGATTTCTCCCTCACCTAAACACTAGAAATAATAGAAGACTGGCTAATATTACATCTCAGACCTGAATTGTTTTATGTTGTCCTCTCACTGCTATTTTTCATTCTCTTCAAAGTTCTTCCTACTTTGATGGAGGTAACAACAGCACATGCTATTCTTATTTATACTCTATATAATGTAAGCATAATTTCAATAGTTTACCAATATGATGACGTTCTAAGCTGCATCCCTCCCTACTAGGGATGTAAAAGACTAGTTGCCCTGCCCTCCACCTCGCTACCTCTGTCTGATAGAGGCAGCAAGGGGGGGGAAAAAAGAGGGGTACTTAAAAGCGACAGCGCCGCACAGATCCCGGGGTCAGCTGCTCCATGGGGCGCTGCCACTTTGAATGCTGCAGGGAGCCCGGCATCAGGCTCCTTGCGGCATTTCAAAACAGCAGCGTGGAGCCCAGGATCAGCTGGGGACTCCCCAGCTGACCCTGGGTTCCACGTGGCACTGCTGCTTTGAAATGACCTCTGGCTGCACGTGGCATTTCAAAGCAGCAGCACCGCTTGGAGCCTGGGATCAGGCTCCATGCCGTGTGCAAGCTTTGAAATGTACAAGAGTCCCCAGCAGGGGCTCTTGTACATTTCAAAGTGGAATCGCAGCATGGAGCCTAGGTCAACGGGGGACTCCCCACTAGCCCCAGGCTCCATGGGGCTTGTCAGCTTTGAAATGTACAAGAGTCCCCAGCGGGGGCTCTTGTGCATTTCAAAGAGGAAGTGCAACATGGAGCCTGGGGCCAGCACGGGACTCTGAGTCCCCCGCCATCTCCAGGCTCCATGCGGCACTTCTGCTTTGAAATGCACAGGAGCCCCCACTGGGGCTCTTGTACATCTCAAAGGTGGAACACGGAAATGCTTATCAACTAGTCAAATAGTTGATAGAAATTCCATCAACTACTTGACTAACAAATTAATAGCTACTTAATTCCCTACCCAGATAATAAAATATATCACACGGCATTCTGTCTTCTACAGTCCACTTGTACTCCTGTCATGAAGCTGTCTGTAGGTTCATAGGCATTTGACCAAAGGATTCCTCTGTGTTCATGTCCTAATGCTGTCCACTTTCCAATTTACTAGATGCTGCTGCTTTGTTAAGAGTGATGTATTTTGGGTTTGCCAGAATTCCTTCATATTATGTGTTCCCCTTTATATTTACATTGCCATGGACTGCCAGGGACTCTTAAGCTAAGCCTTCATATATCCCAAATCTATAGTTCTTCTGCCACATCAGTTGTCATCTGCAAGAGGGAAAATGTTATAAAATTTGAAAGTTGAAATGTATTTACTGTATATTAAATGTATTCGTTGCTTTATTTGCCCAACAGCATACTGTCTTTAGAAGAGGTACTGCTGGATGATTTAACAATTGCAACTCTCGATTGCTAAGAATGAGCTGCGATTCTATTGGTCTGTGTCAGTAAAGGGTGTACCTTTTATTCCTGCTCTCTCTCTGTAGTACAGTGATGACAGTATGTTTATATAGAACAGAGGATTGGGTGACCTGGTGGTTAGTTATTTTCAGAGAAGGACTTCGTTTTGTACTAGTGCCCTTCACTTTCATAGACTTCAGTGAATTTTTGCTTTGCCAAGGGGCACTGTAACCTCAGAGACACCTTTTAATGTAAGTAAATCTTGCAAAAGTCAGGCAATAAATTATTTTTGATGAATAATAGTGTTTCTGGAAGGGAGTAGGCTTTCTGGGTGTGAAAAAAATGCAGATAATTTTGGTGTCAGTGTGAGGAATTACCCACTAGATGGCACACTTTCTCTTGCTGTGTCAGAAAAAGATGGATGTTATTCCTCAGGCGTGTGCTCTGACTCCTTTACAAACATCAGTTGGGCATGGTGAAAAGGTCAGGCATTAGACTAATTAAAGTTGTTGGCTTGTTAAAATCAAATGTTTTTAAATCTATTTAAAACCACACTAATATGATCACTTTCTGTGTCTATATAGCAGAGTTCCTGTTCATTGCAGCTATTCTGAACATGATCAAGGATTTTTGCACACTTTCTCTAGCAACAGAGTGCAGTACATACCTCACTCAGTTTCTCCACCCATTTTAGCAACCTTCTTTTTTTCCCTGGCTTCTTATCCTTTTTCTCTTCTCAGACTTGTTGAGTTCTCTTTTACTTCTTCATTGTTAAGTCCACTGAATCATCCTTAAGAGGGAAGTTGTTTTAAATCTAATCATCCTCCCAATTCTTTCCTTCCCATTGTTCCTTGTTTATATAATGCTCAAAGCTTATGAGGTACCCGACAGTTATTCAGACAAGATCCTTGCCCTGTACATTTTCTAATCCAGTGAAATTCATTCTGTGGTCTGTGGATCCTTGGTAGTCTACACATTAGGTTTAAGGAGTCCATGATAGGTAGTTGTTACCATGAAGCAGTGGTTTGCAAGCTGAGCTCTGCATCCTCAGACTGTCTAAGATTCCCAAAGGGGTCTGTATCTCCATTTAAAATTGTGTAAGGTCTGCCAATTAATGAAAGTTAAAAACCACTGTTCTAATGTAAATACAGTAAACTTCTGATAATCCAGCACCTTTAGGACCCAGGGGGTGCTGGATTATCAGATATGCCGGAGTACCGGAAGGGGGGCTATGAAGGGTCTGGGGTGGAGGGTGGGGGGCATCGGCAGGGAACTGAGCAGCGTGGGAGAGGGCGGCGCTGCGGGACCAACCCAGCAGCACCCCAGCTGCTCTGCCCCTGGCTTCCCCAAGTCAGCTGCTGTTCAGTTTCAGCAGTGTCTGACTTGGGGAAGCCGGGGGCAGAGCAGCTGGAGTGCTGCCGGGTTGGTCCTGCAGCGTTGCTCAGGTGAGGGGCGGCGCTGCCGGACCAACCCAGCAGCACCCCATCTGCTCTGCCCCCGGCTTCCCCAAGTCAGCCGCTGGTCAGTTTCAGCAGCGGCTGACTTGGGGAAGCTGGGGGCAGAGCAGCTCCAATTGTCCGGCTGGCCGGAGCACTTCCGGGTTCCAGTTGGTGCCGGACTATCAGGAGTGCCGGATCACTGGATGCCGGACAGTTGGAGTTTTACTGTAAATGTATATCTTATCTGGCAGCTTACTCTTGTACATACCACTTCTTGTGTTTGTTCAGGATGCTAGTTGCAATAAGTCAGCACTAGAATAAGGATGATGTGCTTCAGGTGGCTAGTTTTAAAAAGGAGGTACATCCCAAGATAGGTTAGCTACTAAACTGTTCCCATCTGTTGTTGCTGATATGGTTGGTTCTGAGGTGACCTTATGTCTGTTCTGAAAGCCTGGAGATTATGCTGTTTGGAAAGGCTCCTTGAAGATTATGCATATTCCTACAACTCACATGGGGAAGTGGGTGCCCGCAGATGAGAAGCCACAGGAGATTTAGGATTCTGATCACTCCAGAAATCTTTCTCTAAAGAGAACTGGTACAGAGACAAAAAAAAACAAACAAACGGGCAGTTGTGTTCTGTTTTATTTTTAAATTGATGCCACTGATTTCTGAATCTGAGCACCACAGGTAGGATAATCCTCCAGATCTGTGTCTCTGTAGTAGAACGAATCTCTTAAAGCTGTGGAGGATTATGACATTGGAGGACTGACTGGAGCAATGAAGTGGGGACAGCTTAGGCTTATATAGGCATCTCTCTAGCTAACTAGGTTTCAGAGCTGCAGCTGACCCACAGCTATCAGCACTGCCACATAGTTTATTGGTGGTCCCTCCTTTCATAGGCTTTGCTATCTGATGAGAGAAGTCTGCCTACTCTGCCCAAGAATTGGAAGACAATGGAATGATTTGTATTGCTCTCCAGGATTCTTTTCTTCTTTCTATCTCAGGGGTGGGGCAAAATCAGGCCCAGGGGCCTGATTCGGCCTGCCCACTTGATTAACAGAATGTGCATATTTAAAGCCAGCAGTGTGGGTTAGGCTGCTCCTCCCCCCACCCTTGCTCCCAGGATTCTCCTGCTAGCTGTTCAGAGTGGGAGGCAGGGGGAGGATGGAGGGAAGAGGGGAGTGCTGAAGTCAGGATATTCCCCTGCCCCTGTACCCCATCTCTGCAGAGCAAGATTCAGGGAGAAGGAGACACAGTGGAGCTGCTCCCATCTGAATTGTGGATAAGTGACTCAGAGGAGTACAGAGCAGCAGAGGGGGGAACACAACAGAGTAGGACAGGTTTCCCTTATGACAGCATGGCTCCTCTCAGAAACTTACCCAGCAACAGCCAGCGCACACACTCCCAGTCTGTGCCACATACACAGTCACTGTCACACATACACTGCCTCACACACTCAATCCATGTCACAAATTCTGTGTCTCTCACAAAGTGTCTCTTTCACACTGACAGACTCTATTTGCTCTCTTTCTAGCCCCAACCTCATCCCTTCCAGGTGGCCTTCAGCCAGCCTGCAACCAGTTACCAAAATTCATAAAGTGGCCCTCCTGCAAAAATTATTGCCCACCCCTGTTTTATCCTCATGCCTGGCTGAGTCTAGTGAGGGCATTGTTCATCCTTGTTCATAAGAGGAAAGGTTGTAGCCTATTTGTGCAGTCAAATGGGGATGAGGGTTAAATTGTGAATAGAGAGGTATGAGCGAAGCCTATATATTTACGTCAAATGACAAGTGTTGTGGTGTTTAATATACTGTGATAGTGCTCAGAGGTTCCAGTCAGAATTTTGCTGACTGCTCTAGGTCTTACACAAACACATAGGAAGGCAGGTTTTTGATCAAAGTATTCACAGTATAAGACAAGTAACACATGAAGGATGCAGAGTGAGGAATGCAAGTGACTTGAAGAGGTAATTTTTAAAAATAGTTTCAATAGTTCTAAAAACTGAAAGCCAGTTGGAGAAGCAGGCCTCAGTAAGCATCAGAGCAGTATGCCCTGTGGAGGTCTTGGGATTGATTATCCCCATGATTTATAATTTTTGCATTTGCTTTGGACGGAAGCCGTCCCATCTCAGTGCCTGGTATTTAATGTGTCGGTAACACTTTCTGCAAGAGACATTTAGGACTGGTATGTCCCTTTCTATAGTGATGACCCTGTTAGTGTGCTGAGGGTGCACTCTGAGCTAAATGAAAGAGGTACTAGTGAGCTTATTCTTGTACTGAAGGAATTCTTGATTTAAATGCGCAGTTGGGAGAGATCCTGTGATCTTTAATTCACAGGACCAAGGTTGGCTAGCTTCAACAGTGATATTGCTTTAGGACTGGTACAGCTGCTTTGTCTGGTGGTGTCCCTGTATATAAAGAGAAGTGCAGATTTGACAGGAATTCAGGCCAACACTTAAGGAGCACTTTCACTTTTTGTGGAACCTGCCAGCTGCAGGCAGCAGACACTAAACTGCTGACCCGTCATCCAGGAACAAAAACGTTAACCTATTAGTCCTGACCTGGTTTTCTTCCTGAAACATCTGTGTGCTGGCTGGCTGACAAATCTTGGGGACTAGTTTTCTGCAATATCTGAACCCAATTAGGGAGAAGAGCAAGTGTGTGGGTGGGTACCTTTTCTTCTAAGAAAGGATCTAATTAAGTGGCAGGTATCTCTATTTAGAATACTGGTTAGCACAATTGTAATTTGTAATTACACATGCACCGTACTCAATACTGGAATTCCTTCTAGCCAGGTCCCCCTTTTGGGGTCTGTGTGTTGGGGGGGGGGACACTAGGGAATCATGTTTCTTACTATCTGCATTGAATTGTGGGTTAGAGTTTCTTTTGCAATAGAGAAGGGAGGGGAGCATAGGAGTTGTGCATCTTTAACTTTAAATCAAGGGTGGGCAATAATTTTTGACTGGGGGCCACTTGAGAAATTTTTGAAGTGGCCCTTGGCTGCCCTGGAAGGGGGGAGCCCTCAGGCAGAAGGGGCGAGGCCAGGACACTTCTGTGCTTCCCTACCCACAGACCCGGATTGGTCTGGGAGTAGGGGAGCACACAAAATCTCCTCCCTCTCTCATCCCTCCCCGAGAGAACCTCCAGCTATTCAGAACTAGGCTTGCCAGATGCTTTCACCAAAAATCCCGAACATGGCCCAAAAAAACTGGAGACCAAACTTGTTGAGCAAAAAAAAAAGTTGCTGCACCTTTAAAAATCCCTGCACTCCTTGCTTCCCCATGCCAAACGCGGCAGGGGAAGATCGTCTCCACCAGCCTTCCATCTGAGAGAAACAGAAAATATTGGACATTTTACATGTCCAGTATTTTCTGTTTTTTTTTGTTTTTTGGGGCCAGAAAAAACAGACCGTCTGGGTGAAAACTGGACACCTGGCAACCCTATTCAGAACAGCTGGCGGTTCCCTCTAGGTACCCATGCCCCTGGCGGTGGGTCAATCAGGGCCTGGGGGAGGGGAGAGCATGTGAAGTCTCTTGCTCCTTGCCCTTCCCTGCAAGGGAGCGCTGTGCTTAGAGCCAACCATCAGCTGAGCAGCAGCTGGCAATTGACTTTAAGTGCCAACCCCCTTTTGGGGTGAGAGGAGATGTTGCACACTTCCTCTGCACCCCAGGCCTTGGGGATGGGTAGCGTGGAGGGAGTGCAGAAAGTCTCTCGCTCCCTGCCTTCCGGATTGTGGCACTTAGTCAACCCTGGCGGTTGACTCTAAACGCCACGTGCTCCCCTGTCCCTAGACCCTCAATGGCCTGGGGATGCGGGAGCGGCAGGGCCTTCATGGACCAGATCAGCCCTCTTGGCAGGCTGGATCTGGACTGTGAAGGCCCTTTTCCCAACCCCTGCTTTAAATCCTAATAATTATATTAGGTTATACTAAATTTTCTTCCATCCCAAAACTCTGAATGGATTGCAACCACAAATGAAGTCTCTCTATCTCCTCCTAATCTCCTAATAATGCTCATATGATGACTTTGCTAAAGCTGGTCTTCAAATATAATCTGTGCTATGTTACCCCAAAAATATTCTCACTGGAGACCACCCAGGGTTACACTAGTATGGGTTTATTTCCACTAGGTAAAACTAAAGAGGAGAAAGCAGCCACCAGAGGTTTAAACTAAAGAAGAGTAATCTCTCTCTCTCTCTCTCTCTCTCTCTCTCTCTCTCTCTCTCACGCACGCACGCACGCAAGCAAGCAAGCAAGCACACCCCTCCATTCATTCACACCCAATCATTCCTTCCCTCAGGCATTCACACACTTACACAGACATATGGGTTGCAGAAGGAGCCAAGGCATGTGGATCCTGGAGGGTCTGTCTGCTCATCATGGCTGGGGAAGCTGGTCAGGAGGAGAGGCACTGGAGAGGAGCTTCTCAGGAGCAGGGGAAGGAAAAAGAGACAGTCTCACATGTGCGCCTTCTCTTTATATAGTGTCTGAATGGCTCCTGTGACTCATTCACCTTGTCAGCAGGGAGCGTGCCCAGACTTCCCTTTATCCAGCAGGGAGCATACCTAGACTGTGATGACTCATTGAAATGTGCTCCATTGTTCCAAGCCGCCTTCAAACACACTCACACTCTCTCTCCATTCACCCAGGAGAGAATGCAGCTTAGGGAAAGTTACAAGCAAGGTGTCTGAGAGTTACAAAGATTACAAAGTTGCAGTTTACAGTAAATTTGAGAGTTACACAGATTACAAAGTTTGACAAAGATCACAAATGAGTTGCAGTTTAAAACCTTAGACCTTACAGTTTGATGTAGCTTTAGAAAATCCATGTACAAAATCCATGTACATAAATCAAGTAAGCTCATGCTATATTTTTATAATTTAATCTGGAAAAATCTCACTCTACTTCTGTATTTAATATACTACGAGGAGTATTAAACTGTTATTTGGGCTTTTATTGATGTCTTATGCCTTTGGACAAATTGTAAATAATTTGTGTATGATATATTTATATATAATACTGTGGCATCTTGTTTGCATTCTAGTTTTGGATGAAAAATAATTGCCAGAGTCTGTCTGAGAATACAGTCCAACAGTGTCTCTCCTTTCTAACCAGTATAACCATTATAATGAGCTGTACCAAAGAGGGTAGAATGCAGCCGTTGCATTTGTTTTTGAAGAAGGTGCAGGCATTGATCCTGGACATTACAAACCAATTGAAACAATAGATTTAAAAAAGTACTTTAAAGTAATGTGTGATAGAAAGAAGGTTTCTGTAAAGGAAAATTGTGCTTCTCCAATCTATTAGAATGTTTTATGTTATCAAATTAATATATAAAGGGACTTTTAAGGAAGCTTTTGTCAAAGTCTCGCACGACAAATATTGTACCGAAGCTATGCCTTTGAGGAGAAAGGTAGAATACTTACGTAGGTTAGAAACTGGTTGAGAGGCAGAAGGGGAAGAATAGGAATAAACAGTCAACTTTGTTACATGGCGAAAAATTTAACACTAGTTTATTGTACCAGATTGGGGAGGAGGGTTAATATATTCATTAATAGTTTGGAAAAAGGGATGAACAATTAAGTGATAACATTTTCTGAGATGAAATTAAGAACATAAGAACGGCCATACTGGGTCAGACTAGTGATCCATTTAGCCCAGTATCCTGTCTTCCAACAGTAGCCTATGCAAGGTGTTTCAGAGGGAATGAATAGAACAATCAATCATCAAAGGATCCATTCCCTGTCCCCCACTCCCATTTTCAGGCAACAGAGGTTAGGGAGCTTTGCGACCGGGTGCTCGCGAACAGGGTGAGTGCTAACAGGAGGGAGTTTTGAGAGGCTCTCCTGGAGGAGGAGAAGGAAGGAGCAAACTAAAGCACCTTGGGGTAAGTGGCTGCTTATATTTGGAGGTTTTGGGCTTGTGTGTGTTTGTTTGGAGTTTGTTTGTTTGGAGTTTGTTTGTTTGTTTGGAGCGTTTGGAGTGCTGAGCTGAGTGTGTTTGTTTGTTTGTTTGAAAGGCCGTGTGCTCAGGCAGGCAGGCAGGCAGTTGGAAGCTGATTAGGTTTGAATTGAAACACCGTGTGCTGATTGGCTGAGCTGTAGGCAGAGGGAGGAGTTATCAGGGAGGCCGAGCACTTAAACCCTGCTGGTAAGCGACCAGGGAGCTTTGCGACCGGGTGCTCGCGGACAGGGTGAGTGCTAACAGGAGGGAGTTTTGAGAGGGGAGTTTAGAGGGGGAGCTTGGGGGGAGCCAGTGACTTCTATTGCCCTTAAACTAAATCCTTGATAACAACCTCTATCTGAAACATTTAATTAACCCTCATATATAATTAGAGTAGGAAATGGAGGCAGAAGCCCAGCAGCAGAGTGGGGGCTATCCTGTTTATTGTGTCGAGTGCAGTATGTATGACTACCTACCCTGTGGGTGGGTGGCGTATGTGTGCGCTCGATGCAAGGAGCTCCTGGCCCTCAGAGACCGAGTGCGTGCTTTGGAGGCCAGGGTGGCTGAACTGGAGGAGCTAAGGAAGGCAGAGGTGTTTGTGGATGAGACTTTCCGGGACATAGTAGGGCTGTCCCACCTCCAATCTGACAGTCCTGATGCTGTTACGGAGGATGAAAGGCTCAGGGAAGGAGAGCAGTCAATGGGAGCAGAGGGAAACCATCCCATAGTTGGGACCCTCCTTCCAGAGGGTGATGTTGTATCCTCTCGTGCCGAGGATACTTCTCCGGGGGAGGGAGCTCCAGCTGTTAGGAAGAAGCAGGTTTTAGTAGTGGGGGATTCGATCATTAGAAATATAGATAGTTGGGTTTGTGATGACCGGGAGAACCGTATGGTTACTTGCCTGCCTGGTGCGAAGGTTGCGGATCTCTCGAGGCATCTAGACAGACTTATGGGCAGTGCTGGGGAGGAGCCGGTCGTCGTGGTACATGTTGGTACCAATGACATAGGGAAGGGTAGAAGAGATGTTCTGGAGGCCAAATTTAGGTTACTAGGAAAGAGACTGAAATCCAGAACATCTTTGGTGGCATTCTCTGAAATGCTTCCAGTTCCACGCGCAGGGCCAGATAGACAGGCAGAAATTCAGAGTCTCAATGCGTGGATGAGACGATGGTGCAGGGAAGAGGGGTTTAGATTTATTAGGAACTGGGGACACTTTTGGGGTAGGGGGAGCCTATACAGGAATGATGGGCTCCACCTAAATCAAGGTGGATCCAGACTGCTGGCATTAAACATTAAAAAGGTCGTAGAGCAGTTTTTAAACTAAGAGGTGGGGGAAAGCCGATTGGTGCGGGGGAGCACCTGGATCGGACGGAGACTTCTCTTACACGAGGCTCCATAGGTAGGGATTCCCTAGAAGTTAGTCAGATAGGGAACGTGGGAAATAATATATGGGCAAGATCAGATGTGAAACAATCGTGCATAAAAAAATCCAATGTGTCTGTGAAAGGCGGACATATAAATAGTGGTAGTTTTCTAACATGCTTTTACACTAATGCTAGGAGTCTGTCTAATAAGATGGGTGAACTGGAGTACCTCATATCAAAGGAGGAAGTTGACATAATAGGCATCTCAGAAACATGGTGGAATGAGGACAATCAGTGGGACACTATCATACCGGGATATAAATTATATCGGAAAGACAGAACAGGTCGTGCGGGTGGCGGAGTGGTACTATATGTGAAGGATAATATAGAATCAAATGAAGTAAAAATCCTAAAGGAATCAAAATGTTCCATAGAATCATTATGGATAACAATTCATTCCTCTAATATGAATATGGCATTAGGAATATATTACCGACCACCTAACCAGGACAGTGATAGTGATGCTGAAATGATAAGGGAGATTAGAGAGGCTACCAAAATAAAAAACACAGTAATAATAGGAGATTTCAATTATCCCCATATTGATTGGGTGCATGTCACCTCAGGACGGGATTCAGAGATTAAATTTCTTGATGCCTTAAATGACTGCTTCTTGGAGCAGCTAGTACAGGAACCCACAAGGGGAGAGTCGATTCTCGACCTAGTCTTGACTGGAACACAGGATCTGGTCCAAGAGGTAACTGTTACTGGACCGCTTGGAAATAGTGACCACAATATAATAACTTTTAATATTCCTGTGTTGGGAAGAACACCGCAGCGGTCAAACACTCTGGCATTTAATTTAAAAAAGGGGAATTACACTAAAATGAGGAAGCTAGTTAAACAGAAACTAAAAGGGAGAGTAATTAAACTAAAATCCCTGGAAGCTGCATGGGAACTGTTTAAAGACACCATACTAGAGGCCCAACTTAAATGTATACCCCAAATAAAAAAACACAGTAAGAGACCTAACAAAGAACCACCATGGCTAAACAGCCATGTTAAAAAGGCAGTGAGAGAGAAAAGGGCAGCTTTTAAAAAGTGGAAGTCAAATCCTAGTGAGGAAAATAGAAAGGAACATAAACACTCCCAAATTAAGTGTCATAATGTAGTAAGAAAAGCCAAAAAAGAACAGCTAGCCAAAAATTCAAAAAATGATAGTAAAATGTTTTTTAAATACATTAGAAGCAGGAAGCCCACTAAAAAAGCAGTGGGGCCCTTGGATGATAAAGATATAAAAGGAGCGATCAAGGAAGACAGTGCCATTGCGGAGTGATTAAATGATTTCTTTGCTTCAGTCTTCACGGCTGAGGATGTTACAGAGGTTCCTAAATCTGAGCCAGCCTTTTTAGGTGACAAATCTGAGGAACTCACTCAGATTGAAGTGACATTAGAGGAGGTTATGGAATTAATTGATAAGCTGAATAGTAACAAGTCTCATGGACCAGACGGCATTCACCCAAGGGTTCTGAAAGAACTCAAATGTGAAATTGCGGAGTTATTAACAGTGGTTTGTAACCTATCCTTTAAATCCACTTTGGTACCAAATGACTGGAAGATGGCCAATATAACACCAATATTTAAAAAAGGCTCTAGAGGAGATCCTGGCAATTATAGACCGATAAGTTTAACATCAGTACCAGGCAAATTAGTAGAAACACTAGTAAAGAGTAAAATTGCAAGGCACATAGAAGAGCACGAATTGTTGGGCAAAAGTCAGCATGGTTTCTGCAGAGGGAAGTCGTGTCTAACTAATCTGTTAGAATTCTTTGAAGGGGTTAATAAACATGCGGACAAGGGGCACCCAGTGGATATAATATACCTAGATTTCCAGAAAGCCTTTGACACGGTCCCACACCAAAGGCTTTTACGTAAATTAGGTGGTCATGGGATAGGAGGAAAGGTCCTTTCATGGATCAAGAATTGGTTAAAAGACAGAAAACAAAGGGTGGGAATAAATGGTAAATTTTCACAATGGAGGAGGGTAACTAGTGGTGTTCCCCAGGGGTCAGTACTGGGACCAATCCTGTTCAACTTGTTCATCAATGATCTAGAAAATGAGGTAAGCAGTGAGGTGGCCAAGTTTGCAGATGACACAAAGTTGTTCAGGACAGTCAAAAGCAAAAGGGATTGTGAAGAACTACAAAAAGATCTCAGCAAACTGAGTGATTGGGCAGCAAAATGGCAAATGAAATTTAATGTGGGTAAGTGTAAGGTAATGCATGTTGGAAAAAATAACCCAAATTACACGTACTACATGATGGGGTCAAATTTAGCTACGACAGATCAGGAAAGGGATCTTGGAGTTATAGTGGATAGTTCTATGAAGACATCCACGCAGTGTGTAGCGGCAGTTAGTAAGGCAAATAGGATGTTAGGAATTATTAAAAAAGGGATAGATAATAAGACAAAAGATATCATACTTCCCCTATATAAAACTATGGTACGCCCACATCTCGAGTACTGCGTGCAGATGTGGTCTCCTCACCTCAAAAAAGATATATTGGCATTAGAAAAGGTTCAGAAAAGGGCGACTAAGATGATTAGGGGCTTGGAAAGGGTCCCATATGGGGAGAGGCTAGAGAGACTGGGACTTTTCAGTTTGGAAAAAAGGCGATTGAGGGGCGATATGATAGAGGTATATAAAATCATGAATGGTGTGGAGAAAGTGATTATAGAAAAATTATTTACCTTTTCCCATAATACAAGAACTAGGGGACACCAAATGAAATTGATGGGTAGTAGGTTCAAAACTAATAAAAGGAAATTTTTCTTCACACAGCGCACAGTCAACCTGTGGAACTCCTTGCCCGAGGAGGCTGTGAAGGCCAGGACTCTATTAGGGTTTAAAAAAGAGCTTGATAAATTTTTGCAGGTTAGGTCCATAAATGGCTATTAGCCTGGGATAAAGTATGGTGCCCTAGCCTTCATAACAAGGGCAGGAGATGGATGGCAGGAGATAAATCACTTGATCATTGTCTTCTGTTCTCCTTCTCTGGGGCACCTGGCATTGGCCACCGTCGGCAGATGGGATGCTGGACTCGATGGACCTTTGGTCTGACCCAGTATGGCCATTCTTATGTTCTTATGACACTTGCATGGGGTTGCATCCCTGACCATTTACAGATAATCAAGATGAAAAGATGGAGGAATTCCACATGGGCATAATAAAACAAGGGGAAGTTAAGTGAAATTGAAGAGCTAAACTGAAAACTGTTATGCAGAAATGTATAATTAATATGTAAATAACTCATTGCCACAAAATATTGAGACCAGGATTTGGCATGATTCAATACAGGGTTAGATGTTTATATGGGTAATGAAATCACCTGCTATTCAATTGACCAAATCAATGAAAGTGCTGTTAATTCTCATGTTTAATCCAACCCTTAACTGCTTGGTGTTAGGAAGAAACTTCCCATCAGAGCTGGTCATTTCATAATTATGCATTTAGGGATTAATGAACCTTTCTCTGAAGCATCTGATGCTGGCCACTGTCAGAGACGACTGGTCTGATCTTGAATGGCAGTATCTATGTTCTTTTGATCTCTTTCTCTGGTTGGGGTCATGCTGAGGGACCTGTGCAGGTATAAAAATATAATCTGTATCCAGTCCACATCCACAAAAATCAACCTGTGATCTGACCCCTGATCCGCTAGTGGCTTTTACCTCTGTCCATACCTGCACCCACAACAGCATGCCAGCTCGGGGGTGTGGAAGGAGTGCAGATGAATGAACGGGGGGTAGGGTCTGGGAGTATGGGGGCAGTGCCTTGAGAAAAAGAGGTGGTGTGGAATGGGGAGTAGGAGGAAGTGGGCATCACATTGTAGTGTGTGTTGCATCACAGTAGAGCAGAGGGGTGGAGCGCCGGTTCCTATCTATTGCAGTCTCTGCAGCTGGAGGCAGGCCCTGCCCAGATGTTGGTGGGCTGGGTTGGACTTCGCTGGGGACACTGGTGGTGGCTGAGGGGCCCTAGTTGCTGCATGCATAGCATGGCAAGCAGGTGCTGGACAGCCCCAACTCTGACCTGCTGTCCAACCCCAGCCACTGGCTGCTTCTTCTTCGAGTGGTTGCTCATGTCCATTCGAATGAGGTGCGCGCGCGCCGCGTGCATGGTTCCCGGAGCATTTTTTCCCCAGTGGTACCCGTCGGGCTGGCAGGTCCCCCCCTGGAGTGGCGCCGCTATAGCGGAGCATAAGTACCCCTGGTGGCCCTCCCCCTCCTCAGTTCCTTCTTACTGCCCGTGACAGTCATTGGAGCTTGCTGTCTCATGCAGATCCCAGCTTGTTATCTTCGCCCATTGGCAGTTCTTTGTTCTTAAGTAGTTGTGGTTAAGTAGTTGTTAGGTACTTAGAGAAAGTTCTCCTTTGAACCTTCTCTCCTCTCCCCCCTCGCCCCCGCTGGGGGGCGGTGATGCCAGGTCCACAGGGCTTCAAACCTTGTGCCGCTTGCGTGAAGCCAATGCCCAGGGGAGACCCCCACGAACAGTGCCTTAAATGTCTGGGGGAATCTCACCTTGCGGACGCCTGCAAGATCTGCCAGGGGTTTAAACCACGCACCAAGAGGGAAAGGGATTCCCGTCTGAAGTTGCTCCTGATGGAGTCGCTGCTTCAACCCGCGTCCTCCAGAGAAGCCTCGGTGCGTAGTGCACCGGCGTCGGTGCGGGAATTGCGTTCTGACCTCCCCCGCACTGCGGTACAGAAGAAGGCGGCACCTTTCTCAGTCCCCGGCACCAAAACGGGTGAAGGACTACAGGGGGAGATCACCTCGGTGCAAGGCTCATGGGGACCGGCACTGGTGGAGACACTCCCCGGCACCATCCTCGCCTGCCCAGCGCCACAAGGGGATGCAGAAGAGGAGGGAGACCTCTCAGGATAGTCCTAGGCCTATCCTGACCTGTTGTCCCTCCACGCTGGAGATGTTCGAGGCAGCTCAGGAACTGATAGAGTTAACGGCCTTGCCTCCCTCACCACCCTCCTCGGAGGGGTCTTCGACTTCGGTACCAGAAGCCTTGGGGGCACCAGGGGCTTCCCCACCCCCAGGACCCTGGCCGGCACCGGTAGAGTCGGGGGACCAGCTGTTGTTGCTGGCCACGACTATACGGGGTCAGACTGTCTCGGCACCAGTGGAGGCGGCACCGGGGGCACCGTTGCCTGTCCAGTTGATCCTGGGGGCACCGCTGCCGGCACCTGTGAGGCCTGCAGCCCCGTCAGCCACCACTGCCGGCACCCGTGAGGCCTGCGGCCCCGTCAGCCATACGAGAACCGGCACCGAGGCCGGCACCTCAGGCTCCGGCCTTGCAGGCACCGCAGGCATCATTTCAGGCACTGTTTCTGGCACCATTGTCCTTGGACCGGGGACTGGGATCGGCACCGTCCTACCAAGGGGTCCTTCATGGCCCAGTGCCGCAGTTGCCGCACCCACAGCCCCGTCCCTATGCTGGGAAGCCAGAGTCCATGGCACGGTTCAGGCCTGGGGTGATACAGGGGCAACCCTCGACGGCACCGCTGTGGTCGGCGTCGGAGCTGTTATCAGAATCCGAGGCAGAGTCTCTGCGTTCTGCAGGATCTTCTCACATATCGTCATGGTACCGATCTCGCTCTCGGCACCGGATGGTACTGCAGGGGTTCAAGCAGACGTGGCCGCCACAGGTGCAGCAGCCCTGGCCTTTTTGGATGCCCTGGGCCTATCACCAGTGGCAGGGGCTGCTTCCGCCTTCCTGTTCGGTCAGTGGGTTGCGAAGGAGGTCCACACTTTCAGCCTCGTTGTCCCGAGCCCTGCCATCGCCCATGGGGGCTAGCCCTAGGGGGTACCCGGAGCTGGGGGAGCCACCCGTCAATCTCCAGCAGCAGCCGGTGGTGCCACAGCAGCCGGACCCTGCTCCAGTGGTATTGGAGCAGCCGGCCCTGAGTCGAGAATCGACGTCCTCTTTGTCCCCGGATGAGGCCTTGGCAGACCTGGTCCCGGCTATGCCAGCCATGGACGCGAGGTCTCACCAAGAGCTGCTCTGCTGACTGGCGGCAAATCTCGGGGTGCCGGTAGAGCCGGTGACCGAGGAATCGGACCCGATGGTGGACGTGCTCACAGAGGATGCCCCGGCTAAATTGGCCCTGCCACTAAATAAAACAGTGGCAAAGATTTCGAACACATTGTGGCAGACGCCAGCATCTATTATCCCCGGCGCTCAAGGGTGTTGAGAGAAGGTATTGCCCTCAGTCGGGACACGAGCACCTGTACTTGCACCCTGTGCCGGGCTCTATCGTGGCCCAGGCAGCAGCGCAGAAGGAGGGGCAGGGGCAGCCGGGCCCTTCTCCGAAAGCAAAAGACCCCAAGCGTATGGACCTAATGGGGCGTAAGGTCTATGCGACTGGAGGGGTACAATTGCGCATTACCAACCAGTAGGCTATGCTCAGTTGCTATGCCTATAACACCTGGCAAGCGATGGAGAGGTTCCGAGACCGGTTGCCCCAGGAGGACAGGCAGGAGTTCTCCGCCCTGGCCACGGAGGGCAGAACGATAGCATGCACTGCCCTACAAGCGTCCCTGGATGCAGTAGACTCGGCAGCCAGGATGATGGCGTCCGGTGTGGTGATGCGGCATAGCGCCTGGCTTCAGGTTTCAGGGATCCCATTGGACTTGCAGTCTACTATACAAGACCTGCCTTTTTGTGGAGAATACTGACTCCAGGCTTCACAGCCTTAAAGATACCAGATCGACTCTTTGGTCGTTGGGTATCTATACGCTGGCACCCCAACGCAGACAGATGCTGAGTAGGCAGGCGCATAGGGCCCAGCTGCAGGCCACACTTCCAGACTATTGGCGGCGTAGACATCGGGGCCCTACTGGGGGTTTCGCCAATGTGCCGGGCTCTGGGACCTGCAATAGGTGCTGCTGGCCCCACCCGGATGCGGGTAGGGGTATCAGTCAGCCCCCTCCCAGTCAACCCAAGCAGCCATTTTTAAGGTGCGCTCGGGGACCACATACCAATACCCACCATCTCTCCTCCCTTTGGGGACCGGCTGTCCCACTTTGCCCAGGCCTGGTCGGCCATCACCTCGGACAAATGGGTGCTGGACATAATAGCCAGAGGGTTTTCCATCCTCTTCCTGGTTTCCCACCCCGTCCCTCCTCAGGGACCTATCTCACGAGGCCCTCCTCAGACAGGAGGTCCTCGCGCTCCTGGAGAAAGGAGCAGTGGAAAGGGTCTCTTCCCGTCTGGAGGGCAGGGGGTTTTACTCCCGGTATTTTATTATCCCCAAGCCGAAAGGAGGTCTTCGGCCCATCCTAGACCTCAGGAACCTCAACAAACACATAAAAAAGGAGAGATTCAGGATGGTGACCCTGGCCTCCATTATCCCGCTGCTGGACAAGGGAGATTGGTATGTGGCCCTCGATTTGAAGGATGCCTATTTTCATGTTGCAATGCGGACAAACCACAGGAGATTTCTCTGGTTCGTGGTATCCTGCCAACATTTCCAGTTGGCTGTCCTTCCCTTCGGGCTGTCGACGGTCCCCAGGGTGTTTACGAAATGTATGGCAGTGGTGGCGGCCTTCCTCAGGAGACTTGGGGTCCAAGTTTTTCCGTACTTGGACAACTGGCTCATCAGGGGTCGGTCAAGAGACCAGGTAGTCACACACATAAGGCTGGCACTCTCTTTCTTCGACAGGCTCGGATTCGTCATAAACGAGGAAAAGTTGAAGTTGACACCGACGCAGGACATAGAGTTTGTGGGGGCAGCCCTGAGCACCAGGACAGGATGCGCTTACCTGCCGGTGTCCAGATTCCAGGCGATCGGGAGCCTAGTATCCGATCTGCGGCAGTCCCCGTTGACGACGGCGCGGTTGTGTCTGAGACTCTTAGGTCGCAGGGCGGCCTGCACCTATGTCGTCAGGCATGCCAGACTGACTCAGACAGCTGCAGGCGTGGTTGGCGAGATCGTTCAACCAGGCCAGGGCGGGATGGGACCAGGTCCTGACTGTGCCTCAGAACGTCCTCGCCTCGCTCAGTTGGTGGCTGTTAGAGAGCAAGGTGTGCATGGGGGTCCCCTATTGTACAGAGCTGCCATCGGTGCAACTTATCACAGACGCTTCCGACGAAGGCTGGGGGGCATACCTACAGAGTCACAGAACGCAATAGTTGTGGGCCCCCCATGAGAGGGTGTTGCATATAAACGTACGAGAGCTGAGAGCGGTCAGAAGGGCTTGCGAGGTCTTCCTGATCAGCTTTCGGGGAAATTGGTATCAGTGCTGCTGGACAATACAGTGGCTGTTTTTTACATAAACAAACAGGGGGGAGCTTGATCGTCCCCGCTGTGTCAGGAGGTGACTCTCCTTTGGGAGTTCTGTATAGCCCACTGCACCCAGTTACAGGCGGCGTACTTGCTGGGATGCATCAATACGTTAGCAGACTCACTGAGCAGGTCCTTCAAAGTCCACGAGTGGTGCCTGAAGGAGGAGGTTTTGACACAGCTTTTCTGGCTGTGGGATCATCCCCTGGTGGACTTGTTTGCAACCGAGGGGAACAGGAAATGTCCCCAGTATTTCTCCCTCCTGGGTCTGGGAGCGGGTTCGAAAGGGGATGCCCTGACCTCACCGTGGCCACGAGGGGTGCTTTATGCGTTTCCCCCGTTCCCACTGGTTCCCAAGGTGCTTACCAGGATCAGGCTGTTCAAGTCTCGGGTCATCCTGATAGCCCTGGACTGGCCCAGGCAGTTTTGGTACCCCATCCTGCGGGAGATGACGGTGGCCAGGCCCTTTCGTCTGCCACTGACCCCGGACCTAGTCACTCAGAACAGGGCCAGGGGCATCCTGTACCACCTGGATGTCAAGTCCCTCCACCTGACAGCGTGGCTTATCCATGGCTAAAACCCCCCGAGCGGGCTTGTTCGTGGGGGGTACAGGAGGTTCTTCTGGAGAGTTGCAAACCAACCACCAGACGGTCCTACGCCGTCAAGTGGAAGCGGTTTTCGGTCTGGGCTGGGGGAAAAGGTGTCTGCCCTTCCCAGGCCCCTGTCCCCGTGGTCCTGGACTACTTGTTCGAACTACGGCAAGCGGGCCTGACCGCATAGTCGGTATGGGTGCATCTAGCGTCCCTGATGGCATTTCACGAGGGGTCTGGGGGTAGGTTGCTGTTTGCTGACCCCCTTGTGAAGAGGTTCCTAAAGGGTCTCGACAAGTTATTCCCCCATGTGAGGGCCACAGTGTCCCAGTGGGACCTCAGCTTGGTGCTAAATAAGCTCTTGGGTCCCCCCTTCGAGCCCCTAGCGTCCTCCCCAGTCAGGTTCCTGTCACTCAAGGTGGCATTTATAGTAGCCATTACGTCAGCACGCAGGGTATCGGAATTGTATGCACTGACGGTGGAACCCCTGTACTTAGTTTTTTCGGCAGACAGGGTTAGATTGTGGCCCCACCCGGCATTCCTCCCCAAGGTGGTGTCAGCCTTCCACATGTCGCAAGACATATACCTCCCGGTTTTCTTTCCCAAGCCCCACCACTTCCCTAGGGAGCAGACGTTGCACTCCCTCGACGCGAAAAGGGCTTTAGCGTTTTATATAGATAGAATGAGACCGTTTCACAAGTCATCACAGTTGTTTATTGCCTATGCTGAGCGAGTGAAAGGGCTGCTGGTATTGGCCCAAAGGCTGTCGGTATGGATATCCTCCTGTATTAGGGAGTGCTATGCTCTGGTGCACAGGGAGCCGCCCCACGTGTTGGCACATTCCACTAGGGCGCATGCTTCGTCCGTGGCCTTTGGGGCCCAAGTCAACAAACACATAAAAGATTCTTGAGATCTGTAGGGCAGCTACATGGTCCTCTGTCCATACGTTTATTGAGCATTATGCCCTCACTCAACAGGCGTGGGAGGATGCCGCATTGGGTTCAGCTGTGTTGGGGTCCATTCTTTAAAAAAAAAAGGGGGGGGGATGTGTGGCACGTGTCGTGTTAGTGCCTGCTGTACCTACCTTTCATGAGTTCCTGTGCTATGTTCTATGGTTGCGCTCCTTGATTAAAGTTCTGGTTCTTCGTTGAGTACCGGCGTGCTTGTTCTGTTAGCTAAGAGGTAGCTCCGCCTCCAGTGGGTTAGCTTGGAAGTCACCTCATTCGAATGGACATGAGCAACCACTCGAAGAAGAAAACAGGGTTACTTACCTGTAACTGTTGTTCTTCAAGATGTGTTGCTCATGTCCATTCAATTCCTCCCCAGTGTCGGAGTTTTCTGGCAAGAAGGAACTGAGGAGGGGGAGGGCTGGCAGGGGTACTTATGCTCCGCTATAGCGGCGCCACTCCATGGGGTGACCTGCCGGGCCAACGGGTACTGCTGGGGAAAAAATGCTCCAGGAATCGTGCACGCGGCACGCGCGCACCTCATTCGAATGGACATGAGCAACACATCTCGAAGAACAACAGTTTCAGGTAAGTAACCCTGTTTTGCCACTGGCCCCAAATGCTCTGTACCCGTTGGGCTGCCCAAGGTGGACATTGTGGCCAAGCGCCACCAGTAAATAGAGCACTATGCGATTGTGTCTACATCTGCAAAAATAGTTCATGGATTTGCAGGGTTCTAGTTATGGTGACCACACTGTTTTAGAGCTAAGTGGCTCTAATTGGGGAAGAAGAAATCTTACTACAGTTGTGGCATGTGGAAGTTCATATTATGCATGTAATATATCTGTAATTAATTGTAATTTACGATCTGTGAACATATTGTAACTTGCCTGGCTACTATTGACAAGACCCCTCGTCTACAGCAAACTGTCTCGTTACAATGGGAATTTCCTTGGTATAGAAAAGAGAAATAAATACAACGTGTATAAGAATAATTTAAAAACCTATTTTTGTTAAGTTACCTCTTTGCACTTGCAAAGGCTCAACTGAAAACTCCATGGAATTAACATTTATACTCTCTCCTCTCACGAACACATACTTTTTATTAACTATAAAATATAGTATTTGGACACTTCTGAAAATAGCAACATTTATATTCAAATATTTTGTCCTTCTGTAAAAGTAAAATGATACAGGTTCCACACAGTGGTGAAATTCATACTGTGCAGAGGCCGGAAAAATTCTCTCAAAACCCTTCAAAATAGATAGGGACTTTTGCTAGCCCTCTGCACAGTGATAAGTGCCGTGCAAATGTCTGATGCACAGTTCTGCCAGTCTGACCTGAAGTGCTCATGCTTTTTCACATTGTAAGGTAGCGGGGTGGGAATGGTGTTCCCACAGTATTGACCTTCCATCCACTGCACATCTGAAGTTGCACTCTATGGAGAACACCATTATAAATAGAAATGCACCAGTATGGGATGTCATGCTGGTGGGATGAAATGCCTGCACTTAAAAAATCAGGACTGCAACCTGCTCTTAAGCAGCTTGTGATTCAGGAGAGTCTGAGTTGAACTGGAGGAACTTAAAATCTTCTTGAGATAGAAATATTTAGACATCTCTAAAGTAGGCTGCCCATGTTCCCTCTAAGATTTTCCATTCATAAGTGGAGTGAGTTTTGTCTTGTGTACCAATATTGAGGTCATGTGTACGTGTTTGGATGTGTGCCACTGTGGCATCACTCCCTGAGAGACTCTCCCAACACAGAGAGCCCATCCCAGCCCCCCCCTTGCTGGAATCCCGAGACCTGCTTCCAAGCAGTGCCCCCCCACCTTGTGGGGGAGAAGATGCGACCTATCCCCCCTCCCCCCCCAGGAGTGCTGCTCCCAGTGCTGCCTGTGTACCAAGCTGCTCCCTGTGGGGCTGCCTGCAAGTCCTTGCCTGTGGCAGAGGGAACCTGCTGCCAGTGCCCAGAGTGGGGTGCTGGAGTTGGAGCAGAGACATGTGGGGAGCCAGAGGGGGGAGAGCTGGCAGGGGGCTCTCAGAGTCAGAGGGCAATGAGCGGGGAAGAGTGATGTGGGACAGGAGCAGAAGGGTGCAGAGGGCTCTGGCCTCGGGAGCAGCCACACCGCAGTCCAGCTCAGGCAGTCACCCACCACACTGTCCGGGAGCATCTGGGCAGCCACTACATGGCCCTGACTACAGCTCCAGCCCTGGGGAGGGGCTGGAGCTGGTCCTCAGAGCAGCTGCACCGCAAGCCTGGCTCCCAGCCAGAGCCTTGGCCCCCGGAGCAGCAGCGTTGCAGCCCTGGCTGCAGCACCAGTCTTGGGGAAGGGCTGAAGTCTGGTGGCTGCCTAGCTGCATCTGGGGCAGGGCTGCATGGCTGGTGGCTGCCCCCAGAGCAGCTGGGCAGCCACCACTCAGCCCTGGCCCCCCACTCTTTGACCAAGCATACCGCCCACCAGCTTCCCTTCCATGTGCAAGGAAGGTGATTGAGAGGCTCTGCTGAGGAGGTGGAACCCACAATTCCCAACTGAAACTTGAAATTTTCTTACGATGGTTCTGCCCTTTCTGCAGAGACCACCATTCAAAATATGGAGAGATCTAGAATGTAGCCATCATGTACAGAATGTGACATGCTGCATCAGCTGGAGGATTGCACCAAGCCTTTTCTATCTTAACCGGTTTGTCATCTCGTGCTAGAAATCATATTCCTCACTTTGTCACTGGTAGCTTGGAATTTAGCTGTTGTTTGTGGGATGCCTTTGGTTTTTGAAAGAAACAAAATGTCCCTGGGGCAGAATGAAGTTTTGGAAAGCATTAGGTCAAAGGGGAATTAGGGGCCTTGTGGATTCCTTTATTAACATTTCCCTTCTGGAGGTCTGGCTTCACACTTTTGCTGTCGTTCACAAATTAAATAGCTTCAGAGGGGTAGCCGAGTTAGTCTGTGACAAGAAAAACTTGAACAACAAATAGTCTGGTAGCACTTTTAAAGACTAACAAAACATGTAGATGGTTGTTGAAATCCTTGTGAAATTCTTCAAGGGTCTCTTTCCCATGGGTCCATATGATGAAGATGTCATCGATGTAGCGTAAGTAGAGTAAAGGTGTTAGGTGGACCCACGGGAGAGACCCTTGAAGAATTTCACAAGGATTTCAACAACTTCCACCCCACCATCAACCTCAGCCTGGATTAGTCCACATGAGAAATTCACTTCCTTGATGCTACAGTACAATTAAATGATGGACAAATTTCCACCACCATATACCGGAAACCTACTGACCGCTACACTTACCTTCATGCCTGTAGCTTCCATCCCAGACACATTTCTCAATCGATTGTATACAGCCAAGCCCTAAGATACAACCGGATTTGCTCCAATCCCACAGACAGAGACAAAAACCTACAGGATCTATATAGAGCATTCTTAAAACTGAAATACTCACCTGGAGAAGTGAAAAAACAAATTGACAGAGACAAAAAAGTACCCAGACATGAACTCCTTCAAGACAGGCCCAAAAGATAAAACAACAGAATTCCACTTGTCATTACGTAGGGTGTGTCTAGACTACAGGGTTTTTTCAAAAAAACTTCCCCTGCATCTAGACTGCTGCTGCGTTCTTTTGAAAGTAAATTGAAAGAACATGGCAGTTTTTTTTCAACCCTGGAAAACCTCGTTTTACAAGGAATAACGCCTTTTTTTGAAAGTGCTCTTTTGAGAAAAGGCGCTATGTAATGCAAACTGTGCTTTTCGAAAGAGAGCATCCAGACTGTCTGGGTGCTCTTTTGAAAAAGTGGCTTGCTTTTTTGAAAGTACTGGTTGTAGTCTAGACGTTCTTTTTCAAAAGAGGCTTTTTCGAAAGTATCTTTCGAAAAAGCCTCTTTTGAAAGAGGCTTGCAGTCTAAACGTAGCCCTACAGTCCACAACTTAAACCTCCAACTCATTATCAAAAATCTACAACCTATCCTGGAAAATGACTCCTCACTCTCAGAGGCGTTGAGGGAAAGGCCAATTCTCACTTACAGACAACCCCTAACCTGAAATAAATTCTTTCCGGTAACCACGCAACACAGCAACATCATAAGCATCTAGGAACCCACCCCTGCAATCAGCCACCGTGCCAACTATGCCCACACATCTACACAAGTGTTTTCATCACTGGACCCAACCACATCAGCCACCAAATCAGAGGCTCATTTAACTGCACATACACTAATGTGATCTATGCTATCAAATGCCAGCAGTGCCCACTGCAATGTATATCGGCCAAACTGGACAGTCTCTATGGGAAATAATTAACGGACACAAATCACACAGAAACCTGTTGGAGAACACTTTAATCTTTCTGGACACTCATTAATGGATCTCCAAGTCGCAATTTTGTTTCAAACCAATTCCACAGGCCACATACACAGAGAAGGATTGGAGCTCAACTTCATTCACAAGTTTAATTCTCATGCCTATGGTTTGAATCCGGATATTGGATGGCTCGCACATTATCAACCAACCAAACAATGAAGGTGCTAATGGTTCTTGATGTCTGTTTGGAATCTGGTGTTGGTCATCTTCCTTTCAAAGTGCAAACTAATGGTTCTTATCAGTCTCTTATAACTACTCAGTCTTTAAGATGCTTATAGACTGTTTGTTGTTTTTAAAGTTTTTTCTGTTACAGACTCACTTGGCTATCCCTCTGAAGCTCATCCACTCACTGTCTTTTTTTCTTCCTCCCCTTCAATCCCCCCCCCTTCCCTTATTTATCCTTGGATCTGGACTTCGAACACTCAGGTCATCTGAAGAGGTGGGTTGTGCCCACAAAAGTTCATGATACCATCTACATGTTTTGTTAGTCTTTAAAGTGCTACCAGACAATTTGTTGTTTAAGTTTTTACAAATTAAATAGTTTGGTCTCGTCCTAGTTCCTAATGGGCATTTGTCCACATTATAAAATTCAGCATTATTTGACCCCAGTGAATGGCTTTGCTCCTAGCTGTGTAAAATCAGAATGTTGTAGATGAGAGGTCTGAAGTGCCTTTATTGAGATGTTGGACTTGCTAGTCCCCTGTTTAGAACAGAAACATGTTGTCTCTTCGATAGCTTATCCTCTGTGAGTAGCCAAAATCCCGGTGTTCCAGCCCAGGTAGGAACCAGTGCATCAGACACACCCTTGCCCATAACTGCTTCATTTTTGTGGCATTGAGAGGCTGCACAAAAGCAGTTGGGCAAAAGTAGGTTTTTCTCTTGTGAGTGTGGTTGACCCCCTTGTATTATGTAAATGGATTGAACTCTGGTGTTCACTCTGCTGTGAAAGGAAAGATTTCCAAAGTGCAGACCTTTTTAAAGAGAGACACTTCAACACAAACAGCACTGGCTAATGTAACTCAAGTGAAATTATCATTTAAATAGCAGAGGCTAATCAGCAAGGGGATGGTGTGCTGCTGTTAGAAGGCTCAAATGCTTGCTTCATTTTTATTCAGCCATTCATTTTGACATTTCCACAAACACAATACTGCTTAAGTCGTTAGCTCATATATAATTTTAACCTCCCATTTCCATGTAAGTGTGCCTCCGTATTTCATTTTTGAACTGTATTGCATATGCTGCTCATGTATTCTCCCTTCCCCCATGCTATAACGTGCAGCACAAAAACCCATTCTACATTAAAAGTCTTCTCCATGATAGAGAATTGTTTTAGACAGAGGTGTAAAAAATGGCTCCTGCAAATGCCAGTTGGACATGGTCATGCCAGATGGTGTTGGTAGAGCATGACACACAATCTATTCTTTAAAGCTATTCTCCAAATAGAAATATGAACCTGCTATAAAAATCATTCATTAATTATTTTATACTTCAAAAATGTCACTCCTTGTCAGAGTTGCTAGAAGTAGTTTCTGCCCAGAGACCTTGTTATCTGCCTTATCTGATCAAATAACAGTTTACCAAGGATTGTGGTGGATTTTCCATCACAAGCAATTTTTAAATCAAGATTTGATGTCTTTCTAAAATATATGTGCTAAGAATTATTTTGGGTACATTCTATGGCTTGTGCTATTTGGGACTAGATGATCACAATGGTCCTATCTAGCCTTAATCAAATCTATAAATATAAAGTATTACAGTATAGTATGAGCAAATAGCATTGAAAGAAATGAGCAGAGCCAAGATTGCAGTAATAATGTCATGTAACAACAGTATTTAAAGAGTTAACTAAATATTAGGCAAGAAGCAATGGGCTTATTGCAGCAAGGGAGGTTTAGGTTGGACATTAGGGAAAAACTTCCTAACTGTCAGGGTGGTTAAACACTGGAATAAATTTCCTAGGGAGGTTGTGGAATCTCCATCGCTGGAGACAATTAAGAGCAGGCTGGATAGACATCTATCAAGAATGATATAGATGGTGCTTGGTCCTGCTATTAGGGCAGGGGACTGGCCTTGATGACCTCTCCAGGTCCCTTCCAGTTTTAGTATTCTATGGTTTTAAAAAACACCTGTATGCCCCAGTGATACCATCTGGCATAAACATGTTCAGCTTGATGTAGAAACTGTTTTAGCTCAGGGTTTAAAAATGGTTCCTTGACGTGGGCATTGGGAAGAGAGAGTCTTTAGTGGAGAGAGAATCTCAGATCTCTGGCTAGCAGAAATCTGTTACTGCAGCTGCTCAGTATGGACAGGGACTCTTATGTGAGGACTGTTAAGCCTTGATCATGCTACAAAATGTGCCTGTTGCTGAAAAGTAACTTTAGCAGAACTGCTGTTGAAAACAGCTTAGTGCAAGTGTACACAAACCCAAATCATATTGCACAACATTTCAGCAAGCTTGACTGAGCCTACTTGGAGTAAGGCATCTTGTTGATGTGGTGTTAAAAACATTTCAGTCTTGATTAGTGCTTAAATCTTGTCAATGGTGGCATAGTGGCATTTGTCGCTGACAATAGCTAGGACAATGCTACTTTATTTGTCATCCTTGTTCGATCACCAGTATAGGTCCAATGGTGGGAATGCTAAACTGAGTCAGTCATTGGTGCTTTAGCAACCAATTTTAACTGTTCCCTGTGCAAAGCGGCAGTTAGAGTATAAACACATATTTAAACTATTTCAGTTTTTCAGAATGTACTCCAAAATGAGTTGCCTGTATTTTAACTGTGGTAGTTTAGCTTTGTCAGTCTAAGTGCTATGTGATATTATTTAAGCTTTTTGTTTAACAATTGCAATTTTTCTTCTTCTGGAGTCCTTGCATCAGTGAATATTTCTGAATTAAGATCATATGTTTATTAGGAGAGTTCCTCCTGCCAGTAAATTGCCTCCTCAACCCATATTATATAAAGGTGCCTAGGCACAGATTCTGGGAAGAAGTAAGTATTTTTCTTTGAGTTCTTGTTCTTATTGATTTCAGTCAGGTGTACACGTGCTGCTTGCACAAGTGTCTGAAACTTTTCCCCTAGCCACTCCTGTAGGGTCGGCTGTGGAGACTCCTAGAGCGGCGCCTCTGTTAGCGCATGTATAACCACAGCTGACTGTACCCTCCCTCGGTTCCTTCTTACCATGATGGTGTTGGAACTTCCTAGCTCTTTCCTTGGCAAGTGTCTAGTCTCTAGCCTATAGCTCTTTGTAGTCATCTTCTTTTGTGTAGCGAGTCTTCAGTGTCAGCAGAACAGCGGGCAAGTGCCCAAGAACTATAGCCACTCGGGGGCGCCTGGGCATACCTAATGCCCGAGGCTTTAAATCGTGTGCAGAGTTGGCTCCTTGCCCAACAGTGATCCGCACAACATGTGCCTTTGCTGTTTGGGTGAAGAACACTGCACTGAAAAGTGCAAAATTTATGAGTTTTAAGACCCGCACCAGAAAGGACAGGGACTACAGACTCCAGCAGCTTCTTATTATGGAAGGGGTGCTAAAACACCCCCCAGGCTAAGAGATTGGTACCTGGAGCCAGCTTGGTGTGGAGTGCTCTGGCCTCCATGCATGATAGTGTGCTGAAACCGAGCACGGCCATGGACTCTTGGTGCCAGGGAAACTCGGCACTGAAGACCGCAGCACTGAGGCATAGGTCCACCTCATTGGCACTATGAGGCAGGAGGGAAGACAGGTAGATCCCCTCATAAGTCCTGGCCAAGACAGGACCAAGCGCAGGAGAAGTCCCCAGCACGAGTGTCCAGGACATGCTGTTGACTCCAGCTCCTGGACCACCACTGTCAAGTCCAGTATGTGGCCTGTCTCTGAGAGATATAAGTCCAGTGCAGGTCTTGAATTCTCCCTTGACACCGGATACCTATGAGGCGGCCCAAGACCGCATAGAAATTTTGGAGTCTGAGGCATCCAGGGTGCATGATAAATTGCTGAGATTGCACTGCTCGAGGGGGAAACTGGCGTTGCTGTGTCAACCACAGTCCATGGAACAGTACTGGGACAGGGTCATCCTCATCAGAGGGATCGCCTCCACTCCACTAGATCTCCCGATCTAGGTCAATGTCAAGGTTGAGATACAGAAGTGCTTGGCACCTTTCTGGGTCTAGACTCTCCCGGTACCACTCGAGGTCCCTGAGAAGGTCTCAACGTGCAGCATCAACGCCGGCACCGGCATCATCTGCACCACCATGGTCATCACAGTCGGAATCAGAATTGGGCATGCTGTCGATCCATTCTCGGCGGAGCTGCCCCAGCCATGGCAGATGGGACCCCCCAGCACTGCGGCAGCAACAGTGGCCACCTCCTGCACAATGGCCAAAATGGACATCCTGGGCATTCCATCAGTCCCAGGGTGCACCTAGGTTGATGGTGTTGATGAGCCATGGGCCCCAAACCTCTCAGGAGCCAGCCCTCTATGTAGGAGCCAGCTTAAAGTGGGATATGCTGCTGTTTCTGGGAGTTGCTTGAGGAAATAAGCACAGCCAGGAGTAGAGATGTGAATGGGTAAAATGGTTAGCAAGTTATCCAGTAAGCATCACCTTTAATGGGTGATGCCTTGGCAGGCCACTCCAGGCCTTCCCCTCAGCTGCTGCTTCCTTCCCACGTGAGGCTTCTGACTTTCAGCTTGTGAGTCCATGCATGCTGGGAACTGTACCGACAGCCTTTCTTCCTCATCCACCCCCTGCTGCTTCCGGCCCTGTGTGAGGCTGTCAACTCCCAGGCCACGCAGGCTGGGAGCTGGCAGCCCCTGTGCAGGGTTGGAAGCACCCAGGCTGGAGCAGCCTCTTCCTGCCCCAGTTAATCGGTTAAACTTACATCCCTAACCTGAAGTCTCCTCCCCTGCCTTAAAGGTGACTATCATAGAAGGTTGGATGATTGCATGTAATTCTTTACAAGCTGCTCTTTACAAGCGGGGATGTGTTTGCACTCTTCGCATCCCCCCTGCATATGGGCCTGATATCTACAGATTCCCCATATTCCAAGAGTGTTGAAGAAAGTCACACATAAGATCATCCCCTTAGCTCCAGCCTAGCCCAGGAGTATTGGTTTCCAGAACTGATGAGGCTCTCCTAACTGCTGCTCATTGACATTATCTCTCAGGATAAAGTGAAGACTGTGTATTCACATGCTCTCCATCTCATCACTGCCCCGGATGCTGTCTAATTGTCTTAGAAAAAACTTGTTCTTGAGATGTGCGGAACATCTTAATTCAGTTGTTTTCAAACTTTTTTCTCATGACCCAGTTGAAGAAAATTGTTGATGCCTGTGATCCAACATAATTTGACTAGAATGTGGGCTCTGGGGTGGGGCTGAGGATGAGAGTTTTGGAGTATAGGAGGAGGCTCCAGCTTTGGGCCAGGGGTTCAAGGCTGGGGCAGGAAGGGCTTACCTTGAGCAGCTCCCAGGCAGCAGGGGTGCCAAGGCAGGCTTCATACCTCTCCTGGCACTGCAGATCATGCTGCATCCCAGAAGCAGCCAGTAGCAGGTTCCCAGCCAATAGGAATGTAGAGATAATGCTCTGGGCAGGGGCAGTGCACAGAGCCTTATGCGCTCTCTCCCCCCCACACCTAGGAGCCTGTTGCTGGCCACTTCTGGGGCACAGCACAGCCTGCAGTACCAGAGTAGGCATATAGCCTGCCTTTGCACCCCCACTGATCACCCTGCAGCAACAAGACCCGGTGTCTGGCATTCCACAATCCAGTACTGGCTCATGACTCATAGTTTGAAAACCACTGTCTTTATCCAAAGCATGAAACAATATTGCTGAACTATTCATGCTGCTAAGTGAAAGAGATTTTCAGTGTGGACAGCTCAACACAGCCTACCTTAGTAGAACTGAGATTCATGATATCCTGAACTTCCATTAGTCTCTAAAGAATACAGGTCTCTATCAGTTTTCAGAGGAGTAGCCAGCACTGTTCCCTCTAAGCTGGGGCAGCACAGCTTCACAGGTAATTAATCAGCCCTACCCAGTCAATCAGCCCTGAGCCTCTGACTGGGAGGGGCTGATTAATCACCTGTGAAGCTGTGCTGCTGCCCAGCTTAGAGGGAATACTGGTAGCCAGTTCTGTGTAAATTCACTGAGCAGTCAGATCTACTCCTCATGCACCTATTCAGGATGATATTTTTTCCCATGTATTGATGAGAATTTCTAAAAAGACTAACTTGTATTTCTACAAGTACAAGAGCTTCCTCCTACATAGGATCTGAACATTGTCTCAAGGGGTTTTTAGGCTGTTCTGATTGGACTACTCCATATTATGTCTAGTAAGGACAAGGTCATACATAGAACACATCTTAAGTTTCTCCTTGAAGGTTATATTGAATTTTAATCTAAACTGTTGCTTATTTTTTTCTCCAAAGGCACAATTTTCAGTGAGGGGTGGGGTGAGGTGGAAGATAAGCTGCACTTCATACTTCAGACTTTTCTAGAGCCCTGTCTTTTTATTTATATAGAACAAAGCCATTTCAGGTGCCCCTAAGACTATTGGTTGCCTTTGCTGAAAGATCAAAGGGTTAAGCAATGTCAACCCCAAGACTGTCTAAGTAGGTTGCAGACTGAATCAAACTCACCTTTTGATTTTGGTCAAGATGGGGCTTGTTATACAAGAGCACAGGCAATCTCTGTGGCTTCTTTTACAATGCATAATTTGACAGCGCTTTTATACAGGGCTTAATTAGACTCCCTCTATCAGGTTACTGCTTCCAGAATAAATAGAAATAAATTACACAATATAGACAAGTACTCAAAAGAAGAAAGTTACTTACCTGGATAGTAACTATGTGGTCTATCTATTTCATGCTCCATTCTCCTTTCCTGCTATTATGTAGGCTTATAATATCCACGCTCTGTATTGGTGAAGGAACTGGGCATCCATTGGCCTTGCTTTTTTATGCTGTCAGGGAGTGAAAGGGGATCCAGGGCACAGGTGTGTCTCAACAGATGCTGACCAATTAATTCTGATCTCAAGTACATAGGGTACACCAGAAGTGGAATACATATAGATAACCCATCTCAAAAAACTCCAGGTATTGTACAGGTAAGTAACTCTCTTTATAAATAATCTTGACTTGTAACAATAATAGATATATGATTTACAGACAGAAGTAGGGTTGTTAGGTCTTGCTGCAGGGTCATCAACTTAACTTGAAGTCAAGCCTATTCTTCTTGTACTTTTAGCTGAGGAGACAATATCGAACACACAAACCTAGTTCTAAATATGTGATCTGATTTCTGTCTTGCTGCTTTCACACCCTTCTCTCTGTATCTTTGATGTTTCATTTGATAAGCTGTTCAGTGCAGTATTGTGGGTTTGCTGGCTTACATCTATGTTCTTCCAGAACTGACGAGGAAGAGTTGCAGAGTAGAAAGAACCGCCTGAAGCAACCAGGCTGAATGAAAGCAGACACTGTACTGGGTCATCCAGGGAATTGTGCCTGTGAAATTTGCAAAGATTTATATTTGAAAGCAAAGATGGGAGGTGATGAGGCCCCAGTGAATCTGTGTGTTTAACAAACACCTGAAATCAATTAGTTTTCTATGATAATTTTGAAAGCGCTGACCTGGACTGTTTAAGTATTTCTGAGGGACTAGAATGTTAAGTGTGTGGAAAATGAAGCCAAGCCTTCTCAGCAGGAGGCAAATAAAACCTGCCCACTATTCAGTGCAGCCTAATCAGTTACCATGGGAGGGAAGGGCAGGAATACCTGCTGTGTCTTATGTAGTCAGGGGTTCAGGGAGCATATTGAAAAACTTATTTTGCAAGTTTAGTGGGTTTTGCCTCTGGGTTGCTGATATACTGGAATATATTTTGCAAACTTTCCTAGTAAAATAACTTGATGTTAGAACATTTTCGTAATGAAGTCACTTTCAGAGCAGCTTTGCTGTATGAGGCTCATGAGCTTGGAGTGACAGATGCAAACTACCTAACATTGAAACATGTTCTCAATTTTTATTGCATCTTGTTATAAAGAGAGTTTGAAGCTGTCAAGTTGACTCTGAGTACCATCCAGTATGTGTGCCATTTTGGCCTTTCTAGAAATGTCTCCATTGTACTTGAATCTGTTTTCTCCCTTTCTGGCTCCTGTCCCCTTCTTATTTCATTCTGAATTTGGATGTCAGCCTGGTTTACAAGTGATGTGTCTTCTGATCAGTGTAATAAAAAAAAGGAACAATGACAGGAACTTAAGGGGTCCTTGTTGGTGTTGTAGACTATCACTTGTAGTTCAACTCTTCAGTTCTATTCCAGAAAACCTGATTGTATCAGAGATATTACATGTGAAAAGTCAGGCTCGCTGGGAAAGGAAGATGGTCAGGAAGACTTTTCTCCGTGGCAGTGGAATATTTGGGGTAGGGAGAAATCTGATATTTCAGATTCTCTCTCAAGATGCACCTTGCCAATGGGATACCTGAACAGTTCCTCCTGCAATGAGATCTCTTCAACCATGGATTTGCATATGATTTGTCCCTCTGTTTCTGTTGTCTACAAAAAGCAGTTAAGAGAGGTCTTGGTATCCTCCTGGCTTTTTTTTCTGGGAGGGCAGCGTAAGGAATCTTGCTCACAGTCTTTGATTGGGTGTGTTACTGTTTCAAATAGATGGCCTGAGATAGGGACTCAACTTTTAGTCTATTCATCAGTTGACTTGGCTAGTTTCCTGTGATTTTTCACAGATATGCTATTGACTCAAATTGTAAGTCAGTACTTTAATCCAGTTATGAATTCTTTTTTGTTCCATTTGGCTAATGCATGGCTGATTTGCCAAATTACATTTTGCAGTTGGTCAGTGATTTTATGTGCTGTTTGTATGCTCAGATTCCATGCCTTGTGGCAGCTGTTAGTTGCCTGTAAATTGAGCATCCACAGAGTTTAGGGTGACAAAGATGACATGAAGCCTGCTGTGGACTAGCATCTCATTTAGTCCTGATTGCTTCAAGTGGGATTTTGGCAAGATATTCTCTGCCTTCTGCATAGCTGGAACCTGTGTCTTGGTGACTGAGTACTTATTATCTTTTTTGGAAGCAGCTAGCACTTGGAATTGCAGTTGGCAGTGCCCACAACTGGTATATCTGAATGTCTGTTAGTGAGAAATAGTTACTTGGCAAAGAATATAATGTAACCTGATACTGTATTTCCACCTCCTTATCATGACTAAGGTGGTAGCATTAGGTGGCTTTGTGTACTTTTCTCTAGATATCTTACTAGAGGATTTACATGGCATTGCTCTGATCCTTCAGGGCAGGGGCCTGAAGGTTTTGGGGGGGGGGGAGTGCAAGAGTCAGGGCAAATTCTTGGCGGGGGGGGGCGGGGCCCAGAGCACAGGACTAGGGAGTGTAGGGATGTTGAAGTCAGGGTTGGAGGATGAGGAGGGACTCAGGGCAGGGGGTTGTTGTGTGGGGAGGTGCAGGATTCATGTTTGATGGCGAGGAGAGGCTCAGAGCAGGGGGGTAGGCATGTGTGAGGGGTGCAGGAGCCAGTGGGAGCTGTGCTGTCTGTGTGGTGATTCTCCAGGGCTGGCAGAGGTGGAGACCTTGCTGCGTGGGTGGCCAGCGGGAACTTTACATTCACCCCTGCTCTCTGCTGCCCTAATAGGGCTATAGCGCTTCCAGTTCTCATCTCTGGCCCCTTGCTGCCCCCGTGTGGTCATTACATAGTATAACTGTCCCTGCTAGCAGCCCCCTTCCTTTCCATGTTATGGAAAGCAAATCCCATTCCAGACATATCCCATTGTCCTGGCACAACCAAACGCTTACCTTGCTTTAAGTTAGGACAAGAGGAAGCTGAAAAGCAAATTTGGTGGTCCTAGCTTTTCCTGTTTAGGAGGAGTTCTTGAACAAATGGATGGATAGACAGATTCGCTTACTCACAAACTCTGTAGTGGATGATGCCGTCAGTAATAGAACAACACACTATTTTTTAACTAATACATTATAACATAAGTCATTTTTTTCTTTACCTGTAGCTGTGAAAAAATCTCGTGATACGTTGACATTCATATATGCTTGCACTATTTTAATTGTAATGGTCCACTATATTCTTATAAATGTACTAGGGGGAGGTGACCCCTGCTTGCTATGCTTGCCAACACCCCTCTCTGGGGGTAGGCAGCCCCGGCTCTTCCCTGGATGCTAGGGTGGGCCAGGTCTGTCTACTAGTGCAGGAGGTGGGCTGGACTGAGGCTGGCCTGCTCTCTCCCCTCTGCCTGTCGGGGGGGTTGAGCTTGGCTCCCTTGCATCCCCCCCATGTCTCCTGCACACCCTCTTTCCTCCCTCCCCCCTCCTGAGCCCCTGCAATGCTGCGTGGCTCCTGTGTTCCCCCCTCCCCAAAACCCAGAGAGGTCGTATGGCTCCTCTGTGCCCCCCCATCACCCATATCCCCGAGGCTCCTACACGCGCCCCCTTCTGGCTCCTGTGCACATCTCCCCTGCCCTGGACAGCGGAGCCGCCACGCGGTTCAGTTTAAATTCTGGCAGTCCCCGCCCATGTGGGATGCTCAGGGGCCGGTGGTGTGTAGGGGAGGGTTTGACCTCCGGCCCATCGGCGTGGAGCCTATAGGGGATCATGGTGGGGTGGGGAGGAGACAAAGTAGGGCAGCCATGTGGGCTCTTCCCAGAGCCCTCGGGAAGAGGGAAGCTGCATGTCCTGGGAGCCATGCAGCTTGCGTCTCCCAGTGCCCCAAGCCTTGCCAGGTCAGCTCGGAGCATGGTGGAGGTAGGGATGTAAGCGACTGATCAACTAGTCAACTATCCGATAAGTAAAAGCTTATCGTATAGTCAACACATTAGTCGACTAGTCACTTCCTCCCTCCCCCTTGTTGCCTCCAGCTCCAGCTCTGTGGGATGGGGCAGGGGCGCAGCAGTGACACTTCCTCTTTGAAATGTACAAGAGCCCTCACATGGGGCTCTTGTACATTTCAAAGCGAAAGTGCCCGCATGGACCCCAGGGTCAGTGGGGGACTCCCTGTTGGCCTCGGGCTCCACGCAGTGTTTCAATCTTTGAAATGCACAACTGCCCCTGGTGGGGCTCCTGTACATTTCAAAGATGGAACATGCACTAATCTTTATTGACTAATCGAATAGTTGATGGAAATCCTATTGACTATTTGATTAGATAATTAATTGATATTTAACATCCCTAGGTGGAGGCCGCATCGTTTGTGGCTCCTATGGAGCATGGGGGGGAGGGGCAGAGCAGAGCCTCATGGCTGAGGATAGAGGTAGGGGCATTGTCCCTTAGGAAAAACTTTTTTAAATGTAGTAAGATACTCTGCCATAAGTTCTGCTCTCTCTAAGGTATGTATCTTAATTTTTGTTCCCATATCCTGTATCTTTTTATTTTGACCATGATTCAGCATTACTTAAGTAGAATTCAGGGGATGTGGCAATTACTTGTGATGCTAACGTTGCTGCAGAGTAGGTGACTTAGGCATGACATGCTTTTCTTATAATTGTATATTGTTGTACTTAAATCTATAGCTAGTTAATTGTCTGTTCCCAACATATATAGAGTATGCAGTAATATAAAGTTCTGCACATGTGAATATAAGGCTGTAAGAAAAACATGTTTGAGAAATTGTGTGTCCTCAGAAGTAAACAGTGTTCAGGCTCTAATTTAGGCAAGTAAGCACATACTTAAGTCCCAGTTCAAGTTAAGCATGTGTTTAAGTGCTTACCTGAATCAGGACTTCAAGGCATACATTGGAGGGGGCAGGGCTAAGGTTGTGCATGTAATTTTAACTTTGCAATTTACTGACGTTGGAGAGTTTAACCATGCAGATTCAATATTTTTGTAAGGTATTTTATATGGATTTATACAACACTACTTTTTTGTGATAATACACAAGAAAGAGAAAAGCAAGTTCCACGCACTAGAGAGCTTATACAAACATGAAGAGATAAAAGTACAGTAAATGAGATATGAAGAGATTATTGGTGACGAAAACAAGAAAGGATGTTTTTGATTAAGAAATGAGTCCAAAGGGGAGAAAAAAAGTGATTGGTTGATTGGAATTGGGTATTGTTTCAAGAGGAAGAAACAATATGAAAAGAGGCATAAAGAGGGGAAAAGGAACGAGAAGAGAGGTGTAGGGAATAAGAACAAATGAGTGAAAATGTGTTAGAGATTGAATAGCATTTTGACGTTCTGCTTGTGTATTCCCTGCCTCTAACCAATGTTCCTGTGACTTTTCAAAATGGAAAATTTCAGCCAGCTTGTGGGTGCGTATTATATTTGCATGCTTACATTCTTCCTACTGCTTGTACAAAGTTCACTTGTCAATCTGATTGTGTTGGCCAGGCGAGGATGGGTTATATTTGATGTCAGACTGGGATATAGACTGGTACATGGGGCCAAATTCATCCTCCATTGACTTTGATGTAATTATACCTGGTGTAAATTTTGTTAATGATCCCTTAAACACATCTGTATTTTTCTTTCCCTCTAGAGAGGTCCCTTCAGTCAGATCATTTTTAAACCTTTCCTGTTTATAATGTTTTGAATTTCTCAAATCTCTGTATGTTGTTGCTTGCATTTTTCATTTCCTATTCTCTCCCAGGTGAGCTTAAAGGGCTTAACCGAAGAGGCTATGAAACACCAACTCTACCATTGCGTGTTTCTCCTCAGTAACCTGCTGTGTTTCTCAGAGGCAGCTTGAGAGCCCAGGTCAACTTGTTGTTGTAGAAGAGATGCAGCTCTTCTATCTGAACAATAAGCTTTGTATCCATTTGTACAGTAATGAACTGCTTTTGTTTCCTTCAGAAACATGCTCTGCTGACTGGAGTGTTTCCATTTACAGACAACCCTTGCCAAATTAATTTTATTTAATTATCTCCCAGGGCTAAGCTTGAATACATTTTGTGTTAAATTCACCATTTCTCCCTCTTCTGAACGAAATGGACTTAATATCCTTGTTAAAATCTGATTAAAACTAAAATTGAGTTTTTTGAAGTCTGATTATCCCATGAAATGGAATTTTTAAACCTAATTACAAATGGATTTGCATACATTTCTCAGCACCATTGAAAAGAAAGTTGAAATACATTTATTAATGAAATCCTCTTCTGCTGTCTCCTTGGGGCATGACATGATTGCAGGCAAGTGAAGGGGGAAGGAGGAGAAAACCCCTCCTTAAAAAAATTCTCTTTCCCCAATAAATTAGTTCCAGAGCAACCCTGACCCAGTCTCATTTTTATTCCTGTCTCTGTCATACAACCAATTTGGGTAATTGATGGCTTTTCTGAGGGTGACTACACAGTTGAGATGTTTTCATGTATTTAAAGCTTTTATGCTTTTTGAGGGGAGAATGTTTAGGGCGGGGGGCAGGACTTGACTTCAGTTTTCTTCACCCTCCTGTCTGAAGAGTAGCCCTAATGTGAAATCAATAAGCAGCTTCCTCTCCTTCTTTATGGGCAGCTGTATACTTGCACACTTTTTATTTTTTAAATTGGGGAAGCTGCATGGATTTGTGAAAGTGCTGGAAATGTGAATGTGGGGGGGAACCCGGTGTCAGGCTCCTTGTGGCATTTCAAAGTGCCCAGGATCACCCAGGCTCCATGTGGCGCTGCTGCTTTGAAATGCTGTGGGGAGCCCGGCATCATGCTCCTTGCGGCATTTCAAAGCGGCACCACCGCATGGAGCCCAGAATCAGCTGGGTACTCCCCAGCTGACCCTAGGCTCTGTGCGGCGCAGCTTTTTCAAAGTGGCAGCACTGCATGGAACCGGGGGCCAGCGGGGAAGTCCCCAACTGACCCTGGGCTTCAATGCTTTCACCTTTGAAGTGTAGCCACCCTAGGGCTATTGCTACACTTCAAAGGTGGAGGCGCCCTATTGACTAATTAAGTAGTTGATGCAAAAATGCATCGACTATTCAATTAGTCAGTTACCTGATACTTAACAACCTTAGGGTAGGTGAAGTTGGGAGACAAACATGCAGGATAATGTTGGTTTTATTTTAGAGGCTAATTGTGCTACCCCCTCTGTATTTTATTCATTAGCAGGATTGTCCTCTGAGATGAGAGAGAACCCCTAGAAAGAATTGATATCTTAGTCATAGTTCTGTGGAACAGATCTAGTACTAGGAATAATACCTCATACTTATCTAGTGCAGAGAGAGTGCATTGTCTCTCTTCAGTATACTGCTGATTTTGTTCATCAGTGGAATGACTAGGCTCTGAAGGATAATTCATTATCTGAGTCCAGTAATCCTGGATATATTACATGGCTATCCAGTGAATAAAGCACTAGCACTTATACAGAGTGACTCTTGAGCAAAGGAACTTGGCTTTCTTATATCCTTGGGTTTTTTTATTCCTGTTTTGGTAGTTCTGGAAAAGTGCATTTCTCATATTTCCACTTTGGAGAGTGCTGAAATCAGTGGATTACATTAGGGAAAGCATGGCTCAGTGCGGGTGGGGAGGGGGAGGTGCCTTTCTGCTAACAAAGGATCAACTTGGAATCCCAGCACTGCTGAGGTGGCTTGAAATTCTCCTTAGTAAATGATAAGAGTGCTTGGGATCCAAAGGAGCTGAGAGCCAATGAAAGCAGCTGTGTACTGGTGACTCAAATCTCCCTACTAGTTTCTTGTCAGCTTTATTTATTAATTTCTGTGTGTAATCCTTCTGCCAGGTAGTACCAGCTTCAGCCAGGGCCTGGTTCAATATCTAGGGGTTCCTCTCCATCCATCCAACGCAGAACTGGTTTGAGCCCCCACCCAGTAACCTGGGAAATTCATACAATATCTCTGGGAGGCAATACTTCCCCGCTTGCAAGCAGTGTCTGAGTGTAGAAAAGAAACCTTTAATATAAGAGGAGGGAAGTAACATGGCATTAATTGGGGGGAAAACACCACAAACAGAGTTCATAACCAAAACCATGACTAAACATCCCAGTTCTGGTAGGTTAGGCAACGTTCTTTTTCTCTCAGGCTCTCAAGTCCAGCAATGTAAATGTCCCCTTCGCATGCCCAACCCTTCTCTGCAGCCCACTCACAGTCGCTGCCCTTGGTCAGGGCAGACCCAGAGTTCAGAGGTGGCTCTGCAGAGTTCACCTCCCATTCTGAATGGGAAGGGGGCAAGTAGAAGGTATCTCACACACTCTGCTGGTTACTTGCCATTCATCTGCTTGCTGCTCTCTAGCACTGCTGGCTGCTCCTTATGCTTCTCCGTCACTGTCCTTCTGGCTACTCATCACATCTTCTGCTGGCTAGTCCTGGATTTGGCTCTCGGCCAAACCTAGAGATTTCAGCTATCAGTGATTTCACCTCTTGGCCCAAAGCACAGTCCAGCCACAAGAGATTCCAGCATCCACTAGAGTAAATTCACATACAAAAGAGAGTCCTTATGGAGCCTTTCTTTAACTCTATCATTGAAACTGGGAAAAAAACAGGTTGGTCCAGTCTTACAGCTCGGCTGGAAGGCATGCAGCTCTCTGACTCTGAGTCAGACCTCTCCAGCTTAATGTCATAGGGTTCTGGAAGACGAGCTTCTGTCCATCCAAGTGTATTTACACTGACAGGGTCTCTCCTTTTAACTGAGTTAAATACAGTCTGACTTTTCTGCATTCCCACAATAACTGCAAGCATTGGTGATCATATCTCACAATTCTTGCATTCAGTGTTAACACAATTTGTGACCCCACAACAGCCAAATTGGTTACAGTGGGCAAAACAGCATTGTGACAGTTGAATATCTAGCCGGCCTAAGCAAACGGAGTGAACTGTGTTTTCTCTCTCTCTCTCTCTCTCTCTGTCTCTCACACACACTCACACACACCCACACCCACACCCACACCCACACCCACACCCAGACATTGCAATTACTAGGAACACAATTTGTGACCCGAAACCAGCCAAGTTGATTATGTCAAAGTTAGACTCAGGACTCACGATTTTTGTAGACCACTCTGTTTTATTAGCAAAGCACTTCGCTAATACAACTAGAAAAAGTGAGACCCCCACACAAACCCTAGTCACCTTATTTATACAGGTAAAAGAGTAGAGCAGAAAAAGGGCACGAATTGACAAAGTTACCTGGGATCAGTCAAGTATCTCATTTCCTTATTAACTCTTACAATCTCCTGTTAATGTCTCACTATCACCCTTAAGTGGAACCATTGTCCTCTGCCTTAACATCCTCCTTTCTGCTTACACACAAACAACTTTACCTTTACATCCCTCTTCTTGCTAGAGGAACAAACAACATTTCTTTAATTCATTCTACTTTTACAATATAATTCAGTCTACTTTCACAATTACAATGAGCAAAACACTATGTAACAGCCGAATATCTAACATCTAAATGAAGCAGGAGCAAACTGTATTTACATAAACACACCCAGGATTTCTTTCCCATTCCAGCTGGCTGTAATGGAAGCATTCATTCAGACCCTGCTTACATATGTGTTTTTTGAACCTGTCCCAGAGGCTACATCTGTTGCAAAGTTTAGATAAAATAATTTTAATGCTTAATAGGACTCTCATCCAGGCATACAATCCAAAATACAGATGACCTACAATATCTCACCAATCTCAGACAACCTCTCCCAACTTCAGAGGACCAGTATTAGCTGGTTTCAGAGGACCTGTGCATACATGATACACCCTGGCTTCACTCATGAAGGTGTTGTATACACTTTTTGTGATCACATTACTAGCATGGAAGAGCAGCAAGACCCGAATCTGAGGGAAGGTAGGGTCTTAGTAAGTATGAAACAGTTAGCTGAAATCCATTCTGAGGCTCAAAATCTTTTCATTGTTGAAGGTGCAGTGGCTGGCTCTGGAATGGCCTCACTGTCCCTGCCCACTCCTGCCCCCTGCAAAAAACCCCAAAAGCATAGTGGATTATAGGTACTGTACCTTTTTTATATTGTGGTTTACAGCACACAGAAATAAAATCCTAATGCAGAACTTGAGTTTGAGGGAAGAGCAGAGAAACAGCAATGTAAGGATTAAAGCAGTGACAGTGGTTTCTCTTCCTCTTTACTAGGGAGAATGTGCAACTCTTCTCCATTCCATAAATACATTTCAAATGTTATAGGCTGTAGCTCTGTTAAGTTTATTAGTACTTTTCATGGTAGCTTCAGGCATTGAAAGTGACTAGAACTTTATTATAGCAGTAAGCCAAGATGATGTCAGAGTGCTTGTGACACCAATCCAACCCTTATCTTAATCCCAGTCACAGAAGCCTGTGGCAGAGACGCAGGGAAGTTGTAATTGCTTTTGGCTGTTCTGAACCCTGTGCTTGATGCAGGCAGCTGAGCTGACGTACCGGTTTGATGGAGAGTGAGCTGGCAACAGGAGAACAGTAATTGCTGAAATGCCGCTGTTTACATCTTTAATGCGATTACACTCCAGCAGTTGCACTTTCTATGAATGAGTCTTTAAATCTGTTTGTTTCCTTCTGAAATGAATTATTCATTATTTGTGGATGATGGTGATGGGGGTTTGGCTTTCACTGGAGAGTTTATTATATTCATTTAGCACTGAATGCCTTTGGCACACTCTAAGACACAGTTAGTTCCCCACCATGTGTATTTAGGTCCATCACTCTTTTTGATGTCAAAACTTTCAGAGTTTTAATTTTTAATTTTTTTGGGAACAGAAAGCAGGTTTGGGGTTTTGCTTGGTCTGTAATGCTAGGCCTAAAATGTCACTAGCATTTCATTTAAACTGATGTATGCTGATGAGATGAGGTAAAGTCTCTACTGGCATATCAGGTTGGAGGGTTTGGCATACAAGGTTTGGAATTGGGGTGCTGTGGATATGTAACTTTGGGGTTGTCATTTGATGGAATGGAGATAAAGGTAGAAGTTTGGAACTAGATGGGTCCTCTGCTAGTGGGCAGATGTTTTGTGTCCTGTAATGAAGAAGCTAGGACAGTGCTGGGCAATCTGTGGCCCATTGAGGTTCTATGTGTGACATTTTGTTTACCACGAGACATTTTGTTTACCATTGCCCACGCACGTGGTTGCCAGATTCTGTTAGTTTTCATCTGTGTAGTTTTTTTCCTATCGCTATTACAAAAGTGACATGCACTTAAAGCAAGGGTATGTGAAGTGAGGTGTATGGTGATTGCACATAACACTTTCTCTAAGAGCCGTGTACTTCCTCTGCATCCAGTCAAAGTGCTGGTGTGGTTCATTCGGCACATCCTGCTAATTCTAGGTACGCAAGTGCACTTAGTTATACTACCCTTTCCTGGGAGATCATCTTGGTTATAACAATCTTGCGGCCCACTGAGATGGAAGGTCATTCATGCGGCCCACTTACCAGTAGGGATGTAAAGAGGCGACCAGGTAAGCATTACCCTTACTGGGTGATGCTTATTGGTACCTGGGTAAGCTGAAGCAGCGGGTGCACTGGGCCTGGCCAGAGCAGGCCCTTGGTGCGGTGTGGCAACCCAGCCTGAGCAGCTCCTGTCTGCAGTGTGGTGGGCTTGGCCCAGTCTGGCTGGAGCAGCCCTGAGGTGGGGGGAGGGAGGCTGCCTGGCTGGGCCCACCACATTGCGCCATTGGCAGGAGGGGGGTTGCTCCATGGCTAATCAGTTAAACGTAGTATTTAACCGGTCTTATTTTTAAACAACAGTTTACATCCCCCCTCACTAAGTTAGGGGACCATGAGATTTTTTTTGTGTTTTGTAGCACTGAATTGGGAATTTCTCCTATTTTATCTTGGGGGTCATATTGGTTGTTCAGCACCCTGCTATAAAACTCTAACACTTCTCTGTTTGTGGTTTCTATTCTAGAGACTTGACCCAGCCCGGTAGTGCTGAAGCTCCTGCATTAGATCTTGCTGAGTCATTTTACATTCACAAATGGATCTATAGTGCTGATGTACCGGAGGGCTTGCATTAAACTTTTGGTTTGAGCAGTTACTCAGCCTTCGTTTTGAATATTCAGTTTTTGACTGAACTTTTTTTAAAAGTCAAACCAGAGAATTACTGCATTTGTTTAAAGTTCTGAAAGCTTTTTTTAGTTAAACAGTTCAAAGAGCGCATCTTACTAATCAGAGGAATGTTCTTGCATCCCTGGGGTGGTCACACTGTTTTAATTGAAACTCAGACTTCTTTGAAGTCCTTTTAATCCTCCCTGAGCTGGGGGAGAAGGTTTGAAGGCAGCTACTGTAAATCTGAAATTTCTTCATTTTATTTACATGTGTCTGGGGATGTGTGTAATTCATTTTTCTGAAGTTGTTCAGCTGAGTTGCTGGCTTGTGGGCAGCTGAGTGAGAAAGGTACTTTGATTAAGTAAGAGGCTTGACACTGATGGTAGGCGTCTGCTCCTTGTGAGAGGTTTGGCACACATTCTTTATTAAAACAGTACTTGACAAATGGGCTGTGAACAGCAAGTGAACCGAGTGTGGAAACCATGCAATAGCTGAACAGGAAGTTAAGGCCATGTTAAAACTTCCAAAGGCAGCGGGAGGGGGAGAAGAAACATAAATTCATTCTTATAATAGAATTTAATAGCTTTGCACCTATGAAAGCTAGCAGTATGTGTTGATGTTTGATTGAGTGTATATCAATAGGATTTCAGTTTAAAAGGAAGTTGTTTGATCTCAACATTCAACACTGTGGAGGTGGCTGACAGGGAAGGACAGAATAATGATGCCTCTCTATGGAAGTGTATTCCATCCTGGTATGTGTGTCTTAAGTTGAGGCAGGATAAAATGGTAGAATCTGGGAATGCATTTGAAGGGGAGGATCCTGTGGTTTAAGTACTGGCCTGAGACTTGGGGAGACCTGGGATCAATGTATGGATTCTGACACAGAGTTCTAGGGTGACTGTGGGAAATCATATAATCTTGCTGCCTTAGAGGGTCCTCCATCTATATAAGAAGAAGACTTCTTTTCTTCCACCCTTTGTCTGGTCTATTTAGACTGTCAGCTCTTTGGGACATGGGCAGTTTTAACTAGATGTATGAGTTTGTACCTAATACATGTGGCCCCGATCTGTGCTGGAGTCTCTAGGTGCTACCATAATATAAACAGCTTTGCAACAAATATGCCACTGACCTATGCCAGTGGCTTTTTTCAACTGTTGTCTGTTTGTTATTGTTTTTGTTCCACTATTAATAAATAACAGATGTTTTAAACTTAACAGTAACAAGTAACCAGGACCAGATGGCATTCACCCAAGAGTTCTAAAAGTTCTCAGATGGGAAATTGCTGAACTATTAACTGTGGTTTGTAACCTATACTTTAAATCAGCTTCCATACCTAATGACTGGAAGATAGCTAATGTAAGGCCAATATTTAAAAAGGCGATCCTGGCAATTATAGACCAGTAAGTCAAATTAGTTGAAACCATAGTAAAGAATAAAACTGTCAGACACATAGATGAAAATAATTTGTTGGGGGAAAGTCAACATGGTTTCTGTAAAGGGAAATCGTGCCTTACTAATCTGATATACTTAGATTTCCAGAAAGCCTTTGACAAAGTCCCTCACCAAAGGCTCTTAAGCAAAATAAGTTATCATGGGATAAGAGGGAAGGTCTTCTCATGGATTGATATTGGTTAAAAGACAGGAAATAAAGGGTAGGAATAAATGGTAAGTTTTCTGAATGGAGAGAGGCAGTGGTTTTTTTGTGATGGTACGCATCAGTACGGTGTACCGTCACCTTTTTTTGGGAGCACTCATTGCTTTTCTCAGGCACAGCCCCCAGCTGGCTCTGGGAGCACTTGTGCCATGCTGGATGGAAGCCCACTTGGGACACATGGCAGTCAAAGGGGCCACAACCGCATTTTGGCTGCGTGCTTTTTTTTTTTCTCGACAAAACCATTGAAACCCTAGTACCAGCACTTTTTTTTTTTAAACAAAAAAAGCACCGGAGATAGGTAACTAGTGGAGACCCCCAAGGGTCTGTCCTTGGACCAATCCTGTTCAGCTTATTTATAAATGATCTAGAGAAAGAGGTAAATAGTGAGGTGGCAAAATATGCAGATGATACCAAACTGCTCAAGATAGTTAACACCAAAGCATACTGTGAGGAGCTTCAAAAAGATCTCACCAAACTAAATGATTGGACAACAAAATGGCAAATGAAATTTAATGTTCATAAATGTAAAGTAATGCACATTGGAAAAATTTATCCCAACTATACATAAAATATGATAGGGGCTAATTTAGCGACAGCTACTCAGGAGAGAGATCTTGGAGTCACTGTGGATAGTTCCCTGAAAACATCTACTCAGTGTGCAGTGGCAGTCAAAAAAGCAAATAGAATGTTAGGAATCATTAAAAAAAGGGTAGAGAATAAGACAGAGAATATCTTAATGCCTCTATATAAAACCATGGTATGCCCACATCTTGACTATTGTGTACAGATGTGGTCGCCTCATCTCAAAAAAGATATATTGGCATTGGAAAAGGATCAGAAAAGGGCAACTAAAATGATTAGGGGTTTGGAGCGGGTCCCATATGAAGAAAATTGAAAAAGACTTGGACTTTTCCGCTTAGAGAAGAGGATACTAAGGGGGGATATGATAGAAGTCTATAAAATCAAGACTGGTGTGGAAAAAGTGAATAAGGAAAGGTTATTGACATTCCCACAATATAAGAACTAGGGGTCATCAAATGAAATTAATAGGCAGCAGGTTTAAAACAAACAGAAGGAAGTTTTTCTTCTCTCAGTGCACAGTCAACTTGTGGAACTCCTTGCCAGAGGATGTGGTGAAGGCTAGGACTTTAACAGGGTTTAAAAAACAGCTAGATAGATTCATGGAGATTAGGTCCATCAATGGCTATTAGCCAGGATGGGTAGGAATGGTGTCCCTAGCCTCTGTTTGTCCTAAGGTGGGTGACAGGAGAGGGATCACATGAGGATTACCTGTTGTGTCCCGTCCCTCTGGGGCATCTGGTATTGGCCACTGTCGGCAGACAGATACTGGGCTGGATGGACCATTCGTCTGACCCAGTATGGCTGTTCTTATGTTAATGCAGGCAATTGATTCTTCATGTTCTAGTAAAGATTTTTACCTGTTTACTGAAACTAGCTCAATTCACTTTCTGCTTCTGCCAGTGGTAAGACATCTGTTGTAACAAACCTTGAAGTTGTGTGTGAGATTTGAAATAGTTTTTAATTCATAGCAGCAGTAGGCTTAAACTCATTCTTCTACCTAAAAATATCCTAGCACATTAAACCTACCCAAAAACTCAACTCTTCGTTATAAGTCTAATTTTCCGTGTGACTAAGAGAATCATTGGCTGAGTTTAAAAAAAAGATTTTTCCAAGTTAGTGTAGCTTTAACTGAAACAGTAGCTTCAATTTCTATTGCAAACGGCAGTTCTAGCTGTGAGATTGAAGAGGTATGTGATTATAATCAGGTGTAAATAAGAATAATACAGGGAATGTCAAATCATTTCATATGAAATGGCAGACTTTCACAAGGACCTGCAGTCATTAATAACAGTTTCTCTTGCTCAGGATCAGAGATTTTATGCTGCTGGTTGATAATGTGCAGATCTGATAGGTATCTAGGAACATGCTGTGATCAGAAAAAGCAATGAAAATAATGCAAAAGTTAAGTAAATGAATTTATTTTACAAGGATTATCTCAGGCAAATATTAACAGTACCAAGCCATAAGTTCTGTGAAATCCATAAAGTAGACAATCAAATGCACATAGCATATCAGTTTCAGGTTTGAGCTACAGAAGTTCACTGCCTTTGGTATCAGAGAGTAGCTCTTATGACAATAATACCCTGGTAATCTATAAAATGAGGTCTTTTTGCTGTGGTATCTTTTCAGCGGGGAAAAGTTATGGCAGAAAGATGTATGTTTGATACATGAGTTTTATCTTAAAAAAAGAATCCTACTTGCTCTATTTTGTCCTTCTGGGATAGTCCAGATAACAATGTTTTATCCATGCTATTCTGGAATTTAACAAAACAGGTCTAATGAACAAATACTTGATCTTTTAGGTCTATCCTAGATAATTCTGTTTGCTGCCTTAACAATAATTTCCATGTGAACTAATTTGTGTTAAATGCTAACAGAACCTTGTGCATTCATCAGGTCTGTCAAGTGATCTGCTTTCAAAGCTAAATTGTTTTTCTGTAGCACTGGATGAATATTGTCAAATGTCTTGCAAAACAGTTTTGCACAGTAGCACCATCAGAGATTCTGTAGAGTTGGTTGAGGAGCTGGAGAAGTATCTACTTCTTTGGTGCCGTTTGTCATTGTCTTTCCTTTGATTAATTTGGAAGTTAAAGAGCTAAATTTCTCAGCAGGGATCCCTCTAAAGAACCTGATATACCATAATGCAGGGGTTCTCAAACTTTGTGATACCACAACCCCCTAAAATGCTAAATGAATTTGTGTGACCTCTTCCACCCTCACTGCCCTGGGTCACTTCCTCCCCCCTTCTCACCAGACTCCTTGCCCTCCTGGGGTTCCTTCAAGGCATTTGCGGTCCTCAACGCCCTTCCCTCCTGCAGGCTCCTTCCCCCCCCCCCCCATGCCTCTTTTCTGCTCTGCGTACCTTTGACACTCTCTCTCTCTCCCCACTCTGTCCTCCACTCCTCTCCCATGTCTCCTCTGCCTCCTCCTCTGACCCCGATGTGCCCTTATTTACCTCCGGGTCCTCTGCTCCGACCCAATCCCCCAGCCTGCTGCCTGAGAAGACTCCACCCTCTCCCAGCTGGGGAAGCATTCGGTCACCTGGCAACGGTGCCCTGGCCGGCCCCTCGCGCGTCCGCTCCTGCGTCGGCGCCGGCCTCAGTCTCCCGCCACCTTGCCTCCTGCAGCTGAGCTGTGCTCCTGGAGTCCTGGCCACGCTGTGTGGCTTGCTCACAGCTGCCTTCCGCCGCCCTGCCGTTCTTCGCGGCCCGGGAGAGAAGGGTCGCAAGTGAAAAACCGAATCCAGCTGCGACCCCCCTCTAAGTTGCTCGTGACCCTGCAAGTCGCGACCCACAGTTTGAGAAACGCTGCCATAATGGTTCTCAGGCTAGTGGGAGCAGGCTTCTATCCTCTGGTTTGAAAGCTGGAGAAAGTGACTTTTGTGAATGGTTCCCATTCAGTGGCATCACTAGATTGATGGTTTTGTATTAATTCACCATGTTCTGATTGGCAGGAGGTGTTCCTGGGCTTCTTATTTAAGCCCAATTGTTGGCCAACGGTCGTCTTCAGGTGTTCTAATGACCCTTTGTTCTTTGAATAGCTGGACTCATTTGCATATGCCTGCCCAGAATTCACTTCCAACCAACCATATCTTCAAATTCATTTTGGTCTGGGCTTTTCATATGCTATTTTTTACTCCACAGTTATCCAAATATCCTGAAAAAATCCTTTGCTAGTGTACCAATGTGAGTACTTTTTATAGTTGTTGTTGTTTCTAAGTCTATGCTTTAGATTTTTCTCATGGAGTTCACTCAATAGTTCTTTAGTATTTTCCTCTGACATATCCCTGAAGTGTCATAAAGATTGTTCTGAGCCCACAATTTCAAATTTAGAACTTTGAGTAACTTCCATAGAGATTTCACCATGAAATAGTATACACTAGACGGGCATTTTTTTTGACTGTTTGCTTTCATAAATGAACTAAATCTGAGTTCATGTAAAGTGGTATTGATTGCTGCTATACTTCATTTTGCAGAGAAAAATAATTTAATTAAACAATAGAGCATTGCATTATTAACAATGTTCACATTTTATATTAGAATCTTGAGGACATTAAGTGTAAGATCCCACAGGCAAGAATATCTTTTCAGCATCAACAGTAATATACAATTAGGTTTGCTAGATTAAATTGCAAGTTCAAGGAAACATTTACTCTTTTATTGCAAATATTTTGCTAATATCTGTTACCCCATAAGTGGCAATGACTACTCTAGATAATATTTTATGAAGTTTGTCATTCAAATCCCCTGGAAACAGGCACTAATAACTTGATGAACTGTCTAGATTTTAATTTGAAATTTTTCAGACATGATTTATAATGAATTGAACTTAACAAAAATTGTCACCCGCAGAGTTTATTTTAGAACCTTTGAAAAACACATAAACAAAGTTGTGATAAATGAAAAAGACTGGTAAAAACAATTATGCCAGTTGGTGCTACCTGGCTGTAGCAGAAATTTTGCTACATATTATTTCCGAAGGGTCGGTAGCTAATGGTATTTTCCAGTTTTCCCGCCCTATCATGCCCCCCCCACTGCTGTTCACACTGAGAGCATTTCTAAGGGCTTTGACCTCCAAATACACTGGATTCTCCCTTCTTCCCTAATAGTTAAAAAAATGGTGAAAAGATGGAAGGTCTCAACATTCTCATGCAGAAAATGCTGGAATTAACTGTTTAATCTGGCAGACTTAGAAAAGATGGTACACCAATGACTTCAAAACACATTTATTCCTTGATGTATATGATCAATGACCCATTGTTTACATGCAAACCACGTATCACACATGCACTTTATTGACCTGATCTACCCTATTGAAGTCAAGTCACAGTCTGTTGTATAGTTGACGTAATACCTGCTTAAATCCATAATGTAACCCTCTCATTTGTTTTTCTGGAACAATTTGTAGTGAAGTGTGATTGCAACTCAGTGTCTATCATGTGTTGCCTGTGACAAATACCCGTGACTAAATCATAGTCTTAGTGATAGTATATGTTTCTATTAGGAGTTATTGTGTGGTGTTTCATATTATTTAAAATTCCAAAAAACAGTGTGTTTTTTTTCTTCATGGTTTGGGGGTGGAGGAGGAAGTAACAGCAATCCAGAAAACAGTATTTCTGGATGGTTTATAAATACCAGAGAGAAGTGAAGGATTTAGAATTCAGCAATAGTTTCTGAATTATTTATGTAACAAAGCATTAGCTTCTGTGCTGAAAATCAAAACACATTCAGCTAAACAGAGAGAAAAGAAAGGTTGCCCCTGTCACACTTACTAGTCAACTCTGTGCTGGAACTCTGGTAATGTGAAACAGCATATCAATTAAAGGGCACTCCTGTGGGTTAGCAGTACAACAAATTGAGTTTATATGTGGAGGTGCTTGTCATTATTAAGAGCTGAAGACTATACCTCACTTGTAGAAAATTTATCTGTGTAGTTGGACTAAAATCTGTATAGTGATTTAATTGGAATAAATCTAATCTCTTGAACATCCCCATGAAGTGTGATAAACAATCTGTTCACATATTTTCACCTCAGAGGGTACAGAAAACATACCATTTCTTTAAAGCTTCAAGTTAACTTTCACTGTTAGTAAAGTCCAGTCTTGATATCACTAAAGAGACTCCTTAAAAGAGACAGATGTCAATGACTCTCTCTTCTCTAAAGTTGAGAGAGAGAGACAGTGCATATAACCTCAGGTATTACGTACCTCCCAGGGAAGTCTACTTTCATGTTCTAGAACATGAAAGTAGACTTCCCAGGAGGTACATAAAGCCAGTGGCAATATTCACTACTTAGCAGGGAAAAAACAGTGGATGACTTGTGAAATGGGCAATGTTGGACCTCTCAGCAAACTTTTAAGAGCCAGGCTGATAATTCATATGAATCTCCTGGATTTATGCTTGTGTTATCTGCCACGTTCCCTTGGCCATCTGGCCAGATGGTGCCAGCTATTAGGATACATCACTGCCATTTTGGCTGCCAAGAGCTCTGGAACCCCATAGTGATGACTTGTCTGAGCTGCATCCCTTTGAAGGACAAAATAGCCTGAAGAGCATTGTAATCCTGACTAAACATTTTCAAATCTAACTTGAGTAACTCTGCTTTTTCTTTGAGTGATGTCCTTGTGGTTGCTCCACTCTGAGTGCTGGTGCATCCTCGTGCCAGTGACCAGAGATTTTTCTAGCAGTGCTCTGCTGCGCCGCGCACACACACACACCAGTGTCGTCTTGTGCCGTTGGTGTCTGTTAGGCGCACATGTGGCGCGGACCCTCAGTTCCTTCTCTACCATCCTCGGCAGCAGATGGAGCTCCTTTGAGCTTGCCCTTCTTCATCTGAAACAACATAAAAATCCATTACGTTTCCTCAGTTTTTCCTCACTTCCAAGTTTTTTACTCTTACCCTTCCTGTTCGTCAAAACAAACAAACAAACATACTCCGAAGCAAGTTCTTCATCGTTTTTGTTCAATATGCTTGGTTCCCCAGGCTTTAAGCACTGTGACTCCTGTTGGGAGGCCATGACATCCTCGGATGGCCATGTGTCCTGCATAAAGTGCCTCAGTGAGGCACACGTGACACAGATATGCTTGCACTGCTCAAACCTTCCACTAGAGCTCAGCAAGACCGTGCCATCAGACTTAAAACTTAGCTATATGAAAAGTTGCTTCAACCTTTGCGAGATGACTTGCCATCCAGAAACAAAGATGCAGACAAACCAAGAGGAATAGACAAAGGTCATCCCTCTACCTCGTCTGATAAGGCAAAGGTAGAAACCCAGGTTTCTCTGGCGAAATCATTGCCTCCAGCGCCAAGCTCATCCAGGGTGAGCATAGGCAACAAGCCCGGCACCTCAGGCACGCCACTGCCTTGGCATTCGATGCTGCGTAAGAGAGCTCATTCCGAGCCCAGAGAGAAGTTGTTGGCACTGACGGCACTGCCTTCCACTACACCAACTAAATATCATAAGTTGGTGTGGAAGGCAGCACTGCAGATGGCACTGGAAACGGCACCTAAGAGACCTCATGCTGAGATGCTGCCGCCTTGGGCACAGACTCCGACTTCATACTCGGCCCTGTCCATGATACACTGAGGCTCGGCACCGTTGCATGAGCGTACTAGGCATCCTCCATCATCAATAGCCCATGCTTCCTCAGCATTGTTGGTGCACTCGATACACTCGCCTAAGTCACCAGCTCCATCGCTCTCTTTTAGTGAAGTGGGCAGCGGTCAAAGAAATTATTTCTCTTCTCAACACTCTAGCCCCATGCAGCCCTGCTCCACAAAACCATCACATGCTCCTCTGCCATCTCACAGGTATTCTCACCATTGGCCGTATCCACCACCTCCTTACCTGGGCAAACGGTATCCTTGGGACACTTGATCCTCTCATAGGAGCCACCACACTGCTCCTTCTACACCAGCCAAGAGGCCACATTCTCCCTCAGCCTACACTCAGGGATATGGCACCAAACTCTCTGGAGCATCCATAATTAGTGGAGGAAGACACTCTCTCCGAAGGAGAGGGGAGGTCCCCACTCCACAATACTTCCTCATCACCTAGTGAGGCCGTCATTCCAATCATTCCACCCCGATGAACGACACTAAACGTTTTCAAGAACTGTTTAAGAGGGTGGCTCTGGCATAGGAACGCGATCCACAGTACAGACTCTTGCATCCCCTACAACCTCCAACGTCCTCCAGGATTGCACTCCCGATGGATGAGGCCATCGTAAGTGCCTAGGCATCCCAGGCAGAAAGGTGTACTCATTGGTGACATTATAGCTGAGGGTGGCCAACTACTCCACCATGCTTGCCGACTATGACTACATAAACTACTCTGCTACAAGAGCTTTCCCAGTTCCTTCCAGAGAAAAAAGACCACAGCTCCATAGTATTATTCAGGAGGGACACACCATTGCCTGTACCATTTTACAGTCTGCAGTGAATGTGGTGGACACTGTGGCTCGCACCACCACAACAGCTATCAATATGCACAGAGCCTCATGGCTTCAAGTATCAGGCATTCCTAGGGAGTTACAGCAAAAGGTGGAGAACCTCTCCTTCGATAAGACAAACCTGTTCACAGCCAAAACTTGCAAAGTCCTACATTCTGTGAAGGATTCCCAGACTATATTGTGAACCGTAGGCATGTATATACTACCTAACAAGAGGCTTACATACAATAACTATTCTAGACCAAGAGAGTTGTACAGGCAACCACCCCAATATGACTTGATGCAGAAACACAGGCCCCAGAGGGTGGCCTCAGGGTCAGCAGCCACCCCCAACGACCCAACCTTCATCCTCCATATAACAAATTTGAAGGTTTGGTTCAGAGCCAGAGAGAAATCCCTTCAGTGGTGACATCATCATCTACACACCTTTAGTTTACCTACCACCTACAGTCCTTTCTACATCAATGGACACAGATAACATCAGACTGATGGGTAGTAGGGGTCATCAAAGTGGGCTACTCTATCCCTTTCATCTCCATTTCCCCTACCCATCCCCTCTCCCTGTCTCTCTTCAGGGACCCCTCTCACAAAGGTCTTGCTCCAACAGGAGGTCCAACACCCCCTGCAAATAAGAGTGATAGAGCCAGGCCAATGACTTTCCAGGGAAGGGGCTTCTACTCAAAGTATTTCCTAACAGAAGAAAACTGGTGGATGGAGGCACGTTATAGACCTAAGGAAACTCAATAAGTACGGTAATATACAGAAGGTTCAAGATGGTGATGCTAGCTACACTTATATCTGCATTGGATCATGGGGATTGGATCTCAGCTCTCGACTTTCAGGATGCATATTTCCACATCACGATACATCCTGCGCACAGACGTGTTTTACGTTTCATAGTGGGCAGCCAACACTGTCAGTACTGCATTCTCCCATTCGGCCTCTCGACAGCTCCCAGAGTTTTTTCAAAGACTTTGGCTGTAGTAATGGCATACCTCTGCCATTTGGGAGTAGTAATATTCGCATACCTCTACGTTTGCTGCATAAAGGGTACATTGTTTCAAGAAACCCAGGATGTGGTCAACATAACTATTTTTCTTTTGTTCGACCTCCGGTTTCATATAAACTACCAAAAATCCATGCTCCAGCCTACACAAACTCTGGTATTTATAGGAGCATGCCTCCATGCTGCATCAGCCACTGCAACGCTACCCACACACAGATTCGAAACCCTCCAAGGCCTAATAGCTGTGGCCCACACAACTCCAGTTATCCCAGTGTGTGAATGCCTCAAAATTCTGGGTCATATGGCTGCAACCATGTATGTGGTGAGACTGGCCAGACTGCACGAGATGCTTACAAGCGTGGCTTGCTACAGTCTATCCCCCATCCAGGGACTCCTTCCTCAAAACTGCCACCATGCTGCCACATGTCCTCACTTCCCTACACTGGTGGACGCAGCCTCACATGTTACAGGGGATGCCTTTTTGCAACCTGTTTCTACTGTTACCATAATGATAGACGCATCTCTCGTGGGATGGGGAGCCCATCTTGGACCCCATACAGTGTAAGGCACGTGGTCCTACAATGAACAAACACTCCACATCAACCTGCTTAAGCTCAAAATGGTCCCTTATGTATGCCATCACTTTCTATCTTCGGTAGAACACAAGATAATCAATATCTTTGCGAACAGGGAGTTCTCCAGGTGAAGGAGGAACGTTTACGGGACCTTGAGGTAAGTGGCTGTCTGCAGTGTCTTTGTTTGTATTTGGGGGTTACTTGATGATTGTCTGAAAGAAACTTTGCTGAGCTTGTTTGTTAGTTTGTTTGAAGGACCGTATGCTGTGGCTGGCAGTTGGAAGCTGTGAGCTTCTTAACAAAGATTTGAAATCTAGAACCCTCTATTCATTGGTCAAGCCTCAGCCAGGGGGCGGGACTTTCAGGAAGGCCAGGGCTTTATAAAGCCTGTGAGTAAGCAACCAGGGAGCTTTGCGAACAGGGGCACCTAACAGGGAGTTTCGTGAGGGAGCTTCGACGGGGAGTTGGAAGGGGGCTAGGTACACTTGCCATTCTTTAAAACTTTTAAACTAAACTTAAACCAAAACTACCAGATTTAAATAAAAACCCTATCAATAACCTAATTAGCTGTAGGAGAAAATGCAGGCAGAAGCCCAGCAGCACAGTGGGGGCTATCCTGTTTATTGCACCCAATGTAGCATGTATATAATTACCTGTCCTATGGGCAGGTGGCGTGCGTGTGCATTCGGTGTAAGGAGCTCCTGGTGGTTGAATTGGAGGATCTAAGGGAGGCCGAGAGGTATGTAGATGAGGCTTTCTGGGACACTGTAGAACTGTCCTACCTCTGGTCAGACAGCCCCTGTGCTGTTAAGGAGGATGAAAGACTCAGGGAAGGAGAACAGTCAACTGGAGCAGTGGGAAGTGATCCTATAGTTGGGACTCTCCTTCCAAAGGATGTTATTGCATCCTCAATGTGAGAGGATACGTCTCCAGGGGAGGGAACTGCAGTCATTAGGAAAAGGCAGGTGTAAATAATTGGGAATTCGATAATTAGAAATATAGATAGTTGGGTTTGTGATGACTGGGAGAACTGTATGGTGACTTGCCTGCTTGGAGTGAAGGCTACAGATCTCTCGAGACATCTAGATAGACTTATGTGTAGTGCTGGGGAGGAGCCAGTGGTTGTGGTACATGTAGGTACCAATGACATAGGGAAGGGTAGGAGAGAGGTTCTAGAGGCCAAATTTAGGCTGCTAGGAAAGAGATTGAAATCCAGGACCTCTATGGTAGCATTCTCTGAAATGCTTCCAGTTCCATGCGCAGGGCCAGGTAGGCAGGCAGAGCTTCAGAGTCTCAATGCATGGATGAGATGATGTTATAGAGAGGAGGGGTTTAAATGTATTAGGAATTGGGGAAACTTTTGGGATAAGGGAAGGATGGGCTTCACCTAAACCAAAATGGAACCAGACTGTTGGCACTTAACATTAAAAAGGTCATAGAACAGTTTTTAAACTACGGGCTGGGGGAAGGCTGACTGGTGCGGAGGAGCACGTGGATTGGACAGAGACATCTCTTAGAAGAGGTTTTATTAATAGAGATACTCTATGTTCTAGTCAGGAGGAGAGGATTGAAGCATGGCTACGATCAGATGAGACACAATCAAATGAAAAAGAGTCTAACACATCAGGAAATGGCAGACAAATAAATTATGACAAATTTTTAAAGTGCTTATACACAAATGCCAGAAGTTTAAATAATAACATGTTGAAATAGAGCGCCTAGTTTTAAAGGAAGATATTGATATAATAGGTATCTTGGAATCTTGGTGGAATGAGGACAATCAGTGGGACACAGTGATACCAGGATACAAAATATATGGGAAGGATAGAACAGGTCATGCTGGTGGGGGAGTGGCACTGTATGTAAAAGAAAATGTAGAATCAAAAGAAGTAAAAATCTTAAATGACTCTAAATGTTGCATAGAATCTCTGTGGATAGTAATTCCATGCTCCAGTAATAAGAATATAGCAGTAGGGATATATTACGACCACCTGATCAGGACAGTGATAGTGACTATGAAATGCTAGGGGAGATTAGAGAGGCTATAAAGTTAAAAAACTCAATAATAATGGGGAATGTCAATTATCCCCATATTGACTGGGTACATGTCACTTCAGGACAGGATGAAGAGATAAAATTTCTTGATACCTTAAATGACTGCTTCTTGGAACCACTGGTTCTGGAACCCACAAGGGGAGAAGCTATTCTTGATTTAGTGCTAAGTAGAGCATAGCATCTGGTTCAAGAGGTAAATATAACTGGACTGCTTGGAAATAGTGACCATAATGTAATAAAACTTAACATCCCTGTGGTGGGAAAAATACCTCAGCAGCCCAACACTATAGCATTTAATTTCAGAAAGGGGAACTACACAAAAATGAGGAAGACAGTTAAACATAAATTAAAAGATACAGTGACAAAAGTAAAATCTCTGCAAGCTGCATGGAAACTTTTCAAAGACATCATAATAGAGGCCCAACTTAAATGTATACCCCAAATTAAAAAACACAGGAAGAGAACCAAAAAGTGCCACCATTGTTTAACAACGAAGTAAAAGAAGCAGTGAAGAAAATAGAAAGGAGCATAAATTTTGTCAAATTAAGTATAAAATATAATAAGAAAAGCCAAAAAGGAGTTTGAAGAGCAGCTAGCCAAAACCTCAAAAAGTAATAGCAAAATGTTTTTTAAGTACATCAGCAGCAGGAAGCCAGCTAAACAACCAGTGGGGCCCTTAGACGATTGAGATGTTAAAGGAGTACTCAAAGATGATAAAGTCATTGCAGAGAAGGGAAATGAATTCTTTGCTTCTGTCTTCATGGCTGAGGATATTGGGGAGATTCCTAAACCTGAGCCATTCTTTTTAGGTGACAAATCTGAGGAATTGTCCCAGATTGAAATGTCATTAGAGGACGTTGTGGAACAAATTGATAAACTTAACAGTAACAAGTCAACAGGACTAGATGGCATTTACCCAAGAGTTCTGAAAGAACTCAAATGTGAAATTGCAGAACTATTAACTGTGGTTTGTAACCTAATCTTTAAATTAGCTTCTGTACCTAATGACTGGAAGATAGCAAATGTAACACCAATATTTAAAGAGGGCTCTAGAGATGATCCTGGCAATTACAGACCGGTAAGTCTAACGTCAGTACCGGGCAAATTAGTTGAAACCATAGTAAAGAATAAAATTGTCAGACACATAGATGAAAATAATTTGTTGGGGGAAAGTCAACGTGGTTTTTGTAAAGGGAAATCATGCTTACTAATCTGCTAGAGTTCTTTGAGGGGGTCGACAAACATGTGGACAAGGGGGATCCAGTGGATATAGTATACTTAGATTTCCAGAAAGCCTTTGACAGGGTCCCTCACCAAAGGCTCTTAAGTAAAGTAAGTTATCATGGGATAAGAGGGAAGGTCTCATGGACTGATAACTGGTTAAAAGATAGGAAACAAAGGGTAGGAATAAATGGTCAATTTTCAGAGTGGAGAGAGGTAACTAGTGGGTTCCCCCAAGGGTTTGTCCTGGGACCAATCCTATTCAACTTATTTATAAATGATCTAGAGAAAGGGGTAAACAGTGAGGTGGCAAAATTTGTAGATGATACCAAACTGCTCAAAATAGTTAAGACCAAAGTGGACCGTGAAAAGCTTCAAAAAGATCGCACCAAACTAAGTGATTGGGCAACAAAATGGTAAATGAAATTTAATGTTGATAAATGTAAAGTAATGCACATTGGAAAAAATTATTCCAATTATACATACAATATAATGGGGGGCTAATTTAGCTATAACTATTTAAGAGAGAGAACTTGGAGTCATTGTGGATTGTTCTCTGAAAACTTCCACTCAAGTGTGCAGCGGCAGTCAAAAAAGCAAATAGAATGTTAGGAATCATTAAAAAAGGGATAGAGAATAAGACAGAGAACATCTTTTTTGACTCTGTATGAAACCATGGTATGCCCACATCTTGACTATTATGTACAGATGTGGTTGCCTCGTCTCAAAAAAGATATATTGGCTTTGGAAGAGGTTCAGAAAAGGGCAACAAAAATGATTAGGGGTTTGGAATGGGTCCATATGAAGAGAGATTAAAAAGACTTGGACTTTTTAGCTTAGAAAAGAGGCGACTAAGGGGGGATATGATAAAGGTCTATAAAATCATGACTGGTGTGAAAAACGTGAATCAGGAAAAGTTATGTACTTATTCCCACAATATAAGAACTAGGGGTCTCCACATGAAATTAATAGGCAGCAGGTTTAAAACAAACAAAAGGAAGTTTTTCTTCACTCAGCGCACTGTCAACCTGTGGAACTCCTTGCCAGAGGATGTGGTGAAGGCTAGGACTTTAACCGGGTTCAAAAGAGGAGCTGGATGGATTCATGGAGATTAGGTCCATCAATGGCTATTAGGCAGGATGGGTAGGAACTATATCCCTAGCCTCTGTTTGTCCAGAGATGGGTGACAGGTGAGGGATCATGTGAGGATTACTTGTTCTGTCCCCTCCCTCTGGGGCATCTGGTATTGGCCACTGTCGGCAGACAGGATACTGGGCTGGATGGACCGTTGGTCTGACCCAAGTATGGCTGTTCTTATGCTCTTAATATCATGACAGACAATACCACATGCCTGTACTACATTAAATGGCAGGGTGGAACCTAATCCACTTTCCACTGTACAGAAGCATTGAGACTTTGGAATTAGTGCATCACACACCACATTACCCGCATTGCCACGTACCTCCTGGGGGCACTCAACGTGATGGTGGATAACCTCAGTTGCATCTTCTCCGACCACCACGAGTGGGAACTAGACTCTTGAATTCTGCCAGAGGTATTTCACAAATGGGGACAACTGGACATAGACTAATTTGCAACCCGAGCCAATCAAAAGTGCCACCTATTTTGGTCGGGGGCAGCCCTGGAAATGGGGTCTCTAGGAGATGTTTTCTTCCTGAAATGGGACACATCTCTTCTGTATGCATTCCCACCACTTCCTTTAATTGACAGAATAATAACGAAAATCAGACAAGACCGAGCTAGTGTAATTCTCAGTGCACACTACGCGCTCACCTCTGAAATCTCTCAATCAGTGTCAGTCAGACAAGCGGTACTATTGTCAATATCATGGGCAGGGCTCCAAACCTGCCTCCATATATGACACTGTTCTGTAGTCACCCAGAGTGGAGCACCCATGAGGACATCACTTGAAGAAGAGAGTTACTCATCCTGTGCAGTAATGAGAGTTCTTTGAGATGTGTGTCCCCGTGGGTGCTTTACTACCCTCCTTCCTTCCCCTGCTTTGGAGCGTCGTGCTGGGCTGGAACCAGGGCAGATAAGGAATGGAGGGGCTGCAGGTGTGCCTAACAGACACCAACAGCTCAAGAAGATGCTGCAGCACGTGTGCGACGTGGCAGGGCACTGCTAAAAAAATTTCCGTCCGCCAATGTGAGGGCCCACCAGCACTCAGAGTGGAGCACTCACGGGGACACACATCTCAAAGAACTCCCATACTGTATAGGGTGAGTAACTTTTTTTCTTTCCTTGTGGGACACCTCAAAACTGAATAGTTGATGTCATGTCATGTGGAGTACTGTGACCTCTGTGTTGAAGGCAAGCATGATTGACATCATTGTTCTTGAAAATAAACAGAAAACTTTGCAATCTTTATTATCATTTGTGTTCAGTACTACACAACAAAATATAGCTTTGTCCCTACTTGAGGACTCTGAAGCTTTTTACCCTCAGGGTATATTGAAGTATATGTGTGTTCTTGCAAAGTTTTGTGTTCTATCCTTCTGTGTTTGACATTTGAACAAAATTTCAACCAAAAAAAAAAATGCTGCGATATGATTTAAATAGTGTGTAGCTCCCTCCTATTTACATTTTTTTTCCAAAATGAAAGACTAAGCAGACCCTGTTGAACCCTAGCATACAGATAAGGCAGAACTTAAATGTAGGAAACCGGTTGTTGAGATGCCCATACTGATTTAATTTGTGGGATGTGGGGAAAAACTGTTTTGGTCCAAAATCTCTGATGTTGAATGGAATCTGGGTTAGCCACTTGTCTCCCTCTTGTCCCCAAATTGTGCATTTTTTTATTTACTTGGTCCAGCAGAGAGAAGTTAATTGTTGTTATGTTTTCTAAGAGTCTTTTTCCTGCTCCATAAAGTTAGCAAGACTTTAAAATGCTGGATTTAGTGACAAATTTAGTTTTCATTTTTGCCAGAAGGAACTGAATTTGCTGTTCCTATTGTCCAAGTACAGAGAGCATTTTCTAGATAGAGACCTCTAGAAATTGGGATTGCTTGTTGCTCCCTCTTTCTTTCAGACAGTAGTAGTATTCTGTTACTGCTATGTTTTCTCCTTCCATTCCTTATTTTAGTGCAGAAATATTAAGCATGTAAAGACTTGTCATCTTTGATTGGGCTGAAGGATCAGTAGGAAGTATAGGTTTAGGGCTTGGTCTACACTTAAAAAGTTTAAAGCACAGTTAAAACAAAGTATAAAGAGAGCTCCCAGCATCTATATAAACCACCTCTATGAGAAAAATAACTAACAGCGCTGGGAGCCTGATTCACATTAACGTTTTATAGTGCTGTAACTTGCTGCACTTGTGTGTGTTTTCACACCTCTGAACCTGAAAGTTGCAGCACTATAAAGTGCCAGTGCATACTTATCCTGGGTTTTTTTTGTTAGTTCTTAAAACCATAAATTTGTACTTTTCCTTATTCAAAATGCAGCTAGTCGAGCATTAGAAGTTAAATAGTTGTTAAAAGGCACCAAAATAGGTGTTAAATCACACACAAAACAATTTTAAATAGACTGACTAAAATCCCTTTCTCTCTTAGTTCACTCTTCTTGTGAGATTGCCATTTTACTGTTTTTCTTCAGACATGATAGGCCTGGTGTATGCTTAGAATTTTGGAACACAGGTTTACATTTAAAAATTGGGTCAACCTAGCGAGGTTGCTTGTGGCTTTGAAAAATTTCATACAGCTGTGGCCAGGCTCCCAGCTCTAAAGTCAGTGTCCTGACTGCAGCAGTGCAGAAGGGTGACAATACCATACAATGCCACCTTTACTTCTGTATTGCTGCTAGCAGCAGCTCTGCCTTCAGAGCTGGGTTCCCACCCAGCAGTCAATAATATGCTGTGTGATAAAGCTCTTACAAAAACTCAGTGGGTCCTGCACTTTCTGGCAGATGTGCTTGCCTCTGAGGCTCACAGCAGCCCACAGTTTTAGGCAGTACGCCCAGGGCTTAATTTGCTGTTTGTTTAGCTCTTTTCATCATTGGCTTGTGTATGGTAAAAACAGAGAATAAGCTCCACAGTCCTTTCCCCTGTGAAAGTAGCTGCTTCTGTGAATCCCCATCACCTGCTAGAATACAGCTCGAAGACCCCTGGGCTACTTCCCCACACCTCCCTCAGCACCTTTCTTTTCATCTGCCTAGTTGTGAGCTCCTTTCCTCCTACTCCCAGCTGCATGCACTCGACAGCTGAAGGCAAGCTTCTTTTATAGCCAGTCTGAACTGGTTTTCTTAATTACCCACAGGTGTCCTAATTGGCCTAGGCTGGCCTGACTCTGCAGGCCTGGTCAATTAGCTCCAGGTGTTCCACTGTCCCTGATTGCCTCTGTTCGTTCTAAACCAGCCCCTGCCTATTACTCTGGGAGCAGGGATCTTCTCTGTCTGAGGCTTATATATCTCCCTTCCCCTACTTTTTTATAGCCTTCTGTTCTAACCCTGTCACGCCAGCTGTTAATCTCTGAAAGCAGTTCTTCTGCCAGTAGGAGTGCAGATGTAAGGCTAACAGTACTACAACACCTTCCCCACCAACCCATTTCCTTTTTGGGTCAGGATCACTACAATTTCAACACTGTGAAATTTCAGATTTAAATAGCTGAGATTATGAAATTTACAGTTTTTAAAGTCATATGACTGTGAAATTGAACAAAATGGACTTAATTTGGTAGGGCCATGCTTATTGTGTAGAGATGATCATAGTTATCCATCTGTGAAGGAACTTGGATTTCAGAATGTAAAAGTAGAAGAAAAACTTTTTTGAGCTAGAGAAAGGATTGTAAATCCTTTCATGATGCTTTAACATCAGAAGGAAGCAGAAAATGGCACAAGGAAATCTTTTTTTATTTTGCAAGTGCCTTTAACAGGTGAGAGCATTAGGATTAGGGCTTAGGGATTTGACACAGAGAAGCAATAGAGCCTGGTATTCTGTTTCTAACATTTGATTTTTGTTAACAAGCATTCAATGACTATCCTTAGTCCGTAACTGTATAGTCACTGTTTTATACTACTTTATGGAACTGGATTCTTGAAAACATTGAATTAAATTAAAGTTTTGTGCCAAAAATTGGGGCATGCCTTGTTTCAATTCAATATGAATTTAAATTAGCTGAGTTGCAGAACCTAGAATGTGTCTGGATTGGGAATGTAAGTGACTAGTCAACTACCCTATAAGCAGAAACTTATTGGGTAGTCAAGTAGTGACTCAACTAGTTGCTCCCCCCCTTGCTTCCTCTATCTCTTAAAAGCTGGTTCCATCCAGCACTGTCTCCATGGGAGGCAGGGGAGTTAGAGGCATCCCGACTGCTGCACCTCTCTCTTTGAAATGTAGAAGAGCCACCTGCGACTCTTGTATATTTCAAAGGGAGAGGCTCAGGGGGGAACCCATGTAAGTGGGGACCTAAGCAGTCCTGCTGCACCTCTTTCTTTGAAATGTACAAGAGCCACCCTTGTACATTTCAAAGAGAGAGACATAGTGCGGTTCCGTTGCGCTTCTGCTGCTGCACTGTGGGCTGCTCATCTACATTTCAAAGGGAGAGGTACAGCAGGATAGCAAGCGCCCCCCCTTATTGACTAATCGAGTAGTTGATGGAGATTCCATCGACTACTCGATTAGTTGATTAATCAAAATTTAACATCCCTACTCTGTATTCTGGTAGAGTTAAAGCAATATGCAAAAATGTTGCATGAAGACACTTTAAAACAGTTATACCTGAGCAAAAATTGCTGCTTAGAGCAGTTTAACACAATGCACTTCTTTTATAAGAATCACATTCATCCCAGACTATTTGATTTTTATAAATGGTTGATTTTTACAGGCAGCATATTTAGTTAGTATAGGAATGATTTTGTCCAAATGATTTTGATCATTGTATGAGGTTGATGCTTATACCAGTTATTTTTATAAATGGAATGCACTGCATTATAAAATAAAAATACCTGGGTAGCTTCAACAGTTTATTTGAGAACAAAAAATCTAAAAGGCCTCAATCCTCAAAACACAGTAGCACAAATTATTTTTTAATCAATATGGCCTTATTTTTACTTTGCACATTCATAGCTAAAAAGTAACTTCAAATATCTAACTCAAGTCAAATATTTTCCCTTTGCTGTACAACTGTGAAACACTTGCAGCAAGATGCCAATGTTCTAATATATTATAAATTAAATAACATTTTATCCAATTTTCATTTTATGTTTTATTACAGAAAAAGGTTGGCATCTAGGCTGTTTACTGAGTCTCAGCTCAGTGCTTTAAAAAACAGCTAGTTCTAAGTGCCAATGTATTGAAGTTTATAATGGAAATGATAATAGCCTCTTAACTAACACAGCACAACAGAGAAACTTTCTGGCAATTTTTTACAAAATTCCACTTGAGTGGGTGAAGAGCATCTTGGCATAAAGTTTGCCAATGGAAGCTTGAAAGTTCATTGAGTGAAGCAGAGTGATTTGGATGGGCATCCCATTAAGTTAATTTTTCACTTCATTTGAACAGTTGTGGATTTTTATCATTATTAAATTGCTCCTTTTTAAATTATCTGTACTTCAAATTGTAATTTTGTCTCTTGACTGCCTTACTTCCACTCTAAGCCTTTCTGGGCTAATTTGTACCTTAGGGCAAAAACCTTGTTTCTAAATTGGTATCAAATGCTCCTGAGTGCTTGAGTATTGCTTCCCAGATACTGGAAAGCAGAATTTTGTTTTAAGGTTTATTGCAGAAGGAGATTTGATCTCTGAGTAGGGGTGAAGGGAAGCAGCATCTAGCTTTCAGCTCCTTGCATTTTGCTCAAGTGTCAGACAGGAGCTGAATGACTAGAATTCAAATACAGAGGCTACTTGGTATATTTTAATTTGCCTTTCTGTCCATTCTTGATAGTCATTTAGTGGAGGAATAAATACTAGCAATCTTGCAGGCCAAAATTTATAGTCTATATTTAGAGTAGTGCAATTCAATCGAACTTGCAATGTGGAATCACAGGCCTGTATTCTCCATTATACTATGAAACATACTTGTCTGTGAATTTGCACTGGTACATGTTATACAATGTAAGGAGTGGCTTGTTCCATGAACAATCTGGATTTACGTGCCTGGGAAATATTGGGGAAAAAGTGGAGAGAAATGCTAGATGCTTTAACTTCTTTGAAGCAGTACTGAGTACAGGAAAAACATGAATATGAGCTTAGTAGCTTGTTTTACAAGGCAGATTGTTTCAAAATTATCTGGTTTATTCTCTAATATTCACTGGTATGAACTGTTACAGTTACTGGGTGGTGTAATTGTCAGTGCAGCTAATGGAAAGGCTTGAGGCAAGCCAATGCACAAATGTTCAGTGAGTACTGGGATGCTGACAGGTGGTTGTGATTTTTTCATTCACCACTGTTTACCTAAACCTATGAAGAGAGAGGATGATTTACATCAGTGAAGGTTCATTGCTAGTAGAGTGAAATGTGGTACCGAAACTGGGCTGGTTTAGTTTCATTGCATGTACCTATGTTTAAAAAGTAAAGTGGGAAAAGTGTGAGGAGTGTGGCTTTGATGACCTAGAAGGCACCGTATGTGATCGCACTTGGATTTTGATGTGAATAATTTTTGGAATCTATAATTAAGTGTGTGACTTTTATTTGTAAGAGGCCAGTTTTATTTCCTAGCCCAGTCATATGTTTTAGTTTATAGAAAGCTAACACCCCTGTTAGATGGCAGAAGGTAGTATCTATTAACTTGACCATCAATTCGAACACTCTTTTTAAATCAAATGCTAGTAAAGTATTTCACCGAATAATAAACACAAATCCCAATCAGCTAATTGATAAAACTAGGTCAAAGGTCAGATTGTTGACCGGAATCTCATGACAGAGGAGGATGATTTGGCCTTTTATTGGAAATTGGTTGGCAGCTGCTATCTCTGAACATCATTGTTTTTTTTATCACTTTCCATTAAAAGACAATTGTTTTTCAGTTGCTTATAAGTTTGCCAAACGTGAACTGAAATATTCCATGCTGGGAGGCTGCCTCCAGCTGTTTTTTTTTTTTAAAGTGTCAACAAAAATATTTCAGTGTTTTCTCGGAACGAAATTACAGAACTTGTGTTTTGTTCATGTTTAAAAGGTCTTACAACTGTTTCACTGAGAAGTTCTAGTAATGTGCAGCAGGGACATTTGGCAGCAGTGGTCTTTCTGGTTTCAGGGGTTTGTGTTTTGTCATTGTGAAAATCTGCTCACATTGGGATGAGTTGTAACTGTAAGCCTCTGAGAATTGCAGCTCACACGTGCCATACTGTCTTGTTGTGAAATGCTAACTAAATTCTTTGAAGATTCTTTTTACACTGAGAATGCTCAATGTAACTATGGGTCTGTGCTGCCCAGCCTGAGTATGCACTTTGTTCACAGAGCATGCTCCATCCCAGGGCCATACATGCAGCCTTTCTGAAATGCATGGGGAGACTGAGGTCAGGAGCTATGCTGAAGGTCTAAATGTCACAAAGTTTTTGTGCTCAATATTGAAGTAACTGAATGAAATTCTATGGCCCAGGAGGTTAGCTAATAGGCTCTAAAGGTCCCTTCTTTCCTTAAAAATCTATGAATGAATGTACTTTGCTAATGTACTCAGTGGGAATTGATATGATGAAATTTCTAATACCTTTTAATAAAAAAACAGTATATTACAAAATACATACACACAAAGGCAGGCACCCAAAATTAGGAAATTCTAGAATTAAAGTTGCCTTTACAAATGATTCATCTTCCTTGTGTGTATGATTTATGATAGTCGATAATCACTTGATCGCATACTATATTTTCCACATCTTTTTTTGTATGTAACACAGTAAATAATTTGGCTTCTAGTTAGTCCATCTTTTAAATTGTTTAAATTTTAATGTCTTAGTTGTAATACAAAAATTCATAATGGTCAATAGTCTTACTTTGTACCTGGTTTCCTGAAACTGTGTCTTTCCTTGGTGGCATTTTTGCATGGAATGAATTTGTGAAATGTTTGAATAGACAAGCTTTAGATCACAGTCGTGATTTATCCTCGATATACAGTCATTATTGGTCAGCCACCAGTGTAACTGTTCCAGTGGAAACATCTATTGCTGGCAGGCAAATCCTCTATTAAGGAGGTTTGTATGGATGCAACTTAAATCCCAGTATCAGGCATAGGTACAAATAGTGACTTTCAGATTTTTTGTCTATGTGTAGTGTGGGGGATTACACTGAAAAATTGTTACTGATGGCTGAGATCTCTAAAATAGATAAGGCCTTAATCTGTAAGTTCACAGGCACATCTTTTTTTTGTTCCTCTTATCTTCACTAGTGGTGGATCAAAACTGCAATGATTGATCCACCAGCAGATGATTTATCATGTAATAAATCAGTAATAAACGTAATAAATCAGACGTAATAAATCAGTCTTCGAGCACTCTCCTGTTGAGTCTGTCACTCCACTAGGACAAGAAGCATAGCCGGAGTCAATGGGAGAGCAGTCCCACTGACCTTATTACACAGAGGACACGGCCATAATTATGTCGACTTGAGCTATGCAATTTGCTTAGCTGAAGTTGTTGACTAGATTAAGGTGGGGGGTGTTAGTGTAGCCACAGCCTCTGGAATGAATTTATATCTCTAGTGTGTCTGATCATGCCACGTAAGTGCATGTGGAAGATTTCTCTGCACTGTTCCTTTCTTCTGCTAAATCTTGGAAGTGCTGCCATTCCCCACCCCTCTTGGGTTTTCTGCTTCATTCTCTTCCAGGTTAAGAGATTCAGATGACTTAATTTGCTCAATTTTTGCCAGAGATACTGTTTACCTCTGGCACTGTGTAATATGTGGGAAACATAAGAGTTCTGGTAAGAGACTGGCTATCTCCTGGCATTAGTTACAAGACATGAGTCAGAGTTGCAAAAGATTATATCCCTGTCTAATGGCAGGGGTTCATGTTCCTGATTCTAGTGAGTACTGTTATGGAACAACTACTAGGAGATAGAGGAAGTAGTGGAAAGGTGAACATAATTGGTTTATATGAAAGAAAATTCCCCTTGTCATTTGCAATTCCTGTCATATATCTTTCCTTTTTATTCCCTCCCCTAGCCCAGGACTTTCTAGGTAGCCAGTGGGGAAAGAAAATCAGCATTTCTTGTGACTGGGATCAGAGTCCTAGAGGCTAAAGCCTGGTTCTTCTTTGAGTGATGTCCCCGTGGGTGATCCACTGTTGGTGTCAGGCTCATCCTGGCGCTGAAGGTCAGAGACTTTTCTAGCACTGTCTAGTCGGGCCATGCACGCGCAAGGGTGGCGCATGCTGTTTGCGTCTTTGGAGTTCATGCGCGCAGCCTGACTTCTCTCAGTTCCTTCGTTGCAACCCTCAGCTGCAGACGGAACTCCAGCCTCTCGCTTCTCTTCACTTCTGTGGAGTGAAAATTAGTATTAGGAAGTTAACTGTTCTTTTTGTTCTTTTAATAATAAAAAAAATTATATAGATAGTTAATTTTTAGTGTAAATAGTTGCTTAGACTTTGCAGTCAGTCATTGCATAATCCCTCAGGAACAATGCATGGTGAACCACAGGCCTCTTCAGGCCTCTTAAAAAAAGGTGGGGGGGGGGAGGAAAGAAAAAACTCCATCGACTGATGACATGCTGGGATCTCCTGGTTTTAAAAAATGTGAGAAATGCTGGGAGTCTATGTCTACGTCTGACAGCCATGCCAAATATATCCGCTGCCTGGGTGAGATCCATGTCCCCCAGAAGTGCATCCATTGGAACAGCCTCACAGCAAGGGCTTACAAAGAGAGAGCGCTAAGATTGCACATGTTACTTTTTGACAGAGCGCTTCAAACTCAGTTGGACAAAGAGGATACTAATTGTTCAGATGCCCCTTCCTCTTGGGGAAAAACCGTCGAGCTCTGTTGTGCTGAAGGTGTTATCAAAACAAAAAACTTTGCCAGCTCGTTCTCTCTCACCATGAATTAGCATGGGAGATAAAACAGGCGCTTTGGGTATTCAGAGGCCCCGTGCCACATCAATGACAGGATCCAAGCTGCAATCTAAACAGAGCATGGCACCAGCTACCCCAGCACCAAAAAGAGCACCCACTTGGAGCTCAGAAACTTCTAAGATAACCTCGGCATTGCCAGCACCACCAGCATTGCCAGCACCGCCAGCATTCCCAACACCGCAAGCACCAGCGGCACCAAGGAAGGCCAGATTAAAATCCATCTAACTCAGTCTCTCATTCCGAGTCACTGCTGCCATCACTGGCGCTGATGCTTCCTCGGCCAGCACCAACCACCTTGGCACCATGGCAAACATCATCAAGCCGCCACTGTTCCTCAGCATGCACTCAGGACTAGACTGCTCCAGTACCGAACTCAGAACCGAGAGCCAGATCTCCTTATGTGACTATATCATGACATCATTCTCACTCTCCCCTATCAATGTGAAACTCCCCTTTCTCACTATGATCACCTACTCTCTCGCATGACAGCGACTATCATGATGATGCTAGGAGTGTTTCCTCTTCTCAACACTCCTCCCCTGCAAGAGCATATTATCATATGATACACACCAAACATGGTATTCTCAGTACCATCCTCAGTACCAAAGCTGCCGGTCCCCTTACCGTCATTATGCCGCAACATGACTCAGTTCAACTGTCCCCCCATGCCTGCTCAGGGATCATTACCATCCCCACACCCAAGTCCTCCATCATCTCCAACAGAAGATCTTGACATGGAGGAAGGGCAGATTATGGATGACCCAAATACTAACATCAAGGTGTGACACTCACTGACAAGTCGTCCTCTTCACCAGATGAAGCAGTCATTCCAGACAACCCCATACCCAGTGGCGACTTAAAAAAATTCCAAGATCTATTTAAAAGGGTTTCTACCAGTCAGCAGGTGTGTATTATCAGAAGTGCAAGAAAAATAGGTTAAACTGTTAAAGAACCTTCAACCCTCAGCAAGATAAAAAATTGCGCTTTCCCCTTGATGAAGCAATTGTGGAAGCAGCAGATGAAGTTTGGCAAACACCAGCCACAACCCCCTTCCCCCTGACTAATAAGTGGGATGACAGAAAATACTTTGTTCCATCAAAAGGCATGGACTTTTTAATTCTACACTCTCAGCCCAACTCATTAGTTGTTGATGCTGCAAATCAGAGGTCTAAAAACTCTGAATACAAATCAAATACACAGGATAAAACCCACAAATGTCTGGACTTATTTGGGAGGAAGATGTACGCCTCCTTGACACTCCAACTTCTCATAGCAAATTATACAGCCCTGCTTGCCAGTCACAGCTTCGACAACTATGCAAAACTAACAGAGCTGATGAAACATCTTCCTGACCATAAGAGACCTATATTAAAATCTGTTGTACAAGAGGGGTACACCATATCTCGCACAGCTTTAGAAATGGCTCTTGATGCTGCTTACACAGCGTCAAGAGCTACAACAATGTCCGTGGTAATGAGGTGCTTGTCTTGGCTGCAAGCAGCTGGAGTCCTCAAGGACCTCCAAGCAAAGGTCGAGGATCTACCATTTGACAAAGATAAACTCTTTGCCACAAAGACAGACAAAGTCCTACACTCCAGCAAGGACTCCTGTACCGCCCTATGTATCCTAGGGATGTACACTCCCCCTTACCATAGAAGGCATGTTACGTGCCCTACCAGAGACACAGGGACTCATCCTTCTGCAGACAACAACACCAACGACCATTTGACCAAAGTCATTTCAGACCTAGAAACCAACAACGGAGAGCCCTGAACACTAGCTCTACCTCACAGGCTTCTAGACAGGAAGCTTTGGTTGAGGGCCTGCCCGACCTCTCTTCCACACCAATGCCATGCGAGTCCAACATCTTCTTCCACCACTTCCTGCACCCCTTTTACAACCAATGAGCAGCAGTCACCATGGATCAGTGTTGGAAATCTTCAGATGTGGACGTTCTATTCCCCTAACATCTATCTCCCCCAACCCTCCCACCTTGCCCCTCCCTCTTCAGGGACTCCTCTCATGAAATACTGCTCTGCCAACAGGTCTCACACTTTCTAATTATAGGAGCTGTAGAACGGGTTCCCATGAAATACCAAGGAGGAGGTTTTTACTCAAATTACTTCCTCATGGAGAAAAGAACAGGGAGCTGGAGACCCATCCTTTACCTCCAACAACTAAACAAATACCTCCGCAAGCAACGTTTCAAGATGATTACACTCGCTATGATTATTCTGGCACTGGAAAAAGGAGACTGGTTCGCAGCCCTGGACCTCCAAGATGCAAACTTTCATATAACCATACATCCAGCGCATGATGCTTTCTACACTTTACGGTAGCGTCCAATCATTTTCAGTACAGAGTTTTTCCCTTTGGACTCTCTTCTGCCCCCAGAGTCTTCTCCAAGACCCTAGGAGTCTCTGTGGTGCACCTTTGTCGAAACAGTATCACAATATTCCCTTACCTAGACGATTGCCTCATTTGAAGCACCTCTGAACAGGCCACAAGAGACATGATCATTTTTACCAAGAACTTTTTCCAGTCTCTGGGATTTATCATCAGACAACAAAAATGCACCCTCTGCCCTACCCAAACCTTGGAATTCATAGGGGCCTACCTGGATTCCATGACAGCACACGCATACCTCCCGAATCAACGTTTCAAGGCCATCAGAAGCTTAATCTCAATCATGACCACAAATCCAACTGTCCCTATAATAACCTCACTCAGGCTGTGTCTAGACTACAAAGTTCTATTGGAAAAAGATGTGCAAATTGTGAATCGCAATTTGCGTATCTTTTTCTGCTTTTCTTTTGAAAGAGGCTTTTCCAACAATTGGCCCTTCTACACTGGGCCAATTGTCAGAAAAAAAGCCTCTTTCAGAACATCCCGTCTTCCTCGTAGAACGAGGTTTACAGGGATGCTGAAAAAATGCATCTGCTTTTCTGAATTTTTTTTCGGAAAAGCAGACATGTTCCTTGGATGCGTTTCTTGGACGCGGCATTACTTTTCTGGGATACCTTTGGTATCCCAGAAAAGCGTTGCAGTCTAGATATAGCCTTTGTGTATAAGGAGAAAGAGGAGATAAAGTCAGTTAAAACGCTGGAGTAACCCAGAGCTTGAATTAATGTTTTGGAGCAGTCTAGACATACCCTCAGACTTATGGGACAAATGGCAGCTACCACACACATTGTTCCTCATGCCCACCTATGCTTTCGCTGCCTCCAACACTGGATTGCCTCAGTGTAATACCCCACCTCAACACCACATGCACAGATATGTTTCTGTTCCTCCAAAGGTCTTCACCTCACTAAGATGGTGGATCAAATCAAAGAACCTTTGCACCGGTCAACCATTCAAACAGATCACTACAGATGACTCCCTTCTGGTTTGGGCACCCAATTCCAAAAACAGTTTGCATAGCGCAAGTGGTCCAACAGCGAGTCAGGACTTCATATCAATCTATTCGAGCTCAGAGTGGTCCACAGTGCATGCAAACACTGCCTTGTAGTGTATCCAGGGCCTTGATGGTGCTTATCCTCACAGACAACATGACTATGATGTTCTACATCAATCACCAGGGGGGTGTCCGCTTGCATTACCTCCGTGCAGAGGCGATTCGACTGTGGAACTGGTGTATCCACCACAATATTACTATCACCACCTCATACCTACCTGGGAAAAAGAATACCACAGCGGATACCCTCATTTGCCACTTTGTGACAGGTCATGAGTGGGAGTTACACAAGCTAATCACTCATGACCTATTCCAACGTTGGGGTTGTCTGCACATAGACCTATTTGCAATGTACCAGAACTCCAAATGTCCCCAATATTGCTTAAGAGCAGGCATAGGCCCCAAATATATATAGGGGATGCTTTGCTTATCCCCTGGAATACTCACCTGTTCCATGCATTCCATCCTATCTGGCTCATTCCCCAGGGTTCTCTGGAAAATACAGCTAGATGAAGCCCAGGTAATCCTCATAGCCACAGCATGGTCCAGGCAGACCTGGTTTCCCTATCTCTATCAAATGTGTCTCAGACCTCCCTACCCACTTCTGACCTGCCCAGGCCTTTTATCTCAGAACAGAGGCACAATTCTCCATCCCCAGCCGCAAACACTACACTTGATGACCTAGTACCTGTCTGATTTTTGGAGGCGGAACAGAAGTGCTTGCAACAAGTAAAGAGTATACTACTTCATAGCAGGCGTCAAGCTACTGTGGTATGGTCAATCCTACTCCTGGGCCCCTAGCCCTTGATCAGGCCACTGTCGCACAATTTAGGAGTTGCCGTATAAGATTCACTCGCCTTGTTGGTGTTTGGCGTCTTCCTGCAGCCTTTATCAGGGCTGCTGCTGCTGCTCTCCTTGGCTCCTCCGGTCTCCTTATTAGTTGTCTTTCTCCACACTCCAAACCTCTCCTTCACTCTCCAAACTCCTTCTTAACACTCTCTCCCCTCCTCCCACAGGGAGGGTTTTTAAAAGAGGCCTTATGGCAGCCCCAATCAGCTTCACCTGGACCGTAACTGATTTGCAGCCGCCCTGTCTCAGCTGCCCCTAATTAGCCAGGATTGCTGCCTCTTTCTGCAAGAACTGCCTCTCTCCCCTTCCACCAAGCCCTTTAACCTGCTCTAGCCCACCTGATCTGTCACACTACACACAATACTTACCTCTATAAATGGAAGCTCTTTGCAGCATGGTGCCTGTACAAGGGCGTCCAACTATCCATCACTTTGCTTCTGGACTACATCATGTCGCTGAAACAACAAAACCTATCACTTTCATCACTCATTGTCCATATGGTTGCAATCACAGCCTTCTACCCTCCAATAGATGGCTTCTCCATATTCACGCACCCTGTCTCCAAGAGGTTCGGCAAAGGCCTGCAGAACCTTCACCCACCACACAGACCTGTACCATCCACATGGAACCTCGAACTGGTCCTTCATGCACTCACAAAATCACCTTTCGAACCAATGGCAAAATCATCAGTTGCCCTTCTTACCCTTTAAACAGTGTTTTTTGACAACAGTCACATCCACAAGGAGGGTTAGTGAAATCGCTGCTCTCACAGCATCACTCCCTTATAAGGTTTTTTATAAAGACAAGATCATCCTCCGACAATCCCATCCCTACTTCCTACCAAAAATCTGCTCAGATTTTCATATCAACGAGCCTATCGTCCTTCCTATCTTCTGTCCAAAATCCCATGCCTCCAGGGAGGAGGCTATATTATACATGCTGGATGTCAGAAGGGCCATCGCCTTCTGTATAGACAGAACACGATCTTTCCGCAAATCTCAAAAACTATTTGTCTCGTTGGCTGAACATTCCAAGGGAATGCTGCTCATATCCCAACGTATATCCAAACTGATCACAACGTATGTCCAAATTGATCAGCCAATGCTACTTGGTCCATAATACACCTCTCCCTATACCTCCTTCGGCTTATTTCACTCAGGCAATGGTGACATTGACCGCTTTTCTGAAAGGAGTCCCTCTCCAGCAAATATGCCAGGCCACTCCCTGTTCCTCTAACCATACTTTTATGAGACACTATGGAATCACAGCACGGACTGAAATGAATACTGCACTGGCCAACATGGTCTTCTCTACTGCCCAGGCACATAGCTGAAGCCCACCTGCCAAATCAATGGATGCTGCTGCATAGTCACCAACAGTGGAACACCCCCGGGGACATCACTCGAAGAATAAAGGGAAGTTACTCACCCTGTGCAGTAGCGACAGTTCTTCGAGATGTGTGTCCCCATGGGTGCTCCACTACTCACCCTTCTCCCCTCTTGTTTGGCTTATAAAATTCCGAGTAGGAGGGCATCCACAAAGAAACTGAATGAATACTGCACTGGCCAACATGGTCTTCTCTACTGCCCAGGCACATAGCTGAAGCCCACCTGCCAAATCAATGGATGCTGCTGCATAGTCACCAACAGTGGAACACTCATGGGGACATCACTCGAAGAATAAAGGGAAGTTACTCACCCTGTGCAGTAGTGACAGTTCTTCAAGATGTGTGTCCCCATGGGTGCTCACCCTTCTCCCCTCTTGTTCGGCTTATAAAATTCCGAGTAGGAGGGCATCCACAAAGAAACTGAGTCGGGCTGCGTGTGTGAACTCCAAAGATGTGAATAGGATGTGCTGCCCTCCTGCATGCACAGCCCAGCTGGACACAGCTAGAAAAGTCTCTGATCTGCGGTGCTGGGACAAGCCGAACACCAACAGTGGAGCACCCAATAGGGACACACATGTTGAAGTACTGTCGCTACTTCACAGGGTGAGTAACTTCCCTTTTCTACAGATTAGAAATTAAAGCACTGAATTGCAAATGACCCAACAAGCTACAGGAAAAGCAGTCTTTGCTATTAAATCTGTTTTTCTTTAGATTATAGGAGCAAGTGAAGTTGGTGCTCACTCATTTAGTAACATCTGTTACCCTGTGACTTTCCTGTGTTTTGGATAGGAATGTTAAATTGCAGTTATCTGACTTATTGTGTAGTGATAAGGGCCGCAGTGGGGGTAGCTCCAGAAGCTAACTTGAGCCAGGCCTGAGCAGTCCTGGCTTGTGCTGGCTCTGGGAGCCACCCGCACTATGGCTCTTACTACATTTAAAATGCAGAGGTGCAGCGTCCTGGATCAGCGTGAGCTGGGACTGTTTGGTTCTGGCTCGTACTGAGTCCAGCAGCCCCTGTTTGCAGTGACCAGCCTTGTCTGCTGCAAACAGAGGCTGCTTCAGTACCAGCCCTTGTTTACGGTGGCCGTGGCCAGAGGCTGCTGCCGGAGCAGCCCCTGTCCGCGGCCAGCCTAGGTCGCCACCAACAGGGGCTGCTGCCTGAGCAGAGACTATTTCACAGCGACCTCCCCTATCCCCCGTACTGCTTCTGATAGAGGCAGTGAGGGAGAAGGGGTAAGGCAGCACTGCGGAGCTGGTTCTGGGGGGAATTTGACTTTTAAGCCACCTGCCCCCAGCACCAGCTCCTGTTTCCCTTCCGACCCCCCTTTGCTGCCTGTCATAGAGGCAGTGGGGGGGGGGAGGGAAGAGTGAGAAGTTGATACTCTAGTCTACTATTCCATAACATCCCCAGTTTTGGAAATCAATGTAAAGCCTTTAACTCCAAAAACAAATGCTTGCTTGATGTGTTAAATTATGTCTCTCTTCTTTTCAAGCTCAGTTATGTCAACTAGCTTAGTGTATTCCATCCTGGAGAAGGCAGTGTTGTTCAGTGTATTAAAATATTCTACAAGTGCAGGCTCAAACATTCATTTTCTAAATCTCTTTAAAATTTAAAATTTAATTTACTTTCTTGAGGTTTAAAAAGTAACCAAAGTAGATCTGCAACTTTTTGTTATCTTGAATGCTTAGTTGGTTTGACAACACAGTATAAAGTGAATTCTGGGGTCTTACGACTGTTTCTGGTATAAAATCACTGTTCACCATCTACTTCCACTCTTCTATGAGAAGACTCCCTTTACAATAGCATGGATTTTCCTATTGCATACATGCTCACTGGCCATCTAAACAGAAGGAGCTGTGTCTTTAGGAGCTGTTTTGTGGCATTTAGTAAAGGCAGAGATAATTACAATGCATTTTTTGGTAGGGGTGTCAACGTGTAGACGACTACACAATTAACCAATAAGTGCAGGTTTATTGGTTAATCCTTTCGACTAAAGGCATTTTCCCCCTTGCCGCTAAGGCCCTGCTAACCTTACCTCACGCAAGATGCTGCGAAAAGTATGCCAACTTCAGCTACGCTATTTGTGTAGCTGAAGTCACATAGATTGATGGCAGGGGTTAGTATAGACAAAGCCTGAGAGCGTGATTCTGTACGAAGTGATGGGCCTGATGTTTTATTGACTGAAAGGGGTTGGGTTAGAGTGCAGCAGTGGTTTGATGTCCTAATGAATAGAACTGGCTGAGTGTGCTTGACAATACACAAACCAGTGATAGTTCAGTTGTAATAGACTGTGTCAGCCTTAGCCTATAGCAGCAGTCTCATCTGCCTCTCTGTGTGATCCTTTTTATACAGTCAAATCTCGGACTTCAGCCACTGACATGTCTATGTTTAACTGTTTCCATTATTGTTTAATTGTTTAGAACCCCTGATGATCTCTCGAGACAGATTGTTGCCCTGCAACAGAGGGAGCTTGTGTTGAAAGAGCAGAACTCTACCATCACAAACAGGTAGGTGATGCCAACAAAGAATGGTGTTTTGCAGGAATTTGTTACTTTTAATACAAGTGAATAGAAAATAAAAGGCTGCAGTCCAAGATGCTTGCTGCTCTTCATTTTGTCCTGTTGCCTCCAAGAAATCATCTGTATTGTCATTATCTTTACTAAGCTGATGGTGAAGATTACATTTGTGATTTAAAGGAAAACCGCAGATTGTGGAATAGTCTTGTGGATTGGAGATGTATAAATACGTGGAACACTTTAATCATGCTTACTTCCTAGGCTGAAATGAATTCAGGGTTCAGATGGAATGTAAGCTACTTTCCCAACCGTTCTCACCTTTAAAAGCTAAAGAGACAAAGCAGTAGAAGAGGATTAGAAGTCCTTGGGTCCAAGTGATTGTGATTAGGCAAGTGGAAAAGATCATTGCAAAGACTTTGAAATTTGTCATGATGGGTCATGTGAGAAGACTTTGAATTCCTGCCTTCAGCTAGTGGTATTCTGATAGTACACAACTCTTGAACAATCACAGGAGCAGTGTGCCTGAATTACTGCACCTTCCGTCCGCTTCCTGAATTTGGGGTTGAGTGTTTTTTGCAAGCTAATTTGTTACCGTGATGTAACTGGTATAAAATTATCCAGACTCTGCCATCATAACTGGACTGTATAGGCATTGTGATATTTTACATTAGTGCAGGACTGAGGGAATTATAATCAGTGTCCTTGCGGCATTCTGCATCAAGTTATCTTGTGTGCCAATCACTGTTAGACTTCTAATTTGAGTTTGGCTTGGTCCATGTTCTAAGTGACAGTATTCATATGTTGGTATCATAGATCCAACACTGATTCTTGCCCCCCTATATGTAGGCCTGGTTTGAGAGGAACATGTTACTTCTGCTTTTTTGGCTACCAAATCTGGTTAAGTCAAGTTGGTCTGAGGATTTCAGGGATTTCTGCAGGAAATACTACAAGGATCCAGATCTTTCAGTAACTCAATTTGATTCCATATCTGGATAGACCATCTACATCAGAAGGTTTGAATTATATATTTTGCTTCTGACCCCCAGAGAAGTAGGGATTGTGTTTTTATTTTGTTTAAGCCTTCTTGGAGGTTTGACATGAAGGGAAGTAATTTGTTTTAACTTTGGAATTGTAGAAGTTGTTGTATTGATACTGGCATCCCCCACAAACTTAATCTATGAGATATGTACTTTATTCAGTAGTTGTCTTGGTTAATCAAACTTTTCTGCTGGGATTAGTTATTTTGTAAGGAGTCACAATCATTGACCAGGATCCAATGGATCTAGACATTGTAGAAACACAGAATAAAAATGCAGTCTATTTCCCAAAGAGCTTACAAACTAAGTAATGACTGAGTCCTTTGTTCTTGGAACTTCTCCAGAGACCTGTATTGTTATTGCTGCAGCCAAGAGTAGAAAAGTATATCTTAATGCAATACAGTCTTTTATGTTACTATTCTTAGGTGTTTCATAAGGAGACTTGGGTTTGTTTGCCTGGCTGTATCTGTTTACTTCCCAGGCTGAGATGTTTACAGGTGGCAGTATTTTTAAGCTCGGCTATTTACTGCAAAAAGGAAATGTAATTCTTCAGTAGAATGTGCTGTCACCTGAACCCCTGTGCTCACTCTCTTCTCTTTCCAAAGCCTTTTCATTTCCTTGACTCCATAAGTCTGTTCTTGTTAGAAGCAACACCACGGTATACATCTAAAAGGTTTTTTGAGTTTGTGGCTTTTTGTGTTGCCAATGTGTTGTCTGACATGATCAAGCGATAGCAACATGCAAAATGACCACTTTGAGCATAAACATGTTGAACACAAAGCAGTCAAATGTCCTATAGTTCAGCAGTGGTTAATCACCTTCTGTTAATCTCAGCCTGCTTTTACTAACATGCCTCCTGTGGTGTCTGGTAGGTTCTGGTTCAGGGGATGATCATTGTCCCTGCCCTCCAATATTAATGACAAGTAGGATTCAAGCAAGGCAATAAAGCTTACTTATAAATGCTCTTTAAATGCTACTGAAATGGTTGAGCCAGTTGTTAAAATTGTTAGCCAAGGAGGCAGCCAGCTAAATTGGTCCATGGTTTTGTCAGGAGGTGTAAAGAGGAAAAACAGTTGGATATCTTTTAAAAAACAAAAACAAATGACCAAAGTAAAAATAAAAGTGGAGGTGGCAATGTTTAACAGTTACTGATTTTGATAGCTGCTGCTCACTGTCTGACAGAGAAAATGATTTTGTCTAATTTATTAATAGCCAGAGAGAATCTTTTTGTTGAGAAAAAAGCCCTTTGGAAGTGCTTGTTCATGCTGATCACAACTGGATCATTTTAACTTAAAAACAAAAACATGATCAAAATTACTTCTTGATTTTCAAAGATGCCTTCAAATGAAAGAGGCAGTAAGACCTGGCTCAAATTAAAACTCTTAAAACCTGCTAAGTCACAATTATTTGAATTCAGTTTATAAAATTGACAAGATCTCCTTTCTTTTGTCTAATATTTTATTCTGTCTTAAAATATAGGCAATCAGGTATGTTCTTAAATCTTCCATTACAGTTTATTTGAAAGCTCCCAGGAGAGGATCTTGAGTCTCTGACAGTAAAGTGCTTTATAAGAAAGCAAATCTGATTTTTCTATTTCCTTGAGCCATATCCAGGATCAGCTGATGCTCTGTTGTTTTGTTTCTTATACTGTCTAGAATGTGGATGTAATATAATGACTTAGTGTGTAAGATCATGACTCCCTCTAGTGGTTGGCTTCGAAATTATACAGCCTTTTACTATCTCACCACTAAAGTACCGTTAGCTTTAGTGGTAGCAGGGTTTTGGGCTTTTGGTGTTGAAGGTCTTAAGATTGAACCTGCTGACAATGTGATAACTGTATATGTATAGTCCTGTGCAGTGCAAAAACATAAAATAGGGAAGGGTCTCTGCTTCAGAAAGCTTTGAATTTTCTCAATATCTGCATGGTATTTTCTCAATATCTGCATGCCGTGGTGTTGCTTCTAACAAGAACAGACTTATGGAGTCAAGGAAATGAAAAGGCTTTGGAAAGAGAAGAGAGTGAGCACAGGGGTGCATGGATACTTAGGAAAATCATGACCAGAAGCCAGCATCCTAATCTCTTTTGGGTAGGGGAGCAGGAAATCACTCACAAGCTTTATTTCCGTATTGTTATGATGAGAAGAGGGCAGAGTGTAAGGTGCGGTTAATGATGATCTTACCTGCTTATGAACTTATTACTCATTAGCATGTTTAATTTTTGCTCCTTAGTAGCAGTAGTATGAGAAAGGGCTTTAATAACTAATTGATCAGCAACATCCCACTTGCAGGATGCCAGAACTCTGCAAACAGCTTTTACTCGGGTAACCCTCTCTCTACATATTAATTATGTCTGGATATGCTTGGTATAGGTGCTGTTGGTATTAGTTGATTTTTATGGAATGGCTTACACAAACTTTTACATTGCTCACATAATTTTTATGATCCTCATAGAACAGTTTTACTGATACTTTATTTTGATTGTGGGGAACCTTCCTGGTATACTGACTATTGTAAGATATCTTTCAATCTTCTATTCATCCTGCAGTCTCACAAACAGCTCCCAGTTTCCTTTGAGCAGGGAGGATCTGATTGCAAGTGTAGCAGCATATGAGCAGGACTGGGATTCAGAAAACAAACCAGGCATGGAAATGATGGAAGGGGGGTAATTTGCAACACACAATCACATCTTGCTTGCAGAACTGAAGAGCAGATTTAGCTCTATATGGAGCTTGTTTCAGTTCAGTTTAATCTGGGTGATCTACAGAGAGGGGTGTAACAAGGAGGGGAGAAGACATTGGTAAAATGTGTACACAACAGCATATTGCATCTCTGAGGAATGAACAGACAAAACCAATTTCACTTAGCACTTCCCTTGAATTTCTATCCCTCTAGTTCAGTAATGCTCCTGTGATGCCAATGTTTCCATTATTAAAAAAATAATGAAAGGCCATTGCACCATAAAGGGTCACATTAGTGTAACATTACCGTTCTGGCTTAGCGTTGATTTTTCTGGCTTTGGGGAGTGTAAGCACAATGAATGCTTTGTATAACCTGTTGTATGTCAATATTTCAGGGAACTGTAGAGAATAGGGGATGATGCAAAACATATATATTACGCTTCCTACGCAAATTGGGGCACTTAGACACACAGAGTCAGGGGCCAGCATTTCTTGATCTGTAGATTTAAGTCAATTTCTGTATGTGTAACTGGGGGTTGTTTGTTTATTTATGTCTGAATTACATGGAGTCTCTTGGAGGTTGCTAACATTGGTTAGGTATGAGACAAAAATTTCTTCTATAGTGCTGGTGACGAGAAGAGATAGAGGGTCACAGCCACTTTTCCACTGGGCACATTAGCTGCAGAAAAAAAAAAACTTCAGCATTGCTGATTAATGTAGCAAAAGTGCCGTTAATAGTGCATGATGGAATCTTACTGCTGCTTTGGAGCGTGTTGCTGTGAGTTGTGTAAATAGAGTAAATTATACTTTCGGTGGCAGCAGCAGGAGGTATTGTGGAACCTGGATAACTGTAGAATAAAGATAACAATCCAAAGGCTTAGAGGAATAGAGGATAATGAAGACTGCTTTGGGATCACTTTGATAGCCTGATGAGATGTAGCCTATGAGAAACTGGTTTTACTTAGGAGGAGCACTGTGTAGGTAATGAAAGAAACAAGTTTAATTACTAGGTCCATTTAGCTACTGTTGATTAGCTCCTTCCCTTTTCCTTCGCTCCTTCTGAGTACACAATTAATGTCCTAGAAACATGTCCACCATGTCTGGCTTCTGCTATAAGCATGTGCTGCAGTGAGCTTCCGCACATGTCCAAAGGTGCCATTTTGTGAGAGCATGTGTGTGTGGGCTTACAGCTGCATGTACTGGGATGCAGTGTGCTCTTCTTCTCCATGAGGATACAGTACTCCGCTTGCGTCACTTAGTCCTCTGCCCCCTCCCCTCACCCTCCCCTCACAAGTTGGGAGTGAGATTAATGTACATAAGCTGTGTACTATATCCTCGCTCCCTGATAGTGAAAGGGAAGAAGAACAGCACCATCCCAGTATGCATGGTGGTAGCCTGCCCACTTCTTCCCTGAAATGGCACTCTTGCTCTTGTCCTCTTTAGGACATAAAGGAGGTGCAGAGGGAGAGCTTTCCTAAAATGCAGATCTTAGACTTATTCTTCCTGCTGCTTGTACCTTATACTTCTCTTAGTATAAGAATTTAGCCAACCTGTAAATCTTTTCCACTCGCTCTTTCCCAGCCATCGTTTTATAAATTTGGTTGCTCAGATGCTATGGCGATATGTGCCAGAAAAATGCCTATAAATTCCCATTTCATATATTGAACAGCAGCACCAACCATCTCCATGCTGGCAACATACCAGGCGGCATTAGGATTGCTTTGTTTTTTAGTCCCAGCCTCTCCAGTGGTTAAGGACTACTTTGGTGCCATGGCTTCTGCTGGGACAGATGCCAATGGAACAGACTTTCCAGAAATGGTGTTTAATCCTTACCGAGCTAGGGAAACAGGTCAGTAGCCCAACAAATTCTTAGCCATTGACAGCAGAAACCCAGTGGTATGGTTGGATTCAGTTCAATAACAAGAGATGACAAATCGTCAGGCTTACTCAACTTTGTGAATTCTAGTTTATTAGTCAAAGATTAGAACAGCATACCCCAGAAAGGAAGATCAATATGTTACCTCCTCTCTGGGAGACAGTAGTACAGCTGGCCAACTGATTCAAATCTGAGCTGAATTCTACCTCTGTGTATACTAGGGTTGAGAGTTTTCACTGTTCTGAGCGTTACTTCTTATCTATTATCTTTGACATGTTTTTCAAGACTCTTTATTAGGCTTGCACAGACCATCAGTAAACATGACACAGTTTGTAATCAATTGATTATTTTGTTTTGACTGTTCCAGAGGTCGGCAAAACCTTAGAGACCTACTTCACAAGTTAGTGTGGTTCAGGTCAACAAACGTCAACAAAGTTTTGTTTTGTCCTTGTTCTGTGGAAAGGATCTGTACCTAACAAAGCTGAACATGAAAAAAATTCATAGTTACACAAAACCATATGTGCTATATATAATATTGTATATGATATTGACTAACTCTCTGTAAAAGTTGCACAGTTTCTCTTATCTGGCTTTATACATACTTTCAGTAGCAGATACCTAAGGACTGATTGGTGGGTTGCGTTCATTTCTCAAACCTTGTTGTATTCTCTTGCTATATACAGAGCTATCATTATTCAGAGCTTATGCAACCTAATTGTAGTAAATATAATATACTGATTCACCATTGGCTACTTTCTTATACTGATTACATAATTTCTCATTTTTAAGCACATTTACAGCTGCAACAAACAAATTCCATGATTTGATTAATACATTTTGTTTGTCAGATGAATGTATCTATTTTCTATTTGTTAGCAAAAGCAATTTACGTTTCTGGTTAATAATTCTGTTTGTAAGACATATTTTCCTAATATATTCTGTTTACAAGAGCCAGCTCCACAAACCTTGATAAAGTCCATTCCTCATCTGGTGACTACCCCTTACAGCATTTAGCAATCTATATAACTAAATCTTCACAATCTGTGTGTTCTATTTTGTCTTCGGCCTGGGTGAAAACACCATGGGTCCCATGGATTAGTTCAATTAACATTAGGCGGCCTGTTTGGAAGAGTTCAGATGTGAGAGTCCTGTCACTTATGTCCAGAACTTTTTAACATGGTTAGAGCCCTGGGTCTATAAAGAATTTCTTTTCTAGGTGAAGCCCAGATTCTTCACAAGATGGATTTTTGTTCTTGGCTCATGCTTCCTATTATGTTCATTCTTTCGTCTCTTCTCCTGGAAGTTCTCAACAACACAGGGACAGAAATGCTGCCAAACCAGGATTCTTATTTCAGACCATTCAACCCATGTGGCTCTCTTAGTTCCATGTTAAACATCCTTAAAGACTCCTGTTTAGATTGTTCTTTTAAAAAAAAATGGAAGCCGATTTAAAAAAAAGGCATCCTAAATCTGGAGTTGAGAAGCCCTCACATTCTGGAAGTTTATCTGACCATGTCTAGTTAAGACGGATAAGTGATTCAGAAGAGGAACAGGATTCTTCTTCTTCGAGGAATGTCCCTGTAGGTGCTCCACCTTTGGTGTTTTTGGTGCTGCTGCACCTTTAGTCGGAAATTTAAGACAGCAGTGTCTTCGGGCAGCTGGCATGCGCCACTTGTAATGGCAACTGTGCGTGCGCAGCCAACCAATCCCTCAGTTCCTTCTCTGCTGCTGTTGGCCGTAGTTGGAACCTGCAGTTGCCCTACTTACTCTTTGGAAAATATTCCAATTTATTAGATTAGTTCAGTAATTAGTTATTTAGTGTTTATAAGTTACCAATTAGTAGTTTAGTGTTACAGTTGTTTTAAAAAAAGTTCTTTAGATAATCAGCAAACCGTTTTTTAATGTGGCCTAGGGACATACCTGGTTCACCAAGCTTTAAGTGGTGTCTGATGTGTAGGTTGTAAATATCCATATCGGACGGCCACGCTCAGTGTTGTGTGGTGCCTCAGGCAGGGCCGCTAAGTGGACAAGTGTCCTCACTGCAAGTAATTTACTGTGAGAACCAGAAAGGCCAGAGAATGCCAGCTTAAACTTATGTCAACAGAAAAAGGGTATGACCCGCATCTAACCCTGAACATTCCTTGCTACCCAAGCAGCTTTCTCCTGTTGCAAGCTCTGAGAAGTCGGCTTCCTCAGGGGTGAGACGCTCAGATAATATGGCTGATCAAGCCAAAAAGCATTCTCATTCATCCTCTAGGGACAAGTCTCTTGAGGAAAAAGCACTTACATTCAAAGAAATCAACCCTGGCACCAGTGGCACACAGGGCACCAGCTAGTGAGGTTCTGGGTACATCTGGTATCGAGACTACTCAAGGGCAAAAGACCAGATTCGGTCTAGCTCTAAGATCTTGGTACATTCCAAGCCGAAGTCAGCTCCGTCAGCACAGACAAAATCATCTATGGCACCTACAAGCCAGTGGTCAGCGTCAGCACCGAGCGCAATGCCTCCTCAGACTAAGCATTCCACCGTGCAGGCTCAAACCAAGCACAGAGCACCACCGGTGCTGAGCAAGGTCACCTCAGCCAGCCAAGCCCATGTCACAGACGGTCGGCACCGAGCACACAGGCACTGCAGCAGTTCACCATAGCCATGGAACTCATGGTAACCTGGGTGCTGGGAATGCCATTGTTCTGCACACCAAATACATCTTGGTTTTCCCTGCCTGTGACACCATCAGGATCAGCTCCTCCTCTGTCGCTATCCAGTGATGATGACGATGACTCCATTACTGTGCACACACCAAGGCGCTCATTACCAAAGTCAGTGCAGCGTCCCGCTCAGTTGCTACCACCGCCTTTACCAGCCCTCTCCAATTGGCCATACTGGCACTCTTGGCCTGTGTATAGGCAAGAGCAAGCCCAGCCTCAGCAGCAGAGAACCCCTGCATCAATCTCTCCTGCGCGCTCCACCACCCTCTCCAGACCAGAGGACGAAGAGGAACTGGACATAGGAGATGAAGAGTGAACACCAGAATTTCCACCACCCACCCATTTATCATCTACGTCACCAGATGAATACAATAATGCTGCCACCCCTGACTTCCTGAGATGACTTCAAGTTGTTCCAGGAGCTAATCAAATGCATTACGGCTGCCCTGCACATATCATTTGTTAACTTGCCAGAAACCCAGCACAAGTTAACAAACATTTTACACACTTCCCTGGCTGCTAAGGTGGTGGTACCTGTGACGGACTGGGCCGGGTCTGGGCACAGCTGAGGGCGTCTGCTCAGGGCGAATTGCTCAAATTCGGGGCTCTTTACAGCCCCCCAGACTGGAGACCTTCCCAAATAGGCCACAAACCAGTCCCACAGAGCACTTCAGCTGCCTGCCTGAAGCCTCATGAGCAAAACCCCTCCGACACCCCAGCAATATCCGTGCCCCGGATGGTCCCAGGCCTCATACACAGGTGAGGGGTTTTAGAGCCCAATCTCACCTTCCCTGAACAAGTTCTGTCCGGTTCCAAGAAACCAGCCACAGATCCCAGGTCCATTTACCCTCTGGACCTTACCCACAAGACCATGCTGAGCCAATCCTTTAGAATCTAAACTCTAAGGCTGTGTCTACATTGGCGCGATCTTGCGCAGAAGCGACTGCTTTGGCGCAAAAACTTGCTGCCTGTCTACACTGGCCACGAGTTCTTGCGCAAGTACACTGACATTCTCATGTATGAAATCAGTGCTTCTTGCGCAAGAATTTTGACGCTCCCGCTCTGGAAGAAGCCCTCTTGCGCAACTGTTCTTGCGCAAGAGGCCAGTGTAGACAGGCAGCCAAGAGATTTTGTGCAAGAGCTGTCCAAACGGAAAAAAGCCCTAGTGGCCGCTTGGACGCTCCGTACACGTAGGCAGCTCCGGACTTCCTGGTAACCCGAGCCCCCTTAAAGGCAGATGCAGCCTGCAGAGGCCACGAGGCAGAAGCACCTCTGTCACCCAGCTCTGCCGCGCGGCTCTGCTCCCTCCAAACAGCCACCAGACCACCCAGAATGGCTGCTCCGGGGGGAAGAGCAACCCGCACCCCCAGCGCAGGAGGCCCCAAGGGGCACAAAGCGGCGCCCCCCTTCCTGGCCCCAGGGGAGATCGAGGCCCTCCTGGGCCTCTGGGGAGAGGTAGAGGCCCTTCACGACCCATGGTCCCATCGGCGGAACGCGGACATCTTCCGCCGCATGGCCCAGGCACTCTCCGACCAGGGTCATCCAGCCCGGATCCTTGAACAGGTCCGGGCTAAAGTGAAGGAGCTGTGCCTGGGCTATGTCCGGGCCAGAGAGGGCCAGGGGGCAGGAGCCGACAGCTGCCCCCATTACCAGTGGCTCCACGCCATCCTGGGAGAGGCAGCACCCCAGGGATCGTCCGTGCCAGTGGACACCAGCAGGCGCCCCCCCCCTTCCCCCGTCACCAGGCCCAGAGGGGCGGGGGATGAGGCAGAGCTGCCCAGTGGGTCGGAGGAGGAGGTGGACCAGGGGAGCAGTGTGACCCTCCAGGTGGAGGTCCTCTAAGGCAGCCCGGACAACTCCCGTGCGTCATCGGAGGCCGGGGAAGGATCCACTGGTGAGTGTTGCACTTTGCACTCACAAGGGCAGGGGGGAGCCAGGCGCCCGGGGGGAGGGGCAGGGAGCATCACTCAGGCAGCGTGAGCTGCACGCTGTGTAGCATTACCAGTATGCAGCATGTGCAACCACGTGCAGCCTGGTGACCGAGCGGCATGTGGGCCACGGCAGGCAGCTCCAGGACACGCCTGGGACCGTGCTGCTCGCACACATCTGGACCAGGGAGGAAGGGTGGATGCAGGCTGGAACCAGCCAGGGCCCCAGGGGCTCAGGCCAGAGCCCACACCTCCCGAAAGGTGCAGCACACAGAACAGCACACTGTTCTGAGAGCCCAGACCACGTCTGCCATATGTGCTCCCAGGCACTGCGTGGGGATTCATCTTGCTCCCTGTCAAACACCATTGATTAGCCCAAAGCCTCACAGCCTCCACCGGCAGGGAGTTCCACAGGTTAACACAACAGCCGCCTCCCCCCCAGGGGGCCAGGACACAGACTGGTGGTTACAATACATGGAGGAGCACCCTACTCCGGGGGTGGTCCTGTATGCAAACATACAACATGGTGGGGGACGACACCGAGTGGGCAGGGGGTGCGGGGATGGTGGCCGGGCTGCCTGACTGACCCATCCTTTCCTCTGTTCCCTGCAGTTGGGACCAAGCAGGAGTGGGGGACCCTCCAGCCCTGCGGCAGCACCCCCAACCGCCCAGGCACCAAGCTGGCGGGTCCGGCAGCAGGACCAACACCTTCGGCAGCACGTCCAGGCCGTTGAAAGGATTGAGGCGACCATCACACGCCAGGTAGATGCAGACCTGGAGTGGTGCCAGCAGGCCTGGGGCCGCTTCCAGGCCCAGTGTGAGTGCATCGGCGATGCCATCACCGCCCTCACTGCACACATCGGGCATGCTGTGCATTATGGCATGGCATTGCCCCATGTACCCGCCATCCCTCCCATGGCAATGCCCGTGCCCCCTCCTGCTGCCCCTCCTGCTCCTGCTGCCCCTCCTGCTTCCGCAATGCCCCCTCCTGATGCACCCCATCCTGCCCACCTCCCTGTGCTGCCTGCTCCTATGCGGCCTGAACCACACGTAGTGGTCCGCCCCGGCAGAGGCAGTTGCAGGGGCCACCCCTCCCAGCAGTAGCTCCCCCCTCCTAGCTCAGAGGCTCCTCTCCCCTCCCACCCTACGTCCCCCATTGTAAATAAAAAGTTAAAGACGTTGTTTTCCAATAAAAACTGTGTTGGTTGTTTATTGGGAGATACGGGGAGGGGAGGAGGGAAGGGTTGGGGATGGGAAGGAGATGTAAAGGGAGAGAGAGGCGACCCTACTGTGGGGCCTGGGAGAACATCTCTGTCAGGGCCTCCCGTATGCGTACCCCATCATGGTGCGCCTGGTGGATGGCAGCTGTGCGGGGCTGTTCGAAGGCCTGGCCCTCGCCTGCCATCCATGCTGGGAGAAAGGCCTCCCCCTTCCGCTCCACGATGTTATGGAGCACACAGCCACTACCTCGGGGACATTCCGCTCACCCATCTCCAGACGGGTGAGCAAACAGCGAAACCGGGTTTTTAGACGGCTGAAGGCGCACTCCACCTGGTTGCGGGCCCGGTTGAGGCGGTCGTTGAAATGTGCCCGGTCGTGGTCTGTCCGCCCTGTGTAGGGCCGCATCAACCAGGGCAGCAGGGGATAGGCCACGTCCCCCACAATACATGTGGGCATGGGCACTTACCCGACAGTAAATTCCCGATGGGGGAAGAAAATGCCCACCTCCAGCCTGCCAAACAGGCTGGAGTTTCGGAGAATACGGGTGTTGTGTGCCCTGCCGGACCAGCCCACATAAATATCCATGAAGCGGCCACGGTGGTCCACAAGGGCCTGTAGCACGATGGAGAAGTACCCCTTGCGATTTATGAAATGGGCTGCTCGATGCTCCGGGGCACGGACGGGGATGTGGGTTGCATCCAGGGCTCCCCCGCAGTTGGGGAACCCCAGGGCAGCGAAGCCGGCCATCGTAGCCTCCATGTCCCGCAGGCGGATGACTCGCTGCAGCAGGATGTCTTTGATGGCACGGATGACCTGCAGAAGGGTGCACAGAAACACAGGGGAAAGCATCACATAAGGCAGGGTAAGTGCGTGCTCCCTTCGGGGGTTCTTCCCCCCCCCCCCGTGATGCACTGTGTCCACGTGCGCGCATGCGCACACACACCAGGGCCCCCTCGCCCCACGGGGCCCCCCCCACCAGCAGGCCTGTGCAAGGGAGGAATGGCCCAAACCCCTGGATGACGGGGCATTCCCCATCACCCCAGCCTGGAGTCTTGCCTGCCCCTGGGTATGGAGTGCAGCACCCCTCCCCTCCCCCCCCGCCCCCCAAGCACTTACCTGCATGACAACGGCACCGATGGTGGATCTGCCCACCCCGAACTGGTGTGCCACCGATCGGTAGCTGTCCGGGGTGGCCAGCTTCCAGAGTGCAATGGCAGCCCTCTTGTCCATGGGGATGGGTGCCCACAGCCGGGTGGTGCTTCTCTGGAGTGCAGGGGCGAGCCAGGTACATAGCTCCAGGAATGTCTGCTTTCGCATCTGAAAGTTCCAGAGCCATTGCTGGTCGTCCCATTGCCCTAGGACCAGTCGGTCCTGGTGTCCAGTCTCCACAAGGGCCTCTCCACGGTGGGGTGGGGATGCCACAGGGACGCCACCGCCTCCCTGGTGAGGGAGTCCAGAGCGACCTGCGCCTCGAGGTCCTGGACGATGAGTGCAGCAGCATGGAGCAGCAGCTGCAGGCACTCCAAAATGGCCGGAAGGGGCCAGAGCAGGCACAAGGCCACCCCTGGCTCCATGGCACAAGAAAAGAGCTGAGGTCAAAAAATCAGCAAATGGCACTAAGGCACAAGCTGTGGTGTCCAACAAGGCAGAGGGCAACCACAACTAGAACTGCTACGGCTGTCAGTCTCTGCAAGAGGTCCTAAAGCTCACAGCAGGAGAGAAACGGCTGTCCGGGGAGATCCCTTTAAGCATGTGCCTCAAAGGAGCTCCAGCCCCCGCCCCCGGAAAGGGCTGGTGCCCTTTTGCCCTCTCCAAAATGGTTCCGGGCTCCTGCTTTTGCATAAGAGCGTCCTGCCAATGTAGACGTAGCCTAAAGGTTTATTAAAAGAACTCTTGCGTTAAAGAGTATTTGCGCAAGATCGCGCCAATGTAGACGTAGCCTAAAGGTTTATTACTACAAGAAGGAAAAGCATGAGAGTAAGGTTGTTAAAATATCATACATTACATGCATCGAATCTCCCAGTTCTCGATGCAGGCTCGCAGCAGAGATGTTATAACTGCTAGCTTAAAAGTCCTTGGTGAACATCCTTCGTCAGGATGTGTCCACAGTTCTTTCCGGCTCTTCGATCCCAGCACTGCTGCCTCTGGGATGAAGGGCTGAGCTGAGCACCAAGATGGAGTCGGCCACATGGCATATTTATACCCCCTCCTGGCTTCTTCCAAGCTAGAGGGAGTCACAGGGCCAGTGGCCAGGTGTGTCTTTGGCCTCCAGAGGTCCATTGTTCCCTGGAGCTTCGCTCATTAGCATGTCCATGGGCAAACATTCCTGGCCCATTACTCAACCACATACAGAGAAACTTCCAGTCTCCATACAGAGTACATATTTATAACTCCACACACAGACATTATACAGATATATGAAGAGCATATACAGAATCAGTAGAAAGTAAGCTTTTGTCTGACACCTCACATGGCCCCCTTTGTACCAACTTTTGGGGCAAACACCCCCCCCCCCATGGGTGCAGCAGTAATATTGCTGCTCCCCTCAAAATCCAGTAATGTGACAGTACCTACGAACGCTGCTCTCATGGACCTGGCAAAAACAATATGGCAGATGCCTGTCACCTTCCCACCAACCTGCAAAAGGTCTGACAAAAAAAATTACGTCATACCACAGGAGGCAGACTTTTATTCTCCCATCCAAAGCCCATTTCCCTGGTGATGCAGGCTGTCAATCAGAGGGGAAGCAACAAGCTGCTCGTACCGCACCGTATGACAGAGAATGACGCAAGCTTGATCTCCTTGGGAGAAAAGCTTACTCCTCTGCTACCTTCCAACTGAGGATAGCCAGTTATACAGCACTGCTTGTGAAATACACCTACAACATATTTGAGCAGATGACACCTTTTATTGAACAGCTTCCATACAATAAGAGGGAACAGTTCAAGTCCAACATAAACGAAGGGGCTCTCATTTCACACAAAGCCATCCACGCTGCAGTCAATTTGGCTGATACAGCAGCACGATCCATCTCAACAGCCATTGTTATGAGGTCCTCCTGGCTACAGCTGTCCAGTTTCCCTAAGGAGGTGCACGCCACAGTAGAGGACCTTCCATTTGAGAGTTCTAAACTATTTGCAGAGTCAACAGACGCAGCATTACACATTCTCAAGGATTCAAAAGCTACCTTGAGAACCTTAGGCATATACGTACCTGCAACAAAAAGGAAGCAGGGTAGAGCATTTAATCAGAAGTATCGACCAACCTCCTTCTGTCAGCCCCATAGATATTTTGCAAAGAGCGCTAGGGTAGGCACAGGCAGCTAAGTGAACAACTGGCTTTGGCGCAACCATCAACTTCAGGACAGGGATTTTGAGCTGTTGGTCGAGGGCAGGACAGTCCCAAATTCTCTAAGGCTTTCTTTTCTTCCCCATACTCACTTTGGGAACAGATTGGCATTTCATTACCACGAGTGGTCAGACATCACCACGGACAAGTGGGTTTTAGAACTGGTGTGTAGTGGTTACTGTATCCCATTCCAATCTACCCCCACTCTTACCCATCCAGCTTTTGGGGACCCATCTCAGCAGAGTGCACTCCTGCAAGAAATAGAACATCTTCTCCAGCTCAGTGCGATAGAACAGGTACCGACAGAACAGAGGGAAAAGGGGTTTTCCTCCCACTACTTTCTCACAAAAAAGAAGAGTGGAGGATAGAGGCCAATCCTAGATTTATGCAGTCTGTCGATTTGTCCACACACAACGTTTCAAAATTGTGACTCTTGCCACGTTCATTCCAGCCTTGGAGAAGGGAGACTAGTTGTCCACCCTCAACCTACAGGATTCATACTTCCACATCTTGATACACCTGGTGCAAAGACGCTTCCTATGATATGCAGTTCAACACCGCCACTTTCAATATAAGGTGCTCTCCTTTGGACTTTCCACAGCACCAAGAGTTTTTTCCAAAGTCTTAGTGGTAGTTGCAGCATACCTTCGCTGAAGGGGAGTCATTATCTTCTCAAACCTGGATGACTTCCTACAAAAGGGGGTCGTCTTTTCATGATGCACAATGGGCGGTGACAACCACCAGAGAACTATTCAGCCAACTGGGACTGCAACTCAATCTTCAAAAATGCTTTTGACCCCAACAGAAACCCTCAATTTCACGGGGGCTGAGCTCAACTGCACAATGGCAGAGCTGCAGTGCTCACAGACTTGATAGGACAGGCACAACACAGTCCGCAGTTCTCAGCAAAGCTCTGTCTCTAGCTCGTGGGACATATGGCAGTGGCTGCGTTTGTAGTACCACATGCTTGCCTACACGGGAGACCATTACAAGCCTGGCTTCACACTGTATACAAGTCACAGGTTCATCAAATAATCAAACACCTGTCCATGCCAATCACGGTGAAAGAATCCCTCACTTGGTGGATGGAGGTAGACAATACCTGCAAGGGAGTTCCGTTTCACCCCCCACTCCTGTCAGTCACAATAACCACGGATGCATCACTATTAGGGTGGGGAGCCCACATTGGTCAACAAGTTGTCCAAGGCCAATGGTCACCAAAGGTGTCCAAACTCCATATCAACATCTTGGAACTCGGAGCGGTTCGCAATACCTGCCAACATTTTGCTGATAAGTCAGTACACTAATTTATGGACAAACAACAATAATACCAAATGCAGCAAGTACCGTTCCAGAGTCGGTCTAGGTCCCCAATCTCTGGGGGATGCATTCATGATAAAGTGGGACAGAATGCTCATGTATGCCTTCCCACCACTGCCTCTGCTCCACAAGGTGATTCTGAAAATAAAACAGGACCAAGCCAGGGACATACTGGTAGCTCCAAACTGGCCCTGACAGACATGGTTCCCTTACCTGCTTCAGATGATCCAAAGTCCTCTGTGACATTTCCCTCCGGTTTCCATTCTCCTCATGCAGGACGGAGGCAGGCTTCATCATCCTAATATCCAGACACTTCACCTACAAGCATGGCTCATCACTGGCCAGCCTCTCTAGAATCAAGGTATTCAGATGCTGTACAAGAGAATCTCTTAAATTCTCATAGGCCATCTACAAGAAAGACGTATATTCATAAGTGGCACAGATTCACCCTCTGGCGCGATTCTGGAAATTTTACAATATCTATTATATCTCATGCAGTCAGGGCTCTCCCTCAGCTCTATATGAGTGCATCTCGATGTGATTACAGTGCTGCACTCCACAGTTGATGAATTCTCTGTGTTTGTATATCCCATGATTAAATGCTTTATGAGGCGGCTACAAAACATGTACCCTCAGACCAAGACCCCAACTCCAACATGGGACCTAAACCTCGTACTCAGAGCACTAACGGGAAAGTCCTTTGAACCCATGACCCATGCTTCCTGTTACACTTATCCATTAAAACAGCATTCTTAGTGGCCATTACTTCAGCACACAGAGGGTGTGTCTAGATTACATGGCTCCGTAGACAGAGCCATGTAAATTTAGTTTATTCGGCATAGTCAAAGAAGCGGGGATTTAAATAATCCCCGCTTCATTAAAATAAACATGGCTGCTGCGCTGTGCCGACAATCAGCTGATCTGACACAGCGCGGCAATCTAGACGCGGATCTGTCGGCTGGGGAAGCCTTTGCTGACCGATCCCTTATGCCTCGTGAAACAAGGTTTACAGGATCAGTCGGCAAAGGCTTCCACAGCCGACAGATCCGCGTCTAGACTGCCGCGCTGTGTCGGATCAGCTGATCGTCAGCACAGTGCGGCAGCCATGTTTATTTTAATGAGCGGGGATTATTTAAATCCCCGCTTCTTTGACTATGCCGAATAAACTAATTTACATGGCTCCGTCGACGGAGCCATGTAGTCTAGACACATCCAGAGTGGTAAAATTGGGAGCCCTGATGACTGATCCTCCTTATACCATATTCCACAAGGACAAGGTCGTCTTCCTCCCACAGCCTAAATTCCTTCCTAAGATACCTACCTCATTTCACTGCAACGAGCCCATATACCTACTGGTCGTCTTCCCCAAGCCTCTCACTGACAACAAGAAACCGGTGCTTCACACACTGGATGTCCGTAGAGCGTTTGCCTTTTACTTACAAAGGACAAAATCGTTCGGGAAGTCTACTAGACTTTATAGCTGCAGAGAGATTACAGAGCACGCCCATCTCCAAATAGATGTTATCCAAATGGATAACAGATTGTATCCACCTCTCATATTCTATACTTAACCATGATCTCCCCCCCCCCCCCCAACATTCATAAGGACATTGGGAGAGCATTCTTTCTCTCCCCCCACTGCTATCTTTGAATCACAGGTATCAGTGGGGAACAGGAGGGAACCAGTACACATGGGGAGCTAGCTCCCACTGAGTGGACTGACCCCTCTGCCTCCAATAGAGGCAGGAGGGGGAAATGGCAGTTGGTCCTCCCCTCCCCCACATGTAATCATGTGCCTGCTGAAAATTTCAGCTGATACATGTTGACAAAAATAAACACATTTTAACATCCCTATCCAGCACTTGCCTTATCACAGGTTCTTCCTTCTGGTACCTGCTTGCACTTGTTCCTCCCAGACTCTGCACAACGCTTTCTCTCAGCAGCTCCTTCCTTGTACTGAGCTAACAGAAGGGAAGCCTTTTTAAACCAGTCTCAACCAGAGATGTGAACAAGTAACCAGTTACTCAGTAAGCATCACTCTTACTGGGTGATGCTTACTGGATACTGGTTAACCAGTATCTGGGAGCAGCCGCTTGTCGGGGCTGGGAGCAGGAACCAGCCACCCTATATGCAAGAGGAGGGCAAAAGCAAGAGCTTCCCCCATGCTTAGGGCTGCCGACTCCTGCTGCTAGCAGCCCCAAATGTGGGGGAGGAGGGAGCTGGCAGTGGTAACCCAGCAGGGTGGGGGGCAGTGAGGGATCCCGCCTAATCAGTTGATCGGTTAAACATAAGTATTAACAGGTCAACTGATTAACCGGGATTTTGCATCCCTGGTCTCAACTAGCTATCAGGTTGTCTGTTGGTCTGACTCCCTTGAGTCTGGGAGCCTCCTATTGGGTTCCAGGTGTTTTAATTGGTCTAATTGTTCTGATTTTAGCAGATTCTTGCTGGCTCTGGATCAGGCCTTGTTAGCGCACCCTGGGAACAAGGACCTATTTAATCTAGGGCTAATATATTTCCCTACTATCACTCTCTTGTAGTCCTCCAGTCTGACCCTGCCACAATATGTAACACAATTTCAGCATCCTACCCTGATATCTTTGGTCTTTGTTTAGGCAGCCAAGTCTGTGGGTGGAAAATCTCCTAAAACTATTGTGTCCAACACATTAGCCACATGTGGCTATTCGGCTGGTTGAGTGCGGCTAGTTTGCAATAGTGGCTATTGCTTCAGAATTGGTTGGACATCATAGTCCTAAAACAAATCCAAAGACAAAGCATCCAAGATCTGAAATGAAAGGTCTTTTTTCTAGCTGTAAGAATTACTAATTAGTCCAGTATTGATGGAATGACACAGCTTGTATTTTTGGAATAAATTCTTCACCGTTGTGGATTTTCACTCTGACCCTTACAAGCATGCATGCGAGTGGACTTTTGGGTATCTAGGATTTGACCAGATGTACATGGTGTATAGACTACAATACCTCTGAAACAATAGTGTGTTACATTTCCTCTGCTCTTAGACTCAACAAGTCTTTTTAACTTGGAATCCTCAGGATGTCTGAAGAGCCAAAGTAAGTTGCTAAGTACTCCATCAGTCAGAATACTGTCCTCTTGAGGAGATTGAAGCTGGAACCAGTTTTCATGTGGAAGAGTAAGAAATTTATTTTCTCTCTCTTTTTATATAAAAAAGTTTTTCCTGACGGACAACAAAAAGATCTCATCACACTGCTCTCATGCTTTCTGGCTGTGAAAGCCCCACCTCCTATGCCAGGAGTTGGCAACCTATGGCTCCCGACCCAAATATGGCTCAGTAGAGAGCCAAATATGACTCTTTTGCAACTCCAGCTCAGTCCCCCCAGTAGGGAGCCTGTGCTGGTGCCCCAGCCTCGCCCCTCTCCCCGTGAGGTTGAAGCACCAGTGCTGGCTTCCTGCGAGGAGGGGGGAGAGTCCCAAGGGCTCCCCACTGGACCCGGCTTGCAGGGAAGAAGCGGCACTAGAAGTGGCTGTGTGTGCTGCCGCTTCCCTTTCCTCTCCCCCAGCTGGGGGACAGCAGCACAGTGGTGCACTTCCTGGAGGCTTTTCCTGCTGTTCCTATTGGCCAGAATCAGGCCAATGGAAACAGCAGGAGGTGATGCCTGAGCTATGGTGCTGGGAGCCACATGAAAGCAAGTGGCCCCCAAATCCCCAAGCCAAGACCCTGTACCCCCAGCCCACCCACTTACTACTCTGCTGAGACTCTGCACTCAGAGCACTCACCCCTCCACTGAAACCCTGCACCCCCAAGCTGAGACCCTGCACTCCCACCTCCTCACCCCCCCTCAGCTGACCACCTGCACCCCCAGCCCACTCACTCATTGCCCTGCTGAGACCCTGCACCCCCAGCCTCCTCACTCATCACCTTGCTGCGACTCCCTTCCCCCATAGCCATACACCTTCCCCCAGCTTGCTCCTGCCCCCTCCCCCAGGCCAGACACCCTGCTCCCAGCTCACTCCTGAACCTTCCCCTTTGGCCACACACCGTGCCCCCAGCCCACTTCTGAGCCCTCCTTTGCTCCTGCAAAAGCCGCTTGGGGGGTGACAGCCCCCTAGTAAATGTAAAGTTCTTTTTAGGGGCATTGAGGAAAGGACCCTTTCCTGCTTGAACATGCAGCTTCATGTGAGAAAGATGATACTGAAAATATGGCCGATTAAATGTTTTTCTTCTCAGATTGCTCAGCAGATTTCTGTTGTGTTGCCTCTAGGGAATCACATTTCCTCATGTCCTTCACAGGCTCTATTTGTATAAATCATACATTTGATTTACACAAATAATTTACTCTCTCAAAGAACCTGGTCTGTCTAGTTTTGTGTATATATATCTTAAACAAACCAACCACTTCAATGAAAACAAGGGACAGGGAAGTTACAAATTCCACAGAATATGCCTTCCAGTAGGCAGCAGGGATTAAAACATATAAACCAACCTCCCCTCCCCCAAAACAGTGAGGGTATGTCTACACTACAGCGCTATTTCGAATTAACTTATTTCGAATTAGTTAATTCGAAATAAGCTAAATCGAAATAACGCATCTAGACACAAAAATTAATTCAAAACAGCGTTTTTCTTATTCGAAATAGCGCGTCCACACTGAGTGGACCCTGAATTGAAGGTAAGGCTGGCCGGAACCAGTGCCAAAAGGGCATCAGGGTCGGACTTAGTGTGTGGGGCTGCTGCTTCAAGCTAGCCGAGGTCCGTGCTTAAAGGGACCCGACCCTCCATCCCGGACAGACAGTTCTCAGGTTTCTCTGCTTGCTGGTCTACCTCGCTGAGGGACAGCAAAGCATTTGTGTCTTGGAGTGATCTGCTTGCCCTCACTCGGGACATCACGGCACTCTGCAACACAGAACCAGACCTGCCCCCAGGGACTCTGCTGCGTCTCATAGACACGTTGCCAACAGCCTGGCTGCACTGTCTGCAGGCTGCCATCCGGGAGCACCATCGAGGGGCTGTCAGGATCCAGGGGGTCCTGTGGGAGAGCTTCCACCCTGAGGAGCGCTAACAGTCTCCCCGGTCTGCCCCACTGGGGGCTTGTGCCCCATTCCTCCCTCTCGTCCTTCCACTTACCCTTCCCTAGCCCCCCCTTCCTGATGTCAAATAAAAGACACATATTTTCAAAAATATAAACTGTCTTTATTTAACACAACTGGGGAGGGGGAATGAAACTCTGGGGAGACAGGAGAAAGGAGGCGGGAGAGGGCAGGGGAGAGGGTGGGAGAGGGGAGGGGGAAAACCGGGAGGAGGGAGCTGGAAGGGGGAAGCAAGGGGAAGAAGGGGGAGGGGAAGCTCAGCACTCAGGGCTGGGGGTCTCGCCGGGCCAACCGCCTCCCAGTATGGCGGGGGAGGGGGCCTCGGCATCCCCGGGGGGATGGGGAGGAGGGTGCGGAGGTTGAGGTGGGGGGTGTGGAGATTGAGGAGGAGGGTGTGGAGATTGAGGAGGAAGAGGTGGGAGGGGGGGCAGGAGTGGGAGGAGGAACAGTAGTTGGGGGGGCAGCAGGTGCAGGACCAGCCCGGGGCAGCATGCTCTGTAGCAGGGCCTACAGGTTTGAGTTCATGGCTTGGTCCTGAGCAAGCTGCTCCCGGCAGAGCTGCAGGTCCTCCTGCATCCAGGCCTGGATGGTGCGGTGCAGGGCTCACAGGGTCCCCCATGTGCTGGTCCTGGTACCCCTGCCGCGTGGTGGTGGTCCTGCTGAGGCTGTGGGTGTGGGAGCATGTCCCGGGCGGGGTGGTGCGCCCTGCACGAGCAGCTGGTGCAGCTGTAGAGAAAGAAGAGAAGTGGTCAGTTCTCCCTGGGGACACAGTGGATGATGCCCAGCCGCGCCCCGCTCCTCTCCCCCCTCGACCCCCCCGCGACGTGAGGGCGACTGTGCCCTGCACCTTCAGAGCTGATGTGCTTGCACAGAGGCCATGGTCAGGATGTCTGGCTCTCCCTGGGACTGGGAGCTGCCCCAAGACCGCACCCATGTCCCTGTGCCGTGTATAGTGTGGCCGGGGCGGGGGGGAGATGTCCCCTGCCTCTGTGTAGAGGGGGCGTGTGAAGGGAGAGCGTCCTGCTGGGTCCCACCCCGGGGTCGGGAGTGTGTCAGGTCTCTTCACACATGCATGTGCCTATTGGGCCACGGCTCCTGGGTGTCACGCAGCTGGAGCCACCTGCCCAAGGGTGGCATGGCATGTGCTCACACATGCACAGGTGGCTGCGTGATCCATGGGAGGCATGGCCCACATGTGCAGTCCCTGGTCTCCCTCTCCACCTCCTCCCGGGGTAGGGGACAGTGCTGGCACTTACCTGGTATGGCCTCCCTGGACATTCCTGCCGACTCCGGTGCCGGGACAGCTAATGGTGGCCCCTCTGGTGCGCCCGGGTCAGGGCCCTCCAGTCCCGGCTCGCTGCCTCCTGGGCTGGCGCAGACCGCCCCGCCCCCAGGAGTCGGTCGAGGGCGGGGAAGTAGGGGCGGGTGTCAGCCCCTGCTGCAGCGCCGCCCCTGGTGGCCCTAGTGTACGCCTGCCGCAGCTCCTTCACCTTCAGGCACACCTGCTCTTGGGTGCGCTTGTGGCCTTTCCTGGCCATGGTGGCTGCTATGTGGCCATAGACGGCCGCGTTCTTCCACCTAGTGTGGAGATCATGGACATTGGGGGCCTCTTCCCAAACCTCAATGAGGTCCATGATCTTCGCGCTTGTCCATGAGGGCGCGCGCTGTCTATGGCCCCTGGGTGCTGGGGGACTGGGCGGGGGTCAGCTGGCTGCCACTGGCTGCCATCGTGTGGCCACTGGCTGAGGGTCTGCGGCTGCTGGCAGGCCTGGCTCTTGCACGTGCCCAGTGGCCAGAGTCTGTCCCTTTAAGGGCTCCGGGGCTGGGGGGGGAGCAGACGAGTTTTCCTGGTTGTGGCTAGAGTGGCCACCAGGGGGAACTGGGAAGGGCTGGAGGCCCCCTAATTCGAAATAAGTGTCTACACAGCACTTATTTCGAATTAGCTATTTTGAATTAGGTGTTGTTCCTCGTAGAATGAGGTTTACCTAATTCGAAATAAGGGCTCCACTATTTCGAATTTATTTCAAAATAGCGGTTTGTATGTATAGACGCTATTAAAGTTAATTCGAAATAACGGCTGTTATTTTGAATTAACTTTGTAGTGTAGACATACCCTGAGTGAATTACAGGCTGGGAGCTGTCCATCTCTTCAAGTGTTAAGTCAGATACGTGTCATAAGCCATCGTCCACTGTCTGTTTTCCTCACTTTGAGGATGTCCCAGAGACTGTCTGTTACAAATATAAATTGAGCTTGTCAAACTTTCTCCCCTAATCATTAAGTTTGGGCAGAAGTTTAATTACAATGAAATGTTGTTTGTTTAAAGGAGAAAATTCTGGCTTTTTGATAGTGTCTGTAAGTTATTTTGCTATCAGGAGAAGCAATTAGTATGTAATATAGGCTCTAGGACAAGGACAGTCTTTTTTTGTGTGTGTATATATAAGGGACATAATCAACTGGTTTTATGTGCAGATGTGTGTGTGCATTTGCATAATTTTAGACTAATGTTTGTGTTCACAGCACTTCAGGGCAATATTAAATCCTTTCCACTGTGTTTGACATTTATATTTATGAAAAGACTTCAGTTTATGTTAAGTTTTGCACAGCCCACCCGATTAAAAAAAAAAAAGTGCACAAAATGGCCATTGTGGGTCTGAAAATAATTGTCTCTTTGAGAAATGACCAGCCCACTCTTTTCTCAGCTGCCACATTCAGATTGTAAATTCCATGGGGCGGGGTTCTGTTGCAGCATTTGTCTCTAAAGTGCCATGCTTAACCATAGTGCTGTAGAAATAATAAATTGTTGTATATCTTTCATTTCCCCCTTATCCTGCATTGGTCCCTATTAGAAAGCAAGGAGGCAAAAAGGAACTGTTAAAGCCAGTATAAAAGCACTAATCTCCTTCCATCTTAATGGGTTTCCTTTGTCCTAGAATCATAGTCAAAAGCCCTAGATCATAGCTCATCATGCTCATCTTTCTTGTCCCCTCTTCCCTTTCAGCTTGCTGAAAATAATGTTTTGAAAACAGCAGGGGTGGTGTGATAAATTTAGCCTAATGATGACTTTACCTATAAGGAGTGAGTGAAAGTTCATAAAATGTCAGAATAACTTATAACAACACTTGTTGATGGGAGAAGTTATGAAAGGGAGACAGACTGTATTTGCCCAAACAAAAAGGCCTACAAATATCATTCAAGACTATGTTAAGATCATGTCTGATTAACAAGAACAGTGTGACACTGGAAATCTATGAACCAAAATTGGTGCATTGGAAATTTAGGTCTTATCAGATGACAAAATAATGAGGGGATGCGCCGTTCCATTCATTACTCCCTTTAGGGGCTTTGAAAAAGAGACTGGGGGGGGGGGGGGAATTGGCTAATGAAGCAAGTTTCACCATCATGCTTGTCACCACCACTGTTTTCTGGGACCTTCATCCTGAGAGATGTCCTGACCAGAGTGGGCCAGAAATGGGGGGACACAGATGACTCACCATCTCTACTGATTCTGGCTGAATCCCAGACACTGCCTAATATAGAGACTTTGTCTTTGTCGCCACCTCTTGTCCTTCCCTACCTTATTTTTTTTCTTTCCAATTTCTCTCCTTTTTTTCTTTCTGCCCGATAAGCAGAGTTTGAGGGTCATGTTGACATCTTTAGCTGTTAGGGTCCATATATTCCATCAAAATGAATACAGCCCTCTCCCCCCAGTCATGATTGAATCCCCATTGTGATAGGCAGTATATGCACACGAAGACATAGAAGATTATGCCCTGAGGAGATGAGGCTAGGATATCTGAGCATGGCCACTATTGTATTAATTTAGATAGAATATATAAGCCAATGGTGTTAACATAACTCAGTCACTGTCCAACATTAAACAGTTTTAAGCAAAGGCTGCGGTTTGGCATACAGAAACCTTAGTCTGTTTTGTAAAATAGCAAACACGCCATTAAGCGTTCTGGGTTCCAGTGCAGTGCCATTGGGATTGGTTTTTGGCCCTGTGCTAGTTAAATTTTTATCAGTGATCTCTAAGAAAACATAAAATTATCACTGATAAAGTTTGCAGATGACAAAAAATTGGGGGAAATGGTAAATAATTATGAAAACTGGTGACTGAGTCAGAGTGATCTAGATTGCTTGGTAAACTGGGTGCAAGCAAACAATATGCTTTTTTAATACAGGTAAATGTATAGATATAGGAACAAAGAATGTAGGCCATCCTTACAGGATGGTGGAGTCTATCCTGAGAAGCAGTGACTTTGAAAAAGCTTTGGGAGTCATGGTGGATAATCAGCTGAACAAAAGCTCTCAGTGTACTGCTGCGGCCAAAAGAGATAATATGATCTTGGGATGCAGAAATGGGAATCACAGTAGGTGTAAAGAAGTTAATTTAACTCTGTATTTGACACTGGTGTGACCACTGCTGTAATAATGTGTTTAATTTTCCAGCTTGCAGCTCAAGAAGGATGTTGATAAATTGGAAAGGGTTTGGAGAAGAGCCACAGGAATGATTAAAGGATTAGAAAATGTGCTTTACCGTGATAAACACAAGGAGCTCGATCTATTGCATTTAAACAGAAGGTTAAGGGGTGACGTGATTACTGTTTGTGAGAACGTACATGTGGAACAAATATTTAGTGATGTGCTTTTCAGTCTACCAGAGAAAGGTATAATTGTATGGGTGAAGTTGCAGCTAGAAAAATTCAGACTGGAAATGAGGTGTGAACTTTTAATGATGAGAGTAATAAATCACTAGAACAATTTCCCAAGGGTTATGGTGGATTTTCCATCACTGACAATTTATAAACTAAAATCAAATGTTTTTCTAAAATCTGCTCTAGGAATTTTTGAGGATGTTTGGTGGCATATGCGATGCAGGTCAGCCTAGATGATCACAGTGGTCCCTTCTGGTCTTAATCTTATCAATCTTTTGTAAGTGTACATTCACATTCATCCATCTGTCCTCCCCCCTCTCTCTAATTTTGTTTTGTTTTATTTTTCATGTTCTTAACCAGAATTATTTTGTTCACCTGTTTCGGTTTAGTAATTTCTGGTCTCAGGCTTCTCTTATTTACTTGATGTAATTAGGGCTCTACCATATTCATGGTCAATTTTGATCAATTTTACTGTATAGAATTTTTTAAAAATAGCTGAAATTGTGAAATTTACTATTTAAATCTGAAATTTAATTGTGGTGTAATTGTAGGGATCCTGACCCAAAAAAGATGTGTGTGGTATGGGTGTTAGTGTGTACCCATTTACATGATTAACCAATAAGCCTGAGCTCATCAGTTAGTCCTAATGATTATACCTAATGTATCAGAGGCAGCAGTGTGGGGAGGGGCACGTGGGAGCCAGTCCTGGGGGGGAGCCGGAGTTCAAGTGGGAGGTAGCAGCGTGGGAGGTGGGGAAGCAGGCAGGAGCTGGTTCACATGGAGCTGGTTCCCTGCATGTATTGGCTCCCGTGGAGCTACCTGCCCCCCCCCCCCCCCATGCTGTTGTGTCTGTATCCGAGGCAGCAGCGAAGGGAAGGCAGGTGGGAGCCAATGCTCATGGGGAGCCATTCAGTGTGAGCACCAGCCTCCCATCTGCTCCTCAGCATGTTACTGCTAAAAATTTCAGCGGTTACACGTTTACAAAAATAAACATTTTGTTAACATCCCTGGTGTGTTGGGGTCTTTAAGGTTATTGTAGGGGGATTGCAGTACTGCTACCCTTATTTCTGTGCTGTTTCTGGTTGTGGCACTCTTTTCAGAGGTGTGCAGCTGTAGAGTAGCTGAAGGCAGAGCCGTCACCAGTCTGAAGGCAGAGCCGTCACCAGTAATAGCATAGAATTAAGGATGCCATGATATAGTATTGCCGCCCTTAAGTCTATGCTGCTGCCGACAGAACTGGGCCCTTGGTTAGCTGCCACAACTCTCCATCCAGCCAGATTTGAAGGCAGTAGTGCAGAAGGGTGTCATGGTTGTATTACAGTTTGAGCCTCTCTGGTCTGGGGCTGTCTGATCCAGTAACATCTGGACCATGGATAGAATCATAGAACAGTAGGACTGGAAGGGACCCGAGAGGTCATCGAGTCCAGTCCCCTGCCCTCATGGCAGGACCAAGTACTGTCTAGATCATCCCTAATAGACATTTATCTAACCTACTCTTAAATATCTCCAGAAATGGAAATTCCACAACCTCCCTGGGCAATTTATTCCAGTGTTTGACCACCCTGACAGTTAGGAACTTCTTCCTAATATCGAACTTAAAACCTCCCTTGCTGCAGTTTAAGCCCATTGCTTCTTGTTCTATCCTCAGAGGCCAAGATGAACAAGTTTTCTCCCTCCTCCTTGTGACACCCTTTTAGATACCTGAAAACTGCTATCATGTCCCCCCTCAATCTTCTCTTTTCTAAACTAAACAAACCCAATTCTTTTAGCCTTCCTTCATATGTCATGCAAAAGCGACAAGGAGTCATGTGGCACCTTATAGACTAACAGATGTATTAGAGCATAAGCTTTCGTGGGCAAAGACCCACTTCATCAGAGGCATGTAGTGGAAATTTCCAGAGGCAGGTTTTAATATGCAGGCTTAGAGATAATGAGGTTAATTCAGTCAGGGAGAGTGAGGCCCACTTCTAGCAGCTGATGTGGAGGTGTGAATACCAAGAGAAGCGAAACTGCTTTTGTGCTTGGCTAGCCATTCACAGTCTTTGTTTAATCCTGAACTGATGGTGTCAAATTTGCAGATGAGCTGTAGCTCAGCAGTTTCTCTTTGGAGTCTGGTCTTGAAGTTTTTTTGCTGCAGCATGGCTACCTTTAAATCTGCTACTGTGAGTCCAGGGAGATTGAAGTGTTCTCCTACAGGTTTTTGTATATTGCCACTCCTAATATCTGATTTGTGTCCATTTATTCTTTTACGTAGGGACTGACCAGTTTGGCGATGTATTTCGCAGAGGGGCATTGCTGGCACATGATGGCGTATATTATATTGGTAGATGTGCAGGTGAATGAACCAGTGATGGTGTGGCTGATCTGGTTAGGTCCTGTGATGGTGTCGCTGGTGTAGATATGAGGGCAGAGTTGGCACTGAGGTTTGTTGCAGGGATTGGTTCCTGAGTTAGAGTTACTGTGGTGCGGTGTATAGTTGCTGGTGAGAATTTGCTTCAGGTTGGCGGGTTGTCTGTGGGCAAGGACTGGCCTGCCTCCCAAAGCCTGTGAAAGTGAGGGATCGTTGTCCAGGATGGGTTGTAGGTCACTGATGATGCGTTGGAGAGATTTTAGCTGAAGACTGTAGGAGATGGCCAGTGGTGTTCTGTTGGTTTCTTTCTTGGGCTTGTCTTGTAGTAGGAGGCTTCTGGGTACATGTCTGGCTCTGTTACTCTGTTTCCTCACTTCCTCATGCGCGTGTCGTAGTTTCAAGAATGCTTGGTGAAGATCTTGTAAGTGTTGGTCTCTGTCTGAGGGGTTGGAGCAGATGCGGTTGTACCTTAGTGCTTGGCTGTCGACAATGGATCGTGTGGTGTGTCCGGGATGGAAGCTGGAGGCATGAAGTTAGGCATAGTGGTCGGTAGGTTTTCGGTATAGGGTGGTATTTATGTGACCGTTACTTATTTGCACCGTGGTGTCCAGGAATTGGCTCTCTTGTGTAGGCTGAGGTTGATGGTGGGGTGGAAGCTATTGAAATTGTAGTGGAATTCTTCCAGAGTCTCCTTCCCATGGGTCCAGATGATGAAAATGTCATCAGTGTAGCCTAGGTAGAGAAGGGGCATTAGTGGACAAGAGCTGAGGAAGCGTTGTTCCAGGTCGGCCATAAAAATGTTGCCATATTGTGGAGCCATGCAGGTGCCCATAGCAGTGCCACTGGTTTGGAGGTATATATTGTCACCGAATCTGAAACACACAACTATTTCAGATTTGGTGACAATATATACCTCCACTTATGCATCTTATCCCACCAGTGCTTGTTGCTGTAGGTTATAGTGACATTTTATGAACTTTCACTCACTGCTCACAGTTGAGCTCATGTTAGAGTAAATTTGTAGGACCTGGGAGGTCCTACAACTGTGGGAGGTCCTCTGGATGTTACTGTAATATAAATATTAAATAATAAAAGGGGATAGTCCTAACTGCAACAGTGCCTCTCATTGTACCAACTGCAGGGAAATGGGGACAGGGTGATAATGAATTATCTATATTAAGATCTCCCCAGAGAGACCAACTTTCTTCTCTGTTCCAATTTCTTTACACACGAACAGCGCATTTAAGCAGATTTACTATCAGGATGAGGATTTTTCTCATAGTATGTTTTCTCTGAGTCTAATCTCCTTACATTAATTTTCGACTTGTCTATACTGTAGAGACCATTGTCCTTTATTCTCTCCAGTCTCAGTACTTTCCATGGAAATCTTCAAATTCAAAATCAGTGAAACCAATAAGGATGGCCTGTTGTTCCTCTATTTTATGTTTCTTACACAATGACTTTTTTCACTGATGAGAGAATTGAATGGAAGTTAGTCTAATTCTGCAGCTTTTTACTTTGGTTGCTTGTGATCACTTAGCAATGCTTTTTGTAAAAACTGATTTTTTTTCACTGTAACTCTCACAATTTGTTTTTAATCATCAGTGTTCTGGAAGTTTGTTGATTAAAATGGTACGGGTCCACTGTGTCCTTATTTTAGTCTTTTGCGGCTCTAAATTTATTGGAATAGACTGACTGATGGCTTTTGTGAGCTAATGCACTTCATATGAAAGCATGCCTGCCAATGTTCCCTCTAATCTTTCCCATCCATGTGCAGAATAAATGTTATGTGCACTGAGACGTGTGATTGTGCACCACCAGCAGAAACAAAAAAGCCTAATGGTAGGCACTCTGCTAATCAGCTGGATGGCATTTGAATCTCTCCCCAATGACCGCACAAGTGCACAGCTTACAGGGAACACTGATGCTTGCCCAGCATTTACCTGTGCCATGTCTGCTTCAAGCCAACCTCGAAATCCCTTGATTTCATGAGAGCAACTTTCACTAGGCCCTTGATGAAATACACTCTTGAAATTGTTATGGATTCCTGAGAAACTAGAAATATATAGAGTGAAATCTTGCTCCTTTAAATTGTCTGTCTCTTCCTTTGATCCATTTCTTATTACTCAATTTTGGTCATTACCATTGTTTTTGAAGAGCTATGTGCGATCAACTTAATGATTAACTCTGAGCTGGTGGGGGGAGGAAGATTCTTCCATGTTCATATCATCTTTGATGTGTGAATACAAAAAGAAAAATTACAAACCCCTGCTATACATCAGGCAACAACAGAAAAAAAATCTATACTGAAACAGTATTAAAATGTGAAGCTTTGACTTCAGTCTGCTCTCAAGTTCTATAATTGTGTGTTAATTTCATGATCTGCTCTTTAGTTCATCAATAGCATAACCAGTTCCTATCCAAACTGAACTCAGGCCAAGTCCCCAGTGTACAGGAGAACCTCAGTGTTACAGACATCCTGGGAATGGAGGTTGTCCATCACTCTGAAGATGTAATGTAGACTTTATCCACTGGAGGAGTTGGGGCTGCAGGAGGGGCAGGTATGTGTCATGGCTCTGAGTTCAGGGAGGGTGGGGGCATGCAGTAGGGATGTAAGCGACTAGTAGACTACCAGATAAGCCTAGGCTTATTATCGGGTAGTCGAGTCACTACTCGACTAGTCCACCCCCTATCCCTCCCCCCCCACTGTCTCTGTATCAGAGGCACCAAGGTGGGGGAAGCGGGAGCCAGCTTAAAAGCCTGTTTCCTCTAGCACTATCTCCACAATGGAGGCCAGGGGAGGCAGAGGCGCAGCAGGGGAAACGGCACGAACTGGGACTGAGGCAGTCTCCACTCAAGCGGGGTCCGGATCGCTGCAACTCTGCCTTTGAAATGTATAAGAGCTGCAGGCAGAGGTACAGCAGGATAGCGAGTGCCCCCTTTATTGACTAATTGAGTAGTTGATAGAATTTCCATCACTGCTCAATTAGCTGATTAATCAAAATTTAACATCCCTAACGTGAAGAGGAGAGAAGTCAGGGTTTCTGACTCTAGGGAGCACCCAGCTCAAGGCTTTAGACCTGGGAGAGGACTGGAGTTTGGGGCTTTAGCCTCACTGCTGCGTTGCTGGCTTTAGCTTTGCAGCTCTGGGGTTCCACTCAGTTTCAACTGTTGATGTGGGGGGGAAGGGAAGGATGCTGGGTCTCAGGATTTTAGCAGTGGGAGGAGGAGCAGTGTTGGGGCTGTAGTGGAGAACAGAGCCATTGGAGCTGAAGCCCTGAGCTGCAGCACTCTCCCTGTCTAAAACCCTGAGCCCCAGTACTCCAGAGGGTCAGAAGCCAGCTGACCATCCCTGCACCTCAGCTACAACCCTCCCCTCTCTCCCATGTCTGAAGCCATGAGCCCTAGGGTTAAAGTCCCCAGGCAATACAGTATTGATTGGTCTTTTTTTTTTGTGTCTCCTCTCCCATCTGATTGATGACTTCTGATTTCATGGGGTGCCTGGTTGATTGGTAAGTCTCTAACTTTGGTGTTTGTATCTTTGAGGTTCTACTGTCGGATTTTCAGCCTGATATTAGGAAAACTTCAGATAGTATGCCTCATTATATACACTTGTTTGTAGTATTTGAAGATCATAGTGTGGAGTAAATATGGTAAAACACAGATGGTATTTTTATTTAATCATAAATAAATTTCCCCAATGTCAAAGCTTAGCAGTCTAAAGACTTACTGCCTTAAAAGTTTCATTAAAAAAAGTAGGCTGCCTAGTTTTTAGCTGTTTATGGCAAAAGAACAAATTGTCATAAATTGCAGAAAAACAAAAAAGCTTCATTTTTGCTGCTCTGAAACTTAAATGACAAAATTAATGTGCATAATTTATTTGAGCATCTGGGCTGAAAACTTGCATATCAAGTTTCAGTTCAGTTTGATCAACAATGGCTGAAAATTGGGATTTATAATGGAAATGCTGACAGATCTGAACATGTGTAAGCTAAGTCTGTGCCTGACAAACCTTTTTATTGTGCAGTGCTGTTTGTTAAATACATTTTTTCTGCTTTAATTGCATTTTCCACACTCTCTGCTTAATCTAGGCCTTTTCAATTTTAGTTGTTTTAGTTACACTTCAGATTTAAATGCTGCTTTTCAAGAATCTGCATAAAACTTGTCAGGTGACTCATGATACTTTGAAGCAGTAAGACTGGTCTGATGATAACTCATGCCTTACCATGTTGGTGGTGGAAAGAACAGCAGCTGGAAATTAACTGTTCTATTGCAGTAACATGCTCTTAACAGAAGATGGTGCCTTTAGCCTTTGCAGCTGTTTTCTCCCCTCCCCCATTTTTTTTATTTTTATTTTTTTGGCTTAGCACAGACAGAATGCTGTCACTAGGATTATAAAAAATAATGAAAGGAAAGAATCTAAAAAATATCTTGATGTACATATGTCTGTCTCAGAAAGCTCTTCCTAGAGAGTGCTCAGATGTGGCCTTTCACCACAGATCTCAAACAACTTCCATAAAAGCGTAAGGTTAGTCTTTAAAGCATCTGTTGAAGTAAGCAAGGGCTTAGTTGGAGGGAGCCTGGAGTAAAGGGAAGATGAGCAAAGACATTGCTCCATAAGAGCTGAATGTGTGAAGTGGGTTCTAGCATCTTTGATTAGGAGTTTTGAGGATCCTGACAGGTGTATTGGTGCCTTCCAGATATTTTCTTCATCCCCCACATATGAGATCCAGTACTGGGGCAACTTTAATTGGAGGAGGATCACTTTGAGAGCTTCTCAAATCTTCTCCTCGTGTATGCATTACAGAGGAAAAATATGGTGACTCATAGTCATTCCTCTTTTTTTCTTAATTACAATAGGAGGTGACCCTGCTCTCATACTAGTTCTTTGCTGCTTGACCCTTTGGTATAAGGTACTGTTTCTTGGATGGGATCCCAGAGAATTTCTAACTCTCTCATACTTCTGCATACATTTGGTATTCCCTGGATTGTGTGCTGCTTTGCCTAAGAGGTAGTTTATTGGTGACAAGGCTTGTCACCTTACCAGTTTTCCAAGATGCATCCTCAGGGCTCCAGTTTTTCATCCTCAGTCTTTAATTTGTTATCTTTCAACTGCTGCTTCTATGGACTCCCAAGAGGATTTGCTGCTCCTTTTTTGTAGTCTGGCCGTGGCAACCAGGGAATTGCCTTTGTAAAGTAAAACTGAAGTTTGAGTACAGTGATCAGCCTCCATATGTGTATCTTCTTCTGTCTTTTGGAATGATTGGTTGGCCATCTTGGAAATCTGTCCTGTGTTTCTGTCACGAATACTTTTACCCAGAGTTCTGTACTCAGTTTGCCATACATTTCACTGCCTTCAGATTAAAGAGGAATTGTTGGCAACTGGTCAAGTTATTTTGCTGCAGATGGATGTAAACTCTTTCCTCTTAGTGTCTGTATCCGCAAGATTGCATTTTTTTCAGCAGCGTAGTGGGACCTGGCATTTCAATTCCTTTTAAGTCTGGATGGCTGGTCAGAGTTCACAGACCTCATACATCATTAGAGGTAGGAATAACATTCTTGGAAAATGTAATTCCATTCCATTAATATTTATGTACTGTTTATACATATTTTCCAATGTTAATATTTAAAATGTTGTTTACATATTCAAGAGTCTTTTAAAATATTTTTTTATTAAAGGAGGTGTAAATGTATAAAAATATGAAACTGCTTTTATTCAAGCAACAAAAATCAGATTCCCATGAGTGAAATAAATTTTGGAGAGCTTTTCTGTTTTAGCCAGGAATAAGATTTTGAAATACACAGGAATATGTCTGGTTTATTTCTGTTTCTGGCATCTGCACATGAGGAAGTATCAGACCCATACAATACATATATTTAAAGGAGAGAGCTACACACATTTTAAGAAGACACTGTTAGGGTATGTCTACACTTGCTCCCTAGTCTGAACTAGGGATGCAAATGTAGCATACCGAAGTTGCTAATGAAGCGCGGGATTTAAATATCCCGCGCTTGATTCTCATATTCGCGTCTGGTCGCCACTTTAAAAATCCACTAGTCCAAATTAACTCACTGCGTGTAGACACGGTATTTCGAAAGAAACCCCTTCCCTCGGATTAACTTTTACTCCTCATTGCTCCTCATGTCACAAACCCATGTGATAACCTTAATAAAAATCCCTTTTCATTACTCCTGGTCCCTCTTAGCATGCCAAGGGGTATTCTATTAATTGACTCCTGGAAATCAGTGTTATCAGCTTGTGAAACCTTGTCTTCACCAATTCCAAGAGCAAAAGTCCACAAAATCCTTCTATGGCCCTGCATCTTCTATATTGCCATATAGTGCTGCATGCTTCCCTTCCAGTTGAAAGCTTAGCTATAGGGCCTTGCCACTGATGTATAATTGTGCCACTGACCTGTATAATTGCCTGACTGAGTCACCTCTTCAAATGTAATGGGTGAATTTGCTCAACTATGTCTTGGGCCTTGTTTATTTAGCACTCTCTGGTTTTTATCATAATCTTGCACCAGTGTTTATTTAAGATGGCTGACTTAGATGGATTTTGTTTAGGGCAATAAGAGTTTAGCCAATAAGCTAATGCTTATTGGTTTCTGTTACCAGTTAAACTCTGTTAGGGTCCTACCTGTCAGCTCCATAGCCCAAGCCTCCTCCTTGTTCCCTGGTGCTTTCCTGCCACCACTGTCTTTAGTGGTGATGCAGAATCCTTCCATGTTGCACCACAGGGGTCCCTCTGGGTTGCTGTCTGGACTCTAACACTGGCTGCTGCCCCACTTGCAGGGAGCCGGCTACCCCGTGCTGTGGGCTCTGCAGCTGGCAGGCTCCCGGTGCAAGCCAGCTCCCTGGGAGTGGGGCCAGCAAGGTATGTCCTGGGAGCAGCCACACATCCACCATCCTTCCCTCTCAAGTTTGTACCCATACATCCCAAGGTAAAAAGTTAACTATGTAACTGATAGGATTTTTAATGGTTACACAGCTGCTGTTTTTAGAGAGATTTTTTTAACATCCCTAATTTCAATGTCATTCAGAAAGGAATCTCTCTGCAGTGAGGCAAGTACAACATGCATCATGGCTACACTGGGGCCATCTATACACACATACCTTGATTCACTGACTCAGAACTGATTAGGAAAGTTGTAACTTGAGGGTTTGGAACTTCAATTTTGTATTAACCAAAAATATTCTTTTCTTTATTGTCAATGAAATAATTTTTTATCATATTGTTTGACTTATCTCCTCTGGGCATACAGCTGCAGCAGCCAGCCTGAACCTGCCATCACAATGACTGTTGAGTGAGTCTCGCTTCGTTTGGCTGAATGTGTTCTAGGATAAATGTGTTTTCTAAAAGAAACTATTTCTGCCTCTGAGGGCTTTGAAAACAGAACCATAGACTATGCTGACTCTGGAAAAGGTCTGTTGTGGATACGGGCCAGGGGAGTTCTAGCAAAATCAATTGTAAATTTGAGTCATCTTTTTAAGTTGGTGTTGTGTCTAAGCAGTTTGTATGTTACATTTAAAAATATATACTTGTGCATATAAATGTTTTATCTACAATTTTTACATATAATACCCAAGATGATTATAGGTAAAAAAAGAAATATTTTTTCCCCCTAGTTTAATTTGACCATTTGGTAGCACTGGATATAATCAGGTTCACTGTTTCATCTTTCAGGTCAATGAATCAGGTCCACAATTTGTTTGTGGCTCTATCATGTGATTTTTAAAACCACAAAAAAAATACAAAGGGAAATTAGGGCTGGAATAATATCTGAAACTAGTTTTTGGGGAACCCCTCCCCCAAAACCCTGATTTGAAATTTATTTTGATGGTTTTCCTCTAAAATCTTTGTTTTGCATGGATTGGGATTTCAACAAGAAATGACTGCACTGCAAGAGAAAACAAAATATAAGTTATGCACTTATCTCATTAAACTGAAGTGCTGCTTCCTCCATTGGTTACTCTGCCTATTGAATGTATCTTCAGAAGCTCATTAAAATGTTCTGATAACTATAAGGAAAAGCATTGTCTTTTGGAGGAAGAGGATTATCGTTCTATACTGGGGTTTTTTTTGCGTGGGGGCTGGGGTCTAATAAATAGTAACAGAGGGACATAACTGAATTAGTTGGGCAGCCACATGTTAATTCTAAGAAGCCATCCGTGCTGTAAAATTAGTATCTGAAAGCTGCCTTTCATTTACTGTGGAATGAGAAAATACAAATACTGGTTTAAGTGTCCAGATAAGTTTAAAGAAGACATTCTTTAGTTCTTGTAGGACCTTAGTTAAGTGTTTGTGGGGACTGTAGTAAGATGAAGGCCTAAAACATAAGCCAGTGTAGCTCAGGCCTTGTCTGAGGCCTGAGGCTTAGCTAACAACAGACAAAACATGGCCAACATAAAGCAAAGCTAAGCTGTGAGCAAGAGGCAGGACCCTGCTCACAGAACTTGGCACAAACAGGGCTGAGAATGCAAAACACTAATTGGTAATAGGCCCAGGTATAGAACAGTAATTGGTATTGGTCATAAGTGGTACCACTTAGCTCATTAAAAAAGTCCTTGGTTACCTACTCCTCACAGATACAGAACCAAGTTCAGGAAAGGGTCTGAAATGACAGCATGATGGATAGAGATGATCTAATCAAACCAAGAGGTACAGCTGATGGGCGGTATCTAAGTAGCATCAGAGGGTTGTAACCTGACAACGTCAGAGGGTGGCACCCTGATACGTCAGCAGTGACATGTAAGTTGTTTGTACCTGTATATAAAGTGGTGTCTTGGGTGGGACAGTCTCTGTATGATCTAGGGGGCAGTGGAAATTTCCCACTGAGTCATTCCAGTGTTATGGAGTATATATGCATAGTGGTTTAGTAGAGTCTACTGACAACTATTACTGTACTTTGCTTAACAATAAACCTGGCCTGGCACCTTCGATCCGTATCTGGTTTGTGGTCTTTGGGGGCTCTCTTGGGGTCTGCTGTGGAGACTAAGTGCACAAGTCAACACAGCGCACATCATTGAGCACACAAGCAAGCAGCCTTCTGGTTATCATCATCAACAAAGCCAGAGACCCGTGAAGACACCTCGGCAGTAAATCCTGACCACCTCCTGAATAACTACAGGGGTTCCTATTACAACTTGCAAAATCTTTAAAAAAAATCATCTCTTCTCTAAATTAGTGAAGAAGTAAAATCTGGAGTAGACTTTGAGAGAATAGGGCTGGGTGAGATTTGTGTGGTCTCCCCTCTCAGACTCTTCTTTCAGTTTTGAGTGCGAAATTGACTAAAGACACAGTTGTGGGAGCAGCTCATGAAGAGTGAGGCTGTCATCCAGTATGACAGGAGTATCTGTTCCCTATACATTTGGTAGTGTTTATCAGATGTCATCTGACTCCACTGGTATTGATACGATAAACTGAATGACTCCATTTGTGTGACTTGTATAGAATTCCCAAAGAATTCTTCATGCCTTTGAAGACTTTGTCAGTTGAGGAGATCCAAAACTTTACAATTGAGGAAGTACATGGGTTGCCTTATGGATACTGTACTTTGATCAAACCCAGGAGTTAATATAGAGCTCTACGCTTCTGATCTGGAAGCAAGTGCCCAAGCTAGCTTTAATTCTGTGCTTGCATGGAAGCACATATCAAGCCAATCTACAGGCTCTTTAAAAAGTACAGTTTCTTTCCTTCCTTCCTTCTCAGTAGTCCCTACTATATGAAATTTAAGGCAACCAATGTTTCCGACACAGGGTGCATGGTGTAGTCTGAGAAACATGTTCTGTCTGGAATACTTCCTTAGGTTTGAAAGACTGACATCTTTAAATGAGAAGCCTGTGTTTGAAACCAAGCCACGTATAATGAAATCGAAGACAAGCTTTTACTCTAATGTCATTGTAGAGGGAGCTGTAGAGTATGGTGATGATTCTACTGTCATTCAGTAACAATTTCTATTGGTAGTTTCAAACTGAAACAAACGGTTCTGCTAATAACCAAAAAATTCCATCTACCCAAAGTAGAGATTTTATTCATAAAGGGAGACCCTATGCAGTCCACGAGAAATTTCACTATTGCTCTTGATTTTATGTGGAAGGCATTCAGATACTACAGTACAGTAATATGGTTTTATTCCACCAGCTAACTTAAATATCTCATTGATAAAGTGCAGAAAGAAGTATGCTTTGTTTGGCTGGGCTAGAGGGCAGACATAGTGATCCAAACCCTGCATATATAGAGGTGTGAGGAGGGTATAGTAGATTGAAAAAAGGGTTTCTTTTACAAAATTCATTTGAGGAGAGACTGATGACACTTCTCAATATTGTGTACCCACTGTGCATTCTTGATTGGTTCAGCAAATCTGTCTCTGTAGTATAGTCACTATTGTATAGTTTCCTCAGGTACTCAGTAGTGAAAGCCTTTACCAGTGCTGTTTGTCTCATCTAATACAATGTTTTGTAGAGTGTGAAAGATTTTCTTTAGCTTACAGGGAAGAGGACAATACGGGGATGAAAGTTCAGAGGTTGATGTAAGGATTAGGTGAAGAAATATCTGAAACTCAGCTACACCAGACAATATTTGTTTTTCATTTTCTTTTTTAGCTGTAGCTCTTTAGCTTCAGTGAGCAGTTCTGGTTAAAAATTGCTGGCATGATATGATCCAGGATTTTTGCATCAAATACAGTTCATTTTCTGCTTTGTTTTACCAGTTTTTTCCACCTGCTGTCATTATTAGGGGACTTCACGTGATCTATTGGGTAGAGTAGTGGTTTTCAATCTGTGGTCCGCAACCTATGTCTAAGATTTACAAAGAGGCCTTACCTCCATTTGAAACTTTAGGGGTCTGCAAATTAAAAAAATTACTTGTGACACCAAATCAGCTAACTCCTGTGCCTTGTTTTCCAGTGTGTAAAATGGGATAATGTGTATCTCTGTGAAGTAATTGAGTTCTTGAGATGGAAAAGTACTATAAAAGTACAAAGAACTTATTTGATTATTTTTGGAGGTTGCTAGCAGTTGCTACTCGAGGACAGGGCATAAGAGGCATCTAGCAGATACATACAGTAGCCCCGTAAATTATATAAGAAGAAACCATTGTTCCACATTGTTGTATATTCTGTGCAACTTTGTAGTGGTGACAGAAGAGGTAGGAATGATTGTGATGATAACTTTGTCTTGGTGCAGTGATACAGTTGGTTACTTACTTAGATTTATATCTGTTTGCTTCTATGTGGACTTGCTTGTTCAGTTAAGATTATGAAGCCTCTTAGTGTTATAATCTTATATTCAGTGAATGTGAAGCAGGGTTAAATCAGGGTGCAGATAAATAGAGAAGAAACAGAGGTGTGGAGAGGAACTTCAAGTAATTTTCTCCAGCTGTATCTTGTAAGGGAAATTGGGTGGAGTGTGAACTGAAGAGAAAATATGCATTCATTACAATTGAACCAGCTATGTTGAACACAGGTATGGGAATGACAAGTGATTCATAAATATTTCAGATTACCATTTCATAAACAAATTTCAGAAAACAAGCATGAAAAGCTGTGGTAACAATACTGGGGAGGGAAAAAGGAGTGGGAGAGAGTGTGTGTATCTAATGTCCCCTGGGGCTGGAGCTGCGCTAGGCAGGAGATGGAGAAATGGTAGTTTGAATTTTAAATTGGCTTAAAACCCCTTCGATTTTGCAGTCTCAGTCTGCTCTGTATGTATTGCTACTGGAAGACAAGTAAAGGATGTTTAACTCCCTCATTTCTATGCTCGACTAATTTTATTGGCCTCCCATATTTTCTAGCTGTAAAGGTTGCAGACTTTATCATTTAAATCAGTTTTAATACAGTTCATCATAAAAAGGTGAGAAATAGGAGAACAGAAACATTGCCCACTGCAGTGTTGTACTCAATGCAGGGTCAGTGCTCTATAGTCATTGAATAGCTTGCTTTAAAACCTAAAGGGTTAGCACCTAGCTATTGTAGGTTGTTCAGTGAAAAGCAGGAGTCTCTCTCCTGCAGTTGAAATCAAGTTTCATTTTATGTTTTAAAAAAATCCCTCTTCATTCTTCTGTAAGTCACTCTGTTGACTTCGACCGTACACAGATGGGGGGTTTGCACTGTTGAGCATAAATACAGTTGTGAAGTGAAGAAGGTAGGATCAACAAGAAGCTCAGGTTTCTTTGTTTCCTTATAAAGGTGCCCAGGAAAGTTGTTACAAATAGAATGAAGCTACAGTCCTTCACAGCTGATTGTTCCTTTTTGCCCAGGAAGTATGAATGGTTTCCCTTGGCATCTGGATTTGTTTTCCCCTTGGATTTTTCTCTCTTCTAAGAAGAAATGATGAGTCAGATGAGACCACAACATGGAGCAAGCAAAATAGGGATTCTGTGCCTACATACTGAAAGTAGGCAATGTGAAATTTCTGTTTTCCCACATTATTATACATTGGCTGCGATCATTGCTATGTGCCATGCATCTGGCAGCTCTGTCATGACTTCCCACATAGCAGTTAAAATGACAAGATATTGAAAAGCTAAGACAGAGACCCTTCTTGCAAAATCTGCTGTAGCCCAGCAGAATGTATGCTGATCTACAAGCCAAGAGATCATATTACTGCTGTAGCCTTTCCACTGGCTGCAGCCAATGTGTGAATGGACTTCACAATCCATATTGCTCATGCACCTTTCCTGGTGGAGGTAACTATCAATGACCCATTTGAAAGCTATGATAATTGAGGAAATGGAATTGAACTTTCATAAATAACTTTAATTATGGTATTCCCTAACTTTGAGTGCTTGATTTTGCACCTTTATCATTTTTTTTCTTATGTATTTATAGGCTGTAGGAGCCCTCTAAACTTAGTGTGAGGGCCTAGTAAGAGTTGTAGCTGTTGAAATTACATTATAGTGGAAGGCATTTAGAAATGATCTGTTTTTATTTTGGTTAATGGAAGATATCTTTTTAAAAAGCAGGTTGTGGTACTTGCTCGTAAGATATATTGGCAGAAATTTAAAATAGAATGTAAGAAATTTTGCCTGTGTGCTTAGAATGGAAGACCCACAGCTTAGAGGGAACCCTGGTGAAAGTAGTTTTCTTCATTCCGCCTCACTGTTGTTTGCTGCTGCTTCCATCTGTGCTGTGGTGTGGAGATTGTTCCCTCCCTGCTTAAGAGTTTTGTTGAAGGACCTCATTTCCTCTCACCAGTTGGTTTCCACATGACACCTTTATGTGGGAGCCAGTGCATTGGCAGCTGAAGTACATGACACAAGTCTGTTCGGTGTTTCTCATAGACTTTAAGGCCAGAAGGAACCCTCATGATAATCTGGTCTGACTTATTCATGTTGTAGGCGAAAGGCATTTCCTTTTCCCACCCCTGTAAAAAAAAAAAAAACCTATAGCCTTTGGCTGAATAACTGAAGTCCTCAATTCAGAATATAAAGACTGCAAAAAAACACAATGGGGGTTAAGACTGAGCTTGATAAATTTATGGATAATTTAAAGACTTCAAATTGCAGAGAATCTACAACTAACGCTAGTCTGCAAGTGACCTGTGCCCAGTACTGCATAGGAAGGCAAACATCCTCTCCTTTCCAGGGTCTCTGCCAATCTGGGGGGAAGAGCCTTTCTGACTCGAAATATACTAGTCTGTTGAACCCTGAGCATATGGGCAAGAGCCACCAGTCAGATACCTGGGAAAGAATTCTCTGTAATAACTCAGAGCTCTTCCCATACAGCATCCCATCACTGGCCATTAGGTATTTTCTAATGGCAGTTGCAGATAGTCTTTATGTCATTGTAGGCAGCTGCCTCATATCATCATCCTCTCCATAAATTTACCAAGCTCAGTCTTAAAGCCAGTTTTGTTTTTTGCGCCCATTGCTTTCCTTGGAAAGGCTGGTCCAGAACTGCACTCGGCTCATGGTTAGAAACCTTTGTGTAATTTCAAGCTTAACCTACCTCTTCTGGTGGCTTCTCTGATTGGTAATGAAGACTTTCCAGCCACTGCTTAGAATCTTGTTGAGGGACTTTATATTTTTAAGGCATCTGATTTTCTGTCTAATGTTTTGCTAGATCTCTAGGTTTTACAGCTGTATGTTAGCACTGAGGTTTTTGTCTGAATTGAAAATTCTCAGGTATGTTCTGATGCCATATGTCTGATGTCAATACATCATTAAGTTAGTAATGTTGTGTGTGGTTTTCTTACATTTGATGTCACTTGCTTTTTGAGGTCTCTGTTGACCAATATGATGTTACCCTGGTAGATGAATTGTTCTCCTCTCTTGGTAGTTTTCCTTCAAATATGATGTTTACTGTTTGATGTCTGGGTTTCAAGGATGTTTGTTTTAACTAATTTTGAGCTCTGCTTGGCCTGCAGTTGTTGCTGGATTATCTGTGGGGGTTTTGGGGGGTGGGTGGGTGGGAGGTTGTCTTAGGAATTGAATATCATCAATAAAGTTTAGGACTTCTTGGCTTCTCTATTTATCCATTCGATACTAAAGCTTGTGTTGATAATATATATTGTTATCCAATACATGGTAATGCCATATAATAATGGAGATAAGTCGCAGCTCTGTTTCACATAGGGATATGAAAGGTTAACTGGTAAGCGGTGGGGGATGGAGTAGCTCCCTGCCTACTGTGGGCAGGAGGCTGCTCCCGCCTCGCAGTGGGTCCGCTGTGGACAGGAACTACTCTTGTTCAGAGCTGGCCCTGCCCACAAGGAGCCCATGCATCCTGCAGGCGGGGAATGCTCTGGCGTCTAGAGTAGCCTCTGCATGAGGGAACCTAGGCACGCCACAGATAGGGGCTGCTCCGGTGGGGTCCCAGGAGCTGGCAAAACCAGGAGCAGCCCCAGCATGCGGGCTAGGAGCTGGGAGCCAGCCCCAGCACAGGGCTGGGGGCGGGAGCTCTGTGGGCTACAGTCTGCTCCAGCTAGGTTGGAGTAGTCCCCAGCCGGAATCCCACTTAGTAGGTTAACCAGCTAAAAATTAGGTCAACCTAACTTTTAACCAGTGAACTGATTAATCAGGATTTTACATCCCTAGTTTCACACCACTGTCCATTCTGAACTATTTTGCAGCTGATTCCCCTTAGAAAACACTTTACATCTCCATTTGTGGCTATCATGACTTTAGCTGGGATTCCAGTGAACTAGGGATGTTAAATTTAGATTAATTAACTAATCAAATAGTTGATGGGATTTCTATCAACTATTCAGTTAATCTATAAGAGTGTCTCCACCTGCTGGGCTCTTGCTACAGTTCAAAAGCGGATGCCACGCAGGGAGCATGGAGCCAGCGTGCGACACCCACTGGCCCCACACTCCCTGTGGCACCTCAGCTTTTGAAACGTACACCAGTGGGCTCTTGTAGATTTCTAAAGCAGAATCGCAGCAGCAGCAGCAGCACAAGTGGAGATTGCTTCAATCCCTGCTTGCACTGTTTCCCACTGTGCCTCTATCTCCCCTGCCCCCCGCAGAGACAATGCTGGGGGGAACCGGCTTCTGCTCCCGTCCCCCATTGTTGCCCCCTCTATAATAGAGGCAGCCAAGGGGGGGAAGTGACTAGTAGCATCACTAGTTGATTATCCGATAAGCTTATGCTTATTGGATAGTTGACTAGTCGCTTATATCCCTTCAATGGACTGAAGAATATTCTTACCTATGTGTTTGTTTAGGCTGTCAAATGCATTTTGAAACTCAATGAAATTGATGATGAGTGGAGCTTTCCATTTTATTCGTTTTTCTATGGTTGTCCTTAATGTGAATATCTAATCTACATAGGATCTCTTGGACTTGAATTCAGCCCATTCTTCTCTATGCTTTGCATCCACAGCCTTGTTCATCCTGTGCAATAGCGTGCTGCAGAAGGCTTTCCCTACAGCCGAGAGTAGTATAAACCTCTCCAGTTGTAACAGGAAATAAAATCACTTTTGGGGGTATTCTGACAACGATTCTCTGTTTGCTGTGGTCAGAAGCCTCTTTTTTCTAAACTTTAGAGCAGTGGTTCCCAAACTTTTTGGCATCACGCCCCCTTTTTGATTTTTGAAAAACCCTCACGCCCCCGCCCCCCCAAAATAGCAGCAAAACTTGTTGAGCAAAAAAAAAGGGGGGGGAACTGAACAGGGCAGCAAAACTTGATGGGGGGGGAGGCTGGGTTGCCTCGCGCCCCCCCTGGAATTTCTTCATGCCCCCCGCCGCCTCCCCCCCCCGAGTTTGGGAACCCATGCTTTAGAGTATGGTCTATAGTACTTTTAGTGTTTCTGCTGTGGTTTGGTCATCTTCTACCACTTTATTTTTACCTTCTTGATTTCAGCTTGTATCTTGAGTGTCAAGTTACTTTCCTTGAAATGGTCTAGAAGCTGTAATGCAGGCAGTGTTTAAAGCTCTATGCGGGCAAGAGGGGTTCTGTTGACTGTTGAGACAAAGAGCAGTTGACTTACGCTAGAGCTGTATGTGACTCTGTGGAGGTTCTGTCTGTCATGTTGGTGAGCTGCCTAATACCAGACTTGCATATGATGCAGACTTGTGAGAGACACATGCAGTGTCCCAAAGAGGCAAATGTTGCTCTGGCTGGAGACCATAGATTGAATTTAAGATCCCTGGAATCTTGTTGTGAGAGGCGATTTTATGAATGGAAGAAGGAAGATGATGTGATGTCTGTGTCTAGTGATTAGTTTTCTGTTGATGAGGCTAGTGCAGTACAGTTACCATCCTACTGCTTGATAAGAGAGTGGAGACCCATGTATGCTGCTGATTCAGCAGAATCTACTAGAGATAATGTATTCCAAATGAGTGACCCCTTACAGACCTATTTACAAATCATTCTTCAAAAGGAAAGATTTTAATTAGGGTATGGCTTGAAGTGTGATTTGATTTTCTTTCACCTCCTGGATCTGGTGTTCTGTCAGGATCCCATTAGTGGAGCATGGTGTTTAATAAATATGGAAACAGAACAACCCCTCTGACTCCAGAAGAGTAAGATCTCTTCAGAAGAAGGTAGAACAGTGTGTCTTGTATCCCTATGGTTGAATTTTCTGAGATACAGTAGAGGGGTGATCTTTTTGGCTTGTGGTCCACTGATTGAATCATCTTCCAGAAGCCTAAACTTGCAAATTAATTTGCCAGACGGGACTAGAGCCACTAGGGTAAAGTATTTTGACACAGAGGAAGTTGACTTCTCAGCATATGCCTGAGTCCTGCTTCAGAGGATTTTTTAGAATTGTCAGGGATTCCATCCTGGCAGCATGCTGGATGTTTCTGTGCAGGTTTTCCAAACCCTACCATAGATGTCCTATGATTATCTTCGACAAGTCCCTTCACCTGTCCATGCCTTAGTTCACTTATTTATGAAACTTCTCTCACTGAGATGTTATATAGCTCTGTAACAAGTTCAGTCCTGTGTGCGAGCGCCCCTTGGCGGCTGAAGGGGTCTCGCGGTATTTAACTGGCCTGTCTGCAGGCGAATCAAGGTCCAGTCCTTGGACGAGGTTCAGACCTCTTCTTTTACCCCCTTGCTCGGGTGTGGTTTGAAGGGGGGTTTGGAGGGGACTCAGGCCCGCCCTCTCCTCTGGGTCCTGGCCCAGGGACCCTATATGTAGCAGTTACCTGCCAAGTTTCAAAGTCAGTAATGGTGATCCCTTCTCTAGGGCCTTGTTGCCGAATTCTCCTTGTCCGGGATTTTGCAGAGTTGTTGCTGGTTAGCCTTTAGCTGCAGGATCTAGTGCCGCTCAGTTCTGAAGGTCCAGCTCCCACTTGGAGCTGTCCACAGTTCTGGCATTCCCCATTCAGCCCAGAGGTCTGCCTGGGTTGAGCTCTAGGATGGAACTGACTGGCCTGAGCTAGCAGCTCCTTATATAGCAGCCTGCCTTACCCTGATTGGCTACAGTGAAGGCTGCCCCTTTGCCCTGCTCGGAGGACCTCTCCACTGCTCCTACTGCTGGCCAGGGTGCTGAAAGGCCTCCAGTGGGGAGGTCGGGCTTTGTCCGCCCCATCACACTCATTACATAAAGTACTTACATAATGAGCTTTGACATCCTCTGGAGGGAAGGTGTTGCAGAAATGCAAAGGAGTGCATTTTGGAGGTGGGTGAAGACATCTTGTGGTTTTTTAACTTACCTCTATGGAGTGTTTGTGAATTTTAACTAGTATTTAAAAATATTTGTCTGAAAAATGCAATGTAAGTACAAAGTGTTGCCCATCTAACAGCTCTGGAACCTGAAATTCTCTTGAGCATATTCATCTCCATGAGAAATGTGTTGAGTGAGGAGGGCTCCTGGATTACTGGCACGTTACTGTGCCTTCTGGCTGCCTCAGGTAGGTGCTGTGCAATTTGGAGCTGTATTTTCACATGTAGTTTTTGTCCTGAGTGAGCAGTTGAGCTCAGTAGCCCCTGTTTGAACTCTATACACTTTGAATAGTGACCAGATAAACACTGAAATAAGTTAGTCTCATCTCTGTGAGATGCTTAGCTGGAGATAAAAAGGATGATACTTTTACTGTGGAAGTCCAATCTGACAAGTTGATTGAAACTTAATGTATGTTTGGCACCCTTTCCTGTACATAAAGAGTGTGAGAGAGCGACATGATGTTGTTAGTAGTCATGGTAGTGCCTAGGAGCTTTAATCGTACATCAGGACCTCACAGTACTGGGCGCCAAGAGTAGCAGTCGTCGCTAGTCTTGAGTTAAAAATCCCATCAGCTCCAAAAATTGACTTAAAAGTATTGGGTTTTTTTTTTTAGAGTCTTTAGGTTCACACTTGGGTCACATATTCAAGCTATTCTCTACAACCACAAGCATTTGAAACCCTTATTTGAAATGAAAGTTGAGATTTTCATGTCATCAGCTGCCTCCGGGAGCTGGGACTATAAGAAAAACACCAAATTTTGCAAGGCGTAAAACAAAACCAACACCAATTTGAGGGGAGAAGCTAGATACAGCACACTTTTTCAGAACTGGCTTTCAGCATATTTTTAGCACCCTGAACCACTGCTATGAGAGCTCACTTAAGAGGAATGATTATTGAAGTTCCTAGTCTTCTATTTGAATCAGGACTCTCCTGTTTGAATGGGGGATGGAAGGGTGATGAAATCATTATTAGTCCTATTACTAAGTGCCTCTCCAGTTAGGGGAGAGTTTTCTCTCTAGCCCTTATGCAAACATTGAATCAAACATTAAAATCTGAAGACATTGCAGACTTCAGTGACAAAATTCAGTGCCTCCCCTTGTGGAGTCACAGATGTTGGACAATTTAGGAGGGTTTGACCTCAGAGTCAACCAGGAGCTGGAGATCTGGAGGAGTTACTGTATGTAATAATTATTGTTTCCTTCACACATAACTGTGTTACTAAGATTGCTTGTATTAGCTTCTGAAAAAAGTACATGTAAGCAAGTAGAATGAGCAAAAGTCAAGTGCAGCAATAGGCAGCAAGTTCTGTTCAGCAGAAGAGAACCTTATAAAAAGAAATTTGAAGAAAAATCACTGTGTCCCTAATCTGGGTATCACCCCAGCATTTAGAGACCCACCTTTCTTCAGGCATTCGCCCCCTCTTCTTTCTTGCAGTATCTCCTTGCAACTTTTGCCCTGAACACTGAATATCTGTGAAAGAGAACATGTAATAACTTGCATGCTTGGTTCCAAGTACTGCCTCCACACCTTTGGCTATGTATGTCATGGGAACCTCTTAAGGGGGTGCATTATGCATCATTATTTCTGTACTTAATGTCAGAGGCCAATAGTTACTTAAATTTGCCTTAGTCTCTTTTAATTTCTGTCCTTACTTTGAACATTCATTACCTTCAATTTTTTCCCTCTCCCTTTCTTATTGTCCTTTCTTGTTTTTCTTTTGTGCCAAGGCAGTCTATTGATTTTTGTCCTTTATTTTTTTCTTTAGTTCTGTATTAGCCACTTTCCCAATAACTTTTTTAAAAAAAGTTTCCAATAACCAGTTTAAAATTACCAGTTTGAACTGGTCATTGGATGATAAGTAATGTTCATTGCTCTTTTGACCCCCCTATATAAATCCCAGTCACTGGTTTCCTCTAGAAGCAGGAACAGAGATTCCTATGATGCTGTGGTCATTCAATCAGTGTTGAAAGTGCTTTAATCCTTTCCACTGCATTCCATAAATGCTTTCTTCTTTGTTCTGAATTGTAGATCTCTGGTGTCCCATTGTTAAAATGGTAGGGGAAGAAGAGAGGCCATCCCATTGAGTTAATTGTTCAACAATGATGCACCCTGTTACTCCCAGAGATTCTGTAAGATGTTATATTCATGACCCTAGTGGGAACGTGCAGATTTGGAACCCTTGAATGCAGTTGTGGAAAATGAATTATAGGAATGCAAGACAGGGGAACATCTGGGATATTTGCTGGTTACAAATTGTGGTGATATTGCTAAAACAAGAAGAGCTTTTATACAGCAATTTATTTTTTCCTCTGTTACAAAAGAAGTCAAAGCTGGTTGTTGACTGCAGCCTGCAGTTTTGTGGTGATCTGACTGCTGAGCAGGTGCAGAGCCCTACATCCTTATATGAAAAGTGATCTTTTGATTTCTGCAGTCACTTCACACGTCTCATGCAATAACAACAACCTAGCTCCAGTACTTGACAGGCAAGTGAAGGTATGGGCACCTCTGATACAAAGAGGTACCAAGTATGACCTGAGCATTGGGGTACAAATCTATCATTCTGTGAGGCTATGGATACCTAATTTTTCTTGTTGTTCTTCTTCGTAGCAGCCATACAGTAGTGTAATGCACAAGCATCTTCCTGATTGCTTTATTTTGCTCCTTTTGCTGCATTGACATGAGTTAATAGGGTAGAAGCATAAGACAGGCTGGGCTCAAAAGCAGAGAGATTTTATGACAGAAGGGATAATAAAATAAGAACTACAGTACAAAGGTTATGCACATGAGAGTTAATGGCTGGCCAGATGACATGGTGAGCCTTCAGTAGAGAGAAGCATACTTGGGGCCATAGTGGTTCAGAAACATAAATTCCTTTTTGAATGAAATATTTTTCTTTGTTTTCAGAAAATCATCCTTTGTCATATAACATGTGCTATTCATCTAAAGAAGTGGGTTGTGCTCCCGAAAGCTCACGATACCATCTACATCTTAATCTATATGTTTGTTAATCTCTAAGATGCTGCAAGACTATTCATTGTTTTTTAAGTTTTTCCATATAACATTAGTCATTAAATACCTTTTCATTTATCTATTACTGTCTTATTGATATCTATGATAGTGTAGATTTGTGATGGGGTTCCGGGTACAATCCAGACCAGTAAGAGTTTGTTAGCACTTGGCCTGCAACTCTGGGAGCCTAACAATGCTTTGCTCCATTGTGGGATGCTCACAGCTAGCTTTCAAACATGCAGATAACCAGGGCTTGACAAATCCACTTATCTACTCGCCTGTGGCAAGTAGATGTCAGCCGGTTGCCCCGTTCACTGGCGGTTTGCGCATGCGCAATGCGGGTCTCGCGCATGCGCAGTGCGGGGCTGGCGAGTGGTTTTTGCCACAATTGTCGAGCCCTGCAGATAACACCCTTAGTATCTGTATGCTAGATAGACATGGTTCGGTAGCTCTGACCCAACAATCTGTCTGCAGACCCTCTCTGGCTTATAAACCAGTCTTGATTACAACCAGCAAACTGACCCCAACCCACTCCTAGTCATGAATTGTCCCACAATCATGTGTGCTTCATTGTTCAATCCTCTCCTGGGCAGCTCGGAGATAATATGGTTGATTTATTTCCCTAAAGACACACAACACATTACAGCTTATGAACTGGAGTAAATACACCCTTCTACTTAAACATAGCACTGAGTTGGTGTTTAGTAAGAATGAGGCAAATGTGTTAACAGGACATAGGTCAAGTGATGCCAAGTAAAAGGAATAAAGTTAGACGGAGTTACAAGCAAACAAAAGTGAAAATATACATCTAAAATTCTGAATCTTAATCTAGCAAGATACAGTCTTTGCTTATGCAGGTTTATCACCTATATTGAACTTCCAGAGACTTCATTTCTCCTGCCCTTTGGTTGAAAGACTCATCTTTCTCAACTTCCAAGAGCAGTTCCATTCTGTCTATCTAGTGATGGATACCAAAGATGGCTTGTCTCTTTGCTTATGTCTTCCAAAGTTAAAGATCTTTGTTTTGAGAAACAGGATGACTTTATGTTGTTTCTTCTCTTCCTGTGGGCATCTCATCCCCCTATATGTAAATGGAGTTTACATTGTTTTGATTTCTATCATGTTTAATTTACATAGAATCATAGAACCATAGAGCTGAAAGAGACCTCAGGAGGTCATCAAGTCCAGCCCCCTGCTCTAGGCAGGACCAATCCCAATTAGATCAACCCAGTCAGGGCTTTGTCAAGCCGAGACTTAAATACCTCTAGGGATGGAGACTCCACTACTTCCCTAGGTAACCCATTCCAGTGTTTCAACGCTCTCCTAGTGAAATAGTTTTTCCTAATATCCAACCTGGACCTCTCCGACCACAACTTAAGACCATTGCTCCTTGTTCTGCCATCCGTCACTACTGAGAACAGCCTTTCTCCATCCTCTTTGGAACCTCCCTTCAGGAAGTTGAAGGCTGCTATCAAATCCCCCCTCACTCTTCGCTTCTGCAGACTAAACAGACCCAAGTCCCTCAGCCTCTCCTCATAGGTCGTACGCTCCAGCCCCCTAATCATTTTGGTTGCCCTCCGCTGGACCCTCTCCAATGCGTCCACATCCTTTTTGTAGTGGGGGGCCCAGAACTGGACACAATACTCCAGATGTGGCCTCACCAGAGCCGAATAAAGGGGAATAATGACATCTCTGGATCTGCTGGCAATGCTCCTCTTAATGCAACCTAATATGCCATTAGCCTTCTTGGCTACAAGGGCACACTGTCGACTCATATCCAGCTTCTCATCCACTGTAACCCCCAGGTTCTTTTCTGCAGAACTACTACTTAGCTGGTTGGTCCCCAGCCTGTAACAGTGCTTGGGATTCTTCCGTCCCAAGTGCAGGACTCTGCACTTGTCCTTGTTGAACCTCATCAGATTTCTTGTGGCCCAATCCTCCAATTTGTCTAAGTCACTCTGGACTCTATCCCTGCCCTCCAGCATATCTACCTCTCCCTCTAGCTTAGTGTCATCTGCAAACTTGCTGAGGGTGCAATCCATCCCCTCATGCAGGTCATTAATAAAGATATTGAACAAAACCGGTCCCAGAACCGAACCTTGGGGCACTCCGCTAGAAACCGACCACTATCCTGACATCAAGCCGTTGATCACTACCCGCTGGGCCCAGCCTTCTAGCCAGCTTTCTATCCATCTTACTGTCCATTTATCCAATCCACATTCCCTTAACTTGCTGGCAAGAATATTGTGGGAGACCTTATCAAAAGCCTTGCTAAAGTCAAGGTATATCACATCCACTGACTTTCCCATATCCACAGAGCCAGTTACCTCATCATAGAAGCTAATCAGATTGGTCAGGCACGACTTGCCCTTTATGAATCCATGCTGACTATTCCTAATCACTTTCCTCTCCTCTAAGTGCCTCAATATGGATTCCTTAAGGGTCCCTTCCATGATTTTTCCAGGAACCGAGGTAAGACTGACCGGCCTATAGTTCCCTGGATCGTCCTTCTTGCCTTTTTTGAAGATGGGCACTACATTTGCCTTTTTCCAATCATCCGGGATCTCTCCCGATCTCCACGACTTTTCAAAGATAATGGCCAAAGGCTCCTCAATGACATTTGCCAACTCCCTCAGTACCCTCGGATGCATTAAGTCCGGACCCATGGATTTGTGTACATAGGAGAGGATAAATAGATACCTTTTACCCCTGTTACACCTCAAAAGTACACTTCATTCAAGCTGTCAGGAAGGTGACATAGATTCTTGTGAAGGAAGTTCTATGCTCTCTCTTCTCCCAGTTGTGTTTGCTGAAATGCAGATTGTTCTGTTTCCTACCATCTGTCTTGGTGGTTCTGATGAACCTCTTCACTACTTAACTGAGATTTGGGAGAAATCTATTTAACGAACCTCTTGATCATATAACTGACATGGTTATATTGACATGTGTCAAGAACACACATTTCTGTTCATCCAGAAATATAATTTATGCCATCATGTGCCAAAAGTGTCCTTCTGCTATGTACATTGGACAGACTTCTCAAACACTTCGCCAAAGAATTAATGCCCACAAATCAGACATCAGAGATCTTCACAAGGAAAAACCAGTTGCTTTTCATTTCAGCCTTCCTGGACATAGTCTTAACGACCTTAATATACCTTAACCATTACAAGATAGCTTTCCACTTATCACCCCTGATTAGCCATTCATTGACTCAAATAGCTATTCCCTCCCTCCCCTTCATCCCACCTTCTGTACTAAATCTGATTTGTCAGTTTAATAATGTGTTCACTTTTTTCATTATATTCCTTTGGTGTATATAGTCATGCCAATTCTCTTCCAGAATATGATCTGAGGAAGTGGGTCTGGCCCACAAAAGCTCATCACCTATTAAACCATCTTGTTAGTCTTTAAAGTGCTACATAGTTTTTCCTTTTGTTTTAGCAAGATCAGACTAACACGGCCACCTCTCTGTTACTATAAAACATATGGGTAGTATCATGAGCTTTCGTGGGCACAACTCACTTCTTCAGATGGCTCTTGAAGGGTCTGATTCAGGAGAGGTGATGCTGATTATCCGGTAAGATTGAGGCTTAGAAGCTAATTAATACTGTGACTAGATAAGAAACATGGGAAGGGAAGAGAAGAGAGGAGAGAACCATAGAGCCTATAAAAGGGAATTTTCCTTCCCCTTTGGAAGAGTAGTAGTAAAACTGGCATATATTGTAACTGTTGTGTCTGCACAGTGTTGAAGGTGATGGAGTGAAACACTGTAAATAAACTGCATAGTGATAGCCAAGATGTGTGGGCAGTCTGTGTGAGACAAAGAGAGTAAGATCAGTAGGGCTATGTCTAGACTACATTCCTCTTTCAAAAGAGGAATGTAAATGAGGCAAATCGAAAGTGCAAATGAAGCGTGGATTTAAATATCCTGCGCTTCATTTGCATATTCACGTCCGAGCGCTTTTTTGAAAAAGGGTTTTTCAAAAGTGAAAGCGCAGTCTAGACGGGGTTCTTTCGGGGAAAAAAACCCCTTTTTCAAAAGAACCCATATTCCTCATTTTTTCAGGAGTATGGGTTCTTTCGAAAAAGGGTTTTTTTTTCCGAAAGAACCCCGTCTAGACTGTGCTTTCACTTTTGAAAAACCCTTTTTTGAAAAAAGCGCTCGGACATGAATATGCAAATGAAGCGCAGGCTATTTAAATCCACACTTCATTTGCACTTCTGATTTGCCTCATTTACATTCCTCTTTCAAAAGAGGAATGTAGTTTAGACATGCCCTAGGTGCGTGCCCCATCATAGATGGGTTAAGAATTCAATAACTAGATCTTCCGTTAAACTTTAGGAAGCTAGGAGTGAATGAGATGCTCAAGCAGGTCTACTTGATACGAAGGATCATAAATGCATGGTGTGGTTTATGGAGGAAGGAGACTGAAGCACAGACTAAGCACAATGTAAAGTCTGTTTATTTGGCCAGGCATTTGATTAGTTTTACAATTGTGTTTTCTGGTTTTTTGGCAGCAAGTCATTAGTAGCTGGTTGTGTTATATTCAGATAATTGGTAATTGGTTGTTTTTATTAAAGGCAGGTGCCTTGACAGTGGGCATCAGAATGCACCTGCTGTGCTTAGGTGTGTGCTGGCAGAAGAGACAATTTGGGTAGAACAAGTGGGGCAGAAAAGTCTCCTTTAAAGAAGTGTAGACAAAAATATTAAAAATATGCCTCAGATTAATAATGTAGTATTCCATAGTTTCTCATGTGAGAGAGAACTCCAGAGGGAATCTTTTCATCTCAGTGACTATGATAGTCTCAGGAGAAGAGAGACAGCTGCAATAAATAAAACTTCCTTTTTATGCCATCTCAAATCTCATTTTTTTTCACTGAATGACAACTTTTGTTGATATAGATATAGTATACGTGCCCCAGCTTGGGTGATATGGAGATATGATAATAGGACAATAATGCTGGTATAATGTATGGACATATGCATTTATATTGAACGTTAAGGTGGGACATAATCTAATTGGACTAAAAGCTTACTGACAAGTACTGACTTCTAAAAATTGGGCTAGTGTCTTTTTGGTGAGAGTTTTCAACTTGGAAAGCAGCTGTTGCTGCTAACGAGTCAGCCTATAGAACAAGCAGAAATGGGTACGTTTAATAGAGTTCTGCAGATTCTGAAAATGCTGGGGAAAACAGGAAATTAGCCCACAATAAATCTTCTCAAATGTTCTCTGTTGTCTGTTTCCTTCATACAAGTCAAAACTTTTCCCCAAATGGTGTTATTTTTTGATAGGTTGTCTTAGAGCTTGGAGACTATAGTGATATCCTGGTCTTATGGCAAACTTCCCATTGACTTCAGTGTTCTTTTCAGTTGAACTTCAAAATCTGTGACAGTGATTGGTCATTGGTACCAACTTAAGTTAGTCTTAAAAAAAATTGCTTGATATTGGTAGAAAGATTAACTGTCTTTTGAAATGCTATAGTGGTTTTGCTGCAGTAATTTTATATGGAATCACTTGTAAGGCTTTGTCCTTTAAAATCCAATTTTCTCCAGGGGTATGTCTACACTGCAGAGTTTGGTCGGAAAAACGGCCATTTTTCCAACAAAACTGGTGGAACGTCCACACTGCAATTGCATTCTTTCGAAAGTAAATCGAAAGAACAGAGGCGTTTTTCCAACGTTGGTAATCCTCATTCTATGAGGAAGAAGCCTTTTTCCAAAAGAGCTCTTTTGGAAAAAGGCATGTGTGGACGGGGAGGAGGGTTTTTTTGAAAGAAGAGGTCTCCAGGAAATAGCACAGGTGCCCTGGTGGTCACTCCATACAAAGTAATCACAACTGCATAGTTCCTGTCTCCTGGCCCTTCTTAAAGCTGCAGGTACCCTGGACAAGCCTTGTGGCAGGAATGCGGCTTCAGAGCAGCACCTCACTACACAGCTCTTCCTGCCACAAGCCTTGCTAGTCATGTCTGAGCCTCAAGCCCCCCGGGTCCCAGGACCCATGAAGGGGGAGCAAGAGGCGTGCACTGTCCTGGACCAGACTGTGGGGTGAGGAGAAGACCTTGCAGTATCTTTGGTCCAAGCGCCATAACACGGACATTACCAGGAGCTGCACAAGATCCTGGGGGGTGGGGAAACGTCTTCCCCACCCGTCCTGGAGACCCCTGTCATCGCCCGGCCGGAGGTCTTGGCGGAGGAGGAGCAGGAGAGCCAGGGACAGCCGGAGGTGAAAGAGCAGGAGACGGGCACCGTCACCCTATCCCTCGAGCTGGTGCCAGTGACCCAGGATGTCTCCCAGGCCTCCTCGGACGCCTGGGAGGGATCTTCAGGTGATTAGTCTCACTTGATCACACACACAGGCCGGGGGAGGTGGGTGGGCAGGGGGCAAGTGTGACTCAGGCTGCTTTGGCTGGACATCGTGCTACGGGCCGTGCATGTGCCGTGCACGTGCAACCACGTGCAGCATTAGTGTGTGGCACGCGGACCCAGCAGGCAGCCCCTGAGCATGGGTGGGATCCTGCTGTCAGGTTCAAGGGAGGTCACACACGTCCTGTCATGGGGTGGGGGTCACCCTGGCTGGAAGCAGGCTAGCCATAAGGGTGCAGGCAAGACTCCACACAGACTGAGGAGTGCTGCACACAGTATGCGGGCATGCCTGCATGTGTGAGGCAGCAGCCGCTCCTACAGACAGCACAGACTTTATTTTGTTGAAAACCAAACAGGTGTGTTTATTGAGAGATCAGGGAAGAGGCGAAGGGAGGGGGTGTGATGGGGAAGGAATAGGGCCGCAAGCCAGAGGCCCCTAGGGAGAGTTACTGGGGTCCTTGAGAGAGCCTCTCCCTCAGGGCCTCCCGAATGCGCACCCCAGCCTGATGGGCCTGTTGGATGGCAGCTGTACTTGGCTGTTCAAACGCTCACCCCTCATGGCCGGCATCTGCCCCTGCACCCCGGGAGGAAGGCCTCCCCCTTCCTCTCCACGATGTTGTGGAGGACCCAACATGCCGCGACCACCTCAGGGATGTTGTATTCCCCCACATCGAGGCCGGTCAGCAGGCACTGGAAATGTGTCTGTAGGTGGCCAAAAGTGCACTCCACCCAAATCCTGACCTGGTTCAAGAATTAGTAAATTAGTTCCTGTTGGGATCCATGTGGCCAGTGAGTGGCTTTGTAAGCCATGGCATGAAGGGGTAGGCCGCGTCTCCTACGATGCACAGTGGCATCTGCACATCCCCAATGGCAAGTTCACCGCGGGGGAAAATGTGTCCGCCTCCAGCTGGCGGTACAGGGTGGAGTTTCTGAAGACTCGGGCATCGTGTGCCCTGCCTTACCACCCAACAAAAATGTCTGTAAAATGTCCCCAGTGGTTGACCAGGGTCTGCAGCACCATCGAAATGGAGCTCTTTCTGTTGATGAAACGGGCCGCTTGATGATCCTGTGCGCGGATTGGGATGTGGGTCCCATCAATGGCTCCCCCACAGTTCGGGAACCCCAGGGCAGTAAATCCGGCCATGGTCGCATCCAGGTCTCCCAGACGGATGACCCTCCTCAGCAGGATTGAATTGATGGCCCTCACAACCTGCAGAAGGAGAGAAACAAACACACAACACAGAGAATGAGAGAGGGAGTGCCTGAGCCCTTGGGAGATGCCTGCCCTGCTCTGCTCCCCGCCCCCCCAAACACCCTAGGAGCCACCCCCTATGAGGCTGTCTCTCCCCCCCCCCCAGCAGCAGGGCTGTGTGAGGGCAGAACAGCACAACCCCCCGGGGATGGGGCTTCCCCCCCCTCCATCCCCTCCCAGCCTCCAACCCCCTTTCCTGAGGGACCCCCTTTTTCAGGACTCCCCCTACCCCCCAAGAGCTCCTTACCTCCATGAGGAGGGCCCCGATGTTGGACTTCCCCACACCAAACTGGTTGCCCACTGACCAGTAGCTGTTGGGGGAGGTGAGCTTCCAGAGGGCGACTGCGACCTGCTTCTCCAGGGGGGAGGTGGGCTGCAGGTGGGTGTCACGTCTCCGGAGAGTGGGGGCGAGCCAGGCACATAGCTCCAAAAAGGTGGCCTTCTGCATGGGGAAGTTTTGGAGCCACTGCTGGTCATCCTACCACTCCCATGACCAGCTGGTCCCACCAGTCCAAACTGGTGTCGAGCCTCCAAAAAACGCCTCTCCACTGTGGGGTGCGGTTGCCAGAGTGTAGCAGCCGCACCCAGGGAAAGGGTCCCCAGAATGAGTTTGGGGTCCAGCTTGTGCAGGATCAGGAATGCAGCTGGAATAAAGTGCTGCAAAAACTGCAGCATGGCCATGTGGTGCTATCGCATGCCCAGGGGCAGCTCCCACTCCATGGCACAAAGAACAAAGCTGTGGAGTCGAAAAACAAGGAGGGCAACCACAGCAGGCACTGCGAGAGCTTTGCTGTCCCTCGAAGAGGTAGCAAGCACGCAGCAGAGGGAGAGAAACAGCTGTCCAGGAGGGGTCCCTTTTAAGTGCGTGTGTCTGCAAGGCTCCAGCTCCAGCACTCAGAAGCAACTGGTGACTAACGCCCTAGCTGAAGTGGTTCTGGGTGGCCTTTTATGGAGAGAGTGTCCAATCAGTCTGGACGCTCTTTCAAAAAAGTGCATCGCTTTTTCGATGTGCTTTTGTGTGTGGACATGTTCTTTTGGAAGAAGTTTTTTTTGAAGATCTCTTCCAAAAAAAGCTGCTTCTGAAAGAAGCCTGTAGTCTACAGATGTAGCCCATGTTATATGTGATATCAATCATAGTAGAATGAACTAGTCTCTCCTTTAGTAGTCACTAATGCTAGAGCACGAGCAGAGAATATGCAAACAAGCCAACATGTAGTGAGTTAATGTTAAGTATTATAATTTTCTTTAGGTGGTCTGGCATGAAACATGCCCAAGCTTGTTTACATTTTCAAATAGTATGGGTAGTATGGAAAAGGGACAATATTAATTTAATTATAGTGAGAAGCAGTCTTACTAGTGGAAAGGGGTCCAGACTATACAGTAGTTGGGAGGCTATTCCAGTGGCACAGTGGATAAGGTACCTGTCTCCTGAGGCAGAGGTCAAGGGCTCAAGTCCCACCTACCCAACCTGGGGTCACCCAACACAAGCATGGTGATGGATGGAGCTGTCACCCTTGGGACATAGAACAGATAAAGGGGGGTAATGCAGGGAGGTTGGGGGCAGTCTGGTTCAGAACTTGCTGTGAAATTAATCTCTCATCATGCAACCTATTTGCAGAAATTTAAAGATGGCTTGAAAATGGGCATTGGGATACCTCACTGTAATAAGTATCAAAATGTTGCCTTTTTTTAAATGTTATTGTATTTTTTGTCATGGAAAAGGATAGCAATTGAATGAATAATAGTAAATTGTATGGTGCATATCAATGCACATATGTATAACAAGCAATGTTCTAATTTTTCCCCATTCATATGCAAAATAAATTTTGTTATATGCACAGAGGCATGTGCAGATGTGTACCACCAGTAGAAATACATATTGTTGGTTGTGGGTGCTCTGCTAATCAGCTGGGCAGGGAACTCATCTGACAGGAAACACTGATAACAAGATAACACTCATTAAAATACTAAAATATACTGAAGATAAAATCTCAGAAACGGAGATTAAGTCCTAGCAAGCACCGTACTAAATGCTTTTCTAAAGTGTCTCCAAGCTTCGTGCAAAATATCCCAAACCTGGGATATTTCTCACTGCAAGATTGGTATAAGAAGACGTGCCGTAGACTGTGGGCTAGTGGTACTCCACCATGCAGTGTACCTGAACTATCTTTGAAAATCTTACACTTTTTGACCCTAGAGATGAGATGGCAAATGTTAAAGTTCAGGAGGAGATTTGGAATCCAATACATGTCAAGTTAAAAATGTTTTAGTATCTCAGACTGGGCTTTAAATAGATTTGCATGCTTAAAACCCATTGAATTTCACAGAGATTTGGTCACTTAACTCATTTAGGTGTGTCTGAAAATTCCAGCCTTAAATTCTGTTCAGCCAGCAATAGGCAGTGCAAAAGAATGACAATAAATAGGCCTAATCACTTCCTAGTCTCCTAGACAATGGTTCAAATTTCTAGCAGACCTTACTGTATCCATAATGTATTGCAACATTTTTCTGAAATGTGAAGAAGTGAAGAAATGCATAGTGACTGCAAGATCAGTATAAGAAGGTGGCTGCAGTCTGGTAACATTTATAAGATGGTAAACAGTCCTGTCCCTCCTGCTCCAAGCTGACACTTGATTTTTCTAAAGACTGCATTCAGTTAAAGATCACACCTAAAGCATAAGCAGCTCAGACTATGGAAGCTTTTTCCCATCAAAATCAGAAGGCCTGGGGAAAACGTTTGCTCTTTTCATACCACCTTCCTAAACCAATTATTGCAATTTCAGTTCTTTTGAGATTGTCCCTGCAAATTGTCAGCTACTACTGTATTTCAGTAATATAATTCCTTATACCTCATAAGCCCCCTCTTGAAGTTGGACAGTAGAGGAAATGTAACTGGCTGTGGGTTGCATAGTAATGATTATCCAAGCCATATCTTTCAGATATCTCACTCAAAAGATGGTAGAGATGTAAAAAAGCATTGGAACCAAACTCTTTCTGAAAGCCCGCCTTTTACAATCTCAGCCAAGCTGACACAAAACTTCCCTCCATCAGTAGTTGGGTCCACTTTGTCTCTTAACCAAAACCAGTTTGGTACTATCCCACTCACGAGACTCAGATGATTAAGCAGAATAAAGTGATCAACCATATTAAAAGCTGCAAGTAGATGATGTAAAATAACTATCTTCCTCCTTTTGCGCTAGCAAGATCATTCAGAAATCCAATTAAGGCAGTCTTGCTACCATCTCTACATTTTGATTTGCAAGATTTTATACTTTAGAATTTAATTTTTGGGAAAATATATCTATCCTTAAGATTCTGGGCATTAATGATTAACAGAACACAATTAAACAAAAATTAGCATTTTTCTGCCCACTATTTGCTACAAGAACAATCCTCCAATTTACAACTACTCGCTGCCATCACAAAATGGATACATATGTATAATAACTACAGCCTATAACTTGATCAATCCTACAAACAATGCATCCATAACAGTTCATACGTCTCTGAAAAAAGCAAAGCCTTTGTGAACAGATTGGGTTTGCCTTGTTGCCTGAAGGTTAACAAAATCAAGCTGCTTTTGGACCAATAGGTGAAGCAAGTGCCAGAGTAAATGACTTTCTATCTGGATTGGAATTTCATTGGTTATTACTTTCCAGATGTTCTTGTGGCCTTATTGACACAGACCTTGTTCTGTTTCCAATATCCAAATTGGTGCAGTATTGTGTAGAGGCATCTCCAGTAATCTTACTAAAAGTTGCTGATTACTGGGTTTGAATATTCATCCATTATGTACTGAATTGCTTTCTGCTAAAAAGAATAGATTTCTGAAATAATAAAGAGTATTTTTGCAGTATGCGTGCAGGTTTCCACTGACACTGTGGCTCATCCATATCATTTTATACCATGGACAGAAATTGGTGTATATGAAAAAACCCCCACCAAATCCCTGGTTCCTTTACAGCTTGGGGTTTTTAAATTCCTCCTTTTTGTATCTGGATGTAACGTCCATTAATTGCGTGCTTTGTTTTGCGATGCCCATATGTTCTTTCTTTTCCCTTAGAAGAAGTGAGCTGAATTGGATAATGTATTGCTGTCTGATTGAAATAGGACCATGTATTGCTACCACTGTTAGAGAATTGCAACAACTGTTGTACAATGTATTTGATGTAAGGTGTGTCACTGGAAAAGTTTTGATTAGGTAAATAAGATTATCTTGTTTAAATTCATATGTTATCTCTTTGTCTGAAATTATCAATATGGGCTATGCATATGTATTTTAGAAATGTGTTTTTTGTATTCCTACAAAATAAGGAATAGTCCTGTGGCACCTTAGAGACTAACAAAAACAAATAAATAGTATCATAACCCGTTATAATAATTGTTTTTAAAATTACAGACTAACCCAGCTACCCTTCTGAGATTCACAAAGTAGTTTACATCCAGCCTAGCCTGCATATTATGAATTGACTATTCAAGTTTAATGTCCCATTAAGGACATTTCACTTTAACAATGGGACATAAAGAAGCTTTTCCTATCTGGTGAGTCTTCTGTGGGCATCCCAGTCAGAATATGGGAAATGACTACCCCTCTGGGTCAGCAAGCCCATATAAGGTCATGTGATAAACCAGTGGTTTTCAAACATTTTTTCTCATGACCCAGTTGAAGAAAATTGTCAATGCCCACAACCTAACATAATTTAGCTGAAAGCATTTTTCTGTGGATCTGGATTTTAGTCTTGCTACTATCTTAATGTGGGGTTTGCCTGCATATTTAAGTTAAGACTTTGGGAATGGATTAACTACCATGGGCAGAAATGAAGGAAACACACTCAGCAGGTGGAAAAGGAGGCAGGAGAATTGGTTTCTTTTAGGTGCCAGTTAAAACATACCCTCTCACTTCTGAATAGTTCATAAAGCTTATGCTCCCCACACAATACGTTTCAGAGACAATGTCTCTGAAATTAATCTGTGCCTTTTTATAAAGAGAGAACACCATAAAATATCCTAATATATAAAACAGCACTACAGATATTTTTGGATTATTGTATTGGAAAATTTGAGTGAGACTATATAATGCTGTGTGTAAATCATTCCCCACACAAAATATGAATTTTTCAATACCAACAACATACAATTAGATCTATCATAAATTGTTCCTAACATGGTCACTCATTTATATTTCTTGATAAGTTGATGACTGGAGTGAACTTGGAGACTTCAGGTATAGCATAGACAAATTCCATCTATACAGATTTTCCTTTGAGACCAGTTAATGGAGGATGCTGTTGTTCACACCCTTCCGTTTTGAATTTGCTTAGGTGCTCATCTAACAATGTCAGTTTAGTAAAAATAGGCTAACTATTTACACAACGAGGTAGATGGGAATTGAATGGTATTCATGCTCTGTTCAAGCTCTGCTCACAATACCAGATTAGCTGGATGATTCCAGTCGGTTTTAGCAGAAACATAGTAGTTAAGTGGCACTTAACTCTGAAGCCTATTGATAATTTATTACTCCCTTGAGAAGAATGGGTATTCCACATCTCTGTCAGGTTTTCTGTCTGAAAGTAAGAGAGCAGCATACCTAAATAATTTTTGACGTTTTTCTTTGGAACATGTAAACACTAGACGCCACACAAAATACGAGCCAGTCCTTGTTTGAGAAGCGTTTACAATCTAATTTAATACAAGATATTGCAAGGGTGTAATGAACAAATAAAAGCAGTGGGAGGGGGAGAGTGAGGGTAAGACTGAGTGATAGTAAATGTAGCTATATAAACTAACTGTATGTACAGCTAGATGGTTTCAAATCTAGGAAGTTTTAAAATCACAGACATTCCTGGTGGATACTTACTATTTTATTGATGAGGAAGCTAAGACAGAGGATATGTTTACACTGCAATAAAAGACCTGTAGCATGGCTGAGGTTGGCTCGAATCAGCTGCGTCAAGTTTGTGGGGATTGGTCTGAGACCATTAACATCACAGTATAGATGTTTGGACTTTGGCTGAACCCTATGAGTGGGGAGAGACTCAGAGCCTGGGCTCTAGACTGCTCCTGGATGTGTACGCTGCCATTTTTAGCCCTAGGGCCTGAGTCAGCTGATGCGGACTCTCAGTTTTGGTGCCTTAACATTTTTATCTCAGTGTAGACATACCCAGAGAAGTTCAATGACTTGTCTAAGGCTAACTAAAGGAGTCATCAAGGCTGGGATGAAGACTAAAGTAGTCATTTCTCCTATCTGTGCACTGAACTAAGCAGTTCTCAATAAAACACTTGGAATGTTGACTTTTTTGGGATACTGTATAAGGAAAACTGTTTTTCTTGGGTTGAGGAAGTCACTGGCTGGAGGCACTAATACCTGTATCAATAAGTAGATTCAGATTTGTTATTCCTTCTCCAGGGAGCCTTTATGTGCACTCTTTGATTTGTAATAGTCTTCTTCCCCCATTGGTATTTGAGTTGGTCTGTCATTTGCAATACCTGTCCCAGCTGTTAAGCTTATTACCACAAAGCCTTTGGGTTTTTCTGATCCTTTTATATTCTCTGTGGTAAGTTTTTTTTTATTCCTTTTTGAATCTCTTCTAACATGGTTGAAGGGGAACTCCAGCACTGATACCAGTTCAATCTTTAGATTCATTTGGATCGCCTCTTGCTCTAGTAGACAAAGCAGTGGACTAGGATCTGGGAGATCTGGGTTCTATTTCTGGCTCTACTACTGATTTGCTGGGTGATGCTGAGCAACTCATGCCCCTTTCTGTGCCCTGGTTTTCTGCCTGTAAAATGGCTAGAGATGATAGAGATCTTCTTTGCAAGGTGTTTTGAGCTCAACTGATTAAAAAGTGCCATATAGGAGCAAGGTGGTAATAATATTATTGGATTGGTGGTTTGTGAGAGAGTACAGGTCAGTATTTTTCTCCTTTGAACTTTACTGCATAAAAAGCTGTGCTGAGACCGTTCTGAGTTTGAATAAATCATTGGCTGAGTGCCAGAGTATCAGCATGGGGGTTTCACATACTTTTGAGCTACTGGATATCTTACCTTTCCCATCCCTATTCATGAGATTTGGCTGAGGTGTGTAGGTGTCTCAAATATGGCTTAGTCTGGGTGAACCCTTGGAAGGTCTCCAACCCTTTATACTCGTAAAGTAGGCAGTCATGACAACAATTCAGCCAATCTCTTTGGTTGCTTGACAGTACAGTCTTTGATTCCAGATAGCTCTGTCAATACTCTTCTGTTCTGATTTGCCCCATTATTCCTGCTTCAGTGATTGGCCTTTTCTGAATAGACAGCCAGTCATTCTGAATCTGTGGTGGTGTATTTTGTTGTGTAGCAGTTTTGTGCTGTAGCATTAATATCTGTTGGAGGCTTTGGCTACAAAGTTATTTATGGCTAAACTTTAAGGTCATATTCTGGGCTCCACTGTTGTTGTCAGTGACTTTGGGGAACACATCCTTTCTCACAGGGAGTTAGGATCCATCATATAACCCTACCAGGTAGATTTACTGGGCTTCAAAATTATATAAACTCCTATTATGATTAACTGTCAGTTTCTTCAGACCTATGAGTTTCAAAGGTGTCTTGGAAAAGATTGTGAAAAATGGGGTTTTGCTTCCCTTTTTCTTTGCTACTTTCTAATGTATATGTATGTAGAAGGCCAAAAAGTCTTGATTATTTTCCTTGTTTGTTTTAATTTTAGAAATATCTGAAATATAAGTTAAGATGTTTTCTAGAGAACTGTGGTGTCTCATGTCTTTGAGCTCTGCACCTTAATTGGGATAAAGGAGTGTTGAATTTGTAACTAAGACATTATTTCCCCAGTGTTCATTAGTCCCTTGAGTTAAATGTGTTAATAAAAACAAAAGCCAAATTTTAGGCAGTCTGACTGAAAATTCCTTCCCCTCTCAAAGGGGCAGAACTGTTAGTTGTATCTGCAAAAACGACGAAGAATCCTCTGGCACCTTAGAGACTAACAGATGTTATATACATAAAATAAAATTTTAGAGTGTACCAGTCCATCTGAGTGTGAGTCTGTTTGTTCAAGAACTCCTAAACAGTTTGTCCACCAAGTTTGATATGCAGCTTCCTCTTACCAAACTTAAACCAAGCTCAGGGTTTGGTTGTGCCTGGAAAACAGGAAGTGCTGGGAATGGGGCTGTTTTTGATAAAATGAAAAGGCAGGGAGCGGTGCAAAAGGGAGGGGCACAGAGAAGAGGGACAGGATATTGAGAGTGGCCACTGGGGGCAGCTGCAGCACTAAGAGAGTGGCCAGCAGGGCTGGGACTCTGCCATCTTGCCTGCCTCAAGACTGGGTAAAGAGTCCCCCACCCCAAACCTGGAGCCTACCCCACCCCAGGGACAGTCTGCAGGCCATGGGGGTGCTTTTAGAAGGGGGACTTCTGGAGGGAAGAAGCCCCAGTGTCTAGCCACTCTGCCCCCAGACAGCCTGCAGGATGTGGGGTGGCAGCTAGAGGGGATGGCAGCCCCCAGAGCCTGGCCCTTCCCCAGACAGAATGCAGGCTGGAAAAGAAGGCATCCCACGGAACCTCCGCCCACAGACAGCCTGCAGCCCGCAGAGGGGCTGTTGGAGGATGGGAACCAGCATGCAGAGTGCTGCTCTTCCCCAACAGGCTGCAGGAAGGGTGGCCACTGCCCCAAGCAAGGCCCTCCACAGAGCAGCTGCTAGCTGGGGGACCAGCTTCAGGCTGGGGGCTGCCCCCCATGACAGAATGCAGGCCTGGGGGGCAGCTGGAGGCTGGGGCCGGTCTGCCGAGCCCTAACCTCCAACCGACAAACATGCAGCCCCAGATTTCCCCCCCCCGGGGGGGGGTGCTGCAGCTCAGACCCGTCAAGAGGAGCCGCTGGCACATGGGGAGCATTGCCATGGTCCCCTGGAAGGAGTCACTGCCAGAACAGCGCCACCCTTGGCAGCCCTGGTAAGCACCCTCCCACCTCTTAGCCACCTGCCTTGACTTCTGCACCCCCATCTCTTTCCCCATCAGTCAGTCCCCTAACACCTTCCCTCTGCCCTGAAGCCACCACACTTTGCCTTGAGCCCCCACCACAACTCCCAACCATCTGCCCTAAACTGCCTCTTATCCCCAAACCCGCACTCCAGCCTTCATTTCCCTTCATTTTAAAAATCATTGAAATAAAGCATATACATCTTTCATTTATTTTCCCCAAAATTACTTCAGCTAAAGACCCAAGCAACGTTGGGTATATATGCTAGTCCAGCATATAAATCTTAAATCTCTAAGGTGCCATACGACTCCTCGTTGTCTTCTCCTCTTAGTTACTCAGTCTAGTGACATGACATCACAAGAGTCAGAATTTTCCAATCACCAGTCTTCCAAAGTAGCAAAAGACGTTTATTTCTAAGGTGGATACAAAGCCAACAACTTTTCAACAATCTGCCTTTATCAGGAGGAGGACACCGCCCCCCAATTTTAATTTCCTTTTCAGGGGTCTTTAAAAACGAAATGACTATTGTTAGAGAAGCACTGAGTGGGCTGTGATGTTTGATGGGCGTGTAGGCTGCCTCTTCCTCCTACCTATCGTGCTGTGTGACCTTGATGCGTATTATTTCATTCTTGGCTGTGCTGAGCCTGTGTCAGGGCTAGTGATGGGAAAGAGTAAAAGTAGCTTGTTAGATGAACTTCCAACTTTTTATCTTTTAAACCCATTCCAGCTCTGGGCATAGTGGATAAAATAGCCTGGAAAACAGGACAATGTGCTTTTTCAAAGGCTCTTGCTGATGCTGCTACAGGTTGAAATTCTTTTAACCAGTATTCTCTGGTCTGGCAACATCCATGGTCCAGCATGGATGTTGCAGGTCCAGAGAGTACCGGTGGAGGGACAGCAATAAGGATCCCTGTGGGACCGGCAGGGTAGTGTGCTGCCCGCAGGGAGCTGATGGCGGGGCTGCCAAGCGGCTGCCCAGTGGGGCTGGGCGCCCTGGCGCGGCACGCATTGCTGCTCAGGAAGCCCCTGCATGTGGCTGTCTTGAGCCCCAGCACGCAGTGCGCGTGGCTGCCTGGAGCCCCAGTGCCAAGGTATGCTCGGCGGAGCCACAGCAGCGAGGGCTGCCAAGTGGGGCAGCAGGGACAGCAGTAGGTGGGGAGCCCGCTGGGAGGCCAGCGGGGTCGGTGGCAGGGGTCCAAACATGACCTCCTCTGGTCCGGCAAAATCCCTCATCTGGGACCAGTCAGGTCCCAAGGGTGCCACACTAGGGAGGTCCAACCTGTAAAAGAACATTCTTTCTAAGAATAATCTGTTTTTGTGGCAGCTGAGTTTACATAGAGCTGTCTGTATTTTAGAAGAGGGGAATAGGGTTGAATGGGCATAACACTAAAATGCATTTTAGGAAGATTCCTGAGTTTGGTTTGCAATATCCTGTTTGAAGTACACAGTGTCTGCCATGAAAGTTTGGGTGGAACACAACAAATGGCTGCAGTTTCTCATTCAATTATTTTAAATGGGAACACAGTGATTTGGAGCCCTCTAAATTTCTTCACTGAAAATTGTTAATTCCATCAGTGTCCAAATTAGAACTCAAAATCCTGCCCATTACACAGATCTCTGTCTTAGCGTGTCATCTTTCAAGAGACAGAAGACATTTTCAGGAGCAAGTAATTTTGAAACGAGCTTTCCTCCTGGAACAATGAAGTGATGCCAAGCTCCTCTGTACAACCTGTCCTAAACGGGATGCAGTTTGTTTACAGTCCACATCTGATCTCTGTCATCCTCTGGTCAGAGCTGTGCAGACATGACTCCCGCTATGGCCCAGAGGAATGGGAGGTTTGTGAGCAAATATTGAATATCTAGTCAGAGGAAAATGTGGCTTCAGGCTTAGGAGCAAACAAGATTAAGCTGTGTATCTTGGGCTCTTCCATGCCATTCTAGGGTATTTATCATTCTGACTGTATGGCTGCATTGTAGTTGACTGCAGTGCAGAGGGAGTTTATTAAACTGTGGGAATAACCACTCTTGGGTGATTAACTTTGAGATTATCTGAAAAGATGGTGGTGGGTGGAGATGGGCTGGGAACAATGATTTTTTTCCCTAGAGAGTTGCATTAAACTTCAAAGAAATACTTCTGTGTACATTGCAAAAAAGAGTCAGTTCTTCCCCTATGTTGTAGGCTGGTCAGTAATTTAGCTCATTAGCCTTTTCTTTCTGAAGATCTGGGTAGAGATACCGCTTTGGTTCCAAGAGAAACTAGCACAGTCTCCTGCTAATTGTGAGTGGATATAGATGGCCAGTTTTTTTAAAAAAGGGTTTGGTATATTTGCCCACCCATACACCAGGAATGGTGTTACAAGATACATTGTTAGAGCTGTGTAAGGGAAAAATCTCGTAACTCCTGACTCTAGTCAATGATATTAGTTCTTCACTTATATGAGTGCTGGACTGACTCAGAATAAACTGCATCCTGTAACAGGATAGAATAATCTTCTGTTTCACCCTGTGATCTGAGAATGGAGCTCTATATGAAAATCTAAGGGAGGTGGTAGTGGCTCTGTAGTTAAAAGGATATAGGTTCTGGAGCATGCGGATTCTGGAGGGAAAAACCCAGGAGCAGCCTTATTTAGGCTGAGCTTTATACTCTTCTTTCAAATGTCAGTAATATAACCTCCCTGGGAAGAGAGGTGAATTCAAACTCTTACTTTAAGATATGTTTAGAAGTCTGAAGAAGTGGATTGTGCACACAAAAGCTCATGATACCATCTACATTTTTTGTTAGTCTCTAAAGTGCTGCAGGACCATTCGTTGCTTTTAATTTTTTCCCCCAAGGTATGTGGTGTTCATTTGAGTAGGCTAAAGATGTAAAGTAAAATTTTAAAAAATGTCTAAGTGGTTTGGGAATCTGTCCCATTTTTAAAAGCTATTTTGGCATTTGGGAGCCAAAGTCTCATGAAAAGTCAGTTGGATTTAGGCCCTTGAGTTGCTTTGGCAGTTTTGGAAATTTTGTCCTGAGACCATTCAGGCAGCCAGATCTTGTACTTTGATAAGGAAAGGCTCTCAGTAGAAGTCAGTAGATCCAATATTGTTTAGAAGTATTATAGGGTCTCCTAACTGTGTGCATTCTAATTCACTATGTATATTTCAACTTTTAAAACAACAGGCTGGGGGCAAGAATGGAGCTAGCAACATGAAATCTGGATCTTTCAGTTCATGTAGATGGATTTTAATTTTTGAGGTTTAAAAAAATCTATAGTTCCGTAAATCTATAGTGCGTCTTACATCACACATCTGAAAGATTTTGTGCATTTTGGAATTTTCCATCACCTCTTAAAATCTGTTCCTTGATTCCTAGGCAGTGCGTTATCAGTTTGGGATTTATCCAGGTATCATGGTTCACATTTTTTTTCTTGGTTGCACAGTCTATCTGTTCTGTGTAAATAAAACCCTTCTTTTTGACAACTTGTCTTCCTTACTGTTTTTGATAGTGTGCTAATAATTCTGGGTGTTCTTTGCCACCTACAAAGCTGAAAACTGAATGGGTTATTTGGGGCAAGTAGTGGAGAGAGAGAGAAAAAAAAAAAAGAAAATCCAGATATATGAGAAATGCACTTGTTTTTGTGTGAATTATGTGCTTTGAGCTATGGTGATCTGCTTCTACAGTATGTTTCAATCTGAAACTGAGGATCAGTTTGCCTTCAGAATATGAAAAAAATATTCACCTAGGTTCCACCTAAACCCTCTGTAGTTGCAGACCTTTTAAAGGGCTATGGGTGAATTCAGAGGTTTTTGGGCTTTGTTTGTCAGGAAACTTTTTGTTGTGTGCTAAGCTGAATTCATTGTGACAGAAGACCAGAAGTAGTACTGTGGGCTGGTAGCATTTATATGCATGTTTTTCCTTTTCTTCCCCAGTAGTTAAGAATGATTAAAAACAGAATCAAGTTGCTCCTCAAATTATCTGTAAGAAATATAATAATAAAAAGCTAAATACGTGCAGCAGCTATAATACAACAGTGGCAAATGCTTCAAGAGGTAATTTCTCACATGACTCTAAAGCATGAAGAGTTGCTAAGGATTTTTAATGTGATTTAAGAGAGAAGGCCTTAACTGAGATTACAGCAAGTTAACAACACTTATTCCATAAGAACCTGGTAGCTGCTGTATGTAAGCCTTATACCAAATGATGACTTAGAAAGTGTAGCGCCCCCTCTCCACCTGGTTACGTTCTTTAATGCCAATCTGCTTACAGGTTTTGATGGATAGGTCTGGGTTCTTCTGGATTCTGCCACCCACTCAACTTTATTTTTTCCTATGGATTTATTTGGCGGTGCCTCCACCCCCCTCACGCCTTCCTGGCAGGGTCACCAGGGCAGCTTGGGAGGAAAATTCTAACCCAGGGTAATCCCCACGTACTTGCCAGATAGTTGGAGACTCCCAGAAAATAACACAAACACATACACTATATTAAACACAACTATATTAAACAGAAGACAAATATAACATAACAGGGTAAACACTATTTTTAGGTTCACTGGTGCCCAGCAACTGTAAGGTAAGTGTCCCGTTGGTACGCGTACTTTGTTGGGGCCCTTGATGACTTATGACCACAAAATTCTTCTCTGCAGTGGTTTAGAAGTGGGGCTGACTGGGTCCAGTACAGCCCAAAGGACTCACAAGTGGGAGAAGGCGATAAATCCTGCCACAGGTCTAATATGCAGCAGGTTATAAAATCCCCAAACAAAGTCCCTCACTGACTAACTAAAAGATGGTGCACTCACATGATCCATGAATGAGCCTCAGGTTCAGAGATGACTCAGTCACTGCAGAGGGGCTGGTCTCTTCTGGCAGGGATCCTCTTCAGGCAGGAATCAGGCTGCTTTGGTCCCAGAATTTCCCCTTACTACAAAGGGGTGCAAGGCTCAAGGTGCAGGCCACACAACTGCACCAAAATTCTAACTATGATCTCCTACCCCAGCATTCAGACACACACACAGCAGGCAGCAGCCCTGAACTAGCAGACAGAGCAGAGCTGACCATTTGGTGACTGGTCTCACCTAGGGAACTGGTGAGCTAACTCAGCCTGGCTGGGGAAGTTTCCCAGCAAACTCTACAAACTAGGAATCAACAGTGGAGAAATAAAATCCAGCTGAGGGGTCTTGCTTTCAAGTCCCTAGAGACTAGTTCTCAGGGGGAAACCCTGCATGCAGGCCTGGGGCTTACTAGCTCCCACACAGCCGGCCCTCCCCTTACCCTGGCTGGCTCCACACTCCTCAACCAGTGGCTTCTCCTCCCCCTCCTGAACTCCCTGGGAGGGGCATCTTACTCCCTATGGGTTGCCTGCAGACTCTGTCCCTGGTAGGGAGGGGGAGCCAAGGCAAACTCAGTGTGCCTCTCCCTGAGCTGCCAGCAGACAGAGCCCCAGGAATCTAGGTAATCTCCTTGGGGGTTACAAAAGTATTTGTGCTTCTGGTTGCATTTGACCACTTTGCTCCCCAGCTAAATCCTGGAGAAAAAGTGGTGGTTTGGCAAGAGTCTTCATGAGTAAATTAAACACTGAAAAAATGAAACAGCTAGCCCAGCATGAGAGTGCCTTCTTTTGCGAAAATACTACTTAGCCATGAAAAATTTAAGATTTTTCACGTCTTAGTACAGGAAATATATGTATTTTTGCTGTCAACCAGCTATCAATCTGTGGTGGAAGATATAAACCTATTAGTAGTATTACGATTATTACTTGTCCTTGATTGTAGGTTGTTGATAGCTAAGGGAAGCAGCTTGGGTACAGGGTCTGAGTATGGTGTTTTGAGGAATTCTGAAATGCATCTTCCCCTCTGAAATACGAGGAGGAAATAGAAATGTGAAAAAATAAAGACTTTAAAAAAAGTGATCTGTTTCTGCTAGTAGTGAATGAAGCTAGATGTTGATGCTGGGTTTTGAGAGCTTTATCATTTTACATTAGCCATTAACATTTTTCAATGGTTTCTGATTACATTAATTTCATTTGTGAGCTGCTGTTGTAACGGAAAGGATCAGAGGAGAGCCAGTTTATCAAAGATTGTTTGGGATACCTGAAAAATCAGAGGGTTTTTTTTCTTTTCAATTAAGATCATGAAGACTTGAATAATGGTGTTCAGCCTGTGTTGTGTGCTTCTCAGGCATGGGCTGGTATGTATGTGTCATCTAGAAACAAAGGGACACTATAAATTAATTCAGTAATGCAATGATTTTTGGGATATTCCTGACTGATAACACTGGAACTTTGTACTGGAATAGACCAGTTGTCCATCTGGTCTGAAGTCCTGTCTGTCTCTGTCAGTTATCTAAATCAATGAATGCTTCAGTGGAATTTGAAAAACACTGCAGCGTATCTGTTCACATAGGGTATGTCTACACTACAGAGTTATTTTGAAATATCTTATTTCGAAATAGTTAATTCGAAATAAGTTATTTCAAAATAATGGGTCTACACACAAAATGCATTTTGAAATAGTGTTTTGCTATTTCGAAATAACGCGTCCACACTGAGTGGACGCTGAATAGCGTTTAAGGCCAGCTGGAACCGGGTCCAGCAGGGCATCAGGTCAGGAGTTACTTTGTGTGGCTGCTGCCTGAGGCTATCTAAGGCCTGTGCTTAAAGAGACCCCCCTGGACAGCCATTTCTCAGCTTTCCCTGCTTGCTTGCCTACCTCAATGAGGGACAGCAAAGCATTTTGTCTCTGCGTGCTCTGGTTGCCCTCACTTGGGACACCACAGCACTCTGCAGCATGGAGCCAGAGCTGCCCCTGGGCACTCTGGTGCTTCTCGTGGACGCGTTGCTGCGAGCCTGGCTGCACTTTCTGCAGGCTGCCATCCGGGAGGTCCATCGGGGGGGCTCTCAGTATCAGGAGGTCCTGCGGAAGAGCTTCCACCCTGAGGAGCACTAAGAGCCTCCCTGGTCTGCCCCACTGGGGGCTTGTGCCTCTTTCCTCCCTCACGTCCTTCCACTTACCCCTCCCTAACCCCCCTTCCTGATGTCAAATAAAATACATGTATTTTCATGAACACAAACTGTCTTTATTTAACAAAACTGGGGGGGGGGGACTAGGGAAAAGGAGGCAGGAGAGGGGAGAAGAGAAGGTGGGGGGGGAAACGTGGGAAGAGAGAGCTGGAAGCGGGAAGCAAGGGGAAGAAGGAGGAGGGGAAGCTCAGGGCTGGGGGTCTCGCTGACCAACTTGATTGTCATGCAAACCTGCTCCTGGGTTCGCATGTGGCCTTTGGTGGCCAGGCTGGCAGCTATCCTGCCATAGATGGCCACGTTCCTCCGTCTGGTGCGGAGATCATGGACGTTGGGGGCATTTCCCCCAAACCTGTATAAGGTCCATAATCTCCACCCTGGACCAGGAAGGCGCCCACCCTGTCCAGGCCCTGGCAGGCTCCTGGGAGCTGGCAGACTGATCCTGGGGAGGAGTGGAGGTCTGGCTGCCAGTGGCTTGCTGGCTCATGTTTTGGGGCCACTGGGTCAGGGACAGTGACTGCTGGCTCTGGGCTGGCAGGCTTGGAGCTGGCACAGGCACTGTGGCCAGAGTCAACTCCTTTAAGGGCTCTGGGGAGGGAGGAGGGAGGAGGGAGAGGAGTGTTCTTGGTTGAGGCTGGAGTGGCCACCAGGGCACCCTGGGAAGGCTGGAGGCTCCCTATTTCGGTATAAGTGTCTACACAGCAGTTATTTCGAAATAGCTATTTTGAATTTGTCGTTATTCCTCATGGAATGAGGTTTACCAAATTCGAAATAAGTGCTCTGCTATTTCGAATTAATTTTGAAATAGCAGTTTGGCTGTGTGGACGCTAGTAAAGTTATTTTGAAATAACGGCTGTTATTTCAAAATAATTTTGCTGTGTAGACATACCCATAGGTATTTCTATATAGCTTCGGGCTGGCCTGCATGGTAGTTTCTTCATAACTCTGGAATTTTTATCCTAGATAGTGTAAATGTGGATGCTCTTTAGTCATAGAGATGTATAATTCTTTTCTGATGTTTACTAGCCTCTGTTAGGGATGTTAAATTTTGATTAATTAACTAATCAAATAGTCGATGGGATTTCCATCAACTATTCAGTTAGTTGATAAGAACTTCCGTGTTCCGCGTTTGAAATGTTCAAGAGCCCAGCGGGGGCTCTTGTGCATTTCAAAATTGGAACGTGGCTGTAGCCCAGGGCCAGCGGGGAGTCCCACTGACCCCAGGCTCTACACGGATGCTTCTCCTTTGAAATGTACAAGAGCCCCCACTGGGGACTCTTGTTCATTTCAAACTTGGCACACCATGTGGAGCCCAGGGCCAGCGGAGAGTCCCCTGCTGACCCCAGGCTGCATGCGGGTGCTTCCACTTTGAAATTGGCAAGAACCCCCGCTGGGGCTCTTGTGCATTTCAAAGTGGAAGCACCCATGTGGAGCCCGAGGTCAGCGGGACTTCCCTCTGGCCCCAGGCTCCATGCAGTGTTCCAACTTTGAAATGTACTAGAGCACCAACGGCGACTCTTGTACATTTCAAAGTTGGCTGCTGCTGCGCCCCTGCTTCCTCCCATAGAGCTGGAGCTGCGGGGAGCCGGCTTTTAAGCTGACTACCTCCAGCACCCGTCCCTTTCCCCCCTCTTGCTGCCTCTTTGTGATAGAGGCAGCAGGGGAGGAGGGAAAGCGTCTAGTTGACTAGTCCAGCCATGGCCAACCCGCAGCTCATGAGCTGCATGCAGCTCTTTCCCCCCCTACACCCCTGAAAATGGCCCCTGGCTCCCTGTGCTCACCAGGGCAGGGGAGCCGTCCGGTGTGGCCATTCAAAATGTCGTCTTCAAGATGGTGGCGGCCGGTGGGAGCCTGATGTGGCCAAAAAGCCTTTAACCGTGTTTCTTAAAGGGGTCCTTAAAAGTCCTTTTTTTTTTTTTGTGCTCAACAACTCTGGGGGGCTTCTCTCTCTCTCTTTTTTTTTTCTTTTGCCCGACCAAACTTTTCCCCTCCCCATCCCCGGCTCTTTGCGCTATATGCACAACTATTTTGGCACCCCTGGATTAGTTGCTTGTATCCCTGGTCTCTGTCAATATGCTTTATTACTGATCCTCCTTAATATGTGTGTTGTTAAAATGTTTCCTATTTTCATTTTAAAATGTGTTGCTTTTTAACTTGAGTGTTTTCTCCTTTTCCCTTGTCAAGTTGTTTGACCTGAACAGGATTGAAAGTACATTTTGAACTTTGGAGCTGGTGTAGGATCCTGTTTAAAAACTTCATTCAGTAATATGAGCATATGACTTTAAAAATGTGATGGCACTCTGTTGTCTGGGTGTAGTGGTTTCTGTGCCTTTGGTACACCTGACCTTTTCTAACATTTTGTGTTATCTATTCAATACCTAGCTCTGCCTTCTGTTGTCCTTGGAAAATTGATTACCAGCATAAGCAGAATTCCACAGTCTAGTCTTTATAAAGATAGAAACAGAGTACCTGCACCTATTTAATAAAAATATTTCTCTATCCTTGGTAAAACTCTCAATTAAATTTCACAGGTTTTTCTTTTATCTTTTATCTCTAAACTCTATATATTGGAAATTATGCTAATTCTGGTATTTTCTGAAGTTTACTGTGAATCCTTTGTGCTCCTATGTATTTTTCTTTTGACTTTTTTAACTTCATCAATCTTTAGGCTTCCCAGATTCTTTGTATATTTTTTAAAAAAATGTTCTTTCTTGTACTATTGTTTATGTCCCTGCTTAGTCACATTGATTTATGTTGCCCTTTTAGCTTTTTTGATTTTACAAGGAAAAAGCTTGATTTGTAGCCTCCCCAACTGTACATGAAATATTTTTCACTTAACCACTGTTGATTTCCCATACATATTACTATTGAATTCCAGGCAATTTCCTTTAAAGCTTTAGAACTTTAAAAACAGACTTAAATTTCATATTATTTTGAAGTCCCAAATTTACTTACCCTTTCTATGAATCCTCATTGGCATTTCACATCTTAAGATCTCTAGAGCCTAGGTGATCTCCTATCTAAATCTTCTTTACACCTGGTACTAATTCTTTAACAGTGACACTTCATGACTTGAAAAAACATAAAAAACAATGAATGGTCCTGTAGCACCTTAGAGACTAACAAAAAATGTTGATACTATCTACATTTTTTGTTAGTCTCTAAGGTGATGCAGGACCATTCATCTTTTCAGTTACAGACTAACGTGGCTACTCCCCGAGACTTCATGACTTGTTAAATGCATGGTGATTTTCATAGAAGTCATGGTGTTATAGGATTTGTAGTTTGTAGTGTTAATAGCTGCCCTGCCTCCGCAGATATTGTCTCCGGTCCATGCTCTAGGCCTTCTGTGAACTGTTCTTAGCTTTCTCACTTGGAGTACTCTTACCCTGGAACAGCTCACTTACTTCTGCATTGTCACATGTCATAGAGTCATTAAGTCCCATTTTCAGCATTTTTGATTAAATATATGTTTACACCTATAACTTTTCATAGCTGTTACCAGTGAAATAGAACCCTCCCCCCATATTTTCTCTTATAGCTTCATTGTACATTTTGTAGCTCAAACTGTTTAAAAAAAAAAAAAAGCCTGGATTTTTTTTCTTCTCCTTAACAAAAATCTAGAATTTAGCATAGTGTAGTCATTTTCGACTTTGATAAGTGTGTGTGTGTGGGGAGCGACAAGATTTTGTATAATTTGTTTATTCCATAAGTTGAATATATGGTATTGGATTTGAAAGGGTTTACATCATGGATTTCCAACTGTCTGTGTTATTTTGATAAAGCATCTTTAAGTGCCAGTTATTGGTTTTTTGAAAAGCATGGACTGTTAATGTTTAGGAAACCTTTCTATTCTTTGAATGATTGCTCATGGGCATTCCATGTTATGTGTGTGCATGCTGCAAGCACAGTCGTCGGAAGGCTTTTCCCTAGTAGGACCCATAAGTTGGCAGTGGAGACCCCTAGAGTGGCACCAGTATGGTAAGGTATATAGTCCACTGCCGACCATCCCCCCTTGGTTCCTTCTTACCATCAGTAATGGTCATTGGAGCTATCTCTGTCTCTTGCTTAGAACAAGTGTTCCCTAGCTTTATAGTGAAGATAGTTTTGTTAAGTGCTAATTATTTTGTAAGTTAGTATTTCTAAATAGCTCTCAACCAGGAATTGTTTGTTTCCCCCATCCCCAGACTAGGGCATGCCTTGACTCTACAGGTTTAATCCATATGTAAAGTGCCAGAAGTTTATGCCTATGAGGGACCCCCCCACAGCTCTTGTCCCAAGTGTCTGGGAGTGGCACACCAGGCAGATAATTCATTATCTGAAGAAGTGGGTTGTGCCCATGAAAGGTCATACCACCATCTACATGTTTTGTTAGTCTCGAAGGTGCTGCAAGACTATTTGTTGTTTAAGTTTTTCTAGTTACAGACTAACTTGGCTATCCCTCTGAAGCTTTTGAACATGCAGATAACTGTAAGTTCTGTAAAGCTTTCAAGCCAAGAACATGCTGGTACAGGGAGTTTTGGCTTAGAGAACTCCTTATGGAAACGTTCCTGCACCCCCATTTGGTGCCCCAGGCCTCAGGACTGAAGCAGGCTGACTTTGTGCCAAGCGCGCCATTGTTGGTTCAGAGTATGGTGGTCATTGGAAGGCTTTTCCTGGCAAGACTTGTAGGTTGGCGGTGGAAACCCCTAGAGTGGCACCAGTATGGCATGGTACATAGCCCACTGCTGACCATCCCATCCCTTAGATCCTTTATGCTGAAATTGCTCTGACAGAGGGGAGGTGGGAGGATATAGATATGAGCAACACATCTTGAAGAATATCAGTTACCATCTTTTCTTCTTCGAGTGATTGCACATGTGCATTCCAAGTTAGGTGACTCCCAAACTGCTATCTGGAGGAGGGGTCAGGGTTCACTGGTCTGCTGTCTGCAAAACTGCCCTTCCAAAGGCAGTGTCATCTTTAGCGTGGTGTTAGATTGCATAATGAGAAGTGAAAAGTATGAACAGACCACCACGTAGCTGCTCTACAGATGTCTTGGATTGGGACATGAGCAAGGAAAGCTGTTCACCAAAGCCTGTGCCCACGTTGAGTGGGTGGAAAGTGGACCAGTGGAAATCTTTGCGAAATCATAGCATGTGTGGATAAAGGCCATAATCCAAGCAGAAATCCCCTGAGAGGTGATTGGAACCCCTTCATTCTGTCCGCTACTGCTACAAACTGTTGGGTTGATTTCTTGAAGGGCTTATTGTGCTCTAGATAAAAGGCTGTTGCCCACCTAACATCCAGGGTGTGGAGGGACCAGTCTCTCAGCATGGAGTGAGAGGGTAAAAAACAGGCAGAAAATGTCCTGGGAAACATGGGAATGGGAGACCACCTTTGGAAGGAACACTGGATGGCGCCTCAGCTATACCTTGTCTTTAAAGAACACTGTATAGGAAGGTTCATACATTAGTGACCTAAGCTCAAAAACCCTTCTAGCCAAGGTGATAGCCACCAGAAAGACAGCCTTCATTGACATATACAGCAGGAAATATGTCATCAGCAGTTCAAAAACAGGCCCAAGATTAAACTTGCAAGCACTAGATTCAGGTCCCATTGTGGTACTGGTCCCTTACGTGCAGATACAATCTATTCAGACCTTTAAGGAATTACCCCACTAACTGGTTTACAAACACTGAGCAGCCCCCTGGTCCTGGGTGGAATGCCAAGATTGCAGCCAAATGCACCCATTTAGAAGCACCCATATTGCTAACCCCTGTTGTTTTAAACACATGAGGATGCTATTGGGGTATTCTGTTCCAGAGACAGTATTCCCACTGCTTGACACACCTGTCATGAAGCTCCCTCTTGAAGGCTTTGCAGGCTAACCCTACCACCCTTAGCTCTTTGATATTGATGTGCAGGGGAATCTGTGCCTGAGACCACAGCCCCTGTTGTCAGCTTGCCCAGATGGGCTTCCTAGCCAAGATCTCAGGTGTCTATAATCAATGTTAACGTGGGCAGGGCACATGGAAAGGAACCCCATTGCACACACTGAGAGGGTCTAACCACCATTGGAGAGTGGTAGAGTGGTTACTCTGTCCAGGGGATGATGGGTTGGTTTGTTCACCTGGGCCAACCACACCTGCGGGGGCCTGAGACATAGCCTGGTGCACCACACCACATAAGTGCATGCTAACATATGCCCCAGAATCTGATAATTGATCCAAAGGAGCAATCGGATCAGGGAATTACATAGAAATGTTTTCAAACATTGATGCAACAGGCCATAGTGGCGACTGACTTGTTACAGATGACTTAAGTGAGCATGAAAACTGTAAAATGGAGATGCAATTAAAATTTTAATGGAAGAATTTTGACATCAGTGAGTTACCTTAATTTACTCCTTGATTATCCACAGCCATTTTAATAATCTTTTAGGTCAGGCTTTGAGCCAATGGTTTAACTGGGTCTGGATTTTCAGGCTTTCATGCTTGTTCAGACTCACCTTTAATGAGTTAGTAGCCACTGTGCTGCATAATTGGTTTTGAAGACATTTAATTATTTGATCTGATTGCTTCTTTGGAACTGTTATTGTCAGTCTGTTGTGAATAATACACTCATTTTAATAATTCCCTAATTATATGTTTACCTGATAGCCTAATTCTCTTATTATGGGAAGCATGTAGTTATGAAATTATAAAATTATATAATTGTTATGCTTTTTGTAAAGCTTTCTACTGTGGATAACAGAAGAAAATGCAAAGGCTATTTAAGTCCGCAAAATATTTTTTTCTTCAGTAGTCACCGATGAAAGCTGTGCTGAGGTTAAACATAAAAGCAAACTCCCTAATTTTTGTATGGATCTTGTAGGAAATAAACACAATTCCATTATACATGTGACACTGCAACAATGAGTGTTGAAGCTGAAAGTCTGGGCAGACATTTGGGCACTTAATTGACAGTCACTAGAGCTTTTGTTTTAATGAACTGTGACATTTGTTTAGAAAGCCCTTCTTAAATGAGTCTTAATGCTAGCATTCTTAGCTTCTGTGGGTTTGTTGGACCTACAAATTCACTAAGCAGTATGTGTCACAGTTCAGGGAAAATACATTTTTTATTTCCTCTCTATGGTTCAGCAAAGGCACCCGTTCTTATTGCTTTTGGCTTCGCAGACATTGCCCCTCTTGGGCAAAGATTTGCTTTACTCTTTCTGACTGGGGTATCTCTAGTCTGCACAGGTCCCTGCCAGCTCTGTGAATCCCATGAGTCTGAGAGTCCCTTCTTTATACAGTTTTTTAAAATCTGTCTTGATGTAACAAATGAGGAGATAAAAGTTCCCCCCCTTCAGGGTGAAGCTTCAAAAGTATAACTGGAATAGGTGGATTTGCTTCTCTCTCCTGCTAGAGATGTCCTGGGAAACCAATGTAACTTTAAAAGTTCATTCTGGATTTGGCCCATTTTTCACATAGTTCTCTGAAGCTCATATCAGTTCCCAAGGTGTACATTTTTGACGTTAAATACAATCCCACTGTAACTCATAAACATCTGCATTTTTAATTTGAGCTACTGAGATACCAAACTAATTCAGTAAGGTTTAACTTAATTCAATAAGTTTGTCCAGGATATTGCAGGAAATTGCAGTACATGTCTCAATATGTTTTATACCTGACTATTCTGTTCATATTGGCAGTGACTCTATCTGCTCACAAATAAGCCAAGAAAGGGAGAATTTCTAAAGGCTAATGTTATGCCTATTAACTGCGTTCACTAACATTTCTGGTAGTGGGTGAAAATCCTTTTGTGTTTTTCTTCATTTACCTTGAATACAAAAAGTCCATGCAATTAGTAAAATGGTTGTTCATTTTGTTGTTTGACATCTGAAAAATGATGCAAGTTTTTGCTTTTCAAAAGAGAACCTAGAGCAAAAAAACCTAGATTACTTTGAAAAACAGGCCTTTCCTGGTAATCAAGTGTTTACAGAAAGATGTTTTGTTCAAACTCTTTCTGGGCTCTGTATGTTTAAACAAAGAGATTTTAGACTTAAACACAGCTGTTCATTTGAAAATGAAAAATCAAATTAAGCAGAACCCGCTTTTGAAAACTAATGCTGTATAGCAACTGAAACAAAGGAAGAAAATACTGTGTTGTACATTTCACTTAAATAACTTTTTTAAAATAAAGTTTTCAACAAAAAAGTATGGTTTCAAAGCTGCTCATCTCTTGCTATATCCCGCAATAGAACATCTGCGCTCATTTTGATGCGGATGAATGACATGAATTAAACTAAAACCGTTGAAGTGCTCTTTTTAACATAATTACACCTTGTTCATTTTGGAGACACAATGCAGGGATGAAATGCCAATTAAGCCTGGTATGTTAATGAGATTGAGACTGAATAGCGGATTAGAGCGGACACAAATCCCACTGGAATTGATTTGATATAATCCCTCAAGTTTGTTCTGTTTTAATAGAAATGTTATCGTACATGTGAAAATCTCCAGGCACAGTTTAAAAAAAATCTTGATGCGTTTTGTGTGAGATTTAGTCAGGAAATTGTAAAATTGGTTCAGTCTAGGTAAAAGTTGGTTGCTTTTGTTGTCGATAGTCTCATTATTACTGAACAAAGTTTTTCCTAGCTTGTTGACTTCTTGTCTTGTGTGAGCTCATATTTTCCTCTTGCATACACCAGAGATATGGAGTGCCAAGCAAGGTAACTATTATTTTGCTACATAGCTCTCAGCTGGTGAAGGCCCGAATATTCAATTCCAAATAAGGGAAGAAATGAAAAAGGAAGTATTTATTCAATACAAATGCTTTCTAAGCATCAAGATTCATCATCTTTTAAAGTTATTTTGATAAATAGAACCATGGAGAAGAGAAAATATATGGACACTAATGCTTTCTAATGCAATTTAAAAGCCAAAGATAGGTGTGTGCTTATGTTACTTGTTTTTTGAAATTATTACACAGCCTAACTTTTAAATGATCCCATTCAAATTAAGGTAATTATTTACTGTCCCCATATTCTAAGAAAAGACTCCTTGTTATATTTAGAATCATGTGCCTTTCTTATGTGTACATTGTAATGATGGAGTGTACAGCCGGTCCCCAAGTTGCGAACGGTTGACTTACGACCGTTCGCAGTTACGACCAAAGCTGTCGTAAATGGCGGACCCCGAGTTACGAACGCGATCCGCGCTTATGAACAGCGCGGTCGCGTGTAACTCAGTGGGGTCTGACTTACGAACGAACCGAATTACGACCAATTGCTTGGTCCGTAACCGGTTCATAAGTCGGGAAGAGGTTGTATATAGTGGTTGATATACTCAGTCTTCAAAGTTTTGCAAAATAACTTCATGGTAGCTATTATTGACATATCTGTTTTCCAGTGGTTGAGTGGTCCCTTTTTATTAGTGTATGAACCACTTGCCATAAACATATTAAATGTCAGAGTTCTGTACTTTCTTGGAGAATGATCTGTTACTTTTCTCCTAAGCAGAGAGGTGGAGACACAGTTTGATGGAATGAAAGTAATTGCTAGATGTTATAGATGGCATATAGTACAATACCGTATCTAGTGTCCTTGTAGGTTCGTGAAGTAAGAAATAGGATGGAAGATCTAACTTTTCTCATATGAGCAATGTAAAATATCAGCTGTTTGTGATGCAAGTAAATTTGGGTCTATGTGAGATTAGAATGAGTGATAAACTATGTGTTGGAGGTAAGTAGATGCAATGATGTTAATATGTAGTGTGAGAGAGAAATCTTTATAACTACAGAGATGTATTTTTTACAAGTAAAAATAAAGATTCAAGTAACAACTAAATAATTTTAAAGAATTTCTACAGAATTTATATACTAAAAATCCCTTGGCCACCAGAAAAGCTAAACCAGAGACACTCAGACATCAATTGTTCAGGAGCCAAATTTGTGATCAACCTTACCTGAAAGAGTCACAGTAGTGAGAATTCATTTTTACAGCAGAATGACTGACCAGGTATCCTATAAATAGTTAATAATGTAGTAAAAATGTTCAGATTGGTTAATAATGATATTTCATGATATTTTAATATCATGTGCTGCAAAGAGCCATAGGAGATTTGTTAAAGAGGCTCCTGAGCCTCAGTCTGTGTATTACTGAGCTAAACAGCAATCTATCAACACCTCTTGAAGCAAAAACCTCATACTGGCCCTGTGCGTGGCCTATCTAGCGCCTGTAAGGCCTTAGGACACAATCCATCCAATCCATGTAGTGAGTTTTATACAGTAAACATCACTACAGTATCTGCCATCAGCTCCCAAGTGTTGTGTCTCATCTGCTACATTGTTCAGTGAGGGGAGATGGTTTCTTGGCCAGGACTCAAGCCATGTAGGGTTTTATAGATCATGTAACACTGTGAATTGCATCTGGATGTTGAAAAGGAAGGTAGTGAGATTCCTATAAAACTGCTATAGGTAGCTCCCTATAGCATTCTGTGCACAGCAGGCAGGTAGTTGCATTCTGTACCTGCTGTAGCTTCCAAATACTCTTTAAGGTTAGCCTCATGTAGTCCAGTGTAGAGGACATGGGATACACATTGCTGTAGCAATGTTAAGATCCAAATGAAATGGTAACCATAGTCTGACCTCGAATCAAGGTGTGGGAAAAAGTTCTTTTGGTTATCTTGAACACTTAACATTACAGAACCAGTCTTCTTGTCCAAGAATGCACGTAGTTTTTAAACCACTTGGACAAAATGATTGAAAAACATCCTCAGTAATAGATATGTAGGAAACACTTCTGCTTGTCCTTTAGTAACCTTCTCTCTTTTCATAAACATCATGTTATACTAGTCTGGATTGAGTTTAAGATAGTTGTTTCCTCTGCATTTAGTCTGAGGTTAGCTGTAACTTCTTCGGGTAGTATCCCCGTGGGTGCTCCACTGTGGGTGTCAGGCTCGTCCCGGTGCCGCAGTTCAGAGATCTTTCAGCCGTTGTCTGCCAGAGCGCGCATGCGCGGTGTCCATCTTGTGGCTTTTCGCGCCATTTCTGGTTGCGCAGTCCGGCTCCCACCAGTTCTTTCTGACCGTCTTCGGGCGCAGACGGAGAAATAGCTCCCTCTCGCGTTGATCCTGTCAGGACTGAGAGAGGAGAATTTGTATATAGTTAATTAGTTAAGTTTATAGTTAATGTTACTGTAGTTAGATTCTAGTTAGCTTAGCGCATTTAAAAAAAAAACCAACCTTTTTCTCTCACCATTCCTGGATCACCAGGCTTCAAAAAATGCCTGATGTGCAGGGAGTCAATGCCCGTGTCAGACGGGCACTCCTCATGTATAAAGTGCCTGGGGGAAGGACATATTCCCCAAAAGTGCCCACACTGTACGAAGCTGACGGCCAGGGCACGCCACGACCGGGAGATGCGACTCAAGATGCTCTTATTCGATAAGGCACTTCGACCGCAGGCGGAAACCCTAGCTCAACTGCTGTCTCTCCCCGCCACAACTCGTTGGCCTTCCCCCAAGGCAACGAGCCCAGAAAAGGGCCGATTGCTGTCTCGCTCCTTACCAGCGCTCACAGTGAGCACGGGAGATAAGCTGGGCATCTCGGGGATAGCGGCAGCCTGAAAGCTGCATAAAGACAAACTGGTGCATAGTACATCGGCACCGAGTCTAGCGAAGCGTTCGGCACCGAGATCTAAGCTGGCACCGACATCGGCACCAGCCGCAGCACCGGTACTGGCTCCATTTGCCTCCAACCTACCTGCACCGATGCCAAGACCGGAGACCATATCGGTGCAGCCTGCACCTCATTCCCCAGCACCGACAAACTCAGCACCGGGATGCACCATAGCGATGCACAGGGCACCAGTTCCACTGGCACAGTCGGCACCGACGCAGTCGGCACCGGAACCATTGGCACCAGCACAGCATTCTACGACACCTCCATATTCGCGCTGAATTTCAACATTTAGCGCAACACCACCCATGCTTCTTATGCAACTCTCCCCTTCTTCCACTGGCAGAGGAGTAGCAGCGAGTCTGCAACAGGGGATCTTTTTCCCCAAACCCCCTACTCCACCTCCAACTCAGCATGAATCCAGGTGGCTCCATTCTAGTGTCTCCCCTCAACCAAGGCACTACTATCACCTATACTATCGCTCGCCATCTCCTTGCTATTCTCGGCACAGATCCAGATCCCCAAGGTCTCCCTCATATTCCAGAAGCTCTACATACAGGGACGACCACAGGCATAGATACTAACCTTCTTACGATGATCGCTGGCGAAGATACCATAGCCATCGTGAGCGATATTCCCACTCAACTTGCATCTCACCTTCACCAGCTCCGTCATTCACAACTTGTGACAGGAGCAGATCCCCTACCTTGCCCTCAGCCAGAACACCTACTCCATCCGGTGATCAACCACCAACAGAACAGCCCACCGTAGAAGCAGTGCACACCTCTGACGCGGCGGTATCACATCAAAGGTCCCCTATGAACGTGGCGTCATCTTCGCCAGATGATGCCATCCTCACTGGAGACACCTCACCATCAGATGACCTGAAGGAATTTCAGGAGTTATTCAGGCGGGTAGCCGACACCCAGAATGTACAGTTAAAGGAAGTCCAACAGAAACAACATCTTCTGTTGAGAAACTTACATCCTTCCTCCCACTCGGCCAAGGTTGCTCTCCCACTGGATGAGTCCATACTCGAAATTGCCAATGGCATATGGCAAACTCCTGCCACGGCGCCGCCGACCAATAAAAAGGCCGACAAAAAGTATTTCGTCCCAGCCAATGGGATGGAATTCTTGTTTAACCACCCCCAGCCTAACTCCTTGGTTGTCGACGCAGCTCAACAATGGGCCAAAGCCCCTCAATACAAAACCACCACTGGAGATAAGGACAACAAGCGCCTAGATCTCTTGGGCAGAAAGGTGTACTCCTCAGCCATGCTAACGCTCCGAATGGACAATTACGTGGCGCTGTTAGCAAACCACAACTTCGACAATTACACGAAATTAGTTCCCCTACTCGACCACCTTCCAGACACTGAGTGACAGCTGCTCAAAGCTATCATTTAAGTGGGCTACACCGCCTCTCGTTCAGTGCTTCATATCGCTCTGGACACAGTGGATGCAGCAGCAAGGACGACAGCAACATCTGTCATAATGCGCAGGGCCTCATGATTCCACATGTCAGCTTCAATCTAAAGTCAAAGACTTGCCTTTCAACAGACAAGGCCTCTTTGCGGACAAGACAGACCAGCTGCTTCACTCCGGCAAAGATTCGCGCACCACGCTCAGGACCTTGGGCATGTATACGCCTCCATATCGACGGAAAAAGTACACGCCCTATCAGAGACAAAGACCTTTCTCTTATGCGCAACCACGACAATACGAGTACCAATGACCTAGGCAACGGCCTCAAAGACGACGGCCACAAGCCGCCAGACCAACAAATCAACAACAAACCAAACAGCAAGTTTGATGCGTGGATCGAGGGATTCCAAGCCATTCAAATACTACCTGCCTCGAATGCCAGTACTACGCTTTTCCATCATCGCTTAAGGCCCTTTCACCATCGCTGGGCTGCAATAACAACAGACAGATGGGTCATGCAGCTAATAACAGTGGGCTACGTAATTCCCTTTATGTCCCTTCCTCCTACCACTCCTCCTCTCCTGTCCCTCTTCAGGGACCCATCTCACAAACTCCTCCTCAGACAGGAGGTAGCTCATTTGCTCGACATCAGAGCAATAGAGAGGGTACCAGAGCCCTTCCAAGGGAGAGGGTTTTACTCCCACTATTTTCTAACACAGAAGAAATGCAGGGGTTGGAGGCCTATACTGGACCTTCGCCATCTTAACCAATACTTACGAAAGCAGCATTTCAAGATGGTGACCCTAACGACCATAATACCGGCACTTGAGCAAGAAGATTGGTTTGTATCCCTCGATTTACAAGACGTCTATTTCCATGTGACAGTTCATCCGGCCCACAGTCGCTTCCTTCGATTCCTGGTAGGCTCCGATCATTACCAGTACAAAGTCCTGCCATTTGGCCTTTCGTCAGCCCCCAGGGTGTTCTCCAAAATACTGGTGGTAGTAGCGGCCTTCCTATGTCAACTAGGAATCATCATTTTTCCCTACCTGGACGACTGTCTTCTCAGAGCCCGATCATTCAACAAGGCCTTAAATGCCGTCAACACAACAAGACTGCTCTTCGACACCTTAGGTCTTATAATCAATGTTTCAAAGTTCTCTCAGACCTCAGCAAACCATAGAGTTTATAGGTGCTCGCCTCGACTCCATCACAGCACGCGCCTACCTACCTGACTCCAGACTTCGTACTATCCAGGATCTTGTGCAGGTTCTCACTATAAGCCCCACTGTCCCTGTACTTACCTGTCTCAAGTTGCTGGGGCACATGGCAGCGACAACATACGTCATAGCACATGCTCGACTACATTTTCGATGCCTTCAGCACTGGATATCTACAGTATATACATCTCACAGATACGACGTGCACAGAATGGTCACTGTACCAAGCACGGTCAAGCAATCCCTGAGGTGGTGGACCATCCCCCACAACATGTTGACAGGTATACTGTTCCACAAACCCCAGCCAACTGTCCAGGTCACAACAGACGCATCCCTGCTCGGCTGGGGGGCCCATATGCAGGACAGACAAGCTCAAGGCCGTTGGTCGGCCCAGGAATCTCTCTGCCATATAAACGTGCTCGAGCTACGAGCTATGTACAATGCCTGCAACCACTTCCTCCCCTGGATACGCAACCAGGGAGTGCGAATACTTACGGACAATATGACAACAGTCTAGTATATAAACCGGCAGGGAGGAGCCGCTCCCGTACTTTGTGCAGGGAAGCTGTGCATTTGTGGAATTGGTGCAATCAACACAGTATCATGATAACAGCAGCATACCTCCCTGGGGACAACAGCACGACAGCAGATACGCTCAGCAGGCACTTTGCCCAACAGTACTAATGGGAGCTACACCCCGAGGTCCTATGGAGCATATTCTCCCACTGAGGCCATCCAGCGGTGGACCTCTTCGCCACGCAGTACAACGCGAAGTGCGTTCATTATTGCTCCAGAGCGGGCATCGGCCTTGCATCGAAGGGGGATGCCTTCCTGTACAACTGGGGTCAACAACTTCTGTACGCATTCCCACCCATTCCCCTAATCCACAAAGTCCTAGAGAAAGTGGCTGCGGACAGAGCAACACTAATCCTAGTAGCACCATTCTGGCCACGCCAGACTTGGTTTCCTTACCTGTTCACATGTCGCCTCATCCTCAGTATTGTCTTCCCAATTGGCCCGATCTACTGACACAGGATCACGGGCAATTGCTTCATCCGCAACTGGATCGCCTTGCTCTGTCCGCTTGGCTCCTGACGGGTTCCAACAAGAAAGAATAAGTTGCTCGAAAGCTGTCGACCATGTTTTTACATAGTAGAAAAGCTTTGACCCGTAATACTTACCTTCATTAGTGGAGAAGATTCAGTGAATGGTGCTCTCACACTAACTCTGATCCTCATGGAACACCCCTCTATTCCATTGTGGAATATATCTTGCACCTCAAACACCTCAGTCTTTTTCTGTCGTCTCTCAAGGTGCACTTGGTGGCTATCACAGCTTTCTGCCAACCAATCGAATGATATACCATCATCTCGCACCCCACTACGAGAAGATTTCTCAAAGGGTTGACCAACCTGTTCCCTGAACACAGACAACCTCCGGACCCCTGGAATCTAGAGCTGGTCCTAGACATTCTGATGTGGCCTCCGTTCAACCTTACTATGAAGGATGTATTCCTGTTAGCAATCACATCTGCACGCAGGGTAGGAGAACTGGCAGACCTTTCGGCGTCACCTCTCTACACCATTTTCATGCCACAGGGAGTCATCTTATGACCACAATCATTGTTTTTGCCCAAGGACAATTCCAGTTTCCATATGAACGAACCTATCATCTAACCCGTATTCTATCTGAAACCACACTCCTCTGAACACCATGCAAGGCTTCACTCGCTCGACATCCGCAGGGCCTTGGCATTCTATATTGAAAGAACCCGCAATATACGAAAATCTCAACATCTACTAATCTCGCTAGCTGACTGCTCTAAAGGTTGCCTGTTATTGTCACAGCGAATATTGAAAATAATAGTGTCCTGCATTGCTAAATGCTATGAACTAAGAAACGTCACATTACCTTGTATGGTTAGAGCCCACTCTACCAGGGCAGTGGCGTCTTCGACAGCCTTTCTCAAAGGAGTTCCCATCAAGGACATTTGCCGAGTGGCGATGTGGTCCTCCGACCTTACGTTCGCAAGCCACTATGCGCTAACAAAGATGATCATCTCCAACACACTAGTAGCCACTGCGGTCCTCTCCTTAGTGGCAACAAATTGACTCCGCACCCTCCGCCATATGTCGGCTATTGCTGTGGAATCACCCACAGTGGAGCACCCATGGGGACACTACCCGAAGAAGTAGTTACTCACCTTGTGCAGTAACGATGGTTCTTCAAGGTGTGTGTCCCCGTGGGTGCTCCATGACCTGCCCTCCTCCCCTCTTCGGAGTCTGTTGTTTTTGTCTTCCAGACCTCGATGATCAGGAGGAACTGGCGGGAGCCAGACCGCGCAACCAGAAACGGCGCGAAAAGCCGCAAGATGGCCACCGCGCATGCACAGTCCAGCAGACAACGGCTGAAAGATCTCCGAACTGCGGCGCTGGGACGAGCCCGACGCCCACAGTGGAGCACCCACAGGGACACACACCTCGAAGAACCATTGTTACTGCACAAGGTGAGTAACTTCTTCTTTCCTTTAATAGGGATCCATCTGTACCAACAATGGACCCAGTGCCTCCTTACTTGATTTTAGAAACCATGAAGAGCATGAGCCCATGTCTAGATTCTAGACTGGTGTTGTCTCTCTCTCTCTGGTCCTAGCTAAACAGGTTGAACTTCATCCAGAGAAGACACTGCATTTAGTCTCTCCATTCATTGATCTGTCACCATGAAGATATCCAATTCAGTCTGAATCACATTTAGCTTCTCTGCAGAACAGAACATTTCTGCATCATGAAAAATGTACCTTCTTGGTCATTCAAGCAGAATTTGTTATTCTGTCAGCCACTCGGCAGTTTTATAAGGGGGAGATTTTGTAGGCATGTTGGCCGGGAGAAAATTGCTTTCAGTATCTCCCATATAGATTCCGTTGTTCTGGTGTCACTCATGGATCTAAACTGTCTAGGCTCTTTCAATTTTTCCTGTGCTCTATGTCTTATTCAAATCCATGTCCTATTTATGAATCACAAGTTTGAGTGAAGCATTCACAGGGTGATAATTCTTGCCTTTCAAGGGTATTGTGAGGTTTGTTGATTTATTTTTCCAGACAACTTTGACACTTTGACATGTTAAGTTCTATATGAATCATTTAGTATATGCATCCTGTCCTATTTGTGTGTGTGTGGGGGGGCAGTTAAAGGGGCAAATAAACAGACTAACATCATTGTTGCCCTTCATTGATGATTAATGAGTCAGTCTTTTAGAGAAACAGCCATTTCTTTGTGTTTGTTTTTCCTTTATTATTTTCATTGCTACTGCATGGCTGTTTGTCATAGCATATGACATCATGACTGTCACCAAGCTAGCTGCATGCTTGTCCAAAACCAGTTCCTCGGTAAACAGCTGATTGGTGTTGAACCTAACCATGATAAGAGTCATGGTGGTTTGCAGAGGAATATATTCGGTGGAGTTTGTAGCCACTGTGTGTTGTCTCCTTTGGTTGAGGATACGCACCCACAATTAGTAAAATTGATCCACAGCTTTTCACTGCTCATCTACACTACAGGGACAGGTCAATCTAAGCTGCACAATTTGAGTTAGGTTAGTAGCACAACTCAAATAGATGTAGCTTAGATCTACTGATAATAGGGGCCACAGCTCTGCGTCAACAGAAAAAACTCTCCCATCAATTACCTTTACTCTTCTCGTTCTGGTGGAGTAGTAGAGTTGTCGTCGGGAGGGTGATCAGCAGTCGATTTATTGCGTTTATTACTAGAGGAGATCAATCAGCCACGCTGAATCAATCACTGGCGTCTTGATTCACCGATAGTGAAGATGTGCCCTAAACTCTCACCTTGCAGTATCTGATCTGTGAGAAATATATTCTATCATCCACCGCTGGCTCCTGGTGGATGATGACCTAGCCTTAGTAATGCATTCCTTCCTTACTACTTGACTAGAGCAACGCAATTTAACAGAGCACAAAACCATCAGCCCTCAGCAAGCCATAACTTGTACAACATGCAGCAATATGCTTGTTCATTAATATGGTTGATGTGAGCAGATCAAACGTGATCCTTGCTGTATGCTAGATCCCCATTGAATATCAAATGAAATTCAAGGTCTTGGGCTTTCTCATCAAGATATTTGGACTTGAGATGTTTGAAAGATTGCTCACAGTGATAACTGAGTTCCTTGTGTTCAATGGAAATATCTACTGTCAAGGCGAACATAATTTGAAACGAGAAACAATTTTGTTAGTGGCTGGCCCAAGACTAGAACAAACTGTTGATCTAAGAACCACTACAATCTTGCTCTTTCTTCTCCAAATGTAAGGTGCATTCTTTAACCTTGCCTTCACCAATAAAACACACCCTATGTTGAAGAGAAATTAAAATCCTAATTTTAAATAGTTGAATGAATTGTTTATCCCTGGAGCACGGAGAGAGAAGGAAAGAACCAGGTATATTTGGTGCACGACTGAAAAGTATTCAGATACCACAGTGATGGTCATGGTATAAGAACATGATTAGAGGAGAGTACATTCTATAACTCAGTATCAGGAACCAGTGCAAACTACACTGGCAACTTTTTTGTTATCTTGGACCTGATTCAGTACAGGATATACTTACAAGATGCTGGTTTTGACTTGGCTCTTTATATTTTAACTTAAACTTTTGAAATTTGAAAAGTGAGGCATTGGAGTTTCCCAGGGCATGGCTAATGCCTGTGTCTGTGAGTGGGATAAGGATAACCCACTTCTGGATTTCTAATTCTCCATAGTGTCCAGGGCTGGGGAACCTTTTTTTGGGTTGGGGGCCGGTGAACAACAGAAAAATGAGTCAGGGTGTAAACATCTATCAGGCCAGCCGGCCCGATGCCGCACTCTCTACACCGCTCCCATGTGCCCTCCACCCCACCCAGAGTCCTCTCGCTCTCAGCCTTGTCCCCTTTTCTGGTCAAGTCCGCCACGCAGTGGCCGTTAGTCAGGTCAGGCACTGGGGCTTCCGGGACAACGGGTGGTCTAGTCTCGGGTTGTGTCATGGGGAAAAGGGGGTCCGGGCCCACCCCCTCACGGACCCCGAGCCAGGGCCCTAAGGACCCGGATTTAGCTGTAGTCCGGTCCGGCTGGCGGGGCGTTTTGCCGTAACGTGCCAGTCCCTTTGCGCGCCCTGGGCCGCTTCCTCTCCCTGCTCCTGGTGTGCTAGCGGGGTCCCGTCTCCCAGCACGGGCCCTCCCCTCTCTCACCTCCGGCATTGAGAGTGCTCCCGACTCTCTCCCACCTCCCCGTCAACGCCGGGTTTAAATCCCCCCGCTGGCGTCTTTCTCCCAGGGCTCCGCCCCTTCCCAGCGTGCTGATGCCCGTGCCGCTGGCTCCCACCCCAATTACCGCTCACCCCGCCCTCGGGTGGCTGTGGTTCCCAGTGCGTGCGCCGTAGTGAGCCTGTGCGGCGGCAGTGGCGGAGGAGCAGCTGCCGCACCGCCAATACTCCACCCCCGGGGTCACCACCCAAGCGGCGATCGGTGGGTCTCGAGTGCGGGGCGGCTTTGCCCCGTCACACACCTCCCCCTTCAAGCTTCCTTTTTTACCCCTTGTTCCTCGCTCCCCTCTAGGGTTTCCAATCTCGAGAAGAAGTCCGTGTTCTTGTGGGATGCTCCTGCTCGGTGAACTACTTCGAAGGCGTAAGGCTGCAAAGAGAGATACCATCTCATAATACGTGCGTTCGAGTCTTTCATGTTCTGCAGCCACTGCAATGGGGTGTGATCTGTCACTACTTTGAACCTATTACCCCAGAGGTAATACCGGAGCATCTCTATGGCCCACTTTACTGCCAGGGCTTCCTTTTCTATAGTCGAGTACTTACGTTCTCGTGGGAACAGTTTACGACTAATGTATATTACGGGATGTTCCTCCCCTCCCTTTTCTTGTGAGAGGACAGGCCCCAGCCCATTTTCCGAGGTGTCTGTTTGTACGATAAATGGTTTATCAAAGTCTGGCTGGGCCAACACCGGGGCCCGGGTCAATTGGTCTTTTAACGTCTGGAAGGCCCGTTCACACATCTCCGACCATGCCACCTTTTGGGGCCGCGCCTTCTGAGTCAGATCTGTCAGGGGGGCCGCTACTGATGCGAAGTGCGGTACGAAGTGGCAGTAGTAGCCGGCTAGACCCAAGAATTGTTGGACCTGCCTTTTAGTTGGGGGGGGTAATCTCTAAGAGCTCCTACCTTATCAACGAGTGGTTTCACGTGGCCTCTCCCAACGGTATACCCCAGGTAAGTAACCTCGCGCTCCCTGAAGTGGCATTTGTTGGGATTCGCGGTGAGTCCTGCCTCCTGTAGCGCCTTTAGGACCACCCCTACCCTTTGTAGGTGTTCTCCCCATGACGTGCTGTAGATTATTATATCATCGATATAGGTGGCTGCATACTGCCGGTGTTCTTGTAACACTTTATCCATCAACCAGTGGAAAGTGGTCGCGGCCGCATGTAAACCGAAGGGCATATGCACAAACTGGTACAACCCGAAGGGAGTCGAGAAAGCTGTTTTCGCTCTAGAAGCAGGGGTAAGCGGGATCTGCCAATGTCCTTTGCTTAAGTCGATAGTGGACAGATATCGTGCTCACCTGAGGCGGTCCAGCAACTCGTCCACCCTGGGCATGGGGTAGGCATCAAAGCGGGATATACTGTTGACCTTACGAAAGTCAATACAAAATCGGGTTGACCTGTCGGGTTTTGGAACCAGGACGATGGGGCTTCTCCAGTCACTATGCGATTCCTCAGTGACCCTCCATCTCATCATCTTTTGCACCTCCTCCCTCACTGTGTCCCACATCTTCCGCGGTAGGGGGCGAATGGGATCCCTTGCCTTCTTGCCCTTCTCGGTCTCGATATGGTGACATGCCAGCGTTGTGTATCCCGGTTGGTCGGTCAGGTCTCGGGAGAACTCCCGGAGTAGGTCGTCGAGCTCCTCCTTTTGGCCCAGCGTCAGCTCCGGGCTCACCTGGGGATTCGAAGGCATGGGTCCCTGCCCTCCCTCCGGTTCTAAGTCCAGCTCGGGTACTATCGGTTTCACCATCAACCCTTCCCGGTCTCTCCATGCTTTTAGTAGGTTAACGTGGTAAATTTTCGTATCTCGCCGAGCTCCCGTCCCGTGTATCTCATAGTCAACTTCCCCCACTCTTCGTACTATCTCAAAGGGACCCTGCCACTTGGCGAGCAACTTTGAGTCCTGGGTGGGTAACAGTAGTAGGACTCTATCTCTGGGTTCAAAGGTTCTTAGGTGGGCTCCATTATTATAATGGGTCGCTTGTCTGGCCTGGGCGGCTTCCAGATTTAGCTGGGCGAACTCGCTTAGGGTATGTAGTTTCCGCTTTAATTCCAGTATGTAGGGGACTGACCCCCTCACCCGAGTTTCCTGCTCCTCCCAACTTTCTCTCACAATATCTAGTATCCCCCGGGGTTGCCGTCCATACAGTAGTTCAAATGGGGAGAATCCCGTTGACGCCTGTGGGACCTCTCTTACGGCAAACTGCAAGGCGGGTAAAAGTTTATCCCAGGCCCTGGGATCCTGTTCTGTGAACTTCCTTATCATACTCTTTAAAGTTCTATTGAACCTCTCTATGAGGCCGTCGGTCTGAGGGTGGTAGAGTGACATTCTTAATGTTCGTATGCATAATAATCAGCATAGCTCCTGCATTAACCCTGAAGTGAAGTTTGTGCCTTGGTCTGTGAGGCTTTCCTTAGGCACCCTGACCCTGGCAAAGATCTCTACTAATTCGGCGGCCAGGCTCTGGACCGTGGCCTTTCGCAGCAGGATGGCCTCGGGGTACCTGGTGGCATAGTCTATCACCACCAAAATATACTGGTACCCAGTGCTCGTTTTCTCTAAAGGGCCTACCAGATCCATGGCAATCCTTTCGAAGGGGACCCCTATAATTGGTAGGGAGACTAATGGGGCTCTGGGGACCCCGTTAGGGCTTGCCCTTTGACACTCCGGACACGACAGACAAAAGTCTTTTACTTCGCGGTATATTCCCAGCCAAAAGAACCGTTGTATAACCCTCCTTACTGTTTTCTCATATCCTAAGTGGCCCGCCCAGGGGTTAGCGTGTGCCAGCTCCATAAGCTGGCGTCGATAGCACGTAGGGACCAGTAATTGTCTTAGTGTACCATACTCTTCTACCCCCTCGGTGACCCGGTATAGTCGATCGCGACATACCTCGAAATGTGGCCCCCTCCGTCGTTCCTCGTCTTCGGTCGCCGGTCCACCTCCTTCCTCGGCTTCGGCCCAAGCGTGTTGCAGTGCGGGGTCGTCCCTTTGCTCTTGGAGGAAGTCCCCGTCCCAGGGTTCGAGCGGAGCCAGTCCAATCCTCAGTAAGGGTGGTGTCTATCTTGAGAACCGGCTTGGGGTTCATTGGGGGTTCTGGTCTCACCCACCATCCCTTCTGGACTTTCTTGGCCCCTTTTCCGCCCCCACTCATCCATTACACGCCTGAATCCTTCCCAGTCACGTCCAAGAAGGACCGGGTATACCAACTTTGGCACTGCCACCACGTAGGCCCAGGTTTTGTGGGGGCCATCTATAATTTGTACCCATGTCGTGGTATACCGGTGGACGTCCCCGTGCACGTATACTGGGGGTCCTCTTGGTCCTCCCTCCTCTATCAGGTCTTCTCTTATGGTAGTCTGGCTACAGCCAGAATCCACTAGGGCTTCTATCCTTTGTCCCCCCATCTGTACCTCTCTTGTAATTCTTGCCGTTTCAACCTCCCCCCGGGGACACCTCCCGGCCAGGGCCTGTGCATATGTGCAGTCCATGTAGGGGCAATCCCTTTGGAAGTGTCCCTCTTGTCCACATCGGAAACAGGCCCCTTTTGCCGTCCCTGCGTCCCCTTGGGTCTGTTCCCCTCCGGTTACCGGTGGGGTTTTCCCCTGTTGGCTACTCCTCGCTGGGGTTGTCCAGGCCAGCGCTAACCTCCGGGGTTCCCTTCTTCCCCCTCCTCGTGTCCGGCCTTCTTCAGGGTCCATCCTTGGTCTAGGCGTCCTAGGAAGTTCGCCTCTCGAGGGGGGCCCGCCCCGGTCCCCCTTCCCTAGGCCTTCGGCTGTTTCGGCTGCCTTGTAGTCAGTCATGAGGTTTACCGCCTCCTCCAGAGTGGAGTGGTGCTGCCTCCGCACCTAGCGCTGCTCCCCCCATTGGCAGGATGTTCAAGAATTGCTCCAGCACTACTTTTTCCGTGACTTGGTTCTCCGTGTGCTGCTCGGGCTCTAACCACCGCCAAGCCGCTTCCTTTAGTCTCTGGGCTATCACGCACGGCTGTATTCCGGGCGTGTAACGCTCTTGCTGGAACTTCTGCCTGTAAGTTTCAGGCGTAATGCCAAGTTGATCTAAGATCGCCTCCTTAACCTTAAAATAGTGTAACGCCTCCCTGGGGCCCAAGCTCCTGTATGCCATTTGCGCCGGGCCTTTCAGGTACGGTGCTAGTATAGTCGCCCGTTGCTCATCTGGCCATCGTGCTGCTGTCGCTACCCTTTCAAATGTGGTTAGAAACGCTTCCGGGTCATCATTGGGGCCCATTTTGATAGCCGAATTGGTACCTGCGGGAGCCCACCAGCTTCTTCCCCTTCACTCACCACCGCTACCGGGGTGCCCCCTTTTGGCGGTCCATACTGTTGCATCCATTGGGCTTGTTGCACTTGAAATGCTCTTCTAAGTCTTGCACCAACTGCTTCTGTTGCTCCTGGTGCTGGGAGGAGAGCTACTGGACGAGGAGGGTCTGTTGCTGTTGATGTTGCCTTTGGCTCTCCATCAGCCACTCCAGTACCTTTGCTGGTTCCATCTCTAGGTTCCTTCGTCTCGAGAAGAAAGAAAAGGAAGAAATGGGGGGATGTACTCGGCCAGGGCCACTTATGCGGGTCCTGTCTGACACCCCAAGTTTTTTTTTTTTCCACTACTGGTATAGACACCTGGCCTCTCTGTTCGGGGTTGGAGTCATGCCCACATTCTCCACCATCTGTAAACGTCTATCAGGCCAGCTAGCCCGATGCCGCACTCTCTACACCGCTCCCATGTGCCCTCCACCCCACCCAGAGTCCTCTCGCTCTCAGCCGTGTCCCCTTTTCTGGTCAAGTCCGCCACACAGCGGCCGTTAGTCAGGTAGGGCGCTAGGGCTTCCGGGACAACGGGTGGTCTAGTCTTGGGTTGTGTCGTGGGGAAAGAGGGGTCTGGGCCCGCCCCCTCTCACGGACCCCAAGCCAGGGCCCTAAGGATCCGTATTTAGCTGTAGTCTGGTCCGGCTGGCGGGGCGTTTTGCCGTAACGCGCCAGCCCATGGGCTCCCTTTGCGCGCCCTGGGCCACTTCCTCTCCCTGCTCCTGGCGTGCTAGCGGGGCCCCGTCTCCCAGCGCGGGCTCTCACCTCCGGTGTTGAGAGCTCTCCCGACTCTCTCCCGCCTTCCCGTCAATGCCGGGTTTAAATCCTCCCGCCGGCATCTTTCTCCCGGGGCTCTGCCCCTTCCTGGCGTGCTGACACCTGTGCCGCCGGCTCTCGCCCCAATTACCGCTCGCCCCGCCCTTGGGTGGCTGCGGTTCCCGGTGCGTGCGCCATAGTGAGCCTGTGTGGCGGCGGCGGCAGAGGAGCAGCTGCCGCACTGCCGATACTCCACCCCCGGGGTCGCCACGCAGGCGGCGATCGGCGGGTCTCGAGTGCGGGGCTGCTCTGCCCCGTCACACAGGGCCTCATACAAGTGAGAAGCAAAAAAACCCCAAATACTCACTAACATGGCCCCCGACTTGGAAGGAGAAAGACACTCCCCACATTTTCCTCACGCACCAGAGTCTAGGGGGCTCCAGACTAGTAGATTTTGTGCGCCTTAGACCTGTGGTGGGGCAGCAGGGTGGCTGGAGTACCAGTATGGGCTCCCTAATGCTGTGGGGGAGGGCCCCAAGCTTCGGGGGCCAGATCCAGGCAAGCCGGGGGTTGCATCTCTCCCCCGGGCCTTAGGTTCCCCACCCCTACTTTAGGATAACACTGTGCTTGGGAAGCTGACACATCCTAGCATCTATATCACTTAAAAAAAACAGCCTGCCTGCCTGCTGTCTGTTGAGTGGAACAACAAGGATTGATAGAGCTAGCATAAATCAGATTCACCTGTGTGCTGATAATTAAAATGGGATTTGGAACTGATGTCTTTAATATAAAAAACACTAGGAAAGTCAAAATGAGGCATATGAGTGTAAAACAGTTATGTTTTCAGGCTAAGAACTTAACAAGGAATAAATTCATTTACCAAGAGAGATGGCTTAACCGGACTGCCTGATTATAAACTGTGTAACTGCCGTTCTCTCCCTGACACTTACCGTGTTTTCTCATATATTTTCAGCCTGCTATAGCTGAGAGAGGTTAAGACTGGAGTGGTTATAAACTGCAGGATAGGCTGGTGCTCTCATGTTGCCTCCAGAGTAACTCCAGATTGGGTCTGGAGTTTATTGTCAGCTGTATATGCTTTTAGTTGCTCTCATTTTGGATATTCAGCCCAGCTAGTGTTGGAACTGTGCTTATATTTCTGCCCTTTTCCAGGAATGCTTCAATACATTATTTTTTAAACAGGAGACAGGGAAAATGAGCAACATTTTATTCCCGTGTTGACTCTTCCAGGGTTTGTTTTGTCTCTATTGAATGTAAGACATATAATTTACACACAGAGCTGGAATCTGCTGGTGAACAGCTGGGGTTAAATTGCTGTGCTGTTGAGCAGTCAGACACGATTATCTGTGGTGCCTTTGTCCCCACTTACTTAAAATGGGGAGGTGATCCTTATTTGTTTCAACACAGGTTTCTTGTAATCAAACCTCAGTGACTTTAATAACAGATATTGCCTGTCATGCAAGCTGGGCTGTGAAGCTCTGATCATTATTTATCTGACTGTAGATGTTTTGCTCCAGGCAGCTGGTTAGATAAATTCCTATCTTTATCTTTAGGTTTCTAGACACTAGCTACATATTCCCTTCTCCATGATTCTTTTCTTGAGCATTTTGCAGTGAAGGTTCCCCATGGTGTTTATTCAGTCTTGAATATTATCAGAGTCTAGATACAGTATTAAAGGGGTCTTCGAGTTTTGGGACCTAGTTTTGTCAAGAGTGCAACTAGCTAGTAGTTCAGCTTTGATGTGTGTTACTGAGATGTTATCTTTGTTTTTGAAGTACAAGGCAAACTGAACTAAGATTAAAATTAATAGTGCTCTTAACCTATTATTATCCCAAGTGGGTAGTGGAATTTTCTGCTTTAACTGAAGCATTATTTGGAAGCTCTCTCTCTTCAATGGCATTTGTTTATTGCTTACAGTTTATCATGTAGACAACTCTAAAGCAGCCTGTTATATTTACTGCCTCAACTATAATTTATGACTCTGTCCTGAAACATTCATGCATTTTCAGTTCTGGTTTAGGTTTTGCTGTACAGGATTGCTTTTGTCTTTGGTTTAGGTTTTGTAAAGGCACAAAAGAGGAAAATAGTACAGTTTTGGTCTAAATGTAGTCATAGTACTATTTTTCCTGAACATAGGAGTTTGAAGCTTTATTAGAATCAGATGTGTTGATAATATTAAAGTATGTAGTGCCAACCCCTGCTCCTGTTGAAGTTGAAGTCAGTGGTATAGTTTCAGCTCATTTGATGAGACCATGATTTGGCAAGTAACTTTGCACCAGAGACTCTGGTATAATGATAGTTAATAGATGGAACGGTAGTAGCCATATTTAACTTGTCCATGCTGATTTGAGTGCTCCGTGTGGCAACACACTTTCGAAAGGACAGCATATGGTTTTATAAAGTTTCTAAGATGGTGTATTCGACCAGAGAAGAAAAAATATATACTCATAATATTATAATTTTGCCAAACCTGAATCTTTTTAAAAATTCTCAGCTCAGTGATATAAAAAGATACCTGGCAAAATAAAGAGGGAAAGTGGCTATCAAATTTAAGTAAAATTAAAAAGCCTTTCCAGAACATTTTATTCTGATTGTTGGTAAGTTATTGTGATAAGTGTGTTTACTTGTTTGCTTTGGCCATATTTTTTGGATTAGTTATTTTAATATATGGCAAATATTGGTTAGAAACTGAGTAGAAACTAAGACTTTTGTTAGAGCTCACTGAAAATAAAACATTGTTTCAGCAGAGTCTTTCCCTAATTTAAAAGGAAAAGAACCTAACAATTCAAAGTTGGTGTTGAGAAATCCTGGTAATTAGAAAATTATTCTTTCAGCTCACATCTGACAGGGAATTGTAAATTGCATACATTTACAAAAGGGGAAGAGAAAGGAGTGGAGTACAAATTGGCACCTCCTCTCCCCCTTTTCCTTTGCTGATGGGAAAAGCAGTTAATTAGGTGATTTTTCTCTTCCTCTGACATGTGCAAATGAGAATCTGTTAATAACGGAGCTGTAACATAGATGATAAAAATTAAAACAAAAAAGTCGACTTGTCAAGTATGCTCAGCGAGTGAAGGTGAATCTCTGGGGAATGCCCTAACTGGAGTGTTCTGAGATTACTTTGCTGGAAATGTTAGGTCCAAGCCAGTACCATCTTTCTGGAAATTCCTCCCATAAATCAGTGGGGTTTACTGCTCTCTTGATAGTAGTGAGAATTCTGTCATGCGGTGCAGTCCTTCTGAGCTTCTGGTCTGAAATAATTATTTTTTTAAAACTAGGGATGCTTACTGGTTAACTGAGCTTTGCCAGCTAACAGGCAGTGGCCAGCCAAACCACGTCAGAGCAGCCTCAGCAATTGTGAGGCCAGGTGATGGGACCCTGACCATAGCGGGTTAGGCTGGCGGGATCGACATTAAAAGTTAACCGGTGAAGCACTGCCATTTTGTTAGCTAACCGTTTTAACATCCTTATTTAAAACTTGTGTGGGTGTGTTGCCAAATGGTGGTGGAACTCATGAAATGCTTGGTGTATTATTAGTGTCAGTATCACCATTAACTTAAAAGCAATACTGTGCCATAGTTGTGTTGGCCACATTGATGACAGCAACGATCAGAATAAATTTGGGGTAGATCTGAAACCCTAATAATGTACTACATCCTCTTATCGGAGCTGGGGTTGCAGCAGCAGGAGGACATTCAAAAAAAGGATAAAAGTTGTAATGGCCTGTTGTTAGATCCATTCTACTGAGATGCCTCGTCCTCTCCTGTTCTGAGTTCAGTTTAGGGTTTGGGCCCAACAATATAAACTTTTTTAGGGGGAGGAGTAATCCTCACAGTATCTTTGCTTTTTCATTGTATTCACACCATGGATCCCACAGTGCCATGCTAGTTTTGCTTCTGCCCTGCAACTTGGAAGCTACATTGAAATCAAGGGTATTCTTTTTGTCATAGCTTTTGGAACCAACAAAATCTGTCTTTGCTTCACTCTTTTTCACCCCTTTTGTCATAAGAGATAGGAGATTCTTATGGAGTCTAGCCTTCCATGGCTGGTGCTAGAAGGTGAATCCTGTCCTATGATAGCAGCAGGCTGGTGCTCAGATGTTTGTGGGTTTTCATGCCATTTGGAATGCTTGCTGTTTATTACAAATTTCAGATAAGGCCTCCATTCCCTCACTTCCCTTGCTTCTCCACCAAAAATAGTTTGAACACATGGAGATGACATTTCTACTGTTGGCTATCTGCACAGCCTACAGAGAAGGCAAAAGAGGAATAGACGCTGAACTTGAACAAAGGAAAGCCAACAATAGTTATCATGGGAATGTCTCCACTTGCTTTAAGTCTGAATTAAACCTTTCTAGGAATACTACTGGCAGAGAACCACAGTCCTTTTCCCCCTTAAGCCAGTGTTTCATGATTTGGCTGGCTGTTGTTTCTTTGTATTAGAGATGGAGAATGACCAAGGGTTACTAAAAAGTGAGTGTCATGTGATGAGAGAGGTGTAGGTGAATTAGAGGTACTTACGTTAATCCCCTCCAGAGATTCACCATCACAGTTCTAGTGAGGTCACTTTGAGACTTTTGGGAACTCAGAGGTCAGGTCTCTTTCTTTCAGTTTGTCCTAATGAATTTGGTTGCCATTATCCATTCAGTTAGAATGTGACTCAACAGCTAAAGAACTTGCTTTGTTTTTTGAAAGGAGAGGCAAGCAGGTGGTAGATTGGCTCATCAGGATGGTGAGCTCTCTAAATGAGGATAAAAAAGATTTCTTCAGTGCCTCTTGTTCAGATTAATCTATAATCCTGGTCTGGAGTGTCACTATTGGTGATAGAGGGACGTGGAACATTGGATTTGCTGTCCTCTGAACCCAGCACGTGTTTTGTTTCAGTGGCAGAGCTATAGTCAGTTCATGACCAGTGGATTTTTAATCAGCCCTTTCCTTTTTTCGTTTGCACTCTGCTCTACTTTCCCATTAAATGGTGACCGTGCATTGTTGAAGAAAGCAGTCAAGTGTAAATTTCATTTTTTGCTTCAGCTAATGTCACCACTGTTAGAGGTGGATTTACACATCTGCAAATATTCCCTGACTTCAGGCTGGAGGCATAAAATCGATACAGTTTAAATGTTTTAACAAAATAAAATATAAGAGGGAATGGTGGTTTATAGGAATAATTTAGAGTATACTGGCTGTGTTGATTATAGGACCTTTCCGGTTTTACCTACTAATGATGGGTTCTGGTAACTGTATGCCAAGTTTACGTAAAATAAATAAAGTGATATGTGTTTTCCTGCTGCATGAATTTAAGAATGCAAAGGATATTAAGGTCTGGGTTTACTGGCAGCAACAGAGAACGTTGCTGGAGAGATACCTTTCTAGCCAAGTGTTTGATTCTTTTGCTATGAAAGTAAATGGGACAGGAGTGAGCCTGCTTCCCTTGATTGGATACCTTATAAACTTTGTGAAATCAGGGAGAACTGATTCACTTTTTATTGACCTCTGGGTTAAAGTGTTGTCCTCATATCTTGAAAATTGACAGTGCCCTAAGTTTTCTGTTAAGGGCTATAAATAAGAGAGTGACCCATAGGCTGAATCATAGAAGTTAGAGATGAAAAAGAATATTAGAACATCGAGTCTCTTCCACCTGGTGCAGAATTGTTTCCTTATAGCATATTCCCTAGTCTCTCTTGTCCAGCCTACTTTTACAAATCCACATCCTGGGGCTTCTGTCACTTCTCTAGGGAGACTGCTATACAACCCAATAGCTAAGGACACATCAGGTAAATCAGGACTTTTTCTTCCTTCATACTTGTACTGGACCCTGAGGGTGTGTCTACACAGCACCCTTACCTCAAAATAAGCTACGCAATTTGCGCTACGCAAATTGCATAGCTTATTTCGAGGTTATTTTGAAATTAAGCACTATATGGACAAATCCCTTAACCCTCGTGGAACAAGAGTTACAGGGATGCTGGAATAGTGGATTTCAAAATAGCAGGCATATTTAAAGATACAGAATTGTTATTTCGGGACACTTCTGGTATCCTGAAATAGCCCTGCTTGTCTAGACATAGCCAGAAAGACCTTCCCAGCGCAGCAGCATTTCCCCCCATCTTCTGTATGAAAAAGCAAATTGGCAGCTGGGAGAAACTTGCATTTGAGGGGGAAAGCTCCACACTTCAGAAAACTCATTCATCAAAGTGGGCGGCACCACTTATGGATAAAGGCACAGAAAGTATGTTGGCACTTCCCAGGTCCTCAAATCTTCTCTCACCTTCTCTTGCTTCCCCTTTGATGCATATCCCCTGATCTCAGTGACACCCATCTGGAAAAGCAGACTCACAGGGATCTTCATAGCCTCTTAACTGTGTCTGATTCACCGGAGACTAGAGCAGTAGACACTTTTTTCCCCTCATTTGCTGTATTCCCATTGGCTTTTGTTCCCCCATCATCCTCACATTTTTGTCAATGCAGCCCTTCAGTTTATTCAACCCCTCCCTGTCTCCTTCTCCAATTCTTCTTTCCCTTCATCAGTTCCCCTGCTCACTCCTCTTCAATCTCTTCTTCCCTGCTTCAACCCCAACTGCTCGCTAATATAAATTGCTCGCAACTAAGGACTAGTCTACACTACAAAGTGAAGTTGGCACGAGGCTACATACACAGGCATGTGCACCACCCCTTTCTGCATTTTTAAAATTCTTCTTCCTGTTTGTTTGGCATGGAGAACTCATATATCATCCATGCTGGCTCCCTTGAGCAAATGTGCTCCTGCCTGTGGGGACAGGAAGTTGTGCAGTCACAGTACTGCTCCAATACCTAATGGCAGATTGCTCTTGGTGTGGAGATGGGGTATGATAGTGACATTCATCAGGGCTGTGCAAACATCAAGGAGCTGAGGCAGGTGTCCCAGAAGGCAAGGGAGTCCACTAGTAGGTAGCTGCAAGCCGCACTTAAGTGGTGATCCCACCACCAAGAGCCCTGTGGATACTTTGGAGGGGCTGGAGACAGCGGACAGTGGAGTAAACCCGGAGGACAACACGGCAGATGAGGAAGCTGAATTGGAGGCGGATTGGGCACAGGTGACAGAAATCCAGTGACATAGTGAACCAAGACCATTTTTTAACTCCAGAGGGGTCTTCTAGCCAGTCCCAGCACTGCAGCTCTGGTGAGCCTGATGCAGAAGAGAGAAGCTCTGGTAAATTCTCATTGCACTTTGATACTGCAGAGAGACATGAAATAGTGCTCTGCTTTTTCAAATCAGAATAGTAGAGGTATTTGAAATAACCAACATAGTTGCAGTTTGTATCTGCTTCTAATTCTCCTATGCAGCTAGGTGTAGGGGGGGGGGGCCTGCAGAAAAGTGTGTTTCTTCTTTGAGAGGCCCCCATGGATGCTCCACGCTGGGTCTCGGTGCCATTCCAGCACCTGGATGGGAGATTTTGAAGCAGTCCCTGCGGCGGCCATGCATTCACAGCACCAGCTGGTGTGTGTGGGCCAGTAGGCACCACGCGTGTGTGGCCTGCACCCTTCAGTTCCTTCTCAACTGCCCTCGGCCTAAGTTGGAGCTCCACGGTTCCCAGTTTTTTTGACGATTCAGTCAAGGTTGCTGGTGTAAAGCTCCATGAGCCATAGGAGCAAGGGTAGGATCAGTCTTCAGTGATCATTACTGGTATTTCCACATTCCCAATTGAACCTTCTGGTTTGGTAAGAAAGTCCCTGCTTGCAACTTTCTGGAGAGAGACTTGTTCCTGAAGACTTGTGTGTCACGCACCTTCTTTGACCACCCTGCACTGATGTCTATGAAATGACCCCAGTGATCTACCAATGCTTGCAATGTCCTAAAATAGCCCTTTCTATGGATGTACTCTCTCTGAAGGTGGCCCGGGGCCAAAAGAGGGATATGTATGCCCTCTATTGCCTCACAGAAATTTGGAGATCCCACTGCCACAAAGCCATTCAATATTTTGTTCCCATTGCTAGGTGTCACAGTCCTTCATTGCAGGACATAATTAATGGCCCTGCACTCTTGCATCATTGCAAGTCCCATGATGGACTTCCCACTCAAAGCTGATTCATAACTGACTGGCAGTAGTTTCAAGTTGACAGCTTCTATACAGTGATTGCCACTCATTTCTCCATTGTTAAGGCAGCTCTCATTTTGGTGTCCTTGTGCCAGATGGCAGGGGCTAGCTCTGCATACAGTTCCAGGAAGGTGGCTTTGCTCATCTGAAAGTTCAGCAGTAACTGCTCATCATCCCATACCTGCAAAAAATACGCAATCCCACCATATATGCTTGTTTCTTGTGCATAAAACTTAAATTGCTTCCATCCATGGCATACACCAGGGCAGACAGCATGGTGTCATTCTCCAATTTGCAGCTCATGAAATATTGCAGCATCAGCTATGTTGTGTTCATAACACTCATCGCAGCACTGGAGAGCAGTGCAGGATCCATGCTTTCAGACAGAGATGGCGGGCGCACAGTTTCAGGGGCTGTTGAAAAGCAGCATGAACTGTAGTAGGAAGCCCATCGAATGATGGATGGAAAATACTGCATCATAAGGACACTGAGCTAGCCCCAGTGACGCACTGCAAATCCTTCCTAGTGTACGCAGAGGCAGATAGTGGCAAATTGCACAATGGGATAGCTATAGTGGTACGCTGCTCTCTCTCGATGTAAGAGCACCAAGTGTGGACATGCTCCACCATCAAAAGGCGCATTATGTGGATGTGCAAAAGTGGTTTAATTACAGCAGTGGATGAAGGTAAACATAAATTATATTGGTTTAATTTTGTAGTGTGGACATCCTAAGATTATTTCCATTCACCTTTCTTTTGTCCCCTGTTTGTCTTGTACTCATTTAAGTCTTTTAGATGGAAAGTTCTTCTGGACTGGAGATGTCGCTTCCCTTTGTCCTATAAAGCACCTAGATACTTCTGGGGGTTCGAAAACAAATCTACTAATCTCATCTTGATTGGATAAGATTGGTACTATTGCTTTCCTGGAGGTGCTTCCAGTAAAATCTTTGCAGAAACTATGGAGTTTTTAGACCGCCTTCCTGTAGTGGGAGCCAGGTTAGTGCCTCTGCATTAAGTGCTAGATGAGTTTAGTAGAAAGTGCAGTTAGAATATTCTAACTAGTGTCGAAGCAAAAACGCTCCTCTCTGTTTAGGCAGCTAACAAACAGCTTTATTAATTAATAAAGCACAGCATGAGCCAAACGTGGTCCCAGCAAAGCCAGGCCCAGTAAGGCTGCTAATACAATCAGTCCTAGTATCTTTATACCCTTAACCAAACAGTCTGACGTCAGGGCATCCAATTACAGAAATCATCAATTAAACTTGGAAAAACAAAGCCTTATCAACAAGATGGCGGACAGGTACGAGGGAGTACACCTCCTGTCCCAACCAGCCCAATTAACACATACCAATAGCCCATCCTGTAGGCCTCTTCTCACGGGGTGACAGAAAATTCACTCTGGTCTATGTGCTTGAGAGAAAAGCTGAAATGGTTTCTGTTATAGAAGATGGCTTCTAGCTAAATGTAAAATGGTTACTACAATTTTTCTACACTAGCCTGGTTATAACAGTGAGACACTGCTTAAGTGTTTAGAGTGCTCCTTGTGACTGAATACCTACATGAACTCTTTCTACACACAAGTAGTGCATCTCATGCTATTTTTAGCAGTGCAGTGTCCTGCTCACTGCTGCCAGAGGTTTTTTTTTTTTCTCTTCAGTGAAAGACTCTGGCAGTGGAGAAAGGGTCTTGCAAGAGAGGCAACAGGGAAAATACCTTGGCAGCTCTCACCTGCCGTAGCCGTTTCCCATTATTCTCCTTCCCCTCTGGTCAGAGCCTTTCCCAGCTGCCTCCCTGCTTCTAGTGTTCTATGATTCTAAAGACAAATGCAAAGTACTCCACTTCGGAAGGAACGGTTTGTTTCACACATACAGAATGGGAAGTGATTGTCTAGGAAGGAGTACTGCAGAAAGGGAGTTAGGGGTCATAGTGGGCAACAAGTTAAACATGAGTCAACAGTTTGACAAAGTTGCAAAAAAAGCAAATATGATTCTGGGATGGATTAACAGGAGTGTTGTGAGCAAGACACGAGAAGTCATTCTTCTGCTCTATTCTGTGATGATTAGGCCTGAGTTGGAGTATTGTGTCCAGTTCTGGGCACCACATTTCAAGAAAGATGTGGAGAAACTGGAGAAGGTCCACAGAAGAGCAACAAAAATGATTAAAGATCTAGAAAACATGAGCTATGAGGGAAGACTGAAAGAATTGGGCTTGTTTAATTTAGAAAAGAGAAGACTGAGAGGAGAGATGATAGCGGTTTTCAAGTATCTAAAAGAGTTACAAGGAGGATGGAGAAAAATTGTTCTCATTGGCCTCTGAGATAGGTCAAGAAGCAATGGGCTTAAATCACAGCAAGGGTGGTTTAGGTTGGACATCAGGAAAAACTTCCTGCCTGTCAGGGTGGTTAAACACTGGAAAAAATATCACTAGGAGGGTTTTGGAATTTCCATCACTGGAGATACTTAAGAGCAGGTTAGACAAACGCCTGTCAGGAATGATCTAGACCAGTGGTCCCCAACACAGTGCCCGTGGGTGCCATGGCGCCCGCGGAGGCATTTGTGTGCGCCCGCCAAGTGCTCAGGGCTGGCCCCGCCCTGGGCGCGTGGCGCATGTGCGGTGCCGGAGCCGCCCCGGGCTCATGGCGCGTGGGGGAGTGCTGGCCCCGGGCGCGCGGCGAATTGGGCGCCCTGGTCCCCGGGCGTGCAGCGAATTGGCCGCCCCGCACATGGCTATGGGGGGTGCCGGCCCCGGGCGCATGGCTATGGGGGGCGCTGGCCCCGAGCGCATGGCGAATTGGCCGCCTGCACCCCAGGTGCGCAGCGCATGGGTAGCGCCGGCCCCGGGCATGCGGTTATGGGGGGCCCCGCCCCCGGGTGCGCGAGTGTCCCCGCCCTCTGGTGCCCGGCAGGAGAATGGCCACGCCCCCTGGCGCCCGGCAGTTCCAAATGGTTGGGGACCACTGATCTAGACAGTGCTTAGCCCTGCCATGAGAGCAGGGGACTGGACTTGATGACCTCTTGAGGTCCCTTCCAGTTCTAGCATTCTATGATTCCCTGGTCATAGCTACACACATCAGTAACGAGTATAGACACAGCCTGCCTTTCATTATGGTGTGTGTAGCTACACATATAATGTTTGTACTATATGCTCTGCCATTAATGCAGACATAGCTACAGTCTGTTATCCACCAAATCACTCAGCCACTTAACAGCGTGACTGTGTGTTTAATTCACAAACCATTTAAATGATCTGTTGTCCTTCACAAAAGAACCCTGACACTTACAATCCTTGCACATGTTAAACTTTCATGAAACATCTTCAATTAAAATGAACCTTTTTTCAACTCACACTATATGCAAAAAATGGTTATCGCTATAAAAATCCCAGGAGGAGAGCTGAAAAATGCAATACAATTTCACACTGTTTAATGTTTATCACCCCTGGGTATCTAGAAGGTTTCCACTAACTAAATGTGAATGTGAATTCCATTTTCTTTAGCAGCTGAATCTGCTTTATCAGCCAGTGTGCTAGTGTTGCTGCCCACAGTGAAGACTGTTCTGAGCATCTCCCTTTGAAATGCATTGAATTTGTTCAGATGTCCTCTGTCCTTACTTACTGAACTATGTTTCTCTAAAATGGTTTATTTCCAATGACATGACTGAACAACATATTTGGGCTCTTTTGGTAATTCTTGGTTGCTTTTGGACAGAACTTTGTGCGAAGTCTGTAAGGAAAAGGAAAGTTGGTTATCTTTCTCCCTGAGGGCAGCCTGCAGTATCGGGACTGGATGTCCCAAATTTTATGCTTAGGACCCAAAATGGGACTCTCAGTTTAAGATTCTGACAAAATATATTTTGAACACCAACTAATCTTTCAGTTTTGTTGAAAGACAAATATACTGAAAGCTTAGAGCAGTGGTCACCAACCAATAGATCGGGATCTACCGGTAGATCTTGGAGCCTCTAACAGCTTCCTGGCTAAACCAGTCAGGATCACCTATCAAGCACTGGCACTTCAGTTGCCCCTCCACCCACTGTCATGCTGCTTCTGCCCTCTGCCTTGGAGCTGTCCCCCTGGGAGCCTCCTGCTTGCTGTGCTGGGACTGGGAGGGAGAAGGGGGGGGGGCGGGCGCTGATATCAGCGTGTCCCTCCTCCCCCACTTCTGTACCCTATCTCCATACAGAGAGAAGGGGATGGAGGGATGCAAATCTCTGTTACTCTCACACATTGTGTGTGTCTCTGTCATTCTCACAAACACACGCTGCCCTTCACTCTCATTTCCCGACCCAACACAATACATGGTGATGGTGGGGGGTTGTTACCACTTTTACTGCTTGCAAAGTGGGTTATTTTTGGTTTGTGACTGACCTTTGCATTTCATAATATTCATTTCTCTCTTACACTTAAATTTAATGCTTTGAGTAGTGAATTCTAAAATGCCTAACCTGTCGTGGATGGAGTAATTATCCCTGTAGTAATTGCTGCTCCTGGAATTGACTGGCATGTCCCTGCAGCCCCTGGGAAAGGCAGAGCATGGGGTTTCCACACGCTGTCCTTGCCTGCAGACGCCACTTCTGCAACTCCCATTGATCAATAACGGGGAACCATGGCCAGTAAAAGCTGTGGGCTCAGTGCCTGTAGATGGCGGGCAGCACATGGCACCATGGAGCCATTGCTGTACATGCCAGCTGCTTTCAGGAGTGGTGCAGGGCCAAGGCAGGAGTAAGCCTGCCTTAACTCCACTGTTCCGCCATCTGGAAGCTGTCCCAGTTAAATGGTGCCCAGCCAGAACCTGCTTCCTGAACCCCTGTCCCACCCCTGAACCTCCTCCTACACCCAACCTCCTGCCCCAGACATGAGTCCCCCTGCAGCCAAACTCCTCTTAGATTGCATCCTGAAACTTCTCCTGAACCCTAAACCCCCACGCTGGGCTAAGCCCAGAGCCAGTCTCACACTCCCACAAATACCTTGGTTCAAAACCAGAGCCTGCGTCCCAACCCATACCCTAGCCTGGTGAAAGTGAGTGAAGATGGTGGAGGAAGGGGCATGGACTGGGCAGGGTGAGGCCTTGGAGAAAGGGTGGAGCAGGGGCAGGGCCTCAAAGGCAGGAAGGAAGTGGGGCAAGGGTATTTGGATTTGAGGTAGATCTTATGTTGCACTTACACTGAAAAACTGATATTGTGGTTCAAAAGGTTGGAGACTACTGGCTTAGAGGAAGCTGATGTTTCTTTGGTTCCTTCTACCTCATCCAAATTGCCAAACCCCTCCTTTGCCTGAGTCCTATGGGAGGCTGCACAAAGAGACTTCAGGCTTCCTCTGTCTTTGGTAATTCAACCTCAAGCATGCTGGTCACACCATCAGGCTGGACAGAAGCAGCAAAATACTTCTCATTATGAAGAAATCACTGTGCTCTCCGCACTACCTGACACCACCATACCGGCTCTTTCCTTACCCTCCATAAATCATAATTACCGTGTGTTCTGTCTAGCTTGGCTTCCACTGAGACAACAGGGGATACCCAGTTTCCCATCCATAACCTTGGAACAGCACTAACCAGATTTGTTTGCTTTCATTTCTCTTCCCTTATCTGAAATTAAGGTGATTTTTCCCCCTAGCTGGCTGTCTACATCCCAGGCCTATATCTCTTTTATTGATTGTATTTCTGCATTGTCCCTAGTGATAATGAGCAAAGACTTTGCTCTGTCTTACTTTGTAGTGACTTTAGTACTTTATGTGATTTTTGCCTTTCGCAAGGAGATATTATTCCTGCCCTATTTGTAATTACAGCAGATGTGTGGCTTTTGTGATAGCCTGTGTATCTATCTATTTCAGATATTGACAAGGTTTCCATTATCATAATATCTGAGCTCCCTATTATTTTCATAATGCCTTTGTCCTCATTCCATTTCTTTCCTGTTATCCTCATTGTACACACTATTTTACAGAAGCACAGAATCTTAAGTGACTTGCACAAGGTCATATAGAAAGACTGTGGTGGAGCAAGGTCTTGATCCTGGGTCTCTTAAGTCCTATGCTAGAGCTCTAACTACTGGACCTTTTCAGTGTCTTTTCTGCAGTTAACTTTTAATGACGGATACAAATACAAAATGTAACATGTGAGTTGGAAAGCACAAATGTCAGAGCTACTGCCTTACCAGTTACAGACGGAGGTTACTATCAAGGGCCAGATATTCATTCCTACTTTTTGAAGTAGAGTATTATGGCAGATGCAAAGGAATTGCCATTAGGGTCCTAAGTCTGGCTTTAGTCTAAATAAGTTCCAGATTGTAAGGCTCTGTCTTCAGTCACTTCAGATGTGGATAGCCCATTTTGATTCATAATATAGGTAACGTTTTGCAGAGGGCTTGCATGCATGCTTTTGAAAACCTGTTAAACCATTAACTTCAGTTGCAGTCAAGGTGTGTGATAAAATACTTCTAAAATGTTTGAAATGGCATTAGCTGTCCAAAGGAACTGCCATCACTTTAGAGAAGGGGTTTTGCTTTTAGGATTCGTCATTTTTAGCCCTGGAGGATATATGAGGATCTTAAATATGCAAAAATTATCTTTTTGTAACTCCCAAACCTTACAGGCTTCCCACATTAGCTTTTTTTCCATGCTGAGAACTCATATAATGGCACAACTTTAGTTGTAGAATCACATTGTTTTCATATGTATAGATAAGTGTAAGTATAGTATACATAGGAGTACACTTCATAATTATATTGCATATAGTGCTAGTAGTGACTTTCAAGTTCTTCCATGAAGGGGGTTCCCATCTATTAGGCCATTTCCAAATGGCGGTGATTAAACATCCCTTAAGCCTGTTTGCAACTCCCATATTGAGAGCTTATGCTCAGTTTGTTACCTCAGTATAGGTAGAGACAGAATGACTGCAAATGAATGTAGGATGGATGGAAAAGCAAGGGTAATTGTGTCTGACTCTTGCATAGAACTCTTCATCCATAAAGCTCAAAATGCTTTAACAAAGTAGGTTGGTATCATAGCCCCATTTTACGGATGGGGAAACAGAGCCACAGGCTTTCTTTATATAAGACCTGGGTCATAAGTGAGAATAGTTTGTATGAACATAACACTCCTACATTTCAGAAGTGTTATTTTAACACTAGATGTGTGTAAGTGTGTTAGGGGTTTGGGACCCTTGGGTTGAAGAGTGATTTTATTTGTTGTTGCTAGCTGTCAAGGCTTCTTCTCCCTTCTGGCACGATAAATGCAGAAGTGGGGGCCTGCAAAAGTACCCCAAAACCTTATCTTTCCAGGCTTTGGTATAAAACTTTCCCCCAAAATCTTAAAAACCTAGATTTTGGGGATAAAATCTGCTGCCACCACCCAAGTAATGATAAGGGAATCAGGGGAGAGATCACTTGAGAAATCTCACCCCTAAAGTAAAAACCAGGACACACAAATTAACCAATACCAGGTTAATAAAAAGAAAGAAAACTTTTATCATCACCACAATATTCCTGTTGCAAGCATAATGACTAGATGGAAAAGTCACAAATTAATGTACTCAGGGAGGAAACCCCACCATGGGCCTAGAACTTAATTACAAAGGAGAGCAAAAAACCATTTTCTTAAATGCACAGACATCAGATCCCATTTCCCAAACCATAAAACAATAAAACCTAATGGATTTATCTAAACTTTATCCTACTTACAGATAGTGAAGAGACTGTTCTTGGAGGGAGACAGTAGCTGGAGAGAAACTCCCCAGGGACAAAGGAGAGAAAAACCCAAAAATTCCTTTGTCCCAGTTTGAAATTCCTATCTACATTCCTATTGGCTGACGCTACTTGGCTTAGGTAAGGGACACAGTTAACCCCTTAGTCTCCAGGCTGCTGGCTAACCCTTATGGTCATGACACTAGCAGATTGGTCTGAAGTGTTTTGGTACTCTTAAATGAGATGAGATGTGGCAACAAGCATGACAACACTGTATAAAGTAATTGGTTGGGCATACATGTTGAATCTATGCAGTATCTTTTTTTTTTTTTTTTTTTATAAATACCTACTATTTATCATATACGCCCTATTTGAAAATGCAGCATTTTCAAATTACTAGCAGCTGTTGTATCTACAGTAAGACCTTTCAAGGGGGAACTGAAGCTGGGTTTTGCAGTACATATTGTTCTTTTTATACCACGCACTTGCCAGTTTTCTTTAATGTATGGGAACTCTAATGGAAACATTGACCTTGTTATTGTATGTCCTGGCAGAGGGTAAAACTCTGGGTCTTTGCATTACTGTACTGTTCAGTGACATCGACTTCAGAAAAACTTACACAACAACAATGGTTGTGTAGCACATTATAGACTAACAAAAATATATAAATAGTATAATGAGCTTTTGTGGGCACAACCCACTTTTTCAGATGCCAAGTAGCACTAAATGGCTGCCCCTCTGAGACTTATTGACTTCCGAGTTTTAGTGGTCATGAATTTTGGAGTAAGAGCTTTGTGTTTAAAAGAGTTTGCTCTTTGAGTTTTAATGCTCATGTTGGTAGCATGCGTGCCTGGTGGATATAGTGTGCTGTTTCACAGAGACAAAAGAAAAAGGGTGTTTAGCACCCTGCATGGAGTTGCATGGGAAAATTAGAAGAAAGTAGAGAAACACGAAATGCTAACTATCCCCTCAGCACAGAATGGGTTTTGTGTTGCGTGGGGGGAGGGGGGGGGGGAGCTTGCCCTTTCTGTTACCATGAAAAATGAGAAATCCATTAAGATCTGTAGATTTTACTGTTTTGTTTCATGTTGGATCCTGTGTTCATTTGGAAAGTGTGAATGTCTGGACCAGTTTTCAAAGTGCTAATGTCTGCTTTTGGTCTCAATCTCTTTGATTAACCACTGCACTGCAAGAATCTAATAAAATTAGCAGGAATGTTGTAAATGACATAAGTAATTATTCTGTTCTACTTGATTCTGATTAGGCCTAAACAGGTATATCGTGTCTAGTTCTGGGTAGTGCATTTCAGGAAAGATGTGGGCAAATTGGAGAAAGTCCAGAGAAGAGTAACAAAAATAATTAAAGGTCTAGAAAACATGAACTTGTGGAAAGATTGAAAAAACTGGATTTGTTTAGTTTGGAGAAGAGACGACTGAGAGGGAACATAACAATTTTCAAGTAACTAAAATGTTGTTACAAGGAGGAAGGAGTAAAATTGTCCTCCTTAACCTTTGATGATAGGACAAGAAGCAATGGGCTTTAAAGGGCAGCAAAGGTGGTTTAAGTAAGATATCGGGGAAAAACTGTCAACTGTCAGGTTAGTTAAGCACTAGAATAAATTGCCTAGGGAGGTTGTGGAATCTCCATCATTGGAGATTAAGAGCAGGTGAGACAAACACTTGTCAGGGATGGTCTAGATCAGGGTGGGCAATAATTTTTGATGAGGGGGTTATTCCAAGAACTTGGTAAGTAGTCAGAGGCTCTATTCTTTCATGATATTAATGGAGGAGAAAGTGCAGGGTCTGGCATGGAGATTGGGTGCAGAGGGGAGCCTGGGGTAAGAAATTGGGGATACAGGAAGGGGTGTGGTATTTGGGAGAGAGTTTGGGCGAACACAGGGTTGTGACCTGGGGCAGGAGATAGGGATACAGGAGGAAGTGCTGGGGTTTGGGTTGTGACCTGGGCAGAGGATTGGGGTGCAGGGTTTGAGAAGAGGTATGGGTGCAGGAGGAGGGGCAAAGGGTTTGGGTTATATGGGGTAGGGGGACAGGAGTGGGAGGGAGAAGGTTCTGGAGAGGGAGGGACTGGGTGCCAGAGGCAGACTCTGGCTGGAAACGCTTACCTGTGTGACTTGTGGCCATCAGGTTCCCTGCCTTCCATGCCCCAGCAGGTTGCTCAGAGCAGCTGGCTGTGGGACCATGTGTGTCTGAACAGCTATGAGCCTGAGAGGAGGAGGAGAAGAGTATTTTGTGCACCGCCTTTTCTTCAAACAGGCAGCTCTCATTGGCCAGAACCAGCCAACAAGAGCTGCAAGATTGTGTTGGGGGCGGGGGCAGTGTATGAAACCTTTCCTCCCTCCCCTGAGCTTGCAGCTCTTCACAAGCAGAGCCCCACTGGTCGGCTTTTTTGAGCATGTGTGGGAGGCAGTAGGCAGGGAGCCTGACTGAGTCTCCTTTTGCACCTGAATCCAGTGTTTTGGCGGTATAATTAACTATTCTGCTCACCCTTTGTCTAGATCAGTAGGTCTCAAAGTGTAGTCCATGGACCACTAGTGGTCTGCAGCCGCCTCCCAGGTGGTCTGTGGCTTGAGCTCAGCACCCTCCCTCCTCCCCCATGCAGTGGAGACCTCGTGCTGCTGCTGCAGCCTGGCGGTCACCACGCAGCAGTGAGGCTGCAACACCAGCTCTGGCTCCTATGTGCCGGGCCTTTTTGAATGTCCCTAGCAGCTGCACTCAGGCATGGTGTCTGGCCCATCACAGGGGCTGGAGGTATGGATGCCGAGAAGGCTCAAGCCACGTTCCTCTCCTCCCTCCTCGAGAGTCAGTCACCAGCGCTTGTTTACGGCAGCTCAGTGAGTGATTCTCACGTGCTACAGCCTGCTCCTGATGCCTCTTCCCCTTATGCCATTGCCACTGAAGTACAGGGCAGCCTGCCTGGAACTTCAGTGCATGGGGGCAGGAGGGGAAGGGTCGCTGCCTCCCTTGGGGCTGCTTGGGTGGTGGAACCAGGCGCTGCGCTTGTGCCAGGACACGGGGAGCCCCCCCCTGCACTGTCACTGGTTTGATTCCCCCACACACATTCAGCCCACGGTGGCAGGGGTGGGGTGGGGTGGGGCAGGGCGAATGACACCAGGGACACAGGCCTGGTCCCTGTTATGCATGAGGCATCTGCACCCAGTTCACAGAGAGAGGCAGAGCAAGTGGGTCTGTGCACCTTTCCCCCAGCATGGAGCCACTTGCTCTGCCTCTCTCCACAAGCCAGTCTGGCAGGGAAGGTAGGCGCTTTCTTCACCAACCCCCCTCTTCCTTCCCACCCTCCAGATGGGAAGCTGGAGCTGGTGCTCCAGCCTCATGGCTGTGCGAGCTCCCCACTATGTGGGGGTGGGCTGAAGTCCCTCTTTCCCCACCGCGCTGGGGGAACAGAAGTGCAATGATGTGTTGGCCACAGGATTTACCCGCTACTGCCTTTGGTCGGCCAATAGGAGCAATGGGGTCACGAAGCCAGGTAAGCATCCTGCCTCATGCCCAGACCTCTGCACCCCAGTTCCTCTCACTCTCCTCCCTTCTCCCGCAAAGACCCCACACCCTCCCTTGCTCCCGTACCCTCCCTTCTGGCCAGACACCTTTGCCCCAGTATGCTCGTGCATCCTCCCTCCTGCCCCGACACCCTATCCTTAAGCCCCCTCCTGTACTCTCCCTTGCTCCTGTACCTCCCCCCCAGCCAGACACCTACCCTGCTCCTGCATCCACCATTGCCCCTGCACCCTCCCTCCAGGCCACACACTGCACCCTCCCTTACTCTTGCTCCCTCTCCCTGGCCAGACACCCTACTCCCAGCCACCTTCTGCATCCTACCTCCCACCCAGACCTCACCTCCTCCAGCACCCCATCACCTGGCCAGATCCTGCACCCCCATCCCTATCCCACTTGCTGGCAGCTCTGTCCCACATAAGGATGTTAAATATAGTGTAATTCACTTAGCAAATAGTTGTTGCATTTTTGCATCGACTATTCAATTAGTCGATATGGTGGTGCTGCACCTTTGAAATGCCACTGCAGAATTTCAAAGGCACGGTGCTGCACTGAGCCCAGGATCAGTTGGGGACTCCCCAGCTGACCCCGGGCTTTGTATGGCACTGCTGCTTTGAAATGCCGCAGCAGCGTTTCAAAGGGGCAGCGCCACACAAAGCGCGGGGTCAACTCCATGCGGTGCAGCTGCTTTGAAACACCACAGCGGTGTTTCAAAGGGGCAGCGCTTCAGGGATCCAGGGATCAACTGTATGGTGCTGCCCTTTTGAAACACCGCCAAGTGTTTCAGAGCGGCAGAGCTACATGGAGCCTGGGACCCCAGGCTCCGTGCGGCGCTGTTGCTTTGAAGTGCCCCCTCTCCCCCCCTTTGCTGCCTTCATCTGATAGAGGCAGCAAGCGGGGGGGGGGAGGGGGAGCGACTAGTCGACTCGACTATCTGATAAGCATTTGTTTATTGGATAGTTGACTAGTCCTTAGCATCCTTAGTCCCTCACACTGAACCCCTAATTTTTGTTCCCACCCCAGAGCCTAAGGGGGTCCACAAAATCCACTAACTCTGGAACCCCTGAAAAGAAATCTGGCTTATGGGAAGCCCTGAACCTCAGTCCTTCCTGTCCCTTCCCCTCACCCCGTGGGGCTGGAGTGCCAGAGGAGTGAGGTGTCTCAGTTGGGGGCCACATTGGTGACGGCTGAGGGTTTTTGGAGGACTTGTTTTTGCTTCTTGCTTGTGTGGTCCCCAACTGATTTTTCTGTGGGTCAGCGGTCCCGACACAAAAAAGTTTCCCCACCCCTGCCATAAATAAAGAAAACATTGAAACTGTTTGTGTTGGACATGAATTAATATTTTACTTTATTTAAAATTAAGTTTGATCAACTAACAAGAGAATATTACAACACTTAATCTGTTTAATAATTTAAATTAAACTTCTCTCTAGCTGCAGCACTAGCAAAATGGTTCGGGCGTAATTATATAATCAATGGTGAGTTTTCATTAGCAACAGGTGGTCCGTGAAAATGTTTGCATTGAGCCTGGCCAAAAAGTTTGAGAACCACTGGTCTTAGATAATACTTAGACTTGCCGTGAGTGCAAGGGACTGGACTACATGATCTCTCGAGGTCCCTTCCAGTCCTGTGATTCTCTGAAAATAGCCATTTTTTAATTTCAATTTTAAAATATTCAGTGTAAACTAAGGGGCTGCACTTTCTGCTCACTATACTCGCCAATCCCCTGTCGTGGGGGGTAGGCAACGCTGGCTCTCACCCCAGCCACTGAGGAGGGCCAGGCTGTGGCTGCGCCAGCCCAGGGCCCCTTCTCCCTTCCTTCCCTCGGCCGCGCCAGCCTGGGTCCTTTCTCCCCCCAGTCCAGGCCCCGCCCCTGATGCCTGCCTGGCCCCCCCCCCCCCTCGCAGCAGGCTGGGCCCCTTCTCCCTCCTCGCCCACACCAGCCTGGGCCCCTTCAACCTCCCCCGACCGTGCCAGTCTGGGCCCTTTCTCCTCTCTGTCCCCCTACCCCTCCAGCCACACCAGCCCGGGCCCTCTCTCCTTCCCCGCTCCTGCACCATCCTGGCCATGCCAGCCTGGGCCCTTTAAAGATGTTTGCCATGGCCAAGATGGGAGAGAGTAAATTAGTTTCTCCCCTGCTCCCATCCCATTGTACTGACATTTATAAACCCCTTCAGAGAAACCATTGATTCTACAAATTGTACTTTCATCTTGATCACTTTAGTGACTTTATCATAGTTAATTTGGTTCCTTTTCTGAGAAATACACATTTGATGCTTTCTTTTCAGTTTGTCTTTTTTATCTGGCTTTGCAGAAAGTTGCTTCTTCACCTGTGTGGGGAAAATGAAATAAACTAAATTGGCATCATTCATGCCCAGTTGGGAAAAGCACTCAGTCATTACTTTACACACAGTGCCATTGAGGGATATGCTCCAGAGCTTTTGAATCTATCACTAAACTTGTCTGTGGACCAGAGAAACTGTCCTTTTCAAGAGAGAAGTAAGCTCAGACTCCAGGGTGAAATAGGCAACCAGAGACCAGGGAATCATGATGACTAAATTCTATTGCAGAATTACAGGGAAGATCACACATGACATGATTTTCCTAAGCTATGCATTTTTCCATAGTTGTGGCACCTTAAAATATGCATGTGATTGAGTTGTTTGTCACTACAATTGTTTTGTCAACTAAAAATTCTCATTTAGGTGGTGTAATTTCTGGCTTGATAAACCAGATATCTTTAAAATATCTGTGATGGTACTGTGAGTCAAATAGACTACCTTTTGATTCTTTTGTAACAGATTTTACTATGATAGCAGGTGATTAGACCTTCTAACATGAATTGCCTTGGTATGAATGTAGCCTGACTAGTTTTAGAATGTTTTCCTGCCTAGTTTTAGAAAATGGCTTTCAATTATGTTGATCCCTCACCTCTTCATGCCTAGTTTGTGTGTGTATTGTGTATTGCACTTGCTGAGAGTTCAGCTATCCAGTAAAAAGATCCAATTGTAGGGATTAGAGCCGTGGTGTCCAACCAGTTCTGAAGCAATAGCCACAATAGTGATTATTGCTATAGTGTACTAGCCACATTGAACTGGCCAAATAGCCACATTGTTCAAGCCACCTAGCCCACTCAACCGGCCAAATAGTCACATGGTGCTTGTGGTTAGCATGTTGGACCACCACGGGGTTAGAGGGAAGGATGGTGCCATTTCCCCCCTGTATACCAGGCCCCAACCAAAATCAGAGAAGCTGGATGTTTCCACTAGTGTCAGCTCTGAAATCTACATTTCAGTATAATTAGTTATCATTACTAATCTTCACAGTTAGCACACTAGATTCATGGGGAATTTTCACATTTGTCTTCAAGCTATGTCTGCAGACTTTAAGACTGTATTGGTTATATAGCTGTCATGTTACCTTCCCAAAGATATGGGCTGTAATCTAAATATCTTTTAAAATCCTAGAGTAATGGATGGGGCCAAGGGAGAAACTCTGTTGTGGTGTAACCCTGAGTACCAGCTTAGTTGGAATCCTGATACCCTGGGTGAAGGCACAGCAACCAAGCATTCTGTGTACAAAGTAGGGATGTCAACGTGTAGATGACTACACAATTAACCAATAAGCTTGGGCTTATTGATTAATCCTGTTGACTGTACGCATTCCTCACCCTTGATGCCTCTTTATCAGAGGCAGCAAGAGGGCTTGAGGGGGAAGCCAGTGCCCATGGGACCCACCTGCCCCCCTTGATGCCTCCTACAGAGGCAGTGGAGGAGTGGGTAGGAGCTTAGCCAACTCCCACAGCATTGGCCCCATGGTGCCGCCTGCTTCCTCCCTCCATGCTGCTGCTGGGGGGCAGGGGAAATGGACAGAGGCTGCTCCGTGGTAGCAGCCCCTGTCCATGGGGGAGCGGAGGGTCCAAGCTTCCACCTGCAATCTCACACTGCTGCCTCTTATGTGGCAGGAGCGTGATGGCTGCCAGCCCCACCCCTGGGACTTTTGAATAGTCGTGTAACCTCTAAAATTTTTGATGCAGTTACACGACTATTCAATTACATGCTATCTAACATCCCTAGTACAAAGAAAAAAAAGAGAGGAGGAATTTAAACATAAAATCTGTTGTAATTTTAATATTAGACTAGAAGTTCAGCAATCCAAGCTGTTCTCTAAATGTAAATTGGGGTTTAGATAACATGTCCCCAGAAGACTGGACCAACTGGTGAAATCAAGGTAATACATATTTTTAAAATCTTAAATTCAGTTAGGCAAATGCCCAAAGCAACTGAAACTATTATTTGCTCCTAGCCCTTGTTTTGTGTCCTTAATTTTTAAAACTACAGCGACATTTTCAAAAGAAGCCACTAGGCCTTTGTTCCTTGATTTCTAGTGTCAGATCTTGGGCTTGAATGCCAGAAATGTTGAGCACTCACAGCCCATGTTGCCTCTCATCTTTTCCATCCACGTGCAGAATACATTCTTATGTGCATCTAGGCATTGTATAAATGTGCATCACCAATAGAAACAAAAAACCTAGCTGTGGGTGCTTTGCTAATCAGCTGGGCAGTGTTTGCATCTCTCCTGAGTGGCCGCACAAATGCACAGTTTACAGGGAGCACTGTACCATTCCTATTGACTTCATCTTAGCACTTCTGAAAAACTGGGGCCAATATAACTTAATGTGAGGTTCCAAACACTAAGTCATCCCAGTATTGGCTATTGGGATCCTAGCCTCCCCCATAGACTTGCACTCCTTGCCTTTCAGTAAATTCAGATCTTATTTTCTGAGCATAGTACCTGACCCTACACAGTTTTATAGGCCTTGGCTTCCCTGTTTTTGTACCTCATTCACATATGAAACAGGTGAGAATAACAGAAATTAAATAATGTGAAACTGATCTCTGTTTGCAAGATTCAGCAGGGAGTCTCATGAAAGCAAGTGCAGATTGGTCATGCTGCTGTATGGATTAGTTTGCTGTCTCCCTTAAGGCTGCTGTTTACTGCCTCAGTGATTTGTCTTGAGATACCAATTAAAATATGTTGTTAACTAGTTTTATAAAAAATAGATTTGAATGTATTTAACTCCATTGCTTGCAATGCTCTTACAGAAAGCTTGAAAATGAAATATTTACAGACTAATTTGTTCAGTTTCTATATTCTTTCTCTCTCACACACACCACCTTTTTTGATGCTTCTAATGGAGTGAAAGTTAACATGGCTACTGTCATTATTTGCTTCTGCAGTTGCATCTACAAGAGCCAGAGGAATGTGCACAGTGCTGAGTGTAGTATGTTCTATTTAACTGCATATTGTAGGACTTCATGGGGAACTTATAATTGTATTTGCTGTTTCAAACCAAATTGTTGGAACTTTCCTTGATTGAGTGGTGGATTAAAAAACATTTTTAAATCAAGTAGAACCTGAGGACTTTTTGGTCTAGCCCAGTGTTTCCCAATTTTATTTAGCCGTGGAACTCTTTTCAGTTTTTCAGAATTTCAAGGAACCCCTAGGTTTGTCAAGCAAAAAGGGGGGGGGAGGAGGGGGACCCACCAGTGCATGAAAATCACATTCCTTCCCCAAAACCCCACCCCTTCCTTGAAGCCCCATCCTCTCTATTTCCCTCCTCTCCATCACTTGCTGTCCTCAGCCCTTATACACTCTCACTGGGTTGAGACAGGAGGTGAGGGCTCTGGGGTGGGAATGAGGGATCTGGGTGTGAGAAGGGGTGAGAAGTGCAAGCTCTGGGAGGGAATTTGGATGCAGGAGAAGGGGATGCTGGCTCAGGAAGGGGGCTCCAGGCTGGTGAGTGTTGGGCTCAGGTGGAAGGTTGGGGTACTGAGCAAACCACAGGCTTGTGGATGTGAGGGTGCAGGAGTTTGGGTTGGATATGTGAGGGGCTCAGGGCAAGGAGGTTGTGAGTATGATGAGCTCAGACAGATTTGTGATGTGTGGATGGTGCAGGAGTGTTGTGGCAGAAGACTGAGGATGTGGGGATGCAGGAGTTTGGGGATGTAAGAGGCTCAGGACAGGGGGTTCCAGTGTATGATAGGCTCAGATTTGGCGTCAGGTAGTGCAGAAGTGTTATGATGCTGCAGTGAAACGGGGGTTTGGCCCCAATTGGGGGCTTGTTGACCAGGTTTCATTTTGAAATAAAATATTATGTCACACTCAAAAGGTTTTAGCATTGTCTTTATTTATGAGAGGGGCGGGGAACTTCTTTTGAGTCAAGGGTCACTGACTCACAAAAAAGTCAGTTGGGGCCACATAAGTGAGATGCAAAAAAAACCTAAAAAACCAAAACGTCCAAAACCCTAAGCCTCACTAATGTGGTCCCAACTGTGCTGGTGGGGACAGGGTGCTGCTGGGTGCTGGGGTGGGTGGCAGGGTGCTGGGGCTGGGGACAGGGTGCTGCTGGATGCTGGGGTGGGTGGCAGGGTGCTGGGGGCAGGGCCAGGGTGCTGCTGGGTGCTAGGGACAGTGCTGGTGGGGGCAGGGGATAGGGTACTCGGGGGGGGGGGGGTTCTGGCCAGGGGCAGGGGACAGGGGCAGCTGGGACCAGTACCTGGCAATCCTGCAACACCGCTGGGTTCTGGGAAGTGCGCGACTGCACTTCCCCTACCCAAATAGCTGGCACGCGCGCTGCCTGAACAGCAGGGTCTGTTGCACCTCAGCAATTTACTTCTGCAATGCCATCCTGCGGGGGGAGGGTGCGGGGAGTCCCAGTGCAGAGAGCACTGCTGCACAGTCGGAGCTGCGCAGACCTGGGTCCCCTGACCTCCTGCCCCTGCACGGCGCAGAAAGGCCACGGAACGAAGTTGCTTGGGTGCCACAGCCCCAGCTGTTCAGGCAATGCGCGCCGGCTCCTTTGGGAGGGGAAGTGCTTCCCTCCCCGCTGTGGGTCATGTGGGGTCACCCCTGTCCGGCACCCCCCTAGTGTGCCGGCCGGGAGCAACTGTTCCCCTCTGCCCCCGCCTCGCTACGCCTCTGCGTTGCCAGGGAGGAACGGGAAACAAGTGTGCTGCTTCTTTAAGAAGTTGGCTAGCCAGCTCTCTCTCTTTCAGAGGTGGCGGGGGAGTGCCGGCTCCTCGTGGAACCCCTACTTTTGGTTCTGCGGAGCACCAATTGGGAAACACTGGTCTAGCCTATAATATTTCTTAAATGTTCATAAGAAGTTGTAGACTAAATGAGCGCATCCTGTTATAAACAAAATGTTGAAGTCACTGATGTAGTTACACTTTCCATTTTCAATTTATGGAAGAGGGAAATTAAACTACTTTGAGTGTGTCTGCTCTGGGAGAAGATACTGGATCTTGTAATTGGCATAGACAGGCCTTTTGGGATAAAAGAATTATTGACTACTAGGAGCCAAGCAGTAGCTGTTTGTGCTATGCCAGGTTTGGGGTGTCAAATGGGCAATGACCAGGTGAGATTGTTAGATGACTTGTGATGCAGTGAAGGCTTTTCCTATAAGGAAGCTGGCAATAGTGGAGTTGTTCATGGAATATTACTGTTTTACTGGCTTTCCCCCCTTTTTTTCTGTGCATGGAGATGCTAGATGTTAGAAGTACTGGATACCATCACAGAGTTTTATTTTAATTGCTTTTGATGTATGAACCATGCTAGAACTCTGAGGGCAATTTATCTCTCTTTAATTTGTATCATGTGGTTAGCTTGGATGTGATTATTTCTTGTATTCTAGAGACAATATTCAGCTTCAGGTTGCCCAAATTAGTTCAATCTTGCAATATGGATGAGACAAAATTTCCCTGGGACAAAATCTACTTGTATATCCTTACCCTGTTGAAGATAATGGAAAAACTAATGATACACTATTTGTCTGTTTAAAAAAATACGACTTGCCTCAGGTGAGCAGAAATCTGCAAGCATCCTTTAGTTAATATTTAATTGTATTGCACTTGAGGCTATGTAAATGTTAAGGATTATTATCCATATGGGAACCCGAATTCTTTTATTTCAAGGTAGTGTTTTCTTTATAACATCTGCATCATCCAATGGATGAAATTAGTTAGTTTAGAAATCCTTTAAAAGGATTGGATTAATGAAACTTCAAGCTTTTCAGTAACCTATAGCTACTAGAAATATTTCAACATATTTTTAAAAAATAAAATCAGTTGTTTTAAAACAATTTCTACATCCATATTAAAAACACAAATATTGAAGCATTAAGATCCTGAAAGTAAAAGATGATAACCAAAAGTGAAGCTGACTTAACATTGCTGAGGAAAGTGTAAGATATAGCATCAATAAAGACAAATAGATTGGGCTTTTAAAATGTACTTAACATAATCAAAAGTTTTATGAGCAACATATGCAAAGCCTATAACAGATAATTTTAAAGTTTATAGCATCCCTTTAAAATGATTCTCTGACTCTTAAAGAACATATCAGTATTTTTTTATTGGAGCAATGAAATCAATAACTAAATCAGATTTATGAATTTGGTAGAAATAGGGCTACTTGGTTAACCTTGTTAAAATAATTCTGTGTGGAACTTTTGTTTATTGAAGATATTTAACAATTTCATTCAACTGACTACATTCTTGTGAAATTGTTTGACTTTTGTCTTATCTGACCATTATGTCAAGCATATTTGTATTACAGTAAAACATTTATTTATAAAATACATTGAAAATATGAAAAGTATAGAACTTTCATGATTTTTTACTTAACTGGTAAGACAACCTTTGTAAATGGCAGTAACCTACTACAAGAGTAAACTTTAACTGGTTGTATGAGTTGACAGACTGGTAGTGCCAATAGTTTTACAAAACTGATTTCAGAGCTGTGAAAATCTATATGCATGACTTCAGTATGTCAACTCACTTGTGTTTTTTAATCACAATGCAGAGTTGCTGTTCAAATTATACTTAGTACTGGAACATTTTTATGTAGAACGCTTCTAGAAATATAAACATTTCACAAATCCTTGACTACTTTCAGTGAGATTAGTAGGGTGACATATTTTTCCATAGTGTTATGATTGTCTCATGAAATCATGTGCCATATATTTGAGAGCATTTGTCAGTGAATGAGTCTGTCATCCATTTGTTTGTTCAAGAACTCCTCCTAAATGGTAAGAGCTAGGATCACCAAATTTGCTATGCAGCTTCCTCTTATCATAACTTAAAGCAAGGTTAGGGTTTGGTTGTACAATGACAATGGGATGTTCCTGGAATGCAATTGTTTCTCATAACATGGAAAGGGAGGGCTCTGCTAGCAGGGACCGTTATACTGTATAATGACCACAAAGGGGCAGCAAAAGGCCAGAGATCAGAACTTGGACAGCTATGACCCTCATTAGGCCAGCAGGGGGAAAAGGTGGAGGTAGGGTTCCCGTGCTGGTGCTGAGCATGGTTGGGCCACCCCTCCCGTTCTGGCCTCCATCCTCCACAGGTGGAGCCCAAACCATTTCCCCCCCCCCCCCCATTGGTCTCAACCTCAGGTGCCCTTTAGGAAAGGTGGAGGGAAGGGCTGAAGCTCCCCCTCTTTCCCTCCCCCCCCCCAGTTCATACAGGGAAACTCTGACCTGAGTAACACCAGATAAAACTTCTAGTTGGATAAATTTGCTATAAATCAACTATAGTTCAGCTTGAAATTGCCTTCATTGTTTTCACACAATGGCAGTTTTTTAACTGGGTTGATTAATTTGATAAGATGGCTGGTTTAATGTATTTGTGCAAGAATGAGAACTTTAATTATTTAAAAAATTGGTATTTTCATGGTTTAATGGTATTTTCATGAAACTCTTAATTCATCCATTTGTTCTGACACACACATTTTAAGCTTTGGGATAGAGACATGCAGTCTGGGGCATATTTACTGTAGCAGGTATCTGTCTGTCATGTATGAATCCAGACTTTGAGAATGGTAATCTCACAAAGAGATGGCAATACTTCAATTGTATTTTAAACAAAGAAATTGTGTAGATAGAAGCTTTAGCCTTTTTAACTAGTCTGCTTCACCTGCCTGTTTTCCTTGGTGATTTGCTATTTGAGCTCCAGTGATAGTGATATCACAATTTGCTACTGTGGCAGTAACTGTATAAATGCACCAGTGACAACTATCCATGCACTCCCTAGTCCTTCCAGTGAAAGCATTGTTGAATCCTGTCTGTATGAAGCTGTGATGAGACAGACACACAGAGAGTGATTGCTCATTGTGCCTAACCCAAACCTTTTGGAGCTCTTTGTCCTTTGTTGAACTTGTTTTCTGTTTGTCATTATTTAAAAGGCCAGGAGAATACAGATTCCCTGTTTTGAGTCACTAAGACCCTTCTGAAATTATCTGGAGTAACTCTCACCTATTGCAGTTGCAAATCCTCCTGCCATTCTACAGAGTGACTGGAGAGGGTGTTGAAGTGCAGGATACTTAGTTGCTGAATACTTTTTCCCATTTCCTCATGCACTTTCATCTAAGGGAACCTCCCTTCCCTCTCTGACAATAACAAATCAACTTGTCTCATTTAAGAAGAGTAGCAAGGGTACAATATGTGTTTCCTTCTTTGAAAATTGCACTCAGGAAATTAAAGGACTATGACCAAAACCAGCAGACTTTTTTCCAGCAATTTTACCACCACCCACTGTGCTTTTCCTTCCTTCCGTCTGTCTGTGAGTCCAGATTCTTGTGGATAAAGTAAAATGTAAGCAAGTAGTGGAGTTGAATACTCGACTACTCGCTTCCCCCCTCTTGCTGCCTCTGTATCAGAGGCAGTGGGATGGGTGGGGGGAACAGAAGCCTGTGCTAGGGGGAGCTCTCCATGGTGCCTCCTGGCCCCCACCCCACACTGCTGCCTCTCTGAGGCAGTAGCAAGTAGGGTTGCCAGATGGTTTCAACAAAAATACCGGACACATTTGACATTACATCACAATCTATATTACATCTTATTTAGAAAATACCAGACATTTATATTTTCTCAATTTGTTTCCCCGAACAGAAAGCTCAAATACTGAACTGTTCAGTTCAAAACTGGACACCTGGCAACCCTAGTAGCAAGAGGCAGGAAGGGTTGATGTGAACAGGGGCTGCTGGACTTAGCACAAGCCAGGACCGGGCAGTTCTGGCTTGCACCGGTCCGGGACCACTGTGCCTCTGCATTTTTAATGTAATAAAAGCCACTCGGCTCTTACAGTATGGAAACTAGTGCTTTATATTACAATTATCCAATTACAGTATTAAAACTAGTGCTTTACATTTTCAAACCACCATGCAGATGCTACCTAAACTATATGCTATACATGGGGATATGTTTTTCAGACTTGTAATTTTGTGACTTACTACTAAAGTTGGTGGCTAAACACTGTAAATCAAGCATTTAAAATAACTGATTGTACAACAGCTTGGAAAGTGTAAGCTTTTCTCATGCATTCCAGTGGTGAGTACCTTTCTTTCTGACCTACAGTTATCGCCTTTTCAGCAGAAAGCCACGTATGAACTATCAGTCAGAAAAATGGCAGTATCATACATGATAAAACAATGATTGTTAATTCTAAAAATGACAGATTGAAAAGTAGTATATGTATACTCTTAGTCTACTCTTTATAACTACGACCCCATCCCCAGAACAAATGACCACATCCCTTTCCCCTCTCTAATTTTTCTCAAGGCTTCAAACTAAAATGTACAAATGCTGATAGGTCTGATTCAGTATGAATATTTCAGCCTACATTGTATGGTTGTCTGTCTATTTGCCATAGTGAGTATAAAATAAACTCTCTGTACAGAAAAGAAATAGCAAGTCCTAGTTAGAGCAGCCTTAAGAATTCATTGGAAAAGTCATATGCCTTCTTCCTACACTGGAAGGATTTCTTTTCTTCTACTGCTGACTGCAGAGTAATACTTCATACTATCCATTGGAGTTTTTTGAATTACTAGTTCCTTATGTTCTAGAAGGCATCATCACGTAGAACATTTGACACAATTAGTAACCAGAAAGTCCTGAATTTAAATCTCAGCTCAGTCATTGACTTGCTGCGTGACCCCGGGCAACTCTCTCTCTCACTTCTGTAAAACAAAAAAAGCAGTCATGTAGCACTTTAAAGACTGACAGGATAGTTTGTTAGGTGACGAACTTTCGTGGGGCAGACCCACTTCTTCAGATCATAAGTTAACATGGGTCTGCCCCACGAAAGCTCGACACCTAATAAACCATCCTGTTAGTCTTTAAAGTGTTACAAGATCAGACTAACATGGCTACCTCTCTGTTACTTTTCACACTTCCGTGTCATCCTACCTCAGACCGTTTTTCCAATTTGTCCAGATCATTTTGAATTATAACTCTGTCATCCAAAGCACTTGCAACTAAGGATGTAAACAAGTGGTCAAATGTCTGATTAACCAATAAGCCTAGGCTTATTGATTAATCTTCTTAACTACTCGCATTCTTCCCCAACCCCTTTCTGTATCAGAGGCAGAAGGTGGGGGGAGCAGGGCCAGTACTGGGGGGGAACCAGCTAAAAGCTGGTTGCCCCCAGCACTGGCTCTGCGCGGTCGGGGGGAACAGAGGAGGCTACTGTGAAGCAGCCTCTGTCTGTGGTGAGCATGGGTCCACCAAGGGCAGAGGCTGCTTCCCAGTAGCAGCCCCTGTCGGCAGGGGGTCGCAGCTCCTCATGGACAGAGACTGGACCCCCCCAGACAGGGGCTGCTGCTGGACCATCCTCTGTCCACAGACAGAGGCTGCTTCATGGAAGGCAGAGCAAGCTCTGTCCATGGGGAGCTTGGACCCCCCATGGACAGGGGCTGCTGTCACCCCACGCTGCTGCCTCTTTATCAGAGGCAGCAGTACAGGGGGGCAGGCATCCAATCTGTGCAGGGAGATGGTTTTTAAACTGGCTCCCTTCGCGGACCAGCTCTCACCTGGCATCCCACACTGCTGCCTCTGATATAGAGGCAGCAGTGCAGGGTGGCAGGGGGGCGCGCCCTGGGAGTGGGGCCGGATTGCACTGGCTGCCGGCCCCACCCCTGGGGACTATAGAATAGTCAAGTAACCAATAGGAATTAATGTAGTTACTCAACTATTCAATTAATCAATATCTAACATCCCTACTTGCAACCCCTCTCAGCTTGGTATCATCTGCAAACTTTATAAATGTATTCTCTATGCCATTATTTAAAGCACTGATCAGGATACTGAAAAGAATTGGTCCCAAAACTGATACCTGTGGAACTCCCACTTGTTATGCCCTTCTAGCATGACTGTAGCCATTGATAATCATTCCCAGAGAATAGTTATCTAACCCGTCATTCGCCCACCTTATAGTAGCCTCATATACATTGTATTTCCCTGGTTTATTGATAAGAAGGTTATGCAACACTATGTCAAATGCTTCACTAAAGTCTATGTATACCACATCTACCATTTCCTCCTTATCTACAAGGCTTGTTATCCTATCAAAGAAAGCTTGTTGTTTGACATGATTTGTTCTTGACAAATCCATGCTGACAGTTACTTATCACCTTATTATTTTCCAGATGTTTGCAGATGGATTCTTTAATTATTTGCTCCATTATCTTTCTTTGCACAGAAGTTAAGTGGACTAATCTGTAGTTTCTTGAGTTGTCCTCATTTCTCTTTTTATAGATGGGCACTCTATTTGCTTTTTTGTTGTTTTCTTGAATTTCTCCAGTCTTCCATTACTTTTCAAAGATGATAGCTAATGGCTCAGATACTTTTTCAATCAGCTCCTTAAGTATTCTAGGATTCATTCCATCAGGTCCTGGTGACTTTGAAGACATCCAACTTTTTGTAGGCATCTAGTCACCACCAACCTTCTTGGTGAAAACTGACACAAAAAAGTTAAGTACTGCTATCATTTCCACGTTTTCTATTATTGTGTCACCCTCTTCATTTATCCATGGCCCTACCATGTTCCTAGTCTTCCTCTTGCTTCTAATGTATTTGTAGAATGTCTTCTTGTTAACCTTTATGTCTTTAGGTAGATTGAACTTGTTTTGTGCCTTAGCCTTTCTGATTTTGTCCCTATGTACTTGTTTTGTTTATATTAATCCTTTGTACTTTGACCTAGTTTCCACGCTGTAGTACTCTGTTTAGATTTTTAAATCATTCAAGATCTCCTGGTTAAGCCAGGTAGTTTCTTGCTAGGCTATCTTTTCTACACAGTGGAATAGTGTGCTCTTGTACCCTTAATAATGTCCCTTTGAAAAACTGCCAACTATCTCCATTTTTTTAAATCTTTCTTCCAATGAGACGTTACCTGCCAGCTCCCTGAGTTTACTAAAGTCTGCCTTCTTGAAATCCATTGTCTTTATTTTGTTGCTTTCCCTTCTTACCATTCCTTAGAATCATGAACTCTATGATTTCATGATCACTTTCACTCAAGCTGCCTTCCACTTTCAAATTCCTAACCAGTTCCTCCCTTTTTGTTAAAATCAAATCTAGAACAGTCTCCCCTTAGTAGCTTTCTCCACCTTCTGAAATAAAAGAAAATGTCTCTAATACATTCCAAGAACTTGGTGGATAATCTGTGTCCCTCTATGTTATTTTCCCCAATAAATATCTGGATACAAAGCCCCCATCACCACCAAGACCTGTGCTTTGGATGATTGTTAGGGTTTTTTTTTAAAGCCTCATCCTCCTCTTTTTCCTGGTAAAATGGTCTGTAATCGACCCCTACCATGACATCAGGATGATTAGGACACTATCAACCTAATAGTCAATGAAGGTGCAAACAACTCTTTGTGTAGATTCCTATGTCAGGAAGGATACTATCGATTGACTTTGATTCTTATCTGCTTCGTTTAACTGCCCAATCTTCAGATACTTACTGATTTCCTCTACCCTCTGCTCCCTGTCTCCCACCCCCATCCTTTTGTTTCCTCACCCCCCTATTTATTTTGGGTCTGCACATCCTGAACTCAAAACTCTGGTCATCTGAAGAAGTGGGCTGTGCCTACAAAAGCTCATGATACCACTTACATGTTTTGTTAGTCTATAAAGTGCTACCAGACCATTTGTTGTTTTTTTCTGTACAGACTAACTGGGCTACCCCCTGTAGCTTCATTACCTGTATTATTTGGCTCTGTCAAGGCTGAAGATGTGTTTGGAAATATCTTCCTGTGGGATACTCTCAAACTCCTTAAACCTCCCTCTGGAAAGAGCTTAAACCCCCCCCCCCTGTAATTTTCGTAATAGCTGACCTTGAAGTTTTAGGCATGTGCACATAGAACCTCCTGTCTTCTAGAACACAGGAATCAGATCATGGTCTTAAAAAGGTGATTTTTTTTTTATTAACCAAACCAAGAAAACATAGTTGGTAAAACATACTTGATTGCTACATGTTACAGAGCAACTGAAAAAAGAAAGATTAAACCACAGAAAATTGCTTACCTGGATTCAGTTTAAAAAGTTAAATTATAGAGGAGGGAGTAATACAGGCCTCGACACAGAGAAGTCCAACAAACCCCAAAATAAAGAAAATAACCTAATTGTATCTGACTGAACATTCTCTATTCTACTCACATATCTGTTTTTCCAAGTCTTAGTCCTTCAGTAGGTATGGATGTTGCTGAATCCTCCTTGCTGGTTTTCGTGGCTGAATTTATCTCTCCCATCTCTGCTCTGGACACAAAGACTGCACAGGAAGATCAGTGCTTCCAGTTCAAAAACCCACATTCTGTTTTCACTGGCTCTCATGGCTTCCTGCTAGCACTTCCTGCTTCCCTAGTATTCCTGGAGACACTCTCAGGACCCATTGTCTATGGTTTTAATCCTTACAGAAAATGTAGTTAACCAAATGGCTGAGATGTCCGAAAAAGGGTAATACCCTTCCCATTTGTCACAGGCTCACATTTCCATGGCGCTCTTCTTCAAAGGACATGAATGAACATTTACAGAATATTTGTACCTTATATAATCATTCCCTTGTCCCATATGAGGAAACTGAGTTAGAGAGATTGTGACTTGGCCTAGGTTACATTAAATCTCTTAACTATTAAAAAATAGAATCCTAGTCCTAATGCCTGGTGCCCTGCCCTACACTACAAATTACATCACACTTGTTTTATTTTGTTTGCTCATTGTAGTGGTTTGGTTCCAGATTCTAGGGTATTATGTCTTGTGACCTCATCTACTGCTTGTGATAGTCAGTCTTTCCTGAAGTTATGATGCTGTCTAGAGTTTACTACTCCTAAATTGGATCATAGGATTATCATTATTTCCAATTCATCTTGTCTCAAAGCACTGCAAGCTAGGTCACTAGGTCTCCAGGCTAGTGTCTCACAACTGATGGAACATTGGTGGAGCATTGTGTTTTGCTTGCCTGTGATGTGAAGTGGGTGTTTGCATAGGAGATTTGCTTAGCACTTCTCCCTGCTGTGTAAGCTGAGAACACTTTTATCAATTCCTAAAGGAACTAACCCTGCCTTTTTAAAGGTCACTCCTGTCTCAGTCAGTTCTTAAAGTTCAAAAGGAAATAAACTGCTTAGGGTTGGCATTTTTCAAGTCAAGTGTCAACTTTCCAGGCCCCCAAGGCAGGGAACACGGAGGAGGTAGAGATTAATAACTGAGCCGTTTGGCTGATATAGTGATTGTGCAGGGAGCATTCCCTTTTTCTTTTTGTTTCTTTTGGGGTGTGGGGAATCAAATGGGAACATTGCTGAAATAGCTCACTTTATCCTTTTCGCTTTGCAATACAAAAGTATCAGAAGCTATTTAGAAGTTTTTTTTTTCATTAGCGCACTGACAGGAAGTGGAGGGTTTGTCAGCTGCAGTGACGTAGAACACAAGGAACATTTTATGACAATGCCAATACCGAGAAGTACCTTCAACCACAGAGCCCTGTTATGCAGTGGGGGGAGAATGATGTTTCAGGAGGCATTTGTATGGTGAGGTTTCCAAGCAAGTGCCACCCCTCACTGCATTGACTTCTCTTGCTTACGCAGGGGACACCAAAATCAATAAGGAAATAAACAGGGAGAATAGGCTTTATTAATCAGGTACAGTGGAGGCAGCAGGGGAGATTATAATGGAACACAGGTGGCGATCGAAGGGAGCGCTGAGCATAGACAATCTACTGTTGGTTGCCAAAGTGTCTGTATTGATTGTGGGAGATGAAGGGTACAGAAATATCAGAGTTGCTAATTGGGATGTTGGATAGCTCCAGAGCACGAGTAGCATGGATTCCTGTTGTCATTTTTTATTGCATTTTGTAACAAATTTCCCCTCTTGTGTACGTGCTCTACTGGCACGTGCATACTCTCATTTAAAATAAACATACACTCTTTCTTTTCAGGTGCAGACCTGCATATTCCCACCTTCACTCCCTTACATGATGAGAGAGAGGGGGACATGACTCTTCTTCCTTGAAATAGGATTTTATTACAAAAATAATGTTGCCAGCAGAATTATGTTCCTTCTTTGCTTTACCTCCAGAAAGATGAGCCACAGGGAGAACTATTTTAAAAGATATAAGTAAAGGGCCTTAATGCTTTCCAAGCAATGCACTAATCTACTCTTCGTCTTACTGGAGCTTCAGGGGGTAGCTGAGTTAGTCTGTTACAGAAAAAAACAACAAATGGTCTGGTAGCACTTTATAGACTAATAAAACATGTAGATGGTATCATGAGCTTTCGTGGGTACAGCCCACTTTTTCAGATGACCGGAGTTATGAGTAGGGGATACGAAAACTCGAAATAAATAGGAGAAGGGAAAGGGGGAGGGGGTGGGAGAATCTTAATCTTACTGTGTAGGTTGACACCAGGTATTGTGATAATGAAACAGCTATCAATACCTTTGGCAAGCAGAATATTAAGTTGGCCTCGGTCTGAGATTTCTTCCACCTATACAAATGTTCATGGAGAGAAGTGGGTCCTCAGCTAAGTTCCCTCTAAGCTGCACAGCCACTCCAAGAATTTGGTAAGTGATCAGGGCGCCACACTTTCCTACTATATTAAAGGAGTGAGTGTGGAGTCTGGGATGGAGTTTGGGTACATGAGGGAGCTCTCAGTAGGGTAGGGGGTGCAGGAGGGGATGTGGATTCTGGAAGGGAGTTTAGGGTCAGGGAGGGAATTTGGGGGCAAGGGGCTGGAGTCAGAAGTATTGCATGGTCTGGGTGCAGGAGGGGGTTGTGACCTGAGCCTGGTGGATGGGGTGCAGGAGGGGGTGTCAAGTGTAGGCTCTGACCGGGAGGCGTTACTATATCCAACTCCCGGCCACAGCCCAGCAGGACCCTCAGTCGGGCTCCCTGGCTGCTGTGATCTCACATGCCACTCAAAGTAGCCAGTTGCTGGGACCAATATGTATATCTCTGTGTGGCATGCCCCTTGGGGGAGGGAGGCAGTTGGTCGCCGTGTGTTGCACACACCAGTAAGCAGTGCCCTTAAACTGGCTAATGGGAGGCTGTGAGGATGGTACTGGGGGTGGGGAGCAGGGTCTGGAAACTCCCCTCCCACCAAGGGCTGCGGAAACACATACGATAGCCTCAGCATCTGGCCGCTTTGACTGGCATGTCGGACTCGCTCAGCCAGGGAGCCTGCCTGAGGATCCTGCTGAGCTGTGGCAGGCTGGACCAAATGTTGAAAGGTCAGATGTGGCCATACGTCTTCCTTACCCTAACCCATTGACCTGAGCCCCTCCCCCAACCTAGAGCGCCTTCTGACATGCCAAACCCCTCATTCCAGGGCCCACCTCAGAGCCCCCTCTCCTGCATTACAGCCCCCTGAAGCCTCCTCCTGTATTCCAAATCCCTCAGCCCAAACCCCCCAGCCTGGAGCCCACTTCTGCACCCTAAACCCCTCATGCCCAGCCCCATCTGGAGCCCTCACCCCTTTCTGCACCCAAAATATCTTCCCCAACCAGGCTCCCCCATTTAGAGCCTCACCCAAACCTGTGGCCCCACCCTCACCACACACTGGTCATGTGTGGAAAGACTTTTGTTACGTGACATATCACCTCCATAGTGGTACACATAATGAAAAGCATTCCGCACACGTACATAAAAAATTAGAGGGAACACTGGTCCTGAGTAAACCTGAGGCAGGCATATTAAAACAAACTGGATTCAGAGTCCTTTCGGGCCATTAACACTGTTACAACAGAAAGTTCATTTTCTGCACACATCTGATTGGGGCTTTGCACAAATTTAGTATGATTGATTTGGGGACAGAATTTCTACTGCTTTACCCACAGTCCTTATCCTAACTATTGTATGAAACAGACCAGGTACTGCAACCTTAGTTGTGTCCCCTAGGAATGCCAGTCTTCTATCACCCCTTTACGTAGCCTTCTAAATGTACTAGGAATATAAGAGTGCAGTTGATTAAAAGGGTAACCTATAAGCTCATGCATATCAGTTACTCAAACGGTTATACGTGGCTCCGAGGGAGTTGGCTGCTGCCCTGTGTATAACCATTTGAAATTTTCAGGGTTACACAGTTAGCCAGTAACACGCATTTTAACATCCCTAGTATGAACTTGTTTACTTTAACTAACCTCTCCCAAACAACCAGTTGTTAAACCTATCATCCAAAATACAAGAGTTTGGGTAAGAGTAACAGTATGGTGGGTAGTCAAGTATCAGAGGGGTAGCCGTGTTAGTCTGAATCTGCAAAAGCGGCGAAGAGTCCTGTGGCACCTTATAGACTAACCGAAGTGTTGGAGCATAAGCTTTCGTGGGCAAAGACCCACTTCGTCAGATGCATCTACATCTACATGCATCTGACGAAGTGAGTCTTTGCCCACGAAAGCTTATGCTCCAACACTTCGGTTAGTCTATAAGGTGCCACAGGACTCCTCGCTGCTTTTGCAGTATGGTGGGTGTGGTTTGTGGTGTACAATAGTTTTGGTAATGGTAGGACATGTGCTTGTGTGTGGAGCAATAGTGGTTGTGCATGGAGTCTTAATTTCCTGGCTATTGTGGTTGTCAGGTATGTTGTGTATTGCTAACTGGATTGCAAACAGGGTTGTTTTGCGCCCTGTGTTACATGTATACATGTTTCTGCACAGTAGACAAAACCACAGAAATTGACTCTAGGAGAAATTTGCATCCAGGATGCCCCGGGCTTTCATTTGCATTTAGTGTTCTGGTTGCCACATCTCTGGAGTTCACCTTCTTATCAAAGCTTCACAGAAATATAAAAGTCTGACCTTTCTACTCATCCAGTAGAGATCTTGAAACACAAAACCTCAGCATAAGGGTCATTTACTTCTCCACTTGACTGATTTCTGTCTGAAATACTCATTGCTGGGAGGCATCATGGTGTGTAGTGTTGTTTTTATTAGTCATTTAGAAATATGGATGCAGTAGAGTTGATGTAACTGAGCTGTGAATGTAGTTGCTTTGATAGTTCATTTGTCCATAGACGGTAGTTCATTCCTGTTGCCTGGTTTTAGTTTAAAAGCCAGTGGGGCGGGATGAAGCTGGCTTATTGGAGTCTGGGAAGTGGGTGGGTGTTAGCCCGCCCACATCTAAAGGACTGTCCCCCAGCCTACAGGGAGGATCCAAAGAGCCCTAGACACCAACTAATTTCGGGGGACAAAGAAAAAGAAAAACAGGGACGGGTGTGAGGGTCAAAGGGCTAAAACAAGAGAACCGATGGGGATACCAAGCAGAGAACCCCGGACAGCGCCCACTGCCTCTCGAAGGTCTCGAGAGAGCCAGAGGATGCTGCCTAGTGGGACTGTGCCCGGATGCATGAATGGATGAAGGAGCGGAGTGGGATGAAGCGGGCAGTGGGAAGGTCTTTGTACCCTGCATGTAACTCGTAAGAAGTATCAACCCAGTGAAAGATCTGAGCAGCACGGTGACTTAGGGCTTCTCTTTTCTGGGCCATATAAAGCATGCTATCCACTTGGAGCTCCTTATGGAACAGCAATGGGTAGAATTCCATTAAGTGTTTTTTAATTAGCATCCCATAACATTGGATCCTATCTTACCACAGGAGAAGAAATTGTCATTACACTATGTAGTGGTTTTGAGAAAGGGTTTGTCTCTGTTTAAGTCTCTGGGACCAAACTGGCAAGCAGAATGGGGGACTGCAGCGTCTGCGAAGAGTACGCTTGTAGAAGTGCAAGTCATTTCAAACTGACCCAACTACAGGTATCAGTTTGATACTCATTCAGATTATTCTCCTTTGGACAGATTCTAGCTCTCTCTAACTGAATGGCTGGAACCAGACACTTAAAGCTTGATTTTCATCTGCCTTGTAACTTATACCCATTTATAGCTACACGTAGTGGATGTGAACAATGGTTAAAATAGATTGCAGCAATCGAGGTAGCTCTTGCTGTGCCAGCCAAGGAGGTAGGGGAACTCTCCACTCTCCCTTCTTTACTTTAACCACAGGGGTAAAATGCTACCATTTTGACCTGGGAACTGTTACAAGTGCAGATGCTGATATGAGGTGCAAGTGAATGTTAAATTTAACAGAGGCCCAAAAGAGTTCTGGAGTGACTTTCTTTGGAGTGAGGTGTACGTTGTCACATTTAGAGTTGCCTAGTGGCTGACAAAGCAGACTTTTAGAGGTCATTTGTTGAAGATGAGTTTTTATTTTTTAACACTCTTCATTCAAGTATGTTTAAATAGCAAAGCATCCTATGTGTTGCTATATTTAGAGCAACTACTGTCACTCTGGATGGCTTTGCTATCACGTTCAGCAAGTGGCTTCAGTCATTGCTGTTCAAATAAGTGAAAGGCCTTTTTGGAGTTCTGGGGAAGATGAAGGGAAGTGAAAGAGATATAGTGAAATGAATTTGGTGCTGTGAATGTGAAGGACAGACACTGTTGACTGTATGTAAATATTTGTAGTCATTAGCTAGATGCTTTCCCAAATATCTCTGCATTTGGACTCTAACCATCTATTCTGGACAAATATTATAGTGGTGCTTAATTGTGCACTGGTTGTCTGGTGTACACTAGGGATGTAAGTGAGCAGTCGACTAACCGATAAGCCAAGGCTTATTGGTTAGTTGAGTCAACTACCTGCGTTCTCTCCTCCCCTCCCCCCCCACTGCCTCTGTATCAGAAGCATCAAGTGGGAGGTGGGAAAGCAGTAACTGGTACTGGGGGCAGCTAACTTAAGGGGGGGACAATGTGGGGGCAGCGAGGGGCAGCAGCACGGGGAGTGGAGTTGAGGGGGAGGCTGCCGCAAAGCACCACTGGCAGATGCCGCTCCAGCAGCAGCCCCTGTCCATGGTGGAGGGGGGCGAGGGCTGTTCTGAAACCCACTGCGGGGCACAGGCTGGCCGCAGGCAGAGGTTGCTCCGGCAGCAGCCTCTGGGCAGGCAGCCCGGCTCATGCCAGGTCAGGGACCTACCCTCACTGTGGCTCTGCAGTTTAAATGTACTATGAGCAGGGTGGACAGGCAGCCCAGCTCCTATTACATTTAAACTGCACAGCTGCAGCAGGGGTAGCTCCTGGACCCAATGCAAGCTGGGACTGAGCACTTCTTCCCTTATTGACTAATCATGTAGTCAATGAAAATTCTATCAACTACATGATTAGCAAATTATTTGCCTCTTACCATCCTTAGTGTGCATATGTATCTATTAGGAACTTGGTTGGGATTAGAGTGACCAGATGTGAATAATCTGGATGGGATGCAAGGTAATAGGCGCCTATATAAGACAATGCCTTGAATATCAGGACTGTCCCTATCCATTTGGGACATCTGGTCACTCTAGTTGTGGTCAGCATACTTATTGCACCTTGAACCTGACTTTTAGAGACAAAAGGCCAGTGTTTATTTCCTGGGCAATAGCCTTGCATTACTCAGACTTATGATTGAGGTCCTGTTCCTCAAACAACAATTTTTCAAGTATTCTTTCAGAGGATTCTGTTTGTATAAATGTACCCAGTAGCCTGAGAAAAGCATTCAGCTAAAAAATGTGAATGAACAGCAGTGTATAATGCTCATTTCATGCTGGAAAACTGTAATACACATTGGAAATGAAGTCTGATTGGAAAAGGTCATGGCAGACAGTCGTGTGGAGCCTTCATGAAGCAGTAATGAGTCACGAATCTGTAAGGGCTCCTTGTCATTCGATAGCAATGGAGGGTTTAAAGTTTTGTTTTTATCATCCAAACACTTTCTGACCCTTTCTTTATTTTATTGAAATACGCTATTATTGTACTGTCAAGAGTGTAGAATTTCAACTGGTTTGTTTACTGACAAATCAGTTCTGTTTGTCCATTTCCCTCCTCTTTTCATTCCCAACCTCCAGGCACATTTTCCTCCTTCACTGTTCCCTCTGTCAGTCCTCTGCCCCTTAATGTCCCACAGCCTGCTCAGCTCTGCTGCCCTTCCAGAATGATATTCCTGAAGGGATAGGAAAGTGTTTGTCAGATCTGGAGCAGTACAGGGAAATTCCAAGCTAATATTATTATTACTCCTAATCACTTTTATTACAATAGCACCTACTGGTCAATCAAGAGTGAGGCCCCTTGGGGCTATGCACTATAAAATAATAGACAATCTCTGCCCCAAGAATCTACATGATGCATAGAAAAGACCTCTTTGCTGTGGGAAGAAGTAGAACACACAACCAGAGTGAAAAAGTGATAGCACCAAATGTCACGTTTAGGGCCTTACCAAATTCATTGTCTATTTTGGTCAATTTCATGGTCACAGGATTAATGGTAAATTTCATTATTTCATATATCTACATTTGACATTTCACAGAGTTATATTTGTAGGCATTGTTTGGGGATCTCAGGATTATTGTATGGGAACCATGGTACTGCTACCTTACTTCTGCATAGCTGCTGGCAGCAGCACTGCCTTCAAAGATGGGCAGCTGGAAAGCAGTGGCTGCTGGGGAGCAGGAATCCAGCTCTAAAGGCCAAGCTACTGCCATCAAATGCACAGAAGTAACAATGATATGATAATTTTGGTATTACCAGCCTTACTTCTATACTGCTGCTTGCAGAGCTGGGCTCTTAGTCAGCAGCCACCACTCTCTGGCCATCCAGTTCTGAAAGCAGTATTTACAAGAGCGATACGGGTATAGTATTACCATCCTTATTTCAGCACTGCTGTTGGCAGATTGCTGCCTTTAGAGCAGGGCACACGGCCAAGATTACAACCACCACTCTCCAGTTGCCCATCTCTGAAGGCAGCACAGAAGTAAGGGTGGTAATACTATGATTCTCCTGAAATAACCTTGTGAATCCTCTGCAAATCCCTTTTGGATTAGGACCCACAATTTGAGAACACTTGACCCTCCCTGAGAAACCTTTACAATATAGGGTAAAAGCACACTAGAGGCCAGATTCCACAGGAGGACTCCAGATTTCACTGTCTGTGACATGTTTTTCATGGCTGTGAATTTGATGGGGCCCTAGTCATGTTAATTCCACATTTTTGGTGGTGTGTAGTGGGTTTAATTAGGAAGGAGATCTCCTAAGTGGGAAGAGAAGAGAAGTAGGAGTGAAGGAGAGAGGGCTGGGGAGAAAGATGAGTGAAAGGGGTAGATATGGGGTAATATTGAGGTGAGGACACAGGGAGGGAGAGGGTAGATCAAAGAGGGGTAGAAGAGTGTCTGCTAAAACTGTAAAAAAAGTTGTTTGATTGTCTAGAGCAGTGTTTTCCAATTTTATTTGGCCACGGAACCGTTTTGGACACGAAATAATTTTGTGGAACCCCTGACTGACTGCGTGCACAATGCTGAGTAGTGACATCATCATCACCACTCTCTGGCTAAGCTGGCATTACACAGGGACACTTATCGTGGCAAACACAAATGAAAATTGTTTTCAATAAAATTCATAAATGAATGAAAATTCCATTCCATTATAATAATTCAGGTTGTAATGGAATTTTCTTGTGGAACCCTTATTGGGGTTCCGTGGAACACCATTTGGGAAACACTGGTCTAGGGATTTCTGCTTTTGCTTCCATCAGCTCAAATCTCTGGCTGGCCCCTTTCTGAAGTTTTTCTTTGTGGGAGAAAGCACCGCCTGGGTCCTAGTGCTTCTAGGGTGGGGAAGCCCCTATGTGGTTTTAAGTCCAAAGAGGTGACCGTGGCTGGTCTTCATTTTACTCCCTCCCTCCAGAGCTGCTAAGAGAACTGTGAAAGGGGGGGGGGGGGAGAAAATAACCTCTCTGTGGGACGTAGCCCTCTCAGTTTTCACGTCCTGAACATGCAGTCAGCTGAGTCACTGTCGGCAGAGATATGCATGGTACCTCTCTTGAGGCATTATCCCTCTATGAGCAGACAATTGGCTTGAATAATGCTGGTGGGGAAGTATAACAGGGCTGGTGAAAGCTCAGGACAAAAAGTGTCAGGCATTGGCTCCCTTCATCTCCTGCCTGGCACGAAAGCGTGTTCCTCCAGCATACAAGTGTGTGATTACAGGTTGGTAACTGATGGGGCAAATTGCATTATTCATTATGGTTGGGATTGAATTGAAATTGTGAGGGCAATTTTCTCTCTCACACTTCAAGGTCAGATGAGAGTATTTACCATTCTCTCTCTGTTTATCTGTGAATGCAAATTGAATTTGGTGATGCAAATTGATGAGATGTTAGAAATATAAAACTCATCAGAGGTGACATGGAGAAAAATTACTGGGTAGTGCCGCCCGGTGGCTTTGCCATCCTATAAATGGGCTTCTCCTTTGATTAGTAATTATTTCAGTCTTGCTTTTTTCATTCTCAGCTTGGTTTTAGTTGTTTTGATTTTTTTGTTTTCAAAATAAAAACTGTGGTGACACTCTGAAGCATTTAGAATCAGAATTAGATGGTGCAAATAAAGCTAGCTGCTGAAAGTCTGCTTGTGTTACATCTGGGAAGGATGGATTTTCTGTTGAACTTCCCTTTGTTTGCTTGGAAATTTCTTTCAATTCACTTTCCTTTCTGAGGAATTTTACTTTCACATGCCCAGGCTCCCAAGGACTCCACCGAATACTTGGTTCCTGGTGCCTGGAGTGATAATTGAAAGAGAAGTCACAGTTCTCACTTTTAAGCATAACAAACTTATTTCCTTATTGGCACACAGCTGTTGGGAAGAGGTGAGATGAAATTGGCCAGCTTTTCCCTCTTGTCACTATTACCCATGGGAGAAAATACATAAGGCCCAAAGGTGTGGATATCCAAAGGGACCCAGTTCAGTGTGGTCCACTGGCTAAAGCACAGAACTAAGAACCAGGAGAGATGGGTTCTGTTTCCAGCTGGCTGTGTCACATTGAACAAATCACTCAACCCCTCTTCTGATTGTGTGTGTCATGTACCACTTAGCATACTGATCAAGTCTCCTGTAATTTCATGTTATTTTCCACATACACCCAGAGATTTTGGTTTCGAACCTCACCCAAGCATCCATTTATGCCAAATTCAGAAATTCTGCTACATTACCCAGAGCTGTATATGTCAGCCAAACACATGTATCAGAATATGCTGTAAAGTCGGAGTGGGAGGCCACCCAGAGAGTGACCCAATGACTGTTTGGCTGGGTGAAACCAGAGTTGCACTGCAACCCTGTGCACTAGATTGTTATACCGCTCACTAAAAATTTAGCACACCTACCATCACAAAGCTCCCTGAAATTATTTTGAAAATGTTTCAGTGTGCTTCTTAGTCCAGACCATAGTCCCCTGTAAAGTGCGCAGCTGAGCAGCCATTCAGGAAGAAATTAAGACCCGCCCACCTCATTAAAGGAGCCACGCAGCATGCCCGTGCTAATTAGCTACGTCCTCCTGAGTCCTGACCCTGTAGATGAAGAAGGTGGAAAAAAGTAAACTGGTGAGGGAGCAGGAGTGTGAGAAGTCAGCAGGAGGGTTGGGGGCAGATGGTTTGATAGTGCAATACTCTTGGTCACCTCCAGCTGCCATCACTGTGCTTGTAGTTCTGGCACCTCCTCCTTCTCAGCCAGCCCCAGCAGCTAGGCTATCATCAGTGAGTTTGCCTGCAAATAGAAGCAGCACACCTCATCCACTCTCCCACCCAGGCAGCTCCATGTGTTGGGCTACTTGGAATACAAGCGGGATCAGCTCTCTACCCCATCACCCTCTGGCAACCCCACTTGTTGGACTGCTTTGAATAAAAACACAGAAGCTCCCTGTCCCCTCCATAACCCCCTTTCAGGCAGATTTCCCAGGTGCTGGGCTGATTTGAGTAAAAGCAGCACCTACCTGTCCCCTGTGCCTCTCCCTCCTCCCCCCAGATAACTCCAGCTGCTTGGCTGCTGTTCAGAGTACAAGTCAGGAAGCACCCATAAAACAGAGAGAACAATTCAGATCTGAGAATGAGACTGCATTAACTTGGTGCTAAAATACTTAAGCTTGCTGTCCACCCATGTTATTCAGACATTGCTTAGGTGCAGAAATAAAAATAAATGAATAAAATATGCAGAAAGATTTCATTCCTCAGTCTTTCCCCAGAGCTGAATCACACCAGCTTTGATGAATGGCAAAGCAAATTGTCTGAAAGATTTGAGATGTGTAAGCAGAACTGAAATATAAAAACTCGGTTTCTTGGATAATGGGGAGCAATATGTGCACAAAAAGTATTCAGAAGTGAGACCATTAAATAACATTAAGCCAGTAGTTGAAAGCAATTAAAATATATATGCCAACAGCCCAACCCAATCCATTCTAGCTCAGGCCCCAGTGCCTTCAACTCTACTTTCCTGACAAAGACAACAAGAGTAGACACCTTTTTAATAAGATACCAAAAGGCTATTGAAATTTTGGAGTATTAATTTTCTTTTTATTTGATTTTGTAATAAACATTTAAAGTCATACACCTTGTTTTGTTTTAGTATTTTTTCTTCTTCCACAATATTTTATCTGTCTGTCTGTCTGTCTGTCATATCCAGGATTTTTGTTTGTGACTAGTGGGCACCGCTGTGGCATATATCTACATAAGTGGTGCACATGACAAAACTCATTCCACTGATGGATGGAAAAACTTCGAGGAATCAGTGGTCCAGACTGATGTTTGCTACTACTGATAGCAAAGCTTGACAATTATATAGGGTTGCTTATTTTTAAAGAACTTCACAAGAATGGACTGATTAACTTTCATAACTCCCACTCAGAATTTAGTATTTGAAAACTGGATTTCAGGCTCAGGTTCGCTGTGTGGCTTGGCTAGCACTGCAGTGGTAGGGGACAGTTCCTGTCTCCTACACAGTTATGATGTTAGGCCAACTGATAACACTTCTCTAGTGCAGCAAAAGCCCTTAATGGTTTACACAGGTTTATATAAACAAAACACACTTGTCTCTCTGTCTCAGGGGCCTCATACCATCAGCTTCATTCCTTCAGTGGTCATTTTCACTCTAGGAAGCATTGTGAGAAGGGTAGAAACACTAAATTCTGGATGGCACTGTATTGTTTCAAGAATCAAATATGTTAAATGATTCTGGAAACTCAGATATTCTAAAGAAGCAGCAGCAGCTAGAGCCTCAGTTGGCACTAATAAAAAGTATTTGCAAGATATATACCAGTAGCACTTTAGGGAGAGCATTATCTGTTCTTAAAGACTCAATCTTCACGTAGACAAGTCCAGATTGTGGTGTGTTGGAAGTTTTCTAGGGTGTTTAAATGCTGGATTTCTTATTGTGTGGTAGCTTCTGAATATTGAAACTCAGTCCAGAAGAATGAAATTTCATTACTTACTTTTCCTAGGCCAATCAGCTTACCAGCACTTAAGTTTTAACTGACCAGTATGATTCATCTGAGACTGAAATCCTAAACAGACCTACCTCACTTTCCCTCTTAATACCTTTGAGTGCAAAAGAAATAGACAATCTGCCCATCTGGTCATTTACTTGGCTATCTTCTTACTCTGGTTTCATTTACTCATTTGGGTCCCCTACTGCAACTGAGTATGAGCGCACATGTCTAGATGTGTGTGCTCTCCCTAAAGTGCTACTGGTATGTGGCTTGCAAATACTTTTTATTAGTGCCAACAAGGAAAGTATGCAGGAATCTAGTTTTCATTCTGGGCTTCAGTTAGAAAATCTTGATAATCAGTCAGTGCGCTCAGATTTTATAAAGGTAGGTCAAAACTTTGAGGGATATATATATACAGTTAATTTAAAAATAAAAAACAAAGATGAAAACTCTTCATCGAGCTCAAGTCTGGAACTTTAGGTTACACCTAACCAGTAAATTCAGTAGGGAGGAGAGGATTTCTGTGTCATGTCAGGCAGTGTTAGGTCTTGCATTGTTATTTATCTTGGATCAGGCTTAACTTGAAATGTGCAGAGAGTTTTTTATTATTTGAGTTTTGTCTTTCTTCATGAAAGTGATATTTAACAGTAGAACTTTACAGATTGACAATAAATGTTTGTGTGTGTATCAGGTCTCGAAAGATTACAGTGATACACATCATAGGTTAAAAGCCTCGTGTGTTCTATACTTCCTGAATTTACATGTATCCTTGTGACATCTTACTGTGACTCTGTTTTCCCACAGGATTCTTGACCATCTTTCACAGTATTAGTCTACTGGAATCTGGCTTTCTAGATGTTGACAGCCGAGGAATATCTTTTTGATAAAGATTGATTTCTGCACATTTGCAGATGATACCATGTAACGGGTGTATTTATCAAAAGAATCAACACAATGATAATTGGAGTCTCTATTTACCCTCTGAAATCCTTTTATTGCTGACTAGGAAAAATACTGATATGTCTATTAAGATCTCAAAGAACTTGGAACATTTGCACTGAACTTCTGATGAAGAGGAAACCAGCCAGTTAGAGAGGCAGACACCACTCCATGTCCCATCAACTTAGATGATACTGTTGAGGATCAATTTCGTTGTGTGTAACTAATTAAATAGAGCCAGGGAGGTAGTGGTACTCTGGTAATTAAATTATTCATTTTCAAATATAGATTTAAAGCCCTCTTAATGAACTTCCCACCCAAGTGAACACTGCTGGATTATCAGATTGGTCTGTGAATGGTTCCAAATTGATCTGGAACTTTAAATAAGCTTTTAATTCACTGGAGTTTTAAAATGCATATTTATTGTTATAGGGATTTTTGTTATTATAAGGATTTGTTATCAGAGATGGGTAAATTGCTGATTGGGGGATTGGGGAATGATTGGAGATTTATGGTCACTTTCCCAGTAAAATTCCCAGAGAGCACAAATTGTTCTGGCAGTCAGGATATAGGAGTGTTACTTTTCTGACACATCTAAACAGTACCTGAATAATATCTTTGTTCAAGATATTTCATTTATTTTCTTTTGATTTTTAGTGATAAAGAGTACCTGGTGTTGGTGCTTTTAGCCTGCTTGAAGGTTTGTGTTTGGTACACAGAAATTTTCATTTTCAGGGCTTGTTCACACTGAACGTACAACTGTTGATGTACTCTGGTTCTGGAATACTCTTTTGCCCAAGTTACAATACAACTGAGTTGTTCTTATACTGCAACTTTTTTTTTTCATGAGTCAATGAAGTTTGTTGCTGCACAGAAAGCTGAGGGGAGGGGGAAATTGGCTACAGGTGGTTGCAAGTTCTGTCCATGTTTCAAAATAAGTGCTATTATTCAGTCACAGGAACACAAACTGTGTCAGCCTAGGCTTCTGACAAGAACAGCACATGGATAATTGGCACAATTACTAGCTAAATATTAGCTGTTCTTGAATGCAAACCATGTTTATTGGCAACCATGCCTCTAACTGGTTAATATTTAAAAGGTGTAGTGAACATGTATAATTATTTTGATGCTGGAGAGTAAGTATTTACCCAAAGGTAAAACAATTATAAGTGTAAAGTATATATAATGTTTCATGACGTGTATATATAAAGCAATGTCATTGTTTTGGGGCTAAGCAGTAAGCTTGGTCATTGGATATCTTTATCTCCTTGAAAAAATGCTCGTAACATGTTCCATTGCTATTAGTACTTTCTCTAAGTTTTTCTCACCTACATGGATAAGAAATAATATTAAGATCTGACTGGTATCTTGTGTCTTTTAGTGCCAGGATATTAGAGAAGGCTCGGCAGCAGCTACAGGAAGAGGTATTACAGATCCAGAGTCAGCTACTGGATGAGAAGAAAAAACGAGAGCAGCACGAAGCTCTTGTCAGACGCTTGCAGAAACGAGTGCTACTGCTTACCAAGGTATAGCATCTGGAAAGAATTTAGGAATGCAAACCTTTCTCCCCTGCCATAGTTAGTGTTCCTGCAGTTCTATTATTTCTCCTCTTGTGTGCTTACTAGTTGATAATTCAGTGCTACTTGGTTTTAGTTTAGTGGATGCTGTAACAGTGACTTGAGTATTGTCTTTGGGGCTGCTCAGAGTAAATGCACTAGTGTCAGTGCTGGCCTGCTGGTGTGTGGCGCTTGTGTAGGCTGCTGTTATGTAGTTGACACATCACTTAATATCATTCTTGGCATCTATGTTAGGGGAGAGAGTTAAGTCAAATTAACAGGGTAAGACAGCAGTATGATTCCTCAGAGCTCCAGTATATAGAGGAAGAAAAGCCTGTTGAGAGTCTTTGGGTTAAGTTTAGAGGTGGAAGCAACAGAGGTGATGTTATGGTTGGTGTCTAATATAGACCACCAGATCAGATGGATGAAGTAGATTAGGCTTTCTTCAGACAGCTAACAGAAGCATCCAGATCACAGGCTTCCCATCAGGGGCTTCAATCACCCTGAAATCTGTTGGGAGACCAATACAGAAGTACACAGACAATCCAGGAAGTTTTTGGAGAATGTTGGGGATAACTTCCTGGTACAAGTGCTGAAGGAACCAACCAGGGGCCATGCACAGCTTGACCTGCTGCTCACAGACAGGGAGGAATTAGTAGGGGAAGTGGATGAGAGTGGCAACCTGGGTAGCAGTGATCATGAGAGCGCTGATTTCAGGATCATGAAGAAAGGAGAGCAGCAAAATACACACCCTGTACTTCAGAAAAGCAGACTTTAACTCCCTCAGGGAACTGATGAGCAGGACCCCCTGGGATGCTAACATGAAGGGGAAAGGAATCCAGGAGAGCTGGCACTATTTAAAGAAGCCTTATTGAAGGCACAGGAACAAATTATCCCAGTGCACAGTAAGAAAAGCCAATATGACAGGCGATCAGCTTGGCTTTGCAGTGAAATCCTTAGCGAGCTTAAACACAAAAAGGAAGCTTACAAGAAGTGCAAACTTGGACAGATAACTAGGGAAGAGTATAAATATATTGCTCAAGCATGCAGGGGTGTAATCAGGAAGGCCAAAGCACAGTTGGAATTGCATCTAGCAAGGGATGTGAAGGGAAATAAGAAAGGTTTCTACAGGCATGTTAGCAATAAGAGTGTGTTCAGGGAAGGTGTGGGACTCTTATTGGATGAGGGAGGTAACCTAGTGACAAATGATATGGAAAAAGCCGAAGTACTTTGTACTTTTTTTGCCTCTGTCTTCACAGACAAGGTCAGCTCCCAGACTACTGCACTAGGCAACACAGTATGAGAAGGAGGTGGGCAGTCCTCAGTGGAGAAAGAACAGGTTCAAAACTATTTAGAAAAGTTAGACATAACAAAATCCATGGGGTTGGGTTTAATGCAGCTGAGGGAGTTGACAGATGTTATTGCAGAGCCATTGACCATTATCTTTGAAAATTCATGGGAATTAGGGGAGGTTCTGGACGATTGGAAAAAGGCAAATATGGTGCCTATCTTTAAAATAGGGAAGAAGGACAATTCAGGGAACTACAGACCAGTCAACCTCACCTCAGTCTCCGGAAAAATCATGCAGAGGCTCCTCAAGTGAAGCACTTGGAAGAGAAGAAAGTGATCAGGAATAGTAAACATGGATTCACCAAGGGCAAATCATGCCTGACCAACCTGATTGCCTTCTATGATGAGGTCACTGGTTCTGTGGACATGGGAAGTCGGTGGATGTGATACACCTTGACACGATCTCCCACAGTATTCTTGCTAGCAAGTTAAGGAAGTATGGATTGGATAAATGGACTGTAAGATGGATAGAAAAATGGCTATATTGTTGGGCTAAACGGGTAGTGAGTGATCAATTGCTCGATGTCTGGTTGGCTGTCAGTATCAAGCGGAGTGCCCCAAGGGTCGGTTGTAGGGCCGGTTTTGGATGAGGGGATGGATTGTACACTCAGCAAGTTTGCAGATGACACTAAACTGGGGGGAGATAGATATATTGGAGGGTAGGGATAGGGTCCAGACAAATTGGAGGATTGGTCCAAAAGAAATCTGATGAGATTCAACAAGGACAAGTGCAGAGTTCTGCACTTGCGATGGAAGAATCTCAAACACTGATACAGTCTGGGGACTGACTGGCTAAGCAGCAGTTAGCAGGAAAAGACCTGGAGATTACAGTGGATGTAAAGATGGACAGGAGTAAGCAGTGTGCTCTTGTAGCCAAGAAGGCTAATGGCATATAAGGGTGCTTTAGGAGGAACATTGCCAGCACATCTAGAGAAGTGATTATTCCCCTTTATTTGGCACTGGTCAGGCCACATCTGGGATATTGAGTCCAGTTCTGGACCCCTCCCCCCCATTACAGAAAGGATGTGGAAGCATTGGAAAAGGGTCCAGTGGAGGTCAACAAAAATGATTAGGGGGATGGAGCACATGACCTACAAGGAGAGCTGAGGGATTTGGGCTTATTTAGTCTGAGGGGGATTTGATTAGCAGCCTTTAACTACCTGAAGGGAGGTTTCCAAAGGGGGTGGAGAGAGGCTGTTCTCAGTAGTGACGGATGGCAGAACAAGGAGTAATGGTCTCAAGTTGCAGTGGGGGAGGTCTAGGTTGGATATGAGGAAAAACTGTTTTACTAGGAGGGTGGTGAAACACTGGAATACTTTACCTAGGGAGGTGGTAGAAGCTACAAATCGAGAGGCTTTTAAGTCCCTCTTGACAATGCCCTGGCTGGGATGATTTAGTTAGGGTTGGTCCTGCTTTGGGCGGGGGATTGGACTCGATGACCTCCTAAGGTCTCTTCCAGCCCTATAATTCTATGTGTATATTTCTGTGTCTGAGCCACTAAATGGAATTTAAAATGGCCTAGATAGTTACATCGCTTGCTTCTCCAGCTAGAAGAAAGGTGCTGTACTGTGCATGTCTTCTGTGGAGAAATGGAACTTAGGGAAAGGTGAGATGGTCACATCACCTGTATATAAAAATCCTTTCACATTTAGCTAACCCAATAGCATTGTGTTGAAATTAATTTAGGACCGTTTCTACAGATTTTTTGAACCAATCTATGGAATTTGGTAGGAGGACTTTTGTTTTTTGATTAAATTTTATAGAATGATTTAAGAGCCTGTAGGACCCTGATTGTTTTATATTAAATTCTGCGGTACTGTTGCCTAAGGACAAATGATCATTTATTCCTTCTCTCTCATCACAAAGTTGTGAATCCAAGCACGACCCATGTATAACTTCACTTATCTTAGCAATTCAGTGACATCAATAGGTCACGTGAGTAACCTGAAACAATTGTGTATGGCAGATCAGGTTCTAAACTAGATGTGCCAGATATCTGGGAGAAGCAAGACAATAGGAAGGAAAGATGAAGGTAATAAGATTTGTTATAGCTCAGCTCAATGAATGTTAATGCACAAGATATAGTGAGGATGGTGTTGATGCATCTTTACTAAATAGATACGTTATTTGTATTGAAGACTGAAATTAGACAGAACAACTCTTTCCAGCATTGAATGAGAAATGTGCCCCCCCCCCCCAAAAAAAAGGTGTTGTTGCTGTTGTTTCAGGCTTAAAATTTGAGTGTTGACTACAGCTACAGAATCTTGATTTGCTTTAATTATTCTGTGCTCAGTTCTGTAATTCTGTGTCAGTGGTGAGCCAAAGAGGCTGTGATGTATGGTGTACTAAGCAGAGCTTTCTGGAGCATGAAGCAGCTGTTTCACAAGAGGGTATTAGTTAAATCTATTAGTTAAATCTCTTTCTGGCTTCAGAAGATGGCATGAAGAGTCCAGTAAACAACAGAGGCAGAATTGCTGTAGCTTTTTTTAACATATTGTGGCAGGCGTTGCATTCTGAGCATCTGGCAAATAGGACAGGAAACCTTTGCTCCCCATGGCTCACTGAAACAATAAGCAGCATAGACAGGATTTTCCAAGCATTATACATTTCTGGTTTTCACGTGGTCTGTAATGTGATAGCTATGGTTATAAATGTAATTGGATAATTCCAAGTGAGATGGGTTTGGTCACAGAGACTCCTTGGAACTGTCACTTCATGTGCTGAATTACTGCTGATCCCATCTTCCTGCTCTCATGGGTACCCCTCAACTCTGCAGTGCTTGGCCTGGCTCTCAGGCCTTCTCCAGCAGTGACAGTGAGATGGAATCATAGTCCTTTGCAGTACAGTACAGATGCTGAGATCAGATCAGCTCTAGGATGGGACTTATTTCAAAGGGACTTGCCTCAGCACCCAAATGCTCAGCCTCAATGGGACCTGTGCCCAAGATAAATCTATCTTATTTTATATAAAGTTTTGTACAAGTTAAACTCATGTTCACCCTCTTTCTCAGGATAAACAGAGAGATGCACAGACTCCCTCTAGATAACAGTTACTTTCATTGGGTTTATTAATAAACAAAAGTGATTTTATTAAATATAAAAGGTAGCATTTATGTGGCCATAAGAGATAGTGACAGAACAATGTAGGTTATTAAACAAAATAAAACAGAATATGCAAAATACACTAAGAAACTGATTACATGTAGTATCTCACCGTCGAAGTTGTTCTAATAAACTTCTTTCACAGACTGAAGAGCCTCCCAGTCTGGGATCAATCCTTTCCCCCTCCCCATTCAGTTTTAGATGTTTCAAGCCGTCACCTGGGGCAGGTAGTCAAGGAGGACTGATGACCTTGATTACCTCATTCTCACTCTTAAACAGGTTTTGCACAAGGCAGGAATCATTTGTGTTCATTTTAAACATTTTTTCACGTTCAGTGGAAAAGTACAGCATTGAAGATGGGTCTCAGAATCAGGTGACATGGCCACGTGTCTTAATAGAATCATTCATAGCTCCTCCAGGCTTATTGGAAAAAACAAGTCTATTCATAGATTATTGTTCTGAGCACTGGACCATTAAGTTCCTTGAGTACTACTTATGGCCCTCATTTAGTATGACTACATTAATAACACAGGTATAAACTTCATTTTCCTATCTTGATCAACAAAGATGACACATTGATTCAAATGTGAAAATTATCTATTTAGTAGATTATAACTTTTCCAGTGATAAAATAAATACATGATGTACTTTGCAGAAAGCATATTCCAGTTATGTCATGTTCATAAGCATATTTTTATAAAGCCTATGGAATATCTGGTGACACCATGTATTTTGAAAAAGAATATAGCACTTTAGCAGTCCTTTGCTACCTGTATTGCATTTATATAACAGAACTTCACAAATACCTTGGGAGTGGAGGTTATTCGTAACTCTGAACAAAACATGGTTGTTCTTTCAAAGGTTTACAACTAAATATTGATTTAATACAGCTTTGAAACTTTACCATCCAGATAAAAAATGTTTGCTTTGAGCAATCCAAATTTAAATGAAACAGTCAATTTTTAAAAAACTTTTCTTTTATTTTTAGTAGTTTATGTTTAACACAGAACTCTACATTGTTTGCTACTTTTTTGTTTGTTTGTTTCTGTTGGCTGATTGAGTACTTTCAGATCCAAAGGAGATGTGTGGTTGACTCCTCAGATTGTCAGTTTGGTGTTTGTAATTCTGAGATTCTACTGTACGCTCCTTAGCTTTTTGAGGTTCTTCAGCGTAGCATCAGACCTGAGCAAGAAATTATAAAACAGTTGCCCAATAAACCACCAAAATATTTCTTTTGTTAATCTATTTCCTTTTGTCAGCTGGCAAATACATAGGATACAGATTGATTTTTAAATTCCTGGATTGAAAGATCTCAGATTGTTCTCTGCAATATACAATGTAGCAGACTGTAATCCGAATTTCTGTTTTAAAGACATGGAGACGCTTGGATTTGTTCTTCTCTGTGGTTTTATTTTTTTCAGAAGAGAACAAATGACTGGAAATGTCCTATTTGAATTCATAGCAAATAAACTTGCTTTTTGAAAGTGGAAACCTTCAGTGTGCTCTGTAATATTTCTTCTGAGCTACTTCAAAGGAGAAAAGGATATCTCTGTCCTCAGAAAATCTGCTTTGACCAGGATTACATGAGGTCCTCTGTGTAGAACCACATGAACAGTTAGAGCTATGGTAGAAACTTAGCCAGTGTTTCCCCGGTGCTGGAATTCTTAATGGTGGCTCTGCTCAGAAAATTAGGGAAAGGAATTTAATTTAATTTAAAAAATTATAATCTTGTGGTTTAAAATGAGATTGAGCAAATAGTTTCTTTAAAAATAATAATTTCACAGTGAAAGCATATCACTTAGAGTGGAATTTAATCATCTAATTAGTGTGGCATTAGACTGTGCTGCTTTCTGTGTCATTGATAGTAGAAATGAAAGGGGAAGGAAGGGAGTTCACTTATCCATCTTTCTGGTGAATCTGGTGTGTTTTGTTAAACAGGACTATAAAAATCACATTTTGGGAAAAGCATTGTTATATGTGACATGGCCCTTACTGTTCTGTGGCAGTATGTTTGTTGTGGTTGTCACCACCTGCTCCTCTGAACAGGCAAAGAATCAGTTGCTTTGTCTGAGCAAACAAGGAGGCCTAGATGATTTAGCAGTAAAAATTGCATGCAGTGACTATATTTTCCTTTCTTTATGGATAAAGGCAGAACTGGTATGTCACAATGCTGTGTTTATCACTTATTTAAAATTAACCAAAAAGGAGAAGCTAGCTCTTTACTTCCATAGCAATAATGTTTAATATTAATGTAATAAAGGTATCCACTCCTGCTCCTTGACATTGCTCTAGAAGCAACTTGTTCTGCTCTCTGATCCCTCCTCAGCAATTTCACATCCTACTGAGAGTAGCATTCTGTAACTTGCTAGTATTAATGAAATTGAATACCTCAGTTTACTTGTCCTGTTAATTAGTTTATCTGATTTGTGATATTTCTAAGGCAGTTATTACATCTCTGTATCCAAATAGCAACTTCATGGACATTCACTTCAGTTCTTCTTCATTAATTCTTCTGCTAGTCTCAGTGGCCTTTTTTTGACCATTGTAAAGTCCCTGCTTCATTTGGCCTCTTTCCTTCATTCCCAGTCTGCCAGTGTCTCAGCTTCACTTAGCTGCTCTGGTCCCCTGGATCAATCACTGCCAGTCCAACCAGCAGATAGTGAAGACATGCCCTAACACCTCCTAAATAATTGTTTGTCTGCAACAAGAGCCCAGGCACGCATGCTGGAACCTATCCCAGGGGTAGAAGCAGAAATGCTAGGGTCAGACTGGTGGCTTAGGAGTAACAGTCAGAGTGCTGCTGTATCAAAGACTCGAGACCGATAAATAAACTGCTGAGTGCTCTTCTGTCGACTCCAGTACTTCACCACAACGAGAAGAGTAAGTGAAGTCAATAGGAGAGCATCAGCTATCAACTTACCACTGTGATGCTGCTGCTGTAAACACATCTAAGTACTGGACTTCAGCTTTGTTATTCACATAGCTGAAGTTGCATAACTTAGGTTGACAGCCCATGGCAGTATAGACAAGGCCTCAGTTAATCAGTCTGAACTGTGTGCCTGACAAGCGGGAGCAGCAGTTTCCTGGGCTGGAGTTCATTTACAGTTCTTTACATGCATGGTTTAAATTAAGTATGAACGCTAGATTTGGTCGCTGAAAGATTTTTCAGATATCACTGTGGGATTGAAGAGCTTTCCCAAAAGCCACTATCCTTGCTAGTCAAGAAATTGTTTGAAGGAGTATATTCATTTTCAGTCTGCCACAATTCCTCTTGGCTTAATCCTGCTGTCTATTGTGGTGGTGAAGCTTCTCTCCCTTTCTCTCCCTATGTTTATATGCATAATTTTAGAGAAATCCCTCACCCTGGCTCTAGCTCTGGAGAAGCTGCACTAATGGTAGCAGTGGTACTAGATTTCCCTGAAATTGAGTGTAGACAAAGCCTGCCTCTTTTGTGTCTTATTCCCTTGTTTGATTTGATGCCAAATTGGCTTTGAATGCCATATTTACTAAGGTAGCTTTTTATTTGACTTGTGTGTTGTCCTTAAGCTTGTGCATATTTCTTTCTACTTTTCAGAGTTTTGCACAGAACTTATGGCCTTTGCTTACTTTATAGGAAATAAAAGGCAAAGCTGGCACAAGCTGGAGCTGAGTCTTCTAAATATTTTGTTTGACATTTTAGTCTCTCAAAATTGTCCCTTTTTGAGAAACCTGGTCTGAATATAAACTGCTGACTGAGGCAGGATTTGATACAAGCAAAGCCTGGTGATGCTGATTTATTGGGTGATGTGAAGACAGTTTTTGACATTAGTGGGCAGGTTTGAGGACAAATTGAAGCAGGAGTTATGTTAGAAAAAAAATGGTGGTGTACTCCTATGCTTCCCAGAGTCTGCTCAGTTGGGGTGGTCAAACTGGGATGTCACTCATACTAGTTTGGGTAGAGCTCATAATATCAATAATAAAACAGCAATTAACTATTTTGGCATTTAATGTGTCACTGAATTTCAGGGTTAACACCCTTTTGAGGTGAAAAAGTACAGTTTACAGCTTCCATAAAACTGTTAATTCTCCTTTGTTCTAGGGATTTAAAATCCTGTGTAATAGTTAGCTGGTTAAACATAAAGTTAACCGATTAAGGGCAGGAGTGTCCTTGCATTTGCCTACGAAAACTCATGATACTCTGTATATTTTTGTTACTCTCTAAGATGCCACAGGACTACTCACTTTTAAAGTTACAGACTAACATGGCTACTCCTCTGAGACTCCATAAGTGAATTAGCCATATTTTCCTGAATGTTGTTCTGTTCCTTTGTAGTGTCTGCTTCCTAATTGTGCATTGTCTACCTTTGGGTACTTGCACTTTCAGAGGAAAAGCCATAAATTTCCATTCTCCTTTCGGGGTGTTGAACCAGATCATGTCTTCAGCTTATAAATATACTTTTAGTGAGACATAATTTTTATGGTAGTGTTTTGGGTTTAGGATTAAGTAAGTATTGATTAACTAACACACTGGCTGATTATTTACACTGATTGTCCCTGGAAGGTATCTTCTCAAAAGTCAATGCTAACTACGTAAGTGAGTTTTGGAGGCTAGAACTGCAGAGATTCATCAGAAATTGAGCTGTGTGATTAAACCGTTCTTAAGCATGGTAGATTCAGAATGCATGACTTGATTTACTGTCGGATTTGTTTTGCAGCTGCATAAAATTCAGAATAATGCTGTTTGTTCCTTTGCCACATTAGACTCTGGGGCTAGCTCTTCTTTGGGATAATGAATGATCCTTCTTTGTGGCTGGTAATAAAAGTCAAAAAGGTTATTCATACTCTGGGAGCTCAGTGATTTAACCCTTTTTATACTGATCAGTAATTTTATCTGGCATGTGAACATATGTAACTCTGCCATCTTGATAGTTTTCAATATAATGGATGGGTTGGTTAAACAAAAACTTTGCAGCAGATTTCCTCTTGGTCTCCCAGTGCATTTTAGTTCGCAGTTCTGTTTAGTCCTGGGCATAGCGACCATGCCTGCTTTTCTGTCTTGAAGTGGTGCTAAGCTCCATATTTGTCCTTAATGAAATAAGTAGTAATATTCTGTAAGCGGGCTCCCACTTCTGATTCAGTCTACGACCTCTTATAGATCATCTTGAACACTGTCTTGTGTTCTCCTGAGTCTCAACTCTTTGCTCAGACCTTTCCCTCATGTTTGTATTTTCTCACATCTTGAGTCTTGCTACTCCCACAATCAATCTGAGCTTTGCAGATTCTATCAGTCACACAAGGCTTTTGCCTAACTTTTTGTACATGCAAAGAGGCATAACCGCATCTGCCATATTTTCAGACAACTCAGTTACATACATCCCTTTCCCTGTTTGCTTGGATACAAAATCCCTTATTTTGAAAACTCTTTCTGGACGTGCCACACGTGCTTCACAGACTCTAGACCAGGAACACCACAAAGGCAAAGATTATCCCTTCTGTGTTTGTGGCAGTCAGAGATCTTACTCCATGGGGTGACGACATCCTGTCCAGAAGCATTTTCCAGGGAAAGTGGCATTAGTTTTCGGCTGAGGTTTTTTAGGAAAGGTACTAAATGAGATTGGCCTGATCTCTTCTTCAATACATAGTCTGTATTCATCACTGAATCTGAAAGTACTGTGCAAAGGATACATTCTTATCCTTAATTCACAGATGGGGAAACAGAGACATAGGGGAGAAGTGATTTGCCAAAGGTCATGCATCAGGGCACTGGTATAGTTGAGAACAGAACCCAGTATTCCTGACTCCTAGTCCTGTACATGATTTACTGCAAGGTCCACCAAGTCTGGCAACTGGCTTCCAAGTGGAATGGGGTTATGGGTGCCTGCTCTCCCTAAAGACTTTCTACTGTGAGGGCTTATAGACACTGTTCCTTGTTAGCTGTGCACTTTTGCAGCCACTCAGGAGAAATTCAAATGCCACCCATGTGAATACTTGAGCCACACAGCTAGTTTTTTGTTTCTGCTAGTAGCGCACATTCACACATGGCTTGGTGCACATAAAATTTATTTCACACATGGTTAGAAAAAAATCTGCACATGGATGGAAAAGATTAGAGGGAACATTGCTCACAGAAACCTGGCCTGTCATTTCTCTTCCTCTCTTTGCTTCCTTTTCATGTGTGGGACTGGCCTATTCATCTCTCCCAAGTATTTTGTCATTCTTAGTGCAAGAGCTTATCCTTTGAAACGTCTGCCATTTGGAATAGCTTTTCTTTATCTGTATTGTTGATTCCAATTCCAAATCTCTTTCCAGATCTCCGGTTGTGATACTGCCTTTCTTGCGGGTACCTCTGAATTTCTGCCTGCCTCTGTTTTATTTAGATAGATAAATATGTAATCAAGCTCAAGGATAAAGTATTTGGGGATGTAGTTTGCATGGAGAATGCTGTAGAAAGAAAAGTTTTATTTTGTTGATTTGCATCTTTATTCTTTTAGATTCATATATATATATATATATATATATATATGTATATATATATATATATATATATCACTCTTCTCAATGACATGTTGAATGCTTTTATTAAATAAAGCAGTAGAAACCAAGTAAGTCTGATCTTTTTGCACCCTGTTTCTCGCACAGACAAAACTCAGCACTCCCTGGAATCATTTTGGTTGCTTTTCTGTACCGCATTACAATCCTTGCACTAGCCTTCCTATAATGTAGTAATCAGAATTACACAATGCTCTCAATGTAATTTTAGCATAGGCTTATTAGTGCCAGAATAAGTTATGCTGATTTATTACTTTGTGGTTCGTTATAGTTATTGCAAGTTCTTATTTGCATGCTTGACATTTAAATACACTGTATTTTGAATGTGTGATTTTTATTTTGAGATCTTTATTAAGCAACTCCAGTCTAAGGGTTTAATTGTTACTGATAGCTAAGAGTATAATTACCTTGGTAAAATATCATGACTATATTAAGCTAATGGAAATTGCTTCCAGAATTGGGTGAACACAAATGATTTTACTGTTTGAAAAAGACTGTTTTAAGAGAGTCACTAATATTCACCAGTACATTTGCAGAATCTCTTTATTTTAGAAAAGGAACAGAAGAGATGTAAGGGAAGTGTTCTGGGATGAAGGTGTTTGCAATAATTTAGGGGCAGTCTGGGAAAACAAGTATAATTGGAAGGAGGAGAAATCTTCAAATTAAAAAGAAAATATTGTAATGGATGCGTAGTTGGAGACTTGAAGAGCTTTGAGTGGGGAAGAGGAATTAATGTTCCCTGTCTCTGTCTCCTGACACAGACATGCTTTTCTCCTGCTTTGTCGTAAGCCTAATCTATTTTCCTGATTCCATGGTATGTGCGTGTCTGGCTCTGATTTCATTTTGTTCCTCTACTTTCCAGCTAAGGAAGTAACAGCATGTAGTTTTGTTAGGCTCTTGTTAGGCTGCCACTGAATTACTCTTAAGGCTTCAAAGCTCCCTCAATTGCTGACGTTTCAGACTGCACAGGCCCACAGATGGAGAAGGGTGGGGACAAAAAGGGCAACTGCCCTGGGGCCCAGCGATTCTATTGCAACAGCAGCAGCACCCCTTTAAATTGACACTAGAGTACTTCATGGTGCATTCCAAGGTGCTCTAAGGGCTGAGTGTAGACAGCGTGGCTGCCACTGGTCTTGCCCCTTCTTCCTGCAGCCCTTCGCCCCTTCTGGGAGCGTCGAACACCCCCTGACGCTCCTGTCCAGGGACCCAGTTTTGCTGTGGGCTCTTCTGGACTGGCTTTCTGGTTCACATCTACATTTTCATGCAGTTCTACAACCAGAAGCGAGTCTCCAGACCAGAAATGATTCCTCTTGCCTTTGCTTAGCTTATTATAACCATTAGAGAGACAAGGTGGATGAGATAATAGCTTTTAATGAACCAACTTGTATTGGTGAGAGACATAAGCTGTCCAACTTGCACAGAACTCTTTGTAAGAGCAAAAGCTTGTCTCTCTTCTCAACAGCAGTTGGTCCATTAAAAGATATTACCTCATCTACCTTGTCTCTCTAATATCGTGGGACCAACAGGTAGAACAAAAATCTGCAAAAATGACCAGCACATATTAAGCAGATAGCCACAGATTTGCAGGGCATTAGATATAAAATTTGGATCCGCATCTATCCACGATCTAAATGGTCTGCTGATGTAGATATCTACAGATATAAAGTAGATATCTGTGGATTTGCAGGACTCTCCAACACAGCTACAACAGTACATGTAACCACTAGAGCAGTTTGAAACCTTGAGCTGTCTTTGTATTGCAGCATTTAAGTTTGTTATTCTCTACTAATATTGCTCAGATTTGTAATATCTTGCATAATTGATTCATTTTATTGTCCTAATTTTTCACAGCTAGAGTGCAAATCCTGTTCTGATTCTGAACTAGGAGACTTCCTGATCTGGGCTGTTGTGATTTTTTTTGCAGCACACTGGAGGGCAGGATTTGGGGGAAGCATCTCCTGTGCAGGCCAGAGTCATAGGTTTACTGTTACATAGGTCTTCCCTGACTTTCCCTGTAAGTGGGGAGTAGTGAAAGGGCCCACAGCGGTGATTCCAGCTTACACTGGTTTTGGATTTGCATCCAAGTGTGCAAAAGTACTTACAGCAAATGTCAGAGATGCTTCTGACAGATGCTAACTGACTGTTTCTAATTTATTGATGGTGTATCTGGAAGTATTTTTAATTACTACAGAGGTGTTTAGAGCCTTTTAAATGTGTTATAAATCATGGGGCTTGTTACCAGGGGTTTAGGAGTAAGATTCCTTCTCCCTGAATGATGAGTCGGTTCTGCTTTTTTCCCTAGCAGAGGGATATTAATATCCAGTGCCCTCCTAAGCGGTTAGATAATGAAAATTAGAAATACACTCCTAAAAGAGGAATTTATTTCACCTTCAGTCTGCATGTTTCCACTGAATAAAGATCTTTGTGAATATTTCTATTAAATAAAGGAAAACTAGGTTAATCCAATGATATGTCTGAGAATTTAAACACACTGAAGTCAGGTAATTCCACGTTATGGTTCTCTCAGCAACAATCTTATTATGTATTTCCTCTGCTTCCTTGCTGCATGTTCTGTAGAGTTTATGCCTTAAGCCCCCAAGCCTTGAATTATGAAAGGTGGTGAGTGAGGATTGAAGAGAAGCCTGCTAGGAAGTAGACTGGGGACAAGGAGCTGCAGTCGAGGGAAGTAATGCAGACAGAAGAGACATCTAGTGAACAAGGTGAAGGTGGAGGCTCAGTTGGTAATTATAGTAGCTGATTGAAGTGGGTGGAGAGAGGCTTGACAGCATCTAAGGGTAAGTTCAGGAAAAGAATGAATCCATAAGCAAGGGCTATGCCTTCATGCGCAGGAAATCTTGGCTGTAGTCTTGAGGGCTTCTGCAAGAAGTCGAACAAACAGTACAAGATCAATCCTTTGAAGCATTTTCATGTTGTTCAGAGCAAACAGACTCTAAACTCCCATAGCTTTAAGGACTATAAGGTGACTTGAAAATCTTTAGGTTTGCATATTCTTGCCCTGTCTAGGAAACATTTTGGCTCATAGCAAACCCACTGCTACCCTGCCTCTGCTCCTTGTCAGGACCTGCAAAGTAAGAACAGAGGTTGTAGACACAGACTACCTCCTCCTGCCTCTGCATCAATGCTTGCTCCCTCAAGATACCTAGAGAGTGCTAAATTGGTGTTTTGATGGGTCACTTGAGGTCACCATGCCAGTTTCCAGGATGCCCCATTCTGTCTCCCCAATATTAGCAAACCAAAATTTCCACTTGCTCAGTACTTAGTCCTCGATTATTTTGAACCAGTGGGTCTTCAGCACTGTGGAAATGGGATTTACCATCCAATTTGTTTCTTTCCCTCCCTCCCACTCAGCACTCCTCTTCGCTCTTCAGGTACCACTTTCACAAGGAGGTTCTCCTCCAGCAGATTCATTCTCTCTTTCAGGTAGGAGTCAGAGAAGAGGTTCCACAGTGTCTCAGAGGGAAAGGGTTCTATTCCTGGTATTTCCTAATTCTGAAACTGAAAGGAGATCTCAACCCAATTTTGATTTCTCAAAAAGATAAGTTTCATGGTCATACTGACTTCCATTATCCCATTTCTTGCTATTGGCATACCACCTTAAACTTAAGATGCCTCCTTTCATGTGGTGATTTACCAAGGTCACAGAAAGAATCTCAGGTTCATAGTGAAGCACTTCATTACCAGTTGCCCATGCTGCCTTTTGACCTGACTGCATCTCCTCCAAAATGTAAGCCCGTGACAGCAGTTTTCCCAAGGAAGATAAGAATAAGAATCTACCTGGATGACTGATTTGCCAGAGACTGGTCAGGGCATGTATTTGTCCAGTCAGAGCTTTTCTTTCGAAAACAGCGTTCCAAGGAATTTGGTCTCTTGTTGCAGATCTGAGGGCTCACCTAGTCCTAATAGTTTGAATCTGTATAGGACTCCTGGGGTCTTCATGCACAGATGTCCAGCATGCCAGACTACATTTTAGGACTCTTCAAAATTTCTTGGCCTCCAGTTATTCGCCAAGTTGTCACCATCTGAATTCTGTGCTGGGTGTGCCTTCTTAAGTATTGACTTCTCTATATTGTTGGAAAGATCTGCTCTATATTTTCTAACAATATGACAATCTGATTTTTGATGGGCTTGGAAGGGTTGTATCCTTAGATAAGGGAACCTGTTCCCTCCTGGGAGTTGAGCATAGTTTTGTTTAGGGATGTACACGGGTAGTGGAGTGGCTAGTTGATTAGTTGTCCCTCCTACTTGCTGCCTCCAGCAGAGGCAGCAAGGGGGCTGGGGAGCAGGAGCCGGTGCTGGGAGGAGCTGGCTTAAAAGCCAGTTCCTCCCAGCACCGTCTTCGTGGGGGGTGGGTAGGGGAGGCAGAGGCGCAGTGGGGGAATGGGCGCAAGCCGGGAATCAGCTGTCCCAGCTTGCATTTGATCCCAGATTCTGTGCCTCTTCTTTTAAATGCTTTTAAAGCAGAGGTGCAGTGTCTGGGACCGATTGCACGCTAGGACAGCTGATTCCCTGTTCGTGCCTGGTCCCCTGCTGAGCCTCTGCCTTTTAAATGTAGTAAGAGCCAGGCGGCTGTTACATTTAAAAGGCAGAGCTGCAGTGGGGTTAGTTCCCGGGGCTGGAAACGAACCCCACTGTGGTTCTGCAGTTTTCCCCTCTTGTGAACTAATTGAGTAGTCAATGGAAATTCCATCAACTACTTGATTAGCTGATTAAAAGAAATTTAACATCCCTAGTTTTGTTAAGACTTATGGGGTTTCCATTTGAGAGTCTGAAGATGGCATTTTTAGAAGGCATCATTTTGGTCAGGAGAGTGGCTGAGCTGCACCTTATACAGTGTTCTTTAAGGACAAAGTACTTCTGCTAATGTCTGAACCACCTTATACAGTGTTCTTTAAGGACAAAGTACATCTGTATCCTCATCCAAGATTTCTCTCTAAAGAGTTATCTAACTCTCTTATTAACCAATCCATTTACTTACCTATATTTTGCACTAAATCACTTGCCAATAAAGAAGAGTAATGCCTGCATACCATAGATGTTAAAAGAGCTTTGGCATTCTATATAAAACTAAGCAGTTCCATTGGTCAACCCAACTATCTGTGGACATCACAGACAGAGTGAAGCATCTCCCAAGCTCTCCACAAAGACTTTCATTATGGATAGCCTCCTATATTTAAAGCTCTTTACAGATTCAAATTCATGTTCACGGATATAAATTGGTATCCCTAGAGCTGGTCTACCTAAACCCCAGGGCTCTCCTGTGAACTACAGAGGCTAAAGAAGCAAAATCTGGAGCCACTGATCCCAGGAGACAGTGCTCCATAGGGTTGTTCCCCCTGGAGACTGTACCATCCCCAACCCTGCCCCCAGCCCTGCCATCCTGCCTTTTACACAGCAGTCTGCGTTTTCCTGAATTGCACTCCAGCCTTTGTGTTTATAGCTACCTGACAGCTTGTGAGCTACCAAGAATGGAATGTGCAGTCACTCAAGGAATTAAAAACAATTACTAACCTTATGTAGCTTTTGACCTTCCAGACGTGTTGCACATGTCCATTTCATTACCTGTTGTCCTACCCATCTGCACTGTAGTTGTCTGGAAAGAAGGAACAGGGATTCTAGAGTCACTGGGCCCTTTATACTGGTATGTAGTGTCATGCAACAACACTGGGCACTTGAGCTGCCATGACAGATACCACGGTGGAAAAAATTTCTGACACTTGTGTGTGGACCATTCGGACATGAAGAATAGAATGGGCATGTGCAAAACATCTCAAGGAATGGTCGAGGAAGGTTAGTAACTTTTTAAAAGAAACACAGGATCTTTGACCCTAACTTGTTATATAAAACAGAAATTAAATGGTCCTTGTCTCATGAGTATTTGCCATGTTAGTATTTCAGGCTGAGAAGGCAGCATGGTTTAGAATGCACTGAACTGTGTGGACACTAGTTGTTCGTAGTCTGTAGAGACCTGGCTGGTCATAGGATTCTAGCTTCCACACCTTATTTTCAGCAGCTATTCATATTAGATGGCTATGAATAAATAATGTAAATATTTTCCTAAAATTACTTCTCTATGCACGGGATTTCTGTATTTGATACAAGGCAGATATAATAGTGGATTTTAAGAGGAGGTGATCAGTTACTAGAGGGGCCATGCCTATTAAGCTGTGAACTATACAGTGAAAATAGTTGAAAACACTTGGTATATTGGACTGAGCACTGGCCTGGGATACAGGAATGCCAAAATTATAATTAGCATTCCTATCAAATTCCTGGCCCATTTTGGTCAGTTTCATGTTTGTGGGATTAAAAAATGGTAAATGTCAAGATTTTAACTATTTAAATCTGAAATTTCACAGTGTTGTAATTGTAAGGGTCCTGACCCAAAAATGAATGTGGGGGTCGCAAGGTGATTGTAGGAGGTTGCGATACTGCTACCCTTACTTCTCGACTGTTGGTGGTGGCAATGCTGTCTTCAGAGCCGGGCAGCTGGAAAGCAGGGGCTGTTGGCCAGAAGACCAGTTCCAAAGGCAGAGAGCCTGCCAACAGCAGTGCAGAAGTAAGGGTGGCATAGCATGGTGTGTTCCGCTGCCATGTTTAGAGCAAGGCACCCAGCAACAGCTGCCACTCTCCAACATTTCAGTTCTGATGGCAGCACAGAAGTAAGGGTGGCAATATAGCAATATAGCAAAAGTCTAAAGTAACCTTTCGACCTTCCTCAATTCCCAAGAGCCAGGTGGGGAGGGAAGGATTAGGAGCAAGGGGCTATTTGGTGTGCTGGCAGGCAAGATGGTGGAGCGCCAATCCTTCTGGCCACTCCCTTGGGTGGTTCAGCTGCCCCCAGTGGACAGTATGCAGGACAGCTATTTCTTGGGGGCTCACTGCCCCCAATGGCCACTTTCATATCCTATCCCTCTGAAAAGCAGTCCCTCCCTTTGCATGTTATAGAAAACAATCCTTTCCCCTGTTGTCCTGCACAACCAAACCCTGACCTTGCTTTAAATTAGGAGAAGAGGGAGCTGAATATCAAATTTGGTGGCCCTACCTCTTACTATTTAAGAGGAGTTCTTGAACCAATAGACTCTCAGACACAGATGTGCCTGCATGGCTCACTTCAGCGCACTTTAGGCAAACACACTGCAGACACTTGCTCACTATTACTGGTTTAGCATTTGTTCTGCTTTGCAAGGTTTTCTGCTAACTTTCACAGACAAGGAAAAGCTCCTTTTTCTCTTAAAATTTATTTTTCTGGTATTAATATATCGTCCTTTGAGGCTATGTTTCTGGGCTGACATTTCTATTATATTCATTTTTTAAAAAAGCAAAAGTCCTGCTTATTTTGTTACTGGGAAATACCATTTGTAGTGTTATTAGAAAGCTGACTTTTTCAGAAAGATTGTTGCATTATCCCTCAGGAGGGCCTCTGCAACACAATGTTGAAGAAAAAATATAGAAAGAGAAAAGCAATTCCAGGAAATATAATGAAATCAAAACAAAATGCTCTTATCCCTCTGTGATGTGAAGGTGTTTATTAAGATAGGGTTTGTGGGAGTTTTAGTGCCTGGAAGAGAGGTGCTTGTGAGCTGCCTCAGCCAGTAGTTTAAAAATTAAAAAGGAGGGGTGGAGGGAGGAGCTGTGACCTTTTGCATGAAGTGAATGTGAAAACACAAATGGCATTGCTTACTCCAGTGGCATCTCTTCCCCTCTCTCTCCTCATTCACCCCATGCTTCCCCTTTCCTTTTTTCCAACTAAGATGCGAACATGTGCTCAAGAGAGCAAGAACGATCAAAGCCCTTTATTTAAGGCTATGTGGCAGCATTTGACAGAATTTCTGTTGCTCAGAGCAGTCTTCTGGAAGTAATTCATTCTGCAATCCCTTTAAGTAAAACCTTACCTTTAGTTCTCTCATTTGCTCCCAGAACAAATGCCATGCTTGTCATCTTCTTTTGCCCTCCTCCTTCATCCCCAGTTTGGTGCGACTGTGCCTTTTATTCTCCCTGAGCCAACGCTTTTTCTGTTTAGAGCATCTTCTTGGGGAACAGTGCAAATCCCATAGCAGCAGATATGACTTCTTTATGCTTTGGGTAAGTGTGCCATTCATGTTGCCTTAGTCAAAGAAGCTTTCGTTACTGTCTGCTTCAAGGAAACTCAGATGCTTTCAAACCCATTTAAATCATTTTGTATATTTCCAAGCAAAATGTAACATAAAATGTCAGTCTCTCCGTGGAATGCATCAGCTATGACAGGAGATAGTGGCTGGCTGATGTTGCTGGACTCTGCCTCCTCAGTTTGGTGTAATTTTCATGGTAGTACAGCTCACAGGTAGGTCAGCAAGAACAGAAGAAGGTGTGAAATGGGAAGGTTTATCATATTAGAGACTACAACCGTAGACTCTTCTACCAATCCAAAGCAACCATTAAAAAAAGAAAAGTTGTTTTTAAATAAACCAATATTTGTCATGAGCCTAGATGTTTAGCACTGAGCATCTTTGCATGTCAGTTTCCCGTATGAGATGTTGATCCGAGGCACCTACCCCATCCCTTTTTCTACTTTCATAAATGTAAGGTAGGAGGTTGAAAGTGCTGGCATTGTTGAATGTCTTCAGTGGAATGCTGCAAAATTGTAAATTATAGCTGCTGTATGCTGGGGGCTGTCATACTAGGTCTCTCTCTCTCACTCTCTCTCTTTATATTTTGACCTGGTTTGACAACCCCCAGTATACAGCAGCTATAAATTACAACTGAGCAGCAATTTTGATCTGGTTTGATTATGATTTTATATACATACATACATACACACACACACACACACACACACACACACACACACAGAGAGAGAGAGAGAGAGAGAGAGAGAGAGAGAGAGAGCAAGAAGGTGATAAATATAGACACTGACTAGTTTTTTACTTGATATGAAGTTAAACTTATCAGTTGGAAGATGGTGTTAATTGGTGTGAACTCATTGGAACAGAACATTAGCAGTAAAAAAAAGAGGAAAGCATATTCCACTGAAATCTTCTTTCAGTAATAATGACACCAGAATGGAGGAAAGAAATCTTTTCACTTGCAAAGGCAGTGGGGGGGGAGGGGGGTGTCTTTTGGGCTATTTTACACTTTAGACTTTTTCATTCTTTTCTGTCAGAAGCAAGTCCAACCCTTGCTTGCTTCCAGAGCTCAATCGCTTCCTACTTCATTTTGAGGTTCATTAACCCTCCCCCCCCCCAGTGCTGTTCCTTATTCAGACCCTTGCATGTTCACTAACTACCAAGAAATGTAAATTTTGACATTACTCAAGCTCTGAAGGTAGATTGTGTGAAAATTTATTGTGGCATTCAGAAAGCTCACAGAGGATAGTGCTTCCAGAGATTTTCTATTAAAATAGATATATTTTTTAAAATCTCCAAACAATTTGACAGGTTTCAGAGAAAATAATTTGAGAAACTGTTCTAATATACGATAAAATGCAATACTGGGTTAACTGGTTTTTAGCAACTTCTCAACAGCAGCCCTAATTTATTAGAATTGCATTTATGTGGAAAATGCCAACCAATTGGCACTAAACATTAAAAAGGCTGTAGAGCAGTTTTTAAACTAAGAGATGGGGGAAAGCCGATTGGTGCGGAGATGCATGTAAATCGGAGGGAGACTTCTCTTAGAGGAGAATCCATTGATAGAGAGTCTCTAAGCTGTAGTCAGAAAGAGAGGAGGGGAGAGGGCAAACTATGGGCCAGAGCAGACAAACAACCGCATACAAAGGAATCCAATGCACCAGGGAAGGGCAGACAAATAAGCAGTGGCAAATTTTTAAAGTGCTTCTACACAAATGCTAGGAGTCTGACTAATAAGATGGGTGAACTAGAGTACCTAGTATTAAATGAGGAGATTGACATAATAGGCATCACTGAAACCTGGTGGAATGAGGAAAATCTGTGGGACACAATCATACCGGGATATAAAATATATCGAAAGGCTAGAGCAGGCCGGGTGGGTGGTGGAGTGGCACTGTATGTGAAAGATAATGTAGAATCAAATGAAATAAAAACATTAAGTGAATCAACATGCTCAATAGAATCGCTATGGATAGTAATTACATGCTCCAATAATAAGAAATTAGCAGTAGGGATATATTACCGACCACCTGACCAGGACAGTGATACTGACATTGAAATGCTGAGGGAGATTAGAGAGGCTACCAAAATAAAGAACTCTATAATAATGGGGGATTTTAATTATCCTCATATTGACTGGGTACATGTCACCTCAGGAAGAGAAGCAGAGATAAAATTTCTCAATGGCCTAAATGACTGCTTCTTGGAGCAGCTGGTGCAGGAACCCACAAGGGGAGAGGCAATTCTCGATTTAGTCCTGAGTGGAACGCAGGATCAGGTCCAGGAAATAACCGTTACAGGACCGCTTGGGAATAGTGACCATAATATAATAACATTCAACATTCCTGTGGTGGGTAGAACACCTCAGCAGTCCAGCACCCTGGCATTTAATTTCAAAAAGGGGAATTACACAAAAATGAGGAGGCTAGTTAAACAGAAATTAAAAGGCACAGTGACTAGAGCCAAATCCCTGCAAGCTGCATGGAAACTTTTTAAAGACACCATAATAGAGGCCCAACTTAAATGTATACCCCAAATTAAAAAACATAGCAAGAGACCTAAAAAAGTGTCACCGTGGCTTAACCACCATGTAAAAGAAGCAGTGAGGGACAAAAAGGCATCTTTTAAGAAGTGGAAGTCCAATTCTAGTGAGATAAATAGAAAGGAACATAAACACTGTCAAATCAAGTGTAAAAATGTAATAAGAAAAGCAAAAAAAGATTTTGAGGAACAGCTAGCCAAAAACTCAAAAAGAAATAACAAAATGTTTTTTAAGTACATTAGAAGCAGGAAGCCTGCTAAAAAACCTGTGGGTCCCCTAGACGATCGAACTATAAAAGGCGCAATCAAGGACGATAAAGCCATTGCGGAGAAACTAAATGATTTCTTTGCTTCAGTCTTCACGGCTGAGGACGTTGGGGAGATTCCCAAATCTGCACCGTCCTTTGTGGGTGATGAATCTGAGGAACTGTCCCGGATTGAAGTGTCATTAGAGGAGGTTTTGGAACAAATAGAAAAACTTAATGTTAACAAATCTCCGGGACCGGATGGCATTCATCCAAGGGTTCTAAAAGAACTCAAATGGGAAATTGCTGAACTGTTATCTGTGGTTTGTAACCTATCCCTTAAATCGGCTTCTGTACCTAATGACTGGAAGGTAGCTAACGTGACACCAATATTTAAAAAGGGCTCCAGAGGCGATCCGGGCAATTACAGACCAGTAAGTCTAACTTCAGTACCGGGCAAATTAGTCAAAACAATAGTAAAGAATAAAATTGTGAAGCACGTAGAAGAACATAATTTGTTGGACAAAAGTCAACATGGTTTCTGTAAAGGGAAAAATCCTGTCTTACTAATCTATTAGAGTTCTTTGAAAGGGTTAACAAACATGCGGACAAGGGGGATCCAGTAGATATAGTATGCTTAGATTTTCAGAAAGCCTTTGACAAGGTCCCTCACCAAAGGCTCTTGTGTAAATTACATGGCCATGGGATAAGAGGAAAGGTCCTTTCTTGGATTGAGAACTGGTTAAAAGACAGGAAACAAAGGGTAGGAATAAATGGTAAATTTTCAGAATGGAGAGGGGTAACTAGTGGTGTCCCCCAAGGGTCGGTCCTAGGACCAATCCTGTTCAACTTATTCATAAATGATCTGGAGAAAGGGGTAAGCAGTGAGGTGGTAAAGTTTGCAGATGATACCAAACTGTTTAGGATAGTCAAGACAGAAGCAGACTGTGAGGGACTCCAAGAAGATCTCACCAAACTGAGTGATTGGGCAACAAAATGGCAAATGAAATTTAATGTGGATAAGTGTAAAGTAATGCACATCAGGAAAAATAACCCCAACTATACGTACAGTATGATGGGGGCTAATTTGGCTACGACAAATCAGGAAAGAGATCTTGGAGTTATCGTGGATAGTTCTCTGAAAACTTCCACGCAGTGTGCAGCGACAGTCAAAAAGGCAAATAGGATGCTAGGAATTATTAAGAAAGGGATAGAAAATAAGACCCAGAATATCTTACTGCCCCTGTATAAAACTATGGTACGCCCACATCTTGAATACTGTGTACAGATGTGGTCTCCTCACCTCAAAAAAGATATTTTGGCCTTGGAAAGGGTTCAGAAAAGGGCAACTAAAATGATTAGGGGTTTGGAACGGGTCCCATATGAGGAGAAGTTAAAGCGACTGGGACTTTTCAGTTTAGAAAAGAGGAGACTGAGGGGGGATATGATAGAGGTATATAAAATCATGAGTGGTGTGGAGAGGGCCGATAAAGAAAAGTTATTTGTTAGTTCCCTAAATAGAAGAACTAGAGGACACCAAATGAAATTAATGGGTAGCAGGTTTAAAACTAATAAAAGAAAGTTGTTCTTCACACAGCATGTAGTCAGCTTGTGGAACTCCTTGCCAGAGGAGGCTGTGAAGGCTAGGACTATAATAGAGTTTAAAGAGAAGCTAGATAATTTCATGGAGGTTAGGTCCATAAAAGGCTATTAGCCAGGGGATAAAATGGTGTCCTTGGCCTCTGTTTGTCAGAGGCTGGAGAGGGATGGCAGGAGACAAATCGCTTGATCATTGTCTTCAGTCCACCCTCTCTGGGACACCTGGTGCTGGCCACTGTCGGCAGACAGGATACTGGGCTAGATGGACCTTTGGTCTGACCCAGTACGGCCATTCTTATGTTCTTATGTTCTTAATTCAGAAATTTAAGGCTCATGCTGTAATGTGAAGAGAGCAGTTCAGGTTTGTTTGGAGGGGTGGGCAGTATTGGAGAGTTGGTTCAGGATTCTGAAATTCTTCCACTATATTGCCACCATTCCTGGACACTCTAGTGATTGCTGTGGTCAACACTACTCAAAATTAGGGATGTCAGTGTGTAGTCGATAGTACGATTAACTGACAAGCCTAGGCTTATTAGTTAATCTTGTCGACTACATGCATCTCCCCCCGCACCCTTGCTGCCTCTATATCAGGCAGGCAGTCCACCAGGGGAGCGGGTTTTAAACTGGCCCCCCCCGTCACGGTCCGGCTCCACCTGCCACCCCGCACTGCTGCCTCTCATACAGAGGCAGCAGTGCGGGTGGCAGGGGGCTCCCCAGAAGTGGGGCCGGGAGTGCACTGGCTGCCTGCCCCGCCCCTGGGGAGTATTTGAATAGCCATTGTAATATATTGGGACAGGTCTGGGCATCACCGAGGGAGTCAACTCAGGGCGAATTGCTCAAAACCTGGGCTATTTACAGCCCACAATTGGAGTCCTTTCCATATAGGCCACAAACCAGCCACACAAAGCATTTCAGCTGCCAGTCTGGCCAGCAGGAAGCCCCACAAGCAAAACCCTTTGGACACCTCAGGTTTCCCTGTGCCACAACCAGACTCAGACCTCACACACAGGTGAGAGGTTATAAAACCCAATCTCACCAACTCCAAACAGATCCTTTTAGTCCCAAAGGACCAGCCATAGTCCCAGGCCAATTTATACTTCAGATCTTACCCACAAGAGCAAGCTGGGCCAATCCTTTAAAATCTAAAATCAATCTAAAGGTTTATTAATACATGAAAGAAAAGGTTGAGAGTGAGATTGTTAGAGGATACATTACATACATCAATCACCAACTTCTTGATGCAGGCTCTTAGCAGAGATATTACAAACTTCCAGCTTAAACTTCTCTGGTGTACATCCTGCATGAGGACGGGTCAACAAATTCTTCCCAACTCTCTGTCCCTAGCAAGAATGCATCTGGAATCAGGAGCAGGATTGAAGATAAAATGGAGATGGCCTATGGCTATGCTATAGGCCACTACCATATGTAGTGATTTTTCCGGGACCATCCCAATTTTAAGGACTCTGTCCCGGTGCCTCATCAAGTAGTAAAATGTCCCGGAAATCTCCGTTGGACATCTCACTATTGATGGGGACTCGGACTTGCAGGAAGAAGAAACTGTAAGTTCATTGTTCCCAGCGCAGCTCAGCAGCAGCAGCATCCCCTCCTCCTCCCCCTGCAGAGCGCATAGGCAGCTCCCATTGGAGCATAGCCAGCTGGGGTGGGCTTCTGATGGTGCTCAGCTGTGGCTGCTCCACCACCCACTGCCCCACCACCGCTCACCGAGCGGCTTCCTCCTTACCCCGCAGGACTGCCCCTGTTCCACAGGGCCTCCGGTGCGGACGCGCAGCCTCCACGTATGCAGGCGGCAGCTTGTTACACAGGCCGCTGCTGCCGGGAGGGGGTAAGGGAGAGGCTTCTGGGTCCAAGGCGCTGAGTAGTCGCTCCCAGACCTCAGCATTTTTAAACTGCTGCCTGCGCCCCGGCAGCGGCTGCATGGAACTTGGCTGGGGTGCTGCCACCCCTCGGGGCGTGCTCAGGCTCACTGCCTCCCCTCGGGGTGCACTCGGGCTCATTGCCCCTGGTACGCTGCTGCTCTCTCTCCCTGGTACCCCTCCCCACTCTGCTTGGGACGTGTCAGCGAGCCTGGTCTTGCAGGGAAGTTCATTGTTCTCCCTCATGCCCCCCACGCCCTGCCAGCGGGAAGCCTGACCTGGTGCTGCAGCCCCGCAACTGTGCTGGAATCCCCGCTGCATGGGGAGGGGACTGAGTTCCCTCTCCCTCTCCCCCTGTTGGGGGAACGAGAGCATGCTGCCTAGAGACTTTCCCTGCTGCAGCAGAGTGCCACGCTAGGTAAGCATTGCCCCTCATGCCCAGACCCAAATCCCCCTCACTCACTTCTCTCCCCCCACCAAGATCCCACATTCCCAGCTTTCTGTGACACCCTGCCCCAAGATCCCTTCTGTACCCTCCCTCCTGGCCAGACACCCTCCCGCCTGGCCAGAAACCCTACCCCCAGACTGCCCCGATGCTTCCCTTCTGGCCAGAGACCTTATCCCCAGCCGGTCTGTGCATCCTACCTCCCAGCCAGACCTTGCAACATCTCCCCCTTCTGCACCCCACCTCCCACACAGATCCTGAACCCCATCTCTATACCACACATTGGCAGCCTTCTCCCGCACACTAATCCCCTTTTTTCTCCCTATGCCAGAGCCTAAGGGGGTCCATAAAATTCACTAATTCCAGAACCCCAGAAAAGTAAATCTGGCCTATGGGAAGCCCTGAACTAGGAACGTTAGAGAGTAGTTGACTACCCGATTAAGCAAAAGCTTAATGGGTAGTTGAGCAGAGTATTGACTACTTGCTTCCCCCTCCACCCTCTTGCTGCCTCTGTAAGAGGCAGCAAGAAGGGAGAAATAGCTGGTGCTGGGGGAGCCGATTTAAAAGCCGGTTCCCCCCTGCACTGTCTCCACAGTGCTGCCTGCCCCTGCTCCCATTGCCTCCATCAGTAGCAGTGGAGGGGGAGTTGTGAAGCAGCCTCTGTCTGTGGCAAGCCGAGGTTCGCTGTGGGCAGAGGCTGCTCGGGCAGCAGCCCCTGTCTGCATGTGTCCCAACGCAGAGTTGGGCCCTTCGTGGACCAGGGCTGCTGCTACTAAGCAGCCTCTAATCACGGTGGCCTGGGTTGTCTGCTGTGAACAGGGGCTGCTGGACTCAGTGTGAGCCAGGACCGAGCAGTCCCAGCTCGTGCTGGTCACTGCGCCTCTGCATTTTAAATGTAGTAAGAGTCTGGTGGCTGTTACTACATTTAAAATGCAGAGCCACAGCATGGGAGGCTACCAGAGCCTGCACAAGCCAGGACTGCTGAGTCCCAGCTTGAGCTGGTTCCTGAAGCTACCTCACAGTGGCTCTGCAGAGCGATGCTTATCGACTAATCATGTAGTTGATACAAATTGTATCAACTCTACGATTAGCCTGATAACCGCAATTTAACATCTTTACCTTGAACTTCATTCCTCTCTGTCCCATCCCTTCTCCCTGTGGAGCTGGGACACCAGAGGAGTGAGGTGTCTCAGTTGGGGGCCAGATCAGTGAGGGTTGGAGATTTTTGGAGGAGATTTTTTGCTTCTCACTTGTGTGGTCCCCAGCTGATTTTTCTGAGGGTCAGTGGCCCCCAATCTGACGAAGTGGGTCATTGTCCACGAAAGCTTATGCTACAATAAATCTGTTAGTCTCTAAGGTGACACAGGACTTCTCGTTGTTCTCAACCCCTTATGCCCCTGCCATAAGTAAAGAAAACATTGAAACCTTTTGTGTTGGTCATAAATTAATATTTTACTTTATTTAAAATGAAGTTTGATAAATTAGCAAAAGAATGTTAAAACACTTAATCTATTTAATAATTTAAATTAAACTGTTCTCCTTAGCTGCAGCACTAGCAAAATGGCTCAAGCGTAATTATGTAATTAACAGTGAGTTTCCATTAGCAACTGGAGGTCCTCGGAAAGTTTTACATTAAACCAGGTGGTTCATGGGCCAAAAAGTTTGAGAACCACTGAAATAGAGGCACGCCTAGCCTCTCCCCCAGAGTTAATGCAGTGCAAGTTGGATTAATGAAATTGCACTATAGACGCATGGGAGGGTCCTTTGGGGGCCAAACCCATCCCTACTGGCAGAGAACAGTGGGAGGAGTTCTTAGAGGGGCACACAACACCCTTCTGATCATGTGTCCATCTTAAACCTGGAAGTACTACCTCCAGGGATGGGACTTTGTGACAGGTGGGCGGGTCCTAAGGGATCAGGGGGTGTGGCTAATGAGGCTGGGGCCGTGGCTAATGTGTCCCTATTTTTGGTTCAGAAAATATGGTCACCGTACCTATGGCACTTCTATATTCCTGGTGTCTCCCAAACTGGAGCTGGTCACATGATCATGTGACCTATTTGTGTTTCACATGCAAGTAGCCATTATGCACTGGATGGTCTTCAGGCTTCCAGATGCATTCCTCAGGTGTGTATTGGCCACTTTGAGGGCCATTGTCCATGGAGCAGTGCTAATTAGCACAGCTATTCGCTGAACAATCCTTACTCACAACAGGCAGTTCAGACCCATTGCTCCCTCCCAGACAGAGAACATTTACAATACAAGAACAGAGCCCATATTGATAATTTCACACACCAAAATCATACAAGTACTTGAGTATCATACATAGAATCAGCACAGCATAAGTTTTCATATGACACCTCACGTGGCCCACTTTGTACTGAATTTGGGGCAAACACCCATTAATGGGTGCAACAGTGAACTGTCTGCTCACTTTAAAATCCAATAATGTGTAACTGATAATATTTTGTATAGTTACATGACTATTCAGTTACACTATATCTACCATCCCTACTCAAAATGATATAAATGTGTGTTAATGGTCCTACTTACTTGAGCCAGCTCTTCTATAAAATGAAGTTAATTATGGATTTTAAAATGAAGTTGTTTGTCATCTGTAAAGATGGCATATCTCAGTTTACAAACAAACACTAAATAGGCCTCCAAGTTATCTTCAAGACATGGCATATACATTTTATTTTATTTTAGTAATAAAAAAGGGTTGAGGTCCATGTGTTGCTGAGCTGTACCTTTTTGCAGCACATCTAATGTTTCTTTCCCATTCTTCGTGTGCTTTGCTTGAGGGGTTATATTAGAACAGGGGAGTCTTTTTTGTATCAGGAGCCACTGACCCACAGAAAAATCAGTTGGGGCCTGCACACAAATGAGAAGCAATAAAAACAACAAAAAACTCCCACTAACATGGCCCCTGACTGAGGAGGAGTAAGACACTCCCCGTATTCCCCTCGCACATAAGAGCTTAGAGGGGCCTAGGTTAGTAGATTTTGTGTGCTCTAGCCCCACAGAGAGGCAGTGGGGGTGGGAGGCTGGAGCACCGAGCGCAGGCTCCCCAGTGCTGAGGGGGAGCTCCGAGCCTTGGGTGCGCATCCGGCCCGTAGACCTTAAGTTCCCCACCCCTGTATTAGAACGTACAGATTTGCCCATTAACTGTGGTCTCCTCCCATCCCTATTATTTTTATTAACTTCTAGTTTATTTCAGAAGTTTTAACAGATTTACAAATCTATGCCTTAAAAATATATTTAAAAAATCATTACAACAGTGAGCTTTTGTTTAGAGACACATTCTAATAGGGATGTTAATTGTTAACAAATTAACCAGTAATCCTCACCCTAACAGGAAGGTTACCTGTTATAGTTAACCAGTAGGGGCTGGAGCAGCCCCTGCCCCTCGTTTAATCAGTTAACTGATTAAACTTAATGTTTAACCAATTAAACAGGATTTTACATTCCTACATTTTATAGGATTATAGTCACCAGATCTTTTTAACAAGGTATGACCATATTACGGAGTGAGCATCATTACAACTTCCGTGATGTTATTTCTAGTGAGTTTATGAAATCAAATGGAATCTCTGATTACAGATTTAACAGACCACGCATGTCTATCAATTGTTCATATTAAAAAATATTGGACAGGCATGGTGGTTTCTCTGCAGGTGAATGTACTTTGCTGAGTATTGAATAAATGGTTACTAAATACCTAAATATCTCTTTATTGACCATCTATTTTGTTTGGTACATAATTAGTGTATTAGTATTTCCATAACAACCTTCTATATTTTTCTGAACCATTTTTCTAGAGTTGGACTGTTTTTCTTTTTCTAGTGGAAGGATATCAGTAGCCTATCACCGAGAGATTAATTTTTCATTGTCTTATGTGTGACTGTTTCCATTAGGAAGCCCCAGGAGGTTTATCAAAAGATCATTTGTAATAAACATCCAACAGATTTTGATACTTGGTTATGAGTTACATCCCAATATTGTCTAATCATTGATATAGCTACCATATTCATAACACATGTTTTTCCACAGTTTTGCCAACATCTATATCCACTCACTATCTATATTTAGATACATCTAAATATAATGGTATCCCACAGGTCCTGTTCCGCGGTCCGGCCCCCTGGAAGGAGGGGTTAAGGGAGGTTGGGTATGGTGACCTTATTTTCTGAACCAGCTGCAGCTAGGGAGAAAGGTTTAATTTAAATTATGAAACAGATAAAGTGTTTTAACTTTCTCATGTTAGTTTATCAAACTTCATTTTAATAAAGTAAAATACTATGTCCAACACTAAAGTTTTCAATGTTTTCTTTATTTAAGGCAGAGGTGGGGAACCTTTTTTGGGTCGGGGGTCACTGACTCACAGAAAAAATCAATTGGGAACCACACAAGTGAGAAGCAAAAAATCTCCTCCAAAACTCCCCCAACTCTCACTGATGTGGCCCCCAACTGAGACACCTCACTCCTTTGGTGCTCCTGCAGGGATAGGGAGGACTGAGGGTTGGGGCTTCCCATCATAGGCCAGATTTACTTTTTGGGGGTTCCAGTGGATTTTGTGGACCCCTTTAGGCTTTGGGCTGGGGACAGAAATGTGGGGTTCAGTGTGTGGGACAGGGCTGCCAGTAAATGGGATAGGGATGGGGGAGGGTGCAGGATCTGGGCAGGAGGTGGGGTGTAGGAGGGTGTGAGAATGTGAGGGCTAGGTGGGAGGTAGGGTGCAGAAATAGGGTGGAAGTAGGGTGTCTGGCCAGGGGAAGGAGGGCAGAAGCAAGGGGAGGGGCAGGAGAGGGCTGTGACCAGGCTGTCTGGCCAAGGGGGTAGGATGTCTGGCCAGGCAGCAGGAGCAGCCAGACTGTCTGGCCCGGGGGGCGGGGGATGGGGGATGAGGGAATGGGGATCTGGGCATAAGGAGATGGCAGGGCATTCACTTGTTCTCACGCCACAGGGCAGGCAGTTGCGGCACAATGGTGGCAGTGAGTGTGGCTGCAGTGCAGGGTCACCGGCTTGCACAGCAGCCACCAGCGCAGGGGGCAACCTAACAGAGGTCACCCAGTGCTTTGCCTGGTCCCCCGAGGCTGCTGGCAGGCCAGGGCAGCAAACGCAGTGCTTTCTGGAGCAGGCTGAGTGCAAGGCTCTTGGCCAGCTCCTGCAGCCCCTCAGGCCACAGATGGGCAAGCCGGGCGGCGGCTCTGGAGGCTTCCAGGGCCTCAGCCATATGGCTGTTGCTGGCCTACCTGCCCCCCCCCCCCCCCAGCACAGGCAGAGGCCCCATTCAGGCTGCAGCACCTCGGCCAGCTTTGAGCTGTTCGGCTCCATGCAGCCTGCTCTGCTTGCCGGCAGCTCCAAGGTGCGGAGGTCTCCCCAGCAGTGGGGGCCTGAAGGAGGAAGCGACACATCCGCACTTGGGGCCCCATGTGGCAGAGGCAGTCCCGCGGGGGGAGGGAGGAGACCATGCATCATGCGGTGGTGGGGCAGAGGGTGGCAGGGACTTGCTGGGAGCAGCGCACACCACAGCCTGTAGCCGGCCAGAGTAAGTCTAAGGTCTGACACTGGGCTCTCAAGGTAAAAAATACGCCACACAGGTATCTGTCAAACACAAGTAGTTTATTTCCTGACAGCTAACAGCTGTGCCCCATAAATGGAAGAACAGCATAACAAAGAAGCGGCATATCTTATGTCCCTTCCTGCAAGCCTGGAACCGCGGGTAGGCTGCAGACGAAGTGGGAGGTTGTCTCAGCTTCCGAGGCACCGGTACCCAAAGCCCGTTGGTGAGGTTCAATTTGCTAGGCTCTGAGGCAGCCTTAAATACAGTTTTCCTGCCTTGTTTGGCAGTTTAGAAATTTCCAGGGGTTACTCATTACGTGCTGATGTAGGGCTTAGCTGTTAGTTATCAATCTGGTTCTCTTCTGGATCTACTTGTTCTTTGGCCTTGTTTACGTGATCAGTACGTTAGGGTAAACAGAATTGTTTATGCGTTCTTGCCCTTATCTACAATTTGTTCTTGCTACAATGGCATATGTTCCTAGAGGCTTGCTTCTGGCTCATCAGTTGTAGGGAAAGGGGGGGGGATCAGAAAGGGGAGAAAGAGTGCAGGCCTCACCACCCCTAAGCTAGCACGTACAAAGTTCTTCCGCAATTGACCACTACACAGCCAGCTCAGGGGCACCTCCAAGTGCAGAGCTGCTGTGTGCGCAGCCTAACCTGCTGCTGGAGAAGGGAAAGGGCACCAGCAGTAGGTTAGGCTGCGTGTGCCACTCAAAATTGGCCCGCATGCCACTTGTGGCATGCGTGCTGGAGGTTGCTGACTCCAAATCTAGACTTATAGATTTGGCATGATTCACTTTAAATTCAGATGTTTTTTGAAAGTCATGGATTTCTTTAGATATAAATTTTTGGGAAACATTTGTTTTAGTTAAAAATTACATGTCAGCTGTATAGAAAACTATTTATTGATGTGTTCCTCCAAGATTTTTCCTGTCATAGATTCGTTATTTCTAATCCTCTGAATTCCACTCATCTCCTTTTTAATATGTAACGGGAGAGCAGAGGAGGAGTTTTGTCCCTTATTTCAAGAAGGCTCACTGGCATGTAAACACGACTAAAATATTAATCTTTTGTGCCACAAAGCAGGAGGAGATGAATGTATAAGAGAATAAAGCATAGATGACATTCAGTGTAGCATCACTTTCAAAATGTAGTCTCATGGTGTGTGATCAAGTGAAATAAAATAATTTTACTGTTAGTCAATTAAGTACATTCTTCCCAGTGAGCAAGTTCATACCTGTGCAAAGGGTCTGCATGAGGTTTGCACCCCACTTAAGTCCCATTTAAGTACTCAACATAGGATATAAATAACATGTAGTCCTTGAGCTGACCTTCTGCTCTGAATTTCACTCAGTGTTAATAAATTAGCTTATAGCACAGTCCAAGAGAAAGATACTTCCAACTTGTGGTAGCTTACATTTTTCTCATGAATAGGTCTCTTACTTCTGAAAACACTCAATTATGCATTACATTGTTAAAATTAGCAAGATTGCTAATTTCTTCTTGGAAAACTTTAGAAATGCGAGGAATATTGGATACAGCATACCCAATTCCCTTTTCATGTGGCTTTCTTTGTCTCCAAGAAGTTGCTCTTCTTTCCAGTTGTTCTGAATAACCCGTGGAAGTGAAATTCCTCTTGTTACTTATTTGATCTAGGGATGTTAATTTACTAGTCGAGTGGACGATGGAATTTCCATTGTCTACTCGACCAGTCGATAAGCACTTCCGCGTTCCACCTTTGAAATGTGCAAGATCCCCAGCAGGGGCTATAGGATTATTGACCCGTTACCTCCACAGGACCTTGTGTCCCACAGAGAAACCTAGATCACTTAGGAGAGAGACTGCACCTGGTGTAAAAGTTGCATATGTGCACATTGCAAGTAGTGGATACTTTTTCCCCCCATTTTGTATTATCTTGCACTGGTCTATGTTCAGTTTATTTGCCTTTGCTTGTTCCCCAATTACTCATTTTGTTAACTCCTTCTGGTGTTTCTCACTTTCCAGTTAGATTCAGATAACTTTATCAACGTTTTGTGTTGTCAGCACATTTTACCATCTTGCTTTTCACCCTTCCTTCCATACTAATAAATATACAAAATGAAATTAATGCTAATCTGTAGTATGACCTGCTATTAATTGCTTTCCATGTCAAGAAATAATCCTATAGTCCCACTTAAACTAGCTCTTACCCAGTGACTGCTTGTAATTCACTGGCGCAGCACCTCCTGCTGGTCACAGTGGGAGTTAACTCAATCCTCAGCAGGATGCCCCCTTCTGGATGGCGTCTCGCCCATCATCGCTCTGCAGTTTCTCCAACTTCTGGCCCACATGCTACTCTGAGGACTGGCCCACGGACTCTCTGGTGGCAGCCTTGTCCTGCCTTGTCCTCCCTCTCATTCTCTGGGACAGTTCCCTTGTGACTCATGCACCTTTTTGAATTTTGTGTCAAGGCATACAGCCTGGCAGGTATCAGGCTGCAGTCTCTCTGTCTAGACAGTATTTGGTCCTGTTATGATTCTGTGATCCCCATAGCCTGCCCAGCACCTCTATCCCAGGTGCTTTTTCTCTGGGAACCAGCCCTGCACCCTCCCTGGTCAGGACCCAACTGCTGTTATAAACAGGGCTGTGCCAGCCAGCCATCCTCTGACTGGCTCCCTACGAGCCTCTTTCTGATTGGCCGGGGCACTGTACAGCCTGCTTTAACCTGCTTTAACCTCCAGCCTGCTTTAACCTCTACACCACTACACACCTGATTAACTCTCATACTGTACGTATCAAATTGGGGTGCTTGTTAGTTTATGTAGATTTTGAAAACCAGTTTTCCTTTTTGTTAGCTAATTAAAAATCTTTGGAAGAGCTAAGGGCTTAAATTAGTGTTAACAAACATTAATACTTACCTGTCTATTTTATCCTATTACACTCAACTGTAGCGGATGCTCTGTAATTCTCTGAGCCTTCTCAACTAATTGTCCTGGTACTTAAATAAGGGTTGCTGTCTTCTGACTAATCATCATCCTTAGTTCCCACATCATCCTTAGCTCATTTTTTTTTTTAAAGGATGTTTTTCCACCATAGTAGCTGGTGTTTTTAGTGACAAATTATATTTTTTGTATGTGCTTTGGTCTTGGTCCCTTTGTAGCTCTTGGGTTATTACATTTTTTCTGTACTGCAATTTAATTTCTCAAAGTTTTCCTATCTCTATATCTAGTTATGTTTTTCTTTTACCTTTTGTGAAGAGTAAGTGTGGGAGTAGGAATTCCATTCGCTACACCACTCCTCCAGTGAAAGACGTAGTGGAGAAATAATTTAGCTGATCTACAATCTCCTTATCTTTGATGGTCATGTTTTATAACCTGATGGAGTAACAGAGTTACTCAAATTGTTCTTATTTCTGATACACTTCAAGAATTGCTCCTTATTTAGCATTCATCTTAGATTTCTTACTTTAGTGTTTTATGTCTACATTGTGGTAAATCTGGATGCCCTTTAAATGAACATGGAAACTATCATTTCTCCATATTCATATTCTTCATATATTTCCATATCTGCTTTTTGTATGCTCAGCCAAGCACTGAGGCTCTTTGAATCCGTCAACATAGATGGGCCTCCACATGAAATAGACAACATTGTTAAAGAAATACTGTCAATCTTATAGACTTGTAACTTCCTTCCAATTGAGAAATAAGCTTCAGGATCTTTGCTATATCCTGTTTCACAGATATTTATATGTATCACGATCATAGTCATTTAGAGATAGCAGAGAATGAACCTTAACAACCTTGCAATGAGTAAGCAAATTATGATTCTCTTGGTCAAAACAAACATATCTAAATTCCAGTGACTGTCCAACCACACTGCCAGTCCTTAGTGAATAAAGTGACAGTGGACAGTCATCAGCAACTGTAGGCAGTACTACCAGAGGACTAGATTAGTGTTGTTCTGTATAATTTTATCTAGAATTAAAATATTACCCATGGTATTATTGGTGTATGTGAATTTGTACTTTTTTAAGAAATAATAAAATAATCTAATTTCTGATGTACAGTCTTAGATTAGTGTTAGCATAGTATTCCAAAAAGCAGCATGTAGATAGCACAGAAATAAATGAGTTTGGGCAACAGTAACAATACTGCTTTTAATTTTACTATAAGAATCAGCCTACAGTTCAAAAATGTGCACCTCATGTTCTCTTGCCAGGAAAACAGGCTATAAGTCTTAGCTATCTGTGGAACAAAATTAGATCCCTCCTTCCCACCCCAAACAATGTGGTTGTTTCAATTCCTTCGTTTGTCTCCTTGGTTGTAGTTCAGTCACAAAGTTATTTCAGATAGAGTGTGCCTTTGCTAGCAAAATTCAGTCAAGGTTATAATATGACTCCTTGAATTCATGTTCACTGATACATTGTTAAATATGTTTAGCAGTCAGTATAGATGGGGACTGTTATGCTTAATATCACATCATCTGGTCATGGGTAAACAGATTCTCATTTAAGAATTAATTTATTAGTAAAGGTTGCTCTCCTATCACATCCATATTTGGTTATGTTGAGGTTCATGATCCTGAAATTCATAGTTACTTAGAGGACTTCTTCATTAAATCCTTTTTGGTCACTAAATCTCTGAATCTACCATGCTGTTAATCCCCTTTGTTTTTTGTATAGAAAGCTGGTGTGGTTTTAGTGGATACTGTGTGGTGGCAGCCTTGGTGAAAGAGCAACATTAAAAAAACAGGGGCCGGGGAGGAGAGCTTCACAAACTTTTACATCTAATTTTTATACTTATTGCTGACTGAATTATAGATAAATATGAAATGGTAATGAGACTGAGGAGCTTGGCTGGTGGGCTTGGTGAAGCAGTGCTTCAGATAGTTACAGCTTGATGCTGTATAACTGTTCCTAACTCTCAATGGGGTTTTTTCTCTTTGACACACTGGTATCTGTGACATTTTTCTTTTGTCTCCTGAGACTTTCGTCTTTCCATCCTCTGAGTGTAAATCAGACCAAGTGATGTACTGGATGTCTTAGGGGTTTGGGAATGACAGGTAGAACCTTCTATGTCTAACAAAATTGTTCCCTTCTTGACAGCTGTTTGGTGGCCTCAGGGTCCTAGTGGACATATGTCCTCATCATAAAAACTACTAACATCACTGACATAAGTAGCACCCTTAGTAAGCTCAGATTGCACGGTCCAAAGAGATTAACTATTCACCCAGTCCTAGAGTTGTCTTGTTCAGCTCTGGGCAGAGTGGAGAATTCTGCTGCTTCTACTGCCAAAGGCCCATCTGACCTGTTAAATGTAAGTCACTTGGTCTTTGGAAACAGGTATAGCAGTCCCAAAGGATTTTTATTTAGCAGGTCAGATTAGCATTTGCTAGTGGAATCCTGCTGATTTATGTGAGTCAGCGCAAATCTCACACACAGATCAGTGGGTTTTAGCTATTTAAGAATGTCCACTTTAAGAAGGCTTTGTGAGCAGAGAGCTTCTCTCCCTTTCTGTTTGGTCTTCTGCTTTTCCCTTCCTTTAAATTTTCTGTAGCACAATGTACAGTGAATAATGTAAGCCTCTTAGATATGAGGAGCAATTCAAATTTAGTAGTTTTTAGTTATACAGTCATACATGTTTATGTCCAAGTCCTGAAGAACCATCTGTAGTACAGCTTTTATCTGGTAGTGTAAGAATTAAGCTGTCTCACTCGTCACTGTTCAGGAATCTCCCTTTCTTACGGGCTGAGGATGTGCGTGTGTATGTGGGATGGATGTGTAGAACCACCACCTTGTAAAGGCAAGATGGCTGGTATGTGTGTGCATGTTTGTGTGAATGGGATCTGTCACTTGTGCCCCAGGAACAGAGGAGGAATGGATTGTGGACTGGAATGAAGAGAACTGTCATCTTGCTTATGACATCTTTGCTTCCCATCCAGACTTGGACTAATGACAGGATTAATAATAGCAGATGGCAGTCAACAGGGCAACATTTAATAGCAGAAAAATGTCCAAATATTGTTTCGAAAGTTGCCTTTTTTGTTCTCTCTCCTCATTCTGGTCTGGCAAGGATCCACAGACAGCATTGAGGGACCTCCTAAGAAGATCCTGTGTAGAAAACTGTCAGAACAGATTGCTGTACGGATTTGCAGAGGATTAAAGTTAATTAAAGAGCTCTTCCTTGCTTTCATTTCCTCGTATCTGCCAGCTATTTACATGCTAATGTAGGGCCTGCCAGCGAGAATAGGAGAGGTGTCAGCATTGGGCATATTATCATACACGGAAAAAGAAAATAATGAGACGAGCAATTTTTTATACACACACACACACACACACACACACACACACACACACACTTCACAATTGTAAGTCGGTAGCACTGTACTTTTGCATATTTTTGGGAGCGTGTGATCTAGCTGAATTAATTCACTCCATTAAGGTTACATCTTGCACTGCATAATTTAATACATTATACACTGTAATATTTCAACATAAGCAATTTTATAAATAAAAAGAATGAAGTGGGTAAAAAAAATCACAAAGTTTTAAATGAGAAGCTGTTTTCTGCAGAACTAATAAGTGATTTTGTCAGGAAAGTTTACTTAATTTCCTGGTGGGATTTCTGTAAGTGTTTGCCTTCTGTTGGAATGATAGGAGGTGCTGAGTGCCTGGGGAGGAAATGAAGAAAGAGGAAGTGGTAGTTTACTGCTCTCTTATGCATCCCAGTTTTGCCATCATTTTAGGGTGTTTTAATAATAAGCAAATTTTTCTCCAAGAAAAAGATCAGAAGACTTGGCCTCAACACAAGAGGTTGAACAATATTGATCCATATCAACAATACGTGCTGCTCTAGTAGAAAGAAATTCTTTAAACCTAAAAATCAGTCCCTTTTTCCCACTATCCCAAAGTCACAGGAAGAAACTGATGCTTGAGAAAAAATATAAACCTTACTGATTACATTTCAAAACAATGAAAAACCCTGTGCTGCTGGGCAGATAGAAGGAAGACTTCCACTTGCCCAAGACAATCCAGATGTTTTGGGGGTATTCTATGTAATTAAGCTTCTAAGGCAGTGGTTCCCAAACTTTTTGGCATCACGCCCCCTTTTTGATTTTTGAGAAACCCTCATCCCTCCCCCCCCAAAATAGCAGCAAAACTTGAGCCAAAAAAAAAAAAAAAAGTTTGCCCTTTTAAGAACAGAGCAGGCACTGTCCTTTTAAGGTGGCCATTTTGAAGTCTGCCCGGATACTCCATTCTCCCCCAGCCAGCCTGAGCCAGGAAAAACAGAAAATACCGGACATTTCACATGGTATTTTCTGAATTTTTTTACCGGATGGACCAGGCTCTTTCTTGGGGGGGGGGGGACTGGGTTGCCTCGTGCCCCCCCTGGAATTTCTTCATGCCCCCGCAAGGGGTGCACCCCCCCCCCTCCCAGTTTGGGAACCTATGTTCTAAGGAGCAGGGGCAGTCATGTACAGAATGGTTTCCTGCAGCTTGTTTTCCATTGTTCAGTGAAATATTAAATGACTAGTAGACACAGTTGTGATGTGATAACATTGAGTTGTGATTCTTCTCAGGCTAGTAGCTACTTTGTCACATGTGATCCTTTGGTATGAAGCCTCTGTTGGAATGTGCCTCTCCTTTTGCTTTAGAAGATGGTTTCTCTAACATGCCAAATGATTTTAGGGATTTCTTCTTCGAGTGGTTGCTCATGTCCATTTGAATAAGGTGTGTATGCGCTGCGTGCATGGTTCCGGAGCGTTTTTTCCCCAGTGGTACCCTTCGGGCTGGCAGCTCGCCCCCTGGAGTGGCACCACTATAGCGGAGCATAAGTACCCCTGTCGCCCTCTCCCTCCTCAGTTCCTTCTTACTGCCTGTGATGGTGGTTGGAGCTTGCGTACAGATCCCAGCTAGTTAGTTATTGTTCGTTGTCAGTTCTTTGTTTGTTAAGTAGTTGTTAGGTACTTAGTAGATAGTTATTACCCATTCTCCTTCCCCCGTGCTGGGGGATGGTGATGCCAGGCCTGCAGGGCTTCAAACCTTGTGCGGCTTGTGCTAAACCGATGCTCAAGGGAGACCCCCATAACGCTTGTCTTAAGTGTCTGGGGGAATCTCATCTTACGGACTCCTGCAAAATCTGTCGGAGTTTTAAGCCTCGTACTAAGAGGGAAAGAGATTCCCGCCTAAAATTACTTCTGATGGAATCGGCACTTCAACCAGCGCCTTCCAAAGACGTTTCAGTGCGTAGCGCACCGGCGCTGGTGCGGGAATCAGATTCTGGCCCCTCCTGCACCGGGGTACTGAAGAAAATGGCACCACAGCACCGATCTCAGTCCCCGGCACCGAAAAAGGTGAAGGACTCCAGAGGGAGATCACCCGGCCGAAAGGCCCATGGGGACTGGCACCGGTATAGACGTTCTCCGGGACCATCCCCGCCAGGCGTGTCCTGTAGAGGCGTACAGAAGAGGAAGATAGCCTTGACTGGGCGCAAAGCCCTGTGCCAATCCAGCTCATCGCCCCTCCGCTCCGGAGACGTTTGAGGTGGCTCATGAGTTGATAGAGCTAACAGCCTCGCCTCCCTCGCCCCTTTCCTCTGAGGGATCCTCGACTTCGGTACCGGGGGCCTTGGCGGCACCGGTGACTTCCCCATCTCCAGGACCCTGGACAGCACTGAAAGAGTCAGGGGACCGGCCAACTGCATTGGGTCAACCTGTGTCGGCACCACCGGCACCACCGAAAGTGCCAGGAGACCCGGCACCGCTATTGGAGACAGTAGGGGCGTCACTGTTTCCTGTCCCGGAGACATCTGCAGCACCGCACCTGGTGCCGACACCCACGAGGCCAGTGGCCCCATCAGCCATGTTGGCACCGGCCCCGGCTCTGCCCCCGTCCCCGGCCCCGGCACCAACAATTCCAGCTCGAGCTGTAGGATTGGTGCCACAGCAGCAGGCGACTTTCGGTGGGCCGGCACCACAGTTGCCGCGTCCACAACCCCAACCCTACACTGGAAAGCCGGAGTCTATGGCGAGGTACAGATCTGTGGCAGTGCAGGAGTAGCCCTCCAAGGCACTGCCAAGGTCGGCGTCCGATGTGTCCTCCGAATCCGAGGCGGAATCCCTGCGTTCTGCAGCTTCATCTCAGGTGTCGTCATGGTACCGCTCTTGTTCCTGGCACCGACCGGTACCGCAGGGGTTTGAACAGACGTGGCCCCCACAGGCACAGCAGCCCTGGCCCTTTGGGACACCTCGGGCCTACCACCAATCACAGGGCCCGCTGCCGCCTTCCTGTTCGGCTAGTGGGTCTCATAGACGGTCCACACAATCCACCTCATTGTCCAAAGCCCCACCTTTGCCACGGGGGGCCAGCCCGCAGGGACACACCAACTTGGGAGAGTTGCACACAGATCTCCAGCAGCAGCCGGTAGTGCCACAACAGCCGGGCCCCGCACCAGTGGTGCTAGAACACCCTGCTCCAGGTCAGGAGTCATCGTCCTCATCGTCTCCAGACGAGGCCCTGGCAGACCTGGCTCCGTCTATGCCAGCAATGGACGCCAGATCACACCAAGAGCTGCTGCGCCGGCTCGCGGCGAATCTAGGCGTGCCAGTGGAGCTGGTGACTGAGGAATCCGACCCGATGGTGGACATTCTCACTGAGGATGCCCCTGCTAAACTGTCCCTGCCACTTAATAAAACCGTGGCAAAAATTACGAACGCATTTTGGCAGACGCCTGCGTCCATATCTCCCACACTCAAGAGCGTTGAAAGGAGATACTATGTCCCCCAGTTGGGGCACGAACACCTTTACTCACACCCCGTGCCTGGTTCAATCGTGGTCCAGGCAGCAGCTCAAAAAGAGGGACAGGGGCAGCCAGGTCCAATCCCAAAGGCTAAAGACCCTAAGCGCATGGACCTGTTGGGGCGCAAAGTCTACGCAACTGGAGGGGTGCAACTGCGCATTACTAACCAACAAGCAATGCTTAGTCGCTATGCCTACAACACCTGACAAGCGATGGAGAAATTTCATGACTGGTTGCCCCAGGATGCCAGGCATGAGTTTGCCACCCTGGCTATAGCGGGCAGAACAATAGCCTCACAGCTTTGCAAGCATCCCTTGATGTAGTGGATTCGGCCGCCAGGACCATGGCATCGGGCGTGGTAATGCGACGCAGCGCCTGGCTGCAGGTCTCAGGGATTCCGTTAGACATACAGTCTACAATACAAGACTTACCCTTTGATGGAAAGGCCGTTTGCAGAGAATATGGATTCCAGGCTTCATAGCCTTAAGGATACCAGATCTACGCTTAGGTTGTTGGGTATCCACACCCCAGCGCCTCAGCAGAGGCAGCTGCCGGGTAGACAAATGAATAGGCCACAGTTCCAGGCCGTGCACCCAGATTATTGGAGGCGTAGACCTCGGGGCCCTGGTGGGGGTTTTGTTAATACGCTGGGCACCAGTGCATGTAATAGGCGCTGTTGGCCTCGCCCGGATGTGAGCAGGGGCACTAATCAGCCCCCCTCCCATCAGCCCAAACAGCCATTTTGAAGGCGCACTCAGGGACCGCATACTAATCCCTACCATCTCTCCACCCTTCCGGGACCGTTTATCCCACTTTGCCCAAGATTGGTCACTACTTACTTCCGACAGATGGGTGCTGGACATAGTCACCGCGAGGTATTCAATCCCGTTCTTGGGTTCCCCCCTTTTCCTTTCCCCCTCCCCGTCCCTTTTCAGGGATCCTTCTCATGGGCCCCTCCTCAGGCAGGAGGTCCTCGTGCTCCTAGAAAAAGGGGCTGCGGAAAGGGTCCCCTCCCATCTGGAGGGCAGGGGGTTTTACTCCCAATATTTCATCATTCCCAAGCCTAAAGGGGGGGGCTCTGGCCTATCCTGGACCTCAGAGACCTCAACAAACAAATAGGAAAGACAAGGTTCAGGATGGTGACCCTAGCCTCTATCATTCCGGTTTTAGACAAAGGAGATTGGTACGCGGCCCTTGACTTGAAGGACACTTATTTTCATGTGGCAATACGGCCAAACCACAGGAGATTCCTCCGGTTTGTGGTATCCCACCGCCATTTCCAATTTGTTGTTCTGCTCTTCGGGCTTTCTACGGTGCCCAGGGTTTTTACGAAGTGTATGGCGGTAGTGGCAACTTTCCTCAGGAGACTCAGGGTCCAGGTTTTTCCTTACCTGGACGACTGGCTCATCAGGGGCCGGTCAAGGGACCAGGTGGTTGCGCACATACGACTAGCAAAGACCCTTTTCGAAAGGCTCGGCCTCGTCATAAACGAGGAAAAGTCAAAATTGACACTGGCCCAGGACATAGAATTTGTGGGGGTCTACCTGGCTGCCAGGAAGGGCTGAGCTTACCTCCCAGCATCCAGATTCCAAGCGATTGGGAACTTTGTGTCCAATCTGAGGTGGTCCCCGCTCACGACAGTGTGGTCCTGTATGAGGCTACTTGGACACATGGCAGCCTGCACCTATGTCGTAAGACACGCCAGACTGAGACTCAGTCCGTTACAGGCCTGGTTAATGAGGTCTTTCAACTAGGCCAGGGCAAGTTGGGACGAAATCCTGACCGTGCCTCAGAATTCCTGACCTCTCTGCATTGGTGGACTTTAGAGAGTGAGGTGTGCACAGGGGTACCATTCCGGAGAGTTGCTGTCAGTTACATTCATCACAGATGCCTCCGACGATGGCTGGGGAGCACACTTGGAGCGTCACAGGATGCAAGAGTTGTGGGTTCTGCACGAGAGGTCGTTACATATAAATGTGAGGGAGCTGAGGGCGGTCAGAAGGGCATGCAAGGTTTTACTGACCCTGCTCTCGGGAAAGTTGGTTTCTGTGTGGCTGGAGAATACAGCAGCTGTTTTTTACATAAACAAGCAAGGGGGTGCTCGATCGTCTCCATTGTGTCAAGAGGCGGTTCTCCTATGGAGTTCTGCATAGCCCACAGCATCCAGTTACAAGCAGCTTACTTGCCGGGATGCGTAAATACTCTGGTAGACTCGCTGAGCAGGTCCTTCAGAGTCCACGAGTGGTGCCTGAAGGAAGAGGTCCTGTTACAGCTCTTCCAAAAGTGGGGTCATCCCCAGGTGGACCTGTTTGCCACCGAAGCGAACCGGAAATGTCCCCAATTTTTCTCCTTCCTAGGCTTGGGGAAGGGATCGAAAGGGGATGTCCTGACTTCACCCTGGCCGCGAGGGATATTGTATGCTTTTCCCCCATTCCCCGTGGTTCCCAAGGTACTCACCAGAGTCAGGCTGTTCAAGTCACGGGTCATCCTCATAGCCCCGGACTGGCCCAGGCAGTTCTGGTATCCCACACTGCGAGAAATGATGAGGACCGGACCATATCATCTGCCACTGACCCCGGATTTGGTCACTCAGATCAGGGAGGGGGGCATCTTGTACCACCCGGATGTCAGATCCCTCCATTTGACAGCGTGGCTTATCCATGGCTGACACAACCTGAGCGGGCTTGTTTACAAGGGGTGCAGGCGGTTCTCCTAGGAAGTAGGAAACCGACCACCAGATTGTCCTATGCTGCTAAATGGAAGAGGTTTTCTGTTTGGGCTTCTGAAAAGGGAGTTTGTCCCTGCCAGGCCCCTGTCCCCGTGGTCTTGGACTACTTGTTTGAACTACATCAGGCGGGTCTGTCCACGTCGTTGGTTCGGGTGCATTTAGCGTCCCTGACGGCGTTCCATGAGGAGTCTGGGGGCAGATCACTTTTCACAGACCCACAGGTCAAAAGGTTCCTGAAGGGTCTGGACAAATTATTCCCATAGGTGAGGGCCCCTGTACCCCAGTGGGACCTCAACTTGGTGCTAACAAAACTTATGGGTCCTTCCTTTGAGCCCCTGGCCACCTGCCCACTCAAGTACCTATCTCTCAAGGTGGCATTTATAGTAGCCATCACCTTGGCGCGCAGGGTGTCGGAGCTGCATGCCCTGATGGTGGAACCACCGTATCTGGTGTTTTCTGCAGACAGTCAGGTTGCGCCGCCACCCAGCATTTTTCCCCAAGGCGGTGTCGGCCTTCCACATGTCGCAAGACATATACCTTCCAGTTTTCTTCCCTAAGCCGCACCGCTCCCCTAAGGAGCAGGCGTTGCATTCCCTCAACGCAAAAAGAGCATTAGCGTTTTATATAGATAGAACGAAACCTTTTCGTAAATCATCCCAGTTGTTTATTGCCTATGCAGAACAAATGAGAGGGCTACCAGTGTCAGCCCAAAGGCTGTCTGTCTGGATCTCCTCGTGTATTCGAGAATGCTGTGCTCTGGCGCACAAGGAGCCGCCCCGAGTTTCGGCACATTCCAGTAGGGTGCATGCTGCGTCTGTGGTATTTGGGGCACAAGTTCCGATACTTGAAATCTGTAGAGCGGCCACATGGGCCTCTATCCACACATTTACAGAGCATTATGCGCTCACCTAACAGGCCAGGGAGGATGCTGCTTTGGGTTCCGCTGTTTTAGGCTCAGTTCTGTTTAAAAAAAAAAAAAAAAAAGGAAGAGGATGAGATTGACGTATTATGTGCTGTAAATACATCTCCTGTGTTATGTTAGGTTCGGTTGTATAGTTAAATTAAATTTCTGGTTGTTATGTTACGTTACATGTGTAGGTGTCTTTTCTTGATAAAAGGTGTCTCCGACCCTGCCTCCGATGGGGATAGCTTGGAAGTCACCTCATTCGAATGGAAATGAGGAACCACTCGAAGAAGAAAACAGGGTTACTTACCTGTAACTGTTGTTCTTCGAGATGTGTTGCTCATGTCCATTCGATTCCCCCCCTGCCTCCCCTGCATCGGAGTTTCCGGCAAGAAGGAACTGAGGAGGGGGAGGGCCGGCAGGGGTACTTATGCTCCGCTATAGCGGTGCCACTCCAGGGGGTGACCTGCCGGCCCGATGGGTACCGCTGGGGAAAAAATGCTCCGGGAACCGTGCATGCGGCGCGAGATGAGCAACACATCTCGAAGAACAACAGTTACAGGTAAGTAACCCTGTTTTTTCAGGCCTTGAAAGTCAGTGTGACTTTTTGTGAAAAAGATAGGGAAGGAATTATTTTGGAGGCTAGGTGGAAGAACTGTAGGTCTCTCCAAAAAGTTTCAAGTAGTTTTCCACAACTTTTAAAAATCTTCATGCATTTTTCTACAGAGATGATGAGAGCAGGATATCAGAAGGATGGATTGGGAGTTTCAATGTTTAAGTTAAATTTCTTGTATTTGATCTTCTCAATCCTGAGCCAACTCAAAGAGAGTGAACGAGATGAGATGTTCCCTTGCAATAGACCTATGGTCAAATTCCTCTCTGATGTAATACTTACTATTTGTCATCTGAATTATACCAGGGGAAAATATTGGTTTCTGGTATCTAGATCTTACTAAAGGCTGGTTACCTCAGCCTGTAGAGGTCTGAATAAATCATAGAGCAACATTTTCAGTCTGTTTCTCAGAACAGGGGGAAATATTATTTTCAGTATTTTTGCTGATTTAATCCTATTTAAGTTGAATTCAGTGGGAGACTTTGGTTTTAACTGCCAGTGGGAAAGGAATAAGAGTTAAATTATTGATGAAGGGGAGCATAGAGACAAAAGTGAGTGTTGAACATTGTGAAGAAAATAGATTAGTAGAACCTGATAGCTGCATCTCAGATCCTACAGGTTATCTGCCCTCCACTAGGGAGGTCTGAATGTCCTCAGTTAGGGCTGCCAGATGGTTTAACAAAAAATACCAAGCAACCCCCATCTCCCCCCCAAAAAACACAGGGAAAAAATTGTCGAGGGAAAAACCAAAAAGCCCTCCAGAACAGAATTGTCGAGCAAAAAAAAAAAAATTTTTTTTTTAAATTTTTTAAAAAGGAGGCTGCCCCTTTAAGACAGCCGCCATCTTGGGCGCCATTTTTAAAACCCCGCAGCTCCAACCCAGTAGGCACAGGGAATCCAGGGGCTGGGGGGCGCAGGAGCGGCTTCGCAAGCTGCTCTTTTGGGGGGGGCAAGAGCGGCTTGCGAGCCACGGGTTGGCCACAGCTGGTGTTAAGGGAGGCATCATGTGGCCAGCTCCCGGGTTTCTGCTGGTCACGTGGGCCAGAGCAGCATGCGTTCCGCTCCCACCCCAGCCCGGTGCCCCCCTAGCATGGCGCTCGGCAAGCCCCCCCTCCTGCCTCCCCTTCACTACAACTCTGCCGCGCTCCTCACTCCCCTTCCCCCGCCAGACGCAGCAGGGAAAAATTGTCCCCGCCAGGCTTTTGTCCAAGGGAAACAGGAAATACCAGACATTTCACGTGTCTGGTATTTTCTGGGTTTTTTTGGTTTTTTTTCTTTTTTTTACCGGACGGAACCCGTGAATACCGGACACCTGGCAACCCTATCCTCAGTGAACTTATAAGATCGACCATACTGCATCAGACCAAAGGTTCATCTAGCCCAGTATTCTATCTTCGGACAGTGGCCAATGCCAGGTGTTGTAGAGGAAATGAACAGAATAGGCAATTATCAAATGATCCATCCCTTGTTGCCCATTTTCAGCCCTGGCAAACAGAGATCAGAGGGGACACACCATCCCTGCCCATCCTGACTAATTGCCATTGATGGACCTGTCCTCTGAATTTATCTTTTTTTGGGACCCTGTTAATGTCTTTGACTTCACAAAACCCGCTAGCAGGGAATTCCACAGGTTGACTGTGCATTGTGTGAAGAAATAGTTCCTTTTGTTTGCTTTAAACCTGCTGCCTATTAATTTCATTTGATGACTCCTCGTTCTTGTATTTTGGGAAATAACTTTTTCTTTCTTACTTTTTCCACACCAGACATGATTTTATACCCCTCAGTCATATCCTCCAGTAATTGTGTCTTTCCCAAGCTGAAAAGGCCCAGTCTCTCTTCATATGGTACCCATTCCAAACCCCTAATCATTTTTGTTGTCCTTTTCTGTTTTTTTTCCAATTCCAGTATATCTTTTTAAGATAAGGCAACCACATTTGTACGCAGTATTCAAGATGCAGACCTACCATGGATTTATAAAGAGGCAATAAGATATTTTCTGTCTTATTATGTATCCCTTTCTAAATTATTCATAACACTGTTTGCTTTTTGACTGCTGCTTCATACTGAGTGGATGATTTCCGAGAACTATCCACAATGACTCCAAGATCTCTCTTTTGAGTGGTAACAGCTAATTTGGACCCCATCATTTTATATGTAGAGTTAGGATTATGTTTTCCAATATGCATTGCTTTGCATTTATCAGCATTGAATTTCAGTTGCCATTTTGTTATCCAGTCACCCAGTTTTGTGAGATCCTTTTGAAGTGTTTTGCAATCTGTTGTGGATTTAACTATTTTGAGCAATTTTTTAACATCCGCAAATTTTGCCACCTCACCCCTTTATAAATATGTTAAATAGGATTGGTTCCAGTACAGAAACTTGGGGGACACCAATAGTTACTTCTCTCCATTCTGAAAACTGACCATTTATTATTACCCTTTGTTTTTTCCCATCTTGTAACCAGTTACTAATCCATGAGAGGATCTTTCCTCTTATCCCATTACAGCTTATTTTACTTGAGCCATTATTCAGGGACTTTATCAAAGACTTTCTAGAAATCTAAGTACACCATATCCATTGGATTCTCCTTGTCCACCTGCTAGTTGACCCCCTGAAAGAATTTGTATAAATTGGTGAGGCATTTTGACCCTTCCCAACAAATTATGTTCATCTATGTGTCTGAAAGTTCTGTTCTTGACAATAGTTTCAACCAGTTTGCCCAATACTGAAGTTTTACTTACCAGTGTGTAATTGCTAGGATCACCTCTAGAGCTCTTTTAAAAAAATGTAATCACATTAGAGATCTTGTAGTCATTTGGTACAGAAGCTGATTTAAACCACGATTAGTAATTCTGGAGTTTCACATTTGAGTCCTGGTGACTTATTACCATTTAGTTTACCAATTTGTTCCAAAACTTCCTCTTATGACACTTCAATCTGGTAGACTTCCTCAGATTTGTCACCTAAAACTAAATACGCATAACTAAAGGAAGTGGGAACCAATGCAATAATAAACATAATTTTATTTATAAAGCTAGAACTAGTAAATGTCATGCTCTCACACCTGGTTTTTATAGATTTGAAGAGAGAAACAAACATTCCTGCTTTTAAAACTCCAAATCAGTTTCTTAACTTGGAATGTGCTGGTTATTGAACTAATTCAATTAGGTTAAATGACGAAAATATCCTCTTTGCACCTGCAAATGAGCCTACTACTATCAAAACCTGGTTTACCACATCAGCAGATTCTAATTTCAGGTATTTAAATAGTGACTTGCCAGGTTAATAGATCTGACATTCTTTAAAACTTTGGCAGCAAACATGTAATTATCCAGTGGGCCATTTTTTAATAACTATGCAGGAGCTCAATACATCCTCTATGTGATTTTTAAATGATTGAAATTTCATTATGAACTCACTAGTACATTTTTGTAGAACAATATAAAGGACATTTTCAAAAACCCTACAAGACTAAATAGCTTTACCCCAAGTGGGAATTGGGTAAAGAAAATATTGGACTCCTAACCAAAATTTTCAAAAATTGTGGGTGATCATCTTGAGAAAATGAGGAACCTGATTTTCAGAAACTGCTGAGCTTTGAGCCTCTTGTGAAAAATCAGCCCCTTGCAACATGTCTTAAGTTAGACACCCAAAATTCACCTACTTTTTACCACATATCCCATCAGTAGCTTGAGAGCAATATCCATTAACTTGTTGGGCTGGGCAACAAGAATGCATAGAGATGTCACCAAGCAAGTGTGACCTCATTAAACTGCTAAAATCTTAGCAGATACAGGTTTTTCCTATTGCATTATTTTTTAAATTATTTTTGGCAGTCTTTCTGTCCTTACTACCTCACAGATCTTATACACACATGTGCTCATGACCAGAACAAGGCTTTAGTCATTTCTGATAAGCCCCCCTCTTAATTATTTTACAGTGCAGTTACATTTTTGACAATTTTTCATTCACCCACAACTCAAAAATAGCTTAAAGATTTTTGCTGAAACTTAAAAAACAAAAACTTAAAAAACAAAAGCACTTTTAAGCAGATACACAATATGGTCTATTTGAGTTTCAAAGGCAGCTGCTTAAGAAGCAGTGTGGATAAAAATCAATTAAAAATATTAGATTTTTAGAATTTATAATTAAAAAAACAGTTTAAAATTAAATCTATATACTAGGGCCTAAACTTAATTTAATCTCTTAAAACATGTAAGTAAAAATAAATATGCTGCATCCACGAGCCTCTATCAAAAACATTGAATTAAAGGCTGCTTTTTTATACAAAGAAAGAATTAGGAAAAAAGTTTCATTTCCGAGGTCAAGATTTATAAATATGGCACAATAGTCAGCCTAAGTAACTTAGCAGGTTCCCATTTTGAAGAGAGTAGGCAAGTAGGAACTTAAGCGCATGTCACTTTCATTTATGCATACTTGAAAGTTTTCCCAGGGTGACCTGAAATAATCACCTGAAATGACCTAGAGAAGAGCTCTGTGTAGCTCAGAAGCTTGTATCTTTCACCAACAGAAGCTAGTACCATAAAAGGATATTACATCATCCATATTGTTTCTCTCAAATAATTAGTTTAATTCACTGATGATAATTAATCCTTCTGTTTAATAAATCATTTAGTTGTAAGTCTAAAACATGTTTTGATACGAGAAGTTTATGAATCCAAAATATTGAAGACGGTTTTGTTTAATACAAATACATTTTATATGCAGTTCTGTGTTTAATTAAATTCTAGTTACTATCCTAATGCAGCTTGACACTAGTCATGAGCAAAAAGTTAATTATCTAGCAATGAATCTAGTAAATAGATGATTCACCATGGTATAACTTCCTAAAAATACAGTTAATAAGTGAAAAATATTAAGCTATATAATTGCTTAAATAAATGTAAATGTTTTAGTGTATCCTGCTAGGTAGCTAAAAAATGTATCATATCTATTGTAAATTGTCACCCCCCCCAAAAAAAAAAAATTCCACTGGAGACCACCCAGGTTACACTAATATGGGTTTATTGATTGAGGAATTAACCCTCCGCTATATTAACTATATGGTTAAACTAAAGAGGATAGAGCTGCCACTAAAGGTTTAAATTAAAGGGGAACCGGCTCTCTCTGTCTCTCTCTCTCACACACACACCCACCCACTCCCCTTCATTCGTTCACACACATTCATTTCTGCCCTCAGGCACTCACACACTTACACAGGAATATGGGTTGCAGAAGGAGCCAAGGCATGTTGGTTCTGGAGGGTCTGTTTGCGGATCATGGCTGGGGAGCTGCTCAGAAAAAAAAGAGGAGCTTCTCAGAAAGAGAGCTACTGTCACATGCTCTCTCCTTTTATTGCCTTTGTACAACCCCTGGGACTCATCCACATTTGTCACCAGGGAGCATGCCCAGACTTCCCTTGATCCAGCAGAGCAGCAGTCTCCTTAACTGGTCTGATGACTCATCACCTGGCTCCAGGTGCTCAGTCTTGCAATTTCTAATCCCAAACACACAATAGTCTCCTCTCTCTTTCTCTCTCATATCTCAGGGGAGAATGCAGTTTAGAGCAAGTTACAAGCAAAGTGGCTGAGAGTTACAAAGATTACAAAGTTGCAAGGCTCAACAATTACTAAGCTTATATTAAATTTCTGAATTTATAAAGCAAAGTTGCTGAGAGTTACAAAGTTGCAAGGTTTTACAAAGATTACAGACCTACAAGGTTTAAGATTACAACGAGTTTCAGAGTTTTTGTAAAGGCAGTGCAGCTGAAACAATTACAGAGCTCCAGAGAATCATTTACACATCATCAGTAATGAAGTAATTTAGAAGAAAACTCCTCCCACCCCTAGCAATGCAGTCAGCAGGAGGTTTTTGTCAGTCACTAAGTCATGTGTTGTCAGGACTTTACAGTTTAGTGTATTTCCAAAAAATCCATGTGTAAAATCAAGTAATAGCTCGGGCGGAGGCTTTTATGCAACATAAACTAGCATGTTTTAGTGGTTATGTCAACCAGTGGGAATGCATCTAGCCTTAGAAATTAACTAAAGTACAAATGGAGAAGTTGATTAAAATGGCTAATTTAAACTAAGGCCAGAAAGCCTTGATTTAAATCAGTCCGTTCGGCAGTTATATGCACATGAAATTGAGCATGTTTGCAGCCTTCAGTAGTGATTACTATTGATCACTATTATAAGAGCCAATGAAGGGATTGTCAGAATATCCAGTAACCTTAAGTCCAACAGTAAAACCCTTCTGACCCCACAAATGTTAAATGTGTATTTGGCTTCTATTTTTTGCAACATTTTGATTTCTGTGGAATGTCAAGTGCTGACAAAGTTAATGTTTTTCCCATTGGGAGAAATCCATAAACAAACTTTGGTATAGCATCTCATCAGAGAACTAATAATTCATCAAGAAGCACCTTTACGTCTCACTTATGGATGCTAGTTTCTCTCTCTCTCTCTCTCTCTCTCCCTCTCTCCCCCCATCTCAGACATTTTTAATTGGTGCTTTTCTGTGTGAGGATTGAGGACAGTGTTTTTTTCTTTATGTTGATTTCTGGAGTTCAGCCATTGAATAGGCATTGCAGCTTGGTCCTTCGTGTTATGATTTTATCTGGTTTTCTGTAACCAGAGTTGGTGTTTTGTTTTTCTTATGGTCTTAGAATATGTCATTGTTTCACATGCAGAAATGGTAAACAATCAGAATAGATGTTATGGGTGAGCGGTTTCCAACTTTGAAATTCATAATAGCTCTTAGACTTTTACTGTCCCAATTGCCAGAATACAATGGTGCTGCTATCACATGTCACATTGAGTTTGGAGTTCAGTTTTAGGATTTTGTCTGTTTGATGCCTTTGTTGTGATTTTGATACTACCCTGATTCTTAAAAAGGATATGCTAGTGTAGGCCCACACTGAGTTATGGATGTAGAAGACAGACTTTTTGAGAGTCTCTGGGTTAGGTTAAAAGTGGTAAAAAACAAGGGTGATGTCATGCTAGGGGTCTACTACACACCACCTATGCAGGCAGAAAAGGCGGATGAGGTTTTTTTAAACAACTCACAAAATCATCCAAAATGCAGAATTTGATGGTAATGGGGGACTTCAACTATCAAGACATATGTTGGGAAACTAACACAGTGGAGGTGCAATTTATCCAATAAGTTCTTGGACTGCATTAGAGACATTTTTTTATTTTAGAAGGTTGAGAAAGCTACTGGGCGGGGGGAGCTGTTCTAGATTTAATTTTAACAAATAGGGAGGAACTGGTTGCGAAATTTAAAGTGGAAGGCAGCTTGGGTGAAAGTCATAATGAAATCATGGAGTTCATGATTCTTAGGAATAGTAGAAAGGCGAACAGCAAAATAAAGACACTGTATTTCAGGAAGGCAGATTTTAGTAAACTCAGAGGGTGTGTCTAAACTACACCTCTCTGCCAACATAGGGATGCAAATCAAGCACTTTGAAAGTGCAAATGAGCCCAGGATTTAAGTATCCCGGGCTTCATTTGCATATTCACATTCGGGTGCTGTGCCGATCACGCGCCCTTTCGAAAGTGAAAGTACAGTCTAGCTGCGGCTCTGCCGACAGCGGGGAGCTTTTTCAACAGATCCTGTACTCCTCAAAAAAATCTTGTACTCCTCATTTTTTGAGGAGTACAGGATCTGCTGAAAAAGCTCCCCGCTGTCGGCAGAGCCGCGGCTAGACTGTACTTTCACTTTTGGAAGGGTGTGTGATCGGCACAGCGCCTGAATGTGAGTATGCAAATGAAGCCCAGAATATTTAAATCCCAGCTTCATTTGCACTTTCGAAGTGCTTGATTTGCATCCCTCTGTCGGCAGAGGGATGTAGTCTGGAGGTAGCCAGAGAGCTGGTAGGTAAGGTTCTATGGGAAGCAAGACTAAGAGGAAAAACAACTGAAGAGAGTTGGCAGTTTTTCAAAGGGGCATTATTAGGGGCCCAAAAGCAAACTTACTCTGCTGCATAGGAAAGATAGAAAGTATGGCAAAAGATCCGCCTTGGCTTAACCAGGAGATCTTGCATGATCTAAAAATCAAAAAGCAGTCTCATAAAAAGTGGAAACTAGGCCAAATTACAAAGGATGAGTATAAGCAAGATTAGAAAGGCAAAGGCACAAAACGAACTCAAACTAGCTAGAGATATAAAGGGTAACAAGAAGACATTCTATAAATATACTAGAAGCAAGAGGAAGACCAAGAATAGGGTAGGCCCATTGCTCAGTGAAGAGGGAGAAATAAACAGGAAACTTGGAAATGGCAGAGGTGCTTAATGACTTCTTTGTTTCAGTCTTCACCAAGAAGTCTGATGATGAAAGAATGCTTAACATAGTGAATGCTAGTGGAAATGGGGTAGGTTTAGAAGATAAACTAAAAAAAGAACAAGTTAAAAATTAGATGTCTGCAAAAAAATTGGAAAAATTAGATGTCTGCAAGTCACCGGGGCATGATGAAATGCATCCTAGAATACTCAAGGAGCTGATAGAAGAGGCATCTGAGTCTTCAGCTATCATCTTTGAACAATCATGGAAGACCGGAGAGATTCCAGAAGACTGGAAAAGGGCAAATATAGTGTCTATCTATAAAAAGGGAAATAAGAACAACCCAGGAAACTACAGACCAGTCAGTTTAATTTCTGTGCCAGGAAAGATAACAGAGCAAGTAATTAAGGAATTAATCTGTAAATATCTGGAAGAAAATAAGGTGATAGGCAACAGCCAGCATGGATTTGTAAAGAACAAATCATGTCAAACCAATCTGATAGCTTTTTTTGATAGGATAACAAATCTTGTTGACAAGGGAGAAGCGGTGGACATGGTATATCTAAACTTTAGTAAGGTATTTGATACGGTCTTGCATGACCTTCTCATCAATAAACTAGGCAAATACAACTTAGATGGGACAACTGTAAGGTGGATGCATAACTGGCTGGATAACCATTCTCAGAGAGTAGCTATTAATGCTTCACAATCATGCTGGAAGGGCATAACAAGTGGAGTTCCACAGGGCTCTGGTTTGGAATTGCTTCTGTTCAATATCTTCATCAACAATTTAGATATTGGCATAGAGAGTGTGCTTATTAAGTTTGCAGATAATACCAAGCTGGGAGGGGTTGCAACTGCTTTGGAGCATAAGGTCATAATTCAAAATGATCTGGACAAACTGGAGAAATGGTCTGAAGTAAATAGGATAAAGTTTAATAAGGACAAATGCAAAGTACTCCACTTAGGAAGGAACAATCAGTTTCACACATACAGAATGGGAAGCGACTGCCTAGGATGGAGTACTGCAGAAAGGAGTCTGGGGTCATTAATGGACCACAAGCTAAATATGAGTCAACAGTGACACTGTTGCAAAAAAGCAAACATGATTCTGGGATGCATTAACAGAAGTGTTGTGAGCAAGACTCAAGAAGAAGTCATTCTTCTGCTCTCCTCTGTGCTAATTAGGCCTCGATTGGAGTATTGTGTCAAGTCCTGGGAACCACATAGAAATTGGAGAAGGTCCAGAGAAGAGCAACAAGAATGATTAAAGATCTAGAGAACATGAGTTATGAGGGAAAACTGAAAGAATTGGGCTCCTTTAGTTTGGAAAGGAGAAGACTGAGAGGGGACATAATAGAGGTTTTCAGGTATCTAAAAGGGTGTCACAAGGACGAGGGAGAAAAATTGTTCTCCTTGGCCTCTGATGATAGGACAAGAAGCAATGGGCTTAAACTGCAGCAAGAGAGGTTTAGGCTGGACATTAGGAAAAAGTTCCTAACTGTTAGGGTGGTTAAACACTAGAATAGAGGTTGTGGAATCTCCATCTCTGGAGATATTGAAGAGCAGGTTAGATAGACATCTATCAGGGGTGGTTTAGACTGTGCTTGGTCCTGGTTGTGAGGGCAGTGGACTGGACTTGAAGACCTCTCGAGGTCCCTTCCAGTTCTAATATTCTACGTTTCTATACTTAAGAGCCTTTGCTGAGGGACCTTGTCAGGAGCTTTCTGGAAATCTAAGTACACTATATTTACTGGATCCTCCTTGTCCACATGTTTGTTGACCCCCTCAGCGCACTCTAGTGGATTAGTAAGGCATGATTTCCCTTTACAGATACCATGTTGACTTTTAACCAACAAATTATGTTCATCTATATGTCTGACAATTTTATTCTTTACTATAGTTTGAACTAATTTGCCCAATACTGACGATAGACTTACCGGTCTGCAATTGCCAGGATCACCTCTAGAAACCTTTTTAAATATTGGCACCACATTGGCTATCTTTCAGTCCTTTGGTCCAGAAGATGATTTAAAGGATAGGTTACAAACCATAGTGAATTGTTCTACAGTTTCATGTTTGTGTCCTGGCTATCTTCCAGTCCTTTGGTACAGATGATGATTTAAAGGATAGGTTACAAATCATAGTGAATTGTTCTACAATTTCATATTTGTGTCCTTTCAGAACTCTTGGGTGAATGCCATCTGATCCTGGTGTCTTGTTAGTGTTTAGTTTATCATTTTGTTCCGAAAGCTCCTCTAATTACACCTCAGTCTGTGACAATTTCTTAGATTTGTTGCCCAGAAAGAATGGCTCAGGTTTGGGAATCTTTCTAAAATCCTCGGCCGTGAAGACCTTACCATCTTTGAGTGCTCCCTTAACATCTTGATTGTTCAGTGGCTCCACTGATTGTTTAGCCAGCGTCTTTCTTCTGATGTACTTAAAAAAAACCATTTTGCTATTACTTTTTTAGTTTTTGCCTAGTTGTTCTTCAAATTCCCTTTTGGCCTTCCTTATTCTATTTTTTAAACTTAATTGAACAGAGTTTGTGCTCCTTCCTGTTTTCCTCACTAGGAATCAACATCTACTTTTTACATGATACCTTTTTATCTCTCTCTGCTTCTTTTACGTGGTCATTAAGTCATAGTGGTACTTTTTTGGTTTTCTTACTGTGTTTTTTAATTTGAGTTATACATTTAAGTTGGGCCTCTATTATGTTGTCTTTTGGTGTTGGTAAGTCTTTTAATCCAGCACACTGTATAACCATTGTTCTCGGTCATTTGCATCTTGACTATTGCGGCCTTTGCCTTTCTACTGTTCCTGACATGCAGCTTGCTGCCTCAAGTCTATTCAAAATACTGCTCCTATGATCATCTTTCTTACCTGATCTGATCATACACCTCCCTTATTTGGGTTACTTTGCATGCTTCCTCTTCGTCACAGTATCAAGTACAATTTTCTAGTTATTAAGACTCTCCATAACTTAGCCCCTTCCTAGTTAACCTCTCTGTATCATATTGTGTTGTAACAATGTTACAATCATCCACCTGTTTTTCAGTTTGCCTATAAAAATCTTTGTGCCATGTTGCACTGGGTTCATGAAACACCTTCCTTCATAGGCAGTTGTTGTAGCTGGGGTTGGGGGAGGCAGGCCCCCAGCTTCACCTACAACCCCCCCCTCTGCTGAGGACCCACCCCTATGGGGAGGGGAGGATGCAGGACAGTGTACTGAGTGCACCCTCTCCCGCCTCCTTCCGTCCCAGTGGGGAAGGGGGCGTGTGCATGCCCTAGCCTCCCTGGCCCCTGGAGCACCGGGGAGGGAGGAGGCCACAGGGCACGGCTCCCTTCTCTCCGGAGCAGGGAGGAGGCTGTACAGCACGGCTCGCGCCTCCCTGGAGCACCAGAGCGGGGAGGAAACTGCACCACACAGTTCCTGCCTCCCTGGAGCACCAAGAGAGGGAGGAGGCTGCACGGTGTGGCTCCTGCCTCCCGAGAACATTAGAGCGCCGGGGAGGGAGGAGGCCATACAGCACAACTCATGCCTCACCAGAGCACTGAGGGAGGGAGGAGTTTGCGCAGCTCCAGCCTCCCCAGGCAAAAGCATGGGGAAGGCAAGCACTAGGGGCAGCAACACTCCACCCCCAGAATGCCTACATTCTGGGGAATTCTGGGGGTGGAGTGTGGGCAGGGCCGTGCCTGGCGGTTTGCTAGGCCAACAGCTGCCTATGCTTTCCCTGTACTATTCCAAAGGTCCACACACTGCCCTCCTTAAGATTCTTTCTCAAGACTTCTTCTACTATGATACCTATGGGAAACTGCCCTCTGATAGGAGAGATGTAAATGGCAAGTAGGACTTTGGATAGTTTTTTGTCTTTTTTACAAGAAATTAACTGACTCAGCTATGCACATATCTAGCTTATGTAATCATATACTTAAATATTTATTATTTGAATTCTATTACTTTTTTCATAACCATCCATCCCTATTCCTTCTGGTTGTTTTATACCCACTTGATCCATCTTATTTTAGGCTGCTTGTTCTCAATTCCAGTGTCTGGCCCTATCCTGGTCTTGAACAACTAGTAGCTGTTATTACAGGGAGAGGTTCCTGTTGCTTTGGATTGGCATATGCTCAGTCATTCTGGGGAGAGTATCGTGTGTGAGTAGTCCAGTTAACTGAAGGAGCTAAGATGTGCTTGAGCATGCCTATTGAGAATGGAGTCATTGATGATTTTAGCAGCTAAAATAAAAAAGCTCTACTGAGGATGTGCAAAGTGACTTTTTTAAGAGTGCGTAACGTGGTCAGATTTGGATTGTTTTTCAGAGGAATGGCAAAAACACACAAAGTTTACCCTCTGCCAACTTTTAAACTCCTGCTCTGAAGGATGAGGCACAAGAGTTATTTAAAGAAAAAAATATCAGATTTTTTTTAATATAGGACAGACATTTTTCACTAGCCGCCTTCTCAGAAACGCCTGAACTATTTTGGCCTCTCTTGCCCTCCACCCTCCAAATTAATATTTTACATTAGCCTGTGATAAACAGCTGACAGTAAAAATTTCAACCGAAACAATTAAAGTTTTGCGAAGTTATAAGCAACAAAAATAGGGAAATAGTGGGAAATATTGAGCAACCTTAATAGGAAATGCTCCCAGCCCTTCCTGTAACAATGAGGTAAGACTCAATGGGCTGATGTAGCAAAAGCCATTAAAATATTATTTATATAGAAAATAAAAATAGCTGCATGATGGACAGACAGATAGTATCTTTTTCCTGACAGCACTTGATTTGTGTCAAGATCTGTGAGATTCCCTCATTGGTATCTTAATTTAGAAGGCATAGAAAAATATGTGCTTCATTTAATTTGAAGAGATATGATAATCAGGCCACATCTATGCTTACCTGCGGATCAACGCTCCGCAGATCAATCTTCTGGCGTTCAGTTTAGCAGGTCTAGTAAGGACCTGATAAATCAAACGCTGAGGGTGCCCCCATCAATCCTGGTACTCATACTCCTCTCAAGGAAACTGAAAAAACCTACAAATAGTCTGGTAGCACTTTATAGACTAACAAAACATGTAGATGGTATCATGAGCTTTCGTGGCCACAAAAGCTCATGATACCATCTACATGTTTTGTTAGTCTATAAAGTGCTACCAAACTGTTGTTTTTTTAGTTTACCTGTACAGACTAACTCGGCTACCCCCTGAAGCTTTCTTCTCAAGGAGTAAGAGAAGTTGATGGGAGAATTTTTTCTGTTGACCTCCCGCTGTGGGGATGGCATCAGAGTCGTGTTTCTTAGTTCACACTTATCCCTTAGCATAGACTTGGCCTCATTCTGGTATGTCTGTGATTTATAAGTCACCTGGATGTTTGTAGAAGTTGGTTTCCTTTGGCCGACAAGCATAGGTGTGTGGATTTTGATGTGGGTTGTTGAAGGCGATGCTTTCTGAGAATTCAAGGTTTGGCTAACAGTAAAAATTCATATAATGTGGGACAATGGAAAGCAATTGCATCTATTATTTTGTTCATTGGATGATTTTAAGTAATGAAGGCCTCCCTTTCATTTTTTTACTCCCCCTGCAAATTTTAATTTTTAATAAACTTTGCCCAAGTAGGATTTAAAGCTTATCTCTCAAGACATATTTAGAGCAGTGCTACGGTGAAGTGATTTGGGAAAAAAATACATACAGCTGAAAATAGGATATTTCTGCATGCCTGCGTCAAACTCTAGCAGGAGTTTTCATTATGGAATAACTTGTCCTCAAACTAGTCACTATGCAAGACCGGAATTATTAATTATCTGTCAGAACTTGTACCTTTTGGGCGTGCCAAAGATGGGTTTTGCTGTAGCCAAGAGTTCTGTAGCACCCGCTTCACTGATGCGGTCAAGCAAGGAGTCACATAGAGGCAGGGAAGAGCAGGCAGATTTTGTTTAAATTCTGTAGATGAGCTGCAAAGATTAGTCTGTTGATAGCACACTGTGTGTTGACTAAGCAAGTGCCTTTCAAGACCAGGAGCAGCCTTTGACGAGGATGAGAGAGACTAGAGCTGGTGAAAAATGTAGATACTAGAGGCTGTAACTTTTTGTAGACTAGCCTGGGAGACAATCTGTCATATGGGACAGAGAATAAGATGGAATTTTTCCATGGTCTTCCTGGAGAACATCTGAAAACTAGTTACCATTCCTGGGGGATAAACACAAATCTGTGTTTGTCACAAATCTGCCAGTCCTCAACACTTGAGAAAAGTAACTAATTCTGAATAGTAATAGAGAGGTAGCTATTTTAGTCTGATCTTGCTAAAACAAAAGGAAAAACTGTGTAGCCCTTTAAAGACTAACAAGATGGTTTAATAGGTGATGAGCTTTCGTGGGCCAGACCCACTTCCTCAGATCATATTCTGGAAGAGAATTGGCATGACCATATATACCAAAGGAATACAATGAAAAAAGCGAACACGTTATTCAACTGACAAATCAGATTTAGTACAGAAGGTGGGGTGAGGAAGTGGGTCTGGCCCACGAAAGCTCATCACCTATTAAACCATCTTGTTAGTCTTTAAAGGGCTACACAGTTTTTCCTTTAATTATGAATAGTTAAGCTTGATTGTGCGCATGGCAGAGGGAGAATTCAGTGTATCTGTTTTAAATTTTTTTGAAAAAGGCTCTTATGAATTATAACCCAGCAGTCCTGAGTTTTATTCTGCTAGGAATTAATTATGGAACATATAGTTTCAAAACAAAGCAAGTGCTCTGAGATCTGTAGGCCATTTATGCTGGTGACAAGGGCAGAACCTGTTACCAGGATGCATGGTCTGAGCTTGTGTGTGTTATCTGCAATACATGGGGAAACATGTACAAATGTTCTGACCTCTCTCTTTAGGATCACAGCTACTCAAAACACCAATTTCCAGGAAGCGCTCTCTTATTTAACAAGCCCTCTCTCAGGGCTTATCTTGGTGCTTTTATTTCTTTTTTGTGTTTTATGCCAGCGATTTTCAAACTTCATTGCACCTTGACCCTCTTCTCGCAACAAAAAATACTACCCTGCCCTACAGGATTGGGGGGCGGGGGAGAGCTGCCTGTAAACTAGTCCAATCCCAGTGGTGACTAGATGAGACAATATGAAAGGGAAGAGTTGTTGACTCACTAGTGCAATATTTAGCACTTTAAAACTGTGTTTTGTAGAGTCTCCCACTCTGTTACGCCTTAGTTAAGTATCTTATGGGGCATGCAGAACATAAAATAAATGAACCAACAAAACTTAATTTGCAGACTGAGATTTTTATTTTTTTCTGAACAAAGGGCCATATGAATTCCCTGTAATTAGAGCAGGCTTGCTAATTGGCAGGTTAGACATGGCCTTAGTAGTCTGCCTGGCTCTCTGTCTCATCAAGCACTTTGATTTCATCCTGTAAATTAGTCATTGTGGAGAAAATAAACCATTAAGTGGAACCTCCCTTAATCTTAGTGTTTAAAATAGCACCTGAGCCTCTTAAGCATTTTTCAGTCATGTTGGGTGTATCTTTGCTGCAGAATTAGCCTTTGCTCTTTACCAGGCTTTTGTCCCTAACTTACTTCCTGTCTGCATGCAAAAATCTCTCACCTAAATTTAGTTGGTGTTTTCAACCCAGACTAGCTGTCACAGATAGAGATATAGATTGGAGTCCAGGTTCCACTTTTACTTGGGCTGATCACCTCCCACTTGGTAGTGAAGATGCAAATTAAATTGTATAAGTCATGATAATCCACCAGTGCCTTCCCACAGTTCCCTTTGCACCTAGAAGGACAAATACATTCTCCCACAATTCACTGGGAAAGAATGACTGAGTGGTGCAGTTTACTATAGCACAAAGAACCATGGGACCTGCCCCGGAAGGTCTCAGTCATGCCCACTGGTGAGACAGTATATTGGGTCACACTTGGGGGAGTGACTTTTCACACCTGGGTTAGGTTAACTCTGGTGTGAAGACTCAGGTGCCGGACACATGGGTTAACGATGACTATGTTAACTTCACTGTGTAACCCCTGGTTCTTGTATTATGTAAAGAAGTAAATAACACTTTGGAATTCACTTTCTTCATAGCATTCATGATTTTGTAGATCATTATCATATCCCCGATCAGTGTTCTCTCTATTTTTTTCTATCTGTGTGCAGAATAAATTTGATGTGCACCAAGGCATGTGCAGTTGTGCACCACCATTAGAAACACATGCTGCTGGCAGCTACCGGCCATGGGCACTTTGTGTCAGCCGGTGGCCGGGGCAGTGAGTGGTCTGTGAGCCCTATTACACACCTGAGTCTTCAACTGCTAGGACAGGGTCCCTTCGCAGCGGGCAGCCAAGGAAGGCTGACGGGTGCCCCAAAGTTCTACACCCGAGTCTTTGACTGCTAGGACAGGGTCCCTTCGCAGCGGGCAGCCAGGGGAAGCTGACGGGTGCCCCAAGAGTCCACAGGGAGAGCTTATTACACCCAAGTCTTTAGCTGCTAGGACAGGGTCCCTTTGCAGCGGGCAGCCAAGGGAGGCTGACGGGTGCCCCAAGGGTTTGCCCCATGGAGGCAGCACAACCCAACGCTCAGCTCTTACTGTGTTTACCCCTGACGGGCTGTGATCCTTTTAATTGTGTCTGGTTCTGTTACAGCAACAGGAGAAGTCAGGTTAAAGCTTAAACAGTTACTATTTTTATTGTTACAAGGCAAACTTAGCTGTTAAATGCTACTGCTGTGTTACAGATAACACAGCCCCTACAAAAGGACAAGACAGAAATTACACTAAAAAGTCACTTACAGGTACCATGAAACCCTTTTGGTTCTCTGAGCTCTTATTAAATGCATGCAAAATAGACACTTAGCAGGTATATTCTCACCTCTGCGATCCTTACTCCGGCGAAGCCAGGTTCCTCTCAATCCCAATGGGAAGCACTCAGTACGAGACTAAGGCGTCCCTAAAGTCTCGGGGGTCCAAGACTGCCTGACCAGCAGGTATGTGGGTGGATCTCCAATTAGAGTGGGGCACAGGGCCCTACTTTATACCCCTGTGGTCACGTAGACGCTTCTCTTGTCATTAAAATGCCAATTAAGTTGGAACGTCTTTGTGACGCCCATTCCCACAGGGGGTCCAAAGCTTAACTTGCACCTGTGAGGTGGAGGTAACTAAATCATTAGGGCTGGACATTCTTTTCTGATGGGGCAGTAGATTCCCCTTCTGGGACGGTGTGTAGACGTATCAATTACTGGTACCAGCCAAAGGCAGCCCAAGGCCCCGGTCGTCTGCTGGCCCAATTGCCGTTGTTATCTGGTTTCCGTCTAGCATCCAGGGCCATTGTCATTCCAGCACCTCTAGAGGCCCTGGAGCCTTTGAAGACAGAGTTTCGCTCTCAAGGATTCTCTCTCCCAAGGATGTCGGGGGGGGGGGGGGGGTTCTGTCTGGCTACACTTTGTTAATCAGCTGGGTGGCATTTGAATCTCTCCTGGGTGGTTGTCCAGGTGTTCAGCTTAGAGGGAACACTGCCCCTGATATAATATAATGTCTCTTTTCTAGGCTGAACAGTTCCAATATTGTTAATCTCTCTTCACATGCCAGTTCTTTACACCCCTGATATATTTATTTCCATATCCTATATATCTTGTATAAGATAGGGTGACCAGAACTGCATACAGTATTCAAGGTGTGAGCGTACCATGGATTTGTATAGAGGAATTATGTTATTTTCTGTCTTATTATATATCATTTTCCTAGTACTTCCTAATATTCCGTTAATTTTTTTGAGTGTTGCTGCACATTGAGCATGTGTTTTCAGAGAATTATCCATGAAGACTCCAAGTTTGCTTTCTTGAATGTTAACAGTTTATTTAGCTGTTTTTTTACATGTATAGTTGGGATTATGTTTTCCAGTATGTATTGCTATGCATTTATCAACATTAAATTTCATCTGCCATTTGTTGTTGGGCAATCATTCTGTTTTTTGAGGATCATCTTTTTGAAGCTCTTCATAGTCTGTTATGGACTACACTATTTTGAATAATTTTGTATTGTTTACAAACTTTGCTTCCCCTTCTTTCTAACATTCATAAATGTGTTGAATAGCACTGATTCTATTACATATTCCCGGGCGACCTTGTTATTTACTTTTCTGCATCACATAACTGTTGAGTCCTACACTTCTTTGCTGGGTTTTTTTTTTTTTTACCAGTTACTGACCTATGAGGGGATCTTCCCTCCCCTCTTCTCCCAAGACGTCTCACTTTGCTGAAGGGCTTTAGACGAAGGATCTTGTCAAAGTCTTTCTTGTCTACATCTTTGTTGACCCCCTCCCTCAACGAATTCTAATAGATTAATAAGGCATGATTTCTCTTTACAGAAGTCATGTTGCCTGTTTCCCAACAGATCGTGTTCATGCAGGTATCTGATAGCTCTGTTCTTTCCTATCCTTTCAGCCAGTTACCTGGTACTGAAGATATACGTACTGGCGTCTAATTGCCAGGATCACTTGTGGAGTCTTTTTTTTTTTAAACTGCATAACATTAGCAATCCTCCAGTCATTTGGCTCAGAAGATGATTTAAATGATAGGTTACATACCTCACTAAGTAGTTCTGCAATTTCACATTTGAGTTCCTTTAGAACTCTTGGCTGAAGACAATCTGCTGCCTTATTACAATTTAATTTATCAATTTGTTCCAAAACTTCCTTTAGTAACATCTCAATCTGGGACATTTCTTCAGATTTGTCACCTAAGAAGAATGGTTTAGGATGAGTTTAGGAATAGCCGTCATTTCCTCTATAAACAGTAGCTCAGGTCCCAAGTTCAATAGAGCTTTTAAAGCTGCAAATCCTGCTAGTTACACCCATCTGTTTTAATATTGATCATCGCCGCTTTGAACTTACAATTAAAAGTCCCTGTGTTTTATCCCCCTAATAATTAAAGCTTTGATTGTGGACTGTGTGCAGACCTCTTCCTTTGTGGGGCACACTATGCAGACTACAATTGTTTTAAGTTTCTAAAATCTGAGTTGCACAGGGAGAAGATTATCAGTTCAGTGGGTATGAACGATGAAGCTGTGAACAGAATCTATAGTTGGTCCAAGTCAGGGAAATGCAGAGTTTGAACTTCTTGGCAATTCCCTTTCTCATTTCAAAACAAAAGAAGTTAAACTTTTTACAAAACTTGGGACTCTTGAGTGGAACAAAGGGAAAAAAATACCATCTCCATTTGCAGTTTGTAAAATTCACATGAACATTATTAATACCTTTTTAAAGTTTTTACTTAAACATATGAATTTTACTTCTTAACACTTACATACTATAAATAAAAACCCTGCAGGGAAACCAACCTTTTGGAAACAGCCTCTCTACCTCCTCCTGTGGCAACAAGAAGCAAGCAGCTGCTCTCGTTTTCCAGCATGCACATAATGGGCTCTCTGACAAGGGGAACTCTAATATTATATACCACTCTTATTAGCTAAGATTAGAGCGTGTGCTGTAAAACCCTGCAAGTATCATGCACTAAGGCGACTGGGCTCTTTTCATTTTGTAAATCATATGTAATTGCCTTCTTAAAACCAGCCACTGCACTGAGTTATGAATGTGATTCTTCTTCACATTCAGTGTTCTAGTACTTCAAAGACTGTTACAGATTAAGGTATATATACCACCCACCAAAAAACCCCCCTTATGTTCTAAAACATTGTGTTAAAGGTTGTTGGACTATTTATTTACCCATGCAAACAGAGAAAAGCAACACCTACAACTACACTCCAACCCTTTCTTTCCTTTCACAGCCTTAATTACCTCCCTTCCTCCATGAAAGACATCATGTTGCAAAGCAAATTATGGTTCTGATAAATGTTTGTGTGAAATGTTTATGTAAATAGGTTGTTTACATTAGTGATTGTTCTCAGCTTGTTCTTGGTATTAATTTTCATGTAGAAATTACACAACAGAGATTTGCACCTTTATCTGTTGGTATGTAGTAAGTGTATTCACTTACGCAGTGAAGAACACAAAGGTCACAATGTCTCACATCAGAAAGAGAGAGAGATGGAAAGCAGTTGTAAAATTGGCTCATTTCAGGGTTAAGACAAATCCACATAGCTTCCATTAAATTTGTTACCAAAATGCATTACACAATCACAAGGCTACTGAACAAGAAATGATTGCTTGTCTGTGCTAGGTGATTCAGGAAATCGTTACACACTTAAATAGTGCATACTTCCCATTCACTGACAAGTGGGAGGACATTTCCTGGCCACTAATCCTTCCTTTCACACCACCCTTCCACCTCCAGCTAATGGTATGTAACACCAGGAGGTATTTGGCTCTTTTGCTTCCCTCTCTCTAGTCTTCCCATCTGATCATGGCAGAATTTATTTCATCTCCCTTAAAGCATCCCTGACAAACAGATGCTCAGTTCAGCCTTGAATTTTTTTCACAAACCTTGGTTTCTTCACATCCTGCTTTGCCCAATTTCCTAAATATAGTTTGAACCGCCTACATCTGGGACTCTCTGGTCTGGCAACATCCATGGTCCAACAGGGCCATGAATGCTGCTGGACCAGAGAGCCCCAGAGCATGGGAGTGTGAACCAGCTGGGAGCCCCGTCACCAGGGAACCTCAGCCAGGTGGGGCAGCAGCGGGACCAGGCAGCCCTGTCCCCGGGCCGCAGCAGGACCAGGGTGCACTGTCCCGGTGGAGCCCCGGCTGGGGGGGACAGCAGCAGAATTGGCAAGCCCTGTCTTCTGGGGGCTCTGGCTGACTAGGGCAGCAGCGGCTCTGCCAGGAAGCCCCGTCCCTGGGGCGGAGAGGGGGGGGGAGATAAGTGTGGCAGTTGGCACAAGCCCCATCCCTGGGAAGCCTTAGTGAGGCGCGGCAGAAGCCAGGGAGTCCCAGCTGGGCTTAAGTCCAAGCCCTGCAGGCTGGAGCCCAGTGGCAGTGCACTGGAGCAGAGCCAGCCGCAGGGAGAGGCAGTGTCCTGGGAGGCTTGTGGCAGGGGACCTCCACTGATCCGGCAAATTCCCTCTTTTGGGACAGGTCAGGACTTGAGGGTGCCAGACCAGGGAAGTCCAACCTGTATTTCAGACCTCATTTTCCCAATTATAGATTAAGCCCACTGTTTCCTCTTCTGATCTCACTGCCTACTGAAAATAATTGATCTTACCTTCCTTTATAACATCCCACGTACTTACTTGAGTCTTCCCACAGTTCTCTGAGTAGACCATGTTTAGTGCTTCTAACCTCATCCCATAGTTTATATTTTCAAAAACTTTCAACGTTGGTACCACAACTCACCAGAGGCAGAAGAAGCAGAGACAACATGTGAGATTAGAGAGAAATGGCAGAGGGAGCAGGGCAGGGTACAAACAGGAGAAATACAAAAGAGTTAGAAAGTCTATACAGATGAACATGTAAAGAGAAGGACATTTAAAAGGAATTCCCAGCAACTTATTTTTCTAAATAATGGCTATGCTAAATAGCTCGTGCTTTTTCGTCATTATATTGCAAAGCATATTACAAAGGATGTCAGTATCACTTCAGATATTATGACTCTGATAAATGTTCACATAAGCATTTCAGACATACATTTTACAGATGAGGAAACAGAAGCATAGAGAGGTGAAGTGACCTGTCTAAAGTCCGCCAGCAGATCAGTAGCAAAGCGACGAGTAGAATTCAACAGTAATAAAATACATATTTTGAAACTGTCACTATTTAGGAACAAGCGGATTGCCAGAGTCTGGCCATCTCTGAGATGCTGCATTTCTTGTGGTGACTATTGGGGAAAGGCAAGGTCAAAATAAGGCCAAGGCAACCATATTTGAAGACTATAAAACCTTTCCAAAATGCTTTCTTTTCCACCATCCCCAATCTCCTGACATGCTCTGGAGATCAGAGAGGAGGGTTTTCCTTTCCAGTATTTCCACCGAAGTCACTAATTATTGCCAACAGGTCCAATCAATCTAAGTTCTGTTAAACTGATCAGTAGTAGATTGACTTGGATGATAAACAATATAGTGGAACCTGAGGATCCATTGGTCAATTGCGCAGCAAAAGAGAGTGGGTTTGAGGCCACATACCCCAAAGAAATAATTTTTGTGGTAGTCAATCTTCTGGCATTTAATTTAGTGGGTCTAATAAAGACCCACTGAATCGAACTTTTGGGTGCCCCATCGATGCCAGAACTCCCACTTCTCGCAAGGAGCAAGAGAAGTTGACAGGAGCTTTTCTCCCGTCAACCTCCCGCTGTGAGGATGGTGCCAAAGCTCAGCTTAAGATACATCGACGCCAGCTAAGTTTTTTTATGTAGCTGGAATAGCATACCTTAAAGCCAAGCTACAACTATAGTGTAGACCTGGCCTAATTACTTGAAGGTGATCTGTTCTTGACTGACTCTATGCTAAAGGACAGAGATTTCTGTGGCCTCCTTCAAGAATTCCCCTTCATCAACAGGCTTTTATCATTGATGTCATTTATGGGCTAACTCATTTATATGCAGTAACACCACCATGTACGGATCAAATAAAATTAATTCTAACAATGAATTAATTGTCCATGCCAACTTCTGATGTCTCCGTCTTCAAATAAATTTCCACGTTATTTACCCTCTATGGCTTTCCAGAAGAAAGGGGAAAGACAGCTGCTTAGATTGAGGATGGTAGCGAAAAAGGGCCCAAAACAAAAAGGTTTACATTTTCTGCATGATTGCTCCACTCTGGACTCAAACATAAGAAATGTCATTTAAAAAAATGTGTATTGTAGAGGTTAGCTCCCAGGGCTCAGGAAAGACTAAACTCCAGGAATAGGTTATGTACTTGTTAGGAGAGAAATAAATTGTTAAAGACACGAGATTATTCCTCACACACATTTCATATTATTTACAGACATTGGTCACCAATTATTCTTAATTCCATTTAGTGAGAAATATGTAAACTCTAACAAGCATATTAGATGGCACAAGCAAAATTCAGAGAGACAGAATACCTTTCAGCATGCTTGGGATTCCAGTTCCCAACCCTTTCCCAGCACTTGCCAGCTACTCGCAGCTGTATTTCGACTCTTCCCAAACACTTAAAATAATTTGTTAGACTATATGCCAAAGTTTATCACTGAAAATCACTATCACAAGGCCTGGGCGTTCCCTTAAAAAAAAAAAACTACCAAAATTCAGATAACAGTATTCCCTGAAACAGGAGAAAAGGCCAGGCCCCTCTTAAAACTGGCACAAAGGGAAAAGAGCATGTTAAGGAAGCACTTGAGAATTTCCTTTGGATAAGGGACCCTCAGCTAATGAATAGCTAGCATAGTTATTGAATAGTATGTCAGTATGTCATGAATAGTCAGTCCCATGCATTGAGGCAGTTTTCCCGAATGTCAGGGGATACATTGGGGTGGAGGGGCTGGAGCCCAATGTGCTCTGGTCTTTCTGAATGAAGAACATAGGAATTACTAGCTTCAGAGGGGTAGCCGAGTTAGTCTGTAACTGGAAAAACTTAAACAAAGGAATAGTCTTGCAGCACCTTAAAGACTAACAAAACATGTAGATGGTATCATGAGCTTTCGTGGGCACAACCCACTTCTTCAGTTGAATGGAGTTATTAAAAGTTCATTTTCTACATAAATAGGGGATGGCAGGAGGGAGGAGTGGAGGTGGAGTGGAGAAGAGAGAAGGAAGAAAAAGGGGAAAGAAATAGTCAATTAGAGTGTCCATGCTACATGAAGCTGATAAAGAAGGTGCAAATTGTTCTGAAGTACCCTTTGTTTTTTATGTCATTAGGATGTGGAATGTAGTGACAAATATGTCTTTATTTATACCTTTGTGATAGGAATCAAACCTGTAAATGAAGTTAAGTTCTAAGGCTTCCCTGGATGGCCCACTACATTCCACATCCTAATGACATTAAAAAAACCCCCAATGGGTACTTAAGAACTATTTGCACCTTCTCTATCAGGTTCATGTGGCATGAAAACTCTAAATGACTATTTCCTTTCCCTTTTTGCCCTTCTCTCTCTCCCCCATCCCCTATTTATTTTGAAACTGGACCTTTAATAACTCCATTCATCTGAAGAAGTAGGTTGTGCCCACGAAAGCTCATGATAACATCTGCATGTTTTGTTAGTCTTTAAGGTGCTACAAGACTGTTAGGGCTCATCTAGACGATATTCCTCTTTCAAAAGAGGAATCATAGAATACTAGGACTGGAAGGGACCTCGAGAGGTCATCGAGTCCAGTCCTCTGCCCTCATGGCAGAACCAAATACTGTGTAGACCATCCTGATAACACATTTATCTAACCTACTCTTAAATATCTCCAGAGATGGAGATTCCACAACCTCCCTGGGCAATTTATTCCAGTGTTTGACTACACTGACAGTCAGGAACTTTTTCCTAATGTCCAACCTAAACCTCCCTTGCTGCAGTTTAAGCACATTGCTTCTTGTTCTATCCTCAGAGGCCAACATGAACAAGTTTTCTCCCTCCTCCTTATGACACCCTTTTAGATACCTGAAAACTGCTATCATGTCCCCCCTCAATCTTCTCTTTTCTAAACTAAACAAACCCAATTCTTTCAGCCTTCCTTCAAAGGTCATGTGTTCTCTAGACCTTTAATCATTCTTGTTGCTCTTCTCTGGACCCTCTCCAATTTCTCCACATCTTTCTTGAAATGCAGTGCCCAGAACTGGACACAATACTCCAACTGAGGCCTAACCAGCACAGAGTAGAGTGGAAGTATGACTTCTTGTGTCTTGCTCACAACACACCTGTTAATGCATCCCAGAATCATGTTTGCTTTTTTTGCAACAGCGTCACGCTGCTGACTCATATTCAACTTGTGTTCCACTATAACCCCTAGATCCCTTTCTGCCGTGCTCCTTCTTAGACAGTCGCTTCCCATTCTGTATGTGTGAAACTGATTGTTCCCTCCTAAGTGGAGCACTCTGCATTTGCCTTTATTAAACTTCATCCTGTTTACCCCATTTCTCCAATTTGTCCAGATCATTTTGAATTATGACCCTATCCTCCAAAGCAGTCGCAGCTTGGTATCATCTGCAAACTTAATAAGCGTACTTTCTATGCCAATATCTAAATCGTTGATGAAGATATTGAACAGAGCCAGTTCCAAAACAGACCCCTGCGGAACCCCACGTGTTATACCTTTCCAGCAGGATTGTGAACCATTAATAACAATCCTGCTGGAAAGGTATATATACAAAATATTACATTTACAAAAGAATGTAAATGAGCCCGATCAAAAGTGCAAATGAAGTGCGGATTTAAATATCCTGCTCTTTATTTGCATATTCGCGTCCGATCGCTGTTTCGAAAAAGAGTATTTCGAAAGTGAAACTGCAGTCTAGATGCGGTTCTTTCCAAAACCCTCCCCCCCCCCTTTTTCAAAAGAACCCATACTCCTCATTTTGAAAAAAAAAAGGGGGGGGATTTCGAAAGAACTGTGTCTAGACTGCAGTTTTACTTTTGAAATACCCTTTTTCGAAACAGCAATTGGATGTGAATATGCAAATGAAGCATAGGATATTTAAATCTGCACTTCATTTGCACTTTCTATTTCCTTAATTTACATTCCTCTTTCGAAAGAGGAATGTAGTCTAGATATAGCCTTAGTTGTTTTTAAAGTTTTGATAGGAATTACTAGACTGGAATTAAAGTTCTATTTAGTGAAGTATTAAGTTTTTGACAGTGGACAATGTGATTTTGAAATCTAAGGCTCTGGCTGCACTACAATTGCAAACAGTTAGCTAGGACCAGGTTTGCTAGACACATTGCAGCAGAAATTCCCTAAAAGTCACTTAGTTTGTTTGTTTGCTTTAACTGTGGTACAGAGTCAGTGGACAGGTTTTATAATACATGTGTGTGTGTCCGCTATCCATACTGTGTACTGGGCTTAGTAATATTCTGATCTTAATGTCACTGAAGCTATAGAGGAGAGCTAAACATACACACAACAAAGATATATCACATGAATTGAAGAAAGTCATAAGAAATGAACAAGACCTATCGAAGAGGGATTCTCTTTCCACTTGAGTAACAGTATACAATTTTATTTACTCCTGCTGCATTTGAGACTAGGAGCAATAGACTCTCTCTTCTAAAGCAGATATGAAACAACTTTTAGTTAAGAAATAAAGCAGATGGCCTGCGTAGATTAAAGAGTTGGAATGCCACAATGAAAGAGCACACTGCTGTGTACAAATCCCACAGTAATTACAGCAGCAGCATTATTCTACTAATGATGCTATCACTGCAAACTGGGACAAATTAACACTGAAAGAAGTGTGCTGGTGACTTGCAGCCTTGGGGAAGGTGAAGATAGGGGAGAGTGAGATATTTAAGAGAATCATTACAGATTAAATGCTGCAAGACTCTTTAAGATAACTGCAGCCCCCCCCCCCCCCGAAAAAGGGAAGATGCACCCTTTCTTGGTTGTCCTGCTCTATCTAGGGGTCATATATTAAGCTTACTCACCCCCGTTAAGTGCTTCTGCATGACCAATGTCATCAACCTGGCAACTGAATGCTGATCAATGGCCTTTCACGCTAGAAAAGCAACTCAAGAAACAATTTTGAGTGAAATGGCTCTTTTCAGTGTAAATATCAAAAGTAAAGTATACATTCATGTATGCTACCTCAATGAAGAAAGCCTCTCTCACAAAATGTGAATACCTGAACAAGCTATTGAACAAAAAGAAAATCAGTGTCCTCATGTTACAAGAGACTTACTTATCAGATACAGAAAAAAACAAAATATCAAATTCCAGAATATCCTTTAGCATCAAGCCGCCACCACCCAAAACACAGATGGGCAATATTTGTGAGATAAGAGCTCCGAAGCATCAGAATGCTCACATTCATCAGAATGAAAAATGGGTGAGCTAACAATAACCAACATCCATAGGCCACCTAATGTTGTCTGGCCAAAACAATCTTGCCACATCATAGCCACCCTTCAGTATGGGACACAGACATCACAGCAGTCTTACAGCCTCAAATTATGATGAGAATGTTATTATGGGTGAACAGCTTCTTGAATAGAGTTCAAAGCAGGACCACCATCTACTAAACCAGTCAGGAAAAGAATGGTTACCTAACTTTCATAAATAATGTTCTTCGAGATGTGTTGCTCATATCCATTCCATGCACCATGTGAATGATTGTTGGGGAATTTTCCCCTTAACAATATCTATTGGGTCACCGAAGCAGAAGGGATCCTCACAGAATATCTGAAAAAACTGAGTATTATTTATGTCAACTCTGATTGACCCTCAAAAAACAGCTACCTCTGCATCACATCTGAATAACCACCAATCAAAGGAGTTCCTGAATGTCATCGTCTACAATAGCAATTTCATGCAGGATTTCATGAAATATCTTGGCATCTACCCACTATGCAAATGGAAAATGAAGGACTACCTCCTCAGATGCCACCAACATCTGACAAAGATTGCTGCCAAGACAAAGGCTAGGAAAAATATAATCCACAGACTGCAACCAGTTGGGAAGTGGATTCTTATACCCTGTAGACAAGCACTTGGCCCTCATCTACTCAGCAGCTGAATAGTGAAGCTCTTATGGGCATGAAACACACATGAAACTTGCCAACGTGCAACTGAACACTGAGGAAGTCAGCATTCATGGTCTGGCTTTCCATCTCACCACATATCTTACCACCATCCCTCTAAAGAGAAGCAGCAATAATATAAGAACATGATCACCCAGAAACAACTTATTCCTAAAACCTCATGAGATACCACCTTTAGTCTAGGAATCCTTTCTGGTCAGCAGCCAAAATTCTTAGCAGCTCAGGACTGCCATGGTCAGATGAGTGGCAGAAGCTGTAGTAAAACAGCATGGTCAAGATTTAAGAGCTGATCACAGTTTCTATAAACCAACTACTTGGCTTCACCATGCTACATAAGATAAGTATTATAGCAAAGTACATCAGAACCTCACACGCATGTTGCAATTACCCATCGCGCAAATGGAAAATGATGGAAATTCCAGTATATGATGGTGTAGAAGGCGCCCAAACCATGCAACATCTAGTGCATCCCTGCTCTCTAAAATCCTTTTCTAGAGACACACTCTTTAATTAATTCCATGTCACAGACTCCACAGAGTAGGGATGTAAAAAGCCATTTAAAAATGTAACTGTGTAACCTCTAAAAATCTTAACAGTTACATGGATATATGTGCTGTGGGCTCTGCAGTATAAAGCTGGCCCCAACATGCAGTATAAAAGTTGTACTGCAAAGCCCCGCAGCGAAGCTGGGTCCCCAGGAATGGGTCCAGCAGCCCCTGCCAGCCCTGCTCCTGGGGAGCAAGCATGTAACCATCACAGAAACCGATAAGCCTCCACTTATTGGTTAACCTGTTAAATGGTTACACTTTTAAATCTCTGCTACAGAGAGTATGACAAACTTGAGCATTGACCTGTAATGTTTTCAACTGCTACAGGAAAGAAGATCCCAACATATAGTTTATAGTTAACCTTTCCAAAGCTTGGGCATATGACAAAACCAGTCCCAAAATATATATAAATTTCATTTGCGCCAATACTTACATAAGCGATAGCTCCCTGTTCAACAAAGTAATTCCTCATCTTTCAACTACACCCTTACTCAGTATACCCTGCAAACAGGCACCCCTTTCACAATGTCTCTCAGGCTACATCTACACTGCAGGAATTTGTCGGCAGAGGCAATGCAAATGAAGCACTCATTAGCATTTCTCACGCTCTGATTTGCATAGTTTCTTCCGATCCATTTTGCAGAAGAGGTTTTTGCACAAAAAAATGCAGTGTAGACGGGGCAATTTTGCGCAAAAAAACCCTTTTGTGCAAGAACCCTTATTCCTCAATAAAGCAGGTATACAGGCTCTTGCGCAAAAGGGTTTTTTGCTCCATCTACACATTTTTTTTTCCGTAAAAACCTTTTCTGCAAAACGGATCAGAAGAGACTATGCAAATGAGAGCGTGAGAAATGCTAATGAGCGCTTTATTTGCATTGCCTCTGCTGACAAATTCCTGCAGTATAGACATAGCCTCTGATCCAAAGACTCAATCAGCAATAGCAGATATCCAGAACTCAGGCCATGTTTTCACTCCATGGCAGATTGACGCTAATGTGATCGATCTTTCAGAGTTCGATTTAGTGAGTCTACTTAAGATGTGCTAAATTGAACTCAGAGGGCATCCCCCACCTTAGAAAGCTCCTTTCCCACTAATGATATGTCTATATTGGAGATGTAGAGGAAAATGAAGATATTGGTATAAGAGGCATCATAGAAAATTGATGGAATGAAGATAATTTATATGACATGGTAATATTGGGATAAATATATATGGTAATGATATGCAAAATTGTGCTGGTGGGTGAGTTGTAGTATGTGTGAAAATGCATGGAGTCAAACATAGTAAAGTCTTAAATGAAAAACTGTACCACAGAATCTCAACAGATAAAAATCCATGCTTGAGCAATAGTAAGGGATATTCTTGCAATTAATCGAGCAGGATGGTGACAATGGTACTGAACTGCTCTGGGAGATAGAGGCCATAAAAAGAGAAAACCAAGTGATAGAGGATTTTAGCTACTGAGTCCCTGCAGGACAGGATTCAGAGATAAAGTTTCTAGATACCATTAATGATTTCTTCTTAAAGCACCTAGTTCTGGAACCCATCGGAGACAGGCAATTCTTGATTTAGTGAAGTACAGGACTATAAGAGATGCATATAGCTGAAGCATGAAGTTTAAAAAAACCGTAATATTAAATATCAATGTAGGGGGGAAGATACCAAAAAAGCCCAGAGCAGTAGCATTTAATTTTAAAAAAAGAAAAACAACACAAAATGAAGAAACTGGTTAACCAGAAATGAATATAAGTAGTCACAAGAAAAAATGCTTGCATGATACGTGAAAAATATTTAAAAATAACATAATGAAGGCTAAAATTATATACACCTGTGCAAGGTCTTCTCTCAGGCCCCTCGCCCTGGGACACCTTCTTTGTCCACAAATCACCAGAAGACCCTTTCTTGTGCAATCACCCATGCCTTTTATTGTCTGTGTATTTCCCACCACCTTTTATTTACAGAGTTTTGGCTTTCCAGCAGCTAACTCAGCTACCTTTCCTTCTGCCTAGGGAGCACACTTAGCCACTCTCTAGCTCCTGCCCTTTCACTTCCCCTCTGGCTGCCTTATATAGCCTCCTGGCTAATAAGGCCCATAGGTGCTTCCATTAGCCCATCAGGCATGAGCTTGGCTGTAATAGGCCTTTTCAGCCCGGCTATCGTGGCAGAGCTCTGACTTAGCCAGCAGTCGTCACAACACCTAAAAAAGAAATACAATATGAGAACCAAAAAATGACACTACATCTGAATAAAAGAGTACAACAGAGTAAAAGAGTTGGTTAGAGGAAAAAAGGCATCCTTTAAAAATTAGTAGTGAAAACTTACTGTGGAAAACAGAAAGGAGCATAAACTCTGGCAAGCTACCTGTAAAAGTACAAGTAGGCAGGCCAGAAAAGAATTTGAAGAGCACCTTGCAAAAACCTCAAAAACTAACAGCCATAAAAAAAAAAGTTTAGGTGCATAAGAAGCAGAAAACTTGCAAAACAATCAGGGGGGCAAGTGGATGATCAAGGTGGAAGACAGGGCTTTTGTGAAGAAGCTACATGAATTCTTTACATTGGTCTTCACTGTAGTAGTTAAGAATAACTACTGACATGTCTGTTCCACTTTGATGTGTGGTGTATCTCCATGTGGTTCTTGTATTTTTATTTATGGCAGCAATGGTGGTCTACTCTGTGGTGGGATCTGAGTTTTCAGTTACTCTATGCTTTTAAGTTATTAATCTCCTTCCCATTCATTCCTGAGTCCTCTTATTCACAAGGTTGGATAACTGTGGTTTTGAGCTGCTGTGATGACTTATCTTGGTTCCTGGAATCAAGCTAATAAATGGCTGACCATCTAATGTGGCACACAAGCCACTCAAAGATGATAGTGTAGATAGCTCCTGTTGGACTCGTAGTTTGGAAGAGAAGTATATCATATCATTAAAATAAATGGGGTGTAATTTGCAAGAGATCAGTATGAAATTCAAGTGGAAGTGCATTATGAAATCTGGTTCTTCTATCTGTACATTTTGCAATCATTTTACTAAAAGGTAGAAATTGCACAAGCATACCTATTAAGAAATATGGAGCACTTCTGTGTAATCCTCTCAGCCCTTTCAGGCACAGAAATGGGGCTACATCAATATTGGTGAGAATTATGCAGCACCATTGTTCCATCTTTTGGAGATTGGGCGTGCATAATATATCCAAATACTGTGTGCCCAGAGGACTGGCAGACATTTCAACTATAGTGATAGTTAGACAGTAAGGATTGGGCAGACAATTATCCAGTGCTGCACAGGAGCAGCCCTCCAGAAGGAGGGTCAGCCCTCGTGTAAAAAGAGTTGTACCATTCCACAAAAGTGTCCCACACATTTCAGAAATATGATTGATTATTAGTTCAGGTGATTTGGAGGTATGCTTAGAGAGTTCTATAGAATATCCTTTTAAGGGAAAGGTAATTCCTCTATATGGTATAGAAATAAAACTGTCTTAGTTTGTGAGAGTGTTATGCATTTGTATTACATTGCTAAGTAGGCTCTATCTGAAGTTTGGTATGTTTGCTTTGCCACTGTTGGAGACTAATTTTAATAACTTCTAGAATGTTATTCATCCCATTCTGGGATTGCTACAGAGCTAAGGATCCAGTGTTGGTACCTGCCCAATATTGTGTTGCAGGCTTGAGAGGACCTTTGACTGGCTTTAATGGGGTTCCTCTCCCTACCACACACGCTATTTATCTGTAAATTTATGTGAACTTGCTCTAGAGCAGTGTTTCTCAACCTTTTTTTATAAAGTACCCCTTTTTTTTAAAAAAAAATTGTAAGTACTCCCAGTACCTACAGTTTTCAGATACACAAAATTTTGTTCTACCATTGCAACGCATTTGTTTAAACAACTTAATCGTAGCTGGGCGAGCAATGAAATTTTTGGGTGTAAAAAGTACAAAAATAATAAAGCACTGTAAAACTTAAAACAAAAATTCAGTTTTCTTCAAATTTCAGTTCTGTTGATGTACCTCCCAGACTTCTTTTGAGTGCCCCTAAGGGTACTCGTACCACTGGTTGAGAAACACTGCTCTAGAGCACTGGAATTAGCAGATGCTGTCAATGCTGTTCCCCACTCTGGCACTCCGAGTGCAGAAGGTGGGGGCCCACAAGAGACCTAAAAAATACCGTGCCTCTATAGTCTTCTGCTTAAAAAAACTCCTCAAAACTCACAGATTCCCTGGCCTTGGGAGATAGGCTGCCACCATCAAGTGAAAATCCCCTTTTTCTTTGACCCAGGAAGAAAGTGCTTCAACTTATTCCAGAGAGGTACCCCCCAAGCTCCTGAGAGCTTAAAGAAAAAAAGAGAAAACAAACTGAAATCTCTGATAGCTGACCTCTCAGTTATAGGCATGCATACACAGACCTCTTATTACCTTCCAAGGTAACAAGGATCAAATCATTTCCTTAAAAAAGGTGATTTTATTAACAAAACAAAAAGCTATACTCGGTAAAGCATACTTGATTGCTAGGTGTTACAGAGCAACTAAGAAAAGAGCAAATTAAAACAGAGAAAATGGCATTTCTGGGCTACAGCTTAAAATTAAGTGTTTGGGGGGTCACATGGACTTAGCACAGAGAAGTTTAACCAAACAACAAAATAAAGAAAATAACTTGATTGCAACTAAATAGACATTTCCCTATCTACTTACAATCTGTCCTTCGAGGTGCAGTCTATCTCCATGCCCAGTATTCCTTGTACGCATGGTAGTTTTGCCTGGTTTAATCTTGTTTCCCTAACTTAAAACTCCCACAAATAAAATAGCAGGCAGATATATCTTTCAGTGCAGATTTCAACAACCTATCCCATTGGCTCTCTTGGTTCCCTGCCAACACCTCCTAGTTACCTGAATTTCACCCTTTAGTCGCTGAATGCTGGCCAGGGCTCCTCCTATCCATAACAGATCCAGAATAGACTTATAGAAACAAGAAGCTTTCAGCCTGAAAAGCTCCTTTCCTTCTCACAAAGAGGAGGATTACCTGCCATCTTTGATCCAGATGACTGATCCTGTGAGCTAGCCTGTCCATTCCAGTGAGTCTGAAATGGGTAGGATCAATATTTCTCTAAATGTAACTGTCAGAGCTCCAAATGTGTGATCAATGACAGACAGGTTAGTCTGATACCTACCTTTGTGTGCCTTGTCTCATTTATATTCAGTCTTGAACTTGCCAGGACCTTTCGCAGTATTCTTCAGAAATGCCACTGGAGATGTTATGCAAGGAGAGTAAGCCCAGCATATCTTCACATATTATACAGTTCCAAAACAATACATTTTTGGCATATACGTGGCAGAGGTGATGTAAAGGGAGTACTTGCAAGCTGCTAGGGTTCACTAATGGCTACTGTCTAATGTATATCTCCATTTAAGTAGGTGCTAATTATAAACCATTTCCCAGTAACTCAAGTTACCGTGGGGGAGGGCTAGGTTGGATATTAGGAAAAACTTTCACTAGGAGGGTGGTGAAGGTACTGGAAAGGGTTACCTAGGGAGGTGGTGGAATCTCCGTCCCTAGAGGTTTTTAAGTCTTGGCTTGACAAAGCCCTGGCTGGGTTGAGTTAGTTGGGAATGGTCCTGCTTTGGCCAGGGGGCTGGACTCGATGACCTCCTGAGGTCTCTTCCAGCCCTATGATTCTATGATCACATTCTGAAAATAAGACTAAAAGGCTTAACCCATCATTGAAAACATGCTCCTCTTCTTCAAGAAATATCCCTGTGGGTGCTCCAAAGCAGGTGTTGGTGCATCCCAGCGCTGCAGACCAGAATCTTCAAAGCTGTGCCTGGGGGAAGGGGGGCGCGCATGTGCAGCAGCAGGGTGCACGAGCCATCCTCCCCTCATTTCCTTCTTACCGTCCCCACCTTAAGACTGAGCTCATCAGTGCTCTTCGCTCAATGTTGTTCTCTATAGATAAGTAGTTTGTTTTCCCCCATTCTCTTTTTTCGATACCTTGTTACCTAGCCAAGTTCGTCTTGCTATAAAAACACAAAACCTGTTATCCAAGTTTTTTTCCCCTGTTGTTCTGACCTTTATCCTCATTGGATAGAGATGCTTGGATCATCAGGTTTTAAGCGTTGCACTGCATGTAACAACGCCATGCTCGTCTCTGACAGACACTACTCCCAAGTGCATCAAGTGTCTAGGTGAGAGCTATGTGCAGCAAGACTGCTACCACTGTGCTAAGCTTAAGGCTCATATGCGCAGCAATAGAAACGCCGTCTTAAAATGCTAATGCTTGAAAAGGCACAGCATCCTGCATGTGACTGGCACCCAACAGTCCAAAAACCAGAAATCTGATAAGGTGAAGAAACATCCAAAGAAGCACACCTCCGCTTTACCTCATAAATCGCAGATGCCTAAGCGACGCATTACTGAGAAGTCAGCACCAAGAGCTGAAGCTGCACTCTGCCTCAGCACATGTGATATGCCAGGAGTTTCTGGCACCCAATGTGGTACCATGAAACAGAAGCCCCTCTCCAAGACTACAGGCCTTGACATGCCTGCCTCGAGAAGCTCGGTGCCCATTATGGCACTAGACAAACAGAAGGCTGAGCGAGCGGCACCGAGAACACATCTCTTGGCACCACAACCCTCAGCAGCAATGGACCTTGGTACCATCAACCCAGCCACCGGTGCTGTAACCACAACCACACAGATTTGCAAATACCATCTATGCCACCTCCGGCACCATCTGCACCGGCACCAAGGTCCCTTCACCATAAAGACCTTGCCGTTTCTTCCATCCTCAACTCTTTGTTCCTCGGCACCAATACATCACCTGCCACAGCGGCACCAAGACATGTCTCTTCTCCTACATTCTTATCGAATGATGAGGATGACGCAGAGGTGCTGTCCTTTTCACCCCAATTCTCAACCGGCACTGAGGCCTCGGTATTGTCCTCACATCCTACCTTTAGGCACTCAATGGGGGAAACTATCCCTTCCTGGAGACTGCACCCCTGGATGCCACTGCCCACGCCATATGGTGCTCATTGGCAGTACTGGAGCCCAATGTCATATGGGTATAAAAGGCAACATACCAAAAAGATAAACAAACAGCCCCTGCCTTCCTCTCCAGCCCAGTCTCCATCTCCTCAGAGGATGCAGGAGGACACACCACATCGGCAAATCCATGAATCTGTACCAGACACATCTCCTGATTCTAATTTATCATCTTTGCCAGACAAAGCAGTAATGTTACCACCTCCAATGGCGGTGGACAATTTCACGTGCTTTCAAGACCTCTTCAGTAGGGCGGCAGTAGGTCTCAACATTGCAATGGAGGGCGTGTCTAAGCCCAACATGAGCTTACCAACATCTTACAGACCACTCCTACCCCCAAGATCGCGTTCCCTATTAATGCCATGATTTTGGACCCTGCTAAAATGATCCAGTAGACAACTGCAACTATGCCGTCCACATGCAAAAGGGCTGATAGAAAGTAGTATGTTCCCCTCCAATAGATCCGAGTTTCTGTTTACCCATCCACCTCCTAATTCTCTAGTAGTCAAGGCCGCACAACAGAGAAATAAGGAACCCCAGCCACGATCCACCCCAGCTGATAGGGATAACATATGACTGGACCTCTGCGGTAGAAAGGTCTATATGTCTTCCACGCTTCAGCTCCAAGTTGCCAGCTATGCCACATTGCTTAGTAAATATGATTTCAGCAACTGTTCGAAGTTTAATAGTTTTATGGACAATATACTGGAGGCAAAAAAGCAAGAATTTAAAGTAGTGATCCCCCAAGGGACATGCTATTTCAAGCCGCCCTAGACATGGCTGACATGGCCACTAGGTTGACAGCCATGGCGGTCGTTATGAGGAGAATTTCTTGGTTTAACTCCTCAGCTTTCCTGAGGGAAATACAGTCTTCAGTGGAGAACCTCCCTTTCGAGGGCTAGAAGCTGTTTTCAACAAAGACCAATGAATTCTATGAAGTACTCAAGAGCCACTCTTCATTCCCTGGAAATCCACATGCCTGCAATTAGAAGGCAACATTTAGATACCAGCCATGCCGAAGACCCAGGTACCCCCCGTATTCTTACCAACAGGCTCTTAATACATTTAAAAAGCAGAGTCACAGCGTCTGGGACTGGACACAAGCTGGGAATCTGATTCCTGGCTCGCACCTGGTCCCCGCTACTCCCCTGCCCACTGCAGAGCTGGTTCTCGGTGGAACCTGCTTTTAAACCGGCTTTCCCCAGCACCGGCTCCTGCTGCCCCCTTGCTGCCTCTAGTAGAGGCAGCAAGGGGGGCAAGTGACTAATTGAGGGGCTGGTTGACTATCCAATAAGCTTTTGCTAGTTGCTTATATCCCTATGCAGAGGATTCCAGTGTTGTATGTGTTGGCATTTATATCAGAGTTATTTTGTGGTGGTGTTCTCAATACAGATGAAATTCAACTTTAAAATGAAATCTCGTACCTGATGATATTTTTGTCTCCTCTATGTCCATGCCATCAATTCAGCTTAATAAAATGCCAACAGTACAACTTAATAAAATGCCTTTCCTCTTCAAGTGCCCTATGATAAACAGCCTAAGCAACTATTCAGTGACTTACTAAGTTAGGGTATGTCTACACTAGCCCCCTAGTTCGAACTAGGGAGGCTAATGTAGGCATTCGAACTTGCAAATGAAGCCCGGGATTTAAATATCCCGGGCTTCATTTGCATGTTCCCGGGCGGGCGCCATTTTTAAATCCCCCTAGTCCGAACTAACTGCCCGCGGCTACACACGGCAGTTAAAAGTTAATGCGAACTAAGGACTTAGTTCGAATTAACTTTTAACTGCCGTGTGTAGCCGCGGGCAGTTAGTTCGGACTAAGGGGATTTAAAAATGGCGCCCGCCCGGGAACATGCAAATGAAGCCCGGGATATTTAAATCCCGGGCTTCATTTGCAAGTTCGAATGCCTACATTAGCCTCCCTAGTTCGAACTAGGGGGCTAGTGTAGACATACCCTTAATGGGCACTCTCTTTATCCTTTTATTTGTCCTCATGAGGTTTCAGGTTGTTGCAAACTGGAAGATTCTTTAATGTTGGCAAATGGAAAATAACTGTTCTCCGCCTGTTTCCTGGTGGACTTAGTGTTGGAAGTTAGATTTCATCATGATCTCGTGAATGCTAAGAAAGTTTTGCTTTACCTGCTTGTTTGACAGTTGAATAAAAAAGGGGGTTTCACTCTCTCCATTAATTCAGTTCTGGCATTTACCAGGTTTCTCCATCACGTCACTTTTGGGGCAGGAAGGTATTCTGCTCTCTGGTGCAGTGATGCTTCTTTTCCTTTGCCCATTTACTCAAGTTTTAATAAACCTTCCTGATTCAGTAATTAAACCATACTTGAGTCATTTTACTTTTGTACTCCTGGGCACAACTTGAGCAGACACTTCATGTTATTTTAGATTACATGGTGGATTCTTGATATATATTGACTTCTGCCTGGCTATGGGAGGAAGATAGGTATTCATTTTAAGTTGTGAGAAAATAAGCTTTTGAACTTTTTTATTCCAGTATCCATTCCTGTGAAGCTGTGCTGAAAGCACAACACAAGTAAACAATTAGTATGAGTGTTTATAATTTTACAGTAAGATACTAATTAATAGAAGGCTCCCATAGGATTTGGTTTTGCTCATTTAATCAAAATAATCTTTCAGACATTTAAAAACAATGCATTTCTCAACTAATGTTTTCCCTTTTTCCTTTTGGTAAACTTGACTTTTTTCCTAATTGTTTTTTAATGAAGCTTGACCTTAGTATTGTTTTGGTTTTTGTCTGATGGTTTGAGCACATCATCTTTGATGTCTGCATAATTTTGAGGAAAGATTTTGTTGGCTTATAGCTGCAGAACCAGTGGAGGGAGAACAAAAGAAAATACTGCCTTTTTGTCTGGATGAATTATCTAGTGGTTGCATGCCTCTTTGAAAATTGAAGGTGCTCTCTAAATGGTGAGTATCATTATTGTTAGATCCTGCATATACTAGTTTGTGAAGTTTAATGACAATGGATTATTTTAGGCAGTATTTAAAATCTGGAGGACTATGTAGTGGCTTGTTAATGAAGGTTGAAGATTCTCTCATTTGTGTAGAATTGTAGGAAATGGTCCACTGATCTTTATTATGTGTTCATTGTTTTTCCTGATTTACTTCTGGTCACTCCATCTCAAAAAGGATATTGCAGAAGTACAGGATGGTTGACCCAAAGGGCAGTAGTGATCATTAAGGATCGGGGGGGAGGGGGAATTCAGATGGAGAGAGATTAAAAAGATTGGGACTGTGTGCTTTTGTAAGGATTCAAATAAGAGAGGATATGATGAAAACATATAAAATATTGATTGATTTAGAGAAAGTAAGCCAGGAGCTTCTGGTCTCCATTTCTCAAAACACAAAAACAAGGGGAACAGTTAACAAAAACGATAGGCAGCAAATTCAAAACTGATAAAAGGAAATATTCTTCACTCAGTGTATAATTAGATGGTGGAACTCATTGCTACAGGAAGTCTGGAAGATCAAGAAATTATCAACATTCAAAAAATGCTTGGACATTGATATGAATAAAAAGACTATTCAGAGTTTTTAACAATGATAAAAGATTTGGAATGGCTGGTAAACCTTCTCCTTAGGGCAGTGATGGGAACCTAATGCCTGTGGGATGGATGCAGCCCCCAGCCTGCCTGGATCTGGCTCCCAAGGCTCAGAACTTCCCCTAGCATTGGGGAGCCCATGCTGGCGCTCCAACCCTCTGCCATTCCACTATGGGGCTGGAGCACACAAAATCTACTAGTCTAGGTCCCCCTAGGCACTGGTGTGTGAAGGGAATGTGAGGAATGTCATTCTCCTTCCCAATCAGAGGCCACATTGGTGAGTGTTTGCTTTTTCTTTTTTGCTTCTCACTTGTGTGCAGCCCCTGACTGATTCTTCTGCCAGTCAGCCTCCCCTGACCCAAAAAAGGCTCCCCATCCCTGCCTTAGGGAGTTAAGCCAATCTCTTACTGTTACTCATGAGTATGAACCCATGACAGGGGCAGATAATACCACATCCTCCTATTGTGAGATTCTCACTTCTTCCTCCAAAGCATCTGGTACTGGTCATTGTCAAAGACAGGTTACTGGATTGGGTGTACCACGTGTCTAATTTCAATATGGCAGTTCCTTTCCTAGTTAATGGCCCACAGATAAGTTTATTATTGGAATAGTATGCTTATACTGACAAATTTCTCTCCTACTGTAAAACTGGTAGGCTTGTTTTGTTTACATACAGAAGGCCATTTCAGGAGTGGTACTTAAGAGATAGAAGCCCAGAGCAGTCGTGCTTCATATCTTTCACTTCGCTGTGTGTTGGAAAGCAAACCCTGAGGTTTGCTATTGATTAATTTAATAAGATGCATAGTGCTGGTGCTGAGCAAACTACGCTTTAGGGTGAAACAACAGGAAACTGCTCTGAAGGAGGTTGAAAAGGAGAATATTCAGACTTGCTCAGTTCTACTTATTTTTTTAACCTTTATCAGTGGCAGCACTTCATTATTCATTCAGTGACTCACTTTAGATACTGGTTTACAGATTCAAAATATAAACATTTAACCTCCTACAGTAATGTGGAATTATATGTCATTATATTTTAGTTGTAACTGAATTTTAAATGTGAAACAATAGCTTATGATATCATTCTTAAAACAGCGCTTCACAGGTCTTTGGGGTGCATATGAAGTAGCACAATGTTGTTACTGTCATTTCCAGGAGAGTACATTTAGATCAACTTCTTTAGCTATGTAGGTGGCATGTGTGCATTACAGTGATAGTACAGTGATCTTTCAGGTTTCACTTTTGTCACAGCCACCTCCTACTTAAAACAGCACTTGACATTTTTTGAAGCAGTGAATGGGAGCACTAGTATAGATCAGCTACTAGCGTTGTTACCACCTTGCTAACTAACCCTGTTCAGGCCAGATTTACAGACAGAGTTTCAATTCATAGTTTCAAAACACTAAGATTGGCAGAGTTGTGACAGTAATGTGGGAAAACTTTCACAAATGTCTGTGTAGGCTGGTAAACACAGTTAAAAACAAGTGTGCTAAGGGTAAAGAGAGCAGATGTGCATGTGCAATACACCATCAGATAAGTGAATCAGAAGTTAGTCACACTGTAATACAGATGGGTCTCTTCTTGTTACAGATGAATACATCTCTAATCTCTGTCTTCTTGTGCCTAACAGTCTAGAACAGGCCAGAGCAACATACAGCTATAGGAAGCCTACAGCCTATCAAGCCACTGGATCTGGCCTGTGGGCGCAGCAGGACTCTCAGTCAGGCTCCCTGCCTGCTCAGCCCCACCCCAGTTCAATCTTGTAGTTGCCATTGGTCTATTTCTGGCCAAGGGAAGCTGCCTGTTGAAAGAAAAGACAGCATGCAAAGTGCCCCTCCCACCTCCCCTCTGGCTCACAGCTGTTCACCAATGCACATGGCTTCATAGCTGGCTGCTCTGAGCGGCCTGCCCAGGCATGGAAGGCAGAGAACCTGCTGGGCTGCTAGTTGGGTGTTGTTCAGGTAAGTGTTTCCTGGCCAGAGCCTGACTCTGGCACCCCAGCCCCTCTCTTCCCCCCCCAACCCTCTGCTCCTCACTCCCGTCACCCTACCCCACATAATCCAAACCCTCTGCACCCCCTCCTGCACCCATACCTCTTCCCAGACCCTGTACCCCCCAGTCCATTGCCCCAAGTCACAACACCATACTTGACCCAAACGCCTTCCTAGTTCCCGCACCCCCTCTTACACGGAAATCCTGTACCCCAAGCTCCCTTTTGCACCATCCTCCATTCCAGACCCCACACGCCCTCCATTAATATCATGGAAGAGTTCAGTCCTTGACCACTTACTAAATTCTTAGAATGGCCCCCCCATCAAAAATTATTGCCCACCTTGGTCTAGAACACAGCTTGTTTTCAGAGGTTATATCTTCACTGTGGGGAAGATTGAAGATCTTCTGATGTTAGATTTAACAGGTCTAGTAAAGACCCGATAAATCAAATACAGGTGTGCGTTTGCTCCTGTTGACTTCCCATTGTGGAGACCACATGGAAACTGGAATTAAGGTATGTTGATTCCAGCTATGTAATTAATGTTGCTGGAGTTGAGCATCTTAATTCAACTTTCCAGATAAATATAGCCCTTATTATAGACACTACATTGTGATTGCCCATTGTGATCACTTGAAGCCATATTCATCCAGGAGAATGCCAAAGGCTTCCCATACAATTTCCCTGCCTAATATTCCATTTAGAGAATATTTGCACAATGGAAGAGATGAACTGCATATGCTGAAGAAATTAAGTGCAGGGCCAGGGAGCAGAGTGTAATTTCATAATTAGTTTGAGAGGGGACATGATAGTGGTTTTCAGGTATTTAGAAGGGTGTCACAAGGAGGAGGGAGAAAAATTGTTCTCCTTAGCTTCGGAGGATAGGACAAGAAACAATGGTCTTAAACTGCAGCAAGGGAGGTTTCGGTTGGACACTAGGAAAAACATCCTAACTGTCAGGGTGGTTAAACACTAGACTAAATTGCCTAGGGAGGTTGTGGAATCTCCATCTCTGGAAATATTGCAGATTAGATAGACATCTATCAGGGGTGGTATAGATGGTGCTTGGTCCTGCCATGAGGGCAGGGGACTGGACTCGATGACCTCTCGAGGTCCCTTCCAGTTCTAGTGTTCTATGATTCTATGATAACTAGAATTATTGAAGTATAATGTAGATGTGTTGTGTGATGTAACCCAAGAGATAAGTCGTCATTTATAACTTGTCAAAATTCAGGTCTTTATCCAAATTACTGTGCATCTGTACAATTGGGGGTGAATTTAGGAGTGTCTTAGATGAGTGTATTCTGAGAAATGTGGTAAAATACTGTGAATTACATAATGGCATACAAGTAGGGTGAATGTTTTTAAAATATACAATTTGAATCAGTGTAGGAGTGATTAATCTTAACTTTTTAACAAGGAGCCATCTGTTGCTTAGTAGTTATTTTAACACTAGCTAGGGTCCAATGTGCTGTGAGTGATAAGGAGAGCTTGGCAAGCTAAAGGCAGAGTTGATCCATTTATCTTGCATCTAGGTATATTATTTATTATTTGTATGATTGTAGTGAGTCATTAGGCCTCCATGGTATATAAATGTATATCTAACAGTCCCTGATAAGTGGAGTCCCCTCCAAACTAATGTATGGGGACTTTGTCCTCCGCTGTAAACATTCATCTGCTGTCAGTTTCCTTCAGCATTCTAGTCCAAAACTATTGTATGAGGGTATTTCATTATCACTCTTTCTCCTTATGCCCTTAATTCCAACAATCCCTCTGCTCTTTGGAACAATTTTTTAGGATAGAGGTAGGGAATTTTCCTCACCTTTTGTCTCTTTTTGTTTCCCTTAAGCATCTTTCAACTGCATTTTAAAAAGCAAATGGCAACTTCAGATGTTTGTGAAAGGAACCTTGTATACCATCATTCTGGAAATAAATTATCCAGTCTCCCGGTGTGCACATGGCCTTTGCTCAGAGGCTTCCTATTTTATCAGAGTATTTAGTGCTAGCAATTTTCCAGGAAATGTTGTCAGTTTCATATTTTTCTTTAAAAAAATTGATACAGGTAAATGGAAAAAATAAAGTTTCTGTATATTTGGAGAGCATGGAAAGTGTAATGATAATTATTGGCAGAGCAAAGGATTGCACAGGGGTCGGCAACCTTTCAAAAGTGGTATGGCAAGATTTAACTTGTTCACTTCTGTGTACTGATCTGCATGCCATTGATGCTTTTTAAAGTCACCAGAGGCACATCTACACAGCAGCATTATTTTGAAATAACTAGAGTTATTCTGAACTAACCAAGTGAGCGTTTACACAGTAAGCCCATTATTTCAAAATAATTTTGAAATAACAGGCTTCTTATTTCGAATTCTGCAACACTTATTATATGAGGAATAACACTTATTTTAAAATAGCTATTTCAAAATAGGGCGTGTGTAGACAGGACAGCTGGAGTTCTTATGACATAAGTGGCCTCCAGGGCTTCCCACAGGTGCCCTGCTTACCACTCTGTCCACACTCATCAGAACTCTATAGGTCCCCTTCCTCTGCAGCCCCATAAGCCACAGCCACAGCCACAGGGGAAAGGGCTTGTGGCACAAAACAGGGCTTGTGGCACAAAGCAGGGGAGGAGGGGGAAGCCCTGTGCCACATAGCAACAGCCATCACAGCTGTCCCTGCTGCCATGAATGACCCCTGTGCTGTGTCCGAGCCCTCCATGGCTGCAGCCAGTTCCCAGGACCCTGCCCGGGGATGAAAGAGGCATGCATCCTCCTGGTCTGGTGCGGTGATCCTGGACCTCACTGAGGTCCGGGGAGAGGAGGCAAATGTCCAGGATCTCTGCGCCAGGCATGCAGAAATGTGGATGTCTACAGCTGGATGGCTGACAGCCTGGGCCACAAAGGCCACATACGCATCCAGGAGCAGGTGTGCATGAAGATCAAAGAGCTCAGGCAGGCCTATGCCAAGGCCAGGGAGTGCAGCTCCTGCTCCGGGGCGGCACTGCAGACCTGCCCTTACTATGATTGGCTCCAGCGCATCCTAGAGGTGCGCGGGGTCAATCCCCTCCCCCACCCGTTTTGGACTCTGGGCTGAAGACACCCATCATCGCCTTTCCAGGGGGCAGAGCCAGTGTGGAGGAGGAGCCAGATGAGGACATCACCATATCGATGCCCACCAACCAGGAGGTCATGCTTGCCCTAGAGAACAGGACCCCGCTCCCAGGATGTCTCCCAGGCTTCGTCTGAAGCTGGGAAAGGCTCATTAGGCGAGTGCCATTACTTTCCCTAGACACACATGGGTGGAAGTGGCAGGCGGCGAGGGGCTGCAGGACATTCCTCGCTTAGCCGTGTCAGCCTGGGGATTGCACAGCATCCTGTTACATGGAGCGCCAGTCCGGGGCAGCCAGCCCTGGGAAGCTACAATAGAGGACTGTTGTGTTCTTGCTCACAGGGTATCTGGAGAGGCCTGCTTCACTCCCAACACCAGGGTGGGACACTCTCCCACCACAAACTACCACTATAAGGAGGGTGGACATGGAAACACAGACACACACAGAGCAGTGCCGCTCATGGCATGCCCACACTCTTGGGGCAGCATCTGCTCCCAGGGACAGCGGATAGCTTTTTCTGAAATAAGCGTGCAGTGTAGACATACCCTAATAGTCCTACTTAAATTTTAGCAGCTTCATTAATCTCTCGGTAGCCTCAAGTGTGCACCGCATCCTCCTTCATCCCCTCCTCCCCCCCACATCTCTGTGCCCCCAGCACACACACTGGCAGGGCAGCAGTGCTGGGACTCTCAGCCCCCTGGGAGTAGCACTAGGGTGAGGAAGGGCTGGGGGGGGGGCTTATGCCGCAGCGTGGGCTCCCTGCTGTGTGGGGGACGGGGGAACTGCACTGCACTTGAGCCGCGGACCACCTGGGAGGCAGCCATGTGCCACTCAAAATCATCTTGCGTGCCATACATTGCCGACCCCTGGTATAGCATGTGAGTAGCATTGGTAGGCTAGGGGCTGTAGTCTGCTGAAATAAATAACTGGTTTTTAGGCATTGTACTCCTCACTGGTGGTGGAGTTTGAAGCAGCAACTCAAACCCATATTTTCTTTGTATTTTTCAGAACAACATTGCTGCAATATTGATAGAGTTATTGAGACTTCGAAAAGAAATGGGAAGTAATTTTAAAAAGCAACTTAACATTCTGCATAGAACTGAAGGGATAAACTTGTTCATCTGACTCACCAGTGCTCTCAAGATCTCTGTACATAGAGCCTTAGTCTAGTGTTTCAAATCTGCCTGTGTGCTCAAGCAAGCAACAGTTGCCAATGCCTGATGCTTCAAAGGGAAAGAACAGAACAGGTATTCATTCCTTGTCATCTAGTCCCAGTGTCTCGCAGTTAGAAGCTTAAATAAATCCAGCACATAGAGTTCCATTCCAGGCCACCTTGGTCGATAACCATTGAAGGACCTGTCCTCCATAAACTTACCTAATTTTTCTCTGAACCCAGTTACACTTTTTGACTTCACAACATCCCCTGGAATGAGTTCTACAGGTTGACTGTGTGTTGTGTGTACTTTGTGTTGTTTGGTTTAAACCTACAGCCTATTAATTTCATTGGATCACCCCATATTCTTGTGTTATGTGAAGAGGTAAATAACACCTTAGTCACTTTCTCTATACCATTCATGATTTTATGGACCTGTATCATATTCCTTCTTTGTTGTCTCTTTTCCAGACAAGTCCCAGTCTTTTTAATCCCACCTCATATGGAAATTTGTCTGTCCATAATCAATTTTTTTGAGCCTTTTCTGATTCCTGTGTATCTTTTTTGAGTTGGGGTGACCAAAACTGCATGCAGTATTCCACCTGTAGTGTATCATAAGTTTTTGTAGTGGCATTATGATATTTTCTATTGTATTATCTATCTCTTTCCTAATGGTTCCTAAAAATCTGTTAGCTTTTTTGATTGTCACTGCACATTAAGCATATGTTTTCAGAGGACTGTCCATGATGACCCCAAAGTCTCTTTCTTGAGTGGTAACAAATTATTTTATATGTATACTTGGGATTGTTTTCCAACTTCCATAACTTTTCATTTATGAACATTGAATTTTATCTGCTATTTTGTTGTCCACTCAACCAGTGGCATGAGACTTTTTTGTAACTCTTCGCAGTCTTCTTGATAATTAATTATTTTGAGTAATTTTGTATGATCTGAGAACTTTGCCATCTCACTTTCAAAATCATTTATGTATGTATTAAACAGCACTGTTTCCCGTACAGATCCCCAGGAGACCCCTGCTATTTAGTTTTCTCCATTCTGAAAACTGATTGTTTATTCCTACCCTTTGTTTCCTGTATTTTAACTAGTTACTGATCTGTGATATGATCTTCTCTCTTGTCCCATTACCTCTTACTTTGCTGAAGAGCTTTTGCTCAGGGACTTTGCAAAAGGCTTTCTGAAAGTCCTTGCACACTATATGTAGAAGATCATCCTAGTCCACATGTTTGCTGGTCCCCTCAAAGAATTCTCGTAGACTGGTGAGGCATGATTTCCTTCACAAAAAATGTGTTGACTCTCCCCCAACAAATTGTGTTCAAGTATGTGTCTGATAATTCTGTTCTTTTCTATATTTTCAAACAGTTTGCCTGATATTCGTATTATGCTTACTGACCTGTAATTGCTAGGATCATCTCTGGAGTCGTTTTTTTAAAAAATTGCATAACATTAGCCATATTCCAGTCATCTTGCACAGAGGATGGTTTAAACAATAGGTTATATGCAACAGTTAGTAGTTCTGCAATTTCACAGTTGAGTTCCTTCAGTGCTCTTGGGTGAATACCATCTGGTGCTGGTGTTTCAATTTATTTGCAATGTCATTTATCAGTTTGTTCCAAAACCACCTCCACAGATTGAAGCTCTCTTGTCCAGCACACTATGGTTGGCAACATCTGTGATCCAGTATGATTTTAGTTAGCTGGATGTCCAGTTAACACGGGTGTAGCCAAGTTTCCTGCGGTCCCATAAAGTTTGTTTATAGCCACCAGTTCTGACTGTCAGTGTTCTGTTCTTTCATTTAGCTCTAATTTACCCCTAAATGTCTTCTAAGAGCCCAGTAAGCAATGGAAGTGGTGGTAATGATGTTAGACACTATTGACCTCCTGTGGTCTGGCAAATTCTCTGGTTTGGCACCAATCAGGTTCCAGTGGTGCCGGACTAGAGTGGTTCAACCTGTAGTAATATCTCAATCTGGGAAATTTTCTCACATTTGTCACCTAAGAAGAATTGCTCAGGTTTGGGAATCTCATGTCCTCTGCGGTTAAGACTGATGTAAAGAATTCATTTATTTATCTTCTCCACAATGGAAATGTCTTCCTTAAGTAGTTCTTCAGCACCTCCATTGTCTTGTTGCCCCACTGATTGTTTTGCAAGCTTTCTGCTTCTGATGCACATAAACATTTTATTAGCTGTTAGTTTTTATGTCTTTTAATAGTCACTCTTCTAATTCTTTTTAGCCTGATTAATTATACTTTTGCAATTGGCTTGTCAGAGTTTATGCTCCTTTCTGTTTTCCACAGTAAGATTTCACTTCCAATTTTTAAAATATGCCTTTTTGCCTCTAACCAACTCTTTTACTCTTTTGTTTAGGTATGGTGGCATTTCTTGCCTTTTTCTTTTTTTTGAAATTTGGGCTACACATTTATTTGACATTCTATTTAGATTATTTTTAAATGGTTTCTATGCAGCTTGTAGGCATGTCTGTCTTGTGACTGTCTTTTCATTTCCATGCAACTAGGTTTCTTCTTGGTACAGTTTCCCTTTCTGAAGTTAAATGCTATGTGGTAGGCTTCTTTGGTCCTCTTCCCTTCTGCTTCCTAGCTCCAAGGATGTTAAATTTAATTATATGATTTTCGCTCTTACTGAGCAGTTCAACAATATTTATCTGTTGATCAAATCCTGTGCCCCACTTAGAGCAAAATTAAGAATTGCCTCTCCTCTTGTGGGTTCCCTGATAAGCTTCTTCAGGAAGCAATCATTAATGATGTCTAGAAAGTTTATGCTTGCAACTTGTCCTCAGGTGACATGCACTCAGTCATTTTGAGGATAGTGGAATTTTTTTATTATTATTATTATTATTATTATTATTGTTAGAACTAGCTGTGTTTTCTTTTACTTTAAATTTGCAATCTACTTCGCTTTGTCTGTTTTCACTTGCAACCATTTAAATCCTACTGTTTGTACTTAATAACATTAATTTTATTTACTATCAAGCCCAGCATAAATAATTGTTACACTATTAGTGTATACATCAGGGGTGGGCAAAATATAGCCCTCCAAGCTGTTTGATCTGGCTCACAGCCACCCTGCCGCTCCCCCGTCCCTAGGCCAATTGAGACAAAGGGGAGGACAGGGGTGATCAAAGTCATTCGATGTTCAAAGCAGTTGGTGGCTCCCTTCTCCCATGCCAAGGGTGCACAGTGCCAAGAGGGAAACAGCAGCCGTTGGCCTGAGGACAGGGGAGCGCATAAGGTCTCCTCCCCCGTCAGGGGCATGTGATGCCTAGAGGGAACCACCAGCTGTTCAAAAACCTGGTGATTCCCTCTAGGCAACACGCACCTATTGCATAGTGGGGGGGGGGGGGGGGGGCAAGAGACTTGGCCCGGGGTGGGGGAGTGTGCAAAGTCTCCTCTCATTGCCAAGGACACATGGGACCTAGAGGGAACTGCTCCTTTTTGCCCAAGACTCTGCCCCTTTCCATCTGAAGCCCCGCCCCTTCTGGGGCAGAGCCAGATCACGACCACAGCCAGCATTCGTGAAGTGGTCACCTGCCAAAATTCTCCTCAGAGCTGAAGTGATTCATTGTCGGCATTGCTGTTTGGGGGAGGCAGTGATCTCAGCTTTGTGCCTCGGCTAGGGGAGACCAGGAGATCTTGCCCAGCCAGGCAGGGTGGTGCGAAGCCCGAGAGAGCAAAGAGGCGAGTGTTAGTGGCTTTATCAGCACATCAGGAAGTAGCCCCGAGGAGTCTTCTGTGTCTGCACCCCATCACAACTAGTTACATTCACCTGCAGGATCCCATGTCCACAAAATACCTTCTTTGGTCAACCTTCCCTCCATGTTCCTCCCACTAAGTTCTTTCCTTACATGAATCCATAACTTGGCTGCCGGGAAGAATGGCTTCAACTTAAGGAAGGTCACTTTCCACTAGAATGTAGGCATCAGAGAGTACTGATCCAGGAGCTGCAATAGCATTAGCACGTCATTCTGCCTCCTACAGGTGGATTCTAGGAAAAGGGACTCTGCTAACTTAAAAATAACTGTACATAGCTGTAGTCTTCTGTATTAACAAATCTCATACCACTAATATAGTAACACTGAGTGACTCAAGTGCCCAACGTATGTCTCCAAGGAACACGGAAACAGGAACGGGAGAGGTGACTCCTGGGTTGAACAGAGAAGCAGCTAAGGAAAGAATAAAATGTAGCTGACAAAAATGCTTTAAAAAAGCAATTTGACCCACTCATTTTTTGAGTGTTCCCCTATTCCTGTTGGTACTTATTAACCCCTCCCCAAACACACATACAGAATCCACCACTGACTTTCTAATTAGTTGTAGAGAAAAAAAATCAATAAGAAAGAAATTAAAGTTACAAATCTAACTGGAGTCAGTCACATACCTAGGGAAAATTTCTTCCTGGGGTAAAGTTTATCTAGTGTCATAATTTTATTGAAATCCTATATCTTCCTATTGACTTTTATAGTTTCAAGCTGGATGCCAGAGTATCATTATTACAGTTTCAGTGTTGCTCACAGGGCCGAGGGGGGCTTTTTCCTTTATAAACAAGCCGTAATTGTCTGCTTTATTGATCAATAAATCTCTCTACTGCCTCACTTCACCAAAGTTCTTTTCTGTTTAGTCTTTTCAACCATCCTCTGAGAGAAAATGTGGGGGGTTAGTAATTTGGGGGAGGATGTTTGGGTTTTTTTGTTTGTTTTGGTTTGGTTTTTTAAAGAAGAGATTGTTTTGTTGTTAGCAATAAAAGAGCAGGAATTGTACCGGTCTGCTTAGATAATGGCTTTTTAATGACAGATTCTAGTCACAGTAAAATCCGCTTTATTTCCACATGAGTTAACTTCAAATATTAATCCAAAAGCAAACACAGTTCGCTTGCTCTATCGCTTCTGCGTGGATTGGAACCTGAAAGAGTCACTATGAAAAGTAGAATTGTAATGATATTTTCTACTCAGCATGCCTTTTTGATGGTATGGAAGCATTCCCATTCCTACCGTCAAACTCTCCTTTTGCTTAATTAACAATGATTTAAAGAGAATTTTAATAGACTTTTTCATTATGAGGAAATCAACTGAAGCTCTTTTTTCCCCCTTTCAGAGTCTTAAGTCCAATTAATGAAAACAAGAAGAAATTTCAAACAAGAAACAAGGCCTTAGTCACCATTCACAATTGGGTTTAATATAGCCAAATCTCCCTGGTCCAGATAAAATGGACAACATGGAAGTAATTAGGGTAGACTGTCAAGTAAACAGAGTCCTTTTCAACATATTTGATGGATATATGTTTATATGAAGCCATCCTTTTATATATGGCATACTTTTTAGAGAATTGAGATTTAGCTTAAATCTTTTTGTTAGATGTTTTCTAACATAAATGTGATGTAGTAATAGTACAATAAGCAGCAAAATTTGGCTCATCAATTCATCACAAGTGGATGATATGACAGAGTTGGATACACGTATATCAAATTATTAACTCTATTTTGTAATGAGTTTAACACATCTCTGAATTTGCCTGAGGGTAGTTAATTGTAGGGCATTCTAGACAACTGCACTGCCAAGCAAAGATAATGGACACTTCCTTGAAAGACTATCAGTGAAAAGCCATTAAGGATGCAATTGGGGACCATCAACTCTGATTGTTTTTCAACTGCTGCCCACAGAGGGGAATGCATGACAAGGGAGCCCTGGAACTTCTGTATAGTGCATCCCAGGAATTTTGTTATTTCAAAGTTCTGTAATGCTCAAGCATTTTAAGAGTAAAAACACTGATGGACAAACTTCTTTTCCAAGCCTGTATTCCTTGTTTTCCTACCACACTGTCTCCAGACTTTCCACAAATGAACTCACAACCACCTTGCCCCCCTTCAGGACAGTTGCAAACTCCAAGCAGGAGCCCACCAGAAGCCACTGCTGAAACTTGGACATCATGTTTCAGGAATTATGGCAGAGGACCAAGGTTCCCACTAAGCCAGGCCTGGGCAAAATATGGCCCACGGGCTACATCCGGCCCACCAAGTCACCAGATCCAGCCCATGGAAGCAGCAGGGTCCCCTGCTTGCCCCACAGAAACGTGGCTGCTGAGGCACAATCTCAGAAACCAGCCAATGGGAGCTGCTTGTTTGAACAACGGGGAGCCAAGAAGAACCATGCCCCCTCTCCTCGGCTCAGTTATTCAATGAAGCACACGGCCAGGCAAGCAGGCAGGCTGGCTGGCTGGCTGGGAAATGTTTTAAACACTGCAAGCAAGCAAGCAGGCAGGAAGGCTAGTTTGGCTGCTGGCTGGTAAGTCTCCTGGCCACAGCCTGCTTCTGGCAACCCAGCCCTTCTCCGCGCCCCCCCCGCCCCCCACTTAGGGTTACCAGATGAGTTTCAAAAAAATACTGGACACACGTGATCTGAGAACGGGGGGGAGGGGGGAGGCGGGAGGGGAGCAGGGCTGGCTGGGAGGGGGTAGGGGGGAGCGGATGGCAATGGTGACTAGAAATGCTTGGGGAGATGAGAGAGGCTATACAAACATAAAACTAATAATAAAGCTTACTGCAAATTTACCCTAAACTGTTCTTATTTCAGGCAAAAAACCTCCAAGCTGGGAAAGATGTTTTTCTCCCTATGGTCTCCATCTCCCTTAGGATGTGTCATGCCAGCCAAAGAGACTCCTAACTTTCTAGTTTAAATAGACTTCCTTTTGCTGGGAATCCTTTGTTTCTACATTCCCTCCCTTTCATGTTCTTATGTTCTTATGTTCAGTATGAGAGGAGGGTCTGTCACACTGGTTTCCAAGTGATTGAGTCCAATTCGTGGCTGAGATTACAATGTATCTTTGCTTCCCTTTATTCTGCACACAGCGATGACAGGGCGAGAGTTTCTTGGGTGAATCAGTTATAATTAATCATTTCTACTCCTGCTGATCTCAGAAATCTCTTTATTCATGAAGATGTTGCAGTGGTACATGGAAGCAGTAGTTGGAAAGGATCAGGATGGATTCAGACCAGGATGAAGTGGAACAAATGAGCTATTTGTGATGAGAGAGATTGGAAAATTACATAGAACATACCAAAATCTGCTGCAATAACTTCATAGGCTTCAAACAGACTTTTGATAGCATTTAGCAGACAGGTTTGTGGCAAGTTTTGAGAATATATGGCATCCCCCAGAAATAGAACAAGCTGATAGAAAACATTTACAAGAAGTCCATGAGTGCAACAAGAGTAGACCAGAAGCTGATGGAATGGTTCAGAAAAACCACAGGAGAGAATCAATGCACACTATCACCAGATTTATTCAAGTTGGTATTAGAAACAGTAATGGCTATAGCTTTGGGAGATTGAATGGGAGGTGTCGTTATGTGGGAGGATAGTGAGTAACCTTACATTTTCAGCTATTGAATCAGCACTAATGAAGGAGGACACAGAATAGATGACACGGTAGACTGGGAAGGAAAATTTGGGTTGAAGATGGGTACAGAGGAGACAAAGGCAATTGGAAGACAATAGGAAGAGGTAAAGATCAAAGTTGAAGACAAAGAACTAGAACAAGTAGAAAAATGTGTGTATCTCGGAGGATCAGTGTTGAATAGGAGCTGTGATGATGATGTAAACGGAATAGATTAGCCGCTACTGTATTCAGAAAATTTTGCAAGACCTGGGATGTTAAAGACATTTTTGATACAAATGAAAATCAGCATATATGAGACAGTTGTTGTGATGACACTGCTGCATGAGTCAGAATGTTGGAGTCCGAGGAAAGCTGGTAAATGAAAGATATTGATTGCAGAAATGAACTGTCTGAGGAGAATACTAAGTTTCAAGACTGGAAAAGAAATAAGACAATGGCTAGGGCAAGAAATGATGCTGTTATAGAAGATTCAAGAAAGACAACTGGGGTGGTTTTCACAGCTGTCAAGAATGGGCCTGGAAAGGGTAGCATTTGCCATACCTGATTCTTCACATCAGTGTGTGAGGAACTGGAAATAGAGGAAGAACTGAGGGTGTGTTGGATACAATGGTGAAGAATAACATTGAACAAAAAGGTTTAAAGATGAATGAACCTGTGAAATGAGCATAAGACGTAACGTGGTAGAACTGCTGAACAGACAGACAGGAATAAAAAAATATGATGATTTAGAATCCTGTGAAAAGTCTGTGTATGTGTTATGTGTGTGACAAAATGGGGTTGTGGGGATTTTATTCCCCTTGTTATATTACATGTGATTTCCACTGTCCTGCAGTAACCCCGTGTTTGTATCTCAGTTTCCCTTGGAACTGCACCAATACCTAGATGATGGTGGGAACTTTGCTGTGACAGCTTTCCCTACATACACAATGGCTGATCTGGGCCCAGAAGAGGTGTGACCAGGTGACATTTTTGCCTGGGAAGCGAGACAAAGGCCAAAGGGGGAGCTGGTTGAAGGGCTGGGATTGGGCTGCTGCATGTGTGAGGTAGTCTCAGTTGGCTTGGGTACAGGGAGGAAGGAGGTCAGAGTCGTTGGCTCTGAGCCCCTCTCTTCAAGATGGATTGCACTGACTGCTTGCGGTTCCTGTGTTGACAAGTCTGTTCTGCGCTGTATCCCATGTCAACTAATAAATCTGCTCTTCTACCTGCTGCCTGAGTCGTATCTGCTTGTGTATGGGGATGCAGGGCCCTAGTGCGCTAGTGACAATGTGTTACATCTATCACATGCCCCAGAAGAAAACTAAATCTGTAGTGCCCTCACAGCTGAAGCTCTGTGAAAGTGTGTTTAAACTAGAAAACAGTTTGCGGGTGAGGGATCCAGCACTGGTCCTAGAGTCTGGGCAGTTGAACAGTGAGACCTCAGCTCTCTGATTGGAGTGCTGAAAACTAGGGAGATGAAATGTTTATGGGTGATGCTTGCCAGTTCCGGTTAACTGGTGGGGCTGAAGCAGCTTCCCACCTGCCGCAGGGCTGCTCCAGCCCTGTGGATTCCTCCTGCAGACTGGGATGCTCCAGCTTGGCCAGTTAATCAATTAAATGAGATTTTACATCCCTACTAGAAAGAGGATTTTTACCCCAAAAGTATGCCAAGAGACCCTAAGCCAGTGACAGTGCATGGACTCTGTTCAAACACCATAAGCTTAAAAACACATGTAAATTCAGCATTTGGATCACTTCTCATCAGTCTGGTGAATGTCCAGTAGGAGGAGTCAACAAGACATGTGACAGGAGTCATTACATTATTACCCCAATGCCATGGGAAAGGCTAATGTACATTTCCCTGCATGCTCATCAGGTTTGGGAAATCAGGTTTGAGAGTAGAGCCAAAAAATGAGTATAGTCCACTAGAATAAATCAGATAGTGAACACTTCTAAAACTGTGTGTGTGTGTGTGTGTGTGTGTATGGCAGGGAGGAGGGGCAGGGGCTAATCAGTTTTTAATATCAGTACAGTTCATAGATTGTCAGCTGAAACTACCAACAATTCTCAGCTGAAACTACCAACAATCCTCTAAAGCAAAATTGGAAACTAGCTTTTATTATCCAACTGATCCTTGAACAAATGGAAAGGAGTGACTTGGAGAAAGGAGCAGTGAGCCAATAAGGACTAGCGCAGAGCAATAGGTTGATTGGAAACACTCTGCTGTAGGACATACATTCCTAAGGGGTTGGCAATGGAATGTTTAGTATGGGAATGTCTGTGGAGCCGAATGATCTAACCAAAGGATAGTCTCTATGTGCTACCCGCTGATGATACAAAATCCCTGTTTAGTTAGATCCCAGAGATGTTAGTTGTGATGCAGACCTGCCCCCTCATCACTGGACTTATGGCAAAAACATATTTCATTCTGCCCAATGATGACTTGAATGGCTACTTTTGGCAACTCTCAGCCATGCTTGATATACCAGTGTCTAAGAGGTGCAATAGTCTTTTTCTCATTGTCTTTGGTCTGAGAAATCCAGTCTTCCTCAGGAAGACATATACAGCCCATACGATATTTCAGTGAGTGCATTTTCTTAAGATAAGCATTCAGAGTCACTCTACATTTTTTCTTGCCACAGAGTTCAAAAACAAAACTTCAACACATGGTCCTCAAGTAAGGTATGGCTCCTTCTGACTAAGAGGTGGTGAGCTCATGATAAGGCTGGAGTACATGCCACTCAGATTAGGATCATTTCAGCTTCTTTCTTTAGTGAGGATGTAAGATGGGTGGTCCTGTAAATCAATGTTCCCTGTAAGCTGTGTGCTTGTGCAGCCATTCAGGAGGGATTCAGATGCCATCCAGCTGATCAGCAGAGCATGCACAGATAGATTTTTTTCTTTCTACGGGTGGTGTACATTCCCACATGCGTCAGTGCTTTGCATGTGGATAGAAAAAATCCGCACATGGATGGAAAAGATTAGAGGGAACATTGTTGTGAATACTTGATAGAATTTTATTATGAAATAGTAGGATTGGGGTGATTTACCTAGTGATGGAGTCGCTTCTTTCTTTGTTACAGCTATGGCATCCCTGTTGAAAGGGATATTTCAAACCAACTTTCCTCATGGAGAATATCCCCTAGAAGGCCTCTAACACTCTACCCCTTATTAAATGATACATGTTAAATGCTAGTACTGTGCTTAGTATGTTGTTCAGGAACAAAATATGAACATTTCCAAAGAAAGGTTACTCATGTAAAATTGAGTTAAGTGTTGCTGCTTCCCGACTTGCTAAGAGGTAGAAGATAGTGTTTCTATGTAACTAGGAAAAGAAATAAATGGGATCCCTAATTCATCTCTGTGAGAGCTAGCACCCTCCTGATAAACAGGGTTTATCATATGCTAAGCCTGGAGCTTTCTGTGGGGGCTCCATGTTAAAATGTTAGCTGTACATCACCAACTTTCAGACAACATACTCTGCCTGCCTTTAAGATGCTGATGGAGAAAGTAAATAGGGGCAGAGGGCTGAATGGCAATTCAAAACACTAGAGGTATGTTTAACACACAATTCCTGTTTTGAGAGTGATATGTGTATGGAGATTAGATGGGCAATAAGGTATTTGATCTCCATTTAATCACATTGGAAATCTTTGATGTTTGTTGAGTCTGAAAATTCAGGTTATTCAGCAGAGCCAAGCAAATAAGTGTGATCCTCTGGAATAAACCAGAGATCAGAAACTCCTCAGGCATCCTCTGCACTGCGAGTTGCATTGTTGCCAGTTCACTCTGATGTGTAAATGCAAGAAAACTTCTGAGCATAGTAGCAGATATGGGCAAATTTTATCACAAATATGCCAAAACAGTTCTAGAAAATCATTTAGTTTTACAATTGTGAAGCTCAGACTGCGCACCTGCCCATCAATGGCTCCAGATCTGGCCATTTCTGCAATTTTTAATCTGAAGTGTATATGTAAACAGAAGCAGCAACGTGAGCTTCTTTACAAAAGTGCCTCCCATCAGAGTCACTGGCAGCAAGAGCTTCCTCAGTGCATTTAAAAGTACCAGACAGGACCTCTGCTATGTGAACTTTCTCTCACAATGCACTATAAATTATTGCAATAAATCTGCCAGAGTCTAGCTTAACAGGCTGAAATGTTTTTCTGTACCCTGCTCTCTGGGGATGCAGCCAGTCAAGAGTTATAAGCATATTTTACTTAAATGACATAATTACAAAAAGTGTTTTTTCCCCTCCAAAATGAAAAGCGTTTCATTTCCAAAATAGTGATTCTAACAGCTCAACCCAGCAAGCTGTATGCTGGGACAGTCTCCTCCTTCACTGCCCAATTGCCAAACATTGAAATATAGTGTTTCTCTCTGTGGGTGTGGGTGTGGGAGAGGGAAGGACATAGAAACTCGGGGTATGAAAGGCAAGGTGAGGTAAAAAGAACGGAGCATAAATACTGCCAAATTAAGTGTAAAAATGTAATAAGAAAAGCCAAAAAGGAGTTTGAAGAACAGCTAGCCAAAAACTCAAAAGGTAATAAAATGTTTTTTAAGTACATCAGAAGCAGGAAGCCTGCTAAACAACCAGTGGGGTCCCTGGATGATCGAGATACAAAAGGAGCACTTAAAGACGATAAAGTCATTGCGGAGAAACTAAATTAATTCTTTGCTTCAGTCTTCACGGCTGAGGATGTTAGGGAGATTCCCAGACCTTGACCCATCCTTTGTAGGTGACAAATCTGAGGACTTATCACAGATTGAAGTGTCATTAGAGGAGGGTTTGGGATTAATTGATAAACTGAACAGTAACAAGTCACCAGGACCAGATGGCATTCACCCAAGAGTTCTGAAAACTCAAATGTGAAATTGCGGAACTATAAACAATGGTTTATAACCTATCCTTTAAATCAGCTTCTGTACCCAGGGACTGGAAGATAGCTAATGTAACGCCAATATTTAAAAAGGGCTCTAGAGGTGATCCCGGCAATTACAGACCTGTAAGTCTAACGTCAGTACCGGTCAAATTAGTTGAAACAATAGTAAAGAATAAAATTGTCAGACACATAGGAGAACATAATTTGTTGGGCAAAAGTCAACATGATTTCTGTAAAGGGAAATCATGTCTTACTAATCTATTAGAGTTCTTTGAAGGGGTCAACAAACATGTGGACAAGGGGGGTCCAGTAGATATAGTGTACTTAGATTTCCAGAAAGCCTTTGACAAGGTTCCTCACCAAAGGCTCTTACATAAATTAAGTTGTCATGGGATAAGAGGGAAGATCCTTTCATGGACTGAGAACTGGTTAAAAGACAGGAAACAAAGGGTAGGAATAAATGGTAAATTTTCAGAATGGAGAGGGGTAACTAGTGGTGTTCCCCAAAGGTCAGTCCTAGGACCAATCCTATTCAACATTTTCATAAATGATATGGAGAAAGGGGTAAACAGTGAGGTGGCAAAGTTTGCAGATGATACTAAACTGCTCAAGGTAGTTAAGACCAAAGCAGACTGTGAAGAACTTCAAAAAGATCTCACCAAACTGAGTGATTGGGCAACAAAATGGCAAATGAAATTCAATGTGGATAAATGTAAAGTATTGCACATTGGAAAAAATAACCCCAACTATACATATAATATAATGGGGGCTAATTTAGCTACAGCTGATCAGGAAAGAGATCTTGGAGTCATCGTGGATAGTTCTCTGAAGACGACCACGCAGTGTGGAGTGGCAGTCAAAAAAGCAAACAGGATGTTAGGAATCATTAAAAAAGGGACAGAGAATAAGACGGAGAATATCTTATTGCCCTTATATAAATCCATGGCACGCCCGCATCTTGAATACTGCGTACAGATGTGGTCTCCTCATCTCAAAAAAGATATACTGGCATTAGAAAAGGTTCAGAGAAAGGCAACTAAAATGATTAGGGGTTTGGAACGGGTCCCATATGAGGAGAGATTAAAGAGACTGGGACTCTTCAATTTGGAAAAGAGGAGACTAAGAGGGGATATGATAGAGGTCTATAAAATCATGAGTGGTGTGGAGACAGTGAATAAGGAGAAGTTATTTATTTGTTCCCATAATATAAGAACTAGGGGCCACCAAATAAAACTAATGGGCAGCAGGTTTAAAACAAATAAAAGGAAGTTCTTGTTCACACAGCGCATAGTCAGTCTGTGGAACTCCTTGCTTGAGGAGGTTGTGAAGGCTAGAACTAGAACAGGGTTTAAAAGAGAACTAGATAAATTCATGGAAGTTAAGTCCATAAATGGCTATTAGCCAGGATCGGTAAGGAATGGTGTCCCTAGCCTCTGTTTGTCAGAGGGTGGAGATGGATGGCAGGAGAGAGATCACTCGATCATTACCTGTTCGATTCATTCCCTCTGGGACACCTGGTATTGGCCACTGTCGGCAGACAGGATACTGGGCTGGATGGACCTTTGGTCTGACCCAGTATGGACGTTCTTATGTTCTTGATTGATGGAGATGCTGCAAATGATTGATGGAGATGCTGTAAAACTATAAGATACTTAAGGCCGAGCAAACTGAGCCCATGCCCAGGGTGCTGTAGCCAGAAGATGAGAGGCAACTTAGCATGAGTGTTACTGGGCAAAAGGGATGAGGGTACTGGGTGGCGGGCAGTGTGATGGGGCAGCTGGAAGTGCAGGGCTGGGATTGGGGGCACAGGTGGGAGGAAAGTGCAGGGGTTGGGAAGAAAGGGAGCAATGTGCAGAGGTCGGGGCAAAGGGGGCACAATGCAGGAATTAGTGGTAAAGGGGGCACAGGAGAATGTGCAGGGTTGGGGGAAGTATTAGGTGGTGCTATGCCCACAGAGGTCAGGGGCACCAAAACACAAGCTTGTCCAGGGTACCATTTTCTCTTAAGGCCAGCCCTGAAGATACTCAAAAGTCAATGAGAAGGTTGGTGTTGGTTCAGCCTTGAGAGGAGACCTTAGAATCAGACAATAGCTTAGGGCTATAGAGTTAATGAAGGAAAACAGGTTTTAACATAAATAATATCTGATTATTGGGCTTTGCTCAGATCTGCCCAAAAGCAAACACTTTTCCTGGGAGAGGGAAGCTCTTCCCAGAAGCTATAGAAACAGAATTATTGACCTGACAGATACATGAAAGGAAATTTGTTTTCATGTGGCCAAGGAGGAAGCCTCCCTTAATTGCAAAATATCTTCACAAGTGCAATGGGGCAGCGATTCTCAAGCTGTGGGTTAGGAACTTAAAGTAGGTTGCAACCCTTTTCCAATGGGGTCGCTAGAACTGGTATCTGCTGGGGCCTGGGCCAAAGCCCCAAGCTCTACCACATAGGACCAAAGCTGAAGCCTGAGGGTTTCAGTCCTGAGCAGTGAGACTCAGGTTACAGGTCTCCTGCCCGTGGCTGAAGCCCTTGGGCTTTTGCTTTGGCCCCCCCAAGCCCAGGGTGGTAAGACTCAGGCTTCGGTCCCCCCTCCTGTACATGTGTAATAATGTTTGTTGTCAAAAGGGAGTCGTCAAGTTTGAGAACCATTGGAACAGAGAAATAGCAGTGCAGGCAGTGCTGTCCTTCTCCTTAGACAGCCCACCTGCAAAATTCTCTCTTCTCAAAATAAACTGTCTTCACCTATGGCAAGGTTGAGGAACCTTTTTTGGGTCCGGGGCTGCTGACTCACAGAAAAAATCAGTCGGGTGAGGGCTGGAGTGCCAGTGTGGGCTGCCCAGTGCTGGGGGTGGGAGAGTGAGCTCTGGGGGCTAGATCCAGGCAAGCCAGGGACTGCATCTGGTTCCTGGGCCTTTGGTTCTCCACTCGTGACCTAAGAGAAAGTGATTAAAAAAAACTTTTCTCACCCTGCTATTCCAGAATCAAGGGCTAGAAGACACCAGAGAATTTACTGGGATGTACAGATTTGATCTTTGGGTATGCTTGCAGCTAAGTATATAATTGCAATACTCTCATCGTCTCTCCTCTCGCTAGCTTTCTAGCCCTTATTTTTGATTACACATACTTCATCAGGGTCATAACTGGACAGAACGGTGTTCTCTCCATTATGTCAAGGACTTCCCAAAAGCCTTAGAATTGTTTCAACTGCAAAATCAATCATAACCCCATAAAATGTAAACATCAAAGGTATCTTCTGGTTGCATCATTTCCCAGTGGTCCCCGTCCATCTTTGCACAAAGAAAGCATCCACATTTAGAGATGATTTGTTACTGGGACGCAGAGTTACTCTTAAGATGCAACACTTGGCTTCCAATCCTTTGGATGCATACTTCAGAACAGATCCCCAGACAAGCAGCTTCCTAGATTGCTCATGTACCAAAGTGAGAACCAGAGAGTTTCTATGGAATCAGGACACCTTTCTGAGGGTACAACTTCTTGTCTCTAAGGGAGCAGAGGACATCAGGATGGGTTCTTGCCTGTTAAGGCTTGGCTCTGCCTTGAAAAGCAAAGACTCTATGAGGGACTGTATAATGAAAATCACAGTACAAGCTTTATCCAGTAATTTTACTGATAATAAATCAAAACAGAAGTTATAATTGAAAACAGTTGCTTCTGGTGTTCAGTTCTGGTCTTCATTTCTGAACGTGAATATTGTAACAAAATCATTTCTTAAGCTTTCAGCCAGTGGTCCCTAGCTTTGTTTTCTCAATTCATCTTCCCCAGCGCAAATCACTCAAATTTCCCCCCCTATATTTTTAAGATCACATTAGTTTAGCTTCCCAACCCAGCCATTCCTACTGAGAAACCCCTCAACTGACAAGACAGCGGCTCATTCCCTGCCTTGCTTACAATCTCTCAGGGTACATCTACACAGCTGCATTATTTCAGAAGAACATGTTATTCTGAAATAACATAGTGTGCATCTACACTTCAAATAATTCTTTCAAAATAATGTTGAGTTGGAGGACTTCTTACTCTGCTTCATGGTAACCCTCATTTCATGAGGAGCCAGGGAAGTCGAAGGAAGAGTGTTCTTCCTTCGACTGCCTGCTGTGTAGACAGCGCCAAAAGCTGAATTACTCTATTTCGACTTCAGCTATGCAATTGACGTAGTTGAAGTTATGTAGCTTGATTCGGCTTTAGCTCTGCTGTGTAGACATACCCTCAGTTAATTCCAATATGGCCTCGCACCTCTTTGCAACTCCTTCTGATGTCCTGCTTGCCACAAGGCAAAAGGAAACGTTGGTACCCAGTGGGTACTGCACTTTGTATAGGTAGCTCTTTAAAAATATTCTTTCCATCATTGCATGTTTGTTCTCACTTATTTGCCTGAACTTGTCTGTCTTGACTGACATCTTCAACTCATATGTCCCAGTCTGTTCTGTTATCTTGCAATATAACCACTATATAACATTTCGTTGAGCATATTATTCTGCTTCTTTACGTCGTTTGCTGAGCAATTTGTTTCTGTCTCTCTCTCTCTACTCTTTTTTTTAACCTTTTTGGTCAGCCTATTGTATTCAACTCTTAGGGTGCATCTACACTGCAGGGCTTAATTCAAAATAAGCTATGCAAATTGAGCTACGTCAATGGCATATCTTATTTCAAAATAGCTTATTTCGAAATAGGGAGCATCTACACAGCACTTTTGAAATAGATCACTCTTCATCCAACTTCCCTTATTCCTCGTACAGTGAGGGTTACAGGAGTCAGAGGAAGAAGTCCTCCAGCTTGACAGTATTTTGACACTATTTCAAATTAACTGCCTGCTGTGTGGATGCGGACTATTTTGGAATAGCGCTTGTTATTTCAAAATAGTGTTGCAGTGTAGATGTACCCTTAGATTTGCATTTTCCTTTTTATTCCTTAACTTCCTATGCTTGTCACTCACTGTGGCATTTCATCCATTAGCTATCTTGGATTCTTTGTCTAAAGCATCATTGTTCTTTATTCAGTAGAATGAGAAATATACAGTTCCATACAAAAACAAAGCCTACATTCATTTCCCTTCCTCAGCATTTTTTTCAGCTGGGGTCTGGTTCGATTGTGATTGTCAAAGATCCGTCTGCTATAACTCATGGCTTGATTTCTGAATCACAGAGTCTCTCTTCCTAGACATTGTTTGGGTCCCACGGCTAAACTGCATCCTCTTGCCACAAAAACATGCATGTTTCTTTCCTTCTCTTTCCCTCACAGGCTTCCTGTGTCTCTCTCCTCCTACGAGTCCTTTTAAAATGTCTACTTTGTCATCTCCATTGCTGTGGATTTTCCACTTTCCAAATGCCCAATCCCTTGTTGAGGATTGGAGAAAACCAATTCTCCTAGTTCAGGGGTGGCCAACCTGGCTCTTGAGCCACATGCGGCTCTTTGCTCACAGAAATGCGGCTCTCAGGGTTACTGCTCGTTCAGAGCCACATGCCCACTTTGTGCAAGCGCCCCAGTTCCTGGAGGGAGAAGTGCATGGCTGTGGCGGTGGCAGCTCCGGTGAGACCCAGGCATTGGGTTAGAATGGGAGATGCCTGGGGGTTCCTGGCTCTGGGGGAGGGGGAGGGCATTGGGTTGAGGGGGGAAATGGGGGTGCCTGGCTCTGGGGGAATGATGTGTGGCTCTTTGCACTACTATCCACAGCTCTTTTGGCTCTTCGTGCCTAACTGGTTGGCCACCCCTGTCCTAGTTGTAGCCAACCTCCTTAACATACCCATTGTGTGGTCAGAGTATAGTCATTAGTTAACTATTCTCCAGTAGTCTCTAGTCTAATGGATACTTGCTACAAGGCCTGACAGTCATGTTGGATTCTATATCTGCATAAAGACATTCAGTGATACAACAATTTTCATAATTTCATGGTACTAACCAAAGAATTTATAAGTTGTACATACAATTTCTCCAGATAATCATCTGTTTAACATACGAATGGAAAGAAAAAGTCTCTTAGCTGGGAATTGTAATAGTGAAAATAAAATTGAGAACCTCCATCTCTGTCCATTTTAAGCATGTTGGGGTATGGATCATATATAACTTTATTTGCCTCGTACATAGTGGGTGCTAATGGAAATGAAGTTTTAATTGATAAGTACATTCTACTGAGGCCCTACCAGTATCCATTTTTTCCCTTCTGCTTGACCACATTATTGAGAAACCCTTCATAAAAAGAGAAATTAATCCCTCCATTTGGAAGGTGAAGTAATCTTTCACCATGTAATTAATTCTGTCTAGATCCTGTTTGATGTAGTTAATTATAATAGATGTATGTATGCTGTGAGGATAAGCTACTTCTTTACATTTATGGGCTCTTCATTAGAAGACTTTGGCACTCACTCGATTTCCCTGATGTCTGAGTAAGGTTCCCTGATTTAGTTCCCATAACTCAATGGTGTTTTTTCATCAGCCATGTTGAGGTGTCTCCAAGAAACATCTTCTACTCAAGGGCTCTAATTTCATTTGTTCTTGCTATCTACTTGTAAAATGGTGCATGTTGCCATCTAAAAGGGATGTTTTGTGTTTGTGCGTTTTCAAATCTTAGAGCAATAAGTTTTTATTTTTCTCAGTTGATGTGTGATGTTTATACAAAAGAGTAATGGGACAACTGGAAATAACTTTTTGACCGGAATAATGTGCTCTACTATGTAGGAGAAGAATAGTAAAAAAATGTTAAATTTAATTGGATGTGTCAGTTTGAAGATGCAGGCTGCATGTCTCCAGCAAAGAGTGTAACCAGCCTGGGATTTTTTTCTTTCTTTTCAACAGGAGCGTGATGGAATGAGAGCAATTCTGGAGTCATATGACAATGAGCTGACCCCATCAGAGCACTCTCCCCAGCTGAGCCGGCGCATGCGTGAAGCAGAAGAAATGGTGCAGAAGATGCATGCGCACAATGCTGAGATAGAGGTAATGAATGAGGCGGCACCATGCTCCAACTGTAATTATAATCTGTATAGCAGTGGGCCACAGACTCTGTGGTCAGAGCTACAGCAGCTGTTCCTTCCCATCTGATTTCTCTGATTGTGTATGCAGCATGCTTGTAGATTTGGAGGGGGATGAAGCCACCTGATGTGTTTACATGCTGAGTTCATCTGGTTAAGTTGTCTGTTGGGGCCATTCGTAAATCCTTTATTTAACTGACATTAAGAGAAAACCATAAAATCAAAGTCAGTTTGCAAAATACCTTTTGAAACAACTTTTAAGAAAGAGGTGAGTGGGCATGGGCTCAAAACATATGATGCAAAATCTGCACCAGTATTCATTCATTGATTTCAATACATACTTATACACACATAGTAGAAATGTGTTTTTTCTCATCATAAGAATATAAACCTTGGTCAGACCAAAGTCCCATCTAACCCAGTATCCTGTCTTCTGACTGGCCAATGCCAGGTGCCCCAAGAGGGAATGAACAAAGCAGGTAACCATCAAGTGATGCCATTGCCACCTTCTGATGTATTACCTGGTGCTTTACTGAGAGCTAGAACAGAGAGTGGTTGTGTTATAGAGCAGCAGACAATGGCTCTCATAAAAGGCTGACAAGGGAGCAGTTGCTTTCATAAGGGCAGAAGGAACAAAACTGGAGTGGAGTCAAAGAAGAGTTAAAATACTACAGGGAGTTACAGGCATAAGGGGCAGCATGAAGAAGGCACAAAGCACTTAAATGGGAGCAGAGATGGGATTTATCTGAACATGGATGGGAACGGTAAAGATGGTAATAAAGATGCAGACAATGGCAGAACTGTTAGAAACTTGACAGGGGAAGAGAGGGTCTAGGGAATTGTAGAGTTTGGGTACCTACAGAAATAGAAGTGAGGGCTCTATGTATTTGTTGATTCTAATGCAGCAGAATTTACTGAAGAATTCATGTCTTGCTGAAGTTTTCTGTTCCAGAATCTCTTAGTTACAGTCATGTGCATACCTAAAGTCGTACAGGTGATAATAGAAGATCTGTCTTTTGAAGCATGATTATTGTTTAGTGCTAAGACTTATGAGACTTTGCAGACTCTAAAGGGTTTTCAAGTGATTTTGAGATCTTTAGGAATGTATATATCAGCACTTTAGAGGCCAGCTAGCCTTCAGCCTCATCAAAAACAATTTTTCTTGTCAGATCAAGATCATCTGAATCACCCAAAAAGAGACAGAGATATCAGAGAAAATACCTGTCTTCTCTTTGTCAAGTGTTGTCCAATGTCATTGTCTTCGTGGCAGATTTGACTTCTTGGTCAGGTGCAATATAAAGTTCATGAAAGAACCTCCTATCCTTATCCCGCTGCTGGGGTTCCCCCAAGACCTTTTCAGTTTGGTTCCTCAAGAAATCAGTTTGCCTCTAGTCTTGTCACTGAGCTTCCTTTATTGTCATATGGTTAAACTACACTTGAGTTGATCAATCTCAAGCGGAGGTGGTGCATTCATCAATCTCAAGCAGAGGGTGTGGGTTAAAGCCATACCACACATCCAAAGTTACACCACAAACTTCTTGCTTTAGACACATTTACACATTGCATTGTATTTAATATAGATTGCATGACATGTTTTGAGATTGGCTAGTTACTTTGTAGGAACTGATCCTTGTACAACACACTCAGTCCATACCCTGACCATGTATAACTTACTTTAAGCTTGTTTTTAGATTCTCAACTTATTTTGTCCACTGTAAATGGTTCCCTGCATGTTCCCCCTTGACTTACCTAGTACAGGTATTCTGTTTCCAGACTGCTGATTCTTATACCTCCCTAATCCTGTCCCCCAAGAAAGGGGGCCTCACCCATGTTCAGTTATTCATGTCACACCAGGCATAAATTCCATTGATTTTTGTTTTTCTTTTCTATATTTGTAAATGTTTTATTTGCCTTTTTTTTTTTTTTTTTTTTTATACAAGTTTACTACTCTGCAACACATTTTTAAGACTGTAGTAGTTGTAATTATTAGGGATGTCAGCGTGTAGTCGAGTAAGCAATTAACCAACAAGTTTAGGCTTATCAATTAATCCTGTCAACTACACGCAATCCACCCCGCTGCCGCTGATACGGAGCCAGCAATGGAAGGGGAGGTGGGAGCTCTGTGGAGGGTGAGTGGGGCAGGCAGGAGCCGATACACTCAGGAAGAAGGCTTACAAGCTGGCTGCCTGCATGTATCAGCTCCTGCAGAGCTGCTCCCCCTCCCCCTCACCGTGCTGCTGCCTCGCTGTCAGAGGCACTAGTGTGGTGGGGGTGAGGGTGGGGAGCAGGAGGGAGCCAATACACGTGGGGAGCCAGCTTTTAAGAAACCCCTTGCAAGATCTCCAGAAGACATAGCTGGTGACATTACACAGGGCTGAAACTTGAGTTGTAGCTGTTAATCTATATGGCTACAGCTACATGAAAAACTTTAGGAAATTTACTTAACCCAGTGTTCTAGAACCAGTACAACTCCACTGATTCTAACATGGGTGACACAGAGGACACAGTCCCTGTCATGGTGGAGGGAGGAATGAGAGAGCACAGATGAGTTCTGCCATGGGGAGGAAAGGAGGCATGGGGGGGTGTGCGGAACTTCTTGGATGTGAAGGAAGGGGGAAATGGTGGTCACACAGGGCTGCTGGTATGGGGAAATGGGAAAAGGGGATGGGGACACACAGCTACTTATACGATGAAGGAAGCGTGGGGACGGGGTTGAAGAGAGTCTCTAAAATAGGGGAGATGAGAACAAAACACATGGAATTTATAGGGGAAATAGAAGAACAGAAAGAGCTATTTAGGCATGCAGTGTGTTTGTCCTGCAGAATCAACAGAGTGCATGACCTAATAATTCTGTTTTTTTTTTTAATTCAGAAAAATACTTTAAGGGGAAAAATTTGAGTCAGTCTCTGTACACCATATAAAGGCAATGTGCATAACATCCTTTATGCACTGTAGTTTACCTTTAATAAAAAATAATTTGTCCTATTTTCTCATATAAAGAATAATGCTCCCACCTACCTGTTGTGTCTTATCCCAGGGTTTTTCTTTATCTGAGGTTTCCATTTTATTTAAATCTATTCACACATTCCCAGCATGTGCATTCCTTTGTTAAACTTATAACTGACAGACTTTTGCTTGTGTATGGTAGAGAAAAGGTTGTTTTATGATCCCCCTCATTTGTTACCAGCAACTATGCCTTCTCCAAAGAAATCATACAGGAAAAAATTGATTTTCTCTACAGGTATTTTTAATATATGTTATCCCCCCACCACATGGATTGTATCAGCCATTCTGTGTGAGAAAAGAAGACATCCAGTGAAGATGGTGGTTGATAATGATATAGTGCACAAGGGCAGGGAGGCAGGTGAGGACAGGAGGGCTGTTGTATTATCTGTTTTTTGATCATGAAGGAGATGAGGTCTGGATATTCCTTTGCGCAATGGGTAAATTGAGTTTAAGGGGAGATGGTAGAAATCTTCTGTCAATGCTAAATAGAGATAGGTCTTGAGAGTAAAGTGTTGAGTTCTGGTAGTTTGGGTGAGATGTTCTATGCCTGGAATATGCACCCTGAGACTTTGTCTACACTGTGAGCTAAGGACGTGACTTCCCTATTCACATACACTTTGAGCTAGTGCAAGAATAAAGAGCCATGCAACTGCTGAATCTGGTGGGTATTTACTTGGCATAGCTTAGCCTTGCCTGCACTGCCACTATCTGTGCTCTCGCAACTTCACTGCTAAATATACTCATGCTATGTGTATGTGAGCAGAGGAATCACACCCCTAACTATTAGCATAGATCTAGTCTGAGTTAATAGCACGCAAAAAAGTTAGGGGTGTGTGCACATAAATTATGGGATTATGTATGATAGTTGTTATTCTCCCCAAGGTCACTCAGTTTTTCCTGTCTCTTTTAGCTCCTCCTTCTGTGGTTTTGCCCTATGAAATGTTAAATGGTAGTGAAAATGTGACATCTAGATGTAAATCAGAGAACTTTTTTTCCCCAGACTCTTGGCACATTACAGCATTGATATCAAACAGTTGCAATAAACCATAAGAACAAGATACCCACCTGACCTACATCCATTAATCAGAGAAGGAGAACACAGCAAATGATCTGCAGTGTGTTTCTAACCTCCAAATACCACCCAATACAACTTTCTTGAGCCTCCTAGTACCTCCTCTCCCTCAGAACAGATCTTGGAGAACAGGTGGATCTTGCAAGTATATTTTTTGAAGGTTGTCACATACATGATTGGCAAACCAAGAGGAATTTAAATTCCCCAGTTTTTAATGAGGGTACCCTGTTTGGACCAAGAGGATGCTGTCAGCTTGGTATGATACTGCTGAGATAATGCAGGTGGGCGATGGCATTCTGCACTAGCCACAGTTTTCGCATATCTAGAAGAGTAGTCCAGTGGCTTATAGCCTGAAGCACACACATGCATTGATAAATGCAGTTTGGGCACCACCTTCAATCCAAATTGTATCAAGACTGTAAAAACCTTAACAGATGGCTAAGTGATCAGGATCTGTTTGCATTTACATGGATCCTCACACTTGCACTCACTAGTCCATACATGCACACTTTGTTCTGTATTTTTCTGTGTCCTGTTGTCTTGAATACACAGGTTCAGTAATACGCTTTTCCAAAACTTTGAATGTGAAGCCGGGAAAAGAAGAATGCCGTGCAGAATTGTGGTCAGAGAAAGCAGCATGGTATAGCTGTCTGTTTTGAGTGGTTAATGACATGTCTTGCCATGTATATAAGTCTGTGTTCTGGAGAGTACAGAGAGCTGAGAAGGGAGGACTTTGCCTCTAGGTACCATGTCAATTGGAGCTCTAAAAATACCTAAAATAAATAGAATCCAAGCTGTGTCTAACTTGAAATGGATTTTCATTCTGACACTGTGACATCAGCAGTGTAAGTGACAACCACTAGCTTGATGATTTTTTACTTGCCTAGCATGCACTAAACCTGGCCTCCATGTGAATAGGACAAATCAAGAGATGCTTGGACTAGAGTTTTACGTGCTGGCAATGATGCTGAGACAGCTCTGTGTGAAGTGTAGGGTTTGAAAGGTTAACACCAGCTGCATAAAAGTGAAATCATCATAAATATAACTCTATTAATAGCCATTTTATTAAAACACATTTGGCTCCATATGAAACATTAATGAAGAGAGATTTGCAGGGAAGACTCACACTGACACCTTCAATAGTCCCTAGCATTTTTTACATTGAGAGATTTATACTGTCTGTGAGCTCCATATGTACTCTAATCAGTTAATTATGAGCCTCACAGTTTCAGCACATCGAATGCCATATGTTCTGATTTTGTTCACCAGGAAAATCTGGAGCTGTGCTGGTAACCTCAGAACTCATTGACCAAATATTATCATCTTATCTCTATCTAATAGCTGTGTCACATCTGCTGGTTGTGCAGTCTGGGCATTGCCAAGGCTTGTAATGTTAGATATAAAACTGATCTTCGCAAAGAAAAGGTACTTAGCAGTCACCCTGTGTTTAAGGTACTTAAAATTTACATGCAGATGCAATAAAATGTTTGGATAAAAGTTTCTCCTTGTGTCTCAGCCAGCCTGCCTCTCTCATTTTCCCCTCTTTGCAACATATCCTTTTTCTCTCCTTCTTCCCTTCCATTTAACTCATCCTTTTTCTCTTCTGTATATTGATCTTCCTTCTACCCTCCTATGCTGATTCTTTCTGGTTTTCTTGCCTCTAAGGTACATGCCTTCTTTAGTTAGAAATAAGGAGTATCTGTGATTGTGGGAACCTGCTGGAGAAATTTCCTTCCTACTGTGCAAGGCAGGGAGGTTTGTTTTGAATCATATATCTCTTTCTCCTCCAACTCCACTTCACTGTGCTGTTTTCCTCAATGAAAACTGCAACTGGCAGGCAAGTATGTCAGAGAAGTCTTCTCTGATCCCTCTGGTTGCCCATAAGAATCAAGTCGGAGCCTCTAGAGATTTCTTGCCACTTCAGCCTTCACGTCCCCCTCTCCCCCCCACTGCTGTCATTGAAGCATCTCATCTGTAGCACATGAGGGAGAAAACTGATTCCTCTGGAGACTATGCTAATGTGCCCCATGCTGCTGCTGAGCACTGAAGCAATCACAGAGCTGGCAGAACAAACACCTTGCCTAAACAGCCTTCCTTTCATGATCTCTTTGGCATCTTCTGGTAAACTTGAGGTCTCCCAGGAGCAGTGCAATGCTCTGTGTTTCTTTCCTCTTTAGAGGGAGCACAGGTTGGATCTCCATCTTTTGGTGGTCTACAGAGTGGGTCATCTTGGACTTTCTCCACATACTGCATTTTTTTCTTGCTCTGGCTATATCCCTGTCAGGTTTCTAGTTTGACAGCTTCTGTGACATTCCCCTTCTTCTCCCCATTGCCCATCATTGGATGTTGTTTTGGGAGGAAATGCTAAGACCTTTTACTGAGGATCCCCAAGTATCTGACTTCTGTTAGGCTTCACAAGATCCCTGTGCAGTAGGTTGGAGTGTTGGTCCCATTATGTAGATGGGGAAAGTCAGGCGCAAAGAGGGATAGTGATTTGCTCAAGGTCACATAGTAGCCTTGTCTGTGCAATAGAAATTTCCCTTCACGCTAAAGTGGATTTTAAAACTGGCTAGTACTGCAGTGTAGATAGGTTCCAGGCAGCCCTGAATTGTTTTGGCTGAATGAATCACTGAAAGAAATCAGGGCACTGTTTACTCTGGGAGCTTATCCCCACACAAACCCTGGTTTAATTAAAGGTATTTTTTTTTAAAGTATGTAGTTGGTGTGTAGACACTCTTTTATTACAGTGTGAGAGGCTTCTCATAATTTAGTTTAACTCAATTACTTACCAAAGTACACCAAAATAAGGTTAGAAACAGAAATCAGATTGTCAACACACAAACTTCCATTGATTTAGCAACACACTTTTAATTAGGCCAAGGTTAGTTTTGATGTAGACATACCCTGAGAGAACAACCTGTCGCACGATATCTGGTAACAGTGGGCATCTTCTGGTGTTGCTGATTTGCTGATGAAAATGGGCTAGCTGCTAATGTAGGCAGAACAAAACCATTTCCCAGCACTGTTGTATTGTACCGCATCTCTCTTGTGCTTCCTTAAGCAATGAAAAAAAAAGGGTTTGGTTCTGTTGACATTAATAGACTGCACCACTCTGTCTTTTACCAAATTCATCTTCAATGATATCATATTTACTTTCAGATAGTTGATGAAAATGTTAAATAGTGTAGCATGTAGTGCTGTTCCCCCATGGAAATCCATAAACATTCAACAATAACTCCCCAGCAGCATCTACTTTTTGAGATCTGTCAATCAACCAGATATTAACCCATTTAATGTATGCTCTGTTGATATTATATAATATGCTGCTTTTCTTTTTTAATCAGCATGTTCTATGGTATTACGTCAAATGCCTTACAAATGTCTATTTCTAGAGGGGTGCAGGGCCTAGGCAGCCCGATATGCAACCCAAGGCCCCTGCTACCACCCTGCCTCTGCTCCACATCCCACCTCCACCCCTTTTCCAAAGCTCCACCCCTGCTCCAGCTGCACCCTGCTCTGCCTTCTTACCCTCTCCCCTGAGCAACATGAGCTGGGGGATTACAGGGCCTGATGCAAGGCAATAGGAAGGGTCTCTCCCCTCTTCACTCACCATACGGGCAGGAGCAGGAGTGGCCTTGCCGCCCACTCTGCCTCACCTCCCTCTCCCAGCCCGCTGAACTTGGCTTCACTTTGGCAGCGGGAAGCGGTGTGCCCTGGGGCTGGGGTAAGTGCTGTGGTGAGTGCTGCCCTGCACCAAGCCCTCATAATCCCCCAGGTCCCTCCCATATATAGGACAGAGTTGGCCGCTGCAGCCTGGAGCATCCATCCCAAATCATTCTATGAACAGAACATCTTTGTCTATTACAACTGTGCGGTTACCTTTATCAACCAGATCTGCAATCTCAAATAAGTCAATTGAGCACTGGCAAGAACTGTTTTCCATTAACACTTCTTGACTAGCATTAAATTATGAACTTATTTAATTTTTTTATCAGTTGACTCCTGTACCAGCTTTTCTGTTGTTTTCCTGGGATTGATGTTGGGGGTAATTGCTTCATAGTTACCCAGGTCATCCTGCTTGGCTTTTAAAAAAAAAAAAATTGGTAGAACCGAGCACTCCTCTAGCATTCTGAGGTTTATTAAAAATTAACACAAGCAAGCCACGCATCTTCTCAGCCAGCTCTCTTAAGACTCTTTAAGACTCTCTTAAGACCGTTGAAAAGTATTTAATTGTCCTCATGGTTAGAGTACATCATCCTGTGTTCTAAATGCAGAACAGAAATATTAATTGAAGTTATCTGCCTTTTCTGCATCATTAGTAACATTTTTACGGTTTCTAGTAATGGACCTTTTCCATTCTTCAGGCTTCTTACATTCCTAAAATAATTTTAATTACTTCCTTATTATCCTTAGACCTGCTAGCTTTTGTTTTTTATATATCTTCAGCTTATAAATGTTTTGTGCTTCATAACTTCTAGTTTATATCAACTGCAGTTTCTCCCTTTTTCCATGTATTTTATATTCCGTTTTTATTTTTTATTGCTGCCCTCACTTGACCACATAACCAGAATGGACTTTTTTAGCCAAAGCTGTCCTCTTCCTTAATTGAAACTTTTTGGCCCTCTTCTTGACTCTTCTTAAAGAGCTCCCAATCTTCATTCACATTTTTTTTTAAAACTCTGAGGCTACTGTCTGTTAATTTTTGAGACAGACCTTCCCATACTCTGTGTCCTCAGCAGGTCACGAGCAATGGAATACAAACTGGTTACGGCTGCTGGCCTATAACCTGGAAATGCCAGCTGCCTGGTAGCTCTACAGAAGTGGGTTCTAGATCCATGGGGCCTCACATCCCTCAGCAACCACCAACTTCTAGTCCAGTGATTAATTTATCTGTGTCCATCATAATGAGGTTCAAAAAAGATGCCTCATGTTGGATGCAATACCTGTAGTTGTGTGAGAACCATCATCTCTACAATTTTTAGAAACTCTAATGATGTTTTACTGAGGGCTGCATGAGATCTCTAGCGTAGGTCTCCCAAAATTGAAGTTCCCCATAGCACAATTCTTCTTTTCATAGATTATATAAGAGGTTAAGGAGTAACTTATTCCTGTTTTCTGGTTTGATTTGGTGGTCTGTAACTGACCCTGACCAATTCACTCCCCAAAGTTATGTTCATTAAGACTTGCTCTGTGTACATTCAAGATCCTGCATGTCTGAGTTATCAATAATTCTATAAAAGGTAATGATGTCTTTAGAGTGCTAATTCAGCATGCTTTCCTCCTCCTCCGCTTCTACCGTTTACTACTCTATCCTGTCTGAACAGGTTATATCCAGTGATTTAAAAATTCCAGCCACACAAATCATCCCACTAGGTTTTAGTAATGCCAATTATATCACATTTCTTCTCATCAGTGAAACTTTTCAGTGCGTCTTGCTTGTTATACCCAGACTCCTAGCATAGGTACATAAGCAAATGAAAAATCTCTTCACGTTCTATGTCCGTTGGTTTAATTTATTTACAACATGCAGAGTTTGAAACTGTACTGCATTTGCCTAGGAAGCACCATTCCCTTATATTAGTTTAACGCTCTCTTGGCTGCTCTAGCTGCTCGCAAACTGATCAGATTAGCCCTCCTGCTATGTGTGAGATCTCTTCCATTGGAATGTGACCCAGAGGTCCACAAACCTTTAGGGTCACATAGCCAGGGGTTCACCTCCACTCTTTTCTAACAGCTCTCTTCTCACTGAGAGAGGGTCCTTTGGATTTTCCTCTTCTTCAACTCCCTTCGCAGGACCCTGAACTCCTCTATAATCTGTGTAGTTCCATGTGATACTGAATGATTTATTCCAGTGTCATCGGCAGTAGAAATTTGCCACATAGCCTCATAAACTCATCTGGACTTGTGCTTACGTCTTGTATTTTTCCTTTAGAGAAGAGAGTATGCCATCCAGTTGTTTCTGTGTCTCTTACTGGATTCTCTGTCCGCTCTTTTTAATATGGAGCTGTGGATGAGGGTTGTTTGCCTTCTCAATGTGGTTAAAAATGTCCTTTGGAAGTGTCAAAGGAACAAGAACCAGTGGCTGGAAAGATGAAGGCAGAGAAATTGAAATTAAAAAAATAGACACAACTTTTGAACAGTATGGGTAGTTAATCATTGGAACAAACTATCAAGGATGTTGTGGAGTCTTCATCTTTTGATGCCTTCAAGGTTGGCTGCCTTTCCGGAGATATGCTTTAGTCAAATACATGTTATTGGGCTCCATAAAAAGATAAGTAGGTGAAATTTAACAGTCTGTAATGTACAGGTCATTAGACTATATCTGTGATGGGCAACCCAGGCTAGTGAGTGGGCAGCATAAGTAGCTCTCCTTCATCTCAGTGAGCCTCAAGATTGCTCACTGAGACGGTTTCCTGTAGGCACCTCAGTGTTCTGACATGGGATGTGTTCATTGGCTTTATTGGCCTTGGTTATGGGTGACCTTCCTCGCTCTGGCTGCTTCTTCTTAAGCAGCACCAGAAAGTGTGAGCACTGCCAAGAAGGTGTCCCTGTGGCTCTTTATCCCGGAGAGTGCTGGTGCTGAGGGGTCTTGGAGGCCAGTTCTTTTGGTGGTGCCGTCCTGTCCCACATTGAAGAAGGTGCACCGAAAAGTCGAGTTTCCGTACTGGTCCCAGCTGTGCAGGCTGAGGGTGCAGAGCTGACTCCCTCAGGAGGAGTTTTAGCCTGAAGTCTCTCTTTTTGGTTCTCTGACAAAAGCCCCTGGAAATCTTGAACTTGTCCATTTCATGTGCTTCACTTAAGCACTTAAGGCAAGATTCATGAGGGTCTCCCATGGGCTTAGGCTTCTGACAAGAAGCACATAGTTTGAAGCCCTGGGATTGAGGCATGCCTGACTCCCAGGTTGGGGAGAATGGGATTACTCCCCACTGACTAAAGATAACACTTACCAGAAAAAACTAACTAACAACACTGTTTACAACTATTTACACTAGAAAAGCCAAGAGCTAGGGAGACACTTGCCCGAGGCAATAACAATTTAAAGCTCCAAGGGCTATCACTGACAGTAAGAAGGAACTCAGCGGGGAGTGGGTTGGCAGTGGTCTATATACAGCACCATCCCAGGGGCTCCACAACTGACTGATGGGGACTCTGCTAGGGGAAAAACCTTCCAATAACTGTGCACGTGGCACACACATACACCTGCTTGGAATGGACATGAGCAACACATCTCTAAGAACAACAATTACAAAAAGTAGGTAATGGGTTTTTTTTTGCTAACTGCACTTTCATACCTAGAATTTGCGATGTGTGCCAGCTGACCCATAGCAGCACTTTGATTAGATGCGCAAGGAGCTCATGGTTCTCACAGTCAATGTTGTGCGCAGTCAGCTTACTTCACGTGCCCTTGCTTTCTGTGCATGTCACTTTAGTAATACCAGTAGGAAAAAAAAAAACTATGCAGACGGAAACAAGTGGAATTTGGCAATCCTACACATGGGCAATGGTAAACAAAATGTCTTGTAGGCCATACATAGTACCCAAATGAGCTGCAGGTTGCCCGTCACTGGATTAGATGATCTTCATAGCCCGTTTTGACCTTAAGTCTTAATGAAACATTTTCAGCATCAGTTAAGGAGAAAGCACCAACAGGGACCTTTTGTCAACAACCTTTATGTGGGCGTATATTAATTAAATGTCCTTTTAAGGTCCCTTCCAGCTCTGCATTTCTGATCCTACTAATGTGGATGGAGCCCAGGGCTCTTTGTTGCCAGTTCTCTGTTGTAATGAGTAGACCACATACCCTGGCCTTGCTTTCACTGGAAGTATTTTCCCAACATTTTCTGGTGCTAAAAATTATTCGTTTCCACTTAATGTTAGTAGTGCTAGAAGTGTACATAGGGCTTCTACTTCTGCCAGCTTACAAAGTACATTGCATTCTGATCGTATTCAGAACATCAGCCCAGTATATTGTATCCCGGTGGTGGCAAGAGTCCTACCTGAAGTAGGATTCTTACCAATGTTATCGTAATCCACTGCTCAGTATGTATTATGGTTCCCCTCTCAGACTGATCCACAACTCTTGGCTAGAGAGCCTGGCACTTTGGTTCAAACTATAGAACCAAACTTTTAGCTCTGAGCCAAAAAGTTGGCTGTCACTCTAATACTAATGGAGTTGAAATGATGTTAGCAGCAGTGAGAGACTTTTAAAAAAAAAAGTCCCTGCCGTAGTCAGGACTCCACCTTTCTACCCCTCAGATAGTTTTGTGTCTAGTGATAATGTTCCTGTAAAATCAGAAGCTGCTGCTGACTGATCTTGGTCTTCCATTATTCACTTGATGTTATGTTTCTAAAACAATTGCTCCACACATTTTTTGCTCTCCAATCCTGAACTCCTCGGTGTATCTCTTTTGAAAATTTTTAATATATTGTTTGCCTAGAGTGGTCTTCTCAGCAACAATAGTGGCATTTGTCAGCATTTACTGACATTGAGCAACCAAATTGAAGTGAAGCTCAATCTGGGGAGTCTAGATCAGCCCTTAAATCCACCTGGCCTTGAGAGATCAGAAAAGCAGATGAAGTACTAGGTCTGACTTTCTATAGAGGATTTTAAATTGGCTGCTTTTTTAGTGAAGGTTTGGAAGGATGAGATAACTAACATACATTTATGATTCATTCACATCTACCACAATAAATTAAAAATAATTGATGTGGGGCTGAGAGTTTTGATGTTTGCTGTGTTGTAAGTTTGTTTGCCTGTTTCTAGAGATATAACATTTACAATTAGAAGCTTTTACATGTGTAGGTGGGTGGGAATATATTCTGAGTAAAACCATTCTTACAGTCCCCACCAGATGGCAGCACACAAAGGCTTCACAGTAGAAGAGCTTCCTTTATGCAAGGTGGTGCATACTAGTGCTATGTATTGTATAGGAGCAGGGTGGGATGGGATGGTTTGATGCTTGATGCAAATAGCTCTGTAATTATAAGACCCCACCCTCATAGACACAAGTTGGAAGGAGAAAAGCTCAAATATGCAACCAAAGCATCTTTTGGAAAGGGGGGAAGGGCAGCGTAGTTCCCAGTTTTTAACAGGTGTGGGTATATTCTCATTCACAGACAGCTTTTTCTCTTTTTCAGTGAGAGATGGTTTGTAATCATTGGATAAATAATGGCATATAGAGTACGTTGATCTGTGCCTGATTCCTCCGATTGTTGGTGGCTCATAATTACTGTAAAACTAGGTAGCCTGGAGGCTTTCCCCACTTCTCCCATTGGCTAGATTCTGGCCAATGGGAGCAGTGGGAGGCAGTGCCTGGACCTGGTGCCTAGGAGCGGCGCATGCTGCGAAAGTAAGTAAGTGCCCCCTCTCCCTCATGCTCAGAACTCGCATCCCCAATCCCATCATGCACTGCTCCCTGCCAAGACCCCGCAGCTCTATCCTGCTCCTGTACCCTTCCTTCTGGCCAGACACCCTACCCCTACCCTGGCTCCTGCACCCACCTTTGCTCCTGCACCCTCCCTCCTGGCCACACACTGCACCTTCCCTTGTTCTTGCCTCCTCCCCTCTGGCCAGATACCCTACTCTCAGCCTGCTCCTGCACCCCACCTCCCACCCAGACCTGGCACCCCATCCCTATCCCATTCATTAGCAGCCCTGTCCCACATCCCAGAGCCTAGGGGATCCACAAAATCCACTAACCCTGGAACCCCAGAAGAGTAAATCTAGCCTAGGGAAGCCTTGAACCTCAATCCTTCCTTGTCCTTCCCCCTCGCCCCGTGGGGCTGGAACACCAATGGAGTGAGGTGTGTCAGTTGGGGGCTACATGACTGAGGGTTGGGGTTCGACATACATTAATATTTTACTTGATTTAAAATGAAGTTGGATAAACTGACATGAGAAAGTTAAAACGCTTAATCTGTTTAATAATTTAAATTAATATTTCCTTTCTCACTGGTTAAATTAAACTGTTCTCCCTAGCTGCAACACTAGCAAAATGGCTCGGGCATAACTGTGTAATTAATAGCAAGTTTCCATTAGCAACTGGTGGTCCCCAGAATGGTTTGCATTGAGCCAGGTGGACCACGGGTCAAAAGGTTTGAGACCCACTGGTATAGACTATACTCAGAAGTCAGATAGCAGAAAGCCATTGTCTGTTTCCTCACGGGCTGCATCTAGGCTGGCAAGTTTTTCCGCAAAAGTGGCCGCTTTTGCGGAAAAACTTGCCAGCTGTCTAGACTGGCCGCTTGAATTTGCGCAAGAACACTGACGATCTAATGTATGATCATCAGTATTCTTGCGCAAATACAATGACTCTCCCGTTCGGAAAAAAGCCCTCTTGCGCAAATGCTTTTGCGCAAGAGGGCCAGTGTAGACAGCTGAGAACCGTTTTGTGCAAAAAAGCCCCGATGGCGAAAATGGCGATCGGGGCTTTCTTGCGCAAAACCGCGTCTAGAGTGGCACGGATGCTTTTCTGCAAAAAGTGCTTTTGCGCAAAAGCATCCGTGCCAATCTAGATGCTCTCTTCCGCAAATGCTTTTAACAGAAAAATTTTTCCGTTAAAAGCATTTGCGGAAAATCATGCTAGTCTAGACGTAGCCACAGTGTTTGCAAGTTTTCAGTGTTCTTCTTCAAGTGCTTACTCATGTCCACTCCATTTAGGTGTGTGCATGCCGTGTGCACAGATTGTCGGAGAATTTTCCCTTAGTGGTACCCATCAGGCCAGCCGGGGAGCCCCTTGGTGTGGCGCCTCTATATCGGTGCATTTATTTCCCTGCTGGCCCTCCACCCCTCAGTTCCTTCTTACCGCCCTTGATGGTCTTTGGAGCTCCCTTCTTGCTTGTTCCCAGGCCTGATCCCAGCAGTATCTGCAAGTCCTTTAGAGTAGTTAGCACCTATTTGATCCCCTTTGTTTCCTCCAAGTTGCTTTCACTGTTGAATTCCTGTATAGATAGTATTAGATAAGTTGTTGGGTTGGGGCTCGCCCATTGTGTCCCCTTCCCTCCAGGTTCATGGGGCATGCTAGGGCCTCACGGCTTTAAGCCTTGTGCTGACTGTTCAAAACCTATGCCCTTCCCCCCTTCCCGTTGATCCACAGAGTAATTCTAAGAGTAAGGGAGTTCCGGGCCTCAGTAATCCTAATAGCCCTGGCTTGGCCTCATCAGCATTGGTTCCCAGACCTCCTTGCACTCTTGGTGGAGCACCCTCTGGCCCTCCCACTGTACCCGGACCTAATCTCCCAGGAGTTCAGCAGGCTCCGGCACCCAAACCTCTTCTCTCTGTACCTCATGGCGTGGATGCTCCATGGCTAATGGCAGCAGAGAGGCAGTGTTTGGAGCAGGTCAGGCAGTACTTTTAGGGAGCTGGAAGCCTTCTACCCGGTCTTCCTACTTGGCAAAATGGAAACATTTCGTAATTTGGTCAGGTAACAAGGGGTTTTCCCCTACGGAGGCCCCTGTGCCAGCTATCTTGGACTACCTTTTTCAGCTCAGGCTTCAGGGCCTGGGTCCTTCCTCAGTGCATGTGCACCTAGCAGCCATTTCAGCTTTTCACTCTGGCTCGGGTGTTTTCACTCTGGCTCTCACCGTTTTCTCGGACTCCATGGTGCACCAGTTCCTCAAGGAGTTAAATAGGGTTTACCCTCAGGTGCATGAGGGACCTAAATTTGATTTTTCTCAAGGCTCATGGGGCCCCCTTTGAACCACTGGCTGCGTGTTCCCTTCCACACCTTTCCTGGAAGGTGTTCTTCCTTGTGTCCATTACCTCGGCCAAGCATGTGTCGGAACTCAGGGATCTGGTAGTGGACCCCCTGTATACGGTGTTTTTTAAGGACAAGGTTAGGCTGGTTTTTTAAGGACAAGGTTGGCCTTTTTGGCCAAAGTGGTTTTGTACTTCCACATCCACCAAGATATTTTTTTCTGTTTTTTACCCTCAGCCCCATAGCTCTGGGACAGATCAGGCTTTACACACCCTTGACCTTAGGCGTGCTTTAGCCTTTTATTTAGAGAGGACCAAGTCCTTCCGCAGGTACCCCCAATTGTTTATATCTATAGCGGACAGGATGAAGGGCCAGCCTGTGTCAGCCCAGCGTATTTCATCCTGGATCACCGACTGTATCAAAGCATGCTACGAGCTAGCGCAAGTTCCGGCCTCACCCATTAGGGCACACCCCACAAGATCTCAAGCATTTTCCGCGGCTTTTGCAGCCCAGGTACCCATCGTGGAAATTTGCAGGGCTGCTACCAGGTCATCAGTACACACTTTTGCAGGCTGTTATGCCATCATGCAGAATGCCAGAGAAGGTGGTGCACTAGGTAGGGCTGTGCTGCAGTCCATCTCTAGGTAGTCTCCGACCCCGCCTCCTGGGGGTTGGCTTTGGACTCACCTAAGTGGAACGGACATGAGCAAGCACTTGAAGAAGAAAAGATGGTAACTTACTTTCATAACTGTTTTTCTTTGAGATGTGTTGCTCATGTCCATTCCACATCCTACCTGCCTTCCCTGTGTTGGAGCATTCCGGCAAGAAGAAACTGAGGGGGTGGAGGGCCAGCAGGGATATATATGCACCAATATAGCGGCGCCACTCCAGGGGGCTCCCCAGCTGGCCCGACAGGTACCGTAAAGGGAAAACTCTGATCTGTGCATGTGGCACATGTACACATAAGTGGAATGGACATGAGCAACACATCTCGAAGAACAACAATTACGAAACTAAGTAACCGTCTTTTCTCTGCCAGCATCAAGGACCTGGAGTGTCAATGTTATGGAGGCCCTGCTAGTTCCATTTTGCATTTTAAAGGTGGTATTCAATCTCTTTGAAACTTTTGAAATCTAGAGACATGAGTTAAGGACGAGGACTCTTAATCCCCTTTCACATTGTGCTGTCTCACCAGCACAGATCTGTAAACTAGAAAGTCAGTCCTAAACTAAGGTGGGGACGGAGGGGTGTCACATTCATTAATACATTTCAGCTGTAGTACCCAGCTAATTGGCTCGGGCCACTTTGGCTGTTTTTGCCATTTTGGCAGACTAGCGAAGCAACCCTTTAAAATATGAAATAAAATATAAAACAATAAAATTGATAAGACATGCTGACAACTCATTGGAAGTATTTCACAGTTGGATCATTCTTTGTGAGGTTTTTTGGTTAGTTCTTGTGAAACTTTTAATAGTTTACAAAAATTGGGAAATTCCCATGGGATAGTGAAGGAACTATGTTAAGATGAAGTTAAGATTGAAAGTCCATATCCAGAGTACCTTGATTAATTGCAACATTTTTATGTCGTTATAATTTATTTTTCATCTCTTAGCTCTGCCCTGTTATGAAGTCAGGAATTTTGAGCATAGTGGGAAAGACAAAAAGGTTTTAGAAGTCTGTTTTAAGTTCTTTGGTAGCAAAATACTAAAATCCCATGACTGCAAGGTAGAAGTAGGGTTGTTTGGATGTCTTCTCTGTGTATTTCCATATCTTAACATATTTAGATTTCTTTTAAGTGTAGTATACTTAGATTTTTTTTTGTAATTTTATTTCACTGATTTTTTTTAACCTGTACACTTAACTGAGTTTTAATGAATTTGGGGTTTATAAAAGATCTCATCTTCTATAGCGCCTAAGGACTCTGAGATATCATCTGAAAGCTACAAGAATAATTAAAATAGTACTTGGCCCAGAAAACATCCTATCTGGAAAATGGACAAAAGGAAAGAACCCAGAAGGGAAGAACAGGTGGAAATCAGAAGCTATAATAATTGAAGATAAACTGACCAGGTTATAAAAGGCCTTGCAGTCACCCTTGTCCCATCCTGTTAATGCTTTATTTGTATCGCCTGTTCATTCTTTTAAAGGGACAGTTGACTTCAAAACTTCTTTCTGAGTTTTGTAGTTGCATGTAACACCTAATACCACTACAGATGATGGTTCCTGGTAGCTTACTTCTTTTCTTCTTTGCATTTGGCAGCACTTGCTTTAGTTATGCAGTTTCTGATAGGGATGTAAAAGAGTAGTCAAATAGTTGACTACTCGTGTATCCCCCCAGCCTTGCTGCCTCTGTATCAGAGGCAGCGGGAGTGGGTGGGCGGGAACAGGAGCCAGTGCTGGGGGAAGCCAGCTTAAAAAAGCTGGTTCTTCGCAGCACCATCAGTGCAGCGGGTGGGGGGAAGGACCACAGACAAGGGAGGCAGAGGCATAACAGGGAACCCAGTGCAAGTGGGATGAAGCAGTCGGCTCTTACTACAGTGCAAAGGCAGAGGCACAGTGGGGATAGTGAGCAACCCCCTCCCTCCTTATCGACTCATCGGATAGTCAGTGGAAATTCTTGATTAGCTGATTACTTAAATTACTCGATTAGCTGATTAATCAAAATTTAACATCCCTATTTTCTGAAAGATTCTTATGAACATCCACAAAGCAGCAGAAAAAAGTTGCAAAAGTTAAATAATTATTTATCTATGATTTTAAAAAGTTTTTCCTGTGGGATAACAGAGTGACATCACGTCACATTTTGAATACTGCATCCAATTAATTCCAAATTTTTAGGGAATGTTCTAGTCATTAGTGGCCAGAACCCTACTGATTTTGGGAGAACTAGAAAACCAAAAGAAGGAAAAATATGGGACACATGCAGTCCCTACTGTTTCATTAGCAAAAAAACTTCAAGCATCTCTATAATTGCCTATAATTGGTTCATACTTGTTGGTGCCACTTGTTAAAGCCTTCCAGCATAACAGTAGCTTATTTCCCCTCTGTCTAGTTTCCTAATAAAGTGTGGTAAAGAGGTTCTATGCCAATGGGAGAGAGCTCTCCTCTCTGCTTCCTCTCCCTCTCCCCCAAGAACAGCAGAAAAGCTCTTCCATCAACATAGCGCTGTACACAAGAGCCAGTGTCACTAATGTCGCTCAGGGAAGTGGAATATTCATGCCCCGAAATTACATAAATTATGTCAGCATAAATTGGAGTGTAGATGAAGACTTTCATCCCAGATTTTCTACCTTGAACAATCCCATGGAATATATGCTAACTATTTATGTTAAATAATTTGCTTCACCTTGTGTTTGGCTATGATGCTTGCAGTACTTTTCCCAGACCGAAGGTAGAGCTCTGTGTGCCTTGAAAGCTTGTGTCTCGCACCAACAGAAGTCAGCCCAATAAATATTACCTCTCCCCCTTGTCTCTTTCGGTATCCTGTACAGACTGACTAATAATGGTGGAGTGAGGAGGGCAAGGGGGTTTGCACACAGCCCCTGACATATGGGGAGCATATTGTGGAAGTGGAGCTCACAGAACTCTTGGGGCAGATTAGATGCTGCTGCTATGGGATAAGTATGAAGAAGGGACACAGAAAGCTGCTGGCATGGCAGGGAGCATGGGGAGCCTTGGTATGGCAGACGTGGGGAATGAAAGGTATACAGGACCCATTGCCTCAGGGGAAGAATAGGGAACATTGATATGGTATGAGAGGGAGATGGGGGGGAGGGGGACATTGATCCCCTAACAAAGGGGGCAGATTTGGGGGCCTTCCTGTGGAGGAAAGGGAGGCATTGGGGGCGGGGGGCAATGGCACAGACCCACTGCCATGGGATAGAGACTTGGTATAGAGGAGATGGAGGAATGGGGCAGGGGACACAGCCCCTTTCGAGGAGAGGGGGGAAAAGGGAGGTCACAAAGCCTCGGGTATGAGGGAGGGCAAGGGAGAAATATAGGGATTCCCTGAAGTAGAGGGGTTAGAGGGAGCACACATGGAGCTTATAGTGGGAAAGGAAGAGTGCAAGGAGCCCCTGGAGTGTGCAGTGTGCTCGGTGTACACATGCTATGAAGTATGCAACCTCCTAATTGGGCTAGAAGGCCCTGATTCAGCAAAGCACTCCAGTATATGCCTGTCCATACGTGTCCCACAAGACACTTAAGAATATGCTTAGAAGTTTTGTTGAATTGGGGACTAAGTGAGGATCTGTTGCAATTGGTGTGTTTTGGACAAGGTCTAATTATCTACCTGTAATAATTGTTCTCCAGAGGTATAATTTGCAAATGCTACCATGCTTGTGTCTGTCTTTTCCTCACAACTGGGGTTCTCTATACTCTGCAGCCTTCTATTTCTCCCTCATTGAGAAGGAATTCATAATTGGGGCAGTAGGAATTTGTGTTCCTTCAATAGGGAGCGTTATACCCATTATGCAGTGGACAACATATCTCTAGCTTAGAAATACTAGTCTGATTTTATGTTGATTATGAACTAAAGTGTGGATTAGTGGAACTTGTAGTTTGCGGAAAAGAATACTTACAGGTAAGTCATTAAAAGTCTCTCTCTTTTTTTTTCTTTGGCATAGGGCTAGTTCATTCAAATTTGAAAAAACCTGACTGGAAGCAGAGAAAATAGAAATGTTAGCTTAAAAAGACTGGCATCATGCCATGAACAAAAACTTAACTAAGCTACAGATACAGATCTTCCCTGTGATAGAAAACCTAATGGTCCCAGTACATTGAAAAGAACTGTTCAGTTCTTTCAGAGGCTTTGCAGTTTATCCAGTTGATTTAATCAGTGTTAATATCACACAGGCACTGATTCTGATAAAAGCTTTTCATCAAACAAACAGAACCATAAGAACAGCCATACTGGGTCAGACCAAAGGTCTATCTAGCCCAGTATCCTGTCTTCTGACAGTGGCCAATGCCGGATGCCTTAGAGGGAGTGAACAGAACAGGTAATAATCATGTGATTCCTCTCCTGTCATCCATTTCCAGCTTCTGACAAAGAGAGGCTAGGGACACATTCCTACCCATCCTGGCTAATAAGCATTGAGTTTTGAGAAAACCAGCAGTTGCTCCATAGTTTAAACTATAATTTTTCTCTTGAATTTTATTTATGCTGTTTAATAAAACAAGCAGTAATACTGAATACTACATGTGTCATGAATCCAACTGTGATGACAATAACAGATATGTGGTGCATGACATTGGTTCGGCATACTGAACTGATTTATATTTTCAATTTATTTAAATGAGTATAATAGTTATAGTGAGCTTAGCTTTGACAGATGTAGGTTCAGATTTCAGCTCTGTGCAAGTGTGCACAAAAACACTGATTTTTTTTAAATAATTAATTTTTATCCACTATGCATTCCCTTCTCTATACTCAATACCCCCATTCACAAACACTGCACTTTTCCAAACCACTACACTTTCATAAGACTTTTTTAAAACTGTAGGTACTTGAGAAAAGTTACTAACCTTTTATTAATTTTAATTATTAAAGAAAGCCAATATGTTGGAGGACTTGTTAGACTAGAATAGTGATTATATAAAAATAAATTTTGAGGATGTAAAGTGACCATGATAGACTAGATCTAAATTATTATATACAAAATATGTGTAAATTGAGATATTCTTACAGGTATTTTCATACAAATTGAGATATGAAGACTACAGCTATACATTCCATGCGCATATGAATAAAATATAAATGCTTTCAGCCATATCAGTTTGTGCTGGTGTCTTGTCAGAGCCCACAACCTAACCAGGGTCGGTGAGATCACTCAGGATCACTGTTCCCTGTAAACTCTGCGCTTGTGCAGCCGCTCAGGAGAGATTCAAATGCTGACCAGCTGATTAGCAGAGAGCTCACAGGTAGGTTTTGTTTCTGCTGGTCATGCACATTCACACATGCCTCGGTGCACATAAAAGTTTATTGCTCACATGGATGGAAAAATCTGCGTATGGATGGAAAAGATTAGAGGGAACTTTGCTCAGGATCACCTAGAATAAGAGCTGATGCCACTTGGTACTAATTTAAATCTTCAGCAGAGATACTGTGGTGAAGACGATCATCATGGAGCACTGAAAACCATATTGTACACAGAATTGTTCAATCTTGTGTTTTAGACAAATCTGTCTTGGGGACTCATACGCTTTAAAACCAGAAGGGACCATAGAATATTAGAACTGGAAGGCACCTTGAGAGATTGTTGAGTCCAGTTCCCTGCCCTCACGGTAGGGCTAAGCACTGTCTAGACCAGTGTTTCCCAAATGGTGTTCCGCAGAACCCTGTGGTTCCATGAAGTGAAAATAAGGGTTCTGTGAGAAAATTCCATTACAATAACATTTTATGATTTAAAAAAAAAATTGTACACATTAAATGTGATTTTTTGCTTTTAAATATGTGCAATTAAACTAAATGTTGATCTCGTGACCTTGTTTAGCATTTGTTTATTATTTTATCCTTACTTATTTGTGGTCTACTTTTTCAGCTCCAGATATAAGACTGTTGTTAGGGGTTCTGCAAAAATTTTTTGAGTTTAAAAGAGTTCCGTGGCCAACTAAAATTGGGAAACACTGGTCTAGACCATCCCTGATAGATGTCTGTCTAACCTTCTCTTTGTGTAATCTCCATCACTGGAGATATTTGTCTCCCTAGGCAATTTATTTCAGTGTTTAACCACCCTGACAGTTAGGAACTTTTTCCTAATGTCCAACCTAAACCTCCCTTGCTGCAATTTAAGCCCATTGCTTCTTGTCCTATCATCAGAGCCAAGGAGAACAATTTTTCTCCCTCCTCCTTGACACCCTTTTAGAGACTTGAAAACAGCTATCACATCCCCTCTTGGTCTTCTCTTTTCTAAACTGAACAAGCCCTATTCTTTCAGTCTTCCCTCATAGGACATGCTTTCTAGACATTTAATCATTTTTGTTGCCCTTCTCTGGATCTTCTCCAATTTCCGCACATCTTTCTTGAAATGTGGTGCCCAGAACTGGATACAATACTCCAACTGATGCCTAATCAGCACAGAGTAGAGCAGAAGAATTACTACTCGTGTTTTGCTCACAACACTCCTCTTAATGCATGCCCATCTGTCGCTTCCTGCTTGCTTTGCTCCCTTGGTTGCTTTTCCTCTGGCTTTTAAAGCCTGCTCACCTAGGTCAGGCCTGCCCCCTTGTTAGCCACATGGGGAGGCTGATCAAAGGCAATCAAGGGAACAAAGGATTAAACACTTACAGACACACAATCCCAACTGCCACAGTAACTGACAGCACCCGAAATCAGAAACAAAATTCAAACAAACAGTGGAACAGACCATCATGACCATCTAGGCCAGTGGTGGGCAACCTGCAGCCCACGGGCTCCATGCAGCTCACTGGGGTTTCACCTGCAGCCTTTGGATCCCCTGGCTACCTCTTTCCCCCCATGTGCCTTTGGGACACTGGAATCCCACCCTTCCCTGCTCATCCTTCTCGCAGCACTTTTGGAGCACACAAATTGCCTGATTTCTGCTCCATTCCCCCTCTTTCCCAGAGCTTGAACAGCCACGAATAGCTGATTTGCGGGTTTCTAGCTCTGAGAGTGGGGGGGAAGAGGGAGCAGGGATGGAGCACAAATCAGGGAATTCACTGCTCCAAAAGTGTTGGGAGGGAGAGGGAGGGGCAGAGGAAGGCGAAAACCCCTTGGCGTCTCTGCCAGTCTGACCTGGGGCAGAAATTCTTTCCCAACCCCAAATATATTAAACTGAGCATATGAGCAGGACCCAGTAGGCAGATAGGGGTACCTTGGACACAACAGTGCTGGGGATGGGCAGGAGGAGATGGGAAGCTCCGGCCTGGTGAACTCTCAGGTTGAGTGCTTGTTATAAAGGCTTGAGAAGGTACTAGGGCTGCAGAGGACATTTGGGGTAGGAATAGGCAGCAGTTCCTGCCCTCCCTCCCTGCCTATCATGAGCATGGCCAAGTTGGACTACAGTTTGCCCCTGAGGGAGGGGTCTCGAGGAAGGATGGCAATCAGAGTAGAGGCAAGTAGTGAGCTTAGGGGTAACTGAGTTGTCTGGCAAGAGTAAGAACAGCTGAGATACTGCCCAGAATGAGGATCTCCAGGCAGGAAGAAAGCTAATTCCTGGACTGACCAGCAGGAGACACCCCAGTGGAGACTGCAAACCTGTTACACTTTGCCATACAGAAAGGCTTTGAAGGGGTGAGGCAGAGAGGAAAGGCCCCTGGTGCCAGAGCCTTTCTTAAAATATGTAGCTATACGCTGCAGCGGTGTGTAGATTCAGCCCTTTTTCATTGCAACATGTAACTACCCATGTAGCACCTATCCTGTACATGTCTCTGTAAGTAGACATAGCCATAGCCAGAGAGGGAGAGACAATGAATTACCCACACGGTGTAATATCACTGCTTCCATATATGTTTAAACTACTGGTTGTAAGTATCCATGTTGTTCTTCAAGTGCTTGCTCATGTTGATTTTATTTTAGATGTGTGCACACCCATGTGAACACTTGCCAAAGATTACTGCCTTAGTATCCATAGTGTTGGTTGTAGCCGCCTCTGGAGTAGTGCTCCCATGCAGCGGTATATTAGGCGTTGCCAGCCCTATGTCCTCTAAGTTCCTTCTTACCATCCATGGTGATTAGTTAGAGCACCTTTTCTTGCTTATCAAGGGCTAAATGTTGTTCTTGTCTCAATAGATTGCATACCTTAGGGCTTCGTTGATAGTGTTATTTAAATGATTGATAAGTATAGTTGTTAACAGAATTCTAGCTGGGACTTTACAGCAGGTGGGGCATGCTCCTCTTGCCTACTTTCAAGTTGTGTTTGGCATGCAGCAGGCTGATGCCCATTTATGACCCACATGACATTTATCTCAAGTGTCTAGGAGAATGCCACAGGAAGGACAAGTGTTGTATTTGTAAAAACTTTCACCTTCGTACCAAGAAAGAGTGGAATATCCACTTCAGGGCTCTCTTAATGGAAGCGGCTCTTCGTCCTGCACCAGAGCCCTCCAAGAGCATCATCTTTGGTCTGGAGTGGTTCACCAGCAGTGGACTCCACCACTGACTTAGCCAGTGCCCAGGAGGTGGCAAAAGAAGAGGAGCCCTTTGAGGCTGAAGGACAGAGGGCCGATAGGCGAAGGACCTATGTCAGGCCATGTGCCCTGTTCAGGACCTTGCTGCAGTCAGACATCCAATCCCAGACTCCCACTCTGGGCAGTAACGGGTTCTCAGCCCACAGTGGGGCCTTAGATGCCTAAAGCTTTTCCGGCAGCTGAAGAGCAAGGTTGACCAGCTCTGGTGCCATAACAAGGGATTGAGGTGGCTGCTGCCTCAGAACTAAAGTCCACTGAGGTGCAACAGCATAGACTGGTGGAACACCATTGGTCACAGACTGTAGGCACAGGTCTCCTTTGCCACGACCTCTGTCCCCAGCACCAAGTCGCATCTCACTGGCCAGACAAGAGCCTCACCTATTAAGCATAGGACACTTGATTTGAGGCTCCATTCATCCATCAAGGTCTATTTAGCAGCCATTTCAGCTGTTGCTGTTTAAGGGCAGGTTGGTTTTTGCTCAGGATATAACAGCCTAGCCCCTTAAGGGCCTAGAGCACCTCTACATGCAAATCAGAGACCCCATTCTGCTGTGGGACTTGTATCTGGTGCTGTCACAACTCAGCGGTCCCTCCTTTGAGCCTATTGCTTAATTCTCTCTCCTTCTCCTTTCCTAGAAGGCCGTGTTGCTAGTTACAGTGATGTTGGTCTGCTGAGTATTCGAAATGGTGCTCACCTTGGAACTGCTGCACATAGTCTTCTACAAGGACAAGGTCCAGCTCAGATTGCACCTGGTGTTTCTCCCCTGGATCATCTCAATTTCATTTAAGCCAGAACATTTACTTACTGGTCTTCTTCCCAAAGTTGTACAAATCTAAGGAAGAAACATAGGCTACAATCCTTGGGCTCTGGCCTTCTACATTGACAGAACCAGGTCATTCCACAAGTCAACACAATTTTTTTTTCATTGTAGCCAAACAGGATGTAAAGCTGCCTTTATCTACTCAAAGAATTTCTTCTTGGATAATGGCCTGCATTTGCTTCTGCTATGATCAAGTGAAGGTGCCACCTCTGGTGATCATCACCACCCACTCTACCAGGGTGCAGGCCTCCTTCTCACGTTTCTGGCCCATGTGCCTATTCAGGACACCTGCAGAGCTATTGCCTCATCGTCAGTCCATACGGTCACATCCCACTATGCACTGACTCAGTAAGCCCGGGATGATGCTAGCATGCTGCTAAGCTGTGAACTCTGAGGCCACTACCATGGATACTGCTTGAGTCATCTGATACAGAATCCACATGAGTAAGCACTCAAAGAAAAAACAGTTACTTAACTTTTTTGTAATTAAGGTTCTTTAAGATGTGTTGCTCACATCTATTGAATTTTCTGTCCTCCTTACCCCACTGTTGGAGTAGCTGGCAAGAAGGAATTGAGAGGGTGCAGACCTGGTGGTGCCTAATATACCACTGCATGGGAATACCACTCAGAAGGTACCACAGCTGGCCTTATGGATACAAGGCAGAAATCTCCAGCAACTGTTCACGCAGGCACACACACACTCCTAAAACAGAATGGACATGAGCAACATATGTCAAAGAACAGTTAAGAAATAGTAGGTAACCGTTTTTACCGTTTGAATTGCTGATTGCATTATTGGCTCCGTTCACTAAAAGATTTATCTGAGTGGACCTGCCAATTTGTATACCTGCTATAGGCTGAAAGTGTGTCTCCATGACCTAGAGATGTTGAAAATGGAAGGAAGCATTAGTAAGAGGTGTTATGTCATCATGTGCTGATTTTTCACTTTAGGATGACACTAGTAAATGTCTTGAAATTTCAGCCTCTGAATGTGTGTGCTGTTTCATTTCTGGATATTCATTTGGTATATACTATATTCGGATTTATTTGTGTCTTTTTTGCTGTGTAAAGTATATAGCGATGCAGATGCTGTGTGTGATGGAACATAAGGTGATTTTTTTGATGCTACTATTGTAAGTAGCAAAATGTAAGGGTAATAGTTAAATAACTCATACATACATATATGTGCACATGCATCTGTGTACACTGTGCATGTGTGTAGAAAATTAGTAGCTCTAACATATCTTTTATTTTCCTTTATTCCTTTAAAGTAAGAAAGCATGCATAGAATAATGCTGTAGTCTTTTTATTCCTACATTTCTGTAAAAGGTAGGAGTATTCCCAACTGTACTGACAAATGGCATTTATCTTCATGGTGCAGGCATGACCTTATGACACACAAGTGGCATATCCCCTTTTAAAGATAATAAGGGCCCTGCTTTTCAGCCTAGACAAACCTAACGTTTGCGGCATCTGATTTTTACAATTCAGAATCTGCCTTTTGATTTTAAATACACATTATATTCTTGTATTTGCTACTGATGCTAGTTTCTGTTGTGGAGTTGAATGCTACTTACACTTTGGATCAAATTCTCTTCCTTACTTATCTTGAGTGGAGAAAAGATCACTCAAGAGGGAGAATTTCACTAATCTGTACTTTCATGGACTCCAATGCTCTGAGAGCTGCTTCATGGAACACCTCCAGTCAGATAACTATACATTTATACATGCTTCCATGATTATCTCTTCTGCAATTAGAAAGTGTGTCGTGAGCAGCTTTGGCATCTGTCAAGCTAACAGTCAAGTGAAGTGGTTCTTTCTTGAACTCAGGAGGATTTTCTGAAGTCTGGAGTCTCTCTTTATAAAAAGACATCGAAATAACTGCAGAGTTTTACCTTGGAATGGGAAGGTGCCTCATTCAGGCAGAGGTTAAAAATTGCAGCTATTTAGATGCCTTGCCATTCAGACAGGTAAAACTTTGCAGCTACTTAGGTGCCTTTTTAGAAAGAGAAACAATTTAAGATGGAAGATTAGGAAAATATATATTCAGATACCCATCCCTATTCCCTGTAAACATTACAGCATGGCACTAACGTAAGAACTTTTTGGGTTTAGTCAGCAGGCACTTGGTACCTCATGCAGTGTAGTATAACCTGCATTGTAGCCACTGGGTGGCTGAAGCCTGGGAAGTATGATGTATTGTCAATTTCAGAAAACTGCTATACACAAGGAATAAAACTGTAATACTTCTTTGTGACTTGCTGTCATGTCCTAATGATGAAAATTGCCATGTAGTGGTGTATTCTTACTCTTTCCCTCTATATCAAATTGGTTTGTAGGATGTGGAACAGATTTGTCAAAATTTAGAGATGGAATGGCCCAGAGAATTGGTAATTGGACAGACAATAGAACCTTTTCCACCATTACGTTGCCAATTAAATCTAACTAGGGTCAATAATGATTGTAAGTTGTTACTATCTGATGGCACTTTGATTGCTGTTTTGAAATGAGTTGTTCAGCCCTCTTCAGAGTGTACAAATGTTTGTATCACAAAATTCACCCTAATCTAAACTGCAGACTCAATTATCAGTCACAGCAAAAGGGCCAAGGAATGATTGGACTGTACCTAACGCTAAATACCATTACTTAGAAGTAATTCCTTCAGGTGAAAATTGAGAGACGCTGGTGAGGTGGCATGGAGAAGCTTGTACTTTTGTTTCTCATACTAAATCTATTTTGTGGATTAAAAACAGGACTTCAGTCTCCAGAGCCATCTGTCCAACTCTTTTCCTTAGCATTAAGCTCGCCAAACAATTTTTACCAAGTAAATTAAATTGTCAAGGGAATTCTTTGTGGTTAGCAATCCTAGAATGTGTATTACAAATGGCCAGCAACTAGAGGTGAAAAAAGGTGGTTTATCTTTTTTTTTTTTTTCTCCTGTTCATGGCATCAAAGGTTGTACATGGTCCTTATACCTTTTCAACCCTTTCCCAGATTAAGGAGAATAAATAAATGATAGATTGTAGAGGTTAATGCTAGGGATGCTAACTAAAATGCAGGGTTTTTGGTAAACGTGTAAATTCCATCGGGGAGGGGGGAAGGAAGACAGCTCCATGCGAGCCCCCCCCTCTCCCCCCCCGCTGTCTCTGATACAGAGGCAGCAATGTGGGGGGAGGGGGGTAAACTGGCTCCACAGGAGCCAGTATGTGTGGGGAGCCAGTTTTTAAGACGTCTCCATGTGCATACCTGCTCCCATCTGCCCCCCTGTGCTGCCGCCTCTGATACAGAGGGAGCGGAGTGGGCGGGGGGAGCCTTGTATGTAACAGTTAAGGTTAACCAATGAGCCCAGGCTCACTGATTAATAGTTTAAATGTGTACACCGTCACATCCCTTGCTAATGCATTTCACTAGTTGATAGTCTGTTGTGATAACTCCACAGTTTATACTTTCTGCACATGACATAGGTGAGAATTTTGTTCATAGTTGCAATAAGAAATATGTACAGTAGCTCAGGCACCAATTCCGTGTGTGCTCTGGGATTGGTGCACCCACAGAAAAAAATAGTGGGTGCTCAGCACTTACCAGCCACCTGAGGGGGTGGAGCAGGGACATGAAGAGGGGGTGGGACCTTGGGGCAGGGCCTTGGTGTGACCTTGTGATGGCTGCATGTGAGTTCTACTGTCCTATAGTAACCCTGTGTGTGCCACAGTTTCCCTGCCACTGAACCAATACTTATATGGTGATGGGAATTTTGGGTGTAATAGTCTTTCATATGTACACAATGGTTTGTAACCTGACCCCAGGAGGGGATGCAACCAGATGACACATTTTGCCCAGGAAGCAGGACAAAGGCTAGAGGAGGAGCCTGATGGGGGGGGGGGGGGGGGTTGGGAACAGACTGCAGAGAGTGGGACTGTCTGGTCTGGTTTGGGATGCAGGAAAAGAGCCAGGCCCCTCGCTCTGGGCTCCTCTCTCCCAAAGATGGATTGTATTGACTGTTCCTGCGTTCTATGCTGTGTCTCCATGGACTAATAAATCCTTCAATTCTACCTGTTGGATGAGAGTCCCATTTGACTGTGGATGGAGGATGCAGGGCTATTTGACTCCCGCCTCACCTTGGTATCAGCACCCACCCGGAAAGAAGAAAGTCAGTGCCTGTGTACAGTACCTGATCACATTAAACATCATACAAATATTTAAAAAGCTTTTTCCACATTATAAGCTTACATGTATTTATTGTTGGAAACTTTCCTTCCTATTTTAACTGTTCCTGCCTGTTAAATCAATAGCAAAACTAATAGAACATGATTTTGAGTATTCTCTGGTCTAATAGTGTGGGTGGCATTGTAAGTTAAAACAGTTTTTTCTACTCCTTGTTTGGATTAATCCCATGCCACAAAGGCCTGTCAAGATGGCTGCATGAATTCTTCCAGCACAATACTTGAATGACTGTGTGAATGGTATCCATGAGGTTCTGAGTTAAGAGACTAGTGTAATGCAGGATGGTTTAGATATAGCTTTCTCTATAAAAACTAATGCTTGCATGGGGGACGATAGAAGAAATAAAAGTGTAAACAGAAGGTTCCCTATATGATGATGGTTTAAATACCATTTTGCCTGTGTCCACAGAATACAGTTCTCATCATAGTGCTCATAGCATAGCGGGGTATTCCTTCTGTGAACAAAGGTGTGGAATCACATCTGCATTAACTTCTGCCTCACAGAGCACTAAACCATGGCAGAGCACCATCTCCCCCATTGTGTTGTATCAGAAAAGTCCCACTGTCATGGTTCCTGAACTGAGAATATCCTGTTGCCCAGGGTATGGCAACTAGCTGGCCATGGTGCACTCTCTCAGGATGGCTTCTCTTCTCCTAGTCCCGTCTCCCAGTCCTTTGCCAAACACTGCACCTTCCACCCCCTTTCAAGTGTAAAGGACACTTTTTGCATCTAAACTGTGTTATTTTTCTCTAACCTTTCAGTCCTCTTCTGTGGCTTTGCCTTTGTGTTTATCATCTTGCTCAACCTCACTGACCCTCCTCCCCAAAAACTAATTTAAAAAAAATGTTGCTTGTTTCTCTCAACTACCCACTTTGCCAGTGCTCTGCCTATTTATAGACTCATTCTTTTCTGCAGCAACCGTCAATTAGAAATGTTGTGAATTCTTATTCAGGAGTGTGCCAAGAGGGGATCTTTTTATTCGTTCTCTTGTTCCTGAGGAGGCAAAATGAGTATTTTAAATTTAAATAAGGGCATTTAAAATTCCTTGAGCTTTACTGTTTTTGAAAATGTTCTCAAATGAGTGTGGTTTCTGCGCCTTTCCAAGGGGGTGCAGAATGGTGAAGCTTGAACGCAGGCAGAGAGGGCTACTTGACTTTCTTCAAGGTGGTAATAAAAAGAGATTTTTTTTTTCGGTTTTTGAAAGGAGCTTCAGGTTTTCCTCTTAGATTTGATGAGAAATTTGAGGCCAACTTTGAGCAAACGTAGTACGTATAGCTCAGTTTGTTCCATTCAGAGCACCCTGGTATGCAACCCCTGCATGAGTTTCAGTCTGTTCCAGAGGATACATCTAAGCTACAGTCAGGTGGTGTAACTGCAGTATGTATAAACATACCTCAGCTAGCTTATTCTAGCTTTCTCGCATACCAATAGCAATGATGCCTCTGGAGCATGACTTCAGCAGGGGCTAGCTGAGTAAATACCCAGGATTCCAGGAAGACTTGCGCAAAGGCCAGATATTACAGGGTCCCAGGAAGGCTGCGTTGAAGTCCATGCCACATCAGCAGCAGTGTTTTCAATATATGAGTTAGCTAAATCAAATGTCTACTAGGGATGTACCATGTAGTTGAGAACACAGTTAACCTGGGCTGATTGGTTAACCCTCTCGGTTACATGCAGCCCCCCTACTCCTACTGCCTCTGTATCAGAGGTAGCTGTGGGGGGAAGTGGAAGTTGGTGCACGTGGGTAGCCAGCCCCCACCAAGCTGACACCCCCCCCTCCCCCGCCACAGCTGGTTCTGAAGCAGGGGCAGCAACACAGGGGAGAGGGAGCAGGCCGGAGCCAATATACACTTTGAAGCCAGCTCCCGCCAAGCTGACTGCCCCTCCCCACTGCCTCTGTTACAGAGGCAACAGGAGAAGGGAAGTTGGAGCCAGCTTAAAAACCGGCTCCCCACGAGCACTGTCTCTCATCCCCCCCCCCATGTGTAAAGTATATCTGCTGAAAATTTCAGTAGATACACATTTGCACAAATAAACACATTTTAACATCCTTAATGTCTATATCGGGGTAGCCCACTCCCAAGGCTTGGGGCTCCCCCTCAGCATTGGGGAGCCTGTGTCAGCACTCCAGCCCCGCTCCCTTTCCTGCTGTCCTGTGGGCCTGGTGCACACAAAAATCTACTAGCCTGTGGGGCCCTCCCCTAGGTTCTGGTGTGCGAGGGGAATGTGGGGAGTGTGTTTCTCCTTCTCAGTCTGGGGCCATATCAATGAGGGCTTGTTTGGATTTTTTTTTCTTCTCACTTTTGTGCGGCCCCCAAATGATTTTTCTGTGGGTCAGCAGCCCCCGACCCAAAATAGGTTCTCCACCCCTGGTGTATCTATATAGCAATCACTGCTCCTCCCCGTCCCCCACTTTGCAGTGTAGACACACCCTTAGTGTGAAATGAAATAGGAGTGGTAGTGTTGTCTAATGTAAAGACAAAGGGATTAGGAGCTTCAGTATTCTAATCCCGACTGTTCCTCTGACTGTGCATGTGGCCTCGGGAAAGAGAGAGAGTTTCTTTTGCTTCAGAGTTCAACTGGCCACTGGCCAAGGTCAGGAAGAGATCTGTCTCAGTGTATTCTGTGAAGGTTTAAAAAAATCTTCCTCTGAAGCATCAGGGATAGCCACAGGCAGAGATAGGACATTGGGCAGGGTGGGCTAGGACTCTAAGCTGGCACTAAGCATTCTGTCTCAGGTGCTTGGTTGGCTGGTTTTTGCTCACATGCTCAGAGTCTAACTGAATTTTCCCCCAGCTCAGATTGGCAGTGACCTTGAGGATTTTTCACCTTCTGCAGCCTGTGTGTACAGGTCGCTTGCCAGGATTATCTGGGTATATCTCGATCATTTCCCTGCCATTGTAGGGGCCTCCAGCACAGGTACACCTTGGCCTCTTCCATCCCCTTTGTGTGGCAAAGAATAGTCTAGTCTCCATGGGCTGTGATGGTTCTAATTTCAGCTGAGTATGTATGTATGTGCTGGGTGGGGTGGGTGGCCTGCGATATACAGGAAGTGAGAAAAGATGACCTACTGGTCCCTTCTGGCCTTCAACTGTGACTCTCTTGGTGCCTAGTTTTCCCCTTTTACTGCGTGGGGTTGATTATAATTATTTCCAGTGTTAGACAGGAAAGCTGTGAGGAGCAATTAGTTCATGCAGTGCTTTGAAAATGTAAGCGCTGATATTATTTTTATCATTAGAAAGGTCTAATCTCTCATCTGGGGGAGATGTGTCCAGAGAACAGATGCTTCATGATCATTTTCTCAGATGTAGTGTATTATCAGTAAGCTTGTTTTCTACTTTGTGTATTTGGAAATCAAATATTGTTTTAAATGAACTGTTGGGCTCATGAATGATTCCGGCTGGATTGGCCAGAGTCTTCACTCTAGCTACAGAATGGTATCAAATGACAAGCAACATTGCTTGCTTCCTTACCAACATTTGTTTTTATTCAGTCCTTGGCAACTCTGCTGAGACAGTCAAGTAGGGGCAGCAATTAGCATCAATTGCCGAGTTGGCTTTTGTGATGTTGTGAGGATTTGGCCACTACACAGTGGACCGAGAGTGTCAAATCCTTGCACGTTGACCACTGAAGAGCCATGAGTTGGTAATGACTTTTCATCACTTCTGCTGTAAGCGGCATTATACTCAGTGACAAGGGATCAGACTTTCTCTGATTAGCAATCTGCTAAATCATCCAGCAACTGGTTTGGTTTCCAGTTTAAAATAGGAAACCCGTGTCTGTTAAACTTCCACCAACATGCAGTGTATAGAGAGAGAGAAATAAAAAGCAAGGAATATGACAAGAACAAACAACTCTCCTATTGTTTTTACCCTTCTGCTCCATGCATTGGTATGATTTTGTTCTCAATTTTAAGTTTGGGTAGGTCAGTTGAAGTGAGAACAGCTTTCAGGATTGATCAACTGTGCCAAGCATACTGCTGCTTTTATCATCTCTTCCATTGGTGGCAAACTGCTGGCTACCAAGACTATGTATTGTCACTGTTAATGCAAACTAGAATTGAATATAATCACAGTGTACCAAATGCTTTGGGGTTTCAGGACAATATTTGTATCCATTCTCCATTTTTGTATCTTTAGAAAATAGCAGGAAAGAGAGGACAAAGTGGATTTCATCCTAAAAGAAACTTTAAGAGCTTAGAAACTGGCTTACAAACTGGATAATTTCATCTGCTGGTGGCAGTTTGGTTTATCTCAACACACTTTTTCAAGACCGGAATAGGAGAAGAATCTACATCTGCTACAAACAGTAAAGGCTATCTATCTAAAGTAGAATGCTTGCTTTATTCAGCAAGTTCAACCACACAGCTAGACTATTGATCTGGAATATTCTATCAACAGGAAAGACCAGTCCTAATCCAATGCTGTCTACACCTTAGAACCAACAAGGGTTATAGTTACAAGCACTATCTCATCATAGCAAATTGTCATTGGCTCATCATATCCTGAAGACAAGATACTGTTACCTAGCAACTTCAGAGAGGTGATTAACTTTTGTGGATCAGATAAATCAAGCTACCTTAAGGGGTTGAAGTTGGAAGCGAAGTTTAGGTAGAGATAAGTCATTTCACTATTTTTGAATGAAGAAACAAACCGTGGGGGGAAATTTTTGCCAGGTAACTTGAAAATAAAGACTTAAACATATTAAGTTTTGTTCCTTCAGCCATCTAGCCGAGTCGGAGCTGATGGGAACAGAGAAAGAACATATCTCCAGGAATGGAGAGGTGTGTCTACCCAGTAGGAAGGCATTACAGATAAGATCCCCAAATGGCAAAATAGATGGCCATCATTTGGTAGCTGCTATTGTTAATATTTTTTCCTTCACCATGCGTGTGAAAATGCCAGTATTGGTAAGGGTGCAAATTTCATACCTTGAGTCATTCTGTCATTCATTTTAGGCAGGCAGAATGAAATGACCTATGCTAAAATTTGGCCAGGGCATCCCAAACAGCCTGACTCTTGTAACAAATCCCGAGCGTATATGTAACCACAGACTGCCAGTGCCCCTCTTTTATTGTTAGTCAAAAACTAGTGCCTCTGGCAGCACAATGCCTCCTGAGAATGCGACGATTTAGTATACAATGTGAAAAGAAACTTAGTTACTGCATCACCAAATGTAATTTCCTATGGTACATATCTAGCTGATCCTTTGAGGATTCTCCCCGGCTCCCTTCAGTTTAGTTCTTGAGATTTGATCACGGCAATGTAACTAGGCAACTTTCTTATTAGTATTTTGATTTAAATTATTTGTGTGTGTGTGTGTCTCTGTTTTTGCTGCTTAGAGAAGTGTGAACTGGGGCTTGCTTAATATATTATAGCATCCCCTGGCATAAACACAAGTCTATTTTGGTTCTGGCTTGAAAAGATTGGTTGTTTTGTCACACTTGAAGTTTGTAACAGAATGTTCAGGCACTAAAGGGTTAAAAACTTAGACAAGCAGTACTAGAGAAGGGAACCCTGTCAATGTACCTACTGGCTGCTAAGATGGTGCATTTAGCAGCTGTTTTGAGATGGGAATATTTCTGTGTCCAGCAAGAGTGCATTAGCTGTGAAGTTACTCCTGTAGTGTTCCAGTGATGTGGAATGACACCTTTGGAGTCCACGACCATTGGGAATTCACTCATGTGTGACCGTGAGTTGCTGTCCTGGCCTGCTACATAACTCTACCAGCAGTAGGCTTGGCAAAGTTTCATCAGTCAGGCTGCCCTTTGTTGTTGAGGAAGCAGCTGCAAACTCACATTTTGTTTGGCAGCATTCCTTTCCCAGGGGCTGCAGCACCGTTTGATTAGAATGGAAGACAACAGACCTACAGAAGCAGTATAATATTCCCAATAGATCTTTGCTAATCCCTTGATCTCCATACTCCTTCCCATACAGCTAACATCTGGAAGAAAAACATCAAGGAAAAACAGGAGCAAATGAGTTTCTCTGTTGTGTCTCTCCCCCGTGTCTCAAAATTTCCCCACAGTTCAGAATGCAAGATCAACAGATGCTTTCTGTGGTTATGAGCTGTTCTTACAAATCAGGCACTTTTTGCAAACACCTGAGGCTCCTCCTCCCCCCCCCCCCCCCCCCCCCGGTCCAAGAGCTGCACATACATGCCTTCCACTAAAAACTGTTCCAGGCTAAAGCCATTGGGGCCTGATCTCCAAGGATGGCTTCCTGAACATGCTTCAGTGATCATTCTACCCTCTGCTATCTCCTCTAGTTGCCTCTTAGTGTTGTGCCCCTTCTCATCTCTGAATAAATGCCAACAATAGGAATTGGGGGATTGTGTTGTCCTTTGGATTTTGGAAAGTCCAGAATCTTCCCCCATTAGACTCCTGTGTCTGTCTGTCTGTCTCTCTCTCTCTCCAGTTGCCATCTTGAGCTTTGTATTTTTCTCTCTGTCACACACACAAGTTGCCATCTGGAGTTTTCTATTTATTTTATGTGAGGGTTGGAGATGGAGTTGGCCTTTCGGATATAAAGAATAGGAGAGAGCAGGGAAGTGCTTCATCTGAACATGGAGGGGTGACTCCATGCATAGACCTAAAATTAAGCGTTTGATGCTTCAACTGACAGAGCGATCTGATTGAGCTGGATGCATTTTGTGTCAGTGGCAATAGTATCTTGCACTTGGATGGATATCTTCTATCATCCAAAAATCCCAAATCACGTTACAGAGTGGATGTTATCATTTTACAGCTGGTGAAACTGAGTTTCAGAGAAATTAAATAACTTGCCAAAAGCTTCACAGCAATTGTTTGGCAGAGCTGGGAATAAAAACTAGATCTCCTGACTTTGTTATAAAGCCATGCAGCTGATTTTTGGCCAAACTTAAGTACTTTCCTGAGTAGTCAAAAAAAAAAAAATTCTTGTTTGAAATCATCATATTCCACTTTGTGATATGAACACATGGGTCTATTAAATGGTCCCTCCTGATTCTGGACAACCCCCTTAACACAGCAGTAGCGCTAGAACTCTGGATGATCTATAACATTATAGTAAAACTTGCTATCTGCAATTCTTGACATCACCAGCTACTGAGTCTGTCACTTAAAACAAATAGAGTAAGAAACATTGGTCTGTCCTTGAAACTTGAGAGCAAGCGAAATATTTGGCCATTATCTCTCTGTCCAGTAAATCTTGATAGTGACTTTGACAGGAGCCTGTAGCTCACAGATGCTTTCTCTCTGTCTTCAGTAATTATAACTGTGACTCCAGCAATTTTCCAGTTTCAAATACCATTTTTTGTGTTAAATCTGAGCTCATTTTCTTTATTCATACATCTCATGCCCCCAGATTTAACCAGCTGCCTATATGTCTCTCAGTGGAGGTGGCATTTCACTACTACACATCATGTCTTGTAGGAAGTTATTTTTCTATAACATCCAGCAGCTCTTGCTTATATGAGGGAAATACACTATTACTCTGTATAAAGAAGTGTCATTCCTTCTTTATGTGGTTGAGTTGCCATTGAAGGCACAGGAAGTACTGGTGCCTTAACAGCTCTTGGGTTGACTTTTTTACACAGGTTAGCATTTCCTTTGGTTTAAATTGCTTCATTTTCTCAAGAGACTGGAGAGGTGGTTGAGATCAAACTATGTTAAAACCCACATAGGCAGTTATCCACAAAACCTACTTGAATTACATTATTCATGTGATGTAATAAGTCACAACAATAAGAAGATGATCTCTGTTTTACCCATTACATTACAACTTTCCCATGCCTGAGAATGAGCTTTGCTTCTACACCAGCAATGTATGAACTTGTGTGTTCAAACATTAGTAGGGAATTTTCCTCCTGACTTCTGGATAGTTATTAAAGAGAGGCTGATTCCCCCTTCACCCTCATTCCCTCTCCAGTTGTTGTGAAATTATACTCAGTACAATTTTGTGTTTGACACTTTGGGGACTACTAGATTTTATTTGTAGATGTTATTTCAACTTGTGTGTATGCTCTCAATTTAATAACCAAAAGAACTTTCCAGAGAGCAGTAAAATGAATTGAATCATTACAGCAGTATGGAAATTATTTAACAGTCTCTGATATTAAGCTCCTTTACTTTGTTTCCCAAATAATGCTGCTTCATGGAACATTAGCAATCACCAATGGAAGACATTTAAAATTATCCAAAACCGTTAAATTCTGTGTAAATTTGAAGAACACTTTGGAGTTACTGAAACAGCTCCAGATCTCTGATAATCTGCAACATTACTGGGCTAAAAGTTGATGAGAAGATGCTGTATACATATAGTATGGTATAAAGGGGCTATATAACTTCAAAGGACTAAACTGGCAAAGTGGTTTTTTTTAAGCTGTTGAAAGTTACATCTCTTGGCTGCGATGTCATAAGTTGGCATGTTTCACTAGTGAAAATTTCTTTTCATTTCAGCTTTCACAATATTTTAATACATAGGATTGCAGTATGCAAATAAACGGAAGTCTAACTGTGACTGGCTGAGTTACTTCTGTCACAATCCCTGCCACCCACGCGAATGAGCTGTTCACAGCTGTCTCAAAATCAAAGTTTTCCTCCTGTTTTCTTTTACTGAACAGAATTTTACAAAAAATAGACATGCAGGGAGGCACCAGGAACATTTTTTATGTGAATTTAACCCTTTATCCAGTACAATCTGGTGATACCGTTCATACTTTCTCGATAAAGTATAAACTCAGTGAATATAGACAATTTCAGATTCTTAGTCCATTACAGAATAGTCAAATAGCACTTTCATGACCACAGTGTCTCGTGATTAGTTGAGTGCATGCATGTGTCTTATAATCCAGCCACCTTTTTAGTATCATCCTATATTCAGCCTGGAGCCTCAGATGTGCAGAGTTCTGTTTGGCTCACTTAGGGGGTAGCGGGGAAGGAAAGAGATGGTGTGACACTGTCTTTTGCGCTCTTTTTCTCCCCATCAAATCATGGAGTAGGGGTCAATGTTTCAAGTTAAAGCAGCCAAAGAGCACAGTGTGCTCCAGCAACAGACTTTGGGGAATTGAGCCGAGTCAGAGGATCTGGCCCAATATTTTGCTTTTTATTTGTTACGCAGGTAAATATGTGAAATTATACATAGATTTTTTATTATCTCATTATCTCAGGGTAAATGCCAGTGTAACAATGAAGTATTTTTTGATATCGGAACCCAAAATATTGAGTCTTATTTAGATTTCCTGTATTTCATGCATTTGAAACAGGATTTTAAAATAGCACACTTATGCGATTCTTACAAAATACTCCTTTGTATGTTTAAGGTAATTTGCCAAGGAAGCAGACATGGCCACTTTGTACAGTAGTAATTCGTGGCCTCATAAGTAAATTGGCCAATCACTTCAACTGATTTCTTCTGTTTGCATGCAATATTTCTTTAACACACTGGCACAGTCAGCTTAGGCTTTTGTTATATTATAAAACATATTCGATTTTGCAGCTAAGTCACAATCCCTCTGGGCTAGACTTTGCCTTGTTAGTTCGAGGCAGCTGCCTGACGGGAGTTATTGACTACCAGCCTCCCAGCTCTTCTGCTAGGAAAGAGGAGCACTAAGGTGTGGCCGTGGCTCCTCAGGAATCCTGAGAGAAGATGGGATATAAAAAATGGGATATGTCATTGTCTCCTAGGTACGGTTAGTGCTGCAAACCTAGGGTTTGGAAACCACAGCTTGTGTTACTGAAACTTCTGCACCTCCAAGAGGCGTGCTGTCTTCCCTTGGAGACCTGAGTCTGGATTTCTGACTAGGAAATAGGGTTGTTAAAAAGAGTTTAATATGGTAACCGTGTAACTGCTAAAAATGTTAGCATGTTAGCAGGGGTGGGGCCACCAGTCCTTCCCAGCCCAGCTCCCGGGGAGGAGGCTTCGCTGATGACAATGCTATGACTCCTCTTTTTTTTTTTTTCTGATGGCATCATAAAGTAAGAAACATTTCTACTGTGACTGTACTGAGCTTCTTCATATTTCCTAATGAAAACACAAGACTTAAAGGTGCTGCACCTCCAAATCAACGTTGCTTTGATTTACAACCTGTGTGTAACACACACAATTTTAATTGTTTCTCTTTGGCTGCTGCCACTTGTGTGCTTGTACCTACGTGCTTCTGAATGTGAGATACTGAGGAGCAAATTACTGCAGGCTCACCAAAGGAGCACTTTTTGCTAATTTTTCATAGAACGGAGGATTTATTTTGTTTTTAGAAAGTTTGTTCACTAGAGATTAAGGAGCCTAATTTTCCTTGTGAGTGTCTGTCACTTCAGCAGCTTGTTCGTAACATTAGATTGTTGACTCAAATTCCTTCAGAGGAGAAATTGGGGCCATTGATGTGGCCAGTTTAACCACCTGTCTTGTAATGAACAGATTGTTTTGTGTTTTATTCATTAATCCTCAAAGATCTTTATTTCTCACTGACCAAACACTTCCTACGTTAGAGCTGGCGTTAATAGCTGTTTGATAGACACAAGGAGGAGATATGAGGAGAGCAGCGGTCTTGACTTTTTGATTCACTCTTGTCTAGTATTTTCCCCATGTTTGTGTTTACTCTTGAAGGTTTGAAATATGGCTGATGTAGCTACAATTGCTGTTTTAGAAGGTGTTTCAGAAGAGCCATTAACTCAAAGCACAGGAAGTAAACTGAACAATACAGAAATGTGTCCCTATTATTTGAATTGGTTCCCATGCTCACAAACCATTTATATTACTGCTTCAAAAAGCGGATAGCAAAGCCATAATATGGCCAGCTCACAATTTATCATACTCCCTAGGAAGAGGATGCAATAGTACTTGCAATGGGGTTACATTAGGCAGTGTTGTCCCATTGAATCAACACTTTAAATTGACCATTTTTTTTTTCTCCCAGAGCTTTTTAAAGTAATTTGTTAAATGTGGAGCATGATGTTTTTCTGACATACTCCATTTAATTCATTTTGATTGCCCTGCCCACACTATGTGGTTAGTGGGCAACTTGTTGGTTGACAACTTTTACTTGCCTGTCGAGTTCTTTAACTCAGTACCTATTTACTTATGAGATTGCTTAAGCTTGAGCACTGTGGTCCATGGGAACTGAACATGTCCATTAAGTACTGGAAATTTCTTGGGAGCTGAAAGATATAACTTAATTCCATATTTGTCTGAAAATTTAGTGTGCATGTCCTTGCTTCTGCGAGAGATCCCTCAGATGCCAGTGACGGATACAGCATAAAAACCTGGATAGACTAGATTCAAGTCACTTAAATGTGGTGATGTTGGGAGTCTTTTTATAAGCAAAAGGTCTGAAATTATAATGTCAAACTTTGCTCCAGCTTCTGCTGGATGTTTTACTCCTTTGGCCTGAATGGGAAATCTGAGAGTGCACCTTGTCCCATACATTTCCATTACTAAAGTGGAGAGTGGGCATGATAAATTATGAGGAGTCCTAAGTGACACGAGACCATGTGGTCTTGGGTGCAAGACTGAAAATGTGTCAATGGAGCAACCCAACAGTTCTATATCTGAAAGGGAAGCTACAGGAAACAATGCAACAACATTCCCCAAAGCTCCTGTCTGAGGTGATCTTGTAAATACTTGTATGGGCCACAAACAAGGGGTGCAACATGTTATTGTATGCCATTCTGGATCTCTCTCCAACTGCTTCCTTAAGCTATTGTGGTGGCTGGCAGCTTTTTTTGAAGTGCTTTGATTAAGTGAGATGTTGGGTAAGTTCAGAGCCTAATTTCTCCTTCATAATTAAAAAATATGCATGTGTGTCATGCTGCTGCTGCTTAGTTTGCATTTCCTTATGTCCTAGGAGGAGTATGGCAGTGAATGATGTTGCCTGTAACAGCTGAGCTAGATTCAATATTTGGTTTGGGCTAATGAAAGGGCTCGGGCATAGGGCTAATGTTTCAGGTGGTTGTGATAAAACATACAGATCAGCTACTTCAAAGCCTTGTGGATCAGTCCCAGGGGAACACTATTAGTTTGTGCATTCATTGCTTGACTAACCCCCAGTGCATGTGGGAAGTGAGAGCCTTTTCTCTTCCCCCCAACCCCCTCCTGGCCACCAGGGAACTTTTCTCTCTCCCTCACACCCCGCTCTGCAACCAAGGTCCAGGAAAGGGGAAAGGGTTTGTGAAAGGGGGCTACTTACCTGGGGTGCTAACAAGCATGATGGCGGAACCCCAACCTTGCTTTCCACTCCCTTGATGGTATGGCAGCTCCCAGTGCAGATTCTGCAGGATAGCTCTCCCCTGTGGGCTCGCTACCTCCAGTAGCCACTCTCAGTATTGTGTATCTCCAAACAGCCCCTCCCTTTCCATGTTATGGAAAACAGCTGCTTTCCCAGTGCTTACAGTTTTCCCATCACAACTAAATCCTGACCTTGCTTTAAGTTAGGAGAAGAGGAAGATGCATATTAAATTTGATGATCCTAGTTCTTACCATTTAGGAGGAGTTCTTGAACCGACAGACTCTGATAGAGACACATATAGACAGGCACACAAATCATATATATATATATATATATATATAGACACACACACACACGCAGTATATTTGAAAAGGTTCTCAAATTATGATCTGCAGATCCCATTCTGCTGGCTTGCGGAATGTTCGCTGGGATCACCTTAATTCCAGCTGCTGGATCATATGAAAAGATAATTAACAATACATTAAATTATGTTTCTATTACATTGTTAATCACGTAGTTGCCACAGGTATGTGATATGATCATGATTTATATCTAATTCTATCCCTTTCTAGCACCCTAAATAATTCCTGTCTGTCCTTGATATTAAGACATTTTAATGTTTACTCATGGTGATTATGCATTTTATACACCCCCACCCCATACTCTTCCAAAGACTTGTGTCTCTGATTAAAAAGAGTTAAAATGCATAGTTTGGCTTTTTTTATAAATGGTTTCCGCCAGCCATTTAATCATGTTACTTTCATCTAGTGGCATCTCATTGGACAATTCTCCTAATTGATACATTGCTGTGGTGTTGTTTGCTGCCCAAACAACAAATTAAGCCTTCAAGTTAGTTAATTTCACTTGTTTGAGCAACAAGACACATAGATGCCTCTTGTTTTAAGAACAAATTTGGTTCCCCGCTGTGTAATTTTACCAAGGCTTAAGGATTTGGTAATGGAACACACAGTATTTTACCTCTAGGTGACTGATTAAAATCTCAGACAGTCATTGAGTGCCATGGTCCTCTCAGGTCAGGATTGGGGCGGGGAGAAGGCGCTTGGCCTATAATTATGCAGGCTGTATTTATTCTTTGGATTTTATTTTCCTGAGTTCTCAGTATAGAAATTTTTCATTAGTGCTCATTTCTCATTATGGAAATTCATGTCAATAAATCAAAGTTTAGAGAAAATCCCAGGGCTGGACTTTTCACAGGTACTATGCTCAAGTACTTGGGAGGGATGGAAGGCCTGTCCGTTCCACAGGGTACTATGCAGAAAGCCTTGGTGTAACTCTATAGTGCACCAGCTTGAAATTGAGTAATGTCCCATGTGTACACTGCTACAGCGCCATGAAGGAACTGGATTGCAGTTACTTCATGGCAAGCTGGTGCTCAATAGATTCACAGCCTGGGATTCTGCATTGTAACTTGTTTTGTAGACAAGCACTTAGAAACAACAAGACTTCAGAGGAACTATCAGAACTGTCCATGTATGTTATACTTTCTTGAGTCAAGAGTGTGTATACTATCTGTTGCTTCAGAGAACACAGTGTGCCCAGCGTTCTTATTTTTGGAAGGTGTGCAGGTGTCACCTTTTGCATGGACAGCTCTTCTCCTAACCACATTGCATGATCTTAATATTCACCTCAGGCATGGTATAGGTCAAGTTTGAAACTGCAGAAAGAAGTGGAAAAAAGAATACCCATTCTGGTAGGAGAGTTAGTGTGGATTCCAAGTAACAAATGGGTTGTAAATATGCTAAGCATCTACAGTTTGTTCTCCTATTACCAGTGCTGCTTTGGGTTGGGGACAAATTCCTTATTTTGGAAAAATAGGGATGGTGGAAAGTATCCTGTGAAACACACACTTGTTAAAAATGTTTGTCAAGGTTCCTGGTAAATGCAATTGACTTTCCTAATTTGCTCTTTGAAGTACCTTGTAGATTTAGATGTAGAATTCTATTGGGTTAACAACCTTCAACATCAAACTCCTGTCTCAGTTAGTGTAACACTAGCCTCAGTGAAATGTCCTCATACCTAAGCATTTCAATCTGTTCATGAATTGGTTTTTATCATTCTCTGTCTTTGGTCTGTTTGACTTTTCCTTAATCCAAGAGAGACCCTGATAGACCAGAACCAGTTTTAGGTGTAATCAGTGGTTCTCAACCTATTTACCCTTGTGGGCTTCACATTCTACTCTCTGTGTTATATACACAATATATATACTATCTGTAAGGCCCTAAGAATTTCATATGAGCTGCATCTGTGTGCTGATTGGGCCATGGGTTGAGAATCACCTGATGTAACTGTAAAGTAAACAAATATGCACTCTTTCATCATTTTTTGGTTTCTAGCTCAGGATGGTCAAATAGGATCATTAAAATCCTCTTTATGCAGACCTGAGTCCATTAGAGATGTTGGAAAGTAGATTTATTTTTCCAGAGTGTTCATTCCATCTGCATGTGTGTTTCAAAGGCTATTCCAGTATCTGAAAAATGTCTTTGTAAATGGAATATGTGGCTCTTTTCTGACTCTAACCTGGTGATATAATTCTACCTGATTAAATATTTGTGGGAAAAAATTGCTCCCAGGTGTCTGTGAATTTGCAAACAGTCTCCTAACATTTCAGCATTCTTGTGGTGATTTAAATTTTGCTTCTTTCTTGCTAGTGCTTTGTTTCTATGTCTGCACAGGGCTGGCATTTCCTATAGTGTTTAATGCGTTCGTTTCATTTCCCCACACCAGAACCCAGGCTTATGTTAAAACCACATTCATCTTTTATGAGTGCCTGTTCCTTTAATAACATGATATCATTATGGGGCCTGCATAGCTAGAACCTGTAACTTTCTTGGAGCTTCCACTGAGTTCAGTGCTGAGGCAGACTTGGGCTCTATCTAATTGCAGTCTTTGTTTCTTTGTTTGGGGAGTTGAACTACACATTTATGCTGAACTCTGAGGCTGTAATGTTTTGTTTACTTGTATTTCAGTGCTATTAGCTTTTGTAGCTTAATGTTTTTCATTTCGTTGTCATGAACTGCTTGCCATTCACCTCTTGGATATGGTGTTCATAAAACCCATATCATGTGGTGTAGAGATGTCATTATAGAGACTCTGGAGAATTTAATGAATATCTACCTGAATTGTGTGAAAAATTGTAGTTTGTATTGGGTTGTTTAGAGTTTTAAATATGTTTTGCTTTCCTCCTTTGAAACTATCTTTCAAGCTTTGTGCTAAATTCAGGGAGGCTGATCAGAAGCTAGCATAGTGTCATGGAACAAGATGAAGTGACAACAAAGTGTTGTACTGTTTGATTTCTTTGAACCAATTCTTTCATAAAGGCCCATTATCACCCAGGCATTATAAGATCCTACCAAAGCTCCTTCACTGGGATGTGTTCACAATTTCCACAACATTAGTCAGGTGTATAACTCAGAAGAGATACCAACTCTGAACCAAGATTAGCTTACAGCTTTCTCTTAAGGGAACGCTCTTTCCAGTTTAGGGTTTTTTTGAGAGAGTCTCTGTAAGGAACACTCTATAAGCTTGCTTGGCAACAAGAGTTCATCAGCCCCAAAATACTCACTATGCCATGACTTCCTTAAGAAAACTCAAGTCAGCTTCATCTCCCAGGACTCTACCAGAGTACCTTCCCACAGGGTTTCTCTACAAGAATTCCTGAACATACCACTGCTTAGCCTCAAATTATACTTCACAAAGGCAGGAGCTTTTGAACTCTTCTGCCTTCAGGCTGCAGAAAAAAAATCTATGAATATTTTTCAGTACATACATTGCCATTGGAGGCAATATGGATCAGTGAAAAGGAAACTGAATTAGGGTTTAGGAGGGATTTGCCAGTGATCTGCTTTGTGACTCTGGGCAAGTCACTTCCTTTTTCTGTGTGTCTGTGCACCTACCCTTGTCTTTCATGAGACTGTAGATTGTAAGCTGTTTGTGGTAGGGGCTTCTTCTTGTAATGAGACACTGATTTTTATTGTAGCCTCTATTCACCATATTAATACAAATTAATAATAATAGTGGTCCTATATGTCACAGTAGATCCTGTGTATATTATTGGAGGCTCTCTCTAGTGTATTAAAATTAGATATGTTCCTCCTGTATTTCATGTATCTGTAATTTTATTGTGGGGAGTTTCACTCATTATAGGATAATGATTCTCTGCTCCCTGTCTGGCTACATTTATGGTCTTTGAACTACAATTGGTACTGTAATTTGGCAGTCTTGTTAGATAGGTCAAAGATAGCATAGGCCTAGAGAATGACCAGCTGCACATCCCTAAAGTAGATCCTTTTGGGTTAGAGGCACACCAGGGCGATTTTCAAACTTTCAACATTATCCATGCAGAAGGGATAGGCCTGCAGAGTCTGAGGCATTAAGGTGCCTCTTAGCTCAGTCCTCATTTCCCAGAACTGGAATGCTGACATTTGGTGGTGGCAAGCTGTAATAAATAACAGTGCTACTGAAGAAGGATCATAGTGACTAAAAATACTGTTCTGATTTTTATTTTCTTGAAGGCTCAGCTGTCCCAAGTTTTGGAAGAAGTGGGGACCCAGAAGCAAAGAGCAGATATGGTATGTGTTAATTTTCTTTTCCTCCTTGATTTACAGTGTTGAAAAAGTGATGTGCAACTTTAAATGCCCTTTAATAATGTGGATCCTGAATTTCAGATGTGAACGGGCACTGACCCTTGTAAGGGGAAGAGACTGTGTGTCCCATTAAGGAATATCATAGGTCTGGCCCCTTGTGCTTCTCCTTATATACTTGGTACAAACCCTGCATACTGCTGAGATTACGCCTTCAAAAGCCTGTATTCTTCCTGACAATTTGCCTTCTATTCATTAGCAGTTCTACAAAGAAAATAATTATTTTATTTCATAATGAATCTGGTACTTTGATTGGGTGGTTGCAGTTAGTCTAAGATGTGACAGAATGCCCTGAAAACTAGTATTTTTACTATTTAATTTTTCAGGTGTACTTGTCTATTCAGTTGATTTAACCTTTTCAAAGACAGGAAACAGACCAAAAAACTGGGGGACGTGAGGTTGTACGCAATTCAGTTGCTTTACTGTATGTGAATGAATAAGCCATGTTTGGTGTGCAAATGAGTAAGTTTTAAAGTTTCAGATGTAGAACTTTTTAATATGGACAAACCTGCATGGTCCAGAACAAATAAACAATATAGTGGGTTTTTTTATGTTAAACTGAGTGAATTTTAGCACTCATGAAAGTGAACATATAGGACTTGTAATAGTAAGTAGGAGTAGAAGACACTGCTGGTCTGAAACTCAACTGCTAATCTACAAAAGTTTCAGAGGGTAGCTGAGTTAGTCTGTAACTGGAAAAACTTAAAAAACAATGAATGGTCTAGCAGCACCTTAAAGACTAACAAAATATGTAGATGGTATCATGAGCTTTCCTGGGTACAACCCACTTCTTTGTTTTGCCCAGGAAAGCTCATGATACCATCTACATGTTTTGCTAGTCTTTAAGGTGCTGCTAGACTTTTTAAGTTGCTGCTAATCTACACATCTGTTTATCTTCCTGTGGCTCTCAACACAATTCTGCTAATGCATGTTGTTCCTTCAACCCTCCTGTTTTCATCATGAGCTGCCACACCTCTGTCAATGCCTCCTAGTTTGGCTGTGTCTTCCATTGTTTTTCCAATATTGTAAACAAATATTGCCAGTTCTGTCAAACAGTGCAGTGGCTATGTGATATGGACAGATCTTTTTGAAGGTTTATTCAGTTTCACAGTGACTTGAGTCAGATGTGAGCTGAGGTCTCCAGGGAAGACATTGTTAATCCCATTTATCATCTATTCTCTAAATTACATGGGCTCAGTTTTAAATTCCATGCATTTATCACTGGGCCTGTGCTTGCAGGATATATATGTAGAAAATTGTTGTATCCTCACAGATAGGTGGGGTTTTTGTAAGCATTTCAGAAATTACTGTGGCTCCAGTTTTCAATTGCATACATTTGGAACACAGGGGATAAGATTGGGAAATTTTAGTTCCTTATGTTTATATGTGAAAAGCTGTTGTGCCCTATTGCTGAGGAGGAGGATACAGGATTAAGCAGTGCCCATTGTGCACTCTTGGAGAGGTTTAATTTAACAAAACACTGGAGATCTTGTGGTCATCCTCACAGAGCCTATACCATCGTGGTAGGAAGAGGCTTCTGACTTCTGGCCCTAGATTATGGTAGTTTGAAGGACGGACTGCAGAGTGCTGAGGTATGGACTTTATTTCGTTTGGTAAGTTTCATTCAGTAAACCTGAGAAAATTGTTCCCTAGCATGATATACAGTCTGTTTTCTCTCTCCCACCCTCCTATCCCATTTGAGGGAAGCTGACTACTTGTAGCTCTTTCCTCTCAGAACTGGAAGTTTGCTTTGCAAATGTTTTCCCTTCTTTGACAAATAAATCCCCCTCTTGGAGAGGGATGTGTCACTCCTTTTATTTCTTTAGGGATGACAAGGTAATGTTTCCTTTAGATGCTGCCATTCCATTTCAGGCCACCTGAGGTCTCAGAGGGTTGTAATATCAGCCCCATCACACTTTGCTACTGAACAAACATTTTCTCCTGACATGTATCTCCAAGTGAGAAACATGGGTGGCTTTATTTTCATACTCATTTTAAATTGACACTTCTTACATCTTCCTTTCCCATTCTATCCCCCTCCCAATTATTTACCTGTAATCTACTTCTTGTTTGTTTGATGCTGAACTTCTGTGGCTGGGAAGATACAAAAAGGTGGCTTCTTACCCTGTATTCTGAGAGGTGTGACTGTTGCGTTTCACCAGAGAGTCTGTGCATGAGTTTAGTCTATGGCTGTAAGTAAAATGGAATAAACACCTGTCAAGTACTATCACACAGCCCAGTGGGTCTTTGGGCTGCTGATTGGGATAAGCTGCTGGGCAGATGACATCTCTGCAACCACCTTAATGAGTGCTAATAGTTCTCTCTCAGTGATGGAGATAAAATGGTGTGCTTGGAGTTCAGTGGTGTAACAGATGTTATCTCCCCAATGGGTTTGGCTGGGTGTTTGTAGGTATGCTACTGTGGGCCCATGGTAGATAACTCATTCTGGACATACTGTTGTTTAAAGTCAAAGCTGCTGCAGCATTAGAGCATAGGGATTGTGGCCTGGACTAGAGTGACTGCATGCTGTAAGCTGCCAAGAGGAGAGGGGCCCTATTTCAGGGAGTCATGTGGCCCCAGATAATTCTATAAAAGTGGTGGCATGTGCAGCTTGCTGACAGTGCACTAGCTTGATCCGAAATGCACTGTATCAGAAAGTGTAATAGACATGCTGAGCTAACTGGCATAGTGTATTGCTGCACATGATTCAATTATTTCTCTGCTAAAAATCAGTTTACTACTGGAAAAAAAAAGAAATTAAACAGCTTCAGCTAATTGCAGTTGACAAGACAAAGGCAGTTTGACTTTCCAGTATTAATTAGCAAACCCATACTAATTAGCTTGTATAAGCACAATTCACGCTTCTTTCCCTAAATGCAATTAATATCACAACTGAAGACATCTCTGGGCTGTGCTGCTATCATTAACATACTTCACCCTAATTAGACATGGCCAGTAGTGGCTGGAGAAATGGGTTTGTGATTAAGCCATAAAATATGCTCTAATATTTTATACCCTTCAGGGAACTTGAACCTAGAATTTATTTTCTGATTTAAGAGAAATTACCCCCATCATTGAGTTGTGTAATTTTTATAATGGAACTTTGATTTTCTCTCCCATTTACTTTATTTATTTTTCCTTCTTTGTTTTTTGGGGGGTGGTGGTGGTGGTATTTGTGTTCCCATTGTGTGTGTGTGACTTTCTACAGAGTTGTGTGATTACATGATGGTCAGCAGACACTCTGTCAGTACTTCACCCAAAATTGGGTGATCATTTGTTTCAGGGTTGCAAGAAGAAAGCTCATCTGTTTTGTTTTTGCTGATAGAAATGTTTATTTTGTTTTTATTTTTCTGCAAATTTTGTTTTGTTGATTATGTCATCAAAGGAGTTTCTGAAATAAGTTAGTATTCTTGAATGACTTTCTCTAGGACTTGCTCGTATATCAGGGAATCATTCAGTATGTTCATCAAGACCTGTACTGCCCTAAGTTTGTGGTTCCAGGATCTTTGTGTATGGCAATTTAATTTAATGCTGTTTGTGGGCATATTGGATTGACAATGCATGAATCTGATTGCAATTTCTCCACACATACACACAAGTTTTCTTTGCAGGAAGTTTTTTTTTTTTAAATCTTGAGTTTGTTTCCCTTCACTCAGATCTTCTTGTACTCAAGACCAAAATATCTGTTTCAGGCATGCTATCCAAATAGTGGCTGGGGTCTGCGCTCTCCAGCTTCCTTTTGGCCCGTTAGCAGGTGTCTAGACTTTTTTTCACCATTTAATCTCTGAGGGAAGTGATGTTGGTGTTTGGGTATCAAACAAGTGTGCCTGTGTTTTCACTTTCTAGAAGTACTCTCGGCATCTCTGCTTTTGTCTGCCAAAGGCAGTATGGCTTCCAGGGCAAATGTGCATTCTGAAGGCTTCAGACTGGTTATTGGAAAGTGTTCTTTTCTGACCTTCCTAAAGATTAAAGGGAGAGTCAGAAGTGTTACCTGGCAGGATGGGAAGCAAAGGAAATTTGGAAAGGTAACTAACAGAATATTTAAGGGGAACTGGAGGCCACAAGAGAAGAAATTAAGAAAACCATGGGAGAGGAATAGAGAAGGAACATTGAAAGGTGAATATAAAGGGTGGGTGATTTACAAGCTGGGAAATAGTCACAGAATCAAATCATTTGGTAAGGGTGTAGCAATGTGTATCATATGGTAAGGGTGTAGCAATTTTGTATTTCAAAATGCTAAGCTGTATTTGTATCTTTAGAGGTAACCCAAATGGAAAGGAAGGAACAGAGAAGAAACAGGAATAGTGAAACTGAAGTGAACAGTACTGTTCTGTATCAATTATGAACTGGAAAGAGAGATAAAGACCATTACAAAAACTGAGCTGAGAAAGAATTGGTGTGTACCAGGGTTTAGGCAGCAAAAATCCATAAATTAGAAACATTTAGTAAATGGAGGCTCCTAAAAGCCTTATCTTAGATTTGATATTTGAGTGAAATACCAGCTGAAACTCAAAAGAAACTGCCACATTTTAGTCTGTGTAACAGGAGTGATAATACAGAAAAGGGAATCTCAAAACAGAAAGATCCATGGTGGGAGGTGGGCAGTAGGGCTAAGAAGTAAAATATCCATTGCATCCATACTTAATAACGAAAGGTGATCAAACACGCAGTTAGGAATATTATCAGAGTATCAAGAGTGGGATAAGTGAAGGTTGGTAAGAGACTGATAAAGTCTCCAGATCATCTACAAATAGCTGGCAATTAAATCCATAGGAATTAGAGCATTAATCTGTTGCAGGTATAAATAAAACTGAAGCTAGTATAGACCCTTGCAAATCATGCATGTGTGGGAGATGGCTGTGGGACATGAGGGTGTGTTTTGGTCTTGTTTTTCAGCCCCAAGCTGTGGAAAAGTAACGATCAGTTAGGATGGTCAGCATCCATGAGAATGGAAGACTTTTGTTTTCAAACTAATTTAGATGACAGCAAATCTCTGTAATATCTTATATAAGTCCTTGCTTATGCAAGTCTAGCAAAATTAAGACAAGTGGCTACCTGGATATTCAACTTAGCAACAATGTGATCTTAATAGACAAGTAGTAAGGCAGTTTAGTGAACTATCCAATGCTAAAATTGGATTGAAAAGGATGAATGTCATTATAAAGATACAGCAAAACTGATTCCAGATGAAATAATATAACAGTTAGTTTGAATACAAAGTGGAAAGATTGGATGGAAATGTGAAGAAAATTCCTGATGGTTTAGGTATTTAAACGAGGCTTCTTTATACCTGGAATTACCAACACACATTCAAATTTAGATGGGCAAGTTCAAGAAGTTAAGGAAGAATTAACAATATCTGTAACCATGCCTGCGATGCAGATGAAAGTTTACATGAATAAAGCAGCAGCAGTACGATCAATCAGTTAAGCAAGTTGTTGGTTGTGCTGTAGAAATCAATACAACAATACCGTAATTTGAAACGGGGGAATAAACAGCATGAGTCAGAAGACAAGAGAGAATGGTAAAGAGAGGAGGATCCAATATTACCATTCTCACTGTAACAGGGTTGTGAACCTTGCTCATCAGGAGAAGCATTAACTCCTCAGTCATGAACATTGAATCTGAAACAGACTATTGTTTATGGTACCCCGGTGTACTATTACCTAAATGCCATGCTGATTGGTGGACTAGAAACATGTATCTTGAGAGAGAGATACTTAAAGGGAAATTTAAGAAGCTAATCTTTCCCCTGCACACACTTTCTCCTGTCCTTATTCTTTAAATTAGGAGTATGATTTTGCACTTTCCCTTGGCGTTCTGTTCCTTCAGGAAATTGGATTGATCAGAAGGAGAAAAGGCTAGGTATGTAGGAGGAGTGACTGATTCCCAACTCCTCCCCATGAGCCCCCCCGCCTTTTACCTTCTGCCTAGATGTGGAGCCATAGCTCTCAGGGTAAATTCTTTTTTAGGGGATGGGAAAGAAATACAATTATTCTGAGATTATATCTACCCTAGTACTATTCCTAGATAAGATCTTGGTCTCTGTACCCAATATAACATTCATGGGAAATTTACCCCTCTCTGTTCCCCATGGAGTGGTATATTTATATACGAACATCTAAGGCACAAAAACTGCATCTCTGTCTGACTCCTCTTTTACAGATTCATTGTATGGTCCCCTGTAGAATTCCCTCTGCTGGCTTTGTTGCATCTGCTTCATGTCCCATCTTTCAAAATTCATGCTCAGTACACAAGACAGTGGCAAAATCAAAAACATCTGTTGTATATTACTAGGAATAAATAGAGACAGGGAAACATCAGGACCTTAAATAGGTGACTGTGAATTGGTGAATAAATCACGCATGACACAGGGAAGGGATCAGCATGCTGCACTTTCACATGCTGGTGTATCAGTGCTACTTTAATTAGGTTAGAAGAGGAGATTGTAATTCGATTGTACTGGCTTATTTCTGTTTTAAAAATCCATCCAGGCACATGGGATCAAACAGTACATCCTCCTCAAATTAAAAAGAAATAAACTGTCCGTTTAAAAATCCCATTACACAAATGAACCTGCTGTTGGAACCATTAACATTAAAGTTTTATGGAACTCAGTAGTACAGTTAAGTTTGAGCAGGACGACTTACATTTTCCCATTGAAGACAATCACAGCTGACATGGGGTTAAGGATTTTCATGCAGCAGTAGATAGCATTGGAGTAGTTTCCAAAGCAGAGAAAATCATCTTTTTTCCTTGGGCTCCTGACTCCCCAGGGGAAAGGCAGCTATTACATGTGGAAAGGGTAACTTGGCATCAGAGCTGTGTGGTGGGTCTAGCTCTGATGATGCTCCTGAAGGTCAGTCTCATTGTAAAAAATATGATTGTGGTCATTCTTTTTTTTTTCTCGGGGCTTCATGTCCACTCTTGGAAGCTTCACTGCAGTGTAACAGTTGTTGAAGGAGTCTGGCTGTAGTATTATAGAGTTGATGGCTATAACTTAGTATTATTTACATTCTCTGATCCCAACATCATTGTTGGGGAGCCTGCTGCTCTAGAGTAACAAAGTAGTTCTTGGTTTATTCAAGATACTTCTGATTGCTTGAGAACTCTTGGAATCTCTAAAAACCAGACATTCCTGTGGTATCTTAGAGACTAACCAAAATATATAGAATCATGAGTTTTTGTGGGCAAAACCCACTTCATCAGATAAATTGGAGAATGGAAATCTTTGGTCATTTATGATTCAGTTGTATGGAGATGTATTTGCAGGATTCTGGTAATGCATGATTCCTCACTGTCTTTTTGAAGGTCTCTTAAAATAAATCATGAGTACATTCCTTACTTTACCAGATAGGAATTTCCCTAATCACATTTCACCTGGTCTTTGAGGCTTCAGTCTTTTCTGTCAAACCTTAGGAGTTTGAAGATGATGCTCTTCTGTCTTTGTGATGTCTGAGTTGATAAGCTGTTGCAACTATGACCCCAAGTGAAATTTGCCTCTTCCAATATACCACCTTCACTGAAATCCCTTTAGGCCCTATTTTGAAGGCTCGAGTGGCACACAGGCCTTGTGTTCTGCAGTGGTCTGAATGTCATCCATTAAGCGCAATATCTCTCTGCACAAGGATCAACAGAACTAGTGAGAACACTGCCTGGCTGTGCAGTTTCAGTGTGGGCTCTTCATCCAGACTCCCCTGCTTGCTGAACGTGCTGTTTGTGAAAGGTTTGTTCAGTAAGTAGTATCTTTGTAAGCAAACCCACAGAGGAGTAGGATGCTTTAATAACAAAATCCAACTTCTTTACTTAGCTGATATTTCTGCCCTTTGGGAGTTTGTTATATAGTGAAACCAATGAACTAATTGGAACTGATTTGTGGTCTTTCTAATGGACTTTCACAAACAAGACAAACCTGATAATTAGCAATAGCAAAAAGGGATATTTCATTAATTGGACTGAATTAAAAACCCATCAACTTGAAAATCTATTAACTTGGCTTTCTCACTAAGTACTGTCACCTAGAAGGATATCTTCAGGGACTTGGTGAGGACCCTGAGGTTAGAACACTTCTCCTCAACTCTTATAAATGGTTCTTTGATAATTACAAATGATCAGTCTCAGTTTTACCTCTTCTTTGAAAGACATCATCTCCTACAGCATAGTATGTGCTATGATTATTCTGGAATATTAGATACTGCTGCTCGAAAAGTACCACTTGCTCATTCACAAACACCACTTCTTCCAGCATCTAGTTTTTCCTAGATCTCGCATTCAGGTTCTGACTAAAGTTGTGAGTTCTCAGACGTACACAGCCCAGTGTGGCTCAACTGCTAGAAGAGGAAGGACACACTTGTGATGAAGGGGTTAGAACTGACATCTTGGCACTGTGGTCAGATGCTGCTGATCTGATTAATGCAGTTTCAAATCATAACTTTTTGGCCCGTGGACCACCTGATTCAGTGTAAACTTTTCCACGGACCACCAGTTGCTAATGGAAACGCAGTGTTAATTACATAATTATGCCCAAGCCATTTTGCTAGTGCTGCAGCTAGGGAGACTTGTTTAATTTAAATTATTGAACAGATTAAGTACTTTAACTTTCTCATATTAGTTTATCAAACTTCATTTAAAAGAAAATATTCATTTATGTCCAACACAAAAGGTTTCAATGTTTTCTTTCTTTATGGCAGGTATGGGAAACCTTTTTTGTTTCAGGGGCCACTGACCCACAGAAAAATCAGTTGGGGATCACACAAGTGAGAAGCAAAAAACTCCTCCAAAAAACCCCAACCCTCACTGATGTGGCCTCCAACTGAGAAACCTAACTCCTCTGGCGCTCCAGTCCTACGGGACAAGGGAAGGGACAGGGAGGACTGAGATTCAGGGCTCCCCATAGGCCAGTTTACTTTTCTGGGGTTCTGGAGTTAGTGGATCCCCTTAGGCTCTGGGGTGGGGACAAAAATGAGGGGTTCAGTGTGTGGGACAGGGCTGCCAGTGAGTGGGATAGGGTGCAGGATCTGGGAGAGAGGTGGGGTGCAGAAGGGGGTTAGGGTGCAATGTCCGGGTGGGAGATAGGGTGCAGAAGCAGGCTGGGAGTAGGTTGTCTGGCCAGGAGGAGTGAACCAGAACAAGGGAGGGTGCAAGGAGCAACCATAGATGTAGGAGCAGGGTGGGGGTAAGTGTCTGGCCAGGGGAAGGGTGCAGGAGCAAGGAAGGGTGCAAGAGCAGGCTGCGGGTAGGGTGTCTGGCCAGGAGGGAGAGTGTCTGGCCAGAGGGACGGTGCAGCATACTGAGGGTAGGGTGTCTGGTGAGGGACAGAGAGATGGGGGCAGGGAGTGCCTGGGGCTAAAGTTGGGGACAGAGTGGCTGAGGGGTTTCAGGGAGATGGGGGACAGAGTGGCTGAGGGGTTTCAGGGAGATGGGGAGCAGAGAGCCCCTGGGAATAGGGCTGCGGTTAAGGTAGTTCTGGGGGTTCATGGAAATGGAGGGACGGGGGCAAGGAGGCTGGGCACGATGCAGCAAGGTGGGAGTGGGTGGGTAGGTGACCCTGGGGTGTCCAGCACTGCAGGAGATGGAATCCTGTAGGGGATCAGTCCATGGTGCCCTCGTGGGCCAAGCCACTGCTCAGCCCCTTCCCCCAGACCGAGTCCCTGTGGATGCAAAGCTCTGAAGGGTCCTGAGTTCCCACCTGTCCCCTTGTGTGCAGGGTCCTCAGCCCCAGCTTTGCCTCCTCTCACCGCTGCCAGGTGCAGCGCAACCCAGCCTTCTGCCAGGGAAGCAGGTGGAGGTGCTGGCCACTTGTGCACCAACGAGAGCCCGCCCCGCCTGGCTGAGCCCCACGCACCCCAACCTGCTGCCTGCCCTGTGGGACCTACCCAGGGACGCGCGGCTCTTACCATGGCAGTGGTGCTCCTCCACATGTAGCTCCGCAGCCTATGCAGGGCCGGGAGGGTGAGTTTGCTTTCTTCAGCTCCCCACCTGCTGGTCGGAGCTGGTATTGCAGCTTCTTGGCTGCTGCAAGGCTGCAGCGGCAGTATGGGCTCCCTGATGCATGGGGGAAGAAAGAGGGTGAGGTGAGTGCCTGCCACGGACCACCTAGGAGGCAGCCGTGGACCGGACTGCACTTTGAGAACCACTGTTCTGTGTAACACTTCCCTCAGGTGTTAGCACCAACAAGAGCTGGGTTCAGAGACTTTTAAGAGGAATGCCTAAGTATCAAACATCATTGGCTCATTCCCCTACTCATAATTTCTGGGATCAATAAATACCTACTCTGGCAGCTCTTAATAGGCACTCCTTTCCCACTCATAAGGACAAATGTGTGTGTGTGAGGAGGGAAACATCAACATCATCACAGTGTCAACTTGGGAACAGTAGCATAATTATGTGAATGATAAATAAAACACTCTTCCATTTTAATTTTAGCAGTAGTAAGTTAACTCTGTTCCTTGTGCTGCTGTGAACATCCAATGAGCAAATCGCCATTTACCCCATCACTTTACCCTTCCCCATCTGTTAAACCCCACTCCTGCTTTGGATCAGAAGGTAGCATAGTCCAAGTCATGAGGTGCACTTAGATGCAGATCTGTCTCCAGCCTCTTTGGAAGTGCTGCCTGTTCATGCCCTGAGATGGCTCCACCTAACCCAGCTGCAGTGATTTCATCTTTATTTAAAGACTGGGTGCAAGAGGACTCTCCAGAGTTCAGTCAGCTCTGCTGCCATTCTCTGCAACTTCAACCAGGATCCCTCTCTACATCACACTGCACTGAAGACCTGCCTCTTTTGTCTGCCATCAAAGATCCTTCTCAACAGCACAGGATTTTCCATGGGTTGGGACCAGTTTATGGGATTTTTGAGCAGAGTCCTTGCCCCTAGTGATACACTTCTTGTCACAACACGAGGAACCACTTCCTCTGTTCTTTCAATTGTACTACACAACTCTGACATTACATACAGTGACTGTGACTCAAACTGTCACTGGAGGAATTTTTGGCAGAAAGCATATGCAAACAAAGCTCTCTCCAGCCATACTTCCTCCTCTTCATTCAAACATTGGATGGAGGGGAAGCGGGGGAGAGGAGGAGGGCGCTCCGTCCTGTCTGGAGCTTCTGTGCATCTGGGGTTCTCTGTGAAAAAGCTTATACAGATAAAGCAGCTCTGTGGCCTTTCTTCCCTGTACTCATCAACAGAGAGCTCCTTACCTTAGATCTTCAGATCTGGCTAATACATGTAGATTAGCCAGAAGAGGTTCTGTACAACCTGGTAAAGAGTATTAACTTTCTATGTGCACATTGGTGCTGTGAGGAATTATTGTGTTCCTTGCTAAGGGTAGGTGAATGTGGCCGAAAGAGTATTTCCTACAGTGCTGAAGTAGATGACTTGTAACAGATCTTGCGTTCCACTGAAAAGGATCACCTTTGAAAGCTTTGCTTTCCAAAACCATCTTTATTCAGATCCTGGGTGATGGTTTACAACATGCCGTGACCGTTACAATATAGGATTATGACTGAAATGATGTCGGAACAGAACTCCTGGACTTTCCTCCTGTGTGATGCAGAAGACTATGGGTGGAAAGCTTTATAAGATGTTCCCTGTTTTGAAAAGCAAAGTCAGTGCTCTTTAAATACAGAGCCTTTCCGTTCTTCATGTACTCTCATTGAGTCTGTGATGAATCATGCGCTGTCTCATGGTGACAGGGTTTGATTGTGCTAGTTGAGTTAAAGCTTCCTCTGGAGAGGAGTGAGGACTTTCTACTCTAATGGTTTGTTTCTGAGAGGGAGGGAGGATTATCAGGTGTAACTTCCTCAATTCTTCTGGGATGTTTGACCTGGAAGAGAGAAGGAGCCTGGTGATATTTCTGCACAGAGCTCATATGTATAAACAGTGTTTACGCACTTTTCTGTTCTTATGTTCTTAATTTGAATTCCTCTGACTAGTGCTCATTGGTGGAAGGGCAATAATCCTTAATTCCTCTATGTGTCATCCTGAAAGGAGGAGAAGCAGGTCTCAGATTTCCCATTCCCACAACACTTAAGAGCTATAATTCGGAAGGGCATTTTGCTTTCTTCAGTACATGGGAGGAATTGCTGTTGGTCTCTTTCCCCATCTCTGGCCCTTCCAGGAAAGGAATGAGTCTCTGGGGCATCTCTCATGTTAGGACTGACACAGGCCTCTGGCTTTTTGGGATGCCGTTTTGCAAACATTTCTGAGCACAAATGAGGACACGTAGCACTTGAACGATCTGATTCAATGGGGGTGGGTGAGGTAATGTGTGTCCAGAGACCAGACAGCTGACTAGTGCCAATAGATGATTGTGAGTGTATAAAAAAGGAGGGAGGCTAATGCCTAAAAAATAGGCCTCAAAATGTGACTTGTTAGCCTTTAAATTCGTAGCTGAGTTCAGGAAAAGACACTCCCCAGTTATTTATTTTGCCTTCCATCTGCACTGTGTCTCTGTGGCAATAGAACAGATTGTCAGCGCTGCCTGCACTTTTGGCTGCCAGAGGTGTGGCGGTGGCGGCAGTTCAGAGTCTCTCTGGACTGTCCTATTAGGGCAGCAAAGTCCTCTGGAAGAAGGTGCAAAACCTCATTTATCCACAGAGACTAGAAGATCATACAGAAGAACTTTTCCTATGACCTCTTGATAAATAATGAATGGGTTTATCCCACCTTCTTTGGAGTCACTTAATTGAGGCTGACGGCTCTTTGTTGTGTTACAGGCTCTGTCTTGTCAGGTGAATTTTTACTTCTTTATGGATATTTCATTAACCTCTAATGACTGGCTGTATAAAATCAAGCTCTTGCCAGGCCCTGTCCTGTTTGTGCTAATGTTTTCTGTTGCATACCATTTTATACTTTCCCTTTCCCTTAGTACTGAGACTAGGGCTACGTCTATATGGCTTCTTTCTTGCTCAAAAGCCTGTGAAAATGAAGCACGGATGAGCATATTGCTACACTTCATTTGAATAATTAATTAGGGGCCATTTTTGCGCAAGAGGCTTTTGCGCAAAAAGGAGCTGTGTACCTGGCTCCTTTTTGCGCAAAACCCCCCTCTTGCGCAAGAGCCGTTCTTCCTGAAAAAATGAGGAAGAACGGCTCTTGCACAAGAGGGGGTTTTTGCGCAAAAGTGGCTGCTAATTAATTATGCAACTGAAGCGTGGCAATATGCTAGTCCGTGCTTCATTTGCATAGGCTTTTGCACAAGAAGGAAGGCGTATAGACGTAGCCTTGGTTATTGTTGATAGCAGTCAGAGCGTGTATCCCAAATGATGGGAAAGTGGGTTTCTGTTTTATCATTATGCTAAAGCGATGGCATTCAATGTGGTGCTTTCTGGGTTTCGTTTTGTCACCACTCGCTTTGGTGGGGATAATGTTGATTGAAGAGGGCCACAGGCACATGCTGCAGGCTAAAATGGGAAGGTCTGGTGCTGAAGCGCCTGCTTTATTCTTTGCATTGTGCTTCCTCTCTTTGCTACATCAAGAGGGTTTTGTGATGGCTCATTTAGTTGGAAAACGTGAGTGCTCTAAATCAACTCCTCCTTCCACAAGCTGTTCTTGGGAAGGGTTTGGGGAACAACAGTGACGATTTCAAACATCTGCCAATATTTCTTGGAGGCAATTGGAAGCCTCTGCTGAGAGAGCTGCTTCTTTCATATAATGCTAATTGGCTTTCCTATGCCATCCCCCAGCTTCCTGTAATAGGGAATTCAGAAAACAGGCTGAGCATGAGATCCTGATGGGCCCCAGTTCTCCCTCCCTCTTCCAGCCAAACAGGAGTCAGAAGAGTGCCTCCAGCATAGAGAACACCTGCAAAATTGTGGCTGCTGTGTTTGCAGGAAAGTGAAAGAGCTTTGCTCAAACAGGCCCAGTTCTGAAGGGATTGTACTTGTGTCCAGGGAACCACCTCAGGATGAGATTGGTTTAGGTTTCAAACACAATGCTCAATCTGCGAACCAAGGCTCCTTAGCTTCCTGTGGAATGAAGCAAGGACTTATTGCTCATGTGCATTGATATAGTTGTGTGTGTGTGCCAAGTGCACAGTTGTTGGAGATTTTTTCCCTAAGTGAAACCCGTCAGGTCAGCCATGGAGACCCTGATGTGGCACCTTCAAGGAGCAGTATGTAAGACATTGCCGATCCCCCCTCACCCCAGTTCCGTCTTACCATCAGTAACAGTGGTTGGAGCTTCTCAGCCTCTTGTATAGTGAGTACTTCAATATCTCTTGTTAGTTTACTTATCGGAGTAGTTAGTTAGCTTTGATTGTGCCGGGCTCTTTGTAGACAATATGGATTCTTGCCTGCACAGCCTGAAAGACTCCAGTGTGAGACTCAGATCCCTGGAGACCCATACCCCTGCACCCCAGAGAAAGTCCTTTAGTTTGCAGACCTGCATCTACTCTTGTCATCCCTGCCAGGACTCTTCTAGGCACAGAGGCTAGAACCACCAGTGGCACCAGCCTCATTCCAACTCGGGCCAAGACCAGAGTCAGGGAGGTCCTAAGCAACCCCCAGGCTCAAAACCCAACTTTTGAGGATCCTCCCGAGGATAGAGAACCAGTTTGAGCCAGATTCTTTCCCTTTTGTCAAGCACTTGTCCTGCTTCTACTGTGCCTGGGCTCCGATTACCACAGACTGCTGGGTCCTGAGCATGGTGGAGGCAGGATACTCTATGCAATTCCATTCCCTCCTGTCCTCCCATCCCCCTTCCCCATCCCTCTTCAGGGATTCTTCTCATAAGTAACTTCTCATGCAGGAGGTGCACATGCTGCTTGCTCTGGGTGCCATGGAGGAGGTCCTCAGGGAGCTCAGGGGCAAGGGATTCTACTCCCCATGTTCCCTTATTCCTAAAGCCAAAGGCAGGCTCAGGCCTATTCTCGATCCACAGAACCTAAACACCTTTATCAGGAGTTTAGGTTTTGAATGGTCTCCCTAGCCACCATCATACCCTTCCCTGATGCCCTTGATTTGAAGGACATGTACTTCCTTATTTCTATCATCTACCTCAGGGAGGTTCCTCAGATTTCTGGTCAAAGACCACCACTATCAGTTTACGGTAGTACTGTTTGGCCTTTTCACAGCCTCCCAGGTGTTCACAAAATGCATGGCAGTTGTGGCAGCCTTTTGTGAGGAGTGCACATCTATCCATATCTGGATGACTGGCCGATCTGGGGCTTGTCCAGGGAACAGGTTCTGGCACATGTGGCCCTGGCAGGTCTGTCTTTGCAGACCTGGGCCGCCTCCTGAACGAATCCAAGTCCATCTTGGTGCTGACCCAAAGACAAGAGTACATTGGGGCTCTGTTGGACTCCACCAAGGCGATAGCCTTCCTGCCAGAGAGCTGCTTCTGGGTTGTATCGGAATTCATTCACTCCCTTCAGCAGTTCCCTACTACCGTGGTGCAGATCTGTGTGAGCCTCTAGGGTCCCATAGCAGCCTACACTTATGTGGGGCAACATGCTAGGCTGTGACTATGCTTGCTGCATTTGTGGCTGGCAGAGATTTACAGGCCCAGCAGACACTCCATAGACTAGCAACTCTCCCAGACCCCCTCCTCCGGTCCCTGTCCTGGCAGCTACAGCCTTGTGTGGTGCAAGCAGGGGTACCTTTCACCAACCACAGCCCACGCTCACCCATGGACGCTTCAGAAATGGGATGAGGAGTGCACCGTGGCACATTCTGGACTCAAGGCAGGTGGTCTGGGACAGAGCTCTCCCTTCAGCTCAGTATCAGGGAGCTGCAGGCAGTGCACCTCACCTGCCAAATGTTCCTTCCACAACTGCCAGGCCAGTATGTCTCAGCACTAACAGACAATACCCTGATGATATTTTATATAAACAAACAGGGTGGTTCTTGCTCCTCTCCCCAAAGCCCTGCTATTGTGGGATTTTTGTGTTGCCTATCGCATTCACCTGTATGCTTCATACCTACCTGAGGGGCAGAACACTCTGGTAGACTGCCTCAGCTGCTCATTCAGCACCCACAAATAATCACTTTGGGCAGATGTCACCCTGTCAATCTTCCACAAGTGGGGTTCTCCCCAGATGGACCTATTCGTGACCAGGAGCAATCGCAGGTGCTACCTATTCTGCTCCTTTCAAAACCATGGCCTGGGTTCCCTAGCAGATGCTTTTCACCTATCCTTATCAGGTTGACTGCTGTACGCCTTCCTGCCGTTCCCCCTCATAAACAGGGTCCTGCTTAAAGTCCCGCAGGACTGGGCGTCCCTCATACTGGTGGCTCCGACGTGGCCCAAACAGTACTGGTTCTCCACGTTCCTGACCCTGTCAGTGGACAGTCTGTTAACGTTGCTGGACCTGACCACCCGGGACTGCAGCTGCCTCTGGCATCCTAACTTGGAGTCCCTCCATCTCATGCATAACATGGAGGCTCTGTGGGTGACCCAACTCAAGCAGCAATACTCGGACCCAGTGAGATGCTCCTGAGTAGCTATAAGCCTTCTACCCGGGCAACATATGTGGCAAAGTGTTTTCACTCTGGTCTGCTTATCAGGGGGTTCTTCCACAGCAGGCTCCTAATTCTCTGGTGCTTGATTACCTTTTGCACCCGAAGGACCAGGACCTGGATTTTTCATCTGTTAGGGTCCACCTTGCAGCCATCTCCACCTTCCATCAAGGGGAAAGGGTTAAATCAGTTTTTAGAAATCCCATAGTGAGGAGATTCCTTTAGGGCCTGGATAGGTTGTACACTCAGGTCAAGGGACCAATTCCTCCCTGGGACCTGAACCTAATCCTTTCTAAGGTCATGGGTCCCACGTTAGAGCTCCTGGTGACCTGCCCCTTGTCATACCTCTCCTGGAAGGTGGCCTTTCTGGTGCTCATAATCTCAGTCAGATGGTTCTCCAAGCTCTGGGCTTTCACTTTAGAACCACTTTTCACCATCTTTTTCAAAGACAAAGTTCAACTACACCCAGATCCAGAGTTTCTGCCTAATGTGGTTACTCACTTTTATATGAAATGGGACATATTTTTGCTGGTGTTCTTTCTAAAACACCCTGCCAACAATAGAGAAAGGGCCTGCCACTTGCTGGACATCAGACATGCCCTGGCGTTTTACACTGAACATATGAAACCTGTTTGTAAATAAATGCAGCAGCAGAGGGGATGAAAGGCCTCCCCGTATCAGCCCCAGTGCCTTTCGTTCTGGATCACATCCTGCATCTGGTGTGCTATGACCTACCTAAAGTGTCAGCATCGGCACTGACAGCACATTCCGTGAGGGCACAGGCTTCCTCTGCGGCATTTTTGCACAAATCCCTATGCAAGACAACTGTGGGGCAGACATGGTCATCCAGTCACACCTTCACATCGCACTACACTTTCACTTAGCGGGCACAGGATGATGTGTCTTTCAGCAGGACTGTTCTACAATCAGCATCCAGATGCTTTTTGACCCCTCCTCCCAGGGAAACTGTTGGAATGCACATGATCAACCACTCCAAGAAGAAAAAACAGTTACCTACCTTTTGTTGTTCTTCGAGATATGTTGCTATGTCCATTCCAAATCCCACTCAACTCAATAATAGGGCAAGAAAGAACTGAGGGGGCATGGGGTTGGTAGTGTCTTACATGCCACTCCTTAAAGGTGCCATGTTAGGGGGCTCTACAGCCAACCCAAGGGATACCATTAAGAGAAAAATTCTCCAATGATCATGCACACTGCACACACACCTTTTGGGACGGACATGAGAAACACATCTTGCGGAACAATAGTTAAGACAGGTAGGTAAACATTCTTCAAGTGATGTCCCATGTCAGATCATCACAGCATCACAGATTGGAGTTTTCCCTAGCAGTAGCTGGCTGGATTGCGCATAAGTGTTAGATCTTGTGCTGTTTGCACCTTCCTCTTGCATGTGCGATCTGGCTCCCTCCAGTTCCTTCGTTGCCACCCTCAGTCACAGATGGAGCAAGCTCCTCTCCTCAGAGAATCTATTAAAAAAAAAAAGATTGTTCATAGTTAATTAGTTATCTTCTTAGAATTAGTTTATAGTTAGTAATTAGACTGTTCATTCATTCTTGGTTTTTTGTTTTTTTTAAAAAAAGCTGCTGTCGACCTCTGTACAGGCCGCAGCCACAAAAGCAAAAGAAAAAAAAAAGAGGAAAGGCGACAAGATTAAACAAACAGAAAACACTAATTAATCAACAGGATGCACCCTGCCAGGCTTTCCTGGTTTTAAAAAGTGCGACACTTATCGCGAGCCCATGCCCACCTCAGATGGGCACTCTTTGTGTATTGGGGAAGCACGTATTCCACAAAAGTGCCCCCATTGCTCGAAGCTAACAGCTAGAGCATGGCGAGACAGGGAGATGTGGCTCCTTGTGCTCCTCTTTGATAAGGTGCTTCAACCAGCAGAGCCGGCACCTTCTATATCTCGTCCAGACCCTGTTAGGGCCAAGAAATGCAGAGCCTCTTCCATGGGCCCAGGTTGTTCAGCTAGGAAAAGGGTCTCACTGGCATAGTCTTTACTGACTAACCTACCCAGCCTTATCAGCACCGGAGATAAGCCTGGGACATCTGGCACTGGCTCCTCCTGCTCTTAGGACTCACAAGCCAAACCATGGCATGGGGCATCAGTACCAACCACTACAATTGTCGCACTGGCACTGGAATTGATGCAGGCACCGGCGTCAATAAGATCTCACGAACTGGAGGTACAACCTTCCACTATAGCACCGTCAGCACCAAATAAACCGCCGGCACCATTTAAGGCCCACTCAGAGATGAACAGGGAGATGGCTAGATTTCCTAGCCCAGAACCGATAACCTTTTCTCCAGCACCATCTTCGCTGGTGCCACCTTCACCAGCACCAGTGCGCGATGTTATCCATCATAACAGCCATACCAGCAGGAGACATTATAGATCAGTCTTTCACTCCCCAATGCTGCACTGCTTATCATTTTGTGATCTACCACCTCAACAGGTGTCATTATCTCCTCCTCCTTCCTCCAGAGGATCATTGAGATCCCTTAAGTCTCCTATACCATCAACGCACTGCCTTAGGAGTATCTTCTCCTCTAGACATTCTTCTCCCACACAATCTTACTGTGAGCACCACAGACATAGACACGACTACGAACATCTGCCCCATTGGGCCACGCAATATTATCCTTCACCAACTTATGTGAGACATTGGTCTGTGTGTTGCTACTGGTCTACCTCTAGCTGCCATTCTACAGCTTTTTCAACACAAGCTCACAGGTGCCCTACCACTCCATCTCCTCAGAGCACCTCCCCAGTAACCTGAACTTGAGGGAGGGACAACTATCCGACCCTGAACAACAACCTGACACCTCACCCACAGACCAATCCTCTTCCTCTCCAGACGAGGCAGTGATCTCTGGGAATACCTCACCCACAGATGACATGAAACAATTTCAGGACTTGTTTAAAAGGGTGGTGGCCAGCCAGGAGGTTCAATTGACTGAGATACAAGAGAAACAGCACTGTCTCCTCAAGACTCTCCGACCCTCCCAATGGGCAAAAATTGCACTGCCCATCGATGAGGCCATTATGGAAGTGGCTGACGAAATATGACAAACCCCAACCTCCACCCCACCCACTAACAAATGGGCCGACAAAAAATATTTTGTCCCTGCCAAGAGCATGGAATTTCTTTTTTCCCACCTCCAGCCAAATTCCCTGATGGTCGATGCAGTGCAACAGAAATCTAAGGTGCCACAGTACAAGAACACCGCAGCTGACAGAGAGCAAATACATGGAGCTTTTCGGAAGAAAAGTTTATTCTTCATCTACCTTACAATGCTGCATAGCTAATTACTCGGCTCTTAGCAAATCATGACTTTGATAATTATTCTAAACTCACTGCTCTCATGGAACACTTACCAGATAACAAAAGAACAATCTTGAAGTTGATTGTCCAAGAGGGTTATGCAACCATTGGACATCCTTACAAATCGTTCTTGATGTTGTAGATACAGCAGCATGCTCCATCACGACTTCAGTTATAATCTGAAGAGCATCCTGATTACAATTGACTGTCGTCCCGAAGGAACTAAGGTGGAAGACCTCCCTTTCAACAAACAAAAGTTGTTCGCGGAAAGGACTGATGAGGTCCTCAACACAAGGCCATTTTACCACCAATGGGCCTCTATCACAACCAACTGCTGGGTCCTCGAGCTCATAACATCTGGCCATGCAATCCTGTTTACGTCCTTTCCCCCAACCTCTTCACCTTCCCTGTCCCTCTTCAGGTACCCTTCTCACGAGGACCTATTAAAACAAGAGGACCTCCACCTCCTCTCCATCGGGGCAGTACAGAGGGTACTGGACAAGTTCAGGGGCAAGGGCTTCTATTCCTATTACTTTCTCACACAAAAAAGGACAGGCGGTTGGAGACTCAACTGATACGTTCGCAAACAGAGGTTCAAAATGGTTACCCTGGCATCAGAGAAGCAGATACAGGACTCTTGAGGGAAGTATGTGTTGTGTTTGGGGCTTTCTTGCTGTGTGCTGAGCTTGTGTTTGTGAGTGAAGGTTGGCATGTGTTTTTTTTTTCTCCCTGTGTTTGTGAGTGAGGCTTTTTTTTTTCACTTCCCCTTTCCCCTCCCCCTCTCCTTCATGGAGTGTGTGCTCTGACTGGCAGGTGGAAACTGTTGGCTTCTAATTAAAGTTTGAATTCTAGAAGCCTCTGCTGATTGGCTGAGCCTTGGTAGGGGGAGGGACTTTCAGGCAGTCCAGGGTTTTATAAAGCAGTGAGCAAGCGACCAAGGAGCTTGCGAACAGGTGAGTGCTAACCGGGAGTTTAGAGAGGGAGTTGGGACAGCAGGGATGGATGGTGATAGGTCTACTGTTACCACCTGCACAGCATGTGCCATGTTTGTCTTCCTCCCAGAAGAAAGAACAGGTTTCATCTGCACTAAGTGCAAGCTGGTCGCCATTTTGGAAGAAAAAATGAGAGGACCGGAGGCCCAAGTGTCGACCCTACGCTCCATCAGAGAGGACGAAGACTTCCTCGATAGAAGGCAGCATTTAATCCTGCAAGCACGGCAGGCGGAAGAGCCAGAGAGGGCAGTACGGGCCCAGGAAGAGAACTGGCGGCATGTAACTTCTAGAAGGGGAAAAAAGTCAGCACAGGAATCCCCCAATGCTATAGAGGTAAGTAATCGCTTTCAGGCTCTCTCCACAGGCTCTGCAGTGGTGAATGTTTTGGAAGGGACCTCACCAGGAAGAAACCGCAAGGGAACACCATCTACTGGAAGGCATGGGATGCGTAGTCCTAGGGTTGGGGGGTTCCACGACCACCACTCCCAAAAGAAGACTATTGGTAGTGGTGGTCGGGGACTCCCTCCTAAGAGGGACTGAGCCATCCATCTGCTGTCCGGACCTGGAATCTCGAGAGGTGTGCTGCTTACTGGGAGCTCGAATTCAGGATGTGACTGAGAGGCTTACAAAACTGATCAAACCTTCGGATAGCTACCCCTTCCTGCTTCTCCACGTGGGAATTAACGATACGGCCAAAAATTACCTTGAGCGGGTTAGTGCGGATTATGTAGCGCTGGGAAGAAGGATCAAAGAATTCGGAGCGCAAGTGGTGTTCTTGTCCATCCTCCCTGTTGTAGGGAAAGGACTGGGCAGTGATTGTCGAATTGAGGAAGTAAATGCGTGGTTGCGCAGCTGGTGTCGCAGAGAGGGCTTTGGTTTCTTCGACCATGGGACTCTGTTCCGGGCACAAGGATTGTTAGGAAGAGATGGGATCCATCTAACCAAGAGAGGAAGGAGCATCTTTGCGGGCAGGCTTGCAAGCCTAGCGAGGAGGGCTTTAAACTAGGTTCGTTGGGGGACGGTGACCAAAACCCTGAGGGAAGTGGGAAAGTCGGATACCGGGAAGAAATGCAAAGAGTAACGAGCAAGAAAAGAGGACCCCTGATTCCAATGGAGAAGATAGGGCGATCAACTGGCTATCTAAGGTGTTTGTACACTAATGCGAGAAGCCTGGGCAACAAACAGGAAGAACTGGAGGCCCTGGCCCCGTCCAAGAAATATGATTTAATTGGGATAACAGAGACTTGGTGGGATGACTCGCATGACTGGAGCGCTGTCATGGAAGGGTACAGACTGTTCAGGAAGAACAGGCAGGGGAGAAAAGGAGGAGGAGTTGCACTATACGTAAGAGAGCACTATGATTGCTCAGAACTCCAGTACATAGAGGGAGAAAAACCTGTTGAGAGTCTATGGGTTAAGTTTAGAGGTGCAAACAACAGCAGTGATGTTGTGGTTGGTGTCTACTGTAGGCCACCGAATCAGGTGGATGAGGTAGATGAGGCTTTCTTCGGACAACTGAGAGAAGCTTCCAGATTGCAGACCCTGGTTCTCGTGGGGGACTTTAATCACCCCGACATCTGTTGGGAGACCAATACGGCAGTAGACAGGCAATCCAGGAAGTTTTTGGAGACTGTTGGGGATAACTTGGTACAAGTGCTGAAGGATCCGACCAGGGGCTGTGTGCAGCTTGACCTTCTGCTCACAAACAGGGAGGAACTAATAGGGGAAGTAGAGGTGGGTGACAGCCTGGGAAGCAGTGATCATGAGATGGTAGATTTCAGGATCCTGACCAAAGGAAGAAAAGAGAGTCGTAAAATACACACTTTGGACTTCAGAAAAGCAGATTTTGACTCCCTCAGAGACCTGATGGGCAGAATCCCCTGGGATGCTAACATGAAGGGGAAAGGAGTCCAGAACAGCTGGCAGTATTTTAAAGAAGCCTTATTGAAGGCACAGAAAGAAACCATCCCGATGAGTAGCAAGAGAGGCAAACATGGTTTGAGACCGGATTGGCTTACAGGGGAAATCCTTCATGAAAAGGAAGCTTACAAAAAGTGGAAACTTGGACAAATGACCAGGGAGGGGTTTAAATGTATAGCTCGAGAATGCCGAGGGATTATCAGGAAGGCGAAAGCGCAATTGGAATTGCAACTGGCAAAGGATGTGAAGGATAACAAGAGAGGTTTCTACAGGCATGTTAACAAGAAGAAGGTGATCAGAGAGAGTGTGGGGCCCCTACTGGATGAAGGAGGTAACCTAGTGACAGATGATGTGAGGAAAGCTAAAGTACTCAATGCTTTCTTTGCCTCTGTATTCACGGACAAGGTCTGTTCCTGGACTAATGCACTAAGCGACGCAAGATGGGATGAAGATGGACAGCCCTTGGTGGGTAAAGAACAGGTTAGGAACTATTTAGAAAAGCTAAACATACACAAATCCATGGGTCCGGACTTAATGCATCTGAGGGTACTGAGGGAGTTGGCAAATGTCATTGAGGAGCCTTTGGCCATTATCTTTGAAAAGTCGTGGAGATTGGGAGAGATCCCGGATGATTGGCAAAAGGCAAATGTAGTGCCCATCTTCAGAAAAGGCACGAAGGACGATCCAGGGAACTATAGGCCGGCCAGTCTTACCTCGGTTCCTGGAAAAATCATGGAAGGGATCCTTAAGGAATCCATTTTGAGGCACTTGGAAGAGAGGAAAGTGATCAGGAATAGTCAGCATGGATTCACAAAGGGCAAGTCGTGCCTGACCAATCTGATTAACTTCTATGATGAGGTAACTGGCTCTGTGGACATGGGAAAGTCAGTGGATGTGATATACCTTGACTTTAGCAAGGCTTTTGATACGGTCTCCCACAGTATTCTTGTCAGCAAGTTAAGGGAATGTGGATTGGATAAATGGATGGTAAGATTGATAGAAAGCTGGCTAGAAGGCTGGGCCCAGCAGGTAGTTATCAACGGCTCGATGTCAGGATGGCGGTCGATTTCTAGCGGAGTGCCCCAAGGTTCGGTTCTAGGACCCGTTTTCTTCAATATCTTTATTAATGACCTGGATGAGGGGATGGATTGCACCCTCAGCAAGTTTGCAGATGACACTAAGCTAGGGGGAGAGGTAGATACACTTGAGGGCAGAGATAGGGTCCAGAGTGACTTAGACAAATTGGAGGATTGAGCCACAAGAAATCTGATGAGATTCAACAAGGACAAGTGCAGAGTCCTGCACTTGGGATGGAAGAATCCCTAGCATTGTTACAGGCTGGGGACCAACCAGCTAAGTAGTAGTTCTGCAGAAAAGGACCTGGGGGTTACAGTGGATGAGAAGCTGGATATGAGTCGACAGTGTGCCCTTGTAGCCAAGAAGGCTAATGGCATATTAGGTTGCATTAAGAGGAGCATTGCCAGCAGATCCAGAGATGTGATTATTCCCCTTTATTCGGCTCTGGTGAGGCCACATCTGGAGTATTGTGTCCAGTTCTGGGCCCCCCCACTACAAAAAGATTGTGGACTCATTGGAGAGGGTCCAGCGGAGGGCAACCAAAATGATTAGGGGGCTGGAGCATATGACCTGTGAGGAGAGGCTGAGGGAGTTGGGTCTGTTTAGTCTGCGGAAGCAAAGAGTGAGGGGGGATTTGATAGCAGCCTTCAACTTCCTGAAGGGAGGTTCCAAAGAGGATGGAGAAAGGCTGTTCTCAGTAGTGACAGATGGCAGAACAAGGAGCAATGGTCTCAAGTTGTGGTGGGATAGGTCCGGGTTGGATATTAAGAAAAACTATTTCACTAGGAGAGTGGTGAAGAACTGGAACGGGTTGCCTAGGGAAGTAGTGGAGTCTCCGTCCCTAGAGGTGTTTAAGTCTCGGCTTGACAAAGCCCTGGCTGGGTTGATTTAGTTGGGATTGGTCCTAGAGCAGGGGGCTGGACTTGATGACCTTCTGAAGTCTCTTCCAGCTCAATGGTTCTATTTTTCTATCATCCCATTGCTGGACGGAGTGGGGGCGGGGGGAGGGAAGGGAAGGGAGAGGGGCTGGTTCGCAGCCCTCCACCTACAAGACGCCTACTTCCATGTCACCATCCATCCTGCTCACAGGTGTTTTCTAAGATTCACAGTAGCATCAGACCATTTCCAGTACCATGTTCTACCCTTCGGCCTGTCTTTTGCACTGTGGGTATTCTCGAAAACACTTGCAATGTTGCGGCTCACTTACGTCGACAGGGTATTATAATATTTCCTTACCTCAGCGATTGCCTAATAAAAGTCTTTTCCCTTCCAGAAACACTCAAAATGACAAATACAGCACAGAAAATATTCAAATCCTTAGGCCTCATCATCAGCTATGAAAAATCTACTCTGCACCCAACACAATCCCTTGAATTCATAGGTGCCCAAGTAGACTCTACCACAGCATGGGCATACCTACCATCACAGAGGTTTCAGGCGATACAAGACCTCATGGCGATTGTCATCATGAGTCCCACAATGTCAGTACTTACCTGTCTCCATCTCATGGGAGACATGGCAGGAACAGCATACATAGCTTCAGTATATGTTCCATTGAGACACAACATTCACAAACAGCTTTCCCTTCCTTTCCAAAGTGGTCGCTTCCCTCAAGTGATGGACCAACCCATAGAATTTACTCGTGGGGGTGCCATTCCACCGAGATCAACTTATCATACACATTACTACTTACGCTTCCTTTCTTGGATGGGGGGGCACACCTGGATAGTCATCTTGCCTAGGGCTGATGGTCTACCGAAGAGACATCGCTCCTCATAAATCTCTTGAAACTGAGAGTGGTCGCCAACACTTGCAAGCACTTCTGCACACACATTCATAATACCACTGTCAGGATACCTACCGACAATATGACAATAATGTATTATATAAATTGTCAGGGTGGTGCCCGATCCTGTTCGCGGTGTGCCAAAGCGATACGCCTATGGAACTGGTGCATCCACAACAAAGTAACACTGGTGGCATCATACCTACCTGGCATCAACAATGTCACAACAGATGGGCTGATCGGATACTTTGTAACAGACCACGAGTGGGAACTACAGCACAGCATTCTTCAGCTTATCTTCCTGTTCTGTCACTGGGATTCCCCTGAATAGACCTCTTTGCTTCATGCGAGAATGCCAAATGCCCACAATACTGCCTCAGGGCCGGAGTGAGGGGACGCCTTTCTCCTCAATTGGGAGGGCCCTCAACTTTACGCATTTCCGCCAACCCCACTAATTCCAAGAGTCCTGAAGAAGATCAACAGGGACAGGGTGACAGTAATACTCATAGCCCCCTTATTGGCCCATCATACATGGTTTCCCTTTCTCTCTCGGATGTTTCCTCATCCACTCGGATGTCTCCTCATCCACCCTATCTTCTCCCTGAATGCAGCGATCTATTGACTCAGAACCATGACACTTTGGTGCATCCGCAGCCCTGCCTCCTGCGTCTGGCAGCATGGCTCTTGTTAGTTCCAAGAATCTGAAATGAGATGCTTTGACCGCATTAGTGAAGTCTTGATGCACATCAGGAAACACACCACATATTTCACCTACATTCAAAAATGGCACAGATCTGTGTCATGGTGTAGAGCCAAATGACTCGATCCATAGTTACATGAGATTTTAGACTGTATCCTCTCCCTAAACCCAGTGGGACTAGCCTTAGCCTCTCTGAGTCTACTTGGCAGCAGTTACTGCCTTCCACCATACGATAGACGGCTTCTCAGTATTTGCACACCCCACCACAAAGAGATTTATCAAGGGATTGTACAATCTTAAACCACTGCATAGGACACCATCACCAATGTGGAACCTAGAACTGGTCCTGGACACCCTTACCAGACCTCCTTTTGAACCACTAGCCACCTGTCCACTATCTATGCTGACTACCAAAGTGGTTTTCCTACTAGCCATAACATCCACTCGTAGAGTTAGTGAGCTGGCTGCACTCACGGCAGTACCACCATATACTGTATTCAATAAGGACAACGTAATACTGCGTCACCCCTCTTATGTACCGAAAGTATGTTCTGATTTCCACATCAAAGAGCCAATTGTTCTCCTGTTCTTTTACCCTAAACCACAAACATCTCAGCAGGAGGCTATTCTTCACACACTTGATGTGCACAGAGCACTCGCCTTTTATAGCAACAGAACTTGATCTTTCTGTAAATCGCACCATAGCAGAGCGTTCCAAGGGTGAGCCGCTCTCGGCACAACGCATATCCAGACTCATAGTACCTTGCATCACCCAATGCTATACCATCCAAAATAAACCTCTTCCTGGAGCACCCAGGGCTCATTCCACAAGAGCCATAGCAACATCCACAGCAATCCTGAGAGGAGTCTCCCTTTGAGAGATTGGCTGTGCAGCCACATGGGCCTCAAATCATACTTTCATGAAGCACTACACTATCTTCCACCATCTAATTAACGATACAGCAGTGGCCTCAGCAATGCTATCAACAGCTGTCAGATGGTGACTCTGAAACCCGCCTACCTTGTGTTCTTGAGTACTGTTACAAAGTCATGAACAGTGGAACACCCAGGGGGGCATCACTTGAAGAAGAGGAGGAAGTTACTCACCTTGCAGTAACGATGGTTCTTCGAGATGTATGTCCCCCTGGGTGTTCTACTACCTACCGTCCTCCCCGCTTCAGAGTCTCTTTAATCTCTCTGGTCTTTAATCATGTCTTTCAAATACTTGGATGGACACAAGGAACTGGCAGGAGCTGGACCATGCGTACAGTGCACAGTCCGGCCAGCTACTAATAGGGAAAACAATCTGCTGCACTGGGACAATTCAACACCAACAGTAGAGCACCCACGGTGCTGCACATCTCGAAGATCCATCATTACTGCACAAGGTGAGTAACTTCTTTTCTCTATCACGGATAGAGGGCAGAGGAAGCGCAGAGCTGGAGTTAGTTGAAATACATATGTTCACTGATCATTTTCTTTGACCATTTATTTGATGACTTCCTGGCAAGAAAGTTGATATACGAAAAACTAAAACAAATGAACTTGTAAACTACCATCAAACCACAGTTCTTTGGTGGGATGCTTTGGCAGTTCTTCTTTGGTTTATTGCCCTATTGGAACAAAATGTACTGGGTCTGAGCAAACTTTGTACATGCCGATATGTTCCATTCCCTTAGCTTCACTGATGGCTTGGGTTCTAAATCAGTTACTAGAAGGTCCGGTTTTAACAGATATACCTGAGAGAGTTTATTCTATTCTCTTGGAAAAAGCACCCTTTTGCTGCTTTATCTGAAGCTGGAAGACTCACAATGCACTGATGCTTCAGAATGCATTAGATGGGATTCTGGCTTATGGACTGCAGAAGCTTTGGCAGGTTCCCCACAGAGATTGTTATTCAGTGTTACACTGTTCCTAACCAGGGGTAATGAGAAGGAGGTGTCAGCCATTTAAGTCTAATTACTCTGGAGCTTCTTTACTCTCAGTGGACACCAGCTATTTTGCTCTCCCTGACAGGAGGAGCTTTCTGTAATAATTAAAGAAAACAGTTATCTAAAAGCTGGTGAAAGTGGTGGAGCAGGTCTGATAACAGCTGAGAGACTCCAACTTGATAAATATGGAAATGAGATGGTCCCCCTTCAGAATGAGCCCTTAGAGGATGGAAAGGGGGTATTCTTTTGAACATGGGTTGTTTCACACGTTTTTGCTGACACATGCATCACTGTTGCAGCTGGGCCCCAGGGTTGGTGCTTGAGGACACAAAACAGGCCTTAGAAGATGGGAATGCAGCTAAACAAAGAGGAGAGAGAGGACCCATGTTTGCTCCTTTCTCTAAAAGTGAGAGGTTTGGGATATGAAAGAGCTTGTATTCACACCAAGCACTGCCGTCTGTGAATCTCCTAATGCCCATTTGGACTATTCAGCTTCTTGTAGTTCTGTGAGGAGAGTGGCTCCTGTATTTCCTTTGCTCAGGATGTTACTTCTCCCCTGATTTGGCCTTCCTGAATTTCTGATGCTAGCTTCGTTCCCTTGAAGTGTGCAGTAGTGCTTATCTCCAACACCAGTCCCAGAGACCTTGAATAAATTGTCCCTTCCAACTGAAATGACCAAAAACTCAGCAGATTAAAAGTATAGCTAGCATGAAAGAGTAAATACAGCTTTTTAGGTCTGAATTTCTTATTCCAATTTATTGGTTAATGGAGGAAAGGTACTCTCCATCTAAGGAAGTCCTTTTGTCTCATCATCTTTGTCTAAACCATTCCATTAAGTTATAGCCAAAGTCATCGTAGGTTGTTTGTTTTTTTTCCCCAATAACTTCTAATGCTATGCTTATAATAGTGGTGTGAGGTTTTGTGCCTAGATATAAAACTCTTGAACAACTGGTTTCATGTAACATGCGTGCATGTCTTTATGTGCACTCTCCCAGATTTTTTTCCAGTGGAATTGCATTTCTCTGTACTGGGACTGAACTGACCCTATGAATTTCTTTGCAACTTCACCAATGTGTGTGTGCAACATCACAGCACAGAAGGAGATTTTGGGGGTGGGAAGGAAGCCATGAACTGCCTTGCAGATTCGGAGCAAAGAGGAGTGGATGAAAACTCATTTGGGCTCTCTTGGATTAGATCAGCTAAACTTACTTGGTTAATGTACCACTTCCTTTAGAACTGTAAACTGAATTGATTAAATATCAAGTACACAGACCACAGTTTGGGAACCTATGAATTAGTTAAAATCTATGCTGTGTTTTGAAAATACAAATGCAATTTCAGTGCTAAGCCTGAATAAAGTAATAATCTTCCCTTTTGTGAGATCCTGGAAGTGGGAGTATGGCAGTGGGGAAAAGTGAGTTTGGGGCCAAATTTTAGATCATAAAACTGTGTTTTGGTGCTAGCAGTAATAAAGCCCAGTGATCTCTGCTAGATCAGAAGAGTGAGGCACCAGAGGTAAGGTGCACTGTAGGGTGCATTTGCAATCAGTAGCTGTTCCTTGACAGCTGAAGTAATTTTGTCATTTGTTTTTTAAGACTGTCCTGGTGGGAGAGAAGGGTTGCTTCCTACAAGTGAACAAGTCCTGCTGATGGGCTAGATAGAAATTGCCTCATAAGCAGGATCCTGGGGGTGGAAACGACATGACAAGGAGGGGAGGGGAAGGTGGCTGCTGCAGGCGTCCGGCAGTGACAGCTCCTTCTCCCTTGGCACTTTGTTCGCTTGTAGCAAGCGCTCCTAGTAATTACGCCTCTTAATTTAGGCGAGCGAGTGGGAGAAAGGAATATAAATTTGTGTATTAGCTTTAGAGATTGAAAATAGGGCATGCGAACCTTCTCTCCAGGAGATTATATTTGGAAATGAAATAGTGACATTCAGTATAAACTTGAAAAATTGCTCTCTTGAACAGCAACAGGAGGAAAAACCACAATTCATATATTGCATTGGAAAGAAGCTGAAGTCAGCACGTGTGTGTGTGTGTGTGTGTGTGTGTGTGTGTGTGTGTGTGTGTGTGTGTATATTCATACACTCATCTGTTTATCCATGTGTATATATACAGTGATGTAGACATACATGGTTTTAGGAATCTATCTGCTGAAAGAATATTTAACCTTAGCCCTCCCTTCCCACTGGTAAAGGACACTGACTTTGTTATAGACCAATTAGCCTGTATAAACAGTGGGATTTGGGACATGTCTGACCAGTTAACTCTTGTGTATTTTAAACATTTATGAAGGCTTTGTTGTTTTTGTTTCTGCTTTGTTTCAGTCAAGTGTGAAATAGTTCTAAAGCACCATTATTTTGGCATCCAGGTTTTTTTTCCCTTCATGTGGTCATCATGCTCAATAGTAGCATCAAAGATTAGCTTTCCTAGGAAAAAGTCGTAACTCATCCTCCACTTTTTCACTCATTTCTCAATGGCAAGTCATATCATGTTTTTGTAGCAAATACTGTTATGTTTCTTTGAAGAGGAGCAGGGTCAATGGTGAGCAACTTGCTGCTCAGCAGTTGAGAATCCAGTGCTGGTTGGCTCTGCCCAAATGTTTTCTGCCCCTGATGTTTTAGGATGATTCTTGCATTCACCTGTACATTGAGGGTTCCCGGTGAAGGCGGATAAAAAGTATTTTCTTTTCTGTAGAAAAGCTGATCAGAAAGGATTCACTGTAGAGCTCTTGTATTATTGTCATGTACCCCAAATGACCATGTCACAAGGAGGAGCTATCAATACTGGAGGGCTCAAGCAGACACCCTCTCCTCCTCACACCTGCTGATGCAGGGAGCAAAGGCCCAGTGATTCCAAGTGTCCTCAGGCTCCAGTTGTCACTGCAGCAGCAGCAGCACCCAGAGTACAAAGCCCTTTAAATTGTGCAGGGTGCTATGGGTGGCTGTTAGAGCTGCTTGTGGGGGGGATGGCATGCTCCAAGCAGTGCTGGGGTGGTGGGGAAGGAGGGCCAGGCACCACAGTCTGGGTGGCACTGTGGGCCAGCTGCACTTAGCCCTGCCCCTTCTATCTGAGGTCCCATCCTTTCAAGGAGACAGCCCTCCCCCCAACCTTCCCATGGCTGTCTGCTCCCCTGAATGTTGTCTCCGCCCTCAGGATCCTGTTTGAGGAAGATTCTATCTATCTCATCACTAAGACTTATCCACTTTTAAGGAGGAAACCCCCTTCCTTCCTGGCAGGATGGTTTTAAAATGACTCTCACAAAGTGTGTGGGATCTTTGTTCAACTACCACATTCATTTTTGGATGCACTGTGAAGTAGGAAGTCACCAAATTAGCTGCACTGGCGTGTAGGAAAGGAGGTGAATAAAATTCATGTTTATTGATGCATCCTTTATAGATTATTACAGCTGATGTTTCTAGAATAACTGACATCTCAAGTGCCTGTTGCAGAGTGATGCACAGCCTATTGTGAGAGTCATTAGAACATAAAAATGGCCATATTGGGTCAGATCAATGGTCCATCTAGCCAAGTATCCTGTCTTTGGATAGCAGCCTATGCCAGATGCCCTACATGGTTTGGATAGGGCAGTTATTGTGTGATCTCATCCATTGTCATCTAGTCCCAGGATCTCTCAGTCAGAGGCTTTGGGCACTCAGAAGATGAGGTTGCTTCACTGACCATCTTGGCTACTTGCTATTGGTGGACCTATCTTCCATGAATGTACCTATTTTTTTAAGTCTATTTTGATTTTGACCATCACAACATCCCCTGACAATGAGTTCCACAGGTTGACTGTATGTTGTGTGAAGTACTTCATAACTATTAGCATATCCCTGCATAATCAGCTCTTTTTCAAACTGAACAGTACCAGTTTTTTAATTCTCTCCTCATGGAAGCTGTTTCATACCCCTAATAATTTTTCTTGCCATTCGCTGTACTTTTGATATTTCTGCTATATTTTTTTAGATAGAGTGACTAGAATTGCATGCAATATTCAAGGTATGACCATATCATAGATTTATATAGTGACATTATGGTATTTTCTGTCCTATTACCTCTTTTCTAATGGTTTCTAAAAATCTGTTGCTTTTTTGTCTGCCACTGCACATTGAGCAGATGTTTTCAGAGAACTATTCAAGATGACTTCAAGGTTTCTTTTTTGATTGGTAACAGCTAATTTAGACCTCTTCATTTCATACGTATGGTTGAGATTATGTTTTTCAATATGTTTTACTTTGCATTTATCAACACTGAATTTCATCTGCCATTTTGTTGCCCACTTGCCCAGTTTTGTGGGATTTCTTTGTAGCACTTTGCAGTCTGCTTTGGATGTAAATCTCCTGAGTATATTTTAGATCATCTGCATACTTTTGCACCTTACTGTTTGTCCCTTTTCAAGATCATCTATGAATATGCTGAACAGCATGAATATGTCTTAGTACACATCTCTGGAGAAACCCCTCTTTTTACCTTTCTCCACATGGAAATTTATTCCTACCCTTTGTTTCCTTTCTTCTAACCAGACATCTGATATAGAAGCTGATTTAATTGATAGGTTATGTACCACAATTAGTAGTTCCAGAATTTCTTATTTAGGTTCCTTCAGAATTTTTGGGTAAATGCCATCTGCTCCTCGTGACTTACTACAGTAGGACCTTCAAGTTATGAACACCTGGAACAGAGATTATTTGTAAATCTAAGACCAGGTTTACACTAGACTTGGAAGATAGGGTTAAAGTACGCAACTTCAGCTGTGAAAAATTTGTAGCTGGAGTCAGCTTACCTTAACCCCCAAGCTTGGCACTTTCTTCTCAGAGGGAGGCCGACAGGAATAAACACTCCTGTTGGCTTCCCTTACTCCTTGTGATTATGAGGAGTATAGGCACTGGCCAGAGCTGCTCTCAGCATTTGATTTACAGGTCTTAACTAAACCCGCTAAATTGAATGCTGGAAGAGCGATCTCTGGCGTGACAAGTGAAATGCGTCCTAAAATGTTTTAACTCGAAACAAAATGTTATGACTGTTCTTCCAAAAAATCACAACTGAATAGTGACTCAGTACAGTTTAGAAGCTTTACTATGTAGAAGAAAATTGTTGTTTTTTTCTTTTAATTTTTAGTAGTTTACATTTGATACAGTACAGTACTGTATTTGTCTTTGGAGTGGGAGTTCCTCTGCTATGGCTGGATTGCACAGTTCTGGTTCCAAATGCATTTGGTGTTTGACTGGTAATTTCATAACACTGAGGTTCTATTGTACTGTTTAATTTATCCGTTTATTCCAAAACCACCTGCAATGACTCCTTAGTCCAGAACAGGCACAGACTCCTTCCTTCGGTGTTCACACATTTAATTATTCATGTATTTAAATAACATATTTATGTTATATTTAAATAACCTTTCTATGCTGGCTCTGTAAAAATTCACTTCTTATTTATCTCTGCCTTTTAAATTCATCTCTTTTGCTAAGGAAGGCCTTTCGAAGGATGGTGTGTTTAATAAAAATTAAACATTCATAATGGATTCGCTGTTTCCCCCTTTTTACAATTCCCAAAATGTTGAATTAGAGGCAGACAATCTTCATCTTCAGTATAAGCTTGTTGAATCAGCCCTTGACATTGATTATTCTACCAGTAACAATATATCTCCAGTCATGTGCTCTTATATGAAATCTGTATACACAAAGTGGGCAAATAAATCTGATCTTTTATTTTTTTCATCACTCAAACAAATGCTTATTTTAACACTCAGTTGAAATACACTTTTTTAAACAAAATGCAAAATACAAAGGCTGCTTTGAAATCTGGGAGCCCAAAGCTAGGTCCAGAAATCAGGATTTCAGTTTGTATAGCTATGTGGCCTGACGTTCACAGACAAGTTAGCTGTCAAAAATGTCCCATTTTCAAAAGTGATTGAGCTTAAGGGGAGTTCCGTACTTTATAAATCACTTCTGAAAATGGGACTTGGACATGGTCTCCACCTAAACCTTAGGTTGACCTACTTATATTTGACACCCAGAGAGACATAGCTAAGCCAGATGAGACAGGTTGATGGAAGCTACTGCCTCTTCAGGAGGTGAATTTACTACAGTGATGGAAAAACCTTGTAGCGTGTGTATTATAACGGTGTAGCTGCTGCTGTGCCAATGTGGGACTTGTAGTGAATATATAGCCTTAGATTCCTAAGTCACTAAGATGCTTTTGAAGGCATAGCACCTTGAGAATCAGAGATTAACTCATTAGCAGAATATCTGGGGGGAGGGAGCTTAAAAAGTGACAAGTGTCACAAGTGCAACTTGTAACCAGATATCTGAAAATGAAAAATCTGTGTGTTTTTTTTTTTTTACCCTCTAGTAGCCCAGCTCACAGTTGTGTGTTTTTTCTGCCACCTCTAAAGACAACAGATACTTCAAGCAGAACAGGGAAATAGAACTGACTGAATTCCTTATTTTGCTGTCAGTGTTTATAAAGTCATCAACATTTGTGGGAGAAAGATCTTGAACTCCTGTTCCCCGGGAGGTTTAAAGTGGGGAATGGGAGGAGAGAAGAAAGCTACTTCATTTCATTCTAAATATATTAGTACTCTATTGTGTAAATGATAAGAACCAAGATGTGTTTGCTGTTACTGAGGTCATCATGGCAGTTTACCGTTCAGGCTTGTGCACACTATATACATAATGGTGCTTTTAATGATAATGAGTTATTTTAAATGTTGGATGCACCTTGATCTTATCTAATTAGTAGCTCTAAAGTTGGCCAGAAATCAGGGATTATGGACATCAAGAAAGCTGCACAGATGCTGGATAAAATGGGATGGAGGGGGGGAGGGAAAGGTGCTCTGATGTATTCTGGGAAAAGGACATTGCACGGTCAAAATGTTAAATACCAGTTTGTTTCTTCTCTCCATTCCTGGCCTCTGACATTACTCATGGGTCTGTCCTTTCTGGTGTCATAAAGTCCTTGGCTAACTTAAAAAATAGTCTGGCTTCTTCTGGAGCCAGTAATATATTCTAGAGAATGGGGACAAAATAATTAAAAGGGCCTAATCCTGAGCAGTTTGAGCTGCCTTAAGCTCTCTTGGGAATGAGTGGTTAGCACCTTTCTGGATCAGGCCTGTTCTTGTTATGACAGGAGATGCAGTAACATGGTGATGCATACCTACCCTGGGCTGAGAATCTCACTTCACCTCTAGCCTCCCTGTATTGCCAGATAAAAGAGCCCGAGCAGCATAAAGGAGCTCTAAGAGTACATCTGCACTGCAGAAAAAGTGGAAAACACATGGCAGAGAGTCTCAGAGTCAGAATCTGGCTTCCTCCATGGCACTAAAAATAGCAATGTAGACGTTCCTGCTTGGACTCTGAGATGTGCCCCCTCCCTCATTAGGTTTAAGAGCCTGTGTGAGAGCCTTTACGCTACTTTTTTTAGCCTTGGAACTTGAGCCAAAGTCACCTGTAGAACTGGGTTCTGAGACTTGCTGCCACATTTTGTTTTGGATTGGGTGGGGGCTTTTCTCAAGGTAGACATAGGCCAGAAGTTTTCAAATTGTGGGGTCATGCAAGCATATTTTGTGGGGCAAATGGCAATATTAGGTGGCTTGTGCTAGTCCCCAGCAGGAAGCACTACCTCTGCCCCGATTCACTTCAGTGGGCCACCCAGCCTGTGGGTCAGTGTCAACATCTCCTGTGGCTTCACCGATTTCAACTCCTGGGAGCCTCTGCCCCCTGCACTGGTCCATCCCCAAGGTAAAAGCAGTCCATGGGTGAGTAAACCTTGGCTGTGTGTTTGAAACTTACAGATGCAGGTAATTTACTTGAGGTTGTGTTAAGGTCCATGTTAAGCTTATGAACAGGCCCTCAATCATACTTCTGCACATGTCTATTTTTGCCTGGGTCAGCATGGTGGGGAGGGAAAGCTGTAACCAAAAAATAACCCAGAAGGTTTGAAAACTGCTGATTTAGATATACCCAAGAAGCCCCAGATCTAGTGAGAGGAGAATTCCCCTGGTGCTAGCTCTGAGTGTAAGACGGTCAAAAGACCTCCTTATAAGCCCTGAGAATATGGAGCATTTTAGTTGTAAGGAGTCAGCATGTAATGCCGCAGAGGTTTGGGCTGCATTGTACAAGAAGCCAAGGACAGCTTCTGGAATTTAGGCAGCATCCTTCTCCCCACCTATGTCTTATTTACAGCATGGATTTCTGTGGCCCCTTTCAGAATTGGAAGGGCACAAGGGTTACATAAAGCCCTTTATTTATCCCACCACAGTTCTGGGTTGTTTACAGAGGCATAGCACAGAATCTTACCCAGATTCTCATATTGCTGCCTAGGAGGTAGTCACTAAATATGTACTAGAAACTAACTGCTTATCATGTAGGACTTTCATTGGCACTGTGCCCTCTGGCACAGATATAAGCACATGTGTACACTCGCCATACACAACAATTACATGCAACCCCAAAACACAAAAACAGATTAGTAACACTCCCGCCCCCCCCTGCCCCCCCATCCAAAGCAGTGATGTATTGGTTCATGTCATTTAGCAGGTGGCAGTTGGACTGAAAATTAGGCTGCTTAGCCTATGACAAATAGCATATTTACCAGTGCTCCGTCTTCAAATGCTATCCACGTGTCCCAGAAAGCAGCACAAAACTATAACAAACTTCATCCCAGCCTTCTGCAGAGAGGGGAAGCAGGTTAATAATGAATGTTTTCCTGCTAGAAGTAGGTTGGAATTGAAGTCTGCTGCCAGTACCAGTTCCCTAATTCTCATCCCTGGAATTATCTAGAGCGCTTGCTTTATCCAAGCCATCTGTAATGAACTGAGCTGGGACAGATAAGCTCAGTAATCAGAAAATTGAGGGAAGCATTCCTTGCTGTGATAATCTTGTCAGCTGGCTAATATACATGAACATTTTTTCAGCATGATGATGCAGGAGGGCTTTTTGCTTCTTTCCCTTTGCTTGAAAGGGTTTTGGCAAATAATGAGAGAATACTAAAATGTAGTGTTCCAAAGAGGGTTTTCGCTAGACCCTCTTCCCCCACATCTTTTTCCTTTGCTTTAACCCCTGATATATCCAAAGGGATGGGGCTAGGTATGGGAATCAGGCCTTCTTTGTCCTTTCTCTCCTGTCTTTAGTTTTAATGCTGCCATGTTTTTCATGCCTTTCTTGGAGCGCACAAGTGTATGAAGATACATTATGCTGGAACTTTATTTCTAGCAGAGCAATGTGATTAGGCATAGCTCTGCAGTTGAATGCATTTTCTTCCTACCCACTGTCCCCTTATTGTAAAAGAAAGAAACTGGTATCAGCTGGCTGCATTTGGACTCCGTACTCCAGTGCAGAATTATGATGCTCTACAAGTCTAATCAGTACAGTTGAAGGGTGCTGTATGTTAATGCGCTGTCTTCCTGATGTTTAATGTTGAGCCCTCAGTGTTCATATAGTTTGCATTTCTAATTAGGGTTGTGTTGCTTATTATTTCCCGTGTAAATTGAAAGCATTGTGTCTGCCTATAGATTATTAGAGGGAGTTAGTAATGAGGAGATACAAGAGAGATGCTGAAGGAAGAGCCAAAGTGTGAGGAGAAGAATAGGTATACAAGAATAGACCATGAAGAATGAGTGGGCAGGCTGGGAGGAGACATAACAGGTATGCAAGGTGTCTGAAAGTTACACTCAGAACTGTTTGCCTCTGCTTAGAATGCCTGAGGCTTTTAGGATAGTAGTTTAATAGTAGGTAAAATACACTATTTCTCCCACCTCTATACATGGACTTTTGAGCACTGGATGAGGGATACAGATTCACATAGCCAAAGGAGGCTGAAGCGATTTCAACACATTCCTCCCTCTGCTCCCATGCTGACAATAATAGGGCCTGGGTAAGAGATACTCACATGCTCAGGTCGTGGCTTGGTTTCCCAGCCTAAAGGGGCGGAGACAAACTGTTTTCTTAATTCATCCCCTATTTTTCCCTCACCTTGGCTGAGCAACTTGTATCTGAAAGGGCTAGAAATGTTCCCCTGACTGATGAGAGCAATGTAGAAGCCTTGGAGTTGGACTGGACAAAGCAGTCCAATCAGCTTTTTTCCTTGGAAGCTACTGGTGCTAAATGGGGTTGCATTGCCAGCATAGAACTACAGGTGCTAGGGAATTCTTAGTTTCATGCAAAGAGTTCTCTGCTTCAGATTAGTCACAGAGAAATGGATGAGGAAATATTCAGAAGAGGAGCAATGGCTCCACTTGAACAGTATCAGTCCCCTTTCCCTCACCTGCTCCCTATAGTCTTCAAGCAAATGTTGGGAAAGATAATTAGAGGTGTGGCAAGAGAGGGTGTATTAGTTGGGGGTGGTGCTTGGCACATGTAAAACGGTTGTATTTCACAAAATACATTAGAATTACTTCTATACTGAGAGGGAGCTGGCTCTGGAATATGTAATGGCTGCCTCCCTGCTGCTTGTCTACATCATATTATGAGGTGAATTTGGTTTTCATTTCTGTTGTATCTCTAAGGGTACATCTACACAGCAACATTTTAAAATAACTTAGTCTGCTTCTACACAGCAGGCAGTTATTTCAAAATAATGTTGAAGTACTGTCAAGCTGGAGGACTTCTTACTCTGACTCCTGTAACTCTCATTGTAGGAAGAGTAAGGGAAGTTGGAGGAAGAATGCTCTATTTAGAAATAAATGCTGTGTAGACATTCCCGATTTAAAAATAAGCTACGCAATTGATGTAGCTCAGTTGGCGTAGCTTATTTAGAGTTAAGCCCTGCTGCGTAGACATACCTAAGGGTACATCTACACTGCATGGCTATTTCAGGATACCGGTGGTATTCTGAAATAGCCACCTCACATCTTAACAAGCCGCCTGTTATTTCAAAATATTTCAAAATAGTGCAAATTATGTATCTCATTTCGAATTTAGGGTGCTGTGTAGATGCACCCTAAGCTAAAGAACCACACAACACTTGGAAATAAAGACACTTATGTGACAGTAGGATCATAGCATTTGCTCTAGTAGGATAGATTATGGGCTATCAGGTTGTTGTAAATGCCTGGTGCTTCAGAGGAAGGTGAAAAAACCCATAATGCATTTGGTCAATTGTACCGCTATGAGGAGTACTAATGATAATTTCCTTACTGAAAACTTATTAGAAAAGCTTGTGTGCTATTGTCCATACTTCAGTTCTGTGATTTAGAAGTGTCTGTAATGTCTCTGAGGATGAACTAACCTCCTGTCCTATTCCTGCAGTTGGAGGTGGAGCTGAAGAGCCTGAAGTCTCAGGAATGCACAGCAGCTCACAGCACCTTCATCACTACTGAGGAAGTTAAGGCGCTCAGGTGAGCATGTGTTCTAGGAGCTTTTCCTTCTATTTGTTACACAGTTCGGGAGAAGGGAAAGAACCTAATTGGTGTTATAAAAGGAGACAAATGCTGCATCCTCCTAATTTATTTTTTCTATTGTGGTAGCAGATAGGAGGCCTGGTCATAGACCAGAACCCTATCCGTACAAGCACATACCAAAGCACATACCAAAAAGACACCCCAGGAAGCCTACGGCATAAGTAACTAAGCTTTAGGACTGATCATTACACAGATGTTTTCCTGATGGGATATTTCCAAAGTAGAATCCTTCTTTGTCCAGTTATCCAATTTCCATAGGAAATTCCAGCAGCCATGGAAAAGTCTTGATGCCTCTTGCCTTTCCTAAATTGTCATTTTCAGACCTTTTTTCCACCTTGGGTTACTCCGTGCTCTGTTTTTTTGAATCTGCTTGACTCTTTTTCACTCTTTTAATTCATGTTGCAGTAGCTTCTTCATCCCCAAATTTACTTCCCTCCCTGTGGAATAGCTTTGCTGTTTGTTTTTTATTTTTACTGGATCTGGACTTTAAGCACAGGTCCTGCTGGCAGTCAGAGAGAGAGGCTTAGAAAACAGCCTTTTATAATACTGATGTGCTTCCAACGCTGGAGAGAAAAGACAAATGGTTCCCCTAGTGTGCAGTTGCAGATGGCAGAGGGATACATGTTGTGATTCAATGAGAGAGAAGTTACAAAACAGCATTTCAGCAGAGGATACATAAGCACTTACAAAAGCTACAATGAAACTAGACAACATTTCAGTATATTTATTAAAGTATTTACAGCTCCCATTCCAAGGAAGGTGAAACAATAAATACCAAGTGCAGAAAGTTCATCTGTGTCCCGCATGCTTTAATAAAGTTCCTTCTTTTTAAACTGAGCCAATCTGTTAGATCTTGACAACTTGCATTTGTGGTTCTGAGCTGATGTGAGATTTTGGCTGGATTTCCTTCTCTTACTACTTTTATATTCTCAGTTCCATCATTGTGAAAGTATTGCTGCCTCTTAGGAGCAAGAACAAGGTTTTGCAGGAGGCACAAAATTAGTGGCCTGCATTTTATGGATTTTCTAAATGTCCCCTCCCTGCCTAGTTTGTTTTACAGCTCTAGAAGTATTGTTTCAGATTAAAATGGAATGGATTTGAAAATAACCAGTGTTCAGCTAAGATGCTCTAATACAATAGAGAGCTCTAAAATTGACCTTCAAGATGTATTTCTCGGGTACATCTCCCACAAGGTGGAAGGGCAGAATTTTGAAGGTCACCTTTCACCAAATCATCTTTTAAGGAGATGATATTGTAGGTCACACTGTACTGTTGTATCCTTCTACCATGAGGGTGAATCGGTTATTCCTAAATCTTTATTCATGATGTGAATGTACGTTTGAGACATTTCTCCAGGAGGCACATAGGACTATCCTGAAGCATAGTGTTTGTAGTGCTACAGGGTGTTAAAAATTTCACCAGCAGCAGTTAAAATCATCCCTTATTCTGATTAATATTATGCTTCTGTATCAGTAAAGCCAGCATTCTGTGTGCTGTCTTCTGGGAGCTGGAGACATTCAGAATGTTTCTACAATAACTCCCCAGTCTCCCCCTCTCTCCTGGTTAGTATGGACTGCAGCACCCTTTCCATTTAGGAGCAATTCCAGTCTCTCTCTTTTCACCTCCATGATTCATTATTCAGTGTTTATCTTCATTAAACAGCATTTGCCATCTATTAGCCGAGCAATTTCAAGGACACTAGAAAACAAAACTAAAGAGCTAGATTTCCATATAATCCAGGACTTCATGACATTGCCGATGCTTTCCTTACAATGGATCTCACTTGTCACTTGGTCCAACTTTTCCCTGATTTGTAAGCCTAGCCTCTGAACCTGGGCAGATTTCTCACATAGCACTTTCAGCTCCCTTCCAATTATTTTATTAGTGAGTGCCAGCAGTGTGCTAGGTTCTCTGCAAGCAGAAGCCCCTGTTCTGCTCTTAAACACATGGTAGTCTAAACATAATTCCAAACAGTGTGTTCGGAAGCATAACTCTGCTTCTTTGATTTAAACTATTCCTTAGAATTCAGACAGAGTGTCCCAGAAGTGGGCTGCTCCCCAGCAGAGCCATTTATATTCTGGTACAGTTCTCCTGTGAGGAGCAATAATTTGAAGGCAGAATTGAAAGCTATATCAAATTAAGAGGCTAAATTTCTGGGACTTCTCAAAGCAGCACCCTCTACTCCCCTCTGCCCCACCACACACATATATACCACAAACACTTCCAGGATCACACATTTCCTGCAGCTAGGGTCATCTGAGACATTTGACCCTTCAGATTTATTATAAGATTACTTTTGGTAGATTCCCGGTGTAGCTAAACCTTTCTTTAGATGGAAGTCTGTCATTGAACCATTTTTTGTTCCAAACCCTGTTGCTGGTGATTTAGCAGTTAAGCAGGCCCAAGCAGTATGGCTTCTGCATCCAAGGATGTGAACCTGAGTTTCTTTCCTTTCCTGTTCATAATTTTATGACTCTTTTTTGCAAGGTCGATGGAAATAGTATAAAATTGCTCACTAAGGCCTTGTCTACAGTAACCTCTGCTATTGATCTAATCTAGGTGACTTCATCTATGCAAATAGCGCAGCTGAAGTCGATGTACTTACATAGTATCTTGTGTGCAGTAAGGTTGGCAGGGGCTGCTCTCTTTTCTGGTGGGGTACCAGCATTGACAGGAGCGTTCTTGGAGATTGATTATCATATCTGCTTAAACATGATAAATCGATGGCTGGTAGATCCATCACCACAGTGTCAGTCCCCGGCGTAATGGCGACATGCCCTTGGGTTTCCTCTTTCCCCTTCTTGCTGCTCAGCATGTGCAAATTTTGTGGGACGTGGTTTCTAACAGCAAACACACTGTATGAAGTTCTGTCTTTCTGCTGAAGGCTTCTTCAATTTGGGCCTAGTGGGCAACTTCCTGTCCCTTTCTCCACACAAGTAAATGGGTTGCCCTGCTGCTGTAGCTTGTTTTCTTCTCAGGAGCAGCCTACTCCAAATATCATAGCATTCTTTCTACATTCTGTCCAGCAGCTGAATTAGATGGAGAGAAAGAACTGATTTGTGGCTTTAGAATTACCCAGTCTAGGAATGGGGTTGTGTTTCACCTTTCGTGCTTTGGGTATCTCCCATGCATTAGGGCTCGGAATCAGTAAAGAGCTCTCTTACTGTAACACAGGTAAACCTTGCTGATAGACTTTCACAGGACTCCTCCTTGCATGGGAACCAGAAATAATTTGTGATGTTTGTCACGTTTCCTGAGCTAGCTGCATTTCTGAGCACTTTTGGTCCTCCTTTTGGTAGTCTCTCTTAGGTTTCAGGCCATGAGTCATCTTTCTTAAGGTGGGATCTTGCTATCTACTCCCTTCTGATTGGAGTTTTAGGCTGCAGGTTGCTGCAGATTCCTAGGATTATTTCAGTAGATCTGATTTTAGTTCAGCACCCATAGTTTTGTTCTCCCAGGGGAATGGAAATTCAACCAAATGGATACCTGTATTAGGAATTTATTCTATCCTCTGCCCTCCTGATATTTAGTTCCTGTAGAAAACACTTCAGCTTCCCTGCCACCATTTAACTAGGAATACAACAACTAGCCACTATAACATTTGTAAAACCAATATAATAGTCTTTAAATATTCTGTTTGTCAATAACTTCTCTCATAGTAAACCATGGCAGAACCGTTCATATGGCCAACTGCAGCTGGCTCCGTGCAGCAAAGATGACTCGGGTGGGTGTGATAAGGAAGGAAAAGAAGGATGGGTTTTGGGGAATGGGAAGGGGGAATCTGGTGGGGGTGGAATCACTATTTCCTTCTCTCCTTCTCCATTACAGTGTTAGAGAATCTGTCCCTGTGGGGTTCCACGCCACCAGTTGACACTGTTCCTATTCCTTGTTTGTGGGGTGTCTCTAATCATTGGAGTCTGTTGCTTCCTGCCAGTGGACTTGCAGGAACTAGGAATATGACTGTACTTAGGTTCTTTCCCCATGCAGTTTGCCATTTCAAATTCCCTGTGGCAGAAAACAAATGAAAGAAAAATACAAACTCTTCAAATTGGAAGATGGGGAAAGAAGTCCCACACTTCATGTGGGAATTATTTCTACTGCTAATGTTTACCGTGGGCCTCAACACACCATTAACCTACAATCCAATGCACCTGCTCTCCTAGACTAAACCCGCCCATACCAGTTAGCTGCTTTACTGAAGGAGCCCAGAAAATTGAAAGAACCTATCAGAAGCATGGGAGAAGAAGGGGAAAGGACTGTGTGCCTCTAGGCATTTCCAAATAAACTTCATTGTTAAAAGCTAACTTCTGAAAACAAATGTAGGGTAGTCACAGAGGACAAAGAAATCCACATTAATCCCCTAAATCTGTATTCACATCCTGTGAGTGAGTGAAGGCTTTTAAAAAATCTTTTGTTTCATTTTTCTTTAGTATGGAAAGTAAATTTTCAGTGAGAAGCTTGAAAGACTTTATCAGTTTTTCTCCTTCTCCTCTGAAGAACAAAGTGCTCTTCCTCAGACCTTTTATGGCTTTAAACGTGAAATTCGTATCCACCTTTATTACGTCTAAGGAGACAATAAAAGCCAATATTAATGCTGTCATTCCTCATACCACTTGTTCCCCATAAATCATATTTGCCATATTCTGCAGATCTCATCATGGGAAAGGGTGGTCGATCTATTTAGTTTGTTGACCACAGGGTGCAACAAACGTGTTTAGGCAGTAACTCGTTTTACTTGGATGGTGATAAATCTGCAAAGGCTATTGTTTTATACCAAATAAATAAAAATAATACATTAAAAAACAACTGTAGTAAAGACTTAAGAGACAACAGCTGAAGGACCTCTTCAGCTGGAACAAATCTGAACTTTTTCTTTCTGCTGTCAAACAGAAACTCCAGTAAAACCTAAGTGTTGTCTATGGATTTAGTGAGTGGGTAGAGTTACAGTCATTCAAAAGAAATTCATGTCCTTGCCAATGCCTATTAGTCACACTTGCTGGAAATCTCTCTGCTCCGTTTCTAACACCATCTTACTGCCATTGGGATCCCTTAATAGTGTCTTCTCCACACAGACATTTTCTGTTCCATTCAATAGTTTCCAGTTCAGCAGTAGCTTTTCTACATGGCAGGGCCCGCTTCTCAGATGGATTATATTGTAAGAGATTCCCCCAATCAAAATACTATTTTGCCAATCACACCTGCACCATATCTGCCAACATTTTAATCTTGTAAATAAAGTACCTAAGGAATAAAAATAGGAGCATCAGTTAGCTCTACTGGACTCAGAGTTTTCTGGAAGGAGAGAGTTGGAGAAATACTTTATTTTTTGCTGCTTAAAAATAGCAATGGTCAGACTTCTTGCCTCAGGTTTTACGGTAGCATCCATCACCACAGCAGCTAAACACTTCCCAGGTAAATGAGATTTGCATGACTAGGTCTATTTATGATGCGCCTTTCCTTGTAGAAAGGCTTTGTTGGCGATGTGGGGGGGTTTTCCTTCATTGTTTTTGTCCTTCTAAATTGGAGCATTGTGTCCAACACCAGAGTGATTCCAACTATCTGGAGTTGGGGAGACATACATAAAACCAAGATACAGGGGTAGATATACAGTTTGCAGCAATTCAATCAGTCCTGTCAAGAATTTAAACAATTGCATGTTTTCAAGAGTCTTTGTAACCAATCCACTGGTAGATACTCTAATGAATTTCAACAGTGGTTCCTGCATAAGTAAAACTCTGCATTTTATGGTGTCGGTATTTTAGTGAGTAAATGTCATTTCTTTCCTCTTCCCACTGAAAAGCTGCATTTGTATTCAGTCTTGGTCAAATGTTAAATCAACAGGAGACTGTACTGAGCCCCAAGTTTTTTCTAGTTTACTTTTTGCTATTCCTCAACTGAATCTATCCTGGATTTTTCTCCTTACTTGTAAACACCTACAGAACAACCTTCAGCCGAGGAAGAGTAACTCTGGTGCACAAATTGAGATGTGAGAATTGGGGATAAAATATATATTCTTGGTACCTAAATAGAGCACAAGGCTGTATGTAGGTTAATATTGCCCTTATACCCACTAGAGAATCCAAATACATCAACTGGGCCCTGCGTGTACTTGCATGAAAAATCTCAGTGACAAGCAAGTACCTTCTTCTGGTCGTTTTACTGCCATCTGCAGTGCTCTGCTGCTTTTATATTCTGAGAGGATCTCCCTTATCCTTCTCTTTGCCAGTGGGAAATCCTCCCCTATGCTGTTCAGGAAATATCAAGCAGCACAGACTAGCAATGTTAAATATCGATTAATTGACTAGTCGAGTAACCTCATGAATTCTTATTGGTTAGTCGACTATTCTATAGTCCTCTGTATCAGAGGCAGCCGCATGGGGTTCCAGGCAAGAGCTGGTACACGAGGTGAGTCAGTTTAAAACCCAGCTCCCCTTGCGGATTGGCTGCCTGTCGCTCTGTGCTACTGCCTCTGATGAAGAGGCAGCAGCATGGGGTGGCAGCAGCCCTTGTGTGGGATGGGGGGTATCTGAGCTCCTGGACTTGGCGCAAGCTGGAACTAAGCCAGGCTGCCTGCCCGCCTGGCTCCTAATACACTTTAAATGCAGAGCCGCAGCAGGGGGAGGTCCTGGACCAGTTGCAAGCCAGGACTGAGCTGGGCTGCTGGCCAGCTTGCTAAAAAATTTGCTGGTGGGGGAGGGGAGAGAAATGCATGTAGTCTATAGCATTAACCGATAAGCTTTTGCTTATCAGTTAATCAGTTAATCGACTACACTATTGCATCAGCAACAGACTATGGTTCTTCATATCCCCCAAGGAGATCCAGGGCAGTTTACAGTGTCAAACACGACAGTAGAGGAGTGATTTATAAATAGATAGAGTACTAATGAGTCTTTAAAAATCTTTCCGGCACTGAGAACAGCAGCCAGTATTGGAGAGAGGCCATTGCTCAGGTGTAGAGGAGGGCTGCCAACTCAGTAAAGAGAGAATATGGGGATGTCACAGACTTTGAATGTCTTGTGTTTCTTATTCTGACCTTCAGTAGCTGCTATGTTGTTTCCTCACAGAAATAATTCTCTCTCTTCCCCTGGCATGTCCCAAAGCATTAAGTGCACTTTTAATTTTTCCGGCTTCTTCATCTTTGTGCCTGTTCCATACCCTTGGATAACATGCACTCTTTGCATTGTGAGATAGGGGTAACTGTGTTAGTTTGTATCTGCAAAAACAACGAGGAGTCCTGTGGCATCCTAAAGACTAACAAATTTATTTGGGCATAAGCTTTCATGGGCAAAGACCCACTTTATCAGATTCACTAGAAGGCATGAAATGCATCTGACAAAGATGGAATGCATTTGACAAAGTGGGCCTTTGCCCACGACAGCTTATGCCCAACTAAATATGTTAGCCTTTAATGTGCAACAGGACTCCTCGTTGTTTGTGTACTCTTTGTGTGTCTTTCTAAAATTATCAAGTGCTCTACTTAGCTGCTTGAGCAATTCCAGTAGGTGCATACTTTCAGTGAGGAGCATTTTTAATGACTGAAATACCTTGCAAGATTTATCATTCTTGTAGCGATCCTGTGCCTTTACAAACACTTTAAACATTAAAGCAACTAAATATATGTAATTGTGAAGCCATCTTATGAGTAGTAAAGATGTTTAACAGCTACCAGCTTCGCTGGAAAAGATTTGCAATTTTTTTTTAAAATGCATACATAGTATGAGGAGAAATCTTAAGTTACATCTGAAGATGCTGTCATATAGCAACAAATTTTGGCAAAAGAAGGTGCCCAGGATGTTGGAGGTTTATATGTAATATAAGGTGAGCATGCCTTTCACCCTTTTTACCAACTGTTTTTTATCTAAGTGATGTATGAGTTTTCAAAGTGTAGAACATTATTAAGTAGTTTAATTTGATTTTTTATCTTAAAAAAAGCAAACCTCACACCCACTCTGAAAAAACTACACCCCATCCACACCAAAATTAAACATTTAGCAAAAAACAAAAAGGAACAGACGATTGTACACATGTGACATGGCCAAAGTAAAATTTCTGTAGGAATTGTAAATATTGAATTTCTTGATGAGTTGTGTCTTTTTCCTGTGCATTCTTAAGCGTGCAATATTGTGGTGTGTGATTTCTGTTGAGTCCTCATTTATTCTTTCCAGTGTTGGGACAAAAGCTGGCTTAGAACATTGAGAGTATCGGTGTATTTTCCCCTCTCTTTACAGGTTAAAAATTGAGGAGTTGGAGGCTCAGCGAGGGCAGCTAGAAGAAGAGAACAAATCTCTGGAAATGAAACTGGAGAAGCTCACTCTTCAGGTAAGAGGTAGGGCAGGGCCAGAAAGGCTGGACAGCTTGGCACAGGTCTGCCTTGATGGATGGGTATACTGATAAACTTCCAGAATTCCTTTGACAATCCACAGATCCTTCCCCTTCAGTCTGGGGGAAGGATCCCACAAGAAGCCTAAACCAAACCCATCCCTCACACCTTTATCTGTGTATGATAATGTCACATTGAGATTTTGGTGGTGTGTTCAGGCATGCAAGAACAGATACTTTTTTTCAGTGTCCTCGGGAAGAACCTGTTCTGGTTACAAGCCTCTGAACTTTTGTCTGTTCTAGCAAACTTCATAGCTATAACTAACCACTGTTGCAGCAGTAGCACTACTGGGAGATGTTACCAGATTTGCCCACTACTCTAGGGTATGCTCATTTATTAGGGTTACTCTTATGGGACTGGGGGGAGGTTAACAATTACATAAGAACATAAGAATGGCCGTACTGGGTCAGACCAAAGGTCCATCTAGCCCAGTAGCCTGTCTGCCGACAGTGGCCAGCACCAGGTGCCCCAGATGGGGTGGACTGAAGACAATGATCAAGTGATTTGTCTCCTGCCATCCTTCTCCAGCCTCTGACAAACAGAGGCCAGTGACACCATTTCTGTCCCCTGGCTAATAGTCTTTTATGGATCTAACCTCCATGAAATTATCTAGCTTCTCTTTAAACTCTGTTATAGTCCTAGCCTTCACAGCCTCCTCTGGCAAGGAGTTCCACAGGTTGACTACGCGCTGTGTGAAGAAGAACTTTCTTTTATTAGATTTAAACCTGCTACCCAACAATTCTATCAGTGTGCTGCTTGTGCTTACTTGTGCTCTCATATGGAGCTGAATTCTCCCTGCTGCCAATTCCCCCTCCCACTGGAGCTCTCCTGCAGGAACTAGGTTCCTCAGGATGGGGTTCTTCCCACCTTAGCAACACACACAGACACTCACACCCACTGACAGAGCATGTCTGAGAGGACTGGGTAATCAGCACTCCCAAGCTGACCCCTCATATGTCCCTGGACTCAGCAGGCTGGGTTTAACATCAATGCCACACTGCACCCTCATGTGCCTTTGGAATCAGTGGGCTGGATTAAACAGCACTTTAAGCTGCCATCCTCCTAAGCCCCCAGGTTCAGCACTGCCTATCCCTACTTTCACACCACAATCATTCACTGGTAAACCACATGATGAGCAAACCCCACAGGATTTTGGGCACTACAGGGATCTTGAGCTTGGGTACAAGAAGCGTTGTTGCAGAGCGAACGGGGAAGCCAAAATAACACCCCTTGAGGAAGAGTGAGCGAAAGAGAAAGAAAGAGAGAGAAGCAACTAGCTTAACAATGAAAGTTATTTATTTCTGGGTAGTGAGCAAATATATATATATATTTATTTTCAGGAAGCCAAACACATACAAAATTAAATCTAACAGTTACAATATTAAATCTAAATTGAAACTGATTACAAATGTTAGGGCTAGCTAAACATATAACAGTTTACATAGGGCAGAGTCAGGAGGCTATGCGGGGGTGGGGAGGAAAGGAGGGAGAGAGAGAGAGACCTCACCACTCCGTGGAGCTTCCACTGATCGGGGTTCCCAGATGGTGATGGGAGTTGTGGATCCAGAGGGCAGGAGACAAGCAGAGCAGAGCCCCCAGCATGATCAGACAGGAGATGAAGAAGTCACAATGGAACTGATGCAGTTTAAATCCAGGTATCAGAACAGTTTTTCTTGGGCAACGGTAGGAGTTTTTATAGGGATAGGACAATAGTTCAAAGAGAACACTGGATTTGTTTATGGGTAAACAGAGGCGAGACGATAGAGACTGATCCCACCTGGTTATGGGTGATGTTCCTTGAAGGAGCTCACAATGCAACTAGGCAGTTTCAGTATTTTGGATGTCAATAGGATTCATTACTAGAATTGGTCTGATAATCACTAATTTGGGTGTGAGCAGGCCTGGGTTCATTAGCATCTGGAGCAGAGATTTCCCATCAGGCAGTGCTTCTCTGCTTTCGGTATTCCATAGTTCAGTGCTATTCCAGCTTTGGAAAAGCTGGTCTCCATTCTGTATGCTAATGGAGATGTCTCTCTGTGTTATCTTCCATGCAGATGAGGCTGGGGTGTTTCCTTAATTCTATCACCCTTGTCTGAAGCAGTTTAAGTGTGTCTTCCCTGGCCTTTTCATTGCTTTGTCTTTGATTCTAGCAGAGGCCTGGGGGAGGGGGATGATTTTCCATGAGTGTCACTCCCTCGCTACCCAAGAGCACAAGGCTGGTAGGTAACAGAGATGGTCTGTAGACTTTGGTTTCCACTCAGATGACAGGATGATAAAAATGCCTCAGTGCTGTTTGTTACAGCTTCTACCATTATTACCATTGGTACTGAGCAAAGCTCAGTAGCATCCAGCCTTATATGATAGGAGTATTCAAGTCTGGAATATGATGATGCAGTTTGGAAATAAGTTCTCGTGGCAGCATTTGACACTCTCCCCCCAAGAGAAGGAAGGTATGAAATAAGAAATCTGAGTGAAAGAAAAGTGAGAGTGTTGTTTTCACCCTGGCTCCACAGGATTTTCCCATCTCCTTGCCTAGACTGGTGCTTCAGCTTTTTTAGTCTGGATTCAGCTGTGAAGTCTTCCACTCCCCAAAGGAGGGTGAACGAGGCTGGCAGCAATATTTACTCAGGCTACTCTCATTTCTGTAACACTCTTGCTCTGTGCAGATGGAGAGTTGAGGGGGTGTTGCATTTAAAGCATCTTCTGTTTCAAAGAAGTCGGAGTGAACAAGAAGCCAAGCCTATTTTGTTTTTAATCAAAGGCCATCCTGCTCTGAGCAGTGTTATCGCTCCCTACTGTTCTCTCTGATGTGCTGAACAACCCAGCCTTGTAACATTTCATTCTTTTAATTTTTCTTTCTTTCTTTCTCTCCCTCCCCCCCCTCCCCCTTTGTGTAAATTGCTTTATGATGGTAGAAAACCTGCAGGTTTGAAATTACCCAGATTTCAGACAGACCATTGATTTTATCTTGACACCTATTAGAGGCAAATCAAATCTCTTTTTTATTACCAATTCCTGGAGACGGGAGAAGTGACAGCTTTGATAAAGCAGGGAGCTGAGAGCTGGTGAGCGCCTCTGCCGAGCCGTGGTTAGCACGAAACCTGTCACCCAGCTCTCCTTTAATTGGGTTTCTGTCATCAGAAGGAGATGAAAACATTGGGTTTGGTGTTCTGATGCCCCGGTCTCTAGACGTACACAAGAGCAGCTTTGGTTTCAAAGCAGGTTACAACTCATTCAAATCATATTTAATCTGTCCTCGCTGCCTCAGTGTTACTGCCAGCTCTCTCAGCACTGGGGCATCACCATCCTGCCCACAGTAATTCCCTGCTTTGTTTGGGATTCTCAGACTTACAGTGTTTATAATCAGTATCAGCAATGCCAATAGCCCAGCCTTGAGTTGCTAACAGCACCAATCTTTTAAGGTCTGTCTGCATCAGGAAAGGTTCCGAGCCTTCCATGTAGTTGTGCTAACTGTCTTATATTAAACAGAAGTGGGTGGGTGTGGTTATTTCAGTAGCTGGATTTTTTTAATGCTGTGAATATGATGTAATGATAAAGGCTGGGATCAGGGCATTTCAGACCAAGCTGAGACAGAGCATATGTACTAGATCTAGCACATATCACAATAGCACAAAGCAGCAGCAGTGCTCAGAACCTCAGAGTTTAATAAGGGTGTAGTGCAGCTCAAGGCTATGTGATGGGACTGGAGAGGGACAAAACTATTTGGGGATGTAGGGAAAAGGAAAAGATGTGAGGAAGAAGAGGACAGGCAAGCATGGAGAGGGGAAGAAGTCATCTCCTTTGCTGGTTCAAGAATTGAGAAACCAGCCCCACCGGTAGACTAGATGGAGAACTCACTTGAGGAGACCCTGTCATGGCTCCTTCCCCACTCCGGCACGATAAATGCAGAAGTGGGGGCCAGCAAGTGTACCCCAAAACCTTATCTACCAGGCTTTGGTATAAAACTTCCCCCCAAAATCTTAAAACCCTAGATTTTGGGAATAAAACTTCCTCTGCCACCACCCAAATATTAATAAAGATTCAGGGGAAAGATCATTTGGGAAATCTCACCCCTAAAGTAAAAATCAGGGCACACAATTAACCAATGCCAGGTTAATAACAAGAAAAGAGAAAACTTTTATTATCACAACAATATTCCTGTTGCAAGCATAATGACTAGATGGAAAGGTAACAAAATATACACAAGGAGAAACTCCATGGGCCTAGAACTTAGTTACAAAGAAAAGCCAAAACATCTTTTAAACAGTGCCAGACATCAGATCCCATACCTAAACCTTAAAAAATAAAACCTAATGGATTTATCTCAACTTTACCCTACTTACAGAAATTTCTTGGAGAGAGAGAGACATGTTTGTCCCTCTCTGTAGCTGCAGAGGAACTCACTGAGACAAAGGAGGGAAAAAACCAAATTCCTTTGTCCCAGTTTGAAAGTCCTACCTACATTCCTATTGGCTACTCCACCTGGCTAGGTGTAGTTAATCCCTTAGTCCCCAGGCTGCTGGCTAACCCTCATAATCATGACAGACCCGGACTAAGTTAACAGCATTCTTAGTTCTAGTTTGAGAGGGCTAAGGCTTGGGCTTAGTGGGGAGGTAAGGAGAAGTTCAGTAACTGTCTGTGTATATCTTATAAGCTTGGAGTTCCTTTGAATTAGGAAGTGAATAACAAGGAAAGGAGAACACTGTAGATTAACTCCTTGGGCACCTGAGATTTCTCCAAATAAAGATGGAGCTGTGCAAGTGTGAGCACTGAAAAGATGTGAATTACTGATCAGTGTCCACTCAAGTGAATGGTTAAATGGTCAGAACTGCTTACAAGGAAAAAACAGCCTTGCTAACATGGGCAAAGGATTCTAGAGGTGCAATGGCACCCCCTTGAAGTAGTAATAGCAACTGAATGCACTGCTTTAACCATATTCTTGATTTACAGTTTTGTTCAAAGGCTTTTAGTGCCCTTAGAATAAAAATTCTTCAGTGCCTCTGCCTGCTAATGAAGATTCATTATTCCTTACTTGAGTGCCAAGTCCCCAGCAGGTCCAGGCCCAGAATTGATTCCTGTATAAACACTTCTGTTGACTCTAGGCCCTGCTGTGGATGGGCTATCTGCTACTGAATCCCATTAAATATGGGTTACCCAACTATTAATCTCTTTAGTCAGATAGCACAGTACAAGGAGAATATGTTGGGGAAAAGGTAATTCTGCATTCAAATCAAGACACTGAAACATGCCCAAGTCAGTTTATTATTTGTTTCCACGTCAGGAGTGAGAAGTCAGGGAGATGATGGGTTAAAATAATATATTTGTCAGAAAGAAAAGCAAGAAAGGAGAACAAATGATAATGTTACAAAATAACTTTTTCAAATTTACTGAAGGAAAAATCCCCTTGTGAAACTTCAGGAATGGGAAAAGCAAAGGATCAGAGAAAATAAAAAAGTAAGAGGTAGAAGACAATGAACAGATTAAGGAAAAAAACCTTGGCCAAATCTTAATTTGTAGCACTTTCATTTAAATAAATAAATAAGCCATTGTTAGAATAAATGATTGGACTTCAATAAATAAGTTACTTAGAAGAGGATATATAAAATTTGTTGATGTGTTAGGGAGAGAGGTGTGATAGAAACTAAGCATAAAAACCTAAGTGCACAAATCTTTATATACTGACTGATGTCTGAGCTTTGATTAGAGTCACACATGAAAAAGTTATCTTCAGGAAAAAATTCTCACACATTTTCACATGCCTTTGTGTCTGAGGCTACGTCTAGACCACAAACCTCTTTTGAAAGAGGCTTTTTCGAAAGAAGCTTTCGAAAAAGCCTTTTCGAAAGAGAGCTTCTAGACGCTTTTTCGAAAGAGAGCACCCAGTCAGTCTGGATGCTCTCTTTCGAAAAAGCCCTGTTTGCATTCAATAATGCCTTTTTTCGAAAGTGCACTTTTGGAAAAAAGCATTATTCCTCGTAAAATGAGGTTTACCATAGTCAAAAAAACCGCCGCATTCTTTCGATTTAATTTCAAAAGAACGTGGCGGCAATCTAGATGAAGGGGAAGTTTTTTTAAAAAAAAAGGCCACTTTTTTTGAAAAAACCCTGTAGTCTAGACACACCCTGAGTGTGGTCATTTTGCCTTTGCTGGTCCCTGAACTGGCTGCAGGTTCTGATATTCCCATTCAGTGAACTAACTTGGCCAGAGGACAGGTATGTGCTTTGAAAGTTATTGTTGTACTAGGAGTTATCTGATTTATACCCCCTGGGCCAGAATTAGCAAGTAAAAAAGTTGAGATATTGATGAGTTTCTGCAGTAACATGTATAGCATCTGACGTCTCTGTATTCTCTGCTTGCGTGGGTACATCTTGAATTATGGCTAGAGGCTCCATCAACCTTCACACCCCTCCATTCCAAATATCCCCATGGCTCTTTACACCTAAATGGGGGTTGCATTGATTTTCTTTCACTTGTATAAAGATAATAGCATAGATATTACTCGCTGTTCAGATCCTTACTGCTGAGTAAAATCCCCAAATTATCAAAAAAAAAATACCCCCATAAACATTTGGATAGTGGAAAGACGACATCACTCCTTTCCAATGACACATGTAACTAAAATCTTTTGAATCTAAGGTAGGGGGAGAGCAGCTGATATGAAAGCTGGGGATCACACATATTTAAGTGTTCACTCATCTGCATCCATTTCTGCTATAGCGCCCCTGCAGGGATGGGAGAGCATATCTGCTAGTGTGACTTGCTTTTGCATATTGTGGGCAGACTGTTGCTGTCATCTCAGGAAGTGGCTTAGTTTGTTAAACAGTCCAGAACGCTTCAGGAAATCTGCCCTCTGCTCACTGGGGGAAACTGCAACTTGAAGCCAGGAACAAAAGAGACTGATCAAATCAGTGCTTTTGGGGATAAAATGGGAGGAAAGACTTCTGAAGAGTGCTCAATTAGCATTTATTACTTCTAGGAGCCTTGTGTTTACAGGCAATGGAGCGGATGGTGAAGTGTTCCTTATGCAAATACCACTCTCCTGCTTTTCCTGCTCTCCTCAGCTCTTCGAGTTGAAGGAGAAGAGATTCTTCAACTTTGGCTGCTTCAAGGAAGATTGATTAAAATCAGCTGCAGTTTGACTTAATTGGATCCATATGTTTAGAGAAGGCGCTTGACTAGTTAGAACTTCTTGTAATTAGTTCACAGCTGGTTGGTGAGAAAAACAAAATTCCTGTTACAGTTCAGAGAGTGGATCTGTAAAGATAAAGAACATTGTTCTGTCTTTATACTCATACATTTTCAAACTCTGAAAATTGTAGTCCTGTAACCAGGCTACCAAACTGTCTCTCACACAGGAATCAGTGGCATATCATACTGCATAAATACTTTAATGTATTTATTCTTCCTTACTTGGAGAGTAAATGATAATGGTAAATAGATTATTACATAGTACATTTTTAGTAAACAAATGCCAACTATAAACTAGATATAGAAATGAAGAAAGCGTGTGTTTGTGTGTCTGTATACTTTAATCACACATGCAAACATTAAAAGAAAATTAAAGTTTCAAAATCAAGCATTCCAGGACTAGGAAATTCCTGAATGAAGGTTTGCTGTGCAACATATCCATTATGATAGTTTTCAATTACATAATTATGTACCAAAAGTCAGAGGGGTAGCCATGTTAGTCTGACCCTTTAAAAACAAGACTATTCATTGTTTTTCAACTTTAAAAACAATGAGTAGTCCTGTGGCACCATAGAGACTAACAAAAATATGTATACAGTATCATGAGCTTTGGGCAAAACCATACTGTTTTTACGACAGAAACCCATCAGACTCTTGCCTCATTCAGTACAGAGAACAGATGGTGCATGGTCTCATTGCCCAGACACTCTCAGTTCTTCCCAGCTCCTTGTCTGAGACTTCATGTTGTATAATGCAGACCCTAAGAGTTTTTTGGCTATCTGGGCAATAGGCTCTGAACAAAATAACTCTTGAACTAGATATTCTTTGACAGCCTCCTAGTTGTAAGAATTGGATTTATTTATCTACCAAGCTCATTAAAGCATAATTGATTAACTACAGATATATCGTATATTCTTACAGATACTTTAAGACAATGGAGCGTGCAAATTAATTATGGAGGGAAGATTGTAAGGGAAGGTACAAACTATAAAGAGCCATCAGTGAAGATTATGAAACCACATTTTGGGGGGAAATACCAAGGGAAGAGCGATGATATCAGTGATTTCTGAGGGGCTGGTCCCATACAATTAGAGCCCTCCTCAGCAAAATTACCACCACTTACTAGAATCACACACAATGGAGGGATCCCTGTAGAAGATAGGCCTTGTTTACATGGGGAAATTGACCAGAAAAGCTATTATGGAATAGCTCCCCGTGTGAACAAAATATTCCAGAATTCTGGAAAGCAGTCCACACAGGGAGCTGTTCCAAATAGCTTATTCTGAAATAGCTATTCTTGTCAGTTTCCCAAGGTAGACAATACCTTTTCAGTTTGTAGTGTTAACTATAAGATACGAATGACTGCATTATAAAAGTCTGATGCAGACAATAAAGTTTAGATTTTAACACAGGTTGAACTGGAAGGAGTCTATACTTTCACTTGACCAGCATAGCACATGTTAAATAATAAACTGCCTTGTCTGATTAAGATTGTTAGAACATCTATATTTGCACATGGTAGCTAACACCTACTAACATGCTTTTACATCCTAGCCTAGTCACACCCTGTCTGACTGATGGTGGTAGAGCACACACTAACTTAAGTGTCTTTATGGAGGATACAGAAGCAGCAGGGTGATGTTTCTCCTCTTTTAAGTATTAATGACTCATTATATAGTTAGGTCTTCACCCTCCAGGCATTAACTAGTTGGGAATTAGGGCCTCAGGCGAAGCTAAGGTCACTTAATAGTCTCTCTCTTCATTATGTTGAAAAATGGCTGAATTATTTACATTGTTATAAAACTTCAAGGGACACTGTCAACTGTTATAGGTCTTCTAACATCCGTGAGTGTTACTTCCTGCCTAAAAACAACAACAGTGGTCCTGTAGCACCTTGGAGACTAACAAAAATGTATAAATAGTATCATGAGCTTTCGTGGGTTTTGTAGACGGTTCGGCTTCCCGCAGGGGTTCCTCCGCCTCCGGGTCAGTGGATGGCCCACTGTAGTGGTTCTTTAAGCAAAAACCCCAAGTCACTAGTCCACGCCTGGCCTTCCTTCAGGGCAAGCGGGAGGCCAGCAGTCAACCAAAACAGGCAGTGGTCTGGCGCCCTTGCCTTGATTCAGGCAGGGTAGCAAAACGACCCCAGCCACCAAATAGTCCAAAGCACCCCGGCCCTGGTTCAGGGTGGGGCCACAAACAAACAGGTAGCAGTTTAGGAGGCCCAGGCCTTGGTTCAGGCCGGGCAGTGAACACCGTCAGACAATAGTTCAAAGTGCCCTGGTCCTGGTTCAGGGCAAGCAACACACAACCACAGTCTGCTTATGTAGATATGCCAGGCCCGGCTCGGGGCGTGGCGGCAAACACAGAGTCAATTGTACAAGGAGGCCAGGCTCTGGTTCAGGCCGTGGCAGCAATCAAACAAAGTCAGTTCGCAAGGAAAGGCCAGGCCCTGGTTCAGGGCGTGGCAGCAACAAACACAGCTTTGGGGTCTCCTTGTTCAGGAGGGGTGCAGGCCTATCGCCTGCCGTGGCGGTGAAGGGAGAGACTGCCACCCAGTAGGTGGGTGGCGGGGGGGCACAGGCCAGCCCACTCCACTGCACCCTGGCCCAGGACGCAGCAGTGCAGGCTGCTTCTGGCTCAACGGGGGCTCCAGCCCGCAACGTGCTGGCCTTGAGGCCTTTAACCGTCCCCTGTATCCCCTGGGCCACTTCCCTTCTCCCCCTCAGCTGGTACCTGGATTTCTGGCTGCTCAGTCGAGAAGTCCAGGGTGATCTCGTCCCACTGGGGTCTAGGCGAGATCACCCTGGGGCTCAGGTCCACGGGGCTCAGCCAGTTCCCTTGTGCAGGCTGGGGCAGGCATCTGGGCTGGTCCTCCAGGTCAGGCTCAGTTGGGGGTTTGGGCCAAGCATCAGGCCTTGGCAGCTGCAGTGGTCTCTCCCAGTTCCGGGGTGCAGGCTGGGGCACGGAGTCAGGCTGACCCTCTGGGTCCGCAGCAGTTGGTATCGTCGGAGGCCTGGGCCAAACCTCAGCCTCCCAGGCAGGGAACGGGTAGGTGGCCTCTGGCTCAGATGTGGAGTCCCAGGCCAAGCCTCAGCCCTAGTCTCCCAGGCCAGGAGCACTGAGCAGGCCTCTGGTTCCTCTACAGGCTGGGGCCTGACTGAGTCCACAGGCTGGGCTTTTTTAGCCCTGGCCCTGCCCCCTGATTTCCTGTCAGGTGTCTGGGCAGGGTCAGGCTCAGCCCAACATGGCGGCCGGAGGGGTTCTTCCTCCTCTGGGTCAGTGGGCAGCCACTCCACCCCACTACAGGCTTCTTCAGATGACAATTCCCGCTTCTTCAGATGACAATTCCTGCCTAGTTTGTCCTGATGCCTTCTCTTTAATAAACCACTTCTCTCTCCCCTTTGCCCTTTTGTACATGCCTCCAGTCCACATGAGCCTCCATGGCACAGCTTGACCACAGTGGAAACCTTCCCTGTGCCCACACTTACCCATTCCTCCCAGCACTCTTTCTTTGGCAAGGGCTTCTTGGATACAAGAGGATTTGTACAAACTGCACACATCTTTTCAACCAGACATAGCTTTTTGGATGATGTGTTGTTGGAGCTGATTACGTGTATCCCTGGACAAGAACCATTGCTCTAAACCTCTCCGTCCCCTCCCGTGATTACATGTAGTGCTGGTCGAGAACCACTCTTCTAAACCTCTAGCTCCCCTCCCCAGCTTCTACCTGGAGTTTTGTCACATTTCTTACATGTCAATTATAGGCAAAAAAATCTCTTAAGAGAATGGCATAATCACACCACTTTGTTCTCTATTGAAAATGGACTTAGCTCCCCTGATGTCAGTGTACCTATTGATCCCATTCTGTGGGTCCGGCCTTCTATTGGTGGGACAAAATAAGTTTCTCAAAATACGAAATCATATATGATTTATACAGTTGTTATTTCTTTGATCAAACTTATAGTATTTGCCATTAAATATTATTGTGCAGTCACCTAGCTGGAAGATTTGTACTTTCAGGCATGATCTCCTTCACAATGTATTTTCAGACATTTGAAGCTACCTTAGCCCTGTTTAGAAGTCTCCCTTGGCAACCTGTGCGCCACTCAAGATTTCTATAGAAATGTGATCTGTGATTTATTGGCAGCTGTATATGACAAATTTGGAAAGGTGTGATGCATGCACAGTTTTTTAAAAGTCTTTAAACATGATTTTTATTAAAACTTGCTTTACTTCCCAAATGATCCACACAACGGAAAACTTGTGGCCACACTAACATGCATATACATTTGTATCACACAAACAGTTTTAGACGGGCTCAGTCCTGATTCTGTACTAGGCCTTATTCCACTTGAAGATCCCGTTGTCTCAATGATGATTTAGAGTCATGCTGAAGTGGATTCCACAGCCAGGTGGGAGGAGCACTGCCAGCAAATTCACTTGTTTGTGTGTTTTGAAAGTGATTACTACAGATGAACCAGGGGCAGAGTGAGTGTTGTATGGGAAGGTCTAGAACTTTTTTCCCCAAGTGCCAGAGGAAGGAGGGAAAAGGGTGTTATCTTGTTAGGGATCCAAGGTTTTGGGAATAATGGGTTATTAAATTAGCTAAGGCTCTGCAAGTGTGCGTTCATGTTAAATCTGAATGCACTGGGGCTCTGAGAATTGAGGGGAAATAGAAAATTCTTGTGGGATCAGGAGGTCTTGAGAGGTAGAGGAGAGTTCAAGTATTAGTCATAGGGATCACTGAGACAATCCTCCCAGTCTGACCTTCATAGCATAGGCCATACAATTTCACCAAATGATTTCTGCATCAAGTCCCTAATTTCTGGGTGAACTTTTGGAAAACATTCAGTCTTGACTTAAACGTCAAGTGATGGAGAATCCTCACTTCCCTAGGTAAGTTGACCCCAGTGCTAAATGTTCACATTAGTTCTCCTATTGTCACTTTCATGCTTTGTGTAAACCCACAAAACAATTCAGAGGTAAGCAAAGGTAATGACCAGAGAGATTTCCCATTTGAAAGACAAACTTTCTTGGCTTGATGTTGGCCCTACTGAATGTGATGTGCAAAATGGGTGCCTAATAAAGCAGAGACATGCACAGTAAGACTTGCTAATGTTTGTTAATGTCAGGGACTAACACAACATGCAGAGATGCACATTTATGCAGTAAAGTATTAACATGCACTGACTTTTTTTTAGAAATATGGACATTGAATATTAAACCCCTGAAGTTCCCACTTGCACTGCCAGCTCCAGCACTGCTTTGCTCATTACATATAGTGCCTTTCTCAATTGTCTGCAGGCACTGATTAACATTCACATAATACATTTAACACCACATCATAAAATACATAATAAATTTATTAACATTCTTCTAGTGTCTCTGAAGACATCAGCAGTCATGCTACATCCCACAACTTCTTTAATGAGCAGAAGGGGAAAGAGTGAACATTGGTTCCCTGAGCAGCTCACAGACATGAAAAGGTCACTGCACTAAGTGCACCTGCCTGAGCAGAAAGCACTGGCATGGAGAAGTCACCACACTGCACTAGTGCATGTGAGCAGAAAGCAAAGAGCATTGCCAAATCACTGTATCTAGTGCAGGGGTGGCCAACCAGTTAGAGTCTAAGAGCTAAAATAGCTGTGGATAGAGTGCAAAGAGCCACACTTTATATCTTTATTTTTATATATTTATATATCTATCTACATAGATAGATAGATATATAGTACACAAAATGTAGTGATAAAAATAACATTACAGGACATTTTGGACAAAAACCAATAAAAAAGTCTCTAGTCACTTAAAAAAATCACAGCCAGTCCATAGATCTTCAGAGAACTTGACAAGGAACAAGCCAGATACCTCCAGCCTCTCTGCTCTAACCCAGTTCACTCCCCCCTCCCCCAGAGCCAGTCATCTCCAGCCCCCTGCTCCAACCCAATGTACCCACCCACCCCTCCGTCAGAGCCAGGCACCACTCCCCCTCTCTAACCCAATGCCTGGGTCTCACCAGAGCTGCAGCCACGCATTTCTCCCTCCAGAGTGTCCGTGAACAGTCCAGGCACGCGGCTCTGAATTAGCAAGAGCCACGTTTCTTTGAGCAAAGAGCTGCATGTGGCTCAAGAGCCGTAGGTTGGTCACCCCTGGTCTAATGCACTATATCAAGAGCCAAGCATGGGAGAGAGATGGTTTGTTGGACTAGTGCTTGTGAATAGAATATAGGCACAAATGGAAAATCACTGCATTGGTGCCCATGAGGAGGAGGTGGTCCTGAATGCATAAGCATGAAGAAATCATTGTACTAGTGCACACAAAGAAGTTGCTGCCATCGTGCACATCAACAGGGGTCCCAGGTACAGAAAAAAATCACTGCTCTATTTAAAACTCTGACCTGCAGGGGTGGGTAATTGAGACTGCCCTTTATTTTCTGATGCCTAATCACAGAACATAAATGAGGGATATAAAAAGACATGGCAAGCATCAATATTTGCTAATTCCAGTGTCTACTGTGCACAGGTACAGTTGTCACTAACAGAAAGCATGGTTATGGAAAGCCGCCTTCGCTAGTGCTCTTGTACAGGGAGAAGAACCAGGATATAAGCAGATAAGAACAGAATGTGGTTCATTAAGGCAAGCTATGAATTAAGTACAGATGTGACTATGGTTAGATTTGTAAAATACATTAAATACACAATCATCAGGTGTGATTACAATGACTGTGATAATATTAATAAATATCCACTGCAAAGGACTCCTATGGCAGAAGAAAGCTGTAATCATGTTCCACAATTACCTACTTAGGGTAAAACCAAGCTGGAGTAAACAAAATATAGAGGCAAAAGCATTTTGAAAAGAAGCTTCACTTTTAAGAGTCTTTCATTTTAGTTGTAACATAGCTAAGAACAAGTGAAGTTTTAGAAAATAATTTAAAGGTTAATAGTGATTACCTCTGGTTTTTCTGCTTATATAGTCATTTGATTGCAAGAATCACTTTTCAATTATTCTTTATTTTTTGTTCTGCTTCTGGTTCTTTGAATTCCATTGTGATGTCACATACACAAAAAAGAATGTCATTTGAAACCTTAGGGAATGTAACATTTAGAAAGGTTTTGTTTGCCGAGGCTTTGTATTTTTTTTTTTTGTCTTGGTTTCAGTGAATAAACACCATGTCCAGAGGAAGCTACTGCTCTCTCCAAACTGGGCTCTTAGTTTCCAGTTCCTTTGATGTCATTTCAGCTTTTGTTTGATGACCCAATTACTTGGTGTATTTTTATCAAATAATTCAAAAGATATCACAATTCCTTCCTTTCTTTGTCTGTGCTGCTGCTTCTGTAAAGTTCTGGTTTGATTTTGGTCGGGGGGTGGGGAGGGAGGAGGCCAGCTTTGGTGTATGTCAAGTCAGAACACGTCAGCAATGTTCTCTAAGGCTGCGTCTAGACTGGCATGATTTTCCGCAAATGCTTTTAACGGAAAAGTTTTCCGTTAAAAGCATTTGCAGAAAAGAGCGTCTAGATTGGCACGGACGCTTTTCCGCAAAAGCACTTTTTGCGGAAAAGCGTCCCTGGCCAATCTAGACATGCTTTTGCGCAAGAAAGCCCCGATCGCCATTTTAGCCATCGGGGCTTTTTTGCGCAAAACAATTCTGGGTTGTCTACACTGGCCCTCTTGCGCAAAAGCATTTGCACAAGAGGGCTTTTGCCCGAACGGGAGCAACATAGTATTTCCGCAAGAACACTGACAATCTTACATGAGATCGTCAGTGTTCTTGCGGAAATTCAAGCGGCCAGTGTAGACAGCTGGCACGTTTTTCCGGAAAAGCGGCTGATTTTCTGGAAAAACTGGCCAGTCTAGACACAGCCTAACTGTTTTGTTTCCCTGAAAGAAGAGCCACCAGGACATGCACCAGAGTTATGGGAGAGCCATACTGCTTCAGAACTGGTTGCACACCATGGTGATACTGCATTGTTGGCAGAGCTTTTCCTGTCAGCGTAGTTTGAACACCTCCCTGAAAGATGGTAATTATGTTGACAGGAGAAGCCCTCCCATTGACATAGTGCTTTCTATGCCAGGGGATGGCTTGGGATAACTACGGTGCTCAGGGCTGTAGATTTAAACCAACATAAATTTGTGGCATAGACCAGGACTGAGCAGGCAACAGGGAAAAAAAGAGTAACACTGTCAAAAATGGCATTACTTGTTCCAGAGTCACTGACAACTTGGAAGAAAATGATCTTGATTGGTTATGTCCTAACAGAGTATAAAATATAGTATTAATTTATGTGCAGTACAGATCACCAAATCACACTAGGGAATAGGATATTTGGCTTTTTAAATGCCTAACTATCATGTGTAGGGAGGAAAGCTGCATGATCCTGGGGGACTTCAATCTGAGTGACACACTGGAGGATTTATGCTGTCAGTACTAAACCATCCTTGGAATTTCTAAATATTATAGATAGCAATTTCCCCATTCAAAAGATGTTCCATCTAACACAAGGGAATTCTATATTAGACCTCATCATGACCAATAGAGGAGTTTGTCACAACTAAAAATTAGTGGTAGCTTAGATACAAGTGATCATGAATCACATGCATAACGTACAAAGAGTAGAAAGTTTAAACCAGTAAAATACATGTATGCGTGCACACACACACCACTTTAAAAGGGCCAGTTTCACAAAGCTGAAAATAATTACGCCAAATTAGCAGAAAGGGAGAGTTTAACCAGAAAAACTAAATGACAATTGGGTATTGTTTAAGAAAACTTTTCTAGAGAGCCCAAAATCCCACAGTCCTACAACTGAGGAAGGAGACTACAGATTTAAAAAAACAGTTGTAAAACATGTAACAAATGGAAGAAAAAAGAAGTCAGTAGGAAGGAATAGAAATGAGAAGCTCAGAACTGTGAACAATTGATAAGTGACACACTAAAATCTATGGTCAGCAAAGTAAAGGATAATAAGGAAGATTTTTTTATTTATTTTATTAACAAAAAATAATCCTAACTATGGCATTAGTCCCTCATTAGATGGAAATAGAAGAATTATCAATAGTAATGCAGAAAAAGCAGAATAAATATTTCAGTTCTGTGTTTGGGACAAAGTCAGATGTGTCATATTATGGGATAATTCTGACTTTCCATTCAAATAGTAACTCATGAGGCTGTTATACAACAGTTACTGAGGTTAGGCTTTTTCAAATGAGCAGGTTGCAGATAACTTGTCTGCAAGAGTTTTACAAGAGTTGGCTAATGAGATTGCTCGATGGTTAATGTTGATTTCTATAAGTCTTGGAACACTGAGGAAGTTTCAGAAGACTGGAAGGAAGATCATGTCATACCAATAATTAAAAAGGATGAATGGGATTAACCCGGTGACCCTTGTCTGGTCAGCCAAACATAGATCTTGGATAAGATAATGCAGCAGCTGAGAGAGACTTAATTACCCTCCTTTAATTCTTTATTAATTTTATTAATGCTAGTCAACATGTCTTTATGGAAAATAGATCTTGGCTTGATAACTATTTTTAATGAGTTTACAGGTTTGGTTGATAAAGGTAATAATGTAAATGTAACAGATTTCTGTAAGGCATTTAAATTGGTTCCCCATGACATTTTCATTTGTAAAAAAAACTCCCGTAAATTGACACAAAATTAACATGACATACAATAGATGGAATACAAATTAGCTCATTGATAGGTCTCAAAATATAATTATAAATGGGGACTCATCATTGGTAGGGTATGTTTCTGGTGGAATTGGGTCTTGGCCCTATGTTGTTTAACATTTATATCAGTGACCTGAAGGAGAACATAACATTATAGTTTATAAAGATTGCTGATCACTCAAAGACTAGGAAGTGGTAAATAAAGATGAGGACAGGTCATTAATAAAGAGCAATCTGGATTGCATGGTAAACTGGGTATAAGAAAATATGTCATTTAATCCATACATCTAGGAACAAAAAATGCTGGCCATACTCACTGGATGGGAACTCTATCCTGGGAAGCAGTGACTGATAAAGATTTACAAGTCATGTTGGAAAATCAACTGAACATGGTCCTGGTGTGACATTGTGGCCAAAAGATCTAATACAACCCTTAAATACACAAACAGGAGAATTGTGAGTGGGAATAATTTATCTTTACATTTGGCAATGGTGTTACTGCTGCCGGAATAGCGTGTCCAGTTCTGGAGTCCACTGTTGAAGAAGGATGTAGATAAATTGGAGAGAGTTCAGAGAAGAGCTGTGAGAACGATTAAAGGATTAGAAAACATGCTTTGTAATGATAGACTCAAGGAGCAACATCTATTTATCTTAATAAAGAGAAGGTTAAAGCAATGACTTTCTCATAGTTATTAAGAACCTACATGGGAAATAATTAATTGATAAAGGTCTCTTTACTCTATAAGTCAAAGGTATAACATGACACAACCCAATGGATGGAATTAGAAGCTAGACAGATTCAAACTGGAAATAAAGAGTATGTTTTTAATGCTGAGGTAATTTTTAAATCAAGATATTTTTTCAAGATGTGCTTCAATTTTAAAGGAATTATTTTAGGGGAGTTCTGTGGCTTGTGTTTAAGGGAGTTCTGGTGGCCTACATGAGGTGAGACAAAATGATCGCAGTGGCCCCTTTTGGTTCTGGAATCTATGGTGGGAGTAGTTCACAATATGATTGGAGGCTGTTAAGAAGCTGTTATTGGTATGTGGGGAACTCTGATCTGAGTAAAAATAGTAACGTTTTAATGTCACTATTTGTATTAGACGGCAATGTTCTTAATACTTAAGGAGACAGACTGATCCCTCACTTGCGTGGATCCTGTTGTCTGAGAACTCCCAAAAGAACACGTGTCCCTATAAAGAAGTCTATGGAAATTAAATATGGGGTAATGAACTTGCCTCTCTCAGATGAGCAATTGGAAACTCAGTGAATCTATGCAGCCGCTCTGCTAAGTAACTGGACCAAAGGTCAAGAATGTATAAGAAACAAATGATGTATCCAGGCACTCGGTGCTGAGCCAAAACACGGAGTAATGCTACGTTGATTACATTCACTTCCATATTGGAAGAGCTCTATTTTCAGATTGCAATAAAATCTCCATAGAGCATAAACTGCCAATTACAGACCTGCTTTATCTTTGATTAGTATGAGGTGTGACAGAGCTCCTATGAAAACTCAGTGGGTCCTGCGCTTCCTGGCGGATTTTGCTTGCTTTAGAGGCTCACAGCAGCCCACCGTTTTAGGCACCACACCTCGTACTTTAGTTTGCTGAGCTCTTTTTATCATTGGCCAGCTTATAGTAAAACAGAGAATAAGCTACACAATCCTTTTCCCCAAGTGGAAATGGGGAGGTGGGTGTTGAGGGCAGCCCAGACCCACCCTCTACTCCAGGTTCCAGCCCAGGGCCTGGTAATAGCTGCCTGTGTGAATCCCCGACACCTGCAATAAGACAGCTCCAAGACCCTTGGCCTACTTCCCCACACCCTCCTTCTCTCCAGTTCGTCGTCCTAGTGTTCAGTTGTTGTCTCCTTTCCTTCTACTCCCAGTAGCCCCCTCCTCTGTCCTCTCAGCTACATGCAAAGCTTGTAGGCAAAGCTTCTTTTATGGCCAGTCTGAACTGGTTTTCTTAATTACCCCCTAATTAGCCTAGGCTGGCCTGACTCTAGCCTGGTCAATTAGCCTCAGGTATTCTACTGCCCTGATTGCCTCTGCTGGTTCTAAACCAGCCCCTCCCTATTAGTCTGGGAACAAAGATCTCCTCAGTCTGAGACTTATATATCTCCCCTCCACTACTTTTTTATAGCCTTCAGTTCTGACCCTTTCACAGAGGCTATAGAAAAGCAGAAAGTGGACCCAGCGCCCCCTCAACCAAAATGTATATGTTTGCTCTCCATTGTATTCCTGTGTTTTATTTCATTGACATTCCCCTGATCCTGCCCCTATTATATCTGTGGCTAATGGTGGTGCTGAACAGAAGCTGTGGAATTATTGGCCTATGGTGGAAGATTTAAATGATGCAAACATTGTTATCTGACCTGTTTGATTCTGTTTTTATTTAAAGGGTTAAATAGCCACACAAACATAAAAGCGGTTGTCAGGGTTTTGACAGAGGCTGTACCCTGCTCTGATTGTCAGCGAGAGAGATAGGAGCAGTAGAATGGACACTGACACGCAGAGTATACTCTAAATAGAAGATGGTGGTCCCTTTAAATCAGGATGGATGCTCAGGATGGCTGGCTAGGGGAATTGCTGTCTAAAGATTGCCTTTTTCTCAATGTGTAGTGAAAGATGGTGCTAAGTGTTGAAAAGAAAGGTGGTGTCTTTATAAAACGGCATCCTTAAATATCTGATCTGATGTGCCTCTACAAGTTCACCCAGGTGTGGACTTGGCACATCAAGTTCTCCGTTTCTCACTGCCAATTAATGTTTAAGCCTTATGGGGCATTAAGTAATGCAGAAGCTGTATCTCCATGGGGTTTTTGGCAGTGCACGCAAAGCAAAATAAATGAAAATTCCCTGGAAAATAGTGTACATATATTGGACAAAATGTAGAATGCTCACTCAAGGTGATGATCCTTCAAAGCAAAGTTGGTATTTCAGACATCCAGTTCATCATGCTGCAGACTTTAGACAGACCAAAAACAAACTTGAGACAGCCACAGCATAAAGGTTCTGTATTGGAGAAGGTCTCCATAAAGATCCTAATTTTAAAAAAGGACGGAGATGTGGAATGCTGCTGGCAGGGCATTCTCCATGAGGGGTTTTCAACTCTGGAACTACTTTCCCTCTGATCCACCACAGCTGACATTTGTTGATGGCACTGACGTGTATTATGCAAGAAAAGAATGGTTAGATATGTAGCGGCCATTCTGATTGTGATTATAGTTGTAATCATAAATATTTGAAGACATGTTTGAAATATAACAACAGTGTGTTTTGTACTTGTATGTGTATACGTGAATGGTTTCTTATTTTAATCTTATTCAAAGCACTTAGAGTACAGTCTGGCTGCTAGAAATCAGTCTAAATAAATAAACAATGTTGGGGGCTTGTGAATCAAGCATATGAGTTGTCAGGAAGACTCAGTTAATCATACTAACCCTTCCCATCAGTAAGAGCTGGGTTTTCTGGATCCAGATTCTAAGTGAGTCTCATAGAGAAAAAGAGCCCATTACACTATTAGAGCAATGCAAAGAGGCCATATCATAAATCAGAACCAGGCTTCTATTTTTGCTATGTGTCATGACATTGAGTAGGCTTCTGCCATGGCTTAGCTTCTCAAGAAGAGTATTACTTAAGGTTGTTGGATACCGAAATGATGGAATTGATGTCATCTCACAATTTTTATCTGTGTTTCTCTTCCAGAGAGGGGGAAAATGGTGATACACAAGCAAAAAGAAACTATTTCCCCTCCCTTATTGTTTAGTATTTACAGGGCATCCCTGCTATAAGTTGCTCCGGTATACATCCGTTTTGCACTAACGTCGGTGATGCTTGTAGGAACTGATGTGTTATAAGTCCTCCCATTTCCCGCTGTTAAGTTGCATCCAAAGAAAAAAAGTGCAAATGGAAGTCAGCTGCGTGAAAAAAATTCCCCACTTGAAGTTGTTTCGCTATAAGTCCAAGTTTTTTGGAACCTATCTTGGACTTACAGCAAGGACGGCTTGCATATAACAATTGTGTCTAAAGAGCAACTTTTAGTTCTTCATAATTTTAATGGACGGAAGGTCCTATGTGTTCCCAAGTTTCTGGGTCACTCCTGAGCAATAAATATGGTGCTACTGGGGGACTGATCCACCATCCTATCTGTAGATTTCCATATGGAGTCCTGTTGCCACGAGTATAATGCCTAGTGTTGGGTGAAAGGGTTGAGCTTTCACTACTATATCTGTCTGGAAATTTTCCACATAAACCTAGTTTAGTTGGGAAATACCATTTTGATAGTAAGACAAAACATCTGCTGAAACAATGGCATGTTTTCTGGCAGGAAGCAGGAGTACCCATGTCTAGGGTCCTCAGCCCCACGGCAGTGCCATCATGCAAACTGCCTAGGACCATTGTGCTGCTAGGCTGTGTGACGACGTGTCGGGGTTCCCCCGATGCTGCACCCCCCGTAGCAGCAAGAACAGACTCCACCAGCCAGTAGAATAGAGGGTTTATTGCTTCTCCAGGATACAGCACAGCATAGACGTGATGTGGTTACAGGAGTCAGGGCCAGGATGTCTCAGACCCCTTGGGTTAGGGGTCCATCACTCCTAGCCCCTCAGCCCAGGCTGTTCTCTTCATGTTTCCCAGCCAGCAACTGACCCTTCCCCCAACACTCACTTCTTTTGTTCCATCCCTTCCCTTAGAACCGGTAGAACTGGTTCGGTCACTATCATGGGGGCCCTCAAAACACCCCCCGCTGGGCAGTGCTTACAGACAGAGGCCAGTAGGGGTCATCCACAGCCCAAACACAGCAACCAGCAAGGTACTGACACTACATCACAGGCTGTCTGCTTTGGTGCAAACTGGCAGCCTGAGCTGGACAAAACCAAATTGAGAACATAACAAAATGTTCTGAGAGCTGAAAGCCCTGAGTTTCATTCAGCTGTCCTCTGTCCCATGCATCCCCTCCTGAATTCCTTCTCCACCAGAGCTTCTGACCGCATCCTTTCATCCCCTCCTGTTCTCACCTTCCACCCCTGAATCCACTCACTTCAATTCAGTAAAAGTTTGTTGTCATGACAGGTTGTCTGGGTGTTGTCAAAGATAAAAAGGAGACAGACCCCTCAGGTCTTCATGGGATGTGCAATAGGTTCCTCCTGCCTTGCCACATATGCTGTGTGGGACTTCAGACTGACAGAGAAGCTGTACTACTGAAGTATTGGTTATGTAGTTTGTCAGATTCAACCCAACACTGAATTCACTGCTGCTGGCTTGGAGCTGTTTACCTGACATCCCACAGAAGCTCTTAGATTGCGTAGTTCTGCCCCATAGACATTCTTCTTATTGTTTCAGTTTATCCATAAACCTTCCTTGTTCTTTTGAATTTTCAATGAAGATATGACTCTTACCATTTCAAAAAGCATCCAGGCTGCTTGGAGTCCTCCTTGCAGTAGCAGGAAGAAAAACAATTGAGCTTAGAGTTTGAACAGAGAGACAGATAAGATCCCCATTAGATTTTCACAGTGCATGCAGAATACAATCCCCACTAATAGGTTTCTAGCATAGTCTGACAAGCCATTGAATTGCTGGGTGAAAAGGAGGGGAGGGAGAAGCTGATTTTTGTAGAGGTCCCAAATTCTTCAAGGGAGTAAGAAGTAAAAGGCTGTTTCAATGTGTGTGATCCAGGGAGATGTCTATCAGAGATACAGGGAGGTAATTAAAATGTCACTATATGTACATGAGGGGACGAGGTGGAAAGGGCTGCTTGCCTCTTTGGTTCAAGGGGCTCGTCTGTGTCTTTGCTCTTATCTACAAATTGTGTAATCTTCTGCAGCAAGTAATTTATGCTTTGGGGGTAGGAATGCAGCCACTGAGAGAGTCTGGCTGTTCCTCTCCCTTGGCTACAGCAGAAAATAAATTAATTTTTTTCTTGGTCCACTGCAGTTAATAGGGCAGTTTCACTCCTGCTGGGCAATGGAAAGGAGGAGTTGTCCTGCTCTTCCCTTGCAGTATGCTTGCCAGGACCAAGTACTGTTAGAGGCTGGGACTACATTGTCTTTGGGCTTCCCACAACTTGCACTTGAGCTGGGAAACAGCCTGGGTACTGCAACATAGAAGCACATGAATGTAATGAAAACATCCCTCTCTTTATATCTTTAATAGCACTTGACTTAGAAATAGTGTGACTAAAGTGATAAAATCATGTACCCTTCAGTGAGTTCTTGTACAAACAGCAGAGGAACATGCAAGGCACTGCATTCAGCCATATGGAGTGGAAATCCATCAACTACACAAAGAAACTCCCACAGATCCAAACAGACATCATCTTCCTTTCCAAGTGCAAACAGATGAACATCATACCTAAGGGACTGAGGGTGAAAAACACACTACAGTCTACATATCCCACAGACTACAGCTAGAAATTATGCCACACACTCACAAAGAAACTCAAGAGCCACCTTATCAGCATTCTATACAACAAACAGAAGAAAATCAAGGAGGAGCTCTCAATATTAGAAACTATCATAAAAAACCAAGCTTCCACATACACTTCGTCTTTTCCAGACTTTACTAAAATTCAACAAACCACCTACAAGAATCATTTCATCTCCCTTCAGAAGAAAAAGGACAATAAACTATCCAAACTGCGACATGCCTCAGGATCTCTCATTCCAGATTCTTTCAACTCTCCTAGCAACATTGTCAACCTATCCAACCACTCTCTTAGCCCAGCAGAGGAATCTGTCCCTATCTCGAGGACTCTCCTTCTGCCTCACCACGCCTACGAATATGATTCAGTTCTGTGGAGATCTGGAAGCCTATTTCCGCTGCCTCCTCCCAAAGGAATATTTCCAACACCCCAATGTACAACACACTGATCTTGTTGCTCCCCCCTGCCAATCCCACAAGAGGAAGGCTTCTATGTGGACCCCTACTAACGGTTGTAATGAGAGTCTTCATTTCTACATTGACTGCTTCCGCAAACGTGCTCGAGCTGACATTGTCAGCAAACAACAACATATAACAATATAACCTCAGTCATATACAGCCTCAAAAACAATTCTAACATCATAATCAAAGAGGCTGACAAAAGGGGGCGCTGTAGTCTTCATGAACAGAACAGATTATGAATAGGAGGCAACCAGACAACTCACCAATACCAGATTCTACAAGCCTCTCTCCTGTGATCACACTAAAGAAAACCAAAAAAACCTAAAACAACTGCTCATGAAGCTCCCTGATGCTGCTTAGGACCAGATGTACACTAACACCCCCCCAATCCCAGACCAGGAGTTTTCTATCTGCTACCCAAGATACACAAACCTGGAAATCCCAGATGACCCATCATCACAAGCATTGGCACACTTACAACAGGATTATCTGGGTATGTTGACTCTTTCCTCAGACCCTATGCTACCAGCACCCCTAGCTACCTTTGCGACACCACCGACTTCCTGAGGAAACTACAAAACATCAGTAATCTTCCTGAAAATACCATCCTGGCTACCATGGACATAGAAGCTCTGTACACCAACATTCCACATGAAGACAGATTACAGGCCATCAGGAACACCATCCCTAATGACAGCACTGCACACTTAGTTACAGAGCTCTGTGACTTTGTCTTCACTCACAACTACTTCTGGTTGGGAGACAATTTGTATCTTCAAGTCAGCAGCACAGCCATGGGCACCCGCATGGCATGACAATATGCCAACATTTTTATGGCTGACCTTGAACATTTCCTCAGCTCTCACCCCCTAACACCTTTACTCTACTTATGCTACATCGATGATATCTTCATCATATGGACCCATGGGAAAGAGACCCTTGAAGAATTTCACAAGGATTTCAACAACTTCCACTCTACCATCAACCTCAGCCTGGATCAGTCCACACGAGAAATCCACTTCCTTGACACTACAGTACAATTAAATGAAGGACAAATTTCCACCAGCATATACCGGAAACCTACCGACCACTACACTTACCTTCATGCCTGTAGCTTCCATCCCAGACACATTTCTCAATTGATCAAATAAGGCCAAGCCCTGAGATATAACCGGATTTGCTCCAACCGGATTTGCTCCAATCCCACAGACAGAGACAAAAACCTACAGGATCTATATAGAGCATTCTTAAAACTGAAGTACCGACGTGGAGAAGTGAAAAAACAGATTGACAGAGCCAGACATGAACTCCTTTAAGACAGGCTCAAAAGATAGAGCAACAGAATTCAACTTGTCATCACCTACAGTCCACAACTTAAACCCCTCCAATGCATTATCAAAAATCTACAGCCTATCCTGGAAAATGACCCCTCACTCTGAGGCCTTGGGGGAAAAGCCAATTCTCGCTTACAGACAGCCCCCTAACCTGAAACAAATTCTTTCTGGTAACCACGCAACACAGCTACATCATAATCATACAGGAACCCTGCAGTCAGCCCCGGTGCCAACTCTGCTCATACATTTACATAGGTGTTTTCATCACTGGACCCAACCACATCAGCCACCAAATCAGAGGCTCATTTAAGTGCACATCCACTAATGTGATCTATGCCATCAAATGCCAGCAATGCCCCACTGCAATGTATATCGGCCAAACTGGACAGTTTCTACGGGAAAGAATTAATGGACACAAATCAGATATCTGAAAAGGCAACACACAAAAACCTGTTGGAGAACACTTTAATCTTCCTGGACACTCATTAATGGATCTCCAAATTGCTGTTTTGTTTCAGACCAATTCCACAAGCCAAATACAGAGAAGGATTGGAGCTTAACTTTATTCACAAGTTTAATTCTTATGCTAATGGTTTGAATCGGGATAGGGATATCGGATGGCTCACACATTATCAACCAACCAAACAGTGAAGGTGCTAATGGTTCTTGATGTCTGTGTAGAATCTGGTGTTGGTCATCTTCTTGAGTGCAAACTAATGGTTCTTATCAGCCTTTTGTAACTATTTAGCCTTTAAGATTCTGCTAGACTAATTGTTGTTTTTTAAGTTACAGACTCACTTGGCTATCCCTCTGACACTTATCTACTCACTGTCTTTTTTTCTTCCTCCCCTTCAATTTTTTTTCGTTCTCTCCCCTCCCTCCTTCCTTTATTTATTCTTGGATCTGGACTTCAAACACTCCAGTCATCTGAAGAAGTGGGTTGTGCCCATGAAAGCTCATGATATCATCTACATATTTTGTTAGTCTTTAAAGTGCTACTAGACTATTTGTTGTTTTTTAAGATGACAAAAGGAGTGTAATTAACAGTGTGGAATCAAATTGGGAAAAAGAATGTAGGTTGATCATCAGGGAAGTAGCTAGGGTGAGATTAATTAGAATGTAGAATCATTGAAATTGGACTGGACAAAGTGACTCGTAGACTTTCAGGTCAAAAGAAACCATCATGGTTTCCATTGCAGGCCACAGTGACCATTGCAGGCCACAGAGCCTATAATAGACCACTCACCCCTATAATAGACCCATAACCTTTGCCTGAGTTACGGAAGTCCTCAAGTTAGAGAAGTCACTATTTACACTAGTTTAAACTTGAAAGTGACCTGTGCTGCAGAGCAAGGTGAAACCCCCCAGGGTCTCTGCCAATCTGACATGGGTAAAGATTCCTTCCTAATCCCAGATATGGTGATCAGATGGATCCTGAGCATGTGAGCAAGACCCACCATCTAGACACCTGGGAAAGAATGTTCTACAGTAACTCAGAGCCCTACTCATTTGGTGTCCCATCACCAGCCACTGGAGATATTAGTGGCAAGTAGCTGCAGATCAGCCAAATGCCATTGAAGGTAATTTCATTCCCTCCAAAAAGGTATCAAGGTCAGTCTTTATGCTAATTAGGTTTTTGCCCCTACTGGTCCCTTGGGAAAGCTGCAATGAACAATCATATATTCACTGTGCAGGTCTCTTCTGTATCAATTACCTGTTATTTCTCTCATTGTTTAACACTTTGTAGGTCTTTTGTATAGAAACAGACATATGGTACCTTTGTAACACAGCATGCTTCTCCTCATTTTAGATGGAGTTGCAGAAGAGCCTGGTAGCATCCTGTTTGGGCCACATCAACTTTGGGCCCATCTTTATAATGAACTTTCTGATTGAGGGGAAATAGGTGCTGCTCCTTTTATGCTAATTTGAGGAGTTTCTTTCCCTCCAAAGGACTCAGCTCTTCCTGGGTATGTTAGAAACATCTGCCTAAATGATTCTGCGATAGCTCACTTATACTTAACAAGAAAAATTTGGACTGGGGCGCGCCAAGACTGAATGATTTCTAAAGCAAAATTTTGTGTCACACCTTGAATCTGAACACTTTAGTTAGTTTCTGGATGTCTAATGTATGGAAATGGAGCTCACGTCTATAAATACATTATGAAACGGGTTATCACACTTCCAGCCCTTCTCCGGACACTTCCCTCAGCATTTTGAATTTCTCAAAACTAAAACGATCCAGGAAGCTAGACTTCAAAGGTGAGTTTAATTGCTGTTGTTCTGAACATGACTGGGGTTATGAAGCTGATCTTCAGGTCCCAAATGACCAGTGCAATAATCTCCCCATCCTTCTCTACTATTTGCAGCTGATGGGAACCATTCATTTCCCTTCATTGCCAACAGCATATAACAACCTATAATATAACAGCAGCTCAGAGGTGATCCCTCACATTTTGTCCCATAAACCTCTGCCCATTTTCATTGTTTGCTGCTGGTTAGGTTTGTGTTGTTCCTCCAGGATCCTCCTTCCCTGTGTTGGCTTTAGGCTGCTGGCTATTGTTTGTCATGTATAATGGGAAATCATCAGCTTCAGAGGGGTAGCCGCGTTAGTCTGTAAACTGGAAAAACTTTTTAAAAAACAATGAATAGTCTAGCAGCACCTTAAAGACTAACAAAACATGTAGATGGTGTCATGAGCTTTCAAGGTACAACTCTCTTCTTCAGAAATCATGTTAGCACAAGCAGCTCACATTTCCATGGCCATCACCCGGCTGCTAAGTGCTGCAGAGATGCAAATCACCTGATTGGCAGGTCCTGACAGCAGAATGGATTAATCTTGATGAGTCTTTATGTCAAAAAGTTCCCTAACCTCAGCAGTGCATCTCCCTGGCTCCTCATTTCCCCTTTGTTTGTATCTCCAGGCTGTACTAAGTGAATGGGGGAGTTGGGCCATCTATGTGCTATAAGAAAAGGATGAGCTTGTTATGGAAGAATTGCAGTCATACACTGTGCAGTGAATATGTAAAGATTGTTCTGCGGGTTTGTATTTCCTGGATTATTTTCTCTGTCTTCCCAACCTGACCTCAAATAAAATTCCTCCACTTGATCTGTGTCTTTGGCTTGGGCAATCAGCAGATACAATCGGGGTCTGTAGGGAATCACAGTGGCCTGGCATACAAAACAGTCATGCAGAAATGAGGAGCCAGGAGTAATGGAGAATAATACCAATATTGAAAGAGTAAGTGAAATGACAGAGAAATATAACTGAATAAGATTAATTGGGGATCAGATTCGATAAGTGCTAAAATGATGTGACGTTTACGGTCAAAGGCTTACCTGAAATGTTTTAATGACAGTCATTTAATCCCTTTAAAGCAGATAGATAAAAAGTTAAGTGAAATCTACAGCACTCTTCCACCCTCTGAACTGTTTATGAACCTGTTACTGGACATAGATCATTGTGAAAGGCTCTGGCTGGGTGTCAGCTATAGTAATTATTGAATTTTACATGATGGGCTACCATTCCTTATGTACTGATTAACCTACAAGGTCAGCAAAACTAAACACAAAGGTCTAGCGTTATGGGCCTAGGGTATGTCTTTGACACAGTATGTGAAGTTGCTCAACAGTTTTAAATGTGCACATTACAGGCAAGAGATTGTGTGTCAGAGGTTGTTTGAGGTAGAAAGAAGTCATCAGTATTTTAGATCCTTGTTGACAATGGGCTGTAGTGTAATTCCCAGCAGATGTACTCCTCCAGCGGTATCACCAGTGTAAGCTGTTGCATAGACAAGGGTACGAGGTGTTCGGGCTTTTAACTATCATCTCATCTCATCCTGACTTGAGCCCACCTGAACCTTGTCCTCCATACTACAGCTTCCAATGGTGAAATTGCACGTGTTGGGAATTAGAGATCTGAAAAATCCTGGTGTCGACAGTGCACAACAGTCCCCTCCCACTTTCTTCATTCACTGTTGGCTGTGCTTTATCCCTCTCATCACCTTTCTTCTAAACTCTACCAGGTTTGGTTAATCTCCTTCCTGTCTTTTCCCAGCAGAGCTCTATGTGGGGAGGCAGCGGGACCGACAGTCTGGCTGGGTCCCTGGGCAAGATGAGGGGGAGCCAGAAGGGGCGGGGCCTTGGCAAGAAGCAGCAGGGCTATGGGTAGGCAGCTCTCAGCTCTGCCCAGAGAACGCTGCGCCTTCCCCCAGTAGTCCACACTGCTACCCGGAACATGCCATGCGGCACTCCAGCAGCGATTTGAAGGACCCGGGCTCTGGTTGCCACTGTTGCTGTAATAGCAGCGGTGGCAGCCAGGAACTCAGGGTCCTTTTGTATCGCTGGGCCCTGGGGCAGTTGCTCCCTTTGCCCTTTCTTGTCAGAGGGTTTGGTGGGGAGGTCAGTCAGCTGCTGGGTGCTGCTCTTTGTGCTGAGATCTCTGTGTCTTTCAGCTACCTGGCCACTTCTGTCTGAGTTACTTGGAGCCAATTGTTCACTCTAAGCTGAAGTCCTGAGTGTGTAGGGGTTTTGCACTTTGGAAATATTTCTCACACGCATGCACATGCACATACATACACACCCTTCATTATTATGCAAATGTGAACAATACACTTGTCATCAGGCCCCTCTCTCCCACGCACTTCCTCTGAAAACAGCCACTTTCCTCTCTCATTAAACACTTAGTCTATGTACACATTTTTCACAGCTGTAGAGAAGCAAGCAGAGGGGGCTCTTTCTCTACTAACTGCTCTAGGCTTGTTGAGCTGCTGGAAGCAAAAGAGCTGCTGCTGCTGCATTGTTTAAGGCAGTGTTACAGCGTTGTCGATGCATGATTCAGACATACTGGCAGAGTTAGTATCAAGCTGGTAGGGAACAGGCAGAATTGCCCAGGGGCTGTGGGACATCTTGTTTTCCTCTTCCACTGAGCATTGCTGTTCTGTAGCGGTATTGATCAATTTTGAAATAGGTAGGTGATGAATGGAGATTTCAGGTTATTTTGGTAGCTGTCACTGCAGTGGATGGAACTGTTTAAATCTAGCCTAGAATATTTCACCTTTATTTCTCTGAGCTCTCTCTCACCCTGGGAAGAGTCTGTTTCTTTACTGCTAACAGATAGCAACAACTGAGCCATGCAGAGGGTCTTATTCCTCACCTCTTGTTCTAATCTCTATATATTCTGCAATAGAGCTACCTCCTGGCTTTTCATCCTTGAGTTCTTTATTCCCTGCTAGCTCTCTCTGCCTCGTGAGCTAATATGAAAGACTTTTGCCTGTCTTGTACAAAGGGGATTCTCTAGGGTGCATTTCATGTCTGCTAAGAATTGTGCAAATACATGTTTGAGAGAGACCAGATAAGAAGCTTCCACATCTGCAAGAGTTCTGCAGCAATGCTGACCAAGCTGGTTGTCCTACCATACACAGGTGGTTGCATCTAACCCCCATGACATAGTGGAATTTTTTTTTCAAACATCTGAAGAATCCCTCTTTAAAGTATTAGCCCCTGAACTTGGTATCCCACCTCATCCCTGTTCCCCATCATTCTTTACTGTCTCATCATTCTTCCTCGTGGCTGTTCTGTGCTTAGAGTTCAGCTATTGACTGCTTGAGACCTGACTTGTGGTAAATAATGCATAAAAGATGAAGGTAGCGGACAGATTGAAAGCCAAGTTTCTCACTCGTTGAATACACACTACAGTCACTCATTGTTCTATTTCAGGAAGCAGAGAGTGAGCAGCTACCCACGCAAGGATTGACAGTACACAGTGACACACACACCTGTGATAATTCCCATTTCCAAACAAGACTGAACAAATTGGAAATGCACTAGCTTGAATCAGAGATTACCTCGTGGGTGTTATTTTAGCTAAGGGCTTTAGAATCTAAGAGGTGCCCATCATCAGAAGATGTGCATTCCAGCAAAAACATTCCCACCAAAAGAACCCATTAGCTCATGGTGTCTGGTGTGTGTCTTGTTTGTTTTTGTACCCGTGTCTGGATGAACCCTCTTATTTCTGGACAATAGCAGCTTTGTGGGTGCTGATGCAAATAACTGTTCGTGAGAGGGTTTACATCAGAGAGGCTTGGGCTTCTTGGTGACTCTTTGTGGGTTGGGAGGTGAACAGAGTGAGACTGTGAAGGAGAAGCAGGAAAAAAGGATCTTCAGTAGACGAGGAAGTGAGTGGGGGTAGTGTGTGCAACCACCATCAGTGTCAGCAGCTGACAGGTCACTGGCTCTGTAGCAGTTCAGTGCCAGGGATGCCTCTGAGTATTCCTGGCCAAACTCCATGCAGAGAGGAAGAAGAATCTTTTGCGACTTGGTGACTAGTGGCAGTAGGGAAGAACTAAAGACTGGGGAAGGTCGGTGGACATGGGTAGTGAGGGTGAGCAGCCATGTGCTCTGGCACATGAGTATTCTAAAGGAAGACCAGCCTCTCAGTGGTGTCTGTTTAGAGGGAAGTGCAATTGCTGGTGACCAGAGCTTAGCGATGCTTTGACTATGTTGCCCCTTGCCACAAAACTGTGCTTTGCAATCTCAGCTTTCACTTCTTTAAAAAAATGTTTCTAGTCTTTATTTCCCAAGAGGTAAAATTCATCATTTTTACCATGGAATTTCTCATTCTGCTGCAGCCAGATATTCAGTATTTAGTTCCCTCTCCCCCTGAGTGGCTAGGATGTGTCTCTGGCTCCCCTGAATTCTTCACAAAGAGGGAGTTAATTGGATTACAGTGGTGCATGCTCATTGCTTTGATGAGGGAGGAGCCAAAGCTGCAGGCCAAGGTGCAGACAGTCAGAAGCCTAGGCCAGCAAACTGGGCTTTTGGTAGCATCGTGGCCCCATAGAACTACGTATCTGACCTCCATGGAATGCTTGGGGGTGCTTCTGTGCTATGTTGGTTGGAGACTATCATAGGAGCTAGTGTCCAGAAGATGGAGCAATAGTACCTGGAGGGTAGAGTATGACAAACTCCTTAAAAATAGGTTACTGTTAAAATTAAGCAAACAGTTTTTATGTCATTGAATATATGAACCATAGCTTGGGGGAGGGTGGAGAGGAGTGGAAAAACAAGGAGTATTCCGTAGCAGTAGAATAAATTAATGTTGCCATGGAATTCAGGAGTTGTTGCTACAGAGGTTGGTTTCATTGTGCTGCATGGTAAGTATATGGGACCCTGATGATAGCAGCTGCTGTGTTAAAATGCTACTTAGAGGAAGTGGTTGAGAGGAGCAAATTCAATGTTACACACACAAGAAAAGGTTGTGTATAGACAAACGCATCTGCAAAACCCTTGTAGATTTCTGTTTGACCATCCAGGAGGCATACCTTTAACTGACTCCTCAGGAGCTTGTGGAGAATGACTGAAAGCCCAAAGCTCTCTTCTACCAACACTCAAACTGCAACCATTACCTTGCTCTTGTGCTTCTCTGAAAAACATAACATTTAAAGCTAGCACCCATGAATTAACTGTAATATACTGTGACACTGCTCTTCACATACTTCTCTGAAATGGTAGTTCCCATCACTATGTCTAGCATTTCTGTGCCATTTCTGCATATGTGTCATCACTTTCCTTTTTACCAATAGGCTGATCATCAGAATGACCTACCTAAAACCAGCATCATCTCCACTGATGAGCCTCGTTGGGTTTGCAAAGGTCTTGAATTGTGATATGCTGATAGAAACCCCTGTTGCTCAAAAAGCCAGTCCAAAGTATGTCATGTGGAAGTCTACCTTCACCTGGAAGTAGGGAAGTTTGTGCTTTTACTGAAGATCTCAGTGGACTTGACAGGCAGTGTAAGTCTAGATGAAGTGAATAGTTTCTGGAATTGTACCTGGAATTCCTCCCCTTTTGCACCTCCTTGGAGGAACTCCATCACCAACCTTTTGCAGCTGCAAGGGGAGGATATATGTGGGAAATTGTTTTCACACCCCACCTTCCTTACATTTTCATACCACGGGAAGGAAAGCAAGTTGTCAGCCACCCTCCTGTGATAGCACACAAGTTTTCCAGTATATCATCTACAGCCGTGGAGTCCAACACACTATGTCCTTATGAGCCACATGTGGCTATTCGGCCAGTGGAGTGTGGCTAGTTGGCTTAAACAATGTGGCTATTTGGCCAGTTGAGTGTGTCTAGTTCACTTCAGAACTGGTTGGACACCATGGATCTACAGGTTATTGCTTCTCTAATCCGCATGTGAGCCATAAAGGGGTGTTGACACATTGTGAGGCTCACCCAGGATGCATTAGCAAACATGTTCAGTGGTTTGACCACCAATCCATGTGACATAGAGATATGTCCACTCTAATTGTGTTATGACACTCCAGCAGCACAAATCATCATCCTCTTTATTTGTTTTAGTCATCTGTTGTCTTGTTGCCTTCTAAGTCTCTCCTTTCCCCAAAGGGTTTACAGTATTTTTGCTGCACGCATACATGGTTCTTAACTTAGTGGATCCCCAGTCTCGGGCGCAGCCTGTTGGTGCGGCCACAATACAAATAAAATTATTTCCTCTAACAAGTAGCAGTGTCAAGTCATGTGTAGAAAAAGACAAGATCTGTGTGTCAACAAACATGAAAAAAAGATAAGTTTAAATATACTGTAAGACGGGAACTGAAAAAATAATCACTAATCCACAACCTATAAGGGGAAAGGGTGTTGTACTGGAAATTATAAGAGAGAGGTTTTCACATGTTCTGGTAAATGTTTTTGGTTGTACACACTTGAGGTTATAGACATTTGAGTTGTCATGTTATAACTAGGATTTTTTTTCAAATATAATTAAATTATTAGCACAGAAGATGCAGTTGGTACCACTGCTTGTATTCTATAACAGTTGCTATTTTATGCTTGGTTGCTAGGGTTGGCCTTGCCCCTGGGCTCCCACATAAATTTATAAGGTTCTCCAGGAAGATGGATTTTGAACCAAGTGCTAAAAACTGTTCATCCCAACATTCTGTTTGACATATGTGAAGTGCCACAAGATACCTTTTCATTACCATGGCATGGTCTTGATAGAACAGAAGTGACCCAAGAATAAAATGAACAGGTTATGCTTTTGGACTTTTTGTCTTCAAAAAAGGTAAGGACAATACGATAGTTAGGCCACAGGAGTACACTCTAGAATGATTTGCAATAAACCAATGTACAGTCAGGGGAAAAAACAGGCACTTATGGTATTCTAATGAGAAGGAAATAGATGGGTGATTAAGTTGGATATGAGATAAATATTGGAAAAATACATTGGAGTTCTAGGTGATGATGCAAGATGGAGTATGATAAGCCTGACAGTTCAGTGTCTGGTTTTGCTCCCCACTCCTCCAAAGCCTTTTTTAGATTACGATTTTCTAATGTGCTGGGTGGAAAATTATGTTTACATTCATGATAATGCATGTATTTCAGTTGCCATTGGGGTTGTGAAAAGGGCATTTTAAAAAAACCAGTGGATGTATTTGGTATCATTGTGCGCTCAAGTTTTGAACTTCTCTGCCACTCTGAAATATTCAAATGAAGACAAATACATATTTGAAAGTATTTTTCTGCTAGAAACATTGACTTGCATTTAATTTGTGTGTAAATTAAAAATTTTCCACTAAAAGGTTAAAATGGAATAGCTGGACCATTTAAGTTATTGTTTGTCTATTAGGAACAAATAAGAAAGTTATAGAAAACTGTCTCAACGCCTAGATAAGAATGAGAATAGATTGAGTCTGTGGTGTCAGAGACACAAGTATAACTGATTACTATTGGGTGTAATCAGATTTCATTAGGTATTGTAGAAAGGGGGAGTAGGTTGCCTTAACAGATTTTCAGGCCAAAAGAGGAAACATTTATTATGATCTGCTGTATAAGAGAAGCAACAGAATTCCATAGTGATTCCTACATCTAGTCCAAGTACGTGTGATTGATCTGAAGCATGAGTTTTAGTGAGTCATCAGATTATCCATCCCCATGCGTAATTACTCTCACTGTTAAATAGATGTCTTATTTACAGTCTGAACTTTGCTGACTTCAACATCCATTCATTGGATCTTGTTATGCCTTTGTCTTCTCAATTAAAGAGCTTTCTAATATTTCATGTGTCTTCCCTGTGTAGGTAATATAGGCCATGATCAAATTGCCTCTTAACTTGCTCTTAATAAGTTAGATTGAGTTCCTTAGTCACTCACTGTAAAGCACGTTTCATCTTCAAGTGAGGAGCCCTCAGGGTATTCACCGTGGGTGCTCTATATGTCAGGGACTGGAAATTCTTCAAGAGCAGTGTCTGTTGGTCTGTGCCTGAGCCCTGTATCTATCTCCTAATGCGTCCATTTGAGGGCATAAAGAGAAATTCAGTGACCATGTCCCAATTCTTTTTCAGCTGCTCAAGGTCTGGGGTAGAGCCTTCTATGTTGTGACAAAGTTCCTGCTCAGCCTTGGTGGGTCATGCACTTTGTGATGAATTGTTTGCCTCAGAATTCACAGCAGTCCTCAATTTAGGCACCATTCCCAGGGCTTCAGCTTGCTGTTCGTTGAGCTACTCTCATCATTGGCCAGCATGAAGAACAGAGGGGAAACCTCCAAATGATACAAGGCTGAATAAAATCCCTTTCTTTCCCCAGCCAGACTTTTTCCCAAGTGGGTAATGGGGAGTGGGTGTGTGGGGGAACCCTGGCTCACCTCTACTCCAGGTTCCATCCCAGAACCCTGTAAAAACAGCTGTCTGGAAATGTCTCCAACATCAGCTGCATGACAGCTAATAACCCCTGGGTGAATTCTCCTCACCTTTCTTATCTCAGGCTCTTCCTCCTGGTACCCACTTGTGCTTGCTCTTCCTAGATCCTCCTCAGCTCCTTCCCCACTAAACTAACTGCAAAGGAGCTCTTTTTAACCACTCTCAGCTGTTCCTTAATTGGCCCTAAGTGTTCTAACTAGGCTTACTTGACTCTAGAAGCCCACTTAATTGGCTGCAGGTGCTTAATTGCCCTAATTGATTCTGGCAAGTTCCTGCTGGTTTTAGCTTACCCTGGAAATAGAGATTTACTCAATCTAAGGTTAATATACTTCTCTTCTATCACTTCCTTGTACCCCTCTGGCCTGACTCTGTCACAGTGTCCGTTCTTTGGAATTTCAGGCTCTGCAAAACTTAAGTCCCTGTTTGGATTTGAGACCCTAACATCCCACTCTTATTTGTCCAGAACTGCGAGGCAGAACCTTGCCAGCATCCAGTATTGATAGTTTGGAATTCTCCTACAATCGCAAGTACTCTGTGAAGTAGAGATTTGGGACAGATAGGGGACAAATTTTCTCCACAAGAAGATGGAGAAATCCCAACAGAAGCCCTTAGAAAAAGAGGCCCACTTCACTCCTTTCACCAGTTCTGCCAGGGATTCTGTACCTCAAAATGGACTAACAGCAAAGAAGATGCCAGTGTTACTGGGAACTCACAGTGCCTCAAAATTGTGCTTAGACAGATAGTTAACAACACCTGTGCTTGCTCGTCACGGTGAAAAGCACTTTCAGTACAGGCCCCAAGGGTTCTTACCAAACTCCTTGCAGTGATGGTCATAAACCATTGCAGACAAAGGAAATCGGTATTTTCTTGGCTGGATGATTGGCTGTTCACAGATTGGTCATACCAGTGGCGTAACCAGAAGGGCCCACTTGGGTGGGCCCTGACTTCTGGCAGGCGGGCAATGGTGGGTGCAGGAAGCCCTCATGCCCCGGCTTCACTACCCAGGTGGCGTGGGGTCATCCCCCATGCCCTGTCCCCACTCCTCAGCTGTTCCCCAGGCTGGAGCACCAGTGGTGTGGGGTCAGCGCTTATGCTTGGCCTGCATGGGTGGATGGGCCTGGATGCAAGGTAGGTGGGCCATGGCCCACTCGGGCCTATCCCTGGCTATGCCACTGGGTCATACCAGAAGTAGAAGTAACAACCATCACGGCACTTCAGCTCTTTCCTTAGGACTTCAGATCATTTCAGTCAAGTTCATATTAACACTCTTACAATCCACACCGTTTACTGGGGTGGACCTGAACTCGGTCTCAGCAAGGGCTTACTTACCTCCAGACTAATTCCTAGATATGAGGGAATCTCACCAACAAGACTCTCATCAACCAATCCTTCATGGTCCTATTAAGTCACATGGCAATATACTCTTGTGTCACCCCCATGTATACAATTACATCTAAGATGTCTTCAGCTCAGATTATGGATAGTCTATGCCCTATACAGGGACTACTTGGAGAAGGTGATGTCTTTTCCATGAGACATCTGATATCACTAACCTAGTGGAACAACAAAGACACAATATGCACGGGAGGGAGTTCTTTTTGTTTGCGCACCACATACAAAAACACTTATCATGAACACTTTCCTTCTAGAATGTGGAGTACATCTTGATGACAAGACAGTCCAAGGCTTCTGATCCCCTCAGGAATGCAAGCTGCATATCACTTTGTTCAGTCTTTGAACAGTTCTAAAAGCTAGCAAGATGTTCCTGCTCATATCATCCATCAACATTCAGGTCAGGCTATCTGACCACTATATAAACAAGGAGAGAGGATAGAGATTACCTTTCCTCTACAGAGAAGTGATCCACATTTGAAATTGGTGCATTGACATTTGGACAGTACTTGCTTTTTAGGCAAAACAATGAATGATGCAATCCGAAGCTGGTATTGTGTCATACATGATATGAATTGCATCATGTTATTCCTAGAAGTCATGGATGATGCAATCATAACAAAGCTTACATCACTCTGCTGAACAAATTGCCCTATATCAGCTCTAGAAATCATACAGTGTCGTGCTCTCTTATTTGTCAGTGTTTGATTTTGCAAAGGGACACATTTCTGTTTAGCCAAAGTGAGCAGAGATGCCTCGTACTTGTGTGAACAGTGCAGATAACTTCTGCTATGTTTGTGGTGAAGTGACTTTTGCATCACAAAAGCGCAGTATAACCACTATGGTTAAGAAAGCCTATCACCTTTATTTTGGCTGCAAAATTGGAGATCAGGACAAGAGGTGGGCCCCACACATATGCTGCAACACTTGTGCAACAAATCTTCGCCAGTGGTTGAACAGAAAAAGGAAATCTATGCCTTTTGCAGTGCCAATGATTTAGAGAGAGCCAACAGATCATACCAGCAATTGTTACTTCTGCATGGTGCCTCCAGTTGGGAAAGGTGTGTCAAAGAAGAAAAAGTGGACTGTGCATTATCCAAACATTCCATCAGCTATACGCCCAGTACCCCACGGAGAAGGACTGCCGGTTCCTGATGCACCAGAATCATTCTCACTTGAGTCAGACGAGGAAGAGGAAGAGGATGAAACTTCTGGTCCTGAACCATCGATGTCACAGGACCCACATTTTCTCCCATCCTCCTCCTCTGAACCACACCTCATAACACAAGGTGAACTGAATGACCTTGTCAGGGATTTGGAAGTACCCAAGAGTAAGGCAGAGCTGTTGGGCTCCAGACTACAGCAGTGGAATCTCCTGGCAGGTGTTAGGGTTTCCATGTTCCGTGACTGTCAAAAGGATCTTGTCCCATTCTTCTTCATGGAAGGTGATCTTGTAGCCTGCAAGAACATCGATGGTGTGATGGCAGCCCTCAACATCATTCACGATCCAGATGAGTGGAGACTGTTCATTGATTCATCGAAGACGAGTCTTAAAGCTGTTTTGCTGCATAATGGCAATGTTTTGCCATCAATTCCAGTTGGTCATGCAGTCCACATGAAGGAAACCTATGACAACATGAAACAACTTTTGAGGTGCATAAACTATGACCAACATCAGTGGCAGCTTTGTGGAGCTTTGAAGGTCGTTGCTCTCTTGCTTGGTCTGCAGACTGGATACACAAAGTACTGCTGTTTTCTCTGCGAATGGGATAGTCGTGCAAGAGATTCCCACTACATCAAAATAGATTGGCCACTCCGACAGTCTTTGGAGCCTGGGAGGAAAAGTGTTCAGCATCCACCACTTGTTGAATCAAGGAAGATTTTGTTACCACCCTTACACATCAAGCTGGGTCTGATGAAGAACTTTGTCAAGGCCATGGACAAAACACAAGCAGCTTTCAAGTACCTCCGTGGAAAATTTCCAAGGTTAAGTGAAGCTAAGATAAAGGAAGGTGTCTTTGTTGGTCCTCAGATTTGTGAACTTCTTCGAGATGATGCATTTGACCATGTACTGCGTGGCAAGGAAAAGACGGCATGGAAAGCCTTCCAGTTAGTGGCAATAAATTTTCTCGGAAACAACAAGGCAGACAACTACAGGTTGTTGGTGGAAAACCTCCTCAAGGCATACAAAAGCCTTGGTTGCAACATGTCACTAAAGATACATTTTTTGCACTCTCATCTAGATTTTTTTCCACCGAACTGCGGAGCAGGAGCGACGAGCACGTTGAGCGATTTCGCCAGGACATTGCAACAACGGAGAAATGCTATCAGGTCAAATGGAGCCCATCAATGCTTGCAGACTATTGCTGGACAGTGACAAGAGATGCTCCATTTAATGAATACAAGAGACAAGCCAAGAAGTGCCGAGTAGATACTGAATAGGACTAAGCTATGTAAATAATAGTTTTTTGCCTTTGTTTCATAATAAATTTTATTTATATAACCCTTTTGCTGATTTTTAAAGTGTTACATAAACAGGACAGGTGAAATATCATGTAAAGCAACCATAAACACATGAAAAGACCTAGGTTTACAATTTATGATTAAAACTCTACTATCTACACAATATACATAGACGTAAAATGTAAAAACTTAAATATCTTGGAAACAGTAGCCAATCAGTTGTTTTAATTGTCATATTTGAATTCAGCACATCAACATACATAATAAGTAGCACATTTTATCTCTGAAGCAGACGACTTCTAAAAAATTGTAGACCAGTGTTATCAGCAGCACCACCCTGGTCAGTGTCGACAGCTCCTCTGAGTTGGAGGCCAAGTCAGTGCACACAAGTGCCTCTTTGACTCAGTGCCACTGTCAGTACCGGTCTTACTCCCAGCACCGATCACTGCATGGTAGCCTGACGGTGCAGCAAACCTGTCCCCCCCAAGGGTAACCACAGGTGCAGTGGCCCTTTTGGATACTTTGGGTTTACCACCAGCCCCAGGGCCCGACACCTTCAAGGCCCAGGTCCACAGGCACCTACTCTAGGTGCACTCCTTCAGTCAAACTGCTCCCAAGGGCCTCAGCCTCAGTAGGCATCGCCTGCAGAAACAGGTAGAAAGACCACCTGTAGAGGGCAAAGTGTCCACAGTGCAGGGGCCAGCCCTAGATCCACCCCAATGGGCTGAGGCACAGCAGGAGCAGTTGCCCTTTTGGGAATCCTCATCATCATTGCCAGATGAGGCCCTTGCTCACCCTGTGACATCTATGCCTGCCATGGATGTGAGAGCACACCAGGAGCTGCTCCACAGGCTGGCAAGCAACCTGGGGGTACAGGCCAAGGAAGTGGCAGGGGATACCAACCCAATGGTCTATATCCTCACAGTGGATACGCCAGCCAGGCTGGCACTGCCACTCAACAAAACTATGACAAAGATCTCAAAGAATTTGTGGCAGACCCCTGCCTCTATACCACTGACCAGGACGTTACTTTGTCCCTCAATCCGGGCATGAACACTTGCACGCACACCTGCCTCAGGGGTCTTTGGTTGTCCAGATGGCCAACCATAGGGACAGGCAAGTCCAGCCGGGGCCCACACCAAAGAGCAAAGAGCCCAAGAAATTGGACTTGTTGGGCAGAAAGGTGTACCCTAAATGGTGGCTACAGTTTTGTATCGCCAACCAACAGGCGATGCTGAGCGTGTATGCATACAATACCTGGATAGCTGTAGAGAAAGTCAAAGAACTCCTCCCATAGGACTCCCATCAGGAGTTCAGAGCCCTGTTGGAGGAAGGCAAGGTCATCTCTCGCGCGGCCCTGGATGCCACAGACTTTGCCACCTGGAAAAGGGCCATGGGCACAGTTATGAGGCGTAGTTCATGGCTGCAAGTGTCAGGCATCTCTCCAGAGGTGCAAAACGCAATTCATGACCTCATGTTCGAGGGAGCTGGACTTTTCTCTTCCCACCCTCCCTCCCCATTCCTCTTCAGGGATCCATTTCACCAGAGCATTCTCCTCCAGGAACTTAACCACCTGCTCCGTCTGGGGGCTATAGAACCCATGCCTCACTACTACAGAGGCAAAGGGTTTTGCTCCCATTATTTTCTTACAACAAAAAAGTTGGGAGGATGGAGACGGAGCCTCAATTTCAGGAGGCTCAGCCACTATATGTGCTCACAAAGGTTCAAGATGGTCACCTTATCTACAATAATCCCTGCCTTAAACAAAGGAGACCGGTTATCGACCTTCGACCTCCAGGTCGTCTACTTGCATTTGTCCATTCATCCGGTGCACAAGAAATACCTGAGGTTTGCAGTACATGATGCATGCTTCCAGTACACAATGCGTCCCTTCAGATTCTCTACTGTTCCAACGGTGTTTTCCAAGGTGCTTGCCGTTGTCGCTGCTCACCTCCACAGACAAGAGGTCACGATACTTCTGTATGCCAACAACTGCCTGCTAGGAGCATGCACAAGTCATAAAGTGGAAGAGGCAGTTTCCCTAACCTAACAATTTCCCTAATAGATCACTATCCCAGACCCTTGGCTTACAGATAAACTTGCCCAAGTGCAAACTTGAGCCAGCTCAGACACTAGAATTTATAGGAGCCCACCTCGATTGCATAGAGGCTGTGGCCTTTCTCCCATGACAGAGGTTTCAAGCCATACAGGACCTTGTCGCAGTAGTTCCATCCAGCCCACAAGTCCCCGCAAGGACTTCTCTCCAGTTGTTAGGGTACATGGCAGCAGCCACCTGTACTGCATGCAGGGGCGGCCCATGGCTATAGGCCGACTCGGCCATCGCCTAGGGCACTGCCTTCAACGGCGCCTGATGATGACGTCACGGGGCGCCCGGGGTGCCTGACGATGATGTCACCCCATCGATGGCCCATTGACGGCCGTGCAGGCGGGGGCGCCGATCGCGCGTTCCACCTAGAGCGCCAGCTGCTGCAGCCCGCCTTGGGCCACTCCTGACTGCATGCCAGACTGAACGTGGCTGGCAACAGTGGCTGAGGACTGTATACAGACCACGTTTCCACAGCACAGACAAGCTAGTGTCAGTCCCAATCAGGGTCAAACAATCCCTTGATTGGTGGGCAGACCCAAGAAACGTGTTTTGAAGTACCTTTCAAAACACAGGAACGGTGGTCCCCACAGGAGTCCAACTTGTACATAAGCATACTTGAACTGACCAGTATTTTAACGCATGCCAGCACTTCCTGCACTTTCTTATGCAACACAGTGCAATTGTTTACAGACAATCAACCATGTATTACATCAACAGATACAGAGGCACCAGATCCTATTGCCTATGCAAGGAGGCTGTTTGCCTCTGGATGTGGTGCATTACACACAACATACCCCTGCAAGCCTCATACCTACTGGGCAGGAACAATCTCACTGTGAATGACCTCAGCAGGAATTTCAATTCCAATCATGAATGGGAAATGTATCCCAGCATTCTCCACCAACTGTTCACACACTGGGGTTTTCTGACAGTAGACTTGTTTGCAATCAATGCCGACAAGAAGTGTCCACAATAATTGTTTGCGTGTGGGCATTGACATATACAATCCCTCAGAGATGCGTTCCTAGTAACATGGAACATACCACTTCTCTATGCTTCCCTCCCTATTCTGCTCCTTCATTGAGTATCAACAAAATAAGACTTGATGCAGCCACAGTGATCCTCATTGCTTCAGCTTGGTCAAGACAAACAAGGTACACTTACCTGCTCCACATGTCCAAGAGAATGCCATGGCTCTCCTCCCTCATCTCCTGATGCAAGAGGAGGGTCGAAGTAATCACCTGTGCCTACAAACACTCCACATTCAGGCATGGTTCCTCACTGGTTCACCTCAGTAGAAAGAAAATTTACAAACCAGATCAAACAAATCTTATTGAACAGTAACAGATTAACAACCAGAAAATCATATGTATATAAGCAGCTAAGATTCTCAGTGTGAACTGAACGAAAATGCTTAAATCCATCAACAGTACCCCTACTTAGCATCTTAGAGTACCTGTGTCAGGGCTGTTCCTCACTCTGGCACTCCACTCTGGCACTCTAAGTGCAGAAGGTGCAGGCCCACAAGAGAGCTTAAAAAACTTGCCTCTACGGGCAGTGGTTACCAAAACTTCCCAGAGTCACCCATTCCCTGGCTCTGATAAATAAACAAACAATCAATCAAGTTGCCACCATCAAGTGATTTTTCCCCTAAAACCAGGGGTGAACACTTGTACCCCAAGCTCTTTTGCCCCAAAAGAGCTTGAAAAAAGAAAAGAGAAAAACAAGCTGCAGTCTCTGGTAGCTGACCTTTCAGTCTGAGGCATGCAGAGATACACACAGACAGACAGACCTTCCAGGACACAAGAATCAAATCATCACTGTAAAAAAGTGATTTTTTATTACAAAACAAAAGATAAACTTGATAAAGCATACTTGGTTGCTAGATGTTACAGAGCAACTAAGGAAAATAGAATAAAACACAATGGAAAGTGTCTGGGCACAGTGCTAGATGGTAAATGGAGAAGGGAGGCATAGAGTCACACGGAGCAGTTCAAACCAAACCACAAAATATAGAAAAATTACGCTGAACGTGACTGGATTCACTTTTCCCTTTACTTACTTCCAATTTTCTCTTTGTTCGGTCCACTCCCATGCCCCAAATTCCTTGGAGACATGGTAGTCCTGCCTGTTTTAAATCATTCTATAGCTCTCAACTCTTGTTTTTTCTCTCCCACACAAAGAAAGCAGGCAAGGAATATATACCCATTTCAATTTCAACACTCTATCTCGATTGGTTCTCCTGGCCCCCTAGCCAACACCTTTGCTAGCTACCTTGAGTTTAACACTATAGTCACTGGGTGCTGGTCAGCTCTCCTCCTTTCCATTACAACCTACTAGAATTTAAAAAAAAAAAAAAAAGGGTGGTTGTCTTTCAGTTCCCTTAAAGGTTCACCTCGCAGCCATAACAGCCTTTCATCCCCCCTTTGATGACAAATCTGTGTTCACCCACCCAACTACCAAGTACTTCTTAAAGGGTATACGGAACACTTGCCCACCCACGCAACCCCAACTTGGGACCTTAATTTAGTGCTTCCAGCTGTCACCCGCTAACCATTTTAACCTCTGGCAACATGTTCCATGCTCTACCTTTCTATGAAGGTGGCCTTCCTATTAACTGTCACATCTCCCAGGAGCGTGGGGAAATTGGTATGTTGATGGCACACCCTCCCATCACCATATTTCATAAGGACAAGGTTATTCTTCACCCACACCCAAAATTCCTCCCTAAGGTCCTAACTCCCTTTCAGTGTAACAAACCCATATACTTACCTGTCTTCTTCCCAAAGCCTCACAGAGACGTGGGGAAGCTGCATGGCACACACTGGATATCCACAGGGCGATTGCCTTTTACTTGGAAAGGACTAAGCAAATACACAAATCACCAAGGTTATTCATATCCACCACAGAAAGGTCTCTGGGCATACCAGCTTCTACCCAAAGGTTATCCGGGTGGATAGTGGACTGCATCAGAGCAGCCTACTGCATTTTTGTCCAGGAGTCTCCATTATAGCTATGTGCACACTGCAAGAGCTATGGTGACATCTATAGCTCACTTGTATAGCATACCTCTCATGGGTATTTGTAGCTCCACAACGTGGTCCTCTGTTCACAAGTTTTTTAAAACACTATGCTCTTGAAACTTACTAGTCTCATGACACTCAGTTCAGACAGATAATCCTGGCTACTGTACAAAATAGTCATCAACTAAAGTGCCCACCTCCAAGCACGAGTACTGCTTCATAGTCACCTAAGATGAAGCACCCAGTGTGACACTCTTCAAAGAATAAGAAAGGGTTACTCACTATGTGCAGTAATAGAGGTTATTCAAGATGGTTGTCCTTGTGGGTGCTCCAGTACCTGCACTTCCTCCCCTCTGTTTTAGACACAGATGCTTTCTGGGGCAGAGAAGGAACCGAAGGGACAGTTGACTGTGCATGTGGACTAACAGCACTGTGCTTGCCGTCTGCCCTGTGTGCGCAGCCTACCGAGGGCACTGCTACCTAAAATCTCTGACTAGAGGTGCAGTGGCACCCCAGACACCTAAGGTGGAGCACCTACAGGGATAACCATCTCGAAGAACCTCCCTTATTTCACAAGGTGAGTAACCTTCTGTTCTCCCCTGTGTCAGGAAGCTCTGCTTCTTTCGGAATTTTGTATCACCCGTGATATTCACCTGGAGGCAGCATACCTCCCAGGGACCCTGAACGTCCTGGTGGACTGTCTAAGCAAGTCATTCAAGGCACACGAGTGGTCTGTCGGGGGTTCATGTTGCTGTGGGTGATGAACAGGTCTAGGCAGGGACGTCTCCACCTGTGGAAAATATCCAGAATTATAAGTGTCAGGACTTCTGCTCCTACCTGGGACACAGCCCAGGGTCAGTGGGGGGATGCCTCTTGTCCATGCACCCACCTGCAGTGATTCTGGGACAGAGTGAACCAATTCAGTCCAGCATCATAGATATGATGCTTGGGATTTTGGATGGACAATGAGTGTAAAGTGAGCGTGCTCTCAGAGAATTCAAGCTATCCTTCAGACCAGAAGGATATCCATTATGTGAAAATACTACTCTGCTAAATCGAAACAGTTCTCTTGGCATCAATGGCATCATTTACCTGAAGAGTGGTTGGGTATCCCTTTCGTTGAGGGGCATCTTCTCTCTCTAAAGACTTCCACCTAAGTGACGCGCTCCGGGTGTGTTCAGTTGGCAGCTATTATTGCTTTCCACCTCCCACTGAAAGGCTGTTCCTTTTTTACTCATTCCACAGCTGCAATATTCCTGGAGGGCATTGTAAGGACATTTCCTCATTTCCAATCCAGTACACACTTGGGACCTGAACCTTGTCCTTTCTGTCCTCACAAGTCGACCTTGTGAACTGTGAGTCTCCCATTTCTTCCTGCACCTGTCCTTCAAATAGCTATTACCACTGTCCTTACAGGGAATTCATCTCTCAGAGATTTGCTGAGCAGCCAGCTGGGACTCCGTGCACACTTTCACCAGTCATCATTATACTTTAGTCCAGATTTCAGTTGTGGATGCCTCCTTTGGCTCAGAGGTTCCTCGCTCTGTGGTACAGCATCCTTCTTCCACACCCAGCCTCCTTTCCCAACCTGATTTTGCAGTAGTCAGAGTTGGGAGCAACAGTGATCCGTGCTGCTCTTTATGATCCTGGATGGAAGCACCAGGAGTCAGAGGGCACATGCATGGACCAGTAGACACTGTCATTTAAGATTTTCTGGTCGTGCATGAATGGTGCACGTTCATACCCAATGAATACTCAGAGGGACCACACGCTGTGAAGAACTCCAGTTATTATAAGGTAAAGTTACTTTTCCAGAACATGAATCTTTAATATAATTTGTATCTGAACCCTCATTGATTTTGAATGTCCTTTTTAAAGAATGGGCATCAAAACTGGACAAAACTGTAATGGCCTCATCAGTGGCATATGCAGAGGTAATCTCACCTCCTTTTTTCTACCTGACATCCAGCAAAGGTACATGCATGTTATTTCTTTTTGCCACAATATCCAGTTGGGAGCTCATTCTCAATTGGCTATCAGTAAGGGCCCCTAAATCCTTTTCAGTGCTTTCCAGAATACAGTTATCCATCCTCTGACTGTGGCCTTTTGTTCCTTGTTTGTAGATCTTTGGATGTATTTTTGGTAGGATAATACACATGATTGGAATATTAGTATAGAAGGGTACAGCTTGCTTAGGAAGGGTAGACAGGGGGAAAGGGAGGAGGTATTGCCTTATATATTAAAAATGTATATAATTGGACTGATGTTGAGATGGATATAAAAGACAGACCTGTTGAGCCATCTCTGGGTAAGGTTAAAAGGGGTAAAAAACAAGGGTGATGTTATGGTTGGGGTCTTAACCAGGAAGAAGAGCCGGATGTGGCTTTTTTTAAACTACCAACAAAATTATCTAACCAATTACTAGCAGGGCACAGATTATCCAACAAATTTTTGGAATGTATTAGAAACTATACTTTATTTCAAAAGGTGGAGAAAGCTAGTAGGGGGGAAGCTGTTCTAGATTTGATTTTAACGATAGGGAGAAACTGGTTGAAAATTTGAAAATGGAAGGCAGCGTGGGTGAAAGTGATCATGAAATGATAGAGTTCATGATTTTAAGGAATGGTAGAAAGGAGAACAGTAAAATAAAGACACTGGATTTAGTAAACTCATGGAGCTAGTAGATAGTCTTGCTTTCCATGGGAGCTTAAGAGGAAAAACAACTCAAGACAGTTGGCAGTTTTCAAAGGGACTTTATTAAAGGTGCGAGAGCACACCATTCCACTTTGTAGAAAAGATAGGAAGTATGGCAAGGGACTACCCTGGGTTAATCAAGTGATCTTGAATGATCTAAAAATCAAAAAAAGAGTCCTATAAAAAGTGGAAAGTAAGTCAAAGTACAAATGATGAATATAAAGAAATAATACAAGTGTAGGGGCAAAATTATAAATGTGAAGGCACAAAATGAGCTCAGTCTAGCTAGAGGGATAAAGGGTAACAAGAAAACATTCTACGCATATAAGCAAGAGGAAGAGCAAGGACAAGGTACGCCCATTGCTCAAATAAATGAAATGGCAAGAGGTGCTTAGCAACTTTTTCTGTGTTGGTTTTCACCAAGAAGTTTGGTGGTAGCTGGACACCTAACATGGTGAATGCCAGTAAAAATCGAGTAGGTTCAGAAGTTAAAATAGGAAAAGAACAAGTTAAAATTTACTTATAAAAGTTAGATGTTTTTGATTCACCAGGGCCTGGTTGAATGCATCCTAGAATATTCAAGGAGCTGACTGAGATATAATGGTTAACAGTCAGACCTTTGAAAAGTCATGGGAGAGATTCCAAAAGACTGGAAAAGGGCAAATATAGTGTTCATCTATAAAAAGGAAAATAAAGACAATCCAGGAAATTACAGACCAATCAGCTTAACTTCTGTGCCAGGAAAGACAATGGAGCAAATAATTAAGGAATCCATTTGCAAACATCTTGCAAATCATCTAGAAGGTGATATGTAACAGTCATGTCAAACCAACCTGATAGCTTTCTTTGATAGGATTATAAGTCTTGTGAATAAGGGGGAAGCAGTAGATGTGGTATACCTGGACTTTAATAAAACATTTGATACAGTCTCCCGTGTTGAAGCATTAGCCTGAAAACTGTTCCATATAGGACCCCCCCCCCCCAATACTTTAAATCTAGTTGGTTATTTGACATTAACAATTATCTATCTGTCTGTCTGTCTATCCACACCAATTTTTAATCTATTTAATATGTGGTAAATTGATATTTGTACTTTGCTAATTTTAAAACAGAATGTCATGTGGTACTAAGCCAAATGTTTTACAGAATTCTAAGTACAGTTTGTACTTTCCTAAACTGGGACTCTCTGGTCTGGCAACATTCCTGGTCCGGCAGGACCATATTTGTTCCTGGACCAGAGAATTTGGGGGCAGGGAGGTCAGGGATAGGGACAGGTGGTGGTACAGCCACAGCAGCCGAGGGGTGGGGGGAAAGGGCAGCAGCATGGCCAGGAAACCCTGTGGTGGAGAGAGAGGTCAGTGTCCAGCAAGCCCAGCTTGGGATGGCAGCACAGCCAACTGGAGACAGAGTGCCAGGTGTGAGAAGTGAAGCCGGCAGCAAGCTGAGCAGCCAGTAGTAGGGGATCTCCCCTGGTCCTGCAAATTCCCTCATTTGGAACCAGTCAGGTCTCAAGAGTGCTGGACCAGGGAGGTCCAACCTGTATATTTTTTAATCGCCATTACTTTTATCAACAACATTCTAAATCTTGTCAAAGAACAATATTAAGTTTATTTGCCAATGCCTATTTTCCATGAAACCATGTTGATCAATATTAATTATATTCCAGATCCTTTAATTCTTTGTTGATATTTATATATAAGTTCAGATTTGTGAGCTGGAAAATGGACAGGCAGCTGCTAACCAGTTCCGTATAAAGCTGGCTACCTCATTTTTCATGCTTCACAGTGTCGAATTCACTAGATATAGCGGTTTCTCATTCTAATTGTAGTAAATGTGAAATGTACTGATCAATACTGCAAATGGGTGATTAGTGATTATCAAACACTGTGTGAATTTGTCTGACTCAACATGTCTAAAGTTAGAGGAGGCAGAATAAAAAAAGCAATTGAAGTAGAGAATAGAGATAATTCTTCTAAAACAACCTGTAAACATTGTCAGTAGTTGTTAAAACAGGTAGATAGTAAGGATTCATGATCCTTTCAGAATATTTAAAACATAGTTTTCTCTGAATTCTCCATAATCAAGTATGCTTACTTTTTTAAATCACTTTTTCTGATTAAATGAAACTTTGCCTATTGAAGTAGAAAAGCAGAACATAGATGAATTTGTGCAAGTAAGACATTTGTATACCGCTGTTGTTGTCATGCTGTGGTGAGTGGCTCATGACTATGAGTGTCAATCTCAGGGCAGACATCCCAAACTGGGTGTATGCTCCATAATTAGATTTCACAAATGTGAACTCCTAAAGCACTGTAACAGTCTTATTATGGAGTCACAAACTGTCCCCTTGGGCATTCCAGTCTATCTTAGCATCCAGTCAAACTGGACTTAGTGGTAGCTGGGGGCAAAAAAATAGTCAAGTTGATCCCAAAAAATAGTCAAGTTGATCCCAGTCCTGAGAGATCAGTCACTTCCTCCAAGTCAGTTTGTGCCTTAGATCTTTCACCAAAGACAATGCTTGTCGGCAGCTCTGTAATAAACTAACTAAAGATGTACTTTAAAAGAGACAGAAATGAGTTATTACAATGTTAAAGCAGGCAAACATGTACACAAATGAGTTACAGTCTGTGGTTTTAAAAGGCGTTCAGAGTTGTAATCTGTCAGCTCTGAATGTCTTTTAGGCTAATCCAGGTTGACCTTGGGGGGGAGCTCTGCTTCTGTGTCATAGCTATGGTGCTGTCAGAGTCCAAACAGCAAAAGGGATGAAGAATGTTCTTGTCAGCTGTTCTTATTTCCTGACAGGATGAGTCCCTTTGCGCACACTTCATGGGTATGAAGAGGCAGTTAACAAAGTTGCATATTATGATGTCTCACAATGGCCCATTTAGTTTTGATAGGTCTTCTTGATGGATAGAGGTGATGCTTCCTGACTGGGTTCACAGTTTCAAAGCAAACATGTTTATAGTCATAAAGCAAAAAACTTTAATATTTCCTTTTAGAATGTGATAAAAATTATACATGAGATTAATACAGACAGAAACTTAATAAGCATTTCATGAAAACTTTGTAATTGTTGTACGTTTCATACTTATCTTAACCATAGTAACACATAGGTGAAACAGACTGGTTTCCAGCAATGAATTTCTCAGTGCGTGACTCAGGTGTGAAGCATTGGCAAAAGCTGGCTGGTCTGCCAGCATTACAGTTATTATCATAGCTACACTTCATGTATAGTTTTTAAGTTGCTATGTTCTAGGATGCCTGGGAAGTTTCAACATTGGTTTTGTTCAGGACTTGGTTTTGTGTGTTACCAACACACGCTAGGGATGTGAAAAGTGTAACCATATACAAGGTGAACCGATGAGCCTGGGCTCCTCAGTTAAACATCACTGTTACATGCAGGCTCCCAGTATGTACAGGGAGCTGTCTAAAAAACCAGCTCCCGGCATGCACTAGCTCCAAGGGAGCTGCCTTCCCCCACTGCCCCTGTACAGGGAGAGGAGGCAGGTGGAAGCCAGTGTGCATGGAGAGCCAGCTTTTAAGCTGGCTCCCCACATGCCGCAGCTCCCAGGGAGCTGCTTGTGTGCCCCTCCTCCCTCCCGCGCTGCTATCTCTGTATTAGAGGCTGGTGCATGTGGAGAGCCAGCTTAAGCCGATCCCCCACCTCCCCACATGTAACCACTGAAATTTTCAGTGGTTATATGTTTACTTAATTAAACTCATTTTAACATCCCTAGCACACAAACACAAAAGTCAAAAATCAGGTAGTAGTTATACCATTGAAAACAACTGAAAGACAGTGGAACTGAACAGAAAAGGATGAAGTGTTCTTTTATGCCAATATCACCATTTCCAATGTGCCACAGAATTAGCAAGTAAAAGAAATGATTGAAGGATTATTAACTGGATATACTTCAGAAAGATTTAAATTCAGTTCCACTTCAGTATGCTGCAAATGAAGAAGTAGAAAATAAATTAAACAACTAAAAGACTCAACATTGACACTAAGACAAGATGGTTGGTCAAACATGAGGAATAACTGTGTAATGGTTACAAGAATTCACACAGGCAAAAATGATTTGATTCTACATCTGATAGTAATACTGCAGGGTAATATGTCTCTTTAACTGAAGATGTGGGGAATTGGAGATAATAGTGGACTATAAGTGAACAGGGGCGGCAGGTTTGCAGAAATTTTGGTGGCACTCAGAATGCCCAGAGCCCAAACCCCTCTGTGATGAGGCATCTCAGGCCTGCACTGTAGAACAGACTGTGGGTTGGGTCCAGCTGGCCGAAAGAGCCCCTCTCCCATGGCCCTGCCAGGCATGCTCACAGGTGAGCCTGAGTATAAAAGGCCCTGAGGCAGCTCACTCGGGGAGGACCGCCAGAGGGGAAAAAGCTCCGGCCCGAGCTCCAGAGCAGCCCCAGCAGCCGCCTCCACCTCAGCTGCAGCAGCAACCACAGCCACAGCAGACTCAGCAGCCAGGGCCAGAGAGGCCGTCCGTGAGGATCCAGCCAGCCGAGCAACGCAGCAGGAGCGAAGCAGCACTTCAAGAACAGTAGGAAATAGCCCAGGGCAGAGGATTGTCCTCCGGGCGCTCAGCGTGTTGCAGTGGGAATCCCCGCTGAGCAAGCAGTGGACCAATCCACTGCCAACAGGGCCCTGGGCTGGGACCCGGTGGAGTGGGGGGGCCCGGGTCCCCCTATACCCCCTCTGCAGCACTCCTGGGCAGAGGTAGTTTCCCTTAGGCCTGTGGGATAGGCCTCAGAGCTATGTTTACCCCATAGAGGGGAGTGCTATAAGGACTAGTCCTCAGGGCCGTATTTACCCCTTTAAAGGCGAGTGTTACAAGGATGCAGGCTGCTGAGCCGTATTTACCCCTACAGAGGGAACTGATATTTGGACCCAGGCTACTGAGACGTATTTACCCCGATAGAGGGTACTGTTATTTGGACGCAGGCTGCAGAGCCGTATTAACCCCTCTAGCACAGACCACTATTTGGGAATCCGGTGGTCGGGCTGTATATATCCTGGTAAAGGGGAACTGAGCTGTGGACTCCAGCCATTGGGCCATAAGGACACTGATAAGCGGGTCTGTGGGGAGGCTTTGATCCCGGGATCCCACTCGAGGGGAGCGCACCCCTCGACACCCTCTTCCATCCAAATTCTTCCCATTCAAGGCTTTGAGTGGCAGTTTGTTTGGCAGGCTTCCTTGGTCTGATGTACTTAAAAATATTTGCTATTACTTTATGAGTTTTTGGATAGATGTTCTTCGTATTGGTTTTTTTTAATACTTCATTTGCCAGAGTTTATGCCCTTTCTATTTTATGCAGAGCTGCAGCGGGGGTAGCTGCTGGGACTGAGATAACAGGTCTGCCGACTCTCAAAATCTTTTCAAAGCAGAGCTGTAGCGCGGGGTTGCTCCCAGACCCGGCACGAGCCAGAATTGAGCCAGACTGACTGTGCGCCGGCTCCCAAGCTCTTTTAAATGCATTTTTGTCAGCTACAGAATTACTGAATTACGCACTTCCTAACATCCCGAGTTCACCCATCTTATTATTTAGACTTCTAGCATTTGTATATAAGCACTTAGAAAACTTACTGCTTTTTAGCTGTCTGCCATTACATGATGTGATTGAATGGGACTCTTTTTCATTTGACTGTTTCTTATCAGATCTTACCTGTATTTTATCATCTTTCATCTTCTCTTTACTAGGACATAGAGAATCTCTATTAATAGACCCTCCCCTAAGGGATGTCTCTGTCTTATCCATGTGTTCCTCTGCAGTTGTCTGCTTTTCCCCAGCCCTTAGTTTAAAAACTGCTCTATGATCTTTTTAATTTTAAGGGTTAACAATCTGGTTCCATTTTGGTTTAGGATAATCTCATCCTTCCTGTATAGGCTCCCCCTTTCCAAAAGTTTCCCCAATTCTCAATTAATCTAAACCCTTCCTCCCTAAACCATTGGTCTCTTCCATGCATTGAGACCCTACTGTTCTGCCTTTCTAACTGGCCTTGCACATAGAACTGGAAGTATTTCAAAGAATGCTACCATGGGCATCCTGGATTCCAGTATCTTACCTAGCAACCTAAATTTGTCCTCCAAGACCTCTCTTCTAGCCTTCCTAATGGCATTGATATCTATATGTACCATGACCAGTGGCTCTTCCCCAGCACTACACATAGAATAGTACAACTGGAAGAGACCTCGAGAGGTCATCAAGTCCAGTTCCCTGCCCTCATGGCAGGACCAAGCACCATCTAGATCATCCATGGTAGACAAATGTCTGTCCAGCTTGCTCTTAAATATCTCCAGTGATGGAGATTCCAGAACCTCCATAGGCAATTTATTCCAGTGTTCAGACAGAAGTCTATCTAGATGTCTTGAGAGATCTGCAACCCTCACACCAGGCAGGCTAATCACCATGTGGTTCTCCTGGTCATGACAAACTCAGCTCTCTGAAAAAAAAACAACAAACTTTCTTGCTAATTTTTTTTTCCAATCAGGTGGTTTGGGTTTTAGTTTAAAGACTGTTAAGTATATTTAGCCCCCTCCCCTTCCAAACTCTGCCTGTAAGCTCCCCAAGGAAACTCCCCTGTTAGACAATCTTTTGTTTCTTATCTTTTGACTACCTGATAATGCTTTTGGGATCAGCTAATGATCCTTAGTTCACTTTAAATGACAAGCCATTTGTTATCTTAATCACCCTGCCTCTGTTTATAAACATACTTCCTGTCACAAAGGCTGGGCTGCTCCCAGCTTCCCAATTAATCACAGTCACACTCTGGCTGTGTTGTAGTTAACATTGCTGGAGCTGAGCCACCAACCCTGAATATTCATGGTGCCTGAACACCTTGGGCCCATATAACTCGCTGCCTATGCAAGTGAAATATGAATCAACAGGTGACACTGTTGCAAAAAAAAAAAAAAAAAAAAAGGCAAACATCGTTCCGGAAGTGTAAGTAAGAAATGAGAGGGAATTCTTCCACTCTACTCTGCAGTGATTAGGCTTTAATTGGAGTATTGTGTCCACTTATGGGAACCACATTTCAGGAAAGATGTCGACAAATTGGGAAAAAGTCTAAAGAAGAGCAACAAAAATGATTAACAGTGTAGAAAACATGACCTTTGAGGGAAGATTGAAAGAACTGGGTTTGTTTGGTGTAGAAAAGACTGAGGGGGGACATGGTAACAGTTTTCAAGTACCTAAAAGGTTGTTAAAAGGAGGAGGGAGAAAAAATATTCTTTTTAACCTCTGATGAAAGGAAAAGAAGCAATAGGCTTCAGTTGCAGCAAGGGATTGTGACACTGCTGCATTTATGGAAATATGTCTTTGAATATGAATTACTCAAATATGCCTTATGGAAAACCAGGCAAGTAACTTATCATTCAAGAGCTTGTGATCCCCTGAATGTGTATATTCTATTTGTGTGCATGTATCTTTCTTGTATGTGATGTTAGAAATAAGAAGTGTAAACCTGCTTATTAACTAGGTCTTCTAGTGAAAGACATTATTGGTACTTAAGAAATTAATGGCCTGGTGCTCAAGACAATGATCTGTAAATGGTTTTGTTTTTCTTGTCAACCCAAACTTTGATTGGTCCTACAAAGACTCATGAGCATGCCACCTGATGCTGGAATCCATCTTGAATTTGGTAATTTTCCAGGAGGGTGGGATATGGAGAGAATTGAATAAAGGTTTCCCACCTTGGAGAAATTTTATAAGTAGTAGGAAGCAAAGAATGATTATCCTCAGCTGTCTTTTGAAACTGCCTTCTCTCCCTAAGAGGAAGCAAGCATATCTCTATATCCCAAAAGTGCTGCTACTCTGCGAGAATATAGGTGTGAGCCTTAATATTCCATTGTTCATTGGAGATTGGCACTGGGTCAGCAGCACTGGACATGAGTGCATGAAGGGGTGTTTCCAAAGGACATTGCGAAGTCAGTTGAGGGATGTCATCAGGAACTGTAGATTATAAGTGCTTTCTTGGGGGGCAGGAAGATCTTTTTGTAGGAAATGTGTGTTGCTGATTTGCACCTATTAGAACCATACTTGGTTTTGTTTGATTAGTTTATTTTCATTTGTCATAGCCTTCCATGCAGTTTTAAGGGTAATGGCATCTATCAAGCATGTTTTTGAGCATATTCAAGGTAATTAGGTCTTGCATTTGTAATATGCTAGGTGCTGAAGAATCAGATATGTTGTTAAAGATGGATTGATATCTAAGAACAGCTTCTGGAAAAGTAGTAACTCTAGTTAGTTACTAAAATGGGGATTCTGTTATTTTATTTTTGCATTTTGCTTTAGCTTGTTGTTTTGGATAACGTGTGCTTTTTTACGTTCAAGGAATAAATATGCTCACACAGAGAATCACATAATGTGTGTGTTGCATTTCTTTTCATAAGATCTTTGTGTGTGTTTTCAGTGTTTTTCCCTCCTTGGGGCTTTTACTCTGTCATATCAGTCTACATGAATATAATGGTTAGGTAGCTAAGGCCTTGTGGAAGGGTGGACTAGATCAACACCCACAGATGAGTCTGATATGCTGGAGACCTTATGGACCTGTGTCTCCCTGCCCCCAGAATAGAGCAGAGAAAAGTCCTCCAGGGAGCCTAGAATGGCTGCAGAAGAACAGCCAATCAGACAGGATGATGAAGCAGCCAGTCCAGAGCTAGAAGGGCTTTATGTAAGACATGCAGCAGAGCAGAGAAATTCAGTTGCTGTGTGGAGCTCGAGGTGACAGGAAGAGCAGCAATACCGTGGCCAGCTCATGCAAACAGGAATGAAGCCCAGAGAGGGTAGCTGAAGACCAGGTGCCTGGATTTCGGGAAGAGCAGCAGGACAGAGTGGGCAGGCTGAAGCCCAGAAAGACTGAGCATAAAGCCTGGCCACCTAGGACAGTACCGAGATGGGCCTTGCTGGTCTGGTTGAAGATTGAGTCCAGAGTGGTCTGCTAAAACACCACCAGCTGCAGGTACTGAGATGGGCTCCAGCTGGGTGACTGAAGAAGGCAGTGCCTCTGAAAGAAGCCTTAGACCTACAGCTGAGAAGAACTTGGACTGTAAACCTCAGAAAGAAGGATAGTATGTATGGCTCAGCTGAACGGCTGAGCTGCCAAAGATTTGTTGAGTGAACCATCAGCCAGAGGACAGGTGACACCACCCCATATTAAGAGAAAAAAATTAGGCCTGTCAATCGATTAAAAAATTTAATCGCAATTAATTGCGTGCGCCTCCCCTTGGAAACACCTCTGCGGCGTTTCAATGGGGCAGCGCTGCATGGAGCCCGGGATCAGCTGGAGTCTCCATGCAGCGCTGCCCCTTGGAAGCATTAGGAGCCTGGGGATTGTAATGCAGAGCTGGGGATCAGCTGGGCACTCCAGCTGATCCCCGGCTCTGTGCTGCCCCTTTGAAGTGCCAGAGCGTTAAAAAAATTAACGTGTTAATCCTGTCCTGTGTTAATTGCAGGCGTTAACGCAGGTCAATTGACAGCCCTATAAAAAATTAAAAACTTTGTCACATCCAACTACTCAAATGGGTCCACCCACAAGAGGTGGATGCCATCCTTACAAAAGACTGATCACAAGTACATTGGCCAGAGAAAGGGGGTGCTCACAAGAGGTAAGGTGCCGACCCACTTACAGGCCTTGTTTACTTGGAAAATAATTTTCAGTATAAACTAATATGTGAATGTAACCTGATACAATTACATTGATAAAATCCCTCAAGTGGACACTCTTATTGTGGTGCGGGAGTGGGGTTCTTTGCTTTAGTTTGTCACTTCGGCAATGAGGTTTAAGCCTACCCAAACTCTTGCAATGGAATAAGTATAACCCTGCTTTATACCGATATAATCATATTAGTTTATCTGGTAAAACTGTCCCATGTGGACAAGGCCCAAGTAGTAATCCTTGTTCTGACTTCATAATATAGCCCCACCATTCTTCTTTCTCTCTCCTCTCTTTTCCTTGCCATTCCTTTCATTCTCAGTTTTTACTTCCTGGTATGTTACGAAATTCCGTTTGTAGTCACCTTGGATTTTTCTCATGTGCTGAGGTTTTCCAGTGTCTCATCAAGATTACAGGTAAAGCAACAGTAAGTTACCAGCTCTTACTTTCCCAAGCTGTACCTAGCTAGTCAGGAGGGGTATTGATTTAGTTTTGATGCCACGTAGTCTATAAATATACATGAGGATTTGGGGTTATTTAACTGTGCTTTTTAATTCTCCTTGCCTTGCTGACTCTTTCAGTCAATGGTTTCTTTGTATGCACAGCAAGTGCTGTGTGACAGCCCTGTTCTCTCTGGTTGGGACCTTTCCAGTGTTTGTTAATCCCAAGTCTGCAGAAACTTTAGTGTGCAAAGAATAAAAGGGTGAAGTATCTCCCTTATGTGTGAGAAACAGAGGAGGAGACTGGAACAAGAAGGCATTGGATCAAGGGTATCCATCTCTGTCCTGGGGGTAGGAAGAGCAGAGAAGGCACCTGATTTCCTTCCTTCAAGAGAGATGTTCAGTTAGCTGAGGGCTCTTTAAAGAGTGCTTAAATGAAGGGCATAACCTACCCAAGTGATTCTTCACGGAGGGCAGGAAAATGCAGCAATATCCATTTCCACTGAGACTGTGGATATGGAAGAAGCCTTTGAAACACTGGTGAGCATTGTTAGTAAACACTGTAGATAGCTACATGGATAATTACTAAGGACCCATGTTAAACTGTGTCTACGCCATGTGTGTCTTGTGTGTCAATACTCTTGTAATAACAAGGTGTTGGAGTACCCCCCCTCACTTTCCTCTCTTCCTGCTTTTGCCAGACAAAACAACTCATTACAAGGGGAGTTTCCTCTCCTTATTAGGAGTGTACGAGTGTTGGGGGAATGGTGGCTGTGGAAGATCATAAATGTCTTCATGAAAAATCTGTAGCAAAGCTTGTGTTGCTTCACTGATCAAAAGAAAAGAGGAATTAGGAATTCCTCTTCATCTTTCTCTCCCCCTCCCGATATAAGTGATCATTTCTTTTTCTCTCCCACCCCCCACACTCTTTTTGCTTGGCCAGAGCAGAGGTGGAGTGGGATGTGGTAATCCCTGGCAATGCATCATTTAGCACCTGTCTGGTTGGTGATAGTAGCTTCATTATTCAAGAGCTTCGGGGGTAGCCGAGTTAGTCTGTTACAGAAAAAAACAACAAATGGTCTGGTAGCACTTTACAGACTAACGAAACATGTAGATGATATCATGAGCTTTCGTGGGCACAGCCCACTTCTTCAGATGGGCTGTGCCCACGAAAGCTCATGATACCATCTATATGTTTCATTAGTCTGTAAAGTGCTACCAGACCATTTGTTGTTTTTTTCTGTAACAGACTAACTCGGCTACCCTCTGAAGCTCCTGAACATGCAAGGCACTGCATTCAGCCATATGGAGTGGAAATCCATCAACTTCACAAAGAAACTGCACAGATCCAAAGTGACATCATCTTCCTTTCCAAATGCAAACAGATGGACATTTTACCTAATGGCATAAGGGTGAAAAACCCACTACAATCTATATACCCCACAGATTATAGCCAGAGATTATGCCATACCCTCGCAAAAAACCTAAGGAACCACCTTATCAGCATTCTCTACAACAAACAGAAGAAAATCAAGGAGGAACTCTCTACATTAGGAACTATCATAAAAAAGCAAGCCTCCACACACATTTCACCTCTTCAAGACTTTACTATTATTCAACAAACCACCTACAAGGACCATTTCATCTCCCTCCGGAGGAAAAAGGACAATAAACTGTCCAAACTGCTACATGCCTCAGGATCTTTCATAACAGATACTTTAAACTCACCCAACAACATCATCAACCTATTTAATCACTCTCTCAGCCTAGCAGAAGAATCTGTCCTATCCCGTGGACTCTCCTTCTGCCCCACGACCTCCACAAATGATTCAGTTCTGTGGGGATCTGGAATCCTATTTTCACCGCCTCCGCCTGAAGGAATATTTCTAACTCCGGTCACCTGAAGAAGTGGCTGTGCCCACAAAAACTCATGATGCCATCTGCATGTTTCGTTAGTCTATAAAGTGCTACCAGATCATTTGTTGTTTTTTTCATTATTCAAGATTACCTTCATGGACCCTGTTTATATGAAGTGAATGTTTGCTATAAAACTCAATTGGAAGTTGTTCTGTTGCTGACAGCGGTTGTCAGAAGTGGGTCCTCCAAACCATTCACACTCTGATGCATTTTCTGCAATGATGTTGAAAAAAAATCTAAAGGTCTTTTCTACTATGCTAGAAGTTAAACCCTTTCTAGCACTAGTTCAAAGAATCTATAATTGACAACCACTGTCAGCAGAGGATCAGTTTCCTAATATAAATGGCATGGGCGGTCGGTGAAGCTTCCAATTGGGGAGGCAGTAGCTTCCCTGCCCAAGCCCCACCTCCTTCCCACTTTCTTCCTCCTCTTTTTCCTGTGCATCCTGTGTCCCTGCTCACTGCATGCTTGTCCCTTTCCAGTCAAATCCCTGAACCCAAGCAAATTATTTTTTTTAAAAACCCTCCACTTCTCTGCAATTTCTTTCTCAACAAAATGGAGCATGTTTTGTACCATGTGCCAGACATGCAGAAGGTACCTAATTAAAAGCACTAAATTTGGGAATAAGAAATGTCATTCACAGGTTTATTACAGCTGACATGCAGGTAGCTTGCAAATGCCCCGGACTCCTCTCATTGATCCTGGGGAACACAGAGTGGCAAGCACCAGTTAACGCTAATTGAGAAATCACTGTGCTTTCTTCACACAATCAAACAAGGTGTCAGGCCTCACCCTCAGCTGGCATTTGCCCCCTGACAGAAAGAAAATGACTAGAATCAGACTGCAAAAGTTGCCACCTCATTTTCACTTCTTTACACAAACAAGTTGAGGGCTTCCTATTTTGATTGTTTCAACAGCAGTAAGCACCTCAGACAACAAATAAGAATTGCCAGGGGACATGCCAGTAAAATACAGGCTGGCTGCTTCTTTAACAACAGCGCCCATTCAGGTCACAGAACCAAGAAGGTAAAATGTCCCACTGAGGGAGCATGATGGTGCCAGCTTTATGCATCAGACTGGCAGACCCAGTATCCCCAGAGGTAAAGGAACCAAATCCCCAGCCCTGTTTTCACCAGGCAAATGTAATCTCCCATCCACTGGAAAAAGTTGAGACTTATCCTACCAATAATGTCTCTCTTGCCACCACACCTCTCCTCCCTCTGCCCCCCATTTCTTCCCTCCACAGCCCTGTCTCCCCAGGTTCCCACTGATCAAGATCACTGCCCTCCCCAACCAAGTGCTCCCCCTGCCTTGCCCATCACAGAATTTGAACAAACCTGTGATCTTCACATTTCTAGCAGAAGGGAGCACAGGCCACTGGTACAGGAACTTGTCAGTGAGGCTGCACTTGACCCTAACACGGTGTGAGGGCTGGTCCTGCCCCTCTGTGCCAGGTGTACTAGGTGTGGCTGGGCAGGCTTAGCCCAGCATGGTCCAAGTGTGGAGGGAGTTACTGTGCGGTATCCGGGTGTGGGGCAGTCTGGGTGTGGGTGGCTCAGTGGGAGATCTGGATACACAGGGGCTTGTTGGGGGGGAGGGGGGTTCTGGTGTAGGGGCAATGGGACTCTGGTTGAGCTCAGTGGAGGAAGTGGAGGAGTTGTGGGGAGATGGGCTTGGTGTGGGGTACAGGTGCTGGGGAAGTGGCATTTGATAGGATAGAGGGTCCAGGTGAAGCTTTCAGGGGCTCAGTGGAGTGGGGGTCTGGGTGTGGGGAGCTTGGTGGATGAGTCAGGTGTAGGGGAGCAGGACTTATCAGGGTGAGGGTTAGATGGGCCTGCTTAACCAGGGATCCCCAGCTGGTGCTGGGGGGAAACTGCATGCCAGACTCCTGCTTCCCTCCCCACGATTCCTCATCCCCTTTTCTTCTCCATCCCCCTCCTCTCAATCCCCATTCCTTCTCCACAGCCTCTTTCCCAGACCCCCCACTTCTCTCATCCCCACTCAGCAAACTCCACTGCAGGGCAAAGAAAACAAGAAGCCTGTGGGGAGAGGACAAGAAGCAGAGGGGATCGGGTACCTATCTCTGCAGAGCTAATTGGGCTAGACAACCCCCTCCCCCAACCACCACCACTCTACACACTAGCAAGGGGGAGGGGGACTTATGGGGAGAATGGGTAGGGAGAGGGCATTGGGAGAAGAGCCCCCAGCAGTGGGTTCAGTAGCAACTGGGCTGGGAAATGAAACCAAGCCCACCACCACTCCACACACTAGCGGCAGGGAGGGGAGCCAACGAAGCTGGGAGAGGGCAAAGGAGGAGAAGGGGGGCCCACTTTGTCCACCCTGGGCCAAGGTGCGGGGAGGGGAACAGGATGGGGTGAGGGGCCAAGCAGGGAGGAAGCTAAGGAGGGGAAGAGACCGGCAAGCAAGCAGCAGCAACACAGCAAGCTGGGTGAGCAGGGCTGGCACTCCTCTTGGAGCCAGTGGGCTGTAGAGATCTACAGGCTGAGAGCCTAAGTGACTATAACTGGAGCCTTGTGCCTGTTCCATGCAGGTTCGGGGCAGGCTGTTGAGGAGGCTCCCTGCTTCTCTGCCTTCCCAGCCACCCTAGAACCTGCCTGAGCCACACTAACAACATTCCACAGCAACCCCAGGTGCAAGTTGGGGGGGGTGGGGCACTGTCCCAGCGCCAGACGCCCATGATAAATATGACTTAAGGGAGTAAAGAACCATGGAAAGATACTGAAACATTTCAGCACTTCCACTGCAATTCACTGCAGCATTGTAACAAGCCTTGAGTTCACAACTCCCAGACTTCTAAGTATTAGGCAGCAACCTGCTGAGCCAGAGCAATATGTAATTTTTCTTATTTTTTTAAACAACGAATCTAGCAATGATCAAGATGGAGTATCAGGCATTTGAATGTTCTCAAACTGTTCCAGCAACATACCCAACCATCCCCACACTGAAGCCTCTTGCCATGCTTGTTTGAAGATGTGATTGTTAGTCTGCATATCACATTCAAAACCCTTCTTCTGTGAGGTTTGTGCAAAGTGGATTGCGTTCCACAGAGCATATCCAGTTTGGTGCTGAGTACAAAGGCACTATATTGATAACGGCATCTGAAAACTTGTAGTACTTCTGGCAAAATTTAATTTATTGTGAACTTTACAGCAATGCTCAAAGTGTGCTACATTTTGTACAGCCACAGAGGAAGATGTAGTGTGAGAGAGATGATAGTCACAAGGTGATTGGGAAGAGGGGTTGTTTGTGACCTGTCTATCTCCAACTGCCTCTTTGCCTTGCTGCTAGTTTGTTGTAGGTACTGCTGTAAAAGAGGGTCTAGGGAGGAATTTCAAGCAGGATGCTATAATATGACCTTGCAGATCAGCTCAAGACAGTGAAAGACTAGGGGGCAGTACTGATTGTGGAAGAAACGGGTGAAGTAGATTGAGGGTGATATCGTTGATAGGGCCAAGGGGAAGACGTGGCTGGTTAAGTAAGAAGGGAAGAATTCTGCTGGTCCATGAATGTCAGGACAAGAATCTTAAACGAGAGGTGCTGGAGAACTGTGAGGGGCTTGCAGGAGGTCTGAGATACATATGTCAAATCAACAAGGCACATAGAATGTCATAGCAGCTGTGGTGTTTTAAGGACTGGAGGGGATGAAATGGGTATTGAAGGAGACTGCAGTAATTGAGGTAGGCGGAAAGAGTGGTCAAGAGTTTGTTGTCTGAACAGAACTAAAACTTTGGATCTCATTGTTTTTAGGGAGAGGAAGGGGTGAAAAAGACCTAGTTAGATTCAACTTCCAGTTTCCAGTGTTGTGACCCCTGTAGAGGTCATTCATCTCTGGGTGATGGGGAGTAGAATCAGAGAAGAGGGAGGAACAGATATAAAATATAATGTGAACAAGCATACCCCTTCATGACAATCCAGTAGCCATGTTTTCTCAGCTTTTTCTGTTCCAAGTGTGTGTGCTTCTGGCAGGGCTACAGGCAGCAGGTGGTGCGTGTTTGTTATTGGTTAGTTTTCCTTTGTCTCAACTTTCCATTCCATCTCTGAATACAGTTTCTGTTCTGAGGATTTTAGAGATCCCTCAGTGTGGTTATTGTTGCATAAAAAAGCCTCCGCCTGAGCTTACTTGATTTATGTACGAGGATTTTCTGAAACTACACCAAACTGTAAGGTCTAAGGTTTTAAACTGTAACTCATTGTGATCTTTGTCAAACTTTGTAATCTGTGTAACTCTCAAACTTACTGTAAACTGCAACCTTGTAATCTTTTTAACTCTCAGCCACCTTGCTTGTAACTTTCCCTAAGCTGCATTCTCCCCTGAGTGAATGGACAAAGTGTGAGAGTGTGTTTGAAGAAGGCTTGGAACAATGGAGCACATTTCAGTGAGTCATCACAGTATGGGCATGCTCCCTGCTGGATAAAGGGAAGTCTGGGCATACTCACTGCTGGATAAAGGGAAGTCTGGGCATGCTCCCTGATGACGAGGTGAATGAGTCACAGGAGCCATTCAGACACTATATAAAGAGAAGGAGCACATGTGAGACTCTCTCTCTTTTTCCTTCCACTGATCCTGAGAAGCTCCCCTTCAGTGTCTTTCCTCCTGACCAGCTTCCCCAGCCATGATGAGCAGACAGATCCTCCAGGATCCACATGCCTTGGCTCCTTCTGCAACCTATATGTCTGTGTAAGTGTGTGATTGCCTGAGGACAGGAATGAATGGGTGTGAATGAGTGAATGAATGGAGGGGTGTGTGCTTGCTTGCTTGTGTGTGTGTGTGAGAGAGTGAGAGTGAGAGTGAGAGAGAGAGAGAGTTCTGTCTTCTTTAGCTTAAACCTCTGGTGGCTGCTTTCTCCTCTTTAGTTTTACCTAGTGGAAATAAACCCATACTAGTGTAACCCTGGGTGGTCTCCAGTGAGAATATTTTTGGGGTAACAGTTATCTTCTGCAGCAAAGGGAGCTGGGGTTTGGTCATTGGGTTGTGCTTTTGTACATTGGGTCTGGAGGGAATTCTTGGATATGGTTTAGTTTAGGTTTTGCTCTAATCGCTTTTACAATCTTGAGCAGAGAAACATAAGAAACAAATTACACTGAAATGGTGTTTTCTGGGACAGGATAACACTTCATTTTGTGGCTGCCTTGCACTAATATAAAGTAGGCAAACAGCAGTGAACTTAACACAGACACTGTCAGAATAACCACAAGAAGAGACCAAATACTCAGGTGAAAAGTTAGAGAAAAGTCATTGATAGGCAAAACTGCTCACCCACATACTCAAGCTAACTTGACTCAAGACAAGAATGTGAGGTAATCTAGAACAATGGAAACAAAACCTCCAAATGTGAGCATGAGTGTGCTACAAAGAAGAAAAGACCATATGTAGGGCAGAGTGTTTGGGAATCCTTTCACTCCTCCCCTCTTCAAATACTATCCAAGCTTCGTCTTGCCTTTTAGCTCACCATTTGGAAGTAGTTTTCCCAACCACCCCTTGCAAGTGGGTGCAGAGATCATTTGGGGTTTTCTGCCAAGGGAGGTATTAAGCCATCTTTCCTATAAAGTTGCTAGAATTTAATAAGCAACATTAGATTCTCCTGATGCCTGTTTAATTTCCTTTGACACTGTTAGACTGTGTAAACCTCTAATTCCAGAAGCTTTATGGATTTCTCTGTTAAGAAATCAGTGTATGAATAGGCTCTTCAGTTGAGAAGAAGTATCTCATATTGTTCTTTGTATTCTGATAGCACCCATATTGTGCTAGGAACTGTCCACACAATGAAAGAGTTCCTTCCTGAAAAGCTTACGAACACAAGCCCTTTTTCAGTTGTGGATACTGCCATCTGCTCCTGTGCAAAGTAGAAAAGATTAAATTCTGCTGTCCATATGTTGCACCAGAATATGTTTTGTACTCCCCAAAAGTCGTTATTTTTTATTTTTTTTAGTTTTCTTGACATCATGGATATAAAAAGAATATGTAATACACTGTGCCACTTATAAGTGCATATCAGACTCATCTCTGGGTGTTAACCAGTTTTCTCTCTAATGCAGTGGAACGTAGTTACAGTACATGGCAGTGTAAAATCAGTTATTAAAAATCCTTGATGGCTGTTGCTGAAGTTGCTTCAAGCCAATCAGAGCCTTGTTGAAGTGTCTGAGCCGTCTGCATTTTAGTTTCATTAAAGAATATCAAACAGATTGATTCGCAATAGTTGAGACAGCTTCCTTTGCTTGCAGACCTCTATTCTCAGGGACTCTGAATGTCTGCCGCATATTTGTAAGACTCAGTGAATATGCTGGACATTCAGGGTTTGAAATAAAAATGAGTCATATTCTTCTAAGCACTTCATTTTCACCATACACCCCTCATAATAATTTGTGAGTAGCTTTTATGGCTTTAGGAGAAGGGCCTACCTGAATTGGAAAGATGTAATTGCCAAACACACACACACATACAAATTCCAGAACCATCTTCAAGTATAAACACATTCAAGATTATGTCGCTGGGAGTTCTCTCTCATCCACACTGTTTCTATAGAAGGAATTTCTGTTTTTCATAGATTTTAGGGAGTTGCCCTCAATCATTATTTCATCAAAGAGACTTGTAAAGGTAAGGTATTTCCATTATGGAAAGTGTGTGAAAACATATGGGTCTTTTAATACAGAGACCTTCATACAGAAGACTGAGTTATCAAGATTTTAATGCTTTCAGAATGGTATAATCTTGAAAGCACAAAAGTTTTCGTTGTGGCAAGAAAGTGGTGAAGAGGCACTGCAGTTATTGCTGTTGTAACACTTTTAGCTTGCAATAGCCAAGCTTTAGACTGCAAACCAGCCCTATTCTAAATTCTGTTTTATTATTTCTCCTAATCTGTTTACCAGGAAGACTGTTGCAAGCCAACGCCTCACTGAGTAGTTCACCTATGCTACAGCTGTGTTACTCTTTGACATTTCTAAAGACAAAATTTGTCACTTTTTTCATAGCTGTTACTTAAGATGTCTGTGTGGGGTCAGGACAGAGGTGATATGGTGATTGTAGTTTCTCATCATTCAGTGGGAAGATTTCTATGGGAGTCACGCTTGGTCTAGACCAGTGGTCTCCAATATTTTTACACCCAAAATCACTTTTTAAAGATCAGGGCAAGCCAGGATGTACCCCATTCCTTCCCCAAGACCCCACCCCTTTCTTGAGGTCCCGCCCTCTCCAAAACTTTATGCAGACTACCGGTTGCTAATGGAAACTCACAGTTAATTACATAATTAAACCTGAGTCATTTTGCTAGGGGAGAATGGTTTAATTTAAATTTATTAACCAGATTAAGTGTTTTAACTTTCTCATGTTAGTTTATCAAACTTCATTTTAAATAAAGTAAAATATTATGTCCAACACAAAAGGTTTCCATGTTTTCTTTCTTCATGGCAGGGGCAGGGAACCTTTTTTGGGTTGGGGTCACTGACCCACCGAAAAATTAGCTGGGGACCACGCAAGTGAGAAGCAAAAAAATTCCTCCCAAAAAACCCCAACCCTCACTGATGTGGCCCCCAAATGAGACACCTCACTCTTCTGGCACTCCATCCCCACGGGGTGAGGGCAAGTGACAGGGAGGACTGAGGTTCAGGGCTTCCCATAGCCCAGATTTACTTTTCGAGGGTTCCAGAGTTAGGAGATTTTATGAACACCCTTAGGCTCTGGGTTGGGAACAAAAATGAGGGGCTCAATGTGCAGAACAAGCCTGCCATTAAATGGGATAGGGATTCAGGATCTGGGTGGGAGGTGGGAAGGGCAGGACAGAATGAGGAGGGCAGGGTCTGGAAGAGAGTGATGCAGCAGGAGAGGGTGTGGGTTGGGGGTACGAGAGGGAGTTTGGAAGTGGAAGGGGGTGGAAGAGTAACACAAAAAAGGGTGAGAATGCAGCCAAATAGCTAGTTGGGGAGGGAGGCAAAGAAATGGGGAGTGCAGCTTCTGCAAAGTAAAATTGTATCTCCCCCCCTCCCCACATCTTCCCTCTGCTCCAGCCTCACTCCCTTCAGCCTCTTGATCCCCCCCCAGCCTGATCCCCTGAATCACCCCATGTCCCTCAGTGCAACCCCTGCCCCCTCCCATCCTGCCCCCCTGTCCTGGCCCCACATCCCTGTGCCCCCAGCGCACTCACCAGCAGGGCAGCAGCACTGGGACTTGCAGCCTTCTGGGAGTAGTGCTGGGGCAAGGAGGGAGGTGGAGCAGAGTCTCTTCCTTGCCCATCCTAGCCCTTTGCCTGCATATAGTGGGACTGGGGTTGGGGTTGGAGCAGGCAGAGCCCAGGGGTGCTGGCAAAGGGGCTCCCCAACCCTGCACACATTCCACGGGGAACAGCACGGTGTAGCGCAGTCCCCGGCATGCCACCTGTGCCAGTCTCCCAGCCCTGGCTCTGCAGAGCAGGCTCAGTCCCCTGCATTCAGGAGGCAGGAGCTGGGGATGCACATGCACCTCTTCCCGCCCACCTCCCAGCTGGCAAGTTAACAAAAAGGAGGCAGCCGTCTGGGTGGCTGCCCCTCTTTGCTCCAGCCCAGCTGGCCACAGCATTCAGTCTGCTGAGGTTGTACCTCACTCCAACTGGGCTAGATCAAAGAGAGCCTGGCTGCAGCATTCAGCCCACCGAGTCAGCCACCTGGCCAGCTGGCTAGGGTGATCAGCTCCTAAGGGCGCTGCGATAAACTGGTTGATTTCGACCGGTTAGTGACCACTGCTCAAGACAAAATTCCCAGGCAGGCCTGTTTGCAAAGCTGCACATGAAAACAACATGTTATGAGGTGCAGAACATATGAATTTCAGAGGCATCAATTCATCTGTATGGATTGGCTGAACATTACTTGAGGCTACCAGAGCTGAACCATTTGTAGAAATGGAGAAAAGCTATAGATCCATTCTTGTACAGATATGGTTTTGCTGCCTGAACCATCAAATCATCTAGTTAGCATCTCACTTTCCAAGAATGAATAATTCACTGTACTGCTTAAGTGTCAGTCACATCTGGTGACAATCAATCAAGTCATTTATCACTTCACTCTGAACTGACACTCTTTGTACTTCTGTCACATCTGAATTACCAGTTCAACATTCCATGGAGGAAGATCCACTGAAGGTCATTACTGTGTCTAATTCTTGAAGTTACTTTCTCATCCCTATCCTTCTCATATTTCAAGGCCACTGAATGGAACTGAAGTAGAAGAAATGTGCCCTGCTGGGTATCCTATTACTAAGCGCATTACCTTTGCCAAGTTTATCATATTAATTAGCAAAATGTGCAGTACACCTCTCCAATATGAGCGAGTTTCAAAATAAAGTGCTGTTGAGAACAGACATGCTGCCTACACAAATGACAGATGGACTAAGCCTATGTTTTTCTGTGTTTCCAGCAAGTGGATTGTCTGCAGGTCTCATGGAGGAGCTCTCTTCAAAATAAATCTCATATTTCCCTGTGTCAGGGGGCGCGCTCCCCCCCCCCGTGCCTCAGTGCCCCCTGACTGTCCTCATCTAGCCCCTCTCAGGGCAAGTTACAGTCCGTATGGATTGCTCATCATTGGCATCGGGTTATCTCTACTGCCCGCTCACCTAGGCTGCATTGTAATCCACCTCCGAAGTCTGGGCCTTACCTCCGGCTCCTAGCCAGGGAGCGTCCTGGCTGGCCCTCTCCCAGCCCTAGCTGGCTATCCCCGGCTGTCCTTCCTCCTGGGAGCCCCTGCTTCCTCAGCCTTCCACCCTTCACCCCTCCTCCTTGGCAAATTGTGCTTCTCTATATAGCTGCCAGCTGGGCTCTCACTAGCCCTCACGGCTTCAGCTGGCCTCTCTGTTCTCAGCCCTGGCTCAGGGCCTGAGTCTTGGCCTTAAAGGGCCAGTGCAGGGCAGGCGCCCTGTCACACACCTTCCCCTTCAGATCGAGCTTCCCTTCCTCTGTCGGCCCCCTGGCCGGGCCTCTCATATACCTTCCTTCAGGCTCTGGTTTCCCCTCAAGGCCTTAGCTACCTTCAGGTTTGCCCTAGCTGCCTCTGAGCATGTGCCGCAATGTCGGCGGGTCGGCAGGCATGCTCCCCAGAGGGTCACCCCACCGCTGTCAGTGTGGGGCGACAGTGCCCCATCACTCACCCCCCTTTCCAGGACTCCATCCCCTTCCACCGTCTCATTATTGGCTAGGGACCTAGAAAAAAAATCTGCGTTGTTATGGGCTCTCCCGGCCTGTGGCAGACCTCAAATTTATAAGGCTGTAAGGCCAAATACCACCTCATGATCCGAGGGTTGGTCTCCCTTCATTGTCTGAATCCATCGTAATGGTGCATGGTCCGTTATCAACGTAAAGGCTCCCGCTAGCAGATAATAGCGTAGTGCCTCTATTGCCCACTTAACTGCCAGGGCCTCTTTCTCGATCGTGGCATACTGTTGCTCCCACGGCAGTAATTTCCTGCTTAAATACAGGAGTGGGTGTTCCTCCCCTTCCTGCTCCTGCGAGAGGACGGCTCCTAGACCTCTGTCTGACACGTCCGTCTGTACTATAAATGGTTTTGTAAAGTCGGGTTGGTGAAGAACCGGTGTTTGCGTCAGTCGGTGCTTTAACACTTGGAACGCTTTCTCGCACTGCGCAGTCCACTGGACCCTTTGGGGTCGTGTATTTTGGGTCAAGTCCGTCAAGGATGCAGCAATCGTGGCAAAATCAGGTATGAATTGCCGATAGTAACCGGTTAGGCCCAGGAATTGGCGGACTTGCCTTTTTGTGGTAGGAGCCTTGTAATTTCTCAGGGCTTCTACCTTGTCCACCTGGAGTTTTATTCTTCCCCGTCCCACCACGTAGCCTAAATAGGATACTTCCTTTTGTCCAAAGTGGCACTTACTTGGGTTAGCAGTGAGCTTGGCATCGGCCAGGGCTCCGAGGACTGCCTTCAGATGTTGCGGATGTTCTGGCCATGATTCACTGTAAATGACAATGTCATCAATATATGCAGCAGCATACTCACGATGTTCATGTAATACCTTGTCCATCAGCCTCTGGAACGTCGCTGCCGCCCCGTTCAATCCAAAAGGCATTGTGATGAACTGGAACAGGCCAAATGGTGTGGTGAACGCGGTCTTGTCCTCGGAGGCGGGTGTCAGAGGGATCTGCCAGTATCCCTTAGTGAGGTCGAGCGTGGAGATGTAGTGGGCCTTACCCAACCGTTCCAGCAGTTCATTTACTCTGGGCATAGGGTATGCGTCAAACCGCGAAATCGCATTGACTTTCCGGAAGTCTATGCAAGACCGTATTGTGCCGTCGGACTTAGGCACCAAAATGATGGGAGTGCGCCACTCGCTTCTTGATTCCCTGATCACCCCCATTTGCAACATACGTTGCAGCTCTTCCTGAACTGTCCCCCACATTTTCCGTGGGAGGGGGCGTATGTGGTCCTGGATCCTTTTACCTGGGGTTGTCGCAATATGGTGACTCATCAGAGGGGTCTTACCCGGTTGTGTAGTTAGGACCTGTCCGAATTCCCGAAGGAGGGAGCTCATCTCCCTTTGTTGTTCCTCTGTCAACTCTGCCCCGATATGCGTTGCCCCTTCTGCCTTCCCGTCGCCTCACCAGGGTCCCAGCTCCGGTTCTGATGGCTGTAAGGTGATAAGCATACCCTCACGTGCGTTCCACTTCTTTAGTAAATTGACATGGTAAATCTGCTTGTCTTTCCGTTTTCCTGATAATTTGATTTCATAATCAACTGGTCCTACCTGTCATATGACCTCGAAGGGCCTTTGCCATTTGGCCAATAATTTCGAGTCTGGTGCTGGTAAAAGCAGGAGTACCCTGTCACCTGGTTGGAACGTTCTGGACTTGGCCCCTCAGTTATAATATTGGGCCTGCTTATTTTGGGCCTGGAGGAGGTTCTCTTTAGCCAGCTCCCCTACTGTCTGGAGTCGCTGTTGCAAGTCCAAAATATAAGTTACTGTGCCCTTCACCCTTGAGTCCTGTTCCTCCCATGTCTCCTGCAATAAGTCCAGTATCCCCCGGTGTTGTCGGCCATAAAGTAATTCAAATGGGGAAAATCCCGTTGAGGCCTGGGGCACCTCTCGCACCGCAAATAACAGTGCCGGCAGCAATCGGTCCCAGTCCTTTGGGTCTAGCTCGACAAACCGCTGCAACATCCCTTTTAATGTCTTATTGAAGCGTTTAATGTCTAAGAGGCGGCATAGTTCTGCCATCAGTTTAGAAGTCACATTGGTCCCTTGGTCGGTTAGTATCTCCCTCGGGATTCCCACCTGGGAGAATACTTGCACCAGCTCATGTGCCAGTGTTGATGCCTTTGTATTCTTGATTGGGACCGCCTCAGGGTATCGGGTGGCATAGTCAATTATAACCAGCATATACTGGTGTCCTCTCCGGGACCTCTCCAGGGGTCCCACTAGATCTAAAGCCACCCGGTCGAATGGAACTTCCACCACGGGGAGAGGGACTAAGGGGGCTTTTGGCACCCCGCTCTGACCCATCCTCTGGCATTCAGGGCAGGACTCAAAAAAGTCTCTAACCTCCTTATAAATCCCTGGCCAAAAGAATCTTTGCGTTATGCGCTGCAGGGTCTTTTCTTGCCCCAAATGTCCTGCCCAGGGATTAGCGTGTGCAAGGTCTAATACCTGTCTCCGGTATCTTACGGGTACCAACAACTGGCTAACCTCCGTCTGCCCATCGGCCGACTGCGCGATCCGATATAATCGGTTGGCTCTTATCTCGAAACGCGGGATTGGTCAGGCAGCTGCTCCCGCCTCTGGGTCCCTGGTCTCTCCTGCCACCTGTTCCCAGGCATGGGTTAAGGAGGGCTCTTCTCGTTGGTCTCTTTGGAAGTCCTCATCCCCTCCTACTTCCTCCGCCACGAGGATTTTCTCAGGGTCGGACTCCTCCTCTGGGCCTCGGAAGGTTCCCTTTTCCGAGTCTTCCATCCCTGCTGGTGGCGATTGCCCCTGCTCATGCCAGCTACGCAGGATGCGTCTGAAACCCGGCCAGTCCCGACCCAGTAATACCGGGTATACCAGTTTTGGGGCTAACGCTACCCTGCAGATCACCTCGTCTACCCCATCTGACAGACGAACCCACCCGGTGGGGTAGGCTTTGACATCTCCATGTATGCATTGCATTGAGATACTTCCCCCTGCCGCCTCCCACTCTGGGACCAGCTCCGCTTGTACCATTGTCTGGTTGCACCCAGAATCCACCAGGGCGGTCACTGGCTTTCCCTCTAGCCTTACCTGCAGGGTAATCTTTGTCCTGTCCTGTGGTCTCGCCCGTAGGTCCGCAGCCATCACCTGGCCATACGCCCCATCTGTATGGATGTCGCCTGCTTGCCAGCGTCCAACTTGTCCCGGCCTGTAAGACCTCTGGGAGGGACTCCAATCTGAGCTCCCTTGCTCATTGGTTTTGCCCGTCTTCTTCCAGGCGCTTTGTCGCTTCACCTTTCCCCCGTGCTAGCTGGGGCTCCCCAGGTCCTCCTAGTGCACCCCCTCCTTATGTGTCCAGGCTCCCCACAGGCCCAACATGTTCGTGCCCCCCCCGTTGCCTTCACAGAGGATGCTCTCTCTTTATCCCTATTAGCTGGGTGGGGCCTCCCGGCTCCCATCCCATAGGGGCACTCCCTCTTCAGGTGTCCCCTGTGCCCACAGGCAAAACAAGTTTTCAGTCTCGGCCCTTGCTCCCAGTTCTTGGAGCCTGGTTTACTATGGAGTCCAGGGTCACGCCTTTGTAGTGGCCGGCTCCATCTTTTCCACGGCCTAGCCCATAGAGCTTCCCAGGCCCTCCAATACCTATTCATATTTTTCCTTTTTTTTTTTTTTCAATCCCTCCACAACAGGACAAGGCTACCTTACACACAATAGCCCCCCTTTCGCCTCAGGGTGGGGTTACTGTACCCACATTCTTTTCCACCATCTGTCAGGGGGCGCGCTCCCCCCCCCCCCCGTGCCTCAGTGCCCCCTGACTGTCCTCATCTAGCCCCTCTCAGGGCAAGTTACAGTCTGTACGGGTTGCTCATCATTGGCATCAGGTTATCTCTACTGCTCCGCTCACCTAGGCTGCATTGTAATCCACCTCCGAAGTCTGGGCCTTACCTCCGGCCCCTAGCCAGGGAGCGTCCTGGCTGGCCCTCTCCCAGCCCTAGCTGGCTATCCCCGGCTGTCCTTCCTCCTGGGAGCCCCTGCTTCCTTGGCCTTCCACCCTTCACCCCTCCTCCTTGGCAAATTGTGCTTCTCTATATAGCTGCCAGCTGGGCTCTCACTAGTCCTAACGGCTTCAGATGGCCTCTCTATTCTCAGCCCTGGCTCAGGGCCTGAGTCTTGGCCTTAAAGGGCCAGTGCAGGGCAGGCGCCCTGTCACACCCTGTAAGAAATGTTCTGAGCCTGGGAAAGAGCCAGTTACTTCTGCACATTAATCCCAGCTATCCAAACTCTGAACAAGCTGTGCAAAGTCTCTGGAGACCACAGAACACTTTTTACATTCCACTGAAACTCGTATTAAAATGATGCAATAATTTTTGATGGGGGAGGTCACTCCAAGATTTTGGTAAGTGGTCAAGGACCGCACTTTTCTGTGGAGGTGGTTCGGGGTCTGGGATGGAGATTAGGTGCAGAAGGGAGCTCAAGGTAGGGCAGTAGGGTGCAGGAGAGGGTTTGGGGTCTGAGAGGGAGTTTGGGTGAAGGGAGGTGATTTTGACCTGGGGCAGTGGATTGGGGTCCCGGGTCCAGTAGGATGTATGGGTGCAGGAGAGGATTGTAGCCTGGGGGAGGGGCATAAGAGGGATACAACATCTGGGAGAGGGTGGAGAGCCAGCATCACTCTCAACCAGGCTTCCCTGCCTACCAGCCCGCCCCAGTGGGCTGTTCCATGTAGTTCTCTGTAGGGCAGGTGGAGACTTCACTCACTGCATCCACCCCCAGCAAAATCTCTCAGTTCCTACTGGTTGGAACTGAGTGGTCAAGGGCTGCACTCTTCCATGATATTAATAGAGGAGCTGTGGGGTCTGCAATGAAGATGGGGTGCAGAAGGGAAGTTGGGCTAATAGATTAGAGTGCAGGCAGTAGTGTGGGGTCTGGGAGGGAGTTTGGGTGAAGGAGGCGGTTGTGACCTGGGGCACTGGACTTGGGTGCAGGGGGTTGTGATGCAGAGGTTTGAGTTGTGACTTAGGGCAGGAGGGGGTTGTGATCTGGGGCAGGAGACTTGGGTGCAGGAGGGGTACAGGGATTTGGGATGTGACCTAGGGCAGGAAGGGGTTGTGACCTGGGGCATGGGACTTGGGTGCAGGAGGGGATGCAGGGGTTTGGTTTGTGACCTTAGGCAGGGAATTGGGGTGCAGGGTCTGAGAAGGCGTGTAGGTTCATAAGGGGGACAGGGTTTGGCTTATGTGGGGTAGGGAGGCAGGAGTGGGGGGAAGAGGGTTGAGAGGAGGGGGAGGCTAGGGGACAGAGGCAGGCTCTGGCCAGGAGACTTACCTGGCTGTCTCCCAGCCAGCAGCCCAGCAGGGTTCTCAGGCAGCCTCCCTGCCTGCTCTGCCCCCATACAGGCTGCAGGGGCCATGTGCGTTGGTGAATAAGAGCCTGGGTTTGGGATGCTTCACTCACTGCCTGTTCTTCAAACAGGCAGCTCACATTGTCTAGAAGTAGGCCAATGGGATTGTGCTGGGGGTGGGAGCACTGCATAAAGCACCACTCTCCCCTCCCCCAGGCTCACTGCTGTGAAAGAGAAACAGCCACAGCAGTCACTTTTCTGAGCAGTTGGGCGCGGGAAACAGGGACTCTGCCGGAGGCTCCCTGCTGCATCTGTGGGCCGGATCTGGGGGCTTGGCAGGCTGGATCCTGTCCCTGAGCCATATTTTGCCCAGTCCTGCTCAAGGGGAAAATAATGATCAGCACTGTATAGACTAAAGAAGAAGCCAGTGTTTTGTCCTGATGCTAGCAGGAACATACCAACTATGATAGTGATCTTTCCCAGTAGTTTAAAATGAGATTCATTTTATCATGGCTGTAAGATACTGTCTTCTTGCCACATCAGGTTTTTAAAATGTGTGCCTGCCTGTAAATGAAGTTTAATGTCAGACTAATTAATTCACCAACAATGTCAGAAGAGCTGGTGAGCGCCCCTAAAGCTGAAATTGTATTCCAGTGCTGATTTAAGAATATGTGCTAGCAAGGATATGTGATATAAAAGGAGGAAATCATGGAATCATAGGATTGAAAGGGACCTCAAGAGTCCCCTGTACTCATGGCAGGACTAAGTATTATCTTAGACTGTCCCTGACAGGTGTCTATCTAACCTAGAAGATAAGAGCCATAGTACTGCAGCTTTGTGGCAATGACTTAGAAAGGCAGGACTGTATTACAGAAAGAAATTGGAGTGAACAAACTAGTGCCTAGGAGGTCAAAGTGGTCTTGGCAGGAAAGGTGTGAGTAATCTCCAATATTGTCTGATTATATTCAGTTCAGAGATCCATTCAGTGTCTAGCATGTGACCATCTGTGTGAGGTGCTAGGATAAGGTGCTCAGATGGGGGATACAGCATAAAAGCCCAGTTGACAAGTGAGACACACACACACACATGCCTCTTGGATCATGCAAACATTTTTCACGCGACGAGTGTGTCTGTGTCTAGGGGATCCCAGCATCCTCTCACCAGGCAACCTGACTATGATTAACTGTGATTTTGCCCTCTCTGGAAAGCAAAGTGAGGGTGAAGACTGGAGAGAGAGCTCCCTGCCCCAGGACCTGCCAGTTAGCCTGGTTGTGTAATAAGGGAAGGAAAGGGAAGTCCTGTGTTAAGGAGCATATGATCCTGGGTAGGTTGCTGCCTGAGGGAACAGTCCACATTCATAGACACTGATGTGTGGTATGTTTGCCAGGAGCAACTTGCCTGGTAAGCTGGGAGGTGGGAGGAGGCCCAGCATTCGGAAGGTCATGGGCACATGGTGTAAAGTTTGTAAGGCTATTTGCTTCTTCAAGGGTGGGGAGGGCAGGAAATAGTCTAATCCTCACTAGTGTGTGGATCTCCCCATCTTTGATCTATTTAAAAACTGTTCCTTCACCTAACTATACATGATCTTTTGTCTATATGATCACTGGCTTCCCAGCCAGCTCTTAGCATTGGCTGTCTTTCATCCTCTTTAGGAGGCAGCTGCAGGGGATAGTGCTGAGAGATGAGTGCACGTTAGTTACAGATGAGGCAGCCAGCAGGGGGCCACTATGAAGTTATTGGGCAATATTGCACTCAGAGCCCAGCAGCATTCCAGCCAGCGACAGTGTACACTGACACACATGCATAACCACTCTCACACCCTATCCCGAGCACCCTCGTCTTCCCTCACAAACACCGTGCTCTCTCTTTCACCCATTTACACGGAGATTCTCCCCCTCATTCCCTGCCAGGGCAAAACCTAGCAGCTGAGGTTCAATAGGGATGTTGCAATTGATTCCTGGAGAGAAAGCAGGGGCAGAGAACAGAATGGTTTGAACTGCTGGTCCTTTTTCAGTGGGAAAGGAGCTTCAGAGAGTGAGGAGCATACCTGCCAATAGCTTCAGGACACCAGGGCTGCCTGGGATGTATGTTGAGCCCTTTCACTTAGTCTGCAGTGTTCCTGTCACCAACAAGACAGGTTTCTGAGGTAGCCACATTAGTCTGTTTCAGCAAAAACAACAAGGAGTCTGGTAGCACCGTAAATCATAAGCTTTCGTGCTTTATGCCATAGTAAAATTGTTAGTCTTTAAAGTGCCATCAAATTCCTTGTTGTCGCCAACATGTTTTCCACGGGAATGTTACTAAAACAGGGATGAGTAGCAATAACAGCCACTAGAGGGTGCTGAAACAACTGTAAGATATTTAACCTTTAAAGTTCTGTTTCCCTCACTGAAACAAAAGACAGGACTATGCAGCACTTTAAAGACTAACAAGATGGTTTATTAAGTGATGAGCTTTCGTGGGCCAGACCCACTTCCCTCACTGATATTCTCCTCTAAAAAGAGGGGGAAATGTGTCTTTTATTTGCTCCCCCCCCTTACTGTCTGAATGTGAGATCTAAGATGTAGTGCGAATTATAGGGGAGGGTGGGGGAGTATGAGGACTATCCAGGTGGTTATTTAGAGTTAGTTAAAAAGATTAAATTGATAGATCTCACACAGAAACTTTGACAACCTTTTTTAATGAAGACAAATGTAACTGAAATTATACAAAATCAATGTACGTAAGTATAAGAATAAGATAAATATGGTAAAGTGATTTCTTGCATTGTTTATACTTAGTCTTACACAGGGAATAATACTTAGAACCTTATAGAAAAAATTAGAAACAAAAATGTAAGAAAAAAAGGATTGAGCAGGGCCAGACTTCCCATGCAATTGTTCCATGGCATCATCCCTATGTCCGAGCTCTGGATGGGTTTGACAACCTTTTTTACACCTTTCCTTATTCCACCCGCATACATCCAGGATCATCTTGAATCAAGTCAAGTCTCATACCCTTGTTCACATTTGATATTCTAGGAGACCAATTTTGGGGATTCTGGTTGTCCATAATTACATTTCTGACAATTTAACCCAACCACTTGTGTCTGTCACTTTTGCAATAATTTAGGTACATCAATACAGTTTGCTCTTACTGCAAAAAGCCCTTAACATGCTCTCTGTTTGTTTGTGTTTTACCTGTTTATCACCAAATGCATTACTAAACTATCATGAGACATATTGCTAAATTTTATAACCTTAGGTCAAACACATATTCCATAACCTTTGGTCAAGCAGATAAAACTCATGCTGTTTTATACCAACTGGCAACTTCCAGTAGGCCTCAGTCTAAGTCCTCAACATGTAAACCTTAAGACCTAGAGCCAAACCTATTATTAATACATATATTTTGGTTCACAAACTTTTTTGTAACAGCTTTCATCACTTCCATAATCTTTTACCCAAAAATGTAGACCCTCTGGGTATGTCTAGACTACATGGGTCTGTCGACGGAGCCACGTAGATGAGGTTTCTAGACATAGGGAAATGAAGCGGCGATTTAAATAATCGCCGCTTCATTTACATCAAAATGGCTGCCGTGCTGTGCCGATCAGCTGTTTGGCGGCACAGCACGGTAGTCTGGACGCTCCGCGGTCGACAAGGGAAGCCCTTGTCAACCGCCCCGTTATGCCTCGTGGAATGAGGTTTACCAGGGCGGTCGACAAGGGCTTTCCTTGTCAACTGCAAAGCTTCAAGACTACTGTGCTGTGCTGCCAAACAGCTGATCAGCACAGCGCGGCAGCCATTTTGATGTAAATGAAGCGGCGATTATTTAAATTGTCGCTTCATTTCCCTATGTCTAGAAACCTCATCTACATGGCTCCGTTGATGGAGCCATGTAGTCTAGACATACCCTCTGATATCAGGTCGGGGTCAATGGTCAACAAGGTAGGCAGGTTGAACAATCTGTTTGGTTAACAAGGCTATATAAAGAAGGGTTTTTACTTTTCAGAAATGCAGACATTGGCTACTTCAGTTCCTGTTGTTTTATTGAATGAGCTTATATCACAACAATGTCAATCAAAATATGGAACAGACTCTATAGTGAGTACAGCAGTATCTGTAGGGAGTGTTTCTAGTGAAGAAAAAAGTGTGCCTTCGAGTCAGGACCCCTGGTTTCTCTGCTTGTCTTAGCTAGCAGGCTGTTGTATGACAGTTACCAAGTGCTTTAGCATCCCCGAGCCTCACTTTGCCTGTCATCTAGCAGATTTTTAATGCTAAATAAATAATAAAGTTGGGCTAATACCTGCTACACACTTCGGTTGAAATTCATTGTTGTTTGTGAAATCACTTTTGAGATTCAGATTTAATGGAAATGTAAAATATTATCATGTTAAATGCCTTTTTATTCAAACCACATTTCTGGACTTCAGCTGAGTAGGATACAATGAGAGCCAGGGATAGCAATGGTTTTGCTTGTTTTAGGGTTATAAAGCTTTCTGCAGTCCAGGTGAAGATCATGTCTTTAAAATCACAAGTATAATATCAGTGTCTCCCTCTCACTTTTGAAGGATATTAATCCATTAGTTTAGGATTTGACTGGTTAAACTGCTATAAATCTAATTCACCTTTAAAAGAGTATAAAATGAAATGTCTCTAGTTGCTTGGGACAGACTGATACAACTCACTAAGGACTCCACACTGGAGTCCTATAGACATCAGAAACTTATACTAATAAATTAGGCTGGCACTGGGTGTCCTGCTGGAATTTAAGGCTTCATTGACATGTTCATTTATAAACTCCTGCTATCAGGATATTTAAAATGCAACCATAGAACTTCACTTCTGGAGTTAAACTTAATAATTAAGTTGTTATCCAGGAACAAATTATGTTTAGTTAAAAGTTTTTTATGCAGGGGAAAGCAGCCCCTTCTTTGGCTGGTTTTCATTGCTGGAATTGTGACATCAATGCTCTTTAAGTGTACAATGTGTGTCACTGCTGTGTTTTGCCTGGTGGTGTAGTATGTGGGGATTCAGACCAGTTACACAGTTAACATACCATGTTTGGATTTTGCAGGGTGACTATGACCGCAGTAAAACCAAAGTGCTTCACTTTAGCATGAACCCAGCCAGTCTGGCCAAGCAGCAGCGAAAGGAGGAACAGCACCAGCTCCAGGAAGAATGTGAGAAGCTGAGAGAGATGGTCAGGGTCCTGGAAGGAGGAGGTTCTATCCCTGAGAATCTGGAAATAGTTGGAAGTTTGCAGTCACCCCAAGAAGTTGCAGGTACTTTGATGGCCTTTTGTCATGTGACTGTCTTAGTGTTGCTATTCAAACTGATACATTGATAGAGCAATTGACTAAGTGAGTAGATCAGGGACATTACAGGCAGTGTGGCAGGCGGGATGTTATGAAGGAAATTGGGAATGTGGTAACATGGCAATATGGTGCAGAGGATGCCAGGTGGGATTATACATACATAGTTCTTATATACAGTAAATGATGTGACCTTGGCTGGGCCGTGTTGATAGAGGGCAGAAAAGAAATATCTCCTTCCTTTCACGGCTGAGCTTAGCTCTAGAGATCTCATGGACAATAGAAAATAATTCAGCAAGTGACTGAATTTTTATTCTGACCTGGTTTTAAACAAATGAATATTGTTTATCAGTATATATGTGCCCATTAATCATAGCAAAATTCATGAAATTCCATGAAAATAGAGTACATCTTTCCCTAAATACACTTCACAGAATCTTAGACTCCTGAGGTACAGTGCAGAGTCTTTCTTCCATTCAAACATGGAACTGAGACCTTCTAGTACAGGAGCTGTGAGGTTCAGCACCTTCCTGTACAGAGTCAAAAACTCTGTAAACCAAAGTAGTAATATTATTAAAGTGTGACTTGTCACCTAAAGCACTGAGATGTGACTAGGCAGAGTTGATTTACACTGCAGAACCCAAGATTTCTACCTATTGAAACTCAGACCTACATGTACTTCCCCTCAAAACTTCCTTGCTATAGCGGAAGAGAAAAATAAACCGATTTACACAACAGAAGGAGGGGCCATGGGGGGCTAACATGTTGTGATGTGTATGGCTAGTGCCTGCAGGTAATAATGCTTTTTAAAGTGTATGGCCCAGAAGACAGTGCTTTTCTCTAAGGCTTCACAGTCAGAAAGTTTGTGACCCATGAACCTTCTCAGCCTTTTAAAGAAATCCCTGATGAAAGTGGCTCTCATTGTTACGACATTGAAATATTCTGAAAGTAGCTTGTTAGCTTTTCCATTAGCTCAAATGACAGTATTTTATTGTTGCTAAGAGTGTGTTTATCCCAACATCTTTGTGGATTATGGCACTAAATAAGTACAAGTAATTACACTGAACATTTAGGTGGCCTGTCTCAGTGAGATATGGCATTAATTTCTCTGTGGGGAGGGAGCATTAAGAGATCCCTGAAGTTAGAGGTACAGCAGTCCATCCCCACTGTTGTTTATCTATTTGTAGGAGCACTCACTAGGTGCTTCCAAACATTTAAGGAGGATAGTTCCCATTCCAAGGAGTTTCCAGCTATAAGAATCCCAGAGGGACAGAGGCTATGTCTAGACTGCAGGCCTCTTTCGGAAGAAGCTTTTCCAAAAGAGATCTTCTGAAAAAACTTCTTCCGAAAGAGAGCGCCTACACAGCAAAAGTGCATCGAAAAAGCGACCTGCTTTTTTGAAAGATAGCAGTCACGCTGAATGGATGCTATTTTGCATGTAAGCTGTGATTACTATGGACGGAGTGACCACCAGGGCACCTGTGCTTTTTCCTCTTTCCTCTTCTTTCGAAAGAACTCTCTCTTGCCCGTCCACACAAGCCTTTTTCCGAAAAATCTCTTTTGGGAAAAGGCTTCTTCTTCATAGAAAGAGGTTTACCAATGTTGGAAAAACCACTCTGTTCTTTTGATTTTTTTTTTCCGAAAGAATGCGATTGCAGTGTGGACGTAAGTGAAGTTTTTTTGGAAAAATGGCTGTTTTTCCGAAAAAACTCTGCAGTGTAGACATACCCAGAGAGATTTATCAGGAAAAGTGTTTACCCTGCAATTCAAATATGAATGTTACTGTTTAGATTACAATAAATGTGTCTCTTAGTGCCTATCTCTCATGCTTCTGCACAGACTAGCTTATTTAATGCTGTAGATATATCTGTGGATGCCACTGCCCCCCACACCCATTGGGTACTATTGCCATCAGTGGCAGAGGGAATGCAGAGGAGAGGTCATATATTTGGCTCTGCCACTACTGAATGAATCTCTGGGGTATAATATAGACTAATTAGGTCATTTCCTCTGGGGGAGCATATTTCTTGTATATGCCCCGTGTGATTTGTTGTTCATTATTATCTGCATCTTCACCCTCAGTTTACTTGTAGCTGTTCGTAAGGCATTTCTCTGCCAGAATGCTACCAAGTTTGTGTCTAACTCAGAGGGATACATTTTAAAGTTGTTTTCTATTCTTTCTTTGATTCTGACAGTAAAACAAACAGCTCTCTGGGCTTCAGTTTATTTTCAGCTTGTCATGTCTAGTGTGTTTGTGTCCCTTCTCTCCCGAGCCCTTGCTACCTCATTCTGACTTTTGTTTGCTGACTTGTATGAAAGAGAGAACGTCAGTTGCAGTGTCTAGCTAGGGTCGGGTATGCTTTTCACTTCAGTCTCTAGCAGTCATTTATCACATTCACAGGAGGGACCTCTGCAGCCTCCAGATGCGTCTCTATGCACACTGAAGTATTCATGTAAACAAAATGGAAAAAATAGCTAAGAGCTATGCATGGGGAGGCGGGGGTGTTCCCTGGATGGATTGTGAGATCAGAAGGTACCAGCATGCTATTGGTTGTATAAAGGAATAAAAGAAGAGCCCCCCTTTCCTCATGCTTCATTAACTTTTGTGAATCATTCTCATGTACGGACACTGCTGACAACAGCGCACTAATCTGTTTAACACCTTTCTTTCACTTCAAAACCATGCTTTTTTTTTCAGTGGCATAGTCAACATTAAAATAACGATTAACATAGTTGAAAACAATGTTACTATTAGATGTGATAGGTATGTTGAGCTACACCAGTTGGGTGCTATTTGAAGGCATTCATGGTACTGATACATTACTACTGAAAGGGTTAGATACACCTGTTTTTTAGTGTTCTAGGAATGCTTAGAAAACATAGGTCACCAAAACACAAGTCCAAGTTTTCTCCCAGTGAGGAATGAGTCTCTCTTTTTCTTTTCATGGGGATGAAATCATAAGAACATTGGCTATAGGAAATGGAGCTGAGGCAGTGCTACCATGTGCCTTCTTCCAGTGTAGCTTCTATACAAAATGCAATTCAGTCGCTTGCTAGGGAAGCCACAGGGAACCTGTGTTTTCATGCAAAATGCCATGGACTGGAATGTCATTTGCATCACTTTTTGGAACTGTTACAGTATCTACCTGTGAAAGGATATGAGCAAGTTGAGCATTGAACTTTGGAGGTGGACAAACCCTGCAGAGGAGGGCTGGGCAACGCTGGTGGAGTTGGACAGAGAAAACCTAGGACTGATTTCTCCTACTACGGGAAAACAGTGGCTGTGTGTTATGCTCATAAGAAGCACACCAGATCTTTCAATGTGCCTCATTTATTAAACACCTAATACAGAAAGATCAGCACACACACACGCAGTTCCACCAACAATGTTATAGTTACCAGTCGGAGACTCGGATCAATCTAGTGGCCAGTTAGGTTGGAGTCAAGTTCTGTCAGTCGCAATTCTGATGCTCTGAGGCTGCTGCTTGGCAGGATGAACCCAGAGAAACCTTGCAAAGCTACCCACTCTAATAATCCTCAGCTCCCATTTGAGTAGATGGGTGTTGCAGTCGTGTTTCATGCAATCATACTGACGCAAGTGTTTATCTTCAAGTTGTTTTTCTGGCATTTGAACATTTGTGCTCTCAGGGTGGGGCCCCATATGGATTTCAGCATGTCCACTTTCAAGGGTCGGGGCACTTAAATCAAGTACTTCCTTCACCACTAGGGTCACACAGACACACACTTAAAGCAAGGGTACTTCCTTCACCACTAGGGTCATCAGTCTGCTCTCAGCATGATGCGAGTGTTTACATGATCTTCTAGTACCTCTGAAACCTCAGCTTTCTCCTCCCTGTTCTTTGGTACATCTGCACCGAGAGATGACTTTCAAACTTACCTAATTAACTCATTCTTCACTCATCATGAAACACTATCATTACAAAGTACAAAACTTCCTTTATATTTACAAATCACAAGGTTCTAGAATATCTACCAATTACATCAACAAACCCTATAACGTATGGGGATGGTAATCAGTCACTAAGAGTGTCCTGGTCTGTTCCTGTCTTGACATCAGTAACAGATACAGGCAGCCTGTCTGATGCATCTCTACCCACAGCACTAAGGCCATTATTTTCTGTTAGTCAGAAAGGGTGGCTGGCGTGGTACGCTGAGGGACATTGCATAAGGCTTATTGCTACATTCTTATACCAACACTAGAATGCTACATTTTAGCTACATGTGTTGGTCAGTCAAAAAGACAATGAGGGATTATGTATATAACTTTGCTTTCTAGCACTTGGCAGGTGATTTAATATAAAATTTGATTGTCACATTCTGCTAAGCTTTGTCCTTTAGCAGTACCCATGTACACTGAATGGGTCAGTCAGAAATGAGAAATTTGGATGGACTTTAGCCAATCAGCTTTGCTACATTTAGCAAGCTTGTCTGATCTGCAATTATGCTTAAGGTTTGAAGAATTATAATTACTGCAACCAAAAAAGACATTAAGGACAATGATGCTGATGGTTTTGATAATAATGTGTTGGCTATTATTAAATGTTCTCATTGGGCTGGAATGTTGCACGTTTTTCTCTGACCACAGTTCCAATTCCTGGACAGGTAATAAGGAAATTATTATGGTGGACGCTGAAGCTCATTAAATGTGACTCTATTAAAAATCAAGGTTATATTGGACTTTAAATCTCTTTGAGCATAACCACTGGAGGCTGCAGCACAACTTGGCAACTTGCCACGGAGTTCACTCGGCCTTTTCTCTCATTTATGCCGTAACAGTTTCTATTAAAGTGGATAATATGGCTATAGCAGAGGAGAATTTTGGACAGCATGAGCTATAACCACTTATTGTCCTCTATCCTAAAGTATAAAAATGGGACTCAGGACCATATAATATTAATGGGACAGAGTTGTGGAAGCCCTATTTTTGGAATGGGCTGAAACTTTATGGGTGGTTTGTTTCTCTCTTGTCACCATCTCTAGTATGAATTGCATAACAGTGGACTGTGGACCAAGGTGAAGCTGCCATGTGCGGAGCTTTTCTAATTTTCCTGTCCCTGAAACAGGAATGCAGACTGTAATGGCTTTGAAAAGGTGGGGGAAGGGAAACATTGCCCAGGCTTGGAGTAAACTCCACTCCTTTTATCTTCTCATTTCTTTCCACTCTTTTCCTACTTTTCCTGTTCTATGCTGTCTTCATCATTCCTTTCTCTCCTCACCACCATTTTTGTTTATCTCCTTCCTTTTTCTGTTTCTTTTGTGTTTTTATGATTAGCCTCTGGTTTTACTTTCTGGCACTTCTAGAGCCACCCCTTCTCGAGGTGGAGTTTAATCTTAAATGACTAGTGGATAGATATATGGCAGTACTGACCAACTGGGTCAGTTTCTCTGTTCACTAGCCAACAGTGCCGAAGGGACAGAACATTCATGCTGCTGAATGTTCCTCATAAGGATCTGTTCTCCCATCATATAAACCTTGATTAAAACCAATATTGTGTTTATCTGAGGGTGGGTATTTTTCATGAGCAATGCACAGAGACTCTCTTTCCTGTTTTAAACATAGTATGTTAATACTAAATCTGGCAATAGCCTCCCAAAATGTTTTATTTACATCTGAGTGATATAATAGGAAGTTCTATTCCCGTATTCTTTTCTGAGCCATAATCAAAGGATAAAAGCTACGATCTGGTTGTCTGTTCTGATTTGGGCCAAAAGCCACATGCAGTCCAGGCTGTTCCTGCCTTCTGCAAAGATGAGCATACAAATAGGACATCTCCCTTCAGCAGCGAGGGGCAACCTAGGCTAGTGAATGGGCCTCATGAGTGACCCTCCTTCATCTCAGTAGGCCGCAAGATTGTCAAAACCAAGATGGTCTCTCAGGATAGGGTTTTGCTAACTGTGCCTGTGTACCTAGAATTTGTGGGGTGTGCTGATTGAACTGTGTAGCAGCACTTTGATTGGATGCAGGGAGAGCGAATCACTTGTATAATGTCATGTGCAATCAGCACACACCTCACTTCACGTGCCCTTGCCTTAAGTATGTGTCACTTTTGTAATACCAGTAGAAAAAAAAAACGACACAAACAAAAACCAGCAGAATCTGGCAACTCTGTGTGTGGTCAGTGGTAAATAAAATGTCTCATGGGCCACACATAGAACCAGGTCATTAGAGGAGGTTTTGGAATTAATTGATGAACTTAACAGTAACAAGTCACCGGGACCAGATGGCATTCACCCATGAGTTCTGAAAGAACTCAAATGTGAAATTGCAGAACTATTAACTATGGTTTGTAACCTATCCTTTAAATCAGCTTCTGTACCCAGTGTCTGGAAGATAGCTAATGTAACGCCAATATTTAAAAAGGGCTCTAGAAGCGATCCCGGCAATTACAGACTGGTAAGTCTAACGTCAGTACCGAGCAAATTAGTTGAAACAATAGTAAAGAATAAAATTGTCAGACACATAGAAGAACATAATTTGTTGGGCAAAAGTCAACATGGTTTCTATAAAGGGAAATCATGTCTTACTAATCTATTAGAGTTCTTTGAAGGGGTCAACAAACATGTGGACAAGGGGGATCCAGTAGATATAGTGTACTTAGATTTCCAGAAAGCCTTTGACAAGGTTCCTCACCAAAGGCTCTTACATAAATTAAGTTGTCATGGGATAAGAGGGAAGATCCTTTCATGGATTTATAACTGGTTAAAAGACAGGAAACAAAGGGTAGGAATAAATGGTAAATTTTCAGACTGGAGAGAGGTAACTAGTGGTGTTCCCCAAGGGTCAGTCCTAAGACCAATCCTATTCAACTTATTCATAAATGATCTGGAGAAAGGGGTAAACAGTGAGGTGGCAAAGTTTGCAGACGATAATAAACTGCTCAAGGTAGTTAAGACCAAAGCAGACTGTGAAGAACTTCAAAAAGATCTCACCAAACTAAGGGTATGTCTAGACTACATGCCTGTGCCGACAGAGGCATGTAAATTAGACATACCGACATAGTCAATGAAGCGGGGATTTAAACATCCCCCGCTTCATTAGAATAAAAATGGCCACCGCGTTGTGCCAGCTCAGCTGTTTGTTGGCATAAAGCGGCAGTCAAGACGGGGATCGGTCAGCAAGGAAGGCCTTTGCCGACAAATCCCTTATGCCTTGTGCAATGAGGTTTAAATCCCCGCTTCATTGACTATGTCGGTATGTCTAATTTACATGCCTCTGTCAGCAGAGGCATGTAGTCTAGACATAACCTTAGTGATTGGGCAACAAAATGGCAAATGAAATTTAATGTGGATAAATGTAAAGTAATGCACGTTGGAAAAAATAACCCCCACTGTACATATAATATGATGGGGCTAATTTAGCTACAACTAATCAGGAAAGAGATCTTGGAGTCATTGTGGATAGTTCTCTGAAGACATCCACGCAGTGTGCAGTGGCTGTCAAAAAAGAAAACAGGATGTTAGGAATCATTAAAAAAGGGGTAGAGAATAAGATGGAGAATATATTATTGCCCTTATATAAATCCATGGCACGCCCACATCTTGAATACTGCATACAGATGTGGTCTCCTCATCTCAAAAAAGATATACTGGCATTAGAAAAGGTTCAGAGAAGGGCAGTTAAAATGATTAGGGGTTTGGAACGGGTCCCATATGAGGAGAGATTAAAGAGACTAGGACTTTTCAGCTTGGAAAAGAGGAAAGTAAGGGGGGATATGATAGAGGTATATAAAATCATGAGTGGTGTGAAGAAAGTGAATAAGGAAAAGTTAGTTGCTTGTTCCCATAATATAAGAACTAGGGGCCACCAAATGAAATTAATTGGCAGCCGGTTTAAAACAAATAAAAGGAAATTCTTCTTCACACAATGTACAGTCAACCTGTGGAACTCCTTGCCTGAGGAGGTTGTGAAGGCTAGGACTATAACAAGGTTTAAAAGAGAACTAAATCAATTCATGGAGGTTAAGTCCATTAATGGCTATTGGCCAGGATGGGTAAGGAATGGTGTCCCTAGCCTCTGTTTGTCAGAGGGTGGAGATGGCTGGCAGGAGAGAGATCTCTTGATCATTACCTGTTCTGTTCACTCCCTCTGGGGCATCTGCCATTGGCCACTGTTGGCAGACAGGATACTGGGCTGGATGGACCTTTGGTCTGACCCAGTATGACTATTCTCATGTTCTTATATTCTTATGTTGCCCATCACTGCCCTACATTTAGGCCAAACAGGGAGCTCTCTGGCAAAAGGACCAAGGTTTCCCCCATCACTGTCCCGCTGAAAAGGGAAGCTACAAATCTGTTTCACGGGTAGTTTTCTGTTTGAGAGTTGCCAATGGGACTCTGAGTCCTTTGTGTGCAAAGGGACTGGGAGATCTCGTTATAAAAGAGGCGGTTGATCTGAATGGCGCTGCTGTGTCTGCATAGCAGAGGCAGGGCCTTCAAATGGAGATGATTAATTTGAATTAAATTGGGTAATGAATTAATATTAAAATAATCTAATTTTGTTAAAGTGACAAGCCAGAGATGGTAAAATTTGTCACTGTCCAGCATTTCTGCACTGGTGATGAATGTGTGTCTCACTGCAAAGGAGTTCAGAAAGGGAGTGGATGGCATTTAAAAGTTGCACCTATCTGCCCATTGTTTGTCCCTGGTAAATCTTGGTGTTTTCTGCTACCTGGTTACATTGGGGGGGGAGGCTGCACTTGTATATTAAAAATGGAATCTGTCTGACAGAAAACAGGTGGCAGATTTTTCTGTGCTTTGGGTTTTTTTGCCTGCATCCATACCACATTGTACTGTGTTTTCCTCAGATCTTGCTAGCTAAGCAAAGTTGGGCTAGGTAAGAGCTTCAGGAAGTGATGATGTAGGTGCTTCAGTAGGTGGCACTCTTACCTCTGAGTCCGTAACAAGCCAATTCGTGATTATGGTGATAGGGAGCTTCTTCCTAATGAGACTTAAAATCAAAGTCCAGGCCACTTGTTGTCAGTAAAGGTGTGTCACTTTTTGTAAGAATAGGTTGTTAACTTTGGTGTCCTGGCCAAATTCCAACATAAATCGCCTTACCCGAAATCCCCTCACAGTTTAAAGAAACCATTTTGTCACTTTCTGTCTTAAGCTGTCTGTAGTGCTGCTGTACACTGATAATCCACCACTTTCTTCCATTACAGAAGTGGCTGCCTTTCAAAGTGTTGGGGAAAATGATCCCTAGTCCTTATCTGCTTCACAGACTGATGTGGAGCCGTAATATTCAAAGCAATTGGACAATCCCAGATGAAAGATTCTGTAGAAAAGCTGACTATTAGAATTACTGGGAGGCAGCGTTGCCTAGTGGATAGAGCACTGGCCTGGGACTCAGGAGACCTGACTGTGCTATTGACCTGATGAGCCTGGACAAATCACATCTCCTTTCTGTGCCTGAGTCTCTCCATCTGTAAAGTGGAGGTAAAATGCTGTCCTCCATAGTATAGTGCTTTGACATCTAAAAGTGAAACCTGTATACCAGAGCTAAATGTTATAATTATATTACTGCTTGCAGTGTTAATTTTTCTATTTCAAGCCACATAGCTCCCCGATGGTCTGAATGTTACAGTAGAGCCGGGTCATCATCATCAACAACCACTATGGGCTCAGCGCCCATTAGTGTCCGATGCCTCCCTCACTATTTCATTTCATCTTTCCCTGTCCATTGTGGAGTGGCTTAATTTCTGTAGACTAGCTCCGCACCAATCTACTGGATCATCCAGCCATTCTCTGTGGGGTCTGCCTCTCCTATTAGGACCATCCATTATGCCGAATACCAGGGTCTTAACTTTTTGCTCGTCATTCATTCTGCAGATATGCCCTAATAGCTGCAACTTCCGTTGAATAACCTTCTGCAGTAGGTTCTCTTTTGGCTGTATCTTCCTATATAATTCCTCGTTGGTAACCTTCTTCATCCATCCTATTCTCAGAATTTTTCTATAACTCCTCCTCTCGAACACCAATAACCTTCTCTTCGAATCTTTTATCACCCATGTCTCACATCCGTATAACATGCTGCTAAATACACATGTTTTCAAAACATTCAGGTTCATTCCTAAGCTAATCACTTTACTTTTCCTGATCTTATCCACTGCCTTCAAACTTGCTCTTGCTTTTGCTATTCTAGTCACTATTTCCTTCTTACAGTCTAGAGACAATAATGGACAGTTCATGAGAGAAAAATCATGCTGATTTCCCTCCCAATCATAATTCTGTCCCATCATTCCAAAGCAGGGCTATATATGAGTAGTTGGTATTGCTTTGTGTGGCTTCATTGGACCAAAGTGATGGTTCCTGCATTTCATTATTGATTAGGTTACAGTTGGTATCAATAAATTACCTGTAAATGCCCTTCACATTATACTGAATAATATAATGTTATGAAATTGGACAGCCCCAAAATAGAAGGAAAAATCTTGCAAAAGGAAACCTTAACTCCTTGAGTCTGTTGTGCATTCCAAGAACCAGTAGTTCTACGTTCTTTTAATTGCACATTTTTTGCTCTTCTTTTGCTGGGACACTAAAATTATGGTAGATGCTTATAAGAGCCATGACCCCAGGTGTGCAAGGAAGCAGGCTACTCCAAAGGGAGTAAAAATTAGGCATGCTTATGGAAAATTTCCACTATAAAGACTATATTACCATTACTGTATTCAACTCCTCTCCTCCATTTGAATGACAAAGCTCTTTATAGATAGCTCAGGGATGAAGTCACCCATCACTGAAATACATCTAACTCCAGTGTGAAAACAATGCACCCATTCTATGGCTGTTCACCAGAGGTAAATGAAAGAATGAAAGAGATGGGACTCAGTCTTACGTAGTCTGTGTGCATTGAAAAACCAGAACCTAGGCATTCCAATGGTAGCTACACACTGAATCAGTCCCAGGGGATGCTTCAGTTTTGCAAGTTGTTGGAACTGTGTGAGTGATGTGAGGCTCTAGTAAGACACTGAAGGGACTTTAAAAATCCAACAGCTGTCTAGGGAGTCAGAGGTTTGTAATAAATCCTGTAACTTAGTCCTTTTGTATCCACTGAATCTGTAATACTTGGCATCAATCAAAGGTTACCCCATGGAGTGCACTTATCCTTCCACGAAAAACAGAGGAGCTGCACGTTTTCTCCCTTTCGTCTGTAGGAGTCATGTCTAGATTTTTAAAAAGCTAGCAGTCTTTCTGCTTATATGTTGGGGGGAGGGGGAGGTGGAGGAATATGCCATGCTCTATTTATAGAGCTCAAGAGATCCCTCAAACCATATACAGTATGTTTCTATTTTATATGCTTAATATGTTTTTAAAGCACTTGTAATCATCTCTCTGGACACTATAAAAGTTAAAAACAATAATTAAAATTGGAGTTGTTGGCCCAAAGAAAAGCAGCAACCTTGGCAAGAAAAAGAGGAAGCAAACTAGCCCCAAAAGGAAGAGATGTTGGAAAAGGAAATATAAAATCAGTGCAGGTGGAGTGATTCAAATTAAAAGATCTTGTACTGGCTGTTGGAGCCCTTTACAAAGGGTACGTCTACACAGCACCCTAAACTTGAAATGAGATACGCAATTCGTGCTACAAAAATTGCATATTTTATTTCAAAACTATTTCAGAATAGCTTCTTTTGAAATTTGGTGCATCTCCACAGCACCAAATTTCAAAATAACATGCTATTTTGAGCCATCCCTTAACCCTTGTGCAATGAGGTTGACCGGGATGGTGAAATAGCATACCCGTGAGAGGCTCTGTACATTTATTTTAATTTCTATTTTAAACTTTCCTCAGACCCCTTACAGTACCATCAAGGACCACCAGGGATCCGCGGACCACAAGTTGGGAACCACTAATGTAGACAGTGCCCATGGTTTTTAAATGCCCATCTCTGGTAATGCTTTTTTTATAATCCACATATAAGACGTAGGCGTCAGTATGTTTAGCCTGTAGGCTTCATTAACTTGGCAGTTCTGTTTGCTTAAGAGCTTTACATTGTGTATGTTTTAAACCAGGTCCAAATAGACTGATTGTATAGCTCCCGTCTTGGTATCATTGTTAAATGTCTGGATTCTTCTGCTGGATTCCTCTCTGCAGCCCTGCAGATCCCTTTAATAAATAAAAATGAATGGTGATCTCAGGGCGTATCTTCACTTACCCCGAGATTAATGCTCCAGGGATCCATATCTCAGGGTTTGATTTAGTGGGTCTAGAAACGACTCACCAAATTGACTGCTGATGGGCTCCCTGTTGAACCCTGTAATCCATGGGATCATGAGGAGTAAGTTTCTCCAGTCACCCTCCCACAGTGGGGACACCACAGAAATTGAACCTAAGGTATGTTGACTCCAGGGGCTCTATTCCTGTAGCTGGAGTTGTGTATCTTAGGTTGACTTTCTTTGGTAGTGCAGACCTGGCCTCAGGCTGCCCTTTGGATCCTGAGGGTATCATATAAGCTGCCTGTTAAAGCAGTTTACATCACAGAGCAGCCTTTGATGAGGAATTATGTGCCATAAGGCCTGTGGTTGTACACAATTGAAAATGCTGTTTCATTCATGAGCAGGAAGGAGAAGAAAGGCTTGTTGATGTCTCAGATCTGGGCCTACACAAATTCCCTGACATTAGAAAAAACATCCCGCCAATGTAGCAGAATGCTCCAGCAGGGAAGTGTCTTTGATCTTTGCTCTATATGATGTCAATGTATTGTTTCTCCTGGAAATTAAAGCTTGTGGTGGAAATCTATTAGAGTTTCCTGTGGGTGTCAAAGTTACAGAAGAATGTGCTGAGACACATACTGTCACAGGGATGATTCAGATTTTATTAGAGTGAGTGACGGAAGGCAGCTAAGAAAGGGAAAATACTTGGTTTATTGAAGTTATACAAAAAGTTTCCAGCTATGCGAAACACAAGATGGTGGTGCTCCTGCACAACAGAAGAACTTGCTCAATTTACTTTTTATCTCCCAAATCCTGAATTTCAATTTCCAGATCAGCATTCTTGTCTGGGAGCTGAGATCTGGCTACATTCACAAAGTAGAGGAAAGCGGGTAATTCCAGATGACTAGGGGTGAAAAAACAGAGCAGCTTTACTTGCTCCAAAATTGTGAAGGGGATTGAGGTTCAAATAAACTGCAGAACCCAAAGGAAAACTAGCCATATGGGCTTGCTGTCTGCTGGGTTTGCTGTGCATGCCTGTCTGTGAAGCTATATCCACTGGAAAAGATAATCTTCATTTTTACTCCCAAATTTTTTAAATTCTTGCTCCTGTGCTTCAGAGGTTGCAAATGAAGTGAAATGTGGCTGGGCTTATTTTTTGATAAGTAAATTGATGATACTGCATTAGGTGAATGTGATGTGCAAACTTGTCACGAAAGTCTAAACATGGTGACAGCAGGACCAACAATTCCCAGCCTAATCAAGTAAACTGAATAACACATTCTTTGAGCTATGAGGTACTAGAGACTGATTTCCATATTAAATGAGAGAAACACCATAAATTCAACACTTAAATTCATATTTTAATCACACAAAAGTCAGGAGATTCAAAGGTATGATTCCCACAGCAATTATGTTGTCCCTCATATGCATATGTAGCATTTTCAATTACTTTATTTATTGTGAACTTAATGTGCCTTAAATCACATGCAATGTCAGCCGTCCTACTGCCATCATAGGAAATATAACTTTGAATATCCTGATTTGGAAATAGCACTGAGACTTTGAGGTAAAAGTAAGCATTTCTAGTTCTGTTTAAAAATAAAGAATAAGATAAACAAGGCACTGAGAGTCTCACCCTTAATGTTGCATTAAACAAGCAGGCAGGGCCAGATGAAAAAATGCTCAAAATTCCAATGGGAATTTCTCCCATGTATGTCAATAAACTGAATCAGATCTTTAATCTCCTCCTCTTCTTTTAAAGGAATAAACATTATTTAATTACACAAACACACATGCACCATGAAGAAATACATCAGTATATAGATTCAATCCTTGCTGCATGTACTGGTTGCAGAGCTAATCGTGTACTCAGGTAAACAATCGCTATATAATTCTGATTATCTTAGCACACTGGTTTGCTGACATATCCATGCTTGCTCCCTGTGCTCACTGAAAACCATTCAAATACCACGTGTGAAGACTTTTACAAACTTTGTCAAACTTTTCAGACATATTCCTTTATAATCTAATTCAGACAGATGGATATACTTTTCTTCCTTATAATGAATAATAATTCAGACCACTGAAAAATGTTTTGTTCAGACTTTCCAGATCAAACCTTCTTTTGGGCTGAGAGCAAATAGGTGACATTTTAGCTGAAAAGAAAATCTACTTGGAAAGTAATTGGTGCATGTAAATAAAAGCTCATAATTACTGTGCCATTCTAACCATGACACCACCATCAGTACCACGATGCTGTATAAATTCATAGCCTTTTGAATCTGGTGCAAAGATAAAAATAGATCTATGAAGGGAAAGTGCTCTTCACTTAATATATTCAGACCTACCCTCCCTCCACTGCTAATGCTAAGATAGACTCGGCAGCTTGTCCAGAAGGTTAACAAACAAGGACTCTGGAAGAGCAATGGGAGGGGAAGTTAATATAGACTTTTCTTGGAGAACATCCAGACTAGGAATGTAAGCGACTAGTCGACTATCCGATAAGCATATGCTTATTGGATAATTGACTAGTGACTCGACTAGTCGCTCCCCTTCCGCTGCCTCTATCTGAGAGAGGCAGCAAGGGGTGGGGAGCTGGTGCTGGGGGGAGCTGGCTTAAAAGCCAGTTCTCCCCCAGAACCATCTGTGGGGGGGGGGTAGGAGAGGCAGAGGCATAATGGATACCAAATGTGAGCCCAGTTCTTCTCCCCTCTCGCCCCCCAGCTGTGCTTGTGCTTTTAAAATGTATTAAGAGCCACCAGGCTGAAGCTCAGAAGTGGGGACCAGGTGCGAGCCGGGAATCAGCGGTCCCGGCTCGCACCTGGTCCCTCCCCTCCCCCACTACACTTCTGCTCCACAGTTTCCCCCACTTATCGACTAGTTGATGGAAATTCCATCAACTAGTCGATTAGTTGATTAAACACAATGTAACATCCCTAATCCAGATAGCATCCCCTTCTCTTTTAAAGTGAGAGTGTGTGCTCCAACTCAGGTGTCACTGCTAATAGCAGCTGTGGCAGCCTGAAATGGGAAAGAAGACAATCTCTGTGCTGTTCTACAAACCTATATTAATGTAACTGCATTGCTTGGGCTTGTGAGAAATCCACACCCCTGAGCAATACAGTTATGCCAACCCAACTCCTGGTGTAGACAGCACTATGTAGACAGGAGGCCACCTCCTGTTGGCACAGATAGTGGCTTTGCTAACTGCTCCAGTGGCATAGCTCCTATGCTGTAAGGACAGACAAGCCCTCAGAAATGAATAGGTTTAAGACCATCTCAACACCTTTCAGTGAAAACTGGTACCATGAATTCCCCCTGGAACTATATTAGTGCCCCGTCCAGAGTGTAGAGCAGTTCTGTTACTAGCTCTCTGCCTGCAACAACCTTATAAGTGGGTGACTGATTCTGTGCTAGCTTCAGCTTCCACGTGTTCGCATCTTACAGCCATATTCAGATCACATTACAATGACCAGTCTAACCCCAAGGTGACAAAGGTATGGTTTGCTGTGGCAAATTTCAGATCAGAGATAAAAAATCGCAGCCATTTCTCTCTGACTGATAAAAAAGCTCTTAACCACAGCTTCCATCTGAGCATCCAGGAGCTGCCAGCTTATTTAAGACAAAACACAACCCTTGTGCTATATAGGTGTGCTCCATTAGTCAGCAAATGCTGATACAATCTTTATCTCCTCTAGCTGCTTCCTCAGCCTCTCTTCATCACCTCAGTGCTGTCTGGACTGATTCTCCATTTGCTAGCCCTCATCCAGCCCAGACCCAGATAGGAAATTGGTTATTCATTTCATTGCACAAGCCTGGTCAGACATAACGGAGGCACGAAGATGGATGAAATAAGCCTTCAGAATAACAGCAGCTGGCCACAGAATATCCCCTCACTGATTCTTCAGTAACCTCAGACACATGTTGAATAAAAGGAGTAGCTGAATGCATCCCTTAGGTACCAAGTATAACAGGTTCCTTGGGCAGGTAACTGACCAAAATGCCCTCTGAGATGTTCAGATAATACCACAACGGGCACACAGTATAAGAACTTAAATAATATAGAATGGAGACCTCTATAAAGAAAGGATCAGAGGCACTCAAGTGACTTCATCTATCCTTTCTAGAGACTTCAAACATGTCATCAGAACTTCATGATTAGTGGCATCAAAGGCAGCTGAGAGATCTAAAAGAATCCACATAGGCACTTTGAATAGGTTGACAATGTTGATGATGTGTAATTCCCATATTAGACTTTGTTGCATTGTTATGTTTGACAATAATGAAATGAGATACAATTTGATTTTTTAAAGAGCAAACTTGAGCAGAGTAGTGTTTGGAAAGTGGATCTTAAATTGACAGTAGTGAGCCCTGGGGTCCTCTCCCTCGTAATAGGGGTATGTCAAGATGGCTTCGTCCTTGGAATCCATTTTACCCAGAAACTCATGGTGGACAAGATTGTTTCCCTCAGAACTTGGAAGTGTATGTCAAAGGGGTTTGTTAGCTCTCCAGACCATAGGCTCGGGTACCTGTGATGTTCCTAGGTTTGGCTGTTCTTGTACACTTTCATTCTAAGCCGCTGTTTTCTGCTTTAGGATCCCTTTCCATGACCCCAAAATAGATAATTGGATTTAGGGCAGTGCTAAATTCAGACTGACAGCACCAAGTCTTTCTAGGAATCTCATTAAAGTTTTCAGTCAGACAGAAGGTTTCCAGGTCCCAAGGTTTGGTTCCAGCTGGTGACATTCTAAGCTAAATGCAGAGAACTTCTGCAGTGGCTGGAAATCAAAATAGTAACCACAGTCTCTTTACCACACTTCGGACAGGTAGATGGCTATGAGCAGTGTTCCCTCCAAGCTGGGGGGGCAGCACAGCTTCACAGGTGATTAATCAGCCCTGCCGAGTTAGTCAACCCCATGCATGAGGCCCTAAGCCTTTGACTGGGCGGGGCTGATTAACCTCCTGTGAAGCTGTGCTGCCTCCCATCTTACAGGGCACACTGGCTATGAGTCCTAGCTCTCTAACCCTGTATTTGTTAAAAATTGAGACCCATCCATGTACCAGTCTCTGCAGCATTATAACCATGTCAGCAGCTGCCCCCTTTATTCTCAGGGTTATAAGCTTAGGTTTTCCTTAATGGTAGGACAAATGAACAGTTAGCAAAGAGTAGCAGAAAAGTGTTTAGAAATGTATGCGCTTGCAAAGAGGGCTTATAAAAATTCTCCCCCTGCTGCGTGCATGGTTTAAAATTGGAATGTTTGACACTTAACAGAACCTGGATAATTCTTTGTTGTTTCCCTTTAATGTTCAGAATGCAAGGAGAAGGGTTTCTGTGACAAGCTGGAGAAGCATTGCAATGAAGTGGGGGCTTTAACTAATTAGAAAGTCCCTCAGGCTTAGTTTCTGGTGGTTTGAGTGCTCGCTGGTTTGAATGTGTCAGCAGTGCTGACCAGTACATTGGAGTCCTGTCATTTCAGAATCCATTTTGCCCTTCAGAAATCAAGAGGTGAAGCCTATTTGCTCTAACAAGGAGAGTCTGTGATGAGAGAAATTATAACTGCAGTCAGCCGTGCTAGTGACTTCACCATCTGTTGTGAAGACTGTGGCTTGAATTCTAACACTGTCAGTAGCAAGCATAATGACGATATTTTGTGCGTCTGTAGCGACTTCCACCAGAGGGTCTCTAAGCACTTTCCAGATGTTAATTAAAGCTTCACAACATCCCTGTGAGGGGGTCAGGGTCTTCACGCTACTCTTCCCTTGCTTGCAGAGTGAACAGAGAATGTGTCACTAGTGTTTGTGAAACAAGTCCTTCTATCCTTCTATTACCCAACTGCCTCAGAGAAAAATAAAACTTCATACACTTGGATTAGTGTCAGGGGTTAACCACATGTTGGAATCTGGTACTGGGAATGATGCTGACAGTCCTGCTGTTTGTGCTGGCTCAAACTAGAAGCATCATTGACCCCAAAGATAGGTTGAGGTCTGACTTTGGAAGGGACTCTTACTTTGCCTTTGCCTCTTGAGAGTACTGTGGAAATGCTATTCCAGGCTTGCGAGCAGAGGGAACTAGGTACTTCATTGCTCCACAACAGTGGCAGCTTCTTTTGCAGGGTTGTTACCTTCTCTGAGGAAAGACTTTCCTTCTACAATAACAGGAGGCAACAGTGTTGTTATGGGGAATGATATGGCACAACCTGGGCCCGCCTAACTATCTGAGCCAGTTGCTGAGGAACTGAGTATCCCTTTTACAGTTGGTTGGACTTGGCGGGGCTACTCTTTCCACACAGAATTCAAAGTATATGGATACATACAAAAGATATTAAAAGAATTACATTCTCTCCAGCACCTGTAATGTGCAGTTATCAAATGACATGATGAGGTAGGTGAGCATGTTGGGCAGGCAGAAGGGTGAAAGACAGTTATCCTCAAAAGTTTGGAAATAGGCTGATATGGTGGGGGAGTCTGTGTTGTGTTTAATTATTCATAGACTCATAGGACTGGAAAGCACCTAGAGAGGTCATCTAATCCAGTCCCCTGCACTCATGATAGGATCAGGTATTAGCTAGAAGACCATCCCTGTCAGGTATTTTTCTAATCTGCTCTTTAAAACTTCCAGTGATTGAGATTCCACAACCTACTGCTGGATACTGTGTGTATTTCTGTCTTTTATTTACTTAATCTTAAATGCCAGGTAATAAAGAATATTAGTACCAATTAACTGTTTACATGATTTCTTTACAAATTCAATTAATTTATTTATCCAGTTACAGACACATGCTTAAAAGAAGGGGGGAAACTCTGATTTTTCTTTTCAGTCACTCTGTTCAATACTCTTTGTCCATTATTTGCTATTATGGTACACCAATATCTCTCAGGAGCAATTTCTATACGTCGTATTTCTCTCGAATGAATGCTCTTTCTAGCTTCCCACTACATGCTGCTTCTGTTGCTCTTTGTTCTTGGTTGATTTAGCTGCTGCTTTTTTTGTTTCCCTCTAAATTCCTGAATTGAGTTTGGATCAGATGCTTGTGTTGGTCATGGTGCCAGGATTTGGGTACTGCCTGACTGGGACAAAAGGCAGAATCTGTCTCATACTTTTTCTCATCCCAGTCTGCACACCTTTTGATGCAGACTCTGGATGTTTATTCTCTTGAAAGTGAAATATCTACTTAAGCTTTCCTCTTCAATCGGATAATTTTCATAATCAAATCCTTTACTACATTGCTACCGGAATATAAATAATAAACTACACTAATCAGTAAAATATGCCTTAACAACAGTTTAGTGGTTAGAGACCTGCTCCTTTCACCAGTGATTAGCAGTAGAAAATGATCCTTCTTTAGCCCTTCAGAATGTCTCCTTTCTTCTGTAGATAAAGATTTATTCAAGAATGTTCACATCTTAAAATGTTGTTCTTAACTTTTCACTTTGTTTCAAGTTGCCATTAGCAGATAGGAAGCACAGTGCCTTATGTTTCTGGATCAGTGTGGATTTGTTTTCTTCACAGACAGAACTTCTTTCTTGACCCTCACTTCTTATCACTATTCTCACACTGGTATCAGCAATGTTATGTCACTTAAGTGCTTTTGCAGTTTCCAATGTTTTACACCTCCTGCTTTCTTCAGGTTTAGGTGCTTGAAGCTGTTGACATATTTTTCTCAGATATTCCAGTACCTTTCTGAAAACAAGATGTTGTTCTGTTTCTGAGCTCAGAGCTTAGTTCTTTATTCGTGCCCATGCTACCTTTGTCCTCTCTGATAGTAATACTTATGTGGTATTTTACATCTTCAAAGAACTGGATAAACATTAGCTAGACAAGTATATATATCATGCCCTAAAATATGGTAAAGGAAAACTGCAGTGGAATATAGAACAGTTTTCAGTTACTTGCTCCGATGTAAAACCTGATTGAATCGTTATTTATTTCTTGAAAATGCTGTGCCTGATTACATGTGTCAAGACAGGAAGATCAGGACACCAACCAGAAGCACAGGAAGCTGCAGACAGACAGATGAAATTCTGTATTATTTTAAGATTGTTTTGGAGGTACATACTAAAATAATAAACAAAATAAAACCCTCTTCATGTAGCTGCAGCTTTCTGATTTTTCCTGTTTTAATAGATATAATCAAGTCTACATTTCCTGTTGGAATTTTTATTAAACTTGCAGCCCCAATGATTACACAGCTGCCTAATTCAGATCAGTGGGGCTTCTGAAACATTTTCTGATATTTTTAAATACTGCTTCATAACTTCCTTATTTACAGTATTATGATTAAGTGAAATTTTCTGAAGTCAGCTAAGGCATTAGGAAATGTGGTTTTCTTTTAATACGTCTTTGTCTTATTAAACAGCTACAAACAATGCAAACCATGATTCACCTTTCCCTTATCTTTTACTTCTAAGTATGGCATGTGTGTAAATTTTTATGACTAATTAAAATATGCATCCAATTACATGACTTCTTTATGATTTCTGTTAAGCTATTGATTGAGTTTTGGTTTCAGAACATTAGTACCAAAATAAATAAATGAATAAAATGGAGAGAGCAGCATGATAAAAAGCACTAATAAAGTACAGCAGATGTCCCATATTTTCAGCCCAGCATACACTTTTGGAGGCAACCGTTGATAATGTGCATTAGCCAAAATACTTTGAGCATTTATTCAATATTTACTAACACATGCACAGCCAATGAAACATCAGAATACTCAAAAGATGAAAATGCATTAAGAGATCTCCAGGTGATGGTGAGGTCATCACCTCACCACCCTGTCCTATTATACTGGAAAAAAATATGTGGATTAAATTATTTCCAACTAGTTTGCTTTAGAACTTTCATGTGTACTGTGCCAGAAAAAAGGAAGTGGCAGTAGCCCTGTGGAAGCTTGCAATGCCAGACAGTTACCAGTCAGTTGGGAATCAGTTTGGAGTGGGGAAATCTGTAGTGGGGGCTGCTGTGATCCAAGCAGCCAAGGCAAACAATACTCTTCTTCTGGAAAGGGTGGAGACTCTAGGAAATGTGACACTGGAAAATGTGCAGGACATTTAAGGCATGTCTACAAAGCAGGGCTAAAGCCGAAAGAAGCTATACAACTTGAGCTACATCAATTGCGTAGCTTAAGTCGAAATAGCTTATTTCGGCTTTTGGCGCTGTCTACACAGAAGGAAGTCCGAGGTAGAGCACTCGTCCTCCAACTTCCCATACTCCTCATAAAATGAGGGTTACAGGAGTTGGAGTAAGAAGTCCTCCAGCTTGCCATTATTTCACCATTATGTAGAAATAACTGCTTGTAGTATAGGTACGGACTGTTATTTTGGAATAACATCAGTTATTCTGAAATAACACTGATGTGTAGCCATACCCTTATATAATAAGTTGCATTGAGGGAGGTCTAGTTTGGGTATTAGGAAAAACTATTTCACTAGGAGGATGGTAAAGCACTGGAATGGGTTACCTAGGAAAGTGGTAGAATCGTCATCCCTAGAGGTTTTTAACTTGTCAACACCCTGGCTGGGATGATTTAGTTAGGGTTGGTCCTGCTTTGTGCAGGGGGCTGGACTCGACTTCCTGAGGTCTCTTCCAACCCTATGATTCTATGACATAGTGCATGGCTTTGCCATTATGGGTTCCTTAACTGTGGTGGAGCGATAGAAGGAATGCATATCTCTATCTTAGAACCTGACCACCTTCACAAAGAGTACATAAACCCCCAAGAAGCAGACACTGATGGAGCACAAGGACTGTTTTGCCAACATCAGTGTAGGATAGTCAAGAAAGGTGCGTGACACACACATCTTTAGGAACTCTTGTGTCTTTGGAAAGCTGAAAGCTGGACATTTTTTTCCAGACCAGAAAATTACCATTGGAGATGTTGAAATGCAAATAGTGATCCTTGGAGACCCAACCTACCCCTTGTTCCCATGGCTCATGAAGCCATACACAGGCATCCGTACAGGCTGAGCAAGTGCAGAATGGTGGAAGAAAGCAACATTCCCGTTGTTGTGGCAGTCTGCTGTGTGCTCTATCCTATCTGTGAAAGTAAGGAAGAAAGTTTTATGCCAGGGTGGAGGGCTGAGTCACAGTACCTAGTCACTAATTATGAGCAGCCAGACACCAGGACAATATGGAGAGCACATTGATGGACATTGCAAATCAGTGGAGCTTTGAAAAACAGCTTTGTGAATGACCAGACAGCGATATGACAGTCATGTGTTTTGATCTTAAAGAGGTGCCCCCTGCATTGTGCGCTTGACTGTAAACTTCCCCCACCCCCATTTCAACACAGGCAATAAAGATACTGTTGTGAAATCATGCATCTTTATTTAGGGAACACAAGGAAGCTGGGATAGAAAAGGAGTTCAGGGCAGGCGCTTTGGCAGGGGAAGGGAAAGCAGTGTATTTTACAGTCCCCCGTTCAGCAGTCACACATGTGAAGAGGACAGCTTTTTGCTCCAGGATGAATCTCTGGGGTTTAGGTATTCGGCTACCCTTGACTTATAACCGCTCCCCAAAGTTCTAGAGTCCCTGGGAGAGGAGGCTATAAACTTGGTGAGGAGGGAATGTGGGTTAGTATGGGCCAGAGAGGGGCTGTGTATCTGGCTGTCCTGTGAGTCCACCATGCACATCATCACCTCTGCCATGACGGTGAAGACTTTCTCCTGTGTTTTCACTCCATATTCCCTGCTCGCTCTCGTGTCCTCACACTCCGCTCACATTCCCTGCAGCAGTGTTTTCTTCCACTCTCTTAATCACTCCTTGTCCAAGTGGGTGGATTGCATTTGCTCCTTGAACATGTCATCCCTAATATGCTTTTGCCTTCTGATCTGTGCTAGCCGAACAGCAGGAGGAGTCGGACCCAAGGGAGTGTGCCACAGGCTCACTGCTGCACCTGCTGTAATGAAAAGTGAAGGACAGTCTTAACAGGAGACACATTGTGGAGCATAAAACCTAATCTCTATGCATAAAGGAAAGTCTGGCTAAAGAGAATGGAGATGTGTTGTGTATAAGACCACAGTTACGCTTTTATGCGCCCACTATGCAACTTTCCCTTCCCTCAAGAAACTGCATGGGGAAGAGGAAAGGGGGTATAAGTGTGGCAGCCAGGGTGGGGCTCATGGGGTGACCATCTGTTTGGCACCCTGCCTTGTATGGAAAAGTGCAACTTTTCTTTCCTCTCAGGAGCCGGTAGGAAGGGGAGGGGAGTCTGGGTGTGGTAGAAGGGCAGGGCAGGGGCTCACCTGGTGACCATTTATTTGGTACCCCCCATTTGCCAGGAGAATTCAACTTTCCCTTCCCACAGGAACCTAGAGGACATCCTGGGAGGAAGGGAATGCCTTCAAAGTTTTAAAAAAAAGTCTTGGCTGTCGGTGGGATCGGATGTTCCGCTCACCTACTGACCATCCTCCTTCTCCTCTTCTTCCTCATTCACACTGTCCTCCACACTGCTGCCTGAGGAGTGTCTTGGGACTAATACATGGATTGGCTTGGAAAACTGGTCGGGTCTCCCCGAAGAATCCCATGCAGCTTCTCATAGAAGCAACATGTTTGAGGTGATAACCCAGAACAGCTGTTTGCCTCTTTTGTCTTCTGGTACACCTGCCTGAGCTCCCTTATTTTCATGCAGTACTGCTGGGCATCCCTGGCTGAACCTTATTTCACCATGCTGTGTGATCTTGACTATGGGCAGTTGGTGAAGCTTCTACTTGGGGAGGCAGTAGCTTCCCAGCCTAGGCCCCACCCCCTTCCCTGCCCAGGCCCCACTCCCTTTCCACTGTCTCCTTCCTCTCTTCCCTGCACATCCTGTATCCCTGCTTACTGCATGCATGTCCCCTTTTAGCCAAATCCCTGAACCCACACAAATTTTTTTTTTTAAAAACCCACACTTTCCTGCAATTTCTTTCTCAACAAAGTGGAGCATGTTTTGTACCATGTGCCAGACATGCAGAAGGTACTTAATTAACAGCACTAAATTTGGGCAAATTGCTCCAGCATCAGACAATGGGAGGAGTCATCATCCCTTAAAGTCCCAAATTGAAATTCTCCTGTGATCCAGGACCAGTAGCAACTGCATGAATAAAGCAGAATGATTGTGAAATTGTAAAAAAACACTTTGTAAAACTGCACTTCTCAGCACTTTCCATCTGATGACATCAACACACCTAATTATAAAACCAATACATTTACACAAACTCCAGTGAGAAACGCAAATATTATTATCCCTTTTTTTGGATGGAGAAACTGAGGCATGGGATAATTAAGTTTCTTATTTGCTGGGTTTTTTTTAAATCAATGCAAAAGCTCCCCTTGAGACCAAGCCTTAAATGATGGGTCCAGTGTCACACTGAAAGTCTGTGACTGGAAGGCCATTAAGAAAACCCCTCATCTTCACATTTCTAGCAGAGAGGACCACTGGCTGCACTGCGGTGGGGAGATCACCGTGAAACCCCAGCCTCCCCCAGTGCAGGAACCCTGCAGTGAGGCTTCACCTGACCCTTACATAGCGTAAGGGCTGGTGGCCCTGCCCCTCTCTGCCAGATGTACCAGATGTGGCCGGGCAGGCACAGCCCAGCATGATCCAAGTATGGAGGGAATTACTGTGTGGGATCCGGGTGTGGGGCAGTCTGGGTGTGGGATGCACAAGGGCTCTTGGGGGGTTCTGGTGTAGAGGCAATAGGACTCTCTCTGGTTGAGATCAGTGAAGGAGTCGGATGGAGGCGGGATTTGGTGTGGGGTCCAGGCACTGAGGAAGTGGGACTTCATACGATAGGGCAGGGGTGGCCAACCTGTGGCTCTGGAGCCACTTGTGGCTCTTCTGAAGTTAATATGCAGCTCCTTGCTCAGACACTGACTCCGGGGCTGCAGCTGCAGGTGCCAACTTTCCAGTGGGGATTACTGGAGATGCTGTCCTCGTGCTCCCAGTGGGGGTGTGGGGGCGGAGGCGGCTGCGGGCCCGTCCTCCGCAAGGGGTCGTTGACGCCGCCCGAGAGGGGACACCCCTCGTGGGGCTGGTCTAGGCCCCTCCCAGCAATCCAAGCACCTGTTTTGACGGGATGCTAGAGGGTCGCGCACCAGCCTCCCACCCTGGCCCCCCGTTTGGGGCCAGGTTGTCCCGGTTTGCCCATGTCTGGGCAGGAATCACGACTGACGCCTGGGTCCTAAAGATAGTCAGGTTTGGCTATACCATCCCTTTCCTGGGCTCGCCCCCTTCCAACCCGCCCACCCCATCGCTTTTCAGGGACACCTCTCACGAAAGCACGCTCCGTCAATAGGTGCTGATGCTTCTCGAAAAGGGAGCTGTGGAGAGGGTCCCCCCACATCTGGAGGGCAAGGGGTTTTATTCCCGATATTTCGTTGTCCTGAAACCCAAGGGTGGGGTTCATCCCATCTTAGATCTCAGGGACCTCAACAAGACGGTCGTGAAGTCCAGGTTCAGAATGGTAACCCTAGCTTCTGTTATCCCGGTTTTACAGTTAGGAGACTGGTATGCAACCCTCGATCTAAAGGACGCTTACTTCCATGTGGCAATAAGACCCAGCCACAGGAGGTTTCTCCGTTTTATTGTTTCCTGATGCCACTTCCAATTTACAGTGCTCCCATTTGGCCTTTCAACAGCACCCAGGGTCTTTACAAAATGCATGGCAGTCGTAGTGGAGTTCCTCCGCAAAAAAGGGGTACACATTTTTCTGTACCTAGATGACTGGCTGATCCGTGGCCGCTCCTACGAGCAAGTAGAAGTCCATGTTTCCCTCATAAGGGCTCTCTTCATAAGGCTGGGACTCATGCTAAACAAAGAAAAGTCATCGTTGTCTCCCTCTCAACACCTCGAATTTGTAGGAGCCCTCCTGGACTCCAGGGTGGCAAGAGCACTCCTTCCCAGGGCCAGGTTTCTATCCATAGTGGAGCTGGTCTCCGAGTTAACCCGGTTCCCCATCACGACAGCCCGGGTCTGCTTGAGGCTGCTGGGACACATGGTGGCGTGTACGTATGTGGTACAACATGCTCGAATGAGGCTCAGGCCTCTGCAGGCCTGGTTGGCAAGGGCATTCAACCAGACCAGGGGTCTCTGGGACACGGTTCTCACAGTGCCGCCGGAGGTGATAGCCTCCTTACAATGGTGGAGCCAGGAGACGGTGGTGTGCAGCGGGGTTCCGTTCACTGTACCTCCCCCCTCACTTATACTGGTCACAGATGCTTCCGACCTGGGTTGGGGAGCACACCTGGGGTGTCACAGGACCCAGGGCTTATGGTCCCCAGCAGAGCAGGCTCTGCACATAAATGTCTGGGAGCTCAGGGCTGTCAGGAGAGCCTGCGAGACCTTCCTGTCAGAGCTCTCTCGCCGCTCTGTCCTGGTGCGCCTGGACAACACGGCGGCTGTGTTTTACCTCAACAGGCAGGGGGGAGCCCGGTTGCCTCCCCTCTGCCGCGAGGCTCTGTACCTCTGGGACCTGTGTGTAGAGCACGACATAGTTTTGCAGGCAGAGTACCTGCCGGGGTGCAAAAACTTACTGGCCGATGCTCTGAGCAGGTTCTTCGGAGCCCATGAGTGGTCCCTCAAGGATTCGGCCCTTCGTCAGGTCTTCCACAGGTGGGGTTGTCCCCTGGTAGACTTGTTTGTCTCGGCACGCAACACCAAGTGCCAGAGTTATTGCTCCCTGTTGGGGCTCGGGGAACACTCCACGGGGGATGCCATGACAGTGCCGTGGCTGGCAGGCATCCTCTATGCGTTTCCCCTAATTCCCAGGGTTCTGACCAGGGTCAAGACCTTCAGGTCCACGGTCATCCTGATAGCCCCGAGGTGTCCCAGACAATTCTGGTTCCCTATCCTGGTGGACATGCTCACCAAGGACCCTATTACACTTCCGCCGGTTCAGGATCTCCTGACCCAACCTTGGGACGGGGGGACCATGGTTCACCCGAATCTCAGTTCTCTCCACCTGATGGCCTGGTTTATCCGTGGCTGACCCAACCGGAAAGGGATTGTTCCCAGGAGGTACAGATGGTGCTCCTAAGCAGTAGGAAACCGTCTACCAGGCGGTCGTACGCAGCCAAGTGGCGGCGGTTCTCGTCTTGGGCGTCCAGAAGGGGAGTGCACCCGTCCTGTGCACCTGTCGTGTCCATTCTGGACTACCTCTTTGAACTTAGGTCCAGTGGCCTCTCTACCTCCTCTATCAGAGTCCATGTAGCATCTCTCTCTGCCTTCCATGTTGGTTCGGCAGGAGTTTCTCTGTTTTCTGACCCTGTGGTCAAAAGGTTCCTTAAGGGTTTGGATAAGTTGTATCCCTTGGTTAGACCCCCTCTCCCCGCTTGGGATCTTAACCTTGTGTTGTCTAGACTTGTGTCGCCCCCCTTTGAGCCACTGGCCACGTGTTCTTTGAAGCACCTTTCTATGAAGGTTGCGTTCATTGTGGCCATTACCTGGGCTCGCAAAGTCTCCGAGCTGAGGGCATTAACTGTGAACCCGCCCTACCTAGTGTTTTCTGACAATAATATGAGTCTCCGCCCTCACCCGGCCTTTCTCCCCAAGGTGGTGTCACCGTTCCACTTGTCCCAAGAAATTTACCTCCCGGTTTTCTTTCCAAAGCCCCGTGCCTCCCCTAAGAAGCAAGTGCTCCATTCCCTGGATGCTAGACGTGCGCTAGCTTTCTATATTGATAGGACCAAGCCCTTTCGTAAATCCACACAATTGTTTATTGCTGTCGCTGACAGAATGAAAGGGCTTCCCATATCGACCCAAAGGTGGTCCAATTGGGTCGCAGGGTGTATCAGGGAGTGTTATGCCTTGGCCGGGAAGGTCCCGCCCCGGGTTACAGAACATTCCACCAGGGTACAGGCGTCCTCTGTAGCTTTTGGGGTGCAGGTTCCAATCACTGAAATCTGCAGGGTGGCCACGTGGTCGTCTCTCCATACCTTTACGGCTCACTATGCACTGGCGCAGCAGGCTAGGGAGGACGCAGGGGTGGGCTCTGCGGTCCTCAGCTCTGTACTGTAAATATGTATGTTTATCTGTACCACGTTGCACTTTTCTACAGTTTTTCTATGTTCGGTTAGTTGAATAAATATGTTTGGATTGTTCAACTTTCGTGGACTTCTCTTTCTGAGTGCTCCGACCCCTCCTCCTTGAAGTGGGGTTGGCTTGGAAGTCACCTAATTCGAATGGACATGAGCAACCACTCGAAGAAGAAAAGAACGGTTACTTACCTGTAACTGTTGTTCTTCGAGATGTGTTGCTCATGTCCATTCGATTTCCCCCCTACCTCCCCTTCGTCGGAGCGTCCGGCAAGAAGGAACTGAGGTGGGGCAGCGCCGGCAGAAGTACTTATGCCCCGCCATGGTGGCACCACTCCAGGGGGCGCCCTGCCGGCGCTACGGGTACCGCTAGGGAAAACGCTCCGGAAGACGCAGTGCACGCGGTGCGCACACCTAATTCGAATGGACATGAGCAACACATCTCGAAGAACAATAGTTACAGGCAAGTAACCGTTCTTTTGGTATTGGAAAAGTTTCAGAAAAGGGTAACAAAAAACTATTAGGGGGTTGGAATGGGTGCTGTATGAAGAGAGATTAAAAAGACTGGGTCTTTTCAACTTAGAAAAGAGGAGATTACAGTGGGATATGATAGAGGTCTATAAAATTATGACAGGGATGGAGAAAGTGAATAAGGAAAATTTATTTACTTGTTCCCATGACATAAGAACTAGGGGTCACCAATTAATAGGTAGTGGGTAAAACAAACAAAAGGAAGTTTTTCTTCAAGCAGTTCAGTTGACCTATGGAACTCCTTGCCAGAAGATGTCATGAAGACCAGGACTTTAACAGGGTTCAGAAAAGAACTAGATACATTAATGGAGGTTAGGTCCATCAATATTTATTAGCCAAGCTGGGTAGGAATGGTGTTCCAAACCTCTGTTTGTTAGGGGCTGGAAATGGAGGACAAGAGAGGGATCACTTGATGATTACCTGTTTCTGTTCACTCCCTCTGGGGCATCTGGCATTGGCCACTGTCAGAAGACAGGATATTGGGCTAGATGGACCTTTGGTCTGATACACTATGGCCATTCTTATGTTATTATGTTCTCCCCTCCCAGCTGCCCACCTTTGATTTAGAGTAGAGGAGAGTGAGCTGGAGAAGACTAAAGGAGCAAGCAGAAGATCACCCAAAACCAAAGATGAATACAGAAGAGAGTAAAGAAGGAATGGAGTAAGCAATGAGGGTATGTCTACACCACATGGCTCCGTCGACGGAGCCATGTAGATTACCTTTGTAGACATAGGAAAATGAAGCAGCGATTTAAATAATCGCCGCTTCATTTAAATTAAAATGGCTGCCGCGCTGTGCCGATCAGCTGTTTGTCGGCACAGCACTGTAGTGTGGACGCTCCGCGGTCGACATCAAAGGCATTTGTCAACCTCCCCGGTAAACCTCATCCCACGAGGCATACCGGGGAGGTCGACAAATGCCTTTGATGTCGACCGCGGAGCGTCCAGACTACAGTGCTGTGCCGACAAACAGCTGATCGGCACAGCGTGGCAGCCATTTTAATTTAAATGAAGCGGCGATTATTTAAATCGCCACTTCATTTTCCTATGCCTACAAAGGTAATCTACATGGCTCCGTCGTCGGAGCCATGTAGTGTAGACATACCCTGAGTGAGCAAGATGGATACAGGGAGTGTGAATGCAGTTTGAAAAGGATTTACAAAAATATTCCGATTGGCTATCCTTGGAGCCTTCTACAGTTAGCAGATCTTGCTGTGATAAGCATGTCAAATTCCCAAGGGATTCCCAAAGTGCTCTGTAAACTTCACAGCTATGCATAGACTATACAGGGATTAGCTCATCCATCACTGAAATGCATTCATTCCTGAAGTGAAATTTAATACCACAGAGCAACATTACATGATGCCTAGGGCAGAAATTGAGGAGAGTCTTTGTTAAGTTGAAATTGCATCAGGAATTTAAGTAACCGCTTCTCAGCCTTTTAAGGGCTAAGATCAAGTGAATTACCTTAGTTGGATTTTGTTAGGTCATTGGAGTTAACATGCTATCCCTTATCAAAAAGAAAAAAAAATGTCATGAACTCTGTAATGATTAGGACCTACATTATACATCTCTGAACCTCCAGGAGCATTGTGGTGCCTAACACCATGCTGAGACCATTTGGTTCGGTGCTCATTTGGAGGCAGAGAATCACAGGGTTAAGATTTAGTTAAAAGGTCAGAATTATGTCTGCATATGTAAAGACAAGAGTAATGCTGTCTTTTTTCCAAAAGTGCTTCTACCCAGAGATAGGAAAGGCTATGCATCTGTAAATCCTGAGAACTCAGAGATAAGGGCTGAGAGGCTAAATAGGCTAGTAAAAAAGCACTGGTTCCTAGTTTCGAACAATGACACCCAGAGCGTTGATGGTAGACGGAGTATAAAAGCTACTGCTGTATTCTAGGTAAGGATGTTAAATTTTGTTTAACCAACTAATTGACTAGTCGATGGATTTTCCATTGATTAGTTGATAAGCGGGGGAACTGCAGCAGGGTTAGTTCCTGGCCCAGGGAACTAACCCCACTGCGGCTTTGCCTTTTAAATATATTAAGAGCCCACTGGCTCTTAATACGTTTAAGACTGAAGCACAGCAGGGGGGAACCCTGCGTGAGCTTGGGACAGCTGATTCCCAGCTTGATCTGGGTCCCCCCGCTGCACACCAGCCTTAAATGTAAAAAGGCTGGAGCGCAGTGGGGGGACCCGGTGCGAGCTGGGAATCAGCTGTCCCGGCTCGTGCCCGTTCCCTCCCGCCTCTCCCCCCCCCCCCCCCCCGCACTTCTGATTGTTAAATGTTTTAAGAGCCAGCAGTCTCTTAATACATTTAAAAAGCAGAGGTGCAGCATCTGGGACTGGGCACTAGCTGGGAATCAGCTGATTCCCAGCTTTTAAGCCAGCTCTCCCCAGCACCGGCTCCTGCTCCCTCCACCCCTTTGCCACCTCTTACAGAGGCAGCAAGGGAGGGGGAGCAACTAGTCAAGGGACTAGTCAATTATTTGATAAGCTTTTGCTTATTGGATAGTCGACTAGTTGACTAGTCGCTTACATCCCTAGGATGCAGTGGAAGGGAAGGAATGTTTTCATGACAGCAAGGAGGAGAAAAGAGGGGCTGTGACTCCCTTCTTCTGCTGGCCTCCAGGTATAACAGCAATGAGATATAATTTGTTCCTTGTTCTGAGAAGTTCTGCATGTGTCTAGCATCTTAGTGTAATGATTTCCCACTAGCACTCTCCAAATTTTTTTCACTCATCTTCCCTGTTCTTTGTGGCCTTCAGCAGTTTTTGAACTAAGTTTGCAATCCTTTGAATTTTTCTCTTCTGCAGTTTGGCTTCTCTGATTTAGAAGAGGATTAAAAGCTTCATATCTATAGGGACGGAAGAGTTTTCCCTTCAAGACATACATTGGCTTTCATAGCTATTCTGTGTGTTAAGAGATTTGAGATGGTACATTGAATGATTCTGCATCTGCTGTTTGGGAATTCTTCATTGTTACCAAATTCCATTGCTCGTCATTAGCAAAGGAATGTTACATTGATACTATCCAGTTTGTAGGCCCCATCTTACTCATTTGCATCTGAATTATACTGAGCATAAGTTTAATTATATTCAGCTGGGTTGTTTGTGCTCCATCAAACTGTCTCTATTGTGTTTGCTTATCTCCAAGGCTTTGCTGTGTTAGAATTCTGCTATAAATGTGGTTTTAAAGTTGTCAAATTCAGAATCAATCTAGGTGTTTTACCAGTAAGCAGAGAGAGATGTGTTGTCATAGTATGAGCACAAGTCCAAACAAAACAAAAAAAAAAAAGAGAAAGAAAGAGAGCACACGCCCAAGAATTCCTGAGTTAGCCCAATTTAATTAATGCTGTAGAATTAAGCCACACATTTGAGTTTTCTTCCTCAATTTCTTGATTTGTAAAATGGGGATAGTATGTACCTCAGATCTTTATATAGTATAATTGTGTGTACAGCACGTCAAAGATGAAAAGCCCAGCATAAGTTGTTATGCATCTTTTTATGTATTTAAATGATTTATGATCTGTGAAAAAATGCTTATTTTTGCCCCTAAAACAAGCTCACCTGGGAGACATTGCAGCTGGAACCAACCAACCAAAGAAAAGAGAGAGAAAAAAAAAGTTCCATGTGGGACCTTGTGTGTTGTTACATAACAACAAAACTAGCTGGTTCAGGACATTGGCAAGGGAAGCCCAGGGTCAAGAGTTTGGTATACAATGGCATATTTATATGCATGGAGCTAATTTCCATTAAATTACTCATTTCACTTAGGGAATATCCTAACCTTATGAGAGAATAGGGGGACTGATTCATTTATTCTTTGTCTCATTTAGCCCCAGGCAAGTCTGAAGATTCCCTGCCACTCATTATTTTTCTTTTTTAACTGATTCCATTAATAGATCTTAGGGATTTTCTTCTACCATGAAAAGAGTTAGAATCCTCTCCCCGCCCGAACCCTTCCCGTCCTCTTTATATGTTTTTACTTTCCTTTTTTTTTCTTTTTTTTTTTTGGCATCTCCAGCTGTTTCTACAGTCTTCTCCTCCTAATCTGCCACTATCTGAGGAATTCATTACATTTCAAATCAGAAGCCTTGTTGCATACATTAGCAGTTTTTAATAGACTTGCCATGACTCAAAAAGGAGGGGGGGAGAGAAAGAGAAGATTTAAAACTCTTGTCTTGCCGAAAGCAGGCAGATTGACTCAAAAATGACTCAGTCAATAAAAGATGAGTGTTGAAAAGGCTTCCCTCTGCTCAAAGGGAGCTCATATTCTAGGGAATTAGGTTTTTCTAAGCCCACTGTCAGAAATTAATAATACATACAGCATGTAAAATGGATTAAGCCCTGTACAGCCTTATACAAACATATCTTTGACTTGCTAAATGTGGCATGACTACCAGGATTTCCCAGCCTTTATCCCAGGAGTTTGTCATCTCTCCAGAATGGTGACCTCAGTGGAATTTTTAAGCACAGAAAAAAAAACCCTAGTAAATGTGCTTTTCATTTTAAGTGTGTTCCTGCTCTCCTCCCTGCACCTCACTTCTCTTCTCAGAGTGACTTTTATTTTCAGTGAAAATTATGCCAAAAGCTCTAGTTACACTCTTAGACGGTAGACTCCCCTTTACCCAGAGCCGTGGTTCTCAAACTGTGGTCCGCGGGCTGCTGTCTGCGGCTCGAGCTCAGCTTCCTGCTTTCTCCCCACAGCAAGGAGCCCACACTGGCACTCCAGCCTCGTGTCCTCACCCTTCCCACCATGAAGTTGGCGCACCAGCGCTGGCTTCCCTGGTGGTGAGGGGAGGAGAGCTCTGAGCACCCTCCCCTCTGGCCAGACACTCCACTCCCAGCCTGCTCCTGCACCCTCTCCCCTGGCCAGACACCCTACTCCCACCCACTCTACCTCCCACCCTGACCTCACACCATCACCCCCTCCTGCACTCCACCTCCCACCCAGATCCTCCATACCCATCCCTATCCCACTCATGGGCACCCCATCTCACATACTGAGCCCCTCATTTTTGTCTCCACCCCAGAGCTTAGGGCGGTCCAAAAAATCCATTAACCCCAGAAGAATAAATCTGACCTATGGGAAGCCCTGAACCTTCGTCCTCCCTGTACCTCCCTCTTGCCCCGTGGGGTGGGAGTGCCAGAGGAGTGAGGTGTCCCAGCTGGGGGCCACATCAGTGAGCATTGGGGGGTTTTAGAGGAGTATTTTGCTTCTCACTTGTGTGGTCCCCAACTGATTTTTCTGTGAGTCAGTGGCCCCGTCCCAAAAAAGGTTTCCCACCCCTGCTATAAGTAAAACATTGAAACCTTTTGTGTTGGACATAAATTAGTATTTTACTTTATTTTAAATGAAGTTTGATAAACTAACATGAGAAAGTTAAAATGCATAATCTGTTTAATAATTTAATATTTTCTTTCTTCCTGGTTAAATTAAACCATTTTCCCTAGCTGCAGCACTAGCAAAATGGCTCAGGTGTAATTATGTAATTAATGGTGAGTTTCATTAGCAACTGGTGGTCTGCAGAAAGGTTTGCATTCAGCCAGGTGGGCCAAGGGCCAAAAAGTTTGAAAACCACTGACCTGGAGCTTTTCAGCTCCTTTGATACAGAGCTTTCCATAGTGTAACTCAACCCCCCAAATCTGTACATTTTTTTCACCATGGCAAAAGCCCAATAGGCTATTACAATGTTTCTTTCTTGCTGAGGTTGAAGGAAGCTGACCTGTCCTACCAGCTCTGCTCATAATCACCTCCTTGGCTGCAAATACACAGTGTGTTCCATGGCACAAGCTTTTGCCAGAGCTAGTTTGAACACACACAGGTCTGAAATCATTCCCTCCCCTCTGCCACTTGATAAAAGCTAAAATTATGACCCATGTTAAAATACTTCATGTTTGCTGTTTGACTACACAGCAAAAGCTGGGCATGAGCTTATCTTAATCATTTTTCACTCTTTGAAAATCCCAGAACCCTCCTTTTCCCCATTGCAGACCACTCTACCCACTGTTGAAGTCACTTCTACTTCCTGTTTATTAGCACAAATCCTCTCCCTGTCCTCTCTCATATATTCTAAATTTCCCACTGCCTATCTCTATAAGCTCTTTCCAACATCCTCTCCTCCTGTCATGCCCTTTCTTTCATCTATCCATGTCCTGCTAAGTATTTGTGGTTGTCATGGCTCCTTCCCCACTCTGGCATGATAAATGCAGAAGCGGGAGCCCATAAAAGTACCCCAAAACCTTATCTTCCTAGGTTTTGGTATAAAACTTCCCCCCAAAATCTTAACAACCTGGATTTTGGGGATAAAAACTCCGCTGCCACCACCCAAGTAATGATAAGAAAATCAGGGGAGAGATCACCTGGGAAATTTCACCCCTACAGTACAAACCAGGACACAAAGATTAACCAATACCAGGTTAATAAAAAGAAAAGAGAGAGAACTTTTATTATCACCACAATATTCCTGTTGCAAGCATAATGACTAGATGGAAAAGTAACAAAGTAATATACTCGTGGAGGGGAAACCCACCATGGGCCAGGAGCTTAGTTACAAAGGAGAGCAAAACCCATTTTTAAATGCACAGACATCATCCCATTTTCCAAACCATACAACAATAAAACCTAACAGATTTATCTAAACTTTACCCTTCTTACAGAAGAGTGAAGAGTCTATTCTTGGAGGGAGACATTCTGTCTGTCTCCCTCAGTAGCTGGAGAGAAACTGCCCGGGACAAAGGAGAGGGAAAAACCAAAAATTCCTTTGTCCCAGTTTGAAATTCCTACCTACTTTCCTATTGGCCAACTCTACCTGGGTTAGGTATAGTTAACCCCTTAGTCCCCAGGCTGCTGGCCATCTCTCATGATCATGACAGTGGTGTTGTGCTATACTCACAAAAAGAGCTGTAAGAAATGCTTTGCAATGACAAGACATCTCTCTTAAAAGGCCACAGTTCCTCAAAAACTTGAAATACAGCCTCCAGACTGTGTGGAACAACCTTTGAAAAGAAGAAACACATGCTGTGAATGACTCCATTTTAGCAAGTATGCTGTGTGGATGTTTTCTGTTGGACGTGGGAAAAGCTGGGTATAATCTTCTAAAAGTGTTCACACATTCCACAGGAGATTAAACTTGTTAGAAGTGTAGAAATGGCCCCAAAGTATTGCAGTGTCAGGTCTTTCTCCCACCTACTTTTCTCATCAGTAGAAACAGCTGGTCAGGATTTCCTTTTCTCTTTCTGTATATGGGATTTCTGAATATGGGTGCAAGGGTGTCAATTTATAAGAACATTACCAGGTTCCCTTCCAAGAAGAAGCCCCTGATGTTAATGTAAGATATCATCATCTTCTTCCCTAACTCCGGTACAGTCAGGAGGATCAGGTTTCCTATTAAAAACATATTGCTGGTGAAATTACATAGGTGATCATGGCCAAAAGAACAAGCTTCATTATTTCTTTTGTTTTTTGTGTGTGTTTGCATTTCAGTTCATTTTTGCTTTAATTTGTTCCATGTTCTCTTGACTTGGGAAAGGAGGTTTCCCAATGAATATTATGTCACTTTAGCCTCCAGCTGTTGTGCTGGAACATAGTCACCCAATAATCTCTTTGGGGATAATTGCTGGTGTCTTTTCAGATCATTTTTGTGAACAGTGACAAACTGCTTGCCAGAGTGAGATGTTAATAACACAGAGGTGCCCCTTGTTTGAAAGCCGGCTCAGAAATTATCCAATGCGGTTGTTTGAGAGTCAGAATTGTAATCGTAAAATGTGAAGAATGGATCTGTTCATTTGCATATAATTCCAGGGCTTGTGTGTCATCTTTTGTGTAAACCATACAATTTCCACCACAGTAGGGATTGTGTGCTCATAATATAGAGAGACAGGAAGATAGGCTCTCCCTCTGCATGGATCATGGTTAAAGAACTGTCTCATCTGTTTAAGGAAAATAGAAGATGAGAGCTGCTAGTGAGGAAACAGACAACAGTATGTACTGCTTTTGTGTCCAGTTTTGTCCCATCTGAACATTACATTAGGAGAAAGGAAAGAATCTGCTTTTTGGTTTCTATTACAAGCCAGGGATAATGTTTTTCTTGTTCCTCTGGTGGAGAAAGGCCTCTCAGCTGCTTTCAACTGAGAATTATCTTTTTTTGAGACTAGATCTAGATAAAAAACATAGACCCTTTAAACTGAAGGATAGAGACTTTTCAACCTGTTGCAACTAAATAAGCTTCTTCCTTCCTTTTGTAAACAGAAGAGGTTTCTGGAAGACATGAATGGCCCTGTTAGATGGGGTCAATATCTGATAGTAAGTCAGAGTTCTTTGAGTATTTGATTTTTTCTCTCTCTCTCTTTAATAAACTAGAAAGCCACTCTGCCTAGCCAATCAGTTGCCAATGATAAACTTAATAATTAGACCCTTAGTGCCCAACTTCCAAAATTTCTAATAAAATTATATGAATATTTAATGCCCAATTATTAAATATTTAAAATTTAAAACTGAAATAGTTTAAAAGTTAGCATGTGATGAATAATTCAAAAGTCTGAAAATGAGACTCAGCTTTTGGGCTGAACATGATGCTACCTTATCTCCCAGTCTACCTATTAGTTTGGATCCTATTGCCAGTGTTGGGACAGTTATTGCAGGATCTATGGAGACTTCAGTTCTGCATTACTAAAGGAAGCAGAATTAGTGCAGCGTGTAGCTATGGGAATAGCCTTCACATAAACGTTAACACTTCAGCATCATGTGAGGGTAATATAAGATTCAAAGATGTTTGAAAGCCTAGCTATCCAGAAGATGGCTCTGTTACCAAGCATCTTGTCAGCCTCTGGAGGAAACATGATTGCTCACCCTTACAATTTTGTCACATTCCTTCAGTTTTGCTATTTGAAAGGATTTTTCCCTGTTGCTGCTTTGCTGCTCCACGGTGAATCATCATTTAGTTCATCCTCAGCAGTATTATCTTTAAAGAATTGTTTTCATAAAATGGACTCCAGGAAGTGAAGAAGAAGATAAAAAATGGACCAATAAGATAGGTCAGCACTTTTCTTTGAGCTTGAAAGAAGAGGGCAAGTGCATCTTAAAGCGTGCACAAAGGAAATGGCAAGTATAATTAATTAGCACTTGGCCCTCTCCAGGGGCTGATAACCAAAGTATGAGGAACAAAAGAGGGTTTTGGGGGAAGTTGAAATGGTTGGTATAAACAAGCTGTGCTTCCTTGGTGTGAAATGTGTTTAAGGTGGTGTCATTACTTTTAAATATCATCAGGGAGTTATAAATAGAGGGATCTAATGGAGGTTGCATGTTCTTACTGAAAAGTTCAGCAATATGTGAGAATCTCTCTGTTTAGAAATAAAACAAAACAAAACAAAAAGAGGTGTGCAGTGGTATTTGTTTCCTGCTGGGAGGATAAAATGCTATGCAATATTTTCCTCTTGATCTTCTGGGAACCACCAGCTTGCCTCCTTGCTGCTCACAGCAGAAGCAGTTCCATTAGTCTGGGGCATGAATACAAATAAAATGCCAGTCTGACCTTTTGGCAAAGACCTTCTGGCTTACCTGAGGAGTGAGGTGTGGAGGGAGTTGTACTGGCTCTGGAAACTGAGTGCTGGAATTTGTGACAGTACATAAAGTCCACTGGGGTCAGGAGAGGGATTGTTCTAATGTATAGTGTTGCACACATCTGTATGTCTTCAACATATTAATATTATCTGGGGAAAAGTGAAAGAAAAATACATTCTGACAAGTCAAGTGTAAATGAATAATTAGGCAGACAAAAATGATCGAAGAGCAACTAGCAAAAGAGTTACAGCAAGAAAATTAAGTACATCAAAAGTAGGCAGCCTGACACAGTCAGTGAGGACACTGGACAATTGAGGTGGTAGAGGAGCATGCAAGAAAGACAAGGCCATTGTGGAGAAGCTAAGTGAATTCTTTGTATCAGTCTTTACTACAGAGGATGTGAGGGAGATTTCCACAACTGAGCCATGCTTCTGAGTGTCTCAGAGTGAGGTGATAATAGAGATGAAGTTTTGAAACAAAAAGATAAATTAAACTGTAGGAAGTCGCCAGGACCAGATGGTATTCACATATGAGTTCAGAAGGAGCTCATATGTGAAATTACAGGATCAATAACTGTACTACATAACCTATTCCTTACATCAGCTTCAGCATCACATGACTGTAGGACAGCTAGTGTGACATCAATTTTTAAAAAAGATTCTAGAGACAAAAATGGGAATTACAGGCCAAAGAGGGTAAATAGTGAGGCAGCCTAATCTCAGTACCAGGTAAATTGGTTAAAACTGTAGAATGATCCAATACGTTGATGAATACAATTTGTTGAAGAAGAGTCAACATGGCTTTTGTAAAGGGAAATCATGTTTCACCAATGTATTAGAATTCTTCGAGTGGGTCAACAAACATGTGGAGAAGGGCAGTACAGTGGATGTGTAGTGTATTTGGACTTTCTGAAAGCCTTTGACAAGCCTTTGGACTTTCTGAAAGCCTTCTCTCACCAAAGCAAAGTAAGCAACCATTATAGGTCCTCTCAAGAAACTGGTTAAAAGACTGGAAACAAAGGTAGGAATAAATGATCGGTTTCCAGAATGGAGAGCGGTAATACCTGAGTTCTCCAGAGATTTGTACTTGGACCAGTGCTGTTCAATATATTCATAAATAATTTGAAGGAAAAAAAAAGATGGTAAACAGTGAGGTAGCAAAGTTTGCCGGTGATACAAAATTGCTTGAGATAATTAAGTCCAAAGCTGATTGTGAAGAGTTACAAAAAAACTCACAAAACTGGGTTAGTGGCAACAAAATGGCAGTTGAAATTCAGTGCTGACAGATGCTAAGTAATGCTTATTGGAGAACATAATCTCAGCTATACGTACAAAATTATGGGGTCTAAATTAGCTGTTACCACTAAAGAAAGGTCTTGGAGTCATGTTCGATAGTTCTCTGAAAACACATGCTCAATGTGCAGCAGCTGTCCAAAAAAACCAAACAAACAACTAATGAAATGTTAGGAACCATTAGCAAAGGGATAAATAATAAGTAGGTCCCTCCCAAATTCACAGTCCATTTTGATCAATTTCACAGTCATGGGATTTATGATACTGATACTCTTACTTCTGCACAACTGCTGGAAGCAGCATTGCCTTCAGAGCTGGGCAGCTGGAGAGCAGTAGCTGCTGGTCAGGAATCCAGAGCTACCACCAGCAGCTGTGCAAGAAATAACAATGGCATGGTATAATATTACCACACTTACTTCTGCACTGCTGCCTGCAGAGCTGAGTCCTTAGTTGGCAGTCGTCATTTTTTGGCCACCCAGCTCTGAAAGCAGCAGTACAAAAGTAAGGGCAACATGAATATGGTATTGCCACCCTTATTTCTTACACTGCTGTTGGTGGGTTGCTGCCTTCAGAGCTGGGCACACAGCCAGCATTACAATCTCTGATATCCAGTTGTCCAGCTCTGAAGGTAGCATGGAAGTAAGGGGTGGAAATACCCTGACCCTCCTAAAATAACCTTGTGAGCCCTCTGCAACTTCCTTTTGGGCTAGGAACCTTAAACTGAGAAATTCTGGTTTCCCCTGTGAAACCTGTACACTATGGGGTAAAAACACACAAAAAAGCCAGGTTTCACAGGAGAATACCAGATTTCACAGTCTGTGATGTGTTTTGCATGGCTGTGAATTTGGTAGGGGCCTAATAGTAAGACAGTAAATATGATAATGTCACTCCATAAATCCATTGCACCTTCAATACTGTGTGCAGTTCTGGTTGCCCCATCTCAGAAATACATATTAGAAATTGAAAAGATACAGTGAAGCTCAACAAAATTGATAAAGGGTATGGAACGGTTTCCAAATGAGGAGAGATTGTAAAGACAGAAACTGTTCCGCTTTTAACCAGGCTTAAAACTCAAGGAAATTAATAGGCAGCAAGTTTAAAACAAACATAAGGAAGTACTTAACACACTGCACAATCAACCTGTGGAACTTGTTGCCAGGGTATGTTGTGAAGGCCAAAGGTATAATGGGATTCAAAGAATTAGATCGGTTCATGGAGGTTCCATCCATCAATGGCTATTAGCCAAGGCAACCCCATGCTCTTTTGGTAAAACTACATTGCACTGGGTATGGAAAATCCCCACCTGGAGTAGGGATATTAAATATCGGGTAATTGAATAATCATGTAGCCCCATGAAATCTTTGCAGTCATACGACTATTCAATAGTCCCCGGGTGTAGGACTGGCAACCAGTGTGCTCCCAGCCCCAATCCTGGGGAGCTCCCTTCCATCCCACACTGCTGCCTTTGTATCAGATACAGCAGCATGGGATGACAGTAGAAGCCAGTCTGTGAGTGGAGCCAATATAAAAACCAGCTCCTTACACAGACCAGCTGCCTGCCACCCCACGCTGCTGCCTCTGATATAGCAGCCCCTGTCCGTGGGGGATCCAAGCTCCCCAGGGTCAGAGGCTGCTCTGTGGGATGCAGAACAGCTTCTGTCCGCGGGGCACTCGGGCCTGTTGTGATAAGCCTAGGCTTATTGGTTAATCGTATACTTGACTATACGTTGACTTCTCTACCTTGGAGTGACATACTTATACCAACTGAGCTCCCCAGTGTACAATAACAGAGCAATGACAACGGGTAGGCTTCTCTTGTCAATATATCTGCTGCCTCTCATGGTGGCTACCCCATCAACAAACGTAGTGTCTTCGCTAAGCACTAAGGCAGTGGAGCCATGCAGCTGTAGTGCTGTAAATGTAGAGGCGTCCTAAGGCTCTTACTAACATATGCTGGATCTTGATGACAGGGGATGGAGAAATTGATAATTGCCCTGTTCTGTTTGTTTCCTTTGAAGAATCTAGCATTGGCCACTGTCCGAGGACAAAATACTGGGCTAGATGGACCATTGGTCTGGTTCAATATGACTATTCTTATGTTCTAAAATAACAAATACACTGGGAAAGCATGGGTTAAAAGTTAAATCAGCCTGAGTTTTTTACTATCTGTATCCCAAATGAGAGCCAGTAGTCCCTTTATTTCACCTTAGTCCATCAGGTATTCTGTTTATGCCACATATTTTCCAGAAAAGCTCTTTTAGAAATGGGTTAGAGAGTTGTAAATGTTTGCTATGTTCATACTATTTTTATATCCCTTTGCACATATAGACAGGCTACCTTAATATCATAGGCCATGCCTTCACTATGTGGAATATCAACGTTGCCGCGGTTGATCTTCCAGGGTTCAATTTAGTGGGTCTAGTAAAGGCCCAAGAGATCAAGCTCAGAGGGTGCCCCTACCAGTGCTGGTACTTCTGCTCCTCAGGGGGAGTAAGGGAAACTGACAGGAGCATTTGCTCCTGTCAACTTCCTGCAGTGTTGACAGCATGGGAATGCAGTTTAAGATACCGCGACTCCAGCTGTGTAATTAACGTAGCTGGAGTTGTGTACCTTAATCTGACCTTCCACTATTGTGTAGACCAGGCCATAGAGTCCAGCCATAAGGACTAAGAGGAGAGAGGGGTTGTTGAGAGAAAAGGAGATGTTATAACTTACACAATTTAGAGACCTATAAAAATTATTTAAAATACCCTTTCCATAAATAACAATGTCAGAATTTTAAGGTTTAGTATCTGGGGAATTTCTGGAATAAAAACAAAAGTTCGTTGTCCTTGTGGGAAGCTAGAAATCTCTCCTTTCCAATGGCATAACACTCACATCTCTAATTCTGATAAATATGAAGCAGTGAATTTTAAACATGTCTCAGCTGCAGGATTGGCTATTGTCCATCCTGCATCTTGGATGAGTGTAATCCCTGCAGGAAGTTCCTCATTTTGGAGGTGAGAAGCAACAAATATTTCAGGTGCAGTTTATCTTTGTGTAATGATGCTGTTTGATGCACATCAGAAACTTTAAATATTGATGGCAGCACTATTAATAATAGTAGTGTCCCAGTGGAAATGAGTTAGTGGGTAAAGTAAAGGGGAAACGATCAATAATAATATCTGGTGGTTCTGCAATGTAACACATGTAATTACTTTGTGTGTATGTAGTCTCCACAACTAATTATAAACACTTAAGGGGTTCAAAACCATTGCCTCGTTTTGTGAAATAGACAACTGGAGACATGTTTTTCCCTTTCTCTGCCCAATTGTAGAATTCACACTCCTGTGCTCTCTATTCAGATTATCTGGCACTTTGGACCAAGAACTATTCTCAGTTATTTTTTTAAAAGATCTCTGTATTATTCTGTGACATAGACAGTCTATAACATACATGGTACTTGCTCAGTATTGGCTGGCTGGGATGGCTAAAAAGGTTTTATTGTGACTTATTTGGATTACCTGCATAACTGGTTCACACTTATGACTAGTTGATAATTATAACCTCTTCCTACTGAAAGAAACATGTATGTGATTTCATACCATCATATGTCTAGAGTTTGCATGTGAGCACATACATGCATTCAATTTTAATATATTACTGTAGAGGTGAAGTTTATATTTAGGAAGCTGTTGTGTAGGGAGCTGGAAAAGTGTACACACTGGTTTTTTCCCCCCTGTCTCCTGTGCATGGAACATCCTTTCAATCCATGCTGGAAAATCAGAACAAAACAAAAAGAAGCAGCAAGGCAAGAGGATGGAATTAAAAAGAAGGGTGCATGGGAGGAAGCCAGAGAAAAAGGAAGTAACGATGGAGGATACAGGAAGGTTCTGTAGGACCTTGAAAATCTCTATAAAGTTGAAGTAAGACACTGGAAGTAGATGAAAAGAATTCTAGAGTAATGTGTGACATGCTGCAGCTACCAGGAGAAACAGAGACTTCACACTTCAAGTTTTCTGTAGCGACAGTGTTTTCACTGCATAGTCCAAGAACTTGCAAGGACTCACTCCTTGGCAACCAGAAGGGAGAGGGGACTGCCCAGCCCCCACTATTGCTTATCCCCTTTTGAAGAGCTTAGTAGGCTCTTGACTGCTCCATACTTCCTATATGGATTCATGTCAGTGCACTATTAATTTGGGAGAGGAAGCTCAGCCTGAATCTGCTTCCATCCCCAGAGCTTCATGAACTGGCTGACAAGCTAAGGAGCCATCCTTCTCTTCACTGACCACAGTAGCCTCTTGGTCCACAGCCTTTTCCCTATTGTGACACGCTCTGTCCCTTCCCAGTGATCACAATCTTCAGATTGAGAGAGCCTACAGAGAGCCTACACATTCAATCAGGTGTAATTCTGTGTAGGTAGAGCCCCATATACAAAGAGTCTTTAAACCTGTGTGATGTCTGGAAATGGAATTTGAAGTTCTCATCAGTGTTCCCTGTAAGCTGTGCACTTTTGCAGCCACACAGGAGAGATGGAAATGCCACCCAGCTGATTAGCTGTGTACCCACAGCTAGGTTTTTTTGTTTCTACTGGTGGTGCACATTTGCACATACCTCAGTTCACCTAAATATGTTTTCCGCACATGGAAGTTAAAAAAAGAAAAAGGATGGAAAAGATTAAAGGAAACATTGGTCCTCATGTATATTGGTAGGGAAAAAAACCACACAAAATCATTGGAAACCTTAGTCAGTATGCAGGCAACTCCTGGCAGTATAGATACTCCATTTGTAAAGGCCATCTTTGAAAATTATTCTCTAACTTATGTGAAGGGCTTGCTTGTGGATAGAGATTGTGGGGGCTGTACATCCGGAGAGGTGGCATCTGAGCCATGCAGCATATGCAGTTTAAAAATAAGCGAATGTTGACAGATAAAATAAATACCATTTAGGACTCAGTAGCTGCTCTAGTGGAAGTGAGCAGCCAGTGCTGTTTGTTTAATTTAAAACTTTTTTTTACCTCTAAGAAAACTTATAATTCATGGTTGTAATGTTGTAAATTGCAAGTTTCCAAAGCCTAAATCAAATCCACTGGACCATATAGTCGTAGAGATATATAAGCATGGTCTAGAACTGCTGTGCTATTCAGATTGCAGGTTCTTCCCCTCCCACTTCACTCCACCCCTGTATACAACAGTCCCATAAAATCTAGCAAATTTTACTTCTGGAAAGCAGTGATCATAAAATTGCCTGGCTCAGAAAATACTCTGCTCCTCTCCTATTAGCCTTTATTTAATACAGTGCAATTACTTTTATGTGGTGTCCTTCACACAGTGTTACAAACTCTTTACATAGTATGGCTGTAATAAACTAAAGCTGAAAAAGGTTTTAGTCTAAGGTTTCAACAAGGGGGATGACTCTAAGGATTCCAGGAATATGGGACAATACAAGTGAGGGGAAGAGAGTTAAAAGGAGGGGCAGAGTGTAGGAAGATAAGAGTTAGAGAGGTATATTGGGATAACTCAGGAGCAGCTTTGCAAATAACCTTAGAAGGTTACTATGGAAATGCATAGAGGCAGCATGGGTAAGTGACAGAGGAAAATGTTGGTAGAGTCCTGCTTCTTGGAGCCAAGAGAATAGTACTTCTGCATCTGTGAACTTCTGCATCTGTGTACTTCTGCATGGACTCTGTGAAACTGAGATGGTGCTGACTTCCATTTCTCTATTTCTAGAAATACAAAACTAATCAATCCTTGTTTAACATAGAACAGAATTGGTAAGACCTGAGCATCACCAATAGCTACTTTAGCAACACGTTCTTAATGCAGTCTTGCAAACGGAGTGGCTTAATGTCCTAGAGAGTTATGGCGTTGAGCGAAATGCATTTTACAGTTAGCCTGTTAATGAGTGACTCCATATACACAGAAACAGAGCAGTGTAACCTAACCAGAGTAAGGGCTTGTCTACACTGGCACATTTTGTCACCCAAAACTGCCTTTTGTTGACAAAACCGTGAGAGCGTTTACACTGCAATGCTACTTTTGCTGGGAAAAACACCCAATTTTGGCAACAAAAAACTTCCAGCCCCGAGAGAGACTTTTTTTCTTTTCCACTCACTTTATTGTCAACAAAGAGCCAGTGTGGGCTCTGCTCTTTGTTTTGTTGAGAGAACTGACTTCTGCAAGTATCCCACAATGCCTGCCCTGATGGCTGTGCTTGGCGTTTTGTGAACTTTGATGCCCTGCAGGCATGCCCTCCTCCCGTTTCAAAGTTCGTGGAAGTATCTGGCAACTGAGTGAGCTGCTTTGTTTGGGGAACAAACAAAAAGAGCAAATCATTGGAATGCTTCTCTTCTGCCCTGGTAGGAAAACAGCAGCAGGCAGACTGCTGCTGCCAGGGTAAGGCTGGAGAGACTGCTGTGCTGCTTTGACATTCCTCAGCACAGAGAGCTTACAGAGCTAGGAGGGAATCCCAAGAAGCACAGGGATCAGCTCTGCCTTCTCACACTACAGCACTGTGGGATGCTTAGCCAGATTGCTTTGCTCTAGCTGTCGACAGGGGAACTAACAATGTGGCCACAAAATGTCCACAGTGGGAGGCAGAAAAACGAGTTTGACCGGTTTTTGCTTTTGGCAACCTTTACATGTTGTCAGCGCTTTTTGACACCAAACTTTCCCAATATAGACATAGCCTTTGTGTGTGAAGTTCAGACATTTCTAAACAGCTGTTTAGATCTGCTCTGGAGCCTTTCTCACTGTTTTTCAGTTTCCTGGATACCCGTATGCTCCTTAGTGTGAGGTCTGTTGGCAGCTCTGCAGCAGACCCTAAGGCCATGTGTATAGTAGAGAGCTTAAAGTGATGCAGATATCTAGTGGAGCTGCCCCATGCCAACTGGAGGGAGTTCTCCCATCGACACAATTAATCCACTCCCAGCGATTGGGGATTGACCTAATTAAACTTTCTAATTTGGATCTAGAGCTAGATCCTAACTATTGCGATGTTGAATCTGTGGCACATTTTCAGACTTTGTGAACATTAAAAGCAATGAAATAAAAAGCAGTGACATTTTCAATATGAAAGACTAAAAACACCCACTCCATAATTTATTTATTTATCCAAAATAGTATGTATTATTCATTAAAGTTGATGTAAGTGGTTGAAAATACAAGATGTTTGAAGAGAAGGTATTATTAAGATGAAGTTACTAATTCGTAGCTATTGATTTTGTAACAGATGAATGTGATTTTTCATAGAGGGTTTTTTTCTGTGGTCCTCTTCGATATAGGTTGGATTTTGTGCAGGAGTTTGCCCTAAATGCAAAAGTACTCCCGGCAGTATAATTGTATAACTCATTCTCATACTCTTTCCTCTTCTTCACTGTTCTTAGTATTCTTCAACCAAAATAAACTATATTTGCAGGGCTTGAATGAAAAAAAGGAGCAAGGCTTAGTCCTATCAAATACCCTCCCTTGTATTCTTGGTATCTGGTTATTAGAGCACTTCTGCACAGGATGGCCTGTTGTCATAGAATCATAGGGTTAGAAGAGACCTCAAGAGGTCATCAAGTCCAACCCCTGCTAAAAGCAGGACCAACTAAATGATCCCAGTCAGGGCTTTGTCAAGCCTGGACTTAAAAACCACTATGGATGGAGATTCCACCACCTCCCTAGGTAACCCATTCCAGTGCTTCACCACTCTCCTAGTGAAATAGTTTTTCCTAATATCCAACCTGGCCCTCTCCCACTGAAACTTTAGACCATTGTTCCTCATTCTGTCATCTGTCACCACGGAGAACAGCCTCCCTCCATCCTCTTTGGAATCCTGCCTCAGGTAATTGAAGTCTGCTATCAAATCCCCCCTCACACTTCTCTTCTGTAAACTAAATAAGTCCAAATCCCTCAGCTTCTCCTCATAAGTCATGTGCTCCAGTACCCTAATAATTTTTGTTGCCCTCTGCTGGACTTTCTCCAATACATCAACATCTTTTCTGTTACGGGGGATCCAGAATTGGACACAGTACTTCAGATGTGGCCTCACCAGTGCTGAATAAAGGGGAATAATCACTCCCCTAGAGCTGATGGCAGTACTTCTAATAATGCACCCTAATATGCCATTAGCCTTGTTGGTTATAAGGGCACACTGTTTACTCATATCCAGCATCACATCTACAGTAATCCCCAGGACCTTTTCTGCCAAACTGCTGCTTAGCCTGTCAGTCCCCAGCCTATAATAGTGCATGGGATTCTTCCATTCCAAGTGTAGGACTCATCAGATTTTTTTTGGCCCAAACCTGCAATTTGTCTAGGTCACTCTGGACCCTATCCCTACCCTCCAAAATATCTACCTCTCCCATAGCTTAGTATCATCCACTGAGGGTGCTTCATCCCCTCATCCAGGTTGTTAATAAAGTTGTCAAATAAAACTGACCCCAGAACTGACCTATGGGTCCCTCTGTTTGATACTGACCGACAATCAAACATCGAGCTATTGATCACTATCCATTGAGCTTGACAATCTAGCCCGCTTTCTAGCCACCTTACAGTCCATTTATCCAATCCAGAGTTCCTTTACTTGCTGGCAAGAATACTGTGGGCAACCATATCAAAAGCTTTGTTAAAGTCAAAGTGTATCACATCCATCACCTTCCCCATATCCACAGAGCCAGATACCTCACCATAGAAAGCAGTCAGTTTGATCAGGCATGACTTGCCCTTGGTGAATCCATGTTGACTATTCCTGATCATTTTCCTCTCTTCCAAGTGCTTCACAATGAATTCCTTGAGGATCCCCTCCATGATTTTTCCGGGGACTGAGGTGAGGCTGACCGGTCGTAGTTCTCCAGATTCTCCTTCTTCCTTTTTTTTAAAGATGGACATTACATTTGCCTTTTTCCAATTGTCCAGGACCTCCCCTGATTGCCATGAGTTTTCAAAGATAATGCCCAATGGCTCTGCAATCACATCAGCCAGCTCCCTCAGCACCCTCAGATGCATTAGATTTGGCTCCATGGATTTGTATATGTCCAGATATTCTAAATAGTTCTTGACCTGTTCTTTCTTCACTGAGGGCTGCCCACCTCCTTTTCATACTGTGCTGCCTAGTGCAATAGTCTGGAAACTGACCTTGTCTGTGAAGAACAGAGGCAATAAAAAGCATTGAGTACTTCAGTTTTTCCCACATCATCTGTCGCTAGGTTACCTCCCTCATTCAGTAAGTGTCCCACATCCTCCTTGACCACTTTCTTATTGTTAACGTGCCTGTAGAAACCTTTCTTGTTAACTTTCACATCCTTTGCTAGCTGCAATTCCAATTGCATGTTGGCCTTCCTGATTACATCCTTGCATGCTTGAGCAATATATTTATACTCTTTTCTAGTAATCTGTCCAAGTTTCCACTTCTTGTAAGCTTTCTTTTTGTGTTTAAGCTCACCAAAGGTTTCATTGTTAAGCCAACCTGGTCACCTACCATATTTGCTTTTCTTACTGCACGTTGGGATGGTTTGTTCCTGGCCTTCAATAAGGCTTCTTTAAAATACAGCCAGTTCTCCTGGATTCCTTTCCCCTTCAGGTTAGCGTCCCAGGGGATCCTGTCCATCAGTTCCCTGAGGGAGTCAAAGTCTGCCTTTTTGAAATCCAGAGTCTGTGTTTTGCTGCTCTCCTTTCTTCCTTTGGTCAGGATCCTGAACTTGACCATCTCATGATCACTGCTGCCCAGCTTGCCACCCACATCTACTTCCCCTATTCATTCATTCCTGTTTGTGAGTAGTAGGTCAGCTGAGCATGGCCCCTTGTTGGTTCATTCAGCACTTGTAATAGGAAGTTGTCCCCAATGTTCTCCAGCAGTCTGTGTACTGCTATATTGGTCTCCCAACAGATGTCAGGGCGATTGAAGTCCCCCATGAGAACAAGCTTCTGTTAGTTGTTTGAAGAAAGTCTCATCCACGTCATCCATCTGCTCTTATGGTCAATAGCAGACACCCACCATGACATCACCTTCGTTGCTCCCACCTCTAAACTTAACCCAAAGACTTTCAACAGGCTTGTCTCCCATTTTATACTGGAGCTCTGAGCAGTCATTCTGTTCTCTTATATACAGCGCCATTCCTCAACCTTTTCTTCCCTGCCTCTCCTTCCTGAATATTTCATACCCTTCCATGACAATGCTCCAGTCATGTGAGTCATTCCACCAAGTCTCTGTTATTCCAATCAAATCATAGTTCTTTGTGCCAGGACTTCCAGTTCTTCCCAGGCTTCTTGCATTCATGGACAGACAATTTAGATAACTAGCTGGTTGCTCTACTTTCTGAGCAAGGGTCCTCCTCTATTGCACCTTCCTCCTTGTGTTTCTTCCCAGTATCCCACTTTCCCACTTACCTCACAGCTTAGGTCACCGTCTCTCAACAAACATAGTTTAAAGCCCTCCTCACTAGATTTGCAAGGCCATCTGTGAAGCTGCTCTTCCTTCTCTTTATTAGGTGGTTCCCATCTCTTCCTAACAATCCTTGTGCCCAAAACAGCATCCCATGGTCGAAGAATCCAAAGCACTCTGTGACACCACCTGCGTAACCATGCATTTACTTCCAAAATTCAGTGATCCCTACCTGGGCTGCTTCTTTCAACAGGTAGGATGGACGAGAACACAACTTGCACGTCAAATTCCTTGATCCTCCTTCTCAGTGCCACATAACCTACAGTGATCCACTTAAAGTCATTCTTGGTGCTATTGTTGATTCCTATGTGGAGAAGTAGCAAGGGGTAGTAGTCTGAAGGCTTGATCAGTCTCAGAAGACGCTTGGTCACACATTGAATTCTAGCTCCAAGCAAGCAGCACACTTCTCAAGTTTCCCAGTCTGGATGGCAGATTGGTGGCTCTGTCCCATTTAGGAGGGAGCCCCGAACCACCACCGCTGATCTCCTTCTATTGGGAGTGATAATTGTGGAACCCCTATCCCTAAGACTATGTATCCAATGCCTTTTTGTCGATGGGGTCTCCTTCTGATCTCTTCCCTCAGAGATCTCTTCCAGAGCATTCTCCACCATAATACCTGTGCAGAGAATGTGAAAATGGTTACTTACCTCTATCGGGACTGGGGATACCTGAGTTGTCTTCCTTCTCCTGGAGGTCACATTCTGCCAGTTTTCTTCCTTGTTCTTCACTGCTCTCTCTAATTCTTTAGTATCCAGTGCCTGCAGTATTAAATGCTGAATTCTATCCAGAAAGTCTCCATTTTCTCTGATGGAATGCAGGATTTATACTTAGGTTTCTATTCCTTTAACCTTTTCTCCCAATATGGAGACTAGCTTGCACTTCATAGAGACAAAGTCTGTTCTATCTTCTGGGAGGAAGACAAACATGGCACATCCTGTGGAGGACACAACAGCTGATCTTTCACTATCCATACTGTCTTTCTTCTGAGAGACTCCTCAGATGTTGTGTTTATCACACCCTGAAGGAGAGAAAACAGAGGGGGGAAAAAAAGTGGGGATGGGAAAGACCAGCCTCTGTGGGGCTCCCCTGAGGCAAACTCCCAGGCAAACTCCTTCTGTTTGCTGCTGCTCTGTTCACTGCTCATTTCACTCTGGCTGGGTTTTTTATAAGGCTGCTGGCTCGAAGCAGGTGCCCCATCTCAAAGCCTTGCCTCCGATCCAGTTGGCCCCTTACACTACATCTAGACCGCAAGCCTCTTTCGAAAGAGGCTTTTTCGAAAGATACTTTTCAAAAAAGCAAGCCGCTTTTTCGAAAGAGAGCACCCAGGCAGTCTGGATGCTCTCTTTCGAAAAAGCACAGTTTGCATTACATAGCACCTTTTTTCGAAAGAGCACTTTCGAAAAAAGGTGTTCTTCCTTATAAAATGAGGTTTTCCGCGGTCAAAAAAACCTGCCGCATTCTTTCAATTTACTTTTGAAAGAACGCAGCAGCAGTCTAGATGCAGGGGAAGTTTTTTCAAAAAATGGCCACTTTTTTTCGAAAAAACCCTATGGTCTAGACACACCCTTAAGGTCCACCTGGAACAAAGCGCTCTCTGGGACTGAAGTGCATCTATAAAATGTGCCCTCTCCATTCAGGAGCTCTGCAGAACACATCTGCAGCTCCTCCTGGCCAGTTTGTGCAAAAATACAGCAGAGTCGAACACAGTGACTGTAATGAGTGCTCCAAACATAGGGGGTTGAGTTTTCAAATGCTGTCTTTTAAAGATATAATTAAATGTAATTCTCCAAATGATGTGAAGGAATATTAGAGAATCAAGACATTCACTGTTCTTGTAGGTGGCGGATAGAGTGGGTGGTTGCAGTAATGCTGTCATCTGAAACCTTTTCTACTAACACACCTCCATCCTGTCCTGAATGAGCCCCCTGTCTTGAAATGTGTCTTGAACCATTTTTTCTCAGAAAAGTCAGACTGCACCTAATGCAAATTATGGTTTAAAAATATTTTGCTTTCCAGGATTGGGATTCAGCTGGACATCAGTGGCTGAAATGCCCAGCATAGGTGGGGCCTAAGAATTACATGTGCACCACCTGCTTAAACTGAGGAGCAAAGAATGCAAAAAATGACCTATGTTTTATGTAAACATCTTAATTTGAGGCAGAAAATATTAGAAAGTTTAATTAACCTCCTAAAATCTGTTGTTTATTATTTGTATTACTATAGCTTCTAGAAGCCTTAGTTATTGACTAGGACCCCCTTTTGCTACGTGCAAGCAAACACAGAACAAAATGACAATGTAATAGCAGGGATAAAAGAGAGACAAGACAACTGGGACGGGCAAAATCAAATTAGTATAATAGTGCGACTGCAAGAAGTATGGGGAATAAGCCAGAAGAAATTGAATTGCTAGTAAATAAACACACATAAATATAGTTGGCATCACAAAGACTAGGTGAGATAATGCAAATGACTGGAATATTGGTATAAAAGGGTACAGCTTGCTCAGGAAGGACAGGCAGGGAAAAAAGGGAAAAGGTATTGCCTTACATATTAAAATGTATACACTTAGACTGAGGCTGAGATGAACAGACAGACTTGTTGAGAATCTCTGGATTAGGTTAAAAGGGGTAAAAAAAAAAACAAGGGTGATGTCATGCTAGGGGTCTACTACAGACCACCTACCCAGCCAGAAAAAGTGGATCAGGCTTTTTTTAAACAACTAACAAAATCATCCAAAGTACAAGACTCATGGTGATGGGGGACTTCAACCATCCAGGCATCTGTTAAGAAACTAACACAGCAGGGTACAGCTTATCCAACAAGTTCTTGGAATGTATTGGTGACCTTTTTTTTTTTTTTTCAGAAAGTGAAGAAAGCTACTAGGGGGAGGGCTGTTCTAAATTTGAAAGTGGAAGGCAGCTTGGGTGAAAGTGATCATGAAATCATAGAATTCATGATTATAAAGAATAGTAGAAGGGAGAACAGCAAAATGAAGACATTGGATTTCAGGAGGACAGATTTTAGTAAACTCAGAGAGTTGGTAGGTAAGGTCCCTTGGGAAGCAAGACTCAGAGGAAAAACAACTGAAGACACTTGGCAATTTTTCAAAGGGACATTATTAAGGGTCCAAAAGCAAACTATTCCACTGTGTAGGAAAGATAGAAAGTATGGCAAGAGACCACCTTGGCTTAACCAGGAGCTCTTACATGATGTAAAAATAAAAAAGGAGTCGTATAAAAAGTGGAAACTAGGTCAAATGATAAAGGATGAATATTAGCAAATAACGCAACTATGCAGGGGCAAAATTAGCAAGGCAAAGGCACAAAACAAGTGCAATCTAGCTAGAGACATATAGGGTAACAAGAAGACATTCTACAAATATATTAGAAGCAAGAGAAAGACCAAGGACAGGGTAGGCCCATTGCTCAGTGAAGAGGGAGAAACAATAGAGGAAATCTGGAAATGGCCGAAGTGCTTAACAACTTCTTTGTTTTTGTTTTCACCAAGAAGGTTGATGGTGACAGGATGCCTAACATAGTGAATGCTAGTGGAAATGGGGTTGATTTAAAAGATAAAATAAAAAAGAACAAGTTAAAATTACTTAGAAAAGTTAGATGTCTGCTAGTCACCATGGCTTGATGAAATGCATCCTAGAATACTCAAGGAGCTGATAGAGGAGCCATCTGAGCCATTAGTTATTCTCTTTGAAAGGTAATGGAAGATGGGAGAGATTCCAGAAGACTGGAAAAAGGCAATTATGTGCCCATCTATAAAAAAAGAAATAAGGACAGCTCAGGAGACTGCAGACCACTCAGTTTAAGTTCTGTACCAGGAAAGATAATGGAGCAAATAATTAAGTAATCGATTTGCAAACATCTAGATTCTAGATGATAGTAAGGTGATAAATAAGAGTCAGCATGGATTTGTAAAGGACAAATCATGTTAAATCAACCTGATGGCTATCTTTAATTGGAGAGCTTGGACCCCTCTCCTGTGCGGAGGGGGGAAGCAGCTGGCACCGCAGGGCCGGTGCTGGAGGGAACTGACTTTTAAGCTGGCTCCCCCTGGCACCGGCTCCTGTTACTCCCCTTCCCTTCCCTTCCCCCCTTTGCCTCTGATACAGAAGCAGCAAGGAGGGGAAATGTGAGTAGTCTACTAGATTAACTGATACGCCTAGGATTATTGGTTAGTTGTCTAGTTGACTACTTGTTGACATCCCTAGTAATGAATCTTCTTCCATAAAGTGTGCTACTTGCAGGGCTGTGGTCCAGTGGGAACACGGCACATGCAGAATGACCATGAGGAGAAATAAGTTTAAAGAACCAAAAGGAACCAAGACCTAACCGTTCATTATATCAGTGAGTCACAAGAGACCTCAGTTGTGTACCGAGACATTTATCTATTTCATGAATTAGAGCCCCATCCACCTCCTAAGTTTATAAAATTCTGGCAAGGCATACTTTTAAGATCTGCAGGAAAGAGGCATATTTACTTCTCCAAGGCTGTCCTGTGTTTATTAGAAATTTTTAATTTTATCCATGTCAGATATGTGAGATATATTAAAGCCAACGCCGTCTCTGACATTGGTGAAATATTACCACTGAAATGTGGTCAGTGAATTTTTACTTTCATATGTAGGATTTTATCATTAACAGTTCTGTTTTAGGAATGCATAGCTGAATGAAGACTAGCAGAATATTGAGGTCAGAGCTGCCAATTAACCTTTGATTTCAGAGGCTGATTACTCCATTAATCAAGGGGCAGACGCAACAGAGAGAATGGGAAGGGTTGTAGCTGCAGAATAACAATCCTGGGAAGGAATGATTTATGTCATACAGTGATGAATTTGGAAGAAAGGGAAGAGCGCGTGGTCACTGACTTCTCAAATTCACATGCAATGTATCAGCAAGAGGGCCTCTTGTGTTTGTGACCAGGTTTTAGTAGCACTTCACTTACTTTATCTGCCTCCACTGATCAATAGTTTCCTTTTATAGCAGTGCCCCAGTGAATAAATTTTCACAATAAATGTCCCTGCTGAGCAGTTAGATTTGAATAGGGTTGGATCATAGGGGTGGTGGATTAAATAATGTAGAATCTGATTGTGTGTCTAAATGTGGATGTGCAGGAAAGTTAAGACACAGTAACAAAAGGTGTGACATTAAAGTGCATTAGTGAAAGCACATTAAATCCTTTGTGGATGCTCTCAGCAATGAAGTGGCCTTAGGATATGTCTACTCTACACATAAAAAGCTACAGTGGCACTCATGAAAACAATAAGAGAGTGCTGTAGTTAATCCACCTCCCTGAGAGGCAGTAGTTAGGTCAACAGAAGAATTCTTCCACTGTCTACACTGGGTGTTAAGGTGCCATAGCTACATATCTCAGGAATGTGAAAAGTCCACACCCTAGAATACACAGCTATGCTAATGTAAGTTTTCCATGTAGATCAGCCTTTAATTTGTTTTAGCTTAAATCACTTCACTTGTAAAGTGAATTCAGCTGAACTGAATTAAGGCCATTTTAATTCTGATTGTGTTGTGTCCACACACAGGTTTAATGCATCTTAACTAATCCACTTTAAAAGTTAGTTTATCTTTACATTAGGACAAGTTGGTAAAGTTGACAAGTCATTAGCCTTTCGATTGACCTAAAATGTATTAGAGAAACACTGTAGAATATAAGGGGAAGCTGACACCACATGAGGTATCTGCAGAAGATTTGAGGTTCAGGTGAATCAGTTGAGATCATTAGCACAGACCTCAGGTACGCGTTGGCCCTTCCCAACTAGTTATGATTTGTGAACCTCAATGTCATAGAAAAGGCAGAAGATTTCTGAATGGCCATTAGTTTTGTTGTTAAAAAAGGTAAGGTAAATCTTTTCTTAATCCTGGGCTGCAATGTTGATACAGCCATCTGTCCGGGCAGTTTCTTCAGTGTATATTTAAGTAAAGCCAGTCTCTGCAATCAATGGGGGATAAATTGAGTTTTAGTTAATCATAAGACACTTTGGTGAAAGATTCTTGGTAATTGTTATGTATGCTCTTGAAGGATTCACAGCTCTGGCAGCTTCCTTTGAAATATTAAAATACCTGGGTGAGTGGCAGACAGCCCCTACTGGCCTCTTTTCCAGAGACTAGTCCAGTTGAGGCAGCAAACTGGAAGAGACAGTGGTTGTTCTTCAGGCATTTTGTAACAATAAAAACCCCCTTCCACAAATCTTAAGAGACTGCTAGACAGTTTGACAATTTGAGATCAAAGCACTGACAGTCAAATTAGGTATGCACTGGAGAAGATTTCCTCTATTACTGGCTTTCTCCAGGCATCTTTCTGAACAGTTGTATTTGCAACTGACTACAGAAAAACAACTTTTCTACTGTCCTGCCTCCCAGAAATGTAAATCATAGTCTTGGGATGTGCAAAGGAAATAAGAACATTAGAATGGGAGAGTATAACTTTGAATTTTTGTAGCTCATTGCTAAAAGTGAAACCAAGCAAGGAACTCTCCCTCCCCGTCCCACCAACAATTCTCTCTCAGATCCCAGTTTAACATCTTCTAGTGACCCTAAAGTACAAAGCTCAGCCCTACATCATCCTTCCTGAGCTGGAAGAGGACCTCTCAGCTCCTGACTTTTCATACCTTGCTTCCTTGTTCCTTAACTAATTAACCCCGTCATCTCATTTGGCTTGGCTAACACCCTAATTACAATGCAAGATCCACTTGGTGCTAATGCAACTTTTACCAAGATACCCTTTTCCCTCCCTCTCCTCCTCTTCCTAGAGCTGAAGAAGCAAGTGGAGAGTGCAGAACTGAAAAACCAACGACTTAAAGAAGTTTTCCAGACCAAGATCCAGGAGTTTCGCAAGGTGTGCTACACACTGACAGGATACCAGATTGACATCACTACTGAGAACCAATACCGGCTCACCTCCATGTATGCTGAGCACCAAGGAGACTGCTTGCTTTTTAAGGTAGGCTTGTATTCCCCCATCCCATCCAACTCTTTGAAGTAATTGTGATCAGCAAGCCAGAATACTTTCTTCATTCTAACTGCTGAGAAATGCCAAGTCAGAAGCTCTTGCTATATGACAGTTGTTCCTTTTTGACCACCTTCTGCATTTGAATACGAGTGGAAATGCTTCCTCCTTTTAAATAATTCTGTGAGAAGATTGAGTCCTAATTCTTCCTCTCACTTATACCAGAGTAAATTGGGAGGAGTTTAGGCTAGGGATGTGAACACTTAACAGGCTACCTGGGAAGCATCACCCTTAATGGGTGATGCTTACTGGGTAAGGTTAACTGATGCCTGGGAAGTGCCATCCCCATGTAGGGCTGGGAGCTAGCAGCCTTGCCTGGGGCCCACAGAGCCCCTCCATCCACCACGGCTGGGCTAGAACGACTCCCTTCCCCTCCCCCCGCTGCAGGCAGAGGTTGCTCCAGATGGGCTGGAGCCACTCCAGCCCAGCCATTGCGGGTGGGGGGGACCAGCCCAGCTGGGCTGAAGCAGACCCTTCCCCCACCCAGCTCTCCTTTTAATTTATTAACCGCTTAAATATAGTGTTTAACACTTCATTTAGCCAGTTAACCAATTCATTGGTATTTTACATTCCCAGTTTATACTACGACTGCACTAAAAATGCTATGGTTGCAAAGCTGCAATTCTGTAACACTGCAGTGTAGACTTTCATTACAGTGACAGAAGGTCTCTTCCCTTTGCTGTAGTTAATCCACCTCCCAGGACGTGACCACTTGGTTGATGGCAGAATTCTGTCATTTTAGCACTAAGGATTAGGTTATCAAAACGAGCTCTTCTTGGGAGGATAGGGTGTGCATGGATTTTAAGAGCCATAACTATGCCAGTGTATGTTTCCAGTGTAAACCACCCCTCAATCAAATTCAGTGGAGTTACTTTGGTTTAAAGGAAAATAAAATATGTCCACGATGCTCCAAGAATCTAGCATTAGAACTCCCTATTTTCTATCAGCAGAGAAATGTACCACATCTTCATATCATCGAACCTAGCCAGAGGGATATGTGTTCAGCTGGCTACTCTTTATGTTGAATCCTGCGTCAGTGTGGATGGTGGACTAAATCAGTGGTGCTCAACCTTTTTTCATTCGCGATCCCTGCGCTGCGGGGGCCGCCAATGGCTGGGCTCAGCCCCTGGCCTGCCGGATCAAAGCACCATGCGACCGCCAACCACCGGGCCCAGCCCCCAGCTGGCCAGATCAAAGTGCCGCGACCCCCCAGGAAGATAGCCGCAACCCCCTTGGGGGTCACGACTGTACTAAATGACCACTGAACATCTCTTCCAGCCCTGCAGTTCTATGATTGTATATCCAGGACAGGGCCTCATCCATTCATCAACATTTTAGGCCTGTTATTTCAAGTGCAGCTTTCTCCTATGTTAAGTAGTAATATTCAGTATTCGCAGGCTGTTCAGACACTGTGGAATTACTAAGGCATTGAATATGTCAGGGCTCAACAAAATAAAATCTTAGTTACAGAAGATGAGAGAGAGGGTTGTTAGTTGAGAAATCAGCAAGCCGTTTGTGTAATTTGTTTACCTAAGATTAGTTGGAATTTAAAACCAGCTGCCAAAGTCAGCTACAGAAGTAAGTTTCTCTATAAGTTGTTCCCCTTTTGCAAATCTTTAATAACTGCTGGAGTACTGAGGGTTTTTTAATTAGCTGGTTTGAACTGGCTGAGCAGTTTTCTGGCAAGACGGGAGTGGTGGGGAATAGACATAAGCACTGAGGGCTATTTATACATTCTAGGTTAATAGAAGGTTATTTTGTAGTGCTTTCCAATGGAAATTGTTTATGACATGGTGTTCCACTACATCACACTATGCAATCACATCCTTTTCTCCTTACAGTCCTAAAAGTCACTTCTTTAATGAGTGTTATAAACTATAGCTTTGTAACAGGGTAGCTGGCTCGTTAAATGAAACTGGGCTCAGCTCTCCTGTTCCTGGAAGAAGACTGAAGGCAGGAGAACAGCAGGTGGGATCTGCTGGCTACTGTCTCCAAGCCACAGAGCTGGGGCCAATGGCTGGAGAAGGCTGAAGGCCAGAGGAAGATGCCTGCTAGCTCCAAACTGGAGAGCCAGAGCCAAACAATAGAGAAGACTGAAGGAAAGGAAAGCAGTAGAGGGGCTTTCCCATAGTCACCTTCCCTCTGAAGAGTTGCATCCGAAGACCAGTAAGAAGGTCGGGAGAGAGTGTGATGCTCCCCTGGCAAGTGTTCTTCTAGCACAGAGACTATGGGTATTCCCCCTGGGAAGAGAGGGAAGTGTAAGAAATGTAACCTTAACAGATGACAGTAGGCCACGGTGAGAACAAGGACCGTTTGCAGACAGGTGATGTGCACTGTGTTTTGGGACTTTAGTTGTAGATTCTTCGTAAAAGGTTGTTGTAATAAACTGGCCCCCCTGTATGAATATTTTTAAAGTAAGAGCCTGAAGTGGAGTCCATTGGGTTATTCAAGAGGGAAAATAAGCAGAGGATCTGCTTGCGGGGCTGCCCTGAGACCTGAGAGTGTGCCTACAAGTAGGCCACTCATTTGTAAGCCTAGGTACATTTATTTTAAGAAAATTCAAAGTGATATAACAAATAAGGTACATGCAGAACTCTGCCTTGCAAAGGCCTGGCCTTCTTATCGATTTCACCCTCTTGCCTGCCCCAGTGCTGTCATCATCTCTTCTTGTCTTGTCTTGTACTGAAATCTATGGGACATGGACTGATCTTTGTTTTTGGGAAGTGCCTTAACATCTGCAGTGCAAAATAAGTACTATAACATTCCGATGGGTGGCAATGGGAAGTCCCATAGTGGTCTGGCTGTATGGCCAGGCTTTGACTGCAGATTTTACGGGCACTGTCTTCCATATGAGACACTTATCTCATGGGCGGCACTTTTGGGTCACTGTATGGAATAAATAATTGAGATGTGTCCTCATCAGCATCAAACAGTTTAGTCACACCCTCACACTGGGTTAATATCATAGGTCTTATTTCCACATGCAGTAAAACCTGCATCCTAATCTTTATGCTTCTCCTGTCATGATGCTTAACACTCTTACTCCTATTTTTGTCATTCTGTTCTAAATCATGAAGTGATATAATTAAAAACAAATCATGAAAAGCAGCTCCCATCTCCCTAGGGTCTCAATGTTGGTAATAGCATCTTACCCATCCCAGCAAGTGTTAACCTACAGAGCAACTAGGAGTACTGCACCTCTCCCCTATGGCAACTGCAATTAAAATCATATCCACTTCCACTTGGTCCCTTAAGGGCATGCACATTGTTTACAGGAATGAAGAGGAAGCTGGAGAAATTCATTAAGGGAGGAGTAGGTGCAAGCAAAAGTTGTGAGGGTTTGACTTCAGCAGCTTTAATGCCAATGAGTACAGGGCCTGAATCTTATTTTATTAGGTAATCAGATTAATATTTTCCTGACACTGGATCCCCAAAAGAAAACCTACCAATCACAAAGCATTAACAGTGAAAACGAAGAGAAATCAGGAACCTGGCACGGAATGAGGATAAGGCCTAGGAACAGTAAGATGCTTAGCTTCACAAATGTCCTGGGTTTCTTGGACCAGCTGGGAAAGAGAAGCTGCAGAAGGAGAACACTCTGCCTCTAGGGAGAAGAAACATCTTGTATCACTTTGGAGAAATCATCCTTGGACAACCAACGAGCAGCTATGTCCCAGTCTCGTTGGCTAAAGGCACCTCACATGCATCAGATCGCTGCGGAAACCTTCCAGAGAAGAGCTGTCAGCTAAGACGGAGGAATGAATTAATATGATAACCTTAAGACCTCTGGAATCCAGTGTTCAAATATGCCTTGTCATAAGTTAAATGAATATGGCAAATCCCCACTCCTGATGGTCTTTTGTCCACATTATACTCCACACCATATAATTTGGTACAAATAATAGCATTTTCTATAAAGACGGCAGTGACTCACTATCAGAGATATTGCAGGCAGGTCAAGGCTAAGTCCATTAGCAAAGTTGTGTGTGGGAAGATTGCACGTTGACCACCTGAATTATAGCTTCCCACTGTTCTCATTCATTTACCTCCACATTCTTCTTAACGCCATACCAAAATAAGCTGGCGAGCTGTTGGAAAAGAGTAAGCAAGCAGAGACTTTTATCTCTAAATACTGATCTTGCTTTACTTTCTTCACTTGTGGTTTCATTCCTAAGTGTTTCCATAGAACTAAATTGGATGTCACCAGACATGGCAGGAAAAGTTTAGAGCTCCAACATTTTCAGGAGGCACCCTTCAAGAACAGTCTCCACAAATGGCTGATTGATTTATAGGCTTCCCTTGCACGCCATCCCAACGTGAGGGTTGCCTCTGTATAAGAGGAGCAGATTTGAAATTCCTTTAACACAGAAGCCCCACAACAGAATCTTGGAATCTTTCTCCTGTCTTAAGAAGTTGCATCCCCAAAGTCTATTGTTCAGAGTAAGAGCAAAATATATACATCTTTTTTTCTCCTCAGTGGGTACAGATTGCTGATGCCGATGTATACAATGAGGCTTGGATCCTGATTATGGCTTCTCAATGGGATTGTGTGTTTATGCTGTGGAATCTCTGAGCTGTAACTTATTGTGGGTGTTTGTGTGCATTGCATTAAGCTGGAGAGGTCACAAAGCAGGAAACACTGTTTGTATTTATTTCACTCATGCAATCTATGGAGCAGGTTCTATATAATTAGACCAAACAAGACCCGTTACACTTTACAAGCTTCTGCAGCTTGTCTGCAAACTTTAGGGCACGTTTCAGTAATACAGCTGGTGGCATTTAATTTTCATTGAAACTTGAAGAGTCAGCTATGCAAGAGTAGTTACTGTAATGGCTGTAACCCCTTCATAGCGGAATGATGTGTGAGGTATTTCCAGGCAGAATTTTCCTTTCTTGTGGCTGGCCCCCCTGCCTTGTCTGCTGTAACTTTCCAGTCAGTTCATATGATACAGAAACTAAATTGTTTGTTAGAGCAGCAGTGTATGGGTTAATCAGAATGATGCATTTTAAGAAGAAGAGACTGTCCATAAATGAATACTGAATTTTAATGAATTTTTTATCAATGCATATTGGAGATCCCTATAGACACAACAGAGGAGCTCATCAAGATGAAGGATGTTACAATGATTTTAAGAACCCCTGCATGTGCGTGTACTTAGGCTGGAGCATCTCAGACTTCACAGCCCTCTCTCTCTTTCTCTCGCTTTAATTAAATGCTATGAAAAGTCATGTTCAGATTCCTTACCAGGAGTTTAGTTTCAGATGATTTTGCGGAAGGTTATATATTACAATTATTGCATTACTTGGCAGTTTCATATTCTATCACTGTTGCTGGTTCATTAGTTCATTAGTTTGTAATGCATATTCTTTGCTTTCTGTGTAAGTGCTTGTAATGTAGCTCTATCCAGGCAACCCAACAAGAGATACACTGACTACACTTTTACCTACTGCCTTCATTTTTCCTGCACTAATCAATTTATAACAAATCTGTTAGTTATACCTGTTGCTAAACAAATAAATATTAAAAGACCAAGAGAAACTACCAAGAGTAAGCTTAGCTGACTTTTTATTAAGGTGAAGGGTGGATCAGTGTAGCTTATTTGAGCACATATATATATTATGCTGTTTACCCTGTTCACAGCATGGACACTAAACGAACAGTGGAGAAAGGGAGAGAATGGCAATGGAAATTGTTAGAGGCAAAAAAAGAAAGGCTTTGGTATGAAGCTTTTTGGACTGTTTAGAGAAGTGATGTATCAGGGTGTCACGAGAGGCATGCAAAATAATAAATGGTACAGAGGGGGTAAATCGGGGGCCTTTATTTACTCTTTTTGTATTATATAAGAGTATGGGGCTATGAAAAGAAAATGAAAGGCAATACATTTAAAACTTATGAAGAGAAATCTTTTCTCGCTTGGTGTAAATTTGATTTTTGGAAGCTGCTGCTACAAGATACTGTAAAGGCCAAAAGCTCACTGAGAGTTAGAAAAGCATTAGACAGTTATGCGGCTCAAATGAGAACATCCGCCTTTACGGTATGTAGGAAAAAGGGATATGTAAATCCTTTTTTTTCAGGGCATAAAGCCAGTTTCTATCTGAGGAAGTTAGGCAAAACTTTCCTCTGTGGGCAGGTTATTCCAAAATTGAGTGTTCTACCATTTCTTGCATTTTCTTCTGAAGCAACTGGCCCTGGCACTGTTGTTGACAGGGTACTGGGCTAGATGGGCCGCTGGGTTAATCCAGTACGACAATTTCCATATATGGAATCTGATGGTGTTTAGAAACCTTGTGGGTTTCAGGTTCTCTGCTTGCTCAAGAAAGGTAGGACCAAATTACCTAACAATCCTTGCATTTATCATGTGGGCCCTGTTTGGTTGACAAGCAAGTTTAAAACCCCTTAATTTTTTTTCCATTATCACAGTGAGGTTATGTTCCTGATCTGGTAAATACCAACCTATCATCTTCTCATTCTCCTTTATTTTCCATATCCTCAAAGTTTCACCCTCTAGGATGGGGAGTTCTACCTGGTTCCACCTCTTAGTTATGATGTTCTTTTCTACCAAACTTATCGTAAATGAGCACAGCTCCCCAAAGTGAGTCATTGGGAAATATCCCCGAGATGTAGTTTTTATGAGTTTAAAGGAGATTCCCCAAGATTTTAGAGCGGGGGCAGGGAATCTTTTTTGGGCCAGGGGCCACAAACCCTCCCGTGGCACCCGACTCAGAAGGAGAAAGACACTCCCCACATTCCCCTTGCACACCGGAGGGGGCCCAGTCTAGTAGATTTTTGTACTCCAGCCCCGTGGTGGGGAGGTAGGGGGCTGGAGCCCCAGCACAGGCTCCCCAATGCAGGAGGAGTCCTGAGCCTCAGAGGCCAGATCCAGGCAAGGCAGGGGCCACATTTGCCCCGCGGGCCTAAGGTTCCCCACCCCTGTTTTAGAGAGAGAATAAAAATGGAAGCATTGTGACTTTGAATGAGGCTGGCACCACTCGCTGCAAATAAAACCTTTATTCGAGTCCAGATGGAGTGGGTTTCATGGAGTAATATAAAATCAACAGCTTCTTTGCGATGTGCTAAATTAACAGCCACTGCACTCAGACAGGCTTTGAACCACACTTGTTTAAGTTGTTATTTAAAAGACTGGATTGAAGATGCATAAAAAGCAGCCATCCCTGCAAAACTTCAAGGCAATCTGAAGAGCTAAAGCTGGCTTCTCATGTGGTTTACTTTTGTTTACTGAAGCCAAGTGAAAGGGGGGTAAAAAGAATAAAAGCCACTTCACTTTGGGGGCTCTTTGATGGTAGAGGGACACTTCGTAAGGACAGACACTGGCTGTGTGCTAATTGTAACTGTGGAATGTGGAAGGAAAGTAGCTGTGATGGTGCTGCTAATGTCTGATGAGCAAAGAGAGCAGCTGGGGCTGGCTCAACAGAAACTTGTTTTGCTGACCTTTACTTCTGTTTGTGGCAATCCTAGCACTTCCTTCTCCTTTACTGCTTACAGCATTTTAGACGGATTGATTCTATGTAGAGATTTATCAAGTGTAACCAAGATCAGTCCCCTTCCAAATACAGGAAACCCCCGCCTTATGATGGCCCAAGTTGCGACCCCCCCCTCCCCACTTACGACCATTTTTGTAAGCACGGAAGGGGCCGAAACCCCCGACTTACATCCTCGGCCCGCATTTAAGACAATGCACGGCGCCTATCGTAAATGCATTGGGGATCGCAAGTCGGGAGCCACCTGTATTGCCTAAAGCAGGGGTCTGCAACCTATGGCTCTAGAGCCCAATATGGCTCAGTACAGAACCAAATATGGCTCTTTCGTCATTCCCAAAATACATGCAACTTTTTACATTTAAATGAAAAATTAATTCTGAATTTTAAAAATGCATAATTACGCATGTCAAGATTTTTTTTTTTTGGTCTATTTCACCTTTAACTGTTCATTTTAACAATCATCCATCCTCTCTGCTCATTGGGAGTCATGCATATTCTCTTTTTATTTGATTTGTCAAGGATTTCTTCCATCGTCATAGGTGATGGTGAACTCTCTAACCCTATAACAGTAAAAATGGTGAAGAGAAAGAGAGATGACGAGTATCGAAATTTTCAAAAGGAGTGGACAGACTTGTGTGCATTTATGGATAGGTCTGGTTTTCCACATGGTCTCATTTGTGGTGAGAGACTGTTCTCAAACAAACAAACAAACAGATTTCATGACAAAACATGCAGCATTTGCTACAAAATACCCTCAGGGTGACGCATGAAAAAAAGCCTACGAGGAGCTGCAGTGAAAAATGAACATTGGACAAAATAGCCTGGTGGCATGGTTAAAAAAGGTGGGAGCTTAAACTCTGCAATTTTTGCAGGCTCATACAGCATTATTCGAGAGGGGAAGCTTTTCACTGATGGGGTTATGTGAAGAAATGCATTCTAAAAATTGGTCATGAACTACTTGACGAGTTTCATAACAAAGACAAAAATCTTACAGAAAAGTCAAGACATGCCATTGTCGGCCAAAACCATTCATGACGGAGCTCTGAAAATGGCCCATCAAATTGACAAGGAAGAAATGCAAATTTTGAGTACATCTACTTATTTTTTGTTTGCTTTGAACAAGACACATATGTGACATTAGTCAGTTGTGTATTCTAGGGTGATATATTTGCAGAAATGCTGTGCGCGAAGAAATGATTGAGGTATTACCAATGTAAAATCAAACAAAGGGTGCTGAAATCCTTAAGGGCATGTCTACACAGCAGGGATAAACTTGAAATAAGCTATGCAACTTGCATAGCTTAAGTCGAAATAGTTTATTTCAAATTTGGGCACGTCTACACAGCACTTATTTCAAAATAGAGCACCTTCTCTGACATCCCTTACTCCTCATACAATAAGGTTTACAGAAGTCGGAATAAAGAGCCCATTATTTCAAATTTATTTCAAAATAATGGGCTTGCTGTGTAGATGCACAATACGTATAAGATTAACCAACTGTATTTCTTATTTACAATGTGCATGCCCTCAAGTGGTAGTGGATATGATTTTAATTGCAGTTGCCATAGGGGAGAGATGCACAATACGTTATTTTGAAATAACTGACGTTATTTTGTAATAACGCTGCTGTGTAGGCATATCCTAAAACTGTGATGAACTTTGTAAATAAGAAATACAGTTGGTTAATCTTGTACCTGTGTGTACGGGCAATGCACCTAGCATGGTCAGCAAATACAGAGGATTCCTTACTCTTGTCAGAACAGCTGAACTGCCTGCTTTTGAACTTCCATTGCGTTGTGCATCAGGAAGCACTTTGTGTGCAATCTTGTGGAACTGAACTCGGAAATGTAATAGGACTGGTCGTCCACATTGTCAACTGAATTCTTGCCCAAGCCCTGAATCACCATCAATTTCAGTCACTGCTTGAGGGACTAGATTTCGAATACCCTGATCTACTAATTCACAATGTTCACTGGTTATCTCGTGGCAAAGTTTTGTCTTGTTTTGCTGCCTGCATTAATGAGATTAAGTTATTTTTGGATATGAAGGGTGTCAAACACATCAGGCTTTCAGACTGTGACTGGTTGCTCATGTTTCACTATCTTGTCGACATTACCTGTCATTTGAATGAGATGAACCTTAAGCTACAAGGTCAAGGAAATACAATCCTGGCTCTGCAGTAGGCAGTGTTTGGATTTCAGTCAAAATTGACTATCTTAATCAAAGATCTCAACATGGACAGACTAGCACATTTTGAAAAATTATGAATGTGTCATGATTCGAATCAGAGAGAAAATCCGAATAACAGCCTTGATTTGCAGCAGTTCGCTAGGTTTGATTCTGAGCTCATGATGACATTTGAATCTCGTTTTGTTGACTTTTGCAAACACAGTGCTCTGTTTAAGTTTATGATGACTCGTCTACATAAAGTGTCTGTTGAAGAACTGGATTTAACAGTCATTCCAGGTATCTCAGTTAGTGATTTGGAAATGGAAATAGCAGATTTCAAGGAGTCTGATATCTGGGTGGAAAAATTCATCAAGCTGAATTCTGATTTAGAATCCCTTGCTTGACAATTTCCAGAATTGGCAAAACTGAACAAATGGCTGACATGAAGAAATTGGAGCACGATGATAATCTGATTCTGCAATCTTGGAAGAACTTCTTGTCACATACCACACCATGCAGAACATCAGCTTGGCCTTACTTTCAATGTTTGGCTGCACCTATATGTGTGAGCAGGCTTTCTGTCATTTGAATCAAATCAAAGGTAATTTGCACTCAAGATTGACAGAAGACAGCCTGAATGCGTTAATGAAGCTGAATTTAACCAGTTATGATGTAAACTTCAAAGAAATGTGCAAAAAGATGCAGCAGCAGAAGTCCCATTAAATAACGTCCTTGAGTACAATGTTTCATTTATGCTATTATTAATCATCATGTCAACTATTAATAATATTAAGTTATATATTTTCTGTCAGGCAAATGGGCATTCTTATACTGGCTCTTTGTTGCCCACTTGTTCTGAATTTTGACGTAGTTGCCAACCCCGGCCTAAAGCTAAATTCTCATCCCTTTTCCTCCCTCAAAATGTATGTGAATTCTAGTGTCCTTGCAACAAAGGGATTTTTCCATGTTTGATGAAAACTTCTATCAGGAGGATTAGCAGAGTTGATAGCTTAGTAGTTCACATATTTTTGTTTCTGTTTCCTTCGCAGGGTACTACATTCCATGCAAATTGAAATAATCCCTTTGCAGGGGACATATGTCACAAAAAAGCCAAAATATAAAGCAATATAAAAGTGCTAAAATAACCAAGAGTAAGATAGACCTGATTCATTGCAGATGTGGGCTTGTGTGGATGTGTTTTGAATGGAGAAGCCGTGAGTGAGCTGTTCAGCCCCAGAGAGAGCTAATATAAGCTTTACATTGAACCATCATGCATCTTGTATATAATACTATGTAGATATGCCATGTTACAGCACAGAGGGCAGCGTAAAAACCTCAGCAAATGGCCTAAATTGGCATTTCTATGTCTAAAAATGATGTGGTGAAGAGAGTTGCTGCTTCCTGATACTTGGCTGCCTCTCACAATCCACTCTTCCCATGTCAAGCCCGGCTTCTCTCTCTGAAACCCCAGAGTCCCACTCACTCCTTCATGCCCCCTGCTGGCCTAGCCTGCAGTTTTGGTCTCCTCAGAGTTTAGGGGTGGTGCAGTACCCCTGCGGACTAAAGCAGGCTGAGCTCCATCCGTGAGCAGCAGTTGCATGTCATCTTTGGAACTAAATGAGGTTATAGTGATTAAGAAGAATAGCATTGTGGTTAAGTTACACACTGTGAAAAGCTGCCCTACATCTGAGCTGCTACCAGAACATGTGTGGAGCCTGTGTGATTCTCATGGGTTAGCTAGAGGGATCCTGAAAAAAAATTAGACTTCAAGAGACATTTCAAAAAGGGCTCATTTTTAAATGTTTCCTCTGGCAAAGTTATATAGTCTTTGACCTAGAAATTAGAACAGAATTTCAACTAGCCAATGAAAAAGTAGTGGGTTAAACCGGGAGACAGAATGTAATCATTTATGTGTGAAATAGACAGTTTAAATCCTTTAAATACTAATCATAATGCAGCCTTAGCTTTAGAGTAGCTAGGGCCCCTCTGTAATTACTGTATAGGTCTCAAAATGAGCCGTTTAATAAGTGGATTGTTTTTCCCCATCTGGTCTTCCTGTATGAGTGTTGTGCTTGCTCGTTAGATGTGGATGTGGATGACGTGAGCTGTTAGTGGTGTGGAAGCTCTGGAGCTGTGTACATGTGCTTAGCATGCTTGCAAGATCAATTACCTCCACTTTGAACTCACCAATAAGTGTCCTTCAGTAGCATGTTCCCAGCTGTTCATTTCTTCTTGTATCTCTCTCGTCCCCCTCCTCCTCTCTCTTGGGTGAGTTTCAAGAGTGAAAAGAAGTCACAGTTTTGATGGAGTGCTGTTCTTCCAGCAGCCGTCTCGCACTCCTGCACACACAATCAAAAATAGCAGTGGTGCTCATCGGTGGAGCAGGCCACGCAGAGAAAGATTGATTTGAGATTGCAGGCCTCTATTAACTCCTCATTCTTGTTAATTACACATTATTTTATTTTTATATTTTGTTTTTCAATTCCTCTGCGTGGTTTCTGTGGATTTAGTTTCTCAGCTGCAGGAAGCATGCGCCATTTGTGTGCGAGTGTGATGCGTTAATGCCAAATGTGCTGCATTAGAATTGCAGCAAAGGTCAGCCAGGAATTTGTGTGATCTCTGAAATCAACAGTTCTGAATCAGGATGTAGCAATCAATCTGTTGAGGTTATTTGAATAAGTATTGTATTAAACCCATGTTTCATTCTCCGTGCCTGTCTCCATTCCACATTGGTACATTTCTTTAATTCTTGCCCCGTCTTCATCCTGCTCACCACATGCTCCAATTTCTGCCACATTATCAATCTGGCTGTATGCGTTTCTTCCTGAAATAGTTTCCCTTCCTCTTAATGGAGTCATAAGTGTGTATTTTCTGCCCTTTTAAACTAATCTGCCTCAAGAATTGCAGACTCCAAAGGAGAAACCAACAGAAAGACTCATTGAGCATAGAGCTCTCAGGAGCATAATGCGGGTAACCACAGCCTCAGTTGCCTTTCATTCTGGTATAGAATCTGGTTGAAGGGAATCAGTGATGAATACCCTCCTCATTCCCCCTTACCATGGCAGATGGTAGAGAAAACCCCCACTAGCCAGCAGTCAGTAATAGTGGACATAGAATTCTCCAGGCCTCATTGAGTGAGTCTGTGCTTTCTGGGAAGAGAAGAGGATGAGAGGTTTTCTCAAGGACCTGAAATTTGTTTTATAGTGTAATCCAGGGGAGGATGGAGACACATTCAGGTTTCACTCTCCAAGTAGGAAATGGCTGTCATGATTAAGTGCTAATCCAGTTACACAGCCTTGGTTTTAAAAGTGGAAAACCAGATTCACAGGGAGATATGAGAACAAGCTTGTTAATGTGAGGTCATTCAGCATGCTCTATCTCTGTTGTTTGCTAATCTTTGCTCTTAGCCACCATGGAGCTGCTTTTCCAAGTGCCCTGCCCCAAGCTTTTTCAGGCCATGATGGTAGACATTCACAGATGGGATTTCCCTGCATATCTGGGGACCTTTCCAAGCATCTCTGCCAAGAGGTTAATATGAGCCTGTCCCCTCCCTCCATGGCCTCCACAGACTCGATTCTCTCTTTCTTTCTCCCCACAGAGAAACCATTTAAAAAACCTGGCAGCCTTCAAGTTGTCCTTTTATGTGCTTTGCTCAGCCTGATCACAACCATCAAAGCACAGTTTGGTCTCATCTAGGCACTGCAGATGTTAGCAGGATCACGTGAAGGACTTCTGGTCATTCCTCATCTCAGATAATAGTAATTAATCTAATTACTGACTTGACAGTTCTTTGCATAAGTCTGATTTCCCTCCTCTTCCTTTCCCAACTCCCATGGCACCCTGCACAGGTGCCAGTGCATTTGAGACTTGGAGCTAAGTCTACGCTTCATATTGGCCCAGCTCAAGGAGATATACATGTGATAGATCCGATCAAAGTAGCATGCTAAAAACAGTGTAGCCTTGACAGTGAAAGCTGCAGGAGGGGCTATATACCCACCTGAGATAGCATGTATATGGGATGGGTAGCATTTTATGCCACCACAGCTGCACTCCGTTCGTACAGTGTTTGCTCTGCCAGAGGCATGTCTCTTCGAACTGAGACTCAATCCCCATCTTAAAAGTGACACACAGCCTTTGTGATACTGTCACAACAAATATTGCAGGTGAGGCCAAGGAGTCCCATGAGCTGAGCTGTCATCGTGTCACGGATAAGTATGAAAGAACCATAGTCTGTCCTGACGAGCATTCTTAATTAAAATAAAACACTTTTCTTGCCAAACAGTCTTTATTCCTATATGAAAATGTATGTGGTCACTGTCTAGTTCACCGCATGCAAGCTGCCATCACAAGTGGTAGCTGGTACCCTGGCTAGCTGTCTCAGCAGAGGCTAGTGTCTGTATCAGTATCGTGGCTTGAGTGGAGTACTCCTCTATAAATCTCTGTGCCTCCCTCCCCGCCTCCCTCCCCCCCCCCCCGATCTGGCATGTATTAGAGCTGCTTACTTTCTGTAAAGGAGAAAGAGTCATTTAGTAATTAGAGGAAAGATCTAGGGAAAATACTCCTGGTTTCTATTCCCATCTCTGCCACTGACTTGCTTTGAAACCTTGAACTCATCACTTAATCAGCCCATCTTTCTCCTCTTCTGTAAAATGGGTCTGGAACAATTCTATTCACTTTACTTTGGAGGGGAGGGGAATGAGAAGCTTAATTAAATGTACAGCGCTTAGGACTTTTTAGGTGAAAGCAGTGTAGCGATACCAAATGTAAAGTGCTTTTGTTATCCGTATACAGACTGCTTCTTAGCGGTGCCTTCAACCAGGCTTGGGGTTGAGGCTCATTAGTGGGACAGGGTGAGGAAGCCTACTAGGTTATTGCCCTGGCTGCTCTCTCTTTTCTCTGGATACATACCACCTTTCAGCAGCTCTAAATTCAATTCCATTTCATTTTTTTAAAGCCTTGGTCTTTTGCAAAGATAGTTTGTGTGATTGGCTCACTTGAGAGGAAGGGAGATGACTCCAAGACGAAGAGTTTGGGGAATACAAAGACCTCATTACAGAATACATGAAGTGGTTGTTTTTAAAAAGCAGCTTTTGATGCCTGCTTCTCGTTTTCCCTGGTGCTGTTGTGAATTTGCAAAACATGCAGAGCCGTGTCACCAAACCCTAACCCCGCTGTTTCATTCACAGTTCTTTATGTACAAAGCCTCAAATGAAAAAGAAGGAAACTTTGATTTAGGAAGCTCAGAGTTCTCTGATACCAATGTATCTCAGCAGATTGTCAGCTCAGCTGCAAATTCCCTGACTATTTCTCATTTCATTAAGGACTCCTTTGGGGGAATATGCTGAATTGGAGCTGTTCTGGTAGTCCTTCAAGTCCTAGACTGAAGGAAGTGAGCAAGAGTTTATTATTAACATATAGGGGAGGACACCAAGGTCTGTGTGAAAGTTTAATTCTGATTTGTCACCACCTTGATATTGCTCAATTATTATTGTTTATTCCAACTTCACTTAACCATGCAGCTAGGACTGAACATATGTTGTTTAGGGAATATTTTTATTCACAAGAATAAAAAGAGTAAGTAATGAATAAAGAGAAAGTGCATGTTAATTCTCCTGAAAATGGAGGTTAGAGGGAATAAGCACCAACATGTCCCAGCAACAGTGCATTGGAGATAATATGCCAAGACAGCAAAACAGGACCAGCCTGTATAAAGAACAGCTATTTGGTTTTCATTATCCATTGGTCCCTGCCTAAAACAGGGAGAGCAAGAAGAGTAGATTCTACCATCCTAGAGTAGGATCGCAGCAAACCACTCTTCTTGTGCCAAAAGGTCCTAAAACCAGGATAGCCAGCTGCTGCAGAATAACCTCAAGGTAGTGGCTCCTACAACATCCTTTCGTTCTTGCTGCTGATATAGAATAAGTTAGGATTGGATGGCAAGGCTTCTGGTTAGTTTTCCCAAGGCCAGCCAGCTCAGCTGGGATGAATACTAGCATGTAAGGAGTGGAATCAGAATGGAGTGTAAGTTCTGGGGAGTTCCTAATCACTGGAGGAGCCATACCATTTCAAGGAACATGAATAGGAGCCCAGAACTCCTGTGTTTTGTTGGGCACTCTTACTGTTGCATTAACATGTGGTTTCTAAAGATCTAGAGTACATTGCTTAAACCAGCCTGTAGAGTAGACTTTGAATTCTGCACTTGGAAAAGGGCTCCATTTAACCCGTGCCTCAAAACCTGTCACCCATTATATGGCTTGTACGAACTTGTGCCTGTCTGAAAGGCAGTGTCCCCGGAGGTCTTTCACTTACCAGGATTACCCTGCACTTCCTTTTTTCTGCACCCATCCGAAGAAAAGCAAAAATCCCAAATAGAGCTCTCCTCCATTATACCATTGCATCTTCTGCTTTGCTTGCAGGCATCTCCAGTTTATTCCATGCCAATTTATTCTCCAGTTTATCCCATGCTGAGGATGGTTGGAAGCACACCGAGTATTCATTCATGGCACGCCTCAAGATTTGACATACTTCCCAGCATGGGGATCGTAGGCACAATGTACCATGCTTTCTCTTCAGATTCATTCAGAGTGTCTGTGTGTAGTATGGACCTATTCATCTTTGTATCTTTGACACAATGCTGTATATGTGTTTAATAGCACAGAACGTAGATGTGGACTGAAAACCAATGGAAAGTGTTTGTGGCTGTGGACGTTGATTGCTATAATAGTAACATGAATCCCAGGCTATGTTACTGTCCAACACTCTGTGAAATGTTTTTGTTACAAATATTTGTAAAAGATCTGAGTAAAGAACTTGGGGATCACTTGTAACAGAAATCAGTGTCAGAAAATGCAATTTAGGTTAATTTAATACTTGTACTTTGGAATTACAGAAAAACGAACCCATTCCCATATTTCTTTCATTTCACTGACTCATATGTGAATCAATCCAAAATGCATTTACAAAGGATCTGCATTCAGTAATTCTTTTGGTCTGAGCGTGATAAGTGATTTCTCTTTTGACACTGTTTGGACCTTGTGTTTCATAAGCAGAATTGAGAAGTACAGTACCTCTTGTTTGTCAACTGCATGAGAGCATCTTTCAGGCAAGTAATTCAACGACTTATTTCTTGTCAAGTCTGTTTGTATAACCATCTTACTTAAAACATCTACTTCCTTCCACCTCCTTAGGGAAAATAGGATTGCTGAGAGCTAAGAAAGGCCTCAGACTTTTATAAGTCCCAGGGCTAAACTTTGGGATTGTCACCCGTTACTATTTAAAGAAGATGAGCCTGCCTGTGTTTGGGGGGACTAAGTCAGAATGTATCAAACAATGGTTTACACAACATAAACTGCTCCTAGTCTGTAGTGGAAATAAAGCATTTGAGTAGTCGAGGTAGCACTTTTATGAGTAACTGATGATCTTAAGTCTGTTTGAACTTGCTCAGAGGAACTGCCATTAATAACAACTTCAGAGTGAGGGATTTGTCGACCTTTGAAATTGGTCCTTAGTATTTTATTTTATAGTGGTCACTGAATGTAGTCAGGAAAGCTGGTCTAGGTCTGGAGGGGGAACCTCTGTGCAGATATTTACATGATGGTAAGAAGTGGTATCACTGTATGCAAAATGGAAATGCAATGCCCCTGCACTCATGTAGTCCATACCAGATGTGGTGAGTTCTGGTGAGGTTATGTTTAATAAGCATTTCTTCTCACATCTTCTGCAAAACATGGTCTTTATCCTGAAGCTATAACGAACCTTCAGTAAAGGCAGGTTGCAAGGAAGTCCTATTTGCTACTGTTAAAGCTTTGATGCTTTTGAAAGTCAGAGTTAAGATGCCACTTTACAGTCACGGCGAGGAGCAAGACAGCTGTCCTTTGTTGTACTTCATATAAGGTTGTTACATCTGCTTTTAGATCTCTTATGCAGGGAATTTTATCACATTGCACGGGGAAAGCAGGGGAGATGTCCTTGGCTTTTGGCAGGAGAGTTGCTGAAGCCCAAAGATGTTTTTCTTTGTGTAATTCCATTAGTGTGATGACAGTTTGGTGTTGGAACAGAAAAAGATCCGATGAAAGGACCACTCTGTAAGCGGGAATGACAGACAGAATGGAAACGGTAACTAGCAAGGTAATAGACTGTGATGGATCTATAATCTCTGAAGCTGCTGTAAGCAATAAATTCCTAAATAGTGTCCTTTCAGCCTTAACCTATTTATTTGCAAAGTGCTAAATTTAATTTTCCTTAGTCTGCAGGAAAGCAGCATCCTAGGAATAAACCTTTGGCCCAGCCAACAGCCTATGCCAAGCTGCTTGTTCCAGCATTTCCATTTCCTCTTGCATCTGTGCAGAGCAGCATGGCTGTTTCCTCATTTTAATGCGTGTTCGAGTAACACGTAATTGAGATTAACCTTAATATAAGGTAGGATGTTTCCTGTTCTGGGCTCCCTTCAGAAGAGAGGGGGAATAGCCACTAACACAGTGCGCAGTCTCAGTAGAGACCTGAAGTGAATGAGACTGGAGAGTAAATTACCCTGTCCTGCAGACGGCATTGCTGGCCATGTTGGAACTATGTGAGAAAGCTAGTATTGCCATTACTGATGCTGGATCTGTACTGTGGCTAGAGGACCAGAGTGTGGAAAACTGTCAACCCAGAATCTCTATAGAGTGCTAAACATCACTAAAAGGCCACCTATTCTGGATTTTTTGAAAAGCCAACAATTTTGGGAGAAAGTGGGGAGTGCTCCAAGCTAAGCAACCAGCACTCGGCACATTTCCACCTTAAAGCATCGTTAGTTAAGGTCCCGTGTGTTCCCACTGTGTGTGGTGTTGCAGCAGGTGCTGTGCTGCTGATGTCACATACAACACGTTAAAGCTGGCAGCATCAGGACCAGACAGATCCCTGTTTTCTCCAAAAATTCACAGTTTGGTAGAGATTTTAGACACAGACTTACCAAATTCTCCTTTGTCTTGAAAGCTGTTCGACAGACCTACATATTTAAACATTGCTGTTCCAGTCTTGTCTACTTGGAGATTTTGTCCTGGCACACTAATAACTTTTAGTGCATGGTAGTATGATCCACATGGCATTCAAATCTGCTTGTGGAAGGTAAGTTTTTGATTGTGTTGAGTGCTGCTCTTCTGGGTACAGTGGGAATTCAGTTCTTACTCCTTCAGTCATTTGAGTGTTTAAAATGTCTTTTCAGCTCATTTAAAAATAATAATAAAAACAAAAACATCACTTACCCCACCAACCCTGGAGTTGGATGACAGGGATGTCCTTCTGTTGGAGTCACTGAGCTCTAGCATTCCTCCCAGTACCTAGCATAGGCTGGATGGAGACATTTCAAACTTCCCAGGTTTGAATTAACTGGCAGTCTTCTCTGTGCTCAAGCCACACTAGGGTTTTCATTCTGCTTGACCTGTAATAGGGTTTTCACTCAAACAGATGTTTAAATCTTTGAAGAGGACAATGGGAAAGGCAGTCTTTTCTTTCTGTTTTCTTTCTGATACTTTTTTAGCCTCTTAGGAAAGAAAATCAAGTCTCATCTGGTTATTCCTCTGTCTAAATCTGGAAAACTCCTCTGAGCTTCTAGGTTCTCCAGGCCTTTGGGAGCTTTGAGAGATTTTTTTCTCTGAAGTTTGTTTTAAAACAAAAAAAAGTAACAATGTCAATTATTAGGGAATCCACTGCAGGTGACCAATCATAATTCCTCAGTCTGTTCATTCTTCTGATACAGGACTAAGGAGCATACAGAATGATGCGACCAATCTAAGGATGTTAACTAGCGGTTAATTGACTAGTCAAGTAGTTGATGGAATTTCTATCGACTAGTCGATAGGCACTTCCGCATTCCATCTTTGAAATGTATAAGGGGGAGGAATCAACTAGTCGACTGACTATTAATAAGCATTTACTTATCAGATAGTCAACTAGTTTTTAACACCCTTAGACCATCACAACTCCTCCAGATCCTGGGGGATGCCCCCTGAAGTTGATACTCAAATCCCACCAGAGCCTTTACTTTGCTGGGCTGTGAAAAAGTTACCAGCCTATCTAATGGATGCTATGTGATCTTTGCCATCTCTCCTAGTCATTGATGAGTCTATTAGCTGGGAAGATACTTTGAGACTAAAGGCCACTTCAGTCTCTTCATACCATGTGGTGCTCTCATCAGTTTTAAACTATGGTGTCACAGAAAATTTCACTTGTTGCACTGAAATTCTTTAGGCCTAAAATCAGGTTGAAAATGGGTACATAAGAACTGCCATACTGGGTCAGAACAAAGGTCCATCTAGCTGAGTGTCCTGTCTTCTGACAGTGGCCAATGCCAGATGCCCCAATGGGAGTGAACAGAACAGGGAATCATCAAGTAATCCCTCTCCTGTCATCCATTTCCTGCCTCTGACAAAGGCAAAGGACACCATTCCTATCCATCCTGGCTAATAGGCATTGATGGACCTAATGTCCATGAATTTATCTAGTTCTTTCTGTAAGTAAGATCTATAATGTGCTCAGTAATTTTCCCTTCTCTACTGCACTGTGTAAACAGCCATAAGCGGTCATGCCTAGGATGACTGAAAGTTATTCGTCTCTATGCAAAATCAAAGGTTGATGGGGAAGCATAAGTGAAATAGTTTCTCCCATAAAAATAAAACTTGATTAACTTAAAAACACAATTCCCCTACCAGATCTTCCCCTTTTGAGTTAGATTTGTAAGGGAGCCTTTACATGCAAACAGCTAATTGGGCAATATGCCAGAGGGCCCGAAAATGCAAAGATGTGTCTAGCGTTTACCTGAACTACTTCCATCTCTTTGGGACTGAAATTATAATAATTGAATTAATTTTTCAAAAACCAGCATGTAAATTTGTCCCCCCAGCTGACATTAATAATGAATACAAGGAAGAGAAACACTATAATAAAGAAAGGCGTGGGAAAATTTGGTTGTAGGGTCATAATTCTTTTTTAAGATTTAAAACGATAATGAATGTCTTGAAACTCATCATCTCTCCACTTTTTAGCCTGCAGATCTACCCAAGTCTTTCCCATGCTTTGTCCAGTGAGGAGTCAGTTTTGTTTCCATGCAATACATCTTTCTATTATATTTTTTCCCTTGCTCCTGCCTGTATTAATTCCCCCTCCTCCATCCACAGTAAGTAGGCGAGACCTGAGTAGGCTGGAGTGTCTCTTTTGTGTACACACAATCCCAACCCTCATCTCTAAAGCATCCCTTGAAGTGTTGCGGGGGCTTCAGTGCATGTGTCAGATCTGTGCCGACAAACTGCTCTCAGTGCCTAGTGAAAAACGGCAGGCTGCTTGTTCACCTGCTCCATCAGCTTTAAGGGGACAAGCTCTGAAAGGCAGCCAAGATTGCAAGTCTTTCTGCTCCATTGCTGGCTGCTTCCCTTCCTTCACAAAGGGGTGTGTGTGGATTTTGTTTTAATTAAAGGTATTATATACCAGCAGATGAATTGGAAATTAAAGTGATTTTTCTGCTGTATCATTGGAACAGGCTTATGCCAGGCTGCCGCTGAGGGGACCTGGGAGTTCTCCCTTTAACGGATTGCAGGCAATTTGCTGGTGGACAGTTATCTTATACATAATGGATGCTCTCACAAATTTCCCCAATTCTCAGCCAGCACAGGTGGTCTTTATTTTACCATCCAGAACAAATCAGGAACAGCCGGGCTTTTCCATTCACAGCTGATGTGCAAAGAAGGGCAATTACTCATACTATTCCTCAAATGGACATTTAAGACTTTCTGTGATTATGGATTATGGATTTTTTTCTACTTTGAGTTCTTCAGAAACCCTGTCAGAGAAACAGGATCATTCTTTACTGTCTTGTGGTTCCTATAACATAATCCTGCCTGTAAATTGTTAACACAGGCATTCAAATATGGGTAGACATGTTTTCACAAGTAGGAGACATCCTTGAGGTTATACAGGTGAGCTGGTATTAGCATATGCTCACCAGTGTAAAAAATGGGACAGGTACAACATGGTGACAGAAAATCACCAAGGCCTTTTATGCTGCCCAGCAAATAGCATAGCAAATGCATGATCCCTAGCACCATTATTCTTATCTTCAGAAATGAGGATATGGTTCAGTGGATCGTCCTTGCTAAACGGTAACTATATTAGAAGAGAAATCCTCTCCCAGAAGAATACTGCCTTGTGTTACAAGTCCATGAATGGTGCAGAAGCCTCATACAGGCCCTCTGCACAGAGTGGAATTTTGCCCTGGATGCAGATGGAAATAGCTTCAGATATGCCCTCTGTCCAGTGCCTTTTGCCCATCTTGGCTTCTCTCTATTAGAAGTGAAAGCTTGACTGCAAAAGGATCAAGGTGAAACTTCCTAGCTGCAGGGAGTTTCTGTGGCTGTCAACTACCACGTTCAGATGGAGGCTGTGGATTGGTCCAAGAACCTTTTCCGCAGGTCTGTATTTAGCAACTAAAGATGTCTTCCACTCAGTGAGAAAAAAACACAATTACTAACCTAACAATTTGGCTCAGTGGGGTGGAAGCTTGTCTTACCAGTTTCTTGCTGCTGTCCATTTCCAGTAGCTTTTCTAGACAAGTGAAGTCCAAACTAGGGCTTTTCATTTTAATGACTTCAAATAAGCATACACTGCTCCTTGGAAAGCACAGACCCAAAACACACAGACTAAAGGGTGCACATTAGCTCTCCAGTATAAAAAGGAGAATGAACTGCCTCTCTGAGAAGTGCTGTGTGCCCTACCTTCTCAGCTGGGTTCTTGCTGTGAGTAATATGTAGCAATGCTGTTGTCTCAGAAGCTGTGTTCCCATTTCGGCATTGACAGAAGTATATGTATTTTCATATTGTTTATTAGTCATTTTGTCTTATAATTTAGCTGTGTGCTTCACAGACTACACAGAGGTTTCAGGAGAATGTTATTTGAGATAATTTTGGGGCAGAGGCAGGAAGGGGATGGTTAGAAATAGCTGAATGTTTGTTTCCAGTTCAGCAAGTTTTACAGTTGTGTGCTGTGATAATTGAAGGTTTGCTGTTACATCCTACAAGCCTATGCTGGAGGAGAGAACATGGTCTGCCTGTCCCCAGCCATGGACTTTTGCAAAGTCTCTTGCTGCCCCTATGAGAAGGAGATCAGACAAAGGAGGCCATTACAAAGAAAAAGAGAGGAATATTAATGACAGCTTAGCACAACCTGAATATTTTCAAGGTAATACATGTTTTGCAAGGAAGAGATGCTGCTCTCTCAGGCCATGGAAGAGACGACTCCTGAAGGTTCTGGACTTGTCTGACACATCCCAGGTGAAGTTCTGTAGCAAAGCCCAGGTGCTTTGTTGGTATGTGTAGGAAAAAACTGCCCAAAAGAATTTTGCAAAGGAAAAGTGTCTTCTCTCCCAACATCCCCAGCCCTAGCTTTGCTGTGACCAAGTCTAAGACCCACTCAAGGGGACTGAAAAACAAACCAACAGCTCCAAAATAATGAGGCCCATTCAGTTGCAGTCTGTGTAGAGATTGAAAACATGCTAAAACTAAAGGAAAATTCAGCTACCAGAACTGACTGTTACAGATGTCTCAGTCTTTATCAGTGGGGCTCAAAATCCTTAGGAGTTGGGTACCCTTGGGGACAAAATTCTTGGGCATGGCATTTACCATCAGACAGTACTATGCCTTCTTTCTGGGGATGAAATGCCTATCTCCTCAGAAAGTCAACACAAGACATGGACACCATAATGGTCTTCTCTGAAATAGCTTAAGCAAAGGATGAATTAAGGAGTACTTAACTGAATTTCACCTACGGTCAAACATATGGGCCCTGCTAGTGTTTTGAACTTAATACGGAAAACAAATACCAAGAAAGGGAATGAGAGAATAGAGGGACAAAACCAGAATGAAAGAGAGAACAAAACTCTTCTCTATGAACAAACCCATCTATGTGAAAGGTTCCTTCTCATTCTATTCCTTGTTGTAACAGCTGGGAGAATCTGGACTGATCCTGGCTGTTATGATCTTTAAAGCTTTTCACAACCAAACATCTTTGTTTTTGGAATCTACTGTCCTGGAGGTCTAGAAGAGCCAGATTTCAGCAAGCATCCAAGAGTGCTGTATGGGATTTTTACTTGGGCTATGTCTACACTGGGAAGGTTTGGTGACAAAAGTGCTGTCAATATGCAAAAATGAAAACTGGTTTTAATGGACAAGAGTGCTGATCAGCACCCAGTGACAAAGGGGTTAAATTCCGGTAACTAGCAAAGGTGTTGACCAGGGGGCCATGAGAACCAATTGAGATAGAGGGTTGAAATTTGGATAGGATATAGGTTCCCTGTGTGCTTTCTGTGTGTGGGAGAGATAAACCAGAAGTTGAGAGACATAGAGTGATTTAAACCCAGAGAGGACTACCATGTCTCCAAGGAATTCAGGGCATGAGAGCAGACTAAACAAAGAGAAAATTAGAAGTAAGTAAAAGGGGAAAGTGAATCCAGTCGCATTCAGGGTAATTTTTCTTTTTGTGGTTTGGTTTGAACTGCTCTGTGTGAGTCTATGCCTCCCCTTCCCAATTACCATCTAAGCATTGTTCCTAGAGATTTCCTTTGTATTTTAATTTGTTTTCCTTAGTTGCTCTGTAACATCTAGCAACCAAGTATGCTTTATCAAGTTTATCTTTTGTTTTGTAATAAAAATAACTTTAAGATGATGATTTGATTCTTGTGTCCTGGAAGGTCTGTCTGTGTGCCTCAGACGAAGGGGTCAGCTACCAGGGACTGCAGCTTGTTTTTCTCCATTTTTCAAGCTCTTTTGGGGGCAAAAGAGCTTGGGGTACTCCTGGGGGTGATTTCAAGTGTTCACCCCAGGTTTTTAGGGATAGAAAAGCACTTGATGGTGGCAGTGATTCCCCAAAATCTGTGTATTATGATTTTGGGGGGAAGTTTTTTGTAACCAGTGCCTGTAGAGGCAAGGTTTTAAAGCTCAGTTGCAGGCCCTCACCTTCTGCACTCAGAGTGCCAGAGTGGGGAACAGCCCTGACACCGGTCAAACTGGTTTTTCTGCCTCCCATTGTTGGCATTTTGTGGCCACATTGCTGGCTCCACTGTCAACAGATAGAGCAAAGCAATCTGGGTAAGCATCCCACAGTGCAGTGTTGTGGGAAGGCAGAGTTGATCCCTGTGCTGTTTGGGATTCCCTCCTAACTCTGTGAGCTCTCTGTGCTGAGGAATGTCAAAGCAGCACAGCAGTCTCTCCAGCCTTACCCTTGCAGCAGCAGTCTGCCTGCTGCTGTGTTCCTACCAGGGCAGAACAGAAGCATTCCAATGATTTTCTCTTTTTGTTTGTTCCCCAAACAAAGCAGCTCACTCAGCTGCCAGATTCTTCCGAGAGCTTTGAAAGGGGAGGGGTGCATGCCTGCAGAGCAGCACAGTTCAAAACACTGAGCAGAAGCATCAGGGCAGGCATTGTGGGATACTGGTGGAGTCAGTTCTGTCCACAAAACAAACAGCTGAGTATGTTAGGGAAATTCCCAAACCTGAGCCATTCTTTTTAGGTGACAAATCTGAAGAATTGTCCCAGATTGAGGTGTCATTAGAGGAGGTTTTGGAACAAATTGATAAACTTAGCAGTAACAAGTTACCAGGACCAGATGACATTCACCCAAGAGTTCTGAAAGAACTCAAATGTGAAATTGTGGAACTATTAACTGGTTTGTAACCTCTCCTTTTAGCTTCTGCACCTAATGAGATGCCAATATTTTAAAAGGCTCTAGAGTTGATCCTGGCAATTACAGACCAGTAAGTCTAACGTCAGTACCAGGCAAATTAGTTGAAACTATACTAAAGAATAAAATAATCAGACACATAGATGAACATAATTTGTTGGGAGAAAGTCAACATGGTTTCTGTAAAGGGAAATCATGCCTTACTAATCCATTAGAGTTCTTTGAAGGGGTCAACAAACATGTGGACAAGGGGGATCCGCTAGATATTGTGAACTTAGATTTCCAGAAAGCCTTTGACAAGGTCCCTCACCAAAGTCTCTTAAGTAAAGTAAGTTGTCATGGGATAAGAGGGAAGGTCCTCTCATGGATTGATAACTGGTTAAAAGACAGGAAACAAAGGGTAGGAATAAATGGTAATTTTTCAGAATGGAGAGAGGTAACTAGTGATATCCCTCAAGGATCTGTACTGGGACCAATCTTATTCAACCTATTTATAAATAATCTGGAGAAAGGGGTAAACATTGAGGTGGCAAAGTTTGCAGACAATACTAAACTGCTCAAGATAGTTAAGACCAAAGCAGACTGTGAAGAACTTTAAAAAGATCTCACTAAACTAAGGCTATGTCTAGACTGCAGGCTTCTTTCGGAAGAAGCTTTTCCAGAATAGATCGTCTGGAAAAACTTCTTCCAAAAGAGAGTGTCCACACTGCAAAAGGGCATCGAAACAGCAATCTGTTTTTTTTTTTTGAAAGATAGCAACCACACCGAATGGACACCATCTTGCATTTCAGCTGTGATTACTATGGACGGAGTGGCCGCCAGGGCACCGGTGCTTTTTCCTCTTTCCTCTTCTTTCGAAAGAACTCCCTCCTCCCCGTCCACACACGCCTTTTTCCGAAAGAGCTCTTTTGGAAAAAGGCTTTTTCCTCATAGAATGAGGATGACCAATGTCTGAAAAACCCCTCTGTTCTTTCAATTTTCTTTCGGAAGAACACGATTGCAGTGTGGACATAATTGAAGTTTTTTCAGAAAAACAGCCATTTTTCCAAAAAAACTCTGAAGTATAGACATACCCTAAATGATTAGGCAACAAAATGGCAAATGAAATTTAATGTTGATAAATGTAAATTAATGCACATTGGAAACAATAATGCCAACTATATGGGGACTAATTTAGCTATAACTACTCGAGAGAAATCTTGAAGTTGTGTATTGTTTTCTGAAAACATCCATTCAATGTGCAGCGGCAGTCAAAAAAGCAAAGAGAATGTTAGAAATCATTTAAAAAGGGATAGAGACAGAAGAGGTTCAGAAAAGGGCAACAAAAATTATTAGGGGTTTGGAATGGGTCCCATATGAAGAGAGATTAAAAAGACTGGGAATTTTCAACTTAGAAAGGAGGAGACTAAGGGGGGATATGATATATGTCTATAAAATCATGACAGGTATGGAAAAAGTGCATAGGGAAAAGTTATTAACTTGTTCCCATAACATAAGAACTAGGGGGTCACCAAATGAAATTAATACGTAGGAGGTTTAAAATACACAAAAGGAAGATTTTCTTCACACAGCGCATGGTCAACCTGTGTAACTCCTTGTCAGAGGAGGTTGTAAAGACCAGGACTTTAACAGGGTTCAAGAAGAACTAGATAAATTCATGGAGGTTAGGTTCATCAATGGCTATTGGCCTGGATGAGTAGGAATGGTGTCCCTAGTCTGTTTGTCAGAGGCTGCGAATGAGTAACAGGGGAGGGGTTACTTGATAATTCCCTGTTCTGTTCACTCCCTCTAGGGCCTCTGGCATTACCACTGTCGGAGGACAGAGTACTGGGTAGATGGACCTTTGGTCTGACCTAGTATGGCCGTTCTTATGTACAGTGGCAGTGTTAGTACTACTTGTTATGGGGAGCTCTGTAGTTCATGTGAGATTGTTTAGATACCTACTGAATAAACCATCCAAATGAGGGAGCATGAAGGAGACAGCTGAGTGCAGTGAGTGGAATATTGAAAGAATGACAGAGAAGAATAGAGACACTTCAATGGTCTGAAAATGGAGAACAGCTGAGAGGAGAAAGTGAGAGAGACAGAAACCAGGCAAAAGAAGAGAGGGAATCTGAAGAGGAAGGAAAAATGTAAAATGGAAATGAGAAAAGGGAAAGAAGCAAGGGAAGGTCTGGTGCAGTATATAGGTCAATGAGATGTGTTTTTATCCATGTTCTTTTGTACATTTGATTGTATCTCTCTGGCAAGCACTGCGCAGCTGTGTTAATGAGACAGTGGCAGCAGGAAGTGATAGCAAGGATGATGTTGCTCATGGGGGACTTGAATCAAATTGCTGTTGTCACTGTTGGACGCATGACTAAATAAACAATATATTGCTCTGTATCCAGACTTGCTGCAGTCTTGCAGAGTCACTTCACTACAGGGTCTTAAGGCACATCCCGAGAGCTCTGAGGCATTATCTGTGGAACACTTATGGAGTCTGTCACTGAGGTCAGTAAAGCTGCTAATTGTTGATCTATTCACATTTTCACATAGTCTGTCTCCCAGGCTGAGAGTTGGTTCAGATATCTTTCTGGGAGAGTGGTCCTAGAGGCTTTATTTAATTGGTACTCTGCAGCTTCCCTCCAAAAGATTTGTTACTGCTAGCTCATCTTCCACGAGTGGGAATCAGCAGTGGCAATTTCTCAAAGGAAAAAGAAAGTTTACTTACCTGTGATTGGAACACATTTTCTCCTCAGATCCATTCTCCTTACTTTCTCACTTCATTGGAATCTGGCAGTTTTTGCTGTGTCTTTAATCATAGGCATATGCTTCCCATCTATGCTGAAATACAAAAATCTCATTGGAGAGGTGGACACTCTTATCCCTGCAGATGTTTCCAGGTAGGGTCCACTGAAGCATTCCAAAGAGATCGGCGTGATTTAGCCTAACCAGAACCAATTTTCCTTTCCATCCACAAGATTTGCTGCATTTCATGGGGCTCCGTATTCATTTTCCCTTTCTTTTCCCAGTTCATTGAATAGTACTGTTCAATTTTCAACAGTGTGGCTTGCACAAGAGTCTTCAGGTTACTGAACCGAACCTTAATAATCACTAGAGAAAGCCAACGGTAGGGGATGTTCACAAAGACCCCTGAAACTGCCCTTCTCTAGAGTATGACTCAGAGAAACAGAATGCTAAGATTCCTGTATCGCTGCACGTTTTGAATTATTATTGATGGCAGGGGAAGAACTCTATGGAAATAAACACACTGGCTACTGGCAGGAATCTAAAGTGCGGTGGATTATCCACTGAGCTCGCAACAAGGTGTACAATAAGGGTTTATTTTAAGGAATGTTTCTCCTGCCTTCAGCATGTCTCCCCCAGGTCACACTCCATCCCTTGATTGCAATTTAATCTCACACGTTACTCTGTGGCTGTAACCTACTCTCCCTGTCTCCATGGCTAGGCAGTAGAGAACCAGCAACCAATTTGTGTCCAGAATGAAGGTTCTGACCCTCTCAGTTTTCCTTTGCTGGAAGTCAAAGGAAATAGACTGGCAACTTTGTACTAGTTGATAGAAACAAAGAAATTTCTGATCTCCAAATTGCCTGCTTAGATGTTTTGTTTTCCTGTGGGTATAGATACAGTTTTCAACAAGGATGGAGAGGGGTTTGAAGTCTGTTGGATTTGTCTGCCTTCAAGGAAATGGTGGGGGAAGGACTGAGGTGTTTTCATGCATGTTTTGGAAGTGAGGCCAGAGCAATTCTGTATTCTCTAGTGTGAATGAACTAAGTATACGGAGTGGTGTCACTTGCTCTTTGGAGAGAGTGAGCGGTACCCAGTGGTGCTGAGCAATTTACTGTGCAGTAACCCGTACTTCTGCCCACTTTCCTCATTTGCCACATGCACATCATCATCATCATCATTTTGTCTCTGATGTCTTTAAGGTGCAAAGCTGCAACTGCTGTTTGGGAGCTTCCATGATGGGGTGAGTCAGGGCAAATAAAAGTTTTACAAGCTAAAGTACCTGCCTCACCTGGTGCAGGAACTCATCGGAACAGTTAAGAATTGCCCAGCAAAAAGGACATTGCCGGAGTAGAACTATATCAGGTGTCCCCTAACCAGTCAATCACAAGGCTCTGACAATCCATCTCCGTCTCAGTCCCACACCATCTTCTCCCACCCCCTTTGTTTTCCAGTAGCAGATGTTACTTTAGCAAAGGATGAGATGCTGCCAGTAATCACCGCTGTTTTGCTGGATGCCTTCTCAGAAGGGGTTGTTTTTCCTTTGAAAGGTGTTGAGTAGGGTGTGGGCTGGGCTCACTGCTTTGAATTTCTGCCAGGTTCCCTCCTCTGATCTTGAAGAGGAGTCAGCAGAAAACTGACTGGGCAGGAGCTGTTTGCAGCACAGAACATATTCCAGCAATGTCCAGTGGGTCAGGATGCTTCCTTTCCACAGACGAGAGTACATGGGGGGATCCCCTGCAGCCCTCCATTCCTTGTAAATTCCCTAGCTGCAGCAGTGGGTGGAGCGTGGGAAGGAACGACCAGGAACTGGGCTGCTCTAACTTCAGACAGAGGAGGAAAAGTGCCTGTGCCTTTCCAAAAAATCCAATCACTTCCTGGGGTGTTCAGCAAAGAGAGCGTGGGATTGGGATGGTTATTACACGAACAGCTAAGCACATGTGTTTGTACCCTGGTGAGCTGTCTGTGGGACCATCACAACCTGTGTTGTTATCAGCATCTCTCAGCAAAATAAGCTATATCGGCAAATCCCATATTTGCCTCCCTTCCACTCCCAGCCTCTGCCTATCCCTCTGTTCCACATGATCCCTGCTTTCTTTCCACACCCACTACTCACCTCATCTGCTCTTCATCATCTCTTTCCTCTTCCCTAGGAGCCTGGTTTCCCATCTCCCACTCCCCACAATCTACCTTCCCTTTGCTGACCCTTCTGTCCATCTAAATTCCCCCCTTTCCATTCAAAGCTTCAGCAGAGCCAGTTTCCCTGTGGAATTGATTTGGGCTTCTTTAAAATGCAGTGTGTGTTGGGGTTTCTTTTTTCTGCAGAGGAGTGGCAGGCACAATGTTCTCTGAACCTCCCCCAGCATGACAAACCAGGAACCTCCTCCCTTCTCCTTTCATGGAGCCCCAGGAGAGAACAGCACTGGGATGCTAGCGACCACAAAACGGTGTCAGAGCGGTTCCCATTTCTGCAGCAGTGAGAGGGGCCATTGTAATGACCATGCAGAGCGAGCAAGGGGCTGGGCAGCCAGGTTCACCTGAGCTCCTTTGGGCACTAGAAGACTTGCTGATTTCATAGACAACTTTGTCATTTGCTAGAAGTGCCTTCTCCTCCTGCATTGCCTTTGGGTTACTGCTGCCCCTTCCCCAGACTCTTGGCTCTTCTGTCCCCTGCTGCCTCTTATCCACTTATCCCTCAGTTTTTGGTACTCTAATTTTCAACCTTCCTCTGCTGCCTCCACCCCAGCCCTTTCAGCCTTTTGCTGTAACTCCCTCCCACTCTTTGGTATCCCTACCATCAATTCGCTGCCTCCTGCTGCTATCACCCCCAGCCACTGCCTCCTCCCTCCCAAAAGCTCTCTGATCTGGTTCAGGAGTGCTGTGGGGAGGGGGCTAATTGGGATCTCATGTGAGAGGTTTGGTCCAACTACTGTGGCAAGTGGTGGATCTGGCCAGCAAGGAGGTATTTCACTGAGTAGGCCTCAGGTAGGGAGGGGAGGCTGCTTGTACTGATTGTCCCTGTGCATTTAGCAGGGAGTTTTGGGGCAGGGGTGGGGTTATAACCAGTTGCCAAAGGGAGTTGAGACTAGGGTTGCCAGGTAGACCCTGCCAAAAAAACGGACACACTTGATCATGGGCGGGGGGGGGCGGGGCTGGCCGGGAGGTGGGCGGGGTGGGAAGCAGAGCTAGCGGAGGGGGGGTCCAGGGGCTGCGGGGTTAGATGGGAGGAGGGGGGGGGGCGGGAAGCAGAGCTGGCGGGGGGTGGGGTGTCCGGGGGCTGCAGGGCTGGCCAGGAGGAAGGGGGGGGCCGGGAAGCAGAGCTGGGGGGGGGGTCAAGGGCCGCGGGGCTGGACAGGAGGAGAGCGGGGCCCGGAGGAAGGGGGGTGGGAAGCAGACCTAGCGGGGGGGGTCCGGGGGCCGCGGGGCTAGACAGGAGGAAGGGGGGGCCGGGAAGCAGAGCTGGGAGGGGATCGGGGGGAGGGGAGGCTGGACAGGAGGGGGGGGCGGAGGAAGGGGGGCGGGAAGCAGACCTGGCGGGTGGGGGGTGCAGCCACTGGCCACAGCCGGAGTCCTTTGGGCTGCGCCCCCGGCAGGCACTCCCTTTAGTTGCGAGCAGAAGCCGGGCGGGGGCGGAGGCAGGGCTGGGAGTCACTCCCCCCGCCTGGCTTCTGCACGCAACCAGAGGCTCCCAGCTGGGAGGCGGGGCTGCGATTGGCGCTGGGAGCCTCTGGTCCCGTGCAAAAGCCGGGCGGGGGGAGTCACTGGGAGTCCCAGCCCCCGTCCCTCCGGCTTTTGCATGCGACCACAGGGCTCCCAGCGCCAATCGCGGCCCCGCCTCCCAGTCGCTTCCCTGCCCCCGCCAGGCTTCCGTCCGGCGCCCAACCGGGAATTCAGAAATACCGGACATTGCACATGTCCGGTATTTTCTGAATTTTTCTGCCGGATAGACGGTGCAAATACTGGACTCTCTGGTAGAAAACTGGACACCTGGCAACCCTAGATTCGTACCTGTGAGCATTGAGGAGAAGGCACTTCCTGGGCTAGAAACGCAGATGGTGTTAGGCAGCAGCCCAGACCATCCCATTACAGGGTTTGTGGTCAAGCAAACTCCACCAATCCCTGTGGCGTACCCACCCATGCAGGCTTTTCCCATGGGCCTCCAACCTGGAAGGCAGCTATCCTGCATGCTAGGGAGTGCTTGGGGGGGGGGGGGACGTATAATGCAAAGCCTGGTTTCTCACAAGCATTCAGGGGTATTCTCCTTGGCCTAGGAGCTTGCTCAACACCTTGCCCAGCCTAGAGCCCCCTCCCAGAACCTGCCCCCCCCCAACATTCTGCCCCAGCCTGGAGTCCCCTTCTGCACCCAAATTCCCTCCCAGAGTTTACACCCTCTCACCTCTTCCCTCACCCAAATCCCACGGTCCTGGCCCAGAACCTGCACCCCTCTGTCCCAGCCCAGTGAAAGTGAGTGAGGGTAGGGGAGAGCAAGTGATGGAGAGAGGGGGAGATGAAGTGGGCAGGGCCTCAGGGAAGGGGTGGAACAGTGGGGTAGCTCCTGGGTTGCCCTGACATTTAAAAAGTGAACTTGTGCATGAAAAGGTTGGAGACCACTGAACTCTGTTCAGCTGGGTAGCCACTTTATTGGGGTTGTGGCTGTTTGCATCTAGGGTTCACACCCTGCCAGTCCCTCTCACATCAGTGGGGTTGTGATTGTTTGCATGTAGGGTTCACACCCTCTCACATCCAGTCCCTTTCACACCCATCTCCAGACCATCCCTGAGTCTTTAGCCTGGAGGAGTTTATTTATATATTTTTAGCATTAACCTAAATGCATGGAGAAGACCTGAGCTATAAATATTTATCTTAATATTTATCTTTTGTTTATCCCATCAGGGAAGCTCTTGGGTGATGGCAGAGATCCTGCAGCAGCTGCAGCCTTTCTTCTCTTACCAGTCACTGAGAAACTCTAATGATAGTTTAGCGTGATGCACATAAGAAGAATGTACTCCATTTATACTAAACTTCTACAGAGCACATTGAAGTAAAAATAGATTAAATCTTTCCATAGTTCTGTAGCAAAAAAAATCACCCTTCATTTGCCTTCTCTTTCCTCACCTCATTACGAGAGAGAAACACTCAATCTCAAAACCCCTTCATTTTTAAAGGGACTTTGTCCCTCTTCTCTCCCCACTCATACTTTTATCTTTTAATTCGTTCCTTAAGACGAGGCCTTGCAAGGGGAATGCAGAATTCCTGAACACAGGAATTGATGCGCGCGCGCGCGCACACACACACACACACACACACACACACACACACACACACACACACCCCCCCCCCCCCCGAGGCATGAAACTGTAAGCAGTCCCAACTGCTATATTGGGGAAGAGAGTCTATGTACCTGACTGTGTTATGAAAGCCTTGAAGCAATGACATCAATAGGGATGTGATTGGGGCAGGGCCTTAGAACTGAACTGAATGCTGGAATTCCTGACCTCTCTAGCGCCTGGGCATTGGGGTTAAGCAATATTAAAGATGCTTTCATTTGGAAACTATGCCCATTTTCCTCCTCTCCTTCCATTAAGAAAGAGCCTTCAGGTTTATTGCTCCCCTGGGGAGCTCAGAATCGTTGATTAACTCATAACTCACTAGTTCTTGACACACAGAGCAGAAAATTCCACACTAATTAACAATTTTCATTCACCTCCCCTCCTGCTTTTCACTCTAGAGATTTTTTTCAAGCCTTTAGAGGTTTTAAACTTAAATTCATTTTTAATTTCATTTTTTTCTGATTATTAGTGCTAATATGTGCAGACTTTGAGCTGTGTGGTTCAGTTGCAGGATGTGTATCTGACAAAGCATTTGGAAAGAAAGAGTGATCACCTAGGCTACATCTACACTGCACCTCTCTTGTGCAAAAGCCTATGCAAATTAAGCGTGGATTAGCATATTGCCATGCTTCATTTGCATAATTAATTTGGGGGCATTTTTGCGCAAGAGGCTTTTGCGCAAAAAGGAGCTGTGTAGACGGCTCCTTTTTGCGCAAAAGCCCCTCTTGCGCAAGAGCCGTTCTTCCTCATTTTTTCCGGAAGAATGGTTCCTGCGCAAAAGGGGGTTTTTGTGCAAAAACGGCCCCTAATTATTTATGCAAATGAAGTGTGGCAATATGCTAATCCATGCTTCATTTGCATAGTCTTTTGCACAAGAGAGGTGCAGTGTTGACATAGCCCTAGAGATAAAAGAGGTGCTGTTTCATGGAGGAAGCCAAAGGCTAGCAGCATGGTCTGCATGATGCAGAAAGGAAACAAATCAAGGCCAGTCTTAGCACATTTGTCCAATACAGTGCAACATGCTCTAGTCAAAATCTCCTGCAACTAACTCACTGACAGGGGATGTGTTCAGCCTCTCAAAGTATCTCCTACATGTATCACTTAGAGCAGGGCTACTCAACATGCGGCCTGTGGGCCACATGCAGCCCATGGTGCACGGTGCAGTTTGGGTTTACTTGGGGCTCAACACGCGGCCCATGGGGGAGCCAAAACAAAAAAGTAGTCAATATAATGATCTTTTGTTGATATGGGTTTTAGTAGTTAAATTCCCGGACTGTCATTGCTCATTAAAAGTGCTGCCATATGGATAGAAATCGGGTAAATATTGCATTTTATTAATACCAGCAGAACTGATTTAAATGAGGCCTGCATGTTGTGTAGTCTTGCCTTAATCTTTGTACCAAAACCCATCAGTGTGAAAGAAGCTATTTACATATATATTTGAGATGTACATGTCTATGCAACCACACTTAAGTTGTGGCCCTCGGCATGTGCTGTGAGCATCATTGTGGCCCCCAGGGCTTCTAAAGTTGAGTAGCCCTGACTTAGAGAATGATGGGGGAGAGCCAAGTCTTCCTAGTGCTTGTAGTCAGTTGTGCAGTACAAATGGGAGAATGTCTGATCTGCCTCCCTTGAGCCTGGCACCCTTACAGCTCAGAATAGCCATATTAAAGTGAAAGTCCTGAGCAGATTAGCCTAAGCTGCCACTTGTAAAGCCATCCTATAGAGCCCAGGGCATTAGGGGTGTAGAATGCAGACCTTCTGTTCTTGCTATTGCTTTGTTTGGTATGTAGTTGTATTACCATCAAATGCTTCCACTGCCTTCTCAGCTAAAGTCTCAGCAGAGTCCTGGTGCACTTTACCTGGTAAAAAGATCTGGGTTTAGAACTGACTTGGTCCAGTAGTTAACACATGCATGGAACACTTTGGATATGTCTATACTGCAGCTGGGAGTGAGAACCCCAGCCAGGGTAGACAGACCCTCACTAGCAGGGTTTGAGCGAGTGTGCCAAAAATAGCAGTGTGGACCTTGCAGCTCCGGCAGAGGCTCAGGTGAGCCATCTGAGCTCAGACCCATGGGGCCAATTGATCTTGAAAGCCTGTTCTCTCTCACTCACCACAGTGTCTACACTACAATTTTTAGTGTACTAGCTGGAGCCAAGCTAATGCTTGTCTGTATGCCCTGGCTGGGAGGCTCATTTCCAGCCACAGTGTAGACATACCCTGCAATTCAATTCCTATTGTCAGAGCGCTTGGACCAGCAAGGCTGTAGGAGAGGTGCCCCCAGCTGTTATGGCACAGTTGAGCTAATATCCCTTTTCAACAAACCTTGAGACTGGGAAGTAGATGGGGGTAGGCTCTGTAGCAGTGGTCTCCAACCTTTTTATACCCTTTTTATACCCAAGATCACTTCTTAAATGACAGAACAAGCCAAGATCTACCACCCCGCCCCTTCCTTGAAGCCCCGCCCTCTCTATTCTCCTCCTCTCCATCACTTACTATCCCCAACCCAATCATGTTTGCTCTTCCACTAAAAGAAGCAGAAGAACAAACGCATCCCTGGATGCAGAAGTGTTTTTCTGGGATACCTCCGGAATCCTGAAAAACTCCTGCATTCTAGTCGTAACCTTGCTGGGTTGAGACAGGCTGTGTAGGTTCTGGGGTGGGAATGAGGAATTTGGGTGTGGGAAGGGGTAAGAGGTGCAAGCTCTGGGAGGAAATCTGGATGCAGAAGAAGGTGGATAAGGGGACACTGGCTCAGGGAGGGGGCACCAGGCCGGGCAGTGTTGGGGTCAGATGTAGGGTTAGGGTACTCAGCAAGCCGCAGACTTCTGGATGTGAGGGTTCAGGAATTTGGGTTGGGGTATGTGAGGGGCTCAGGGCAGGGGGTTCCAGTGTATGATAGGCTCAGATGTAGGGTCTGGGGGAAAGGGGAGTGCAGGAGTGTTATGATGCTGTGGCCAGATGGGGGTTTGGCCCCAATTTGGGGTTTGTTGGCCAGGCTTCATTTTTAAATAAAATACTATGTCAAACAAAAAGTTTCTGCATTGTCTTTATTTCTGAGAAGGGCAGGGAACCTGTTTTGAGTCAGGGGTCACTGACCCAAGAAAAGTCAGTTGGGGCCACACAAGTGAGATGCAAAGAAAACCTCCTCCAACCCCTCCCCCCCCCCAAGCTTCACTAATGTGGCCCCAACTGTGTTGGTGGGAACAGAGGACATAGTACTGGAGAAGGGTGCTAGTGGGTGCTTTGGCAGGGGACAGGGAGCCAGTGGGGACAGAGTTCTGCGGCTGGGGGCAGGGGAAAGGGAACAGGGTGCTGGGAGGGCAGAGGACAGGGTTCTGCAGCAGGGGACAGAGTGCCAGTGGGGACAGGTTTCTGCAGCTGCGGACAGGGTGCCAGTGGGGACAGAGTTCTGTGGCTTGGGACAGGGAAGTGGGGACAGAGTTCTGTGGCTGGGGAGAGGGAACTGGGGAGTGGGGGCAGGGAAGGGCAGGGGGCAGGGAAGCCGGCACTACCTCCGTTTTTGCTGGAGGTAGGTAGTGGGGCTTCTCCGGGGTTGGGGGAAAATGGGGGGGGGGCCCGGACACCTCACGATCGACTGGTCGAGGCCTCGCTATTGACCAGTCAATCGCGATCGACCTGTTGGTGACCACGGCTCTATAGCATGTTCTGTCCAGTTCTCCATGGTGATTTGTGGGGAGGGGGTCACAACCTCAACATGAGTCTGCAATGCAATGCTGTTGCCAAAAAAAAGAGAGAGAAGAGCAAATGCAATAGCATGCAAGTCGCAGGAGTTGATAGTACTGCTCTATTTGGTGCTGGTTAGGGCTCATCTGGACTACTTCATCCAGCTTTGGTCACTAATGTATAGAAAGGAAGTAGAGAAACTGGAAAGGATCCAGAGGGGAGTGATAAAGATGATCAAAGGGATGGAATGCAACCCATATGAGGAAAGGCCGAAGAAACTAGGTATGTTTAGTTTGGAAGGGAGGACATGATAGCATTCTTGAAACACTGGAAAGGCTGCTACAGTAAAGATAGAAAAAAGTTGTTCTCTTCTGGCACAGAGGGCAGGACAATAGGCTGTGAATTAGAACTATAGCATAGCAGAGTTAATATCCAAAAAACTTCTGAGCTGTAAGAACAGTAGGACAATGGAACAGACACCTAAGGAGGTTGTGGAAGCTCCTTCACTGGAGTTTTTCAAAAGAAGGCTGGGCGGCCATTTGTCTTGGATGGTTTAGACACAACAACTCCTGTATCTTGATAGGGGGTTAGACTAGACAAGCATTGCAGTCCCTTCTAACCCTGTGATTCTGTAAAGGGAATCTGCTGTGTTTTTGGACTGTGAAAACAGTAGGGAGGGTGAGAGAGACAGCATTTGAAGGCAGCTATAAAAAGAGTTGCTTTTACCTTTGGCATCAGCACAGCTTCACACTGCACAACTAAGGGAGCAGGCTGGTTAGTTAATAAAAAACATTTCTCCTTTTTGTATCCTTCCAGCAGGCCACCAATTGTGTTTTTTCTCTGTGTTAAAATACTAGCCAATTACTCTGCCTCTCTCAAATATATATTCAAAGTGTATCCAACTGACCTAAGCACCGGACAAGAATTCTGAAGTCCCTGGATTCTAATCCCAGCTCTGTCTCTGATTGCATGGCCTTGGGCAAGTCACTTAAACTATTTGTCTCCATTTCCCCATCTGCAAAATGAAAATAATATTTACTTACCGCACATATAAATTACAGGACTCTGGGCTTGTGTACATAGTGCCACTAAATCACATTAGAGATGACTGTTAATATAAACTAGGTACCATTAAGTATTCCTGCAGAGTCTACACTGGACAATTACAGTGCAACTTATAAGAGTGCTTTACAAGTCACACCCCTCTAATGTGCTGCCGTGCCAGGTAGACAAGTCCTTAATATGTGTTGAGTGCTTTGAACTTGTAAGATGTATTGAAGTGCTAAGTATTATTGCTAGAAGGATACACAACAAAGTGGTTTAATCTTTGCTTAAAATGCAAATCTCAGTGCAACTTAAACTATGGAGCCACTGTGTTGCCTTCATAACTATTTTTTTCTTAAGTTTTGGTAAATCTTGTTAAAAAGTTGAACAACTTGTGCATGTGTCATCCTTCTTATGAAACTTTCTAAATTATTTCAGTGCTACTTTGTGGCAGTGAGTTCCACCAGCTAATTTTATATGTCATGAAAAAAAGTTTTTATTTCCTTTTATCAATGTTATATGTATTGTTTTTCTGTTTCATTGGGTATATCTGCTTGGAAGTACATCCGTACCTGTGATTACTCACAGATGTGTTTTAGGCAAAGCAGCACCCTTTTATTGCCAGGAAGGTTAAAGACGTCACCGTTAATTTCAGAAATTTTCTGTGTTTGGCTTCAGTGTTTAGGGCAGTGGTCTCCAACCTTTTTAAACACAAGATCACTTTTTGAATTTAAGTGCAATCCAAGATCTACCTCAAACCAAATGCCCTTGCCCCACCTCCTTTGTGCTCTTTGCCCCGCCTTTCTCTGAGGCCCTGCCCCTGCTCACACCTCACTCCCCCACCTTCACTCACTTTCACCAGGCTTCGGCAGAGGGTTGGGGTGCAGGTTCTGGTCTTGGGTTAAGAGATTTAAGCTATGTCTACACTACATGTTTTGTTGGTAGAGGCAATGCAAATGAAGCACTGATTAGCATTTTCTTGTGCTTCATTTGCATAATCTATTCTGATCAGTTTTTGCGGAAGAGGTTTCTCCCAGAGAGGCATAAGGATCTTGCACAAAATGGAGACGTCCACTCTGCATGTTTTTGCGCAAAAACCTCTTGTGCAAAAGTGGATTGGAATAGATTATGCAAATGAAGTGTGAGAAAAAGCTAATCAGCGCCAGAGGCGTAGCGAGGGGCGGGGGGAGTTGGCCCCAGGCGCCATGCTAGGCGGGCACCGGGCTGGGGTGGGACCGGAGCGCACGCTGCACAGGCCCACATGACGCATAGAGCAGCGAGCCGGGAGCTGGGCCATGTGCTGCCTCCCTGTACACACTGCGAGCCGAGGCATCCAGGCTGGGCGGCAGGAGTGGCCACTTTAAAGGCAGGATTACCTTACCCGTCCTGTACCTCTGGTGCCTGGCTCTGCGGGAGGAGGAGTTGGTTGGGGGGTGCTGGGGGTGCTTGGCTCTGGGGGAGGAATGGGAGCATTGGGATGGGGGGGTGCCTGGCTCTGGGGGAGGGTGGGAGCATTGGGATGGGGGGCACTGGGGTGCCTGGCTCTTGGGGAGGGGTGAGAGCATTGGGATGGGGGGGATGGGGTACCTGACTCTGGGGGAGGGGTGGGTGCATTGGGATGGGGGTGCCTGGCTCTGGGGGAGGGGTGGTTGCATTGCGGGTAATAGCACTTTAAAGACTAACAAAACATGCAGATGGTATCATGAGTTTTCGTGGGCAAAACCCACTTCCGCCCACAAAAGCTCATGATACCATCTACATGTTTTGTTAGTCTTTAAAGTGCTGATAGACTATTTGTTGTTTTTTTAAGTTTTTCCTGTTATAGAGTAACTCGGCTACCCCTCTGAAGCTTATAAAAAAAGGTTGAGAAACATTGCTCTATACCATTCCTTTTGGCCTCCCTGTTTCCTTTCCCCTTTAGCGACTTGGGCAGGCAGGAGTTTTGGTAAAAATATATCAGACATGTGCACACAGTGACCGCTCTACTTCAACTGGTGCTGGATAATCAGAGCCTTGATTCTAAAGGAGTTGGCATTACTGAGGTGATAGATCCCCCCCACATTTTGTTGTGGATTTTCCAAAGAAAATGCTGGTGTTTTCTATAGGTCACCCACATCTCCCAGTCATAGCAGAGACTTGGGATTAACATGGCTTTCTCAACTAAAAGTCTTATACATGTTCAGATGTTTTGATTGTGAACACCTGGCAAGGCAGTCTGCTCAAGGCAAGGCTGGCCTTGAATCTTGATATCTATGGCTTCAGTTGAATGGCTTGTGTGAAATTGGAAGAGCAGCTCAGAGAGACCTCTCTCCTTTACTTAAGTATAGAATCTCACGGCAGCCTGAAGGAAAAAGTCCTCGTGGCAGACAGAAAGCCACGCTTGCAGTGTATCCTCAGCCTTAGGCTATTTATTGCTTCAAGTGCCTTCAAGAAAGTGAGGGTGATTCTCATGTTGTGTGTTAGTTTTATTTAAAACTTTTTCTGAGTGTTATTTTAACAGGTAAGTTTCTCTCTTACATTCATAACTCTCATGTAGTTTATCGCTGTGCAATAGAATGAAAAACAATTAGACTAAGTAGGCAGTTAGGAAGCATTACAGATTGCGTACAATAAATTTGATATGCTCAATCTTTTTTACCTTTTATTCATTAAAGCAACGAGTTACTCATTTGCTATAACAGTGGTTTTAAATGCTTGATTGAAATATAGTGATGAAATTCATATTTAGATTGTATAACATTTATTTCTATTGTGTTTTATAAAACTTACATATTTTAAGAATTTGAAATTTTTTATGTAAAAGACATGAACCTAATGAGAACAGGATATGAACAAATTAAAGAGAAAAAAATATTTAACAATGTAAACCACAAAAACTTTATAATTTATATTTGTCAGTAGTTAGTAAAATAAATAATTAATTAAACAATAAATATCCTAAGAGGTGGTTTATTTACAGTGGTGTAGTGAGGAGGGTGGGGGGGGAGTTGCCCCTGGGTGCCACGCTACTGGGGTGCCAGTTTAGTCTCCCTCCAATCCCCCTGTTATCCCTCTGCTTGCCTGCTCCTCCTCTGACCACTGCCACCGGCTGGAGCCGCCCCTTCCCTGTCTCTCTGCCCCCAGCCTGACCCTCCTCCACTTCTGCCGGAGGGTTAGTGCGTATAGGGCCCGGCCCCAAACTGGAGGGGGTGGAGTAAGACGTGGTACAAGCTTGCCTCCTCCCAGGTTGGGCTCAGCTGTGCGCCAGGTTCAGGGCCCCGCCACACACCGGCAGCAGTGGGGGGGGACACATTCAAATTTTGCCTTCACCCCCGGGCGCATGACCCTTCACCCTTGTTACGCCTCTGATCAGCGCTTCATTTGCTTTGCCTCTTCCAACAAAACACGTAGTGTAGACATAGCCTTAGAGCGTGAGGGGCTCTGAGCTGAGCTTGGGGCAGGCAGTTGGTTTACAGGAGGGGGTTCTAGGTGCAGGCCCTGAGAGAGTATTTGCATGCATGAGGGCCCAGGGCTAGGGCAGGGGCTTAAGGTATAGGAGGTGGATCATGACTTGAGTAGGGGTTCAGTATGTGGACTCCAGTTGGGCTCTGCTTACCTCAGATGGCTCCTGGGTGATGGTACAGTTGGGCTAAGGCAGGCTCACCCCTGCTGTAGCCCTGCACCACTCCCAAAAGCAGCCAGCAAACTTGCTCTATTCCTAATCCTGTTGTTCCCCCTCTCTGATTTGTGGAGATAAGATACAGGGTGGGAGAGGGGGCACCGTGACATTAGTGCCCTCCTCTCCTTCCCCTGCCCTCCACAGTAAGCAGGAGGCTCCTGGGGGAACAGCTCCAAGGCAAAGGGCCAGAGATGTGTAGCAGTGGGAGGAGGAGCAGCTGAAGTGCTGGCACTTGATAGCCATGTGTCCAAACCAGTTAGGATCACCTGTCAGAGGCTCCAAGATCTGCCAGTAGATCCAGATCTACTGGTTGGTGACCACTGGTTTAGGTCTCTTGAGTTGGAAACGTCTGAGCTCTTCTGTCACATCCCAAGAGGCAGTGATGTTTTGACACTCAGTGCCTCATATCACAGCAATTAAATTTCACTGAAGTCTGGGGAAGAAGCTTGGGCAAGACCATACTGGTTGAGCCCGGTGGGAACCAGGCTTTCTGTTCCCAAAATGCATCTGTATCAGTCCACCCAGAGATACCTGGGAACATTAGAAGCTGATGTAGATAGAGCATAGGGAGGTAAGATATGCCTCTTATTAGAACATGCAAATATGGTGAATTGGCTGAAACTAACCCCTGACCATCCTTAATGCCAGATAGGGAGACCACTTCCTTTTACCAGATGTGTTGTGTGTTTTTCTGTTTCACCCTATGCCTTCCTCTGGCTTCATAAGACACTTCAACTCCTCTAACTTAGCTTCTGGGCCAGAGTAATTTCTACCTAGCTGCCTAGAATAGACTATAGAAGTGCTGGGAGTTAGGAAGAGCCTCAGCTCCGGGGAAGATGGAACGTAATTACAGTAGATGAAGGGCACTCTGCAGTGCTTCCAAGAGTACTGCGATTGGAGTGTAATCGCTGTTTGTAAGCAGGCAGGAATGAGGAGTAATCAGCCAGGTAGCCTTGACACATTACTACAAGAATTAATATTATCTTCTAGAAGTAGCTCAATAACGCATACTTGTGTGACACTGCAGATCTTGTGTGCTTGCAGCTGGAGTTACTCAGTGGGAAATGGTGTAAGCAAAGTTAGCAGTGAGTTTACAATTCATTCCAGTCTAAGCTTCTCCTGAGTGGAGTGAATAGTGCAAGAGCATTGACTACACAGGAAGTGTGTAGCTAATAAAGGGCCAGACTCCCGGCAGACGCTGTAAGAAATTGTAGGGGAGTACTGGCTTTGGGGAGACATGAAGCTATTCCAGTTCCAAGCTTTAGTATGAGTTGTCTCTGGAGAATTCAGTAGTTACTGGCTTGACGTTGCTACAATATTATCCTCTTCCAGCAGGAAGCATTATAGGTTGTTAAACTGGAATTGCAACCTTTTTCCTACTTATAGGAACAGTGGGTTTCTGTACAGAGATGACTCTTCTTGTTGTGATGTAGACAGCAGTTTTGTTGTTTTCCTAAACCCCCAGAGACAATGACAGCTGCAAAATGACGTACATCAGTCAGAACTGGAGAAATAGTCTTTTCATTTGTAAAAAAGTCTTTGCAAGTGTGTTTGGTGCGGCTTGAAATCCTGTCCCTTAATTATAAAGCCTGCTGGTATCTCTGAGTGAGGAGAGAACAGTCAGTACGGACACAAAGCTAACACCAGGCAATGAACATCTTGATGTTCCTCTGATGTGAAACAAGAAGAAGAGAGGGAATGAAAAAGCTACAAATCTGGCCAGAAGCCATTAGGAGAGCAAGAAAGGGTATTCATAAAAGCTCTTGTGTGTGAAAAGCAAATGAGAGAATTAGAAACCCAAAAGGAGACCCCGGGAGGGACTGACGAGTAATGAAATGGATGATAATGTACTTGTATAACTCCCAGATCCATAGGGGTCATTTGGGTTTCAAAAAAGTGATCTGTAGCTGCAGCGCACTATTGCAAACCTGTTCCTAGCAGGTCCTTGTACCGTGTGAGAGTGCTGCTCTGCTTTCAGCAGTTCAGAATGCTCAGCTGTTTGCTCAGCTTCGTTTTGAAATAAATCACGAAGCAGCATATTGATTGTCTCTTCCAGCGTTTGCTGTACATTAGTTTATGTGCGTTGACTGTTTAATTATGCTGCAGGTTTGACAAGTTACTAAATACTACATGGCTTTATGGGCAGCATTGCTAATATTCCAAGGGACAAAGGTTAGATGTGAATATTATCATTCACAGTAATATTATCATTTATGTTACAGTCGTGTCTGCAGGCCACAATTTGGACTGAGGCTGCATTGTGCTCTGGAGAGCTTATAGTTTAATAAATAAAAACAAATGAAGGGTTGAGAATGGAGAATAACACACAAGCAAATGAACAAGGTGGTGACTGGTACAGTTTTGTTAGTTATGTTTTGTGGCTGTTGGTTTGTTATTTGGGGTAGAGGTAGTTCGAGAGGGGTGGCAGGAATGGGGCAATTACTAAGGTAGGAGGAAGGAGAAGAGGGACAGGCCTAGCCTTGATCAGAAGCCAGAGTTTTGTGGTGTTCACAGCTGAGGTTACTCTTGGAGGGATTTGAAAGAGGACAGGGCAGGGGCTGCTCAGATGATATCGGGTTTTTTTTTTTCCCCCTTTGCATAAGGGATAGGCTTGGGAGGAAGCACAGGGGTGTTTGAGAGTAAGGGTGTCCGACAGTACGGTCTGGGACCCTTGGTAAAGCAAAGGTGACTCCTGATGTCATGGTAAATTAGGCAGCTATGTAGGGCAGAGCTAAATGGGAAATAGCCTATATGGTAACAAGACATTTGTGTTTGAGGGTGTGTCTACACTGCACCATTATTTCGAGATAACTAGCGTTATTTCGAAATAACAATGCGAGTGTCTACACAGCCATTCTGTTATTTAGAAATAATTTAAAAATAATGGACGGCTTATTCCGAAATCTGTAAACCTCATTCTATGAGGAATAATGCCTATTCCGCAATAGCTATTTTGAAATAAGGCGTGTGTAGACTCTCCACTGCTGCTATTTCAAAATAGCCCCTCACCAGGGCCATTCTAAGTTATTCCTCCCCAGTGCCTCCTGGGGCTCTAAATTGAGATAGCACATCTACATTAGGGAAGCCTGCCTCGGACTAGTTTTGAAGCTTCCCCGTTGTGTCAACATGCTATTTTGAAATAAGTGTGCAGTGTAGACGTACCCTGCGATGAAGTGGAGGAGCTAATGGAGTGACTCAAAGTGGAGGTCGGGGTGGGCGAAGCCGCAGCCACAGCAGTGATCCCCAGCAGCAGCATTCTGAATGGATCCAAAGTGGACAAGGCTGTAGTAATGAAGATCAGAGAGGAACAGGAATTTGCACCTTTATGCTGATGATTTTTTTTCTTGGGATTTGCCCTGGTTGCTAAATGCCATCACGCAGTGTCACTGAACTGCCAGTGGTGTGAGGGTGGATTGAACAACAGATTTCCAAGGGAGTTTTGAAATGGTGCCAAAGCAGGCCTGGCACCAGAGCAATTGTGCAGTGCTTGCGAGCATTTCTTTCCTTGTGGGCTTTCGTCATTCAGATGGCAGGCAGCAGACACCCTGATCCCTTATGGTGTCATTCCATTGATATGTTCAGTTCACATAATAGTCACTGTTGAACACTGGTAAAGCTGGGAGGCGAGAGGCACAGTTTACTTTGGTAGGTAGCAGCTGAGAGAGGGCCAGAGTGGGGTTTGGTGATGACTATCAGATTTTAGAAATACATTGTGTTCTCCCTCCTGCTGCTGTCTTACTGATGGCTGGGACATAAATCTAGTTCTCAGAATCTTTCCACATGACTGTCACATTTCCCCAAAGGTAGGGCATTATGGAGTATAAATTCTCAGGATGGGAGGAGGAGGAAGATTATCTTTGGGTGACATTGTGTCTGTGCTTTCACACCGTGCTCATCACTGTCATTTTTCAGTGCATAGATGTTGTATCTCAAGTTCCTGTAGATTGGTGTCAGGTGTCTTTCCTGATGGATTATTAATACATCCCAAAGCACTCATAGCCTATCTAATAAAAGCAATAAGTGTCCAGGTACCCAGCTGCATGACTTGAAGATTTATGGCTAAGAGCAGCAAAAGAGCAACTGGGGAAGTAGAGGTGTTACTCAAAGAAACTTTAATATCTCCAGCCCCAACCTTTCATCTCTTATATCTCGTCTTTACCAAAGAATGTATCAAATTACGGGGCCCAATGGGAGCAGAGAGGGGATGTTATATCAGTGCTGTCGTAGTTAGGATTGTGTCAGAAGTTCTCATTAGGAACCTCTATTTTCATAGGAATATAACTCATCTGTAAAACCCACTCTGGGCAGAAACTTAACATAAATGGTCCTTGTCTGGGATGAAAGTATTTACATTTGAAATGTAAAAATTGTTGCATATAATGTGAAGCCATATGAAATTAAAGGGACATGCAGCATTACCAACGTCAGGCATTCAAAAATCATGAGAAGAGTCATGAGATTAGTTGAAGTATTTGATTTTTTTTTTAAAATGTGGGTTTTGTTTTCTTTGTCTTCTGGTGTCTGAGGCTATGTCTACACTCGCGGCTATGTCTACACTCGCGGCTTCTTGCGCAAGTATGGCTGTTCTTGCGCAAGAATCCGCAGCGCGTCCACACTGCCCGCCCGCTCTCGCGCAAGGAAATTTACAGTATGGCGTGGTAAAAGAGGGCTTCTTGTGCAAGAGCTACGCTCTTTTTTAACAGGTGTAAGTCCTCTTGCACAGGAGCTCTTGTGCAAGAGGGCAGTGTGGACGCACACACTAAAATGGGCGTCAGAGCTTTCTTGCGCAAGAGAGCATCCACACTGCCATGGGCGCTCTTATGCAAAAGAGAGCATCCACACTGCCATGGGCGCTCTTATGCAAAAGAGAGCATCCACACTGCCATGGGCGCTCTTATGCAAAAGAGAGCATCCACACTGCCATGGGCGCTCTTATGCAAAAGAGAGCATCCACACTGCCATGGGCACTCTTGTGCAAAAGCACAGCTCACACATCGTAGTGTGGATGTTTTCTTGCACAAGACTTCTTGCACAAGAACCCTTGCACAAGATGTTCTTGCGCAAGAAGCCGCCAGTGTAGACATAGCCCTACAGTGGCAGCAGAGGGGTCAATAGCCTTGCCAGGCCCCAGGCAAGGGAGGGATGGTGGCTCCATGCACCCAAAAGGGGCAGGGGCTGGGAGCAGCCAGCCCTCAGCGCCAGCAGGAGCATGCCGAGCCATGCCCCCTCTGCTCCCAGCCAGCCTTTAGCGTTGCATGGAGTGTACCGCGCAGCAGTCGGGTGGCAATTTAAAGGGCCCAGGGCTCCAGCTGCTGCCATTGCTGCTGCAGCAGCAGCAATGGCCAGGAGCCACGGGCACTTTTGAATTGCCAGCCCCAGGGCAACAGCCCTCTTTGCCCCTCCCACTGGCAGGCCTGGGTGCCAGTGGGCAGCACTTCAGTGTAAACACTACCTATGCCACGGCGAGAGTTTCTCCTATCAGCATAGTTAATCCACTGGTAACTTGGATGACGGAAGAATTCTTCTGTCAACCTAGCTCTGTTTACACTAGGGCTTACGTCAGCATATTCTGTCTCTGAGGGGTGTGGCTTTTTCACCCCCCTGAAATGTACCTATGCTGATGCAAGTTCCCAATGTAGGCTAGCCCTGAGCCTTTACATTAAACTCAGGTCAGTTCTAGAGGCGTTCTCTGCCGCCTTGAAGTCTAGCAACTTTCTTTTAAAATGAGAACTGAGATTCTCACCTAACCACTTAGTTTCAGGAGCTGAAGCTTTAAGAAAAACATCCAGTATTTCAAAACTCAAGATAAAAATCATAAGAGTTGAGTCATTTAGGTATCTGTTTAAGATTTTTTTTAAAAAGTAGATTAATCAAATTCATTTAATTCGTGCACAAAAAAATCTCTAGGAACATGCATTGAGATTGTGTAGTTGGACCCTCAAAAGTCAGAAAGTTCTAACTAGGCTAAACAAAAGCTAAGGTACTCTGTCTCCATTAACACAACAGAACATCACAGAATTTTTTCTGCACCCTCACATGCACATGTAGCTAAAATAAGCTATGATCATACGTTTTTAATATTTAATTTCCTTGGCTTCTTAATAAGGAGAAAAAGAAACTCTCCCCCAGTCTGTAATTAAAAAAGCAATCAGCAAAGAGAAATTGGTGTGTATATATATCTCAGTCCCTAGGGGCTGCAGGTCGACTACTGTCTGTTAGAATTGCAAGCTAAAAAGCAAAGACCCTCTCATCTGCATAACGATGCACGGCAGCAGTATGGGAACAGCTGCAGTTCAGCTGCCCATACTGGACAGGATTTATTAGTGGCATTTATTTATGTGTGTTACTGTAACACATAGGAGCCCTTCTCATGAAGCAGGACCCATTGTGCCAGGTGCTGTACAAACACAGAACAAAAAATGTCCCTGCCCCAACGAGCTTAAAATCTAAGGCTAAGGCTATGAGTACATGTACAACACTGCAGCAGCACAGCTGCAGCTGTGTCACTGTAGTGGTTCAGTGTAGTCACTCACTACAGGGCCAGTCCTAACCAATTGGTGGCCCCGGGTGACTGCCCGGCTCGCGCGTAGGATTGCCAGATGGTTTAAAAAAAATACTGCACAAAAATTTGTCAAGTAAAAAAAATAAATAAATAAAAGAGCCGGGGAATAACCAGGGAAACCTGGGGGGAGGATTCGGGAGGTCAGGCCGAAATGCGGTCGCGGCCGCCCCCAACACCGGCTCTGACTCACTACATCAATGGGAGGGCTTCTTTTTGGCACTTGTCTGTCCCATTCTGGGTCCAGTGTGGGACTGGACCAGTCCAGTCCAGTCCAGTCCCCAGCTTGAGAGAGCAGTAGTGTTAAACATTTGCAAATAAGAACTCCCAGCTAACCCTGAGTATCAGCCCTGTTATTGTATGATGTGTCTCTTAGTTTTCTCCTTTTCAATCAAATACTCACTGACTTCTTCATTTTCTTATATGAAAGCTGCCTTTGCCTTGCCTGTGATCATTTCCATTGCACTTCCCCGGACCTTTTCTACTCCTGTGCCTTAATTAAAAGAAGGAATTATATTTCAGATGGAGAAATACCATTAATTTATAAAATGACATTGAAATATTTTCCACACATTTCTCCATCTCCTGCTTTATATAGTCCAGTGCCATCTGTGGTGTTTCTGACCACCAGTGCCCCCTGAGCAGATACTTTCATTAAGTCCTCTGGAGCAGTGGGGGTGGAGGAGGCGGGAGAGAGACTGACTGACTGACTTGCTGTTTCTCCTATGTTCTGATTTAGAACCCAGTGTGTGTTGCAGTAGTTTTAAATTACTTCCTGCTCCATTATTTTGCACTTACCTGGGTTGAATTCAACCTGCTATCATGATACTCATTTTCCTAATTTAGTGTAGGAATTCTGTGGTTCCACACAATCCTTCCTGACCTTCACTAGCCCAAAAGATTTAGCACTGGTAACAATGTTGCCTCTAATCTTTTCCATCTTCGTGCAGATTTTTTCCATCCATATGCAAAAAAAATAGATTTTTATATGAACTGAGGCATGTGCAAATGTGCATCACAAATAGAAATAAAAAACCTAGAAGTGGGCGCTCTGCTAATCAGCGGGGAGGCATCTGAATCTCTCCTGAGTGGCTGTATGAGTGCGCAGCTTACAGGGAACACCGACCGACTGGTAGCCGTTTTTGCTGCTGAGCCCCTCCATATGAGCAATTAAAGTTATATGGGACACCACCAGTCTTAGTGCTGATATCTGAATGCACCTCTCTAAACCTCAAATCACACAGGGGTACTAGCCTTTTATTCTTGCTCTATGTTTCCTATTGTTACCCCTTTTTTAATCCACAACAGGATTTTACCTCCTCCTCTGTGATTACTAAATTTTCTTAATAACCTCTTTGGAAGCACTTTATCAAAAAAGCTTTTTGAAAGTCTAAATAAAGTGTCTCCAGCAGTTTTCCTTTATCCACTGTTTTGTTAACTCTTCAAAGTATTCTAACAGATTACAGAGGCACAATTAACCTTTACCCAAACCCATGCTGGGTTTTCCTGATTGTATTATAGTTCTTTAGAAGCTTTATATGTTTCTTTAATAATTTTCTCTACTACCTCAACTGGCACTTGAGTATGGCTTATTATTCTAAATTGTTAAGCTCCCCCTTAGCGCCCTATTTTGAAAAGCCATTAGCCACTTTGTCTTCCTCTATCATACTTAGTTGTTGCATGATTTAATGGTGAATTCCATATGTGTGTGATGTCTATTTATGATGTAGCCATTTATGATGTCTAGATACCATGGTGACAGGCACACTAAAAATGGCAGCCTCAGTTCTGATCTGCAAATCACATCTCTGCCCCCCCCCCTTTACCCTTGGGCCTTTCCTAAACAGAAAATTTTCCTATTGTGCTTAGTGCTGCCAGCTGATTTAGCAATTTTGGGATGGGAAAAAGTACCTCAGAGACCACAAAACTGCTTTACACTTGCTACCAGAGCTAAAATGTGACCACACTTCCTGCGGTAAAAGATCTGTGTATTAAACAGACTGTGCCATTAACCTCTGAAAGTTTAGTTTGAATTAAGACTTGCAGCATAGGTTGTTTCTCATTTCACAAGTTTAAACTTAAAAAGCTATTGTCTGAAATAAGCAAAGTTAGCCTTACTATTTTGCATATTGTCGTCTATCTAATAACAGAACAACAGTCAGGAGCTAATTGACAGCAAATGTTTTCTGTAGTAATGACTGGCATTGCATTATAGGGCTAGATTTAGGGGCTGCAATGCAAACTGCTATCCATTTGCCAACCATTGAATGTTCTTAGTAATCTTTGGTCTTCTTGCTAGATTACATTGTGTCATATATTCTCAGTCATTAGAAAGGATTACAAGCTTTTGGAGAAGATAAAATAAGACAAATGACTTGTATGAATCTGTATTTTCCTGGTTACTTCTGCTCTGAAGCATTTGCATTTGACACCTGCTCCATCAAAAGGTCCTGTTTCCCAGTACTGATAGTAGTTCCTTGCTTGTTGGTAATTTAGATAGTGATGTTTACAGAAGCCCAGTATGTAAAGTCTACAATGGTGATGTTCTTGTCTCTATAAACCCAGTAGTAAAAAACTTGGAAGTGAGCTAGGTGGAGGTTTACATAGTATGTCTGTAATTAAGATCAACTGTGCTGCTTTATGGACTCCCCTCAGCTCATGTTAGAAGTGATGGTGCTAATTGATTATTGTAATTCATTACAAATGCACCTTAATTAAATTACCCATCAGTGGCTGTGAGATTAATGATGATAATTTAGGTGAGCCCATGATTAAATTTAGTCTTGTAAACTTTCTCAGTTATTATAAAAAAGTTCATTGAGGGTAAAGAAAGGGGAGACTGCAAAGGGTGAGGAAAAGGATCAGATTGGTTTTCTGAAATACAGCTAATCCAGCTATAGGCTGTGTTTAGCAGAGTTGCTTCAGCGTGGAGCAGACCTCAGCCCTTGTGAGTAGAGGAGCACCCGTTAAGTTTGTCCCACAGCTATCGATCATACCCCCCCTTTACTATAAGATCTGAGCATTCACAGTCTTTAATGTGTTTATTCTCACAACACTTCTGTGGGGGTAAGGAAATACTGTTATCCCCATGTTACAGATGGGAGGTTAAGTGACTTGTCCAAGATCACACAGGCAGGCCTATGGTGAAACCTGAGTATCACATGGTCCAGGCTAACTCACTAACTTCTCCCTAACCTTCCTCTTCCCCAGCCTTTTAAATGTATGGGTTTTATAAAGGGGGGAGCATAGGAAAACAAACATAACAGGAATACAAATGTTTTTGAGGGGTTTCTGTTATATAATCAAAAAAGTGGGAGGAGTGAAGTTTAAATGTTTGGTGTATGTGAAGAGGGGAAGGGGCTGGCATGGGTGGAATTTAAAAAATTGCTGCAATGCTAGAAGTCTCAATGTAGCATTGGGAACTGAAAAAAGAAAGCTGAGATTGAAAGTGAAACTGGCCAGTCTAGTTCCTGCTAGACCTGGCCTGGGCAAAATATGGCCTACAGGCTGGATCCAGCCCATGGACGCAGGGAGGGACCCAGGCAGGCTCCCTACTTGCCTTGCCCCACCTACACTGCTCAGAAAATGCCAGGCTGTTTCTCATTCAGAACTGTGAGCCTGGAAGGGAGGAGGGGGAAGGCTTTAGGTGCTGCCCCTGCTCCCAGCACAATCCCATTGGCTGGTTTCTGGCCAGCCACGAAGCAACACACCCCCTCCCCTCCCACTCATAGTTATTTACACACAGACATGGCCTTGCAGCCTGTGTGGGAGTGGGGTAGGCAGCCTGGCTGGCTGAGAAACATACTAGGCTGCTGACTGGGAGTCACCCAGGTAAGTCTCTTGCCCAGAGCCTGCTTCTGGCACCCCAGCCCCTCCCTTCTCCAATCCTTTGTCCCCTCCCGCCCCCATATCCCCTCCCAGGTCCAGTACCCCAATTCCCTGCCACAGATCACAATCCCCTCCTGCCCTAGGTAACAACTCAAACTCCTGCACCCCAAAATCCCCTGCCTTAGGTCACAATCCAAATACCTGTACCACCCACTGTATCTCAGTCCCCTGCTCTAGGTCACAACCCCTTCCTGTTCTAGGTCACATCCAAAACCGCTGCACCCCAGTCCAGTCCCCCGGGCCACAACTGCCTCCTTCACCCAAATTCCCTCCCAGACCCCACACTCCCTCCTGTACCCCAGTCCCTTACCCCAAGCTCCCTTCTGTGCCCAACCTCCATTCCAGACCCCCACACCTCCTCCATTAGTATCATGGAAGAGTGTGGCCCTTGACCACTTACCAAATTCTTGGAGTGGCCCCCCCCAACAAAAATTATTACCCACCCCTGTGCTAGACTGAGTTCAGTGCCTAAACAGATTGCAATGCAGAAAGTAAACAGTCCTTACCAATAATGAAGAGAAACTAGATGTTTCAGCTTCTTTCATTTGTATCTAAGGTGGCAGCTGTAATACAGAGAAGTACATTTTTTCTAAATATATTATTTTTATCTTGACAGTATCTCTCTCCAATAAATTGTGTGTAGTAAGGTGGCATTACTGTGAATCTTCTCCAAGGGTGAAGCCAATGCCTGCTGCTAAACACTTATTGATCCCTGGAAAGAATGAATTTTTTCTGATATGGCTCTCCTTTGCACCTTGTATTTTGCACGGATCATTACTTGATGTTTCTGCAGAAATAGCAGACAGAAATTGTATCTCCTCATCTACTTGTGATGTGTTAATCACTTTGGTAGTGAGGCACCAAATACACAAACTAAAAATTTCGCTCTTGCTTTTCCCCCCGAGATGTTTTATTCCAGGGATGGTCTTCACAGGAACATATTTGTGAGAGAATTCACCAATCAGTTCATAGAATCTAAGGCCTAAAGGGACCATTGTGATCATGTAGTCTAATCACCTGCATAATAATAAACTCATCTGAAATAATTCCCATTGGAACTAGAGCAGTGATACTCCGACTGTGGCTTCTGAGCCGCAAGTGGCTCTGTAATGTGTCTCCTGCGGCTTTTTGCAGCACATGATATTAAAACAAAGTGTGCTTTCATTATTAACCAACTAAGTTATTCACAATCAGGATGCTTTTACTATGTTATTAACCAATTGTAGTTGATAAAATAATAATACTTGGTCAATCATTTTGCAGTGAAGACTATATGATGAAACAGTTTCACAATATTGTGGCTTTTTTGCGTAATGTTGATTGCTAATTGGGCTCCTGAACCACTCAGGTCTGAGTATTGCTGAAGTAGAGCATATCTTGTAGAAAAACATCAAACCTAAATTTAAAATGTGCCAATGGTAAATCCACTATGACCCTTGATAAAATTGTTAAAAAGTTAGACCTTTTTACCAATGTGAATTTGTCTAGTTTCACCTTCTAGCCACTGGCTCTTATTTTACCTTTGTCTGCTAGATTGAAGAGCCCATTGTCAAATATGTTTCTTCTGAAAGTAGTTGTAGGTTCTGATCAAGTCAACACTTAACCTTTTCTTTGTTAAGCTAAATAGAATGAGTTCCTTGAGTTTATATCCCTCTCTAGTTTATCAAAATCCTTGAATTGTGGACACCAGAACTGAACATAGTATTCTAGCAGCACAGGGGGAGGGAGGGCTGTGTGTAACCTGCTTATTAACCATGTACATCATTACACTTTGACATCCCTACTTGCCAGCCCCGCTTCTGAGCCCCACCACCAACCAGAGCCAGCCCTCCCTCCCTCACATATGTGAATCCTCTGCCCCAACCCAGTGAAAATGATGATGGGGGACAGTGAATGACTGAGAGAGGGGGGATGAAGAGAACAGGGCCTCAAGGCAGGGCAGGAATGTTCAGTTTTATTTGATTAGAATGGCAACCTTAGTTACACTGTTAACTCATATTTAGCTTGTGATCCACTATGACTTCCCAGATCTGTTGCCTCAGTACAGGACAACAGAAAGAGGTGATGTTCCCACAATGAGAGTAAGATGGAGTTAACGTGGTAGTCAAAGTTTGGAGAGCAATGCCAGACAGTACAGGGCTATTCCAGGTTTTGCCTTAGAATTTGGAGCCTAGAGAATTTTTCCTCTTGCCAAATACACTAGCTGGTTGCAGTTGTGGCTCCGAATATCAGGGGGGTTCTGGAGCGAACAGCAAGTGATTCAAGATAAAAGGGCTATTACCACATCTGTACTAACACTCTCCAAATTCATAGATTCTGAGGCTATGTTGTGACAAGCAGGCAGCCCTTATTAGCTGTGCAAACTTAATTAGCTCACATCAAAGATTGTGGAAGACATTTCTCTAGGGAGCCTGTGGTTACCAAGAGGTTCAAACTCTGCTCAGTAGTGGTGATATTAATATTGAAAGTACCCATTGGAGGGTTTTGATGACCTTGCTTGTGTTGCTAAAAAGATGCATTTTCCAGGTTTAGCTGGTTCTTTTCACCGGTATTGTATCCAATACTGAAGTGATTTCTCCAGGGGGAAAAGAAAGGGGTGTGGGATAGAGATTTTGCCACAAAGGTTTGTGCATCCATCTGCACTGGGATTTTATGGTATATGCCATTAAAAGCTAAATAACTAAGCCAGCAATAAACCTTTATACCAGTATTGATGGGGCTGGGGACTGACTTTTCCCAGATTCAGTGCAGATCAATGAAGGAATTGTCTCCAGTTCAGCAACCTGATGTCGGCTGTCAAATCAGCAGGCTCCCCTTGCACACAGGCAGCACAGTCTGTCGATTCTGCACAGTGTAAAGGTAGCAGAGTAGCCTGCAGTGCACAGTGTCCTGGTGGTCACACATCATTTTTCCTTTGGAGAGTTTGGAACTGCTTTCTACAGCCCAAGCAAATGTAAATACCCATATAAAGAAATGCTCAGCAAAGGACAGCAACCAGGCAGCCCACCAATCCCAGGGAGCTTACCCAGGAACATTGGCCATTGCAGGCAGATCCCCTCAGTTAACATCAGAGCTCTGTGCGCTAGCTCACTTCTTTCTCTTTGGAGAGCCCACTGACCCTGCTGTGCAGTGTTGGGGCTGCATCTTGATCTGGCTTGTTATTGCTTTACACAATGAAAGATTTTTGATCAGTTTCTCTTTTTGTTTCCTCTGATGTCACAAACCTACGTCTGTATTTGTGTCCCTCTGCTTCTCCTTTGCTTTTTTTCCCAGCTTGCTCCTGCAAAAGGGATTGCTAGATTGAGGAGGGAGGAGCTGGCTCACATGGGCAGTCACTGAGCAGATGAATTGCTGAGAAGGGGCCAACACATTTGGCGTGTGTAATATAACAGGTTTCTGGGGGCACTGCTGAGAGGTCAGATCAGGGCAAATGGCTTAGAAACAGGGCTACTTACAGCCCAAGATTGGCCTCTATAAGGCATGCCAAACCAGTCACAAAGAGCACCTTTTTTTCATGGTGGCCAGCAAGAAGTCACACAAGCAATCCCCTAGACACCCCAGCTTCTCCTGTGCCACAACCAGTACCACACCTTAAACAGATGCGAGGTTATAAAAACTAATCTCATCCAAACTGGTTCTTCTCATCCCAAGGGACCAGCCACACCGTATCAATTTGTACCTCATATCTTACCCAAAGGAGCATGCTGTGCCAATTAGGGATGTAATAGCTTATAGGTTAATGCTACAGACTATACACATTCCCCGCTCCAGCCAGTAAATTTTTTAGCAGGCTGGCCAGCAAGCTGGCTCAGTCCTGGCTTGCGCCAGGTCTGGGACCTACCCCCACTGCAGCTCTGCATTTAAGGTGTCTCAGGAGCCAGGCAGGCAGGCAGCCTGGCTCAGTTCCGGCTCAGGCTGGGTCCGGAAGCTCAGACCTCCCCACCCCCGGGAAGGGGCTGCTGCCACCCCATGCAGCTGCCTCTGATGCAGAGGCAGCAGCATGAGGTGGCAGGCAGCCGTTCCATAGGGGAGTTGGTTTTTAAACTGGCTCCCATCGCAGACCAGCTCCCTCCTGGCACCCCATGCTGCTGCCTCTGATTCCTTGCCCATGTGGAGGGAATTCCTTTGTTCTCCTTGTGTGAAAGATTAAAGGTCTAGAAAACATGACCTATGAGGGAAGGCTAAAAGAATGGGGTTTATTTTGTTTAGAAAAGAGAAGATTGAGGGGGGACATGTTAGCAGTTTTCTAGTACCTAAAAGGGAGTTACAAGGAGGAGGGAGAAAAATTGTTCTTGAGCTCTGATAATAGGACAAGAAGCAATGGACTTAAATTCCAGCAAGGGAGGTTTATGTTGGACATTAAGAAAAACTTCCTAACTGTCAGGGTGGTTAAACACTGCAATAAATTGCCTAGGAAGGTTGTGGAATCTCCATCACTGGAGATATTTAAGAGCAGGTTAGACAGACATCTATCAGAGATGATCTAGATGGTGCTTGGTCCTGTCGTGAGGACAGGGGACTGGAACTGATGACCTCTCAAGGTCCCTTCCAGTTCTAGTATTCTATCATTCTGCCTCCCAAAATGGAGTTTGTCATCTGAGCAAGTCACTTGTTCATGCATGAATCATCCTTAGCAGCTATTGCTTACATGCTGGTCTGAATGTTCACAACAAAGCTCCTCAGGTGTGGATTGGCATCGCTTAAGGTCTGTTGTCAGTGAAGTACTGCTATTCATTTGAGAGCAACCCTTTCAGAATAGGTGGGTGAAGCCTGCTGATAACTCCCAGAAGCAAGTATTTGAAATACAACTACAGAGCCAGTTCTCATAGCTTCAAATACAAAAAATAATATATGCATACTAACAGTATAAGCAGATTTAGCAAATTATCAGCTTTCTATAGACACATGACTAGGCCCTCTTTGTACAAGATTTGATGCAAACCTATAAACGTAGTTACAACAATGTTTTGCATGTTCATATCAGAATCTAATAACACCAGAGCATGATAAGCACCTTTAATGGTATTCTAAGCAGAGAGGGTAAGGATCTGAACAGGACATGGAGACTGACCTAGCTGGTCAGTTAAGGACGGGGTGAGGCACACCATTGATTCATCGGAGGGAAGTTTTCATTGCTCCTTGCACCTTTCCTGTGGACTTATGTCTCCAGAACTATCAGTCTGGCACCTTTCATACACACAGAAACCCAGCTTTGATGATTCCACCAGGGACACTCCAGGAGCGGAGAGGAAAGGAATCAGATGTGAATTCTTAAGCAGCAGCCAAATTCTGGGATTAAGAGCTGTCATTTCTCTTTTAGCTGTGGCTTTGGCTGCTATTCCCACCACACTGCTCCCTAGGATCATTTCTTCATGCATCAACTCTACTGGGCAGGATATTGTAGTAGATGCGCCACACTCACCTCTCAAAACAAGTCTCCTACTCTCAGCTCACGGAGGGTCAGAGATCCCGTGGAGGTCAGAGAAAATGCTACAAAACATAAGGAAAGCGTATCTCAAGAAAATTCATTTAGACATCACAAGTTGAAAGGAGCAAGTCACCAGCTGATCTCAATGGTACCACATCCTCTGTCAGTCAGTGGCCCACTTCGAAGAGAAGCTCCTTGCCCTCGAAGCTGAAGAGAGAGAGAGAGAGAGAGAGAGAGGGAGAAGGAAGGAAGGAAAAAGAAATAACTTTCTGCCAGCTGACTCACCAGGAGATGTCTGTACCTACACTGGGCAGACAAGCAAACAATGCAGGTATGCAGATTAGAGGGGCAAAGGCACAAAACCAGCTCAAACTAGCTAGAGACATAAATAGTAACAAGAAGAAATTCTGTAAATATATTAGAAGCAAGAGGAAGACCAAGGATAGGGTAGGCCCATTGCTTAGTGAAGAGGGAGAAACAATAACAGGAAACTTGGAAATGGCAGAAGTGCTTAATGACTTCTTTGGTTCGGTCTTCACCAAGAAGTCTGATGATGAAGAAATGCCTAACATATTGAATGCTAGTAGAAATGGGGTAGGTTTAGAAGATAAAATAAAAAAAGAACAAGTTAAAAATTACTTAGAAAAATTAGATGTCTGTAAGTCACCTGACTAAATGCATCCTAGAATACTCAAGGAGCTGATAGAGGAGGTAACTGAGCCTTTAGTTATCCTCTTTGAAAAATCATGGAAGACAGGAGAGATTCCACAAGCCTGGAAAGGGGCAAATATAGTGCCCATGTATAAAAAGGGAAATAAGAACAAGTCAGGCAACTACAGACCAGTCAGTTTAACTTCTGTGCCAGGAAAGATAATGGAGCAAGTACCGGTAATTAAGGAATTCATCTGGAAGAAAAGAAGGTGTTAGATAACAGCCAGCATGGATTTGTAAAGAACAAATCATGTCAAACCAATCTGATAGCTTTCTTTCATAGGATTGTAAATCTTGTGGATAAGGGAGAAGCGGTGGACGTGGTATACCTAGACTTTAGTAAGGCATTTGGTAGGGTCTTGCATGATCTTCTTATCAATAAACTAGGCAAATACAACTTAGATGGGGCTACTATAAGGTGGGTGCATAACTGGCTGGATAACCATTCTCAGAAAGTAGTTATTAATGGTTTACAATCATGCTGGAAGGGCATAACAAGTGGGGTTCCGCAGGGGTCTGTTCTGGGACCGGTTCTGTTCAATATCTTCATCAACTATTTAGATATTGGCATAGAGAGTACGCTTATTAAGTTTGCAGATGATACCAACCTGGGAGGAGTTGCAACTGCTTTGGAGGGTAGGGTCATAATTTAAAATGATCTGGACAAACTGGAGAAATGGTCTGAGGTAAATAGAATGAAGTTTAATAGGGACAAATGCAATGACTCCACTTAGGAAGGAACAATCCATTTCACACATACAGAATGGGAAGTGACTGTCTAGGAAGGAGTACTGCAGAAAGGAGTCCTAGTAGACCATAAGCTAAATATGAGTCAACAGTGTGACACTGTTGCAAAAAAAGCAAACACAATTCTGGGATGCATTAACGAGTGGTGTGAGCAAGTCATGAGAAGTCATTCTTCCACTCTCCTCTGCGCTGATTAGGCCTCAATTGGAGTATTGTGTCCAGTTCTGGGCACCACATTTCAAGAAAGATGTGGAGAAATTGGAGCGGGTCCAGAGAAGAACAACAAGAATGATTTAAAGATCTAGAGAACCTGAGCTATGAGGGAAGAGTGAAAGAATTGGGCTTGTTTAGTTTGGAAAGGAGAAGACTGAGGAGACATGACAGCGGTTTTCAAGTATCTAAAAGGGTGTCACAAGGAGGAGGGGGAAAAATTGTTCTCCTTGCCCTCTGATGATAGAACATGAAGCAATGGGCTTCAACTGCAGCAAGGGAGGTTTAAGTTGGACATTAGGAAAAAGTTCCTAACTGTCAGGGTGGTTAAACACTGGAATAAATTGCCTTGGGAGGTTGTGGAATCTCCATCTCTGGAGATATTTAAGAGTAGGTTGGATAGACATCTATCAGGATGATCTAGACAGTACTTGGTCCTGTCGTGAGGGCAAGGGATTGGACTTGATGATCTCTCGAGGCGCCTTCCAGTTCTACTATTTTATGATTCTATGATCTGTAGTTCCAGGATTGGACTCCTGAGTTATTTCAGGGGCCATATATAAATCTGTGGGAGAGATCATCCTTAACTCAAGGGATCGCCGATGATGATGATGCTTTCTAAGGTACTGTGCCCAGAGTTGGTGTAAATTACATGGCTTCTGGCTATTTGTCAACAGGAATGTCCCCAGTTTTGTCCCTTCCTCCTGTCTGCTGGATAGTTCCTTTTCATTCTGTGTGCTGGCCCCATGAAGGTAGCTGTGGGACTGATGATGGCCTAATACTTCCACCCCCCCTTTCCCATCTGAGCAGCAAGGAACAGGAGGAGGGAGCAGCAAATGCGATAAGTAGTCTCATCTCAAGGCATAGCCAGTGCCTAGTCTGAGATGTTTCTGCCAGCACTGGGCTACAGGCAATGTGACTTTGCATGGACTGGCTCCATTCCCACCTCCTCCCAGCCCTTGCAAGAGTAAACTAAAGTAGAGATTTTCATAGGCTACTGGAAGTGAGGATACCTCCCTTTGAAATGAGACTGCTCTGTGCATGCAGTCCCCATATTGTGTGGAAGAGCCTTGTGAGAAGTGAGCCTTTCAAACTCTCTACCCAAAGTCAAGATACTTACTTCAGAATACATAAATAAATCTCTGCTTCAGCTGATGTGTATTTCAGACTGATTACTAATCAGAGACTGTAATAAAACCTTTGCCTTTGCCTTCATGTCACTGGAGATGGTGCTCCCTTTAGGGCAGAGCTGAAGTGCTCTGGTTTAGAGCAGCGTAGGAGAAGCCTAGGACCTCGTGCTCATGGAAACTGAATCCCCCTTTCACCCTATGTGCACCTAGTCCCACCAGCTTGTAGTGAACAGTTTCTGATTCTGTGGTTCGTGTTCTGAGCGGTCAGCAGATGGGCAGAGAGTTCAGGCTGATTCTGACTGAGCAGGACTAATAATAAAGACTAAGGGGAAGTTGCGTCATATCCCATCCCATATGGTGACTCCTGCTGCTGCTATTCTCCTGTGGGAAAAGTTGTGACGGCCTTCAGGACTTGATCCCAGTGCCTTTACTACTTGAATAATAGAGCACACTGGAAATGCTTGCTGTCACTGTCAAATGCATGTTGCACACAAGTGGGGACATTTGGTATTTGGTTCCACTGGTATGTGTGAACTAATGCTGCCTCTTCCTTAGTGGACGCTTTCTCATTGCCTGCCAGATACTGGCCTCTCATCACGGCAGCGGAGCCCAGTGCCCTCCACTACTATCCAGTGGCTAGTTTTTGCCCCAGATTTCTAATCCTTAAGGCAGTACAAGTTAATGAAAATGAATTGTGAAGAGATTCCTGTAGGTTAGTTTGGTCTTTGGGGAAGGAGCTGAACAACTAAATTTAGGCCATGTGGATAGCACAAGCTTATTCTCCTCAGTTCATTTTGGAATTTGTCATGCAGGCTTAATCATATGGATTAATTGTAGCTTTTAAGGGTACATCTCCATTGCAGTTTAGTAGTGTGCTTCCCAGCTCAGGCAGACAAACAAACGTTGGCTCCGCTCAAGCTAACACACTAAAAATAAGAGTGTAACCAGGGAGATCGCAGGCAGTGACTCAAGCTAGCCACCTAAGTACATATGCTGGGGCTCTGGGCAGGTTTATACTCAAGAAGCTAGTGTGAGCTGCCACTGGTGCCATCCCCAGCTATACTATTATTTTTAATGTGTTCACTCAAGAAGAGCTAATGCATCTCTCTGCCTGAGCTGAGAAGCACACACCTAGCTGCAGTGTAGACCTACTTTAGGCCTTCCTCAGCCACAGCAGAGGTACTTGCTAGAATAAATGATCTTGTAGAGCATTCGGTAGCACATTTGGACCACAGGAAAGGGCAGATTTATTTCTAGACTGAACATACCACTGTAGAAGCATGAGGGGGAATGCAGGATGGGTGGTTCTCCAGTCTCAGGAGTGTTCCAGTGGCAGTCTGCAGCCAGGATAGATAACAACCAGAATGTGTATGAGCCGTCATTCTGACAGCACAATGGCCACCTTTTGCCTGTAGAGTGCCAGACTCCATTAGATGTGATATGCCCTTGAGTGCCATCTGCAACATTCACCCTTAGGCTGTCTTCCTCTCCATCAGCCCTCCCATTTGCCACTTGCCTTCCATCCCTTGATTTTCTCTCTCCCTTTTTCTGTTTGACCCTCCTTTTTCTCTACTCCTCACCTAGGGTTGCCAGGTGTCCGGTATTCACCCGAACAGTCCGGTATTTTTGGCTCCTGTCCGGTAAAAAAATTCAGAGAATACCGGACACCTAAAATGTCCGGTATTTTCTGAATTTTTCTCCGGCCAGGAGGCGAAAATGCCGGGCACCTGGCAACCCCACAAACACTCAGTACCCGGCCTCCCCCTCCCCCCCCCCGACCCCGAGTCCCCTCTGGCCCCCAACACCCCCGACCCCAGCCCCCATGCTTACCTAGTTCCCCAAGGCTGCCAGCACAAAATGACTGCCGGCCAAAAGACCTAGGGGAAGCAATGCTTCTTAGTGCTCAACCGCTCCCCGGTTCCTATCCCTGTACTTAAAGGACACATGCTGTTTTAATGGTGGTTTTGGGTGTTTTTTTGGCCTAATAAGTCCTTGGAGTCTCTCTTTTTATTTATTTATTTATTTCTTTATTTTGGTTAACAACTTTGCCCCCCCCCCCCCAACAGAATTTTTCCCTGGTGGTTTTTTTTTGGGGGGGGAGGGGGGAGAGGGGTTCAGTATTTTTGTTTCAATCATCTGGCAACCCTATCCTCATCACACACACTTGTTGGCCTCCCCAGGCCTGCCCCAGGAAAGGGCTGTACTCATGTAGTGCTGCACCACTCGTGGCCTCCTGTGCCTCTCTAGACTCTGGAAATGTGGGCAAATGCCAGCAGGTTGGCACATGTCTTGCAATCTCATTGAGTAAAAAAAGTCTTGTATACCCTGTGCAATAATGAATCAATCAGGGAAAACCACAGGTTATACACAGGTGGGGGTAATACTTGTGCGCGGGTTATATGCGCTAATTTACGGTACTACTGTGGCAGGGTCAGGCCAGGGAGCTGCTGCAGAGAGGGAAAAAGGCAGCCTAAAAGGGTAAAAAACCTGTAAGTAGAAGCAGAGAACTGCAGGCCAATTAGATGCAGCTGAGAGGGAGCTGGCTCCAGCAGATTGGGGCCGGCTGACTTCTCTGCTGGCTGACTGAGGGCCTTTAAAAGCCTCAGCAGTTGGAATCTGGGGAGGTGTGTGAGAGGATGGAAGGGAGGTGGTGGAGAGACAGAGAGGAAGAAGTTCGAGAGAACACTCTGTAACAGCATTAGGTGGAGGCAGCTAGGGAGGGAGTCTGAGGAGGCATGGCTGGGCTCCCTACCACAGAGACCTGCTGCAAAACCCAAACTCTGGGGCTGTGTCTAGACTGGCCAGTTTTTCCAGCTGTCTACACTGTCTAAACTTGCCAGCTGTCTACACTGGCTGCTTGAATTTGCGCAAGAGCACTGACGTTCTAATGTAAGAAATCAGTGCTTCTTGCGCAAATACTTTGATGCTCCCATTCGGGCAAAAGTCCTTTTGCGCAAAGCCTTTTGCGCAAAAGGGCCAGTGTAGACAGCTCAGTTTTGTTTTGCGCAAAAAAGCCCCAATGGCTAAAATGGCAATCGGGGCTTTCTTGCGCAAAAGTGCGTCTAGATTGGCCACGGACGCTTTTGCGCAAAAAGTGCTTTTGCGCAAAAGCGTCCGTGCCAATCTAGACTCTCTTTTGCGCAAATACTTTTAACGGAAAACTTTTCCATTAAAAGCATTTGCGCAAATTCATGCCAGTCTAGATGCAGCCTGGGGTTAGGAGTGAGAGGCCTGCCCAGTGGTGGCTTGGGTAAGAGGGGCCCTTGCCACACTACTCAAACCTATTGAAATGTGAAGGAACACAGCATGCTGTTTTGAAGAGTTCGTACTACCTCAATGCAGAAGGTCCCAAGGGGTTTATAGATAACTCACGACCCCAGTGTTCCTTAGAATAAGATCACAATTGTCCTCCTCTCTATTCCGAAATGAAGTGACTCCTGAAATGCTGCAGAAGCAAATGCAAAATATTGTAAGATCTCAGTGCTACCAATCTCTCCCAGCCAGAATGGTCTATGAGTGCAGGCTGGCTTTGGAGGAATTCCTGCCTGCTTAAGTCCCTAGCTCTCGGAGTCCTAGGTCTGACAGGAATTAAAAGGACTCCCTTTATCCCAAGTGTCACAGCAGCTAATGGCATAGAAGCTTTGGGTAAGGGGGTGCTCACATCTCTTCCTCTCCTAGCAAGAGCCCCAGGAGACAATGTTCTCGGAGTACCATCTTTAGTTAGCAATTATGAAAGAGGTGGCTTTACATGGAATGGTGCTGACTTCTGTACAAGACTTAACTACAGTCACTGTTGCGCTGTTTCCTCCTTTTCTCAATTTCCTAGCATAACCCCCTCTTCCGTGACAGCAACAGACAGGAAAGGTTACTCGAGTATAAATGGCTCCTGGTCCTTAGGTGATGGAGAGGGTTTGAAGTTTCTGTTCTTATTCCACCTGGGGAAGCTAGAAGGGAAACAAACAATTGTTGGAAGCACATCACTGGGCTACCTCATTGCAGATTGACTGGGGGCAGGAGGTTCTGAAGAGCACTGTCAGTAGCTCCTGATCCCAGCAGAGAGGATTGTAATGAGTTGTGTTCAGTATTGAACTTTATACTTCAAGATAACTCTTTAAATAGCAACATTCCTCAGTCTACACACTGGCTCAATGCCCAGGGAAAATAGTGGGTTGAAGATATGAGTCGTCATTTTTTTTAGTGCTTTCAAACTGCACATCTGTTTGAAAACATTAATCCAGGTAGCCAATGGCAAAAAATTACCTGTCTGTACTCTTCATTCTGACCTTGCAGCAAACATGGCAGCAGTGTGTTGTTATTTTCCCTGGGTAATTAAAAAGGCAAAGGGCTGAGGGTCAATTATGTGACTTTTTCTTTTCCTTTATTTGCTTTTTTTCATGTAATATAAAAATTGGAGACAGCTCTATCTGTTCTAGTTAAAAATGATTTCTCCTTGGACTGTGGTCTTCTCTGATCTCACAAGCTCAGCAGAGGCTGGCTTCATTAGCATTGCACCCAATTTTAATGTAATTGCATTCTGCCTGCCTAAATTCCACCTGTATGTTCATCTGGACATTGGTGGTATTCTTGTCTTCCTGTTATAAACTGTTTTAATGTTGATGTATGCTGTCGAGTAGGGGCTGTATGGTAAATAATATCTGTGGTATTTCAAAGAGCTTTACAGACAAGAACTAATTAACCCAGCTTGATGCTTATGTGGGTGAAGTGATCCTACTGTGCTCTTTGTACATCACTTTAAGTTTGTACGTTGCTCTAAGATCATTTGGGATGCATAAACATTCACATAGAGTAGATATGTAAGAAGTGAAATTCTTGGTTACGTTTTGCTACTATCCTTCACCTTGCATGTTTTGGGAGGGACCATTCCATTTTTCACTTGAGCACTGCAGTATAAATGGAAGACTGATTCTCAGTTATTTTCCCACCTTTTTATTCTGGCTGAGCCAAAAGAAAGAAACAACAATTGTGACAGTGAGAGTTACTCATTGTCACTCTTGATTGTTCCTTAGATTGGCTTAAATTGTACTCTGCTCTATTTTCTATTCCCCCAGGGGTCTATGTTATCTGTTGGAGAAGGTTAACGTAGGAAGCAGGAAGAGGAGGAAGGAAAAGGAATCCATAGTCCATTTACTTTTATTTATAACAGACTTTTCTGATTTTTATATATCATTTTGCCAGACAATATCATTGTTTCCTGAATGATCCCCTTCCCATGTATGTTATCTATCACTCCTATTTGGCCCATCCAGTCATGTCTATCTTGGCCATGTTTACAGTAGCGAACAGCATAGCTGGAATCAGTGTGCCTTAGTTTGACTTACCATAGCATCCCTACTGCAGGGGTTCGATGGAAGAAATTCTCCCATCAACTTCCCTTACTCCTCGTGACTCAGTGGAACCAGAGTTGATGATCAGCCTTCAATTTTTTTTGTGCCCTTACTAGACCTGCTAAATAGACCCCCAGGGGAATGATCTCTGCAGTATCAAACTCCTGGTAAGTGAAGACAAGGCCTAAATACCTGAGTGAGATCTCTTCTCTCCAGCACCATGGCAGGTCTGTGTGTTAGCTGTGTGAAGACATAAGAGTGCCCTCCATTGACTTTTCCTTCCCTCTCAACTGTTTGCAAAGCAAGAGAGAAACAGTGGAAGGTTTCCTGTCTTACTTTGAGTACTGTTTAAAGACCCTGCAAGTTCTGCTGTCCATAATTGCATCATTTCTTCTGATCTTGAACAGTCACTCAGCCACTTTGGTAGGCAAAGGCAGGCAGAATAACAGTGTGTCAGAGTTTGGAGGGGAATGCTGCTGAATGGGGAATTGGGATTAAAGAGGAGGATTAGAATCCAGGAATTGCTGAGAGAATAGGCCATAAATCTAGTGGGCAAAAAGAAAGTCAGAGTGAAGAAACAGCCAGCCTGTATGTTTTTAACAAGTGCTTCCAATTTGCTTTAGTCTTGTGAGTCTCGCAGCACTGATGGTTTAGTTGAAGCTCACAATTTGAAAATAAACTTTTTTGTTTTTCAACAGCTCAGTGCCCAGGAAAGCATCAAATAGCTTCAGTTTCAAATCAAAATGAGATTGCTGTGGTTATACTGTTGTCGTACCCGTTCCGCTGCTATGGTCTCTGTGAGCAGGAGGCATCTTTGGGGAGCAGGTCCAGCTAGGCTTGGTTGCTATGGTAAAGTCTCTGCTGAAGCCTGTTCTCCATCTGTAATTGCTATTCAGCAGTTGTTTCTAGTAGTCGTCTCAAGGAGCTCGTGCAAGTAAAGGGGACGAAGTCCCTCACGGTGTCTCTGCTTTCACCACGGCTCACCTCTGACAAATGATGTGCATTAACTTCTAAACTCTCCAGTAATTAAACTGGTTTGAGATGCATTTTCCTGAAAGTTAAAGCTGTGGAAAAGGAAGGGGGAAGTGGCAACTTTAAAAATCAATATTGCAAATGCAATGCAAAAGAGTGTAATTAGCATGTTTTGCAGGGCCTATTAATTCCTCTGAAATGCTGTTTATTAGGCAGAAGAACTCAGGAGCCCATCAGTGGATTTAAACAGGTTCTGTAATGAAATGTAAATGGTGTAATTGGGCTTGTTCTGAAAGTATTTATTCTTCACCTGCGACCTGCTTGATTGCGGTTTGACAACACGAAGGAGTGTGCATCTCTTCGTTAATGACAGCTAATTCCCCAGAGCTAATGGAGTGGGACGCCCAGCCGCCTGGTGCTGGGAACGGCAGGTCGTGTCTGGAGCTCTGCAGTGATTGGCACCAATCTGAGCACAATGTAACTTTAATTACAGTAATTCCAAATCCAAAGCAAGCATTTAGCTGCCGGAGAGAGGCTCTTAATTTTGCAAATAGATGCTGTCTAATAGGCTGACCTTTTATTAGGCAAATATTGGTTTAGGCAAGAATGCCGTCCTCCAAGAGGCAGGTAACATTGCTGGCTCCCATTAGCTCAGTGAAGATGACAGTGCGGTCTCACTGCCAGGTTAAGCATATGGGATTGCTCATAAGTGTGAAGTATAGAAACTATGAGGGAAATGTGGTGCAGTATTTAAATGGTCTTTACACCAAGGCATGGAGTTACTTTTCCTGGAACAACTGGTCCTTATGCGCAAATTTTGTTTCTGCAAACTACAGGATTTTGTTTTCTTCCAGGAAATCTTCTTATTTGAGCTGAAAGATGCAGGCTACCTCCAAACAGAAAAGAAAGTTTCCTCTGGTCTTGACTCCTTCACATAGTTTGTGCAGACTGGAATTAGACACTCTGCACTCTTTCACTTTACATTATTGCAATTTCTCTGTAATTACCGACACTTCTACTTACTACTGTGTTCCACTCACTTCAGCTCAGGTGTGTATGCATATCTGAGGGAAAGCACCAAGTCTTACTCTTACCTTACCAGTGAGAATGCAGGCTAATATGGAGCTTCCCTTTGAGAAGAAATGGGTGGAGACAATGAAGAACTGATGTGGAATAAGGAAAAAATAGGCCTCCTCAGAGCTGAAGAATCAGTAGGGAGAACTGTTCTCCCAACCTCTTTCCTAACACCACCAAGGTAGAGTAGAAGTGAGCCCAAGCAGCAAAGATGATATCCAAATTTAGTCCCAAAGCTACAGAGGTGATATATGGATCCAAGGATAATAGGCCTTTGGTTCTTTACCTGAGAAGTGCAGAGTTGTGTAGTCTTTAATGATTGAGAATGGAAGCTCACAAAACTGGGTGACTGGACAACAAAATGGCAGATGAAATTTAATATTAATAAATGCAAAGTAATGCACATTGGAAAATATAATTCCAACTAAACATGCAAAATGATGGGGTCTAAATTAGCTGTTACAACCCGAGAAAGAGATCTTGGGGTCATTGTGGATAGTTCTCTGCAAACATCCTCTCCGTATGCAGCAACGATGAAAAATATTAACAAAATGTTGGTAATCCTTAAGAAAGGGATAGATAATAAGACAGAAAATATCATATTGCCTTTATATAAGGCCATGCTATTCCCATATCTTGAATACTGCATGCAGATGTGGTCGCCCCATCTCAAGAAAAGATATATTGGAATTCGAAAACGAAATTGTTCAGAAAAGGGAAACAAAAATCATTACGGGTATGAAATAGCTTCGATATGCGGAGAGATTAATAAAATTGGGACTTTTCATCTGAGAAAACAGACAGCTAAGAGGGGTATGTGATTGAAGTCTAGAAAATCATGCCTGGTGTGCAGAAAGTAAATCAAATAGTGTCATTTACTCCTTCTCATAATACAAGAATTAGGGGTCACCAAATAATAGACAGTAGGTTTAAAGCAAACAAAAGGAAATATTTTCCATATATTACACAATCAGCCTGTGGAACTCCTTGCCAGAGGATGTTTTGATGGCCAAAATTATAACAGGGTTCAAAAAAGGATTAGGTAAATTCAGGGAGGATGTGGCTATTAGGCAGGATGGACAGTGATGGTGTCGCTAGCCTCTGTTTGTCAGAATATGTGAATGGATCACTTGATGTTTACCTCTTCTGTTCATTCTCTTTGAGGCATCTAACATTGGTCACTGTTGGAAAATGGGACTTTGGTTTGACCCAATATGGTCATTCTTATGTTCTTAAGCAGTACAATGTTATCAATAAGTTGACTTCTTTTTTTCTCCTCTGAAGAAAGAGAGAGACTCCTCCTCTCCTCTTTAGCCTCCTTCCATCCATGAGCAGTGGATGAAACGGTGGGAGTGAAGCCGCATTAGTAGATAATATCCAAATAGTCCCAAAGCTAAGGAGGTGATATATGGATCATTAGTTTACACTGAAGAACGCTGAATCAGCTGGTGCTGCAGTGAGTAGACATATCAAGGGCAGAATGGAGAGGGAAGTTTGGAATTCAGTTGCATTCCAAGCAGAGTCCAGTGGAAGAGACTGTGGTTATTCGCTATTTGGGCCCTGAACAAGTGAATGAGAATCAGCAGTGAACAAGGATTTAATGACTGTCACAGAGAACAGGAAGCTACAGAAGCCGCTGCCATTAGGCAGTGGCATCTAATACCTACTAATTGGCTGAAACTAGTCCAGCAAAGAAGAGAGGGCTGAAGGCAGAATGGTGAGAGGAAGAGGACAGGAGGAAGTAGCGTAATCGGCCAAGCATGTAACCTTTTACCAGCAGATGGCTTCCCCTCCAGACTAATTAATCTTGATTCAGAGACCACTTTCCCTGGATGAGGTCACACTCCTATTGATGGCTTTAAAGTCCCCTGTGCTCCTGAGGCCTGATTCTGTGTTTCACAAAGAGTAAATCCACAGGCACACTCCTGATAGCCTTGGGCTGTTTCAGCAGCACAGCTTCTGTCTGCATTGCAACGGCTGTGGAACAGAATTCCACCGCAGGCAAACTCAACTCGGTGCCTGCTACCCAGTTCCCTAATGTGTGGAAGATGTAGCTGCTGAGCCCTAGGAAGACGTCCGACAGGAAGTCAGTGGATTAACATTGCAAAGAGCTGTCTTCCAAGCCAAGAATGTCCCTGGGTCACCATTAAAAAGACCTTAGTCTAGTGATTTATTGATCCTCTTCATGAGCCCACCCACTAAAATGCAAGCCTGCACTATCACAATTATTTTGTCTTCTAGCCTGTTGGGGTGACTTGATGGCTCATCCCTGCCTTTTCTAGATAGTCTCAGCTTTGACCTTGCAACAGCAAGGCCTTTGATGTGCAAAAAATTCTTTTTAACAGGCAGACTTGGACCATAGCCAAAAACTAAACAGAGCTGCATGTGGCCTGTAATGCTGACAATAAACTTAACCCAAATACATGGTTCTTGCCATACATCAGAATTTGGTTCTCCCAATTCAGACACTGTTTTGTACACACAAGGATTATATTTATTTGAACCAGTTATGTGAACATTCAAGTGTTCAGGTCTGACAGTGTCCTTTTGGGATATTTGAGGTTGCCTGAAAGTTATAGGCAATGTTCCCTCTAAACCTCCCCAACCATGTACAGATTTTTTCTATCCATGTGTGGAATAAAATTTGTCATGCACCAAGGCATCTGCAAATGTGCACCACCCATATAAATAAAACCTACCTGTGGGCACTCCAAGGATTAGACCTAAATTCTGTTCCTGACTTGCTGTGTAACTTGGGCAAGTCATTTGATGTAAAATATCTGTGCCTCAAAGGCGACTGTAGAATACAAATAATAAAATTGCCCCGTATCTAAAGGAGATACAGATGCTTGCTTGTCTTTTTAAAGTGCTTTGCAATCATCAAGTGAAAAGCAATATATATCTTCAAAGTCTGGTCCTTGTACCTGCAGAGTGCAGGGAGTAAATGATCAAAATCCAGGACCCTTGCCTCCTGGGAATGCTATCTTCTTAGTAGCTGTCTGACTGCCGTTTATTTTTATGATTCAGGAAAAAGAAAGATTAGGACACTGCCTCCAGTAGCTTAGAGCTCTCTGCTAGCATAGTTAGATCAGCCAGTCTAAAGTGAGTTGTCAGGCTGAGTGAGGCCAACATACATGGGGCCTAAGGTCCATTTTGCAACTCCAAAATCTGTGATCGTGATGTTTGGACATGGTTGTCGGTAGTCAAACATTTGTAAGGCTCAGAGGGGGAGCCATATTAGTCTGTCTCTGAAAAAAATTAAAACGCAACAATTGGGTCTGCAGCACCTTAGACTAAGAAAACGTGTAGATGGTATCATGAGCTTTCATTGGCACAACCCACTTCTTCAGACGATGAAGTCTCAGATTGCCCCACTCCTTTCTTATCCCCCTTTCTAATTTCTCTCCTTAACCCCCCACCCCAACACCACCTTTTCTTCCCTTTCTGTAGCTCATCCCACAAAAAACAAACCACCCACGTCATGACACTTTTTAAGAGTATGTCATAAGCTGTTTAGAATACCATTGTAGCCTAGTAATAGTACAGCGCAGAGGAGACCAATGGAGTGTTTTATCTGTGCAAGCCCATTCTACCAGCCACTGCCCTCGGCCCTTTGTGCTGGTCTCCCTTTATGCATTTTGTCTGTTCCCAGACAGAAAGCTCTTCGGGGAAGAGATTCTGCCTCTCTCACGTTTTCTCAAGCATGCATTGCAATTTGGGTGTTAAACATCAAATAAATAATAGTGATAACCGAGCCATCGACTGGATTAACAGTTGCTCCCATAAATACATAAGACTTCTGACTGGAGACTGAGCAAGTTTCTCAGCCTGTCTGCACTTGGGGCGAGCAGCAGCTCCTGATCATTAACGTGGAACTTTGATCTCTGAAGTAAGAGATCGTTCCCTTGTGCCGCTTTGGCATGAGGCATCAATGACAGACTGACAGTAGTAAAGCATAGCCATTTGAGAGGCTCCTCCAGCATTTACTGAGATTAGAACTCCAACAGGAGCCATTAGAAAGCAAGAAGTGATGGGATAGCAGGTTATGTGACCACTGTGACTCATTAATATAACAAAATTTATGTCCAGAGTACAGAGCAAGACTGGTGGGAACAAACTCTTAAGAGCTGATTTCTCTCTCTTCCCGATGCTGTTTCCTAAAGGCCTCTCTGGGAAACATGGCTTTCTTTAATTGCCTCCTGCTTTTACACTGAGCATCCTGGATCCATTTGTAGAGCTGTGGCTATGTTGTTGGGAGTGGAGTTAAGGTTGACCTTCTGCACCTGTAAGGTTGTGCCTTTTTGCACCTATATTTATGAATGGCAGTTTTATGTTAAACCAGTCACTTTAAAAAGTGATCACATAGGAATATATATCTTGTTGTCTCTAGGTTGGTTTGTTTCCAAAGTCCCCTTTGAGAGAGTACTAGAGGGGCAAGAGAAACCCACAGAGTGGTGATGAAGGGGAGTTCTTTATTGAATACCAATCCACTTCCAGAAAATCCAAAAACAACAATTCTAAAGTTAAGGGTAAAACCACGAGCTCTCACTGTTGTTAGCATGACTGTAGGACTAAGGGTGGGGGAGAACAAATCAATATCTTACAAGTCTATGTACTAATGCGAGAACTATTGGAAGTAAACAGAAACAATTGAAAATTCTAGTAAATAAACATAACTGTAATGTAGTTGGCATCATGGAGAGTTGGTGGGATAATAAGCATGACCAGAATATTGGTATAGAAGGGTACATCTTGCTCAGGAAGGATAGGCAGGGGAAAAAGGGTAGAGGTGTTGCCTTGTATATTAATAATGTATACACTTGGACTGAGGTTGAGATGGAAATAGGGGACAGACTTGCTGAAAGTCTCTGGGTAAGTATAAAAGAGGTAAAAAATACGAGTGATGTCATGTTAGGGGTCTACTACACACCATCTAACCCAGAAAAAAGAGGCAGATGAGGCTTTTTGTAAACAACAAAATCATCTATAGCACAGGACTTGATGGTGATGGAGGACTTCAGCTATCCAGATGTCTGTTGGGGAAAAAAACAATGCGGGGCACAGATTATCCAACAAGTTCTTGGAATGTATTGGAGACAATTTTTTATTTCAGAAGATGGAGAAAGATACAAGGGGAGAAGCTGTTACAGAAATATACAATGGGGAGAAAGATACAGGAGGAGGAACTGGTTGAGAATTTGAAAGTGGAAGGCAGCTTGTTTGAAAGTGGTCATGGAATAGTAGAGCTCGTGATTCTAAGTGGACTGCAAGCTAAATGAGAGTCAACAATGTAACACTGATGCAAAAAAGCAACCATCATTCTGGGGTGTATTAGCTGGAATGTTGTAAATAAGAAACGAGAAGTAATTCTGTTTTATTCCATACTGATTAGGCTTCAGCTAGAGTATTGTGTCTACTTCTGGGCACCATATTTTAGGAAAGATATGGACAAATTGAAAAAATTCCAGAGAAGAGCAACAAAAATAATTAAAAGTCTAGAAAACATGACCTATAAGGGAAGATTGAAAGAATTGAGTTTGTTTAGTATGGAAAAGAAAAGACTGAGAGGGGACATAACAGCTTTATAGTACCTAAAATGTTGTTACAAGGAGGAGGGAGAAAAATTATTTTCCTTAACCTCTTACAATAGGTCAAGAAGCAATGAGCTTAAATTGCAGCAAGGGAAGTTTAGGCTGGACAGTAGGAAAAATTGCCTGTCAGGGTGGTTAAGCACTGGAATAAATTGCTTAGGGAGACTGTGGAATCTCCATCATGGGAGATTGGTAAGAGCTGGTTATACAAACACTTGTCAGGGGCGGTCAAGATGGTTCTTGATCATGCCATGAGTGCAAGGGACTGGACTTGATGACTTCTTGAGATCCTTTCCAATCCTATGATTCTAATAGAGACTAGATCTTTTCAGCTGTAGGTCACCAGGCCAAATCTGGCCCATTAGTGACAGAAAATCATTCCCATTGGACAGCAGCTTCCCTCTGTGAAAGATGTTCCTAGTGAGCAGGAACATACTCAGAACAGAAACCATCACTCTTGTTAGCAGGTTCTCAACACACCACAACCTACCATACTAGCTATTGGCAGAAAGATTAGGGATTTTACTGAAGTATCCTTGCTCAAAGCAAGGTTCAGGCATGCTTTTTTCGGATATCTAAAAGGGTGTCACAAGGAGGAGGGAGAAAAATTGTTCTCCTTAGCCTCTGAGGATAGGACAAGAAGCAATGGGCTTAAACTGTAACAAGGGAGGTTTAGGTTGGACATCAGGAAAAACTTTCTAACTGTCAGGGTGGTCAAACACTGGAATAAGTTGCCTACGGAGATTATGGAATCTCCATCTCTGGAGATATTTAAGAGCAGATTAGATAGACGTCTATCAGGCACCATGGCACCATCTCCCCTGCCCCAGCACCCATTGGCACCCTGCCCCAGCACCCTGTCCTACCTCAGCACCCCCAAGCACCCTGCCCCAACACCCTGTCCTCTGCCCTGGCACCCTGTCCCCTGTCCCAGCACCCACAAGCACAGTTGGGGCCACATTAGTGAGGTTTGAGGGGTTTGGAGGGGTTGTATGTTTGCATCTCACTTGTGTGGTCCCGACTGACTTTTCTTGGGGTCAGTGACCCCTGATTCAAAACAGGTTACCTGCCCTTCTCATAAATAAAGACAATGCTGAAACCTTTTGTGTTTGACATAATATTTTATTTAAAAATGAAGCTGGCCAACAAGCCCCCAATTGGGGCCAAGCCCTCATCTGGCCACAGCATCATAACACTCCTGCACGCCCCCCAACCTCAAATCTGAGCCTATCATACACTGGAACCCCTGTCCTGAGCCTCTCACATCCCCAAACTCCTGTACCCTGACATCCTCAGTCTTCTGACACAACATTCTTGCACCATCCACACACTGCAAATCTGTGTCCTGAGCCCATCATACTCCCAACCTCCTTGCCCGGAGCCCCTCACACACCCCAAGCCAAACTCCTGCACCCTCACATCCACAAGCCTGTGGCTTGCTCAGCACCCCAACCCTCCACCTGAGCCCAGTACTCCCCAGCCTGGAGCCCCCTCCCTGAGCCAGCATCCCCTTCTCCTGCATCTAGATTCCCTCCCAGAGCTTGCACCTCTGACTCTTTCCCACACCTAAATCCCTCATTCACACCCCAGAGCCTGCACCTCCTGTCTCAACCCAGTGAGGGTATGGCTAGACTGCAGGAGTTTTTCCAGCAAACACCCTCTTTTGGCAGCCCCTGTATTCCTCATTCCACAAGGAATGAGGGGGTTTCCAAAAGAAGGAGGTTTTCTGACATTTGGCCCAGTCTAGATGGGCCAAATGTCGGAAAAATTTCTTCCAACAGAAGGATAAAAAAAAAGTGGAAGTGTAGCCGTACCCTGAGAGTGTGTAAGGGCTGGGGATAGCAAGTGATGGAGAGAAGGGGAACAGAGTGCGGGGCCTTAAGGAAGGGGTGGAGTTTTGGGGAAGGGATGGAGTAGATCTTGGCTTGTCCTGATATATAAAAAGTGATCTTGGGAGTAAAAAAGTTGGGGACCACTGGTCTAGATGGTACTGGGCACTGTCGTGAGGGCAGGGGACTGGACTCGATGACCTCTTGAGGTCCCTTCCAGTTCTAGAGTTCTATGATTCTATGCTGCCAGGGCACTCAGAGAGCACACGTTGGTGCCCCCTTGCACAGCTCACAATCAGCTCCTTTCCATCAGTGCTAAATTCACTTTAAACTAGACAACTCAGACACTACTAGAAAAGGCGGACCGTGTGCTGAGCTTTGTCATTGCTGCTGGGGAGAAAAATCTCTGCTCTTTATAATTGGCGAGAAATCCAGATACAATGGGCTTGGGAATCCTGCTCTTTAAACTGACTGAGATGGTGTTTTAAATCCCCCATTTCCTGAGCACTGTTAAGTATTGTGTGCTAGGTGTCCATTCAGCATTTACACAAGAACACGTAAAGGAAGAAAAGCAGCAGCAGAATTAAACAAGCAAAAAAAAAAAATCTTTTTGTCTTTGGTACTATTTTTTTCCATTTTATTTACACCAACGTGTGACCTCTGCCTTCACTCCCATGTCTGTATCCTTTGCATAAAAATGATATGGAAGGAGCACAGTACACTCACAGCACCTTCAGCATGTTTGCTGCTTCCTGGTTGTTTCCTCCTTTGCTGCTGTAAAGTTGGGTCCTGTTCCTCTTCATCGTGAGTGCCATTAATCTGAGATTTGATGCTCATTAATTGTCTAGTCGTTCCTAATTTGAATTTATAAACTTACATTGATAGTTATTGGACTGGTGTTCTCCTCTCTTCCCCCCCCCCCCCGCCTCAGTACTGACCCTGAGCACGCCCCCCCCCCCCTTTGTCACTCTGCTGATAGAGCCATCATAAGACAGCACAGCTCTGACACCGATGTAATTACAATCATTTTTGATGTCTGGAACCACCATTACCAGTCAATTTAGAACAAATCAAAATATGCCTGCGACTGCACTGCAGTTCATAGAGTGAAGAGGGATGATTAATGATAAATGCAGCCTGCTACTTCCTACCATGTGTTAGAGAACAGCTTCTTGAAAAGAGACATTTTTGCTACCTTGAGCCAGTGCAAATGAATCAAAGAATCAAGGTGACAGCTCAGCCCAGCTGTTCCCACCCAGCTTTCCCTGTCCCCTCAAGTGAATAATGGAAGCCTGTCACTTAGCCATCCCTCTGAAGAAGAGGCGATTGTTCTAAGGGGTTGTGCTGCAGCAAGTGGACACTTGCTCCATCACTTGCACTTGCCACATATTTTCTTATTAAAAGGATGGTGAAACCTAGCAGTACTGAGCAGCTAGTGTTGGGGCTAGAAGGCCTGATTGAAAGAACGACGGAGTAAGAGGGCAGTCTTGAGATGAGGTCAGAGAAAGCATGGGTTCCAGGGACCGTGGAAAGAGCATGTATTTACATGAGCTAGCAGCTGTAGTGAGAGAAAAGAGGACATCGAGTGGGATTGAGTGTAGGGAAGACATCAGCCCTTATGAAGAGCAGCACTGGAGAAGAGTTGTCCCTCAGATAAAAAGCAACACTGGAGGGAAGGGAGGGTAAATCAGAAGTCATACAGAAGAAAGAGAAAAGCAGTGGGTAGGGAGAAGACATGCTGTAAAAGTAGTATGCCAAGGAGAGTGAGGGCTTGTCTGCATGGTCAGTTAGCACACAGCAAGCTGGGACGTGTAAATGTAAAATGGTCTAGTTAACCAATGATTTATGTCTGAAGCTTGGCTCGAGGCCCAGACACAGCATCTCTTCAAAGGAGTTTCAGCCCCTCCATGGATAGGATGGGGGGGCAATCAGTGACATACTGGAGAGAATGCTGTTTATTACTGAAAATCCAGCAGTGGGCTTATTGCTCTTTAAGAGGCTGCTTGCTATCTCAACACCTGTCTCCTACTCTCAAGGCTGTTTGCCAGCTGTTCTCCCCTCCTCTGCTGTTTTTTTTTTTCCTGCCCGTCATGATGATTATCTTGATATAATCATCTTTTCCCCTAATGCTAACTGGGCCTTTTCTTTCCAGATCTCTTGGACCAGGTCTCTCCTCCTCCTAGTTCTGTCACATGCACTTTCCAGTGTTGCTAGGCTCCTGTGCTTGCTCTCATTCTTAAACAAATTCTCTGTTCTCAGGACTCGTCTACACTCTTAGTTAGCATACTGCAAGCTGTAGTACAGTGGTCTAGCCTGCAACACAGACTGCCTGACTGCCTGGACACGATTACCATGCGCTAAATGTTCCAGAATATGCTGTGACATCATATCATGCAATGGAGCTTTTACTGTGAGGTAGCACAGTCCACGTGGCTAGCATCTTTTAGAAACACAGTTAGCCTTGATTTAAAGACCTAAATATGGCATAAAACGGGGAGACAGAATAATGGAAGGAACTCATAAATGAGTACATTGCACAACAGTTGGCATTTTATCTTACTACCATTTTTAATCTGGCGTGTCATGAAAAGAGTGGAACTTTTTGTTAAATGACATTAATTTCTGCTGCCCTCAACTTCAGTGTTAAAAGCAGTGAGACGCTAAAGCTCAATCTGTAAAGCTTTAAAAGGAGAAGGTTAAAAGGTGACTTGATCATAGTTTATAAGTACTTACATCCAGAGGTTTCTGATAGTGAAGGGCTCTTTCATATAGTCAACAAAGGTATAACAAAATATCCCATTGGCTGGAAGCTGAAGCTAGACAAATTCAGATTTAAAAATTAGAGTTGTTGTTTTTTTTAACCGTAGGGTGATAACCGTTGGAGTGATGTACCTGGGAATGTGGCGGATTCTCCATTGCTTGAATCTGTAATGGTGGTTGTCTCTTTCCAAAAGAGCTCAACCAGAAGTCATAAGCTTCATGCAGGAATCACTGGGTTTATTTCAGTGGCTTATGTTGTGCAGGACATCAGACTGTTGTGTGTTATGTTGTGTGGGATGGTCATAATAGGCCCTTTTGGCCTTAAATATCTGTGAATTTTTAAACATGCAGGAACATCACTGGCACTCTGGCAGGCAGGTGCCTGACAATGAAAATATAAATCATGAGAGTGGGAAAATAAGAGAGAGAAGCCTATCCAGGCCCTTTCCTAAAGACTGACGAAACAGGAGGACACACAGGGCTGTAGTCTTTATTAATAGTGAGCTAATTCTGCTGGGATGAAAGTGGCTTTGTTCTGCTGTAACAATGACCAGGCTGCCAGTTTGCTTTTATTGGAGGCAGCCTGAGACACAGCCTAGCCACTCATTCATCTTAGTGCAAGAGTGATTTTTCTTTTTCCCTCACTAAATGGAGCACTTGTGCGGTGGCTTTAATCTTCCAAGCCGTTTCCAACCCTAATTAATCTTTACAACAGTCAAGTGAGATTAGACAATATTACTATGCATATTTCACAGGGGATTGGGAGAGAATAAGACATAGGGAAGTTAAAAGGTTTTGCTCCAGGCCACAGGAAGAGAAACCAGGAGTGCCTGGTCTCCAGGTCCTGAGTTTAGTCCACCAAACACAACAAAAGGCGAAACTCGGTGTTATGAATTTCCCGGCGGGGTTCGCATCTGCACCCCAATTTATCCATTTCGTGCTCGGTATTAGTTATATAACATATTTAATTCTGCAGTTCACGGGCCATTCTGGGAGGAGATACTCCCTCACAGGCTAGTTTCTGATCTCGGGTGGCCAGGGAAGGGGGTTCGGGCCCGCCCTCTCTCCGAACCCCGACCCAGGGCCCTAAGGCAGGGACTCCAGTCCCTACCTAGCGGAGGGGGTTGTAACCCCTAAACTCCCCCGCTCACGGGTTCCACACCCCTGCCTTGGGCCGCTTCTTCTCCAAGGTCGCGTTCGCGACTACCCGGGGGACCCGGGTTAAAAGCTCACCCAGGGGTCCCCGTAACGCCTGCTCCGGCCGTCCGCTTCTCTCCCACGTCTTCCCGCCTCTTCTAGCTCTTGGAGGCCCTTTTTAAATTCCCCTCCTGGCTCTTTGTGATGACGTCCCCCATGACGTCATCGCCAGGCGCTCCCTCCTGGCTCCTTGGGATGATGTCCCTAATGACGTCATCACCAGGCGCTCCCTCCTGGCTCCTTGGGATGACGTCCCCAATGATGTCATCCCCGTGTGTCCCTGGGGCCTGATGGGATGTCTCCCCCGCTCTGCTGCTCGCCTGGGACTCCGACGTACCCCGAGTGGGGTGCCCCGTGACTCCCCGTCCCTGCTCCGCAACACCCCCGCCTCCCTGCTTCGGTGTTCGAGAGGGGGTTTCAGTGCGGGGCAGAGATGCCCCGTCACACTTGGGGAAAAAAATTATTGTTGGTGGTGTGTAGATTGACTTTTCCCTTCATATTGATACCACCAAGTGGGTGCATAATGGGAGGGGGGGGATTAGAAGTCTTAAGTCACAACTGTAAAAAGCCTGTTAGTAAATCCTGGCAGCTCCCCATGTGATTTGTGTCCCCATCAGCCTGACCCTGTAATGAGGAAAATCTAATTGAAAATTAAATTTCAGATGTTAAACCAACCAATTAAAAAAACAATCACATAGAAACATGCATTTTTAAAAAAGTTGTTGTTTACTCTGTCATAATTAATTTATTCAGCAAGGAAAGTTTTGTTTGTGCAAAATGGTTGTTAAGTTGATCATGAGCAGCTGAGATGATGGAGATGCACTTCCACAAACACCCGCCATATGTCACCAGCATTTTCTTTTTGTTCAAGAAACGGACCCCTGCCATTAAGCTTAAAGTCTGAAGCCAGATATCTCTTATAAAGGCTTGTGTGAAGGTTTTTAATTATTCTGGATTCATAACCAATGATGGACCAGATGCAGTGTTGTTTGGCAATAACAGTATGTGACTTACAGTCAGGACTCCAGGGTTCTGCTCCTGGCTCAGCCACTAACTCATTGTGGTACCTTTGAGTAATTTAACTTATTTTTACCTCAGTTCAGCTGTTTATAAAATGGATGTAATTGTACCTATCTCCTGGGGGTATTGAGACTTAATTTCATTACATTTTACATCATTTGCTGAGATGGTTGGCTAACATAACCTTCAAAAGTGATTGTTATCATTTAATCATGGGTATTTAGCATCAGTAGAGGAAAACAAGTAGTGTTTTCCTGTGTTATCCTAAAGCACGTGTCTGTAACTTTGTGGGGGGTTTTGCTTGGAGCAGATTTCATAGGTCAACGTTCCTTCTCTTAAGCATGAATGTGAGCTTTTCTTGACGTTCAGTTGTGGCAAATTCCTTTGGAGTTCAGGGATTTTCACTGTTTGATCAGTCATATTTTCTTAATGAAACAGTAGGTTTTGTGTCTGTCTTTTATTTCCTTTGCATTTTAATGTGTAAGTTGCAAAAGCAAGAGGTTTATTCTGAAAGCCTTCCTTCCCACTTTCACCACCTCCATACTGTTCCTCCCTCAGTACCATCCTCTCCCCCCCTCCCCCCAAGTAAATTCTAGTAAGAAATTAAAAATAGCAGTCATCTGCTTTGGAAACTAACAAAGTGATTGCAGAGAGTGGGGCAATATCTGTTATTGCGGCATTACATGCCATCCCAGCCCCAAGATGGCTGGGCTAGGCAAGACTAATGCACAGATGTTAGTTCTGTAGTCACTCTTGAAATTCCTGTATTGTAAAAATGACTAGTGGAAATTTCTAAAATGTAAAGCCAGGAGGAGAAGCATCTGCTTAAACAATTTTGCAAAACATGTTGTCCAACAGCAGTTAAAAGGACTTGAAAAATAGTTAGGTTCCCACTAGCCAGCAGCGTAGATCTACCAGCCTGAGGCTAATAAGAAAAATGCAGTGAGTGGGTCACCAGTGAAGTCCACGGGCAACATATCTACCACCTTCGCTGCTGCATATTTTTTTTCCAAAACAGTCAATTCTTGTCCACAGCTCCTCATAAGGGTCTAAGTCAGTGTTTCCCAACCTGTAGTCCATGGACCCCCGTGGTCTGTGACAGTACTGCAGGGGGTCCGTGGAAGTTTAAAAATAAGGATTGGGCCCAGGCCCGATCCTTACTTTTCTTTTCTTTTTCTTTTTCTTTTCTTACTTTTCTTTTCCTGTTCTTTTTTTTTTCTCTTCGGGGGGTCTGTGAAATTTTAATAGATTGAAAAGGGGTCCGTATGCTCAAAAAGGTTGGGAACCACTGCTCTAAGCAACAGCAGTGAAACTGGGCGCTGGAAGAAAACCTCTGTGTCTTGTTTCTGAAGCCTGGGTAGAAAGAGTTAGTATTAATTTCATTAACATCTTCAGAAATGAGGTTTCCCTTCCATCATCCCTGAGCAGTTAGTATGTTGAGGAAGTGTAAGAATTTGGGGTTCAAGAGATTTGAGCTTCCACCTGATGTTTCTCCCTTCACTCTGTGTTTTCTCAGCAGAGTATGGGGACTGGAAGCAGCTGTTGTAAGTTTGCAGTTGTATGAACTTTTCTTTATTTATTAATCCCATTTTTATTCATACAGCACTTTCTTTGCTACAGACAATCGGTAATAAACACAGATCAAGCAGGCAGCAATGATAAATTATCTAGTTAAAAATTAACAAATTAGCCCCAACAGATGGAAGCTAAACAAAATCTTCTGTACATACACACAGCACAAGGCTTGTCTTTCCTGGCTCATCAGCCATGCAGTGTTCCTGTGTATTTCAGAATAATTCTGTGATTGCATGTTTGGCTCCTTCACCTTCCATGCTTGCATGCCTGGAGTTTATCTCCAAGTCAGTATGGCATTTTCAAGACCTAGCATTCTCAGTGTGTTAGGATGAGAAGGAATGGTATGGAATTGGGAGGAGAGGGCAGCGGACAGTGGAAGTATCTAGCAGAAGAAGCAGTGACGGAGGGAAGAGATCTTAGAGATATGTTCTAACTTGTGAGCTGTAGTGAACATAAAGGGATCGCTTGTCCATTGTGATCAGTTACTCTAGAATGGTAGAAATTTTAGTTCTCAGTAGCTGTTCCACCATTATCCTGCAAAAAATAAAAAGCCAGCACACAATCAGCTTAAATAAATATAAGGCACTGCCATCATATGAACACAGTATGAGCTGACTTCCCATACATTATTTAGCTCCCCTTATTATTAATGATCCTTCCCTACAACCATTATGATTCCATCACTTGTGAATTTATAAGGTCATTAATAATGAGCGGAAATTAATAATGTATATTTAGTGAGTCCATTGGATATATTCACAGTTTTTTCTAATACATTCAAATAATTGGTTTGAGGTGCAAAAATAGAATCAAACCTCTTCTGTGACTCTTCACCTTTGTTATTTTGAAGTGTTACTATTTTAGTTGATGCTCCTTCCTGTGACCACTTCAGTGTGGCCATAGTGTGTAATAGCATGCCACCTACCACCTTAATGCTTATAAAGGGCTAAATCAGAATAGTAAATACTGTTATGTGAAATCAAAGGCAGATGGTCCACAAATGGTTAATTATCAAAAACAGCACCAACCATTATGCTGTGATGGGAAAAGAGTTGAGAGACTCCTTTCCATTCTACTCCATTGGTGGTGCTTGCTGGATACTAAAGATGACTGGTCTGAAAGACAGGTGAAGGGATAAAGGCATCCGTTTGTCTTCTTTTTCCTTTTCATTTTAATTGGTAATGGGATGTGGCACAGTTATCAATGGAAGCTGAAGGGGGGTTGTCCAAAGTCATCTGACATATGTGCTAGGACCTGAGAATCCTTATTGCAATGCTGTTCTCCTGTCATTGCTCCAAAGTAGCAGCAAGAGAGTTAAATTTTAAAACCTTCATTAATTATTGGAGATGAGCAAGCATATGCTGTAAGCAAAAGCTATTGATTAGATCTTTGCAGAGTGCCATATTGTCAGGCATTCCTCTCCAGATGCCCTGGGAAGGAATCTGTTAATTATGAAGTAACTTATTCTAGTTTGGAACCATTCTGACATTGAGAGTAAAATAAATAATTATTATTATTTAATATAACTGGGTTAGGTGGGAAGGTACTGAAACAAACACCGGGGGAGCGAGGGGGGTGGGTGTCACAATATGCTGCATGCATGTTCAGGGACAGATGAAAAAGATTGTGAAGAGGTAAGAGAGGACGGGGCTCAAACAGGGAACGATAACATTTTTCTATTGGCTAGAACCAAAATGTGGTGATGAGGAGTAAAAGGAAGGAGAGCTCTTACCCAGTGAGCTAATTCCAGCAGTGCTGAGCTTAGACTGTGGGGAGTGAGTCCTGCATTTCACACTATCCTTTAGGATTGCTTTCTAGGGCATTTGGTCCTCTGTTTTCCCTAGCCACCGATCTCACTATTCCTATTCACTGCTCTTTCTTTGAGAGTTAAATGAATAGGCTGTGATAACCTAAAATCTCTCTTCCATGCTCTCCTGTTTGTTTGTTGTGTCCACATTCAAAGCCCAAACCTGCTGGCTGCTCTACTTACGTGGCCTAAGTTAGATGGGAACTTGTGCAATCACTGTTTCTGTTGGATGATGATGTCAGATCAAGCCTGCCAGTGACTGATGTAGTCTAGAGTCAGCAAGTGTGTAGAGTGGATAAATGTGCCTGACGCTTTGTGATAGAGCTGGTAATTACATTTCACAATGAGTGATATTAATAGTGAAAGGAGGTTTTGGCACACTGTATGAGAATTGGTCAGATGAGAGGCTGTATGGAAAGAGGGAGGCGTTTTTTAACCTGATGAATTACAAGAAAAATGGACTTTCCTCAGAATGCAGAGCGGTTCTCTTGGACGTGATACTTTCTGAAAAGCTGCATGACTCTGATGAGTGCTCCAGACATTGAAAACTGCCTGTTTCTCCCAGCAAGTTTTTCCTCTGGCATATATCACTTGTTACTCTCCCCTGTTGATCTATTACCCTGTGAGCATCGTGCTATTGTTTTTTGTAGTTAACCAGGCAGTTTTGAGAAGAGATAAAGTTTGGCTAGTGACCAGGGACCTCAGGGGATCTAAGGCTTAAACGAGGACTCGATGTTAAGGGTGAGTACTATCCAGGAAGGTTTAAATGTTGGTCCAGTGTGGGCTCTTGTTAGACGATGGGCAGATTTGTGGAATCCTGCACCCTGTTGAATATGGCTGTATCTCCACAGGGACTGAGGAACAGGTGCCTTCCTGTGTGCGGGATGCGCCATAATTCTAGTGGGCTCACCGGAAAGCAGCAGGAGTGATCACGTCTCTGATTTGTTATAGGCAGGACTGGCTTGGTTGTCACTGCAACTTCTGTACAAATAATTTTTTTAAGTGGAAAAAATATTTTTTCCAAATTCTCTTCTTTATGCTCAGTCTCTCCTCCCATCTCTGCTTCCTTCCTTTTCTCCCAAGCAGCATGCTTTAATCTCCCAAAGCCTTTGTCAGCGTTTACTGTGCACCCCAACAGTGCTTCTACTCAAGGGGCTCTGTCTCTGTTGCTTCTGCAGCCTAACAGCAATGTGGGGGTGGCAATCTGATTCCCTATTTTCCTGTTTGCTCTAGGAAGGGATCTAACATGCCTTAGAGCAAAGGTGTCAGTGCTGACGTGTTCAACCTACAAAACCCCCAGGCTGCCTCACTCTCTGCCATGTTGTGCAGTCTCTCTTGGGGTTCTTCAAAGAAGCAATCTGCCAACCCCAAGAGGGAAGACAACAGAACAATGGAAATGAGACTTAGCCTGAGAGAATAGCCAAGGTATGAAGTTATTAGGAGTGTTCCAGAACTGGAATGATTTAACGGCACGATTACTTCTTAGTGCAACACTTCACAGGATTTTTTATTAGATTTTCTCCCCTTCTTTCCTTCCAAATGCTGTAGAAGCATGCTAGCTTGGAACAAACACCTGGGGCTGTTATACTTTATATCATTCAGTTTAATTAACTTTTAAATCATATAATGTCACCCAGATACCTTTTTAAATTCCAAGTTCTATAAGCTTAGGAGAAAACAGCAGTGGCTGCAGCTCTATTCAGATGCTGATCATGATAAAATTACCTGTAAGAGACTACAGTGTTAGCCTCCCTCATTTCCCAGCTGCCAGCAGTGCACTTATTCAAAGAACAGGCTCTTAAAAAATGAGCCGTTGCGTAAGGACTTGAAAATATGGCGTCACTGGGTCAGTATTGGGGTGGGGTCCTTATGTCCCTAAGCCAGTGTTTCCCAATTTTGTTTGGCCATGGAACCCTTTTAAACTCGAAAGAATTTTGAGGAACCCTTAATAACAGTCTTATATATGGAGCTGAAAAAGTAGATGACAAATAAGTGAGGATAATAATAAACAAATGCTAAATAAAGTCATGAGATCAACATTTAGTTTAATTGCACATATTTTAAAAAAATCACATTTAATGTGTACAAAAAATAAAGCTCAAAAACTAATTTGCTTTATATTGGCAGTTTGCAATGCGAAGAGTGGTTTTTCTTTTTTTCTTGGCAAATTCTTTTTATATTTGGTTTAATGTTGGAAAGTTGGATTCGCATATCTGGCGTGGCATTCAGTCGATTTCTGTATTTCATTTTTGTTGCTGCGTAATTCAAGAACCCAGTTTCACACAAGTATGTGTTGGCGAAGGGTAACAACTGACAAATTGCACGTCGTGGTGAAGCTGAATATTCTTGACATAAGCCGCCCCAAAATGTAATCAGAGAAACTTCTTTCAATTTTTGTATTAATTGGCCATCTGAAGTGAACACAAATGAAAATTGTTTTCAATAAAATTCATAAATGTTTAGATATTAATTATTTTTTTGTAAATAATAAAATGTTATTGTAATGGAATTTTCTAGCTGAACCCTTATTTTCACTTTGCGGAACCCTGCAGTTCCACGGAACACCATTTGGGAAATACTGCCCAAAGCTAACAGGACAGCACAATGCAGCCTGACACCAACTTTTACATTGAGGGTTTTATGACCTCTAATTGTGTTGGTTGTTATGCTGTGTGTTTACTAGAAGACCATGCTCTGCAGAAAGCAGACACCAGCACCAAACGTGGACCAGAGAGAGTGATCAAGGGTCTCATTCTGGGCAAACTTGGGAGCAGGAGAGACTGTTCCTGGATTTTTTTGTCTGAAGTTGAAATATTTTTTCACCTATCTGTTTGTCTTGGTCTTGAAACATCCTCTGGCACTATTCTCCCATTTTCTCATGTTCTTCCCTTAAGAAAGGGTAAAATATATACTCCCTGCCCCTCTCATCTTTGGAGCCAGGGAATGTATGCAGTAGTATCCATCCTTAGGGCATTTTCCAGCTTTTTGGTAAGAATAAACAGGAATAGTCTCTCACAGTTAAATCCTTAGAAGAGTTCTAAGTTTCTGTCCCATGAATAAGGTGTATCATCTGATAGAGAAATCATAAAATAAGTGTTAGGAATAACTTTTTGGAATAAGGTTAATAATTTTTAGATGGCTTAGAGGCATCTAAAAAGAGAGGCCAGGGAGGCGGGGGCGGGGGGGGGAGGAGATTTGAGAATAATTTACAGGGAGAGATATCAGAAGGGTTAAGTTAATATGCTGGAGATCCCAGAACAAAATATTTGCATGAGGGAGAAAGCATGCAATGCTGAAGAATCCAATGCAGTCTTGAAAGTGTTGTTTGGAAATAGAGATTGGGAGGTCTTGTTTCCAGTAACGTCACCTTTGTCAGTTGAGGCACTGAGCAGACTAGTTTAATTTCATTCTCTTCTTCATTTAAAGTTCCTTCTTTAATATGTTGGGTCTTTTTGTTAATTCCGCATTGCATGCTAAGGGGAATGTGGTTTCATGTCAGCAGTACACACTGCTGCAGCTGTTTTCTCCCCCTGCCTCCCACTCTGTGGGCAAACTTCTTTGGAAGTGGAGAATTAAAGATGCTGGATGTAGTACTCAGCATATACTAATTCCCAGAGGCCCAAGCACAGCTCAGACTAGTTTTCTGTGAGCTCTGCAATACCCAGACTTTACATACAAGGATTTTCTCCATCTTAGAAGTCAGAAATCGTCACACAACTGAGTGTGCAAGTCAAACCAAAACATTTCCAAGGTTATTAGTGAGTGACATCTTCCCACCACATGACAATGAGTGGGATGGCTGTTAAAGGACTCTTGGCAGACCAAAGTGGTGACAATAATGATTTTATGGGATATTATTAAGCTCCTAGAACCTCTCTATGCTTAAAAAAAAGCTCCCCGGTATCCCTGTGTGATAGTGAGAGAGTTGGGTGTTTGTGAAGCAAGTATTTGTGGTGGTAAACTCTTCAGTGATGGGTGAGAAAACAATAGACTCAAAACAAGGCAGGACCATTAAACTAGAGCATTGTATTTTGATCCCTCACCTTCAATGCTTTTCTAGCTTTTTTTTTTCCCCCCCCCCATCTTTTTCTCTCTGTCTGCGAAATAGGAATGGGCTGACGTGGCTGTTCCGCTTCTCTGCGTTGCTGAGAATACACTGACTTTGTCTCTTTGTGTTGTTAATGGGAAGGTCAGAGGCAGGACTTGGGGGAGTAGTAGGCAGGAGCTCCAAGGAGACAATCAATAGGGGGTGTTGGGGACAAGAGAGCAGGAGAAGTGTGATAACATCTAGCCCATGATTAATATGAAGGGGAAACAGGCACAGGAGTGGGGATGGGGAAAGCAAGTCAGGGTGATTCTCTGCATGATAATGAGTAGGTGATAGCAAAAGGATAAGTCAGCAGAACTGGACTATCTGGTAATGTCCAGCTTTTCAATTCTGGGCAGGTACTGCTGCGTTTGCAGCTGTGACTGCACATGGGCGGGAGGCTTGCATCTGTGAATATCAAAACTAGGAGGAGAGGACACGGTGAATAGCAGTAGGAGGAGAAAGGCTAGGAAATGGTATCTCTTAGCACGCAGCTATTTTTAACTCAGGTTAAGCCTGGACGCAGCAAAGTGCCTTGAACTAGGTCCAAACAGAATGCGGGGAGAAAGGAGTTCCCTGTATGTTGTTCTAGCCATTTTTCCTCTGGTTGCAGGCCAGTAGAAGCTGCAGCAGCAGAGTATTGCTGCAGAGTAACTTCTGAAACTTTGCGCAATTATATTGTGTTTTCACTGTGCACTGCCTGGTTGTATTGCAAGATTGTAAAGGGATTGTACTGTTTTTAGAGCCAAAAATATATAGTTTTCTAACAGTGTTACAGAAAGAGCTGAATCAGTTAAGCACACATCTTGTAAGGCAGCAGAAGGGAGGGAAGTGGAATCATGTCTTTCTATTTTAAGTTGACTCCAGAATCCACCTTGAATGGCTTCTGGGTCTGTAATGTGGTGGCAAAGCATCAGTGAGAGATAGGATTTTCCTGAAAATATTAAACCAAATGATATTCCACACTGGTTGGTTAAACAACTAATTTAATTAATGTAATGTAGGATGCATTTAAAGAAAAACGGCAGAGATATTCCCACTTATTTCCCCAATAATCTCTCTGACTGGGCTTTATTGTGATATTCCAAAACCCTTGCGTAATGTCAAACAGATACTAATTTTTTTAAAATAGTGTCCTGTCATACAATGTATAACTCCTTCTCTCCCACATCTCTCCCACTCCTTCATCTGATTTCTCCCCCCAAATAGTATATGTATCCAAGGCCCAGGACAAACAAGACCAATATTTCAAGGTTTTAAAATCTAATATCTTGCAGTCATGCAGGTCTAGAACAGGAGCTTCGACCCATCAGAAAGAGAAGATGCCTGGCTATCTAATGAACCCAAGAACTCCTGTCCATCCCTGGAATCATCCAATATTGTGACACATCCTGTGTAGAAACACTATTTTTGGTATTTTTTAGAGCTCTCTCTCTCATGAGCACACTTGCTCTCTCTCAGTCCTGTACAATTGGGATCATAGTAGCTAAGAGAGCTTGACTTTTCAAATGAAAGGATGGGAAAAGTAGTTTGAATACAATTCTGTTATATTTTAAAACATTCCTAAAATAGGCTTTTGGGATAGTCAGTGTTTTGTGGCTCTTTTTTCCATCTGTTCTAGATGTATGGCATATTGAATTCATGGAAAGAAGTTTGTAGTTCAGTTTGGGTGAGGGTTGATCTGACCCTGATTTTGATGGTTCATTGTTATGGCTGACTTGAGTGGATGTGTGGCTTCCGGAACTGTCTGAAGATACCATTCTTGGTCAAAATTTCTGGGTTATCACTTGATGCTGCAAGGCAGAATCTCTTGAGCTTTCATTTTTCAGGAGAAGATGCTGTTTAACGTTAAAACTGATTATCCACTTGCATGTTGCAAGAAGAACAGTGGCAACTTTGGAGACTCCATTTTCTTCTGTTTTTGTCAGCGCTTTCCTGTATCTCTTCAGCAGCTTTGCCTTTTCCTACTGTCATTGGCATTTTCCTTCAAAACATGTCAGAGCTGTTCTGATCGCAGTGATTCCACATTGGTCTATGGTTGTTTCCATCCTTTTCACCGCCTCATCCTAGATGTACTTGTGGATTTAAGAGATGTTTGGAATTTCTATAGGAACTTAATCATCATTCTAGGCAACTGTGAGCATTCCTGGAAAAAGTTGATATTTTTGATGATACAGACACATTTGTTTAAGAAACCTTTGTTGATAATACTTTTGGGATGGGGGAGAGGGTTGTTACTTGTGAAGCATGAGTTGGAAAAGAGTCCTTCAAAACAGAAATAATGAGTGAGAGCTCTATTGTTTTGAGGCACTTCTTGCTGATATTCTGCTGCAAATATGTCAACAGAGGGGGAAGACACTTGACAGGAACTTGACTACTTTGGGGGTTTATTCAGGCTTGGCTCTGCATATGTGCTCCACGCTGCTAAGTTCACTTCACAGTTTGTTAAAGAGATTCCCCTGTTTCTTCCAGTGCTGTATGCTAACAGAGGGTTTGTTCTGAGAGGGCTTATTAGTATCCGATTAAACTATTAATAATCCTTGGAGAAACTGCTATCCCCTATTTTAGACAGATGCCTTCCTGTGAAAGAGAAGTGTCACAATTCAGTGTGTCAACAAAGGGCATGCAATCTGTGCTTTCCGTGGTGTGCATCATTTCAGGGAACATTGTATAAGTTCTTCACAACCTTTACTTCCTTTGCACCTGGTTAGTGAGGTTTATGCATATCAGCCACACACACATACTTCTGGTCCTAGATACATTCATTAATTGTGATGGTTGTGCTTCTAGTTCATTACACGGGTACATAAGTAAAATAAGCCTTTTTAATTTCAAACTCCTTCAACCCATGAAGGAAAAAAATGTAAAGCTTACTAACTAGAAAAGGCCAAAATCAGCAGGAAAAGGGAGAGATTATTTTTTAAAATATCCTTTTAATTAGAGGAATAATTAATTCTCCTTCTGTGACACATACATACAAATTATTCTTTTAAAATATTCCTAGTTAAAATATTATGACTTAAAGTTACATAGATTAGGAGATAGCAGACTGTGAAGAGCTACAAAAGGAGTTCTCAAAACTGGGTGACAGGGCAACAAAATGGCAGATGATAAATGCAAAGTAATGCACATTGGAAAGCATAATCCCAACAATACATACAAAATGATGGTGTCTGAATTAGCTGTTACAGGTTGGACCTCCGTGGTCTGGCATCCAATGAGGGATTTTGCCAGACCAGGGGAGGTCCCCTACTACTCCTCCTTGCTGCTGGCCCAGCCAGGGAGCCCTGGCTTTGGGGGGGTCCATGGCCACCTATGTCCTGCTGCTGCCAAGGCCAGGGATCCACAGTGGCTCAGGCCCCTCTGCTGCTGGCCTGGCTAGTTTCCAGGGGCTGGGGCTCTGCCACCGCCCATGATGCTGCTGATATGACCGGAAATCCTTGCCCTCGGGGATCCCCAGCCACCACCAGCCACTGCAGCCGATCTGACCAGGGATCTCCACACCAGGGCTCCCCAGCGGCCACAGACTATTTGATTGAGCAACATCCATGGTCCTGCTGGATGTTGCCGGACCAGAGACTCCCAGATTTAGAAGGCTAAATCTGTACCACTCAAGAGAGAGATTTTTGGAGTCATTATGGATAGTTCTCTGAAACATCCACTACATGTGGAGTGGCAGTCAAAAAGGTGAACAGTTATGGGACTCATTAAGAGAGAAATACACATAAAGACAGAAAATATCGTATTTGTGCTATATAAATCCATGGTATTTCCACATCTTGAATGCTGCTTGCAGATGTGGTTACCCCATCTCAAGAAAAGCTATATTGGAATTAGAAAAGGTTCAGAAAAGGACCACAAAAATTATTGGAACGGCTTCTGTATGGGGGACAGATTAATGAAAGTGGGACTTTTCAGCTTGGAAAACAGACTGCTCACAGGGTATATGATTAAGCTCCATAAAATCAAGACTGGTATGGAGTAAATAGATAAAGAAGTGCTATTTATTTGTTCTCATAACTCAAGAACTAGGGCTCACCAAATGAAATTAATAGACAGAGGGTTTAAAACAAAAGAAGTATTTCTTCACACAATGCACAATCAACCTTTGGAACTTCTTGCCAGAGGATGTTGTGAAGACCAAGATAAATTCATGGAGGATAGGTCCGTCAGTGACTATTAGTTAAGGATGTGCAGGAAAAGTGTCTCTAGCCCAGAGGTGGGCAAAAGGGCCTCCATGGGCCAGATCTGGCCCACCAAGTGGGTTGATCCGGCCCACGGAGGCCCTGCCGCTCCCCCACCCCAGGCCAATTAGAGTCTGGGGGCGGGGGAGGGTGTGAAGCTTCTTCCTACCCTGCCCAGAGCATGCGGCACTTTGAAGCACCATGTGCTGATCGCGGGGCAGGAGGAGATGTCCCCAAACCCTGATTGGCCAGGAGGTGGGTGAGCGTGCGAAGCCTCTTCCTGCCCTGCCAGGGGCATGGGTGCCTAGTGGGAAGGGGGAGGCAAAGGGGCTCCTCTACCCCCAGACCAATCATGGGAAGCCCAGAAGCATCCTGGCCCCGCCCCTTCTGGTTTAGGCCCCGCCCCTCCCGGGGCAGCCCGGGGCCATTTCACACATTTTTTAAGTGGCCCCTGGCCAAAAATTATTGCCCAGCCCTGCTCTAGCCTCTCTTTGTAAGACGCTAGGAATGAACAACACAAGATGGATCACTTGATTATACCTGTATTGTTCATTCCCTCTGGTCACCTGGCTTTGTCCACTGTCAGAAGACAGGATACTGGGCTAGATGGACCTTTGGTCTGACACAGTATGACCGTTCTTATGGGGGAATAGAATGCAAATTACAAGAGTGAAGGAGGAAATCCAGGGCCTGGATTTGAAAATTTTTTAATTTAAAAAGTGATCATTAGAAAACATAGTCCCACTGATGTGGCACAAAACTCTCATTGCAAGGTAGAGAAAACTCCATAATGTAATTCCAGATCCATGTAGAGTGTTGAGAACAAATAGTGTCTTTGGGCAGGCACATGGGGCTGATGAAGCAGAAGAGCACCCACATTTCAGCAACTGTACTAATTTTACAGGGGATGCAGCATTTCCTTGTCTTGGGCAGAGTTATTGTACTTTCTCTGACACTGTGGAGTTCAGGTACTTGTGCAATCAAAGCTGGGTATCGTATCAATCCAAAGGCCAGTCAGTGGAATCACCATTAGGGATGCTAGCTAGAAGGTAATAGAATAGTCGACTAACCACATGAATTCTTAGCAGTTAGTTGACAATTCTGTAGTGCCCAGGGGCAGGGCTGGCAGCCAGTGCACTTCGGTCCCACTCCTGGGGAGCCCCCTGCCACCTCACGCTGCTGCCTCTGTATTTGCCCTTGCCCACGGGGGGGTTGAGCTCCTCGTGGACAGAGGCTCCCCTCTCCTCCCTTCCCAATGCTGCACCAGTGTTTAGGGTTGCCAGATGGTCTCCCAAAAAATACCAAACACATGGGCTAAAAATTTGTCAAGAAAAAAAAACCCAAACAAACCACCACCCACACCGAACACACATCCTGTGTGGCTACTACCAAGAGCAACCAAGCTGGGAACAAAGCGGGAGGCAGCAGAGCCTGCTCTGCAAAGCAACCGCCTGCTACCCAAAGCAGAGAGAGGCAGACCCCGGGGCAACACAATGGCAGGGCGGGGAGGGGAGCGACCACAGGTAGGAAGGTGACTCCCCCATAGCGAGGTCTTTGGGTGTCCCAGTGGGAAGAAGCAGATATTCCACCCCAGTCAGTTTTGGCTGAGAGCCCATGGAAGGCGCATAAACGCAACTACAAAGCACCTGTGGGCTTCTCTCCTGGACTACGGCGCCACAATGCACTTGAACAGCGCTCAGGAGCAGGACCAGCACTTCTCCTCCTCCCCAAGGCATCACTCCTCCTCAGATGCAATCAGCTGAGGGCTCCCAGCGCCAATTGCGCCCCGCCTCCCAGCCACTCCACTCTCCCCCGCCAGGCTTTTGCACGCTACCACAGGCTCCCAGCGCTGATTGCAGCCCCACCTCCCAGCCACTCCCCCCACCCCCGCCAGGCTTCCCTCTGGCACCCAGCTGGAAAAACAGAAAATACTGGACATTGCACATGTCCAGTATTTTCTGAATTTTTTTTTTACCAGACAGAGGGCGCAAAAACTGGTCTGCCTAGTAGAATACCGGACACCTGGCAACCCTAGCAGTGGTTGGGGGGTGGCAGGCAGCACCGTGAAGCAAGTGCTGGGGGGAACTGGCTTGTGCTCCCCCCAGCCTTCCAGTTCTGATGGAGATTGTGCTGTATGTTTGAGTCATGGGGATGTGGTTCAGGCACAGGTACTAAAATTGGATTGATACATTCTTGTTCAGCTAATCCTACCTCAAACCAGAATGGGCTAAAGGGGCCAGAGCAAGGCTGTGGCACTTGTCCAGTAATGTCTGTTGTTTGAAAGGCAATTGCTTGATTTAATAGCAGTGTTAGGCATGCCAGGCTCCAGCAGTGCTCTGTGTGAGCTATGAATGCCATCCCAATTCATAAAGGGGGTTGGAGGTGAAAGGAGGGCCCCACTTTCACCCAGGATAGGATAGAGAGGAAGGCCAAGGCTTCTCTGTTGAGAAGTCAGGAGTTGGAGCAAGGAGATCTTCAGTTCTGGCAATGGAGATTGGCTGGTGGAGAAGGGAAGCAGAGTCATCTGGGGCTTGCAGGTTCTGAGGGGAATCTAGAGCAGCCCAGGTCTGCTTGTGTGGGTTGGCAGATTTGTGGGGAAGAGTAAGGGAACTGACCGTGGTTCAGGGGAGTTCAAGAGGTGGCTGTGAGTTATGAGGTTGGGGTGGCCCTGGTGCTGGTCGCAGGGTCTGGCTGATGGGAGGGCAGGGAGAATGAAGCAGGGACAAAAGTTGGTGAAGAATGGAGGAGTGAGTGGAATGTGTGTGGTTGGGATTGCATGGAGAAGAGTGTTCATGGTAGATTTGGGGTGAATTCTGGTACCCAAATGTCCTGTAACTTGGATTAAACTAACAGTTTCTTTTTAATTCTCTTAGCCAAGTACTTAGAAGCCCCTGTGTATTGCTCTGTGTGTGGGAGCTCTGCCCACAGCAGTTTGAGCCACATCAATTTTGTCATAATCCTTCACCAGGGCTAGGAGTTGAGTTTCTTGTTGTCTTGTGAAGCCAGTAGAATGGATTCAGAACTGCAGGAAGGCATCTAATGGTGTCCCTGTAATTAAAAGGGTAAGGACATTTCTGAGCAGATGATGTGCCAGTAGGAGGGTCATTTTCCTGAGGTTTAGATCCTCTGTGCAGGAGAGGCTGGCACTTCAGAGAGGGACTCTGCCATCACATTGCAACTCTGAATTCTGCTAATCAAAAATCCTTTTATTTCTTGTGGTAAACTTGCATATTTTGGGACATAGAAGGAGTAGAGTGCTAATTGTAAATACAGATATGTCTAAGCGTAAGCTGAAATAGAACCAGGAAGGCATAGTGTGTAACTCTGCAACTCTGCAAAGAGGCCTTAGTGCTGAGTGTGGGGAGAGAGGAGAGCAGAAGTGAACAAAAGCATAAGGAGATTTTCTTCTCCTCTACACAACATAATGGTGAGGAATGGCTACCAAAGCTGAGTCTGAGCCACTCACAAACTAATCTGCCATGTTGAGGGAAGTAGTCATCAAATGTAAACATGCAGGAATGGATAAAGAGTACATGTAGTGTTTGATATCTTATATATTTTGTCTGCTCTCGGCACAGACTCCCAAACTCCTGGGAATGCAGTCCCACACCAGCCATGAAAGCTTCATCAGCCTGACCTATAATGGCATTAATTAGGGCAGAGAAAGAAGGGCTTTCTTTTCTCCTTTGTCACAGACAATTTTGCACACTCCTTTAGTCCATTGCTTTTCCTGGAGGTCGACAAGCCTGGGAAATTCTCTTTTGCTTTCTTTGGTACAGTTGTTGAAACTGGACCCGAGAGAGAGGCTTGCTGAACAGTAGGTGCCAATGAATTTGCAGAGAGCTTTGCAGCACTGAGATAAAGTGCCGGAGGCCTAGGGAAGAACTGTAAGGTAAGCTCCTGCAATCCATGAAAACCTCATTTAGAGGAGAAAGGAGAAGTCTTACTGATCCAGGCTCTGTCCAGATGTCCAAATCAGAAATATTCCCCAAGCTTCTCCTGCTCACTAGAATGGTACAAGAATACTGTTTTTAAAAATATGACTTTGTGTGAAAATGTCTCGTTGTGAGCCCAGAATTGCATATTTTTGTGAAATTGTGGTGCAGGGGCATAGTCATAAAATCATGTAAAAATGCAAGAAAACATTCTCATGAAATAGTAAGAAAAAAGAAACAGACATTTTTGAAGTTTTTCTGCTGTGTGGAGGAGTGTGGGAGAGTATGAGATTATTTACATTTATATACATACACACCCCTTTTATGGATGGAAGTGGGCAGAACATGAAAAAGAAACTGTGCAGCTGATGGTGGAGAAGAGCAAGGGCGCCATTTCGGAAGGCTGGGGGGGGTATGTAGGGGGCGTAGCAGTTGTACACTCCAGGACGCAGCTTGCTTTTCACCTCATTCTCCAGACGCTAAGGGAGTGAGGTGAAAATGCTTGCAATCTGTGCATGCCTCTCACACCTGCCTGGTGAGCTCCCTTCACCAGTCAAGTGTGAGAGGCATGCACAGAATGCAAGCACTTTCACTTCACTCCCTTAACATCCAGGGAACAGGGTTTTCACCCTGCAAGCTGTGTCCCAGAGCGCATGGCTGCTACCCTCCCACTCCACCCTCCCAAAATGGAGCCCTTGGAGAAAAGGAGGGTGGAATCTTCAAGTTCTTCCGGATACTTTTCCTTAGAAAAGAAAAGGAACTTGCATCATTGATCTAAATGCACACAAGTTGTTATGAAATAGGATTTTCTTTAAAAGCTCCCCCACACCATCTATGAGCACACTCATTCCTCTCCTTTGTGAGCAACATACATCAGCCACTTGTGATATTCGTGAAACTCTCTTAATCAAGGGGTCCCCAGATTGTGCCTACTCAAGGCTCCCCTTGACAGCCTGCCGAAAGAAGGAAGGATGAATGTAATTTGTGTGAAGTGCAGTTGGTTAAATGATGTCATTCAGCATACAATGCCCCATGCTGATGGGAGCTCCTATCTATAGTCTCTGCAAGCTTTACCATGTATAACAAGCCATGGGCCTCATTGTCAAGTTCCAAGAGTTGTAATTTGTCCTCTACTCACCCCTTGATAAATATGCCTCCCCCTAATTGTTACTTGCTAGATTTATTTACACCTTCAGTCCCGGAATTTCTTCTCCAAATGACGTGGGCAGAGACTAATAATGTTGTGTCTTACTCCCGTATAATAATCTTTCTCCCTTTTCTGAACACAGTTTGAATTTCCTTAGTATTTCTGAGATATTCTCATTCAGCCCACGATACTGAATCAGTTCAACTTTGACTTTCCTAGGATAGTAGCTGTTTTCTGTTAAACAGTCCTTGCCTTTGCTTGGTCTAGAGGGACTGTATCTGTCAAGGAAGTATCCATGTAGATTCTGTCAGAGATATAAATGGTTAAATCTGTCCCAGCCTGACCTCTGAACAATTATTTTTTGTTTGATGGTATTTCCAAGTTTTCAGGACAGCTGAAGGTGATGGAGATTGTGGCTTAATTGAAGAGGGTCAGAGAGCTGCTTGTCTTTGCATTAATATTCTGTACATATTCCTTAGTAAACCCAAAGGCTCTGTCCATTGTTCCTCCTTGGCCTGCAAAAAGAGAGCTGCTGGTAAAATGCCTAACACCAGATATTAAAAGGGGGAAAGAGCAGCAAGGGGAATTATAAATCCAATACAAATTGCTATCGAGTAGAAGTAATTAGTTGCATGGGGGCTGAGATTGAGTACATGGCCAGTTGTGAGATACCTAAGTCATGGAAAGTCTCTAGCACAGTTCTTTGCTTAGTTGATCATCAAAGACAGGCAGAGGACTCACAGCTTCTGAAAGTATCAAGTAGAGATCTCCTGATAGGTACTGCAGTGGTTCTGTCCCTAATTAATTTTGGGATACTGGTGGAGAGACAACTTGGGGAAATCTCCTGGTGCTTGTTCTGAAACTTCATGGCTCTAGACAAGGGATGTTTTTTGCAGAAAAGGAGGCAGTCAGGCAGGCTGATCTGCAGTCAACTCTCCTTGTATTTGTGTAAGGATCCCACAGGCCAACTTGTTCACTTGACGTGCTGGGGTTCAGAGAGAGAGTGTTGTGGGATCTCAGATTAACAGTCAGGTTTGGTGAGCTGAGGATGTTACGTAAACTTAGTAGTTTTGAAAGATTCTGGATTGATAGCAATGGGGAGCCATGTGAGACTTCCAATAGGCCTCAATCATCTTCTAGGGTGCCAGAATGTATAGGGATAAAAGGCAAATCAGTCATTATGGCCTCTACTGGGGGCATCAGCAAGGTAGCTAATATTCATGGTACTGCATGCAATGTGGACACCTGTCCACTAAGAACTGGATAGTTTCGACCACCAACTTTTTACCCTTAGATCAGGAAACAGTCCTTTGTCATCATTATTATCCTGCCCCTGGCTTTGAGCCCATGATGTAAGGGTGAAATGCACCAATCTCATTGCGAAGCAGCTGACCAACCAATAGATGTAATGTGTAATTCTACCTGTACTTTCTTTCTTCAACTCACCAGTATTGGGGCAGACATGTTTGTGTTTAAACCCATTATTTCTATGAGTGTTCTGTATATCTGTATCCTTCTTCCAAGCAACAGAGTGGGTGGGCTTGGAAAAAGCAATTCCCCTCCGTGCAATGTGTAAGAAGTGGCTTGTGTAGACTTTGTTGAAGCTTTTCTAAGAGCAGCTGCCTCTGGTCGGGGTAATTGCTAGTCTCAGGCTCTAGTAGCAAGTATCGTGTTGATGGAATATAAAAGTGAGCGAAATGTCAGCTCAGCACTGCATGGAGGCCTCACTGACACACAGGCTGCTTCTGAAATTGCTGGCATTTTTTTCAGTTAATTGCCTTTTTAATCATAGTGAAATTGCTCCTATTTGCATGAATATTCCAGCAGCAGGATCAGTTTGCTGTTGTCACAGATTCTCGCAACATATCATATTCATACTTTTGTTTAATATGCCTCATTTTTGAGAATCAAACTTTTTCTGTTCTTCATTCTGCCAGCCCGAGGATAAGAAGCGCAAATGTTCTTTTATATATTATAATAAATTGCTCTTTTTCTTTTGGCGCCTGGTGCCAGGATGCCTATGGGTGCTTCACTAATTGGAAAACAAAATACATCTTAAAACAAAAGCATAGATAACTTGACCTAATACATAAATATCAACACCAGCACAGAAACAAAATGCAGGCATGCGCACACGCCAGCGCCAGTCAGGCAATAAATAAATAGCCTAAACAAATCTAAAAAGTGCACAAATAAAACTGGGGTGTCATGCCAAAGGATGCCAGAGATGTACTCTAATGTATAGTCTCATGTTAGTAGAAGACACAACACATGGTACAAGAAAGCAAGATGTCGGTGATCTGTGATTTTGATGTGGCCCTAACACTCTGAAAAGCACCTTCCCTCCCACATGAATACCCATTGTGTGCTAAGCAGGCACAGAGCTTGTGTAGGCAGTGCTGCATGTCCCCAGCAGGAGCCCCTGGTGCAGGAGGTATAGCTGGGGAGCTCCTATCCCCTACCTATTCCATGGAGCTTTTGCTCTCAGGGCCAAAAGCTAAGACAGCCCGGGTGGTTCTTCTGACCTATACTGGAGCCCTAACTGGTCCCCACAGTCTGAGAAAAGGGAGTCTTAAGTGCTTCCTTTTTGATCCCTGTGTCAGGTTTAGGACATCGGGGAGTAGATTTTAAGAGTGTGGGAATAGGCAAGTCTCTGTGACAGACACACACACACGAATCTCCCATGGAGCGCAGATAGAAGTTCTAGAGTTTTTAAGTATTTACAATGAAAAATTTGATAATGAAGATTGCTGCAAATTAACAACATGCTGGTACTGGCCAATCAATTCCAAGGGCTTTAAAGTACTTAGAAATAGGCAGGGAATCGTATTGGACTGCCAGTTTTCTTGTTGATTTATGTGAGGAGTTCTGCTTAAAAACTCCGAGTCCTACAAAATCTCAAGGTGGATGCTTCAGAACCATAACATTTTATTAAAACCCATTGTCTTGAAGTAACTGAAAAATTAATTTGATCTGCAGAATCAAAGACTCTCATTTGACCCCTCCTGATCCTAATTGATCATTGCCAAAATAGCTACTTTACTAACCTGCAGTTAGAACAGTTGCTGCCATCGTACCTTCCTGGTACTACATTCACCACCAGGAAGAAAAACATCACGTTCCCTTATGTTAATTCTAGGGTTCCAGAGGGCATGTCTAAACTACAGCGCAAAAGTTGAATTAAGCTACGCAACTTGAGCTACATCAACTGCATAGCTTAAGTAGAAATAACTTAATTCGGCTTTTGGCTCTGGCTACAAAGCAGGAAGTCGAAGGAAGAACACTTTTCCTTTGACTTCCCTTACTCCTCGTGAAATGACGGTTACCATGAGTCAGAGTAAGAAGTCCCCCAGCTCACTGTTATTTTGAAATAATGGCTTGTAGTGTAGACACACTCTTTATTATTTAGGAACAACATCAGTTATTCTGAAATGTTGCTGCTGTGTAGACTTACCCAGAGTGATTATGAGAGTTAGATAGAGTGAGAAAAATAAGTCAAGTGCAATCATTTGGTTTTTTTAAAGTGAGTCTTTGAGGTCCAAGCGTTTGAATGTGGAAAGACCATTCTCCCAGAAGCAGCAGAAACTACTAGCCTAAAATTAACTGAACCATTCAGGCCACCAGTTGGCGATTGGTAAATCTTTGAGTTCCTCACCCTCCTAGAGCTGTAAATACATTTTTTTGTAGAGGACTGGGACATAGTCTGCTCAGTGATCTGAATGCATCAATGTAATAAGTTCCTAGAAGTTTGTTTTTTGGGGAGTGTGATATTGTGGGCTGAACTGTGAGGAGGGGCATGAATGGAAATGCTTTTTCTGAAATGTAAAATTTGCCACTTCTTACTTAATTACAGTCATGGCTGTTGCTATGTCAAAATGCTGCTTAAAAAGCCTTTGTGAGTAATTAGTGTCAAAAATATAAGATCTACAAAGCCATAAACTCACAGCTTGGTAATATTACCAAGTACTAATTAAAAAAAGAAAAAAAAGAAAAGGCTCTCTTTCATGATCAGATTTCCAGCATAGCGAAAGATAAAAACGCAATTTGCAGATGATAAAGAACCAGGGGAGACAAGAGGGAAGAGGAAGAAAACAGTCAATACCAACAAGGCTATGGAATTCAGAATAACTTGATTAGATAAGAAATTGGGTCAGGGAAGCATGCAACAGGTTGGAGGCTAGAGACAAAAAAATTAGGAAGGAATATTCCCCAAGAGGGACCTATACTACAGAACAATAATAAACTGGGAAATTGGGTATGATGTGTGAGTGGGATAAAAACACTCTCATATTTGGGACTAAACGCTCTGGCAGAACTGTCCACAGCTACTCAACTTTGGAAGCCTTGGGGGCCACAATGATACTCACAGCACATGCTGAGGGCCGCAATTTAAATGTGGTTGCATGTACATCTCAAATATATATGCAAATAGCTTCTTTCACACTGACAGGCATGAATACAAAGATTAAGGCAAGACTACACAACACACAGGCCCCATTTAAATCAGTTGTGCTGACATTAATAAAATGCAATATTTACCCGATTTCCACCCATATGACAGCACTTTTAATGAGCAATGACAGTCCAGGAATTTAACTACTAAAATGCATATCAACAGAAGACCATTATATTGACTGCTTTTTTGTTTTGGCTCCCCCCGCGGGCCACAAACAAATGGGACGCGCATGCGGCCCATGGGCTGCGTGTTAAGTAGCCCTGGTCAACAGCAGTAAAATATCACCTGAACATTTAACTGGCATAAATGGAGATATCGAACACAAATCAGAAACTATTCTGGCATATGAGGATAGATGAGAGCATATTTGGATTCCTCAGAGCAGTTCTGGATACTTTATTATAATGCTCTCACAGAAGTGGAGGCAATCCAGCAGAGGGCAACAAGAATGATATATAGGGATTTGGAGAATTTAGTTAAATCAAGAAGAGGTGTTTATAACTTAATTAGGTCTCTTCTTAATCTCTTGTCTTCCAGTGGATAAAAAGGCTGTGCTGGGAATAAAGGATCAAAGATGTTTGATTATTATCAGATGTGTTTGTCAAGGGTCATATAGCAGAATCCTATGAAATGCAAGCAAAATTATATTATGTATACATACCATATAAAGTACATTACATTTACAATGTTTGCATTTCTGTGCTGCCTTCCAACTTAACTAGGGATGTTAAGAAACGGGTATTTCACTAATCGTGTAGTTGATAGAATTTTTATTGACTACATGATTAGTCGATAGGGGAAGGTGCTCGGTCCCGGACTCGCACCGGGTCCAGGAGGAGCTACCCCAATGCAGCTCTTCAGTTTAAGTGTAATAAGAGCCAGGCAGCAGGCAGCCTGGCACCTTCTACAATTAAACTGTAGAGCCACAGGGGGGGTACATCCCAGACCCGGTGCGAGCAGCCCCTGTCTGTGGTGGGTTCCAGCATGGAGCTGGAATCCCCTGCGGACACAGGCTGCTGCCAGAGTTGCCTCTGCCTGCAGCGAGGCTCTGCCTACCATGGGCAGAGGCTACTTCGCAGCAGCCTCTCCTCGCGCTGATGAGGGAGCAGGGCATGGGAGGAGACGGTGTGGGGGGCAACCGACTTTTAAACTGGTTCCCACCAAATCCTGCTCCCCCCCTTTGCTGCCTCTGATACAGAGGCAGTGAGGGAGGGTGAGTAGTTGATTTGACTATCCCATAAACCTAGTTGACTACTTGACTACTTGCTTGCATCCCTAAACTTAACATCTGCGAACACTTCACAGACATTAATGAATTAAGCCTCCCAGTGCCTCTATGAGGCAAGGCAAATATTACATCTCTTTTATGGATTGAAAAACTGAAACACAGAATTTAGGTGGCTTATGTAAAGAGATGCAGTAAAGCATGGACATGTTTTGTTTTAGGTTCATCTTTACCTTGTTGCTTGTGGGTCAGTTGAACATTTGAATTGTGATGCCGTGTCAGAGCAATGGTCCATCTAGCCCAGTGTTTCTCAAGGTGGATCACAGGCCCATTTTGGGAAAGCTGCTAGTGGGCCCATGCTGCTTTGTTTACCTAAAGGATCCACTTCCTGCAGCTCCCCTTGGCTGGAAATGGTGAACTGGAGCCAAAGGGAGCCATGACCCTTGCTATGGACCCTTTAGGTGAACAAAGCCGTGTGGGCCTGTTAGCAGCTTTCCCAAAGCAAGCTCACGGCCTACTTTGAGAAACATTGATCTAGACCAGTAATCTGTCTTCCAAAAGTAGTCTATGCCAGAGGCGTCAAAGGGAGTGAAAAGAACAGGGCAATTATCAAGTGATCCATCCCCTGTTATTTAGTCTCAGCATCTCATAGTCAGACGCTTAGGGACACCCAGAACATGGGGTTGCATCCATGACCATCTTGGCCATGAGCCATTGATAGACCCATCCTCCATGAACTTATCTAATTGTTTTTTGAACCTAGCTATAGTTTTGGCCATCAGAACATACCCTGGCAACAAGTTCCACGGGTTGACTCTGCGTTGTGTGAAGAAATACTTCCTTTTGTTTTAAACCCTTTGCCGGTTAATTTCATTGGGTGACTACTGGCTCTTGTTATGTGAAAGGGTAAACAAAACTTCTATACTCACTTTCTCAATTCCATTCATGATTTTATATACCTCTGTCATATCCACTGATTGTCTCTTTTCTAAACTCATCGATCCCAGTCTTTTTAATCTCTCCTCATATAGAAGTTGTTCCATACCCCTCAACATTTTTGTTGCCCTTAGCTATATTATTGCCATTTCTAATATATCTTTTTTTTTATGATGGGGCAAACAGAACTGCTCGCAGTATTCCAACTCTGGATATACCATAGATTTATATAGTGGCACTGTGATATTTTTCTCTCTTAGCATCTATCCCTTTCTTAATGGTTCCTAATATTCTGTTCGCTTTTTTTAACAGCTACTGCACATTTAGCAGATGTTTGTAGAGAGCTATTCACAATGACTTCAACATTCTATTCATTTATCAGCATTGAATTTCATCTGCCATTTCATAGCTCATATTAGAGTTCTGTGAGATCCCTTTGTAATAATAGGCATGGAAACTAGGGATGCAGGGGTGCTCCAGCACCCCCAGGTTTTAAGCAGGATGTACGGCCAATCTCAGTCTCACATGCAGGCTCCAGGCTCCACTCTTAGGGTTCTGGCTGCCAGCTCCACTGCCAGGCCCTAGCTCCCATCCCCATGCTGCTCCTGGCTGCTTCTCCCAGGGAACTGGCTGCTGCCCCATGCCCAAGGCTTCACTGCCCGCCCCAGCCCTGCCCTTAGCTGCGGTTCCAGCATTAGACCCCTCACCCTTGTCTGGGTCCCCTGCTCCTCATGGACACAGCCCTGCTCCTAGCTCCAGCTTTGGTGTGGGGAGGGAGGCACGGAGAGGGACAATGAAACTGGCTTTCGGCTCCCCCACTATTAAAAGTGTTCCAGCACTACTGTTTGTAAATCTTTGCAGCTTGCTTTGGACTTAACTATCTTGAGTAATTTTGTATCAACTGCAAACTTTGATTTTGCTGATTACCCGTTTTCAAGATGATTTATGAAAGTATTGATCAGCACTGGTCCAAGTACAGATCACTGGGGGCACTACTCTATACCTCTTACCAGTCTGAAAACTGAACATTTATTTCTACCCTTTGTTTCCTGTCTTTAAACCAGTTACTGGTCCATGAGATGATTTTCCCTTGAATTCAATACCAGTTTACTTTGCTGAAGACTTTTTGATGGAGGGACCTTGTTTAAGGCTTTCTGAAATTACAAATACACTATATCTGCTGGATCACCTTTGTCTTATTGCTGTTTAATTTATTAATTTGTTCTAAAAGTTCCTCTACTGATATCTCAGTCTTGGAAGATTCCTCAGATTTTCGCCTAAAAATAATGGCTTAAGTATGGGAATCTCCCTCTCATCCTCTGAATCATTAAGCTTCTCCTCAGTGGCCTTATTTTGAGTGTTCTTCAGCACATCAGTCATCTAATGGCTCCACTGATTGTTTAGCAGGCTCCCTGCTTCTTGTGTACTTTTTTGTTTTTGGTGTGGCTGTTAGTTTTTGAGTCTTTTGCTAGTTGCTTTCCAAATTCTTTTTTGTTCTGCCTAATTATATTTTTTACACTCGACTTGCCAGACTTTGTGCTCTTTTCTATTTTCCTCCATAGGCTGAATCAGAAATTTTCAGTCTTTCACTGTGCATATTTTTTTTTCATGACAAATCTTTATAATTTTCTGCAATTTTTACTTTAGACGATCCTGACAATGTGGCATTTAATAGTTAATGCGGGAACTATTCAGAGTCCTTGAGTCAAGCAAGTATAGACGAAAAAAGGAGAATTAGAGGTTAGCCATACACTGGAGCACCATTTCATTTGGCAGAGAGGCTCTTTGCCTGATGTTCACACAGTTGTATCTCTGTCACAGTTCTCAGTCCCAGTGACATGTGGGTTAACAGCATCAGAGGAACCTGGGCAAAAAGAAAGTTTTCAAGTCAGAGATTCCTCAGGAAAGGGGAAAATTCTGTCAGTGTTGCCTTACAAGCACTTGATGATATCAAAACACTTTTCAAGGCAGAGAAAGCCCTTTTTGTTTTGCCCCAGCCTGATTCCATGTGAGTGACTCAGGGAAGGGGTAGATTTCACTGCAGTGATATCTAAGGCCTAACTCTTGGTCTGGTTTTCAATTTCCAAACCATGCAACAAATGTAACTGAAGTTTCTCTAGAATGGGAGGTGTGGCCATGTTGCAAACACAAGTTACCAAGAATGAAGAAGCTGGTTTTTCATGCACCGCAGGCTGGACCTGTGCTCTGAATTCAGAGGGGTGTGCTGTTGTTTTCACCTTGGCAATGGTCTTGCAAGGGGACCATTAATATGGGTGACAAGTCAGCATGAGGCAGAATTTTCCTGCCAGTTAACGAGCCAGACCTGCCTGACCTTGAAGACATTGTTTTGTTTCCCTGGCATAGCAAATTAAGTGGTATTTGTACTGAGGTGATGCAGGAGGGCAGCTGGACCCCTGTAAATTGGTCAGAGCAGTGCTTGAATAAGTGGATTGGAACATATATTGTAAGCACTGTTCCCCTACAGGCTCTTCGATGCTTCAGACTCCTTATGTTTTTGCCTAAAGTACGATGTTTTTTTTTTTTAAGCAATTGAAGCTCCTAATGTGTCTTGGAGATGTTGTGTCTTCCCTCTATTAGCTTCTCTTATTTACCTACTACCTCTTGCTGGGTTATTAAAATACAGCTTAGCTGTGCTTTGACAGGTAAGTCTTTAGGCTCCCATGAAGCAGTGCAGGTGCTCGGGAAATAGGTTCTGCTATATGCAATCTGTGCATGAGCTGGAAGGTTCTAGGCATAGGATACATAGGAGGAGGCTGCATTTATGGAGACTTCCCTGAAGGAGATTGAGAGTGTTAAAGCCGTCAAGTTGGAATCAAATCATATCAAGAGGAGAGGGTGCTGACATGATCTAAAACCCTGTCTCGTCTGCCCTTCCCCTCCCATGTGTGTGTGCTAACAGTGAGGAGCGTTTTATCCAAGGCCACTGAGGGAGCCACAAGAAGACTCAATGTTTTGTTTTGTTCATTGAATTCGTCTTTCTGAGAAGTGCCTTCAACGTTTCTGCTGGACTTCACACATCCTATAGCAGCTGCTACAAGAACTACTTCTTGGTTTCTTCTCCCATTCTTAGAGGAGAGCGGTAATATACAGCCCAGGAATTCTCTGTTGAAGATGCTGTTTATACCTATGCATATACCCATGAGGCACAATCTCTGCTTCTTTGCTCACTCATTCTTGGGGCCCATCTGGATGTTTTGATTATTAATGTGTTTTCATAAGTGAACACAACTCCCATTATGAGAGGCACCCTGGACTGCAAATGCACAATCAACATAGAGCAAATTGGAAAACTGAGAAAAGCACAGTCCCTTTATGTGCACATGTGGGCACCCTCACATCAGTGTGTTTTGTGTATGTATAAAAACATTATTTCTTTCTATACTGCCTTGAATTAGAATTGCAAATTATAGCAGAAAACATGAATTACACAGAATCCACAAATTCAAGCTTGTATTTACTACTGTACTTGCTTAGATAAAGGGCAAAATGTAACTTCCACTTCCACTAATGGAAATCTACAATCATACCGTTTCAGCCTAAAGTGTTGGTGGAAGAGTATGATCTTGTGACTATTTGTGTATTTCTTAATGCTTAGGACAAATCTTACAAAGGTAGAAAAAAATCTGCCTTTTTTGTCATCTTTGCCAGAATGTTAGGGAATGGGCGGCGTGGATTTTTCAAGAATAAATCATGCCAACCAACTTTGTTTTCTTCTTTGGTAGGATTATTAACGTAGTGGATAGGAGGAATCAGTAGGCATGGTATATCTCGATTTTAGCAAGACTTCTGATAAAGTTCTGCATGACATTTTTATCAGCAAACCAGGGAAATGTTGTCTAGATGAATTTACTGGAAGGTATGGTCTTTCAACTAATTGTGCATCCACCTTCCAGTAAATTCATCTAGAGAACATTTCCCTGGTTTGCTGATTAAAAAAAAGCTTTTAAAACAAGTTGAGCAAACACCTGTCAGGAATGGTTTGGGTTTATTTGGTCCTGCTGCCGTGCAGAGCACTGGACTTTATGACTTCCTGAGGTTTCTTTGAGCCCTACATTTCTGTGATTCTATGAAAATTAACATGGCCCACATTAAATGGAATAAAAACTAGCTAGCTCACATATCTGAAAATGAAATTGTAAAGGGGAATTATTGAGCAGGTATGTTTTTAGTGGGATCCCCCAGGGATCATTTCTTGGTCCTAGCTATTTAATATTTTTATTAATGACTTGGAAGAAAACAAAATCATTGCTGTTAAAGTTTGTTAAAGATGACACAAAGAAGAGAAAACCATGAAGAAAAGGGAGCAATCTGGATCACCTGGTAGATTGATTTGTGTTTTAATAGGTCAAGGGTAAAGTAATACATCTTGGCACAAAAAATATAGACCATTCTTACAGGAAATGCAATCTTTATCCTGAGAAGTAGTGAAAACACTAGGTGTTGTGGTGGATAATCAACTGAACATGATATTTCAGTGTAATCTGTGGCCAGAAGGGCTAATGAGATCCCGGGATGCATAAATAGGGGAATATTGAGTGGGAATAGAGAGATTACATTATCTCTCTGTTTGGCACTGGTGCAACCACTACTGCAATAATGATGAGAGATGGCTTCTTAAACCTTAGCAAGTCTGGTATGATTTAAGGTTGCTTGCTGGCATCTTTCTTTGTGAAAGACTGACTGACTGACTTTTTCATTCAGCAGTGGACACAGATGGTCCTTTCTGGCTTTCACTTACCTCTGTGGAAAAGCGTTCATTCACTTATGGTAGCTCCAGTTTTCATTCAGTGTTTGTAAGACATTTGCTTGCTAAGTGGAGCCGAAATTCTGATAAGGCAGATGTTCTTTGTCACCAGGGTATTTGACTTTCCTTGAATCTTGAGAAAATGTCCTGGATTTGGCTGATCTTTTCTGCAAAGTAGGCTGGGAAGCATTGTCAGTAAGACGTACTAGAGTCCAGGATGAATTAGTCAGTCTGGTTTGTCTAGTAGAGTCACTGTCTTGAAGAGTTCCACTGGCTGGGATTTTACAGGCTTTATGATAGCAAAAATAAGAATCTCTAGGACTACCACAGCCATGATGCAGCATAGTAGCAACTGCCTCAGTCATTAATATTCCCTAGGAGTCTTCCAAGTTCAGAATGCTAAGTTCTTGTTTCCGTGATTCAGCCGATATAGGTTATCTGTGAACCAAAGTGACTTGTGAAAGGAAGGGACCTCCAGGACTCTGCTACCCACATCCACAGTTCCACAGATGATTGAACTGTTTTATTATTTTGCAGCTAAACACTGTTCAGTGGCAGTATTCTGGAAGCTTGCTGGGTCTTTGAGTCTCTGGGGAAGGGGAACCAACATCATCATCACCTCCTTGGGAGGAAGGGAGAGCCCTGTCCTCTCTGTGGAAGAGGTATCATTAGATCATTGAATAAAGTTATGCCTAGAAGCTCCTCAGTAGTTTTCCATGGTTACCTGTTGGTTGCTCTTATTACAGCACTTTGTGTCATTTTTTCTGGATTCCTCTTGGAAATCCAGCAAACATGTAACACTGTTATTTAGCTCAACAGTAGGCAGGGTTGTGTGTATCCATATAGTTTCCAGCAGCAGCAAAAGCATAGTGACATCTTCCTGGAACCTACCTTCATCAGAGTCTCCAGCTCAGTGTGAGTGGCATGTTTGTCTGATCCTTTTAAGAGTTGGGAATGGCTGTTTTGAAGTCTCACATCTGTGAACATGAAAGACTTCCTTCCTACTCACTGTGCAAAGGGCAGGGCCATTCCTGTCTCTCTTAATCAAAAGTGTAATCTAAGATATCACTGCTCATAAAAAATGTATTAAAAAGAAGAAAGAAAAGATGCAGCATTTGTCTATTGGCTTCACTGCTGATTTGCTCTCACTTATGCTTTTGTGCCACTTTCACCCTTGCCTTTACCAAAAGGGACCCCACCTTTACTCTCCTACATCTCTGAAACAGACATTAGAAGTTTAATTGCTAACTGTAGAGCTTTGAGAACAAAAATCATTGTATTTGATTCAAGTGAAATATTGATCGTCCTTGAGCTCCAGCACAGCAGATATTGGCAGTGTTTTGTCAGCCTGAGGATCAAGCAGCAAGATCACAGCAAGGAAATAAATATTCCAACTGAAAAGAAAGGAAAATAACTACTCCATCTCTCCCTCTCCCACAGCTGCTTCGCGAGAAATGCTCTGTTGACCTGACGTTAATATTGCCAGTTTACAGTAGGCAGCATTTCCCTTGAACAAGCAACTGATGCAGCAAAACTAGGGGACTGAGGGAAGGGAGAACAAATTTGCAAAACATACTGAGAAAATCAGAACATACCTTATGTGTCTGGGGAGCAGGAACGTGCCTCAGTATGTGAATAAGACTGTAATATGTATACATATGCTCTCTTTTCTCAAGTATTGTCTTGAATCACACTAAATTATGGTGCCTTCAGTAATATGGCACAGTAAAAATATGTACACCTACACAGAGACCACTGCTTCTGATTACTGTGATGGCTTCCTACAGAGCACCATCCTTTTGACAAAGAGGAATCCATTAAATAGCATGATTCAAGCATTTCCTAAGCCAGTGTGCACAGAACAAGTAGTTTAATGAATAGAAATAACACAGCTGGCTTTGTCCATCTTCAAGCCACAGGAGATTAATTCTTAATTATCAAAGATGATATTTTCATATTACTACAGTTAAAAAAAGACCCAGGAAGGAGAAATCCAGAAAGTGTTCGCACAGAACTGTTTGTTCATTGAATTTTTCATTGTCTTCCATGACACCCATTCAAACTGTCCTCCTTTCTTTTGTTCCCTTCTTCCCACTCTACTTACTTCTCCCATTCAGACCAGGAAAAGACATCTCCGACGAACCAATTTGGCATGAACAGAGATTAGCAGCAGTAGTGACTCTAGCATTTGAATGGATTTCATATCCAGGGATAATTGGGAATTATATAAATATAATATGAACTATCAGTAATTAATGTGAATAATTTTCACATACACATTGTGCTTTACAAACCTCAATTAATCCTGGTAGAGGGGTAAGTGTTATCATCCCAATGTTGTCGGTGACAGTATTAAGACAGAGAGAGAAGTGAGAAAGGACTAAAACTCAGGAGCTTGTGACTTACAATGCCTATATCATGTTGTGATTCTTCAGACCATTTTGTAATGTTCCATAACCTCTCTCAAAGTGCCTTTCCTTAGCTAGTCACTCAGGAGTGAAAAAGATTACCTCAACCTATCAATTCCACTCTCCAGATACATGATCAACAAAGAAAATACTGCAGCTGCTGGTGTTTCTACATGTATTTTATTACTCAGCGGTAATAAGTACACACAGTAGTACCACAAATGGGCCAAGCTAAAATCCTGAACACAGACTGTGGCAGGGCACAACAATCACTATTGGACTGGCGCCTCCTACTGGTCTCTCAGGGAAGTAGCTCAAGGACAATAACCCCATCCACAGTTTGCACCCCCTCACTCTGTCTCCACTTTTGCCAGCAGCCTCTCCAGGAATCTCCATGCCCTCTTCATGACTCAACCTTCCAGCCATGTCACCATCTGTTTTCCCCTTCTGGGGGTCAGTACCTCGCAGTCCATTTAGCCAGTCATTACCCTCAGGAGCAAATGGGGGGATCCAGTCCTGCCTGCTACTCCAGGTCCCAACTTCAGAGCCTCTGCTACTTAGTCCCAGCAGCCAGCTAGGAGCTCCCTCTCTCATCCCCAGTTCCTGCCAGCAACTACGCTGTTCATGATGCTAGTGTATCTTTTACTTTCTAGGGAACGCAGTCCTTACCCCTGAAGCCCCAGGCTGCAGCTGCCTGTCTCTGGCCCTTTAGTTCCTTTTATATGAGCCCTGCTGAGCTTGAATTGGTTGCAACCCACATAATTGCTGTAGGCCACTTGAATGACTCAGCTCCACTGCTTCCTGGTAGGTTTAACCCCTCCCATGTCTGGGTGGGGTAGATGCTCCATCACATAGAGACACACCCTAATCCAGAGGGCAGCTTAAATCCAGATCCATTCTTGGTGACTCTCACCATTGCAGTCTAGTACAGTTAATAACTTCTGTTTAGCTGAAACCTAAGAATGAACTCTACACATAGAGTTAATGAGATGACAACATCTTCTGAAATCTACCAGCCAAATGAAATCAGATTCCCCATAGAAATGTATAAACTACTCTCACGAGCGTGAATTTAAGAATTGTAATACAAGAGTAGACCAATGTTTTGTCTAAGCTAATATCCTGCCCCTGACAATGATCCATGTTAGTGCTTCAGCAAAATTGTAATAGAATATTGGGGACATTTCTTCTGGAAAACAGCTGGTAAACAATTTATACCCTAAATTACGAAGATTAATAATGCTTATACCTTTTATTTTAACTAATAATGTTTCTCTTATCCATGCACATTATTATCTTTTTCTTAAATCCTGTTGAATTACAAACCTCAATAGAAGTGAGTTTCACAGTCTAATTATTAGAACCAGTTGGAAAGATTCAGCTGAAATAGTGTTTCAAAGCATTTGCCAGAGATGGTTCGATTTCAGTGTCTTTCCAACACAGCCCTGCCTGGTCATCTGCCAGGTTGACCACCTGGCTCCTCAGCAGCCTGGGTTACTGGAACCCCAGTTCCAAGACCACCCAGGAGGACTGCCTCAGCACCAAGGGGCACCGTTTATTTTTGTGGAGAATTTTAAAAATGTGAGGTCATAATTGGAATGAAAACACATTCAAAATACCAAAATCTTCCATTAAATGGAATTATTTTTTCCACCCCTCTGTATATATACTTTGCAAAAATAAACAATAATATTTTATTTGTGTCATTTATTGGTAAATAGTAGTGTCTGACTACCCTTAAAGTGTGTTATTTCCTATACCTCCGCTTTAATTCCTTTATTCATATCTATTTCACAATAAATCCCAATCACTCATCACTGTTTTTGAAGAGAACTCCATCTCTCACCCTACCTTCTAGTCATTTTTATATGCCTTCTCTAAACCTCTTCTGTTAACATTCTGCATTTTTATGAGGAGGTCACCAAGGTATTCAAGGAGAGGATCCTTATCAACTTCTATAATGACTAGATAATATTTTTTTATATTCTCCTCCTGTCTTTTTCTTTAATACTCAGTGGCTGACATGTTTGCTGTTTTGAATGCCACTTTCCACTGATCAGTTGTCATCTTTCAGCTGACCCAAATGACACCGGGTTCTTGTTCCTGAGAGGTTACATTCATTTCAAAATGCATCTCAGTATGTTAAAAATCCTTTTAATTGGCATAACAATGTGCATTACATTGTACTTGTCTGCACTGAATTTACTTTGTCCAGTGACCTACTTGTTAGGTCTTCCTGGAGTTTCTTAGAATCCTCCACAGTCTTGACTAACTTATGTAATGTTCCTGTTTCATGAATCTCCCTCTCTTCCAGGTCATTAATAGTACACTGAAGATATCAGTCCGACCCCTTTAATTATGCAGGTCCTCCCCAGAACCTCATGGAATTTAGCAGTAGACCCAATCTGCCCAATAGTCCATGCACACCTGATATTGGAAGGGGAAGGAAGAGTTTGAAATCCAGACCTAAACATTTCTCCAAGTTAGAGTCCAGTGTCTGTGATGTGCTCAGCTAGAATCCCAGTTCAGAATATTCCCATGTTCTGTGTCTAGTAAGAAAAAGGCTGCTGGGAAGAACAGTCAGATCTAGACTTGGAATCCTTATTCAAATGTTGCATCTTGCATCTGTGTAATGAAAACAGGATGTGCATTTCTGATGGCAGTTTTAGAGAGCAAAACTTTTAACTGATAAGCTGTTCTGTGAGGCACCCTGCTATGGGTTTATTTCCATGCTTAGAACTGGCCATCTATTTTAAAATTTAAGGCACAATTGTACTTCTCACTGTGCAGTTACTAATTTTCCATAATAGGCTTTTGTGAGGGACTTTATCGAAAGCCTTTTGATAATATAAATACATTATATCCACTATTTAATTAAACACTTTCAGCTGTTCTTCTTCTTACCTTGCATTATATAGTAAATGTGTGCATACATTCAAAATGGGAAATAATTTCCTAGGAAGGAGTACTGCCGAAAGGCATTGGGAGGGTGAGAGGGCATAGTGAACCACAAGCTAAATATGAGTTAGCATTGTGACACTGTTGCAAAAAAAAAAAAAAAAAAAACCCAAACATCATTCGGGGATGTATTAGCAGGAGTGTTGTAAGTAAGAAATGAGAATTAATTCTTCTGCTCTACTCCATGTTGATTAGGCCTCAAGTGGATTATTGTGTTCAGTTCTGAGTGCCACATTTCAGAAAAGATGTGGGCAAATTGGAAAAAGTCCAAAGACCAACAAAAATGATTAAAAGTCTACATGGCCTGTGAGGGAAAAATGAAAGAACTGTGTGTGTTTAGTATGGAAAAGAGAAGACTGAGAGGGGATGTAATAACAGTTTTCAAGTACCTAAAAGATTGTTATAAGGAGGATGGAGAAAAATTATTCTCTTTAACCACTTATGATTCTTATGACAGAACAAGAAGCAATGGTTTTATATTACAGTAAGGAAGATTTAGGTTGGGCATTAGGAAGAACTGCTTGTTGGGGTGGTTAACGACTGGAATTAATTGCCTAAGGATGTTTTGGAATCTCCATCATTGGAAATTTTTAAGAGCAGGTTAGACAAACACCTGTCAGGGATGGTCTAAATGGTTCTTGTTCCTGCCATGAGTGCAGGGGACTAGACTAGATGACTTCTTGAGGTCTCTTCCAGTCCAATGATTCTATACTTATTGAGGTGCTGATTGCACTGATTTTTTTCCCCTCAGGATTTTTCACCCTATATGCTGAATTTAATGAATCAGGTTTGGGAATAGGATGTTTTTTAAAGGAAAGCAAAGCAGCGACAGCATGGCAACAGAATAGACTTCCGAAACATTAATTCTCTGTTATTTTTGTTGGTTGGTGAGTATGTAGGAAGATTGTAGATAAATAAGTGAGAAAATGGCTTACAAATAATTCATAAGAAACTTAAATTGAGAAGACACCTTAATGATAGCAGCTGCCTTCTGGCTAGCCCTTGTGATGTATTAGTGTCCTCACTCATGAAGATAAAGTTCACATCAGATCTAAGCTCATGTACATCAGCATGTATGTAGTATTCCATCTGAGAAATAGCATTAAGGAAACATTAGGGTTGAGTAATCAAGCAGTTAAAAGTCAAGAAACGTATAGTTGTGGTTGAAAGCACACCAATACTTTTGCTCCTTTATGCTTCTATGAGGAAGAAAAGGCATTTCCAAACTCTTGGAGGCAGTGTGATCCAGTACATAGGACATTGAGCTGGGAGTTAGGAATTTAATGATCAGCTCTGCCACTAACTTGCTGTGTGACCTTGAGCAAGTCACTTCACCTCTCTGTGCCTCTGTTTTGCTTCTCCATTGTCTTGGCCATGTAGGTCATAAGTGCTTCTAGTCAGGGAATGTCTCTTATTATGTGTTTGTGCAGTGCCTAGCTCCATGGGGCTCCATCTCAACTGGGACCATGAGGCAGTACTGTAAACAAAAATGATAATTTGGGATTTGCTGCCAGCCTGTTGCTCAGACTGCAAAGTATTTTGCCACTGGCTCCCTACTGATCTCTAATCTAGCCATGAGCAGAATTTTTGTAACCTTCACTTTACAGAAATAACTACTGATGAAGCTTTGAAAAGCAAACTAAGTGTAAGCTTCAGAGGGGTAGCCAAATTAGTCTGTAACAAGAAAAACTTAAACAGATAGTCTAATAGCACCTTAAAGACTAACAAAACATGTATCATGAGCTTTCGTGGGCACAACCCACTTCTTCAGATGACAGGAGTGTTAGAAGTCCAGATCCAAGAATAAATAAGGGAAGGAGGGAGTGGGGAGAAGGAAAAAAAGGAGAAGAAAGGGGAGGAGGAAAGCAAAAAAGAGACAGAGAGTAGATAAGCTTCAGAGGGGTAGCCATGTAACAGGAAAAACTAAAAAAACAACAAATAGTCTAGTAGCACCTTAAAGACTAAGTAGTTACAAGAGGCTGATTAGAACCATCAACACCTTCATGGTTCGTTGGTTGGTTAAGTCATTACGATGTGGAAGATAATGTGCAAGCCATCTGATATCCCGTTCATACTGTTTGCATAAGAATTAAACTTGTGAATGAAGTTAAGTTCCAACCCTTCTGTGTGTATTTGGCTTGTGGAATTGGTCTGAAACAAAACAGGGACTTGGAGATCCATTAATGAGTGTCCAGGAAGATTCAAGTGTTCTCCAGCAGGTTTTTGTGTATTGCCCTTTCAGATATCTGATTTGTGTCCATTAATTCTTTCCCGTAGAGACTGTCCAGTTTGGCCAATATACATTGCAGTGGGGCATTGCTGGCATTTGATGGCATAAATCACATTAGTGGATGTGCTGTTAAATGAGCCTTTGATTTGGTGGCTGATGTGGTTGGGTCCAGTGATGAAATCGCTGGTGTAGATGTGTGGGCAGAGTTGGCACCGGGGTCAGTGGTGGAACAGTCAGTGGTAACAAGATAACAGCTTCTGGATGAATAGGCTCGTTGTACATATGCACACCATTTGCTAATCTATAATGAACCAATAGTTAGGATCTCTGATTAAAACAATATGGTGGCTTTAAGGAAATACATCAGTTATGTCCCCCATTTGTTGCACTCTCCAAAGAACCACTTCTGAGATTACAACCGGGTACTAGCTTCAAAGAGCCACCCGGCAACATGGCTTATATTGTGTAGTCATTTAAAATCTATTAAATGTTACTGATTGGAAAAATTTACATATTCTACATTTTTCACAATTCCCTCCAACCATCTTATGTTTTAGAAAAACTCTGGTCTAGAGGGTAACTCAGACTACTGGCAGTCAGGAATTTTGAGTTGTTTCCATATTTCTACCACTGACTTGCTGTGTGAGCTATGGAATGCCATTCCGTCTCTCTTTGCCTCCCTTTCCCTGTCTGTAGAAGAGTACTAATGCTTACCTGCCACACACAAGTGTTACGGGGATAATTAACTAACAGATATGAAGAGTTTCAGATATTCATCTTACAAATGTCATAGAAGTGCAAATTACTACTATCATAGTTATACTTACTGTTGTGTGTCTGTTTATTGATGCAATTTTGGATATACAAAATGTAGTGAGAGAAGTTATTGGTGCTCTCCAGAGAACATAAAAACTAAGAAACAACCACTAAAGTGTTTTGGTTGCCTCTAAGGCTTTCCGAAATGATGTTAAAAGCAAGCAAGCAAAACATTGGACTTAAAACAACTTCACTTTGTCTGTAGCACAATTTCTGTTTTAAAATTACTTTCTCTTAACATCTTTGTTTACAAGTATCAGGGATAGCCCATACTTTTATTTTCTCACGTTTGTTTCTTTCACTTGGTGTGCATGAGAGATGGAGAGAGAGTGAAAGCATCTATTCATGCACATACAGATTCTCCCAACTTGAATTGTAAAATACAACCTAGTTGGTCAGAAACTGATCCGCTAATCTCTCTCTCAATTGATTTTGTGCACCAAAAACTGACTAACCAGCTGTTTGCTAAGTTTGGATTAGGTGACTCTGTGACCTCTATAGAACATCAGCAAATTAGCTCTGTCTGCTGTATATTTAGGCCAAAAACACTGAATTTGAAACAACTAAACTTATAACAGTGTTTAGTTACACTGCCTTGCTGTTTTCTTTACTTGTATGTGTGCACATGTATTAAAAATAGGCACAAAGATCATTGTTAGATAGATGACAACAGAACACTTCCTGGTTCCTTTTGGAGCATGCAAAGGCGTTTTTGTTAGCTTTGATTTTTACATGGTGTTTCAATCCTTTACTGCTGAAGTTATTGGTTGTAAAGTAAAACTACTGACCCACTGTAGATCTTACTTTCTGGACTTAAAAAAATCATGTGATATTTGTTTGTAATAGGGTAATGTGACCTCTGTTAGCCAATGACAAGACTGGTCAGTGGTCTAGCATCTAGTGAAAAGTGGAAAGCTATTTTTAAGCTCAACCATTTGAATACTGATAGCATCAAAGAAACTGAGATGGAAGATGCCTTTTAGGTCAAGATCCCCTTCTGCCAATGCAGGATTATGTAACAGTAAGGGTTGGCCCTAGTGGGGTTGGCCAAAATTTTTCATCCCTCATTGTTGTGCACTACGCTGTGTGCTTGTTAGGACTGGTTTACACTACCCAGGAAGGTGGATCTAAGTTATGTAACCTCCGCTATGTGTATAATGTAGCCAAAGTCACAGTATTTAGATCTACTTACTGTGGTGTTTTCACTTCAGTGTGTCGATAAGAGATGCTCTCCCACCAACTCTCCTTTATGGGAACCATTTGAGGCACTTGGGGAGCTGTAGTTTCAACTCCATGAATTTCATATTTGAGGTCTGCTTAAAGCATATGACCTAGCCCCAGAGGCAGCTCTTAAGTAAAACTGAGCTTGAGCTGCTCCCAGCTTTGCCTGTAGAACAGGGAGTTTGTTTATAAACAGAAGGAGGCAGGGTGATTAAGATAACCAAAGGGTTGTCATTCAAGTAATTGAAGGATCATTAGATGATCATGAAAATGTTGCCAAGTATTCTACTTCAAATATAGGGGGAAAAGGATAGAAATAAATAGTGGTATCCTCCAGGGGTCTGTATTGGTACCAGTGCTGTTCATCTTATTCATAAATGATCTTGAAAAGGGAATAAATAGTGACGTGGCAAAATTTGCAGATGATATAAAATTACTCAACATAGTCAAGTCCAAAGCTGACTTCAGAGATTCACAAAGGGATCTCACAAAACTGGGTGACTAAGCAACACAATGGTAGATACTATTCAGTGTTGATAAATGCAAAGTAATTTACATGGAAATATAATCCTAGCTATAAGTACAAAATGAGGGGCTCAAAATCGCCAGTTATCACACAAAACAGAGATCTTGGAATCACTGGGATAGTTCCCTGAAAACATCTGCTCAATGTGCAGTGGCAGTCTAAAAAGCTAACAGAACACTGGGACTCATTAGCAAAGGAATAGATAATAAGACAGAAAATATCATATTGCCTCTATATAAAGGCATGGTATATCCCCATCTTGAATACTGCTTGCACATGTGGTTGCCCAATGTAGAAAAGGAACAGAGAAGGGCAGGGGCAATGTGTGTGTGCATTGGGTGGGGGGCATAAGGTGTCACATGCTATCCCAAATGCTATGGGCGGGAGAGACAAGGGGGCTTGCCAGCAGCTGATGGTGGGTCTAGGGATGTAAATGACTAATCAACTAGTTGACTGTCCAATACGCAAAAGCTTATCAGATAGTCAACATGCTAGTCAACTAGTAGCTTCCCCCACCTCCCCCTTGCTGCCTCTATCAGAAAGAGGCAGCACGGGGGAGGGAAGAGCAGGGGAAGCCAGCGTAAAAGCCGGTTTGCCCCAGCTCCAGCTCGGTGGGAGGGGGCAGGGACACAGCCACGGTGTTGCAACTTGGAAATGTGCAAGAGTCCCCGCTGAAGCTCTTGTGCACTTCAAAGATTGAAATGTGGCATGGAGCCTGGGGCCAGCGAGGAGTGTCCCGCTGACCCTGGGCTCCATGTGGGCACTTCCGCTATGAAATGTACAAGAGCCCCAGAGTCCTGGGCTCCCTGGGACTCTTGTACATTTCAAAGTAGAAGCACCCACATGGAGCCAGGGTCAGCGGGGGACTTTTACATTTCAAAGGTGGGACTAGTGCAGGTCTAGGCAAAAACCAGCCAATGGGAGCTGCTTGTTACAAGAACAGGCAGCTAAGAAGAATCACGCCCCCTCTCCTGGGCTCAGTTGAAGCACATGACCAGGCAAGCAGGCTGGCTGGCTGGGAAACATTTTAAGTCTGCAGGTAGGCAGGCTAGTTTGGCAGCTGGCAAGTCTCTTGGCCACAGCCTGCTTCTGGCACCCTAGCCCTTTCCTGCCCCAACTCTCTGCCCCCCTCCCACTCAACATATCCAAACCCTCTATCCCCCTTTTACACTCATACATCCTCCTAGATCTGGCACCCCAATCTCCTGCCCCAGATCACAATCCCTTCCTACCCTAGGTCATGTCCCAAACCCCTGCATTCCAGTCCCCTGTCCTAGGTCACAACTGCCTGCTTCATCCCAACTTCCTCCCAGACTCCAGTCTCCCTCCTGCACCCCAATCCCTTACCCCAAGCTCCCTTCTGCACCAAACCTCCATTCCAGATCCCGCATCTCCTCCATTAATATCATGGAAGAGTGCGGCCCTCGACCACTTTCCAAAATCTTGGAGTGGCCCCCTGCCAAAAATTATTGCCCACCCCTGGACTAGTGGGAGGGCCTGGCACCCACAGCACGGTTGGGCCGCTTACACTCACCAGCAGTAGTGGGGGAAGTGCAGCAACATGGCCCCAGCTTGCTTTGCTCCTCTGCATTTCTCTGTTTCCCCTGCAGCTACCGGTGAGTGAGAGGCTTGGGGGAACGGGGTCTCTGCTGCCGGTGTTAAACCTCTCTTCCCTCCCCCACCCTGCTATTCCCCTTGGCTGCCTTGTTTGGGGGAAGCTATGGGGCAGAGGCAGAGCAAAGGCAGGGAGAGGTGGGGCTGGGGGTTGTCATGTGGCCGGTGATCCCCCAGGTTCCCTCTCACCAGTCGCCCCTGGAGAAGGGCAACAGAAATGATTAGGGGTAAGGAACAGCTTCCATATGAGGAGACATTAAAAATACTGGGACTTTTCAGCTTGGAAAAGAAATGACTAAAGGGTGGTGGGGTGTGTTAGAGATCTAGAAAATCATGGATGTTGTGGAAAAATTGAATAAGGAAATATTAATTACTCCTTCACTGACATAACACAAGAAGGCTGCCCAATTTATAGGCAATAGATGAAAGCAAGCAAAAGAAATTACTTCTTCACTGTTAACTGATGGAACTCTTTTCCAGGGGGGGTTGTAGAAAGACCCAAATTATAACAAGGTTCAATAAGAATGAAATAAGTTCAAGGAGCATAGGTGTCCCTATCCTCTGTTTGCCAGAAGCCGGAAATGGGCAACAGGGGATGGATCACTTGATGATTCTTTTGTTCATTCTTTCTGACTTACCTGGCATTGGCCACTGTTGGAAAATAGGACACTGGGCTAGATGGACAATTGGTCTGACTCAGTATGGCCTTTCTTATGTTTTTATATAGAACCCAAATATATCTACTCCCTGCTGTAACTCACTAGACCCCCACTCCTCTCCAAGAGCTGAGATAGAGCCCAGGAGTCCTGATAGTTTCTCTCTCTCTCTGCAGATTAAGTAATGAAGAAAAAATATACATTACAATTTTGAGCCTAACCATTGTGCCTTAAGTGACTTGCCACAAGATGTTAGAACATGTTGGTATTAGAATTGAGTTGGTCTAATATTTATTTAATGTGCTTTCTTTTATATAGGAATTAGATACAGTGCTCCTGTCTGCTAATTGCTAAGGTACTTGTCAAACAAAATTAGAGTTTTCAAGTGCCTTAGTAGCTCCTGGAAAGAGATGATGTGTGTGGGAGGGAGGGTGGACAGAGTTCCTTCTCCCACCCCTGATTCGCTGGTTGGCTTGTACTGAATATGCTTTGTAACACTGCTGAAGCCACTGTCCTGAGTCTACCCTCCCATGTTCTCACTGCACAGTTAGTTCCCCCCATACCAAGATCTGAAATGACACCCCTGCTCCTCTTGCACTTCTTATTGAGCTAGAGTACCGGAGTCGATGCTGAAAGCTATGCTAGACTCAATAAATCAACCCCTACTGGATCAATCACTGCCTGATGATCTGGCCAATAGTGTAGACATACCCTTAGTTACCATCCCTCAGATCAGTATGTGAATGCTGCTGGACACATACAGCTTGTAGAACCCAATTTGGACTCCGCTGGGAACAGATAAGCTATATAACTGTAAAGTGCTCAGTTCTAGTGACAGCTCTGCGCTGAAAGGAGTGGAGGAAACATGAATTGTCATGATGCTTCTAGGGGTAACATTTTGGATTAATTCTTCAGACAGAACAAATCCATTCAGACACTTTCCAAGTTTAAAAGCTCCATTTCGGGTTATAAGGCCAGTGCTCGAATACTGTATGCTGCTGCAACTGCAAACACAACATGAAGAGCATCCCATGGTGGGGGAACAAATGCAAGAAGATGCTTTTTGCAGGACACTATCAAACACTGTGCTTTGCTGCTCTGGGCATAACGCCCTCTGTATGTGTGTGCAGGAGTAGTTTTGAATAGGAATTAGTCTTGGCCATAAAGATCACATCCATATCAGAAGGGGTGTGAGGGTAAAACTTCTTTTCTCAGTGTTACCCAGATACAGTGCTTCAATACTCCGATGCAGGGAATCGCTTATGTAGGTAAAGAGATAGCGTAATACTGTCCTTAAATGCAATTAGTACATTAGCACTCCACATAAAGAGCAAGGCAATATATGGGGCCTTTAGTGTGGTTTTAAAATGTTTGGGAAAACATTGTTTGGGAAGACGAGATGTTTTATTTTCCTCCTGTCTGTAGCTGATTTGCTGCCAAAAGAAGATCTGATCTGCAGCTAATTTTAGAAAGGTTAACTCTATTTACAAAAATAAACCCAAGCGTGGAGTTGAAATCCAGATGGATGGGGAATAACAGGTTCCAGGTCTGCAGAAGTCATCCTAGAAGCTGATTTGACAGATACATATATATGTTTATTTAACATTATGCAAAGTGGGGGGGGAGATGTGTTCTGGAGTAGACATAATGCTCAAGTTCTCCTCAAATGACCTTGCTACCGTTAGAGCATATGTCACCCCTTCCTCTCAGAGGCAATAGAATGTATCTATGTATATTTGTAGATTGCTATTGGGTTTTTGGGACGATTGCTGAAAGACTTGGCACAGAAAAAGGGCAGATTTTAAAGAGCTCCGAGGGCTGGAGAGATTGTCGTTTGAGCTTTGGCTGCCTCGAGGTCGTTGCTAATTAGTTGCATGTTGCCTAAAGAACTGAACATTAATTTTTAATGCTGCTATGAAAACAGCCACCAATCATGCTGTCTCCCCTTTGTGCCCATGCTGCTGCTTGCTTTTTTGTGGCATCTGGAACAGAGAATAAAATCACACCAGGGAAGGGAACAGAGCTGTCTTAAGTGCGTTTAAGAATGCCAAGGTAGTATGGGTGTTCAGATGACAGAGGCTGGAGCATGACAGCTGTTACTGAATCGTGCATACAGGCCCGCTGGCAAAATGCATCAATTTGTATGATATCTGGGTGTCTTTTCTTCTGCTTTCATAATTGCAGAGATGATGTCTGCATAAATCTCCTTGCTGCACCTCTAGCTACAGGAGCTGAGTGGAGGATGGCAGACAGTAGAGAAAGACCAGCATTGAAGGACAGTTAGTCAAATGTGCGTCAGCCAGAAAGGCTTCCTGCCAGAGAGGGTGAAGACCCCACAAGCAGATTCTTCAGAGGCTGCTGTAACCACATGAATGCCTGAAAAGCAGTAGTGCTGTCCTCCCAAGTCCTCCTAGGTTAGGCACCTAGGACAGTACAAAGAGCCTCTTGGAGTGTGCTCACACTTCAAGCTAGGGTATGATTCCCAGCTCAAGGAATTCCCTCTCTTCTAATGTATTACAGATCCACAGAATCTGCCATATGCTCCTACTATTAAACAGTCTCTTGGAGTAACCCCTTCACTGTGTCAGACCACCAGTGTGCTCTGGAGTCTCACCACCTTTGAGACTGAGCCTCTGTCCTCCTGCTTCATGCAGTGAGTTCTTCCCATTGAGTAAAAGTGAGAAAACTGATGAATAGAGATTTTGTGCTCTATTCAGAACAGCAGGTTTATTCCTCAACTGGAACACAGCTTCAGAAGTCTTTAGCACAGAGAAATGAAGGTCAAATAAGGCCATCTGGCCAAGCCAAAGCAATCCACCAGCCAAGCTGTAATGGGTTCCATTTCAGGCTCTGGTTGTTTCCGAATCCTTAGGCAGTTCAAGATGAGAGAAACCAGCTTCTTTTTAGAAGCCCAATCTTTATCCCTTGCTGGTCATTTCCCAGTCCTTTATCTCCAGACACGACCATGCTAAATTCACAACTCCATCTGCTGGAGCTTACTGCTGTTCAGTGTCGATTGTTCAGTTGTTGGGGCATCTGTTGTCCAATCTGGAGCCTCTGTTAATCTGGGTTGGTTTCAGCCAGTTCCTTAGTGACCCATGCATTGCAGCCTAGAAGCAAGGTGACATACCTTATGTACTGCACTGTCTCTAAGAGCAGACTTTAAACCTTTTTCCTGAAGTAGGAACCAATGCAAAGTACTGGGGAAAACTGAGGAACACATAGGAGTCATAAAAATATTTCAGAAAGTTCCCACTTCTTCACAACTTAAATCTAGGCTTCTGAGTACAAGTCCATTAATTTCAGAACTGACTTTGAGAAAAGACTGTATTTTGGGTGGCAAGTTAATTGGTCTTAGTGTCCCACTCCCTAGTTTCTACTGTCCTTGGATTTGCCAGTCTTGGTGTATCATGTCATGAATAGAATTACCTCTAATATTAAACCCACCTGTTCAAACGCCAGGAGATTGGATTAAAAGAACAGAATCGGTGTGTTGTATGTTCTGGGGAGGGAGCTTATTTGCTTTCTGGTTTTTCAAGTTTTAGGAGGAAGTCACCTGCTCCCAAAGTGAATGTGAGCTTTTCAGGGTCAAAATCCACCCTCAAAAACTGTGTCCTCATTGGCTGCTCAGAGTCCCTCTCCCCTTCCTATCTGCTACCCCCAGACACAGGAGCTGTTGTCTCCATCTCCCTGCCACAATCTTCTTCACTCCCTCAGGCTTTGTCTACACTGGCAATTAAGTGACAAAGCTTTTTTTGTTAACAGGTGCTTCCTCCCCCCATCCCCGCCCCTTTCCATGAAAGAGAAAAACTTTGCCACTTTTAAGTATTAGTATAAACAGTGATTTGTTGGCAGGAGTGCTCCCCTGCCTGCAAAGCAAATGCCGCTTGTAGGGAGTGCTAGTTTTTTGTTGGCAAAAGTGCCAACAGTGTTCACTCTGCCTGACTTTTAGCAAAATGGCTGTGACACTCCCATGTCACTAAAAGCTGTGTAAGTGTGGACATACCCTCAGTTCTCCTCCTGCATCACATTGATTTGCCTCTGGCTCCTATCATTATATCATTCCTTTGCTTCGCGCCCACCTCTCCTGCAGCTGCTAATCTACCTTTTGCTCCCTCCTCAGTCTTCCTTTGTAGTGTTGCCACTGCCCTCACGTTCTGTGTGTCCTAACAGTGTCCTGTCTAGCCCCGCTGCCCCAGCCATGGATTGGCAGCCATCTTGCCTGTGGGCATGTCTCTGATCTCATTGAAAAGTGGGAGGTGGCAGTCTTTTTATTATTATTATTATTTGTGGTAATCTCTCTGCCATGTGCCCATAGGTTGTAGCAAAATGGCAGCCATCTTGATGACTTCAAGTAATTAGCCAGTAATTGGAGAGGGTGGGCATTTTGAATAAGGGACAGTTTGTGAGTTGATGACTTTTTGCTGTTTTCCTGAAACAGGTAAAAAAATCAGAATTTCTAAACTCTCAGTAAAATTATGAGAGTTGACAACACTGAGTCACAGAAGTTTCAAGAGTAGCTGAAGTTACTCTGATGCCAAAATGCAAGAGTAGAGAGCAATTATATAGGCGTCATAAAGCACCAAGATTCAATACTATGCAAGGACAACTGGTGACAGGTCAAAGTCTGATATTTCATGCTCAAAGCCTCAAAAAGGGTCAGACTGCAAAGGTTTTATCTTCGTGTGGCTATATTTTGTTTCTTCTCTTTGACCAGTGATTTTACTCTCTGTAGCACAGAATGTGCTGCTCTGCCGTGACTTTGCATATAGGTGACGAAGGACACACCACTGCTTTTCTTGATTTTGGTTTAAACACACAGGGTAATGAGTAAACCTGCTGCGAATTACCAGTGTAATCTGCCACCAAGCTCATATGCCACTTCATCCTGCAAAAAGCCTACACTGCATGGATGGATAGGAGCAGGCATACTTTTTATACACCATTCAGTGCCATGGTCAAACTCCTCAGGGCTGATTTCTGATTGTAGTTCATCACAATGGGTTCCTTAGGACAGTGATGGTTACAGCATCTTTTCGTTCATTTCTCTATCCTTTCTCCTTCCTTGCTCATCACAACATATCCATAAGGCTACCAAGGAGATGAGAAAGATAAACGTATTAATTACACACTGGTGTCTGCTGGGTAGTAAAGTAACAGTTGTTCCAGTGAGAGATGTCTCACAGGCATCTCCTATAATCGGTTCATTTAACCATTCTCAGCCCCTTTCTCCCCTGATGTGCAGTCACCCACTGTCTCTTGCAAAGAGAAAAGCCACATCTCCTGGAACAAGTGGAACTTGCTTTTCAGCTGATAACTAGTGAGTCCTGAAGTCTGCACAACCCCCTTCAACCATACAGTTATGTCTAATTCTCTGCCTATTTGTTTTAACTTGGAGAAGGAAAAATAAGGAAGTAGAGGCTCCTGGCAGGATCACAGTGCAGAGAGATGGAGGAGAAGAGTGGTGAGTGTCTGCAGAATTAGTGATATTACTCCGTGAGTACTGAAGGTACAGGCAAGGTCTTTCTCAGAGGTGAAAGTCAGATACTTCCTATTTCTTAGGGCCCAGCAGTTTATTGCACCAGCAGCAAGGTAATATATGAAATGTGGCCATCCAAATTCACCTTAATACCACTTCCATCTCTTGTGCTTACACAATGTTTTGCAAGCTTTGTTATACATGTTCCCTTATTTGTCTAATTGAGGACTGTAGTTCAGAACAGAGCTAAATAGCTCCCCATTGCAGGAAGCAGCAAGCACGAAGACCTGTTAATCTGAGGGTATGTCTAAACTACATCCCTTTTTCGAAAGAGGGATGTAAATTAGACATATCGAAATTGCAAATGAAGCTGGGATTTGAATTTTCTGTGCTTCATTTACATAATTGCGTCACGACATTCTTTCGAAAAATGCTATTTCAAAAGTGAAACTGCAGTCTAGATGCGGTTCTTTTGAAAAGAAAAGCCTTTTTCGAAAGATCCTGTACTCAAAAAATAAGGTTTTCGAAAGAACCGCATCTAGACCACGGTTTCACTTTCAAAATGGCGTTTTTCGAAAGACTGTTGTGACGCAATTATGCAAATGAAGTGCAGGAAATTCAAATCCCGGCTTCATTTGCAATTTCGATATGTCTAATTTACATCCCTCTTTCAAAAGAGGGATGTAGTCTAGACATAGCCAGAGTTTGTACAGATAACCCTAATACACCCTCTTCCTTCTCAGTCATCAACCTCTTTGTTCCCTAAGGCAGGTATCCTCTATTCTATGTTCCTTTTTTCTTCCCGCTTTCCCAGTGAGGAAGAGAAGAACTTAAAAAACAAATCTGCATATTGTTGTAGCTGGTTCCTCTTCTAAACAGGAGACTCTTAGATGCAGGGTTCTATTCCCAGGACCTGTCACCTCCCTCAAGTTGTCTGCAGTAGGAGATCCATGCTGGTGTTTGGTTTTCTCGTGGTGTGCCTTTGGGGAGTAGGTGCTGGCTGGCTGGAAGTGCAGCCATATTTCTGCCTTGTTCCAGAACTCCTTGCCTTTCATGTATGAGAGAGGATGGAGATTCCAGAATACCTTTGGACTGGAGACCTCACTAGTGGAGTCCAAGGCTGCTGTGTTCCATTTACATGGAGAGGAGAAACGTAAATGTAGATAAACAGTAGCCCCTATGATTGCAGTGTAAACGTGCAGATTCATTTTAGAGGAAGTAACGAGGGATTTTTCTCTCTAATTTGTCTGCCCAACGGTGGGTTGGCCTTCCACTTTACAGAGCACATGGGGGAGATACTGTTCATGCTTGTTAGCCATTCACTTTGCCTTCATAGCTTGTTAGCCATTCATTCTGCAATCTGACCCTTCCAATATAGTCATTTGACATATGGTCAGGAAGTTACAGCATGGACATCCTAACCATCCACTTATTTAGAAACTTAGCTTTGATGGCAGTTGTGTTTGGGCTGATGTGTCCACTTTCTCTGTAGGTGCCTCCACTGAAGATGCGGTAACAATTCTCCTTTCTTGCTTCTAGTTCTAAGATACTGTAGCAGCATTGTTTTTTAAAGGTATCATACTCTTTGTTCAAAGATATAATCCTGTGTTTGGGATTTTAATTGATTGATATTTGGAAAAAAAAATCAGTGGCTATAATACCGTATTCTCTTAAGCACTCATTTTTCTTTTTTGCTGGAAGACTTTTTTAAACACCTCAGACGTAGATGCAAACATCAGCTATTTCTACTGGCCAAAGGTCTGCTAGCCAGTTATAAAATAGGATCTTATGCTAATACTTGCTGGGTACATCTACGCTGCAATAAAAAACCTGCGTCACGGCCGCAGCTGACCCTGATCACCTGACTCAGGGTCCCAGGGTTAGGGCTATGAGGCTATAAAATTGCAGTATAGATGTTCAAGCTTAGGCTGGCACCTGGGCTCTGAGGCCCAAAGAGGCAGGTGGGTCACAGAGTCTGGACTCCAGCCCAAGCCCAAATGTCTGCTTTGCAATTTTTAGCCCCGCAGCATGAGCCTAAGTCTGCTGACCCGATCTCTGAGACTCAGTGCTGCAGGTTTTTTATTGCAGTGCAGGCAAACCTAGAGCCTAGCAAGAGTATTTTGTTTGGGGGATGTCTCATGGGTGTATTTTGATCTAATTAGGTATGGCATTTGTCTCTTCTTATCCTAAACCGTTGTGTAGTGTTTCTACATGCTATTCAATAGTTGCCAGATTCCATCCCAGAAGTGGTTGTCTCACGCAATGGTGAAGTGAGGTCATGAAAGCAGTAGTTAGTTTGTAATTACATCTTTCAGGATCAAAGTTGCTATCTTAATAGACAAATGCAAGACATCAGTAGTACTAATCAAATAGTATAAATATTCATAAATTCTTCCCATTATATAAAACCTGAGACCTTTGCCCTCAGTTTTAGGGTGTCACTTTTTACTATCTAAACAGCAGCAATCTGTAGAAGAGACCTCATGACAGAAGAAAAGCCATCCATCACACACTTCTCTCCCTGGCACTAACATCCTCTGGTTTACTCTCCAGGAGAGAAGTGGATGCAGTTTGACAAGTGTTGGTGTTTGTGTTTAAATTTTCCTTTTTGCCATCTCCTGTGGCCTTTGCAGACCTACGCACATAAGTCAAAGCACGTGGTTGTGTGAAGGAACGTGTCCATGTGCAGCGCACCATTTAGTTTCCTTTGACACTGAGTTAGTGTAATAGCCGGTGCTCAGTCAGTTTTATCACTTGTGTATATAAAACGTGGGTCATGTTCCCCATTAAAGATGGAAGTGTCTGAGCTATATGCCTGTACTAAAGAGACAGGGCTTGTGGTTCATCTCAATATTGAATAATAAGCAAGAGACAGGAAGTGTTTGTCATAAATCTGGTCGTGTGCATGGGGTTGTTCCTCTCTTATCCTAGTCCTAGTATTCACTTTTCATCCTGGCATTGCTAGGCACTTGCGCCTCGTCACACAGCAGTTCAAAGCAGCTTTTTCATTACCTGCCCTGGAAGGCTCTTTATATAGACGTCTGTTCCCCTCTGCCTCATAAATTCACTTTATGTATCAAGCTTGTGACATGGGGATCAGAGGTCTTGACAAGAAGCAATTATTATAAAGAACAAACTCTCCCTCTTTTAGGTTACAAAGAGAATATTATGGGGAAAGGGAATATAGCTGGAGACAAGGAGAGGTCATTTTGGGAAAGGCAGCGTTCCCTGATTGATGGACAGCCACACGGTCTTATTAGTGCTCAATTGTTAAGCGTCCCATAGGGCATGGTAGCATGATGTTGCAGGCTAGCAAAATCTGCTGGTTACAACAAAAAATAAACAAAAGCAATAGAGTGGGAGTTCAATAAACTCATAAATATTTCTAGCCAGAACCACATCTTGTGGGCAAATTTGCTTGATTTTGTTTTTTAATATTTCTATCGTTTTAAATGAACAGCCTCTAATTACAGTGATTTACTAGCTACCTGGGGACCTGATATTTGAGCAGGGTGTAATGCTTAGGAGAGATTGATTGGTGAAGCATAATTCAATTGGGGGATTTTGATAATGATATCACCACCCAAGAGAGCCAAGTCTGAACAATTATACAGATCCTCAGAACTCTTCATATTGCATTGTTTAACTTGAGCAGTCAGTCTCCCCTTCACATCCTCCCTCCCCATGTCTCTGTCCTTCAATCTTTGAAGAGATCTTGTGGAGACCTGTATGAGAGGAAAGGACGCTTAGCAAGAATTAGCCTCTCTACAGAATAATCCCATTGTGCAGACACTAAAGAGAAGGCTGTAGTGCACCAACTCCACTGAGAAAAATGTGGCCAGCAAATCCCATCCTGCTCCTGAATTTACCACATCAGCTTTAAAGGAGGAATTGATTGTGGTATTTTTAGCTGAGCATTCAGACTTTGCAAATACTTTTGTTTGTGTGTGTTCCTTTGGGAGTATGCGTGCGCATGAGCACACACACAGACTCTTAGATGTGAGCTTTGTTTTCTAATGTGTACTCTTTGCTGGGAATTGGCGCCCGAGAACAGGCTTAGGGCCCTCTCTGAGGCTGTGTGCCTCTCTCTAACAGCTGCGTGTGCACACTAGGCCTTTGACATTTAGAAAAATATCAGAATCTAAGCAAGAGGCAGAAACAAAAATATTTTCTTGTTTAAAGGTCAGAGCCGACTGCTTTAAAAATGGTTTTAAAATTGGTTTGTTGGACTGTGACAAGATTTAACCATACTAATGGCTGGAAAAAACATGTGACCTGGGGTAGGCGGAAAAAGAGAAACCCTGCAGTAGGCTGGATGACGAAACTATAAAAAGTAAGAGAAGCAGGCTAAAGCACTTGAATTAGGGTTGGGCTGCTTTTGGTAAACAGAAGGGCAAGTGTCATATCCAGCTAGGGAGTTGGCATGCAGGGTTTTGCACAGTGGGTTGTGATAACACTGCTGAGTAATGCAATCTTTGGTGGGGTAAGAACATTGCAGAGTTCCTAAGAGATGCCCAAATCAGTGCCAAAGGGGTTTTATAAAGTAATTAAAGGAGGTGGGTGGTGTGGGGCTCCGTGATGTGGAGGCAGCAGAGCTGGGTGACATATGGAAAGATAATGCAGCAGGCAGTTCCATCTTGTGACGAGAGCAATGCAGGAGCCATAGTGTCACTGCAGGCATGCAGTCAGCATGGACAAGTTCATAGAGTGAATAAAAATACCATTGCAGCAAGGAGGTATCAGCCAAGGAGTAGGGTATCAGGAGGTGAGTTCTTCCACCTGCCACACGTAGGATTGTTCCCTGCAGCATATTCACAGTGGTAGGCTAAGTCTGCACTGCCACTTTACTGCGCTGCAGCTTCCTGGCTCAGGAGTGTGACAAACCACACACCCCCCACCCCGAGTGCAGCAAGTTACAGCGCTGTGAAGTGCTGGTGTAAACGGGTGCCCAGCGCAGTTAGCTACTCCCCTCGTGAAGGTGGTTTACATAGAGTGCTCTCCCGGCGCGCCTGCCGTGGGCCCACTTTCAATGTAAAGCACTACTGCGGCTGCACTTTCATTTTGAAGTGTAGACAAAGCCTTCATGGGTTAGGAGGTCGCACAGCAGGTGGTTCCACTCAATGAAAAGAGCAGTGCAGACATCTTAGCAGATGAGCTGGAACAGCCCCAGTAGCCTTCCTGCGTAAATGTCACTGGGGCAACAGGTTACTTGTCCATTAAAACACCTGGCCAACCGTAGCTTTGAAAATAAAGGTGCCCATTCACTTTGGAGTATTGCCGTTTCATCTGCACGGTAATGAAGTGCCTCATAGTGTCAAGGGGCTAGAGAGTCACTTTGCCAGTCCAGTTAAAACAGTACATCCTCTTAGACCTTAACCCTTTCTGAGGTCCATGCTGCATATGTACATGTGAATGCTCATTGAACATCTATTTCGTATATTTTCCATAAATAGGGCAGTGGATTTTCATATGAAACGGAGGAGATTGCCCCACTTTGTGGTGAAATCCTGAATTGTATCAAACATCACAGTGTGATTTTTCTCTTTTTCTCCCTTTCTCCCATCTTTGTTCTCCTCTGCTGCATCTTCCGCCTAGACAGCCTTCTTCTGGGGCCTCTGCAGCACAGTGTCCTTCTCTTCACAGCACTCCAGGGGTGCAGCGAAGGCAGAGAGCAGTGATGTGTTAAAGGAACATTCATTTGCCAGACTTTCCCACTGCAAGGTGGGAAACTGAGGCAAAAGATGCTGCCCAGTACACTATGGGGTTGGGTTTGCTTATGGCCATGGATGGCTGGCAGAATTCCTGGGCCCCTGGGCAAAGTCGGGGTGGGGGAGGAACTCAGTGCTCCTAGAAGGGAGGGCACAGGTGAGGCGGGGGAGCATTGCCCCACTGCATGGCCAGAGTTCTGGTGGCAATTTAAAGAGTCTGGAGCTCCAACTGCTGCCACAGTAACAGCCGCCCCAGGCCCTTTTGAATCACTGGGCCCCAGGGCAGTTGTCCCCTTTTCCCCCTCCCCTCTGTCTGTGGGCCTGCTTATGACCTCATGCTTTTGAATGTGCTCGTGGTGTTTCCCTTTCCCGTGTGTTGGCAGCATCTATCACTGTGTCTGACCCTTCTGCTGTGTGACTTCTTGCTGCCAGCTGATTCAGGCCCGGCCTTAGGGCAAGGTGAGCAAGGCAGATGCCTTGGGCCCAGTGCCTTCAGGGCCCCACACTGCCCGGTGCCTACCCGCCCAGCCACTCGCTCGCTGGCCTGGCTGGGAGCTGCCTGGCCATGTGGTGCAGCCAACCACAGCATGCTGCCTTGAGACCTGCAAACTCTTTGGCCGGCTCTGAGCTGGTTGGTCTAGTAAGAAATGATGACAGTTCATATCAAGTTTCAGTTTATAGACTTTATACCTTATTTTAATTTCCTGTTTGCAAAAGTATTCCTTGAGACGGGGCAGGGGAGGGGTGAATTTCTGTTCTTGTCCCACACAGCCTTCTGAATCATCTTAGTGTCTTGTAAAGAGCTGAACAAAATTTTACCAAACCTTGAACATCCACACCAGGCTAGAGAGAGAAATTCCAGTCCATTGGAAAACTTATAGACTTTAAAGGCTGGGACAGAGAGTGTAATCTCGACCATATCGATAGCAACCCTAGCATGGTCTGAACCCATATATGTGTCCTGTTGAAGTGACAACGAGTGATCCTCCTTTATACTTCACACATCGCTGCATCTCTTACAAACATCAAGACAGTCCTGGCAACTGCCAATGTGACTTCCTAACAAAGAAACACTTTACTTTTTGCAGCATTTAGTGTCCCTAGGGATTGTGAACACAGTCTGCTTTAGACCCCTATTGTGCCATGAGGGAGGGTGATCCCTGTTGGAGCTGAGAGGAGCTAATATTTGCTTCCCTGTTATGCTCACCATTACGGAGACTCCCAGTCTCTGTAAGTGCAGCGACTGAGTGCGTATGGGTATCGCTTTTTTTCAAGGCCAGCAGTCAGACTTGTCAATCTGAGGAGTTTGGTGGTTGGGGCTACTTGGCTCCAACCCTCCTTCTCCACTCTTCGTGCCTTTCCAACCCTCAAAATAAATGTCCTGTCCGGCTAGAAACACAGATATTGACCGAAGAGTTTGGCTGAAGATGGAATGAGCAGAGTGTGAGACAAATAGAAAGTTTATCCTGTGACTGAAAGGGAAGCAGTAGTTCCTTCACTGGGCTGCTCACCTCTCTCAGGCATTCACTTTCCATGATTAGCTTTAGATCCCACTCAAGCCTTCATCTCCTGCACAGACAGATAAATAGAGTGGAACAAATGGAAAGGGCACACAAGTTCCAAGGTACCTGGCTCTTGTAAAGGACTGAGTGCTGACGCAAGGCTTTATCTGTAATGCAAGTCTCTGCCTTCAAAAAAATATAAAAAAAACTATAAAGCCTTGAATAATTTACCAATTTCCAGGGTTAAAAGGAAGATTTATGATGTTTTCTTCTGACGGGGACCAGCTAATCTTGTCTCTTCTGGAAAAGCAATTGTACTAAAGGCTCCTTTTTCTGAGGAGGTTGAAAAGCAACTGCTGGAAGTTCATGTCTCCACATGATAGATGGACCCCATTTGTCCTGTTCATACAACATGGTCAAAAAGCTGCTTCTGACTTTGTGGTGACTCAATAGGGCAGTGCACCCGGGAAGTAGAAAATGTGGTGGTGTTCTTTGTACCCGTAGCCTGGCTCAGGCACTTGCAGACTTATGCATGTATCAGTACATAGGTGCTGAAACTAGGGGTACAGCAGCCACCCCCTGGATTGAAATGGTCTCCATTATATCCAGGGTTTACAGTTTGGTTCCATGGCACCCCCACGATATAATTTGTTCCAGCACCCCTTTATCAGTATATAGTAGAGAGTGTTTTGTCCTATCTCAATTCTTTTCCTGATAAAGATCTTTTATATTTCTGAAAACAGAATGGAGTGATAATAGAGACAGGCTAAAACTGGAATGTCTTCTCCCCAAATGTTGGTGGGTTGGATAAAATAGGATCTAGATCTGACCCACCCTGGCTTTGGTTTTGCAAACCCCAAAAGGCCACCTTGATTTGCCCATTAACCAGAAGGGACTAAATTAGACCCATAACAGAGGTGTTTTCTTTGACCTTGCCCTTTCAATAGATCCACATAATTTAGTCCAGCTCTAAATCTTGCTGCTTTCAATAACAACATCCTAACAATATGACTGCGAATAAAACACTGTCATCCTTTTGGTCCATATTAGTTTGAATTAATTTTTAAAGAAACGTTATTAGACATTTTCCACATGCCATCACTACAGAGCAGATTGCAGGTTTTTTTAGGTGCCCTAACTACATTTCCTTACCTGAACATAGTTGGCCCCCCTTTTTTTTTTGTTAAGTTTGACATAAACCCAGGAAATTCAGAGTTGTTAATGTTTGGTTTGATGATAATTATATTCCTGTGAGTAATTTTACCCAAAATTACTGGTACTCTCAACTTCAACTCCATCTTAACCAAGGTTTTGTCCGGCAATTTGCTTGCTTGTTAGGTTTTTTTAGTCCATTGTAGTGTACGTGAACACTAAATAAGAAATGCAAAAAGAATGTTGTGATTTTTTTCAAAAAATAATGAGTCCTGTGGCACCTTAAAGGCTAACAGATTTATTCAGGTATAAGCTTTTGTGGGCAAGGACCCACTTTCTCAGATGCATCTTTGCCCATGAAAGCTTATGCCCAAATAAATCTGTTAGTCTTTAAGGTGTCCCAGGAATCGTCGTACAGACTAACATGGCTACCCCCTGCTACTTATGATATTTTTTGTGATTTGAAAATATAAAGTATCGACTTTAATTCATTTTTAATTTCAATGGCCAATTTCATTGGTTCGCTCTGGCTGCTTTATGCCACCCTTGAGCAATACAGAAACAACCAGAAGATTTCACTGAGTTCTAACTGTACAGAGTTTTGAAGCTTTTTCTATTTCCGTTATTTAGACCATCATGAACAAATAAATGGTCTGACAGTGGGTGCCAAATTCCTCCATGGATTTACTTAATTCTGTGCCCAAATAATAAGGGCACTAATTTGGTGGAGGAGACACTATATATTTCATATATAGTGAAGAGAGTTGTAAAATTCAACTCAGCCTTGACTATGAAGATACTACTGGCGCTTCCGTAATATTTGGACCTTCCTCTCCCCAGCCTAAACTTTAATGTGTTGGCTCACATAGACCCAGATCCAAAACCCATGGGCTTGGATTTGCAAACCCAAAAGCTGCCTTGGCATATCTCTGATTGAGAACATCTGGCCTATGGTCTAATTCAAGGCTATGTGAGAGCTCCACACTGAGCTTGTGCAAATGCAGATCCGTCACTGACCTAGTTCCCTTTCTCTCTGTCATTTGCCACTGTTTTCATCTTTCCCAGTCACTCTCTTCAGTTTGTCCCTATCTGACCCACTTTCCCAGTGAATGCTCAGAAAGCGAGGAGGGTGGCTCTATTAAACAAAGAATTAAGGCGCTAAACTTCACCATCTGGAGTAGTTCATAAAGAGAAATGAACATTGAACTGAAGTGGAAGAGCTTTAAACAAACTCTTAATTTACTTTTCCACTATAAAATCTTGTTTCAATCCCCTCCCCGGCATTGGTGTGACAGGGGCTTCCTCTGTGCCTTGCACTCGTCACAATCAGAAGTGACATTTACATGAGAAGTTCATAATGAAATTAACCCTGACTCCTGCAAACATGAAATTGGAAACAAAAAGATCCCTGGGGCCTTTGGTGCTTCCCTGACATTAGTGTTGCCCTTCTAGGAGGTGAAGGTACGTGCTGCCTATGCACACAAACACCCAACGCTCAAGTCACTGATAGCCCTCTTGGGAGAGGGCAGTTCTATCTGAGCTGCTTCAAGACTTCCCTTTGGCTGCACAGCATGTGGATAAGGAATGTCCCGTTCCAGAGACAGGCTGGTTGTGTTGCCTCTCACTGTGCCTCATAAAGTGGGCAGATGAGGAGCAGTGCTCTTTCCCAAAAGGGAAATGTCTGGGGAGGAAAACACGAATTTCTGCTGGGATTGTTTTGCTGGTTTATTAATAAACAAGCACAATTTGCACTGCATCCTTGGGTTCCTCTTGTATTTTGCTTCTTTACCCTTTTTATAACCTATGTTCAGGGGGGCTGGAACAGTTTGTGCAGTGGGGGTGCTGAGAGCCATTGAACTGAACGGTAAACCCTGGATTTAATGGCAACCACTTCAAGCCAGGGGGTGCTGCAGCACCCCCAGCTCTCTTAGTTCCAGCACCTATGCCTATGTTATGATGAGAGGTTTTTACCATGTGTTGAGATTCCACCCTTCTCTGTGTGTCTAATTTCTCCTTCAGCAAAGCACCTGATCGTGGGAAGCGGGGTTGGTAATAGGGATGTCAGCAGGTAGTTGACTACGTGATTAACGAATAAAATCTAGGCTTATGGGTTAGTCCTATCGACTACATTTACTCCCTCCCCCCCCGCTACCTCTGTACCAGTGAAGGAGGGGAGGCAGGAGCTGGTGCCCACGAGGAGCTGGCTTTTAAGCCGGCTCCCCACAAGCATTGGATCAGCAGAGCCGCCTGCCCCACTCACACCCCCCGCTGCTCCCTCTGATAGAGAGGCAGTAGCATGGAGGGTGAGGGGAGCAGGCAGGAGCAGATACATGCAGGAAGCTGGTTTTCAAGCCAGCTCCCCCCCACATATTGGTTTACACAGAGCCACGTGCCCCCCCCTTGCTGTCTCCCTCAGAGGCAGCAGCGTGGGGGAAGGTCGGGGAGGCTGCTCCATGGGAAGCCAGTGCAGCCTCTGTCCATGGGGGTCAGGGACTGGTGCCACCCTGTGCTGCTGCCTCCGTATCAAAGGCAGCAGCACAGGGTGGCAGGCTGGTCTGCATTGGGAGCTGCCTGCCACCTTGTGCTGCTGCCCAGGAGTGGAGTCAGGAGCACACTGGCTCCTAGCCCCGCCCCCAGGCACCGTTAAATAATCGTGTAATCGCTCTGGGTCTTTTATTGCAGTGTAGACATACCCAAACCAGGGGGACTAGTTAAAGATAGATCACTGGCTCATTTAAAAGGAATATTCATTGAAAACATGTCGTCTTTTCCTCCAAGAGAGGAGTGGCCTAAGGACTTTGGATCCTTAATGGAGAAAGAGCTCTTTGACTATTTTCTGCCACCCAAGACCAGGCTATTCAAAGATTTTTCTTCTAAAGCATCCCTGGTTCTGCTTTTTCTGCTGCGACTGCATGTGTTAATTGTTCAGACCCTTTAAAGTTTATTTTCAAGATATTTTAAACATTCTTCCTACTGCCTTTTAATTCATTATTCATTTGAGGCTCACCCGGGGGGGTATTGTTCAGAGATTTTGGAAATGCAGAACTTAATAATGGTCCAATTAAATCATGTGTTGAACACCTGCTCTGCAGCAGATAACGTTACCTTGATTAGAATAAGATGCACACTGAAGGAGCCTCCATCTAGCAAGAGTGCTAGAATTCTTCAGTATTTGAAGTGAAATGAAACCCTACTGTATTAACAATTTCTTTCTTCCTTCCTTGCCCCTCATTTCTCTCTTCTCCACCCCTATCTTCTCCCCTCAGGCCTCCAGCTCCTCTGGTGGGAAGATGCAACTTCTGGAAACTGAATTCTCTCTGACAATTCGTGAGCTCATCGACCTGCACCTGCGGCACCAGGACAGCATACCAGCATTCCTCAGCGCCGTCACCCTCGAACTCTTCAGCCGCCAGACCTGTGTTTAACTCTCACTGAATGCTAGCCTGGCACCTTCTAGACGTGGCTCAGGACTGTCGTTTCACTGCTGGCCTGCTTAGCGCAGTGGAAAGGGGATCCAGGAGCTAATCAGGCCAAGTTCTTTTGCTTCTTTTGCATTTGGTTGCTTTCCATTTCTCTTAAAGTCCCCTCTCTCCTTTTCTGCCCGAACACATCATGGCTGTTTGAAGAAGCAATTAAGATTCCCACAATACTGTTTCCAGGGGAGAACAAATATAACTCCAGGTCAGAGCTCCCTTTTGCCAGCTGTCCACCTCCCTATTGAACATTGAGACTTTTTTATTAAATTGTCAGCCTCTTATGTAGCCTGTCTCAGCAGGTGTCACTATAGAGAGGACAGGAGAATGTTGACTTTGGGGAGCTCACAGCTGCTCAAGTCCCAGCTTCTCGTAGGTGGATCCTGTTGAATTGGGTCTCAGCCTCTCCTACATGAAAGCTCTTTGGAGCCTGGAGCACAGGCTATAGGGGAGATGACAGCTTGAGCAGCCACCAGCTAATGAGGGTTGGCTTCTGGGAGTGCAGGACATTTGTGGAGGACTGGAGTCATGGCTAGTGGGGCCCTTTGGATACAGCCTGCTCTCATAGACAGCTCGCTGCTCAGTGAGAGTTGAGAATCGTTCAAGACAGAAAGCTTTGCAAGATCATGTCCTTCATAGCTGGTTTGTCAGAACTCGGCACCTGTGCGGACCCTTCTCTCTTCCCCCTCTTACACTAAACGCCCAGTGCTTAGACATCACTCGAGTGCTTTTCCTTCCTTGCACAAGACTCTCAGGGGTTGCTTGGCTATTTCAGGCTATTATTGGGTGTAACCGTCACCACCTCTCTCTCCCGACTGCAGAGGGATCTTTCTGACAGCTCTGAAAGGTTGTACTATAATAGAGGGGGCTGGTTAGTTTGTTTTTCAGATTAAAGTATCACTTTCCCATCTGGGCGTATGCTTCTTTTATTGGACATTTTTACTCCCTTCCCTCCCTTACCCAGGGCATCATAGGTATCCGATTGATAACAAATGGTCAATCGGTGGTGCTTGGGTTTACCACAGGAAGGGAGTCCTTCAATTTTCAAGGCACATCTCATTACTGCCAGAAATGATGCTAGTCTCTACACATTATCCAACAGAGATTTCTGCTAATACAATGGCTTCCCCTTTGTACTTTATTCCATTACCCTGTGGGAAGGCAGCAGCTCATCCATTCTCAGTGGGGAATCATACTGAGGACACTCACAGTAACTCTAGGCCCAATCTTTCCCAACTAGAATGACTAAAGCAAACAGAGTGTGGAGCTACAAGCGCAAGAAGTAAACAGTTGCTCCAGTCCAGCGTTCTCTGTAAGCTATGCACTTGGGCAGCCTCTCATGAGAGATTCAAATGCCTTCCAGCTGATTAGCAGAGAGCCCACAGCTAGCAGCATGTATTTCTATTGGTGGTGCACATCCACGCATGCCTCAGAGCACATAACATTTATTCTGCACATGGATGGAAAAAATTAAAGGGAACAAATTTCTCCCACCCCAGTTTTCATAAGTAGTGGAAGGCGCAACTATTGTGAACGGATCACAACTCCCCCATTCTCACTGTGGTTACAGGGCATTAGCATAGCCATTTGAGTGAAGACCAATAGCAAAAGTTTGCCATTTTCTCTGTGGCTGGGAGAAGCCCTGGTTGAAGATGGATTGCCTGGCATTCTGTGCCAGGGGAACGCTGTCTGATTCATATGCACAACATGGAGCTAAGACTCGCCTTCATCAGTCATGAAGAAAATGAATCATGACATCAGCCCCACTCAACTTCTCAGCCAACATAATAGCAGAGCCTGGCTGCTTCTGGAAATCTTTCTCTTGGCTCCTCGCAGGAAAAATGAAGTAATTAATAAGTTTACATTAAACCCACTATCTTAGCAAAACAGAGGTGATGTGAGAAGCAGTGCTGGAAACTGGCAAGGGAAGGCAGCCTGCTGCCCATTAGAAAGTTGCCTCCCGAGGGTGAATGGATAATAGGCTAGGTTAGAAGAAATATCTCTCTTCAGAGACTCCCTCAGTGTGGGGGAAAGACATTGAGATGAATTGCTGCTTTCAGCCATGGGTTTCCAAAGAAGCTAGTTGGTTCAACAAGGTTTAATAAACCAGCACTCCAGTGAATTATAGCCTCTGCCCCTTGTAGAACAGGGCTTCTGCCCTGGCATCAGGGGGTAATCTGTTGTATAAGACACTGCTCTCTGCAGACAAGAGTTCCTGGCCAGAGGACGCTTCATTTGTGCATACACTGCCCCTGAAGATGGCATGCCTGGTTTCACAGAGCACATGCCAGTGCTCCTGATTTCTTCCAACAGCGACTCTTCCCTTGGCATCCAAGAGGTCTCTGTATGGAGGCTCCCTGTGGAGAGGGGCCTTGCAAGTGAGTAGCAATTAGCTGTGCATCAGACAATGACCTCTGGGAAACTCAGCTCCTGTGTGGTTTGCTGATGGTGTGGGAGCATTCAAGTGAAAGTGTCGACTGCAAGCAGCTCTACACTAAATGAGCAAGAAGCCATGTTCAGTCAGTAAGTGTCAGCAGTGGGAGTTCAGAATTCCTAGGGTCTAAACTTGGCTCTGGCACAGATTTGATGGGGAGCCTTGGACAAATCACTTAGCCCCACTGACTTAGTTTCTCCCTTATAGAAAATGAGGATTCTAATGCATATCTAGCACAAGGGAGTTGGGAGGAATAATTCTGATGCTAAGACTTGCAATGATTGTTGATTACATGCTGAGCCACTTGGAGTTAAACTTATCTAAGAAGCCCCCCTGCTGTGAGATCACACAATGGCATTGCCTCCCACACTGCATTACTCCTACTAAAAGGGGAGGCAAAATAGTTGCTTCGGCAATAAAACAGAGGCATGGAGTGTGTCCTGGTGTACTGTTGCTTTAAGCGCTCCTGGATCTAAATGCCAGATGAGTCAGAGTCATCACTGGGGTAAGAGGTTGGGTGCTGATGAAGTGGAAAATGGGGAATCTTGAGGGGTCAGCAGGATGGGGTGATAAGAAGCTGGGAACGGGACAAGCTGAGATGGGTGATGGGGATGGTGAGGCATGGGAGAAGTGAGGAGGGGTCCAGCAGCTTGTTGAGAAGGGAAGGAGTTGCTGATGAATGTGGTGTGAGGAGGTGACAAAAAGGGGGGAGGGATAGCTCAGTGGTTTGAGCATTGGCCTGCTAAACTCAGGGTTATGAGTTCAGTTCTTGAGGGTGCCATTTAGCAATCTGGGGCAAATTTGTCAGGGATGGTATTTGGTCCTATGTGAGGGCAGGGGCCTTGACTCAATGACCTCACAAGGTCCCTTCCAGTTCTAAGAGATCAGTATATCTCCATATATATATAGTGAGGAAGGGAGTGGAGTAAGGGATGGATAGGAGAAGGTAGGAAAGACAGGGATGATATTGGAGCCAGTGAGAAAACAGGAGAATCTGATACAGGATCCATGATTTATACATTAAGAGGAGAAAAACAAACTACCTGAAACTGGTGTCTACATAGCTGCAGCTATAGTGCCTCAGTACAGATACTTGCAACAGGAGGCTTTCCCTGTCATAGTACATAATCCACCTCACCAAGAAGCTGGTAGCTAGGTCAGGGAAGAATTCCTCCATTGACTGAGCACTGCCTATGCATGGGTTAGGTTGACTTAACTATGTTGCTCAGGGCTGTGAATTTTTCCTGCCGCTGAGAAGCATAGCTATGCAGATGTAGCTTTTCACTGTAGACCAGCCCTAAAAGATCTCTGTCCTGTTGTTGAACGACAGTCCTGGGAGATCTGGGAAAATCAGCTATTCCAGGCTTGGCCTCCCCCACAGGAGACAGTCTGGCTATGTCTACACTGCAGAATTTTCCCAGGATACCGTCCAAGGAACGTGTATGCTCTTCCAAAAAATTTTTCAGAAGAGCAGACATGTTTTTTCAGTATCCCTGTAAACCTCACTTCACGAGGAAGAAGGGATGTGCCGAAAAAAGGGGGTTTTCTGACATTTGGCTCCATATAGACAGGCCAAATGTTGGAAAAGCCTCTTCTGACAAAAGAAGCGGAAGAAGGTACGCAAATTGCAAACCGCAATTTGCGTACCTTTTTCCAGAACACCGCAGTCTAGACACAGCCTCAGTGTAGGGAATGGTGGGGGGGTCTGTTGGCGGAGGGGGCTCACCAACTCCAATCATCACCTCTCCCAGCAGGAGTCCTCAATAAGGATAGTTTGGGAGAAGTCACTAGCATTAGCATCCACAGTCCTTTCACCCCACTGCTCTGAGTGCCGACGGTCCTGGGGAGTTCACAGCTACTCCTGCCCCAGCCCCTGTCAGCAGAAGTCTCTGGGGAGGAGCGGGTGAAATGCATCAGCCATTGCTGAAGTGCACACAGTGGATGCCAGTCTCCAGCTGCATTAGTTGCCGTAGGGATCAAGTTAAGAAGGCTATTTTCTGTGCAGTGTTGGAAACAGCCTGGATTTTACATCCTGTGTCATTCCGCACCCTGAGAATTTGAAAGTCTCTCTCTCTCTGGTTGGGCTGATTCTGCAAAGGGCTTGCCACAGAGTGGGCTGGAGAGGCCCGTGCACAAGTCATTTTAACTTCAGAAACCAGGAGAGGAGAAAAAAGCTTCTATTCTCTTTTCATTCTAGCCATACAATACTTGGGATGGGAAAGGAGGCAGAACATTGCAAACCTTTCATTCCAGGGGGTGTTCTCTCTTGTCATCTTCGGTCAGGGCAATGAAAGATCTTTTTTCAGACTCCAGTGCAGCCTCCCCCACTGTCTGTGGAGGCAAGAAGCCTTGTTTTCCTGCCTCCCCCCACTTCCTGTGCAGATTAAGGACCTGTTCTCTGTTGTAAGTGTGCCATTCCAATGCTTAGTGCTGATTTGCATTCTCTGGCTACAGTTGGGCAGGTGCAGTGCCTGCCCTGGGAGCATGGTACAGTGGCCACAGTTGGTGGCAAAATGCCACAGATGAAAGAGGGAGTTTAATTGATCATGGGAAGTTAGCATGTTCCCAAAGAGACAGTCTCATCGCCCTTCGACGTAGCATTCAGAAGCTCATAAGAACATAAGAACATAAGAACGGCCGTACCGGGTCAGACCAAAGGTCCATCTAGCCCAGTATCCTGTCTGCCGACAGTGGCCAGCACCAGGTGCCCCAGAGGGGGTGGACCGAAGACAATGATCAAGCGCTTTGTCTCCTGCCATCCCTCTCCAGCCTCTGTCAAACAGAGGCCAAGGACACCATTTTATCCCCTGGCTAATAGCCTTTTATGGACCTAACCTCCATGAAATTATCTAGCTTCTCTTTAAACTCTGTTATAGTCCTAGCCTTCACAGCCTCCTCTGGCAAGGAGTTCCACATGCTGACTACACGCTGTGTGAAGAAGAACTTTCTTTTATTAGTTTTAAACCTGCTACCCATTAATTTCATTTGGTGTCCTCTAGTTCTTCTATTTAGGGAACTAATAAATAACTTTTCTTTATCGGCCCTCTCCATACCACTCCTGATTTTATACACCTCTATCATATCCCCCCTCAGTCTCCTCTTTTCTAAACTGAAAAGTCCCAGTCGCTTTAACCTCTCCTCATATGGGACCCGTTCCAAACCCCTAATCAATTTAGTTGCCCTTTTCTGAACCCTTTCCAAGGCCAAAATATCTTTTTTGAGGTGAGGAGACCACATCTGTACACAGTATTCAAGATGTGGGCGTACCATAGTTTTATACAGGGGCAGTAAGATATTCCGGGTCTTATTTTCTATCCCTTTCTTAATAATACCTAGCATCCTATTTGCCTTTTTGACCGCCGCTGCACACTGTGTGGAAGTTTTCAGAGAACTGTCCACGATAACTCCAAGATCTCTTTCCTGATTTGTCGTAGCCAAATTAGCCCCCATCATACTGTACGTATAGTTGGGGTTATTTTTCCCAATTTGCATTACTTTACACTTATCCACATTAAATTTCATTTGCCATTTTGTTGCCCAATCACTCAGTTTGGTGAGATCTTCTTGGAGTCCCTTACAGTCTGCTTCTGTCTTGACTATCCTAAACAGTTTGGTATCATCCGCAAACTTTACCACCTCACTGCTTACCCCTTTCTCCAGATCATTTATGAATAAGTTGAACAGGATTGGTCCTAGGACTGACCCTTGGGGGACACCACTAGTTACCCCTCTCCACTCTGAAAATTTACCATTTATTCCTACCCTTTGTTTCCTGTCTTTTAACCAGTTCTCAATCCAAGAAAGGACCTTCCCTCTTATCCCATGGCCATGTAATTTACACAAGAGCCTTTGGTGAGGGACCTTGTCAAAGGCTTTCTGGAAATCTAAGTATACTATATCTACTGGATCCCCCTTGTCCGCATGTTTGTTAACCCCTTCAAAGAACTCTAATAGATTAGTAAGACAGGATTTCCCTTTACAAAACCCATGTTGACTTTTGTCCAACAAATTATGTTCTTCTACATGCTTCACAATTTTATTCTTTACTATTGTTTCGACTAATTTGCCCGGTACTGAAGTTAGACTTACCGGTCTGTAATTGCCCGGATCGCCTCTAGAGCCCTTTTTAAATATTGGTGTCACGTTGGCTACCTTCCAGTCATTAGGTACGGAAGCCGATTTAAGGGATAGGTTACAAACCACAGATAATAGTTCAGCAATTTCCCATTTGAGTTCTTTTAGAACCCTTGGATGAATGCCATCCGGTCCCGGAGATTTGTTAACATTAAGTTTTTCTATTTGTTCCAAAACCTCCTCTAATGACACCTCAATCCGGGACAGTTCCTCAGATTCATTACCCACAAAGGACGGTGCAGATTTGGGAATCTCCCCAACGTCCTCAGCCGTGAAGACTGAAGCAAAGAAATCATTTAGTTTCTCCGCAATGGCTTTATCGTCCTTGATTGCGCCTTTTATAGTTCGATCGTCTAGGGGACCCACAGGTTTTTTAGCAGGCTTCCTGCTTCTAATGTACTTAAAAAACATTTTGTTATTTCTTTTTGAGTTTTTGGCTAGCTGTTCCTCAAAATCTTTTTTTGCTTTTCTTATTACATTTTTACACTTGATTTGACAGTGTTTATGTTCCTTTCTATTTATCTCACTAGGATTGGACTTCCACTTCTTAAAAGATGCCTTTTTGTCCCTCACTGCTTCTTTTACATGGTGGTTAAGCCACGGTGACTCTTTTTTAGGTCTCTTGCTATGTTTTTTAATTTGGGGTATACATTTAAGTTGGGCCTCTATTATGGTGTCTTTAAGAAGTTTCCATGCAGCTTGCAGGGATTTGGCTCTAGTCACTGTGCCTTTTAATTTCTGTTTAACTAACCTCCTCATTTTTGTGTAATTCCCCTTTTTGAAATTAAATGCCAGGGTGCTGGTCTGCTGAGGTGTTCTTCCCACCACAGGAATGTTGAATGTTATTATATTATGGTCACTATTCCTAAGCGGTCCTGTAACGGTTATTTCCTGGACCTGTTCCTGCGCTCCACTCAGGACTAAATCGAGAATTGCCTCTCCCCTTGTGGGTTCCTGCACTAGCTGCTCCAAGAAGCAGTCATTTAAGCCATTGAGAAATTTTATCTCCGCTTCTCTTCCTGAGGTGACATGTATCCAGTCAATATGGGGGTAATTAAAATCCCCCATTATTATAGAGTTCTTTGTTTTGGTAGCCTCTCTAATCTCCCTCAGCATTTCAATGTCAGTATCCCTGTCCTGGTCAGGTGGTCGGTAATATATCCCTACTGCTAATTTCTTATTTTTGGAGCATGGAATTACTATCCATAGCGATTCTATTGAACATGTTGATTCATTTAATATTTTTATTTCATTTGATTCTACATTATCTTTCACATACAGTGCCACTCCACCACCCACCCGGCCTGCTCTATCCTTTCGATATATTTTATATCCCGGTATGATTGTGTCCCACAGATTTTCCTCATTCCACCAGGTTTCAGTGATGCCTATTATGTCAACCTCCTCATTTAATACTAGGTACTCTAGTTCACCCATCTTATTAGTCGGACTCCTAGCATTTGTGTAGAAGCACTTTAAAAATTTGCCACTGCTTATTTGTCTGCCCTTCCCTGATGCATTGGATTCCTTTGTACACGGTTGTTTGTCTGCTCTGGCCCATGGTTTGCCATCTCCCCTCCTCTCTTTCTGACTACAGCTTAGAGAATCTCTATCAATGGATTCTCCTCTAAGAGTAGTCTCCCTCCGATTTACGTGCATCTCCACACCAATCGGCTTTCCCCCATCTCTCAGTTTAAAAACTGCTCTACGGCCTTTTTAATGTTTAGTGCCAGCAGTCTGGTTCCACCCTGGTTTAGGTGGAGCCCATCCTTCCTGTATAGGCTCCCCCTCTCCCAAAAGTGTCCCCAGTTCCTAATAAATCCAAACCCCTCTTCCCTACACCATCGTCTCATCCACGCATTGAGATTCTGAATCTCTGCCTGCCTACCCGGCCCTGCGCGTGGAACCGGAAGCATTTCCGAGAACGCCACCATAGAGGTCCTGGATTTCAGTCTCTTTCCTAGCAGCCTAAATTTGGCCTCCAGGACATCTCTCCTACCCTTCCCTACGTCATTGGTACCTACATGTACCACGACCACCGGCTCCTCCCCAGCACTACACATAAGTCTATCTAGATGCCTCGAGAGATCCGCAACCTTCGCACCAGGCAGGCAAGTGACCATACGGTTCTCCCGGTCATCACAAACCCAACTATCTATGTTTCTAACGATCGAATCACCCACTACTAACACCTGCCTCTTCCGAACTGGCTTTCCCTCCCCCTCAGAGGTATCCTCAGTGCGAGAGGATACCGCAACATCCTCTGGGAGGAGGGTCCCAACTACGGGATGGTTTCCCTCTGCTCCCATTGAATGCTCTGTTCCCTTGAGACTTTCATCCTCCTTAAGAGCACTGGGGCTCTCAGACTGGAGGTGGGACAGTACTACAGTGTCCCAGAAAGTCTCATCCACAAATCTCTCTACCTCCCTTAGCTCCTCCAGTTCAGCCAGCCTGGCCTCCAAAGCCCGAACTCGGTCTCTGAGGGTCAGGAGCTCCTTGCAACGGGTGCACACATACGCCACCCGCCCACAGGGCAGGTAATCATACATGTTACACTCGACGCAATAAACAGGATAGCCCCCACTCTGCTGCTGGGCTTCTGTCTCCATTTTTCTAATGAACAAGTTTAAGTATAAACTGGGATTCTTTTTAAACCTCTGGAATATAGATTACGATAAGAGTTATGTTTTAAAGAAGGCCAGAAGTCACTAGTGCCCTCTAACCTCCCCCTCTAACCTCCCTCTCCAAACTCCCTGTTAGCAATTCCTGTTCGCAAGCTCCCTGGTCGCTGAGTCACAGGCTTATATAGCTCTGGTAGCCCCTCCCCCTGACTGAGGCTTAGCCAATTAACAGAGGCTTCTAGATTTCAAACCTTTTAGAAGCTCCTTCAAGCAATCAAACAATCAAACCAACCAACCAAACAGATAAACACAAGCTCTGCACACAGCAAATAACTCCCCCACACACAAACACACACTCCAGACAGCCACTTACCACAAGGGTCCCGTTTTTACTCCTCTTTCACCTGGAGAACTCCCTCTCCAAACTCCCTGTTAGCAATTCCTGTTCGCAAGCTCCCAGTGATTCAGAGAGAAGCAAAGTCTCTTTACCTCGTCCTCCATGTAGAAACTACAGAGATGCTCTGCACCACACACCTGCAGCGAACATGCCAATCCCTTTCATTCGAGAAGTGCGCTCTGAAAGCCGAGCTCATTGGGACCACCCAGCCTGTGTACCAGCTGCGTTCAAGCCTTTCCTTGGCTTTTTGTCTGGTTTGGTTTGTTAATATTTTTACACGTATTCTTAAATCTTTGATACCAGGAGAGGAGTAAAATGCTGCCAACACCTCCAAACGCCGATTCTCTTGCAATAAGGACAGTCTTGTTGTCTGAGCAAATTTGACCTGGAAATCATTGTAGCAGGGTGCCCCGATGATATATGCTCTGGTGCCTTTTTCTGATTGTAGCTGCATTTTTAAAGGCAGAGCTGGGCTCAAGCACAAGTGATGGGGGAGATGGCTTGAGGCGCAGCGATAAAAGAAAATTCAAGTGCAAATGCTCCCAAGTGTAAATTCAACGTGCACCCCTTGGCAAGCAAACTACAAAGAGACGTTTGGCCAGTCACCCAGAATGGGTCTTAACTCCTACCACCCTCATGGTATGACACCTGGCCCTTGGCACTGTCTTTCTGCATCCACCTCCACTATTAAAGACCGTGCTAGTTTTCCTGACTCCCCTAAGGCAAGGAGAGGTCTAATTCCTTATGTCTTTGTCCCTGTCCCCACCACTCCATTGGAACTGGAGGCTGTCATTGTGAGCTGACATTGCTTGGGTTTGTTGTCACAGCAGCCAGGTCAGTGGCAGACCCATGGGCTGGCAGCTTCAGGGAAGGAACAGCAGGCTCTGATGACTGCAGGGCCCCATGGAGTCCTAGGCTTCCAAACATCCACTCTCCGAATCATGGTCCTGCCCAGTCCCTTCTCTGCCCAGCAGAGGGCCTGAAGGAGAAGCAACACCCTACCACTCACATAGGAAAGAGGGTCTCCTGGTTAACCCTGAGCTGGGAGATAGAAAATTAGGGTTCTGACTCCTGGCTCTGGCCCAGCCTTGGACAGATCACTTGCCCTCTTTCTGTCAGGGACTCTGTAAAATGGAAATAATACTCCCTGATCTTTCAAGGGGAGTGTTGTAAGGCTTAATCAACCAGTATTTGTGGAGCACAGTGAGCTTCCCAGACTGCTGCTGAGTTGTTTTATTAGCATCATCTCATTGTTCCACTAGTGAGATTGACGATGAAAGCAATTTGTGGCCTGATTTCTGCCACTCTGTCAGCCTGAGCCCTGGTGTTGTAAGAGCTTAGCCTCATGTGAGGGGGATGACAAAATATTGCAGCCAGATGTGGGCACTGGGGGCTACATTACAGCTCTAGATTCACTTGGTGGCTCCAGGAGGAAGGACTCTGCATCCTCTGCGGATGGGTGACTTCAGTTTAGGGAGGGGTTGTGTTTTTAGAGTTGTAACTAGCTCCAGCATGTCAGAGAAACAGGGAGAGGAGATGCAATCGCAGTCCTTTTCATTTCACAGCCCCCCACTGCGGGCTTAGAGACTAGAGAAAATAGTGTGACTTGGGCTGACCAGAAAACATGTTGAAGCAAGATGGGGGAAGGGGAGGCATTGTTTTCTCAGGACATCACCAAAATAATGCTAGAGCTCATCAGCCAATGACACATGGTGCTGTTGCTGATGCAATATAGGCAGGTTTGGTTCTGTTACAGTTTTTTGCTAATAAAACTGGTTAGGATAGTGACTATTGTGTCGAATATAAGACCTGTAAGTCTCCAGCAAGGGAGCCCTGTGGATTGAGAGGATGGGAAAAGTGTGCTAAGTTTTGGTGTAAATCAGTTTACGCTGTCTGCCAGGATGGTGGATTCAAATTGGATACCAACCATGCTAAAAATTGCATGATACTTAAAAGCTACAAAATGCACCCAGTCTGACCGGGAAAGAGACATTTAAAAAACAAAACAAAACAGAAGAGCTTTCTCATCAGCTCTTTTAAAAAAAATTAAAATCCCCTCTTTTTCAATGGAAAAGCTTTTTTAGGCAGAGGAGCGACTGACTGGTGTCTGATGACATCGCATTGACACAAGTGTCTAGAAAAATTGGGTATGAATGTATGAGCTGTTCAGAAAAAGAGTCCTGGCTAATAGGAAATATGCAGGTGCTTCTTTTAACTTAGTGACTCAGGTTTGTTGCAAAACAGATCTAAATCGGTATTTGAACGTTGTGGTTGTGACGAAGCGTGCGTACTCCGCACTGAAGCAAGAGGGGTTAAGACCCTATAGGCAGAGGAAGTCCTGCCCCTTCACCCAGACTGGGCATGCTCCAAATGCTGGGGCTGCATTAAAGGCAGGAGGGCAGCTCAGTCTGGGCTGGTCAGCAAAGGAGCAAGACGTCCAGCCAGAGCTGCAGCAGAGCATGGAAACTGGAGTCCCAGGAGACCACCGCTACGCAGCCCCAGCGGAGCCCCAGGAAGAAGCCGCTGCCAGGGAACCAAGAGACCCAGTCGCTACATGGGACGCCGCCCCATCAGCACTGGTAGGAAGTGACCCAAGGAGGGTGCAGGAGCAGCTTCTTCCACCCAGGTACACTCGTTTTTTGACTGGATTCCCCATTGAGGGGGTGGTAGACCGCTCTGCCTCTCACAGGGCCCTGGGTCGGAACCCGGTGGAGTAGGGTGGTCCCAGGTCCCCCTATTAGGGCATTTGCCCTCAGCCTTACTGACTCACTTTACTGCCCTGAGACCCGGGTTGCCTACTCACTCTGGCCCTTAGGCCATACCGCCCTGAGGTAAGGGTTGCTTCCTGACTTTGGCCATTAGTCAATACTACCCTGGAGTAAGGGCTACTTACTGATTCTCTATACTGCCCTGAGACTAGGGCTCTTTATGGACTCTGACTGGTAGACTGTAATGCCCTGAGAGAAGGGACAGCATTATTGACCTTAGACACTAAACTCAACTACCCTAGACCGCAGGTGGATATTTATGGACTATATAGACTGTTGCCGACCCTGTGGCCGACCACGCAGCATCCACACACCTGAGTACCCTCACCTCTGTGACGGGGTGTGCATACGCCACAACAGTGGTATAATAGGTTGGGTGGTTTGGGGTGTTTTTTGGTTTTTGTTGGTGGTGGTTTTTTTACGTTTTTGTCAGAAGATTTTTTTACTCTGGAGAATGTCAGAAGTTAGTCTGAAAGGGAGAAGTCACTTTAATTGGTTTTGATCTACAAACTCTAGTATCCATGAGACCTGAGGCAGCTTTCTCCCCAGAAATCGAGTCCAAGGGGAAATCACTGGGAAAACTGGGCTGCTGGTGTCCTGGGTGGTGGAACGTTGATCTGATGACCCATTTATAAGCCACAGGCTCTGCGGGGACATAGGAAGAGATGGTAGCCTCTTTCTCTGCCATTTTTTTGAGGAAGAGGATATGTGAATCGTGCCCTCATTTGCATATCTTCATCCGATTCTTTTTGCGGAAGAGGTTTTGCCGATAAAAAGCCCCGTATAGACGGGGCCACTTGTTGGGGAAAAAACCCCTTTTTTGCAAGATCCTTTATTACTCAAAAATCGAGGTTTACAGGATCTTGCGAAAAAGGGTTTTTTTCCGACAAGTGGCCCCATCTACACGGAGCTTGTTATCCGCAAAACCTCTTCCGCAAAAAGAATCAGAAGAAGATATGCAAATGAGAGAGTGATTTGCATATCCTCTTCCACCAAAAAAAATGGCAGTGTAGCCATAGCTTCAGTGTAGACCTTGAAAGACAACTCTCATGAATGACCACGTAGGAAAGCAGCTTAAAACGAGGGGCAGAGTGCAAACTGTGGCCTTCCCCTAGACAGAAAGAATGCTGCTCTGCATGTTGTATATAATACTTGAATACTGCAGCAATGGGAAATGCCCAGAATCATTCCATTAAGTCCTGCTGCGGAATAAGAGAGCTAGATACTGTTCCCATCCTCTCGCCCCTGGCAGTGGTGGAAAGCAGAGCTCCTCGTGCTGGGGAGGAGCAGAAGTGGGGTATAAAATTGCTTCCTGCTGGTTGATCTTTCTGATTGACCTTTCTGGTCAGACCAGAGAACCGGGATGGCAAATAGCTCCACGTCACTGTGTCCTGAAAATGACAGCTGGAGAAGCCACAATTTCAGATGACTGGCAGGACAAGCCAGCGCCAAAACCCAAGACCCCATTGTGGCTGGATTTCCATCTGGCCTTGTTTCGCACATAAAGTATAACACTCGCCGAGGCGCATGTCTGCTCAGCGCTATTCTGCCTCATCCTGTTTCATGGCCCAGGCTCCAGCCCTCATTGTTATTAGTGTTACTAATTATATCTGTTACTGTTTCCACCTCTCCTTGACACTCTCCCTCTTTGAAGTCTCTGGCTGATTGACTGATTTCTCTTTAATATCTTTTGTTCTACTCGATTCCTTGGGCTTGTTTGTTGTTGGGTTGCCGAGGGCTTTGGATTCTCCTACCCCCGTCTGTTCGCTCTGGTAGCTCTCTGCCTCCTTCCGTCTTTCCTCCCCAATGCTGGAATGATGCCAGAGCCCATCAGGAGGTCGTCAAGACACAGACGGTAGCTGGATTTAAATAAGGACTGGATAATTTTATGACCATTAGCAACATTTGCTGCTATGCAAGCTAAAATAATAAGGGCAATTTTATCTTATGCTTCAGGGACCAAGCTGATTGCCTGCAGGGATTGAGAAGGCAGTTCTCCACCCCTCAATCCCCCCCAAATATTACACGTGGAGCTAAATGTACTAGATGGGCCTGGGGAGGGAAGATGCCCACTTCTTTGGGAATCATCAGGCTCTGGCCATTAATGGGAACAGGAAAGCAGTCTTGGGGGGCTTTCGTGTTACAAAGCTGAGTCCTCGTGTCTCAGAACAATATACTGAAACATGGCATCTTCCCACCCTCCACCTCTGTGCTCCCCTTTGAACTTCTGGCAGATTAACTTTCCTCCCTCAGTGATTCTCTTTCTGTTCGTCTCCATCCCAACTCCTCCTCAGTGTGCTTCTGCACCTCTGTCCTCGCCGGTCTTGCTTTAGGAGGCACGCTCCAGCCCCGTATGAGGTACTTGATCAGTCTGTTACAAACAGAGCTGCATTGGATTGGCATGCTCCGATGTGACGACTCCTGTGCTGTGATTATTGGAATCCTTCTTTCTTGAAAAGAGGGAGAGAGCCGGGAAAAGAAAAAACAACCAAGTACAACGAAAAACCTGACAGACATGTTGGAGCGAGAAGGGGTTGATAAAAGGTCCCCAGATAACATCTCTCTCTCTTGGGTTGATTTAATAAACCTGCAGTTCTAGTTCGTCAAATCCTCTTCATGCTGGCTGCCAGGTGGGATTGAAATAAAATAATATAAGGAGGAGAGGGCTAGAGGTTCTCTTTTGGATACCACCAGTTCCATTTAAATGCCAAGAGGTACCTGATATCACAGATGCTGGCTCTTGGCCTTTCTGAAATTGACACAGTCTTTTTTGTATATTACTTAGTGAAGTGTCTAGCTCTGCGATTCATTCCCCACAAAAGATATCAGGCTGGATCAGCAGATAACTCCATCTCACACTGCCCTTTTTTTTTTTTTTTTTTTTAGTGAACAACCCTGAGGTGATGTTGAGAGGATTACAGCTCCAACAAATCACTCGCTAACTACACTAACTCATTAGAATATGCCAAATACAGAACAGTTCTTAAGCAGGCTAATGACTGATTTTAAGGGATTATTGCTGTGGTAAACCATAATTAACAGTTTATAACAGCAGTTCTTGTATAATTATACTCAGGCAGAGCTGCAAGGTTGGGTAAAGTTGGTGAATGAATTAAGACCCATGCCCCAGGACACCAAAGCCATGTTCATGCTCCCAGACTGTGAGTACAGTGGGGTCTGTGTGGTGATATACCAGAGTCCTGCCTCTTGCTGTGACATTGGTGTGAATCAGGAGTTAATCCACTGAAGACAGTGGGTTTATATTCCCGCAAAAGTGGCCCTTGGACAGATCCAGTTTCCAGCCTGTGAGTACAATAGGGCTAGGGCAGTGGTCTCCAACCTTTTTAAGCACAAGATCACTTTCTGAATTTAAGTGCAATTCAAGATCTACCTCAAACCCAAATACCCTTACCCTGCCTCCTTTGTGCCCCTTCTCCGAGGCCCCGCCCCTGCTCACTCTGTCCTCCCTCCTTCCCCCATCCTCTCTCACTTTCATCAGGCTGGGGCAGAGGGTTGGGGTGCAGGCTGTGGTCTTGGGTTAAGAGATTTGGTGTGTGAGAGGGTCTTGTGGCAGGCAGTTGGGAAGTAGGAGAGGGTTCTAGGTGCAGGCTCTGGGAGGGTGTTTGGATGCAGGGGTACTCGGGGCTGGGGCAGGGGTTTGGGGTGCAGGAGGGGGTTCATGACTGGGGTAGGAGTTTGGGATGTAGGCTCCAGCTGGGCACTGCTTACCTCAAGTGGCTCCTGGGTGGTGGTGCAGTGGGGCTAAGGCAGGCTCACCCCTGTCCTGGCCCTGCACCACTCCCAAAAAGCAGCCAGCAAACTCCATCCCAAGACCTGTTGTGCCCCCTTTCTGCTCTGTAGAGATAGGATACAAAGTGGGAGAGGGGGCACCTTGACACCTGCACCCCTTCTCTCTCTCCCCTGCCTTGCAAAGAAAGCAGGAGGCCTGGGGTGGGAGTAGGGGGTCAGCTCCAAGGCAAAGGGCAGGAGATGTGCAGCAGTGTGGGAAGGGGCAGGTGAAGTGCCGGCACTTGATAGGCTGTTGGCCAAACCAGTTAGGATCACCTGTCAGAGGCTCCAAGATCTACCAGTAGATCCCGATCTACTGGTTGGTGACCACTGGGTTAGGGTGACTGTATGTCCCAATTTGGCTGGGACAGACCCTTTTTTTAAGCCCTATCCTAGCTGTCCAGCTTGACAGTTGGGACAAATGCCTACTTTTGTCCAAGTGGGGTGTTGACAGTTGTGAGGGGGTGGGGTGAACAGCAATGCCAGGCTTGTGCAGTGGGGGAGGCAGGGATTGGATACACATCAAGTTCAGCCCCAGCTTCTTATGGGGAGCAGGCAGCGGCTCAGGCCATAACACCAGCCCTGCATGGGATGGGCCCCAGCTCAGGAGTGGGGGGACTTGTGCGAGTTGCATGGACCAGCCCTGTAGGTGGGGAAGGACTCCGGTTAGCTCCATACAATCTCCTGTTTTCCCTCTGTGACATATGGTCCCCCTAGATACAATCCACAAACCAAGGGCTAATGCCAGGCCTGGAACCAAACAGTGTGAACACCCCAGACTACATAGCATTAGTCTCCTGTCACAATTTAAATCCTTGGGTCACACCCCCGCACTGGCACGGGGAGGTGTCATTTGCAAACTTGTGGCAGATGGATCCCCCCGCATCCCAGGGCAGAGTGATCCCCGTGGAGGGCAGGTACTGGTACCTCCACTTGCCTTTTTTCTGAGTTTTCTTCGAGGCAGGGCAAATTAAAGGTCCGCCCTCGGATGCAGCTGTGGGCTGTGCCAATGCAGTGCATACCAGACTGCCCAGGCCACAGCCCCATCTACATTTAGGAGGATGCTGGATCTCAGCCAGTGACCCGCCTTTTGCTGTAGCAGCCCCTGTTGGGGTGGCTTTTGCACTGGGATGTTCTGCAGGTGGAAATCCTGGCTGAGTAGAGCTCTTAGGGTGTATCTGCGCTGCAGAGAGAGGTGTGACTGCAGCAAGCGGTGACAGGCAGAGCTAGCTTGGCTCTGGTTAGCTCCAATAACAATGGCAATGAAGCCACAACAACTTGGCCTAGCCCAGTGTTTCTCAAACTGTGCTCCACGGAGCCCCAGGGCTCCGCAAGACATCTCCAGGGGCTCTGCGAGGTTGACAAACTGGAAACATCAATAGGTACAACACATACAGTCAGTGGACCGCTGGGGTTCCGCATACATTTTTACGCATGTAAAGGGCTCCGGAGCCCAAAAAGTTTGAAAACCGCTGGCCTAGCCACTCAAGTAACTACCTAGGGTTCTGGGTGGCCTTGCACAACCTCTTCTGCCATGGCTTGGTTGCTGCTGTTGTTTGAGCCCACAGCTAGACTGAGTAGGTCTGCAAGCGCAGCAGTCATCCCTCTGACTGCAGGGTAGACACACCCTGTGTGGGGGAGAAGTCTTTCGCCGGCACACTGTGCCAGGATCAGAAACTTCTAAGCTCAGCTGCACAGGATGCCCAGATACCCCCACACAGTAGGGATGTAATAGTGTCGATTAACTGATTAACCGATAAACAAAAGCTTATAGGTTAATGCTATAGACTACATGCATTTCCCTCCCCCCTTGCCAGTAAATTTTTTGCAGGCTGGCCAGCAGCTCGGCTCAGTTCTGGCTCCTGCTGGGTCCAGAACCTGGCTCTGCATTTAAAGGGTATTAGGAGCCAGGTGGGCTGGCCATCTGGCTCAGCTCCAGCTTGTGCCGGGTCCAGGAGCTTACACCCCCCCTTAGACAGGGGCTGCTGCCCCCCACGCTGCTGCCTCTTTATCAGATACAGCAGCACTGAGCGACAGACTGCCGGTCCAGGAGGGGAGCTGGTTTTTAAACTGGCTCCCCTCGTGGACCAACTCCTGCCTGGCCCCCCGCGCTGCTGCCTCTGATACAGTGGCTGCCGGCCCCACCCCGGGGGACTATAGAATAGTCGACTAACCAATAAAAATTCATGAGGTTACTCCCCTGTTCAATTAACCGATATTTAACATCCCTACCACGCAGTGTCAGGGGATGTGCTAGCGCTGATTTCCCAACTTTGCAGTTCACTCCGGACTAAGGCTATGTCTCCACTGTGGAGATTTGTCAACAACAGTTCTGCCGCGTTCACTACACTGCTGCTACATGTCCACACGATGCTCCTCGTGTTGGCAGAGCTCATCCCTTCTAGCAGCCCTTGCATTGACACAGGGAGCAGTGCATAGTGGGTAGCTATCCCACTGTGCAACTGGCTGCAGGATACTTTGGCAAGGGTTTGCGGAGTCTCATGGGGCAGGTACAGTGTCACATGATGCAGGTTTCTCAATCCCCATCATTCCATGGGCATCCTACTAGAATGCCAGTCACTTTTTCAACAGAAGTGGGGGAGGGGGCAGGGGAGAGAGAGTGTGGCATAAGAACTAGGGTGTGAATGGTTAACCAGTTAACCTTAATGGGTGAGGCTTACCAGTTCTGGTTAACTGGTAGGGGCTGGAGCAGCTCCGTGCCTGCCACAGGCAGGGAGCTGCTTCAGCTCCACAGGGCCACCACAGGCAGGGGTTGCTCTGACCGACCAGCTGGAGCAGCCCTTGTCCATGGCGGGAGCCTCCCCCACACATTCACTCTTCCTCTAATCGGTTAACTGGTTAAATATAGTATGTAACCGGTTAACCAATTAAATTGGATTTTACATGCCTAATAAGAACAGCCATAATGGGTCAGACCGAAGGTCCATCTAGCTCAGTATCCTGTCTGCCAGCAGTGGCTAGTACCAGCTGCCCCATAGGGAATGAACAGAACAGGTAATCATCATCTGCTCCCAGGGTGTGGAGCAGGGGTAGTGTCAAGACTCGGGCCCACCACCTTGTGCTCCCCAGGTGAACATCATACCTGATGCCCACGTATTGGTTGCCTGGTCACTCCGAGCGCAGGGTGCGACTTGAACTGCCCAGGCAGGGGAGCAGGCCATCCCCTGTCGCTCAGAGTGTGTGTGCGCGGTGGGAGAGTGAGTCGGCGTGCTGTCTCTTTAAGTTCAGACAGCAGCTTTAACAGTCTCTCCACCATCTTCCCTGATCTGCCTGCCTGCAACAGCCACATTTCCTATTAATGGTTCCGATTCCCTCCGAGTTCTCCCACAGCCTCCTCAGCTACCAGGAGCGGCATCCTCAGCAGCTCTATGAGCTTTCCAGGCCAACAAATGTAAAAGCTCCTCAGAGCTCTGAAAAGGCAGTGGCCCATGCCTGCAAGGCAGCTGAGTTCAAAACAATGAGCAGCATAGTCACAGCAGGCATTGTGGGATACTGGGGGAGGCCAGTTATGTGAAAATAATGCACAGCAGCAGCTACACTGATGTTTTAACTTTGTCACAACAAGCTTTATGCCTCTTGTTGAGGTATTTTTTTGGCAGAGCAGCAGAGTTGTGCCACCAAAAGTAACTTTGTTGTGTTGCCAAAAGTAGCAGGGTTTTTTTTTTTTTGGACAAAACTGTAGTGTAGACAAGGGCTAAGACAATCGCTGTTACCAGTATTCTGTGTAATGAATGGTCTTGTCCTCCTTGTTTGTCTCCTCTTCAGTGTAATACTGTAATTAGCTTAATTACCAACAGATCCATTTTTTGTAACTTAAAATGGAAATTAAATTTTGCACCAGGTTTACAGGCTGTTAACTGGAATCGAATAATCAAACCCGACTCCAAGTCCTTGAAAATGAGAATTAAAAAAGGTCTGAATTTGCATATTCATGTTTTTAATAGGGTTCAGAAGGTATATTTGCAACTGATGAAAAGGATTAATTAAATCTAATTTGCATAGGAAGAGTTGTTTAACCCTTTGGATTCCAGCAAGCCTGACAGATTAGTATGAACAATGTTGCTATACGCGGAAGAGGTGTGATTGAGCTGCAATATAACTGAGAATAAAAATAGCAGTGACTGTGCAAAATGTTTTCCTCCAAGTTGATGAGTTGCCTTCCTCGCAACATCCTTGAACAGTTCTGGAGCTCTGAACTCCCTCCACCTCTGGCTGTTTGGCCCAGTGTCATAGGGCACTTCCCAGGTGTTCCGTGGCGGATCATGATAGCAACATTGCAGCTTGTTTTCAGAATCAAGAGATGTGTTAATTTGGAGTTCAGGAAATTTGGAATAGTGGAAAGTTTACTTCTTCCTAACCTTGTCCCTTGGCATCAGACACAAGTCCTGGCCTAAGGTCACAATGCACCCCTGATAGCATCAAAACAGGGACCCTTGCAACTTCTGATAGCAAATGCAAACTACATTCTCTTCTTGGCAATCCCCCGCAAGCATGAGGTCAGCAGGGGCTATCCTGGCCAGCAAAGTCCAATCTTCACTCTTCTGTGAAAACTTGGAGATATAGTTGCTCACACACGCACAGAAGCTCCTGCCCCGAGTGTGAATGTGTCACCTCTCAGGGTGTAATATATGTTATATCTGCCTGAGTTATGGTGCCTGCATCCATCACGAGTCTCAGAAGAGAGCAGAGCCCTGAGTGAGAGCTTGGGTCATATTTGTAAGTGAAAATAAGGCATGCATCTCACTACAGCGAGTGGTGTGCTGCATTTTACTGGTAACTTTTTAGCTGCTAATTATTTTCTGGGTGGAAGTCACTGTGCACATAGCACAGGCTTCATTAAACAGAGATGGCTTTGAAGCGGAGTTTGGAATTGATGTCGGCATATGTAAATATATCTGGTGCCATAGACAGGCTAGATATAAATGATGCATGAGGTCCAGGGAGTGAGTAGCTTTTTGTTTATACACAGCCTTTGGGATTCATTATGCCTAAAATCTGCTGAGGAAAATTAGCAGCGTATTGTATAGCACATATATGTTATGCAGTAGTAATGCATAAGCTCTTAGCAGAAGTTAGCATGATGCCATTAACGAATTTCAAGTCCAAATATTCATGGCTGCTAGAATATGTTTGGAACCTACCATGTCTCCATAACTTGCCAGTCATAACATCATTCCCCACATACACACAAAGAAGAGAGCACCATGTCCAATAAATCCTGTCCAAACCCTGCAATCCTCATGCAGCCCAAACTCCCATCTGTTGGAGTTTGGCTTGAGTAAGGTATGCAAGATTTGCATGTAAGATTAGCTTATGACACTAAATTAATGTGGGTAGCCATTATATAGGCTCTGCATGTGCTTTTAAAACAATTAAATATTTCAAGACAAGGCTGGAGATTTTAAACCCACACATCAGCAAAATCAAATGCACGGTCACTAAGCCCTGCCCTTTACCCCCTTCGTGTGGTTGAGAATGTGTTTTCTTATGTTGCACTGAGCCGTGTGGCATGCTACCATCCTAGGGAGCTATTTTAATTATAAACCTGGACTGTGTGTGTGTGGGTGCATAGTAATGGACCATTGATTAGACAAGAAATGAGGCATTCCTCAAGGGGTATTAAAGGGAATATGCTGTTACAAAGGGACAAATACATTCAAATATGTCTTGTACGTGCATGACTCGTCGCCGTTGTAAAATGCCTAGCATTATTATGGAAGTGAAATCCTGAGTCTCTTCCAATGAATATGTAATCCTGTTGTGAACTGTCTCATTTGTATGTCAGGCACTGTCCTCTGCTCAGTGGAATCGGCCCTGTTCAACTGGGCATCATAGGCCCCATGCTGCTAGAGGATAACAAAGTTTCTGATTCAAAATGGTAAGGGCCTGTGATTTTTGGAGTGGGAGGAGCTAGGTTCTCTTCTGCTACCCCCAGAAGGTTGGAGTGATCATGGTAGCACTGTCAATCAAAGTTTTTAGGAAAAGCAGAGAGCACATGGCTGAGATGAGGTGACTTGCCTGAGGCAAGTGAATGTTACAGGTAGGGTTGCCAGGTGTCCGGTATTCAGCCAGACAGTCCGTTTTTTGGGCCCTCTGTCTGGTAAAAAAATTCAGAAAATACCAGACATGTGCAATGTCCACTATTTTCTGGTTTTCCAGCTGGGCGCCCGACGGATGCCTGGCGGGGGGAGTGGCAGGGAGGTGGGGCGCGATTGGCGCTTGGAGCCTCTGGTTGTGTCTGATGTAGGAGTTACACCTTGGGGAAGAGGAGAAGCCCTGTCCGTGCTCCTGAGCACTGTTCAAGCGCATTGTGGAGCCGTAGCCGGACTCGCTCATGCTTCGCCGGGACCGTGCACGGGACAGGCAGCACCCTGGGATCTGCATGTGCCCGGGTCAGTTCCGCTCCCTGCCGGCTGCTTCTTCCCCGCCCCCCTGCATCCCTCCCCTCCGGCCAGCTCCACTCCCCCCGACCCCCTCTGATCTCCCGCTGCCCCCAACCCCTCCCGCCAGCCCTGCTTCCTGTCCTGTCCCGTCCCCCTCCTCCCAGCCAGCCCCGCTCTCCTCCTGGCTGGTCCTCCTCCCCCCCCCCCCAATCAAGTGTGTCTGGTATTTTTTCTGAAGCTACCTGGTAACCCTAGTTAAAGGACAGACGGAACAGAGGGTTTTCTTAATCTTACATTTATTCCTCTTGGGTCACATGGTTTCCCTTTACCCTGATACTATATCACCAAGGACATCTGAAGGGAAACTGAGTTCATGGGCCTGAAGCTGTTGAGATAAAACTCCAATCTGTGTCTCACTCTGTATCCCGCAGCCCCGCCCTCAGTGGCATGGCCTCCATCGTGCTCTGGGGAGCTGTGAGCCACATGGCCTCCCCCTTCCCCTGTCCTCAAGAGGAGCCACGGGAGCTGCAAGCCATGTGGCCTCTCCCCCCCATGCTCAGAAGGTGGAGGGGCAGCCCAACCTCCAGCAGCTGGGGGGAGAGAGCCAGTCTTGCTGCGACCAGACCTCAGCCTGGCCCAACCCCCTGGTGGCTGGAGGGAGAGTGCTGGGGCTGCTGAGGCTCGGGGAGAAGCGGGAAGAGCTGGGGCTGGTGTGGCTGAGGCCCTGCCTGGCAGCCAGGGGTGAGGGGAAGAGCTAGGGCTCATTCAGCCCGACGGCCGGGGGCAGGGGGAGATCTGGGGTTGGCCAGGGCTGCCACACTTCAGCCTGGCCCTCCCCAGCGGCCGGGGGGAGAGCCAGGGCTGTCTACCCCCCCAGCGAGAGGGGAGTTGGTGAGTGTAGCAAGCAGGGGGCACAGCCCCCTAGTGTTTTATTATTAAAAATTTTTAAAGTGTGCAGAGAGTATCCTAGAAGAAACAGGGGCTGCTGCTTTAGGAAGCATTGCATTCCAGAAATCACAGTAGGGTCCGTTTTGGATGAAGGGTGTAAATGAATTTATTCTTGGTTCTGAGCTATTTCTTCTGAATAGTATGCACAGGGGACATGTCAAAGCTGGGTACTTGGTGGTGGGTAAAATTGGCAGGGTGTGGATGTTTGGGGTTGGTTGCATAGGGAATAAAGTAGAGCTGTGGTGGGTAGAACACCTCAGCAGTCCAGCACCCTGGCATTTAATTTCAAAAAGGGGAATTACACAAAAATGAGGAGGCTAGTTAAACACAAATTAAAAGGCACAGTGACTAGAGCCAAATCCCTGCAAGCTGCATGGAAACGTCTTAAAGACACCATAATAGAGGCCCAACTTAAATGTATACCCCAAATTAAAAAACATAGCAAGAGACCTAAAAAACAGTCACCGTGGCTTAACCACCATGTAAAAGAAGCAGTGAGGGACAAAAAGGCATCTTTTAAGAAGTGGAAGTCCAATCCCAGTGAGATAAATAGAAAGGAACATAAACACTGTCAAATCAAGTGTAAAAATTTAATAAGAAAAGCAAAAAAAGATTTTGAGGAACAGCTAGCCAAAAACTCAAAAAGAAATAACAAAATGTTTTTTAAGTACATTAGAAGCAGGAAGCCTGCTAAAAAACCTGTGGGTCCCCTAGACGATCGAACTATAAAAGGCGCCATCAAGGACGAAAAAGCCATTGCGGAGAAACTAAATGATTTCTTTGCTTCAGTCTTCACGGCTGAGGATGTTGGGGAGATTCCCAAATCTGCACCGTCCTTTGTGGGTGATGAATCTGAGGAACTGTCCCGGATTGAAGTGTCATTAGAGGAGGTTTTGGAACAAATAGAAAAACTTAATGTTAACAAATCTCCGGGACCGGATGGCATTCATCCAAGGGTTCTAAAAGAACTCAAATGGGAAATTGCTGAACTATTATCTGTGGTTTGTAACCTATCCCTTAAATCGGCTTCCGCACCTAATGACTGGAAGGTAGCCGACGTGACACCAATATTTAAAAAGGGCTCTAGAGGCGATCCTGGCAATTACAGACCAGTAAGTCTAACTTCAGTACCGGGCAAATTAGTCGAAACAATGGTAAAGGATAAAATTGTGAAGCATGTAGAAGCACATAATTTGTTGGACAAAAGTCAACATGGTTTCTGTAAAGGGAAATCCTGTCTCACTAATCTATTAGAGTTCTTTGAAGGGGTTAACAAACATGCGGACAAGGGGGATCCAGCAGATATAGTATACTTAGATTTTCAGAAAGCCTTTGACAAGGTCCCTCACCAAAGGCTCTTGTGTAAATTACATGGCCATGGGATAAGAGAGAAGGTCCTTTCTTGGATTGAGAACTGGTTAAAAGACAGGAAACAAAGGGTAGGAATAAATGGTAAATTTTAGAATGGAGAGGGGTAACTAGTGGTGTCCCCCAAGGGTCAGTCCTGGGACCAATCCTGTTCAACTTATTCATAAATGATCTGGAGAAAGGGGTAAGCAGTGAGGTGGTAAAGTTTGCAGATGATACCAAACTGTTTAGGATAGTCAAGACAGAAGCAGACTATGAGGGACTCCAAGAAGATCTCACCAAACTGAGTGATTGGGCAACAAAATGGCAAATGAAATTTAATGTGGATAAGTGTAAAGTAATGCATGTCGGGAAAAATAACCCCAACTATACGTACAGTATGATGGGGGCTAATTTGGCTACGACAAATCAGGAAAGAGATCTTGGAGTTATCGTGGACAGTTCTCTGAAAACTTCCACGCAGTGTGCAGCGGCGGTCAAAAAGGCAAATAGGATGCTAGGAATTATTAAGAAAGGGATAGAAAATAAGACCCAGAATATCTTACTGCCCCTGTATAAAACTATGGTACGCCCACATCTTGAATACTGTGTACAGATGTGGTCTCCTCACCTCAAAAAAGATATTTTGGCCTTGGAAAGGGTTCAGAAAAGGGCAACTAAAATGATTAGGGGTTTGGAACGGGTCCCATATGAGGAGAGGTTAAAGCGACTGGGACTTTTCAGTTTAGAAAAGAGGAGACTGAGGGGGGATATGATAGAGGTGTATAAAATCATGAGTGGTGTGGAGAGGGCCGATAAAGAAAAGTTATTTATTAGTTCCCTAAATAGAAGAACTAGAGGACACCAAATGAAATTAATGGGTAGCAGGTTTAAAACTAATAAAAGAAAGTTCTTCTTCACACAGCGTGTAGTCAGCCTGTGGAACTCCTTGCCAGAGGAGGCTGTGAAGACTCGGACTATAATAGAGTTTAAAGAGAAGCTAGATAATTTCATGGAGGTTAGGTCCATAAAAGGCTATTAGCCAGGGGATAAAATGGTGTCCTTGGCCTCTGTTTGTCAGAGGCTGGAGAGGGATGGCAGGAGACAAATCGCTTGATCATTGTCTTCGGTCCACCCTCTCTGGGGCACCTGGTGCTGGCCACTGTCGGCAGACAGGATACTGGGCTAGATGGACCTTTGGTCTGACCCAGTACGGCCATTCTTATGTTCTTATGTTCTTATGTTCTAGCTGAGGTGCTGGGATGGCTGTTGACCTGGGAGAAGGAATGTGAGGTAGCAAGTTGATCTGTGCAAGGCATTCAGAAGGAATTGTTGCTTAGCTGGACTATGTGATGGAGGGACTATACTTGAGTGAACGTGTAATAGGCAACAAGGCGAGGATAGCTTTGATTTGCTTAAACTGCCTTTCCAATCATTTTAGCCTCTCATTCACGTCTGGTTTCTCACGGTCTGACCTCACTAGACCTTTTGATTGATGTCACGTCAGGACCAGCATTAGAACTGGTGCATTGGTCGCTTCTGGTAACCAAACCTGAGCTAGCCACAGGTAGTCCAGGAATTCACACTCCTACACCCTTCAGGTTCTTATCTTTTTCTGCTTCTCTGCTTCTGTGGCTGAGAAAACAGGCTGGAAATTACTGGAATGAAACTTTGTAGTCCATTTTCTCAGCCACATTTATGAAACCACTTGCTCGTCACACACAGAGAGCTGTTTACTTTTTCAAAAATACAAACACAAAATACGTCGGTTTTTATTGGTGTTTGAAAAGCTGCCCGGCACCTCTGGTTCCTGTGTTTACAAAGCAGGGGTGAGAAGGCGGCTGCTTAATCAGTCCACATCACCAGAGGTTGAATCACTTGTTCTATCCATCACAGGGGATGTAAATACATTTGGACCAGTATTCTCTGGACTGCCTAGGAATCCAGCCTGCCAGCAGTGCTCAATTGCCTGCCCTTACCCTGACTGAGCTATACCTCTTCACCGGTTAACATTTCTCCTTCCTCTCTAGCCCTGAAGAAATGACCCCAGCAGGACCCATGTATCTTCCCCCTTCCCTTTCCCCTTTTTAAAAACAGTGGCTCAGAACCTCGGCTGAGGTGAATTTTTTGCAGTTCCATTGACTGCACCGGTTTACAACAACTGTGGCTCTAGTCTTTTCTGTGACTCTTCTTTGAAGCCTCAGCTTGATGAAGCCTCTGCTTGACAAAGCCCTGGCTGGGTTGATTTAGTTGGGATTGGTCCTGCCTTGGGCAGGGGGCTGGACTTGATGACCTCCTGAGGTCTCTTACAGCCCTATGATTCTATGATTCTTTGAAGCCAGGCCAGCAACAAATACAAGATAACACCCAATGAGGCACACATCCCCATCACTCCTGTGTCTGTGTAGGGCTCCTGAGAAATCTCAGGGTAGAAACATGGAGACTACTGTTGGATCCCAGAATAAGACCCACTGAACATTGGCTGTGTTTAAAGTCTGGATCTCAAGTTTGCATTGTAGGCCTGTCTTCGGTCTTAGATGAGATTAAGGCATCTGATCCACCATAAGTATCTGTGACGTTGACTGGGTCAGGACAGATACCAGGCATGGCCTGGCATTGCTGTATGGGAGGATGTGATAGAATGTGCCCAACACTGGTTTTCTTCAAAATGTTTATTGGCAAACACCATTTGTTTCCTTACGCTTTACTGAGAAACTATGAAACAACCAAACAAACCCTCTTTTTCATTAGCTTTTGGGCAAGCTGAAGAGCAATTAGTTAATGGCTGGCCAGGATTTGAAGTTGTGAAGCACACAGTAAGTGCTAAGTATTATTATTTTCCATGAAAACATTTTTCCGGGTATTTACATTTAAATAACCTCTCCAATTACATGAACTGTTTCCATGAATTCCACCCAAATGAAATGCAGTGACATTTACAGGTTAGCCGTGCCGCTTGATTTCTGGCTCTCTTCAATCCTACCCCTACCTTTTACCTGCAATTGTTGTACAAAGTAGTTCTGGGTCCAGTGTCGGCTCTTCCTCTGCTTTTGCTGTTTAAAATCAACCCTGGCCACATCACAGGTATATGCTGTACTTTGCCATAGGGCTCCTTTTTGCTCTTACATAAATTATCCCTCTAGTTATGCTGTCTCCACTCAGTGGCATCTCACATCTGTACCTTCCGCTGTTTCGATTTCATCTCTTCTGAAAAGGGCGATGCATCAGCCATGACTTGTCTGTCCCATGCCCTTTATTGCCTTGGAGTCTCCCTTCATGTAGGTAAATGGCTGTGCCACTGAGACCAAAACTACAGGACAGCACCGTCTCATCTCTCTGCTCAAGAGTGGAGAGTGAATCTCATTAACCACCCATTCTGCTAGCAGGTGGGGGACGTACTCCACTGAGCGACGGATTTTGTCAAGGGGAAGCCAGGGGGCTTGTTCCTTGGCTCTAAACCAGAGGTGGGGAATCTACAGTCTGGGTGCTGGATCCAGCCCTGGCTTGCCTGCATCTGGCCCCTGAAGCATGGGCCTGCCTCCACCCAGCATCAGGGAGCGGGTGGTGACAGTCCAGCCTTGTGTCGCCCTCTCGTAGGGCTGAAGTGCCAGCGCCAGCTCCCTGCTGGAGTGTGGGGGTCCCTGAGCCTCGCAGGCTGGAGTCAGGCAAGCCAGGGCTGGATCTGACCCATGGGCTCTGCCTGGCAGGGGGAGGAAGTGGTTCCATGTCAGTCCCCCTCCTCTTGGCTGGGGAAGCAGCAGTGCAGCAAAGTGCTGCCCAGAGGCTTTTGTTCTTCTGTTCTGATTGGCTGTTGGCTGTAATTGCAGCCAATAAGAACTGCAGGGGGTGGTGCCTGGGAGCAGCGGGGGACACGGAGCCATGTGCATCCCCGGGGTGTTGTGGCAGGTAAGTTCCCCCTATTACCCAGACCCTGCTCCTACCCCCCTCCCACCCTGATCCCCAGCCCACTCCTGCACCCCATTTGCACCTAGACCTCACATCCCTACTTTGCTCCTGCACCCCCTCCCACCCAGACTCCCCACCACTTTGCTCCTGTATCCCCTGCCACCCAAAACCCCACCTCCAGCCCACTCCTGCACCCTATCTCCCATCTAGTCTCCCCACCCTCAATCCTCAGCCTGCTCCTGCACTCCCTTCCCCCAGCTCTTCCACCCCCAGCCTGCTCCTGCAACCTCCCACCCTTCCAGACCCTCCAACCCAGTCCTGCATTCTCCCTCCTGCCCAGACCCCACACCCCAAGCCCACTTTCTGGCAGCCCCCCCCAACACACTGAACCCCTCTTTTTTGGCCCCAACTCAGAGCCATGGGTGGCCCACAAAATCTACTAGCCCAGGGCCCCTTAGGCTATGGTGTGTGAGAGGAATACGGCGGGGGGGGGAGGGTTTGCTTCTCAGTCGGGGGTCACGTCACTGAGGTGTGGGTTTGATTTTTTTATTTTTGCTCCTCATTTGTGTGCAGCCCCCAACTGATTTTTCTGTGGGTCAGCAGCCCCCAACCCAAAAAAGGTTCCCCACCCCTGCTCTATACCTTCAGTAACAGGAGATGTAAATTCCCTTCCTCTATGTGTTCTGTGATTCACTCTGTCATTTGATATATGGATAATAACATGATATTTCCCATGGGAGCAGCTTCCAGTTCTTTGTGTGGGCTCTCCCAAGCTCCCACACCAAGGAATTGCTCGCATCGTTCTAGGGAAGGCTGGACATTTACCTACTGAATGGGGCTTTCTGAAATGGGTCCTGCCTACTTCCCTGCCCTGTTCATTACATCCTGCTATCTCGTCTCTAGTTAATGTCTTACTGGGCACTTTGGAATCTGCCTGCAAAAATGGTGGCTGGTCTGTTAGGGGCTGTGACCTGCCCTCAAAGCTCTGGAACTACTCAGAAAACTTGTCAGCTGGCAGCAGTTCAAGTATCTCATATACGAATTTGAGAATGAGGAGATGGCCAAGCTTGAAGTCCACTCAACCAGTAATGCTACATGTCCTATAATCCCTTAGGCTGCCCATGCTGCCAGTCACTCACCCCGCCTGGGGAGAATGGTATGTACTGGACAATGGGACCCTCTGGAATGGCCAGCAGCCCACTACTACAGATCACATACCTGAGTTGGAACAAGAGTCACTGACCAAGACTGGCCCCTGGAGCGAGCCTGAGCCTGGGATGGGTTTGGTGCCGTGTTTGTGCCTCTCCCTTATGACATGTCACCTCCCGCAGATCTTGCTCTGCGTTGGCACTGTGCACTTTCCCCTGTGTTCACTGGGTACATGCAGATTCATATGTACGTGGGTGCAGCAGGGGACTAAGGGGTTCCCAGGGCCATCCAGGAGAGATGAGTTTGGTACATATTGGCTCTGGCTAATTAGAGTCTGCAAATACACAAGCTGCCCCCCCAGTTGCCCCACTCTGCTGCCTCTGGCAACTCTGTGCATGGCCTCCTCCATGGCTGGCCTCTGGGCACCAGCAGGGGGTGCTGGAGTGTGAGGCTGCATTCAGAGAAGCAGCCTGGGCTCCCGCAGAAGCGTGTAGAGATGATGGGATTGTTTTCCCTACATTGTCATTCCTCACTCTGATGAGCACTCAGAAATGTAAATAAATTCTCACTCGGGTTTCCAAATGCCTGCTCTGCTGGCTGCACTAAAAATAGGCCAACGCAGTGCGTGCTGTCTTCAGTCACCCTCACTGAGCTGCCTGCTCGTGGGACCAGTCCAGCAGCGCAGTGCTATGCGCCAGGACCTGCGCTCCACTTTGTGTGATTGGGCCAGAAATCTGGCTCCCTCTGCCCCCTCCTCCAGTGCTGACTTCCTTCTCATTCACTTGTGGTGATTCATCCCCATGCATGCACCCAGGGAACACAATATGGGGCCAGGCTGGAGTATCTGTGTGGGCTCTTGTGGCAGTGGGTTACTTCTACAGCGCTAGGTTTGTCACAGAGATGAGTTTGGAAGCCTGGTACAAAGTGGTTGGCGGCCCCTCTCTTGGCAGTCTGTGCCTGTGGAAACCCAGCCGTGGTACAATGGTGGGGGTGTCAGGGTCCAGGATGCTAGGGTGGAGGTGTATTGGCAGAGCTGTAAGGAGACTCGGAGCAGGTTAGCAAGACAAAAATATCAAAGGGGGCTGCAAGTCAGGGTAGATGTGAGGGAGAGGAAGGCTGGTTCCATGGTCAGGGCATTTAGCCTGGGAGTTAAGTGACCCAGGTTTAATTCCCTGCTCTGCCACTAACTTCATATGTGGCCTGCGGCAAGTCACTTAGCACCTCAATTCCCCATTTGTAAAATAACAGAGATAACATTTCCCTACCTACCAGGCAGGTTGTGAGGCTGTGCTATGTCCATTAAAGGTTGCAAGGTGCTTGGATACTAGGGTTATAGGGGCTATGGATGCACCTAAGCCAGCCAGCTAGAAGTGCATTGCAGAACTGTCTGAACTTGGGGCTAAGAACAGCAGGGGAGCTTCCGAGTCAGAGTCTGATGCACATCCAGAGCTGTTTGGGGAAGCCTGACAGGCACCTGCCCACCCTCTCTCTCCCGCGGGTCCTATATTGAGAGAGAACAAACAAGAGGTGCTGCAGATTCCCTTGGCAGAGTCAGGAGGGGAAGAGTGCTTTGGGGTGATCTACATGACAGACCCATGTTCCGTCCTTGCACCCTGTCCTTAGTTCCAGTGCTACCACATGGGAGGCCCGATCTGTATCAGCTGGTATGACAGCGTGTCGGGGATCCCCTGACCCTGCACCCTCGTCCGCAGCAAGATGTGACTCAGCCAGCCAGTAGAATATGGAAGGTTTATTGCTTCTCAGAGATACAGCACAGCATAGGTGCGATGTGGACATAGGAGTCAGGGCAGGCAGCCTTAGACCCCTTGGGGTAGGGGCATACAGGCTCCTGAACACTCAGCACTCAGCTTAGTGTCCTTCCTCCATGCTTCCCCACACTCCTACTGCCCCCTCTCCAAGCCACATCCTTCCTTTGTTCAACCCCCTTCCCTGGTCAGGTGAGAACTGGTTGGGCCATTGTCTACCTGACATGAGGGCCCTCAGAGCGCCCCCCCCCCCCCCCCCGGACAGGGCTTACAGACGGAGGCCAATAGGGGTCAACCACAGCCCAAGCATAGCGACCAGCGAATGCCCAACCAGAGTGGACAGAACCCCCCACTACATCACATCTCTCCCTGCTCCGAGAGTGAACTGAGTGGGGCCACTCTGCCTGTGGCCTGGGGAAGTTCGGGCCCCCCGCTATGGTATGATATTGGCGCTCCCCTTGACGTGGATCACTTCCATGTCGTTGTCCTGCAGGAGCAGGCTCAAGGGAAAGCTTGAAGAGTAACACCCACGCTATGGCAAGCTGCAAGCCTGCAGCCCTCCTGCACCCACCTCGGCCAGAAAATCCTCCCACCACTAGAGAAAAGCAGTGGCACTGGGCTGTCACTGCAATGGGTGCAAGGAAAATACCCAGAGAGGCTCTCCTCTAGGGTGAGGTGGGAGAGATGGGCACTTTCTGGGGTGTCACAGAGCTGTCCCCCCGGCTCCCAGGTCACTGGCATGATTTGATGCAAGTTAGCAGTGTCCAAGTATTGCTGCTGTCTGCCTGGTCACTGTGCCACATCTCTCCATGCGTGCTGCGAGTCGGTGACCTTCCTCCATTTCCTATGGCCATAGCCACTGTCATCATCGCCGTCGGCACTCTCAGCTGTGAGGTCAAGGCCCTACCTGGAGTCTCGACTGCTCTGCAGTCTCCTGCCCCCCTCAGGAGGCTCTCCAGGAATGGGCTGGGGAATGGGCTTGTGCTGCTGCTTGCTGTGCTGTGTCATCTGTGAATAAAGAGCTGATGTCCTTCTCCAGGGCAACCAAATTCCCGTAATGAAAGGAAATGAGAGAGGCAGCTGCTAGCACTGTTCCTTGGGGACCTAGGGTAAACCCCACGGTGCTCTCTGTTTGCTCTGTGGTGAGTGAGGAGTATAGAATTCTCACAACATAGCGTCCAGTTGCTAACTCGAACTTCCTAGCCATGTGCGTGTTATTTGCTACTCCCCCTGCTGGCAGCCTGTGGTTTCTGCCAGGGAAATTTTCTTTAGTAACTTCCATGGGACTAAAATTCCAACAAACAGCCACAAGTTACCCATGGTTTGCCTGTGCAAATGACCTTGGCATGCACCATTTGGAAGTCTAGCCCTAAATGTATCTCTGTATGTTTATGTTCCTTTTTTCCAAATTTAGAACCCCCTTGGAAATTGTGGGTTTCCAGATTTTGAACAGGGCTTGCAAACCATGAATTCCTTTCGTGTTTGGCAACCTGTGAATCCTGAGATGCTGGTAGCAAGGCAGCAGCTAACCTTCAACCAACAACCTTTCTTGTTTGCATAGTGTGGGATGGCGTGCAGTTAGCACAAGGGGGCTGACTTTATTTCCCTTGCAGAATGATGCCTTCGACTAAAACTGGGATGTAAAAGGTTAAGCAGTTAACCGGTTATCCAGTAAGCATTAGTCTTACTGGCATACCTACTGGGTAACCAGTTATCCAAAGGGTCTGGCTGGCAAGAGCAGACCCCCGCCATCTGCAGTAGGACCAGGGCCAGAGCACCCCCCTTCCCAGGGCCAGTGGTTAATGTAGGTGGTCTCTATATCCCTAATTGTGAACATTTTGAAAAAGCTTCACCAACAGCAAAAAAGGCCGTGAAAGGATCCGCTGCTTCCCAAACACTGCCGGGTTTTGAGAATCCCTGCTTTCATTGCAGTTGCATCAGAGCAAAAGACATCACAGGAAACTGAGGAGCTGGGTTTGGAATAATGTGGCTTAATGCCACCGTGCAGCACAAGGTGCTGGGACTGTGTGTTTCTGCCTGGTGGAATCAGGTGCACCAGTGACTTAGCCACAGCCAAGTTTTGTCATCGTTTCTCTCTCCCTCTCCAGCATTCCCTCACTCTTCTGGCTGAGCCCGTCTCTGAAAAGACCCACAGAACTAAGAACTAGCTTTCCCCTCCTCTTCCTTTTCGTATGGCCTCCCACCCCCGCTCTTCTCCCTCACCCCATTCTCTCCAAGGCAAACTTCACCCCTCACCTCACTTTCCCAAATGCTCCCCTTGTCCAGCAGGGGGCTGGATTGTCACAGCCCTCGCAGCTGTCGGATGTTCCCTTCACCAGCTCCACGGGGACAGAACTCAGGAGGACTTTCTGCTTTGAAAACATGGGCCCATTAGAGCTACAGGCGGGGAGCTGTGGAAGGATTCATTAGGGGTGTCTCTCCTCTGTGGACTGCAGCCTTTACGGCAGCTATTCCCAGGCTGGGCCCTGGGGATCACTTTCTCCTCCTTTCTGGACAGAATTCCTGGTCTTATCGCAGAAAGGACAAAGCACGGATCGTACTAGCGACAGCTGGAAATACATTCGTTTCCGCCTGTTATTTTTCCATCAGCCCTGTGACCGTTGTTCCACGTGATGCAATGAGCTCACCAGATGGAAGAGGAAAGGGGGGTCTGTATAGTGGGAATTGATAAGGAAGCCCTCCCTTGGGGGAGGTGGCGATGGCAAATGCAAGAGCAGAGGGTGGAGGGGGGCCAGGAGTGAGCAAATAAAAAGAAAAGTGGTTTCACCAGGCAGCCTCTTTGCACCAAAAGGGAGGTAACCTCACCTTGGCCCACAGCTGACCATATTCTATCCAGTAGGGGGCAGTGCTGAGTGAAACACACCCGCCAGTTCAGTCAGATGGGCTGGCTGGCAGATTTGTGCAGTGGCTAGAGCAGGTACCTGCATCCGCAGATGTGAATGTGGATATCTGTGGTCATTTGGCAGAGATGGATGTGGCTACGGATACAAAATTTGTATCTAGAACCCTGCAAATGGGCAGATACCCACTCTATATCCGCGGGTAGCTGCATCCGCAGATGATGATGTGGCTATCCACAGTTAATTTTTGCGGACACAGATACAAATTTTGTATCTGCTCAGGGCTCCCACTGTATTTTACACCAGGGATAGATTAATTCTGGGGGCCCAGGTCTAGAAGATTTTGTGGGGCTTCCTAGGCTCTGGGGTGGGGCCAAAAATGAGGGGTTCAGTGTGTGGGAGGGGGCTGCCAGGGAGCCGGTTGGGGTGGGGAATATGGGGTCCGGGTGGGAGGTAAGTTGCAGTAGTGGGCTGGGGTGGGGGTGCAGGCTCTGGGCAGTAGGTAGAGTGCAGGAGTGGGGTGGGGGCCTGGGTGGGAGTTAAGGAGCAGGACTGGGTTGGGGTGGGGTGGGGTCTGCGAGGGATGGAAGGGAGGGGATGAGGGATTGGGGCGCTTATCTGGTGCAGTTCCCATTTGGCAGGAGGCACACGTGGTTCTATGCCACGCCCACCTCTCCCATTGACCATGATTCCCAGTCAATGGGAGTGGCAGGGGAAAAGCCTGCAGGTGAGCACAGGGACAGAGAACTTCCCTGCGCTTGTGGCCATGTGGGTCCAGCCAAGGGGAGTGGGGCAGGGAAGAGGGACTAGCAGCACATGGAGCCGCCTCTCCCCGCCACCACCAGGCAGAGCTGGCTGTGAATGCAGCACATAGGGGATTTAGTGGCTGCAGTGGGGCTGACAGATTCACCAGGCCCCTAGGAAAAGCGGGGGAGCTTTGCATTCCTAGAACGAGCAGGGCTGGGGCTAGCCACGTGGCTCTCAGTGCCACCTGGAATATGCCACATGGGGCTCCGATGGCGATTAAAAGGGCCCCGGGCTCCAGCCTCCACTGTAGTGGCAGCAAAACCTACAGCCCTGGGCCCTTTTGAATCACTGGGCCCTGGAGCAGTTGCTCACTTTGCCCCTTTCCTCCCCATCGTCGGGCCTGGGTAGCTGCATCCCAGGCCCTGGGCTAAGGGGCCCTGGGCTGCAGCCCCCTAAAGCCCCTTTCATAATCTGGCCCTGGTTTGCATCCCTGCACAAGAGCATAGTTGTCACCCACACTCCCATTTCCCTCACCTGCATGCCCTGCCCCTGGGCCAAAGCAGGTCAGGGCAAATTGGCTTTCTTTGGCCATGCTGGAGACTGTGATTGCATGGCAGCTTGCAACGGGGACAGCTTTCCCATTGGTGGCAGCGAGAGCTCTGCAGCCCGGTCCCAGAGCCCTTCAGTGCTGGCACCTTTGCCACCACCGTGCCTGTCCGCCGCAGCCAGCAGCACATCTGGCTGAAGCGCCCCCTTCCCGGGGTAGCCATGGCCAAAGGCAATGCTCTTCAACCCACTCAGGAGTCAGTATTTCCAAAGAGCAGGTGAGAGGCTCTGTCTCCCTCCCCCCCTCGCCCCCCCATGCAGGTCAGAAAATTTCACAGGATAGTTCCAGAAGAGCCAGTGATGGGTCCCTCTGCTGCTTTTCTCTGTTGCCTAGCCTCAGGGAAACAACTGCTCACTCATAACATCTCTGCCTTGACAGCTTTACTCTGTGCCTTCCCCCAGCCTCTCAGGAGACAGCCTCCTGTCCAACAGGCAGGGCACAGCTGTTCTCTCTCACTTCCTCTGGCTCTCCCTTTGTATCTCCCAGCCCCGCGCTCTATCTCTCATCTCCCTGCCCCTTTCATCTCGCTCCCTTTCTCCCTTCCTGTGCTCTTTCGCTCGCCCCAGTCGCACAGTCAAGCCTGCAGAGCGGAGTGACACCACCGCATTGTTCAGCTCTCTCCATAGACTGAGGCCAGTGTCAATCTGGGCCCTCTCTGTGGATGTTTATGCAGCTGGAGCCGGCAGCAGGAGCAGATCTGCTCTGTTTCTGTTTTGATTCAACGGCCATGGGTCCCCAGGTCCCCTTCAGGAGAAGCTCAGGCCTGAAGGATAGTGGCTGAAGTCCTCCTCCTGCTGCCTTTCGCCTGGGCCTGTCATAGCTTCCACACCTGGTGGTTGACAACTGCAAATGGGCTGTGGGGCTGCAAATCCCTTAGTAGATCTGGTTCCTGGCACTCTCCTACCTCTGCCGCTTCTTTCTCCTCTCATTTATTTGTGTGTTGGTTTTTACATGAACGCACTGGAATTAACACGGGGCGTTGGTGTGGGCAAAGGTCACAGTCTATGCTGGAGTCCTTTATTTGCCCCCACAGAATCACAGGGCTGGAAGGAAGCTTGAGAAGTCAGCTAGTCCAGTCCCCGGCACTCACGGCAGGACTAAGTATAATCTAGTCCACCCCTGACAGGTGTTTGTCTAACCTGCTCTGAAAAGTCTCCAGTGATGGAGATTCTACAACTTCCCTGGGCAATTTATTCCAATGTTTAACTACCCTGACAGGAAGTATTTTCCAATGTCCAGCCTAAGCTCCCCTCTCTATAATTTAAGTCCATTATTTCTTGTCCTATCCTCAGAGGTTATGGAGAAACCATTTTTTCCTCCGCCTCCTTGTAACAACCTTTTATGTATTTGAAAACCATTATGATGTCCCAGCTCAGTCTACATACATACTCAGGCCTGCCCTGGGTCCTTTAAATCACCGCTGGAGTCCCATGTGACATGCTCCAGGCAACATTGAGGCCTGGGAGGAGGGGCGCATGCCGCAGTCCAGGTGGCACTGAGGGCTGGCTGCCCCCAGCAATGCCCTTTCCACTCAAGGCCCTGCTCCTTCCAGGAGCACGGAGCTGCCTCCCCTCCCACCCCCCACACACTTTGCCCAGGGGCTAGTGTGTCTATTAGCTCTCTGTACACAGTAACAGTTCTGGAACAGCCCTGAAAACTTTGCACACTTTGCCCTTGGCTGTTCTGCTGAGGCCATAAATAAGGTGGTGGGTTTTGTGCTATGACCCCTTATACAATGAGATCTGGACTTCTCTCTCTGCTTCCTCTTTTCCCAGCTCTGTGACTCCTCCTGCATCTCAAACCAAGCGACATGAGACATCATCACACTCCTGGTGTCTCTGTAGAACAACAGTGGGAGTTGCACACAGAGCATTGGCAGCTCCCCGCGACAGTTGGAGAACTCTGTAATAAAGCCTTTTGCTCCCATTTTCATTCTAGGCCCGAGCCAAAGCCCACTGAAGTCCCTGGAAAGATGCCCAGAGGTTTGAATGGATGTCTGCAGATACTCACATCTCCCTGACACATAAGCTGCTTAGAATTTTCCAGGCCCCCATTTCATCTGAAGAGTTGCTGACCCTTTGGTGACAGGCATTTAATTTGGACTGAACAATGCTTCTGTAGCACATGTTCCCTATTTCTCTTTGCTGGTTTCTTGCTCATAAGACACTGGCATGAAAAGAGGATCTCCCTTTGATTTCATTTGCTCTGTTCCCGCTGTTTTATGATACTAATTACTTGTCACTTCTGTATGGTGCCTTTCATCCTAGCAATTTAAATGGGCGCAAAGAGGTAATTAATTAATTATGCCTCACCAACTGCCCCACCCAGGGAGGGGAGGACACATTACAAGTGCCTTGCAAATGAGGAAACCGTGGCACAGCATGACAGAGTGACTTGCTAAAGTTCCGACAGGGAATAGAACTCAGTTCCCCTTATTAACTGTGCTGATTAGACAAAGCTTCCCTGTTCTGGCCCTTTGTCACTGCATCATGCGATGCTATTTGTGACATCACTGCAGTTTATGTCATAGAGGGTATGATTTCAGCTTTGGATGATCGCTTAGCTGTCTACAGAAGCCAGTCTTCCTACCATAGACCTCTTAGTCGCCACGGAGCTGGTGATACATTAGAAACCTTTGGAGTTCATGTGACTGGGGGAAGCCATCACAGTTGCTGTCAGTTTATATGGCTCCTCTCACTGTTGAATTTGCATGCCACACAAGTTTGGACTTGTGTTCCCTGTGTCTCTGGGAGGTAAGACAGCATTCCTATGGTCCATTGTACACATAGGGCATGGAGGCCCAATCCACACAGGTATTTAGGTGCCTAACTCCCATCCACTTCAATGGGAGGGACCTATGTATCTTTGTGAAGGTGGGCCACAGGGACTAGAAGAGGATTCGTAAATCCCAAGGTCAGAGAGGAGCAGCCAGGGTTCCCAGTGACTTCAGCTGGATATGGGGGGTGTCCAGCCCTTCTGAAAATGGGGCCAGTGAGTGATTTGCCTTTGGTCCTATAGCAATTGTTCTATGACCGTGCTACAAACTGAGCCCAGCGCACCTGGCTCCCAGCCCAGTGCCTTAATCACAAGGCCATCCCTGTTTCTATGTCATCCTCTGTGGCTGGGCAGAGAACCAGACAGCCCTGCTGCCTCATTGTCCCATGGAGGGACCCTGAGTCTGTCTCCATTCTAGGGCTGGGCTGGGCTTTCTGTGGCGGGAGAGAGGCAGCGATGGACAGCTCTCCTGTGTGCAGGTGGAGAGTAGGATGCTGGCCTGCTGGCTGGTGTAAGCTGCCTCTCCTCTCTGTGAATCCCTTGTACTTCTTGTGGCAGGTGTTGCTCCCTGAGAGTGGTGGGATTCTGCTGGGAGACTGACAGGCTGGATGGCTCCCAGAGCCACAAAACCTGGATGGGTTTGATGCCATAGCAGCCCTGCAGCATGGAGGCTCCAGGCTCTGTGTTCCTGAGTGTATTAAAACGTACCCAGAAACACCCCGCTCTCCAAGAGGTTCCAGGACCAGGTCAGCCCTTCCTCTGTGCATTGGCTGTGTGGACTCTTAAGCCCTGGGGAGGCTGTCTGGTTGATCGTGCAAGGGAACTGGTTGGGATCACTACTCTAGGGCACTGGGATTTCACTCTGAACCTCCCCATTGCCCCAGGGGAGGAGGAAGGTCAAGTGAGGAGAGGGGGACTTTTAGCGGGAGCCCCCTGTTTCCAGCTGGCTTCAGCTGTCTCTGAGATGTCTTGTGCTTTTGGGGGGAAAGAAACGCAAGCAAATGGTCACAAGGGCTGTGGAGCAGGCTTGCATATTGGGCCAGGATCTAGAGCGCTGCAGGCCGGGGGGCTGGCTCATGGAGAGCCCGCCTGCGGCAGTGGTGCGGACGGGCATCTTCGTGTGCATCGGGGTAGGAGGAAGGTATTCCTGCTAGGGACATCTCATCTGTGCAAAGAGCCAGGAGATGGGGCTGCCACATTGTCTGCCAGCAGAGACATCTTTGTGCTGAGGACTGGGCTCTGGAGTCGGGAGGGGTGTACCAATGCTTGTGTTGGGGCCCGGTTTTTGGGCGTGTAGCTTTTGCCCAGGCACAGAAGAGAGAAATGGCCCCTTCATGTCCTTGGCCTCAGAAGCTTTGAGCCCCAGCATTCACTGGCTAGAACTGAAGACCAGGTTGTGAGGAGCTTTCGGACTATGCCCGGGCCTGCTACACATGGTGTGCCAGGGTGCAGGGCACCCATGTGCACTCACTGGTGCTGGAGTCTGATCTACATCGGGATGGGCAAGAACATTTGATGGGGGCCACGGCAAGATTTTGGTGAGTGGTCAAGGGCTGCAATTTTCTATGATGGAGGAGCAGGGTCTATGACAGAGGGGGGTGCAGAAGGGAGCTCAGGGTAAGGGACTGGGGTGCAGGAGAAAGGGTGAGGTCTGAGGAGGTGTTTGGGTGAAGGAGCAGGGTCTTGGCGTGCAGGGTCTTGGAGGGGGAATGGGGGCAGGAGAGGACTCTGGTCTGGGAGACAGGTGTAGGGTCTGGGAGGGAGTTGTGACCTGGGGGAGGTGGGGAGCAGAAGGTTTGGATGATGACCTGGAACAGGGAAATGGGGTGCAGGGTCCAGGAAGGGGTGCAGGGAGGTAACCTAGTGACATGATGTGGGAAAAGTAGTACTGAAGTACTCTGCTTTTTTTGCCTCTGTTCTTCACAGACAAGGTCAGCTCCCAGACTACTGCACTAGGCAACACAGTATGGGAAGGAGGTGGGCAGCCCTCGGTGGAGAAAGAACAAGTTAAGAACTATTTAGAAAAGTTAGACACATACAAATCCATGGGGCTGTGTTTAATGTATCTGAGGGTGCTGAGGGAGTTGGCAGATGTGATTGCAGAGCCATCGACCATTATCTTTGAAAACTCATAGAGATTGGGGGAGGTCCTGGACAACTGGAAAAAGGCAAATGTAGTGCCCATCTTTAAAAAAGGGAAGAAGGACAATCCAGCGAACTACAGACCAGTCAGCCTTACCTCAGTCCCCGGAAAAATCATGGAGGCGATCCTCAAGGAATCCATTGTGAAGCACTTGGAAGAGAGGAAAATGATCAGGAATAGTCAACATGGATTCACCAAGGGCAAGTCATGCCTGACCAACCTGATTAGCTTCTATTATGAGGTAACTGGCTCTGTTGATGTGGGGAAGTCAGTGGATGTGATACACCTTGACTTTAGCAAAGCTTTTGATATGGTCTCCCACAGTATTCTTGCCTGCAAGTTAAGGAAGTATGGATTGGATAAATGGACTGTAAGGTAGATAGAAAGCTGACTCGACAGTCGGACTCAATGGGTAGTGATCAACGACTCAATGTCAGGTTGGCTGTTGGTATCAAGTGGAGTGCCCCAAGGATCAGTTCTGGGGCTGGTTTTGTTCAACATCTATATTAATGACCTAGATGAGGGGATGGATTGCACCCTTGGCAAGTTTGCGGATGACAATAATCTAGGGAGAGAGGTAGATACGTTGGAGGGCAGGGATAAGGTCCAGAGTGACGTAGGCAAATTGTAGGATTGGTTCAAAAGAAATCTGATGAGATTCAACAAAGACAAGTGCAGAGTTCTGAACTTGGGACGGAAGAATCCCAAGCACTGATACAGGTTGGGGACTGACTGGCTAAGCAGCAGTTCGTCGGAAAAGGACCTAGGGATCACAGTGGATGAGAAGCTGGATATGCGTCAACAGTGTGCTCTCATAGCCAAGACGGCTAATGACATATTAGGGGGCATTAGGAGGAGCATTTCCAGCAGATCTGGAGAAGTGATTATACCCCTTTATTTGGCACTGGTGAGGCTACATCTGGAGTACTGTGTCCAATTCTGGGCTCCCCATTACAGAAAGGATGTGGATGCATTGGAGAGGGTCCAGTAAAGGGCAACGAAAATGGTTAGGGGGCTGGAGCACTTGACCTACAAGGAGAGGCTGAAGGATTTGGGCTTGTTTAGTCTGCAGAAGAGAAGAGTGAGGTGAGATTTGATAGCAGTTTTTAACTACCCGAAGGGAGGTTCCAAAGAGAGTGGAGAGAGGCTGTTCTCAGTGGTGACAGATGGCAGAATGAGGAGCAATGGTCCTCAAATTGCAGTGGGGGCTGTCTAGGTTGAATATTAGGAAAAACTATTTCACTAGGAGGATGGTGAAGCACTGGAATGGGTTGCCTGGGGAGGTGGTAGAATCTCCATCCCTAGAGGTTTTTAAGTCCCGGCTTGACAAAGCCCTGGCTGGGATGATTTAGTTGGGCTTGGTCCTGCTTTGGGCAGGGGGTTGGACTCGATGACCTTCTGAGGTCTCTTCCAATCCTAGGATTCTATGAGAGGATTCTGCCATGGGGGAGGAGGTGTAGGAGAGGGTGCAGGGTCTGGAAGGGAGGTGTGACTTGGGGAAGGGGGTGCAGAAGTTTTGGGTGATGACCCGCGACAGGGGAATGGGGTGCAGGGTTGGGGAGGGGAGAGGGGTGCAGGAGAGGATTCTGGTCTGGAGGAGTGGTGTAGGAGAGGGTGCAAGGTCTGAGAGGGCGTTGTGACCTGGAGGAGGGGGTACAAAGTGGGGAGAGAGCAGGTGGAACGTTCCAGAGGCAGGCTGTGGCTGGGAGGGTGCTTACCTAGGTGGCTCCTGGCCAGCAACCTTGCAGGACCCTGAGGCAGGCTCCCTGCCTGCCAGCAGCCCCAGGCTGCCCAAAATGCTTGGCTGCTTCCTGTGGCTCTCTGCTCCAGGCAGTGGGGACAGGAAGGGGAGGCTTCGGCACTATCCCCACCCCTAGCAAAATCTCTCAGCTCCCATTGGCCATAAACCAATTTTGCTAGGGGGAGGGGGATTGCACAAAGCCTCTTTCTGCCCCAGCACCCTGAGCAGAGAGCCACAGGGAGCAGTCAGCTGCTTAAAGCGGCGTGGAGGGCTCTGAAGCAGCGGGCTGCTCAGTGCTTGAGGGTCCGAGCAGGGCAGCCCATGGGCTGGATCCAGCAGCTTGGCGGGCCAAATTCAGCCCGCGGGCTGTTTCTTGCCCACCCCTAACCTACGTTGACTACACGCTACCAGCTGCAGAGCCTTGGCTTTACAGAGTTTCCTGCCTTGTGCAACTACCTGCATAGCTGTAGCTCCCTGACTTGGGTTGTGCTGAGAAAGTGCATCCCCTTCAGCAGTGCTCCCTCCCTTGCCCTGTACTCCCAGCTCACCTCGCACTCTGTGCGCCAGGGGAGTCTGTTATGAACACCCCCAGAGTCAAATGTCCCGGATCCACACATCTCAGGAGATGCCATAAGCAGGCCAAGGGTACCCTGCCCTCAGTCAGTGTCCCTATTTTGATGCATGCATCTCTCTGCAGTCCCAGTTCTCTAGAAAGCCCTCACAGATGTGAAAAGGGAGGGAACTTGGGTGACAAATGCACTTTCTCAATGGTATTACCACAGTGCGTTGGGGTGTTTACTCCCAGGAGGAAAAGGGATGGAGTCAGAGATGGGATTTGGCCAGTGGGCACATTTCCCTGCCCTACCATCCAGGGCTCACCTGTGTGACAGGTGAGTAAGATGCAAGCCCTGGAAGCTGTGTGCCCAGGATAGACTCTGGGGCACTTTGAGGAGTTGATGCAACCTGCTTTGCTTTATGCTGAGTAAATATTTTCCTGGGGAAAGTGTCCGTCTTTTACAATGAAACCCCGTTAATAGCCTGTTGTCTACACAAATAACCACAGGGAAGGAACTCGTCCACTTCTCAGCCTGCTCCATGTCTCCCTCGCTCAGCTCTCTTTCTGAATAAACATAACCTTTTGCAAGAATGTCTGTCAAAATCATTCTGAAATATTGAACTAAGATGATAGGACGCAGCCTGTTCCTGGGCCTTAGTGCCTGCCGTGTTGGGCTGCATATTCCCCTCAAAGGCAACTTGGAAGGGCAGCCAAACACACTTTGTGAAGAGACCGCAGTGGGCTTTGCTTTGAGTACAATATGCAGGCCTTCTCAAATCACTAAGGCCAGGTCTACACTAAAGGGGAAAGTCGAATTAAGATACACAACTCCAGCTACGTTGATTACGTAGGTGGAGTCTACGTACCTTAATTTGAGTTTCCATGCGGTCTTCACAGCAGAAGGTCGATGGGAGCAAAGGCTCCTGTCGGCTTCCCTTATTCCTTGTGAGGAGCAGGCATACTGGAATCTATGCGAGTGCCCTCTGAGTTTGATTTACTGGGTCTTTATGAGACTTGCTAAATCAAACTCCAGAAGATTGATCCAGACAGCATCATTCTTCCCCATAGTGAAAACATGGCCGAAGTTGAATGGCCACTGGGCAGTGACTGTGTCAGAAAATGCAGTGTAGGCTTAGGCCTGGTCTACACTTAAAATGTAGGTTGACTTAGCTATTTCAGTCAAGGGTGTGAAATAGCCACCCACCATGGTAGCGATGCTGACCTGATCCCAGGTGTCGGCACAGTCATGACACTTGGAAGAATGCTTTGGTCCACCTAGCTACTGCCATTTGGGGAGGTGGTGAACCTATGCTGACAGAAAAAAACCCTCTTCTGTCAGTGTAGGCTGTGTCCTATGGGGTGATGCCAGCACAGTACATAGCTACATTGCTTTGGGCCCTGAAAGAGCTCACAGAGCCACCGTCTATAGAAGCTGTTGTATTGACACAGGCACATTGGACAGCGTTCTGGTGTTACTACCTTAATGGGTAGCAGGTTTAAAACTAATAAAAGAAAGTTCTTCTTCACACAGCGTGTAGTCAGCCTGTGGAACTCCTTGCCAGAGGAGGCTAGGACTATAATAGAGTTTAAAGAGAAGCTAGATAATTTCATGGAGGTTAGGTCCATAAAAGGCTATTAGCCAGGGGATAAAATGGTATCCTTGGCCTCTGTTTGTCAGAGGCTGGAGAGGGATGGCAGGAGACAAATCGCTTGATCATTGTCTTCAGTCCACCCTCTCCGGGGCACCTGGTGCTGGCCACTGTCAGCAGACAGGATACTGGGCTAGCTGGACCTTTGGTCTGACCCAGTACGGCCATTCTTATGTTCTTATGTGCCCAAGAGATGACAGACTTGTGTTCATGTCTCATTTGAAGCGTGGTGCCTCCATGCAGTACAGTCCTGTTCTCTGCTGAAATATCAGTGTCAGGTCTGAGCCCAGTGCTTAGTGGGGGATGTAAACTCACACAAGGAGTGGCCGGTGGGGGGAGGGAGGAGTGCTAGAGATCCTGATATGATGCTCCATTCTTCCCCTGCGAAGAGCAGAATTTATTCCCCATGAAATAAAGCGGGTCTGAATTTATGCTTAGTGGCTGCTTTTCCCTTCCTGCTCACAACAGGGCCTTCTCCATCAGCCCGGCACATGGGCTCAGACCTCAGCAGTGGTGCCTGTGCTGGTGTTTCAAGGTCGAAGCGAGGAGCGGTAAGTTCTGTCTCATGAAGGGCTGCTTGGGGTTAGTGTTAATGTAGGTCTTGCCTTATTTTGACACACTCACGACAAATACTGGTCCTGCCGCACGTATGCCAAGAAGCCCACCTGCACTCACTCGGGTTCGTGGCCCCTGTTTTGCGGTAGAGCGGCAGCTAGTAGAGACACTGGCTAGCCCCACCAAGTGCCGCTGGATCTTATCTCAGTACCAGTTTGTCCCTCTGTGAGCTGAGCTTGTCAAAGGGTTTTACACCCCTTTCTGAATGGAGCCTCACAACATCTCCCTCCCCTCACCGAGTAGGGAATAGTGCAGCCTCATTTTAGAGGTAGGCTCAGGTCAGAACTGCTAGACCCCTCTGGGCCCTGCTCAGCAACTCAGAAATGAGCCTCAATGGACCTCATGTTGGGCAGTGAAAAATTATCGGTCACTTCTGAAGAGCTGAGCCTGCCTTGTAGCTGGGAGCAATACGCCCAGCCCCATGTAGCCTGACTTGGGCTGGTGAGGCTCACGCGAGTGCATAAAAGTAGCTGGGGGTGGGGGGGCAGTGCGGCCCTAGAGGATGGTGCAGCTAGCCACTCTAGCATAACGCTGGCAGATCCCAGTCACCTGCAGGTGGGAATGACCCTGGGACCACTGGAGCTTAGTGCGTGGGCCGCTACAGCTTGAGCTAAGAGCCACCTGGTGCCACACAAAGGCTGTAAAGCAGACTTCACTCTCCCTTGTCAGTGGTCTCAGTGCTTCTGAGTTGTATACGTCCCTCAGCTGAGGAAGCACATCCCGAGCTTCAGAGACCTCCCAGCAGTTTGTCCTGGTCGAGTCCCCACTTGTAAAGTGGAGGGTCAGCTGGAGGGATTGAACCTGCAACCTCAGGAGCGAAAGTCGTGAGCCTCCGTCTACCATATGAGTTAAAAGACAGCTGGGGGTTAGCTAAGGCTGAGCACACTCATTATCCTTTCTGTACATGGTGTCAGTGCCACTACCTGGGACAGTGCACCACATCCAGCAGGTGTGTCGGTTACCCTAGCTCCAGTTTGCCCTATTCCTGGGTCTGAGCTTGGTAGCTAGCTCGAGCCTCTGCCAGGGCCCCAACAGCCACGTGGCTATTCTTAGTGTGCTAGCTCCAGCCCTGTATTCATGTGGCTCTCTACCCAAGCTGGGAGGTTCTGCATCCCGCGGCAGAGTAGACTCAGCCTAAATCACCTCCCCAAGGTCAGCGTCGGAGCTGGGAGTAGACACTGGACGTTTTGCCACCAGATTCTGCACGAGACCACCCCGCTTCTTCTTGCTAATGCAATGGACGTCAGCGATGCTGCCGCCGCCGAATGCGGTCACTCCGCAGCGTGTGACCGTTCACTGCCATGCTGGAGACTCACTAGTGCACTAGCCTCTGCCACAGCTGCTCAGGGACACCCCTGAGGTGCTGCCCTCGCCAATCTCTCGCCGGACTGCTGCCCGTTGTGTGGCACAGAGCTCTGGAGAAGCGAGGGCTGTCTAGTGCCCTTAAAGAGACAGTGCTGCCGCTTGTGGAGTGTGTGTGTGTGTGTGGGGGGGTAGGCCCATGTATTGTCCTTTCCATTCATGTCCTTTTAATTTAGCTACCTAGGCAAGCCTGAGCTGCCAGTGCCCAGTAGAGCAACGTGGTGCAGCCTGGAAAGGGGCAGAGCTGATGGATTAAGGGGGTGGGGCCGGAGGGCCCGCTCTTGTAGTCACTTTCCTGAGGCCCAGGTGCAAGTTGTGAATGTTTAGCACCTTTTCATTCATGCTTGGGGGGAAAAAAAGCCCACCACCTGACTGCATCTCTCTTGGAAGAGGAGACCATTCACATCCGCCCCCAGACACATGGATGACTACACTACAGAGGACGGGGGCGAGGACGGCTGACGCATTCACAATCATCTCTGCCATGCATTAGCGATACAGGACACTCCAGCTGGGCAAATCGCAGCTACGTCATTTCTCCTGCTGCCTCCTCCTATGCTGTAGACATTCAGGCGAATTTCACCATTGCCCAGGCTGGATCATTCCACCACAACTCGCTGGTGGCAGGAGGGCCAATAGCAGGGAAGCGGGCCATAGCTCTGGGACGGGCCAGTAGTTGGTGATGCTAAAGTATGCGCTGGGTCCATCAAGCTATTGGTGGGATACAGGAGTCATTGGGTGAGATCCTCTGGCCTGTGCATTATGCAGGTGGTCTGATTAGGTGATGTCATGGTTCCTTCAGGCTTTAAAAAATCAAGTAACCAATACTCCAGTACCAATGACTAATCCCTACCCTACCCTTTTGGCTCCCGACGCCCCTTCCCACAAAGATGGAGTCTATTTTATTTTCAGAATTTCCACCACTGTCTAAATACATCCAGAGAGAGATAGTGATAGAGAGAGAGACTGGTGTGTTTATTTGGCAAATAATTGGCCAACAGTTGCACCAAATGGGCAGCATGAGATTCCTGCACTCCGGTCCCCTTTCCAGCTCCCAAAGGAGGCAGGCTCCCATCTTTCCTTGAGTGGAATAATGAGAGGGACGCTGGTTTTCTATTAGAATGTGCCTTTTTTCGTAGTGCACTTGGAATCACTCAGAACTCGAGACACAGACATTCACTGGAGGATAAAAACAAAACAAACAAACAAAAAACCCAACTCCCATTCCCAAAATCCCCACACCAGAATCAATTCCCCCACCAACAAACAAAAACACCCTCCAAATCAAACCCAATTGCTTTGTCTAAAATCCATGATTAAAACCTGGTACAAACAGGTGAATATATATATATATATATTTAGTAGATGTAATATTATTTTTTCTCTCTCTTTCTTGTTATACAGCAAACATTGCAAATATAGAAATTTTCTCTGTACAGTAGGACAGCTTCGGCTTACAATGCAACATATGGTAAAACCTCCCAGTGAATAAACACATGAACGAGCCTTCGACTGGATGAAAGTCTAAGGTGGAAGACTCCGTTTGCAAAAAGCCCAAAAGAACTTTCTCCTTCTGGTTTCTTTTTGGTTTTTTTGTTGTTATTTTGCTTTGTTTGGAAGGGAAGGAGAAAGAAGAAGACAAACTGTACACAAAGAATCCACAAACTCACGGAATAGGGAATCATGCGATGTAACACTGGAATACTCCAGACTTCAGATCTCAGCCCATCTCCCACTCTTTTTTATATTTTTTCTTATAAAAAAAGCTTTTTTTTTCACTCCATAGGGGTTTTTAAGAGTCTTTGTGTTCAAATTTAGTGTGTATCTCACAAATATGAGATCTTTTGTGATCTCTTTCTCTCTCATATATTATATAGACTAATGATAGATTTTTCTCATAATTTATGCTTGGTCTGTTTGAAAGACAGTCTGGATAAAAATAGCTGCTGCAGGGTTTTTTTTGGTCCAGTTAGTGTTCAGTCACCAGCTGTGTGAGGACTCAGGACTTGTGCTGGGCAGACACACCTTTCCAGTAGTCTAGGATGTCGTGAAGATCCTCATCTTTGGCAAACTGGACCTTTTTGCGCAGGGCATGGCCGGCTGCCATGTACTCCTCCTCATCTTTGTGCCGCTTCCGGTTGAGTTTGAAGCGCTCCCAGATGCTGTGTGACGGTTTGCATGTGTATTCTGGGCTGGAGCTGTAGCTCAGGTTGTGATACTGGGGGGAGAGCTGAGAGTAGGCCAAGTCTCTGGGGCGGGGTCTGGTCAAAGGTTCCAGAATGGAGGGCTTACGGCCGCCCATGCTGTCATGCTGCTCCCCCTGGTGCGAGCCTGGGTAAGAGTGCCGATGTTCGCTGTACTGTCGGATCTTCTCTGCCTCTGCTCGTAGAATGGCAGCAGCCGGTGTCACAGTGAGGATGGTGTCTGCAGTTGGGGAGGTCTTCTCGATGTACTTGGCTTCTGATTTGTGGCCAGAGCCCTCAGAGCGAAAGGATCTGGGGCTCCGTATGGAACCGCTGGAGGATGTGCTGGAGCGTTTGGGAGCTGCCTCCATGCTGTGATGTCTCTGCAGCGGGTGGCTGTAACTCTCTTTGTAGACTGGGGACAGGAAGCCATGTTTGCCAGAGATCTGTTCCGATAAGAGTACCAGCTGAGGCTCGGCAGTGGAAATTGCCCCAGATTTCACCCCCTGGAAAGAGGTGGACTCTGATTTCAAGGCATCGATGCAGTTGTTGATGATCTGGTTCACCTTGTCCACTTCCTTAGTGATGGTAGAGATCTCAGCCACGGAGCTCTGGCTGTCGGGTGGCATGGACAGCTCACACTCTCGTCTCTCGGGCTGCTCACCCGTCCGCACTTCCATGTAGTTGCCCTTGGTGGCCTTGGGGGTCTCGCTGCTTTCTATCAACTTGTACTGTTCGACTTCGCCAGCGGAGGGCAGGTAGGGGATGCGGGTCACTGTCTCCCCACCCAGCATCTGCCCCTGAGACAGCTGGGTGATGCTGGTGGTCTCCATCTCTGGCCCGTACTTTAGTTCAATGATGGTCTTCTTCATGCTGCCAGCTGCCTTCTTGTGCTTCTCCTCCTGCTGACGCCTCTTACGGAGGCAATAGTACACCACCCCCAGGACAATCACCATGCCGAACAGGCAGCCCAGGATCGTCATGATGTAGTGGGTGGCAGTGGAGGGGGTGGGCACTGGGTCCTCTCTGTTTGTTTTGTTTGGGGAGATGGTGAGGCAAGTGTGGTTGTACCTTAAGACGTGGTGGAGGGAGACCACGCAGTAGGTGTAGTCTCTTTGTGGGACCAGGTTAGGCAGCTCAACGTCCTCCTTCTGTTTCTTTAGCTTGGTGATGACCGTAGAGAAGCCGTTCTCATACTGCGCCAGGATGTACATCTTGCTGAACGGGTATGGGATCTGCACTGTCAGCGTGGCTGAGTTGTGGGTGAGGTGCTTCACCCGGATGTTGGGGCGTATCTCTGGCTCACCCACGGGCGTGTGGAGGGAGACCTGGGGCGTCGTGCCGTCACCGGAGAAACACTCTTCCTCAGAGCATGGACTTTCAGATGGAGCTGTGGTCACTTGGTACCTGGGTGGGATATAGCGAGGTATCATGGTGTAGGAGCTGCCAGTGCAGAGGGTGGAGAGCATGCCCAGGGCATTGCGGTAACCGGTCCGGCCTTGGCCTAGCAAAAAGTAGCCAGAATAGTCTGGCGGGGAGTCACACTGCATGCGGTCATAGGTGCGTGTCATGTTGGTGAAGCCTTCCAGCCACTGCAGGAAGCCTAGGAGCTCACAGGAGCAATAGAAGGGGTTGCTGTAGAGTTCACAGACTGAGAGTTTGTTCAGGCCCCTAAAGGTGTTGCTGTCCAGTCTCTGGATCCTGTTCATGGACAGGTCAATGTTCACGATGTTGGGGCACTCCCAGAAGGCATTGGGGGTGACTGCTTCAATGAGGTTCGCCTGAAGGTAGAGGTACTCCAGCTTTCCTAGGCCCCGGAGGATTCCCTCGGTCAGGTTCCTCAGGCGGTTGTACCCAAGCTGCAGTACCTGGAGGTTGAACTGTCCTGAGAAGGCACCATCCTCGATGTAGGCGATTTCGTTCTTTGTCAGGTTGAGGTATGTCAGGTTGCCAAAGCGGCTGAGCGAGGAATACTGCACGCTTTTGATCTTGTTCTCGTTCAGGCGCAAATCCACGATGGTGCTGTTGATTTGCTGAGGGATGGACTCGTAGGGGGGCTGGTTCTGGCTGCAGATAGCCAGCCACACAAAGCCCTTGTCGCCCTCGATCAGCCAGCAGTCTGCCCGCACCCTGCCTGCCTGCAGCAAAGAGATGGCCGCCACACACGCACACAGCGCCGACGTCACTGCCCACCGGCGACCTGCCATCTGGAAGGGCAACACAGAGAAGGAGTTCCCTCGTCTGGTGGAAGCGGGGAGGGTGCTGGGTCAGAGATCAGGGAAGCTTTGGATTAACATTCCTTGGGCAGCTTCACTTTCCGCTCTCTTCTCCTCATGGTTTGGATCCAGCAGGAAGTATCCAAGGAGAATGGAGGACCTTGTTGTCTCACTGCCCAGTGACCAACCAGCGTGACACCCCTACAGGCTGCGTGGGGCTGATCCTATGTCATTGGCCCTTCTGGCATCTTCTCAGGCTTCCGCTGAAGTTACGCAGGGCTGGGTAGGTGCTTGGAAGGGGACTCACTCTGGTTTAGAGACAGGCTTTTCCTTCACTTTCTATGGTGCCGCTCCTTGTTTTCCTTTCGCTGCCCCTCTCCAGGTTGGCACTGGGCTTCCTCTCCATCTGCCTCGCTGCACATCTGGCTGTCCGCCCCTCTCAGCGCCCTGGCCAGTAGCTCACCTGCAAAAAAATCCAAAACACAAAAGCAAGACCAGATAAGATTTAAGGGCATTTGCCTCACTGCAGCAGTTCCTGGGGCAGTAATGGGATTGGCTTTCCGTTTCCTGCTTTCCTTCTAGAACTAGAGGCCAGGTTTTTTTACATGGCTTCCATTATTCATTCCTGTGGGGAGGGGCATACCTAACTGAGTCTGTACTGGTTGAAGCTCTCTAGTCCGGCACCCTCAAAACCTGACCAATGATGAACCAGAGAATTTGCCAGACCACGGTGCAGGGTGTCAGTATTGTCTAGCAGCATTACCAACAGTCCCTTTTCCCACCTCCCACCCAGCACTGAGTGACTGTGCTAGGTGGGGCAGGTAGATGAGTCGTGTGAAATATGTTGACAGTGAGAATTTAGGGCCAGATTCTGCCTTCTCCTGTTGAGCAGGACCTCACTCTGCAAGCAGTCCTGCCGAAATCTGGCCCTTATTTTCTATCTCGGACTCGCAGAACCTGAGACAGACTGTTTTTCAAAGCACAGGACCCTGATAACCTGTCACACATTCTACAGCCTGGTAATTAGGCCAGTAATGAGGAACAGTTGATTTGTCCCTTACTGAGTAGTGAACAATGAATATTCCAGAACGGAACAGTTTGTTTTATGCTACGTTAATGACAAAATCTGTTCTAACTTCAGCTGTTTGTGACAGAGGAAAATCCAGACATTTCCTCCATGGGTCCCTGCAGCTGGACAGACATTGATAATGTATTTGGAGGAAGCCAAAATGTCCCATACACAGGCCAGGTCTAGCCTAGAAACTTGTCCATCTAGTAATGCCAGCTAAGGGACATTTATGACGTTTCCGTAGCAGCCAAAACACTAGAGTGGGTGAAGTTAAACTAGCCGCCTCCCCCCCCAAAAAAGGGTGCTTTTTTGGGGTAGCTTATTTTGTTTGGCACATGCCATTAAAGGGTGTCCCCGCTATAAGTTGCCCCAGTATACATCCGTTTGGCACTAAAGTCATTGACGCTTGTAGGAATTGTTGTGTTGTAAGTCTTGCCATTCCCCGCTCTTAAGTCGTGCAGAAAAACAAAACAAAACAAAACAACACAAAAAAAAACCCAAAACCGTGCACAAATGGAACTTACCCGTAGTAAAAAAAATTCCCCACTTTAAGTTGTTTTGCTATAAGTCCAAGTTTTTTGGAATGTATCTTGGACTTATAGCAAGGACGGTCTGTATAAGCTCTCTACTGGGGGAGTTTGTCAGTATAAGGATAGATCTACACTATGGAAGTTTTAGCAACAAGGGATGTGTTGCTAAATGTCGGCTTGTGTGAATGCTGTCGGTTGGCACTTTTGCTGGAAAAGTACTTCCGCCCTTTAGGAGGGAATTTTGCTTTGTTGGAAGCAGAGCGCTCTTGCCTACAAAGCAGCATTCATATGCACTTGCTGCGGCAAACCTTTGCCATTCATGGGAGGGAGGTAAGCATCCATGAATGGCAAAAGGTATGCTGATTAAGTGCAAGTGTAGACATACCCTAACCACAGCACCCGTAAGCTGCGCGTCAGCAGAGCCCCACAGCTACATAATGAGCCCTACTGCCTGGCTGGGGGAGGGGCACTTCTCCTCAGCTACAGCAGCAGCTCCCTGCTGAGAGAGACTGGCTGGGAGAGACTCGCTGCGCTGTCCACAGCAAGGAACTGCTGCGATCGCTGAGGGAGTATTGCCCTTCCCACAGCTAGGCAGCTCTGTGGGCGGGGCTCTAAGCCCCTGCCTGTGTGGGACTCATTAAGCAACTGTGGGGCCATGCTGCTACGAAGCTTAGAGGGAACCTTGACCCTCACTATACCAGCAGCCTTCTTCCAGTGTACACTAGATAGCTACACTACCAAATTTGGCCACCAAAACCTGCCTTTTGGTGATCAAGTGAGAGCATTCAAACTGCAATGCAACTTTCTGGGAAAAACATCTCATTTCAGTGACACAAAACTTCCACCTCTCTGACAGACTTTTTTCTTTTCCCCTCCCTTTATTGTCAACAAAGAGCCAAGTAGGGATGTAAGGGAGTAGTTGAATCAACTACTCACATTCCCTCCCCTGCCCCACCCCTGCTGCCTCTGTATCAGAGTTCCTACTGCCTTTTAAATTGCAGTGCCACAGCAGGGTTTGGTCCCGCATCCAGCATGGCTACCTATCGACTAATCGAGTAGTTGATAAAAATTCTTTTGACTACTCGATTAGTTAAATACTCACCTTTTAACATCCCTGAGCCAGTATAGACTCTGCTGTTTGTTTTGTCAACAGAACTAGCTTCTGCCAGTATCCCACAATGCCTGACCTGAAGGCTTTGCTCAGTGTTTTGAACTCTGCCACCCTGCAAGCATGTACCCCTCCCCTTTCATTGCTCTAGGAAATATCTGACAGCTGAGTGAGTTTCTCCATTTGGGGAACAAACAAAGAAAAAATCATCCTGCCTGAGGAACATAGTGGCAGGCAGAGGGGTGCTGCGGGGGAGAGGGAAGAGTTTACAGACTGCTCTGCTGCTTTGACATGCCTCAGCACTGACAGCTCACAGAGCTATGCATGATGACGCTCCTAGCTGCTGAGAAGGCTTTGGGAAAACTCGGAGGGAATCCCAAGATGGGCAGAGATCAGCGCTGCCCTCTCACAACATAGCATTGTAGGACACTTACCCACAGTGCATTGCTCACAGGGTCGATGGTGGTGCCCCAAGGTGGACATGATCTGCCCACAGAGGGAACAAGTGTGAACACCCTCCACTCATTTATGTTTTGTCAACAAAACCTGGTAGTGCGACATACCTTTATAGCAGGGGTGGGCATAAGGGCCTCCACGGGCCGAATCTGGCCTGCCAAATGGGTGGATCCGGCCCACAGATGCCCTGTTGCTGCCCCGCTCCCAGGACTTAATTGGCCTGGGGGTGGGGGAGCACGCAAAGCCTCCTCCCACCCTGCCAGGAGCACGTGGCGCTTTGAAGCGCCGTGCGCTGCTGGCAGGGCCGGGGGGGGGAAGAGAGGAGGCGGCTTCATGCGCTCCCCCATCCCCAGGCCAATCAGGGTCTGGGGACGGGGGAGCTGCGTGAAGCTTCCTTCGCCTTGCCCCGGCCCTGCAAGGAGCCTGCAGCACCTCGCAGGGCGGGAGGAGGCTTCCCACGCTCCCTCACCCCAGGCCCTGTCATGGTCTGGGGGTGGGGGTAGCCCTGCCCCTTCCTGTTTAGGCCCCAACCCCTTCCTGTTTAGGCCCCGCCCCTTCCGGGGTGGCCCGGGGCTACTTCAAAAAATTTTGAAGTGGCCCCCGGGCAAAAGTTATCGCCCACCCCTGCCTTATAGGCTTTGGACGTGGCATGGAACAGAAATGGAATTCTGCCCCCAGTTGTGTCAGCGATTAGCCTCAAACAGCCTTTGTTCTCCCTTCTCTAATGAAAGGAGTGGCAGGCTGTTGATGGCAGCATAGGTCTGAGTGTCCTGTAGATGATACTCTCAGATGTGCCACTGTGTCCCTTGTGGCCTTGGGCAAGTCAATTAACCTTGATGTGCCTCAGTTTCTTCTTCAATTAAAGAAGGACAATGAAACTGCTTCCCTGGTGCCTGGGGTGGTGGGAGACTGAATTAAAGCACGTGGAACCCGTCTGGCGTATGAGGAGGAGCTCTTCTCTGGAGCTCAGTGTAAACACATGCCACTGAATGTAATCTTTGTTCAGAAGCCATGGGGGCCCTGGGCTTCCTCTCAGCATCCAGCCCTGACCTGTAAGCCCTGTTGAGCTCCTTGCAGCTTCTCCTCATACAAAGCAGACTCAGAAGAGATGCTCAGAGGTTGTGCTCAGTAGGAGCAGGCCAGTGTAGTTGGGGGTGGAAGGTATGACTGCGGCTTTTTCACTTTGGATATGGCATCTTTCGCCCCAACGCTGTCACAAGTGGCTGGCAGACGAGGCTTGGATGTTTTCCTTATGCGTGTTGTTAGATTTCTGCTGGCCTAAGAGCCTTTTCCACTCTGTTTGTGGGCAGCTGCCAGCCATAACTGCAGCTCCTTGCTTTCCCCTGGCCAGAGAGTGTTCACTGGTCACAACTCTGGGAGCAAACCACTCCAAAAACAGTGCACCCCCTCCCCTTCTTCTCCCAGCCATGGAGGGCTGTGCATGCCACACCCTACTAGGGGGTGGTCCGGTGTGTGCTCTTCCCCTGTGTGCTGACACCCTGTACCTCCTGCTTTGGTGCAGCACAATACTGCCCCCACATGGGCCTATACATGAAAGGCACAATCTGACCTACACATACACACTGTATACAAAGAATTCTTTCACTCCCCACTGTTTGCCCACAGCACAGCAGCACGACACGGGCGATCAGGACAGGGAATGAAGAATTATGGCTAGTTCCTCCCTTCTCTTTGGTGGGCAGAATCTCTGCCTCCTTGGGCGCAGAGCTTCCCATGTTAGCCTAAACCAGTGTTTCTGAGCAGAACCCTCAAACTTTGGGGGCTTCGGAGCTTGGATCTGTCCTGCAGAATGGATCATCTGAACCCAGCCCTTGAACCTCGGGGATCTCCATGCTGGCTTACCGCTCAGCCCTGCCATGTGGCCCACGGAGCCGTGCTTTTGGCTAAAGGAGCAGAAGCTTACAGGAAAGGAAAAAGTGGAGACAAAAACCACAATGACAGCCCAGCTGATCCCAAGCAGCCTTCCCATTCAGACTGCGTGCCTCCCAAGTGCAAATGGGGTGGAGAATGTAAGTGACTCCAACAAGTTCAGTAATGCCCACACCATGTGTTTGTTTTTACTGTCTGTACGCTGCATATCAGTTGATTTCTCTCCAACAACAGAAACTAAAAAAGGCCCATTCTATCAGCTGCTGAGTTTAATTCCAGCTCATTAAAGCAAGCAATTTGCTGGTTTATTTGCTTTGCAAAGTGTGAATAAAATGACAGCATTAAGGAGATGTAACAGGAAAGAGGGCTAATCTCCCTCTTTATTAGTTTGCCGGGACATGACTGGGGAGCTGAGATGCAGGCCTGGTTGTTTTGCACCAAGAGGATAATTGCTCATCTTGTTGGCTCTTGGGAGCGTGCTTCCCAGCACTGTCTTTGGGGCGGGGCACCTGGGCATCTTGCAGTGCAGGGGAAGCAGTTAAAGGAGACCTACAGAGGGTTACCTCTTTTGCTTGCTATAGTGAGTAAAGGAGACAGAGAAGGGGTCAGTTTCTGCTCTGGGCAGTTCTTCCCCCAGAAAGCATTTCCTTCTGTTGGCCCTTCCTTTAGCAACATTAGGCCAGATTCTCAGCTGGTGTAAAATGGTGTAACTCATTGTCCGTTTGGCCCCATCAATTTCCACCAGCTAGTAATCAAGGCTAGTATATGTCACCTGTCCTGTTCTGCTGGGGGTGTCCTTGGAGGCCAGGGGAAGAAAGCTTTCCCAGCCTCCTCCACTAAAAGGGTTCAGGATATTGATGCTTGCTCTGTGTGACCTTTGCTCCTCACTGTTTAGTTGGTGTTGAGAGAACAACAACACAGGTTTAATCAGCCTGACTAATAAATCCCTCTCCCCTCCACAACTGCTCTCTCTGTACTTGGGAGGTCATAATTCCACCCATTCTGCAGTCATCCAGAGCATCTGCCAGGAAAAACCCAGAGCTATGTCTACATTACAAGGTTTTTGCACAAAAAGGGCCGTTTTTTTGCAAAAACTGGCAGAGCATCCATACCTCAAGCACGTTTTTGTGCAAGAAAATTGACAGAACAGAGGGCTTCTGGAGGTAGAGTTATTCCTCTCCCCACGAGGAATAACTCCTTTTTGTGCTACAGCTCTTGCACAAAAAGGGAAGTGTGGATGCTCTAGAGGGGTTTTTGCGCAAGAAACCCCTATTGGAAAAAGCACAGGTGCTCTGATGTCCATTCGCAGAATGCCCATCAGAGCTTTTTTGCACAAGAGTGTCCACGCAGTGTGGACGCTGTCTTGCACAAAAGCACATCGCTTTTGCGATGCGCTTTAAGGTCTGGACGCACTTTTGTGCAAGAAGTTTTTGCGCAAGAACTCTTCTGCAAAAGGCTTCTTACGCAAAAACCTGAAGTGTAGACTAAGCCAAGGAGAAAGAATCTGCATTTCTATTGTAAAAACCAAAAAGAAAACATTTCAGATCTTCGTTGCCCATCGTAAAGAAACAAAAAGGAACCAAAGATGCTTCCTGTCTAGTGGAGAACAACAATACCCACGGCTCTGACATGATTACCAAACCAGAGGTGTCTTGCCCTTTGGTTTAATATGGCTTCATTTTGTCAGATGCATGTGATGACTTTACTGGTCTGCTAATTGGTGGTCAGCCAATGGAGCACACTGAGTACAGTCCCGTAGCTTTCAGATGGACTCTGTGAATGGGTCCTGCATGTGGACCACAGCCAAACATCCAAACAAGAGTCTTAAGCTCCCCAGCTGAACATTTGAAGCTCTGCTAAGCTTATGTCAGGAGGAAGTTGCATGTTGCAGGGTCTCCCCGTGTAACAAAGCATGGACCCTGCTGGATTTCCATTTATGGGGGAATATGTTTCATTTTGGTGCTTGAGAAAACGGGATGCTAAAATCGGTTACTAGAGCCAGGAGACAAGCTCTGTACATTTTCCTCACACCCTTCTGTTGATGCACCTCCCTCCTGGACTTTGACAGCCCTTCGCTGCTGCTCATTTCTGATCTGCCACACCCGGTTATTCGATTGCTGGGCTTTTACACATCTCTCTCAACTGAACCTCCCACAAGCAGGGACTGCTGTGGTTTGCGGTGTGGACAAGTATCCACTAGGGACTGGACAGAGAGTATCAAACTCATCACTTCTGATCTCCTAGAACTCCAGGACCAGGTTTACTTGAGACCAAAGGGGCATCTCCCAAGCTCCAGAAACAACCATCATGGTTGTTGGGTTTTGTTTCCCTCTCTCGACTAATGGCATCGCAGTCAATTGGACAAGTGCAGCAGCTGTATGGAGAGCCACCATTGAAATAAACAAAGCAGCCGAGTGGGGAGAGGGATCTGGGCAGCAGATCTAATAACGTGCAGTCCCTGGCACTCAGTTCTTAATTGTATTATTCTACTGAATGAATTATTTCTAGATGTGGATTAGATTTACTGATGAGGGGCAAAGAGCCAGATTAGCCCCCCCCCCTCGCTTTGGCATATCCTTTCTCCCATACCTCTGTTTGTCTCCCTATTTTCTGACTCCATCTGGCCATATGTCAATTTCTCTTAGATCCTCTTTCACAGTCACTCAGGTCAGGGTATCAATAAATGAAGGAGCCGTACTACAAAGAGAGCAATAGCAAAGCGACAGTGATACATTACAAATGATAAATGTTTAATCATGCAAAGAGGTGGAGAGGGAAAATTTGGCTAACGGGCACCAAATGTTAAAATGAACCCAGGCTATTCATTATGTGTAAAATAATACAAGGAGACAGCTCTAAGATGGCAGCGAAAACATGTATTAATGATGCAGTTTCCCCTAAATGGTTTAATGTCCATTCTGTATATGTCAGGTGCAGAAAGAAGGCTCCCAGGCAAGGTTTCTTCTAATTCATATTCCTGGCATCAGTTTACATAGTTGCCTTGTGATATTGGTTAGCATTGCCATGATGTTGAATAATAAAGGTGCCCAGGTCAATCAAATCCAGGTTCCTGTTCAGTACACAAGTAGCATTTGGATTCCTTGCTAAGAGCTCAGTAGAGCAGAGCTTGGGTTTGCATAATGGCTTACCATCTATACTTGATCCCCAGTATTTAATTTGCACTAGGGCTAAGACCTTCATAGCCATGGCACCTCTGTGCTTGCCGCAGCAGTTATGAAAATCAAATACTTTCTCGCATTCCAACATTTCTTTCACTCCAAATTAAGTATTCTTGATCCCCAAATGTTTCACCCAGTCAGATAATAGCGTTCCCCAGTCAATTTCGCTCTCTTGCCTTGCTTTTATTTATTACTGAGGAGGGAGAGGCAAGGGAGGAGAGATATGTTTTCAGCTGAGGTTTGAAGGGAGATGAAGAGGCAATGAAGCAGAGAGCAGCAGAGAGGCTGATGCGGAGGACTGGGGATGCATGAAAGAAGGCTTTTAGTGAGACTGTGGGGAGGGGCACAAAAGCGGTTGGGGCTAGAGAGGTGGAGGCAGCAGGGAGGTGGAATAGCGGCAGGTCAGTTCTCTTGCCCATGGTCCGTATGCATAAGTACCATGGACACGAGAGAGTGCTCTGTATATAAACTGAGGGCAATATGTGGCCCAGTGGGTTATTCCCGTCAGAGGAACTGGCATCTTGACACATGTGAAATAAGTGGGGAGCGGAGGTCAAAGGATTCCAGTCTGGTTTAATACATTTCACACTCACTTTGCACTAGGCAGGGCACTGGGGGATCACGCCTAGTGAGGGTCAATTTCTGACTCTCGAAACTTGCCCCTTTCCACAAGGAGATCCAGTCTGCGGAAGTTTCCATAAACTGAAAAAATTTCAGCAGAAAAATTTTGATTTTGCTGACATTTTTCTAAACAAAATACTTCATTTTGGGTCAGTTCAACATTAGACTGCATCTGCTTAAAGCGCTGCAGTGCCCTATGGGAGTTGCAGTTCATGTGCGTCATGGCCCCGGTCTCTCCAATGGGACAGACTCCTTGGCTAGACTACAATGCCCAGGAGGCACAAATCACTGAACAAACTATTTCCATTTGGAAAGGACTAGATATTTCTGCGTGGGCATGTTTTGTAACTTTTCCTTTCATGAAAAAAAAAATCAGTATTTGAACTTTTCATCCCAAAGCTGGACAAAACCACGTCCGACTATTGGAATTTCCCAGATGACGGAAATGCCAGTTTTCGTTGGGCTCTACTCTGCAGTCACTGATGCAGCTGCATTCCACCCCACGCTGCTTAGCTCTCCAGGGCTAAGAAGCTTGCAGCCCTAGAGAGTACAGCTGCAGATCAATGAATAGAATAATAAGCAGTGTTCAGGTAAAGGCATGGACTATCTTCCTGGGTAACTGACCTTCTGAAACCAGCCAGTTACCAGTGCATTAAACCAACCTCCTGAAATATCACTGTGGGCAGAGTAAATGTCATATCAAGCTTATGGGAAAGCAGCTGGCTCTTAAAGAATCAACAAGCATGACCATGAGAGGAAAAGAATTAGAGGAAGGTGCAAATCTCTCAGGGATGAGGAGAGGCCAAGAACGCTAATCAGGGAGATACAGGTATAACATTGACAGAAAGAAAAAAATATCTTTCAGTGGGGAAGAATTCCCCTTAAAATGACCAGATGTGTATTTAGAAATAATTGTCCTGGTTTGCCACTTCATTAATGCTATGCTGAGGTTAAACAGGCATAACATTGGAGTAATGGAGTGGTGATGAACCAGCCCCCAAATTCCCTCCCTCCCCGAATAACACAATAATAAAGTCTCAGAAGAGTAGCCATGTTAGGGTATGTCTCGACTACATGGCTCCGTCGACGGAGCCATGTAGATGAGTTCACTAGACATGGGAAAATGAAGCAGCAATTTAAATAATCGCCACTTCATTTACATAAAAATGGCCGCCACGCTGCGCCGATCAGCTGTTTGGTGGCACAGCGGGGCAGTCTGGACGCGCTGCAGTCGACAAGGGAAGCCTTTGTCGACTGCTCCATTATGCCTCGTGAAATGAGGTTTACTGGGGCAGTCGACAAAGGCTTCTCTTGTTGACCGCAGCACATCCAGACTGCCCCACTGTGCCGCCAAACAGCTGATCGGCACAGCACCGTGGCCATTTTGATGTAAATGAAGCAGCGATTATTTAAATTGCCGCTTAATTTTCCTATGTCTAGTAATCTCATCTACATGGCTCCATCGATGGAGTCATGTAGTCTAGACATACCCTTAGTCTGTAACTTTGAAAACACTGCGTAGTCCTGTGGCACCTTAGAGATTAACTGTATATATAGTATATTATATATAACTATATAACTATACCTATATATATTTATATATATAAAACTCTCTCTCTCTCTCTCTCTCTGTATATATATATAAGCTTTCGTGGGCAACACCCATTTCTTCAGCTCTGAAGAAGTGGGTTTTGCCCATGAAAACTCATGATGCTATACACACACACACACACACACACACACACACACACACACATTGTTATTCTCTAAGATGCCACAGGACTACTCATTATTTTATAATAATAAAGATTAAAGCGCTTTTACTTAAGGCTCCTCCAATACCTTAGTACAATGGAGTGAGCTAAGATGTAAACAAGGGAACAAATGCCCTATTGTTCTTTTGTGGGGAAAGAAGCTAAACTGTGCTTTTTCTCTGTGCTGTCGTCTCCCTCCAACCTTTGCTATTACTTGAATAGTGTTTTTACTGCTTGGATTTTTAAATCTATTCTTTTGTAAGAGGCCCATATGAATCATTCACCTTCCTGACAGTAAAGTCTGCTTTTGTTCAGAAGAAGAAGTGTTCTGTGTAAGCTGGAAAGCTTGTCTCTCTCATCAGCAGAAGTTGGTCCAATAAAAGATATTACCTCACTCACCTTATCTTTTTGGTCAGAAAAAAATGACGATGGAGCTACAATATTAAAAGAGCTAATCAATTAAAAAAGAATAATTTAAAGCAGGTTTAAGTCCTATACCTATCCCTGAGTTGTTCTGCAAATTTGTGTGGTTTTTATAATCATATTTACAAAATGATTTTTAAAAGTGATTCTCCTGCGTCTTTGCAGTCTGAAAGCCACCGTATATGATCGGGGAAACTGGTCAGGTTTGTAATCCTGCAGTTGGATTTCTAGAAGTGGATTCTTATGGCTTTACAGGGGATACAGTGAAATTGATTATACATGAAGTGTTAACAAATGTGCAAAGGAAACAATCTGAAATATATTAAATCCACTAATCTCTTTCAGTTCTAGTATTATCAAGGATTACCTGTAACAAAACTAGACTCAAAAGACTGACTTCTAATTTGATAGTGTCCTTTTAATGTTCTACTTTAAAATTAAAATCTAACAAAATAATCTTGCATCACAAACAAATACATAAATCTTGGAAGGACTCTGATACCAAGGTTCAAACTCAGGCACAATTGGGGAAACTAAATTAACTCCTGAAAGGGGTACAGTCATGGTAAAAAATCATAGTTAAGAAACTTCTTTCCTGTGTTACTAATACCTGTGGAGCTTATTATAGCAGAAAGAACTGCAGACAGTTTTTTTGGTCTCACTCATTCTTTTGTGCATTTCATTCAGCTAGTCTTGTTCACTTTAGGATAAGCTGCAAAGTGTGACTGTCTGGGTTTAATTTGCTAGCATAATGCTGTTTTGTCAGTGTCGGGCTGAAGTTGCCAAGGAAGATTTAAAAATTTTTGTCGTCTTTTCAAATCTACGCCTGTTCTGGTTGATAATCCCACCCACCATGATATTTATCATTTTACAAAACCTGCCATTGCGAGCTGACCTAAATTGAGAGTGTACCATTAGGCAGAGGAAGAGAAGAAAACGAATTCCCATGTGTTATATATTTACTAGTTATGTCCTGAGTCCTTCCACTCCCTTCCTGGCAAAAGACATGATTGTGTATGTTAAGACAGGGCTGTAAATGATTGGGTCAGTCATGAGCTCCCTTTATGTCCCCATATGGGGGAATAACAGAGTGTAAGGTGCTCCTTTACCCCTTTACAAAAGTTGCTTGCATCACAGGTCACAGCATGGAGAAGAGCAGCGGTGGGGAGTGGAGAGGCAGGGGCAAGGAGTGGGTGGCACCTTGACCCCCCCACCTGCTGCACATGCACAGATTGGGAAGTGAGTGGTACTAGGTAGAGGGCTAGCTCAGCTTACTTCTCCTGCTGGAGCAAATGTGAGCAGAGACCTATCTGTGACTTTCTGCTGCTGGTGTGTGACTCTGTCCTAGTCGAAAGGCTGCACCGTTCTGCTCTGCCCCTTCCTCGGGGCTTAGGATGTCCCTGTGCTCTTGCCCAGTGTTGGGCTGCTGTGCAATCTCCTGTCTTGCTTGAAAGAAGGCTGTTTAGTTGCATGGTATTACTCCAGCCCCATTCTGTTCCACATGCACACAGTGGCTCGGAAGGATGCAGGGAGTGAGGTGTTTCCAGTCTGCTGACAACACCCAGCTGTGCGTCTCTATCTTGGATGTTGCTGTCCAGCACATCTGCCCATGTCCGGGTTAGGGCCTGGAGGAGAGCGAGGTGGCTGCAGTTCATCACATTTCATTGTGTGCGGGGGAGGAGCCCACAGATTAATTAGCTGTGAAGGCAAGTGCTGAATCATATGCACAGCTTGGCAGCCACATGCACAGCTTGGCAGCCACATGCACAACTCCCCATCTTGAGGGTGCAAAACCAAGACACCTGCAAAGGAGTCAGGTTGGAAGCAGCAGTGACCATTTTTGTGCTACACACTGGTCTGCTGTAGATTCAAGCTCTGAAAAATGAGGTTGTGGAGGAATGCTCATGTTCCCTCAGCCAGAAGTGGGCACAGGACTACAGGGAGTCAGGGTGAGCCAGAGGGCTGGGGATTCAGTTGACGTGAGCTCTATTCCTGCCTCCGCCATATGGTCTTACACAAGTCACTTCACCTCACTGTACTGTGTTTCCCCTCCCACGCACTGTCAGCCCTATTTAGTCCGTAACCCAGTGAGGCTAGTGAGGGGGCCACATGAGTGGCCCTCCTTCATCTCAGTGGAACACAAGATTGTCGTAACCAACTGGTCTCCTGGGACAGGGCGGTTTTGCTCACTGCTCTTGAGTACCTAGAAATTGCAGGGTGCGCCAACTGAATTGTAGCAGCACTTTGACTGGATGCAGAGGGAGCTCATGGCTCTCACCATCAATGTTGTGCACAATCAGCATGCACCTCACTTCACATGCGCTTGCTTTACATGCATGTCACTTAAGTGATAGTGGTAGGAAAGAACTACTCAGACAGAAACCAGCAGAATCTGGCAACCCGGCGCATAGACAACGGTAAACAAAATGTCGCATGAGCCACACTTAAAACCCCAATGAGCTGCATGTTGCCTCAGGTTACCCACCACTGTTGTAATGTCTTGGGCAGCACAGACTCTCTCTGGCTGTGTGTATGTACTGTGCCTAGCACACCAGAACCTTGGTCTTGGTTGGGCCGTTATCGTACTACAAAAAATGCACAATAGATAGTGAGAATCCCATTTCAGGCATCTTTGTATCCCTGCTGGGTAACTTAAGTCACTCCCAACGAAACCTAAAGGACAAGGTGCAGGGATATGCCAGTATGTTTATCATTTTCGTATGGAGGTTACCCAAGATGAAAAAAACCAAGCCAACCCAGAACACCCAGCCTCTCTGGGGGAACGGAGTTTATCGTTAATAATCTACTGCTAAAAGGGTAACATCTGTTTTGGACAAACTGTAATGAGATTTCAACCCCAGGTGGAGGGAGGACTCCACAGTAATAAATGACTTGCTGTATGTCTAAATAGTTTTAATTTTTTTTCTGGCAGAAAGAGCTGCTTTTCACCTCAGGCTTCCGTTCACCAGCTCTTTTTGTTTAATGATTGCTATTAATTTCCAAGGTGGCAGATGGATTCTAGTCTAGTGGTGTTTGAAATGAGAACAGCCGTCTGTGAAGGTGTGTGCTTGCTGTGCATATGTGCATGCATGCTGGGTGCGTGCCATGCGTGTCTAGATGGGCACACCACATGCACATGTGCTTTGGGGGAAGTGACCACTGCCTGGCTGAGGCTCATACTTGAGTCTTGAATTGAACTGAATTCAGTGACCCCCATTACCGTGTCTGCTTGGTTAGGCCCTGATTCAGCAAAGCACATTGAGGTCATTGGCACTTCAGGGTGTGCTTTCAGTTAAGCATGTACTGAAGTGTTTTGCTGAATGGCCGCTTTAGTGACCTTAGAATTGTCTCACTAGAATGCAATTAAAGCTCACTACCAATCAAAGGTGAAAGTAAGCGGGTGCGTCCCGGTGCACTGCTCCGGCACGAGGTGACTGAGCAGCGGTAAAAGGCAGCAGGGAGCTATTTAAAGAGATAGCAGGGGCCTGGTTTGCAATAGGACAGGACCTGTAAGAAATGTTAAGGTACATTCACCGCTGCCACCAATACACGGAACCAGTTGTTCTGCTCGCTGTGGTTTGATGTTATCAGATAGGATTTTTTCCTGCTGAGCAGAGAATGTGGTTTTTATCCCATTTGAAATCCGTTTCAGTAGCTCCATGTTGTAAGTGTGAGAGAGTCAGTAAAAGTTTAAAACAAAACACACACAAAAGGAATGGGGTCTTGCTGTAATCATCACGAGAAGGCGGGAGACGGCCTGATCCCCTCTGCCCGCCACAGTGCTACCACCCCAGTCTGGAGCGAGAGGGAATTCGCCGGTCACGTCCCTCTGTCTCCTTACTGAGGCTGTGTGGATTTGTGCAGAACTGGACTGAGTCCAATACCTGCCTGTCTGCTTTTCATGTGCCCATCACTATCTCAGCACAGAATACGGCCAGTATAAGCCAATCAATAGCCATCAGGCACAGCTTTCAACCACAATCAACTTGAGCTGGATTTGTACTGGTGACCAAGAGACAAATGGCTCTGTGGGTTGGCCTCATTCCCCGAGCTGCCAAAGCCAGGCCTGGCAGTGGTCTTGCGGGGCATGAGGGTACATCAGACTGGCTCTGGCCATGCCTGGCAAACTCTGTATGGTGAATCAGGAGTCTCACAGGTCCCAGTGGCAAGCCTTACATTGGCTGGGTGGGAGATTCCCACTGAGCAAAAGGGGAAATACCCTGACTCCCTGCAATATCCTAAAAATGGAGATTTCTGCTCCTGTTCCTCTGCTGCCACTGGCTCTTTCCTCAGAGTTGCTGGAGAGAGAGAATCCTTATTAATGCCAACAGCTGGGTTCTCACTCCTTTCCCATCCCCCCTCAACACTATTGCACAAGGACAGCTTCATGTCAGGCCCGGCATAAAGGTAGTGGAAAGATGCCAGGAGCCATGTTATATATTGGAGGTGGTCTGACCAGGAGCCAGGCCTGGTTGTTTAGGTCTTACCTCTGGCTGCCCAGTGCTAGTGTCCGACAGTCAGGCACACGCCTATACTAGGATAACAGCTAGCCTAACGGGGTGGCAGAGACAGGCGGCAAGGAGGTTTCTATGCACTGGTGAACCAGGCCCTCGGGAACTGATGACAGGGGGCCAAGATAGAAAGTACAGCATCTCAGGTGATGCAGATAATCTCCTTTAATCTCCTGCTCAAAATAACCCAAAGTCAAGTAAAGGAGGGATTATGTGGCCTAACACTGTTATCGCTTGTGTGTAACAGACTTAGCTGCCTCTGAAGACTTGCGGAGGGGGAAGAAGAGGAGCATCATTACCGGCCTTTTGGAACGGCTATGTCTATGAATAGCCTGTGTTGTCAGCCACTCACTCAGTGGGCGTGACTCTGGCTGGTGCAATCCACGGGGTTGTAGAACTCACAGGAATTGCCTTCCACAGGGAGCAGCAGGGGAGCTAGAGGCAGCGGTCGGGTGGCAGAATCATTGGTCTGCCATATGCCAGAAGAACCTGCTTCTCTCACCCCTGGCTCTGCCTGAGAGAGCCATGGAGCTAAGGTGCTCAACCGAGTCCCAGGAGTATCTCACCTGGCCCTTGAGAGACTGCCAGAGGTGGGCGAACATTATAAGGTCAATAAGCCTGCCTGAGTATTGGGAGAGAGGAACCTCTGGGCATGCACTCCAGTAATTGGAGAGGGAGGAGAGAGCCTCCAGGTGAGGACAGGGATTTCAGACCAACAACAACATCTGATCCTATATGCCGGGGCCTGCCCAGCGGCTCGGCATTATTTTGTTCATTTTTCCATAGGACACAGCAGTGTAGCCCAAAGCTGCGCAGGAATTGCCTGACAAAATGTCCTTTCATTAGAAAAGGCGGATTTATCAACCGCGACGCTTTTCCTGGGAATGGACCCATTTTGCGAGACTGTCACTGGAGAAGGTGTCGCAGGCCCAGGCTGGAACTTCTGAGTGAGCGAGAGACACACACCCCTGTCCCAGAATAGCCATTAGCGTGGGATGTGGAAGACAGATGATGCCTTGCTGTTCCGGATTCAGGGCAAGACCCTGAACCTGCATCTGTCACATCCAAGGTGAGACCCTAGCGACTGAAAATTTTAGAAGGCCCAGGGTTTGTCCCAATGGGGAATGGGGATTTTTCTGAAATCTCAATAAGCCTTACAGGATAAGGAAACCATTCCCCACCCAGCTGTACTCAACACACACAAATCAACCCCCTCGCGGAGAGAGGGCTGTGAGCACCTCCATTTTACAGATTGGACAATTGAGGCACAAAGGGATTTAATGACAAGTGAGTGATGGACAGAGGCAGGATCACAGTCCTGGCTGGTGACTGTTTGTCCCCTGCTCCAACCACTGGCCCATGCCCCTTCCCTGCTCTCTGCCTCTTCTCATCTATCACGAGCCCCTCTCCTGGTGCAGTCTCAGTTATTCTCTTTGCAGCCTAATCAGGTGCTGGCCGGTGAATTCCTGACCCTCACAGGCCCTTGTGGGCAGGCCAGCAACGTGCACCCTGGTGTCAATCACCTCTGTATGCCGGGAAAAACACAACCACCCAGGCTCCTTCTCCATATGCTCTGAGTGCCTCTCAATAATGGCTGCAAAGCGGCAGCAGCCTGGCGCCGGCCCTAAGCAGGTACTGGAAGAGGAGGGGGCAGAGTGTGTTCATTTTAACGATACTGTCCCTGCCGAAAAGAGAGAGCAGGAGCGAGGCCACGGCCATTTAATAAACTCCAGCAACCAGATTTAATCAGATGGCTCGTCGTTCCTCTGGACGGGGATGAATATATTAAAAACAATTCAAACTTTCCCCTTTTGTTTTTCATTTGTATTATGCGCATCAGTGCGATAAAACATCCCGGGGCTGGCGCACGAGGCAATAAAGGAGGGATATTAAAGGGCAGGATAACATTCATCTAGTGCCATGCAGCCTGATCCTCCTCAGGAAGGAGGACTGCAGGCAGGGTCCAGGCGCAGAGGGCACGGTGCTAGTAACGCTCACTTTGGAACCACATACCCAGGGAGGCTGGTGGACAGCTCCAGCCTATTTGATTTCTGAGGAGTCAAGGGGTCCCTTTTGGGTCGCCGTGGAGGGGAGGGGCCACAAAGCTCCTTAGGACAACTGAAAGTGACAGTGTGGGGCTGTTGTAGGTGTTCCCTGGACAGTCCTGGAGAGGGAAAGCTTCTGTCTAGCTGCAGGCAGGCTTATGGGAGTATAGGGCGCCTCCCACTGCCCTACACTACAGCTGGGAGAAATTTTTTGTCCAAACTTTTTTTTTTTGGGGGGGGGGGCGCAAAGAATGTAGGTTTTGCACTACCAGACCAGTTTGTGAATGGTTGGCAGTTTCACCTTTGCAGACAGAGTCCCACACATAGGTTGGAAGAATCCAAGCACTGCTGCAGGCTGGGGACTGACTGGCTAAGCAGCAGTTCTACAGAAATAACCTGGGGGTTGCAGTGGATGAGAAGCTGGATATGAGTCAACAGCGAGCGTGCCCTTGTTTTCAAGCAGGCTAATGGTATATTGGTCTGCATTAGCAGGAGCATTGCCAGCAGATTGAGGGAAGTGATTATTCCCCTCTATTCGGCATTGGTGAAGCCACATCTGGAATAGTGTGTCCACTTTTGAGGCCCCCCCACTACAGAAAGAATGTGGACAAATTGGAGAGAGTCCAGTGGAGGGCAACTAAAATGATTAGGGGGCTGGGGCACATGTCTTGTGAGGAGAAGTTGAGGGACCTTATTTAGTCTGCAGAAGAGAAGAATGAGCAGGGATTTTGTAGCAGCCATCGGCTACCTAAGGGGGAATGGTTCCAAAGAGCATGAAGAGAGGCTGTTCTCAGTGGTGGCAGATGATTGAACAAGGAGCAATGGCCTCAAGTTGCAGTGGGGGAGGTCTAGGTTGGATATTAGGAAAAACTAGGGTATATCTAGACTGCAGAGTTTTTATCCCAGAAAAGCTCTGCCGCGTCCAAGGAATGCATCTGCTTTTCCAAAAAAAATTTTTTGGAAAAGCAGATGTGGTTTTTTTGGCATCTCTGTAAACCTCTTTCGACAAGGAAGAAGGGATGAAGTCTGAAAGAGACTTTTCCCCCGACATTTGGCCCAGTGTAAATGGGCAAATTGTCAGAAAAGCTTCTTTTGGAAGAAAAGTGGAAAAAGATACGCAAATTGCGATTAGACTACAAGGTTTTGACACAGCCTTGGTGGTGTTGAGACACTGGAATGGGTTACCTAGGGAGGTGGTGGATCTCCATCCCTAGAGGTTTTTAAGTCCCAGCTTGGCAAAGCCCTGGTTGGGATGGTTTAATTGGGGTTGGTCCTGCTTTGGGCAGGGGGTTGGACTCGATGACCGTCTGAGGACTCTTCCAACCCCAATCCTTTTTGATTGTTTTAAAAATAAAAAAAACTCCAAATGTTTCCTTGTGGCCCTTTCAAAATGAAACTTTCTGATTTTTGGGGTTGGAAATGACTTATGGTTTCAAGCTTTTCTTTTGTTTTATTTTTAAACCTAGAAAACCATTTTAAAGCGTCAAAAGTGAAATGAAATGCTTTGATCTGAATCAAAACAAAATGTTTTCTTTGACCCAAAACAGTATGAACTTTTTGATTCACTGAAAATTACAAACATTCTCATTTTGGGGCTGGCTCCAAATAATATTTCCCTGACTTTTTGAAATTGCCACCAAACTGAAAAAAACCCAAACCTGTTATTTATCCAGTTTTGCGCCACCCCCCAGACCTGGAGAGGCTCCTCTAGATGTGGGAGGGGAGTGGATTGTCTACGCAGTCATGGGCCTCGCCGCTGAGTCTGCAAGCCAGGGTCCAGGAAATGCACCAAAGAAATGATGCACAGCTATGAGCTCATTGTCCGTGCACCCCCTCCCAGCCAGCACATGGGGCCAGGCAGGGCCTTTTCATGACGATGGAAGAGCTGGCCATGATTTATGCTTATCTGCTAATCAAATCTATGTTGCAGTGACCTTTCTATTAGAAAGGATTTGAAGCTGCGCTCAGGAAAGAAACGCACGTCCTCTTTCTAATCCGGCTCTGTCCAGGCTTCCCACGCCCACCCTGACCATCTCTCTTCATGGCTTGACGTCCTTGGTCGGAATCTCGTCTCTGTTTCTGCCTCCTTCCGCACTTTCATGAGTTTACTTGCCAAACAATGAGCTTCGCATCTATTCCTATCTCTCTTACCCAACTTCTTTCCTATTGCCTTTGCCTTCCGTTTGATTCCACTTGTTATTTGTCCTCCACTCTATTGCTTTCTCTCCCTCCCTTTCATCACGAACCTCTCCTCTTCTGCTGGCATTCCCTCCTGCCTTCACTCTCTGCTAACTCGCTCCTTCTCCTGCAGTCTCGCCTCTCACCTCTTTTTTCTTCCCTTCTGTCTCTCCATCATCACTCTTCCCTTCTCCCCGTCTCTCACACGCTTTTACTTCCCGCTCTGTTGTCAGGCGCTGACTTTGAGCTGGAGCTAGAAACTGGATCCCAGGTGCTGTTTTTTCCTAATTAAGTGGAAATAAATGTCTGCGTTTGCAAATTGGAGCTGCAAACCACCCAAACATTCCAGTGAACACTGAGCGTGGGCGTTCTGAGCGGCGGATAGTGCTTTCATGCAGCACCTTTTGCTGCCTGGGCTCCACACCATCCTAGTCCTTTCATCTCCTGAGAGATACTGGGGGGTTGATGCTCTCTGGAGGGGGCAGGGTGTGTGTGTGTGTGTGATATGTTTAGTCTGAGTTCATCCTTGTGAAGAGAAAAAAATGAACATTGCATTTTAGAAACCAGGCATGCGCCTGTGTGTATGTTTTTTGTGTGTTGCTGGGGGCATATATGAGTGCAGGTCTTCATGATGTTTGTGGGTCTGAGGCCATGTCTGTGTGCATACCTGCCTATGCCCATGTGTTTGGGTATGTACGTAGGTGTGCATGCCTGTCTGTTCATGGTTGTTTGTATGCATGAGCCTGTGGGTGGGTTCATAGGTGTAAGTGCATGTGTGTGTCCAGGGATGGATGTGCATGTGTACATATATATATATGTGTGTGTGTGTGTGTGAATCGGCATGCAGGCGTATGCTCATGTGCGAGGGCATCCATGGTCATGTCCTCACGCACACGTGTTTGTGTTCATGCGTGTGTGAAGGCCTGAGCTTAAAGCCTGTTTGGGAAGAACATTTTTGTGCCCCCTCCTGGGCATATCCCTTGTGCCAAACAGCAGAGAATGGCTGGTACAGTTTCCAAAGAACTAATCTCCCTCCCTTTCACTCCTGCTCCTGCTCCAGGGGCTCAGAGCTGCCTAAATGGAAACCTCACCTGCTCCCCTTGAAGAGAACTGGGACACTCCTCAGCTAGCAGGGTTTGTTTTAAGACGCTGGAACTCACCTCTTTTTTCACTCTTTTCTGTTCACAAGCCAGGCCAACCCCCCCCCCCCAGCAATGTGAATTTAATTGCATTTAATTCATTTATTGGGCTGTGCTGTTTCTTACTCGGTGCTTGTAAATGTTTTTATGGTAAGGTTACTCCTCCCACCCCTCCCCACCAGCCTGGTGCTGTTCTTTATGGGCTGGCTGTGTTTATAGCTTTTAATGGAACTTTTCCTGTGGGTATACATGTCAAAAGTTGTTCCTACATGAAGAAATAATGGATGATTTCTGGCTCAGCTATTTGGCTGCTAGGGTGTGTTCTGCTCACAAACAAGAGGAGTTGGTTTTAATAGGCCAGGATAAGGCATTGCAAGGTTGCCTTAATTTTAAACAGTATCCTAAAAATTAAAGCTGCATCTATAGGTCAGATGTCTGTCCCATTAACACCCGATGCATTAACTCTCCTAACTGCAGGAGTTGGGCCGACCAAATGCCTGGGATAGCTCTGAAATGAGAATTTTGGCAGATGGTTACAATCCTTCTCCTAGCTCCAAAGAGTAGTGGCAGCCTTCCCTGATTGAGGTGGAAGGCTGGATGATCTTATGGCTATCACGTGGCATTAGGAGTCAGGAGATCTCGGTTTTTCTCCTGTCACTGATTGCCTTTGGGATCTTGGGCAAATCACAAAACTTCTTAGTGCCTGAAGATGTGTCGACACTGGGACTATGACACCAGGCCACATCTTCACTTCCCGGAAGACAGACTCTGCGGCAGTTGAGTTTGATTTAGTGGGTCTAGTAAAGGCCCCCGTTGGCGCCGAAACTCCTCCTCCTAGTAAGGAGTAAGGGAAGTTGACAGGAGCATTTCTCCCATCAACTTCCCACTGCAAAGACAGTGCCAAAGCTCGGCTTAAGGTACATCAACTCCAGCTATGTTTTTTACATAGCTGGAAATGCGTACCGTAATTTGGCTGTAGTGTGGACCTGGCCGCGAGGCTGTGGCTACAAACTCAGGCTTGAAGGGCTCAGGCTATGGTGCTAAAAACATCTGTATGGACAATCAGGCTTGGGGTCTGAATCCCACCACCCTGCCCGACGTGAGACAGAAAGTGAGTGAGATGGTGGAGGATTCTTTCTGTGGAAACAGAGTCTGACCCTGACTGTCTGCACAGCTGTTTTTTGCACTATAGCATGAGCCCAAATCTGTAGACCTGAACTATGAAAACTCTGCCAGCTTTGAAAACTCAATGCGGATGTGCCCTCAGTTGCTTCACCTTCTTTAAGAGGTGCTATCAAAATTCAAAGGAATTTTTTCATTTTAATTGGAAAGATGCTTCTAACCTGAGCCATATGTTGTCCGCTATAAGAGCTGTTGCAAGGGTCCATTAGTATTAAATAATATTGTCACGTCTGGCCTCTAGCACTCACATATGTTATTGCATCATTATTTCTTTGTGTACATGATTAAATAATTAATCACATTTCTGTTCCTATTATTATTTAACTGAGTTGTTAATTGTGTTTTAAATGCTATCTTTAGGTGCTTATGCATGATAGCATCTTCGTGAGCCCTTTCTTAATTGTGATGGATTATGTATTTTACAATCAATTAAAAGTTTTAACACTAAAAGGTACAGTATTTGTCAGTAATGCTCTGCCACATTATCATTTACAAGAGTTACTACAACATTGTGGCTCATTACTGCAGAATGCTGCAGTATTTCTTATACAAGTCTATGTAAATATACATGCATGTATGGATGTGCATGGGTGCTTTTTTCTTCACTTGTTGTGAGTATTGCATCGTATATTGATGTGTGGTAGACGAGGAACTGTCAGTATATTGGTAAAGTGTTGGTGAGTGTTCTCCCCCAAGCACAGTAAGTTGTTATTGGGCTACTTTCATATTTTACGACTGAATTTCGTAGATCTCAATGCTGTGGAGCTGGCATTCAGGACTCCTGCATTCCATTTCTGACTTTCCCATGATCTGCCATGCAGCTTTCTCGTTAACCACTGAGGACAGGACAAGAAGCAAAGAGCTAAAGTTGCAGCTAGGAAGGTTTAGACTGGACATTAGGAATAACTTCCTACAGCCTTGTCTATACTTATCTGGAGCTAGATGCTGTGGAGATTGATCTCCCAGGGATTGATTTAGCAGGTCTAGTAAAGGCCCACTAAATCAACCCCTGATGGCATTCCCATTGACCCCAGTACTCACGGGGTTGTGATGAGTTAGCGGAGTCAACAAGAGAGTTTCTCCCATCACACCCTCCCTCCCCCTGGGGACATCACAGAAATCAATCTAAGGTACATAGACTCCAGCACTATGCTATTCTCACAGCTGTAGTGGCATAACATATGTCGACCTTCTCCCCTAGTGTAGACCTGGCCTACCTGTCAGGGTGGTTTAGCACTGGAAAATTGCCCAGGGAGGTTGTGGCATCACCCTGAAGCTTTTTAGGAACACATTAAACAAACACATCTCAGGAATGGTCTGGTTATTATATAGTCCTGCCTTGAGTGCAGGAGTCTGGACTAGATGACCTACTGAGGTCTCTTCCAGTCCTATGTTTCTATGCTTCTATGAAACCACCTAACAATTCCATGCCTCAGTTTCCCCATGAGTAAAATGGAGATACCTTTCAGGAGTGTTGCCCGGCTGATGTTTGCATGATGATGTATGAAGTTTTCATTGTGACCTTCCAGGGAAAAGTATTTCAGAATTGACATGTAGACATGTGTGCAGGTGTGCTTGTATGGAAGCACAGGTATGTGTAATTAGGGATACAGGCCCATGCTTGTAGGGAGTGAGGATTTGTGTGTGTGTATGTGTGTGTGTATGCGCACACTTGTACAAGTGCTGATGTGTGGAGGTATTGGTTTGTAAGTATTGGGTTTTGTTGGTAGATGTATAGGGTACCTCACATGTTTGTCCTGGACAATGTGTAGAGCTGGTAATGTGAGAGTAGGTGCAAATATATACGTGTGTGTGTGTGTGCGCGCGCACAGCTGCTGTGTATGTAGAGAGACGGCATCAGTAAGGTGCTGGGAGACACTAGACCCGTTTGATGGATCCATCTCCCTAGCGCTATGCATCCCTGTCAGCTGCGAAGACCATGGCCTTCCCAGCCATCTGTTGGCATGGACTGAGGATTCCTGCAGATTCATTTGTTCAGAGACATTTGTCACTCACCTCCCCCCCCCCCATTCCCCATCTGCTCCACGCAGCATGAAAAGCTTCAGTGCCCCCAATCCAGCTGTTGTGAGCACTCGTTAGGGAAAATCACCAATCTTGTTAAATGATAGAGGGACTGTTCGAATCAGCCCTGGAATGGGTGCATATTAACTCTCCCACTTGCACTGCTGTTAATGAAATAAAGAAATATGATGGTTCCAGACTTTTAAACTTCTTATGGCTTGATTTGCATAATGGCCACCGCTACCCAGAGTAGGAACTGATCTGTCTAAAAATATTGTTTCACTCCTCTATCATTCAGCTGGAGTGGAAGGCACAGATTGGCCCACGGGGTCTGTTTTCTTGCTGATGGAATAGAGTTTGCCAAGCGCTGAACATAAAAAAGCTAAAATTAGGACACAATCCAACATTGTCAAAAAGAAATTGGTTAAAAGTTATAGATCAATAACTGTTAACGTGACTATGTTTTAAAGATAGATCATGTTTACTGCTAATGGTTTAGACGTTCGCTTACTTATTACATGCACGAGGGTTCTTTTTGCCGGTTGAAGCAGTGGAATGCTATTTCTACAAAGACGAATTAGCCAGTGCCAGTTTGCTTGCGATACTGGATGCAACAGGCTCAGAGGAAACAAAATCTTTACTCTGAGGGGAGGCAAGAGAAGGAGATCTGGCCAGATACAATCCAAAGGGGTCACTTGGATTTTGGGGGCCAGGGAGGAAGATCCTCCTGTGGTATTAGGAAAGATTAGATGGATTTTGTGGTGAAGGCATTAAATGAGGAGCCCATGGACGTGGGTTCACTCTTACCTCTGCTTTAGGCTCCCTGTGGGACTCCTGTCACATCACTTAATCTTGCTGTGCCTCCTTTCCCTAGCTCTGAAATGTGGATTATAATATCACTTCCTTTTCTGGCTGGTCTATGTCGACTGTGAGCTCTTTGGATCAGGGACTGGCACATATCACTTGTATGAACAGCAACTTGCATATTGGAGTGTCGATCCCAATTGCGGGATTGAGGCTCTACAGCAGGGATCTCCAACCTTTTTAAGCATGAGATCGCTTTTTGAATTTAAATGCAATCCAGGATCCACCTCAAACCCAAACACCCTTGCCCTGCTTCCTTCCCACCCCTTCTCCAAGGCCCCGCCCCTGGTCACTCCCTCCCTCCCCCATCCTCACTTTTATCAGGCTAGGGGCTGAGGTGTGGAGGAAGGGGGGTGCCGCCTCTGATCTTGGGCTAAAGGATGTGGAGTGTGGGAGGGGTTCTGAGCTGAGCCTGGGGCAGGGAATTGAGGTGCAGGAGGGGGTTCAGGGTGCTGGCTCTGGGAAGGAGTTTGGGTGCAGGGGGACTCAGGGCTAGGGCAGTGGTTTGGGGTGCAGGAAGGGTTCAGGACTGGGACCAAGGTTTGGAATGCAGGCTTCAGCTGGGCACCTCTTACCACAGGTGGCTTCTAGGTGGTGGTGCAGGGGACTAAGGCAGGTTTACTCCTACTCTGGCCCTGTGCCACTACCAAAAGCAGCCAGCAAACATTCTCCATCCCTGTCCTCCTTTGCTCTGTGGAGATGGGGTGGAGGGAGGGGCACCCTGACATCAGCACAGCAAGCAAGAGGCTCCCAGGGCTGGTGAGGGGGAGGGGGCAGCTCCAAGGCAGAAGGAAGGAACAACACAGCGGTGCTTAGAGGAGCAGATGAAACACGGGTACTTAACAGCCTCCTGGCCAAACCTGTCAGGATCACCTGTCAGAGGCTCCAAGATCTACCAGTAGATCTCGATCCACTGGGTGGTGACCACTGCTCTACAGTAATACAATTAGAGGGGCTGAACTTGTGTATGAGGAGAGAGTAAAAAGTCAGGGACTGCCTGGGTTAGAAAAGGGACAATTAATGGGGGATATATAGACAGGGCCACCGATAGAAGGGAAGGGGCAGCAGCCCCGGGCCTCATGATTTTAAAGGGCCCTGGGCTCTTGTCTGCCACCACCATGGTTGCAGCCCTGGACTCTTTAAATTGCCACTTGTGCTCTGGGTAGAGCGGGCTGGGCAGCACTGTGAGGTTGGCTGGGAGAGACTAGCCCTCAGCCCTGTCCCTTTTGGGGACCAGGAGCCACCCACACATCATGCTCAGGGGCTCAGCAGTTCTGCTGGCAACCCTGTATAGATGTCTATAAAATCATGAATGGTGTGGGGAAAGGGTGGATCACCCCTTCACATCACACAAAAAACAGTCATCGCCCGAAGAAGTCAATAGGCAGCAGGTTTGAAACAAACATAAGAAAAAAATGTCTTCACACAGCACACAGTCAACCTGTGGAGCTACTTCCCAGGGGATGAAGGGAAGGCCAAAAGTAACATTGGGCCAAGAAAAGAATGAGATCTGTTTGTAGAAGGCAGGGCCATCAATGGCTATTTGCAGAGATGGTCAGGAATGCAACCCAATGCTCTGGCCAGCCCCAGATCTCCAATTATCAGAAGATGAGACTGGATGACTAAGGATGGATCACTTGAAATTGCCCTGTTCTGTTCATTCCTTCTGAGGCATCTGTCATTGGCCACTATCAGAAGACAGGGTGCTGGGCTGGATGGATCATTGGTGTGATCCAGTACGGCCCTTCTTATGTACAAGAACATCAGGGATGCTCCGGTGGTGGCGTAATTTTTCAAACTGTTTGTCAATGTTAGATTTCCAGCTCTGCACTCTGGGTCCCGCTCAGAAGTTGTGTTGCCCTTTTAAAATGATTTTCCTCTTTCTTTACCCTCCTTCCCCTTTTTCTGTACACTGAGATGCTGGAGCTGCTTCCTGCCCCATAGCTGCAGAAGGGAAAGTTTTATTTGCAAAATATACAATTTAATTAGAGCTGTGAAATCTGAGAGCCGCTGGTCTGTAAAAAGGGGAGAATCCCTAGGCCCAATCCTGAACCTGCTGAGATCAATGACAAAATGCTCATTGATTTTGCACAGAAGAGGATCCCTTCTGAAAGGAGCGGGACCTCAGTGGGCACTAACCAAACTGGGTCTTCACTATCTAGAAAATGAAAATCCCCCCAATTTATGTGCTTCAGTGCTTTGCTGAATCAGGGACAACGTGGCTGTGTCTAGACTGGCGCGATCTTGCGCCAGAGCTATGCAAATGAGGCTCAGTGTGGAATATCGCCGAGCCTCATTTGCATAACTAATGAGCCGCCATTTTTGCGGAAGAGGCTCTTGTGCAAGAGGGAGCTGTCTACACTGCCCCGTCTTGCGCAAGAAAAACCTTCTTGCGCAATGCCGTTATGCTGATTATTTTCAGGCATAACGGCTTTGCGCAAGAGGGTTTTTCTTGCGCAAGACGGGGCAGTGTAGACAGCTCCCTCTTGCGCAAGAGCCTCTTCTGCAAAAATGGCGGCTCATTAGTTATGCAAATGAGGCTCGGCGATATTCCACGCTGAGCCTCATTTGCATAGCTCTGACGCAAGATCGCACCAGTCTAGACACAGCCCATGAGTGCAGCTTTGGTTAGGGGGGAAAATAGCAACATGGAACCCCTCCTCTGTGAGTGAATTGCTGAAAATCCAGCTGTTGCCCACAGAACTGATAATGATGCCAGCTTTATGGCAATTTTGCCCCAGAGACCGGAGATGTAGTTGTCATGCTGGAAGGCAGGACCATTCTTACCCATACACTCAGCTGTATAGGGCACCAAAAATTTGGGGCATCACTGGGCCTTAATGTCCACCTACCCACCTCTTCCTATTCCTGTTCTGTGTCTCTGTTTCCTCCTGCGACTATCTAGTTCAGTGTTTCCCAAATGGTGTTCCGCGGAACCCTGGGGTTCTGCGAAGTGAAAATAAGGGTCCCGTGAGAAAATTCCATTACAATAACATTTTATTATTTAAAATTTTTTTTGTACACATCGAATGTGATTTTTGTTTTTAAATCTGTGCAATTAAACTAAATATTGATCTCATGACCTTGTTTAGTATTTGTTTATTATTATCCTTATTTATTTGTGGTCTACTTTTTCAGCTCCATATATAAGACTGTTATTAGGGATTCCACAAAATTCTTTCACGTTTAAAAGGGTTCCGTGGCCAAATAAATTTGGGAAACACTGATCTAGTTAACTTAAAAATGAAAGAGACCTATTAGCAGAACACTGAGCCTGTGAAAGAGCCGTTCAAGTGGTAATGAAACCATTTAACAGACAGTTGTTTACCCCAGGTCTATCCTGTCAGTTTCTGAATTCACTGTGTTGGTCAACAGGACCTTGGTTTAAAATTTGCTTTAGAAATATTTCATTAGTGTGTTGCTGAAGATTATAAAATCACATCTCTAAAAGAACTGTCACCTCTGGCTGCCATTGGGCATAGGGGTACCAGTTTAATAGCACTGCCTAGGGCCTTATACATTAGAAGGACGGCCTTGACAGAAGGATGCTGGAATGGGCCACACCTAGGACTTAATGTAGGTTTGGCAGTTCATAGTCCTGGCACCTCTTTCATTATAAATTAAGCACCGGCCACATCCCTCTGCTGTTGGTAAATGGACTCCCTCTGCCTGAGATGGTATAAGGGAGGCTCAGCCCCAGGTCACACCCGGCATAACTGACCACGTTCGTAGCCTGTCTGTGTGTTCATTTAAAGCACTGCTGTCACCCACTAGAAGGGAAACAATAATTCTCATGAACAGCTCTTTCAACTGAAGGCTCCTAACATCCGCTTGTCTAGCTCAAATATCTGCCCCATCCCGTTGCTCTTCTGCTGTTCCTCTGCATCTCCCGTCCTGTTTGCTACCCCTGTTTGTTGCACCCTGGCTCAGATATAAGCTCTTCTGGAAAGCAGCCATGTCCTGTTTGTGCTGGTCAGAACACATCACACATAAGCACTGTAGAAATAACCAGTGGTCATGCCTGCCTTTGCCCACCACTAAATGTGAGGGAGCTCTAGATCCATTGGAAACTGATTAGCTCTAATGTGTATTGTTGCAAGGGAGACCAAAGAAATAGGCTGTTTCAACACTTATCATCCCTGTTGGCAACGTCAGGGTGCCGTTGCCACTGGCCATGCCTTGATTTGGCTGTGCCTGCATTTGGCAGGATCTGGGTGCCATATTGCTGATTGTGCATAGTTACGTTAGTGGGTATTAAGAGATTCTGTAGGCTCAAGATGAATTAATACTACTCCTGGAGTCCAAAGCAATTCTTTACTTTAAAACCTGCCTCCTAATTCATTTTGTATTTATCCATAAAATCTTGGCGTGAGTTTCTGAGAGCTGCAGTCTTCTGAAAAGGCCAAGTTCCAAACAAAGCTGACTCAGCAGAACACGCTCTACTGAGCCTGTGCCGGAGTGAGTTTACACCATTGCTGGGCATGGATTAAAACAGAGCCGCTGAAATCAGATTGACCGCTGTCCTTGTATTCTATCAGGGCAGCTGAGCCCAATGGGACAGGAGAGGGGAGGTGACAGGAATGAAGAAATGGATGGAGAGATTGATGCAGCGAGGGGCTGTTCCCAGTGCCTGCCCTGCTTTTTCTCTTCCGTGCATTCCACACTCTGTTGATTTAAAGTTCAATAAATCTATGATGGGGGGAAGAGAGATCAAAACACCCCAAAATAACCCCTGTAAGTGATTAATTTTCAGCTTCGTTGCTCAGCATCGAACTCACTGGGAAGGTTACTAAACCTCAGCTTATTCAAATATCATCCATTATCCCTTCAGGGCACTACAGGACAGATGCTGTTTCCCTCCCTTCCCCCCCAGCAGAACAGAGGCACTTCAGAACTTGGACTATTTATCTTAGTCCTTGGTGCACAGCCTGCCTCAGTCCTCCTTTTCTCAGGATCAGAGCCTATTTCTTGATCTACCTTGGCCTCCTCACTGTACAAGAGCTCAGTGTCTGAATCCCCCATTAAAGTCTCAGTAGCAGCAAGGTTTGCAAAAAGGCTCCGCAATGGCCTGGTCTGTGCTAAGGGGCTTGTTGAGAGTCCAGCTGGCCCACATGCCAATGCAGATGGAGCAGTGTGGGACAGCATTGGCCTAAATCAGGGCTACTCAACTTTGGAAGCCCCGGGGGCCACAGTAATACTCACAAGCACATGCCGAGGGCTGCAACTTAAGTGTGGTTGCATCTACATGCAAATATATATGCAAATAGTTTCTTTCACACTGATGGGCATGATTACAAAGCACTTCACACAATGACCTGGCACTCCCAGTACCTCTGAGGGCTAGAAATGCCAACACCCTGTACCCAGTCTGTTCCAGCCAGCCCATCTGCTTGTGTCTTTCAATGCTTACCACACCTGGGAGACTCCGCGCCATTGTGGAGCATGTTCCCAATGGAGGCCATGTTCAAAGGATCCCACCCATGGGCCATGTGTTGAGCCCTGCGTAAACCCAGACTGCACTGTGGGCCACAAACAAACGGGCTGCGACGGGCTGTGTGTTGGGTAGCCCTGGCCTAAAGGAACATGAAGGCTTCATTCCCTCATTTCACCAGAAAAATCTGGTTCTTTTTTCTAGGGCAGGGGTCTCCAACCTTTTTAAGCACAAGATCACTTTTTGAATTTAAGTGTAATCCAGGATCTACCTCAGACCCAAATACCCTGCCCTGCCTCCTTTGTGCCCCTTTGAGGACCTACCCCTGCTCACTCTGTCCTCCCTCTTTCCCCCACCCTCCCTCCCTTTCATCAGACAGGGGCAGAGGGTTGGGGGTGCAGGCTCCAATCTTGAGCTAAAGGATTTGGAGTGTGAGAGGGGCTCTGAGCTGAGCCTGGAACAGGTATTGGGATGCAGGAGGGGGTTCAGGACACAGGCTCTGTAATGGAGTTTGGGTCCAGGGGGCTCAGGGCTGGGGCAGCAGCTTGGGGTGCAGGTGGGGGTTCATGATTGGGGCAGGCATTCACAGCTGGCTCCAGCTGGACACCACTTACCTCAGGTGGCTACTGGGTGGTGGTGCAGTGGGGCTAAGGCAGGCTCACCCCTATCCTGGCCCTGCACCACTCACAAAAGCAGCCAGCAAACTCCCTTCATCCCAAGCCCTGTTGTGCCCCCCCCCATTCTGTGGAGATAGACTACAGGGTGGGAGGGGGCATCCAGCGCCCCTCCTCTCCCTTTCCTGCTCTGCACAGCAAACAGGAGGCTCCTGGGGGGGCAGCTCCAAGGCAAAGGGCAGGAGATGCACAGCACTGGGGGGAGGGGCAGCTGAAGTGCAGGCATTTGACAGCCTCCTGGTCAAACCAGTCACGATCACCTGTCAGGCTTCAAGATCTACCAGTAGATCCCGATCTACTGGTTGGTGACCACTGTTCTAGGACAAGGGGTGGGCAAATACTGGCCTATGGGCCTGATCAGGTTTAGCCTCTGGTGGGCCCCAACACTGCTGTATTTACCTGCGCCTCTGTGGTATAGGAGATCACAGCTCCCGTTGGCCGCAGATCACCGTTCCCAGCCAATGGGAGCTGTTATCGCCCGTAGCTGTGGAGGTGCAGGGAAATATAGTGGCAGCAGCCCACTAGGGGCTAACTCTGGTGAACCACCCTGGTTTTATTGCTCACCTCTGTTCTAGGGCAAGAATGGGGGAAAAGAGGAGAGCTGAAAGCACATCACCAGGACTCTGCTAGACACTTTCTCGCACTGCAGATGATAACTTTCATCCAGGTTGGTCTGTGGAGAGTTGGCTGGTCACAGAGTCCTGGCTCCTCCCTATTTTCACTTACTCCAAGTGTACTGACAAACAGCAAGAGATACTCCCCTACTACTAATTTGCCAGATAAACAACTGTTGCAGGGATCTGTGTGTGTGAATGAGAGAGGTGCTCTGGGCCATTCTGAAAAAAAACCCCATTTCTAACGAGAACGCCAGCAACCCCCAACTCTAGCTTTATGTGAGAAGGCAAAGGACTATAAGAGGTGAGTCAATTCACATACCTTGGCAGAAATGAGCGAGCCAATGGCGATGACCAGAAGAAAAGAATGTCACAAATTGGCAAGGTGCCTTCTGCATTCACCCATTTCAACAAGATTATTTGGCCATTACAGACCAAACTATGAATCTTCAGTTCAAATGTTATCTCCACCTCAACTTATGGATGCGCATGCCAGAGGTACAGAAAGGTACAGAAAGACGTCCAATTGCCTTCCAGTGTAAATGCCTCCAGAACGCACTAGACATTAAATTGAATGAATTTGATAAATGTTGAAGTTGTCAGAAAGTTCAGCAATCCTCTTATCTCTAAAACAATCTGGAAGAAAAGGCAGAAGTAACAGAATGAACCCAGAGTATCTGCCATAACAGACATGCCAGAGGCACTTGGAAGAACACTTCAGAAGGGCTGAATGAAACAATCCCTCCATTGACCTTAGACAGGGAAATTTCCTGGGACTGACCACCACAGATGATATTCAAAGAGAGGCCAAGAATAGACAGGCATGACAGAGCCTTCTTTGTGCCCTAAGTAAAGTTTGACAGTGTAGGCAGTATTCAGATCTCCAGGGTTGATCATCTGCCCTCCGAAAACCAGGACTCTCTAAGAACTCTCAGGCTGGACACTCAAAAATTGTGGCATCCCAAAACTTGGCCTACATCTATAAGACATTCATCAGTTTGAGAGTGACTGCAAGCAGGGCCCTCCAGTCAGATCATGAGTGAGATGTGTGGCGTCACAGCCTCTGACACACAGAGAAATGTACCCAAGAACAGCTGTGACTGGTTTTATTGTTTCAGAGGGGTCGCTGTGTTAGTCTGTCTCAGGAAATCAACAAGGAGTTCTGTGGCGCCTTAAAGACTAACATATTTATTTGGGCATAAGTTTTCATGGGCTGGAGCCCATGAAAGCTTATGTCCAAATACATGTTAGTCTTTAAGGTGCCACAGGACTCCTTGTTGTTTTTGTTTTACGGTGATGCTGTGCCATGTGAATGAAACAAAACGTTTCTTGAAACATGAAGAATCACCCCTCAACTCTTCCAACTCTGGTTTAAATCTCAGCCTTGTCTTTCCTGCCTATAGCAGGCCTTTTCCTCGCCTGACACCAGCACAGACCAGAAGACAAGATTGCTTTCTCTATGGCCTTTATTTGGGGGTGGGGAGAGGGCTTTCATGCTGCAAACTTGTTGTGAGTTCCCAAGCAAGTTTCATTGTCTCCCTCCACCTTTTAAAGAAGGCTGTATCAGCTGCCTCTCTTCCATGCCTCTCCTTCATTATTCTGATCCTTGTGAGAGATAATGAGTGGCATGTTCTTTTTTCCTCGCTATTCGTCTCAGTGGCTGAGAAAAGCTGTTACTTTATTTACGTGTAGCGGTTTGTTTGTGGAGAGAGTGTCTATTCTGCATAGGTTCTTCTTATCCGGCCCTCATTTGGCTGCTTTCCAGTCTTGCATTAAGTGACATGGCTCACCTCTCTCATGTGTGTTTCATTCTCTCCCTGGGGGCAGAGTTGAATGTGCTGGGTACGGTTTTCTTTTTTGTACATGTTGCTGTTGTTGGGCCAGATGGCCTAGATCCTTAACTCAGCTCCCGGGAAAGAGGTGTGGGAGAGGGGTGGCCCTTCCCAAAGGACCTGGGGATTACAGTGGATGAGAATCTGGATATGAGTCATCAGTGTGCTCTTGTAGCCAAGAAGGCTAATGGCATATTATGTTGCATTAGGTGGAGCATTGCCAGCAGATCTAGAGAATGATTATTCCCCTTTATTTGGCTCTGGTGAGTATTGTGTCCAGTTCTGGACCCCCCTACTATAGAAAGGATGTGGATGCATTGAAGAGGGTCCAGCGGAGGGCAACCAAAATGATTAGGGGGCTGGAGCACTTGACCTATGAGGAGAGACTGAGGGATTTGGGTTTGTTTAGTCTGCACAAGAGAAGAGTGAGGGGGGATTTGATAGCAGCCTTCAACTTCCTGAAGGGAGGTTCCAAAGAGGAAGGAGAGAGGCTGTTCTCAGTAGTGACGGATGGCAGAGCAAGGAGCAATGGTCTCAAGTTGCAGTGGGAGAGATCTAGGCTGGATATTAGGAAAAACTATTTCACTAGGAGGGTGGTTATGGAATGGGTTACCTAGAGAGGTGGTGGAATCTCCATCCCTAGAGGTTTTTAAGTCTCGTCTTGAAAAAAACCTGGCTGGGTTGATTTAGTTGGGAATGGTCCTGCCTTGGGCAGGGGGCTGGACTTGACGACCTCCTGAGGTCTCTTCCAGCCCTATGATTCTATGAAGCTAGAACATTCTGAACAGAAACAAGCCGATATTAACCTGGTGGGACGCTGAGCAGTGCAGGGTATTATTCATGTAGCAGCTAATGGAGCTCGCTCAATCCATAAAGATTTTAAGTCAGGGGTTTGATGTTAATTACGGATCCAAACATTTAATAGCCAGTTACGCTTCCACCAGGCATTTTTTAAATTAAAAAATGATATATTGTGTGAGGGGGGAAAACCAGAGAGGAATAATTGGATATTGTTTTATTTATAACTGCTAGCAATGGGTGCAACATAGGGCAGGGGAGACACTAGAGAAACAGCACAGTGGCAAGGTAACGTCAGTGCCGAGAGTAGTGCCGCCGTGCCCTGGCAACAAGTGACTTTGTGCACATATGTGCAGAGAAACAGAGAATTAGGGTTGGGAAAACCTGTTAGGCCATCTGTCCCGTCCTCTGCGAATGCAAGAATTTCCCCTGCAGAATATTCATGAGAGCTTTCTCCAGTCCAGTTTTCAATGACACACGCTATAGGATTTCCTTGGCTTCCAAGCAGAGGGTGGTTTAAGAACATCTATTAAAGGATACAACTCAGCAGTCCTTGGGGGGACGAGTAGGCCAGCCTCACACACCTTGGACTGGTTAAAAGTGGTTTAAACACTGAAAGGGCCAGCCTTGATTTCCTTCTGATGAACACCCTTGTTCTGCTGAGTTACACTGTCACACAGGATAGATGGAACCAACCTGAGCCAACGATTCAACCCCTGTGTCCCGAAAGTCTATCTCTGATCTACACTGTTGTAATTCTCTTGGAGCTACTCACCATTTATACCGTGATCTTTTAATCTCATGACACAATTTTGCTGGAAGGCAGGAAGGATTGCCCAGCAGTCGCAGCAGTAGCCTGGCCTGTGGGAAACCAGGTGTCCATTCCTGCTCTGACATCCTGCATGACACTGAGCAACTCATTTAGCCTCTCGATGCTTTGCTTCACCGTCTCTAAAATGGGGATAATAGTATTTCCCTGTCTCATAGGGGGTGTTGCAAGGTGCTCTGTTACTATGGCAATAGTGGTTATAGAAGTACTTAACATAACCAGAATAGCACAAATACCAGATATGCGGAGGAGCAATTAATGTTGCCCACTGAGGATATGTGGGGGGTGTGTGTGTGTGTGTGTGACAGACTTGTTGGACCCCTGGGTAAGGTGTGTGGGGGGCTCCATGCTCCTGGAAGGGGCGGAGCCTCAGGCAGAAGGCGGAGCTTAAGGCAGCCAGCCCTCAGAGCTGCCCAGAGTGCGCTGGGCAGAGCTCTGCCGATGATTTAAAGGGCCTGGGACTCTGGCTGCTGCTGCTGCTTCAGTAGCAACATTGGCTGCTGGGCGCCCCAAGCCCTTTTGAATCGCCAGGCCCTGGGGCCATTGCCTCCTTTGTCCCCCCCTCCCCCCCCCCCGTCAGTGGGCCTGAGTCTATGCAAAATGTGAATACAGTGAGCACTATGAGAGGACTTACAGACTGTGTAAAGGTCTCTACCCAGTGCCTATCTGCTACATGCACCCGAGTGTAAAAGAGAGGAGAATCAAGCCCAGGAGCTAGGTCTGCCTGAGCAAGCACGCCTCATCTACACGTCCGTGGGCAAAAGGCCCATTGCCAAGACCAGAAAGCAAATGTTCCGAACAACATTGTAATACAGAGTCCCTGCAGATGTTTAGCCGATCGCATTGTTTGACCAGCTGAACGTTCCAATGCCCAGAAGAGCGAGCGTGCCCAGCGCCTCGCTAGTGACGGATTGCTCCTTTGTCTTTGCAGAATGTGCAGCTTGTCTCATTATTTATTTTTAATTTAGGGGGTTTTTAATTGAAAAATGTCTAACATCTGTGGCTGCTTCATAACACCTGTGCACAACAAGGTTGCTTTTCATAGTCGCTTGTCACAAGGCTCTCTGTCTGGGCAGCCCTGAGCTTGCTTTGTGGGCTCCTCTGAACTACGCATGCAGGGAGGCGACTCAGAAGGGCTTATAATTAACAGGCAACACAAAATAAAATGCAGTTTCAAAATTAAAAACAAAAGGGGGGAGAGGGGGCATGAGAGACAGCTGTTCTACCAAGAAGGAGCCTGGAGGCAAAGAAGAGACCGCTTTGTGATGCTTCTTCCTAAAAAAAAGCAGGTTTAGATAAATATTGAGGGCCTGACTGTCAGATTTAGGCACGTGCAGTTACACCAGAGCCACTGAGAATGTCTGGACCATCATCTTTAAGGCACCACCCAATAGCAAAGCCAGAGAGTTACCATCCTCTCTTTTGCACAAACCCTTTGTGAGACCGTCCAGCAGCAGAGGTGCCACTTCGGCATTTGCCCCAGAGCTCTCTGGGATCATTGACTCCATGGATACAGCTCCCTTTCTGTCATTTACACAAAATCTCCATGGCAACCATCCGTACCTTAGAATCACCACTCTAGCATTTGCACAAAGTCTCTATGGTATCCCTGGCCATTGCAGGGTGTTGCCACCACCACAGAGGGCTGCAGAGGTATGTGAATGGGCTGCAGAAGCCACCACAGCAACTCGTCTGGCTGAAGGCAAAGTCTAATAAGCCCATTTGCTGTGGATGACTGACACCGTTATGAGCTAAATCACAGACATCCTTAAAGAGCCAGAACCTTGATCTTGCACCTCCTAAAACCCCAGCCCTCGAGCACCTGTGCTAAAGAGAACCTGAGTAGTTACTACTACTAGTAATAGGGTCCTAACTCTCACCCTGGGTATAAGCACCAGGCAGGGCTCATGTTCAGTCGCCCCTATCTCTAGTCCAGTGTTTCCCAATTGGTGCTCCGTGGAACCCTGGGGCGAAAGTAAGGGTTCTGCGAGAACGTGGTTCCCGCCCCCTCTTAAAGAGACAGAGTCTATTTTGTGGCTTTTTTTTTTTTTTGCTTGACAAATTTTACCCTGGCAAACCTAGGGGTTTTTTGAACTTATTTTAAGCTTTTAAGCTGTGGCCAAATAAAATTGGGAACCACTGCTCTAGTCAATGACAAGAGGCTGCCACGAACACCTGACAGCTGAGCCATATGATGAAACACTAATGAGTGTGTCTGAATTTGCATCACCCAGGTTGGTGTTTACAAATGGAGAGATGGACTGCCAGTGAATGTCAGTGGCTGTTGAGCATCTGAGTCAGCAGCTTCACAGCCCGCAGGACCTCTGAAACCCCCTGCCCTGCCTTCAAGAAAGCTGCCTGCTTCCTGTTGGTTTCGGCCAGGGCTCCGCTCAGTAGCACTGTCTAACACTGCCTAGCCTTCTACACCTCTGGTTGCTTATAACATTTACACAGCGTCAGAGTGACACTGCTTTCAGCTTTCAGCAGCCCAGGAGATCTCACGCATTTGTATATGGCATTGTCAGTGGCATGAATGAGCAAGAAGTACAGTGAGTGAACCATGCTCTGCCTAGCCCCAACGCCAGGTGAGCAGTCAGTGAGCTGAGAGGTTCCTTGCTGTACTTGCATCTAACTCTGTCGGTGTTGCATGACTGCTCGAGCCTGTAGCATACGCCCAGAATCCTGTTTGTGTTTGAACTCCCAGTTGTTGCTGCATCCTGATACTGCAGTCCCTCTCATTTGCTGCCCCGAGTCAAGCTCGACAGCTTGCGATCGGCTGTAACACGAACAGTACGGCTGGCTCTACTATGGGCCCATCCCACCTCCACCCGGTGTGCTGCTCCTGGCAGCCCCACAGAGAGCAGGGAGGCTGCAGGCATTTGGAAAGGCCAGGGGCACCAAATGGACAGCATCGCAGTCAGACTTACAGACCTGGCAGCAAGAGCAGCAGGAGGTGTTGTTCCTAGCCAGTGCCGCGCCTTCATGGTGTAGAGAGGCTCTGTCTCTCCATCCAAAAGACGGTGATACCTACCAGCCAGTCTGCTCCCTCCGCTACAGCAGGAGCCCAAGATCTCATCCAGGTACTACTGCCTATGGGCTGAGCCCTGAGGTATTTCAGAAAGCCAACCCCATTCCTCCCCTCTGGCAGCAAAGCAGGGTGCATCAGCGGAACCGTGCCTACATCCCCCCCCTCACTGCAGACACCAGTGCACTAACGTGCTCTGTAAGTACAGTGTGTCTAGGTCACAGTGACACTCCCCCACCCAGGCTCCCAAATGCTCCGCCCTGCCCCACTGGACAGGGATGAGCTGCAACCTCTCTTATCCCACCCCACAGTCCCCCTTGCCAGACCCCATCCCTCGCACACTTTGCAATTGCAGCTGCCGCCCCCCCCCCACAGTCTGTGAATCCCCCTCATCTCTCTGAATATATTAAAAAAATCAATCTAATTATACAGCAAACATTAATTATAGCTGAAAGACTATTGAAAGGGATTGAGCTGGTGGAGAGTGCTAGTATGCGGTTAGTCACAAAAATTGACTAAATCCCAAGCAGCCAGGGCTGGGGTGAGGAGGAGGCTGGAGTGGTGGTGAAGGGTCTCCCAAATGGAAGGGAGATGGAGAAGAGACAACTCAGTTTACAGGAGGACTGTGGCCTGTGGACTATGCCAGGAACAGATTGTTGAAAGGACACATCACGTCAGAGAGCGCATGCGTGTGTGTATGAATGCCGCTCTTCAGTGTGCACATGGGTTTGTGTGTGTGTAGGAATGCATCACTTGGGTAGGCATATGATGAGCGTGGGTCGGAAAATACACTACTTCACTGGGTGGATGGGAGAGAGCACAGAGAGTGAGCCTAGTTGTAGAGCTGCATCTCTTCAGTGTGCACATGTCCGTGTGTATACGGGCGGGTCTGTGTAGGACTATGTCACTTTGGCCTGTGTGTGTGTGTGTGTGTGTGTGTGTGTGTGTGTGCAGCAATGCATCACTCAGGCGTGTGTGTGTGTGTGTGTGTGTGTGGTGCATGTCAGTATGCCTGTGTGGGTGGGTGTAGAAATCCATGGTGAAACAATGTTTATGTGGGGGGATTGCATGTCTGGCTGTGAGTGCAGAAATAGATTGCTGCATGGCTGTGTGCGGGGGGGGCGTGCAGGAACACATTGCTTGGGCATGCATGTGTGGTGGGTGTACAAACGCATTGCTTCACCGGGTGTGTGAGACTGAAGTGTTGATTAATGCTTTCTGCAGTTTTTAGAACAACAACCATGTTGAGCTGTTCCCAAGCCCTTATGCTGCTGGAACCCTGCTGCCACATGGATCAGGGGCCCGGGAGTTTCACTGATTTACAGTTTTGCTCCCTGGTATCACTGCATGACAGTCACTTCTTGTTTGTGGGGGGATCCTGGCAGGACTCTCAGCAACTGGCTGTTTCTGTTCACCCTCTCTAGAGCTGCTGATTCTCTGGGCTTTCCCAAAGCATTGGTGGAGGATTTGGGGAAAGGGGCTTGCTGAGGACATGGGGAGCCTCTTGCCACAAGCATGCTGGAGGAGCTTGACCCCTAAGGGGTATGTTGTGCTTCCTAAGGAGGATCAGGCCCTAAATTTGCAGTTTTGCCCAGTGAAATGGATCCTGCTCGCACCTGGTGCCCAGTGTTATAACAATCAAATCAGACTGGTTTCTGGAGGCAGAGGCATGGGGTTTTCAGGGCCATCAGGTGCTCAGTATTATATGGCAAGGGCTTGACCTCCACCGTTTCCATATGTCACATCCTGTAGGGACATTCCTCCCACCCTTACACCTACTGTACTAGGCAGGTCCTTTGCCCAGAGAATCTCATGGCAGCCCCCTTTCAATGGTACAGTGCTCCCCAGGCCAAATGAATATTACACAATTGGCTCCATTGCACCATGTCAGGCCTCTTCTGTGGCTCAGTGAAGTGGTGGGTGTGACAGGTTCAGTCACAGAGATCCTACTGAGATTGTGACTTGAAATACCACTGAGGCCTGCCTACTGCAATCTGGGGCGCTCCAGTACCCTGTCCTACTGAACAAAGCCTGCTGGTCTCCTGCAGGGATGGCACAGAGGTGGGGTCACAGACTACAGCAGAGCAACAGAGACACTGAGAGCAGTTCAGCTCTGGGAAGGCTCAGTCACATGTGACCTGGCACATGGCAGGGCCAACCATCACAGATCATTGTCCCGAGTACTGGGCCATTAAGTTCAAGTACTTCTAATGGCCCTCACTTAGGCATATCTAGATTAGTAAACAGGTGTATACTTGATATTTCTAACATCAAATACAGGAATGCTACATGCACACAAATAGAATATACACATTCAGCAGATTATAACTTTTACAACGGTATGCTACAGGAAGTAATTTGATAAAGCATCTTCAAATTGTGTCATATTCCTATTCATACAAAATTTCCATAAAGAATATGGGGATAATTGTGGGTATCCCCATTTCAAGGCTGTTCCGGAAACAGAGCAAAGCCAACAACTCCCCAGACGCATGTCTCATCTGTTTTGGGTGGGCATGAAAAGATCCTCTGACCGGAACCTGCCATGACTTGGATGTCTAGAGGAGCAGAGCTCACGGCCTCCATGAGCAGGGAAGGAAAGGAGGGGCTTTAAGTCTTAATTACTGCTGTCACACCACAGCCTGGATGTCAGAAAGCTCCATTATTTATAAAGCCTGTAGTGGAGAAAATTGCCTGAAGTCATTCTCTGGTGTAGAGTTCTCCTCCCGACACCTCCACTTGGGCCTGTTTATGGAACATGCTAGCCTCCAGCGGGCATCTGGCTTGAGGAGATCATTACAGACAGACGGTTGCTCCCCATGCTGCCTTCCTTTCGTCCCTCCTTCTCCTGACAGCTCGACAACAACATCCCCACGGGGAGCTCAGGTTCAGGGAACAATTGCCCAGGTGCAGGGAAGCACTACCTCCGAAACTTTGCAAAGGCACCTGCTGCTGAGCAAACAGCTAATAAGTTTCTGCTCTTCCACCTGGGGAAGGGGAGTCAAATTGGCAGCGGAGAGAAAACTTGCAGACTCTGGGAAAAGAGGCTCGATAAAGACATCGCTTCATGGCCTGGGCAGCTAATTGGGGGGCCCAGCAGCAAAACAGGGTGAGCTGATGGGACTCAGCAGGAAAGAGGCAGCTTGCTTCTGGCTGTAGAAACCCACAGGGACACAAGCAGGGAGGGTGGGCAGGTCTCCCTAGAGTACCACAGAGGCTCACCCTGGCTCTTGCCATTCCAATGGTGCGGAGACAGACGTAAGATAAGCCCGGCTCTGCATACCCTTTCAAATCTAAGTAGCTTATGAATAAATAATAATCCCTGAGTCCCAGTGCCATAATCTATATTTAATTAAGAAAATGACTAAACAGGGGGAACAAGGGGGGAGGAAGAGAGAAACATTTTGAGATAAAATACAGTAAGTACTGTAACAAAAGGCACACACAGCGGGGACCCTCCCACCATGGCCACACCCACAGCAGGAAAGTTCCCAGCAAGATCTGGCACAAAAGGCATCGTCAAAGGGCAGGCAGGCAGGGAATTCGATGGCGGGATGGGGTGCAGGGGAGGGGTGGGAGGAGGGAGATGTGGGTGGTACAACAATGTTTGCAGATAAATGGGATCCTGGTTTATCCCCACTCCAGTGGTGATTTAAAGGGCCCGGGGCTCTGGCCACTGTCCCCTTTGCCCCTCGCCCCCTCGGTAGGCCTGACCCCAGCTGGCTCATGCCTGTTTTGGATGAAGGGCTGTGACTGTTTGCCAATGCACCCGGGCAATCTGCAACAGCAAACCAGCGCATTCCAGGCCACCACAACCCCATCAGCATGTTCTGTCCCAGTGCCCAGAGTGCCCAGGGCTGAGGTGCCAGAACACTCTGTGCCAGAGCAGGACACCACACATGTTCACGCCAGCAAACAAGGCCATTCCTTGCCAACACTGAGAGGGCTGTACGGCTGTGCCCAGGCATTTCATGCCATGCTGCAGCCCTGCCCCATGCCCATAAACCAGTCTTTCGTGCCAGTGCCCATGGGCCATCCCATGCTAATGTGTCTGACAAAGCCATGCCAGCAGAGCAAAGCACATCAGTGTGATCTATGCCAACACACCATATTACCATTTAGCATTCCTGTGCCCCTCTGCATACTACTGCACCCAGCTGGGGTGGTTGCCAATCTAGGGATGAAATTCTGTACTGCCAGGCAAAAGACAAATGCTTGAGTCCTATGCTGATCACTGCCTCCTGCGTGCACAGGGCTGCATGTGCTGGGTATGAGGCACACGTCAATGCTAACATCAGGAGAGCTTTTCTTACTCTATTCAAGCACATGCTCTTAGAGAAATGAGACGGGGGTGGAAAGTGGGGAAAACGAGGGAATGCAACAGGTAAGACAGCCCTAAAACATTGCCAATTGTGTTGCATCCACATCCCTCAAACATTCCTATCCACACCTTGCCATGCTAGCCACATACACTGCAGGGTTGTGAGGACTTATGACCCAGCATCTCTGAACTCACCCTGGGACCATTTCTGCCTCTGCTCTAGGACTGTAGAGGGCTACCTGTGGCCCACTGGGGGGGGTCTATGTGTGGCCCATGAGACGTTTTGTTTAACGTTGCCCATATGCAGGGTTGCCAGATTCCACGGGACTCTGTCCATGTATTTTTTTTCCTGCCGGTATGACTAAAGTGACACACACATAAAGCCAGGGCACGTGACGTGAGGTGCGGGGTGATTGCACACACCATTGGCTGTGAGAGCCGTGCGCTCCTGCTACATCCAATCAAAGCGCTGCTAAGGTTTAGGCAGCACACCCCCCCCGCAAATTCGACATACACAAGTGCAGTTAGCAAAACTACCCTATCCCAGGAGTACAACACCCTTGTGACGCATGGAGATGGAGGAGGGCCACTCATGCAGCCCACTCACTAGCCTCGGTTGCCCATCCTGCCCTAGAGACATCGCCCCCCCCCCCCCCCCCCCCCAACTTATGCTCTGGCTCTTATGCCCATCCTGCCCAGACTTCTCTGAGCAGCTCAAAGCCCTGCCTGTCCTGGTCAGAGCACTATGCCATTCATGTGGGAAGCTGCAGGGTTAAGCACATTGGGCTGCTTGGTTCTTTGTAGGTGGAACAAGACTGCAGGTTTTTGTCTCTGCTTCCCCAGATTGGCAATAGTAAAATTCAGAGCAGATCTTAATGTTTGGTTACAGGAAGAGGGGGAAAAAAAAGGGCTCAAGCCATATGCTATTCATTATAAATAGGACTTCTGGTTTTAGCTTGAAAAACAATAATAATCACTGCTCAACGCCTGCTGAACAAAAGCAGCCGTCTTGTTGCTGAGATAGATTCATTTTTACCTAAAGAAACCCAAATATTTTTCCAACTGTTCTTGGATGCCTCAAGCTGCCAGCAGCATGCTGCTACTAGGCACTTGCATAATGGGGAGCTGCATGAGGCTGACATGTGTGGGTGGAGGCACTGGGAGATTGGGGGGGGGGGGCCAATGGTTAAAGCAGATGAGAACAGGAGGGGTAGCACTCAGTGTAGCAGCCAAGAGAGGAGGGGGATTAATGCAAGAGCCGTGGGATGGGCGGTGGCACCCTCTACTTTTAGCTGCACTCCTACCACTCCCTCTGCTATGAACCCAGGTTATGGCACGGCAACAGCCTGACTGGAGCAGCTCTGCAGCTTCTGGGAGCTAGTGGCTTCAGTGCATGAATAGTGGGGAAAGGTGCAAATAGTGTGGTTGGGCTGGATCAGCTGCCCCAGAGAATGGTGGGGAGGGAGGGAAAACTGGCTGAGGGACCCAGTCATACAATGCCATGCGGAATAATTTTCCCCCTTTGGCATAAAGCAAATCAAGAAAGAACAAAAGTAAAGTTTATGGGAGAGAGTGAAGGGTGTGTTTCTCTCCTGTGTAACATGCTCACACAATGGCAGCTGCCCCTTCTCACTGCAGACTCCTAGAACGTGAAAGGGACAGTTCAGAGACTATTCATTCAGCACAGTTCTGTAGTTAAAATGAAATGGATACACTGTCTTAGCTTTGCTAGAGGTGTGACTGGATGAAATTCTCTGCCCTGTGCTATATAGGAAGTCAGACTCTATGAGCTAATTGTCCCGTCTGCTCTAAAAAGCCATGACTAGCTACATATACAAGGTACAGCAGATGCAGCGCAGTCCAGACACAGGCGATACAAATCATCAGAGGCCTGGAAAGGTTTCTATATGCAGAAGGATTGAAGACGGCGGGTGCTGCGAGAGGAAATGAATAGGCAGGCACATGACAGAGCTTTGTAAAAGAATGATTAGCACTGCAGAGCGAAGGTAAATCACAAGGAGAGCAGCACAGGATGCTGAATGGGCCAGGTACATGATGGCGCCAGTGGAGAGCTGGTAACCTGACTGAAAGCATGACGCCTGGCAGAGCTGAGGCGGCGGGGCTAGGGCCCCATGTATTCTGTGGGCATGGCCTGTGCATTATGCTCCAGAACCTAAATTCACCCGTGGGCAGGTGTCAAGCGCTGAGTGTGCGAGACACATTTGTCTTTGCTGATACTGACATTTCCCCTCATCTAGCCATGCCTTGGTGGCATGAGGGTCTCTGGCGAGGTTGGGGTTCACACTCACCAGGCACAATGTGGGGGCTGGTGGCCAAGAGCATAGATACTGTAGTCTGAACACTGGGACTTTTCATGAGATTTCTAGGCAATCCCTCTCTTCCCTGCTTTGCTCCCATAGCCCGAATGACAACGCACTAGCAGACAGGAGCAAGCATCCCCAGGCCTCCTGCCTCACGGCTCCCACCTGCAAGGGCCAGTGCAGTAGAACCAGGCATAAATGTCTGAACGCTGCGGCCTTTCAAACTCCCTCCCCCGCCAGTGGGCCATGGAACTTGGCAGGTGGCGGGGCCACTGATGAATTCTGGGGGGGGACCCAGTTTGCCTTGGGAAGAGCTCACAGCATGAATAGTGTATAGGGCCCTGAGTCTTAGTTACACTGTGATGCCACATTGGCATTGTAAAGGGGACTTCAGCTGGGCAGAAATGGCTCTCTGCGAATAGCACTCTGCACAGGGCTTTAGTGGCAGGTGTAGAATTGGTGGAAGGGCCCCACCTGGCATATGGGCTTAGTACTGACTGTAGCTAGGGTGCACCGCACTATGGTATCTGCTTCCCAGGGCCTGATGGGGACTCTGGGAAGCAGAGTGTAAGCCAGAGCAGCCTCAGAGGCCAGGCGGGGCTTTGCACAGCGCAGAGCACAGGGAGCGCAAAGGTGGCTTCAAGCCATATTAATTCCTCTTCCCTCCCATCCTTGCACAGAGCAGAGTAAAGGAGGACCAGGCCCCTAGGAAAGTGCCAGTCACTCTCATGGCCGGACAGCATACACTAGGATGGTAGAAAGACCCCCCCAAAACAAACAGCAACTTGGCTCCCTGTCAGGAAGCTGCACAAACAAACAGCAAAGCCAGAGGGTGCATGGCAGAGCCATCCCACCAAATAGAGCAAGGCTCTGCCTGGCCACGCATCACCCCCTGACCGCCCAGGATTTCTCCACCACCCTTTCCCGGGTTTCACCCAGGCCGGTATTGTCTGAAAGGGAGGCAAGCGAGTGCTGGGGCTTGATTACTAATCTGCGGGCATCTGTCTCTGGGATCCACAGGGAGTGCTGGGATCTGCCAGGTGGGCACCAGGCAGATTGATATTTCACGTGTCAAAAATAGGGAAAAAAATCAGTAAAATGTTGGAACTTCCAAGTAAAGCTGATAAATTACAGGGCCCCGAGGCATCGCTTCTAATTTCCTCCATGGCCAGGACGTTGTACGGCACTCTTCCAAGGAGCTTGGAGCCCGCTGGCTGGCTGCTCCATCTCATCTGTCATGTCCTTAATAAAATAATCATTTCCTATAGAGCACTCTTCAGTAGTAGATCCCAAAGTGCCTCACCTGTGTTAATGTATTTCTCCTCACAGCACAGACCTGTGGGTAGGAGAGAGAGCTCACATTTTCATTGTGTGGATGGGGATGGGACACAAAGGGGCAAAGTGCCTTGTCCAGCATCACACAGGGAACTGTATTGGGGTTAGCATCCTGGCCACTAGACCATCCTACAGGTATAACTGCCTGTAGGCAGATTTGAACCTGTGGCCTCAGGAGCTTAGTACAGGAGCTGCTACAGCTTGAGCTGTAAAGCCAGCTGGCACTCAGCTTAGGCTGTAGAGCTCACTCATTTTTCTCTCTCTGCTGTATGTGGGCCAAGCACCACTACATGGGGCAGTGAACCTCACCCACTAGGTTGGTGGGTTGCATAGGCACAACAGCACATCCTAGAGTTGGTCTCTGAAGCTAAGTCAGTAACTCAAGCAGACTGAATGCTGGACCTGGGGGAGCTATCGTTCCATCAAACTCTGAGCCTAGGTGCATGCATCATAGAGCTGCCCAGCATTAGCCCAAACTAATCTGGAGTCAGCATCTGAATTACTGCAGAAGCAGCTCATCAAACTGGATTCCTACCAGGGAGCTATTTCAGGACCTGCTGCAAGGAAGCCTACATTCTATGCCTGCCCCAAAAGCAGGTTTTCATGATGTGGCGCTGCACCCCATCCATTCCAGTGTCAACACCATTGTTAGCACTGGGTTCCCGGCTTGAGCGGAGATGCATCTTTGGAGTTTTGCTGGGTACTGCTGGAGTCTTAGCCTGGCAGGGTGGGGAGGAAATTCACACCAGTAAGGTCTTACCTAGCACTGAGTGCTGAATATTCCATGCTGGTAGCTGTTATGGGACTGTACCAAAGGAGAAGCTTTAATGGCGGGGAAGGGAAAGAAATGAAACCAATGTAATAATGAATATATTATAGAGACCTGTCATGTCACTTGCCTGCTGACATGGATTAATATCCATAAATCAAAGCAGAGGGGACCGTTCTGAATGCTGGAGATGGAGGCTGGTCCTCAGACAATTGCTAGGGGGGTATTAATAAGGAGCGACATCTAGGAACAGCTTCAGGTGCATTGGTTACATGCATGGAAAATTCTGCAGAACTTACTGTCAGCTAAAATTTATTCCTGTGCTATGAGGAACACATGGTCTGCAGAACGAGAGCTGTGGAATCATGGATCTAGACAGAAAGGACCTGGTCTGGATCAAATGTGCCCACGAGGAGAAGGGACTGGATCTCTCGTTCTCTGCTTCACAAGGAAGTTCTAGCCTTCCTGTATCAGGGCAGTTGCTATTAAGATGGTGGGACAATTTACGAGAGTGAACATTGGCCCATCCTATTGACTTTTTCCAGGTCCTCGGTGGTGGGAGCAGTCTGGATAAATAGCAGGAGAGCCTAAACTTCATCCTGAGGAGGATGCCAGCTAGATACACATGGGATGCTCTTCTGCCCCTATTGCGAAGGCTATGCAGCAAATAAGTAGCCTCAAATTATGGATAGTCAGGGGCCGGGAGTCCAGTGTTCCCTCTAAGATTTTCCACCCATGAGCAGAGTGAGTGTTGTCCTGTGCACCAGTGTTGAGTCCATGTACGTTTGTTCGGATGTGTGCCACTGTGGCACCCAAGTTATTAATAAATATCTTATAATCCTCTCCCTTTCCCCTCTGCTGCCATGTCTCCCACCCTCCCCTTGACCCATCTGCTCCCCTGGTGCTTGCTGCCCCCCGCCTCTCACCCTCCTCTGCTGTCCTGGCTCCTGCCCTTCTCACTCCCCTCAGCCCTCCTGGGACCTGCTACCCTTCCCATCTTCCTTGACTGCTGCACCACTCCTCCTCTAGCCCCACTCTGATCATCTGTAGCTACCCCTCCCCATCCCCTCTCCTAACACTCCTGTCTACCCACCTGCCCTGCCTCTCTCCTTTGTCCTCTGGTGCCCGTCCCTCTCCTCCACGTGTCTGCCCTTTTGCTTCACCCCCTCAATCCCTGCACCTTCCCTTACCCCTGCACTTTCCTTGTGCCTCCCCCTTCCCTCACTGCCCTTGCCCTCTTTCTCCCTGGTGCCCACCCCCTCACCACTCTCTGCCCCAGTTCTCGTCATGGTCCTCTGTGCCCTCACACATGACTTGCTCCATCCCCTGCCTTCTTCATGTCCACACCTCCTTTCAACCCCTCTTCTCCTGGCACCCACTCCTCCCCTCTCCTCTTCCTCCCTCTTGCCCCCCATTGTCCCTCTCTTTTCCTCTCCCAGCATTACCCTGTCCCCCTCCCTTCTCACACCCCCCACTGACACCTTCCCGCCCCTCCCCTGACCCTTCCTGCCCTTTTCCTCATTGTCTTCTCTTGGCCCCCTGGCATTTGTCTCTCCTCCAGCCTGCTCCTTGGTGCCTTCCTCTTTCTTTTCCTGCCCTGGCTCCTTCCTCTCTCCTCAGCACAAGCCTCTTCCTCTCCTCACCCCCACCTTCCCTTTAGTTCTCTCCCTGCCACTTCCCTACCTTCAACATGGAAAGCAATCTGCGGGGGCTAGAGCCAAGGCCATGCTGCTATTTTTAGTACCCGCAGTGCCAGTCCCAGAAGCTCACTATCCTGGCCCCAGCTGCTCCTGGGGTGGGACTGTGTGCTGGGACTGGAGCAGAGGCTGCCCATGGTGCTATTTTTAGTACCGTGGTCCCGGGCCCTGTGGGCAGCCTCACCTTGTGTGCCCTGGCTCCAGGCCGAGCAAAAGGGCAGCCGCCTGGTGCCAGGAACCCACCAGGCCTTTGGCAGCTGCCACTCACCTTCTGTTCCAGTAGGAAGGTGAGTGGTGAGTGCTGCTGCGTAGCTCTTAAAATGACGTGAGCGGACCTAAAATTTTTAGTGCACAGCCACACAGGCATGCAGCTTAGAGGGAACACTTCAGGGCTATGTCTACACTCGCGGCTTCTTGTGGGAGAAATATGCAAATGAAGCTAAGCGTGGAATATCGCTGAGCCTCATTTGCATACTTAATGAGCCATCATTTTTGCCGAAGAGGATCTTGCATCAGAAGGAGCTGTCTACACTGCCCCTTCTTGCACAAGAAAACCCCTCTTGCGCAATGCAGTTATTCCTGAAAATAATTGGTGTGGTGGCATTGCGCAAGAGGGTTTTTCTTGTGCCAGAAGGGGCAGTGTAGACAGCTCCTTCTGGCACAAGAACCTCTTCTGCAAAAATGGTGGCTCATTAGGTATGCAAATGAGGCATGGCGATATTCCACACTTAGCCTCATTTGCATATTTCTCACGCAAGAAGCCGTGAGTGTAGACATAGCCCAGGAGTCCTAGCCTCATCTAGTTTTTGTGCCTAGAACTGGAAAACCAGGATCCAACATTATGCCCATCTGATACTTGATAACCTAATTTACTGCTCAGTGCATTTACAAACCCTGTTTTTCATGCACTAGGCAAAAGGTGCTGGTTGTGTTTCTAACAATGCAGGGGATTGCTCAGTGCAGACTAGAATTCAACAACATCAGGGTCTAGATCAGTGATCCCTGTAAGCTGAGCGCTTGGGTGGCCACCCAGGAGACATTCAGGCACCACCCAGTTGAACAGCAGAACACCCACAGCCTTCCATAGCTTACAGCATGTGTTTCTACTGGTGGTGCACATATACATGTGCATTGGTGCACATAACGAAATTTATTCTGCACAGGGATGAAAAAAATTAGAGGGAACGCTGGACTAGATACTTGCTCTGCAAGACACCACACTTGTGCACAGATCCTGTCATGGAGCTGGCTTTCTTAACAATTATATCCTGACTCAGTGTGGAAGAACAAGTTGCCATCCCATGAAACTGACAGTACATGTAAGAGAAAATGCCTATTAGCACAGCATAGGGCCCATTGGCTGGTTTCACTGCTGCAGAGGGGCAAACTATGAGGCAGGCCTTTTTTCTTAAGGCAGGGGAATATTATGAATGTGATTAATATCTGCCACAGTCACTAATGCCAGGAAAATCAAACCTCATGGTTCAGGGTTATCAGGAAGGAATAGCTCCCTACCCAATGGCAATGTGGGATATTTTCAGCTTTGGGGACTATCCATTGATAAGTCCATGGGCTGATCCACGGCAAGTTTTCCTGTAATCTAATTCTGGCCCAACATTTTCAAAAGTGACTAGTAATTTTACATGCTTCATTTGGAGGGCGGGGGATCCCAATGTAAGAGACCAGTTTTCAAAGAGATGTGGTCTCCAGTCAGTTAAGTCCCCACATTATTGGGCTCTGAGGGGAGATGGTCACTGTGCTTCTACTGAAACACAAGGATTCCATATCTGGCTCTGGCACACACAGACGTTCCTTATGCTACCTCTGCTGAGTAGCAACCATAACATCTAGAGACTGTAATTTGGGTTTCTTTCTCTGCAAATACTTGCCATTAGAAAGGAGGTAGCCAGGCCGCCTTGTCCTAAATTGCTGTTAACAGCAACAAAGAGCAAGAGCATTGATAAGGGTGAAAGTAAGTTCAGTTGCCCCACCATGCAGATGCTGGGTAACAGCACTACTAAAGTTTTTAGCTTGCACCATTAATTCGTCTTCCATTTGAGACCAGAGGCTGACATCGGTGCCCAGACATTACAATTCTTGATCCACTACAAATAAAGTAAGCTGGGCTCTCAAGCCTTTTGATAGCACAGACCACATCTGGACTGCAACACTGTGTCCTGAATTATCTGTTCTCCCTATCATGCAGGCAGGTCCTTTCTCATTCACTCTCATGTGGACTATGTCTTCTCCCATCTGCACCCACCACCTTCCCCTTCTTGTCACAATCAAGCTCTTCCGTGTGCAGCTACCTAACCTCCTTGGCAGCAATTGCCTACATGCCAAAGTAACATTAGAAACATGATTTAGCCACCGGGCCTGGGACCAAGGACTCAGCACCACGTTCTCAGCCAGCGTCCCACAATCTCACAGCAAGAGAGATCAGCCCAAACAAACCCTGGAATTCCACTGGGATCCAAATCCAACATTTACAACCAATGGATTCATGTATCTGGGCAGAATCTCATGCTCAGTTATACCCAGTGTAAATCTGGAATGACACTCAGGCCAGGTCTACCTTAGACTTGCATGGTCGCCTTGTGGTATACAACTCCAGCTACATAGAATACTGTGGGGTAGAATACGTAGTTGGAGTCGGCTTACCTTAAACTGAGTTTGGCGCCGTCCACACTATGGAAGGCCAACGGGAGCAAATGCCTCTGTTGGCTTCCCTTACTCCTCGGGACTGCAAGGAGTACAGACGCCAGCCAGAGCTGCCCTCAGCGTTTGATTTAAGGGTCTATACTAGACCCACTAAATCGAACGCCAGAACATCGATCTCTGGGGTGGCAAGTGAAGACGCTCCCTCAGTGGAATGACTCTGGATTTAAACAGGTGTAACTTGGAGCAGAACCTGGCATTCTGTAGCCATATCATAGAAATGCCCTGTTCCCTGCCTGCCCTCCCAGAACATCCAAAGAGCCGGAACAGTATCCCAAAGCACAGCAGCCTACGCCCCAGCAGGTAACCCTTCCCCAGTGTTATATCACATCTGCTGGGTCTGTGGCTCAGTTTCAGAAGAGGAACCCCCTGAAGAGACTCCAAAGAGAAGGAGCAGAACATCCTCTTATTGTGTAACTACCAAATCACCCAGCATTTATGCTGGAGCCTCGGGGCACAAATCTCTCTTCCCAAATAAAAGGACGCTGCAGTAGAGATAAAAGAAAGGCATGGACTAGGACTAGAAATTCAATTCAAAGACAGACTTTCACCCCCACCTCCTGTGGGGACTAGGGTTAGAAACATGGTGCTGACCCTTTCCCACAGTAGGACACCGGAGGACAAGATGTATGGAGACCCATCTCCATGTGGCTGGATAGCAGCCTGGCCTGGAGACAGCCAGGGTGTGTCTAGACTACAAGGTTTTGTCGACAAAAGGCCACTTTTGTCGACAAAACTATACCTGCGTCTACACTACCGCCCAGTTCTGTCGACAGTAAGTTGACAGAATGCGGCAGTTTTGTGGACGGTGGTAAACCTCATTCTATGAGGAATAACGCCTTTTGTTGACAGAGTTCTGTCAACAAAAGGCGCTATTGCATCCACACTGCTTTTTCAAAAGAGAGCGTCTAGATTCTCTGTTGAAAAAGCAGCTCACTTTGTCAACAGAACTGGCTGTAGTCTAGATGCTCTTTGTCGACAGAGGCTTTGTCGACAGTATCTGTCGACAAAGCCTCTGTCGACAAAAGCCTGTAGTCTAGACGTACCTCCAGTGTCCTAGCACCAGGCATTGCCCTCTCCAGCAGGTTTTCTTGATGTGAAAGCAACTGACGGGATTTTCCCGTGACACCTGAGTCCATTAATATGCCTCAGCCCCACCTTTCAATAACTCTGCCTTGTCCCTAGGGCTGATGTTCTGCTGAGGGTCTGATTAGGTCTCTCCATTGCTGCTAAGAAGAGGGCGCTGAGTGCCAGGATTTCAATGAAGCGTAGCTAGTACCATTTATACCCCGCCCCCGAAATCTTCCCTTTCAGAACATCCTCATCTCACTCCCCTTCTCTCCCCTGCCCCCCCACTAATGCTGTCACGTGCCAGTCTCCATCGCTCGCGTTCGCTTCCTGTTTCTATTCCCTGGGCTGCCTCCCTGCATCCTCAATGACCCACTTTAACTGTCAGATGTACAGTCTTGCTGGAGGGTAGGGATGGATTCACAGAATTTACATGTACAGAGCCAGAGAGCCAGTCAGAGAGGAGTGAAGTGAAAGTGTCAGAGAGAGACACCCACACCCAGCAGGGAGGAAGGAGGAGGCTGGTGGGGGGAGGGCAGGAAAAGGCACAAGAGAGAAGTGAAAGGAAGGGTATGTTAGTGTTAGTGATCTAAATGGAGCTGGGGCCATGGTGAAAAAGGACAAGAACAAGGAAGAGAACCACAGATGAGGAGGAAGGGGCAAGCTAGGGAGGGAGAGGCTGGGTTATAGTAGAGCCCCCTTAGAGAGACCAGCTGCCCATGCGAAGAAGAGGGAACAACATTCACAAGCTGCTATTCTGGGTGTTGTGCAGCTGGGGTAGATGGTTCTGTCACCCACACTAGAGCTGGGTGTGGGGCGGGGGGAGGAAAGGGATGGTGCAAACATATTCCAGCAAAGCGTATTTCTACTCCTCAAGGGCTGAGCAGGTCACAGTAAAAGTCCTCTTCACGCACTGCAGCATGACCATGCACGATGCCTTGTTCTTGTTCTTTCCACAGAATATGCACAGTGCTTGGGGTAGCTGGAGTGGCCTCATACCCTAAGATCTCCTTACCACCGCAGTGCCTGCTTCAGACACACTTCCCCCAGGTCCCTCCCAGCTCCACCCCATATTTCAGATAGAGCTCAGACAGTTCCTGTCTGCAAACCTGGTAAGCTCTGGAGTTGTGAGGCGAGGGGACGCCTTGCATTCTGGCATGTCTCTGATTGAGGGGAAATGCCTCTGGGAAGTGCCAGGTTTGGAACAGAGCATGTGCCCTGATCCCCAGCGGAGACTGGGACACTTGGGAGCCCTTGACTGGATGAGAACAAAAGCAGGAAGTTGGTTGCATTAAGTGAGAGGGAGTCAATGTGGATTCCTGCTTAATGTGAGGAAGAGACAGTAGGAGGGCTAAGGAAGCCAGTTGGGTGTGTGGAAAAGGAATCTCAGGGGGAACAAAGACAGAGAGCTGTGGACCAGAGGAAGGAAAGGCCCAGGAGGGTCCGACATACACAAAAGGGATGCATGGAGAGAGAAAAATGGGATGATTAATAGGAGCATCCAAACATCTCAGGGCTTGTCTGACTGAAACCACAAAACTATTTGAGGTTTGACCTTACTAGATGGAGCAGCCACAGGTTCAGGCAATAAAGCTGGCAGGAAAGGGAGCTACTGTTCCAGGATCCCAGAGGAATGAGTTAAATCCAGTCAAGAGATCCAGAAGGTTTGTAACAGCAAACCTGAGCAATGTGAGCAGGCTGTGCCGGGGGGCTGCCCTCACAGCTAGAGAGGAGACAGCCTTTGGAGAGCGAAGAATTGCTGCTTGCCTGCCTCTCTTTCTGGTTTCCCTGGTTTTATTGTGTTGTGTTTAATTAAGTCACACAAATGTGGTGTAAATTCTATAAGGAAATGAAAAGGCAAATTAACATTCGAGAGGAGGCAATGAAAGCAGCAGGCATGATGTTGAAACAGCAGAGGGACGGAAAATGCTGGGGCTAGGAGGAGGGGGAAGAGAAAAGACACCTGTAGGGTGAGCACAGAAAGATAAAAGTTAGGAAAAGGAAGAGGAGGAGAGAGGAATGGAATGTGAAAAGGGAAGGGAAAATAAAAAGAGAAAGAAAGAGGCAAGGGGAAGAGGAAAGACTGAAAAGGGAGAGAGCAGCAAGACAGTTATAGTGAAGTGGTTGTGCCCACGAAAGCACATGAAACTAGCTACATTTTTTGGTTAATCTTTCAGGGTATGTCTACACTGCAGGATAAGAACACTCTCCCTTCGACTTCCCTTACCCCTTGTGGAAGCAGGACTACCAGCATCGACCGGAGTGCCCCTTTCAGTTCAAATTGGCGTGTCTTCTCTAGACCTGATCATTAGAACCCTGGAAGATTGACAGTGGCAGCTTTGATCTTCTCTGTAGTGTAGACATGCCCTTAGGCTATGTCTACACTACTAGATTATTTCGAAATAATAACTTCTGAAATAACTATTTCGAAATAAGCTTATTCCTCTTCACAAGCAGGAGTTACTATTTTGAAATAACAAGCCCATTATTTTGAAACAATAGGCTTGGTAGTGTGGATGCTTGCCCTGTTATTTCGAAATAGAAATAACCCAGGGTAGACATGCCTAAAGGTGCTGCAGGACCATTCATTGTTTTTTATGCTATTTATTCGGCATTCATGTCTTAGCTATCCAGGTTTCTTTCCAAACAGGCAGCTGTAGTCTCTGCCCCCATGGCACAAGAAGCGAGCACTATGCTAGGTGTCGATAGATGGGTGAGGGTGATTGAGAAGAGATATAAGCATGTCATGGGGTTACTTAGCTGTTACCCAATGTTCAGTTACAATAGATGTTCCCTAAGGCATACATAACTCCACCCCCTCACTCACCCACTGAAGTCCCCTGCCAGGGCACAATGACTCCATCGCTAGCTCAGTGTTTCTCAACCTTTTTTTTTATAAAGTACCTCTTTTACAAAAAAAAAAAAAAATTATAAGTACCCCCAGTACCTACAGTTTTCAGACACACACAATTTTTTTCTACCATTGCAACACATTTATTTAAACAACTTAATCGTAGCTGGGCGGGTGAAGAAATTTTTGGGTGTAAAAAGTACAAAAATAATAAGGTGCTGTAAAACTTAAAACAAAAATTCAGTTTTCTCCAAATTTCAGTTGTGTTGATGTACCTCCCCCCCCCACTTCTCTTGAGTACCCCTAAGGGTACTCGTACCACTGGTTGAGAAAAACTGTGCTAGCTCACTCTACCCTTTTTCATGATTAAACCACCCTATGCATGGCAACACAAGTCCTGCAGCCCTCTCCCTTAGCAGTCAGTCCTTCTGTTATGTTCACTGCAGCTACACAGACAAGTTATATAAAAACATATGATACTCTTAGTTGGAAGGTTGCCAAATAACCTTTACTCCATAGAATTCAGAACAAAAACACACACTCACTCCAAAACAGAGAGACAAAACAGGCTGCTCCCCAAAGAAGACACTTTGTGCTATGCTGGCTCACCGCTGACCAGCTGCTCTAGCAATGTCCAGATCGCATTCCTCACTAAAGATCCCTCTAGCCTGCAAGAAGGACCAAAAAAACCCATTACAATTCAAAATGATAGTTTGTAATTTTAACACACTTTTGGCGGCACTGGTCTCCTATGTGACAATTGCTGTGGCTGGAGCTATTTCCTTTCTCCCTCAGACAAAGGATGTTAGACACCTAGCCCTCAGAGATATTCCTATGTGAGGGAGGGTTGCCAGTTTTGGTTGGATGTATTCCTGGAGCTTTCATCACCTGACACGTGAATCTTTTAATTCCTAGAAACTCCAGGACAGTCCTGGGGGGTTGGCAACTCTAATGGATATGTAAGAATGTTTCTCTGTGACACTGGGAACTAGCCTGTGAACTGTGCTTGCCAGTCAGGGTCAGCTGCAGTAGCTCAGAGAAGTTGAGCCATGTCTGGGATTTCCTTCCCAAGGACAGAAGGCTATGATAGAGGAAATAATCTTGCCACAGTGCTGGGCTTCTCAGGTAGACTCAACAGGGCCCATTAACCAGAGAATTTAGCCTGGATTCTCTCCTGTACCTCCACTCTACTTGGGGATGGTGGGAGCAGGAGCTGTTTCAACTCCTTGAATCTCACCCCTTCCAGAGCCGCATGCTAGAAGCTTTGACTTGCCTCATGGATATCAGGGCTTTAAAACACGCTGCACCTGTGAAAGCTAGCATGTCAACATGCCTCTTTCAGAGTCGTGACACGGCACATTTGCCTTGCCAGAGAGTTCCTCTCTGACAGGAGAATTCTCTGCTGGCTAATTGCAGCAAGATTCTGGCCTTCAGAGTAGCACAAAGAGAATGGATCGGAGTAGAAAGCCTTCTCCTTAATCTCATGATAATCAATGGGTCTGCCCCATTCTAGATATATACAAGGAGGTCATCTTTCCCAGACCAGACGCCATTGCTGCAAATGGTCTGTCCAGTCGGGAGAGTTGGCAACCCGAAGGACAAGGCATAGAGCTGGGGCGAGGGGAATGGAAATGAATGGCATGAATATTCCCTCTTGCTTCTGTTGTTCAATGAATTTACGTCTGCCATGGCCCTCATGAGCTCACTTTGTGAGTGATGGAGTTTCACTAGTGCCAGTGGTTGTGGACACCCAATTTTAAATGTGCACAAGTGGGTATTCACGTTGGGCATGCCCGCGGGGGCTCATTCAGGCGGGGAACAGAAAGGATACCGTGTGATTTGTCTGACCAATCAAAACCAAACAGTGCTGCTGGTATCTGGAATGTTGAATATCCCATGCTCCCAGCAAACTGATTGCCGTCCATTCACTGAGTGACATAATTTAGGGGGTGGGGAAGTGTCCACGGACAGTGGCTAATGAAACTTTGGATGCTCTCACAATGTGCTCATGGAGCTTCCAAAGGTGTTGAGCACATGCAGTTCTCACTGAAGCCAGAGAGGTAAATCCTGAGGTCCCAGAGCTCAGCACCTTCCTGGATTAAGCCCTCAATGACTACTCCTTCCCTGACTATGGGATATGTAATTACACACCTCAGTCATGGGCATGCAGAAAAGAAGTCTGAAGTACAGCTTTGCCGGGGTGGTTGGAACAGTACAAATGAAGGCAGGGGTCCCAAAGAAAGGGTTGGAAGGTTTACTAGAAGATTTACTCAGTGTTGCTCAAGTCTTTAACTCAAATAAGTTTTGTTTTTCTTCATTTAAATTATTGTTTTGGGGTGGGGCTGGGGATGAGGCAATTCCAGCCCTCTCTCACTGCAGCAGCTTGGGGCCATGTGAGAAACACCTGGCCATGGCCGCTGCAGCTGGGCACAGCTGGGGGAGGAGTGTATGTCCTCTGGCTGGGGAACAGACACACAAACAACCTGACAGTCTCTCTGAAGTAGATAGCTGTCCCTTTCTCCACCCCTGCTGGCCCAATGGGATTATTGTTGTCCTGGTCTCTATCTCTGGCCCTGCGCTGCCCCCCATGGTCATTCTACAGTATAACTGTCCTTCCTCCCAGACCTCTCCCTTTCCATTTTATGAGACACAGTCGAATTCCAGGCACATCCCATTGTCCTGGCACAACCAAACCTTTCTCTTGCTCTAAGTTATGGTAAGAGGTGATCCCACTTCTTATTGTTTAGGAGGAGTTCTTGAACAAACAGACTCACAGATGGATAGAGGGCACACAGACAGACAGATGCACAAACTCTCTCAAATAAAGAGTAGATAGGGAAACAGAGCAGGAGACATTAGAGGCTGATGGCAGGTTCATCTCAAAGAGGAAGGCTTGGATCCATGTGAAAAACTTCACCGAAGCTCTCCGGCCTCAGTTTGTCTCCACCCATCTCGTAGTCCCTGTTAAGATGGTTGATCAGGAGACCGTATTGCCTAGTTTCTACCCATTGAGACATGGCCATGTCTGTTCAAGGAATTAACCAAATGCTCCAGATTGGTCTGTGAACAAAGAGAAGGTGAACGCTGATCAGCAGTTTGTAAGATTAAATCCCCTTTAATGCTAGCAAGTGAGAGGTTGTAGGACATTTGTATCCAGGCCGGGCTGCCTTTCACAGGGCTTACAAATGCTGAGTCACATCTAGCTATGATGCCACTTTGGTAACCAAGACAGTTATTAAGGTGAGTGTGAGAATTGCACACGTACCAGGCTGTTTGAAGGAGAACTTCAAAAGGGCTGGCAGTCAGGGAGCCCAGCAGTAACCTTTTGCTAATTAGCTGTCTTGATTTTCCTGCGGTTTATTTTTATACATCTCAGGCTCCAAAACACATTTACTGTAATGTCAGAAAGGTCCCGGTAAATAAAAATCTCCCTGGCAATTATCACCACCAGTCCCATAGTCCTTTCAGGGACAACGTGGCCTGGGTGAGCTCAGGACAAGGAGGCTGACAATACCACAATGACATTTTTGTCCTGCAAGAGGACTGGGTGAGGCTGTGGAAATGGCAATAGTAAGGAATGATTATTCCTGTCAAGCAGTAGAGTCAGTGAAGATGATGAGAACTTCTTAAGGGAGAGTTGTAGGCAGAGGAGGAGACATCAGGCCACGGAAGGAACAACTCAAGGTGAATGTAAAGTTGTGAGATGCAGGAGAGTGATGGTCAGAAAAGGGAAATGATGGGAGAAAATAAATTTGCTAACTACAGACTTAAGTCCCAAGTCCAGAGAAAGAGAGAAAGCAGGAGGGCAGGGCAGGGTGATAGAAGGAGAAGACCAGACATTATACCCCTATGAGGAAGGACACATGTAAAAGACAACATATGAGAAAGGAAAAACGTACATGGAGATTGATTTTTGTGGCTCCAAGTCCAAGGGGGAGCATGGAAGACTCCACAGTAATGGGAGTGGAGAAAGGGAAGAGAGGCAGGCGTGACTTTTCGGGGTAGAGCTCCTGAATGCATTGAAGGAAGAGATGACAGCAGGAGTCCAGTTCTGGAGAGTCTAAAGCTATGTCTATATCACAAACTAAGCAAAGTCTCTGGCTCTGGTTTGAGCTCAAGGCCTCCTTCTAGCCACACATAAATCAGCCTGACTCAGGTCAGCAAGCACCCAGGATCTGGGTCTTAGAACTCTGCTGGGGGGTTGGTCAGAGCCTGAATCCCACTGTGGCTCAGATCCAAGCCTGGTCATTTTGCAGTGTGGATGCAGCTTGAGCTGCAGACCTAGGTCAGAAGGTCTGCATAGCACAGCATGGATGCATTAGTGCACCTGTGAGACCTGGGCCCCAGCAACTGTAAACCCCTGGGCTTGGAAACACTGGGCCCCCAAGCCCCCAGATCCCACAGCCCTGGTCTTAACATGCAGTGCAGACATTCCCATAGAGGCACAGACCTGAAGCGGAATCTTTGTACAGGAAAGGCTGGAACACCGTGCGGTGGAGTCACCTGTGAAGTCAAGCTGCCTATGGGATGTGGGTGTCATTCCACATAGTGCCATGCGTCACTCTGCTATTCTCACCAATCCTACCAGTCTGGTTTTGCATCTTCTTTGAGCCAACCATGCCCCTTGTTCTACTCTCTGTTGCCATGGAGATCCTAGATGTTGGCTCCCCATTCTCTTTTTATGGTCATGGACCAAGACTTCTGAGATTAACCTGAGGCTGGTATAGGACACAAGGTGGTTGGCTTGCTGTGCTGTCTCCCCCACTGATATAACTAAATCACGCACAGTGAGGTCAAAACCCTCCCGCCAACATAGCGCTGTGCACGGTTCCACTTATGCCAATGTAACTTATGTATCTTTCACACCCCTAAGTGACAGATGCATTGCTGACATAAGCGGTAGTGTAGGCATGGCCTTCATGTTTCCTGCTCTCTGAATCTATTCCTGGAATGTCCTCTGAGATGCTGCATTAACTGGTGCTGGACCAAGCCCCGGACCAGAAGTTTAAAGAGATTGGGATTTATTTATGCCAGTGTAATGCCATTGATTTCAGTGTAGTTACTGCTGATTTACACTGGTCTGAGTGACAGCTGCTTCGGGCCCTTTATCTTTGAGAAGACTCTTCCTCTTGTGAGTCTAATGACTAATAGTAATGGGCAGGGCATTTAGCCATTGGAACTGACAACCAGTGACCCAGGATCAAATGACTAAGGCCCACAGTTTTCAAAATCAGTGCATAGAAATGTGCATGCACTTTTGAGGTTTTTTTTTTAATTGGCCCCAAGGCTTTCTCCACTGAGCGTCTTGAGTTAAATATTAATAGAAAAGTAGGAGGCTGACAATTTTGCCTTTCAATCCTAGATATTTGAAATCCCAGAAGAACATTGGGATATCATTGGGATGAAAGATGGCTGTGGAAATTAAAGCAGTTTCCCTCATTGTTCTCTCCGTCCAGGCCTAGGGGTCACTACTAAGCATGGATGGACAGCAGAGGGCGGGGTAGGGAGACGGGAGCCAATGTATGTGGGGAGCCCCACACGTGCCGGTTCCTGCGGAGCCACCTGTCCTTCCCCCCACGCTGCTGCTCCCCACAGAGGCAGGTGGGAGCTGGTACTTGTGGAGAGCCGGCTTAAAAGCTGGCTCCCTGTGAGCACCGGCTCCCACCTGCCCCCGTGTGTAAACGTGTGACCACTGAAAAATTCAGTGGTCTCACATTTACAAAAATAAACAAAGTTGAACATCTACTATGGCTATAACAAACTTACACCCTCTGTGGTCAGACACAGCCAGGGACACAAACACACACAGACAACGAATTACATGACCTCATACAGATTGTTCTCTTCTCCTTGTCCCTTTTTTCACTCCTACCCAGCAGCACAAAGAACCATTTGTACTTACTCTGGGTTCAGTGGCTGCTAGGGACAGGGCAGGAAAAGTGAAGATGGGATGTGCAGTGATTACTAGAAAACATCATTATTCCTGTGCCATTCTTTCAAGCATAAACCACTCAATATTGGCTCCCAATGGCTCCCAAACACAGGAAATCAGTTGAAGAGAATTCAGAGTTGAAAGGAGAATGGTGCTTGTTGTATTAAGGATGAGAACCTGAGCAACACTCCTCTGCCCCTGGCAGCATTCATATTTAATTCAGGATGTCTCCAATAGCTGCAGATGGGTGGCAGGCACCAGATGTGTGCCCCAAAACATGTCAAGCAGAACTGTCTCTCCGTGTCTTCTGCTCTCCATGCCAGTCTTTCTTGGTGACAGTGAAGGGCTGCTCTGAGAACTCTGTGCCAACTCAACTGCCGGTTGCCGTTTCTTTGAACTGGAGTGAGGCAAAGCCCTTTGAACATGGGCGATGGATAATGTAGGCAAGGGAAAACTGCCTACGCTGCCCAGCTGCCTAGGAGTGGCTAGGGCCATGTGGCAGCCTAGTGGCCAGGGAAGGCTGAGGCTATGCTGTGTGGCAGCCACAGTCCTCAGCTAGGGTTGGGCAGGGCTTGGCTGGGGGCAGGAAGGTTGTGAAGGGGCATGGTCTCGAGGGAAGGGGTGTGGCTTTGGGCAGAAGAGGTAGGTCTTCAGCTGCCTTCTCCAGTCGCCCATGCCTTTGAATTTGACTATTGACTCTTTTTTCCAAACCAATATCTTGAATTGATGAAACAGATCATCATTGCGTGCCATTACAGCAGAAAAGCTTTTGCCTGCTTCATTGTACTACTTTGGGCCTGTCCACAGCAGCTGGGTCTTAGAGTTCTGGCACTCTAGACCAGGGGTGGGCAATAATTTTGGTAAGCAGTTAAGGGCTGCACTTCTGTGGAGGGGGTGCGGCATCTGGGACAGTGGGTAGGGTGTGGAAGGGACCTTGGGACAGAGGACTGGAGGAAGGAGTGTGGGGTCTGTGAGGGAGTTTGGGTGAATGAGGGTGTTATGATCAGGAGCAATGCTCGGGGTGAAGGGTTCAGGGAGGGGTAATGGGTGCAGGAGAGGATTCTGGCCTGGGGGAAGAGTGTAGGAGGGGGTGCATGATCTGTGAGGGAGTTGTGACCTGGGGGAAGGCATGCAGAGGGTTTGGGTGGTGACACGGGACAGGGGATTGGGGTGCAGGGTCAAGGAGGGGTATGTGTGCAGGAAAGGATTTTGGCCTGGGGGAGGGGTGCAAGAGGGGGTGCAGGGTCTGGGAGAGAGTAGTGACCTGGAAGAGGTGGGGAGAGGGAATACAGAGAGTTTGGGTGGTGGCCTGGGGCAGGTAGTTGGGGGGAGAGAAAGAGGGGGATGCCAGAGACAGGCTCTGGATGGGAGGCGCTTACCTAGGCAGCTCCCATTCAGCAGCTCTGCAGACTCCCTGCCTGTGTGCTGGGCAGCTGCTTCACCTGGTTCTTCTCTGGTGGGGAGGAGGTGGGCGGGGAGGGAGTGAGGAGGCTTCATTCACTGCCCCTACCTTCAGCAAAATTGCTCAGCTCCTACTGGCCAGAAACTGGCCAATGGGAACTAGGGGATTTTGCTAGGGGCTGGGGACAACATGCAAAGCTTTCTCCTCCCTGCCCAGACTGTACAGCAATTAGCAGTCTGTTGTTTAAAGAGGCTGCAGCTGCTCTATGTAAGCGTGCAGATGAGGTGGACCCCAGCTGGGTCTGGCGGCGTGGCAGGATGGATCTGGCCCGCTAGCCGCCTCTTGTCCACCCCTGCTCTAGACACCTAGTTCTAAAGGTCACACTATGACATCCTGACTCAAGCAATGTCAGTAGGAGTTTTACCTGCCTACAGGCTGAGTAAACAGGAGAGAGAGACTTCTCAATTGACTCTATAGTTGCTAAACCCTCTAAACTCACTTTCCTAAAAGGCTAGATCCTGATATTTTTAGTTCTCCGTCCCATTCAAAACCTCAGTTAAAGGTCACTGTGCCTTGGATTCTGGATTCATTGCTCTTAGATTATATTTGATTCTGAACTGGATTGGTAATGAGGCAGGGCCTGGTTTCCAGCCTGAGCTTAACTAGACCTCAGAGTTTACTCTCACAATTTTGCTGGTGCACTTTAGGTCATTTAGGGACCAATTTTCTGGTGCCATCTGCAATTATGCGCTTGCATCTTTGCACCTCCAAATAACTCCAGGTGCATTTTATGGCACTTAAGTATCCAACTGATCGCATCCGGATTGCACCAGCAAATCAGCTATACTAAGATCAGAATGCTACAAAATGTATCGGCAGTTATTTGTGTCCACCAAACTGCAGCAGCAACATAAGAATTACATGGCTATAATGCAGCCATGACATGGCATAGAATGAACTTCTGTCTCAAATGATCCTTTACAGAGTGCCCTGCATTAGGAGTCAGCGTGAGAGGATTTAGGCTTCTTAAATCCCACTAACATGCATCCATCTTTATTTGCAGGAGCAGAGTCCTGAGACAGTGGATTTATGGCTTATTACAACGATCTATAACCCACTAACATCCCCAGCTGCCTTTCCCTGCTCCCATTTCCTTTCCCCCTGTGACTGAAGGAATGTTAATGGGCCACTTCCTCTAGAAATACACATTAACTACTTACATTAAATCAGGAGTGGGCAATAATTTTTGATGGGAGGCCACGCCAAGTATTTGGTAAGTGGTCAAGGGCTGCACTTTTCTATACTATTAATGGAGGGAGTGAGGGGTCTTGGATGGAAGTTGGGTGCAGAAGGGAGCTCTGGGTAGGTGACTGGGGTGCAAGAGGGGTGTGATGTCTGGGAGGTAGATTGGGCGAAGGAGGGGTTGTGACCTGCAGCAGAGGATTGGGGTGCAGGAGGGGGTGCAGGGTCTGGGAAGATAGTTGGGTGCAGGAGATGGTTCAGATATGGGGGAGGGGTGTTGAAGGGGGTGCAGGGTCTGGGAGGGAGTTGTGACTGGGGCAGGTGTGTAGGAGGGGGTGCAGAGGGTTTGGGCTGTGATCTGGAGTAGGGAATAGGGGTACAGGAGGGGTGGAGTACCAGGTGCAGGCTCTGTCTAGGAGGCACTTATCATAGGAGGCTTCTGGCCAGCAGCCCAGTGGGATCCTCAGGCAAGTTCCTTGCCTGCCACATCCCCACACACTACTCAAAGCGGCCAACTGCTGGGGCCGGCATGTGTGCCTCTGTGCAGCGCACCCCTTGACAGGGTCTCTGTATTCTGCATGCACCCGCAAGTGTGGCCCAGGCAGCTCCATTGGCCTGTTTCCAGCCAATAGGAGCTGCGAGAATTGTGCTGGGGGAGGTGCAGTGCATGGAGATCCCCCTCCCCTGATGTGAGCACTGTGCGGAGATGCACATGCTGGCCCCCACAGCCATCCGCTTTGAGCAGCATGTGAGAGTCCTGCCCGAGGGGCCTGCTGAGCCCCAGGACAGGGGCAGCCCAGAGTATCGTGGGGTGGGGGGGGGGTGGATCTGAATGTTTGGCAGGCTGGATCTGGCTCATGGGCTGTATTTTGACTGCCCCTGCTCTAAACAATCTGTCTCACTTTGTATTTAGCGGTGACACTCTATATGCCCCAGAGGAAGATCTGTGTAACCTCGAAAGCTTGTCTCTCTCTCCCCCCCAGAAGTTGGTCCAAAAAGAGATATCGCCTTCCTCATCCTGTCTCTCTAGTATCCTGGGACCAACACAGCAACAACACTCCATTGCCATCTCACAGCTGGATATTGGCTGATGTGAACTAATTAGTTGTCTCACTTCAGAGCCCAGCAATTAAGCAAAACACCTCACAAAACACACCAGCCCTCTTGGCCCCCTTGTTGGCATTCTCATGCGACCAGGCATGGTGACTGAACAGATGCAAGATGGTAGGTGTTTCTAAAAGACAGGCTCCAGCAAAGCCCAGCTTTACAGGCTGGATGCTGGAATCATTAGCTGGGTTTTGTTGCCTGGTACCATTCCAGAAGGGCTGTTTCTGGGATCCGAGGTTATATGTACAAGTATTTCTAAGCACATATCGGCTGCTGCACATGTCTACCAATGCTGCACTGTCTCCCGGCCTGAATCTGAGTCATTATTATGTAAAGAACCTTGGTAGATGGAAGTATGAGAGATGCTATAAAATCCCCAACTTAATCCCATGTTAAAAGTCACAGGAGAGTGGTTATTGGACAAAGAACTGTTGTTTCCATTGAATTTCAGGGATGGAGAAGATAACCAATGCAGGAGAGATACAAGCAACACACCCTGCGGCTATTACCTTTGTGTCCATGTGCCTGCCATCACTTAAACAATTAACAAGCTTGACTGGCTGCCTGAGCACTGTCAAGAGTTAACTTGCACTGCAGTGGCCGCCATTGGCTCCGGATCAGACAGGTGTATTCGGGCAGTTCTCTGCTTAGCTACAGCTCAACTGTTGTGCCCAGCTGAGAGATCGTGGGTGGCCAAGAGTGGGATTTTCTGCCTGCACAGAGAGCGACGACAATTCTTCACACATGCCTGACTATATAACTCACTCTTCATTTGGCTGACACTCAAAAAAAAAAAAGGCTCGTGTCAGACGTTTGGAGGATGTTGCATCTAAATGATGTGAAATTGCCCCCGTCTATCCGAAGGGGCTGGCCATATTGAATCTGACACCATGACACAGCGCTGTGGAAAGCAGAGAAGGTTCACTGGGAAAGTGTCAGCCCAGTGCACCTCCATCACACTTCCCCTGTCCTGACAGGTCCCCCTCTCGCGTTACCGCCTCAGTTATTTTCTTTGGGACTGATTCTCGCCTGCTCTGGGACTGCTGCCACGTTGGCTTCCAAAAATACACGGGTGTTACAGGTACACCTGACGGATACAATACAACAACCTGACAATGGAGGATTAATGAGGCATAAGCAGCTGACCTGCTGCTATGATGCCAACTCCTCTCTCTGAGTGTGCTCCACTCCGTTCCCTTTGCCACCCAGGAGGGCAGCAGACGCCTCAATGAAGGACAGGTTCTAGCCTCTACACCGCTGTTTTGACCAGTTATCAAGACTGCAGGGGAGTTCCCCCAGGCGAAATGATGATGTCTCATTTGGAAGGAGACAGCACATTGGTAGCATGGCGGAGCGCCCTGCGGAGCCAGCATTCTGGACAGTCTGAAACCTCCTTGGAGCACGGCCTGCTGGCTAACATGTAAGATGGCACTGGCAGAATTTAGCTGCTTTTCACCTTCCCCCACCTTTTCCTGCCCCTTCAGTACAGGGGCGGATACCATGCCTTCCAGTGTTCCTCAACTGTCTCACTGCATGTATGTCAGGAAAGAGCCAGGCAGTGGCACCAAGAACTTCAGGGACTTGTTCAATATCCGGTGATCATGGCACTCAATGCTCAAACTGCCCTTGTGCAGCCATGCAACACCATAGACCATGGGAGGAGTGGGCTTTTGGGGCTTCCCTCTTCATTTACTCATGCATGGGCACTGACCTTCAGTGATATGGAAGCAATCCCTTCATGCCCAGCTCATCGCTTGTGCTGGGTGGGGAGCAATGCTATTCAGTGCAGCAGTGCTGTGAGCTAGATGACTGGAGGACAATTCTGCTCCATCCTGTCCCCATATCTCCCCATCTAAGCCACAAAGCTGGGCCATCTGGTCCCACCCATTCTAAATGGTTCTATTCAGCCATTGGCGTGAGGCTATTTCCAATGAGGGAAGGGACTGAACCAGGTTTCCCTCTAAGCTGTGGGCTTGTGCAGCCACCCAGGAGAGATTCCAATGCGCCCAAAGCTAGGTTTGTGTTTCTCCAGGTGTTGCACATTCACACCTGCCTCAGTGCACATAAAAATTATTGTGCACATGGATGGGGAAAAAAATCCACCTTTATATAATCCCTGCCATTGCCAAGCAGTTTGCTTTACTAATACATACCCAGAGTTAATTACCTTTACCACAGTATGGCAGGTATTCTTAGACAACGGGAATACCACGTAAAACCACGCTAAGCGGATCATTTCCACCTTCTCTGTTTTTTTTCTACAGAGTGGTAAGTGCACTTTACAGATCAATAAAAGGCAACATCCTGGCCAGACATACATGTTTCAAAACAGGGGGTAGAGTTTTCCTTCCAGGCATTCAGGCTGAGCGTTTCAAAGCTGTGTCTGGGATTCGCCATTAAAGTTAATAAGGCTTGGATATCCGTATCTGAATCTCCACAGTGGCTCTGAAAAATCTCAGCCTCCGAGTCAGCCTAAATGTTTTAACGGCCTTCACTGTGCATGTGGAGAGATTGCTCCCACTCACCAACTGAAGTGCGGCCACCTCTCAGTGGAACACCAGCAGTTTTTTTACAGTGAACAGTCACGCCGTCCATCCATACAATATTATGCCCGATAATATAGGGAGGGGAATTTCAATAAACAAGAAGTAAATTTACTAATGATCCAAGGTGTGATGCCACCAAAATTGAGGTTAATATTGCCATGGTTACTTAAATGGCTCTCCTAGATATCTCTAACAGACAGCACCTTTCTACTGCACCGTGCACCACAATCCAGTGCTGGAGCATTAATTCAGACCAGTCTCAGAGGAAAGACTGCATTTCCATCCACACCACTTCTGATCACCTCTAATTTTTTCTTGGCATTCTCCCCTCTACGTAGTGCCCCAACCTCACTTTGCAGAGGGATGTATGTGTGTGGGTTTTTTTTTTTTTTTTAAAGTTCCTAGACATCAAAATTGCTGTAATGGCTGGAAGGAGGAGAAAATGGGGATAAAAGGAGTTAGGTGGGAATAAAGAAGGGATGAGACAGGAAGAAACAAAAAGAGAGGGGGGCTCATAGAGGAAGCCTGGTTTCTTCAATAAGGCTTATTTACTTCACCCAAAGGGAGAACCGTGTGGTTAAAAATAGTTCAATTTAAAGTCAAACTAGCAATAATAATCATTGTTGATACAATCATAATCTCAAACTGTTAGCTCTTTATGTACAAATGAGCTTAATGGAAAATGCTTTCCACGCATCAAACCATTTTGCATTTACTGAGGGCAAATGTGCCTCTTTCATATGACTTGGTGGTTAGTGCCATTTCTTCTTAAGCAACAACAAAAGGCGGCCCATTTGGGCCAATATTTTCAAAAGTGACTGGTCATTCTGGATGCCAGACATGAAGTACCCAAAAGGATCCAATTTTCAGAAAGTTAAGATGGCTTGTGTGGGGCACTTCAAACCACTCTTCAAAGCTGTGCATTATATACCACAAGTGGTTACACATGCAGAATTTAATACCAACAAGAAAGCACGATGGCCTTGCCCCCATTGAACATGTACATTTTCAAACTGGCCCCACCAAGGAACTATATCTTCCGGTCAAGTGAAGTTGCACTTGGTGCAGGACAAGTAACTTCATAGCATGTTCGCAGTGGGCCCAGCATGGGGCTGATTCAGTTCTAAGCATGAGCTAGAGCAGCTTCAACTGCTCAGCCATGGAAGTCTTTAGAGGACACATCTCTTCTAAAAGGGGGTAAATTGGTGACACTTTGCTCTCAGAAGAAGAGAAGAGGAGAGCCTATGACAAGCCTGCAGCTGAAGAAGCCAAGATGCGAGTGCTCATTATGAGCCCTTTGAACAAGATGCATTATTTCCTCTAACCCAAGCAGCAAGATAGAACATAGAGTATCAGCAAGGTGGTAATGCAAAGGCTGATCCTGTAGGGAAGCTAACAGGATCTTGTCCAGGCCAGGAGCATGTTTCGTTCTGATATCTCAGGCCACTCTCAGCGTTGTCAATTCTGGCGCTTACACTATTGTCAGGTACTGCATCAGGCTGTAAATAAATAAATATCCTCTTCTGCCTGGGGACACCTTTTAATCTTCCTGTTCTGTTTTATACACTGTCCCCGCATCTCAGCTGGGTTACACTGTATCTAATTCGAACATTGGACATATGGGGCTGTACTAAACCAAGGCCTTCGTTTTATATTAATCATCAAGTACAACAATACTGCTAGCTCAATCCCACTTCTCAGGCACCAGGCCAGATCTGCTCTTGCTGCTTCCACTTCCCTTCACCAGCCTGAGCCCTGCCCCATGGGGAAGAATCTCCCACTAGGAGAGGGCAGCTGTGTTCCCCATCTCCACCCACTCTCTGGGTTTCTGCATCTACAGCAGGCTGGAGGGCAGAGGCTGCAGCAGACATTAGCCAAATCAACCACTCCCTGCCCACCACCACACACACACTTCTGGCCAGTACCACTCACTTAGTGGCTCTTGCTGGCCTCTTATAGGCCCTGTGGTGGAAGGACAGTTGCAGAATTGTGCCACCACAATTTTTCTCCAGTAAATTTTCTGCTCCCAAGAGCCCTATGTCCAGGCCCCTGCATAGATATAAATGTCTGCCAGTGGATTCAGATATCCATGGACAGACATCAGTATCCACTGATCTGCAGGGCTCTGTTTCCAAGAGACACTGCGGCCAGTGAAGTTCTCCATGTTGGCAGCTCCGCCTGGCAGTGCAGTGTACCACCCCCCCCCCCAGCCCCGCTGCCAGCAGGGCTGCATGACCCCCAACAGGAGACACTGGGGTTGGGGGCGGTACAGCCACACAGCCGGAAGGAGCTGCTGATGCAGGTCACTGGCTCCTGGGAGTGACAGGACCATGCTCCTCTTCGTTGGCCACTGTATCTTGGAAATAGAGCCATGTGGATCAATGGAAATCAATGTCTATCCGTGGATATCTACATCCATGCATAGACATTTGTATCCACACAGGGCTCTGTCTATTTCAGGGTCTACACTGGCAGAAGCCACCAGAACTGAAATCTGGCTTTGTATCCACAGTTTAGATCAAGGGTCCAAATTTCTTGGTCAAAGTATCATCAAGATCCTGACTCCAGAAAAAATAAGAAGAAGAATTAAATAAAAAGATTTCAGGGTCTGCTCAAAAGCACCTACCGGTCTGGATTTGGCCCAGAGTCCATCTATTGACTAACCCTGAGCTAGATGTTAGATATAGGTAGGTACTCAAACATGAGTGTGGTGGGGAGATGATAGATTACAGAGCTGAGACAGACCATTTCTCTATCACCATATGTATCCCTCTGTCTATCTGACAGGCAGACCAATGTAGATGTTTTATAGCCAGGTTTCCAGGCAGCTCATTTCAAGCTGCGGCATGCTGCCTTTCACTCTGGTTTATTAATGTAGGCCTGCGTGGGGTTATTAAAACCATTCAAATCCAATGCCATCATTTCGGTGTTCCTATCAATGGCTCAGAGGCACAAAGGATGGGAGTGGGAGGGAAAGGTGCCTTGATGGCTAATTTCCAAACAGGCTGGTTTAACAAATAACTAAAAAAGCGCACGAGGAAGATTCAGACCATAAGGAAGAGCCAAGCTATGGATGATCCTCTTCTGGGTCATGGTGAAATCCCTGAAAATTCTCTGTGTCTGGTGTGAAACACACCTGGGAGGTGGGACCTTCAATTTAATCCCATCAGCCAAACCACTCTGAATTCTGCTTGAAAGCATGTAGTCCTTGCCTTTTGTTTCAGAGGCACATTTGCAGCCAGGCTCAGGCTCTCTGCTGATAAGTCCGTTGAAGTGGTTGGTTCCAATGTGATGATTACACCCAGGAATGGGACTGACAATATCCTGTATCCTTCTTGTCCAGGTTTGATTCACAGGACCAGAATGGCAGGACAGATTGGATTACTGCACTGAGAAGCTTCCCATAGCAGACATTTAAGATTTCACACATCTCCTCAATTTTCACTGGTGCAGGGAGGTAAAAAGCCAGGAGATGGAACTGTGTCTAGCTGTGTGTCTGTGCAAGGGGCTTCTCGGGCCGGGTCATAATAATAAAGGCAGCCTGTGGCATTTGCTCCCGTGGGAGGTCATTGAGTCCAACAGAGTGGCTGCATTTTGAAAAGGTCTTTGTAATTTTAGGAGCTATGTGTAGTTTCCATTAGGCAGGCTAAGATAAATGTAATCAGAGCTGGAGGCTGAAAGCTGATTCCTTGTGAGTATCAGGAAGGAATTATCCCCTGCTCCCATAGACACTATTTGCATATTTGGCTACATGAATCATGGGAGATTTCATGTTCCCCCTTGCTAGAGGCCGGGGAACAAGGGCCTGATCCAGAGAGCACAGAAAGTCTGACTGCAGAATATGAGGGGTGTGCATCAGAATCTGAAACCTGAGCACTCAGTGAAGGCAGTCGTGGAGCAGCAATTCCAGTTTCTGCTGCTCTGCATGTGATGCCACAGTGGCAGCTATTTGCCCTAATATTTTACATATGGATGTCAGATCACAGACTCATTCCAGGTATAGAGGAGAAAACTGAGTTCATCTCCCTTCTCACCCCTGGCAATGCAGGGCTGTTCCCTTCAGCATATCTTTGTTCAGGTTGGTTTTAAATGCTTCTGACAGAGAAGTTTCCACTTTTTGATCAGAGATTAACCGCACACTCTAACAGATCTCTGTAACTGGATCAATTTTTGGATGCATACTATGCATACAACAGTGGCCTAATTTCCCACTACAGAAGTGCACGCAACACAATTAGGCCTATTTTATACAAATGGCATGGATGACTTAAATAATGCTAATTTAGTATTTGTCCTTTCATAGGATTTTAGGCCAGGAGGAACCCTTATGATCATCTAGTCTGGTCCCCTGCATGACACAGGCCAGGTCACTGGTACATTTGATCCAAATGGACCTCACTTCTGGCTGTGCCTTTATAGGTACCTCTGTTTTATAATCTGTAACGTAAGAACAAGTAGCCTTGTGAAGTACTTTGGGATACAGGGGGGAAAACACGGGATAAAAACTAAGTGTTAATGATTAATTATGAGGGGGGGGAATAGATATGAGAGACAGACAGACAGATAAATAGATAGATGACTAGCTAGCTAGCTAGAGCTTGTGCAAGTGCCTGATTAACAGCCCTGGAGACAGAGCTGAAGAACAGGAGCAGCATGAGCAAAAACAGTGAAAGCATCTATGCACCTTCTAGCTCCCTCCCCCACACCATGTACTTCAATGAATAACTGGAGAGAACATTCAGGACATGAGAAGGGAATTTCACCTCCATGGCTTCCCGATGAAGCGACAAGAGCATCAATTAGTGTCATTTGTGGAGGGAGCGGTGGTGTGTTTGACATGGGGATATCTGGACTGAGACCACCATCTCATTTCACACTACAAGCTGTCAGAGGGCAGCGATTTTTAGCCAGCCCTTTTTTCTAATACCAGTGAAGATAACAAGGCAGATTGCCCTCCAAGACACCTAAGTGGTTCAGAATCTCCATCAGCCAATCACATTCCCCCTTCCTTCCAACCCATTAAATAAAGAAGTTATATTCTGAGGGCACAGCAGTAACCGGTGCTCCCCTTTATTACTATCACTTAGCAGATGGAGTCACTCAGAGCGCCTTCAGTGTAACTGAATGGCTTGCACCCTGCAGTCTGGACTACTGGCAGGGTTTTCACTGCTGATGACCTGCAAAAAGCGGGGGAAGAAGAGGCTGGCAGTGAGACTTTGTGAATGTGGTGCCAGTACCCTATGCCAGCAAAATTACAAGGCTGAAATCCTGTAGCTAGATAGGGCAAAACTGTTCACAGTGAACAGTTTAATTGATGAACATAGAAATGCTTCGACTTTTACTAATCTGTTCATTGTGTGAAACCATTTGGCAAAAGGTTTATGCAAACATGTCAGCCTAGGGGTTACTCCTCCGCTTGCTGTATTTTACCAGCCCAAAGCCACCTGCTTGTGCTGTGCAGCAGTCACATGCTATGCTTGCTCTTTTCTCTGGGATGACTCCCAAGCCCCTGACTGTTCTCAGGTTGGCTGCACTACTACTTGTGTAAATACTTATCTGTGCAAGCATTCGTGGCACTTCCCTTTCCTGCCTGTGAACACAAACTTGCTTGTGCAGTTGTTTGTGGGGAGTGCAAAGAGAGACAAAGCAAACATCTGCCTTTCATTGGAAGGAATGTTCCCAAACACTGGTTTGGCTGCATTCGGCCAGCTCTGTTTGCAGCAGCTGCTGCGGAGGCTGGGCTGGGGTGGAGGGGAGGTCGAATAGTGAAAGGGAGAAGGTGGCCATTCATCACAACTAACCATTCTGCAGTGAGCAAAATCCATCTCTTGCTCATTGTGTCCAAAGAGACACACCCCAACCTGTTCAGCTTAATAATACTCAACTAGCTTGTTTTCTCCTGTTTCGTGGCAGGAATAAAGCCCTTATCCTGCTCTTGCTGCAAGTTCCATTTTACATCCTTGATAACTCAACATTAGACTTTATAAGAGTCAATTGAGAAAGCCCCAAGGGAGTCTTTGATATAAATACCTTCAAGATGCAGGGCTTATAAACTGAGACGATAAAACTGTTTTTTGTCCTGCCTGTCCCAGGCCTGCTGTCTTAGCACTGATGTTTATAATTCACTGCCTGGGTCTGGGTTTGTCTCTGTCTAGGCATGGATTGCTGTCTGTCTGGCCTAGTCAGTAGCCATGTATTTGTGTGATCTGGGGGTAAATTTTCAAAAGCACCTAATGAGGTTTAAGTGCTTAAGTCCCATTAACTTTCAATTAAACATGGAGTCAAAGTTGCTAAGTCACTTTTGAAAATGGGACTTAGGTGGTTTTGAAAATGTTACCCTGGACAAGGAATTTTTCCATCTTTTCCTGCCTTACTCCCTGACTGTTACCTCTTTGATCCATTTGGCCTCTACATTTGTTCATGTGTTTCCAGGACTTGTCTGTCCCTCAGACTGCTGACTGTGTAACCTTCTCTCAGGGTTTGTCTACACTACAGCGGCACAGCTGCAGTGGCGCAGCTACGCTGCTATAGCACTAGTGTAGACATTTGCTGCAGCATCAGAAAGGCTTTTTTGGGTCCCTGTGGTAAATCCATTCCCACAAGAGGCAGTAGCTAGGTCAGTGGAAGAATTCTTCTATTGACCTAGTGGCGTCTATACTGGGGCCTACTCCACTTAACTACGTCTTTGAGGGGTGTGCATTTTTCACAGCCCTTAGCAATTTAACAAGGTTGACCAATGTTTTAGGTGAAGACCAGGCCTGTCTTCAGGATTGTCAATGCAGCCCCATTCACCAGTGCTGCATTTACTTAAAAATTTTACGAAGTGGAGTCTGGTAAAATAATGCCGTTGCCATAAACCTGACTCTACTGAAAACAGAGGTGCTAAGCAAAGCTTATGCCTGACGGTGTTATTGTTTTCAGTCTCAACAAAGTAATGTTTAAGCTCACTTTTTAACTCCACCCTTGCTCAAATTAGTCTGTCTTCCTAAGCAATAATGGAAAAAAAACTTTTTATCCAGCTGTGCATTTTCCTATACAAATTTGTTTCCATTAAATTGTTCCCTTTTGTCCTCTTAAAAAGCATATTTTAAATAATAACAGTGCGAAAAAAATTATACACTGCAAAAAAGGTACTCTGCTGTGTGCCTTTCTACAACAGTTATCTCTCTCAATGGATGGATGAAAACCTTTAAAATGGTATTGAGGTGGAGGCAAGAGACACAAAAATTCCTAGAGCTCTATGCAGCCAGACATTTCAACAGCCAACACATGGTAAAGACTAATCTTAGAAAACTAAATTATATAGGTGATGTGAACCTAATGTTCTCTTTCTGCTTTGCAAAAAACATAGTTCTGTGCAAGTGGGGTGAAGGCACATACTGTACTTTGGTTTTGGAAAATTTATTTTTCTGTAATCCCTAAATTCAATGAAGGAAAGTAAATTTAATCTTTTAAAAAACCCACCCAACTTTCTCCCCAAAAAACACTTTTTAGAGAGAAGAGTCATCATTCACAAGGCAACATGCACAGCAGAGCTGTTTGAATAGTGTGTGCGTGTGTGTGTGGGAGGAGGAGGAAAATGAATGAGTATTTCAAGAATTCACTTTGATCTGTCCATTTTTTAGCCTCTTCATACTCAGTGACTACACGTGCTTGACCACAAACTAAGGTATGTATCATAGGACATGCGCAGCTACTTATTAATCAACTGAATGACCAGTCTGGAAGCTTGAAAATTGGCCACCTTTATGTATAATGCATACGCTGCTGCTTTTTCACTTGTGATTTCCTCTAAGTGCAGCTGAATACCAAAGAGAATTGCAAACAACAAAGGCAAAATTTGCTGAATGCATTTCTCAACTGCTATTTCAACTAGCTGCATCTCCTAGGGGGAGCAAGGTAGACTGCAGTGCCGCAGCCTTTCTCTAAACTCCTCAGAGACAATCATTTTGAGAATGCCCTGAGTCTTGTGTTAACTATGGGGACTGCTGACTTTGTAAAAGTGGCCACTGTCCCTGGCCTTCAGCTGAAGCTTGGCTCCGAGTTTGAATTTTGAACACCATCAAATGTGTGGGCTGTGTGGATTGAGGTCTGAGATTTGGATCATCATTAATACTCTGTGAATGTGGTTCCCTTGGTCAGCACAGAAAGATGCAGCAACTATGATGGTGGGTGACAGGGTTGCCTATGGCATGCTTTTGAAAGCGCTTTGTTTAATTCTCCTTGAGCTTCTACAGGGGGCAGGCCCAGGAGATGCCACCCAGTTCTCAGCCAGTACAACCAAGTAGATGGGTTGCAAGATTGTCACCGTGACACTTTCTACTCGTAGCATGCCTGAGAAGAGTACGCAGGTAATCCTCTTATCCTTTCATTGCTTCCCTGTGGGTGTGAGTACAGTCCCCAGTTAGACTGCACACAGAGAGGAGGCTTTCTGGAAACAATCGCAGGCTCTAAGGATTGGTCTACACTAAAGGGGAAGGTCAAATCAAGATTCAGAACACCAGCTATGTTAATTACATAGCCGGAGTCAATGTACCTTGATTTGAGTTTTCCCACTGTCTCCACAGCAGGAGCAAATGTTCCCGGTGGCTTTCCTTACTCCTTGCAGGACCAAGAATACCAGCCACCAATGGGGGTGCCTTCTGAGTTAGATTTAGTGGGTCTTTACTAGACCCCCTAAATCAAACTGCAGAAGATTGATTGCGGCAGTGTTGATCTTCTGTGGAGTAAAGACATGGCCTAAGGGTTTTCAGAAAGGAGTGGAAGAGAAACATATCTGGGTCGCTGACTATGTCTGTGCCAGGACACAAATTGGCCCAAGGTTTCTCTTGTGGAATCTAAAGATGTAAAATCCCCCCCATGCATCATTTCCAGATACTGTTTTCATGTACTTGAACTCTACCAAAAATGGATTTGTTCTTTCTGGTTTGTCATATCTGCATGATCCCCTTACACTGCTTCTCCTTCCCCAGCTGTTCACATCTGCCTGTTCCTTGCTGTTTGCTCTGTCCTTTCTCCTTTGGTGTGATTGAGAAAGTCTCCTCTTACCTTTGTACCTATGTCCCTCTGCTGGTTCCTGACATCAAAAAGCTGCAGCTCAATGGATTTTTTTCCAGCTGATGTCATGAATGTTGCCTAATCATCATGTGCATTTGCCGACAGGCACTGGGGACTCAACATTAGGAATCCTTAAGGATGGGTCACCAAGGCCAATATTTGAACTGCAAGAAACAAAATAGAAGAGGAGGATACATCAGGGACATACAGTAGTGTCAATGAAAGCAATGGATCAATTACTGCACAGAGATCAAAGTTATCAAACAGTGGATCAGACACAATTGCAAAGATATCATATATAAAACAACATAAGACCTCAATAAGCAACAAGATCAGCTGTTGGACCTAGTAAATAAACAGGAAAGTAAGCCAGCCCTTATTTGAGGGAAAAAAATCAAGAGATCTTTGGCACTAAAAGGACAGAAATAAAACCAGGAAACATTTCAGAAAGAAAAACAAATTCTGTGCAGGATTTAGGAAAACGAGGCAGTGAATTAAACATCAGAACAATGGGGCGGATCGACAGAGAGATCAATAGACGTAGAACAAATATCAGTGATGGACAACCTGGGGACAGGCAGCAGGAGACACACAGATCTGGGACAAGTCTATTAGTGTCAGAAGCATGCTAGTTACTGGCATGTTTAAATACAGTTGTTGCTCACAGAGTTTTCACACAGTTTCTCTGACCTGTTTGGATGGTGATTTTTTTTTCCTGTGAATTCTGCCTGCCAAACCATGCTATTGACCAGCTAGCCTGCAGTATGATTTTATTGCATAGAACTGTAACCTCCACATCCATACTTGTCAGAGAAATTGAGCTACTACAGTCCTTTTAGAAGCAACTGTGATTTACACATGGTTTTAACTAGCATATTCCTGATCCTATTGCGGACAGGGCTTTAGAGAGATAACATACCTCTCTCCTCCTTCCAAAGCCGATGTGAGAGAAGATTGACAGAGAAAGGAAAAGCATCTGTAAGATGGATGGACTCGTGACAGAGATCAGGGACATGGGACAGAGGCCGGAAGACACTAAAGACATGTGAAAGACCAAAAGCAAATACTAAAGAGCAGAAGCAGGTCAGCGACATATACCAGGCAACCTGCAAACTACTGGAACAATGGAGAACACAATTGGATAATCAATCAGAAAGACAAGGCTGAGAGGCATCAGGAAAGGCAAGAGACACCTGGAGGTCAGTTATGAAGCCTAGTATCTAAACTAGAAATAGGAGGACAATAACTCAAAAGCCATGACTGCTTTTTAACAGTGAAACCGATATTGGAGAGGCAAGGCAGGTATTTGAATGCAGGATCAGTGCTTAGAGTGTAGCAAATGTCAGTGCAGAAAAACACAGAAGAGAGGAGAACAATTCTGGAATAATGAATCTGGTATCTGAGAGACAGGTACACCTTATGTAGAAAATAGACCGAACAAGGGAAACTTTAAAAAGCAGCTTCATTTTGGAAACAGCCCATAAAAATAACATGGGGGAATTCCACGCTAATTACCTCTCCGGGATTCCATACCAAATTTGCTTAGGAGAGAGGCACAAAGATTTTTTTCTTTCTGAAGTGCAGGCTTGCAAATTCCACCAAGATCTGAAAGTAAAGCTGGACACTGCCTAGCACGTGCTTCATCACCAGTAACCCTGACTCAAGAGAGGCCTAAACTAATTAAGGTGTGGTAGAAGTGCATACCTCACTATACCTCAAAATACAGATTCTGCAAAGAGGAATTTAGTAAAGAATTCTGCAGGAGAAGTGCAAGTCAGAATAGGATTCCAGATCACTCTCCCACTGTGAGATGGGCCCAACAGAGACAACAAGAGCTAAAAGTAGAATATAAGAACATAAAAATGGCCATACTGGGTCAGACCAAAGATCCATCTAGCCCAGTATTCTGTCCTCTGACAGTGGACAATGCCAGGTGCCCCAGAGGGAATGAATAGAATAGGCAATCATCAAGTGATCCCTCCCATTAGGGACACCATTAGGGTTGCCAGGTGTCCGGTTTTCGCCCGGACAGCCTGGTATTTGTGGACTCTGTCTGGTAAAAAAAAAAAAAATTTTCCCCGCCATGTTCGGTATTTTTTTGAAAGTATCTGGCAACCCTAGACACCATCCATGCCCATCCTGGCTAATAGCCATTGAGGGACCTCTCCTCCATGAATTTAGTTAGCTCTTTTTGGAACCCTGTAATAGTCTTGGCCTTCACAACATCCTCTGGCAAGGAATTTCACAGGTTGATTGTGCGTGGTAATACAGTTTATTACTGGTATTAAACTAAGTAGACTACATCTAGGGAGCAGATCTATTGAGCACAGAGTCATTTGGTATGGTCACTATACTGAACTTGCTTAATTGTAATTTGCAAAGCGATCACATAGGCTTTTCACAAAGGATAGATCCTATCAAATGTAGCTGAATGAACAATTCATTATAAATATCTATGTCAATTTTCACCTCTTTTTCCAATCCACAGAATGTTCACACACAGATTGCGAAGTCCTTATATTTGTTTATTATTAGAGCTAATTTGCAATTTTCCCCCTGTGCAAATATTATCCTAGCTGTTCATTGGAGATAATCTTTATTTGAAATTCACACCCTGTTGATTAGTTATATTACCCAGGTGGCACTCGGATGATTTATGAAATGGACCGTGAATTTCAAATCTGGCAATCAAATAGTCCATTTGAAATGTGCTTTTGGCCACTAGGTCAGCATCTGAGCATCACTGTTGTTTTTCCGGTGTAACAGTGCGAGTAAAGCTTAGAGGTTGGACCATGCATGGAAGGCAAAGATGAAGAGGCCTCGAATCTGACTGGAATTAAATTCATTTTCAAATTTGAATGAACATCCCCAGATCATTGCCTGCTCCCTCCTCCAGCTCCACAATTTACTAAATTCTGTCACTGACGGCAAAAATGGGCAGTGAAACATGAGGTCTGGCATCATAACAAAGGATGAAACTAAAATGGCAGGCATTTTAACCCTGCAAGCCACGCCTTCTTCCCTAGAGTCCCTGGGAGATGGGTGCTTGCTGGGGTGAGGCTGGAGGTGTGGATCCTTCTGGCCTTAAACTCATAGTTCTATGGGATCACCTCGGTCCAAGTTTACCCCAGAGCCTATCACACACAGCACCTGCAGGGCCACTGTGGGATCTCCACCCCCCCTTCCTTGCTGAGGCACGAGGCACTAGTCTGGCGCAGGGAAGTGTGGTTCACCTCTCACTCTACCAGGTGTAGCAGGAGAGCGGGCAGAATTGCCAGGCCTCTGGGCAAGGTGAGGGCCCAGCTCCATGCTCCTGGAATGGACAGGGCCTTGGGAAGAAGGGGCAGGGCTGGGGGCAGCCAACCTGAAGCATTGCTTCCCCTTGCCAGCCCTCAGAGCCACCCAGAGTGCACTGTGCGGGGCTCCAGCGGCTATTTAAAGGGCCCAGGGCTCTGAATGTCACTGCTCCTGCACTAGCAGCAGCAAATGGCCAGGAGCCCTGGGCTCTTTTGAATCACCTAGCCCTGGGGCAATTGCTTCCTTTGCCCCACCCCTATCAGTGGGCCTCAGTTTCAGGGATCTGCCCCGACGTCCCGGAATACAGCCATGCCAGATTCTACCAACAGAGTCCTGCCTTGGGCAGAGGCGTATGCCAGATTCTTCAGAAGAAGGTGAACGCCCTCTTCTCATATAATGCACCGATGCAATGCTATACCCGGGGCAGCAAAAACTTCCTTCCTGGCTGCCTGCCGATGGAGAGCAGAACAATGAATTTGATAGTGGCATGAGACACAAGGCATAAGTCAGAGATAAGGAAGCCAGAGGGTGAGCAAAGCAACAGGGCAATACATCAGGCAGTTGAGGCAGAGCACAGTTGAGGAGATGGATGGGAGACAGACATTAGACTGAGGGAGCCGGCAGCAGCAAGGCAGGAGCGTTTCCATTCCTCTCTCTATCTGGACCATGGTGAAGAATGGTCTTTTTATTTAATAACACCTCACAGTTTTTAAATGATCAGCCAAGCTTTCAGAGTCCACCTGGCATTAGCGACGTATTTGGGAAGGGGAATGGTGCTGAAGACTGACTCTTAGCAGGATTTTATAAAAGCCTCTTCAAGCTCCTAGTGATTTGCTGCTGTGGAAAACAAACACAGACTGATACAAACAGAGAGGCACAAGGAGCTCTCTCACTCTTATGCATGCGCATGCGCGCACGCACGCACACACACACACACATGCTTATCAATTCATCAGACCTAGTGAGCCCGAAGGGCTTGTCAAATTCTACATGGATTCAATTCTTTTTAAAAAGTGGGGTAGATGAATAATATTTTGTGATGCTGGAGAGAACCAAACTCATTTTGTGACTCTCCAGTTTCAGCCCAGGGAGAATGGGAGCTGCTGCCCTTGGTATGCTAGTGTGAGACAGGCTGAGGGAGAGGAGGTTGACCGAATTGCTCTTGCTCTATCAAGGTGACCTCAAAAGAGGAGGAAAAAAGGGCTTGTGGAAAAAAAGCGGGGAGGAAGCCTCACGGGTTCTTTTCCATTCTTCATTACAGGGTTTCTCCAGCCCTTTGCTTATTTTCTTAGATGAGAAATTTGGCTCTTCTCTGCCTTGGAAAACTCTATGGCTGTTTTGCCACTGGCATTTTTGATAATACCTCCCACCACTGAGTCACCAGCAGGGCAGCTCTGCCACCGGGAGATGGCTTGGCAGCTGCAAGCCAGTGGCTGGTTCGCACTAGTGCTTTCAACGGTGCCATCACCGCTGGAGCTGTGCAGTGATAGTGCAATGGTGAGAGAATTTAAGGAAAGCCCCAGTGTGAACCAGAGCAATGGAAGTGGGCTAATTAGTCATGTGACGCTATCATGAGAGCAGAGGGAGAGCTCAGCCACTGACAGGCTGTTGAGAACAATCTGTTGCTTGTTTTTGTTACAACTGTCTAATTAACGACAGAAATGATGTGTTGGACTGAAAACCCCAAAGCCTTCCAGGGGGGCCTGAGAACTCAGACTTCTAGAAGGATCATCCTTGGCATTCCAGACATTTTGGATGTGAAAAACCTGCAGACAAGAACCTAACTCCCCAATGTCCCATTCTGTTCCCCCCATTCCAAAATGTGCATGCACCCCCCTGCCTTTTCAGGCTTCTATAGCCCTTCAAAAGACACCAAAGAGCCACAACCCATTTTTTTTCAAAACCTCTTAGCAGGTCCCTGTTGCTGCCCTGAATGTGGTTAGCGGAATGGTCTGGAATGAGCCTGGAATTCTGTCCCCAAAGGGGCTCAACCTGTCTCCTTTTCTGCCTTGTTTATCTTCTGGAGGGGCTGGGCTTGGACAAATGCATGGAGGTGTGAGCCTCCTGCTGGAACACGTCATTTCAGTGGCAGGATGAGCCACTTCAGTCATCAATTGCCTCGCAGTGTGTAGGAATGATACATGCCCCACAGGCTCAGGACACTGTCCCGTCTCTCTTTTTATCCTTCCTGAGAGGAGAACCGAACCCCGAGCTCCTTCCTGGATGCCCGCCTCTCTCCGCTGGAGCCCGAGGCCCTCCCCCCAAAAAGGCAAGAATTGCTTACATGCTGGCTGGCTATTGCCCACACAGTGAGCTGCAAGGCTGACTCCAAACCATTTAAAAGAACAGCAGGAATTTTAATTGTTCCCATGCAGTGGGCCCTGATCATTATATACACCATAGAGGTGCAGTAACTAGCATGTGGGTGGTAAGAGCCTTGGGACGTACTCCATCTTAGTCAGGAATGGTTTGTACTCTGGGGGTGCAGCCCAGGGCCTGAGAAATTAGAAAATGAAAACTAAGCATCACTTTTCAGAAGTCAAAGGGCAAAATCAGCACTTCGATTCTCAGATGATGGGCATTAAAGACAACAGATAGATAGGTAGGCATTGACTGCTGGCTCTCTGCAGAAACCACTCTGTGAATGTAAGGCTACCCTGGGCTCCTGTGATGACATTTCTGTTATACATGCCTCCTCCAGCAGTTTCAGGCCTGGAGTATGTGTCTAATGTTTGTGTAATGCTGAGCAGCTCCACTACCCCATGCAGTTAGATTAGCTATCATTATGTCTTGAGAGCCCTGGAATTACCAAGTTGCAAAGTAATAGATTGGTACTTATAAGGCACAGCTGGACAGCTTCAGATTAAGTAAAAATAAAAAAAATGGGGATTTCTTAGTACTTAACTGCCTGGAGCTGTCCTGAGATTGACATATGCACAGCAGATTGTGAAACTGAGCCCTGTCCCTAAATCAGTAGCAGACCCCCCAACGAGAGAGATTAAAGGGGGAAGTTGCCCCAGGGCCTGGTGATTCAAAAGGGCCCAGGGCTCCCAGCCATTGCTGCCACTAGAGCAGCAGGGTCCTGAGCTCCAGAGCCTTTAAATCACCACTGGAGCCCCACATGGTGTGCTCCAGACAGTGCTGAGGGAGCCTGGGGGAAGCTAGCCCCAGCCCTGCCCCTTCTGCCCAAGGCTCCACCCCTTCTGGAAATGTGGAGCCAGACTCCTCCCCCACCTTGTCCAGGGGGCTGGCAAGTCTGTTGGCCCCCCTGATAAGCAGAACACCCCTGTCCTCATCTTCCCCCCTCCCCACTGCCAATGTCCCAGCAATTGCTTCCAACCTAAACTCTTCTGGAGCGATTCCAAAAACAACCCGAAGGGACAAATTTATCCCTGCTGACTGACACCAGATGTTTACTTGGCCCAAGATAACTAGCTCCCTCTCTGAGGGGAGAAATCACTACCAAAAAAAACCCCCCCAAAACCCTGCTTGGGAAACAGAAAGCTCATGTTTAATTGAGCCTTGCTTATGTCAGGCTGAATGAGCCAAACCCATCGCCGTTTCTGTTATTCAGCATCTATCAAAATGCAGTTGTGAGTCAGAGGAGAATATTCCACATGGCTGAGAGATCAATGGGTTTTGGCTTTTTCCACCTTGACATAAGCAAGGCTCCATTACATATGAGCTTTCTTTTTGAAAACATCACACTGATTTTGATTTTCTTTCTGAGGTGATTCTTTTCCTTGCAAGGCTGCTCTAGGTTGTTATTTGTTTTGTTTTTTTCTGACACTTATTAAATGGCTGTTCTGCCAACCTGTTTGACTAAAGCTCTGCTTCAGTTACACTGATACAGAGCTGGAATAATTCCAGCTAAATCTACAGCAACACCAGCAGAATCTAGCCCAACATCCTGAAGAATATTTAGGACCAAATCCTGCTCTTACCAAAGTCTGAAGGAGCTTTCCATTGACTTCAATAGGACCAATGCTTGGTGCTTAGACCCTTTGACTTTTGACCCTATGCAGATCCCCATTAATGGTGTGTTGTTTAGGCACAAATTGTAGCACTGGGGCCTTAATTAATACTTGATTTGGGAGTGGTAGATGCTTTGAGCCAGCCTTGGTCTTTAAAGGTTTGTATATATTCCAATACTGATTTCTATCATGTGCCTGACTTGAAACTGTAATAATGAACAATTGCTTTCTCCCTTTCCTTCTGATCTCATAGTCAGGGTCCGCTGGCACTAAACTAGAATGCAAAACGGAAATCACTGCACAGTGATATGCCTGTGTAGCATTGCTGTCCATTTATTTCCCTTTTCAAAGAGCTGCTGTGTTAAGCAAACAGCTTTGCCTGGATCCTGTCTGAAGGAATTTGTCTGGTACAGCATGGTTCCTGTTGTGGGGAGTGGAGGAGAGTGACTGAGTGTGTGTGTGAGATGGTAGTGGGTGTGTACCATAATTCTGCTGTTGCTTCAGCGGGGCGGTGGGAAGGAAGAGGCAATAGTCAGAGCTGGGAGACGACCTCCAACCTTTACTTGAATATTTGCTTGGATTCCAGCAGGTGGGCACCAGTGTTCCCCGTGCACTGGTGTAGCTGCTCAGCAGAGAGTCCAGTGTCGCCCAGCTGATTAGCAGAGTGCCCGGCCATGCACATTTGCACATGTCTTGGGAAACATAAGCATTTATTTTGCACATGGATGAAAAAAATCTGCACACGGATGGAAAAGATGAGAGGGAACATTGGTGGAGACATATGGTGGCTACCAGTTTGGCTGACGCAGGTGACACGTGGGGGACACAAGGGACCATGTGTCCCAAATGCCATTGGCAGGAGGTGCAAAGGGCCAGCCAGCCGCTGGTGGGGGCACTATGGGGAAGGGGGGCTGGCACCAAGAGCAGAGGTCCACCCTCCCCCACACTCACCAGCAGCAGTGGGGCAAGCGGAACAATGGCCCCATCTCGCTGTGCTCCTCTGGCCACATCACTCGGGAGAGGGGAGCAATGTGGCCGGGGGAGCAAAGTGAGCTGGGCCCGAATTGCTCTGCTTTTCCTGCTGCTGCCCATGAGTGCAGGAGGGAGGCCTGCTGCTGGCTTCGGCTCTCCAGCCCTGCTAGTCCTTCGGGCTGCATCACTCAGGGGAGGGGGAAGAGGTGGGGAGGGGACGGGAAGAGGCAGGGAGGGAGCGGAGCAGGGGTGAGGAGGGGCAGAGCAGGGGCAGGGAGAGGCAGGGCCTAGGACAGAGAGGGCTATCCTGGCTCTCCTCTGACCTGGGGGAAGGGGGACATGTGGCCAGTGCCCCCCACCTGCCCCTCTTCCCCAGTCGCCTCTGCTGGCTGACATACTGGTGACTGAGAGGGTGACTTGCAAAGCTAAAAGAACAAACTGCTACAATTTGAACTAAAGATTCAAAACTAGGGCTATAACAGTCTCAGGTCTCTGTGGACTGGATACCGAAGGGCACCGGTAACACATGAACCAGCGGCTTATAGTCCCTCTTGTCTTGCTACAAAGAGCTGAACATTGCTGCCAGCGAACTCATTTGCTGGAAGAGTCAAGAATAAATTTGAATCGAGCCATTTCAGACCATGAAATCTGAATTGCAAAGGTGAGTATTTGCGCTGGGTGAGCCTCCGGATTGAGCTCAGCCATTCAGGGAACAGAGGCAACATTCCATTCACAACTAACGAACGCAGCTCAGATTTTGAATGTCAGCTCCATACAACAGGCTGCACACGTGAGGATGCTGCACTGTCAGATTTAATGGTGAAAACTGTGCAGCAAATAATTGCCACTAAAAATATATTTTTGAGACCATCATAAACTGTGCCTGGACAATTCTAAAATGGAAAAGAAATTAAATCAGTTTATCTATTTATCTATGTTAGGAGTTATTTTCAAAAGCCCATCAGTGACTTAGGGCCAGATTTTGAAAGATATGTGGGTACCCAAATATTTCTGGCTGGATTTTCAGACATGCCAAGGCCCATGGGAGTTAGGTACCTACCTACATGCTTCCGAAAATCCCATTAGCCATCTCACTGCACCTCTGGCTATATAAATACCTTTGAAAATGTGCTCCTTAGAGCCCAAGTCTCATTTCAAAAACAACAGACTCCTAAGTGCCTAAGTCACTTTTGAAAATAGGATTTTGCTTCCTAAGTCACTTTCAGAACTTTTACCTTTAGCGCTAGTGAAAACTCACCATCTTCCAAGAGCATCCTAAGGCAGAGCAGTACAATGTCAGAGCTGTTTCCAATCCTCCCCCCTATGTTAGAGAACTTTGCCCAGGTTCTCCAGTACTTTACAATGATCTGGCACAAGAGAGACAGCAAAGAATTTAAACTATGAGTCTGACAAGAGGCAGAGATACAAAAATTCTTTATCACCGTTCTCACACTCAGGCTATGTCTACACTGCGGTTTTTTTGCGGAAGAGGATATGGAAATGGCGTGCTCATTTGCATATCTTCTTCTGATTCTTTTTGCAGAAGAGGTTTTGCCACTAAAAAGCCCCATATAGACAGGGCCATTTGTCAGAAAAAAATCCTTTTTTGCAAGATCCCTTATTCCTTAAAAATCGAGGTTTACAGGATCTTGCGAAAAAAGGGTTTTTTTCCGACAAATGGCCCCATCTACACGGGGCTTTTTAGCAGCAAAACCTCTTCTGCAAAAAGAATCGGAAGAAGACATGCGAATGAACATGCCATTTGCATATCCTCTTCCGCGAAAAAATCCCGCAGTGTAGACATAGCCTCAGAGTTGTGGTCTGAGCATCTGACAACCTTCCAGGAACTCCTGGAACCCTTGGGTGTGTCTAGACTGCATCCCTCTGTCAGCAGAGGGATGAAGATTAAGCAGGTCGACATTGCAAATGAGGCAGGGATTTAAATATCCCACACCTAATTTGCATAAAAATGGCCACCACGTTTTGCCAACTCAGCACTTTGTCAGCAAAAAGCGGCAGTCTAGAGGGGGATCTGTTGAGAAAGAAAGCCTTTTTCGACAGATCCCTTATGCCTCCTGCCTCATTTGCAGTGTCGACCTGCCTAATCTGCATCCCTCTGCCGACAGAGGGATGCAGTCTAGACATACCCCTTTTGTCTCATCTGATCCTCAGCCTTCTCTTCTGACACAACATGTGCAAGGTGCATCTAACCCTCTCCCAAAGAGAGTAAATTATACCAAGACAATAGCTACTTCTTAATCCCAGGGGAGAAAGGGAAGAAATAATCCAATGCAGAGGGCTTGACTGTTTTTCAAGTGTGGGAAAGTGGGTGTGGCCTTGTATTGGCAACCCCACCATTCAAAAATCATGCGCCAGGCCCACCCTAATCATGAGATCTACAAAATAATAAATGTTGGGTTCTTTTTATTTGTCGGCTAGCTTTTGTGCCGTGAGTGACCATGTTTACCTGCTTTTCTCTGCAGCCATGAAGGCTAGGGACTTACTCACATGACCTAGAGCATATAGAGTCAGTTATTTTTGCCAAGGTCCAAAATTCTTGGTCACAGTATAGTCAAGGTCCAGAGCCAGAGAAAATAAATTAATAATAACAATAACAACATCATCATTTTTTGGTCCATTGAAAAGCATCTAGCAGTCTGGACTTGGTCTGAGGTCCACCTATTGATGACCTAGAGATCAGGACAGGCACCTTTAATATATCAAAACAAGACAGGCAGAAATAAAGAAGTCATACTGCATGGATCACATGACCTAGATTTGGTATCTTAGCCCTATTGAAGCCAATGAGAGTTTTGCAATTAACATAGGTGGGGGCCAGGATTTTATCCAAATGTTTGCACCAGGAGACTTTGAAGTTCCAGTACCCTGGCTATATCAAGATATGGTAACCTTTCAGAGCCCAGGCAGCAAAGCTGGAAGTGCAAGGTTTCTACAGGGTCTGCTGCCATGCAGAATTGCCCCTGTGCATGGACTGCATAGGAAACCTTAAGTTGAAATGCTGAAAACCCCAAGAGACATGCAAAAAGGTATCCGCCTGGCTACAGAACAGCCTACTTCTGTGCATAGAGGAGCAAATGATATTCCAAATGGTGTGGAGAATTTCCAAGAAACGTTTTTGCCACATTAGGGGCACTGAGGACAAAGAAATTCCTACTCCAGCTCAAATCCACGGACCTCATCCTGAGATTGCAAAGGTGCAGGAAACCCTGGGTGTGCTAGAAAACAGAGTGAAAAGATCAAATTGAAGGCTAGTAGGTCTACCTGAGAGCAGGAGGAGGAGGAGATAGGTTACCATTTCTAAATAGCTTTTTAAAGGGTATCTTTGCAACAGAGGGATCTGAGCTTGTGTTTGAAGTGGAAAGAGCACATCACAGCCTTTTGCTAAAACCACCTGATGACAAACCTCCAAGAGAGGTGATAACAAAATCTGTGAAATTCCAAGATGAAGAAGCAGCTTATCAAATTAACCACAATAACTGACTTCAGTGTACAGCTGGGAAAGGCGGAGTTCATATTCTTCCCTGCTATCAGGGATGTGACTGAAAGAGAAGACGGATGCAATTTGTTCCTGTAAAATGATAACGAAAAGACAAAGGATCTTCCTTTGCTTCATGTTATCCTACAGGATTGTGATACCTCTGCTTCTCTGGCACAATGGAACTCTTCACAATAAGGGAGAAGTTAGTCTGTGGAGGAGACCAAACCTTCTCAGGGGGTGAAAAGGACATGGGAATGAGCTCCCCAAGTAGCCAAGGGCCATCCCAAATCTCCATGCTTTCCACCCCAAGTGCAAAAAATACATCAGCAACATGTACATTTAAAACAAGCATCCTCCACAACCAAAACAAAGCAAACAAAACCTAAAATCTTACCCAAACAAGAAACACCACTGCGCATGCTTCTCCCACTTGGGAAGGAAAGAGAGAAAAAAATATGTGACAGATGGGTAATCACATTGCTTAATGCACTACTGAATGATACTCAAATGCTACAGTGTTGAGTATAATGTAAGAACCTATCCAGAATGGAATAAAGTTCTGTTTAAGGATCTTTTGATATTCTTCAGAAGCTGCTATGCTTCCTTGGATTCTCTGGAAAATCAAGATGAAGCTAGTTCATCCATGGTGAACCCAATAGATCTCCACTGAAGAGAGAAAGCAGAGGACAAGAACAGAAATGAGCTTTATGGATGAGATTTTCAAACACATTCAATATTAGCATCACTCTGCTGGCATTGAATTCATTTTTAATAGGAGCAGAGGAAGACCTGAATGCTTCAGAAAATCGCACACTAAAATCTTGGTCATATATTTTCTGTCTATTCCAGTGTTTTTTTTTAAATAAAGAAAATATAGTGGTGTCACACAAAAAAAGGTGTTGGGCAAGAATATGCTGCAAGTTTATAATTCTGATGTTCTTATCTATTGAAGTATGTTAATGCATAGGAGGAGAAAAATGTATTCCCCTTCCTTTATCATTTATACAAAAATTGCATTGGATTAGTAACTGACATCTGAAATAGGGCTACTTGTATGAAAATGTTGGGTTCTGTTCCAAGTTACTGTTCCAAGTTACTGTTATAATATCCCTAGTAGTGAATGAAAGGAAACGGCTAGTTAGCCAGCTGTGAAATATTTGTATTGTTTAAGTGTGGGCAAAATATCTGATAGGCTGGGCTGGTAGCACTGCCTCTATTTAAGGTTACTCGCATTCCAAGACCCTCTTTCAGTTATTTATAACGTTGACCAATTTTAACTATTTGGATTTCAGTCAAAACAGTTCAACCATTTCTGAGAACAAGGATAAGATACGTTGCTTTGCCCATTTAAAAAAATTCTGGTGACCCTTCCTTTGAACAAAGTAATGCCCCTATGTTTTAGGAAAGAGGCTTGATATTTGTCAGGAAAGTGACCTTTGTGTTAGGGAAGTGTCTTTTTGCCGTCCTCATAAAAATCTGCCCAAATTTGGCCAAGTTACAAGCCTTGAAAAATCACCATTTGCCTATGCTCAGGAGAGAATTCGTGGAGAGTTTAACAGCTAAAATCTCCAACGATTCCATCCCTACTGAGCATGCTTTAACCTGTTAGACCATCTCCACGGGGTGACTGAAAATGCTCCATCCTAGGGTGACAAGGATCGACATTACGCTGGGGATTGACACTGCAGCAATTGATCTTCTGGCCATCGATTTATCACATCTGCTTACACATGATAAATTGATCTTCAAGCACTCTCCCCTGAATGCCGGTAACTTTAACTGTTTCACTCGAGACAGTGTCTGGAATAGATCAAGGGGAACACAGAGCTTCTGGGTGATGAAAAATTGATACCTGTAAGAATGCCCTTATCCTATGAGCAATAGGGCCACAGCATCCCAAATCATTACCTAGAGGCTCTGAGATGGTACTGAGTAATTAGCAGCAGGTCAACAATGGCTGGTCATTTCCCTGCTGGGGAATATGGTTTCACGAAAACACCTCTCAGGATAGCTTCAGAGACCTGTGCCAAAGCACACTCTAATCACGAATCTTGCCATAACTATTATTTTACAAAACACACAGTGACCCTCACTGAGCCATGACCTCTCTTCACTTCAATAAACGACTCCTCAACAGAACAGTCCTAATAATCTTAGTCATAATGAGCCTCTATATCAAAGGTGTCCAAAATCAAAGTCTCCATCCACTTATTTTCTTTCAGTCTCAATTTGTTGATTCTTTTCTCCCCTCCTCCCATTCTAATTAGTAGAAACTACAAGCCTAGGAATGGTATTTGATCTTGCCTCCAGAAGCCCAGCTTGCCCAAATTAACCCTGTCCGATGTGGTGTTCTCGTGGCTGTATGCACACAACAGGATTGCAACATTTCCCTCAATTCCAGGGCAACTTTTGGACTGGCTGAGCATGGAGACTGGGACCTTGATGAGAAGCCCAGAGAGTGGAGACTGGGACTGTGTAATCCAAAATGAAACTGGGATATGGAGTTAAGGATGGAGAAGAGATGGAGATAGGCTGGAGGGGATGTAAAAAAAGGGGTCAGGTTTGGGGGAATGAGTAGAAAATTCTGTGCCTACTAGGGAGCGCTCCCCACCATAGCCTCAAATGGAACCTGAGATTCCTGAGTCTTACCCTTCTTCTGCTGTCAATGAATATCTGTGGAACACATTGACAAAGTACGTATCTCATTCTCCTCTAGTACATCCACAGAGAGGATGACAATCTACTATTGCTGTCATTGACTGCATTAGCTCAAGTGACAGAAGGTTGAGTGGGGGGATCTAAAGATTGCAACTCAGCTGATGGACCATGTGGATTCCAATATGAAGCCACATAAATTAGACAAAAGCACCCCATGTTAAAATAACATTATTAAGGTTTCAAATCCTTGAATACTGGGAAATATCAGATGTAAGATTGCACAGGCAACATTGTCCGCATACTTATGATACATCCTTTAATTACATGATCATATACTGTATCTTCCTGCAGATCCCCAAGCAACCCTAATTCTAGCATTTCCTAGCTTCTGAGTGCTTGACTTTGCAATCTTAGTAGTATTCTATTAACATAGTTGTTTTGTATCTCTCTGTATGTATATGTATATACTTTTAATATTATTTAATCCTATCCTCTTACTAAAAAGAAAAAAAATACCCAACCCCACTCTGTAAAAGGAAAATTATTTTCCAGCTGAGCAACTATCCAGAGCCATTTGTTCACGACCGGCAATATTCTAACTTTGGCAAAAACCCAGCTGTTCCACCCCAGTAGCATGATCTCAGGATGGATGGATAGATGTTGCTGCTGTCTCCACTGACAAGCACTTATTTGAGAAAAGGCATTTTTTCTATCTGCTTGGCCTGATGGAAGGCACATAATATTTATAAGATAGTCTCCTGGAATGCTAAATGACTTAATTAACAAACTCTCAGAGGGGTGGCTGTGTTAGTCTGTAACTGAAAAAATTTAAACAACAATGAATGGTCTTGCAACACCATAGAGACTAACAAAAAGTGTAGATGGTATCATGAGCTTTCATGGGCACAACCCATTTCTTCAGATGAATGGAGCAAGGGGTCCAGAGGTACAAATAAACAGCAGAAAAAGAGGGGATGGGAACGGAAAAAACAATCTTGTCAATTAGAGTGTCCGTGCTAAATGAGGCTAATAGAGTGCCCGATATTTAGCTTTTGATGTCATCAGGGTGTTAATGTAGCGGCCCATCCAGTTCATGTCTATGTTCAAACCTTGATTCATAGTATCAAATTTGCAAATGAAGGCAAGTTCCGCCAGAAAAGGCATTATTACTTTAGTGGACAGAGCACTGGGCTGGAACACAAAAGATGTGAATTCTGTTCTTGGTTCTACCACTGACCTGCTGTGTGATGAAGAGAGAATTGTATTCACCTTGTTATGGTGCATGTGAATTCTTCTGTCCTGTAGTAACCCCTTTTGTGTGCCTCAATTTCCCTGGACACTGCACCAATACTTAGATGGTGATGACAATTTTGGAATGATAGTATCCCCCACATACACAATGGCTGATGCCCTTTGTAACCTGAGCTCGGGAGAGGGTGCAACCTGGTGGCCCTTTTTGCCCAGGAAGCGGGACAAGGGCTGGAGGAGGAGCCCGGCTGGGATCTGGAACTGGGTGTGAGTCAGTCTCAGCTGGCGTGGGGTGCAGGGAGAGGATCAGGGCCCTGGCTCTTGGCCCCCCTCATCCCAAGACGGTTAGCATTGACTTCTTGTGGTTTTTGTGCTGACAAATTTGTTCTATGCTGCGACCCTGTCGACTAATAAACCTTCAGTTCTACCTGCTGGCTGAGAGTCACATCTGACGCGGATGGACGTGCGGGGCCCTGTGACATTGATGAAACCTTGGACAAAGTCATTTCACTGCTCTGTGCCTTAGTTTCTCATCTGTAAAACGAGGATGATACTGATCTCCTTTGTAAAAGCTTTTTGAAGTCTACTGTTGAAAAGCACTATATAAGTTTGTCGGACTTTTCCTTATTTTAAAATATAGTGAGTGCTAGTCAAAAGGAAGCTCTGAAATGCAGCTTGTGGATATGTGGACAGAATTAAATTCTGTAGAAAGACTCCACAATTTCATTCAATATCCAGTATTAATCTTCCATAACAGAGCATGAGTATGTTGATTGAAAACATTCATATAAAAGTGTATAAAACTTACAAAGATAATATTATTTTTAGGCCATCCCCTGAGTAGGCCATTGAACACAATATAAAGAAGGAAAAGCAAAGAATGCACTAGATATTAAATGGTGCCCTCATACAGAACACAAAGCTACTGTCACAGATTTATAAAGATGTTCTGGAATATATAAAATTAAATGATTCTGGGTTACTACTGATGCTATCCTATAGGAAACCCTGAAGTCTGTAATTATGTCAGAGAGATTTCTAGGCATTCAGGAAAACAATTGTAGAGGACTGCCTTCCTTGAGAAAGAAATAAAAAGACCGAAAGCTCCATATGAGAGCACAAGAAAACAAAAACAACACAGAACACTAACAAGTGTAAAGGGAGATCTTACTATACTGCTGAGTAAAATGGCAAAGTTGTAAATAAAGTAGTTAAAAGAGCTTTCTGTGAAAAGGGCATTAAGATACAAGATGCTGGCTTTCTTTCTAAGAAGTATGCACTTAGAAAAGTTATCTGTCTAATTGAATTCAAATGGCTATGACAAAAAAATCTGAGACCTGTGAAATCAGGTTTTGAGGATTTCCATGCTAATTTATATATATCACAACTAGATTTACTCCCTGTTGCTCAGGTCCTTACCTCAATTAATTTTTGTTTTGCTTCTTTGAAATCATTGCTCTGGGGTGGGGCTGGGGACAAGGGGTTAGGTATGCAGGCTGTCCAAGAAGAGAGGACTACCCCAGTTCTCTCTCACTACAGCAGCTTGAGGCCAGGTGAGGCTATGGCTGCGGCAGCTCCAGCAGGCACAGCTGGGGGAGGGTGCATGTCCCCGAGCTGGGGCAGGTCCAGGTTCGTCTGCCCCCTGCGGTCCCCAGCTGGAGTGAGGAATGCAGCAAACTGTGCACTTTTCTCTCACTCCCTGATTAAGGGGAACAGCCAGCAATGTTCCCATACAGATTAAGTGTATGGGAACATTAAGATTCTTGATGCTTCCCTTGGCTGCAAATGGCGAATCGGAGCCAATGGGAGCCATGAAGTTCTGTGGCTGCAGAGCTGGTAAATAAACAAACTGCAGTGGCCAGTTATCAGGTTTCTCAGAGTCGATCCGTGGACCACTTTGGGAAACACTGCATTATGGGCACAGCGCATTTTCCTGGCATAGCCAAAGGCTTACCTTGGTTAAAGTTATGATAAGTGGAAGCTGCATATCGGATTTGGTGGTCCTAGCTCTTACTGTTTAGGAGGAGTTCTTGAACAGACAGATAGATGCACAGACAGACAAACTCTCTCAAATACTTAGCTGATACGTAAATTCTTCAAAGGAGATACATTATTTAGAAAAGAAGATGCAATTAGGTCAGAGAAAACACTATTCCAAACCAAAAATGAAAAGGCTACAAATAACTTAAAACTAGGCAAATGTCTTGGACCAGATGGGCTCAGAGATAACTAGATCTGGTCAAAAAATTGTCAGACAGAATGTGTTTCTGTTCAGAATATACTGGCTTGTCAAAACCAAAACTTCCTGTGAGAACAATAATTTTGGTGAAATTCCATTTTGAAAAAAAAGAAAAAATAATGTTTTGATGGATTCAAAACATTCCTTTGATAATTTTGGAACAGAACATTTCAGTTTTTGTTTCCATCTTTTCTTTATAGTATATATTTTGTTTTAAGTAAATATCATAACCAAAATGAAACATTTTGATTGATCCAAAACATTTTTTTTAATTCTGTTTCATGGGACATTTTGAAATACTTTGTTTTCATTTCAAATCAAAGCATAAAAACAAAATTTGAAATCATGGAATTTCCTGCAAAATGTAAATTCTGGTTTCTGCACTGTTCTAGTACTACGCTTTTAAAACATGTTTCCCAAAAATAGATCTCCTTATTGAATAGAGTTTGTACAGAAATACAGTAAAACACAGACTCCTGGAAACTTAGAAGCATGCTACCATTTCTCTGATACACAAAGAAAGAAAACCAACAAACAAGCACTGGCAGATTTCACTTCTAAATGTACACATTAAAATTTAGGACAAAATATTGGCAAAGAAATTGGAAACCATAAACAAACAATTGACATATATTATATTTCTGGAAGACAGCCCTCAAAGAATTTACTGTGCATAATGGTTCGTATCCATTCAGCCTGGATAAAGAAACAGCAACTTGTCAGTATCTACAAATACACAGAAAGCCTTTGACTGTGTTGAGTGGCTTTCCTAGTGATCTTTCAAATTATTTGAATTTGGTCTCAAATTTAGAAACTAAATAAATACCAAATATTTTATCCAAAGACCTAATGTGTTGGTAATGATTCCTTCACCAAATAAACACTTCCTAAGAGGACATTTCTTTTTGCCCTTGCAATAGTGCTACTTGCAAAGAAAATCAGAGCAAATGAGATTACTATAGGGCCTGTATTTTAAGCCAGAGAGCAGAAAACAGCCTTTTATATACAGATATATAAATCCACATCTGATTTCTTGTGCATGTACAAAACAAAACTTTTCCAGCTATATTTAATTCTTTCAGCAGATTAACTCCATAAGCCACTCTCACAAAATTTTGGGATGAACTAGAGATAACCTAGAATCAAATGTATGTTACCTGGCTAGGTGGATAAGGTGTCATTTGTATGAACTGGTTTCTGCCTGTTTTCTATTAGTTTTATATGCTACCTATAAAAATACTTAAGATCTTCAACAAGTTAGAAAAAAACTTCAAGTTGAATGTAACAGGCCTTTAAAAGTCTTTGAGTCAACAAGAATTTACATTTTTGCCTTTGGAGCAGGCTTTTATGTAAATATTAATATTGGGCAGTAAATTTAAGAACAACAGCTGACTGGCACAAAGACGAAAAAGGATTCACATTGATCCAAATGGAGAACCTCCAAATCTCCCCAGGCCTTACTATGAACAAGCATAAGGAATCTAGTCTTGAGAAGCATCCTTTATCTCTGGGAACATTATAGATATGAGACCTGTTGCCCTGTATGAGCCAATTACAGCGGTGAAGAATGAGTATAAAATGCCACCAAATGAGAATGGTTCCATAGAATCATTATGGATAACAATTCATTCCTCTAATATGAATATGGCATTAGGAATATATTACCGACCACCTAACCAGGACAGAGATAGTGATGCTGAAATGATAAGGGAGATTAGAGAGGCTACCAAAATAAAAAACACAGTAATAATAGGAGATTTCAATTATCCCCATATTGATTGGGTGCATGTCACCTCAGGACGGGATTCAGAGATTAAATTTCTTGATGCCTTAAATGACTGCTTCTTGGAGCAGCTAGTACAGGAACCCACAAGGGGAGAGTCGATTCTCGACCTAGTCTTGACTGGAACGCAGGATCTGGTCCAAGAGGTAACTGTTACTGGACCGCTTGGAAATAGTGACCACAATATAATAACTTTTAATATTCCTGTGTTGGGAAGAACACCGCAGCGGTCAAACACTCTGGCATTTAATTTCAAAAAGGGGAATTACACTAAAATGAGGAAGCTAGTTAAACAGAAACTAAAAGGGAGAGTAATTAAACTAAAATCCCTGGAAGCTGCATGGGAACTGTTTAAAGACACCATACTAGAGGCCCAACTTAAATGTATACCCCAAATAAAAAAACACGGTAAGAGACCTAACAAAGAACCACCATGGCTAAACAGCCATGTTAAAAAGGCAGTGAGAGAGAAAAGGGCAGCTTTTAAAAAGTGGAAGTCAAATCCTAGTGAGGAAAATAGAAAGGAACATAAACACTCCCAAATTAAGTGTCATAATGTAGTAAGAAAAGCCAAAAAAGAGTTTGAGGAACAGCTAGCCAAAAATTCAAAAAATGATAGTAAAATGTTTTTTAAATACATTAGAAGCAGGAAGCCCGCTAAAAAAGCAGTGGGGCCCTTGGATGATAAAGATATAAAAGGAGCGATCAAGGAAGACAGTGCCATTGCGGAGCGATTAAATGATTTCTTTGCTTCAGTCTTCACGGCTGAGGATGTTACAGAGGTTCCTAAATCTGAGCCAGCCTTTTTAGGTGACAAATCTGAGGAACTCACTCAGATTGAAGTGACATTAGAGGAGGTTATGGAATTAATTGATAAGCTGAATAGTAACAAGTCTCCGGGACCAGACGGCATTCACCCAAGGGTTCTGAAAGAACTCAAATGTGAAATTGCGGAGTTATTAACAGTGGTTTGTAACCTAGCCTTTAAATCCACTTTGGTACCAAATGACTGGAAGATGGCCAATATAACACCAATATTTAAAAAAGGCTCTAGAGGAGATCCTGGCAATTATAGACCGATAAGTTTAACATCAGTACCAGGCAAATTAGTAGAAACACTAGTAAAGAGTAAAATTGCAAGGCACATAGAAGAGCACGAATTGTTGGGCAAAAGTCAGCATGGTTTCTGCAGAGGGAAGTCGTGTCTAACTAATCTGTTAGAATTCTTTGAAGGGGTTAATAAACATGCGGACAAGGGGCACCCAGTGGATATAATATACCTAGATTTCCAGAAAGCCTTTGACACGGTCCCACACCAAAGGCTTTTACGTAAATTAGGTGGTCATGGGATAGGAGGAAAGGTCCTTTCATGGATCAAGAATTGGTTAAAAGACAGAAAACAAAGGGTGGGAATAAATGGTAAATTTTCACAATGGAGGAGGGTAACTAGTGGTGTTCCCCAGGGGTCAGTACTGGGACCAATCCTGTTCAACTTGTTCATCAATGATCTAGAAAATGAGGTAAGCAGTGAGGTGGCCAAGTTTGCAGATGACACAAAGTTGTTCAGGACAGTCAAAAGCAAAAGGGATTGTGAAGAACTACAAAAAGATCTCAGCAAACTGAGTGATTGGGCAGCAAAATGGCAAATGAAATTTAATGTGGGTAAGTGTAAGGTAATGCATGTTGGAAAAAATAACCCAAATTACACGTACTACATGATGGGGTCAAATTTAGCTACGACAGATCAGGAAAGGGATCTTGGAGTTATAGTGGATAGTTCTATGAAGACATCCACGCAGTGTGCAGCGGCAGTTAGGAAGGCAAATAGGATGTTAGGAATTATTAAAAAAGGGATAGATAATAAGACAAAAGATATCATACTTCCCCTATATAAAACTATGGTACGCCCACATCTCGAGTACTGCGTGCAGATGTGGTCTCCTCACCTCAAAAAAGATATATTGGCATTAGAAAAGGTTCAGAAAAGGGCGACTAAGATGATTAGGGGCTTGGAAAGGGTCCCATATGGGGAGAGGCTAGAGAGACTGGGACTTTTCAGTTTGGAAAAAAGGCGATTGAGGGGCGATATGATAGAGGTATATAAAATCATGAATGGTGTGGAGAAAGTGATTATAGAAAAATTATTTACCTTTTCCCATAATACAAGAACTAGGGGACACCAAATGAAATTGATGGGTAGTAGGTTCAAAACTAATAAAAGGAAATTTTTCTTCACACAGCGCACAGTCAACCTGTGGAACTCCTTGCCCGAGGAGGCTGTGAAGGCCAGGACTCTATTAGGGTTTAAAAAAGAGCTTGATAAATTTTTGCAGGTTAGGTCCATAAATGGCTATTAGCCAGGGATAAAGTATGGTGCCCTAGCCTTCATAACAAGGGCAGGAGATGGATGGCAGGAGATAAATCACTTGATCATTGTCTTCTGTTCTCCTTCTCTGGGGCACCTGGCATTGGCCACCGTCGGCAGATGGGATGCTGGGCTCGATGGACCTTTGGTCTGACCCAGTATGGCCATTCTTATGTTCTTATGTTCTTATGTTACACCTGTTTTGTACTGGGTTAAATGACTTCACAAGGTGCAGGACAATGGAGGATTAGGCACTTGAAATTTGTATGAATTAGGCACCTCATACAAAATGAAACTGGAAATAATTCACAAAGTAAGGCCAGTTGCCACAATTAGAGAGCCTCAAATTTTTGCCCCAGAAGGCCTCAATACTTGGGAAAGTAGCCTTGCTAACAAAGTTATACTATATTAACTATTATGTGTATGGAATCGGGAAGCCACAGCCATGGACCAGGAGCCTATTGTGTTAGTTGCTGTTCAAACACAGAACAAAAATCTAGCCCCTGCCTCAAACATCTCACTATCTAAGTATAAGACAAGCGGCAACAGGAGAATAATAGTAGGCAAGTATATGGAAACAATGAGACAATATTGGTCAGCATGATAGACAGTGCTCTTAGTACACCAGCAACTTGGCCATTGTTGAGATGTTTGTAGCTATGAGAAAAAACAATGAGAAGGTTCTTCACAATTCCCCTTTAGACCTCTTTCTTGCTGTATAGTTTGGAACAGAAAAAAAGAATAAGTAAAGTGGAAATAACTCAAAACCAAGCTGATTTGGAGCCAATTTTACTCCAGGGTTCTCAGTGGGAAGGGCCGACAGGTAGAATTTATAAATGCATTGAGAGTTTGACCAGAATTAACAGAATGAGCCATCAAGATAAATGGGGGAAAAAAACAATTGACTTCCAAATGGAAGAGGAAAAATGGAGTGAGACAATACCATGCGCCAGCAGCAGTGCTATTGCATGTAATTTGATAGCAATACAGAATAAGCCTTAATATAGCTTCTATTATACTCTTTCAGATTATGGGCCTTGATGTTACTGACTCATAAGTAGTGCTGGAGAAGCTGCAATGGAGAAGGGAGCTTAGAACATGTAATTTGGTTCTGTCCTAAAATACAGACGTATTGTCAGAAAATAGTAACGGTTACAAAAAATATTATTGGAATGAAAAGTGTTCAGTTCTCTCCGCTGGAAATAATCTAAGGAATAAGTGATGCTGAAATAGCAAATGCTAAAACACAAAGAGGTTGTTCCTGTCAGGGGAACATGCCTTGATTTCGAAAAATTGTTAAGCACTTACTTAGATTTAAGCACATGCCTGGTCAGTAAACCACTTAAGCATGTGCTTAAATTTAAGCATGTGCTTATACCCCAGGGAAATCAATGGGTTATATTATATGACAAAATATCCTCACACCCATGGACAGTTTAAAATGAAGTTGGGCTGAATCAAAAAGGCTGCCAGTGTGTACTTATAGAGATTCCTTGGGTGCCTTTCTGTCAGTGGACTGGAGTAAGGTATACTATACTTTTGTACACAGGCAAGAGTATTAAAAGCTACACAGAGTGAAAATCTCTCCATATATGTGGGGTCCATGTGTTCAGGCTTTATGAATGGGGTAGCAGCTACGATACTAGTCTATAGGCAGTGGGAGTACTGAGGCCACGGGATCTGAGTTAAACATGGATCTGAGGCTCCTTCCATAGTGTAGCCTTTCTTGCTGTCCCATGTGAGATCATCCTGCAGGGAGACTCTTTCTGTCGTGTACAGTTGCCTAGCCAGTATATCCTTGGACGTGTCCCCTCAGCAATGTGAAAGTGATGAAGGGGGCCCCTGCCCCTGCCCCTGCCCCTGCCCCTGCCCCTGCCCCTGCCCCTGCCCTCCATATAGAAGGTAATTGCACCTTGGGGGCATCAACCGCCTCTGCAGACCCTTGGGCAAGTTGTGGGGGGCAGCTCCATGCTTCTGGAAGGGGCGGGGCCTCAGGCAGAAGGGGTGGGGCTGCCAGCCCTCCACACAGCCTGGAGCACGCCAACCCCCCTCCCCGCCCTTTGAGCTGCCCGGAGCACATGGTGCCTGAGCGTTGGACCGCAACTGCTGCTGAAGTAGCAGCAGCAGCAACCAGAAGCCTGGGCCCCTTGGAGTCACCAGGCCCCCACAGCAATTGCCCCATTTCCTTCCCCCTGCCAGGAGGCCTGATTGCACCCACACTGAATCCCAGCTATTAAGCTGGGCCTTAGAGCATTTATACTCTCTAGGTTCAATTCACATCATTTGAGCCTTTTTTTCACTTTACTGCTCGTTTGTTTTTAGCTCCATCTCACAGCTGTTGTGTAGATGGCTTAAAACTGAACTGACAGTAGCTAAGGATGGGATTTTTAAAGCACTTTGTGTTGTCCTGACTGTGTTATCTTTGAGGTCAATGGGAGCTTTATTTTGACTTCAAGGGGAGCAGTTAGGGCAACACAGAGCAAATGTACTAATTGGGCAATCAAGGGTGTTTGCTGCCTGCATAAGAATGGGATATATTGGTAAGGCTTCAGTGAAAGGGTTACAGTAAAAAAAATCCAGCTTTGAGAGAGAGAAGTGGGCTTCAAACCCTTTCAGCAGTCAAATAACATGCGATTGCTCTGGAATTTCTGAGGGTACGTCTATACTTGCTCCCTAGTTTGAGCTAGGGATGCAAATGTAGCCGACTGAAATTGCTAATGAAGCGGGGATTTAAATATCCCGCGCTTCATTAGCATGATCTCGCCTGCGCGTTACTCCGCTCAACAGCTGATTCGAACCAGGAAGTGCGCTCCGGTACACATTAGTTCAAATCAAACCCCTTAGTTCGAGCTACCGTTACTCCTCATTTTTTGAGGAGTTGATGCTCAGAACCTTCCAAAAATCAGACTCTCTTAAGTGTCTTAAACAGGGTGCATCAAAGTGCATAAGGCATCCAAAATTACAAGTCACTTTGAAAAATCCTGCCCTTCGTGTAGGAAGGACACACTCACCAAACTCCTTTTGCTGGTACACTGACAAATACCCCATCCCCCCGAATCAGTCAGCTTCCCTGTCATGTACTAAAACACAACGGCACCACCAGAGGCTTAAGAGGCATGCAGGCAGCAGGATCATTTCTCTTTTCCGTGTCCTGGTTTCCACATCACTGACAACACAGAAAACAATTTCACAGGGAATTCAGAGGCTCTGCTGAAATTTACACAAAGAAAAAAGCCCGTCTAGGTGAGTGAGTGTATGTAAATAGAAAGAATGGGCGGCACATCATCACTGCAAATTGTTACTTAGCGAGGGATGTAAACAACTAAAAATATGTAGAGAGGAAAAATGATGATAAATTAGAACTAATTACTTAAACCTAATTAAAATAAGAATGGTTCAAATTGAAATATGTTAATAGCACTGAACCTGCCGCTTATGAGGGAATTTAAATACAGATAGGTAGAATACTAATGTAGTGTCAACCCTCACCAGATGGAGGTAGAAAGTGTTTTCTTGTAGGTATTGACTGCAATGATGTATTATTTATGATTTCTCCTGGAGAAGGAATTTCCTAGCAGACTCGGGTCTCCTGGTCACAGGTAGAAATAGATCGGCTTAGATAATGGACACGAAGTAGAGACAATAATGAAACTAACACAGCTATATCCCTCAAAGCCAGATGGAGCCTGAGATCCTCCCTCTGACTGGAAAGCAGCTGAGTTGAAAGAGAAAAGACAGAGAGCATAGAGTGAAGCTTAGCCATACTGAAAGCATGAGCAAGAGAAGGGTTAAATGATAATCAGAGAGAGCAAGAAAAGGAGAAGGGGGGGAAGAGACTCAGGCCATGTCTCCACTTTCCGGAGGATCAATGCTCTGGTGATTTATCCTTCTGGGTTTGAGTTAGTGGGTCTAGTAAAGACCTGCTAAATTGAACACTGAGGGCACCTCCAGCAATGCCAGTACTCCTACTCCTTGCGAGGAGTAAGGGAAGTCAATGGGAATGTTTCTCTCATCAACCTTTCGCTGTGAGGATGGCACCGAAGCTTGGCCTAAGATATGTCAACTCCAGCTACGTTTTTTACATAGCTGGAATTGCGTATCTTAAACCGACTCTTGGCTGTAGTGTAGACCTGGCCTAAATGAAATAGACTGAAAGAGGCGGAGAGACAAAGAGAGCCTGTGGCCTTGACAAGTCATCACTGGCTCCAGTTACATGAGTCTGCTGGGGCATGAAATCTGCCACAGGTTGCTTGCTGTCTTTGCAATTATGATAAAAGCAGATCTCGAGTTCCAACCTACAACCTGGTCCTCCAGAGCCTCCCTACCAGGAGCCAGTGGCAATTCAACACCTGAACCTCAGGGCAAGGAACTGGCTAGTAAGTTTCTGAGTGGGATGAGGACTCAAAGACGCAGGGTCTCAGCATGTGACTACCCACTCATGCTCACTGTCTGAACAGCCTCCCAACACACCGCAAAGGTCAGGATCCAAGCTCATGAGTGCACAAGACTCACCAATTCCCAAGTGTTGGGAGCTTGCATCTTTCCTGCTGCACAACAACCAATCATCTCCACAGAGAAATTATGCCTCACAACCCCTCAGGAAACAGCCAGGCATCACTGCCCAAGGGTCACAATGCTGACTCGCTGATGCAAAGCTGATTGCCAGCTCAGTGAAACTGCTACTACTACTGGGCACCAGTTTGGTTGTGTTCAGTGGTGTTCTGGGTGCGCATCACTTCTGGAAAACACACCCATAGTGTCTCAATATGGGTACCTGGAAATGGAGCCAACCAACATGAGCAGCCCCATCTGACAATATTTGCCCAAAGCAGAGGTTTTTCCATCACATGGTTTTTATACTGGTGCCATTATGCTGCTTAGGGGTGGGACTTACGGCCTCTAGTTACAAGAACTCTCTGAATGTGTGTTTCTCTCTGAATTTCACAGGGTCTCTGCTGAGTGGGAGGTGAATGCATTCTGCTGGGACTGTAGGAAGTGAAGCAGTTAGTTGTGTTTGCTGCCTCTTTCTGTCTGATCCCCTGGCTCACACTCCTGTTGGTGATAATCCCTGGTACTCTCTTTAAAAGCATGAGATCCCAACCCTGGAAAGTGTAGTAAGTGGAGAGAATTTGCTCAGGACATAGTTAGATGGGACATAGCTAGATGGAAGCCTGGGTAATGATACAGTCTTCATTTGCATGATACCTGCATTGTGATCTATTGAGGCCAATCAGACATGCCCAGCAGGGTGCTAGCACCAGGTCCCAGGTGATATGCTGCCAGTTTAGGAACCCAGCAGTTTTGTATTGGGAATGCAGACAGGAAGCGCCTTAAATCAAGGCACTGATGTCCTTCCAAAGTCGGGGACATAACCATGATCTCTAGGAACTGTATAGTCTATATTAGCCTTATGTGTAAAAATGTCTTGGGGGAGGGAGGAGTGTTAAGGCATGTGCTGCTCTAAGGCCACTGCCTTTTAAACTCCTGTCACCTAACCCTGCCTTGTTGATAGCAGCACTTCCCACCACTGCTACTGTTGTGGAGGTGGAACTGCTGGGAGCTACAGGGAGAAATTTTAGGCAACAAACTCTAGGGTAAAGGAAGGCTCATGCACATTCTCAAAAGACTGACTACACTCCCCAAGTCCCATCCCAGTGTGCACTGGGCTCAGCAGAAAACATGAGGCAGTATAGTTAGGGATGGTGTTCCTAGCCTGTCAGAAGTTGGGAGTGGGTGATGAGGAGGGATTGCCTGTTCTGTGCATTCCCTCTGGGGCACATGACATTGGCCACTGTCAGAAGACAGGACTCTGGGCTAGATGGACCTTTGGTCTGACCTGGTATTGCTCTGTTTATGTTCTTATGGATTTCCGGGGGCAGGGACTAGACTATGGTGAAGATGACAGATAGGTTAGATGGCTTTTTGATTGTTCCAAAATCCTGGTTGGGCATGGATGGAGGATCCCTGTCATATAACCACTGACACACCCACACACTGCTGCAGAGACTCATGTGCCTAGGGTTTCCAGGTGTCTGGTTTTCGCCCGGACAGCCATTGTTTCTGGCCCCTGTCTAGTAAAAAAACCAGAAAATACTGGACATGTAAAATGACTGGTATTTTCTGTTTTTCTCGGATGGAAGGCCGGCAGGGACATTCTTCTCCTGCTGCGTCTGGCAAGAGAGGGGGGAGCGAGGAGCGTGGGGATATTTAAAGGCTTTTTTTTTTTTTTTTTGCTTAACCAATTTTTTTTTCCTGCTATGTTCGGGATTTTTTGTGAAAGTATCTGGCAACCCTACATGTGCCCTGCAAAGCCCACTGATCAGCCTACCAGTAACATGGTTCTAAATCTCACCCCTCTCACATGGAAACAGTCACCTTCCAGTGAACTAGTGCTTGCTTTAAAACTCCCTGCCTTTCCCCTGCACATTGGAGCTGTAAGTGACAGGTCCCTGTGAACCCATTACATGGGCCCTGGCTCTGTCAGCTCCACTCTGCCTGACCCCGTGACTCCTAATGAGGGGAAGTCCTGTGCCTGGCTGTGAATGAGATTCCCTCCACAGACATAAAGCAGTCAAGTGAAAGACATTTCGTCTTTGTTTTTCTGCTGCGATGTAATGAATCCTTCCTCCCACTCAGGTTGGCTAAGTAAGAGGAGTTACTATGAGTAATCCCTCTTCAGCATCTCTTGCTGTACTCACAAAGAAATCACATTATGTTTTTTTTCTCTTGGACAAGACGGAACTTGTCAAATTGCAAACAGTAGGAAAAAAACCCCAACAAAACCACTAAGAAATGCACAACAAAAAAAACCCCCAACTTGACATTTGCATTTCAAACGCTTATATCAGCTAAACAAATAACAGTAATTATACTATTTGCATATTTTGTTCAATAATTGTCTAAGTTAGGTGAAGAGCGTGTGGCAGGGAAAAGAGCTGACGCTAGCAGCCTGATGAAGCAAAACAGCTGTTTCTTCTCTCCCCTGGTCCTGTGCTTGTTTCACAAAATGGTGATGAGATTTAAAAAAAAAAAAAAAAAAAAAAAAAAAAAAAAGCCCTTCCTGCATCGGGAGTGACATGAGAGAGTGCAGAGTCAGCTGGGAAGTCTGGGGGATGGGCAGCGCAGGGCTTTGCCTGGGCAGCAATTGCACCTCCAGGTTCAGAGGTGATTTAATAACCCATTTCACTCCTAGCTGTTTATTCAATTTACCAATGGAAATCAAATGTAGCAAATAGCAAACTCAGAATAGGTGGGAGGCCCTTTGACTTGCCTCCTTCCATCAGGGGTGAATGTAATTTCCCTCCCTCCTTATGTGCCAGAGGCTCGGGACCTGTTGTGAGCTCACACCAATGACACTGGTGACTGGAATCTTTCCCTGGGGTGTTTGCCAAAGATCGCACTTATAATCGAAAATGTTTAGCCAATCCCAGTATGCAGAACCTTTGTGCTGGGCACAGTGTGTTGTAAAAAAGTACCAGGGAGAGGGCAATTCCTACTGGAAATAGCATGGGATCTGCCACACGCACACACAGGCACACACATGTTCACAGCCAACTCCTCCAGTCCTGTATTCCCCTGTACTCCATGCACACGTCCAGACACACGTAAACACAGACGTGCCTTTCCATTTATTCCATCCTTACTCAGGGTAACTTCTGAACATCAGTTCTAGCACTTTCTTAAACACTCAGGGCTAGATTTTGCATTGGCTGTCCTCTGTGCCACTCCATTAAAGTCATTGCAGACTTTAGGCACAGGGCATGAGGAACACACATTGCACACAAAATATTCTACAGCTCAGCATGGCAGTGCCCCTATTGCAACCATCCTTTGGTGATCCTTTCTTAAGAGAAAGATTCTCAGAACCCTTCCCCCACTTCTCAAAACATCCCAATCCGCAATACTTAGTCCCCAAAATGTGTCATCCTGCGGGTGACCAGGAAGGGATGCATGCCTAGAGCCCTGACAGCCCATGGACCACGGTCTGAGAAGCACAATGAGAGAAAGGGACAACTGTAATACTTGCATTTTCTCCAGACTGTTAGGAATCTGCTTTCGTGGCATGTTTTGCCAGATTTGGAAATACCCACTGTAACCCATACTCTCTCATCCCTATTCGCTGGCTTTATACCATGTCCTGAGATGTTCTGTGAATTCACCTGAGGGGGACATGACTGAATCTCCCCGGAGAAGGAAAATGACTCCACCTGTTAGCTATGAAGAAGTCTAGTTGCCTCTTGGGACTGGGTAGGTGATAAAAGTCTTGGCCCAAAGTAGCTTTGCTCCCCCGTTGTCAGGTGAGCAGAAAAGCTCCTTGTCAACCATTCCAGGACCACCTCTTGCTCAAGCAAACTTCCATGGAGTGAGCCCTGATTAAGGACTTCAAGATCTGGTCCACCACGAGATGGAAAGGAGATTAACACCGGGAGACAACGGAAACGTGAAAGGGTGGATTCCAGATCCCTATCATCCAAACAGCCAAGTGCCTTGTCTCTCTTGAACATCACACACAGGCAGCTCATGGATTTCTGTGTTCAGCTCAACACTTTTCTCTCTATCTGCCTAGATATGATGATGCTGCCTGGAACCAAAGCCCACGAGTTTTGATGCCAGTTATTTCCCCATCTCCATGACTCCTGGAGCTGTGCAAAGCCCTCTCAGCTGTCATCTACCTTCCTGCTCAAGTCCACGGACAGATGGTTAATTGAAGGGGGTTTCTCTCGTTCCTAGTACAGAATGCCCTGTAAATGCTTTTTAATCTGCAGAGTTCTCCTCCTGACAGCCTCTCTCCTCTGTCCACTGACATCCTCTTTATTTATTTATTTATTTATTTAGTAAATCGATGGACAGAATTAAGTGAACTAGTGGAGAGGTGAAGAACCTTCTGCCTCTCCTCACAGGGTTTAAAAAGGTGGAATGAAGCCAGAGCCAGTGAATCTTTTCACACCTGGCTGGAACCAGGTCAGGCAGTTAATGTGTTTCTCAAGCTCAGCGACTACTTGCTGGAAATGCACAAACACTGCTCAGCTCTTTAAACGCTGGAGGCAGGGAGAAGAAATTCCAACAAGAGACATATGTGTAGGAAAGCAGACAGAGATACGATGCATGGACAACTAAAAGCAATGCAAGTGTGGAAAGCAATAAAAAACAGGCAGAGCAATAAAAAATAGTTGTGGATTAATAGGAGAGCCCAGGAGAATATCTCCGACTTTCAAACTGTCACTCGTAGCCCAGCCAGGGTGAATGGTTTTATTAACCGCCGGGGTGAGCATGTGTGCCCTTCGGAAATAAGAAATTACAAATCTGGAAACTAAAATGATCCATGTGTGTCCAGTGCATTCGGAGGGAAACCAACACCAACTCAAACTCCAATTCCATTTCCCCTCGCATCCTCAACACCTGAAATCATATTTGTTTTTTCAGTGCACAGAGCAGACAGTCTCAGAGAGCCTATAAAAGAGGCTCCCAAATATTCTGTGGTCAAGGTCTCTTTCAAGGTCTCTTTTTTTGTTACGAAATCAAGGCAAGAGGGTGGCTACCCCACTTGGGAATGAATAGAACTGGTCAAAAATAGTATTTTTTGCTTTTGGCAATTTTCACAGGGGATTAAACAATGTTTGCTTCAGTCAAAGCTTTTTACTGACTTTATTTTTCAGTGGAATTAATTATTTTGGTTTCAATTTGATTCTAATGGAAATCAAATGTTACCAGATGTTTTTGGAGGGGAGGATAGTTCCCTATCCCCCCCCCTTTTCTCTCCCTTCCAATAGAAAAATGAGAGGTGAGGGATCTAAAAGGGGAGGAAATTCAAATAAATAATTTAAATTCAAATCTAATCAAAACCAAATGATCAAAAATTAAAATCTTCACATAGCTCAATATGTCCTGTAGAAAAAAATCTTTTAGATTAAAAAACGTAGTCCAGCACTAAATATAAGGTGCCTTTGTGGTGAAGTCCTTTTCCTGGCTAACTGCACAAGGGCATACCAGAGGTATCCTGGAAAAGCTGTGCCATGTCCAAGGAATGCGTCCACTTTTCTGAAAAAAATGTCGGAAAAGCAGACACATTTTTTCGGCATCCCTGTAAACCTTGTTTTACGAGGAAGAAGGGATAATTCCAAGAGAGGGTTTTTTTAAAATTTGGCTCCATGTAGACAGGGCCAAATTTCAGAAAAGCCTCTTTAAGGAAGTAAATCAGAAAAAGATAAGCAATTTGCGTACTGCAAATTTCGTTTCTTTTTCCGATTTATCTTTGCAGTGTAGACCTAGCCGTAATGTTTTACACAGAGTATGTCTTCACTACCCACCAGATCAATGGGCAGCAACTGATCCAATAGGGGTTGATTTATCATGCCTATTACATGATAAATCAACCACCAAACACTCTGCCATCAACTCCGGTACTCCACCAGAAGAAGAAGCTGTAAGCGGAGTTGAGGGGAGAGCATTGGCTGTTGACTTACTGCTGTGAAGATACCGTGGTAAGTATATCTGAGTATGCCCATTATTCACGTAGCAGAAGTAGTGTAACTTAGATTGATGGCTGGCGGTAGTGTAGATGAGACCACACTGTGCAAAACAGTGGAGAATTAAGAGAGTAGCCACTTCAGTCAATGGACACTGACCCGTATCATGTAGTTAGACATATTGCCTTATGTAACTTTAAGCCAGGGCAGGCAACTGGAGCTAGAAAATGAAGTTGGCTGCCAGTGCTCCTGTGCATTCCCCTTTTCTTAGGCCATGTCTACACTGCACAAGAAAGTTGATCTAAGATATGCAACTCCAGCTATGAGAATAGCAGGGCTGGAGTCAATGTACCATAAGTCAAATTTCTGTAATGTTCCCATACCAGGAGGCCAACGGGAGAAATTCTCCCATCAACTTCCCTTACTCCTCATGACCCTGTGGAGTACTGGGGCCAATGGGGATACCATCAGCAGTCGATTTAGTGGGTCCTTATTAGGGATGTTAAATATTGGTTAATTGAATAGTCGATTAACCTAATGAATTCTTATCAGTTAGTCAACTATTCTATAGTCCCTGGGCAGCCTCTGTCTGGGGGGGAGGCGTCTGAGCTCCCAGACCCAGCACGAGCTGGAACTGAGCCGGGATGCCTCCCGTCTGACTCCTAACATACTTTAAATGCAGACCCGCAGCTGGGGTATGTCCCGGACCCAGTGCAAGCTGCGACTGAGCTGGGCTGCTGGCCAGCCTGCTAAAAAATTTACTGGCAAGGGGTGGGGTGGGAGAAATGCGTGTAGTCTATAGCATTAACCTATTAGCTTTTGCTTATTGGTTAATTGGTTAATCGACTGTAGAGGCTGCCTAGAGAAGGGCTGAGAGCACCAACGACTTCAATAGGAGTAGAATTAGGCCCTGTTTGGGGAATGCCATGGTGGCAGTATTGCCAATCAAGCATCTAAAAATCACAAGACTGCTTTAAAAAAAATCAGGAGATGGTAAAAATACCACAAAGTTGGATTCTTTATATATGCCTTCTTGTTTTAGAGCCTTTAGAGTTTCTACAATCCCCCACAGCCATGAAGACTATATATTCATCTGTGTGGCTGGATCTTGCAATGTGATTATGAATCTTATGATATTAGTTCTTCTCAAAAGCCACAGCTCCTGGAGTCATGTAAGTAGGCGAGAATCTCAGCTTTCCTTTAAAAACAAACGTATGTTTCTAGCACTCATGGCCATGAAGGGAAGCTTAAAAGCCTGACCTGAGTCCTCCTTCCAGGCACAAAAACCTGCGGGCAACTAAAACAAATCTCAAATTTGTTTATTTTTTAATTAATTGTTTTATCCAATTTGCAAATATTCCTTTCGGAGATGGGCTTGCTGGTTTATTAACACTTGGAGTTGACAAAGCCGAAACTTACTTTTTAAACTGAAAGATGAATTTCAATTTCCCCAGGACTCCAGAACATAAGAATGGCCACACTGGGTCAGACCAAAGGTCCATCTAGCCCAGTATCCTGTCTACTGACAGTGCCCAATACCAGATGCCCCAGAGGAAGGGATCACAATAGGTAATCCTCATGTGATCCCTCCTCTGTCATCTACTTCCAGAGATACAGGAATTAGAGGTTTAAGAAAAACAGCACAGGAGTCATGCTAAAATTGTGAGAATTGGCAAGTGGGCAATATGTGAGAGCCAGAAGCATGGTGAGCAGTGTGAATGGCTGTGGACAACCATAGCAAATGCCTGCGGTGAATACAGCTATGTCTACTCTGCACAATTGCAGGAGAATTTGTCTGTACTTTGGGGAAATTGTGGGAAGTCACTAGAGGATGAACAGTGATTAGCTGAACCCACCCACTGCAAAGTGGGTGGGTCCTAGCCTGAGCTAAATGAGAACGTAGGTTCTAAGCCATATCCCCAGCTGAAATCACCATCAAAACCAAGTCAGAAGTTTGTTTTGCGCAGGTGGTATGGATTTACGGCTAAAATCCTGGTAAGAGCCTGGATTAACTGCAGTGTAGACATACCCTAAGAGGTGAATCATAGAATCATAGAATACCAGAACTGGAAGGAACCTCGAGAGGTCATCAAGTCCAGTCCCCTGCACTCATATCAGGACCAAGCATCATCTAGATCATTCCTGATAGATGTCTATCCAACCTACTCTTAACTATCTCCAGTGATGGAGATTCCACAACCTCCCTAGGCAATTTATTCTGGTGCTTACCCACCCTGACAGTTAGGATGTTTTTCCTAATGTCCCATCTAAACCTCCCTTGCTGCAATTTAAACCCATTGTTTCTTGTCCTGTCATCAGAGGCCAAGGAGAACAATATTTCTCCTATCTCTTTGTAACACCCTTTTAGATACTTCAAAACCGTTATGTCCCCTCTCAGTCTTCTCTTTTCTAAACTAAACAAGCTCAATTCTTTCAGTCTTCCCTCATAGGTCATGTTTTCTAGACCTTTAATAATTTTTGCTGCTCTTCTGTGGACCTTCTCCAATTTCTCCACGTCTTTCTTGAACTATGGTGCCCAGAACTGGACACAATACTCCAACTGAGGCCTAAGCAGTAGAGTAGAATGGAAGAATAACTTCTTGTGTGTCTTGTGAAACTGCAGCTATGACAAGTACATGTAATGCAGAACATAAGTATTCCCTGAACAGTCATCAAGAGTGGAGAGGAGGGGAGTGTCTGTGACAAGTACATAGTGCGAGCTGGGCTGGGCCCTTTGTGTGTGTGTGTGAAATGTGAAGAGCCAGAAGAGACGGAGTGGCAGTGGCAAGTACAAAACTCATGGTTCTGATGAGGGCAGTGCCTGTAGCACGTAGCTCAGTGAACTCAGCCTGCATGTGTGCAATGCTTGGATAACGAACAGTTCTGCTGGGTAGAGCGCCCTATGTAGGGTCACAGCACTGAGCGGGTGCCAACTGCACTGTCACGTAGGAGTCAGGCTGGCTCACGAGTGACTGTGAAGAATGGGGGTGATCCCTACCACTGCAGATACAGCGAGAAATGCAAATGCCGAGCCACGAGGCCACACTGCTCTTTGGCTTCAAGCTTATTGGTTTCCTGAGTAGTAAAGCCCATCCATAGCTGCCTGGGGGTAGGGCTAACATAGCCATGTTTTAGGGGCGGGCTGTAGGGAAGGTAGATTTGAGGGATTCCTGATGCCTCAAATAGAAACAATGGACTTGTTACAGTGAAAGGTTCATTCCCAGGTGCCGGGAAGCTGTCACTTCTGCGGAAGACAAGCAATTTGAGAAGATCTAATATCTTTAGAAAGGCTTCAGCAAGTCGGATTCCATTCAACGCCCCCTATGAATAATGAATAAAACATCTGACTCTTGAACACTGACCTCAACAAAATGATTCAAAGGGGAAGAGGGTAATAGAACAGGTGACCCCATCGGCAGTGGCTCTTCGACTAGATGAGCATGTTGCCGTGACAGAGGGCTTTGTGTTCAAGCAGCCGAGGGCTGTGGGAATGAACTGATGTCAAAGGGTCCCTACCACAGCAATGGCTCTGCAGACTCAGCAGGGGAGCAGCAGAGAGGCAGTCCGGCTTAGAAGCATATGTTGTTTCTCCAGTGAGTTCTGGTTTAACAGCCCTGTGCTGTTTTCCCACCCCACCCCATGCCCCAGCTCCGGGCAGGGAGAATGAGGAGGAGAGAGAGAGAGAGGTACGGTGAGAGAGACAGAGAGAGGAAAAGAGACAGAAGGAGAGAAAGGCAGCATTAGAATCAGACCACTGTCTGACGGGCTGAGGCCATGTACCTCTGATGATTGGAGAGCAGACGACATGACAGTGTGCACTTGAGTGGTGACAGCTGAAACCTAGTTCTGGGAAGAGCATCAGAGATGGGGCTATTTGCTGAATGAGGTGTCATTGTTCTGTTCCACCGGGCCAAATGCTGCCCTTGGTTGTAGTTACCAGTCTCAATGAAGTTACTCCAGATTTACACTGGAGTCACTAAGAGCAGACTTTTGCTCACTTTCTGTTATCCAAGAGAACCTTTTCTTCTCCCAATTAAGGGTTGATAGAAGAGGCAATTTCCTAAATTTCACCTAACCCGGATCAGCCTGCGCTAGAGCAGCTCCTAGTAAACACCCAAACACCCTTGGATAGAATGGGCCATTCAACACCTACCCATGGACACCCAACCATTCACTGACAGAGAGGGAAGTGAGGCTTACGTAAGCAGGAAGGCCAGAAAAAACAACAGGAATGAAACACCCCTGTCCTAGATGCTGACAGACAAAAAGATCTGTTCCCGCAGGGCCTGCTTGAAATGCAGGATCTGGATAGATAAAATCCCCAAGCCAGATCAGTGACTTATGTGCACGGAAGCCGACAGCATGCACGGGCAACCGGGAGCCCACGGCACTTTTGAATCATGGGGCTTCGGGGCAATTCCCCCCCCCCCATATCCCTCATTGGCAGGCCTGCTTATGTGCAACTCCAAACTAATCGAGGTCTCTTTGTCACCTACACATATGATGCCTCTGTCCTTCATGCACCTAAAGAAGTGTGTGTGATCAGAAAGCTTGCCTATTTTCACATGTATTTGCCTTTTCACAAATTCCAACATTTTTCCTTCCCGCTCATCCAAGACTTTCCCAGCTCCAGATGTATTCAGTTCAGCCTGTCAATCTCTTTTCAAGGAGCCATTTTAGGTTGTGGTGGGATTAATCCTGACAGACACCTGGGAAAACGTTATTGCATTTGGATAGGGGAAGGGTTGCCCGTGGAGATGTAGGATTGGCAGATTGAATAAAGTGGAGGATGTGTTGGAAAATACAAACATTCTCTTTCTGTATCAGGACCTAGCACATTGGTATCAAGAAGTGTGTTCGTGTGTGTATGTGTTTCCTGGAGATTTGCTAATGTGTAAACATGCGTGCATGCTTGTTTGAGTGCCGTATGAGTGCATCTGTGAATGTATCTGAATGAGACTATTTGCCTCTAAGTGTGAGCATGTGCATCTTTATTTGTGTGTGTTTTAGTATGTGCAAATGCTGCTGTCTCTCCTAAACAGGGCTGAAAATCCACTGTCAGGAGTGAGTGTACATTGCACTGGAATATTGTACATTGCACTGAAGACACTAAAACATGCATAGAGAGGGGACAAGAGTAGAAGAAGGACTTTGTGATAATACTCATTTTGGAAGGATAGACTAATCTGACCTGACCCTCTAGACTTTCATAGTCCTAAACACAATAATCTGTCTCATGATTCGCCTTGTAAATCCAAGTGCATCTTTTCTCCTTTTAAATCTTAATAAGTTCCAACTGGCTGACCACCTGCATTAGCTGGGAAGCAGCAGGAGTTTTTCTGAGTGATGATTCGAAAAGCCCTGAGCTGGACTAACCAACCAATAAAGGCCTGTTAGTACAAGAGGCAAAGCCAGACTTTGTCCTCCTTCTGAGACTCTGCTGTGATTTCACACTGAAAACAGAGACTCTGGAAAGGGCAGTCAGTGGAAGCAGGAATCCTTGTCAGCTAGAACATCTCATGACCATGAGGAGGGCCACCGTTCAGAAAAAGACATATTTGAGGCAAAGAGTTCCATGGGGCATTGAATGGATGAAGTGGAAGAACACAATCCAAGGGCAGACACGGACTTCTCCAAGCTTAGTCTGGAGATTGCAGTATGATGTAGAGGTGACATTTTGGTTGCATTTCTTTTCTTTTTTTTCCCACAGCTGCCTGCCCGATCCATGTTCTAGTGACAGCTCTCTCTCTGCAGAAATCTGTGTGCTCCCCCAACCAGCAGCCTACATGGAGGTGTGGAGAGGGCTAATATGGGAGGCCAAACACAGAAGTGAAAAGGCTCAGAAGACACTCAGGGTGGCAATGGAATCAATACTCCCCTCAAATCATCCTGATGGGAGAAAGGGCAATCCTGCAGACCTTACTTAGTTAAAATTCTTATTAGAGCTAGCTGAATATTTAAAAAAAAATGATTTGTGACTATGTTGTGTGAAAAGTGCTGAGTTCAGCTAGCTTTTATCAATGGGACCATATCATTTATTATTCATGCATATTTATATAATCACCTGGCATGTCAAAATGATTGTGGCTAATCCTAAATGTTTCACAGCTTCCAGCTGTGATGAATGAATCTTCTGGTCACTAGGACTGGTGGGAGGGTGGCATTTGCTTTTCCACTCTTGTGCACTGTTCACTATTCATTTTGCCTTAGATAAAAAAAGTTTCAGTCTTCCAGTCAGGGGTGGGAAACAGTACCACTTGTAGGGCTGGCCTTACCATGAGGTGAACTGAGGCGGCCGCCTCAGATGCCAGACTGTGGGGGGGCACCACTAGGACCCAGAGTGTAGAAAATTGTGTCTGCTGCTGGTTCATATGTATTCTCTCTGCTCTAGATGCACAGAGATGGTGGAGTGCTGTGCTGGAGGAAGGAGGGCACAAGAGACATAACAGGCAGGCAAGAGAAAAGGGAGCATGGGGGCCTCATTTGAGCTCCTCACCTCAGATGCCAAAATGTTGTGGGCCGGCCCTGACCACTTGCCTTGCATTTCTTCCCATGTGCCACAAATAATGGGCAGAGAAGTGCTGCGGGGAACAGATCTCTATAGGCTGTGCCAGTTGTTCTGCAGATATTTTGGAAGAAAAAAAGAGCTAAGTTGGTGGCAAGCATCACTGATCATGTGACTTTCCGTGAGCTTTGAGAACCACTTCTTGTACTATTGAAACCAATGGAAGTTTTTCTATTAACTTTGATGGAAGCAGGATCAGCCCTCCAGGAGTAAGCATTGCAAGACAGGGCCTAGTATCTATGGGTACATCTAGACTACAGGCTTTTGTCGACAGAGGCTTTGTCGACAGATACTGTCGACAAAGCCTCTGTCGACAAAGAGCGTCTAGACTACATCCAGTTCTGTCGACAAAGCAAGCCGCTTTGTCAACATGAGAGTGTAGATGCAAAGGACAGTGTAGATGCAATAACGCCTTCTGTCGACAGAACTCTGTCGACAAAAGGCGTTATTCCTCATAGAATGAGGTTTACCACCGTCAACAAAACTGCCGAGTTCTGTCAACGTTATGTCGACAGAACTCGGCGGTAGTGTAGACACAGGTATAGTTTTGTCGACAAAAGGCTACTTTTGTTGACAAAACCCTGTAGTCTAGACACACCCTATATCAGACAGCAAGGGATATGGCTGGGGAAAAGGAAAGGATGAAGAAAATTAAGAGAACATAGGAAAGGTCAATACTGGATTCTGGGCCAGATGCTTTTGAAAGGATCATTATTGTTATTACAGTATGAAAAAAAATGGAGTCTGGACCTTGACTATGCCTTGACCAACAAATTTGAACCTAGGAAAAAAATAATTGACTACTCCTGGCCAAATGCAAGTATATTGGAAGCAAGAGGAAGACCAAAAACAGGGTAGGCCCATGGCTCAATGAAGAGGGAAAAATAAAAACAGAAAATGTGGAAATGGCAGAGGTGCTTAACAACTTCTTTGTTTTTGTTTTCATCAAAAAGGTTGGTGGTGATTGGATGCCTAACTTAGTGTATGCCTGTGAAAATCAGGTAGGTTCAGAAGTTAAAACAGAAAAATAAAAAGTTAAATATTACTTAGAAAAGTTAGATGTCTTCAAGTCACCAGGGCCAGATGGAATGCATTCTAGAATACTCGAGGAGCTGATAGAGGAGGTATCTGAGCCTTCAGCTATCATCTTTGAAAAATCATGGAAATCGGGAGAGATTCCAGAAGACTGGAAAAGGGCAAATATAGTGCCCATCTATAAAAAGGAAAATCAGAACAACCCAGGAAACTACAGACAAGTTTAACTTCTGTGCCAGGGAAGATAATGGAGCAAGTAATTAAGGAATCCATCTGCAAACATCTGGAAGATAATAAGGTGATAGGTAACAGCCAGCATGGATTTGTAAAGAACAAATCATGTCAAGCCAACCTGATAGCTTTCTTTGATAAGATAACAAGCCTTGTGGATAAGAGGGAAGCGGTAGATATTAGGGATGTAAGCAACTAGTCAATTAGTTGACCATCCGATAAGCAAAAACTTATCCCTCGACTAATTGCTTTCCCTTCCTTGCTGCCTCTATCAGATGGTCAGCAAGGGGGGGGGGAGCAGGAGCTGGTGCTGGGGGGAGCCAGCTTAACAGCCAGTATCCCCAGCACTGTCTCTGTGGGAGACAGGAGAGTTAGGGGAGTAGTGGGAACCAGGTGCGAGCCAGGAATCAGCTGATTCCTGGCTCATGCCCAGTCCCAGATGCTGTGCCTCTGCTTTTTAAATGTATTAAGAGTGCAGCGGGGGGACCCGGCATGAGCTGGGACAGCTGATTCCTGGCTCGCACTGGGTCCCCCTGCTGTGCTCCAGCCTTTTTACATTTAAGAGCCTGCCAGCTCTTAATACATTTAAAAGGCAGAACCGCAGTGGGGTTAGCTCTGGCCCCGGGAGCTAATCCTGCTGCGGCTCCCCTGCTTATCGACTAATCAACTAGTCAATGGAAAATCCACCGACTAGATGATTAGTTGATTAAACTAAATTTAACATCCCTAGTAGATATGGTATAACTAGACTTTAGTAAAGCATTTGATAAGTTTCACATGATCTTCTTAGCAATAAACTAGGGAAATACAACCTAGATGGGGCTACTACAAGGTGGGTGCATAACTGGTTGGCTAACTATTCTCAAAGAGTATTTATCAATCGTTCATAGTCATGCTGGAAGGGCATAACAAGTGGGGTTCCACAGGGAACAGTTTTGGGATTGGTTCTGTTCATTATCTTGTTTAAATGATGACATAGAGAGTATGCTTATAAAGTTTGCAGATGATACCAAGCTGGGAGAGGTTGCAAGTACTTTGGAGGATAGAGTCATAATTTAAAATGATCTGGACAAACTGGAAAAATGGTCTGAGGTAAATAGGATGAAGTTTAATAAGGACAAATTCAAAGTACTCTACTTAGAGAGGAACAATCAGTTTCACATATACAGAATGGAAAGCGACTGTCTGGGAAGGAGTACTTCTAAAAGGGATGTAGGGGTCATAGCGGACCACAAGCTAAATATGAATCAACAGTGTGACACTGTTGCAAAAAAAGCAAACATGAATCTGGGATGCATTAACAGGAGTGCTGTGAGCAAGACACGAGAAGTCATTCTTCTGCTCTACTCTGTGTTGATTAGGCCTCAGTCTGAATATTGTGTCCAGTTCTGGGCACCACACTTCAAGAAAGATGTGGAGAAATTGGAGAAGATCCAGAGAAGAGCAACAAAAAATGATTAAAGGTCTAGAGAACATGAGCTATGAGGGAAGACTGAAAGAATTTGGTTTATTTAGTCTAGAAAAGAGAAGACTGAGAGGGATCCTGACAGAAACTTTCAAGTACCTAAAAGGGTGTTACAAGGAGGAGGGAGAAAAATTATTCTCCTTGGCCTCTGAGGATAGGACAAGAAGGAATGGGAGGTTTTTAAATTGCAGCAAACGGAGGCTTAGGTTGGACATTAGGAAAAACTTCCCAACTGTCAGGGTGGTTAAACACTGGAATAAATTGCCCAGGAAGGTTGTGGATTCTCCAACACTGGAGATACTCAAGAGCAGGTTAGACAGACACCTGTCAGGGATGATCTAGATGGTGCTTGGTCTTGCCGTGAGGGCAGGGGACTGGACTTGATGACCTCTCAAGGTCCCTTCCAGTTCTAGTATCTGTGATTCTACAGGAGCATCTCTGAATGAAGGAGCTGCATTTGGTTTTTGCCACTAACCAAAGAGGTTGAGTACTACCTACAAGTGTCCTGGTGCTGAAATCCTTCTTGAATCTGTCCACAGGTTGAAATCAGAAGGTCCCTGTGAGATATCAGTGACTTATTAACAACAAGAGATTTCCTGCTGGGTTCCCATTATCCGGTGATTATTCACCCAACAATCCCACTTTGTGTATAAATATCTCACATGCTTTGCTGGGGTCCCCTACCAAACATGGCGTGCAGGTGTAATGCCAACAAACCCCAGTCGTCTGTGGGCTGAATCAAACCTGGCACCTCTGTAGCTGAGAGCATGAGTCTCTACTACATGAGCTAAAAGCCAGCTGGCTATTAGCTAAGGCTGTAGAGGAGAGTCATTATTATCTCTGTAAGTGGTCTTGATGCCACTAGGTAGGACAGTGCAGCACATCCAGAAGGCATGTGGGTTACACAGGGCTCCATCTACCTGGGACTCCCCCCTTTTTTGGGTACCTACAAATGCTCACCCTCCCCAGACCACCTTCTGCCTGGCTGCCGTCTTCCTTGGCCTGGGATATACCTTTGAGGCCCACGAGCAAACTGAGCAGCCATCCGACTTCCCTGATAGACACTGACCAGGGAGAGAGGTTGATTTGGGAGCTAGGGTGAATATTGGGGCAGAAGAGGACTCAGGTTAAAGGCTAATTTTCCAAGCTCAGGTCTCTTGAAACAGCATCTACACAAGAAGGACTCTCAATGGAACAAGTGCCAGCCCTCTTCAACGGAGGCATGCCCTGCATACCTAGACACAGCAACAGCCAAATACTTTGCATCCAACCATGAAAACAACCCATTTTCAAGCCTTGTTTCCTTGCTGTTGCCTTGGGGAGTGAAATAACTGCAAGCTCAACCCGGCATGTGCTGCTTCCAGAACTAATTGGCGTTCGCTGTGCTACGCTATGCAGAGCTTGTGAAAGTGAACAAGAACCTAACTAACCAAAACATGATAGCACTTATTATCGCACTAGTGAGCAAAAGGAAGCACATGGGCAGGAACAAAGGCTCTCCAGGACCCAGACACTGACCTGGCTGCGATTATATTTATCACTGTGTGCCCGTCAGAGCCTCTCTGGATTCATGTGCAGTATATACAGCAATACAATAGAATGTGTCAGCCCAAATCATCTCCCCGGACTGACAGCTTCAATTTGACCTTAAGAGTCAGAGCGAACAGATGAGGCTTGCACCAGGCCCTCTAATACAATTGTTATTGTTTTGCTAGACCAACGGGACGTGAATTCCAGACGAAAAGGCTCTCCAAGAAGAACACACAGAGCATGCAGTCCCTCCGCAGTAAAATACCGAGGCCTGTTTACAGAAGCTTCCGTACTGGACTCAGAGGTATGGCAGGAGAAAGATGATCAGCCAGGAGCTGGCATGGTAGGGATTTATGAATGAAGATCAGCACCTTGAATAGCAAATTGAAAATCAGATGTTACATTGGGCATGTGGCTAATGTTAAGCATACAGTTACCTATGTTTTACACACACACACACACACACACACACACCTCGCATCCCTTGGATCTGTCTTCTTGGAAGTGCCAACCTGCTTAGCACAAGAGAAGACAAATAAATATTCCATCGTAACCATAGGCAGCCTTAAGTTTCCCCTTCCAGTGCGGAGCCAAAACAAGTTCCTAAGGGGATATTTCAATAGACTCCATTGGAGAGTTCTGGTCTCGTGGGGTCTGTTAGTTTCTCCTGAAGGACCAGTACACTCAGGAAAGCTCCCTTTACTGCATACACATAATTAGATAGGTCTGCTATTCCTTTCTAAAACTCTGTTATCATCTGTTACCAGCTGGAATTCTCACTCAGGCTCCCTGCTGAACCAATAGATACCCAAAGTTTGGGCCTCATTGGCCTGTGACTGAGGGTAAAAGCTTTTATTTTGGAAGTACAATTGAGCTCACTTAGCTGCAAACACTGAAATGGAGCATTGAAAGGATTAAATAAGATAGAGCCCAATGTCCCAGCCACCAGCTCAGGGGCCAGTCAGAGATGACTTAGGGCACACAGCATATGTGTGAACCAATAGATACCCCCATTTAGACAAGCCCCCCCATTAAGAAATTGTATTAATAAATAATGTAAGCACCAGGTTTAGAATAGAAGCTCATTTATTTCACTTTTAATAAAATGAACAAATGTGGTCAGGTACAAACCCACTCCTGAGGGTTTTAAATTAAATTATTGTTTAAATTCCAGCTTCCTCCCCAAATAAAAATAGTTGTCTCCACTACAATAATTCCCAAATACAAGTTGGTGTGATTCACTAGTGGCACTACACAGTTCCATTGATTATATGGCTCTGTTTACTCCTTAGCTGGAGTAAAGAGACAAACCCCACTAATCCCAATGGATCTGGGCCAATATGTACATTTGCAAAATGTTTGCTAAACTGTACACCAAAACAGACCTTTGTCCACCCCCCAGCAGATGGTGGAGCAAAGCACAGCCTCCTTTGGGCCAAAGCTCTGCCCACAACATTTGCCCCTCCTGTAAACTCAGTGGGAGCCTTTCCATTGACTTCAGTGGGCTTTGGATTTTGGCCTTAGCACATGAGCTGTTTGGGCAGTGACTGTGTGTATGCAGCACAAGGAGCCCTGATAGGAGTTGGGGCCCCTAGGCACTCCTGGGATAAGTCATCAGCGCATAAAGCACAGAACTGAGTTTCAGGACATGGAGAGTCTAGTCCCAACTCTGCCACTGATTAATTGCATGACTTTGGGCAAGCCATGTTACTTCTTTGTCCCAGAGGTTTCTGCTCTGGCCAATGGAAATAGCAATACCTCCCTTGTTAGGCAAGAGAGCTGGGCAGCTTAGTTAAATGTTTGCAACGTGCGTTGAGACTCTTTGTTCCATCCAGTGGGGCTTTGTATATTTACTCCCGTGAAGGATCTTCCTGTTTGTGAAACTGGTGACCTAGCAAAGAAAATCTAGTCCAGAGCTCATCTGCCCTGCCAAAGGGGCTGCCAGTCTGCCTACCCAGTCAATGCCATGCTTTGCGATGGACCTCCAAGCAAACAAGACTGCCTTGCCCAATATGCCACCTGGGTCACCCACTGCCATTGCACTCAGTGCAAAAAGCAAGAAAACTGCATTGCCGAGGCTGTTACCTGCACCCTACATCCAGCATGGCCTGCTCTGTGTGCATCTTGTGACCCAACAGAGGACTAAGGACCACAATGGGGCTTCTAAGAGCATGTGAGCAGACCCTCACCACCAGCCACTGGAGATGTGTTAACCCCACATGCTGCATGTCTCTGAAGGCACCAGAGGAACATACGCAGGGGCAGAAACTGCAGCATTCTTTAAAATAGAAATGGTCTCCTCCAGAGTGACAGCCATACCCTCAGCTGGTGTAGAAAGTGGTGTCGAATGGGTCCGCTTTTGCCCTCTGTAATTTGGCTCCAGCTCCCTAGGCAGGGACATCTTTAGGATTTATGGGACCCTACGCAGTACTATGAAACTGTTGACCCTGTGCTCAACGACAGCTGGGGGGGAAGGGGTGACATTTTTTAGAGAGGTGATTTTATCATCTTCCGCAACACACTAATGAAATATTTTTAAAGCAAAGTTTAAACTAAGGTCCTGTCGATTGACACGGTAAATTAAAAAAGTGACGGTCTATACCTGGGGTTGGCAAATGCCTGTTAAATAGCTTCATTACCATGTGAATGGCTCTTTCACAGGCTCAGTGTTCTGCTAATAGCTCTGGCAGGCTTTTTCACTTTTAAGTTAACTAGATCCTCTCCAGAGGAAGCAGCACCACAGATAAAAGGAAGCAGATGGGTGGAAAGTAAGGCCCAGTGGTGCCCCAAATCTTCGGGTGCCCTACACAACTGTGTATTCTGTATATGGGGAAGGAATGCACTAAAGGAGTGGAAGCAAAGGATTTCAGGTGCCCTTGTGTAAGGCTCCCTGAGCACTTACCCACGTCCACAGGGAGCTGGGATCTACCCCGCTGTATGGTCAGAGCTGCACTCTGCACCTGCAGTAGGGTGGCGGAGAGGCTATAAGGCATTGGTGTTCCCTAGAAGAGAGGATGCCAGGAAGGTCTGCTGCTGTTGGGGCTAACGGGGATTGGGGCTCTGCTATTGCTCACCCTGCCCCACCCGGCAGCTGGGACGTGCCTGGCCACTCCATTCAGGAGTTGCTTGTTATTTGTGTACATTTCCTGGCAGTAACCCCCTTGCAGGTGTCACTGTGAGGTGATGGGAGGGAGGGAAGATGACTCGGATTCAATTGACCAAATGCCACTCTCCAGCACCCTTGCAAGTCAGAATCAATTTCCCAGAGCTGCCCTTTGCATCATTTATACAGAGGCAGATTTACATATATTTAAATATAATACAAATCCACCCGGTCACCATCAGAAGAGTCCAGGGGCACCTCTCTTTTTCTCAGTGAGTGTAGCATTCTGGAAAGATGCCAATGGCAGGAGCAGAGGAGAGGTCTGCTTATGCACAGATGGGAGACAGCCCAGGCAGGAGCAGTGCATGCAGACCCCATGCTGCCCACCTGCCTGCCCGAACTTTGACCTGGTAGCCCATGGGCTGTGCTGGCATTGCACTATAAGCAGGTTTAATCCTTCAGGGAGCTGCGCATGAGGATGCGGCAACCACACCACCTTTTTCCATGGAGCCATGCCCCACCACCTGGATCAAGTGCATTAGCCAGTACAGAGGGGTCTGATGCTACTCTCTCTGTGGAGGTTAGCCCCACTGCAGGCAGCAGCTCTGAGCAGTTCTTACATTCACAGATGGGCAAAGATTGCCCTTGCCTAGCTTCCCCATGCCCTTGTGCATCCGCAGAGGGCTGGGCGTGCACCAGGCAACAGCTATGGTACTGTGGGGAAAGGATTTAATAGATCTGATCAGCCAAGGGCTGACTGAGAAACCAGAACTTCAGTGCAAATCCAAGCATTACGTGCCTCAAGAGTGGGGAAATCCCTTAGATATTGCTGAGGCTTCATGGGAATACCATACTGGGTAAAAAATAGGCCATTGTAGGGGAGATCTTGGTGCAGATACAGGAGAATAATTCAAACACATGCTCAACAAAAAAGAGCACCGTGTTAGATGATTAAATCCCCCATGTACCTGCAGTAAGTGGGAAATACATCCTGCTCATCAGCTGTAAAACGTAGTCACCTGTTGAAGGAATTAATCCTTTTTGTGCTCACAGCGCGGCAGAGCTGTGCACAAGGAAATCCTGTTTGAAATGAATCCCTGATAGAGGAAACCAAGTTAAAAGGAGAGTTTTACTGCCCGCCAAGGCTTTAGGTTTTTAAAAGGACTCCAGTGGAATTATTGTATTAGCTAGTATTGTGAGCTGGGATTTCAGAGAAACCACTATTCATGGCAGCAGCAGCAACTTGGAGTATCAGGCCAAACTGACCTGCATCTAGAAAGCAAGGAGAGGAGAGAAGAGGAGGAAGAGAATGGAGGAGGTAGAGAGCCAGAGATGCAGCAGGGTAAAAGGGAGAAGGGCTGGAGGTACAGATGAGTAAAGCAACTGGGGGAAAAGCAGGGAATAGAGAGACGGAAAGAGAGGTGAAGGGGAGAAGAATGCAGGAAGGAGAGAGACCATGCTGATGGATGGTAATCCCATCACAGAGTAAGATTGATGTCTGGAGCTTTTCTGGATGAAAGCACAGACAGGAGATGGAAGGTGGCTGTCACCCCATCTAGGGATACCCCCAAAATCCAGCTCTGTCTGACACATGTCCAAAGAGCACACAACAGGCAGTGCAACAGGAGGGCAAAAAGAATGCAGTGCAAGGTCAGCGACCAAGCAGAGAACAGGCTCTGTCAGATTTCCGAACACACCAAGGCAGGACAGCCAATAGGCTGGGGAAAGGGAAATTTGTGAGCATGGCTGTGATAAGCCTGTGAGGATAGCGAGTACCTTGGAGAACAGGCGGACACTTTGCTTCTCTTTAGCAGATCCCATCGCTAAAGATTACCCTCCCCCACCCCTGCCATGTCCTCCTGATTTCTCTTCCTATTGCTTTTCAGGCCCTGAATGCCATTTATTTTTGCTTGCTTGATTCACTCATTCATTGAATAAAGGCATCATCATTATTATTATTATCCTCGTCATCGTCCTCCTCATCACACATTATATTATTTGCATTGCAGAGCTGGAAGATTTCAGGTTGAGGCAGGAAATTTGTGCAAGTTGTTATTACCGCAATCAGATGAAGTGAGAATTGGATCGGCAAGGGACTGCCAGAGTGCATCTCTCCCAGCAGGATGTGAAGGCTTTGGCCAATCACGGGAGGCCGCGGTGAGGCTGTGCAGGGCCTGTCGTCAGCCTCAGACATGTCTTAGGCATCCCTCCTCCACCCCCTCCCCACCCAAAGCTCCCAGTAGAGAATGGGAAATGTGTAAATGGGGGGAGGCTTCAGAACAGGCTTGGCGCAATTGCACATTTTCTGCCTTGCTGATGGTATTTATTAGGCAACAGAAAATAGCTATTTTACCATCTGCCTCGTAAAAAAAACCACCCTCATTAAATTAATGGAATGTGCAGCTGCTGTATGCAGTCGTCTTCTTCCTGCCATTGCCTCCTGAGAATCCCGGCTCTTGGAATCACACCAAGTGGAGCCACGGACAGTAGCTGAGTCTAGCAGGAGGCTGTGGGCCGAATGGCTCTGAGGCCAGGTCACATACGCTCCAGGAGCTGGAACTAGAGTGCTTGCCCACTCCAACCCACAGGCTTCCAATCCCATCTGCAGGAGAACTCTATTAGCTCTCTGTAGCAGAAGGCTCCTTGTCTTCTCTGTGAAACCAGCTACTTGATGGTAATATCTCTCCCTCACTGACACACACTAAGGGCCCGATTTCCTCCCAGGCTCCCATTGCTTAGTGCCACTCCAACAACATGAAGCAGCTGTCAACTAATGCAAAGTGGCATTGCCCTCGCTTTAACGGGCCAGCTCAGCTGGGCATGCAAGCTTTTTGTATCACCAGAGCACTACAAAGCAATCACAGCATGACGTGACAGAGGTTGTAATGCTGTGGGGGCAGGGACCATCTTTCTGTTCTCTATCAGTGCGGGCCCTAGCCCTGCGGTGTCCTGGTTTGTGATGGGGGCTCCCAGGTGCTGCACAATGTAAGTAATAACAGCACCATTCAGGGCCAGCATGAGGTGGGTGCAGTCAGTTCCCCCGCATATGGCCCTGCGTTTTATTATTGGCCCTGTTCCATGCTCTATTCTCATGAACTGGAGACTTAGACCATTTGTTTTATTACATATTAAAAGAAATCATGATTAAAAGTTCAAATTTTATGAAAAATACATAGTTACCTGTGTTCCCTCTAAGCGGCCTGGCAGCACAGATTCACAGGTGATTGATCAGCCCTGCCCAGTCAGCCAGCTCTGTGGAAGGAGCCCTAAGCCTCTGACTGGGCGGAGCTGATTAATCACCTGTGAACCTGTGCTGCCAGGCAGCTTAGAGGGAACACAGGTACCTATGTATTTTTAATATGCGCATTTCAAAGCAGAAGCTCCTGCATGGAGCCTGGAGTCAGCAGGACTTCCCGCTGGCCCTGGACTGCACACGGCATGCCAGCTTTGAAATGTACAAGAGTTCCCAGCGGGGGCTCTTGCGCATTTCAAAGCAGAAGTACCTGCATGGAGCCTGTGGTTAGCGGAGGATTCAGAGTCCCCAGGTGACCCCAGGCTCCATGCAGTGCTGCCGCTTTGAAATGCCACAAGAAGCCAGGGTCAGCTCGGGACTTCCCAGCTGATCCCGGGCTCCACGTGACATTTCTGCAGAACCTGGGTTCAGATGGGGAGTCCCCAACTGACCCGCAGCATTTCCACAGAAGCCAGGATCAGCTGGGCACTCCCCAGCTGATCTGGGGCTCCGTGCGGCATTTCCACGGAACCTGGGGTCAGCTGGGGACTCCCCAGGTGCTGCCACTTTGAAACACTGCAGCGTTTCAAAGGGGCAATGCTGCACAGCTGATCCTGGGCTCTGTGAGCGCTACGGCATTTTAAAGAGGCAGCGCTGCACTGAGCCCGGGATCAGCTCCATGTGGCACTGCAGCTTTGAAACGCCGTGGCAGCATTTCAAAGGGGCAGCGCTGCACAGAGCCCGGGATCAGCAGTGGGGTGCTGCCCCCTTGAAATGCCGCCACGGCATTTCAAAGGGGCAGCGCCACATGGAGCCCTTACCAGGCTCCGTGTGGCGCTGCCACTTTGAAGTTCCCCTTCTCCCTCCCCCCTTTGCTGCCTCTATCTGATAAAGGCAGCAAAGGGTGGGGGAGAAGCAACTAGTCGACTCGACTATCTGATAATGCTTATCAGATAGTTGACTAGTCCTTAACATCCTTAGTATATACATTGGTTTTGCAGAAGTAAAATGTTCCTTACGACATAGACAAATAAGGTTGAAATACATAGGTCCATTTTAAACCAAGCCCCATAATGAAGTCAGTAATGTGGGCGTTGCAGTGTAAAATACAGAGATAGGCTTATGCACCATACACAGTGGGCTATCGGCCGTTTTGACAATTCTCAGTGTGTCAATGATGTTCATGTGGTGAAATGTGGTTTTAGTTATCATTTTATAGTGAATTTGGATTAATTTTCTTCATCATTTTTGTGCCACCCATTATATCTATATTGATATATACAGATAAATCTATAGGCCCGCTCCTGCTCCATATATTCAAACTAGGCCTCAGAAATAATCATGCTGGCTCTGACAACACTATACTCTGAAATCTCCTCAGCACTACATGAGTTTCCAGTTCCTTCATCTGTGACTGGGCCTGGCGCTCTTTGTATTTTCACAAGGCTAAAAGAAGTCTCTTTTCTGGAACTATGGCTAATTTCAGTGTTTTTCACTGCACATCTGATCCTTTGAGGTGCTGAGAACTTTCAGCCTTGTACAGAAGCCAGTGGGCTGCCCACCACTGCTCCAGAAGCTTGAAACACTCTAGGAAAGGTCCCAAGCACAGAGTCTAGGATTCCCTTCATAGCAGTCCTGGTGCAGGGCCAGGAAGGGGCCTTTGCTATGGCTCTGTGACCCTGAGAGACACAGTTAAGCCAATTTAAGCTCCTGTATAGACACTGATAAGTTGACAAAAGAGGGGCTGGATTTATCAGAGTGATGGAAAAACCCCTTCCATTGCTGTAGTATGCATTTCCACTACGGCAGCACTGCTGCAGCTTTGTCACTGTGGTGTTTGTAGCACAAATGTACCTGGAGATGCCACTCACTTCTAGACCTACTCCTGCAATATCCGTGAGGGAACCTGTGAAAACCTGTCTGGAAGATCTAGCCCCAAGACAGCGAACAGACACCATCTTGGTTGAGTTGGCCTGATGGAGAGACGCTGCCTCAGAATCAGCATGAGAGAAAAGGGAAATGGCCCCTTGTATTTCACTTTAGCAGAATGAAATGTTGCCAGTATATGCCTGCAATGTGGTCCAATTACTTTGTGCCTTAAATAAATCCTGACATAATAAACCCTAATGCCTCCAAAGAAGCTATTACTATCCATCATAAAAATAATCCACATTGAAAAGCAGAGATAAACACCTCTCCCCAGCCGAATAACATGGCTCCAGAGGATCAGTTCCAGTCAAGGACCATAATTTCATGTTTAGCCAATCGAAGAAGGCAGCTCCAAAAAGTAACTGTCTAGTTCCAGGCAACTTGCTACTTTTTCTCCCTTTCCTTTATGTAGTTTCTCTGAAAATAATGATTGGGAAAGTGAGAAAGACCAACCCTAAAACCAAGAGATCAAACTGAAAATGCAGTAGGATGCTGCCTTGCCTTGATTCACATCCATATGTCATTCCCCACCTCCAACTCTTAAATGGCATTAGCTATAATGGCAACCTGACCATTTCATTTCAACTGTGCATTCTCTGAGCAGTTGTGCATTAATAGCAGAATTTTGTTGTGACTTTCCTATCGCTGGGAATGCCAGCTTTTTTGACAGTTGTGTGTAGGGTTTGTATTTGCATGTATGTGACAGGCACATATGCATGCACACATCCCTGTGGGTATGTTTCTAGCAGAGCTGATCAACATTTTTTGCTGAAAAGTAATTTAGACCAAAAAAGAGTTTTTAAGTGAAAAAGAACAAAAACTGCATTTTAAAAAAAAGTCAGGTTTTTGGTAAAAAAAAATTCAGTTGGTGGATTTCGAAAAACTAAACATTGCACACACACTCCATTACATACACTGAAAATCCCAAAAATTTAACGGGAAATTAGAAGTGACACTCACTCTCACATAAATACATTAACAAATTATTTTTAAAATGTCATCTTTTAACCAGCTCTTGTTTCCTGCATGCAAGTTCATTGCCAATACATAGTAAGTATGCTTTTGTGTGTGTCTGCCCACACATGTGAATGTTGGTTGTTGTTCATGCAGCAGGAAATGTTTCGTACGACAGCATACAAGTGCATGTTAGCAATTGAATGACTGTTTTTTCATGTCTGCATTTGAATATGTCGCATGGTCCCATGTTTTATAGGCATATCATTACTGTATATGGTAGTGACTGTGCATAATCGGTACTGCAGCTGTGTGCGTACATAGGTATGGATTGTCAGTTATGGATGAGGATACCTTTTGCACATGTATCTAATGTTTTCAAGGGCAGGTGGATGGGGATGCACTCAGCCTGTTTGTACGTGTGCACATGGGCCTGGCTCTGTGTGCCAGAGCTTAGTGACTGTATGTGTGAGTAGGGACTGTGAACACAGGAGCATGTTTTCACACGTTTGAGCACATGGCCGCTAGCTAAGGGACATCTCAGGTGACTTGCTAGCTCTGGGAGGGTTGCTGGACTTATGTAGTAGCTAGGATTCTCTGACACCTTCTCAGGTAATCAGATGATAGTCATGGGCTGCCTCTGCTCAGAAGACTGTTTCCATTTAGTGCCCCACACCAGGGGTGCTGAGAGCTGCTGAACCCAGAGTGCCCATCCAAAGTTGGGAGGAGCCGGCCAGCCGCCGGCAGGAGGATTGGTGGTGGCAGGAGTCCATGCTGCAGCCCAGCCCCCTTTCCCCTTCTCTTCCCTTCCACCCTCCATTAACTGGCAGTGGTGGTGACTGGCGGGGAAGGCACAGGCTGGGTGGCTCCAGCCCTGTGGCATGACTCCCTGGCCACACTGCTTTGGGGGGTGCTGGGCAGAGGTGGGTGGGGAAGGGTGGAGCAAGAGCAGGATGGGGGTGGAGCAAGGGGGAGGGAGAGATGGGGCCAGTGCCTCCCCCTTCTTCCCCTGCCATGCGTCGCCACTGCCAATTGGAAACCCTGTTTATAATGGAAACGACTTCAAGCCAGGGGGTCCTGCCCCTTATGTCCAGCCCCTATGTCCCAGAGGCTTTAGCTAAGGATACGCTTGAATGGTTAGTCAGTGGTTAGACATCCTCTCCTACTCAGGAGACGCTAGGCTATGGAAAGAAACAGCTTCTGATCCTTCTGTGGGCTGTGTCCAGCAAGGCCAATTCCTGTGTCCACCCACTTTCATCAGAAGAGACGGTGAACTAAAGGCCTCCTTCACATCCCCTTGAAGGCTGAGCCGTGACAGAGATGATGAAACATGGAGCTAACAGCGATGGCCCCGCTGACCCAGCTGCTGGGCCTACACGTAAATAATGGAAGGGTGAAGGAGCGAGCTTTTTTCATTACCATGGTCTGATTAAGTTTCCTTCCCCATCAAGATGGCCCATGTGCGTAGGAGACCTGTGTGATTCTCCACAGATTTGGCAGTGCTAACCAATGTGAGTGCCTGCTGATGATTAAAGGAAACTTTCCCTTTTAAATTGCTTTGATTGGGGTTGATGGCTTTGTGAAGTTGGACACTCCGCTCTAATGATCTGTGAAAGTCTCCCTGCTGTGACCGCCGCATCCTAGCAGCAGTGAGAAAAATTCCACAGAGAGACCCAGATCAGAGAGAGAGAGGCACGTCTTTGGCAACGAGACCGCACATGCTCCAAGTGACTGTCTGTCTGAGAGACGAAGCCCTTGGTCTCTAACAGTAATAGGGGGAAAAAGATCATTTTCTGCTGGCTTTCGTCTCTCTGCTGAGGGACAAAAGGAATCAAGCTTCCTTCTTCAGCTAGTTTGTTGGCTTGGTTACAGGGAGTGAGTGATGGGACCAAGTGATGGCAAACAGTCTGCAATGGTAGCAGATTTCATGCATGGTATCTGTCTGTCTGCCGGCCAGGTATATCCCTCCTGTTGGTGTTCCCTGTAAGCTGAGCACTTGGGCAGCCACCCAAGAGAGATTTAAATACTGCCCAGCTGATTAGCAGAGCATCCACAGCCAGCAACATGTGTTTCTACTAGTGGTGCACATTCACACATGCCTTGGTGCACAAAACAAAATTTATTATCCACAAAATAAAATTTATTGTGCACACAGATGGTAAATTAGAGGAAACACTGCTCCTGATGTTGTGGCTTGTCCTCTGCTAGCAGTCTTTTTAAATGCAGGGTTGTTTATTGTTGTTACTGCAATTACAATAGATGTGCATGGCCCTTTGCAGTGCACAGAGAGGATATATCGATATATTGCAGTAGCTCCCAGAAGCTACCTTCAGGATTAAACTAGGCACTGTGCAAACTTATGTGAAGACACAGTCCTCCTTGCCCAGGGGAGCTTAAAGCTGGTGCAGAGATGAAAATATTAGCATGCCAACGGGAGCAGCATTGGGTCAGAGCTGAGCACTAAGGGTACGTCTACACAGCAATGTTATTTCAGAATAACGTCCGTTATTCCAAAATAACAATCCATCTACACAGCAATTCCGTTATTTTGAAATAAATTCAAAATAACGGAGCGCTTATTCCAACTTCTGTAAACCTCATTCCATGAGGAATAACACCTCTTCCGAAACTGCTATTTCGGAACAGCAGTAGTGTGGACGCTCCACTGCTGCTATTTCAAAATAGCGCCTCCTCAGGGCCATTCAGAGTATTTACTCCCCAATGCCTCCTGGGGCTCTAAATCGAGGTAGTGCATCCACGTTAAGGAAGCCGGCCTCCATCTAATTTTGAGGCTTCCCTGTAGTGTAGATGCACTATTTTGAAATATGCTATTTCAGAGTATTTCTTCCAGAATAGCTTATTCTGAAATAATCGTGCAGTGTAGACGTAGCCTAAAAGTCAATCAGGACTGATTTGGAGACCATCTGTTCATATGGAGAAAGAGACAAGACAACATGTACTGAAGCAAACAAAATCAGCACCACACAGGTATGCCTGGGAGTTGTTCCCCATCGAATATCTGCAGAGCCACCACCCTGTCCTCTCAGATCTCTCCTCACTTGTGCCGTGATGCCTCCAAACAACTTACTGATGGTTAGGGAGCTACTTTGCAGTGACCATGGCTTATCATGCTGATCACAGTTGCCTTATCAGCGCCTTGTCCCCCTCGTCCCTTGATATTTCTAGCCTTATACTGTAAGTTCTTCAGGGCTGTATTGGAAAGCTCTACTCACCCCTGGATGGCGCCTCCTCCTTTGATGGCTCTGAAGGGTAGCCCACCCAGGCTGTTTCCCCTTCTGGCACTGGCACTCCATCACTCCATCTTTTCCACTCTCTACGGCCCCTTGTTCATTCCAGGAACTGCAGCCTCCTCTTCATCATTTGGCCCTCTGGCTTGGTCACTATGTGGATTTCCCTTCCTGGGTACCAAAGTCCTGCCACACCGATAGCCCCATGTAGTCTTCTCTGGCACTGCTCTAACGGTGCCATTTCCTCAGTGGTTAGGAGGGGAATCCAAGCCCAACCATTATTCTGGGTGTCAGTTCAGGCAACTTACACCTGGCAACTGTTGCCATGTACAGCCATGTACAAGGTTCCCTCTGACCCTGTTGCTCTTTCCCTGGACTTCTGGTTGCTCTCAGTCTCTGGTCATCCCAGATCAAACTCTGTCCTGCCACGGAGTAATTACAGATCATGAACCCTACAGCCTCAAACACATCTCCCAGGCAGCAACTGCAGACTACTTCCCCGCAGCCCCTTTCTGTTGCCAGCTTCCTGGGTTTATAAACCTGACCCAGCTCCTCCCACAGCTGGACTTCCATACGCCAATTAGATCTTAGCACTCCCTGGCTGTTCTCCAGGCATAGCACATAGGTTAGCTGGACTGAGTTCTGCGTGGATACAACATTTTGTATCTGCAGCCACATCCATGGCTGCAGATACCCACAGATATAAAGTGGATAGCTACTGATTTGCAGGGCTCTACTGATTTACCCTTGCAGGCCTTGTGTGGGAGTAGACAACCCACCACTAGGGCAAGGATCACCACTTTGTTGTCTGATTGCACAGCACCATGGGGTAGGGGCCTCAAAGTATACAGCCGAACCAATAGATAATAGTAAGGTCTGGATGTCTGATCTCTCAGAATAGACACTGTACACCTTCCAAGTCACATGATGTTATTGATACACACTTCTTTGGAGATTTGTTTCCATCACTGTTGCTGATCATCTGTTCCTGCTGGCAGGGCTACAGAAACACCCACCTTCTGGTATGAATGAGACTCAGACAGAAGCAGCTACATTTATTGACTCCTTTATTCAACACCTTCACTCTGTCACTGATCTGCAAGGAAGCCTGAATTCGTAGCAAATGTGAAACACACGCTGACAATTCAATCCCCCCCTTCAGGCCAATGGCCTTTTCTGGGCTCCTGTTTCTGAGGCCTGAGATTCACCGGAGCAGCAGAGGAGTGAAAGATCCATTGCACAAAGCCAGATTGGCTTTCACTGGAGTCACGGGTCTTCCTCCCCTAAGGGGCCTAAAAGGGGATGACCAAGCAGCATTGGCGCAAAGCTCTGGACACAGGGCCTGAGGAATCCTCTGGCGGATGACCCTCAATATGACATTGTTGGCTCTTAATTCTTAAGCCTGCTTTGGAAGGATTTCAGCAGATCCTACTTAATCACTGAAGTCCCTTCATCTCCTCTGTCTCTGTGGTGTGTAGTGTTATAGTTTTCCTCAGCCCTCTCATCATCTGGTGTATGGCAGCTACGTATCTCCCTCTCAGAATTGGAATGCTACCCCAGGTTGTACCCAGTAAGCAACAGAACATGGGCGCTTGCTCCCTCTAGTTCAGCGCTTTTCAAACTTTTTTTCTCTGTGACCCAATTGAAGAAAACTGTTGATGCCTGCAACCCAACATAATTTGACTTGTGTGTGGGCTCTGGAGTGGAGCTGAGGACAGTTTTGGGGCATAGGAGGGGGCTCCAACTTCAGGGGGAAGGTCAGGAGGGGTTCTCTCGAGCGGCTCTCAGTCAGCGATGCAGCGGGGGGGTGCTAGGGCAGCTTCCTGCCCCTCCCTGCACCGCAAACCATGCTGCACCCCAGAAGCAGCCAGCATCAGGTTCCCAGCTCCTGGGAGTGCAGAGCTAGTTCTCCAGGCAGGAGCAGCGCATATTGCCCTGTGTGTTTCCCCCCACCTAGGAGCCGGGCCTGTTGCCGGCCGCTTCTGGGCAGCTCAGTCTGTGAGGCCAGAACAGGCAGTTAGCCTGCCTCAGCACACACCCCCGGTCACCTGAACACCCAGCAGCAATGAGACCCGGTGCCTGACATTCCACGACGCAGTACTGGGTCGTGACCTGTAGTTTGAAAACCACTGCTCTAGTTCAAACCAGCTGCCACACAGACATGGAAAGAAACACATGAATCCACAGAAAGCAAAACCTCTGCTGTTTAACTCCGGAGGTGGACTGAAGGAATGCCCTTTCAGTTTTGTGTGCTTTCAATGCACAATGCCTGGAGGAGCGCTCATTTACTAACGAGTAACTCAAATATCATTTGCTTAATTTTCACCCTGTGCACACAAGGGGACTCTTATTTCTTGTTAACAAAGGGCACAGCTCCCTGCAGGTGTGCTATGAACTCCCAGCCGTAGGGTTTCGCTGTGCATAGCATTAAATATTTAAGCGCCTGTCAAAAACGTTGTATCCAGTTTTATAGTTTTGCTCCATTAGCTGTGTTTCCAAAAGCCACCACAGCAACTACTGAGCATTTATTCCTGTTGCATCCAGCTTAGAAGTTATGATCTGAGAAGCTGAGAGACAGGACAGTATGTTCTGTTGCGATGCCTGGTTTTCCCCCTTACTGGTTGGGTGAGACACTGCCGGCTTTGAAATATTGTTTTTATTCCTAACTTAGAAAAATAAAATAAAAGGATTGATTCTGCTGTTTATTTGATTCTCTATCGCCTGCTAAAGAAGTTACTGAGGGAAGCCAAATAACTGATATTTATGTAAGTTGGGGGTTTGTCATTTTAGATGTCTCACTTACTTTGTGTTAGTCAGTTGCTAGAGCCATTCTTTCTCTCTTGATTTGTCCTGAAGTGTGCAATGAGGTATTGTCCTAAAGTTATTTTCATGTCAGTTGGGAATGTGTAGGTGACATTACATTATTTTTAATACTATAAATATAAGACAAACACTAAAGAAAGCAAGGAATGAATACAGTTTTTTTCACATTAGGTGTTGGGACAGAGTGTGAATAAATGGTTAGATCAGGGGAGTGGAACACCTATCCTGTTTATTATTACTACTACAGCACTCCCAAGCAACAGTGGCGCCCCACTATGCTAGGCACAGCACAAGTATTTAGAAGGAGACAGTCCCTGATGTAAAGAACTTACAGTCTAACTAGGCAACAAAGACAAGGGGGGTGGGGATGAGGAATAGTGACACAGAGAGGGTAAATGACTTCCCCTAGGTCCAGGGGAGCCAACAGCCTCCACAGGCCCCTTGGCAAGGTGGGGAGGCAAACCTCCGCTTCTGGGAGGGGAGGGGCCGAGCATAGCCAGCCCTCAGAATTGCCCAGAGAATGATGCTTCCCACCCCCACCCCAGCCCTCAGAGCTGCCCAGAGAGCCCTGCACAGAGCTCTGGTGGTGATTTAAAGGGCCCAGGACTCCAGCTGCCATCCCAGTGGCTGTGGCAGCCACAGGCCCCTTTGAATAATTGGGTCCCAGGACAACTGCCCCCTCCTGCCCCTGTTGGCAGGCCTGCCTAGGTTACAGAGCAGGTTGGGGGCAAAGCAGAACCCAGATCTCCTGAGTGACAGTCCAGTGCCCTACCTCCAGATCATGCTGCCTCTCTACAGCAGGCTGATGTGTCACTCTAGTATGTCACCACTGCAATAAAATACCTGCGGCTGGTCCCTGTCAGCTGACTTGAGACCACAGGGTCAGGCCGCGGGGCTACAGAACTGGAGTGTAGATGCCCAGACTCCAGCCAAGCCCCAAAATCTATGCCACTGCTTGATAGCTCTGCATCCCAGGCCCCATGACCTTTGGTCAGCTGACCTGAGCCAGGCACAAGTGTTTCATTGCAGTATTTTATTGCCCATAGTGACCTCAGGATGCTAAGAACTAAGGAGAGTTTTTCAACGGCAAAAATAGCAATAGAGAGCTTACCTCCCATTCACTGCCGTTCTTCCAATTCATCCTCGGCTATACTGATCTTAAATCTATGTGACATGCCTGGAGAACACTGTGACTGGGGACCTAAAATACCAAAGACAGATAAACCTCAGGAAAGTCACGTTCCCATCTGGTGCCTCAGTTTACCTCCATAAAGCAGAGACCATGCTGCTTATCAATAGGCTTGGAAGAATTAGATTTTTATTGGCAAACGGGAGTAAATGCTGATTTCAACACACATACTCACACAGAGAAAAAAATTCCATCAATAATCATCAAAATGCAAAGATAGATAATAAGAAACATGCTGCTTGAGAACTTGCTACAGTTTGATTTAAGGATATTTACTTTGTATATTTTCGACACACAATGTTGACAGTTTGTGTTTTAAGAGGTACATAGGTTTAACTTTTTGAATCATCAGGTCTTCTCTAAAGAAAAAATTATTGCATGACACCCTCTATTGTCTGACTCTAATTTCCTGCAATGATAACAAGTTAAATAGTTAAAAATTAAAAACTGCTTAAACCCCAGGATTTTGCACAACTGTGGAAACGGATACAAAATGTTAAAATGTTTAAAAATAAACATTGATATTATTCATCTAAATTATAAAAAAAAACACAAAAAATAAGAAGTCTGCCAACCGTGCTTATTCATAATGCAGGAGTATTATGAAGTGTAATTGTTTTTAAAAAGTGTTTGGAAATGCTTGGACAGAAAGGTCTATGAGTTTGACCCTGCAGTCCTGATCCACAGGAACTGAGGAGATCTTATGTATTCAGGAAAAACTCCTACTACCTCTCAGGTGACAAGAGATATAGATTGATTCCTCCACCTGATGACACTAGCAGCTGGGGTTGAATTAAATACAAGATCTTTTCCAGAGCCTCACAGATAGAACCATTTATTGGACTAACGTAGGGGAAAGGGAACATTAAAAGAGCCATTTACATTCTCAGGAACTTTCAGGATTCTCGGTTTTCTCTCTCTCGCTCCTTATTTAAATCTGTGTGAGAATAAAAGCGTTTCATCCTCCCAGCCTCCTTGCCTTTGCTTTGACCCTCCAGTGAAGTTGTAATCCCCTGTTTGTGACATCACAATCAGTTGCCATGGGAATGTCACAAACTCAGCATTATGACTTCACAGCTGGATTACCGAGGAAAGGATGGAGTGTGAGGGAGACAGCACTTGTTTCAACAAAATATCTTGGGTAATTAGCAAAACCGGCAATGAAAATTATGATAAAACACAAGATAGAAGCATAAATCCATTTTATAACCATGATCCATTGGAAAGTGATCCCAAGTGAGAAAGAGCTCTTTAATGGCTCTTACATTCTTAAGTAAACTGAAAAAGTCAGGGAATACAAGTATGAAATTACAGTGATTTGTTTTATTGAGCTTTTCACTGGATAATTAAGGAGAGGATTATAAATTGGAATATTAAAGGGTATTGGAACTCTCACTCCACTCTTGCACATGCAACTGACTGCACCTCATTTGTGTATGCAAGCAAGAGGTTTCCACATGCAAGTCTGATGCACCCCCATGCTTGTGGATACCGGCCAGTCCACATATGAATCAAAGCGCACAAAAACAGGTGCAGAGAGGCTGATGTGCCCTGTTTGTATATAAACAGCAAAAATGGTTTTTTGAGCCCCTTCTAATAAATGTAAGCAATGGAAGTTGAAATCTGATGGTGGTGGCAATACAGGGGGGTTAGAACCTGACATCACAACATCCAGTGGCCTATGAACTGTCTCCTTCCTTTCTGTCACTGGCATTTCCTTGTGCCATGTTTCATGTGTGTGCCCTGCTACAGCTCATGAGTGGTTTGGGTGGAGAAACCTAAAACCAGCTCTGGATGTCTTTAAGAGTTCATCTATGCTGGAAAAAGCCACCCTGCAACAGAGAGTCTCAGACCCTATGTCAATGGTCTTGGGCTCATGGATCTTGCGTTATAGGGCTAAAAATGCCAGGGTTCAGGCTCAGGCTGGCACCTAGACTCTGCCCCCCCCACCCACCTCACCAGGTTTCACAGCTGGAGCTCCAGCCCAAGCAGGAATGTTTACACGGCCATTTTTAACTTATAGTGTGAGCCCAAGTCAGTTGACCCAGGCTCTGAGACTTGCCGCCGCAGGCCTTTCTTCGCAGTGTAGACGTACCTTTAAAGTACAAGGGGGAAATGCGCTTTCAGGAGAACATGTCCTAGGTGAAACATCTGGTGATAGAACATCACTGCCCTGTGGCTGTGATAGAGGGGAACAACAGGAGAGGTCTGAAGAGCAGACCAAACCCAGCGGCAATAGATATGCCCTAGTAGGGAACAATAGAAGTATTGCTCACTATTCCCCATCTCTTGCTCCTAGAAATTACACACATACATATCCATAAACATGGAAGAAACATTGTCATAGACAGTTGGCCCCCATGCATCGCAAAGATATTAACAAACAATATATTTCAGCTCCTCAATTACCAGCAAGATTACTTGATGTAGTTACTGTGTAGAAAGCGCCATCCCCAAAGAAAACAAATCTCTATATACAGCCAACATGCTGCAGAAGCTATCTGAAGCCACCATCTCATGCACAAGGGGAAAAAATTGCTAGGAAGGGCTGCAGACCAAACTGGATGACCAAGGTGATCAAACAGGTGAGGAAGAGAAAGCAGAAACCCTTCAAGGAATGGAAGATGGGAGGGATCAGCAAGGAGAATTACCTCTCAGAGAGCAGAGGGGGGAAAGAGAGAACTGGCAAACGCTAAGCAGAGCTGGACCATGTGAAGGGATTTAAAACCAATTGCAAAAGGCTCCGCAGCCTAGAAATAAAAAGAAAACAAGGAAAAAAGAAGTGGGATCACTAAATACTCAGGATTAGATGGAGATTAAAGAGAATCTAGGCATGGCCCAACACCTAAACAAATACTGCAGAAGACGTATTTCTAGCAGCCATAGGGAAGTGATAGCACTATTCTAAAAGGCACTTATGAGACCTCCTCTGGAACACTGTGAGTAGTTCTGGTCTCCCATGTTTAAAAAAGATGGAAGAGGTGCAGAGAAGGGCTGCTAGAGAGATCTGAGGAATGGGAAACCTGCCTTCTGAGAGGAGGCTCAAAGAGCTTTGCTTGCTTAGTCTAACCAAATAAAGGCTGCGGGAAGATAGGGTTGTACTCTGTAAATATATTAAAGGGATAAATACCAGGGAGGGAGAGGAGTTATTTAAGCTAAGTGGTGATGATGACAGAAGAACAAACAGAGTTAAACAGCGTGGGTTTGAAATTAGATGAAGGTTTCTAACCAGAGGGGTGAAGTTCTGGGACAGCCTTCCAAGGGGAGCACTGGGGGCAAAAAACAAACAAACAAAAACCCTCATTGGCTTCACGGTTGAGCTTGATAAGTTTATGGTAGGGATAGTATTGGGACTGCCTATGATATCATGTGGCCCATCAACAACTGTCAATACAAAAATCCCCAAGGGCCAGAAATGGTTGGGGCACTAGATGGGGAGGACTCTGAGGGTATGTCTAGACTGCATCCCTCTGTCAGCAGAGGGATGCAGATTAGGCAGGTCGACATTGCAAATGAAGCGGGGATTTAAATATCCTGAGCCTAATTTGCATAAAAATGGCTGCCGTTTTTGCCAACTTAGCACTTTGTCGGCAAAAAGCGGCAGTCTAGAGGGGGATCTATCAAGAAAGAAAGCCTTTTCCCCTTGCCTCCTGCAAGGAGGTTTACAGGATCTGTCAAAAAAGGCTTTCTTTCTCGACAGATCTCCCTCTAGACTGCTGCTTTTTGCTGACAAAGTGCTGAGTCAGCAAAACGGTGGCCATTTTTATGCAAATTAGGCTTGGGATATTTAAATCCCCGCTTCATTTGCAATGTCGACCTGCCTAATCTGCATCCCTCTGCTGACAGAGGGATGCAGTCTAGACATACCCTGAGTTACTACAATGTATATGTCCTACTAAGTTGCCTGGGTTTGAAAACTGGGCCTACTGGTGGAATCCACTTATAGCAGATACAGATTTAGGGAACTCTGTAGAAGCCCAAGAATGTTTCAATGAATTTTAGTGACCAGCTCACAATTCCAGTCAGTGATAATGGCCTACAGTTTAGAAGAATGACACTGCTCAGTGAAAATGACTTGCAGAGATGGCTTTCCACTGGTTGAGCGTTCACATAGATAGACCAACACAGAAGCCTAAAGGAAACAAACTAAAGCATTACATAGTCCCTACAAACCATTTGTCTGGGAGAGAAAAAACAAACACGCCTCAAACCAGGTAAAAGTTTATCTAACAGAAACCTGATTCTCTTCAACATGCCAATTAGCCGTTCTGACTATCTGGACGGAATAAAGCACCTTGAAGCTATTACGTCTATCTGGGGCCCACCTTGCTGATGGGGGAAGAAGAGGTAAAGAGTTTGTGAGGGCAGAGTCATGGCCAGTACAGAAATACATTTTTTTGTTGTAAGCAAACCAGTATGACTGTATTGTAAGGTGAAAGAGACACCATCTGAAGCTTGTGATATTTGCTTATGTGCCCATTTGCCTTATGTCACCTGTCTCCAAGGGATGAGGTAGAGCACAGACACCATCCAAATACTGTGGGGGAGGGGTTTCTTGCAGGAGCTGATGGCCAAAAACATTCAAAGCTAGGACCTTAAATCTGGACACCTAAATCCACATTTAGGTACCTAGAGAAAGCCACATGGTTCTCAAAGCTTTAACCTGCAGTTGAAGCAGAAGGCTCCATGCTTCTGAAGAAATAGGATGCTTTCATTTAGGTGCCTATGTGTGAATCTAAGCTGTGATTTTAAAGGGCCTGGAGGCATCCACATGAGTTTTAATGCATCTAACTTATTTAGGTCCCTTTTGAAAATGCCAGCTTTGGGCACCTATGTTTGAAAATGCACTTCACTGAGGGCAGTATGCACAGATTTGTCCATTTAACCTTCACCAGCAGTAAGTGATTTCTAGGTCATAGGGGACAGCAGTTTTAGATGAGACATCCCACTTGACCTCAGGAAGGTGGCAATGGCAGGGAGTATGCATTGTGTGATAATGATGCTGCAGGGAGTAAAGGTAAAGTTGTATCAGGTATTGGTTTAAACTGGAATTTTCAGAAATGCTCAGCCTTGGTCTAACTCAGGCCCTCCTAGATAAGCACTGTGGTCCCTCCTGGTCTTATCATCTGTGAAATTCTGCCGGTATTGACATCTGTAGGAGTTTTACCATAAATTCAACTGGAGCAGATTAGGCCAATACTGGATGTGTGTGAAAATGTTGCATTAGTTTATATTGTCTGTTCAGAAATGGCAGGCACAGAAGAATGGCCGTATTAGATTCTTCTAGTCAGTATCCTGTCTTCCAACAATTGCCAATGCCTGGTGCTTCAGTGGGAATGAACAGAACAGACAATCATAGAGGGATCCACTCTCTGTCATCCCCTCCCAGCTTCTAGAAAACAGAGGTTGGGGACACTCGGAGCATGGTGTTGCATTCCTCTCATCCTGGCTAGTAGCCATTGATGGACTTATCCTTTATGAACTTGCTTAGGTTTTTTTTAGTTTAGTTTTTGCCAGTGGATGTTGTGAAGGCCAAGAGTTACACAGGTTGACTGTGAATTGAATGAAGTAGTTCCTTTTGTTTGCTTTAAGCCTGCTGCCTACTAATATCATTGGGTGACCCTTAGTTCTTGTGTTATGTGAAGGAGTAAAACTCACTTCCTTATTTACTTTCCCCACCCTGTCCAAATTGTATAGACCAGTATCACACCCCCTTTATTTACTCTCATTTCCAAGCGGAAAAGACCCAGTCTTTTTAATCTCTCCTCATACAGAAGCTGTTCCAAATTCCTAATCATATTAGTTGACCTTCTGTGTACCTTTTCCAATTCCAATAGATCTTTTTTTTGAAAAGGGTTGTCCACATCTGCCCATAGTATTCAAGATGTGGGCATACCATGGATTTATATAGAGGCATTATGATATTGTCCATCTTGCCTTTGTATGTCTATATTTTTGTCTTTTTTGTCTAACCCTTTCCTAACAGTTCCTAATATTCTTTTTGTGATTTTTTTGTCTTTTTTTTTTTTTTTTTGGACTACTGCTTCACATTGAGCAGATTTCTCCAGGGAACTATCCAAAATGACTCCAAGAACTCTTTCTTGAATGGTAACAGCTAATTTAGACCCCATCATTTTATATGCATACCTGGGGCTATGTTTTCCAATGGGCATTCCTTTGCATTTATTGACATACAGAAGGAAGAGGAGCTCTGTCTTCATTGAAGCAGTACTTGTTATGGTCAGAGTGCTTCCCATGTATTTTCAATGGCCCATTGTCTTCCCCATGAAGAGTGACCACATTTGCTTACATTATATGAGCCAGTTTTAGAGATGCACTTCAGTGTTTGTTAATGCTGCTATGAATCTCCTCTTGTTGTTGTTATTATTGTTGTTGTTGCAACTAACAGGCTTTGTTCCTCAGAGATGAGGACTGTAGGGTTGGACAATACAACAATTTGTACCTGAAGTCGCATTTTCCATTTCACACCCAGTAGTTGTGAGTATGTGGCAGTCTCTCCATAACTTTCCAACATCCTACAGCTGCGGTGCGGACGGATATATGTACTAATCATGACTGGAGCAGCTGACCGAAGTAGTGGAGAAAAACAGGGGTTTTAATATTAACTTTTGTATGTTGCTTATCCTGGTTTTACCTTCTTTCTTTTTGAATTTGCTTCTACATTTGTATAAATTTGGCTCTTTTCCCTTCTGGTGATACTATCTTTATTAGGAACAAACTTGTCTAATCCCATGCAAATGTCAGCAGGATTCCTGAATCTTGCAACATAGAATCATAGAATCATAGAATACTAGGACTGGAAGGGACCTCGAGAGGTCATCGAGTCCAGTCCCCTGCCCTCATGGCAGGACCAAATACTGTCTAGACCATCCCTGATAGACATTTATCTAACCTACTCTTAAATATCTCCAGAGATGGAGATTCCACAACCTCCCTGGGCAATTTATTCCAGTGTTTGACTACCCTGACAGTTAGGAACTTTTTCCTAATGTCCAACCTAAACCTCCCTTGCTGCAGTTTAAGCCCATTGCTTCTTGTTCTATCCTCAGAGGCCAAGATGAACAAGTTTTCTCCCTCCTCCTTATGACATCCTTTTAGATACCTGAAAACTGCTATCATGTCCCCCCTCAATCTTCTCTTTTCTAAACTAAACAAACCCAATTCTTTCAGCCTTCCTTCATAGGTCATGTTCTCTAGACCTTTAATCATTCTTGTTGCTCTTCTCTGGACCCTCTCCAATTTCTCCACATCCTTCTTGAAATGCGGTGCCCAGAACTGGACACAATATTCCAACTGAGGCCTAACTAGCGCAGAGTAGTTAGTGGGGCTGCTTTGGCTGTTTGCTAGGAGTCAGACGGCCATGCCTATTTTCCAAACAAATGTGCATGCTATTAAAAAAGAAACTGCAATGGACCAATTTTCTCCTCCCCCATAAAGTGAAGTCACAGGGCTCATTAGCATCTCAATATTAGGGTGATTGGAGCTGTCGAAGCATCCAAGATAGGAGGATTGATCAATCTATTCCTCACATCACATTTTAGAACTCAATGGGCTGTGCTCATTTGGTGGGCCCTACTTTGGCCACCTTGTTGCTAGAAGAATGAGAAGATGCTTTTTTCCCCTTTTGCATCGTGAACTCTTTCCCCAGCGAAAATGAAGCCGAAAGTCTGCAGCGTTGCATCATTACAGTGAATTGTCGACTGATGATTTTGTGTCTAATGTATACACTGAGAAATAGAGAATATAATGCAATTTTCCATGTTTAGTGCATTCTTACAGTGGTTGCGTCTGCTGATTAGTTCCTATTTTTCTTGCCATCTCTTCCTGCACAGCCCTTTTATTTTGGCCTGTTTATCTGACTAGCAAGCCACCTAACCATACGGCTGGTGTAGCCGCAAGCAGACTCAGAACTGTAATTTCTCTTCCCTTTGGAACTAAATCTTGAAAACCTCAATCTCTCTGGTATCACTATTCTTTGACTATATCTGATTTAACAGGAATTAGCCATTATTTTTGTCAGACTGTCTGCCTAAAAAAAAAAGAGAGAGAGAAAACTAATCTGACTGGAGGATAATGATGGCTCTTGCACTAAAGATCCTCGTCATATTTTCTGGTAATGAAGCCAGTGTTAAAACAGGGACCTTTTGTTTACCTGATTCTCTACTTAATTGCAAAACCCTGACCCTTCGGCACGGGAGGCTCCCCGCCAGTAAACAATATTGTACTGATATCCGTGGGGATTCATTTCACTGCCAAATAGCGCAGCACGCATCCTCATTGTCTTAACTTATTACCCAAACAGTAAATAAACAGCCGGGGCAGAGTCAGTGGCTCTCCAGTAACATGACTTTAAATGATTCTTGCATTCAGTGCACCCCTATCAATCAGGAACGTATTCTCCCATTCATAATTATTATTAACTGAAAAACTTCCAGGAAAAAAATTGCCTCTCTCACATATATATATATATATATATATATATATATATATTTCTAAGCATCCTAAAATATGAGAATGAAACAAATATTTCTTACTGTGCAGTTCTCTTAATACTGTGACAAGGTATTTTTCCCATCTGTAACAGCTATGATTTCCATTTTAACTCCCACTTTCCTGCCTCTGAGTGAGCTTTTTCACCAGCTAGAAATCATTCATGAAAGCACCATGCAAAATATGATTGACTCATACTGGGCAGACCAGCAAGCAGCAATTTATTTGGAGGGGTTAGGGAGAGATGAGCCTAGGAAACCCCATCTCTTCTAAGAGTGGTCTTCTCTGGTTCTAAATATCCCCCAGTTTCCCAAGCAGAGGAGTATAATTTCCCTTCCACCCTTTTTCCTGTGGTTTGAATTAGCATTATTTGTTTAACATATTATGACATGCTATTTGCCTTAGTCTATGGCTTCCAGACCTTAGAGTGCCGTTGTCCACCCAGCTAGGAATTTCATAAATAAAATTACCGGGCCAAATTCTGCTCTCAGTTACACCAGTGTAAATTCAGAGTAACTGTACTGAGTCAATGGAAGTGCTCCAAAGGGATACCACTGCAGCTCGGGACAAAATCTGTTTCACACTTTTCAAGATCTGAAAGACCTATTCAGACACTCAAATATCTCTTTTTTCTTTTTTTTTTCCCCACTACAAAATATAACCCCACATTTCAAAACTCACGCATCATTGCTCTGGTTATAGGCACTTATACAGAAGAGACTCAGAGTAATCTAAACAAAATGCTATTAAGAATATGGAGAGTCTGCTACTGTGGGATTAACAGAGACAACAGTCATTGCTTTGGGCAACAGGGTTTGGCAGTATTTATAGAATCTCTAAGTTCACACTACCCTCCCATATCTGTGCACAGTTCCCATTCAGCCCAACAAGACCAACATGCAGGTGCCCAACGGTAGGAATTTGAACTGCATATACCAAGTCAATGAAGGGGGAGAGATTTGGTACTTTTGTACCAATGAACAAACCATGTGGTAGTCCCCACTCAAAGCCAAGGAATTTAGAAATAGGGATGGAGTGCCCCTTTATTTATGGAGTCTCAGAGGAGCGGGGCGGGTTGAGGTTAAGCTCTTCAGGGAAGAGACTATCTACTACACTGGGTTTGTACAATGTCTAGCAAAATGAGGCCCCATTCTTGGTTGGTCTTAAGGCACTACTGTAATAAATACAATTAATACATGCCCCCTGCAAATCATACCCTTTAAGGGGTTCCATGATGGACATCCTAAAAATTGAGGTTCCCAAAATTGCTAGCCACTTTTGAAAATTAGGTCATTGGAATCATCTGTGCAATGTGACTAAGTGTCAGCAAAAGTGCATTTCATTTAGTGAACAGAGTGCCCATTCATTTGAATGGGATTTTGTCAAATTAAAGCGGCAACACTTATCGGAAGTAGTAGCTAGAGAAGGTGGGTGAGATAATAGCTTGTCTTTCTGACCCACAAAAGTTGGTTCAATAGATGATATCTTACCCACCTTGTGTCTCTAATATCCTGAGACTGACACGGCCACAACTGCATTGTACCAGAAGTAGCATTCCAGTATCACCAATTGAGATTGGGAATCCATTGTGCTAGGTACTGACCATACCCATAGTGAGAGAGAATTCCTGACCAGAATATTTTCCCATCTAGATAGACTCGAGAGAGGCAAAGGAAGAGCTCTTATCCCCATTTTATAGCTGTGAATCTATGACTACTTCAAGCTTTGCCAAGGAGACAGTGGTAGAGTCAGGAACTGATCTCAGAATTTCCCAGTCCCCATCCATTAGGCTACCCACAACTTAAACACCAGCACTTTTACTAATGGTGCAGAATAGACAAAAGCCCATAAATCCAAATCTCAGACAGGTAGCCATATTAATCTGCATCTGCAAAAACAACGAGGAGTCCTGTGGTACCTTCAAGACTAATAGATTTAAATGGCCATAAGCTTTCCTGGGTAAAAACCACTTGTTTTTAGCCAGGAAACTTATGGTTATATAAATCTGTTAGTCTTGAAGGTGCCACAGGACTTCTCATTGTTTTTTCATGAATACAGAGTAAAACCAACAACATTTAATGCTTCAGCGTCATTGCAAAGCAAGAAACGGGAAAGAGAAGCACAATGTTTGCTCGCACATTTTCTTCCCACCCATCCCCAAGACCTTACCTTAAATCTAAGCACTAACTCTTTGGGCCCAGTGCTCAGAGAACGAAATCTCAACCAACATGCTCCTTTGTGCTGCTCTCTCCAAACCCAGAATAAATGGTTGGCAAGAAAAATATATGCAGTCTCAGTCATGAGCTGGGATAAGGTTTATACTTGGCCTAAATGTATAAGTCATATTTATATTTCCCCTGATCTTTGGCCTTACTGGTGAACAAGACAACCGTCAGCATAGCCTAGTTGCGCTAGTTACAGCAATTCTCTAGGAACCTCTCCAGTGGCTGAGGATTGCGTAGAGCCCTGTACACTCTGGCCTTGTCCTTCCCACTCATGGCCACACCCCTCAGGCACCTTGTGCTCAAGTGTACTTCTCTGATGAGAACAATGGTCAAAGAGGAAGTTATATGCTAAATTTCAGATCCATGAGAGCTAAACACTTAAGCCCTGAACTTGAAGTTTTAAAGACACTTACTAAAAGAGAAAAAAAGAAATAGAGCCCCTTGGCAGCTGCTCCTCAAAGACAGAATCTCTGCGTTCTTGTAACATTTTGGTTGTCATCACATCCAGGGGAAAATTCAGACTGAGAGTCACCATTAACTAAACACACCCATTCACCTCCTCTCCACAATGTCAGCTCACAGGGCTACGGCCGAACAGGGTTTTAGATTCGCTTCACAACAGAGTCGATTAGGGATAGTTGCATTTATTAATCACACTACGTCACTACTATTACAGGCTTAATACTGCCAGATGGTTATACAGCTACTGCAAAGCAACTAATCAATAAGCTTAAGCAGACCAATGCATAAAAGCGAGCAACAGGCACTTAGAAATGCTTACGCCTTTCAGTCTGCGGGCAGGGCCAGATTGAGGGGTGGGCGAGCCAGGGCGCCAACCGATGGGGGGTGCCTGATGGCAACTGTAAGGGGTGCGCGGTGTCCCTTATGGCTGCCATCAGGCGCCGCGCGCCCGGCTCCCGCAGTGCCAGCCCCCCTCCCCATCCCCACAGTGCCGGCCAGCAGCGCCCTTCCCCCCATGGCCGCAGGGCCCTGCACGGCCCAGCGCACACGCCAGCAGCGATGGCTGGGCCGGGCTGGGCAGCGCATGCACCGTGCGCCCTGGGGGCAGGCCCCGGGCTGCATGCCAGTGGCTGTGGCCAGGCCATGCATGCGCCGTGCGCTCCGGGGGCGGGCCCGCACATGCACCGTGTGCCCCGGGGGCGGTGCCGCGCGCCCAGGCCCGGGGCGCCAAAATGGGTCGGGCCAGCCCTGTCTGCGGGGAGTCCTGTTCCTGTCACCTCGCACCAGGCCTCAGTGGATGTGGCTCCAGCTGAAGGAATCCAGGGCACCCTCCAAGGTCTAGGTCCCTGGTGAGACTCACCGGGCACAGGACTCCCTACACTAGTTATACTATAATTGTTTGCCGGGTGTGCATGCTCTGGCTCAACGCCACTTTCAACATTCTCATGAGCTGAGCCTGAGGTCAAACTTGTTTACCGCTTAATAGTTTCCCGGGTCAAGGCATGGGTTAAAGCTGATGAAGGCTGTCTGATAAAGAACACCTGGTGTTTTTGCCAGCAGGATCCCAGGCTATGCTAAGCTGTATGCAGCAGGGAAGGAAACTTCCATCCTAGCCTGATGAGCTGCAGGCCCCACACATGACTCTTCTGTGACACACAAGGCCATATAAAATGCAGCAGGGCTAAACTTTGGGGCATGCTTCATCCTGCCCCTTCCCCTCTGTCCCCTGCATAGGTAACATGGAGTGGCAGGAATTTACTGTATGACCCTAGTCCCAAGGCAGATATCATGGTGGTCAGATCTGGACATGCACAGGGTCACGGTGGCATGTGGCCTGACCATCACCGCCCCTGCCTGGAATGAGCACGTCTGGATGCTGCCAGCAGTAAGCTGCTACTGGTGCCATGGCGATTCCTGTGCTCCTGGATGCTGTCCTATATTTCCAGTGTGCAGAGTTTGCCAATCCCAACCCAGAGTAGTTTTAAATCAATCCTGAGAACTGGGAGTTCAAACAGAAATCAGAAAAAGAGAAAAATGGAAAATAGCAGCAGTGACATACTCAGCCCCTCTTGTTACCTGAGCTCTGCTTTGTATGTTTCTAGGATGGGGGTTGGTTGCAGTTTTAAAAAGGCCCAAGCTCTGGGGCTTCCACCATCTTCCTGCTACATGGACTACAAAGCTCACACTCGGGAATTCTACCCAGCCTTAGTGTGTCCTCTCTGAATCCCTCCCACCCACCCCACTATGCTATTGCTTCCCTCCCTCCCACCCCCATATACCATGCTAAGCAAGCCTTTTCAATCCCTGGCATTTATAGCCTTCAAACATTTCTAGACAGTTGCCGCATCCCCCTATGTTGGCCAGACTACAGCCATTTAGTGCTTTTAGTCCTCCCTCGTAAATCTACTTCAGCAGCATCCTGATCCTTTCTTCCGCTCTTTGATCTCCAGCTCTGTTTATGCGGTGCCAGGATATACCGCAATAGGCCAAATTAACCCCTCAGGTAACTCCACTGAAATCAGTAGATTTATGAAGACAAATTTGGCCCAGTATTCCAGGGATGGATGCATTGGGATAAAATCCTATGTGCGTCTGGGCAAAACTTCCCACTGACTTCAATGGGACCAGGATTTTACCCCAGATCTGACAAAGAAAAACGATTAGTTCCCTGCTCCATGAAATGATGCTTTCTGATTATGCAGTCCCATGTTATTTGGGTCTTTTCTGCCTCCAAGCCAACTTGTAAACTCAGGTTTCATATGCCAAGAGGCCAGAATTGCTGCTTCCCGTGTACCTCCCTCTCATTAGCGGTATGTTAGCACTGCAGTTAACCTGGGCTCTTATCCAAGTTTTAGCCTCAACCTCTCTACCTTTCACACTGAAAAACTTCTGACCTGCAAGTTCCAGGTGCTATAAACACTGGCTAACTCACAAGGCTGGGGAGGGGGATTTTAATGCAGGCTGGAACCCACTCCCCATTGCAGTGAGGATGCGGCTAAATCACTGAAGTGCTGATAGTCCTCTAATCCCTTCTCACAGTTCCCCCTGAAAGACAGACGAGTTCTCCAGCAAAGGGCACAACTGACTAGGATAGAATCCCAGAGCACCACAGCACCAGACATGCATGAGTGAGTGCTGAAACAGTAAGGACACAGCAACACAAGTAGGGCCTTGCAAAGTGGCTGCTCCCACCCACACTATGCTGACCCAGTGCCAGTCATGGTGGCTACCAGTGCAGTGTAGACTTAGCCTAAGTAAACATGTTTCAGATTATTTCCCCATGGATGCGACCCTGTCATTTTTTTGTAACTGTCTCTTGCTTTGTTATTTTCTGTTGTTTCTAATCTCTCAGCATTCCGTTGCATTATTACTCAGCCCAAACTGGCACTTGCAACTCACTCAGTGTTCCATCATCTGCAAATGCCATTCAGCGTCCATTTTACTTCTCCTCCATAAGGAAGCTATCAAATCCGAGCTACGTAACTCCGAACCTCCCCTCCGGACAGGGCCCCACAATTCACTAAATTGCCATTCATCACTGGGTGTTGTTTAGGGTCATTTAGCCAGTTTTCAATCCACACAGCAGGGCTTCTACGCAAGCCAATTTGAATTGATTTTTCATGTGAGAGTTCATGGGACACAATCTCAAATGCTTTACTAAAATCCACATCGATGGTGACAGACCTCACTGCCGCAGTGCCCCAAAGTGCTAATACAAAGACAACCTAAAGACTGCTTGTTTCTGCCACTCTGGGCTGAGACAACAGGTGTGCCAGGGCTGAGAAAATATTGTTCTCCCAAATGCGGACAACTAGAGATAGTTACTGTTTGCTATTAGAGAAGTACTCTGAAGCGAGGAATCCCTTCTGGGAAGATCTTTGATGAGGGAGATTTGGTTAGGCCACATTTAAAACAAATGCCAGGAAAACCTCATTTTCCTGCCAATACTCTCATCCATTCACGTCTCTGCAGAGAGAGAAAGTGCATCTTAGTCTCTTGATAAGGCCGTCTCTTATCCTATTGTGTGCTTTGACTCTGCTTCAGGTTGATGCCATAATAAATTAAGATAAACAGCAGTGGGACAAAACCTAATTCTCCTGAAGTGTTCTGAATTGAGGAGGGGGAGAAGAGGAGAGAAGAGATTTTGGAATTTCTGATGCTGAACCAGCCCTCCCGTACTTTTGGGTTCCAGGAGATCCCAATTTCTGATCTTTATTTGCTTGCTGACAGAAATCTCCTGGGATTAACTGTTCTCAAAAGATTTCAGCTCCCCCAAAGCCAGGCAACAACTAACTCTGACACAGTCAGCAGCAAGCGGAAGAGCATGGAAGATCCAAGCAAACCACTCACCATTGTTACTGTGCTTGCTGTAGACATGTAGCTTTTTTCTGCCGGCATAGCCGCTGGAGTGTGCCACATGTTCAAGGTTATGACACCCCAGAACCAGCTGCATCTAGGAAGCATTTCTTACCAAAAGCTATTGCAGGATAACACAAGTCTTGAGGCTGAGTGCCATCCAATCTGTACAGATAGCCACAGAAATAAGAACATACATAAGAACATAAGAATGGCCGTACTGGGACAGACCAAAGGTCCATCTAGCCCAGTAGCCTGTCTGCCAACAGTGGCCAGCACCAGGTGCCCTGGAGGGGGTGGGCCGAAGACAATGATCAAGCAATTTGTCTCGTGCCATCCATCTCCAGCCTATGGCAAACAGAGGCCAGGGACACCATTCCTACCCCCTGGCTAATAGCCTTTTATGGACTTAACCTCCATGAATGTATCTAGCTTCTCTTTAAACTCTGTTATAGTTCTAGTCTTCACAGCCTCCTCTGGCAAGGAGTTCCACAGGTTGACTATGTGCTTTGTGAAGAAGAACTTTCGTTTATTAGTTTTAAACCCGCTACCCATTAATTTCATTTGGTGTCCTCTAGTCCTTATATTATGGGAACTAATGAATAACTTTTCTTTATTCACCCTCTCCACATCACTCATGATTTTATATACCTCTATCATATCCCCCCTCAGTCTCCTCTTTTCCAAACTGAAAAGTCCCAGTCGCTTTAGCCTCTCTTCATATGGGACCTGTTCCAAACCCTTAATCATTTTAGTTGCCCTTTTCTGAACCCTTTCCAAGGCCAAAATATCCTTTTTGAGGTGAGGACACCACATCTGTACACAATACTCAAGATGTGGGCGTACCATAGTTTTATACAGGGGCAGTAAGATATTCTGTGTCTTATTTTCTATCCCTTTCTTAATAATTCCTAACATTCTATTTGCCTTTTTGACTGCCGCAGCACACTGTGTGGACATTTTCAGAGAACTATCCATGATAACTCCAAGATCTCTTTCCTGATTTGTCGCAGACAAATTAGCCCCCATCATACTATATGTATAGTTGGGGTTATTTTTTCTAATGTTCATTACTTTACACTTATCCACATTAAACTTCATTTGCCGTTTTGTTGCCCAGTCACTTAGTTTTGTGAGATCTTTTTGAAGTTCTTCACAGTCTGCTTCTGTCTTGACTATCTTGAACAGTTTAGTATCATCCACAAACTTTACTACCTCACTGCTTGCCCCTTTCTCTAGATCATTTATGAATAAGTTGAATAGGATTGGTCCTAGGACTGACCCTTGGGGGACACCACTAGTTACCCCTCTCCACTCTGAAAATTTACCATTTATTCCTACCCTTTGTTTCCTGTCTTTTAACCAGTTCTCGATCCATGAAAGGACCGTCCCTCTTATCCCATGACAATGTAATTTACACAAGAGCCTTTGGTGAGGGACTTTGTCAAAGACTTTCTGAAAATCTAAGTATACTATATCTACTGGATCCCCCTTGTCTGCATGTTTGTTAACCCCTTCTAATAGATTAGTAAGACATAATTTCCCTTTACAGAAACCATGTTGACTTTTGCCCAACAAATTATGTTCTTCTACGTGCCTAACAATTTTATTCTTAACTATTGTTTCAACTAATTTGCCCGATACCGACGTTAGACTTACCGGTCTGTAATTGCCAGGATCACCTTTAGAGCCCTTTTTAAATATTGGTGTCATGTTAGCTATCTTCCAGTCAGTAGGTATGGAAGCCGATTTAAAGGATAGATTACAAACTACGGTTAACAGTTCTGCAATTTCCCATTTGAGTTCTTTTAGAACCCTTGAGTGAATGCCATCTGGGTCCCAGTGATTTGTTAACATTAAGTTTTTCTATTTGTTCCAAAACCTCCTCTAATGACACTTCAATCCAGGACAGTTCCTCAGATTCATCTCCCACAAACGACGGTGCAGGTTTGGGAATCTCCCCAACATCCTCAGCCATGAAGACTGATGCAAAGAAATCATTTAGCTTCTCCACAATGGCTTTATCATCCTTGATTGCTCCTTTTGTATCTCGACTGTCTAGAGGACCCACTGGTTTTTTAGCAGGCTTCTTGCTTCTAATGTACTTAAAAAACATTTTGCTATTGTTTTTTGAGTTTTTGGCTAGCTGTTCCTCAAAATCTTTTTTTGCTCTTCTTATTACAGTTTTACACTTAATTTGACAGTGTTTATGTTCCTTTCTATTTATCTCACTGGAATAGGACTTCAATTTCTTGAAAGATGCCTTTTTGTCCCTTGCTGCTTCTTTTACATGGTGGTTAAGCCACGGTGACTCTTTTTTAGGTCTCTTACTATGGTTTTTAATTTGGGGTATACATTTAAGTTGGGCCTCTATTATGGTGTCTTTAAAAAGTTTCCATGCAGCTTGCAGGGATTTGGCTCTCGTCACGGTGCCTTTTAATTTCCGTTTAACTAACCTCCTCATTTTTGTGTAATTCCCCTTTTTGAAATTAAATGCCAGAGTGCTGGACTGCTGAGGTGTTCTTCCCACCACAGGAATGTTAAATTTTATTATATTATGGTCACTATTCCCAAGCGGTCCTGTAATAGTTATCTCCTGGACCTGATCCTGCACTCCACTCAGGACTAAATCGAGAATTGCCTCTCCCCTTGTGGGTTCCTGTACCAGCTGCTCCAAGAAGCAGTCATTTAAGCCATTGAGAAATTTTATTTCTGCATCTCTTCCAGAGATGACATGTACCCAGTCAATATGGGGATAATTGAAATCCCCCATTATTATCGAGCTTTTTATTTTGGTAGCCTCTCTAATCTCCCTTAGCATTTCAATGTCACTATCACTGTCCTGGTCAGGTGGTCGATAATATATCCCTTCTGCTATATTCTTATTATTGGAGCATGGAATTACTATCCATAGTGATTCTATTGAACATGTTGATTCATTTAAGATTTTTATTTCATTTGATTCTACGTTATCTTTCACATATAGTGCCACTCCGCCACCCACACGGCCTGTTCTATCCTTCCGATATATTTTATATTCCGGTATGATTGTGTCCCACAGATTTTCCTCATTCCACCAGGTTTCTGTGATACCTATTATGTCAATCTCCTCCTTTAATACAAGGTACTCTAGTTCACCCATCTTATTAGTCAGACTTCTAGCATTTGTGTAGAAGCACTTTAAAAATTTGCCACTGTTTATTTGTCTGCCCTTTCCTGATGTATAGACTCCTTTGTATGTGGAATAAAGAAAAGATCGTCGGTGCTCGGTGGGGGCCATTAGTCTTTTCTGTCTTTTTCCCCCAGGGTAGTTCTCTGCGGGGGTCTCAGAGATCTTTCAGAGGTGTGACCATCATTATTGCTAATTGGTTTATGAGATTACTGCCCCCATCAACCGAGGCACTGTGTGTGCATGCACGCACACATGCACACACACAGAGCAAGAGACAAGCTTAGTCCCAAAAAATGTTCAGTCTAGCAGAGTGGAAGGGGAAACAAAGTCAGGGAGTCATCTGCCCAAGGTCACTCAGCAGGTCAGTAGCAGAGTTGGGAGTGGCTAAATAGAGCTGTTGATGATGACTCAGCAGTCTGTACCCCTGTGATGGGGTATCTGCCCTGCATTGGCCTAGCAAGGGTTAAACTCGGCCCTGGGAGAGAGCTGAGATGGTGGAGTCCAGCTGAGGGCTGTATAAATAAGGGCTCCTCGAAGGGAGGAAAGAGACACTCATGCTCCAGCTGTGGAGCAGGAAGGATCTGGCTGCCATGGAAGCTAGAGGCTTCCTGAGACAGAGCAGTACTTGGGAAAGGCAGGCAGAGCTGGCGAACCCTGGCCTGACATCACTACTAGGCTGCAGGGCCTGAGGCAAGGCCTGAGGGATACTAGTGCTGCAACATGGCAGCCAGGCCAGGCAAAGGCAGCAGATCCATACCCCCTTGCCTATGATGAGTGGCCATTTCATATTGCAGTTTGCCCCTGAGGTAAGGGGCTAGATGACAACTGGCAGTAGGATCACTGAGGCAAGGTGGGTACAGGGGGCTGAGGGTTCCCTGAGGGGGAGGACACCAGAGCGTAGGGGCACTGCTGTGGGCTAGTATCTGGAGGGAAGGGCGCCATGGTCTGGGAGGGACATGACTCCTAAAGCAAGGCAGTGGAGCCGCTAATAGAAAACAGGGAACAGCAGGCAAGCGCTCAGGTGCTGAATGGAGTTAATTCCTATAGTCACCAGCAGAAGGTGCTGCGGTGGTGAGTTGTGCCTTGTTACAACCCCACACTGGTCCCTTGTCCTTAAGAACCCAAAGACCTAGCTTTCATTCTGCTCTTTCTCCCTCTCTTCAACTCTCCCTTCTGACTTGGACTTTTGATCCTGCTTTCTTCCTGGAATAATGCTCCTCTGTATTCTAGGGGTTTCAAAAACCTTCCCTATAAAGATTGGAGGCCTCTGATGCTGCCTGTATGGGCTGTGAAAGCAAGAGCAGTTTTGTCCATGCAAAACCAGAGCACGGAGATTGAGATGTTATTCTAAACCTAAGAAGCTCTCCTCCCATCCCTTCTCTAATAATAAACTATAGATTTAGAGTCATCAATTATTTTTGAAGCCACAGAATGATTATCAAGAGAAAGGAGGGGGAAGGAGAGAGATGGCCTGTAGGGAACTTGTAATGATAAAATGGAATGATAAATTATCATTTTATTGCAAGAGTCAAGGAGCGGTGTTTCCCCAAGAATGCTGCCGCAAAAGGGAAGAAAGAGGGATGTATTTAGGCTCTAGGCACCTGAATACATCATTATTGAGCCAATAAAATACCATTGGTCTTAAAAAATGTCATTTCACACCTACACAAATTTTTTTCCGTCCCTTCATCATTATGGGAAGGATCACCTCAGGCCTCTCCATAAACCCTATGGAACAGACTTTGCTGCGTGCCTAGCAGGTCATCACATAGGGGCTATTTCAGACCCAGTGGGGGAGCAAGTCTCAAAGTCCTGGAGCCCTCACCCAGAATGCCTTGCCTGCCACCTATGTTCTTTTAAAACAAGGGGAGAGGGCAGGAAATCCATCTCAGTCACCCTCTACTGGCCACATCACAGGGCAGCTGCTCTGTTTACAGTCTCACCAGAGGAACAGATTTACTAAGTACACTGAAATTGTCAAGGCTTCTAAATGGCAAGTCCAATCAGAGACTTCTCGGCTAATTTAAGGGATTCTATCTTCATCTCTTCAGTCTAAAACAAGCTCATGTGACAGGCACCACCTCGTTCCCCAGAGTCTCTGGCCTCAATGTCAGGAAAGCCACTAACCTGGAATAAATGGAAGTCTAGAATCTTTTTTTTTAAAAACCAATTGCTATACAAGGCTAGGATGTGCAGAGGAGCCTATGGGCATTAGGAGCAAGAGGCTGGTCTAGTGGTTAGAACCATAGCCTAAGATTCAGGTTCAATCCCCTGGGCGGCAGCAGACTCCGTGTGGTTTTGGACGGGTCATTTAATCGCTCTGTGCCTCCATTCCTCGTCTGTACAATGGGGATTATAGCATTTCCCTACTTCACTGGGGTGTTGTGAGGAGATATATGTTAAAGAGTGGGAGGTGCAGACACGACAGCAATAAGACCGTATCAGTACTATAGCTAGTTAGCTAGGTTTCCAACTCCCACTGAATTTCAATGATATTTGGGCATCTCACTCCCTGGAACCCTTCGGGATTTTTCAACATATCTTTGTTTCTTAAATGGTTTCCACGGTGAGCAAATGGAATCCATGGAAATCATAGGGTTAGCTCTTTCAAGGATGTTATCAGGCACACAGACCAGGTGCATCGTTCTTTCTTCCTTTCATCATAAGTGCCAAATTCTCAGACTACAATGCTCTTTGTAAAAATTGCAGCGACTATAAAAAATGTACCAGCCGCAGCAGGGCAAAGCAAATGAACAGAGGGTGAAAATAAATAGGCTCCTCTGGTGGCTAGCGGAGATGTTGTCTTCCTTAGTACTTCATTATTTTATGGCATATAGGAAAAGTATTGGCATTTCACCAGTTTGGACAGCTCCAGGAAATATTAGCACAGAGTCAAAGGCAACCCTGAAGGACAAGTGAAGACCATTCCTGCCCCATGATGATTTACATGGATGCCTGCTGGTGTTCACTGTAGGATGTGTATTTCCCCTGGTGAAATGCTACTGAGCACGTAAATGCATCAGAACAGATCTGCCTCTGAGAAGGGTTTCAGTATTTCTATACTTTACTATGGATCACCAACGTGATCACAAGGAAACAACTATTTTCATTGTTTTTATTATTATTTCCCTGCATTGCAATAGTGCCAGTCATAGATCCCACTAGGCTAGGCACTGCACAACCACTGATCAAAAACAATGGCCCTAACCCCAAAGATGCTACAGTCTAAGTAATTTATTGGCTATGTCTCCATTCCTTATGTTCCTAGGGTGGGTTGCAGCAGATGTCCAAAGAGATGCCAGTGGTTTCCCATGGGTCATTGCAGAGCTTGTACCATGTTGGCATTTTTTCCCTAAGATTTTAGAAAGAAGTCCTTGCAAAGTAATTATTCACCTAGGATACCTCTACACAGCGGGGTTAAAGTCAAATTAAACTACACAACTTCAGCTGCATCAATTGTGAAGCTTAAGTCGAAATAGCTTAACTCGACTTTTGGCACGGTCTACACAGCGGGAAGTCGAAGGAAGAACACTCTTTTTTCGACTTCCCTTACTCCTCGTGAAATGAGGGTTACCATGAGTCGGAGTAAGAAGTCCTTCAGCTCGACATTATTTTGAAATAAAGGCTTGTAGTGTAGACGTGCCCTGTGTTATATCAGAATAATGTCAGTTATTCTGAAATAACACTGCTGTGTAAACGTACCCTTAGAAAGCAAGTACAACCAAAAATTCTGTACCTGCAAAAACACTGTACAATGGCCATTTCAAAGGTGAATTGATTTAGCCCATAGCATTATACATCTTCCTGAGTGTATCACATCTCACAGGTCAGATGTTCATCCATTCTGCGTCATTCCATGGTGCAATGGACACTTAAAATTGCCTTTAGCAGCCAGTGGTGTATACCTCAGCAACGAGGCGCCTAGAGGGTGGGTTCATGAGTGAAAGGGACAAAGCCAGAGTGCACAGGGCTCTGCACAATACTCCGCCACTAGAGAGGTTCCTAGAGAGCTGCTCTAACCAGCTCAACTTGGAGCAGCCTCTAGACTGCAGTAAGCTATACTGAAGATTGTTCTGGTCTCCAGTAAGGGCAAAGATCAAGAGAAGTATCAATGTGGCTTGCAGCACATGCATACATTTAGGCTAAGTGGGATCTTAAGTCCAGCTCAAGACTGTGACGGACACATTGCCTAATATTTATCATATAGGCCCGGATTCTGCAAGGTACTTACATCACATGGCTCACACACTTACCTACGGACCTGAATCAGGGCCTTAGGCTGTCGGCTTACCATAGCCAGGGTTGTCAAAACATTTTATTCTACATTTTCAAATCACACTCCCTCCCACTTCTTTTTTCCTCCTGACAAACAGCCAGCGTTTTTCCATCATGTTATATTGGACCTACTCTTGTGGTCAATTAATGCAATTGATGGTAGGTCACCTCTTTTTCAATCACATTTTTATAACAAGAGCAGCTGTATTATGATGCACATGTTCTCACTTCCCCCATCCCCCAATGTCTCCCTGCTATGTTTCAGTTCTTGTACCAGAGAGGTTCTCAATTTGGGGCAAAATGATAATTTTTGAAAAACCACTGCTAATCACATTCAGTATTTTTGTCGGTCTCACTCTCAAACCAAAAAAACAACACTGATCTAGACAACTTTACAGAAGAGAGATTTAAGCCCAGTGATGCACATTATATGATGAATATATAAGAAGTCCTAGACCATGCATCATGTGCATCACAGGGATTAAATATCGTTTCAATCAATGCTGCTATTCACTGTACAATGCATTCGATGTTTTTTTCTAAGTAATGCTGGAGTGAAGTATTGTTTTACTATTAATCATTAGCTACATGCAGGGCATCTGAATTCTATGGCAATTTCTGAGGCGGGAGGTAGAGAATTTTGTGGCTGATACATATAGTAAAAAAAGCATTTTTGCAATGCCAATGCAGGCCACAATACCCACTACGAGGCAGAGCATTCCAGTGATCCTGGAGGCTCACAGTATGCACAAAAGGTACAATATTACACAGCATCAGGCTGGAAATACCAGTAAGCTATAGACTCCTTTCTGCAATTATGCTGTGCATTGGTTGAAGGAGACCATGTAATCAATTATAAAGCAACCGAGGTATAAATGATGCGTTACAAGCATGTAGGAAGAAAAGAGGCCTGCCCTGAGGATCTTACAAATGATGTGAGACTGATTGTGCAATCTAAGAATGAAACACTCACCCTACTATAGTCAATGGTGGTGTTGCTATTGATTTCACTGGGACCAAGATTTCAGACCCAGTGTTTTAAACCCATGCCACTGGTTTAAACCCTCAGAACCAGGCAGTGGGTTATTGATTCTCCTGAGAGAGAAGATGAGGGTTGTATTGGGAACCGGCAGTAGTCCATTGAGGCACCACACACACACACACACACACACACACACACACACACACACTGTGATGAGCACACACACACACACACACACACACACACACACACACACACACACACTGTGATGAGCTCCTGCTCCCCCATTAGCTAGGTGTCAGGTGAGTGTAGCTGGAAGCAGAAGCAGGCTTAAACCAACATGTTTGTTTGGTGGATGGTGATGCTGGTCCATCAACCCTAGGAGAGGCAGAATTACAACTCTGGCTCCATTCAAAGTCTGGAGTTTTAGACAACATGCCCTGACATCATTCTGCTGATGTTCCAGGGTATATTTAGCAATTGAGCACTGACCACAACCCACAGCAGCTGAGGTGGGTATGTGGGAAAGAGATGAATATGTGTGCATATGCAGGTGTATGGTTAATAAGAGTGAGGCAATGCCATGATTTAATGAGCAGTCTAAGAACCAGGACCCATTGAGTTTTCAGACTAGCTAGTGGCCAAGCTGCTCAGTTTCACTGTTTCCTTCAGGGTGCTGAAAAGATTAAAATTTGAACTAAATATGGCGCCATGAAGCTGTGTGTTGAGCATTGGCCAGTGACCTCCCACTCAAACATACCCAGTTTACAAGTCAAAGAAGATTTTTCCTAACCATCACCCCTGCAAAGTGGTTCTGGGTTCTGCCAGTCAAGCTGGCTTCTTCTGAGCAAAAGACGACATTCTGCAACCCAAATCCTGTCCTTGGTTGCAGCGGGGTGTCCTGCAAAGTTTTCCATCGGATTACTCAAGTGTAAACAAGGATAGGACTCGACCTGCAGTTGGAAGATAGCTAGAATTTTTGTTGATGATGTATTGAGCAAGAGGAGAATTCAGTTCTCCCTCCCAAAGAGGCATTCATTGTGCAGGGTTACTTTTTATGATTGTTATTAAGAACTTACTTTTGTTACCTGAGTAAGCAATTTAGACTCTACAGAAAGCAGATCTGTTGAGTAAGGAGGTATCATTTTTAGACAGTCCCTCCTCAGAACAGAATCACACTTTAAATGAGTTTGTATCTGCAACATGCTATAAAGGTGCTAAATGTTATTATTAAGCAAGCTGTGCTGCTATCTGGCTCCTTCTAATGAAGAAACCTTAAAGGCAACAAACAATAGGTCAGTCTTATTTATTATCTTTGTATTTCTTTCAGTGTGTACCCACTATCAGGACTTATTTGGAGGGTATCAGGACTAATTTGGAGGGTATTCCCTAACTTTATTTATCCGCTCTGGCATATAGCCAATCTATCTTAAGTATATATATATATAGCTACTGTTGCCATAGTATCTCACTGCCTGGCAATCTTTAAAGCATTTATCCTCACAACACCTCTCTGAGGGAGGGAAGTGTTGTTATCCCCATTGTACAGATGGGGAACAGAGGCACAGAGGAACCTAAGGTCACACAAAGTCAGGGAACCACTGTCTAAGAGTTTCATAGGCTGGACTATCTTTGCTCTCTTGTATATAATATATGGCTGTTACCAGTTGCGGAATGTCTGTGTCCAGTTATGGATTCCATGTGGCTTTATTAACACTATTTGAACTTGTAACAGTCATTCTGAATTAGATCATCCATTTGGTAGCAGGAACCTGGCATGTAGTGAAGAGCGTGGAAAGATGTGACAAAGCAATCAAGAGCCCCTCAGCCTTGAATGGCTCTTACCTGCTTCAACAGGGAGAGTTCTGCTAGCAGGGCCTTCATGTAGATCAGTGTTTCACAGAAATCTGCTTGGAGAGAAGCTGGGTGGGGAGGGAAGGGTTTGGAATCCTTCTCTGCCCTGAGCCCAGGCCTAAAAGAGCTGGTGCAAAGTTTGACAAAGTGTCAGAACCTATTTTAAAAAGCAACATGCTATAAGCTGGGAGAGCCATTCCAAAGCTGGAGAAGTGGGGGTAGAAGGGTTGTTGCCCCTCCCCCAAAGACACTGACTCTGAGGAGGGGTGAAGATTCTGAGGGGAGATACCTGTCCTGGGCAGTTGACAAGTAAAGTGTGTGGTTTTAAGAAGTTCCTTTGCAAAGTCTGTGTTCCATACTTTACCTGACACATGGCCCCAGACAATTAAACTATACAGCAGAAGGCCCGCTAGGATGGTGCCCTGAGGAAGTATGCATAACCTACTGGGGAGATACAGAACATTCAGCACTGGTCTTGGAGCTCAAGGCAGTTGGATTTCAGAGAATCATGTCCCAAGGAAGAAGGCCAGACAGAAAATCTGCATGCTAGGAGTGTGCCTGAGCAGCCAGGCTACAGACAGAGTCTAGACTGTGCCCAAACCCAGTTGGCTTGGAAGTACATCAGATCCAATGGTTGGGTCCAATATAGCAGATTGGTCATTGTCCACACACTGGACTTAGCCAAGGCTGTATCTGACTATATGGAAAAAGTCATTAGACCCATAGATTAAACATATATTTAATCAAACCAAATTTAGTGTCAAGCTATGCATTGAGCGATGAGACTAAATGTTTGAAGCCAAATCTTTGGTTTATATCAATCACTTAAGCTCCATTGACTCACTGGCTCTGATTTATACCTACTAAATATCAGAACCTCCTCGATTTGAAATCATAACACACAAGAATAGTGTGTTCCTCCAGTAAACTTCCTTTATCTTGACTTCCTTTCCACTTTCTGATGACTGGCAGAGCACATCTAGCTTATTTATGCTGCAGATATTAACACACGCAGCTTTTTTCCTGTGGTGGATTTTGGGAGGCCAGTTAATTTACTCGAGAGAACAATTTAAATATCCCCATCACATAAGGTTTGCCAGAAAGCCTAAGACACCTGTTGGGTATCGAACGGCAGGATTGCACATGGAATGTATCATTGAATACAGGCAGCATTCTGAAGCATGAAATCCATATTTAAATTTTGCAGATGGGTTTCTGACTTCTTACAGCTCTTAGTAAGAGCCGTATCTCAGTATTTGCAGCTGCAGACACCTTTAACAAAAACCTCCAGCTCCTATTGATCTGGAAAAATTCATGCATTTCTGCTCTCATGTAAGTATAGGCCTGGTATTCACAGCACTTCCAACTAAAGTGCAATACCGTATGTGATAAGCCCTGAATCACTCATTGCTGGGAACCCTACTCTTCAATAAGAATGGACGGAATTAGGATAAAAAATACTCTTAGACCCTAACTAACCACTTTAGTTGCTGAAGATTACAGAATCCCATTTTAGTGATATCAGAGTGCATTTTCCACAGCAGAAATGGGAAACAGCTATTTAATCCTGGTTATAGAAAAGTAGTAAACCTAAGTATTTTAGGAACAAGAAGGAATCTGTGCAGTTTCTATGTCCATTTTGTTTTAGACTTATAAGTAAATGTGTGTTATAAAGGTAAATGTTGTTATCTAAATATGCAGATATAGATATATACACACTAGGCCAAATTTGCCCCCATTTATATCAGTGACCATATTAATCTCCATGGGGTTGCACTGGTGGAGCAGAGAGAATTTGGCCCATGTATTGTACCTTGCTGGGACTCTTTTTAATCCACAAGTTTGCTTAATATCAAAGCTTTCTCTACCATACAATTTGCATCTCATCAGCCTGCATCACCAACTGCTCCCCAGAAACACAGAATCAAAAGAATCACCGTCATTAAATGCCAACAGAAGGCTCAGTGCTGTACAGACTGTGGCAGATGACACAGCCTCTGCCTCTGCCAAGGGACCCAATCCTGTGACGTGCTGAACACCTCCAGCCAGTGGGCAACCTCACTCCCCATTGACTCAGCACCTCTCAGGATTGGGCACAAAGGAATTAATTCTTTAGGGACCTACGCCCCTAATGAGAACCTGCAACTCGCATTGAAATCAATGATGCAAGATGTTGACCATCATTTTTTGAGTGATGCCCAGCACCCTCCTCTCCCACTGAACTCTGTGAGAGCGGAGGGCACGAGGCATCTCAGTCAGGGCCACTCAGGAGCATACACCAGTTACTCAGACAAACCATTTCAGACACAAAATGACATAGAAGAGGGGGGGCGAGGCGAGAGGGTGACCTCTTAGAGCACAGCAAGTTGCTTTGTTTTCTCTATTTGGTCCATCAGAGCCAGTTTACTGAGGCAGGCAGGCAGGCATTGATGGGCTTTGTAGAAGACCTGAATTTTAAGGAGGGGGTATCTGAATGCAGAGAGCAGTGCAGGCCAGCAATGGGAGGCAGCTCCAGGCACAAATTACAGCATGGAAGGAGAACACAGAGAGGGAACTGGACAGAGCAAAAAGGGCAAGGAGGAAGGGGAGGGGAAAGATACAAAGGCAGAGATATAGAGTATATGACAACACTGGAAAAAAAAGCTATGTCCTTAACTCAGGTTAGCAGCAATGTTCTCTCTAATCTTTTCCATCCATGTGCAGATTTTTTCCATCTATGTGCAGGATAAATCTTATGTGCACCGAGACATTTGTGAATGTGCACCACTAGTTGAAACAAAAATCCTAGCTGTGGGCACTCTGCTAATCAGCTGGACAGCATCTGAATCTCCCCTGAGCAGCTGCACAAGCACACAGCTTACAGGGAGACTGCTTAGCAGCGTGAGTTTACAACAATAGGGCAGCCTGGGGTCAAACTCAAGCATCTAACCCAAACAAAAGCTCCGTCTTCACTGCTATTTTACTTCCAGGCAGTTAATATAAATAAGCTAATCCCAGGCAGAACGCACTTTTTTTTTTTTTTTTTTTTTTTTGCTATCTAGAGATATCTATAAGCAAAGAGTAGAGCAGGGCCCTGCAGAAGAAGATGAGAAGCTGAAACCGGATAATGTGGAAGAAAAAAAGAAACCAATGGAAGAATGCGAGGAGGAGACAGACACGTCTTGGCCAAGGACCCAGCCATTCGGGGGTCACCTGGCTTTTGTTCTTCGCTATGAATATAGTGGGTCAGGTTAAAACAAAATGTTCAAAAGTTACTTTGGCTAGTCTGTTCTGTGCACCATATCCACAAAACTCTTTGCCTTTTGCTCATCACATATGCATGCATATTACATTCTTCATTCTGGGCTTCTCCGTGGATGAAATATTTAAATGGTTTATACATAACTATCCATTCTCATTTAAATAAGTCATAGTCATACATAACTCTGACTTCATTTTACTTTATCTTCCTTTTTTTTTTAATAACTCTTCCATCCTACCATCTCACCACTATGGGCTGTGAGGAAATGTCATAAACTAAGCAGCGTGGTCCAGTCAGTACATGGATGGGAGAAACCCAGATCCCACAGAATAATTAATGGATCTCTCCTTTGAGTCAGTATTGAATCAGTGCCCAGCCATGGTGATGGGGGCATTGTGTGATTGAAGGTGCCACCTTTTGGAAGGGTTCTAATATCACTAGTAGTCATTAAAGAGTCCATGACAATTTTAGCAAAAGCGACCTGACCAAATTTCATTGTAGGGAACTATATTTTATATGCCTAAAAATTACCCTGCTGTTTCAATCTGTAAAGTATTCTTCCCCACATGTCCTGATCCACGGGTATTGTCACAGAATGATGTTATAAAGCTGCTACATTCCACCCCACAAGGGAGTCGCTGCATTTTAGCTGTTAGTGACAAAGTTATAAGAGCAAGTGCCGGAGAAAGAGCCAGTTTGGGATGCCAGATGCTGGATAAGTGTCTGTTTCCCTTCACTAAATGTTATTAACTAATACAAGCGGGAGATGTGGTAGAATCACACTAGTGTCATGGACTATAAAGCTGGAAAGAATCACCCAGATCATTCTGTCCAATGCCCTGTATTTAATGGGAAGGGCCCCGAAGAATTTCCCAGAGTCTGTGTTCATCATAATGCTTAGACCTAGATGTTCCAATGAAGGCTACCCTGAGCTTATTACACATACGATGATCTAAGAAAGATGATTTTCTGTTAAGCAGCCCTGGCTGAGTCCCACAGTAGCAAAGAATTCCAGAGGAATGTAACTGACTTGTATTTTTATTGCTGTGGTTTCGGAGATGCATTTATGGGCACCAAGCCCAACTGTATACAACTTCGGGTTTTGAATGCAGAAGACCTATTCTTTCTGAATAATGCCAAATTGGTGGTTTACGCAGCAGAACTCTCCTGCTGATGTCAGCAGAAAGGAAGTATTTTACCATTGCTAACCTTGTGCCTTAGAAAACTTGGCAAATTCTTTCCTGGACTTCACATGGCTTCACTTTCTAAACCTTCTTCAAAAATGCAGATCAGATTAAATGAGTGCCACAGTGCAATGAGCACATATATATCACTTGAGTCCCTTAGAAGTGACCCGAGCAAAGCACTGGAGAATGTGTTGTGGGAAATAATCATATAGACATTGGCAAAGGGATTAATCAGAGGAGTGAGCCGGTCCCTTCAGCTTTAATTTCTCTTGTTCTGCATAGCACTGCAAGGCTTCTGATGCTATATCCATGGAGGACCGAGGCAGACCAAGAATGCAGGATATGGGGTGAGGAGGAGAAGACCTCTTTTTTGCTGGTCTTCAGAATCATAAAGTTGTAGACCCACTCTTATAGTGCCCATATTCAGATGTGTACATATCAGCTATCTCCACACAGCTCACTGTACCAAGCTGCGCAGCCTGTGTCGACAGGTTCCTGGGAGTGGTCTTAAGACAGCTGCATAGACAGCCCTTTGAAGCTAGTGCTTTATCTGGTGCTTGGCACTGAAGCCTCCCTCCTTCCCTAGGCTTCAGGACCAGAGCCACAACTTCAAAGTGCCGTCTACATTGTTATTTTTAGAGTGCTAGCGTGAGCGCCGCAAGCCCGAGTCTATCGACCTGGCTGGGAGGTTTACTCTAGGGTTGCCAGGCATTCGGTTTGTGACTGCAACACCTGGTTGAAAAGGGAACCTGGCAGCTCTGGTCAGCAGTTAAAAATCTGGTCAGCAGGGCAGTGGGGGCCCAGGGCTCAGGCAGGCTCCCAAAAGTGGCCACTATCCAGTCCCTGAGACTTATAGACTCAGGAGTGGCCAAGCAGGCTCCACACACCACCCTTATGCCTGCAGGCACTGCCCTTGCAGGTTCCATTGGCTGGGAACTGTTGGGGTGATACCCACATGCAGGAGGGCAGTATATGAAGCCTCCCTGGTTTGGATTCACCTCTCTTACCCAAACTCCCTGCTGAAGCCCCCACCTCCCACACTCAACCCCCTTCCCTAGCCCTGAGCCCCCTTCTGCACCCCAAACTCCTCATTCCCAACCCAGCTCCAGAGCCTGCACCTCCAGCTGAAGCCCTCATCCTCCTGCACCCCGACTCCCTGCCCAAACCCTGAACCCCTTCTAAATCCCAAATTCCCAGCCCCACTCCAGAACTCACACCCCCATCCAGAACCCAACCCCCTGCCCCAGTCCAGAGCCCCCTCCCACACCTCAAACCTCTCATCCCAGAGCCCACACCCCCCACCAGAGTCCCCAACCCCCTGCCTCAGGCCAGTGAAAGTGAGTGAGGGTGGAGGAGAGCAAGCAACAGAGGGAGAGGGGATGGATAAATTAGGGGCGGGGCCCCAGAGAAAGGGTATGGTCTTGGAGAAGCAGCAGGGGTGTTTGTTTTTGTGCATTTACAAAACTGGCATCCCTAGTTTGTTCCTATATGAGCTGTGTAGACATATCCATATAGCCTAGGTTTATCCTGTACTTAAATTCCATTGTAGTGAATGCAGCATTCTGCAGAATCAGAGACAAAGAAAGGAAGCATATTTATTAGTTGAAGTGCAGAAGTGGGAGTCATGAGATCTGGGTTCTATCCCCAGCTCTGTTACTGGTTTACTGCATAGCACTGGGCAAGTCACTGCCCCTCTCAACTTCCCATCTGTAAAATGGGAACAGCCATACCTATATCACAGGATGATGAGGCTCAATTCACTATTGCGAACCATTTGGCGATCCTCTGAGAGAAGATCAGATAGAAATTAAAGGCTGCTTCTAAACTCTGCCCTATAGCAGGCCATTTGTGGACTTCTTAATGAGCAGGCAACCCAGCTGAGGAGGGGCTATTCCACTTGCAGCTTTGGGCTGCTTTCGAATAGCTGTCTTCATATTACTCTGTGGCATAAGATCAGACTTTCCTACAATAGACAGGATTTTCCTCTACAGAAAATAGAAGCCACAACACTGAATGGTGGGGAGGGGAAAGCTGAGAGCAAAAGTAAAGTGTGTTTGGCTCCAACTCATCCTGAACTAATTAAACTGAAAAGTGTATTACTTTGCTCACCCTAGCAAATTAGATTTACAGTGCACCGGAGGGTGCATTCTCAACGCAGCTAGGGGGTATGTAAACATTTTAGTATTGTTATAGCTGTTTCTGTTATTAAGATAATTGTTGGGAGGGAAAAAATCAAAACACAATGGGACACAACCAGTAAATCTTTACAGAAAAAAACCCCTCCACTTTTTGTTCTTAAAAACAGTGGGGGGGAAACAAGCTACAAATGATTTTGCAACTAAACAGGGAGATGAGAGGTTAATTTAGGTGACCTTCCTCAGAAAACTATTAGAAAAATTCAGGCTTAGCAAACCTATCATAATAGCAGGAAATATTCAGAACACCTCCAGAGTTTGGTCTCTGTGGTGTCATTGGTTTTGCTTATGAATCCCTTTGCTTGGAAGTTTCAAGAATTTCATCCCACTCTGATTTCTTTTAATGTGAATCACTTATGCAAACTCTGTGTTCTGATTTGGGTTACTTTGTGAATTAGGAAAGCTGTCAAAATGTGGTGATTTATTGATGTTTCCTTTTATTTCTCATTCTCCAGCCTTCATAATCCTTGTGGCTCATGCAAAATGTTAAAGCAAGGGAATAGTAAATATGAATCATGTCGCGAACCCTAAATTCTCCACCCCACTTCAGCAGGGAGAGGGGAGCAAATTGGTAGATCCAGGGGCAGGAGCGCAGAAGGAAGAAGAGTTGCTAGGTTGGTATCTTTGCCTCTTGGTCCTCCCGACTCCAAGGAAGCCCCTCTGTGGGCATCAGATTGCATGGCAGGTATAAGAATAGCCAGTGAAATATATATGCGGGGGTATTAACCCGTGGAATACTCACTTCTATCATCTGCCTGGGGCCAGGAGAACAAGTTTCAGGGGCAGATATTCAGATGACATAATAGGGTGCAACCCCTTTTTATATATTGTGATGACATCTATACAGAGAGACAAATAAAGGGGGTTACTCTAAATGTGCTAACTATCCAACAGCTGGGGGAAGAGCACTGTGCATGTCCTGAGGAAACCAGGCAGCCTCGCAGTGGGTACAGCCCGCCTTATGTGACCCATGTGTTCTAACTGACCACAGTGGCAAAGCTGGGGAAACACCAAAGCCCCACTATAGTCATTAGATCACTTCACATCTGAAGCAGTTGAGTTTTACCCGAAGATGGCATGGAAGGTCAAAGCCAGGGGGCTGGGCTGTCGGATCTGTCATGAGATGAGGATTGGCTAGTACACCATCTGGCAGTGACAGCTAGGTTCCTGGGAGGAGAGGGAGAATTGTTTAAACAGGGTGCCTTGAGCTAAAATGGCGGGTCGGTGGATTACACACATCTTTAAACAGGGCTAGCTGTGTTGTGCCTTGCATCTTAAGAAACAAATTTTGCATGGGGGCTTGTCACTTGATGTTAGGAAGAGCTGAAGCACAGTGGGGAGCAGGACTTGGCTACCAAAGAGCAAAAGGCAAGCTCAAAACTTCTTAGTGCCTGTGTATCAGCTCACTCAGGTAGAACCAGCTACTTTGCTGAGCAGGTTGGGTGGTGGGTTTTTTTGGTTTTGTTTTTTATTTTTTAGGTCATTTTCTTCAGTGAGGGCTTGGTGAGGCATTCTATGAAAGTCTAGGTTTGGCCCAAAGTAATCCCTAGATATACAGGCTATAAATGCTGAATAGCCTGCCCTGAATAGCCTGCCCTGTCCAGTCCATGTCCAGCTACATTCCCATTGTACACACTGTAAGTATCAAAGCAGTAACATCTTTCAGATCTCAAGCAACAGTTAAATTCCTTGGTGCAGCACTGGTTTACATCAGCTAAGGAGCTGGTTTGCCAGCACTCCTGTGTGCCAGACACATAGAACACACAGGGATGGACTGAGGAGGACAGAGAGGTACTCTTTCTGTAGTATGTTTCCAAACCTGCAAGGGGATTCCAGGTGACCACTGATGCTAATCTCTATTTCATTCTGTTGGTTCCCTTAGCACAGTGTGCAACCCTCCCCCACTGTGAGGACAGAGGAGCATTGATAGCCGGCTCCCATCACCTCTATTGACAGCTGTGTAAGTCTGGGAACTTGTAGTGCTACTGGAGCCAAGAGGCATCCTCTTCCACTATCTGCTGGACCTGGGATTTGCTATTCTGCACAACTTCCCTGAGAGAAGATGATGCTCAAAGATGCATCATCCCAGTGTTTTCCTTCCCCTCCCCTCCCCTCTTTTCCCAGGAGTTAATCTGTTCAGTGACAGCTACCTGAGCAGTTCTGTTTCTTGAATCTCTGGTGGCTGCACTAACTGCTTCCAGTGCTATAGCTGGCCATGTCCTGTAGGAGGCATCCTGCCTTGACTTGAGGGCAGAAGGGATAGGGAGTACATGCTTTTTTTTTTTTTTTTTTTTGTGTAAGTGTCATTTGGGTTTAAGGTGTAGCTGTAAGAGACGCTTTTCTAACCCAGATTATCCGTTCAATAATGGGAAAAGTAGCCAACAGACTTGTTCTATTTCATATCAAAGTCTTTCTCATGATGCTCAGCCCTACCTGGATTAGATGTTTTAGCTGATTTGGGGAATTGCTTCTTTTGTGTTCCAGTGAGAGTAGCCTATGTTGTTGACAGAGCTGCTTTTCCTCATCAGTGCAGCCAACAAATTCATCTACCTAGGTGTCAGATGGATGAATGCTAAAAATATCCAAGCCCTGTGGCCTTGGGCGCACACAGAAAAAAAAGATTGGAAAACTTGGAAACAGACTGGATTGGCTGTCTCATTGGGAGGTAGACTAGATACATAATAATGTTAATGGACTAGAACACAGGTCACAGGATTACAGTCACCTGCTAAACATCTTGGCAAACCAGCAGCATTTAACAGGAACTGGCGCCAAGGTGAAGCCAAGGCATTTATCCTGTGACAATGTTCTATTGCAGTGACTTTATTTTGAGGAACCCAAATGATTGATGATTACAGCTACTGTCATTCGGTTTGATGGATTTTTAGTGCTGTAGAGTGACATTTGCTCAATGTAGCATTCTTGAAAAGTTGTGTTCTGATTAGCATATAGAAGAGACTTGCTCTGTGTGGTCAGCCAATCAGATAGCAGCTTATGTATAAAATGTACACAGAAAGTTTCAAGGGCTTTGAGGAATTCAGGTTTATGAGCCAGATTCTGTTTGTGGAAACTTTTATGGTAAAGATGGGCGAATAAAGACTATAACATTAATATCAAATGATGTATGGAATTGCAACAATGTACGTTAACTGGCAGGGAAATGGATTGCTGATTACAGAACAGGAGTAGGAGTCCAGAGACCTTGGGTCTAGTTTTGGCCCTGCCACAGACTTACAGTCAGACTGTGGCAAAGTCCCTTAGAAATAAATCTTCAAAGATCTCCACTGTTTGGGGGCACCTAAATGTTGGGGTGCCCAACTTGAGACACTTTGGGAAAACTTTTTGACATACTGAGGAGCTACAACTACTGAAATCAACGTACCTTAAGGGGAAAAAAACACAATTGAGTCAAAAAAGAGTAAAGCATCTTAATTTGGGCACCTAGCTTGAAATTTTTGGCCTTAGCCTCTATATACCTAAATTATCTCCATCTGTAAAATGAGGATAATAATTATCTACCTCACCAGGGTGTTGTAAGGCTTTAATTAATGTAAATAAAGTGGTTTCAGATATTCAGATAGAAGGCTTTATGAACTAGGAAATTATTATAGACAAAGATTTGGTAAATCACACTCGCTCCATCACTTTGCTGGAGGCCTCTCTGTCGTTCCATATGTAAAGGAAAGTTGCTAGAACTACATCACAGAGAGAGATGTGAGAGAGGGTCACTATAACATGTGTGTCTACTGTGGGCCTCAGGAAGACCTCAGTGCTGGTCAGTTCCTGTACTTATTATAAATTTGAATTTCATCTCACCCTATTTGAAAGCTGTCTCTGGAGTTTAATGATTTGAAATTTGCTCACCAATGCAGTCAATTGAGTCACTGCTGCTGTTAGTTGCTACCAGCAGCAGGCTGTGATGGTCTTTGAAGATGGCCTTTCTTTCCTGGCACCAAATTGGGGGAAGATGAGTGGGTAAAGAGAACCATAGGAAGGATGTGAAGAGGAGGAGATAGATGAGAATACAAAAGATTATAAGGAAGAGAGGAGCAATCTTCTCATGACTAAACTGGGTAAGTGCAACATGAGCATTTATATGGCTGTTGCGTGTATGCCAGGTATATAGCTATCTCAAGCTATTTTTCCTCACGGGAGGGATATAGAGAGAGAAAATACCACATCTCAGGAGGACTTTTTTCTTCAGGAACAGGCAGGTAAGGAATAATTTCTAGATTTTTGTGAGTTATCCCTCTTCTCCTCCCAAGTGGAGATAAATATCACAACAGAAATGAGCTACCGTCCTCAAAAAGCTTTAGGTGACAGTTACGGGGGACGAGAGGGAGGAAACAAATTTCTGGATGAAGTAGGAATGAAAGGTTTTGATAGCCTGAAAATGAAGCAATCTCTTCAAGAGGTCTTAGCGGGTAGGTGAACACTGGCGTCAGGAGAGCCAGAGTTGATGACATTGCATGGGGCTTTTATTTTAAGGGTGCAACAATGAGCCCAATTTTCAGTTGGTCTCCAAATCTGCACCTCTGAGTCACAAATATCTCCCTGATACATTGTTGCAAGCACAGAACTAGCAGCTGCAGCCAAAAATTTGGCTCCAGCTTATAACTTGCAAGTGGTCTTCATCAATAACAGAGGGATGTGCTACACAAGAGATAAAAAAATATCATATAAAAATCTCTAGCTGAGGATCTTGCCCACCGGGTTTCATCTCTCTGTGCCTCATGGTCTCTGAGCCCAATGTTGCAAGGTGCTGAGTGGTTCTTGGGAGCTTCAGGGCACCCTCATCTCCCATCCAGGTCTGTGGAAGTTAGGGGCACTAAGTAGGAGACTCCGAATCTTGGGAGGACTGGGCTGTCTCTCTAATTGCTGGCTTTGCTTCATGCTCTATAGCCTGCTAGCATAAAAATATTCATAACATATAACTCTCTGATATTATCAAAGAAATGGAAGTTCATGTTTTGTACATCACAGCTGTGTATTATGAGTCTCACTAAGCAAGGAGAAAAACTGGAAACAAAATCCACAAACCAAGCAAAAGAAATATCAAAAGGAAGTAAAAGTAAGTTGATGGCATCACTCTAATTTGAGCAAACACTTTAAAATGTGTAATTGAATTAATGCATTATTTTATAAAACCCAGCTAATCTTGAACATGGATATAAATTCATTATAGGGTTCCTTTGGCATCATATCCCTCTCATGGTTTACTACTCACTACTAATTCTAGTGTCACCAGAATCCCAATATATATTTATGTACTTGTTACTCACCATTGTTTTTTTATTTCTATGTCATCTATTTATCTATTTCTATTTATATCTATGTCATCTTTCCACAATTACACACACCCACACACCCCATATGTAGACATCACTCCCATGTGATAAATTACCGAGCTGTGTAATAAATTAATTTAGTGTACGCCTTCAACTGCCTTGCTACAGTAGTCCAACTAACCCAGCTCCTCAGGACTAAGAATCCAGATTTCTGAGCAGCTTTCAGAGGCTTTGTGTTCATAGAATCATAGAATACTAGGACTGGAAGGGACCTTGAGAGGTCATCGAGTCCAGTCCCCTGCCCTCATGGCAGGACCCAGTACTGTTTAGACCATCCCTGTTAGACATTTATCTAACCTACTCTTAAATATCTCCACAGATGGAGATTCCACAACCTCCCTGGGCAATTTATTCCAGTGTTTAACCACCCTGACAGTTAGGAACTTTTTCCTAACGTCCAACCTAAACCTCCCTTGCTGCGGTTTAAGCCCATTGCTTCTTGTTCTATCCTCAGAGGCCAAAATGAACAACAATAATTTTCAAAATAATAATTCATGCACCACAAATGTATTTCCCTGCTCTGCCCCCTCCCCCGCAAAATAAATGTGATTCACCCCACAGAACTCTAGCACTGGGTCCCAGACAGGTAATATCCAAAGATGAACTAGAACAATTCAAGGACCAGTGTCTTTGGGCTTTACTGTGCTAGCAATAGGAACTTTAAGCCACTGCAATGGGAGATTCTGAACAACCAAATGGCCCTCACAAGAATTGCTTCTACCCTTAAAAGGTCCAGGGATAGCAATCTTTGCATTTGTGACATTTTTGGGTCTAGAAAAACATCTATTTAAGGAGGGGCTTCACATGTATTACCTTTCTCTGAGTACTTTGGAGGTGGATTCATGGTAACTAAAACATACCATGCTCCAGAGGAGAAAAGTCCCAGCTAAAATTGTTTAAAACTTCCTCCCCTTGCAAGATAATGTGGCATAAGCAAAATAATGTGTTATTTATATCTGCACGCACACACACATGCATACGCGAGTATGACAAAATACACAGACCATGTCAATGCATCTGACTGTTATGTACATGAATATACACATATATGATACAATTTATGAGCATAATTTTAAAAAGAAGAATCTTTGCCATGCATGATGCCACAGAGTGAAACATTTTATTATTGCCACCTGCTCATTTTTGAAAGGTATAAAGAGATGCAAGATGCCAAATATGCCCATAGTTTAACTCAATTTAACTGGATGAATGAATGACTGAATTTGGCACAATAAACGTATGCATTTACTGTAATAAAACTAAAAGCTGATAGAAGCCAATACAGGGGACCTCACATACATTTCCATATACTTATTACCATTGATTTTTAAAGTGACGTAGCTATAAAAGATTGCACTTGTCCAGCTCCTATATTTAAACACTATAATAGGATGCAAATGATGACAATATTTTTCAGATTTATTGGGTCATAGCTGATCCTCACCATGTGTAAATTGGCATAATTGTATTGAATTCAGTAGAGCTCCCTCGATTTATACTTGTGGAGGCTTTGCTTACTAAGTGTTATTATGAACACTGAACAAATCTATAGTGTATTTAAAATGTTGCACGTGTGTATTGTGTTCTGCGACACATTGGTGAGAGGTCCTACAGCTCTTACCCCTGTGCCTTCAGTAGGACTATTCACATTGTGCAAAGGGGACTATTCATATGAGTAAAGGCTTCCGGATTTGGGCTATCAAATGCATATTCTCCAGAGTCACTCTCCTCCCTGTAACACCAGTGTTGCAGATTGTTCCTCTTTTTGTACTTCTGTCTTCTCTTCTTCCCTGGTGCTATCCAAAGCTACAGATACAATTCAGCCATGGCGCAGCGAGAAGCTATTCTGATAAATGTGGCTCACTGTGATTTCATTTCCACAAAGGGCTTTCAGAATATTTTTTAGGCTGCTCTATTCTCTTGAATTTTACATCTAATTCCCATGTTAGGAATCATGCCAAAAGAGCATTACAGAAGGTGCTGTTTTAGCCAGGCTAAACTGAAATGGCAGACTGAGGGTTTCTGGCTGATTTGGTAGATTTTCTTTATATGCAGATTGACACTAAGGCTACGTCTACACTGCAGGCTTCTTGTGCAAGAAGCTTTTTGCAGAAGAGATCTTCCTCAAAACCTTCTTGTGCAATGTGCTTTTGCATAAGAGAGTGTCCAGACTGCATGGACACTCTCTTGAAAGCAAGCTCTGATTGCTATTCACAGAATAGCCACCAGAGCACCTGTGCTTTTTTCAATTGGCTCTTTTTGCACAAAACCCCCCTGTTGATCGTCCGCAATAAGGAGTTATTCCTCATAGAAAGAGGAATACCTACACCGCAAAAACCCCTCTGTTCTTTTTATTTACTGTAAATTTACTTGAGCAAAAATGCGTTTGAGGTGTGGATGCTCCACTGGTTTTTGTGCAAAAATGGTCTTTTTTGAGCAAAAACCCTGTAGTGTAGACATAGCCAGAGACTCTGCCTCCAGCTCCTTCACCTGCCCTTGATTTATCCTGACCTCATTGCTTCATGCTCACTCCTTTTTGCCCCCACTCAACCTCTTACTCCCTTCTGCCCCACAGAATATACCAGGCATATTCCAGTTTCTCCAACCTGACAATGCTAACACTTGGTCCCCCACCTTCCTCTCCAACTACTACTCGTTTCCTTTCTTCTTATTTGTTTGGGTTACAGTAGCAGGGGGGCCCAGTCATGGGTCAGGACCCCATTGTGCCAGACGCTGTACACACACTCACTTCCACACTCTTCAAATGCACTCGCCTTGTCTCTTTACTCCATCCTAGTTGGCACCCTCTCCACTCCTCAAACTGCACTCTCCCAGATGTGTAATGATCTCTTCCTGGCTAAGGGTCAGTGCTCCATCACTCTCCTGGATTCCTAGCAGCTGTTAATGCTGCTGGTCTTGCTCGAACTCTTGCCCTTTCTTAGTTTCCCACAGCTCTGCTCCTCTGTCTCTCCCTTTCTTTCATGACCCTTCATTGTCTTTTTGGTGGGTTGTCTTCCTCCTGCTTTCTGTGGTGGTCCCACCAAGCTCTGTTCTTAGAGTTCCCTGCTCTCTCTGCACCCTTTCACTGGCTGAGCTCATCTGTTCACACACCTCTATTGACCATCCAAAAGCAGATGAGTCCCAAGCCTGCTTCTTTCATTCTCTTAGGCTACATCTACACCACTTACACAAAAACTTCTTGCGCAAGAGCACGTCCACACCTCAAAGCATATCGCAAAAGCGATGTGCTTTTTTGCAAGAGAGCGTCCACACTGCATGGACACTCTTACGCAAGAAAGCTTTGATGGCCATTCACAGAATGGCCATCAGAGCACCTGTGCTTTTTCCCATAGGGGTTTCTTGCAAAAGAAGCCTCTCTGGAACGTCCACACTTGCCTTTTTGTGCAAGAACTCTTGCTCAAAAGGGAGTTATGCCTCATAAAAGAAGGTTTACCTACAGCAGAAAAAGCCCTCTGTTCTGCCATTTTACTCTTGATTTCCTTGCGCAAAAGTGCATTTGAGGTGTGGACGCTCCACGGGTTTTGCTCAAAAACAGGTGTTTTTGCACAAAAACCTTGCAGTGTAGACGTAGCCTCATTGGTCTCGCTTTCTGAGAGTTTAATCAGGAGCTCGCCACCTTGAACTCAAAGATTTTTTTCCCCTCCAATCCCCACTCTCAGGCCTCCTTGTCACCCAGCTTGTCCCCTTCTAGTCTGTATAATATGCAGTCACCAGGATGATGTACCTGGCCTCTTTATGTCACCCCACCTCCACTTTGAATCCCTCTGCTGGCTTCTCCTTCTCCATTGCAACTTCAGCCTTCTTATCAATGCCCTCAAAGTTCTACCTACCCCTGCCTCTCTCCGTTTCTCTGACTTTATCTCTGGCTGCACTCTGACGGATCCACTCCATCCCCATATTCTGCCAACGCTGTTACCCAGGACATCCTATTTGCCTGCTTTTCACAAAGGGATTTTCTTCCCTTCACTCCACCTGAAGCAGCCTTCTTGAGCCCACACCTTAGACCATTGCAATGTCACTACTGCCAGGACACCTACCAGAAATGGTTCCAAGACCTTTCTATTACAGTTAATATTTTAAGTCTCTTTGCTCTGGCAAGATGTGCATTGACTAGCCATTCCTAGTCTCAGGCATTGTCCATCCTTGGGATTAGGCTCAGTTCTGAAACTGGTGGCCAGTGAAGGCTAATGCACCATGTGGTGGAGCAGAGAGACTTAAAGAGAAACCTTTTAAAGAGACATTCCTAGGCAGCTGCAGGGTTGCTGGTCACCCAATGCTACAGCCCAGGGACAGACCAGAATTTGCTGGTGCTTGTTTGTTGCCCTCCCCACACTACAGTATCACATCCCCGATTTAGATAATATAAATCTTTGGAGCTGTGACCATGGGGTTTTTTGTTTGCATGTTTTTGTTACTGCTTGGACTATGGAAGGGCTGAAACAACTAATCCCCCACATTCATAATAATACTCCTCACACATCAAAGGAACACGAAGTCTGACCTTTCCTGGCTAATCCTTCCTGGTGAGGCGTTAGATCTTGTGCTGCCTGATGATCAAACAGGATTGCATTAAGCAGACATGGAGAACAAGCTCTTATCTAGATACGATTTCTCTCCCCTCCAGGGGATCCTGTTCTCTCTCTCTCTGTAACTCCTCCCTCCCCCAGTTGCATGAAATCAGCCAAATCCATAATCTAATCTGGCTGGGACTCCAAGGTGGAAAAAAATCAAGCCCTAATGCAGTGATTGCTCTGAATGGCGGATGAAGCCAATCAGGGGAGCATTAGCAATCCCTTCTCGGGGCACCCCATTCGGGGAGGAAGCGGCCGTGCTCACTGGGCCCCTGTGCATGGATCGCACCCGGCTTTGGCTGGAGAACTAGCAGCTGGAGGGCCCGGATCTGTGTTCAGCCCTGGGGCCTCGTAGCCGGTGTTGCCTCTGTGTGCGTTTAGTTTGCCGTACTTTAAAATGCCCCGTAGTGACCTAAGGGGGAGGGAGTGCGATGGTATCAAGGAGTGTGTGTGTCACAGTGTCGCGGAGTGTTGGATAGTGAGAGAGTCGTTGTGTGTGTGTGGCAGTGTCACGGTGTGTTGGATTCGGAGAGTGTCTGGGGGTGTCAGTGTCACAGTGTATTGGATTGGGAGCGTGGCGGGGGTGTGTGCGTCAGTGTCACGGTGTGTTAAATTGTGAGAGCTGAGGTGTGTTTGTCAGTGTTACGGTGTGTTGGATTGGGAGTGTGTCTGGGTGTGTGTGTCAGTGTCACGGTGTGTTGGATTGGGAGCGTGTCTGGGTGTGTGTGTCAGTGTCACGGTGTGTTGGATTGAGAGCGTGTCTGGGTGTGTGTGTCAGTGTCACGGTGTGTTGGATTGGGAGCGTGTCTGGGTGTGTGTGTCAGTGTCACGGTGTGTTGGATTGGGAGCGTGTCTGGGTGTGTGTGTCAGTGTCACGGTGTGTTGGATTGAGAGCGTGTCTGGGTGTGTGTGTCAGTGTCACGGTGTGTTGGATTGAGAGCGTGTCTGGGTGTGTGTGTCAGTGTCACGGTGTGTTGGATTGAGAGCGTGTCTGGGTGTGTGTGTCAGTGTCACGGTGTGCGAGTGTGGAAGGAGTTGGGTCTGTGTGTGTGTGTGAGCGGGAGACAGGAAGTGAGTGTGCCTGAGGCACGGACCTAGGCAGTGCAAACTAAACGCTGCTGAGAACCCCACCGGCCTCGGAGAAGGAGATCGACACAGAGGGAGCACGGGGGGTGCGGGGAAAGCCGGCTGCTAAGGCAGCGCTGCTGGCCCGCCAGTGGGACTTGGAGCTCCGCCGGGGCTGGAGTCTCCAGGGCTGGGCTGCGTTACCACCTGCCCCGGCTCGCTGTGTTCTCACGCACCGAGGGGGCTGGAGCGGCTACTGACCCTGGCAGGGTTACGCTAGCCCGCTGCCCTTTCCTCCTGCAGCCGGGCGGGCGGGGTGTCAGTCCCGGGCGAGCGCAGGGCTGGCTGTACTCTGCCGGGGCCAAGGGCTCGCCGGAGGGAGCTGGGAAGAAACTTGCCAAGCCAGGCCCGGAACAGCCCGGGCGAGGCCGGGCCTCCCAAAGAAGGTGTCACTTGCCTGGGGGCAGGCAGAGCTTTCCCTGCCTCCTGGCAGCTGGGGCCTGTCCCCGCGCCCCCCTCTCCCTGCCCCGCAGAGGGACACGTCTCCCCGAAACACCAAACTTTGCTGTGCAGCAAGCGGCGGGGTCGCGAAGTCTCTCTGGGTCCGGAACGCAGCAGGTGTCTGGCTCCCGCGCCTGCATCCAGGCGGGCTCTGCGTACCGGCCCTCCCCTCCCCCCCGCACTAGCTATCCCAGCCTGTGTGCTGCGAGCCCCGGGAAAGGAAAAGCTGCGCCCTGGAGCGGAATGAAGATGCAGCGAGCTACGAGCCCGAGATCCATGCCCCGGGGAGCCTTCGAAGCTGTTTTCTTCGATTTCGCCGGGTAATGAGATGGCGCGTTTCAGATCAGTACAAATGGTTTTCCCTTCTGAAGGGAAAGCGCTGCTTGCTCGGTGCTTCGTGTCAACGCTCAGGGACTTGCCCCTTCGGGTCTGTGCAGCCTACGGAGCGCAAAGGCGCAAACCCGCGAGGGCATCGCCAGGAAACCTGCTTCCCCCTACCCGCTGGGTTATTAGCAATCAACCCTGCCCCGCCCCCCACCTCCACCGCAGGTGTCCGGAGGAGGGAAGAGAGACCCCAGATCTCAGCGCCGCTGGCGACATCAGCACCCTATTCCAGGCAAGCCCTGGGACTTGCACCCCTGTGTGAGCGAGGTGCGCCCTGCTTCCAGCCTGCCCCGCCGAGAGCCCCGCTCCCTGGCCGTGTGTCCCTCTCGGGGGGGTGGGGAGACTTTCTGCCGTAGCGCTGCTCGCGTTCCCGCAAGGTCATGCTGCTGAGAGGCTCTGCCTGTGCCCGGCCAGTAGCACTGAACTAACCTCGCTCCAGCCACCCCGCAGCTCGCCCATTGCAAAGCGCTGGCGGGGGAGGGGGGGCGAGGCGAGATGGGCAGAGATTCCCTCCCCTTGGAGAGTTAAAGCCACTGGCCTCCTGCTTGTCCACTTCTCCCCCCGCTTTGTGGTTCTAGCTTGAACAAGGCCACGGGGGCGGCGGCGGGGGAAGGGAGCCAGCCCGTGGAGAAACTTCCCGGGAAGTTTTTGCCCTTCCGCATTGGGAAGGGGGAACCTCTCCCCCCACCTCCATGGCTGTGCACAGCGCTCAGCAGCTCCGGCTGGGAACAACGAGCTCTGGGCTGCGCAAGCTCCAGCCAATATCCACCCACGGAGTCCTAGGCGCCGAGCCCCACGCAGCCCGGGGGACGAGCTCGCCTGCACAGCCACGCACCTGTTGCCTTCGCCTCCCTTCCCCGCGGCTTTGGGCCAGGAGCTACCCCGGGACCTGCGCTGGAAGCAGGGGCGACCTGCCCTGGCGCGGCCTCCTTACCTGCGCTCCCTGCCAGCCCAGCTCTGCTACCAGCTCTTCCTCCTCCTCCGCGCGCTCTCCAGCTCGGGGCTCTTTATGGAGATTCATTCATTCCGCGCGCTCCCCGCCAGCCCTCGGCCGGCCCCTGGCGCGCGGAGGCAGAGCGAATGAGGCCTCGCCCCTTTCGAGCCGCCTTCTCATTAGAATGGGGAGCGCGCGCCCAGCCCCACGCCGGGGAGCTGGGCACCCGCCGGGCAGGGAGCGGGGCTTAGCCCGCCTGTGGGATCCCCCGGGAATGAAACGGGGGAGGGGAGGTCAGCAGAGACAGGGGTGCGGGGATGCAGGCTCCCCGGGGGCATGAGCCGGCGGGGACCTGTCTCTCTGGACCGGAGAAGGATCGGGGGTATCCAGCTGCACAAGGGAGCCGATTCTTTGCCCAGCTGATAAGGCCCTGTCCTGCTCTCACCCATCTCTCGCGCCCATCACTCTTGCGCCCTAACCGGGGCCCCTGACTTCCAGACATCCGGCAGCTGCTCTGTGCATTCTCCACGTGTCCGCTCCTCACTGCTCCGGGTTCAAAAGTGGATTCCCCCCCCCCCGGCCCCCGCGGCCGGACTCAGCCGTAGCGCCTCGCTACCCCCCATGAGGACGCTTCCTGCTCTGTGAATACAACTCTGCACCCCCTCCCTGTCCCAGTACCAAGGCGCTGCTCCTTGATTCAGTGGCACTCGCTATTCCAGGGCCCGTGTGGCCGTCCGTCTGGCCCCGGGCTAGGGAGGGAGACCCTCCGTTGCAGCCCCTCCCTCTTAGCCGGGAGCCATCTGGCCGGCTCGGCAGCCAGCTCCCCGGAGAGCTCCCCTTCCCTCGCTCCCTCTTTACTCTTTGTTTCCCCCCGAGCTCCAGCTTCCTGTCCCGTTTTCATCCCGAGCTTTGATTTCCCTCTTTCTCTGTACCCACAGCACGATCTCAGCCTCTCTCCACAAAGCAGCTGGCCAATTCAAGCGGCATACAAAGGAGCTGACTCAAGCCCATAGACAGCGAGAAACCCTTAGGCCTGGGGAAGAGAGGGAGCCGGAGGAAGAACAGTCCCTCCCCCCCCCCGAAGAAACGCACTTGGAAACAGGGCAGGGGGGACCTGACATGGGGGGAGCCCAATGGGCCGCAGTCACTAGGCATCCAACAGCAGAAGGACACGGGCGTGGCGAAGCGTTCACACCCCGCGCCCCTGTCCCAGGCGCAAAACCAGAGCAACTAGCCACCCTTGTGCAGTGCTTACCCAGCGCGCGGTGCCAGCAACCAGAGCTTCTTGCGGGGCTTTGCGGGCCGGTCACAGAGCACAGGGTCCAAGCAAAGGCCTCTCCAGGTTCAACAGAGCGGGGAGCGAGGGAGTGAGGAGGGAAAAGAGAGGGGTCAGGAAGCGGAATGGGCAGCCGGTACTTAGCTCTGTTTGAGAGCCCACGCTGCGCCTGGTCCCCGTCTCCGCTTCCACCTGCCTTTGGCCTGGCCCTGCGACACCTGGGAAGGATTGTTTCCTGTCCCACGCTCAATAAACGCAGGGATTTGTGGGCCCGGCCTTGCCACCTCGTTGATGTTACGCCTTTTGGCCGCAGTCGCTGCCCTTGGAAATCCACCAGATGCGGCTACAAAGATTTTAAGACAAGCCAAGAGGACAGGCCGGGTCGATGCCTGTTTGCTTTGTTTTTCTTCCTATCACTTTCGGGTACAGGCTTTTCTCCCAGCGTCCACCCCCAGTGTTGGCCTAGAAGCCGCTGCTTGTGGCTTGGTGACTGGGGAGGCAAGAGGGGGTCAGATGAACTGCCTTTTACAGCCTGTCCAGTCTGTCAGGGGGAGAGCCACCTCCGCTTTCCCTGCGCACCTAGATCAGCGGTGCCCAGCATTCTACCCCCACCCCCCACACCAGCTCCAGTCATGGGCCGCTTCCCCCTAAGCTTGTAGAAGCGAGATAAAAAGCCGCCCAATTATTGCTACAATAAATCTAAGGTGAGGAAGGAACCTCTAAACCAAGACTGCGGGCTGCAAACCCTTCAAGACGTCTTGATTCCCCCCTCCTCCACTCCCCCTTTTACAGCGTCGGTGTTTTGGCGCTGGCGGAGACTTCAGAGCGACAACCCATTAATTTGGGAACATTCTGAAATAATTCGAAATTCACCTCGCCAGGCACCAACTGCTCACTCTACGGCGTCCTTAATAGATGTCATTTATGTAGACTGCGGCACCCCCCCTTTGAAACACTGGAATCAATTTATATTAATGATCTTTTTATTCACCGCGGCAAACTTTTCAGTGTGTAATCCAGCGCAAACTGGCAATGGAATGTCTCACACTAACAGAAGGAGGTTGTTCCCAGGGCCGAGGGAAGGTGTCTGCCGCTAAATCTTGAGGACCGTAATTACAGAAAGGGCAAGTAAAGTGTACTCTAATGGAGAGCGAGCTAAAAGGTCACTGTCATGTGAGTTGCTGTTTGCGCCTTCCCCCCACTGGGCAAGCCTGTTGATCGCAGAAATTGAAAATCTGACCAAAGCACCTTTTGATGAGTGGAAATCAAGAGAAGGGAAAGCAGTCCAGCTGGGAGCAACCCAGCTGAACCCCTTGGCTGGGTGTGTGCGTGCTACTCGAATGTATGTATAGGAAAAGCGGTCGCCCTGATGCAGCAGCGATCGGCTCAGAACTCGAATGGAACCGACTAATTGGTACAGAGTCTAAACAGGAGCAAAATACCAAGCCGAGCTGGAGAGCGAGGCGGACGATGGAAGGAAATTGTGATCCGAATCTGGCTACTGTCTAGTCCTCCTAGGAGAGTGAGTGCAACAGCAAAGGCTGTGTGTGTCCAGATATTCAAGTTTTCAGATACTCGGTTTTTGCAGATGCAGACACGAGACTTGTGTATTCAATGACATCACTGTATGACATCCCCAGACCTTTGGCTCAGTTCTTCAGGGAACTGGGCCTGTGTGGCAGGTTAAAACCGTTAGATAAGGGCAGGCTGGTCCGCGAGAGGGGCTCTGGGCTTTGAGAAAGGGAAGGAAATCTTGGGCCATGCAAAATCCTCACACAGCAATGAAAGAACAAAGTGGATCTTCTTTGACACTCCAAATCCAAAGCTCCCTGCCACAGAGCAACAAACTAGGGACAGTGGGTGCCTTTGGGGATGCTGTGGGTTAGGGGAGAAAGCCCAAGCTGGCAGGAAGAGGAGTGTCGTTTGGGAAGTCAGTGGTAGCAGTTTCTCTGACAGCTCCGAGAACTGGAGGGGATCAGCACGCAGCTACTGGGGGTTCAGAACAGGGAAGTAATCACCCTTCCTAAGTAATCACCCTTCCTAATTAAGTCCCGAGTCCCAAAGATCCCTTATCTCCTCGCGCGCGCCCGTGGCACGTCTCCCCGCAGTGTAACACACAAATTCAACAGGGCCCCCAAACCAAATCCTTCGCCCGACAGGGCCACCGGAGCCAGCAGCAGGCATCAAACCGGTAAGTTACAAGCCCAGAGCACCCGTGCTGGACTGCGCACCTGCGCAGGGCGCAAAGGAAGCCGGGGGGAAGTTTGGTGAAGGCGGGCCATTAGCCCGGCTCTTTCTCGGGCTGCAGGAAGAAAGCCAGAGAGGCCGCCCTGACAAGCCAGGGGAGATGTCAGCAAGGCGCGCCTCGCGCCCAATACGTCGGACCTTCCTTCCGGGGAAGCGGGGATGTATCAGCTACCAGAAGGGACTAGCATTTGCTGCGATGGGAGGCTGGGGCGGGGGGAGGATGCCCTTTGCCGGAGCAGCCGGAGCTGGCAGCGGAGGATCCAGCCCTCTCCCGGGGCTGGTGGGACTAATCGGATGCGGGCTGGGGTTGTGGTCGCCGAAAAGAGATTCGCCGTGCGCAAGGGTTGGTTTGGGAGCCAGGCCTAGCTGCAGCTTCCCGACTCCCCGCGGGAGCAGGTGGCAAGTTGTTAGAAGAGACGCTGACATTTCCAGAGGGAGGAAAACAGCAACCTGCGAGTCAACCTGTTCTATTTTTGCCCGGGAGTGAAGGCGTTAGTAAACCGAAGGCAGCCCTGAAGTGAGGACTCGGAGTATTAGGCCAATGAAAGCGAGAGCCGGAGGGAGAGCAACAGCCCAGCCCAGCCCAATTCCACCACACACCCCCTCCAAGAACAGCGCGGCCGAGCCGGGAAGAAACGAGCTTGCCTGGCACCCCAAGGAAACACACGCTGTAAATAAATCAAAAGCAGGGCCGACGTGACTCGTTTAGTGCATTCCGTACAGCAGCGCTGGGGCTATCACGCTGTAAAGGAACAGAGATTTTAAATGGACTGGAAGAAACGTCCAGGGTCCAACATGCGTGTGCACCAGAGCCCGGACTAAGCATGGGCTGGCAGGCCCAGTTTAAAGAGTCAGTTTGCGCTGAGGCAGGTTCTGGGCACTGGGCTAAGGGGTTACTGGCCTCGCTTCATTAAAATGCATCACCGAAATTATTTGGCAACCCTGGTTGCGGCTTCACAATGGGCTCCCTGATTGGCAAGCTCCTGGATGCTCCGTGTTTATCATTAATTCTGTTACTGAGATGGAACTTTGCAGCAACATCTGTCATTCTAATTAAAGCTGCAATGCATTCATCGGATAGCAAGGAAATCTCTTTCACAAGCTAAAACTACATAATCTAATAGAGGAGAAAACCCACTGGAGACCAATCAAAGAGATGGACTGTCCATCTGTCCAGCCTGGCTTTTATTATTATTCTAAAACTTAGCCAATGCCGGGGAATCTTGGGGGGTGAGAGGGAGGATGACATGCCAAGAGGAGAAGAACATTTAGGTTCAATAGGAATTTTTTTCTTTAACAAGGTTATAACTCTCTGCAGTCCTCATTTCAATTAGAGTCACATATTGTTGGACCGAGGATAAGAGGTGATTAAAATCCAAGCCCATAATTGCGAGAGAGTGTTCCCCCCACCCTGCTCCTCCGTTTAATTAAAACTATATGTGTGGCACGTTTTTGGCTGCAAAAATAGAATTCCTATTAAAGAGGACATGTGGAGAGTTAGAAGCAGAGCGCCGCCAACTCAGAAGCAAATTAGCAACGTGCGAATTAAAGAAATCTATTGATAAATCAACACACAGACACACACCCCGAAAAAGCCACACTCACATACCGACAAAGTCTCTCTCTCTCTCTCTCTTTCTCTCTCTCGCGCGCACACACACACACACACACACATACGCACACACTTTCTCTCTCTCTCCCTCTCTCTCTCTCTCTCTCACACACACACACACACAGAGAAAGCCATCCTGATTTGCAGGGCTAACAAGTTGCATTCTCTCAGGAACAGTAACCGTAAGGTCATTAGTCATTTTCGACAAGTTCCAAAGCGATCAGTAAACAGCTTTATCTGAGCACAAGTTAACCTGTCAGGCAGATTTCAATCGGCTGTTAAGAAACATTTGGGCATCACGCTATTATCCACCCACCGCCACGGCGCGCGCGCGTGCACACACACACACACACACACACTCTCTCTCTCTCTCTCTCACACTCACAGTCACGCCCGCGTGCACACACGCACACAACACACACTTTATTGAGGTTTGCCAAACTGTTCCCTCCTCTGCCGGCGGACAGTGAGCCCTGAAGCCTTGCGAGCTTCTACCTCCACAGGGCTACCACTCCCCCCCAACTAGCCTGGGCGCGGATCGCGTTAGCCCCGGATCACCAGACCTCTCTGCAGGTAACCGTTGCATTAACCTTTCCAGTGACGAGGCCTCAGGGAGCTACTAAAGTGCAGGCGGACCCATTAGCTTCCCCAAAGCAAGGGAGAAACCTAACTCCGCTAGGAGCTCCGCGGGGCTGGACCGGCCCCGGAGCTGCGGGAGGAAGAGGAGGGCTGCAGGCGGCAGCTTCCCAGTTCTTTATACCCCACAGCCTCAGGAAAGGGGCGGCTGCCGGGCAGGGAAGGGGAGATTCCCTCCGGCTTGGGCTCCTGAGCGCCGGAGGCGCCCGGGGGGCGAGGCGCTGGGAGCTGTCCGCGGGTGCTGAAATCTGCCCGCTCCGCGGACTGGCTCGGCGCTCTGGAGCCAAGACCCGGAGAGCCTTCAGGGACGCCGCAGAGCCCCGGGGACTCCTGGCGGGGGCGGAACGGAGGGCAAGCCGAGTTCAGCCCTTCCAATCCCCGGGCCCGGCCCGAAAAGTTGGGCGAGACGGTGAGGCCACTCGCCGGCTCCTTTGGCTGCACGGACGCTGGCGGGCTGCCGGCAAAGAGGGGCGAGCTAGGGAGGCGGCCAGTCCGGCTGCTGGCGCCTCTCCCAGGGCGCAGGAGCGACTCGGGCTGGCTTGGCCGGCTGAGCGCTCGCCTGGGAGAGCCCGGGGTAAGAGGGCTTATCTCCGGCAACATCTGCCGCGGGATGGGGGGAGGAGAGCGGGGGACGGGAAGGCGGCGGCGCCGGCCAGCGAAGGGGTCTTGCTGCAAAGGGAGCGCAGAGTTGGGTGGGCGGACACCGGGACTGACTGCTCCCGACACATCGCCAGCTCCTTTCGCCCACCGATCTCCGCCTCGGCTGCCCGGAGCCGCCGGAGGAAGGGGGAGCGGGTGCCCGCTGCCCGAGTACTGCGGCAGGGGAGGGACGGGAAGGGAAGGCAGGGACACGGCATGGGCTGCTGGCCCCGCTGCCCTGCCTGGCAAATCCCATCCAGCCCGGCTCACCTACCTGTCTCTGCCATGGGGGGAGGGGTCCCTCGGCCGGGCCGGATGGTCCTTGGTCTCCGCCCGGGGGGGGGGACGACACACGTTCTCCGGCTGATCCACACCCCCCCCGCGCCTGCAGCTCCTACTCCAGACGGGAAATTTGAAACAGACAAATCCCAGGGCTGGACTCGGCCTGAGAAGCGAAAGGGCTGCAGCTCCTCACTGCGTCAAGCAAGGAACCTCCAAGATCCAGGAAATGCAACGGGATTCATGCCAGGCGAGGCGCGGTGGGAAGCGCTGGGCTCCGCTCTTTGGTGGGCAGGGGGGGCGGGTTCATCTAGTCCAGGGCGCTCCGGTGCTGGGAAGCGGCCATCCAGCAGCGACGCTGCCCCGCGCTTAGGTAGTAGCACATTCTTGCCGAGCGTGATCAAAGGTTTAATGTAGGAGTCCGAGTGGAGGGAGGGGCTGGGAGCGGAGCGGGGGGGGGGCGAGGGGGAGGGAAGGGGGTGTGTAACTCCGGCACACGGCGCGGGCTGATCCAATGGAGAGTTGGGTGATGTGGAAGCACCGACGCTTCTAAGCAGCTTGTTGGGCTGAGGCTGCCTCTGAAGGAGAAGGGGGGGTCGGGAAGGAAGAGCTCCCCACTGGGAAAGCCTCCGCCCCCCGCCCCCAGCCCGAGGCTCGGGGCCCAGCCCATCACTTCTCCACCTCGGGGAGCTGCTGGCAGTCCGGTCGGGTGTCCGACGAGGCCTTGCCTCGTATCTCGACGCAGTAAAAAAAAAAAAAAAAAAAAAAAAAACACAAAACCCCCCCCAAACGAACCGCCGTAGCAGGGAGAGTCCCACCGGGCCGGGCTTGGGAGAGGCTCCGGCACTGGCCCAGCAGCGGCTCTGGCGCCCTGCAAACTTTCCGGGGAACTTTGTAGGGCTGCTGCTCCCTTTGCGCCCCGAGCCTGGCTAAGACCGGGAGCCGTCCAGTCCCGGGTCGGTAAGGACCCACCCCATCCCTCCGGCAGGAGCACACCCTCGGGAGCCCCGCGGCAGAGAGACCAGGCTGCAGCAGGGCCTCGGTCATGGGGCTGGAGAGAAGGAAGTTCGCTGGAGCGAGAGGAAACGATGCCTCGGCGTCTGGCAGCTGGGAGCGCGGCCCGGGGGGTGGATCGGGCCCGGCAGGGTGCGGGCTGGCTTGGGGAGGGACGGCCGGGGCTAAGGGAGCGCAGAGGGCTAGCGGGGCTGGAGCGGTTCTTCTCCCGGCGCGGCGGGACTTGGAAACTGCCCCGGGCCCTACAGCCCGGCCCCTCCATTGCAACGAGCTGCTGGCACAGTCCAGCCCAGGCAGGGGGCGGGCCTGTGGGGCCCGGCTCTCTGGTGCTCAGTCTGGGGGCGGAAGTTTGGCAGGAGACGGAGGCGCTAATGACACCCCAGGAACGCCCGGACCGCTGCGAAGCCCGGCGGGACCCACGCAGCCACAGCAAACCCGGGGCCGGGTGGTCCTCGCGCCGCGCTGGGTGAGAGCAGGGGGCACATGGGCAACGGGGCAGCTGGATCGCCGGAAGCCGGCCAAGAGCTGGGGCAGTAACCAGGTGATTGATCCCAGCCCCCGTGTGTCTCTAAGATCTCCTGGGGTTGGGGAGGGGAGCAAACATAGGCCCCCTTCCCCTCAGGTTAAACCCCAAATCCCATCTGGCCCCTTGGAATCTCCCTCTGCTGGAAACGTGGCCTGCTTCTTTCCCAAGCGGTGCAACCCGCATTGGGCTCCCAGAGCAGCTCTCCCAGCTCGGGGCAGACCTCTCCTGGCCTCTCCCAGCGGCCTCCCCACCCCCATGCAAAGTGAATTGGCCCCTTCCCTCTTCTCAGTGTGGCTAAGTGACAGGCTAATAACCAATGGCCAGAATAAAACCAAGATCCCCAAGAATAATTCCCCCCACAGCCAGTGGATCAGACATTTTCAGTGGGACTCCCTTGTTATAAGAAACAAACCACCAAATACTCCTTGAGTTGTGATGAAATGCAACCGTTATTGAAAGGGTCTCTTGCTTTGTCTGGGAGTGACAGAGAGACTTTCCTCTCCATTACCCCTCTCATTTCAGGAAATTAATGAGCTGGAGAACTTGTGTATAGCACAGAGAGACTGCCAAACACATCGAAACTGCTTAAACCATTTGCCACACAAACCTCTGAGTAAGGCATGTTGTAGCTTTAGCCCTGCCAGCCTGGAAGGGAGGGGAGGGAGGGTGTGGCGGTGCGTCGGGGTCCCCCGACTCCTGCACCCCCGTAATGGCACAGACAAACTCCACCAGCCAGTAGAATAGAGGGAGTTTATTGCTTCTCCAGGATACAGCACAGCCCAGATGTCATCTGGTTACAGGAACTGGGCCTAGGATGCCTCAGCCCCCCTTGAGATGGGGGATGCTGGGCCCCTAAGTTCCAGCCCCTCTGGGCCCTAGGCTGCTTCCTCCATGATCCCAGACAGCCCAACTAAAACCCACTCCCTTCCAGCCCTGCCCCCAGCCAGGTCTGGCCTCGCCCCCTTGCTTTCTATTGTTCCGCTCCATGGGAGAGTTTCCAGGCCCCTTGCATAATGACTCATCCCCTGCCCTGCTGGGCCGTGCTGCAGACAGCAGCCAGTGGAGGTCACTGACAACCCACTGCCCAGCATAGCAACCAGCAAGGTACCCCCACTACGTCACAGAGGGATGCAAAGAAGGCGGCGAGATAGAGAAGAGTTGGGCTTTTCATTTCTTTCGGCTCCATAATAATAACAAAAATACAGCCAAGAAATGAAACACAATGTAATAAAGCTGGGAGACAGCCTGGGAACAAGCGAGATGGTGGCGACAGCTGGCAACCTGGATTTATACTTAGTAATGTAAAAAACACCGGCTTCTACAGGCAGCATCCAAACACAGGGAAGCAAATTAAATGGAAGGGGGGAGGTGCTGGTCGGGGCAAGGCTGGGTCTGTCCAGAGAGATGCATCCTGTGCTATTCTACTTGGAAGGGCTTCTCTGCTTCAGGCCTTGGGCTGACCTTCTGACCCCATCAGAAGCCTACTCCCTGCATTGTTATTGGATATCTCTGGCTTTGGTATTGTATCTCTAAGCCCTGTGTTAGCCAAGCCACCGGAGGAATATTATTAATCATTGCAGCAGCCCACGGGGGCATTGTATAAGTCTGAGCTTTGGACAGACTTGCCCTTTATAGGCCCCTCTTCAGCTCAAAGCATTTTACAGAGCTGGGTGTCTAGAATTAGCCCCTTTTGCCAGGTTGGGGGAGGGGGGCTGCATGTTGTCACTGAGGAGTGGGGAGCCATTGGACCCTACACCCCCATCCACAGGCACATGTGACTCTCAGCCAGCAGAAAGAACAGAAAGCCTATTAGTTTGCAGGAATACAGCATAGAGCAGACTTACTAGCACAGGAACCAGAAGTAGTCAGTACAATCCATCTTGGGGGAGAAGGAGGCTCAGAGCCAAAGGCCCTGCCGCCCATCAATGCACCCCAAGCCAGCAAGACTCACACATGCCCCCAGCAGCCCATCTCTTCTGGAAGCCAGCCCCACTTCCAGCCTTTGTCCAGCTTTTCAAGGGAAAAGTGTCACCTGATCACGTCCCCCTCCCAGGCTCAGGTTACAGAGAGCTTCCGCCATTGTGTATATGCTGGGCTGAGCCAGCCTCTCTCAGTAGGAGTCACACCAGGATTTCTCATCCCCACCTAGCTAATGGTGCAGTGCCCAAGGAAAATGAGGTACACGCACAGGGTTACCATAGGACAGTAGAAATCCCATGCAGCATAACAAAGGGAACAGAGTGAATACAGTCCCCACTTTGTCACACATGTCAATAGTAGAGGCAAAAGGGGAGTTCAGCTCATAGTCATTGGGTCATGCTGCCTAGCACCGTTCACCCACAGGCCTGAAAGGACTCTTAATGATGAGGGTAGGCCCCATCTTTTTTCTGTTCCTTTTCTCCCTCATTTTACAGACGGAAGAAACTCTAAGGGAGTGGGGGCCCAAAGAAGTTCATGGTTCTCTTTGTTTCCCAGTTAAGTCAGTAGCACCCCCGCACACAATCAACTGAATGGGCGATGGATCCATCCCTATGACACTTGCCCATAACCTTTCTTCAAGGCAACATAACTTGGCAAGCTATTTTTCATCTTTTACCTTGGATCCACACATCTATGGCATTTGATAACTGCCTTGGTCAGGGGCTGGATTAAATGAAGTAGAGTGAAACCTGTTAATAATGGCTACCAATGGGATTCCATCTGGATTGGCTATCAGACAATGGCTGCATAATCCACTGTTCACCAGCTAACCTTTCTGGGTCAAATACACAGTTCAGACTTCCTGGGTTTGTGTGTGAGTAGTGCAGGCATTGGGGGGCTGAAGGCTGGGTTTACACTGCATGAGGACATGGGGTAGCTGGAGCTGTGAATCCCTGCTGCATTCTGGGCTCTATATCCTAAAGGGGGAAGCACAGATACCAGTGTGGTTTTAGCATACAGATGCGATGTCTCGTGATTCTCTTGCTTTGCCTGCTCTTAAACAGAGAGGCCTGGGTATCCAGGCCTCAGGCCTCCTCATAGTTCTACTTGCCCACCTGTGGATAGGTAGCATGTGAACTACATGTAGTAATGCTTTCACTAGACCCCACACACTCCATGATTCATCACTTTTTCTTTGGTGTCTTCCTCTTTCGGGGCCCCTCATCTCACTGTGCTGCAGTGCCAGCTAATCAAAGTGCAGCTTGGTACAGCCGCTTCCCTTCCAGCAACATTAGTGGGTGGCTTAACGCACCAGTGCTGCTTAGGGGACCGCTCAGGTGAGTAAGGGCAGGCAGGATCACACCCTCAAAATGGGAGATCGGGGAAAACCTATGGGAGACTGCAACGGAGCAGTGACTGTTACTCTATTGCCATACTGGAGATCAACAGGCTGTGAGGCCTATCTTTCCTCTGTTATTTGAAAGAAGTAGGTGGCTAGGGAGTTTCAGCTGAAATCAGTGTTTTTTATTCACCTTATTTATCCATGGACAAGAACAGTTTGTTAGGAGTGGAGTTTTCAAAAGTTCAGGCTGGTACTTACTGCTCCTTGGCTTTCAATGCCTCATCCACTTAGATGTTTTGAAAAACTCACTTCATGTTCCCCTGGGTTGAAAGCATTTTACAAGGACATCCTGTATAAGTTGCAAGGGTGGTAGGTGCCTGGAACAGGGTCTGTTGGAAGAACAACATGGTTAGAAATCAAGATAAATGAAAAAAAAAGAAAAGAAATAGACATTTCTAAATCAGCTGCTCCAAATGCATTTGCCCAACAGGAACTGACCACTGTGCAGCCTCTCGCCCTATATTTAGTAAAATCTAAACCAGACATTGATGATAATATTATTAAAGACAGGAAGAAGTAAAATAAGAGAGAGTCTGGTTCAGATGCCTTATCTATTTACACTCCTGAAGGGGAGGAAAGATGGTACAATGAAGATATCAGGGGTCAGAAAAAGCTGGACTGGCAGTTTTCTTTTAACAGCAGAATAGACACATTGTTGACACAGCAAGTTCTAAAAAGTCCTAACCCAATTTTGCAAGCAATAGCCGATAGAAAGCGATTAATAAAACATTTTGCTGTTTCACCCGATTAGGTGGAGGTGGAGTAGCAATGATAGAGCTGCTTGTCACAACTCTCCTGCTGTCCTCTGCACATCCAGTGGTCCACATGATAAAATTGGATAAAGTAATTGGCAAAAGATGTGCATGACAGATCCGGTGGCTAGTCAGTGGCCCATTTAACTGTGCAAAGTGGGTTGGATAATAAATTGGGTAGAATAATAAAATCGATCTGTAGTGTGACCTTGAACACCTCACCATGCTTTTGTTTCTTTTCCCATGCTTTGTCCCTTGTTGGTTTAGACTGTAAGATCTTCGGGGCAAGGACTGTGTATGACTCTGTGTTTATGCAGCACTAGCACAGTACCCCTCTCAGCCCCTGATCCAAGTTGGCTGAGATTGAGGTGTTACCATAACAATAAAACAACCTGTGCATGCTCAAAGAACAAATAGAAGTTGACACAGACAAGACTAAAAAGGGAACATTTGTATTCCTTATATTTTGCCTGCAGTATTCAGTCTCTTATACTCCCAAACTGGAACTAACCTAGTCTGACTATCAACGTAAATTGGCAGTATAGCTGGGAACCTCACACTCTGCTACACTGGAGTTTTCCCCCCAAAAGCAAATGCTTCAGATAACTTAAAATAAGAAATGTCAGAAGCCAGCACTGGGGGACCTATTACAATAGCAAACCATTATATGGTCCCAGCAGAGGAAAGCCAAATTGGCCCTGATGCAGATTTTAGTTTCAAGAGGCTAATGCATAAAACTAGCGATAGTGTGTGTACAAATAATAAAATATCTTGACAATGTGCTTTCAAGAAAAACATGGAAAATGGTACTTGCAACATAACAGTGTACAACAGCCCTAGAGCACATAAAAATACAGTGGGCTAGATTCTCATTGATGGATGCTGAGGGAGCTATGTCTATTGACACCAGCTGAACATCTGGCCTTGTCTCTCAAATCTGCACTAGCCACTTCCCTTGAGGAAAAAACTGGGAAAGGAAATGCCCCTCTTTCAGTGAAAAGAGTGAAGCCCGTGTTCTGAAGCCAATTTCCTTTGCCAGCAGGAGGTGCTCTGAGAGCAGGAAAGGGTCCAAGTGCAATCTATCTGGACAGGCCAAAGAGGAGGAGGTGAGTTATGTAAGGTTGGAAAGATGTTTTTTTCAAGGTTAGACTCTCTCGCTCTCTCTCTCTGACTGAGAGACACGCACATACAATGTATTTTAGTTTCTATCTCAGTATCTTCATCTTAATTGGAAAACAAAAAAAAAAAAAGACATTTTATTGGCTTTTCGTCTTGTAAATGGACTAGAGGCTTATGGTATTTTTAAAATATTTTGAGAATTTGAGGCCAGCCAAGCTATTTCTACTGGGGCAAAGAGTTACCATATTTGCCTAAAAGCTAGATTTCAGAAAACTGTATTTTAATATGCTCAGTCTCTGTGATGATACATATTTCCGCACATCATTACTCCAATTTTTCAGGGTGTTAATGTTGCACCCATGGCAAGTCACATCTGCTAGAAACTTGGCAGCCTGGATGCATTTTTATAGATTTTTATTTGTTTTTATTTTACTTTCCATTGTGTCTTTAAAAACTTTTTAAAAAGTCAGTTGGGTGCCAATGAAAGATGCCAGACGTGACAACTGAGTGTGTCTGTTTAAACACACCCTGGGCACAGATAGGGCATGCTTTATCATACTGAGCTGCCAACGTACCCAGCCATAACCTGTAAGGGGAGTTAGAGGATGAGTCAGTCTCTAAGGTGCAGTTGTACTTAACAGCTGCAGCACAGTTGCACTACAGTATAGGCACCCATTCCAGCCAAGTGAGTCTCCCATCTGTCGTTCATCCACTTTCCTGAGAAGCAGTAGCAAGGTCAAAGGAAGAATTCATCCATCAACCTTGCACTGTCCATACCAATGGTGCAGGTCGATGCAGCTACATCTTTCATTGGGTGTGGATTTTTCACAGCCCGTGAGAGATGTAGTTCTGATGATATAAGTGTAGACCAACCCTAGGCCCTTGCTCTGATATCAGATGCCTGGTCTCTTGCTCTGATAGCAGAGGCCTGGTCTCCACTTAAAATGTACATCAACCTTGCTGTGTCACTAAGGGGTATGAAAAATCCATGCCCCTGAGAAACTTAGTTAAGCAAACCTCAGCCTCAGTGTGAACAGCATTAAGGGAAATGAAGAATTCTTCCTCAATCCAGTTAGCGCCTCTCAGAGGTGGATACAGTTCACAGAAGTAGCCCTCTTGTCACTGTAGTACATGTCTATGCCACAGCTGTGTTGCTGCAGTGCTTCAGCTGTGCTGCTGTAGTGTTTGTATTGTAAACACATCCTTAGACTGCCAGCAAGAGTGACCATTGGTGCCAATTACGATAGTGGTTCAGGGCCAGTCTACACAGGGAGCTTACACTGGAATCATTCTCTCATGTGGTGTGAAAAATCCACACCTCAGACAGACATATCTATGCTGGCCTACCCCAGGTGTAGTCAGTGCTAGGTTGGAAGAAGAATTTTCCAGTGACCTAACTTCTGCCTCTTGGGATATTACACAGAAGGGAGAACCTCCCCATCGGGTGAGGTAATGTCTACGCTGGAACACTAGAGTATCCAGTTGTGCAGATACTGGTCCACTAGGTGGTCCACTAGGAATTGGATTGAGACCACCAAACTTATTGCACTCTTATTGCACCAAGCAACCAGATGATGATAAAAACTTCCCATAATTACCAACCCAGATTCTAGGAGTAAGACTCTTATCAATGCCCAGAGCCAGCCCACTCTCCTCTCTTCCATTGTTTGTAATGCACCCTTTGAAGTTTGGAAATAAAATGTCAAAGGCTTGACTTTGTTCAGCTTGGAAGGTGTAAATTGCCACTTCCCTTCCATCTCTGCCTCCCTGCAAAGCACAAGGCAATGCAACGTTGTTCCTTTACTTCAGTTTTTGGGCAAGAGAATTATGTCACCCACATTGCTGGCATCGGTCCAGGGATGATTTACTCCATACTCACTAAAATCAATGCTCTGGCTTCTGTTGGCTTTAGGGGACATTTTATGAGGCCCCAGGAGGGGAATTTGTTAACGGGTACACCCACTACTGTCTGTCTGGCTCTACAATGGCAGAGAACCATAATCACTTACCAGTGGAACCACAGTGTTTGGCTTTCCTACTGTTTGAGTGACAGAATGATGAATTTTAAACAATTCTGAGTCTAGGGCACACAAGAGTTGCCTAATGAATTACATTACAGGCCTAAACAACCTATTAATATTACACAAATGGTGTACCCCTTCCACTTGAGGGCCATCAAACAAGTAGCTGAGTGAATAACACACAGTGAATAATTTAATCCATGAATTTTGCTTTTTTACCTCATTCAAAAATTGTCTGTGAAGAGAATGCAAAGTTCTTGAAAGCATTTGTTGTTCAGAATTAGTCACAAATTTCTTCAGTGAATAATTTTGGTTTGCAAGATCTTTCAAATTGTATATTTGCTTCTCCTATTCACAATTCAAAATGTGTGCCGTAGCTAAGCAACCGGGCACAAATTTCAAATGGCCTGTTGGGATGCAGTGTTCACAGATTACCAGGCTGGTTTGTTATGGACTGCAAATCAGGCGGCTGGGAAACAGGAACAGTATCATGCCTCCTTTGGCAGTGGAAGAAATTGAGGCATGGCAAGATTGAGGCCTTCATTTTCAAAAGTGGCTGCTGGTTTTGGAGACCAGTCTGAGATACTGAGGACCTGTTAGTCTGAGGTGTTGAGGATATGCAACTGAGTACCTATAACTTGTTCTCTGGGGGGATTCTGGACAGAGACCATGGGGGGGAAGCGGGAGCATCGGTTCACATGTTCCCCTCCTCCAATTTCTGCCAGGCTAGGAGTCATCTTGAGTATGGCTGAGGGGACTGTGTCTTGCCAAGACACCAGCACCTAGCACTTCCATTGAGCCCTGCTAGGAAGCACCCAGAGCAAAGATGGGGATGGCAGCACAGCTCTTCCAGAAGGGGTGTGAGGAAGCCCTCTGAGTCCTGTCCCTTCCTCACCCACAGTTGTCATTAGCTGGTTGGCAGCCTGTGTCTGGAGCCTACTTCATCCCACAGCAGGAAGGCGATGGGAGAAATTAGTAGGGGAAAAGCTCTAAGGGAGTGGGGGCAAGATGGTACCAACATGGAGGGGGAGTGGGAGGTGCAGGATGAGTGGGATAGGGGCTAGAGGTGATGTGTTGGGTGGTCACATGTCCCCTTGAATCTCTAAATTGTGCATCGTCACCATCAATAGTCCTGGGTGATTTCTGGTTCTGATGTTCACCATCTCTGAAAATTAGACTCCACCTCTCTCAGTTTGGGGATACAAACATAGTGGCTTCCAACTGTAGTGACCACTTATGCAGCAAGCCAGTCTCTGAGATGGAATCCCCTAGCCAGTAATAATAAAGTCCCTTTGTTATCTCAGTTGTCACCCATTGCAGTGAGTAGGACCCTGGCTGAGAGACTGCCAGACAATAGCTACATTTTTCATTGCAAAAATGCACATGTAAAGCGTTTTTTTATTTACACAGTATCAAATCATACATTTCTTAGGAGCTCAGATTCACCCCTTCCCAAACCTTAGAACAAATAATCAAAAATCAGCCTTCAGGCCTCTCAGGGCTTTAAAAGAGAGCAGGTAAAGCCATTACCCTCACTTTGCATAGTAAAAGTGATATGCATAAAGCTGCACAGAACAATCCTGCAAAGCTCAAAGGAAACAAATGGGTGACTTATGCCATGAATTTCAATGGGTCTTTGTGCCGTCAGAATAATAGCCAATAAGACAGTGAAGTATTGCACAAAAAGATACCAAGCAGCATGCGCGCGCGCACACACACACACACACGCGTGCGCACACATTGTGTAGAAAGAAATTGCACAGAAATTATGCAGTGGTATCTGGAGTCATTCTGAGAGATAAAGGTCTCTCCATGGAGTCGGCCTGGCCACATTTTAGTAACTATTTGGTGTTTTAAATAGGAGGAATTACCCTATAACAGCCCATGAAAGTTGGCCCTGCCATTGATTTATCCAGGACGTTTGGCTCAGACACAGCATCTGATCTGCAGTCAGTTTCCTGCTCTCTACCCAATTTTTCAGCTGGGTTGGCTAAAGCATAAGGAGGCTCCCTGACTTGCCAGAGGCCAAACACTGAGTCAGTAGCTCAGATGGGGTTAAAAGTGGGGTCTTGAGTGAATACTGGAACCAAGTTTTTTATTAGTCCTAATAGCTGTCTTCCCAGTGGCTGCCTGGCTGCAAAACAAAGCAAAAGCCATCCTTACTGCAGGTTCCTTTCGATAATGGTCACAACTTAAGGATAAATGCAACCAATTGGCTCACTGCCTTGTCAGGAGATAGGGCCCAAGGTCTGTGCCGAATCCCTGTCACACACACTTTCCAATCCCTCCTCCCACATGCTCTGTCTCACACAGACCCTCATTTCTGCCTGTACCAGGTTCTAAATAATTTAAAATAAATTCATACCCACACCTGGTACCTTGCTCCATCTTCCAGCTACACGGACCTACCTCCAACTCAATCACATTTCCAGCAACACCTGCCTGCCCCTAAAGTCTTCTCTCTTGAACAGCCTCAAAATGAGATAGAAACACTGATGCCCTATAAATCCTTCCTCCAATGATACCACCTCCATCCTCCAGATGGCCTCCCACACATTGCTGCTGGCAGAGCTATGCCCAGGACCTCCACAACACTCAACTCCCCCTGAAACATGTGCTCTCCCTGCTCCCACCCCCACAGTTCCACTATCATATACTAGGTAAGAATCTCAGCTCACGGCAAGTTGTCACAAGGATACAGTTTGCGTACAGTGCTCTGATGTTACAGGACAGGCAACACAGAGTACACTCTGATAGACAGGGAGTATATGATACCAGCAACTGGCTCTTTCAGAGATGTTCTGCAATGCAAATTCAAACTCTTCTCTGCAGTTTCACCCACTTGTCCTGGTTTCTCAGTGCATTTTCATGAAAGTCTAATGTGAAATGGAAAGATTATTTGTGAACAGTCAACGTCGGCCTTAAATGTCGCCTCCAAGGATACGACTGGAGGACAAGTGTCATTCTGACAGTGAGAGATGGGATCCTAACCTCATGAGTATTTGTTGTCTGTCATGTTAACCTGGTTGGTAGATGGAAGCCAGGCAGTCCCAGTAGGAAGTATGCATGCTCAGTGTCCCAGGAGAGCTGGCGTTTTCCAGAGCAATTGTTTGGTGAATATCTGAAAGCTGCAGAGGGAAGGGGAGTGCTAAATAATTATCTGTTTCCCTCCATTTTCCAGCACTTCTATTCATAAGGCCCAAACAATGCTAACTGGCCTCAAATCTGCATCAATGGTTTCTGATGAGACTGCTTTTATCTTCTTCCTAGACTTGACTGTACAGACTACATGTGCCGGTAACTGTTCTAGCTAAAGTTTACTGTCCAAAATTGAGCATGTTCTCAAGAAACCATTTGTAGAAGCGTGGCAGGTGGTGATAACACTATTGGCCCAACTTTCACCCATGAGCACCTTCACCAGACAGCCAGACTCTGCATTCACATGCTTAGATGGATGCCTTGGTGAAAACCACCTCTTGCTTATGCTTAGGAACCCAACTGAAGGTAGTAAGGACAAGGTAGTGTTTGAACATCCAGTTCAGGAGCCTGAGTTTGAAAACTGTCTTCCCCCTACGCAGATCTTAGCTCCTCTTCCACCCTTGCATTTGCCAGTCAGCAATGCTATGGCTTTCCCGACTGATGCAGCAAACCATATGGCAGACCCTAGCACCATCCCCAACCTGCAGCTGGAGGGATCGTCCAGCCCTGGGCAACTGGAGTGAGATGAGGATAAAAGTGTGGATGCTTGAGGAATGTGACAAAACGAGCATTAACACACCAGGCAGGTCCCAGCTGGTGACACTACCCACCACATTTCAACAGGGGAATGTCCAGAAGTTTCATTTCTCTCCCCTGGCTCGCTCTTACCCAGCTCTTCAAGAGAGCTCTACACAACCTTGAATTGCAACCAGTGATGCCGTCAGTATAATCACTGTTACGGAGTGGAATGCCTGTTGGCAAGGTGAGACAGAATCATTGCACCCTCTCCATGCTAAATGGAGACTCCATAAAGCTCTGAAATACCTCCCAGCACTGAAGATGCATTTTAACAGCTGAATTAAAGGGAAGAATGGAATTAGTTAACGTGTTAATGCTTCTTGTGTAGCAGAGGAGCTTTTGACATTGGCAATTGGCAAACACTATCAAAGGCAGACGGGGAAAGACTTGTTACCAGTGTAAAGGCTTAACATGCCTGCAGGATGGGGAGCAGGAGGAAGGGGAATAGCAGAGACACTGTCCTCACGCAGGCTGAGGGGAGGACTGCGTGCAAGGCTAGATGGCAGGGATAGCAGTGTGGTGTGCTGGGGTGGAATGGGGCTCATGGCAGGTATTGGGATGGACCAAGGCAGGAGATGGGCTGTGTTAGGCTGGGTCCAGAGGGCAGTGGTGATGGGAGAGTCACCCTAGTGCCCTGCAGGGCACTAGGGTAAGACATGATCTGGAGGCTGGGGAGATACTTCTCTCAGAAGGGAGGCTTCTTCACTGGAGGTTTTCAAAAGGAGGCTGGGGATATACCGGTCTCAGATGGTTTAGACACAATACATCTTGCATCTTGGTAGGGGGTCAGACTGGATGCCCCTTGCAGTCCCTCCTAACCCTATGAATCTGTGATTGCAGCATTTGCAATGAGATTCTCGGTTAGCTTCCATGTCCGGCCCCTTCCCCTGTGGTAGAGGGTGACATTAATGCTGCTATGTGGATTGGAAGTCTGGCAACAGAGCCACCTTTGTATCACTGGGCAAGCCCACCAAGATGCTTATCAGCATCTATCCTACGTGCCTTCCTCGCTCAGTGCCTAGGACTTGCATTATCTGCAGGGGGAGTCAAGAGCTTTCAAGAATAAATGCTGCATACAGGAGACGAAAAATCAGTATTTTTTTTAAAGAAAATACATTTGGCTTATTTTATAGCTAACACACATCCTGCCCTTTGCCCTTACTTAGAGGTCTGTGAACTATTCCCCTAGACCTCTGAGCCCACCCCGAATCAGAGCAGCCCAAGTTCTTATTGTACATGTGAACCCAGGGTTACAAATGTGCTGATGCTGTTGTCATGGCGCTGTAGAAGGACAGATCTTCTTGATCACCTGCTCCCTCTCCTTGCCTCTGTAGGGATTGTTTCCTGGGACACCATTTTCTAGTATCTTGACCAGTCTAGGTTTAAAAGCCCTAAACAAAGGGTGTTGAGCACTGCTTCTCTGGGGTGACTATTCCAAGAATGCTGAGTTGCTAGAACTACTAGGTTCTTAACTCCAGACCCTGGGGTTCCATGTTTGGCTACCCTCACTTGCTTCATTGTATGTAGGTAAGTCACAACTTTGTGGGCTCACTTTACTCATATACAGTATGCTATAATAGTGATATATAACTGCATGAATTCATGTTAGTAAAGTGTTTAGAGATCCTTGGACAAAAGGGGCTATATAAACAATATATAATAATAGAAATTCTTTGTATTTTCATCTTCTAAAGCCCTTCCTAAACACTAAGGTCATGTCTACACTAGGAAATTTTGAAAAGTTATTTCAAAATAATAACTCTTGAAATAACTATTTTCAAATAGCATGTCCATACTATAGGGAAGCCTCACAATTAGTCTGGGCAGGCTCCCCTAATGTGGACGTGATTCCTCAACTTAGAGCCCCAGGAAGCACTGAGGAGTAGTTACTCTGAATGACTCTGGGGAGTAGTTATTTTGAAATAGTAGCAGTGGAGTGTTCAGACTTCTGCTATTTCAAAATAATTATTTTAAAATAAGCATTATTCCTCGTGGAAAGCAAGAGCAATTATTTCAAAATAACTGGCTTGGTTGTGTGGACACTCTGCTTGTTATTTCAAAATAAGGGGAGTTCTTTTGAAATAACTCTCTAGTGTAGACCAGGGCTCTCTGATGAATCCTCAGCAATCTGAAAATCACTACTCCTAGTATTTTTTTATTATTATTATTATTATTATTATTATTATTATTAGTCCCATTCACAGATAGGGAAAATGGAGGCACCAAGTGTTTAAATGATTTGCACAAAGCTACAAAGGGAATTGAGTAAAAGCTTGGAATTAATTAGCTGTTTCCCTATTCTGAGTTCAAAGCAACACCTTTCCAAGAATAATTATTATACTCAGTTCAATAAATACATGAGCTGCTTGTCAACAGATGTAGGGAGGGTGAAAGGACAAGGAAAAGCTGCACAACTAAAATGGTATTTCTTTGAGATAGGGAAAAAACAAGCCAGCTGATGCACAGTTATTCCTCTACATATGCAAACTCTTCAGACCTAGCAATCTCTTGGGTGCACTGAACAGTTATAGATTGCTGATTATAAAAGCAGTAAATGAAAGGACACCTTTGAGTGAGTGTTCCTGAATTAAACTGTCTCTGGGTTTGTCTCCATACAAAATAAAGTAGCACAATACCAACTAAGGCACACAGCTAATAAAACATAGCAGAGATGCCAACTCCTGGAAGATAAGCCCCAATGGGGTCTTTAGACTTGATTTTCAAAGTATCTGAAAGCTAAGAGCCATATGGAAAAAATGCATGTACAATGACACATTCGATTTTCATGGCTGATTACTGCAATTGTGCATGCAGGGTGGATATTTGTGTTTGCAAATAAACCATTGGACATCTAATGACAATTTGTGCACACAGTTCTGGAAATTTCCCCATGCATTGGGTGTGCAATTGCAGGTGGAGTTTTGCCACATCAGAGCATCATAAATTCAAGGCTATTTGGGGGAAAAAAGCAGGCCCTTTGAGTCTGCAAAGCAGGAGACGGTGACAGCAGTAAACAAGATGAGCAAAGTACAGCTCATAATTGGAGATGAGCCCACACCAGAAATTCACACAGGAATCCAAGTTGCCAACACTCAAAATTTTGCATTAAGGGGCTTGGTTCAGGCCTAGCTCTTATTCTAATATTGACTAGAGAAACAGTCTAATCATTAGTATACTCAGAAAGGTCAGTAGGAAACTTGGACTTACCTTTATTCACAAAATAGGTCATTTTCCCCCTTTGGCCTTCCCCCAGGCAGCATGGAGTGGAACATGAATCTTTTAATTGTACAGGTTGAATCTCTCTAGTCTGGTACACTTGGGACTTGACCGGTGCCAAACCAGAGAATTTGCCAGACCACGGGAGGTCAGTATTGTCTAGCAGTGTCACCAACACTTCCACTGCTTACTGGGCTCTTCAAAGACATTTAGGGGTAAATCAGAGCTGAATAACAGCATACAACTCTGAGTGCCTCCTGGGGCTCTAAATCGAGATCGCACATCTACATTAGGGAAGCCTGCCTCGGACTAGTTTTGAGGATTCCCTGCAGTGTAGATGTGCTATTTTGAAATAAGATATTTTGGAATACCTTATTTCAAAATAAGCATGCAGTGTAGACATACCCTGAGAGCCAAGCCTGGTGGCTGTAAACAAACTTTATGGGACCATAGGAAACTTGGCCACACCCATCATATGTGGACATCCAGTTAACTAAAATCACGCCAGACCGTGAACGATGCCGGACCAGAGAGTACCAGGCTAGAGAGGTTCAACCTGTACTTAAACCAATCTGACTGCAGCTTTTAAATAAGAGTCCAGGGAGCAACACCGACACAAAAACAAAGCAGTATGCCTCTGAGTGTGTTGCTTTGGTCATTTTCTTTTCATTGACATTGTGTTCAAAAGAGTGCAGAACAATGTGGTGCAAAGTGCTGCTGTCGAGAGCAAATATATCAAGCTAATTCCAATAAAAGAGAGTTGACACAGACTCATTCGGCATTGTTGAGAAAATTGGCTACATCTGCTGAGTTCATACAATACTATACCACCACAGCAAACCCGCAAGAGCAACAAACCAGCTGAACAAAAGCAGCAGCTTCTCTGCTTAGACCAGCGGTTCTCAAACTTTTTGGGCTCCGGAGCCCTTTACATGCGTAAAAATTTATGCGGAACCCCAGCGGTCCACTGATTGTATGTGTTGTACCTATCGATGTTTCCAGTTTGTCAACCTCGCAGAGCCCCTGGAGATGTCTTGCAGAGCCCTGGGGCTCTGCGGAGCACAGTTTGAGAAACACTGGCTTAGACCAGTAAATTGATCGTTAGAAGTGGAGTCACTGTAGCTCATGCAGTTGGCATTGGGTGCACCTTCATCTGCCATTGAAATCAGACACTTGCAGATTACTGTGCAGATCTTGGAGGAATTCTCTCCCCTCAATAACAACACCTGATCTACCTGCCCAAATTAGGACAGGTGGGTAGGACAGCCATGGGAAGAGAAAAAAGGGAAGTGAGAAGTCACGCAGAAACAATTGCTCTTGGTAAATAAGAACCAGGACTTACTGAGGATGACTAAGCTCATTTCAGAAATGGTCTTCCACTTGCAGGGGAAGTTGGGACAAGAATCACTGAGAAGGCTACATAATCGTCATGCTACAAAGCGATTGTTTTCTACCCTTGATCTGCATGAGCTTCTCTTATTGATATAATTTGGACTCCCACCAGCGCACCAAGTGCAGTATAGGCAGAAGGGCCAGCCCTGTGGGACATTGGGAAGCACTGATTTGTATTGTCTAATCTATCCCTCCAAGATATTTAGAGGACTGTAAGCACTTGGTAAACTTGGCAAGATGTGGGTTAAAGGCGGCTTTCCATACAGTCAAATTTGTCTCTGAAACCTTGGTGACTATATACTGCTGGAACCAGAGTGACAATTAGTAAATGAGGTTCCTTCAGCCAAACCAGTAAAATTGACCTTCAAGCCAAGAACAGACTCTTGTTAATTCACAGTCTGTGCTCTCTCCGTACGGTCTAACCTACACAAAGCTGGGACTGCTGTCATAGTTACTAGCCTCCTGGGAATCCACACCCTTTTCTCTGTGCCACAACTTATTTACTTCATCAAATCACAGTGTGCAACCATCTTTAAGACACATCAGTGTCCTGACTAGAAGCATCTCATCCTATTGGCAGGGGTCCATACACAAGAGAAATGCCCGGGACACTTGCAGTCTGGAAGGACAAGTGGTTCATGCCAGAGATTGCCTATGAAGGGAGGTTCCACACTCACAATGAGAGGGTTAATAAGAGGACATGGACCAAGTTGGCCTTGCCCACTAACCTGCAGCACAGGTCAGCCTGGAGAGGCAAGTTAAAAGGAGAAGACCTAGCCCAAGACTGACCAGGGAGAGATTAAAGCTCTGCTTCTCTTGATGGGAAGGAAGCTTGGTTGCAGCCCAGAGGCTGAGCTCGCTTGCTGGCAGAATGACACTCCCCCACCCCATTAGCAGGGACAACCAGATCTCGGAGGATGTATGGACTGTTTGGAATCAAGCCCTGGATAGAAAGGCTGGATCCCACCAAAGGGTGGTCAGATGACACTGCTTTGAATTGTGAGGGTTTTGTTCCTCATTTCTTTTGGACCTGAACTCCTGTAAGGGAAGAGACAGAACTGTGTGTTGGCTGGAAGGCTAAAGCACCACTGCCTCAGACCCCACAGAGACAGCGACTGACCAGCAGACCCCCAAAGCTGGGAGAGTCATGCCCTGAGGGACTGGAAGGGGGTGCCACAGAGCCAATCAGCTCACACTGCCAGAAGGGCATATTCCATCTCAAACACACCCAGCAAAGAATACAGCACCTTTCCCTCTGGGGCATGGCTGGTGTCAGATCTTGCAGAAGAAAACTGACCAGGTTATGGATCCCAGTTTATTATCCAGTCGAGAAGCCAATGACTGAATGGCCCATAGAGGCCTTAAAAGTAGTCCCTTTGGGTAAGGTTTGAGACAAGTTAGCAGGCCATTATGGGGAACACTTGTGTACCTGCTTTGGTGATAAATCAAATACTTCAACTTCTAGGGATGCTAGTCTAACAACCTTCAGTAGCATGGCAATTCTCCTATAGAACTATGGGCTTGATCCTCCATGCTCAGCAGTGTCAAGTCAGAAGTAATTCCACTGAAGGCAACAGAAGTGTATTAATGTAGGAAGATAACCGGGCCCCATGACTCACTACTGCCAGATGGAGCGTATGTAATTGGCTCATGGTGAGGAAAAGGAGGAAGGTGAGAGGTAACTGAGTCAATTTTAATTCATAGGCTGAAAGACCTCTAAAGTGATCCAGTTTTGGCATGGCTGCCAATAAAGGATCTAGTTCACCAATCATGCAGGGGAATCTCTTTGGAATCAAATTAAATGCTCTTAATTAAATTCTCCCAGAGGAAGAAACAAAGGCTTTATGATCAGCTGTCAAATGGTCTGCAGCTAACACACCAACAAAGTATGACAGAAGCAAGATATAAAAAGCCTCAAAGGTTTCCTTTTATTGACTGGAAATTCTGTATTTCATGTCCTATTTATCTTTCAAACTAGCCAGCTACAAGCTGTATAGTAAGGGAATTGAATATGATCATGGGCAGAAAGCATCTACCCATTACGCGAGTGCCAGTCACAGATACCTGAAAAGACCCATTGCTCACATAAAATGGATTTAACAAAACAAAATGCCCTAATGTCAGACCTCCTAACCCACTCAAGGAGAGGTGAGCAAGATTCCGATTTCAGCATTGCTAAATGAATTATCTTTCTATAATCCAGCATTTAGGGCACATGGCGTCAGACCTCTGATTTATAATCACATACTTGAGGATCACAGGCTATGAAAATTATTGCTGTGTTGGCAAGACTAAATTATGCAAAGCAATGAGTTATCTGGAAACCCACAACATGCACACACCTCAGTGATCTATCGCTCTCAGTGCAGATGTTCTGCTGCAAAGGCATTTTAATTAATACATCGAAAATACATTTCCTGGCTTGTCTGAGATGGAGATGAGCATGGAAGTGACGCTGAGGAGGAAAAATGTCCCTCCAACAAAAAATCAAGGGGAAATGTAATGACTCACAACTGGTCTGAACCAAGTGGGAGAGTATCACGCCCTGGTATTGTGCTTGCGCTGAGCTATGTGTGGTAATTAGAATTCTGGAAGGTGGTGAATGAAAATGGTTCAGCTCTTCCATGATGGTGGCCAAGGACTTACATTTTACTTGTTCCTCTCTCGGAGGGGGCACTCTCAGATCCTCTAGCTAGCCTCGCCAAGCTCTCGTGCCCCTGCCTCGGACACGTGCACGTGTGCGTGGTAAAGATGGGCTCAAAGGTTCTCTCAGGGGCTAAACGTCCTCAATGTCAGATGTTTGGATCCAGGGGCTTGGTTCTGGCCCACCTTGGTCTGTGGAAAAACAAGAGGAAAGCTCCGTAGCTGATGCACATTGTTACAGCTCCATTCTGGGGACAGCCCACAACATCTTGGCACCTGAGGTGGGGAACTCAGATGATGCCCCCTCTCTAGAGCAGAGAGAATACATATGCACCAGCAGCAGATACAATTTTCTACACTCTGGGTCCTAGTGCCCCTCCCATAGTCTGGCGCCTGAGGCAGCCGCCTCAATTCGCCTCATGGTAAGGCCAGCCCTGCTCCATTGCAATACAGTTTGTCCCAATACGTTTTCAATGCACTCGCATTCCCTCCAAGGGATAGCTTCCTGCCCCAACAAGCAGAAACTAAAACATCAATCCTGAAGATGTATTCTGGAAGTTACAATTCAGTGGAAAGATGGAGTAAAAAGGCTGTCTGCTTGGATGACAGCTGGATAAAACATTTCCCCCCCCCCCTTTTCTTCTGAGAAAGTTAATGTAAAGAAAACAATCTTTAGGCCTCAAAGCAGACTAGAAGGAATAGGACATTCAGCTTAATTAAGAGAAGGATTTCTCCCCCACCAAATAGCTGAAACTGCTGCTTGCATTAGGAGAGTCTCCCATATGGACCAAATCAAAGACTGTAGAGGCAGTAATTAATAAAAATGGGTAATGATCGACCATCTGTCCGCAGTGTTTGTTCTCTAGAGCAGGGCCAGCTTCGAGTCCTCATTAGGTATTCCTCCTCTGAGCTGCTACAGATGTTAGAGGTGGCATATCCCATTGGATCACAAAGCAAAGGAGGAAATTACCCCTTCAGAAGGTAGTTTAATGGACCTACAGAAGGTGGGGGGCTGAGGAGGGTCATATACCAAAATACCGGTGTTAATTGAGGTTCACTGTATAAATGTTCAGGTCAGTTTAATCAGTTACATGGAAAGGGCAGGATGGAGAGAGGAGGGGAAGGAAGACCGGAGAGACAAAGGGAAGGCATGAGAGAGAAAAGATACAAGCCTGACAAAGGACAGACTCCCACCACATTACAAGGGGCTCCAGATGACTGACTCAAGGCCAGATTGCACTTTCATAACCTGTTTACATGGGAGTAACTGAAGTCACTGCCTTGGCTATGGTGAGTGTGCAGAGAATCAGGCCCACAGAGGCAGATATTTCCCTCGCCTCACTGAGTCATTCCCGGGTAGACTGGTAGGAGGAATGTGCCTGTCTTTGCCTCTTCAGAGGAGTAGGAGCAGGGTCACATTTTCCTTTTCATTTTTCAAACCCAAAGGAAATGAGCTGTGGGAAGGAAAGAGTCTGCATGGGCCTTTTAATCCAAAGCACCTTCTTTACTTCAGAGCTAGAAGGTTGTGCCAGTTCTCTGGCACCTCAGCTACAGAGAACAACCTTGGATATGGGTTTGCGTGTCTGTTGCAGATATTTGTAGTGCGAGCTCTTTCTGCACGAGGCACCAAGACACGACAGAAATGAGGCTGTGTTAAGCGTGTCCCTAAAGGCTTCGGTCCCTCGTCGCACCTACTTTCCACTGTTTGTACTCGGAATGCTGCTTAGCCCCTTCTTTCCATCTCCCCACACATGTGGAATTTGGCTTCATTCTTAGCAGATAATTATTACAGCAGAAACACCACAAATGTAATTTGTCACAGTTTTGCATGATTGTGGAATGTGGATTTCTTGTTACACAGGCACATACAGACACACACAGTTCCACACAATACTGAAGCTGCAAACAGGGTTACAATAAGTGACTTGATAAAGCAGTGTGGAGGCTCAAGTAATGGACCAGCCCGGGGTGTTGCAGGCCAGGACAAACACACAGGCAGAGCTAGTCGGACTAGAGCAACCTGCTGCTTCAGGTCAGGATTGAGTTTACCTCTACTCATAGAGTGTATCTGGAAAGATCAAACAGGGGAGAGAGGTTGAAAAATAGGACTCAGGGCCTTGTGTGGATTAGTCAGGCACTGGCCTCTAGCACACCAACACTGGCAATCTGCCCCTGGCCAGGGGCCTTAACAGTGCCTCCAGGCATCAAAAGGAAAAGGGAAACCCTTCCGATGAGGTAGCAAGAGAGCAGGCTCCCTCTACTGGCACGTTCTGGAGTACATCAGGCAGATTGGGCAAAGAGATGGGTGGGATTTCCTACCATTGATTACTTTTCTGTTGAGGAGAGGAAAAGCACCTCTCCACTGAACTAGCAGCACTCAGGCGGCCTTGCTCACTGGTCCAGAAGTAGGGCCGTGCTAGGTGGTTGCCGATTCAAACCATGCCTCATTCTCTCATGACCCAGGTTTATTCATTTCTAGTCTCCAGGCCTCCAGCTGGAAGCAAAAGTGATGATGAGAAAAGCTTTATTTGCCCTGTATTTCCAGCCAGGTGCTTCAGACTCAGTTATCTGAAGCCTCTTGAGATCTCCCACTCATGAGAGTCCCTGCCTGTTTTGTAGACACCAAGCCCAAGTCTGGGAACCTTTCTTCACACTCCAAACCAAGCTTTCCACCGCAGGCAGGACAGCCCAGCATTCTCATCTCCCACCCAATCAGCAGACCCGTGGGTTTAGCAAGGCCAGTGTTGCCTCCTGCACAGAATGATTTCATGCCATCTCACATGGTGACCCCAGTGCACAACCTAGGATGAACTTCCAGAGCCCTGACTGGAGGGCACTGGCAAGTGCTTGGACGGGGTCCAATTAACACAGGAAGAAGGCATCAGGAAAATATCAGCTGGTGATCCTGACCTTGGGGCAGTTGTTCAAGAAGCAGCAGAGTCACTGGGGCTGTTTCCATTCTGATTATTCAGGAGCTGGTGACTCAGATTTCTTCCACAAAGCATTTATTCTAAAATGTTTGAATTATATTGTCCGGCAGCAGTTACCATGACAAGTGCTTCCTGCTTTGAGGCAGTGGGTAGACAGGGCCCTGAAGTATCCTTCAGAGCCACTTGGTATATGGAAGAGGCTGGGGGACATTGTGGTGTGTGATTCACTGCTAGCTGGTATCTACAGGGAGGTGGTGGGTGTCAGCCTCCTTCTGGCTGTGGCTGGCATTTGCTCATTGGGGAGGATGTTATGAAAAGGGAGTCCGTTTGGGAGGTGTTGCATAAGTACAAGGTGCTACACCTACACCGCCACCAGGTGCTAAACTGAGCTGGTGCAATTAGGTGCCCAAAACCCAGCAGAGTGAGAAGCAATTCTGTAGCATAAGTGTTACCCACACGATCCCCAGAATGAGAGAAGAGTGCAGTGAGCTACAGGTCTGGCTAGCAACCTTGACAAGGGCTCAGAAGTTACCATGGTGCAGACTCCCTCATTATAGGAAGCTGAACCTATGTGGCAGAAACAGGACAGAGGGTGAATGATCACAGAGAATGGCACCTTAGCCAGACCTCCAGTTTGACAGATGATATCAAGTATTGCGTCATCCCACTACAGGCCTTTCATTGCAGACTTCTAGCCACAGCAGCAGCTCACTAGGTGTATCCAGTGGCGTGACATTTGGCTGAGGACACAACATTCCAGGAGTTATTGAGGGTCTGAAAGAGGAAAGTGAAAATCCAGACCTTTAGTTCATCCTGGGGATGTCATCATGCCCGCAGAGAAAAGTCACGCTCCAAGAAGAGTGCGATAAGATGAAATGAGACAAGCTGCCACCACACCCACAAGTCTGCAGGGGAAAAGTCCTTGACAAGGTGATATGTACCCAGGTATCCCTGGAGAATGCATTACAACTCAATGCCTTTAATAAAAAATAATTACAAAATGCTTTACAGAGGGCTTTCACACAGTCCAGACAAACCTAACCAGACACTGTGCTACCTTTAAACACGATTTATATTAGCACCTGGATATATAGGTGGGGGAGGGGGGAAGAGATATATGTGGGATTAACCTAAATAGCCAAGGTACCACTTTTAAAATTTAACAGAATTGCTGGAGAGGTCCTGCTTGTCACAGGACAGTCCTGCTTCTCACAGGAAATTTTCCTGCCCTTGTGTAAGCCAGCCGCTTGAGTCCTGGGTCTCTGACCTGTGCGCTCAGGCCTGTAAGTACCGGTCTAGTGGCTCCGTTCAAACTGGGGACCCTGAGAGCAGGGCAGGCAGTGATACCAACACTGTCTCACAGTCAATAAGCCCCAGGCCCTGGTTCAGGGTGGGCAGCAGAGCAAAGCAGTCCCACAGTGAGTAAGGCCCCAGCCCTGGTTCAGGGTGGGCAGCAGAGCAAAGCAGTCCCACAGTGAGTAAGGCCCCAGCCCTGGTTCAGGACAGAGCAGCAAATCAAAGCAGTTCCAAGTCAGTAAGACCCAGGCTCAGGGTGGGGCAGCAAACACACATAGATCCAAAGTTAATATGGTCCAGGCCCTGATTCAGGGCAGAGCAGGCAAACAGAGGCAGTTCCCCAGGCACAAGTTGGGAGGAGGAGACTGCCACCCGGTATATGGGGTGACAGGGGGGACACAGGCCCTCCCTACTCTACCGCATTCCAGCCCAGGGCCCTAGCAGTGGAGTCAGCAGGGATCCAGCCCGCAACACGCTGACACTCTAGAATGTTATGAGATCAGCCTGACAGTCGTTGGCTTCCCTAGGCCACTGCCTAGCTCCCCCACTCCCTCAACATCTACATGGCTCCACACTGGCTGCTGGTTCTTGGGGTCGTGGTAGTCTGAACCCTTGGGCAGGGTACAGAAGGTCTCCTCTTCAGAGCAAGGGCCTGGTGGTCCAGGCCAGTCCTCAGCCCCTCAGGGCCCTCCTGCCTGAGAGCTCAGGGCAGTCCTCTGCTTCCTCTGGCAGCTGAGAGCCTACTGAGCTCCTGGGTGGGGCTTTTATCCACCCTGCCCCGCCCCTTGGCTTCCAGGGAGTTAAAGGGGCAGGACACAGCTCAGCCACCATGGGCTCAGAGAGGGGTTCTTCCCCCTCGGGGTCAGTGAGCAGCTACCCCTGATCACTACACCTTGGCAGCAGCATGTGAGCCCCTCTGTTATTTTTTAGTAAGAGAGTATAGTGATGTTGTCTGTTTATAGAGCATCTTTCAAATCAAAGGATTCCAAAAATGACTTACAAACACTTCCTGACAGAATCATTGAGATGCTGCCTCCTCTGAGAGACCTGGGGGTGGCAAGAAACCAGCAAATGCCACACTTCGTTATAGGATCATAGAGCCATAGGACTGAAAGAAGGTTATCAAGTCCTGTCCTCGGCACTCGTGGCAGGACCAAGCCCCATCTCTAGATCATTATCCTGGAGGAAGGGAAAGTTTGATGAGAGAAACAAGTTCCTGCAGAAAGTGCCCTAGGATCTGACATGTCCCCCTGTCAAGGGGCAACAGGTCCTCAGAGGCCCCTCAAACTTATTCTCTCTGATTGAGTGACTTAACAGCCACCAAGTCTATTTACAGAATGGCCCAACAGCCTCAGGATATTATGGTCTAGTAATCTCAATCAAGTTGCATGCCCCTGTATGCAGGTATTACAGCCCAGTGGCCTCAGTCAATATGCAAGTCCCTCTGTTCAGGGTATTACAGCCCAGGGGCCTTGGTCATTATGCACCAGAAAAGCTCCCTCACGCAGGGGTATCTAGGGAGAGGGTAAGGGGACCCAGGCCTCCTTCTGCACTGGGTTCCAGCCCAGGGCCCTGCTGGCTGTGTCATGGTCCACTGCTCGCTTAGCGGGGAATCCTGCCACAACATGCTGAGAGCTCAGGGAGCAAATCCCCGCCCTGGGCTACTTCCTACCAGAACTTGTCAGAAGTCCTCTCTGTCCTCACACACCAGTCCTACACTTCTACTGTGTCCCCTCATGGTCTGGTTGCCACCATTTGGCTGGCTACACTTCCTCCCCTGGAGCTCCAGCAACACCTCCTTCCTCTTCAGCAGTCAGCCCTGACTGAGTGGCTCCAGAGGCCTTTATAGTCAGCCTCCAGTTAGAGCATGCCCAGCAGGGTTGTGGGGGTGGGGCCCTCTCAGCCAGCTGGGTCAAGGCAACTCTATCAGCTTCAGCTAGGGGTTGTTACATCCTGGCACTCCTCCCAAAGTCTGACCTCAGGAATATTTTTATGGTCGCACCTAAAAGACTCACATACTGTGAATGGAGCTCAGTGTATCTGCCTGGGAAGGAGAAAGAGATGCGTTGACCCTAGTAGGATTTGAACTTGTAGCTCCAGGAGCTGGACATTGCTGATCTGAATTTACAGGCTGTTTTCCAGTTTGAAAGGGAAACCCTGGGCAGTTTGCAGAGAATGTGCACCAAATTTACCCCAGTGCCCACCAGCACTCACCAGTGACACAGGAAATGGCACCACAATGGGAGTCTTGCAGAGAGTCGCTCAAGAAACAAAGCTCTGAGGAATTTCTATAATCTCCATGCAAAGACCTGTCTTCCCTGCTTGTGTGTGCGGTAAAGTATGTCAGAGACAACAGGTAGGGAGACAGATGGGAAGGAAGGGTGACCAGGTGTGAGGGGGAGAGGGGAAAAGAGTTACACTTGGTGGATAAAGGGCAGGAAGGATGCTGAGAAGCCAGAAACTCATTTCATCTTGCCTATCCCTGCCACAAGCAGAGAGTGCACTGGAGTAGGCCAGGGCTGGAGCTGGGCCATTGAGGAGTGAGTGAGGTGTGTACCTCCCAGGGGATCTTTTCCCCTGCCAAAGCTGCAGTGTAGATAGCAGCAGCAGCAGGATAAGATGAAATGGAATGAAGGCCCCTCTCAGCCAGCTGGAGAAATGTCTGTGATTCTCGCTGAAATTGAGTCTGGGAGGCTCAGGTGTTTGCATCCATTCTCTCGCTCCCTGCTCGAAATGAGAAGATTAATCAGAGTAAAGGTCTCTTTGTTTCCTGTGATGAAAAGCAGGGTCTCATTATCACGTTTAGACATCAGATTGATCAGCCTTCTCATGGCATAATTGATGGCACAGTGGCTGGAGGATTGGGAGGCTGGCAGTGAGGGTGGTGAGTAGAGGAGGGATTTACAGTCACTGGAGAAAGGAACAAAGCTCCTACTGGAAAGCACGGGGCAACTGAAGACTGGAGAACTTGCTTGAGTTACAATGACCCCAAAGCTTTCAGTGCCCACATTACCCACTCCAGGAAGACACAATAGAAATCAGCTGGAAAGAAGGATGTCTCCATTTCATTCGAGAGCCTACCCAAGGGACACGGGTCCCAGTCTTGCAAACTCTTCAGGCTGTGTCTTCACTGCAAAGTTAACTTGCAAAGTTAACCATTGGCACTGACTTTCTCTCTACCCGGGGGGGACACTTGAACCCTGCCCCGCACTTCCATCCCCCTGCTGCACTCTTTCCCAGGCCCCACCCCTGCCCTGCCTCTTCCTGCTCCCCCCTGCTCCTCTCCTGTTCTGCCTCTTTCCCACCTCTTTTCTACCACCTTTCCCAAGCACACCTCATCAATGTTCCTCCTCTCCCAGTATCTCCTGTACACCACAGAACAGCTGATTGTGAGAGGGAGGAGCTGATCGGCAGGGCAGATGGCGGGCAAGAGGCAAAGGGGGGCATGGCTGCTAATGGATGCTAAGCACTTTTTTTGGCACCTATGGAATGAACCCAGACTAGTTGGCCTGTCTGGGGGTAGAGGGTACAGGTAGGGTGCTCCTTTCACTCAGGGTGGGAGCCTGCCCACCTTGTGTCTAGGCTCAATAACCTGAGGGCTGGTAAGACAAATTTCCCCCACAATGCACTCCTAAAGGATCACTCGTCTTACTGCAGCATGAAGGATCCAGGATCTTAGTCACATAGCAGGGAAGACACTGGGCACAGTAACTCAGGGTATGTCTACACTACAGCGCTAATTCGAACTAACTTATTTCGAATTAGTTAATTCGAACTAAGCTAATTCGAAATAACGCATCTAGACCCAAAAACTAATTCAAATTAGCGTTTTGCTAATTCGAAATAGTGCATCCACACTGATTGGATGCTGGGTCGCATTTAAGGGCAGCTGAAACCGGTTCCGGCAGGGCATCAGGTCAGTAGTTGCTTTGTGTGGCTGCTGTCTGAGGCTATCTGAGGCTCGTGCTTAAAGGGACCCCCCTGGACAGCCGGTTCTCAGTTTTTTCGCTTGCTTGCCTACCTCGCCGAGGGACAGCAAAGCGTTTTCCTCTCTGCCTGCCTGTGTCAGTGGTTCCCATTGGGGATGCCGCCGCAATTGGCACCATGGAACCAGAGTTCGCCCTGGGCATTCTGCTCCAGTTTTTGGACTTGCTGCTGCAAGCCTGCCAGCAATGGCTGGAGGCTGCCTGGCACCATCTGGTGCATGTCAGCCCCCTGCCCCTCCCCCAGGCCTCCCTGGGGGCCGTGGAGGAGATGCAGCAGTGCCTGGACGCCAGCGTGCCCCGCCGCATCTCGCGTCTGGACACCAGCAGCGACTGGTGGGACCGCATCGTCCTGGAGCGCTGGGGAGACCAACAGTGGACCCAGAACTTCAGGATGAAGAAGGACACTTTCCTGGAGCTCTGCGAGTGGCTCGCCCCTGCTCTGTGGCGATGGGACACTCGCATGAGGCCCGCCATCCCCCTCCAGAAGCGTGTGGCCATCGCCCTCTGGAAGCTTTCCACGCCGGACAGCTACCGATCCGTCGGGAACCAGTTCGGCATGGGGAAATCCACCGTCAGAGCAGTGCTTATGCAGGTATGGCACTCACCGGCCACTGGGCTGGGGGGGGAAGGGGGCTGCAAGGAGGGGATGGGCTGCCCCAGGGAAAACGGGGGGGAGGAGGCAAAAGTGCCTCGCACGGGAGGGTTCAGTCTGTCCCGGCCATACTACACACCGCCCGCGGCGGCCAGGATTGCAGCGGAGGTTGCTTCTGGGAGTGGGACATGGGGCAGTGCCAGGGAATGAACACTTCCAGCCACCTGGGCGCCCCAGTGATTCGCGGTTCGGTGTGTCTCTCTGCAGGTGGTCAAGGCCATCAACCGGGTGCTGCTCCACGGGGTGGTCCGCCTCGCCGACCCGGACGTGGTCATCCAGGGGTTTGGCGCCCTCGGCTTCCCCAACCGCGGGGGGGCCATCGACGGGACGCACATCCCCATCCATGCCCCGGAACACCAGGACTCCCAGTATATCAACCGCAAGGGGTACTTCTCCATCTTCCTGCAGGCCGTGTCTGACCACCGGGGCCAGTTCACGGACATTAATGTGGGCTGGTCCGGCAAGGCACACGACGCCAGGGTGTTTCACAACTCCTCCGTATGCCAGAGGCTGCACCCCGGGACCTTCTTCCTGACCACCACATCAGGGTCGGGGACGTGGACATGCCTGTCTGCCTGGTGGGGGATGCAGCCTACCCCCTACAGCCCTGGCTGATGAAGCCCTACACGGGACACCTCAACCCCTCCTGGCAGGCCTTCAATGCCAGGCTCACCAGGGCTCGCATCATGGTTGAGGGGGCCTTCGGCCAACTGAAAGCATGCTTTAGGTGCCTCCTCACCCATCTCGACCTCGCTGGGCACAATAGCCCTCCCATGGTGGCAGCATGTTGTGTGCTGCACAATTTATGTGAGCGGAAGGGGGAGGCTTTCCTGCCAGCCTGGATGGCTGAGGCTGACCTCATGGCTGGCCAGTACGTGCAGCCCTGCACCTCTGCCATTCGGGAGGCCCAGCGGGGGGCTGTCCAGATCCGGGAAGCCCTGCAGGAGAGCTTCCTGGTGGAGGAGGACTGAACTCTCCCTGCATGCTCCACTGGGGCCTTCTTCCACCATCCCCTCCTTCCCCTTTCCCCTCCCTAACCCCCCTTCCTAATGTCAAGTAAAGACACCTGTTTTGGCAACAACAATCTCTTTTTATTTTACATAACTGGGGTGGGGAGAGGGAGGAATAAGGGTGGGAGAGGGGAGGGGGAAACCTGGGAGGAGGGAGCTGGAAGGGGGAGGAAAGGGAGGAAGGGAAGGGAAAGCTCAGGGCTCGGGGTCCTGCTGGCTCTCCCGTCTCGCAGCACTGCGGGTGCGGGGCCGTCGGGGGGGAGTGGGTGTGGAGGGTGGGGCAGGAGGGACGGGGGGTGCAGAGGAAGCAGGAGGGGGAGCAGGGGTGGGAGGAGGAGCAAGAGCTGGGGCGGCCGCAGGGGCTGGAGCAGGAGGAGGCAGGAACCTGTCCACCAGGGTCTAGAGGTGGCCTCTGAGGGCACGGCCCTGCTCCTCCAGCACCTCCAAGCTCCGCTGCCGCAGCCGCAGCCCTCCCAGACCCAGTGGTCCTGGGTGTGGAGCTACTGCTCCAGTACCCGCAGGTGCCGCCACTGGTACTCCTCCTGGTTGCAGGCGCGCCTGCTGGCACGGGTGCGGGTGGCTGTTGCAGGCAGGGTGGTACGCCCTGCAGGCCCAGGTGCTGCGGCTGTGGTGAAACAAGAGCAGTGGTCAGTTCTCCCTGGGGACACAGTGGGTGAAACCCAGCCCCCCTCTGCAAGGCGAGGTCGGCGTGTGGGGAACGAGCCAGGGCCCCTGCATGACACCCAGCTGCTGCTCCATGGTAGGCAAGGCCCAGGCGCACAGTCCCTGGGCTCCCTCTCCACCCCCCCATACACATAAGGGGAGCATGATGGCACTCACATGTGGAGCCCTCCCCGGCTTCAGACAACACAGCAGATGGGCTCTGTGGGATGCCTCGGGGGTCCTGGGTCCTGGGCAGGTTCCCTGCAAGCTCCTGGCTCTCGACGTCCTCCTCCTCCTTCATGTCAGGGACGGGGCCCTCTGCCCCGGGGTCGATCACCACCCGGGGGGCATGGACTGTGTGAGCCCCCAGGATGCGATCCAGGGCCTCATAATGAGGGCAGGCCTCCGGGTCGGCCCCTGGCTGGGAGGCCCTGGAGTAGGCCTGCTGCAGGTCCTTTATTTTGCAGCGGACCTGCTCCTGGGTTCGCATGTGGCCTCTAGTGGCCAGGCTGGCAGCCATGCAGCTGTAGATGGCCGCGTTCCTGTGCCTAGTGCGGAGATCGTGCACATTGAAGGCCTCCCCCCAAACCTCGATGAGGTCCACGATCTCCGCACTAGACCAGGTGGGCGCCCACCTCTTGCGGCCCTGGGCAGGCTCCTGTGAGCCGCCAGCCTGGTCCTGGGAAGAGGTGGAGGGCTGGGTGGCAGCGGGTGGCTGGCTCATGGTGTGCCAGGTGCAGGGTCTGCTGGCTGGGTGCTGGCAGGCTTGCAATTGGCACAAGCACTGTAGCCAAACCATGCCCCTTTAAGGGCTCTGGGGCTGGGAGGGGGGCAGAAGATTTTCCCTGGTTTGGCCCAGAGTGGCCACCAGGGCAACCTAGGAAGGGCTAGCCTCCAGCTAGTTCGAATTAAGGGCTGTGTAACCACTACACAGCCCTTAATTTGAACTATTTAATTTGAACTAGGCGTTACTCCTCGTAGAATGAAGTTTACCTAGTTCGAATTAAGCGCTCCGCTATTTTGAATTAAATTTGAAATAGCGGTTTGCATGTATAGCCGCTATGAAAATTAATTCGAACTAACGGCTGTTAGTTCGAATTAACTTTGTAGTGTAGACATACCCTCAGGAACTGCCATTGCTAAGGTAACACAGGTACTCAGAGTTGGGCACCAAATAACTGAGCTAAAACCAGGGCTGGCCTTACACATATGCAGAATACACAGCTGTGTACGGCATCCCAAAAACTGAGGCACCACTGGATCTTAACCATCCACCCTCCTTTTCCTATATCTGTTCTGTGGTGCTGCTTCCTCCATAAAGGATCTAGTTAACTTAAACGTGAGAAAAAACAAACAAACCCTGCCAGCCCTATTAGCAGACACTGAACCTGTGAAAGAGCCATTCAAGTGGTAATGAAGCCATTTAACTGGCATTTGCCAACTCCAGGTCTGTCCTGTCAGTTTCTGAATTTACTGTGTTGGTCTACAGGATCTTAGTTTAAATTTTGCTTTACAAGTATTTCATTAGTGTGTTGCTGAAGATTACAGGGGCACCAGTATCACAGTGCTGTGTACAGCCCCATAAATCCTAAGGATAGTCCTGGCTAAAACTCTGCAGTGAAGCCATCCCCTTAGGCACGTGTCTGACTTTCTTCACACAAATAGCTTTATCGCGGTCAATGGTGACTATCCACATGAATAAAGTGACATGCATTCCTATGTGCTGCAGGCAGGGGGCTATGGGGGTGGGAGTTACCTGGGAAGGAGGCCACAATGGAGGCTGAAGACAATGGAGAGTGAGTATGCAGAATTGATATGCCAAAATGTTTGTTCAGAGTGAGTTTACAGGTGCGGGCAGAGCTCATACTGTAACCGACTCAAAGCAGAGTGGGCAAAGGCAGTATGATGAACCTACCAACCGGGCACTGAAATCAGCATGCGGGTGGAAAGTGCCTAGCTAGACGATTGCTTGCAAATATGGAAAGAGATTTGATGGGAAGGCCAGAATGAAGAAACAAACTATTGCATGAATGCCAGCATGAATGCACTGGACAGTCAGGGCAGGGAAGAGCAAGGATGTATTTCTGTGCCTGCTATGGGGCAGCCGTGTACTAAAATATAATGATGTATTACAACTTGTGTGGATGTGATGTGCATGGATTTGGCCATGAGGAGTGATTAATTCTTCTTGCCCTGCTTCTTAACTTGCTCTTTCAAATTACTTTTGACAAAGCCTAGTCCTGCGTATAAAGAGAGGGGATGGGAAAGGGCTACCATGTGAATGTTGAAAGTAAGAAAGAAAGAAAGAAAGATTAGTTAATCAGAGGTATTTCCTTCATTATAAATAAACTCTGCTCAATCTCTGTGGCTACTTTGCGATCTGATACACTGGGAACTCACAGAGACTTTAAGAAATATTACACAGAGGCGGGATCTAAGAGTTTCATGCTGGGAATATCATTGGATAGTAAAGTGATTTTATTTGCAGCTACCTCATCGCTGATTGACACACTGTAATAAAGAGACTTGCCACATAATTGCTATGCATTTGGGATGCGGTACCACTATTTTTTTTAACCGAGTGACAGCTTTAAACAGCAGTGGAGATATGTGTTTATATTAATGCCATTAGTTATTTTTACGCATTTTGCTGAAAAGGCTTTTCCATAAAATGATGATACTACACACAGCAGCTAGGGCATCTATTAGAGGTTTCTGTCTCTACTTTTAATATGAATGACGTAAGCATATAAGCGAAGGCTCAGTGGCTCATTCTGCATCAGCCAAGCAGCCCTACTGGTTTCACCATGATGGGTGATGGGAGTGAGAGATGCAGGGTCAGGTACATGGATGATGGATACCTTGTCAAATGGCAGCGGGGTGGAGCCAGCAGATGAATGGAAGCTGAAAGTTGTGAGGTCCCAAAGTGGGTACTGAGTTGCTTCTCTGTAGCTTTTCTGATGACCAGGGAATGAGTTCTCATGACTGGAAAGGTGAGGGACTAACAGAGTCAGGCAAGAGATGGGCAGGTGCAGTGAAAGTTTCTGTCCTGCAGCACTGCCATGGCACCCCAGCCTGAATCAGCCCTGCTGTTCCTGGGCTGGAGTCCTCAAGCAACTTTGCTGAGGCATCTCAGTCCCGACCTACGACACCCTCCGCTACTGGTATCCTCAGCGCATATGTGCCCCCCCCCACCACATACACGCACACACTCCACTGTCTGGCAGCAGGTCTCCACACACTGTCTGGCAGCAGGTCGAGACTGGATTCCCTCCTTCCCTCTCTGTTTGGACCTATGTACTTTGACTCCACCTCCTGGCTCCCCAGGCCAGTGGGAGCAAGGAGATGTCAGAGCTTTGTCAACAGGCCTCTTAGGAGCTGGTACTGCTGCTGCGGAGGGGAGGGTAACAGATAGACAATGACTGGGAATGCGGATGCTGTGGGTAGACACAGGTGGGAGGGGACCCAATAGGTGGGAGGGAACCCGAAAAGGAGAGCCCGATGGGATGGCTTTTCTATGCTTACTGGGAGATCAATGCTCTGGAGATGGATCTTCCAGGGTTCAATTTAGTGGATCTAGTAAGGATGCATGAAATCGACCACTGACAGCACCCCTGTCGACCCCAATACTCCACAGGGTGACAAGGAATAAGGGAACTCGAGAGGAGAGTTTCTCCCAGTGACCACCTGCAGTGGGGATGCCAGGGAAATTCGATTTAAAGTACATTGACTCCAGCTATGCTATTCTCTTAAGAATATCAGAGCTGCGTATCTTTAGTTGACTTTCTCCCCAAGCGTAGACCAAGCCTTAGCTGTAGAATATGGATATCAAGAACACAAGGATATACAAAGTCAGGGACAATCCACCTCTGGCCAGAAACGCACTGGCTCACTCAAGAGATATTTTCCATCTCTAGTCTAATATTCTGTGAGCATGATGGGAGCAAGGAGCTGGAAACTTCTCTCCACCCTCATTGACTCTGCAACTGTCCCCAGGCATGGCAGAGTGTCTGTGAGCCCAGGTCTCCCCTCAGAAAGCATGCACAAACTCAGTTCCCACCAACATTGGCAGAGTTCTCATATTCCCAGCCCAGAGAAGGCACTAAACAAGATTTATAACAAATCAAACAAAGCGGATGACATTTAGTAGCAAAGAAAAATAATCATAAATGATGTTTTTTATTAAAAAAATATTACCAGGAAAGTTTATATTTATTCCAAATCTCTTCCCCCCCCCAAAAAAAAGAGGTAGAAATGCAATAAAGGGAAAAAGAAGACAGGGATACGAAAATTAAAATAAAGAAAATGATCAAATAACTAAATCTAAATATGTGCCTCAAGTCAATAACATCCAGGCTTCATGCTTGGTTTTGGTTTTTTTTGAACACTCAGATATCATAAACTGATACATATTAGCCTGGAATCAAAATGAAAATGGGAGCTGGGGAAGATGAAGTGAAAAATGATCAGTCAAGTATGGCAAAATGGGCCATTCCATCATTGTCACCATGAGACCGAGAAGAATTCATCTCCTCAGACATGAGGGAGCCTGCTCTTTTAACAGGCCCCAGAAGAAATGGGCTATCGTGAAACCGGCTGTGCTCTCTAGAGTAAAGCTTTGAACCTTTTTTTAGACGCAAAAGAGTGAATGTGACCATTGTGATCACAAAAGGGAACTGAACGATGGGAGGAAATTTTGCCCTCAGATGCAGGACACAATCCCCTCGACTCCCTGTGTGGCTGAGGCTGGAGGCCTTGTGTGAAAACTCTACAGACAAAAAGTTCAGGCCTATCCTGATGGCTAGACTTGAACGTGGTTGTAGAAACAGGGCTTCCAGTGCTAGCCACCAAAACTGTCTGAAAGGGTTTTTGTTGGAGCTGAGTTTCATCAGAGCATGATGCTCCAGCCAGCACCAAAGCAATGTTCAGAGTCCAATATACTCAGAGCCAAAGGCTGTGAGGAACATGGCTGAAGAGGGACAAGAGGCAAGATGCCATGTTGGCTGCCTGCCATCGCTGCGTCTGCATTCCATGGGAAGCCTTCTTGCACAGTCAGTGGAAACTGTAGTCTGCCTACTCATACCAGTCTCCCGTTCCCTCCACAAAATCCACCCTCTCTGATCTGCCGTGAGTCATACAAGATAAGCAGGCTTGCTGAGGCAAGAGAAGAAGCTCAGAGTCCTAGCTAGCTCTTTGCTGCAAGGCCAGCCTTTGATGTAGGCCTGTTGCAATTATCCCTTTCTCCTGCTGTGAATCCCCAGTGGAACTGATCCCTTCTGCGCCGTCTCCCTGGCCGCTCCGCAGTGCGGGAGACCTCTGTCTCCCTTTGCAGGCTAAGGAGGGAGTGAATCCGCTGGGTCTCCAAGGGGATTGACAGCAGTTAATTATAGAAACTCTGCAAAATGACAGCGATTAGAGCCACGGAAGAGTTCGTTTTGTTGGACTGTCTTGGGGTGACAGGCACAGAAAGGGAATAGCGAGCAGTCGGCAGGGCTGTTTCCTTGTGTAGAGGGAGCAAAGGGGAAAAAAAAGAAATAACTAAATAAAAGAAGCTTAAAGAGCCAACAAAACAAAGGAATAGCTTTAGCTGGATTCTGCAGGCTCAGCTCCAGGCAGGGGAAAGAGGAAAGGGGATTACTGCGCACAAGTTCACAGCTTCAGTCTGCCTGACAAGTATTATAAAATGCTGGAAAATGCGGAGAAGCAAATTAAGCTGTGGCTTCAGCGATGTTAGGCAATGGCAGCCTAAATGTCAGGCAAGAGAGAAGGAGCATGCCTAGGGTTTGAATGGCAGCTCCCCTTTCTCCCCCGTGATTTCCAGTTCCCCAGGATCAGTTCCAAGTGTTTGGGAAATAAGGTTGTGGAAAAAAAATCACACATGATCCCTGCCCACTGAGCAACTCCAAGCCTTTCTTTTGGCCATAGTAGAACATGTGCCCCTCTGAATGGGGGGAGGGGGAAACACAGCAGCCACAGCTGAGCCTCGAAAGCCCCTTCTGAACTGTGACTGGATAGCAGCCTCTGGGTAGATCTACAGCTTGTGAACCATGAGGAGATCGGTGCGAACTCTTGCTGCTATGGAGTTCATTTCTAGCCCCAGGCCATGTGCCACAATGTGGAGTGTGTGTGGGTGAGGGAGTGAGTGGTCACCTGATACATCTTGATGCAATGACACGGACGTGGGGGTCAACCAATATCCTTGTTCAATTAGCTTCCAGGTCTGTGCTCTGAAAAAGTGCAAGACCAAGCTGCAAGGCAGCCAGCTTTCCCTTTGGAGATGTTACCAGCTGCCTGATTTATTGCTTCGTATTTGTCCTGTGGTAGCACCTGAGACCCCAACCACACTCAGGGCCCCATTTTACTTAGCCCTGCACAGAGGTACACATGCTCCCAGTCCTGGATTCCTTACACAGGTGCAGAAGATGAGGGAAAGGAAGCTCGATCTATTGCTTTTTATAACGACTGATGCCAAAATAGACCAGACCATGCATTTCATTTGGGCTCATTCCTCTCCAAAGAGACTGCATTTTCTCTGCCACTGCGCTGCATGAAAAACACTGCAGCACAGATAACTTAATCTTGTCTCTCTCCACCACATAGCTCATCATTTGCATGGCTCCTTCATCAACAAAAACCCCACACACCACCTCTGTGCTTCCTATTTATACCTGCCAGCTTCCCAATAAGCACTCCATTAAGCAGCTCATCGGCAGCAGCTTTATCCTCAGACAACTGCATTCAAGCTTGTTTTTAACCCATTGGGTGCATCCCCACACTACATATTGTCAAGGAGCAAGTTGCAATATGATCGGCGGCAACCAAGGAGGGGTAAGTGGCAGCCTGCTCAGACGAGGTGGTAGTGCAATAAATTCTGTTTCTTCAACATGATGAATTTGCAAGCTGTATTGGGGAATTCTGGGGGGCACTTGTTTGGGAATGCAGCCCCTGGCTATGGCTAAGGTCATCTGTGCACCCTCCCTCCCTGAAGCACCATTCCAAATGAGCTGCTAGAAATGAGAAATAGGCTTTCCTCTCTTCAAAACTGTGCTCATCTCTCAGGCTCTGGCTTATATACAAAAGTTGTACTCAGGCCCGCCAATAGGTCAGACAAAGGGGGCAACTGCCCCTGGGCCCGGCCATTCAAAAGGGGCTGGGGCTCCCAGCTGCTGCCCCCGCTACTGCAGCAGCAGCCGTAGCCTTGGGCCCTTTAAATCTCCATGGCAGTGCACTCCGGATGGAGTACAGGGATGCCTGGAGTGGGCCTGGTGCACTTTGGCAGTGCTGAGGGCCGCCTAGGGGAGGCTAGCCACAGCCCCGCCCCTTCTGCCCATGGCCACGCCCCTTTTGGGGGGCATGGATCTCTCTCCTCTCTCACCTTGCCCAGAGACCTGGTGAGTCTGTCAGCTTTCCTGGTTGTACTGGGTGAGTTAAAGCAGTATAACCTCCCAAGTCCCTAAGTATGGATGCAGTTATAGCTGAATAAAGGTGCTTTATACCAGTGGTTCTCAACCTTTTTTTGTAAAGTACCCCTTTTTTAAAAAAAAAATTGTAAGTATCCCCACTACCTACAGTTTTCAGAAACATAAAAAAATTTTCTGCCATTGCAACACATTTGTTTAAACAACTTAATCGTAGCCGGGCGGGAGATGAAATTTTTGGGTGTTAAAAAGTACAAAAATAACAAAGTGCTGTAAAACTTAAAACAAAATTCAGTTTTCTCCAAATTTCAGTTGTGTTGACGTACCCCCCCAGACTTCTCTCGAGTACCCCTAAGGGTACTCGTACCACTGGTTGAGAAACACTGCTTTATATTACTATCGTTATTTTCACAGAGGAAGAGGAATCAACTATACCATCGCTCTATTGGTAAAACTGTCCGCACATTACGGGGCAAGTAGTTTCTGTGGAGTATTACCCCCCTCACCAACATAGTTATGACAATGCAGAAACTGTGTAAACCAGGGACAAACATCGCCTCTGAAAATGGGCTTCCCCATCACACATCTCGATGGTGCTGGTGGCACTGAAATGAGAGTATGGAATAAGCAAAAATTCACTGTATTTCATCTACCAGTCTTGAGTGTGCAATCTTTAGCCTTACCCTCTGCAGAATTTTGGAAGCATTTTTTCTGAAAAAAAACCCCACTTCAGGCACAAACCCTCCACCAAGATGTACCAGAAAGCCCCTGGCAGAGTCATGTTAAAGGGCATGTTTACACTACAGAGTTTTTTCAGAAAAAACTTATGTCCACAATGCAATCGTGTTCTTTCGAAAGAAAATCGAAAGAACAGAGTGTTTTTTTTCTGACATTGGTAAACCTCTTTCTATGAGGAAGAAGCCTTTTTCTGAAAGAGCTCTTTCGGAAAAAGGCGTGTGTGGATGGGGAAGAGGGAGTTCTTTCGAAAGAAGAGGAAAGAGGAAAAAGCACCGGTGCCCTGGTGGCCACTCCGTCTATAGTAATCACAGCTTAAATGTGAGATAGCGTCCATTCAGTGTGGACCCTATCTTTTGAAAAAGCAGATCGCTTTTTCAATGTGCTTTTGCTGTGGAGATGCTTTCTTTTGGAAGAAGTTTTTCTGGAAGATCTCTTCCAGAAAAGCTTCTTCCAAAAGAAGCCTGTAGTCCAGACATAGCCACACTGGGGCCAAACAAGAGCATTATTCTGCCTGTAAAATGCCCACCGTGCTATGTTTCCTTGAAGGACTTAGAACTGTAACTACCTGAAGAAGCATCTTATTGAGGGGGTGAAGACAGGAGCTTAGCTCCCCTTTTAAATACTTTGTGAGCCCTCTAGTGGTGCTCACCATCTTCTGTGTTTTAAAAGCTGCCAGAAACCAAACAGAGCAGCCCTGTACGTGCAGCTAGGTCTTGCATGTTTGTGCATATTCAGCAAACACAGCTATTTGGGACACAACTGTGCCCTTCACATTGTTTTTGTTGAATAAAAAGCCAAACAGACGACACCAACTTGTTCTTTGTAATGCAATGTTATGACAGCAGGGAAGAAGTTCAAATGCAGTGTTTCCACAGCAACCCAAACATGGCCATGCCACAAGTCAAAACTAAATCTCATATTTTCCTGTGGGTTGTATGCCAGGCAGTGTGGGCAAGGTAGTAAGGCAGGGAAGGGGGAGCAGGAGATAAGTCCTACGTGTAACACATAACACAGGCAGTGGGGGCATTTTTGTCTCCGTCTAGTGGCCATAAAAGAAGGCTTCTTAGCTGGGTAGCTTGTCAAATCACCTTAAAAGAAGCAAAGTTTGGATTTGCAATGTTTAAGCATGGCAGGATTTGGGGTGTAATTGTGGGCCATGCTTATTTAAATGGACCGTGGGCAGAGGGGGTTATGCATATAAATGGTCGGAAGTAAATACGATGACGTTTAACAAGGACAAATGCAAAGTACTCCACTTAGGAAGGAACAATCAGTGTCACGTACAGAATGGGAAGTGACTGTTTAGAAGGAGTACTGCAGAAAGGGATCGAGGGGTCATAGTGGACCACAAGCTAAATATGAGTCAACAGTGTGACACTGTTGCAAAAAAAGCAAACATGATTCTGGGATGCATTAATAGGAGTGTTGTGAGCACTTCTTCTGCTCTACTCTGCACTGATTAGGCCTCAGTTGGAGTGTTGTGTCCAGTTCTGGGCACCACATTTCAAGAAAGATGTGGAGAAATTGGAGAAGGTCCAGAGAAGAGCAACAAGATTGATTAAAGGTCTAGAGAACATGAGCTATGAGGGAAGGCTAAAGGAATTGGGATTGTTTAGTTTAGAAAGGAGACGACTGAGAGGGGATATGATAGTGGTTTTCAGGTATCTAAAAGGGTGTCACAGGGAGGAGAGGGGAAAACTGTTCTCCTTGGCCTCTGATGATAGGACAAGAAGCAATGGGCTTAAACTGTAGCAAGGGAGGTTTAGATTGGACATGATGAAAAACTTCCTGTCAGGGTGATTAAACACTGGAATAAATTGCCTTGGGAGGTTGTGGAATCTCCATCACTGGAGATATTGGAGAGCAGGTTAGACAGACATCTATCAGGGATGATCTAGATGGTGCTTGGTCCTGCCGTGAGGGCAGGAGACTGGACTTGATGATCTCTTGAGGTCCCTTCCAGTTTTAGTATTCTATGATTCTATGCAGATGGTATGGTCCATCCTCTTATTCAGCACGATGACATTTACTAAGACACCACCTCCCCAGGGCAGCCCATGCAACTCTCAATCAAAAATAATGGACTTGGGCTTTTAAGCTCCAGCAGGTTTTTAATGCAGGAGTCACACAAGCAGTCCCTGCAGAGGACTTGAGCTAAAGAACAAGGTCCAGCTACTAGGCTGGCGAGAGAGAAAGACCCTTACTGGACTGATGTGTATTACACATGCACGGGTCAAACTTCCAATGACTAATATACGTGTTTGGATTAAGAGGAAATAAAAAAGTTACCAGCATGGGAACCTGCTTTGAATGATGATATAAAAGACACTGGGCGTGGGGTGAGGGAACAGCTCCTAAAAGTTTCAGTGCTTAGGGCAGCTCCGGTGTGCACCAGTGAGAAAAGAATGCCTGGCAAGGGGCGGAGGTGTGCTAGGTGACACCAGGCAGATACCGGAACAGCTCAAGAATGGATGTGGTAGCTTCTCTATCGTAGACATCTTTCGCTGGGACGTGGCTGTCTGGCTAAGAGATGTACTCTTGCGCCACCCAAGACCTCTGGCTGAATGTGGGAATGACAGGTGCAGTTCTCTGGCTTGTGTTGGGCACCAGGTCAGATGAGGTGATCACAGTGGTCCCCTTGTGCCTTAAAAATCAATGACTGCTGCTGACAGGGGGTGGACAAAGGGAGCCATCACCCTGAGGCCCAGTGATTCAAAGGGGCCCAGGGCTCCTGGCCACTGGTGCCACTGTAGTGGCAGCAGCAGTGGTTGGAGCCACAGGCCATTAAATTGCTGATGGAGAGGAGTGCCATGCAGTGCTGAATGGGTGTGGGGGTGCGCTGCGCACCAGGCAGTGTGGAAGGCTGGATGCAGTGTGGAAGGCTGGATGTCCCGGCCCTGCCCCTTCCACTTGAGGCCTCACCCCTCCCGGGAGCACTGAGCCAGCCCCCACCTCCCTTGCCCAGAGGCCCTTGCAGGCTGTCAGCTCCCCTCTGTGTGGCAGATGTTGGCAACATGTCTCCATTCCCCGGGGTGCTGTGTCCAACATGTCTGAGCTTCTTGGTCAAGCAGAGGTTTTCTTCCTATGAAATAACACAAGGATGGACTTTTTCTGAACCCAATCCCCAAAATCTCACAGTCTAAGCAGGCTTTTTCACTGAGAAAAGGCCTACACACAAAGGCAGGCTGTGCATCATGCACTTAATGGCCAAGCTTGTCCTCCCACCTTCCCATGGCATGAATGCCCACATCTGGTCATATCCTGCTACTGGCACCTAGGAGATATGCCCTCGGTTCCAACAGCTTTACCCTCCCCTTGATAGACATCTATCAGGGATGGTCTAGACTCTAGATCAATGTTTCTTAAACTGTTCTATGGCACACCGGTGTGCTGCAGAGAATAACAGAGTTAAAAATGGCCACCCTTAAAGGGGCACGCGCATTTTTTTCTCCTCAATAGCTTCCCCCCGACCTTTTTTTTTTTTTTTGCTCAACAAAAAAATCTTTGGTGTTCCTCATAAAAAAAAATTATTGTTTGGTGTTCCGCAGCCTTAAAAAGTTTAAGAAACACTGCTCTAGATGGTACTGGGTCCTGCCATGAGGGCAGGGGACTGGACTTGATAACCTCTTGAGGTCCCTTCCAGTTCTAGTGTTCTATAATTCTATGATTGCCCTGTTCTCAAGAGGTGGGACAGAACCAGCCATGAATGGAACAGGGCTCTGAAGAAAGAATCAGAGTCTGACCAACTTTAGGAAATGCTGAACAATCTCCCCCTTTCAAAAAGCCTTTTTGTCATCAGAAGGACAAACTCCGCCACCCCCATTTATCCACCAAGCCTACCAAGGCCTGCCCTGGGCAGAGTTTTATCCATTTATCCAGAGGGCCATTAGATCACCTAGGCTACATCTAGACTGCAAGCCTCTTTCGAAAGAGGCTTTTTCAAAAGATACTTTAAAAAAAGCCTCTTTCGAAAAAGAGCATCTAGACTACAATCAGTACTTTCGAAAAAGCAAGCTGCTTTTTCGAAAGAGAGCACCCAGGCAGTCTGGATGCTCTCTTTCGAAAAAGCACAGTTTGCATTACATAGCGCCTTTTTTCGAAAAAGCACTTTCGAAAAAAGGCGTTATTCCTCATAAAATGAGGTTTTCCGCAGTTGAAAAAACTGCCACGTTCTTTCGATTTACTTTCAAAAGAACACAGCAGTCTAGACGCAGGGAAAGTTTTTTCGAAAAAACCCTGTAGTCTAGACACACCCCTAGAGACTTCATTGCTACTATTCTTTTATGTGGAAGGTGGTCTGATTCTACAGCGAGGGGTGGCAGGAAGAAAAGAAAGATCAGGGACACAAAACAGATGCAGAATTGACTGGAGCAGCCATAATCAGGCCCATTGTGCATGAGCCTCTGTTGAGAGGCAAAGCGGTAAGGTGGCCAACGCACCTGTCCAAGTGGCCCACAATCTACCTCTTCCCCTAAGTCAGGTGACATTCAAGCCATGTAAGTTGTTACTTCTGTCATTGCGCCTTCTTTTGCATTTCTTTGTGTGACTATGTGACCCCATCTAAAACTTTCAGCATCAGATAAACAACTCCCAAGGGTCAATTAAGATGTCTTGAGATGATTAGAGCCTGACACTGATGAAACCCAGCCGTAATTCGCAAATTAAAAAAAAAAAACCTTTTGATTAGTACTCAGCATAATTCCCTCCAATTATTCAAAGTTCATGACTACAGGGGGTGGAATATCTCCAGGAATATTTATTTATATCCCTATTTTTTTCCAATCAACTTTGTGAATCTAGTTAATCATCAGCGCTTGAACTTGTTAACTTGGAGAGTTGTGCAGAGCTGTCACTCTGCCTGATTGCTCGTGGCAGCTCAGATGTGCCTGGGGAGTAAAGAGAATCCAAATTTGGGCCTCCAACACCCCACCCCCTGCCAAAGTATCCTGGAAAGGGAAAAAAACGCAGTTGTTTTATCCATCTTAGTTCAGAACCAAATTATAGCTTGGTTGCCCGCGTGTTTTACATTAATCTGTCAGGCAGGGCTTTGCAAAGACATGAATACTGACCATCTAGTGTAAAGGGGATGAAATCATTTGTTCCAGAAAAGAAACTTGTGTCTGCAAGTTCCAATTAGCTGAGCAGAAACAGCTCAGGCAGCGCAGCTCACTCTGAAAACATGTCCCAAAATAACGCAAGCAATGAGTAGTCTTGCTCCAGGCTCCTGGATTTAGTAACCCAGTCCCCCAGCCTGCCTCCGTAGGCCAGCCTGTTCCTGTTGTGTCCGGAATGATCTTGCAGGAGCAATTTATGGTCTCTATGGACTAGAAGCAGAGGCAAGTCATAAAGCCATGAGTAGCTCTGCAAGCCATTGGTGCATCTATGTAAGATTTGCTAAAATATTGTGTCCAAATCCACAGGTAGTGTGAGAACAACTCTTCTTCCCTAATCCTTCCGGGTCCTTTAACCTGCAGAGTAGAACCTGGAGTCAGTTCCGCTATCCTATTATTCATTGAGCTACCTAACATGCACCTATCTTCAGTTGCCCCAAAAGAGAGCCTGACCTGCTTTAAAAGCCGCCCAAAATCAGGAACAATCTGGGTATCTGATGCCAACACCTATAACAACCCGTCCAGGATGCTTCACATGAGCTACTAGCTAACATTCTTGATTGGAGGAAGGTTGCCTGTCTTGGACTGACTACCTTTTTCTACTAGGACACATCCACAACCATGTCACTTCTTGCTTTAACCCTGCCACACCATGATTTTGAATGGGCCTAGTCATTGAGCGGTTCTGTACCTGAGACTGGGGGGAGTTGAGGGCTTTCAGCCTCTCAAAAGTGCAAGCCTCAACTGTGGGTCTAATTCTGCAGTCCTGACTCTGTCTTCCGTAGGAATTTTGCCAATGCAATTTTTTTTCCTGAGTAAAAGAGGAGAAACATCTCAGGAGCTGACTTTGTGTTACTCATTACTAGCCACAAGTGATTTTAGGCAGTCACACACTGTGTAGCTGAGAGCACTGCTCTGTTATTTCCTCACAAATTGTAAGGGCCTGCATTGGTGTCATATTGTCCCACATAAGCAGCATTGCTGGAGGGTCCTTCAGTTTTGGAGAAGGTGGTGGAGTCATTGTCACCTCCCTGCTGATTAAGGAGAAATACCGAGGGGTCCCCAACTTCAGAGAGTGGGTTCACTAGATTAGGAGCCACAGCTCAGCTATGGGGACTCTCCTCTTTGTACTTCATTAAAATGTTCTTACCAGCAGGAGAGAGTCCTTAGGGATGGAAGGCATCAGTCCCAGCTCAAAAGCTACATGCTTAAACCTTTCAAAGCCATTTTTCATTGGACTTTTCTAAATTCATCGCCGCAGACTAACAGAGAATTTCCCTCTAGTTTTCATGATTTTTTATAATTTAATCCTACCCAGCTAAAGCCCCCTAGGAAGCAACTAACCCTGCTTTAATAACATGCTCATTAGCAAGGTTATTCAGGGAGTGGTTTCTATTTGACACTCCAGCTTCTTTCCAATTAATGTTGCCTTAAAACAAGCAAACCTTAAAAAAAAGAGAGAGAATATCAAACAGCTCAGAGTCAGCACGGCAGGAAACCAGCAATTTCCCCTGGATTTTCATCGGCTTCTGCTCTGAAATTTGGTTCTGATTTCTCATTGAGACAGAATTAAATTAGAAGACTAGGGGACTCTGGGGTCCTGGAGAGTTAGAGACCCCAAAATGTCACTAGTGGTATTGAATGGCTAAATGGTTTGTGTCCCCATCCATGATTTCTAGAATAAAAAACCTTTCCTGGGCATCCTTAATCATGGACTCACAGAATGGTAAGGATGGAAGGGACTTCAAGAAGTCTTCAAGTCCAGCTCTCTGCTACCAAGTATACCTAGACCACCCCTGACAGATGTTTGTTCAGCCTGTTCTTATAATCTCCAATGACTGGGATTCTATAACCTTTTTGTAACCTATACCAGTATTTAACTATTCTTTTTGTTAGGTTAGCTGCTAGAAAGTTTTTCCTAACTCTCCTTTGGTGCTGATTTGTCCTATCATCAGTTGACATGGAGAACAATTGATCATCGTCCTCTCTGTAACTACCCTTAGCATTATTTGAATGCTGTTATCGGATCTGCCCCACCCTCCTCAGTCTTCTTTTCACAGAACTAAACATGCCGGCTGTGTCTATACTGGCGCGATCTTGTGCCAGAGCTATGCAAATGAGGCTCAGCGTGGAATATCGCCGAGCCTCATTTGCATAACTAACGAGCCGCCATTTTTGCGGAAGAGGCTCTTGCGCAAGACGGAGCTGTCTACACTGCCCCTTCTTGAGCAAGAAAAACCCTCTTGTGCAAAGCCGTTATGCTGATTATTTTCAGGCATAACGGCTTTGCGCAAGAGGGTTTTTCTTGCGCAAGAAGGGGCAGTGTAGACAGCTCCGTCTTGCGCAAGAGCCTCTTCCGCAAAATGGCGGCTCGTTAGTTATGCAAATGAGGCTCGGCGATATTCCACACTGAGCCTCATTTGCATAGCTCTGGCGCAAGATCGTGCCAGTATAGACACAGCCGCCCAGTTTTTTCTAACCTTTTCTCTTAGGTCACTTTTTCTAAACCCTTCAATCATTTCTGTTGCTCTCCTCTGGACTCTCTCCAGTTTCGTCATCTTTTTATGGAGTGGTGCCCCAAACTGGACACAGTACTGCATCTGAGGGCTCACCAAGGACAAGCAGAGCAGGAAAAGTGCCTCCTACGTCTTATGTATGACTCTCCATTTAGTTATTTCACCCCCGGAATTAAATCAGCCTTTTTTTTTTTTTGGTAACTTCATCACACTGTTGGCTCATCTTCACTTTGTGACTCACTATAACTGCTCCAGCTCCATTTCCTCAGTACTACCATCTAGGCGGTTACTAGCCATTTGGTAGTTGTGCATTTGATTTTTTTTCTTGCTAAGCAAAGTACTTTGCACTTGTCTTTCTTGAACTTCGTCTTGTTGATTTCAGACCAATTCTCAAGTTCATTTTGAATTCTAATCCTATTCTCCAAAATTTGTGCAACCCCTCCCAACTTGGTGTCATCTGCACATTTTATAAGCTTATTTGCCACTTCAAAAATATTGAACCATTTCAGACCTAGGACAGGCTTCTGTGGGAACCACTAGATAGGTCTCCCCAGTTTGAAGGCAAGCCATTGAGTACTTGGAGTACTGTTTTTCAACTAGTTGTGTACCCATCTGACAGTAATTTCATCTAGACCACTTTTCCCTCATTTGCTTATGAGAATGTCATATGGGACTATGTCAAAAGTATTGCTAAAATGAAGATAGATCACACTTACTGCTTCCCTCCATCCACTAGGCCAGTAACTCTGTCAAAGAAGGAAACTAGGTTGGACAGACATGATTAATTCTTGATAAATCCATGTTGGCTATTTCTCACCCCATCACCTTCTAAGGACTTACAAATTGATCATTTGAACATTTGTTCTGGCATCTTTCCAGATGTCAAAGGTAGGCTCACTGGTCTCTAATCCCCTAGGTTCTTCCTTTTTCCTCTTTTTAAAGATAAGAATAGGTTTGCCCTTCTCCAGTCCTCTAGGAACTCTGTCCTCCATGAGTTCTTGGAGCTAATAACTAATGTTTTAGCAAAAGCACTTGCCTGTATGAAAGAAAAAGGAACACGTCATTGACTTGGGAAAATACAGCAACAATACATATATATGAATGATAAACATACACACAGTGATTTTAGCAGTAGTTCATTAATTTGATTCTCAACCTACTGGGTGGAACATCCTTTAACCATTTAATGCTTTTAATCCTTTAACATGTCCCTTCCTCCCCCACTAAATCCCACTCCTAGCAGCACAGGGTCCTCAGGGGAGAGTCTGAGGTATGTAGCACTCTTGAGCTGATTCTTTGGCTTTGGACATGGTTGGATTGGAGCCCTTTTCTTCAGTTTCGTCCCACTATCCAACCAATGCTGGGTTGATGTTCAGTTACAGTGGTTCCCATAGTGATGATAGAGGAATTCTGGACATACCATTTAAGAAAACGAAGCTGTCTCTGTAACCATCTTTCCTCCTGTTCACCAATAGATGTGAGCAGAGAAATTCTTACCTTCTAGCAGTCCAGGCCACACAGCTCACAGAGACCTACATACTTATTGATCCCTTCCCTTTTACACTACAGTTTATTGCTTTATGAGATGGCCTGGAGATTGGGGTTCTATTCCCATCTCCATCCAGTGCTTAATTTGTGTTGGGATTTGCCAGGGCTGAGCCCTGGAACTGCTAGGCTTGGCAGTTCATAGCCCCTGCAGCTCTGGGCTAGCTGCATCCTTTATTAATGTAAAAATTGCTTGAGCCCCAGCACCTCTTCCATTACAAATTAAGCACTGCCTCCATCATAGTCATTTCCCTCCATGCAGCTCAGTTTATGGACCCGTAAAACAGGACTCATGATATTGACCTTGCCGGGAAGTCTCAAAGCTTCATTCGTGTTTGTGAAGCACTCTAGGATGCTCAGTTTGCAGGTATTTGTATTATTACATGTGGGAACTAGTTACTCAAAAAACAGTTTAGAAACAGGATCAATTTCCCAGCACGGCTAGGACCAAGATGCCTCCCACTTCTCCTGCTACAGCAATGAGCCTGTTAATTTCATTTGAGACAGAGAAAAGAAATCCAGGCTGGATGCAGGGAAGGATTGAGCTGCTTGGTCCAAATGAAAAGAAATATTGTTGGCAAGTGGTTAGCTGCAGAAGGAGGACTGGTGGGCCAAATTTTGCCTTGCTGTTGGCAGACACCATTTAATTAGAATAAATAGAACTGCAGCCACTTATAGCAAGTCTGAATTGGCCCTACACATCTAATAGAAAAGGCTGCATTTCTACCTGGGCCATAAACATATTGAAGCGGATAAAACTGCAGTAGAAAAAGTTCAAAGGCAGAGAATTTCAAATGCAGGTGACAATATCGAGACACAAGCTGTAGAGGGGTTTACTCTGTGTTCCCCTAAAGTTAGTGCTCATCAATGTTCCCTCTAATTTTTTTCCATTCGGGTGCAGAATACATTTATGTGCACCAAGGTATGTGCAAATATGCACCACCAATAGAAACATAGGCTGCCAGTGGTGGGTGCTCTGCTAATCAGCTGGGCAGCATTTGAATCTCTCCTTCATGGCTACCCCCTGTAAGTTCTGCGCTGGAACTCTAGTCCCCCACCCTTCAGACAGAATTCAGGGTATTGCATTGCCTACCCCTGCTTGCCTAGTACCTGATCGTGCTAGTGACAAGGAGTTCAGTGTCTGCCTAGCCATTTGTACGAGTAGCAAAAGCCAGAATAACTACTTAGTTGTAGTCATCTTTTTATTATCACGAGACTCCCTTAGGCTCCTTTCTTTTCCTGTCTCATGCAGAAATTTTGGCTCCTTCCTTGTTAATTAAATGACAACTGTCTGCAGCCAATGAGTGAATTATCCAATATCACCTGCCTAAACTGCTTGCTGTTGAGTGGAATAGGCGTATCGTTTGAATGCAAAGATTGCTGGCCAAGTGGAAATGAGCAGAGAGCGAAGGCATGTGCTAAATGTTATTATCAGCACTGGGAAATGTTGTGCTCTGCTGTTTGCCCCATCCTTCCGTCCCCACAGCTCCCTGGGGATTGGCTGGAGAACGAGGCTGGAGCAGAACAAGCTCTTTCCAAAGCAGTTATGTTTTAGTGTTTCAAAAGGCATGGGTTTGTAATGTGTGTGGAAGGAGACCGGCTTAGCTGCGGGACCCATGGCTCGCTCAAGCCTGGCCCTGCCAGGTGGGGATTATTTCTTTTTTACATTATATTCTCAGTCCCAGCCCGTTCCTTCTCTGCTTTCTTGCTGTGCAGGTCTAATGGAAAATAATGGCAGGGCTATAACAAAAATAGCATAATTTACACACAAACACAGCAGACAAAAGAGTCGAAGGCAAGGCAGTAGGGTTTTATTCACAGTCTCCTCAGGAAGGGACCATCTGGAATTTCCTCTTGGTGTATTCTGCTCTGTTGTATGCTCCACTGTTAGTGAATTTCTGTCATTCTCCCTGTCTCTGTCCCACACAACTCAATCAGCCCTGTCCTTTCTGTTTCTCTTTGTAGATCAACCCCATGTGAAGCCCCTACCTTGCATGAAATGTAACCTGGGACGCTCTGCATGAATTCCTCCATGGTTAGCAGCCTCCTTTCTAAGAAAGTTGAATCTTCATGCCTGGGAGAGTCCTGGGACTCTCCCTGCAAAGCAGGCTGGAGAAAAAGGGATGTACAATGGGGACCATCAGAGTCCTAAGCAATCCCCCCTCAGTTCCTTCCACTGTAGTTAACGGCAGACCTACAAAAATCTTCCCTTCCCAGCTCCAGTGACACTTTAGTTTTTCAGCAGAACAGCATACGTTAGAAAGGCTCCTTCTTTCTGCCTTGCCCTCCGACAACAGTTCTATATTTTACAGCACCCCTTGTTGCAGGCACAGGAACACTGGCTGTGACACCATCCAGACAGGACTAGGATGCAGCTGTGGGCACTAAGGGGAAGAGCCAGCAGCCCATAAAGAAGCTAACCCTCATTCAAAAAACAAACTCCCCCTCCCCCCAAGATAATTTGCAAAGAAGGTGGTGAACAGCCTGAGGGAAGATGAACCCATTTGTGCCCCTGTGTGATACATTTAAAGCTTTTCCCCACTAAACATTGAAAAGTTACATTTTTTGGATGCCGGAAATAGACTCTTAGTTGTATTTGTTTGGCGCAACGATGACATCCAGTGGCTGGTTAGCTCATTCCTCAGGTGAATGCTCTCTGGATATCCCAGGGGAACTATGACAGGGTCCGGTTTCCTGTTTAATGGTGCTAAAGTAGGTGGGACCAGTGTACAGGCATTTGTTGGGCAATTCCTGGCCTTGCCTCATATGGGGGAAGCAACCCATTAGTTGCCTAGGGTTAGCCCACATCATATGCCATTAGCTAAGGACTCTACCTCAAGGAGTCAAGATACTGGAAATCTCTCTTAAAGGCCCACTCGTGCTGTTGAAGTCACCAGCCAAACTTCCATTGGCTTCAGTGGGAGCAGGATCACTCCCTAGGGCTGTACCTCCGCTGCCCCCAGAAGCATGAACTGTTACACCCCTGCAGAAACAAGAAGCACACACTGATGTTCAGATTGTGGCATAATATGACAGAAGCTGAGCACCTCAGGGGCTAAGTTGCTGCTCCAGCCTTTACACACTACTGTGCCCAGAACGCTCAGCACACTTGGAAGCCATGTTTATCCCCACGTGTGTTAGGGACACTGGGCCTGGGAGGTAGCTGAACTTCCAGCCACATCTAGCCTCTCAATAGGGAAGTGGCAGCTCTCAATATGGGGCCAACAACATGTCAGCACATCCCGGCTGCCAGGCATTCGCGGTTTGTCGTCCTGAGGAGAATGCTTTGGAGACAGCAGGGTTCATTCTGCTCCCACACTAGGGTAAGTGGGTGGGAGGGGTTAGCACCAGCAGAGTCAGTGAAATACCACTCAGTAAAGCGGGCGCAGTAGGGATCCCCCAAGTCTCAATGATTTCCTTTGCTCGCCTGCTCTGAGGAGTTTTTCACCTGCCACACAACCAAATGAAGAGGAAGGAGAAAGAACCACCCCAGAGCAGGGAAGGTTAGTGGGCAGCTCTGGGGAACTGACGCAGCTCACCCCAGCAATATCTTCAGCCCTGCCTCTCAGATCCCCCACAAAGTTCTGCTTGTTCTCTCCCTTGAGTGCTCCCTCGTCAGCAGCCACCCCAGAGGGAAAGCAGCCAGGAGGCAGAGAAGACTGGCTGCAATTCTGCAGACTAGGGCCACATTACAGGCCCGTACGCCAGGGGAATGCGAAGGGTACTAATGCATCCCCCCATGGTCCCCCAAGCAAGCATGAGGGGGCACCATGGCTTGAGTTCAGCCCCTTTCCTTTCCCCCCGCAGCAGGGAGCCCACACTGGCACTCCAGCCTCACCCTGTCTCCCCCCCCCCATGAAGTTGGAGTGCCAATGCTGGCTTCCCACTGGGGAGGGAAGGGAGGAGAGAGAAAGCCTTGAGCCTCACTGCATGATCTGGCTTGCAGGGAAGAAGTGCTTCCCCTCCCCTGGCTGGGGAAACAGCAATGTGCAGACATACTGCCTGGAGGCTTTCCCCACTGCTCCCATTGGCTGGAATCTGGCCAATGGGAGCAGTAGGAGGCCATGCCTGAGACCAGTGTGGGGCGCGAAGGCAAGTAAGTACCCACCGTGCCAAGACCCCTGATACCTTATGCCCCCCTGAGACACCACATCCTCAGCCCACTCCTACACCCTCCCCCCAGCCAGACACAAACCTCCAGCCCACCCCTGCACCCTTCCCCTGGCCAGACACCCTGCCCCCAGCCTGCTCCTCCACCCTCCTTTGCTCCTGCATCCTGTCCCCTGGCCAGACACTCTACCCCCCAACCCATTCCTGGGCACACACACCCCCGGCCAGACACCTTGCCCCCCAGACCACTCCTGCACCTTCCCTTGCTCTTGCTCTCTCCCCCTGGCCTGACACCCTACTCCCAGCCTGCTCCTGCACCCAACTTCAAATTAATGTTTCCTTTCTTACTGGTTAAATTAAACTGTTCTCCCTAGCAGCAGCACTAGCAAAATGGCTTGTGTGTAATTAACGGTGAGTTTCCATTAGCAGCTGGTGGCCCACAGAAAGGTTTGCACTGAGCCAGGTGGGCACGGGCCAAAAAGTTTGAGAACCCACTGCATTAGGGGGATGGGAGAACGGAGTGTTGCGGGGCTGGTGGTAGAGCAGTAAGAGTGGGGGAAAGGTGCTCACTGGCTGAAAGCCCTGCCCACAGTCACTCAGCGCTGGCCTCAGTGAGCAGGTAGAGCAGCAACAGGCAGAGGCAGCTGAGAGAGTGGCCGCGCTGCCCGTCATGATCCCAGAGGGTAATTTCTATAAAACCTTTCTTACGCTATACATTTTTAGCATGTTATAATAAAATCATTTTACCAATCACCGTTTCCACTCACATTTTTCATCAACCTCTCCTATGCACACTCATTGTAGGACTATTTTGAATTCCTCTATATCTAAAACAATTGTGGTCCACATTTACAAAAAAGCACCACACCCCACACAAATTCCTGCATATGGGCCTGCATTAAATGCTAAAAGTTACAGACCCTGAATCCAGTGGTCCTCATTTTACTTCAATAAATAAGTGGAAGTCGGATACTTTCCTGCCCCTGTTCTTTAATCTCACTCCATGATGGAGATGCTACACCAGGCCCCCTGCTCAGCCTATCGCAAACACAATAGTTAAAGAGAAAGGAGAGAAAACTTCACCTCACTGGAGAAATCGGACGCTTTCAGTGGCCTGCCTCTTCTGATGGTTGGTAACACCTGAGGGGGCTTGAGGAGAAATCCTTTTCCCCATGAGAGCCAAATGCTGCTCCTCAGGGGGTTACATGAAGGATAAATGAAGGCTAAATTTGTCCCACTGATTCTACTAGCTCTGATGGTAAGAAACATTCCTGAGTGTTGGCATGATTTAGGCCAGGCGTGGGCAAGAGGTGGCTAGCGGGCCAGATCCGGCCTGCCAAGCCACTGGTCCGTCCCATGGCTGCCTCACTGGCACCCTTACTAAAGGCTAGCTGCAGCCGCTTTAAAGAGCAGGCTGCTAATTGCTATGCAGTCTGGGCAGGGAGGAGAAAGCTTCAAGCACTGTCCCCGCCCCCTAGCAAAATCCCTCAGCTCCCATTGGTCAGTTTCCAGCCAATAGGAGATGAGAAATGTTGCTGAAGGCAGAGGCAGAGCATGAAGCCTCCTCACTCCCCCTCCCTGTGCTGGAGCAGAGCCATGTGGAGCAAATCACCCAGCACTTAGGCAGGGAGGCCCAGGTTCCTGCAAAGCTGCTGGCTGGAAGCCGCCTAGGTAAGCACCTCCCAGCCAGAACTTGCCTCTGGCGTCCCATCCCCTATGCTCTTCACCCCCCCCCCTCACTACCTGCCCCAGGTCACCACATAAACCCTCTATTTCTCCTCTCCCCACCTTCTCCAGGTCAAAACTCCCTTCCAGTCCCTGCACCCCCTCTTACATCCCTCCCCCAGGCCCAAATCCTCTCCTGCAACATACCCCTCCCTGACCCTGCACCCCATTCCCCTGCCCCAGATCATACCCTCTCCATCACCCAAACTCCGTCTCAGACCCCAAGCTCCCTTCCACACCTCACCCACAGTCCCAGACCCTCTGCCCCCTCCACAGAAGTGCAGCCCTTGACCACTTACCCAAATCTTGGAGTGGCCCCCACCAAAAATTATTGCCCACTGCTGCTCTAAATAGAAGTGACAGAGTAGGAACAATTAAAATAATACAGGGAATCAGCAATTGGTCTGGTCCCTTTAAGGTCTGACCCCTTTTCCCCTACGTGCGGTGGATATCGGAGACACTCATGAGCGGATGCTCTTTCTCTCCCCTGCTGCTAATTACTGGGTCAGGCAGAGCTTTCCCTGTGGAATGGAAGGAATTACGTGCATAGATGTCCCCGCTTTCCCTCAAGGCTCCTGTTGCAAATGAGGCTCAGTTCATGTAGGCAACGGGAAAAACTGAGACCCCTAAACAAGTCACTGACGTGACAAATGTGATTATGCAACCCGAATATTAGTATTAGTGCTTGTGGCTTGGGACAGAAGCAGGCCCCAATCCTAGAGTGAAGAGATAAGTGGCTCCTCTAGAGCCGACCCCACTGCTTGTTTTAGAGTAAGCTTCCCAGATGGACGACACTTCCCCACCGATAACCGGAAGAAGGAAAAGCTTGAGACAGATCTTTTGAAAAGCTATTCTCTTTTATTATAGTACTAGCCAATAGCCTGTCATAAGACGAGATTTTTGGGTCTCTCCTCCACGTCCGTCTCTCTCTCTCTCTCTGTCTCTCTCCACTACTCCTCCTCCTCCTACCTCCCTCCCCCTCACCTCTCCTCCGCCTCCTGCCTCTCTCTCCGCCTCTCTCTTTCTCTTCTCCTCCCCCTCCTGCCTCTCACTCAGGGGACTGTGGAGCTCAAACGGCTGTTTGGGCTCCTCGCTCCCCGGGCTGCATGGGGAGCGCGGAGCCCAAACGGCCTCTTGCTCCCGCAAGGCGGTCCAGCTGAGCGGCACAGAAGTCAACCGAGCACCACAGCGGGAGGCAAAGGGGGGCAGGGTGGTGACATTCACAGCCGGGGGTGGGGCCTGGAACCGCTGTCATGCCACACGTCAGCGCCCCGCCCCCCTTCGCGTCCCGCCGTGATGCTCGGCTGACTTCTGCGCCACTCAGCCAGGCCACCGTGGGGAGCAAGCGGAGCAAGCGGCCGTTTGGGCTCCCCTGCGGCAGCCCAGCTGAGCGGCCAGAAGTCAGCCGAGCGCCACAGCGGGAGGCGAGGGAGGGCGGGGAGGTGACGTACACGGCTAGGCCCCGCCCTCTGGCCGTGTACATTACCGCCCCTCTCCCCTTCCCCTCCCGCCATGGCGCTTGGCTGACTTCTGCGTCGGTCAGCCGGGCCACCACGGGGGAGCAAGCAACGCAAGCGGCCGTTTGGGCCCCGTGCTCCCCATGCACGGGTGCTGCATGGGGAGCACGGGGCCCAAACGGCCGCTTGCGTTGCTTGCTCCCCTGTGGTGGCCCGGCTGAGCGACGCAGAAGTCAGCCGAGCGCCATGGCGGGAGGCAACAGCGCCACCCAGAGGGAACAGCCAGCATTTCAGTGTTACAGAGTCACAGACATTGGGCTACTATATATAGGATTCTACAGCCGTGCTCCAAAACTGGCCTAGAGCCTTCAGGACCAACTAGTCCTGTAGTTCATGAAAAGAGGGGACTGGAAATGAATCAGATCCTGCTTTTCTTGTGCACCCCAAGCTCCCTGTGATGGCCATGGGGATTTTGGCTTTTCAGGAGTGACAGGAAAACCAGCAAGAGCCAAGAACACAGAGATTGAGAGGTTCCCATTTCATTGCAAATTGTGGAATGTAGTTTTTAAAAGGGATTTTTCTATTGCTCTTCCCTTTGGGAAGCTACCAGCACCAAAGGCCCTCAGGATCAGGGGCTTAAGAATAAAGTTAATTTGGTATCAGCTTCTGGACTGCTTTGCTATCCCCTACAAGAGAGTATCTGATCAGCAGCTCTCTCCCCTCTCTGCCAGACCAAGAACTGGACTCGTGCAGTTGGTAAGAATGTGAGACTGAGATAATAAAATTGAGCGAGTGGTACAAACTGTATGAGATCAGAATGCTCCTCCCTGCCCTGGAATGGATGCAAAGGACTTGAACTGGGCTGGTGCCCCTGCCAGAACAGTCAATTTATGGAACTGGCTGTTAAATCAACAGCTGCCCTGTAAACACCATCACACACTTAGCCCCACAATAAGGTCAACTGCCACATCAGTCGATCTGTGTACTTGATGTCAGCCTACATTCCCCGTGGGGCTGATGGTAAAGGTTTCTATTTTAGTTCCCAAGGCTTAAAGCAGCCACACACCTTCATATTTCACTGAGCCAATTACCCCCCAATGCCCTTGTTCACACTCATTCTTCAGAGGCAGGATTGCTGCAGGTGCCAGGGATCCAATTATGATTACGTGGAGAAAGTGCATTCTGCCATTACACAGGCGGATGAAGTCCACGGGTTAGCAATTGTATCAGAGCTAGAATCTGCTTTAGCTTCCTCAGCTCACCTGGGGAAATCACAGTTTGTCGATATGGTGGCTTTTACAAAGTAGTTTCATGGTGTTTCTGCTGATTGATTAATGGGTTTGTTGTAGAATTTTTTTTCACTATATTAATATGAAGTGCTTAGAGGTGGGTCTCCACCAAAGAAGCCCTGTAGAGATAAAGGAGACTTCCTCTTGCTGCGTTTTAGCAAGTTTTCAATGTTTTAGCACTCTGCAGCCTTCAGAGGCAATACTACTTTGTGTGGGAAACTCCAAACTGAAATGAGGCAGGAAGTTAGAGGAACATTCTCTATCCAGGACTGTGCTCTATCCTTGTACCGGAAGTCTTCTGGGATGACCCCCACACGGTTCTATCAACTGGCCTATAAAATGGAGAGCTCTCCCTTTTCCAGCCTCTTGCCCAGGCCTGAGCACCCATGAAGTGAAGACTCCTTGTATCTGGCAATCTCTGCCAGTTCCGTTTGGACTGGCACTGGAGAGCGGAAGGCTGGGCACTCTGCCAACGTGGTGTCCTAGGGCCAAGATCAAAAGGAGCAGAAGACAGACCATGCAGTTTTTGGGTGTGGGGGGAGGGGAGCACTCTCCAACAGTGCATTTTAGTGTGCAGAGCATTGAATTAGGAATTAACCTACCTGGTTGAATTGAGGCTAGAACCAAGGCTCCTGTGTCTACACTGCACCTGGGAGGGTGTTTTCCAGCATGGGCAGACAGACATTAGCTAGCTGTGCTTTAACATGAGTAGCCACAGAGCCATGGGCTCAAGCTAGCCACTCAAAGGAACCAATGCAGGCTTGTACTTGGGTACTTAGCTCAAGCTGCTGTTTGTTTGGCCATGGCCACCCTGCTATTTTTAAGCATGCTAGAGTAGAGCTAGCATGTGTCTGTCTAGCCCTGCTAGGAAGCTCAGTCCCAGCTGCCATGTAGACATTACCTAACCGGCTATGCGACTTCAGGGCAGGCATTTCCCAGTTTACACAATCTGATTTCCTGCAGAAGCCTTTCCAAGCCTAATCACTTTTGTTGGTTTGATCTCTGACAAGCTATTACAAAAACAGAAGGACCCCTTAAGAGCATGAAGTGTGCTCCAAGTTACTGTGTATATTAGTGCTACACATTGCTAAATCTTTGGTGCACAAGTATTTCGCTCCAGGATATAGTGGTGTTTTGGAGTATATTTAAGTATCTCTTCCAGACTCATCATTGCATTCTTGAAGATTCAGGAAGTAATAAAGACCTGCACTTAATCTTCAATTGTCACTGCTGTTGGATATGCTAGTTTTTGGATAAGATGCAAGACTAAGGTCCTGAGCATTTATGGTCATTGCAGATCTCATGGTAATTTTTTCAAAGAATTGGGGAAGGGGTGCCCAGTCTCCTTGCCAAATTCCAAATATTCTTCCTATATAAAATCTTTCAATAATAAATCAGCAGACAAAAGGGGTGCCATCTTTATTTTCAGCTCTAATGACTACATTCACAAGGCCAACCAACAACTTTCTGATACCACCTATTACAAAAGCACTCTCAAGAACTCACACCACAGTGAGCCCAACAATATCAAATCCTTCCCCCAACTCAAAAGAGAAACTCCAACCTTATCCCCCACGCCCTCAGAGACTTTCTATAGGCTTCCAAGATACCCAGACAAGGGAATCCAAGCAGACTTATCTCTGGCCATGGTGCTGTTAATGAAGGAATATTAGGACACAGAGAAACCACCCTCAAACCGCACACCACATGTAGAGGCTGCTTCCTCCAGGACACAGCCAACTTCTTCAGAAACTCCACAACATTAACCCCCTCCCTCAGAACACCATCTTTGCCCTCCATGGATGTCGCCTCACTGTACATGAGCATCCCTCAGAATGATGTCATCACTGCCTGTGTCAGATATCTTCAAGACAATGGATAATACTCAGATATCCACTCCAAATACATGGACACACATTCACTTCATCTTCATTCATAACAATTTTACATTCAACACTTTGTCCAAACCATGGGTATTAACCATGAGCTGGCACCACATGAGGAAGAATTTCTGGGCAAATGCATTTTGAAACCGAACAACATACCACAGTATCTGAATGATATTGTCATCTTCTGGATAGATGACCTCAACTGCCTCATAGATTTCCTCTACAACTTTAGTAACAACCAGTGATCCAACAAAGTCCCTCCAGAACATTCCTGCACCAACGTGAATATTCTGAACACCACAATCAGCTTTAACAAGCTACAAGAAACCCACAGATAACCACACTTAACTTCACAGATCCCATAAACCTTCCCAAACACCAAGAAATCTGTTATCTACAGCCAAGCACACTCATGATACAAAATATGATCTGAGGAGAGTCCGGGATACATACTTTAACATGCCTTAAAACTACCTTCCCTAAACAAAGACACTCCTCTAGTAAAACAGATCACCATCATGGAATGGACCACCCAAATACCCCTAGAGAACTTGTTTCAGTACAGGACACACTTAGTTGTCACCTACCACTCCACACTGGAACCTACATGGTATATCATTAAACAATAGTAAGCCACACTCAGTGTGGACCATATTCTGAAAGAAATCGTTCCCACCCTACCCCCTTCTGCCATTCAAACAAGTCCCAACCTCACCATCAAAAGCAAGCTCCCCACAGACCAGAACCCACCAATTCAGTGACACCAGATCTTGGCATAACAACAAATACATAATCTGCAGAGATATCTTTTCTGCTATAATAATCAATATGCCCCCTCCTTGGCAACACATCAAGATTCATAGGTCCTACGCATGCCTATCACAATATGTGGTGTACCACATCCAGTGCACTAAATCCTCCAACTATAACTGATGGACACTAAATCAGAGAACCATCATGCTTGTATGTAAACACACAAGAGAGACAGACACTCCATCTCACCTGCAAGTGAACACTTATTCACATAGGCAGGGCTCGACAAACTATAGAATCTACTCATCCGTGGCGAGTAGATTTCAGCCGTGTGCCCCGTTTATCAGCGGCACGCGCATGCGCAATGCGGCTCTTGTGCATGCGCAGTGCGGGGCTGGCGAGTGGCTTTCGCCGCCATTTGTCAAGCCCTGCACATAGGGTACGTTTACACAGCAGTGTTATTTCAGAATAACTGACACTATTCCGAAATAACACAGTCCACATCTACACTACAAGCAGTTATTTCGACAATGTCAGAATAACGTTGAGCTGGAGGACTTCTTACTCTGACTCCTGTAACCCTAATTTTATGAGGAGGAAGGGAAGTCAAAGGAAGAACATTCTTCCTTCAACTTCCTGCTGTGTTGACCATTCCAAAAGGCGAAATAAGCTATTTTGACTTGAGTAACGTCAATTGACGGAGCTCAAGTTGCATAGTTTATTTTGGCTTTAGCCCTGCTGTGTAGTGATCACTCTAGATGATCTCAGGGCATGTCTATTCTGCAATAGAACAACAACACCTGACTCCAGTCAGCTGATTTGCGTTCATGGGCTATAATATTTCAGTGTAGACTTTTGGACAGGGTTTGGAGCCCAGACTCTGAAACTTCAAGAGGGTGAAGGGTTCCAAAGCCCTGTTTCCAGTCAAAGTGTTGGACTTGAACAGGATTCAAAAATGGCTATTAGCAGGTTGGGTAGGAATGGTGTCCTTACCCTCTGCTTGTCAGAGGCTGGGAATGGGTGACAGAGGTGGAATCGCTTGATGATTACATGTTCTGTTCATTCCTTCTGGGGGCACCTGGCATTGGCCACTATTGGCAGACAGGATACTGGGCCAGATGGATCTTTGGCCTGACCCAGTATGCCCATTTTTATGTTCTTATGTGTGTTCATTAATAGTTTTATCATCCCACAGCTGGATCCCAAGTCAACTGATCCAGGTTAGATGCAGCTGTTTTATTGCAGCATAGACATACACTTAGTCCTCTACCACAAAGGAACCCTGGACAAAACTGTCAAAAAGATGAGCCTGGGAGCTTAAATTTATAACTTTCTAGGTACTAAAAATCATAGTCCTAATAAAAGACATTGGATTTATGGTTTATTACAGCTATCTGTAACTCACAAGCCCTCCCCCCCCCCTTGTTTTAATCCTATGACTGCAGAGGTGAAAATTGGCCATTTCACCTTGAATGGTCTTGTACAATATGCATTAGCTACTCATGCTAAACAAGCTGTTCCACCTAGCATATAGTGGTGCTGCTCTGCATACTCTCTTGGACCTGGCAGCAGCTTCAGGTGAACAGGTCTATGCTGCAAACTTTAAAAGTCTCAGAGGGGTAACCGTATTAGTCTGTAACTTAAAAAAAAAAAAAAAAAGAGTAGTCTTGTGGCACTTTAGACTAACAAATACATAGAATCATGAGCTTCTGTGGGTAAAACCCACTTCATCAGATGAAAGCTCATGATCCTATATATTTGTTAGTCTCTAAGGTGCCACAAGACTACAAAGTCAATCGAGTGCAGCTGTATCGGCAGCTCTCCCCTCAGGCTGGGTCTACACTAGACCTGGCAGCTCAGCTTAAGGTATGCAACTCCAGCTACAGCATAAAAGCCAATGGGAGCAAACACTCCTGTTAGCTTCCTTACTCCTCACAAAAGCAGGATTACCTGATGCCGGTGGAGGCACCCTCTGAGTTTGATTTAGCAAGTCTGAACTAGATGCATTAAATTGATCTCTGGAAGATTGATTGCTGCTGCCACGATCAAGTGTAGACAAGGGCTCAGTTTAATAACTCCATCTCTGTGCGAGTCAGTGGCTACGTTGGTGGAAGAAGGTGTCATCCTGACATAGTGCTGTCTACTTGAGGGGTTAAGATTAGTGTAACTACACTGCTCAGGAATGTGGATTTTTCACATCCCATAGTGATGCAGTTATATTGAAGTGAGTATGTAGCACAGCCCAAGCCTACAGCTCAAAAGCTTGTCTGTCGCCAACAGAAGTTGGTCCAATAAAAGATTTCACCTCCCCCACTGTCTCTCTTTAATAATTCACTTTGATGAGATATTCACCTTCATTTTACTTCCTGAAGGGCTGTGTAATATTGCTGCCACTGTTAAACAGCTGCCACCTCCTCCACAGAGAGAACTGTAGAGCAGTGCTGACGAAGTTAAACCCTCTGCATAGATTGTAAAGTGCTTTTGGAAGCATTGTATGAAAACGCAAAAGCAACCTCAATCACCAATCAGTATCAAGCCATCTCTACTACAGGCTGAACAAGCCTTAAGTGGTGCATTTCCAGTGAGTTGGATTCCACTGTTTATTTCTAAAGCTGGTTCCAATCCGTAGTTGATCTTACCATTAAAAGGGGCTTTTCTGTTACTTAAATTGAATTTTCTCCTCTTCCAGTTTAGGTCCATTATCTCTAGCCTTATCAGTTGCTAATTAATGAGAACATTTTCTCCATCTCCTCTCTACAGCATCCTTTTACATTGTATCCTCCCATCTCTATGTTTCCAGGCTGCATATATTTAATTCTCTTGAATCTCCCTTCTCATAGCTTTTTATTGTCTCCTTTTTTGCTCTTTTCTGTCTGTAGTACAGGGCCCAAACTGTATGCAATTCAGTAATGCTCTGTCTAATCCTGTATAAAGGGGAAGTTCTCTCCTGGATCTTACATGCAACATCACTAGTTGTATCTCTCATGACTGCATTTGCCTTTTTGCCCACATCTTTGCATTGAATACCCTAAGCTATTACATCCATAACTTTTTCTGCCTTACAATCAGCTGTGACTGGTTGCCTGTTATGTATGTGCCATATCCCCCACACCAGTCATTACATTTCACTCAATTCCTCTCATTTGCCCAGAACAACTTGAATCCGAGAGAGGGTGGATATCTCAGAGAAAGACACTATTCTCAGGAGCTATGGGTTTAATTCCTGGCTCTACCACATTGACAGTTTGTACAGTAAGGTGCTTGTTATATACCATAGCTGTGAATGCCATCGCAAAAACCTTCCCGGGCTTATTTATAGAACTGTCAGATAGCATGGAGCATCTGAGGTCAGGAGCATGTGATGTTCTATGCTTCCAGGTGCAGACGGGATAAATCCTGTAATCTTAGATTCTGTGGCTCTCTCTTCTCTTGGTAGTTCATAAACTCCCCATATTCCCTTGCCCTGGCATTGCCAAATGCCTCCTGTAAATACTCAGACAATTATTACCTACCATAAATATGCATGCTAATATTACCAAACATGTGCAACAGATTTTTTTAAATAATGGATTTTAAATTCCATTACCTCTTACTTGGGTGTATTTGATCCAAATCACTTGAGAAGGCGAACAGAAGAAAGTCAGTCATTTTGATATGTCAGCTGGGTGATGTGGTAGTTCATATGCCAATCAGCTTAAGCATGGGTACAGATGAAAAAATTGGCTAGGAAGAGGAATATTTACAAGAGCCCTATCGCCAGCTTTGGTATTAGAGAAACTAATCTTGCTAAATTAAACAGACGTGGTAATAGTCACGGCTTCTGTTACACATAGGAACTCTCTCTTGCCAAAAATATATAACAGGTTTTAAAAATGTGAATACCTGGGTTAATGCAAGCAGCGGGAGGTGTGGTTCCAGAACTTGATGTGGGATTGTAAGAAGAGAAATCATTCTAGAAGGGTGCAGGCTACACAAATAGCACCATACTCAGCACATAACTTGTGCTAAGTCCAGGCTCTAGCTGCAGGGCATTAGCACATCAATACCATTATCACCATGCACCATGGACAGCTTATTGCTATTAATTATGTTAGCAGAATAAAGGATCATTTCCGGCTGGACTGGACGGACAATGCTAAGCCATGCTGGGAAAGCTGGATAAAACCCTTTAGAGAGAATTTGGCAGGGGGGCAGATAAGAGTTTAGCAATTGCAGAATTCAATTTTAGAAGAAAAAAATGGTTCACAGATTTTCAGGCACCTTCCTTGTACTAGGAGCCAAATGATACCATAGCATGATGTGCTATGCACTCACCTGAAAGGGAAAGGTCTCTGGAAACCTGCCTGTGCCCTTATTAGCTATGCTTACTTTGTACTGCAGCCTTGATGCCTCTTAAACCAAAATGTTTGTACATTTTGTGGGGTTTTGATGTTTGGTCTCTGTTCTGATGAGCAAAGAGCAATGTTTTGAGGCTTGTTGACACTTGCAGTGCTGCACTGGTGCAGTTGCACTGCTGTAGTGCTTAGTGAAAATGTTACCTACGCCAATAGGAGCACCTCTCCCATTGACATAGGTACTCCACCTATCCCAGCGGCAGTAGTGATGTCAAAGGGAGAAGCCATCTCATGGACATAGCATTGTCCACACTGGGGATAAGGTCAGTGGAGCTACATCACACAGGGGTGTGGATTTTCTAAACCCTGTGCAACACAGCTATACTGACATAAGTTGGTAGCATAGATCAAGCCTTAGCTCTAGACCATACGATGGGCCTCACACTGCACCCGCTGAAGTAGATGGCAGATCTCCCAATGGGAGCAGGACTGGATCTAGTTGAAGGACCCTCATTTCTTGGCAGGTAGGATGACTACTACAGTAATAAAGGTACCACACAGCACAAAGATTGTAAGTAGTCTTCATACCTGCCAAGAAGTGAGGGTCCTTCAATTAGATCCAGTCCTGCTCCCATTGAGAGATCTGCCATTTACTTCAGTGGGTGCAGTGCGAGGCCCATCAAACTAGATGTTTACTGTAGATCTGGGGGCCCAAACACACATTCTGGACTCAAACATCTCCAAGCTCTAGGAAACTCAGATCAAGAGCTCAGGTGAAGTTTGCAGCTCACGTCCACCGCTCGCTTAACTTTTAGTTAAGTTTTCCAGAATATTGGATAAATCCCAGCATGTTACTGCAGCATCTGATCCCTCACAACCTAGAGCCTGTGACAATGGGCACAATCTGTGGAGTTCAGAGAGGTACAGGTAGAAATAGTTTCTGCTTGCAAATGGGCTGCTCATTCTTTTATGTGGACCTGAAACTTGCAGCAAGAGGCTGGGTTCAGCAGATTTGCTACTCCCAAGCAGAGTTTCTCCTTTTGCCTAGAATCCATGGGTAGTGCTGGCTCCTGTGTTCACATAACCAGCGCTAAACACTGGGAAAATGAAATTGAGGTTATTTTTGAATGAAGTATCAAACATAAAGCGAGGTGGCAAAGTTCCAGTTTCAAAAATAACTGGTTTCCAATAGAGCAGGGAGAGACATTCAAAGAGCCTTTTGAAAAACCCATTTTGAAAAACCCATCAAAACAAGGAGCTTTTCATGATGACACAGACCTAGCAGCCTCTTTAAGCTCATTCACATTAGTAGGAAAGTCAAGTATTTCCCTCCTCATTTCCTTCATTCAGATTCAGCCCTTCCAGAAAATCATTAAAGATTCCACAGCCTCACCGGTTCAGAAGAATGCAGCGATTTTTAAAGTTTAACAGATTCCCCATTGATGAGCCTCAAATCGGCTGTACAGTCTATTCAGCCATTTCCAGCTCAGAAATGACACTGCTGCTATCAGCTGCATTTAACATTCACGTGAGGAGCTACTCAGGCCTGTGGCCCTCATCCATGCAATCCAGATCTTGAATGTCTAGAAGCCCACTGAGCCTTCTCAATGGTTACAAGTTCTGTGCTTTCGCCTTTCTGCCTGGAGTCTTTAAACACCTCTGGGCCTTTTGTAACAGCGGCTTCTGCTCCTGATCTTTACTTGCAATTTCTGCATGAGTTACAGTTTGCCTGGTATATTTCCTCTTACCACTCTGCCTTAGAGGTAAGATTTCATAGTATCCCACAGCACAGATTGCTGCCAGAGTTGCATCCAGAAAATACTGAATCTTATCTTTCACAAAAGGAAAAAAGAAAAAAAAATGAAGCCTGTTATAATAGAATTGCTAAGAGACCAGACTCCAGGTGCTAGAGGAAGACAGATTAAAATCCCACATTGCGCCCCTCCCCCAGGATTTCCTGCAGTAAATTTGGCCCATCTTTAACCTGGTCCCATTTTCAAACCTGTGCGTGAGTGAGAATCCAGAGTTGATCAACACACATTTTGCACATATCCGAGGATCTCACAGTACTTCACAAACATTAGCTAAGTAATCCTCACAATGCCTTCTGCAAGGTAAGCTTTTTAATTTTTTATCCTAATTTTACTGGTAGGAAAATGGACATGCCTGGAGGTTAAGAACCAAGTTTTCAAAAGAGTGCATCTTTCAGGATATGTCTACACTGCAGAGGTTTTTTTTTCCAGAAAAACTACACTTACATCCACACTGCTATTGCATTCTTTCAACAGAAAGTCAAAAGAATGGAGGGTTTTTTCTGACAACAGTAAACCTCTTTCTATAAGGAAGAAGCCTTTTTTCAAAAAAGCTTTTTCATAAAAAGGCGTGTGTGGAAGCGGAAGAGAGTGTTTTTTTGAAAGAAGAGGCCTCCAGGAAAAAGCACAGGTGCCCTGGTGGCCACTTGGTCCACAGTAATCACAACAGAAATGCAAGATAGTGTCCACATTGATTGGACGCTATCTTCCAAAAAAGCAGATCACTTTTCAGTTGTGCTTTTGCTGTGTAGATGCTCTCTTTCGAAAAAAGCTTTTCCAGAAAAGCTTCTTCGGAAAGAAGCTTGCAGTTGAGACATACCCTTAGGCACCCAAATGCTTATTCCAGCTGTCAGAAGGCCTCAGCATGTTTGGTGCTGCACTCTTGAATACCAGGCTGTTCGTGTCACAATGGAAGCTGCTGGATTCTATTTCAGAAAGTCAGCCCCTTAATTAAGCATCTGAATGAGAGCTCAGCCGTTTCCAAAATATGGCTTCAGTTGTGGGTAGTGAGAACTGGAAAACTCTGACCTTAAGTGTCTTACTCAAGAGCACACAGCCAAGGTAGAGAGCTGCCTGGACATACTACAGCTCTGTACCCAGTGCAATTTGTGAACAGCTGTTCAGACAAATCAGACTGATATGCTGTGTATTCTATACTTGCAGCAGTGCAATCGCATCTGTCCCAGGAGACCAGGAGCTGGGTTGCTGTCCTGGAGAAAAGGGGGCCAAGTCAATTAGAAAAGGTGCACAAATACTGATTAATGTCAAATCTAGGGTGACCATATTTCCCCATGCCAAATACTGGACACCAAGAGGGGGCTGCTGGTGCTTGGGGCTTTAGCCCAAAGGGGGGGGCTGCTGGCACTTGGGCAGGGTAGGGAGAGGGACAGCGCTTGGGGCTTCAGTCCTGCGGTGGGGGGGGGGGGGGAGGAGGGACCCACCCGCACTCAGGGATCCAACCCCACAGTAGGTGAATGGCTACCAGTGCTCGGGGCTCCAGCCCCACAGTAGGGGGAGGGAGAAGCCACCAGTGCTCGGGGTTCTGAGTGCCGGCAGCTCCCCATCCACCTTGCCCCACTGCAGGGATGAAGTTCATCCTTGAAGCATGTAGGTAGGGAGGGGAGGGGAGCTTGGGGCTTCAGTGGCTGAAGCCCTGCGAGCTGGTGGCTCCTCCCTGTCCCCCTGCTGCAGTGGAAATACGGGACAATGTGCCCATTTAAAAAAAAAAAATCAGGACACCGAGAACAGACATTAAATACGGGGTTGTCCAGGGAAAAAATGGGACTGATGGTCACCCTAGTCAAATATAAATTATCTGTCTCTCAACTTTGTTATGCAATGGTGGATTTTCACTTCCTCTGGGTTATTCTTAATTTCAGACACACACCATCCTTGTTGTTCCAAATGCACAATACAAATGGGTAATGTAACACAGCTTGTATTTCCTGGCAGATCTACAGCTCCTGCTTGCTAAGCTAGTAATTCATACATTCAGCTTCCTCATTTTATTTTCTTAGCACTTGCAGTTTCCTTCCTACCTGCCCCAAAATACATTTTCTTATTTGTGTTTAAAGCAAACCTCTCCCTCTGCAGCTGGCTGCCATATGGATTTTTATTGCATTTAAGCTGCGCTATTGAGGTGACAGGTTCTGCTCCAAAGATCCCCTCCTGCATGCTCAGTCTGCAGGTACGTGGCATTTCTTTGTGCTCCTTGCAGGCTGCTCTGTGCTAGTTAGGCATTGGCCTGTGCTGAAGGCAGTGCAAAGATCTGCCACCCTGGGTGTGCACTGCAGAGGATATTCCCTAACGGTTCGTTTAGACAGTGGTGCTATTTCGGGATACTTCCGATATCCCCAAAATAGCATTTGCCACGTCTTGACAGCTATTTCGAAAGTGTGCCCATTATTTCAAAATAACGGGTGCGCTATTCTGACGCCCCTATAAATCTTGTTCCATGAGGATTAAGGGATATTTTGGAATAGCTCTATTTTGAAATTTGGTGCCATGCAGACAGTGCTAAATTTCAAAATTAACTCAAAATAAGCTATGCAAATTTGCATAGCTTATTTCGAGCTAAGGGTTCAGTGTAGACATACCCTAAGTGGCACCACTGCTCCCTGGTGGAAACAGGAATATACAGCATACACACTCTCAGCTCTGCAAGGCATTGTGGAAGAGAAGGTGAGGACATAGTTCCACCTATGGGGCAGATTTGTATCCAGGACAACTAGTAGGAAGCATTTGTGCAGGGACTACAGTTATGCCTATGCCTTACACAGCGGGGCGAGGGGCATGTCCATATATTCCCATCTCCCTGTACAAAGTCTGAGCAAACATTGGCTTAAGTAAGCAGAGGGTGCCTTCATAGAATCCTAAGGCTGGAAGCAGCCTCAAGGGGACTTCTAGTCCAGTCCCCTGCACTCAACACAGGACTGAGTATTATCTAGACCATCCATCACAAATGTTTGTCTAACCTGCTTTTAATCTCCAATGATGGAAATTCCATAATCTTCCTGGGCAATTTACTCCAGCGTTTAATCACCCTGACAGCTAGGAAGTTTATCCCCATATTCAACCTAAACCTTCCTTGCTGCAATTTAAGCCCTTTTGTTGCTTCTTGTGCTCTCAGAGGATAAGGATTTTTTTTCCTCCCTGCTCCTTGTAAAAACCTGTAATGTACTTGAAAACTGTTATCGTGTCCCTTCTCAGTCTTCTCTTCTCCAGACTAAACAAACCCAATTTTTTCAAATCTTCTTTCATAGGTCATGTCTTTTCGACATTTAATCATTTTCATTGCTCTCCTCTGGACCTACTCCAATTTGTCCACATCTTTCCTGAAACACTGCACCCAGAACTGGACAAAATGCTCCAGTTGAGGCTATATTGATGCAGAATAGAGTAGAAGAATTACTTCTTGTGTCTTGCTTATGACACTAGTACTAATACATCCCAGAATTACATTTGCTGTTATTTTTGCAACAGTGTCATGCTGTTGACTCATATTTAGCCTGTGATCCAGTATGACGCCTCCCCTCCCCGCCCCCCTGATCTTTTCAGCATTTTGTACATATGCAACTGAGCAGTGGCTCCCAACCTTTTTGATACCAGGGACCGGCAAACCCATTCACAAACTTTTGGTGGACTGGTAACATTTGCATAATGATTATGCAAATATTTGAATAAAATGTTACCGGTCTGCCAAAAGCCCCAGCCTCCAGAGTCCCCCAGTGCCAGCCCTAACCCCTAGATCCACCACCCCTTCACTACCCCCAGTGCCAGCCACTGACCCCAGAGTCCCCTGCACTGAACCCTGCCAGTGCCAGCCTCCCACCCTCAGAGCCCCCCATGGCTAGCTGCCTTCCCCTTACAGTCCCCCCACCAGCAGACTCCTCTCGTGCCAGCCTCCTGTTTCCAGAGCCCCACTGCACCCAACCCTCCAAAAGCCTCCCCCCCCCAGATCCCAATATTAGCCCCATCCCCAGAACCTCCCAGTGCCATCCCTGCCCCCAGAGCCTCTCAGCACTAGCCCCCCCTCCCCTAGCCCTGTGCTGCCTCCCAGCCACCAGCTGAGTGCTGCTGCCCAGGTCGCAGCTGCTCTAAAGCTGCTGTGCCCAGCTCCATGCTGCCCTCCTCCCACGTAGCAAACCGCTCTTCTGACATGCACAACATCGGCGGTGTCTGCAGCATAAGCGCCAGGGGCGGGCGCACGTTTCTGGTGGCTCGGGAGTTCCTTCCCAGGCTATTCACAGTCGGGGCAGAAAGGTGCAGGGTCACTCAGCCCATGCGCGTCTTGAGCTCGTGGCACTCACCCACCTGGCTCGTCGACACCCACTGGTTTGAGTCAGGAAGCCTGGCTCTCCCTGCACAATTCCAACCAGTGCTGCCGGCTTCGGTGCCCTGGGACATGGGGAAGCAGCCAGACATGTGGTGCAGGCCAGAGCTGGCAGGGGAGACCCCGCGGGGGAGGGGGGAAAGACGGGCCCTGCTGAAGGAGAGGCGGAAATCACAGACACCCAGTGTGGTTCCCCAGGGCCTCTAACCTGATCCGCCTTTGGACTCATGGCCGGGAAGGCTCTGCTCCCTGGTCCCGAACACCCCACCTGCAATGGAAAGGACACAGAGCAGCCGACCACCACGCAGCCCCACTGGCCGGGCCACGTGGCTGCCACCGGAGCTGGAACTAGGGCTGTGGTGAGGCTGCCCCAGTAGGGACAGCTTCACTGTGGCCTGGCTCCAGTCACAGCACACTGGGGCAGCCTGCAGCACCACTCACCACGGGAGCAAAAGTTTTAGGGAGCATGCAGGCACATACCTTATAGGGAACGCAGTTCCGCAGTGGGTGGGGCACATTTGCAGTGGGGGGGGGGGGCCTAGCAGACTTCCACAGCCCAGCAGGCAGGGGCTTGCGGCCCTCCACCTGTCCACAGACTGGTGGTTGGGAACCGCCGCAACTGAGTGTTCCTTGTTAAGGGAAGTACTTTGCATTTGAATTTCATTGTATTTACTTCAGACCATTTCTCCAATTTGTCCAGGTCATTTTGAATTTTAATCCTCCAAGACACTTCCAACTCTTCCCAACTTGGCATTGTTCACAAACTTCATCCTAGCATCCTCCAGAAGACATTCAGAGCATCCAGGGAAAGGATTCAGTTAGTGACCATGCATGTAAACTTTGCAAACGAATGGATACCTCACTGGAGTGTTGGATGACCACTGCTCCCAGAAGTCAGCCCAAGCCTTTGGGTACCTACTTATAGACATGAGGGTCATTCAGTCTCTCAAGGGTGGAAATGCTGACCTCCCAGTCTAGAGATCCTGCTGCTGACCCTGGACAACCACAACTCAGCAACAGGATAAGGACTGCATTGAGCCATTGGCAGCTTTCCACTCAGAACCGACACCCTGCCCTTTTCCAAAGTCAGGGCAGACCCTTCTCCCGCTATGTAGTCCCTCCTATGACTCTGCAAATGTTTGCCTACTCATTGGCTGTGCAGGACAAGATTTAGGACATGGAAGCTCCATTATATCACCAAAAGGATATTAAAATTCTCCATCTTCCTCTGAGCTGGCAGAAGAGGAGTTGAACTGATTTCATGCAAGAGCTAGAAATTAATCCACTTTAAATCTAGAGTGTCTGTTGAGCTCTCGGGGGAAAAGCTGATACAAAGCAAGGGCCAAATTTTCTTCTGACACCTGGTGTGAGACTTTAGTGGGACTGTACAGGAACATTTGGTCTTATACTTATGGTGTCATCAAAATATTGTTATTGGAAGGATATTTTGCATCCTTTTCCTGAGAATTTGACTGAATGACAGAGTTTGGGCATATTCTCTGTTTTTTAGGAGTGCAAGGTTTTTTTTACCCCGAGATACAAGATTACATTTTAATGTATTCAATTCTTTATTTAGTTGAATAATATGGAGAAGACTGTGACAAGGCTGATGGGTCACAATGGAAATATTTCCCATGTCACACAATGGACCCAGAATGAAATATACAACTATAGGAAATAGAGAAATCTTCTGATTACTTGTAATGGATTCCAGTCCCTAAAGGGCTGGTCGAGCATGCTCTGTGGTATGCCATCATCATCATCATCTCAGCTGTATCCAGAAGGCAGAGCAGCTCTGACTGCCTGATGCCCTGTGATGTGCCAGCCGTCAGTGGAATGACAGCGCTTTAATCTTTCCCCGCTCTAAATGGCTGCTCTTTTTTCCTATTCAGTGTGCCTGCATCACTGATTTTCAGATCCTGAGCTCAATGACTGACGAGCATTTTCATGCCTTACAGACATGTTTTGCAGACCAGCTTAGCCCTCCATCATTAAAGAGCATTATTCAAAACAAAGCCCTGAGCAGAATCTCATTGTTTCTGCCTATGCATACAGAGCTACCCCAATATCACCTGCTTCCATTCCTCCAGAAGCTACCTACTTCCTGTATCTGTAGTGCCTCTTGCGAAGAGGCTTGCCTCCATTTCTCCAAGAGATACCTCCTGCTTCCCTTCCTCAGAGAGCTACCATCCAGATGTGCTGTCCTCCGCTTCATCTCAGGAAGAACTTCAGAGAGCTTTCCCTTTCCACCAGCTGCCTGCTATGAGTGACTTCACACTGAATGAGGAGTGGCTCCATAGGAAAGACTAGGGAGAGCCAGAAGAGCATAGAACAGAGTACGTAACAATCTACTCTGGTCTGATAAGCTATGTAAGTGCCTGGGAAGTCCTCTAAAACACAATGGGAATGGGATTCAAGCAGCTGCGGTTATTCTGTCCCTACTGACAAATCTTGCTTCAGCAAATTGCAGAGCACTTACTTTCTGCAAAGTCTACCTAAGAAGAATGCTGTCCCTGGAGGCTCCCTGCCACACAGGGCTCCCTTGTCCCAGTAAGCTACCTATCAAAGACACCCCCTGCCTTCCCTGAGGACTAGCTGTCCAGAGTGCTAGCTTCCTCTAAGGTTAAATGTCAGCGTCTACTGCTTCTTACATAGCCCCTGCCAAGGATTCCTGCTTTTTGAGGATGCAAAGGTGGTAACACACTTTCCCCAAAGACCACCTGCCAAGGATTTTTGCCTGTCTGCCACTGACTTATGGATGTGCTGGCTATACAGCTGTGAACACATGGCACAGCAAAACACCCATCTCTGTCCCTATGCAAAAGGAAAAGCTTCTGAGCCAGACCATTTTGCATTGCATTGCCAGAGCCATTTAACCAGCCCAGGAAGATCAGCAACCGTGCTTTCAACAAACACAGAGCCAACATGGGCTATACCCTACACACCCTTCCTGCAAATACTGGGACCATCCCACCCTTGCCCCTATGCCAGGCCAGACCTGGACTACATATGTGTCATTGAAGCCTGAAGGTTGCTCTAACACTGCACAAGGGGAAGGCCATACACATAGCAGCATGTGGATCAGAGCTGAAACAAGAAAAGCTTTAAGCCAGCTTTGCCCTCACCACACACTGAAAGGCTTTGGCCCTATAAGATGGTTTACATGAGTACAGGGGAAATTTATGAGTGTTGGTCTATATCTGTAGCTATCTATATGTATATGTTTGCACGTGACATACTATTGTTAGCACCTTTGTGTGAGGCTACTATATGTGCTATACATAGCAGGAAGAGTATGTGAAAAAAGGATATATTCCTAAATTCAGTATGGCTGCATAATATACATATGCAAACATAGATTGTACATGAGGTTGGCATTGTGTAAGCACATATCATGTGTGTAAACAATGTTAAGCCTGCACATACAAAAATACTTAATTCTGCTCCCAATTACACAGTCTCACTTCCATCAACTCATCCTGGACATAACGGAGTGCAAATTTTGGCCTGCTCTGTTTCTGTACATAGCACAAGCAGGTCAGATTTGTACCTAGTGTATTTCTAGTGGAGTTACCCGAGGAATGAATTTGGCCCATTGTGCAGATTATGTCTGTGTAGTAATATGTCTGATCCTCTACGCGAGCCCATCTGTTTCTCCATAGATAAATGCAATCTGTGATCATTTCCATGTTTGCTGCTTTTTTAAAATCCAGAATTATAATGTAACTCCACAACAGAAGAGAAAAGGTGAAAGTGGTTTATTTAAAAGTTTAACCAGTCCTCATAAAGTTAGGAGAAGCTTTAAGAATCCCAGGTGCAGCTTAACTGATAAATGAAAAGTTATGAAGAGAGGGAAGAGGAATATTAAATGGAGTGAATTCTTAGGGGAATCAAAATTTAGCACATACACAAGCCTGAGATGCTCCAGAAGAGGAGCAGGAAACTGGGCAGGAGGAAAAGGAGAGGATCAGTGGCTCCCACAGTGAAAGGGGAAGACTCTAGTCTAGGAAGTCTCGGACTTCAAATACAAAGGGTAATAGCTTCCTTTTTTAGGCAGCCTGAGCCAAATACATCTCTGAGGTACCTGTATGAAATCAGTGGGGTCACAGCAGGAATGAATTTTTCCTATTTCAGAGATGAGCAGCAAAATAAACATCTTCAAGCTCCCTGTTGCAGCTTCATAAATACGGGAGGGGCATGTGGGTTTCTCATAAGTATTCCCTCCTGCATAAACATATCAATGCTCTCCTAGTTATCCCAGGTCTCTAGCTTGATCACCTGTTCCTGTTTCACTACCAAGGATGTTCTAATGCCTAAGAGGAGAACTGAGTTCCAGGATGTAGTGGCACTCCTACACTAGTCTTTCAGCTCTGGACACCTGGCATCAGGTCAAGATGCAGGCTAAGGGGTTTCAGCCTAGACTCCAATGGTCACATCATAGCCCAAATCACATTGCATGCTTGTGTGATTTGTAATGGTGAGTCAGTAAGGACGGATAATGAAAGTGGAGATGCACCTTTACCTTACCAAAGCCATTCCAGCACAGTTAATGGTAGTAGAGTTGTTTCTATCAGGTGATCTTTGTGAAATAGATTGGTGGTCTCAGTCCACCATCTCATAAGAGTCTCCCTAACAAAATCCATCACCACAGTTAGCAGTCTGGTTGCAACCTCATCAGACAGGCCAGGACTTACAGTGGTGATCGTAGCAGGAACCTGCCTGGTCTGGCTACTGCATCAGCCTCCCACCAGTCAGACTTATAGTTCTTTTCAAGGCCCCCAGAGTTAGACCTTCTATTTAGGACCTTTAAAGAGTCTTTACCTGCCCTCTTTCCAGCAGAGGCTCTTTCTTAATACCAGCCTTCTTAGCCAACTGCTTAGCTTCAGCTTTCTAACTAGAGCTAATGAAAAACATCCTAATTGCCTGCAGACTGTTCTTCACAAGTTCCACTAGATCTGGCTCTAAGTCATCTGCTCCCATCACATGACCTCTGGACTCATTCCTTTCACCAGGGAAGGTGCACTAAGTCTGGAGTGGGTACAGCTGAGTCTTAACCGTCTCCCATTCTTAAAGGGCCAGCTTATTTTGTAACAAAGATGGACATTGCACTGCCCTCTTTCATCTGGCTCGGAGTAGTTTGCATTGCAGTCTGCAGATGCCCAAGATGTGTTTGTCCTAGAGACAAACAGAAATTTCCTTTCACAAGCACTAATCTGGCTTCCAAACTAACAACAAGTAAACTTTCTAAAAAAGCATGCTGACTTGTAATGTGGGTCCCAGCTGCTTTCTGGAGCATTGTTCTGTTTGAAACCATATTTCACGGTGTGTAGCCGCGACAGTGTTTTCTGAAGGAGACTAAACGTGTGGGAACATTTCTCACTGCTTGAAAGCTAATGACTGATCCTCAGCACAGGTTTACAATTTAATTGAAAAATGGAGAGCAAGAGAAGATATGATGATGAATAATGTCATTAATCATCAGGACTGCTTGGAGTAGCATTTAGGGCCTGCACTAATGCTTGATGGTGTCATCCTCACCAGCCAATAACACAGATACTTGAGGATTGATAGGAAAAGACACTGAAAAAAATAGACAGGTGGCCAAATTGTGTTTTTATTTACACTGGGGTAAATTGAGTTACTTTGTTGATACCAAAAGAATTGCTTCACATTTACCCTACTGTGAGAGTAGAATCTGATCCAGTACTTTCTCTGTAATGAACACTTGTCCCATCATCAATTAGTCCCTACATCCCTTTCCTACAAGCTACATAAAAGTGAATCTATAGGCCTTTACTTGCCTTGTTTGTGTTATATGACTGGGAGATATAGTCAAAATATTTTCTGCGGCACAAAGAGCTCATCAGGAGTGGGGAGTGTTTTTCTTTTCTTTGGGTTCTGTTAGTGATTCAAGAGGTGGCCTTCTTTCCTTAAAAGAACTGACTCTGGTACTTTGAAGACAGTGGCAAAATTCACCGAGTCATCTCTGACCAAATGACCCAACATGATACAGTGTGGGAGCTTTTTTTTAGATAAAACCTACATCCAAGGCTATCCAAACACTTGTAACTGAATGGAACATTTTGCCAGAGTTAATCTGGATGTCCTGATCACATTCCATTTTGAGCAACCAGATTCTGCCAACTTGAATTCTTTCAGGAGTTTCAGATAGCTGCAGTATTCTCCTTCACTTTTGTCCTAAATGTGTGTGTGTTATTTGCTGTGCACTGTTAAACCGCTACTATGTTCCACCCGAGAAATGGCTGCATTTTGTGGATAAAGTGATCCCTAAAGTACCATGGAAGCTTTGGAGATGAAAGGTGCTATACAAGTCTAAATTATTAATAAGTTGGTTTTATAGTAATAATAGGAGATTTCAATTATCCCCATATTGATTGGGTGCATGTCACCTCAGGACGGGATTCAGAGATTAAATTTCTTGATGCCTTAAATGACTGCTTCTTGGAGCAGCTAGTACAGGAACCCACAAGGGGAGAGTCGATTCTCGACCTAGTCTTGACTGGAACGCAGGATCTGGTCCAAGAGGTAACTGTTACTGGACCGCTTGGAAATAGTGACCACAATATAATAACTTTTAATATTCCTGTGTTGGGAAGAACACCGCAGCGGTCAAACACTCTGGCATTTAATTTCAAAAAGGGGAATTACACTAATATGAGGAAGCTAGTTAAACAGAAACTAAAAGGGAGAGTAATTAAACTAAAATCCCTGGAAGCTGCATGGGAACTGTTTAAAGACACCATACTAGAGGCCCAACTTAAATGTATACCCCAAATAAAAAAACACAGTAAGAGACCTAACAAAGAACCACCATGGCTAAACAGCCATGTTAAACAGGCAGTGAGAGAGAAAAGGGCAGCTTTTAAAAAGTGGAAGTCAAATCCTAGTGAGGAAAATAGAAAGGAACATAAACACTCCCAAATTAAGTGTCATAATGTAGTAAGAAAAGCCAAAAAAGAGTTTGAGGAACAGCTAGCCAAAAATTCAAAAAATGATAGTAAAATGTTTTTTAAATACATTAGAAGCAGGAAGCCCGCTAAAAAAGCAGTGGGGCCCTTGGATGATAAAGATATAAAAGGAGCGATCAAGGAAGACAGTGCCATTGCGGAGCGATTAAATGATTTCTTTGCTTCAGTCTTCACGGCTGAGGATGTTACAGAGGTTCCTAAATCTGAGCCAGCCTTTTTAGGTGACAAATCTGAGGAACTCACTCAGATTGAAGTGACATTAGAGGAGGTTATGGAATTAATTGATAAGCTGAATAGTAACAAGTCTCCGGGACCAGACGGCATTCACCCAAGGGTTCTGAAAGAACTCAAATGTGAAATTGCGGAGTTATTAACAGTGGTTTGTAACCTATCCTTTAAATCCACTTTGGTACCAAATGACTGGAAGATGGCCAATATAACACCAATATTTAAAAAAGGCTCTAGAGGAGATCCTGGCAATTATAGACCGATAAGTTTGACATCAGTACCAGGCAAATTAGTAGAAACACTAGTAAAGAGTAAAATTGCAAGGCACATAGAAGAGCACGAATTGTTGGGCAAAAGTCAGCATGATTTCTGCAGAGGGAAGTCGTGTCTAACCAATCTGTTAGAATTCTTTGAAGGGGTTAATAAACATGCGGACAAGGGGCACCCAGTGGATATAATATACCTAGATTTCCAGAAAGCCTTTGACGGTCCCACACCAAAGGCTTTTACGTAAATTAGGTGGTCATGGGATAGGAGGAAAGGTCCTTTCATGGATCAAGAATTGGTTAAAAGACAGAAAACAAAGGGTGGGAATAAATGGTAAATTTTCACAATGGAGGAGGGTAACTAGTGGTGTTCCCCAGGGGTCAGTACTGGGACCAATCCTGTTCAACTTGTTCATCAATGATCTAGAAAATGAGGTAAGCAGTGAGGTGGCCAAGTTTGCAGATGACACAAAGTTGTTCAGGACAGTCAAAAGCAAAAGGGATTGTGAAGAACTACAAAAAGATCTCAGCAAACTGAGTGATTGGGCAGCAAATGGCAAATGAAATTTAATGTGGGTAAGTGTAAGGTAATGCATGTTGGAAAAAATAACCCAAATTACACGTACTACATGATGGGGTCAAATTTAGCTACGACAGATCAGGAAAGGGATCTTGGAGTTATAGTGGATAGTTCTATGAAGACATCCACGCAGTGTGCAGCGGCAGTTAGTAAGGCAAATAGGATGTTAGGAATTATTAAAAAAGGGATAGATAATAAGACAAAAGATATCATACTTCCCCTATATAAAACTATGGTACGCCCACATCTCGAGTACTGCGTGCAGATGTGGTCTCCTCACCTCAAAAAAGATATATTGGCATTAGAAAAGGTTCAGAAAAGGGCGACTAAGATGATTAGGGGCTTGGAAAGGGTCCCATATGGGGAGAGGCTAGAGAGACTGGGACTTTTCAGTTTGGAAAAAAGGCGATTGAGGGGCGATATGATAGAGGTATATAAAATCATGAATGGTGTGGAGAAAGTGATTATAGAAAAATTATTTACCTTTTCCCATAATACAAGAACTAGGGGACACCAAATGAAATTGATGGGTAGTAGGTTCAAAACTAATAAAAGGAAATTTTTCTTCACACAGCGCACAGTCAACCTGTGGAACTCCTTGCCCGAGGAAGCTGTGAAGACCAGGACTCTATTAGGGTTTAAAAAAGAGCTTGATAAATTTTTGCAGGTTAGGTCCATAAATGGCTATTAGCCAGGGATAAAGTATGGTGCCCTAGCCTTCATAACAAGGGCAGGAGATGGATGGCAGGAGATAAATCACTTGATCATTGTCTTCTGTTCTCCTTCTCTGGGGCACCTGGCATTGGCCACCGTCGGCAGATGGGATGCTGGGCTCGATGGACCTTTGGTCTGACCCAGTATGGCCATTCTTATGTTCTTATGTTCTTATAAGATATTTGCTTTTTCTTTTTGAAACTCTGCTATCAGTTTCAAATGTAGAGCTAGAAAATCACTGAGATTTCTCAGACGGTTGATGAGACTGTCCCAGCCAATCAGCATGCAGAACTGTGTTTTCTGCTATAATCAATGCACAATAACCAATGGTGTCCATTTATGATACATATGAAAGGAGAAAGCTATAAGTATTCCTCCCAATGGAGAGAGCTCTGACAACCAGCCACTGGACCGAAAGGGAGAACTGATCCAGATGGAATCTCTGTCACATTAATGAAGCTGTCTCATAACTGTAATGGAGACCTCATGTATCTAATGTGACACTTAGCAAATGCGGGCATGAATAAATAACTGAAGTCCAATTGAATTAACCTCCAGCTGATCAGCACAACTAAACAAATTATCCTAAACTCCGAAGAAGATTAGGAAGACGTGAGCAGGCCACAATCATTTGGTGGGAGGCTTAATTCAATTTAACAAGTTTAAACCTAATGCCCCAGTGTTCTTCTCTGATCTCAGGCTTTTAGGGCAAACCTCTTCTAAAGTGCTTTTGTGGAACCTGGAAAGGAGGGTCACATCATATTAGTAACAACAGCAGCAGTTCACCCCAGTGTCGCTTGGTGAAACAAAGCAAGACACATAAGCAGAAAATATGGGTGAGGGGTCACTTTATACAGGCACAGAAGAGAAAATAAGAACATGCTATTGATTTCCTGGCAGGGAATTCAAACCTAATTTCCAAGAAAATGTTTAACAACATGGCATTACATCAATCTTCCTTTCTCCAGTGAGCACAAATACAGACACTCACCAATGCTTATGTTACATTAAGACCTGGATATCTCAATATTCCTAAACTGGAATCCTGGCCCCACGGAGGTCAACTGGAGTTTTGTCATTGACTTCCATGAAGTCAGGATTTTGCCCCTAGAATTTAACCTCCAGGTGGGTTCTCTGTATCACAGCAGGATCCTGGACATGCTACCAAGTCAAATCAATGCCAGGGCCTTCAACCCTACGTAAGATGCCTGTGGGATTTACTGTGCCATTTAGCCAATATCTTTGAGAAACAAAACACTATCCAAGGGTGGCCTTGTGGCTACACAGCCCTGTGTGACAAGGGGAGCCATTACACACACACACAACTCACTGACCAATGTCAGCCCAATTCATCATCCACAGTCCCATTTGACCCTGGCCTCAGTGGGCCCCAATAGAACTTGACGCTACTAGCTCTCTTTTCCTGGTTTTTGTCGGGGCTTAGGTTACTAGAGGCCTCGGGACACAAGGGCCATACTCCTTCACACTAGGACCTCCCACTTTGTTTCTGACCCCTCAGCCCAACTGGTCATGTTGTCCAAGGGCAGTGGCACACTCTGCACATGCCATGGACAGAGGATGGCAATCGCCTGGAGCCACTGGGAACTCCTAGTATGAAGGAGTAGGCCTTGTGTCCCTGAGGCCTCTGGTGACCTATGCCCTTACAAGATATGGCAGGGCCTCACTCTCTACATGCCTGCCAGTCTCGGGCAGCAGTTGCCATGGAGCCTGTCCTCCGATACTTTCCTCAGCAGGTGAAGACAGTGCTCTGGAGGACGCTCCCCAGGTCTGCCTCCCGCCAATTTCACTTGGTTGTCACAGCTCTGATCCTCCAGCATTGCTCACAGGAGAAAGGCCAGAGCTGGGCCCAAAATGTGAAAAAGCAGATCCCTGTTTGCTCAGCAATGGTGATGGTAAGAAGCTATTATTTAAATCAGGAAGGAGGCCCCCATGCTTTGTGTGCACTTCCAGGTCAGGAAAATGCCACACCCATAGCCCAAACTAACTGCTGGAGAATGAATCTACTTGGAAAAATCATTGGACCGTCTCTTTGGCTCCTCCTCTGGTTGCCTGGCAGTGCTCAGGCACCAGGGATAGTCAGAACGCTTTCCAAAGTGACAGCTGGGGATTTCCCTGGCATAAGGGAATGGCTGACATCAAGCTGATGAATAGAACACTAGGGCATTCTTTGGTTTGCAGAGTGGTAGCCACAGGAGTGTTCCACCCCCCATAACTTATTTATGTCAGGGGGCAAAATCACCCCCAAATAATCTCAGGATAACGGGGCAGATTAATTCGTCTTTGCAGATTCTGGCCTTCAGTCTATATTCTGCAGCACAGGAATACAAGACAGAAATCTAAACCACAGAAGTAATAACCTGTAAACTAATAAACCATGAACTAATAAACCAACCAAACACTTTGATAGCAAAGCTCTCCCAAGAGTGCAGATTATTAATGGTTGTCCTGAAACATCAGGTGCGTAGTTTTCTAGTGAAGGGGGAGGAAATGTTAACGCACTGTGGAGCTTGGATGTTTGCTCCGTGAGATCGCATACCTCTTCATGTAAATAGAGAGATCAGCATCAAGGGCTCTGAGGCACTACAGTAAGACAAACAATGATACTAATCAAAAGTAGCCCTCTTGCCATCTAAGAGTACACAGGCACTTAATTGTTTTTAAAAAGAATTACCCTGAAAAGAAATGATTAGATAAATAATAATATGTAAAACTGCAATATGGTGGGTAGTTTTCCCTGGAGAAGAACAGGGCAGCAGTGTCACCAATTCTCTGCAGTCTCAGAGACAGTGTGCATATTTCTTGAGTAATTAAAGCATGGAACTGGGAGGAGGGACTCCTGGATCTTATCCTCTAGAAATGACTTATGTGAATTGCTGAATGTCTCTGTGCTTTGGTTTCCCTCTCTGTAAAATGGGGGTACTAATTTCCTGTCTCATTGGGGTGCTCCTAAAGATTAATTCACTAATGTTCATGAAGTGGTTGGAAATGCTTGAATGAAAAATGATACACAAGTGCAAAATGTTATCTGTGAAGAAAAGTATCCTATCAGCACCAAAGCTACACAAGTACTGGCAAAATGACAAAGGGTGAGAGAAAGCTCATAAGTGCTTCCCAGCACTGGCTTGGTGCATGTTTTCATGTCTCCCTGGAGTGGCTGGCTCATATGAAGTATAAGAACCCCTGTTATTGACAGATATTTTGGATAAATGACAGGAGATTATGGGGTTTTGGTGCTGAAGATGCAAGGTTCAAACATCTGCTGGTATCTGCCTGTATGTTACACTCGGAGACGGTCCATAGACCCATGACAGGGTGGAATTAGCATTTGATTCAAAAGATAAAAGTCTCCTACTTCCTAAAGTCATATTTGTCACTCAGATGAAGGTAGGAGTGGTTTCCCTATGGCCTGAGATCAAATGGAGCCTTCTGTGCTCCAGTCATATACAAAGGGAACTGGAGGTTAGCAGGGATACAGCAAAAATAGGATGCCTTTTTTTTCATAAGATGGAATTCTCCGCCAAGGAAGATATAGTGGAAATTCAACAGGAAGACTTATTGACAGCAGCTGCCACTATCTCAGTCACACAGGCAACCCCTTGAATGCTTGTAGTAAGCAAGAGAGAAATGTTGGTTCTTCACAGGAAGGGAAAACGGGATTTGCCAGATGACAAGAAGGGATGATAAGGTATCAAGTCTCCCTGTTCTGTCTTGTTCAGAGATTTTCCATGGAATTCTGTTGCCCTCTGGAGGTTTATTAATGCACTCGCAGCACTATGACTAGCAGTTAACTTCATTTAAAGTCAGTTAAACTTTTCATGCAAAAACAATTCAGAACACTAAGTCTTTACAAATGTTTGGACAGATGATCCAAAATTCAGAATTTTTGTTGTCGAGAGTGGTTTGTGTGGTAGAAGGGTAAGATGTGAGGGGGAAATGGAAATAAAGGTTTGGGAGACACTTAGCATTATATATTTTATAGTATTACACTGGATATGCTTTAAGAAATCCTATTTTTTTGGAATGTATCTAGGCCAAAAATATTACTCTGGGATGAGCAAAGGTCAAGAATTTTGGAAAAACAAAACAAAACTAAAGTTTTTAAGATGGTTGTTACAAATGTATTAACTTTTTAGTATTTCTTATTTTTTTTCAACGTCAAATGCATGTCTGTCTTCTATCATGAAATCTGTGTGTGGTAGCTGTCAATCAATAAAAACACTCCCATTCTTATATAGTGCTGTTCATCAGTAGATCTCAAAGCCCTTTACAAAAATTAAATCATATCTCCTCATTTTGCAGATCGAGAAACCAAGGTACAAAGTGGTGAAGTAAGTTGCCCAAGGTCACCTATCAGGCCTAAAAATAGACCCAGTCCAGTGCTGTACCCTTTAGGATATTCTGCCACTTTACAAGCTACTTTACAGTTTTGATTGAAACATGAATTAGGGCACATGAAGAAAAATGTGGTACTACTGAAAAGGATGTAACTGTTTACATTATAGGCTCATACACTGACCCTTAAGTACTATGATATTACAAATAAATTACAATAATATTAGCCATGCTGTCCACCATAACAAACGAAAAGGCAAGATTTACCTAATTTGTGGCCTGATCCTTCACTCTGACCAGCATCATACATCTCAAAATATTCCCGAAGAGTTTAATGGCCAAAAGAAAGTCCCCACCATCCAGCATGATCTCAATGACTCATTCAAGTCAATAGGAAACAGCCAAGGATGAAAACACTATGGAGCATGCATCTTACAACCAAGATTCCGTTCCACTCAAATGTGACAAGCTAGGTTTTGAGTTCTCTCTTGTTTGCCAATTTCAATCAGACCTTTAACATTCTGAGTGCCTTTAAAATTTGAGAGAAGAGCGTGGGATGCTCAGAACCCTATGTGGAAACAGGAAATCCAGCCATTTCCAAATTGCTATGCTCTGATTTGAGGCTAAGATTCACCTTATCCCAACCTCCATCTCTCCACACAGCCTTGACATTCTGGTCACAGATGGGAAGCTGTGATTCTTTGGAGACAGAGGATGAGTCTTCTGCAGCATGAGCTTTGCTCTAGCTGGTGAATAGATAGAAACAGCACAGTAGAACAATTATAGAATTTAAATCATGCAGAAGATGGCACAAAAGGAAGTCAAGGCCATTTCAGAATGCCCTTGGAGTTTATACAGCCAATACTTTAGAGATGTTTAAATAACTAAGAACATCAGCATTTCAAGAGTTGGGTCAGGGCAACTATGCCAGCTTGCCAGGCTAGAAAGCAGGCTCTGAGAGTTCCTATCACACTCCTAGAGGGAATGCTTTCAATACTAAAAATTGAGAGGGTGCTATGCCTATTTTGAAGAGGGATTGTGTCTGTTGACTTATTAGAGACCTCTTCCTTCTCACCACCCTCTCTCATACGGATTGGGCAAGAGCCAGAGATGGGTCTGTCAGGTTTGCGAGGGTTCTTCCCCTGTTTGCCTTAGAGTTTGCTGAATATAGGGAGGTCTACCATGGTCTGTAGGTTTTGGGGGAGCAAGGAAGGAGCTGACTGGAAAGGGGCTGACCTAGTTCAGTGTATGTGTGGTAGGGATGTAAGAGTTTAACTGGTTAGCCAATAAGGTGATGCTTATCTGTTCCTGTTAACAGTTAAACTCTGCTAGGGAGCACAGGGCTGACAGCCCATGAGGCTGGCAGCCAGTAGTGCTGAGGGCCAGCAAAGGTGAGTCCATGAGGCTGGAAGTCCTCAAGACCAGTGGGGCTGGGAGCCCACAGGGCCAGCTGCCGGCAGCTGGTGGAGACTATGGAGCCAGAAGCCTGTGGGGCCAGCAGCCAGGAGCCTTCCAGCATCCTTCCTTCCCTACATCCCCAGGTAAAATGTTTAACTGTACAATCAATAGAATTTTGATTGGTTACATGGTTACTATGTTTTTACATCCGTAGCATGTGGAGGGTTGTAGTGGTATGAAGTGTGTTGAGTTTGAAGGGGGCATTTCCCACTCAGGGCACGTCTAGGCTACATGGCTCCGTCAACGGAGCCATGTAGATTAGGGTTGTAGGCAAAGGGAAACGAAGCGGCGATTTAAATAATAATTTAAATAATCGCGATTTAATAATTTAAATAATCGCGATTTAAATTAAAATGGTTGCTGCGCTGTGCCAATCAGCTGTTTGTCGGCACAGTACTGTAGTCTGGACGCTCCACGGTCTACATCAAAGGCATTTGTCGACCTCCCCGGTATGCCTCGTGGGATGAGGTTTACCGGGGAGGTCGACAAATGCCTTTGATGTCGACCATGTAGGTCCAGACTACAGCGCTGTGCTGATCGGCACGGCACTGCAGCCATTTTAATTTAAATGAAGCGGCGATTATTTAAATCGCCGCTTCATTTCCCTTTGCTAAGTAAACAAATCTACATGGCTCCATCGACGGAGCCATGTAGTCTAGACGTGCCCTCAGTGAGGCCAGGGGGAATGGGGTAAGCTGGATACAGGGGGAACTTCCCCAGTGTGTGGTTCTGAGGGAACCTGGAGGGAGTGCAGGGGTCTCCCATTCTGTGGGGACAGCAGGTGTGTGGGAAGTAGGGTGCGGAGGGGAATTTCCTTCTCTGCAAGGTTGGGAGAGATAAATGTGGGAGACGGGGTGAGCTGGGTGCATGGTGATCTTCCCCACTCTGTGGGGCTAGAGAGGAATGATATTGGAAGGAGCAGGGTGCAGGGGTAGGATCCCCACAGGGTAGGGCCAGGAATGGAGCGGGGCACTCCCAGCTCATTGTGGCCAGGATGCAGGAGGGACTGGACAGGATACTGGAGCTCCCTGCTCAGAAGGGCCCAGATGCAGGAGGAGTTCCCCGCTTGGTGGGGCTAGAGCCGTGCAGGGGTGGACACCCAGCTTGGTAACGCCAGCGGGGCGCCTTGCCTGGAGAGGCTTGGGAAAAGGGGCATCTCTAGTAGGTGAGGCCAGGAGGTTGTGGGGAGGGGGGAGCTTCCTGCTCCGCGGGGCGGAGGGGGGGATACGGTGGGACCAGAAGGGGTGCGGCGGGCTTCCCCGTGGGGCCCGGGGACGTGCAGGGAGGGCTCCCCGCTCTGAAGGCCCGGATGCAGGGGAGGCTCCCCGCTCAGTGCAGCCTGAGGGGGGCAGGGAGGGCTCCCCGCCCTGAGGGCCCGGATGCAGGGGAGGCTCCCCGCTCAGTGCAGCCTGAGGGGGGCAGGGAGGGCTCCCCGCCCTGAGGGCCCGGATGCAGGGGAGGCTCCCCCCTCAGTGCAGCCTGAGGGGGGCAGGGAGGGCTCCCCGCCCTGAGGGCCCGGATGCAGGGGCGCCGGGTTTCCCCGGGGCCCGGAGGAAGCGTGGCGAGCTCCGCGCTCTGAGGGCGCGCGGGGGCGGGGATGGGGGGGGGGTGACGCCCATGCGGGGCGGGCTCAGTGACTCGGCGGCGGCGCCGCGCGCAGAGCGGATGCGGCGGGCGGCGCCGGGCAGGAGCGCGGAGGACGCGGCGGCGTTGCCGGGTGAGGCCGGCGCGGACAGGCCCTGCTCTCGCTCGCCACCTTCTCCCGGGCTGGTCTCGCCTACCAGCCGGCCGCGGCCTATGGCGCCCGGCTTCCTGGGCCCGGCTCCAGCTGCCGGCGAGCCCTTGGGGGGGCTGCAGCAGGGGGGGCTCGTGGCGTGACTCGGAGCCTGCCCGTGCCCTGAGCTTTATGGGGGTGATCCGAGGGTTGCCAACTTTGCCGACCGGACACCTTTTGCAGCAATGGCGTCCGGTCCGTTCGGTCGGGAAAGTTGGCAGCCGAAAGCCTGCGGTTGGTTCCCTGGCCTAATCTGAAGTTGGGCTCTTGTTTGATCCCCTGACCGTAAGGCCATGGCCAGCTGGGGGGGTGCAGTGGGTGTTACGGGCTCCAAGTGATCCACCAAAGTCCTCCCCCTAGATTTGGTTTTTAGGGTAAGATACAAATATTGGGTTACAAAATGGGAATCACTGGCTTGGGAATGCCAGACTCCAAATCAGGGGTGCCCTTAAGTACAAGACAGATGGTTATACTAGCCCCGTTTTATCCCAATCCTCAACATTTGGGCGGGGAAGTTGGGCAAAATGGTTCTGGATTTGGTCCCTCTTGAGCAAAACCATGCTCTAGTGCAGTGTTTCCCAAATGGTGTTCCGCGGAAGTGAAAATACAGGTTCCGTGAGAAAATTCCATTACAAGAACTACTCAGCACTGTGTGCGCAGTCAGTCAGTGGTGCAATTGCCTGTTATATACCACCATAAGGGGTTCCGCAAAATTCTTTCGAGTTTAAAAGGGTTCCCCGGACAAATAACATTGGGAAACACTGCTCTAGTGGGATCCAGGAGACCTGGGCTTTGGGCATCAGGATGCAAGACTGGTAGGACTGTATAATCTGTTGCATGTGACACAATAACAGTTTCAAGCAGTGTGAAACTATGAATGGCATAAAAGCCTGTAAATAGCAACTTGTATGTGTAGCCTAAGTTACTAAAGAGGGTAGTGACAATTCACTTCTGAGTCAGATACACTCAGACATCACATGTTCATAATTATTTATATACAGCTGCACCAGTTGTTTACATCTATGGGCATATTTATGCCATTAAAACAACACTGATATTTTAAATTTAATGAAAATATTAAGCCTTTTTATGACTCTCAGTTAATGTTTATTTCTAATACTAGTATATTATTTTACTCAGCATTTAAGACCTCTGCCATGGCAGCAAAATCTATTGTAACTTCAAAGCAGAAAGAGGAGGTGGTGAGGGGTATCCTAACAGAGGTGGTATGCACGGCCTTCTCCAACTCCATTCTTGTGGTGGTGACACAGTATGGGAAGATGGGGACACTCATCTCTGTGGACCCCAGCACAGTAGCCAGTGATATCAGCAAACCTTCACTCACCACGAAAGTGCTGCTGGGCACGGATGAGGTATGTGGCCCTGAATATTGAGGGGGACTCTCTCACTGGCTCAGAATTTGAGCCTGCTTGGGCTGCCAAGCAGCTGATGTGCAGTTGTGCAGTGGTAAGATTAAAGAATCCTGTACTAAGAGGGGTGTAGTTCATCAGTACATCTTGGGTATTCATGTTAAAGGTATGTTTAACATAACAAAAGTCTAATTAAATCTATGCTGAAAGCATATAGGGGTTCTGTCACTTCATACTCAGTTATTCTTATGGAGCTTTGCCATTCCCATTGACTTCAGTGGTGCTGGAACAAATGTAATGGGCTTCACTAACCTTTCTCCAGTGCTTGTCACAGTATTTTTTCCCCATCTGAGCGCTTTGTTTTCTCCCCACTTTTACCTCTTCCAAAATCAACTTCAGCACCCCTTCCCTGAACTGTGCTTACCACCAGTTGCCTTAGATAAGACAGTTATCCAATTCATTTTAATTTAAAATGAGTTCTCAATTACTATTTTACAGAAACAAGAGAAAACAATAATAAATTTTGGATTAGATAGGCACTAAATACAAAGTTACAGTATACTGCAAGTTTACCTAATTTTACAGTGCTATAGTAGAACTATCCAGTGTTGCTTGCTAATCCCAAACAGAAAAAAAAACCCAAACTCAGCAATGTGACAGGTTGCTCATCCTCTTAGCAGCTGGTCTTTTTGTAGCCCTCACCTTTCAATAATAAGCTCTCTTTCCTTCATGTGTCTGCCTGTAGACAGGATGGTTACAGCGTTGGTGTGATGTGCACTTGTCAACATGGAACAGAAAAGCATATTCAGTTTCTGATACTTATGTTAATCAGTGGCACTTCCTGTTTACATATGCGAGAAATCATTTCCCCAAGTCTTGCGTAGGTGTCCATTGTCTGCTGCTTTGTATTATGTTAATTAATTAATGTAAACAACCTTGAGGAAGTCTTTAATTAACATGAGAATGAAGTACTTCCAGCCCAGCCTTTTTTGGTGATGCATACTGCCAAAAACCCCAAATCAGTGCTGAAACAAAATCAAACAAAAGTAAACTTTAGATAGATATATGTGGCAAGATGGATGTGCCAAACGGCATATTTTTAGAGAAACACTAATTAAAACCCTAATTAAAAGGGGTTATATATCCCTTCTTTCCTGCTAATGCTTCACTTTTTTAAAAATTTACATTAGTCTGTAAAATCACCCTGTAGCTTTAACCATCAGCTATGATAACATTTCTAAAACTATGGTGAATGTAAAGAGGTGGCTGTCTTTTCCCAGACCTTGCAAGAGTCAAAAATTCCTTTGTGAGTTACAGTTTATTAAAGGAAAGTATGATTTAGTGACTTCTTAAGAAGTTTGGCTCTGGTGGTAATGCTCATCTTGAGGCTGTGACTTAATACAATTGGATGTTTAGTGATGTGAGAAGTCCTGATGTAACAGTTTGGGTGATGGGACCTGCAACAATAAAGGCTCTACACTGAGCTTCAGAGTTCTCTGAACTGGTGCAAACCTGGTTAAAGCCTTAACTAAAATATTTTTTTTGGCGTATGATTGGCTAACATTTATGGAGCCAGTCTGTTTAAAACATACTTTCTAAAATGGCTACATTGATTAACCAGATCTGTAGTATAGCCTTGAATCATGTCTAAACTATTCAACAAACCCAGTTTCAGTCCAGTATAGATAAGTCCTTAATATACCTAATTTACTTAGTAAAAAGATACTCCAGGAGCATTCCTTTAGCAGCAAATGAAATATTCTCTCAACTGAAGGACTGTCTTTGCTTTTCAGCCCCTCATCCATGTTTGTGCTAAAAACCTGGTGACATTTGTGTCTCAAGAAGCTGGGAACAAACCTGTTCTCCTGGCTATGGCTTTGAAGGACAAGAGCATGGAAGGAATAAAAGCGCTGCAGGAGATGATCCGAAGTTGCCAAGTGTGGTGAGGCTCTGCTTTCTGGTAGCAAGGAAGGAAGTAACCCACCACTGCTTATTTAAAAAGACAAAACATGCCTTTATGCTGGTTTTGGATCCTGTTGAGGATTTCATGAATTTTCTCTACCATGTAGAACATTAGAAGATTTTGCTCTTGTTGCTGGGTTTGGAATCCATGCAGCTAACAGTGAAGTAAAAACATATTTCTTAACACAAAATGAAAATTCATTTCCATCACATTGGGTGACGGATGTATTTTTGTAAAACTGCATGTGGGTTTGCAGCAGGGTCTGGAAAAGTGAATGGCTTCAAGCAATGTAACAGTGAAACGCTGTGCTTTAAAGTGTAAAATCAGATGCAGAATGAATAAAAATACTAATTGGAAAATGCTTAATGTTACCAGTTTTTTCCCCATGATAACCAGTTTAAATTAAATATTTGGAGTCAGAATCAAGTCAGTGGGAATTGTATGCAGTGTAAAATAGGGAAGAATTTTGACTATTGACTAGGGCCCATGGGAAAGAGTTGCAAGTTTTGACTGTGTGAGAGAGTTAATACCTTTGTGGGGTACCCTATCTTCAGTCACTAAAGAGAAACCATCATCGTGAAAATCACACTTGTCTGAAATACTGCATCTTAGTGCCAGGTAACACTTAACATTGCTGTTGCTGAAAGAAATAATAAAATCAAAATATTGTATCTTTTTTTTTTCCTAGTTTGTTTATTTTGTGATGGTGAGCTTCACTGAATAGGTCACGTCCTGATTCTGCAGTTGAATATTCACTGGTGAATGCTTGTGTTTGCCTGAAGTTCCACTGACTTCAGTAGAGCTCTACACATGCACAAGGGTCCACTTACATAGATCCAGTTGCAGGATAGTCGGTTTCTCCCTTAAAAACATCAGCACTGTGTCTAGACTGGCCAGCTTTTCCAGAAAATCAGCCGCTTTTCCGGAAAAACTTGCCAGCTATCTACACCGGCCGCTTGAATTTCCGCAAGAACACTGACAATCTCATGTATGATCGTCAGTGTTCTTGCAGAAATACTATGCTGCTCCCGTTCGGGCAAAAGTCCTTTTTGCACAAAGCTTTTGCGCAAAAGGGCCAGTGTAGACAACGTGGTATTGTTTTGTGCAAAAAAGCCCTGATGGCTAAAATGGCGATCGGGGCTTTCTTGCGCAAAAGCGCGTCTAGATTGGCCAGGGACGCTTTTCCGCAAAAAGTGCTTTTGCGGAAAAGCGTCCGTGCCAATCTAGATGCTCTTTTCCGCAAATGCTTTTAACGGAAAACTTTTCCGTTAAAAGCATTTGCGGAAAATCATGCCAGTCTAGACGCAGCCCAGTAGAGGAGTAGGAAAAATATTATGCATTATAAATATATTTTTTTCAAATATCAGAATATACTATAAAAAGGATTGTGTCTCAGAAAGTGTAATTTTAAGTTAGGTTCAAAATCTCCAGGTTTGTACTTACAAGAAATTCAGTTAAGTGTATTTTTCAGAATTATATTTCCTAGGGCCACAGTGTTTGCATCTGTGTCAGCATCATAAGGGGTCCCCCTCACATTTTACATTCTCTTGCTATTATTCTTCTGGCCAAGGAGGGCTGGAAGACCTGTTAAAGTCTGTCAATGTTCTTACTATATGGACTTAAGGATTTTCACTGAAAAATACACAGTTATTTCCCAGTTCCTGTTACAGAACTGTGTCTCTACTGCACTGAGAGCCTCTGTCAACTCAGGGAATAAGACATCATGCAGATTGAACCTGAATGCCACCTCCGCCTTGACAATACAAAATACTACTGCTATACCCTGAAGAGTATGAGTTCCAGCTCTCTAAAAGCTGTGAGGCTCCAACCACTGTAGTGTAGGATATTAAGAGATGCTGTTTGTCACCACTTCTATACCTCTTCAGGCAGACAGGGAAGCTGGAAGCCAAGAGGCTGGTCCTTTAAGCTGTAGTCAGCTAAGCTGGTATATTATTGCCCCCATGCATGTTTAAAGTTAGAGACAGCTGTGAAAAAATCAGTTCTTCAGCTGCCATTGAGATTTTATGCACAGCTCTGACTCAAAGGGGGGAGGTGCCCCAATAAAACAGAGCTAAAGCCCTGGATCTTTCTGCAAGGCCAAGCTACCTGCTTGTCATTCCGTTCCCTATGGGGGTCAAACGCTTCTCCAACCCCCAAACTGATTACAACTTTCCCCAGCCCTGTTGCCACGCCTACAGAGTGAACATGGTGCTTATTTGCTGGCCCTTGTGCAAGTGGCACTTCCGCTTGGTTTCCTAGGTAGTAGCCAGAGCCAGGCACGATTGGCCAGTGACAGTGCGCTGATCTACTACAAGAGCCCCAACTGTTGCAAGCATGGGAACAATGGCAGGTGCAGTCCGAGGCTGGGTGTAGGAACCGCGGGGCTGGGCAGGGATTGTGGTTGTACGGGCGACGGCGGCAGCGCTGAGCCAGGAGTGAAATCAAACAACAGGGCAGAGCGGAATGTAAGTTCTGCAGCCTCTTGAAAGAGGCGTCTGGAGCCCCAGCCCGGCCCGAGGAGCGTGGAGATGAATGGCGGGAGCGGGGGGCTGTTTAGACGGTGCGGGGCAAAGGCAGGCGGCAGCTGGGGGCGGCCGGAATTGCGACTGCAGGCACCTGGGGAGCGGGGGCTGGGACCCCGCTGAACTTCCCCGAAAGCGGAGCGGCCTCGCCCGGAGAGGGGGCGGTGACAGGCTCCGGGGAGGAGTCTCCGGGGAAGGTAGGTGGAGGTGCCGGGGAGGTAAGTGCCCGAGGCCCTACGGGGGTAAGTCGGAAGCGCATCGGTTCCCGGAGTAAGACGCTAGGCGGGCGCGAGGGAGCTCGGGCGGGGTAAGTGGAGGCAGCCAGGCCCGGGGGGGGGGAGTCCTGGAGGGGCGCGAGCAGCAGGCCCGGTGGGTCCCCTTCCCCCTCCCGGATCCAGCGCGGAGGGAAGCGCCGACCCAGGGCAGTGCAGGCTGGCAGGGGCCACGGAGAGCCATGGAAAGGGGGACACAGATCCTTCCCCCGCGCCTGACCCTTTTCCTCCCGGGGGCTCCCCTGACCCACGGGCCCCAGCGCTGAAAGAGGGGCTTGTGAGCTGGGGTGTGGACACAGTCTGGCCTGAGCTGGGTGTCTCAGGGCCTGGAGACTAACAGCCTTGGGGGGCACAGGGAGCGGGTACCCTGAAAGGAGAGACCTTCCACCCTGCTGTGCTCACCAGCTCCTCTGCCAGAGGCCCAGGGCCGGACCTGCACCCATGCCCCTGTCCAGTGCTGGCTCCTCCCAGAGCTCTGCCAGTGTCCCTGGAGCAATCCCCACCCCTTTTCAGGGCCCCTCCTACAGTTCTGCCAGAGTCGCTTATACCTGCGGTCCCTCTCCAGCTCTGTGATGCACCCAGTGCTGAAAGATGGCTTTCTTTTCAATCGATGGTGGGCAGCCTGTGACCTGAAGGCCTCATGTGACCCATTTGGATTATATGTGTGACACATGAAACAATTTGTTTACTGTTGTCCATGGGCAGAGTTGCTGGATTCTGTTGGTTTCCGTCCATGTCATTTTTTCCTACCGCTATCACTAAAGTGACACGCATGTAAAGCAAGGGTGAAGTGAGGGGTGTGCTGATTGCACACAATGTTGACTGAGAGAGCCCTGTGCTCCCTCTGCATCCAATCAGAGTTCTATTACAAGTCAATCGCCACACCCTGCAAATTCTAGGTGCACAAGCACAGTTAGCAAAATTACCCCTATCCCAGGAGATCATCTTGGTTATAACAATCTTGCGGCCCACTGGGATGAAGGAGGGCCCCTTATGCTGCCCGCTCGCTAACCTAGGTTGCCCATTGCTGTTTAAGATGATGGTCCCAATGGCTGAGATCTTCACTGCTGTAATTGGCACTTTGCCAGGAAGACAATTCCCTAAAATCCTATGCAATTCACCAGTCAGACATGGGATCTTTTTAGGGGGGAAACTGTAGGCTGCCCTGAAACTGACCTGTGGTGGAGCCTCTAGCATGGAAACCCAGCTAACTTGACTTGTCTGCTAAGTAGAAAGATATGTGACTTAGCTAGTGACTGGATTGATGGGCGCTTTCCAGTCCTGCCCTACAGCAAACATAGGCTTTGGGTGGGGCACATCTAGCATCTCATTTATATTGGCATTTCCTTCTACGTCATGTGACTGTAGCATAGCAAGACTGAGACAGGTGAATGACACATTCTTTTTCATCAGTGGAAAGTGTCTGTTTTGTTCTGTGGGAAATAGGGCAGGTTTTCCTCCATACATGCTTTGTAAGAAGTGCCTGCTTGAGCAAGGAACAGCTCAGTTGTTCAATTCTTGTTGATGGGTGTTCTCTTGTTCTCCCCAACTGAAAAGGGTGCAATTAAGGTGCAAGTTGCATGCATGAGTAATATCCTGCCTCAATGTGCTATATTCCATGTAGACTTCATTTTAATATACAGTTTGAAAGAGACTGAAATTTCAAAGCTAAAACTCAGTTGCACTGACTCATCAGAACCAGGAGGTATTTCTGGGGTGACTTTGAATATGTCACATTCTCTTGCCATGAGTTTCAAGCCCTAACTTTGTCCTGCAGCAGCCTAGTAAGATAAGTGAAACCTGTGTTATAGCCATTTTAGGGATGATCAAGGCCATATACAAGTTAGAAACAATACTGGGAGTGGAACCTGTAAATCCTGGCTCACAATCCTATGGTCAAGACACTAGACCACATTTCAAGGAGACCCTCCTATTTAGGATTAAGGGAAAGTTCTGTCCATGAAGGTATCTGTGTTTTGGATTTGTTTGTTCTGGGAAGATTTAGCTGCCATGTGATATCAGTTGTGATCCAACATTGGAGGAGTACAGGATCATGATCTCTTGCTCACTGTAAAGTGGTGATGGTAAACAAAAGGAATTTTGGATTCACTTGACAGGCGCTTCATATGTTCTGGCCCCCATTAGATATGGGCTTTAACGTGGTCTGTCAAGGATAGGAATTTCTGAGTTGCTGTATCAATTCTCCTCTTCCCAAACTCTCCCACTGTTCTGTGTTCTCTTTTGGAAGCAAATGGGCCTTTAGCTGCTTGGAAATGACCAGTTACCCAGCACAGCTGGTATCTAATTACATTCCAGAGCTGGGAATACTAACTCAGCACTATGCAGAGGGGTTTTTTTTAATTAGTGTTGTTATAAACTGTTAATTAAGTCCTACAACAGCAGTAATCTCAGCAGGATTGGTGGCTATGTAATCATAGCTGTTCCTGATTGTAGCTCTTACTACTTTTCAGCCTGGGTTAGGAAAGCTAATAAAACCTATAGATAACTGTGTTTTCCATCAGCTGGCTAAGATCAAAGCCACAGAGCTGCTAATGTGCCAGTGTGCAGCTGCTAAGAACAGGTGGTTTGGCCCAACCACCCCCTCGCCCGCCCATGCAAAGACATGGGAAGTACAAATTCTGGGGTAGGAAGGAGTCAGACCCTAGCTGCTAAATCATGGTAGCTAGAGGGGTTCAGTTCCATACACATTAGAGAGGAATGGGGTGGCGGACAATAGGGAATTGATGTATGTCCTGTGGGGTAGCAGAGAAACATTTCCTGTTCTAAAAGGGGGGGCAGGAATCTACAGTGGGCTCCTGTGAGGATTGAATAGAAGGGAGGCCTCATGCCTCAGGGGCACGTACAGAGCTCAGCCAGGTGAGCAACTCATACTCCATGGCCAGTGGCACTAGGGCATGGGCACTACAGCTCACGTTGCCATTTCACCCTGTTGTCGGATGAAATTTCTGAGGCAGGGGCCTCCTGTGGCTTCCATTTGTTCCATGGCCTGGTCCAGCCTTCAACTTAAGAAAGAAAAAAGTTGTAAGTGAGTGAATGGAGGAAAGGACCTGACCCGGTGTGTGTAGACTATGGCTGTGGTGATGGAGCTGGGACTAGAGGCCTGTCTGATCGGGAGATTTGCTCTGATTCAAGCCATGGATATTGAGGCCCCCAAAGTGGCTGCTTCTGTGCAAACCCCCAGGGCAGACAAAAAAACTGCCACTGGCATGGAGTATTTTGCTCCTGAGGAGCAGTGTCTAACTGTGTCCAGTCGGCTATGGGATATGTGCAGATGGGTAGTAGGATGAGACCAAACAAATTTCCTTATAACTTAAACCATCTTTGAAGGGCTGAAAAGGCCACTCCATTTACCCATATAAGCCTTAATTATTTTACTGATCCTTGCTGGAGCAAGTGCTGTATCCCCTTTCAAGTGTGATTCTGCTCTAAGTATCTGTTAAAATTGAATTAGTAAGAGGGTTTCCTTGCTGTCAATGATTCCAAATAATTTTTTCTTGGGTTATAAGTGAAAAGTGCCTCCTTTACTACCAGCCCAATGAACCTGGATCTGACAGTCATATTCTGCTCACTTTGACATCTGGCAGGCTGGGTTCCTTTTTTTCACCCCTCCTTGCCCGTGATGCAGATATATAGACCTTTTATGCTCCATTATTTCTCTGCAGCCGTGCTTTGCCTATGCACCTGTAATGAAGACAAATTGAGGCAGCAGAGGTTGCAAAGGTGTGAGTGCAGGTTGTGATCTGCATAATATTGTTTAAGGGAAGCAGGAAATAACACATCTGGGTCTTGGGTGAATTTTGGGCTGGCTGTTAGAAAAATATCTCTTGTCTCTTTTAAAGTGATCAGATTTGACTGAAATATTCCAGCTGCGGAGTGGAGCCCCTCCATGCCATTTTGAGTAATTTTTTAGAGTAGAACTGTAATAGAGTTTGGCAGTCTTCATTCAGGGCTAATCTTTTGTGTGTGTGTGTGTGTGTGTGTGTGTGTGTCTGTGTTCACTGCACTCAGACCTACAGCTTTGCCTCCAAATGGTCTTGGTTATTGGGAGAAGGGGGAGGGCATGTTGCTAGGCCCCTAGACTAAACAGCAACATATTTTCCTATGCTGACTATATTTTCTTAGAGACTCTTTTTACATTTTGTGTCTTCTTCAGGCCATGCATGGTGCTCTTCCTTCCCTGTGTACAGGGGAGAGGCATCTCTCGTGATCAATTGTGTTAGCAGAGTGAGTCATCTTGGCTTTTCATAAGAAACTTCAGAAGTCCTGCTCACACTCCTTAGGAATCAGGTGAGCAGTGACAGAAGGTACCCCCCCACCTGCTCTGTGTTCTGGTGCTCTTCAGGTTCAACGGTAGAATTACATGGGTGGCCCATCATCTATTGAGAAGGAGTTTGTCATCCTGAAAGGTCCCTGGACCTGATCCAAAACCCAATGGGAAGATTCTCACTGACTTCAGTTGGCTCTGGATCAATAAAGAGCAGAATCCAAGAAGCTGAGTGTCTGGAGAGCAGGCACAAAGATGGAGGCTTCGGTTCTCAGAAGAATTTAGGCTCCTACCTTTCATTGATTTTAATGGAAATCGGGGGGCCTAAATACCTCAAGGATCTGGGTCAAGTGCCTTAGGTCAGGTGGCCTCAAACATGGCATCCTTTTTAGTTTTGGAGAGTGGAGGGCTTTTGCCCCCTTTGAGCATGTGACTCCATGACCAAAGCCAAAATGCTACAGATCAGTCTTGAGGCTCTCTAACTGTGCACAGTTTTCAAATAAATAGGTGGAAACAACCTCTTAGCAGAGCCCTGGTGGATTAGGAGCTCTCTGTGCCTCTAGATTGATTTTAGCACCCTTATGTGCCTGGCCAAACTCTCCACACGATGCTGGGTGGAGACAAGGCTGTCCTTACAGGTTCCCATCAGGCATTGCTTTGAGAAATGGCTTAGCACACTGAGGTCCTGGCCAGTGTTCCCTGTAAGCTCAGTGCTTGGGCGGCCAGCCAGGAGGGATTCAAATGCCACCAAGCTAACACAGCATCCACAGTTGGCTGCAAGTGTTTCTAGTTGGTGGTCCACGTGTGCACTAAGGCATATGCAGATAACAAAATTTATTCCATAGATGGATTGGAAAAAAATTGAGAGAACTGGTCCTGGCCTTTGAATGGGGCTGTTAGGTACTTCAGTAATCTACTATAAATTTTAGAGTTTGTGCATCAGTGTGTTTCTGCCCATCTGTCTGTGGGTCCATTTGTTCAAGATCTCCTCCTAATTGGTAAGAGCTTGATACATACATTTGATATGCAGCTTCCTCTTACCATAACTTAAAGCAAGGTTAGGGTTTGGCTGTGCCAGGACAATGGGATGTGCCTGAAATTCGACTGCTTTTTCATAAAATAAAAAGGGAGTGGTCTGGTAGGAGGGACAATTATAGTGTAGAATAATCACAGGGAGGGCAGCAAGGGGCCAGAGATGGGACTGGGTGGAGCAAGCAGGGGTGGAGAAAGGAACAGCTATCTGCTATATATTCCAGAGAGTTTGTCTGTTTGTGTCTCTGTCCCCCAGCTGGGGGATATGCATCCCTTCCTATCTGTGCCTGCTGCAGCAGCCATGGACAGGTGCTTCTCACCTGGCCCCAAGCTTCTGCTGAGAGAAGGCTGGGGTTGCCCTCTCCCCAGAGCAGCCTGTATACTGAACCCCACTCCAGAACAATGATTTCAATGACAATAAACAAAACTTGAGTTAAGGATAGTGATAGAGATGCAGCCATGTTAGTCTGGTCTAGCTGAAACAAAAGACAGAACTATGTAGCACTTTAAAGACTAATAAGATGGTTTATTAGGTGATGAGCTTTTGTGGGCCAGACCCACTTCCTCAGATCAATTTGTGGAAGAAAATTGGCACGACCATATATACCAAAGTGATACAATCAAAAGAAGTGAACACATAAAATTGACCACATTTTATGTGTTCACTTCTTTTGATTGTATCACTTTGGTATATATGGTCGTGCCAATTTTCTTCCACAAATTGATCTGAGGAAGTGGGTCTGGCCCATGAAAGCTCATCACCTAATAAACCATCTTGTTAGTCTTTAAAGTGCTACATAGTTCTCTTTTGTTTGAGTTAAGGATCTGAGCAACTGGTGAATCTTCCAGTACATTTCATAAATAATTACTACTTTGTCCTTTCCCTGACACATCCATAATGGGCAAGTCTTTTGGGTCAAGCTATCTGCAGGGCATCTCCTCCTTTGACTTGCTACAGAAAAGAAATATGACTAGATGATAACGTCTCCCTTGCTTCTCTGTATCCTCACAACCTGATAGATGTACCAGTGCCTCACACACTAGGCACTAAGACTTCCCCGCCTTGTGGTGGAATATTTTCTGTCTTTGGATAACTTCATAGAACTTCCTCACCCCTTCCCAGCGGAAGCAGAAGGGGTGGGGCCCAGCCTGGCCTCCACCTGCTGTCCAAGCGCTATCACACTGCTACTGTACCAGGCTGTTCTAGGGCTGGTCACAAAGCAAATAAGGAAGGGCTTAGCGCTGTTAAAAGCCAAAGAAAATCTTTACTCTCTCCTCCCCCTTTCCCCAAACCCAGTGCTTTCTATGCCAACCTGTTAATGTTTATATGGCAGGGTCTCTGGTGTATCAGCCTGTCCAAAGACCAGCTCCCTCCCCTGCTCGCTGCTGTCCCTTGAATCCTGCTCCCGAGGGGTTACAAATGAGCTGTGAATCCAGCAATGTATTTGTTACACAGAGAAAGCTGGCAGTCAGGTGACTGCTTGGTAACTTGATCTTCTCTTTTGCTCCACCTGTCTGTCTTTCTCGTCTTTCCCCCTCCCGGCTGCAGATGTTCTAGGGGTGAACTCTGAGCTCTTGCCAACCTGAATGGCAACACTGCCACCGACAGTGGGGACCTGTTGGCTTGCATGTGAATTCTTCTCACCCAGCCCTTCCCCTGCCAATGGAGGGGAAGTGATATTTTTAGTCGCTGGTGCATCATGTGGTTGTGGAGTTGACACCATCTGAATTGCCTCTCCTGCAAGGTAGGAATTGTGCGGGGAGCCGAAAAGGAGGTTGTGGGGAGAATTCTTGCTGTTATCGTTATTTAAATAATTGTGGGGATCAACCTCTAACATGGCTCCTTCCTCCCCTGGCCCTGGGAGTTTGGGCAAACAAAACTGGATTGGCTTCCAGGAGCTAGATAATAAATGGGGAAATCTATTTATCCACTTTGAGGAGAAACTTGGTAGATGTTTTAAAAAAAAAAAAAAAAATCGAAGCATCGTTAAACTCTTCAGATTCCTGGAATGTGGGGCGCTACACAAGCAGTTTAGCTGAAGAAACTAAAGGCTCAAGTTGGCAGCTTGGTGCCTGAAGGCCTTTGTGTGTGAGGTCCTGCTATAAATAGAAGTGTATTGTGAGGTCCTCTCTGTGCCCAGACACACGGTCTGTGGTGCTCAGAACACGCTGGGAATACTTTGTTCTTTGGCTTTATGAGATCTGACTTGGGAAGAGGATTCCTACCCAACACTGGACTGACACTCTTGTGGGCGGGTGGTGGTGGTGGTGATTTCCCCAAGGGATAATAGGACCCCAATGCACTGGGCTGCAGGATTTTAGTTTTGAGAGATTCCTGCTATGCTCCAGGATTGGCAAAATATTGTTTTTACGTGGATCCCACAGTGCCTGACATGCTATGAGATAGACACAGCACCACTGAAATGCATCTGCCTCTGGGTTGAAGGACGTTGGCCAGTGCATGGTACGCTAGCCCCGGAACTAGGAACAACAGCTATTTTAAGTGTTTAAACTGGAATCCAAGTCTCATTTTTATCTCAGATATGTAGGCACAGTGGGAATTGCAGCCAAGGGCAGAATCAAGGTGCCCTTTGTGTCATAGAACTGTAGTGGAACAAGGGCACTGTTGAGTGTTTCTATGGGCCACCTGGCTTTGAAGTTACTGTCTTAAAACCCTCTGAGCTGGACAGAGATTGGACAAAAAGCTCATGTCAGCTCCCTGATCTTTTGTGCCCTCTGAATCTTGCAGGGAAATGGTGAGTGTTTACCAGAGATCCCTGTACTCATACCTGTGATGGAAATGGTTGCAGTATTTATTCTTACTTGGCTTATGGCTCTTGGAGCCATAGACAATGCCAAGCCTGTGGCTTCTAAGGTAGCACCCATAGTAGCTCCTGGCACCAGACCACCAAGAAGTACATGAGCCAGCCTCAGGCAGCCACAAGTTTCAACGCTGCTGGTGCATTCCCAAGGCAATGGTGGTGTGCGCACAGGATGTCAGCGGGAATTTCTGTATGGGCGATCGGAGCCTCGATGGCTTATTGGCCAGGTTCTACCTCTGAGTGGCTCAGGGTTTGAGGTTCTGTTGATTGACTGAGACAAGTCACTGCTCCCTCCCTTTAATCACTGATTCTGACTGGCCAGGAAATGGACCACTGGGGATGCTGAGCAGCAGATCAGAGACAAATTCCCAGGGCATAGGTGCAAGGAGAGCTCTTAATGTGTGACAAGCCCCCGGCAGGGCAGCGTGGGGAAGAGTGGGAGGAAAGACCAGGAAGTGTGTGCATGAAGCAGTGATAGACAGGGAACCAGGTTGACTTTGTGTACAGGCAGCTCCACTCCACTGAGTTCATGGGGGGGCTATGTGGGCATCCTCCCCAGGAGGAGAGGAGAAGCAGATAACATAGTGACTGGTTGGATTAAAGAGACTCTGAAGTGTTGGTGCTTGATTGTCCATGTTGGATAAGGACCTTATTGAGAAGGTTCTACCTCTGTCTCTGAGTGGGCAAGAGTTAGGGTTGACTGTCCAGGTTGGGTAAAGACCCAAAAGCTGCTGCTTCTCTGGGATAAGTGGGCCTGTACAAAGGGGCTGCCAGTCTGATGGAACCAGTTTTCTTGTAGGAGCCCCACGCTGCCCAGGAGAGTCTGGCCAGAATTACCCCAGGAACTGCCTTCTGGCCAATATTTACGCCTTCCTGTGGGCACAGCCCAGGAAAGAGCGTCACAGAGTTTCTTGTGCATTTCAGTAAATCCCTGCTTTGAGGTGAAGGCTACTGAGAAGAGTTCTAAGGTTAGCTGAACTCGTCTGCAGGTTGCTGCTTCTAGGGCTAAATCCCGCGGCCATGCCCCGAGCCAACAAAGGCTGTCGGAGATAAATGCTTCTATTCACCTGCCCTGTCTGCTGAGGATTTCTGTTCGTACTTGCTCTGCTGTTTTTCCTCTCTCCTCTCCTCCTGCTTCCCCCTCCTTGCTCCCCTGCCCTTCTGTGCTCGGTTCATACTGATTCCTGGCATTCACCTTTGCTCATTGTCTCCTTTCTCTGCTTTGTTCTCTAACTGCCTTCCTGGCTGCATTTACCTTTGCTCTCTCCTCTCTGCCAGATGAGTAATTTCACAAATACCAACATGTCCTCTCCCACCGAGGCTGGTGTGGGGGTGACCAGCATGGCTGGCAGCACTCTGCAGCCCGGGATCTCCCCTCTGGATGACTCCAGCCATCTCCCTGCTGAAGACAGCTCCCAGCTAAGGATCTTCCAGAATTACTCCCAAGATGGCCAGCAAATTTTCCTGACCACTTCAGCAGCGCAGGTGATCTCTGGGATCTTTGTGTGGTCAGCACTGATTCTCACCTTCCACCAGGTAAGGGCAGGGCTCTGCAGGAAGAGGGGTGTTCCCTTGGGTCTGTGTGGCACTGACAACTATGGTGCACACACCTTGGGGTGAGGGAGGTAGGGCAAGTTGCCTCCACTGATCTCAGGGTTCTCAACAGCCTCCATGTCTGAGTGAGTGAAAACTCTTTCCTTGTCTCTAACTGCTTCCCTTATCCCCAGCCAAGCAGCTCAGTCTCCTGGCTATGGCCTTCCAGCTATTATAGTATTTACGGCAGGTGCTTCTGCCAATTTCAGACCAGCATGTTACAGGGGGGGGATGTGTCCAGCTTTCGCAAACCTGGTGCTAACTGCTTGGTAGAGCAGACTTTGTCCTTCAACTCCCCTGCATGGTTGCCTGCATGTCATTGCTCGCTGTGTTTATCTGAAGCACCTGCCCCAGAGGGGAGCTGTAACAGATGTTTTGTTAGTCTATAAAGTGCTACCAGACCATCTGTTTTAAGTTTATCCTGTACCGACTAGCTCGGCTACCCCCTGAAGCTTCAGATCCTAGAAGTTCAGCAGTTGTGAGGTTAAGGGGGTTTCTGGGGATCCTGAGTCTCCTGTCTGTTGTCCCTGTTACTCCACTTGTGGAAACTTCTGTGTGAAGACGTGTGTCCTCCGTGGGGCTATCTATAACATTTGTCCCTCGAACCCAATTCTAGGTATGCTGCAGTAACTTCACTGACATCAGTAGAATTACTCCAGATTTACTCTGGTGTGGCTGAAAGCAGACTATGGCCCAGTGTTAGTATTCGTATGGCAGCTCATTCCGAGGCCAGGTGGCGCAGTGGCGTGGATACGTGGACTCTTCGCCCTGCAAACCCACACTCTCTGAAATTGATTTGGGGGTCACACATGAAATGAGTGAGTTGGTCTCAGCTCACTTGTTTTCGTTATGTGGAGTTCTCCCCCCCCCCCCCGCCCTGCCCGCTCCCAGGAACAACAAAGTTCTTGCCCTCTCAGTGGTTGCTGTTGAGGAGACTCGCTAGGACGAGGTGCAAGGACTAAAATGCGTTGGCAAAGCTGGGGACTGGAATAGCAAGGTGCTTGATGGTAGGACTGAGCCGTGGGCAGCACTTTGTATGGAGATTTTTACGCTTCTAGCCAATGGGATTATTCCCCCCCATGCTTGCACTTGCTCCCTGCAGGAATGCTACTCTCTGATTTCCCCCGCACAGTGTCTTGGCAGTGTGTGTTATGTGCTTCCTGCAGGTTGCCAGGACCATGTGGTGGTGGGTGGAGTCTGGCAGGGTATCTGGATGGATTCTTATTCGGGTGTCAAGAGCTCCTGCTCCCTGAAACAGATGTACAGGGAGAAGTGGGCTGGAGGGATACGAAGACTGGGAAAACTGCCTGGGGATGCTTCTTTCTGCACCTGTAAAGCAGCGGCGCGATGGTCTGTTGCCAGGTCTGCTTCTAGGCTGCTTTTTGGCTGGTCTCCCATGTGGTCCTAGATCATGTTGCCCAGACTCTCTTCTTTTCCCCAGATCTACATGCACCTGAAGAACTACACCATTCCTAACGAGCAGCGCTACATCATCCGAATCCTCTTCATCGTGCCTATCTATGCCTTCGATTCCTGGCTCAGCCTCCTGCTCATTGGAAGTCACCAGTACTACGTGTACTTCAACTCTGTGCGTGACTGCTACGAAGGTGAGCCAGGCAGGGAGAGGTCTCTGGTAGAGGTGGGTAGGAGGAACCTGGGATGGAGGTCTCCCTTTCAGTGGAAGCTAAGTAAGATGGCACCTTGGTGTGTCTCAAAATCTCCCCCTCCACCCCACTCTCAAATCATCTATTCCAAGGTCCAAGAGGGAACCCGGGGAGAGTTTTCAAGCTGTGCTTTGCCTGCTAGTAACTCCAGGGTTTGTTGTCAGAGACCAATGGAAACTATCAACACCCACTCTTCTCCCTGCCACTAAAACTGGTGTTGAATGGAGATGGACCTGTAAGCGGCAATGATGCACTGAAGAAGGTTCTTGCAAGTGGGGTGGGAAGATGAATGTTTCTGGGAACCTCTGGTAAAATTCTGTCCCCAAACCGAGGGGGAGAGTTTAGGTGACTATTTGCTTCTAGGGCAGCTAGCCGTGCCTTGCCAGAGATGGCTAAAAGTAAAATGGAATAAATCCGCCAGAACCCCTGTTACCCTGTGGCTCAAATACTTCTGAAGAGCAGAATTTTTGCCTCTGGATTTTGCTAGGTTTCCACAAATGACAAATATTTCCCATCCTCTTCCATGGGAGGATTCTGCCAGCCGCCCCCCCTTCACTTCAAATCCCACAGGTCAGACTCCCTGCTATGCAGTCAATGAACTCGGAATATGTCAAGAGCAAAGTCTAAGTGTTTCCAGCATTTTAATAGATGTTTGCCTGGGAGTAGCGGGGGCTGTCTCCCTCTTGAGTGATCGGTTTCAACAGGTCTGTACTGTGCAGTCCTGGATTAGTGACTGGCTTGAGTATGAGCTGCTAGGGAGTTACCAAATCTCACTGGCTAGCTGTGCTAAGGAGGGGTTGAAGGATTTGAAGCTGCCTGGCTCACTGAGGCTAGGTCTAGACTACGGGGCTTTATCAGAAAAAGCTACGCAAATTGCTTTTTCTGATTGCTTTTGTGGAAGAGCCTTTCACGCCATTTGGCCCACTCTAGATGGGATCAAATGGTGGAAAATCCTCCTTTTTCGGTGGAGCTCTTATGCCTCATGAAACAAGGTTTGAAGAAAAAAAGCGGAAGAGCAAACGCGTTCCCTGGATGTGGGGATACCTATGGCATCCTGCAAAAACCCCGTTGTCTAGACGTAGCCTGGGAGTGGGTTATGTTAAATGGCACTGCTGCACTTGGAGGCCTGGAGTTTTTGTGAAAGATGCTGTAACTTTTTAAATGCAAGAATATCCATTGGGTGTAAATAGGCACCTTCTTTAGCATTCCCATGAATTCCAAGTGGAAAGAGTCGGAGGGAAGAGGCTATGAACCGGTGATGTAGCCAGGAGCAGGGGCATCAGGTTTGTAGACTTTTTGGTGGTGCCCGGAATGCCTGTTGTCCACACGCCCTCCTCACTCTCAACTTTGCCCCGCCCATGCCTTAGGCTCTGGGAGGGAGTTTGATTGTGGGAGGGGGCGGGCTCTGGGCTGGAATTTGGGTGCAGGACAGGGTATGGGGTGGGACTGTGGGAGGGAATATAGGTGGCAGGGGCAAGGCCCTAGGGTGCTGGCGCTGGACTGGAGGAGAGAGTAAGGGTCCATGAGGGGTGCAGGCTCGGGGGGGGGGGGGGAAGCATTCTGGAGGGAGGGGCATGGCACTCCCCTCTGGCAGCGGCTCCTAGGTGGGGAGGATCAGGGGGCGGATTTCCATATGTTTCTGCCCCACAGGCACTGCCGCCACGGCAGCTGGGGGCCCTGAGTCCTTTTAAATCTCCTAGTGGGCTAGGGGGATGCACAGTGGGAGGGCAGGGGGGCAGCAGGTAGGGCTGGGGGAGACTTGGCTCTGAACTTTGCTGGTGCCAGGCCCCCAGACCAGGAATATTCCTGGAGCCCAGGCACCATGGGCCCATATAACTCACCGCCCCTGGCTGGGAATGGAAATTTGGGTGGGTCTTGACTTTCTGGAGGACTGGAAAAGACCGACTGTGCTAGCTCAGCATCTCCTCCAGTGCCATGCCCCCAGACACAGGGCTTCCCCTGCCAACCTGAGCACACGAATGGGGCAGCTCCAAACATGACTAGGCGGAAGCCGGAGTGTAGCTTTCTGAAGGGCTGGTGCATAGCTCCGTCCTGGATTTCTGGTGCCCAAGTGATGATCTGGGCTGCTGTGGCAGCCCTACACTCTGCTCGGATTTGGGTGGGCTTGGATGCTAAGTAGGGGAGGGTGGGCAGAGCCTACCCATAGCTATGCCCCTGCTATGAACAGGGACTGTTCACACCTCCCTCGCAGATCTATCGTTTGCCTGCAAGCTCAGGAACAGCCACATTCTATCATCTAGCCACGTGGCAGAGGGAGGGAACTTTTTTTTTTTTTTTTTTTTTTAATGCAACCACTTGCAGCAGCGATGCACTGTTTCCAAAGTGCAGGTTTGAATTGTTCAGAAAGGGATGGGCCCAGTCAGGAAGTTGGCGATGCTGGATCACTTTTAACCCTAAAGCTCCCTGGCATCTAAGCTGTGGGTTAGCAGATACCACTGCATGGAATGCTGCTTGGAGTAAGAGTCTGAAGGTGGAGAGGGGAAGATGATAAACCGGGTTTGTTAATAAAACTTCCTTCAACTAGAATCAAGCTGCAGAGGAAATGAGTTCACCGCATGTCAGACCAATTCCCAGGGCGCTCCACCCCCTGAGAACTCGCATTGATTGTTTTATCATTAGAACAGACTCTCCTGGACCCTCCCCCTCCCCAGGACAGGTTAACAACCAGAAAGCCGGTAATAAAACTAATGCATAGCAGCACATAACCCATCCGTGAGAACCTCTGTGCCCCATGCTCACGTGCCCATCTTTGTCTTCTCAGCATTTGTAATCTACAGTTTCCTGAGCCTCTGCTTTGAGTACCTTGGAGGAGAGAGCACCATCATGTCTGAGATCCGGGGGAAGCCCATCGCGTAAGTCGGAGTCCCTGTCATGTTCTTTGGCTCTCTCACTGGCTTTCCCTCCAGGCCCGACACTCACCAGCTCTCGTTGTGTTCCGATTCTAGGTCCAGTTGCCTTTACGGGACCTGCTGCCTGCAAGGAATGTCCTATTCCATTGGGTTCCTCAGATTCTGCAAGCAGGTTGGTCTCTGGCCTGGTCTGGTTAGCTCGTATAACATAGATTAAGGCTAAATGATAGCCCTGGTCCATCCAATTGCAAGGCGCTTTCTGGGCAGGTGCCTTTTTGGAGGCATTCCTGCTTCCCTCATGCTCCTGATCTTCCTCCAAAGTGAGGTGGTGAATCCAGCACAGCCATCAGCTGTGCTTGGTGTCCTGTGCCCTGCCTCTTGACTCACTGCTGAGTCAGGGTCCCCTCCCACTGGGGTGCCTAGATTCTGTGTTCATCCTCCCAAACTCATGTACCCCCATTGGTACCAATTACCCAAGGCACCTACCACCGGGCACATTCTGCAGGTGCTGGCCCAGGCTGGAGGGAGGGGAACTTCAGTTATGTAGTCTCAGTGGGTTTGCTGCTATTCATGACAATCCCTTGGGGCTACAGACCTGCTTCTTTACTACGTGGCTCACAAATCAGAACCAGGGGCAGGCTTTGGCTGATAGGTTGCAGAGAGACCTGGACAGTGGGGGAGATGATGGGGTGGGTTGGGAAGTCTGGGTGCATGGGGCTGGTGGAGGAAGAGATCCTGCTGGCAAGGGACTCAGGCTACAAGCATGCCACTTGCCCAGGGCTGATCTATATGGCTCTATATCACTGGACCCCCTTGCAAGGGGTAGAAGTAAATTCTCTGTTCTGAAGAGAAGGAGGAATCCTTTTATTTCCCCCCAGAAGACTGTAGCTCCTTGCCCGCCATCCCAGGGGTGGCAGGGGCTGGCTTACAATCCGTTCCTTTCTCTCGGGATCAGGTGGCGTGGGAATGTGGCTTGCATACTGCAGTCCCAGCAGCCCCTGGGAGGCCAGCGAGCGCCTCCAGCGGGATCTCTCGAACCCCAAGTGTGAAATAATGCCGTGTCTTGTCTTGCTGCAGGCTACGCTGCAGTTCTGCATTGTGAAGCCCCTGATGGCGATTGTCACCATTGTCCTGCAGGCATTTGGGAAATACCATGATGGCGACTTCAAGTGAGAATGCCAGGCTGAGGGAACAGCCCATTCCCCCTGGGCGGAAATGGCTGCATCAGTGCTCCTCTCTGAGAACAGGCAGAGGCATCCCCTATCTCCAGGGCTCTCTTCTCCAAAGGGAGCTGCTCTGGGAGTGGTGGGGACAGGAAACCATAGGGGGAAATGGAAGAGTGTTCCTGTGTCCTGTACTGGGACACCACCCCCTCCCACTCCTTCCATCACACCCTTCCTACCACAGCTCATGGGGGGTGGCAGTCTGTGGTCATTGTAACTCCCAAAGCAACGGGGCCCAGACCAGCCCTGCAATGGGGAGAGAGGCTGTTGCCTCTTCCTGGGTGTGAACTGGAAATGCTGTGGATCATGGTGCTAAGCCCTGTGGCTGTAACCAGCGCCATGATGGAGGAGGGGAACACACCTGAGTGAAGTGGGCATTGCATGCCTGCCACACACTTGCGCTAGGGGGAGAAGCCTCAAACCAGGGAAGATTTTTAGGCTGTTAATCCAGATACACAAACTTGGGCCTTTCCCTTCCTTCCTCTAACTCCAGGACTAGACTGTGGTTGTTTTTTCCAACCGCTGTATTTGTTCTAACTGCACTTTAGTTTTTGGACCATGACCTTTGTGGACCTTTAACCTTCCATCCCTCCAGCAAGGAGCCCTCAGCCTAGTGAGCCACCAGGGTAGCAATTTCCTTGTGTTTTTGTATGGTACTTGTCACCCGGTCTCAAACAGCCCCTTGAAATAGGGCTGCAGGTGCCTTTCTCTTAAATGTGGAGGAGATGCTGCAGTTGGAGAGAAGTCCCAGCATGCAACACTCCCTCTTGCTCTGCATTTGCAAGCTCCATGTAACCTCTGTCTTGCAGAGGAGGAGTGGCTGCAGCCTGTTCCATTTAGGTTCCTGGCAACCTGCCAGCATGATCTCTGGTTGGGCATTATTCCAGCAGCCCAGCTTGGTAATTCTCTCTCTTCAGTATTCACAGCGGTTACCTCTACATCACCATCATCTACAACTTCTCTGTCAGCATGGCCCTCTATGCACTCTTCCTCTTCTACTTTGCCACCCGGGACCTCCTGCACCCTTTTGAGCCAGTCCTCAAGTTCCTCACCATCAAGGCCGTCATCTTCCTCTCCTTCTGGCAAGGTGGGTCCCAGAGCTTTCCCTGATCCCCTCCACTCAATGAGTTGGGGGCAGCATGCAGACCTATGGCAGCAGTGCAGCCTACTGCATGCACCGACCCAGATCTGACCCCCTTTCTGTGTCTCTCCACAGGGATGCTGCTAGCCATCCTGGAGAAGTGTGGGGTGATCCCTGAGGTCCAGATCATTGATGGGAAGGAGGTGGGGGCTGGGACGGTCGCTGCTGGCTACCAAAACTTCATAATCTGCATTGAGATGCTATTTGCTGCCATTGCTCTGCACTATGCCTTTACCTGCCAGGTGTACAGAGAGAAGAAGGAAAGTTCAACAGGTAACTGCCCTCTGAAGCCATCCTCTCTACGTCCTCAGGGCCCCAGCACATAAGGAATGAGGGAATCCCGTTTTTCAGTTGAACAGCAAAAAGCCTTAGAATCCATTTGTCACCTCTGTTCTGTTAAATCCACTCAGTTCTCTCTCCCATGATGCCTTGAGGCAGCTGCTAATGGCTGGGAAGAGTTGTGGGGTTTTTTTGTTTTTTTGTTTGTTTGTTTCAGGAGAGATTGCTGGGATAGGGGGTTGCCATTATTGCATGTACAGTGTAAGGAAACACCCGTGTCAAAAACAATTCAGAACCATCAAGTTGTGCACGTAGCTGACCTCTTGAAATGTCACTGGGGCCCCCTCTCCCATTCCCTCCCACTTCCTAGGCATCTTGCCTTGCACTCTCTTGTGTTATGAACGCAAGGTTATTGCTCACAACCAAGCCCTGATATGGAGAGTGGCCCCTGGGTGCTCCTTGCTGCTGGAGCAGGGTCTCCGTGCCCTGAGTTGCTACAGTGTTGGTGGCAGCGGTCTCAAGGGGTCTGACTGTTTAACAGCTGGCTGGTCACTTGCAAATCCCAAAGGCTGAATATGCAAGAGAACGAAAGGGGGGCGATCTCTGTGATCCTGGGCTCCTAAGAGTCATGGCATTTGGCTTGGTGCGGGCAGCACGCTAGGAGAGGGATTTCATCCTTTTGTTGGAAAAGCTGTTCCACTCTTCATAGCCGGACCAGGCCATGTCTTTGCATACTGCCCACCTGCTACCTTCCAGGGAGGCTGTACTTGCTCATGGCATGAAGAACAGCGCTCTTACCTTTTGCTAGGATTGGAGCATAGGGCAGGCAGGGGAATCTCTTGGTCCAAGTTGCCCATTTAATAAAGACACAGACGTTTTCATCTGTGTATGGATTTAGCTGGTGATAGAATCATAGAATACTAGGACTGGAAGGGACCTCGCGAGGTCGAGTCCAGTCCCCTGCCCTCATTGCAGGACCCAGTACTGTCTAGATATAGCTCTTTCTGTTATGCTGGAATGAGACTCTCACCCATCTCAAACTTGCCTAGAAATTGCTACTGCTGTTAACCCTGCACCCAGCTAAATCAATTAAAGGGCCTGTCAAAGTGTAACCACTCACAAAGCCAATGTGTCCAGTGTGCTTTGATTGCTACACACTGGGACATGTTTCCTGTTGGCTGGAGGTTTTATTACATGGCTAGGCTTAGGATCTCTGTTTGGTCCTGCCTGCCTTCCCATCTCCCTTGTCTCCTTCTCTTTTAAAAGTGGACCACTCATAATCATTCTCTCTGCTTTCAGCAAACCTGGCCCCCATGCAGAGCATCTCGAGTGGGCTGAAGGAGACAATGAGCCCTCAGGACATTGTCCAGGATGCCATCCACAACTTCTCCCCCACATACCAGCAGTACACCCAGCAGTCCATGCAAGAGGCGGAGACGAAAGCGCCTGGGCAGATTGGACACACGGCACCCAAAGCTGATGGACAAAATACCAAAAAAAGCAAAAACATTGAGAAAAGAGTGCTGATGCTCTCCGATGATGAACCCTAGGAGAGAGCTGAGAGGACAGCAGCATGGGAGATGTTTAAAAACTCATCGTCTCTGTGAATCTCTTTCGACTTGGCAGCTACCTCAAAGCCCAGGCTGAGCAATCTGGAGACAAATGAGAGCAAGAGACCTGAGCCAAAGAGGCTAAGACCAGCTGTTGCTTTGGAAGGAAAGAAGTAAGGAACCGGAGAGGGGCTGAATTGTGCTTGGCTTCTGCTATCCTGCCCTGCAGATGTTGGAGACTAGTTCTCCTCTGTTCTCATTAGGCCCCTATACTTTTGTCAGTCGTGGTTTCTATCTGCGAAGCTGCCCTTCTCCCAGTGTTGTGACGTACATCTAGCGTCTGCATCAGTGCAGTGGGACTGCTGGGACAGGAAGCCACCAGGACTCCTGGGAGCTGGACTAGCTTGTCCCCAGCTGCCTCTTGCCTATGAGCAAGAGCATTGCGGGAAGAGAATTGCTCTGTGCATCATGACTCTGTTTAGTGACTCTAAGTAAAAAAAAAAAAAAAAAAAAAAAAAAAAGGTGAACGGCTCTCAAGTGCTGAGGAGAAGAGCAGAATGGCAGGTCAACTGTCTGTCTCCTGCTCTGGCATTTTGAAAGTTGCCATTATTTTTGTTAAAACTTAAACCTCAGGAATCTTGTAGGATATAGTTATGGGGGAAGAGGGGAAAAAAATGAGCTAATTTCTGGTACCTACCTGCTTAAAATGTAATAACCCCCAAGGAAGGGGCTAAAATGAGATTCAACTGCTGCTACCTGTACTGTTTCTGAGAGGGGGGGAAATCCCTTATTTGTGTCTTAAAAAAACGATGATCCACCTTGGAGTAGATCAGACATTGAAATGGATTCCAACTGGCTTATTTGCTTTGCAGGGAATTGAACTCTCCTGACTGTAATGGGTTAGGAATTCACTGACTGGAAATTTCTTCCTAGACACCTTTGTTGTTAAGCTGCCCTTCTTACATTTAGGAAACAACTTTATTTTAATGCATAGCACTTGGCTTCATCTAGACTGGAGAGAACCAGAATTATTTAAAAAAGTGAAACCCCACACAAACAATTCATATGTGGAAAGTGTTTACTTGTAAACCCTAGCACAGCGCTGCCCCTGTTGGAGTTACATACTGATCTGCTGCTGGGGTCTTGGGCACCTTTATAAGAGGCCATGTTCCCACTTCTGCTCACTTAAGGGACCAAAAATGGCAGAGTGGCTCTGTTCTAGGACAGTTGGTGAGCAAAATATAAATAAGCCTGATTCCTTTTTCTGTTGACCCACACAGTCATTTGTGGGGGACAAATGCCCGAATATGGGATCAGCTGGGTTAATTTCTCTCTGCTGAACAACAAGATAGAATGAGGTGCACTATGAGCCTTCCCACAACATCCCTCCAGAATAGTATTTTAGATCTTAGAAAAAAACTGCACCAACTTCTGACCACACCCCTTCTCTCCTATCAGAATGCCCACTGAAAACTCATCTGGGTGTTGGCATCGCTTTGTCTCAGTTCATTTGCAGTAGGGAGGCAGTTTCAGTGTGCCTTCAAAGGACCTACAGTGCCTCAAAGTTGCTGCCATGTAATAAATGGACAGTTAACTCCTCTGGTTCTGTTTAGAAGGGGACCCTTTTATTGCTAGCAATTTCCCCAGCTTTGTGCTCCCTTGAGTCTGAAGTAGAAATTGTAATGTAATGCTGCATTTTACTATTTGAGGTTGGTTGGTTGGTTGGTTTTTTCCTAATAAATGTCTGTTTCTATTACGGCTCCAATGAGTGCTTCATTTGGCAAAGCCGTGTTCCCCAGCCGCAAGTGAGGGCAGATGTGATCCAGCAGCTCTCTGCCATCCAACACTGACACCAAGTTCAGAAGCACCCCCTTGGCCTCTAGATCCTAAGGTAGAAGTGCCTGCTCACACACAATGTACCATGATAGGATAGGGTCTCAATTTTGGAAGATAGGGTCATAGTTCAAAATGATCTGGAGAAATGGTCTGAGGTGAATAGGATGAAGTTTAATAAGGACAAATGCAAAGTACTTCACTTAGGAAGGAACAATCGGTGTCACACACAGAATGGGAAGTGACTGTCTAGGAAGGATACTGCAGAAAGGGATCTAGGGGTCAGAGTGGACCACAAGCTAAATGAGTCAACAGAGTGACACTTGCAAAAAAAAAAAAAGCAAACATGATTCTAGGATGCATTGACAGAAGTGTTGTGAGCAAGACCCAAGAAGTCATTCTTCTGCTCTACTCTGTTCTGATTAGGCCTCAGTTGGAGTATTGTGTCCAGTTCTGGGCACCACATTTCAAGAAAGATGTGGAGAAATTGGAGGAGGTCCAGAGAAGAGCAACAAGAATGATTAAAGGTCTGGAGAACATGAGCTATGAGGGAAGACTGAAAGAATTGGGCTTGTTTAGGTTGGAAAGGAGAAGACTGACAGGGGTCATAATAGTGGTTTTCAAGTATCTAAAAGGGTGTCACAGGGAGGAGAGAGGCCAAGGAGAACAATTTTCCCCTGAGGATAGGACAAGAAGCAATGGGCTTAAACTGCAGCAAGGGAGGTTTAGGTTGGACATTAGGAAAAACTTCCTGTCAGGGTGGTTAAACACTGGAATAAGTTGCCTAGGGAGGTTGTGGAATCTCCATCTCTGGAGATATTTAAGAGCAGGTTAGACAAACTTCTATCAATCAGGGATGGTCTAGAGACAGTGCTTGGTCCTGCCGTGAGGGCAGGAGACTGGACTTGATTTACCTCGCAAGTTTCTTCCAGTTCTAGTGTTGTATGATTCTCTGGGAGTTCTCCCAGCTCACAGGTTTTCACTTCACCTCTTCTATGCTGCTAGAACCCCCTGCTCTCCTCTGGATTTCACCCCCCCCCCCCCTTCTACCTCCTTTCTTGTTCTCTGGAGTTGTCAGAGGTTATGCTAGCTTCTAAACAGCCCAGTTAGCCTTTTGCAGCCATGCCTGGACAATGGCGTATAGTCTTGATCAGAGACGCTTTCCTATCCTGCTGAAAGCCCCTGGGTGCGTCTAGACTGGCAAGATTTTGCGCAAAAGCGGCTGCTTTTGCGCAAAAACTTGCCGCCTGTCTACACTGGCCATGAGAATTTGCGCAAGAACACTGACTTTGTAATGTACAAAATCAGTGCTTCTTGTGTAAATACTTTGATGCTCCCGCTCAGGCATAAGCCCTCGGCCAGTGTAGACAGGAACGTTAATTTCTTGCGCAAGAAAGCCCGCTGGCTAAAATGGCCATCAGAGCTTTCTTGCGCAAGAGAGTGTCTATACTGGGCACGGATGCTTTTGTGCTAAAGCAAATCTTTTGCACAAAGGCACATGCTAGTGTAGATGCTCTCTTGCGCAAATACTTTTACTGGAAAAACTTTTCCGTTAAAAGTATTTGCGTGAAATCATGCCAGTCTAGACACAGCCCCTGAGAGCAGTACTCTAATGGTAGCATGTAGCAGAGATAGTCAGAGGGTCCCAGTGCTGCTGCTGCCTGCTTAACTGGAGAAGCTGCAGCAAATCTATCTTGGAAGGGGCAGGGCATTCTGCGGCCTGTCCGTGGCAAGAGCATGTGCCAAACATGACAAGGTGCCCTGTGTAGATACTGACAAAGCTGTTCCGCTTTACAGGATGGCCATCAAAGCAGTCACTCTAGCTGAACAAGGTAGTCTGCCTGACTCCAGCTGCCTGGGGAGAGTCGTCATGTCATAGGTGGGACAGAGGTTGCTTCAGCTACAGGCATGAGGGCAGATAGCAGAGATGACTGTAGCACAGCTATTCAAGCTCTTGCCTAATGTGCTAGGATAAAGAGTTGTGCAAGATGACTGCAATAAATGTAACTAACATCCCTGCATGGAGTATGAACTCCAAGGTGTTCATCTCTACTGGTAGCAAGTGCAGGTCCCACTGCAGTCAATGTTGGTCAAGCCCTCATTTAGTAGATGCAGGCCAGCTCTCATTTTCAAAGAAATCATGCTGCTGTATCACTGCAAGCAAGAGTGTGCCATTAGCCTCCAGCAGCCCTGAGTCTATGACTGAATGCTAGCAGCTGCTGTGCTCCTGAACAGCAGGCATGACCCCATGCAGACCACAGTTTGGGATCAGCCTGGACTCTCTGCTGCTCTTTCATTAGGATGATGCAGTGTCCATGTTTTGAAATAGTGGAGAATGGGCACGGAGAACAAAGCCATGGGAAAGGCCTTAAAGAGAATGATGCCTCTGCTAGCCACTGAGTCCCTGGGGGACATGCTAATAAATGGCCTCTCTCCCTCAATGAGCCTTGAGCTCAACCATGGGCTTCCCCAGTGTGTCACTTTGTCCTGGTGCCTGGAGGAGAGCTAGAGGCAGGTTCCAGGAAGGATAGCTGGCTGCTGACTGATTACCGGAGCTGCAAGAATGGTTTCCTCCCAGCTTTTGGGGCACCTTTCTGTCTCTCCCTAAACAAGAGCTGGATCACAGCTCTGTTTGCTGGTATTTCACACACTGGAACCAAGTAAGAGTCAGAGCTGTGTGTGCATACTCATCACAGACCTCGTGAGAGCTACCTGCTTTATCAAGGCCCATGGGGTAATTGCCCATCACTATACAATGTAGTTTGGGTAGCAGACCTCCCAGAAGCATAGTGAGAAGTGTGGTTACAGCTCCAGCTAGTGGCCCTGTATACTCTCCCATACTCCTCACTCCATCTCTTGTCTCACTGTCTCTATTTAGATTGTATGCTGTTTAGGGCAGGGACATAGTTTCGCTCTATTTATGCAGTATCTTGCACCTAGGTGTGCTAGTCACGGACCAAGAACCTAGCATGCTACCACAAGGAGACATCTACACCTCACCCTTACCTCAAAATAAACTACACAAATTGTGTAGCTTATTTTGAGAATTCCAAACTAGCGCCAACTTGCAAACTAAAGCACTATTCTGACAAGTCCCTTAACCATCATGGATTACAGGGATGCCAGAATAACGCACCTGTTATTTTGAAATAACAGGCACGTTTAAAGACTGGAATAGCTATTTTGGGATACTTCCGGTATCCTGAAATAGTGCTGCTGTCTAGACATAGCCTAAGAAAGTTCAGGAGTTTTGAAGCTTAATACCGGCGGTGGCTTTGTTATGATTGGACTATTCCCATGGGGCAGAGTGCACTACACTCCACTAAAAGCCAGTGCTCCTGACTCAGGGCTGCCACCTTTCAGTCCTGCTCTACTGAAGCTGCTCTCCTGCACGTTGTAGCATTTCCCCTGCAATTCTCAAGGTAATGGGCTAGTCTATCTCCAGCAGGAGCTCGACTTCACACTGGTACACGAGCAGCAAGTTACATCATCTGAAGGCTAACGTGTGTGTTTGATGCTGCAGCCATCCTCTCAGGCTTGCATCCACCACCCAGTATGGTCTGTCTCCACAACATCACAGTGGGGTCAGAAGAATAGGGTGGGGGGAACCAAACCTACTTCATCAACCATCCCAGCTGCTCTGCCCTCCTTCTCTCCTCTCCCCCCCTTATCAGTCTCATTGAAAACCAAGCCTTGCTCATTCAGGCCATTTGCCATGTCTCTCAGCCTCCCCACTGAAGTGCCTTCACCCTCTAGCACGTTCAATCTGTTTATCCTGGCCAAAAGCCTCTACCCTGCTTCATTAGAGGAACAAGGAGGATGAAGTCTGCTTCAGGGCATGTCTACACTAGGAAATTATTTCAAAACTGTCCCCACACTTCAGGGAAGCCTTGAAATTAGTCTGAGGCAGGTTCCCCTAATGTGGATGCGCTACCTCAACTTAGAGGCCCAGGAAGCACTGGGGAGTACTTACTTTGAATGACTCTGGGGAGTTGTTATTTTGAAAGAGCAGCAGTGGAGCATCCCCACTTACTGCTATTTCTAAATAACTGTTTCAAAGTAAGTGTTATTCCTTGTGGAAAGCAGGAGTTATTTCAAAATTACCAGCCCATTATTTTGAAACAACAGGCTTGATAGTGTTGCTGCCCCACTTATTTCAAAATGAGTCCCCAGTGTAGACCAGGGCTCAGTTTCCTTTTAACTCCCCTCTTTAATGAATGCCCTAAGGCTATGAAACAAGTGCCCAACTTCCATTCAACTCTCTTCTAAGGGTCAGTCTGCTTTTTCACTTGATCAACAAAAACTTTGTGCATAGGTGCCTAACCCCTCCCCCCATGAACGACAGCATTTTCACACAGCAAGTACACCTGCCAATGCTGCAACCAACTGGCTGAGGATGGAAGTATTGCGTCAGCAAAAGTTCTGCTCTCGCTGCCCGCCTGCTGCAGGTGGGGACTGCTCTAGCTGGGCTGGAGGCCCCTTCCTGCAGCTTGCCTGGGCCTGCAGAGCTCCTGCCCACAGCAGGCATACCCTTAGGAAAATAATGAAGTATAGGATTAAATGCACTGCCTTCAGTCATCTTCTGTTTTCTGCAACTACAGTTCCTAAAATGTGGCCTGTGACCCAGGGCAGCTAGTGCCGAGGTTACAAGCTCTGTTTCCCAGCTGTTTCTATCAGTTTGAAAGGGACAAAGAACACACCCACCCACAACATCATATTGAAGTTTAAAACATTCATTTTCCCAGGGGCAAGTGCTGCCATTACATGACCACAAACAGAAAGGGAAGGTGGGACACACATACATGTTTAAGGAAAAATGGTTCTCTAGCGTGAGCTCTCCACGCTAGCAACTCTGCAAGGTAACTTGTAGCATACCATCAGCACTTTAATTGGGGCCCTGTTGATGGAGAAAGACAAATAGAACCTATTGCAGTGCTAGTATCTGCTGGTTCCTGGTGACCTTTCTAGGAAAGTACAATGTCTATAACTTGAGAGGCTGCATGGCTGGACCCCACTGTGCATATGTGAGAAGTGCAGGTGATGTAGAGGAATAAATACACACATCTTTTCGGCATAGTTAGTTCCAGATGAATCAGGAAAGTAGAAGTGGGCTAGGGAAGATGCTGAACCACTGAACAAACAGATGTCACTTCAAAACGATTAGGGCACCAAAAATGTTGTCACGGGGGAAGTTTGTTGAGTTGGGAGTGGTATACACACTAGCTCCCTGAAACTCCCCAATCAACGCTTTGAGATGGGGTGAGTTAACTTCCACACACATGCTAAGCTGCTGTTTTACCAGTTTACAACTATGTGGCCAGAAACATGGTTCTCCGGCAGCTCCTTACCAAGCCTTATGAGTCTCAGAGGGGTAGTCGTGTTAGTCTGTAACTTCAAAAATGAGTGGTCCTGTGGCACCTTAGAGACTAATAAAAATATATAGTATCATGAGCTTTGTGGGCAAAACCTAGTTCATCAGGCCTTACGAGTGTAGCGCCTGCATATGCCCAGCTTATACTTTTTTTTTTTTTTATTAAATAGCAGGCCTCAACGATCTATATAACATACTGACTGAAACAACAGATTGAGGAAAGCATTCCATTGAAGATTAATTCAGACTCCAAAATGCTGATCATATACCAGCACAACTCTGAAACCAGAAAATGCTTTATTGGAAAGGTACAAAAAAACCAGTCACTGCAGCTAAATTTACAGCAATAAATTACGTTGTGGCTGTCAAGAGAAAGTGATGGACACACACACAGGGCTATACGCCTTACAAACAGGAATCCACATTACTCGGTATATCAATTTATTTTTATAATAAAAAAAGCAGCACGAAAATAAATATTGAAATGAAATTACTGAATAACCACAGAGAATAGAATGAGTTGGTGATAAAAACTTAATAGAAGATCTACCATTAAAAAAAAAAAAAAGCAAAAAGATCCACCATCTACAGAAACACCCCAACAGACTGAAGTACAGATGACAAAGGAAAACAAACCCACATTATAAAAGTTCTTTTTTTCCTTTAAATGAAAACAATTATGACAAAGTTTAAATGATCAGAGAGAGAAAAAAAAGTCTCCTCCTCAGGCTTTGAGTCACACAGTAGCCTGAATGCCCCACTACCCTGGCAATACATCATACACCTTGCCACGCAATATCCCCTCCCATCTGTTACTCATCTCACAGTGCTGTCTTTCCTTGCTCATTCCAGAAAGAGGTGGCATTACACAGCAGTCAAACGTTTTGCTCGTTGTATGTTGGTTCCTCAGGCAGAAGATTTAAGTGGGTCAGAACGGAGATGTTTACTTCCTTCAAAGGGCTCTCAATTTTCTCTGGTGGGAGACTATTCCCAGTCGCCGTCAAGAACACAACAAACGCATGTACAGGAGCACAGAGAAGCCCCAAGAAGAAAGGCCTGTTATTGCCCAATGTAAACATCCCACAGTGCCCCAATTGTGGGTCAGGGGACATACCACAGGCTGCTTCTAATGTCCCCACCTTCATACTATGGTTCCTATGTACACGGTGGGAATTGAAGGGTAGGGCTCAGAAACGGAGCCTACTCCTCATAAAGTTAATACTCACTGCTTCCCTCTAGGGGTGGTGTTACAAGAGGGGAGACGGGAGTCCTAGGATTAAAGTCACTACAGTACGGAGAGACCCGCAGGAAGTGGAAGGAGTTGGAAGAGGTAAGTGCTCCTTTTGAACAGGGCTCCCCTAGCGATTCTCCAGGCAGTGGCCCAACTCCCCTAATGTGGCTTTTGCCCTGGGCATCAGATTTGCAAGTGTAGGACGGAACGGAAACAGAGGAAGAAGGGAGAGTAAGTTGTCTCTCCAACGGGGTGAGCAGCTTTCAGATTGTTCCTCCCTCTGGATCACCTTGCAATTCTGAACTACCTGTTAGTCAGCCAGCGCACTTCATTTTCCCCCCCAATTGCCACCCCAGAAGCCCTGGACCAGCAATTTCTTTTAGTAAAGATTTACAGTATCAAACTTGGAAAAAAAAGTTACGAAAAATCTGTACGATAAAATGTATATAATTATATATTTATATATATATTTCTCTTTTTAAATATTTCCACGTGGTCCTTATGGATATCCAATATGGATTACCTACCATGGTTATGGTATCAACAGCTTTAACAACACACAGGCCTCATTCTTGATTGAGTGAGCAGAGATTACACATCTATTAGCACTAAACCAGCAATCACTTGGACAAGGCTTTGGCACCCTTTTGAGAGCTTGAAAATACTCAGTCACAATGGAAGTACTAGTAAAGAACTCAGATATATTCCTCAGCTCATTCCAACAACAAGAGATCCATACAGAATGATGTTTATAAGACGCTCTTGCCTAGTTCATCTAGTTTATGCTCTTGCCTAGTTCATCTCATTTCCTTGGTACAGAGAGGGATGCCCCAGGGCGGGGTAGTCTTATCAACTCAAGAATGTAAAGACATTCATGGAGATATTCTAGAAACTGGGAACATTCAGTCATTCCCAAGTCCACTGGATATTTTCCTGTTTTTCTCTTTTAAAGTTCCACTAGTGCTATGAGTCTAGAAATTGCCTGTTTTAATGGAGGCATCTTAAAAATCTGGGAAGATTTCCAAATATTTTTGAATTACAGAACATGAAAAGCAATTAAGGTACTGTTGAAATATCCTTCTCTTCCTCAGTTTTTGCTTGGGGTGGGGGGGAGCCAGTAACTGGTACCAATATGCAAGACCCCAATCTGCCTTTTAGGAGATGGTAAAGAAGTACAGAAGTGGAGCTAAATACCATCCACTTCTTGCTCTCCACTAGGAGGAGATGAATCTGGTGGGCTAAACGCCATCAAGGCAGCATTACTCTTACATACTCTATGGCTCAGTAAAGTCATCAGTGTAGATAGTTAGGACTGAATGAGAACCACATTCTGCTTCCCCAACTACTTGACTCAAGTACCTTCTTGGGAAACCCAGAGACTCCAATGACTGGGCAAAAAGTGAGCCAACGACAACCTGTGTTTGCCTTTAAAAAAAGATAGGGCTTCATTAAACTTATGCACTCTTCTTACTATTCAAGATACAAGGTGACTTCACAAACAGTATCTTACACTGGCCTAGGCTGCTAATTTTCTGTCCTGTTCAATTACAGGAGCATCTTCCTTTATCCTGTTGGGTTAGTCTAAAACACCAGTCATTTTTCTCTATCTTCTCCTTTGTACCTTACTCTGGAACACTAGCTTGCCAAACTTCTGAATATGAACATTTGCCATCTCTTCCAAGCCTATGAAATTTCAGGAGTCTCAATCTTTTCTTGCCTGCTCTAGAGCCCCCCCCCAAGAGTACACCCCCAAGCCTTTGCCCTACCACGGAACACCAGGCAATCCCTTTTCTTTCTTACTTCAAATGGCACAAACATCAACATAGCTATATTTACACTGACCTAGAAACTGACCTGCTAAAGATCAGTGGATTCTTTGCTTGGCTGCCTGCTGCTGAGCCACACCTGTCCTTCAGAACCATAAGCCCTACTTATCGACCCCAATTTTACCATCCCCTCAAAGCCACCCACTCCAATTCTGCTCTCTCTGTATCTCCTGGAATAATTCACCCACCCCAAGAAATGTTGAGTTTCAAGGTTATCTTCAGACAGATTATCTCAACCCTATCAACACAAAACACTGTAGGGTTTTTTTTTTTTAACTCTTTGGAACTCAGCTTTAATGACTGAGATTGGGTTAAGAATCTTTCTTCCTCTTTTTAACTTCCACTCAGCACCCCAGGCCCCATCTCCTGTTGGCAAAGACCAGTATACATGGCTCCTGAGGTTGGAACGACCACTCTCCTAATAAGCAAAAGCTCTAGCCACCACTGTCTCCTTTATCCAGGACTCTGATGGCTTTAATCTTCTTGCACATACTCTACTGGCCCTCTGGTTACTTCAGTGCTTTTAACACATCTTTCTAGCATGCTCTCCAGAAATACCTTTTCACAGTGCTGATTTCACAAAGAACAATTCCCCCCACAGCAACCAATTCTGCCTCGGTTCAGTAATACTTCTAATATTTCTCTCTAGGCCTCCCACCATACCTCCCATCTTAAATTTTACTGGGTCTTCCTCCCTTGAGCTTCAAGGAACCCTGAATAAGCCACTATGACAAACCTGTGGATCATCTGGAAGAAATAAACTGCATAAATATACCCAATTTACAGGCACATTTTGGGGAAGGAGCTCTTGGTACACTTGGCTTTGTGTAAGGGAGGCTGCAATTTAGTTTTATAGGCCACACAGGTATGGGGTACATTAAAACATGTAAACTGGTAACCAGTAATGGGCTGACGACAAGAAGGTTTCTCCTAATTGGTATGGTCTGATCCAAACACATTACTCTCTGTATGACCAACCCTCCTCTTCTGCCCCAGTGCATGGTGGAATGGACTCTGCTTTAGAGTTTATTTCTCTGCCATTCTAGGACAGAGGAAGGTGGTGGCGGGGTGAGGTAACTTCTTAATGGGAGATGGATGCCGTTGAAGGAAACTCTTTATACATTCATCTCACATGATTTCTACAGTCCATCTGTTACCTGGCTCTTGAACATCATTCACAAAGGCTCTGAAGGCTCCTCTGGTATCCTCTTCCAATTGGGAAGCTGCCCACAGCCTAAAGGGGGTTGGGGAGGCAGGGGGTGGAGGAAGAGAGAGCTCATACTAGGTACAGAGCTCTAATCCCAGCCACAAGAGCTTCATAGAACCACTAAGTTCACAGAGGAGCAGCCAGTTACGTTCCCTTTGTCGATTTTTTTTTTTTTTTGCACTTTTAAAAGAGAAGGAAGCAATTGTTAAAATGCCAATTCTTGAAGTGACCAAGGACTCTAGAACGGTGCATAAGAGCCCTTTCCCCTCCCCTCCAAAAGGTGGCTAGTTCCCCCATCTAGGGCACTAGGATGCTGCTGAAAATGGCACAGAACTGGATGAGATTTCAGCTGATTTCACAATGGTGATGACACTAGTGGTGGCGACTTTGGTTGGAGTAATAGGCCCCCGTGCAACGGTGCGCGCAAAGGTCTGCAACGCCTCGTACTTGGAGCGCAGGGCGTCCAGCTCCAGCTTCATGCTGCTGTTTTCTCGGGCCAGCTTCTCCACCTCTTGTTGCAACTCAACCCGCTGCCTCTCCAGCTCCTCCTTCTGCGTCACACGCTTGATGCGGCAGCTGGCAGCATAGCCCCGGTTCTTAAGCGTGCGCCTCCGCTGCTTCAGGCGGATGACCTCTTCTTTGGTGAGACCCCTCAGGTGCTGGTTCAGCTCCCGGACAGACATTGACACAAGTTCATCGTCGCTCAGCACTGGGGCGTTCTCTCCTGACTCCTCCTTTACCTGCAAACATCAATTTCACAGAGATAACAGTTAGGAGCAGTGATGGGAAACCTAGGCTAGTGAGCGGCCCTCCATTTCAGCAGGCCGCAAGATTGTCATAACCAAGGCAGTCTTCTGGGATAGGGGACTTTTGCTCACTGCATTTGTGCACCTAGAATTTGCGGGCTGGGCTGATTGAACCACGGAAGCGCTTTGATTGGATGCAGAGGGAGCGCTCGGCTCTCAGTCAGTGTTGTGGACAATCAGCACCCACCTCACTTCCTGTGCCCTTGCTTTATGTGCATGTCACTTTAGTAATACTGGTTGGAAAAAACTGACAGACAGAATCCAGCAGAATCTGGGAACCCTGCACGTGGGAAATAATACGTGTCTTGCGGGCCACACGTAGATCCCCAATGGGCCACAGGTCACCCATCAGAGCGAGCAACAGGAACTGGTATTGAGCAAGAAAACAACTATGCTACCCTGCAGGAATGGTCATATAGCACTTCTCAGAACAGTCCCAAAGCACTCCACAACCTATGCATAACCACTGAAAAGCAGCCACCTCTGGGCTGCATAGCTTCTTCCTGGCCCAGAAACCACTATGATTGGAGTTCTAGATATTTTCGGTCAACATGACATTGCCATTGTCAGTGGGGTCCAGCAATGGATACCTTATCCAGATAAAACGATGAGCATTTTAAAGAAACTGGAGTAACATTGCCTGAGCTGAAACGTGCCATGGGATCTGTATCATAAGAGATCAGGACCAGAGTAGAGATGTGAAGGACTAGTCAACTATATGATAAGCAAATGCTTATCGGACAGTCAACAGGCTAGTTGACTAGTCACTTCCCCCACCCGTTGCTGCCTCTAACTGGCTGCACATGGCATTACAAGCAGCAGTGCCGCGTGGAGCCCGGGGTCAACTGGGGACTCCCCCACAGACCCCAGGCTCCGTGTGACGCTGCTGCTTTGAAATGTTGCGTGGAGCCTGATGCTGGGCTCCCCACAGCGTTTCAAAAAGGCAGCGCACATGGAGCCCGGGGTTAGCGGGGTAGTCCCCAGCTGATCCTGGTCTCCACATGGTGCTTTTGCCTTTGAAGTGTAGCAACAGCCCTAGGGCTGTTGCTACACTTCAAAGGTGGAGGCGCCCTATTGACTAATCGAGTAGTCAATGAAAAATGCGTTAACTATTGGATTAGTCAATTATTCGCAATTTAACATCCCTAGGCCAGAGTTTTAGATCTCATCTCCAGCAGCACAGTGCCTTGCAAGATTATGCTAAGGCATTGGGTCAGAACTGACCCAAAAGAAAGTTCCATTCACTAAATCAACATCACCATTTCCTGCACCTTGTGCATTTCTTTTCTGCAGGTCTCCCCATCCATGTACGGGCCAAGTCCAACTCTGCTTTGCTTATAAGACCACGTCCTGCCGTGTTAAAGCTGCAGTCCTATTTACTGGGCCACAGTACAGGGAGGTTAGATGAAGCAGACAGAGGAACTCTCTCAGCCTTTAAGAGGTTACTTGTTTTTTTGCAGAACTCAGAGGGGGGAAAAAACATCTACAGAAAATGCAGGATGCCTGGAGGAGAGACTCAAGACACTAGAAGGGATTTCCCACAGGCTCATCAGTAAAATATGCCGTGAAAGCCATGAAGCAAGTCTGTTTATGAAGAGTTCACTGCCTACACAGATCTATAGGTAAGACAGTTGCAAATCTGTGTCTTCCTTATCCAAGTGCATGTGCTCCTAGGAGCAGCAACCTGTCCACATAACATACATTTTATGATGCTGTGAATACACCTCAAGCCCTGCCTAGTTAGAAGCGTCTCTTTAGTACCACCAGGGATACTCTACTAATGCACAATCCCAGAGACTCTAGTTCTTCCCCCCCCCCCCCACCCTGCCTTATGTCACTAGTGCCTCTATGCTTTCTTCACAAGTGTTTCCCAGGAGATACCAGAGAAACACATTTTGACACACTAATTTGCAAACAGAATCCCTTAGAACTTGGGTGGGGAACCTCTGGCCTGGGGACCGGATATGGCCCCCTGGACAATTCAGTCCAGCCCCTGGGGGAGTCCAGTGGCCATGCACTGCTGTAGGGGTCCAGGGGCTGTGTACAGAGACCTCATCCCAACCTCACCTGCAGTACCAGCCGGACGCTTCCGGCTCCTTGTCCTGCATGTAGGAGAGGAGGCGCAGTCAGGCGAGGTAGCTGGAGGGGGAAGCATCAAACACCAGAGCCCCTTCCCTGCACCAGGCAACCATATGTCAGCATGGAAACAGAGGAGTTCCTTCCCTGCTTGAGTGCTTGCTGCCCTTCCTCGCGCCTGGCAGCCAGGCAGCAGCGGGAAAGCAGCTGGGGCAGCTGCAGCATGGAGCCACTTCGGGCAGCCACTTCCTGCAGTGTCCAGTCCCAGCCACACGCTGCCAGCAACTCCTCTTAGTGCATATAAGGGGGCTTGCTGGACCGGGAGGGAAGGGGAGAGCCACCTGCAAGAGGGGGAAGGAAGGAAAACCCCCGAGCCAATTCCCTGCATGGGGCACCCAGAAAAGGAAGGCTCAGCAGGAAAAAGCAAACTCAGCCACCATACTACAGTACTAAATAAAAAAGAACATCACATCACATCAAGGGGTTTTGTGGGGGGGGTGTGCGTGCGCACGCGCGCGCACACATGCCTCAGTTCAGGTGGGTTGTTGTTTTTTTGCCTCTCGTTTTTGCATAGCGCCCCCCCCTCCCCCAAACTGATTTTCTTGTGTGGGTTAGTGTCCCTGGACCCAACAATGGCTCCCCACCCCTGCCTTAGAGAATAAATAGCTTTCGGCACTATTGGCGCAGCAGCTCCTTGATCAATGTTCCCTCTAATGTTTTCCATCCATATCACATACACCAAGGCATGTGCAGATGTGCACCACCAGTAGAAACACATGCTGCCAGCAGTGGGCACTCTGCTAATCAGCTGGCTGACATCTGAATCTCTCCTGGGTGACTGCCCAAGCACTCAGCTTACAGGGAACACTGTCCTTGACCAGTCCCATTTATCCAGAATCATCCCAGTGGGGCTCCCACCACAGCCTTACCTTTAATGTCTTGTTTGGTTTGGGATTAGTCGTCATAACCTGGGCACAGTCTCCTGGACAGAACTGCTCAGAAATTGCAACTGGAAAAAACAACAAAAGATTTTCTAAGGAACGGGGAAGGAAAGAGACCAGCAGTTGAGACACAGTGACCCATTCTCTGCAGCCCCATGCAAAGTTTTGGGGCTCTAGAACTGCTCACTGACAAAATGATCAATCTTTCGGACCATCAAAAAGACTCAGAGAGGCCTGTCTTCTACCTCTGGCTACATATGGGAGGGTCTTCTTTGTATTGCCCAGAAGTGCCACATATAAATACAGCTGGTTTTGCCTTTTTGAATGGGGCTTGTTTTAAATTCTTGGTAATATTTTTGCTTAGAGAAAGTATCTGGATGCAATCCAGCATTGATCCACAAGCAGCAATTGTGCTGGCTACCACACACTCCCTTGACAATGTGTTAGCTCACCTCTAAGGGCTGGAGAGGAGTTCAGTCTCCATGAGCCAATCAGTCCTTCATCCGCCCTGTGGAGGATTTTGAGATATACAGATCCAGCTGCTAGGGACTGGACTAAGACCAACAACTCATTTCACAAAAGACACTGAAAAGCCACCGAAAAGCCACCAGACAGTAATGCCGCCATCACTCCCCTCCCATTTTGGTCATTACTGACCTGGGCTGGCCTTGAACCAGCAGCCTGGGTAAGAAAGCTCCATATTCTACTACTAACCCTTAGCCACAGACACTGTACATATATCACTTTAAAAAAAGGCAAAACCAATTATTAAGACACGAGACGAGTTTCTGTGCCTCCCGGCAGATCAAGCCTGTTGCTTCAGGAGTCTCTCACCCTACAGCTGCAAGAAGTCACCTGTCTGATATTCCTAGAGGCGTGTCCATGACAAAGCGTGTCCTGTGCTGCGAAGCTGCCCTTCACTCTCACCTTTGCTGCTTGCTACTCCCCTTCATCAGCCTGTTAGAGAATCCATCCAGCTGGACCTTGTTCCAGAACCTTCACATCCACCAAGTTGGAGAGATGACATTGCCAGCGTGCCTGTCTGTGATGTACCTACCACAGAAGAGGGCACTGCAGCTGTGACATCACAGCATCTGCCTATACTTTCCCTAGCATCTTGGCTGGGGAGGGTGCGAGGGCTCCAGCTCTGACAGTCTGTCCCTCCCAAGGAGCGGCTGTAGTGGATTTCAAAGGCTGCAGTGGTGTGGGTGTTCAGAACACACAGACGGTCTGGCGGGAGTTCTTCCCCCCCCCAATCGCATTTCCACGTCTGCATCGTGTCACACATTCTAATCATTCATGAAAAATACAGCCAAAGCATCCCAAGCATGATTCCCTTCTGATAGTTGCCATGGTGACCTTGGGAAAGTAGCCAACCCTGAGACAGTAACCATGGAAACAGAGAAGCCCAAAAGCAATAATGACTTCAGGTCATGTCTGTGCAAAGACATCATGAGGTCGTCAGAGAGTAAACAAACTCATTCATATCGTCAAACAACCCTGGAGGTGGGAGGTCCAAGGGCACATGAAGGTGGGGTGCAGGGGGCAACAGGGAATTGTGGGGGTAAAGGAGGTTGGCTCAGCTCATGCTGCTTTCGCTTGAAAGGTACCAGTCAAGATACCTCACCATGTGACATGCACACAGTTGAGACAGAGGAAAGACAAAGAAAACAGAATCTCAAAGTGAAGGCATTTCCCTGGTTTGCAGAATGTCTCCAATAAAGCACCTCATCCCTTTTCCAGCCTGAGACGGCAATAGCAGCTTTCCATCTCTTCATCTGCATGGCTCACCTCACCCCACTCCCGAGTGCCTATCGCACAGCACACATGCCAGACCAGCGAAAGCCGCCTCATGATGAATGGTCCACTTAAAAAAGACTGGTACGCAGTGTCTTTTGTGCGGCACCACACAGGCTGGTGCATTGTGTCGTACTACACCCCATCCTGAAGCAGTGCCAGCTACTCTCACCTCTTCTCCGGCAGCAGGAGCCGACTCAGCTAAGCGCACTAAAAATGCCACAGACAAATGGTCCTTTTTCATCGTAGCCAGAGCAGCACAAACCCACCAGGGAGGGCAACTCACCACGTACTGAGTGGAAAAGGGGATGGGGTGGAGCTGGAGCCTGACCAGCCTTCTGTGTGAAATACAAAACTTGCAGCACTGAGAAGCCTAAGGGAGGCTCGGGTATTCCCGCTCACACACCGACATCTGTCCAGACACTTCTCCCCCTTTACAGTTCTCTCCTTTCATGAGCCACCCTCACACAAGCATGCTCCTGCTCACACCAGAGACACAAACACACATCATAACCCAGAAAGGAGAAGGAAGGGTTCCTAGTCCTGGCCAGAGGGTCCCAATGAGTAACAAGGAGAGCAGCAAAGCTGCTGAAGTATAAAAGAAACAGGCTGCAGCCCCCTCCCTTCACACACAGCCTCAGGCCTTGCAGTCACTTGGTGCCATAGCTATGCAGTGAGTCACCAGCTGTTTACAGAGTTGAAGAGCTCACATTCCCATAGACCCAGAAACCTTTCCTTCCCTCTGCATCCGCCCCCCCCATGCCCACAGGGAAAGGGGCACACCACAATCCTGCTGTCGGCACCTGGCCCAGCGAAAACGGAAAAGGGAAGTCAAGCAGGGGAGGAGGAGAGGGGAAGAACATGACTCTGTCACACCCACCGATTACACAAAAAGTCTTTTGATCTCACCCAGTGAGTCTTCAAAGCACTTTCTAAACCAGCGGATGGAAAAACTGAATGCGCGGCTGACTGCTCAGAGAGGGAAAGAAATGTGGAATAATGTGGAAAGCAAGTGCTGAAGGTGGAGACTCCCTCGGGGGTCACTGTCTGGGGTAGTCTGCCATCCAAAGTAACTACTAATCTTTAAAAGCCTCCTGCGACTCTGTGATGAACCCTCCCCCCCTTTCTGGTCACCTGTTGCTTTGTGCTCAGATGTCTGCTGAAGGGATGTCTATTTACATTCCACACCGCTCACAGGCAGGTCCTAGACTCCTCCATGTTCAATACAAGACCAGGCACGCTATTGCATACAATTTAATAAGGGCCCAGGATGTTATAAGTGTTCTAGAAATAGATGCAGAAGTGCAAACATGCTAGCCTTCACAGCTGGGGGGTCAGTTCCAGCACAGGATGCCTCCCTAATGCCTCTCGTTCTTTAAATAAATGGCAGCTCAGCTTATAAATCGGTATCTTCTGGAAGAAACTAGCATGTCTTCTGAAGTCTTTTAGGATTGGCTCCCATAATAAGGGTCCAGGCATAAAGACAGGCAGATCACCACCAAAGTCACTACTGGGTTTCAGATGAAACAGTGGGGAGAACTCAATATACAGGTAGTCACTACATTATCTATAAACACCGAGCAAAATCAGCATCTGGAAGAGGAAACACACACCACCGCCTGCCCCTGGGATTTGATTCTGCATTAGCAGCAATTCTGAAATACCGATTCGTGCACAGACATTGGAGTCAAGATCCACTCCTATTTGAGAATAGTCTCCTCCTCGAGAGTATAACATAGCATTGTTAAAAGCACCAAGATAGGAGTACTCAAGTGATTGACTACCCTGTGCTAACTTTATTTTATGCAGTGGGTCATCCTGTGGTATGGTCTGAGCAAAAGACTTCAAACCATGAATTCACTTGTAATCCTGACAATTATGCACTCAAAGCTGAGGTTTACACTGGACAAGCAGGTCGGCTTAAGGTACGCCATTCAGCTACACAAATTGCATCGCTGGATTCGGCTTACCTTAAGCCGAGCTGCTGCAGCATCTACACTGCGGGAGATTGATGAGAGTATTTGCACCAGTCGTGCCTTACTCCTCGCAGATCTAGGAATACTGGATGCCTGTGGGGGGTTGTCCTCAGCGTTCGATTTGGGGAGTCTACACTAGACCCACTAAATCAAATGCTAGATCGGCCTCCAGATGGTCAATCTTCTCCGTAGCGTAGACATGCAAGTTACTCAACTTCTGACTCAATTTCCCTATCTGGAAAGTGGGATAAAAATACTTATACAGTTGATGTCATTTATGACTATCCACTTACTGTAGTATATTTAAGCACTTGTGGCTGGTATGTGGCATTTCCTGTACACAGACTGCAAATAAACGGACAACCCTCCCTCTCCCAGTAATAAGGTACACAGTGCTGCAAACATTCATTTTTTAATAGTGCCCAGTGCACATGCCTTACAGGAGTGTCTGCAAGGCTGTATATAAATGTGTGATCTTATTTGTATAAACATTTTCTCTCTCTATTCCTTCATTTCTTGTTAACTGCATTTGGAGCCTCATATCTAAAGTTAGACTGCACACTTTCTGGAGTGGGGACTATGTTACACCTGTATAAGCCACAGGCACAAGTATTGTTACGTCCCTGGTAAAGGAACTAGTGTATCTATAAGGTTGAGTTTCCCATTTATATTTAAAACAAATGTTTTTCTTGGAATTATGCAAAAAACCACAGTGCTAGTGTTTTTATCTGACACCACATCCATCTGGGGCCAGATTTACATTTTACTCACCCTAGGCACATCATTTTCAGCCTCTCCCTTCCCTCATCTACAGCTGACCTTTGCATTGCACAGTTTTATAGAGGTGAGATGCCCCGAGAATGCCTCCTCCCCCCCCCCCGGCAATGCCCTCTGTGCCTAATTGAAAATTTGACCCTGCTCCCACCTACACCCTCATCATTGACCCCCCAATGACTGCGCTCTCACTTACAGCATCCTCATGAAAACTTGGAGCACTCTACTTATTCAGCCCAGGATCTCAAGTTTGATGGTTTCAGATTGGCACATATAGCAATACCCACTACTTTTTTTGGGGGAGGAGGGGAGGGAGGGAGTCTCCTCTTCACTACTTACTCAACCAAGACACCCCTTATTAGTAAGATGGGGTGAGACAGGGCTGCTGTGTGAGAAGAAAAGAGCAGAGCAGATGAGATCAGAATTTGGTTTTAATAGCACTTTTCACACGCCAGTGCTTTCAAAGCACTTTACAGAGGAAGGTGTTAGCTACCAGCAGTCACTGTGCTAAGAGCAGCTTTGGATGCACTTGTTTGTAGCTCATACACAGACTTGAATGTTAAAACTCATTTTACTACAAAAGAGAACACTGTCAGGGACATAAATTATCCAGTAGGAAGTACCAGAATTCTTTAATGTCCATTCACACATGAAACAGCATGTATGGTAACCTGAGACTGTAAGCCCCTCACCCCAAACAAGCTAGCAAGAACAACTTTTCCCCCAAGGAGCAGACAGAGAAATGACATTTAAGCAGGGAGGAATTCCCAGTTTTATCTATTAACCATCAATAGTTTCAATTAAGTACAGAAGATTATGCTAGGAATACACTCTGTCTAGCCATACTAATATCTAACTAGAACATTTCCAATGAAATTGTTCTGTGACTTACCCAAACTTTCAGTTTATCCACAAGCTATTATCAATTCCTGGTATTCTTCCTGCTTCTGCCTTTAAGTCTTCTTTAAGATGGCTACTTTGAGCTGGAGTGTGGCTAGTCACTATAGGCCATAGACAACAGCCTGCCCCTATATCAGAGACCAGACAAACTGCTGCTGTGAGAAGCTGAAAAGCCACGCTACTCCTGGCCCCTGCAGAGCGTTTCAATTTGACAACTATTCTCATCCAGTGAGAAGCGTACACTTACCCAAGCCCTACTGTCACACCTCCACAAGACATACACGAGACACCTGCAAGACGGTCACGTCAGTTAATCATACCTACAAAGCTGGCCACATGACATATCCACCGAGGACATCAGGTCTGACAGGTGAGGGGAACAGCAGATGCTTAAACCCTAAGCTCTGTGCCTTTGTCCCTTGGAGACGCATCCTGGATTCCCAAGACACTGCAGTGTGGAATGCAGAGAAAATCTTCCCCTCCATCATTCACAAATCCTCCTCATGCTCTAACAATCCTCTCACACACTGAGAGGCAGACTGACACCTGTCATTCATCTGTAACAGAGAAGGGGGGAAGGATACGCTGGACAATGTGAATCACACAGAGAGCAGGCAATATGTGAGGCAACAGCTTCTCCATGAACAGAGAGAAGACACAGAGGAGGGGGTGAGTCACTGTGTTTACGGTTCTTAGAGAAAAGCTACACACAGAACACTCACCCGGCTAGCTAGCTTCCCATTGCTTGTATGGATCAGAACCAGCAGCAACGAACAGATTCAAGACCCTTCGGACTGAATCAGAAATGCTGCCAGGACATGAGACTGAGGCTCTCTCTGTGGAAATCTGGACAGGGATCACACAGTCTTCAGTGGTTTAGTAAACAACTGAGTCAGACGCTGCAGAGCTCTTGTGGTTACAGAGCAGAGGGTTGAGGGTATTATGAGAGCGTGTTTGTGTGTCACATTACAGAGACCTTGGAGTTTCAGGAAGGGAAAACTGGGAGCTACTGAGGTCAGATGTACTGCAGACAGCTTCTGATATGAAGAGAATACAGCACTCTGACTTCATGTGCAATTATAAAGTACAGCAATGAACACAGTTTTACTAATATCAGTTAAATCTCACACTGGCTCCCGGGGGCCATGAAATATTCCATTTTAAAGACACAGAAACTGAGGCCCAGCTGAATTAAATGATTTGCTCATGGCCACAGTGGGATTTAATGGAAGAACTGGGATTAGGATTTATGAATTCATGCTTCTTAGTCATCCTGTGCTCCAACTATTACCTCACATCTCTCTCTCACCCTCCATAGCAATCGTTATTAAGAAGGAAGGAATAATATTGTTATGCAGGGTCCCATATGTTGCAAGCCAGTGGAATTTGCTGCAGATCTACCGTTTGCTTCAGAACCATGCAGGAGGATCATTGCTTCCATTAAGGAGTTTTTAGGCTTTAAAATCATAAGAATGTCTTCCAAACATGAACCAATGCAGTACTACATGCCTGAGTCTTTAGACAGCCTGAAACAATACCTCAGCAAAAAGTGAGAGAGAGGGTGCTAAGCTTGGAGTTTCTTGAGAACGCAAAGAGTTAGCACTGTTTGAGTATTTCACAGCTAAACATCTGCTAAAAGTATGGGTGTGTTTTTGTAGGATAAGAGAATGGCACACCATGCCACTTCAGCAGCCAAAAGTCCCAGGTGTCCCCCCTTCAGTTCTCAAACCTCTAATACAGTTACACGGTTTCAATAGAGCACTCAAACACTGACTGACAGTGTGTACTGGACTGATTGTTTATAGTTAATTCAAAACAGACATACATTCTGTAATGTCTCAGATTACCAATCTACTTCAGAAACAACAGAGGTGGCACAGAATTTAGGGGAAATTTGCAAAGTGTACATTACTAGATACTAGAAACAGAGTTTGCGTATTTCTGCTTCCACATTCTTGATACACTTTTGCAGTGGGTCTGAGTTAACCCTAATGTCTCAGAACATTTAACACAATTAAGCCAAAGTGTGAATGCAAAACCTGAACAAGCTTTGCCAGATTGGTCAAGGATTTTGCCAAGTGTCCTGCTAATGGGTGGGATTCAGCACAGCCTCCACACTGTACAGTAACCATAATCTCATTAGCAATTATCTTTCATTCTCTTTTAGGTACAAACAGGGTTAATTTTCCCTCCCACTCAGTCCTGTCTGTACTATGCACTGCCATTGGATACTAAAAGTGTCCATCGTGTTTAGGAAGGACAAGAGGAGGAAAGCTGCTCTGCATTACAGTTTACACACGGAAGAGGAGAGCAAGAGAGCAGGCGAGCAAGCACGGCTCCATCAGTGCGAAAGCAGCAAGGTAAATAAATTAAATACTAAACCACAGCAGCAGGGAACATACTGGCTGGGCTGGTATTGGGAGCAGGGCTGCACCTTTTCAGACACGAGGCTCAAAATCCCACAAACGGGTTGCAGTTTTCCACCGGGTGGAACAGGAGCATTTGCTCACTACCTCTCAGTTCTTCTCTCCAGACCCAGCTTTGATGTATTGAGGAGCTACCCAGGGGACAGATAGGTCAAGACAGTTAATGGAGCCTTTTCCATTTTCAGCAAAGCCACTTTGCCCAAAGGGATTTGTTCCTAATTTCAGATCTCATGGCCCGTTTTCTGCTGGGATCCAGAGAACAGGGCCCTTTCCCTTCACTGAGCGGCACACAGAAATGGGGGGGAGGGAGAGAAAGAGCCCTTGGCAGCTGCAGATCTCTCTAAAGTTGACAATGAAAAAAAGGTGCAGACACACCTCCATTCTCCTTCCTTTGTCATCCTCCCTCCCCACACTGTAGGGATGTTTCTATTGCTTCTGCCACCCCCTTCCTTGTCCGAAAAAGAGGAATAAGGTTTCCCTGCCCTAATTTTGTTTAAAAATCCAAACTGATCAGTATCCTGCACAGTCACCAGGCAAATCTACCAGCAGAGCAGATGCTCTGAATGTTGATGTTCCCTTCCTCCCCCTCACCATCAAGGGTGTGGTCTCTGAACCGCTGTAGACCCATCTATTTTCAGATGTTTCCCCCTTCCAGGTGTAGCCCTCCTCACAGCATCCTGTTCCAAAGGCCAGACATGATACTATGCTCACCTCTATGTATCCAAAGAAGGGCTGATGGGTTTGCTAATAAGGGGAACAATGTGCCTCCTTGAAACTCCCATTCTCAGCCAATCTAGCAGGAGTAGACCAGGAAACTGAACCTGTATTTTCCACATCAGCACAGAATGTTACTGTTCACCCAGAACAATTCTTTTCTAAGCAAAAAGGTATTTTCTAGGGAGGATAAAGGCCACTGAGATGCAAACTGCCAGTGGTAGTTACCTGCTTTTCAGCATTTGCAGATCCTCAGTGCTCCACTCAACTGTGGACTCATATTGATTTTTATCCAGAATTTTCAAGGCCCTCTTTATATTTCAAAGTCAGTCCCAGGGCCTAGCTTTGCTTGAACTGTTGTCAAGAACCATTCAGAACTAGACACAATCTGTATGCTTGTTCTATGGCACAAGCTCAGGAAAACCACCACTAAGATGTGGGTTCAGTGTCCCCCTCCTCCACTAGCTTTTGGCCTTACCAGTAATAGAAAACATGACAATGTCTGTAGCAAAAACTTCTGGCCATTCGGATTCAAAATGCAAGGCATCTTCTGTTAGTTACCGAGACCACAGCTTAACCAGGAGGATCTTTCAGTCTTATGGGTGACCATGCGGAGCAGGTGACTAAGCAACATGTGGGTTTCAGCTCCCCAGGAGATCATATGAAGATGTGTCCATTTGTCATGGACCACACAATCCAAAGAATTACAAAAAAATCTAGGAAATTGCAATTCCTTTTAATACTGTAAGTAGTAGGGTTTGCAGCAGTGTTTAAATTCTAGCAGTTGTCCTTTTCAGGTATTTGCTGTGTGCAATCAACATGCATGCATAGATTCCTCTGCATGTCATTTGAATGGTTGGTGATGGGGATTGCAAGGAGAGGCAAAATAAAATCATTGAGAGATGAACTATGCACGAATGTTAAATTAAGAGAGAGCACCACAACTCAGATGTTACACCATCAGCACTATCTAAATGCTGAAGGATTTAACTGTAGAGTTGCTTTGCTGAATCATACAGCTTGTTAATACAACAGCCTGTTCCAGTGGATGCAGTGCTTCTAGCCCAAACATTAACTCCCTTCAGTTATCAGTTGTAAGACATGCAGCATAGCCACTCTGTCATCACAGAGAGCTCTCCTGAGGACAAAATAAAACTTCCCCCAACAAGGGGCAACAGCTGTATCAGAGGGAGAAGCTTTCCCACCAGAGTCCACAACTTTTGTCATTCACAAGGGTATTTTTTCCAAATTCAAGTGACAAAAGTTGTAACAACAAAACTACAGTATAGAAAAAGCCTCACTCCCAACCACCATCCCTCTCTACTCTCCTTAATGCCCAGTCCTTCTCTCCACCTAACTAGCCTCCTGTCCCAATGCACTTTTTGCCAGGCACATACTCCTCAATTAAAAGACCATTCCAGACTCTGCTATTCATCTTACCTGAAACAAAATGGTCCCCAAACCCTCCCAACTTTTCTGATCTTTCCATTTACCTCTCCTATCTTCCCAGCTCCAATTTCCTACCCCAGTGCCCCATACACACTCCCACCAGGAAAGTACTAATCCCATATACTTCTGTGCTCTTCTCCCCAAGACCGTTATGCCATCCACATTCTTTTACTTGACCCTCAAATCCGCAGTGCTCTTTGTACCCCTCCACTGTCACCCAGCTTTACCTCTAGCCTTCTCTTCTGATCGCCTATGTCCTAGGGCAGTGATTTTCAAACTATGGGTCGTAACCCAGTGCTGGGTCATGGAACATCAGACACAGATCTCCTTGCTACAGGGTGATCAGTAGGGGTGCTAAGGCACCTACCTGCATGTCCTGACAACACAAACTGTAACCCACCCCAGAAGCCACCAGCAGCAGGCTCAGCTCCTCCGTGAGTGGGGGAGGAGAGAGTGCACAGGGCTCCATGCACTGCCCCTACTCTGAGCACTAACTCTGCACTTCCATTGGCTGGGAACCTGCTGCTGGATGCGAGTGGGGCACAGTCTGGTCTGTGGTGCCATGAATGGCAGGAAGCCTGTTTAGCACCGCTGCTGTACCACTGACCAGGAGCCACTTCAAGTACGCCCCTCCTGCCCCACCCCCAAAGCTGAAGCGCTCATCCTCAGCCCCACCCCGGGCCCCACACTCTGGTCAAATTATGATGGGTCCGGAGCATCAACAATTTTCTTCAACTGGGTCATCGGGGGGGGGTGGGGGGGATGAAAGTGTGAAAATCCCTGCCCCCGGGATGTGGGGCACCATCCCCCACACCGCCGCCTTGTGCTTCTCCCCCCTCCCGCTACACGTCAGCCCCCCCCCTCCTAATCCCTGCCCAGCAAAGCTCCGCTGCCCACTGCTCGGAGCCAGCCGGGCGCCCGCCCCACGCCGCTCCCGCTCCCGCTCCCGACTGGCCGCGGCTCCCCCCACCTGCGCCTCGCCCCGCCCCGCCCGCCGGCGCCGAGCGCGTGGTGGGGCCCCCGCCTGGGGCAGCCACGTGTGTGAGCGGCCCCCTCCCCCAAGCGCGGGACCGGCCGCGGCATCAGCCCCGCTCTGGGACGGGGCGGACACCACGTGTCCCACACGATGGTGACTCAGCAAATTTCCCGGCCCGGGCTACAAGGTGCCCCCCAGCCGGCAGCCCGGCCCGGGGGCTCGGCGCGGCGCGGCCCCTGCCCCACCCTGCCCAGTCGCCCCGGCTGCCGCACCCCGGGGGGCTGCGTCTTACCTGGGCCTGTCGGGAGCGCGCGGCGGGGGGAGGTGGCGGTAGCGGCGGGGCCGCGCGCGGCGCGAGGGAATGGTGGCGGGGACGCGCCTCTCAGCATCTCTCTCTGTGTGTGTGCGCGAGTCGCGGGAACAACAACAAGCTCGGCCCCCCCCCCTCCTCTCTCTCCTCCTCCTCCCGCCCGGGCGCCGACCAACCAGGGGCCGGGCCGCTTCCGGGATCGCGCGTCACGCCTCGCGTCACCTGGCCCCGCCCACTCTTCGTAGCGCGTCACCCGCGCCACGCCCACCCACTTCATTCATGGAGAGTGGACACCGGCGGTGGGGGGGGGGGAGGATAGGAGCGGCCCTGCCTGCTGCTCCCGCCGGCGTGTGGGGCTTGCCCGGTGCTCCAGCTGGGCTCCGCCGGCCCAGGACTCCTGGCAGCGGAGTCCGGGAGTTGCAGCCTCTGTGCCCTGATCCCGCTTCCCTGCCGGGAGCGCCGGGCGGAGGAGCAGGGCAAGTGCAACGCGCACGCTTGCTGGGCGTGGTTCGCTCTCGCATGTTTTGGCCCTTAGGCCACGGACGCGGGGAGGGAATGAGTTGGTTCCGCAGCCCTAAGGCTGGGAGCCAGCTGGTTTTTAGCTCAGGCTCATGCCCCGAGCTTCAAAGCCCCCAGGATTGGTTTCGCCAGAAGCCCCCGTGCTCCGACCTTACTCTCCACTGGGAATGCCTGGTGGGAGCGGAAGCCCCTGTCTCAACTCCCATTCCTAGCAAGTGGAGCGAGAGAGGGCAAAGTGTGTGTTTGTGGGGGGGGCAGGGCACTCATTTTTATGGGGGCCCCTGGCCACAGGAGGGAGACAGGTGTGGGAACTGTGGGGTACTGCAGCACCCCCACATTGTATGTGGGTTCCCAGCTACCACTGGCCCTGCTCTTGGGGCCCACCTCCCACCCAGGGCTCTGCCACCCTGTCCAGTTTCCTTGCTTCTGGAAACTTGGCCCTGCTTTAGGCTCCAGTGAGGTGGAGCGGGTGAGCAGTGGCTGGGTGCATCCTGCAGGAGGACTGGGGGATGGGGCTGGCCATCACAGCTGGCACTGCCCATGCCTTGCTGTCCCATCCCAGCATCAGTGACCCGAGGCATATGCAGCCAACAGTGGCCTAGGGCACTATTAAATTGCCCAAATTTAATGGTGCCCTATGCAGCTGTGTATTCTGCATATGCCTAAGAACAGCCCTGGTGTTAAGCCTCTGTAGACTATTTAGGAGCACTATTAATTTCTAAAGTAATGGCTGATTGTCACATGTTGTAAAGTTGCTTTCATAATCTCTTCTTCCGCAATACTAATAAGTGAGTTACTTTCAATATGGATAAGGGGGTTGCCTTTAAATTATTCCCATCTGGGCTTTTCAGTGCCTTTTGTCATCTGTGTGTGTGTCATTTAGACTGTAAGGTCCAGAAGGTATAGACTGTCTTTATTTTGGTATCTTGTACAGAACCAAGCACCTAGGCAAATAATAATATATAATCTCTTTCACCTCTTCTAGAACATAAGAATGGCCGTACTGGGTCAGACCAAAGGTCCATCTAGCCCAGTATCCTGTCTGCCGACAGTGGCCAGTACCAGGTGCCCCAGAGAGGGTGGACCGAAGACAATGATCAAGCGATTTGTCTCCTGCCATCCTTCGCCAGCCTCTGACAAACAGAGGCCAGGGACACCATTTCTATCCCCTAGCTAATAGCCTTTTATGGACCTAACCTCCATGAAATTATCTAGCTTCTCTTTAAACTCTATTATAGTCCTAGCCTTCACAGCCTCCTCTGGCAAGGAGTTCCACAGGCTGACTACATGCTGCGTGAAGAAGAACTTTCTTTTATTAGTTTTAAACCTGCTACCCATTAATTTCATTTGGTGTCCTCTAGTTCTTCTGTTTAGAGAACTAATAAATAACTTCTCTTTATCGGCCCTCTCCACACCACTCATGATTTTATATACCTCTGTCATATCCCCCCTCAGTCTCCTCTTTTCTAAACTGAAAAGTCCCAGTCGCTTTAACCTCTCCTCACATGGGACCCGTTCCAAACCCCTAATCATTTTAGTTGCCCTTTTCTGAACCCTTTCCAAGGCCAAAATATCTTTTTTGAGGTGAGGAGACCACATCTGTACACAGTATTCAAGATGTGGGCGTACCCTAGTTTTATACAGGGGCAGTAAGATATTCTGGGTCTTATTTTCTATCCCTTTCTTAATAATTCCTAGCATCCTATTTGCCTTTTTGACTGCTGCTGCACACTGTGTGGAAGTTTTCAGAGAACTGTCCACGATAACTCCAAGATCTCTTTGCTGAATAGAATTAAGCAATTTTTCTTCCTTGCTTTTTTTAATAGGTCACATGTTATTTCTGATATCTTGTGATGTAGCCTTTCTCCTTATTTTTGGCAATGGAGTAGAAAATGTCTTTCAGTTTCAATTTTTTCTCAGTCATATTGATTTCAAAGTGTTTCCTCCTTGAGTTTGTGTGACTTTTATGTAATACCAAAGTCCACAAGAGGAGAATACTAGTATCTAATTACCATAACACACTATATTTGGGTTTGGAAGGGTTTTATTTTTTATCAGCAAGTGTTGGTAAACATCAATGTAATCAAAATACAGACAAAAATCCATCAGTAATTGAAATGTACAAGTAGGCAAAGCAGGAAAAATGCTGCTTGAGAACTTTGAGTTAAGGATATTTATGTCGTTTGACATGCAATTTTGATAAATGTGTGTTTTAACATTCTGTCAGCCGATGGTCAGGGCAGTGCATGTGTGTGTGTTACACCCGAGTCTTCAGCTGCTGAGACACAAGGCCCTGTCGCAGTGGGCAGTTTAGGTGAGACTGACAGGCGCCCCGAGGAGTTTAACGTCCGTGTCTTTACCGCTAGGATCGGGATCCTTTCGCGGCGGGCAGCCAACAGGCTGACAGACACCCCAGAGTTTACAGGGAGAGCTTATTACACCTCAGATTTTGACTGCTAGGATACACGATCCCTTCGCAGCGGGCAGCCTGGGGAGGCTGAGAGATGCCCCAACGGATCTGTCCCCTGGAAGCGACACGATCCAACGCTCAAGCTCTCCCTATATCTGTCCCTTATGACCGGCTGGAGTTCTTTTAAAATTGTGCTTGGTTCTGTTACAGCAACTGAAGGAGTCAGGTCACAGCTTAAACAGTTACTATTTTATTGTTACAGGGTAAACTTAGCTGTTAAATGCTACTACTGTGTTACAGATAACACAGCCACTACAAAGAACAGGACAGAAATTACACTAATAAGTCACTTACAGGTACCATGAAACCCTTTTGGTTCTCTGAGCTCTTATTAAATGCATGCAAAATAGACACCTAGCAGGTATATATTCTCACCCCTGCGTTCCAGACTTGGCATGGCCAGCGTCTTTCTCTCAATCCCTCGGGAAGAAGTAGGGTGAGGCTGGGCGTCCCACAGACCTCGGGAGACAACCAATACCTGCCAGCAGGTGTAGATGATTGGAGCTCAAATGGGGTGGGCTACTAAACCCCTCCTTATACCCCTTGGGTCACGTAGGCTTCTTCCTGGTCTCAAGTGGCCAATTAGGAAAAATGGCTTTGAATGCCAAGTTTCCCACGAAGGGTGCGAAGCATAATTCACACCTGGGAAAATGCAGACAATGGGCACTTCTAGTATGTGATGGGCGAAGATTCCTCTCCTGGGACAGTGTAGGCGTGTCAATTACTGGTGCTAGCCATCAGGGCAGCAGGAGGCCCCCTGGTCGTTAGCTAGCCCATTTACTGTCTGGTTTCTGTTTATTAGAGTCAGGGACAAGCAGCACCCCTGCGTTCCCAGGGCATCAAAGGCTGACGGCCTTTCTCTTGCTCTCTGGCGGGCGGGGGGGGGGAACAAGATGGGGTTCATGTCTGGCTACATTGTTATAAAGCTTTAAATCTTTAATGTTTTGAGTTTCAGTGCTCACTGTCATTAAATAATTGTTTGACCCTGCTCAAACTTCCCACAATTAAGAAAATTTAAATTGATAAAATTTGAAAAAAGCATGAAACCCACACTTTTGTGTTCCTGTGAAAATGTAAGCCAACACAAATATTTTTAAATATAGATATTAGTTGAAATTATTTTTAAACTGAATTCTGCCAAGCCTGACTATGTATCAGGTTGGAATCTGGTAAGAGAAAATGAGATCTCGACACAGTGCTTAGAAAACTTAAGCCCCGTTCTCTTATGAGTAGGGCCCTACCAAATTCACAGCTATGCAAAACGTGTAACAGATTGTGAAATCTGGTGTCCTCTCTTTTGCGAAATCTGGACTTTTGCGTGCTTTTACCCTATACTGTACAGGTTTCACAGGGGAGACCAGTGTTTCTCAAATGGGGGTGTGTGGTCCTGATCCAAAGGGGGGACAGAGGGACGGGAGGGCTCACAGGGTTATTTTAGAAGGGTCAGGGTTTTGCCACCCTTACTTCTGTGCTGCCTTCAGAGCTGGGCAGCTGCAGAGTGGTGGTTGTAATATTGGCCGTGTACCCAGCTCTGAAGGCAGCAATCTGCCAACAGCATTGCGGAAATAAGGATGAGAATAGTTCTGAACAGTTAATCTGAAGGGCTGTTCCATTTTCATGGTGAACTTTAGACTTTGGTTGTTTTTGTTAATGAACAGAAAGAAGCTCTTCAATCTCTTTTCTACAGTGAATGTAGCAGAGAAGAAGAGCCTTGATGGAGAATGTAAAATGATGTACTTGATTTCAGAGGTGAGCATATGTACATGTGTGGTGGAAAGAGGCCCCAGGCAGAAATCTGGATCTGAATGCCCCCCAAGCCTCAGGGAAGTGTGGATCAGGACTTTGTGACTCAGGCCCATCTGTACTATGTATTAGCTATATACGTCTATGTGACATACCAGGGTACAGTCAGGACTAAAGAGAAGCTGTGTCACCCCTGTTTTTTAACGTGGGGTGCCCTTTACAAGTCTTTGCTACTGTAGCCCCCAGCCTGAATTTCTCAGAAACAACCTTCGCTATGCAGCTATGTCCGGGGCAGGGGGCATGTCAGCCAGCCACACCATGGCTTTTACCAGCCTTGGTTATACTGCAGGGTGATCCCAACACGCTCTCAGTCTTAGTTTTTCCCTCTGAAATGCTTGTCCTGTACAGCCTAGCCCTCTTCTGGACAATACAAGTTTATATATAGTCTGTTATTGCTTTACTAGAAATAGTAGGCACATAGTTTGCCCCCGTAAATGGAGTTTCCCAGACACTCCAGTTTAAACACACTGGATTAGAAAAAACAGACAGACAATAAAACAAGTTTATTAACTACAAAAAGGTAGCTTTTAAGGGAGTCTCCCTAGTGAGGCATAAAAGTCAGAAATGGTTACAAGAAAAATAAAGATTAAAATGTTACTGGTGCTTAACTTAAACCATGTTAAATTCAAAGCACGGTGTTTTCAGCAGTCTGACTGAGCAAACTCCTTCGGTCAGGACCTAAGTTCCCAATTAAGCCCTGTGCAGGGACTCAGAGCTGCAGTGGGAAGAGATGTCTTTTCCCAAGCCCCGAAGCGCCACAAACAGCTCAGAGATGCCCCTCCGCATCAGCCCCTGCACAGAGCAGCAGAAAGTGACCCTCTTTGCTAGCCCGAGCAGGGAGTTGTTGCAGCTGGTGGAAAGGGGCTCCCACCCTTCAGGCCACAGCGTGGCGCCGCTGTGGCCAGCAGCTCCTCCCCCAATCCCAGTACAGAAGAATGGCCACTCCCCACCAGCCAAGGCAGCTCTGTTCTGGGGCCTGTGGGGAAGTGGCCAGCGCAGCAGGTCTAGCTCCTAGGAGGGGAGACCATGGGGCTTTGCAGCCAGACCTGCTGGCTGCTTCTGGGATGTAGTGCAGTGCCCAGGATAGGCAGGCAGTAGGCTGCCTACCTTAATGCCTCTGGCCAGGTAAGCTGGAGTTCCAACACCCCACCCCACCCTGAGCTCTCCTCCACCTGGAGCTACGTCCTGCACCCCAAACCCTTCATCCCCAGCCCCACCCCAAAACCTACACTTCCAGTTCAGAGCCTGTACAGGGTTGCCAGATGATTTAACAAACTACTGAACACCACCCCCTGCCCTGCCAAAAAAAAAAAAAAAAAAGCACCAGGAAAAAATTCTGTTGAGGGGGAAAAAAAGGGGGGAGACCAAAGCTGTTAAGCAAAAGTTGCACCACTCCCTTCAGTTTGGGACCACACACTAACTATCAATGCACCCGCACCCCTCCCCCTGAGCCAGGCCCCTCAGTCTCCCCATCCCAATGCACTCACCCCTGCCTCAGAGCCAGGCCCCCCTACTGTCCCCCCATCCCAGTGCACTCCCCCTCCCCCTGAGGCAGGCATCCCCAGGATTGGGAGCCTGCTCCAATCAAATCTCCCCCCTCTCCCCCACAGAGCCAGGCACAGAGGAACAATCTGACTTTTAAAGTGGCTGCTCCTGACGCCCGGCCTGGCTGCCTCCGCTCACATTCTAGAGAGACTCCCGGTCTCTGCTGGTCACGTGGGCCAGAGCAGCATGCACTCCGCTCCCACCCCAGCCCGGTGCCCCCTAGCGTGGCACCCAGCAACTGCCCCCTCCTGCCCGCCCTTCGCTAGACTCTGCCACGCTCCTCACTCCCTGTCCCCTCTAGGCGCGGCAGGGGAAAATTGTCCCTTCTGGGCTTCCATCCCAGGGAAACAGGAATACTGGACATTGCACATGTCCGGTATTTCCTGTTTTTTTTACTGGATGGAGCCCACAAATACCGGACTGTCCGGGTGAAAACCGGACACCTGGCAACCCTAGGCCTGTACCCCATCCAGCACCCCAACCCTGAGCATAGAGCTCCTCTTCAAACCTGGAGCCCCTTCTTGTATCGCAAAATCGCTCATTCTTGGGCCCACCCCAAAGCTCTAACCCCTCCTGCACCCCAAAGCTGTGCCTCAACCCACAGCCCACTCCTGTATTTCAAATCACTCATCCCCAGCCAGAAACCCCCTTATGCACCCCAAACCCTTCATCCCCAGAGCCCTTGCACCCCAACCCTCTATCCCATCCCAGAGCCCATACCCCCAGCCCTCTGGCACAGGCCTGAGTCCCCTCCCACACTCAAAATCCCTTGGGCCCACTCCCACCACATACATTTTGTTATGTACATGAATATGAAGAGTCACACATCACCTCCACACTGGTGTACATAACATTCACTCCACTCAGGGGTGGGAGAAATTAGAGGGAACACTGGTCAGAACCTCTTCTCCAATCCAGCAAATGCTTCCTTTGTTGCTTCTGGTGCTATGAATGCAATAAGCGGATGTGGGGGCCGGAGAGGAGTTATCTTGGGGTGTTTCCCCCTCCTGAAAACCATTTCCAGCTGAGATTCAGGACAGAAAGAGTCCACAGAGAAGGATATTTCCTGTTGCTTCCTCTCCTCCTCCAGCCCCATTGGATGACTCAATTTGCATGTAAGCAGTAAACAAAGCAAAGCACACATTCCTTTGTTTGAGACAGGTCTGGTTGCTAACTTTCCTTTGGAGCATGTGTTGATAACACTGTACAGTGGTCTCTTGTAACTTCACATACAATGTTGCCACAGGTGTGTTTCAAGACACTATTGACCAGCAAATTATGAGTTTTCAAATGAAACCTCACCAGGCATACTTTATACAAAGATGGTTACAATAGTGTGTGTGTTGTGGACACAGGTTTATAGTCTGACAGTCTACATCTAGCTGTTTTATTTATGTAGGGGAGGCTGCAGTGTCCTATGGAAAAGGTGTTGGACTAGAAGTCAGGAAACCTGGATTCTATTCTGGTATTGTCACTCACTAACAAACCTTTGATTTCTCTGTGCATCTGTGAAACAGGGATAATATGCCTATCCATTTTGTAATGGGCTTTGAAATCCTTTCTAGAAACTCCCACTGAACTCGGACAAGAGAAAAGCTTCTAATAAACATTGGTATGACATAATTGATAAGAATATGGCTTTATTAGATCTTTGAACATAAACCTAAAGTATTCAGGGAGAAATAATCTAATCTGCTTAGGCAGTCAAGAAATGCATAGGGAAGTAGCACTCTTGCGCTGCTAATAGACTGCAGTGGTAGAGACCATGTGAAGGGCTTATTTTAGGAGGTTTATGGTACAGCAATCATGCAGTGCTGCAAGCTGGGAGACCTCGGTGTCTTCCTGAAAACACAATGTCAAGAGGAGACAGGTGTGCCTAAGCTTCTTAGCTCTCACTGGATCAGAGGCACGGGAGAGCAAAATAGCTAAGTATGTTCTGCACGGATTTCCAGGGAGAGAAATGGTGGCCCACTTAGGGTCAAATACTATCTGTGTCTGTGCATTAGCAGGGGTGATTTTTAATACCAAATGTGCATAGCAGTCGGATCAAATAACAATCTGGGATCCTACGTTCCAGCAGGCTCCACTGAGGTGGCAGGCAAAGTCTGTTTGCACTAGGGATGTGAATCCTAACCCGTAAGACTCACCCTTAATGGGTGAGGCTTAGCGTTCTGCTTAACCAGCGGGGGCTGGAGCAGCTCCCTGTCCGTCGCAGCTGGGGGAGAAGGGGGTGTGTTCCAGCCTGGCCGGAGCAGCCCTGTCAGTGGCAGGCCCAGCCTAGGTGTGCCACATGTAGGGGCGCACAGCCCAACCGGAGAAGTCCTTGTTGGCAGGTGGGGGTGTGGGTGACCTCCAGCACAGCTGCAGAAGGTGTGTGTGTGGGGGGGACTGCTCTAGCCTGGGGAGGCGGGAGCTTCAGTCTAGGGCTGTGAATGTGTAGACAACTACATGATTAGCTGATAAGCCTGTGGACTACATGCATTCCTCCCCTCCCTTGCTGCCTCTGTATCTCTTTAAGAGAGGCAGCAGTGCAGAGGGTGAGGGGGCAGGCAGGAGCCGATATGAGTGGGGAGCCAGCTATAGAGGCAGCGGGGTGGGGGGGATGAAGGTTGGCAAGAGACGGTGCTGGGGGGAGCTGGCTTAAAAGCTGCCTCCCCCCAGCATCAGCTCTGTGGATCCGCCTCCTCCTCTTGCCCCCGCACTGCTGCCTCTTTTAAAGGTGGCAGGCGGGAGCCGGTTTGCACGGGGATCTGGTTTTTGAATCGGTTCCCCTCGCAGATGGCTGCCACCTGCCACCCCGCAGTGCTGCCTCTGATAGTGCACTGGCTGCTGGCCTCGCCCCCGGGGACTATCAAATAGTCGTGTAATGGCTAAAATTTGATGAGGTTACACGACTGTTCAATTACATGCTATCTAACATCCCTACTTCAGTCCAGCAATGGTGGCGGGGGACACTCCAGCCCAGCCAGGCTGGAGCAACATCCCCCCCTCCTCTGGCTACCCTACCCATTAATTGGATAAAGTTTACATTTAACCGGTTAACCAATTAAACTGGTTTTTACACCCCTAGTTGGCACCAATGAATCCTTCCATTTATACATGCCCAGGCGCGTTTGGTGCATGGCTCAGGTTACTGTATCTTTAGCAACCCATTTGTTCATGCACACCTCTGCCCAGGCAGCTGCAGAGTTTTGCAGGGACATGGGGATGTCCTAATAGACTCAACAGACAAGGTGGTCCTCAGTGTCTTGGGGCATATGCATTTAATTAAGCTGCTTAGCTGTATGGGGCCGGGACTGTCTTTTTTTTTTAAATGGCAGTACAGCACCTCGCCCAATGGGGCCCGACCTAACTAAAGCATCTTGATGCTCCTGCAGTGTACATATTAAGTACAAATTTGAGTTTACATCAAGAAAAGTCATTTCTATCTGCTTCTGTTTTGCCTGCAGAAAGCACTTGTGGTATGGGAAGGATTTGAATTAGTATATGTGCCTATGTACGTTTTAGAGAATTAATGCTTGTAGTTTAGAATGGTTATAGATTGGAATATTGGTATAGAAGGGTACAGCTTACTCAGGAAGGATAGGCAAGGAGAAAAGGGAGGAGGTGTTGCCTTATATTAAAAATGTACATGCTTGAACTGAGGTGGTGATGGACGCAGAAGAGACTTGCTAAGAGTCTCTGGTTTAGGTTAAAAGGGGTAAAAAAAACTAGGGTGATGTCATGCTAGGGGTCTACTACAGACCACCTCCCCAGGCAGAAAAGGTGGATGAAGCTTTTTTTAAACAACTCTCAAAATCGTCCAAAGATCAGGATTTGGTGGTGAAGGGGGACTTCAACTATCCTGACATATGTTGGGAAACTAACACACAGGGTATAACAAAAGAAAAAACTATATAGCACTTTAAAGACTAGCAAGATGGTTTAATAGGTGATGAGCTTTTGTGGGGCAGACCCACTTCCTCAGATCATATTCACAGATCCAAAGGTATACAAGGGCGGCCCTAGACTAGCTGCCAGCAACTGGCGCCCTAGGCGAACCATGCAATTGGCACCCCCATCTCCAAACCCCTCAATAATATTGCGCCACCATTTGGTGCCCCATTTAGCTTGGCGCCCTAGACGACCGCCTAGTTCGCCTACATGGACGGGCTGCCCCTGAGTATATATGGTCATGCAGTTCTCTTCCAGAATATGATCTGAGGAAGTGGGTCTGGCCCACAAAAGTTCATCTCCTAATAAGCCATCTTGTTAGTCTTTAAAGTGCTACATAGTTTTTCCTTTTGTTTTACTAAGATCAGACTAACACGGCTACCTCTCTATTACTATACAGCAGGGTATAGATTATCCAATAAGTTCTTGGACTGCATTGGAGACAATTTTTTATTTCAGAAGGTTGAGAAAGCTACTAGGGAGGAAGCTGTTCTCAATTTGATGTTAACAAATAGAGAGGAACTGGTTGAAAATTTGAACGTGGAAGGCAGCTTGGGTGAAAGTGATCATGAAATCATAGAGTTCATGATTCCAAGGAATGGTAGAAGGGAAAACAGCAAAATAGAGACAGTGGATTTCAGGATGTAGTTATTCAGGGAGGGCTGTTGGGATTTACTGCTGAGGTATCCTCAGAGGTCTCTGCCTCCATTGATGATGATAACCAGAAGGCTGCTTGCATGTGTGCTCAGTGATGTGTGCCGTGTCGACTTGTGCACTTAGTCTCTAGGGCAGACCCTAAGAGAGCCCCCAAAGACCACAAACCAGATAAGGATTGAAGGTGCCAGGCCAGGTTTATTGCTAAGAGAAGTACAGTAATAGTTGTCAGTAGATTCTACTGAACCACTACTCATATATACCCCGTAGCAATGGAATGATTCAATCAATGGGAAATTTCCACTGCCCCCTAGGTCATCCAAAGATTGTCCCCTAAGATACCACTTTATATACAGGTACAAACAAGTCACACCGTACTGCTGATGTATCAGGTTGCCACCCTCTGACGCTACTTAGATACTACCCATCACCCTGTACCTCGTGGTTTGATTAGATCATCTCTGTCCATCATGCTGTCATTTTAGACCCTTTCCTGAACCTGGGTCTGTATCTGTGAGGAGTGGAGTACCAAGGTCTTTTTTAATGAGCTAGTGATACCATGTGCTTTCCACTTATGACCAGTACCAATTATTGTTCTGCAGTCGGTACCTAGCACCAATTAGTGTTTTGTACTTTCAGCCCTGTTCGTGCCAAGTCCTGTGGGCTGCTTCTTGCTCACATCTTAGCTCTGCTTTATGTTAGCCCTGTTTTGTCCATTGTTAACTAGGCCTCAGACCAGGCCTGTGCTGCATTGGCTTATGTTTTAGGCCTTCATCTTACCACTTTCTGTTTTTTCTGGGGAGGATGTTTACCCATCATCCCGGAAAAGCATAATGCATGAACTGAAGGTGACCCAGTGGGCTAAACCCTATTATATGGACACCTTCCTCTCGCGTTCACACATTGATGCCCCATCTGTCCCTTAGTCTGCACATTCCCTCATACGACTGATGGACAGATTTTATTTGCCAATTGTGTTTTAGTTCCTTATGGCGGGCCTGGGAATGTTAGGCCCGGGACCATGACTGAGGAATGTAATTTTATGATTGAGCCTTAGAAGCGCTCCCAAATAATATCTATGAATGGATATGGGGTATATATTTGTAATGTATATGGGCATATAGTGTGTATGTACATATGACACAACCTTATAACAATTTATTTTCCAATTTGGTGTTGTGATTTGGCCCTTGTGGTACTGCAAATAGCACCACGCTCCTATTAGGGCAATTACAGTTATTATCTGTATCGTTATTGGTGGTGGGTGGAGTGTTTTGAAACACTGGGATAAGCATTGTTACAGTGTGTCCCACAAGATTCTGTATATAGGAAGTAAAAGAAATTTGGAATAGTGATATTACAAATGAGGCCTTGATATATAATTGTCTTGTAATTAATTACTACTCAGTACTGCCCATTCATGTTATAGGTTACTCTCACTGCTGGGTGTCACCCTTTGGAATAAGTGTTGCTGGGCAGGAATCAGGAACAATTAACTTTTTTGTCCCTTGGATACAGGGCTCTGTGATACACTGGTAGTTGACATAGATCAAGTTGTTTCTTATGGGCGTTGTCTTTCAGATAACCTACTGAGTGGACAGTAATCAATTTATCAAATAGTGTCATGTCAGGATTTAGCATTGATATCCAGACACTGAACAAGATGGTTTTGAATGACATGTGTCTCAGTTAGGATGCAGTGTCACTGACCCAAAAAATAATGACTGGTACTAACAAAGAATTAGTTTACCGAATTTGTAGCTACCATGTAACTTAATTTTTTTAAACCACTTTTTCCCTCTTTTTTTTTTTTCATGTTGCTTTCTGCTATCCGTGTGTTGAATTTTTTTTTTTAACTTGTGTGTTGGTTAAACAGTTTAGCAAAGTTATGCACATTGTAAATGGTATACAACAATAATACAATACAACAATAATACAGTGATACAGCAATAATACAGTTGGTTTTACATAAAATCCAATTTTAAGTTAACTAACAGTAATTTCTAGTTGATTACCAACTTAATTGTCCATATATGGTAGACTGAGGTATATTTGACCAGTCTCTTTTATATAAAGCACTGCTTTTCTTTTCCTGATGCTTGGGCATTTCTTTGCTGTATACCGTTATCTTCCGGTTTCTTTGTGGTGTGATATCTTCTTGTCTCTTTGGTCTGTGGGATATAAACTTAAACAGCTTAAGTTAGTTAACATAATAAAAATATTTTGTTTGGATGTTTTACATTTCTCTTGTTTTTAGTAACTTAATGCATAGAGTAATATAGTTTATAATGTAATAGGGACCAAGTCTTTTACAACACAAGTTATACTTTTGCAATTGTTGTATAAACATTGATTTTCACTTGAGGTATACCAAACATAATGCTTAACTGCTAAAATAGATACTTACAGTCTTTCATGTGAAGGTGTGTTGCTTTCCCTTGCTGAACACTGTCTGAGCAAAAGAGTTAGTAACATAATTTTTACCAAGATTTTTAATTTGCTTGCGATACCAATTTCACTTCTGTTAACTGTTTAAAAGCACAAACACTAACAACTACTTCCCTTTGACATAATGTAACAAATTTTCTAAAATTAAACTAAGTATACAGTTAGACCAAAATACATGTTTAAATACAGGTTTATGCTAACTTTCTTGATGCTTTGTTGTGCTTAGAAGTCCAAGGTGGAAATCTGTTGAAATTGTTTGGTTAACTTCATGCATAAATGGTTATTTTTAACATTATTGCTTTGCCATTCCTAAAACTATATTTAAAAGTAAAAACAAGTTTATAAAAACCCAAAAAAGAAATTGACATTTTGTTAATATTACCTTAACCTTAATGTTGAGCTTTCCCTTACATTTTCTTATTAAAAATTTAAAAATAAAATTGTGATTAATAAGAGGATTCTTTTTGTTTGCAATTGCATTATTTGTTGAGGCAGTATATATATTTGTAATTGAGGCCTTTTTGAACTTTGCAAAAAAAAATTTGGTGGTGTTAATATAATTATACCCAACATAATAGTAAAATAGTGTGGTACCCACTTTTAAAAAAAAACTATAAAATTGACTTTTGTTGCAACAAAATAAAAGTAATTTCAAAAATAGTCACGTGACACAGAACTTACAACTAAACCCAAATGGCACCAGAATTCTATTCATAACTATACAAAATAAAAAATAGAACAAAAGGGTTAAACATTTAAATGAGCAAGTTTTTATCTTATTTAAATTTTTTGATCAAAATGATAGATTTATACTAAAATATGCCAAATTTGTTCTATTAATTTAGTAACTTAAAACATTTTTCATTACTTTATATTAAACTTAGTTTTAAAACTCTGCTCTATTGAAATAAGAAAAGCCAATGTTTCAAATATTAGTCATTAATTAGGATTAGAAGCAGAGTGGGCATGTCTGTTGCTTAGCAACCATACCTTCAAGAAAGTTAGGAGTAATTCCAGCTGTTGCATTCCTGAAGGGTTAAAATAATTACTGGATTTATTTGAAGTAAAGTTTTTACTTTTTAAAAATCTTTTTCGATCTGTTTTGTTTTCAATTGCTTTGACTTTTTGAGGTTTCTGTAAAAACCATAACTTTAACTTTTAACACAGAAAGAGAGTCAAAGTGAGAAGAGGCGGGGGAAAGATGGAGAAGAGCAATTAAGGTAGTGAGACCTGAGTGAAGAGAGAGAAACTTTCAAAGTTGTTTTAAGGCACAGGAGGCAGAAGTAAATTTAGTAAATGGAGAAAGACTATAAAAGAAAAGAAGGATATATTTTAGCTGAGCATGGAGTGCGATTTGGTGGGTCAAAACATTTGGGAATTTACACCTGGAGTTTTTATCCTGGCTCTGCGAGGAGAGGGGGGTAGTTACCTGCTCTTGTAAAGCTGAATTTGGTCCCCCACTGTCTATTGCTTTTGTCTGCATGTCAAATGGCTTGCAGGAGTGTGCTTACATGCTGCAGTTAACTGTTTTGGGGCAACTCCATGTGTTAATACAACAATTCTGAGTGTTAACCTGCTCAATCTTGGCTTTTCACTTTCAGATGCTTTTTCATTCACTCCCCTGCGATTAAGTTGCAGCTCCTGTCTCCTAATTTACTCTGTGAAACAGTCCATTTTTTCCTTCATTTGACTGACCAATCCTGGGACAGTACTGTTCGCTACTTCATCCTGGGCACTTACTTGTCCTGTTCTGACAGACATCAGTCTAGGTTTTAGTTTGACTGGAACCTGGCTTTTAGCATATGATTGTGGTTGCAAAGCAGTGGACCCCGGCTCATCTTTTAATTTTGCCAGTGCCACCTTTTTTTATTTCTGTCCCCATTCTTCAGGCACAGGGTAACTACCTGAAGCCTTCTGTTGACCACCAATATTTATAACAGAGGACGGCACTTGTCTATTTTGTAGGTTTCTTACGGGTGTTTCCACTGTTTTATTCTGTTCCCGTGATTGCTGTCTCTGGATTGCTTGCTGCCGCGTGAGAGGAGCGGAAGCATTCCAGGGCTCTCTTATGTCTTTTCCTGCTTTTAACTCTTTCTTTGTTTCTGTTACTTGCCCCACCAGTTTTCTGGTGTGTTTTCTTAACCATTTAACAGTCATAATTACACTTTGCCATATTTTGCATTTCAAGGCTACAGTCTATGCCCTAGCCTTACAAATTATATTACTTGTTTCTGCTCCTCTGCATATTTTAAATTCATATGGATCTTTTTTTGCTAGTAACACTGCATATCCATACCTTATTACATTGTGTGAGGATTTTTAGGGTGTGGAGAAGGAGGTTCCCTAGCTCGTGGCTTTCTGTCATGTTAGATTGTGATTTCTACAGAGGACAGCTCGCTTGCTTACCAGATCAGAGGTCTGGGTCACCAGTGTAGTTATGCAGGGACGGAGGTCAGGATTTATTGCCGACGTGTCCTCACAGGTCTCTGACTCTGTTGATGATGATAACCAGAAAGCTGCTTGTGTGTGTGCTCAGTGATGTGTGCCGTGTCGACTTGTGCACTTAGTCTCTACAGCAGACCCCAATAGAGCCTGCAAAGACTACAAACCAGATAAGGACTGAAGGTGCCAGCCCAGGTTTATTGTTAAGCAAAGTACAGTAATAGCTGTCAGTAGACTCTACTGAACCACTACGTATATGTACCCCTTAGGAATGGAATGACTCAATCAATGGGAAATTTCCACTGCCCCCTAGGTCATCCAAAGACTATCCCTCCAAGATACCACTTTATATACAGGTACAAACAAGTCACACCTCACTGCTGACATATCAGGTTGCCACCCTCTGATGCTACTTAGATACCACCCATCATCCTGTGCCTCGTGGTTTGATTAGATCATCTCTGTCAATCATGCTGTCATTTTAGACCCTTTCCTGAACCTGGGTCTGTATCTGTGAGGAGTGGGTACCAAGGTCTTTTTTAATGAGCTAGTGATACCATGTGCTTTCCACTTATGACCAGTACCAACTATTGTTCTGCAGTTGCTACCTAACACCAATTAGTGTTTTGCACTCTCAACCCTGTTCGTGCCAAGTCCTGTGGGCTGGGGCCTGCCTCTTGCTCGCATCTTAGCTCTGCTTTATGTTAGCTCTGTTTTGTCCATTGTTAACTAGGCCTCAGGCCTCAGACCAGGCCTGTGCTGCATTGGCTTATGTTTTAGGCCTTCATCTTACTACACAGGAAGGCAGATTTTAGTAAGCTCAGAGAGCTGGTAGGTGAGGTTCCATGGGAAGCAAAACTAGGAGGAAAAACAACTGAAGAGAGTTGGCAGTTTTTCAAAGGGACATTATTAAGGACAAATGCAACGTACTGCACTTAGGAAGGAACAATCTGTTTCACACATACAGAATGGTAAGTGACTGTCTAGGAAGGAGTACTGCAAAAAGGGATCTAAGGGTCACAGTGGATCACAAGCTAGGTATGAGTAAACAGTGTGACACTGTTGCAAAAAAGCAAACATGATTCTGGGATGCATTAGCAGGAGTGTTGTGAGCAAGACACGAGAAGTCATTCTTCCGCTCTATTCTGCACTGATTAGGCCTTAACTGGAGTATTGTGTCCAGTTCTGGGCACCACATTTCAGGAAAGTTGTGGAGAAATTGGAGAAGGTCTGGAGAAGAGCAATAAAAACGACTAAAGGTCTAGAAAGCATGAGCTATGAGGAAAGGCTGAAGGAATTGGGCTTGTTTAGTTTGGAAAAGAGAAGACTGAGATGGGACATGATAGTGGTTTTCAGGTATCTAAAAGGGAGTCACAGGGAGGAGGGGGGAAAATGGTTCTCCTTGGTCTTTGATGATAGGACAAGAAACAATGGGCTTAAACTGCAGCAAGGAGGTTTAGGCTGGACATTAGGAAAAACATCCTAACTGTCAGGGTGGTTAAACACTGGAATAAATTGCCTAGGGAGGTTGTGGAAACTTCATCTCCTGGAGATATTTAAGAGCAGGTTGGATACACATCTATCAGGGATGATCTAGATGGTGCTTGGTCCTGGACTTGATGATCTCTCGAGGTCCCTCCAGTTCTAGTATTCTATGATTTGTACTGGGAGATTATCTTTCCTGCAGGGGCAGGAGCAGCTCAGAAATGCCCTTTGTTTGCAGGAGGGCCCCAGAGGTGGTTGCAGAGAGATTTCCAAACTAGTTCTTTAGTCCTTTATAATAGGTTGGAGGCGACAGCACGTTCCCTGTCCCAAAGATTTTACACGGAAATGTCCAATGTTCCAGGGAGCTGCAGCTCTCCAACGCCAACTGTTTTCAACAAGAGCCAAGCATGCTGAGCACTCACCAGGATCCCATGTGGCTCATAAAGCCACAGCTATGATCAGGAGGGTGGAGGAGGGCTCAGCCCATGTGACAGGTCTTGGAAACATCATGGCTTCCTAAACTCAGAAATAGCCAGAGTACTTTTGGAGAGTGCACACTGGAGTGGCAACTGCAACACCCTTAGAAAGGCTTCTGTGTGTGCCCCCCCAACCACTGTGTGTTCCGAGGCCTCTTCTCGGGCCTTGGTCTGTCAGCTTGTGCAAGGGGCTAGCCCAGCTACCTCTGCTGGGAGTGTGCTCCCTTCCCCTAGGTACTCAGGGAGAATGCAGACTTCAACAGCAGCTGTTCCTTGTACAAAGTGAACAGCAGAGCACTTGGCAGATTCTCCCAACTCCACGAAACTGTGCAGGGCCCAGCCCTACGTAAGGCAGAGCACTGAGCAGCACATCAAGTATGGCAGGTCCTCTTTTCCACCTTCTACCTGTCTCCAGAGTCTGTGCAAGGAAAGTATTACGCAAAGGGACCAAGGACCACCACTGCAGTGATTGCATGTTTCACTGACATTATTGCGAAAACCAGTGGCCAGGCAGCAAGACGAGACAGGGAAATTCCACCTCAGGTCTGTGGCGTAGTCTGATACGCCTTATTCTGTGGGAGGATTTTTCTCCTGTGGAAGGATTTACCCATCTATAGGGTGGGATTTTCTCTGTCAGTTTCTTCATTTGGTGCTTTATTCCCTTCCCTCCTTTTAGCTCAGGGAAGATGAAGTCCTACCAAAAGCTGGCAACGGACCTTCCCCAGCCTCCAGATGCCTATGCTGAAGAAGAAAGCATTGCTAGGAAGCCACTGTACCGTCGGAAGTTGTCTACTTGGTGGCTGTGTGTTGGCTTGCTGATGGTGGCTGTTCTGCTGAGTGGAGTCACCCTGTGGATGCTCAAACAGGTGCCTGGGGACCAGCGTGGACAGACACCCCCAGAGAAATGCAGCGCTGTTCCTGAGCCTTTCCGCTTTGACTGCTACCCGGAGAGGGGCGTGGTGGTGACAAAAGAGCTGTGTGAGAGCAGGGGGTGCTGCTTTATTGAACGTGTCCAGCCTAGGGGGAACAGGAGCACCAAGCCCTGGTGCTTTTACCCCCCTGACTTTCCCAGCTACACTTTGGAGAGCCTGAACCAGACTGAGCTGGGAATGGTGGGTTTGCTGAGGAGGAAGGTGAAAGCCTATTATCCCAGAGACATTGAGAGACTGCAACTGAGCGTGGAGTTTGAAACAGACACTCGGTTACACATCAAGGTGAGCTGTCTTCTCTAGTCCGTGTGCCTTCCCGTCAAGGCCTCCATGCCTAGGGAAGCCTGGACAAAGCTCCCAGGTGGGGCTTCCCAGTCTGGCTAACTAAATCCTCTGGTCTCTGCTGGCTGACAACAGCCCCTGACCTGCAATAGAACCCACGTTTTGTCTCTGTCTAGGGTCCCATCATGTCAAGCCAGACATGGCAGCCCCATCCCCAGACACTCATTCTTGCTGGCACATTGCTGAGTTTAGCTTGCTGCCGGGTTGCCCCTCTGAGCCAGTTCAACACTCCTTTGCCTCCTGCTTTGCTGTTTTTAAGGCTCGTTTTCTCCCATTTGTAGATCACTGATTCCACCAGCCCCCGGTACGAAGTCCCCCTGGAGGTTCCTCGGGCAACGAAGAGAGCAGAGAATCCCATATACAGCCTGGAGTTCTCTAAGGAGCCTTTTGGCCTGCTGCTGAGGCGCAGAGCCTCTGGTGCCGTGCTGTAAGAGTTTACCCTCCTTGCCTCCTTCTCCAGCCTCAGCGGTTGACCCAACTCATTGGCTCCACTGAGGTGGGGGGGAGCACCACAGAACTGAGGCTGTGAGGGAGGAGGGATCTATCTCTCTCCTCTCCTAAGTCCAAGTCTACCACCTGCTTGGTTAATTCACCTGGGAAACGCATGGGCGGGAAAAGCATGAACTTTGCTGTGTCAGCATGCTCTCTAGGCTGGGGGAGACAGCTATTCTCCCTCTTCCCCCTTTCCCAAGAGCCAAGGTTTCAGCTGTCACGGGGATGGGTTCTGCATAAGAAACTAGAGAAGAGCGCACAACTTCCTGGGCCTGCATAGAAAGAAGGCAGGCTTGTCTCTGGGAACTTGGTCAATTTGGTCTTGATGCAGCTGAGCACAGAGAAGAGTCCGTCCTTCTGCATTTACAGTGTGCTTATTTGCGTAACCTATTCATGTCTTAGTGATTGTAGGGTGCCTTCCAAAAGCAAAGCATTGTGTAAGTGTTAAGTGGGTTGGGTTTTTTTTTTACGCTGCACAGCAGATGGCCTGTGGGGTGCAGATTTGAACTGGGGCCGGATGCTCTGGGGAAGAAATCAGTGTGAGGGCTGTAAATTTGGCTCTTTTCACACACACTCGGGATTTCCTGAGGGAAGGGCCAAATGCCATCCGGGTGTAAATATGCAGAGCTCCATTCGTGGCATTGTGCTCATGCCCTTAAACATTCGGCCAGTTCTAGCAGGATGGGGCATGCTATAGAACAGCTCTTGGCTTTGATTTCCACCTCAGGTGCACCATCCTTTCCCTATTTTACTCTTGTTTAAAACTTTGCGCATTTGCTAACCTGGTTCCTCTGGGAGTAGTTTGCTAGTGGTTAGCCAATCAGGAAAGTTCACTCCTGTGTTGTTTCTGTTACTTAGAAGGTAAAATATAATCTCTGAGGAGACTTTTGCTGGCACTGTGACTTGAGCCCTAAATGCTGGATCAGACTGCGTCATGCTGACCTTTGGGCTAGGTCAGGCTCGCCGATGGAAAGCAAGGAATGAGGGGCAGTTGCCCCAGGGCCTGGTGCATCAAAGGAGCCCGGGGCTCCTGGCCGCCACTGCTACTGTGGCAGTGGCTGGAGGCCTGGGCCCTTTAAATTGCCACTGGAAAATCACTCCGCATGCTCTGAAGGCTTTGGGGGGCAGCATGGCACATTCTGGGAGGCCCCGTTCCTTCCACTTGAGACCAGTGTCCCTCTAAGCCTTCACAGGTGATTCATCAGCCCCGCCCAGTCAGCCAGCTCCTTGCACAGAGCTCTGAGCCTCTGACTGGGCAGGGCTGATGAATGTGCTGCCCCTCAGCTTAGAGGGAACACTGCTTGAGACCCCGCCCCTTCCAGGTATGTAAAGCTGCCCTCCCCTTCCACGTGTTGCCCAGGGGGCCCGTGGAATCTGTCAGTACCCCGGGCTGGGTCACGCCCTGGCCCTGCATTTGGTTGGGATATGAGCATTCACTCAAATTGCTGAGCCATGGAGTTTGTAACAATCTCGGTGTCTGCGCTGGGGTGGGTGATAACTGGTTTGTGCAGTAGTTTGAGATCCTGGAAGGAAGGTGTCATGATTTGCTATTAGCAGAGCAGAGGAGCAGACTGGCTATTTGTCCTCTCTTGCTCTGTTCCTCACCCTCCTTCTTGCCCACCTTTGTATCTTCTCTCACCCGCCTCCCTCCAGGTTAAACACGACCGTGGCTCCCTTGATCTTCGCTGACCAGTTTCTCCAGATTTCGACTGTCCTCCCTTCCATATTCCTCTACGGCCTCGGGGAGCATCGGCGCAGCTTCCTGCACAGCCTGGATTGGAGCACCCTGACGCTGTGGGCCCGGGATGTCCCTCCTGTGGTACCATTGTCCCCTTGGGGATGCATGCTGGGCTGGAGTCTTGCTATTTCAACTCTGCTGTTGGCTATCAAAAGTTCCCCTCAATGTAATAGGTCCAACCTGCATAGCTGCCTTAGCCTCAGACCTATATGAACTGCATTTGCTTCCTTCCATGGCCCTGCTCAGAGCCTGGCATCAGACACACCAGCGCCTCTGACCTCCCTGCACTCTGGTACAGCGAGTCTCCTTCTGGGCTGGGGTGGCAGTCCATCTGCTCTCCTCTTGATAACTCCTCTCTGGGGATGGCTCTGTGCCTCAATGATACACAGAGGTTTTACTACTTCCCAGCTCCCTCGGGAATGTGATGGGTGGAGTCTGGCTACTGGCAGCTCCTTCCACAGAGCTGGGTGATTCTCTGAGGATGACAGAGCTCTGCTGAGTGTTTTAGACCCCGAATAACAGTGAGACTTGGGCAGGCGACGGATGTTATGGTGTCTGCTAAGTCTTTAGCATCCAAAGGAAGCCATCAGTCCATGAACTTCACCCTGCCCCTCTCTGTGTTAACCTAAAAGGTTTCGGGAAGGGCCTGCTGGGTAGGGTTCCATGCTGGCATATGAAATCTTCCTTATCTCGGACCAGGTTCAAAGGTAACCTCTCCACTCAGCAACTCTCAAATCCCTCCAGCTCTTGAAGCACCTCACCTGCTCAGTCTGGAGTCTGTGCTAATAGACTCCCCAGCAGAGCAGAGTTCCTCTGCGTGTGGGACACAGGCCATTGGGACTGGAGCTGAGACCTAGCAAACTTGGGTCACATAGGAAGGAAACTTCCTTTCCCTTTGGGTTTCTCTCCCCATTTTATCCTTGTGTCCTACATCCCCCTCCTCCCCATGTAAAGGTGAGGGTGTCCCATACACAGATTTATGAAATCGGTTGCCACAGGCTCACATGGAAGCCGTTTATATCTTTCTTGCTTTGAGAGGAAGTATAGTGGTTGTGCCTGGCAGCCTTCCTTATGCATAATTCCTTTGCTTTTAGATGCCTTCTAGACAGCCTTTTGGAGCTCATCCTATCCCACTCCATCACCAAACCCTTCAGTTACAGTAGCCTGCATTTTTAACTCATCTCTGCTGAGAATATGCCAAGATCCTTTGGCCTTCAGGTGCCAACTTTGAATGATCTTGGCTGCCCATTGTTGCCCTCTCTCCAGACAGATCACAACTGTCCTATGTATTGCTGACCAGGATGGACATGCCTAGCCAACGCCTAACTCAGGCTGAGCCAAGAGGGCCCCAAAGGCTTCCATCAGCTGCTTCTCATGGCTTTTAGTTCTCCTTTCTTAGACACCTCTCTTGTTCCCCATTCCACCTTCTTTGAGTGACCCTGGCAAATTGAAAACAAGTCTCTTATCAGACAATTTCTGCTTGTAGGAATCATACAACCTCTATGGAGTTCACCCATTTTACCTGCTGATGGAGGAAGGAGGAGCTGCTCATGGTGTTTTCCTCCTGAATAGCAATGCAATGGGTAAGTTCTTCCACCTGCTACATTGGGGTGGGGTGGGAATTAAGGGCCTGATTTGGGAAGCCCCCTGCTTCACCAGCCTGCATGCCTTGACGATGGCATCTCAGAGATTTTGGGGCTATTCCTAATCCCTGGAAAAGGGGTCTGCCGGCTTTGAGAGCTGGAGCTGGCTGGGCAGAGGGCTGATCTGAGCTGGCAGTTCAGGAACTCAGGACAAAGAGAAGCAGTGCAAGAGACAGATGTGGTTTCGTGGCCCCTTTATTGAGCCAGACATCTGTTTCCTGGCTAACCTTAAGCTCTTTAGCAACTGTTGAGCAGTTTAACCACAGGGGCAGCTGCTGAATTGTTGGCTGAAAAGCCAGCTTCCCTCCTGCCCCTTGTCCAGCCCTGTTCCCTGTTCTTCTTCAATAGAACTGCACTTTAACGATGTGCAGAGTGTGACTTCTGGGTCAGACAGGGATATAAATCTGCTGGCTGCTTGCTTCACGGTTGTATCCTGCTGATGCCAGCTGTGGCTTCCACAGGGAGCTGCTATAAAGCAGCAGCTTGTCCATGCCAGGTGAGACTACAGAACTGAGAGCATCCTCTCACTGATGGCATTTTAGTACCAGCCAGGATTTGGGCAGGGTAGGCTTCCTGATGGGAATGCTAGGCCAATGCCAGCAAGGACACAGATGCCATAAGGTTCTTTACACCAGTGCCCTGTTAGAACCATCTGGCACTAACCCTGAGGTTAGGAGGCTCCTCACAGCAGTGCTATATTCATTCCAGCTGTGCAAGTTTTATTGCCATAGATCTCCCAAGAATAACTGTGCAGAGAAGTGCTGTGAAAACCTGCCTGTATCGGAGGTGTGAGAACTCACACATCCAACGTGCTCCCAGCAAAGCCCTGCGTCCTGTAGACACTCGCTCACACATACAGCTTTTCATTTATACTTCAGTCCTGTGAGCTGTGGAATGGGTTCTATGCTACAGAGACAGAAAGTGCTACTGGGCTTAGTTCTGGAATGGAAGCTGTAGAATCATAGACTCATAGAATACTAGAACTGGAAGGGACCTTGACCTCTCATCGAGGTCATCGAGTCCAGTCCCCTGCCCTCACCGCAGGACCAAGCACCGTCTAGACCAGTGGTCCCCAACCTTTTGGGGCTGCTGGGTGCCCGGGAGTGGGGCTACTCACGTGCTGGGCACCTGGGGGCGGGGCCATACACACACCTAGGGGCGGGGCCACTCATATGGCACGCGCCCAGTGCTAGCGCCACCCATGCGCCGCACTCCCTGGGGTCAGTGCTGGCGCCGCTCCTGTGCCACGCGCCCAGGGGTGGGGCTGCCCATACACCGTGCGCAGGGGCCGGAAAAGCCCATGCGCTGCATGCCTGGGAGCGGGGCCGCCACCGCCCGTGTGCTACATGCTCGGGGCCGGTGCTGCTCCTGTGCTGCACGCCCAGGGCCAGTGCCACCCCTGTGCCATGCGCCCAGGGGCCGGCACCGCCCATATGCTGTGCGCCCGGGGGCCGGCACAGCCCTTGCACCACGCACCTGGGGGTGGGGCCACCCAAACGCTGCGCACCCGGGGCCAGCACTGCTCCTCTGCCGCATGCCCGCAGCCGGGGCCACCCCTGTGCCATGCGCCTGGGGCCGGCACCGCCCAAATGCCGCGCGCCTGGGGCTGGCACAGCCCTTGCACTGCGTACCTGGGGGCAAGGCCACCCAAACACTGCGCACCCAGACGCGGGGCTGCCCATGTGCTGCGCACCCGGGGCCGATGCTGCCCATACGCCGTGCGCCCAGGGGGCTGGCACCGCCCATGCACTGTGCGCCCGGGGGCAGAGTCGGCCCCGTTCACTCAGTGGGTACACAGAAATGGCCCGGCGGGCGCCATGGCGCCCGTGGGCACCGCATTGGGGACCACTGGTCTAGACCATCCCTGATGTCTGTCTAACCTGCTTTTTTTTTAAATAGCTCCAGAGATGGAGATTCCACAACCTCCCTAGGCAATTTATTCCAGTGTTTAACCACCCTGACAGAATTGTGAGAACTGTGAGAATGCCACACTTTTTAGGTCTAGGAAACAGATTTTGTAATGCGGGGGTGCCCCTTATCCATTGTTTTGGATATCCATCGTTCATCACTAGGGGAGCATGTTCCAATATACTTTGGACCTGATCCACATATCTGTCGTTTGCATGGATTGGGACCGACATGAATTGGAACACGTTCCCCTATTGTGCAGTACTGTACTGTACTTGCGTCCATTGGCCACATTCTCCATGCTGATTAAGGAGACGACAGATGAAGGAAAGACCAGGGTAAAGGTGTTTTGGGAGTTCTATAACATCTTGAATAACATGGAAAGCATTGATGCATTGTGGGAAGAGGTTACTTTGCAATACATTAATGGTGTTTGGCACCATGCATGGCCAGATGGTGTCCCCAGCTTCATGGGGTTTGATGCCATTCCTGCTCTCGAGCAAGAAACTGTGACGTTGGTGAAGGATGTCAGCTTTGAGGAAGTGGAGGAAGATGGTGTACAGGAGTTGTTGGAATCTCACATTGAACAATTAACTAATGAGGAATGGAGATCTGAAGAAAGCAAGGATGATGATGACAATAATGTAGAGTAGGGATGTAATAGCATAGTCAATTAACTGATTAACCAATAAGCAAAAGCTTATAGGTTAATGCTATAGACTACACACATTCCCACCCTTCGCCCCCTTGCCAGTAAATTTTTAGCAGGCTGGCCACCAGCCTGGATCAGTCCTGGCTTGCGCCGGGTCCAAGATCTACCCCCACTGTGGCTCTGCATTTAAAGTGCATTAGGAGCCAGCCGGGCAGGCAGGCCGGCTCAGTTCCAGCTTGTGCCAGGTCCTGGAGCTCAGTACCACCCCCCACCCCGAACAGCAGCGCGGGGCAACAAGCAGCTGGTCCGCGAGGGGAGTTGGTTTTTAAAATGGCTCCCGTCACAGACCAGCTCCCGTCTGGCACCCCACACTGTGCCTCTAATAGAGACAGCAGCGCCGAGTGGCAGGGGGCTCCTCGGGAGTGGGGCTGGAGTGTCACTGAGGACTGTAGAATAGTCAAGTAACAGATAAGAATGCATGAGGTTTTTCGATTATTCAATTAACCGATATTTAACATCTCTCCTGTTTCTTTGGACTGCTGGGTGAGATGAAAATCATACAGAGCAGTGATCCGTTTTGTGAATTGTCTGCCAAAGCCCCCAGGGCTCTCACTGATGCAATGGCTTGCTACAGGGAGACCTATCATTCAAAGATTCACGCAGTAAAGCAGACATCAATAAAATCCTTTGTAAGGACTTCTGCAACCAGAAAACCAGCCACTGAAAAGCCAGCCCAAGAAAACCCAGTTACCACCACTACCTAAATTTAGCATAATTGACACTGTTTTATAATTACTGTAATCTGTTAAAATGCCCTATGTGTTGGAACAGTGTTAGTAGGGTTCTACATTATTATTCAATGTTTTATGCATAAAGTGTGTGCTGGGTAACCTGTCTTTGTAACAAGTTACACTGTTTAGGCAAAAAGCACATTGTCACAGGCCAGTGTGGTGAAGCTGGTAATGCATTTCCCCTTATTTCATTATTTTTTATGGGGAAGAACTCCCCAGTATACCTCATTTCAGTGTCCATTGCCCTTTTCATGAATGTAAGCCCAATGTATACAGGGAACCCCTTTAGCCTTTGTACTTCTGTTCCACCTGAGATCTGGTCATATCAAAGCATGCAGCAGCCTTTAGGTCTCCAGAACCCCTTGTGCAATAGGGATGCTACTATTTCCTCTTTACAGATGGGGAATTGAGGTATGGAGGATATAGACACATTTGTGCCGATGGTCACATTTGTCTGTGGCACAGTCACAATTGGAAGTCAGGATTCCTGAGCCCTTGTTTCATGCTTTAGCCATTGGATCACTGTTTCATTGTCTCTGTTCTGTTCCTTTCCAAAGAGGTGGTTCTGCAGCCAGCACCTGCCTTGACCTGGAGAACCATTGGAGGAGTCCTGGATTTTTACATCTTCTTGGGTCCTGATCCCAACATGGTCATCCAGCAGTACCACCAGGTGATAGGTAAATACCAATACCGTGGCCATTCTCTGTGCAGTCCATCACATAACCACCCCTTTGTATGCTTAGGGATGCCCAGGATCTCTATTTATTGCCATCCCTGTCACATTTATCCAGGAAGCCCTGTCTCACCAGATTCATTGTGATGTCCTCTGCCACCGGGGGTGTTTTCTCTTCCTCATCTCCACCAGAGCCTCCCCCTCTGGAATTGTCCTGCTTATTACCCCCTCCCTCGGGATTGTCCGGTCCATCATTGTCTCCATTCCAATTGTGTTGCTCCAGGTTTCCCTGCCATGCCACCTTTCTGGGGGCTGGGGTTTCATCTGTGCCGCTGGGGCTATGGGACCAGCAATGAAACCTGGCAGACTGTGAGAGCCATGAGGAATTATCAGATACCGCAGGTAAAAGAAATGCCCGCTGTCGAGGGGAGGCAAGGCGGCACCGCAGAGACATTTCCATGCCATCCGGTTCTGTCTGTCTTCTTTGCAGGATGCGCAGTGGAACGATATTGATTACATGGAAGGGTACCGGGACTTCACTTATGAGCCTGAGAAGTTTGACACCCTCCCGCAGTTGGTGGAAGACCTTCACAAGCATGGCCAGCACTATGTCATAATCACGGTAAACTGACTCCTCTGACCCTCTGCCCGAATCATACACGAGGGCTGTTTTCATTCCTAAAACTTCAGGCAGATGCTGCCAGCATCGGCATGTGAGATGTCCTCACCTCGCAAATGCAAACAAGAGCAGGAGGCTATTTGCTGCTCCATGGGGTGTCAGGCTCCCCTCCAAATGAGCTGCTGCTGTTTATTTCAATGCTATACATTTTGGTGCAGAGTCTCAGCTGATTTGCACCAGCTGAGGTTCGAGCTCAGGCCCTCTTCGCAAGTATGATGCCTGGCTTTGAACAACAGACAAAAGAACATGGGACCTTTTTTACCTCCCTTCATCTCTGCTGGGGTCTCATGCAGGCTTCTGTTTGGGAGAAGTGCTAGAGCCCAGCTGGAATCCATGGGCCGGGCCTTTGGAATTTCCCCCTTTTCTGCAGGGGAGCTCTAGCGACAGGTCCCCTACAACCCCGTTGCTTTCCTGTCTGCTCTGCATGTAGCCCTCCCAGTGACTCAATCACACAAGGAGACTTTGAGAGCTGCTGTTATCTGTCAATCAATCTGATTCGTGGGGACTCACCTTGGGGTCGTGACCAGGTCATCACCTCCCTGCCCCTCCTGGGGCAGATTCCATCTAGACCTCAGCTTGATAGAATTGTGGGGTCCTGGTCAGGGGGACAACACACCAAGGTCCTGGGCAAGGTGGACGGGGAGAGCGGCTCCAAGCTTCAGGAAGGGGCGTGGCCCTGTATGGAAGGGGTGGAGCTGACGCAACCAGTTCTTGGTGTCACGAGGAGTGCGCCATGCTGCCCCCCCAGCCCTTAGAGCAGTGTTTCTTAAACTTTTTAAGACCAAGGAACACCAAACAATAATTTTTTTTTTGTGAGGAACACCAAGGATTTTTTGCTGAGCAAAAAAAAAAGTTTGGGGGGAAGTTATTGAGGGGAAAAAAGGGGTCTGGGGGAAGTTACTGAGGGAAAAAAAAGGTCGCCTGCCCCTTTAAGGGCGGCCATTTTGAATTCTGTTGTTATCCAAGGCACACCTCTGACTGCCTCGCGGAACACAGTTTAAGAAACACTGCCTTAGAGCCACCTGGAGTGCGCTGCACAGAGCTCTGGCAGCGATTTAAAGAGCCCAAGGCACTGGACGCCGTCACAGCCACAGTAGCCGCGAGCCCTGGGCCCTTTAGAATCCCTGGGCCCTGTGGCAATTGCACCCTTTGCCCCTCCCCCCATTGGTGGGTCTGGTCCTGGTATGGAAAAGGTTGAGAACCCCTTGTCTAAGGGAAGGATTCCACTAATTACTGTTCCGGTAGCCACATACTCAGCATTGCTGTGAGATGCTGCTCGTCCTGGGACTTTTGAACCCTTCCCCATCTTCTCCTCGCCCCACCCCCAGTCTCTCTCTCATCCAGGCCTGGGTCCTTAGAGAGGTGGCATTTTATACAACAGTCTTTTGTACATGTGGAAATGCTGCAGCAAGTTTCAGTTCCTCTTGGTCACTTTGGCAGTAACGTGAACTTTAGTCAACCCTAGTGTGGCGGGCCAGGGCTCCCAGGACCAGCAATCTGGTCTCTTGAGTTACACTGGGGTATGCTGGTGAGGCTTCATGGACACGACAGGGAGAGAGTAACCTTTGGTTGCATATTTCCAGGATCCAGCGATCAGCAGCTCTAACCCCCCTGGCTCTTACTGGCCTTACGACGAAGGCTTGAGACGTGGAATATTCATAAATACCACCCAGGGGCAAACACTGATTGGACAGGTAAGGAAGGGGAGTAACTTGGGTGAAATCCTGACCCCAGAGAAGTCTGTGGGAGTTTTGCCATTCACTTCAGTCAGACCAAGATTTTACCCCTTGTGGTGTTAAGGAGAAAATAATAAAAATGGTGGTAAAGCAGCCTCTGTCCTGTGTTCTCTGGGCCTGATCTGTCCTCGTTCTCTCACATGCAACTCCCATTGACATGACTGGGGATTTCATTAACGTGACAGAGGCTTGAATAGGCTGTGTGGGGAAAATACTGAGGGCCTGATTCTGCTCCTGTGTGATGCCAGAGTAACCCCTTGGAAATCAGTGTTGTCATGAATAGTCAGAGGCTGTTGTGTTGTGCTCGACGCTCAGTCTGGTCTCTGAATTTTTCCCTCTTTCGAGAATGATGAAAAATTGCCCATGATGAGCAAATCTATGGAGCTGCTCCATTTATTAGCCACAGTCCAGTAGGGAGGTTAGTGTATAGACGTTCAAAAGATTGACCAATAAACCCAGGCTTATCGGTTAATCAAAATGGCTAAATGCAACATCTCCCTCCCCCATTGCTGCCTCTGATACAGAGGCAGCAAGAGGAGGGTAGACGGGAGCTAGTGCCAGTGCAGAGCCGGCTTTTAAGCCAGTTCCAGACATGTGCCGGTTCCTGCAGAGTGCCTGTCTTAGCCTCCTCCCCCGTTTCCCACACCTGCTGCCTCTCACAGAGGCAGCAGCAAGGGGGACAGGTGGGAGTTGGAGCTTGGGGGGAGCTGGCTTAAAAGCTGGGTCCCCCTGAGCACTGGCTCCACGGAGCTGCCTCCCTCAACCCACACTGCTGCGAGCCCAGACGCTTCGCGGACAGAGGCTGTTCTGTGGGATGCCGGGGCAGCCTCTGTCCGCAGGGTGCTCGGATCCCTGCAGACAGGGGCTGCTGCCATCCCATGTATCAGAGGCAGCAGTGTGGGTGGCAGGGGCTCCCCGGGAGTGGGTCCGGGAGCGTGCTGGGTCCCGTCCCCACCTCCGGGAACCATTTTAGAAACCGTGTAACTGATAAAAATGGTTGCAGCTACATGATTACTAAACGGCACGAAATCTAACATCCTTCCAGCCCACTGTGACTTCTCATTCCTGTTTCATCAGCTAAGGGGAGCTCTCGCTCTCTCAAGTACTTTAAGAAAATTTGAAAAACGTTTGATCGACAAGCTAAAAATGATGGGCCTGTGCTATGAAATCCAGACCCTTCACTCCCCCTCACTCCTGGTTTGTGCGCACTTGACATAAATGGAAATAATTACGCAGCGTGCAAGACAGGGAAGAATCAGGCCCCATCTCTTGAAAAGCCGTCAGAGCCACTGGCCCCTGAGAGTATTCAACTGAACTTGAACAATCAGGTGGGCTGTTCAGCATCAGCGCTGCCTGTTCTCCATTTGCATTTTTAAATTCTACCATCTCTACATGGGGGAAGGTGGAATTCCAAAAGCTGACCAGGCTCAGGCCCTGGCTCCAGCCTCCAGTGACAGGAAGGTCAGTGGTGCATTAATAGATGAAGGATGGCTGGACTGTCATCTTTACAGGCAGGGCCATCCCTAGAGGAGTGCGGGGCCCTTGATAGCTCCAGACCCCGCCCCTGCTCCACCCCAACCCCACCCTTTGCCTCTGCTCCACCCTCTCCCATCCCATTGCACCCCTTCCCTGCATTCCCCTCTCCCGAGCAATGCGACCCAAGCGATTGCCGAGGGAACTGGCACGGGTGGCAGCAGAGGTCAGGCCACCACACTCACTGCGGTGGTAGGAGCCACAGGAAGCAGAGCGACCCAGCCGCCATCTCCCAGCCAGGTCGTTCCGCTTCACCACAGTGGTTGGAAATGGAACAACCCAGCCCCAGCCTGCTCTGCTTCACTCCTCTGCATTGCACAAGGCCCCAAAGCGCAGGGCCAGGGGCACCCACCCTGAATCATCCTGTGGCCGGGCCAGCTCAGTTTGCAGGTCTACCGGAGGCTGTGATTCCTTGAATGCCACGTTCCCTGGTGCAGGTGGCTGATGATTGGTTCACAGGATGTGTTATTTTCTGGCCTTTCCATAGGTGTGGCCTGGCCTCACAGCTTTCCCGGACTTCTCCAACCCGGACACTTCCCAGTGGTGGCTGGAGAACCTGAACCGTTTCCACGCTCGCGTCCCCTTTGATGGGCTTTGGATCGTAAGTCCCTCCCTAACTCTGCTGGGCCTGACCTCCAAAGGTTGGCATTTCCCAAGCTGCTCCCTTACCTTCCCCCCAGCCCCGGGTATGTCTCACTGATCCCTGAAGCTTTCAGACCTCTCTGAGCTCCTGCTTATCTAGTTCCCTTGCCCTTGACGAGCGCTGTGTCCCTGAAGGTGCAAAGGCCCTGGGAGGCACGTGTAGTGTGTGTCCAAGGGGAGGTTTCACTGCGCTGGATGAAAGGGAGCAAGGCTGCACGTTGTTCCAGGTACTGAACATGCTGGAGGCTAATAGGCCAGGACCAATGACGCAGTTCACTTCCCAAGTCCAGGGGGTGGAGTTAGTACCCCAGCTCTGAATGGCTCAAGGAGCAAGGACAGCCATGGAGCAGCCCCCCTGACTCCTTGTTGCTTTGGCCACGTGCTTAGTCCCATATGGGTGCGGGTAAGCAGTGTCTGGTGTCTGAGAAGAGATCCACTCCCAGCTGAGACCCACTAAAACCCTGTGAATGACATTTCGACTTCACGTTCTCTGACTAGGACATGAATGAACCATCCAACTTCAAGGACGGGTCGGTGCATGGCTGTCCCTGGGGAGAATTTGATAACCCTCCCTACGAGCCTGGTAAGAAGGGAGACAAAATGCAAGCTGTGCTGATGTAAGCAGGTGGAGCCGCTGGGAGCTGGGCCTGCCTACATCATTGGTTTGTTTGCCTGCGTGTGTCCAGGCATGTAAGTGTACATGCATGTGTGCTCCGTGTTCTCTGACATGCCTTTGGCACTGCATTTCCAGCACTACGGGCTGTGCACAGGGGTTGCAAACACAGGCAGATAATTCTCTATTCAGACACCTATGTGACCAATTCTAGCCCTTAAATGTTGACTAAGGAACCTAACCATTGAGATGCCCACAAAGGGGGATAGCTGGCCCAAGAACCCCATTCAGGTGGCTTTATGCCACTGTGGGGCTCCTCTCTGGCAGGTAATGATTCACTGGTTGCCTGTGGCCAGAATCTAGCCCCCTTGTACCACATGAGCAGTTTGGTGATCTGGCCCAGAGTGAGGAGGTGCAGGGGATTGTATCTGGGTGCAGGTGTTTGCTGGCTTCCGTGCTGCATGGCACTTCTCACAGCCTCTCTTCCTCTCCCTCAGCCGTGCTGGGCGGGTCCCTCTCATCAAGGACCACGTGCGCCTCAGCGAAGCAGAGCGCCTCTGTGCATTACAACCTGCACAACCTCTACGGGCTGATGGAAGCCAAAGCCACAGCTAGGTAATGGCTGGTGCTTGGTGAGTATGTGTTGGCCCCACAACTCCAGGGAGCCAGTTCAAGCCCCGCTTCAATGAACGGCTTCTCAGAACTGTGTCTGAGACGCTAGCACGACGCATCCCGCCCACAGGGACTAGCCTGTTCCCAGCGCACTGACTCCAGGCTGGGGTTTTAGCCCCTACCCAGGACGAAACGTTCCAGCTGTCTGCACTGTATTCACAGCCTATGGGGAGGGAGGGTGTTGAGTCACAAGTCCTGGGGTTGGTGAAGAGAGAGCATCCCCATCTCACCAGTTCATGGAGTTTGGGGCTGCACCAGGGAAGTACTGGCACTGCCCGAGCCCTGTGTCCTCCTCGTGGATTTCATGCAGCTGCTAAAGACAAGGCTGGGACGGTTGTTTCCTCGAGCGGTTCCCTCATCTCACTGGGCTACGGCTGGGTCTCAAAGCTGCACTAGACGTGGGGCAAGAGCTAGCTGCTACCTACAGTCGCCGTTGGGCCTAGTCCAGTTGGAGGAGTTCCTCTCCAGCTGTCTCTGGCTGTGCTTTGAGTCTCACAGCTGCTCCCGCCTGTTCCTGGTGCCCAGATCTCCTCCTTGTCTTCCAGTGCCTTGATCCAGATCCGAGGGAAACGCCCATTCGTGATTTCTCGCTCCACCTTCCCCAGCCAGGGCAGGTACTCGGGACACTGGCTTGGTGACAACAGGAGCAAGTGGAAGGACATGTACTGGTCAATCCCAGGTGAGCAGCTCTTCCAGCAACGGGCAGGCCTCCCACAGGTACCAGGCTTCACCCACTGGGGACAGAATCACCCTCAGCCTGGCCTGCATCTTCCCTGGTTGTGACGGCTCCTCCCTCCCCACGTGCTGGGCAGAGGCTCCTTCATTAAACAGCCACGGGAAAGTGCATCCTGTTGCTGGACTGTCGTTGAGATGGGGCCTTTCCCTGTTACCATCTGGGAGGGCAGCCCTGGGGCTGGAGTCTGCTCCCAGCCACTGCCGCTTCAGGAGTGGCTGGGAGGGGGCAGCCTGCCCGCTTGCAGGCAGTGTGGCTGTGGTTTGGTCCTCCGGTGGGGGAGATGTAGGCACATCCCCAGCCGTGTTCCTGCTGCAGTGTGTACAAGGCAGAGAGCATCAGTTGGAGTGTTGGGCCTAGATCGGTTGGGGCAGATCCCCTCCTGGTGTCCCTGGCTCCTCCTGGACGCCATGTCTCTTTTGCAGGGGTGCTGAACTTCAATCTCTTTGGGATCCCGCTTGTTGGGGCAGACATCTGTGGGTTCTCGGGCACCACCTCGGAGGAGCTGTGTACCCGCTGGACGCAGCTGGGGGCCTTCTACCCCTTCGCCCGAAACCACAACAACCTGAATGAAAAGGTAACAGGGAAGCCCCCGCCCGAAGGATGGGAGCACCCGGGTGGGGCTCCAGGGCTGATGTTCTTCTGGGAGGGCTGCATTAGCATGGGGGAGGGGCGCACAGCAGCAGGGAGAGGTCACAGCTAGGCGGGCACACAGGGAGGGTGGCTGGTAGAAGGGGGCAAGGAAGTGTTGGTTGTAGAGCCTGTTTGTCTGTCTGTCCTGCCTCTTGACACTCTCGTTGTCTGGACTGCCCAGGCCCAGGATCCGGTGGCGTTCAGCTCGGTGGTGCGGATGGCCATGAAAGAGGTGCTGCTGACGCGCTACGCCCTGCTGCCCTTCCTCTACACGCTCTTCCACCGGGCACACCTGCAGGGCCACACCGTGGCTCGACCCTTGTTCTTTGAGTAAGAAACTCGTCTCACTGGGGTGGATGGCTTCCTGCCCCACTGACGACCCACAGGGGGCATCTCCCCCAGCCCCTGGCAGGCAGGCCAGCTTCTCTCTCTCCTGGGCACAGCCCACTCCCATTCCCCTCATGGGCCCCTCCACTCTTCCCCACAGATGGGAGCCATGAAAGCTGATGCTATGGACCTACAAGCAGGTACGAAGCCACAGCCTGTGGTACCACTAATCTACAGCAGCCACCCCACCCCTACAGTGGTGCAGTGGAGCAGGCAGAGAATGGGGAGCGATTGTGCTATGGCCAGTCTGGGGGCACTGGCCCGGTTCAGGCTGCAGGGCCCAGAGGTCAGTGATCAGTGGATCAGCTCTGACGTGTCCTCTTCTTGCGGTAGGTTTCCACAGGACGAGATCACGTACTCGATCGACAAGCAGTTCCTGTGGGGACGGAGCCTGTTGGTGACGCCCGTGCTGGAGCCTGGAGTGGACTCGGTGACTGGCTACTTCCCCAGGGGAGTGTGGTACGACTACTACACGGTAAGGAGCAGAGCATGCTGGGAGTGGGGCAAGGGGGAATTTCTGCTTTCCCCTGCCCAAGGGAGAGTGGGACCCCAGCTGCAAAGGGCTCCTCACCTGACAGCAGCCTGTGAAAGCAGCCAGGGTGCCACCTGCGTCAGAAACCAGAGCAGGCCTGGGCTCCTGCAGCAGAGGGAGTGGGGCAGGAGGTGCCAGTGCACCCCGACCTGCCCCTCCTGTCTGCTCTTCCCCAGGATGGGAGCTCACAGTAGCTGCCTGGCCTGGCCTCTGGGCTTGGCCATTGAGGGGAGCAGGAGGTTTGGAAGGGCTTCCAGGTGCATCCCAGTCAGTCACCCACGGATCAGCAAGTGGGCACCACTGCCACCATCAGAGACAGCTGGAAAGGCGTTGGGGCCACCGCCTTGTTTCTGAGCATGCCTTCCTGCCCATGCATATCTGCATTCTCCTGCCTTGTGCACATCTGTGCTCTTGCCTCTGTGCTCCTTGTGCACCCCCGTGCTCCCTCTGTCCCGTGCGTGTCCATGTTCCTGCCTCTGTGCTGCCCCTGCCCACCACACGTCTGCACTCCCCCTACCCTGTGAGGGTCTGTGCTCCTGCCTCTGTCTCCCCTGCTTTGTGTGCGTATGAGCCCTGGGCTAGTGCCCATCACCTGCACTGTCCATGTCTTGTGTGTGGTGGGTGTGGAACACATTGGTGCCCATGGCCTGTGGTGTGTAAGTGGGCCAGGGCCTGTAGCCTGTGCTCCCCCTGACCCACGTATCTAGTGGATATGGCCCTGGCTGGTGCCAGTGGCCTCGAGTTGTAGTTCTCCAGACCTGTGGGCAGACGGCCTCTCCCCCTGCCCACGCCCCGCATGTCTGTCACTGCTTCCGCAGGGCACCCCTGTGAACAGCAGTGGGGAGAGCCTGAAAATGGCTGCTCCGCTGGACCACATCAACCTGCACGTCCGAGAGGGTGCCATTCTCCCCACCCAGGTAAGGCTGCTCCCCCTGCCCCCACCCCAGAAGCTGGCCTGTGGGGGTTGTGCTCTGTGGCCAGGGCTCACCATGCCCAGATTAGCTACTTTGGGGTCCTTGAGCGGTGTGGTAGCAACATGCAGCCTGGCAGGCCTGGGAGGGGGTTGCTGCCGTGGGGCATGTGGTTGAACTTCTTAGGGAGGAGTGGGGGGGGGCTGTGAATCCCACCCAGATTCCCAGGGGGCTGCGTGCTTCTGTCCGGTCAGCCCCAGGGCTCCACTCTGCACTGCATTGCTCACCCAGTGCGTGGGCACGGCTCTTCCTGGGAGCCTGCCAGCCCCGCTCCTTGAGCCCCCCGATGGGCCACTAGCCCATGCTGCATCCAGAGCAGCACCCTGGGGCACAGGAATAACCCTCGTCCCACACGCCAGGTCCCAGCTGCCTGCAGCCCAGCTCCAGGGCACATCAGGAGAGTCGCTCGCCTTGCCCTGGACTCCGCCCTGCCTAGAATACAGCCAAGGATGTGACGCTCCTCATGGTTCTGGGTCAGGACCTGTCCTGAGCCTCCTTCCCTGGGTGCAAACTGCTGTGAAAGCGGTGGGAGGGCAGGGGCAGGATCCGTGCTGTCTGGGCCATTGGGTGCACTCTGTGGCATATTCACTGCCCCAGCTCAGCCTTCTACTGCAGAGTGGGGGCCCTCAGTGGGGTGCCTGCTCCCAACTGCTCTCTTGAACCTCAGAAACCCGGGAGCACCAGCTGGGTGAGCAGCGGGAACCCCCTACGCCTGATCGCGGCCCTGTCCCAGAACGCCAGCGCCTGGGGGGACCTCTTCTGGGATGATGGCGAGAGCCTGGAAACCTTTGAGAAGGGCGACTACTCCTACCTGGTGTTCAACGTCACGCAGGTAGGCGGCCCCCACCCTGCTGGGTGGAACATGCAGCCCCACCCTGCAGAGCCACAGGCCTGCTTTGGCCCCTGATGCCTGGCCCATTGTGGGGGTGCAGGTGGTAGAACATCTGGCCTGCTGGCCCAGCCCGCCGAGCCCCCAGTCAGGGTGTTACCCAGAGCGCCTGGTGCTGCTCCCTCCCGCCTGACGGGATGTGGATGCTGGAGCTGGCTAGCCGGGGAGCTGGGATCGGGCCGGGAGCTGGTGCCCTCTGCAGGAGTGTGCTGGGCTCAGTGCCTGAAGGCCTGGGGGCGGAACAGCCCGGGTTTGAAAGGCATGGGAGGGTGGCAGGGAGCAGCCCACAGAAGCAGTGGAGGGCTGGGACTGTCCTGAGGAGCAGGCAAGGGTGCTCTGACTGTGGCTTAAAAGCCGGCTCCCCACATGCACCGGCTCCCACCTGCTCCCCTGCGCTGCTGCCTCTGATAAAGAGGCAGCAGCGCAGGGAAGGGTGGGGGCTATGTGTAACCGTGACCCGTGTACACATTTACTCTTTCACATCCCTAACCTCACCTCATCGTGCCTAGAATGTCTTCACCTCCACTGTCCTTCACGCCAACGTGGAAGCCACTTACATCACTGTGGATACGCTGACTATCTATGGGGTCCGGGAGGAGCCCAGCAGAGTCACTGTCAATGGCAAAGAGAATCCCTTCTCCTATCTGGACAACCAGGTAACTCAGCCTCTGCCTGCGCTTGGTGCGCCCCTCCCCTGGCCAGCAGTGCCCAGCTCCTTCCCCCACCAGAACCTGGTGCACCCCGCCCCTGCCCAGTGACACCACAGCTTCTTCCTCGTCCAATGCCCAGTGTGCTCCTCCCCCACCCAGCGACACCCAGCTTCTTCCCCCAGCAGTGCCCAGTGCACCCCTTCCCTGCTCCTTCCCCTGCCAGCGCCCAGTGTGCCCCCCTTCTGCCCAGTGATGCCTGGTTCCTTCCCTGCTCTGCTCTCTGTTCTCACTTTAGCAGGGTCACCCGTCTGTCCTGTGGCGCCCATTGTGCCACTCTCAGGCTCTCTGCCCCTGGCTATGAAGTGCAGAGGGGTGGGCACTCCAGCGGCCTCCTTGCCGTCCATTGGCAGCTGGCCTCACCCTGCTGACCCTGCCCTCTGAGCCCCCAGTCAGGGTGTTACCCCGAATGCCTGGCGCTGCTCCCTGCTCTGAACTGGGCCTGGGTGCGGAGCGGAGGGAACCGGGAGAGGGGAAGAGGCTGTTAGTGGTTAGCGTGGGAGTCAGGGAAAGGCTAGACTAGGCTGAGCTGTGGAGCAGGGAAGGGCTGTTAGTGGTTAGAGCAGAAAGTAGGAGTCAGGGTGCTGGGGTTCCATTCCTTGCACTGCTCTGCTCATTGTGCCCCAGGGAGCTAGTCTATGGGCCCCTCATTGTTTGCACAGCGCTTAGAGGTGCTCATTGAGTGGGCAGGTACAGATGTTGAGGTTGTTTCAACCCGTCACTCTGCCCTGCCCCTTAGCACTGGGGTGACCAGATATCCTGTTTTTAAAGGGACAGTCCTGTATTTAAGCCCTCTTGGAAGCGTCCTGATTTTTTCTTAAAAATAGGCAAATTGTCCCATATCTTTCTGTCTCCCCGCATCAAGACATCAGGGTTCTGCTGCTGGCCTGATCTGGGCTTGCCTGCCCACAAGTGGTCAGTGGGGGGGGGCCCAGAGTCGACAATGGCAGTGGGTGTGCAAAGCTGGTGATGGGACAATCATCAGGGTAGCCTTTGCCGCATGCCAGCTGTCGGCCAGCAAGCCCCCCTGCCATCCCATTTCCCATCAGCTGACCGAACACTGTGAGCAGCAGAGGCTGGTGAGTGTGAACAGGTGTCAGATGGCAGCTGGTTGCCTCTGCTGCCCACTAGGGATGTAAATGGTTAACCGGTAAGCCTCACTGTCAATGAGTGAATCTTACAGGTTCCGGTTAACCGGTAGGGGCTGGAGCAGCTCCCCGCCCATCCCGGGTAGGTGGCTGTTCCAGCCCCACGGGGCCTGCCGGAGCAGCCCCAGTTCATGTCAGCCCGTCCCCCACCACTGCAGGTTACACACTAGCCCCACTCCCAGAGAGGCGGCTTCACTGTGGCAGGGAAGCCAGGGAGGGCGAGGTTGGTTGGTCACCCCCCATGCGAGAGGGGTGTGTGGGAGTGTGTGTGTGTCCCTCGCCCTGTGTGAACCCTACAGCCTTAAAGATAAAAAGGTGAATAAAAAGAATCCAGCTACGCTGTGTTTATGTTTAAGAGGGGCTCAGTCAGCTTGGTGTTAGTTGGAATGTGTGTACTGCTGTGTTTGGATTGGTTGCCATTGAACTCACTTGAGTACCAGTAATCCCGTATTCAATACCCTGCTTAGCACAAGTCCGCTGGGCTCCCCCCAGACCATCGGCCAACATGTCAGGTGGCAGCATGGCTCCTGCTGTGGCAGCCGGTGTGTGTCTAGCCCAACCCCATGCTACGCACTGCATGGCCTTGAGCACAAGTTTCTCCCTGTCCCACAGGTTCTCACCGTGAGCCACCTCAACCTCAAGCTCAGCCAGGGATTCTCCATCCGCTGGCAGTGACAGCGCGCCTGGGATGGCTGAGCTGCAGCTGGCTCTGAAGGTGTCTCCGTCCATCAACGTGTGGGTGGGAGGGTGGGGATCAGCGTATGTGTGCACCCCCCCCCCCCCGGGTCTGGCTAGGGGATGCTGCCGCCTGCCCTCAGTTTGGACACAGACTCTGCATTGCACAGCTACTTTGCACCTGAGCTCAGCAGGGCTGCACAGCCTGGCTCTCCTTGTCCTGCCTCGCCTTTCCCCTGGGGGTGGCTCCTGCAGGCCAGAGAGCCAGGAGCTCTGTGGTCGATGCATTGCCTCAGCCCTTGACACAGGGTTTGTGGTTAAAGACTCGGCTGTCCCATGCCCTGGACTGTGGCTCTAAGGGCTGGTGAAAGGTTTCAGGCAGCGATTCTGTTTGCCTGTCTCCTGCCACCAGCACACTGACGTCTCCTGTGACCGGCTCTTACAGAGGGCGAGGGCACGGTGTGGGGGGGGTGCTGTCATAGTTCCCTGTAGGCTGTGCACTTGCGCAGCCTTACAGGAAGAATTTAAGACCCACCCACCTCGTTAGCAGAGATGTGCAGCAGCATGCCTGCAGCCCTGCACTAATGAGGTACTTCTTCCAGAGTGCTCCTGATGCTGTATCTGGAAGTGGGAAAAGGTAAGCTGGTGGGGGGAACAGAGGTTGGGGAGAGGGAACAGAGGTTGGGGAGAGCTGCTTTAAAAAAAGCCTAGGCAGCTGGCCCAGGAGCTCTGTGTCCCCTGCCCCCCTCCCTTTCCCTTTCTCCTTCTCCGGCAGCAGCCACATGTTTTGCTGGGCTGCTTTAAAAAAAAGCCTCTGCAGCCAGTAGCTCTGTGTCCTCAACACCTTCCCTCCCTCTGGCAGCAGCTCTGGGTCCCCCTTTTCCCCCAGGTAAGTCCAGCTGCTTGGCTCCTGTTCAGAGTACAAGGCAGGAAGCACCCATAAGAGACAGCAATCCAGATCTAAGAATTACACTGTACTAACCTGGTGCTACAATGCTGAAGCTTGCTGTCCACCCATGTTATTCAGACACTGCTTAGGTGCAGAAATAAAAATAAATGAATAAGGATTTCTTTCCTCAATCTTTCTCCAGAGCTGAATCACACCAGCTTTGAAGAATGAAAGATTTGTGATATGTAAACAACTGAAATATTAAAAAATCCTGTTTCCTACATAGGGAGCAATATGTGCACAAAAAGTGCTCAGAAATGAGTCCTTTAAATAAAATTTCTGCTTGAAATTAAAGATTAACAACCATTTCATTTCATGTATTGGTACCAATCATAAAATATTTTGTTTGTTATATCAAGATGATCAATTTTGTTTTATGCCTCCAAGGAACAGGTACATGTAAGATCCCAAATGGCTACTGAACATTTTGCAGTGTTAATTTTCTTATTTGATTTCATATTTAAATAAAGTCATGTACCTGGTTAATTACACTGCTCTACAGCCAAAATGATTCTGAAATAAATGTAGTCAAACTTTACTAATTCTGGGTCACTGAGAACGAAAATGATGCTTAAAATTGTTGATTGGCTCTAGTTTTCAAGATATGCTATTGGGTCAGTATATACAACCCTTGACTTGGGAATGGCGGAGGATAAGTGAGTTATAAAAGGAAGGGATCTCAATTTAAACCAGAAATGACTAAAATACATCTTTGACTGGATCTATGAATAAATCTATGACTGGGTTTGGACAGTACTTGCTTTTTAGGCAAAACAATGAATGATGCAATCTGAAGCTGGTATTGCGTCATACATGATATGAATTGCATCATGTTATTCCTAGAAGTCATGGATGATGCAATCATAACAAAGCTTACATCACTCTGCTGAACAAATTGCCCTATATCAGCTCTAGAAATCATACAGTGTCGTGCTCTCTTATTTGTCAGTGTTTGATTTTGCAAAGGGACACATTTCTGTTTAGCCAAAGTGAGCAGAGATGCCTCGTACTTGTGTGAACAGTGCAGATAACTTCTGCTATGGTTGTGGTGAAGTGACTTTTGCATCACAAAAGCGCAGTATAACCACTATGGTTAAGAAAGCCTATCACCTTTATTTTGGCTACAAAATTGGAGATCAGGACAAGAGGTGGGCCCCACGCATATGCTGCAACACTTGTACAACAAATCTTCACCAGTGGTTGAACAGGAAAACGAAATCTATGCCTTTTGCAGTGCCAATGATTTGGAGAGAGCCAACAGATCATACCAGCAATTGTTACTTCTGCATGGTGCCTCCAGTTGGGAAAGGTGTGTCAAAGAAGAAAAAGTGGACTGTGCATTATCCAAACATTCCATCAGCTATACGCCCAGTACCCCACGGAGAAGGACTGCCGGTTCCTGATGCACCAGAATCATTCTCACTTGAGTCAGACGAGGAAGAGGAAGAGGATGAAACTTCTGGTCCTGAACCATCAATGTCACAGGACCCACATTTTCTCCCATCCTCCTCCTCTGAACCACACCTCATAACACAAGGTGAACTGAATGACCTTGTCAAAAATTTGGAACTACCCAAGAGTAAGGCAGAGCTGTTGGGCTCCAGACTACAGCAGTGGAATCTCCTGGCAGGTGATGTTAGGGTTTCCATGTTCCGTGACCGTCAAAAGGATCTTGTCCCATTCTTCTTTATGGAAGGTGATCTTGTAGCCTGCAACAACATCGATGGTGTGATGGCAGCCCTCAACATCATTCACGATCCAGATGAGTGGAGACTGTTCATTGATTCATCGAAGACGAGTCTTAAAGCTGTTTTGCTGCATAACAGCAATGTTTTGCCATCAATTCCAGTTGGTCATGCAGTCCATATGAAGGAAACCTATGACAACATGAAACAACTTTTGAGGTACATAAACTATGACCAACATCAGTGGCAGCTTTGTGGAGATTTGAAGGTTGTCGCTCTCGCTTGGTCTGCAGACTGGATACAAAAAGTACTGCTGTTTTCTCTGTGAATGGGATAGTCGTGCAAGAGATTCCCACTACATCAAGATAGATTGGCCACTCCGACAGTCATTGGAGCCTGGGAGGAAAAGTGTTCAGCATCCACCACTTGCTGAATCAAGGAAGATTTTGTTACCACCCTTACACATCAAGCTGGGTCTGATGAAGAACTTTGTCAAGGCCATGGACAAAACACAAGCAGGTTTCAAGTACCTCTGTGGAAATTTTCCAAGGTTAAGTGAAGCTAAGATAAAGGAAGGTGTCTTTGTTGGTCCTCAGATTCGTGAACTTCTTCGAGATGATGCATTTGACCATGCACTGCGTGGCAAGGAAAAGACGGCATGGAAAGCCTTCCAGTTAGTGGCAATAAATTTTCTCGGAAACAACAAGGCAGACAACTACAGGTTGTTGGTGGAAAACCTCCTCAAGGCATACAAAAGCCTTGGTTGCAACATGTCACTAAAGATACATTTTTTGCACTCTCATCTAGATTTTTTTTCCACCGAACTGTGGAGCAGTGAGCGAAGAGCACGGCGAGCGATTTCACCAGGACATTGCAACAATGGAGAAACGCTATCAGGGCAAATGGAGCCCATCAATGCTTGCAGACTATTGCTGGACAGTGACAAGAGATGCTCCATTTAATGAATACAAGAGACAAGCCAAGAAGCGCCGAGTAGACACTGAATAGGACTAAACTATGTACATAATAGTTTTTTTCCTTTTGTTTCATAATAAATTTTATTTATATAACCCTTTTGCTGATTTTTAAAGTGTTACATAAACAGGACAGGTGAAATATTATCATGTAAAGCAACCATAAACACATGAAAAGACCTAGGTTTACAATTTATGATTAAAACTCTACTATCTACACAATATATATAGACGTAAAATGTAAAAACTTAAATATCTTGGAAACAGTAGCCAATCAGTTGTTTTAATTGTCATATTTGAATTCAGCACATCAAAATACATAATAAATAGCACATTTTATCTCTGAAGCAGATGGCTTCTAAAAAATTCTAGACCAGTGTTATCCCTTATTTTTTAGTATTTTTTTCTTCTAGAACATTTTAAAAATATATATATTATATATAAAATCTAGGCTATTTGTTAGTAACTGGCAGCTGCCAACATCCGCACAAGCGCACATGACCTTAGTATTGGTGCACATAACCAAACTCTCTCTGCTCATGGATGGAAGAACACTGGGTGCTGTCCTGCAGGGTGCTCTGCCCCAGCGAACAACTGGCAGGCTGTATATCGGTGCTGGCCTCTCTCCAGCCAGATCTCCCTGCTCCACAGGCAGTCCTGCAGCACTCATTGGAGTGCTGCTGGCAGTGCCAGTGTACACAGGGCTCCATGGGGGCCCCAGGGCTCCACTTCTCAACCCAGCAGGCATGTGATTTTCAGTAGGAAGCTTAAGGAAAGGCTCCTGAATGCTGCTGCTGGTGCCACTCTGTCCTGGATCAATAAAGGTGAGTGGAGGTGGCTGTTGTTTGGCTGTGGTTTCTGGGGCATTCATGCACACACCGCCTGCCTGCAATGCCCCGTGGGCCAAGCTGTGTCCATCCCATGCTGGTGGCCTGCTCACTTCATTGTTCCTGCTGCCTCCTCTCCTGCCCCAGTTGGTGTTTCCCCTGTGCCTGTTGTGTATTGTTGTGATGCAGACAGTGCACTCCCTGGGGCAGGGCTGTCTCTAGTGTAGGGCTGGCTGATGTCAGCACAACGGGGCCCTGATCTTTGACAGGTGCTTGGCACAACTATGATACCAAAAATAAGCCTCCCTGAGCCAAGTAGGATTGCCAGGTGTCCAGTATTGAACTGGACAGCCTGGTATTTGCACCTTTCGTCTGGTAAAAAAAATTCAGAAAATAGTGGACATCTAAAATGTCTGGTATTTTCTTTTTTTCCCGAGGGCCGGCTTGGGCACCCAACGGAAGGCTGCTTGGGACATGCTGGGGCAGAAGGATGCGGGAGCGGCTCAGGAACTAAAGGGGCCATGACTGCTTTTTTTGTTTTGTTCAACAACTTTTCCTGCGGGTTTTTTTTGCTCAACAGGTTTTGTTTTCCCAGCATTTTGCGGGGGGGAGGAGAGTGTTTTTTGTCAAAGCATCTGGCAACTCTAGAGCCAAAGGGGTGACCTGGCCTGAAGCTGCATGTAACAGACTCCACCCCATGCCAGGGGTGTCAAGATCAGAGCAGGGGAAATGACAGTGGAAGCCTGACAGTGTAGATTCATTCTGCAGTTCTGTGCAATGCACCTAAAAAGGGGTAGCAGCGAAAGGCTGGTCCGATACCAGGGTAGGGCCCTGCGTCCAGTTCCCTCCTCCTACACGTGCGGAGTGCCCCTAGATAAGTCACTTAGGATGCATCTACACAGGATCCTTACCTTGAAATAAGCTATGCAAATTGCATGGCTTATTTCGATCTTATTTTGGAATAGATTATTTCAAAATTTGGCACTGAATAAAGCGCTATTCTGAACCACCCCTTATCTCTCCTGCAATGAGGCTGCAGAGACAGCGGCATTGTAGCGCCAGAAGCAGCTGTACCTCAGAATGCCATACTTCGGGTTTACGGGGCATGCGCACTGGAATTGAGCATCCGATTTTTTGAGAGCAGCTGTTTCTGACTCTGCACCGGGCCCCTGCGCGCTGAGGCTGGGTGCAGCCGGGGTGGTGCAGTTTCGCCTCTGCTCACCAGGGGGCGCAGTCCCGCCGCTGATCGGCTCGCTCCGCCCATCAGGCGGTGTCACCGCCTGCGGGCCTGTGTGTCTGTGACGTGGAGGGGGAAGGTTCGCGGCCGCGGGGCAGTTCCCGCTGCCGGCCGCACGGTGGCGACGTAGAGCGAAGCGCGGAGGGTGCAGTTCCTCCATCCTTCTGCGAGGGGGCGCGGCAGGAGCGGCTGCCAGCGCTTTCCGGAGCCATCGAATCCTCGGACGGGGGGGGGGGAGGAGGCGTCGTCCGCGTTTTGGTTCCGGGTCACAGGGCGACAGGAGTAGTTTCCGGTTCCGGTGTAAGGGCTCGGCTTTGAGCGGCGGGTGGGTTTAGATCGGGTTCTCCCCCCCGCTTCTGGTGCAGCGCGGAAGGGGCGTGTCGGTGCCTGCCCAGCTTGCGGGGGGAGGGGCAGAGGGATCGCAGGTTTGGGTTAGCGATGTGAAAGTGAGCAGGGTGAATGGGGGGAGGGGAGGAGTTGACCGGGGGGGGGGGGATGAATTGCGGGGGGAGGGAAGGAGTTGGAGGGGGGATGTTAGATGAATGGTGGGGGGAGGGGGGGAGTTGGCCGGGGGGGGGATGAATTGCGGGGGGAGGGAAGGAGTTGGAGGGGGGATGTTAGATGAATGGTGGGGGGAGGGGAGGAGTTGGCCGGGGGGGGGATGAATGGTGGGGGGAGGGGAGGAGTTGGCCGGGGGGGGGATGAATTGCGGGGGGAGGGAAGGAGTTGGTGGGGGGATGTTAGATGAATGGTGGGGGGAGGGGAGGAGTTGGTGGGGGAGCAGGGGTTGGATGAATGGTGGGGGGAGGGGCAGGGGTTGGATGAATGGTGGGGGGAGGGGCAGGGGTTGGATGAATGGTGGTGGTTAACTGAGAGGAGGGTGTGTGGCTCCATCAGTCCTGACCTTGTCCCCTGCTTATCCCTGGTCTCTGCTTCCTGTAGGTGGTGCTGCAGCCCTTGGCAGCATGAATCGCCCGAAGCCCACCACAGTTCGCCGCCCCAGCGCGGTGGCTAAGCCCTCAGGTGAGTCCTAGTCCTCAGCACCAGGGGGTGCAAGCCAAGTGGGCAGTGAAAGGGGTCAGGCTGGTCTTGCTCCTGAGGCAGCTTGTGAGATGACTTGGAGGCCCAGTGTGATGGGTCCCAGCAGGTTGCTACAGTTGAGGGGGGTTGTAGGCGATTGCCTTGGAAGAGAGAGCGGGGAGGCTCTTATAGTGCTCCAAGGTAGGCCAGGTGGCCAATGCTCGGTGGGACTGTCAGTGTCCATTCCCTACTGCCCCTAGTAGGGCTGGTAACTGCTTGTGAGTTCCTGCCCTAAGGTGCCAGCCTCCAGGTGAAATCTGCCTTGGTTTGTTTCTCTGCATTGCTTTGTCCCAAGGCCTGGAGTGCCCATGGCGCTGGGTGGGTTTATGGCTTAAGGGAGGGGATGGAGGTTTCTGAATTTGTGGTTTTCTCTGTTTTCCTTTTGTAGCTCATCCTCCACCCGGAGATTTTATCGCTTTAGGGTCAAAAGGCCAGGCCAATGACTCCAAAGCTGCAGTCGCACTGCTCAAGCCAGCTCCAGCTGGGTTGTCCTCCGAGCGTAAACGGGAGGGGTCTGCTGCTTTATCTAGCACATCTGGGCTGACGGGATTGACTAAACGCCCCAAACTTTCCTCCACGCCTCCCCTGAGTGCCCTGGGACGCCTGGCAGAGGCAGCAGTGGCCGAGAAACGGGCCATTTCACCCTCCATAAAGGAACCATCTGTGATCCCAATTGAAGGTAAAACAACATCCTGGTTTTTGCTCAGTGTTTGTGTGACTGTGAGAGAGGAGGTATAATAACATCTAGCTCTTCCATGCAGCATTTGAGCTGAGGAACCTTTTCTCTGGGGTTTGTATGATGGTGCTTGGGGAATTCCAGATGCTTCATTGATGCCACTGTTGACATAAGGCCCATGGCTAGTGTAACTGTTGCATCCTCATGTGCTCAGTGCAAAGCAGGGACACTTTTTCCGCAGGCTTCTCATCCCCCGATGTAGTTCTGGGGCACGATTCTGCCTCCTGGACACTCTCTTATCATTCCTCCATCTGGGCATAGTGTTTTGCTTTTGGCCATTTTTTTCCCCTCCCTCTTTTTATCCTGACTGCTCTATATAATTTTTCACTTCAGTTGCACATCCAATACCAGCAGTTAAAAGGACTCGTCCTTGGGAAGTCATTGACCCCATACTGCAGCTCTTTGTTTACCTCTTTGTCGTGTAACTGACATGTTGAGGAGCAACTGTGCCTGTTAATGAAAGCTCTAGGGACCTGTGTGTTGCATGTCATCTTGCAGAATGTCTTTCTGCTCTTGGTGTTCGATATACATTCTAGCAAAAAGAGCAAGAGTGACAAAGGGAAAGAGCTCAAGGAGTACAGGCAAAAGCAGACAAGAGCCTTCAGCTGAGCTTGCATGGGTGGGGGGAAGTGACCAGGACTCAGTTCAGGCTGCACAAGGATCAGTATTGACAGCTGTTTGTCTGTGATTGCAGTTGTCCCCACAGTGCTAGTGGATGAGATTGAGGCAGCTGAAGCAGAGGGCAATGATGACCGCATTGAGGGGGTGCTGTGCGGAGCTGCAAAGCAGCTGAAAATTAACAGAGCCAAGCCCGACCCCACGTTGTACTTGAGTCTGATGTATTTGGCAAAAATCAAACCCAATATATTTGCCACGGAAGGGGTGATTGAGGTAAGAGCTGTGTGTGTTTTGCTTAATAAATGTGATATGTCACCATGCTGTGCTGCCAGCCTCTGAGCACTGTGGGTTCCCAACTCTGACATGCTGGTGCTGAGAGAGGTGTTGCCAGTCTCTGAGCACAGTGGCATTTGCCCTGGTGCCAGGCATCAGGCTGAATGAATACAGCAGGAACTGTGGGATGGGCTGCTGTGAGTGTTCTTTCTTTTGGTTCTATTTCCATCCCTTGAGGGTTTGATTTTTGTTTGACCTCATCCAGGCACTGTGCAGTCTTCTCCGGAGAGATGCCTCCATCAACTTCAAAGCCAAAGGGAACAGCCTGGTGTCTGTCTTGGCCTGTAACCTACTTATGGCAGCTTACGAAGAGGATGAGAACTGGCCGGAGATCTTTGTCAAGGTATGTGGTACCTGAGGGGAGAACAGTCCCAGTGGGTGATGCCGTGATGCCATGGTGGGTGGGGAGGGTGGAGCTGGCCAAGGTCATTGAGCTTGTCACCAAGTAGGGGAGGGCAGGGTGGTGCTGGAGAGAAACAGAGGGCTTGTTGCTTCTAGCGCTATAGAGGGAGAATGCATCATTGCTGTAGGGAAATGAGGTTGCTGTCTGAGGTGGCAATAGATGGGCAAGAGGCCAGTGGCTGTGTTGGGAGATGAAGTCCCTGTTCTCAAGCAAAGGTTTGCAGCTAGGTTTTCATTCAACATAGAGATGCTGCTGCCTCCCTTGCCTCTCTCTAGCCTTCCTATTCTCCCTACTGATATACCTATCTCATAGAACTGGAAGGGACCTTGAGAGGTCATCAAGTCCAGTCCCCTGCCCTCATGGCAGGGCCAAGTACCATCTCTGACAGATTTGCCCCAGATCCCTAAGTGGCCCCCTCAAGGGCTGAACTCACAACCCTGGATTTAGCAGGCCAGTGCTCAAACTACTGAGCTATCCCTCCCCCTCGCTATACTGTCTCCCCTGATTGTGCATATTTGAGTAGTGGTGCTTATGGCTGTTTCATCCCTGGGGCTTGAACCCATGATCTCTGTGTCTAAAAGCATGAGATTCTGCTGCTAGTTCTACAGAGATGGGTTTGTTAGTTCAGCAGCAGTAGCTGACTTAAGTATTTTAATGTGATCTAGCTACGAAAGGAGACCCACAGTTTAGGGGAAGAAGGGTTTCCTCATGATTAGGATACTAGCCTGGGGTTCAGAATACCCGGATTTGGTTTCCTGCCCCCTCACAAATTTCCTGTGTGACCTTAGAAGTGTCTCTTTGGGCCTCAGTTCCCCTCACGCAATGGGAATGAGAGCCCCGCCCTACCTCACAGGGCTATGGGGACAGTAAATACGTGAAGGATTGTGAGGCACACATGTATTTCAGTGATCAGGCCACATAGTACCAAAGAGTGATAGATATCAGCATGGCTCCTGTTATACTCTGCGTCTTGCACTGGCAGGTTTACATTGAAGACTCGCTTGGAGAGCGCATCTGGGTGGACAGCCCTCACTGCAAGACATTTGTTGATAACATCCAGACAGCTTTCAGTACAAAGATGCCCCCGAAGAGCATGCTGTTACATGGGGAAGTTGGGCGCAGTGGAGGTGATCTTAGTGCAGGTAAGTGTATGCCTGAGGAACGGAGATGAGGTGGGAGAGGAGAGGAACCCAGGATATTTTTAGCCTGGTAGCCTAGTAACAGTTCATTAGAGGGGATCTCGGTTGGGGCTTACTTGGATTGGGCAGCATGCTCCTGTTTGGTGAGATGAAGCACCTCATGTTGCTCTGTAGTGCTCACCCATTCCTCGATAGATGCACCGGGGAGGAAGGTCACGTTTGGGAAGGAAATGGATGGGATTTGAATGCTCCTCCTAGCTACTGCAACATGCTGAAAGCTAGAAGATTGTGGGGAGGCAGTGACAAGGTGTGGCTGAACACCAGTGGAGGGGTGGTGGTAAGAGGACTTCTGGGGAGGAGACTATTGGTGGAACTATGTGAAGGGAAATCCCTCTGTGTTAGTGAAAGGTCCTTTGGAAGGGGTGTTGTCAAGGAGTTATGTCCAGTCATGACTGTGCATGGGTCTATGTGTAGGGAGCAGCCCCCACCCTTCCATGGCAGAGGAGGAAGACAGCCAGAGTGAGCTGTTGATTGCAGAGGAGAAGATGAGCCCAGAGCAGGAGGGACAGCTTATGCCCAGGTATAGTGCCTCTTCCCTCCCCAACCACTGTGTCTTTGAGACCACTGCTTTCTGTGCTGACTCCTAATTCAGAAAACACTCTCACAAAGCTTATAACAGGGAGCACTCCAACCAGCTGTCCTATAGCACACCCTCAAGACATGGTCTCCCCAGATACCACACAAACATTGGAATGGTTTGTGTCAACTCCTGGAGACCAGTGTTTAGTTATCCATGCTGTTGAGTGGCCCATGCATTCCAGGGCTTGGTTATGCGTGAGAGGTGTTTCAGCAGATACTAGGTAGAGGAGAAGGGTGGAAGTGAGCCAACTTGGGATTATTGTGCCTCAGATACGATGATCTTGCGGAGAGTGTGGAAGAGTACGTCTTGGACATGCTACGGGACCAGCTCAATCGGCGCCAGCCAATGGATAATGTCTCCAGGAACCTCCTTCGTCTGCTTACGGCTACTTGTGGCTATAAAGAGGTCCGGCTGATGGCTGTTCAGAGGCTTGAAATGTGGTTGCAGAACCCAAAGGTAAGAGTGTGGGAGGCACCTTCTCCTGACCATCGAGGTTGTAGCTAGTATGGAGGCTAGGCCAGTAGGACTAGGCATTTCTGACTTTGATGTCTGTGATAGCTGTTGGTTGTTGACTCTCTTTGGTCTTACTGTGTAGCTGACCAGACCAGCCCAGGACTTGCTAATGTCAGTCTGTATGAACTGCAACACACATGGCTCTGAGGACATGGAGGTCATTTCTAACCTGATCAAAATCCGTCTCAAACCCAAAGTCCTTCTCAACCACTACATGCTGTGTGTCAGGTAAGGAGGTTACGGGGAGTGTGACAGTCTGAATGCAGTACTCTGGAGGTGTTCACTAAGGAGCCCAGCTTCTGTTTAAAGAACTAGAAGGGAGGGCAGGTTGAATGCAGTCTCTTAGAATCCCCTCCTGCAGACACATTTGGAGTGTCACCGCATGATTGATTGTCACACAGTCTTTTCTCTGCTGGAGGTACACAGTGTCTTCCTCTCTCAGCTCACGTAACAAAGCATGCAAAGAGACTAGAACTGTGTGCCCAGCAGTAAGAAATGCCCAATTCATGGGATGCTCTGCTAACTCTGGATTCCTTCCACAGAGAGCTTCTGAATGCTCACAGGGACAACCTAGGCACCATGGTCAAGTTTGTGATTTTCAATGAACTTTCAAATGCAAGAAACCCCAACAACATGCAGATTCTCTACACAGTGCTACAGCACAGCTCTGAGCTAGCCCCCAAGGTAAGGACTATGACATTATTGCCACACCAGTCAGGACCCTTGTCACAGGTGTCAACACAAGAAGTAGGGGTTGGGTAGCAAGCAGCAATAGTTTGTTCCCCACACTCTGTAGAAATTAGACCTGTGGGACGGAGGTTGTTCCTCATGGAGATCTGATTCCAGGGGACAGCACACCTTGGCTATTGAAGCTGTCCCCTTGTAAAGAGGATTTCAGGTGACATCCAAACAGGTACCATGAGGCTAGGAAGTGCTTGAGATTGCCAGCAACCCAGAATTCTGTCTGTAATGAGTATATGCTCAAGGAGGAGAGTGGCTGAATTGGATTTTCAGTTCAATAAAGTATCCTCGACTGCACTGGAGTTTCCTTGATGGTTCCCTGTTTGAAAAGCTGTGTACGTGTTTGTGTGAAATAAACAGGGCTCAACAATTAATGTAATCTACTCGCCCGTGGTGAGTAGATTACAAGTTGGCACAGCCGTGCAGCATGGTCTGGGCTCGCCGCCACTTGGCGAGCCCTGGAAATAAAGGTGCGTGAGCATTGTCAGACTCCTGAACCCTTTGAATATGTGTCTTTGTAATTGGTGGTGCTTTCATCTTAAGGAGAAACACCCGTGGTTGTGGCTCTCCTGTTAGAGTTCCAGAGTGACTTTGTTGTGGCCTGAGTGTGGTGATAACACCAGCAAGGACTCAGTGTGTCTGCTTTCTGTCCATGGATGTTGATGCTGAATATTGGGTGCTAGAGGGCTTCTCTTTTATGTCTTCAGTTCCTGGCAATGGTATTCCAGGATTTGCTGACTAATAAGGATGATTACCTGCGGGCCTCAAGGGCGCTGCTGCGAGAGATCATCAAACAGACAAAACATGAGATCAACTTCCAGGCTTTCTGCCTGGGGCTCATGCAGGAGCGGAAGGAGGCCCAGTATACAGACATGGAATTCAAGGTATCGCTTCATCTTGCTGTACCTCCTCTGCTTCTCATTTCAGCACTCCAGCTGGGTCCTGAGGGTCTCAGAGGTGTTGTCTTTTCTATGATGGCTTGATCCCTCCACATGGCACTCTTTTGTTCTCCCTCCTATTCTACATGGCTTATCTACTCTCTTCTCTTGCTTATTTCCCCCATGACATCACTCAGGTGGACATGTTTCAGCCCCCACAAAGGAGGGGCCGGTGGTCCCACAGCTAAAGTGGAGCTAGTTAGTGGGCCAGGCGGCGAGCCCCGAGTTAAAATGGCTAAACAAATAACCATTTTAACATCTCTACTCTGGCTGCGGGAGCACCTTTGGATGATGGGAGTGCATGCTCTGGATGCAGCTGGGATCTAACTGACCATAGCGATCTGTTTTTAGGAGCGGTTTGTCATCCATATAACTGACCTTTTGGCTGTCTCCATGATGCTCGGCATCACGGCCCAGGTGAAGGAGGCTGGGATTGCATGGGACAAAGGAGAGAAAAAAAGTAAGCCTCCTAACCTGGATTCTTTGAAGCTGGGACATGTGGGGTAGAGAATATCCACAAGTGCTGGCATTTGGGGAATGTTGTGGGTGGGTGTAGGAGAGGACCCCTAGAATCTTGGCTGGTGGGGAAGAGCTCAGAAACCTGGCATGTGTATGCTGGAGCAGCTGTGAAATTATAAAATACCTGAGCACCAGTTATTTGGGCTAATAGGAAAGCTACTGTTTGTGCATATGCTTGTCGCAGCCTAGTGTTTCCGCTAAAATGTCCGAGGGTTTTTTGTAATATCCAAGGGCGGTACCAGAAAGTCCCCTCTGCTACCAAATGTGTGTGCTGTTAGTAGTGATGGGCAGTGATGCTTAGCTGGTCTAGTGTCCCAGGCCTCTCTCCAGGTTAGTCATTGCTGACTCCCTGGAACCGTCTGCTTGTGAGGTAGCTATTCATAGCAGCCACTCCCAACTTCCCCAGGGAGCTGTGAAGTATGTGTAGAGTTCCTGACCTGACTGTATGCCTGTTTCAGACTTGGAAGTGCTACGCTCCTTCCAGAACCAGATTGCTGCCATCCAGCGAGATGCTGTCTGGTGGCTCCACACAGTTGTTCCGTCGATCAGCAAACTGGCTCCGAAGGACTATGTGCACTGGTATGAGGTTCATTGAATGGAGGGGTTCTTAGAAAACTGCCCTGGAGATCCCAGTGTCATCACTGACTCTACTAAACATCCTACGTAGAGAGGTCATGCGTGCCCCTGAGAGCGACTGAAGTGTCTCCCCCACAGCAGCTAAGCAGTAGGAATGCTCTGCCGTAGTGGTACAGAGATGCGTTTGCTTTTCCTTAGGGCGTTTATATGCACCTGTGTACAGATATTCATGCCGAAGGCTTCTGATAGCATGTCCGCGATATTCACATTCCAGTAATGCTGTCAAAGATGTTCTTTTGGATCTGTGTTTTGATATGATAAAGTTGGGAAAGGTCCCTAACTAGGGAAGTTCTCGTACAAAGTGGAAAAGATAGAGTTCTGTGTCAGAGACTTTCTGCCCTTGGAGGCAAGAGGGTATTACAGGGTGTTAGACAATTTGAAGAATTGCCAATGGTAGATCAGTCAGATCAACCAAGGTTGGTATTAACTGAAATCTGTTCCCGCCCGATGGCCTTTGGTGTGCTTCTTGAGAGCACTGAGAACTGTGTGCGTTTTGCACCACTCATCACCATTAAAACTGTGGGTGCGTCTAGACTACATGGCTCCGTCGACAGAGCCATGTAAAGTAGTTTACTCAGCATAGTCAAAGAAGCGGGGATTTAAATAATCCCCGCTTCATTCAAATAAAAATGGCCGCCACGCTGTGCCAACAGTCAGTTGATCCGGCACAGCGCGGCAGTCTAGACGCGGCGTGGTCGACAAGGGAAGCCTTTGTCAACTGCTCCGGTAAACCTCGTTTCATGAGGCATACCGGAACGGTCGACAAAGGCTTCCCTTGTCGACCGCGCCGCGTCTAGACTGCTGCGCTGTGCCGGATCAGCTGACTGTTGGCACAGCGTGGCGGCCATTTTTATTTGAATGAAGCGGGGATTATTTAAATCCCGCTTCTTTGACTATGCCGAGTAAACTACTTTACAGGGCTCCGTCGACGGAGTCATATAGTCTAGACGCACCCTGTGGTACTAACTCTTCCACTGATTGGTCTTGGTAAAAATTTCCTTTTGCCTGAAGAGGGAGTCCTCCTGCATCAGGATTGGGGTGTGTTAACAATGTGGGAAAGCTCACCTGTCTGCTACCTGTATCATACAGTCTTCCATGGATTGTATTGTGCTCCAAACTCCAGGGCTCTCCATCCACCATCTCTCAAGTCACACTCCAGAGGGGAGAGACACTGGGTTGCAAAAAGTAGCTCTCCCCTTTGTTTCTCTCTGCAGTCTCCACAAGGTGCTGTTCACAGAGCAGCCAGAGACCTACTACAAATGGGACAACTGGCCCCCTGAGAGCGACCGCAAGTAAGTGCATACACCGGGCATGTGATTGCATTTCCATGGACAGAGCTGTGGCAGCAAGGAGAGAAGAAATCAGATGTTTCTGGTACTCAGTTAAGCTGTCTATAAGGATGTTTATACATGTGTCATGGAAACATCTGATGGCTGAGGTTTTCACTGTGTCTGTGTGTACTCACAGAAGGTGGGGTTTCTCCAGTCTCCACCTGTCTTTCTTCATTCTCCCCCTATTCTCAGAGGATTGGTACTGTAACTGCAGGAGAATGGCCCTGTGATGCTGGAGAGCTGAAGTCTGCCTGAGTCTGTGAAGTTCAGCTGCAGGGGGCAAACTCAGACATGTCTTGGAAGGGGGCTTGTTTTCCTGGGTGACTGAGATGGCCATTTTCCATGGCATTGATGTGGGCTGTTGTGGCTCTCCTCTGCTCATGCCTGTTCCTCAAACAGTATTAGCCCTGTCCCAGCTGTGATTAGGAAAGGTTCCCCTTTCTTGAGCAGTGGGTCACTGCCCTCTTTATTTCTCATTCCCAGCTTCTTCCTCCGCCTCTGCTCAGAGGTGCCTATCCTCGAAGACACACTCATGCGGATCCTTGTCATTGGTTTGTCGCGGGATCTCCCCCTTGGCCCTGCTGATGCCATGGAGCTTGCGGACCACTTGGTGAAGCGGGCGGCGGCTGTGCAAGCAGACGGTAGGAGTGCCATGCAGGGCTGTGTGGTTTGGTGACGTAGCAATTCCTGCTCTACTGAAAGCAGGCAGCCTGTCACACTCCAGTACCCCCTCCATGTGTTGTCTGAGAGTTTCCAGTGCTGGATACCATTGCTCCCCTAATGTACCTCAGAGTGGTCGGAGCTGGTAGTAAGTGCATCTGCATTACACTTAGGAAGGAGGGTGTTGATCTAGTTGTTGAGGCACGTGACTAGGGGCCAGGAACTTTGTGTCACTGGCTCCATCTGTGTCACTGGGCAAATCATTCACTTCCCTGCCACCTTTTTCCATCTGCTAAATAGAGTTAAATATCCTTGCACGGTGGGTTGTTATTTTGGATGCATATGGGCTAAAGAGTGTAGTCATTAGTATCCATAGAAAACTAATGTTTTATGGTCAGTAATTTTAAGGAGAATGTAGCGCACAAAAGAACAATTAAAATATTTTAAGCTCTGGAAAAAAAAAAAGTTAAGGTGATTTACCCAAGTATTTTTTTTTTCTTCTTACAACTTGTATTCAGTACTGACTTTTGACAAATCACCTTCACATTCCAGTAACAGCCACTGGCCAACCAGATATAGTTAGGAATTCTGTCACCGTAGCTGTCACTCAGAAGGCTATAACCATGTTATCTGAACTGTATGTGTTGAGTGTTTGTAAAGGTGTCAGGGGCAGAGTCCAGGTGGTGTTAGTGTATCTCTAAAACCTGTAGCGTACTCTGGACATTGAACAGGAAACAGAAAAGTTTAATTGAAGTCTGTAAGTGGAAAAAAATAGAGGTACTGTTTAGGTACACTAATGAAATGGTGGTCAATCGTTAATGCTGTAAATCCGTGGTCACCAACCCGTCAATCGCGATCGACTGGTCGATCGCGAGGCATTCGGGTACTCCCACCCTCCATTTTCCTCCCCGCCCGCGAGAAGCCCCACTACCTACCTCTAGTGTAGTGCTGGCTTCCTGCGGGGTGGACAGAAGTCCTGTCTGAAGCCTGCGTCACTTCCGGGGGTTCCAGATGTGCGCTGGCTGCTCCCCTCCCACAGCTCTGTCACGTGCTGGGGGAGGGGGCGTCGGCCCTGGAGGAGGAGTGTGGTGGCTTCCCTGCGCCGCCGGTGCTGGAGGGGTGAGTTGAGCGCAGGGGTTTCCCTGCGCTGTGGGAGCGGGGGTCGGCCCGGGGTTTGGCCCCGCCGCGGGAGAGGCGGTTTGGCCCCGGGGCAGGCGCCCGCGGGGGTTTGGCCCCGCCGCGGGAGAGGCGGTTTGGCCCCGGGGCAGGCGCCCGCGGGGGTTTGGCCCCACCGTGGGACGGGGGGGGGGGATGGCTGTGCCGCGGGAGGGGGGTTTGGCCCTGGGGCAGGCGCCTGCGGAGGTTTGGCTGCGCTGCGGGAGGCACACCAAGCTTCCCTCGGGGGCGTGGGGGGGAGAATCCTGGGAGGAGGCGATAGCAGGGGACTCTCTGCCCCCACTCACCCCTGTTCCCTCCCCCCTCTCCCCAGCCCCCCTGTTCCCTCTCCCATCCCCAGCTGCAGAAACCTGTCCCCACTGGCACCCTGTCCAAACATGTTCCCTGCCCTTCTCAGAAATAAAGATAATGCAGAAACTTTTTGTGTTTGACATAGTATTTTATTTGAAAATGAAGCCTGGCCAACAAACCCCCAATTGGGGCCAAGCCCCCATCTGGCCACAGCATCATGACGCTCCTGCACTCCCCTTTCCCCCAGACCCTACATCTGAGCCTATCATACACTGGAACCCCCTGCCCTGAGCCCCTCACATGCCCCAACCCAAATTCCTGAACCCTCACATCCAGAAGTCTGTGGCTTACTTAGTACCCTAACCCTACATCTGACCCCAACACTGCCCGGTGTGGAGCCCCCTCCCCAAGCCAGCGTTCCCTTATCCATTTCCTCCTGCATCCAGATTTCCTCCCAGAGCTTGCACCTCTCACCCCTTCCCTCACCCAAATCCCTCATTCCCACCCCAGAGCCTACACATTCTGTCTCAACCCAGCGAGGGTACGTCTAGACTGCAGGAGTTTTTCAGGATTCCGGAGATACCCCAGAAAAACTCTTCTGCATCCAGGGATGTGTTTGTTCTTCCACTTCTTTTAGTGGAAGAGCAAACATGATCTTTCGGTCACCCCTGTATTCCTCTTTCCACGAGGAATAAGGGGGCTTCCAAAAGAAGGGGTTTTTCTGACATTTGGTCAAGTCTAGACAGGCCAAATGTTGGAAAAACTTCTTCCTACAGAAGAATTGGGGGGAAAAAAGCAGCAGTGTAAGGGTTGGGGATAGCAAGTGATGGAGAGGAGGCGAACAGAGAGGGCGGGGCTTCAAGGAAGGGGCAGGGTGGTAGATCTTGGCTTGTTCTGTCATTTAAAAAGTGATCTTGGGTGTAAAAAGGTTGGAGACCACTGCTGTAAATGCTGCACCATTTCAAGTGCTGAATCAGTCCATTTATATGTTAGAGAGGCCCAGAAAGGTTAGACAAAAGACCTGAACTGAAACTTCTTTGCATTCCTAAACTAAATCATGATTATTCTTAGTCACGTTACCACCAAAGTCTGTAATACTAGAATATGCGATTAGACTTTCAGCACATTTTATTAGCATGTTTCCTCAAGAATTATAAGCAAAATATCCATGTCTGTAGTATGTTTGTTCTGTCCCTACTTTAGATGTAGAGGTCCTGAGGGTGGAGAGAATCCAACTGATTGATGCAGTCTTAAATCTGTGTACTTACCATCATCCAGAGAACATCCAGCTGCCCCCTGGGTAAGACTTGTAGATGCGAAACTCTTAGTTGCAAAGTTCTAGTCCCTGTTTACCTTATGTCCAAGAGTACTAGCGTCCTTCCCTAGCTTGTAATAATTTCTTGATCTAGTGGGATTTCCATGGGAGAAGAGGTGATCTAAAACCTGCAGTTGATTCCCAGTAAATGGGCTTGGTAGGGGCTTTCCTCTGGAGAAGGTCTGACCTTTATGCCTTTGTGGTTATTTGCTGCTGATCCTTCCAGGTCTCCATGCACACTCGCTTGAGAAGGATAGTCGCTGATCTATCTACAGGGCTCTGACAATGCTGAGTACAAACAATGGAAAACTAAGCAGAGAAGCAGTGTGTCTAATGGTTAGAACAAGCAACTCTGAATAAAAATAACTTGTTCTGTCAATGCCTTTTCCAGGTATCAGCCTCCAAATCTAGCCATCTCTACCCTCTATTGGAAAGCCTGGCCTCTCCTCCTCGTAGTGGCTGCATTCAACCCTGAAAATATTGGTGAGTTATGAGCAGGTCTTAGAGCACCAGCACAGCTGAGTGTATCGCAGGAGGGGGCTCTGCTGACTGCAGTAGATGCACGTGAGGACGGCTGCATGTAGTTGTTGCCTGCCTCCCACTGATGCATATGTGCTGTGTAAGCAGAGCTCTTGGTGTTGGGATGTCTCAGGTATTTGGACCAGATGCTATGTGGAGCACAGTATGAAAGGGGCATTTGCAACTGGTCCCTCCCAGTTCTGTTTGTGTGTGTGGGAGCAGGGGGATGGGGAGGGAGCGTGGTATGCTCCGTGCATTTCTAGTCAAATGTCCCATCCCCTGACTCCTCGTTTCTCCCTGGTTGCAGGGTTGGCTGCCTGGGAGGAGTATCCTACACTGAAGATGCTCATGGAAATGGTCATGACGAAGTGAGTATTATTCAGCTCTTCCAGTTTCGTCCCACTCCTGAAGAGAATGGATTTCTGAACTGTTGACACCTAATGGCTTTTTCCTTTCTCTGGCTGAGGAGTAGTGGGAGGTGAGAGAGGGCACAAAGCTTATGCAAGTAAAACCAGCTGGACAGCAGCTGTGGCTAGAAAGAGTGAGGGCACCTCCCTCAGGTGTCACTAATCGGCAGTGAAGCCAGACTGCGTGACAGCAAGGGATGCATGTGATATAGCTTGTTGGAAAGGGCTTAGCGTTTCTTGCACATCTGGCGTGTCTGTTCGTATTTTCCTGCTCTCCAATTGAACGTTGTGGCATTTTGACTCTGCTCAATGCAGAATTCATAGCACAGAGGGTGAAATCATTTTTTGTGCCTCTTCTTCCTAGTAATTACTCCTATCCCCCCTGCACCCTGACGGATGAGGAGACCCGCACAGAGATGATTAATCGTGAGCTTCAAATATCCCAGCGGGAAAAGCAGGAGATTCTTGCATTTGAGGGTCATCTGGCTGCTGCGTCTACGAAGCAGACTATTACAGAGAGCAGCAGCCTTTTGCTGTCGCAGCTCACCAGTCTGGACCCCCAGTGAGTAATCTTTGCCTCTCTGGTGCAGTCAGAGCATCACACCCTTGTCATGACATCCCCAGGCAGGGAGAAATGAGGCTGAAGGAGGAACAGAGCCCGAGGCAGAGACCTTCAGTTGGGTGAAGGGCAGGTAGTGGTGACTGGCTGAGGTGAGAGAGGATTCGGTGGCCATGAAGGGCAAATGAGACATTCCCTCTCCATTTAGAATGCTTCCTTCCCCCTTCTGCCATGCATGTGGCTTTTGTGCACTGATGAGTCAGTGCATGTCAGTATCTTCGTGAGGGTGGGATTAGCTGTGTGTAAGGCTACTTGTTTCTCTGGCAGGGGCCCCCCACGGAGACCTCCACCACATGTCCTGGAGCAGGTGAAAAGCCTAAATCAGTCCCTTCGCTTAGGACACCTCCTGTGCCGCAGCCGCCACCCAGACTTTCTACTCAACATCATTCAGAGGCAGGTGGGTTTCCTGAAGATCTGGGAGACTGGAATTGGCTTCTTTCTAGGTTGGCAAAAGCATGGGAGCTGCCTCAGGAAGGTACCTCAGTAATATGATGGTCTGAAGCTTGGGTTTGTTGGACCAAGGAGGAAAGAGCAGGAGATGAGTCAGATGCAAGGAAAAGTGGCTTATTTCTCCCCTCTGAGGGGACTGTCTTCTGCTGCTCGAGAGCTAATGGGAGACCCTCACCAGTCAGTGAAATAGTAAACATTCAGGAGATCCTGGTTCTTGCAGCCCTTCATTGTAGCTGTCCTGCTCCTAGGCCTCGTCCCAATCAATGCCATGGCTAGCAGACTTGGTTCAGTCTAGCGAGGGATCCTTGGATGTTCTTCCGGTGCAATGCCTTTGTGAGTTCTTGCTGCATGATGCTGCTGATGAATCTGCCTCGGGTGAGGAGGAGGAGGAGGGAGAGAGTAAAGAGCAGCGTGCCAAGAAACGCCAGGTAAGTGCCTCCTGGGTTGGTTGTTTCAGGGATTTGAGTGGCCTGGTTCTGATATCTCATTGGACGGACACCTTCTTTCACTAGAGACAGCAGAAGCAGAGGCAGCTGCTTGGACGCCTGCAGGATTTGCTCTTGGGCCCCAGAGCTGACGAGCAGACCACATGTGAGGTGCTGGACTACTTCTTGCGACGTCTCAGTTCCTCACAGGTGGCCTCCCGAGTGCTGGCCATGAAGGTAAGAACAGAAAGTAGCTGGCTTGCCGAAATGACGGATAGGTTCACACTCCTATGAGTTCAGACAGCACTGGGGTGGAGGAGGGCTTTTTAATGGATCTGTTGTTCCTCATTTTCTGCATACTGCCCTTGGTTAATAGCAGAAACCTTGCTCCATTTTCCTGGATGTCACGAGTGACACTGGTACTTTGCTAACACCTTTGATGGGGCAGGGCTGCAGAGTTCTGACCTTCTAGGATTGTAGGCTACCCAGCAAGAGTGGCCTATCTCAAGGGCTTCCCTTAAATGTATCAAGTTAATCATTGCTCTTGGCTGTGAAGACACCAGTTCTGTTCTGCAGCTGGCTCCTTATGTCCTGTGATTATGTCCACCTAAGCTGGTTTTAAGATGCAGATCCTATGCACTCAGAAACAGACTGCTGATCTTGGGGTTCTCAAGGTAACCATCATCAGTTGTCCTGGGAGTAAACCCAATGGAATGTAAATGGGGAAGATGCTGTTGACAGCAGACTTCTCTGAATGTAGAGTCCTAGAATCCTAGAACTGGAAGGGATCTCGAGGTCAAGTCCAGTCCCTGCCCTGGCAGGACCAAGCACCATCTAGATCATCCCCAACAGATGTCTGTCTATCTGCCCATAAATATCTCCAATGATGGAGATTCCACAAGCTCCCTAAGCAATTGGTTCCAGTGCTTAACCACCCTGACAGTTAGGAAGTTTTTCCTAATGTCCAACCTAAACCTCCCTTGCTGCAGTTTAAACCCATTGCTTCTTGTCCTATCGTCAGAGATTAAGGAGAATAATGTTTCTCCTTCCTCTTTGTAACACCCTTTTAGGTATATGAAAGTTGCTGTCATGTCCTCTCTTTGTCTTTTCTTTTCCAAACTCAACAAACTCAGTTATTTCAGTCTTCCCTCATAGGTCATATTTTCTAGGCCTTTAATCATTTTTGTTGCTCTCTTTGGTACCTGGAGGACAGAGGAGGGGGGCTCTCCTCCCCTGTGTTTCCTGTTGATATACTGTGTGCCGTAGTCTGAGACCTCCCCCAGGGTAACTGTTAAAAAGAGAGTCCTTTGGGCTGCTACTAAAACACAGATGGCCAGTCCCAGTGACCCAGAGTCCGTTTCTTTCTGTGGTGCATACTCACCACCTTTCAGATTTAGTGGTTGGAGTTTAAAGCCCTGTTTTCATTGGAGGATTCTTGCTTTATGGTTCAGTATGCTGATCCAGTTCTTTCTTGCATTGCATACATGGGGCTTTGTCCATCGTACATCTGTCTCCCTGCAGGGACTGTCCTTGGTGCTGTCAGAAGGGGGATTGCGTGATGGAGAAGAAAAAGATCACCCTATGGAGGAAGATTCTGGTGACTCTGAACTCCTGCAGGGATACCAGTGGCTGCTAAGAGACCTACCTAGGCTGCCTCTGTTTGACAGTGTTAGGACAACTACATCTCTTGCCTTGCAACAGGTAAGTGACTAGGAGCAGCTGGAGGAATTAGATGTGTGAGGCTGGGATAGGCATGGCCTGCCGTGAAGGCAGGATGTTCTTTGCCCTATTGATGCTTAATTGAACCAAAGGGATGTTGGTTCAATATATATTTTGGGATAAGAAGTTTTCCCTGATTTATTAGTGCTTGTTGCTATTGTCTGACAATCTCTAACTGGAAAACCTCTTTCCAGGCCATCCACATGGAGACTGATCCTCAGACCATCAGTGCTTATTTGGTATACCTTTCCCAGCACGCCCCCACAGAGGATCAAGGACAGCACAATGACCTCTCTTTGGTGAGAAAAGGGGTTGAGGGATCCCATGGAAACACTGTTGTTGTTCACACCACTCTGCACTGTAACAACCACACGCTCATAACTTAGGGTGTATCTACACAGCAGGGCTTAACTTGAAATAAGCTACGCAAATTGAGCTACATCAATTGCGTAGCTTATTTGGAAATTGGGAGCATCTGCACAGCACTTAGTTCAAAATAGAGCACTCTTCTTCTGACTTCCCTTACTCCTCGTACAATAAGGGTTACAGGAGTCGGAGTAAGAAGTCCTCCAGCTTGACAGCATTTTGACATTATTTTGAAATAATTGCCGGCTGTGTAGACACAGACTAAGTTATTTAGAAATAACGCTGGTTATTTCAAAATAATGTTGCTGTGTAAACGTACCCTTAGAGATCTGTTGTAACTGAGCAAGAGACTTACTGTACAAGCTAGACATCTGTTAATGAGTTTACAAGCCACATGTGGGGGGCTCTTGTTTCTCTCCTGTGTTTCGCGTTGGAAGTCAGGCTGCACATTGGTGGTCTGAGATGGAATGTGAGTAGCCACCTGCAATAGGATGGTGGCTTGGAGAGTACAGATTGGTTCCAAGAAAAAAAAAATCCCAGCACGGATAGAGTGTGCAGTCTCTGAACCCAGCTGGAGAGTGTTTGCCATTGATACATAACCCTGCAGCTCTAGGTGTACAATAAATGTTGGGAAGTCGGGAGTGAGGCACAATAACATGAGAAGTTGGGCACATTTTTTAGTAATGAAAGCTGGAGTTCTGAATTTTCGTGCGGGGTGGGCAAAAGGGCCTCCGTGGGCTGAATCTGGCACACTAGGCGGGTGGATCCGGCCCGTGGAGACCCTGCTGCTCCCCCACCCTCAGGCCGGTTAGGGGCGGGGGAGCGCACGAAGCCTCCTTCCACCCTGCCAGGAGCACGTGGTGCTTCGCTCTCCCCATGCCCTGCGAGCAGTGCATGATGCTTCAGAGGAGGCTTTGTGTGCTCTCCTGCCCTCAGATCCTATTTGGCCTAGGGGCAGGGGAGTGCGGGAAGTCTACTCCCATGCCAGGGGCATGGGAACATGGGGGGAGGGAGGGTACCAATCATTGTCTGGGGGTGGGGAACCCAGAAGTATATTGGCCCCACCCCTTCCACTTGATGTCCCACCCCTTCCTGTGTGGCCCAGGGCCACTTCAAAAATTTCCGAAATGGCCCCTGACAAAAAAATTATTGCCTATCCCTGCCATAGTGGAAGGGGCATTGTCAGTGGTAAGTTAGGAAGGTGATTTGTGCTACACCTGCTCCAGTGCTGCACACCTCCCAAAGATTGCAGTGCCATCCAAAACATTGCCATGGCCCCTATGTGGCAAGAGAGACCAGTGGACTGATCCAGGACAGGACCAGGTGGGCAAATAGCCTTTCCAGCAATCAGTGCTGGAGGGGGCTGTGGAGGGAAGCAGGAGTGCCTGGATGAGGCAGTGTGAAGATTTTTCATGCATCTCTTCTCCCTGCAGGATGTGGCCAGGCTCATAGTGGAACGTTCCACTATCATGTCTCACCTCTTCTCCAAACTCTCGTACTGTGCTGAGTCAGAGGCTGTGCTGGTTGCGCTGCTCTCCATCTTCTCTCGCTATGTTAAGCGCATGCGCCAGAGCAAAGAAGGGGAGGAAGTGTACAGCTGGGTAAGCATCTCCCTGGGTTTTCTCTGGGTCCTCTTCCCTCCAGCTGTCCACACCTCTCGCTCCTAATATTCATGCTTCGGTGCTCTCTTTCATGGTTGTTCATTTTGCTTTCCCCTCCTACAGTCTGAGTCCCAAGATCAGGTGTTTCTTCGCTGGACTAGTGGGGAAACAGCCACTATGCACATCCTTGTGGTCCATGCGATGGTCATTCTGCTGACGCTGGGACCACCTCAAGGTTAGTAATGTGCACTGAAACTGGTTCACACGAGTTGCAGCTCTGAGTCTGGGACATAACCACTTCTTCCAGGCTCCACCATCCTGCAGAAGGAAGTAGCTGAGTCCTCACTTTGCACTGCTCAGGAAGCCAGGCCATTTAGATTTACAGGCTTTCAGGTCAGAAGGAACCATTGTGATCATCTAGTGTGACCTATTGTGCATTGCAGGCTGCGAAACCTCGCCCACTCCTGAAATAGACCCCTGCCCTCTGTCTGAGTTATTGAAATCCTGAGATGGTGGATTAGAGACAAATTACTGACAACCCACCATTTACACTACAGGTTGGATTTCCACATTGGATTTCCCTGGCCCCAGCTCTGCTACTGGGGTTGCCACAACTGCGGCATCTCTGGGCCCGACCCCACTATAGGGGCTGCCGCAGCTGCTGCATCTCCTGCCCCAGCCCCGTTATTGGGGCTGCTGCGGCTGCCATGTCCCCGGCACCTGGGGCTACACTGCTGCACTACCAGGGCTCTGGTGCAGGTCCCACCCCCAGACCACCCTCCCTCCCCCCCCCCGAACCCCGGGCTCTGAGCTGCTAGAATTCTTGCCACTGGGGCTCCCAGCCAGGACTTCCTGGTCTAGGAATACCCATGGTCCTGCCAGACCCCAGATGTTGCTCGATGAGGGAGTCCCGGTTGTGGGAGGTCCAACCTGTAGTTTAAACTTGCAAGTGACCTCTGCCCCATGGTTGGGGATCTGCCTTCTTGTGAGGCATCTCTGGCATTGATTGGTACCTTCTGCAGGGTCTTCAGCTCCTAGCTGTCTGTATCAAAGGCCATAACAAAACACACCTCTTCAAAAGTCTGCATGCTGCTTTTACATCTTTACTAGATCAGCTAGTTCTAATCCGTTCTAGTTACTCCTTGCTGTAAAACTAAGGAGCATGGACTCAGATGTGTAATGCAGTGTGCGCCTCTCCATGTTTCTTTCCACTTCCCCATCACTCTGCCAGTTATCCCAGCCATGATGGTCTATAGTTAGAACATAAGAACGGCCATACTGGGTCAGATCAACGGTTCATCTAGCCCAGTATCCTGTCTGCTGGCAGTGGCCAATGCCAGATGCTCCAGAGGGAGGGAACACAACAGGTAATCCTCATGTGATCCCTCTCCTGTCACCCACATCCAGACAGAAGCCAGGGACACCACCCCTGCCCATCCTGGCTAATAGCCACTGATGGACCTAACCTCTGTGAATCTATCTAGCTCTTTTTTGAACCCTGTTAAAGTCCTAGCCTTCACCACATCCTCTGGCAAGGAGTTCCAGAGGTTGACTGTGCACTGAGTGAAGAAAAACTTCCTTTTGTTTGTTTTAAACCTGCTGCCCATTAATTTCATTTCGTGACCCCATGTTCTTATATTGTGGGAATAAGTAAATAACTTTACCTTATTCACTTTTTTCACACCAGTCATGATTTTATAGACCTCTATCATATCCCCCCTTACTCTCTTCCTCCCATCTGGGTTCTTTTAGCCATACCAAATGTTGTGGGAATTTTCAAAGGCTCAGAAAGGGGGGAGAGGCACCCAGTCCCCATTAACTAACTTCCCCTTTGGGCCTTAGAAAGTTATCTGTAGAGCCCTGCACTGATGCAGATACCAATTTTGTATCTACATAAATGATCTGCGGATATCCACAGATTTTTAGGATTCTAGATACAAAATTTGTATCCATATCTGCAAAAATGAGCCAGGGTATCTGCATTCCCATCCTTGGATGTGGATACTCGTGGATATCTGCAGATTTGCAAGACTCTAGTTATCTGGGCTCAAGTCCCAGTGTGTACCATCTCTCACTATTCCAGTCTCTTTGCCTACAAGCCCTTTTGGGACCATGAGTGTCTGTGTTGCTGCTGTTTGGTATAATTGGAGTTGCCTACCAGGGTGCTAGTTTGTATTCCAAATACTAGACTAGACAGTTCTGAGAAGCAATCACTAAAGGAAGAGTACGGGGCAGGGAGCACAGTGCTTACAAATTCATGTTTTGCTGGACATAGTGCAAGACCGCTCAAGTTACAAATTGATGCACGTGTTACTTTTTCCTTTGTTTGATTTAAACACCTTTTCTGTGCCCAACAAATAATACACAAGAGCCTAGGAGCTATTGAGAACATTGAAAATCCATTTTTTTTTTTTTTTTTTTTAGTTCAGCAGATTATGTTTGAACTTTATTTTTATGGGCAGCATCCAATTTGAAATGATACTGATGGGAATTCTCTCCCCTGGTGTGAGAGTCAGGCCATTTGGCTCATGGCTCACATTCCCTCTTTTCATTTAAACTCGTATTTCATTGGTGAAGCAGAGCAGCTGTTTGCAGTCTCTTAGCAAGGAAGTGACCTGGCTTATGCGGAGGAGGGTGAGGTATATCCGTACGTATAGCATGCATGTGCAATATCTTCTGTAATTGTTCTGATAAGCAGGAGAAGGTGATTTTTGCGCCTTGCTGGACATTTGGTTCCCAGAGAAGAAGCCCCTCCCCACTGCCTTTCTTGTTGACACTTCGGAGGAGGCCCTGCTGCTTCCTGACTGGCTGAAGCTGCGCATGATCCGCTCTGAGGTCCCTCGCCTAGTGGATGCAGGTGAGTGGGGCCCAGGGGTGGTGCGGGGGGATGGATTGCCCACGCCAATGAAAGATTTGGAAATGCTGCATTGAAAAATTAGACCAGCTCCTTTTGAGGTCTCAGTTGTCTTCATCCCATAGGTGCTGTAGATACCTCAGCTGGGATCCCAAGATGTGAGTGGAGGGATAGAGAGGAGGTTCTGTCTGTTAGCACATTTGGATTTCTTTCTTTGCAGCAGGGAGGCACCAAGCACAGGCCTCTTGCCTTGCTTCACTAGGCTGTTTGCTTCCACTGCCCTCAAACAGAGCCTTAGGGACTTTGGGCTAGTCCAAGTGGGCACCTTACAATGGTTCTCAGCCTGCAGACCACTTGCGGCCCAATCAGCACACAGTGGCAGCCCATGTGACATCATCAGGGCCAGAGAGGTAGTATGTAGTATGGATGAAGCCCATACAACCAGTGGCGGCCCGTCAATACAGGTGAACTTCGCGGTTGCCTAGGGTGCCAAGATAAACATCCGTAGAGAGCTTTGGAGGCGGGGGTGCCGATCGCGCGTTTTGCCTAGGGCGCCAGTTGCCAGCAGCTCATCTAGGGCTGCTCCTGCACACAACACACAGCTGCATATGTGGTCCACAATGATAAATAGGTTGAAAATCACTGGGGTAAAGTCTTCACTTACCCCCTATGTGCTAGTCTGTGTTGTCTATATACGGTGCCTTTCTCTTCAGAGGGGAAGAGGAGCATAAAGTATTTAAGGGCTAGCCTGAGGCCTATGGATAGCCTGAGGCCTATGCAGTTTAATCTAAGTGGAAGGTGAATAAACAGCCCTATTCAATGGAGAGCAGAGGGAGAAATCTTCTTAGGCAGCTCTCCACTCCACATCAGGCCTCCTAGAATAGCTTGCATTGTGCCTTCTGCTTACCCCTGAGCTCTGTCCACACTTGTCTTGCACTGACTGCGGTTTTGGCATTTGCACCAAGCCAGGAAACTGTTCATCGTCTAACGCCTATTTAGGATTTGTACTGCCAGCTTGACTACTGAGCCCAACCATTTATTTTAAAAGGGGCAAGGGATGTGGAATTAGGCCTTCCTTTTACTTAAACCAAATCCATTTCTATTTCTTTGGCTGGATTAAGCTGTTGAAAATATTATACATGTGACCACTAGGGAGCGTGCATATCACAGCTTGCATACCACATCGTGATGCTCACAATGTCAGTAGCAGTGCCTGAATAATAAAACTTATAGCTGCACCTTTTAGCATCATGTAGATCTTCAGTGCTGTTCTTTGCATTCAGAGGTTTTCTCTTCCTTACTAATTAAATGACAGCTCTTTCAATCAGTGATTGAATTATTCAATAATTCCTGCCTGCAGCCATCAACAGAGAGGGTGGCAGCTATTTTTAATACAAATGATTTGGTTCCTGAGGTTTTGTTCACATTAAATGGAGGATCAAATTAACCACTGAGTGAATTAACTAGAGGATGCAGTATGAAAGAAACTATGTGCCGCGTCTGTACAGGGCAAAGAGAAACCTGTAAGCATCTGTCAGTGTTGGCTTGAGGCCCTAAGTAGCCATGTTAGTAAAGGTGTCCGTGATCGTTTGTCCAAACCACACAGACCTGCTAATAAGCATGGCCTTTTATACATGTGTGACTCCAGACCCGGGAGATTCTGACCGGCCGTGTCTATGTGGGTGTGTGTTTCAGCACTGCAGGATCTGGAACCGCAGCAATTGCTTCTTTTTGTCCAGTCCTTTGGGATCCCTGTCTCCAGTATGAGTAAACTCTTGCAATACCTGGATCAGGCTGTGTCCCACGACCCTCAGACGCTGGAGCAGAACATCATGGACAAGAGTAAGAGCTTAAGATTAGGTTGTCTAAAAATCTGTCTCTTTTTAGACCTGCTGTTTAAAACCTACTTAGTTATCTCAAATAATCGTGTAGCTTCCTTGAAGGATCCGTGATAGCTCAACTTGATCTCCATCAGGGCCACCTTGGCAGCCGTTGCTATCCTGTTTGAGGAGGCTTGGGGAGTATTTCTCAAGAGGGTAGCATTTTCTAGCTTGGCTCATGAGACTGAGGATTGTTTGGGGTGATTTCTGACTATCTCAGAAACAGTTTGTTGCTGCTGGGGTTTCTCTGCTTACTCAGAATGCAGAGGGTGTGTAAGTTCCCTGCAGAATGGGAGCATCTCATAATCAGCTTCATGTTTTGTCCTTTTTCAGATTACATGGCTCATCTCGTAGAGGTTCAGCATGAGAGAGGAGCTACAGGGGGGCAGACTTTCCACTCCTTGCTCACCACCTCCCTGCCAACACGCCGAGGTATTGCACAGCCTAACTAGTCATGCACCATAAAGAACTGACCAATCCTCCACCTCAGCTTTTGTCAGACACAGACCCAGTTGGTCTTTCCAAAGTGTGGACTGCTTTGTGGTCCTTCAGTCCCCTCCAAACCCACTGCTCCCCCCCAGTGGTCATCAGCCCAGGCTAGGACTCTCCTGTCTTCACTCCTGGGCTAGGAGAGGAATTCTAGTTTCTTTGAAGAATTGTATTACGAATGCTAACCTCATTGTTTTTCTCATGTTGTTTAGCTCTTGTTTGGTCTAAGGAGAAAAAGCTGCTATTTAGATCTCTTGGTTTGGGGTCTGTAATATTAGGGCAAATCTCTTCATTTGGGTCTCAATTGGAGACACTTGCCTATCCGGGTTCCTTTCATCTCTCTGCAGACAGTGCTGACACTCCAAGGCCAAAAACTAGTCCCGAGACACCACAAGGACAGAGCAGGATCCGGGCCTTGACTCAGATCCGGGTCCTGGGTCCTGAGGATGACCTGGCAGGCATGTTTCTTCAGGTATTGGTACTGCATCTGTTACTTGGAGAATGGGTTCCTTTGCTACTGTTCCCTTCTATAACCCTGCAGTTTTCCAGATCTGCATTCTGAGTCTGTTTGATTAACTCTGACCACCTGAGATTAACTCTGACCACCTGCTTTCACAATGCTTGAAGGAAGTGAGTTACAAGCTTTTGGGGGTGGGAGCTATGCTGTTTTAAAGATCGTGGAATTAATGATGGAAAGATCTTGGGAGGCTGAGACCCAATTCTGCCATGATTAGTAATTTTGTGGGCAAATCACTTAACTGCTCTGTGTCTCAGTTTCCCTAGCTATGTGGCCTGACCTTTGAAATTCAGCTCATAAATATCTGTGAAGTGCTTGTGGATACTTGAGCAATAGTTGCTGTGTAAATGCAGAGTATTTATATCAGTAGTCTTAGTATATAGTCAATTAACAGAGTCAATTTGATCTATATAGACATTGCCTTGCCTGTACCTCCCTAGGTCCCTAATGTATTTGGCAAGCAGGTGCCTTTAAGTCCCCTCTAATGTACGCTTTCAAAGCCAAGTGCGATTTCTCCACGTCAGGGGCCAACCATATGTAACCTGTCCACTGATGCAGTGGCTGTCATTGTGCAGATGGTCCATTGGGTTGTTTGTTTTCATCCAAGTCTGCAATCTTTAATATTCTGTCAGCTGTTTCCACTGAACCCGGATCCCCGATGGCAGAATTCGAACCCACGCCCGATCTCCCTGGCATTACAGCAAGCACTGGGTCAAGAATTGTCTCGCATCCGCCAAGGGAACCAACCGGTGACAGGAGTTACAGTGCGTCTTCTCCAGGCAGTGGCCGCGTTGATGAACTCTCCGCATAGCGGGGCTCTGGTGATGGCCATGCACCGGAACCACTTTATCTCCTGCCCACTGATGCGTCAGCTGTACCAGTATCAGGTGAGCTGTGTGAGAATGGGCTCTTGTCCAGCATGGATTTGGGGGCAGAGGGAAAGGGAGCAGGTAACTTAGCCACTTTAGAAAATCAAGAGCCTGGAGCACTGACAGTCTCGCTCTTGGGGTCTGGTAACTGCAGTACAGCCAAACACCTTGACTAGCCGTCAGAGCAGGGAAGGATTCACGAGATGTGATGTATTAGTGAAGGAAGGCATGGCTCTAGAGCTATGTAGTCATTCTGCATCCTTGCAAGTAAGTCTTTCCAGACATGCACTGGGTTGATGCAAGCCACAGAGTTGACATTGTGAGCTGGGGCTCCGGGTGGCCTGTCTGTGTGTCCATGCATGCTGCAGGCATTATTGCCTGGTCCTCTTCATACAGACACTCACTGCCACCAGGTCTCCCAGCTGTCCCTTGCCAAGCTTTACTTCTGTAACTTTTGGTGTTCTCTTCCCAGCGCTGCGTACCCCAGGACACAACCTTCTCCTCGCTCTTCTTTAAAGTCCTCATGCAGATGCTGCAGTGGCTGGAGAGTCCTGCTGTGGAAGATGGACCTCTGCGTGCTCAGCTCAAGTCTTTTGCTGTGCAGTACTCTTCAAGGCATAGGATCAGTGATGGTAGGAGGCTTTGGGCAAAATGTGCATCTTGGAGTGGACAGAGAAGGGTTAAAATCAGAACCTGATCTTCAGTCCTATGGGGCTGTTTCTCCATCCCGCTCTGAGAATGAAATGGGGTGGGTTGTCATTTCAACATGTGGTGAGCAATATAGAAATGCCCCAGACTGAGAGAGGCTGGGGGAGATTAGATTGTGCTCATGTCCACGTGTTGTTGAAGTGACATGAATAGGCACAGGACTCAGCCAAAATGATAAATCATGAGGATGATTTGCCATAAAGGCCCATCAGCTGATGGCTTCTTAGAGAGCATGCCAATGGGTTTGGGGGGATCTCAGGACTGGAAATTAGAGTTGAAGATGTGTAAGTCGTCCTCCCGGGTTTAACACAGGCAAGAGACTGCAAGGTGAAACAGTTCCATGCCATTGTTTGTTTTGCTGTCCATCATCTGGTCGGATTTCTGTGGTGGGGGCACTGGAGAGTACAAGCTTGAGATCTGGCCTTAACTGCCTTTGAGCTGGCAATAGGGTCATTGGGCTGTACATGCTTGTGACGCTGGCACCAGCGCTCTCAGTTGGGGTTTTTGGGTGGGTGTGAAAGTGCTACCGTGTGCAGGTTTCAGGTGTTAAGCTCTTAGAGAGAGGAGTCACGTGAAGAATTTCTATGAAAGAAGCCACAGCAAGGCTGGCTGAATGAGGAGGACGTAGTGTGGCATAGCCGTATTGATGCTGTGATTCCCTGCAGTTCGAGGGGGGCTCCTGCACCTGGCAGAAGCTCTGGCATTCCGTCGTGATCCTGACGTGGTCAGTTCCACTGTACGCACCATCATTGCTACCCTGAAATCTGGAGAGAAGTGTACCGTGGAGCCAGAACTCATAAGCAAAGGTATGGCCATCCTTCTGTGCTGCTCTCTGGAACTGCCACTGGTATGGGGACAGAACAGAGAGGTGCATGCTGGTTTTGCTGCTTGGTGGGAGAGCGGAGCTGGGGAGACTGCCTGGATCAAGGGTTCTGACCACCTGGAAGGTTGCTGCTGTCTCATTTTACCTCCTTTTGTTGCATTCTGTCCTGTGGTTTACAAGCTACTTGGGACAGGAACTGAGGACCACAGCTTGCTTTTGGGTGCTGCTTCCACAGCGAATTGGAGCTTCTGTAGAAAGAGGGCAGTTCCAAGACTGCCCCCTCTCCCACGAAGATTCACTGTAAGAGAGTGTAGTACTAAGTGGCTTTGTGAAAGATACAAGCATCTGGCTCACTCATCCCTGCTGCTTCCTGAAGCCTCTGAAGGAAGTCTCTCTTTCTCCCTCTGTTAGTCCTTCAAGGTCTGATCGAAACACGCTCTCCTTACCTGGAGGAGCTTCTCACAGTCCTCTTTTCGGTTACCATTGAGACCACAGCCCGGTGTCCTGCCATGAGACCAATTGCTGTGGTGTGCTCTCTGCTGCTCCAGGAGAAAGAGGAGACGCCTGTGAAGAAGGAGCTAGATAGTAACAGGCGAGTCTTGGGGTGGTTGGTATTGGTGTTGGTGACTCTGGTTTGTGGCACCTTTCCTGATACTTGTGCTGTGCTCTCCTTAGTGCTGAAGCTGCTCGTCTAGGACCCTTCTCAGGCCTTCTTAATGATTGGCTGGAGATGCTGGACCCTGAAGTAATCAGCAGCTGCCCAGACCTCCAGCAAAAGTTGCTGTTTTCTTGGAACAAGGTAAGAATCTCTCAGCCAGGCGTGAATCTTAAACAGCAGCCCTTTCCTTGAGCCCCATTCTTTAAGACTTGAATCCCTCCGTCTGTTCCAGTGGACTGGCTGGTGGGGAAGAAATTTGTTCTTGTGCCACTGACAAGAGCACACTACACAGTGATGCCAATTCCACAGCCAGACAGCCTGTCTGAGGAGGGTCTGTAGTGAATTTTCTGAGTGGGATTTTGCATTCCATATCACTGCTATCCTGGAATCTTGGTGGTTCTCCCAGGTTCTCAGCATTGTACAGAGATCAGTTACATAGTGCCCTGCAGACCTGGGGGCTAGATTTTCTTCTGTTTTACAGATGGGCAAATAGGTTTTGAAAAGGCTGACTTGCCCAGGAACATGCAGGGCCAGAGCAAGGCTCGAACCGAGTCTTGGCTTCTTGTCACTTGCTCTAACTGTTAGGCTTCACTACTGCTCTAATCCTATATCTTCATTTTTCGTGTTCAATGCACAGTCTTCATCCTGTGCTCTGGGTTTTTCCATGAGCCCCCTCGACCTCAGTGTTTTCATTTCTCTCTGTTCTCTCCAGACTAAAGGTTATTCTGGGTCTCAGGTGCCCTCTTTTCGCCCGTATCTGTTGGCTCTCCTTACTCACCAGTCCAGCTGGACCACGCTGCACCAGTGCATCAAGATTCTGCTTTGCAAAAACCGGGAGCAAAGGTGAGTCTTTCAGGTACCAATATTATATCTGTAGACTTTCCCTTCTTCCAAAGCACTAGCAATTTCTGGAGTCGTCAGTGTATGTGTATGTATGCGTATTAATTCAGGGCCGTGGTGTCGTCTCTAATCTCAAACTTACTCCTGAACCCATTGTAATTTTTCTGTGTTGTGGCAGGTTTGATCCCACCGCATCCTTAGATTTCTTGTGGGCCTGTATTCACATCCCTCGGATCTGGCAGGGAAGGGACCAGAGAACTCCTCAGGTAGTGGTTTAAATTCTTCCCGGTCCCTCTTAGGGTGGGAGAAGGGGGGAGGTGCTTTTTACACTGCCTTGTTTTCCATGGTGTCTAGGGGGACCAAGATGTGTAATAGCAGACTCGCTACCTGCACCCCAGCTGGTCTGTAAGCCTCTGTGCTACACTTATGCCTGGAGAGTGAGCTCTGTGTCCCAGTTTATGGATGAATTATCTGTTTCTTTCTAGACAGATGCCGTGGGATGGGATTAGATTCAGTGTGAGAAACTGGGGTGCAGGAGGGAGGTGCCTTGTTTTGGAGGGTTGAGGGATTATATTTTGCATGGTTTCCCAGCCCTGGGCGTGGTACAGTTTTTAAGCCACATACAAATGGAGTTTCTGTCATGTAAAAGATTATCTTCCTCCCTTTGAGAGCGCGTGACTAAGGTTATTGGTCATACCTTGCCCCTGGACTCACCTCGAGAGTATCTCTGCTGTGTTACAGAAACGTCGAGAGGAGTTTGTGCTCCAGTTAAAGGCGCCAGAGTTGATCAGTTTGGTGGAGCTGATCTTGGCAGAGTCAGAAACCAGAAGCCAGACTACAGAGGGGGCCTCCTGCACAGTCATCCAATCACGGCTTCCCCTTTTGCTCAGCTGTTGTCATGGAGACCTGGAGAGCATAAAAAAAGTAACAGAGTATCTGACAGGCTGCATTCAGCAATGGGGCAGTAGGTGAGGATGCAGAACCGAATGGCAACTCGGCTCTCACTCAGCAAAGTTATTTAGGTAGCCAGGGTCCTGACTAAGGTTTGCCATGGCTGTTTTGCTAGGATCGCTGCATTTCAGCATGCATCTAGGGACTGCCCAGTATGTTACCTTCATGCTGGCTTGGAAACACTGTAACCCTGACGTGATGATGTGAGCAGCATACTTTGGGCATCTGCGTTTCTTTTATAATTCAAGATCAAATTGCTCCATTTTACAAATCAAAAATTGTTTTTTAGCTGTCAGCCATGCAGGTAGAGAGCCGTGATGATCTCTCTACCTGTTAAATCGGCACTAATAATCCCTTCTGCAGCTGGAACTGAGCTGATTGTTTTGATGATTATGCTGATGGCAGAATGGAGCCGAGACCTGCTCTCTGTAACACTGCAGAGCCCACTGAACCAACAGGAAGAGCACACATCTAAATTGAACTGGTCTAGACCCTGGACCACTCCATGGTAGAGCTGAAAAAGCCTGGTCTGTCCCCCGGCTGATGCAGAATGTGACTCAGCACACCTGCTGTCCATGTGGCTGAGTCCGAATGGGCCATTTTGTATACTCGTTTTGACTAGTTATTTTTTAAGAGGGATTCACTCTGAGGGGAGGATTTGCATTTTTAACACTGACATGGTGAAGAAACTCTGCTTTCAGGGACTTTCAGAGGGATTTACTGGTTGCCATATGCCCGGTGGCAGCTTCGCAGTTGCAGTGCTTTTTACTAGAGAATCAGAGGCAGCCACGTTGGAACGCCTCACAGAACTGCTCTGACAAAGGCAGGCAGCTCTACGGAGGCTATCTAAGAGTGAAGTGCCATTAAGACGGCAGCACTGTGGTGGCTGTAGTTCTTTGCCTCTAGCTGGGGAGGAGCCAGATGTGGCTATTAAGGCCTCTGATACACGTCAGATGCGCTCTCTCTGGTCTAGAACTGTAATGGTGCATTGATGTCTTTCCTCTTTCAGCTCAGTGGGAAAACGCTGCCAGGACCTTCTCCTGCAGATCTACTTGCAACTGCCAGAGCTCCTGGTGCCCATGCCTGAGATGCTACTGACCAGGGAAGGGGCCGCAGACAGCAGCACCTGCAAGGTAAGGAATAAAAGGGCCATGAAGGCAACAAAGCGTGCATCTCCATTCTTTAAATCCATGTGACAAGCATGGGAGCTGAGTTGATAGGATGCAAAAAGGGAATGAGCACGCTGCCTTGGACTGTAACCTTCTTTCCCTTGGTCCCATGTGGAACTCCTACGCTCCGCTTGCCTTAGCTCCAGATCACGCTGGACTTGAATATTTTGTCCTTGTCTAAACCAAGGCAATATAAAGACTGCAGCTTTTTTCCTATGTGATAAGGGCTTAATTAATACTCTTGTATTCCCCCAGGTTATGGTTAGGGATGTTAGTATATAGTCGTTTAAACAATTAACCAATAAGCCTTGGCGTATCGGTTAATCCTAATAACTATACCCCCCCCCCCCCGGGGAGTGTAGTCATTAGGCGCTGGCTTTTAAGCTGGCTCCCCACAAGCACTGGATCACATGAAGCCGCCTGCCCTCCCCCCCACTCCTGTGCTGCTGCCTCTGATAGAGAGGCAGTAGCGTGGAGGGTGAGGGGGGCTAGCAAGAGCAGCTCTGCGAAGCCTCCTGCTCCCCCTTGCTGCCTCCCACTGGGCAGAGTGAGTAGGGGGGGCAGGCAGGAGTCAGTGCTCAGGGGGAGCCAGCTTAAAAGCTGGTTCCCTACAAGCATCGGCTTCACAGAGCCCCGCAACCCCCAAAGTTGCTGCCTCTATATCAGAGGCAGCAGGTGGGGTCAGGCGGGATGCTGATGCAGCCTCTGTCCATGGCGGGCCCCGTGAGATGCCGGAGCAGCCTCTGTCCATGGGGATCTCGGGCCCCCCATGGGCAGATGCTGCTGCTGCCCCCACCCTGCTGCCTCTGATACAGAGGCAGCAGCGTAGGGTGGCAGGGGGTTCCCTGGGAGTGGGGCTGGGAGAACTGGCTCCACCCCACTCCCAGGGACAGTTGAATAATCGTGTAACTGCTAAGATTTGGTGCAGTTACATGATTATTAAATTAAACTATAATATCCCTAGTTATGTTAGGCACCTTATTATTGTCGGAGAAGGAGAAGCAGGCAAACTTCAGTTCCTGCTTTGATGCTGTTAGGGACTTGGGACTGTAGATCCCTTGCTAGATGGAACTTTGATGGCTTATCCCTCAACTTAATTGAAAATCAAATTTGTTGTAACTCTCTCCCTAGTAAAAAGGAAACTTGAAACCCCACCTAGACGCTGAAGATTTGCTCCTTCAGCTTTAAGCCGCTGAACTTTGTTTTCTTAACTGTGATTCTTTCTAGCTTGATGCCCTGGTTCACCGATTCATCACTCTCCTCGCAGAGGCCTGCGACTCCAAGTCAGCTGAGAGCCGCGTGTGGGATGCCAACATGGCATGCAGGAAGCTCGCTGTGGCTCACCCCATCCTTCTGCTTAGGTACTGCCCTTCTGCCCCTTCTCCTCACTGGCCTCTGCCTGGAGTCTTTTCTGCTGGACCTCTGTTAGTATTAGCGCCCATTCCAAAACGATGACAACATTCCCGATGCAAACCTGAGGATAGGTCTGGAGCATGCTCCTGTGAATAGAAATTATATGGACAGCAGATCCACCCAAGCCATTTGCTGGGCATCTCTCCTGGTGAGGCAGTGCCCCTGCTAGTAAAAGGTTTCCTTGGTAATGGGGCCAGAGAAGAGAAATGTGGGAAGGGGGATGTTCTGGTGCTAGACATAGGGATCAGAACATAAATCTTGTAGAGTACGAGGAGAGGGGTGAGCTGAATACCTCCTGGTTGTTCTGTTACCCAGTTGCTCTGGGAGGTCTTGGAACTGAATGCTTTACTTCTCATTTCAGACACTTGCCGATGATCGCAGCTCTGCTTCACGGCCGGGTCCATCTCAATTTCCAGGAGTTTCGACAGCAGAACCACCTGACTTTTTTCATCCATGTCCTGGGCATCCTGGAATTGCTTCAGCCACAGGTGTTCCAGAGTGAGCACCAGGGGGCGCTATGGGACTGTCTTCTCTCCTTCATTCGCCTGCTGCTGGTAGGAGAACATTGCCTTTTACAGACTGCATACAGCAGCGGCTGGTCCAGCTCCCCAGGGGCTAATCCTGGTGATCTGCCACTGTCTTATTGCCCACCCCTGACATACAGCCAACCATTGGGGGAGAGGAGTTGGTATCTGACCATCTCAGGATGCTGTGTGTCACACTATACATGTGTGCACGTACAAATACATAGCAGGGTGCAGGAACAGGGAAGGGAAGGCCAGCACATAGACTTTCAGGCTTCATATGGGTGTTAGTGCTTTTGATTAGGTGTGGTGTCCCTCCTTCCCTCCATCCAGAACTACAGGAGGTCTTCACGTCACCTGGCTGCCTTCATCACCAAGTTCGTCCAGTTCATTCACAAGTACATCACGTGCAATGCCCAGGCAGCTGTGTCTTTCCTGCAGAAACATTCTGACCCACTTCAGTAAGTGTTCTGTTCTCACCTCATTCCTGTTGCTCTGATGCCTCCCAGCTGTGACTGCCCAGCTGCCTGGAGCTAATTGGCTGCCAGCATATTCCATAGTTTGTGCTGGTGCACAGGCAAAGGGCCATCTGTAGAGATTGCTGTCCCCCTTAAAAATAAGTTGCTGGAGTCAGTCTCCTAACCAGACAGGAAAAAAGAGAAAAGTTTCTATTTAGCTCTTATTGCAGGGCTTTTCCCCTAGTTATCTCCAAGAGCTTTAAAAAGGTACATGCACAATAGTGTCCCTTACAGATGGGGAAAATGAGGGACAGGATGGTTAAATGACTGGTATCAGCTTACACAGACTCCAGGATTAGAAACCAGATTTCCTTACTTTCACACATAAGACACTGTATGTTTCCAGGCAGATGGCAGCAGAGTTCTCCCCCAGACTTAATGGGGTATGGGGTCCCATCTGCAAGCACATGGGACAATATATTTTGCACCTCTTCTCCCTCCCCACCCTCCGAGGGAGGAAGATCGAGTTGCCGTAAGTGGCTTCAGCAGTTCTGGTTACTGACTGTTTTGTCATGCCTACTGAGACCTCTTTGTCCACTGCTTGATTCCTTCTTCTCTACCCTTAGTTCTCCTTTCCCCATAGTTACTGAAATTAATCTTTGCTCCTTTTCCCGACACATTCACGTTCATGCATGTACCCTGAGTTGTTCCTTTCCATACCATGACGTTGAGCTGATGGTTGGTGTTTTATGCCAGAGATGTCTTTTCTTTCACCATAGTGACCTGTCATCAGATAACAGTGACCTAGTGATGCTGAAATCTCTCCTGGCTGGGCTGAGCTTGCCCAGTAAGAGTGGTGTCTTGGACAGAGGCTCTGAAGAAGAAAAGGATGGTGAGTGAATAACTCTTTAATCTCTATCCCCTGTGCTATGGTTTGGAGTTCTCTTGCTTCTATGTGGACTTCACCCTGAGCTCTGCGCTCCCAGCCCTAATTGGACAGTGAAGGGGAGAAGGAAAGGAACTGAGAGTGAAGACTGTGTTCTCATAGACATTCCTGTGAGGAACTGGTCAGCAGTAGTGAAACCAGGGCCTTGGAAGAGTTAAATGCTGACTTCTCATTTGTCATAATTCTCTGAGCTTCCCAATGCAGTGGAATAGTAGCCCCAAAGGTATATATTGCTAGGGAGTCTGCTCTCTGCTTGTCTTCAGGCCAGACCCTCAGGAAGATCTCCCAAGGATACAGCTGTTTCTTCCCTGCTCATAGACCTCATCCTGTTAGGGTTATACCTTGGGAAACTCTGGGGTATTACAGTCTAAGGATATTTCCCTCTCCCGTACCACTCTGAGCAGATGCCCTGGTAAGGGGACTGTGGCAGTGAGGTAATCCATTGGCTGGGAATGCCAGATGCCCAGAGGATGCCTGGGAATTAACTATTTCTCTCTGTCACAGATGAAGCAGCCGCAGGCTCTCTGCCCTTGGTCAGTGTGTCCCTCTTCACTCCCCTCACTCCAGCGGAAATGGCACCATACATGAAAAGACTCTCCAGGGGCCAGACTGTGGAGGGTAAGTGGGGACAGTTTTCCCAGAACACCTTGTAGACTTTACTGACAGGAATCCTTCTACCCACCTCTCTTGACTGGAACATGGTAGCTGTTCCCAGCTGCACTTCCCAAGAATGTTAGACCAGAACTAGAAGGAGCATATAGATAAAAATCAGCTAACTTGGTATTTGGCTTGCAGCCAGGAGCCCAGTGCAGGGAAGCCGCCAGCAGCCAGACACATTACTCTAGAATTGAAACCATAGCCTGTGGTCTTCCCCTGTTAGAGGAGAGCTAGTCTCCTAAACCCACAGTGATGAGATGCAATCTTGTCGCATGTCATGATCTAAACAAAGTTGAATCTGTTCTGTGTTTGGATGGGAGCCCTCCCAATACAATTTAGGAGCTCTTGGAAGTGAGGTGGTTGATTCATTGGGTGGTACTTGGCCATGGGTTAGTTCTGAACCAGGGTGCCAGCACTGCATTTGTGGTGCTGGGTTGATGGAAGTGGTGTATTTGGGATGAGATGTAAAATTTTAAGTTCCAGCTCCCCAACTGTTTATAGTTATCAAAATTCCCCTTGTGCTCTCCAAAAAAGTTCAAGCTGTTAGAATAGTCTCCTAGGGAGCTGCACTTTGGTTCTCTAAGGTTCTTTTAATAGCATCTGTATCCAGTATGCTTCATTGTCCTGATCTGAGACGTTACTGTGTGGGGTTAGCCCACTGCTGTCCAACTCAGAAATAGGGGAATTAATCCCTGCATGGGCATGGTCTGCAGATTTGCTTGTCAAGATGTTGGGGTACGAGGCCTTATGTAAAGATCATTTACTGTTACAATAGAAATTGATCCCGTACTGAAACTTGCCACAGACAGCAATGCTAGCAGCTAACGTGGCGGGTGCAGTTCTGGAGGTGTTGATCTATAGCACCTTTCTGAGGTCCTCTTTGAAGAAGGATTGCTCTCCTTTAGTTTTGCATGCTAGGTTGATAGCTCAGCAGAGGACTCCTGTGTTTGAGATGTTCCTTTTGGGGCTTTGCTGATGCCACCGCATTGGATCAGTGAAGACGGGTTACCCTTTTCCCTGTCTGCCTTCCCCCCAGATATCCTGGAGGTGCTGAGTGATGTGGATGAGATGTCCAGACGGCGACCAGAAATTCTCTCCTTTTTTGCAGTGAGTAGATGTAGCCCAGAAGTGACCTAGGTTCCCTTGCACAGTTTATTAAGGTGCTATCTTCCCTCTGCTTTATCACGTCATTATCCCATTGTTTGTGGGTAGGCCAGTTCTGAGGAATTACCTCCTCAGTTAGTTTGGGCCATCAACTGCCACGTGATTGTGTGCATTAAGCCATTTACACACATACTTGCTCATACGCACACACTTCCTCTTCCCTTATCTCCATTATGCTGGATCCCTGTCTAGTCATGAGGTCTACCACCTTAGAGGTGAGCATTTCTCAGCTCAAAGGAGAAGCTTCCAGCAGGGCTAAGCAACCACCTTGTAATACCAGTCTACTGAAAAAGGCGAATCGTTCTGCAAGAAACACTTAACAAGGGGCCAGGGAAATGGATGTTGATCAAATTGCCCTGCACAGAGCAAGAGAAAACCCTCTGTGGATGCTTAAAGCATTCAGAACTGGCTGATGGTTCTCACAGAAATCCCCTTGACATGACCCTGGCTCAGCATTTACCTAGTGGATAGATGGTTAGCGGGGCTGGAGCAGTGTCATGCCGGTGGTAATGTAAGTCTGAAGGGCTTGCGCCCAATGTTGCCATGGGGTCTCCTGCTGATCAGCCTTGTCTCCTCTCAGACTCACCTGCAAAGGTTGATGAGCTCTTCAGAAGAGTCCTGTCGGAATCTGGCCTTCAGCCTAGCTTTGCGCTCAATTCAGAACAACCCCAGGTGAGAAATGGCGATATCCATGAATGCCATGCTCCTGTGTCACTTCCTCCTCTGCCAATCCTGCCCTCCTTTGTTCTGCATGGGGCTCAGACTCTTTCTTCTTCCCTGGATGCTAAGGGTGGGGATTGTAATGACAGGGCTGTATTTTGTTCCCAGCATTGCTGCTGACTTCCTCCCCACCTTCATGTACTGCCTTGGCAGCAGAGACTTCGAGGTGGTGCAGACAGCACTGAGAAACCTGCCTGAATACACCCTTCTCTGCCAAGGTAAGTCTAGGTTTCTGCATTTACTGCTGCACACTCAAGCATGAGAGGCTGGAAGCTGATTTCCCAGAGGCTCTGCTTCAACTGCTTTCAGTCTTGGATTTATTTTTGTCTGTGTTGGAGACTTGGAATTTCCTTGGAAGTTCTCCCTAGACGTTGGTGCTTGGTTTGGTGCTATTTGCTGGCCTGCCCAGTGGTACCTTCACTCTGAACACCACAGAAGGGATTTATTGCAGCGAGTCCCTGTCTGGCCAGCATTGGCTTCTCTCTCAAATAGTTCTGGTTGTATCGCTGTTTTTCCCCTTTGAGTTAAGGTGCTTTGTATCCATCATATACCTGTCTGGAGTGCTAATTGTATGCTTGGGGGGTGAGTGTGTAGTTCCTACTTTTCCCCATCTGCAGAGTTTAAAACTTAGTTTGGCTGCACTGTTGTTTCTCTTGCTGGGACTAGTCCTAGCACTTCTTTTGTGCCATCTGATGGTTACTGGTAAATCGGGGCTGGTCAGACCAATTCTTATGCTTCTCTTTTCTGCTTCGCAGAACATGCAGCAGTGTTATTGCACAGGGCCTTTCTGGTTGGCATGTATGGACAGATAGACACCAGCTCCCAGATTTCAGAGGCCTTGAAAGTTCTTCATATGGAAACCATGATGTGAACATCCATGTCCTGGGAACTGATTTGTCCAGTTGACTTGAATGGCTGTGAGGAGGCACTTGTGTTCCCGCCCACGTGCTGAAGGGGATAAGAGACTGACTATGGAAGGGCAGCCTAAGCAGAAGGAGAGCTCTTGCCTGCGGCCTGATGGAATACAGGGATAGATCCTACTTAAGACATCACTTCGGTGGAGGCAAAAGGGCGTCTTGTGCACTGCGTATTACAGGGGACCACATCCTTTCTGGGATCTGAGATGGCATTTACCACTTCCTGTTGGACAGTGCCTATGACTTCAATCACCAGCTCACATCCGGGATGCCATACTGTTTGGGGTGGAGGAAGGGAGAATTGCTATGGTGCTCTCTAAACTGGTGACCTCTGGATTGTCCTTAATGTGTTGGAGGGAATCCAGAAAACTATACAGAGCAAGAGACTCAGTGTTATAGTTTGTGATTCCTTTGTAAATTAAAATTCTTCTATTTTCTATTATGCTCCCTTTCTCTGCTCCCTGCTGGTATTACAGCATCTCAGTTCTAGGTTCTGTTCTTTTCCTTCTTCCCTCTGGACTGCTGTTCTGCAAGATAAGACTTCCACAGACAACCTATTTGCAGCCCTCTACAACCAAAGCGGACTCTTCTCCTTGGCCGGAAGGGTTTGTTTGTTCATTGTTTCTTCTGCTGTGCAAGCAGAAAACCATCCCCCGGAGGAGATGGAATTGGGCCCAGCATCTGCTGGATCAGATTTCCATGCTTGGGCCATGGCAGCCAAAGCTCCCACAGTAGGAATGACTGTTAATTGTTATTGGTGTATGTCAACAAAGAATGCCTCGCAGCACCCACACAAACATCTCCATGGCAGCAGAGTCTACACAGAATGCATCTTTGATGATCACTGGTCATTTACCCTTGGACTCTGCTGATACGGCTTTTCTGGAGCCCCAACTCAGCTCCCCCTGCAGCAGGGGGCCAGCACTGGCACTACAGCCCCCCGCAAGACTGGAACGCCAGCACCGGCTTCCTGTGGGGGGGAGAAAACCCCGAGCCTCCCCTCTGGATCTGGTGTGCGGGGAATAAAATGGCTCTGTGCACTGTCCTTTTCCTTCCTCCAGCATGTGGGGAACCAGGAACCAAAGATGGCTCCATGTGCGTTGCCATTTTTTTCCCCTGGGACACCCTGCAGGCTTCCCCTGCGAATCCTGCCTGGCAAATGGGAGCAGGGGGAGGCCGTGTTACATGCAGCATGAAAGCAAGTAAGTGCCCCCCCCAACCCTCATGCCCAGATCCATGCATCTCACCTCACTCACTCACCCTCCCCCAGCCAGAGAGCCTGCCCCCAGCCTGCTCCTGCCCTGCCACCCTGCCCCCACACTGACCCTGCCCCTTCCCCCCCCAACCAGACACCCTACTCCCAGCCTGCTCCTGCACCCTACCTCCCACCCAGACTTCACACCCTCACCCCCTCCTACACCCCACCTCCTGCCCAGATCCTGCACTCCCATCCCTATCCCATTCACTGGCAGCCCTATCCCACACACTTACCGCTTCATTTTTGGCCCCCCTCAGAACCTAGGGGGGCCCACAAAATCCACTGACCCTGGAACCCCAGAAGAATAAATATGACCTGAAGCCTTGAATCTCAGTCTTCCCTACACCCCACCATGGGGCTGGAGCACCGGGGGAGTGAGGTGTTTCAGTTGGGGACTACATCAGTGAGGGTTGGGGGCTTTGGGAGGAATTTTTTTACATCTCACTTGTGTGGTCTCCTGATTTTTCTGTGGGTCCGTGGCCTCTGACCCAAAAAAGGTTCCCTGCTCCTGCCATAAAGACAATGTTGAAACCTTTTGTGCTGGACATAATATTTTACTTTATTTAAAAATGAAGCCTGGCCAACAAGCCCCCAGTTGGTGCCCAGCCCCCATCTGGCTGCAGCATCATAACACTCCTGCACCCCCCACTACCCCTACCAACGGTGAGCTCACCATATACCTGCTCTGAGCCTATCATAGTCCCACATCCCCAATCCCTACCATAAGATTTACAGAAGACAGCCTGAATGCGTGCATGAAGCTGGATTTGACCAGTTATGATGTAAACTTCAAAGAACTGTGCAAAAAGATGCAGCAGCAGAAGTCCTATTAAATAAAGTCTGTGAGTACAATGTTTCATTTATGCTATTATTAATCACCATGTCAATTACCAATAATATTAAGTTGTATATTTTCAGTCCTGCAAATGGGCATTCTTATATGGCTCTTTGTTGACCACTTGTTCTGAATTTTGATGTAGTTTGGCTCTTTGGCTTTAAAAGGTTGCTGACCCCTGGGCTGGTAGGTTCCCTGCTTCTCTTGCAATTAAACACATCCCCTTAGTCCCTGCTTCATATGCTCGCTGTCCTGTTTCTTTCCCTTTAGTCTCCTGCTTTACCCCAGGAATGGTGTCAGTGCAGTTTGGTTTAATGCAGAGTAATGAGTAAATGAGCAATAACTAAGGTATGGCTCCCTTCACCTCTTGGTCTGCAGGTGGCAGAGATGGGCATTGTGACCTCGTTGCTTTGGGGCAGTGAAATGCACTGGCGGGAGAAGAATGTTCCTCAGTGACAGGGATGCACATCACAGTTGGCTTGTTGGCTGGTGTTCTCAGAAGAAAGACCAAGACCTGAATGGATGTGGAGCCTAAGGGTATGTCCACACTGCTGAAAAAAGTGTGTTCTTAACCCCAAGTTAGCTAACCAGAGTTAAGAACTTGTGCAGTGTAGACATCTCCTAAACTATTCTCCCTCTGTTGGGCCTGAGACAGCAGTGGGGAAACTTTACTGCCATTGCCTTTTCACTCCTTGTTCTGGGGATAAGAAGACTGCTGTCCAGTGTTGTTAGTCTTGAACCTTTTCATGTGCCCCTGGGGAAAAATGGGAGGCCCTTTTGGTGTTTTCCCCCAACTCTCTTCACTGGTTCCAGTTCACAGGGGAGGGGAACCCACTAGGAAAAGGAGAAAGGGGGGGCGGGGAATCAAAAACCTCAAGCAACTCTAACCACAGCCCATCATTCTCTGCCTGGCTTTTTAAATAAAGAGATTAGAGCCAACAGTTAATGATGCAACGTGCTCCTGTCTTCCAGAGCATCTGCTTTACAGCCAATGAAGGGGCTGTAACAATTAGCTAGAAATGAATTAAGTGAAGAAATTGTTGAAGAAAATCAAGACAATAACATTGTTTTTGGGTTTCGGTGACAGTGGGATTAATGCTCTGAGTTTGCATCCGATAGGTGAAATCTGTTGGCTATTCTGAAATTAGTCCTTTTACTAAACCTCTCCACAGGTTCGTCACACTAAGCCAGTGTCACCCCAAGAGGTGTAGGTCAGGAATAGCGAGAAGGCTACAGGGCAGGATTTGAGGAACTGTTCCAGATGGAATGGGAATGTCTGGAGGCAGAGGCAGTAAAAGGGAGAGGAGGTTAGTATGAAGTAGACTGGCCAAGCTCTTCTGGGACAGCTTGTACCCCACTCCTAACACCCCCCCCCCCCCACACACACACACACACAGCCTACAGAAAAGGCTTCATTGGAAATCCCAGATCCAGAGTTGGCTCTCAAAGTCTTTGTTCAAATGAATTAAACATTGAAACGAAACACCATGTCAGTTGCTAGTTTGCCTCTGTTCAAGAAACAAGGTGTCTCCCAGGCGTGTTTGGTAAACAGCCATGTTGCTGGCATCCCAGTCTGGAATAGCAGAGGGTGTTTGTGGGGACTTGGTGCCATAGACAAGCAAGACTGCTGATTGATAGTGCACAGTGAGGAGCAACTGCACCGCATGTCGCTGGCTTTGAAATGCTCCCTTTTGATACCAGCAAGTTAGTTCACAGGAGGAGGGAGTGTGAGAGGAAACGTGGGTGGCAAAGATGTGACTGGTGCAGTCACTTGATCTGGCAGGACGGCTGCAGCCCCCTCGCCTAGTTGGAGTTTGCGTTTATCTCACTGAATAAGAGGCGCTGCTTATGACTTGCTGCCTTCTGTGCATTCCATTGAATCAACCCTCCCATGCTGGATCCTATGGTGATGGAGACACAAATACTTGGAGCCTGCTAGAATTACAGAGTTAGATGTTCCAGCTGCGATCCATCGTCGCGGCTGGGAATGCAGCGCGGCGGCTGCGGCAGGAGACTAATAGGATCACTAATGCATGCCAGTATTAATTTTCAGGTTGAGTTCCTGGTGCTTTTAATTTGGGGGCTTTTGTGCGAGCGGTTTGAAGGCGAGGCACCTTGAAGTGCCGAGACAGCTCGAGGCGGAGAGCATGTTGCCGCTGGAGTGGAATGCCGGGATGATGGGCCTGGAGCCCAGCCCCTCTTATCGGGGACGGGAGACGTGACAGCTCTAAAACGGTTAGCGGTGGCGTTACTGATGCATTGACACTGGCCCGCCTTTTAATCAGTGCTTGTTTATAACTGGGTTTCATCTCCGTGGGGCTGAGCTGGTTCGCTCCTCCCCTCCTCCAAGAGGAAGTAGCTCAGCTGAGCTAAACTGACAGCACTATCCACTGCAGGCCTTGTAAACCCCTCCCCTGCTTTGGAGGAGCGTGATCTAAAACTCCCTTGGTAGAGAAGTGAGGGGAGAGGGTTATAAATGGCTCGACTTGTTGGGAATGGGGAAGACAGGTGGTTCTTGGAGGAGCCCAGTGGAGTCACCATCATTGTTCATCTGCCTTGGGCTGCTGGTCTCTTTTGAGCAGCAATGCTAGAGAGGCACAGGTGGCAACCCAGTATCCTTGAGCCTTTGTGCTGAGACACTACCATGGAGGATTGTGGTTCCCTTTTTCAGCCCATTGGTGCTCTGTAGCACAGACATTTGCCCCTAGGGCTGAGTTTCTGTCTCCTGAATGCTGCCAGGTAGGAGAGCTGTGTCTGAGCTCCAGAAGGGAACCCCCCTCCCACATGAGGCAGCCACTGGACACACACAGCGAGGGAGAGACGCTCCGTGACTTACAGACCACTCGCATTTTTCCTGGTATATCCCATCTCTGCACACACTGACACTTCTCTAGACACTCAGTAGGTAGATCCTTTCCTGAGCCTATTCCATGGGAGGCAATCAGCGTTGGATTGCTCGCCCTGGCAAAGCAGGGGTGCTTGCTATATGGCCATGTCTGTTGCGTCCCGCTTGTGGCTGTGTGCGATAGTATCAGTGACATGTAAACTGCTGGGGAGCAGGTGACAAGGAAGCTTTTTACTGGCCTAGATGCTTAATGGGTGATTCTGAGCAAACCAGTTGCCCCCACACAGGGGAAAGGTTGTTGGTGGGGCTGAGTGTGAACCCCACTCACCTCCCTGCTTCACCTCATACTGCCTTGGCTCTTCTCCATCAGCTGCTCTGGGCAAGCACTGCTGGAGGTGAGCTCCTCTTGCTGGCTGTGTTTCCTGCTTTGAAGTCTGAGGTGTGAGCGATTGGGACTCCCTCCTCCCCCTCAGAGGATGTCTCAGCTTTACTCTGCAAATGATCCAGGACTGAATGCGGCCAGCCTGGTGGAGGGGGATCCAGTTACAGTCTGAGAACACTTCCCTATCTGTTACCCACACAAAATACTTGCACTCTCTAGGGACACCCACCCTGCCCCGTTTCGAGGGCTCAGGCGTAACCTTACCCTTTGTGGGTTTGTGGGGTCTTTTACCAGTGAAAGAGCCTTACGCAGTAATATCCTACTTCATCTCTTTTTATTAACAATCCTCAAAACCAGATACACGCACCAGGCATACATACAGTGCTCCCCACTCCCAATAAGATGGATGAACTTGTCTTGATGGCCTTGGTGTGCAGGCCCGTCACCTTGTTTGCAATCAGCAGAAATCCCATAAAAGCCTGCAGGCCTTTAACTGGCGCAGGTTAGTGGGAAGAGGCCAACGTGGGAAAGTTAGTATAGCCATGAATGAGTAAGCACTTTCTCATTGTCCTCTAAGACACATGCTAGCCTGGCCTCTGTGCAAGCTGCTTTCCCTCTTGGGACGGATCATTATAGAAATCTGCCCCATTGTTCTGCCTCCGCATCTTTGTTAGGGGCAGGGACACTCTGTAGCTGTTGTTACACCTCGCTGTACCTGGGCAGGCCCGGATGCTCTTGGCCACTTACCTAGATCAGGTGGATTAACCTGAGCTACATGGAAAACTGACATTGGCAAAGCTATGATGTAAAAAATCCACCCTCCTGAAAGCTGCAGCTATACTGATCTTACCCCTGGTGTAGGCAGTGCCAGGTTGACCAACAAATTCTTCCCCTGATCTAGCTACAGTGATGGGAGAACCTCTCTTGTGGCTGTAGCAGGAGTGTGCAAAGGAGTCTGCATGGGCTGAATCAACCTGCTTGGTGGGTTGGTTTGGCCCGCGGCCACCCTGCCGCTCCCAGGCTAATCTAGACCTGTGGACGGGGGAGCGCACAAAGTCTCCTCACCCACCAAGGTAACATGGCACCAAATGGAATTGGGCGCCCCTAGTGGGGGAGGAGGAGACTTCGCGCTTTCCCTTACCCCCAGGCCCTGATTGACCTGGGGGCAGGGGGAGCATGTAAAGTTTCCTCCCCCAGCCAGGGTGCACGGCACCAGAGGGAACTGCACGCCCCTAGCAGGGTCTGGCAGGGGAGCCAGAGACTGTCTGCTCCCCTTCCCTAGTCCTTCCCAGTGGCTGGGAAGTGTGGCGAGGGGAGGCAAGGTGCCTCCCAAACTAAGGGGAAAGCCTCCCTTCAGCCCCCCTCCTGATGCTGCTGCGTTCTTTCTTCCTTTTTTCCTGTTCATAGCAGCTGATGGTTCTCCCTAGGCACTGGGCACTAGGCGGGGGACAAAGATTTCACGTGCTCTCCCTACCCCCAGGCCAATCAGGGTCTGTGGGTGGGGAAGCACTCGAACTCTCCTGGCCCTACCCCTTCCACCCGAGGCCCCACCCTTTCCGGGGTGGCCTGCGACCACTTCAGAAATTCACAGAGTGGCCCCCCCTTTCAAAAATGATTGCCCACCCCTGCTGTAGAGTCTGCGCTGAAGCGTTGACATGCCGCTATAGTGCAGACAGCCTTAGGGAGGAGGCTGTGAGATAAACAGATGGGAACAGCAGCAGGTTTGCTGATAGTCTGAGGCAGGCCTGGCCAGGTTGGGTCTGTCCGTCTCCTCTCTCTTGTAATGTCTCTCAAAGCTGTGGTACAAAGGGCTGCAGGCAGGGCAGTACTGAAAGCCCGGTGCAAATTTTCCGCAATTATCTGTCCCTTAACTCTGCCAAGCCCCTTTCCTCTGGCCCTGTTCCATGCCTAGCACATCAGGTTCTGCACTAGCTCTGCTCATTCCCCTCAGTCCAGCCCCGCAGCAGCCTGCATGCCCCAGTCACTTCTTCGCTACCTCTTTCATGTGTTTAGTGGGTAGGTTGCAGATGCAGGCTGGGGGCCAAGGTGGAATGTCTGCCACTTGTGGTGGTGTGGGGCCCCAGAGTGGAAAAGCTCACGGAGAAAGCCTGCCCTCCCTCCCTGGTCAGTGGCATGTGGAGGGCAAAGGGGGTGACTGAGCAGCGGTTTGAACTGCATCTCCTCACACATTCTCGCAGGGCCATTGAAGCCTGGTGCTTGACCCTGAGGAACTGGGAGAGTCCAGAGACCTTGCTCCTGGTGGCGGCAGGCTTTCCACTGTACTTTCTGCAGTAGCCACACTAATAATGAACCAGCTCCATGCCGTGGCACGGGGTGAGTGGCAGAGATTTCAAGGGGAGGCTGGTGGGGGCTGGATCGCCTCCTGCAGAGGGAGCAGGCTGGGAGACTGCTTCCTCCTTGGTTTGAGACACTCCCAGCCTCACAGGGACTCACCCCCATGGCCTCCCAGTCAATAGGAACCAGTTGCTAAGAGAGTTGCTAGGCCCATAGGCCACAAGCCCGTCTGTGCACACCCCCCTCAGTCTCTCTCTCTTGCACAGATATTCGCTCTTTCTCTCTCTTCTTCTGCTCCTCTTCTTACCTTTCCCCATTGACTCCTCATTTCCCCCCTCCCCCCCATTTTTCCGACCTCTGTCTTTTCCAATCTGGCATGGCTTCCTCCCTGCTCTGTCCCCCTCCCACTGTCCTGCCCTCTGCTACCTTTCCCCCATGCCTGCTCCCTCTGCCCAGTGTAAGCCTCACTGAATAACAGGACTCCCTGGTGCCCTGCACAGCTGTAAGCTTGTGTCCTTTCAAAGAAAGGCAAATTCCTTCTCGAGGAGACCAGGTCCCCCTCCTTCACCTCACACAAATGGCAGGGTTACAAATCCTCCTCCAAACAGCAGTCCGTGGCAGCACAAATTGCCCAGGAGGATAGTGATTCTTTAGTGTTTATTAGATAATTCACTCCCACTGCAGCTTCCGGGTGAGATGTTAGTGCCCACAATCAGAGCCAAACAAAATCAAAAGCGAATCACTTAGGTGTTGCCCTGGACATCTTTAATAATGAGAGCGCCGGCGGGGGGGGGCTCCTTGGACAGGGTTAGTTCTGATTGTGCTGGTGGCTGACAAGGATGTGCCCAGCTACGGCCCTCCAGCTGGTTCCAAGGCCCAGTGAGTGAAGCATGATGCTTCCAGGGATATAGATTTACTGGCTTCAAAGCAGAGCTTTCTCTGCAGCTCCCTGTGCGTTCAGCTGGCTGCAAGCACCTGTGCAGAGTTAGGCTGTGGCAACATGGTACATGCTTGGCACCTATGTCCACTGCAGCTGTGTAGCCGTGTCGATCCCAGGACGAGAGGGACAAGATGGCTAAACAGCACCTACCATGTTTGGAGCCCTGCAGCTGTGGACACCATGGGACAGAGAACAGATTCCTGTGGCCAGCTCAGTCGTTCATTCCTTGGCAACTGAACAGGAAGCGGGGGAAGGCGCACAAAGCAAGGACTGTCTGGCAGTGCTCTTGTATGTTGCAGAGAAGTCCAAGCTGCTATGGCACATCACCATTGATCACAGAGATTGATACCAGCACCCCCATGGCTCTTGTGTGCTCCCTGGGGTGCGGGAGCATTTATGCTGCTCCACCTAATGGTGCAAAGACCTACTTCCTCAGATTCAGGATGCTGTACCTGGCCTGGAGCCATCCCAGCATTGAGGCACATTTCCACAGGCTTTGTTCTCCTGATCACATTCCCATGCCTTTGTTTCGAGATGTCCCTACACCGTAGACTTGGGCTGCATCTGGGTCTTGGGCCCTCGCCAGCCTAAACCACGTTCTCCACAGCTTGTTGTTTTTTGGTCTCCCATCTCTAGTCACAAGTGCCTCTGGGACTTTAGCTGCATCCATGCCCTGGCCTCTCACTGCCCTCTGGACTTAACTTCTGGTTCTTCTAGCCAACCATGCTCTCAGTCCTCTATTCATATTCCTGAGTTTCTTCTAGCCCTGCTCCAATGAGTTCCAAAGTCTTCTACGCTTCTTATCTAGTCACTCACAGTTCCTTCTTGTTGGACACAATCATTAACTGCTCTTTATTCCTCCTGCAAAGTCACAAGAGCAAAATTAATATCATGCCGTTGGAGAAACTGAGCAAAATCCAACTGGAAATAAACAGTAGGAGAAATGCCCAGAAATTGTAGGTGTGGAGTAATCCTGGAAGGCAAAAAGAACATCCTGGCTTTGTGGGATTTCATTCCCTTGCTCCATGTTCCCATCAGAGAAACTTATAATAACCTGTTCAAATGGAGCAGTGGAGACAGGAGAGGTGCAGGACAATCTGTTCTTGACTGGAAAGCCTGGGGCCCCCTCCATGCTGAATATGATGCCATGTAAAGTGGAGGTAGCTTCAGATGTCTCATTTGGCTCAACTGGAATCTCTTGTTTAGAGAGAGCTGTGTGAACTGCTCCTGCAGGTGAGACAGCTTTTCCGGGTCACTGCAAGGGAGCCATTAGTAGGAATATTTGCTTGGAAATTCAATCCCGGCTCAAGCTTCCCACTAATTGATTGAGGAGTTTCTTTGAAGTGAAGAAGTCAACTTAGTGTCTGAAGGGGCATGTGAAGGGGGGCGGGCCTTGGAGAAGAGGCTTCAGGTAAAAAAGTTTCTTTATTTCACACCTGCTGGAGACAAGTGGGTGATCAGAGATTCTCCTGCAGTTTGCTTCCTACATAGACACACCTGGGTAAGTCAGACCAGCACTAGGTTTCACTGGACACATCTGGGTCAGCAGAGAGACTTCTGACCACCACAGTAATTTAATCAGAACCTCACATTAATTTTTGGTGAAAGAAAAGGGGTTGGGTGAGGACCAGTCTCCACTTTGTTCCCGGCCATACCTGGATGAATATAAACAGTGCCTCTAATCCTCCGGTACACCTGAGCTCACCTGTTCAAGATACAGTCTGCTCTGCAGATCTCCGAATTACTCTGTGCAGGTAAGATGGGGAGAACATTTGGGAAAGGAGTGCTCTGAGAGTGGAGGTGATGCCAGAGGGATGTTCCCAGACCCCAGTGTCCTCCTGCCTGTTGAAATGCATCTTCCTCTTTGCATTCCACCATGACCTAAGACCCGCCTGGAGCATTGTCTGGCTCTCACTGTGTCAAGATTGCCATGTTCCTAGGGGCTGTTCTCTGCTTTGGGGTTGACAGCCTCTCAGAAAGGGGGTGTTCTGTGCAGCCCTAATGGGAGAAGGAATCCTGGTAGTTCTGGACTGGAACTTGATTCTCCTCAGCATGGAGAGTATCCATAATGCTGAGGAGTGAAGGGGTGACATTAGCTTGGGGAGGGACATTTTCTCTCCCCCTCTTGTGCAGATGGACTCATTTGTCTCTTTCTCTTTCCCCCTTCCATCTTCTCAGCTGGTAACTTATCCTCCCTGAATTTCATGTCTTCGGGGTTTGTTGGCAAGTGGAAGGTGGGCTCCTTCGAGGTCACTGTGTTACTACAGCGCGAATACTGTAGATTACCTAGCACGCTGGAGGTGCTATATAAGTAACCAACAAAAACTGGCATTGTTTTCTTTAGGGATGGCTAGGCAGTTTGGAGAGAGAACCTCCCTGCTAGAAACCTGAAATTGACCCCAGCAGTGCTCTGATGCTGAAGAGATCTCTGTTCAGCTTTAGTAGTCCATACGTGCTGGCTTTGGGCTGGGCCCTGAAATGCTGTAGTATCACAGGTCTGTTCTGATGTCACATCTGAGCTGACAAACCGGCAGGATGTAGCCCAGGAGGGTCTCTGGGGTCCACCAAGGGCTTTCTTGCAGAAGCAGTATCCCTGGTTAATCTGAACTGCAGCATAACTGGAGTTAAGTTTCCCCAATGGTCAAGGCTCTTTCGCATTTTCCTTCTCCTCTGGTGGATGTGGTGGGATTCTCATGGACAAAAAGGGCAGGAATCCTCCAGCTGTCTCCTTTCCACCCAGGTGCAGCAGCTCTGCTTGTGTATCCCTAGAGGAGGATGTTCAGCTCAGAATACATGGCATCTTCACTCCCAGCTGCCTCTCACTTCTACAGCCCTGTTCTCTCAGCCCACCTTAGATCCACTCCTGTTTGCAGCCTCTTCCTCCCAGCTCCCCTTTTCAGCTACCAGCTCTTCCAGCACTACAGCCCTCCAGAGCCCTGCAAACAAGCACTGCTGCTGGCAAGCCAAGGCGCAGGTTTGGAGGAGCTGGGGGACCTCTCAGGTACACAAGACGGAAGGACTCCAAGGGACAGGGATAAATTCCCCCATTTCCAGCAGGATGCACAGTCTTTGCTTTGAGCCACGGGAAGGTTCCCAGATACTGGAATTTAAAATGACAAAATTGTGTCAGAGAGGGGGTCAATTAGAGACTTTTAAAATGTATTGGTTTGTTGTTATCCCCACTTAGACCTTACCCAGCTGGAACCCAGGTACCATGGCAAGTGGAAGGATAGAAAAAATAGTGCTAATCCCCCCTCCTCCCCCCCCACCCGTCCGCATAGGCCCCAGTGTACATTTCTACACTGTGTATTGTATACAAAGCAGGCTGGAATGGGATAGTGGGAAGAATAAAGATGTGACTGACCCCAGGAACACAGTGTGCTCACTGGTGGCTTTGCCAGTTCTGGGTTAGGCACCCATCTGTCCCCTGGCCAGCCCCAGAGCACATGCTGTCATGCCCAGGCTTTTCAAGGGGGGGTATTTTCTTAACAGTGGGTAGCGAACACCAGAAAACAGCCTGTGAACTCATTCCTTAGGGTCATGCTTCAGGGCCACCCCTCTCTGGGGCCTCTGGCTGCTTGCCCCTGACATTTTCCCAGTCTGTCAGCTTTTCCATGTACCCCTGGCCTCTTGCTCTGGGGATCTGCCACCAGCCTTAGCTCCACTCCAATGTGGCTCTCTCTCCCAGGGGACAGACTGTCTAAGTTCAGCTGCCACTAGCAGCCCGTGATAGTCCCAGGTGTAGCCCCGCGCTCTTCACTTGGCTGGATGGGTGCCTCTCATTTGGTCCAGGGAAGCTGCTGGGCTAATGTATGCTCAGGCACCAGCTGCCCTATGACAGCATCCGAGCACAAGCAGGCTGTCTTTTTGTACAGCACCTAGCGCAATGGGGTCTCAGTCCATTGGCAGGGGTTCCAGGGCCCTACCCCTTTGCCGACCATGACCTTAATGTCACCCATCCCATCTGAAAAACATTCGAGATTGTGATGCACTCGGACCCGACAGCAAATGGCCCAGATGAAATCAGCTGACTGAAATAGAGCTACTCAGGAGTGGGGGCTTTTTTGATTTAAAAGGAGAATGAAGGATCACCTTGTGTTTGAGACCGAGGCCTTTCAGTCAGTGATGAGACAGCTGTCCTGCTGTGCACGGAAGGGTCCAGGGCTAGTTCTGTCTATGTGAGGGGGCGGTGAATGGAGGGCTGCACATTGAGGGCAGGGCTAGCGCGGTGCCCAGTGGAGGGTATTGTCTGCTCTTTGGGCCTCTGAGCTAGTACGGATCATCAGACCGGCTTGTTTGGGGTCACCGTGACTGGCCTTGTTTTCCTCCAGAGGAAGCTCGTCCGCAGAGGAACAGACGAGCCCGAGCCAATTACAGCAGCTGGCAGCTGGAGGAGCTGGAATCCGCCTTTGAGACCACACACTACCCTGATGTCTTCATGAGGGAGGCCCTAGCTCTCCGGCTAGACCTGATAGAGGCCAGGGTTCAGGTACCGGACACCCATGGGGTACTGTGCTCCAGGCTAACCCTTGGCAATTGCACCATGCCCTTGTCCTCAGCATTTACAAACAAACAAACAATGAACTCCCCATCCCAGTTGGGAGGACAGGTCACTGTCCCCAGCCTCTGAGGCTGCCAGGGTGGGGGCTAGGACTCTGCTGCAGGAGGCCCTGTCACCTCCTGTTTGCTCTGCTCTTCGCTGTACTTATTCCCAGCCCTGTCGATGTTCCAATCCCATTGCCATTGGTGACCGAGGAGTCTGCCTTGGGCGAGGGAAGGTCAGACGTGGGAGGGAGCCTTCAGATGGTGGGATCAGTTCTGTCTGCCTGTTGGCTCCAGTGGCAGTAACTCGGCAGCCACAGGTCCGGACAGGTAATGGATGACAGCTAGAGTGAGGCTTGTGCCCTCTCAGGGTTGGGAAATGGGTAAGGGGGAGGGGAGGTGTCACCCAGCAACATGGTGGGGCGGTTGAGTATGTGGGATCTACCCCACCCAGCTCCTGCTCTCTGGCCTGAGTTTCCCCTCTCATCACTTCGACAGCTGCCCTACGGGGAGTGGGGCTGCTGTTTGCCACATCTCTGGAAAACAAGGGCAAAGGATCCCTCCTGTATTTGGGGTGGGGCAATGAGGCTTGAGACTCATTGACTGGCTCAGAGTAAGAGAGCTGCTCATGTCCCCTGGTTTCTCTGCAGCCCCAGCTCATGAGGGAGGGAGTGGTGTGCCGGGAGCCCATACGAAAGTGTCCAGTTCCCTGGTGGAGGGTGTAAAGGGGGTCAGGGATTCTCCCTCTGGGACTGACTGCGGGCTCAGGAATCTGCTAGGGGCATTACGAGAGACAGAGAGAGACACTTCTGCAATGAGATTTTCCCCCGTTAGGTGACATGATCTGAACTTTCTGCTTTTGGTTTAAAACCTTTCCTTGGGTAACCGTCTCCAAGAGTGAAGGCAGGCAACAAGCTGGTTTGCTAATGCCTCTTTTCCATTGGGTTTCCCTAGGTGTGGTTCCAGAACCGCAGGGCAAAGCTGAGGAGACAACTGAAACTGCAGGGGCGAGCTCAGGACCGAGGCCTCATTAGGGGCTCATTGGCCTTGGGACACAAGAAGCCCCAGGCCCCCCAGGCAATGGAAGGTTCAAGGAAGAGCTCTGGAGTTGGGACACTGGAAGGAGACCTGGGTCACTGGCCAAGCACTGGTCCCAAAGGACAGTCTCCTCCTGGGCCTCCCCTGTACAGGGAATCTGGGGCCAAGCCAGAAGAAATTTGCTCCTGCAGCACCACCAGCTTGCGGGCCAAGGCAAAAGATCATGAGACTGAAATTGACCCTCCTGCTGCTTAGGAGCAGCCTGGTTTAAATGAGTCCCAGCAAAGCTCTGGGCCTTAAACTGATCCTGATGTCTCTCCCCTGTCCCTTACCTCTCCAACCTCTGGGCCTTGGATTGTTGTGACATTTCTTAGGGGGTCATAATCCTGTAAATGGGGCAGGAAGCATGGGAGGCACCATCTAGAGGGGCTTCCCAAGCCTGCTGAGGGCCATTGTCCAACCTCATCCATCTCTGAGCACCCTTGGTTCTTCCCTATTTGGTAGCTGTTGCCTGAACTCCTTTCTCTTTGGCATCTGCATTACATTTCCCAGCACCTGCACTCAACTGGGGCAACAGCATGTACAGAGACTTTGGATCTAAGATACCCTGGTTAAATCCTTCCATATTTGAACAGGGTCAGACCCATCCCCCTGCCCCATGCTTATTTCTCAGGATCCCTTCACTAGAACACATGCATTAGCGCATGGTTGGCAGGGGGATGTTGCTGCTCTACTCTGGGTCGGAGACGCTTCTTCAGATTCATCTGTTTTTCTCATAGGTTCTGCTCCAATGAGCCTCTGTTTGGCAGGGTTGCCAGTTTTGATAGGGTGTATTTCTGGAGGTTTCATCAAATCACACAGTCTTGAAGTCCTGAAGGGTGGCATGCTGTTCGATGCTTAGCTGGGGCCTGGGAGTCTTGAGGCAGCAGAATGGGGCCCATGAACTGTGTGGGGGTGTGGAGGTATGAGACATGCAGATTCCTGGTCTTCACGCTATAGCATGGCTCTTAGGCCCTGTGGAGTTCTCTCCTGCTAACCAGAGCCAGGTAGGGGGACCAGGCATCCCGATTTTTATCAAGCCTGCCTCCTGATAAGGAGCTCTATCTTATATGCACAACCATGCCACCATCCCTCCCTCGAAAAAAAGTGTCACGATTTTTCATACTGGCTGTCTGGTCCCTCTCCAGCCAAGGTTCATTGTTCAACTCAGCGCTTCCTGGTTATTTCTTCCATGCTGTACTGCCCAAAACCACAAGAGGGCCCCAAGGTTCTGCAGGTGTTACAGCTTCTTAGAAAGTGTGTGGGCTGGGGGAGGCCACAATTCCTAAAACTCATCAGCTGCTGGTCCTTTGCCTCTAGTCAGACCCTGTGAGGTGCTGATGTGTGGGAGATTCCAGAGGAGTGTCGTGGGGAGGGGATTGGTATTAAGCAGAAGTGACTGTTTTATAGAGGGCATAGCATCTGTCCTTCCAGTCAGCCTGCTGTCTGTGAAGGGGTGTGTATATGTGTGTGTGTGGGGGGGGGTGTATCTGAAACAGCTTCTGGGGGGTGAGGAAGGGAAACAAAAGTCTAACTTCTTTGTAGTCTGGCTCAGCCAATGTCAATGGCTGTAGCATCAGGCTCATGGGAGTGAAGGGGAGCCCTTTTCCCCATCAGTCTGGTCAAAATGCTCCAGCATAGCGACAGTCAAAAGAAACAGACTGTACTGTGAGGGTCAGTTCTGCATTGGCTATGGGGACCAGTGACCATTCTGCCCCCCTAGATGCCTTTGCATCTCTGATACTTATGATCCTATGATGAATGGAAAGGGGTGGGAAAAGTCTGAAAAAGGAAGCAAGTAGCATGCTCAGTCAGACCCAAAGAGCTGGCCCTATTCCTGGTCTCTACCACCAGCTTTCTGGTGTCAGATGCTGAGCAGAAGTGTTGGCTTATTAGAGATGCTGCTGCCTTTAAAGTCAAATTGCTTTTTCTTCCCGTTGGATGATGATCAAAAAAGACTTAGGAAAGAAATTGATCCATAGAAATGTTCTAGAGCCACATCATGTATTGTGGAAACTCCCTCTCTGTCCCCCCTTGTCCAGAGAGCAAAGACGCTAGGCCAGGAATGTGAATCAGACATGGGCTAAGAATCATGTGTTTCCGTCTCAAGTTGCCCAATGCACAGAAATGAAGAAATGCATGTCCAAAGGCAGAGTTTGGGGGAGAGAGGAAAGTTTTGAGCTGAGAAATGAGAGCAGAGCAGCCAGTAACACTTTGTAGGATACACGGGATTTCACCCATGATGTCTGTGTGGCATTCAGAGCTGAAGAGCCAGATGGCCGAATGGTAACAGAACTGTGCATATGTAAATATCTATGTGTCTGTCAGTGTGCATGTACTTGTATATTGGCAGGCAGGCACACATATGTAAGCATGCATGCAAGTTTCTCCTTTCAGGGCCTGCAAAGGTGGGGGAATCTGTGTGCTGGGAAAATAATCCACATCGGGTGTTACTGCTATTATGACCTTGCCTGTGTGAATTTCTTCCCAGCTCAGTGCTTAGATTGCCAGTAAAAAGGCTACTCTCTGATGGTTGGCAGAGCAGGGACTGTCACTTGGTTGCATGTTTGTACAGTGCCTAGCACCATGGGATTCTGGTCCATGATCGAGGGACACTATCTCCATACACCTAGTAAATAATAGGAAGCCCTGTCCCTTTCCTTTTAGAAAATAAATGAGAAAACTAATCTTCAGCGTCGGTGATTTTTTGATAGATCATTTTCCTTGCCCTCCATCTTCCTGCCCTCTAATTCCCCTGTGCTTCTATGAGGCTGATCTGATGCATTTGCTTCTTTACGCTGTGGCCAGCTACCTTTGCTGCTCTGCAACTGCAGGGGGGCCTTATCGACTCCATTGTCTCAGGACCCACTGTGAGCATTTGAATGGAGTTTCAGTCCAATCAGTTTTCCAGGGGTCACCTACCCAAATTCTGACCTCCTTTTGTGTCCATGCAGCCACTTGCACACGTGTTTTTGGAGGACAAGAGCAGGCAAATCCCACATGTCCATATTCATCTGGTGCAAATGGGTGTTACAAATGCAAATTCTGCGGCTTGTGTGCCTGAGAGCTGATGCACAATGAAAAGGCTCATGTCAGCGATGGCGTGCGAAAGCAGAGACCAGGCTGTGACTGCTGTAATTGAGGGGCCACTCTCTTTCCCTACCAGCATGTTCCACTGAAGGCTGTAAAGGCCCCAGAGCAGGGCTGTGTGTTACGTTTTCATTGTGTATTTTGTGGCGTATGTGTGTTGTGCGCTGTGTCGTTCTCAGCATTGTGTATGTCGGGGTGACTCTCCTGTGTGTGCTGTTTGTGTGTCTCTTGGCATGTGGATGTGGCACGGGGTGTCTCTTGTGCTCACTCTCCGAGGTGTGTATTTGGCATTTGTCTCTCCACAGCAAGTGGACTTTGGCCTAGGAGTGGCAGTTTCGGGGACTAGTTTCCAGAGGTACTGGCATTTGTTGCTGTGCACTGGGAGGGCGGGAGGGAGGCAGGGCTGGGGATGACTAACTGGCCATGTCTGACTCAGAGTGCAGCTGACTCTGATGTATGCTTTCAGTTGGGGGAACTGGCACAATAGCGATGTTCCCTTTGGCTGATCACAGGGAACTCCGTGACACAAGCTACCCTCGCTATGTGATGCAGTGGGAAGTCAAGGCTGCTCTCAGATCCTGGGACTGGTGACAGCCAGCAAACTGGGATTTCATGTTTAAAGGCACCAATGTTTTCATTTTAACCCTAAAGGGGGAGGGAGTCTTTTCCCCCAGTGTGTGTGGAAAGGGGATGAGAGAGCATCTCTCTTTTACTATCCTGTCCTAGAGAGAAATCTGTTCCCACCAACTCCTCTGCGGGGATCTGTTCGCCTCCTGCCCTAGCCCTTGATGTGATGGTAGCCATGCTCAAGGCAGGGGGGCTGGCACAGTGAATATCTATTCACCGTGGACTGCCATTGTAAATACTTTTGCTAATATTGGACACATGAACCAACCCTAGTTTCCTCCTCAGCATGGTTTCAACCTGTGTCACCTGATGGCAACATTTACCTAGGATGACTCTGTTTGAAAGTCAAAACAAGAAGATGGATTTTGGGGCAGGGGAGAGGTTAATTTGACCCTAAAGTAGCTAAGTCCAAAGGTTTTGTTTTCTCCCCTTTAAATAAAACTGCCTCTCAATAAGAGCTTTCCCAGTAGCTCCTCTCGTCTCCTTATCCGTGCCTTGTTCATGTGAGCAGCATCTTTAATGGAAAAAGAGATTGGACAAAAGAACTTTGCGACCCCCAGCAACAATTAAGAATTTCATTAAAATACAATAGGCCAGTTATTGCTGCCTCATTATTCAGCTATAATAATTGCTAATGGCCTTATTAGCATTTAACAATTATGCAAATAATGGAAAAAACATACCATAAAAGTAATAAAATGACCCCTTTTTACATCAATAGTTTTAAAATCTAAAGTGGTGATGATTTTGCTCTCCAGGGTTTATTGGGAATGTCTTTAAAGTAGAGATAAACTTCTAATGATGCCGTTGGCAGAGCAGGACAGGGACTGGGTAGGGCATATAGAGGTCAGGTCCATGCTGCCGACCTACATTGGTGTAACTACCTCACTCGGGTGTATGAAATCCACACCTGGAGTTATGCTGACCTAGCCCCCCCATGTGGGCAGTGCTATGTTGCAGGAGAAGTTCTCGGGGAGGTAGAATAACAATGTTGCTGGGAAAGCAGCATTCTCCTGTTGGCTTAGAGTGTCTTCAGTTAAGTGCTACAACAGCGCAGCTGCACCATAAAACTGCGTCCGTGCAGTGTGTTAAGTATAGATTTGCCCTGGGCTGTGTGAATTCCTGCTCTCAGTGCAAAGACTCAGTTTTCCTTCCACTTGCAAAGGAGCTAATGGCACCTGTTTGTTTTTAACCAAGAGAAAGGATTAGGGCACTAACCTAGGACTTGGGGCAATGGCCTTCAAGGTACTGTTCCATCACAGGCTTCCTTCCATGTGACACTGGGCCAGCTCTACCTTGAGGTGAACACTTAGTGAAGACAGGAAGTTTGGTTGATTTGAAGGGCAGGGACCTGATTTTAAAAGTTATTGGGGGTCTGGGTCTATGGGATTGTACCTTGCATAATGAACACGCTTTTTTCTTAGTGAAGACGAGGCCTGAGTAGGTTTGCCAGCCTCTGTGATGTTTAAAAACCAGACATTCCAGCACCTCTCCTCCCCACCTAGGGTGACTAGATGTCCTGATTTTATAGGGACAGTCCCGATTTCTTAGGGAGAGTCTTGATATTCACAGCTTTGTCTTATACAATTGTCTATCCCCCGACCCCCTCCTGATTTTTCAAACTTGCTATTTGGTCACCTCATTCCCACCCTTGCCCTGCCCCTTTCCCCCCAGGTCTCATCCCTACTCTGCCCTTTTCCCCCAGGGCCCTGCCCTCATTCACTTCTTTCCTCCTGCCCCCATCACTTACCGTTCTTCCCCTACAACTCCCACATCTGCCTGGGTCGGGAGGGACTTGCCTGCAAAGCTGGGGCTGGAGCAGCTGCCCAACTCAAGTAGGGAGGTGGCCCTGGATGAGTAGGAGTTGGCGCAGGTGCCTCCATGCCTCCCCTGCCCACAGCAACTGGACTTTGGATGTCCAGTCAGTGGCTCTGACCCGACATTGCCAGGTCCCCTTTTCCATTGGATTTTCTGGTAAAAAAACCAGCCACCCTTGGCTTGAGACCCAGAGCCTCAGGTGTCTAGTTCCCATTGAGGTGCCCTAGATGCCCAGGGCTGGATTAAGGCATGGGCTAGCCGGGCAGTTGCCCAGGGCACCAACCTATGGGGGGCGCCTGATGGCAGCTGTAAGGGGCAGCGCCCCTTATAGCTGCCATCAGGCGCTGCGCGCCCGGTTCCCGGGCTGCAGCAGCTCCCAGCGGCTACTCTGCAGTGGCCGCCTGGGGCGGGCCCCCCCGCCAGCAGCGCCTTTGCCCCCGTGGCCGTGGGGCCCTGCACGGCCAGGCTCGGCCCGCCCCAGGCGGCCCCAGGCTGCGTGTCAGCAGCGGTAGCTGTGCTGGGACGGGACGGGCACGTGCGTCTTGCTGCCGCCAGCTCCACGCGCCCTCCCCCTCGCGCTGGGTGGGGGCGTGCATGCGCTCTCTTCCACGTGCCGGCATGAGGGCGGGGCCGTGCATGCACCCTCCCCCTCACGCCGGTGCGGGGGCGGGGCCATGCATGCGCCCTCCCCCAACCCAGGGCGCAATTAAATTGTCTGCCTGGGGCGCCGGAATGGCTTGGTCCGGCCCTGCCTGAGCCTAAGTGTATCTGTGCCTCTGTTCTCTATCTGTACAGCGGGAATAATAGCACTCCCCCACCTCAGCAGGGTGTCCTCTGCATGAATACCTTACAGGGTGCTCAGAGATAATGGGGTCAGTTGACAGATGTTCCTTGAGTGTTTTCCCTACCAGGGAAGACCAAGGACTTCGCTAGAAAGTTCTGGAAATGTAGTTTAGAGCTAGGGCTGATACAAGGTAGCAGGGCTGTAAAAATGTGACGGGTTAACCGATAAGCACCAGCTTATCAGTTTCCGTTACAGTTACATAGCGGCTCCCTGGGAGTGGGGCTGGCAGGGGCTGCTGGCCCTGCTCCTGAGGAGGCTTCGCTGCTGCCTCCGCAGTATAACTTACAAATTATACTGCAGAGCCTGAGCATGTGTAACTGCTAGGATTTGTAGCGGTTACATTTTTGCACAACTTTACATCCCTACCAGGTACCGGCTCTGGTCTCTTGCTAACTGGTGTGTGATGGGGATTTATCCATCTGTCAAACACAATAGTCTGAAAGAGGTCAACAGAAAAAAGGCTTATTGAACAGACCTCAACTCCTGGGCTGTCTGTTATATCTGTCTTGTCTTTCTGAAAGATAGACTCTAGCTTGTCTCGAGTTATGGGCTGGATGATGCAGGAACTACTTGGTGACATCCTACAATCTAGCACAGGGGTGGGGAACCTAAGGCCCACAGTCTGGATGCAGCCCCCGGCTTTCCTGGATTGAGCCGCCGAAGGCTCGGGGCTCCTCCCCTCAGCATTGGGGAATCTGTGCTACAACTTCAGCCGTGCCCTCCCTTGTCACTGCTTCTCACTTGTGTGTGGCCCCCATCTAATTTTTCTGTGGGCCAGCGGCCCCCAACCCAAAAAAGGTTCCTCACCTCTGATCTAGCAGGAGGTCAGACTGGAGGATTGTAACGGGCCCTTCTGCCCTGAAACATCTATGAATATCTATGATTCATCATCATTGCATTGTGATTTTGTGGTTTGGTAGTTTTGGGCTTGGATTTGCTGATGTTCTCATACGATTTATTTTTTCATTAATCATCTTGGTGATGCCTGGGTGTTTAAATCTGAATAAAAAAATGTCAAAGTCATGCCTGTGTGCAGTGTTGTTGCAGCTGTGTTAGGCCCAGGATGTGGGGGAGGTGATACCTTTGATCGGACCAGCTTCTGTTGATGGAGGAGACAAGCTTTTGAGCGCCATGGTGCTGAAGAAGACATCTGCATAGCTGAAAGCTTGTCTGTTGCCAATAGGAGCTGGTCCAATAAAAAATACCACCTTGCTCTAAAATCATGCTTGGCATTGGACAAGAACCAAGATGATGGCAGGCCCTGCCCTGAAGAGCTGATGATTGAATATCCAGTCAATTAAATTTAACTCGACTCTCTCTCCGCTTGGCAGATCTGTTTCCACAACACAGAGCTTCCATTATTGCCTCTGCTCCATTCGCCTTCCAGCTGGAAAAGCAAACCGGATAATTCATTCTAAAGCTGGGGCAGATGCTGCTAGATTAATGCAGCCGGGGCACGTGGTATTTGTCAGAGAGGTGAGTATTGCTAGTTCTTCTAGTCCGCTCTTCCCAGCACACCACACAACTTTTAGTGACACAGTTGTGTTGACTCAGCCGTGTCACTAAAAGTCGGGCAGTGTAGCCTCTTGTTTGTAAGCTGTTCTGCCAACAAAATACTCTTCCTACCCCCCCCCCCCCACAACGAGCGGCGTTTGTGTTGTTGGCAGGTGAACACTCCTCCCGATGACAGGCTGTTCACACCAACACGTCTTGCGGCACAACTTGTCTTTGGGAGAGGGGTTAGGGTGAGCACCTCTGAACCACAAAAGTTTTGTCATTCAACTGCCAGTGTAGACATAGCCTAAGCCACCCCCTGAGTGACGCCAACCTGAGAGCTAGTGTGGACAGAGCTATGTCGGAAGGAGGGCTTCCCCTGCCTGGATAGCTGCTGCTGCTCTCTGGGGAGTGGATTGATTAGGTTGACGGGAGAACTCTCTCCCTTTGGCTTAGACTTTGCCTACACTTCTAAATTTAAAACACAGTTGTGGCAGGTGCACTTGGAGAAAACTCTCCCAGGGCTGTAGGTAAACCACCTTGACAAGGGGAGTAGCTAACAGCACTGGGAGCAGAGAGCCTGGTTTACACTGGCACTTTACAGCACTGTAACTTGTGTGCTCGGGGAGGAGGTGTTATTTCACACCCCTGAGCCAGATAGTTGCAGAGCACTAAAGTGGCAATGCAGTTAGTCTTAGAGCAGCTACACAAGAGATCTACAGTGGCACAGCTGTAAGCTCTCTAACGTAGCCACACCCTTAAGTTTTCCAGTGAAGCAAGGATAACACCCATTTGCACACATGGCCTGGGGTTGGGTGAGGCTTGAAGAGGGAAAGTGCTATTTAATTGCTGACAAACATTATTAGCTCAGTTCACCAGACTTTAATCTTTGCTCCACTGATAAGAGTCAGGGGGGAAAATATCAAAGAACAGCAACAGCCAGCCAGTTTGAGGGAAAGAGTAAAGTGTGGTGAGGCCCAGACAAGGACAGGGTACCGCACCCAACTCAGCATGTTCTGGTTTGAAAACCCAAGCTTCACTTTCGGTTTCAGCGATACAGAAAGGTAAGATCTCTGAATGCTCACATAACTAGAGTGGGGGGTTTTGGAGACAGTGTAAAGATCATTATCTGTTTATTTCAGTCTGACCATGGGAGAGCGATCCCAATGGCTTTGATTTGGACTTGTCCCCTTTTAAAATCAATTGTTGTGTGTCAAACTTGACCCAGCATAATCCTGAGGCAGCCTCACCATTTATTTCTGGACCTTTTTAATGTCCCGCTCACCTCGCTGGCAGGAAGTCTGATACTTTAGGACTCTCCCATCTGAGAGAATCAGAATCGGGTGACTGTCCAGTCCCTGTCCTCACTGCAACACTTGGGCTGTGTCTAGACTGGCCAGTTTTTCCGCAAAAGCGGCTGCTTTTGCGCAAAAACTAGCCAGCTGTCTACACTGGCCGCTTGAATTTGCGCAAGAGCACTGACGTTTCTAATGTAAGAAATCAGTGCTTCTTGCACAAATACTTTGACGCTCCTGTTCGGGCAAAAGTCCTTTTGCGCAAAACCTTTTGCGGAAAAAGGCCAGTGTAGACAGCTCAGTTTTGTTTTGCACAAAAAAGCCCCGATGGCTAAAATGGCGATCGGGGCTTTCTTGCGCAAAAGCGCGTCTAGATTGGCCACGGACGCTTTTGCGCAAAAAATGCTTTTGCGCAAAAGCGTCCGTGCCAATCTAGACGCTCTCTTGTGCAAATACTTTTAACGGAAAACTTTTCCGTTAAAAGCATTTGCGCAAATTCATGCCAGTCTAGACGCAGCCTTGCAGTCTCTTAACTCCATATGTGGGAAAAGAGACCATGCTATTAGAGGAGTGGAGACAGGCCCTCTTCACCATGAAGGGCAAAAGGAGCACTGGGGATGTGAGGGTCCAAGACCAGTCCCACATGGGAGATCCCTTTATTTATTTATTTATTTATTTATTTATTTTTGCTGGAAATCACTTTAACGCACCAAGATAATTGAGTGTCACTTTCTCCTGATGCTCAAGATTCCCCGGTCCCAAGACTGGGGATATATTTCCTCTTGAGATGCCTCCCCGATACACGCAGCACAGGGATTGGCAGGTTGACACAAGTGCATCTTGTGGCTGTATGCTATTTCATTTTCGGCTTCCTTCAAGGTGAAGCCCTGTTTGAACTTGCCTTTTATATTTTTCTCCAGGTACTTTACAGGTAAAACCACAAACTGATTCAGGATGCCTCCATCATGTGTGATTAGTTTGGGATAGTTTGGACGCACTTTTGAGTGGCACGTGGGGTTATGAAATTGGTCTTGGTTTTCTCTGACCTGAGCTTTTTTAAATAGCTGAGGAATCAGCCAGGAGACAGAGGAGCATGTTACAGAGGAGATGCACATATCCTGCTCTCCCTAACTACTTCCTTCCTGTTTTAAGTCATTAATCTAAAACAAGTCATTCCTTTTGAAAGAGTAAGGGTGCTCTGTACACAGAGAAACATGCTCCTACTAGTTCTGGAAGAAATAGCAAATGTATGTGTAACCCCCCTGAGAGAAGACAAACTTTTGTTAAATGCCAAGCAACTTCACAACATGAGATAACTTCCTTTTACCCAAGTCAGCAAATTGTAATTTTCATTCTGGGTTCAGAGGTTTGTCAAGATATCATTATTACCACCTCTGAATGTTCAAAAATAAAGAGTCGGGTCTCCTACGATTATAAGATGGACATAAACATCACCATTTTTTTAAAGGGGGACGGGTTCTTTTTAGTAGCCTTTTGGTTTTGTGCCTTTAGGGTGCCATCAGGTTACATTTCCAAGGTTTTGTCCATGACAAAGAGGACTAGAAACTTCCATTTTATAACAAAAGCTGAGATTGTCAGGCAATCACAGGATTCCAGAACTTTAGAAATAACACCAACTATTGCAAAATTAATGATAAAATCAGGAGGCTAGGTAGCCCTGGATAAAGAGTATGGAAACAGGGATGAGTTTAAGAAGTGATGGCAAATGCTACTGCCTGGGCTGATGTCAGTGCCAGCTGGCTACATTCTGGGTACGCTTGACACATGCTCTCCAGCCCATGCTGTTGTTTAGAACTAAACCTGAAGAAGAGGAGTTAAAAGTGAAGCATTTTTGGTCAGCACATATATACCTTTGAGCTGCTGCTGCTGCTTATCACTCTGCCAGCAACATTTCTAAGTCCTCCAAGCTGTTTATGGGCATGTGTTGGGAATTAATCTTGGCAGATGTCCACTGTGCTTGTGAAATGCAATCCATCCATTGCATTTGAAAAGTCAGACACTGGACTTTCATAGAAGGGACATATGAAATGTTCATCAAATGAAATTAATAGGTAGCAGGTTTAAAACAAACAAAAGGAAGTTTTTCTTCAGGCAGCACACAGTCAACCTGTAGAACTCCTTGCCAGAGGATGTTTTGAAGACCAGAACTTTAACAGGGTTCAAAAAAGAACTAGATAAATTCATGGAGGCTAGGTCCATCAATACTTATTAGCCAGAATGGGTAGGAATGGTGGCCCTAGCCTCTGTTTGTCATAGGATGACAGGAGAGAGATCACTTGATGATTACCTGTTCTGTTCACTCTCTCTGGGGCATCTGACATTGGCCGCCTTTGGTCTGACCCAGTATGGCAGGAGTGGGGAACCCTTTTTGGGTTGGGGGCCGCTGACCCACAGAAAAATCAGTTGGGGGCTGGGAGCTGCGGGGGGGGGCTGAAGTGCCAGTGTGGGCTTCCCAATGCTGTGGGAAGTCTTAAGCCTCAAGGGCCAGACCCAGGCAACCCAGGGGCCGCAGCCGGCCCCCAGTCTTTTGGTTCCCCTCCCCTGCAGTATGGCCATTTTTATGTTCTTATGAAATTTACAAAGATCTGGCATCAAATCACCTGACTTGGACTGTGAGGCTATCCAATTGCAGGGCAGATGTTTGGGCTTGGCTGGCCCTGGGATTGTAGGACTAAATTCAGAGTCTCTACCATTTTCACATGTCCAGTGCTACAATAATTGGGCAGCGAACACTGCAGAGATATGCTTACTTCTACAAAACTCTGTTGTCCCTGACTGAAAAAAAGAAATCCCACAAGTGAATTTTGTAAATCTACCACTGCCTCCTTATTTCAACAGAACTTGCTCCTCCCAACCCCCCTGAAGAGGATTGAATGTGGTGCCTTTATGACCACAGTAACAAGACCATTGCTGTTCACAGGTTTGCAAGAAAATGGGGGTTGAGACTTGGTTTGGATAATCTAGATTCTACTGGGCCAGAATTCTCTGTCAAGGAAATGTCCATTCACATTTGCCCAAAATCTGCAACTTTGTCCAATGGGGTGAAATAAACCTGGTTTTATGCAGCATTTCTTTGGACTGACCTAGTCAAGGTCATTTCACTGGCAACGTAACCTGAGCAGAAACAGATGCTTGCCTTCTGGTCCTTTGCTGGGGCCACACAGCACTAGAAAGCTGGCTCAGAGTGTGTAATATTTCCTAGCAGCACCCACATTCTATTGATTGTTTTAGTTGCAGAGCAACATATGCTAAGGCCTTATTACAAGGGATTCCTATAAATGGCATACAGGATTAATAATGTATTTATAACCCAACTTTGTTTTAGTATAAAATGATCTATAAATGTGTAATAAATGTTTTATAATGTTTTGGTAGCCTGTTATAAATGATAAATGGGAGACTATAGATGCCACATCAAATATTGATGCTGCATTGTGTGCATCTTTGTGCGGTTACTGTTTGGGAAGCCATTAATAATAAAGTGAATGGAGATGTAAAAGTTGCTGACATGCCCAGCAAGCCATTTATAATGAAATGTATAATCCTTCCCATAAAGTAAACACATTGGGTGGTGATTGTTGATGAAATGGAAACACTCTGTGAATTATTTGTAAGGTATTTATATATTAATGTATATTATCCATATCATGTCATAGAAATGCCATTAATATATTATATTGGCTGTATTAATTCTTTATACCTAATTTATAGGCAGCTCTTAGAGGAAAGCATTATTTTGTGTCCTTTACTGCTTTGTCAACTATACATATTTTTGTGAGTTCCTTCCTTTTACGGGTTTCTTTTCAGCTGATAATGATAATTGATGCTAATGGTAATGATCCCTTCTCCCGACCTATCCCTGGGGTAACATAACTGGGGCAGAAATTCACCTGAAGGTGTGTGTGTCTGCATCTGACCCATGCCCAGATACACAATGGGACTTAGGTGCCACACCACGCCACTCAGCATTGCAATAACTAACTTTTAGGCACACAGAAAATCATAGGCACACCACACTCCGAAGCCTGAATTAGGAGCCTATGCATCTCTACAATGAACTGGGAGAGATGGGTGCCTAAGAATGTAGATCACAAAAGCCAGCATGCTAGGCGGGGAGATGTCTAAACAAGCCAGTTATAGGAGATGCCAATGCAGGGGAATGTATGAAGCCCTGTCATCTCACCGAGGCACCTAAATCCAGACGGCAGGGAGGTGCCTCTCTCTGCATGGAGTTCCACAAACAGGAACTCACCTGCTGGAGTCAAGCGCCTAAGGCATTTCTTGTGGGAATGATTTAGGCACCTGTCTCGTGCCACACAAAATGGCTGGAGTAGGAAGTGGTCATTATAATGCTTAGCCTGCTGGTTACAGAGCACTCCCCTGGGATTTGGAAAACCTGGGTTCAGTTCCCCCTTTTGCCAGACAGGGAGAAAGATCTGAACAGGGATCTGGCCTGTCTCAGGATAGTGCTCTAACCACTGAGCCTAATGGGGTTAGTCTAATGTAGGAGGGTCCCTCAGTCTCTCGGGTTGAAGCTGTTCCCCATGGATATATAATGAAAGTGTGATTGGAGCAGAGGGACCCGGCCCAGGGTTGCCCACCTTCCACGTGTGAGCCCCAACCACTGTGCTGGAGAGCCATTCTCTCTCTAGCCCACTGACAGAAGTATTTACCTTCAGGGGAACAGGCAGTGAGACAGAGAGAATGGCTCTGTGTTCCCATGGTTGGGGCTAACAGTGATAGGGTGGCACCACCACTCCTCCCTCCTCCTTCTCCACCCATGTCTGAATGGGACCTGATGGCGTACATAGCCTCTGAGCACACCCAGCCAACTGGGTCCCAGGTGTGACATAGGCAGCCACATGCTTCACTTCCCCCACTTTGTTCATCACTCTGGGGCTGAGGCAGGAATTAGGCATCTGGAGGGAGGCAGTAGCGTGGGTGCCCGTAGGCAGCTCGGCAACTTTTACCCTGAAAATGTAGGTGCTGAGAGAGGTTCGGCACTGAGGGTGACGGTGGGAGTTTTATGGATCACGGTGGAGCGAGAACTGGGACTTTGGGATCTAAGTACCTTTATGGAAGGGGGCCCAAGTCACTAACCGCTGAGTGTAAAAATGGCCTAAATTCAGAGGCAACTACGCCTTGTACAATCCTCTTTCATTTGCTGGACTTTACAATCCGGATCCAAGACTCCAGATTTGCTCCCTCCAGAAGTTGCCTCTCTCTTGTGCTCATGTTCACTTCAACTGCACTCTTGTGCAGCTGTTTCTGGGCAGCAGCAAACCCACTCTGTCCCCACCCTCCTTTCGGTCCAGCCCTTTAGGCCTGACAGGCTCTGCTCATTCAGTTGTGGGGAAGTGTGAGAGAAATGCACAATAGTGGGCTAGAGCTGCTGCCTGGCCTATGCCTCATTCCCAAATAAGATGGACTTCTGGGTCCAGTGTGCTGTTGTGCTGAGTCTTGTGTGCTCATTTATTTACACTAGAGCCAAGAAGATGGGGAGGAGGGTGGGAATCACTTGACATCCAGTCTGACTCCACAAAGGATGAAGGGTGGCAGTGCCCTAGAGTTATCATGGCATAGCTTTGCTACGCTCTAGCTGCTCCTCCCCTATCTATTCTAGACCCTGGCCTTTAAATTCAATTGTATTATGTATGCAGTAGAAGCAGGAGCTTCCCAGCTCTAACATAAATTACTCTATCCTCTTCTCTAAATATCCTGCCTTGATCTTGCATCACCCTGTGGCACTAGTGGCTTCCATTTTAGGAGGGTTTTGCCAGATGAGCAAACCCAGACAGGGATGTGCATGTAGTGTTTGAAAGAAAGTGCTTACTCTTCAGCTTCAGACATGCAGGCTGCCTCTACCTGTGGAGCTACCAGCGCTGCCCTGGTAACTCAGCAAATATGTACATGAACTTCGGCTTGCTAAGGCAATGATACACATCCCTCCTCGAGACGAGCTGGATAAGCTATGTTTGAGCCAAACCTTTCTAAAGGGAGGGAGCATTTCGATTTGCAGCTTTGGTTGAGGCTCCTTTCCAATGCACTTCAGTCATGTTTCTGCAGCTGTGAACAGGTGTCAGTCTGCTGAAAAATCAGGAGATGGTAGATGCATAAATGCATGGGCAGATGTAGGAACTAGCTTCAAGTTGTTGTCTCACTCAGATAACTTGTCTTGCCACCTTTAAACCTCTAACATTACCATCTAAACAGACAAGGGTTCAAGTCTGGAAAAATACTATGTGCAGATGTGGTTGCTTTCTCTCAAAAAGATATCTTGGCATTGGAAAAAGTTCAGAAAAGGGCAACAGAAATGACTGGGGTATGGAATGGCTGCCATATGAGGAGAGATTAATAAAACAGACTTTTCAGCTTGGAAAAGAGATGACTAAGGGAAAGGGGATATGACAGAGGTCTGTAAAATCATGATTGGTGTGAAGAAAGTAAATGAAATTATTTACTCCTTTCCATAACACAAGAACTAGGGGTCACCAAATGAAATTAACGGGTAGCAGGCTTAAAACAAACATAAGGAAGTACTTCTTCACACAACACACCGGCAACCTGTGGAACTCCTTGCCAGAGGATATTGTGAAGGCCAAGACTAAGATAGGGTTCAAAAAGGAGCTAGGTAAATTCATGGAGGATAGATCCATCTAGCACTGGTCGCTGTCAGAAGTCAGAATACCAGGCTAGATGGACCTTTGCTCTGACCCAGTATGGCCGTTCTTATGTAAAGAATGACTCTGTAGCCTTTATGCTCCAGCTCCCACTAGTCAACCACCTACTACTCTGTGCACTACCCTGTAGACTTTCTGGCACTGCCTTACTCAACTTTGCACTGGAGTTGGAGACAGGACAATCAAGTGAGGCTACATGACTGGCCCAAATGCCTGTGGCTGTGGCAGAAAGATGCACAATATAAGGCATATCCTGTGATGCCAGCTGCTTGAGAACCAAGGCAGGGCATTTGCAAGTGCAGAGATGTCGTGGGAAGCAGCATGAGGCCAGCACAAAGCAAAGACTCAGCTGATGATTCTGAACCATCACATGAATGGTTCCCCCGACCCCCTGTCCAGTTGCACAACTGCCCCAGCTGCTTTGCCGCACAGAGATGTCTTCTGCCCTCGGGGGGGACAGGAGTGACACATTGGTGGAAACCTGCCGGACTCCTGTTAACTCCGCCCCAGAGGACAGCTCTACCCTGGGCCCAAAGCAGGCTAGCAACAGCCCAGCTCAGGCCTGCGGCCTTGCTGGCTCCAAGACCGGGTGAGGAAGCTCCCTACCCCCCACGCCTGGGGCTCTCAGCCAGAGCAAAGCACCTTCCCTGGCCCGGGTCGGTGCCCTGGCCCGGAGGTCTGGCTCTGCAGCTCGCCCGGTCTCCACCTGCCCGGTTGCTTCTCTGTGTGTGGCCCCGGGCAGAGCCGGCAGGCAGCGCCCCCGCCCGCAGGGTTTCCCGGCACCCCTCCCACTTCCCTCCAGCCCCTGCCGGGCTCCTGTTCCTGCTCATTCGCCCCTGCTTGCCCAGGCCCCCGGGGAGCGCGCGCGCCTCCACCCCCAGGCCGCAGCAGGAGTCCGGGGGCTGGGCGCTGGGACGGAGCAGGGCCGGTCCCTGCCCCAAGGAAGGGGGCTCCTCTCCCGGAGGGGGGCGCCCGGCTCCCTGATCCCTCCCCCCGCTCCTCCCCCGCGCTCTCCCCGCCCCTTGCCCGCAGACCCGGCCGCGGCTCGGCTCCTGGCAGCACACGGACGGGCGGCGAGCCGCGGAGTGGGGCTGTAGGACAAGCCCGCGCCTTAGGCGGCCAGCGGGACTCGGCGGCGGCTGCCTGCGAACGGGGCTGGGAGCCGGGACGCCCGCGGAGGCTGCCGCGGGCTCCCTGCGCTCGACACCGACGAGCGTCTTCGCCCCCCTCCCAACCCAAGCCGTGAGCTGGGGAGGGGTCTTGCACCAACATCGCCTGCAGACTCCCCCCCTCCCCTCCCCAGCAGAGGCAGGGGGCTTGCAGCAGCATCGCCTACACCCCCTTAGCTGTGACGGGGGGAGGGTCTTGCACCAGCGTCGCCTGCACACACACCCTGCAGTAGCGAGGGTCTAGCACCAGCATTGCCTGCAGCCCCCCAGCAACGACAGGGGAGAGCTTGTGCCAGCATCGCCTGCCCCCCAAGCAGTGGGGTCTGGTTGCAGCGTTCCCTTTCTTGCCTGCAGAAGCCGCCTGGCCAGGGCGAACCTGGTAGCCAAAGCAGTTTTCAGCAGGTGAAGGACTTTGATCTGTAAGGAGCGAAACTGGTGGAGTTTGGAGCTCTTCAGTTCCTGGCATCTCCAAGTCCTGCTCTGGATGTCAGATTTTTCCCTTGGAGCCTCACCGCAGGGATCTGCCTTGCTTCTTCTGTCCTTGCCTAGCCCCTCTGTCTGCCTGGCCCCTACCCCAGCATGGCAGCCATCAAAAACTTACAGCTGTGGTGCAAGCAACAGTGTGAAGGCTACCGGGATGTCAACATCACCAATATGACCACCTCTTTCCGGGACGGCCTGGCATTCTGTGCTATCCTGCATCGGCACAGGCCAGAGCTCATGTGAGTAAAAGGGAGCTTCAGGTAGCCCTCCTCTTCTGGGTTGGTTCCTTCGGGCAGCCTGTGTTTTGAGTTCTGTGTTAGATCCAAATCTGTCTCCCTCCCACATAAATCTGGTGTCTTCTCACTTGTAAACTATTTATACCACAAACAAGTAGGAGCGATGGAACTGAGGTTGTATAAATTGTTGCTCATCTTAAAGCAATTAAGATTCATTTAAAACTTCCCCTACAGAAAATCCTGGCAGGACCATGCACTGAATGACTTAATAGCCGCTTTAGGCTTCCCATACCCAATTATGTTTCTCACCACTCAGTATGGGATCTCTCCTCTGTAGGATGGGGTTTTGGTTGGCTGGAGTGAGAGTCTTGGACAGGGAGTGGGGGGATGCATCATGGCCTTTCATGTGAAACTTCAGTGCATTGTACCCACCTGTGTGCCACTAGGCTGTTGGGGAAAAAATCAGGCTGTGAATTAATTCTCTGTGCCACCCTATTGCCTGGGCCCAAGGGAGACTGGGTTGGCATGTGAGTCACTGAATCTAGAGGACCACGGTAATGAGGAGAGGAATGGAAGAGTGTAGTGACCCCAAGTATTAATTGTGCTTCAGGCTACCCTTGAGTGGTGTGGTCTTTGCAGGGTAGGAGCTTGCATACCATCTTTCCCCTCCCTCCAGGGTGCTCTTTGGAGTTAGCAGCTATTGTAGCTCAGGCCAGGTGGGAGGTAACATAAATGCCAAGTTTTTCCTAGCGCTGGTGTTTCAGCGTCCCATTAATGACAGTGCCTAGTCTTGTCCATTTTTGCCCTCTGCTGTGGAGTAACTTTGTGTTCTGGTCTTGCTGAGTTCTGCATGAGAATAAGAGAGTGCACAAGCGGGGTGCCAGGTTGGTCCCAGGGTAGGAGGGAAACAAGGTGTGTGGGGGGGTGTCTTTTATTGGACCATCTGTTGGTGAGAGAGACAAGCTTGTCTCCCTCACCAACAGAAGTTGGTTCAATAAAAAATATCACCTACCCCACCGAGTCTGTCTATAATGCTCATGTGTAATGGGAAGGTACTGGGCCTCCCCTCCCTTCCAGCCCTGGCTAGTGAAAGGGCTGCTTTGGCAGTCCTTTCACTGTGCTGTCATGAAAGCAGAAAACCTCCAAGCCAATGGCTTGTTTCTCCCCATTCCCGCTCCTTCCCTCTCCTCCCCGACTTGCAAAAGGCTGGGGCTGAGCTGTAAACAGTTAAAATATGTCCCTTCTGTTGCTAAACAAGTTTAAACACCAGTTGGGGGAATGTTTGTTTAGGCTCCACTTTCCATGCTGTGCCAAATGGCAATTTCATCAGTTATTAGCTGGGCAATAAATGCAAGTTAAATAAAACAAAACAAAAACCCTGGGAATTTCCAGGCAGACTTCCATGCTGGGGAGCTTAAAAGAGCTGTGCTGGAAACCCCTTCCATTGACAGCCTCTCCCTCCCCCCACCCCACGGTCTGTTCCCTGGAACAGAGTGGCTGCTTTCAGAAGAGCTCTTTGTTAACCCACAGACAGAGCTCGGTAGCTGCCTGCTTGTCCCTGACTGCTTGGTGGCAGAGCTAGAGCCCAGTCCTCCAAGGGAATGGGAGCCCTCATCTTCAAGTGACTTTGTTATGCATTAAAGGTGCCTCCATGAGGTCAGGGTGCTCAGCCTGTTGCGCCGCTGCTGGTTGTATCTGACTCAGCAGTGGCATCATGAAAGGCAGTGCTGGGTGCTGCCCCCAAAGTTGTGTTCTGGGTTCTTTTCACTGTTCCGGTTTGCTTGTAACAGAAGGGGTGTGAGAACAAAGCAGGGAGCCAAGGGAGAACTTCTCTGCCATACTGGTTGGCGTCCTTGGGTCTCCTTGGTAGGACATGTCAGTCGGGCAAAGAATCGGGCTGTCTCTTCTATTTTGGGGCTCTTCTCCAATTCCTTGGACTGTGCCTCCCGCCCAGGCTGTCCTATGGTTGTGTGTGGCAGCCCCTTGTACAGGTGTCTGTCTTCTTGTTTAAACCTAAGGCACTGGTAATGCCTCCCCACATGTCTCTCCCCTGAGGCTCTTGGTTTCCTGGGACTTTGCCTCTGTGCCACGTGCAAATGAATGGCTTGTTTGAATGGCAGGAGCAGCCACCCTGTCTTTCTGAAACTAGTTTCTCCTCCCTTATTTGATCAGGTGCCACTGCCTTGCTGTTTGCTTCTTGCCACATCACCATGTTTACTGACTTGGAGGTTCTCTGCGATGTTCCCCTGCCTGACTTTAATCCAGCGTCAGTCACAGGGTCCTCCGTAGCGATGTAATAGTGTAGTCCATTAACCGATAAACAATAGCTTATAGGTTAATGCTATAGACTACATGCATTCTCCCCCCCCCCCCCCCACACACTTGCCAGTAAATTTTTTAGCAGGCTGGTCGGGCTCAGTCCTGGCTTGTGACGACCTGCATTTAAAGTGTATTAGGAGCCAGGTGGGCAGGCAGCCCAGCTTGCACTGGGTCTGGTAGCTCAGACCCCCACTAGATGGGCTGCTGCCCCTTTAACAGGGGTAGCAGCACAGGGCAACAGTCAGCTGGTTCGCGAGGGGAGCTGGTTTTTAAATTGGCTCCCTTCATGGACCAGCTCCCGTCTGGCACCCTGCGCTGCTGCCTCCGATACAGAGGCAGCCGCACAGAGTGGCAGGGGGCTCTTCAGGAGCGAGGCTAGAGCACACTGGCTGCCGGCCCCGCCCCCGCCCCCAGGGACTATAGACAAGTCGACTAACCGATAAGAATTCTTGCAGTTACTCGACTATTCAGTTGACTGGTATTTAACATCCCTAGTCCTCAGAAAGGACTTACACAAGTCCTAGCTGGCCTTGTTTGAACATGTGTCACATCTTATCAAACCTGGACATCTGGGCAGGAGTTTGGCTACCTGAGCTCCAGGAAAAGGCCTCATTGGCCAGTCCGGTGGGTGGCTAGATAAAGTGCTTAGACTGCATGTTTGAGCAGCGGACAGACACACTTTTAAATAACACTCTCTCTCCACTAGAGCTTCAAACACTTGTGACACCCCGCCCTCCCCCCCGTTTTTTGTCAAATTCTGTGCCAGATAATGTCCAGTGCAGCTGTGCTCAGACAGACATGTGCAGGTTAAATTATGGCAAGGTCTTTGGCTCAGGTCTCCCCATTCATGTTAGCAATTGTGGAGTCACACAACATAGTTGCGGGTGTATGATTGGCCGATTGAGGTGCTACTGGGTGGGAGATGATACCCAATAAAATAATTTGTAAAGTTCCCCAACGCACGGGAACAATTGGGGCACGAGTAGGACATGTGCATGTGTCCCCTGGTTCTTTGGAGGTTTCTGAGCTTCTGCCACTTCTGGGAAAAATCCTAGTGGGAGACTAAGTACATAAAACTGGAGACTTCTGCTTGCACTAAAGTGGAACAATTAGGGTTTCGTGAGCTCTGTTTTGACAGCTCATTCATGAGTATAAACCACAGATTGTCTCTTGATCTGTAAATCTGCAGGAATTGTTTTGCAATACGTTTCCTTCTCTTGGCCTACGCAGGTGACATGTTAGCACTAGAGGTATGCAGTGCAGAGGGGCTGTCTCCTGCTCCAGGAGAAGTGGGGAGTAGCAGGAGACTTCAGGCTGGCAGCAAAATACAGTGTGATTCATGGTTTTCTATGCTGGAGTTTTCAGCCCGTAAGTCAGAGGGGAGGCTGGTATAACAGTCTTTTCCATCTTCCTGTTTCCGGCAAGAAAACATATGGATGGAAGGATAACGTCTTCCAAATTTAGCTAAGGTCAGACAGTCAGGGCAAGAGGTTCTTTGCTTTCAGTGCACAAGGCAGCCTGCGTACAACTAGAACTGCGTTCCCCACCTGCTCTGGGCTAGGGCAGGTTGGACTCTGTTAAGGAAGAAACCCAGGAGTGAATGAATTTGGAATTAAATTCCCCTTTTGCCCCAATAGAGGAAGATTTCTCAACATCCCTTCCCCACATACACAGTGCAGACACCATTCCAGGCCGGTTTGAGTCCATGATGGATGGGGAACGAATACAGAGAATTAATTTATTCTAGCCAGAAGATGAAGCTTCCCAGATGTGACCTCTGCAGGGTTCTCTCTTTGGCATCAGCTGGGGGATATGAAGTTGCTAGCCCTGTTAGTGGGTGTTGAGTTGGTATGGATATAAGTCAGGGATGGATACAAATAGGGAGTGGGTTGCAGCAGCCCGTGGCCCATTGAGGTTCCACCTGAAGCCCCCCCCCCGTTGGTCCCCCTCCCACATGTGCCTCTCATGCCCCCGGGCACCAGAGTGCTCCACTTACTTGCTCCTCCCCCTCTCTCCCAGCCCTTTGAGTGCCTCAAATTGCTTGATTCGCACTCCATCCCTGCTTCTGCCCCTCCCTCCCAGAGCTGGAACAGCTGTGAGGGGAGCAGTCAGGGGGTCTGTGGGTTGCAGGTGGAGCCCTGGTGGGCTTAATGTGGCCTGTGGGCCGCAGGTTGCCCACCACTGATGTAAGTGAATCTGGAAGAGCAGAGAAACTATGCTCTGTCGCTCACTCGCTCTAGTATTAATTCCAGACGTTTTGGTGGAAAGGTTTTGATTATGCTCAGTCATCTTTCCCTCCCTCTTCCCTGGGTTGCTATTCTTTCCCAGGTTGCTAAATGTGTTAATAGGTCAGCATATAGGAATTTGGAGGCTGTGGCAGGCTGCAGGCTAGGTAGAGTTGCATGGCTGGAATTGGTGAGCTGTGAACAGTGGCTGCCTGCTCTTATTCTCCAGGAAAAACTTAAAAAACAACAAATAGTCTGGTAGCACTTTAAAGACTAACAAAACATGTAGATGGCATCACGAGCTTTCGTGGGCATGGCCCACTTCTTCAGATGACCAGAGTGTTCGAAGTCCAGAACCAAGAATAAATAAGGAAAGGAGGGAGGGAAGGCAGGGAGGAAAAAAATTGGAGGGCCAGGGTGGGGGCGGGGGGAGGAGAAAGAGGACATTTGGTAGAGAAGTTTCTTCTTATCAGCTTAAGTTCTTATCAGCCTCTTTTAACTATTTAGTCTGTAGGATGCTAATAGACTATTTGCTATTTTTAAAGTTTTTCCTATTGTAGACTGGAACACCCTTCGAAACTTCTCTGCCCAATGTCCTCTTCCCCCCTCCCCTCCAAATTCCCCCCCCCCCCCTATTTATTCTTGGTTCTGGACTTCCAACACTCTGGTCATCTGTAGAAGTAGACTGTGCCCACGAAAGCTCGTGATACCATCTACATGTTTTGTTAGTCTTTAAGGTGCTACCAGCCTATTTGTAGTTTTTTAAGTTTTTCCTGTTACAGACTAACTCGGCTACCCCTTTGAAACTTATTCTCCAGGACACCTTAGCATGGTCATGATCAGCTAGCTGGAATGGGAGCAGCCAGGCAGGATTGCTCTGGAGGGGACAACAAGTCTAGGAGACCAGTAGGAACAGAATGGATAGGGCGAGAGGAGCCCAATCAGACTGCAGCTGCGAATTTGCATATAAATGTAGAGCCATAAAATTTGCAAGTCTCTTCCTTGTTAACCTGGAAAATCAACAAACCTAAGCATTCCTGGAACCACTCGTTTAGAGAGGCCAACAGACTCGGCCTTGCCAAGCAGTTTCGCTGGGCTGCTCGAATAAAAGCCATTATCCCTCCCATCTTGTCTCTCTCTATATAGGAGACTGGAGGATGGGCATGGATTGCACTTTCAGGTTGTGCTTTGCTCTTTAGTTGCATTTTAGGTGAACCCTAAGCAAAGTAAGACTTGAAGGGCTGCACACACCTCTCTTTATTTGTAATCAGTTCTCCAGGACCATATCTGTGGCCTTGGAGCTGGCCTGTCTTTGTGATTGATCGGTCTGGTGAGTGTATGCATATATGGGCCCTCTACACGGGCACAAGCCTAGGGCTTCGCTGCCTTTGCTGTAGTAAGCACATGATACATGGAAGAACTGGCTGCAACAGAGACTCTGCAAGGACAGGTCAAGTTTCTCCTGTGTGGCAGTCTGTGGTCTCATAAGGCCTCTGCTACAGTAATTCCTCATTTAACACTATAGATATGTTTCAGAAAATGATCGTGTTAAGTGAAAACATGTTATGCGGGGTCAATTTTCCCATTGAAAATAATGGAAAAGGTGGGGGTTGCGTTTCAAGTGGTGGTACCGGGACATAAGGTTGGGGGAGAAAGGAGACTGGGTTACAGCAGGGAGGGGAGGTGTTTGGCTCTGGGAAAGGGAAGGGGAGGAGAGGGGAGGGAGATTGGGTTGGGAGTATGCCCCTATGATGGGTCTGCCAGGACCTGCACTGCATCTGGCGAGGCGGGGTCGCTGGGGAACGGCGCGGCGAGCGGCGAACTCTCCGCTGCTTTGCAGGGAGGCGGGGAAAGTCCTGCGCAGCCGCCAGCAACGGGCCAACTGGGGAAACCCAGCCGCCGGCCTGCAAGTGGGGGCGGAGAAGAGGGGGCAAGGTGTCCGGCAAGGGGGAGTCAGCAGGGAACAGCGTGGCGAGCGGCGAACCCTCCGCCGCTTTGCAGGGAGGCGGGGGAAGCCCTGTGCAGCCGCCGGCAACAGGCCGGCTGGGGAAGTTGTGTTATTCCGGGAACAGTCATGTAATTCAAAAAACATTCCCTAAAAAAAAAAAAAACGTGCTATCACGAAAACATGTTAAGCGGGCACGTGTTAAATGAGGAATTACTGTACTTGCAAAGGATCCTTTACACTGGGAAGGTTGCCCTGTTCCTAGGGAATCCCTTGCAGAGACAGCTAGCTGCTCTCTGGGCCTCTCTCCACAGGCACCTTTGGGTTGCTTCCTGTTCTCAAGTCTCTGGGTAAGCAGCGGTGGAATCCCATTGTGCTGCTGTAGCCTCTGACGGGCATGCAGGAGCAGACAGGATCTTCCGGAAGGAAACACCTGTGCTAGGGAGGGAAAGCCTCTAAGGTCCCATGCTGCAGCTGTGTGCCGATGGTAGGGCTGGAGTAGAGGCGTGCTGTTGAGCTCCTTGGGATTGGGGACATCTCGGCCAGCTACATGAAAACTTGGTATAGGGGCTCAAAGCTGCGTTTTCTTGAGCAGACAAACTCTGTTCTTCCCCACTGCCCTACGCCTTCCACTGCAGTGCAGTAAATGTGTCTGCTCTTTAGGGATGTTAAATATCGGTTAATTGAATAGTCGATTAAACCTCATGGATTCTTATCGGTTACTCGACTATACTATAGTCTCTGGGGGCGGGGCTGCCAGCCAATGTGCTCCAGCCCCATTCCCAAGGAGCCCCGTGCTACACCACGCTGATTCCTCTGTATCAGAGGCAGCAGTGTGGGGTACCAGGCGGGAACCAGTTTAAAAACCAGCTCCTTTCGCAGACCAGTTGCCTGGTGCCCTGTGCTGCTGCCTCTGATACAGAGGCAGCAGTGCAAGGTGGCAGCAGCCCCTGTCTGGGGGAGTGGAGTGGAGTCTGAGCTCCCAAACCCAGCACGAGCTGCAACTGAGCCGGGCTGGTTGCCCGCCCGGCTCCTAATACACTTTAAATGCAGAGCCACAGCAGGGTTAGGTCCCAGACCTGGTACAAGCCAGGACTAAACCAGGCTGCTAAAAAATTTACTGGTGGGAGGGGAAGGGATTGCGTGTAGTCTATAACATTTAACCTATATGCTTTTGCTTTTGCTTATCGGTTAATCGACTCTGCTATTACGTCCCTACTCCTCTTTGCTTCCCAATGAATTCAACCAGCTAGCCAGGGTGGGAAGCAGTGTTTGGGGTACATGACGTAAAGAGGAGAGTCAGGTAGCCAAATAGCCTGGCTGTATACATTCTCTTCCGTGAACTGCAAGCAGATTTCTCAAGAACCCTTCAACAAAGAGAAACCCAAATCCTTACCTCTCCCACATAGACTTGATGTTGTCCCCATGGTGACTGGTGCCAAGGAAGCTCAGAAAGGCAGCCTCGTGAGACAGGTGGCAGGAAATGTGACTGATGCCAAATAAAGGAATCTAGCATTATGTGAAGCCTCTAGCATGGATATTTTTCTGGCATGCCCCACCTCTATGCTTTGGCAGGTTGAAAGTTAGTTGGGATTGGTCCTGCCTTGGGCAGGGGCCTGGACTTGATGACCTCCTGAGGTCTCTTCCAGCTTTATGGTTCTATGAGAGCAAAGCCTGATCCTGCCTTGTCTCTGTGGTGTCTTTCCATTGCTCAGTGCAGTCTAACTGGGCTTGCTGGGGAGGACACATTCCTTGGACTTCTGGTCTGTCTTCCTTAGCACTGTGAAGCTGGGGATGGAAAACGACTGCTGGGTTGTCTTGTCCAACTCCTGCCCATCCTGAGTTTTTCCTACAGTATATTCTTAAGTGCTTTGTCCAGCCTGACTTTAAATGACTTGAGCCACGAGTCTCCTTTTGGCAGGTTATTCCACAATCGAACAGTGTTTATCTTCAGTCTATCTTTGCAGTTCCTACTGGGGTGAGAGCAGCAGGCAGCCTGTGGTAAGGGGCAAGCAGGCTGTGCATGCTGCTATCCACAGCACGGAACAGCTGTTGTTTCCAGGTGCATTTGGTTGTTAATCTGACCGACTGGTGTGATCCAAGCTCTCCAGTGGGCTTGGGAGAGTGAGAGGGGAACTTGTGACTGACTTGCTCCCTGGGGCAGAGGTAGGAGGGACTCACATGGTTTGGCTGAGATGAAGCAGGATGATTTTCATTGTTGTCTCAGCAATGCAGTCAGCTTCCTTATGAATGCAGAATAATATTTTAAGCCACTATCACCAGGCACGAAAATCCCCACCCAGAAGCTCACTTGGACAGGCATGAGTGGGATGGTTTGGCAGGTCTTTCTCCATTCTCCAGCCTTGTGGTGGAGGACTCTGGGTTGCTCCTTGTCTTTCTGCGCTTCTTGGGGGAGTTCAGAAGTGAGATTTCACCATCAAGTGGCAGCTTATTCTGCGTCTGCCAGGCTCAGCAGTTCCTGTGGGTAAATGCTCCGTGCTCCATGGAAAGTGGGAGAAATAGAGAAGAGATGGTGATCTGTGCCTTGGAAGACAGGAAATGATTTAAAAGACAAGCTACTCTGATCACTTTGAAATCTGAAATCAGCAACTGGAATTTTTCAAACCCCTCTGTTATTGAAGGACAAATCTCACTGTACGTTTGAAGCAGGCGATTGTCATGTATTTTAAGGGACATCCCTTATTTGGTGCCTATCATTTGTGTCTTGTATGAATTATATAAAGGACACACATTGTCCCATGTTTTCAGTAGCAGTCATGCAGATGACGCTGTGTGTGAGATGCATCCATGCATTTTTGCCACATATAGAATAGTGTGTGGTAGCTTTATTCTGGAGTTTTCATGTACTCATGCTTTGTTCCCTTTAAATAGAAGTGGTTGCCTGAGTTTGGGGAAATCTGTGAATTGGTGTTTATTAAGGGAAGGCTGTTTAAGAATGTAAGAAAATCCAGAGTTTTGGCCTAAATGTTTGCAAAATGTCATATGACTAACTTGTTACCTTGTAATTAATGAGAAATTTCCCTGCATGCTTTATACATTCTGTTGCAGTGTTTCTAACCCAAACTGTAGCACTGTGACAAGTGGAGAGTGAAACTGACTACAGGTTGAACCTCTCTAGTCCAGCACCCTCAGGACCTGTCTAGTACCAAACCAGAGAATTTGCTGAACCATAGGAGGTCAATATTATCTAGCTGCATTACCAACACTTTCACTGCTTACTGGGCTCTTAGAAGACATTTACTGGTAAATTAGAGCTAAACAACAGCACAGAACACTGAGAGCCAGGACTGGTGGCTATAAACAAACTATGGGATTGCAGGAAACTCGGTCACACCCATGATAAGTGAACATCCAGCTAACTAAAATCATGCTGGACCATGGATGTTGCTGGATCAGAGAGTATTGGACTAGAGAAGTTCAACCTGTAGTTATAAAAATGGCACTGTCTGCCACTGTTCACGCTGAGAGAACCAACAGCATCGTTAGTAGAAAGAGAACTAGATTTCATTGATGTCTGCTTTCTTAGGGTGTATTTATGCTACACCGCTTTTGTCGACACAACCACGTCACTTGGACCTTGTCTATGCTGGCATGTTTTCTTGCCAAAACCTGCCTTTTGGCAACCAAACAGTGAGAGCATTTATACTACAATGCGACTTTTGTTGGGTAAAACACCCAGTTTTGGCAACACAAACTTCCACCCCTGCAAGAGATTTTTGTCTTTTCCCCTCTCTTTATTGTTGACAAAGAGTCAATATGGACTAAGGACGTTAAGAGGTGGGTATTTCATTAATTGTGTAGTCAACAGAATTTGTATTGACTACACGATTAATCGATAAGGGAAGAAGTGCTCAGTCCTGGCTCACACCAGGTCTGGGAACTACCCCCACTGCGGCTCTGCTGTTTAAATGTAGTAAGAGCCGGGCAGGCAGGCAGCCCGGCTCCTACTACATTTAAACTGCAGAGCTGCAGCGGGCGTATGTTCCAGACCCGACGCGACCCAGGACTGAGCCGGGCTGCCTTCCCGGCCAGAGCAGCCTCTGTCTGCGGTGGCCCAGGCTGGCCACAGATAGTGGAGAACTGGGACCTCCTGTGGACAGGGGCTGCTGCTGGAGCAGCCTCTGCCTGCGGCCAGCCTGGGCTGCTGCAGACAGGAGCTGCTTTGTGACATCCTCTCCCGGCCACGCTGCTGCCTCTAATACCTGCTTTTAATCTGGCTTCCCCCAGCACTGGCTCCTGCCCCCCCCCCCACTTTGCTGCCTCTGATAGAGAGGCAGCAAAGTGTGTGTGAGGGAATGCGAGTAGTTGACTCAACTAACTGATTAGCTTAGGCTTATCAGTTAGTTGACTACTTGCTTACATCCCTAGTGTGGACTCTTCTGGTTTTTTTGTGGGGAGAACTGGCTTCCGCCGGTATCCCACAGTGCCTGCCCTGAAGGCTCTGCTCAGTGTCTTGTGATCTTTGCTGCCCTGCAGGCATGCGCCCCTCCCTTTTCAAAGCGTTGGGAAGTATCTGACAGCTGAGTGAGCTGCTCTGTTTGGGGAACAAACAAAAAACAAATCATTGGAATGCTCCTGTTCATCTGCTGCAGGGGAAGGGCTGGAGAGACCGCTGTGCTGCTTTGACATTCCTCAGCAGGGAGAGCTCACAGAACTATGAGGGAATCGTAAGAAGCACAGGGATCAGCTCTTCCTTCCCACAACACTGCACTGTGGGATGCTTACCCATACTGCTTTGCTCTGTCTGTCAATGGGGAGCTAGCAATGTGGCCATGAAATGTCGACAGTGGGAAGCAAAAAAACGGTTTTCATCGGTTTTCACTTTTTGGTGACTTTTGCATATTGATAGCCCTTTTGTCGCCAAACCTTCCCAGTGTAGACATAGTCAAAAAGTCAGGCATTGTAAACGCTCTGTGTCTGCCCTTTTGCTGACATAAAACTCCCACCCCCTACACAGCTTGCCAAGGCTTTTGTCATGGAGGGGTGCGTGTGTTCAAATACCTGTGAACAACTAAAGCTTTTTTGCTCAATTTCCAGTGTAGACAAAGCCTTTCTGAGTGTTGTATCGCAGGGGAAAATATTTCTTGCTCGGGCTCAAGTCATGTAACAGCAGAGAATGGCTCGGGGGACAGGATTTGAATCTAGAACTTAGATCTGCCTCTCCCTGGGATCACAGGAGGTAGATTTGCCATAGAAGTTCACAATATTCACAGCTTTTCTCAGGGAGAGGCAGACTCTGGCTCCCCAGGCTGCTGGAGGACGAGAGCACAAGTGCCAAGGCTCTTCTGATGTGGGAAGTCTCTGGGGCTCTGTTAATTCTGACGGCGGGGCGGGGACCTGCATATATGACCATTTGGGGAATGTTATTACTACAGGAGGAGCGATGATGATACCAATACAAGAGTTGTGCTCTGTCCACAGCAGCGGTCTTTGGGGGTTGCTGGGGAACGGGGAGCAAGGATTTCATAAAGACAGGAGGTAAAAGCCTTCACCTCTCCCACACTGCAGAAGCCTTGAATCTGTGTAGCATGTTTGATGGGCGTGGCATAGCCCACTGTGTATGTGAGACAGACACTGGGGGGGATGGGAGACCAGCCCTGGAAAATGAGAGTCGAAATGGTGCTCTAGTTCCAGCTGTCAGGAAAGTCCCCACCAGCACAGATGGGTCTCCCATGCTGAGCTCACACCTTTGTCCAGGGCTGCTGTGGGTTAGTTAATCCACCTCCCTGCAGCTGTGTTGATGGCAGAGCTCTACCCATAGCACTGTCTACACTGGGGGGTTAAGTTGGTATATCAGCGTTGCTCAGGGGTGTGGATTTTCACACCCCTGCTCAATACATCTGTAGCATAGACCTGAACTCCAGTGGAACCCAGTACAGTTCCTCTCCCTGGAGTATGTTTGGAGGCCGTCAGAGTGGGAAGGAAGCTGCCACTCGCCTCTGAAAGAACCAGGCTGAGAGGGCCCCGGGGAGCTGGGACGGAAGCTGCGTGCTCGGGACTGCCAACGCTGCGCTAACAGCGCGCTCTCTCCTTCTGTGTTTCAGAAACTTCAACATCCTCAGTAAGGAAGATGTCTATGAGAACAACCACTTGGTAAGTGGCATTTGCAGTTCTGCGCTCTGCCAGTAGCTAGGCCGTGCTATGCCTGGGGCAGCCAGTTTCCCCTGTGTGCTCAGCATGGAGCGGGCCACAGTTCACCAATGGTGACTCCATGAATGGCGCATGTTAAAACACCGCATGCTCAAACCCGCTGGCTTGTTCTACAGGCATCTGATGTGATGACTCATAGCGTCCCAACTTCCCCTGCTATTGTACAGCACCCGGCCCTTCAGCTTTCTTACCTGGGTGAGCTGTCACCTTTGTTTAGACAGGCATCCCCAGACAGGGGCTTTGTCGCCTTCTGCTTGTGGATTGCTCCATCTTCACTGGCTTCTGAGTTGGGGAGGGGGGAGCTCTCTTGTGGAGCAAGCAGAGACGAAAGGCACATTGGAAGGGGCGTGTGGTGGTCAGCTCTCCGCAGCTGAAGTGCTCATGGACACTATAGCACGGAGTAGAGGCAGAGGCTTGTGTGTGAGAGAAAGTGAGGGCAGCATGTTGCTGCTCCAAGAATCGGGCATCAGGGCTAGCCGCCTGCCCTGGGCCATGTAGGACTCCTCTCTTGTAACCAGTGCACGCTCTCATTTTTTCCATCCATGTGCAGAATAAATTGTATGTGCACCAAGGCATGGGTGGATGTGCACCACCATAAAAACACTGTGATATTCAGCTGGGTGGCATTTGAATCTCTCCTGGGTGGCTGCCCAAGTGCTCAGCTTCCAGAGAACACTGCTTATAACCCCCACCCGGTCCAGCCCGTGCTCCGGCTTCAAGCAGAGAACAGCCATGCTACTGTGGGGCTTCGGAGGAGCTGCTGCAGGGTGAATGCTGAGATGGGAAGCAGTTTGGGGCCATGGGAGCTGAAAACTAAGGGGATGACTGAACTCTCCTCTGCCATCCTCAGTAAAGATATTGGGAGGAGTGTTCCGTTCCTGTCGTCTCTGGGAGCTCCCCCGGCAGTTGTCTGGGACGGGCTTTGGGGGGCGGTGTACTCTGTGTACCAAAGGAGCAGGCCCACGTTTCCCCGTAGCCCACGGTATGGACATGGACTCCCTTGCGGGGTGCCAGAATGTAGATGCTGCCTTGCCTTCTGCCTGCCTGAGCAGGGAGACCACAGGGAGCCAGGGCAGGAGGGCTGGGGGTTGGAGGAGGGAGAAACCTCCAGGAAAGAGATGCATTAATGCTCTGGCTGTGTGCTGCTTTCAAGAGATCAAAAGGGGACTGGTGGATAGCGCAAGGCACAAGGAAGGGGCCTCTGGCTTTATCCTGCCACCCCCACACCCTGCAGAATTAAGTGTTGAGAGACGGTGTCCCTCTTGGATTTCCTACTGCAGCTTGGGGACAGGGCAGACTCGGGCGGCGGTTTCCTTCCTTCCTTCATGAAGGGATAGAGCTCAGATCACCCACCCGCTCCCTGGGCTGGCTCCACAAACCAAGCGTGGGACGAGCCCTTGAAGAAAGGAATTTTTCCTTCCTTCCTCTGTAAAAGATGGGCTGCCGATTCAGCTGCCGTTCCCTTCCGGGTTGGCAGCGGCCCATGCTCGCTTCACAACAAGCTGCCATTCCAGATGGGCCTGGGTGGTCAGGGTGTGGGACTCAGCAAGGCTCCTCCGAAGTTCTGGACGGGTGTTAGCTTCTTGTGGCTGGCGGCTTTCCTTCAGTCTTTCTTCCTGTGTAATGGGCCGCACAAGCTGCCTCAGTTGGTTTTATGAATGAAAATATCTGTGTGCATCCTGGGCCCGTATTGTCTCTCCTCTCCGGTGCCAGCCCCTGTCGGTCTCCCCTTCTGTGTCTTTCTCCATATCTCGGCCTCTGTCATCTTCATGTCCTTTGTTTTTCAGTCTCTTCTCCCCCCCTTCCTCTGCTGCTATAAGGAAGCCTGTCTCTGTGCTAATGGGACTCTGAGGAGGGCAGCCCATGCCCCTCTGCACCACCCGACTGACGCTTTGTTGGCGCTTGTGAATGCCTGTGGGACGTGTAGGGGAATAACTGCTCCCGCAGCTGTTTCTTCTGCTGTTGTTCAGTTCCTGCTGCTGCCTCACTGCTCACAGGCTTCTTTGCTGGGGCTTTATTACACAACTGGAAAAATCTGTTCCAGGCTGAAACTTGCCATACAAGGTCTTGAGGCGAGAAAGAATGTATCTTTCCCCAAATGCCAAAAAATAAACAGAGGCTGTTTGTGTTACTGGAAGGGAAACATGTAAATAAGGGGAAGATGTTTGTTCATTTTCCTTCACTACTATTGGGAGGCAGTGTGGCCTAGTGAAAAGAAAGCATGTGATTGCGGCTTAGGAGATCTATTCCTGGCTCTGCCACTGGCCTGCTGGCTGACCTTGGGCAAGTCACTTCGTGGCTCTGTGCCTCAGTTTCTCCATCTCTAAATTATTTTTCTCCCTCTCTGTAAAGCACATTGAGATCTACTAATGAAAAGTGCCATATAAATGTTGTTGTTAAATTATTATTAAATCCCTCATTTCTGAGGCCACTAGTTGGAATTGTGGCAACTTATCTTGGGTCGTGACCATGATAGTTCTCAGTGCTGGGAAGGGAGACAGCCAAAGGACCCCCATGTGCTGCAGGCAGTGCTGATGCTGACGCAGTAGAAGGCCCTTCTTCTCTTTTAGGTCCGATGGACACAAGGTGCATCACTCGGCGCTCACCTAGTTCCAGCAAACATGGGTGTGTCCACACAGCATCTTTTTGTATCCCAGCACACGAGCGCACCAGTAATGTTGATGCACCCATCTGTACCTACTGCACAGCCTGTCTGTATCAGTGTGTCCTGGAACAAGCGAGGCATTTACCCCCTACTGCCCCAGAACAGGGACAGAGTGTCTGGAGGTTATCCATGCAGAGTATCAGTAGAAGCAGGTGGGGGATACCCTCTGTCACGTCCTGCTTACTTAAGGCCTGGAATAAATAGGACTGGACAAAGCAGTGAAACAGACAGGGCTAGTAGGGAGAGGAGGGCAGACCAAACAGCATATCAACCATATTGTTATCTGGTTAGAGGAAGGCCACCTTGTGCCAAGCGGGGCTGCTAGTGAGCGCGGTGTTGGCACAACAAGTGGCTTGTAACCAAGTGTGATAGCCAGTCAATTAAAGATTTTGTGAAAGATCCAATGAAAAAAAGGCAATTCTTTTGTAAAAGAAGTCGTGGCTGTTTGTCTTGCCTAAATAGGGACTATTGGCTTGTAGGTCAGATCCTCTCTATGACTGTGTATTAGAGCCCTTCATGTCTAAACTCAGAGAGTTAGACCAGGGGTGGGCGATAATTTTTGATGGGAGGCCACTCCAAGATTCTGGAAAGTGGTCAAAGGCCGCACTTTTCTGTGGAGGGAGTGCGGGGTCTAGGGTGGAGGCTGGTTACAGAAGGGCACATGGGGTATGGGACTGGGGTGCAGGAGATGGTGTGAGGTCTGAGAGGGAGTTTGGGTAAAGGAGGGGGTAGTGACCTGGGGCGGGGCATTGGGGTGCAGGGTCTGGGAGGGTGTTGGGTGCAGGAGAGGATTCTGGCCTGGGGGAGGAATGTAGGAGAGGGTACATGATCTGGGAGGGAGTTGTGACCTGGGGCAGAGGGTGCAGAGGGTTTGGATGGAGACCTGGGGGAGGAAGTTGGGGTGTGGGAGGGGCAGGGGTGCCAGAGGCAGGCTCTGGCTGGGAGGTGCTTACCTAAGCGTCTCCTGGCCAGCACCCCAAAGGCAGGCTGGGCTCCCTGCCTGCCGCAGCCCCAGATCACTTAGAGCTGCAGGCTATTCCCTCCATGTGGCTCTCAGCCTGGTCCCCCAGGTCAATCTCTCAGTTCCTATTGGCCGGTTGTTTCCAGCCAATAGGAGCTGAGAGATTGGATGGGGTCAATTCCTACTGGCCGGTTCTTTCTGGCCAATAGGAGCTGAGGATTGGGCTGGGGCTGGGGAGATCACACACAGCCTCCCCCTCCCTCCAGAGCAGAGAGCCACTGGACTGAGCTTTAAACCTGCAGCAGCTGTGTGCCTGAGGGTTCCGGCAGGGAGAAACGTGGGCCGGATCTGGTGGCTTCGTGGGCCAGATCCAGGCCCCGGGCCGTATTTTGCCCAGCCCTGAGTTAGACCCTGTCTTTAAGACTTTCATCCTTTGTTTCTGCTGAGGCCCTGTGTCTGCTCTCTGAAAAGCTAAGCTCCCTTTGGGGTCTTGCCATTATGAGGGGGATATTCCAACAGACAGGGTACATGAGCCGGGTCTGGAAGCCAGGAAGAAGAATGGGCAGAGAAGGTCCTTGGCAAAAGCTCTGTGGGGATGCAGAAAGACAGTAGGTGCAGGGATATTGCTCTTTTCCTTGGTCCCCTGAAGTGTCGTACTCAGTGTTTGCAAAAGGTTGCTTGGAGTTTCGTTACTTCTGTCTCTCTAGCACTAGTACATGCTCTCCAGGGCTGCCCTGAGTACCTGGCCTGGTAGGCAGCACTGAAGTAGGTAACGTGAATTAGAAATGCATGATTTGAACAGAGACTTGGGAACCAGGAAGTCTTTGAATCTAATATTGCCTCTGGCTCCATCGGCAACCTTGGCCAAGTAGGTCCATTTAACTGCATTAACTCGTAGGGGTAGGACTTTGGGAAGCTGACTATTGACAGTGACTTCGGAGTGAAAAGCTCTGCATAAACTCCAGGAGTTTGTTGACATGGCAAGTTAGAGCATGGCACACTAGGGTGTGAATCTACAACACACTGGCTTGCTGCGCACTAACTCGCTGCGTAGGCAAGACCCAAGAACCATTGCTTCCCAAAATCCCTCTAAAGGGAGCATTAAGGGGAGAACTGAAACCTGCAAACCAGGCCTGATGGTCCCGCTTAACACGTCCAGCTCGGCCTTCTCCATTGGGCCGCAACCCCTCTTATTTACAAAAGGGCATGTATCCATCTACCGAGAGCAACACCTTTCCAAGGAAGAGCAGGGGAAACCCAGCTGAGTTCCAGTGGAGTGAGCTGGCAGCAGCCTGTCATGGCTCAAAGTAGTGACTGTCAGAGTTCCCGTAAGGACTATGTAATGTACAAGCTGATCTAGTCCAGCTGTTCCTCTGTATAGCTCTGAGCCAGAGGGGCCTGTGTGCTTCCTTGCCGTCAGTGTCTTTCTCCTGATGGATGGCTGACTGCGCCGGTCACTGGGAGGAGCACAAACCCTTTCTCTTCTGTTCCCGCTGCAGGCATTTCAAGTGGCTGAAGAACAGCTGGGCATTCCTGCCTTGCTGGATGCTGAGGATATGGTGGCTCTGAAGGTGCCGGACAGGCTGAGCATCCTCACTTACGTCTCCCAGTATTATAACTATTTCCACGGGCGGTCGCCAAGTGAGTAGCCCCTCCCTGGTGTGCCGGGTGCCCTGCACAGGGCGGAATTCTGCCTGGTCCTCCCATCCCTGCTCACCAGTCTGCAGTGGGGAAGCCAGCAACCTATAAGTAAATCAGAGAGTTGTTATGATCTTCTGTGTGCTTGCATCCTGACCATCCCCGGCACACAAGACACAGGGGCTTGTGGTAAACATGGAGCCCAGTGTTGTAAAATCCCATGTAATTGGTTAGCCAGTTAAATGTGAATTTACTTCACATTTAACCGGCTAATTAATTAAGGAGAGACCGCTGTGCCCAGGCTGGAGCGGCCCCCACCCCCGGCTCTGCCACAGACAGGGCCTGCTCTGAATGTCCAGAACAGACACGATGCACTGGGCCTGTCACGGACAGGGGCTGTTCTAGACACCCAGAGCAGTCCCTGTCTGTGGTGGGCCCCCTGGGTCTGGAGCAGCCCCCCCCAGTTAACTGGTTAACCTTTCATATCCCTAGTGGAGAATGAAATGCCTATTAACACTCCTAGGCAAAAAGCTACCGCAGAGGCTGAGTGTCTGTATGCTTGCACAGGTGTAGGCTATCCCCATGTAAGCACAGTTATACCAGCATAATTGAGCTGCACTAGGGCATTTGCCAACATGGCTATGTCAGTGTAAAATCACCCCCCTCGCTGGCATAGTTCCACAGTAAATCTTTTAAGTGTAAACTAGGCCCAAAGGCTTCAGAGAATATTACACTCGTATAACTGAATGCATATTAAATACCATCAATCAGGATTTACATGCACATTAAGATAGACCTGGTTTGTATCTGGCTTTAAATGAAACTATTACATGAAATAATACAAGAAGCCAGACTGATGGGTTCTCTGAAGAACGTTTTGGAGAGGTGAGGCTTGGGGCCTGAATATAGAGGTCCAGCTACAGAACTGGGATCTGCATTGTAAACATGGTGGGGTTTTATTTCCAAATAGCTAAATGTTCTCTTGCCCTTTTTCCTCCCCGCCCTCCTGGTCTTGTCTCTTTAAACCCATGTCAAAAAGTGAAAGACAGCCAGACTCCGGAGCAATGTCCCCTCTAATTTTTTCCATCCATGTGTGAATTTTTTCTGTCCCTGTGTAGAATAAATTTGTCTATGGGCACCGAGGTGTGTGTGACTGTGCACCACCAGTAGGAACAAAAGACCTAGCTGTAGTGCTCTGCTAATCAGCTGGGCAGCATTTGAATCTCTCCTGAGTGCCTGCACGAGCGCAGAGCTTAGAAGGAACACTGCTCTGGAGTGCTTGTGCTGAGTGGTGGGCTGTGTGCCAGTTTGGGGTCTCTCCAGAGGGAGCTCGCCTACCACATCATTAAACACTCCACATTTTTGTACTCTCCAGCGTCCTACAAAATGTATGTTTGTGCTGAGAACATTGGGGTAAGTGTGTATGTCCAAGCCCACAGGCCTGCTCGGAATGCGCCCTGTGAATTCCAGGGGCAGCGACCTCTTGCCCTCGACGTCCTGTTTATTGCATATTCCTCCCAGATACCACTCCTTCTTTGCAGCCCCGAAACCAGGGAATGGCTGATGTGTACTGAGGTTTTGCACTGACCGAGCAGGACTGATGCGTCCTTTGCTTGCACAGGGTTCTTGGAGTGTCTAGATTCCAACTTGCCCTTTCACTGTGACCCTGCTGGTCCCTGTGGTGAAATTGCACTTGCTATTTGTTTGGATCGCTTTCCTGAGCCGCCTCTGGAGGAGGCAACTTTCATACAGCACCATGAATCACTCACCCTTTCTCTTGCCCCATTCCCTCTCCTGAAGTATTTATAGCTCTTTTTTTTTGCAGATGGCTGTTCCGTCATTTGGCCGTTAAAACCAAAATTGCAGCTAGAATAATTCTTTGTCCCACAAAGAGCATGGTTTCTCCACCACTGTGTTGCTAACATGGATGGCAGTGTGGAGGGAAAAGAACAGACCTGGAAGATGGACTAAATAACAGAGCCTATCATGTTGGGCCAGGTTCTGTTGTCATGACCGTACTGGAGAGCTAATAACGGGCGATTCTCTCCCTGCCCTTTCCAGCGGCTGTCATGCAGTTGTGCCCTGTTCCTGATTGGACTCTGGGGACATCTGGTGATTTCTTTTTCCCCCAAACTGTTTATTGCAACCTTAGGGAGTCCCTCCCACTCCCAAACCAGAGGAAACTGCTCTCATATCTATCACATGCATCCCAAGCCCTTTGGGTATTGAATCCTGTTTGTTTCTGCTTAGCTGCTCCTATGGTACCTCCCAATTCTGTTCACACACACTCATGGAAAAGCCTATGAGACAAGATGGGCTAGTGATTAGGAGCCTACCTAACAACTTATATGACCCAGGTTCAGATGCCTGCTCTGCCACAGATTTCCTATGTGATGTTGGGCAAATCACTTAGCCTCTTTGGGCTTCAGTTGTCATCCTGTACAATGGGGATACCAGCGCTGCTCTGTCTTGTGAAAAGAAATACATTACAAATTATGATGTGCTTAGATATTTTGGTAGCAAGGGCTCTATAAGTACCCAACGTAGATATGCTGAAATTGCCCAGCTTAGGGATGGGGTGTCTTTTTTACATTTCCTCCTTGAAATTTCCCAAGAGGAATGGCCCTTTTTAAGATGGTCCCAACCTCTTCGAAGAAGGAGAGGATCAGCAGCTAGCACTGCCAGACATACCCGCTGCTCCCCTGTTTGCTCCCTTGTTGCATCTGACTCTGAATTGAGGTGAAAATTCCTTGTGGGGAAGCCCATGTCACCCTGTGTGTTTGTATAGTACCTAGGGGGCCTTGTGGGGACCTTCAGACATTATAGTGAAATACAGATCCCTTCCAGGCCTCTTTTTTGGCTTATGCTCCCTTGTCCCTTTCTGCCAGTTGGAGGCCTGTCTGGAATCAAACGTCCCACTTCTGAATCCAGCGAGGAGCCCCCTGGGAAAAAGGTCATTTCGGAACCCATCAAGCAGACCCCTGTGAAGCCATCACCAGTACATCCTCCGCCCACAGCCAAGACAGACCCAGCACGTCCGGGGCGGGATCTGCCAAAGGAGAATCCCGCGGTGACGTCGGTAAGGAAAGAAGGTTCGCTTATTCCGAGCCGTCCAGTCGGAGTGAGAGAAGCAGTCTGGGAGGCCTCCACGTGCTGGGGACGAATCCGGACCCACTGTTGATCATTCACCAACTCCCCCATCATGGGGATTAAACCCAGAGGCCCTGCTTACTGCTGACATGCTCCATGAGCTGGCGAGAGAGCATCTACCTGGTTAACAAGCACATGATCCATCAGGTGGCAATTGGACCTGGGCCATTCCTTGCTTGTCGAGGGCCTGTGCGACCCGACTGCATAGATCCAGGCTCTGTGCGCTGATTTTAGATGCTCTCCGTGCTGGTGATTAAATTCACACCTGCTGCTGAGTCTCTCCCCATTCAGGATCAGTGGTTGGCCTGGATAAGCCCAGGGAGATGTGCAGGCCGTCTAGTGGCAAGAAGGGAGGAGCATAAAATATCTTAACGCTGGTATGATTCTGCCCCTAGGGCAGCGATGAGCAACCTAGGCTAGTGAGTGGGCCTCCTTCATCTCAGCGGGGCACAAGATTGTGGTAACCAAGATGGTCTCCCAGGAGAGGGGAGTTTTACTAGCTGAGCTTGTACACCTAGAATTTGCAGGGGGTGCCGATTGAACCATAGTAGCGCTTTGGATGCAGGGGGAGCGCATGGCTCTCTCAGTCACTGTTGCGTGCAGTCAGCACGCACCGCACTTCACGCGCCCTTTACGGGTGTGTCACTTTAGTGATACCATTAGGAAACACAGAATGCGGACAGAAATCAGCACAATCTGGCAACCTTGCACGTGGACAGAATGTCTTGTGGGCCCCACATAGAACCCCAATGGGTTCTGCCTGAGGGTAATGCTATAAGTCCTAATATATTAATTTGTACCAAGAGTGCATGGTAGTGGCAAATGCTGCTGTCTATACAAGTGCAAACTTGGTGGGGATCCCAGGGGCTTTCCAAAACAATGCCAAGCACTAGAATATGGTGGCATGGATCCTAATCATGCTAATATTGCATGCAGCACTGCAATAGGTGTGCTAGTGACAGAGTGGTTTATAACAGTGACGAGAGAGAGAATCCACCTCCTCTTAGCTTTTAACAGAGGAAGCAAAATAACCAAGTTCTCCATGGTGCAGCTCGTCCTTAATCTTGCGGGTGCGATGTCAGTAAGGGTCCTGGCTGGGGTGGTGGGTTTGTTAAATGGCGTCAGCGTCACTAGGATCTTGACTCAGACCACGTGCCTCCCTTTATATTTGCATCAAACGGTGTTCACCTGGCAGTGGCTTCTGGCTGCTGTCAATCTGGGCTGGATTTATTCCAGGGACCTTGTGCTACAAGGCTCCTTGTCCCATTGCAGGGCTCCAGAGCCAGCCAGTTGTGTGTCCGTCCCCCCCCGATAATTTTTCTCCAGCTTGGTTGCTGCTGTCGAATGTTCCAGGTTGGGCAGCCTGTGTGGGACAGATCCGGCTTTGTGCTGGAATGATGGCTCCCACCGCTATTGTCATTTTCTCTCCCCCAGAAAAGGGTCCTGGCAGACAGCGGTAATATCCGCAGCAGCAGCTGTGCCATCTGTGGGCATCATGTGCACCTGGTACAGCGACACTTGGTCGATGGGAAGCTCTATCACAGAAACTGCTTCAGGTACAGTCATAGGGAAGTGGGCGGGGGGAGGAGGCCTCTTTCTAGGCAGAAGAGCCGTGAAGAGCCACTGTGCAGTGTTGCTCCTTGCCTCGCTGCCTGTTAACCTCTGTGACTTGCTGTGTTTCATCTGCAGTGAGCTTCTGGAGACTAGGATGGCCGCTTCTTGGACAATAAACAGGCTCTTCAGAGCCAGCTGGGTGGGGTATGCCTGACTCGGCGCATTAGGGAATGGACACTGCTCCTTGTTCAGCTGTTATGACACTGATGTGGTAAAACCATCCACATCTGGGGGACTCCCATTGCACTGGTTCACTGTCCTCCGCACCTCTTGGCCAGGCGGTGATCTGCGCGGGTCACACTGATTTGATGTTTCAGAGTTTAAGTTGGGGGGGGGGTGTCAGCATGGCACAGGGGAGGTCTGGGGGGCAGCATGGCACACGCATGGCTCCCTTTGGCAGCAGAGGGGTTTTTATGTGGTGTTCCTTGCACTGATGGTTTGGCCCTTCCCAGTACTGCGTGTCCATGTCCCTGCTGCTGTGTTCATCTTGGTGAGACCGAGCTCTCTGGAGAGTGTTTCCTAATAGCTTGGGGGGTTTTTTTTGCGACTGTCCCTAGGTGCAAACAGTGCTCCAACACTCTACTCTCGGGGGCCTACAAAGCTGGGATGGAACCTGGGACTTACATCTGTACCAACCACCAGCAGCCACCCAATCTCTGGAATTCCAGATCACACAGCATAGAGAACAAACCTGCCAGAACCTCCCCAGCTTCAGGAGATCCCCAGAAGGTGTTAGTGAAACCAAATCAGTTCAACAAAGACACCAGCTCCACCTCCAATCCCCCCAGTTCCACCAGGCTGTCTGGGTCACATGCTGGAAGCAATTCCAGCTCTGTCTCCAAAAGCCTAATTGCTCCATGGTCACCATCAGCTGGGAATAAATCAGATCACCATGAAGGTCTCACTTCGCCTTCTTGGACAGTGTCCGCAGCAAAAACGCAACAAGCGCGAGATAATTTCTTTCAGTCCGTTACAGGTACGTCAGGGTCTGCGACTGGCAAATCACCAGCTACTAAAGATCAAGTCCTTCCTTCTCATCCCTCACAGGCAGCTAGTAAAACCACGTCCAGCCTACATATTTCCCAGGCAAACTCAGGTGGCAATGAGAAGGATAAAGCACATCAGCATCTCACACAGGCTCTTCCTGGGTTAAATGCCTCTGCAAACAGGCTAGGAGGGGTCAGTTCGCATGACTCCCTGCTGCCCAGCAGGTAAGAACCTCTGCCTTTCAATCATCTGTTTCTGCAAAAGAAGGAAGGGAGGTCAGAAGAAGCAATGGGGATGGCTAGAATCAGTCTCTTTCCAGCCTTCTTTCCCTAGACTCTTTCCCTCTGGGTGGGGGGAGGGAGGTAGGACCACACAGGAGACCATCTATTGTTAAGACTCTCAGAGGGTCTTTGGAATGGAGGCCAATAAAGATGAGACTCATGAGACCAGGTGAGCTGACAGTCTCACCAGGCCCCTGCTCCGTGCTCCTGGAAGGGGTGCGGCCTCAGGTAGAAGGGGTGGGGCAGCCAGTTCTCAGCACCACTGGGACCACAACCCCCTCCTCTTAGCACCGTCTAGAGCAGTGTATCTTAAACTTTTAAAACCGAGAAACACTAAACAATAATTTTTTTTAATGCAGAACAACACCAAGGATTTTTTGTTGAGCAAAAAAAAAAAAAAAATAGTTGCCTGCCCCTTTAAGGGTGGCCATTTGAACTCTGTTCTCTGTGGCACACTGGCAAAATATAGTAAGAAACACTGGTCTAGAATCCCGTTGAATCGCCAGGCCCTGGAGCAGTTGCCCCTCCTCCCCCCATCAGCGGTCCTGCACGAGGCTCTTCCTGTTCACTTTGGCAGCTTTTCTCTCACTATCTCCCCTAGGCCGAGCCCTGATCACAAAACACAGGCCAACAAACCAGGTCATAGAGAAAAACCAGGGCCTGCTGCATGGACACCGGTAACTGTTCTTGAACCTTCATCCAAAAGTCCAGGAAGCAAGTTAGGAATTTGGACTGTCATGCAGAACAGAGAGAAGGGCCCAACCATCCCCAGATCTGCCAGCACAGTGTGTAAACCTGACCCGAAGGATGCCAGAGGTGAGAGCGATGATTTTTTATTATTATTTTTTAAACCCTGTTAACATGGTTCTCAGGGTTAGGTTAGAGTGTTACATGATGTCCTGCAAATTTTACCTTTCACATTTCTGGCACCTCCAGGGCCTTGCTTTTTGAGATCTAAAAAATAAATGGCCAGCAAGCCTGGCATTTTCATCTGTACCAGTCAGTAACCTACACTCAAACTGTCCAATCCCTGGGGCAGTGAGCACAACATGGACCCATCAGTCCTGGGAGAACAGTAATTGTGATGTCCCTCCAGGGCAGGCCTGTGGAGAAGTCTGTCTCATTGAGGAGTCATGTCATGAAGTCTGGAGTGTCCTAGCTGCCCTACAACACTAGCTCGTGATTTTGTCAGGTGTCACAAGTTAGGTGAACACTGGAGGCCTCCCAGGAACACTTGTGAAGATTCTGGGATCTAAAAGATGGCAGTTGGTCCTCCGCATCAACATAGAATCAGCAACTCAGCTTGGTGTCTTAAGTACAGTTCTTCTGCAGGTGTCATCCTCTGGATGAAACATGAAATTAATAGCCTGACCCCTTATGATTACGTCTTTGGAAAAGTTAGCTGTCTTTTGATGCTCATGTCTTGGGTATCTGTGTGCTCCCTGCATCTGGTTTTTCTTGAAGTTTCAACTGCGAGACCATATTTTCCACATTCAGCTTTTAAGTGGTCATTGTTGCTGTAAGATGTTAAACAGCTCCCCCAGTTAATCTCCCATCTGGCTGAAGTTCTGCATGAATGGCAAGGTTTCTATATAGGTTTTGAAGTGCTTTGGGATCCTTTGAGATCAAAGGTTTTATATGTTGTACAGGTTATGTCTCATATGGGGAGGGAGAATGGGCAGCTGGAATTGAATGAAAAAAGAACAAGAGCATCAAGTTAATCTCCATCTATGTGGTCTTGTCCTGGGCTTATCTCATCACAGTCACCACATCAGGGGTTAGCATATCCTAAGAGCCACACACAGCTTGAAATTCCCTTAGTCTGGGTTTGCAAAGGGAGGGATCCGGCTTGTAGCAGGTCAGCTGGCTGGGTCAAGTGTAGGTTTCTTTACTTGCAGTTTCTATTCCAGTAGGAGGAGTGAACGCCACCAAAGAGAAGTTAGAGAGCCCAGAAGACTGGCGATCCATGTTGAAGCCAGCAGCCAACAAGTGAGTGTCCCAGAGTTAGCAGCTTCCAGTGCTGAGCGTATGAGAGCGTGTGAATGTTTTAGCGCTGCTGTGCAGTCAGAAACTTGCACGTCTGAGACCTGAACTCTGACATGAAACTCTTTTGTTTTTAAACCCTGACTGTGACAGCGTGGGTTTTGCTGCTTGGCTTTTGGCTTTCTAAGGGCCGGGCTGAGGGGCAAGAGAACTCATTCCAACTCACTGCACCTGGAATGGGTGAATCTTTTGTCCGGCTGCTTTGAAGGTCCTGGGCCCTGTTTCTGGGGAAGATCACAGATGATGGAGTCAAGAGCTTCGCTGAGGTCCAACCCCCAGCACATATATAACTTTCTAAGTTGTATCTTTCTCCCTGACAGATACTCCAACCAGGGTGGTCCTAAGAAACCTATGGACAGTGCCAAAGTGCCCAGCAACTCAGCCCTGAACCCAACACAGGAGAAGTCACCTTCATCCATTGCCTTGCCAGCAAAGAAGAACACTGGTAAGATGGCTTATAAGCTTACTAGGGAGGGAGCTTTGCTCACCATTTCTCCAGCTGTCCAGGAGCATGGCATGCTAGGTTGGTGACAGCAAGAATGCTGGATTCCAGAAATTCAATGGGGAGAATTCAAAACAGTGTTTCCCCTCCTCCACCTTAGGCTGGGTCTCCAAGGGGTCCCAATCTTCACTTGGCAGGAGCAGCCTCACCTGCAGAATAGGAGCCAGTTTTCATGTAATCTCGCTCTCCCCTAGCTGGTGGGAGGCAAGACTTCTGCTGCTCTCTAGGTGTATAATTGGATGCCTGAGATAACCAGGCCACTCAGCCACTGGCTTCATCCCTTCGTTGTCCCAGGGCTTTTCTCATGCTCAGGGCCGGGTGCAACTTTTTGCTGAGGGGGTTGGTTTTTCACTGTGTTCATGGGAGTTCTGCCCTTTGCTTTGGAATCACTTTCATGTTGGCGCTAAAGTCCTAGCTGCTCTGGCTGGCTACGGGGCTAGTGAGAGACGGCAGTGTGCGGAGCTGGGGCATGGCAGCTGCTTCCAGTTAGCCTTCTGGTGCACTGAAGAAGACTCCCCCAGTGGTGCTGGCTTTCCCCTCTTTCCTCAAGAGACAGGATCTCTTGTTATTCCCTCTGCTGCACTGTCACTCCCTTGCCTTCCCTATCTTGCTGACCAAGGGCTTGAAAATATGGAGGGGTGCATGGAACACATGAGACCAGGAAGCATGGACTCCCTAGAAATGTATGTACTTCTAAAAATCCACCAGTGGAGGGAAGATGGCTCCCAAAGTGCTACCCCCGTACCTCTACTGGAAATTGAATCATGGGCACCATTCTGTTGTCGCTGTGTGAGACCAGCAATTCTATGTATCCTCACAGCACCACAGGATAGGGCAGGGTGCTGCATACTGGCGGGACCTCTCATATTTTACTAATGGCTTGCTAGCCCATTTCCCCACACCCTTGGCATGGACAGTTTTGACTTGTCACGTCTCCCCCGGCAAAGCCTCATCCTAGTTTGTTCGTGATGGATTAGTTGCCATCTCATCTCATGCCCTCCCTTTGCATATGCCAAGGGATCTGGATTCTAGTCTGGCTGGGTTTTTATTTGGGGGGGAGGGGCGCGGTGTTCAAATGTTGTCCACAAATGTGCCACGTTGTTTTTTTGAAGTCCGTGGTGGGGTGGGGTAGAAGAAGAAATGCCTGCTGCCCGTCGCACTGTGGGTTTGTGTGCATTGCAGCTTGGGGGGGAGAGAGCTCCACCAGCTTTCATCTAGCTGGCAGGGCTTAAATGTAGTGATGCGAACAAAGAGAGGCAGACTTCTGTGCGGGCTGTCCGGAGGCAGACTTCTGTGCGGGCTGTCCGGACTGCTGGGAAAGTGCATGCACCCAGCCCCTGCTGGCATCCGGGCCACTGCTCCTTCACTCTAGTTTTAGCCACGTGAGCTAGACTAAAGCTAGCACAGTGTCCCTGCCGGAGCTGCAGTCTCACCGCCGATTGCAGTGTGGCTATACCCTGTTTGTGAGAGACCCTACTGGGTCTGACACGCACACATGCGCACATGCCTATCCGGGCATAATCCTGTCCCTTTAAACTGGTTTTCTATTTTCTCTTCATCCTTGAGCTCCCTTCTCTCTCTTCCCCCTCTGTGGTGTCTGGTTTTCTCTCCTTCTTTGGCTCTCCTGTTTCCTCAGAAGCAGCCTCCTTTCCACACCTGTTGGCACACAGAGGCATATCTGCCTGCTCTCAGCTATAGGCTGTTCTGTGCTACTCGGCGAGCATGGCAAGAAGTGGGCCTGGTTTGACGTGCTGGTGGGACCAATTTAAAGCTTTTCATTTAAAAAAAAAAATCAGTGCAAATTTCGGTAAGTAATTGGCAGGGCTTTGGGTGTAGAAAATGTGAAATTTTGAAAATTGTCCACAGAAAAGAAAAATTGCTTGTAAAATCCTCAGGCCCCTTTTTTTGATGTTTTTTTTTTTTTTTAGGGGGTGAGTGTGCGTTTGCGTTGTTTCACCTGGAGTTGGCGGGTAGGTGGAGAGAGGAGAACTGGTTCTTGGGCTGCATTTTCTGTTTCACATCGTTCATAGTATGGCCTCCTCTTAGCTTGTTTTCATGACTGCCCCGTGGGTAGACTGTCTAACTCTCACTCTGCGTCCTTTCTCCAGCTGGTGTTCAGGGCTGGGATTCAAATGAATGAAAGTTGAGGTTTCAGGTGGGCTTTTAGTAGGGATGTAAAAATTCTTTTGAAAATGTAATGTGTAATTGCTAAAAATCCGAGCAGGCTCTGCACAATGAAGTTTAACTAAGCTTTATACTGCAAAGTCTCCCTGGTTGCAGGGCCGGCAGGAGCTGCTGCTCTTCCCCACTTCCAGGGAGCCAGCGTGTAACCCAGAAGTGGGCAATAATTTTTGGCGGGGAACCTATGTGGGGTCTAGGATGGAAGTTGGGTGCAGAAGGGACACTGAAGTCTGAGAGGGAGTTTGGGTGAAGGAGGCGGTTGTGACCTAGACAGGAGTGGTCCGAGGTGGGCTGCTGCAGCTGGCGCCCCAGGCGGAACGTGCGATCGGCGCCCCCGCCTGCACAGCCGTCAATGGCCATGACGTCCTCATCAGGTGCCCCGTTGAAGGCGGCGCCCTAGGCGACCACTGAGTCTGCCTGTACTCACGGGCCGCCCCTGAACCTAGAGCAGGGGACTGGAGTGCAGGGGTTTGGGATGTGACCTTGGGTACGAGGGGATTGTGATCTCAGGCAGGAGATTGGGGTGCCAGATCTGGGAGGGGGTATGGGTGCCAGAGGGGGGCAGAGGGTTGGGAAATGGAGGGGCTGGGGTGCCAGAGGCAGGCTCTGGCCAGGAGACTTACCAGCCAGCAGTCCAACCAGCCAGCCTGCCTACAGAGCTTAAAACACTTCTCGCTCAGCCTGCCTGCCTGCCCTGCGCAGCCATGTGCTTGTGTGGATAACTGAGCTGAGGAGAGGGGGCATGGTTCTTCTTGGTTGCCTGTTATTCAAACAAGCAGCTCCCATTAGCCAGTTTCTGGCTAGAAATGGGCCAGTGGGATTGTGCTGGGTTGGGGGCAGCTCCTGAAGCTTCCCCCCCCCCCCCGCTTCCAGTTTTGAAACAGAAATGAGGCCCGGCAGCCACGTTTCTGAGTGAGGTGTGAGGCAAACACGGGAGCTTGCCTGGGGCTCCCCACTGCCTCCATGGGCTGGATCCGGTGGCTTGGTGGGCCAGATGCAGCCCGTGGGCCATGTTTTTCCCAGGCCTGGTGTAACCTGTGGTGGGGGGAGTTGGGCCGGGCCCACCACGGACAGGAGCTGCTCTGGCAGGCCCCATGGGGCTGGAGCAGCCCCCGGCCCGGGGCAAGGGGAAGCTGTTCCAGCCCCTACTGGTTGACCATTTACATCCTTAGTTTTTAGGGCTCAACATTTTTGGAGGGTGGGAAGTGGTGGTGAGATAAGCAGTTGGGGTTTAACTATAATCTCTCACGACTGTCAAGAAACAACCCTCCAGGACCTAATTCAAATGCCCCAGCAGGTTTGGCATTTATGGCTTTGCAGTCTGGTGACTGGTTGACATGCCCATCCATGTAGCATCTGGCTCGGGGCCATTATTCCAAAGCCAAGCCTGGGTGTGCAGAGCTTACGCGCTCAACGCCGACGCTGCCTTGTGGGGATCCTGCTAATGAAAAGAAAAGGTCAGCGTGTATGTAGCGCTGTAGGTTTGCTGTTGCTCTGAGATGGCGTTAGAGTGAAGGGCAGGGGTGGCCAGTAGGGTTTAGTTTGAGTTTAGAGATGCTAATTGAAGGTGACTGGCTAGTTTTGCTGGTTGAGGGTTGAAGCCTGGTGCCTTTCACCCCCAGAACCGTGTCTGTGCTCTTTAATTTAGCTCCATCTGCTGCACTGCCTCAAAAGAAGAAACTGATCCCTAACAAGAGTCTTGGCAGTGACTGGACAAAATGGAGAGAGCAGGAGTCAGGCCCGACAAACCAGGTGTCTGCTCCAGGTAAGAGCCTTTCTTTTACATCTCCAGAAAACAGTTTTCTCCTCTGACCATGCCCAGGGCTGTCTGTCAGCAGCGCTTGCAGGTGAGAGACGAATTCCTTGCTGTATCCAGAGATCTCTGCTCTCAAGCCTGCCTTCACAGCCTTGTCTTCACTAGGGAAAAAGCTGTGTGTCTGACATGTTAGCTAGCTTGTGTTCTCTAAGCCGGTCAAATCCTTTAGCACGTGGTAGCTGGTTGCAGTAAAACCCCAGTTCAGGTTTGACCGCTCTGGCTGTCTTGCATTAAAACTGCAACTGCCCTGTTTTTCATTAGGATTTTAACACGTCAGCTGTTTGAACACACTGATTTTGTCCAATGTAGACGGGAGCCCACCTATTTCAGCTTTTCTTAGCCATTGCTCCCTCTTTCCTAACCCATTCCCCTCATTTACCTACGCAACACATTTCAGTCGCAGAGGTTGACACCAGAAAGGACCATCAGAGCATCTAGTCTAGCCTCCACATCACAATCCACTAACACCCACCCTTTTACTCTGGTTTGGAGCCTAGTAACCCCTGGCTGCTTCCTCAGGAAATGGCCTTTCTGAGCTTACACGGACACCCAAGATGAAGAGCTGCCTTTCAGTAGCTTCCTGACTAGTCTCAGGGCTGGCCCTGCATTGGCCAAGCAACATGATATCCTTTCAAAATGGCCAATGGCATTTTCCTCTGCCACCACTTGTCACGCTCCTTTTCCATTGTTCTGAGCTATGGATTAGGGAAGAGGTTCAAGCCCCCTTGCTAGAGGCTAGAAAAAGGGCCCCTTTAGAGCTTCTGAATCGCTCAGTATGGAGAGAGAGCTGACTGGTCACAAGTGCTAACTTTATCATCCCTTCACTAACCTTTTATGTCTCTCCCCTTTTTCATAGGTGTCCATTCTGTGGTTGGTACTAGATAATACCAGCTCCTTTGTTGTAGGCAATGTTATCTCTAATGATTAGAGCCAGGGTGAAGAGTCCGAATTCCTGAGCTCTCGTTCCTGCGTTGCCACTAACTCTCTGTGGGCCATCATTTAACCTCCCCTGCCTCGGTTTCCCTGTCTGTGACATGGCCATAAATCTTGCATCACAGATTGTGCCCCTGAATGAATGTGCTTTGGGGTCCTGGGGAGGAAGATTACCTCAAGCATGCGGTAGGATTAGCTAGCCAAGCTAACCGGGTGCTGTGTCTCTCTGCTGCAATGCACTGGCTTCTCTGGCTCCAAGCTCTGCCCCTCAACAGGAGGCGCTGCAGAAGCTGCACAAAGGGAGCACCTGGGTTTAGGGGCTCTTTGGGAGATGGTTTTCTCGCTAAGCTAGATCACCTCATTTGTGGAGTGCCACTGGCAGGCAGGACATTCCCCACAGGAGGAACCTTCCTATAGGGCTATATCTGAGGCAGTGCAGAGGGGAAGGCAGCCCGATGCAAGGCTGCGTCAGAGTGCCGTTCGGTGGTGGGCACCGGTGCAGAGATAGCAGAGGGTCAGTTACTGCTTTCTTCCAAAGAAGCAGTAAAGCCAGGAAACTCTCTGACCTGAGGATCGGGCTCTGCTGAGAGCTGCCCACGAGCTCCTTCCCAGCTTTGTGGTCTCAGGCCTGTATGTTTGGTACTCCAGTAAAAGGCTCTGTGGCTGCCAGTGGCTCTTGGGTGCCCTCCCCCCTCAGTGTTCCCTGTAAGCTGGGCACTTGTGCAGCCACTCTGGTGAGATTCAAATGCCACCCAGCTGGTTAGCAGAGTGCCCACAGCTAGGTGTTTTGTTTCCGCTTGTGGTGCACATTCACAATTGCTTGGGTGCACATAACAAAATTTATTCTGCACATGGATGGGGAAAAAATCCTCACATAAATGGAAGTGCTCAGAGGGAATATTGATGGCCCCCTCCCCAAACTACTCTATTGTTCCTGCTGTATTTGCACTCTCCCCTGACTCCTGGGCATGGTGTTTTTGTAGATCACATTGCCTTTCTAGCACCATGGCCCTCTTGTGCATGCACTGTCTGTTTTGGTATTTATATGTCACCCAGCACCACAGAGCGCCTCGCCATTGTCAGTGGATTTATCTTGTGAGGTATTATCCCCAATTGACAAATGGGAAACTGAGGCACAGAGAGACAAGAGCAAATCCTATTGGGGATGAGTGTCAGAGCCAGGTCTAGAGACACAGACTTGTGCTAGAGCTGTGTGAGTGGTCAGGCTCTGGCTGTGGGATAGGATACATAGCCATGCTTGAAGGTCTACACAGGTATTGTTAGCACTATAGTGTGAGCCAAGTCTGTAGATCCTGGCTGCTGGAGGGGTCTTGCTGGGTAAACACACCCAAATGACTTTGTCCAGGGTCATGCAAGGAATGGTACGCAGGTCTTCTGAGTAGCACGTTAGTGCCCTAACCACTGGATCATCTCTGCCCTCCCAGTCTCTGGGCATCTTCTAAGTGCATTCGCTGATCTGGGCTTTGTTTCCTGTGTTAAATGCCAGTAAGCTGGTTAAAGTGGCACTTGCGTGGCAGAGATCTCCCATAGCGAGAGCCCAGCTCTTAGGGGGCTGATGTTAATTCTTTGTCACTATAAATAGTCTGGGGACTGTTTTGAGGCTGAGGGAAAATTTTTGTTTAGGGCTGACTTTGGCGCCTCTGCCAACACCGTGCTTTCATAAACTTCTGGACCAGGGCTCTCCTGGTCCCTTTGCAACCAGCTCAGGTTGATTGGGTGTCTACTGGCTACTGAGGGAGTATGCTGCAGTCGAGGAGGAGTTGACAGGCCAGCGAATTAGTAGAGGGCTTGTGGATTCCCGTGTAGAGAAAAGAATGACCCCAGCAGAGTCTGGACAGTAGTAAGAGGCGGCTTTCTTAGGGTCCTGGCTGAAGTGTGTGTGTCGTCGCTGCCCTCTGTTGGATGGAACGGGATCTGCTCTGATCTCAGATCTACAGCTGTTTGCAGCATTGCTGTGCTGGTCCCAGGATAAGCAGAGCACCGCGCAGATACAAAATTTGTATCCGCAGCCGTATCCATACCTGCAAAAATGAGGGGGAGATATTCTTATCCCCATGCGTGGCTATAAAGTGGATTTGCAGGGCTCTAAGGATAAGACACAAGGAGGGTGAGTTAATATTGTTTATGGGACAGACTGAAGTGAGTCCAATGAAAGTTATTACTTCTCCTACCTTGTCTTTCTCTAATCACCTAGTAGTTACTCTGCAGAGGTGATACCCTGAGTGTTTTTTTTTTTTTTTAATTTCTAGGTAAACCACTGGCTCCAAAAATCTTCCAGCCCCCTGTGAGCAATGAAGTGGCATCCCTGAGCAAGGTATGGCTGGCGGTGGGAGTGGCAAAGCAAGGCGGTCATGAGGACTTTCCCCAGAGACAGTCCCATATGGCTCAGTTCAGGATGGGGCACCCTGCTCCTCTCTGCTGACACTGCCTCCATGCCTCTGCTGCAGGGGGTTAATGTGAAACCTCAGAAAAGGGGAGAAGAGGGAGTTGGGGGATGGAGGGGGAGAAGCAGGATTCTCTCTAAACAGCAGGAGGGTGGTGGCTGCAATATAGGACATGGCCATGAAGCAAGTGGTGTAATTCACCTCAGCTGAGAGGGACTCATCTTGGCAGCAGCCCTGTGCTTGCTTCATTGCCCTGATACGCCTGAGACCTTCCAGCACAGGCCAGAGGTGAAAGTAAGGGGATGCACCCTGGTGCTCCAGCAAACGCTGGCTGAGCTGTGACAAAAGCCAGCAGGGAGCTATTTAAAGAGCTGGCAGAGAGCTGGGTTGCAATGGGACAGTGCCTGTAAGAAATGTTAAGCTACTTCCACCGCTGGCACAGGCTGTGTTACGGATGAGGTGGGAGGGCTGCACCATGACTGGCAGATGTTGCTGCTGTGCCGACTTCCTAGCATGGCCCATTCTGTTGCGAATTCCCAGCTCCCCATCTTCTCTGGGTTTGGTGCCTCCATGATGTGGCCCCAGGGGGAGATGGTCCGTTCCAGCCTGTCTCCTTTTGTTGTTCCACCCAGGGTGTCAGGGGGGTATGTGAGAAGCGGGTCGTAACTCCCCTGTGACTTTGTCCCTTAGCTCCAGCCAGACTACATCCCTGAGGAAGAAATCCAGGAGAAGGTGCGAGATATCGAAAAGCAGCTGGATGAGCTGGAGCTCAAAGGAGTTGATATGGAGAAGCATCTGCGTGACTGTGAGGGAGGTAAGGGAGGCCAGAAAGATCCTCTCAACTAGAGTCGGGAAGGATGAGTCTAGAATCCCATGGTCAGTGTCCCATCTACAGGGGTGGTGGCTTTGATCCTAGCAGCTCTCACAGTGTGTAGGGTCTAGGGATGTGAACGGGTAACCAGTTAACTAGTAACCCATGGTGGCTGGAGCAGCTCCCTGCCTGCCATGGGCAGGGGGCTTGCTGCGGACAGAGCCTGTTCTCCTCCAGAGCAGCCTCTGTCCATGGGCAGCCCAGGTGCCCTGCAGGCAGGGCCTTCTCCAATGGGGGCTGGGAGCCGGGAGCCGGCAGCAGCCCCATCTCCTGTAGGGGCTGAGAGCTAGCAGAGCCAGCCCCAGTGCAGGGCTGGGCGCCAGCAGAGCCAGTCCCAAGGCAGGGTTGGGGTGGGAGCCCCATGGATTGGAAGTTGCTCTATTGGGATCCCGCTTTAGTCAGTTAACCTAATGTTTAACTGGTTAACTTGACGTTTAACCAGTTAACTGATTAACTGGGATTGTACATCCCTAGTAGGGTCCCTGAGCTGGCTTATGCATGAGGCCTGATAAAACGCTGGGATGGAGAACTTCCAGCTGGCTCTGTCCATTTCCTGACGTGCTCTTCCAGGAACTTGCTGCTCTATTGCCAAGTGGCGGTGGGTGAGGGAAGTTCAGGAACTGAAAGGCTGCTGCTGACCTGCCTGAGGGAATTCAGGCTGGACTGTCTGTCATGGACTTTGTCACCAGGGACGGTCTTGGGCAAAATACTCGATAACCTTGTTTGGGTTGGCACAGGTTGGCAGATTGCATGGAAGGTGAGGTGGGCAGCCTATGACAAGAGGAGTCCTTGGCCAGTTTACTTGTATCTGTCCCGATGCTCATCGTCCATACCCTGCGTAGTAGCGAGCTACCTGTGATGGGAGGGATACCCAGCTTGTACCTGTGACTAGTGTAGGTTATCCTGAGCTGTCCTAGCTGGGAAGCCGCTGCTGGCACTTGTAATCGCGGTGCATTGGGAATGGACGTATTGTTTGTCTTGTCTGCAGACGACTCAGAGGATGCTCTCATGGTGGATTGGTTCAAACTGATCCACGAGAAACAGCTGCTGCTGAGAGCGGAGTCAGAGCTGATGTACAAGTGAGTGCCTGGCAGCCTCCCCTGCCCACAGCCAGTGAGCTGACCCCTGCAGTGTGGGGGTTGGAGAAGGGGTGTCAGACTGACAGGTGGGGAGGCACAGGCAAGGCTGGACGGTATTAGCTGGGGGGGTATTTGCTTCTACTATGGTGATGTGACCTCAGCTGTCAGAACCATGCTGGGGTGCTGTGAGGCAGGGGTCCCTCACAAGTGGGAAAGGTTGATGGCCCTCTCTAGCCCCACATCTGGGTGTGAGGAGACAGACTGATAGGGGGCAGCCCAGGACTCCCTCTTGCCCTGGCTGGGTCCTCTCCTGAGTCCTGCCAGGGAGTTCAGAGAGCAGCTTCCCACCCCCAGCTCCAAAGCGACCTGCGCGGGCCCTGCTTTGGGATGAGGCGGGGGAATCACCTGTTGCCCGTCTGGCATCCCGCAGATCGAAACAGCAGAAGCTGGAGGAGAAGCAGTGGAATATTGAGAGTGAGTTGCGGCACCTAATGAACAAACCAGGTAAGCGAGGCAGTCGGCTGCCATCCTCCAAGGGAGGTCCTCTGGCCCGGCCCTGTCTCTGCATCTTGCTGGGATTCTCCTCTGCAGAAGGCTCACCTGGTCTCCGGTCCACCTAACCCAGGCCAGGGAGACAGCAGTGCTGGGGGGAGGTTTGTGAGGGACCTCCCAGAGAGGCAGGGTGTCTGGCACCACAAACATGTCAGCAGTGTAGCACAGTGTTGCTGTGACCGGTTCTTCTTGTGCTGCACAGACGAGCAGAAGACGCACGTGGAGAGGATGCGGGAGCAGGAGTTGCTGGACTCGTACGTGAACATAGTCAATGACCGAAACAATATCGTGGAATGCCTGGATGAGGACAGACTCAGGTACAGGACTTGGGGCGGAGAGGAGGCAAGATGGAGGCTGCTTGTATCCTACCGCTCTCCATTCCCCGCCAAACAGGGTCTGAAGGTTAAAAAGTTCATGTCGGGATTGAGGCTGCAAGGACTGAGGAAGAGCATCTCCCTGGAGCTTTCTGAGAACCCCTCTTGTGAGAGGGTGATGGAGGCTGGGTCATGGGCAGACGCTAGAGCTGAGGGAAGTCCCGCGCTGTGCGGAAGAGCTGCCCTGTGTAGGCCTTAGAGCCTGCACCCCACTCCCCGTGGCTGGTGGTTGGCTGTGAAACACTCACATGCTGCTTGGCTCTTCATAGAGCGGCTGCGCAGGGAAGAGCTGCAAGATCAATTTGGTGCTTGTCTTACTCCGTGTTCTTGTGTAGACTTCTTTGGCAGCCACCTCTCCTGCTGCCCTAGACCTGTGCTTCACACACTCGGACTAAAGGCGGCCTTCCCTAGCCTGGCCAAGCCCCCCTCCCCACCCTGGTGTGTGTTATCAGCTTCATTGGCCACCCAGAGCTCGCAGACATACTGGGGCCTGGGCACATACAGAACTGCCCATTTCTGTCTACTCGCGGCTGCCTGTGGGGCTGGGTGGCAGTGCCGAGCGCACCTGGGGGGTGGAGCATGCGAGAGCAAGCAATGCCACGGTGCCCCTCAGCTGAGGGCATCGCCCCCGGCCTACAGCGACTGGGCAGAGCCAAGGAGCAGCCCTCGGTGGCTTGCTATGCAGTTTCCCCTGTCTTGCTGGGAGCGCGGGGTACTGGCTCACTGCATTCCTGGGGCCTGACTCTAACACAATCCTCTCCCTTCCCAGAGAGCTAGAGGAGGATCAGGTGCTGGCAGACATGATCCGGAAGCTGGGTAAGGACTGTCTGTTGTAGCTGACCCGGGCTGCTGCGGTAAGGACAAGGGCACTCACGTTCTGTGCTCTTTTCTCACCTGCAGATGCGTCCCACGAGAGCCAGGCCCCCAACAAGATGAAGAACAAGTTCCGCTGGTCCAAGATCTGGAAGCAGAAAAGCAAGAAGAAAGCTCAGCAGTGAGGTTCCCTGCATGGCAGCGTGAAGGGCCACAGACTCCAGGAGACAGTCCCTCCCCAGCGCGGCTTCTCTGAGTCAGCCGGAGCTGCTCTGCCGTGAGACGGGGACTCGGGCACAAGGACTGCGGGGGGCAGTGTGATTTCTCCCTCCTCTCAGAAGTGGGAGAGAGGGGGCTCCAGGTGCTACCTCCCTCCCCTTTCCCCCAGCTGAGTGAGAGCTACAGCCGCTGCCAGAGCCAGGGACTTGGGAACTCACTGAGCCAGCACGCCGCTGGTTTGCTCGCTGGCAGCTAGCACGTTGACTCTCTGCTCACACCCATTCTGATGCTCATCAGCACAACTACGCGAGCCCTCGCGGTACCTCGGAGCCCTCCTGCCCAGGATGGGTACATGCAGGGGGAGCGGCTCCTCAGCCTCCCTCCCGGCACACGCTTGCTCCGCGAACATTCGGAAGCTCCTTGGGTGCGTTGCAGGATAGCACCTGCTGTTGGCCTGTCTCGGCTGATGCAGGCTCGTGGGCCGTAGGATGCCAGTGTAGATGTTCAGGCTGGAGCCCGGGCTCTGAGACCCCCCTGATGCGGGGAAGGGGTCCCAAAGCTCCGACTCCAGCCGGAACGTGAGCGGCAACGCTGTGATTTTATCGCCCTGCAATCCCGAGTCAGCTGCCGCAGCCCAGCCAGGGGTGCCTTCTTGCAGTGCAGACCTACCCCGAAAGGCTGCAGGGCCGGGAGTCACTGTGGGCACCTGGGGCAGAGGAACTCCCCGCATGCTCTCCACAGGCCCCAGCACAGGGAAGAGCGGGCGGGCACGGAGCCTGGGCGTCTGGCTCGCACGGGGAGGTGAGGGGCGGAAAGGACCTGGGTGGACTTAGAGGAGAGAGGCTGCTGCAGGGACATAGAGCAGCCCTTTAGCTTTCCAAACTGCAGGGCCGGTGTGTCTGGGCCAGGCATCCCCATGGCATGACACTCCCTGCCCCTCTCTGCAGGGGGGGCGGCACCCAGCTGGCTGTCCTGGGGGGTGTCTGAGAAGTGGGACTCTTGCTGCCTATGGCCCGTAACTCTGAAGGGGGCGGCAGAACCTCTTCTAATGAGCCGGTAACTCATGCCCACTGTCCCCTTGGGCTCCTGAGCCTGCCCAGCCCTCCCCCAGCCACAGTGGGCTAAACAGTTGTCTGGGGAGACTCCTTTAATGGTAAAGCAGCTATCCCAGGGAGTTGCATTCCGGCTGGGAAGGGGAAGGCAGCGGGTGCAGGGGAAATTCTTTGCTGGGCTGAAGGAGTCTCAAGCCAAGGCCTCTCTCCTCGTCCCTCCTCTGGGTACAAGCAGAAAAGGACCGTAGCTGTGCATCAGATCTGCCCGGTAGACATGCAGTCTTCAGCACTGCCGCAGCAATGAGCACTGGGAATGAAGACTGGGAGGAGGGCTTACAAAGCTTACTAGATCCTCTGCAGCACTTGCAAGCTGTGGAATCTCCCGGCGGTTGTTCCCTGGCTCCAACACCATGCATCTCCTTAGGATCTCGCCGGGTGCTCTGCTGCGGCGTGAGAGAAACTCTGTCTCTCTCCAGGGAAGGTAGGTGGTCACATGGTGGGAAAAGTTTGCAGTCTGTGCCTACCGAAGTGTGTTGGTGTCATGCTCTCCTCCTCCGCCAGGTGGCATTATGGTTCTCTGACCAAGTTACTTTGCCCAGGGCAGCGAACAGCTGATGTGCTCAGGAAGCCCTAGCAGCCCTTTTTCTGTACAGTGTGTGGTGTGTGTCTACAGTCAGCGGGGCCTAGGGGGATTTGCTTTGTATTGGCATATGTTTCTTTTCAATAAATAATAAAACTTAGAGGAAACGTGGATGTGAATGTGGTGGTGGAGTTGCTGGACATGGGACCATCTGCAAGGGCCGGCCAGCCTGCGAGGAGTGAACTTGGCTCTCCTGCAAGGCTGGGGGGAAAGTGCGCTGGCGGGAGATTGAGAAAGGACAGCTAGCTCCTGCCTCTGGTGTGTCTGTTTTGTGCGGAGAGGGTTCCCTCCTCCTAGCAGGGTGGTGGGCACTTTTCACAGGCACTAGGGCAAGTTTAAACAGGCGGGGAGGAGTGGAGAAGAGCTGTTTGCCTCTGTGGGGCTAAAGTGATCGTCTGAAATTCACACTGATCTTCGAAACAAGTTAGCACGAAGGGGTTGCCTGGGAGACTTCCCTCTTCAGGAATCACTTAGTGAATTTGTACCTCATTCAAGGCGACCTTTGTTCTAGCTCCTCTCTTCAGCGTTGTTTTGCTGATTGTACCTGCTCTTCACTACAGTGGGCTCAACATGTGTCTGCAGCCTTCATTGCTCACTGACGGCATTTACACGTCACAAGCTCCCTCTTCTCCACCCCACACTGAAAGCTGCACCTGCTCTCTTGCTGCTTCTCCCATTGTCCCCACACCCAAGCTCTGGGAAATTGGAATATAGTTGGTGCTTTTGGCTGATGGATCCAATTTTGCCTCGTGCTCCAGCTTGTCGGACCAGGGATGTGTTATGTCTGCTGGAAGCACAGTAGCCAAACAATGGTTTCATCAAACAAAGCAGATCTGGTAAGTGCAGACCTGTAGGCCCATTTCTAGCCATGGTTCTTGCCCGACAGCCCATGCTTCCAGAGAAGCAGAGATGAGATGGATCTGCTGGGTTAGCTCACCACAAGGCCTTGAAGGGTAAGCCTAGAGAAGTCCAGTAATTCTCTTTTTCTGGAGAATGGAAGTTGCCTGTGTGTGTATTAATAGTTGTTAAATACTGAGGTGGACGGCTAGTCCTTGGGTCAGGGGCAGCTCTAGGAGGACTTATGGCACAAGAATTCCAACAGCCTGCCCGCAGGTGTGACTTGTCCCATACCCACATACGATTCGCGGTTCAGGCTATGGCTCTGACCCAACAAAGCACTAGGCCTGTACTTTACAAGGGTGAGGAGCACCAGCGTTAATAGTCCCCACTTAAAAGTAAGCGTTGGCCGAAGTCTTTGTAGTCTTTGTGCAAGCCATAGAAAGAGTTTGAGGGACAAGGTGGGAGAGGTAAAATCTTGGATCGGATCGGATTGGATTGGCTTGGCTTCTGTGGCTGAGAGAGACGAACTTCATTCACACCAAGCTGTACGGGAGGATAGAAATACTTCAGCTGCTGGCAGGGTTCACCTCCTTAACTTCTACTGAGCCATGTCCCATGGTCACCTGCAAATCCTCAATGAAAGACAGAAATCATCCGACCAGCTACAGCCCTGGAAAAGTTGAACCCCCTAACGGGGTTTGCCTGTGAGGCTATTACAAGAACCCTCTCTCCTGGGAAGAGGAGAGGGCGCACATGCAGAATTCCACGTCCATCCTCCTTTCTGACCATGACTAGCCTGTGGGATTCAGGGCCTCTGTAAGTGTTGCAGTTTCACAGCTCTCGCCCCCAGCTCCAGTCCATTCATAAACATGGCAGGCTGGGAATTTGTCGTCCACCTGGGTTCCAGTGGGACTTAGGCAGCCCCTTCCTCCTCTCCCCCTTGGCTATTCCCTGCCTCAGCCAACACCTGCTGTGGCACAGACCTTAGGAAGGTGGTTGCTGTTAATTATCTGCCATGCTGGAAAACAGTAGCACTCCTGCCCTGGGAGGAGCAGCTTAAGTAGATGCCTCCCACCCAGATCATTACAGAAAGGGGGTGATGCTGCTGCTCCTACAGTTATTTATATCTGATACTGTAGCACACACAGCCCTGGGCAGACTCTGTCCAGGTCCTTGTATTTGGAGCCCGGTTTGAGTGCTTTGATTCTGTAGAACGGGGTGGGAAAAAGCAGCCTGCAGACAAGATGCAGTTTGCAAGGGTTATCCCCTGGCAGGCCATGGGCGCTTCATGTACCTGCAGACACGCAGGTAAATATGCTCACAGCTCCAGCTGGCCATGGTTTGCTGTTCCCATCCAATGGGAGCTGTGGGAAGCAGTAGCCTGGTGCTTCCCGAAGCTCCCATTGACCACAGATCACCATTTTCAGCCAATGGGAGCTTTGGGAAGCTGTAGCCCAGTCCATGGTGGTACTTGCGAATTGTGGCCAATGGAAGCTGTGAGTGGCTCAGCTAAATAAAGCATCCGGTGGCCTGCCAGGCACTAACTGGTGAACTTTTCCAGCCCATAGGCCGCTTATTACCCACTTCTCAATAGTGTCCAAGAGCTGCCCAGGCTTGGGGTGTCTCAGCAGACTTCAGAATGTAGATCCTTTATCCAGCACCCCCCCTTTAGAGCTGTCACCCTGTGGCCTATCTCCTGAGCCCATGGGGTAAGAGCTGACCCCTCCGGTTCCCCTGTAGCCGAGTGAGCTCTCTGTGCTTACAGGTCATCACTTGTGGGAAGTGATAATGAAGCAAACAGAGCAACTTTGCACAGGATTCTAAGCCCAGGCACATTTTCCTGATTACCAGAAATACATAGATCAAGACAAAATAATGCACCTGTGCACATTTCTGTGCTGCAATTTCTTCACCACTCTTCTTTGTGGTTAGAGTTTTCTGGTGAGTCCAGGTCCCCTCCCCACCCTGTACATGGCTTCTCCCCCAGCATCATGGAGTGTGTCTCACTCTGACCTGTGCAGGCGGGTCAGAGGCGGCCCCTTTGCCTCTCCTGCCTGAGGTTGCTGGGCCTGAGTACCATCTCAGAGCAGGGGGAGGATTCCAGACATAATGTGCCAGTGGTCCGGCAAATGCTACCTGCTGGATTCTAGCACCCAGTGTTCTCCCAGGGGTCCTACTCTGTGTACACCACTACAGATCCGTAATGTGCCTGGCTGAATGCTCTAGGGCAAGGCTGACGAGGGCAGGGGACAATGGACCATCCTGTCCGTGATTCTCTGAAGCACAGCTTGGCAGGAGGGGCGCACAGAACTCCCCTTTACCCAGTGTCAGTTACAGAAGCAAGTGTTAAGCCCATCTGGATGGGATTCCAGATCATCAAATAGTTGATCCCAAAGCTAGTTTCTGTAGGACTGCTGGCACAGATCCAGTCTGCCCTGCTGGCTTTCTCTGGGGCTAGAGATGGGGCAACAGCTGGAGTGTTTGGCTGGCTGAGATGCAGCTCTCTGCTACCATTATCCTAGGCTGTTCTTCCCCTGACAAATCCCACATGATGGACATGACTAATCTCCAGTCTCAGGGATTTTGTTTCAGCTCCTAAATCTGGTGCCAGCGCAGGCTGTGGTATCACCTCTGGAGAACCTGGCTCTTGTGCCAGAATGTGCTTGTGTGACTGGTGCCAGTGCTCATAGTCATGTGGCCTCTGCAGTGCTGGGTACTAGACTGCAGGGATGAAGTCTGTCATTCAGGGCCTGGGGTGGGTATGCCTGGGGGATATAAACCCCTCGGGCCTGCACCCAGAGCAATAAATGCTGTGTCCAGAGGGACCCAGGCAACTGGATAGAAGACACGATGGTGAAATGCTGCAGAAGTACTATACCCACTGGCGTGAGATCCCTCTTGTGTGTGAACAGCTCCTCCACTGGGCGCAGATGTTCTTTGCTTTCTGGGCTGTAGATGCAAGCTGTAATGGTGTAGCCCGAGGCCCGGTGTGCTTCAGAAGCAGCCCTGGGAAGTACACTTTGTGGGCTACAAACTGTAGCATGTTGGGAGAACTTTCTGGTTCCTGCCAGGGTCTCAGTACTGACTGAGCTGGGAGCATGCAGGCTGAAGGCAGAGAGGAGAGGCTGCTGAACTGGAATCCTGTGAAGAAAACAGAACAGGTAGGGCCAAAAAGGGCTCATACAGCCCCCCGAGAGGTGTTTAAGTGATACAAAGGGAGAACATGGGCTTCTTTGTGGTGGGAGTTAGAACATGTTCTAAGGGGGTTGTGTTGTACAATGAACACTCTGCTGTCCCAGCAGGGTCTCAGCACGGACTGAGCTGGGAACACATAGGGTGCAGGCAGAGAGAAGGCTGCCTGAGTGGGTCTGGTCTGAGGTGCACGCACGCTGACACACCATGCAGTGCACATAAAGGAGCCTAGTCTCCCAGGCTGTGTCTACATTGGCAAGATTTTGCACAAAAGCGGCTGCTTTTGCGCAAAATCTTGCCGCCTGTCTACACTGGCCGCGAGTATTTGCGCAAGAACACTGACGTTGTACTGTACAAAATCAGTGCTTCTTGCGCAAATACTCTTGATGCACCCACTCAGGGATAAGCCCTCTTGCGCAAGTATTCTTGCGCAAGAGGGCCAGTGTAGACAGCAACATTAATTTCTTGCGCAAGAAAGCCCGATGGCTAAAATGGCCATCGGAGCTTTCTTGCGCAAGAGAGCGTCTACACTGGCACGAATGCTTTTGCGCAAAAGCAAATCTTTTGCACAAAGGCACATGCCAGTGTTAGACACTCTCTTGCACAAATACTTTTAACAGAAAAACTTTTCCGTTAAATGTATTTGCGCAAAATCATGCCAGTCTAGACGCAGCACCAGAGTTGTCACAAGGCTTCCCCTCTGCTGAATAGCCTCATACTGGGCTAGTGAGCAGGAGGGGCTACCATGACGAAGGGGTGGGGGAGGAGTATGGCGTTTCTCTTTCATGGATGCCCATGGCACTGCCTGACCTACCTGCATTTGTCAGGGAACTACCACGGATGGTTTCAAAGGACAGTGGGGGAGACCCAGTTACCAGCCATTGTGCTGATCCCGCAGAGATTTTGCATGTTTTTACCTTCTAGCCCCTGTACTGCCTCCTGGAGTTCCAGGATGCACACGTGTACGTAGGAGCCAGGCACTAGTCTGTGTGCAGAGCAAAGCCAGGCCCTGTCCGGTCTGGTCAGTATCAGGCACACTTCTGCTGCGCTAGGACTATCTTTATATCAGCCAAAGGTGAGTGGGAAACGCTGCCTGTGTTTGAAGTAGTGATTCAGACTCATGCGGTTCAGCTATGGATGATCCCCTCGTGGGCCAGGCCCTGCTAACACACTGTCCTGCATTTTTACATTTTAAAAACAAGCACATGGCAGACTGATTCCTCTTCCTGCCTTGCAGGTCCTGTGTTCTGGGATTTGCAGGCTCCCTGCTCTGATTAACCAAGGGCTGAGCTCTAGCCCAAGGAAAACCTCAGGGAGGGGGGGGATTGGGGAGAGACAGCTTTATTCGAAGCTTCTGCTGAGAAAATCCCTGGGGTGAACCCTTTCTGATAGGAACGGTTCTATTCTCTGCCCTAAAACTCAGCAGCATGTGGCCTCAGAACTGCTGGGACGAGGGAGGGGAGGGGAACTCCGACTCTCCCGCAAGTCCCTCCCCCACAGCTATCTTCCCCTAAATAATTATGCAACCCAGCCTCCTCTCCTATAATCTGCTGTGAAGCAAGTTACCCGTTAGTTCTCCCTCGTGAATCATTAGAAAGATGAGGAGAAATTTCCTGCGAACTCTATTCCACTTAGCGTTTGTGATACCATCAAGCCCAGAGCCTTGGGCTCTGGCATTGGGTTGTAAGGGAGAGGGCGTTTGCAAGACTCCAGAGAGAGTGAGAATACCTGTTTGTGCACATGCACAGGTGCATTTCCTCCCAGGGCCCATGATGGGAATGTGGGAGGAAAGGTGAATTTTTTTGCTGCTATTTCAGGAGCTGGTTTGTTTTAGTTTCCTATGGGCTCCTGCTGAGGTTTGCTGCCCACCTTGGTTCACATGTGGCCAGTGTGTGGCAGCTCATTTTTCTGTAGCTAGAAGTAAAGGGGAGCATTGGCTGTACTGTTCTGCACCCCCATCAGCCATGTCCTTGGGCTCCTGCGCGGGGTGTGTGACTCCAGCAGGCAGGGCAGGAGTTCTGGAGGGGAGGTGTGGGGTCGACAGTCCATCCTAGCCAATTGTACGTACAGATGGAGCCTTCACTTCTGTACAGTCAGCCTTCCACCCCTCCCCCTGGCAGGTTTCTTTAATGACCATCTCAGAGGTAATTTCAGATGGCTCATTAACAGTTCAGAGTAAACAAGCGGAATGCACCGAATTAGTCGTGATGAGCACAAAAGGAAATTAACTTTCATCTTCTCCCTGTTCTTCCAGTGAAGATCTGGGAAGCTCTGCCCTGAAGCTCCAGCTCCACTCCACCCCTTCTCCAAGTCCCCACCCTCGCTCCACCTCTTCCTGTTCCCTCCCCAAAGCCAAATGCCTCCCCTAGCCACCAAAGAGCCAGTTGGCTGGGCCTGACTGAACAGCCGGGCCTGGTGGGTGCATAGCACCCAACATTTCTTTTCTGTGACTGGAGCACCCATGGAGTCAGCGCTTACGGATCAAAGCCACATGGAACAAGGGAGTCCAGCTGGAGTTGTGCACCCTGCATCAGCTTGAGACAGAGGAGCGGAGCCCTCCAGTTTATCTTGCTGTCACCAGGCATAGCAATGACCATAAAGGAGTGGGCTACTCTCTTCTTTGAAGAGAGATTAAAAAGAGTTGAACTTTTCAGCTTAGAAAAGAGGAGACTAAGGGGGGGGGATATGATAGAGGTCTATAAAATCATGACTGGTTTGGAAAAAGTGAATAAGGAAAAGTTATTTACGTATTCCCACAATATAAGAACTAGGGGGTCACCAAATGAAGCTAATAGGCAGCAAGTTTAAAACAAAAGGAAGTTTTTCTTCTCTCCGTGCACAGTCAACCTGTGGCACTCCTTGCCAGAGGATGTGGTGAAGGCTAGGACTTTAACAAGGTTCAAGAAAGAGCTAGATAGATTCATGGAGGTTAGGTCCATCAATGGCAAGCCAGAATCTGTAGGAATGGTGTCCCTAGCCTCTGTTTCTCTGGAAGTGGGTGACGGGAGGATCACGTGGGGATTACCTGTTGTGATCCCTCCTGCTGGGGCATCTGGTATTGGCCACTGTCGGCAGACAGGATACTGAGCTAGCTGGACCTTTGGTCTGACCCACTATGGCCGTTCTTATGCTCTTATCTGGCTGGCTGGGGCCTCTTGCACAACAGATTGATGTGAAGAAAGAACTCATGAGTAACCTTTCTGCCGGGTAGGCCTGGCAGCAACCTGGGCCAGGTTCAATAGCTAGGGGTCCATCTCACACAGAACCGGCTCGAGCCCCCACCCAGTAACCTGGGAAATTCACACACCCCTGGGTGCCTCTGAGAGGCAATGCTTCCCCACTTGCAAGCACAGAGTCTGAGTGTGGGAAAGAAACATTTAATGAAACAGAGAGAGAAGTCATATGGCATTAACTTGGGAAAATACCACAAACAGAGTTCATAGCCCAAACATGAGCTAAGGCCCTCCCCCCCCCCCAGCCAAGAATCACCCAAAGTCTGACACCCAAAAAAGTCTCTGTCCCTGGTCAGTGCTGCCCAGAGTCCAAAAGTTCACCTGCAGGGTTTTACCTCCCAACCTCGGTGGAAATGGGGGCGGGGGGATAGATAGGGGCACCTTACATGGTCTGAAGCCAGTGGCCCCACCTCTCCATAGGGTTCTGCTGCAGTCTTTAACGCGAGCCACTCTGCCATGCTCCACCAGCTGTCTCGTTCTGCTCCGTTGGTCGCCTGCCGCTGCTCCTACCAGCTGTGCCGCAACACTGGTCACCTGCCACTGCTCCTACTGGCTGCCTGACAGTCGTTCCCACCAGCCACTCCACTGGCTGCAATGGGTCTGGCTCCCAGCCAAACCAGTAATTTCAGCTCTTAGGCTGTGTCTAGACTGGCATGATTTTGCGCAAATACTTTTAACGGAAGAGTTTTTCCGTTAAAAGTATTTGCGCAAGAGAGCATCTATACTGGCATGTGCCCAGTTATAGACGCTTTCTTGCGCAAGAAAGCTCGGATGACCATTTTAGCCATCGGGCTTTCTTGCGCAAGAGGGCTTATTCCTGAGTGGGAGCATCAGAGTATTTGCGCAAGAAGCACTGATTTCGTACATTAGAACATCAGTGTTCTTGTGCAAATTCTCGCAGCCAGTGTAGACAGGCAGCAAGTTTTTGCACAAAATTTTGCCAGTCTAGACGCACCCTTCGTGATTTCACCTCTTTAGCCACCACCTAGACTAGCAAAAAGACTCCTCACGGAGTCTGCTTTAGGACTGTCCTTAAAACAAAGGGGGAAAGGGGCAGGCTGGGCCAGTCTTATAGCTCACACCTGGCAGGTGTGGAGCAGGCTGACTCAGGCTCTTTAGCCCTCCCCTCCTCCCCCCAGCTCAGTCCACTCAACTCTGGAAGAGGGGAGGCTTGTTTCTCGGAGACCTATTACAATGATGGTGTCTCTCCTGCAAGCAATGGTGTCATGTTTTACAGTTCTCACATTTTGGGGTGGCATGATTTGTGACCCCCCACAACAGCCCCAAATTATTTACAATACACCACATTCCATTCCAACACTAATCCTCCATCAGCCCTGGCTGAATTGGATTTACATAGCCACACCTCGGATTCCTTCCCCCTCCTGAAATGAGCTGTATTTACATATCAACAGTTAACAGTTAATTATCTTGAGAGCTAAACAATTGGAGTGGGCACACCCATGCCCATGGCAGCTCTCTCCTTTTAGCTGGCTGATAGCAAGCAGCAGTTCAGCCCCTGCTTACACATGGATATAGCAGCTGAGTAACAGGCCAGCTCCTCAGCCCTAGTGGAAAATCCCTGGGCCTGGGATGTGAGCTCTGTCTCCATTCATATCCTCTTAACAGTCAGCCAGGAGGGACACAGACTCTCTGGACAAACCAGCCTTGCTTTTGAGAGTGTTACTGACCAGGAGCTCTTTGGTCCTGCAGGCTAAACCCAGAGTCCAGCATGGTGTAGGACTGGGGGAATGCAAAGCTCCTGGTGATAAAGGAAATGGGGGGCTACGTCTAGACTGGCATGATTTAGCGCAAATACTTTTAAAGGAAAAGTTTTTCCGTTAAAAGTATTTGCGCAAAAGAGTGTCTAGACTGGCACGGGTGCACTTGCGCAAAAGACATCTTTTGCGCAAAAGCATCCGTGCCCAGTATAGTCGCGCTTTTGCACAAGAAAGCTCCGCTGGCCATTTTAGCCATCGGGCTTTCTTGTGCAAGAAATTAAGGTGCCTGTCTACACTGGCCCTCTTGCGCAAGAGGGCTTATCCCTGAGCGGGAGCGTCAAAGTATTTGCGCAAGAAGCACTGATTTCCTACAGTAGAACGTCAGTGTTCTTGCGCAAATTCAAGCGGCCGGTGTAGACAGGCGGCAAAATCTTGCCAGTCTAGATGCACCCGGGGAGTGGGAACTGGGTCCATTCCCAATTCAGGAATATTCAGGTATGCTCCAGGGAGACTGACTCTTCCAGGGGAATCACCCCAACCATCCTTCCAGGTAAATTTCTGGAGAATGGGAAGAAGTGAAAGGGGTAACTCTGATGCTACTGGCAAGTGGCTGGTAAAACACACTTATGCCACCACACCTTGCACTTATTCTCCATTCATGTCACACCCTACACGGCAAGCTCCCCTCCACGCAGCCTTCCAAGGCTGGGCTCATACACAGTGCCCCAGCAGGCCTGGTAGCAAATGACTGAGGTAAGGCTATTGACAGCCATGTTGCTGCTCCTTCTAGCTGGGACTCCCTTATCTGCCAGGCATGAGTATTATGTGAATACCAAGTGGCTATTCTTCCAAGTGAGAGGCATGATTTCAGGAGCCCTCCCTCTAGCTGTCAGTCACCAAGCATTTCGTTTTCCTAGCTCTTTGGAGACAGCAGTTGTAGCAAGGTGAGGCAGTGGACACTTTTCCTCTTGTTGATAGCCATGCCTAATCTCCTCGCAGAGGGACCCTTTGTCCTAGACACTAGCCACCAGGAGTCATTCAGGGGCGAATGAGAAGCTATAATTGGTCTGTGACAAATTAAACCATTTTTCCTTAGGAGCTGAGAGCAGGACCGTGGGGTGGGCTTGGCATGGTTCATTGGGAGGGGGGGCAGTGGGTAGAGTAAATGCCTTGCAAATTATTGCCAGATGAGCATTAAAGGCTAAAATTAAATTCCAGTTTAGCACCTATCACCTTGGGTGGGGGGCTGCTGGCAAGGGAAGGGAGGAGGAGGAGGTGGCCGATGAAGAGCAAATGGATGCTGTTTTGCATTTTTCACTACAGCTGCAGAGGGGGTTGGATATGGGCAGGTGGGGAAGGGGGGGCGGTGAGTTGGGACAAGCTGAGTCACTGCACTGAGGAGGCAGAGATGAAGGAGGGTGGAGGGAAGCAGCCTGCTGAAAAGCTGGGGCTGTGTTCCCCTCATTTTCCATCATCTAAGCCCTAAGGTCAGAGGCTCAAAGGAAATTTAGGCTCCAACAGGAGAGAGGGACCTAAATACCTAAATTCTGAAGATCTGAACCCAAATGCTGATTCCCCACTCCCCACCCCCTTCCTATATTGTCTATCGTGCCAGTGCTTTATAACACACTAAAGGAAAGGTGTCTCTCCATGTAACCTGCAAGCCAGTGGAGATCAAACCTTGCTAAGGAGATGTTCTTAACCAACCACTTTGTGCCAGGAAACACCTACAGACAGTGCCAGGAAACACAGGGGAAGAGCTCAGGAGAGGTGTCTGGATGAACCACCTGGGTTTCATGGATCCCTGCCCCAAGAGCTAACAAATTAATTTTGGAGCTGGTGGACAACAAGATGACAGGGAAGGGGAGAGGAGGGAGAACAGGGATCCCTTCTCTAAGATGATGTAGCTGATCAGTGAGACTCATGTGTCCTGTGATGGGGCACAGGACAGGAGAGAAATGGAGCTCAGATTTCATTTGGGAGGTGAGTGGCTGGTGACTGAGAAGACCACTATTCAGATTTGTGGTAGGCATTGTGGAAGCAGAGAGCTTTCAGAAGGGATTTGAAAGAGGCAAGGGGAGCAGCTCTGGAAACCCTACCACACAGGGTGTTCCACACATGAGGATGGATGGGGAAGAAGGCACTGAGCAGATAGTGGGTGAAGCAAATGAATGGGGTCTCAAGACTACCAGTGGAGTAGCCGAGAGCCAGGGCTGATGTGATGAGGAACTAGAACTGTGTGGGATTGTGGCAGAGTTATACAAGGCCTTGAAGTCTGGACTTCAAAACAAGAAGGTTCTACTTGGTGTAGTAGAGAAAGAAGGCTGGAGGAGGATTGACGTATTTGTATCACTGGGCTAGAACTTGGTCAGTTGCATTTCGTATAGAGAGCAGGGCGAGGCTGCAGACATCAAGAGGGGAGACATCTAGATGAGAGATGGAAACACCGAGTCAGACTTCACTGGTGATGTGGGGGAAGAAACAAAAAAGCCTGGATATGGGGAATGGGATATTGCAAATGGGAAGAGATAAACAGATAAAGGTGGCCCCCTGCCAGGTTACATGGCTTGAAGGGTGATGATGAGTGGGGTGATTTTGGGAGAAAGAATAGGAGTTCAGGTTTGGCTGTTTCAATTTGATGGTGAGAAACTCAGGAGGTCTGCCAAAGGGCCAAAATGTCACAAGAAAGCTTCTCTGGTTCTTGTGCGATTTCCTGCTCAGGTTTTTAGACCAAAGAGGACACTATAGTTCAGATGCATTTCCAGGTGGTTATCTGAATCAAACTATCAAACTCTTTAATGTTCCTCCGTGGTTATTTAAAATGTCTGGTGTGATGCAGCAACTCTGATGTAAGCATCCCCACAATCATCTACTAGGCATTTATATTTCAGTACTAATAGATGCTGGATCTCAAAGGTATCCTTCCAGAGAGACAACGCACCGTTATTGCTTCATGTTTATTCTCATTATGTTCAAGGTGCTGCGTTTGGTGTTTTGGGGTTTGTTTGTTTGTTTGGGTTTTTGGTGGCGGTGGTGGTAGTTTTGTTTTTGTGTTTTGTGTTTTTGGGGTGGTGGTGGTGGTGAATGGCTAATGAAAGCAGGGTTAACCACAGACTGAATCTCTGAATGCCCCAAACTCTCAAGGATGGGGTGTGAGGTGGGGAGAAGTAGCATAGAAAGATTAGCATAGAAAGCATAGAAAAGTAACTAACTTTTTGAAACATTCTTTCCCAGCCACTTGCTGAAATCCTTATGGTGCCTTCTCGTTTGCTGCCAGTATTCCTGATTGCATCATTGTGGGACAACACAGGTACTTATGACGTCCCAGAACAAGAGCTTTTGGGATCCAGGCTATCCCAGAATGATTCATCAGGAATGTTTGTAAAGAACCAGGAAATGCCACAAGAATTTAAGGGGAGGGCAAAATAGTTAAACAAATGTGCTAAATACCCCTCCTAGACTGGTTAGTGGAGCGTACAGCACGTACATTTGTGCTTGGTTCCACTTTCATTTTACAATTCAGTTTAGCTCTTCCCTCTTTTCCTATAACAGTTATGCTATACTCCTGATATAAGGAAAACATTACTCTGCTCTGGGACAAGAAAGTTGTGACATTCAGGTGTGAAAGCGATGGGGAGATACAAATATTTAGATTCCTTTCCATGTGCTTCATAAAATTATCAATATAGCAGGTGACATTTAAACGAACATGAAGGTTTTTAACCACAAGGATTTGTTAAAGATAAACTCGGATGGAAGAAGCTATGGGGCCAGTTTCACCCCAGATGTAATTCTGTTTATGTCAGTGATGCTACACCAGGCATACATTTGGTTCTCAGAATGGTTCTTTAATATAAGTACCTACAAGTAACAGCACTTGACACGTGATAGGTGAAAGCAACTGGGCTAGTTGTGAATCTATAGAAACTTAGTGATTGTGGTCAGGGAAGCTTATGGAATGCCTATCAAAGCCAATATGTGAATTGTATAAGTGTGATGTAGGTCTGGAGCTAAAATGATAAGTCATATCACGGGAATAACTTAATTAACTGGTCTTGATCAAAGAACTATATGAATTCAATAGCCCAGTTTCAAGAGCTAAATGATGAAGTTTAAAGAAACTGTACTGACTGAATTATCAATTTTCCCGGGAGCTTTGAAGTAGCATAAGGAAGGGACAGTCTATTATTATTCCAGTTAGGACAATTTCCTCCCTCCCCCAAATGTTCAGAGAGGTGGGGCTAGAGTTTTTTTTCAAACATCTTTCTTAGGTAGGTAGGGACACAGCTCAAAAGCGTTAAAGAAAGGGTATCAGGGGTAACTGTTTCTCTTCCCTCCCAAGTTAATGGTCTCAAATGGTGTAACTAGGAGTGATGAGCTGCCATCTCTATTGTGGTGAGAGAGATTTTTCAATTTATGTTTTAGTTTCTGTAGCTTCCATTTGGGGTCAAAAATAGTCACTGGGAAAGTGTCAAGAACCCCCCACCCTGCCCAGATATTTAGGTTTTGATTCCAACAGCACAGATTGTCCAGTTTCCCTGTGAAAAATGTTATTAGCTTAATCAGTAAGGGTATGTCTACACACATTTTTTATTTCAGGAGAAGGGTGCAAATAGAGCTGTGCATTTGCATACTTCCTCTGGTTTTTTTTCGGAAGATGCTTTTCCAGTATTTACCTGCATCTACATGTAGCCGAATTTCAAAATAAATCCCTATTTTGAAAGACCCCCCCGTAAACCTCATTGTAGGAGGAATAAGGGGTCTTTCAAAATAGGGGTTTATTTAGAAATTTGGCTGCGTGTAGACGCGGGTAAATACTGGAAGAGCATCTTCCAAAAAAACCCCAGATTGTGTGTAGACATACTAAGATAGAGATGGTTGGGTACTGCAGCAAAAGAGAAAGATGCCATAGAAACAAGGGGTCTTGTAGTCATTAAAATACTTTGTCTATTCATTCCCTCCTCGCCTGCATTTATAGCCATCTCCTCACTTGGTCTCCATGCCTACTAGTCTTCATTCCAACACAGCATGATTTTCATGGGCACAGTTGGAAAGAACTGTTCAGACAGCCAAAATAATTGCAATTTGTCCGTTGTCTTTGCACTCTCTCCTTGATGATGACCACCAATTGTAGACTCTCATATCTAGAGGACTCAGGGTTTACATCCATTTTAGCCAGTGATTATGAGCCAAAGAAGAACTTTCTAGGATATGAGCAGAGAGACCCCACACTACCAGCTTGCTGAAGACCTAAAAGTCAGGTGAAATTCTACCTTCTACGTAACTGGACGTATTCTTGATTACAAAGTAGTAGTTCCTGGATGCAATTAGTACAGTGAGACAGGAAGAGGGTATTGTCTTCATTTGATCCAACAGACCATCCTGTCACCACTTCCATATCTCGAAACCCTGGATGATCATTGCTGAAACGTTACTGGTCCAGTAGTGGAGAGAGATGTTGATGCCTTAAGTTCATAGCCAACCTTCCCCACAACTCAAGAGGCAAAATACTCAACCAATGGAACAAAGAGCTGGAAATGTTATCTAATATACTGTTTGTTTTACCATTGTTCCTAAAGAAAATGTACTATAAAAAGAAGAAACCAAATGGTCTCAAAGTGGTACTCCGACAGTGAAGTTAAACTGTGTCTTGGGCTCCATCAGAACTTCATCTCTGAATGCAAATTCCATGTTGGTCCAAGTGGCCATGCCTTTTAGTATGTATTCATTTCCTCCCTACCACAGCCTATTATAGGGCTGATTTCTTTTTTCTGCCTAACCTTCCATCCCCCTTCACTGGCTGTATCACTTTCTTTTCAACCCACCAGCACTCAGCACAAAACTTCTTCTCTTTCCTGCTCCCACTGTAAGGGTGATGGAATGAGCATGCTGTGTCCAGCAGGCCCTAGAAGCCCAGCCCAGAACAAAGATCCCTGGGAAGATAAGTTCCATTTCTCCCTGGTCCCAGGATTTTCTGCTGTCAGTGACTGTAAGTCAACCTCAAGTTTGCTCTGTGAAAATTGGTGCAGAGCCAGGAAATGGTCTGTGTTGAAGAGACCAACCCTACGTCCACTGGCTGGTGAGTCCTATGTGTTTTATGACCTCCCCTGGTATGTATGTTTGTTTACTCTCTGAGCAGACCCAGTGGCTTTCCTCTAGCCGAGGAGAATGCTACCAGCTAGGTGCCAAAGCTGTGGTTGGCCATGTGGTGCCTGAACAGCCAGGGCAATCAGAAGGGCTAAGGTGGCTTCCTACCATCACATTTCCCCACTGCTATTCTGGAGGGGATAATATAATTCATAACAGAAGAGTTAGTGGGCTGAAAATGAATTGGAGAAATCAATCCAGAGGGTATAAATGAATTAGCATGTAAATGAGGACACTTGCTCTACATAGTTTAATATTGCCTGCAGCTGTAAATAATTCCAGGGACGGAATCAAAAGCTGCAAACAACTTCATTTTTGCGCTCCTCCCCCGTGCAGGAGCACCTGCAGCTATGACCAACTGATGCTTCCCTTACAGAACTGTAGCGTTGCAGGGAACGTGCGTCGCTGGGGATTTAAGGAGGATATTTTTCCCCCTGGTTGCACGTTATTTACATTGGCTGCTAGCTCGTGGCTTCTTGCATTGACACATTGTGTGCATGTATGCCGCTGTTGCAGCAGTGGTTGGGAAGGCTTGGAAAGGTGTGTGTGTGGGGGGGGGGGGGAGCATTTTGAACCAGTGCTGGGTAAAGGGGTGTATGAAATAGTCACTCACCTCTCCCCTGACCTTGCAACATGAAAAGATCTCAGATGGGGCAGAGGGCAAACAGAGGTTCCTCATCTACCCCTCTCCTTAGTGCAAGGGCTGCAGGAGGGAATGGGGGGGGGGGGTTTCCTATGGAGAACTTAGGGAGGAATGGTAGTCACACATACACAGCATAACTTAATAGGCCCTGATTCTGCTGTCTATCCTTATTCTGCAAAGCGCTTAAGCACGTGCCTAAGTTCTATAGGTTTCAATTGCATGTAAACATTTGCTTATGTGCTTTGTTGATTTGAGGGCTAAGTAAGGTTCCAGAAAGACCTGGGGAGTGGGGATAACAATTGTCCTCCCCAGCTGCTGGGGGAGCAGGCGGTCAGGGGTATGTGTGGGTGTAGTAGCTTGGTAAGGACATGGGGAAATGGGACTGCTCTGGGTGAGTGGTGAGAGCACATTAGGAACAGTGCTAGAAAAGCTTAGAGGGGTAATTTTCCATCCTGTCCTGAGTGATGACCTGGGAAGCAGGAGGGTATCCATGCCACATGCAGCAGGCCTGGGAGTAAGAAGATGGCACAACAAAGGGATGGCAGTTCCACACGCTCAGTGCAGAAGGCAGAGGCCTACAAGAGACCTTAAAAATACTTTGCATCTATAGGCTTCTGCTTAAAAGCTCACCAAGGCCACAGAGTCCCTGGCCTTGGGAGGTAGTTGCCACCACCAAGTGAAACAAAAGAGATACCTTTCTTCTTGAACCCAGGAAGGAAGCACTTGGACTTCTTTCAGAAGGGTATCCCCAAGCTCTTTTACCAAAAAAGAGCTTGGAAAACAAACAAACAAACTGTGGTCTCTGGTGCTGATCTCTCAGTCTGAGGGTACGTCTACATTGCACACTTATTTTGAAATAAGTAATTCAGAATAGTTATTCCGAAATAGCTTATTTCAAAATAGCACGTCTACACTCCAGAGAAGCCTCAAAATCAGTCCAAGGCAGGCTTCCCTAATGTAGACGTGCTATTTCAAAATAAACTATTCAGAATAACTATTCTGGAATAGCTTATTTCAAAATAAGCATGCAATGTAGACGTGCCCTAAGATTGAGAGGTCAGCACCAGAGACCGCAGTTTGTTTTTAGAGCCCCAGGAGGCACTGGGGAGGAATAACTTAGAATGGCCCTGGTGAGGGGCTATTTCGAAATAGCAGTAGTGGAGCGTCAACACACGCCTTATTTCGAATTAGCTATTTCAGAATAGGTGTTATTCCTCACAGAATGACGTTTACAGATTTTGGAATAAGCCGTCTGTTATTTTGAAATTATTTTGAAATAATGGAATACCTGTGTAGACGCTCACATTGTTATTTCAAAATAACGCTAGTTATCTTGCAATAATGGTGCAGTGTAGATGTACCCTTAGGCATGCATACACAGACACAGACCTCCTGTTTCCTTCCAGGACACAAGAATCAAATCATCGCCTTAAAAAAGGTGATTTTGTTAACAAAAACAAAAAGTTATATTTGATAAAGCATATTTGGCTGCTAGACGTTACAGAGCAACTAAGAAAAGAGCAGATTAAAACATAGAGGAAAAATGGTATCTCTGGGCACAGCTTAAATAGTGAAGGGTGGGGGGGGGGGGAGAGCACATGGATTTCACACAGAGAAATTTTACCCAACAGCGAAATAAAGAAAAATACCTTGATCATGACTAAATATATGTTTTCCCTCTACTCACGATCCGTGCTAATCTGTAGTTCAAGGCCCAGTTCACTCCCATGTCCAATATTTTTATAGGTATGGTAATTCTGATTTCTGCATTTGCTCCCTCCAGCACTTAACTTAGAATTTTTCACAAAAAAGAGAGCATGCAAGGTATCTACACGCAATTCAAATTTCAGCACTGTACCCCATTGGTTCTTCTGGCCCCCTGCCAACACCCTTACTAGCTACCTAAGTTTTACCCTTTAGTCACTGGGTGCTAGCCAGCACTCCTCCTATCCATCACAGGATTATGGCCCATTTTGGCTGAGAGGGGATGCAGGGGTTTTGACAGGCACACACATTCCTTTGAAAAGGCTACAGTAAGCCTGTGCCTCTTTCTCTTGTTTATGGCTGGCTTTGTAACTCTCTGAGCATGTTCTTTAAACCCTGGCTCTCTTTACAGCTCCTGCTCTGGAGAGTTTGTAATTCAAATAGCAAAGAAAAGATGGGGGAGGAAACACACACACACACACATACAAGTGATGTGATTTCATCGCAAGGCGGCAACAGAGCCAGGAATGGAACCCAGGCCTTTGACTGCCACCCCAGGGCTCGTTTGCTGCCCCATACCATATCTCCACAAGAAGGGGGACAATACATCTATGTTAGACACAGTGCACACCACATTAATAATGTATTATACCCAGCATGTGGGCAGTTGTTCATTAGATTATATTATATCTTTCCCACAATGCTGTTCATTTCTGTTCACTCATATCAAGGTACACATCCCACCGTACCCTGCAAGATGAAGTCAGCTTTAAAACCAGCAAATATGAAACCTGTCAAAGGCCAGGTACATTAGTTCTATGTCCTGGTACAAATTGGGAAGTACATTCATGGGTAACTGGTTTGGAACGTAGTATCCAAACCATAGATATGGAAAAGTATACCAGGCTAGTAGAAACCAAGGTAAAAAAATGATTGGTCAATTTTAGTCTTGGGTGATACACAGAATTCTATTAGCTTGTAAACAGCTGATATAAATATAGACAGTTTTTGGGGTGTATTTCAAAGCACACCTTCTCTGGAAAGTGAAGTGGCACTGCAAAAGAGAGAGACCCATTTCCCAGGAGGATTGCTCTGGCATAATCTCTTTCCTTTCTGTATTGTACGGCTTTCTCTTTACACAATAAATTTGGCTAAGCTTGGTTATCTTGTGTCTTGAATGTTTTTAATATTGAACTTCAAGAATAGTTGTGCAATTGGCTATCCTTTTAGCAATAAAACACAGATTTTCTGATCACCCTCCATCCCTGAAATGCTAGAAGCTATGGAGTCCCTGCAGACAAAAAAAACGCAAGACAGTATCCATATTTGAAGTCCCCTTTCTACCCACTAGTCTCTGCAATGCTAGAAATTCCTGGTGAGAAAGTTGGATATGCTATTTGAATTTCATGTTGTTGTTATGGAGTCCTATCATATTTTAGCCTGGATGGGGACGAAGTCCCTTCTAGTTCATAAAGGCCTTGGTGTTCAGGCATTTCATCACATCAAGCAGTGGCAGCCTGGGCTTGGATCTCCTTGGGTGTCTCCAAGAAGCTCTGTTGAGAAGTTTTTGAACTGACAGTGCTGACAAGATCTGAAAGATAGGCCTCCATACTCTTTTATCAGAGGTTCCATCTTGTTTTTGACACTGACGGATCAGTGAGTTCCTCTTTCATCAGGTCAGAGTTTCAGGTTCTGCACTAACTAGATCTCCCAGGTGGACTGGAAACACTGATTAAGACAGATGGAGTGAAAGCAAGTCCATTAAATTGTTAATAAAGAATATTACACACATACCTTAATCTGCAGCTAGCCTGACACTTTATAAAAGTACATTAGGAAGTAATCCAATTGAAGCCACAATATCGAGAACATCTTATCTCATCACAAATTGAAATTATATCATATTCCTCATTTCTTAAATTAAAAAGCTAAAACCTTTTAGTTTGCTCTCATATGCTTGTGTAAAACTTAATCAGTGGTTTTAACAACATTATTTTTCAATATGGGCCATTTCTGCTCCCATTTATTTACAAGAGAGAACTTCCTGGTAGGAGAAGTGATTCAATTTGCAGGAGGATACATCAAGCACTTAAGGATTTTGCACGGATTGATTGATTATTTATCGTGTTATCTTGCCTGGAGTCGTCTGATATGGCTGTGCTCTCGCTATCTCTCATTCCACCTAATGCTCTTCCTTTTCGTCTCTTTCCCTTTCAGAGCTTGGGGCCTTCTCTTATGTGTCTGTGTGCATGTTGGAGGAGGAGGGGGGGTCAGGGGATCCAGGGTTTTTGCAGCCTCTGCTGGGATGAAGATGTTGGAAGGAATGAAGTGAGATATTAGTTTAACCGGGAGAGATTGGGGGCTGAGGGGAGGGTGAAGGATGACTTGAGCCCCCTTCTGTGTTAATCATACTGCTAATACGTACTGTTCCTCTATAGCATGCTTCCATCTGGAGCTCTCCAAGCACTGTACAAGGGCCCCTCGCTTACAGACAAGGAAACTGAGGCACAGAGGGGTCATATGACGTTGAAAATCGAATGGTGGATCCAGGGCAGAGCTGGGAGCAGAAAGTAAGTCTCTGGTGTGGCAGCTCTGTGCTGAGTCCAATACTGTGCATAACTGTCTTTGAGGCCAGCCCTCCCAGCCCAGCCTCCTTACAGCAGCACTGCTACCCCCTGTGCTGCGCGTCTATCCTGGGGGCGATTCTCTAGGGGGGAGGGTGGCTCTGCCTCCATTGGGAAGGAAATTGTCTTGGTGATGCCAGTCAGAATCAGGGGTTCCACAAAATGCTCCCCCATGACCCAGCGGGCACTGTGCCTGCAGAGAAAGGAGAGGGATGGTGTCACCCTTTCTCCTCACCGTCGCCTTACCGGCCAGCTGGGCTTTGCTGCTGACCCGCCAGGTTGGTAGGTGTCAGAGTCCTTCTGGGAAGGATTGGCTAATTGGTGCCTGTTGTCTCCTTCTGGCAGGTATGGCTCGTTAACACCACCCTGAAGGAAGGCCTTACTGGCAGCTAGAAGCGAGGTGTATGAGGCGGCTAGGGCATGGGACTGAGCGGTGAGCCCAGGGGGAGAGTCTTGGGAATGGTCAGACCTTGGGAGAAGCCTGGGGCTCATGGTAACCCAGCCAACACCCAGGAGGGGGACGTTGAGTTTTGACCCTCCGCAGTGTGTGCTGGCAGACGTTTGGAACAGGGCAGGAATGCCAGCATCTCACACCCAGCCAAGGCAGCACCACTGGGCACGAAGAGATCTTGGCCCTGGCCCTTCTCAGATCATGGAGAGGATGTGCAGGGCTGGGAATTTGGAAAACACTCTTTCCTCTGCCAAGTATGAAACATGGGGTCACTGAACGACAACAGCTACGTGTGCTGCCCCTCTTCCCACCCTTTCTGGTGGAACTGCTTTTTGAAGCAGAAAAGCCCACTCAAGTGCTTGCACCAGTGCCTTTTAGCTCAGAGAGATTATGGCTGTGTGGTTAAGGCACTGGACAGGGAATTTGCAGAGCTGAGGTTAGTCTGTGCCGCTGCCAGTTACCTGTGTGTCTTTCGGCAAATTATTTAGTCTCCCTGTGCCTCAGGTCCCTATTTATAAAGTGGGGATGAGAATCCTTCCTTCCTCTGTATTGTCTATTTAGACCAGGGGTGGGGAAACTTTTTTGGGTCAGGGGCCACTTGCACAAAAACATCAGTCAGAGGCCTCACACAAGTGAGAAGCAAAAAGAAAGAAAAAAAAAAGAAAACCCTCACTGACATAGTCCTTGGTTCTGAGAAGGAGAAACACACTCCCCACATTCCCCTCGCACACAGGGCCCAGGCTAGTAGATTTTGTATGCTCCAGCCCCACGAAAGGATGGCAGGGGCGGGGGACTGGAGTGGACTCTCCAACGCTGGGGGGGAAGAGGGGTCTGAGTCTCAGGGGCTGGATCCAGGCAAGCCAGGGGCCGCATCTGGCCCCCAAGCCTTAGGTTCCCCACCCCTGATTTAGACTGTGAGCATTTGGAGGTGAGAGAGATTTGTACAGCACTTAAGATTGCGAGGCCCTGAGCTTGGTGGGGCCTTTAGCCGCTACCATAATTTAAATAATAATGATACCACATTTGCTTCTCCTGCTGGTGAATTGTGCACTGGGAGATTGCCAATAGACTCTGATTGCATTGTGAAAAATCCCCTAGTTGAAAAGAAGCTACATATCTTTGCTCCCTGGTGTCATCCTTAAAGAATTCTTCCCACTCTCTTGGCTAAGGGCTATTGTTTAGGAGACGGAGTAGAGGAGTGGGCATCGGGACAAGTGAGATTAATTCTTTGCACTGCTACTGATTTATGGTGTGACCTGGGGCAAGTCACTTTCTGCACCTCAGTTTACATTTCTGTGAAATGGAGATAATAGTGCTAGTCTCAGAGCATTATCCTCACATGCATATTTGGCAGACAATATTGCTAACTCCAAGTGTTAAAAAAATCATGAGCCAGGCCCCCAAAATAAATGGAATTGGCTTAAAATCATAAGAATGAAAAATAATAATCAATTAGGGGTTTTTTTTATTTTCCTTTTGGGTTCTGAGCCTTTTCACTGCAATCCTGAAGGCCAGAAATGTTTTTATAATGAACGCTGAGATTCCCATGAATTCAGGGACTTTAAGAAAAACATCAACCAATGTGTGATTCATGATAAAATCACGAGCATTGAGATGATTCTCTGAAGTGATCGTTGACTGTGGTGCTAAACATCCTCAACCAATGGCTGCACTCTTGCAGGTCGTTTATACATGTTTAATTGAAATTAGTGGGACTAATTCATGTCAGATGAAGTATGTGTCTCAGGGATTGGGACTGATATTTGCAAAGTGCTTTGAAATGCTTGGATGAAAGGGGTCCTGGAAGTACAAAACACTACTTTATTATCCTTACTATTGTTGGAAAGTTTGCAGGGGTTTTGTTCAAAGTAAAAATATAAACCCATTTTTGCACACCTTGTATTTTTTTTAGTGGTAATAACTAGAAATGCAGGAAAAGAAAAAATCCACTGCTAACAGTGAGAGAAGGAAAACAGCCCCTGTGCAATTTGTTACATGTCTAGTATGTTTTGGCTGCTGGCTTTACAGGTATTTATAAAGACGATTGAGCCTCTCCGGCAAACAGCCTCCAGATCCCAAGCTTCGGCTTTGGTGCCTCATCCATGCTTGGCTGAGCTTTTATAGCAGCTTCATGATTTTTCAGCGTTTGTATCAGCAGCTTTGATTTTTGAGGCTGCCAATTGCCCAGAGTGGGGATGAGACAATTAATCAAATTATTTGAATGGAATTCAACAGAGCTGGGAAGTGACCAGTCTTCCTCCTAATCTTCCAATTGAGATGTCAAGCAGGGCTCCAGCATTGAGTGCTGAGCACACAGCTCTGGCATTCAGTGGGGGCAGTGTGTGGAACCAAATTTTGGACAGTGCCCAAAGCGGCCAGGTTTTAAGAAGCAAGACAAGTGGTTGAGAGTTAAGGGACTTTGATTATTAACATTAAAAGTATTAAGACAAATCGTAGGTCCCTTTTTGGACACTTTGCACCATCAGCTGGTAAAGTCATAGGGGGACAACTAAGTATTGCCCCAACATGGGGAGAATCCTCAGCTGGTATAGAGTGGGCACAGCTGGTTCTAAATCTACAACCCAATCCAGGACCAGATTAACTCTTCTGGGGGCCTGGGGTGACTAGACTTTGTGGGGCCCCTAGGCTCTGGGGTGCAGCAAATAATTAGGAGATCAGTGTGCGGGTTGAAGCAGGAACGTGGGCACAGAAGGGGTTCTTTGGGTGTGCAGGCTCTGGGGTTGGGGCTGGGGATGAAACATTTGGATAGGTCTACACTATGAGTTTTCGTGACAAAAAATATGCCAATGAGGGACTCATTCGCATGAGTCGCAATCTCATTTGCATATTTTCTGCGGATCCATTTTTGCGCTGGGGTTTTTGCACAAAAACAAGCAGTGTGGATGTTTTCTTTTTGCGCAAAACCTCCTTTTTCCACAAAAGGGTTTTTTGCACAAAAAGAAAACATCCACACTGCTTGTTTTTGCGCAAAAACCCCAGTGCAAAAACGGATCCGCAGAAAATATGCAAATGAGATTGCGACTCATGTAAATGAGTCTCTCATTAGCATACGTTTTGCCGAAAAAACTCGTAGTTGGAGTGCAGGGGGGCTGTGGTCAACAGATTTGGAGTGTGTAAAGGGGCTCAGGGTATTGGAGTGGGGGTGTAAGGTCTGGGCAAGAGTTTGGGTGCACGAGGAGGTTGGGGGGTGCAAGATCTGGGAGAGAGTTTGGATATGGGAGTGGACTGGGGTTGGGGTGTGGGGTGCTCACCTGGGGCAGCTCCTGTTTGGTGGGGAGGAGGAACAAGTGTCTCCGTGTGGCCTGCACTCACTTGCAGACATCATCCCCCACAGCTTGCATTGGCCAGGAATCATGGTCAATGGGAGCTATGGGGGGGGGGGGGACGGAGCCTGCAGGTGAAGTCAATACTCATCATGGCAACATGTCTCGGGGGGGGGAGGGGAGGAGAATGAACAGCAGCATGTGGCATCACCTTTCCCACCCTCCACATAGAGCCGCCCCAGAACATAGCATGCTGGGGCTCTAGTCTAGCCTTGCCCCAACCACTCCTCCCCCCATCATTGCCAGCCCAGTGGAAAATGAGGGAGGGATGTGACTGGAATATGTTGTGCTCCAGTGATCCCTCAGCAACTGTAGTTGGAGCAACTTTTGTGTTGGGGCATGGGGAGGCACACAAGTGTCATATAGCTCCAATCCTCTCGGGTCCTGTGCTAAGCTGAGCTCAGCCAGGCCCAAGGATCAGAAACCACTTGCTTTGGTTTGTGCTGGCACAGCAAGAACACGCCCTTCACTGATGCGTAGCTTAAATAGAACTTAATGATGATCTTGCACATACAGGGAGTCCCCGCTATGAGTCGCCCTGGTATACATCCAATCACCAAAGTGATTGACGCTCATAGGAACTGATGCGTTATAAATCCTCCCATTCTCTGCTCTTAAGTCATGCAAAAAAAAAAAAATCCCAGTTTGCGCAAATGGAAGTCAGCCACAGAAAAAAAATTCCCCACTTTAATGTGTTTTGCTATAAGTAAGTCCAAGTTTTTTGGAACATATCTTCAACTTACAGCAAGGATGGCTTGTACCCTCAGAAATAACCCTCCTTACTGTCAATAAAGCCCAAAAGGGGGCCCCGAGAAGCGTAAAAACGGGGATTTGATTCTGAATTCTTTTGCACCAGTGTTTAATTCTATTGTCTTCAATCGAGTTGCTCCTGATTCATACCAGTCTGGCCCATGTTCCTTGCCCCAAAGATCTTACCATCTAAATTGGCAACTTCCAATCTAGTGAGTAGCAATGGAAACCAAGAGGCTGCACAGAGGGTTTCACGCTTGTCTAGAAGAGCAACCGGTCAAATTACGAATTTTTATTAACATCGTAACTATTTTGCTCACACTACTGGGGGTTAAAGGCATCCCCAGAGATGGGTAATTTGAGAAGTGACATGAAGAGAGAGAGAGAGAGAGAGGAATGGGCCTCGGAGAACAAGGTGTTTGCTTGGATTGGAAGAAGGCGCAGAGACGAGAGAGAGAGAGAGACAGCAAACCACTCAACAGCTGGGTCTGCAGTGAAGAGTTTGTATGTGTTGCCAATCTCTTATACTAATGTGACTTGAGTCCTACATACCAGCTGTGTCTATACTGGCGCGATCTTGCGCCAAAGCCATGCAAATGAGGCTCAGCGTGAAATATCGCCAAGCCTCATTTGCATAACTAATGAGCCGCCATTTTTGCGGAAGAGGCTCTTGCGCAAGACGGAGCTGTCTACACTGGCCCTTCTTGCGCAAGAAAAACCCTCTTGCGCAAAGCCGTTATGCTGATTATTTTCAGGCATAACGGCTTTGCGCAAGAGGGTTTTTCTTGCGCAAGAAGGGACAGTGTAGACAGCTCCGTCTTGCGCAAGAGCCTCTTCCGCAAAATGGCGGCTCATTAGTTATGCAAATGAGGCTTGGCGATATTCCACGCTGAGCCTCATTTGCATAGCTCTGGCGCAAGATCGTGCCAGTATAGACACAGCCACCATGTATTATCACAGCCAGGGACTAGGATCAAGTGAGCCCAACCTCTATCGCAGGCTGTAAAGAAGAGCACCTTGGTGGCCCAGCCATGCTCCAGGCCCTGGGAGCACCTGTGTGTGTGGAGGAAGACAAACAGCTGCTGGCATCCCACTAGCAGAGCAATTTGGGGGTGGCTGCCTGGAGCCCATTTCTTCCCTTCCCCCATCAGCAGTGTCATTGAGACACAGTCATTCTGACCACAGAGCTCTGTAGTGAGGCTGCTGTTGACCCATTCTCCTGCTGGCAGAGAAGGTCTTCACAGAAGATGGCTGCTCACCTGTTCTAGCAAAAAGGAGCTGAGAGAGGGTATGGTGGGTTAAATTTCCTTCCCCCCAGAGGAGTTGTTTAGCAGCCTCCTCAGGGCCCTCACACACTTCCTGGTTGGCTTGTCCTTCCACTGCCAGCAGCAGATCTTCTTTTACCATTCCAGAGCTATGGGACAAGTTGAGCAGTGAGGCAGATGAGCAGGTAATTCACACATCAGGGGCAAGCTTGCTGGTCGCCTCCACCCACACTGATGTAATGCCAACAGGTGGAATGGAACCAGGGCCCTCTAGAACTTAGAGCATGAGTCTCTACCACATGAGCTGAAAGCCAGCTGGCTGTTAGTGAAGGCTGTAAAGCAGAATCATTATTCTTTCTGTAAGTGGTCTTGGTGCCACTAGTTGGGACAGTGCACCACACCCAGAAGGTGTGTGAGTTACACTGGCACTTAGCAAGGGCCCAGTTCACCCACAAAGCAAGCCTTCTGTAGTAAAGTGGTCACCAAGGGGTTAAATGGGTCACCAAGGGGTTAAATGGGTTGCTCGAAACTCCACCCCTCCCTGACTTCCTGTGTAGTTAGTGGGAATTCCCCCCTACCCCCAACATCTCCCTTGTAAGGCAGTTAAAGCAGCAAGTTCTCAGCCTACAGTCCTGTGAGTAGATGGGGTTTTCATTTCACTGAGTGGTGCCTTTACAAGTCCTCCTCTTTGTAAAGCACTGGGCATTAAGCACTATGGGCTTTTTGGCCTTGCGTGCATTGCTTTAGGATAGTCACTGTTCCTTTGCATGGAGAGCTAGGTATTTGGGAGGGGGAAGTTCCTTTTTGCTGAAGCATTTGCTTATTGTTGAGGGCTTCATTAGTTCAAGCAGGGCCAAATACTTTGAATTCATGCTGGAGAGCTGTTCCCTAGCCTGTATATCAGCAATGGGCAACCTAAGCTAGTGAAGGAGGGCCACTCATGCGGCCCACTCATCTCATTGGGCTGCAAGATTGTTGTAACCAAGATGGTATCCTGGGATAGGGTAGTTCTGCTAACTGTGCTTGTGCACTTAGAATTTGCAGGGTGGGATGATTGAACCTTAGCAGTGCTTTGACTGGCTGCAGGGGGAGTGCAGGGCTCTCTCAGCTAGTGTTGCGTGCAATCAGCACACACCGCACTTCACATGACCTTGCGAGGCACTTCATTAATACCGGTAGGAAAAAACTACATGGAGGGAAACCAGCAGAATCTGGCAACATTGTACGTGGGCAATGGTAAACAAAATGTCGTGTGGGCCACACAGAGAACCCCGATGGGCCCCCTGTGGGCTGCATATTGCCCACCACTGCTGTAAATGGTCCTCTTTGGAGATCTGCTGGGCTTGCTTCCACTTCCTGTGCTTGTCTCTTCCCCTTCGGCAACCCTTACAGAATTGTTCTGATTTATGTTAAAAATGAAGCTGCTTCAATTAAACACATAGAACTGCCCAGTGTGAGGGTGGGGGGGGGGAGAGGAAATTCCTGGTCAGGCTCGCTCTGAAATCCAAGGAGGTACCTGGGTTAAATCAGCTTTCAACCCTTAATAAATTGAGGCCTTTAAGGCTGTCATGCAATGGCTACCTAAGAGCCCTGGCACTGCAGGGAAGGTGCAGCCAGGCAGTGAGGGAGATGTTGTGGGGTGTCTCCGAGCTCTCTGCCAGCCAGATCGTGCTGGCCCTGTTCCCATGTGTGCTACATTCACGTCCCGCGAGAGCAGGCAGACTGCAGATGAATGAGCTGCTTTTATGCATGGAGATCAAGGTGCTTCCCAGATATTGGCCTTTTAGGGACTGTGCATTTCAGCAGCCACTGGAAAATGCCAGCTCCATGCTCCAGCCCTCTGGCTTAAGAGAGAATGCAGCGGCCAGCAGAGCTGACTGGCTCCTGCCTCTCACTGGAGTCTTTGCTTCTCCTCAGCCTTGACTCCCTGGCACAGCAATGGCTGCAGAGGTTGCTATAGGGCATATGCAGAAAGGCAACCATGCCTCCGTCGCTCTGCTTTGTACAGAATGGCAGTGGGCTCAGAGGAACCCTGAGTTGCTGCCCTCCAGGGGACAGTCTTTTGGGGATATGTTTGTACGGAGCTTAGCGCAGTGGGCCTTTAGGTGCCACTGCGGAACAAATAATACTCACTGGCCTCTCTGCTGTGCTGATCTTCTTGGCCTTGCCTACCAAAGGGGTGGTTCTCTGTTTAAAAGAAAATGTGCACTGTGCTTTGTCCAGCAGCGTTTCCGCTGAGAACCAAGGAACTTGTTTTACGCGTGTTGCCCAGCTAGAGAGAAATCCTAGGTCCGGTTCGGACGGGTTTCACCCGCCATCTGTGCACGAAGCACCAAGCGGCTGGCGTAGCTGCTTATGCATGTACGAGGTGTTGTGCTGGAGGCTGGCTCGGCTCCAGATGAAGGCAGGTAGATCCGTCGATTCCATTAACAACCTCGAGACGCTCACCTATTGCCCTGAGCCCTCTGCTCAGAGATGCTGCAGTCACCTGACCTGTCAGCTGACAAAAGAGGATGACTCAGCCAGCAGCTGTCAGGCCCCTAAAATAATGACAAAAACAATTAGCAGTCCAAGCAGTAGCCTCTCCTTAATTATCTCCTCCGAGTTTAATTAACTAGCTAAATTATCAGCAGTAATGTAGGCATTAATTATGTCAAATTACAGTGTAAAAATCACAAAGTGTGGAAAATGTCAATTCAGCTGTGCTCACCTGCCGGGCTGAGATGAGCGCGTGTGACAAAGGCACAGCCAAGCACCGGGAAAAGGGGCCACTTCCTCTTTGCAGGTGAAGAGTGCGCCCCTGTGATAGCACTTTAAGAGGTGGAGGGAAGGGGCAGTTTCATGGTGGAGGGTGGATGGGGGGAGCCAGTGCCATATTTTTGATTCAGAGCCAGGACCTGGCCAGGACGGACTATTTTGGCTCTGGCAGAGGGAGGAGAAGGCGTGTGGATCCCCAAACCAGATGGCTTGGATGCTGAATTATTAAATTATGAATATTAATACAAATCAGACACGGAAGAGGTAATAATTTTGCTGCCCTACAGAAATAATTAACATAATTTTGATAAATTACATGATAAGAGAATCTCAAAATTGAGGTAGATTTATCTTAATTAATATCTTGGACCTGCTCCATAACGTGAATTGTTCCACTGGGACAGGGAAAGGGTGAGGAAAGCTCCCCCCCACCGTCTCTGAGGTTTAGATCTGTTCCAAGGTTTATCTAACGTTCCGTGTGTGTGTGTGTGTGTGTGTGGCATGGAGGGGGAGAGGCAGCACTGCTTGGGAGTGCAAGTCATGTCCCAGGCCCTTACCTCAGCTGTGCCTTGTGTGACAGCGCAGCATGGTTCAGGCTGGGAAGTGGCTGTCCCTGCCCTTCCATGGGCATCTGGCTGACATGGGAACTGATTCTGGGCAAACAGGGAGAAAACTTCAAATCAAGGCAGGGTTGCAGGTATGCAAGTGTAGAACACTCCTTTGGACACACCACCATTGGGGTGGATTCCTGCTGAAACACCCTCCCACGGAAACAGTCACATTTTAGAGAACTGCATGCACTCCAACACAAGCACATTTGTTCACTGCATGCACAGGTGTATGCACACCTGTGTGAAAGCATATACCTGTGTCCACAGGCACACACCCATGCAGGCTTGCACAACAAGCTCCAGCACCCACATATATTCTAATGCATGCATAGGTATATTTATCCTCTCCAGGGGTCATCACCTTGTAGTGGGGGAGAGGCTTGCGTGTTCCAATGACCCCGAGAGCGACACTGCCTGGAGTCATGTACTCCCCTAGGGTCACCCAGGGCAGAAAGATCAAGGGTGAGGTTCCAGACAAAGTGTGATCGCAGAAGTCTTCAACAGCAGAGCAGACAGAGCAAAACTGCACAATGGAGTTGAAACTGTGGTGTAATGTTACAGTGGCTGTGAAGGCAGATGAAAGCTACACCAGATTAAGGATCTCCAGTCGTCGTGGTGTCCAAGCCATTCGTTTCAAGCCCTCCATCTGTCAGAGACAGTGTGATGACTGTTATGCACAAGTCTCCCCACTTTAAAAGGAGTTCCGCCCAGACATCTTCCAGGTTTTGGGAAAACAACACCTGCACAAGTCAAAAGTCTGGTGGTGATGAGCGAGTGGCGATGGGAACAGGACAGTGAGATCTGGAAGTTCCTAGTCACAAACTGACACACAGGCTGCGTGTGTGTGATTCAGTCGTCTTGCTCAAGGACTGAGGCAGGTCGAACATCTCAGCAGCTGCACCCATGACTGAGCAGTCCTCTTAAGGACCCACTCTGCTCACCCCACATGGGTAGGGGGCTAGAAAAACGTTCCCTAAATATAGTCTTTCCTCTTTTCCTCTTGGCTGGATAGCTGCATCCAAGAAGATCACCACCCCAGTGGTCGAAAATGTAAGAACATTTTTCAGCTTTGGAACCTGGAACATATGTACCCTGATGGACAACTCAGACAGTGACCGACCAGAGTGATATACAGCTGTCATTGCTCGTGAATTGAATTGGTTTAATATTGATATTGCTGCCTTGTCCAAAACTAGAAGAGCTGATGAAGAACAGGCGAGGGAGGAGAAAGGAGGATACACCTGCTTCTGGAAGGGAAAATCTTTAGATGAACCTTGATTATATGGAGTAGGCTTTGCTACAAAGAACAAGTTCGTAAGGTGCCAGTTGGCATCAATGAACTGCTTATGACCCTCCGATTGAGGCTCACCAAAAACCAACAGGTAACTATTGTCAGTGCCTATGTGTCAACAATGGACACCGATGAGGATGTAAAGGAAGATTTCTAGTCTCAACTGGAAACCATTTTATCAGAGACCCCTAAAGAAGATAAGATCATTCTTCTGCGGGATTTCAATGCACGTGTTGGACAAGACTCAGACCTGTGGAAAGGAACAACCGGGAAAGAAGGAGTCGGCAAAAGCAACTCTAATGGAATCCTGCTCCTGACCAAGTGTGCTGAACAGGAACGTATCATCACGAACACCCTTTTTCGACAAAAGGACAAGTTCAGAACATCTTGGAGACACCCACGTTCAAAGCACTGGCATCTTCTCGACTATGTCATAGTTTGTGCTCAAGATCGCAGTGACATACTTCTCACAAGAACAATGACAAGTGCCGATGATTGCGGCTCTGATCATCACCTCAGTCTCGATCCACAATGAAAACTAAGATCACCCCCAAACTGAGGCTGAAAAAGGAGCAGGTCAGGCACAAGCTGAAGGTTCAAAATCTGAAGGACTCCATTAAGTGTGACCACTTCCAAGCAGTCTTAGAAGAAAAGCTTCCCTCAGAGTTTCCAGAAGAAATTGAGTAACATTGGAATAAGCTGAAAGCAGCAATCATCAATACCTATGGGGAAACCATAGGCTACCAAACCTGAAAGCATCAGGACTGGTTTGATGAGATAGGGAAGCACTATTATCCCTTTTGTACAGATGGGGAACGGAGGCACAGAGGTTAAAATAATTGCTCAAGGTCACACTGGAAGTCTGTGGCACAGCTCTTGAAGCTCAGAAATGTAGGGATGGAAGGATCTTGAGAGATCATCTTGTTCAGCCCCATGCACGGAGGCAGGATCAAATATACCTAGACCATTCCAGAAAGGTGTTTGTCCAACTTGTTCTCCAGTCATAGGAAGTCCCCCGCCTCCCTTGGGAGCACATTCCAGAACTTAACCACCTTCACAGTTAGAAAGTTTTCCTTAGTCTCTAACCTAAATCTGCCTTGCTGCAGTTTAAGCCTTCTTGTTCCTCCTTCACTTAGCATGGAGAACAATTGGCCTCCATCCACTTTCTAACTGCCCTTACCACCTTGGAAGACTTGTAAGATTCCCCCTTTGTCTTCTTTTCTCCAGTCTGAACATAGAATCCTAGAATACTAGAACTAGAAGGGACCTCAAAAGATCATCAAGTCCAGTCCCCTGCCCTCATGGCAGGACCAAGCACAATCTATGTCGTCCCTGATAGATGTCTGTCTCACCTGCTCTTAAATATCTCCAGTGATGGAGATTCCACAACCTCCCTAGGCAATTTATTCCAGTGTTTAACCCTTTCTCAGTCTTCTCTTTTCCAAACTAAACAAGCCCAATTCCTTCAGCCTTGCTTCATAGCTCATGTTTTCTAGACCTTTAATCATTTTTGTTACTCTTCTCTGGACCTTCTCCAATTTCTCCACATCTTTCTTGAAATGTGGTGCCCAGAACTGGACACAATACTCCAATTGAGGCCTAATCAGCACAGAGTAGAGTGGAAGAATGATGTCTCATGTCTTACTCACAACACTCCTGTTAATGCATCCCAGAATCATAGTTGCTTTTTTTGCAACAGTGTCACACTGTTGACTCATATTTAGCTTATGGTCCACACTGACCCCTAGATCCCTTTCTGCAGTACTCCTTCCTAGACAGTTGCTTTCCATTCTGTACGTGTGAAATGGATTTTTCCTTCCTAAGTGGAGTACTTTACATTTGTTCCTATTAAACTTCATCCTATTTACCTCAGGCCATTTCTCCAAATAATTTTGATCCTATCCTCCAAAGCAGTTGCAACCCCTCCCAGCTTGGTATCATCTGCAGACTTAATAAGCATACTCTCTATGCCATCATCTAAATCGTTGATGAAGATATTGAACAGAACCGGTCCCAAAACAGACCCTTGCAGAACCCCACTTGTTATGTCCTGTTTCTGTAACCCGTCATTATAGGCCAGGTTTTCTAAAGTTGTTTTTTTTTAGTTTTTGTGGTTCTCCTCTGGACTCTCTCCAGTTTAACCACATCTTCCCTAACGCGCAGTGCCCAGAATTGAACACACTACTCCAGCTGAGGTCCCACCAATGCTGAGTGTGACAGTCACCTCCCATGTCCTACATATGACATTCCTGTTAATACACCCCACAATGATGTTAGCCTTTCTCACAACTGCATCACATTGTTGACTCATATTCAATTTATGATCCACTATCTCCTATAGCTTTTTTTCAGAAGTGCTACCTACGACCTAGCCAGCCATGCCCCATTTTTAGTTGTACTTTTGATTTTTCCTTCTTAAAAGAAGTGCTTTGCACTCATCTTCATTGTATTTCTTCTTGTTGATTTTGAGTCAGTTTTCCAGTTATCAAGGTCATTTTGACTTTTGATCCTATCCTCTAACCCCTTTCACCTTGGTGTCCGCAGACTTTATAAGCATATTCTCCTCTCCATTATCTAAGTCACTATGAAAAAATTGAATAGTATCAGACCCAGGAATGTCCCCCTCTGGCATCCCACAGATATACACACTCCCAATTTGACTGCTAAACATTAATAACAACTCTTTGAGAATGGTCTTTCAACCAATTATACACCCACCTTTATAGTAATTTCATCTAGCCCATATTTCTCTAGTTTGCTTATGTAACTCTCATGTGGGACTATGTCAAAAGCCTTATTAAAATCAACATCTATCACATCTACTGCTTCTTTCCATCTACCAAGCCAATAACCCTTTCAAAGAAGGAAACAGGGTTGTTTTGCATGATTTGTTCTAGACAAATCCATGCTGGCTATTCTTTATAACACACGAGGTCTGAGCCAGCTTCTGAACTTAATAAGAGTTTTGCCTTTTGTTTCACTGGAAGAAGGATTGGGCCCATAGACTTAGGCATACTAGGTGAAATCTGGCCCTGTTGAAGTCTATGGCAAAACTCTCATTTGGCTAAAATAGGGTCAGAATTTCTCCCACCATCTACACTGTGCATACTCAGTATCCATACACAAGCATAGTTGTGTACTTGCAGGTGAATATATACATCTTGTATTTGCATGCTCACTTTTACCTCTTGTGTGCATTCACTCTTGTCCACACTCTCCCACATTCTTTGTGTATTTCTGTTTATATTCACGTCTCACCAAAACATTTTTGTGGGTACACCTGTGTATGCTTCTTTGCATAAACACATACAGAGCTTTATATTTATTTGTGTATTCTCTCTTTACCTGAATAATCACAGGAGAAAGCTGACTGTATCGTGTTCTGCATCTAATCAAATAAAAACATGGGCCTACGCATGCATTAAAAGACATATAGCCACATACAGCATTCAAAAACATACAGAGATGGGTAGGATCAAATTTATTCCTGCAGTCAATGGAGTTACGTCATATTAATACCAGTCAAGGGGAACTCTGTGTGTATGTCTTTGTATATGCCTGAATATATATACATTTTTGATGCAGGTGAATGTGCAGAGAAATACACACACATGAATGAACATATGAAGTTAATGGAGTTTATGCCAGGGCCGAAGTTAGCTTCTAGTAAGAGGCAATGCATGAGAGCGATCTGGTTTAGTTCAAAGCTCATCATCCTGTTTGTTTGGCATTATCTATTCTGGTGCTGCTGCACTGTATTGCACAGCTAGTTTTCTTCAAACCTGTAGCATACCCAGCATGATTCAGTAGATTCCCCAGAATGTCCCATGCTGAGTGTACCTGCTTTAACTGAGGCAGCTTCCTTCTCTTTCCCTGAAGTGCAGTTACTGCCACCTTGGGTCAACAATACATTGGTGGTTTAGTTCAGCTTGCACGAGGCCAGCCATTAGCATGGGCTGGCTCTCTTTCCAAAAGACATTTATGTGTAGATACAGAGTATGCACGTATAGTGTAAATTAGGCTACATTTAAGAAATCAATGTGTTGTACTATTCAGTCACATTCTGCTCTGGTTACCTGGCAAACCTCTGGTGTAAGTTCGCTAAAGCCAACTTCAGTGCAGGTGTATCCCAGAGCACAGACTGGACTTTATCTAGCTATGATTGTAATAAATCTACCAAAAAAAAAAGTCCTGTGTGTGCCAGTGTGTACTGTGTGGGGATCACTAATAGCTTGTGCTGTCAAAGCCACAAAAAAAGTGTATTGCAAAAAAATTACTTTGGCAATGCCATATGGCAGGACCTGTCACTTCTACCAGATTAGGATGGGACTGTGTCTGCACATTAATATTATTCATTCATAATGTCCTACAGATGTCCATTACCAAACCTCACATGGTATATGTGTTTGCCACATCTGGAGCTTGGGAGAAGAAGGAATTTTGTGAGAGAGGCTATTTGCATGAGTTTCCATCTTGGTCTCTAGCTCATAGAGACTTTTGGACAAGAATCCTCCACACTTTGGATAGGTTAATTGGAAGTTATTTGAAAAACATGCAGTGCTCAGGTCAATATGTTCCCAATCATAATATTTAGCACCTAGAGCACTGTATATGTTCAACGTGCTGTATACACGTTCACTAAGATGTCCTCAGTTAAACATGGACCTCATTATACAGATGGAGAAACTGAGTCAAAGAAGCTCAGTGCCAGGAATGTTAACAGTAGGATTGAAATCTAAGAATTCCTGTCTCCCAGCCCTGTGGTTAATTCCAAAAGGCAGAAAGCAGCATGATCAAGTCTGGTTGTATACATAACTAGCTGAACCTTCTGGTTGTCAGTCTGCAAAACTGTGCTGGGAGTTCTGTGAGGACATGTTTTCTCATGGGATTCTGGTCTTTCTTGTGTCTGATGAGGCTAGAAATACTGGGGGAGGAGGAGGGAAGCCCAACTCCACTAAAATTAATGGCAAAATCATGTCAATAGATCCAGGGGGACAGTCTCATCATGGTGTTTCTGTTGGAGGCACAGAAGCATGCGAGAGAGAAAATTAACAGGAAAATACTCATCAAGACTCCTGCAAATTCAGTGAAGGCTCAGCTTGCTTCTTGGTTTGGTCACCTTGCTTTGCCATGTATCCCTTATGCTTTCTCTGAACAAGTGCCCCTTTTAATGGTTACCAATCATTCACTACAACAAGGGCAGATTTCCAGGTATTTTCTCACAGTGTGGCAAGTGCCAGACCCAAAATACACACAGGGAAGGGATTTCTATTCAAATTAACACCTTAAACTAAACACCTTAAAAACCTAGAGCCCTCCCATTTCTTTGGGAGACCACAGAGGAAGATCCAAGAGGATAAATATTCTTAAAGGCATGGAGTAAACCAGGAGCAGTGAGGCTAGGTGGAGTAGCAGCAACTTCCACATTTGCCTTCTGGGAAAGTTTTACCAGTAGGACGGAGGGGCTGCACTTTTGGTATGGTGGATACAACATGGCTCTTTACGGAGTTGGCCCAATGGCCAAAGGGTTATTGCAGAGGAGAGAGGAGAGCTAGCCAGTGTTTGCTCAGAGATGTTCATACTCCATCCTGCTGGTGAGTTGGGTTTGTTACTTGCCTTGCTAGCAGTTTGGGAAAGGAGAGAACAGAGGCAGGTGAAAGGAAGTGTTGGTTCTTCATTGGCTGCATCGCTCTCCCTTGGAGCCAGATGCAACAAACATGTGACCCACACCACAATCTGCTTAGCAGTCTGCAAACAGTCTCTGTTTAGTGGAGAAGATCAGGTGATAATGTAGAAGGATGTGAAACTACATGTCTGGGCGGTGTCAAAAATAATGTTAAAACAAGGGGAACCCCACTGAGAAATAATTAATATAGCTCCATTCCACCAGCTCCCCCCAGCTGGGCCCTGCCAGGACTTGCCTAGGTTCATGTGCCTTAGAATGACCTGCAACAGCCAGCTGTGCAGCCCAGCCCCGCTTGCATACTGATAATGTGCTATGTTCTGGGACAGGAGACCAGGGGAAGAGCAGTGGTGCCCAACTCCCACACTCACTGAGCAGCACGAGGAAGGAGGGAGGGGATTGTCTTTGCACTGAAGTGTGAGAAAAAGAGCGCTGGTTCAGTCCTTTTAGGAAATCTCCCATTTGAATTCCACCAAATAGTCCTGAGAATTGTGCTCTTATGGCAGAACACACACACACGCGCGCGCGCACACGTACACATAACACACACACAGCAGCACCCCAGTGAGTGCACGCACGCACAGGGATGCACACACATGCACAGTGCCCAGTACCCAGTCAGTTCTGCTGCATCTGAGAATTCCATTTGAATTCAGCCTTAACCACTTCACCGCTGCAGTAAGTCCTTCAGCTTCCAGGATCCCAGAGTTTCTGACTTGCCAGGTTGTTGCCAAGAGTTAAAAGTGGTTCTTGAGTGCTCACCCTCATCCCCCCAGCTCCAGCAGGCTGGATGTGGGGCAAAAGAGCTAGGTTACTGCACAACATTTGTTCCCTGAGTTTACCGGCATCACTATTACAGGTTGAACCTCTCTAGTCCGGCACCCTTGGGGCCTGATCGGTGCCAAACCAGAGAATTTGCTGAACTAAAGGAGGTGTATATTGTCTAGCAGCATTACTAACACTTTCACTGCTTACTGGGCTCTCAGAAGACATTTAAGGGTAAATTAGAGCTAAACTAGCTGGAGTTACCCAGTGTTGCTCGGGAAACCGGAGGAACAAAATGTAGAAAAGCAGTAGTCCATTATCTTTTTTTGAATGGTAGAAAAGTTGCGCTGATTTCTACAGGGATTAAAATATAGTTCCGTGTCATCCCCGGGGGGGCGGGTGTGTGACCCCGGGTGGAGGGGAGGTTACATGTGGGAGGGGCGCCCCAGCTTGCGCCCGGGGCTGCAGGTGCCACAGGGAGCAGGGCGGGTGCCCAAGCCGTTGTGCGCGTGGGGCGGGGAGGAAGAGGGTCGCTTATGTAATCTCGCAGGCGGGAGGGGGCAAATCCTGGATGGCGCTGGGGGCCGCGGGCACGGGACCTAGGGTGGATGGGGCAGACCCTGCGGCGCAGTGTGGCGGGTTACTTTTTGATTTTTACAGCTTGAGCTCAGGCCTGATCGGGTCCAAAAGTACCTTAAAACCTTCTCCTGGATGAAAGGTTATCCCATGCAAAGTTTGGTTGCGGTAGCTCTTATAGTGTCCAAGTTATTAGCGCACAAACATTCTCCTTTATATGTTAGATAACAGCACAGAACATTGAGAGCCAGGACTGGTGGCTGTAAACAAACTTTTTGGGACCACAGGAAACTTGGCTACACCCATGATAAGTGGACATCTGGCTAACTAAAATCATGCTGGACCACAGATGTTGCCAGACCAGAGAATGCCAGACTAGAGAGGTTCAACTGATAGTATCAAAACAGAGCTAGAGTTGAGTGACTAGAGTCCAGTGCCTCATTTGGGTGGAAACTACGACATGTGAGCTGGCCACGTTGGCTTCTCCTGGAGCCGAACAGCGTGAGTTTAGTCTGGCAGAGAGGAACCTGCACTGCAGGAACTGTCCCCAGAGCACAGTGCTACAGAAGCCCAACCTCAGCAGTCAAACACTCGCAACATGGCACCAGCACAAACAGGGATGAAAACACCACACAAAAAGCACTCTCCTGTCTGCAGAGATCGGCAGTTGTGTTGTTCTGTGAACTGCTGCAGCCTGCAAAAGAGGAGATGCCCATACTGGGCTTTCTTGTGTAGCTTTTATGTTTGTTCTGAAAGTCTCTAATTGAAGAGACACGTTTTGTTTTCTGAGTTTGGAACCATAAATAAGAGCTATTCAGACATGCAAGGCATCCATCAGACTTGTGTGTTCAGAGGCAGCATGGAATCTGGATAGGCCACAGGACTGGGACTCAAGCTATTCCCAGCTCTGCCACAGACCTGCTGGGTGACCTTTCTTCCTCTCTGTGCCCTCCCACCATTTATCTGTCTTGCCTAGATTGTGAGCTCTCCTGGGAAGGGACTGCTCACCACAGGAACGTACAGCGCTGAGCATGACGGGACCCCAATCTCGACTGGGGCTGCAGTAGTAAAACTAATAACACACAAGAAAACTGAAGTCAGCACAGTGCTTAGCTGCACACCAGAACCCTGAATGTGTTCAGATACCTCTATTCTACGGAAATGCACAGCACACTACTGTACCCTGAGCCCTACAGAATGCAAATCACATCTCACGCCACACAAACACAATACAATCAAGACCCCTGCACACAGGCAAACAGTACCTACACACACAGCTAGCACAGATCACATAGCTAGAAGAACCCCTTTTCTTTTCAGCCCTGGGAAAATAGGGTCTGCTAGGTGTGGGAGGCATCCTTCTTCCCTATCCCCATTTTCTTAGGCAAGGGGGGGTGCTTTTTCTTCAGCCTGGTGATCTGATCTGCTTCTGCCTTTTGCAGTGTCTTATTTCCACGTTGTTTCAGTTTCTCCTCTGTTGGGACTCTGGGCCTTTCCATTCCCCAGTAATTATATAATTACTTCACAACATGCTGCAGGAATATTCAGGGAGATGGCGAAGGCTAGCACAACAATAGTGACAAGTAAAACATTAATTTCTGGAGTTCTTTTAATTAATTCATCAGGAATCGTGCTGTGTGGGATGATTACGTTAAAGTGTTTAATTACAAATTTATATGTAATGATGCACTTTAATTACTTTGGACTGGTACAATATTATTGGGCCCTTTTCCCAAGATTCCTGGCACTGGATCTGGGCTGCACACAAGCCTGCCATGGATGCTCGTGTTTCTAAATTATTTACATGACATGGGAGAAATCCGGTTCTGATTGGGAAAGGGAACCTTCCTCCTAAGCTAATGGAAATGTGTACCCAGAGGATTTGGAGAAGGAGGGCTAGAGGGTGCTATGTGGATGTCAAGTGAAGCATCAGGACATGTTTGTTAGAAGAATAGATGTTAATCTGAAGTATTAGAGGACCAGGCATGATAAATATTTATCAGAGTCACTGGTTTCAGGATTCTGATTCTCAGAGAAAACTGGGTTTAGTTCAAAGCTCACAACAGATTTAAAAAAAAAAAACAGTAGTGCAAACAGCTCTCAACTGGTGTGTATGGCTCTTCTTTTATCACTTTCTCCATCTCAGATTTTCCCCTCAACTAACTTCTTCTTTCTTTCTTAGTTTTGTCTCAGGAGAGATGTATCATGTAGGTGTTTTGATGTACATTTTTATGTGTGTGTTAAAGAGCTTGGACTTAGTTTAGGGCTAAACGTGCAAAGTACTTCACATAGGAAGGGGGAAAAAATCAAATGCACAGCTTCAGACTGGGGAATAACTGGCTAGGTGTAGTGCTGCTGAAAAGAAACCTGAGAGCTGTAGTGGATCACAAATTAAATATGAGTCAACAATGTGCTGCAGTTACAAAAAAGGCTAATATCATTCTGGGGTGTATTAACAGGAGTGTTGCATGTCAGACATGGTAGGTAACTGTCCTGCTCACTCTGCACTGGGAGGCTACAGTTTAGGGCCTCCAATTATGTAGGAACTCTAAATACAAAAAAAATGTACTAGTGTCAGATTGCATCCTTGTCTATGTACCAGTATATATGTGAATATAAAACGTCTGTTTTCATGGTCCTTTCTATTAGAATAACATATATATTTTTTTGGTAATGCTATGGGGCCTCTTAAACTTGACATCGCTTAGAGCAGGGGTGGGCAATAACTTTTGACCAGGGGCCACTTCAGAAATTTTTTAAGTGGCCTCTGGCCACCCTGGAAGGGGCGGGGCCTTAGGCAGAAGGGACAGGGCCAGGACATTTCTGTGCTTCCCCATCCACAGACCCTGATTGGTCTGGGGATGGGGGAGTGTGCAAAGTCTTTGCCCCCCCAGAGAGAACCTCCAGATGTTCTGAACAGCTGGCAGTTCCCTCTAGGCACCTGTGCCCCTGGCAGTGGGAGGAGACTTTGCGTGTTCCTCCTGCTGCCCCCAGGTCAATCAGGGCCTGGGGAGGGGGAGCACATGAAGTCTCACGCTCCCTGCTCCCGCCCTTCAAGGAAGTGCCATGCTTAGAGTCAACTGCCAGCTGAGTAGCAACTGGCAGTTGACTTTAATTGCTGAGCCCCTTGCAGAGCAAGAGGAGGCTTCTACCACCCTACCCCCATCCTGCAAAGAGCATGTGGTGCTTAGAAGCACCACACCCTTTGCTAGGTGGGAGGAGACTTTGCCTGCTCTGCTCCATCCCCAGACCAATCAGGGCTTGGGGGCAGGGGGACCATGCAAAGTCTCCTCCTGGCCTGCCAGGAGCACGTAGCACTTTTAGGTGCCGCGCACTCCTTATAGGGTGGAGGCAGGGCAGGAAGAGACTTTGCACACTCTGCCCACTGCCAGGCCCCGATTGGCCTGGGGGAGGGGGGAGCGGCAGGGTCTCCGGGGGCTGGACCAACTTGCTCATCAGGCTGGATCCGGTCCATGGAGGCCCTTTTGCCCATCCCTGGCTTAGGGCCTCAGCATGTCTTAGTCCTGCTTTGTCCAGAAGAGAGAAAAAAAAATGACAAAGGATTTAGAAAACCTCTGTGGAAAGGTTAAAAAATCTGAGCATGTTTACTCTTGAGGAAAGAAGAGCGAGGGAAAAATCTTAGAACAGTCTTCAAATAGGTTAAGGGCTGTTAGAAAGAGGCCTGGGATCAATTGTTCCCCATGTCCACTGAAGATAGGATAAGAAGTAATCAGCTTAATCTGCAGAAAGGGAGACTGAGGTTAGATATTAAGAAAAACCTTTCTAATTATGGGGAAGCTCTTCCAAAGGAGGTTGTGAAAATTCCATCATTGGAGGTTTGTAAGAATAGGCTGGATAAACACTTGTCAGGGATGGTCTAAGTCTACTAGGTGCTATTTCAGGCAGAGGGCTGGATTTGATGACCTCTTGGGTCCCATCTGGGGAGGTAAATACTGATAAAAACTGTTCACCAGTTAAAGGATTAAAACTATATTGTTTTAACTGGTTCATCATTGGTGGGCTGACACTAGGCGGCTAGGGCAGGAGTCTCACGAGGGCCATGGTCTCGCTGGGTCTGTGGGACAGGCATTATGGGTACTGCTCCAAGCCAGTCTGCCTGCTGGGGGACTCCAGCGTGGCCGTGACTGGGGTCCCACTTGCCCAGCAAGGCTGCTATGGCATGGCTGGGGACGGAGTCTTGCCTGCCCGCTCCATTGTGGCCACAGCCCAACCTTCCCACTGGTGCTGCTCCAGCACAACCAGGGTCCACCTGGGGAGCTCCAGCGTGGCTGCAACTGGGGTCCCGCCTGCGTACCCACAATTCTACCCGCTCTGGCATGACTGGGGCCAGGGTTCCACTTCCCCTGGGATGGCCAGGGCTGAGTTCCTGCCTCCCCACTGTGGCCCTCCAGTGTAACTGGGGTCTCGCCTGCCTGCTGGGACTCTCTGGGGTGGCCGCGACCAAGGTTCCACCTGCCTCACATGGCCCCGCTACTACCCTGACACTGGCAGGGTCCCACTGGCCATCCCAATGCAGCCGGCGCTGCTGTGGTCTGGCGCAGCTGGCAGTCTGGTTAACTGGTTACCCAGTAAGCATTCCACAAAGCCTAATGCCAACCAGGCAACCAGGTAACCAGTTATCTTTTTACACTCCTACTCTGTCCAGCCCTATATTTCTGATTCTATGTCCCTGTGCATGTGTGTATGCAAAATAATGGAAGGCACACAGTTATATAGTGCTCAGTACTATGTATGCTACAGAATATTTTATAGGTACATTAGATACAGCTAGCAACCCAGTACCAGGCATACAGCTGTCATGAAGTATTCGTACCATCAAGTGTAACCACAGTTGTATTTATTTTAGAAGATTTTAACATCTTCAGATCAAGGACAATCTTTTGTTCGGTGTTTGTCCAGTGCCTTGCACAGTAAGATTTGGGTGTTCCTAGATGCTACTGCAATATAAGTAGTCTTGAAGGATTAAATGTATATTGGTAAATGTCAATAAATATCAGTTACACTGCACACTCATAAATTAATGAAAAATATTTCCATTGATAATAATCTAAATTTACAGAAGGATAAAGTAAGAAAAATGTTGCTTGAGAACTTATTAAAATTTGCTTTAAGGATATTTACTTTCTATATTTTGACATGTGATGTTGACAATTTGTGCTTTAACTTTTTGAATCTTAGCATCTTCTATCAATAAATAATTGTCTCTTTCCCCCCATAATTTCCTACAATTGTGAAAATGTAAAAAAAAATTAAAAATGCTGAAAAATAAACATCATTCTCAGTAGGAATTATTAAAAAAAAATTCTGCCAGCTCTAAATATAGGTAATAAGAGTTTTGTTTTGCCTAAGTATAGATTGCAGGATTTGGCAAGGAACAAATAAAATACTTTAGTTAAACAAAAACATCCCATGGGGACTAAACCAGATTCCAATATCAGTTACACTTGTAGGATCTACTGGTAGATCTTGGAGCCTCTGACAGGGGATCCTAACTGGTTTGGCCAAGAGGCTGTCAAGTGCCCATACTTCATCTGCACATCTCCTGCCCTTTTCTTTGGAGCTGTCCCCTCAGGAACCTCCTGCTTGCTGTGCAGGACAGGGGAGGGCAGAGGAGGGGCGCTGATGTCAAGGTGCCCCACTCCCACTCTGCATCCTATCTCCACAGAGCAGAAAGGGGGCACAACAGGACTTGGGGTGGAGTTTGCTGGCTGCTTTTGGGAGTGGTGCAGGGCTGGACAGGGGTAAGCCTGCCTTAGCCTCATTGGAGCCACCTGAGGTTAGCAGTGCTTGGCTGGAGCCCACATCCTGAAACTCTACCCCAGTCATGAACCCCCTCCTACATCCCTAGGGTGTAGCCCCAGTACCCCTGCATCCAAATGTCCTCTCAGAGCCTGCAACTAGAACCCCCTCTGGTACCCCAACTGCTTGCCCCAAGTTCAGCTCAGAGTCCCTCTCACACTCCAGATCCCTTACTCCAAGACCAGAGCCTGCACCCCGGAGAAGGGGCAAGGAAGAGGCCGGGCAAGGGTATTTGGATTTGAGGTAGATCTTGAATTGCACTTAAATTCAAAAAGTGATCTCGTGCTTAAAAAGGTTGGAGACCCTTGATCTAGAGGAACTTCACGGGGCGGGGGGGGGGGAGAGGTACACTTTCTCTGGATGGTAGAGGTGTAACTAAGATTAGGATTTGCTCTTACTAAAAGGAAACAGACCCTATGTAATATCCTTTAAAATGTCCTTCTCACTGCTCTACAATTTCATGAAAAGTTAATAGAACTGGTGTTTCAGACATCAGCCTTCAGGGTCATGAGGGAACAGGCGCTTTGGGTACTTTTGCTCCCTTGCCAGGCACAAGAGTCACATGCAGCAGCAGTCTGCAGCACTGACCTGCCATGTGGCTGTGAATTACCCTGTTGCTGGAGCCCATTTGGGTGGCTGTGGTAGAAATCTAAGGGCTGGTATTCACGGAGGGCTTGGCCACACAGCGCTGTAGTGACACAGCTACGCTGCTGTAATGCTTCAGCATAGACACTACCTACGCCAATGAGAAGGGTTCTCTTGTTGGTGCTGGAAATCCACCTCCCTGAGAAGCCTTAGCTCTTCCATCAACCTAGCGCTGTCTACAACGGGGGTTAAGTCAGCTTAACTATATCACTCAGGGATGTGGATTTTTCAACCTTACCTTTTAGCAAAGACCAAGCCTGAAATCTTAGGGTATGTCTAGACTACATGGCTCCATCAACGGAGCCATGTAGATGAGTTTACTAGACATAGGAAAATGAAGCGGCGATTTAAATAATCGCCGCTTCATTTACATCAAAATGGCCACCGCACTGTGATGATCAGCTGTTTGGCGGCACAGCGGGGCAGTCTGGACGCGCCGCGGTCGACAATGGAAGCCTTTGTCGACAGCTCCGGTAAACCTCATTTCACGAGGCATAACAGAGCGGTCGACAAAGGCTTCCCTTGTCGACCACATCGCGTCCAGACTGCCCCACTCTGCCGCCAAACAGTTGATCGGCACAGTGTGGCGGCCATTTTGATGTAGCCATGTAGTCTATGAGATGGAGCCATGTAGTCTAGACATACCCTTACATTGCCATCGCTACATCTCTCAGGGATGTGAAAAATCCACACCCAAGAGATGTAGCTAGACTAATCTAACTCCCAGAGTATGCACAGGAACTAAGGGTCACCAAATGAAATTAATAGGTAGCAGGTTTAAAACAAACAAAAACAAAATAAAAAAAACCCCAAACAAACAAAAGGAAGTATTTCTTCACACAACACACAGTCAACCTGTGGAACTCCTTGCCAGAGGATATTGTGAAGACCAGGATTTTAACAGGGTTCAAAAAAGAACTAGATAAATTCATGGAAGATAGATCCATTGATGGCTATTAGCTAGGATGGGCAGGAATGCTATCCCTAGTCTCTGTTTGTCAGAGCCTGGGAATGGGTGACAGGGTATGGATCACTAAATGATACCTGTTCTGTTCATTGCCCCTGGGGCGCTTGGCATTGACCATTTTCAGAAGTGGCTAGATGGACCTTTGGTCTGACCCAGTATGGCCATTCTTATGTTCTTATGACAGAACAATATTAGTTCTTGCGTCAGCTTAGCTACCTCCTCTCAAGGAAGTGAATTACCTACAGCAGTGGGAGAACCCCTCCCCTGGTCTCGGTAGTGAGTGTCTATACTGAAGTATCTCATCGCACTGCAGCTATGTTGCAGTGAAGTGTCATTAGAGGAGGTTTTGGAACAAATAGAAAAACTTACTGTTAACAAATCACTGGGACCGGATGGCATTCATCCAAGGATTCTAAAAGAACTCAAATGGGAAATTGCTGAACTATTATCTGTGATTTGTAATCTATCCTTTAAATTGGCTTCCGTACCTAATGACTGGAAGGTAGCTAACATGACACCAATATTTAAAAAGGGCTCGAGAGGTGATCCTGGCAATTACAGACCGGTAAGTCTAACTTCAGTACAGGGCAAATTAGTCAAAACAATAGTAAAGAATAAAATTGTCAGGCACGTAGAAGAACATAATTTGTTAGACAAAAGTCAACATGGTTTCTGTAAAGGGAAATCATGTCTTACTAATCTATTAGAGTTCTCTGAAGGGGTTAACAAACATGCGGACAAGGGGGATCCAGTAGATATAGTATACTTAGATTTTCAGAAAGCCTTTGACAAGGTCCCTCACCAAAGGCTCTCGTGTAAATTACATTGTCATGGGATAAGAGGGAAGGTCCTTTCATGGATTGAGAACTGGTTAAAAGACAGGACACAAAGGGTAGGAATAAATGGTAAATTTTCAGAATGGAGAGGGGTAACTAGTGGTGTACCACAAGGGTCAATCCTGGGACCAGTCCTGTTCAACTTATTCATAAATGATCTGGAGAAAGGGGTAAGCAGTGAGGTGGTAAAGTTTGTGGATGATACTAAACTGTTTAAGATAGTCAAGACAGAAGCAGACTGTGAAGAACTTCAAAAAGATCTCACCAAACTGAGTGATTGGGCAACAAAATGGCAAATGAAATTTAATGTGGATAAGTGTAAAGTAATGCACGTTGGAAAAAATAACCCCAACTATACGTACAGTATGATGGGGGCTAATTTGGCTACGACAAATCAGGAAAGAGATCTTGGAGTTATCGTGGATAGTTCTCTGAAAACTTCCACACAGTGTGCAGCAGCAGTCAAAAAGGCAAATAGGATGTTAGGAATTATTAAGAAAGGGATAGAAAATAAGACACAGAATATCTTACTGCCCCTGTATAAAACTATGGTACGCCCACATCTTGAATACTGTGTACAGATGTGGTCTCCTCACCTCAAAAAAGACATTTTGGCCTTAGAAAGGGTTCAGAAGAGGGCAACTAAAATGATTAGGGGTTTGGAATGGGTTCCATATGAAGAGAGGTGAAAGCAACTGGGACTTTTCAGTTTAGAAAAGAGGAGACTAAGGGGGGATATGATAGAGGTATATAAAATCATGAGTGGTGTGGAGAGGGTAAATAAAGAAAAGTTATTCATTAGTTCCCATAATAGAAGAACTAGAGGACACCAAATGAAATTAATGGGTAGCAGGTTTAAAACTAATAAAAGAAAGTTCTTCTTCACACAGCGCGTAGTCAACCTGTGGAACTCCTTGCCAGAGGAGGCTGTGAAGGCTAGGACTATAACAGAGTTTAAAGAGAAGCTAGATAATTTCATGGAGGTTAGGTCCATAAAAGGCTATTAGCCAGGGGATAGAAATGGTGTCCCTGGCCTCTGTTTGTCAGAGGCTGGAGAAGGATGGCAGGAGACAAATCGCTTAATCATTGTCTTCGGTCCACCCCCTCTGGGGCACCTGGTGCTGGCCACTGTCGGCAGACAGGCTACTGGGCTAGATGGACCTTTGGTCTGACCCAGTACGGCCATTCTTATGTTCTTATGTAGTGTTTTAAATGTAGACATAGTCTAACTCTTCACAAAAAAGACTGAAGATGGGGTTGTGATGGTCACCATGTTGGCCAGGATCAGTGATTGCATGAGGGACTTACAGAGCTAAAAAGCACAAAGATCTACTGCTGGAACTGATGAGTCAGGCTCTCAAGCTAAGAGCTATCACATTCATATCCTCTGTAGATCAGTCACCAAACGGAGGCATGTAACACACGCACTGACCTGCAGGCCTCATAACCTTTAAAAGCTCACTCTGGGCTGCCTGGTAGGGCAATAGATTGGAGCAACTTCATGAGCTGCAGCTTCGTAGTTTGTTGGTGCTATTGTAGAAGGCAAATGGAGAGAGGGGTTATAACCCAGAGCTGGAGAGTGACATAGTATGGACCTTACCAGCCTGTGTTTTCTCAGAGCTTTAGGAACTGACAGCCAGCTGCTACTGCCACCCATTTCTCAGCTCCGTCGGTGTTTCAGAGCTGCTTGTGCCATCTCTGCTTTCTCCCATTTTTCTCCTCTTCTCGTCTCTCATCTTCCCTGCCTCTTCTTACCTGTCCCTACTACCCAACTTCATCTCATCACTCTTTCATTTTGAACTGGAGTGTCTTTCCATGTATCTGCAGATCAGCTGTGGCCCAGACCCAGTGCTCTGCTCTGCAGAGCCAGCCACAAGAGGGCTGGCCTTGGACTGGTAACTTTCAGAAGGAGGGAATGCTCTCAGTATGGAAGTGGGGAGATCAGGGTGCAGAGGCCGGGGGATGCTAGTAGCTAAAATAGGAATGAGACTTTTGCAGAGTAGTGTGAGATTGTGCCTCCGTCTGGGCTCTGATGCTGAACTGTCTGAGTTAGTAGGCATCCAGAGAGTGAGTGCAATAGACAAGTGCTCAGGTAACCTATTTTCTGGGCTTCAGGTGAGTTTAAGGTGAGTAGACCAACTGCAGCCCAACAACCCAGTGAACATGAACTAACGCTCAGGCTACGGCCAGGGGAGTCTTTAAGAAAGATTAGCAAAGCCATATAACAACAGGCTGAGTTGTTCTTTGGTTGCTCCTTGGTTAGCACAGCTAAGAAGGGGAGGAAAACTCAATGTGGCGTTGAGTGCAACGTGAAACGAAAGGTGCAGTCTCAGAGTCCCATTCAAGGCGATTAATATTAATCTGTGGGATTATCAGATTGTCAAACTCCTGTGAACGATATGTGTGAAGACAGTAGCAAAATGGGAAAGCCTAAGAACTCATTTCCTACTGACTTTCCATTGTGAGATGTAACATTCTGAAAGTGCTTTTATTGTTAGCTACATGTAACTACCAAAGATATTACATTATCTTCTGAAAGGTGTGAGAGATATTACAGCAGAGGTTTAGCTCCTTTGCCATTAACCAGGATCATAGAAGGTTTCTAATGTCCTCCTGACACATCAGGTTGTCTGGTCTGGGTCTTGTGTGGTATGAATCTTTGACAAAGGTCTGCAGCACTGATGGCAAAGCAGGAGGAGAGAGAACAAATGTGCCCAAACCTGAGATCTGAACATTAGGAAATGTGTATCCAGATCTGAACTTCACAGCCCAGGTTCTTCTCTCTCTTGAACTGAAGCCAAATGCTGGATCCAAACACCCTTGGCTACGTCTATACTGCGCTCTCTTGCGCAAGAAAATATGAAAATGAGGCGAAGCTGTGAATATCTCCACGCCTCATTTGCATACTTAATGAGCCACCATTTTTGCGCAAGGGGCTTTTGAGCAAGAGCTGTCCTGCTGCTTTTTTTCAGGGAAAATGGCTCTTGTGCAAAAGCCCCTTGTGCAAAAATGGTGGCTCATTAAGTATGCAAATGAGGCACAGCGATATTCACTGCTTCGCCTCATTTGCATATTTTCTTGCACAAGGGAGCTCAGTATAGATGTAGTCCCTTGAGTAGAGGAGCTGTTCAGACTTGGATACAAATCCAGCTTCAGACTTGGGCTGTGTTCGCACTAGGAAAGAAGGTGAGTTCTTCCCTTGTGTTTGCTAATGCGTGGTAACTAACAGCATGTCACGTCCTAGTGAAGAAGACAAGGAAGTTTGTAGTTTTCACATGAGTCAGCCCAGTGGTTTTCAAGCTTTTTTCATTTGTGGATCCCCTAAAAATTTCAGATGGAGGTGCAGACTCCTCTGGAAATCTTAGACATAGTCTGCAAACCCCTACGGGTCCATGAACCACAGGTTGAAAACCACTGTTTTATGGGAATGATAACTTTTTGCAGATCCCTTAGACCTAGTCTGTGGACCCCCAGGGGTCGGCGGATCACAGGTTGAAAATCACTGAGCTAGCAGGCTAACGTAAAGGCTGTGGGGGGGGGGGGCAGGGGAGAGGCCAGTGTTTCCCTGGATCTTCTAACCCATCTTTAGGCTACAAACTTCCACATCTTCATTGAGAATCGGCCTCCTGTTAGTCACCATATCTTACCTAACACAAGGTAAGAACACAGCATTCTACTGAAGGTAACGTGTTTGTGAGGTAGGCCCATCGCTGGAGAGGGTTTTGATCTCTCTCACATTGGATAGTTTTCACTGCTGTGTGTGACAAATGATCAAGGGCACTATTTTGGGAGAGCACGAGGGGCGGGTGGCAGCTGTGCATACCAGGACGATGCTCGAGGTTCCCCTGACAATCAGGGAGTGAGGGTAAAGTACATAGATTTTGTGAATGATTTCTCTGCTCCTCCCCTCATCAGCCAGGAGCAAGAGGCATGCACACAAGCTGTGTACTTTCTCCTCGCTCCTTGATAGTTGGGGATTGGGAAGAAAAGCAAGCAGCATCCCGGTATACATGGCTGCTGCCCCACTCCCATCCTGCTCTCCTAAAACTACGGGTTTTTTCCGGGATACCGTATACCAGAAAAACTCTGCTGTTTCCCGGAAACACGTCTGCTCTTCTGCTTTTTTTTTTTGCCAAAGAGCAGACACACTCTTTCAGAAGCCCTGTCTTCCTCCTCCCACGAGGAAGAAGGACTCTTCCGAAACAAGAGGTTTTTCCGAAATTTGGCCCGGTATAGATGTACTTTTCCCTCGCTCCCTGATAGTCAGAGGAACCACAAGCATCCTGGTATGCAAAGCTGCTGGTACCCCTCCTCCCCCCGTGCTCTCCCAAATTTTGGAAAAGCTTCTTCTGACAAAACTATCAAAAAAAGATACGCAAATTACAAAGCGCAATTTGCGTACCTTTTCCCAATAAAACATTGTAGTCTAGACGTAGCCTAAGACAATGAAATGTGGACAGAGACTCTTAGGGAAGGGAGGGCTCGAGGTAATGAATGAAAGGGTGTGAGTCTGGTGGAGGGACAATCCCAGCAGAGTTTGCACAGCTCCAGAGCAGGTGCATATCTTGGCCATTTGCATAAGGAACAGCTCATTGTAGGATCCATTGCCCCAGATAAACAGGGCTCTGAAGGGAAGGCAAAGTGTCCCCTTTTCAGATGAGGAGTTCCCATTCCTCTCAGGCATGTGCTTTGGAGAGAGCTACCCTGAAGGGTAGCTGAGCCTGGGGTTTGTGGCCCCTCGAGGCAGGAGGATGGCTGGGTGTTTCCTGGTGGAGATCTTCCCTGTTGCATGTGTGATTGTTATTTTTGCTGTCAATAGATCAAGGTTTGAATTTGGCCCCTTGCTATTGTCTGAAATCTGTTGGCTTAGAAGTTGGGCTCAGGCCCAGCTCTGCTTGTTTTAATCTGTTATGCTAGAGTCCTGGACCTACTACCCGAAACCTCCTGTTAATGAAGGTTGTCAGCTGCTGTAAAGACATGTGACCCAGGGCCCCCAACTGAGAATCAGACAGACACTTCCCACATTACCTTCATACACCAGAGCCTGGGGGGGGGGCCCAGGCTAGTAAATTTTGTAGGTTCCCTTAGGCTCTGGGATGGGGCCAGAAATGAGGGGTTCAGTGTGTGGGAGGGGGCTGCTGGGAAGCAGGCTTGGGGTCTGGGTGGGAGACAGGGTGCAGGAGCAAGCTGGGGGTGGGGGAGCTTAGCGGGAGGTGGTGCAGGAGTGAAGTGAGGGTGTGGGGTCTGGGTGGGAAGGGGGTGCTGGAAGTGGGTAGGGGAGTGGGGTCTGGGTGATGGGTCTTACTTGGCATAGCTCTCCAGGGACACACATGGCTTCATGTCCCCCGCTGCTCCCAGGCACTGCCCCCTGCTGCTCCTATTGGCTGGGATTAGGATGTGAGGGGTGAGCGGGAATGGTGAGGGGAAAGCCTCTAGGCAGCACTTTGCTGCCACAGACAAAGGGAGGGGGAGTGGCAGTGCCTGAAGCCACTTTCTCCCCTTTGCCTGGCAGACCTTGTGGGTCATATCCGTCCCTGGCTTCCCTGACTCTGGCCTGAGAGGCTGAAGACTCTGCCTTCCCACAGCACGGAGGACTCCATCCCCCGCCCCATACACACACAACAGGGAGCCAGCGCTGATGCTCCAGCCCTGTGGGGGGAGCCGCAGCGGGATTGTGGGGCTGGAGCACCAACGTGGTCTCCCCAATGCAAGGGGGAGAACTCTGAGCCTTGGAGGCTGGATTCAGGCAAACTAGGAGCCACATCTGGCCCTCCAGGCCTTAGAATCCCCACCCACGCAAGGATGGTGTCCAGACAAACACCTACGTTTGTTGACAACCCTTTGGGATTCTATCCTGTATGAAGCTGCCCCAGTGTCTGAGCAGACATTGCACCAGGGAATGCGGAAGGGCTGCAGAGGCTTGTAGGGAGATGCGCTGTAACCTGTAAATGAGAATGAAGGGGTAACACACAGCACAGCTGGAAGGAGGCTGAGCTGTATTCCTTAGCCCCAGGGAGCTGACATGTGTCAGGGCTATAAAGGTTAATCCCGCCGACAGACAGCTGGGGTGAACGTCCACTAACTCCAGTGGCTAGTATTGCAGCTGACCTCAAAGTTCTGAGTTCCTGGAGGCCTGGCAAGCACACTGTCCTTCATTTCTCAGCCCAAGTAACCTGTCAGCATTGCAGCCTCTTCTGACTGGAGGGAAAACCCACGGTATCCTGCGAAGAAGGGCCCCGTGAGAACGGCTGTATGCAGTTACAGTGCTGAGCTGTGAGGTGCTCCCGACTGCCTAGCCGCCTATTTGGGTAATGGTTCCACTGGTGCAGGCCTGCCAATGCCAGATGGTGTTTGTGAGCGATGCCAGGTCCCAGCTGAGTGCTGCCCTGGGAGACACTAACAGAAGCTGGCTCGGCAGCAAGCCCTGCCAAACCAATGGCATATGCTCCACTCTGCCCTGCACCTGTCGATGGGTAGAATTCACACACGGCTCTTGTGGCACTGATTTGAAGGAAGGAGGAAAATCTCAGCCCCATCTGGAGTGAATTTAATGGATAAGCAACAGTGGGAGGGGGGGGGGGAAAGAAGGAGACAGAGAGGCCGGTGACCAGAGCTGAGAGGATAAGAGGCTGGTGGGCAAAGGGACCTAGCAGAGGGAGAGTAGGCTGTGAGGGAGGTCTGGGAAAGATGGGAGGCATGGGAATCCAGAGGAAAGGGCAGGGAAAGAGAGGACCACAGGAGAGAGAGTGTGTGTATGTGTAGCTGGGTATGTACCTGACAGCAACTGTGTGGCTGTTGGGTGTGCAGGGATGTTGGAACAGTTTTTATAGAAGGGGTGCTGACAGCTGTACCAAACTAGAAACCCTGCATATAATGGAAATCACTTCAAACTAAGGGGTGCTGCAGCACACATCCACACCCACACCCATAGTTCCAGCACCTGTGTGGCTGTGAAGGGATTCCTGTATTCAGCCCTCCACAAGAAGAGGCTTAGCACACATTTGCATTAGCTGGATTGGAGAGTACAATCATTCATCTGTGATCTGCTGTCCAGCTCCAAGAAAAGGCTGAAATCACTGTGGTGACACTGCAGGAATTGCTCCTCGTTTTCACCATAAACTGGGGAAGGGGGCACCAACAAATTAGGGAACAGAAATTTAATTTCCACGTTTGTTTATCATTTAAAAGTACACACCTGGCTCTTGGCTTGGCACTGCTGTGTCAATGCTACATGAAGGAGCCATGCAAAACTGATCAAGAGAAGCACAGACTTGGGTCCCCAGGAACGCATACCATAAAATAACCTCACTGTTTAGGGCCAGATTCTTAGCTGGCATATAGCTGCCTGTGCAGCTCTACCAGCCTGAGGAGAGGAACGCTGATTTACACAAGGTGAGTCATGTTTTACCAGACTTGTTCTCTGAACACAACTAACACATTTGGCAGGTCCAATGGGAATTTGCTCAGGCAAAATGCGAAGTCTAATGACCTCATTTGTGCACATAAATCCAATTTGCGCATGGAAATTATAGACTTGATCCAGTGAAATGCTGATTATCTTGCAAGAGAGTTGCTCTTCACCTCAAAGGATATGGCCCAGGTTTATTAGGGCAGGCAAATGACTGTGCATGCAGAATTCAAGGGCATTATTGACACAGCCTGTTGCACAATGAAATTGTGTACCACCATCAGTTTGGACCTGCAAATGGGGGTGACTGTGTGTCTAACGACTGAGTTTACACACAAATACTGATTGGCATATGCAACTGTGTATTCTGCATGCACAAAGTGGACATTTTTAATTTTAGAGGCACTCTGGACATGCGTGAGGGCTTAAAGTAATAACCAATAGAGTTTACAAAAGAGCCTAAAATGGGAGAACATACATTTGGGCTTCTTTTTGGTCAAAATATAGGTGAAAGTGTTCAATGCTATAATTTACTGAAATGAAATAGACTGGAAAACAGATTCATATTGCGAATAAATGTTTCCATCACCATTATCTGTCATTGAGAGACAGGGTATTTTGTTTCTCTGAAAAAATATTTTTATTGCTGGTATAATACTAATAATTAATAATAATAACTTAGAGAGAGCCTGTCATCTGTGGGTCTCAAAGCACTTTACAAAAGTAAGTGTTAGCTGCATCTTGCAGAAGAGGAAACGGAGGCACAACAAGGTTAAGTAACTTAGTTAGGGTCACTCAGGAAGTCAGTTTCAGAATGAGAATAAAAAGTCAGATTTCCCGACTCCCAGTTACCAGCTTTAACTACTAGACACCCTCACTGCCTCTGTAATTATAATGACCTGAGCTTTTGGGCAGCAACAGAGATTCAGGTCAGATAAGCATGCAAAAAGTTTGGATGCTTCTCTAAACTACCCAGACCACACAGACATTTTTGGTCTACAGAACTCATCAAGGAATCTTAAGAGAAAGAGATTTTTTTTTTTTTACTTCCAGTCTCCAGGCCAGAATTCCTCAAAAATAGCCTTCTTCTTGGTATTTTAGAGTTGCCCCTGCTAGTCCTACATGCAGCCAGAACGGTCAGATGGGTATGAAAATGAAATCCATGTTTTAAGAAAGTTAGTTGAACTTTTTGTTCCTTTGTTCAGTTTGAAGGACAGTTGAAAACAAAAACCACTATTTTTTTTCAGAAGGGTTCATACCCCCCCCCCCAGTATTTGGCCTCTATTGAAGTATATATCCCCGATCCTGCAGTCTATCACTGGTTTCAATGAATTCCTTGAGCTATGTCTACACAGCAGCATTATTTTGGAATAACTGACGTTATTCTGAAATAATATAGTCCTTGTCTACACTACAAGCAGTTATTTCGACATAATGTCAAAATAATGTCGAGCTGGAGGACTTCTTACTCTGACTCCTGTAATCCTCATTTTAGGAAGCGTAGGGGAAGTCGGAGGAAGAGTGCTCTTTCTCGGACTTCCTGCTGTGTAGATAGTGCCAAAAGCCAAAATAAGCTATTTCGAATTAAGCTACACAATTGACGTAGCTCAAGTTGTGTAGCTTATTTTGGCTTTAGCCCTGCTGTGTAGATGTGCCTTTGGAGAGCAGGATCAGGCCCTAGGTAGGGTTGTGTAATGGGTACAATCGAGATGAATCCTAGATGGTTCAAACCGGAGCCATCTTTAGCCACGGAATATAATCCACACGAAGCTTTCTAGGTGAAAACACACATCTGCTTCAGCACATTGCTGTTCCTTGTAAGTCTTGCCAGCCCATGCAGAAAAATTCCAGATATCCAAAGAGAACAGCCCAGAACATCTGCATGCAAATTACACACATGTTGGAACATATGATATAATCCAATTTTGGAACACTGAGGCAGTTTTGGGTTAAGAGCGGTTTGGACGAGTAGAGCTGGTCTATAAATATCATTCTGGGTTTCTCAATGTCAGGGCACAGAAAATGAAATGTAGCTGTTTGTTTTTTTTAGGTTTGTATAAATTTCAATTAATTGTAATTCAGCCAGTGCTACTGCTCTAGGTGGTAATTTCTTCTATCCCTGGAAATTGTGTAAACTTCTTAAGAATCCACTGCTCTCCTGCTTAAGACGCTCTATTTTATCTGCAAAGAGGAGAAAGCTTTATTTGAACTGTATCCCCATCACCTGTCATTTCTTGCTTTGGTATAATAACAATAATATGTAGCATTTACAGAGCACTTTGCTACTTCAAAGCCCATTTGCAACCATTAACTAATGAAGCCTCCTGACCTCCTCTGTGACAGGGGTGGGTAAGTAAGTACTGTACTATCCTCCTTTTGCAGATGGAAAACTTGAGACAGAGCAGAGTCTGCCAGAATGGGATTAGAACTCAGGACTTTGTGGTGGTCCTGAGCCCTTATAACGTCTATGCAAATAGACAGTCATGCTTTTTGGATTTGCTCCAGTACTAATTCAAGCTGGTTGAAATATCTGTAGTAGAAAGATTATATCACTGAAAAGTTGTTTTCCCCAAAACAAAAAATATTCAGATTGATTGAAATTTTCCATTTTTTCAGCAAAATCTGAATTTTTTCCATCCATTTTTCCAGTGGAAAAAAATGGAGGGGACTGGGTGATGCAAAGACTGGGGGGGGGGGGAAGGGGGGAGAACAATTTTCTTTTGGTTTCCATTTTATTGAAGAATCAAAAGAAAACCACCACACGGCACACACATTTTCAAATGAAATAAAAATGCTTCATTTTGTTAGCATTTTTACACAGCAAATATGTGGCCTTTTGGAACCAGCTTGAGCAAGGATACAATCCACATTTCATCCTGAAATATCCCAGAGCACTCTACACAGAGAGAAGTCCGCCCACAAGTTAAAAGTGGTCACTCTGGGGGTAAAACAGAGCAATACAGCAAGGTTGCCAAACCCTTCGGGGATATGTGCCGAACCCTTCAGGTTGGGAATGCTCATTGTTTGAACAACAAGCATGTCTTAAAGAGGCTGCTAGAATGGAACAAACATCATCCAGTTACAGTTCAGCCCTGTGGGGTTGGGAAGTATCCCTGACTTCCTGACAGTTGGAGAAACTGAGGTGCAGAGAAATGAGTTGCCCCAGACCACACACAGTGTGGTAACTAAGGGATTGTTAGAATGTAGGCGCCCACCACACAATGCTACCTTGCTATTTATGATTCAGACTTTACTGAAATTGCCCAGCTGTAAAACACCACATCAAGCTCTGCTCACAAAACCTACATTCCCTAGGCTCAACCAAGGATTAACAATGCAAATGGGTTAGAATCAGCCCAAAGTGAGTCATAGAAAGAGACACGGAAGCTGGACTCCCATATTCCATCCTGCCCTTATGGAAAGCCCACTGAATGGGAGATACTAGAGGAAGGAAAGAAAATTCCTAACATCATCATGCCATCTGGAAAAGGGAGGGTAGGAAATTGCCGGGCAAAGGCAGGACTTCTCCTTAGCCTTTATCTGCTTCCCAGAGCTTTCTCCTGGGAGGTTTCACTCCATTTGCTAAGGCAGAGAGACAGCCAACAGATGGTGCTGTGCTGTTTCCTAAAGCAGTGGCTCTCAACCTTTCCAGACTATTGCACCCCTTTCAGGAGGTGGATTTGTCTTGCGTACCCCCCAGGCTTCACCTCACTTAAAAACTACTTGCTCACAAAATCAGATGTAATGTCACAGCCCGCTATTCCTGAAATATTGTGCGTGTTCTCGGTTTTACCATATAATAACACAGATCAATTAGAATATCAATATTGTACTTACATTTCAGTGTATAGTACATAGAGCAGTATAAACAAGTCATTGTCTGTATGTCTGAGTTTGTACTGACTTTGCGTGAGCTTTTTATGTAGCCTCTTGTAAAACTAGGCAAATATCTTAGGGTATGTCTACACTAGCCCCCTAGTTTGAACTAGGGAGGCTAATGTAGGCATTCGAAGTTGCAAATCAAGCCCGGGATTTAAATATCCCATGCTTGATTTGCATCTTTCCGGCCGGTCGCCATTTTTGAAATTTACAAGTCCGGACTACCTGCCCGCGTCTACACGCGGCAGGGACCCGGTAGTTCGAAATAAAGCCCTAGTTTGAACTACCTGTTATTCCTCCTGGAATGAGGGTTAACAGGTAGTTCGAACTAGGGCTTTATTTCGAACTACCGGGTCTCTGCCACATGTAGACGCGGGCAGTTAGTCCGGACTTGTAAATTTCAAAAAATGGCGACCAGCCAGGAAGATGCAAATCAAGCGCGGGATATTTAAATCCCGGGCTTGATTTACAATTTCGAATGCCTACATTAGCCTCCCTAGTTCGAACTAGGGGGCTAGTGTAGACATGCCCTTAGAAGAGTTTAAATCTCTGGGTAGCCCCAGGGATATGCCTACGCCTGGTTGAGAACCACTAAGGAGCAGTGCTACAATGGGCCAGACCACATGCTAAACTTTGTGGGATTTTAAAACATTTTGTGCTGCGAGATTTCAACGCTGTGTGGAGTCTTCCTCTCCGCCATGTGCACGAGTGACTCTACCTTTCCTCCATGCAACTGAGCCAAATCAGGTAAAGCTGCCAGGCTGATCAATGACCCATGAGGACAGCTGGGTAGTAAGGAGAATTCAGGCAGCCCATGAGGTCAGCTGTTTAGTAAGGAGAGTGCTGCTGATGGTAGTGCAGGGTGTGGCATCCTCAGGGCAGTGGTTGTACTCACAAGGGGTATGACATGAATTTCTTAGACAATCCCTCTAATGATCATCCTTTTGGGGGTAGTTAGTGGTATCTGCTCCCAAACTTGCAGGACGGTTTGCATGACAGCTTGCACTGGTTTACACCACAGCTAGCTTTGTGTAAGGGACCTGTGTACAGGTGGAGGATTGGAGCTAAGGCACAGTAGATCAATAAAGTAGGGCCACAGCTGCTGCTCTGTAGCCTTTCTGAAAACCCTGCCCTTCTGGCAGTCAGAAGGAGGCCCTGTGGGAAAGTACAGAGTATCCTGCACAATAGCCTGCCCCCTTCCTCCGCTAGGCAGAACTGCATCAGTTGTGCTGCTTTGGCGGCTTTCTGCCCCCTTGCAAGGAAAGGCAGAATGTCACCAGTGGTGTGTTGTTTCACTTGGAATGTTAACTGTTAACACAAAAGGCCACAGTAAAACCGTGCGGGGATAGAAAAATCTTTCTTCCGTTTAATCAGGCCAGTCCAATGACAGCAGGAGTGAAAACCCAGACTAGAAAAGTTTGCTCCTAATCTGTCCTCCCTAAAATTAAATGCTAACGCAGCAACACTCCTGGTGCTGCATCTGCTTCTGCCCTAAGAAATCGATTGCAATCAATCACTCACAATTGATCAGTTTGGCAGGGACCACTGTGGATTCCTATGGGAGGGCACTCTGATCAGCTGATGGCCATCATCTTTAGCTTGTCTTCAGCCCCAGGGATGTGTGCCGTGCTGCTCTGAGCAAGGAGAGTTCTGGCAAGGGATGGGGTAAGGCTACAGATGAAGGATGGTAATAAGTGGCCCATGGGCTGGACGTGATTCTCCAGGTTTAGCCCCTGGCAGGCTGCTGGCGTTTTATTTACCTGTACATCTGCAGGTTAGGCCGCTCGCAACTCCTGTTGGGTGCAGATCATCATTCTTGGCCAGTGCGAGTTGTGAGAAGCGGTGTCCCAATCTGCACCACTTCCTGCAATTTCCATTGGCCGGGAATGGCAATTCGCGGTCAATGGGAGCTGCAAGAGGTAGTACCTGTGGTTGTACAAGTAAATAAACGCTGGTGGCCCATGAGGAGCTAACTCTGGTGAACCGCCTCTGGCTTATTGCCCACCCCTACTATAGATGGCTTGTAGATATTAGAGATAGGAAGTCCTACTAGAACTAGATCATCTAATCCTTCCCCATCAAGGAGGGATAGTTCCTTATTTCACGGATAGTAGAGCTTTGTCTGGTGTAGCATTCAATATTCCAAGATACCGTAGACTGTCTCGCACAGCCTGCAATAAAAAGTGGGTAGCACATACCAGAAGCACATGGGCATTTTTGGAGGATTTGACTCCAAATCTTGCATTTTTTCAAGCTGTTGTTTTCTGCCTAAATTTCTTTTTCTTTTTTTAAAACTATTTATTTATTTTAGGAAGTTTTAACAAGTGTACACCCCTTGCTATGTAACTATCAGAAACGAAACAATCATGACAACGGTTATCTTTTGTTTAAAGAGACATTATACAGGAATATAAATTACCAAATCTTTCTATTTAACAGTGTTATCACATTCCAGAGTGAGCATTATTACAACACCTATGTGGTTTCAAGTAATTTTATTAAATTGTGTGACCTCTTGATATACACATATTTAACAGGAAAGGTATGGCCTACAAATGTCAATATTAAAAAAATTGGACAGGTATGCTTTTTCCCCCAGGTGAATAGACTTTGGCTGCATCTAGACTGGCATGATTTTGCGCAAATACTTTTAACGGAAAAGTTTTTCCGTTAAAAGTATTTGCACAAGAGAGCGTCTATACTGGCATGTGCCTTTGCGCAAAAGATTTGCTTTTGCGCAAAAGCATCCATGCCCAGTATAGACACTCTCTTGTGCAAGAAAGCTCCGATGGCCATTTTAGCCATCGGGCTTTCTTGCGCAAGAAATTAATGTTCCTGTCTACACTGGCCTCTTGCGCAAGTATTCTTGTGCAAGAGGGCTTATGCCTGAGCGGGAGCATCAAAGTACTTGCGCAAGAAGCACTGATTTTGTACATTACAAAGTCAGCGTCCTTGCGCAAATTCTCGCGGCCAGTGTAGACAGGCGGCAAGTTTTTGCGCAAAAGCAGCAGTCTAGACGCACCCTTTGAGTACTGAATTAAAGGTAATCAAATACCTAAGAATCCATCCTCTTTCTATTTTGCTGGGTGTGTAATTGGTGTGTTAATTTTTCCATAACTACAATCTCCCATATTTTTGAACCATTCCACCATGGTTGGTTTTTTGCCCCATGTTCCTAACTCCTCTGTCGTCAGTGGTGTGTACAACTTCATCCCGTTTCATATCACCTGCAGATATCCTCCATGAGGTGCTTCCTTCTCTTTCAAATCACTAATAAAGGTGTTACATATTATGCTTGGATCTAACACAGCACCTTGTGCTATCCTGCACTTAACACCCGTTCTCCTTTGGACATGTGGCCATTGACCAGTGAGTGGCTCTGGGGGGCAGGACTGGAGAAAAGCAGAACGTCTAAGGATTCATGCAGTAATTCTGTCTCAACAAAACCGTGAGGGTGCACAGCTGGGGGCAAATGCCAGGGATATGAGAAAGTCTGACAACTGAACTGATTGTCTTACCTTTATTAGCAATGGCTCCTGATGCACCAGTGGTCTTCTGCTGAGTACAGAGCATGAGTCTGGAGTTAATGGGTGGCTTGTGCTGATGTGTATGCTCCATGTCTGGTCACAGCTCTGTGTCCCTTGCACATTAGACTCTTTCTTCTGACATCTTGTCAGTTTGTCCTGATGCGTAGCTTCCTTTGGTTTATAATCCCAGAGGGCCTAGTCCTGCAAATAGGCTCACAATATCCCTGGAGCAACCGACCCTCCTCAGCTTCCATTGTGGGCATGTGGATTCTCCCCAGAAGTGTTCATCTCTTACCCTCCCTGCTCTACCTGGCAAGAGCAGGTGGTTGCAATGACTTCATTCTTGTAACTGGTGTGTAGACCGTTCATACCTTACCTTACCACAGCCAACCTGGAATCTGCATAGACGTATCATGACATCATTCCTATCTGACACCTTCTTTTAGATTACTAAAGTCAAAATAGGGTAAGTAGCTGTATGAGGATGATCCATACCTTGTCAATCTTTACATCATTCAAAAACAATTTAACTTATTCAGTCATAACCGGGTCAAATTGATTGAATAATTCTTGCTGCTAACACTGGGGTAGATCTACTTTTTGTTTTATTTTATCCTTTTTTTTTTTAGCCCATTCAGTGCTTCTATTTTGTCCTGCTTTACCTGTGTCTAAAAATATAGTAAAGACAATAAAAAGATACTCCATGAAGCCTTGCAAGATTGTTACAAAATAAGGCCTTGTTTTGAATGCATATTTTCAGAAGTAATAGCACAGAGAAACATGCATGTATGAATTCTTAGAATTTGCAAACACAGTTTATCTTTGTGGGTCAATAGCTCTTCTTGTCTGCTCTGCCAAATTGTTCAAACATATATAATGCTCTCGAAACATTGCTTAATTAGATTCTAGAGAACATTGACACACAAACAAAATATATTAATATCAAGCATTCCAGCATCATTTGGAGTTTACAAAGATCAAAGACCAGTTTTGGTGCAAAGAGGTTATGCGTGTGACAGGTTGTTACTCTGCAAGTTAAGAATATGAATCACATGACATGACAGAGAAGCCAGGATCAGAGAACTGAACACAAAAAGGAAGGAATAGGCAGAAGATCATACCAGCATTCAGTGGAAATGGAGGAAAAAGAAAGAGTACTGTGGATGTGAGACAACAACCCTATAGAAAAAACTGCAGAACTCTACCCCTCCCCCATATTGCTTTTGTAGGATGTGCAGTTATGTGTTGATACTGTAGAAGGACAGTACTTTTTTATAAGGGTTGGACCAGTTGACGATTATGGGCAAAGTCTTAAAGCCCTTTTTGAGGCAAAGTACTCATTGAAGTCACTAGGAATTTTGACTGAGAAAGGAATGAGTGACCAAGATCTCTTCTGTGAGCCAGGCGACACAGGAAGGGCTGTCTTAAACCACTCATAGAATCATAGAATATTAGCAATGGAAGGGACCTCGAAAGATCATCAAGTCTAGTCCCCTGCCCTCATGGCAGGACCAAGCATGGTCTATATCATCCCTGCGAGATATCTATCTAACCTGCTCTTAAATATCTCCAGTGATGGAAATACCACAACCTCCCTAGGCAACTTATTCCAGTGTTTAACCACCCTGACAGTTGGGAAGTTTTTCCTAATGTCCAACCTAAACCTCCCTTGCTGCAGTTTAAACCCATTGCTTCTTGTCCTATCGTCAGAGGCCAAGGAGAACAATTTGTGACACCCTTTTAGATACCTAGAAACCGCTATCATGTCCCCTCTCAGTCTTCTCTTTTGCAAACTAAACAGGCCCAATTCCTTCAGCCATAGCTCATGTTTTCTAGACCTTTAATCATTTTTGTTGCTCTTCTCTGGACCTTCTTCAGTTTCTCCACCTCTGTCTTGAAATGTGGTACCCAGAACTGGACACAATACTCCAATCGAAGTCCAATCAGTGCAGAGTAGAGCAGAAGAATGACTTCTTGTGTCTTGCTCACAACACTCCAAACTGTATAATGAAGAGAAGATCAAACCTGGGAGGTTTGGAAGGGCAGGCTCCCTCTTTGGATATAGCCCAGTGGTGTTAAAAACCTTTTCGGTAATAAGATAATAATATGTTTATCCAGTGCTTTTTTATTAAAAAAAAAAAAAAAAAAGGTGCCAGTATTCTTTAAGACCCAGCTGACTGTCGGCCATTTTCATTAGAGAGGTGGCGGTACTCTCTGTTCTTTCCAGGTAAGCTCTGACTGGAGATGCCGGTACTGCGTACTGGGCAGTATCATCACAAAAAAAGCACCGTGTTTACCCAGTCTGTGGCCATGAACATCCCTCCCTCCTTTGTGATGCCATGCTGGAAATAGCAGCGTACACCTTGCAGATCAGGCTGAAGCTCAGGCTCTGAAGCCAAGGGAGGGGGCTGGGTTTCAGAACTTGAGCATCACAAGTTCAAAAGGCTGTCTACACAACTAAGAGTGTGACAGCATGAGCCCTGTGAGCCTTTTGACCCCAGGCTGGCTGTGAACAGGTGTCAGGTAGCAACCGTCCTGCCATTCCCATATTGCTAGCTGGGTATGTGTGGGGAGATCCCAGCTTTATCCTAGCTAGATGGGAGAGAGCTCTCAGAGGACGCAGGCTACTGTAAAGATTGGCCATCTGGATGATGTAATGATCCTCCTAGTGGACACCGGGGATATGTGGTGTAACTGCATATACATGATGTAGAAGGAAACAGGGTCCCTTGCAACATCTATAGATGTCCCAGCTCCTCCTTTGTGGGACAGTTCTGGGGATCTGGAGTTGTCACATGGCAACCTGGACAGTGCTGGGATAAACAAAACTACTCTGAGAGTGGACCTGGCTTAGTTTGGACTAATTTTCCATTTGATTAAAGGAATTTTACAATTGTTGGCTTCCATGTCACTTAGAAGGGCAAAATGCCCCCCACCCCCACCCCCAGGCACACTGAGCAGAAGCATGAACCAATGAAATGCATGTGAGCTTGGTATAATGTAGCAAGAGACCAGTCAGACAGGTAAAGGGCAAACCAAGATGAAGTCAATAAATTTCAGTTAAAATATATATTAATTTAAAAATATTAATAAGCCAAAGATATATTTAAAGTCAGTGTTATTGTACTAGAATGAGGAATCATGAATAAATAAAACCAGATGGCAGATTGATAATACAACCTCAAGAAACACACTTGTGGGGTGTATTTTCTTCTTCATGTGTAGAGATTTATACGTGCATTTCTCGTTAGCTTTAATGGGAATTGTGTTTGTAAATCCCTGTATATCAAGAAAAAGGCATAGCTCAATGACTGAGGCTTGTTTCAACACAATTATCTCCTTATATTAGTGGAACGTACTAACCTCTGTTTCAAAAGTGCTTTGCCTGTATTACAGTATAGATCACAAAGACCTGCCCAAGCCATCATAAATAATTCAAAACTATGCAGCCAGAACTGAGGACCAGTGTTTTAAGATGTGAGCAATTTGTGGCATTGTTTAAGTGCACTCTGCCTTTCCCCTTCAACTTTTTTCCAGGATGCCCAACAGTACATGCAAGTCATGATTCTAGCATGTGCCACTACGAGCATTACCAGCCACTAATGCTCAGGGTAGTACCAGCAATAGGTCTTGATTGTCGGTAACATGTCTAGCATTGACAGTAAAGCACTTACGGCTTGGTCCCATTGCATGTTGAATGCTTTCACAGCCCACTGAAGTCAACTGGAGTTGAAGGTGATCAGCGTCTCCTAAATTTGGGCTTTTGTTGATTTCCCACATGGGACCACATGACTCTCTGCCCAATAGAAAAAAAGTTGGTAAAGGGGAAATGCATCCAAAAACTAAATACTTCTCCTGTTGTGGGTTTCATGCTAAGGCCTCAGTTCAGCAAAGCACTCGAGCATGTGTGTCACGTGCTTTGTGGAACTAGGGCCCAAGTCTTCGAACTGGTGACTTTTGAAAAATCTAATTTTAAATAGGCCCTTATACCACAACTGTAAAGCTCGCTCTTTCTCTCTCTCCAAACACCATAGTATCTAGCTACTCTCGGTTGAAATGATCTGTTTAAAAGCCACATGAAAGTATATTGTTATTTTTATTCCATGCTAACTGGTATCAATAAAATAAAAGCAAAGGCGACGGTTTTCATGCATACAGATGTGACTGTTTAATCGGAAAGCCTTTTAAGTATTTTCAATGATATGCCATTTGTAGAACAACTTTAGTTTTCTGAAAAGGAAATACAGGAGCTTATGATTTCTTTCCACAGTCTGGGAGACAAATTGAAATAGTACCTTCACATGTGTGTGGGAATCTGCCTCATACCACTCCAGGCTGCACACATTTCTCTGACAGCTTCATGGTTTGGAAAGAGGTTCTATGTAAAGCAAGACATATCATAGGATAAAACAGAAATTTCCTAGAAACCAATTGTTTAAGGCATAAAAGCCCTGCACAGTCAGGAAACCTGTGTGCATGTTTACAGACTCTGAACCAGACTTCTGAGGCCTTGGCTTATTCTGTTTGTGTCTGTCTTCTGAGAAGTGACCATCTATTAAAACATCAGTGACATATGAACCCTGGGATTGGCCCTGACATCCTGGAGAAGAAACCAGCCCTCAAAACTAAAGAACATCTCGGAGAAGCACAGGTAGATGTGTACAAGGACTGCATTCTCTGGTAAAGGAATAGGGATGAAGAATGCCTTCCAAGGTTAGCTTTGCAGAGATAATGCGGTTAGCCTCTTGGACTGTCCAATTGCTGAAGAATTTGGAAAACTAATAGTGGAAGAAAACATTTTATCCTTGGATAGCACCTTCTATATGAGGATAGTTCTTAGATAACACTGAATAGAGCCTTCTATCTGAAGACCTCATGTCTCTTTATCAAAGAGCAAGCTTGTCTCTTTCACCAGCGGAGGTTGGTCCAGTACCCACCTTGTCCCTAGAAACATGCATTAATCCCTGTGTAACAAATGAAGAAACTGTAGTCGGAGACATGAAATTGCACAGTGTCACGCAAAGAGTCTGGGAACAAAATTCAGTTCTCCTAACAGCGGCCTAGTTTTCCATTGAGTTCAAGCTTCTTTTCCTCACCCTGAAGGCCATTCACAACCCAGCCTTCCCCTATGTATCCACCCTTGTCTCTTATCACATCATCTCCTATCCTCCTTTTCCTCCACCAATGTTTGCAGCTTTCAACACTTGCTCCTTCCACAATGCTCCTCATGCACAGAGCATCATCCCTGAATTAGTCCACAAAGCCTCTTCCCACCTCAAGACCCTGTTCTGTCTATCCAAGGTACTATAGGGCCCCTATTATCCTAGTATTTGAGTGCCCCACAACTTTTACCATATTTATTCTCACCCCTCGAAGGTAACATAGGTCTAGTACCCTCACTCTGAGGTACAAAGGGCTAAGTCACTGCTCAGGTCACAAAGGAGCTCTGTGGCAGAGCCAGGAATTGGACCTTTTTTCCTGAGTCCAACACAAGCACCTTTAGCATCCTTCTTCTTGGTTCTGCTGTGAGGCCTACAAGAAGTCAACTACTCAGTGATGGCCAGGTGATCCAGCCATTGGCAGCAGATTTTTTAAATTAATTTTTTAATAAAACCTTCCGTGACTTGGAACCATGCCATTGTGCACAGCTTGGAACTGAGTGAGCCTGTTTTGGTTATCCCTACCTTCCTAGCTCACCCTCTCCTTTTGTCGGTCGTCATGATCTTGTTAGGTAAGTGCTCTTGCTTCTAACCAGATTGCAAGTTCCTCAGAGCATGGGCCTTGTTTTACTCGTGTTGCGCTGTGCCCCTCACAATGGCATCCCATTTATGGCTTACATTGCTTCCCTCTTGGATGGTTCTAGCGGACACATATGTGCACTGGGTTTGTCAGGAAGCCATAGACTGAAGGAGAAATTTAATACAGTATTACAGGCATAGTGGCTCCAACCAAAATACAGCTCGAGTGGTGTTTCCACTTAGTCATGCTTTCTCAAACATACATAATGTCCAGCACCCTGGCTTCTAAAATTGCTCCTTCCCAGTGGGAGAGTGTGTTTGCACATGTCATTGGGCACATATGTGGCGGCATGTGCATACATATGCCCATTCACAGAACATATAGAACAGTGGTTTTCAACGTGTATCCCACATACCCTTGAGGGTCCACAGACTATGTCTAAGATTTCCAAAGGGGTCAGCATTCCCATTTGAAATTTTCGGGGGGTCTGCAACTGAAAAAAGGTTGAAAACCACTGCTATAGAAACCTGCCAGGCAGAAAATGAGGGAACAGGTTTTTCACTGATGAAAAAAAGGAAACATCATCCATGTTGAGACATTGAGATTCTAGTCCTGGGAGAATTTTGCAACTGTTGAATTTGCAGCCGTAGATCTAAGCATTCAACAGGTGTAGGTTTGTAGAGCTAATACATACACTGCAATGTACAGATAGAGGACAGGCATATGGATTCTGTAGCAATAGTACTGACGCCAGGTCTGAAGAAATAATAGGCAACTCAGTGATATTCAGTGCAGATGATTCATTGTCGCTAAGTGATAGAGCAGCAGTGCTCCAAGGTTCCGTTTTGACGGTCAGATGTGTGGAATCCAAACCCCAAAGCTTTGTCTCTTCATAATCCTCAGCAGCCGTTTCATGGGGCCTCATCCAATGTTTATATCTTCCCTTTATGAGTCCCAGCGATGACAGTTGCCAAGGGAGTACCTCGCCGTTACTGTGCAAGATGCATGGATCAATTAACTCAGTTGCTGGGTTTCCCTTTTGAATCAATTAGCTGGGACTGAAATTAACTAAAAATATCCTTTGCTTATTAACAGACTGAACTAATTGCAATAAAAGGCAACCCCCACCCCCCTCAGACTCTGTTTGTCACAGTGAATCTCTACTCTCATCTTTATCTCAGACATTCTGCACTTACTAAAGGGACTAACGACGCCAACCTCCAAATCGATACTGTCATTCCTTGATAAGAAGGCTACTTTTGCATCGTGCTATCACCGAGGCATTCCAGCAGCATGGGGAGTGGGGAGAGAACCCGCCTAAGGAACTGGCCAGAAGTCAGTGGGGTTTCCACAGGTGTAGCTGTTCCAGATTGTTGTCCACACAGCGCTGGCAAAACACATATGCCTTTGTGTGTAAATTCATTCTTCCTCCTCCCCCTTTTTTCCCTTTTATTCTCCCTCTTCTTGTTATCCCTCTTCATGTCTCTCTCCATCACTTTCACCCCTCCCTTACTCCTGTCTGTTCCCACCATTCTCCCCTTCCCTTTCTCCACCATCACTACTCTTTTCCTTTCCTTTCCCTGGATGTTGCTCTCTCTCTGGCTACAATTAGAGCTAATCAGATACCTGAGCTTGCTCTGCAAAGCTATTAGCAGCTCCCTCCCTCCTGGCCCCCACCCCTCCCCTGGGAAATCAGCAGTGATGGACAATCAGTCTTTTAGTTGCAACTCAGATCCTGATACCATCCATAAAGACAACCTGAGCCCTGGATGCTGTGCTCCAGCAAGGTGGGGCCTTGCCCGCCTCTAGGAGGAGGTTCAGGTAGCTGTACACCTGGCCGTACAGGTTGTTGCCAGAGTTGGTCCAATCCAGCACAAGGGCTCCTGGTGGACTGAACAGCTATGGAGCATCGAGAGACGAGCACAGCCTGAGTTAGAGGATGAAAAAGGAAAGAGCTGTCTGGATATCTGCCTTGCTCAGTTTAGGCTCCTTTTCCTACTCTGCTGTCTTCTCCCCCACCCTCCATCTCCTGTTTTGGAGGAGGGAGGGAGCAGTCCCTCCTGAAGGACTGTAGGGGAAGGTTTGTGTTATTTGTTTCAGAGAATTCTCTCTCTTGCTCTGGTAGCAGAGACACCCCTCCTGCTGCTGGATCTATGAGCTGTGTGTGTGTTTTGTAATTAAGCAGTTAATTGCACTGGAGTTCTTGATTAGCTTTGGGGGATGGTGATGTTCTAGCAGGATGAGATGTTGTGTACAGTTCAGAATCATTTACAGAAATTGGAGCTAATTTTGCTGTCTGTGCTTATTACTGCATTAATTTAATTTGGGTTGCTTTTAGCTCATTAACACATCTAATTAATTCGTTGACATCACTATTAAGATGTCTCTTTGAAATTGGCGTCTCCAGATAATCAGGATGGAAGAGGCTGACAGATCAGGCGCGAAGCTGACTGGGAAAACGGGAGAAAAAAAAAAGACGACTAATGAATTTTCCATCAGAATCGCATGGTTTGTCAGAGTTGGTATGAGAGAGGCAGAGACAGAGCTAGCGAGACAGAGGGAGGGCGTGAGAGCAAGACAGAAATGGTAAAAGGAGACTTTAGTTATTTTAAAATATTATATTTGTTATGAAAGAAAGCAAGACACAAAAGGACAATAAATACTCTTCAGTGAATGCACATCAAGATTTCACATTCTATCGTTAATTTTCTTCTCTTCTAGTTTTTCTATTGCACCGTTTTTGGCCATAACTTTTTTTTTCATCAAAATCATTTTGTATTAATGATGCTTGGTGTTTTCTGCCAACAGATTGCATGGAATGCCTTCCTAGATCCCCCTTCCGATTGCAAGTTGAACACCCTGATTACAGATGCCTAGCTGATTGAGGCTGTTTAGTTCTATGCTACATTGCTTGGCGAGTTTGATTTTAATTGTAATTACTTTGGAAAATAAATGTCTAGAGGCGGATGTGATCTGACCTAGTAGTCTTGTGGTTGGGTCATGAATTAAGGGCAATTCTCAGTGCCCATGCACTGAGTTGGCAGTGGGGTTTTGTAGTGGCTGGAGAAGCCCAGAACCTATAGTCAGAGGCACAGGATAAGAATCGAGATATAAATCAGTGCTGGGTCCAGTGGGATTTCACCTCTTTGTTACTGATCTGTAAAGGAAGGAAAATGACTTGTCAATAAAATTCACAGGTGGTACTAAATTGGGAGGAGTTGGGGACAGAGAAATAATGCAAAGGAAGGTGAGAAACGTGAGCAGAAATAGATAACTGGATTCAGCAGGGAACTATGCAAGTGAATATATCCGAGAGGAAATAATGCAGACTATGTCTGAGGACGGTGAGAGGGACGAGCCAGCTGGGCATGAGTTTCCAGTGCAAACATGGGTAATGCAATTTAGGGCTGTGTCTGCAGATCTGTCAGTTTCATGTGCGGGACAGGGAAATAAGGGGTGCTGTGGAATACTGCAGTCCAGTCTAGACAGCTCATATGAATTAGAATACGGAGTGAAATGGGATAGCTCAAGGATGGGTAGAGAAGAGCAACCAACCTAATTCTGGACTGAGGGCAACAGGATACAAACACCTGTTTAGAACGGCATCAGTGTTGCTGTCCTGAGTCGTGGCCACTGAGGGAACCAGAGGAGAGATTTATGAGGAAAGGGATAGCTAAGCGGTAACATAATCATCTATACATTCAAGCACCAAAGAAGGACATAAATTGTTGAAGGTGGCACAAGAAGGGTGGGGTGGGCAGGAATCCAACCACCCATAATGACAAAATGAGGGTAGGAGGTAGTGGGGGTGAGGGTCTGGCCAGGAGGGAGGGGGGCTTAGCAGGGAAGGAGGTTGAGTGCAGGAGCAGGGTGACGGTCTAGGTGGAAGGGAGGGTGCAGGAGCAGGCTGGGTGTTCAGGGTCTTGGTGGGAGGGGGTGTGTATGAGGGTGATGGAGGGGTGGAGTCTGGGCACGAAGAGGATGGGAAGTGCTTACCTGGCACCATGTCTCCCACTGCTCCCAGGCACGGCCCCGCTGCTCCCACTTGCCAATGGGAGCAGCACGGAAAGCCTCCAGAGGAGCATTTTCCTGTGCTGCTATTCCCCCAGCTGCGGGGAGAGGCAGAGGCAGTGTGCAGAGACGCTTCCTTCCCCTGCAAGCTGGATCTGACCTGCAAAGCTCACTCACTCCCCACTCCCTCCGTGGGAAGCCAGCACTGGCGCGTCAACCTTGTGGTGGATGGGAGGCAGGTCTGAGCCCACAGCCCACCTGCAAGTCAGTTGTGGGCCCCTAGTGGTCCATGGGCCACACTTTCACAACCACTGCTGTAGGGAATACCAGAAGCCCCTCTCTGCACAGGCAGCAGGATGCCCTGCCCGACCTCATTAAACATTTTCATCTCGGAGGCCAACTCCTCGGAGGTGCTGAGTAAACGCAGCCGCCACGGATGTGAGCAGAGGCTCAGCGCCCTGCGGAGACAGCCCTCCAATCTCTATCGTTCTCAAGTGATTAAATCTGAATGTTTAAAAAGGTGCCCGGCCAGGCCTTGTCACTGCCGTCTTGTGTTTTGTGCCCCGTCCTGCTGCTTGCTCTCAAGCTAGCAGAGGTCGGGGACCGAGGCAGCAGTAATATGATCTGCCATTATCGTCCCTTGGAATGATCATCACAGGGTTCAGCTTTGAGAAGTGTGTGTATGGGGGTGTGACCCACATTATCCCTAAGTAACTGAAAGAAAATACGCCCCCTCCCCATCCGCATGCTCTATCAAAAGAGGGGACAAATCACACTTCCCAGACACATCTAGACAGTTCGATACAGATCTTTTATTAGCTTTGATGGAGAGTATTTTTATTCCGGGGAAGTGTGTTCTGGGCACGTCATAGCCTCAAGGCTCCAAAAAGGGACAGAGCCCTCCCGGTGAGGGTAGCGCTAGAACGGAGAAAATGGGAGAGAATTTTTGCTTAGTGACTGACCTGATGTATCTCCATTGATTCCTAAGCTCACAGGTACACTTTTTATAAATCACTTCTCATGTTGTGGCGGACATGCTTTTGTTGGAAACAGAGGGTCATTTTACAACAGCCCCGGACAGAATCTCCTTCCATGGTTAAACTTGGGGGGCAGCGCTTTTGTTCTTATTTTCTAAGCATCCGATGTAAAAATCAGCTCATTGCCTGATTGCTGAACCCTGACAGACCTGCCTGCCCTAGGGAAATCCCAGGGCCTCATCAGATTCATTGTCCACTTGCCCTTTTCAGAATGCAAAATCCAAACTGAGCAAGCAATTTCCTATCCGGGGCCTTCCGCACAAAGGACCGCAAGCCAGCGTTTCCTAGGGCTGCTGCATGGAAAAAGGGGAGCGGAGAGCTCCGGACATGTAATGGGGAATTAGGAAGGGAGGAGCTGGAAGCTCCATGCGCATGGTATTACGTGGGGGACTGGGGATCGAAGAGGTCAAAGGTCAATATACTGGGCTGGTGCAGGGGGAGGATATCAGAGCAAGGGCTGAGTTCATGATAATTCTGGGGGGTGGGATGATGCGGTGGGGAGATGACTGGGTGGCGAGAACTCCATGCTCCAGAGACGGGGAGGGAGAGGAGAGGGAGCGCTGCGTCTGGGGCGGAATAAGACAGGAGTCAGGCAGGGATGCTGCGGCCAAGGTTTTCAAACCTTGGAGCCCAAAGTCAGTCTCCTACGTCCATCTTTAGGCAGCTGCCCACTTTTCAAAAGCACTGAACCCCCTGAGGTCAATGGGATTAAGTGAGTACTCAGCACTGTTCCAAATCAGTCCAGTCTTTAAATCTGGTCTTAGGAGCCTGGCTTTAGGCTCAGAGTTTTCATCATCTTGGCCATTGCCTTTAAGGGTACATCTACAGTGCAACGCTATTTCAAAATAACTAGTGCTATTCCGAAATAACTTAGTCTGAGTCTAGACAGCAGGCAGTTATTTTGAAATCATGTCAAAATACTCTCAAGATGGAGGACTTCTTACTCCGACTCCTGTAACCCTCACTGTACGAGGAATAAGGGAAGTCGGAGGAAGAGTGCTCTATTTTGAAATAAGTGCTGTGTAGACGCTCCCTATTTTGAAACAAGATACGTCACTGACGTAGCTCAATTTGCATCGCTTATTTCAAGGTAAGCCCTGCAGTGCAGACACCCTCAGAGAGCCAGCAGTGGCACACACCAGGAAGTCAGATCCCCATTTGGGCTGGGGTGTAGGCAAGTTTAAGCCTCCGAGGCTGCAGAGAAGGCCTGTTTGTTCCATTCTCCTGAGTTGTGTGTCAGTGTGAGCTGCTACCATGCCAAATTGGGGCCATCACATGGTGAAACTGAATTCTCTGTGTACAGGACACAGAAGGGGAGGGGTAATAAAGTGCACTCTGTGCCACTGGGAAAGGTGGGTGGGGCCTGTAAATGATCTGTGTTGGAGGAAATTAGCCACTAGTGAGGTATTGCCAGGGAACCCAACAGCTTCCACAGGCCCCTTGGCAAGGTGGGGGGAGGGGTAGCTGGCTCCCAGAAGGGCTGGAGTCTTGTGAAGAAGGGGCAGGGCTAGGGCAGTTAGCCCTCAGTGCCGCCCAGAGTGCGGCACCACCCCTACCCTCAATGCTGCCTAGAACATGGAACCCCCATCTCCCTCGGTCCTCAGCACCTCACAGAGCATATGAAGTGGTGCTCGGGTGGTAATTTTAAGGACTCGGGGCTCCAGCTGCTGTAGCAGTGGTGGTAGCTGGGAGCCCTGGGTCGCTTTGAATCCCTGGGACCCGGGGCAACTGTCCCCTTTGCTTCCCCCCACATTGGCAGGCCTGGGTATCACAGGGTAAAGAAGCTAGTGACCTCCTTTAGGGTATCCAAGGTGCTGTTTAGACTGGCCTTACGAATGAGCGAAACCATATTTTACCACAGGACGAACCTGGCTGCACTCAAATGGCGTTCACGCACAGGTTAGCCTCATGGACTCTGCCCGACCATACCACATTTAAACAGGGCTGGTGGGAATATGGGACATATTATCTGGAAAAGAATTCTAATGAAATGAAAAACTAGGTGGCATGAAGCAATATTTACATGGCCTGCGGCATCAGAAATTCTCCTAATCATTAGGGTTCTACTTTCACCACTTCCTGGCAAGTTTCCTCCAACAAATATTCTCACTGTTTTCTTTTTTATAGAAGCAACAAAAGAGCCAGGCTCAAATTCCACTTTCAGTTATAACAGAAGAACCTGCTGAAACTGCTGGTGTTAGTGCAGATTTATACTGAAGTAAAGGGAGGGAATTTGGCTTGAGACATTGTAGACGATTGGGCCAGATTCCAGCCTGTGTAACGCTGGTGAAAATCCATGGAACTCACAGGCTGCATTATTTGAATGGAATTTCCCCAGATTTGCACCTGTGTGACTGAGAGAAGCATCTCTTAATACAGCTGGAAGTTTTTCTTACTTGCAATAGCTTTGCCAATTGCATGTGAAAAGTTGGTTTCATTCACTGTGGGTATAGGTTAGTCTGAAATAATTATGTATCTCTTTCAGCTGACACCATGGGAAATTGGCCCCTTGATTTGCATCCCTGTTGTCTTTCATCTGACTTTCCACTCTCTTTTTTCTTTCTTTGGAGAAGGAAGGTGAAGATCAAATCCCCTTTTCACTCCCAAAGAGAGTGTTCACTATAGAGTATTAATGTCAAGTGTGTGGTCAGTCAGTTCAGAGGGGCCACACAGTTAAATGGGCTTGGAAGTTGAATTTGCTCTAGGAGAGGATGGCTCCTGCAGGTCAGGAGTAGAGGGGCAGTGTCTGAGACACCTTGGGATTGAATAAACATGGAGAGTAAATTACCCTGATACTCCCAGAGGATTCTCCCTCCTGGCTAGCTATGCTAAAGTGGAGGGGAAATGTCCTGAGAATAGCAATTTGAGAGAAAAATAGTTTCACCAATTCCTCATTCTGATCAAAAAAATGAAACTGGTCCTTCTCCTTCTGCTCCCCTTATCCCGACTCACTCCACCATGAGATTGGGAGAGCTCAGCTTAATACTAAATTGGAATGTCTAAACCAGAAAAAGAAGTTTGTTCTTTTTATTCAATTTCATTCAAAGGTAGAATATTAGCAACTCCTCTCTTTAGCACTTCATTAACCACTTTAGTTTAATAACATTCTCTGGGGAATTCCAATTCTGATCACGTGAGCCAGGAGTAAACAGCTGCATCAATTAACCCCATAGTCTCTAGGGTGCTATTAGAAGGTGAGATACCCTTAGAAAGTGCATATGCCTGCAATTAGGCTTAAAATACTTATGTGTCAATAGCTTCACTTATTTGTGTTCTCTCCTATTGATCTTGCTTATGTTTTCCACATTAAATGGTCTTTTTTACTTCATCAATAAATTAGGTGCTGTTTAGATTTATTAACTTTTTTTTCTATTATGCTGCATAAATGGCTGGTCTTCTGCCCCTGACCCTGGCTCCAGCCCCAGCTGAGGTTTGGGGGCTCCAACCTTCTTGACTGGCAAATCATTCTCACTGTTATTACAGGAATGGGGTTAAACAGCAATGAGAAGTCAGGGAAATCCAGGGCCTAGATTAATTTTGTTAGCATACATCCTGAAAGGTAGTGAGGTGTCCAGAGCAGTGTTTCCTTGATGTGCTTCATTGTTTTGGCCCCATTGTTTTCTATACTAGACCTGGAAAGTTGGCTTAAGGAAGGTAGCTTCAGCTATGTAAATTACATAGCTGGAGTTGATGTACCTTAAGCCAAGCTTGGTGCTGTTTTCACAGTGGGAGGTTGATGGGAGCAAATACTCCCCTCCGCTTCCCTTACTCCTTGTGAATTGAGGAGTACGGGCACTGACTGGGGGGGGGGGGCTCAGCTTTTGATTTAGTGGGTCTTTATTAGACCTTCTAAATCAAATGCCAGAAGATCGATCCACAGCACAGCAAGTGGAAATGTGGCCTTAGGCAGGATCTGGATCTTGGGGAGAGGTTTGTTTTTAGGAACCTGCAAACTTAACAGAAAGATGGTGGGGTGAAATTCCTGGCTTTGAGAGAATGTTGCTCAGTTGAAAAATTTTGTTTAGGCCTGAAGATGGAGCTAATTCCTTGGGCCTAAAGATGGGGTGCTTCTAAATGACCAGTCCATGGACTGGTGCCAGTCCCTGATCTCCCTGGCACAGTTTAGGTGATCCCTGCTATCAAAAATGTTAGAAACACTGCATTAGTGCATATCAGTTAGAATGCCTGCCTAACTCTTATTCCACGGGATGGTCCTTATTTTGAAAATTCACTGAAGTTTTTTAAATGGGAAAAAATTAACTGGAACTGCTTGAAGACATGCTGACACCTCAGGTGTAATTTTATTTAACTCTATTCCAGTTAGAAACAATTCAACCAATAATTCACGTGTACTTTTTCATTTCTTACCCTTGCTTTTTCCATATATGTAACTCAGAAGTATTATTAGCAACAATGGGCTGAAATCAAGTAAAGGAAAACTTAGGATAATTACCATGAAAAGCTTCCTGATAGCTTCTTAAACTGGGCTATAGACATACTCAATTTAGTTATAATTTGGTTTTACAGGTAAAGGATATACAGCTGACACAAAGTTTCATCTTTAAACAGGCTCTTCTGACCATTAGGAATATGGCAGACATATGTCAGTAGATTTAAGTGGGGTACTACATTCTAAAACATTAATTCATTCGTTTCTGGATTATTTCAGTGTGCAAATAACATTACAAAATGAGTATCACAACTGGTAGCAAGGAGTAAGTGGCAGCAAAATTGCAACTCTGTGTCCAGGTTTTTGTATACACAAAAACTGATTTGTATACCACAACAATTGCACAATTAACTGCCTAACTTCTCTCCTGCTATTTACAAATACTGTTTGCTCAGGTAACAACATAGCTATAAAACAAACTGTGCATGCAAAATGGTAGAAATAAAAACATTTGGGCACAAAATCTCTCTTTTTCCTCTCTACAGCTTTCCTCACCATCACATCTAAACTACTTTTAAAGGGCACAGTTTTCAAAGGGGACACCTTTTGGCTTCCAATTTTGTGCCAGCAAACAAATTTGGTGGTAATCAGTTACTGGCACAAATGATAGCACATAGATGCTTAACCATCTGATTGTGCCTGACAGTAGTTAGACTCCTCTATTATACTGCTTGGCTGCCATTCACTTTTTGCCTGCAATTGTGTGTCTTGCATTGATTGAGACCGGGGGTGTGAAAATTATGGGTTTAGTATTTGAAGTTTGTGTGATAGTTAAACCACCTTGAGCCACTCTATTGCTAGCAACACCATTTAGAGAGATGTTCCCCAGTAAGGCTCCAGTCCTACCACTGGATCCATGGAGCAAGGCCTTTGCACTGGTTTGGTACCCCATTGAAGTCAATGTGTCTCCAACAAGTATCTGATTATGGGATCGGGGCATAAGGGCAGGCCAGCATTAATCCAGACCTTTAACCTGAAACACATTGGTAGTCTCTAAGCAGTAAAAATGGCTCCTAGCCATGATAACTTTCTGGAGGTGGCGGAGAGAAATGGGTGCAGCTTTCTTTTAGTGCGCTGAAGTGGAGGCAAATTTCAATCTAATAATGTAAAGCAGCAATAACCATTATAATTAATTTATACAAAAGACATTATACAATTACACTTGATGCATTCAAATCCCATCCAGGAGCAGGGCTCGTTTTCCAGTTAAGCTATGGACTGTGCGAAGACAGACGGGGAAAGAGGTATTTCAATATTTCCTATAATTTTATATTCTTTCTAATATCTCTCATGCTAATTTCATTATGCAACACAGTCAGTGCCGTGATGTAATTATTGAAAAGTAATTTTGCAATAAATGGATTTAAATGTGTTCAAGTCCATTGTAAATTCAATCTTTTGCTAAAGGTGGATTGAGCAGGCGGGAAAAAGGGTGCAGGGACGTTGCTGGGTGAAAGCTGAGAAGTCCTGCACATCCCATGTCAGGGATCTAATTACACCAACTAATAACATTCACTTCAGATGGAAGATGATCACAGAGTTTTCCTCCCTCCCCCCAGAATGTTCAGAGAACTTCCTTCTGCCTGCACTCCAAACCCTCAGGGCAGCACCAGTGCAAGGGTCACTGAGCCACATTGGCATGTGTGTTTTAGCCCTGATCCCGATCCCGATCCTGATCCTGATCCTGCAATCAGGTCTACACCATGGAACCTCGCTCCTGGGATTTCAATAGCATCCTGCATGGGCACAAAGATTCCCCCATCCAGATCCAACAGCAAGGGCAGGGCCTTTGATTGGGTAGACGGCAAGGTGTCTTGCAATGTATATCTCCAGTCCCTAGTGCAATGGAGTGCTGATCCTGACTGGGGAGGGGGATGGAGCTGAGCCCTGGGGGATGTGGGCTCTATTCTTGGCCCTGCCAGGCTAGAGGTTTCCTGTGTGAGCTGGGGCAAGTCCTCCCTTTACCTGACTTTCTGCGTCTGCATAATAAGGATAAAAATGCTTCTCCTGCTCACCAGCAAAACAAAGGCAGGGGAGTGCACTGATCTCCCAAAGTACCATTGTAATCATAATATAAAATGATCACAGAAAATGTATAAAGCTACTAGCCCTACTAGGTGTTCACTAAGCATGTCACCAGAGTTTTACTGGAAAACATGAGACTGCAGATGGTTCAGAACTGACCCATTTCACAAAAGTGGGGCTTGCAATGTCCATTAAATTGAGGATAACATCATTGGAGGGTTCATGACCTAGAAAGCTGCCACTTCTGTATCTGCTTATCAGATGGCACAATCCGTCTCCAGAGAAGAGGCTGGGAGAAAATAAAAGCTACTTTCTTTGGTGCAAATGCAAAAAGAAGATTCAGAAAGACTTCCACAGCAAGGAAACCAGAGGTAAAGGAAGAGTGTTTGGTGCATCTGGACATGAACTGATGTTGCAGATGGCATAAAATAGTCTTTATGGCTACTGCAGTGCCTGAATGACCCCTTCTGCTCCTTGATACCATTTGTCCAGCTACCATTCTAGTCTCTCCAGATATTGTTGTGGCTCTCACTGGTACAGATTGAACCTCTCTAGTCCAGCACCCTAGGGTCCTGACCGGTGCCAAACCAGAGAATTTGCCAAACCACAGGAGGTCAATATTGTCTAGCATCATTGCTAACACTTCCCCTGCTTACTGAGCTCTTAGAAGACATTTAAGGGTAAATTGGAGCTAAATAACAGCACAGAGCACTGAGAGCCAGGACTGGTGGCTATAAACAAATTTTATGGGACTGTGGGGAACTTGGCCACACCCATGATAAGTGGACATCCAGTTAACTAAAATCATGCTGGACTACAGATGTTGCTAGACCAGAGGGTGCCAGACAAGAGAGGGTCAACCTGTACCATGGCCACTTATGGAATGTGAGCTCTTTGGAGAAGAGCCAGAAATTTGCTCTGGGGCTACATCTAGGCTGCAGGCTCCTTTCGGAAAAAGCTTTTCTGAAAGAGATCTTCTGGAAAAACTTCCAAAAGAGACCTTCTACACACAAAAGCGCATAGAAAAAGCAATCTGCTTTTTCGAAGGATAGTGTCCACAGTGAATGGACGCTATCTCGCATGTAAGCTGTGATTACTATGGACGGAGTGGCCACCAGAGCACCTGTGCTTTTTCCTCTTCTTTCAAAAAAACTCCCTCTTCCCCGTCCACACATGCCTTTTTCTGAAAGAGCTCTTTCGGAAAAAAGGCCTCTTTCTTGTAGAAAGAGGTTTACCAATGTCAGAAAAACCCCTCTGTTCTTTCAATTATTTTTTCGAAAGAATGTGATTGCAGTCTGGACATAAGTGAAGTTTTTTCGGAAAAACAGCTGTTTTTCCAAAAAAACCTCTGTAGTATAGACATACTGGGGTTGGAAAGATTGGAATATCACTGACCTATTAAGAATAATAATGTTGCCTGACCATGAATTTTGTGTTTGTGCAGAACAGGTGAATGTTCAGAGACAATGAAACTCAGAAGTGTTTTCTGTAGGTGCTGGGATGAACTTGCCTCTGAGACTTTCATTTCATTTGTAGACAGGGTCCCAATGTAGGCAGAGAAGATGCTGTGTTTAGATTACGGAGGAGCCTGACCTCCCTGGAGACTTGATTTGTAAACTCTGCTGGTCTCTTCTGGAGCAGCCATATCTGCCCAGCACCAAATTCTCAATTACAGACCAAATTGAATTTACAATTTGCTTTTGGGCAATGTGTAAATTGGCACTTCATTGATTATTAACGAAGTGCTAATTGCTCTTTGCAACCAATTTTTATGCAAATGATGCTAGTGGTATTTGCACAATCTTGCAATTTACAGTTTTACATTTGCAGTGCCCCGGTTAAAGGATGAAAAGAGATGGCAGCTTGTTCAAAAAGAAAAGGGGGGTGGGAGGGGAAGAAAAATGTCAAAACTTGCAGTCGCAAAACAACACTATTTCTTTTTGCCAAATGCTTTCTTTCTATTGATTGCTACCAAGTCAGCGTTGACAGGGTTCGTTCTGAATTTAACAGGATCCAACCGCAGATGTAAACAACTAGAGGCACTTGCAGTGATTTTTACTGGTGAGGCAAGTGTATAAATTTGCCTCTGAAACCACTGGCGCTAAGGCTGCCTGCATTACCAATTCAAGCCGGGGAGGCTTTTCTCAGTGACAAATGATGCTATGCTGCATTGCGAATCAAAGAGTGGGCAGCTACTGAACTGTTTTGGCTCAAAGCTTCTCTTTGAAATAACACCTCCTGAAGGTGGACAGGGTTAGGGCCTGAACATATGTTCATCTACCTGCAGTTCTTGTGAATCCACAGTGTTTCTTACCCTCCTGTGCTAAACTCATGTAGTTAAACTACTGCTTCCTTAAACAGGCCCCGGTTAGCCCACACATAAGCATAGTGCATGCCATGTTAACATTGTATTATACCCAGCATGTGGGCAGTTATGTTAATCGAATTATATTAGGCCTTTCCCACAATGCTCTTCACTCACGTCAAACTATATATCCCAAAGAACAAAGCTGAAGTCAGCTTTGGCACTGGAATATATGAAACCTGTCAAAGACAAGACACGTTTGTTCTATGTCCAGGCACAAGTTGGGAGGTACCTTCCCAGGCAACTGATTTGGAATGTCATATCCTAACCAGAGGTACAGAAAGGTACATCATGGTACCAGGAAAACAAGATAAAAAGTAGATTGGTAAATTTTAGCTGTGGGTGACATTGGGAGCACTTTTTGCTTGTAAACAGCTGTGATGTAAATATTGGTCGTTGGGGTGGTAGGAGTTTACCATTCACAGAAGGTGTGCCTGGAACCTGCATGCTATGAGAAATAAGCTTCCTAGAGGGTTGGTAAAATATTAACTCTTTCCTTTCTGCACTGAACTGCTTTGTCTGTAATTAATGACTATGGCTAAGCGTGGCTATTTGCTCTCTTAAACATTTTTAATATTGAATCACAAATGGTGTTGAGCAATTGGCTGTGCATTGTACAATACGCCACAGTGCCTCTGCTTCATGCTAGTGTCACTTCTGCCTTCTCCCATAGTTATATCCTTAGTGATGCTTCAGGGATGCTGGAACAATTCGTATGGGCAGGGTGCTGAGAGCCATCGAACCAAACTGTAAACTAATGATCTTAAACGCACATCCTGCGGACCATTTATGGCCAGAGTATTTTTGAAATCTGGCCTGGAAGCCCCAGTGGCCCCAGAGGGATGTCTGTCACCATTCCCCAAACCCCGCCCCTTCCTGTCACCACCCTGCCCTCTCCTCCCTCCCTCCATTGCACTCCTTCCCCCCAAGGGATGCAGGCTCAGGGATTACCGGGGAGGGGGGGCGATGGTGCATAGTGGCAGCAGAGGATCAGTCCTCTCCACTCACTGCAGCACACTCGCTCCACTTCTCCGTGGAAGGTTAATTCGCTTGAGTAGAATTAACCTTCCACCTCAATGGTCTGCTTTAAGAATGATGGCACAGCAGCAAGTAACCCACGCCCACCTTTCAGTATGTCTGAATTGTAAGGTGCGGCTGTCATTCCCAGCACCCACAGGCAGATTTGTCCTAGTGCTCATCAAACCAGCCATCTAAAATTAGTGTCTCCAGGGTAGCATGAGCTACAGGGAGTGGCAGCATAGGCTGGCTGTATTGTGTTCATACCTTTGGTGGGTTTGCGCCCTGCACAGCTATCCCTTGTGACTGATCAAGGCTACCCATGCCACTGGGCCTAAACTACTATTTTTACCATACTAGGTCAATCAAAGCTAACTGGGAATGACACCCATTTACAGAGCAGATGTAGCCAGTGTGAGGACAAACAAAGGAAGAGTTTATTGCTGACCTGCAGCCACACTAGGCTTTATTTTATTTTATTTTATTTTATTTTGAGAGGCTATCTAAGTTTAATAGAGTCCTCGAGTCATTAGACCACAAGGGACCATTAGAGCATCTAGTCTGGCCTCCTGTAAACACAGGACACAACATTTCACCCAGTCACCTAGAGCCCAGTAATTGGTATTTAGCCAAAGCAGATCTTCCAGAAAGGCCTCCCAACTGGAACTGGAGGAGACTCCACCACTTCTCCTTGTAGTTTGTTCCAATGGTTAATCACCCCTGACAACCAAATAACTGTGCCTCATTTCTAATTTGAATATGTCTGGCTTTGGCTTCCAGGCATCGGGTGGTTTTCTGCCTTTCTCTGCTAGATTTAAGAGTTCTGGAGGACCTGATTTTTCTCCCCATTAAGGGAAGATACTTACACACTGGCACCAAGTTGCTTCTCAGTTTTCTCTTTAATAAAGTAATCAGATTGAGTTTTTTCAGTGTCTTCCTGTCAGGCATTTGTTCCAGTGCTCAAATGGCTGCTTTTTTTTTTTTTTTTTTTTTGTGCTTTTCTGTACTCTCTCCAATTTGTCAACATCTTTTTAAAAATATGGACGCTGGGACTGTATGTGGCATTCCAATGTTAGGCTCATTGATGCCGGGTATAGAGTAAAATCCCTCCCTGCTTCTTCTTGCTACTCCCACTTACTTAACTCAGGGTTACATTAGCCCTTTTTGCCTAACATTGCAGTGGAAGATTAGGTCCACTCTTCCCCTTAAATCTTTTTCAATGTCACTGCTTTTCAGGATTCATTTCCCCATTGTGTAGGTCTGGCCTGCATTCCTTGTTGCTGCACATCTGATGTTGTATTTGGCTGCATTAAAACACATTTGGGTTGAATGGGCCCAGATTACCATGTGATCCATATTGCTCTGGGAGACTGCCTTATCCTCAGCATTATCTCGCACCTCACCAATCAGTAGCAATATAGTATTCACTTCCAGGTTATTGATGAAAATAGTGAATAGGACCAGGGTAGCAGGGCAGAGAGAGGAACGACTCCTGGTCCAAACATAGTCAGTGTTATTCATATGTGTACTGGGATTATGGGACACAGTCACATCTGGATATGGGTATTAGTGCAGAGCGCTAGGCAATGGTGGGTTTGCTGTTGCCGGGCTGGGAATGTTTCTCTTGCTGATATGAGTGAAGGTACTGCAGATGCCACTGTTGTTCAAGTCACTTTATCTGTGGTTGCAGCCTTGGCCGCTGGTTGTACGTATGGGCTGTATAGCTGTAGGCTATGAACCAGCATGATTGTGACAACTGCCCAAGCATCATCGCCTGGGCAGCGGTCACACGCCCACCGGCTGTGTCTGCTGTTCCTGTGACTGCTGCTGTTGCGGAGATGCTGTGGTTCTCACAGGTATTTCCTCTGGCAATTGTTGCAGGTGCTGCAGGGGCAATTGTACTACAGCTGCAGGGCTCACTGCAGGCGTGTTCGGCGGGTGCTGGGATCACTGAAAGTTTTGCAAAACTAGATAATAAGGTGATAGGCAACAGCCAGCGTGGATTTGTAAAGAACAAATCGTGTCAAACCAATCTGATAGCTTTCTTTGATAGGATATCAAGCCTTATAGATAAGGGAGAAGTGGTGGACGTGGTATACTTAGACTTTAGTAAGGCATTTGACACGGTCTTGCGTGACTTCCTTATCAATAAACTAGGGAAATACAACTTATATGGGGCTACGGTAAGGTGGGTGCATAACTAGCTGGATAACCATTCTCAGAGAGTAGTTCTTAACGGTTCACAATCATGTTGGACGGGCATAACAAGTGGGGTTCCACAGGGGTCTGGTTTGGGACCGGTTCTGTTCAATATCTTCAACAACAATTTAGATATTGACATAAAGAGTATGATTATTAAGTTTGCAGATGATACCAAGCTGGGAGGGGTTGCAAGTGCTTTGGAAGATAGGGTCAAAATTCAAAACAATCTGGACAAACTAGAGAAGTGGTCTGAGGTAAACAGGAGGTAAATTTTTTCAGGAAGAAGGGCTCTTGCTCAAGAGGGGGTTTTTGTGCAAAAAGGAGCCATCTACACAGCTCCTTTTTGCGCAAAAGCCTCTTGCGCAAAAATGGCCCCTAATTAATTATGCAAATGAAGTGCAGCAATATGCTAATCTGTGCTTCATTTGCATAGGCTTTTGCGCAAGAGAGGTGCAGTGTAGACGTAGCCAAAGGGGTAATTGTTAAAGGAAGATTTTTTTCTAAGAGTTACAACAGGAGCCTGGATTCTGCTTCTGGCTCTGTCATGGGTTTGCTATGTGACCTTAGAAGTGTCACCTAACTTCTCTGAGTCAACACATCAATTTGGCAGGCCAATGTTGTTAAACCCATCTTACCTTTGTTGCTGGGGACTGGGGAAGGGGCCTATTAATTTATGCTCCAAAAATGCTTCCCCCCCTTGTATGAAAAGAGTGATACAATTGGAAAGTATTATTATAAATTGTGTGGGATGTCAGTGTTTTATAAAAAGGTTGTTCCTTACCAGCTGGGTTGGTAAATTCTACAAACGAGAGATTTGATTTTGTGTGAAACTCCCACCGAAGTCAAGGATCAAGTCAAGTGCAGAAAGGAAGGATGGTACAGTGATTAGAGCACTAGCCGTGGGAGACCTGGCCTCGGTTCTCAGCTCTGCCACTGACTTCCTGTCTGACCTTGGGCAAGTCACACATGGTATGTCTGCCTCACAGCTGGGAACCAACCTCCCAGCCCAGCTCAGCGGACTCATGCTACCAAGGCTCAAGCTGGGGCTGTAAAAATAGCCATGGGACATTGTGGCTTGGACCAGAGCTCAGGATCACCCTGCCTGCAGGCTTGAGAGTCCACACAGCTACTTTCAGAGTGCTAGCTTAGTTTCATTGTGCTGGGCAATGGCCAAACATGGACAGCTCCTCTAAAGAGCTTAAAATGTAATTAGAGAAGACAGATGAAGGGTTGGGGAAAGGGATCTAACACACAAGGATATGAGACCAGATAGCCCCTGATCTGACTCAGTCTGGCAATTTCTATCAGCCCCTCCTCTCTGCTCCTCAGCATGTATCACTGATGTATCATTTATCATCTTTATCAGTAAGGCTGTGAGTGCAAAGGGTCGTGGAAACTGATTGCAGTGGGACCCTGACCCCAGTTAGTCATTGGCATCTGCCTCTCTCTGGAAGATCTGGTACACCCTGACTTCAGATATTTCCCCCTGCCCCTCCACAGGAACTTCTATAGGGGAGTTGTCACCAGGCCTCTTCCCTAACTCCTAGCAGGAGGAGCCGAGCAGAGATTTAAATAATTGTTGCCTAGGTTTCCAGTGGTGACCTCATTAGTCTCCAACACAGGAGTCCCTTGTTAGCAGGGCTGGTATCCAGGGAATATCCCTCCCCTGTGTTGCCAAGATACCTAAACCAGCGGGAGTTCCCGCACCTCCTGCCCTTCCTTCCTTGTTGCCTTTTGTTTTTCAAAACACAGGCCATGTGTTTGCTGGGCCCCTGCAGAACTGGCCCATGCCTCCAGGCCCCTTGCGTGTGTGTGGGGTATGGGGGCAGGGTGAGGGATGCATGGGAGTGGAGGGGGGCTTAGGTTCTGCTCTCCAGGCTCATTCAGTACCTAGACAGAGATGATGGGTCTCTGACTCCACCACAAGGCTCCTGCCAGATGTGGGCAGGACCTGACTTCACTGTTCTTGGTTTTAGCAGCGGAGGGGGGCAGGCAGGGCACAGGTTGGTTTGCCCCTCCTGCTCCCTTCCAGTAGCTGCTATTCCCCCCATCCTGTATCAGCTGAGATTAGGGCCAGTGGAAGAAAGTCAGATTGATCTGGGCGTGACTTTCATTTGCTTCAAAGCTGTCCCTTCCCCCTGCACTAGCTGGGCTCTCCGCGCTGGGCCAGGGAGTTCATGTGGGGATGGGGACGAGGCTGAGCCCAGGAATTCTTGTGACTCCTATTTCCACTCATTGCAATACAAAGTACTTGGGCAGCCCCGAGGGGAGAACCCTGCTGGCATCCTTCCCAATCTCATGCCATGGGACAGGCAGGCCAAGAGGGGACTTGCTGGTCATTCAGCAAGGGCACAAAGACCTACTCAAAGCTGTGCAGGTGGCCAGTTCACGTCTCTCACCTGCCTCAATGGATCCTCCTCTGCGTGCCCAGGTGGAGGCAGCTGCATGTGGTGCTGGGGAGCCAGGTACCTGGGGCTTTTTGGAGCCACACAGTAACCTTGGTGATGGGCATGTTATGGAGAGGTGGGGAAAGAATAAACATCCCACCTGTGCCCGTGCTCAGGGGCGACTCTGCGGCCTGCTGAGGTTGATCGAAGGATTTCTTGTGACTTCAGTGGACTTTGAATCTGGTCCCCAGTTCCTTGACTTTGCCCTCGTGTCACCAGCACCGTCCCAGTTGAGCCCACTGCCCACCAAGCACTCAACCCATCGGTCTCCTCCGTGCGGCCATTCCACCTGAGCTCTGTGTGCTCTGTGACTCCTGACTCCAGCCCAGTGCAATCCCATGCGTGCCCTGTTCCCTGCCACATTCTCTCTGTGTCACTCCTGCTCAGCGTCCTCTGATGTCACCTCATTTGCACCCAAATTTGCAGCAGGTTCAATGCAGGGCAAAATGCTCCGTTGGCTTACAATCTGGTCTCCCAGCCTGCACTGCAGCCATATGGTGCTGCAGCTCTGGTGTTGGTCCTAGGTTTCTTACTCCTCCTCAGAGTCTGAGGGAGTGTCGCTTCATTCAGCTGCAGGTTGCCTTTCTAGATGACTGCACCAGATGGCATGCACATCTTGTCAATGGGCCTAGCTCATATGCATTTTGGCGGGGGGGGGGGGGGAGGAGGGGAAAGAGTTGCTCATGTTCAGAGCCCAGGAAGAATGCAAGGAATGCTAAGGAGATGCAGGAGGAAACTGGTTCACCACCCCCACAGATGCCCACAATACCACCCCCTCACCTCCTCTGTTCTCTAAGGGTACATCTACACTGTGATGCAATTTCAGGATACTTCTAGTATCCCAAAATAGCTATTCCATATCTTGACAGCTCACTCTTTATTTTGAAATATCTTTCGAAATAATGGGCTCGCTATTCCAACATCCCTGTAAACCTTGTTCCACGAGGATTAAGGAACATTTTGGAATGGCGGTTTATTTTGAAATTTGGCACTGTGTAGACCACGCCAAATTACGAAATAAGCTATTTTGAAATACACTCAAAATAGGCTATGCAATTTGTGAAGTGCAAATTGTGTAGCTTATTTCAAGCTAGGGGTGCTGTGTAGATGCACCCCAAGGGTATGTCTACACTGCAACTGTATTTCGGGATATTGAAGTATCCCAAAATAACTATCCTGTGTCTTCACAGCAAGCCCATTATTTTGGGCTCACTATTCTGACGTCCCTGTAAACCTCATTCTACAAAGAGTAAAGGACATTTCTGAATAGCACTTTATTTTGAAATTTGGTGCTGTGTAAACAACGCCAAATGATGAAATAAGCTATTTCGAAATAGCATCGAAATAAGATACGTAATTTGCGTTGCTCGAAGTGCATATCTTATTTCGAGTTACAGTGCAGTGTAGACGCACCCTTACTCTCTTGCAAATCAGAGCCACATTCCTCCCCACTCAGCTAAACAAAACAAAAATAACCAGTAGGGCCCAATTTCAGGACCACAGTACTACCGAGCAGCTCATTTTAAATCCTGAAAATTTGCAGAATATGTATTTTAAATACAATGCTGTAAAAATGCAATAAATGTTTAATTTTATTTTTATTAAATACTAAATTGATGACGACTGACACTTTATTAAAGTGTCAAAGCGAGTGTTCCTACATTCTAATTACTTATTCTAACAAGGTGGCCGATTTTTCAGGAGCTGTGCAGGCTGCTGTGTGTGGATGAGGGGCACTCCCGTTAAGTAACACCTATTAAACTATCATTTGCACCTAGAGGCATCTCATTAATATCTCAACTGGTGAGATCGCGCTGCCTGTGCCTACCTGACCTGCGGCGTTGACAGAAGAAATGGTTCCTGGATTCCATTCCACACTCCGGCCTCCCCCGTACAAATAATTCCTATAAAATTAATAAGGACTATGCCACTTAATTGAATTCCTGATAAATGAAGATTCCTCCAGCCCCCTGTTAAATGCATCCCAGTGCTTCAGGGTGTGCTGCGCCAGTGTTTGGAGAAATCTTCTTTCTCTCTCCCTTTGTATTTTTCTCCATCCCCCCAGCCTTCTCTTCTCTTTTACCAGCTGGCTTCCCCCATCCTTCTCACCCACTGCCACTTTTGTATCATTCTCTTCCTCCATTCTCCCACCCACCTATTTGATTTCTCCCACTTTGCTCTGTACTTCATTCCCTCCCACTCTCTCATTTGACTCTTCACTCTTCTCCGATCCCCTCTTACCTCCTCTTCCCCCTGAATCACTCCTCCATCTTTGTTCTTTCTTCTTTCTACCTCCTTCCTCCTGTCTCGCCAGCCTCTTCTGCTTCGTCCATCTCTCTCACATCCTCTCCTTTCCACCTCCTCCTTCCATCACTTCCATTCCTTTCTTTATCTTTATCTCAACAGTAGTGGCAGTGCTTCTAATGCAATGGCTTTCAATCAGGGTCTGCAGACCTCTGGGATTCACAGGCTATGTCTTACGGATCCACAGCATGTTGTTGTTACCATACATCCCATGCTTAATTTGTAATGAAAGAGCTGCCAGGCAATGGTCCCTCTAAACTTTTCCATCCATGTGCAGAATAATTTTATGTGCAATGAGGCAGGTGTGAATGTGTACCCCCAGGAGAAATACAAACCCAGCAGTGGGTGCTCTGCGTGGCATTTGAATCTCTCTTGAGTGGTTTCACAAGCACACAGCCTACAGGCAACTCTGGTGCTTGGGCTCAGTCTGAGCAAGCCCTGGCATACTTTAAGTGCTGGCTGGATGGCTGGAAAGCAGCGACTGCTGATCAAGTGCCCAGCTCTGAAAGCAGTGCTGCCGCCAGCAGCAGTGCCAAAGTAGGAGTGTTTTGGTATGATGGATTGCACTGCACTGTGTTCAGAGCTGCATAGCCAAACAGTGATGGTTTCCAGCTAGGAGCCTGGAGGTGTTGAGGTGATGAGGAAATTTAGCCTGCATCCATCAGTGGTTTTCAATCTGTAGTCTGCAGACTCCTGGGTGATCTACAGTTTATGTCTGAGATTTCCCAAGGGGCCATACCTCTAGTTGAAATTATTTGGGGATTTGCAAATGAAAAGGGATTGAAAATCACTGTTTTAATATATCATTTCAGCCCCCTGGTCTTTATGTGTAGCCCCTCACATGAACCAGTCTGAGGAGTGGGAGGTACTCCAGAGTGATGGAATGCCCCCTCCAAAAATGAATGGCATACTGAAAACTTTCCCACACATTCTTCCCCTTCCAACAGTCCCCATTTATCCAGCCAACAGCAATGAGATGTATGTGTGTGGCATCATTGTCTATTCACTCCTAGCCCATCCCACCACTGCAGCTTCAGCACTGCAGCCATTTCAGGATGAGGGCTGACGCATGGAAGGCATCACACTCTGTAAACTAAATTCACTGCAAGATTGCAGGTCACTGGTGGGTAAAATAATACCGCAATCTGTGGGGTGGGCTGTTTTGAAATCTATGCAGAGTGGAACTGGGACATTTTAACAGTGCTAAGGATGAGAGGGAGCTTTGTCTATAGAAAGAGAAGTTTTCAGCGTAGCCTGGCTGCTAAGTTATCACCAAGGAGATTATAGGGGCGCTTCAAGGGACAGCCTGGAACATGAATGTGGGTAGGGTTGTCTTTGATACCAATTCCTATACACCCTGTGGTGAAAATGCTGCTTTCTTGTCATTATCTTGTGCAATTCAAATTATGAGTCTGTAGTTTTTTGAATGTATAAAAACACCCATTAAAATTCCACTCTATTTTTAATTCATTCCAATTAGAAAAATAAACTAGAAACTATAATAAATATTAAAATCATAAACTCTATATTCAGTCCAAGCAACTTAAAAATAAATACATAATGGAAAAAATATCATTAAATAACATATGAATAACAAGTAATGGGATTTTAATCTTCTTGCTAGTAGAAGCACTTCTGCACTAAAGGTGACTTACAAACAAAATCTTTCCAGGAGAGGTAAAGGAGATAATTCAATAAGACTCCAGGATTGTGGGAGAGGAACAAGGCAGCCTCATAGGGCATGTCTACCTGAGGAAACTATTTCGAAATAACTAAATTCGACTTAATAACTCCTGATTTTACAAAATCAAACTGGTGTGTCCACACTACAGGGAAGCCTCGAAAGTAGTCCGAGGCAGGCTCCATTAATATGTACGCGCTACCTCAGCCTTAGAACCCCAGGAAGCACTGGGGAGTAATTGGTTCGAATTACTCTGGGCAGTAGTTATTTCGAAATAGCAGCACCAGATCATCCACACTACCTCTATTTCGAAATAGCTATTTCAAATTTAGCGTTATACCTTGAGGAAAACAGGCGTATAGATTTTGAAATAAGCATCCCATTATTTTGAAATAACAGGCTTGGCAGTGTGGATGCTCTGCTTATTAATTCAACCTAAGGGGGGTTATTTCAAAATAAAGCCCTAGTGTAGACCAGAGCTTAGAGGCCTCTCTTTCTACTACTGGCAATGAAAGAAACTGAAAAGTGGCAAATTCAAAGCTGAGAAAAGAGAACACTTAGTCACCTATTGCTCAGTTAGCTTGTGGAACTCATTGCCACAGGATACTATAAAAGAACAAATGAACAAAACACCTCCCAAGCATTTTGTAAGGCATGTAAATCATCATGCTTCTGGTTCGGCCAACTTCTGACTATTGAAGGTTAAGAAGAAAATTTTCTCCCATTTGGAATTAACCAACAGCTGCCTACTGAAAGTTTTCTTGCACCACCTTCTGAAGCATCTGGTGTGGGCCATTTTAGGAGACAGGCTATAGGACTGCATGGGCCACTAACCCCGTCTGACAATTCCTGTGTTTGATGTGATCATTCCTAGGGGAATTTTCCATGCCTTTGACAATGCTGGAAGAACACTCCTCCAAACAGACATAAGAGGGGACTCTTATGTGAGCTATCACAGACAAGGTCTACACTAGAGCCAGCAGCTTGGCTCAAGGTACAAAACTCCAGCCATGTACAATATATAGCTGGAGTCAGTTAACCTTAATCCAAACTTGACAGCATTCCCACAGCAGGAGGCCAACTCCCATTGGCTTCCCTTACTCCTCACAAAATCAGGAGTACTGGATGCTGACAGGGGCATCCTCTGAGTTCAATTTAGCTAGTCTTAACTAGACTCGCTAAATCAAACTCTGGAAGATCGATTGCGGAAGCAGCAATCTTCCATTTAGTGTAGACAAGGCCTCAGAGTAGTATTCTTAGGCCAGGAGTTTAGGAGGGTCACAAAAGTTGGGTGGCAGACATCTGTTTGTCTATAATATAAACATTTTGCTGAGGAGACTAGAAAGCCCCGCTATGTCACTGATGCTTGACATTGGTTAGATAGGTGCAAATGGATTGTTCTCTGATGTACCTATCATAGCCCCATCACTGCGAAGAAAATCCCTCTGCCTTCCTAGCTACTTGCCACTCAGGGTGTGAAGTGAACTGCCATGAGCCATCCCCTCCTCTATGCTGGAAGCTCAATACCTTGAAACTCAAACATCAGAGACAAGTGAAAGCTGCCCAGCTCTATTGTCAATTCCTATAGGGTCTGTAATAGCCAGGCCTGCTTTGCTTAGCAGGGGATGTTGCTTTTGCTATGCTCAGAGTCACTGAGAGGAGCTGTCCAACAGAGAATGGCTCCTGAAGAAGAAAAATGTCTCGTGTATCCGAAAGACCCATCCCAAACTCCCCTAAACTAATGATAGGTAGGACCTTCCCAGCCTTGGTTTGGTTGATGTGTCTGAAGCTTTTTATTAATGAAATGAGTGGTGCCTCTTCTGTCAAGTACTCGGTCAGGAAAAGGCGTCCATTTTCAGTATGCTGGCAGTGGCCAGTGGCAGAAAATTGTGTCACGACTGAGTGATCATAGAACATCACTAAAATCTTTCTAGCCTCACCTCCTCCTTCACAGGAAGGATACCAGGGGAGAGATTCAAAAAAGCAGCCAGATGACCATTCTTTTTGAAAGCCAACAGGCATTGACTTGGGAAGGGTCTGGCACCCTAACTGCCTCGAGCAGAGCAATAAAAAGCAGCTTCTTGAAGTTAATATGATACGTGGGTACTGACTTTATGGCTGGGGTATACAATCTGGGTAGGGGGGTGGAGAGTTTGGGCTACAAGGATGAGTTCAGGAAATTGGACTTCTTATCAGAACAAGGAAAACTGGAGCGAGACTGAGAGACATTTACAAAACCCTTAAAGGGGAGAGAAAATCATTAGCAGGGGTGTGATTTTTCATACTTGTTTCAAAGTAAGGGATGTAACCTAAAACTGTGGAAACCAGAAGATATACCTCTATGCCAGGCCTTTCCCTAGGGCGCTAAGAAGGAAGCAACCGACAGAGTCAGAAAGTAGTTTAACAAAAGAACGACAGACAGATTCTGCTCTGTTATCCCATTGCAACCACCTGGGTGTAACGGAAGGTAGAATTTGGCCCATCTTGTGTCTTGCCCTTCAGTGCCTCTTTTGATTTTAACTGAGCTCATTGTGAGTCTTTAAATCATTGTTGCTGGTTGGTGGTCACTGTTTTCTGCTCTGGTTTGTTAGGGATTGTTTGCATTTCTCTGCTTAGGGGAGTGATTATTTTACTCCCTTTAGACAGCATGGGAGCAGCAGTGCTGCCACCCTCTTTTGCTTTGGAGCACTTGTTACCCTCATTTGCTAGAGGGGTGGGCCGGGCAGCAGTGTGGCACCCCAAAATGCTGGCACCCCGATGGGTGCACTCCAACATTGAAGTGTGACGTGTAAGGTTCAAGAGGGGGCATGGTGCTGAGTTACCCTCCAATGAGGTGGTAAAAGGTGGAGCTTTTTCTTTAAGGAGGTTGTTTAATTGTGCTTACTATCTATGAAGGGCAAAGTCCAGCCCTCCCAACTTTGTGGGTGAGGTGAGAGTTTGCATGCTAGGGGCCGGTGCTGTTACTCTGGTGAGTTAGGACTTTGCTGGAATTCCTCCCGCTCCCCCGACCCATAGGTTAGAGGTCAACACTTCTGCCCTGTCTGCTTTGAAATCCCTGGTTCTTACTGTTCTGATGTAGACACTGGTGCTGTTATTCTGTTGTTGGGACTCATAGGGGTCAGAGCATTTGGCTTGATCAGGAGTGCCATGACTGCATGTGATTTAGGATTCTGCCCTTGTTAGGATCTAGAGTTATGAATGAAATAATAGTTCTCTAGCAACTGAGGCAGAGCCATTGGCTGGACTGGTTTTCCCTGCGCCAGTTAGAAGGTATTACAGTTTCTTCTGCGGCTGTGAGCAGGGCAGTGCTGTGGCAAGCAGAGAGGTCAGAGGTACCGCTAGGAAGCTTGTCTTGCTCCTCTTCCTGGCTCAAGTCTGCTATTTATGTCAGAGCCTGAAAGGAAACCAGAGATCCTGAAACCACTCTGCATTTAGTATAAAATCACTAATTCACTTTCCAGGGATGGCCTTGTCAGCCTGGCCCCTTTGTCTCTCGTGAGCGATTTGCTTTGAATCTGAAAAGATTGGGTGCAGATTTCAAGGGATGTACAGACAAAGTCTGTTTGAACAGCACTTGTGTAAATACTCCATGAAAACTCTTTGAATAACCTCAATGCAATTTTCTCTGAATTTGCCTTTATATTTTCCGGAGGCAGAAAAAAGAAGCAGGGGGGAGAGAGAGAGAGAGGGATGGTAGAGGAGGAAGAAATTTTAGTACTTTTTTCTCTCTGCCAACTTCACTGAATGCCAACAAGTAACCTAGTGTTAAAAATCTCTTCTTCTTGTTTTTAATATTAAGAACAATCCCAGATGGGACTCCTTTGTTCCCAAAAAGTTCTCCAGACTTTAAATATAAGGGGACAGTTACTGTATTCAACAGAGCATGGGCCTTGTCAAGCCAGTTAATTATTAGCTGTATATTTTTTCATGTTCACTTGCTGTACATATGTAAAGCAGATGTGAAACAATTCCTCTGTAGTAAGTCATTTAGTCTGCATTCAAACAGAGCTAATTGTTTTGAATCAAAATGGTATTTCCCCAATTTGTCTCATTTATGCAAGTTACATTTTTAACTAAGGGGAATAAAAACTCTTTAATTTGATTTCTTTTGGAGATATCTAGACTGTAACTCCTGTCCATGGCTTAGGACATGGAAGGCTAGACTGTGTGAAGGATAACAAATCTGCCTTGCCTCATGCAGGGGAAAGAATGAAGTACGATGTGATACATCTTTAACTTCACAAGGCTGTAAGTGTGCTCAGAAGGACTTCCACCCTCCTCCCATAAGTGACCTCCAGGATGCGAGAGGTAACATCTTTCTATAGGACCAAATTCTGTTGGTGAGAGAGACGAGCTTTCGAGCATACACAGAGCTCTTCTTTCCACCCAGAGTCTGAGTCAGAGAGACTGACCTCAGAAGACAGAAATAAAGGGCTCTCTGGAGAAATTGGGAGGTGCTTCCTCCGTTATCCAGAAGATGGAGCAGTGCTCCTGCTCTGGCCTCTGCTTTCCCTGCCCCTAACGAGCCAGTCTGTCTGAACTCGGAATGAATTTTATTCTCTTTTCATCACTCTCTGATGTCCAGCTGCTCCTGTCAACACCTTCTTATAGCATGTAATTCATCGCTCAGACTGACAGCTGGGGCCATGGGCCTGGGACCAGCTTCTCCTGCCATCGGCTGCACCCTGCGAGAGTCCCTGGCTTAAACAAGGGGCTTCCCTCTTCCTCTCTCTCTTGCACCTGAGGCTAATGAACTCTCCAAAGGATTCTCCAGAAACAAAACCAAGAGCAGGCCTGTTCTCTCTCACTTTTTCTGGATAAACTTCAGGACCAGCACTAAAATTGTTCTATGGTCATAGGCTCTTTAAAGCATTCCCGGGAGCAGAGGCGAAAAGCATTTATGAAGGGGGAGGGACAGTTTTTAAAGCACTTTGTAAGGCACAGAGAGTGTTGTGAACTAGTCTCATTATTAGGAATAGACAATGGGCAGGACCCAGGTGGGGGCTGGAGGGTGATGTATGGGGCAGGCTGAGAGGCTGCCCCTGGCTGTGTGGTGACTGACTCCTTGGGAAGAACCATGCATGGGGGTTCAGAAGTGTGGGTCTTTTGTACCAGTGTTTGTGATTACTTTGATTATAAATTATGAGCCAAAGCAGGAGTAAACTTGTCCCAGAATTTTTGGCCACCTACCACAAGAAAAGACCAGAGCATCCGTCCCTTCCCTCTTAGTAGTCTGGAATTTTATGTGATAGTGTTTACCAATGTCACCAAACAAAACTGTGCAGCTACCATCCAGCAGATTGAGTGAGGGTGTCTAATTTCCTAGCGTCCAGCCTAGATTCCCCCATCCCATCAGTTCCTTCTGATTCAGCCAATTTCTGAGAATTCTCTTTTTAACTCAGTACTTCTGCTTCAGTTCTCATCCTGTACCTTCTTTCCTTCCCATAATTCATTCGATATTTCCATTCATTCCTCTCCCTCATTTATAATTCTTCTTTATTTTATTACTGTGCACAATTTTCCTTTAGGATTTGTCATAAAATAAATTCTGCCACCTTTAACTTCCCATTTATATAACCAGGTGTGAATATGTTCTGCTGCTGCTGCTGCTAGCACCTCTCTGAGCTCCTGCTGCATCTGCCCCTTTTCTCACTTGCATCCCAAGAAACCAACAGGCTTTCAGAACATATGAGGTGCCCCCTTGCATTTTCTCACTAGCTGGGGTGGAAGGTAGAAGGCTGATGGACAGCCACTGGCATTGACCGCTGGAGTAAGTGGTCATGATCAGTAGAATTTGCTTCTTTAAGGAACTGAAGGCTACATGGAAGAGGGATAGCAACAGTGACTCGGAAGATGAGGTTGGTGAACAAGGTAGTGGATAGAATCCGTGAGGTGCTTTCCTGTTTTGCCCGTCAACGGCGTAAAAAAGCTGGATATACCTGACCCATAGAAAGGTGCTCATGGAAAGATGGATGTCTGTGACACCCAGCACAGAGTGTTCCCAATGGGTATGTCTACACTAGCCCCCTAGTTCGAACTAGGGAGGCTAATGTAGGCATTCGAAGTTGCAAATCAAGCCCGGGATTTTAAAATCCCGCGCTTGATTTGCATCTTCCCGGCCGGTCGCCATTTTTTGAAATTTACAAGTCCGGACTAACTGCCCGCGTCTACACGCAGCAGGGACCCAGTAGTTCAAAATAAAGCCCTAGTTCGAACTACCTGTTATTCCTCCTGGAATGAGGTTTAACAGGTAGTTCGAACTCAGGCTTTATTTCGAACTACCGGGTCCCTGCCGCATGTAGATGCGGGCAGTTAGTCCGGACCTGTACATTTCAAAAATGGCGACCGGCCAGGAAGATGCAAATCAAGCGCAGGATATTTAAATCCCGGGCTTGATTTGCAACTTCGAATGCCTACATTAGCCTCCCTAGTTCGAACTAGGGGGCTAGTGTAGACATACCCAATGGGCTTTGTCCTGCCTGGTTCTGAACATCTCCAATCAGCTGGGATTCTACCACTTTTCTTGGGCAATTGAGGGCTGATTGCAGAGATACCGGTGCACAGAGAGGTGTTGTTTACACTTCCAGCATCCCATGGGATTTTACCCCTGGGGAGAGGAGATGGTAACATCATTCATTGTGAGTCTTTTTTTAGCAGTCTGACTCACTAGGAATTGGAAAAAATTCCCTCACCATGCTGACATTTCCCCTTTCTTACAAGTACACTGCTGGAAACTCTCAGGCTGTGATTTCTAGAAGATGGTCCCATGACATTACAGCCACCATCCAGTCTGGCTCATGGATTCTCCCACACATGATGCCCAGTCAGTGGCACTTAGAGAGGGAAGACTAGTGATGCTGATTCCAGAAGAACTATTCAAACCTTGGCATTTGCTCATGGAATGTCAGGAGCATTTGAGAGAGTTTTGGAATTTGATGTAGGGGGTAGACAGATCTGGCCACAAACAGATTTTACCATTTCTACTGGAAGGCAGGAGGGTTGCTGGGTTTTTTTATTTGATGAAATTTTTCCACAGCAAGAACCATGGGGCAAAAGGCTATATACATACTAATATAGCCCCATCGTTGTCATGTTCAAGGACCTTACAATCTTTAACATATGTACTCTCAGAGTACCTGGGAAGTTGCTGGTGCTGTTATCCCCACGGAGAATTAAGGGACAGAAAGATGAAGTGACTTGAGGTCACACAGGAAGCCTGTGAGTTGAGCAGGGAATTGAGGATGGATCCTCCGAGTCTTCTCAAGCCAGCACTTAGCCATTTGACTCTCCTTCCTCCGACCTTATTTTAGAGTGTAGGATTTGGCATCAGAGTGGTTTCATATGGAGTCTTAGTCACCCCCTCAGTGGAGGGATGGGCCATCCACATGCTGCTGTCACAATGACCAGAGGAAGTTTCTCATTATTTGGGGATAACTTCTGATTTAATTCCATCTCTGTGGAGGCCTGTGGCTACCCTGTTGCAATTTCTTCTCAGGGAAGGACTGGTGATGTGATGTTGCTTGGTACAAAACTTGTTCGGTCCAATATATATGGGCTTTTCCAGCCTGTGTGCCATGCTGGTGGAAAGAGGCACAGAGAAGCTCCTGGGAAGGGCAGCTGTAAAATGGGGTGGGATTATTTTCCTCTTAGCTCAGAGTGTTGTAAGGCGAGGCAGAACTGAAGGCTAAGAGGTGCTTATCTGAGTCTGAATACGCCTCAGCCACTGAGCAAAATAAGAAAAATTCCATTGGGAGATGGTGGCTCTTTAATTACTCCAAAAACATTATTGCAGGCTATTAAGGCTCCTGAAGGAAAACACTGAGCTACTGTATACATGCAATAGACCAAGGATTTGGAATTCATGTTCACATCTAGGGAGAAGAAGGTTAAACTTTCCATTGCTATTACTTTCCAGGTGTGGAAGGGTTCAGTGCAGCTAGAGGAATGTACCATGTTAAACAGACAATATGGAACAGTTGGAAAAATACCACACAATGCTGCAGTTGACATCTGAGAGGAATTCCTCTTGGGCGGTGTGACGGGGTGACACAACCCCGCACTGCCCCAGACCCCCCACCCTGGGGGGAGGGCAGTGACCAACCGGCTTCCCCCGCAGCTGGGGAAGGCGCGGCGGCAGCTGGAGCATGCCGCGCAGCCGATGGCTTGGCCGGCGCTCACACTGGCGACCCAGCAGAGGCCCCGAGGAGCGCGGGCGCATGCGCCTTGGAAAGCAAGGGGGCGGGGCCTGCAGGGGCGGGGAAGGAGTGAATGGGGAGAACGCCGACGCAGGCGTTCTGGGAGCAGGGCCGGGCGCGTCCTGCAGGGGCGAGAAAAGTGTCCGGCACGGCATAAAGGGGAGAGGAGCACTCGGACGGAGGAGGCCGACTGAAGGAGCCAATGAAGGGGCTCCGGGCCTCGGGGAAGGGACAGACGGGGAGCACGGGTGAGGAGGGGTGAGGAAGCAGCCCAGGGCAGGTGCAAGCGGGAGTGCCTGCGGGCTGATGAGTTGTGGCACTTAGCCCCATCAGCCAGGTGAGGGGAGAGCAGATATTTCCCCCACCACCTTAGGGCCCTGGGCTGGGGCCTGGAGAGAGGGTGGGCCCGGGCCCCCCTCACACCCCGCTTAGGGTGAGCATTGGAGTCAGTATAGACAAGCCCCCTGACCCACAGGAACAGATTGCGGGCGGAGAGTGGGGCGGAAAAGGGGCCGAACGTCTCAGGGGAGACGGCACCCCTTGACAGGCGGGAAAAAATAAAGGGAGGAGTTTCACGCGAGAAGGTTGTGGGACTTTTGTGCAAATTGGAAATTCTGAGTGGTTGTTTTGTATCCAAGATGGGATGGGAGAGGAAACCCAACCCCCAAAAGGGATCATTTGGGATTCTGTGCTTAAACAGAGAGCACCATCCCCTCCTTGGAAACAGGTCTCTCCCTGTAAGTCCGGGGAAATGCCTCAAAACAGACATTTGGAGCTAAGGAGTAAGCTCCTCTTGAGGTGGTTCTTATCATAGGTATTCATCACTTGTTCCATTCTTGAATGAGAGCCTGAAAGTAGAAAATGGAAACACACATGAAGAGCAACAAAATCCCAGGTTGCTTATATCTCATCTGGTTTTGTCTCTCTTTACAAATCAAAAACTCTTGCTAAGATTCCTAGATGGAGTGAGGAATCCCATACCTACTTTTGAGTGAACCCAGGTCAAAGCCACATGGTTTCAACTAAATTTTCTGTCGACTTTTTGGCTCTGAATGAACCTGAAGCTGAAAGCAAAGCCTGTTAGATCAGACTAAGATGTGTCAGACTGAAGAAAATGGTCTCATGGTCCCTGGGTAGAAGAAGCACCTGGCTTGGTCCTACAAACATGTTTTTAGTGATACGGAGAAAGCCTTGTCTGATTTGCGTTAGAGAGGCTTATTTTCCCCTCATGTGCTGCTACAACAGTTGAGATTAGCTGGGGAACTCAAGTAACAGAGCCTGGGTTTAAAACCAGACTTTCTCAGAAGAGAAAGGCTCCTGTCTGGATTTCAATTCCACCTCACTCTTAGGCTACAGCTACACTGCCATGCTTTTCCAGAAGAGGATATGCAAATGATGCACTCCTTTGCATATCTTCCTCCAATTCTTTTTGCGGAAGAGGTTTTTGTGCAAAAAAACCCCATATAGACAGCGCCTTTTTGTACAAAACCCCCCTTTTTTCACAAGATCCCTTATTTCTCAAAAATTGAGGTGTACAGGATCTTGCACAAAAGGGATTTTTTGCACAAAAAGGCGCCGTCTCCATGGGGCTTTTTTGTGCAAAAACCTCTTCCGCAAAAAGAATTGGAAGAAGATATGCAAATGAGTGCACAATTTGCATATCCTCTTCTGGAAAAGCACAGCAGTGTAGCCGTAGTGTTACAGAACCTGGCTCTGTTAATCATTTGCGCTCCATGCAAGGCCCATCATTTCATTATGGCTATTGCCTCTGATGGGGGTTGGTGAGTTGGAATTTAGTTTGCTCACGGGGAAGAATTCTTTGGTTCAGAGTAGCACAAACTGAGCCACGCCAAGCTCTGCTGTCACCCCATCGACTCCAAGTGACATACATATGCCCAGGATGAATTTGGCTTGCTCTGCTTTTTAAATTTTTCTTTCAAATTTGGTACTTGTGCCTCAAGTTTTGCTCCTTAGGCCAAGTCTACGCTTACCCCCAAAATTGATGCTGTAGAGATCGATCTTCTGGGGATCCATTTAGCAGGTCTAATAAGGTCCAGCTAAAGCGACTGCTGATCGTGCCCCTGTTGACCCAGTACTCAATGGGGTCACGATGTGTAAGGGAAGTTGACAGGAGAGTTTCTCCTGTCAACCTCCCACAGTGGGGACACTGCAGAAATTTGACTTAAGGTACGTTGATTCTAGCTATGCTATTCATGTAGCTGGAGTTGCATATTTTAGATTGACTTTCTTGTGTAGTGTAAACCTAATCTTAGGCACGCTGCACAATGTAAAACTAGAATTAAATATGTGTATTTTTCCCCAAGTCAGAGCAGATGACACAAGCCTGACACTATTAACTGTGTTGCTCCAAACTGAAATTTATTCTGATTAAAGTGGATTTTAGATTATTGCATCCTTGCGAAACTCTGCTTAATTTATGGCAGTGTAAAATCCATTTTTTTAAATGACTGTGATGCTGCCAAAATCTTTGCAGCTATAGAAATAGCTTCACGGGAGAATTTCAATCTAACATCAACAGAAGATTTGGAAGATGAATTGTGTTAGAATTCCTCTCCTCCAAAGAGGCTGCTTTGTTTTCCTGTTTAGCATGTGGGTTGGCTCTCACATTGTCTGTTTTATTATGTTTTAATTATTGTTGTTTATTTATTGTAATCATATTTTAATTGTTTGTATAGCGCTTTGAGTGCCTTGGCAGGAGGCCCCATTATAAATTAAATTATTATTAAAAAGTTGTTATTATGTGTACCTGCTCCAAACTGCGACTGAGCAGGGAATCACACTCAAGCGCCTGGAATTAATTTCCCCTGTTTCTTTCCCTTTGTTTTTCTCTCTCTCAACGCAGGTGCAAAGTTCAGATCGTTAGGATAGGGGAGTGAAAGATGGTCTGGGGCCTGGTTTTGAATCTCCCCAAGGCAATGGGAGTTTGGCTTTGATGGCAGCAGAACTGGGCAGTTCCCTACCCGATCGCCTTCCCTCTTAGAAAGGAAGCAGCATGTAGAGTCCGGTGGATGTTTGATACAGCATAATGGGATCAGTTGAGGACTGGCTCGTGTGACTAATTCCCTAGGCAGGTGCTCATCTGTATGCATTTGTGAGGCTGCTCTGAGTTATGTCCATTGGTAGAGGCTCAAGGGGCTGTCTGCCAGTTGGGGATTGCTGGAGCTCAGCAGCCTTCTGACCGGGTCCCCAACACACTCCCTACATGCAGGGGTGCAGAGGAGTCAAGTAGGAGCCCACTGTCAATCACAGAATCATAGAATCATGGAACCATAGGGCTGGAAGAGACCTCAGAAGGTCACCAAGTCCAGCCCCCTGCTCTAGGCAGGACCAATCCCAACTAAATCAACCCAGCCAGGGCTTTGTCAAGCCGAGACTTAAACACCTCTAGGGATGGAGACTCCACTACTTCCCTAGGTAACGCGTTCCAGTGCTTCACCACTCTCCTAGTGAAATAGTTTTTCCTAATATCCAACCTGGACCTCTCCCACCACAACCTGAGACCATTGCTCCTTGTTCTGCCATCCGTCACTACTGAGAACAGCCTTTCTCCATTCTCTTTGGAACCTCCCTTCAGGAAGTTGAAGGCTGCTATCAAATCCCCCCTCACTGTTCGCTTCCGCAGACTAAACAGACCCAACTCCCTCAGCCTCTCCTCATAGATGTGGCCTCACCAGAGCCGAATAAAGGAGAATAATCACTTCTCTGGATCTGCTGGTAATGCTCCTCCTAATGCACCCTAATATGCCATTAGCCTTCTTGGCTACAAGGGCACACTGTTGACTCATATCCAGCTTCTCATCCACTGTAACCCCCAGGTCCTTTTCTGCAGAACTACTGCTTAGCTGGTTGGTCCCCAGCCTGTAATTTCAAAATAGCTCATTTTGAAATTCGGCGCTGTCTACACAGTGCCAAATTTTGAAATAAATCACTATTCCAAAACGTCCCTTACTCCTTATGGAATGAGTTTTATAGGGATGTCGGAATAGTGAGCCTGTTATATTTCAAAATAACGGGCTGCTTTAAAGACACAGATAGCTATTTCGGGATACTTCCGGTATCCTAAAATAGCTCCGCAGTGTAGATGTATCCATACAGAATGAGGCTCCCCATTTGTTTTGTAAACTTGCACATTTTCAAATTCTTCATATTGCCTAGAGAAACTGATTTTCCTGTCTGAAGGAAAGCTTCCAAAGTTGGAAAATTTTGCTCTGAAGAAGGACTATTCTGAGGCCTCATTTTCGTAGGAGAAATATGCTATTGTTCTAATGGAAAAACGACAACAGTCCATGAAACAGGACCTTTAGGAAAAACTGAAATGAAACTCACAAACCTGCATTGATACGGGGATTGAATTGTGTTCCGAATTTTGTTACCAACCTCCAGCGTTTGCCCTCATTGGCTCAGGCAGACAAGCTGTTGGGGCCAGACTGAATGCTGTTAGACTGGTGCTACTCTCCATGTTCCCTTTGCTCTCCCCTTTCCCATTCTGCATTTGTCTGCTTCTTTCTTTCTTTCTTTCAATTGCCCTTGTGTTTGCCTAGGTCTGGATGCTCAGTCACAGCAAGGTCATGGTCACATTCCCGTTCAGGCTCTTTTCACAGCTGTGCAGAGGACCCCAATGTGTCTGAGAGTCAGGTTCATAGCGTCAGGCATTTCTATTGCTTCTCCTGCGTTCTCTATTCCTTCTGTTGACCAGGCCCGAGCCTGCCAATCTCCGGCTCGCTCCCGGTTAGTGGCAGTTTTATCTCACTCCTGTGTGGGGAACTGCTGTTCAAATTGTGCCACATTTTTTTCAAATCTGCCATCTGCCTCTGGGGAGCCCCGTGTTATGGCTCAGCTGCGGCCCTGCTTCTTATGTATTTCTTCCCCTTGGAGACCTTGCTGCTTGAGTTTGATTTGAATCGAGTTCTATACCCCTTAATACCCCCTTCTCCTCCAAAGCCACTGCTACTCCAGCACCGAGGGGCCATTAAGTCTTGTCTGCCTGTTCACGGTCTCTGAGTCTGATGGTTCCTCTCTGGTGTACTGCACATCTTCTTCCCACCCCGTCTGCTGCTAAATTGATATTAGCATGGACTCCCTTAGGCACAGGCCCACTTACTGATATGTAACTTACACGCCCTTGCCTCCCAGTCTAATGGAGTCTGATAGTGTAACTTATGCTCTGTGGGCATTACCAGGAGAACGTGAGAAGGGGTATGAAAAAGTAGAGCATTACCCCTACCCTTTTCTGGTCTACCTCTTAACAATACTTCTGAGTTTAAGGCAAGTTATCTTTACTGAGTCAGTTCCTGATCTCTGTCATAATGGTAGAAATCTGAAGTAACAGCTTCAGCTCAGTTACTTTGGGCTGACAGTGATGTAACAGAGATCATAATTTGGCTCCACTGGATTGCCTTGGACCCATTTGGGCTTAGTTATATCCCTTGCACCATGAGTTTCCCAATACCATTTATTTGTTTGTTTGTTTATTTAGAAGATAGATAGATAGATAGTTTTTACATGCCCTGCAAATCTTCATTCCTTTTCAGGAGGCTGCCTGAGTATATTTGATCATCTGACTTGGGATTTTGGCATAATGCATCTTCCCTTGTCTACTCACTAGGGCTAATCCTGATGTCACTTGCACTGGTGTAAATCAGCAGTAACCCCCACCCCTGAAAATTGGAGTTTTGCCTGTGTAAAACTGTCAGGAGAAAGCTAGGCCCAAAAGACTTTGGTGCGTGTGCAGCAAGCTACACAGGCCCCAGTTCACAGAACTGCTTTTTAAGAAAAACATAAATCCCCACATGAATGCCACTAGGAAACTGAATTCTAGTATTTCTACTCCTGCTGTGGAGAGTATTGCCATAGTCCTTCCTTCATGGATGACATCCGTGTTGAATTCTTGGTAGCCTGGAAAAAGGGAAGTTGAAGTCAGGAATAGCATCTGTGACTGTATCACCTCAGAGGGCAGTCTGGAGGCTTTTTCTTCACCGTCCTCAAAGCAGTTTACATAAGAGCCTTCAACTGGACAAATTCTATCCCTGGATCTAAATGGAGGCACCAGAAAGACAAGGGGCGCTGTCATGGCGATTGGGTTAGAAGGCTGTAGGCTTTCTAGCAAATTCTGTGTTATGTGACTGACAGTCAGACGCACACATCCCCTCACTCCCGCACACCGTATGTGGTGCATATCTGCATGGGATACATTACAACACCATGTAATAAAATAAAGACCTCTATGTGAATAGCACTCATCTCCTCTGCTTTCAGTCCAGTCATCTATCTCCGTTGGGATTTATTCTAATATTGCAAAAGCTGTAAAACAGAGTGGCCCTATTCAAACAAAACAGCCCCCCCCCTCCTTCCAAAATCCCACATCCACTTGCCACACAAATGTTTGCTTCCTTCCTACCAGAAATGTAGCCCCATGCTCATCTGGGCCTAAGGCTCAACATTCTGGTTTGTGTGGTTATAGCTCTGATGTCACATAACTGGACAGGTTGAACATCCTGTGACCTGTTGGGGCTAAGAACTAGCACTTGATGCCATGAATCCTTTCGCTGGAGTTCTTCTGGCCCACCAAATTTAATAGAAGTTGTTGGCTTTGATTGTGGAGTAGATGCGAATAGTGTGATTAACATGCAACTTGGTTGGCCATTGTTTTGAGCCCAAATCAAGTTATCTTTTGGAAAAACGTGCTAGTGTGTTAGTGTGTTTTTTCAAGCTGGTTATTCCACAGTCTGGCCATGGCCACCCAGCTGGATCTCCATAATATTCCATAATGTAGATGGAGCCAGAGGTCCTGTGATTGAGGCTGAGCCCCTTTGGGCTCTCACCATACTGTGGCTCTTAACCATGTTTGAAATGGTTTCCCCAAATACGGTAATGGCTGATGTGGCTGCAACCTGTTTTGAGCACCCTTCAGCATAGTGGCATGCTAATTATTTGCTTTCAAGCCTAGTCTATAGCCTGGCTTCGGCTTGCACCATTTAAAACTAATCCCTATGCACGCTGGGTACTGGAGCTGAGCCCAAACCATGCCAAGTACAGATATGTGGTAGCTAGCTTAGCTCATTCGCAGTGTAGACATGTCCAAGGTGTGTCTCTTCTCAGGCAAGAACCCTCCTTGTGGCTGAGCTGATGATGATAACAGGTCTCTTGCCTTTGAGTAGCATAGGCCAGATGTGGCCATGGCATGGCACTCTACGGGTTAAGAAGGCTGCGTCCTTGGTGGCATGCAATTTATGATCCTGTGAATCCTTTTTTAATTATTTTGCCGTGGCAGAGGTGGAAATATCCAACTTCCAACGACTGGCTTTATTGATACGCTGCTATTTGTGCCTCTGTGGAGGAACAATTCCATAAAAGCAATAAATTAGAAAAACCTTTTCTCTTCAGAGAGAGACACTTTCTGCCTAGGTGTGTGTGAGGCCTGGTGTAAAGACCTTTCAGCATGGCAGAGGCACTCTCTGTCTGCCTGGGAGCTCTGGTGAAAAGCCATTTGTTCACCAACTATAGGAGCACTTTTTTATCTTCCCAAGAACTCTTGTAAAATACATTCTCCCTTTGGCTGATCTTCCTTTCCAGGCTCATTCCAGAAGAGTTGCTTGCACTAAGTTTGGAGGGCTATGTTGTGTCTGTATTCATTAACACTGGCTTAGCTGGCACTCTGTGTTTAAGTTTGTGTGTTATTAGTTGTGTGTAGTTATTTGCTGCTCATGCACCTAGATCAAGGGTGGGGAACCTTTTTTGGTTAGGGGACCACTTACCCACAGAAAAATCAGTTGGGGGCTGCACACAAGTGAGAAACAAAAAAACTCACCCCTCACCAGCTTGGGCTCCCCAATGCTGGGAAGAGCCCCAAGCCTCAGGGGTCAGATCCAAGCAAGCTGGGGCTGCATCCGACCCCCGGGCCTTACATTCCTCACCCCTGACCAAGATAATAATTGGTATGTACATTTTATAGCAAGAACAAACATCTAAAAATACAACTAAATAATATTTCTAGAGGCCTGTGGGTTTGGGCCAATGTGGCAGTGTTGGCTTGCCATTGCATATGTCCGGTTTTCAGCACATGGAAAGCAACAAAATCCATCTCTCATGAATACAAGCAAAAACAAGCAATCCATCCTATTTCATTTAAAAAAAAAAAGTAAATGTTTACTTAGCCATACCTGACAAAGCTGTACAGAGATGTTGTGATAACCACACAAATACACATGTATACACACACTGAGCATTTCTGCAGGCAGCCAAAATCAAACACATGTTCACCTCTTACCTGTCTAGCCAGAGTCTGTGCTATTCTGGTCCTTGTGCTGCGCCACAGAAGTGTCACTGAGGTTATGTCTACACTACAGAGTTTTTTTGGAAAAACAGTCATTTTTCCAAAAAAGCTTCACTTATGTCCACACTGCAACCACGTTCTTTCGAAAGAAAATCAAAAGAACAGAGGGGTTTTTCCGACATGGGTAAACCTCTTTCTATGAGGTGTGTGGACAGGGAAGAGGGAGTTCTTTCAAAAGAAGAGGAAAGAGGAAAAAGCATAGGTGCTCTGGTGGCCATTCCTTCCACAGTAATCGCAGCTTAAATGTGAGATAGTGTCCATTCAGTGTGGACGCTATCTTTCGAAAAAGCAGATCGCTTTTTTGATGAGCTTTTGCAGTGTGGACGCTCTCTTTCGGAAGAAGTTTTTCCAGAAGATCTCTTCCAGAAAAGCTTCTTCCGAAAGAAGCCTGCAGTCTAGACGTAGCCAGAGAGTAAAACTGCAAGGTTTGAGTCCTATACTACATAAAACCACCCACAGATTCTCACATCCCTGAACTGACTGAGAAGTCAATATAGCTAAAAGAATCAGGCCTGATTTTCAGAACTGCTGAGCACCAACAACTCGAGCTGAAGTCAATGGAACTTGTCAATGTCCAGCATGGACTGTCTCATAAACATACCACCATATGAGCTCTCTTTCATCTGTGAGTGATAATACTGCTCTCCTGTGCAGAATATAGGCCCAATCCTACAGCCCTTACTCGTGTGAGTTGTTTTGTTTAATGGGACTGCCCATAAAAGCCAGGACTGTGAGCCTTTCCTTTTTGCCCTATGCTGCCATCCTTTTAATATACATTTGCTCTTTCAGTAGCACACACTTAGCACGGGATTTCTCCGCTATATGCACATGCAGTAAAATAAAGTTTCAGTTGTGATGGACATGGATCAACCCAAGAACTCCACCCTTCACTCAGCCATATCAAAGGCACTGTGAGCAGCATTGTTTGTACAGTGTGTAAGGTGCTAAGTCCCTGCTGTCAATGAGACTAAAGCAGCAAAGGAGAAGTTATGCTGCTTTGTGTCAGTGTGTAATATGAAACGGTCAATCTGGAGCCTGGATTACAGTGAAATTAATGTGTGTCTAGTTTTTTTTATTTAGTCCTGGTGAAGGTGGCAGCACTGGAAGGGGAATTCGGCTATCCGCAGGCAGCAGGAGCGCAGGCTCCCACCTACCCTGTCGGGACCAGCTCTGAAGGTGAGAGACAATTTGTCCCCGTGTCTATTCTATTCAGTCCTTGGCTTCTCCATTGAGATTGCCACAAAGAGTGTCAATTCCAGCCAGCGGGGATGGTGCTTTTTATGCTATGTGCAAATAAATCCAATAGTCACCTTTCTAGTGCCCCTACATTTGAGCCTGGATTTTGATCTCCCCATTTCTAATCCTGGCAAGGGAGTGAAATTGCACAGTGAACACAAACTCACATTTGTCCAAAGATGAATTGCTAACATCTTCTCAATAACATTTTTATTTTAATAAAAGGGACGGGACAATTTATTCACTTTGCAAACTACCCGGGAATTCGCAATATGTCTGCTGTTTTCCTGGTGTGACATGTTTTTTCATAACATTGAGACCACCAGCTCGTTTCACAAAGGCCACCAAGCAGCTGGCAGGTGGTAATGACTTTCACTCACCACCAACCTGGCCCAGATTTGAAAGAATGGCCTAGAGGTGAAAGGTTCTGTATTCCTTTACTAGTCCCTTGAGCCACCCAATAAACTGAAATTAAGGGCCTGATTCTCCTTTCACTCATACCAGCATAACTCAGGAGTGTCTTTATATGAAGTCACAGGAGCTACACACATGTAAAGCTAGAAAAAGAGAAAGGAGTATTTACCTGCACTGAGGGCTATTGACTTTCATGGATGTTGGATCAGGCCTCGTGTGATTAAACATTCAACATCTGTGCAACTGTGAAGATGCTTTTCTATAATAAACACATTTACACACAGAAGTTGTTCCGCCTGCAATTACTAGGTCTGATTCTGATTTCACTGAGCCTGGTAAAAATCCAGAATAATGTTGTTGTCATCCATGGAGATACTCCAAATTAGCACTGAGATCAGAAAGTGATCCACAAATGATAATATTTAAAGGCCCTGTTAAGACAAGATCTTCAACAAAAGTTCAGTAATATTGGTTGGTTCCATCTACACTGGCAGGAGCCAACCAAACAACCCGACCGAAACACTACTGTATTATAACATAATTCCTGGGCATGGCAACATCTATTGTGCAGAGCAATCTTAAATGTTCTGTATTTATTGTAGCCATGGAACTGTTTAACTGAAAAAGAGCAAAGATCTGTCTAGCCCAGCACCAACCAGTGCTAGATATTTCTATTCTACAGTTTATAAAACTCCCAGTCTTGGCATATGTTACATTGCGTAGTCTTGTGAGGTCTACAGGAATATAACTCTTTAAAAAGTGGTATAATCTTTCCAGACCCTCTTTTTTAGCAAGTGCCACTGAAAGATAAAAGGGCCCAAAACAGAACCCTACATCTGAACCCTCCCCCCTCTCCTGACTTTGGGGAGGTTTGGGTCTGTTCCTTTGTGTGATGCTCAGGACCACCTCCAGGTGCTATCATTTTCAGAAACAGATTCTACTTTTAAAGCTTTATTGCCGCTTTTCAGTTTTTTAAGGTTCCTAATATTGGGTTAACTCAAGGCAGAGTGCGACTGCCTGGTTTTGGAATGAGGCCTTTTGTGCATTCAGTGAACCAGACACGCAGGGGCAACAGAGCTTTTGAGCTATTGAGATCCACTGTCCCAACATCCGCTCTGCCAATAGTCAAACACAAGGCCGCCATCAAACTCAGAGGTGTCCAGTGCATCTGCTCTTGAAACATTCTCAGCCAGGAGACTGATGACATCATAAATTGTCTAAACACACAAAGTGAAGCCTTCTCATTGCCTCTTCAGCTCCCCTTTAATTAGCTGAATACCTCCTGCACTTCCACACTGATGTTGCTGGAAGGAAAGGGTCTGTCTTTGTTTGCTCATAAGTCATTGATAGTTGTGGAGCTCACAACTCAGGCGTTCACTTGTATTTTTTCAGGTAAAACCCGCTAATGGCAGAAAGTGTAGGGGCAGGAGCTGTCTGTGTATGCGCCGTGTTTCTCTTTCAACCAGAGAACGCCAGAATTGTTGGCCTCCTTGTGTCAGAATTTCTGAGTCTGTGTCATCATCTGGTTCCTCCCCCCTACAAAAGACAAAATATGGTAGTATTCTGCATTGGTCCGAACCGCCACATCCTACAAGAACAATGCCGCAGTGTCTTAGGCAATTACTGCAATATACTGTAGAATTTTTCATAATGGTCTTTCACTGCTGGCAGTCTAGTCACTAAAAGGTCAAGGTGTCATTGGTCGGGTCAGGCCGGGTCACTGAAAGATATAAATGTCTGACATTTCATTGGCCTCCCTAGCACATATGCACCTCTGATCTGGGGGGATCCCTACAGGAAAGTATCCCACTAGGGGGCACTAAGGGACGATTTTCCCTCAGATCCTGTTAGTTTCTGTTCTTTATATGAGTTTCTCCTTGCCACTCGCTCTCCCTCCTTTTTGCTGGCCAGCTCAGACTGTTTAAATTGGAAATTATTTGTATTACTGTCTGTAAATAATAGATGAGGGAGTGAAGTGGAGTTGGTGTCCCTTCCATAAACTCCTCCTCACTTTAATTAGTGCGAAGCAGCCTGGTGAGAATGCGAGCTGCCTTGATGCTGGTAATTAAAATTGAAACCACTGAAAAGCTGCTCTATTTTTTATCAGAGCTGCTGTTCGGAGCCCAGAGCCCGCGGACGGCTCTGCAGTAAAGAGTGATAATGAAGGTGTGAATTCCCAGGGGGTGGAGGGGCAGCTGCAGCCATGGCTGAACTTACACCAGATGAAAATGCAGGAGCAATTAGAGGTGGCTGTGTACAAGCTGGGCATCAGAGATTAGCTGGCACCTTGGGAACATGGCGGGAAGGGACAGAGAGGAGGAGCTTGGGCTATGATTTTTAATAAAAAAAGGGGGGGGCAGTGAATGACAACTTAAAATAAAGGCAAACATCCAGTTTTCCTGCCTGTGGCCTGCAGGAGCAAGGGTGGTGGTGATGGTGGGGTCTGTGATGTGCAGGGGAAAACCATGGAAGCCTCTCAAGGGACCCTCTTCCCTGAGGAGCTGCGGGAACAATGGAATTGTCCCCTTTGTGTTTCTAAGCAAATTCTTGGCTGGGAAACGTCTCTCCCAGCATGTGTTCTTGGCTGCCTTTGTCTGAGGTAGAACCTGTGTTCCTGGTGTCCAGGACCTGGTTTCTTAACCTCTCCAGGTTATATGCACATGCAGCTTTCTGTGGATCTCAGCCAAAGCCTGTTGAAGTCAATAGGAGTCTTTTAACTTCAGTGGGCTTTGGATCAGGCCCAATGATTTCTGAATAATAGTTATAACTGGGCTAGTAGAGAGATCACAGAAGTGAAAGTGAAGGGGGGTGGGGGAGAGAAGGTTCCTGTTACAAGTTCGCCAATAAGGCGTGTGAGAAGATGCATTCAAAGTGATCATGCTCATCATTATTAATTGCTTCCTGCCCGGGTGCAGTCATCCCAGAGTGGGCTTCAAAAAGTACATGATTGTCATAGGCTAATATTATGCTCTCACTCAGGTCTGTGAGCGTGAGCAAGCCTGCCTACCTTACTATGCTAACGCCTCCTCCCAGGAAAATAGTCCACTGTAGAAAAAGAACATGTTGTAAAAAGACTGATTTCAGAATAAGGTAACGAGTCTCTTCTTCACAGTTAAACACTTAGGGTATGTCTACACTACCACCCTAGTTCGAACTAGGGTGGTTAATGTAGGCATTCGAAGTTGCAAATGAAGCCCGGGATTTAAATATCCCGGGCTTCATTTGCATCTTGCCGGGCGGGCGCCATTTTTAAATCCCCTTTGGTCGAACTCCGTGCCCGCGGCGACACGCGGCACGTAGTAGGTAGTTCGAATTAGGATCTCTAATGGATCTCTAATGGAGGTGTACCAGTAGTTCGAATTAGGATCTCTAATGGATCTCTAATGGAGGTGTACCGGTAGTTCGAATTAGAGATCTTATTTCGAACTACCTACTACGTGCCGCGTGTAGCCGCGGGCACGGAGTTCGACCTAAGGGGATTTAAAAATGGCGCCCGCCCGGCAAGATGCAAATGAAGCCCGGGATATTTAAATCCCGGGCTTCATTTGCAACTTCGAATGCCTACATTAACCACCCTAGTTCGAACTAGGGTGGTAGTGTAGACATACCCTTATAGACCTGTATACTATAAAAAACTTCGTTACGTGATACGCCATAGGTATAATATACAGATTAAAAGCAATAAGTATACTATGGTTCCTCCCAGGAGATACTGAAGTTGTGAAATTATCTTAATTCAAGTGGAAGAGAAGTTATGGGAGAAAGCAGGTTAAGGAGATCATGAATAAATGGTAAAATTGAGGTTAAGCTTCCACCCCTGTTTTTTGCATCATCAGAATAGGCAATGAATTACTGCTTTGTTGCAGTAGCTACCTCTGTGGTTAAAATTAACTAAATTTCCATCAGTTTAAAAACTGGTGAAAAATGCTAAATTTCTATTTTGGGGGAAACTTTCACATTTCAAAATTTCCTTTCATCCTGCATGGGAACAAAAAATTGAAATTTTGAAATTTCCTGTGATACAAAAAATATTGAACTGACTGTGCTACTATATATTTTTAATATAACAGTTGAAATGATAAAGTAAAAAAAAGCACTTTGACCTCACTGAAATAATTTTTCATTGAACATTTTGACAAAATTGACAAATTATTGCAAAACATTTTGATTTCAGCATTTTCTGTCACAAAAATTTCAGCTAGCTCTGCTCAGATTTAATCCCTTCCCAACAAACATTAATTTCCTTTAAAATAAAGTCTTTGCACTTTCATTTTTTCACCTGATCTCCTGAAAGGAGAAGATGTTTGTCGGTGGTTGAGGGTAATTGAGCAAGGTGTTATGTTGTATTTTTAACATAAAAGTTGAAATGATATTTGGCTTTGGTTTTTTAAAATATGTTCTTATACACAATTTAGCCTAGAAACTCCTAATGTACCCATTTCTCTGCAGTGAGGACTAGCATCTTAGGCTACATCTACACTTCAAGGTTTTTGTGCAAAAATGGCAGGTTTTGTGCAAAAACCTGCAGGGCATCCACACCTCAAATGCACTTTTGTACAAGTAAATCAGCAGTAAAACGGCAGAATGGAGGGCTTTTGCCAGTGTAGGCAAACCTCCTTCTATGAGGCATAACTCCCTTTTGTGCTACAGCTATTGCGCAAAAGGGAAGTGTGGACACTCCAGAGGTTTTCTTGTGCAAGAAACCCCTATGGGAAAAAGCACAGGTGCTCTGATGGCCATTTTCAGAGCTTTCTTGCACAAGAGTGTCCATGCAGTGTGGACGCTGTCTTGTGCAAAAGCACATCACTTTTGCGATGTGCTTTGACATGTGGACGTGCTCTTGCGCAAGAAGTTTTTGCACAAAAACTCTTGCGGAAAGGGCTTCTTGCTCAAGAAGCCTGCAGTGTAGATGTAGCCTTAGAGTATTATTTGAATCTTAGGTATTCATATGTTAATGATTTGCTGTGTTTCTGAACCTGTGAGAAATCTATGAGCGCTCTGTGAACTTCTTTAAAGTGTGTAAGCTCCTTAGAGAGACTTTATAAGCACTTCTGGCTCCCATGCAGTTTATAAAGATGACCAGGTGCCCTGATTTTATAAGGACAGTCCAGATTTTGGTGGCTTTGTTTTATATAGGCATCTATTTCCCCCTAGTCTATTACCCCCTCACCCAAATGCCAATTTTTCATACTTGCTATCTGGTCATCCTAGTTTATAAACTCTGGGGGATCACGGGTTTTGGCTCATATAAGATTTATACACCCCGAAGCATTTTTTTTTTCACTTTCATCCCTCTCCACAGTTTGTTATAATACAATCTGTTTTTTTGTAATATAAAATGAACAGAACTTAAACTTGAGTTAAGCTTTTGTAAAGATAATGACCAAAAGATAATGTTACTTTTCCACATGGAGCGTTCTGTTTGTTAAACCCTCAAGCTCTTGGGCATGGTGCAAAAACTTGATCAAGCTCACTTAAAAATCATAAAGATTTGTCAGGACAATGGGACATGCTTATAAAGGCATGTGATTTTGATGAATAATTAGGGAAGAGCAGACATATTTGTGAGTCATCTTTTGTGCAAATATTTAGGAAAACGATGTTTATTTTATTCTTTTCAGAACGATGCTTTTCAAGAAAATATCCCTCTTAAAAATGTGAAAGTACTGTCAATAACTCTTGAGAAGTATTTATTGGTGTTAGACAGTCCAGTCTTCCTGAACAATAGCCTAGTTTGCTAATCCATGGATGATAACATTGAGTTTACTACTTATAGGTTAAATAATGAGTAGCAGAAAATTGTAGTAAGCAGAGCTGGTCAGAAAATTAGGATCTTTTCCATGGAAAATTTTGACTTTCTGTGGGAAAATTGATAGTTGCTGAAAACAGGGAAAAATTCAGCTGAGAAAAAATTGGGGTTTTCTGATGAAAAATTGGAAGTTTTTGAGAAAAGTCGGGCTTTTTATGTAGTCTAATCACAATGTTTTTCATTAACACAAGGGTAGAAGGAACATTTTCAACCATTGAGGTCAGTATCATCCAAACATTCATCCAGATGTTTGTATTAACACCTATCACTGTAATATCTAGGCACTATAATATCTGGGCACCTGTTCACCTTGTTGCCCTCTTCTGGAGAGAAGAGCATCTCCTTGCTAGCCTGGTGCCCTCTGGGAAATGCCTGCTAGTACTCAGCTGCCTCCACATACCCCTCTCTGTCCACCATGTTCCTCTGCACGAGTGAGAGAACAGACTCAGGCTTGGAAGAAAGCAATTTGAATCTGATGTGAAGTTGTTACTAATTTAATGTTCATCCAATAACAAGGACTTTTGCACAACCCTTACCTTCTCATGAGCCCCAGGTAACACTGTCAGTTCATAATTGCTATGATCCCTTTATCCTGTGATTTAATAAATAATTTACCTAAATTATTAAAATGAAAATTTCAACATTATTAAAAATTAACCAGGTTAAATGAGGAAACAGTAAATAGAGCCAGGCTCTACGGGCATGACAGGAGTCCGCAGGTTTTATTGTCTTTTTCTCAAGCACAGAGAATACTCTCTCTCCCCCCTCTCTTTGTTTCTCCCTTCCTTCCTCCCCTCTCTCTTTGTTTTATTCCTCTTTCATAAACTTTATTGCTCTTTTTCCCACCCCTTTCTTGTCTTTCTGTGTCAGTTTCTCTCTTACACATTCTTTCTCCTTCTCTTCCATTGTGCTGTTGCTTCTCTGATTCCATCCTTCTTTTGTACACACTTGGTTTCTCTCTTTCTCTCTCCCCCGTCCTGTTTTTGCTGTCACTTCATTCCCCCTTCCCACATATTAACCCCTCCCACCTTGTGCTGTGAGTGTGACATTATCAGGACTGATGCATTTTGCTAGTAATGAAGTTGTTTGACTCAGCATCAAACCCCATGCACATGTCTCACATGAAGCCTCATAGGATATCTTAGTAGTTTCTCCCCTGGATTCCATGCACACCACTCCCATTTGATGTCAATGGGACACAGATCGAAGGGAGCACATGGTCTCCAAAGAACAGATCAATTGTCAGTAAGTCAGGATGTGAACAGCTTCTATTCATACAAAATTCATTAAAATCTGCTGCTCTTAACGGAACATGGCTCTATCATTTTAAATTGAAACAGTCAGTTTCACCAAAGCAAGATATTCAATCTTTCCTGCCAGATCTGTTCCCCCTCTCCCTTATAATTATCTCTAAACGGCTCCTTCTGCTGTCTTTTGGGCCACAGTTCCTATTAACTTAAATACTCAGGCTTGTTCTTTTCCTTTTAAAATCTCTGCAGAACCAGAGGGTGTCCTAGCATACTGCATCCTTCCTCTCTCTCACAACCAGCTGTAGGGGTTGGAAACATGGGGAATAATCATTCATCTGCATTGCTCTGACATTCTCCTCTGCCTCTGGGCTCAGGTTTCCAACTTAGACTTCAAGGTAAGTGGCTGGGATTTTCCAGTAGGCCTCTGATAATAAGGCACCCAGTTCCCCTTTAATTTTAATAGGAGTTTGGGCCCTTCGACTACCCCAGCTGAAATTCCTGTTGTCACTTTGAGAGCACAAATCATCATGTAGGTATCTACACTTAATCTGGCCATCTAGTTGCCCTTTGGGATTTTTTGTATATTAATCTAAGGAAGATCCTCTTCTTTCCTTTGATTGCTGTAATGACATTATTATTGTCTCTTTCCTGCCTAAAGATCCCAAAACTAATGGGACTACTCTTTGTAATTCTGGTAAGCACAATGTAGCCCCATAGACAGAAACTCTCTTCATCTTGTCCACCCTGGAGTGCAGCTGTGCTGCCTCCCTGTTTAGGAGAGGACGTGAAAAAGCATCTTGAATCCACTTGAAACTACATGGGGCATCAAGGTATTTCTTCCTGGATAAATTCCAGCTGGACTCTCGGATTAGGATTTCTGCTCTTGCATTGTTTGTCCATAGCAACACTTTGGTGTGACAGTCTATTTTCTTGAGATGTTCACTAGTGGTTGAAACTCACAGACTACAGTCAAAGTAGGTGGACACGGCTAAACGAAGGCACTGGTGAGATTGGGAGTGTATCAACCAAGGGAACTCTGTCCTTGGGATCATGGCAGTTATTGACTTCCCTGTCACAAGACAAGGTCCTTCTCTAACACGGGCAGAGCTGGTGTCTGAATGACTCTGGATTTTAACCACAATTAAAGAGCTAATCAAGGTCAGCAGCTCCTTTCAAACACTATTTAGTACAAAATCCTAATGCTGGAATTACACAAATTGATATTGTCAATATAATGGATTCAAAGCAATTGTGCTAAACAAGGTTGTATCAAATCTGTGCTCTGTGTTAGGTGAGGGCTAATTCTGTCTAGCCGCAGTGGAAGTGAACTGAAAAACAGATACAGCGAGCCTTCAAGATTTGGATTCATTACTGGGGCACTTGGTACACATTTCAATTCAAAGAATTCATTAGGAAAAGACCAGTAAACTTCCAGGGGGGTTGGTCAATCAATAGGACAAAACATAGCATAAACATCTCCTCCCCGAGTGTGTTGGCATAACAGATGTAGAATGTGTGTGTGAGCAGGTGGGGCTAATCCTGAGAGATGCTGGGCCCAGGAAGTAGATCAGCATGCTAACCTCTGGTGGGGCATGGGTGGTGACAAAAGAGATCTGATCAGCAGGACTGTCCTCCATGACAAAGATCTGCCTATATTGCAACAATGTTGTTAGGACAATACTTTGATCTGCTCTTGTGCCTTTCCACTCAGGCTCTAACAGCATCTTACAAACAACACTAATTGATTCAACTCCACCTTCCCCATGACGTGAGTGTGTTCTCTACATTTGACAGATGGGAAACTGAGGCAGAGTATGATTTAGGGACTTGCCCACGGCTACACAGTCCATCAGCAGCACTATTTGCCTTTTTGTTTTCATCTCAGCATCTCAGCTTCCAAAACCTCACTGGGGAGCCCATAGTGGGGCTTGTTTGTTTATCTGGTTGATTGGTTTCTAATAGATCTTCTAAGGTGTTTTATGAATTTGCAAGAGGGGAAAGCATTATTCAGGTGAGGGGCAGGATCGGGGAGGCTGGAGCATCGCTTCTCAGAAATAAAGAGCCCAAGTCACACCACATAGCGGTGACACACTTTGGATGAAAAAATTCCCTGGCTCTTTGAGAGAGCTATCAGAGAGCCGATTGAGATGCAGGTTTGTCCCACCGGTCCTTGGAGCAAAGGAAGCCTGATACAATGAACCAAGTTGTTTGTGTGGGGGCAGAGCAAAGGCAGTTTCCATCACCTGTTAGGCCTCTACTTTCCATGATTATTATTCTTTTATTACTATGGTTGCACCCTCAGGCTCCCGTCAAGAATGAGATTCCACCATGCTAGGTGCTGTGCAAACACAGAGAAGAGACTTTCTCTGCCACACAAGGCTTATGATTCAAAGGCACAAGCAGGCCGAGGGTCAGTACACAAACACATGAGCCTGGTGAAGGATGGTGCCGGCTTTGGTGTTTGGAGTTGGTGCTGCTGGTTCCTTTTCCCTGCACAAACAGGTGATGAGACATTTAGCTCACAGCCATTGAACCTTATCACAGAAAGTTTTTTCTCAGTTTTGCATGCATTGACTGGTCCCGTCCCTTCCCTTCCCTTCCCCCTGTGTTTCACCTTTTGACTCCTCTCTCTTCCTGGGAAGTGTGGGACAACCCCCAGGGCTGGCCTTGGAGAGGGGGAGGATGGGAAATCTTTCCGGGGTCTGTGTGAAATGGGAACATTAAGGTGTAGCGGTGGGGGTTTGTCAGGGGTTGGGGAGGGGAATAGAAGCCAAGCAAGGAGAGAGGAAAGCCCCATTGATTGATTATTAGGCACTGTCAAAGTTTCAGCAGAGTGGAAAACTTGTAGGTTGGAGTGAGTAGTAATCCATGAAAAATCACCTCTTCCTTTTCCTGTTCATGGCAGGGCAGCGTGTCCAGATCAAAGCAGCACATTGCTGCTCACCCTCAGTCACACGATTTATGAGGCACTGGGGCACCCGCCCATTAGCAGCTCTGGTAATTCATTCCAGGGACAGCTGGAGGTGTAAATTTCCTCTCCTCCAAGCTTCCACATTGAGCTAATTGTCCCCAAATTGCTGGGCCTGGAAAGCCCACCTGCGCTGGGTCAGAAGGGCTGTTATTCTAAATGAGGAGAGGCAGAAGAGGTGTGGCATGAAACAAAAACAGAGCCAAGAAGACTCACCAGATGGGCAGGAGATGCATGTGGCAGGTAGCCATGTCTGACCAGAGCCAATGGAGTTAGGTGGGAGATGCAAATGGTGGATAGTTGTGTCTGACCACAGCCTGTGGGGATGGTGTGTGAAGGATGGCTTTTTTTTTAAGTATGCTCTCATTTCAGTTGATGACAAAATTCCCATAGAAATGAGGTTTCTTATGTTCCTGATTGTCTTGCTTATTTCCCTAGGGATCAGATTTGGTTAGAGCCTGTTGACAAATTCCCAGTCAAAACCATTGTTTTTACTGGAAATTGGCCTTATAAAGGAAAACTTATTGTGAAATTGTTTGTTTCATTTGATATTTTTTGTTGTTTTTCTTCCAGTGGAAAACCCAAATATTGTTCGGTGGTTGAATTTTTTTTTTTTACTGGAAATGGAAAATAATTCATTTTTGCATTGAAAAAAAAATCTGTGAAAAATTCCCCACTAAAAATGAAAAATAATCAGTCTAAATGTTTCATGACAATATTTATGACTTTCCATCCCGCTCTTCCTAGGGAATGTCAAATGCCAGGGTCATGAAAGCATGTGACAGGCTGGTGGGCTGAAAGAGCTCTCGTTGGAATCACCAGGGGGTTCTGGGAAAGAGCGCTAGGGGAGTGAAGAAGAAAGAATACATGGTGTCTGCTCCTTTTTTAAAGACCAAATACTTGCCCTAAAAGGAAGGAGCATTATTGGAGAAACACAGAGTTAGTTAGTTAAAGGGTAACTAGAAGGAGTGAAAGGAGAAGAGAGTAAAGTGTAGATTAGAGGCTACTGGCCAAGTTGGGTTGGGGGGAAAGTTCATTGTTAGTTAAAGAAATGCAATGAAAGTCAGTGGGATTTAGGCTTCTCAATGACTTAGGCCCAGATGCTCCGATGTATATGGTAGAGCTGCTGAAAAGCATCTGGGGACTATAGTGGATCACAACTTGAATAGGAGTCAACAACGTGCTGAAGCTGTGAAAAAGGCCAGTGTCAACAGGAGTGTCTTGTGTAAAGTACAGGAGGTAACTGTCTTGCTGTACTTGGCATGGGTGAGGCCTTAGTTGGAGTACTGTGTCCAGTTCTGGGCACCACATTTCGGAAAAGAGGTGGATAAATTGGAGAATCCAGAGGAAAGCCAAAAAAAGGATAAAAGGTTTAGAAAATCTGACCTATGAGGAAAGGTGAAAAAAAAACTGGGTGCGTTTAGTCTTGAGAAAAGACTGAGGGACAGTTTTCCAACATGTTAAGGGCAGTGATAAAGAGGCAGGATGACAACAGTTGTTCTTCATGACCTCTGAAGGTAGGACAAGAAGTAATGGGCTTAATCAGCAGCAAAGGAGAGTTTGGTTAGATATGAGGAAAATCTTTCTACCTATGAGGGTAGTTAAGTTCTGGAATAGGCTTCCAAGGGAGGTTATGAAATTGCCATGATTGCGGGGTTTCAAGGACAGAATGGACAAAGACCTGTCAGGGATGCTTGAGGTGTACTTGGCCTGCCTCCGCACACGGAGCTAGACATAACGACCTCTCAAAGTTCCTTCCCTCCCTACTTTTCTATGATTCTATGTAGGCACTTGGCTCCCATTGATTTGGGAGTTAGACACCTAAATACCTTAGAGGATCTGGACCAGTAATAATACCCTAAAACTTTTAAAAATTGTCCCTCTGGTTAAGAGAAGGAAGAAGAGATACATTTAAAAATCCTACTGTTTTCACAAGAAGGGAAAAAGAAGGGGCAGGACTCCTAAAACAAAGACCTTAACTGACTGGAGAAACAGAATCCTGCACCAAAAGCTACCTGCCTAGTCCCACCTCCCCCAGAGCCTGACATCGTGGGAAGATGCAACAGGAGGAGGAGGGATGACTTTTGTTTCTGACAATATTTTTGGTAGGGAGCATCTTCATAAACACTCTTGGACTTTGTAGCCTAAATTGCCTGAGACTGATTTCAAACTGACACAATAGGCCCACTTCTCATAGCACAGGAATCCATCTATGATTCCAGAAGAGAGAACTAAAAACAAGAGTAACACACTAATATGCAACTGAGAAGAGAAAGTTGAACAGTAACTTTTTGCAGAGTACAGAACATAAGTCCACAGTACAATACAGGCAGAACTCACACCAGATCTTGCAACAAGTCTGACAGTCATAGGAACCACTGTCTATTGGAATCACAGCTAGATACAGCTTTGGAGGAGGCAGGAGACCTGGGATAAGGGAAGCATTATTTAGATTTATTTTTGAGTGGTTGACTGGGTATTAAGCTAATCCTTTAGAATTGGGTGGTTATATTCTGGATTTATTTAAAGAAGGGCTGAATGGACAAGATAGCCTTCTCTTGGGCTGTGTCTAGACTGGTGCGATCTGGCGCAAAAGCGGCTGCTTTTGCGCAAAAACTTGCTGCCTGTCTACACTGGCTGCATGTTCTTGTGCAAGTAAACTGACGTTCTAATGTATAAAATCAGGGCTTCTTGAGCAAGAACTCTGACGCTCCCGCTCAGGAATAAGCCCTCTTGCGCAAGATCTCTTCCAGAAGAGGCCAGTGTAGACAGGCAACATGAATTTCTTGTGCAAGAAAGGCCTGGTTAAAATGGCCATCAGAGCTTTCTTGCGCAAAAAAGCATCTACACTGGCATGGATGCTCTTGCGCAAAAGCACATCTCTTGCACAAAAGCACATGCCAGTGTATACGCTCTCTTCTGGAAGAGTTTTTGCAGAAGAACTCTTCCGCAAAAGAGTTTTTGCATGAGAACGCGCCAGTGTAGACGTAGCCTTTGCTCTTTAATGTTCTCCTGCTGAAATACTAAAAGTAAAAGTTAGTCCCATAATCACAAGTACTCTGGTGCCCTGATTAACATCCCAGCCCCATCCTTAACACTTCAAAAAGCAGCAGGACCAAAGCAGTAAAGTTCATACCCAGATCTGGACCCATACCCAAACTTTCCCTCAATTCAGGCATGTTTGGATCAAGGTGGAGTTAGTTTGCCCATTGTAGTGATAGGGCATTGTGAAGTTCAGTTACTGCTCAGTGCTTTCTCAGAGTTTAAGGCACATTCAGAACCAGAACTCTGATTTAGGTCCATTTTTATATAGAAGTTTTCAACTATGAAGCTCCAGCCAAAGCCTCTGAATCTATCTGGAATGGCCCTTAGAGGACAGAGGCATTATGAAGACATCCATTTTCCAAAGATAAGAGAGCCAAGTTCATCTGGGGAATCTATCTCAGTTTCAAAGCACAGCAGGGTACTTACTCAGCACAGTGCTTTGGATACTTCCCATCGCTTTCCCGGATGAGCTAAACTCATTGTGTGCATAACTCCTCATGAAAGCTCTGCTGAGAACCTGGGTCTCATTAATGAGAGGGAAGTGGGAGGTTATGCCAAAGTCAGGGGGTTGGAGCCTCAACAGAATCTTTTAGGAAACATGATCTCACTCCCTGGAATACTGGAAGCTTTGGTGACTTTTACAGTGGAAAATAAAAAGGATGCAGTGGGTTGGGTCACACTTAGAAGGCTGATGCACTTTGAGTGAAATCTGCATGCTGAAAAGAGGCAGGCATAAAAGAAAGCAGGAGAACTAGGTCATCATGCAGAAACACAGGTGCAAATCAGCACACCCTCAAGTTGTTTCAGCATCATGGCTATTTTCCAAGAATAAACATGACTTTAAAATCTATCAGTAGTCATCCAAATGATGCCATGCCATTCCCTTTCACCATACGATCTCCTCTAGTTTTTTTTAAGCCAAAAATTGTGGATTTTCCTACACTAGCCCAGGTTGGTGGACCTGCTGGTCTGTCTAGGCAGGTAGCCTTTCAAAAACAAGGCCTTTAACTCCTGTTAGCAGCAGGATTTCAGGGAAGATCCCTCCATGCCATAGGAAAAGAAGAAGGAAGAGGGCTAATGCAGCCCAAGGACTTTATGTGTTTCATTGTTAATGTTGATGGTCCTTGTTTGCCATAGAGATTCTTAGCTCAGAAGGCCCTTTGTGTATGTACAAGTCTTTCTCTCGCTCTCGCTCTCGCTCTCGCTCTCGCTCTCTCTCAGCATTGCTACCTCCCTTTCCTGCAGGGAGCACAGGAGCTAATTTGGCCCAGTGTGGGATTCCAGCAGACTGGTGCCCTGCCACACACACATTCACAAGGATCAAACCACAAATAAGGTGCCTGCACTGGGCTGGCTCTCACGTGACAGCTTTCCCTGATGCTGTGCTCCATCAGCTCACATAAGGGGCCCTAAAACAATTAGGAGGTTTGAAGTTTCACACGCCCCAGCAGACACGGACAAGACACCTCATCTGTTATTGCAGGTCCAGTGCACAATGTTTTGTTAAGCCAGGTAAATGAAGTGAGGGGATCATGAACTTGATGACCCTGCCTTGACCTTCTGCTGATGGTGAGACCAGGGTCACCCCCAATATCCGGCATAGCTGCTGCTTTGGGTCAGGTGAACGTCTGTTTCAATTGGGTTGAAGGAACCCAAACATCCTGACCAATTTGAGCATTAAACATTAATCCCAGGGCTTTCATTCACCCCTCTGTGAGCTTGAAGAAGATGAGAGATTCACAGTTTCAATTCAGAGATGCAGAGATCAGGCCCCAAACCATCTTCTGCCTTTTGACCATCTCACTGGGCTTTCTTTCCCATTAGAAGCTTCCTGGACACTTTGGCTATGTCTAGACTGCATCCCTCTGTCGACAGAGGGATGCAAATCAAGCACGTTGAAATTGCTAATGAAGCCGGGATTTAAATATCCCATGCCTCATTATCATAAACATGGCCCCCGCTTTTTTTCGAAATGGAGTTTTTTTGAAAAAAAAACCCGGAAGTATAGACGCGAATCTGTCAAAAATAAAGCCTTTTTCGACAGATCCTGTAAACCTCATTTTTTGAGGAATACGGGATCTGTCGAAAAAGGCTTTATTTTTGACAGATCCGTGTCTAGAATGCCATTTTTTTTTTTTTTTTTCGAAAAAACTCGGTTTTGAAAAAAAGTGGAGGCCAAGTTTATGCTAATGAGGCACAGGATATTTAAATCCCGGCTTCATTAGCAATTTCGACATGCCTAATCTACATCTCTCTGTCAACAGAGAGGGGTAGCCTAGACCAGTGGTTCTCAACGGGGCCATATGGCTCCCCAGGGAGCCACGCCTTACTTCTAGGGGACCACATGGAAAAAAACGGAACATTAGGGGGCCACAGTAAGTTTCTGAGGGGGCCACCCAAACTTAACTGCCAGGCATGTGATGAATGAGGCTCAGAAGGGGGGCCATGAGCAAAAAAAGGTTGAGAAACACTGCTCTAGACACACCCTTTCTGTCTATATCCCAGTGTTGGATCCTCTCTGTACTCAGACAACAGTGGGGAGGGGGAGCGCATGGCACTCAGAGATTGTGAAAATCCAATGCTCTGAAAATTCTAACTCATCCAGGACCAGTGCATTGACCATTGGCTGCACTGTGGTTTATTCCCATCCCTTTAACAATCATCTCTTCAAAGTTAGCAAGTTCCTTGTCTGGGAGGGCAGAATAGCCTCTGACACCTGGAGAATTCCGCACAATGAGGTAACGAGACCTCAACCTGTCCTCTTTCTCTGAGTGATCATGTTGCAGGCCCTTTATTTATTACTAGACAATAAACCTGGCATTGCTCAGATCCTTAACTCAATTAATTTTTGTTTTTCTTCATTTAAATCATTTGTGACGGGGCAGAGACGCCCCGCACTCTGGTCCCTGGGCTGGGGTCCGTGAGAGGGGGTGGGCCCGGACCCCCCTCTCCCCACCGCGGATGGCTAGTCGACTCTCGCACGATGCGAGCCCCTACGAGCCGGAGGTGGGACAGACTGGGACGCCAGGAGGCGATTCACGACGGTGACGGGAGCACAAAACTGGGGGGGGGGGAGCGACTAACGTGCCCAAGGGGCACCCGATAGACCCATTTACAGGTGGTGGAGAATGTGGGCACATTGAGGCCCCCCCCGAACGAAGGGGGGGAGAAAGGGGAAAAAAAGGGGGGGCTGAAGACCGGGGTTGGAAGCATTTTTCTTTCTGTTTTCCCCCGGCTGCAACGAAGATCCAAACTCCCCGAGATGGACCCGGTGAAAGTGGTAGAGTGGCTGCAGGAGAGTCAACGGCAGCACCAGCAACAACAGACCGTGCTCATACAGCAACTCTCAGCCCAGCACCTGGAGCAGCAGAAGCAGTTGGTACACGAGCTGGCAGAACGGTTCAAAGCCCAGCAGGACCGGTGGAGGCAACAGGACGGGCCGTCACGGACGGCGACCCTGGGGACCGCAGCGGCAGAGGGAGAAGAAGGAGGGGTTTTCCCGATGGCCCCGGTCAGGCTGTCAAAGATGGGGCCTGAGGATGACCCAGAGGCTTTCTTGGTTACATTTGAGAGGGTAGCGACCGCCGCAAGATGGCCTGAGGAGCAGTGGGCCACTATTCTGGCCCCATACCTGACGGAGTCTGCCCAGATGGCGTATAGGAGCTTGGGCTCCCGGGAAGCATTACACTATTTTAAAGTTAAGGAAGCCGTCCTGGACCAGCTTGGCATCACCCCCGAAGCCTATAGGCAAAAGTTCCATCAAGAGCAGCACACCGCGGGAAGCCAACCGAGGGCCGTAGCCCAGCGACTACGGGAAGCGGCCTGGCGGTGGTTGGAGCCGGAGCAGCAGACGGGGGTCCAAGTTGCCGAGAAGGTGGTGCTCGAACAGTTCCTGAACAACCTACCGACGGGGGGCCAATGCTGGGTGAGGAGGCAACACCCATCGACACTAGAAGAGGCTGTGGTCCTCATGACAGACTATGAGGCTGCCGACTCCACTGAAGGAGTAGGAAAAGGGGATTGGCCCCTGCCTTCCCCGAAAGGCGAACCCCCGAGGTCGGCTAAGCCCAGAGGGACGCCCGAAGACGCCCAGGCTCGCAGAGTTGGGAAGCTTGAAACCCGGAGGTTAGCCCCGGCCTGGACAATCCCTGGGAGACGACGCCCATCTGGACCCTCCCAGCCGCCTGCCGGGGGAGAACTGCCCCAGGGGACGACGGGGCCAACAAAGGGCGCGTGCTTCCGATGCGGTGAGGAGGGGTATTTCCAACGGGAATGCCCCTATATGGACTGTATGTATGCCCAAGCCTTGACCGGGGGTCAACCGCAAGAAGAGGGGGAGAAGGCACGGATCACAAGGCAAGTAGTGATCGGAGGGCAAAGAGTAGAAGCCCTAGTGGACTCGGGTTGCAGCCAAACGATCGTCAGGGAAGATCTGATCAGGGCACTGGGGCCCCGAGGGCCACTGGTGCAGGTCCAGTGTGTACATGGAGACGTGCACCGATACACGATGGCATGGACCCAGATAATAGATGGGACTCACGAGAGCTGGGCCTATGTAGTGGTGGCTCCCAGGTTAGTCTATCCAGCTCTCCTTGGACGTGACTGGGAAGGATTTCGGCGGGTGATGGGGGAATGGGGAAACCGGGAGCGGCGGGAGAACGCAGAAGGGATGCTGGGGAAAAGCAAGGGACCCTCCGACCCCCAGGCTAAACCCCAAGGGGGGCCACCCGGCCTCCTAGGAAGGAGGGAGCCGCCGAGCGACGGAGCACCCCAGGAACCCTGGGACGGTGACTTCATTCAAGAGCAGAGAGATGACCCGACTCTGCAGCACGCCTGGGCTGCAGCCAGGGAGGAAAGCGAGGCGGAGAAGGGCAACAGGGACCGACGGAGCGGACCCTTTTTCGAGGTATGTCACGACCGCCTGTACCGGGTTACGGAGGGGGTGGAAGACTATGGGACCCTTAAGCAGCTAGTGATTCCTGGCCGGTACCGTAGGCCGCTGATGGGCCTAGCCCATGCCAACCCCTGGGCTGGGCACCTGGGCTACGAAAAAACAGTGCGCAGGATCCTACAGCGATTTTACTGGCCAGGCGTATACCGGGAGGTTAAAGACTTTTGCCTATCATGCCCAGAGTGTCAGCAGGTGAGCCCCAAAGGAATCCCTAAGGCCCCCCTCATGCCCCTGCCGGTTATAGGCGTGCCTTTCGAGCGGGTGGCCATGGATTTGGTAGGCCCGCTGGAGAAAACAACTTCCGGGTGTCAACATATTCTCGTGGTTATAGACTATGCCACCTGGTACCCTGAAGCCATCCCCTAAGGACGACGACAGCAAAGGTGTCGGCAACAGAGCTGGTGAAGATCTTCGCCCGAGTGGGGATGCCCAAAGAGATCCTCACCAACCAGGGGACGAATTTCATGTCGCGACTCATAACGGAGCTATGCCGGCTATTGCGTATAAGAACGTTGCGAACATTGGTGTACCACCCCCAAACTGACAGCCTCGTGGAACGATTCAACAGGACCTTGAAAAGTATGTTGAGGAAGTTCATAGAACAGGACCCCTGGGCATGGGACCGCCTACTACCCGCCTTGATGTTTGCGGTCAGAGAGGTCCCTCAGGCCTCAACAGGATTATCCCCTTTTGAACTCCTCTACGGGAGACAACCCCGTGGGATATTGGACATCGTGAAGGAAAACTGGGAGGAGCAGGAGACACAGGTGAAAGGGTCGGTCCCCTATATCCTAGAGTTGCAACAAAAACTAAAAACTCTCGGGGAATTCGCCCAGTTACACCAACATGAGGCCCAGGCCCGGCAAGCGGCCCAATATAATATGGGGGCTCACCTGAGAACCTTCGAACCGGGGGACCAGATTCTGCTCTTGTTACCCACACAAGACTCTAAACTGTTAGCCAGGTGGCAGGGGCCCTTTAAGGTGGTAAGACAGGTAGGAGAAGTAGACTATGAGATACGGCTTGCCGGGGCCTGCCGAGAAACAAAGATTTACCATGTTAATCTCTTGAAGGCCTGGAGGAGTCAGGAGGGGCTAATGGTCAACCCCGTAGATCCCAATACAGACCTGGGACCCAGAGATGCGGCCCTCACCGCCCCGACGGAACCGAGAGTGGGCCCCGAATTGATGCCGGGACAGAGAGAAGGGTTAGAACGCCTGCTCCAAGAGTTCACCGACGTTCTGACCAATCAACCGGGATGAACGACCCGCGCCTACCATCATGTGGATACCGAGGCCGGAAAAATGGTAAGGGACCCTGTGCGCCCCTTGCCGAGGAAAATGTGGGAGACGGTGAGGGAGGAGATCCAGAAGATGCTCCGGTGGGGTGTGATCGAGGAGTCGTATAGTGCCTGGCGGAGTCCCATCGTGCTGGTCCCGAAAGCTGATGGATCGACACGTTTCTGCATCGATTTCCGGAAAGTTAATGGGATATCGTGCTTCGACACATACCCCATGCCTAGAGTTGACAAACTATTGGACCGCCTAGGGTGAGCGTGTTACCTGTCAACGATTGATCTGAGCAAGGGATACTGGCAGATCCCCCTCACCACCACGTCAAAAGAAAAAATGGCTTTCTCCACGCCCTTTGGGCTATACCAATTCGTACGTATGCCGTTCGGCTTGCATGGGGCCGCAGCCAACTTCCAGCGGCTGATGGATAGAGTATTGAGGGATCACCAGCAGTACGCAGCCGCGTACATTGATGACATCATCGTATACAGCAAGTCGTGGGAAGATCACCTGAAAAGACTCCGGGCCGTCTTGAGGACGCTACAAGAGGCAGGGCTGATGGCGAATCCCAGCAAGTGCCATTTTGGGGAGCGAGAAGTGACCTATCTAGGTTACATGGTGGGGCGAGGCTGTGTGAAACCCCTAGTCAATAAGGTGGGGGCACTGTGGAAGTATCCTTCACTCACGACTAAGAAACAAGTCCGCCAATTCCTGGGCCTCGCCAGTTATTATCGGAGGTTTGTCCCACACTTCGCGTCCCTGGCGGCCCTGTTGACTGATCTGACACAAAAGACACACCCTAACAAGGTGGTGTGGACAGAGGCCTGTGAGACGGCCTTCCAGACGCTCAAAAGCAAGCTGACCGGAGCGCTGGTATTAGCCTAACCAGACTTCGAGAAACCTTTTATAGTGCAAATCGATGCCTCCGAGGACGGGTTGGGGGCCGTCCTCTCCCAAGAACAGGAGGGGGCGGAACACCCCGTAATATATTTAAGCCGTAAGCTGTTTCCCCGCGAACGCAGGTACTCGACTATAGAGAAGGAGGCGCTGGCGGTGAAGTGGGCCATAGAGATGCTACGGTACTACCTATGGGGTAATTGGTTCATGGTCATCACCGACCATGCCCCGTTGCGGTGGCTGCAAAGTATGAAAGATTCTAATGCCCGAATCATGCGCTGGTATCTCTCGTTACAGCCATACGCCTTTGATGTAGTCCACCGGGCAGGTGCCACGCATAGGAACGCCGACTTCTTCTCCCGGAACGACACTCAAGAGGAGGACTCGGACCAGGGGGTAAAGGGACCTTTGAGGGGGGAGGTGTGTGATGGGGCAGAGATGCCCCGCACTCTGGTCCCGCTGGCGGCCGCGCTGGTGGCTGCTCGGGGGGCGGAAACGGGCGCCGCAGGGCCGTGCGCGCCCCAACCCGAGGTCCGAGGGGCGTATCGGCGGTGCGCCGGATGCTCCTGGGCAGCCACCACAGCAGGGCACCTGGACGTGCCAGGGGAGGCGTCTGACGTCACGGCGGTGGTGACGTCACCACGTGGCCCCACCGGCCAGCCGGGAGCACGCCCACGCCGGGAGAGACAGAGGCCCCTTTGCCGGAAAATGGCACGGGGCTTTAAAAGCCTGGGTGCGGGCAGAGAAGTGGGGGGGAACTCAGAGAGGGTCCCCCCGCAGCAGAAAACAGCCACGGATGGGCCCTAAGACCCGAAGGTAAGCCTGCCGGTTCGGACACCGTGGGTACGGCAGGAAAAGGAAGCAACTCAGGGCGGGCAAAGGGAGCCTCTGGGCTGGCAAGTTATGGCAGACGCCCTGCCAGCTGGACCGGATGGCACGCGCGTTCGAGTCCTTAGGGCCCTGGGCTGGGGTCCGTGAGAGGGGGTGGGCCCGGACCCCCCCCCCCGCCACGGACGGCTAGTCGACTCTCGCACGAGGTGAGCCCCTACGAGCTGGAGGTGGGACAGGCTGGGATGCCAGGAGGCGATTCACGACTGTGACGGGAGCACAAAACGGGGGGGGGGGAAGCGACTAACGTGCCGAGGGGGCACCCAATAGGCCCATTTACATCATTGCTCTGGGTGGGACTGGGAATGAGAGGTTCAATATGCAGGCTGCCCTGGGGAGTGAGGACTACCTCAGCCCTGTCTCTCTACAGCAGCTTGGGACCAGGTGAGACGCATCTCTCCATAGTTGCTGCAGCTCCAGTAGGCATAACCGGGGGAGGGGTGCATGTCCTCCAGCTAGACATGTCCAGGTTCATCTACCCCCCTGCACTCCACAGCCCAGATTGAGGAATGGCGCAATCTGTGCACTTTCCCCTCGCTCCCTGAGGAAGGGAACAGCCAGCAATGTTCCCATACAAACTGGGGAAGGGGGAAGCTGCAGCCCCCCTGCCCTCTCTAAAGGCGCCTGGGGTGTGGGAGGTTTGGGGCTGAGACAGTCTGGGATGGAAGGGGTGCGTGCCCCCAAACATCCCCTTTCACCTGCCTCGTGATTCTATCTCTTTTCAGTATGGTTTTACAAATTGGAAATGACTTCCCACATAACTAAACCCTGACCTTGCTTTAAGTTATAAGAGGATGCTGCATACCAGATTTGGTGAACCTAGATCTTACTGTCTAGGGAAAGTACAGATGGACGACCGACAGACAGATTTGCTCACAGATAGACAAACTCTCTCAAATATATAGTAGATAAACAAAGCTTTGGCCCAGGATTTATAATAGCAATGGGCAATATAGCATAGTGACTGGGCCTCATGAGTGGCCCTCTTTCATCTCAGTGCCACAAGATTGTTGTAACCAAGACAGTCTCCTGGGATAGGGTAGTTTTGCTAACCTAGAATTTGTGGGGTGTGCCGATGGAACCATAGCCGCGAGCTGCAGGTTGCCCACCACTGATAAACCATGGAACCTTGTGGAATTTATTCACATTACCTTGGCTTTGTTAGGTACAGTCCACAGAAGTTTCATTGGGTGCTGACTCATCCCCTCTTTGATCTCTGCATTGTTCAGTCCCCTCCCCTCTTCTGTCCAGAGACTTCTCTGTGCTGCTTCATCCCTTGTCCTCTGAGCTGGCACATCTCCTCTCTCTCTTTTCTTGTCTTATCCTCTCTCTGCTCTGACACCTCCATTCTCTGGGTTCCAGCATGTCTCCTCCCTTGTCCCTTGACCTGTTCTGTCGTACTTCCTCCCTTGTCCAGTCTCCACAGCTGGTCTCACCATGAATTGCCATCTCCATTTCCCAGTATCCTTCCCTGGCCCTGGTCATGCCCCTCCCCAACCTATCTTCTAATCTAGATCTATTTCACCGCCAGTTGCTTGTTTCAGATTGGTGGTTCCTTGGCAGAGTCTGGAGGCTCCATCCTCCACCTCTCCATTCTCACTTTTCTATCCCCCTGCTACTTCTCTATCTCCCTGTCATTTCAGTGGGACACAAGATTGTTGTAACCAAGATGGTCTCCTGGGATAGGGTAGTTTTGCTAACTCTACTTGCGCACCTAGAATTTGTGTGGTGTGCTTCCAGGAGCTGCTTGAGGTAAGTGCCACCTGGAGCCTGCTCCCCTGAGCTCCAACCCTGCTCTCCACCCCCATGTCCCAGCCCTGATTCCCCTCCCTCCCTCCAGACCTCTAAATCCCAGCCCAGAACACCAGCCTACACCCCAAACCTCTCCTCCCTAGCCCCACATCACCCCAGCCGGATCCCTCATACCCCCTCAATGCTCAACCCGCTACTTAGCCCAGAGCCCCCTCCTGTACCCTAAATCCCTCATTTCCCCCAACCTGGAACAAGCACCCACAGCCCATAGCCTGTTCCTCATCCCACACCCCAATCTCTTGCCTCAGCCTAGAGCCCCTTCCCATGAACCCCTTGGCTCCAACCCAGAGCCCTCTCCTGCACTCCAAAACACTCTTCCCTCGACCCACTCCCTCACTCAGAGTCCTCACTGCCTCTTACATCCCAACCCACTGCCTCTTCTGGAGCCCCCTCCCACACTCTGAACTGCTCATTTCTGAACCCATCCCAGAGCCTGCACCCCCAGTTGGTCTGCACCCCAGCTCTCTGAGCCAGCCTGGTGAAAATGGGCGAGTGAGGATGGAGAGAATGAGCAATAGAGGGAGCAGGGATGGAGTGGGGGGGGGGGGGCAGGGCCTCGGCCTCAAAGAAGGGGCAGGACATGGGCAGGATCTCGGAGAAGGGCGGGGCAAGGGTGTTCGATTCTGTGTCAATAGAAAGTTGGTGACCCTATGGCATCCTGGGAAGTGGAGTCACAACAATTAGGCACTTCCTGTGCAGCAGGAAGGGAGACAGAGTGTGAGGAACCAGATGCAGGGTTTGTTAAAGCGTGGTGCTTGCTGGCTGTCTCTTCTAGTCCAAAGCCAGATGGCGGGGAAATACTCCATTCTCCATAGTGGGCCTATAATGTGCCATTAGGTCATCCCAACCGCGAACCTGATAAGAGTGCCCCCTGCTGGTACTGAGTAAACATTGCAATTCCCCACACGCTGCAGGCACGGCTGCATCTGTAATAACACTGCTCCAAGACATGACAATGCGAGCCAAATCCCAAAGGCAGTTTTTACCTCTGTGCCAGCTTTATCTGAGTGAGGGCAGGCTAAGATCTCAATACTACAAATACTAAATCCTTTAGAAAAAGCCATCTTTGGTCCTAAGTGTGTCCCAGGGGTCTGTATGGTCTGGATCAGTGGTCACCAACCAGTAGATTGGGATCTACTGGTAGATCTTGGAGCCTCTGACAGGTGATCCTGACAGGTTTGGTTGGGAGGCTATCAAGTGCCAGCACTTCAGCTGCCCCTCTCAGCACTGCTGTGCTGCTCCTGCCCTCTGACTGGGAGCTGCCCCCCACCCCCCGGGAGGCTCCTGCTTGCTATGCATGGCATGGGAAGAAGAGATGAAGGTGCTGATGTAAGAGTGCCCTTCCTCCACCCTGCACCTCATCTCCACAGAGTGGAAGGGGGCAGGGATGGAGAGAGTTTGCTGGCTACTTTTAGGAGTGGTGTGGGCCCAGAGCTGGGGTGAGCCTGCCTTAGCCATCTCACCACCACCCAGAAGCCACCTGTGATAAACTTTGCCCAGCTGGAGCCCGCATTCTTAACCCCAGTCCCAGCCATGAATCCCTCCTACACCCCGAATGCCTGCCCTAGCCCTGAGACCCCCTGCACCCAAACTCCCTCCCAGAGCCTGCACCCTGAACTCCTTGCTGCAACTCAACTCCTTGTCTCAGGCTAAGCTCAGAGCCCCTCCAGAGCTCCAAATCCTTTATCCCAAGACCATAGTCCGCATCCCTCTCCCTTGCACCCCAATTCTCTGCCCCCAGCTTCATAAAAGTGAGTGAGGATGGGGGAGGAGGATGGAGTGAGCCGGGGCAGGGCCCCAAAGAAGGGATGGGGAGGAGGTGAGGCAAGGGTGTTTTGGTTTGAGGAAGATCCTGGATCGCACTTAAAATAAAAAAGTGATCTCATGCTTAAAAAGGTTGGAGACCACTGGTCTGGAGGGAGGAGCAGAAAACAGGAAGGAGATGTATGCTCATGTTTTTGGATGGACATGTGCTGGGTTGTACAGGCCCTCAGCACTCACCATTCGGGTTGGCACAGAAAGGGTTAACTGTCTTCCTCCAACTAGAGATAGGATCTGAGAGCAGGGCTGCAAGGCTGGGCCAGCTGTGGGGAATGAATGAATTAGCCCCAGCACACTATAAAAGAGCTAATCTCGGGGCAGCACTAGCTAAGTCTGACAAAGGAGGAGGGTTCTGAGAGGGGAGTCAGGGTGTGCAAGCTCTCAAAGAGGGCCAGGGTCTCTTTCCTTTTCTCTATGGTAGGGGGCTGCAGGGAGTTCTGCTTGAAGTCTTTGCACTGAATGCAGCTGAACCCAGCTGTACTGTATGCTCTGATGGAGGCAGGCCCTGTGAAGTCTGTGTTAGTCTCAGGCACAGAAATGAGGGGGGATGATGTAGCATCCCTGGGTTTCTAGCCTAGCACCTGGGGTTCCAGCTTCTGGGGGACTTCGCTGCTGGCCCTGTGTACTTGGGTCCTGGTTTGAGCCTCATATGGTGAGGACCTCTGCGGCCAGCCCCACGCCCAAGGTCCTGGCTGCTGGCCCTGTGTGCTGGGGCTTTGCTCCTGGCCTCAGCTGGGAGTGGGCATGAGTGTGGGCAAGGGGGCTTAACATCCCCATTTTTTAAAATGTCCCTGTAGCACTGGTTAAGCTCTCAAAGCGGCAAGGCACTCTGTCTGCTCTGTAATGTCACCTATAAAACAGGCTGTTCCCGCTCCGCCCCCCCCCCCAGGCCTGCATGAGCCATGTCACCTGGCCCAGGCTGGGTGTTATTTCTTAGCTTAAAGGTACCTGGATTGGCATCCCCCAGACATCAGTTACTACTGCAGGGCACTCAGATGCTAGAGTAGCGCAGTGTGGCTGCATCTAGACTGGCATGATTTTCCACAAATGCTTTTAACGGAAAAGTTTTTCCGTTAAAAGCATTTGCGGAAAAGAACGTCTAGATTGGCACGGATGCTTTTGCGTGCTTTTGCGCAAAAGCATCCGTGGCCAATCTAGATGTGGTTTTGTGCAAAAAAGCTCCGGTGGCCATTTTTGCCATCGGGGCTTTTTTGCGCAAAACAATTCTGAGTTGTCTACACTGGCCCGCTCGCGCAAAAGCATTTGCGCAAGAGGGCTTTTTCCCGAGCGGGAGCGTCATTGTATTTGAGCAAGAACACTGATGATCATACATTAGATTGTCAGTGTTCTTGAGCAAATTCAAGTGGCCAGTGTAGACAGCTGGCAAGTTTTTGCCAGTCTAGACAGCCTGTGAGAACCTAGACAGACCAGAACAAAAGGCTCAGCAGCAGGCACATGCTACGAGTAGGGGAGGAGATTTAAACCAGCTGAGAGCAATGCTGCTGCCTTGCAGAAAAGGGCTGGAATGGATCTCTCACCACTGTTTGCTTCTCATCAGTTGATGGGCCCTTGGAATCCATCTTCCAGTGGCTTCATATTATCCTCACAGGACACGTATCCCTGTTCTGTGCGCCGCTTGGCTTGCTCTCTGGGGTAGGGGAGCAGTGCCATGGTCCTGGGACAGCTGAGGACTGTGGCTTTGTCAGCTCTTCCCCTCTGTGCTGAAGCCAGAATGACTGATGGACTCAGGCCTTGGTTGGCCTGTATTTTTCTGGCTCAGTATCTGAGTGAGCTTTAAGTAACGGCTGCTAAAATGAAAGGATCTAGGCCCTGTTGCATTCAGTAGCCCAGGGATGTGCTATGAAACTCTCCTTCTGGAGGCAACCCCTGGCCCAAGTAACAGAAAGAGGAAAATGACTTTCTCTTTCCTCAGTGACACTTAAAATGAGCATGTCCCCCCCCCCAAAGAGCATGAGCCTGACCCAACAATCATAGGGTTCTAAAAATAATTGAGGGGTTTTTGCTCTGTCTCCAGCTGTCCTGCACCACACCTCTTAGCAATGCACTGCCTGTGTACCATGAGCTCCCCGCAATTATCGAGCATGTGCCCCCTGCATGTTCTGCCCCATGCTGCCTTCCTCAGAAGCAGGCTGCCTGCAAGCCATGTACTCCTCTATCCAGGCCCCTATGACACCTGTGGCCCCTGTGGTCCTGCCTGCTTTTAATTTGAGCTGCATGCTGGCTCAGAGCTGTCTTCCTATGCTAGCACTTTCCTAACCCTACACATTCTGCACTTTGCTCCATCCTCTGCAAGACTTCAAACACTCAGATCCCTGTGCTTAGGATCCATTGCCCCTTGTTGGAGCAGCAGCCAATGTCATCTACCCCAGGCATTCAAAAATCATGAATCATAGCTCCCCAAAATGAGATTGTCTTAGCAAATCATGGGGCTTTCTTTTTGGGGAGGAAGGTCATTGGATTCTCTTTGCCTTTCAGTTTTTAAGCCTTTTAATGTTCACATGTTCAAGAACTTTTCTACCACCACAAAAGCCAGAAATGTACTTTTTTTTAAAATGAAAGCCGATATGTTCCTGGAATCAGGCAGGGTCTTAACCAACCCCCCCCCCACGCCCCATGATAAAATCATGAGTTGACAATGCTGAGCAAAATTATTATCATTCTGAGTCACCACTGACATCCTATTGCCTGCTGATTGAGTGATTGCTTTTCACTCCCTTGTGCAAAGCGATGCAAATATTAGAAGTGTGTGGTTATTGTTTATTTGTATCCTAGAGACCCCCGAGGAGCAGGGACTCATTGGTCCAGACACAGTGAAGACTTGCAGTGAAAAGACTGCTTCTGCCCCAAAGAGCTTACAGTCTAAGACAAGAGATAGCAGGGGGAGCGGACAGGCAGGCACTGGAAGCACAAAGAAACAGTTAAGATTGGTATAATAAGCAATAGAGGAACACTTCCCTCATTTAACTTCATGAGTAGCAGAATGAAGCTGGAAGGCATCCACAGCAGTGCACCAAGTTAGAAGACCTTCATGTATAAGCAGGAATTCTGACCCTTGGCAAAGCTAGTACTGGCAAAGAGAAGTGAGTGCATTGCAATACAAGGGGAACTACTGCAAGCATTATGTGGACCAGAAGCCAGACACTTCTGAGACCTGGAAATGCCCACTAACCATTATAAAAGGTTCTTTTCTTTCAACACTTCACTGTTCTGGCCAACCCTGAGTGCAGAGATAACTATGTATGGCGAGAGAGATTGCCCTCCCCATGTTTCTGGCTGAACCCAAAGCAGAAAGCATCAGAAAATGGACTGAGTGAACTGGGTGAATGTGTAAATCATTAACTCTAAATTCACCCACTAAAAATTGAGCCCTGTGATTTTGGTTTAGTTTTGCTTGGGGATCTTCTTCCAAACCCTGGGCTTCCCAAATAGCCCTTGTTGGGTGCAGACCTTTGGCCCCTCTGTGAGGACAAAGCCACAAATTGAATGATGCAGGGGGAAGAGGTGTCAAACGAGGAATAAGCAGACATGAAGCCTGCATCTGTGTTGGGAAGGGTCCATCAGCAAGACAGTAAAAAGCTGAGGGGTGTAGGGAGCACATGTTAATCCTCCTTTTTGTGGCTGCCCTTATGGCAAGGAAGTAGCTAGATGTATAATCACCCAGCTCCAATCCATTCTGCCAAGCATACAAGGCAAAGCCATTTCAGCCCTGTTTGTTGCCCATCACACTGGAGAATTGGGACAGAACCTTGCTCCACATAGAACCAGGGCAGATTGCTGGCCACACTACCTTTGTTAAACCCAGAAAGCAACTTGTCCTGGTTACATTAAACAGAGGATGATCAAAGAACCTCTGAACCTGGCCTCAACTAGAACCCAGCACACTATTTACAAAAGCCTCTTCCCTGGTCACCCTGCTCAGCATTCCCTGTGTCCTCTAAACTCTCATTGATTCTGTTGGGTCTCTGGAATTACTTCCTGAAAGCAGCACATTTAGAATGTCCATATTCTTACTGCTACTTGTGTTTGTTTTAATACTGCTGTCAAGGGTGCTATTTCGGGTGCATAAGGGGGCAGCAGCCGCTGGCTCTGGGATGCGGCTAGCTTTTCATCCCGTTCCCCGAGCTCCCTTCACCAGCCAGGTGTGAGAGGAATGCACGGAATGCAAGTACTTTCCCCTCACTCCCTTAGCATTTGGGGAATGGGATGAAAAGGAAACCGCGTCCCAGAGCACACGGCTGCTGTCCCTCTTCCCCCCCCCCACCCCCCCGTCACCTGAAATGGCGCTCTTGATTGCTGTTGCATTAGCATACAAAGGCCATTAGGCCAACCAAACTGGGATTCCATTCCATGCGGTATTATGCAAATATACTGCGAACAGTAGCCCCAGCCCCAAAGGGCTTACAGTCTAAAAGACAAGACAACAGGTGGATGAGACAAACATGGTTGGGGTGGGGATTACAGGGTAATAAAATCAATCAGCTAAGCTCTGTTATTAGCCAAGCACTCCCAATGGAGAAGGAAGAAGAGAAGCAGATGCATAGATTTTGTTTTTGTTGGTGTCTGTCAGTCTTCTTCAGCTTGAAGCTAAATGACTCAGCTGTGCCCTGAGCCAGAGTTTTTGGATTCAGATTCGGAACATCACCAAAGTTTGGAAAGGGTCAGGTCCAGGATGATGGCTCTGTCTATCTGTCTCAATAACTGAAGTGTAGCTTCTCCTGCCAATGGTCAAACGTAGGAGACCCAGCCCTTCTTAACACAGGGACCAAGGAAAACACCAAAAAGGTTTTAGCCCACTAGACAGATTCTAAAGAGATGGAAAGAATCTCTCCAGCATGAGCTGAGCTGTCTCTCATTCTAAAGGCATTAAAAGTCTTCAGTGGGTGGGGTTTTGTGACAGAGAAAGTAGCAGTTCTCCTCACACAAACCAGGACACAAAGAGTAAAATCATCCTTCACCAAAGCTCCTCAGTGCCTCCCTGCAGATTGGAGAGACCCATGGTGACAAATGCAATCAGACGTGAGTGAGGAGCACGAAAGCTTTTGAAGTCTAGAAGCCACAGTGAGTTGAGCCCTTGCTGAAACTCTGGGGGAAAAGGGCTAATTCTTTCTGAGGTCTGTTTTCCTTAGGATAAGTGGACTGATGACTTAGCAAAATTGCCTGGGTTATTTTTCCATATTGATGGCTTCTGGCCCCTTGTCCTATGCAACTGAGCCAGGCACCCAGGGAACAGCGTGTTCCTCTAAGAAAGAAAACTCTTAAATCAGTCACTACAGTTGGGCTGATTAGCAGACAGCTTTACATCGATGAAACCCACTGGAAATACCTACTGGAAAAGGGGCAACCACAGGACTTTCCTTTTACTACAGTCACAGGGCAGCACAGATTGCTTTGCAACATCTGTCAACTTTGCACCCAAACGTGCCCAAAAATCTCCTCCCAGTCAAACCAGTACAACCCCATTGTCTGTGAATAATGCAGAGGAGAATTTAGCTCATTTGCATTAAATACAGCATTCCAGTCAAAGAGCATCCCTACCCCAAAGCCAGGGGAATAGGGAAAACCTGACATTGATTTAGCTAAATCCTCCTCCCACCCAAACATTGGGGGGGTTGACACACGTTGGAACCCAGATTCAGTCTCAAGCCTACCTTTGCTTTTTGAAAAATATCCCATTTTTGCCCATATTCACTGTAGCCTTCTTCCTTCAGACTCTTGCCTGTTGCACTCTTGTGGTGTTAGTCTGTATCTGCAGAAACAATGAGGAGTCCTCTGGCACCTTAAAGAGTAGCCTATTTATGTGGGCATAAGCTTTCATGGGTAAAAACCACTTCATCAGATGCACGGAGTGGAAATCATAGAGGCAGGGATATATATATATATATAGATATATATACACTAGCATATCAAAAGAAGGGAGTTACTTATCCAGTGTAGGACTGGTGCTAATGAGGTCAATTCAGTCATAGTGGATGTGGCTTACTCCCCGCAGTTGATGGGGTGTGACTACCAAGAGCAATGAGAGAGTGGAGGGTGCATGTAGGTCCAAGCAGAGTTCCTTGCTAGGCACCATCCTGTGCATTGAGTGGTGATAAGTCTCCCGCCCCTGTACCCACTGCGTTCCTTGTAAACACACCAGGTAAAAGGAGATGGGCAAGGACAAGAAATGGGTTTGTCCTGGGAGTCCTGGTCTTATTTAGTACACTTCAGCCTTTTCCTGCTTCTGGCAGTGCTCTTATGAATGTAGGATCGAGTTCCCCTTTGGTCCCTGTTCTGCAGTCTTAGCTCCCACAACCCATCACTGGCACACCCAGTGACACGTGCTTGTCTTCTTTTGAAGCTATGTGGAGCATAAGGCAGTGCTGAAGTTGTCACCTTCCTCTGCTGACAACACCTCTCACAGGGGTTGCAGAGAGTAGCCAGCTTACCGCAGCTGGATTTAGCAGACAGATTTAATTAAGCTGTGATTTAATTACCTATCAGCATCACTATTTAATAAAGCTCAGGAGAGTTTTAATTTAAAAAAAAAATGGTGTGTCACAAAGCCGCAATAATGGTACCAGGTCCAAACACTCAGGCCGCCTCTGCTAGGTTAGATGAGCAGATGACACCACTGGATATGAGCAAGAGGTGGAGTGAGGGCGATACCTTGCTATGACCACATTGGCCTGCAAAAGACAGCCTAATGCTGTGCTTGCATGGGCTGGGCACATGTGAGAAATGGAGCATGGCAACATGATGTAAGCCAAAGAGTTTGCAAGGTCCGGAATGTAGCATCACAGACTAGCTTGGCAGAATGTGGGAAACTGAAGCCAGGCCTTGCTTCTCCTGTGTCCTCAGCTGGACAACTCTCCCCCTTATCCGGACAACTCTCCCCCTCATCCCAATTCTTTATTCCATGTTTGATGGTGGGGGAAGGAGGGTGGATCCTGCTACTGTCAACTAAAATGAAAGGGTTTCTAAGTCCACAGAATCCTAGAACTGGAAGGGACCTTGTCAAGCCATCAAGTCAAGTCTCCTGCCTTCATGAGGACCAGGAACCATCTAGACCATCCCTGGCAGGTGTTTATCTAACCTGCTCTTAAATACCTCCAGTGATGGAGATTCCACAACCTCCTTAGGCAATTTATTCCTGTGCTTAACCACTTTGACAGGTAGGAAGTTTTTCCTAATGTCCAACCTAAACCTCCCTTGCTACAATTTAAGCACATTGCTTCTTGTCCTATCATCAGAGATTAAGGAAAATAATTTTTCTCCCTCCTCCTTGTAACACCCTTTTAGATACTTGAAAACTGCTAACATGGCCCCTGTCAGTCTTCTCTTTTCTAAACTAAACAAGCCCAGTTCTTTCAGTCTTCCCTCATGGCTCATGTTTTCTAGGTCTTTAATCATTTTTATTGCTTTTCTCTGGACCCTCTCCAATTTCTCCACATCTTTCCTAAAATGTGTCACCCAGAAGTGGACACAGTACTCCAGTTGAGGCCTAATCAACACAGAGTCGAGCAGAATGACTTCTTGTGTCTTGCTTACAATACTCCTGTTAATACATCCCAGAATAAAGTTTGCTTTGTTTGCAACAGAGTCACACTGACTTATATTTAGCTCATGGTCCACTATGACCCCTAGATACCTTCCTAGATAGTCATTTTCCATTTTGTATATGTGTAACTGATTGTTCCTCCCTCAGTGGAGTACTTTGCATTTGTCATTATTGAATTTCTTGCTATTTATCTCAGACCATTTCTCCAATTTGTCCAGATCATTTTGAATTATAATCTTATCCTTTAAAGCACTTGTAACTCCTCCCAGTTTAGTATCATCCATAAACTTTATAACTGTACTTTCTATGCCATTATCTAAATAGTTGATGAAGACACTGAACAGAACCAGTCCCAAAACTGATCCTTGCAGAACCCCATTTGTTATGCCCTTCCAGCATGACTGTGAGCCATTGATAACTATTCTCTTAGAATGGTTATCCAATAAGGTTACCCACCTTATAGTAGCTCTGTCTAGATTGTATTTCCCTAGTTTATTTATAAGAAGGTCATGCAAGACTGTATCAAATGCTTTACTAAAGTCTAGGTATAACACATCTACTGCTTCCCCCTAATCCACAAGTCTTGTTATCCTATCAAAGAAAGCTTTCAGATTGGTTTTGCATGATCTATTCTTTACAAATCCATGCTGACTGTTACTTATCACCTTATTATCTTCCAGATGTTTGCAAATGAATTTCTTAATTATTTGCTCCATTATCTTTCCTGGCACAGAAGTTAAGCTGACTGGTCTGTAATGTCTTGGGTGTCCTTATTTCCCTTTTTTAGATGGGCACTATATGTGCCCTTTACCAGTCTTCTGGATTTTTCCTGTCTTCTATGACATTTGAAGGATAATAGCTAATGGTTCAGATACCTCCTCAATCACTCATTGAGGATTCTAGGATGCATTTCATCAGGCCCTGATGACTTGACAACATCTAACTTTTCTAAATAATTTTTAACTTGTTTTTTTTCCTATTTTAACTTCTGAACCCACCTCATTTTCTCCAGAATTCACTTTGCTAGGCATCCAGTCACCACCAACCTTCTTGGTGAAAACTGAATCAAAGAAGTCATTAAGTACCTCTGCCATTTCCATGTTTTCTGTTACTGTTTTCTCTCTTCATTGACGAATGGGCCTACCCTGTCCTTAGTGTTTTCAGCAGAGGAAGGTTAAACAACTTCAGCACTGCCTCGTGCTCTATACAGTCACCTCCCTGAGTTTTCTGAAGTATGCCTTCTTGAAATCCGTTGTCTTGATTTTGCTGTTCTCCTTTCTACCCCTCCTTAGATTCATGTCTATCATTCCATGATCGCTTTCACCGATGTTGCCTTCCACTTTCCAATTCACAACCAGTTCCTCCCTACTTGTTAAAATCAAACCTAGAACAGCTTCCTCCCCAGTAACTTTCTCCACATTCTGAAATAAAAAAATGTCTCCAATACATTCCAAAAACTTGTTGGGTAATCTATGACCTGCTGTGTTATTTTCCCAACAGATGTCTGGATAGTTGAAGTCCCCCATCACCACCAAGAGCTGTACTTTGGATGATTTGTTAGTTTTTTTAAAAAAAACCTCATCCACCTCTTCTTCCTGGTTAGGTGGTCCATAGTAGACCCCCCCTACCATAAGAACATAAGAACATCTAGCCCAGTATCCTGTCTGCCGACAGTGGCCAGCACCAGGTGCCCCAGAGGGGGTGGACCGAAGACAATGATCAAGCGCTTTGTCTCCTGCCATCCCTCTCCAGCCTCTGTCAAACAGAGGCCAAGGACACCATTTTATCCCCTGGCTAATAGCCTTTTATGGACCTAACCTCCATGAAATTATCTAGCTTCTCTTTAAACTCTGTTATAGTCCTAGCCTTCACAGCCTCCTCTGGCAAGGAGTTCCACATGCTGACTACACGCTGTGTGAAGAAGAACTTTCTTTTATTAGTTTTAAACCTGCTACCCATTAATTTCATTTGGTGTCCTCTAGTTCTTCTATTTAGGGAACTAATAAATAACTTTTCTTTATCGGCCCTCTCCATACCACTCATGATTTTATACACCTCTATCATATCCCCCCTCAGTCTCCTCTTTTCTAAACTGAAAAGTCCCAGTCGCTTTAACCTCTCCTCATATGGGACCCGTTCCAAACCCCTAATCAATTTAGTTGCCCTTTTCTGAACCCTTTCCAAGGCCAAAATATCTTTTTTGAGGTGAGGAGACCACATCTGTACACAGTATTCATGTACCATGACATCACCCTTGTTTTACTTCTTTTATTCTTACCCAGAGTCTCTGAACGAGTCTGTCTCCTATGTCCAACTCAACCTCAGTCCAAATGGATACATTTTTAATATATAAGGCAACACCTCCTTCCTTTTTTCCTTGCCTATGTTTCCTGAGCAAGCTGTGCCCTTCTATATCAATATTACAGTCATGCATATTATCCCACCAAGTCTCTGTGATACCAGCTACGCCATAGCTTTGTTTATTTACTGTCATTTCAGGTTCTTCCTGCTTATTCCCCATACTTCTCACATTAGTATACAGACAGCTAAGATATTGATTTGATTCTGCCTTCCAGTTGCCTACCCCAATTTCTGACTCGTCTCCCATGTTTCCATGTTTATGACTTACCTGTGGGCTTTGGTCACCTGTCCCTGTCTAACCTACTTTAAAGCCCTCCTCACTAGGTTAGCTAGTCTGTGTCCAAATACTCTCTTCCTTTCCTTGGTAGGTGGACCCCCATCTCTGCTTAGCAGTCCTTTCTGGAACTGCGCCTGATGGTCAAAGAAGCCAAAGCTCTCCTTGCAACACCATCTTTGCAGCCAGGTATTCACCTCCAATATACATCTGCTCTCTGTCTGGGCTCCTACCTTTGACCAGAGACTCAAAGAGAACACTCTCTATGCCCCAGACTCCCTCACGCATACTCCCAGAGCCCTGCTGCTGAACTTTCCTCCACTACCTTATTGTCTTGGTAAAACTCAAATGTGGAGCCAGTCTTTGAACACCTCAAACCGTGTGGTGTTTTTGATTTGGCCCAAGAAGCCAGGTCTAGATCTGGGTTTAATTCCAAACATCCACAAAGCCCTCTCCCAAACTCCCCAATTTTTTGGCAAGTCTGGAGATGGGCCAAAGCAAAATCTCCTCTTTACAGCAAGAAGATGCATGCATTTTTATAGAGCTGTATAGCCAGTCTTTTCAAGGAATGCCCCTAGGGATGCCCAAATATCTATTTAGTCTTACAGAAATTCTCTCAAATTTTGAAGGCAGGTCCAGTTTTCTTTCCAGACTTTATATTCTCATATTCTCCTTTCATTTGCTAAGTATCTATTAGTTCAAAGACTAGTGAGATGAGTGCTAAGTAGTATAAATTTCCCAACCCGCTGTTTGAGGCTAAGTTGTACATTTCTGCACCCAATGGGACAAACCTAGACTTGGTGTAAACTGATGCAGCTCTGTCTTCAGCTGAGATGCATTCTGTTTTACTTCCTCTCTGAATCTGACTCACTGTGTCATGGTTTTGAGCTCTGGCCACCAACAGGATACTGTTTGTCATTTCTAACTGCGTTCCTTTGGTAGCTGTTGTTTTATTTTCCTATCGTTTAATCAGAGCTTTTCTTTTATGAGGTTCATCTGGGGCTCTCCAGGCCTCCCAGGACCCAATCACGTCTCCACATCAATTAGGAAAAACTGACACCAGGCTCAGTGCATTCTATAATTATGACTGTAAACACTTTGCTAAAGCAGGCAGAGCTTTATTAAAAAACAGCGTCCCTGATAAAACGCTCTTCAGAAAGGCTCGGCTGGAAAGAGCAGAAGTGAAATGCACTGGGAAAGAGAAACAGAGATCACAAGTCACTCCCTCCCTGCAATTCTCTGTGCACTTTGGTCTGTTTCTATCCCAGCGTGTCATGGCTGTAAATACCCATGTGATACAGTGCCAAGGGACAAATGCAGAAGGTTTTCAGGGCCATTCTCCCCTCCCCCACCCTGATTTAGTGGCACCAAAAATAACTTTGTGCCTGTCTCCCTGTGAAGGCAAAAGTAAAAGAGAGATGGGGGGCAGTCATGGCCTAATACCCAATGCCGGTCATGCGGTGCGTTGTATTTCCTTGAAGTCCTTCCACTGCTAGAAGATCAATTCCCCTATGCTCCACCCAATGGGTGTGGGAAGGCACCATCTCAGCACGCTGCACACAACCAGCTCCTCATGAGACAAGAGCAAGTATCTACGTTCACAGAGGTACTCTGGGTGCATTTGAAAAAAATGGATTTGGCTTTGCCTGAGACATCTGAAAGAGGGAGGTGGATGTTGCTGAAGGCAGCTGGGCAGTTCCGGCTCTCGATGTCACGAGAAAAGATGCTTGCGGCCTGACCAGGGAGGAGAGAGATGGACTGTTCGCTGTCCCAGACCCACGATGCAGGGAGAAGTCATTAGGGACATTCTAGTAATAGGCAACTAGCCCCCGGTACCAGGAGACCCCCTAGCAAGGTATTATGTCTGCATCAGCTGGCTCTTTCACATTCTCCCTGGGTCACGCACATGACATCTGAGAAGGCTGCTCTGCCAGTGCAATGCATCTGGCTGGCCTGTGGTTCTGGGTTGGGCTTTGGATTCAGGGCATCTGTATCAGGTTCTAGCTCTTATATTAGGGTAACAGCTCCTACCCTCAAGGGGCTCCCCTTTTCCAAGGTGAACAGAGGCAGGATTTATGAGAAACCAAACTGTTGTTTCCATCGTTTTGTGGTAGCAGTGTCTGTCCAGAAACCCCAGGTCTGACAGATTGACATAGCAGGTTAATAAGTACTTTCCACTTCTCCTAAAGGCTAATTAAATATTAATCCACTTGGTGAAGTCAGCAAAAATAACAAACAATTGGCACAGTGAAATTCATTTAATTAATTCTCCAGTGGAGGTTTTGAAAGCATCTTCCTCCCCTGACACACTGCTACCTGGGCTCTGGTAACCTACAATAAAATCATTCTTTCCTAGTTCTGGGGACTGTTATATTTTTCTCAGACACTTAATTTTGCTTCTTTTGTTTGTTTTTTTATTGTTTGGTCCCAGCCAGGAGATGGGATGGGGAAGAAGGGAAGAGGGAAGAAGAAAGGGGGAAAAGAAGGAATAAGAGGAGGAGGAAGAGCTCTTTAGACAGCTCCAGTATTCTGCTACCAGAGGACTGAGCTGCGGTTGTGTTAACATTGGCTTTGGGGGAACTTTGATGAATACTGACACTGCAAAGATACAGTTGCAACTATATTTCTGCACACAGACCACTCCTTGCAGGGGCTAGCTGGCACTAACAGAGAGATCCAGCTTGGCAGTGAATGTGCCTGTCCAGTCATCAACTCTTGTGTCTTAATTACTGGCTTATATGACAGAAAAGAGGTGGTTCCCATGTGAAAGTAGCAGCACATGCATATGCTAGCGAAGTCTAGGTGATAATCCCTTAGAATCCCCCGGTATTCCATTCACAACCCAACTCTGGCCTCCCTAAGTAATGGAACATAGTGTTTTCACTAGCACTCCTGCACCATAGGAGGGCAAGGGAATCACCTTCACACTCAATGACTCCTGCACCCCTGGAAGCTATGACGGCCCATCACTTCTAAACCCCTAGATGCAATCCCAAACTCCATCCCCAAGACTCCTGGAGACCTCTGAGAAACAGGGCATCTACAAACCCTTCTGTCTGTCAACTTAACCTTTTATCTGAACAAGAAGGAAACGCTGTTCTACTTCAAAGGAACCTCTAGTACTGTATGCTAGCCCCAATGGCAAACACCATTCATCTGCCCTCTTGCATGCCCCTGGGCCCAACTCTTGAGCTGCATTTGTGTAGCAGTTTCAGGCTCAGATCCTTTCTCTAACACTAAGCCAAACCATTACTAAAGCTTAATCCCAACCTGCTGTCTATACCCAGATCTATAGAATGCTTATGGCAATCTAGGAATCTGTGCGTAGAGACAGTTGGGGTGCATCTACACAGCACCCGAAACCCATCATTTAATTTCAAAATGAAGCGCTATTTTGAGCCATCCCTTAACTCCTTGTGGAATGAGGTTTAAAGGGATGGCGAAATAGCGCATCCGCTATATTTTGAAATAGTGGATGCATTCAAAAGACGTGGGGTATCTATTTCAGGATACCTCTGGTATCCCAAAATAACTTTGCTGTGTAGACATACCCTTGGAAAGAAAAGGAGAGATGTGAAAAATATCAGCAATGTTGCTTTCATTTCTTCCCTTTCCTATCGCCCCAATGCAGGATAAAGTCTGATAGAGAAATAATTCCTCAGCGGGTGTTCTCTCTGCATTCCATGTCCATGCCTTTGGTGCAACAGACTGTCCATGCAGTAGCAACAGCGTCCAACATTCAAGAGTCTGAGACTACGGAGGTCGCAGACCGAATGGGACTTAAACTCAGCTGAGGTTCCTGTGTTCTACATGAGATGCTGTGAAAAGTGAGATGACTGAAGGAGATGGGTGGCTTTGTTTCTGCCTTTGGATATATGGGGCTCATTTCCTAAAGATCTAAGCTTAGGTTTGAGAGTGGGGGAAAGATGGACACTGGGAAGATATGGGCGGATGGAGTGCCCTGTTTAGCTACAGGACCACCTTGCTCTTGGAAGGTGGGAGGGTTCATCAACATTTCTCCCAGCTTTACTGTGTTGGAGAAAGTTGTGACTCTTCCATTCAACTATGCAGAGTCCAGTCTCAGCTAACCTGGTTCCCTCTGGGAAAAGAATTCAGAGGTTGATGTGGTTTTGAACCCAGACAGATCCTTGTGAGCTGGTTGGACAGCTGAGGAGGAACTTCCCCCTCTCCCCTCTCCTCCCATCCTCCCTACATTCACAATGAGCACTGAGGAGCATGCAGTAGAAATCTATCAGGATGGAGCCCAAGTCCAGATCTGAATCCAGATCTAAATTCTTCCACAAATTCAAATCCAAGAGTTTGGTTTTGGCCATTCTCTCTTCCTGTTGATCCAAATTTAGGATGTGACTCTGCTATGGAGATAACTAGGCAGTGAATTCCTGAGTTCCCTTCAGCATGTGAGCTACACATCTTCAGTCTCTCTGCCAGGCCATCAGCTTTGAACTGCAGTAAAATGCAGGAAAGCGGGAAACTTTCTCTGGGTTTCTGCTCAAGTTCCATGTTAATTTTTTATTTATTTGAAAGTGGCACTGGAAGGGGTTTCAAAGTGAGTCTAAAGTAATTAGGCGCTCCCGCTGATGGATTGCACTGGAGGGACATGTGGATTATTTATTACAAAGTCACTTGCTGGAAAGGTTAGAGGCTGAAAAGTAATTATTTTTTCTTTTTCTTTTCTTTTCTTTCTTTTTTTTTTAAGTGAAGAAATCAGCAGGGGAGAGCAGTTAAAGTGCCTCCGTGAAAATCCCCTCTTGTCTAACTTCCTTGCTCATCTCTCTGCTGACACCACCTTTTCTGGAGGGGGAAGGCAGGAAAGAGCCTTCCAAGGATGCAGAATGTGGGTTCTTTATGTCTGGATTCTGGGGGCTTGTTCTGATTTAAGGATTGAAGGACCATCTGCCTTCTATCCTTGCACCTCCTCCCATCCTAACCAGTGACCTTGTGAATAAAACACGGAATTCCCCATATTGCAGACTGCAGTCAGTGATTGCTAACACACCACAAGGGTCATTTGGATGTCTGGGAATGTGGGACAGGTTGGTCTTAGGTGGAGGTGGTGCATGGGTAAGGGAAGAGTTGAACCCTCTGGGATCTGATCACCTCCAAGAGACCTCAGTCTCTCTCTCTCGCTGTGTCTATGATGGAAATTGAATCCAGAGAGGACAAATCCCTGACCTTGAAAAACAAAACCAGGCTATAAGTATTCTGCAGATGACTATGCCAAAGCTCCAATCAGGAACTCTTCATTGGGAGGAGATAATTGTTGCTAACAGCATGTTAAGACCGTGCAGGGTCTTTATACTTCTAACAGCTTCTAAAACCAGGATCCTTTTTCAGGGGCAAATGCAGCATTAACAAGGACAAGATGAGGCAGCGAGTCACCTGAGAATTTGTCTTCTACTGGGCAGTTTTACCAATTGCAGGAGCCACGGAAATTACTCAGGACATCTGAAGGGAGGGGGCAGGAATTAAAAACTGACCTTCAGCCATGTTATCAAAAGGAGGAACTGGGAGGAGTGATCATTAGCAGTTCTGTTGTATTCCGATTCTTATACCAGACCTATCACCAGGCTGTCTGAGCACCAGTTATAGAGGTTATTCAAAGCCCTTTGCTAAAGCTACCCAATCAATGGCTACACCTCCCGGAAGTGGGCAGAAGTCATTATCCTAATTGTGCAGATAGGAAAAGTGACATGCACAAGGCAACAGAGGAGAGTGAGTGTTAGAGGCTGGGATTAAAACTCCCAGGGCTTCCTGGCTCCCCCATCTCAGAGCACTCGGCTGCAGTTTTGTTGCTCGACTCACACCACTTCTGATGAGCAGCGTATTCCATGCAACAAGGACATCTGACTGTCTATTCTTCCTGAGACGTCACCATCTGGAAGGGGCTACTTTCCCAAAGCTTATTGTTCATAATTAGAAGAGCACAGTCACATAGGCCACCCAGGTGGAACTTCCCTTTCACCCTGGCATTTGGGTGTTTATAGATTCTGGCCATGTCCTCCCCAGCAAAGACATCCATAATCTCTTACAGATGTTGCAGAGAACAAAGCCACTGAGTGCAAAGAGCTGTTCAACAGAATAATAGACATGAGCCTTTTTATTAGCCACCTCTGACATGCTCTTCTCCAATTTTTGGTTTCCCAGGAGGCACATCGTGATCTGCCAAGGCTCCCTGGTGCTCTGGAAACTTGTTTTCCCGTCGCTCAGGAATGGATTCGCACTCATAGTTCTCAGGGTGTGGAGGTCTTGAATGCTTTACATTCTCAGTGTAACAGAAAAGATTAGGATATTCGCAGATAGCATCTGTAAGCCTTCTGGTCTGGGGACATGTGAGAGTGCATATTGTGTTCATGCCTTTCTTTTTCTTTTTGGTCTGTTTTACTTCTAAGATTAGTGTAGACCACTGCAGAGTAACAATTACTGACTCCTCCTGGACTGCCTGTTCGGGATCAGCTGCTTCAGCTCCTAGGTCATGTCTCTCCCCGCAACCCCAGCACACCACACCAACTATATCACATGGACCGTATCTCTAGCCTGAGCGCTCCTGAACTATAATGTGGCTGGGAAGTACAAGCAACTAGGCTAAGACAATCTCCAGTAATACCTGTACCAACTACATGCATCCATCCCAGTTCTCCTCCACCCTTCCTAACTCACTCTGATGGGTTCACCTACCCCATAGTTCTCTAATCTCGCGCCTCTTCTTCCTCTCCTTGTGCATATCTGATTCTACTCCCAGGCCCCTGTGATCTTCTGCATAGTCAAAGGAAGCCTCCTCTGCTCTTTCATTAGCTTTCTCGGGACACTTCAGTTTTCTAACTATCCCTTTGTATCCCTCCCTGTCCTGACTCCTCTGACTTTTCTCTGCAACTTTCGAATCTCCCATCCTTCATCGCTTGGTTACTCATTCAAGTTGTCCTCTTGTTCTCTTTTGATCTTCTCCTTGGCTTCCTCAAATTTCTAGATTGCCCTCTCCTTCCCTCAGTAATGTTGGGAATTCAGATGTAAGGATAAGACCTTTCTCTGTAGCCATATTGGAAGGCCTGTAGCCATGTTGGAAGGCCTAACCCTAAGGCCTTCATCTGCAGCCAGATTGAAAGAGAAGCAGCCATTAGCTGAAAAGAAGGGAGTCACATGCTCACATTCCATCTAAATTTCATTAAAATAGTGTAATATCAGGCTGTTAAGAAGAAGAACCTGTCCTAATGGTACCCACTATCACCAGATAAAGAAATAGATCATAAGATGGGTAAAGAAAACACAGTTGAATAGCATTTCGTGTGGCAAGAAACTTGATTTTTTAAGTTTTTCTGTATCAATAGGTTGTGAGGTTGTGAAATCCTCGTTCTAAGATTATGGTCCTCACTTTCCTATTGTTGTTTGTATGACCTCTGTCTGCTTTTTAATTGTCTCTGTCTGCTGTATAATTAATTTAGGTAGATCTAAATTAATTAAGGTGGTGGGGTATGATTGGTTAGGTAATTCTGTTACAGCATGTTGGGGTTGGTTAGTAAAATTGTAGTAAAAAAATTGGTTAAGGTAGAGCCAAACAGGACTCAACTGGGGCCTAAAAGGAAGTTCTTTGGAAAGCAACTCCAGGACACAGCTCCAAGATCAGAGCTGCCAGACCTCAAGCCTGTGCCAATGCCACCGCGCAGAAACTGGAGTCCTCCCGTTGGACCTGATCCTGACTGGCCAACAAGACAAATTCATCGGTCTTATTCAGAGTGGTGAGCATTGTATGCCTGGTGGACGCATTCTGGTTTTGTTGATCGTTTATAAATAGAGATGAAGTAGGATATTACTGTGTAAAGCTCTTTCATTGGCAAAAGACCCCACAAGCCTGCAGAGTGTAAGGTTACGCCTGAGCCTCTGGAAACAGGTGAAGGCGGATGCCCCTAGAGTGTGTGAATGGTAGAGAATTTTGTGACAGGAGGGTGGAAGAAGGCAGCTCTGGTTTCCTTTGTCCCTTACAGAGCATGTTCTGGGCTTACTTTTAGGTGGAGGTGCCCTTTGGCCAAGAACCTAACTGTTCGATGGGCAAAGCTAAGCTGCAGAATTGGGCTAGGACATGATTGCTATTGACAGTTCATTCCCTTCTCTGGAGCTAGTTCTGCTTCAGGATTTAGGTTCCTGTGCTAGATCAGCTGGATTCACACCCCAGCTAGGTGAACTCAGGATACCTACAGCAGAAGAAACAGGTCAGCATTGTGACAAATGAAGCAAGCAGGGCTGCTTGACATGGTCCATCATCTGATACTATCTGAAGAAAGGGCAGGTGGGTGAGGGGAAGGCATATTGACTTGAGATGTTTTGGTGGAAAAGCAGCACAGATTCCCATCCCTTCTGCATTTCATTGCACAAGTCTCTCTGGCCAGAAATATTTTAAAGGGTGTCCCATTTGTAACAGGTTTATTCTTCTTTGAATATTCATGGTTGCTATCAGCAACTCTATCTTTAAGGTTTTGTGGCCTGGCTGGCCTCCCACAGCCAGCAGGAGATCTGAGCCTGGCTGTTGCTTGGTGTTTGGGAAAACAGCTATTTCCACATTTTGAAAAAGCACAGAAATATACCCAGAAGGCTTCTGGGCTTCAAGCCTTAATGTCTGTGGTCCCATGGTGTGATCTCCAGCCCATTCTGGAACCAGAATCAGAGACAGAAGGAACGGAGGGCTTGCTAATTCTTCGGCAAGCTAGACACTGTTATTTGCTCATGCTAATTCCTGCTCTGTAGTTTGTGGAGGCTTGTGCAGATTGTCCATCTGATGGCAATAGGAAACCAAACTTCCCAGCAGATCAAAATCTGATGAGGTTCAACAAGGACAAGTGCAGAGTCCTGCACTTGGGACGGAAGAATCCCAAGCATTGTTACAGGCTGGGGACCAACCAGCTAAGTAGTAGTTCTGCAGAAAAGGACCTGGGGGTTACAGTGGATGAGAAGCTGGATATGAGTCAACAGTGTGCCCTTGTAGCCAAGAAGGCTAATGGCATATTAGGTTGCATTAAGAGGAGCATTGCCAGCAGATCCAGAGATGTGATTATTCCCCTTTATTTGGCTCTGGTGAGGCCACATCTGGAGTATTGTATCTAGTTCTGGGCCCTCCACTACAAAAAGGATGTGGACTCATTGGAGAGGGTCCAGCGGAGGGCAACCAAAATGATTAGGGGGCTGGAGCATATGAGCTATGAGGAGAGGCTGAGGGAGTTGGGTCTATTTAGTCTGCAGAAGCGAAGAGTGAGGGGGGATTTGATAGCAGCCTTCAACTTCCTGAAGGGAGGTTCCAAAGAGGATGGAGAGAGGCTGTTCTCAGTAGTGACAAATGGCAGAACAAGGAGCAATGGTCTCAAGTTGTGGTGGGAGAGGTCCAGGTTGGATATTAGGAAAAACTATTTCACTAGAAGAGTGGTGAAGCACTGGAATGTGTTACCTAGGGAAGTAGTGGAGTATCCATCCCTAGAGGTGTTTAAGTCTTGGCTTGACAAAGCCCTGGCTGGGTTGATTTAGTTGGGATTGGTCCTGCCTAGAGCAGGGGGCTGGACTTGATGACCTTCTGAGATCTCTTCCAGCTCTATGGTTCTATGATTCTATGATCAGGGGCTGTGGCAAATAGAGAAACCAGCACCATCTTCTTACTTGGACTTTGAGCTCTTCAGTCCTCAGGTCTTCTGAGGAACTGCTTCTCCATTGGTTGTGACAATGCGGTTTGGAACGTAATACTAAAGCCTTCACCTTTAACTTGGATGTGTGGGGGATAACCTCTTTGAAGATTCCCTTTGGCGCTTGGGTTGCAAACTTGGTGCCCCACCACACTTCTGTCCCCAAAAAAGGAGTCTGTCTCACTGCCAATTTGTGAACACCGAGGGAGCAAGGAGGACCATACCATGGTGTGTTGCAAAGTTCCAAGCCATGTTGGCTGCACTTCGGTCACAATTCCTGACTTGCGCTCTTTGTGCTGGGTTCCAGCATCAGCGAGCCTGAGAAGGACGGGCTGTGTCCCTTTAATAAGTTATTCCAGCCGGGGGGCAGTCTCCTAACCTGCTGAGACAATATTCACAGTGATAGGGACTGCTAATGGCAAAACCAGCTTCCTGCACAGAGCAGGCCAAGACATGGAGTGGGAGGAGGGGAAGGTGGACACGTGGAAGAAGCCAGTCAAGGGAGGGGGAGGAGTGAAGCTAGCACCAGGGAAAAGAGGGGTGGAAGCAGACAGCAGCAGAAGAGGTGGGGGGGAGGGAAGGGAGAAAGCACACTGAGAGCTGGTCTGTGTGTGCCAAGAGGCACTGCATGGAAGGGGCAGCTCCATCACATTAGCCAAACACACACCCTCCTGATGCCTCTTCTAGCTCAGTGTATTGCAATAGTACTCACCCCTGGGCCTCCCCAGATGGCCCCTGTTTTCAGCTGTCAGATGTTGGCAGGCCTGTGGCCAGTGGAAGGACAAAGAGAGCAGCCGTACAGGGCGAGACAGGCTCCAGGCGGCAGTGAGTGTCTGCTCAGCACCTACATCTCTAGGGCCAGCACCACTACACACAGGGCTCTGCCCCTCCGTTTGTCTTGGCCCTGCCCCTCTCCTCCACCTCCACCGTGGCCTCTCCCTGTCCCATCCAGAGAGGCTGTGGAGTCCAGCTGAGATGTGCTGGACACAGCTGGTAGCTGGTCTTTGTCAGGAACCAAGCACAGTATCTGTTTAACGATTTAACTGCACTAATGAATATTGGGCCAGATATTTTCAAGGCCTGTTCAGACTGATTACTTGGAGAGCTGAGTATGTCTACCAATTACCCAGGCAATTAGGCAACTAATTAAACACTTACCCTCAGCTTCATAAACAGGAGAGAGAGAGAAAGAAAGAGCTGGCTCTGGTTCCTGTGACATATTAGCTGTCAGGAATCGCTGCTCACACAGAGGAAGGGACACCCAGGCAGAGAGACACACAGGCAGAGGCAGACAGCTTGCTCACTCACAGCTCTTCCCAGGTCAGATGCTTTCATTTGCAGCATGAGGCCAAAGGGCTGTAGGGTGGCTTGGTATGAAGCAGTAGCCTGCACAGTGTGGTTTTCCCAGATAGGTGACTGAATTCTGACTGCATCCAAGTACAGGTTGAAACTCTCTAGTCCAGCACCCTCAAGACCTGACCATTGCCAAACCAGAGAATCTGCTGGTCTACAGGAGGTCAATATTGTCTAACAGCATTACCAACACTTCCACTGCTTACTGGGATTTTAGAAGACATTTAGGGGTAAATTAGAGCTAAATAACAGCACAGAACACTGAGAGCCAGGACTGGTGGCTGAAAACAAACTTTATGGGACCACAAGAAACTTGGCCACCACCATGCTAAGTGGACCTCCAACTAATTAAAATCATGCCGGACCACAAATGTTGCCAGACCAGAGAGTGCCGGACTAGAGAGATTCAACCTGTACTGTGTTTGCCATCTCTCTCCAGAAGGCAGAATCTTGACTCCTTTTCCATGGAAAAGGATGGAAGAAAAGACTGGGAAGCCCAGGAGTTCCAAATGGTGCCATTTTACAGAGCATCAGCAAAGCTGAGGGAGTGGATGCTTGCCCAGCCACCAGGGAAGCAATTAGAAAAACAGGAGGTGTGCTGGGTTTCAAACCATTCCGAGAGCTTTTTTGCGGCAGAGAAGAAAGCCCCACATTTTCTCAAATGGCCCCAGATTTTGTGCCATTGGTCACATTCTCTACGGCCAGCTTGAGACACAGGTTTTCAGAAGTCCTGAGTCCCCACCTCTCCCTTTGTGAGCTGGTGAGGGTGTTCACTGGGTTGGGATTGGAGGCACAAGTACTGATGGAGCTTAATGACATCAACGTCCATGTGGATAATGACTCTTCTGGACTACACCAGGAAACTCGCACAGATCCAAAAAGACACCATCTTCCTATCCAAGTGCAAACAGATGAACATCATATTATTTTCCCATTTTTTTCTCCTTTCCTTTCCCTCCCTATCCCCTTTCTTTCTCTGCTATTTGGAACCTGGACCCCCTTAAACTCCATTCATCTGAAGAAGTGGGTTGTGCCCACAAAAGCTCATGATACCATCTACATGTTTTGTTAGTCTCTAAGGGTATGTCTAGACTACATCCCTCTGTTGCCAGAGGGATGTAAATTAGACATACCGAAATTGCTAATGAAGCAGGGATTTAAATCTCCCGTGCTTCATTAGCATAAAAATGGCCACCGCTTTTTGTCGCCATGGAGCTTTGGTGATGAAAAGTGGCAGTCTAGCCGCGGTTCTATCATTCACTAAAGCCTTTGGCCACAGATTCCTTATGTCTCATAAAGCAAGGTATACAGGATCTGTCGCCAAAGGCTTTAGTGAGCGATAGAACCGTGGCTAGACTGACGCTCTTTGTCGCCAAAGCTCCGTGGCGACAAAAAGCAGCGGCCATTTTTATGCTAATGAAGCATGGGAGATTTAAATCCCCACTTCATCAGCAAGTTCGGTATGTCTAATTTACATCCCTCTGGCGACAGAGGGATGTAGTCTAGACATACCCTATGATGCTGCGGGACCATTAGTTATTTTTAAGTGTTTTCAATTACAGACTAACATGGCTACCCCGCTGAATCTTTTGGACTAGCTGAGGATTTCGTGGCCACCAAAGCTGCCATCAGATCCTTCCAGCTTGTGGTTCTTCTGTTTTAATCACAATATTTACCTCATGCTTAGATTGGCATTGGTAGTGGGGAGTTTAGAAATTATCCCCACATCATGGACTGACCATTGCCTCATTCAATTTGTAATTTCCATTTGGGGTGATGGTTCTGGCTCAAATACTAATGGAACCTGAGTACTTCCAGAGGATGCTAAGGGAGAATACCATTCTCCTGCCAGACCACTATCAGTGGTTGGTGGGATTTTATCATGTGCTTTTCTCCTTTTCCATTCATGACGTGACCCTGTAGGCATCCTCTTCTCCAGCTTCAGCCACACAGCTCACCTTGATTTACAAAAGGCCTGAGACACCTGAAATGGGAAGAAAGATTTCTTGAGCACCAGTGAAAGGGGTCTCTGATTGATGCAGACCCACTGCCACATAAAGCTTTTTTAAATGTCATATGCTGTATGGCAATAGAGAGACAAAAGTTTCTGTGTCTCCACTTTGGCACTTGCCAGATCTAGACAAGTGGGCATCCTGATCGACTGAGTTGTCTACACTTGGTGGTTGATTTAAGTCCCTCCTATTCTGAGGGGCTGTCAGCCTCTGCTGGGCTGGGTGATTTCATAAGGGGACAAACACTAAACCTTCTCTGCTTGACTTTCAGACATTGACACACACTGGGGAACAGTGTGTCTAGATCAGTGATCTGAGTTAAAGCAAAGTGATTTAAATCACTGATTTTAAACATGATTTAAATCAGCAAGCAGGAAATCCTGATCTAAATCAATTTTTACATTTGTATTTTTAGTTATTTTGCTAAAGAGAGGTTGATTCTCCTTGGTGCTTTGTTTTGCTAAGCTGAAGGATGCACTATATCTATACATATCTCTCTAAGTCATTATATAGCTTAATTTATCTTTATCCCAATTGTGAATATTTACATTTTAATTGCATTTGAAAATGGTGAATGATGCATTTCCTATGTACTAGATGATTAATTTTTGTACTTGTGATTTGTGTCAATCTCTGTTTGGAAATAAATGCAAATAAATTAAAAATGCACAAGAAAAATATTTTAAATATTTTATTAAATAAAAATACCATAAATACGCTTAATAAACTTTTTCATATGTCTCAACCATTTTGCATTGAAAATGAATTAATCTCTTAAACAAAGCAAGTATTATCTGTAATTTATAGATTACACTAATTGTTTCCTATCACCATGTCCTTCAAGATTTTAGAACTGATGGGTCTTATCCTCTCAAACCTAGGTTTTATTCATAGATTGAAAAAAGAAAACAAGTGTTCCTGCCTTTTCAGTTCCCAATTGGTTTCTTAACTTTGATTGAATGAGCTAGTAATTGAACTGAACTAGCTGAATAAACCGAAAGGAAGAAAATATTCTCTTTACAGAAGAGGCTACTGCTGTCAAACCTGGCTTAATGCTTTCCAGGATCTTAGCCAGTGATGTTCTTTAAAACTTGGCAGCAAACACTTACTATTTAATAGTTTTTCTATTTAGTATAAATTATTTTAATAGATTGTAAGTTATGTTAGGTCATAACATAGGTTGGAAATTGTCAATTTAATTTTGAAGAGGTGTATTTAATTTAAATTTTAAAACATCTGATTTAAATTTTAATATTCTGGGTTTTTTTTTCCCTCGACCCTGGTCAGCAGTCTGTACAGAATACCCATGTCCTCGCTGATTGGTAAAGGCCAGTGAAGAAATATGGGCTCATTGTTGAAAGAGGTTCTTGAAATTTCGTCAGGAGTGCATGTTGCCAACTGTCCGTTAAATCAGATGTTAGGCTGTTGCGCAAGAAGTAATCACTTGATGCCAACAGTTGCCCTGTATCTTTGTAAGAGCTTGTGAAAACAGAACTTTCAGAGTACTTACTTACCTCCACTTGCCTTGACACTTGCCTGCCCAGGTACCAACTGCAGGACGTCACAGCAACTGCTCTGGTTGCATGGTGATGCATGGACATCAGGTGTCCACAGAAATATTCCAGGTTCTCAGCCTCCTGAGATGAGCTGTTCCTGAAAGTGATGGAAGAGGGGATCCTAAATCTGTTTTCTGTTGTAACATGTGGACATGGTGTAGAAAAGGTGAGAACCTCTGCAAGATACACCAGGTAAATCCAGTATGATTGATAAGACTAGACAAGTGCGCTCTTGACCCGACTACAGATCTTTCAAAGGCTGATAGAGAGACCCCCGTAGGAGGTCGGTTCCTGCACATCTTGTCTTCTGTCTTTTTATATACGACACTACAGGGAGGGTTACTGAGGAGGCAAAGGTTGTGGTGTCATCAACATGCTGATGACACCCTCTTCTATATTGCTGTCTTCTTTGACTCTGCCAAGCAGCCAGTTGCCTTCCCCAGTGTGTGGCTGGGGAAGGTGTGGTGCTGTCTTGTGGCTTAATCTGCTACTTTGGATTTTGGGGATTGGGGAAGCATTATGCAGATGGTGAGTGGTAGGAAGGGGAGGATTTTTCAGTGTCCATTTTTAGCCTGACTGCTGTTGGTGATGGGCCTTTGGTGAAATAACTTGTAAATCAGATATGAAGTGTTGTCAAGGGTACTTAACATCACAAAAAGGTGCCCAGACATCTCTCCTGCCCTGCTAGGCATCCCCGCTGCCCACCATGGGGAATATTTTTAAAGTTGAAAAAGTTTCTAATTATGTCACTGCCACTAAAAGTCAAGAAAGGGCATGGCTAAAACTCTGCATTGGGCTGAAACATACCACCCTGTAGTGTTCAGATAGCTGGGCATTTGAGTTCCCCCTCTCACTCCTACCCCAAGTCTGTCTAGCCGGGCATGTATGCAACCCATTTTATCCTTGTGGTTGGTAACGTTCCATCCATTCTCTCACCATACATCCCATTCTCTGAGGGTCTCTGTGATTGGCCATACATCCCACCTGTGCACAGATGGACATATATCTCACTCCAACAGGAGAGTATTGATAGTCCAGTGGAGAGGTGGAACGCGTTGGCGGGGAACCGGTGGATACAGTGGATGTGGCACAAGAGTAATTGGTTGATACCACATGAATGGAGTTAACAAGGTACTTATCACATGACAGGGTATAGGTGAAGTTTGGTAATAAGCCCCACATGGACTCTGCACAAAAGCCTTGCATCTATTCAGATGGCTCAGGTGGGGGAAGAGGGCAGTGAGAGGTGTGTCTTTTCTCCTCTTTCAAGATCTCTGCTAGCACTTTCCTTATTATCTGTAGCAGTATGGCGTGCTTACTAGCCAACAGTGATGCTGCTCCAACAGTGGAGCCAGCCTTCACTCAGAGAAAGAACATTCTCCCCACAATGCAGTTACAACATGTAACCTCACCTGTGCTAGGACTGTTCTCCACTTCTGCATCCTTCATCAGATTATTCTCTTGGGTGCTCTATGCAACCACTGAGGAACTGGTCTCTAGCGAAGAAGTCTGAAGTCTAACACCCAAACTAGTTTGCTTTGCCTCCTGCTCCTTAATTTGATGCACTCAAAGAGTTATGCCCTAACTCACTGTTTTTTCAGTGTGCTCCTTTTGCCCTAGAATTGTGATTCATTTTGATTAGTCTGCTTTCTAGATCAGTGTGCCCTGGAAGTGTTGCACCGCATTCACCAAAACCTGATTCTGTTACACAACTCATGTTGCCCTTTGACTGCTCCTCAGTTTTTCCTCAATTACTGACTCTGCCACCTGGATTTTAACCAGCAGTTTGGACAACAGGCTGAGCTTCTCTAGTCCAGCACTTGCTGTCCTGGAAACATCCGTGGTTCGGCATGATTTTAGTTAGCTGGATGGCCACTTACTACGGATGGGGCCACGTTTTCCACTATCCCATTGTTTACAGCCACCGGTCCTGGCTCTCGGTGTTCTATGCTGCTGTTTAGCTCTAATTTACCCCTAAATGTCTTCTAAGAACCCAGTAAGCAGTGGAAGGGTTGGTAATGCAGCTAGATAATATTGACATCCCATGGTCCTGCAGATTCTCTGTTTCAGCACTGGTCAGGTCCTGAGGGTACTGAACTAGAGAGGTTCAACCTGTAGTGTATTGAGTATAGAACCAGGAACTTCCAGCTTCCTGGCTCTGCTATCAATTTGCTTTATTGCCTTATGAAAGTCACTTAATCTCTGTCATTTAGTTTCCCCTTCTTTAAAATATGGATAATGAGACTTATCCAACTCACAGGTGATTTATGAGGCTCAATTTGGGCATGTCTATGCTAGGGAGTTATTTCTAAATAACTTATTTTGAAATAACAAGTCAAGCGTCCACACTATCAAGTCACCTCTCTACTGAGCTATCGATACTCTCCAACTGGAGTGAGATATATGCCCATTCGTGCATAGGTGGAATGTATGCCACTAGGGGTATGTCTACACAGCAGTGTTATTTCGGAATAACTGACGTTATTCCAAAATAACATAGTGCGCATCTACACTACAAGCCTTTGTTTCAATAAACTAGGCAAATACAACTTAGATGGGGCTACTATAAGGTGGGTGCATAACTGGCTGGATAACCGCACTCAGGGTACGTCTACACTAGCCCCCTAGATCGATCTAGGGAGGCTAATGAAGGCAACCGAAATTGCAAATCAAGCCCGGGATTTAAATGTCCCATGCTTGATTTGCATGTTCCCGGCTGGTCGCCATTTTAGAAATTGACTAGCCCGAAGTAACTGCCCGCGTCTACACGGGGCAGTGAAACGGGCTTCCGATTTAAAGCCCTAAATCGAATTAGGTGGTATTCCTCCTGAAATGAGGTTTACCACCTAATTCGAATTAGGGCCTTTAAATCGGAAGCCCGTTTCACTGCCGCGTGTAGACGCGGGCAGTTACTTCGGGCTAGTCAATTTCTAAAATGGCGACCGGCCGGGAACATGCAAATCAAGCCCGGGATATTTAAATCCCGGGCTTGATTTGCAATTCTGGTCGCCCTCATTAGCCTCCCTAGATTGATCTAGGGGGCTAGTGTAGACGTACCCTCAGAGAGTAGTTATTAATGGTTCACAATCCTGCTGGAAGGGCATAACAAGTGGGGTTCTGCAGGGGTCTGTTTTGGGACCGGCTTTGTTCAATATCTTCAGCAACGATTTAGATATTGGCATAGAAAGTACGCTTATTAAGTTTGCAGATGATACTAGGCTGGGAGGGGTTGCAACTGCTCTGGAGGATAGGGTCATAATTCAAAATGATCTGGACAAATTGGAGAAATGGTCTGAGGTAAACAGGATGAAGTTTAATAAAGACAAATGCAAAGTGCTCCACTTAGGAAGGAACAATCAGTTTTACACATACAGAATGGGAAGCAACTGTCGAGTAAGGAGTATGGCAGAAAGGGATCTAGGGGTTATAGTGGACCACAAGCTGAATATGAGTCAACAGTGTAATGCTGTTACAAAAAAAGCAAACATGATTCTGGGATGCATTAACAGGTGTGTTGTGAGCAGACACGAGAAGTCATTCTTCTGCTCTACTCTGCGCTGGTTAGACCTCAGTTGGAGTATTGTGTCCAATTCTGGGCATCGCATTTCAAGAAGGATGTAGAGAGATTGGAGAGGGTCCAGAGAAGAGCAACAAGAATGATTAAAGGTCTAGAGAACATGACCTATGAAGGAAGGCTGAAAGAATTGGGTTTGTTTAGTTTAGAAAAGAGAAGATTGAGGGGGGACATGATAGCAGTTTTCAGGTATCTAAAAGGGTGTCATAAGGAAGAGGGAGAAAACTTGTTCATCTTAGCCTCTGAGGATAGAACAAGAAGCAATGGGCTTAAACTGCAGCAAGGGAGGTTTAGGTTGGACATTAGGAAAAAGTTCCTAACTGTCAGGGTAGTCAAACATTGGAATAAATTGCCCAGGGAGGTTGTGGAATCCCCATCTCTGGAGATATTTAAGAGTAGGTTAGATAAATGTCTATCAGGGATGGTCTAGACAGTATTTGGTCCTGCCATGAGGGCAGGGGACTGGACTCGATGACCTCTCGAGGTCCCTTCCAGTCCTAGTATTCTATGGTTCTATGAAAATAATGGTGAACTAGAGGACTTCTTACTCTAACTCCTGTAACCCTCATTTTACAAGGAGTAAGGGAAGTTGAAGGAAGAGTGTTCTTCCTTTGACTTCCTGCTGTGTAGACAGTACCAAATGCCAAATTAAGCTATTTTGACTTAAGCTATGCAATTGACATAGCTGAAGTTGCGTAGCTTAATTCAAGTTTTGCCCTGCAGTGTAGACATACCCTAAAGGGCTTGTTATTTCAAAATACTAACTTCTGCTTGTGAAGAGGAGTAGCACTATTTCAGGAGTTATTATTTCAAAATAACTTATTTTGAAATAACTCCCAAGTGTAGATATGCCCTTAGTTTGTAAAGTGCTTTGGAAATATAAAGCTAAGTATAATAGTTAGTGATCTGTGCACATTATTTAGCTCTTGTGATTCCTAGGTCATAATCTTGGTGCCTTTAAAGTGCTGCTTAATTTTCAGTTTCCTAGCTCCTCTTCTCTCCAATTTGCCAAACGCTAGCTCTGCTACTTTACTTATCCTACAGTCCTGCCACTGTGTGCAGCATATATGGCTCCCATAAAAGGCCAATCAGCTGTGGTGTGTTGCTAGACCATGATGTCCTACCCTGTGGATCACAGAGCAGCCAATGTCAACACGTTCTGGTGATGCAATGCGGCTCTCTCGTATTTCATTGTCTCAGCAGGCTGTCACTCACTCGTGTGGGTGGAGCGGGATAAGAACCTGTCTGAACTGGTTTTGCCTCGGGAGAGAATGCTCTAGTTCCATCTGCTCATGCGGTCAAAATAGTCTCTCATAGTAAAGATTGTTGTTGTTTCTCTAATGCACCATTTGCCTTTTTTGGACCTGATCCCACTGAAGTCAATGACAGAACTCTCATTGACAGGGGCGAGGCAGAATTAGGCCCTGAACTTATTACTCCAAACAAAACAAGCAGGCCTGGTAACTGGGGTGTGTCCATTTTCATGCTGGAGAAATGACATGTTTATTGTGTGAAACATCAGAAAAAGGAAAGGGATCTGTGGGAGCCCTTGGGTTCATTCCAGTGGAACAAGCCCCGAGTTTCTGTTTGAATGCAGAGTCTGTGGCATGGAGACAGGAGCTTGTTTTGATAATTTCTGTGCATTTTGAGGCATGAACACTTTACAGTTTTCTGTTTAAATGACCCATTTCTGAGAGCGGAAAGCAGTGGCCAATAAGTGCCCAGGCCCCTCCGTATGTATCCGGAGTTTACAAACCATCCCCACCGATCCATGGTAGTTAATGGACACTCCTGCTGCTCAGGGGGGCTGGAAAACTGTTCCAGGTGACTACCAGCCTTGGCTAGAGGCAACTTGGTCTCCAGAGGCTGAGGAGGCGCATGAGCATGAACTCAGCATTTCTCTCGAAGCATGACATTGATTAATGAAGGTCCACATCTACTTCCTGCTGGGTAGCAACGCCGTTGATACAAGCTGCAGGAAATGGCCGTATATAAGGGAACTGAGTGCCACTGTGTGCAGCTAGCAAATCATGGACAGTCCAGGAGACCGTGTTAGACGGTGAAACTCGCAAGCAGCTCTTGCCAGTTTCAGAGCAGGAGCTTGTCCCAGCCGGTCACCCACTCTCCTATTGCATTTTTCCTTGGGTTTTCTTTCCTTTCTAATTCAGGCTGTTGCACACACTCCCCAGTTGTTTCCCTCCTTCTTTGGGGTTCATCTATTTCAGCTTGTGTTCTCATTTTAGACCCAATACTGTGTGCACTCTCGGGTGGTTTTCTTTTCTGGGGGCCATGGTGGGAAGCTTTGGAGCAACCCTTCTGCCTGTTTATTTTGGTCCCTCTTTGTGTGATGGTCATAAGCTTTCCCCTCAGTTTTCATAGACCAGAAGAGGGACCATTCTGATCATCTAGTCTGACCTCCTCTCTAACATAGCCAGTAGGGCCTCATCCAGTGATTCCTAGTTTTCTCCTACATTGAACTATCTGCAATGAAGGGTGGGAGAGAGCTGAAAACCCCCACTCTGTACTGCTCCTTTTTGTACCTTAGAAATGGATTATTTGTGTACTTCTCTAGGGTTTTCCAAAGCCAGTTTGCCCGAGTGTTCTCCCGTTTTCTAAGGAGAAATTGTGTGTCTTCATTTTCTGTTATTTCCATGAGAAATCTGTTCTTGGCCCCTCCTATTGATAGCCACATGGAAAGTCTATACACTAGTTTCTAGTATACCCATGGAAAACTTTTGTGCTCTCTTTTGTCCCTGCTTTCTATTACCCCATGTGAAGCTAAAATCCCACCATATGCTAATCCCATGAATACCCTGTATCTCCATTTTCTTTTATCTCCATGTGATCTATATTATTTATTTGGGAAGTGTTTCCATTTCCTAAAGCCCCATGGTTGGCTTCCCCCCTTCAGCTATCCCTGAAACCATTTTGCCACCCTCTGACTGAACCTTTTCCAGCCATAGCAGCAGGTCACTCCCCAGCATAGTGTAGACTAGGCCTAGGTTAAATATTCTAGCCTATGCGTGTAGAACTATTGCTCTCTGCTTTCTTTCTATCCCCCACATGTGTGACTTGATACCCCTTCCAACAAAGGTCCCCTCTCTGCTGATTCTCCAGAATAAGCCAGAGCAGGAAGATCTATGTTTACACTCTCGGTCTCTCTGAACAATGCAGGCTCACCTACTGAGTGAAGGATGAGGCAGTTTTGTAACCTTCCGTCCGAGGCTCTGTGTATCTGAGAGCTTTTATGGTAGCTTCTCCTGGCAATCTGAAAACATCTGGCAAAGCAAAGGTTAAAAAAGCTAACAGGGTTTTATGTAACCCTCTCTACCCAAGGGACTGCATGTCCTCCGTTCTTGTTCACACCACTTCTCTTGTCATCCAAAATAACCCTAAACACCAGAGAATGTAACTTCTGTAAGTTGGATGCATAGGCTGTAAACTCTTTATAAAACAGGAGCTTCTGTGAACTGTATACACAGGCACTTTCTGCCAGGAAGTGAGCCAAAAAGAGTACCAAAAAGAGTAAGATACACAGGAGGTGAGTAATGCAAACAGATGTAGGGCCATAAAAGAGTTTTGGGGGTCAGCAATAGAAAATTGGAAGCCAGCTCTGTATCTTTGTAGGATTGTGGGCGGTGGGTAGAGGCCAGAAACCTTTTCCTCATCTACAAAAGAGCAGGATCATGAAGGGGAATAAGCTATCAATTGCCCACCATCCCACTGCAGACTGTAAATTAGAGGGAGAGCAGCTTCCCTTCCAGAACCCTCAGGGTCATTTGATTCACCGTTATTATTTATTTATCTGTATTAGCATAGTGCTTAGGAGGTCTAGTCAAGAACCAGGAGCCGATTGTAGTAGAGGCTGTACAAGACAGATTTTAGATCCATCCTTATTGGCTTTCACGGTTTATAATGGGTGTTGGTTTTCACACAGAGCTTCATTTTGAATTGAATTGAAGCAAACAAACAAAGAAATCAGATGTAATTGATAAGACATCTGGTTCAATTCCAGCAAAATCAGGGCATGAAAAATAGAAAATGCCACTATGTTTATTAATTCTGTTTTTGTAGGGACTTTGTTCCCGGTGCAGGTGGAAGAACAACAACAAAAGCAGACCTAAGTAAATTTACAGTGAGAAGCTGACACCTCTGAACACTTTAAAAGGACTGTTTATTTTGGAGGTGCACATTTCAAAAGCTACATATCCTAGTGGGCATTTTCCATAGTTTGACGAGATGAATAGAAAATGTTATGTGCTTGTGTTTGTAGATTTAAAATATGTTTTTGTCTGCAGAAAAGTGTGCGCATGTCTATTTGACAATCAAATGAAATATATTTAACACACAAATTGGAAAGCCAGCAATAGCAACGTGCTAAATGTGATAGTGCATCTGACGACTAAGGGTATGTCTAGACTACATGGCTCCGTCGACGGAGCCATGTAGATAAGGTTTCTAGACATAGGGAAATGAAGCGGCGATTTAAATAATCACCGCTTCATTTAGATCAAAATGGCTGCCGCGCTGTGCCGATCAGCTGTTTGGCAGCACAGCATGGTAGTCTGGACGATCCGCGGTAGACAAAGGAAGCCCTTGTCGACTGCTCTGTTATGCCTTGTGGAATGAGGTTTACCGGGGCGGTCGACAAGGGCTTCCCTTGTCGACCACGGAGCGTCCAGACTACCGCGCTGTGCCGCCAAACAGCTGATCGGCACAGTGCGGCAGCCATTTTGATGTAAATGAAGCAGCGATTATTTAAATCGCCCCTTCATTTCCCTTTTTCGAGTACACTAATCTACATGGCTCCATCGACGGAGCCATGTAGTTTAGACGTACTCTAAGGCTACGTCTAGACTGCAAGCCTCTTTCGAAAGCGGCTTTTTCGAAAGATACTTTCGAAAAAGAGCATCTAAACTGCAACCAGTACTTTCAAAAAAGCAAGCCGCTTTTTCGAAAGAGAGCACCCAGGCAGTCTGGATGCTCTCTTTCGAAAAAGCACAGTTTGCATTCCATAGCGCCTTTTTTCGAAAGAGCACTTTCAAAAAAAGGCGTTATTCCTCATGAAATGAGGAGTACCGCCGTCGAAAGAAAAGCCACGTTCTTTCGATTTAATTTCGAAAAAACACGGCTGTAGTCTAGACACAAGTGAAGATTTTTCGAAAAAAGGCTACTTTTTTCGAAAAAACCCTGCAGTCTAGACACAGCCTAAGTGACCCGTGATGTGCACAATGTGCATAGACATTTGGTGCCCATCAGGAAATGTATGAGGAAAATGTATGCTATTTCTATGTGCGCAGTGGGTTGCTCTTTGGGAGGACTTGATTTTCCAGCAAAGGGGTGGTATTGATTCAGAATGTTGGGCTGAGCCCGATGTTGGGCTCACAGAATAAAAGCAGGGTGAGGAAGTGCATATCTGGCAGCTGGTCCATCACGCTCTTTCAGTACTAGCTTCATGACCTCTGTCCTATTAACTACAGAACCTAAGGGGAGTTGTCCACCTGTGGCTCTTTAGCAAACCACTGTCCCATTACCATTTGGCAAGAAATGCATTAGAGATTATCCCTGTTTCACCACTTTGCCAAACTCAGAGTAGCTTTGTGTACACGCTTCAGCTTTCATAGCACTTAGTTTCTTTTCTCTTTGGCTTGCATGGTGAAAGGTGTAGCAACTAAATAAGGACAGCTACTAACTCAAAGCAGATTCTGGAGGAGCTGTGTGCACCCAATTCTGCTCTCCCTTATATAGGTGCATCTCCTGTTGAAATGGAGTGGCACTCATAAACTAGACCCACTGCATCTAATGGGTCCAACATGCAGTGTGCAGGTCTGCATTCAAACTTCACTGATGCTCACGGATTTGGGGCTGAGGGATTTTTGTTCGGCACATCATAAAGAGGGGTGTTTGGCTTCCTCCATACAGGGCTTTAAGATCAATGCATGAAAAGCACTATATAAGCACAAGCTATTATTACAATTAAATACAACAGTGATTAACATCTTTAAAAATTACCTAATAATGAAATAGTAAAGTCCAAGTTCTGGGATTCAAGTCCAGAACCACATCCAAACTTCTCCAAAGGATATGTGCACTTAGGAGGTTGGATCAGCCCATCTTTAGCCTTAACTTTCTATTTGGCTGTTCTACCATGGCCCTAAGGAAGTTGCATCTGGGCAGACTGGGAGAAACAAGCACAGATAAGAAACATGTGATAATTGGGGATTTTTTTATTTGGCTAAAGCTGAAGGAAAATAGCATGTTTCTTTCTTTGCCAGTTTAGTTTTTCTAAGTTTTTGCCACAAGTGAAAAAGAAACTTTTACTGTGACAGGAGGGGGACTGAAAAAACAAACAAACTTGCTTTGCTTTCAGAATGTGTTACTTGCATCAAAAGAGAGTGTTTTTACTTGCATAAAAAGACTGCGACAATGACAACATGCAATAACGAATTGTCAGGTCAGCTGGAAAAGTGCTCAGTTTTGCTCTACCAGCCTTTCAGAGCCTAATCTTTCTCTTCTCTCCAGTAGGAGCCAGTTGCAAAAGTGGGGATCTGGATCTGAACTTCCCCAAAGCTTAATGATGAGGGGGCTCTGACCTGTGGTTCTGCTACAGCCCCAGGACCAACTAGCACAGTAGCAGGCTTGGTTTCATCTGATTCCTTACCAGCACCAAGATGTTTCCATTCCTGTATTCTCCTGGTGCTAAAGGAATATACCAATGAAGTATGGCAAAGTTCTGGCGAGCAGGAAAGAAATTCCCCTTGGAGTCTGGAAAGACCCTGTCATTTAAATTCAATGTAAGCTTTTGAGAAGACAAAAAGGGCACTGTCTCCAACAGGGCCGCCTGGCGACACGGCTAATATTTATTACAGTGCAGGTAGTTTAAGAAAACAGAAGCATTTCACTGGAGACTTGGATCTTCAGTGTAACTAGGAGCTTGGACTGGAAAGGTTCAACTGCTAATTAAATCTAAGTTGGACACTGTTCCATAGAGGGCAGATTGTAACTATAAGAGGATGTTAATGTGGATTTTAAATATTTATTATAACTGAGGTAGGTTATAAAAACAGACATTCTTCCTTTCAACACTCTATAATGTCAGATTTAGAGGTTTGTCTCGAGCCATGAGTGATTTCCCAGCAGCTGTCAGGGGCTGGAGGGCAATTTATCACCCTCCCAGTGAGAGATCTGGCTGGACAGTGAAAGATTAGAGTGTTGATTTATGGAATGCAAGGGGGGGGGATGTTGTTCTAACTGGTGTCTGGGTGCTGATTTTCGCACACCTGTTCCTGGCTGTGTAGCCCTAGTAAGTGATTTCACTCCACCAGTGGCATGTCTCTCTCGGATCTAAGGCTTAAATCATTAAAGTTCTGATTTCGGGAACCACACATGCCTGGTACAGCCCCCATTGGTGATGGCACTAGATGCATGCGGAGGCTTGCCCGGCTTGGATCCAGAGACCTTTTTAGAGGTTTACAAAGTCAGGCTTGGAAAGAGGTTTGAAGGTGTAGGTAATGACTATTCACGGTGTGGTTCCCAATGGATTTCTGATTTTCTGGACTCCTCTCTGAGGAGCCTCATCCAACAAACTGCGCAGACACATCAAACCTACAGATCTGTGCTCAATATGCATTAGTCAGGCCAGGGAGGGAGTGTGTTCTTTGGTGAAGAAAGGGAAGTGTCTGCTTGTTAAAGTGGAGTTGATTTGTCAACACCATTAATTGTGCCTGCTGTACGCAGTCCAGGGCCCATGGAAGGGAGGGACAGATTAGAAGCATTTCCTCTGCTCTTTAACAATCCATAGACTAGGAGAGGTGCCTCACTTCTGATACTCAGAATCAGTGGGGCAAAGGAGGAATTTAGGAGAGGCTGTAAAGAATCTTCCCCTTCTCCCACTTTCACATCATCTCTCAGTTGCTACTATTGCTATTAACTTAGATGTGCATAGCCTTTCCCACAACAAAGAAGGATGGAGTCCGTGCCCCAGGGAACTTACCTAGGAAGATAAGGATTGTCAGGCTGGGTCAGACCCAAAGTCCATCTAGTCCAGTATCCTGTCTCTGAGAATGACCAGCACCAGCTGTCTCAGAGGAAGGTGGAAGAAACCCCACAAGTTTAGTAAAAGAATTCAGTTCTACCACCCTCACTCCGATGGAGCAGTGCATTGGCTGATGCTATCAATAGGAGAACTAAAGTAATAGTCAATGACCAAACAGGGCTGTAAATGTTTACCACTGGAGATGACTAGCATGGGGAGGACAAAGGTGAAGGCCAGATGGTCATGGGCAGGGATCCCTGTAAGCTGAGCGCACGGGCGGCCACCCAGGAGAGATTCAAGCACTGCCCAGCTGATTAGCACAGCGCCCACATTCGGCAGCATGTGTTTCTATGGGTGGTGAACATCCACACATGTCTTGGTGCACATAACCTTTATTCTGCACATGGATGGAAAAAAACAGAGAACCCTGGTCATGGGATTGCTCGCTAAGTTAATATGCGCACGTTGGCTCTTGCACAGTTGAGAAGTCTCCTTGGGAAGGTTAGTTTTGAGAAGGAGAAGGGGAGCCGAGGATGAACCAAGGAAAAGGGGGCATTCCAAGTGTAAGGGCTGCCTGTGGGAAGAGCACACAGAAGAGAGCATCAAGCGAGTAGCTTGGATTGAGTGAAGAGTGTAACAGGTGGGAATGGAGGGGACAAGCAGAGATGCCTTGTAGGTGAGAATGGGACCTGTGAAGCTGATGCTTTTCTCTTGTCTCCAGGTTGCTAGGTGCTGTTATTCAATAACTGTATTATGGTAGCACTGCTAGGGCCCAAATGTGCCCCACTGCTCTAGGTGCTGTACAACCACAGAGTAAGGGACAGTCCTGGCCCTGAAGAGTTTATAGTGTTGCCATCTCTCATTCATCACATTATTTAGCCTCCTATTTGAATGCTTTAAATCAGGAGTAGGGAATCTAAGCCCCAGGGGCTGGATGCTTCCCTGGGCTTGCCTGGATCCAGCCCCCAAAGCTCAGGGCTCCCCCCCCAAGCATTGGGGAGCCCATGCTGGTGCCCGAGCCCCCGTGCCCTTCCCCTGTAAGGCTGGAGCACACAAAATCTACTAGCCTTGGCCCTCCTAGGCTCTGGTGTGCGAGGGGAATGTGGGAAGTGTCTTTCTGGGTTGGGGGGGGCGGTTTTTGCTTCTTGCTTGTGTGCCACCCCTGACTGATTTTTCTGTGGGTCAGCGGCCCTCAGCCTAAAAAAGGTTCCCTACCTCTGCCTTAAAGAGACACCAGACACACACACTTCTCCAGTTTGGCTGGTGGACTGGCAAAACCTAGCCATAAAAGGGTTAAAAAAAAGCCCTTTGCTCCCACCCCTTGCCTAAGAGGAAGGTGGAAGAAACCCCACAAGCCTAGTATAAGAGTTCACTCGGGTGGAGCAGCTCATTGGCTGATGCTATCAATAGGAGAACTCGGGGGCTAAGGTAATAGCCAATGGCCAAACAGGAATCCACCTGATGTGGGCTGAGTCAGCATTTCTTTCCCCACTCCCTGCCCCATCCCAAAGGGCTCTGGATCAGCAGGGAAGCCAACAAAAAGCAGCGGGGAAAGATTGTTCTTAAAAAAAAAAGTGAAAAAAACTACAGTTTTGATTGTGCTCTTCCACATGCCTCTTTTCCTATTGCCTGTAGTCGGGCCTGGTCCACAGCCTTTGTCTGTATCTCTGATCAGTGCACCCCATGTTAAATAGCAAAAATAGAATTAAGCCCTAGTTCTTTGATCTCACTTTCATCAGTAGAGCTCTTTATGTCATCATCCCCATTTTACAGATGAGTCGTCTAAGGATACGTCTACACTGAAATAGCTACCCTGCATCTACACAAGCCACTTCTTATTTCAAAATGTTTGAAATACTTCCGACTCCTGAACACCACTCCGGGGTGCTATCCACTCAGTCACATTGCCTCCCCAAAATAGAGCCATGGGAGAGTTTTCACTTAGCTAATCCCTTAGGGCATGTCTACACAGCAGGGCAAAAGTCGAATTAAGCTACTCAACTGCAGCTATGTCAATTGTGTAGCTGAAGTCAAAATAGCTTCATTCAGCTTTTGGTGCTGTCTACACAGCAGGAAGTTGAAGGACGAGCACTCTTCCTTCAACTTCCCTTACTCTTCGTGAAATGAGAGCTACAGGAGTCAGAGTGAGAAGTCCTCCAGCTCACCATTATTTCGAAATAATGGCTTGTTGTATAGACGCGCACTTTGTTATTCCAAAATAATGCTGCTGTGTAGATGTACCCCTAAGGAATAACTCCTAGTTTCTTCAGCATGGATGGCCTGATTCTCCTGTAGACTAAAGTTCTCTTACACCGCTCTGGTAATGTAATTTGCACCACCATGTACATGGGCCTTCGTACCACTGCAAATCAGACCCAGATTGCGCTGCTAGAGGTGTAGGTCACACAGCCTCTGGCATGCCCCTGTACAGAGTGCTGTAGGACTGCCAGCTGCCCGAGAGTTAATACTAAGTTACTCCTGTCCCAGCTCCTCACAGCAGGCACTTCCTCTAAGGAAAGCAAGGAAGACAAGACCTCAAGCTCCCCTTGATTTCGTGACCACCGCGACTGCTGCATAATTTAGACTCTGCCGAGGAAATTCATTTGTAAGGATGCCTGCTCTGTTTAGCTTCTCCTCCTCCTCCTCATTATCTCTCCCCCTTACCCCTTCTTTTGTTCTTTTTGAAGGAGCTTGTTAATCAGCATGTCTTCAACACATGTTTATAAGCTTTAATGCCTGTCTTCAAAAGAAGAAAGGGGGGGGCCAGCGGAGAGAGTGGAGCGGGGGAGGGGTGTAAAGGAGAAGAGAGAGCAAAAGGGAAGGTTAGAGGAATGAGGGACTGGAGATTTTTTTTATTTTAATGATGCCCTATTAAAACTGTAAGACCAGATACTCAAGTCTTGTCAGCTATTACAGCTTCGTGGAGACCTCCTCCAGCTAACAATGGACGCACTTCAGGGTAAAGTGGAACCAGGCATTGGACTGTGCTGTTAAAAGGCACACCCATGTGGTGGTTTCCAAATGGAGCACACCGAGCGGTCACATGCTTTACCCCCAAAATAAAAGAAGTGGAAGTGTGAAGAGAGGGGTCGTGCCTGAAAATCTCCACCCACAAGTGCATGGAACATGGGAGGCAGCTGGGCGAGGTCAGATTGTTAGAGAAGGATGGATTGTGAGAACTGCTGGGATGGCACCCACATCGTGGAGTAGAGATGGGAAGGGAAGAAGAGGAGATGTCATGTGATGAAAGCATTTCTGATGCCAGTGAGCTGGACTCTGGCAATGAAGGCTGTGGTGGGGAAATTCCTTGGGCTCTCATGAGACCAGGAAGTGACTCTGGGCATCTGCTCTAGGCCACCGGAGCCAGGGGGGAACAAGAACTAAAATGCATCTTTAAGCTGCATCTACATGGACAAAGGGCTGCATCTTCCAGAGGTGATTCAGCTGGCCAAGGTAATCGCGTGGCAGCAAATGCAGCCAGGCAAATCCCCAGTGTCTTCTGTGGGGGAGGGATAGCTCAGTGGTTTGAGCATTAGCTTGCTAAATCCAGTTATGAGTTCAATCCTTGAGGGGGTGATCTGGGGCAAATCTGTCAGGGATGGTACTTGATCCTGCTATGAGGACAGGGGACTGGACTCAATGATCTCTCAAGATCCTTCCAGCTCTATGAGATTGGTGTATCTCCATATATTCTGGAAATACATAAAAGACAAATAAAGGGCAAGATTCTCCTGTTCATTGCAGCCACTTCTCTAAAACAGTGCAAAGGGGCCAGATGCTGGCTGGAGGGGGCCAGTTGAGACTTCCCTGTGTGGGGTGATACTTCCTGTGTCAGCCTTGTTCTGCCCCCACTAGGGATGTAATAGTGCAGTTGATTAAGTGGAAGTTTATTGGTTAATGCTATAGATGACATGCATTTCCCTCCACTCCACCCAATAAGTTTTTTAGCAGGCTGTCCAGCAGCCCGGCTCAGTTCTGGCTCACATAGGGTCCAGGACCTAGCCCCGCTATGGCTCTGCATTTAAAGTGTATTAGGAGCCGGGGGGGCAGGCAGCGAGACTCAGTTCCAGTTCACACTGGGTCCGGGAGCTCAGACCCCTCTTTATCAGAGGCAGCAGCACAGGGCAACAAGCAGCTGGTTTTTAAACTGGCTCCCCTTGTGAACTCGCTCCTGCCTGGCACCCCACACTGCTGTCATCCCTGTCCCAAGGGACTATAGAATAGTGGACTAACCGCTAAGAATTCATGAGGTTATTCAACTAGTCAATTTAACATCCCTAGTCTCCACCCCTTACCTTGAGCATAGGGGAGATTAGAGCAGGAGGCATGTTAGAAATTCTACGGGAACAGAGTCGGGGGTGGGAATAGTATATGGCAGAGTGTACAAGTGGGGGCCCACCCCGTGTAGGCCACCGTGTACTTAAACACTTCCACCTGTGTTCTCAACCCCCACCCCCAGATTAAGTCTTTAACAGTCTCAGCTCACTCTAGTCCCCTGCCCAGCGCGTTATTCCACTGCTGCTCTGGGTCGTGGGGATAGGGGGGCCCGGACCCACCCTCTTTCACAGGCCCCAGCCCAGGGCCCTAAGGTCAGGTCTGCCTGAACCTGCCCAGCCGGCGGGGCAAATGCCCGACTCACCGGCTCGCCGGCTCCGTGCCCTGCCCTGGGCTGCTTCCTACTCCCTCGTTCCTTCACCCGTCACCTGGCGCCCCAGGGATCCAGCTCTTGGCCCCTGGTTCTGCCTCTCCAGGGTGGTCCTTCCCACCCTCTCCTCTCCTTCCTCCTGGCGCCCACTCTCCCTCACCGGGTCCTGCCTCCCAGGGCCTCTCCTCGGCCCCTCTTCGCCCGGGTTTAAAAATGCCTCCCTCTGACGTCCTCACGGCGTGACGTCAGGCGCTGCGTGCGCCATGTCCATCCACCTCCCTCCCCGGCCCTGGCGCGTCACGGGGATCCTCTCCTGGCCCCGCCTCTAGCCTCAGCTGAGTGGCGGCGGCGGTGCAAGGACCGCACGCCACCTGCACTCCCCGCGCTGCCCCCCAGAAGGGAGAGCACAACCGCTGGGTCAATGCGGGGCGGACCTGTCTCCACGGGGTGGAGGCAGCCCGCCTCATCACACAGAGCTATGCGTAAGTCTACTCTCCTCTAACAGGAGGTCACTTGAAAACCTTATGTCCGTGGTGCATGTTAAAGCAGTAGGAAGCTGCTCCAACTTAACTGAGCCTGGTTGGCACTGGATTGAGAAGCTATATCTCCTCTCCCAGTTCTTCCTTCCCTCTGCAGCAGAGAACCAAGCCCAAGAACTTCAGTGAGCCCAAAAACCATCTGTGAGCTTCCTACCAACAGGGAGCAAGCAATGGAGGATGTGAGAAGAAAGGGACTCCAGGTGCCAGGTACACTAGCTTCCAGGATGCATTAGGAGAGCCAGCGGCCCCGTGGTGTTTGATTTCAGGAAGGCAAATTTGGGAGACTGAAGAAATGTGTCCATGACTTAGGAACGGGACTGGGGAAATGAACTGTACAAGTGTAATCCACGTGGGTGTGGGGGGAGAAGGAGGTCAGGGAGCACACTTGCTGGTCACTGCTGCATCTTTGGGTAAGCTGCAGCATGGCTCCAGGATGTGTGGGGATGTGCATCCCCTACTCCATGTACTCTGAGAACACAGGCATTCGTATTGCAGGTGCTGCTTATATGGGAGAGTCGAGCACATGATTGCAACATGGCTCTTCCCAACTGACATTGATGTAGGGAATGTTGGTCGAGGGAATCTCTCTGGGAAGAAAGTCACATCAGAGTAAGGGCTGGTGTCAGTGTAAGGGCTGGTGTGAGAGCGCACACAGTGACACTTCCACGCTTACCACAATCCAGCTTTTATCCCATACACACCTTAGGGAATCATGGAACTCTTCAATCTCCAACTATGTTACGACAGGTCTACTTAGAAAAGTACCGACACCTCTCTTCTGTTGGATTTTTGTGTTACCCCTTCACAGATTTCAAGACTGTTAGCCCAGCCACACAGTGGCTCTTGGTGTCTGAATAATGCATCTGTTTTCATGCACCTCCCCTTGTTCCCGTCCCTGGCCTGGAATTTGTTGATAGCTGCACATATGTAGTCGCTCCCGAATGTCGCAGTTCTGATGCCCACATCCTGAGACAAGGATGCACTTGTTCAGCTCAGTCAATTAGAGAAGACGGTGCCAGCATCTGATTTGGTTTGTTACTTACGGCAGGGGGAAAGTGAAGGCAGGATTGATTCAATAGTTTCAGACAAGGTTTGGGAGGCTTGAATAAGAGGCTCTATGTAAGTGTTAGTGATTGGTTTAAATCAATCTTCCTCATTCACTCTGGATTTCACATTGGGGCCTGGAATGGCAAACCCTGCCGTCACAGAGAACGTGCTAAAAGGGCAATTTACTCACTCCCTGCCTTGCCAGCCAGGCTCAGCAGGGCTCTGGAACAGCAGGTGGCCCCCTAGTTAAACACTTAGAGTGGAAAAAACAACTTTCAGGTGTGGTTTATTACGCTCCACCAAAAATAGTTCCCATGAGTCTGCCTGGCGTGCAATGTCTCTGAGCAAGAGCAGGCAAGTGGGAACACTAGTGTCAACCTTGCCAAAACTTATTGATCAAATTTTGGTTTTATCAAACCAAATCCAGCAATGCTTGCAGCCTTAGGTCCCTCTTATCTTACCATCCCCTACCCCCGCCTGCACCCTATTTTAGTAGGGGCAGTTCAGAGAAATAATTCTGATCTTGTCTTGTGCTGGCTTTGAAGACAGCCAGGCAGCCAGGGGTGGTTGTGATTTGTACATTATCAGAGATGGAGGCTTTTTTAAACCAAGCAGTGGAAATGATTTTGATCTGGGGGGAGTTCAGAAAAATATTCATTTTTGACCCATACCCCCTGAAAGAAGTAGCAATACTGACCCAGGGAAGGCAGGATTACAGGCCATCATGAGACTATTTAAAGAAATGACTATTGCCAGGGAAATATCATTTCCGCTGGAGACAGTTGAGGAGTCCAGGAAATGACCTGAGACCCTTAAAGAATTGTCCCCATCCACTTATGAATCAAAGCAGCTGCAGAATTCCATTACATGGGCTGATCTGAAAAAGAAACTGTACAGCAACTAACTGCATTAGCCACACCAAAAACCAAATACAACAAAAGTCTCCAAACAACATTACATTTCACAATTAGGGAATGAATAACTCTTTAGACAAAAGCAAGGCAATGGGAAAATGTTACGCATAAACGAATGCTTCTAATTGTCTTTCCTTAGCTCCTCTGTTCACTGATCCATTAAGCAATGATAAAAGCATTAAATTTGGTGATTATATTCAGTGGTTCTAATGACAGTGAACTGCCTGTGCTCTGGCTGCCTGTGCTCAGGTACAGGGGCAGGTTTGAAGAGCTGCGTGTGCCCCCACATAATGCGGCACTGTGTATTGAGCATGATATATTATTATATGTGAATCAGATTCGATTAATTAAGATATACTATCCATTTACAGCAAGATCCCTGACTTCAGGGTCAGGTGAATACATGGTACGTCAGAGTAAAGGAAAAACTCGTGGCAGATATAGAGGCTTTGAGAATACTATTCTCTTTGTCACCATCCTGAAGTCCTTATCAGGGGAAATGCCCACTAAATTAATGACTAAAGACGGCGGATGCCTGTTAACTGCATCGGCCGTCTTTAGTCATTCTTCAAGGCAGACTGGGGTGGAATAGTTCTTTCATGAATCAGGAAAGGGTGAAGGAGTGGGTCAGAATATGTTCCATGTGCTTTAAGTACTTGGCTCCACAATGTTTACGCCAGTGGCTATGCTTTCATTTCCCTTTTAATCGTAGGCGTTTCCTTGCCCTAACTCTCTCCAAGGCAGAACCCCAGTTCCTGATACACAAGGCTTTCCTCTGATTCAGACTGAGTTCATGCTTATCATTTAAATTGAAATAAGCATGTGATCTTATTATCCATATGTCCACTAGGGTGCATGTCACAGCTTGCCTAGCACATGGTTGTGCTTATAATGTCATTAACAATGTCTGCGTAACAACTGTTAGTTAGAGTCCTCTTTTATTATCACATGGGCCTTCACTGGGCTCCTCATCTCTTATTCTGATTTTTTTATATTAATTAAATGACAACCTCCTATAGAACCATATAGAAATGCTTGTCTAAAGCAGTGCTTTTCAACCTTTATTCATTTACAGACCCCTAAAAATTTTCTGCAGACTATGTCTAAGATTTCCAAAGGTGTATGAGCTCCTTTGGAAATCTTAGACATAGTCTGCAGACTCCAGGATAAAAATAACAATTCGATGGTAAAAACCATCTTTCTCACACCCTTTAGACACAGTCCGCAGACACCCAGAGGTCCACAGACCTTAGGTTGAAAACCACTGGTCTAACACAATCAAAATATGAGTGGAAGTTGTGGTTTGTTTAATACACATAGTTTAGTTCTAGATATTTTGAAACTGCCTATAAGTGTTCCCTGTAAGCTGGACACTTGTGCGGCCACTCAGGAAAGATTCATATGCTGCCCAGCTTATTAGCAGAGCACCCAGAGCTAGGTTTTTGTTTCTATTGGTAGTGCAAATTCACACATGCCTTGATGCACGTAACAAAATTTATTCCGCACCTGGGTGTAAAAAAATCCACACATGGATGGAAGAGACTAGAGAGAACACGACTGCCTATCCAGTCTTTTAATTTGTCTAGATTCCCAAAGGCTTGCACCTATATCTTTGGTATCTACGCCCTTTCAAAACCAAAACTAACAGGGTTCAACGAGTGGCATATATTTTGTCCTCTTCCCAAAGAGGTTGCTCAAATCTTTAAAATCCACCCCCGCACCTTGTGTGTGTGTGATCTTGTCCTTCTCCCTTCCATTCTCTTGCATAGTTGCTGCTGTGGTGGAACTGCTAAGCTAAAGAGGTGTTGCATTTCATTCTGGGATGAATTCATTCTCACCACCTTCCAACGAGGGTTCCAAAGTCTTGGGCACATGCCAAAGCAGCCCTGCCCTGCCCTTTGCAGCTGACAGGTTCATTCTTCCCATGGAATGTAATTTTCAGGGGAAGCTGCTATCTCTTAGCAGGTAGTGAACTTTTTGGCAGTTTGATCCAATGCCTTGGATGGCCTGAAGATAACAACCATTGTGATCACTGGAGCACTATGATATTGTGCTCTTAGAAGCTGGTATTGAGCCGGACCTCTGTATATTAGGCCAGTTGACGTATCAGATCTGGGTGCCTGTTCCCAAGTGTGGTGAGTCAGAGTAATCTAGTGAGGAACAAGTCTTGGATGCTTGGGTTCTTGTGGCCAAGTCAGCCTATGAATATGTTGCATTCTTTTGTCAGTTGTAACTATTTGAATCAGGGGCGGCCTGAGACGAGCTGCTGGCAACTGGCGCCCCAGGCAGAATGCGCGATCAGCACCCCCGCCTCCGAGACGAGCTGCAGGCAACTGGAGCCCTAGGCGGAATGCGCGATCGGTGCCCCCGCATCCAAAGCCCTCAATGGCAGTGCGTCATCATTGGGCGCCCCATTTAACGCGGCACCCTAGGCGACTGCTGAGTCTGCCTGTATGCACGGGCTGCCCCTGATTTGAATTCCCAAAACAATAAGGAGACAAAACACCCAGGATAAGGACTGGCTTGACAATCTGAAGACAGGCTCCCTCAATGGAGTAAACATAAGAACATAAGAACAACAATACTGGGTCAGACCAAAGGCCCATCTAGCCCAGTATTGTGTCTTCCAATAGCAGCCAATGCCTGATGGCCAGAGAGAATTAATAGAACAGGTAATCATCAAGAAATCCCCCCCCCCATTCAACTATTCCCAGCTTCTGACAAACAGAGGCTAGGGACACCATACCTGCCCATCCTGGCTAATTGCCATTGACGGACCTATCCTCCATTAATTTATCTAGTTCTTTTTTGAACCCTGTTGAAGTCCTGGTCTTCACAACCTCCTCTGGCAAGGAGTTCCGCAGGTTGACTGTGCGTTGCATGAAGAATGGAAAAGTTATGGTGATAGTTAGCTCTTCAAAATATTTCATCTGTGATCTACACTATCAAATGCAACAGAAAGATCTAGGAACTGGAAACTTGACTCCTTTTGCACACTAAAGGCTAGGAGGAAGCTATCCATCAGCTCAACAAAGGATGCATTTTCAGTCCATAACAAGGCTTGAAATCTAGTTGGAAGGGCACCAGCATCTTGACAGAGGATGGATGCAGCGGAAGCTACCTTTGACGGGTTTTGGTGGTGATTGTTTTTTATTCATTGGCTTAGGAAATGAATTTGCATTCCCAGTGTTAATTTGCTAGATAGATAGGATCCAGTTTTAGCTTTTTCTGAGTATTGGCTAAATCTTTTTATACGTTAGGGTGAGTGATATATTTCCCTCTTGAAAGGTAACATTACTATCTCATGATCCCTTCCCAAGCACCTTTTACTAATCATGGATCTGAGTCACAAGATGGCTTGGCTTTCTGGTAGCATGTTAAATGTCTTTGGTTGTATAAGTAGGCCTGGGAAAAGAGGAGGGGCGTTTCATGTTACTGGGAGGGGTGGTGATTCCCGTGTCTGGAGAGATCATTCTGGATTCGTATGGCCTGTGAAATGGGTTGACAGCTCTGCCCAGCATGGAACTCTGGCTACTGGGGTAGAGTGAAGGCGATCGGGATTGATGATGCGATTTTACATTCCTGAAAAGTTCTGCTAGCTGTGATTTAGCAGCTGTAATGGTTCAGGAGAAAAATGATCCCTTTGCTGCTACCACAGCTGTGAAGAAGGATTGTGGGAAATTCCTGTCTCGGAAGCCTGCCTGCTTCTGCTTTGGAGTTTCCTCATCGATTTTCAGATTTCCTTCTCTGTTGCTGCTTCCATTGTAGGTCCTCCGAGACCCCCAGTGATCTGTGACAGTAGTTTGGGGGTGGGGGAGAGCATCAGATTATCCCATGACTGAGTTAAGTGGAAGTCTGTGCAGCCAACGCAGCTGGAAGGTGACTGTTACCTATGTGTATTGTGATAGTGGCCCAAAGCCCTGACAGAAAAGAAGATTTCATTGTGATCTGCTAGGCACTGTACAAACATAGAAGGGGACCAAGGCTCCTTCTAATTTTTTATTTGTGTGCAGAATAACTTTTGTTATGTGCACTGAGGCATCTACAGATGTGCACCACCAGTAGGAACACAAGCTGCTGGCTGTGGGCAGCTGGTGGGCACTTTGCTAATCAGCTGGGTGGCACCTAAGTCTCTCCTGGGTGGCTGCCCAAGCACACAGCTTACAGCAAACACTGAAGGGGACCTTTCCTGGAAAAGGTCACCCTCTAAGCAGACCAGAGTGGCAAAGGGAAAGGAAACAGGCACAGAATGAAGTGATTTCCCTGAGGTTTCTCAACATGAGAGTGGCAGAGCCAAGACCAGACCCTTTTGCCTGACAGCCAGGGCAGTGGTCCAGCCACAGCATCATTGACATCATTCCTTTCTTCACATGACCCCAAGTCCTAGCCCCTGCTATGGTCACTGATTTTAGGCCAGAAGGATTGTCAGCACCAGGGATGCTTGTGACTGGCAGGAGAAAGGAAGCAGGGTTTGTCCCCATGTTGAACACAGAGCAGTTCCATGTGCCTCCCGCCTTTGTGTTCCCTTTCCTGGTTGTGCCCAGGGACGCACAGACTTTGCTTTTCCAGGTGTGTTTTGGGTTTGAGGAAAGCAGCTCTGTTCCCATGAGCCAGGCAGCACTGGGCTCAATCAAGCTGGCCAGGCTCATGAAAACCAGCTTTGTGCCTGTCCTCGATGGGAGGGGAAAAAAGTCTCTCAGGGGCAAGGGGGCACCTGGTTCTGAAGCATCCAGCAATTCTTCTACAATCCTTTCCTTCTATGCAAAGCATCAATACAAACAAAATAGAGGGTGACAAGCTCTTTTCTATGCAGAGGCTGCCTTCTGGGTTTCTTCTGCCACAGTAGAACTGCTCTCATATAGTCATGCTCTTCTTCTCCCCATGGACAAATGACTGCTCCCCTCCAGGAAACATGCTGCCCACTCCTGCTTCCTCCTTGAGGCAAACAGCTGCTTCCCCACACAGCCCTCCTCTATGCCTGGCCCCCAACATACAGGTGCCCGAGACCCTTTACCCCAGCTGCGATGCAGTTGGTAAAACAGTGGAGCCCCGATGATGGCAGCAGCCGTCACAGCCAGATAAACTGGGCTCCGTCGATTTGCACATGGTGCAAGTCAGCACTAAAGAAAGCCCCCATTGCATGTGTCTAGTGAAAGGGAAACCTGTGCGCTGTATAATTAAATTAATTAATTAACTACTGTAATTAATTTCATTTATAAGATGCCCTCTAGGTGTATTTACAGCAAGAACAGTAAAAACAAAAAAATACACTACATCTTGCCAACCAATCTTCGTTAATGCAAATAAGAACATTCTGCCATTCTCCAGCATCTCCCTCATTAAAAATCTGGGTAAGCAGGCCTCATGGTCAGCAGTATCGGACTGTGTCAGGCCAAAGGGGGAAGAGGGAGTAAAGCCCTCTACGGAGAGCATCATGCCCCAGACACACAAATCAAGGGTCAGTCAGCTCCTGTGTCCCAGCTGATTTCTATTATCAAGCTCAGGCCACAGAGGAGGGAGGTACTCTCCAAAATGTCTTGCAGCATTGTCATGAAGAGAAGAGACATCTCAGAGTTTGCCTGGCACAAGTGGCCTATTTTCTCTTTTCTGTCAGAAGATTCTCTCCATTTCTGAATTTGTTCTTTCACCCTCCTTCCTCTCTGCTCTGTTTTCACACTCTTACATTGCTCTGTTCTTTTTACCATCTCCCAGATGTAGTTTAATAACATTCAGGTCTCATTGCATGATATATGTAATTTGGGGAAAGTTATTTTCTTCATCCCTTATAAGAAAATGTGTGCATGTGTGTGTGTGTGCGTTTGTGTGTGTTTAAATAAATATATCCCTTACCAAAGCGAACTACAACCATGCTGTGTCCTAGGTTCCACAGACCCCCGAGGGTCAGCGTACTACGTCTAAGGAGTCCGCGAAAGGTTGTTGTCATTACCACAGAACAGTGGTTTTCAATCTGTGGTCTGTGTACCTCTGGGGCTCCACAGACTAGATTTAAGATTCCCAAAAGAGTCTGCACCTCCATTTGAAATGTTTTAGGAATCTGCAAATGAAGAAAGATTGAAAACCACTGTTGTATCATAAATCAGGCAATAAGGTCAAGCAGATCCAAGAACAAACAAAACCACCAATATGTTCTAGAGCAGACAGAAGAACAGGGCTATAGACAGTCCTCAGGGAGGGGTAAGGTGGAGTCTTCAGTGAGGGGTCAGGTGATTTATGCTCTTTCTGAGAATACAATAATTCTCCCTTTGCTACAGTAAAGTCATCGCAGTTTATGGAAGTCATGAGGTACAGTATTCAGAATAGTGGTAATATAAAATAAACCCAAAGTTGCATCCACCGGGCCCTATTTTATGCTCAGATGCAAACCTGATGTTCCGATTTCCTACACTGGAACAACACTCCAGCATCCAAGGGCTGTTTTCCCACAGAGGGCAAAAATTGGGGCTAGCATCACTATAGGAAGTAGCAGAACAGCCACTGCTAATGGGCTAACGCAAGCTCTCAGAAGGGAAAAGGTTAGTAAGCTGGAATAATACGGGTCAGATGGTGCTATTGGGAAGGGTGCCCATAAGACATGGTGGGGGTAACTTCCCCAACTGTTTTCTAATGCTCATGATGCATTTCTCTTGTCATTACAGTGCTTAGTGATTCAGGACCTGCTCCCATTCAGGTTAAGGAGAGTTTTACCTTTGATTTGATTGGGCCTTTGATCAATTGATCCCTGTGTCTGAGGTAGAAAACAGCAAATGTGTAAAGCTTTTGTTTGCTGTAATACTTAGTTAAATCAGTATTTCCCCCCTCCCCCCCCCGGAAATAAACAATATGGCCCATTACTCGTTGCCAGCTCTCCAAGAAGGATTTAACACCTTCCTGGGGAGGACAGCCTACTGATTACCAACAGCTCTTCTGGGATTCATTCAGCCTGACTTTTCTAACTCTGAACTCATTTACAAATCCAACCTGCCTGATCTCCAAGACAGGGCTACATGTCGTTTCCCCCACACACTCTGCTTCGCACTCCAGCAGAAGATGAATGGGGCCAGAGCTCGCATTCAGGTTTCTTTAATTCTCTGCTGATTCTGGGCTGTTGCTGAGGAAATTTGTGGGTCCGTTGTGCAACTGTCCCAGAGCTCTTTGTTTATTTCTTGGAGGGTCACGCAAGGGGAAATTAATTTGTTTGCATTTTGGTTCCCACAAAGCCCGTGTTTCTGAGTGACACACTACTGGACCATGCATGAGATTCGGTGCCGGCATCTCCTGTCATGTCTGGAGATGTTGGTTTATTGATATGTTATGTCTTTTTCTGTTGGATGGGAAAAATTGGGACAACAGAAAATTAATGATGAAAATAAAAATCTTGAGGTTAATTATGCAGCTAATTAGCATTGTTCTCTTTCTCGTCTCACTATTGGGTGTGATTTCTGTAATTAATGCCTGTTATTACAGAGATCACCTCTCCCCCTGAGAGAAAGCCATATCACATACTCCTCCTTAGGGATGATCCTGTATCAAATCCAGGATCCAAACACTGGTGGGGAACTTGGAATCTGGACCCTTTGCAGTCGCGTAAAGCTTTATCTGTAGAATGGGGTGAATTTTCCTGGATCATACCAAGCTCAGCTAACTACTGTATGTGCTTTCCCTGGTATGTGTCTGTTGTTTATGGACAGGAGCATGGCCACTAGTATGCTGGGGAAAAAACGGATGGTCCTTTATGTATAGAATCTTGCCTCTGGACCTGATCCAAAACCCACTGAAGTCAATGGAAGTTTTTCTATTGGCTTCAATGGATTTAATTTAAGCCCTCCCTGACAGTGCCCATATCTTATATTTCAGAGGAAATATCAGTCTAATGGGCCTGTGGGGAAGACCAAGGTGCATATTAAGAGTGTGTCTTTCCCATCCTCAGCATGAGTTCCAGCCTAAACAGTTATTAAGTCATCTCATGAACAATCTAGCCGCTTTCGGTCTAAATGTCCATCACCCAACCTAGCACCCGCAGTTGGTACTTGTGCTATACTTCCTGTTGCTGCCCATGCATGACATGCATCATGTGAGGACTATAGTCCTTGAATCTGTTAGCATTAGATGCCCGAGAAATATAATAGATGAGATAGGCCTAGTGTTCCCTCACAGAGAAATTACCCTAGTCCATATGAGAGCTGCTATACAAAAAGAAAGTGTATTCTTGTCTTCATTTCCCACAGGTATAGTCCCCTGATGGTAAAAACATTATAGAGCCCCATGCAGTTCCATCTAGAGAATCAGTGACACAGCAGAGTAGAGGCATGAAAACTCCCCCTCCCACCTCAGTGACAGCCTGAGAATATTCCTTCAGCTCAGTCTCCTGGGAAGGTGGCAGCAATGCAGAAGTCATAAAAGTGTGAGGACAGCAATTCAGCATAGATGCTGGTGTGAGGGGTGGTTAAGGTGGTTTCCATTGTATTCAGGGTTTATAACAGGGGTGGGCAAATATCGGCTGTGGGCTGGATCTGGTCCACAAGGGTTAGCTCCTGGTAGGTCCCCACTGCTACATTTACCTGCACAGCCACAAGTACTGGCAATGGCAGCTCCCATTGGCCATGGGTCACCGTTCCTGGCCAATGGGAGCAGCGGGAATCGGTGTCCCTGTCCACGCTGCTTCCTGCAGCTCCCATTGGCTGGGAATGGCGATCCACGGCCAACAGCAGATGTGCTCTCCAATACCTGTGGAGGTACAGGTAAATACAGTGGCGGCCCACCAGGAGCTAACCCTGGCAAACCACCGCTATGTTATTGCCCACCCCTGGTTTACAGTTTGGTTCAATGGCTCTCAGCAGTACCACCATACAAATTGTTCCAGCCCCCCTGCCATTCAATGCAGTTTTCTTAAGTAACAAGTGATTCAGGGAATGGTGTGTCTGCCAAACTGTGCTCCCAACCAGTCTTCTTTAAGAAGACAGCGATTCAGAGATTGTAAAAGCCCTTGTACCTGTATTCGCTGGCAATGACTTACTTGGGCTTTTAGCATTCAACATCCCTCCCTGGAAGGCTGCCAGCTTGTGCTGTGTTCCTCTTTGCTCATCAATCTTTTTACCAAAACACTGTGATATATACTGATCAGCGTCCCCACGGGCTCCCAAGACAGCGGACAAATTACCAGATTATTTGTGAATTTTAGTTATCCAATGGGAATTCAATGCTTTGACTGTAAATGTGAAATCAGCTACTTCCTGCAACTTCAAAACAGTGAGCTGTTAACAAGTCAGGTAAATTAAACAGCAGACTCACTCCACTAACAGGCAAAGCTGTCAGTAGAAGACAGATGTGTGCAATCAGCGTGGAGTTCAGACTGACTCTGCAGGATCCAAACTCTCGTTTCACTGATTCAAGGAAGAAATCAAGAAGTAGCTGTAAAGCTGGTGGCTAGGAAAAACTAGGGGATGAGGGATTGTTTCCAGAGGCTTGAAAGAGCTGCAGACTGACAGCATGTACTTTACCTGGTTATTCACTGTAATACATGAAGAAACTCTATGGCCCTTGCCTAAACCTAATAAAAAAGACCTGACCAGAGCCATAAATACAGTACAGGTGCTGCATAATCCTAAACACGCAGCACAGTTCTATGATCCTGGATGTATCTCCACGATACCAGCCAGTGTCAGAGGCATTGCGTAATGCTAGGCACCTGGCACAAGTGCAGGTCAATGCCAGGGATGCAGCACAATCATACGGGTGCATCTGCACAACATACACAGCCCACCCACAGTGACTGTGCAGAAACATGTGCATCCAAGTATAGAGCGCTCGAACCACACAGGCACCAGATTTACTCAGCAAAAGAGGTGATTCAGAGTCACTTTATGAGGTGCTGTTAGGGACCTCACTTTTCGCTGGGAAGACAGGTACGAAAATCTCTCTCTGTTCCGGAGTTGGCACTTGAAACTCCACGTGAGTTTTTACTCAGTCCTTACACAAAGAATTCTAGACTTGTATGTTAATTTTCTGTTCTGTAGAAGTTACACTGGCTTAAAACAAAACGGGCTTAAAACAACACCCTATGGCCACGATTTCAGTACTTGGAAGATCAACAGTGCTGTGGTCAATCTTCTGGGGATTGATTTATCGAGTCTAGTGAAGACCTGCTAAATCGAACTCAGTGGGAGCCCTGTTGGCACCAGTAAGATCATGAGGAGTAAGGGAAGCCGACAGAAGTGTTTGTTCCTGTCTACCTTCCATTGTGTAGATGGCATGGAACCTTGACTTAAGATACATCAACTTCAGCTACGTAATTAATGTAGCTGGAATTGCTTACCTTAATTTGACCTTCTGCTGTAGTGTAGACCAGGCCTATGTGAGGTCACAATGAAGCAGATAAGAAGGGCAATGCCATTAATCAAAGCATGATCAGGGATATACTGCAGCCTGCTGTACTGGGAGAAGCCATCTACCCTCCTCCCCCGCCCCCCCCGAAAAAAAAGAAGAAGAAGAAATTTGCACAATACATCAAAAAATGATTAAAATGTCTTTGCTTCCTGGAATCACATACATTGGGATCCATTATGTAAACACAAAACCCTGAGTGCCAATCACCCGAGAAAATATGACGAGGGAGAATGCAGCTACACTTGTGAATTTATTATGGATATTTTAAATACAGTAGATCCTTAACATGCTATATACATACAATTAATAAGGCTGGATAGCACTGTAATCCTGACAATGTAAAATGCACATTTATATACCCAAAAGCAAATAAGCAGATTTTAAAAAAGCCTCCCTATGTCTTAATACTTAAAACACCAGATTCAAGTTTCTTAAGACAAATTCCTGACATGAGTTAATTCCTTCTGCACTGTTTGCTTCACCTCCACCAAAAATTAATATTGATCTTCTGTTTGGTAGAACCAAGTATATTCATTGTGCCTACAGAACTTTTTTCCACTGACTGGCTTGAGGTCGCTAGGCAGGGTCATGCAAGCATGTCATTCCACTTGCCTGGAAGAAATAATCTCTTGTTAAAATATTTTGGGGGTGAGCGGGTAGGGAATTAAAATTTGTAGCTTTAAATCTTTTGCCCAAAAACGCTTACTGAAAAGTCCCAGAGGAGGCTTTTGAGTTTTGATTTTTTTTAAGTTCTTAGGAGTCCTTAACATAAATGTCATATGTTTTATTGTTTTGACACTTCTGCAATGATAAATATTGTTACTGAAAGTCAGGAAGAACAGATGGATGTCTGCTTTTGTGAATTTCGTAAAATCTCAAGCTAATTAAGGGACTGTTAAAAACAAATACTGAGATTCTGTATTATAATCTCTGACTTGTTACAATGGGGCACATTCGGCAGTCCATAGATGAGTAAAATTCTCAATGAAGTCAGTGGGCGTTTTGCTTGAGCAAGAGAGACAAAATTTTGGCCAGTATATTGTAAAGTGGTTTCCTGATTTCATTTTTAGTGGAAATGATATAGTGGATGAAATTCCGATTAATTTAGACCCAGCATATCTAAGCTATGCTGTACATGCTCTTTGCAAACAAGCATATGCAAAACCACGCAAACAATAGTGTGCTATGATTTCAAAGCAGTTTTGCAACATATTCAACATTAATGTTTGTACAGTCTTTTGAACTTGTAGATCTCCAGATGACTGATTAATAATTCATTACTACTATAATATGTTACTGTGGAAAGTAAACTTAGAACTAAAGAGGGACATGAGCCACAACTTCTCCAAAACTGCTGAAAATGCCTTTTTCAGTAAGGGTGTGTCTAAACTACACCCCTCTGCTGACAGAGGGATGTAGATTAGGCACATTGCTTTTGCAAATGAAGCGGGGATTTAAATATCCTGCACTTCATTTGAATAGAAATGGCTGCCGCTTTTTTGCCGACATGGCACTTTGCCAGCAAAAAGCAGCAGTCTAGACGGGGATCGGTCGACAAGGAAAGACTTTTCCAACCGATCCTGTAGACCTCGTTGCACAAGGCATAAGGAATCGGTCGGAAAAGGCTTTCCTTGTCGACTGATCCCCGTCTAGACTGCCGCTTTTTGCCGGCAAAGTGCCGTGGCGGCAAAAAGTGGCGGCCATTTCTACTCAAATGAAGCGCGGGATATTTAAATCCCCGCTTCATTTGCAATAGCGATGTGCCTAATCTACATCCCTCTGTCGGCAGAGGGGTGTAGTTTAGACACACCCTAAGTGATCAGAGCGTGGTCATGGGTCACTTTCCCTTGTAAATTTCCAGCTGGTCCTCCTTGAATCTCCCTTCTAATCCATGGTGCAAAAAGAAACCGAATGGAGCCGGAAGAGCAGAATGTCAGAACTATGAATGACAATATAGGTTGAAACTCTAGTCTGGCACTCTCTGGTATGGCAACATCTGTGGTCTGGCATGATTTTAGTTAGCTGGATGTCCACTTATCATGGGTGTGGCCAAGTTTCCTGCAGTCCCATAAAGTTGGTTTACAGCCACCAGTCCTGGCTCTCAGAATTGAGTGCTGTTATTAAGCTCTAATTTACCCCTAAATGTCCTCTAAGAGCTCAGTAAGCAGTGGAAATGTTGATAATGCTGCTAGACAATATTGACCACCAGTGGTCCTACAAATTCTCTGGCTTGGCACGGTCAGGTCCCAAGGGTGCTGGACTAGAGAAGTTCAACTTGTATTGTATATGTTGCTGATAAAGAGGGAAAGGGAGCAGGATGAAAGGCATAGTTATTTTAGGAGTGGACTTGTGCCACCCATCTCAAGGCCCAGTAGGAAATAGTGTAGACAGGTTGACGATCCATGCAGATCCATGGAGAAATGCAAAATTTCCCCCTGGCTCTTGGGGATCTGCAAGTTTGCATCCTCTGCAAGCTCCTCATGCCTTCTCAGCCAGCATGATATGTCCAAGGGGTATAATTTTCCCCTTCCTTGAATCATGCGTGGGAGGGGAATATCTAGCTTTTAATGACTAAGGACCCCAGTAGATCATGTCTTATCCTGAAAAAGGCCCAGTAGTAAAAGCTATTTTGGGTGTAACACTTTTTGTATTGCCATTTCTCTCAGTTTATTTTCCAGGAACTGTGAATGAGGTCACTGACATGATGACAAATAGACAGAGAGTAAATTCTTTATCCGTATGGGATTCCGAGCTCTTCAAAGCTGGGAGCCACTAGGACTGGGAAAGTGCAAGTCCCTGTATTCAACTCAGTGTGTGTCTCTGTGGGTAATGAAGGGGAGGGGAGAAGACTCCCCTGTTTACTGCACCTGGTTGTCTTTAACTGTAACCGCCACAACATCAGTAAAAAGTTACAGACTGGCAAGAAATCAATTGGTTCTAGAAATAAAGATTAAAAAACACTGGTGAACTCCAAGGGCTGGTGGGAAGGAGGATTTTGTTTACCCTTTGAGTTTCCCACCATTAGCCAGAGGAGCTGCCGGTTGTTTTCCTTCCCGCAGCTTGAATTCATCTGTTTGTCTTCATCTGTATTTGCAAACAAGAGCCTGCATCCAGCTTTCTCTCCACTTTATCTTCAGCAGTAGCAAGAGCAGCAGAAACTAGAGCTGCGTCATCCTACCCTGTGACATGAGGGATGGGAAACAGCTGAGCCAGGAAGGCCCTGATCTCCCAGGAATGCCCAGGTTAAACATGCCCGGCATGGCTCCAGCCAGCAGCTACCCTATGCGCTCACATACTCTTCCTGGCGTAGTGTATAATGTTCTAAATAGACTTATACCTTTCCTTACAGACATAACCCAGGTAAGTATGCAGCTACAGACATTTTTAAAATGCTAATTGCTTCCTAGAACAATGGATTTATAAGGATCCTTGATACTCTGTGGTGTAGTATGAGCATTTTCCAGGATCACCATGCGATAGTACTTTGGTCACTTTAGGATTAGAGAGAGAAATAATGCTGAGAGAGGATGGTGGAGGGTTGTCGTAGAAGGGGACAGCCAGCAAGGATGAATGATAGGCAGCAGATCCCCAGAGGGTCAGTTCCTGTGTGCTTGCATTTAGCAATGGATTGTGAAGTCTTCAGAATTTTCTGCTATGATGTCACCAATAGTCAGACATGAAATAAATGGATCCAAGGCAGCATAGTGTAGTAGACTGATCATTAGCCTGGAAACCAAGAGTCCTGCGACCTGCTCCTGGCTCTGTCAGTAGCTCCTGCTTCGCCTGAGTTACATGCTGCATGCCTGCTCCTTCACACCAATGTTCTTCATGACCCCATTCAGAGTCCAAAAGTTTACCCTCACATTGTCTCCTGCTATATCAAGGCCACCTACCTGAAACCTGATGCTGACTGGGGAAGTTTCTTCTAAGAGTGAGTCCAGGTCTCACCACCTCTAAGTTAAAGGGTTGTTTTGGAGAGACATGGGTGGTTACAGCTAGGCCTTCATATCATCTTCTCACCCCTCCTGAAATATTTAAGAATGTGTGTCAATAAAGGTAGTTGACATTGAAGTAAGCACTGGCAGCCAACAGCTAGAGGTGTGATGTTGTATTTCTGACCACTGAAGAGGTCTTACAGGGTGGGAGCAAGTTAGGTCCAAGTTAATACAGTTCTCCTATGGAAATTGGAGCCACCACGTTTTCCAGGGCTTCCACATTCAGCAGCCTACCAGCTCCAGCATTCAGCAGTAATTAATACAATGCACTCTGGTTACATGCACAGCCATGGAAACAGCCACTAAATAGGCATATAGCCCGAGTATGCTTGTGCCCAAAGTTAGCCATAGAACAGGGGTTCTCAAATGTCATTGCACCACAATCCTCTTCTGACAACAATAGTTACTACAAGCCCCAGGAAGGGGTGGGGGGGGGGCTGATGCCTGAGCATGCCCAAGCCCCACCAAGCCCAGAATGGGCAGGTGAGCCAAAACTGAAGCCCAAGGATATCAGCCCCAGGCTGGGGCCTGCAATCTGAACCCCACCTTCGGCCCCAGGAGGTGCAACTCAGACTTGCTGGGTCTAGTAGGCAAAGCCTAATGCCAGCCCCGGTGACTCCATTAAAAGAGGGTCACAACCAAGGTTCCCCCTAAGCTGCGTGGCAGCACGGCCCCACAGCTGCTTAATCAGCCCCGCCTAATCAGGCAGCTCCATGCGCAGAGCCATGAGCCTCTGACTGGGCGGGGCTCATTAAGCAGCTACAGGGTCATACTATCATGCAGCTTAGGGGGAACCATGGTCAGAACCCCCTTCAGAGTCCTGACCCACAGTTTGAGAACTGCTGACACAGAGGACCTGATCTTACAGGCCTTTGAGCCCAATGGCAGTCTTTCAGGTGACTTGACTGGGCCTTTAGAGAAGTGTAAGCTCTCTTCACTAACCTTTAATTGTTTCATATTCCTCTCATCATTAGATTGAAGGTTTCCATGTACCACCATTACTACCTGTTTAAAAATCCCATTTATATTTTCCACCATACAGTCCCTTTTTTTTAACCCAGCATGCTAATATTTCTTTCCACTGAAACTGATTAATGGACAAAATCTCAGGAATATTCCAGTTATTCACTTACCCTGAGCAATTACGCTGCAAAGAACAGCATGTGGACCCCAGTTTGGCATGCAAATAGCCATATTATGCAATTAGTAGACATGCAATTAATTGGAATGTCAAATGGAACTGGGCTGAGACTGTAAATAAAAGGTGTATGCAGAGAAAAGATTTAAGTGGAATGCATTTGGTAGGTGACTAGAGTGAGCAAAGATTCTGTTTCTGAATAAGATATCTTGCTCCTTAAATCAGACATGAATGAAACATTACAATGTAATATACCAAGTAATCAAACCACTGCAAGGAAGAATAGAGGTCTACTCCTGCTCCTAGCCTCAATGTGGCCAATTCTTGTGACAAGTGGTGTTTTTCTTTTTTAAGGTCCCAGTTCTTTTAGACAAGTGAATTTGTGACAATCTCAGCTTCCATTTTGAAAACCAGTCCATTTCTAGCCCTCTTGGTTGGGGAGAAAAGCTTGAAGATGTGACCAAAAGGTTCAAAACCCACAGAGAAATAATTTATTTAAAAAAAAAACCCTTTCGTGATTTTGGGGGGGCTGACTCCAGATCTCAGGATGCCTGGGATTGGCAATACTGTGTCCGAGACCTCAACTTCAAAGGGAGCAGGACAAGGCTCTAAATCAATTTAAAATGAATACAAAAATATTTCTGAAATAGACAGGCTTGTTGCTTTAGGTGCACAGCGGGGGAAAGATGCTTTGCCTCAGGTGAGGGGGTAGGATGCCACTCTGAAAGCTGCTGCAGCTGAGGGTGAGGGAAATGACAGCTAGGCCAGAGCTCTGTTCCTTGCCTTGGCTGGTGTGGACTAGGGATGTAATAGTATAGTGAATTAACCGATTAACTGATAAGCAAAAGCTTATCAGTTAATGCTATAGACTACACGCATTTCCCCGCCCATCCTTTGCCAGTAAATTTTTTAGCAGGCTGGACAGCTGCCCAACTGCCCAGCTCAGTCCCGGCTTGCACTGGGTCCTGGACCTACCTCCGGACCTGCATTTAAAGTATAGGTCCCAGCTTGCACTGGGTCCTGGACCTACCTCCGGACCTACCTCTGGACCTACCTATGGCTCTGCATTTAAAGTGTATTAGGAGCCAGGTGGACAGGCAGCCCAGTTCAGTTCCGGCTCCTGCCAGGTCCGGGAGCTCAGACACCTCGCCCACACTTCCCCCCGAACAGGGACTGCCGGGGACTATAGAATAGTCAACCACCCGATAAGAATTCATGAGGTTAATGAGGAGAGTTGGCAGTTTTTCAAAGGGACATTGTTAAGGGCCCAAAAGGAAGCTATTCCGCTGTGTCGGAAAGATAGAAAATATGGCAAAAGACCGCCTTGGCTTAACTACGAGATCTTGCATGATCTAAAAATAAAAAAGGAGTCCTATAAAAAATGGAAACTAGGAAAAATTACAAAGGAAGAATATAGGCAAACAACACAGGAATGCAGGGGCAAGATTAGAAAGGCAAAGGCACAAAATGAGCTCAAACTAGCTACAGGAATAAAGGGAAACAAGAAGACTTTTTATAAATACATTAGAAGCAAGAGGAAGACCAAGGACAGGGTAGGCCCACTGGTCAGTGAGGAGGGAGAAACAGTAACAGGAAACTTGGAAATGGCAGAGATGCTTAATGACTTCTTTGGTTCGGTCTTCACCGAGAAGTCTGAAGGAATGCCTAACATAGTGAATGCTAGTGGGAAGGGGGTAGGTTTAGAAGATAAAATAAAAAAAGAACAAGTTAAAAATCACCTAGAAAAGTTAGATGCCTGCAAGTCACCAGGGCCTGACGAAATGCATCCTAGAATACTCAACGAGCTGATAGAGGAGGTATCTGCGCCTCTAGCTATCATCTTTGGAAAATCATGGGAGACAGGAGAGATTCCAGAAGACTGGAAAAGGGCAAATATAGTGCCCATTTATAAAAAGGGAAATAAGAATGACCCAGGAAACTACAGACCAGTTAGTTTAACTTCTGTGCCAGGGAAGATAATGGAGCAAGTAATTAAGGAAATCATCTGTAAACACCTGGAAGGTGGCAAGGTGAAAGGGAACAGCCAGCATGGATTTGTAAAGAACAAATCGTGTCAAACCAATCTGATAGCTTTCTTTGATAGGATAACGAGTCTTGTGGATAAGGGAGAAGCGGTGGATGTGGTATACCTAGACTTTAGTAAGGCGTTTGATACGGTCTTGCATGATATTCTTATCAATAAACTAGGCAAATACAACTTAGATGGGGCTACTATAAGGTGGGTGCATAACTGGCTGGATAACCGTACTCAGAGAGTACTTATTAATGGTTCACAATCCTGCTGGAAAGGTATAACAAGTGGGGTTCCACAGGGGTCTGTTTTGGGACTGGCTCACTTCAATATCTTCATCAACGATTTAGATATTGGCATAGAAAGTACGCTTATTAAGTTTGCAGACGATACCAAACTGGGAGGAGTTGCAACTAATCTGGAGGATAGGGTCATAATTCAAAATGATCTGGACAAATTGGAGAAATGGTCTGAGGTAAACAGGATGAAGTTTAATAAAGACAAATGCAAAGTGCTCCACTTAGGAAGGAACAATCAGTTTCACACATACAGAATGGGAAGCGACTGTCTAGGAAGGAATACGGCAGAAAGGGATCTAGGGGTTATAGTGGACCACAAGCTGAATATGAGTCAGCAGTGTGATGCTGTTGCAAAAAAAGCAAACATGATTCTGGGATGCATTAACAGGTGTGTTGTGAGCAAGACACGAGAAGTCATTCTTCTGCTCTACTCTGCTCTAGTTAGGCCTCAGTTGGAATATTGCATCCAGTTCTGGGCACCACATTTCAAGAAGGATGTGGAGAAATTGGAGAGGGTCCAGAGAAGAGCAACAAGAATGATTAAAGGTCTAGAGAACATGACCTATGAAGGAAGGCTGAAAGAATTGGTTATGTTTAGTTTAGAAAAGAGAAGATTGAGGGGGGACATGATAGCAGTTTTCAGGTATCTAAAACGGTGTCATAAGGAGGAGGGAGAAAACTTGTTCATCTTAGCCTCTGAGGATAGAACAAGAAGCAATGGGCTTAAACTGCAACAAGGGAGGTTTAGGTTGGACATTAGGAAAAAGTTCCTAACTGTCAGGGTAGTCAAACACTGGAATAAATTGCCCAGGGAGGTTGTGGAATCTCCATCTCTGGAGATATTTAAGAGTAGGTTGGATAAATGTCTATCAGGGATGGTCTAGACAGTATTTGGTCCTGCCATGAGGGCAGGGGACTGGACTCGATGACCTCTCGAGGTCCCTTCCAGTCCTGGTATTCTATGATTCTATGATTCTATTCAATTAACCAATATTTAACATCCCTAGCGTGGACATGGCCCTGTAAACGTAGCAAAGCAGCAGATCACAAACAGTGGTCCAGGCAGCAGTTCCTGGTGGTCCCTGGAAAACAAACTGGCCATGTGATGCTGACTTTCCTCCTTGTTCCCAGACACTGAATTCCATGAAAATATTTCCACGTGACTGTCCATGTGAGCACGCTCTGTAGTTATTCTGAGGAGAATACTCAGTCACAAAGGGGACAGGAAATGGGGTGTGCTGTTGCTTATTAAGGCCAGGAGTACTTTTAATTATATGTTAAATAGCAGCTGAACCCAAGTATTAGCTACAACCAGCAACCCAGAGCCCCACCTTCCAAAATGGAGGAGGACCTTTAGCCTCAGTTGATACATGCCACTTCCTTCCCTCTATGACAACTGCAGCTGCTCCCCCAGACAGTCAGCAAATAGTGAATGGGAGGAGATGTATTCCTAGGATAATCTCTCCCCTAGCGTGGCAACAGAACGATGACAAAATGTGTGCATCCCTCTACTAAAGCAACAATAAATTAACAAACAGGGAGCCACTTGTTCTTGTTCTTCTGAGAATGTAGCTTCAAGGCCCGGAAGTGCCGCTGCATACTATTGGGATGACTGGGAGATCAGTGAAGTTTCAAGTTGTTTAAGACAAATTTTAGTTTCTTCATAATTTTGTTAATTTTACTATAGTGATAAATTAATCAACATTTTAAATATCCCCGAAATGAAACCAGTGTATGTTAAAAGTTTCAGCTATGCTTGCGTTAATCAACTTTTTTAAAAATAGTACTTCCCTTGCCACCTTGAACATCTCAGATGTTCCATGCTTTCCTGTGGTGAGATGTATTTCCTCGGTGTCATTCCATCCCGCCAAGGTATCAGAAGGCTGTCAGACCCCATGAACAGTGACTGGGATTTCTAAAGAATATGCTGAAAAAGCCTTTTTTGTGTCTTCATGGAACTCTACTCTGCCTGTGGTCAAGTAATGTCACTTCAGTTGCATTTGCTCCCTCTGCAACATTGGGTTAAAAAGCCTTGCATATTGTTTTAATGGACTCTGAGACCATGCAAAGATGAGCATGGTCTATAAAATGATGACTGGTATGGAAAAAGTGAATAAGGAAAAGTTATTTAGTTGTTCCCATAACATAAGAACTAGGGGTCATCAAATGAAATTAATAGGGAGCAGGTTTAAAACAAACAAAAGGAAGTTTTTCTTCACGCAGCTCACAGTCAACCTGTGGAACTCCTTGCCAAAGGATGTGGTGAAGACTAGGACTTAAACAAAAAAGAGCTAGATAGATTAATGGAGTTCAGGTCCATCAATGGCTATTAGCTAGGATGGGTAGGAATGGTGTCCCTAGCCTCTGTTTGTCTGGAAATGGGTGATAGAGAGGGATCACGTGAGGATTACCTGTTGTGTTCCCTCCCTCTAGGGCATCTGAGATTGGCCACTGTCGGCAGACCGGATACTGGGCTAGATTTGGTCTAGCCAGTATGACCATTCTTATGAGAACTTTATAAACTGAAAGATTTCTTCAAAATTTATATTCATTTTGCTAAGATACAAAAACGTCAAGTGATTTCTCTTGATTTAGTATGAAGAGAAGAAATCTCAGACACATCCATGATCTTAGTTAGGCTTCCTATTCCCAGGCCTGCCAACCGGGTGGGGGAAGGTGAACATAAGAACATAAGAACGGCCCTACTGGGTCAGACCAAAGGTCCATCTAGTCCAGTATCCTGTCTGCCAACAGTGGCCAATGCCAGATGCCCCAGAGGGAGGGAACACAACAGGGAATCCTCACATGATCCCTCTCCTGTCATCCATGGTGAAGGGGGCAAAGGAGGCAACTGCCCCAGAGCCTGGCAATTCAAATGGTTCTGGAGCTCTTGGCCACTGCCACTGCTGCTACTGTGGCAGCAAAGGCGGTCAGCACTCCAGGCCCTATTAATCACTGCTGGAACTCTAGGCAGTGCACTCCTGATGGTGCTAAAGGACTGGCAGAGAAGGCTAGCCTGCAGCTCCACCCCTTCCATGCAACTGCAGCCCTGCCTCTTCCACCTGAGGCCCCACCCCTTTGGGGAGCATGGAGTCACTGCCCCCTCTCCCCCACCTTGCCCAGCGATCAAGCAAGTCTGTTGGCCTGATCATGCTTCCACTAAAGTTAATGGATGTTCTCTTCCTCAGATTTTTTTAGATATTTAAATTTAGTCAATAAACTTTTCGGGTTTGATTTTATTCTGTAGAATGATTTCAAATATTTGAAATTTGAGGTGTGGTATTGAACAGCAATTGGTCAGGTAAGTCACATGGTATTGTTTCTATTTCCCAGCTGGACGAAAGCACCAACTTCTCCAGCAAACAAACATACTTGCATGGCTGAATAATACATACTTGTGTGTGTGACTTCTGAAACGGGTTTCCTATGAGGGTTTGGGCCAGTAAAGTTCAATCATTCAAATGTGGGTGGAAACTACAGAGTGAACATCAGCCTGGTGAAGCAAGTTGATTAAAAAATTAAAATAGATGTTTGGAAAAAATAGCTTTATCTACTATATATTTGAGAGAGTTTGTGCATCTATGTCTGTCCATCCATCTGTTTGTCTGTTTGTTCAAGAACTCCTCATAAACGGTAAGAGCTAGGACCACCAAATTTGATAGGCAGCTTCCTCTTATCATAATTTAGAGGAAGATCAGGGTTTGGTTGTGCCAGGACAATGGAATGTGATTATTTACCATCAAATGGAAAAGGAGGGATATGATAGCAGGGACAGTTATACACACAAATGACAACAGGGGGCACCCCAGCCGCAGGGAGCAGCCACTGGCTGGCAGCATGGCCCCCTGCCACCCCAGCCTGCCCTAGGACACAGCTGCTGCCAGGGAGAAGCCAGCTCCAGGCCACCCCCTGCCATTGCTCTGGGCCAGCCCCAGGGAGCAGCCACCAGCTGCCCCCAACCCCTACCATTAGTCCCTCCTCATCCCCAACCCTGATTCCTTTCCCCCCATGCCTCAGCCTCCTGCCCTAAGCCCCCCACATCCCTAAACCCCTGCCCTGACTCCTGCACCCCCCAGCCTCCTGCCCTGAAGGATCCAAATAATTCTGGGTACGTCTTCTAGTTTGCCATAATTTAGCAAGCAAGATATCTTTATAGGCTTCATATTTTAGCTTATTCCTTTCCCCTGCCCCATATTTACATATACCAGAGGAAATTATTACAAGGAGAGATTCTTTACAAACCTTTTTTGTAAAACAGTCTCTGCATTCTACCTCTCTGAGATGCTGTAGAAAAACCGATGATCTTTTAGGACCTGACTCAATGTCCATTGAAATCAATAGCCTCTGTCTGACTTTTGATGGGCTTGGGCTTTGGCTCACGTCCTTAGTGTAGGTTTATATTATATACATTTCATTTGTACACACATAATACTCAGCTTTGAAAAACTATTAGGAAAATTTAACAGCCTAAGACAAAAATCTGCTTGCTCACTCTTCACAACGATGATTGATGATAATGGGAAAAAATGAGTGCTATAATGATAATTTACTCGCCTGTCAACAAAAATTAGTCATCCTGGGTAAGCAGAATTTTGCAGGCAGATATATATGTGTGTGTTTATATGTATATACATATACACATCTATAACTGTGGGTAGATGTGTGTGTGTTTACTCCCAGATAAATGGATTAGATGTGCAGTGTAGTGTTAACACAATGAAAGGTGGAATTTCCATATTCTGTATTGTATACATTCATGCTGAATAATTAAATTATTCATATAGTGACAGACAAAAATATATATAGTTATTTTCTATCAGAAGAAATTAGAACATCACCATTCTATCTGCTTATAAAGATATACCTCCTAACTGCCAATATTTCCCGTACAAACATGTGTCCCTAACATGTAAGAGCATATAAGGCATGTCTACACAGCAGGACAAAAGTCGAATTAAGCTACACAACTTCAGCTACGTCAATTGTGTAGCTGAAGTCAAAATAGCGTAATTCAGCTTTTGGCGCTGTCTACACAGCAAGAAGTAGAAGGAAGTATACTTTTCCTTCAACTTCCCTTACTCCTTGTGAAATGAGGGTTACAGAAGTTGGAGTAAGAAGTCCTCCAGCTCACCATTATTTCAAAATAATGGCTTGCTGTGTAGATGCGCTCTTTGTTATTTTGGAATAATGTCAGTTATTCCAAAATAACGCTGCTGTGTAGACATACCCATAAAACATCTCAAACTATTTTAAATAATGCCTCATTTTACACTGTAGGCTAAAGCAATATATTTTAAACACATGATATTTGTCTGTTTCATCCAAGGATTGTTTGTTATAAGAAATGGGTCTGTTTTGGTAATATTCCAATGCATTCCATATGCTGGCATATATTTAAAATATATGTGCAATGTATTTGATCAAATATTTATTTTTGCCACCTGGCTTGCAGAGGTTTCTGATATTGAGCATTTGGGTTCCTCTCTGCTGGTCTGGGTTGTTTTTGGAGTGGGGCTGAAGGTGGGGGGAGGGGAATTTCTAATACAATTGCAGGCAGCACTATCGGGTCATTAATGAAAAACCTAAATCTCCCCTGGTATTTGAAACGAGCATCACAGAGAGAGAGTGAACAAGACCATCCAAAGATTTGTTTCTTTACATAAATCAAATTCTTTTCCAATCCTTCAACAGAACACATTAAAATATGCCTCTCTCCCTTTTTCTCGCTGCAGCATTTCCCTGGATTGCCTGCGAGAGGAGTGTAGACCCTCGGGAATTGTTTAGCAGCGATTCACTGGGTCAGTGTATTAGAACAGACTCAAGTCTATCAGCCAGATGGTGACTTCAGAAAAAAATTGACACACCATTTCAAACTGATTTCACGCAAACCCTCCTGAGGGGAGCCAGTGGGAATCCAACAATCAGATCTGTTGTGAATAAATATTACAAAATTGCCAATTACAAAAGGGATGTTTAAAATGTTTGACTGATTCAGAAGCCCGTTCACTTTTGCCTTATACTGTGATGACAGAGCCTCTCAATATCAATGACTTATCACTTTCCTTGTACCAGTCAAACCTCCCCTTTTAATTCTTTAGCAGCGGAAGTTACTGTGCTCCCTCTCAGAACACTTATCTCAGAGTTAGAAGGGGACTGAGATATGAGTTAGTGCCTGACTAATACAATTCAGGACATGAGGGCTGCTACAGATAGGGGTGAAAAATAAGTATTGGCCTTACTGAGCATTTGGTCTGAACACTATTAAAAATCTATATTGGGCAACATTCATTGCTGGTAAATACAAACAGCAGAGGATCATATGGATTTTGGGTGAAATGAGTAAATGGACGATAATTTCAGAGAGTGGCTGTATACCATTATAAAATTTTGTAGTTCATTTTGAGGAGACACTGCCTTTTGCATCACAACATACAGTGCTTCTAGTTCCTTGCTATGTGTGTTGCCCATTTAGCTGGGTCACTTTCTCATCTTCTGATGGTACCCAGCTAAAATTCTCTCTCTTCCTTTTGGCCTTTCCCCCCCCCCAGCAGCATCCTTTTCTCCAAATTCTCTCCATTCCTCTTTCACAAACAACCCAAATTTTCCCAACGTTTCCATGCAGACGGGTTCTTTCCATTTTACTGCAATACTCACCCACCCATTCCTTTCATCATCCACGATATTCACAATATATATTATAGTAGCAATCCACAGCAGTGTTAAGATTTGAAACCAGTGCTTGCATCAGCCTGACCTTTCTGGTCACTGACATACATTCTTTTCCAATTGGTCTTCAATTTCACACGAGCTAATGGACCATTGTGAATCTCCTCTGAACAGCAGTGCAACAGCCACCATGGAGACCAGACCACAGAAACATTCACCATTCATCCTCTCCAGTTTCTTCTCTTATACTAAACAGGATTTCTTCCTTCCCAAATGTGGTCATGAATTGTATATGTTTCTTTAGAAGTGTGTATGATAAACATAGGCCCATACCATTTCAGAGGTAATTTGTCACTGTTATGGCTTTTAGCATCCTTATGCCCACAGCCATGCCAGTTTCAACATTCATTTTTCAGTCCAAAAAGCTAGATCAGGAGACATTCTACACACTTTGATTTTTTTTTTTAAATTAAAAAATGGAGTAAACCAAAATGGTTCCCTTTGTCAACAGAATTTTTATGAGAATGCCAGAATTTTTTTTAAAATGTCTGAAGATGAATTGCATAAATTAACAGCATTACTAATTACTGTATACAACTTTTCTCTCCCACTAGAATATGTTGTACCTTCATGTTATCTTACTATATATTTTAGAAATGTATGTCTGCCTATCTGTCTGTCCGTCTGTGAGTCGGTTTGTTCAAGAACTCCTAAACGGTAAGCGTTTCTTCTTCTCATAACTTAAAGCAAGGTCGGGGCTTGGTTGTGCCAGGACAATGGGATGTGCCTGGATCGATTGTTTCTCATAAAATGGAAAGGGAGGGGTCTGACAGGTGGGACTGTTAGACTGCAGAATGACCACAGTGGGACAGGAAAGGGCCAGCAATAGGAACCATGACAACTATAATCCCATTGGGCCAGCAGGGGTGGAGAAAGAGGTGCCTATCTACTATATATTTTAGAGAGTTTATCTGTTGGTGTGTCTGTTTGTCTGTGTGTCTATCTGTCCCCCAGCCAGGGGACATGCACTCCTCCCACAGCTATGCCCGCTTCAGCTACAGTGGCCAGGGACAGACGCTTCTCATCTAACCCCAACCTGCTGCACTGAGAGAGGGTGGGGGCTGTCTTCTCTCCCCAGGGCAGCCTGTATACTGAGCCCTTCATCCCCAGCCCCAACACAGAATAATGATTTAAATCTGGGGTGGGAAACCTTTTTGGGTCAAGGGCCACTGAACCACAGAAAAATCAGTCAAGGGCTGGGGGCTAGTAGGGAGGGAGCGTGGGGGGGGGGAGCTGGAGAGCCAGCATGGGCTCCCCAGTGCTGAGTGTCCTTAAGCCTCAGGAGCCAGATCCAGGCAACCCAGGGGCTACAGCCAGCACCCGGGCCTTATGTTCCCCACCCCTGATTTAAATGAAGTTTACAAAAACTTATGTGAATGAAGGGCCAGTGTTCTAGTGATTAGTATAGCACCTTATCTAAGTATGTGTCTGAACACTTTCCATAAACACATAGCCCAGTTCCCAAGTCCTAGCAGTTCAGTTTCCAGGTCTGAATTCCACACTCAGAATGACTCCTCACTGAGTGTTTCTGGTGAATATTCAATGGCATAGTTAAATGGATTTGGTTTCCCTGAGTAAGAGGAGTTTCAGATGCATAAGAAGGGAGGAGTTTCAGATGTTTATACAGGTCTTTTGGGGGGCCCTAGGTATACAACAGTCTGAAACAGTTTAAGACCATTCCCAAAGAGGAGGGAAACATAAGGGTCTATTTCTCTGTACTGAAGGGATGTCAGGCAACTAAGCATCTGTGTAACACCTGTGATCCTTGTCCAGCCTGTCTCTAAATATCAGCTGTCAGCCAGAGCTCCCGAATGCTGCAATGTAGCTCCTCACCCAAGCAGACCATCATAATCAGGACTAGCTTGGGTCACTCTGGTTCATGAGAATCCCTTGTTACAGCTCTTCTCACCTTCAGAGTTTGTGCTGACCTTCCCAAGCGCTCTCTTACTCGCTGACTTTTTTTTTTAATGTTTCTCACAGCCTTAACCTGGGAACAGCATCCCTGACCCTTGGATACCCCCAGCCAGGGCTCTGCCTCTTGGTGAACAACCTGAAACTTTATCTCTCTGCAGAGACCCGTGGGAGAGTCACATGCTGCGCAATGGCAATGTCATGGTGCGCAGTGCAGAACAGCGCCTGAGACCTGGCCATTGGGTTAGTAATCTATCCAGCTCGCAAGGCATCAGCTTTACCTTACCTCCCTCTCTGCTCTTTCCTCTTCGCTGTATCCTAATTGCTTTCACAGGAGAACCCAGCAGCCAACTGTTCCTTGAAATCAATCAAATAACTGTGTAGCAAAAATGTCATAATTTATAGACCGTTTTCTTCACTCAAAGTTGAGGTTCATCTCTAAATTGACCTGGTCCTCTCCAAATGTGGCTGTGTGACCCCACATGTCCCTTCACACCCTTCCCAGTTGATAGAGAAACTGTGCTGTGATACCTGAGCTCCGCCATCAATCTTTCTCAAAGATCCTCCTCACACAGGCCTTTCAATGACTTCTCAAATTCAAGAGCTCCCCTCTTCTTTCCCCCCCCCTCCCCCCGTAAGGTCTCTCAAAGGCCATCTTGCATCCCGCTTAGATCCAGTTAAGCTTCACTTCAGATGGTGGTAGATCTGCTAATCTGTGAAACTATCTGCATGGAAGACGTGAGCAAATAGAGTATGGAAAATATTAAATTGACTTGCATGGTCATTATTTCCAGGAACCTCTGGAGATCTGAGGTATGAACGCTAATGACAAAGGTCATTCATAATTCTAAACAAGACACCCACTCACTATTCCCCAGCCAAATCAGTGATTCCTTGAAGTCACATTACTTGAGAGAGGTCTCACTTGAGATACAGGAGGCATTTTCATCTTTAAAGACAAACTCCCATCAGGAGTTTCATTAATAGAGAAGGACTTGAGCTGCAAGCTGGGTGGGGACCTAAGCATTCAGGGATATTCGGTCTGGTTCTTGGGAACTGCTTAATGATTCCCATTAATCGTAGGCCATCCGCTGGTGAAGCCAGACAGTGGAGCTAGTGTGATCTAGTAGAAGGAGCGCTAGCCTCTGAGGCAAAAGATGGAGGATCTAGTCTCAGGTGAATGGCAGATTCTTATGTGATTGTGGACAAATTCACTTCACCTCTGTTCATCCTCCCACTCTTTAAATGGCCTGAGTTGTGCAAGAGCTCAGACTAGATGATCACAGTGGTCCCATCTAAACTTAAAATCAAAAATATATGCACCTGGGCAAACTAAGGAGTAGATGGATTTAAAGTTCTACTGAACTTGGATTTGTTTCTGCCTGTCTTCCATGTTGCACAGGTGGGTGTGACAACACCAAAGGCAGGGCAGCAGGAAATCAGGCCCAACCATTGAGTTTTCTTCCCACTCATTTTCGCCACTAACTGTACCCTGAACATGCCGAACTGTCCACCCTAGGGCAATGGATTAGAGCAGCAGCTCAACTAGAGTTTGAATGCCTGCATTCCTGCACCTCCGTACACACCATAGATGGGACTTTCCAAAACAACAAGCCCTTAGAATCAACAGAGCTTGAGCTTCTAAATCCCTTAGGTGCTTTAGGACAAGCCTCACCCTCAGGATTATGTGGTTTGTCCACCTTCCCAACATGCTATTTTCATGCCAAGAAGTTGCACTGTAACGGGCAGATCTGTGAAAGGGCAACAAAGAATTAAAAACTCCCTTATTATGACAACTCCCATAAAAGGTTGAGACTGTGTAGAAATGTCTTTCCCAATCACAGCAATCTGAGAACCCTTTTTGTCAGACAATTTATCTGCCAGCACCCTCCCTGGTTTTCTGAGGGCTTTTTGTTTATTTGTTTGTTTGTATAATAAGGTTTCTTCTGTATGGTATATTATCCCTTAGTCAGAGTCAATGCTGACAGAAATGTTAGTCATTTGGGCTCTGCTTCACCTGCTGAGAAGAACTGAATTTGCAGAAAGGGACGAGGCTTTTTATGATTTCATTACAGAGCCAAATCAGATAAGAATAATTATCCTCTCCTGGGATATTAGGCTGCACCTCACCAGGATGGGCAGCTGACAGCTGTTTTATTGGTTGACTCACTTGGGTCTGGAAATCAAGGATTAATTGTTCATGCGTCGTGGTGGCTCCAGGAATAACAAGCAAAAGGTTCTTTCTGGAGATTCAAGACAATGTATTTTCAATTGTTATTACAAACATGATTTCATTGGATAGGGAGAATTTTACAAATTAATAAAATCAAGAAAGTTAAAAATCCAGTGCTAAAGGTTGTTGTGCATTTCAAATCTGGAGCTTTTTAACATAAACAAGTGTTGGGGGAAAATTTTCTCCTTCCAAGAAAAGTCAAAATCCACTTTGTCAGAGAACTTTTATTCTAGCATTTATAATGAACAGATATGGCTGCTTCTGATCTCTCCATCCTCCCCATTTCAGTATGTACCTCTAGATTCTATGATTTGGAATTCATTTACTCCTGCCTATCATCATTTTGAAATTATTCAAAGAATAATAATGGGTCTGAGCCAAAGCCTATTAAAGACAATGGAAAAATCTCTCGTTGATTTCAGTGGGCTTTGGATCAGGCTCAGTATAAATTCCTTTGGCCAATATTCTGATCCAAGTTTGGCACAACCCCATTGGCATTTATGCTGCTGAGAGCAAAATATGGCCTATGTTTCATCACTCAGTGCAGATACTGCTCTTCCCAGGCAGAGGCTTCCTGGGATGAACTTTTGTTTTGTGCAATCTGGACAACCCAAGTTCCAGAGCAGCACTGGAACACTTGCTCAAGTTTCCTAGCAGGGGTGGGTTGATCATCATTCAGCAACAAATTCCTACAGTAACCTTTACATCCTGCAAATGGTATCTCTCCTCTCCACAACCTAAGCTCCTTTCCTGGAAGGGAAATGAAATATAAGGTTGCCTGCCATAAATGGGAACTGATCCTGGAATCCAAAAGTGGTAAAGGCGCAGAGTAACAGATCTCCTAGAATCAGAGCATACTAGAACTGGAAGGGAACCAAGAGTCATCAAGTCCAGTCCCCTGCCCTCATGACAGGACCAATCACAATCTAGACCAGTGTTTCTCAACCAGTGGTACGAGTACCCTTAGGGGTACTCAAGAGAAGTCTGGGGGGGTACGTCCACACAACTGAAATTTGGAGAAAACTGAATTTTTGTTATAAGTTTTATAGCATTTAATTATTTTTGTACTTTTTACACCCAAATATTTCATCGCCTGCCTAGCTACAATTAAGTTGTTTAAACAAATGTGTTGCAATGGTAGAAAATAAAATTGTGTGTCTGAAAACTGTAGGTACTGGGGGTACTTTTTTTTAAAGGGGTGCTTTATAAAAAAAGGTTGAGAAACACAGCTCTAGACCATCCTGCCTAGCTTCTCGCAAAGGTGTGCATGAGATGCCAGGTGTGCCCTTTCCTTTTCATATGGCGGACAGAGGAAGTTAGAAATCGGCCTGGCACCAGGAGTACTTACACAATAGCACACAACAACATGGATGACCAGACCCTGCTAAGCAGCATTGTGCACATGCTAGGTTAAAGTTTGAGCACACTGGACAGGTTAGAATAGCCATGATGGCTACTTGTCAGTACGATAGAGAAGCTGAGGTCTTTGTGTGCAAAGTAGGGAACTTGGACAACCGGATAAAATTCCCACCTGAATCAGTGAGAGCCTCTGCCCACTTATGCCAGGGCTAAATTTGTCTCCTAGGATATGACCCTGAGGCTTTCCAGCAGTTAAGGTCCACAGTGCTGATCTGTCAGAGGAGGAGGTGATGAGGATGCAGTAGCATGTCACAAAGGGTCTGACGAGAATTGATATGTAAGACCTGATCATTATGAGTTTGCCAGCCCGGTGTCATTTCACGGCTGGGCTGGCTCTTTGCAGTGTATGATACCCATCAATGCAAAAATGGAAATGATGATAAATGGGGGTGGTTAGCTACATCTCACAGACTGATTGCAGCAGCTCGCTGTTGATTGAGAAACAGCACCCGCCATCAGCAATGATGGGAGAATTCATGATTCAGAAAGTGTGACTTAATATAATTTTCCATGGGATCAAAAATGATGCAGTGAGGAGCATGTACACCAACAGAGGCATTTAAGAAAGTAGTTGCCAGACTGAACTTTACTAAGGCAATGATGTAGCTTCAATACAACTACTTTGCATTTTTGGGCCAGGACCCTACGAAGACTCAATCATAAACCTGGTGTAGTTCAGTCACACTTATAATAACTGAAAAAAGAGGAGGAAGAGGAGATGATGAAACTAAGGCAAGTCAGGAAGGCTGAGAAAGAAAAGAACCTGGAACAAAGCAGAGACTTTAGTTCTACAAAATCTCAAATGCAATAACAAGATTTAGGAGAATGAAGGTTTCACTTTGCAGGATGTATGAAATATGATATTCTGTCTACACCAAGGCAAATTGATTGATCTAAGGTACTTAAATACCCCTCCCTGTACTGAAATAGCCCAGCATCTTACAGCTCTTCATGTAAGAGCTATCCCTTTTGGGAAATTTGAGGGACAGAGTGGTTAAGTTACTTGCTCCTTTTAATTTCAGAAAGGGGAACTACACAAAAATGAGGAGGTTAGTTAAACAGAAATTAAAAGGTACAGTGCCAAAAGTAAAATCCTTACAAGCTTCATGGAAACTTTTCAAAGACACCATAATAGAGGCCCAACTTAAATGTATACCCCAAATTTAAAAACACAGTAAGAGAACCAAAAAAGTGCCACCGTGGCTTAACTAAGTAAAAGAAGCAATGAGAGATAAAAAGGCATCATTTAAAAAGTGGAAGTTAAATCCTAGTGAGAAAAATAGAAAGGAGCATAAACTCTGTCAAATTAATTGTAAAAATATAATAAGAAAAACCAAAAAGGAATTTGAAGAACAGCTAGCCAAAAACTCAAAACTAATTTACTAGAGTTCTTTGAGGAGGTCAACAAGCATGTGGACAAGGGGGATCCAGTAGATATGATGGACTTAGATTTCCAGAAAGCTTTGACTAGGTCCCTCACCAAAGGCTCTTAAGTAAAGTAAGTTATCATGGGATAAGAGAGAACGTCTTCTCATGGATTAATAACTGGTTAAAAGAAAGGAAACAAACAAAATAAATGGTCAGTTTTCAGAATGGAGAGAGGTAACTAGTGGTGTCCCCCAAGGGCTCGTACTGAGACCAAACCTATTCAACCTATTTATAAATGATCTGGAGAAAGGGGTAAACAGTGAGGTGGCAAAATTTGCAGATGATACTAAACTGCTCAAGATAGTTCAGACCAAAGTAGACTGTGAAGAGCTTCAAAAGGATCTCACAAAACTAGGTGATTGGGCAACAAAATGGCAAATGAATGTTAATGCTGGTAAATGCAAAGTAATACGCATTGGAAAAAAATAATCCCAACTATACACACAAAATGATGGGGACTAATTTAGCTATAACTACTCAAGAGAGAGATCTTGGAGTCATTGTGGACAGTTCTCTGAAAACATCCATTCAATGTGCAGTGGAAGTCAAAACAGCAAACAGAGTGTTAGGAATCATTAAAAAGGGGATAGAGAATAAGACAGAGAATTATCTTATTGCCTCTGGATAAATCCATGGTACAGCCACATTTTGAATACTGCATACAAATGTGGTTGCCTCATCTCAAAAAAGATATATTGGCATTGGAAAAGGTTCAGAAAAGGGCAACAAAAATGATTAGGGGTTTGGAACGGGTCTCATATGAAGAGAGATTAAAAAGACTTGGACTTTTCAGTTTAGAAAAGAGGTGACGAAGGGGGGGTATGATAGAGGTCTATAAAATCATGAGTGGTGTGGAAAAAGTGAATAAGGAAAAGTTATTTACTTGTTCCCATAACGTAAGAACTAGGGGTCACCAAATGAAATTTAATAGGTAGCAGGTTTAAAACAAACAAAAGGAAGTTTTTCTTCATACAATACACTGTCAACCTGTGGAACTCTTTGCCAGAGGATGTTGTGAAGACCAGGATTTTAACAGGGTTCAAAAAAGAACTGGATAAGCTGATGGAGGTTAAGTCTATCAATGGCTAGTAGCCAGGATAGGTAGGAATGGTGTCCCTAGCCTCTGTTTGTCTGTAAATGGGTGACAGGAAAGGGATCAAGTGAGGATTACCTATTGTGTTCCCTGCTTCTGGGGCATCTGGTATTGGCCACTGTCAGCAAACAGGATACTGAGCTAGATGGACTTTGGTCTGACCCAGTATGGCTGTTCTTACATTCTAAGGTCATGCAGGAAGTCTGTAGTACAGCAGATACTTGAACCTGGGTTGCTCAAGTCCCAAGGTAGAGCTTTAATCACTGCATAAGCCTTCATTTCTATTTAAGGGCATAGACTATGGAGGGTATGGAAAGTCAGGGAGTGCTTTGGAGCATGTTTCATCATCCTTTATACTGGGACTGGGCTGCAGCCTCTGTTGTTTCTTCTACAACCTGGTACAGAAAGGGATTTTTGAAAAACGCACCCCCTACAGAAAGGAAATGACATGATTTTACTAGACAAGGAAAACAGAAGAGCAAGAGGATGAAATCTTGAGTGGATCTGGATAGGAAAGTTGTCATCCTAGGCCAGAATCTAACCATAACTTTGTAGTCCAACTTCAAGACAAAAGCTCTTCTCCTTGAAAAAAGTGCTTTTGAAGGAGAAAATTTCAGGGAGTTTTAAAAACAAAAGCAACCAGGGAATTGGAAGCTTAGCACTGGAGTGCCAATTAGATGGCCAAGTGGCAGAAATGGCCAAGAGAAAGGCACTGGAAAAACAAGTAGCTTTCTCTTGCTCTCCAGCTTGTAAGGAAAGAGGTGTAGCGGGGAGGTTGACCAGACAATGACTTGATTTATTTGCAAAAGGTGATGCCCTCCTCATGCATGAGATATCCAGGAAATAAAGGCTCTGAAACATCAAATAACAGTGAGATTCCAATGATAACCAAGCAATTACTGCCACCTTCACTGGAGAAAAGAGACCTGATTAGGGAAGCATTGGAGGATATCTTGGTAAACATGCCAAAGCCTGGTTAAGGGATTTGACAGAAACAGTGACCTTCATACTAAACCTCCATCTGTGAGAGAGGGGGTTTGGGTTCAGTACATGAGAAAACATTAACTCTTGTTAAATGTGTGGGCATGGAGAGGAAGTCCTTTGGGACACAGGAGATTGTGATTTTGGATGTTCCACCTAATGAACTTGTTCACTGAAGCTGTACCTGGGTTTTGCACATATTTACCAGTGAGATTGTCATGGCGCTTCTGATCAGGATGTGGCTTCTGATCCTTCAACTGAGGAGATGTGACGATAGGGCTAGGTGGAGAGGCAGCTTCATAAGTGAACCTGTTAACTAGAGAGGAGCTCATATTTGAAACCTTGATTCCAAAACACCCAACTTCCAAGCTTTCGAGGCTGTTCATAACTGAATCTAAATTTCAGAGAGAACAGCTGGCTCCACTCAAGTCAATGGCAAAGCTGCCATTGGCTTCAGAATGGCCAGGAATTTACCTTGTGTCTCATTCTGTCTCTGTAATAGACCAAACCCAAACACCCCAAACTTTGGGTAAATTCAGATGCAACTCCTTGGACTTGTGGTCAAAGTTTCCTCTAATTTTTTCCATTCATGTGAGGAATATTTTTGTTATGTGCACTGAGGCATTTGCAGATGTGTACCACCAGTAGAAACGCATGGCTGTGGGCACGCTGCTAATCATGGTCAGTTTAGTAGAACATTAAAAGCAGAGTCTAATGGCTCTGAGTGGTTATTTATTGAAAGTTAACTGAACATTGGTGAAAAATTCAAGTGTTTGCCACGTTAATCCCAAGGACGTGGACATGGAATTAGTTCTGTGTTGGAATGTTCTTATTTCCAGGCTTGGTTTAAAACTTGAAAATATCACAGCACACCCACTCTTCCCAGGATGAATAATTTTCCCTTTAAACTCTATGACAGACTAATTCTCCCTAGCTCCAACAAACCACTAATCAGGAACAAGTCTCTTTAAAATGAGAGGTGAGGAATCACTGGGAAACATTCCAAAAAATGGGTCAACGCTTTAAAACTGAAAATTAAAAGCTCCATCTTCCTAATTGTTTTTAAATTTCACTCTGCAGGAGGTAGTGGAAGCTAAGTGTGGTGTATGAGCGGCAGCCTGGGATGAAAGAATTCCTGGTTCTGCTCAGGTTTATTATATCCCTGCCAGTGTGGGCCTTGTAGAATGCATTCCAGCCTAGGATCTGGCAAGCCTGAATGCCATTCTAAATTCTGCCACTGATTTACCGTGTAACCTTAGGTAAGTCATTTAACTGCTTTTGTGCCTCATTTTCCCCATCTGTAAATCAAAGTGAAAATATATACCCACAAATATGAAGTGTTTTATCACAACTGGTCCCACTGCCACTTGGCTGGGTGACCTTGAGCAAGACACTCACTTCATCTCTTGGTGCCTCAGTTTCCCTCTTTATACAAATTATATCATAATTCCTACCCCACCAAGAGGGATCATTGATGTCTGTAAAGCACTCTGTGTTGCAGGGATAAAAGCAGAACACAACAGTGGGTGCACTCCGGTAGTCTGGTTCTCTGTGTGTGACTTAATTTGCCACAAAGCACCATGGTACATGTGACACTTACTATATTTATATGAATAAATAATCAGACTAACAGGGCTCTGAGCTTTACATCAGAGTGGACTAGAGTAACAAAAGCATTTAGCTGGAAATTTGGCTGTTTAAAATCAGAGCCAAGTCTATGCATTCCAAATCCTCTGCTCTTAATATGGGACACTGCCATTTAAGGAGGGGGCAGTGCGGATTTCTGATGCAAAATTCAGGACAGTTGAGAGGGGACATAATAATTGTCAGTCCAGAGAGCATCCCAGTGCACATGTTCTGAGGATAAGAGTGTCACCAGAGACTATTGTCTGTCCCCTCTCTGTTAAAGTAGAGATAAGGCTGGGATAAATCTCACTGGGACATTCTGCCCTATGATGTTATTTCATGCCACATCACCTAATAGGTGTATTTTCACACTGCTTGCTACTGCTGTGAGGTTCTGCAGCTCCTAGCCAGGCTGACAATCTCACTATATGGAGAATGGAATAGTGACGGCTAATTGATTTTACAGCAGTACCGAAGGACAGACAATGAAAGTACCATCAATTTAATCCACTATTTAATGGTTCCAATTTAGCCTCTGTAAATGCTCACTAAACTAATTTCTCTGGGTTCAGCAATCTGAAAAGCTATCATATCTCTAATCTCCTTCAATATATTCATCTGGAAAAGGGAATTTAGCCAATTCTGATGTGCGGAGATGATCTGTTAGCACAGTGTAAATGTTTATAACACGGCAATCTAGTTCGTTTATAAGGATATGAAAAGTTTTATTGGGGAGGGCACTGGAGTGGAACCACGGGATAATAGGCAGTTACCCAGCAGTCTCTGGGAGCCAGGGAGCAGGCAGGCATGCAGAAAAATACTAGGATTTACTTTAATCCCAAATTGTAAGCTAAAGTTCTGCCCAGTACATGATGCATCTGGGACTTGATGGCACAAAGGATTCTGCTCCATCCCCCAGAGACCTAGACTTTCCAACCAGACCATGATAGTAACAGTCATTTTTATTTCCTCGCACAGGCTGGAAATGAGTTTAGTTTTAGCACATTTGTGTCTCCTTATCCAATACGCAGAGCACCAGCCAGCAAGCCATCAGTGCAGTGCTGCGCTCCTATTGCCTTATAAAAGTTTTCACAAAGGCCACATTGGGTGGGCTTACCTGTCTTATGCCATTGGAGGGCAATGGTACCAGTCATGAACCCCCACCGCTAACCAGCCTCCTCACAGAAGAAATGGACCCATCAGAGCCCTTCTCATGAACCCTGCTTTCTGAACAACCCAATTCTGATCCCATTGGAGGCACACAGGAATTTTGTCATTGACTTCAGCGTGGGTAGGATTGCCCAGCACACTCCATGCGACCCGCCACAAGGTTATAATACTAGAAATGGGTCTGAACCAGTGTTCCCTGTAAGCTGAGCGCTTGGGCGGCCACCCAGGAGAGAGTCAAATGCTGCCCAGCTTATTAGGAGAGTGCCCACAGCTGGCAGCATGTGTTACTATTGGTGGTGCACATTCACACATGCCTCAGTGCATATAACTAAAATTATTCCACGCCTGGATAGAAAAAAAAATAGAGGAAACACTGGTCTGAATTAGAGCTCCAGATCCAAATGCCCTTTCTTCCCTGGAAATTAGGAGGAAGTTCTGTCTTTGGTTTGGGTCCAAATTTCAGAGCTCAGAGCTACCTTTATACAATAACCTTGTTCTGCTCATCTGCTGTTGGAAATCAGAGCAAATAACCAAACTTGCCCTCTTTCTTATCTTTAAAAACAAATTCCAAAGCTATTCAAACCAGGGATTTTATGGATTAGTATCTCATGATCTTCCAGTGCTTACACGTAGCACTTTATCCTATTGCAATGGGAGAGCTGGAATTCTCACATGTCCAGTGGGACATACCATTCACTTCTCGGCCTGAAGAGACATCTGCCCTTAAAATGGTCACTGATCCATGATTGATTATATCAGGTCTTTGGACCTCAGATCAGTGTAACTTCCAACCCATCCTCCTACATGATCTAGGTTGCCACAAAGAAAGAAGAATTTTTTTTATCATAGAATCGGAAGGGACCTCAAGAGGTCATCAAGTCCAGTTCCCTGCCTTCATGGATAGACCAGGGGTTTTCAAACTCTGGGTTGCAGCTTGTAACGGCATGATGTTTTGTTTACCTGCACCTCTGCAAGTACGGGCAATTGCAGCTCCCATTGGCTGTGGATTGCCATTTCTGGCCAATGGGAGCAGAGAAAAGGGGTGTGGACTGGGGCACCACTCCCCACAGCTCCCATTGGCCAGGAATGGTGATCCAGAGTGAATGGGAGCTGTGATCACCAATACATGTGGAGACGCAGGTAAACAAAGCGTCTCACGGCCAGCTAGAGGCTTGCCTTTACAGGCTGTGACCGAGAGTTTTAAAAACCCTGATCTAGACTATCCCTCCCAGGTGTTTGTCTGACCTGTTCTTAAAAAATCTCCAGTGATGGAGATTCCACAACCTCCTCGGCAATTTGATGGTTGGTTCTTTCTATTAAAAATGGTAGGTGTCAGGAGAGTTGCTGAACAGCGTTGGGGGGTTAGAAAAATGGTTTTAAAAAATTGGGAATTTAAGCAATGGTCCCAGAGAGTTAGATAACTGGGCAGGATTAAGAAGATTAAAGGTGAAAAATGTGTGCAATTTATTCCATATATAACTAGATGTATATGAGCAGGGAATAAACTACGTGCATTGTGCCCTCTGTGTGGATGGGCGCGCCCATGTGTGGTATTATATTATTATATAACTAGCCAATTAGCCCGTCATAAGACGGGATTTTCAGGTCTCCCCTCCATGTCGGTCTTCTCTCCTGAGCCTCCGGTCTCTCTCTCTCTCTCTCTCTCGCTCTTCCTCCTACTGCCTCCCCCTCTCTCTCTCTCAGCTCTCCTCCACCTCCTGCCTCTCTCTCTGTCTCTCTCTTTCTCTTCTCCTCCCCCTCCTGCCTCTCACTCGGGGGACCATGGAGCCCAAATGGCCATTTGGGCTCTGCGCTCCCCGTGCTGCATGGGGAGCATGGAGCCCAAATGGTTGCTTGCACCACTTGCTCCCACGCAGCGGCCCGGCCTGAGCGGCGCAGAAGTCAGCTGAGCACCACTGACGGAGGCAAAGGGGGTGGGGTGGTGACGTTCACAGCCAGGGGGTGGGGCCTGGAGCTGCTGTCACGCCGCACGTCACTTCCCCGCCCCCCCCTTCACCTCCCGCCATGGCGCTCAGCTGACTTCTGCGCCGCTCAGATGGGCTGCTGCTGGGGAGCAAGCGGAGCAAGCAGCCGTTTGGGGTCCCCCGCGGCGGCCCAGCTGAGCGGCGCAGAAGTCAGCCGAGCACCACAGCAGGAGGCGAAGGGAGGGGCGCGAAGGGGGGAGAGGCAGTGATGTACACGGCCAGGCCCTGCCCCCCTTCCCCTCCCGCCGTGGCACTCGGCTGACTTCTGCGCTGCTCAGCCGGGCCACCGCGGGGACCGGGGACTGCGGCGCCCAAACGGCCGCTTGCGCCACTTGCTCCCCCGCGGCGGCCCGGCTGAGCGGCACAGAAGTCAGCCGAGCGCCACAGCGGGAGGCGAAGGACATGATTCAGGCAAGAGCACTGGCCAGAGGGAACAGCCAGGGAGGCAACAGCGCCGCCCAGAGGGAACAGCCAGCATTTCAGCATTACAGAGTCACAGACATTAGGCTACTATATATATGATGGTCAGATTCTCATCTGGTAATAATTGTGTTTCTCTGTTTGCACCAGCTGAGGATCTGTTCCACATATTCTTGTAAATACATGTATATGTATATGTTTACATGTGTGCATATCAGTACAGTCTCAGTCATCCAAGCTTGTTTAATATCACACACTTGTTCGCACACCTTTTTTTTTTTCTGAAAAAGAAACCAGGTATAACATGTCAAAGAAAATATACTCCAGTTCTCTGCGATAGTCTGATCTATTGTACCAGGGTGATAGATTCTTAACATTTCACTATGAACTGACAAAAATGTAGTCACAGTCAAAAAGCAATGATGGAGTTAACTGGATTGGGCTGTCAAATATCTTTTATAGCAGGAGTAGTTCGGGACTGCAGCGGTTTTACTTTGGCCATTTTTTTATTCAAAGACAATTCCACAAATGAGCTTCTGCTTGATTAGTGTTTTAATGAATATATCTGAATGTACCACAAGTCCACCAGCCGTGACTTGAGAGCCACAGGCTATGCTATCCAGATGCTGCCTTTGTGCTGTCAGTTCGGGGTGTTAATGTCAAATACGCCAGGGGAGAAGGAAGGGGCATATTCAAGAAATAAGCGTTCTGTGAGGCAGCAATTTCCTTGGACAGGAAACTCCAGCTTCGACCCAGGCACTGGAAAGTCCAGATGGACAACGAAGCATACTGGGCCGTGTTCCGAACGAAATTACACCCTGTGTAGCTCCAGTGAAGATAAAGGGGTGTAATGTCAGCATGGACTTTGACCCTTTGTATAGCTCTGGATCACAGAATCCAGGCAGGGCCTTTGCGAGAGTTCTTGGCAGTTCGAAGAGCTGCATGGCAGATTAATTAATGACTGTTTGTTAGACACAGTGTGGATAAGAAAGGCAGTATGCCTACCAAGTATTAGTGTGATTACTTTGGGCAGTGTAATCCTGGCTGAAGTGTAGTAGTGCATGCTTCCTTCTGCTCCTGGACTGATACCTGGTAAGCGACACTGCACAACAAGGTTTATGGCACCAGGGAATGTATTTTCACTGTAAATTATTTTTAACATTCCACAGACCTTTATTGCATTTTGTGTTAGGCTTTATGAAAAAAAAATCTGTATTTAACTTCAAGCCCTGGTAAACATCTTTGCTTATGTTGTTATTTGATTCCTTATTTGAGTATTTCGATTTAATTTCACAGTTCATATACCTTAAAGTTTGGGTCCCCCCACCCTCCCTGAATTCAGAAAAACAGGACTAACCAGGAGCCTGCCTTTTTCTCTCTTTCCCCCCTTCCCATTGCACACTGCTAGATGGGTGAGGAGAATCCAGAGCATTTCCCTCTCTGCTTCACCCCACAATGTGCTCTTTGGAGGCAAGGAACCATAAAGATTGTATACAAAATCTGTATGCCAAGCCCTATGCTTTCCAACAGTCCCCCCGGCCCCAGCTTGGAGGGGAGATAGAGGAGAGGGCAAGATGATAAAACGCCTGTGCCCAGTAATTCTCTTGACCCTCCAAGGACTTTACAGGGTAATGGGAGGGGGGCCATTGTGGGGTTTGTTTCAAAACAGAAGATCAGGGGGTGGGAGCTGGTCCAAAGTCTGTTTGAAATCAGGGGGAGGCTTTGGGCCTGAGCCAAAGTCTATTTCCTAAGGTTCTACAACATTCTGAATGCACGCACAGCACACTTGCCGAAGGTGGGGCAGGTGCTTTTGAAAATTGTACCCATTAGAATAAAAGTGTGATAAGAGCAGCTATAATGTAGGATGGTGGCATGGGAGGGTCTGCACTGCAAGCTAGCTGAGAGGGCAAATTAAAGGGTCCTATTAATAGCTTAGGCCCCTGGGGAATGCCTGAGTCAGTTTTGTGTACACTGGGAGGCTGAGGCTGTGAGGGACAGAGTATCCCACTGATGAGCTGGCTGAGTTTACCCTCTGCTCCCTCCCCCCCACACACACACCCTGCCATCTCCTCCAGCAGTTAGCAGTGGTTGTGGCAGTGGTCACCACACTAACGACTCGCAGCAGTTACTATTTCCCAGCCCTAGTGAACAACAAGTCTCAAATGCCCCCTTCAGTGGCAGCATTGGCCAGGATGCCCAAAGACACAGCTTACTTCAGGTGTTCCTACCCTGCCAAAATGGCCTCTGTGGGACCATAGCTTTGGATCTGAGGATTGGGGGGATCACCCTTTTTTGGGTCACTTGGGAGACTTTTTTTAAGGGGAGTAGATATAAAATCTACACTAAAAAAAAGAGATGAAATTCTAAAATCCCCCTCCCCAACTGAGCCTTGAATGAACAGAGGCTGCCCTAACCTGCAACCCTCACTCATTTGCTCTTCCAGAGGTCCCAAATGTTGCCATACAGTTGGGTCCCGTAACAAACCAGCACTGTGGCAGGGGGATGACACTGCCTCTTGGAAATGGAAATATATCGCTCTGCTATTGCTACTGCTTTGTGCATGAGAACAACCTTCCTTGGTAGCTTTCACTGTCTTTTACAGGAAAGGAAGGATTGTCCAATGGTTAGCACTCCAGACTAGGACTTGGGGCGGCACACTTCTCCTTGCGCAAAAACGGCCCTAATTAATTATGCAAATGAAGCGGGGCAATATGCTAATATGTGCTTCAATTGCATAGGCTTTTGTGCAAGAGAGGGGCAGTGCAGATGTTGCCTCCATTCCCTGCTCTGGCACAGAATCTCCTGTGTGACTTTGGAAAAGCCCCTCTGTAAGAGCACTTTCCTACCTCACAGGGGTGTTGTGAGGAGAGACACATTAAAGCAGGAGTGGGGAACTTAAAAGATGGAGCCAACCCCAAGGCCACTCACTTTTTTTTGCTTCTCACTTGTGTGTGGCTCCCGACTGATTTTTCTGTGTATCAGTGGCCCCTGGCCCAAAAAAAGTTCCTCACCCCTGCATTAAAAATCGGGAGGCTCTCCAATACTACAGTAATGGAAGTCAGAGACTCACCCATGACTGATACAGCCTTTAATTGATTAAGACCCTCCATCTGCCCCTCAGGTAGGTAAGTTTTATTGCCAATTTTACCACTAAACTGAATAAACTGAAGTTAAGCAATTTGACCAATCTCATGCGGCTGATGAGTAGCAAAGCGAGTGAGGTTTTGATTCCTTTCAGACCTTTTTAGGTACCTCCTCTTGGCAGGGAAAGATGTAACACTCATGATATGTTGGCTACAGTCTGTATTTCTCTGCACGCACAAATGCGAGCAGCCAATTCTACTAGAAACTGAGCAACTCCTCTGAGCTTGAGTTTTTTAGGGAATCGTCACAGGTGGGCAAGGGGCAGTTTTAGTTGTGCTGGTGGTATTGCCAAATGCTCAAAAATCATGACTGAGACCCCAAAATATCATGAGATCGGATTATACTCCTGAGATTTAAAACAATATAATTACTGTTGGGCTTTTCTTATTTGCCTTGGGGTTCATGTTTCAAGCTCTTTTCTGTGACCAGAAGCACTAAAAATTTACTCTGTACAATAAGCTCAGCTTTCACATTTTAATCATCTGACCCCAGGAGCTGGGGTTTCAAGCAAAATGCCAAATGTTGTGATTCTCACCCAAAATGTGGCTCATCCATGGACATCTTCATTCAATCATAATGTGCCTAACCCCTGCCTGGTTCTTTCTTCCCTTTACATGTCCGTGCACAGATCAGGGACAAAAGCAGTCCTCGAGCCTAAGGAATGAGCCGGATTAGAGTGGTTGTCAGAACTAACCACCTCAAAGTGAGCAAACAGTTCATGGCTCCATCCTATCTGCAGCTGAACTGGACTTGCATAGAGGAGGGCATCTCTTGCATCGTATATAGGGGGAATAACCTTGCAGCTCCAACTCCGCCCCATTTCTGGAGAAACTAGGAGCCAAATTCTCAGCTGATGTTGCTCCACTGAAGTCAATGGAGTTATGTCCACAGAGAGAGAACTTGACCCTGTGCTTTTGGATGCTCTGACAGGGACAGGGAGCCTCAGTATAGCCTTTCTGCTATTGAGCCCCATTTGTAGAGAAATAAATGATTTTAATACCTTGGCATATTTATCATTGTGAGTCTGAGCCTGCTGCCTCTCTGTGCGCACTCTCTAGCTCCTGGGACTGATGGAATATAATCATGTCCTTTGGAAATCTTTCGTGAATTCTCCGAAAAGCAAAAGGAAGCTACGTGGAAAGATTTGTCTTTCTTCAGGATTTTCTGTTTTGGTCCTTAAGCCTGATGTTCAGAGGATTATCAATAGTGATTTGGACAGTTTGGGGTATTTTAGGGAACTTGTGTTTAACTAGAAGGCGTCCCTCCACAGGGCCCAAAATGGAATATCTAGCTTTCCTATGTGTCCTTTTCCCCCCATGGAATTGTATCTTCCTACTTCTAATCCAGAATACAATGACATTTTAGCAGCTGCTATGGCTGGGAGGATGATACGCTATTTTCACTGTATTTTGTAGAATCCAAATTTTTCAGAGACCTGGGTTTAAGCTGTCTGATCCATGCTTGACTAGAAGGAAAGTTGTTGGTTGTTTTTTTTAAAAGATTTCATTTGCACACTTAGGGTACATCATTTTTTGAGGAGTAACATTAGTTTGAACCAAGGGCTTTGGTTCAAACTAACACGTCCCAGCGCGCACTTCCTGGTTCGAATCAGCTGTGATATGAACTAGTGCGCCGGCGAGATCATGCTAATGGAGCGCGGGATATTTAAATCCCGGCTTCATAGCTACTTTGCTCGTCTGCATTTGCATCCCTAGTCCGAACTAAGGAACAAATGCAGACGTACCCTTACATCCTGCAACTTATTTTTGTGGTGGACAGAGCAAGTTGTCCAGATAACTTTTGTGGATTGACACTTATTTTGGAAATGCATTGTGCGCAAAATCCTTGCAGTGATCTTTGACACTCACATTCAGGCATGGAAATGAGGACCCAATATTTTGAAAATATTGACTAGAATTTTTTTGTTATTTTACCTTCCCACATCAGAAGAATCCTGGAAGAATGACCATTTATGCTCTAGACTGCCTGGGGCTACGTCTAGACTGCAGGTTTCTTTCAGAAAAAGCTTCTGAGGAAGAGATCTTCAGGAAAAGCTTCTTTCAAAAGAGAGTGTCTACACACCAAAAGCACAATGAAAAAGCAATTTGCTTTTTCGAAAGATAGCGTCCACATTTATTGGACGCTATCTCACATTTAAGTTGTGATTACTATGGCTGGAGTGGCCACTAGGGCACCTGTGATTTTTCCTGGAGGCCTCTTCTTTTGAAAAAACACTCTCTTCCGCATCCACACACACCTTTTTCTGAAAAAGCTTTTTTGGAAAAAGGCTTCTTCCTCATATAATGAGGTTTACCCACGGTGGGAAAAAACCCTCCGTTCTTTCGACTTTCTGTTGAAAGAATGCAATAGCAGTGTGGACATAAGTATAGTTTTTTCTGGAAAAACAGCCATTTTTCTGGAAAAATTCTGCAACGTAGACATACCCTGGGTCTCAAAATAATCATCATCACCTTCCCCAAAATGCATTTGTTGTTCTGTTACCGAGCTTCATCTCCTTTGGCCAGTAAGTTTTAGACTTGAATATGAAAATCCTATCCCGGAATGTCGAAGATTTCAATAAATCTGGCAAAAGGAAAACATATTTATTATTCTTGAACAAAATCAACACAGACATATAGTTCTGCACCAGGCAAAGCCCCTCTCCCAACAAGGGGGGGGAGAGGGTAAAGCTACATTCAAAATGCTGTCCCCCCTCACTAAACAAAGGACAGTATTCAACTGTTCATCTTGGTACAAAATTTCCATTGACACCAATTTCACTTATTTGTTGATTGATTTTTATGTGCTCAGTGCCATAGCAACTGGGTGCATTCAATAAATTAAATGTGACATTACATTAAGTTAAACTTCTTGTGGTGCATAGCACACACAGCATCCCTCCTTGTGCCCTCCAAACAACTATAAACAAACCAGTGATTACTCAGAGTCAAGCAACTGTTTGCAGTGAACTCCGAAGATCTGTACATTTGAACCTCAGCTGATACAGACATACTTATGTGTAACACAGATGGGAGAATAAATATCACAATGAGACTTCGTAACCAATGATATAAAATGTAAGGCCCTGATCCTGCAGTCACTACAGATGTGCTATATTTGACACTAACAAATGATCCTATTGAGTTCAATGAGATTACTCACATGGGTAATGCTCAGCTTACACATACGCAGCACTGGGTGCCACATCATTTCATAAACTAACTTAATTCTCCATTTATAGATGTCACTTACACCAGTGACATCATTGCTCCGTGATAACTAATATAATTCAGATTAAATAAATATGTAGCATGAAAAATATATTAATTTTAGAAGGCTATAATCTATTACCACTCGGCCTCACACTCCTGGCTAATAATAAGGTAATTATATAGTCACACAATGCTTCTCTATAGCTATTTAATTAACATCTTGCATTTTATTTTATATGGTCATCCAAATTCACAGCACTAACAGTTTTGTAATATTTCACCCAAAGAAATGAGGAACTGACTGGGAAGCTCAGGGAAAGCTTTTTTTTTATCTCTTTAAGCTGTGGAACATAAAAGAGCTGAGTCCTGAGGAATCGTTAGTAAAGTCCTGTCCTGGAAAGGAATGCTGTGAATTTCTTGGACAATGATAATGTGTTACCTAGTAGACAGATATAGGCTGACACTGAGAAATAAAAAGGAACGGGGAAGAGAGAAGTGGAGAGGGATCTGTAAATCTCTGGCATGGTCTTACCTGAGCTGAACATGCGTCCTGACTGACCACACAGCAATGATCAGAACTGAAAAGAGAGCCCCCTTATGCTGGTACGTGGTGACGTTCTGAGTCGATGGCGGGTGATAGCGCTGGTTTTTGGAACCCGAGTGATCTGTTTGCAGTTTCATTCTGACACTGACACCCTGACAGACTTTTGTTTTCAAATGGCATTTGGTGAAGCAAACAGAATGGGATCCTGTTAACTTGCCAATCTCTCTTTTTTCCTGCCAATCTCAGGATGGCACAGGCAGCTTCCAAAAGCTCCTTCATGTGCCATTTCCCATCCCTCCTCCTTTTTTTTCTTTTTAACAAAAAAGGACAACATTTCTGCAGCAGCCTATTACAGCAGTTTGATATGCATAATAATGAATCAATTGAAATTGAAATTGACACCTCAGAGAATCAGTGTAAAAAAAAAACCCCAACCCCTAGATGAATCCAGCTCTTTCCCTCCCTCTTCCCTCCTTACAGTTTTCTATCATTTACAACAATTTGCTATCACTAGGATCTTGAGCAGATCGTCGGGAGCTTGGTGTGTGCTGAAAAGTCAGTGATTGGGACTGAAGCTTGTACAGGCTCTGTCTCTTTCCTAAGCACAGATCAATTACAAGGCAGACAAGTCAGTGTCACATGTGATTCACAATGTCAATTTCATGCTAGTGGTAACCATTTAAGAAAGAGCAGTAGAGGTTTTACATTTGATAAGAAATCAACAGTGTTTGTGTTTGTAAAAGACCGATCACAGAGTGTGACAGCTCCACAAGATTGCTATGGAGCATCGGCTACACGTCTGTCATGGACCTATAAGTATTTATTTCAAAATTTTTTTTTTTAAACAGGATGTTGAAAATAAACTGTCAGTCTCTATTTACAGCTGCACATGTAGAAAATACAAAGGCTTTTAGGTTAAATTGTCAGTTAACAGAATTCAAAATAGAAAAAAATATGTACCACGCTTGCTGGTTTATTACCCATTTGGAAAAGGGGGAATCATTTCTAAATTTGGAGATACAGATGTCTCTGTTTTGGGTAAACATGGGTTGCATATTTTGGGAACTTTTGGTGCCTTTAATGTCCTGACCTCCATATGTAATTCAGTTTATTATATGCAATTTGTCTGGTACAAGTAGACAATTAGGGCCAGACTCTCATCTATTACATCAGTCTAAATCCAGACTGCCTATAATGAAGGACATGGAGTTGCTCTGAATTTACACTGATGTAACTGAGATCAGAATCTGACCCCTATGTTTTCAGCATGGAGTAAATACAGTCTTAGCAGCTAGATCATGGGAGCCAGATTCTGGTCTCAAAAACATTGATGTATATCTAGTGTACACTAAGGCAATGATCTTGCTCCAGATTTATACCAGAATAAAAAAGATCAGAATCTAGCCCTTCGTTTTCACCTCCTTTCATGCCAACTTATAGGGTGCAACTAGACTACATTCCTCTTTCGAAAGAGGAATTCATTGAGGGAAATCGAGAATGCAAATGAAGCACAGATTTATAAATCTCACCTTCATTTGCATAATCGCATCTGATCACTTTTTCGAAAAAGGTTTTTTTAAAAAAAGCAGTCTAGATGCAGTTCTTTCAGAAAATAAACCCCTTTTTCAAAAGAACCTTTATTCCCCCAGTAAAAATCCAAGACTCTGCTTGCTAAAGGAAGGAAAAATTCGGAACATTTTTAGATGATGGCTTTACTTGACAGCCATGTATAGTGGGGAAGGATGGTCTTGTGTCTGAAACTCAGGCCTGAGGGACAGGAAATCTGGAATCTAGTCCCAGTTCTGGAGTAAGTTTTCTGTGCCAACCTCCTTTCCCCCAGTCCCAAAAAAAGTTCTTCTGTGCCTTTCTTTTCCTATCTCTAAAACAGAGAGAGTATTACCTACATGCCTTGCAGCTGTGAGGTTTAATTGAGGTATAATTAATCAATCAAAAGGACTTAAAGATCCCGTGATAGAAGAAATGCAAAGTATTATTTGGTAGAGCTTTGCATTATATAAGAATATAAGAAGCAACGGGCTTCAATTGCAGCAAGGGAGGTTTAGGTTGGACATTAGGAAAAACTTCCTAACTGTCAGGGTGGTTAAACATTGGAATAAATTGCCTAGAGAGGTTGTGGGATCTCCATCATTGGAGATATTTAAGAGCAGGTTAGACAAACACCTGTCAGGAATGGTGTAGATGGTACTTGCTCCTGTTGTGATGGTAGAGGACTGGACTTGATGACCTCTCGAGATCCCTACCAGTTCTACTGTTATATGATTCTGTAAGTAAGTAAAGGCAGAGTTTAGTTATTTTTTTGGGAATGAATGTCCATCTCTGTTCACAGTAGCTCAACAATAGGACGAAGAGCTGTATCGGAACTGGCAGAAATACCACGGTACATTCTTACAATATTCAAAAAAGTGATCCCAAATGTTAAGTACTTCCAGAGTGTGCATGCTCAAAAATACAGTAAGAAAGGCAGGCCTGTGCCATCGCACACTATGAAATTGTGCTGACAGGACGGCTCAGCATTCTTGCGTGAAGGGAACTCTAGAGGGAAAGTGAAACTGCTGGAATAGAGAGGAAATATTGGCTCTGATCGTCACACAATTGCCATTGGCCTTGATGGAGTTACATCAATTTTTCTTCAGTGGAGCTGCATTGATTTACACCCACTGAGGATCTGGCCTTATAAACACCCATTGTGGCTCTTCAATACAGAGAGGCTCATAGATACAGAAGGAAATCCACAATTCTCCACTGCTCTTGAAAGCAATAGTCCAGTGGAAATCTGGAGTAAGTCCATTGGTTTCATAGAGTTATTATGGATTTGCACTGGGGCCAACCGCTGGCAAAATCTGGCCCAATGTTTTGTCTTCTAACATCAATATCTTACCAAAGGGGGTGAGGTGGCTCAGGAGACTGGTCATGGATTATAGAGCCCTTCACTCCATGCTCAGCTATTGGTTCTAATCAAGCTCAGCTTGACAGTGACTGTGTTTATCATCTGCTGGCTGCTCCCTGGCCTATGTGAAATGAGTTGGGCTCCCTCAGTTCCTAGGGAACACGTGTCACAAACCCATCAATACGAGCCGCCTGTTGTTGGCAGTCTGAGCCAAGAGGCTTCTCTGCCCTGGAGCTGGAATGCTGCCAGTTAAGGCAGGCTGGCAGGGCAGGGGATGTAGCTTGCACTTCATGGCTTGAGCTGTGGCCGATCTAGGCACAAATGGAAGGTTTTACTCTCCAGTGCTGTCAAGCTGGCTGCTGTATACGCATTAGAAGAACCAACACCAACCTGCCCCAAGACAAAGTTGTGCTTTGTATTGACTTCTTTAATGTTCTGCTAAAGTGTTTTAATTTATCTTTTCCCTTCTGCCCAGCTAGCACCAGGCCTGCCTGGGCTTCTGCAAGGGAATGCACAAAACAAACCCCTCTTTAGTTGGCTTTATGTTGTGCCAATTAATACCGGCAAGAGAAGGTGACTTTTTGTGTTATGCACAGTTATAGCAATGAATAAGTTTTCTCACCAGCAAGATAGTTTTTGTTCCCTGGCTGGGAAAGATAGAAGGGCTGACTGGAACCCTTTGCTCTCTGACATATGGGCAGCTGTGGTTTTGTAAATATAGACTAAACATGCGCAGTTTTAAGCATATGTTGGAAAAGATATTGGAAGATCAGAGTAAAGTAGTAGATGCCGACCCATGCAGCATTCCCCTTTGCCTCCCTTATTTATTCTTGGATCTGGACTTTTAATACTCAAGTCATCTGAAGAGGTGGGTTGTGCCCACAAAAGCTCATGATACCATCTACATGTTTTGTTAGTCTTTAAGGCGCTGCTAGACTATTTGTTGTGTTTTAAGTTTTTCCAGTTACAGACTAACTCAGCTACCCCTCTGAAGCTTTCAAAAATCATGAGTCAGACCCCAAAATCAGGAGAGTATTTTTAAAATTAAGTTTTCAAGTTTTTTTTACTTACCTTCTTTAGGGAATGGAACAACCACCCTCTGCACTGACACATCAAGGAGAGAACAGGAGACATCCAGAATTACAAACATGAACTGTCCCAGCTTGAATTAAAGAGTCAGAATGGGTTAGCTGCAACATCTCATATGTTCTCTGCAGATCAGCAAAGAGGAAAACTTGAAATTCCTACTGAAGTTGCAGGGGTGCTTGGGGCCTGTTTTCCAGCTATTCTGGGCAACTGTGGAATCTGGAAACTTTTTTCTTTGTTAGCTAAGATTTCCCTCTAACCACATGCCTCCAGGACTGTGGCTTTCAGAAAAACATCAAAGATTGGGAGACTCACAATAAAATCATGAGTCGGCAACACTGTGAAGTGAAGTGAAGTGAAGTGAAGTGAGAGACAAAGTAAATCACAGTAGGACAGAATGGAGAAGGATTTAGGCCTATATTGTCCCAAAACTGTCACTGATACAGCGGGCACATGTGGTGGATGCCTTACGCTCATTCAGCAGCCTCACAATATGATTGCCACTTCAAATCAGGCAAGGAGGCACAGTGGAGCTGACAGCCATGCCGGGGCCCTGAGCAAGGTGGGAGGCTTAGTGTTCTTGGAAGGGCATGGCCTCAGGAGGAAGGAGCAGGGCTGAGGGACCTCAGCACCTCCCGGAGTGCACCATGCTGCTCCTCCCTGCCTTTAGAACTGCCTGGCAGCAGCCATTTAAGGGGCTACAGGTGCTGCCTCCATCTCCAGGAGCCCCGGGCTCTTTAAAATCGCCGGGCCCTGGGGCAATTGCCCTCTTTGCCCCTCACTGTCAGCAGGCCTGATCAGGCATTATAATGGGGCTAGATGAGGATATAACAAATTGCCCCTACAAAGTACAGATGCAGAATTGCATCCACCGTATTGGAGGCCAGGCTGATCCTGTAGAAGTGCAATTGATTAGTGAAGTTGGTGTCAGTGTGACTTTTGTACCACAATGAACTACAGGCTCTGACCCTCCATTTAGTGACACAATTTCTTGTATCTTTTTTGAATGTGAGCTGGGAAATTTTGGGTGGTGGCTCTGACATGAGCTGATGGATTCCCAATTCTATGAGCAGCTGGTGAAGTGTCACAGAGCCAGTCCCGTGACATGGGTGAATTCTGAATGTGACATTTAACATTCCATGGAAATTTGTATTTCAACGTTGACAATGTTTTGGGTATTAGCTATAAAATAGGGATAGCGGTCCTGAATTGCTTTGTGAAGCTCTTTGAGATCTTGGACTGAAAAACATTATACAGTCACTATATATTATTATTATTATTTAGTAGGGGGCCGCACCCCCGCTCGCTATGCTCCCCAACCCCCCTCTCTGCGGGTAGGCAGTCCTGACTCTCTCCCTGGCTGCCGGGGAGGGCCAGGCCAAGGCGTGGCAGCCCTGGCCTGCCCCAGCTCTCTTCCCTTGGCTACCGGTTCCCCCACCGAAGCCAGGCCAGCCCCGGCTCTCCCCCTCACCCTGTGGCCACCAGTGAGTTGGGCCAAGGTCATGGCTGGCCTGGCTCTCTCCCCCCAGCCACTGGGGGGGGGGAGGTTGGGCCAAGGGCACAGCTGGCCTGGTTCTCTTCCCTCCAGTCGCCGAATGGTTGGACCTGGCCAAGACAGGCCTAGCTTTCTTCTGGGCTGCCAGGAGGGGCTGGGCCGACCCCCCGCCAGGGATGGTCCGAGGCTGCCCTGGCCCTTCTCCTCTGCCTGACCCCAAGGCCACCCTGGCTCTTGCCCTCTGCCACTTTCTCCCCCCCCCCCCCAGCCCCAGCCCCCTCCCCTGGCTCTTTCCCCCTCCCCCGGCCACCGGGGAGTAGGGCTGGGGCAAGGTCACGCCCGGCTGAGCCGGCTCTCCCCCCAACTGCTGGGGGGAAAGAGGTTACTCTGAAACCTTGCAGGCCCTGCGCTCTCACCCTCCACCACCACCCTCCCAGCTACTGGGGGACTGCTCCGAGGCCTCACAGGCCCCGTGGTCTCCCATTGGCCTCCAGGGACGTAGGGGAGCCACTGCTGGGGCTCACCAGGCCCTGCAGTCTCCCCCGCACTGCTGAGCACCAGGGAGGGAGCAAGGGGGGCGAGTGAGTTCTCAGCGCGGCAGCTGAGTATCGGAGAGGGGGGAGGAAGGGAGGAGTCAGGTGGGATGCAGAGTGATGTGATGAAGTCACTCTGTCATCCCACAGGAAAAGTTTTTTTATATATAAAGAAAGATTATTATCCTGCCACTAGGGTTGCCAGGTGCCCGGTATTTACCTGGACAGTCCGGTATTTTCACCTCCTGTCCGGTAAAAAAATTCAGAAAATACCAGACACCTAAAATGTCCGGTATTTTCTGGTTTTTTCCCGGAGAGGAGGCGAAAATCCTGGGTGCTTACCTGGGTCCGTAGGGGAGCTGTCTGGCCACCGGCAGCCTGTTAGGGCCAAAAAGCCTCAAAAGCATTCCTTAAAGGAGCCATGCTGTTTTCTTGGGGTCCTTTTTTTTGCTCAACAACTTTGGTCTCCCCCCCTTTTTTTTTTCTCAACAGAATTTTTTCCCCGGTGGGTTGTTTTGTTTGTTTTTTTCTGGGGGTGGGGGGTGGGGGTGGGGGTGGGGGTTTTTCGGTATTTTTGGTTAAACCATCTGGCAACCCTACCTGCCACTGTAATATGTGCCTGTGAATTCCAGTACACACAACACTTATCTGCTTACCAAACTGGCCTGACATATCCATTAGCTCCAAAGACCCTGCCTTGTGCTGACGACCAGCACTGTCTGAACCTTCTAGGATGATCTGCACAGTGATGGAAGAGGGAATCTGCATCCAAAGGCACAAAGCTTCACTTCTGACTCAATCCGAATGACACCCGCACTTCTCTGTTTGGGTTGTTTCAAAATAATTAGTGAGTGAATTAGATGTTCATGCAGCTAATGAAGGTTTACAGGCTCATGGTCTCCTGAGAAATGCTGCATACTCTCCACCTCCAGCTGTGTTGCCAACTCTCATGAGACTTATGATAATCAGTGTTGTATTAAGGCCCCAGCTCTTGGAGTCATGTGATTAAGGGAGAATCTCTAGTTTTTCTAAGTAAATGTTGAGCGTTTATGGTAGTGAAGTAAAACTTGAAAGTGTGAACTCTAAAGCCTCAAAAAAAGCAAATAAAAATAGATCAGAATTCATTATTTTTTAAAAATCTCATGGTTTTTAAACCAGTTTCATGGGGTTTTGTGGGTCTGACCCTTGATGTGTGAAATCTAAGGCTGGCAAGTCTGTGATCTTTGGTTTAAGCGAAGTCACTCCGCATTGTCCCGACTGTGCTCAGCACCTTACAAAATATGGCAGTCACAGCACTGGCAAGTGCAGGCAAAGTGCAGGCAAGAGATGTGAAAGCTTTCCCCATCCCCCACAACTGTCCTGACCTGCAGAACCCTGACTCATCCAGTTTCATGCACACCATATTGACTAGGGATGTAAAAGATTAAATGGTTACCTGGTAAGTGTTGGCCTTACCAGCATGCTTGCCAGGTAACCAGTTAATCAGAAGGCCCAGCCGGTGGGAGCAACCCCCTGCCCCTGGTGGCCTGGCTGGCAGGACCTGGCCGCAGCAGGTCGGTGGGTCTAGAGCAGCTGCCAGCCTGCACAGCTGGAGCAGCCCCTTGCCACCCATGGCCTGTGGTTAACCGGTTAAACAAATTGTTAAACCAGTTAACTATTTTAGTCGGTTTTTACATCCCTAATACTGACAATATTTATGTGGGGATCAAACATTTTCCTTTGGCCTCGCTGACAAACTTCTTCCCTTAGATCCACTTATGCAATGGCACTTCCAGTTGGATCTCTACACCCTCACACAGACCCCTCCCCTGCCACCCCACAAACACCAGATGATCACCTCAGGGGCACAGTTTAGGACCTTACCAAATTCTCCAACCCCATCCACAATGTAGACACCCCTACTCCGAATCATCCCACACAATACAAGTTGGGCGAGCAGATACACATCCATCCTATCCTCGTGTCAACCAGCTAGTCTCCCTACTGACCTCTATCCCAGTACACACTTGCAACTCCATTCTTATACACTAGGTTAACCTTCACTCCATCTACACAACCCTCCCCCAGAATCAGCCTAGACTGGCTGGGCTTTCCAACGGAAGTTATGCCCTCAATTCCCATTGACTTTCAGTGCCTTACTCCCTTCGGGCCCTTTGGAAATGCCATCCACTAGCAACGACTTTCACTCCCATGACCATGAGCAATTTGACCAAATTTTACTCTCAAGCTCACTTGAGTAAATCCAAAAGAGCCCATCATTTCAATCACTATATTCCAGATTAACACTAGTGTAAAAAAAAGCAGAATTTACCCCTTAATTCCAAAAGACATGCAGGTATTCTGAGGGCCCAATTCTACTTTTTGTTACTTCAGAGTAACACACTGGGAGTCAATAGCAATACATCAGTGTAACTGAGAGGAGACCTCAGCCTGAATTGTGAAGCTTCATACTATGTACACAGGCTCCTCTCCTCAGAAATATGCACACATAGCAACTAATTTTCATCCATGCAAGCCCATTCAGGTACATGTCTATCCTGTTGCTTTCTGTACATTCATTTGCTTCTCAAAGACCTCTATACAGAGCTCTCCTGTGGTTGTACACCCCAGAGCACGCACAAACACAAACCCGCATGCTTACAGCAAGCGGCTTTCTCCAGGACCACAATTGGAGAGTGTCTGTTTGCAAGCAGTGAATTTTCTCCATGTTTATCCCCTGGAGGGGGTGTTTTGTGGGTTTATTGACTAAATAAGGGTATTGATTTGTTAAGAGCTTTTCTACTTCCTTTCAATGGGAAATATTGTTATCTCTTTCCTCTCCTCTGTACACAAGGTGAGAAGTTCTTTTAGTGAGACCATAAATTTCCATCTTGGCTTTTCTCTGCTGTGTAAACAAGTGTTTGCCTGTCCCTGGGGGTTAATTTGGTCATGTTAAATGCTCTGTAGATACCTCTTGGGCTTGTAGATTGTAGCTCTAAGGAAAAGTCACATGCTTACATAAGACGTATCCTCCCTTCACACATTTTGCATAGTTACACTGTTATCCTCACCACCGCTGACAAACCCAAGGGCATGGAGAAGCAGCAACAAAATCAGACTCTTCTCACAGCGCACACATTCTCCTGTAAGCCTTTCGTTCCCCAACAAAAGCACAGGGGCTGGTACATACCTTTCTCAGGGTTGCTATGCTGTGCCATACAAAACTCTGGTGAAGGGCCCCTGAAAAGCCATCACTGACTGGAGAAGGGTTTGACAGCCATAGAAGAGCATCTCCCATTGTGACCTCAAAGGACATGCAGCAAAGGCAGTTACATCATCTCACCGTAATTGAATGTCCCTCCCCTGGAAAAAAAGCACAACCATTAAACAACAACTTCTCTGCTCTTGGGACAACTCATGGCAAATGTGATTAATAACGATCAAAGGTAACATAGCTGTAATCTTCAGCTTCTGGTGGAACAGTAGGTAATTGCTGATCATTTGTGACAGAGCTACACCTGTATTCATAAATACATTAGACCTTCCTTCCTGAATATTATAATTGTGAGTGGTCTGGGACGCTCCTAAACAGACATGGTTATAACACTAACCTATCTCTTTTCCCAGGGAGAAAATTCAGGCTTGTGAGGAAATGGACATAGCACAGTATATTATTCATGTCCATAGCAAAGTTGTCTCTGCTCTTTGTTGGATCTGTCGTGAGCATGGCTCATGAAGAGTTTTCAGTGGCTAAATGTTATTGTTCTACTGTTGTACTGAAATCAGGAGTTTCCCGCAAATGTGAGACATGCTGGGATTCTAATAAGAGTACCACCTCATTCTCCTAATATAGGAATGAACATAGAATACCTCTGGTGCAAGAGGGACAAGAGGAAGAAATGCACTTTCAGGTGGATCAGATCCTAACTTTATTGGGATCTGTGGTTCACACCACACACATCCAAGTCCTGATTCAGATGTACTACCTAAATCAAAAGTCTTTGAGGGATAGCCATGTTAGTCTGTAACTTTCAAAACAATGAGTAATCCTGTGGCACTTTAGAGACTCACAAAAATATATAGGATCATAAGCTTTCATGGGTAAAACCCACATCATCAGATGAGTTGGAGTGGAAACTCATCTAATGAACTGGGTTTTAGTCACAAAAGCTCATGATCCTATATATTTTTGTTAGTCTCTAAGGTGCCACAGGACTACTCATCATCCCCTAAATCAAGCCTTCATACTACACTAGGTTCCTCCTTGGGTTAATTCATTGTTTCTCAAGATAATGCTGGACATGACAGCCATAGATCAACAGTGAAATAAACCATTTTAATCTATTGGGATGCCAATATGATCAGATTACAGTGAGTCCCATTAAGATTCTCCATAGGTTAACAGTGAGCCATATTCAGGCTTCATTGGGCTGTACCAGAACTGGACTGGAAGCCATAGCACGACTTAATGGGCTGTGGGTTGTATCAGCAAGTGTGTTATAACAGATCCCAGTGGGCTGTGTCAGCTCCATTTACCAGAGCAAATTCCAGTGGGCTGTGTAAGATTTGAACTTCATACTATACACGAGTTCATTTACAAGAGCATTGCATAGCTGCATGAGTCCCACTGATTCAAATGCGGATCTAGACAGCTAAAACTTCATACAACACTTTGGACATTCACTCCACTATGTTGCATCATTGGTAAGCTGAGTGGGCTGTTGGCATTATGGCTCCCAGGAAGGCTGGCTGGAGGGGGCACCATCTTATTGGGACAAGAAGTCTTGTGAAATTATACAAAATGCATCACGGAAGGAACTATCATGTTGTGTCAGTCCCAATAGGCAATGCAAGCACAGCTCCCGCCTTGGAGAAGCTATTAAGGCTAGATCAATATCATAGACACAATCTTGGCTTGATTGAAATCAATGGCAAAACGCCTGCTGACTTCAGTGGATCCAAGATTTCACCCCATGCACCTCATGCACACATAGCCCACTAGATAACATCAGCACGGTGTGCTGGAACACATCCCACACTGGCTGGTGTCAAAAGCAGCTATTCATCTCTGGGGTCTGTAGCAGCACCATAGTGCATCACAAAGTGGTGCTGAGCAGTGCCAGAACTGGAACCAGTGTCACAGCAAGGACACGTGAGCCGTATGAGGCCTGAACTGTGCACCCCATCATCGCCACATGATGCATCCGGCACACATTCCATAGTCACAGGAGGTTCCCATCGACTAGACAAGAACTCTGCATGGGAGGGTGTCATAGGCTAGTGGGCTGTGAAAAACTCAGTGGCTTTTCATGGGTGCAAAGGAGTAGGGCCGTTTCTAGGGGCAGGCAATCAGTGCAGGGGACACTGTGCCACTTGAGTTTGGTGGGTTTAGTGGAGCCAACAGCCTCTGCGGCCCCTTGGACAAGGTGGGGAAGCCAGCTCTGTGCTCTTGAAAGGGGTGGGGCTGAGAGCAGATGGGGTGGACCCCCAGCACCACCTGCAACACAGCAAAGCCCCTCCAGCCCTTAGTGCTCCTGGGGTTCATGGCACAGCACTCCAGCAGCAATTCAACAGGGTCCAGGGTTCCAGCTCTCACTGCCGTGATAGCAGTGCTGGTGGCTGGAGCCCTGGGCCCCTTTGAACCGCCAGGCCCCAAGGCACCTGTCCCCTTTTCCCCTTCCCACTGCTCCCCTCCCATCAGCAGACATGGGTGGGGGTTTTGTTTTGGTTTTTTTTCCTCACTGATTGGCCGGCCATTTTTGTTGTTCTTCTTCAAGTCATTTGTGAGAGCACCAAACATGTCTTCCTCCCTGGCTGGCAAAACACCTCCTGCAAAGAAGAACAAGAAGCAGCCTGCTATAGCATCTGCCAAAGGGTTGAACCAATACTGAATTTTTGTGGGTTGAATGCATTTCACAGCTGTGATTAATAGGCACCACATAAATTAGCATATTAAATAATAAGCAGTCTCTATAATATCGTACTGGCCCAATCTGGTTGTATGAGAAATGGATCGAGTGACAAGCAGATTCCACGTTGCTATCCCAAGATAGAACTTTATGTCACAGCCAATCTTGTGTCTGTGTTAGAAACAGGAGGATAAAAACAGGTTCCAGGGTATCGCACATAAGAGGAGCAGAACATCTGCTGTATGAACATGTCTCAGGATTCCAAAGCCTGACACCGATCTCACTGGCTCCTGATTTACACTGGTGTGAGTGAGAGGAGAATCAGGCCCGTAATGTGCACTTTGAACATATGTCACAGCAGATGGGCGCGAGCTGTGCTAGAACCCAGTTGTGTGGAGAAGCAGGTTCTGCTGAGTTTTAGCAAACCTGAAGTGTCGGAGGAGGAATTAATAGGCTGTTCTCTGTGTGTATGAAAGCACCTAGAGGACAGCAGAATCAGAAGCAATAAACAACATTGGTTTACAAAGAACAAATCATGCCAGACAAAGTTGATAGCTTTTTTGGATCAAATTACAAAATTAGTGGATGAAAGGCATACAGAAGATGTAATGCTTCTAGACTTTAGCAAGGCATTTGATAGAGTGCCTCACAAAATGCTACTTGAGAAATTAATCCAAATTGGCTTAGATATGAGCACTAACCACACAGATTGAAAGAAGTCTGAAGGACTGTAAACAAAGAAGGAGGATAAGTGGCTATGTACTGACGTAGAGGAATGTGTCATAGTGCAACGCCATTGGACTGGGGCTAGGCCCGGGGTTCATATATTTTTATTAATGGGCTGGGGGAAGAAGGAGGGAATGGCTTATTGATATAGACTTGGGCCAAGTCATGCCTTCAGCGGGGCTACATCTACACTATACAGTTATTTCAGAATAAGCTATTCCAGAAATAGCTTATTTCAAAATAGGCGTTATTCTTTGTAGAATGAGATTTACAGAAGTCGGAATGAGCCGTCTGTTATTTCAAAATTATTTTGAAATAATGGAATGGCTGTGTAGACGCGCGCATAGTTATTTCAGAATAACAGCCATTATTCCGAAATAACTTTGCTGTGTAAACACACCCTGGGAGACCTGCAAGGTACACACAAGGAGCTGCAAGAAGGAGTGGTACTGGTGCTTCAGTAGGGGTATGGCTAGACTACATCGCTCCGTCGACGGAGCCATGTACATGAGTTTACTAGACATAGGAAAATGAAGCGACAATTTAAATAATCGCCACTTCATTTACATCAAAATGGCCTCCGCGCTGTGCCAATCAGCTGTTTGGCGGCACAGCGGGGCAGTCTGGACGCTCCGCGGTCGACAACAGAAACCTTTGTTGACCGCTCCGGTATGCCTCGTGAAATGAGGTTTACCGGAGCGGTCAACAAAGGCTTCCCTTGTCAACCGCGGTGTGTCCAGACTGCCCCGCTGTGCCACCAAACAGCTGATCGGCACAGCGTGGTGGCCATTTTGATGTAAATGAAGCAGCAATTATTTAAATTGCCGCTTCATTTTCCTATGTCTAGTAAACTCCGTTGACGGAGCCATGTAGTCTAGACATACCCAATGAGGTGCTCATCCTCTGAGTTAGAAATAAAGTAATTCTCCAGCACAGGGCTATGGAGCACTGCACGGCTAGAAGTGGCATCTTTGGGTTTAGATTGAAAACACAGGGACAGACAACTTATGGTCTCTCAAGATCTTGTGGCATTTTTGCAAGAGTATAGCAGTTAGTCCTGGTGTCCTGGCCCAGCTGTACATCAGGAAATTACACACTGCCTCCTTTCCATCTGGGAAGGGGCCGGGGCAAGGTCTGGTTTTACTTGGCATGGTCTAGTACTTTGCTCTTTCAGCTGTACTTTCATGGCTTGCTTTTACTATTGCCTTTAAGGAGGGCAGCAAGCACAGAAAACTTCAAGAACTCTGGATTAAAAATGAAAGGAAGCTGAAGCTTTATCACCGTTGAGGTCTGGCAGGGTTGCCCCGTTCCCCTGTAACAATGTCATAGATCAGCTATCACATCTCTGGGCCAGACACTTATGCATCATACTAGACTGGTGTGGCTTGTTGGTCTCACCTGCACCCTCATGCTTCACTGCCCTACTCAAGACTTTTATGCCTTGCACTTGTACCTGAAATATTTTGCACTTGCTTTTGTGCAGGATCAAACCCTACACATCTGATCCCACTTACGCTGAAGCCAGTGTCAGAACTCCAGTTGATTTCAGTGGGAGCAATAGCTGGATGAATGTGTCCTGTCTGGACATGCTAATGAATCTGATTAGCTACTATGAATGTTTTAAAATTCCTTGATTGCTTCTGCACCCAGAGAGATTGAGACCCCAGAAAGATCAGTCCCATACAGCCAAATCTGCAGCTTTACATAAAGGTGCTTGATCTCAGCATACAAACACACTTAGCAGGTCAAGGACTGAGTCAGCACCCACATCCCAAGCTGGAATTCAGCTGCTGGGGTTAGGGAGGGCTGACTCTCATTTAACTATCATGAGAGAAGCTGAAACAACCTGAGCTAGGAGGGGTAAGGCAGGCTGTGATGGAAATCCCATAGGCCTGCCAACAGGGTAGGGCAAAGGGTACAGTTTCTCTGGGGCCTGGAGATTCAAAGGGGCCTGATACAAGGGCAGCCAGGGCTGGATTATCCATTAGGCACAATAGACGCAGTGCCTAGGGCCTATGAAAAATCTTAGGGCCTACAAAATATTTAGGTCCGTAAAAAAAATCATAATTGACTTGAAAATCAGAAAAGAAAACTACTAAATCAAACTTAATAATTTCCTGTCTTTAGTCAACAAACAACATACAGGTATAACCTACACTTAACTATTAGACATGTAGACGATAGGGCATTTCTCCCTGATATATTTATATATAATCTAATTTAAAGGTTTACAATTATGAGAGTGCCTAGGGCAGTGTTTCTTAAACTTTTTAAGACCAAAGAACACCAAACAATATTTTTTTTATGAGGAACACCAAGGATTTTTTGTTGAGCAAAAAAAAAGGTCAGAGGGAAAAAGGGTCGGGGGGAAAGTTATTGAGAAAAAAAGGGTCGGGGGAAGTTATTGAGAAAAAAAAGTCACCTGCCCCTTTAAGGGCAGCCATTTTGAGTTCTGTAGTTCTCCGTGGCACACCTCCAACTGCCTTGCATCACACCGGTGTGCCGCGGAACATAGTTTAAGAAACACTGGCCTAGGGTCTACTAAGACCTTAATCCAGCCCTGGTGACAGCTGCAGCAACTGGAGCCCCAGACCCTTTAACTTGCCACCAGAGCGCCACGCTCTGAGGGCTGGGGTGGTGCACTGTCAGCGCAGAGGGTTGGCTGCCCTCAGCCCCACCCCCTCCCCCAGAAGCCTCACTCCATCTGGAGGTGTGGAGCTGTCCCCACACACAGACACACACCTTCCCCAGGGGCCCAGAGAGGCTGGATGGGATTTGTTGAATAATTACAGGGGGATGCCAATGAAAGGAAAGAATTAGCAGCGGTATTGAATGCTGTAAGAAGGCACTGATAACATTGAGAAACAAACCTGCCAATGGGGGTGGCAGAGGGGGCAGTTGCCCAGAGCCCAGCAATTCAAAGCTGGAGCCCCAGACCTTTAAATTGCCAACAGAGCACTCCAGGAGGTTCTTAGAGCTGCCAAGGGATGAAGGCACCATGCCCTGTGCTCAGGATGGTGCTGAGGTTTGGGGCAGCTCGATGAGCTCTAGGCGACGTGGAGGGCTGGCTGCTCTGCCCCCACCCCTTCCGTTCAAGGACCTGCCTCTTCCACCCAAGTCTCCCCTCCCCCCTTCCAGGACACTACTCACCACAAGGGAGGGTTGGGTCTCACTCTAGGCACTGGTACGACGTATCCATCTTCGCAAAGATCTGAGCTGGGAAGCCCAGAATCCAGTGGCAGGAGCTTTCTTGCTCAAGCGAAAGGTGAATCTTGGCAACCCCTCCTGCGCCACCTGCCCACAATGACCAAGCTCTTCCCAATGGCACCCAGGCGGCATTTGTCCTGTGCCAGGCAAAGTTTGCACAGGCAAGTGCAGCAGACAGCAGAGTCCAAACTCGGATCACTTCAGCAGCTACCTGACACATGGTCGCCATTTCGCACAGCCATCGCCGTGCCACGTCGCTGCCACGCATGCGCCACACCAGACAGCTGTCAATCCAATAACCCAGCCAAATTGCCTTCAGTTTGGTCCCTGTGCCAGACATCCCTCCTGCTGATCCCAGCCCCCCTGCCAGACAGACATGGCAGGAATCACACAGCACAATGATTTCTAGAGCAGGCAGCCATGACTGTGACCCCTACCCCAGGCCTCTTTTTGATTCTTACATCTGACAGATGTTTCCTCTCCCTCTGCCATGCAGCCCTCCCTCCAATTCCCATCCCTTAAATAGCCCTTGCTCCCGATCTCCAGGCCAGGCAGACATCATCTGATCACCAGTCCAGAGCAGGCTTTGGGGGCTGGGAAGGGAATCAGGTTTGCTTCCCAGATAAAGCCCGGGAAGGCTTATGGGCTGTTTAAGCTGGTCTGTGCAGTTGTGTTGGCTCCCTGTGTGCTGACCCATTCGTGTACTGTATTAGAATTGTAGAGTAATAAATGAACAGTGGAGGGGTTTGTAATGATGATTAGGGACTGAAATTGGCTCAGATTTACAGTGTCACTCAGGAATGGAGGGAGAGGGGGAAAGCATTCTGAGCGGCCTAATGGATCCATCAACTCGTTTTGGCTGCTCAGTGGGCCGAGCAGGGTCACCAGGCTTTCCGCTGGCAGCACAAAGCACTTCAATTTTGTTAGGAAATGTATCAATTTAACTGACTTGAGCAGCACACTGAAAAACCTAATGAATCTGGACTCAATTTTCCGCCACACTGCTTCTGCGAACTGTCGGAAACAATGTCTGTGGTCGGGGGTGAAGGCTGCCTCGGATAGGCTGCCTGCTCTTCCCTTCCTCTGTCAGGGTTAGTGGAGAGAGACAAGCCTGCCTCCTGCACGCCAGTGACAGCCACAGACCAGGCGCTGCCACTCTCCTAACAATGATGTCATTAAAGGTAAATTGGCCTCTATTTCAGCAGGATGATAGTGCTAATTGAGTGGGAAAATATAATATAGGGAGCTGTTGTCTGCAGTTAAAGGGAGGAGGGGGACAGATTAAATGGCCTACAATAGTGGGTGTCAGGCATGGCAGATGTTGCTTTCTGCTGATAACTGCACTGACATATCTCTAGCTTGTCAAGGCTGGGGTTTTCAGAGAGACTTACGGCAAAAGGCAGCAGATGGCCCTCCTGAATGGGAATGAAGTGCTTAAACAGCCTGGCGGCTGAAGGCAGCTAGTTTGTAAATAGAAGAGTTGGAGGTGTCTTATTGATCCCGCTCGCTGCCCATGAGCGCAGCTCACCAACAGGCAGTGGAGAGGGCCCCAAGCAGCAGGAGTCAGGTTTTGCAGAGGGTCCAAGTTCCTATCCGGAGTGACTGAAGTTGGCCTTCCGGTTGGATGAGCTGCTTGCACTGCAGGTAGTCTCGGCAGGCACCACGCCCCGGATAATTAGGACCTACCTGTGCCTAGCGTCTGAGGTGCATCATCTTAACGTTGGAGACCGTCAAACTGCAAAGCAAAATTCAGGGTTTCTAATCCAGCAGCCGCTGGCAAAACAGCAGCGCCAGTTAAACAACACAAAGAGAAGAGACATACCTACCCCCCCACAATGCCACACCAAACCGCCACCATAGATATACTGCAGTGTCCCACAAACACCCTCCAACAGAAACAGATAGACATTCAAAAATCCCACCAGCAATCCTGCAGAAGTGCCATATACCCACTCCCAAGCCCACTTCTCCAAATACATGCAAAATACATATTGATATACACAAGGTATATCAGGTTAACATGTGTAGATTGAATATGTTAGCTCATCTCAGTAACTGTGAGATACAAGGTTTTCCCATTCAGGAAGACAGTAAATTTAAACACAAAAAGAAATACAAATTCTTATTTTTTTTGTTGTTACAATATTTATATATCTCTTAAATATGTGTAGGTCAGGATTCAGATTGCAGCCCTAGTTTTCCACAGAGGGATATTCACTGAGTTCTGTAGAGAGACTCCTGATTTACATCAGCATGCATGAAAGGTAAATCAGACCCATATTGCTAAACCATGTGAATAAAATGGGGAGATATAGACATATGTATATATGGTGTGGGGTGTGTGTATACTCAATTTGTGTATGGACTCAAATTTGTGTATGGACTCAAACAAACATACCATATATATAATTTTATATATATAATTTATCTGTCTATCTGTGAGTCCATTTGTTCAAGAACTCCTCCTAAATGGTAAGACCACCAAATTTGGTATGCAGCTCCCTCTTATCATAACTTAAAGCAAGGTGAGGGTTTGGTTATGCCAGGATAATGGGATGTGCCTGGAATTGGATTGTTTCTCATAAAATGAAAAGGGGAGAGTCTGATAGGAGGGACAGTTATACTGCAGAATGACCACAGGGGGCAGCAAGGAGCCAGAGTGGGGGACTGGGACAGCTATAACCCTATTGGGCCAGCAAGGAGGAGGGGTGGAGAAAGGGACAGCTATCAAGTATATATTTCAAAGAGCTTGTCTGTGTGTCTCTGTGCCCCACCTGGGAGGCAAGTACCCCTCTCCTGGCTATGCCTGCTGCCGCTGTAGTAGCCATGGACAGGCATGTCTCACCTGGTCCCAAGCTGCTGCAGTGAGAGAGGGCTGGGGTAGTCCTCTCTCTCCAGGGCAGCCTGCATAACTGAATCCCTCGTCCCCATCCCCACAGAACAATGATTTAAATGAATCAACCAAAGCTTATTTGAGTTAAGGATGTGAGCAATGCCAGGTAAATCGTCAAGTGTGTATATTATTATACAGACACACACACACACAAACACACACGTGGAGCTTATAAATAATATATAACCCCTGAAGGCTATGTGGAAGTAGTGTACGAATATAAACATGTTTCATTGTTCATAGAAATGCAGAGGACAGACCACCAATACCTCTTCTAGTGATGTCACACAAAGGCCTACCAAACAATTCACAAGCACGGTCACTGATGAAATCATGCAAGCCAGATATAAAATCCCCTCCCACACAGTTCTGCGAACATCCCCACACATACAGGCACACAAAGGAATGGTCCAAAGCCCAGGTGCTCACACTCATGCACACATCGGCCTCCATAAAGTCCCCCAGCCATCCATAAGCGCACTCATACATACTGTCCGGCAAATGGTACTCGCACAGAACAGCGGTACCATACTCAGAAATTATACATAAATGTCATCCAGTCACCCAGATTCAGCCTCATTTCCTGTATACATGGGCCTCTCCCACAAGCCTCTCCAAATATAAACACACACATGCACCCTATTATTAAATCAATCCAAACATCAAGCATGGCCTTTCACAAAATCACACAGAGTCTGGCACAAACGCTTATCTGCTTACAAAATGACATAAATTGAGTCTGTATACACAAACACATCCACTGATGCAGCTGGAGAAATACATTGCTAATATCCACACAGACACAGATTTGCTTCTGATCACCTGACAGGCATTCTTCCTCACATGCACATTGCCACTAACACAAGCAGGCATCTAGGGACAAATTCTGCTCTTGCTGAAGTCAATAGAGTTGCTCTGGTTTTATACCTGTGTAGCTGAGAGCAAAATTTGGACCCTAAAATCCATATAGACACATACACAAGTCTGACACACTGAATGGAAGAGGTTCTAATTCTGATCCGACTTATACCGCTGTCGATCAGGAATTAATTCTGATGCCCTTAATGGAAATAAACTGGTGAGAGCTCAAAGTTATAATGTCATTCTGGTGCAAGCATTTCTACCAGAACACGCTAATGCTGGAAGACCCTGAGATCTATTGTTTGCAGTGTGGTCTCTTTCACCAACAGAAGTCAGTCAATAAAAGATATTACTTAACTGACTTAAACCTCCCCCTACAGAGATATGGCACTAACTCAGGCTCAGAGACTGTACAGAGAAGTAGAAATGTTCAGAAGTGTGTCCACAAACATGTCACATACATGTGCACCCTTAACACCCCCGTTCTGTTCATGCCCCCAAAGTCACAGAGAGACATAGACCCATTCATAGAAATGCTTCTGCATGCACACATTCATGCAAAAGAGGAAAGCACGTGTGATTCCCAGCCATGCAAATGTCCACCCAAGTAGGTTTACATGTAGGGTTTGTTTTCTTCTGGATTACAGGTTCACAGGCGGTGTAACGAACCTCTCCTCAACTGGGTTTAAGAACATTCTGCATAGGTTCCTCCTAGCCAGGAAAAAGGAAGCAAGGTGGTGCTTGAGCTGAGAAGAGAAAGGAAAGAGTATCTCAGTAATCCTGCTACAAGTAGTGTGCCTAGCCAAACCCCTGCTCTTGTAGGCACACATACAGCTCCTGTTCGAAGTCAGTGGCTATTGGGCCTGTCTCCCTTCCTTGTCCTATTTGGCCCTCTGAATAGTTACTGCTGCAAACCTCATTGATGTCAACAGGTTTGCTTAAGTATAACTAAAAATAGAATTCATCCCCTTCTTTTAAATGGGAATCTGTCACATCTGCAGGGTCTTGTTCTTTGCCACTGCAGAGTTTTTCCAGGAAAACGGCTGTTTTTCTGGAAAAACTATACTTACGTCCACATGGCTATTGCGTTCTTTTGACAGGAAGTTGAAAGAATGGAGGGGGTTTTCTGATTGCGGTAAACCTCATACTACGAGGAAGAAGCCTTTTTCAGAAAAAGGTGCGTGTGAACGCAGAAGAGAGTGTTTTTTCAAAAGAAGAGGCCTCCAGGAAAAAGCACAGATGTCCTGGTGGCCACTCCATACACAGTAATCACAACTGAAATGCAAAGTGTCCAATGAATGTGGATGCTATCTTTCAAAAAGCAAATCACTTTTTCATTGCTCTTTTGCTGTGTAGACAGTCTCTTTCAAAAGAAATTTTTCTGGAAGATCTCTTCTGGAAAAGCTATTTCCAAAAGAAGCCTACAGTCTAGACGTAGCCCGAGCCTGCTTTCTGTCAGGCACAAGCACATAGGAGAAAAAAGACCACCCAACTAAAGTCATCCCAAATGAAAGGCCCAGGGATGCAGAGAGACCTTTCAGCTACATCTACACTGCAGCGAAATAGCTATCCTGCATCTTGACAGCAAGCCTGTTATTTCGAAATATAATGGGTTCACCATTCCGACATCCCTGTAAACCTCATTCCATGAGGCATAAGGGACATTTCAGAATAGCAGATTATTTTGAAATTTGGTACTGTGTAGACAGCGCCACATTACAAAATAAGCTATTTCAAAATGGACTCGAAATAAGCTGTGCAATCTGCGTAGCTCAAATTGGGTAGTTTATATCGAGCTACGGGTGCAATGTAGAAGCACCCTTCCAGAGCTACCAGATTTAAAGAGACGCGTAACTTACAGGAAGCAGATGCCCTGGCGATCCCACCTGATGAGCAGTCTTCTGATATCTGTGTCCATCTCTGTCTCCATTTCTGTGTGGGTTAAACCACCAAGTCTCATACCACTGCTCCTTCTCCTGGACATGATCAAACAATTTTAGCACTTCTCAGGAAATACATGCCCTTGTCATTCACTGAGACAGTGAGGAGGGTCAAAAGCCTCCACCCCCTGCAAGTCATACCCAGCAATGTGCTGGCATTGGACGGAAAAGTTTCTTCTCCTGTGGGACAAGGATGCTGTTGTAAATGTTCTCCCCGTCACCGCTCTGGGGAAAGCATTCTCACAGGGGCTGGGGTCTTCTGTGGCTATATCTGGTCTAGAAGTTGCCCGACCTCATTTAGGGTTTGTTTTGCCATGTCTAAGTCAAAGCAGAGATTGAAGAGAAGACAGGATTGGGCATTCCCTGAATCCTCTCTCCTTTTTCCTTTTGCAATTTCCTTGTCTGGCCTTCTTGGGTTTTGAGGTCGTCTTTACCTTCCCCACTACTCTCTCTCCACTCATCTTTCTTCTTCTTCTCGCTGTCCCCCTCACACAATTCCCTTTGTTCTTCGTGGTCTTCCCTGACTTACTCTACCTCAGTACATACTTGCTTTAGTCTTCTTTGTTCCTAGTCTCTTACTCCTGACTTTCTCTTCTCTGCTTTGCCTCCTCCTCTCCTTTATCTTTCCTTTTTTTTCCTTTCCACACACCTCACTTTCTCTTTCTTTTCTATCCCTCTCTATCCTTTCCCCAACATTTATGTATGGCTTCCATAGGTCCCTACCCTTATACACCCCTATCCTCCTCCATGCAGCATCTAGATTCAGGAGGTTTCACTCACTGAACTAAACCTACAAGCTGGGTTTCCTTGACTCATGGCCATGTTTACTTGGCCTGCTCCTGCTATGACATATCCTAATTCTGAGTCACCCTGTAAGTCATACAATTACGCATACAAATACAAACCTAACTGAATTTTACTACCACGTTGCTGAAGTTTAGAGTCTTGGCTGCTTTTCCATTCAGCAATCGTCAGTCCATCATTTTACACATGATCAAGGCTCAAACGTGAAAACAAACATGGGCTAAAGAGATGTTCAGCCAAGACCCTGTTTCTTACCCATTGCTCTGTTTATTACACAACACTTTTCTCTAAGACCTTTCTACAAACCCAGGTAACCTTCTGCAATCCAAACTCATAACCACCAGTTTCTTTGACATCACACATTCCTAGCTCTGTCTCATCTGTGCTGAGTGGAGTTTTTGGTTCAATGTCCCTTTGCCCGTATAATGCGGCTGGTACAGGTGGCGGTGTCCTAGAGATTCATAGGGGGCTTTGATTGAATAACTGGTAACGCTCAAGCAAAAAGGGACGCTGCAAAATAGCGAGAAAAGAAAATGAAGGCAGGTTGGAGGTGTGATTCTGTTCTCTAGTTTGGATGGATGGGTAGGATTATAGATTTTATGTCCCATCCATAAATATCGATCCAGCACTTGGAAAGTCCACTGTCCATCATACAAGTAAACAAACATGCCTTGAGCCCCCCTTTGGCAACAGCCCCTCCCAGCATGATGCTGGGAAATGGATCCTTAGATGTAGCAAGTAAGCAACTCGGTCTGTCCTGGAAGAACATAGAGAAGCTCTTGCTGTTGGTTTAGAGGAACGCTGCCCTCTTTATGTACAGTACATAAAGAAACTTGCTCTGCACCGAGGGAGCAGGTTCTTAACAGATAGCCCAGCATTTACAGTAATCAAGAATGATTCAATTGACAGGTTTGTGTGGTGTTTGTTAATTTACTTGAGCTTCATTCCTGAGAACAGCTGGCTGTATCCCAGCAGGACTGTGCCTCTCACTGGCCCACCTGCTGCTAGACAGACGGGCTTTGGGTACAGTTGTAGTTAAAGTTTAGCAGGCAGATCTTGCTGGCCATTAAAAATCTAAAACTTCTTGAAAGACTCATGCGTAGAAAATGTTTTGGAAGCAGAGACATTGGCTTTAGGCTTTGCTAAATGGTTTCACTTGGATTTGCAGAGCAGTGGAGGTGCTTTGAGCTCATTCTGCCATTAGTACATCGCCAATTGAATTACCAGAGTGATGCCACTGAACACAGATTTCATAAATAAATAACTTAATGGTCAATTATATGCTATGACTGGGGCTTTTTCAAAGGTGCCTAAGGGAATTAGACACTCAATCCTCATTGAAATTCAACAGGAAATGGACACCTAAACTCTTTAGGCATCTTAAACTCCAGCCTACATATCTATATAATATTAATATTAATAATCTATATAATATTAATATTTGCCTAATTATTCCTATTGCATTAAAAACAGCTTTCTCTTTTACTGTCAAGGCGGAAACGGATTTTTAAAAAACAAATAAAAAGATGCAAAATTCCCAGCATGGAAATATTTTTCAGCACATTTCTTTTTTTTTTTAAGTCATGATTAGGTTTCAATGTAATTTATTTTCCCTTTTTTGGACTCTCCTGAACCTCCTAAATTTCTCTGAGAAGTTAAAACTGAGGGTCGCATAGATGAGTGGCTAGTCTACATGGGCCTGGGAGTCAGGTGACTTGTGGTCTAGTCCCAGCTCTGCTACTTCTTGTCTGTGTCTGTAGGAACTTTGGCAAGTCACTCCACCCTCTGTGCCTTTTTCTTCTGTAAAATGGGGACAATGGCACTAACCTTCCCCTTTGTAAAGAGCCTGAAGATTTAGGATTGAAAAGGGCTGGGATAAGTACTAGTTCCATATCATGCCCAGTGGGTATCACCTCCCACCTAGAATGATGGTCCAGTCTCCCTGCACTCATGGTAGGACCAAGTACCATCCCTAGACCATCCCTGAGAGGTGTTTGTCTAACCTGATTTTTAAAATCTCTAGTAATGGAGATTCCACAGCCTGCCTTGGCAATTTATTCCAGTGCTTATCCACCCTGACAGGAAGTTTTTCCTCATGTCCAGCCTAAACCTCCCTTGCTGCAGTTTCAGCCCATTGCTTCTTGTCCTATCATCAGAGGCCAAGGAGAACAATTTTTCTCCCTCTTCCTTATAACACCCTTTTAGATACTTGAAAACTGTTATCATGCCCCCCTCAGTGTTCTCTCTTCCAGATGAAGCAAAATAAGGCCTTCTCTATGCTAACCCACACCGCTGATCTGATCTATGTGACTTCAGCTATGCAAATAGCGTAGCTGAAGTCTTACTTACCATAGCATCTTGCCAGCGGTAAGGTCAGCGGGGGCTGCTCTGCCGTGGATGCCGGCTACTTGTCTCATCCTAGTGGCAAACCAGCATTGATGGGAGAGTGCTCAGAGATTGATGTATTATGTCTAAGCAGACGTGATAAATCAAACGGCCAGTAGATCGAAGGCTGCAGCGTTGACCCCTGGGGTAATGGAGACCAGCCCCTAATGCTTTCAGTCTTCTCGCATAGATCATGTTTTCTGGACCTTTAATAGTTTTTGTTGCTCTTCTCTGGACTTTCTCCAATCTGTCCACATCTTTCCACAGTGACAGTGAAGAAACTAGTGCTACTGAAGCTGCCCCATGGACACCAGCTTTGCTCACTGCACCATCCCATTACTCCCCCTTGCTACCTAGGCAACTAGAACTGAATCATTGAGCCAGTCCATCCTGTGCTCTCTGCTTCCTGGCACTGATTGCTACACTCCCTTTGATGCTGGAGCCTCTTCTGGAGACATCCTTTCAGCCTCCTGGGTCCCACTGGGTCACTGCTAAAAAGACAGTTGCTGTGAGAGATCCCATTCGCCAGCTGAAATTAAGATTTTGCTGTGCTAAGCACTTTATCACCACAAATTAAACAACAGCCCCCCATCCCCAAAAAACTGAGTTTAGACAAGACGGAGAAAAAGTGGAAATGAAAATGGAGGCCCGGGGAGCTGAAGGGGACTTGCCCAAGGTCATGCAGCACTTCGGTAGCAGAGTTGGGAATAGATTTCCCCCCACGCTTCCCAAGTCCGAACTCCACTGGCCAAGACTGCTTCTGCCATGCTGTTATCCATGGCAGTTGGAGAAATATAAACTTATTTATTTAGTCTGGGCACTTTCACAGGTCCAGAGAACATATAAGAGATCACATCTGGTGCCTCTAAAGAGAGAAACAATACTATATATTTGTCCAAACATGCTATATACATGTCAGGACATATTAACTATATTATTTATTATTGTTGTTATTAATTATTATATTGTATTATTATTATTATATTTTATTATAGTAATAGACAGTAGCCATTCCTGGATCAGGATCTCATTGTGTTACTTGTTGTACAAACACAGAACCCAGACAGTCCCTGGTCCATATAGCAAATAAATACAATCTCTCACAAAATGTCTAAATAACACTGAATTTATTATTGTCACACTTTATACTAAGGACTTGTTTATCAAAAGTCAGTAAATAAAAAGATGATGTAAACATGCTACAGTCCTGGTTTAAAGATGGTTGTGAGTCTGTTGGCCTGTTAGATTCTGACAATTGATTTATTTGTCTGTGTATTTAAACAGCTATTAATCATTTATTTATCTTTTATAAACAGACCTTTCTGTGTGACCTATATACTATTAAGCTAGATGTATTTAACACATTTGTTTAAGTAATGTTTATAAGTAATATATTAAATTATATCCTGTAAATAGGTTCATTATATTTAGGTTTAGTTGTATTTAGTGTTAGTTATTTATCACTAATCTCAAATACAGATGTCTCCATTAACTTGGTCATTTAAACTGGATACATACATTCCAGAGAGCCTCCTGCATGGATGTCCCAAGAGCACTGGACTGACCTATGCACAGATTCAAGGACATTTACAAGAGGGACTTGAAAACATTCAGTATCAACCCTGCAAGCTGAGAAGATGCAGCTAGCAATGGGCTCCACCGGAGGGCTGCACTCTGCCTGGGAGTCAGAGGCTAACGAGAAATGGTTGAGAGAGAGAGGAAAGCACAGCAGGCCTCACGATCTAATCTGTGCCAGCTTCATCCTCTGTCCCTGCCTCTTATGCCTGCACTAGTTGTGACACAACTTTGTTCGAGAACTGGTCTTTTTCGCCACACACGATCAGTAGCTCTGCAACAATTCTTAGGGTGGGGGTGCTGAAGGCAGCAATAGTGTATTTGGGTGGTTGCTGCCACTTCAAGCCAGCGTGCCTAGTTCAAGCACCTGCTCGTGATGCTTTAGCATGGCAAACAAACCTGCAACCACCACTATCTTTTGAGCTGGGCAGTTGCCACCACCAGCGTTTCATTATGCTTTCATATATACGGCTCAGTGGGAAGTAGAGTAATGTCAATAATTACGGTGTTAATTTTCCCACTGTCCCCTTAATTGCATCCTCTTGTTTTTTGGTAATATTCATTGAAAAGAGTTGTGACACGTTCTTTCCACTGATGCCCATGCACTTGGCTGTCAGACACAGGATTCCTTTGCTGCGCCTGTGCTTGACATGAGATGGTAAAGAGTCACAGAAGAATGGATAAAAGGAATGGAACAAAGTGGCTGTCAGACCTATGCTAAGGCAACACCTAACTGCATTTATAAACTTGGACCAATGTCACATACTGGCTGAAAACCAGGAATCAAGTGTGCCGCTGTGTGAGCTGAGCAGAGTCCATTTGTTACTTAACAAATCCAGGAGGCTTAGCCAGTTTGTAATACATTAAACAATTCATCATTTCGATCCCAGAGCACTCTTAAAACGGGCGTCTACTGTGAAAAGTGCAGCACGGGTCTAGCTCCCCAGCCAGGAGGAGCCCTGTGTAATCTTGGGGAAATAAGTACAGAGACTGGAAAGGTGGAGTGGCAAGCACTATTACTGATGGGGAACGGAGAGTTGAAAATGGCTTGGACAATACATAGCAAACGGGAAGCAATTGATTATCTCCATCTATTACGTCCTTCCTTTTTTCCTTCTTTCCTGACTTGTTGCCCAATAACCATTTTCTGTATGACTGTCATTATCACAGCTTGAAAGGCACTGGATAGTCCAGTGTTAGATTTAAATTAACGCACACTGTCAACAGCTGATGTTGAGACACAGGTGGAGTCCTGCAGCAGAGAAGGAATTAACCTAGACTGGCCTATTTGTGAAAATGCCTGATTGTACTACCAGGCTAAGGCTCAGTCACTTGCTGGTGTTCACATCGAGCCTTCAGTGCTTTGAAGTTGTTTCCCCTTTGAACAAAGCAGGATATTTTAACCTATTTAATATCTAGATGGAGGAGGCTTCCCCCCGCCCTATTACTGACAGCAAATACTGAATACCTGGGCCAAGCATATCCTTGGTGCAACTCCAGCACAAGCAATAGAATTACAGCAGGAATCATTTTTAATACCAGCTACTGCACAGCTTGTTTGAACAGCAGATCTCAAAGCACTTTACCAAGTTTACAGTATTTAAAAAGGAGTGACTTGGGTAGTTATGGGCTGGTTGGCGTGCCATCAGTCCTGGGTAAAATAAAAGAAGAGTTGAGATAGGCCTCGATTAATAACGAATTAAAAGAGACTATATAATGAATGACAAAACACATGGATTTAGGGAAACCAGAGCTTGTCAAGTGAACTTGAGTCACATGCTTATGTGATAAAAGAAATAGAGCTGCTGTACTACACTTAGACGACTGTAAGGCATTTGGCTCGGTACTAGATAACATGTTGATTACAAAATTAGAGTGATAAAAAAATCAACATAGTGCAAATTTTACTAGTTTACAATCATGGGACCTGTCAGTCACTCAGATTTTAAAACAGGGCCTCATCTAGTTGTTCCCTGCAGGGATCCATTCTTGGCCCTATGCTACTTAACATTTTTACTAATAACCTGGAAGGAAACATAGGGTCAAATAATTACTGACATGGTACTATGCAGAGAATGGTAAAAAACAGAGAGGATGAGCCACTGATCTATCCCAATCTGGATCCGTTGGTAAACTGGGCACAAGCAAACAGTATTCATGTTAATACAGCCAAATGTAAAATCATACATCCAGGAACAAAGAATGCAGGCCATGCTTATAGGATAGTGATTCTACCCAGGGAAGCAGTGATTGTGAAAAAGACTTAAGGGTCATGGTGGATAACTAGCTAAATATGGGCTCCCAATGCAACACTGTGGCCAAAAAGTCTAACATGATTCTTGGCTGTATAAACAGACATGTTGAACAGGAGTAGGGAGGTTAAATTAACTCTGTATTTGGCACTGGTACTGCTGCTACTGGAATACTGTGACCACTTCTAGAGTCCACAATTCAAGAAGGAAGTTGATATATTGGAGAGGGTTCAAAGAAGAGTCATGAGAATTATTAAAGGTTTGGAAAACTGCCATATAGGTACGTCTAGACTGCAAGGGTCTATCAGCAAAAGATACGCAAAATGCGTATCTTTTTTCCGATACTTTTGTGGGAAGAGGCTTTTCCGAAATTTGGCCTGTCTAGACTGGGCCAAATTTTGGAAAAAAACCCTCTTTCAAAAGCTCTCTTCTTCCTCGTAGAATGAGGAATAGGAGGGAAAGCGGAAGAGCAAATGCATTCCCTGGACGCGGCAGAGTTTTTTTGGGATACCTCCGGTATCCTGAAAACCCCCTGCAGTCTAGCCATACCCATAGTGACAGATTCAAGGAGCTCCATCTATTTAGCTTAACAAAAAGATATGTAAGGTGTGAGTCAATCACTGGCTGTATGGGGACAGAATTTGATACTAGTGGTCTCTTCAACCTAGCAGACAAAGGTATAACAATGTCCATTGGCTGGAAAATAAAGCTAGACAAGTTCAGAGTAGATATAAGACATATATTTCACATTCAGGGTGATTAAACTGATGCAACAATCTTCCAAGAGCTGTGGTGGATTTTTTATCAGTAAAAATATTTTCATGGGCTGTTTGTCTGAAAGGCTCTTGGGGAGTGCAGTGGTCTGTGTTGTACAGCAAGCCAACTAGATGGCTGTTTTGGCTTTTACAATCCATTATTGCCATTTTATAGATGAGGAAACTGAGGCAGGCATACATGCAATTACTTGCCCATGGTCTCCTGAGTTGCCGTCCACTGCTCTCACTAGTACGAAACACTGCTTCTCTGTTACTGATTTTTTTTTAACTAAGGCGTCTTACTCTACAGAAATGCAATATTCCATTTATGCTGGAACTAGAGATGGACCCAAAGCAAATCCCTTGAACCAGAGACCCGAGAATCTGAGGATGGATCCAACCCAGCTCCAGTTGCAAACTGCACTGGTTAGAACCATCTCCACTTGCCCCTCCCCCAGTAGAAGAAAAGATTTTTTTTAAGATAAGCAGAACAAACCTGCTGCAAATGAGAAAAAAATCCCCTTCTTATTCGCAAGCAGGGAAAAAACAGGTAAAGCAGGACAGGATGGTTGGAGGGCTAAAACCAAACCACCAAAATGGCTTACTGTGGCATAGAAAAGTGGGAGGGTCTCCAGGAAGTGTTACAGCAGCTGTAGTCTTTAGAACACTCATAATATGAGGGACCACACATGCACATTGAGGGGCAATTGTTTACTGAATACGTATAACACATAATTGCCTATAGACACTGCAGCTCTGATTATGTACTGTCAACTTCTATACACGGAACCCAGTGGGCACCACTAGAGGGCTTACAACCTATTGAAAGGGATACCACCCTATTCCTGGACACTACAGCTGCCCCTTGAGAGTGACTTGAAAAGACAGACATTAAGGTGACCTGTAACTGGTCTAGAGGCTGGAGCAAAGAGCTGGGAAGCAAGAACTCTGGTCTCCCAACCCTGAGTCTCACTCTGAGGGCTTGATCTCACAGCACCTTATTCACACACATAGTTCCACTCTAATCATGAGACTAAACGCTCCAGGATTGGGCCTTGGCTTGCTGCATCACCTTGGGAAACAATTTAACCACTCTGCCCTGCCTCAGTTTCCCTCCCTCCAAAAAAGGGGTGATATTTTACTGTAGAGGGTGCTATTGTGAGGATTAGTTAAGGGTTCTGTGGATGAAAAAAAGACCATGCCAGGCTGCAAGGAACAACAACATTTTACTTTGCACAAGAACACTCTTCCTCGTGCAATCTTTTTGTTTCAAAAAATACTCTGGGCTGTTCTCAGCCCACATGGCAAGAGGGCTGGCTTTTAGCCTTTGGGCCTGACAGTTGGGCTGTGACGAAATTACTGGGCAGAATGAGTTTTCGAGAGATGGCCAAGGGTGCCAATAGGAATAATGCTCTCCCCCTTGGGCTGGTTACACTAAGAGAATAATGAAATCCGAGGAAGCACGGAAACTGTTTAAAATGTATGTGTCACTTGAATTCACCCTCCACACAGCTGTCCTACTAATAATGCACTGGGCATGCCTGCTAAACCAGCAAAGTGTTCTGCAAATGTCTGGGCTCTTTGGAAACCTTATCTAAGTGCTCGGGGTCAAAATATTCAACCAGTGTAAATCTGGAGTAAGTCTGGTCCCTCCAGTGGAGTTCTTCCAGATTTACAGCCTATTTATCAGGGAGCAGAATTTGGTCCTGTGTATTTAGCCAGTAAGAGAGCTGATGTCTCGTGAGTAACTGGCTAAAGGAGAACCGTAATTGTTGCAATTCTACATCTTCAAGGCTATTAGATCCTTGTAGCGCTTCATCATGCTGTGTTTGGAGTAAATAGAGAGTGTTTAGCCAAGCTGAGAGATCCTCTAATGGAACAGACAGTTCTTCTTCTCTTCATCTGCTTGTCCCCACAGCTTTGTTATTTAAAGTCAGGTTAAAAAAAATCAGTAGACAGGTTTGGTTTGGAAGCCGGAGGACAGGAAAAGTTAGAGATATTTATTTGACAGGGTCAAGGTTGCTGCTTTTCTTTTCTCTTTCCCCAGGTCCCATAGGTGTTAGACTGAGAGACATTTAATCGAGGGAGTAGCGGTTTCATATCTATAACAAAAATCAAATAATGCAAGATGATTTACTCCCCCTAGCAACCAGGGAGCTTACCCTTAGCAACCAGCCTAGCCTCAGGCAGCGGTGTAATCAGCTTGAAAATATTTCAATTATTGTGTTGATTTTAGTGGATTTGAGAAGCGCTGTGCGGAGAGACCAGGCACATTCTGCCCACGACCTGGAGAGGAAGATATTGATTTAAACAGGTGTCAGAAAGGAAAAGTGGAGTAAATTTAAATGCAATAGGAGAACAGCGCATTGAGTGTGGTTCAGTGTGGGGGTGACATTTTGCTCATCGCCTTGAATGAAAGTGACTCAACTGAACTAGAAATTTCACCTTGAAAATCATCTCCCATCGACACAATCAAGAGAAAGCCGTTCGCCATCTCCTCCTTGATCAGGGAATGGGGAGGAGAGGGGGACGGCAGCAAACACTGAGGTTTCTTAGGTGGCTTGGGGAAAATAGCTATAATACATCATTTTAAAAAATAAAAAGCATCAGTGTATCCCATTCGTGATATTAGCCACGACCTAACCAAAGTGGGAGAGAACATGAAGGAAAGTGCCTATAAACAGCAGGCTATAGAAGTCAAATAGCCATCACCCCATGGACTGAGGCTATCAGAATCAGCCCTAGATAGCAGCCAGCATAGTTGACGCGGGTCCCAGATCAGACTGTTGGGACAATACCAAGTATCTCTAGAGGAACTGCTGGTATGGACAAAGTTTGGATGATATTGCTGTCTGATCCACAACTACATGTCTTCAGGAGCAGTTAGGACAGGCACTAAATCAAAGGAGCCTTAGTCATGACAACTAATTAACACAATGCTAATAGTAGCAATAAATGGGATCATTACACCCACAGGCCTGAAGTGGACTTTATTAAGAGGAATCAGCTGAAGTAAGATTTTAGTTTTCTGTGCAAGTCCCACTTCTTTCAAGTTGCTTCTAGCGTTAGCAACTGGCTGGGTGCTGTTCCTGTTGGTACCTGTGGAACTCCTTGCCAGAGGACATTATGAGGACCAGGACTTTAACAGGGTTCAAAAAAGAACTAGATAAATTCATGGAGCAGAGGTCCAATCAATGGGGTATTAGCCAGGATGGGTAGGAACAGTGTCCATAGCCTGTGTTTATCCGAAGCTGGGAATGAGTTACAAGGGAGGGATTCCCTGTTCTGTTCATTCGCTCTGGGGCCCTGGCATTGGCCACTGTCAGAGGACAGGATACTGGGCTACATGGACCTTTGGTCTGACCTAGTATGGACATTCCTATGTCATGTTCTGTAGGGTCTTTGAGCACTAGTAGTAGCCTAGAAGATCTGCTAAGATATAAGATTTTGGGTGAGGAGTAACACTGGTGTAACACCACTGAGTAGGGTCTACCGATGTATAAGTAGGTGCCATTGATGTTGTTCTAGGCCTATGGTGAAGCTTGTTCAGTTGTAGCCAAGTACGAATTACTAACCAGACCTAAGTAGTTCCTAAAGATTCAGCAAATTTTCCGTCCCTTCATAAATGTTGTGTCCCGAGGAGGTCAATAGAGGTGATCCTACCTCAAACAGCAGTGCAGCTCCAATACATTGTACTAACCACCTGCCTCTCCATTTCAGTAAAAGCATCAGTATAGTTCAGTGGAAACCAGAGACATCTCTGTACATGCTGCTCTGACTAGCAGCTTTCTAATGCAATGGACGCCTGTAGACTTATGCACCAATAATAGGGTTTCATGTGTTTCCAGTGAAGTGACAACTGACGTGCAATTTTTCCGAGGAGACCCTTTCCAGGAGGGCGACATCTGAAATAGATTAAAATCCTCGTTGTAAACACAGTGACACAGCATTTGTGATAGTCTGAGCTGCAGGATAGTGGAAACTTTTCTCCAGTTCACCGGGAAACTGCTTTCTGCATGCCTGTGACAGTTTGGAGCCAGCGTACTTAGCACCTGCTTTCTAGGGCAACCAGACTGCAACATGCAGTGTAATGATGACCTGGAACACAGAAGGATGAAATCGATACCAGATGGAGAAAAACATGTCACAACTGCTGAGTGGTCAGGAAGCTTTAGACACCAGTGTGTCAGCCCCCACCTCATACTGTTGTGCCCAATGAAACACTTCTCTCCATTAATAGGGGGACTGTGCTGGCAAAGCCAGAAACACACACCCCCCACCCCCCGTACTAGGAGGAGAGGCCTAGGAGCCCTCTTACAAGTCAGGGCATTTGGGCAGTCAGCCAGCTCTGTGTTGCCTCTATTTCCTTCTTATCTTTGGAAATTCCTTCCTCACTTATCGAGTGACCAAGTAAATCACTTGTGTTTGAAACAGTTCACACTTCTCTGGGTTCAATTTCAAAGTGGCATTTTAGAGCTTATCACACGCCATTTATAAACATATCAGTTCCTGTTCAAAGGCCTGGCTGAAAGAGGGTCGCCACTCAGTGCCCTTCCCGGGCAAAGAGAGCAGGAATGTTGCACAAGCTTCAGACAGTGACGCTATCTTGGGAGAGCAAAGGGCGTTCCTGTACATTGCTGCAGTCACCACCCTGCTGCAGAGCCAGCCTCCCCGGGATTTTTGGGCCCATGCTGACATGCCATCAACACACCGATTCTAACACTGCAGCCAATGAATCATCTCACCAGGGAAAAAGAGAAGGGTCCTGTCACAAGGTGGCTGGCCCTGGTGACTGAAATAGGTGCAGCGCCCATGTGCCACAGCAGGTGCTCCCAGCTGAGCCAGTGAAGGGGGCAGGACTGCACTGAGCTCTAATGGGTCAGAGGGAGGTCACTGAGGGCAGAGCCCAAAGGGACACTGGCTGCTCAAACAGGAGGAAGGGCTGGTACCCTGGGGAGCAATGGCTGTGCTCAATGTAAGTCTCGGTGGAAGGTTTGTTTTTGGAACTCTGTGTTCATAAAGAAACCTGAGCCCCAGCTGGGCTGGGAGCGGACAAGATGGACTACCTGTGGTGTTATTGAAGGAGCCCTGATGGAGAAGGAAATGGGCTCAGCACTGCATTGACACCCTTAGCTAACAGGAGGCACTGAGGTGGCAGCCAACCCTGTTACAAATCCTTTAAGCATCATCCTTTGGTTGTTGGTTGCCCACAAGGACCATGTCACAGTCAACCCAACCTCTCTCTTTGCTAGAATGGTAGGTAAGGACAAGGCACCAGCTACTTCTCTATCCATATATTTTTGAGTATAGCTGTCTGTGTCTGCGAGTCCGTTTGTTCAAGAACTCCCCCTAAACAGTAAGCGTTAGGGCCACCAAATTTGCTAGGTAGCTTCCTCTTCTCATAACTTAGAGCAAGGTCAGGGTTTGGATGTGCCAGGACCACTGGAAGACCCAGAAAAGGGACGGTTTTCTATAACAAGCAAAGGGAGGGGCTATTGTTCGGGGACACGATACGAGAGTGGCCACTGGGGGCAGAGAGCCTGCAGGGAAGTGCTATTCTGCAGTGTCCACTGGGGACAGATGTATCACCAAGGGAGTAACCAGCATACCAGTAAGTTGCCCCCCTGGGGGAAGAGACAACAGGCCCTTGACAGGCGGGGGTGGGGGCTCTTCATTGCTCTGGGGTGGGGCTGGGGATGAGAGGTTCAGTATGCAGGGGAGACAACAGGCCCCTGGTGGACGGGGGTGGGGCTTAGTGGGGTGAAAACAGGCCCCTGCTCCTCACCTCCTGCAACCCTTCCACATCCCCAAGGCCCTGGCCTGAAAGACCTGAGCAATCGGGGTAACTCTGCTAATTTATTTATATTTCTTGGGTGCCTGGAAGCCCCAAATACAGACCAGGACACCATTGTGCTAGGCACTGTATAAACACACACCAAAGAGGTTACAATCTAATATAGGGCTCTGGTTTCCCTTACGACTTCATTTAATTAACGGACTAGAAAGTCTTTTACTTCCTTGCTATTGGTAGCAAATGAGAACTTCTCCAACATGTTAGACTCTATATCAGTGATTTGCAGACCTCAGCAGCTCAGGAGCCAAATTAACAATCAACATTACCCAAAAGTGTCACAGCAGTGTGAGTTCATTGTTTCAGTTACTAGAAATTCATACTAGAAGATTTACCTGGCATTGCTCAGGTCCTAAACTCAATTTCTGGTTTTGGAAAAAAAATTCCATTGGTTTCAATAGGCTTTGAATCATGCCCTTGAAGAGCTGTCATGTAGCCCTGTTCTGGTTTGAATTAAACAAAGAGCATTTTTTTTTCTGGTCAGTTTCCTTTAATGGCAGCTTAGGCTTTCTTTGTGGTGGAATTATTGCCAGAATTCTCAGCTTGACACATGCAGCACTTCCAAGTGGATTTTTTTTTCAAACTTCCCAATCTGGTGCAAAGTTAGAAACTCACTTCTCACTATAAACCTGTCTGTCAGGTCCTGTCACCAATTTTAAATGCCATGTTTAAAATCAATTTTGGAACATAAACACTTCAGCAGTGTAAACAGGCCTTTGGTATTAAACAAAGATTTATACTTACAACATTTAGAAGACACAGCATCCATGTTCCTTAAAAGTGGTTGACTCCATCTCTAATGTGGTATTATGCAGGGTCAGCTTGTTGGGTTCCAGGTGGACCAATTGCCATGAGTAATTTTATTGGACTAAATATCCAGCTCTGACATTCTCCTGGCTCAGGTACACAGACTTGTCTTGTTTTTAATCATTCACTGACCAAGCCAGAGATTAAGAACTTCACTTGGACTGAATAACTCAGTGTCCTCTCTGAGTGGTAAATTCCGCAGCAGTAGTGCAGGGGTGGGGGCACTTAAACTACCTACTAACTGAAGTATGCTGCATCTCTTTCCAAAATATATTCTGAGTATTGTGCATAACTATGTTAAATATCTCTCCCACAAAGTTCTTTTCTGAAACAGAAGGCATCTGTACCATTCAAAGAGGAAGAGCTTGATCTTTGCCCAATGTCCTACAATTGTTCTAGAGCTAAAAGAGTAAGAATAATTTACGTTTGCCTTATTCTAAGCCCCTTTCCTTCCTGGCTCCCAGAGAGGTTGCATTCAGTTATCTGGTTTCTCATACAAGTTCTTCATTTACAGTGGTGCTTGAAGACCTCAAGTTTTCTGGTCCAAGCATTTTTCAAAATGTTTAAACCCTGTCTCTACCTCCGTGCCATAAACAGCTTCAGGCATCTGGTCCCTCTCTGTTTCCTGAAAAGCCTTATTTTCCTTTACTTGGTGTCACTTATTCACCTCTTCATTATTATAGACCACTCGGAATGTTGGCAGACACTTTGCATGTCCAAGTTCTCTTGCTGTGACTCAAAATATGCTAAACATTGCTCTTGGATCACTGCAGGAAAATCTCTGGGGACACATTCAGGGTATGTCTACACAGCACCCAAAACTCAAAATAAGATACACAATTTGCACTACGCAGATTGAGTAGCTTATTTCGAGTCTATTTCAAAATAGCTTATTTCGAGCCATCCTTTACTCCTCATAGAATGAGGCTTACAGGGATGGCAAAATAGCACATTTGCTATATTTCGAAATAGCGGATGTGTTCAAAAGACGCAGGGTAGCTATTTTGGGATATCTCTAGTATACTGAAATAACTTTGCTGTGTAGACATCCTCAGAGAGTCTAAGGTCAGAAGGGACTATTGTGATCATCTAGGCTAACTCTCTGTATAACAGAGGCTAAAGAATTTCTCCAAAATCATTGTCAGTGACAAAGAATCCAATGCTACCATGACCCTTGGTAAATTGTTCCAATGGTTAATCACCCTCATTGTCAGACATTACACTGCAACCCAAAAAATGGCTGAGCCTCTTGAACATTATGAGCTTAATCCCAGCCGACTGAAGTTAATAGAAGCACTTCCATTCACTTTAATAGAATCTGAAGTCACACCAATTTTACAGTGATGTTATTCCATGGATTTCACTGGAAATGTTCCTGATTTACATTGGTCTGAGCAGAAAATCGGGCGATATGTTTTAAAAATAAATAGGCTTCTAAACATGTCCTTTTGACAGGAAAAGCTTGAAAAAGGCAAGAAACTATTAACAAAGAAAATAGATATTTTTACAAGTAAAAGGTTCTAAAGAAAGGGAAGAAAAAACAGACTGACCTTTAGGAGTAAGCACCCTCCACTGCATTCTCCTTTTTCCAAACCAAGATGACAGCCTTAAAGTAGAGGATTTTAATTGTCAAAAATAAAAGTGAAATAAGGAACCAATGTTTTGAAGTTATGGGAACAACCAAAGGAAACTAGCTCTAAAATACCTCTTCCTGGAAATAAATTCAGGCCAGCAGGATATGCCTCTTCATGCATGTTCTCTTATGTCACACATGGCTCTGTCACACAACTCTTCCCCAAATTTGCTGTGCAAAAACAGAGGCAAATAACCACAGGCATATGCTTCCTTTGGTAAGATGCATCTCAAAACTTCACAGATGTGGGCACTACTAGCTTTGTCGACAGAACTGGATGTATCTGTCGACAAAGCTTCTGTCGACAAAAGCCTGCAGTCTAGACGTACCCCGAGGTTATAGATACTGGAAAAGACAACAGTCAGCCTTGAGGCAAGAGAATTAACCCATCTAAGAAAGATATTCTTTCCTCATTTTGGCAAAGAAATTCCTTTGGGAATAGCTTTCAGGTGTCACAAATTACCAGTCTCTTCTTCTCAAAGCCCATGTTTCTCAAGTAGGATGTTTCATGGGATAGTAGTCATTTGTGTGTCATATACAGTTGATTGAAGTTGGTCAAGTTACTCTCTCACATGTGACTAAATGGCAAATGCCAGGCTTCAGTTTCAGGAAGGCCTGACCTGATCTTATTTTCTTTTGAATGGACCCATTCATGTGCTTCCCCTAGATTTTCTCAATTGATGCCTTAATTATGGCATTGCTCAGGAAATACTCCAGATTCTTGACTTTCTGTCAAGCCAAGTATCATTTTTAGGATTCAGAAGAAAGTTTCATCAATATGATCTGTGGCTGATAACATATGCTTTACTTAACATCATCTAAGTATTCCATAGTAGGCCCATGGTAGCCTTTTAAGACAATGTTCATGAGTCTCTGTCAAGTTGAAAGGATTTTATGTGTAAACTCAAAGGTTTCATCATAAAGAAATACAGTCCACAATAGAGTAGATGACTAATGCACCTGAGGGTGACCTTATCAAATTCCAGGCTCTTGGTGTATCTCCCTTTCCCCAAATTCTCCATCTATAGCATGGGATACTACTCAGATCTGGATACAGGACTGAGCTTCCTGAAGTCAAAACTGAAAACACTTCTGCAGTCATTTTTCAGCACCACCGTCATCTCGCTCAATGTGTTTTGAATGAATTTAGTGAGCCTCTTCCTTGAGAGCAGTTGTCACCCCAGAGATACTCTGAGGAGTGACCCACAGAACCAGAACTGCAAGAGGTTCAACTTTCAGCTGTCCCACACTCAGTACACAGGACTCTCAACATCATATCTGGTGTTCTGAGGTTAGCAATCACTGGCATTTTGCAGTGGCGACATGGTCATTTGCAGGGAGTTTAAATATGCCAGCAGAGGTGCCTTACTTTTATGGCAAATATGGTGAATAACCTTGGATATCTCTGTCTGCTGACAGAGCGTGGACAGAATTGTGTTGACCTGGGGACAAGATATTGCCATGGTCAAGTGCATGCATGCAGCCTACGCCACAAGGATCAGAAAAAAGCCCTGCTCCAGCTTCTGGGTTATAGAAAGGCGTGGAAGTTGGCACCTCAAACTTTGACTTTTGGATGAAACCATGCAGGGGGTCATTGAAAACAAGGCTGGTATCAGTGAAAAAAATGTTCCTGATCAGCTTCTGAGTAGTAACACCCTTGAAACCTGATGCAGAGAAGATAAATATAGACAGATAAAAAATATTTTGAAACCTCAGAATAAGTTTCTGGATGAATAGACTTAGTGGGGGGTCTTGCAGAACGGGTTTCTGTTTTAAGTACAAACCGTGACAATGACTTAACAATTTCTGAGATGAGTTTTCCCATTACATCTGAGCTGCCGTTGTTGACTTAAGGCTTAAAGAATAACAGTCAAGCTTCACATCCTAATGATGAGAGTTTGACATACAAAAGAGCGCTTAATAGAAAATGCAGCTGCCCTGATGCCTTTCAGCAAGTACAGTATGACAAAGCAAAGGGTCAGGGACCCTCCTTCTCCAATTTCTTCTTTCTTCGTACGCTCCGATAGCACTTCCTCAAATCCACAGCTCACAGCAAAGGAGAATGTAAAGGCCAGAGTCAGAAATGGCCAATAGAAAAGATCCACTACCATCCCACAGCCAGTATTTCCCCACCAGCTTTCTTCATACCAAATGACAGACCAGATCCTCAACTGGTGGAAGTCAGTGTAGCTCTAATAAAGTTGATGGAGTTATCTATTTACACTAGCAGGGGATCTGATGTGATATGGAAAAATTCTTTTGGGGGACTAAGTTTGGAAGTTAGAAGTTCGGTCTGCCTTGCCTTTAACACCTGCCAGTCGGCTTTACTCAAAATGTGGTCCCATCCCTGCTGAGACTGCTGCTGCTAATCAATAAACAATCCGTCCAGTCCGTCAAATGTTTGTGCCAACAGCTTTGCCTGTACAAATTCCAACAAATTTGTTATTCTCCATGTCGGGAAAAAATGTTTCTTGAGATCAAAAAGCAAGCAAACAAGCAAAAGCATCCTTCTCTAGCATGCTCACCTATCCAGCCCTTCTCCTCGTGGGATGGGGCAATAAGCTCTGTTATTGGACACTTCCTCGAATGCGCCATCCAGGAGTCTGCCCGTGTGTCTTGTTTCTCTAATGCATCCCTTTTCCATAGCTGGCTTGGGGGCTCATCTTAGGGTATTATTTTTATGCAGGTTTCACCCAATCTACCCTTTCAGCTTTCTTGCTCTGCCTCACCAGCATTCACTCCTGTTTCTCTAGGAACTTAAATTCCCTCCATCCAGAGCTGTCCCTAGGGTACAGCAAATCAGGGCAACCACCCTAGGCCCCATGCTTTGGGGATCCCTGCGCTCCAGAGCCTGAGCAGCCAACAGCAGCCCCTCTACCTGAACCTTCCCCTCCCACTCCTTCCCACCAGCAGGCCTCCTGGATTAGCACCTCTACCTCCCTCCCAGCACCTCCTGCTTGCTGTGGATCAGCTGTTTCCAGGCATTGGGGTGTGGGGAGAGGAGTGAGGGCTCAGTGCAATTGGGGGAGGGGACAGAATTGGGCAGGGAAGAGGTGGGATGTGGATAGAGCCTTGGGGAAAGGGGTGGAGTGGGGGGCAGGGCTTGAGCAGAGGCGGGGTGCAGAAACTCGATGCCTATGTCCTGGCCCTGCACCATCCTAAGGACAGCCCTGCCTCCATCTCTGTAGTGCCTGAGCATCTCACAGCCATTAATAGATTTTCACCACTAACACTGTAATGTAGGGGGAGGAGGTTGATGATCTTCATTCACAGATGAGAAAATGACACTCCAGAAAATGTGCTAAAGATTCATACGATCTTTGGCTTAGCATTACCCAAGCTAATATCACTTTCTCCCTAATGGTGTGACCAGGACCTCTGTATTCAACCTTCAGTCCATTCAGTGGCCTATCTTCCCACTGACATATAGAGAAAACTTTACCCTCTGACAACTTAACTGAGTCCCTGGCCATTTAAGCAGGCAAAAATGAGTTTGCCCCACTGGTGTACAATGTCCTTTCATGAACATATAACTCCCCACCGTCAGATCCCTACCATCTCTCCTAAAGAGAGAGCACATCCCCTTTTCATACAATAACCACATCATCTGGACCACTTTCCATTGCTCTCTGAACCCCAAGGATTCCTCAGTGATACTTGAAATCTGCTCAAGATGTATCATTTTCCATGGCCTATGTCTCTTCTCTGTAATAAGCAGTCACATAAATCCCCAATATACTCAAATAGGATCCCAGGGTATGTCTACACTGCCACCCTAGTTCGAACGAGGGTGGCTAATGTAGTCATTCGAAGTTGCAAATGAAACCCGGGATTTAAATATCCTGGGCTTCATTTGCATCTTGCCGGGCAAGATGCAAATGCATCTTGCCGTTCCACGAGGAGTACCAGTAGTTCGAATTAGAGATCCTAATTCGAACTACCTACTCCGTGCCGCGTGTAGCCGCGGGCACGGAGTTCGAACTAAGGGCATTTAAAAATGGCCCCCGCCCGGCAAGATGCAAATGAAGCCCGGGATATTTAAATCCCGGGCTTCATTTGCAACTTCGAATGACTACATTAGCCACCCTCGTTCGAACTAGGGTGGCAGTGTAGACATACCCCCAGTGTTTTGTATGTTGAGTAGGGCTATCAAACAATTTTTTAAAAAATCACACTTTTTAAAAAATTGTGTAGTTGCACTGTTAAACAGTACTGGAAAGCCATTTATTTAAATATTTAGGGTGTTTTCTGTATTTTCAAATTATTTCAATTACAATGCTGTAAAAACAGTTTTTCAATTCATCCCATATAAGTACTGTAGTGCAATCTCTTTACCATGAAAGTTGAACTTACAAATGTAGAATTATGTACAAAAAATAATGGCATTGTTTCATTTTTTAATGTAAAACTCTAGCGCCTACAAGTCCACTCAGTCCTACTTCTTGTTCAGCCAATCACACAAACAAGTTTGATTACAATTTGCAGGAGATAATGCTGCCCACTTCTTGATTATATTGTCATCTGAATGTCAGTGCAGGTGTTTGCATGACTCTGTTATACATCACAAGATCTTTAGGTGTTAGACGTGCTAAAGATTCATATGTCCCTTCATGCTTCAACCACCATTCCAGAGGACATACATCCATGCTGATAACGGGTTCTGCCTGATAACCATCCAAAGCAGAGTGGACCAGCACATGTTCATTTTCACCATCTGAGACAGATGCCTCCAGCAGAAGGCTGATTTTCTCTTTTGGTGGTTCAGGTTCTGTAGTTTCCATATTGGAGTGTTGCTCTTTTAAGACTTCTGAAAGTTGGCCCTCTCAGCTTTTGCATGGCACTTCAGATTCTTCAACACTGTGTCAAGTGCTGTAGCTATTTTTAGAAATCTCACACTGGTACTTTGCATTTTGTCAAATCTTCAGTGAAAATTTTCTTAAAATGAACACGTGTTGAGTCATCAGCCGAGAATGCCATAAAATGAAATATAGGTTGGCTCTCCCTGGTGCGGCACGATCTGAAGCTGGACAGTCCTAAATGAGAAAGTTTGCCAGACAGGAATGGTCAATTCCAGCCCCTCTGCTAGGCTTTTCCCATAGGCTGCCAGCCTCCCAACCAGTTGCAACACAACTGCCAAGCCCAGCCTCTGTGTTCCACTATCCAGGCTCCCTGCCTCCAGCCACCAGACCAACCCTGCTCCAAGCCTCTTGGCTGGGCTGCAGGTCTGCTCGCAGCCCCCTGGCCAAGCTCCAGGCTGCTAGATCCCCAGCTGTGGGACCAATTCCACTCCCAGCCCCCTTGGCCAGGCTCTTAGTCGAAGGCCCCTCCACCACTGGACTCTCAGCTGGCCCCCACTCCCAGCTGCCAGGGCTCTCTGGTCCAGAAACATCCATGGTCCTACCACACTAGAGAATCCCAGACCAAAGAGGTTCAACCTGTACATGGCAGAATGTGGGTAAAACAAAAAAAGAGACATGCAATTCTCCCCAGAGTAGTTCTGTCACAAACTTAATTAATACATTATTTTTAACATGCATCATCAGCATGGAAACATGTCATCTGGAATGGTGGTCGAAGCATGAACGAGCATATGAATGTTTAGCATATCTCGCACTTAAATACCTGCCAAAATCAGCTACCAAAGTGCCATGGGAATGTCTGTTCTCACTGTCAGGTGACACAGTAAATAAGAAGTGGGCAATATTATCTCCTGTAAATGTAAATAAACTTGTTTGTCTTAGTGTTTGGCTGAACAAGAAGTAGGACTGAGTGGACTTGTAAGCTCTAAAGTTTTACACTGTTTTGGTTTGGAGTGCAGTTATGTAACAAAAAAATCAATGTTCATAAGTTACTCTTTTACAATAAAGAGATTGCACTTCAGTGCTTGTTGAGATGAACTGAAAAATACTATTTCTTTATTTATCATTTTTACCATGCAAATATTGGTAATAAAAAATAATATAAAGGGAGCACTTTGTATTCTCTGTTGTAATAGAAATCAATATATTTGAAAAGGTAAACAACCAAAATATTTAATTAATGTCAATTAATATTCTATTGTTTAACAGTGCAAATAATTGTCATTAATGTTTAAGTTAATTGTGTGAGTTAAGTGCAATGAATCCCCAGCCCTAACTTTGAGCCCTACTTCCTCCTTTCCCCTCCTGTACGTGTGGATGCTACTTGAGCTGTGCTTTGCTGTTGTTTTTTGTTATATTATATTATTATTATTAGAAGACCAGAATGCACTCGTCTATTTGTGATAAGTCTGCATAAAAAATGTTCTACAAAATAAACTGCATTGTGTTACATTGCAAGTTGCTTAGCATCCTGGAAGAGAGGGCCAGAGAAGTACATTGCAGGCTCTGAGGTGTATTTATTTCACTACTCTGGACAGCTCGTAATATCAAACTGTTTGTCCTTAACTCCTATCTCAGCAAAGGAAGGCTGAACTTCCTACAACATGATCCATATCAGATGAGATTTTATATATTTCATAAGAGCCTTTTATTCTCCCCTCTTAGTTCATTTATTTATCAATCTGACACTTCACTAGATATTTCACTGTCTGTCTTTTTATTCACCTGTCATTACTTGCTGCTTATAATGCACACCTTTTTGTAGAGATTAAAAATAAGCAAGCTCCTGCTCTGACTGTATTTCATTATGGATCTTCTTTATCACACTTAAATATCAAAAGAATGGACACTTTGCAAATCTTGTCTGACTTTTATTGATACAGATTGTCAATATTCTAAGACCCTGCACCTCCTTGGAGCATATTAGGGCCTCATGCTGCATACAGGCATGAGTAATTTTACTCATGTGAGGATCCCTGTATTTGGAAGATCGAGGGAGAATTTAGGAGCCAAGCAAAATAAACCATAAAGGCTGTAGAGCTATAAATAAATTCTTACCGTCTTTCCATGATCTAATTCACTGTGTTCACCTACTGTAAATCTACCAGTGCATAGTTCATCTTGCTTTTCACATTACAAATCATACAAGGTTTGAAGTCAAGCAGGTACAGTAAGCAGAGAGTGCTATAGAATGTGCATAGTTTATTCCCATATACTGAGTGTAATATTTCCATAGCCCCTTCTTTAAGGGAAAAGTTGGCTTGAAACTTACGAGTCAAAAAAAATGGTCTATATTTCCCAAAGCTTTCTGAAAAAGCAGGCTGAGATTACATCTTGAATTTTTACAACCATCACAGAAACAAGTAAAAATATTTAACATGTTTGTTAAAATATTTAACGTGGTTTGACAGTTTACCAGATGTTTAAAAGTAGCTAAAAGAATGGGAGACACTGTTGTTGAGCTTAATAAATGTGTGTGTGTATAATGTTTGCTATCTGGAGAAGCACATTTCGATGTCTGCTTAGGTTAGTATCACATATGCTAGACCACATGTTCTTACTCTGGTACACATATATAATTACTCACATTTATCTTATTGTAGTTTAAAGTGCAAACGGGATAAAATAACATCACTGTCTATTTCAGAGAGTAAAAGAGGGCTGGGCTATTGAAATCTCTGAGAAAACATAAAACTCAGAAGATGACAACTTTTGGGGGTGGGGGAAAACTACTTTTTTTAAAATAATTTAATCAAGGAACATCTTTTGTGAGCAAAGGAATTGGTAGAAAGATGCAATTTAAAAGCTGTTACAAAATGGATAGAACGAAAAGAATAGATGCGGTTCTAAGAGGATGTATTCTGCTTGTCTTTGTGTTACAATCGTTTCTATACAGTAACATTCCACGTCAATTAAAACAAAATGCATTCGCCGGCATTATTGCCGTGGGGTGCAGCAGACGCTGTGCCCACGCAAAGGTGAATAGAGCAGCAAGAACACTCTGTGCTCCCAGGTGCGTAGGTGTAAAGCGGGTGCTGTGTGCCCACTTATTCCCCATCCCCACGAGAGCAGGTGGGTAGAGAGGGGGGAGAAGTTAGTGGTGCTTTGGCTATACACCCCTGTCACCAGAAGAGCCACTGTAGGGGCTGTTGTGATATGTTGTTGGTCAAGGCCAAGGACACATTACTATCTTATTTCCTCCAAGCAAGGAGGAACCAGGAAAAGAGCCGTGATGTAGTAATGTGTGAATTCCTCTGCCTGCTAGGGCTGCTACTGAGGCAGCTAACACACCAGCCCTTGCTCGGGGCTGCAAATAGCACCATCTATCCGCAAGGACTGAAAATGGTCCAAGTCCAAAGGGCCTTATTCAGTGTTTGCTCGGTCCCTGCGGAGTCAAAGCAAGGAGGTCTGATGAGACAGTGATGTAAAGAGTGATTAGCTCCCATTTGCCTTTCACTCCTGCTGAAGGTCAAGTGATCATGGCAAGCGGGAGTTGGTTTAAAGATTACAACTTAAGGTGACATAGTTTCTAGGCATGTTTTCACTTTGCCATTCTCCCAGCAGTTGTCTAGAACAGCAGCCATATTAACCCAGGCAAGGGAAAGGCTGTAGGCCCCAGCTAAAGCCAGTAACATCTACTGCCCTCAACATCAGGCTCAACAGGCACAGCCATGAAATTAACTGTGATCTGAGATCCTGCATTCTGTGCTCTTTCTGGCCTGGATTTCTGAAAACAAAGATAAATAAATCCCTTTTAATTTAGGAAAATGCCACTGTGGGAATCAGCTCTGGGAGATAGTGCTAGATCCATCAGTCCCTTTGATGTTCCATCTATGGAAGTTTGCAAATTAAAGGGGAAGAATCACTTCTGAGACTTTGCAGCCTAGAATAAACTGGCTGTCCAGAGATACACTGGAAAACAGATGCCTGCTGTCATTAACAAGGACAGACAAAGTGTCAGTACAATGAATGCTAAAAGCCAAATCCATGAGATGCATTAAAATTATTTTTAAAGGAGAAAGCCAAGGAGTTTGATCACATTCGAGATTGTACAAGGAAATTTGCAGAGTGACCTGCTGGCATTAGATGGGGTTTTCCCACCTCTTGATCTTTCAGACAAAATTAATGAAGAGCATTTGTGATCAGGCACAACAGTTAAAGATCCTCAGATCTCCAGATTCAGTTGAACCCCATTGGAAATCCAGGAGGATCAGTGTATACACGATAAACAGCCATGAATCCAGCTGCAGGCCAAGACGGATCCAGAGTTACCCACAACCTTGGGACTTTCCTGCTGACTCTGAAGAAGATGCCTTCCCTGGCATGATTCTATTAAGATTGATCAAGGACATAGGTGAAATTGAGTGGTAACACTGGCCACAATTCTACTCCCATTTAAGTCTGTAACAAAACCTCCCACTGAATTCAATGGCACAGATTCAGGACTAGATGTTTAGGACATCGTACAAGGCTCACTTATTTCCCCTGGTTCATGGGGATGGGAAAGGAAAAGGGAGTGGATTGAGGGGCGAGGGTAGGGTGCAAAGGGGGGAATTAAAGTTATTCTATGGGGCTAGTTGGTTGTGAAGATTTTGGGCTTCAATGTTTGACTTCTTCCACTTATTCTATCAACTGAAAATTGGGTCCTTTTTTATTAATTTGGATCTGGTGTGGGGTTTTTGCAGGCATTTTTACACTGAGTTGTTTGTACGTGGACTTAGAGAACAGATTAGAGGCAATATATAAAACAAAAGCTGTCCTGATACAAAGCCCTTTTTGCCATTGGGATATAGAATCATACCAGGGAAAAGTTGGTTTTAGTGAGTTAAAGCAAGCATACACACCTTCTGCTGGACTTTCAGTAAGAACAAGGAGCATGACTCACAGGTATTGATTATAAATATTTGCTTCATAGAGCTCTTCAATGTGTTCTGCCCTATGCCAATTCTGAAGCTGAAAGGTAGTCAAACTGGATATTTTTTAAAAGACAGTCTCAGATCAAAAGTATGACTCTAAATCCTTCTTTCTCCTTTCCCCCAAACTTTGATGGGAAAGTCATTTAAAATCTGGAACCAGTCTTTCAGATGTCCTGCTGGAATAATCGCACAACCCAAAACTCTAGACCGACACAATTCCTTTAACTTTTTGACAGTTCAGGTTTGGATGCAGATTTCCTACTCGACTATTCAGGCCCATCTGCTAATGCGTGTGAAGGAAAGGATGTTTCTTGTGAAGAACCTGACCCACTCATTCCTGCCTCGTTGATTCTGAAGGGAAGGTTGTTCCTTGCATTATGACCACCAATGTATTGCAGCCATCTGGTATGAACACCAATAGCTCACTATATTCTCTTGTCTCCTGTCACATCTGACAGGAAGTCACTTATAGTCCAATGTGACTAACGTGGGTCAGGGTACTGACAGGGATATATAAACACAACACATTTTTACACACTTGATAGCCCCCCATAAAATGGACCCCAATCCTGCTTCTATTGAAATCAGTTACAAAACATCTGTTGAGCTCCAAGAGAACAAGATCTGTGAGGAGGTCTCTGATGGGATCAACACCTACTTTGTGTGAGCACCTCTACTGGCTGTATGTGTCCATGTTCTGTATTCTCTGGTGATCCCCTTTTAGTGGTTCTCAGGCAGATTTGCTAGCCCTACCTGGGGCTCTGTCTTTAAATAATCTCATCCCTGGTATGGGGCTGTATCCCAGGGTTTCCCCCCTTGGAGACACACTTCTCCCGGGGCTCAACCCAGGCTTGGTCCTCACCCAGTCCAAGCAGCCAGCCAGAAGCCTCTCACTCCCCTAGTCCCTGCCCACACTTAGCTGTTGTTGTGCTGCAGTTCTCTGAGGTAGCAGGGCATGCACTCCTACTCCTTCTCCTTCTCCTTCTCCTTCTCCTTCTCCTTCTCCTTCAGGTCCTAGTAGCAACTCAGGCCAACAACTCTTACTAATTCTCCCCCACCCTTGCTCTGTTCTGCCATTCCTTTTTATATGACTCTTCTGAGCCCTGATTGGTTACTTCCTGTGCAGCCACTCTAGCCTTCTTGGGGGACGTCTCCATTTCTCCCTTCCAGGGATGGGTGCAGCAGAGCTCTGAGGTCTCCAGCAGGGGGCCTTTGGGCTCAGTCCACCCCCTCACAGGGTCATAAATAATTATCAAGGCAACTCTGCCATGGTTGCTTTAGAGAGCAAGTAATAGTATCTGCAGCTAACCTTGTTCAAAAACTTCTCAGGTAGTTCTTTCCCATGACTCTCACAGACTTGGATACATCTCCAGTGACTCCAGTCCTTAGCTAACAAGGAATGAGGCATTCTAAATATCCTGACATGTTTGGGTTAAGAAGAAACATGAGCTTTAAGTCTAAAAATGGTTAAACTGTTTTGTACCCTGGGTGTGTTTAACTGTCTCTAAAGGCTTCATCGTATCTTCTCTCCTAAATTGACCAAAAGCTCATCCACATGGAGAATAAAATGGCCATTTTAACACAACAAGGCAGATCTTGCATCATTCACAGTAGCACTGGGACTGACCCTGGAACACATCAAATGCCCTCCTCCTAAGGGAGCTGAGGATGTTCAGCACCTCACAGAATTGGTCTCTTTACAAGGCTGGCATGGCCTAATGGAAAAACGTTGTAATTGTTCCACTATATCTGAGCGATAATTTAAGTTAAAATTGGAAGAAGAAAAGAAGAAGGAGGAGGAGAAGGAAGAGGAGGAGGAGGAAGAAGAAGAAACCACCACATGAAGCTGTTGAGTTTTCAGGAGTTCCAAATGCATGCTGAGAGCTGCACAGACAATTTGGGCACGTTCCTTAGGTTTTGACATGCTGTGAACCCTTGCAAACATGTTTTGGTGTTGGCTGTCCTGCAGCACTCTCCCATTTGCCAGAAGGCTACATCCTGCCAGATGCTGAGCTCAAATGTCAGTGGAATGAAGTGGGTGCATTGGTGGAGCAAGGTGTCTTGTAAGACTGATCCCTTAGCTGACAAGAGAAGAGCAGATCAATTCATTGCATTACAAAGATGAAGAAGAGGAAGCCATGTTGAAAGAGCAGTTGGGGACTTTCTCCTTATTCCTAAGAAGCAAGGTGATTAAAAAGCCTGTAATCTTTTTAAATACTTTTTTTAATGAGGTAAAGTTCTTATAAAACCACATCTGTCTCCTGTGCTGCTGCCTTCAAGACTCTGTAACTATCACAGTCTATTCTCTTTCCCTCTCCACCAACCTCCCCTGCCTCACTGTAGCCCCCAGAAGTTTAATGCTGGTAGAATTGGTTATTCACAAGGGTTCACAGGAAATGGAAAGGGAAGGGGACTGGGAGTGAGAAAACTGTGCTGTGTCCTTCATTTATGCCAAAAAATGAAAAGAACCAGTAAAATCCCTGTTTTCTGAATCTAAAAAGGTTGTGAAAATAGGACTCCAAGGGCTCTGCAAATGATTATGCTAATTAGATCCAGGGCTATTCAATAGCACTGAAGTGATGCTCAGGAATTTTGAACTACAGTTTTTAGTGTGATTACAGATCATATTAAAATTCTATTAGTCTTCACTTAAGATGTGAATAAGTGGAATGGAATAATGGGTCCTTAAATTCATGAATCTAAATACTTTTTAAGTAGCAGATTTTTAGTACAAAAAATCCCCTTTTTAAAGGAAAAAGGCATTATTTATATAAACATTGGGTGAAACTATATTCAATGAAATATTCAAGGACTGTTGATATTCTGAGTGGACCCAAATTTGAGTGATATTTTATGGTTGTCTAGTGTAATTAAGATATACAGACAAGAAAACTTTATAGCAACATTTCTTTTTATTTCTGCCTTACAAATAATAAATTGTTAATGAGCACCTGTTACAATGCTAATGAAAGTAAGATCTGTGTGTAAATAAAGAAAATTTAATAACTTAACAAGGTGGATTAAAATTCTCAACCTATTCTCTGCTAATCTTAGACCAAACACCAAATAGTTGCTATCTAAGCAGGAAATTGGTCAATGCATTCACCTCAAGGTACTTTTCAAACTATAATTAATATTTTAAAAATTTATAAAACCAAAATCATAGGTTTGATTGTAACAAACAAAATATCTGTCTTTAATCTACTGCAAAAGGTTTGTGCAAATCCCCTTAAATGATACTAAAATGTAAATCACCAGGCAGTATTGAGGAATTGATTCTGTTTAACTTACTTTGCATTTGTCATAATCACATTCTTTATAATTGTATTTAAAGCTATTCCAAAATAGCTGATTGGTAATTTTGTACCACAGAGAAAATATGAAATGAGAACATTATTTCCTTTAAAAAATCCATATCAAGATACGTCCTCTGGACACTGGGTGAATATGAACACTTGCCAATGAACATTGTTGGTTTAAAACTAAAATAGAAGTTTAAAGGGAAGAAAAGAGAAACTTGTTTTTAAGGAAAGAGATTCGTATGGATTTCTCTATCCCTGAAACACTGGCTCCAGATGCACGTTTGGAGACAGGCCCTCTAAAATCCCCCTCCCTGTTTTAGACCCTAATCCTGCAACTGGCTCCCTGTGGGCAGACCCAGAGAAGCTCTGCACCAGCACCGTGATCTACTTACACAGATCCAAGTGCAGGATTTGAGCCTTGAAGCCAAATCCTCCAGTATGCATCAGGCCTCAGTAAATAGGATTGGCCAGAGGGCGAGACTCCATTCTCTCTCCTCACCAGGCTCTGGTGTGTGTCTAGAATCTGCATTCCCCGCAAACCATCCCCTCTCTCTCACAGACACCCCCTCCCCTTTCATCTACAGAGGACCCCTGAGCACAGCAGCACAAGTGCCTTTCTTCTGCCCAGGGTGGTTTCACTCAGGGCATTTAAATAGAGACAAATCCACCATCTCTCAATACACCTCTGGAATGACATGCAGAAAGTCTCCACAGACACAGACAAGGCTGTTCTCTGAGATGCTCATAAGGTTCCCTACCTGGGCTACTGCCCTTCCAGCCCCTTGGCACAGCAGAACCAGTACCTCCCCACTGCAGTCCTATCATATCATAGCTCTAGTTCAAGGAGGGAAGTTTTGTCCCAGAATGATGATGAGTCTCTGTGCTAGGCCCCTGCTTGCCACAAACCAAAGTCCAGTGCAGGTTAAAGTGTCCACAATGGAATGGGAGCTAGCTGGATATGCAAGGTCTCTGTCTGGTCAAACTATTACTGCTGCTTGAAAATCACTGACACAAGAATGAGTTATTCCTTCAGGCTGTCAGCCTTAGGGACTTACCTGGGCCCCACCACAGCACCTCACCATCAGTAATGTACTGAGTCTCACAACACCCAGGAGATTGGGAAGTGCTGCTATCCCCAGTCTGCAGATGGGGGACTGAAGCACAGAGCGAGTGAGCCCCAGAGTGAGTTCAATGGAAATTAGAAGCCTTAAATGCCTTTGAGGAGCTGAGCATAAGCAACTTGCCCAAGGGCAGAGGAGAGGTGAACCTGTGGAACTCCTTGCCAGAGGATGTTATGAAGACTAGGACTTTAACAAGGTTCAAAAAAGAGCTAGATAAATTCATGGAGGACAGGTCCATCAATGGCTATTAGCCAGGATGGGCAGACATGGTGTCCCTAGCCTGGGTTTGTCAGAAGTTGGGAATAGGGAACAGGAAATGGATCACTTGATAATTGTCTGTTCTGTTCATTCCTCTAGGGTTCCTGGCATTGGCCACTGTTGGAAGACAGGATACTGGACTAGATAGACCTTTGGTCTGACCCAGTATGACTGTTCTTATGATGGAGCCTTGAACACAGGCCTCACAAGTCCTAGGCTGGTAACCATGTGTACCACCATGAACCTAACCATGTCCCATCCTTCTCCACTAGACTGAGCCCCAAAACCAATAGATAAAGCAGGCCACAACCAGTCAATAAGGGCCTGATCCAGGAAGATGAAGGCACACTCCCACTGACAATGTGAGCGCTGCACTGAGCCCTGCAGGAAATGTTGTACCTGATTTTTTTTCTCTTAACTTTTGGCTTAATATACTTAAACCTCCCTTAACTGGGAAGCACTTCCCACAGCTGCACTTAACCAAGATGGATACTTCCTTAGCACACGTCCCAGGGAACCAATTTAACCCAGCAGCAAGTGGCAATGCCATAGCTTCATTGGGACAATTTTAGCAAAATTTCCACTTAATGGAGGCATATTGGGCCAGTGCCAAGGAAGCAAGTGGTGGTAAATAAATAAGATGTAAAATCCAACTTCCTGTCTTGTTAATATCAAAATTTACTAACTTAAATAGTAAAGATGAAACAAAGCTGAAATGTAGTGAATTTTATTTGTAGCTTTATATTTGTATTCAGTGCTTCAAGTGTTCTAGTCTTTTGGGGCTTTATAAAGGCCTTTTTTCTTAGATGTTTAGTTCTTCAGGACAGGCACAGTCATCCTGTACAGGCATTTGTACGTGCACCTAGCACAATGTGGTCCAGGATCATGACACGGGCTCCTCACTATGACCATAATGCAAATAAATAATAATAATCTTAGCCTGGATACTTCAAAGGAATCTGTGTAGTCATAAGAGTCCAGACATAAGAATTCCTGTGTGGGGTCAGTACCCACATCACCACAGCCCTCTTCAATGGATCCATCCATCAGGACATCCCAAAGCAATAATACTGTATGTACTAGAGCACCAAATCCATCCAGTGCAATTATAAGAAGATGGTTTTCCTTCATGTGGCATCTGTTCTGAACCGTCGGAAAGGAGAATCTGCCAAATAAGTGGACTACAGAGGCAATGGCCCACAAAGGACCCATTCCTGCTCCCAGTGGGAAAATTCCCATTGACTTGGATGGCAGCTGGAGTGGGTCCATAAACACAGCTCTGTATAACTTTCCAGATAGAGGTGCAGTAGCAAAGGTACCATAATACACTACTAAAAATGAAGGATGGACTTGTAGACAAGGCACTGGCTAGGGATGCAAAAGATTTTGATTTGATCCTTAACTCTGCTGCAGGTTTCCTGTGATCTTGGCCAGATCACTTAGGCTACATTTAGACTGCGCTGTTAAGTCGGAAAAAGAAACGCAATTTGTGGTACGCAAATTGAGTATCTTTTTCCAATTTCCTTTTGAAAGAGGCTTTTTCAAAATTTGGCATATCTACATGGCACCAAATTTTGGGAAAAAAGTGCTCTTTCGAGCCATCCCTTATGCCTTGTAAAACAAGGTTTCCAGGGATGGTGAAAGAGTGCGTCCATTCTTTCAAAAAATTTTCTGAAAAAGCAGACATGTTCCTTGGACGCAGCGTTGCCTTTTTGGGATACCTTCGGTATCCTGAAAAAGCAATACAGTCTAGACGTAGCCTTAGTCTCTCTGTACCTTAGTTCCTGAGCTATAAAATGGGAATTGCAATATTTCTTCTATCCCAGCCTTTGTCTTGTCTATGTAGGCCAGCAGTAGGTAACCTGTGACCCCCTCTCCCATATGCCTCTCGTGCACCAGGACACTGGAGCCCTGCATTTCCTTGCTCCTCTCCCTCTCTCCCAGCACATTCCAAGCACCACAAATCATCTGATTTGTGCTCCGTCCCTGCTCCTCCCTCCACCTCCAAGAGCTGGAACAGTTGCAAACAGCTGATTCACAGTGTTCCAGCTCTGGGAGGAAGGAGGAGGAGCAGGGATGGAACACAAATCAACCAATTCATGCACTCCAAAAGTACTGGGAGTGAGGGGGAGAAGCAGGTAAGTGTGGGGCTCCGGTACCCTGGTGCGCAAGAGGCATGTGTGGGAGGAGGAAAGACAAGTGGAATCCCAATGAGCCATGGGCTGCTGCGCCCTGCTCAGATAGAGGGCCACTCCTGTGGCCCACCCACTATTCTTGGTGGCCAATTGCTGACCTAGGCTGTAAGCTCTCCAGGACAGGCTATCTCTTAATATGCATTTGCACAATGCCCACACAATGAGGCCCTGGTTTCAATTGGGGATCTCTTGGTATCATCGTAATATACAATAATAAATAAAAACAATAGAACTCTTCCTAAAATTATGATGGGCTGGCTATTTCTCTACAAAGCAGTTCAGGTTTCTTTGTTGGGGGGCATCTTTCAGGAATGTAAAACAAAGTACCTTAGAAATACTTCTCCTATGGTGTTTTGACTCTTCCCAGTCTTTCTGAGAGAGAGCTTTAAAAGATACATAAGCCTGCAGGGCATCAAAATTCCCCCCTCCCATCATTAAGAGAGGCAGTTTTACAGGTAAGTGAATAGTTTGAGGAAAACAAAAGGTGCACAAAAATTGCTTATTCAAGACACTGCCTTAGTAACCTGTAAAAGATTTTAGCTAAATGCATTTCCATGGGACTGGTACAGTCCTTCTTTGACTGAAAGCGTTTTGTACATAAAACAAACAACATTCCACCCATCCATTAAAAATCTCCAGTCACTTTAATACATCACAGCGTAACCATTTAGTTCAGTCATTTTTCATTGTTTGACCTCACTTTTAATTAGAGACTAAATTATTAATGCCATTTGATAGGAGACAAACTACTTGAGAGTGCTGCTGTTCTCTAGGCCAGCTCTCAGGAGCTACACATTAGGTTTTGTAAATTTCAAATAAAACACAAGTGGCCAGAGGAAAAACAATTTACATTTACAGCTCCTACAAACCCAACATCCATCAAGAGTTTGGTTCTAAAAAATCTCTTGCAGTGTTAACAGTAGACTTTTAAAAATCAGCAAGAAAATATAAAGCTCCCTCAGAGAGAAATTCCCCAGAGATTTTTCCAAGAAGTTTTGTAGCTCTATAAAAGTAGTTGCCAGATTCTCTAATCACGTCTATGATCATAGAAAGAAGGGAACACTGTATTTTCTCGTAGATTGCTTTGAAGTCCAGGTTTGATGTGTTCTCAGCAATAAGGTAGGAGGTGTGCACACAGGAATACTAGGTGGTTTCACATCGCACCATGCTGCAGATCCTACAGTCTGAGCCAGCTATCTCACTGGTGGTCTGACATCAATAACTCTAATGTTCTTTCCTGCCTAGCCATGCTGGCATTTAACATGCCCATCACTGTGGTACCTGATCCCTAGAGCTGTGTGCGGATACAAAATTGGTATCTGCATCCACATCCGCAAAAATAATTTGTGGATATCCGCATCTACATATGTGGATACGATACCCGTGGATATAAAGTGGATATCCGCCAATGTACAGGCCTCTACTGATCCCTTTTAGTTTAATTACCGTTAGCCTAGTTTTTCACTACCTGTGCTTTCTTATTGGGGTTCAGAACCAGTATAAAACTACAGTAGCAGCAGGAAAGAAAATGACTGGAGTCTCTTTAATAGCAGTGTAGACTAAACTTGGGTGACCCTTGATAAAAATAAAAATGAGGGTCAGAGTACCCTTGATAATAATAGAATCCAAATCTGGGGAGGGTTGGATAACTATAAAGACTGGATGTGGATTCCCTTTATAACAAAGAAAGCCAGACCTGCGTAGGCTTTCTTCCATTAAAACCATCTTAGTATAAAAATGCTGAGAATTGTGACCTTGAATAGAGATTATTAAACACCTGGGATCAAATTCAGCCTTGATGCAACTCCACTCTACCGACTTGTGTGGGGATTTAGCCCTAGTTTTAAAACGCTGCTTTAGACCAGAGTCCCCTTGAACTTGACCTGTGGCTTTTTACTTGTGCTAACCAGGGGCCCAATCCTGGAGTATTGACTCCTGGAGCAGTCAGGAAGCCCACTGAAGTCCCTAATCAGCACTCAGTATCTTGCAGAAGGAGGCTCATTGGAACAAGCGAGGAGGCTGTGTTGTAATAAATGCACTTATGTCACATAAATCAGTCCAAAACCCCACAAAAATTACAACTTTAAAAGTTAGACAAGGAACTGGAGATACATAGAGGAAATGGGGGAAGAAATATTCCTATTGGCACGTTCATTTTCATTTAGACCCCTTGCTGTGTTAGACAACTGTTTCTTTTCTTTCCCGTTATTACTTCAGTACAATATCACAAGAACATATGTTTCCTATGCGTCTGATAATGACCTGATGCGGCAGTCTTTTCACACGCACAACTCCCCTTGCCCACCCTGGAGTAAGAGCTGGATTGAATTCTCTGTGCTGTTTCCCTGTTACTGTAATTATGTGTCCCAATGTCTAATAAAATGAAGGAGAGAGGTATGCTGGAATGGTACACTACATATTCCAGGTACACTAACTGCACAGTGTAAATAATTATAATTGTCCTGCATATTTGTTGAAGAGGAAAACATGATCTCCTCATTGTTTAGAGAAGACAAACAAAAACCAAAAACCACACAGTAACCTCGGACAGATCCCACCTGCACAATCCCCTAATGAATGGTGCCAGGAATTTGTAATTGGAATCAGTTACTTTTCAAAGAAGAGGTCATCTGGAATATTAATAATTTGATGCCACTGCTATAAAGTTGTGTCAATGTCTCTCCTCCGCTCCACCCCCATTTAAAACATTGTATTTACAAGGTCTTACAAACTGACCATAAAAACTTATTCTACATTGAAACTTGGCTTACATGATTTTCCAACCCAGATCAGAGAGGGATTTCATTTTGATTTTACTAAATTTCAAACCAATTGTTTTAACTGATTTTAAATTAAGAAAAGTATAAACTTTGACATGACTGGGCAGCTTTCCCTCCTTTCTCTCACCTCCCCCTAAAACTTCTATAGTCCCCAAAAACAGTTTAAGTTTAAAAATAACCCAGAAGTGAACAACCTACAAAACTCTCCGGTCTTTTTTTGGATCAAGTGAAATCCATCCCATTCCATGGACAGATAGAAAGCATCTGAATGCAGAAAGGTTTTTCATAAGGGAGAAGCAGAATACTTGATACATTTGGGGGTTGTCTTTTCAGAGAAGAGGCTGACTAATAAAGGTGGTTTCTAGCAAAGGCTTCATGGTATTTTAAAGACATTGTAACAATTGAGAATTTATCTCTGAAAAGTTATGACATCAGGACATATATGCAGTAACAGTATTTTGTAAGAGTCTTACATATGTCTATGGCCAATATAGGTTTTTAAAACCATACACATTTCAAAGAGAACTTAGAAAATGTCTGGGGGTACATCTACACTGCAACACTATTCCGAAATAACTAGCGCTATTCCAAAATAACTTAGACCGCGTCTACACAGCAGGCAGTTATTTTGAAATAATGTCAAAATACTGTCAAGCTGGGGGACTTCTTGCTCCGACTCCTGTAACCCACTGGCTACGTCTACACTGCAAGGTTTTTGCACAAAAACCCATGGAGTGTCCACACCTCAAATGCGCTTTTGTGCAAGTAAATGAACAGTAAAACGGCAGAAGGGAGGGCTTTTTCCAGTGTAGGTAAACCTCCTTTTACGAGGCACAACTCCTTTTTGCACTACAGCTATTGTGCAAAAAGGCAAGTGTGGACTCTCCAGAGGGAAAAAGCACAGGTGCTCTGATGGCCATTCTGTGCATGGCCATCAGAGCATTCTTGCACAAGAGCATCCATGCAGTGTGGATGCTCTCTTCAGAAAAAGCACATCACTTTTGCGATGTGCTTTGAGGTGTGGACGTGCTCTTACGCAAGAAGTTTTTGCATAAAAACTCTTGTGCAAAAGGCTTCTTGTGCAAGAAGCATGTAGGCTACGTCTACACCGGCAGCTTCTTGCACAAGAACTCTTTTGCGGAAGAGTTCTTGTGCAAAAACTCTTCCAGAAGAGAGCGTCTACACTGGCATGTGCTTTTGCACAAGAGATGTGCTTTTGCGCAAGAGCATCCATGCCATTGTAGATGCTGTCTTGCGCAAGAAAGCTCTGATGACCATTTTAACCATAGGGCTTTCTTGCACAAGAAATTCATGTTGCCTGTCTACACTGGCCTCTTCTGGAAGAGCTCTTGCGCAAGAGGGCTTATTCCTGAGCGGGAGCATCAGAGTTCTCATGCAAGAAGCCCTGATTTTATACATTAGAACATCAGTTTACTTGAGCAAGAACACGCGACCAGTGTAGACAGGCAGCAAGTTTTTGCGCAAGAGCGGCCACTTTTGCACGAGATCGCACCAGTGTAGACACAGCCATAGTGTAGACGTAGCCTCATTGTATGAGGAGTAAGGGAAGTCGGAGGAAGAGTGCTCTATTTTGAAATAAGTGCTGTGTAGATGCACCCTATTTCAAAATAAGATATGCCATTGATGTAGCTCAATTTCCATAGCTTATTTCGAGTTAAGCCCTTCTGTGTAGATGCACCCTAAGAAGCCTGTTTATAGTTTTTTGCCTGAAAAGTTATCTGGGGTTGGGTTTGGTTTTGTTTTGTTTGTTTGAAATATCTACGTCAATGATTTTACTATGGGAACTCCTTGGCACATAAAACAGGAATATTAATAAAGTAATAATCAAATAGTATTTTGTACTTCTACAGCACCTTTCCTTAGAGGATCTCAAAGTACTTTACTTGCATTAATTAAGGCTCTCAACACTCTTTTAGATAAGTCAAGTATTATTATCCCCATTTTGAAGAGAGTGACTAAGATACAGGGAGATTATATGACTTGCCCAGAATCACAGAGTCAGTCAGTGGCAGTACTGGAAAAAAAGAACCCAGGAGTCCTGATTTCCTGCCCTGTGAACCACAATATTCCCCCAGTTATGCTTTTTATATATATTTACAGATAATAAAGCAAACTGAAAGGGAGCATAACAAAGGTGAACTGGTCAGGTTTATCAGCCAATAATCCATGTTTTCGAAAGATGCTTTTTTTTTTAAATGTATGGAGCTACACCGGGGCAGATGTGCTTTAAAAAGCTTTTTCTTTGGCTGATGTGCATGTATGTAATTCCCATCAGTGTTAAGGGGATACCCATGCCCATCAATACAAAAGTTAGACACTTTAAGCCCAAACTCTGTTCTCAAGTGCACATTCACAGCTTCCTCTGCAGATAATGAGACTCTGGTGCAAGCCCAAAGATAGAATTTTCCCCTTTAAAGAGCTCTATGGGGTTATCTCTGTTTGACTTACTCAATATGTTCTCTTTGGGGTAGCAAGATGCCCTGAACTAAGTCTGCATAGAAGCCATTTATTACAAAGGGACATTAATATTTTCCAAGGGAAAGGCAACTTTTTGTTGATTATAGTTACTTTTGTTACAGGCCACCCCAAAGATCACCAGAAGTGAACAACTATAAGATTTGGGAGTGACACAAGAAAGCCTCTGAAGTCCTTGAATGTACCCCTTCCCCACCTTTCAGATCCACTTCTAATCCTCTCAAGTCCTAAATCCAAGAGGCAGTCGTTTATTGTTATTAAATGTCTTCAGGAAGGATTATAATTTGTATTCTCGATTAGACAAGGAACAGAGCTATCTATCTAATGGTATCACAAATAGCCACCCTATAATGATTGAAATGTATAATCCCTCCCAAAGATGGTTAGAACCATTTAAACTACCCTCTGCTTAATTAATGGGAGTTTAGGGATTAGACACAAGATTGAGAGGGAGGTAAAGGGAGATTAAATTTAAACTAATTTTAAGAGTGTGACGGTTACATGCCGGGGAGCAAGGACTAGGTGAAGATGGGATGGTTGAATCAAACTCAAACTAAGATGCTCTGTCCTGTCTTGGTCTTGACATTGGCCACATGAGCCCATATGCTGCCCTCCATTCCGGCAAAGCAGGGGAGAGCAAAAGACACTTTTTTTCTGAGGAAGGAAGGTTCCCCAATCTTTAAAGCATAGCCACCCAACCTCCACCTTCCCTTCCGCCTCCAATGCATTCAGCTCCACAGCAGGGTGCAAGGGTTGCTACCTGCAGGGATGAAAGGAACTTATATTTCTTACTGGTACTGTCCTATGGCAACCCCCATCCTGCCACCTTTTTAAATAGCTCCCTGCTGGCTTTTTGCCTCAGCTCAGCCAGTTCTTGCCAGAGCTGTACAGTGGGGATACCCCTTTACGTTCACCTCCAGCTACTTGCATGTTACAGCTGGAGAAACAGAGACAGGTGAACTGTGTGGCAAAGCCAAGAATGTTAGCCAGATCTCTGTTCCACTGCTGTTCCCCCAACTTTAGCCACTAGACTAGCTTTTTCCTACCTCCTGAGCCAATAATTTTAGAATAGTCCCAACACCTGAAGCAACAGTGGTGATCTCAGTAAACTGAGGGTTTGGGTGGCCTCTCAGGAGAGATCCATATGCCTCTCCAGAGTGCCTACAGCTGACCACAGCCAGCAGCATGTGGTGCACATGTGCACATGCCCTGGTGCAGAAAACAACATTTATTCTACACACAAAGACATGAGAGGGCACATTGGCGAGCTACAGTTGTATGAAACAGGGCCCAGATCCCTCTCCACTTCTGCTCCTTTTCCATTCACTTCTACTGGCAGCTCTGCTGATGAAGTGCTCCACGTTTACACGGCTGTTTAACACACAACCAATCCGGCCCGTCAGAGGAGCAAAGGCGAGTCTCCTGTAACATCTCCATAAGCCCGGTAAGGAAGGAGAGGCCTTTGAGTTAATGCCAAGGAAAGCAGGGCCCGCACTATGCACAACCAGCGCGGTTTACGCATGGGCGGGGTGGCCCGCGCCTCTCAGAGGAGACAACCCAGCAGAGTTCCTGCAAGTTCCCCTTTCTTCAGCTCTTCTTGGGGCTGCCAATACCGCGTCGGGCAGCCGCGATCGGCTTTTTCCTTTTCACACTGACACTCAATCCAGTCCCGCTTGGGAGGGGTGGATAGAATCGATTCAGCCCCCGAAGCCGACTCCGCTGCCTAGCTCTCCCCTCTGCAGATCCGGCGCAAACACCTCTCCCTAATCAGCCACGCTACGTGGGGAGAGCACGCTGCTTTCGCTCGCTGCTTTTGCCTGCTGATTGTCGAGACAGCTTGGTCATTAGAAGTAAATTAATCAAGTGGGGGGGGGGAGGAGAGAACGTTTTCCACAAGCTGCACGCTTTGCTTGGGGGGAAAAAAAAGCAAGCCCCAAATGAGTGTAATAAAGGGAGAGCCAGGCACTGCTCTGCCGAGCGAAGTTATATAGTAAAATCACTTCCTTGTATTTCCAAGTTAAACTACAGCTTAGCAACTTGAGGCCAGAAAAAAGGGGAAAGGACTCGAGACGAGCTTTTTGGGAAACCACTTCTTGGGGCAATTCTGCAAATGGCTGAGATTTGGGTGTTTCGCCTTCCTGAATATCCCCATCCCATTCGTCAGTGACGGTGGTTTGGAGCGTGCTCGCTTTTACACCAGTGCCAACTCCATGGCAATATTGGGGTTACCAGGCCTCGCACCAGAGACGAATTGGCCTAGTTTCTCCCGCACACGCACGGTTGTGGCAGGCATGCATGTCGTACCTGCAACACACCAGTGCACATGCAGACTGAACACCATGCACACGGGACAGAACGTACAACTGCCTATGCAGTTGTACTGATACGCATAACACACCGATATGCATTCTGGACGTGCACAATTGCACTGCGGGTGTGTGACCGTGTGTGAAAGCTAGCCTGCGCACAAGCACACGAGCGTGTGTACGAAATGTAGCATGCACAGACACACATCCAGCTGGCCCATGCAAGCACCCAGGCCAGTAGACGCGCACACTGAATTGCCCTCGCAAGTGCACAGGGAGACGCCCAAGCAGGTAGCTGCGCGTACAAGCAGCCACATGCGCGTGCACCAGTTGGATAGAAATCCTTCCCTAAAATCGCTCTCCCCTGTATTTCCTCTAAAAGAAGAAATGTCTGGTACATACATATGTCATGGTCATACAGCCGAATGACTGATTTTACAATCCAACTATCAGCCACTTAAGTGGCTTTCATTCTTCCCGCTTTGATCACTTGACCTTCATTTTAAAGGTCTCTCTCTTTCACTTAGAGCAAAAGTGGCTAGATATTGCGAGACGCTAGTCAGTCCTTTGGCCCGTTGGCGCCTTAAAAAAAATTACATCTAGAGCAAACTCAGCTTATTAACTTTTTCCGGGCCTGCCCGAGTGCAGTTCAACCTTGGTCCAGTTTTTAAAAAATAACACAAATCCGATTTAAGAACCTTCGAGTCTCACTACATAATTCTTCCTTGGAGCCGGGTGTCCAGAAGGAGGGATGTGTGGATAGCAGCCTTGCCCTAGAGAAACGAATGTCACTTGTGGCGATTGCCCTGGCCCTGGTGAAAACTCAGCTCCACTCTTTTCTGGAAAGTTTCCTCGACAGATTGACAATCTCCGGCTGGGAAACCGGCCATCCCCTTGCTCCAGCCTGGCTCCAAGTTTCGTCTGCACGCGCCGGTAGCAGGGAGAACTTTTTTGCGCGTGTGAAAGCTTTGAGAAAGCTTGTCAGTGTATCAGCCCACTTGATCAGGGCCGTGTTGTAGTTACACTTCTTTAATTAAGTGAATAATTAAAAAGAAGTTGATCATCAATTAGTTAATTAAATAATTAATCCATTTTTACTTTCATACCCCCCCCCCTTTTTTTTTTTTTTTTTTTTCGTTAATCACTGTGGCTTCGGTAATGAGCCTCCGATGGGTTGCTAAGCAACTGCCTCCGCGTTGAAAGCCTCAGCAGCTGCCTCCCGTCAGCGCCCGTTGAAGGGGTGCCGGGGGGCTGCCAAGCCCCAGCCGCTGCCAAGCCTGCCACTCGCGGGCGCTTTGCGAGCGCGAGGCCGGGCGGAGCAAGGGGCCCGTCTGGGCCGCTCTCCTACCCGAGGGGAACTCGGTGCTGGGGGAGGGGGCCTGTGAATCTACCGCTGCTTGTGGGCGGCACCTGCAGGGGGGTGGGGATCCCTCGGGTCTGTCCCCTCTCCTCTCCCTGTCCGAGCCCGCTTGTTCCGGGGCGATTTCCGCACGGATCCTGCTGTGGCTGGGATCGACCCCCCTGCCCCCTCCAGCGTCCCTCAGTTCATCATGTACCCCCCCCTCCTGTGTGTTCCTAGGAAACGGTCCCAAGAGAAGGGGGGGGCGCCAATGCCCCGGCCGCTGAGGTTGGCCAAGTACTCCACTAATGCCCGACCGTGTGCTTTGCAGGTAGAGTAGGGGTGGGGAACCTAAGGCCCGGAGGGGGCCCGGCTTGCCTGGATCCGGCCCCGAGGATCCCCCCCCCCAGCATTGGGGACCCCTGCTGGCGCGCCAGCCCCTCTCCCCACCCCCACCTAGCTGGAGCACACAAAATCTACTAGCTCTCTCCCCTCCCCCCCCCCCCCCGTGTGCGACAGGAATGTGGGGAGTGTCTTTCTCCTTCTCAGCCGGGGACCACTCAGGGAGGGGTTGTTTGGTTGGTTGTTTGGTTTTTGTTTTGTTTGTTTCCTTTTCACGTGTGTGCGCCCCTGACTCATTTTTCTATGGGTCAGCACCCCCCCCCCCAAAAAAAATTGTTCCCCTCCGGAGAGGTAGAGGCATGTGCCTTTCACAGCGGTGGAGGGGCGCTCTTGTGGAATCAGAGAATCAAAGGGCAACAAACCCCGCCCGGCGCATCCGCTTGGAGTGGCTGACTGCGGAGAAGAGGACCAGCCCCGAGGAAGGCAAAGGGCTGGGAAGGAAAGAGGAGCCATCGCGGTACCCCCCCAGGCAGGAGCGGCTGAGCGTTCCGCCAGGCCAAGTTACAACGCCCCCGCTTGCGTTCGGGTGGGTGCGAGGGTCCCTGCTGGAGACCTGAGGGAAGCAAGTGGCTTTAAGCATGTTTCCCCGCACTGAGCAAACTCCTGGATTCGCTGGTCAACTCTGTGCCGCAGGCAGGCAGAATAGACCCATGATCAAATACAGGCTCGGATTCACCCAGATCGGGGTTCCAATCCCAGCGCTGCCCCTGGTTGGCTATGCCCCCCCCCATCAAGTCACACCGTGCCTCAGTTTCCCTGTCTGTAAAATGGGGGTTATAGCAACAACCTGCCTCGCACGGTGATGGCTGAGGCTTTATTTCCGCAATGTCCCCAGAGTACTCTGAGATCCTGGGTGGCTGGCATTGTAGAAAGGAGAAGTAAGTGACTTGACCAAAACAACCCAACCAGCCCACTGGCTCTGAGTGAGATCCTGGAAAGCTTTTGTCTGAAGCCCTTCTGGGTTTTCATCCAGGCGATCCCATTGGGGTGACAGGCTTTTCACCCTCACTCGCTTTCTCCTCCTCAGAGGATAAAGTAAGGTGCAAAGACTGCCTGGTGTCTCCAACTTTGGAGGCGTATTTCTAGTGGATGGGTGGGTGCTGGACATTTCGGGGAGGCGGGTTCCAGAGCTGGGAAGAGCTTGCCTAGTGAGTCAGCTGCTTCGCTGCTTTCCCCCTTGTCTCTGCTATCAGCTACCTCTCTCTCTTTATTCTCCTGAGTTTTTCTGTGTTGCCAATTGTTTCTCTGCCCCCGGGCCACACTGTAAATGAGATGTTACATCTGCACTGAGCTAAGTAAACACTTTATAAATGAATAAATAAGTGAATAAATAACGAAATAGTTAGAGCTGCGCAAACCGGAGCCTGCCAAGGCAAAGCAGTTCAGAGCCGTGGCTTACCCATGTGCACTTGTGTTTCAGATGGCTACAGAGCAAAGGGCTAGGGAAATGACAGCGCAATGAAGTTATTATAGACCCTGCTTTGTGGTGAGGAATGGGGGTTGCTGGTCGCTCTAATAATCAAATCATTTTAAGAATATTAAATTCAGCCACTGGGAGGAAGTGGGGTGGGGGAGGGCTAAACCCTCTACAATGTAGCTGAGATATGGAACTCCCAGCTTTTTCACTCCTGATAGTATAATTCAAGTGTCCCGTTTCATCCATCTTTTATTTTTCTCCTAAATGATCTGCTTGACTCCCTGGAATAATTTCCACAGCTGATGTTTTGGGCTCATCACTTCCACCCACCGCTTTCATAGAAAAACGGATTTTAGAATCGCCTCTTAAAACCGGATTTGCAAACTGAATATTTCTACAGAACACACAATGCTGCTCTAAGTACAGTTCTTATTAAAGGAGCCGGAGAAAACTCCTTTGAATTGTTCTCTCCCCCTCCCCTCTTTTTTCCTCCCTTCCCCCCCCCCCCCCCCCCAAGCAGAGCTTCAGTCATACCTCTCAACTCTCTCTGATCTAAGAGATCAGGGACAAGGCTAAAGAAATTAGGGACAAAGGAGTAAAATCGGGGACAGCATGTCAGAAAAAAGAACGAGCATAAGTAACTTGCTGGGTGAATGTATGTGTCTATATGCCAATATGGCTCCAGACGACACACGGAATCTGCCAGGTTAACTGAGGAAATTGACAAAAGAAGGGGGGGCGAGTGAGAATAAAAAGAGAAGAGAGGTGTAGTCTTCTATATCTGCATGAATGGGGAGGTGTATGAACAACCTAGTGGGAAGAAATGCCCAGTCTGGCCCAAGTCAGCTCTTTGCTAAATAAATAAACAAACAAAAACACAACCCCTACCAAACCCAAAGGATGAACTTCGTAATTATAACGGATAACAAGAACAAATGAAAAAGCACTCATTGAGTAACTGATATCAATTATGAAAACAGGCTTTTGAGTCTGGAATAAATGATAGGGGAATTGGCCTGCGAGGGAGTGGGAACAGACATGTTATTATTTACGCCAGATTAAGAAAAGTATCCAATTTGCCGGCCATCTCCTTCCTCTGGGAATTGGCATCAATTTTATTATTGTTCCTCAGATTTTAATATTCTCTAAACGAATTACTATTGAGCTAGGTAGTTAGTCAATAGTTTAATGCAATTAATTAACTTTCAATCGTTTGGTTATAAGCCCCCCCCCTTTCCTGGATAGCCTCTTTCCAAACTCCGTGGCAGCATTTGTTTACAGTAAATAAAACTGAAAGGCATTTGAAACGGGCTCTGTTCATAGAGAGAGTCTATGTGTATTGACTCTTTGGTGTCTAGGTTTTTCCACTGTTCCGTGAATTGTACGACATAACTAGAACTGAAGCAGTACATTTCTTCAAACAATGCTTCCTAGATTCCATTTGTAATGGAATTGGAGGGAGAAAATGTAATTGTGTGTTAAACATGAGGCAGCCATACATGAAGATAAGCAGGTCTGAGTGACTGGATATGGAAATCCAGCACAGGAACTTGATACTGGAGGTCTATTTTGGAGTTAAATGGTTCATAAAAATATGAAGCGGGCATTTATTTATTTATTTGCGGGTCTATCTTGGACCTGTCATGAGGCGCTACACTAACTCGGGCGCGGGGGATACAAGAGTAAATAAGGCAACCACTTTAATTGGGACTAGTGTACGGAGGAAGGAACATGATTTGGTTTGGGTTTATTTTCTGTTTGTTTTGTTATTCATCCTGCAGCTGAATGTGTCTGCGAATTGTGTAATAGACACCCAAGCGGATTCGGCCCGTCTGTGGGATAAGGGCAGAAGAGAAGAGGTGACCTTCAAACGGTAGCCAGACAATGTTAGACGGGGGGATAGCTGTGTTAGGCTGTAGCCGCCAAAACAACGAGGAGGCCTATGGCACCTAACAGATTTATTTGGGCATAAGATTTCGTGGGTGGGGGGGGGGGAGAACACCACTTTCTGCCCACATCAATCTGTTAGTATTTAAAGTGCCACAGGACTCCTGGCTGTTCATGCAATGTTAGACTCACTCTTTTAAGGCAAGGCACTTTTTAATACCCGGTGGTTGTATAGCAACATGCATGTATAGCAAGAGCAAGGATCCTGGTGGAGATATTTGGGTGTGGATGCCAATGTCGATATATTGTATGTACGTACACGTGCGTGTGTGTGTGTTCAGTTCCATAGCATTACCCTCACCATTCACCACGGTAAATACAAGTTAATGGACAGCCAGACCAGTTTGCACTCGGTCGCTTTGCCTTTTACCTAAGAGTGGAATTTCGGTTGGCATGGGCCATACTCCCCACATTTCTCCCCCCGCCCCCCTCCCCCCAAGCTCTGGGCTGCTTTTGGTGAAGTTCGGCGGAGTTACACGTTTTTCAACAGGGCAGGCGGTACGTTGTAACCTCCCCTCAGTGAACAGCCGCCCTCGCCTTCTCGCCTGCAGGCGCTTTGCCTGAACTTCCACTGGACCCATTTCAGCAGCGCTCCTTCAAGCTCTCCCTCCCCCCTCCAACCCCACTTCGAATTCGGAGCAGAGAGCTCCCGTGGAACCATGCTGAGCCAAGGCCAGAGAAGAGCGCGCGCGCGTGGGTGCTTGTTTGGGGGGAAGTGGGTGGGGGGGCAGACTTGCATTGCCGGTTCCCAAACTCGCTGCGCGGGAGCCAATTCTCCGCCCAGGGAAGAAGCAGAGAGCGGGTCTCCCAGTTCCTGTGAGCGTGGCACAGCGTTTCCAAAGCAATATTCCCTCGGTCGGGGCCGTGGCATAAACCAGCAGGCCGAAGAGAGGAGGCATTTGGACAAGCTGCTTTTCCAATCTCTGGGGCGGCCCGGCCAGGGCCTGTCCCAGGGATCGGATCCTCCTGCTCCTGGCCCGGCCGGGCTGCCCCTTTCCCCGGGCAGGCAGCTCACATCTGGGATCGTCGTTAGGCGTCCTGCTCAGGAAGTTTTCACACTTCACGTTTCATTAAACGCCGGGCTCGGATTCCTTGGGAAAGGGAGCGGGCGGAGGGGGCTTGGGACGCGCCGGGGCGGGTGATTTGCAGCTGTTGTGATACAGAGCCCGGGCGCAGGGGCATCTCGGGCTGGAGGAAGAAGAACTGCCCTGGTACCCTCGCCAGACAGAGGCGCTTTTTTTTCCGGGTGGGCCCCGCTGGCGCAGAGCCCCGGGCTCTCCTCATTCCTCCCGGCGCCTACCGAGGACCACCAAAAGAATAGCCAGAGGTGACTTGCAGCAATAGTCTCCCCTTCCCTACAGGGCACGAAGCCTTCCCCCTCCCCCGACTCCCCCAGGCTCGAGGAGGTCCCACCAGCTGGCAGAGCCTCGAGCCAGGTAGAGGAAATGTAGGAAGAGGCGCACTAGGGTGAGTCATTCCCGTCACCAGCCACCGCCCCCCTAGCGCGGGCTGGCCACTGGCTCGCTAGTCCATGGCCACACACATCTCACCAGTAGCCAGAGGGCCAGGAGTGCCCAGCGCGCGCGCGCACAGATTTGGGGTGAATGACCCATAGTTGAGTTCCCACGGTGGCTGCAATCCCTGGTTTAAAGATTGGAACGGGGTTCCCCTGATCGCCTGGGGGCGAGGATGTAACTACGGCTTCCCCCACGCCTCTAAAGGGGGAGGGGAGAGGGTCCCCACGCTGTTCGGCTCCTGATTTTCAACTTTCTCTTGGCCCTCTTTTGAAAGAGGCAGAGAAAAACAGGAAGCCATGGGCCCATTCTTTTCAATAATCTGATTTTATAGTTCCAGATATTGTCTTTAATGTCTGAAGGGGATAGTAGTTGGAAGCTTAAATGACAATTGCTTCTACTTAAATTTATTTGATGGCCGTCGCCTTTCTGTTATATCCCCTTCAATGGATTCCCTCCCCCCCCCCCAATAACTTAAATGTTTTAAAAGGGTTTATTCTGTACTTACAGTGAGCGAAATTAAAAAGAAACAGTAAAATATTTGAAAATGAAGTGCATTATGTTTAATAAATTTAAAATGAACAAAGACTGCTATATTGCCAGCAATATCCGTTCTTGCCCGGGGGTATTAATAAAGACTGGGAGGTTTGGAAAAAAAACAATATTTTCTATTAAAATTCTACGGTGCGTTTCAATATTAAAAGGATAGATGATGAATTTTCAGTGTTACTCAGACGGGGTCAGCGACTAATTTCATTTCTTTCTGGTCAGCATTCTGTCGATAATTAATCAAAAGCAGAGTTTCTTAATGAAACACTTTTCATAAGGTGATAATTAGCAGGAAAGAAGAGGACTGCAGCCAGTCACTGGTAGCTGTCTAATAACCAGAATGAAACCAGGGCTGGGTCCTGGGAGTTAAGTAGGAGCTTAAAAGAAGGGGGAGAGCTACTTTATACAAAGGGGGGAGCAGTGTTGTGTTTGCTACCCCAATTTTGATTATTTTTAGTAGTTGGTGGTGTTATTTTAAATCCCTCTTCACTACACCTCTCTCCTGTTGTAAATACTGAGAATCCTCTGTTAGTCCAAATATAAACATACATGTCCATGTATGGGTGTTACTTTCAACCAGGGACCAACTGTGCCTTAAAGTTTGCTGAGTAACAGAGAGAAGAATATACTGAACCGCCCTCCCGCACACGTCCTCCCCCCCGCCCGCCAAAAAAATCAGTTAGATCAAAGGACTATACAGTCTTCATTAAAGATTCCAAGGTGAGTTCTCCTGCCCATCACGTTGGATTCGTCTGGTGCTGCCCCTTTAAAGAGATTATTAATGGGAAAAGTATAAGCAATTTTAAAAATATACAATTAAGGGGTTGAAGAGTAAATGAAGTTAATGAAGAAAATTAACAGCAATTAGTGAAAGCACTGGGATCTGGGCGTGCTGGTTTCTCCAAACAGGAGTATCTGTTAACAATTTAAAAAGATACTTTGCGCATAAACAAAGGAAATTAGGCTCTGGAATGATATTAAACAGTGTAAAATTAACTGAAAGTGCCAATAAGTGGGGGATTAAAGAAAACCTGGTATTAATTCAGGGGTCTGAATAGAGCCTTGCAGAAATGAAACAGAGGTGTGCTGAGCCTTTAATTAATATTTGGCTAGCGCATACCTTATTCATAATATGCATTGATGTAATTACTCCATAAACAGACAAGGATAATTTGTTTAGATAGATAAAAATAACCTTCAGGTGAGATTTGAAATACAAAACCAATCTATGCCTTGCATCTAGTCTGGCACTTAAACAGCAAACCTTTCAATGTTTTTTTTTTCCCCTGATATTAATATTTTTAAATCCGAACATGAATGACAGGTACCGCTTTCCTCCGATGTGGGTTTTTTATTATGGAATTCTCCTGAAATGCTGTAAACTTTCAGATAAAGCTGAGAGGCAGGAGGTTGTTGAGGAGATGAGATATTATTGATAGTTATTGAAAGTATCCAAATAGGATTTAGAAATCAGGCTCCTGCGCCTTTAATAGAATTCCAGATAATCTTTTATCACAACAAGACACCCATAGAATTATTTAAACAGATTGGACTACTCCAGCAGCAAATTTCAATTATTCTAATGCTTTAATAAATGTGTTGTGTGTGTATTAAATTCAAGCTTCTTAATCCAAATTTTACGATTTAACTGCCCTGATTTTTCATTACAGCTGCACCCACATACAGCAATTTACTTTTTTTTTTCTGGAGAAGCTGATCCCTTATCAAATCAAACCTGAAAATAACATAAAATGAAATCAAACTTAAAAGTGGGCTAAGAAACATATACGGACATGCACACCCCCAAATAAATATCTGCAAGCCATTTTGGAAAGCATGGAAGAGAGCGAGCAAGGGAAGCCCAGCTATGAAATACGATGAAAATCAAGAACGCAGGAAAATTAAGAGCGGAAGATTGAATTGATGGGATTTGGGGCTTTGTGGTGAGAACCTTTTGTTTCAATATTTATTTC